>JAKFHU010001684.1:10000000-20000000 GCA_023783475.1 Daubentonia madagascariensis | reverse complement strand
CCTGGTGAAGAGCTACCTGAACCCAGAGTGTCTGGCCCACTTAAGTATTATAGCCTATATATCATCCTAACCTAGTTCACACAAATCCTAACCAATTACCAACCAAAAATCTGAAAATCTTAATCAAAATATTTTCTTTTGAAAAAGTTGGGCCATGTTTGGGGCCTGGTTGAGGCAGGAAGGAGGGTTTCACAGTTAATGCTACTCAGAATAGGAGGTTAGTGTGCCCAGTTTCCACTGCCTCATTTATCAAGAGAGTTTGTGTTGTGACTTTTGGAAGTTAGTTTTATTGCATGATGTAATGGAGAAAATAATGAAGATTACAAATTTTCTTTATGCTTATTTTTTTAACCACTGTTGGTTCACAAATAGTTAAGAAGTTGAAGCAAGAAAAGTAGATTTAGTTTATTTTAATTAAGATAAATGGCTAAGTCCTGAAAATTTTTGAAGAAATGTATTGAAGTGTTTTTAGAATCAAAAAGTCTTAGATCCTAATTGCTGGACCTCCAGTGGCCCCCAAAGGCTGCATACACTTTTCCCTGACATTACATAACATAACACAATCTTCCATGTCCACTATAAAAGTGATGGATCTGTATTCACATTCAAACTTGACATGTGAACTAAGAAGAGTGTACCTGAGACTGCTTTGTTTTCAATGCTGAATTTCTCTGAGATGAAAGGATTTTAAAGAGGTACACAGTTAATGAAAATAATTACCGATTTTGAAAGCTATTTACAGATTTTGTTGATTGTGAGTCATGTTCTGCGACTTTGGGATACAACCATAGGATGTGTGTGAGCCCTATCAAGATGGCTCATTTTCAGGAGAAGCCACTTATGCTGAAAGCAAACTACACCCATTAACAAACAACAGTAGTGAACATGTAAAGTTAGCTGTGGCAGCCTGAGCAAGAGCAAGACCCCATCTCTACTAAAAATAGAAAAAATTAGCCAGGCATGGTGGTGTAAACCTGTAGTCCCAGCTACCTGGGAGGCTGACACAGGAGGATCGCTTAAGCCCAGGAGTTTGAGGTTGCTGTGAGCTAGGCTGATGCCACGGCACTCTAGCCCGGGCCACAGAGTGAGACTGACTCAAAAAATAAAAAATAAAAATGAAAGTTAGCTGTGCAAGGGAAATAGATATTAATGTTTACTGTAGTCCCCCCCTTATCCTTGGTTTCACTTTTTATGGCTTGAGTTACCTGTGGTACAGTACTACAAGATATTTTTAGAGAGAAAAAGTGAGACCACATTCACATAACATTTATTATAATAAATTGTTATAATAGTTCCATCTTATTATTAGATATTGTTAATCTCTTACTGTGCCTAATTTATAAATTAAACTTTATCATAGGTATGTATGTATCAAAATTAAAATAGTATATGTAGGGTTCAGTATTATCCACAGTTGCAGGCATCCACTGGGAGTCTTGGAATGTATCCCCCCCACCCCCGCCGTGGATAAGTGGGGACCGCTGTAATTTATATCAGCTCTGCTCCTGTTTTAGTTTAGGCTGCTATAACAGAATACTATGGACTGTGTGGCTTAAACAACAAATTTATTTCTCACAGTTCTGGAGACTGGCAAGTTCAAGATCACGGTGCCAGCAGATTTGGTGTCTGGTGAAGGTATGCTTCCTAGTTTTCTGTCTGTCTTCTCCTTGTATCCTCATTTAGTAGAGAGCAAAGAGAGCGATCATCCCTCTGTTTCTCTTCTTATAAGGCACTAATCCCATTCATGAGGGTTCCACCCTCATGACCTAATTACCGCCCAAAGACCCAACCTCGAAAAACCATCACATTGGGGATTTAGTCTTAGACATATGAATCTGGGGTTGGCAGGAGGGGTTGGGAAGGACACAAACATTTAGTTCCTAGCAGCTCTTGTTTTCGGGTCTTCTAAAAAGGAGGGTCCTGCCTTGCTAGACCAATTCTTTTGGGATTTTGTGATTCTGACTCAGGAGGAAAGAGAGCTGAGGCAAGGGATCTGAACCACACAGCCCTGCAAGTTTTGAAAGAGGCACAAAAGCAGCTACTGTGTGCAAGAGAAGGGATGAGAGAGAAAAGAAAGTGTTTAAGATATTGTTTGTTATGTATCTGTTTCACGTGTTTGGCTATGGTAATTTTTTAAAGTTATTTTGAAATTAGGTTTCAGGTTATTGCCTGTGTTTTTTGAATATGGTACTGCTCAAAGACTGAACCATGTGGGTCATAGATTTATAAATATTACACAAAATACTAATCCCAAACTATACAAATTTCTGGACAAATTTTGAGTAATGTTTGTGGCTACCCAGCTATTTTATTAAACTGCAGAGTTATCAGTAAAATAACCTCATCAAATTGTTATGATTTTCAAACAAAAACACCCTTACATCTCCTAGAATAGTCCAAGGTGTAAATACTAGTACCCTCTTTAAATGTACCAGTAAGTAGCCCTCATCCTAAAACAGTATAATTATTATTTTTTTTTACAAATAAAGTTCATTGTGCTGGTTTTCAGATTGTGTATTTACTACTGCTAGACAATTATTTTGAATTGCTAATAGGCTATAGTCCATGAATATCAGTAATAACATTTTAAAATATTCATAAAACTGGGCTGAAAACATGATCCCAGGCTTAGTGGGCAGTAAGGAATCTTGTCAATATACTGTAAAACCTGAACATTCAGTTCTTTTAGTAATTTACAACATGTTTTAGTCCTCTTGTAATAACAAAGAAAAACAGTAGGAATGCCTTGTATTCTTCTGGCCTGTTTGATGTATTAAAGTGCTTTCACAAAACAAACACCATGGTGCCAATTCAATATAAAAGGTTGGAAAGATGTTCCTTCTTTGCTTCAGAAAGTTAATGTTCCTTTTCCATATTTGTATTTGCTCAAAGATTAAGCTTTGTATTTTGAGAAGTCCTTGAGTAGAAGTGTCTCAGGAATAGAAAGCTTGGACTCTCAAGGCTTCATTCACTTGGCCAACATCCCTGGAGCCTCTCTTTTGTGCAAGATACTGTAGCCAGTGCCAGGCCGGGACACTACGGTCCACAGGAGGCAACCCCTGCCGCGAGGGAGCTACCAGCTGGCCAGGGAGGGTCCAAATGGGAGTTTCAAACAAACTGCCTAAAATATAGCAAGGCGGCTGTTCACTTAACGTGCCTGTAACTATTACTACAGCAAGAAGGATGAGGATCAGTCCATACATGCAAAGCTCCCCTTCTCGTCTGGTTCGTGTCCCCCACGAAGTCCCGAGTGAGCTGGGTCTAGAACTCGCCCTCCCGGCCGGAGGGTGTCAGGGCGGAGAGCGGAAAGGAGAGACCAGAGCGGGAAGCAAAGGCCGGGGCAGCCGAGAGGTGGCCCACGCGACCTCCGAAGGGTAGCGCGGCAGGCTGGGCGGCCGGGCGAGGGTCTTTTCGGCCCTCAGCGCGGCTCCTTCCCACGGAGGGAAGCGGGCGGCGCCGTGGGCCTCGCCGTCGGGGTCGAAGGTCCGCGCCCGGCGCGTGGCGAGGCCGAGGGTGCTCCGCCGCGCGCGGCGCGGCCCGGGTCTCGGGGGGCGGGCTCGCGGCAAAGCCCCGCCCCCAGGCTCCTCCCCCTGAGGCGCGCGAGCGGTCCCGCGCGGCGCCAACCTTTTCCCGGGTCATCGCCCCTCCCCTCTTCCGGGCCGCGAGCCCCCCGCGCGCCGCCTCGGGGCCGCGCTCGATCGTGCACGCGCTCGCCCGCCCGCCCTCCCGCCAGCCAGTCCTCTCAGCGCGCGCTCGGCCGCCCGACGACGCGGGAGCCGCACGCGCCGGACGAGGCTAGCTGCGCTCCCTGTCGCCGAGCGCGGGCCCGCTGAGGCGGCGCCCTCGGTTGCCGGCCAGGGTACGGTCGGGACCGCTGAATCTGCGGCCCCACAGCGGCGGAGGCAGCGGCGGTGAGGAGACCCGGCCGGCGGGAGGCAGACATGGCGGGGCTGAGGGCATCGTGGGGGAGGGTGGTCCGGGCGCCCCTGTGGCCACGTCGAAGGCTTGCTGGCGGGCGGTGAGCAGAGGAGAGGGAAGGGGGGTGCGGGATCGAACTGGGCTGCGTGGGCTCCCACTCGGCGCCGAGGAAGGACTGGGGGCTGCGGGGGCGGCCCGCGAGGGTTTCCTTGGGACCCTCGGCGGGCCCCGGAGGGGAGAGACGCCGCCTCGAGGCTCCTGCCACGTTTCCACAGCGCGTTACCGTCCGCGTCGGAGTGGGCGACAGCCCCTGCGCCCTCCCGTCCTCTACCAACCCCCTTCGCGTCAGTGGGTTTCCCGGAGCTCGGGACGCTGCTTGGTGTCTGGAGGGTCGCGCCTCAGGGAAGCCCGGCCCTCGAACCCGGGGCCACCTGGCGGCTGGCGGCCTGCCGGGAACAGCCGCCCCGGGGCAAGGCGGGGCGGGCGCACCCTAGCTAGGCTGTTGTCGGGGGAGGCCGGCCGAGGATCTGGACTCCGGGGCCCTTCCCCTGAACTTGGGGGAAAACCGGATCGCAGAAGTTGGACGCAGCCAGCAGGCCGTTCTCCCGAGAGTGGGTGGAGATGTGTGATGCCTCCTCACCTCGCTCTCTTAGAACCCCGCGGGACTGCTTAGCGGCAGGTTTCGATGGCTTCAAAAAGTCAAACTCCCGGCCCTTTTGGAAAATTCTTTCCTTCCTCGTGGTCCGGAGCCCGCTTTGGGACGCCGCTGCGGCTGGGCCGGCGCTCCTCGCCCCCGCGGGCCGCTCTTCCCGCTCCCTCAACCTTGGGAACGGCTGTCAGGAGAAAAATTAGTTTCTAGAAACGGTTGCGATTAGCTTTTCGTTACAAGGGAGGGAGAAGTACAAAGTTATAAACTCCTGGAAGGCCGGGCTTGGTTTCCCTTTGGGTTTTATCCACGCAGCCGTGATCATAGGAGCCTGTGGAACAAAGTAGAACTTGAGGAGCCGCCGCGGCGGTGACGACGTCCCAGGATGACGTCACCGTGCGATATTTAAAATGGGAGCTTTGCTCTGAGTGTGGGTGGAGGAATTGCGGCTCCTTACTCTAAGCGCTTAGGGTCTTGGCCCTGCTTACTTCTGGTTGTTGCCTCCTTGACTTTATAACTCTCTCTCTTTTACCTTTTGGTACTCCTAGGATGCTGGTGGGGGTGGGCTAATTTTTCAGCTATTCCAGTCATCATTCTTTGAAACAGAAAAAAAAGTCCGTATGAGTCATCTTGTATTACAACCAGAAGCAACCACTAAGTGGTTCTTTCCTTCCTTTCTTCCTTTTTATTTTTTGATACGAAACGGAGCAAACAAAAACAGAACCCAAAACTCTCACATATAGCACATAGTGGAGAAATTTAATGAATGAGGAGGAGAATGATCTAGTTAAGGATTCAGTACATTTCTTTAGTGTGGTTCCTCGTTTTTGTTGGTGGGGTGGAGGCTAGTGTAGTTCCATCAGCAACTTTCTTCCCAAAGCGTATATTAAATTGCCTTGGGTTTTCCTTTCCATCATAAAGTGGTGGAGCATAAATGTGACTTTATAAAGTGGAAAAGGCTCACATTTTTCAAGAGGAGGCTGCACAGCAGGTGTGGTAGGCTGGGGTTGTGTGTACCTGCACACTCTTGTATGTGGACTGGTGCTCAGTGCCTGGTAGCTGGCTGTAGAAAGTGAATTTGGCATTTTAGGATTCCAGGAGGAAGGTTTGGGGGTCTTACTATCCAGAATCATGGTGGCTGTGGCTGCGGCTGCCAGCACACCTCTCAGATAACTATAGAATTTATATCATAGCAAGGTTCCTTGTTTGAATTTGCACATGTAGTAAAGGAATCACATTATGAAGAGAGACTTAAAGAGCAGTTTGAGAAAAGAAAAAGAAAGCTAACAAAATCAGCTTTATTTTTTGAATGTGTAGGAACACAAACTATTGCTAGGTTAGTTGGTTTTTATACCAAACATAGCAGAGGCTGTATGTCTTTGATATGTAATTGGCTCCCAAAAAGGTTATGTTGCTTACTAAATGCAGCATCTGAATAACTCCGTTATTTACAGCAGCCAAATGAATAAGCTCACTGAGTAAAGACAGAATATATGTCGAAACAATCCATGACGTTTTTGCCTTTATGGATTAATCAATGATAAATCAGATCTACTATTCTAAAAAGTCCTTCTTTGAGGCAGTCCAAAATGCACCTCAATCTCTGATTACTTCTTTTAGTTTGATTTTCAGAATTTCTACTCTTTTAAATATGTTCTGATACAGCCACTATTTTTTCTGTATCTTAACTTTTAGGTAAATATATCCCTGTTCCTAAAAGAGTACTTATAGAAACTCAGTACTGAATTTTTTTTAATGTATAACAGCTTTGAGATATAATTCATGTACCATACAATTTACCCATTTAAAATGTACAGTTCAATGGTTTTAGTATATTCATAGAGTTATACAACCATCACCATAGTCAATTTTAGAATATTTTTATCACCCCATAAAATAACCTTGTACTTACTAGTGTTATTCTTCCTTTCCCCTGAATCCCTCTTGGCTCTATGTGTCTGATCTACTTTCTATGTATATAGTTTTGCCTATTCTGGACATTTCATATCAATGGAATCATACAATATGCAGTTATTTGTGACTGGCTTCTTTCCTTTAGCATAAGTATTCAAAGTTCACCTGTGTTGTAGCTTGTATTAGTACTTCATTCTTTTTCTTTTTTTTTTTTAAAGAAATTGAGACGGGGTCTTGCTCTTGCTCAGGCTGGTCTCCAACTCCTGAGCTCAAGCAATTGTCCCACCTCAGCCTCCCAGAGTGCTAGGATTACAGGCGTGAGCCACCGCGCCCAGCCTAGTACTTCATTCTTTTTAATTGCCGAATAGTATTCCATTGTGTGTATGTAAAATATGCCACATTATTTGTCCATTCATCAGTTGGTGAACATATACTTTTTTTTTTTTTGCTATTATGAATAATGCTGTCAAGGACATTTGTGTACAAGGTTTTGGTGCGAACATATGTTTTCATTTCTCTTGGGTATATAAGTAGAGGTAGAATTGCTGGGTCATATAGTAGCTCTATGTTTAACCTTTTTAGGAACTGCCAAACTTTTCCAACATGGCTCTACAGTACTAGATTTTAACGTGAACTTTTTTTGCGTTTTAAAGTTCAAATCATTTCACAAAATTTTAGCTTATTGTAGCTAAATATTGAGACATGTAGTGTAAGTATGTATAAGTACAGTAGTATCATTTGTTATAGTGGTTCTCTTTGAGTGGTATCTTTGATTTTACTTTAGCCAACAGGAGCAATATGATATGCTCTCTTTACTAAACATTTTCACAAAGCTAAGTGATAAGGTTCTCAAGTAGTATTTTATAATAAGGTCTTTATGGCATAAACATAAATTAGTGATTCTTCCCTACTCCAGACATGAGCCAATGAAATACAAGATAAAATTGGAAGGAGTAAGGGAAGCTATAAAGGAAGGATATTTTGTAGAGATTTATTTTGCAGTTTTTATATTTTGTCTTTTTAAAGAAACCCTGTTTTGTCTTTGCAGGGAAAAAGATGAAGAACGAAATTGCTGCTGTTGTCTTCTTTTTCACACGGCTAGTTCGAAAACATGATAAGTTGAAAAAAGAGGCAGTTGAGAGGTTTGCTGAGAAATTGACTCTAATACTTCAGGAAAA
This sequence comes from Daubentonia madagascariensis, assembly GCA_023783475.1. Taxonomy (NCBI): domain Eukaryota; kingdom Metazoa; phylum Chordata; class Mammalia; order Primates; family Daubentoniidae; genus Daubentonia; species Daubentonia madagascariensis. The sequence continues at coordinate 19,992,344 of JAKFHU010001684.1, read as the reverse complement.
ATATAAAAATCACTGGTATCCGGAAAAACCATCAAAAGGACAAGCCTACAGGTAAAGGATTAGATTGGACAGTTGGATTGGACTAAGTGAAGAGGCTGATCAACTCCTGAAAGGGTGCAAGGCTAGAGGACTGAAGGGTGTCGAGACCATGCCTATCACAGTTTATCTGCAAAATACAGAACTCTGGGGTGTCTAGGTATTTTCTCCCTACTCATTTTAAAATACAAGTATCTGTCGGTGGAGTCCTATGGCCTAGACTCAGGAGGTCAGTGCTATAGGGTCATAGGAGTTAGTCTCTTGTGACTATTGTCTGGCTCCTGACTGAGTGCTTTTCTCTGTGTATCACAGGTACTTGGGGGTTTTCACAATTTAGAGGACCCCTAATCACCCATTTAGTGGTCATGGTAAGATTTAAGTGAAGTGAGTCTTCTTGTATCTAAAAGTAAATTACATGATGCATGTTTTTTGAAGAAAAAGTTTTATGGAGGAAGGGAACTAAGATTATTAGACACCTAATATGTTCTTGACACTTACAGGAATAATCTCATTTAGTATATACTATGCATAATTCTTTGTGGTAGAAGCCAGTATAGCTGTTTTGTAGATGAAGGTAACTCACCTGTGATCCACAACTGGTAAATACTGGCTCTGGGATTTGAACTCAGGTATAACTGACCCCAAGTTCCAATGGGCTTTCTGCATACCACAGTGCCACCATTGCCTTGGCATTAAGAAGGAAGAGAATTCTCACTTATAGCTGTCTTTTGTACTCTGGTTTATAAGGTGCATTTACAGTTTAAATTAAAGAAGAGCAGGCTCCTATAAAACATGTCCTGGCATGCTCTCTCCCTAGTACTTAGGTGACTGGGTTGAGAATGTTTTCCTGCTAAACTCAGCTGTCAAACCTTGTCCCATTTGTGGTTGTGGCCACAAAAAATAAAAGTAGAACAGTTGTGGCTATAGTGACAACTACAGAAATTCTCTTTTATTTGTGCATATTGCTGTCCCCAAAGCTCCCTCCACAAATCAACACTTCTGTGCTTTCATGTAAAAAGGACTGTTTCAGCCACCGAGCTGTTGGAAGTGCAAGACTATTCAAGGAGTCTAGAAAGGAGGTGAACATATGATTTGTTTATTTCTCATTTGCTAAAAGTCAGATGAGCTTGTGTTCTATTGACAAGAAAGGAGTCAAGGAAATTAGTGTATTTTGCTTTTTGTTTTCAATCCAAAGAAATTTCCTAGTTAATTGGAAAATGTGGTGAATTAAGGTAAAAATGTTCAAGTTAAAGCAGGCTCAGGTCATTTTTGTCTTCTTACTTGATTCTCTTTTTTTCTGTACATCTTCATTTCTGATAGAGTGAACAGCTTTTCTGAGTTAGAGGTGTTGCGGCTTTTTACACTGATGTAATTGACAATTGGATGAAGGCTTTTGGAAGTGCAAGCCACTATACTAATATTGAAAAAGGAAGCACTGTTAAATAAATACTAAAGGTCAGACAGTGTACAATTTCATTTCTATTCTAAAAACTTGAGGAAAAAAGTCAAACAAGATTAAATTGGCATGTGATCAGAAGAATCATTATCGAGTCATTTAGAAGCTCTTTGAAGTAGAAAATTATTACACTTAATAGTGGGTTGTTATTATTATAAAATTGAATAGAATATGAGATTAACCAGTTAGTAGACACTCTTCAATCCATAGAGTAGGTGGAGTGTTAATTTTCTTCCAAAATGTTTATAAATTAAAATTGTTTCTCTGCAATATATACAAATAAGATGCTTGTGGAGAGCAGTTTGTCAGTATTATCAAGATCTATAGAAATATTCATACTTTTTGAATAGTAAGGCTCCTAAGAATCTATTCTGGAAGCATAATCAGAAATGCAGATAAATATGTATGAATATGGATGTTTCTTGCACTTTGTAATTGCAAAAAATCGGAAAGAACTAAACTCAACAGTAAGTAAATGATCAACTTTTTATTCAACTTTTAAAATTTTGTTTTTGAATAGTAGTTAATGGATAAGTAGTCACAGTATGTAAAGTGAAAAAAAAGTATAAAAATATGTAAGGTATACAGATTTTCTTGAAGCAAAGTCCCTGTTTAAGCATCTATATTTACATATAATTTTGAAGCTTAAGAGCCTACATCACCTTCTTTGTAGAGAAGAAAAACACATGCATCTAAGATACATCTCCTTATCCTTAACTGCTTTTGATCCTGGGGCACATGGGATCTTTTGAATGACCTATACCACATTAGAATCTGTAGCATGGGACCATATTTTAAAAGGGACCAAACAGCATTTGACATACAATAAAACAATTTTTTTCACTCTGACTTTGGTATATTGTTAATGGTGATGCTAAGATAGGTACATATAGAAAGAGTTGGGTATCAGTAAATAATGTATACCTTAGAGTCCAGTGGCCTGGATTTTAACCCTGGATCTATCACTTACTAGCTGTGTGATCTTGGACAAGTTATTCAAACTCTCTTTGCATCCTTTTTTCCTTATACTGTTCAGTATCTAACTCACAGGATAATTGTGAGAATTAGAAGAGTTAATACATGCAAAGCATTTAGGAAACTGTCTATTGCATAGTAAACCTTCAAAAAGAGTTATTATTAATATTATTTGGAAACATTTGTTATTAGCTATTACCTAATGGGAACTTTTTCATTTTTTTAAATGAAAATTAAAACCAACTAATAAATAATTTAACTTTTTTACAAAACTTTAAATCATACATTCCTCTTGATATCATTGTAGTTTAGGGTATTGTTACTATTTATCAATTAACTTGTATTTCTATATTTTATAGCTTCATGTCTGAGGAAGAGGTGAAATGACTGAGCTCAGCTCACCCAATAATTATTAGGACTAGTACCAAAACCCAGGTTTTCTTGACTGATTATTGGCTGTAGGCAGTAAATACTTTCTCTCATAGCTAACATTTCCCTACTTAATCAGAATGCTTATTTTTATATTCCCTCTAGTAACCATCTTTGAACATTCTATTAGGTAGGTATAGTATTTCTTAGGTTAAAAAAAAAGGAACAGAGGCTCTATTGGTTTAGAATTTTTTCTCACTTAATTTTGACAACTATTATTTTTTTAATTCTTGAGTAACAAAAGTTAAATGAAATAAGCCAATAACATGTTAAGTATTTTAATCATAACTATGTGATGTAAATGGTTCTGTGTCCTTGACTGATTCTATGTTTATAGGCAAAGGGTGCCCTCTTAACACTTTATTATGTGGAATGTAAAAGCAAGCTAACGACAGATGAAAACTTGTCACAAGAATTTCCGAGTGTCATTTCAAACATTAGTTGGAGGTCTTTTGTTAGAGATTTTGTTGTGTAGGAACTTGGCCTGCAAAAACTTTGACCTTTCTTCTCTATTTGGGATAGATATGCTCTTGGGTTCTCCACTAGGGTATTTTTATTTTATTACTGTACTATTTTTCACCTTGGCAAGTACTAATAGATATAACACTGTTTATGATTAAGATTAATTTAAATCCATTAATGTAACTCTACTTTGTTGTAGATGCATTCGTGTCAATAAGTTTCAGAGAGTTGATCCTGATGTCCTGAAAGCCTGTGAGAACAGCTGCATCTTGTATAGTGACCTAGGCTTGCCAAAGGAGCTTACTCTCTGGGTGGACCCATGTGAGGTGTGCTGTCGGTGAGTTATTGAGTCTGGTGGCTGAACTGATTACTGTGTTGGAACTGATTTTATGAAATTCTGTCATGTATGGCCTGCCTGTAGCTTTATGGCCAGGAGGTGGTGGTTTAGCTTTCTGAGACATAAATTTTATGAAGTACTCTTCTGGAGGTGATGGTGAAGGACTGGTTACATTCCTACATTCCTGAAGAAACTCAGAAACTGGGCATGATTTTTGCAGAGCTTTGCCAAGAAGTTTATTGTAGGCCAGTAAGTAGAACTTTAGATACCTGGATTCCTCTAGGTCACTTGTTATTTTTTTTTCTTTAAATTAAGGAAGAAGCTAATCCCAAATAATACTGGATAATAACTTGGCCTCTGTTTCTGTTTGTCTCTACTCTTCCTCCCCCTTTTTGATTTTTAAGTGACTGAGTGGTACATTCATGTTTTTTTTAATAATGGAAATTAACTTTTCTCATCTCCTAATCAGCAGAGTTATAAAAGATGAGTGCTAGGTATGAAATCTATTTTAATTTCATTCACTCAAAAAACATTCATTGTGGACCAGGCACTCTTAGTTGTGGGTTTTTCAAAAATGAAAGCAGTATTCTATACTCACTCTGTGTGTAGTTCAGAGTGTAATAAGGGAGAATAAAGGATAAGCGAATTACAACATAGTCTGATTTGTGCTATACTAGAAGTGTGTACAAAACGCAGTGGAGATGGCACAAAGGAAAAAGTTATTGCATGTGCTGGGGAGTTGGGAAGGACTCCGCTGAGTAGGTGATACTTGAGCTGGCATGGGAAGGATGAGTCATGGTTGACCAGGTGACAAGGTGGGAAGGACATTCCACAGAGGAGGAACAGAATGAACAGAGACATGGAACCCCTGCAAAAATTTTCCTATGGCTATACTTTTAAGGTATTTCTTTTTGGTTTTGTGGTACAATTCACCTGATCACCTGGCCTCTCTATTGATTGTAGTAGAGCTGCTCTTTGATGCAACCCTAACTATATGCTCCAAAGGTAGTCACAGACTTTGACCTGATCTCCAACAATGAAGGTGGATGTAAAGACATATAGTGCTAAAATGCACCTTTGTTCTTCCATAATTTTATCAGGACCACCCCTGACGGTTACTACCTGATTTGCCAGTGGTTGATATATAAGTTTATTGCTTTGGGAAATTGGGCGTAGGTTTATGGAGGTGAAAATTCTCCAACACCTCTTTCTCAGTTAGAAGAAGAGCAATCCATCTGAAGTTTAGGTCTGAGAAAGTCAAACATTTTTAGATTCTGGGACTAATTAAGGACTTACCTCAGGCTAGTGTCAGACTTTGGAGACTTTAGCCACTGAACCTCCACAGAAGACCTCAGTTTATAAGAAATAGCTGTCACATTACTTTATTGGATTGTTTACTTTTTTATTTGACCTGCACTTAGATCCTGATGGCTCTATATTTAACACACTTTAGGTTAGTTGTGTAGTTTCTTAACCCATAAAAAATGAGAAGCAGCATTTGAAAGAGAGTGTTCACAGTAGTCTTAAAGCTACAAAAATGTCATATGGTCTGACATAGAGGCAGGAGTGAAAAAGCTGAAGAGTCAGCACAATTATATTATCACATAGTCAGATAGTTAATATTTAATATCATGATCCTAACTCATCAGGGAATAGTTTTTATGTCCAGGGATGTTTAAGAACTTGGGTAATTATATAAATGTTTTGGACATACTTAATAATTCTCAGCACCTGAAGATAAAAACTTGAGTCCTGTGGACAGTCTACTTAAGTGGATACTTCATTACTTGATGATGCCTGTTAATTAAAAACTACTGTGCTTTTATCTTACTAATTTTTAAAAATCTTTGCATTTAGTAGCCTTCTAATAATTTTATATATGGTTAACATTTTGCCAGAAATATATGTGATGTGATTTTTTTTCCCACAGCTAATAGAATCACTGTCTGAATGTAGGGTTCTCATTCAGAGATAATAAAACTCCAAAAAGAAATTAGCAACTGAGTAGAGGTGACTGAGTAGAAGTAGTTAATATGGTAGCTTGAGATATTGAGAAGTTCTTTTGGACCCAAACTGGAAAGATAAATATTCTGAAAATTAAAACAAAGCTGATCTAGCAGTTACACAGTTCAACAAATATCTGAGAATCTTTAAAAACAATAACTCATTGGTATACCAGAGACTGAGATTATTATTAAAATTGACATGCTCTCAGAGAGAACATTCTTCATAGTCCTCAGTTATTGTGTTAGGAAAAATTGTTGGAAGAGTGCAGAGTGCCATGTAATTAGAAAGGTTACCGCTAAGTGAAATATTTGGGAGGATACAGAATAGATGACAGATCTTGCCTATGATGAGAAGGTCTGAGAATAGCTGGCATTCATTATCTTCTCAACATATTTTACAACTTTTTTTTGTAATTTCTGCAATCCTTTTTTTTCTGATAAAGAGCATTAAATATTGATTTGTTTCAAAATAACTAAATTAGTCTTGATGTTTTAGCAGTACATTACTAAAAAATGGAAAGTTTAAAGGTTGTCCAGCTATTACTAATTCTCCTAAGGCGTTAAGTACACGTTCTAATGTTACAATAATATAGTCAAACAGCTTCTCTTACCATGAAGAGAGCCCTCATACCAAAATACTACAAAGGGAAAGGTACAGAACCTAATTGGATGTCAAAGAAATCTGAGTTAATAAAGCTGATCCTTCAGTCATTAGATGGCAGCCCGTGATTTAGGTTTCTGTTTCTACAAAGGCAGGGATTTTTCTCAAGTTTCCTGCCTTTCTGTTTTGCTTGAATTTTGACTTCATTAATGGGCAAAACTGAAGATTGGCCTAAGTCCATTGTTAATATTACTGGCATTAACATATGAATTCACCTTTGATTGTATTGAAATTTGTTGAATCTTCAAACCATGAAGAGGACAGAGAGGTAAATTTCTATTGCTAAAACCTTATGCTAGGTAAACTTGAAATTACAGTACACAAATTCTGTGTTGTGAGAAACTCACCCAAACTGTTTAGGCATTTTATACTATGCAGAATCACCAGCTGAAGATCAACTAGTATCTAGCCAGCTCTAGCTTCCTCATCCAGCAGGTAGAAAGCTAAGGCCTAGGGAAATTTAAGTGACTTGCCTCTGCCTACAGAGCTACTTGGTTAGTGGCAGAGATAGTTAATGGCAGAGCCAGAATGAGAAACTAGTTTAATGCTCTTTCCACCATCCTATAGCAACTCTTTCTATGAGGTAAACTGACAAAGAATAGAAAATGGAGTTATGCACCATATTAAGGTAGTATTTATGGTTTCATTCAGCCTATGGGAATGGAAGACAGGACAGCTATATGAAGAAATGAAACTCATCTATGAGACTATTTGATTTTCACATAAATTTTCAAAGGCTTTATAGCAGTTAAGCCTTTTACCTTATTATCCTGATTCAGAAATAATTTGAGATGAGTTATCTTCAAATAAAATGAGTTGACACCAGTTCACCCTATTTTTCTATTGAATCAAAAGCTTGACATTATTTCCACTTGAAATTATTTGTTTTTATCTTTTTTCAAGCTTAGAATCTTCTTAATTGTGTTTCTGACTTTAATTACATATTGTATAATAACTGCTTAACAATTAATTTCCTTTGTCCTAACACTTCCCAGAAATTGTTTTAATAGTGTTTACATTGTGCAATCTATTTCAATAGATTTGTGGGTTTCTCCTTTGTCCTGTGAATAAAAACTCTTGGTTTTACTTTTAGTGTTCATTATGCTATTTTCCCTCATTGCAGAATTTATTTCCTTTTTTTTTGTTTTTTGTTTGTTTGTTTGTTTTTTTAGTAACCAGCAGTCTAGGTTACATATTTTGACAATTATTTTCTTTAACTCAAGGCTTCAAAGTGTTTTGAAAGAATAAAAAGGCTTGCTCATTTTACTTTAAAAAATTACAGTGAGGGGTGAACAGTTATCTGAGGAGTCTCTATAAGGAAAGCAATATTACTTAAGCAAAATTTCTTTATATTCTTCAACAATAATCTTTTTTCTTTAACCTTACTAATTGCCTTTGTCCTCATTTTTGTCAATGTGAATATAAGAAACACAGGCCCCCTTTTTTATTTAATGAGGGTAAAAGTCAATCTCATAGGAGATTTCTAGTTGATCTGTGACTTGAATCACTAGGATATACTTTATATTTAAAAATACGTTAGAAAATTTTAAAAATAGGCTGAGCCTAGTGGCTCACACCTGTAATTCCAACACTTTGGGAGGCTGAGATAGGAGGATTGCTTGAGGCTAGGAGTTTGAGACCAGCCTGGGCAGTATAGCCCAGACCTTGTCTCTACAAAAAATAAAAAATTAGTTGAGTGTGGTGGCACATGCCTATTGTTCCAGCTACTTGGGAGGCTGAAGTGACAGGATCACTTGAGCCCAGGAATTTGAGGCTGCAGTGAGCTATGATGGTGCCACTGCAGTCCAGCCTGGGTGACAGAGAGACTCTGTCTCTTTAAAAAAAAAAAAAAAAAAAGAATATATATATATATATATATGTGTGTGTGTGTGTGTGTGTGTGTGTGTATAGGAAAAGACATTAGAAAATTTTATTGTACGACCAATTTTATTGGTATATACAAAACGTAATCAAAACAATGATTTCTGTTTGATGTTTTCAATTTTTTTAGGACTTAGTAGAAAAGAAAGAAAGTTGGGAAAAACTATGAGATCACTTTATGTGTATTTGAATAGACCAAAAGTTAAAAATTGTGGCTTGCTTGCTGGCATGGAGCTGGGTTGAAACACTACATGTGTGTGGTTAGTTCTGGGATGGTTCCTTCTTTGACTTAGACCCATAGCATGTCCAGACTTGTTTAAATGTTTTTATGGACATTTTCTGCTTTGCTGATACAACTTCAAGGATTATAACTTTTTAATTTTATTCTTAGGTATGGAGAGAAAAACAATGCATTTATTGTTGCCAGCTTTGAAAATGAGGATGAGAACAAGGATGAGATCTCCAAGAAAGTTACCAGGGCCCTTGATAAGGTTACCTCTGATTATCATTCAGGATCCTCTTCCTCAGACGAAGAAACAACTAAGGAAATGGAAATGAAACCCAATTCGGTGACTGCAACACCAAGCCCCGTGTACCAGGTAACCATAAAACGGCTCTGTATTGAAGGGCATGAGAGAGCTTGCCAGGGTGTTCCCGGTAGCCCTGCTCGTATTGTCCAAGGTTTGTGATTTGAGATTCTGGATTATAGTTCTTGCCTTTCCCACATTAAGGGAAAGCTGCTTCTCTGAGATGTAAATAAGCATCCTGAGTCATTTTATCAAAGGTCTGCTTCACCACACAATAACTAGGATAAATATATTTCAAACAATGTGGCAAAAAATAGAAAAGTCATGATGATAAAACATTCCTGATATTTTTAAATTCCTTATTTTATTCAAAAATTGCAGTTCATTTTTTGTAGTCCTTAACATTTCCATTTCGTATATTTGGGCTTAACTTTCTTCTTCTCTCCCTTTCCATGATTAAAGAGAAACTTCACTAAATTATATTTTGGTTAATTTTTTACTCAAGCCACAACAATGTCTCCCTTTTTGCTTTAGCAGTTGAAGACAGTCAAAAGATTAATGGGCATGTATTTACAGATTCATTCACTTATTTATTATTTATATCTATATACCAAAGAACATTTAATATACTTTTAAAAATTCTTGATTAAACAACATTCTAGGCTCAAGTGATCCTCCTGCCTCAGCCTCCCAAGTAGCTGGGACTACAGGTACATGCCACCACACCTGGCTAATTTTTTCTATTTTTGCTAGAGCTGGGGATCTCACTTTTGCTCTGGCTGGTCTTGAACTCCTGACCTCAAGCGATCCTCCTGCCTCGGCCTCCCAGAGTGCTAGGATTACAGGTGTAAGCCACCTTGCCTGGCCTATATGCTAAATTTAAAAGTTTAGTTTCTCATACGCAAAGCTCTAATACTCTGCTTCTTACTCATAAGGTCTAAATTTTCATTTATCCAATCCTACCATAAACCTAATGTTTCATTATATCTAATTAAGGCAAATTAATAAAAATAGGTGCCTTTATAAAAGTTAGAAATAAGTACATGTACAGAATAGGGCTCAATTCAAAAGATCTCTTTAAATTGTTTTGACTTTAAAATACCTTTTCTGGCCGGTTGCAGTGGCTCACGCCTGTAATCCTAGCACTCTGGGAGGCCAAGGCAGGAGGATCACTTCAGCTCAGGAGTTCGAGACCAGCTAGAGCAAGAATGAGACCCCGTCTCTACTAAAAATAGAAAAATTAGCCGGGTGTTGTGGCGGGCACCTGTAGTCCCAGCTACTCAGGAGGCTGAGGCAAGAGGATCGCTTGAGCCCAGGAGTTTGAGGTTGCTGAGAGCTGTGATGATGCCATGGCGCTCTACCTGGGGTGACAAAGCAAGACTCTGTCTCAAAAAAAACAAAACAAAAAAAACCTTTTCTGTTGAGGAATGTTGTTTAATTAAGAATTTTTAAAAGTATATTAAATGTTCCTTGGCATGTAGATATAAATACAAAATATTTGTATTTTAGGATCATTTTAAAAACCTTTGTCATAAATATTTGTCACATTTTTTTCTCTGTGTGATGTATTATATACTGCAAATCACCTTTAATGAATTTCCTGGAATTTATTCAAACGTGTGGCAGTTTTACCTCAGAATTTTATTTGTTGTTACTTAACCACACAAGAATGTAATTCTCAAATTGAATTGATTGCTGCTAACTTTTTACAAGTAAATTGATCTGTAATTTTTAGGTTTTCTTTTAATGTTAAATTGCATTTATTTTCCCCCATGTTGAAAGACTATTAGGATAACAGAAAGGCATGCAAATTGAGGTGTCTCTTATGTGCTTTTTAGGAAAAATATTTCTCCTTGGCACTATACTCATTAACAAAACATTTCATAACAGAGAAGCATTGCTATTACAAGCCCTTGTGTAGAAAGCTAGTGCAAATGGCCCACTTTAATCTTTTCTTTGTATCCACTTTTTAATCTTCAATCTGGCATTGTCAAGAGCTTTAAAAAGGGTTATCAAATAAGGACAGAAAATTTCTAGCTTGTGGTCTTTGTTCTTTAGTGTTTTCTGAAAGGTACCCCTGGAGACAGCTCTCCACCAGTTAAGAAGTGACGATTATGTCAGTTTTCCCCAAATTGATCTGTAGATCCAGCTCTATCAATCAATCTTGAAAAGGCTTTTTCTAGAAAGTGACAAATTGATTCAAAATTTTAAAAAAGGAAGATAGCCAGGTACAGTGGTCCATAATTGCAACACTTTGGGAGGCCTAAGTCTACTGAGGCTCACTTGAGGCCAGGAGTTTGAGACTATCCTGGGTAACATAGTAAGATCCCTTCTCTACAAAAAATTTTTAAAAATGAGCTGGGCATGGTGGTGTGCACCTGTGGTCCTAGCTCCTCAGGAGGCTGAAGCGGGAGGATAGCTAGAGCCCAGGAGTTTGAAAAGTTAGAGAACTTACACTAATATAAAGCTATTATATATTCATTGAGATAGTATGGTAATGGTTTAAAGATACACAACTATGGCTGGGCATGGTGGCTTACCCCTGTAATCCTAACAATTTGGGAAGGCTAGGCGGGAGGATTATTTGAGGCCAGTTTGAGACCAGCCTGGGCAATAGCAAGACCCCTGTACAAAAAAAAAAATTAAAAATTAGCCAGGTGTGATGGTGTGTGCCTGTAGTCTCAGCTATTGGGGAGGCAGAGCCAGGAGGATCATGTGAGTCCAGGAGTTCGAGGCTGCAGTGAGCTGATTGTGCCACTGCACTCCAGCCTAGGCGACAGAGCAAGACCTTGTCTTTTAAAAAGAAAAAGAGAGAGATATACAAATATATCAGTGGAGAGTCCAGAAATAGACCCACATGTGTGTGTGTACAGTGGGGTTTTATTTTAACTTTACAGCTAGCAGAAAGGAAAAAAAGATTGTTTTCTTTCTCTCTCTCTCTTTTTTTTTTTTTTAAAGATAGGATCTTGCTCTGTTGCCCAGACTGGAGGAGTGCAGTGGTACAATCGTAGCTTACTGTAGCCTTGAACTCCTGGGCTCAAGCTATCCTCCTACTTCAGCCTCCCAAACAGCTGGGACTACAGGCATATACCACCATGCCTGGCTAGTAATTTTTTTAAAAAATTTTTTGTAGAGACATGGTCTCAGTAAGTTGTTTTTTTTGTTTCGTTTTTTTACAAAAGTGCCAAAGCAATTCAGTGGGGAAAGTCTTCAAGAACTGGTGCCGAAACAATTAGATGATCAGTATAGGGGTGGAAAAATGAACCTGTTACTTGACAACATACACAAAAAAATTGATTTGAGATGGCTCATAGACCTAAACATAAAAGCTAAATCTCTGACACTTGTAGAAGAAAATAGGGAGATATAATCTTTATTATCTTGAGATAGTCAATGATTTCTTCCAGGAGTCACAAAAAGCACTAGCAAGAAAAAAATTGATAAATTGGACTTCTTCAAAATTAAAAATCTTTCTGCTCAAAGAAACCATTAAGAAAATGAAAGGGCAAACCATCCTGGGACAAAAATATTCTCGTTACATATATCTGTAAAGGATTTGTTTTCAGAATATACTTTTAAAATCATTCCTATAAATTGATAGTAAAAGACAAATGGCTGAATTAAAAATAATGGGCAAAAGATGTGAATAAACACTGTGTAAAAGAAGGTATGTAAATGGCCAGTAAACAAGTGAAAAGGTGTTCAACCTCATTTGTCATCAGAGAAATGCAAATTGAAACCACATGAAACACTACCTCTTCCAAAACTACTAAATTAAAAAGTCTGACAACACCAAATGTTGGCAAGGATGTGAAGCAGCTAGATTCATAAACTGCTGGTGGGAGTGTAAAATGGTACAACTGCTTGGGAAAACTGGCACTTAAAAAGTTAAATATGCATCTACTCTATTACTCTGCAATTCCACTTCCAAGTAGTTACCAAGAGAAATACAAATATATGTCTACAAAGCCTTGTATTAGAATGTACTATGCTGTTACTCACTGCAGCATTGTTTGTTGTAAATTTTTTTTTTTTTTTGGAGACAGGGTCTTGATCTGTTTCCCAGGTTAGAGTGTAGTGACATCATCATAACTCACTGCAACCTGGGCTCAAGCATCCTCCTGGCTCGGCCTCCCAAGTAGCTGGGACTGTAGGCGTGCACCACCACACTTTACTTATTTTTCTATTTTTTGTAGAGATGAGGTCTTACACTACATTGTCCAGGCTGGTCTTGAATTCTTGGCTTCAAGCCGTCCTCCCACCTCGGCCTCCCAAAATGCTAGGATTACAGGCATAAGCCACCACTCATGGCCACATTGTTTTTCAATAGTAAAAGACTGAAAGCAGCCCAAATGTCCCCTCAACAGGAGACCAGTTAATTTAGTTATGACATAGTCATTGCAATACTATATAGTTGTAAAGCAATTACAAAGGTCTTTATATATTGATATGAATGTCTCTGAAATATATTGTTATCAGTATAAAAAGCAAGGTACAGAATGATTTTTTTTAATGTATGTCTAGATGTACACACAAGTATATGCATAGAATATATCTCTAAAGGAATACACAAAAAATTGCTTAATGTCAGTTGCCCCTGAGAAGGGTAATTGGATAGTGAGATAAAGAAGAGAGATTTTTTACTGTATACTCTTTTGTACCTTTTGAATTTTTTTTTTTTAAAAGAGACAGAGTCTTACTCTGTCACCCAGACTAGAGTGCAGTGGTGCAATCATAGCTCACTGCAGCCTCGAACTCCTGGGCTCAAGTGATCCTCCTGCCTCAACCTCCCAAAGTGTTGGAATTACAGGTGTGAGCCACCATGCCTGGCTCCCTTTTGAACTTTCTATCAAATGAATGCAATACTATACAGAATATAAATAATTTTTACAAAACTGTACTTAGAAGGGCAAATTAGAGATCAGAGAAATCTGAAACTCAGAGGGTGCAGCATTCTTAGCAGAGAGGTCCAAAATTGCTGGCAAGAACATTCTGAACACATGTGAACTTGATGTGCTCACCTGACTTATGGGATAATTGAAGACGGTTGTTCTCAAACACTAAACTGGCTACATCAAAATCAGCTGGAAAGCATTGTCAAGATACCTGGCCTCTAGTCCTAAGATTTTATTACTGTTCAATAGACCAGTGCCAGGGCATGAACAGTTTTGTGTTTAAAAGCTCCCAAGTGACTCTTTGCTTAGCCAGCTGTGCAAACCACTGGTCTAAAACATGATATGTCCTTACAAAGTTCCATTCATTTTGTTTTGATTTTTTTCTGGTTGAAGTTGTTTTAGAGTGCAGTTTTTGAGCTTATTCATTTCTTCATGCATTCAGAAAACGTTGATCACCTATTATACAAACATGAGGTTTTTCACATTTTTAGACTTGACCATAGGAATGTCACTTAGCCCTGTGCTTAGGGTTGTGGGTGAATGATTGTGTCCATCTTTAATCTGGAAGGTTACCTAGTTTGTAGTTAACATGTGACTAATTTTTCCTTTGAATTAACTTAATGCTTTCTCTTTCTACAGATTTCAGAACTGATATTCCCACCTCTTCCAATGTGGCACCCTTTGCCCAGAAAAAAGCCAGGAATGTACCGAGGGAATGGCCATCAGAGTCACTACCCTCCTCCTGTTCCATTTGGTTATCCAAATCAGGGAAGGAAGAATAAACCATATCGCCCAATTCCAGTGACATGGGTACCGCCTCCTGGAATGCATTGTGACCGGAATCACTGGATAAATCCTCACATGTTAGCACCTCACTAGCTTCTTTTGATTTTGTTGGTGTCATGTTGAGAGAAAGGTAGAATAAACCTTACCATACATTAAAAGTTAAAAGTTCATACTAATAGTAGTGAAGTTAGATGGACCAAACCATCCAACTTATTTTTATAGAAGTTATTGAGAATAATCTTTCTTAAAAATATATATATGCACTTTAGATATATTGATATAGTTTGGGAAACTTTATTAAAATTAGTCAAGTGCCTGAGTTTTTAATATTGGACTTGAGTATTTATATATTGTGCATCAACTCCGTTGGATACGAGAACACTGTAGGAGTGGACGATCTGTTCTAGCACCTTTGAGCATTTACTTTATGGAGCATATGTAAGTTATTTATACACAAGGAAATATATTTTATGTCATTGTTGTTTAGAAAAATTGCGTGAAATCATGTAGTTGCAAATAAAAAGTAGTTTGAGGCATGACAACGTGTGTTTCTGTTCTGTGCATAAAAAAGAAAGAGCAGAGGATATTTCATGTCAATGTATTTAACTAAATATTTAGCAAAAATATTAAAATGTGAGAATTTCAAAATTTCCTTTAAAAAAATCAACTTTTTATTAACCATACTTTACCCAAAGATCACATATCAAAATATGCATGTAAAAAGTTAAAAATTTGTTTGTTAGTGGTAGTTAATTGAAAATATAAATATAATAAAACATCTTTCAATTATCAAAGTCACTATCCATAGGATTTTTTAAACTAGGAATTTGGCCTGTACTAATTTTGATATGACTTCTGACTTACGTGCCTAATGCCATTGCATAAAGCAGAAAAATGTTCTTACAGCCGCTCCAATCTCTGTGCTTTGTTCTTTTTTCAAAAAACATTTAAGTCTTTATTAGAGGTCTAAAATAAAGCCAAATAGTACAGTACTTCAGATTCTTCAGTAGTCCTTCATATTTATACCACTGTAATCCCATCAGTCTTGTAAGCGTACTTGAACTATAAAAAGAAAAAAAGAGATATCTCTTTAAGAGTTTGGATTTTTTCCCAGGCGTAAATTTTTAAAAACTGAGATCAGCAATCCTTTTTTCATTACCCACATCTTTATATTTCCAGTCTTAAATTATCTGACATATCAGAAAAATCATAACTTGCTAATAAATAATTGGATGGCCTTGGCTATTCCAAAAATTCCTGTTTTTAAAAACAAAACCTGTATATAAAAGTCTAGAATGCAGAAAAGTGCACAAATCAGAAAGGTATAGCTCAGTGGTATGAAAGTGTGAAGTCAGTTTTTACAGTGGTATTTAAAATGTTTGCAACTTCATCAGAAAACTCATTTTTAAAACTTAGAGACTTCTAGTTTTAATGTTATCGTACTCTTCGTTAAGCCATATATAACTTTTAACATTTTTAAATCTTAATATTCACTTTTTTGTCTGAACTCTATAGTGAATGCCTATTCAAATTTGAACATATTTTCCTAGGGGTGATTGGTAACACAGGGGAGATTAGTTTTATTTAAGTTTAAAAAAAGTTTAACTTTCAAAGTCATTGCACTGTTTCCTTATGGTCCTAGAGAGTTTTGTGGTAATAAGGACAGATTTGTGGGCAACTGGTATAAAGTTGGAAAGTTTCAAGTATTTTTATCATGAAGTTGGCAGATAGTATTTGCTTATTAGTTTGCTTGTTATAGGTAAGTTGGCCCTCTGTATGTGGAGGTTTCACATTTGCAGATTTAGCCAAGCACAGACCAAAAATATTACTTGAATTTGACTGCATGCACAAAGATGTACTACCTGCAGGAGATTCTGCCGTTATTGACTGTCCATCCTCCACCTTGTTCTAAAATGTATTTAGAGCAAAAAAGAAAGCTCTCATCAATACAGCTTTTTCAGTCTATTCCTAATGAAATAAAAACCACAGCTCTGTCCAGCAATTGGATCTTAAATTCTGGTAAGCATTGGGTACAAAAGTTTGCCAAACTCTTTTTTAATGGTAATTACTACTTATGACTCTAGGAGTTACATCTGTAAGTCTGTCTCCCTCAGACAACTCCAGGACTGCTGTAATGAACACAAAACGTGGCTGTATAATTTCAACTTGAAAACCTTACCAGGCCGTTTCAAGCAGGAATGGTTTGTCACTGAACAATGAAGAAATTTTGTTTTAATACTCCATTTTATTTTATATTTGTAGGCATAACTGCAAAGCTCTAAGTTTTAGAGGTTAAACTTGGACATGGATTTTGAAAAATACAAATTCTATTGGTAAGTTCTATTACATCAATAATAAAGTGCTTATTTTTGTCTTTTAGTGTAATATTTATCTCTAAGTATTTGGCTTTTCAGTAAACTGTGATCTCAAGCTAAGATAACCCAGCATTTGTGTTGACTTCTATTTAGCTATCATAGGTATGTGATAATTTCTTATTTGATGATTGGGAAGAGGGAAAAAAACTTACAAACATGTACATTTTACCTTGCACAGTAGCCATTCTGTCCATTTTTCAGATAATAGTAACCAGTAAGTTCTTTTTATCTGTATTACTATGTGCCTAAAACTTACTTAATCCTTCCCCATAATAACCACATGAGGTAGGTATCATTATTATCTCACTTTAGATAAGGACTCTTAGAGAAGTTAAAAATGCCCAAGATCACAGAAAGCTAAGTAATGAAGCCCTGACTTAAAACCAAGCTGGGCTTTTTTAAAGCCCATGCTCTATGATACCTTGGCACCAGATTCAGTTTGTTACCTATAAAATCTACCAAATCTTGAAACTTGTGAATCAGTATCAGATCAAGATTTGAAAAAAGGAACTGATGCAAAGATTATATTAAGTGAATGAGAATACAAGACATTAAAGTATCTGTTGATTGACCTCTAATAAATCTTTGACCAAGTTCCTTGTTACAGACTATTCAAATATTTCTGAAAAGGGGGCTAACAATATGATAGCAATTTTATTTGCTTGAACTAGAAATCAAATTGCAATAGACAGTATAGCCCTATAGACTGATGATTGAAATGACAAAACAAACTGTACCAATGATTGGTCAAGTGGAAAGATAACACACAGAGATAACTAACACAGTATTATTAGATCATTAAATATGAAATGTCTGGTTTCAAATCAAAAGTTTATTATATCTCAAACAAGAAGCAGTACAATTAAAAGTATGTGCCTAAATTATTGCACAGTTTTGCCATCTTAATGGTAGCTTATTTATGCCAGCAGCAAAGAAGCCTGGAGAATGAGTGGTGATGAAATCGCAAAAGGCATTTTCCACAGCTTGTTGAGAATTGAATATTTTTCCTTGCAAGAAGTGGTCCAAAGCCTGGAAGAAGTGGTAGTCAGTTGGTGCAAGGTCTGGTGACTACGGTGGATGACAGAGTGTTTCCAAGTCCAGCTGCTGTAGTTGGAGCAGTGTTGTTTGTGAGACATGTGGTCGAGCATTGTTTTGCAAGAGGATTGGCCTGTCTCTATTGACCAATCTCGGCTGCTTAATTGCAAGCATATCATTTCGTCCAAATGGTTGCAGTAGACATCTGCTGTAATGGATTGACCAGGTTTCATGAAGCTATAGTGGATAATACCAGCACTGGACCACCAGACACCATTAGCTTTTTTGGGTGAATATTCAGTTTTGGACTGTGTTTCGGCACTTCATCTTTATCCAACCAGTGTGCTGAATGCATGCGATTGTCAAAAAGAATCCATTTTTCATCACATGTAATAATACGGTATAGAAATGGTTCACCTTTATGTCATGACAGCAAAGAAAGGCAAGGTTCCAGACAGTTTCTCTTCTGATGCTTGTTTAATTCATGCAGTACCCATCTATCCAGCTTCTTTACCTTGCCGATTTGTTTCAAATGGTCCAATGTTGTAGTAGTAACACCAACCTTGCTGCTAATTCACACGTAGGTTGAGATGGATTTGCTTCCACTACAGCTTTCAGCTTATCATTATCCACCGTGGTCTCAGGTTGCCCACATGACTCATTTTCAAGATTAAAGTCACCAGAACAGAATTTTCCAAATCATCAGCGTACCTTGCGTTCATTAGCCACATCCTTCCCAAACACTTTGTTGATATTTTGAGCTATCTGCGCTGCATTCGTTCCACAGTGGAACTCATATTTGAAAATAACTAGAATTTTTCACGTATCCATAGTTTTATAAAAATTGCTCTAAAAAAAATTTGAAAAATAATCACAAGCCAAACCATGCATTTGAAAGGAGGATGTACCTTCACAAAAATAAAACAAGAAGTGTCAAAGTGAAATGTCAGAGATTTTGACTGTCAAAACTTAGTACTTAAGGAAATCGAACATTTCATACTTAATAACCTAATAGTAACACCCAAGTTGATTGTCTTTAACTTGTTTTTTCTTAGTTGTCAAATATATGGCAATTTAACACGATGTACAATGTTAGTATACCTGGTGCCAAATTTCTCCATATACTCTCTGGAATCTGTATTCCAGTGGGTGAAGGAATAACATCGTAAGGCTCTTAGGGTAACACAAAAATAAGCGTGCATTACATATGGCATTTTATGGCATTGACTTAACATCCTGGGAAGTTGTCATGCAAGCACTAGTTATAGGGAAGGCTCATGCAATTCCTCTTTAAAATGGATACATTTTATTGACTGCAGAAACCATCAGTCACCTCCCAATTTAATAGCACTAAGGCCATCTTCCATGTTCCTTTGTTGTTCACATATAATTTTAAGGATAACATAAGGACCAAAATGGAAGCATATTTAAACTCAAAAGCAAATTCACCATTACAACTTAAAACAGCTACATCGCTGCAGTTAGGGTAGTTTGATGTTTATTCCGGAAAGCACACAATCAGCACAAGTAAAAGTATTGAATTTGTTTCTATACTCAAAAAAGGAATAGTTAGCTACAGAAATGACTTCCATAAAAGTTAGAAACACAATCATGGAAGAATTTTGCTTAAATTTCATAGGCCTTGAAATGACTACCTGTTATGATTTAGATACCCATAGCATGGTTAAAAAATTTTGCCATTTTATTTGTGTGTGTACATACATATTTACATAATATTGTATAAAATTTATAACAAATCTATAGGGAGATGGGTAAAGAACATTTCTGTCTAGGCTAGAGGTTTAATGGATTGTTTCTGTACATAATTTTAGTGTTGTGACTGATAAATATGTGAACTTCACGAGTAATTGAGTACAAATTAAAACATTTATTTTGGCAATCATAAAATTAATAATGCCCAACGTTGGTGAAGGTATGTGGGGAAGCAGTCACACTCACAGTGTTAGTAGAAGTTTAAAGAGGAGGACAATTAGAACTTTTTGAAGTACATATCCTTTTATGAAACAACTGTACTTCTAGAAATTTATCTACAGAAGTACTCAAACAAGAGGGCCATTATCTATGTAAAAGTGTTCACTGCAAAATTGTTTTGAATAGCAAAAATAACAAAAACCCAAGTAGCCACCAATAGATGAACAGTTAAATAAAATTTGAATATCCAAGGAAATATTGTGGAAAATACCATGTAGCCATGGGGAAAAAAAAGAATAGATCACTTTGTAATGACATGGAACCAAAAAAAAAGTGGGGAAAGAAAAGTGTTGTCTGGAATGATGCCAGTATTGCCTGGAAAAATAAGTAACAAAGTATTAACAGTAGTTAGTGTTCTCAGAGGCAGAGGAAGGGGCAAATACAGAGAATTTTAGTTTTTTACTTTGTGCAATTCAATCTTTAAATTTTTATACTGAGCATTATTACTTTGTAATGAGGAGTAAAAAGACAACACTTTTTGGAAGGATTTAAGACAAGTTCAATGGATTTATTTTTAGCAGATAGAAATACTACACATCACTGATAGTCACATTGCATGTATGTTTCATGGGCAATCTGTTACATTTCTGAATTAAATGATTGCAGTGTGGTTACAGAATTTTATGTTTGTGATCAAACTGTGTTTAGAAGGAAGTATTCCAAAATAAGAAATACTTGCAATAGGCTAGTGGTTTTATGTATTTTTCCCCCAGTGTTCCCAATTGTATATATTAATTTCATGAGAAAAATGTTAAATATAATACTTTGTGGAAGAAAAATCTCTATTAAGAAAAAGTATTAAATACCTGGAGATAAACTTTAACAAAAACGAATGAGTCCTATGGAGGAGAAAAAATTATAAAAAATTTGGTAAAATAAAAAACTTAATAGAAAAATATACCATATTTGTAAATGGACTCAATATTATGAAAACTTTTCTACAAATTAATATATAAAGTCAATGTAAATCATAATAAAAGTCCTAATGAAATTTTATGTAACTAGAAAGTCTGATTTTAAGTTTACATGGAAGAATGTCTCAAGAATTACCAATAATTTTTTTAAAGAAATTCTCAATAATACCCAATAATTTTTTTAAAAAGAACAATGAGGGGACAGTGTTCTTCCTTTTGCATGATTTATTAATATATACTCTAAAGTATAACATAAGAATCAACTCATACACCAGTGAAACAGAATTAGAGGTGCAGAACCACAAACATTTTTATATATAAATTTGGTGAATGTAGCTTTTCAAATTAAAGAATTCACTAATGAAAAATTAATGGTGAGCTGTTTGGTTATCCATTTTTTTTAAAGTTAAGTCCCTACTTCAAACCATAAAAACCAATTTCAGATATATTAAAGAAATACTATAAATTATAAAACTATAAAAGTACTGAGAGGAAATATGGAAGGAGATATTTATAAACTTTAGTTTTGGAAAATGTTCCCCATAGCAGGAAGATTGGCAATTTGGAATTTAAAAAAAAAAAAAGTTTAAATTTTCACAAAATGTGTAAAAGAAAATGAGTTAAAATTTCTGTGTACAGAAGGTTTTACATATAATTAAATTATTTAGTGCAGCCAAATCAATAAAGCAACACAAATGGCTAAAAACAAAAGATATTCTAATGGCACACTAATAACAGGGGAAGTATAAGTTGAGACCATGAAATGCCATTTTTCACCTAATGAATTGACAAACATTGGAAGAGATTGGTTTACTTTCTTTCTGGAAGGCAATTTGACAATGCCAGAAAAAAATTTTAATCTGTAAAAATGTTTTTACCCAGTAATTCCACTTCTATATATCTGGAAGATAGTCTATGGAAATATTTTCACAACTGTACAAAAACTGATGTGCAAGAATGCTTGTTGCAGCATTATTTGCAATAATGAAAGATAATTCATTCATACTGGGTAAAAGTATAAGGCCGATAAAAGTATGATCTGTGTCTATTGACATGGAAAGATGTCTGTGATATTATATGTGAGGGGTGAAAGTGGCAAAAAGTGAGGATAATAGAACTTAATAGGCTTATGATAAAATGAAATGAGATGATTAATGTAAAATACTCTAGTACCTGGCAAGTATCAAATGCTCAATAAATATGTTTACATAAGGTATGTGAAGAATAAAAATGGATATAGAAAGTAAGGATAATTATGTACCTCTAATAATTAAAAATTTTTTTTTTAAATTTAAGTAAGGATAATAATAGAACCTGCCTAGATTTATCACAGGGTAATGCCACCATTATAGTTCATATGTATGCATACACATATAAAGCGTTTTACCGAGCAAAATGGAAATTAAGTAGTCTAAGTGCTTTCCATTCTGTGATAAACCTGTGTATGTTCTAGTATTATCTTCACTTTACCGATAAGGAAACTTGAGTCTCTGAGAACTCAAGTAAGTCGCCCCAAGTAACCTAACTAATAGGGCTTCAAACCCAGGCTGTGTGTGACTCCAGGACACATGCTTTTAGGAGCTAGATAGTGGGTTGGGAAGATAGTTTCTAAATTGTTAATTAATGGTTACCCTTAAACTTAAAAATAGTGTGTGAACGTTATTTTTTGTCATTTAGAAAGCAATAAAATTGATGTCATTTTGGTATTCTCTTGGTTTAGACCAGATTTCAATGAAAAGGGATAAATCACCTACAAAAATTTTTGGCCACAAGAGGGCATCAGATATTCTTTTCCAACTTCAAAACTAGAGGTGGTATTTGCAAATAATCTCCCTTCTACATGAAAAGTGTTAGTGGTTATAATTTAAATCACTGCTTTTTCTATCGATCTACATGTAGAAATTGCCATTAGTAATGGAGATTTTAATTAAGTATGCCTTAGTTATTATATACAATAAACATTTCTTTATTAGAATTATTTTTCTGTTAATAAAAGTAGTATTGTTCATTTAGGATAAAAATTAAATATACAAAAGCACAGATAATCAGAATCACCTATCATCCCTCCAGCAGAGATAACCACTCTTAATATTTTAATGGATGAGAGAACTTTTACTTTCTACTCCTATGCTGTTGTTATGATATTAAATATATTCATTTTATGGTCACACAATTTGAAAACATGGAATATTTTATTAAGTCAATGATCTTTTTCTAAAACCTGATTTTTAATAGTTTCATAGTATTCATATGTATGTGCCTTAACTGATTTAACCAGTCTTTATTGTTAGATATTAATCTACAGATCTCTTTTGGAAATGTCTTTTCAATCATATATCTCAATGTATACCTCCAATGGTAGTAGTGATGATGGTGATCAGAAGTATTCCTTTAAAGTCCAGAAGTAAATGGAGAAGTTAATCTCATAACAGAACTGCCAGCTTTTTGAATTCACACATAGAAAATATATAGACAGTAAATTTTTTAGAGTCAAATCAATAAGCTGTAAAATTTAACAGAAAAACATCCAGTGTGATTGACTATTTGTTTCACTAAAGTTAATAGAAAAACAAACATTGTTTTTGCATCTTACAGATCATCCATCAACCACTTCTTGCAAAGAAGTGATAAAATATGCTGATTAAAAATGAAAGTGTATTTTAAATTTTTGGACTTTGTCTCAAGTAACTGGAACATGAAAAATATAAAATTCAGTTTTGTCATCTGAGTTATTACTAAGTGAAATCTATTTTGTGTTTCTTTTTTGTTTGGTTAATTGTAACTCCCTAGTTCTGTCTGCTGGGTATGTGTGTGTGTATGAGAGAGGAAGAGACAGAGAAACACAGAAGACATTGTGACATTCAAATCCTTCTATAAAAAATCTGATAGTCTTAGGTGTATTGTTGATTTCTTGCTCACCATGTATACCTGATGTCTAGAACTCTTGTGTGTGTGTAAAAAACTACACATGACTAGTGTATCAGTAAAGCTGCCATTAGGAAAAAAAAGCACAAATATTTAGAATGTAAGGTTAATAAAAGGTGCAGATCAAAAGATAGAAATAAGGCTGGGCATGGTGGCTCATGCCTACTGTAATCCCAGCACTTTGGGAGGCTGAGGCAGGAGGATGGCTTAAGGCTAAGAGTTCGAGACCAGCCTGGGCAACATATCGAGACCCCATCTCTACAAAAAATAAAAATTAAAAAATTGCTCAGGTGTGGTGGCATGTGGCTGTAGTCCCTGCTACTTAGGATGCTGAAGCAGGAGGATCACTTGGGCCTAGGAATTTGAGGTTACAGTGAGCTATGATGTTTGCACTCCAGCCTGAGTGACAGAGCAAGACTCTGTCTCAAAAAAAAAAAGAAAAAAAGATAGAAATAATATTCTTAATACTGCCCAGTGATAAGACAAACCATTTTCAAAATCTGATATTGATAACTGAATAAGACGCTTTGGTAAATAATTTTGAAAATACCATTTGTGGTGTTTGATACTCACTGACAAATCTGGGAAGGGATACACAAAAGTTAAAATGCTGGATGTGACATAAGGATTTGGCATGCAGGTTTACAGTACAATCTCTCTTCCCTAACAATCAGGACTGGCAGTCATAAAAAAATGTAAGTGGGAATTCATTAAGAATTATATATCCCTTAAACATTTTTAATGTTTGAAATATATCAATATACTTTCAGTCACCAAATTTTTGATGTAGAGTTAAGAATTTTTCTAAAAATATGGGTCTCTTGCTAGGAGCTGTTTTCTCTATAATCTATACCCATAATATATGGATCCTCATTTAAAGTTTGGTTTCTTTGCAGTAGAGTGAAAACTTAATGTACTTTTGAAGCAATGTGGCAGGAGAATCAGATTTTTATTTTCCTCAGATATGTTGTCTTCACTGTATTTAGTATAGTTGATATGTACTATTAAATATGTAATCACAGCAAGTATAACAAGCATAAACAGTTGCTGCCCAACAAAAAGCAGACTCTCATTATAGCACAACCCCACCGGGGATCCATGGGGATTAGGAGAAGAGTCTGCAGCTGTTGACTCTTAGGTGACCACGTTTCAGAGAGGGAATGGAGGGCACTGGTTGGTCAGCTATCTTGTCATTGGCCTTCTCCCTGGCTGGTGTTGCTGACACTAACTCTTCCCTCCTTTCCTTGCATATAGTTCTCTCAGGGTCTGAACTGCCAAGGACTCAAGGTTCCTAGAAAAATACTAGACCAGGAATTAAGAGACCTGGATTCTGTTCCTAACTGTGTGGTCTTTATTTCAGAAATGAAACCCTTTCTGAATCTTGATTTTTTTTCCTAAAATGATACTGAACTAGATAGATAACATAGAGCACTGTATAGTACTATTTTTGTTACTATGTCTTTCATAATGACTTCAACTTATCTGTATCTGGTTTCAAAACAAACCAACCTACCTCTAAAATTCTGTCATTTTTTTTTTTCACGTCATTGAATAAGCATTTTCTTTCCCAAACATCTATTCCCTACTCTTGCTTTAGACAAGCTATTATCTTGGGACAGGACTTTTAACTTTCAGATTTGCAAGACCTTAACAGTAAAATGTCCAAATACATTAGGAACCATCTGAGAGTTTGCACAACAGAATGACCACAGAATGGCACAATGAGGTGTACATTAACCACCCTGTGCTACAATACTCTCTTCCCTTAGAAGACTATCTTCACATTGCTGTTACCAAAATAAATAAAAAGCTAAAAGCTACATCTTTAATAAAAGTCATCACTGACTGATGGCTTAATACCAGCCAGGTGCTGTGGTGGGCACTTTACAGGGACCATCTCATGTATATTCATGAGGTATATATAGTTTGTTCCTCATTTGCTCCATGGTTGAGCCAGGATTTGAACTTCTGCCTAACTCCATAGCCCAAACTCTTTAACAATTATACTTAACTGTTTCTAAACAAATCCTTCTGTTTATCTTAAATCATGAGCACAAACCTTTCCCACTCGAGTTGATTGCACACATAAAGCCAGTAATAAGCATTTTGTACTTAATGCAAGCCTTGAAAGCACTAACTGGTGGCCATAATGGATCCCTTTCTATTAATAGCACAGTAACAAAAGGAAGGAAGGGAGTTAAGATCCATTCGTTGTGAGGTAGTACACCCATGACCAGTCCTATATTTCCACCCCAGGATCCATTACAGGATATTTTAACAGAGATGAAACCAGATCATAATGAGGTCTTTCTGGTTGCTTCTATAAATTGTTCTTAAAGGTCCAAAAAGGAATCCCATGTAATAATTGGGATAGTGCTGAATTCTTAAAATCTATTCTCTCTTCTTCCTCTGAACAAACAGGAAGAGAGAACTATACTTGTGTTTCTTAGCACTTGAGTGTAATCATTAATATGCTTATTTGCTGATGCCAGGGGGAGCAGAGTGGATTTTGTGTGTCAGGGTGTGTCAGTATGGCCAAATCTGATGGCTATCTTGGATGAGATGCTACTGTTTCAAGTATTGCTTTGGTACTGAAGTGGATAATATACAAAAGTAATAAATATATGTTGGAGAAAATTTGAAAAACTACCACCCCAAGTTATTCTCTTAAAATTTGGCATATCTTTCCTTTAACCACCATAGACATTTAAAATTGTTTTTATTTTAACATTTAAAATAGCCTATGGACATTTCTTTTCTTTTTTGGCAGAACTTGAATTGCTATGTAAATTTCTTCACTTAACTATGTCACAAATCTTTTGCCCATAACATTACAAGAAGTTTAAATCAAATCTATATATACATGTGTTCATAAAATCCTATTGGCTACTATACAGTGCATCTTTACATAGCAGATAGTATCTTTTAGTTGACAGGGCAGAGATTATATTTGCTTTCATGTAATTATTTAATTTTACTTTGTGTTCTGTTGTTTCTTTGAACATATAACATGTCGCCTCTTTGTCAGATTAAAAGACTGGTGAATGTTGGAGGACTGATTTTCCAACAGGTTGCAAATTGCAGTAGGTGGTATCTGCTCTATCACTCTCTCCTTCCAGAATCACAAGGTCATTCTACTGTTCCCTAAAAATGTTCTCACTGTTGACAGTTCTGGGACTATGTGAGAGGAAAAATGTCCTAGTTAGCAACATTAAAAGAGCACAGTGCCAGCAGCCAACGTTTAACTTGGAAAGTGTGTGACGGCTGACCTAACATGTGACCTAGACACATCTTCTTTTCAAGTGCAAGATAACTTATTTTCTTCATTAGTTTAGTTTGTGCTGATTCCATAAAACTGCTCTTGGCAAAAACTCCAGCAACTTGAAGAAAACAAAGATAAAGGAGACACACACACTGTAATGGGGATACATGTGGTGATGGCTTGATATGAACATAGCCAGAACTGCTGCAGTTATCACCAATGAAGATTACTGAGAATGTTGTATGTTGAATATTTATTTTTTTCTTTTAAAAATTCTTTTCTTTTCGATCTTTTTTTTTTTTTTCCCTCAAATGTAAGGGAACAATATATGTTGAATATTTAGATGTAAAGATGTCTCTACCTTTGAAAAGTCTGACATATACTTAAAGGAGACAAACACATGAAAAGACAGGTGACCCTCAACTCCCAGTGCGGGTACAATTTCAAGGAGGGAGAGAGAAGCCAGGTTAAATCAGAATGGTTTGGAAATAGCTTTTCTGGTGGTGGAATTTAAAAAGGATTAGGATTACACAGTCAGAAAGGGCAAACAGTCAAATAAAAATGATAACCCGAGGAAAAAAGTTACAGTTCATATCACAAAGGGTTAATTTTATTAATATTTAAGTTCTAGAGATCTGTAAAACATTGTGCCTGTAATTATTATAACAATAGTGTATTGTACACTTAAGAATTTATTAAGAGGATAGATCTCATGTTAAGTGTTCTTACCACAATTTTTTTTAAAAAGGCTAGAACTTTACTTTTTCCCTTACCAGGTTCCTTAAGTTGTTGTCTAGAGACCATTGCATCAATTTTTAAAAAGCTTGTGAAATGGTCTGGCATATGAGAAACAGTGGTTTCACTTAAATTCCACAATTTCATTAGTCCCAACAACCCGTTGTTTGAATACCTGTCCTCCGAAATGGCTCAAAAGAATGGAACAGACTCGAGGAATGCAATATTACATATAACAGAAAATTGGAAACAATCTCTAGGTCCAAAAATAAGAAAACGATAAGTTATGGAACATCAGCTTAATTAAACATCATGCTCCATTCAAATGGATATATATGAAATGCTTTGAACAACAGGTAAGAGGTTTCTGGTACAATATCAAGTAGGAAGAAAGAAGAAACCAATAGAGAACATGCACATTAAAAATAAAATATATATATTTAAATATGCCATAAGAGAACAGATTTGGGTGATGATGTCATTTAATGAAATACTTTAAAATTCATTTACTGTTGTTACAGTGCTATCTTGACAAGGAAACAATTTTAAAAATACTCCAAGTCAGATGAAAATCAACTTTGGAATATGCAACAAGTTAACACATCCTGGCTTATAGAAATGGAAATTTTTTCAGTAGTTTCCATTACTAGTAGGTTTTCTATATAACACAGGGAGTGATGTCATACTTTATAACAGTACTGGTGTATGTTCTAGACTTTTGGAGATAATCAAATCATGATAGGAATTTAACTATATTGGTACTGCTTTCTTTCTTTTTTTTTTTTTTTTAAGAGACGAGGTCCTGCTGTGTTGCCCTGGCTGGTCTCAAAACTCCTGGGCTCCAGCAGTCCTCCTACCTCAGCCTCCCAACGTTCTGAGATTACAGGTGACTGCGCCCAGCCTTTGGTGCTACTTTTTTAAAAGACCAGTCAGGTGCAGTAGTGAGAAAGGAGAAAAAGTAGAAAAAGGCATTCGATCTGTAACTGACTTAACTGTCCATTGAGATAACTCACTACCTTCAGACCAGCCTGCTTTTGGTTGAACAGTGACAGAGAAGGTGTGATTAGAGCTGTTCCCTTTCTCATGCTGAGTACATAACACCAAAGCTGTACTTCCAAGCTACTCTGTAAACCCCCAAGGTAGGGTAACCATAAATCTTACTGTTGAATCCAAGACACTTTTGAGAAGGAAATATTTATTGCTGTTAGTAATTACACTGAGGTGACATAAAACTAGGCTTTCCTGGGAAAACAGGACAGTCATATTAATGAGATATGAGGCAAATATTACTATTATATCACAAGGATGATGATGGTGCCAGCAGCTGACACTTACTGAGCACTAACCAGGTACCAGCCTAAGCACGTGACATGTATTAACATCAATCCCGTAAAGGAGTGTAGAAAGGTTAAGTGGATTGTCTAAGGTCATCCAGCTGGTAAGCAGTGGAGCCAGGGATGGAGCCAGGGCAGGCTATCTCCCAAGCTCCTTTATGCTGTTATCCTGTCTGAAGTATTGTTTTCAAGGGTTCCCCACCCCCACAACACTGTATACACTTACTGCATTTATACCAAATTAAATTTGTTCAATTAATGGAACCCTGTTGAGTATTTTTCTCCTTTTCCTCCCTCCCAAAGCAGTGATCCCCTAAAATTTTTTTTTAATTTAAAAATTCTAAAATTGAGAAGTGCATCATCTTCAAAATAACAAAAAAGGCTTCCTGACAGGAGTAGCAGCAGATGGAATCAGGCAGTTCATGTAAAGTTGCTAGGAGGCTGGGCGCGGTGGCTTACGCCTGTAATCCTAACACTCTGGGAGGCCAAGGTGGGAGGATTGCTTGAGGTCGGGAGTTCGAGACCAGCCTGAACAAGAGTAAGAACCCCATCTCTACTAAAAATAGAAAAATTAGTGGGTGTGGGGGCTCCCGCCTGTAGTCCCAGCTACACAGGAGGCTGAGGCAAGATTCCTTGAGCCCAGGAGTTTGAGCAACAGTGGGCTGTGATGAGACCCCACTGCAGTCTACCTGGGGTGACAGAGCGAGACTGTCTCAAAAAAAAAAAAAAAAAAAAGTTGCTAGGAATACTGTCTTTCCCACTGGCTGCCAGCATTGGTGCCCCGAATATATATGTTTTTTCATTTCCCCACTTCCTATTCAAGTGAAGCGTCCAAGGTCTGGTCACTCGTCTTTATCTACATCACTTTCTTGGTAACCTCCAACATTTACATACTCATGAATCCCACTTCTATCTCCAGTCCAGCTCTCTCTCATACTCCACGTCTACATCTATTCAAAATCTCCATTTGCATATGTAATAAATTTCTCAAACTCAACATGTTCAAAACTGAATTCCTTAGCTTAACTTCCAAATATTCAAAGAATCGGGGCTCTAACCTCCACCTTTATCTCCCTACATTCTCTGCCATGGTTATTCATCTATTCCTGTCTAAAATCCATCTTAATGCTTACCACTGTCAGATTTTTATCTCCACTTCTGATTTTTCTACCTAGGTCCAAGTTTGTAATTCACCTGCCTAGTATCATCTTGCCTAGATTCTAATAGACATTTTCCATGTTACATGGTGAAAACAGGATTCTACTTCTACTTTCAAATTTGCTAACCCTTCTGTCTTTCCTGGCTCAATGTCATAATTTTCCACTCATTTGCTCCAACCAAAAACCTAATATTCCCTCACCCCCATGACCAATCCATTCATGATTAATTTTTTAAAATAAATATTCATGATAAACTCACAAACACATACACAAGTACTTGTGTATGTATAGTCTTCCTAGGATAAACAAGGAACTGTACTTTTCATTATACACTTATACCTTTTGAATTTTATGCTCTGTGAAGACGACCTATTCAGAAATTAATAAAGTTTAAGAAGCAATTAGTTATGCCTTTTGAAGGGGAAGTAGGGACAGAAATTGGGAAATATGAGTGAGGTGACTTAGATTTCACTCTATACTTTGTGCATTACCTTTTTGAAATATTAAAAAAATAAAATAAAATTATTCAGGTCCGTAAAAAGTTACCCTGTGAATAACTTAAAATACAGGAAGTTTTTAAAGTTACACTTCCCTCAAAATATATTGTTACATCTTGTCAGCAAGTTATTAAAAAAGACAAATTCATAACCATTTCATCAACTTTTTCACTTGACAAGCAGATATGAGGTTAACAAAGTATATTACTCACTCATATTTGAAATAAAGATAGTATACACCCGGGGTGGAGGAGGCAATTAAGGATCCTGGGTCCTAATCAAATAAGACTGGTGTCCTTATAAAAGGGAAATTTAGACACCAGGGGCAGACATGCATAGAGGGAAGAGAGAAGGAGAAAACAGCCATTTACAAGTCAAGGACAGAGGCCTAGAACAAATCCCTTCCTCACGACCCTCAGAAGGAACCAACACCTTGATTTTGGACTTCTAGCCTCTAGAACTGTGAGACTAAATTTCTGTTGGTTAAGCCACTCAG
The DNA here is from genome assembly GCA_023783475.1 of Daubentonia madagascariensis. NCBI lineage: Eukaryota > Metazoa > Chordata > Mammalia > Primates > Daubentoniidae > Daubentonia > Daubentonia madagascariensis. Next base: position 19,961,168 of record JAKFHU010001684.1, on the reverse strand, counting down.
TTTATGGCAATTTGTTATGGCAACCCCCGCAAACTAATACAATCACACATAGAAATTACTTGTAAATGACTGGTCATTGCAGAAAACTAGACATTTAAAAAGACTTGAAAATAACTGACATAATACTTAAGGTTTTTTTGAAAACTAAAATCTTGTAAGAAATGGTGTTTTAGGTATCTAAGTAGGTCTCCCTAAATTCTAATGTCAAGAAATATTGTTAGTATACCAAAATTAGGCAAAAATTTAGTTTTTTAGCCACACTAAGGGTAATCAAATACGTCTGGAAGTTTGTGTAGCCTAAGAAAAAATATTTTAACATTAGCGACTTAGCATGGAAATGAGTCATCTGCAAAGGGTTTCCTGACATTATTGGGAATTCCCAAAGTTGGTTAATTACTGAAACAATCTGGGAGAGAAGAGTCACTGACTTCACCCTAGACCCACCCAGTTGGAATCTCTAAGAAAAGCTTTAGAAATTTATTTCTAAAATGCTTCTCTTTGGGAGGCTGAGGCAGGAGGATTGCTTAAGGCCAGGAGTTCGAGGCTGCAGTGAGCTATGATTGTGCCACTGCACTGCAGCCTGGGTGACAGAGTGAGATCCCATCTCTTAAAATATAATAATAATAAAATTCTTCTCCAGGTTTTTATAGTAATGAGTTGTATTTTAGTGTTGGCCCTTATTCAGTCAGGTCACCTCATTCTTTATTTGAGCAAGTTAACTTTCTCAGCCAAGTGCAGCCTTTCCCTCACTACACATACTCACCACCCTTTTTCTCATGACGTTGCCTTCAGACTCCTAAAGGAGGTATAAAAAGGATGTGAAGCAATGAGAATATAAAAAATGCTTTGTGCCATAAAGGACCTGTACTGGCAATGGGGAGGGCCCAGAAGTAGCCCTAATTTAGCTATCTGCATGAGAGTTGTGAATCAAGAAAAATGACTCAAAGGAGATAGTATTTGCACTTAACCCTTGCAGGGCAAAAATGCATTGGGCAGGTAAATAAGAAGGGGATGTTCCTTGGCTGAGGAAGTTGCATGTTCACAAAGATAGGAAACTACAGCCCCTCAGCCATCAAGTATGGCTATCACATAAAGGTATATCTGGAGATGTGGAGAAAATAAACCATAGAGAAATATAATGGACCATAAGAAGCCTTTTATGTCATGTCCAGATGGTTTGGTTTTTAATATGATCATATTTACATTTTAAGACAACTGATCCACTAGGACTGGGGAGCACAACTTAGGGAAGGACAAGTCAAGAGCATGATAGCTTCTAATACTTTGCTGGAGACTGATATCAAATTTTATAATTTTATGTACCTTCTCCCATCTCCTCCCATTTTCCATTAGGGAGAGAATTTTCACAGTTCAGCAAGAAAAGGAGAAATAAACTAATTGAGAACCTAGTTCTTGGTTACCTAGACTGAAATTTATATCTTGGTTCTTCATTAGCTCCAGAAATTCTTCTTTAAATAACCATAATCAAGGAGAACCTAATAGCTTCTTTTTGTGCAGTGACTTTAAGGCAGCAACTTTTTTTCCCCTATAAATATTTAGCAAAATTTTAAAAATCATCTAAGTGACAAACAACAAAGTATGTTTGGATTTCTACTTTGGACATAGCAGCAAAAAAACCTAAGCATAGTTTCTAGGACTAACTTCCTGATCTTCTCACTGTTGCCATTATTGCATCTTCAAATTACATTCGATTACACCTTAAGCTATGCCATATTTACAAATTACTTCATACTCAACGTTGTGTCAATGTAATCAGTTTTGCCATTTGTTATTTAATTAACCAGAAATATGATCTGGCCATTAAAGCTACAAGATTAAAATATGGTCTAAATTAAAGGCATTAAATTATTCTGTTTCCCTTGTATTTTATTGTAATCTCAATTTTTTGAAAGTCTGTGTATCATTATCAGCATCCCAGCTATCAGGGATAAATACAAAGATTTTTCATGATTATATCAATTCTAGCTCTTTAAAATTTTCCAACATCCCCTGTGAAGCAGGTATTTTTATCCCCATTTTAAACACTTGAAAACTGAAGCAAAGCAACTAGTAATAAGTGGTATTCAAACACACGTGACTCTAAATCATGTGCTGTTCACATTTTAATCCCAGAGTAGAAAATCCACATCAGTATAAATCAGTGGTTCTCAAACAGAGGTGATTTGCCTCTCACTCCGGGGAGACATTTGGCAATGTTTGGAGACATTTTTTATTGTTACAACTTTGGTGGTGGAGGGAGGGGGGCACCTAGTGGTTAAGGGCCAGGGGTGATGCTAAATATCCTACAATGCACAGGACACTCCTCTACAACAAAGTTGGAGCCCAAAATGTTAATAGTGTCAAGGTTGAGAAACCCTAGTATAAACAACAAAATATTCCTCAACATGTCTTCTTACAGAAGAATTAATACCCCATTCCTGGTTTTTCATGAAATCAACATTTAGAGTCAATGAAAATAAATCATAACAAGATGTTGCTATGGTCTGAATTTTGTGTCTCTTTTAAATTCACATGTTGAAATGTTAATACCCAATGTGATAGTATTAAGAGGTGGGGTCCCTTTGGGAAGTGATCAAGTCATGAGGGCTCCACCTTCATGAATGAGATTAGTGCCCTTATAAAAAAAGGTTTGAGCAAGCTCTCTTGCCCCCTTCTGCTATGTGAGGACATAGCAAGAGGCACCATCTTTGAAGGAGAGGGCAAGCCTTTGCTAGACACTGAATCTGCCAATGCCCTGATCCTCCAGTCTAAGGTATTTTGTTACAGCAGCAGGAACAGACTCAAGACAGATGTGTATTTAATATATACATGCATGCACATTTTTAATGCATCTGAAAAACTTAGAGTTTATGCTGTAAATTCTGAAATGATCATAGAACTTCACAGGTTTCAAACTAAGTTATTATATAGTGTCATATAAATACACAGGACTGGGGAAATATATGTCTGACATGTTTTCATCGTTGTATGATTGTTATGATCTTTATTCCTTCTGCTTAAAGGATGCACAAGGGAAAAAAGGAAACCTTGATGCAGGAAAGCAGGGAGGAATAACACATTGAAGCTTTAGTGGACATTTTTAAAAAGGCATAATAAAGCCACACCATGAGGCAGAGAACTGCTTTCAGGATTTTATTTCAAAAGTACACAAGGTCACGAAACTAGAGCAAGTTCTTGTTTTTTTAAACAAATTTTGTTCTTACAAATTTCAAAATCTGCACCATTGGATATGTAAGCCTGAAATTTTAAATACAAAATCTAAAACTGACACTATCCATTCTCTACTTTGTACCTGTGATTTGTCAAAATATTTTTCTCAGTAGTACAAGTGTATTTATCAATAAAATTCACAGGGACAAGAATAAGTGAATCAATGAATTGTGGTTCTCTTAACACCTTTGTCATTAAATAAGTTAGCAGAAAACACAAAGTTCTTTGATGGAACTTTTAGTGTCCATAACCAAAACCAAACCCAACTGATATTCACTATATTCTTAAATTACAAAATAGGATATATATTTTGTAAAATTTGGTTTTAATTAAGAGGCTAGTGTTAGCATCTATAAGTGATTAGTCTTCTCTAAAGAGAAATAAACAGAACCACAATTCACAAATTTGTTTATTATTCTTCCCTGCTTCTGTAACATTTTTAAAAGGAAATTTGTGCTCAGTTATGAACTATTTTAGTGTCAAAATAGGCAAATGAGTAAGAAATCCTATTGCAGAACATGTGTTTATTGCTGAAATATCCAAAGGCATTTGAAATATTAAAACTTGCCCAGAACATTTACACTACTAAACACAAGAATGTTATAAAGATATATGTACATATATATAATATATAATGTCACAAGCCACTAAAATGTTAAAATTGTGCCAACATTTTCTACGAACTACTTATGTGACACATCAAAGCATTAACCACATAAAATATGGACTTTTTCTGTTCACATTGGAATAAGGCATCTGAAAGCCCTAAACACTGTTGAAGCAAAAATAAGAAAAAAAATCTAAACATTCATATAACTTCAAATATACATGCTGCACGCACAGAAAGGACACCGAGAATAGTTATTTTAAGAAGCCACACATTATAGAATTTGATGGTCAACTTCATGCAATGAGTTTTTTTTATATTTAATCAAAATGTTTACTTGCCCCTTTATTTGCTCAAAATTTCCAGGACTCAATCTTAAATTTTAAAAATTATCTTTTTTTAAAAAAAAATTCAGAAATTTCTTTTTTCTGTAATTCTTATGGATAATTATTTGGGATTTTCAATTAACCTCCCCCTAAGACACACTCAGGCTGTGTTTCTATTGTAACAAGTCCATGGCAGACAGCTCCAATTTAAAGGAAGTACTTTTGTCCAGAATAACTGGTCAGTGTCATCAATAAGTGACTTTTTTAGGGAGTAGGGGGCTTTCTAACAGGGAAATAATATTAGTTAAGATTGCCAATAAGAAAAAGAACATCTATAAACTACTCCATATTCAAAGTGCAGAACTATATATTCTACAGAATCATTTCTCTCCAAATTACTTCGTGTAACCTAAAGAGACGGTATCGAGTCTCTCAGATATAAGGTAGAATCAAACGGCTTTGCTTTGAAGATGCACTCCTGTCCCTGACTGATGTTATTTGGCTCTCTAACTGAAATGCTTTAAAAATTTTTTGTTGAATTACTATTGATGACCACCAATAGTAATTCTAGAACAAATATTTGATCTCTGGTTCAACTGGAATTATCAGTGAGGATTATTTGGGAAATTATCAGTACTATCTGAGCAACAGACACTTACAGTGAGAGGAGCTGGAGACACAAGCCTAAAACTAAATTGTATCCTCTAAACTTAATGACACCCAGTAGGTCTCTTCAGGTCACACAAGTGATTTTTACAAGCTTATTTCTCAGGCTGTAGTTGGTATGGATCTTAACTGAAAGCCTTTCTGAAAGATTTTGATTTACTTATAGCCAAATCCTAGATAAATATGAAGTCTACGGGAAGGAAAGTGTTATACACATCCACTTTCTGTGATAATTTCTGCTTAGATTGATAGCATAATCTTCACTATACAAAAATCAGGAATAGGAAGGACCAAAACTTTATTATTAAAGCTCATGTTCTGTTTATTTATTATATTTTATAAATAGATTTTATTCATATAAAATAGGCCAAACATTTGGCATTCAAAAATAGCTACTGTTATAAAGAAACACAGTCAAAGAGTGTTGGGGATGTTGACATTTTTAAATCTTTATGAATAACACAATCATTTAAGTTACATCCACAAAGAACAGAGAGGAGGCAAGTTTGAAAATATGAGGATAGAAAGGTGTCACAGTGATGTGTTTTTAGAAACAGTACCTTCACCTCTAAGCACCTTTCAAGTAGGTGACAGCAGCTCATAGGCACCAGAAATTCATAATAGAAATTAAATTACCCAAAAGGCACAGATGAAAATGTTAACACAAGTATAAAAGCAATTTTATGTAAGGTTAAAAACCTATTTTTAAAATGCTTCCAAATATGTAAAACTATACACTAATCCATTACACAGACATTCAGCTTAAGTTTACCATTAAAAAGTGTACACAATACTCTGCCTAATCGTAAATACATGCCAACATTAATTTATAATGTAGCATTTACCACCACAGCACCCAAAAAGATTAACAGAAACCAACTCCCTACTAAAATCTAGGGAAAAGGTTTTAGAGTTAGTGAAATAATTTATTGCAGACCTTATTTACTATAAAGAAACTATTGACTCATTCTACTATATCCACATTCCCTCACAATCTTAAGGGAAATACAATAAATCCACTTTCTTCCAAAACAGTATTTAACACATTTGGCAGGTAGGAGTATTCCCTTTACTCCTTTTTCTTTCTTTTTTTTTTTTTTTTTTAAGAATAAATCACTTTCAGAAAACTAAGACTCAAACTTTTTCAAAGCTCAACTTGATTTGCTGGAACTACATAGAGACATGTTTGGCCACACAACTACTGTAGATCCCCCCAAGTCTGGAAAACAGAACTAATGGAGGACACTCACTTGCTTAAAATGTATTTGATCATGCTGAATCTATGAAGAAAATATCCTCCAGGAACTGCATTCAAGCTTATGGGTAAATTTAGGATTACATGTTTCTAGAATGTATAATATATAACACCACCCCCAAAAAATAATAAAATGACCAAAAAAACACTGACGCAAAAAAAAAAAACACTTAAAATTTAGAATCAGTAACTCGAACATTTCAATCCGTAACTGTCAAATAATAAATGAGTTATAATATTTTATTAGAAAGATTATCACCTACAGTGGAGAGCCAGTGTTTAGTTGGAAACTATGAAATACTACATCCTTGATCTGGCTGGTCACTATTTCGAAGACCACCACAGACCTCAAGGCATGAGATCATTAACCAACAAAATCTATCCCCACAATTACACCATTGGTGTCATATCTGTGTGTAGCTGACAGCACATGTTATAACTCAATCTGATACTCCTTAGCATATAAAGGAGCTTACTATGTCCCTGTTTCCTGTAGCAGTCTACCAACTAAATCTTTAAGAAATCATTTTATAGACAAGGTTTATGAATGATTTAAAAGTAAAACTAGTAATTTCTAAAACAGTAGTGTTTTCTATGTTATTAGAGATATTCCAAAGACATTCAGAGTTATCAAAGAAGCTATAAAAACAAGTGCAAACATACGTAAGTAATTTTGCCATTTACTAATTTGGAGGGGACTATTGGGCCATAAATAAATGAGATACACACCCTAAAAATAATGGTAAGGAATTATAAAGTACCACTTTCACATGACTCAAGTATCAACTTGGTATACATGTCAGTTCACTAGTTTCTTCAACCTATGATTTGATATTCAAAGTGCTACATCTTATGTAGGTATTTTTATTTAGAAACTGTTAAAATCAACCTCTAAAAACCCAGCTTGCTTTTTCAGATGGTGAATTTGTCTTTGCTAACTTTAATGCCTTTACTGTTTCAATATAACCAAACAAAATTTTTTGAAGTATATTTCTTACAGTTTCTGATTAACTTCTTTTTGATATATTTTGAGGTTAGTAACAAAATTAGACCAGAATACGTTTTCATATATCAAGAAGAAAGAAACATGGACAGCGTAGATGAGAGGTATGGAGTGTCTATACTATAGACCCATCCTTGCTCTGTGCTGGAATCATCACAGGAACCGCTCCCATTCGACTTAGATTAGGGGCAGCTACCTTAGCAGGTGGGAGAGTCGGACTCTGAGGAGCACGTTCAAAGTCTTCACTCGGTACTTGGTTATACTGAGTCTTGGAATATCCTTCCATGTTGGAAGGAGACATGGATCCCAGGGATGAATGATTGCTGCCTATGTAGCTTCTGGCAGTGGATGTACGGCTCTTTGGAGGAGGCACATCTTCCCTGGAAAGCAAAGTCCCCAATACAAGTTAAAAGAACAAGTTTCTAAAACCCTACAATTATATAGGCTATGAATCATGGGTAAGGACCTTTATTTTAGTACTAAGCATATAAAAGCATGTGTGTATGTCACCAAAAAAATAAGCAGAGCAAGATATGTCACAAATTGTGTATCTGTCCTCAATTTATCATTTTGATTTAAAAGTGTATACCTTCTCACTTAATGAAATATGGTATTTACACAAATGTATAAAGGTTGTATAATGTTATCTTACATGGAATAAACCTCAAATAGTTTCATATTCTAATATCACTAATCAAGATAATCTAGTTAACAGTCATGTAACATTTTATAGTTGATAAAACATTAACATCTCCAGATATATTTCTATCCCCAAAAAAGAAAAGAATTCCCTTTTGCTATGAAAGCTACCTAAAACCTTAGCTGAAAACCTTGCAGATTTAAATTTGCAAACACTGGAAATTTAGGCATAAGGATTTTCACACCAAGCACTGACAAAGAACATATATGGTCAGCTCTCCATATTTCTGGGTTCCACATCCGTGAATTCAACAAACCACGGATTGAAAATATTTTTTTAAAAATTCATCTGTACTGAACATGTACAGACATTTTCTTCTTGTCATTATTTCCTAAACAATACAACAACCATTTACACAGCATTTATATTATGTTAGGTATTACAGGTAATCTAGAGATGATTTTAAAGTATACAGGAGGATGGGTGTAGGTTATATACATATAGTACACCATTTCATATCAGGAACTTTAGCATCCTCAGATTTTGGTATCTGCAGAAGGTCCTGGGACCAATCCTCAACAGATACTGAGGGACGACAATATATCTGAGTTACCTTTGGTACATTTAAGAAATGTACATTTAAGAAAACAGGCATACTATGTTTTATTGTGTCTTGCTTTACTCCACTTGGCAGATATTGTGTTTTTAATAAATTGAAGGTTTCTGGCACCCCTATGTCAAGCAAATCTACCCGTCCCATTTTTCCAACAGCATGTGCTTACTTCATGCCTCTATGTCACATTTTGGAAATTCTCATAATAGTTCAAACTTTCTCATTATTATTATATCTGTTATGGTGATCTGTGATCTTTGATATTACTATTTAATTGTTTTGGGGTGCCATGAACCACACCCATATAAGACAGCAAACTTAACAAATGTTGTGTGTGTTCTGGCCATTCCCCCCTCTCCCTCTCCTCCAGCCTCACTATTCCCTGAGACACAACAATATTGAAATTAGTCCACTTAGTAACCCTATAATGGCCTCTAAGTGTTCAAGTGAAAGGAATGGTAGCACATCTGTCACTTTAAATCAAAAGCTAGAAACGATTGAGCTTGCTGAAGAAGGCATGCTGAAAACCAAGATAGGTCGAAAGCTAGGTTTCCTGCCGAGCCAAGTTGTGAATGCAAAGGAAAAATTCTTGAAGGAAATGTAAAGTGCTACTCCAGTGAACACATGGATGATACAAGGAAGCAAAATACAACCTGAGCAAGAGCGAGACCCTGTCTCTGCCAAAGATAGAAAAAATTAGCTAAGTGTGGTGGTGCACGCCTGCAGTCCCAGCTGCTCGGGAGGCTGAGGCAAGAGGATCACTTGAGCCAAGGAGTTTGAGGTTGCAGTGAGCTATGATGACACCACTGCACTCTAGCCCAGGTAACAGAGCAAGACTCTGTCTCTAAAAAAAAAAATTTGTGATCTATGGGAGGCAGTTAAAATATCATTAACAAGAGTTTGGAAGAAGTTGATTCCAACTCTCATAGATGACTCTGAGGGATTCAAGATTTCAGTGGAGGAAGTAACTGCAGATGTGGTGGAAACAGCAAGAGAACTATTATATCATAGAAGTGGTGCCTGAAGATGTGACTGAATTGCTGCAACCTCATGATAAAACTTGAACGGATAAGGAGTTGCTTCTCATGGATGAGCAAGAAAGCAGGTTCTTGAGATGGAATCTACTCCTGGTGAAGTTACTGTGAACATTACTGAAATGACAACACAAGATTTAGAATATTCTATAAATTTAGTTGATAAAGCAGTGTTAGCGTTTGAGGATTGACTCCAAATTTGAAAGAAGTTCTACTGGGGTAAAATGCTATCAAACAGCATCACATGCTACAGAGAAATCTTTCATGAGAAAAAAAAGTCAATAGGTGCTGCCAACTTCATTGTTGTCTTACTTTAAGAAATTACCGCAAGCACCAAACCTTCAGCAACCACCATCCTATCTAATCAGTCAGCAGCCATCAACATCGAGGCAAGACCCTCCAACAGCAAAAGATTACAGCTCACTGAAAGCTCCGATGATCATTAGCATTTTTTAGCATTAAAGTATCTTTTAAAATTAAGGCATGTGCATTTTTAAAGACATAATGCTATTGTACACTTTAGACTACAGTACAGTATAAACATAACTTTCATATACACTGGGAAGCAAAAAAATTCATGCCTCACTTTATACAGGTGGTCTGGAACCCAAACGGCAATATCCCCAAGGTATATCTGTACAAATGCCCAGACCCCACCCTAGACCAACCAAATGTCAATTTCCAGGGTGTTAAGTCATGTGTTATTATTTTTTGAAGTTCTGTTATCCAATGTGCACTTCTAGTTAAGGTCTACTTACTTAGAATATTTGAGAAAATTAAAATTACACTATCAGTAGTTCAACAAACTACCATTCACTTGATACAATCAGCTTTTTTTTTCAAACCTCAGTATCTGCTCTAATTTTTGAAAATTTTATCCCTGCTATTTTATTGTGAGCAGGCAGTCTTGAGATGATCATTTTGCAGTAGTTCTTTAAATGGGGTACAAGAAAGTTTTGGGGGGACAAGGAAGGGTGGTTAATTTTGTGTACTTGAAATTGAAGGTAAATGCTTTCACATGTGTTGAGGAGAGGGGCCAAAGCTTTTATCCAATTCTCATAGGGCAGAAGCTTTGGATGGTTAATGAGAGAACTAATGCTTTAGAGACATAACAGGCTTGTTAATACATCAGTCAACTCCTGTCTCACTTAATTACCTGATATCATGATGAACTTCCTTTTCATATTTTTCTTCTCTGCGCTTTTTATGACAGCAAAAGACGATAAGACCAATGAGCACTAGAGCAAGCAAAGTTCCTATAATAGCTCCCGCAATTGTTCCAGCTCTATTTGAAGCTAGAATAAGATGTTAATAAGAATTAATAGTAAAAAAAAAAAAAAAAAGTTCTATATCTATTGATAATGAAGGTAGGATACATGTTGATAGACTGATTTCATTGTACATATTAACTTTAAGAGACATATTATTTAGCCTTTTTGATCCAGTGGGGAAAAGTCATTAAAAAGAAATTCTTGCTAAACTGTATAATCTATTTCAAACATAAAAGTGATAAAAGATTTTAATATTCAAAGCTATCTTGGTTAGCATATAGGAATGTTCTAAGCTACTCACATTTATAATGGCTAAATATGGTACATGAGTTGATTTGACAACTCTTATCTTCTTAATATATCATTGATATGATGAAAGTTTTATTAATAAAATTAATTTTTCTAGAAAAGCTAATAACCAAGCCAGAGAATGTTCTGATCAAAGTTAGCATCCTTTTGCCCTCAATACACACTTGCTGACTGAATTAAAGGAGGTGGTGTAAAGAAAACAAAACAGCCAACACAGAAAGAAGATACTTACGAGGAACAACATCTAGGCGCAGCAGGCACTGATCAGAGCCCACTCTGTTTTTGACTGTACAGCTGTATGTCCCAGAGTACTCAGAAGAGGCATTTTTTACAGATATAACAGATGAAGTCATTTCTATGGGAAGAGGAAAAAAAGAAACCTCATTTTTACAGTATGTGTTGCTGTGAGTTATTAGTAAAGGTAACCCCTACCAAGTTTGATCATCCAGTTAAAAGCAAGACGGACCAAAGCTGGGTGTAAACTGCCATTCAGCCACATGTGCATCACCAGAATTGAAATAATCATGCTTCCAGTTCATCTGTATCAAGGCAAAAGCAACCATGACCCCCATCTACCACAGAGCCTCAGCTGAAGCAGGGGTGTTGGTTAGCTGTTGCAAACCCATTCTGGGCCACATCTGATAATAAAAACTCTCCTATTCCACAAAGGCTCTTTCATGCAGCAGGAAAACTTGCAAAGTCTATTTTATCGCCACAGATGGAAGAAACATATGAAAATCAGAAGGGGTGATCCAGTTTGGCTTCTCAGTTTGGGGGAAAAAAAAGAAGAGGAGGAGAGAAAACCGATCTAAGACCAGGGTGCAGGGGCGGGAAATGGGTGGAACCCGGTAATCAATCTGAATTTACAGGTCAATTATAACATACAGGTGAGTGATCAGATTTAGCCAATTTGTAACCTTCTAGTTAGTCACACAGGTTTGTTGTTGTTTTTTTTTTATTTACAGACACACCATGGGTAAATTACTGTATCTTCAAAACACGAATCTAGGCAAAATACTCAAAATCCAATTCTTGTTATATTTTAGTCACTATCTAATTTATGATCATGAACACTTCCCATCAATTAAAATAAATCTACCAAAGTAACTAATTATAATATCTTAAAAAGAGAAATCTCTTAATTTATATTAAATGACACTAAGTTAACATCATAAAACACTGAATAATTCCCATGGAAAATCCTGACTGTTCTATATAGAAAAGGGAAGGCATTTGTGAATTTAAAATATAAATATATAAGCATATACACACAAACCGTACTAGATTTAAATCCAAATCAATGGCATATGGTACAAATAGTATCACAGCAGTACCTGCTAACCATGAGGTGGGCAATTTCTGTGAGTCAGACAATTTTTGCCATTCATATCGTAATGGAAGTGAACCTTCTTTTGGTTCACATTTTAGTTTAAAGTCATTTCCAATTTCTTCTGATCCATCAATGTAACATCTTGTACCTGAAGGCTTAACTGAAAAACAAAATTACAACTTTATATAAGATAAAGGAATTCATTTTTATAATGATTACTTAAATACGCAGCATGATACTCACAACCACTGACTCATTATCAGTTGGTCCTGGGTTCAGAATTGACAAAAGAATGAAAGACCACAATAGGTTGTCAACATCAGTTTACTCAGCTTTATCCAACACAAAACAGGAAAGAATGAGCTCAGGCAAACAGCCATGGCATTAGGAGGTTTGGCAGTACATCAGGCGCAGCTCGGTGCCCCTACATTCCATGGGGCACACCTGAAGAAAGCAAGGATGATATGGGCTGGACTACTTGAGATTCAAGAAAGCCCCCCCTCCATTCCTTACCTATTCTTCTTCTCAATGCTTGACTTGTAGTAGCCCTCTGGGAGTACGTACCAAGTCACATCCCTTAGGTGCCACTACCCTGACAATTAGGGGATTTATCATCAATAATGCTGATAACAGGGATAATTCACTTAGTGCAGCAAGGAGCAGTTAAGATTCTGCATTTCCTTTAACTCAATCCATCCAGAAAGCAGGTTATAAAAAAGTAAATCTGAGGCTATATTCCAGATATCTCTGGGTAACTGTTTAGAGCAGCTGCTAACCCATTACCTGCAGATCACCCCAACCCTGGATTAATACCTTGGCATTGCATATTCCTCTGCTAAACTTTATTAGGGCATAACATTCACACAATCAAATTAACATGTTAATCATGTGGGTTGATCACTTTTAACAAATGTATATATATCCATTAAGCACCACTCCAACCCTCTCCCAAGAAAGTTCCCCTGTGCTGGTTGTAGTAGGTCTCACTTCAAAACCTGGCCCCAGGCAGCCACTGATCAGATTTCTACCGGTATAGATTAGTTCTGCTTCTTCTAGAATCATGTGAATAGAAAAAATCATATAGTATGTACTTTGTCTTGCTTCTTTTATTCAGCATAATGGTTCTGAGATTGATCCATGTTGTATATATCAGTAGTCATTTTAGTATTCCAGTGAATGACTATAACACAAGTTTGTTTATCCAGTCACCTATCGATGAGCACTGTTTCCAGTTTTGGGGCTACTGTTAAAATTTGATTAGCCAAACTGCCGAGGAGCAAATGTGTAGTCTGTCAAAACCAGACTGACCAGTGAGGAAGGCATTATGAGGAACCGTGGAGCCACTGGACAAGAGGAGGGATTCTGAAGGATTCTGAGGAGACTCCAAGGGAAGTGGCGATCAGCTCTCAATCAGCTGTTTCTGAGGAGAGATTAGGAGAAGTGGGGATTAAATAAGGAGTGGGTGCTGTCAGGAGGTGGGGCCGTTTAGTAACTGAGTATCCCAGTAAAGGACAGGTGGTGCAAAGTGGGTCTGGGGCAACATTAGGAAGACAGCAATCGTCTATGTTTTACTGCTGCTCTGCAACTTTGGGAGAAACAATGTTTTCTATGAACTCTGTAGTTGGCTTTATCTCCATCTATCCTCCCAGGCTGATAAATGGCAGGATTGATTTTTTCTATTTTAGTTTAAGCTGATTTTCATTCTTCGAAATGGGTTTTTATCCTTTCACCACTATGAATAAAGGTGAATGGGTTTTACAGTTTTGCAGTATTATGAACAACACTGCTTGAACACTTCTGTAAATATTGACATGTTTGCCTTTTTCTTGGTAATTGCTGGGTCAGAGGGTACATGTATGTTTAGCTCTATAAGAAAGTGCCAAACTGCTTCCCAAAGCTGGCCAGCGGCCCTTGTCGCAGCCAGTGGGGTGTCTTCAACTCGGCTGTCAATCATCATCTCACTCCTTAATACTCCTTAGCAAGTTCAATTGTATCATGTTGCTCCCCCTTATCTGTTACTACCTGTACTTTTAAATAAAGGGCAACAGATACATTTCACTGCATTGTTGACTTTTGTAAGCAAATTTGTTTCTTTTTCATACTGATCAGTTGCTCTGGAGACTACATCTATTAGACTTCTAAATAAGTTTTGCAAATTATTTCATCGTGTGAATCTTCAATGAAATAAGCCTTATTCTCCTTCATTTCTTCAAACTACCAATAAATCCTTTATTAGAATAAACTAGCAAGGTAAGTAAATAAGATATTAAATCAATGCTTTGCACATCAAACAGCTATTGGTGATACGGTACTCTACCCCTAACTGTAACCCCCATCCTTTCTATTAAAAATGTCCCTCTACCATATACTGAACATATCTAATAACAGGTAGTTACTTAAAGCTGCTGCTTAGGAAATTCAGGGCTCAGCTAAGTCTGAGATCTCAACATACCCCATCCACAACAGAACAAGACTCTGCCAACACTGGTTTCTGAGCGTCACTTTAGAACAGCCCACCTATTTTTCACTGGGAGGAGAAAGTACAAGTCTTTTACATGCCAATACCTAACCATTACAACATAAGAAAGATTAACTCTTAACCCATGGCACTTTTGCTGGAATGGAAGAAAACCACAAAGGAAACACAGATAAAGTCCTGTCCCTTAAATGTTTCTTTGGTCTGGGCTTTCTGAATACCTGGCTATTGTCCTCTGAATACCTGCCTCCATGATCATTAGCATAGCCAATACTCCTTCTCAGATAAGGGCATGTGACCATCAAGTTGTACTTTGCCAGGGTATCCCACCAATTTAGTAATGCCATGCTCCATAAATGTATTGCTTCATCATCCTTCCATGCTAGTGGCCTACCTCAGTCTATGGGAAATACACTTTACATCCCTATATGGGACAGGGTAAATTTATTGTGATGTCATCCTTCTAGGAATGCTTTCTGCTTGGTTCAAAAAAACCCTTACTCCATGCGAAATCCATCAATAGATGCTAAAATTAATAAGCAAAAGTTAGAGGAGAAACAGGATATTTCCATAGTCTCAAAGTAACTCCCCCAAGATGTTTTTTAATTACAGAGGGAAAAATCGTAACTTCATAGTGGAGAAATCCATCTGATAAAAACTTAACCCAAGTGATCATGATTAACAATAAGACATGAATGACATCATGTGCCCCTTGACATGACTGGAAAAGATTAAGGAGACACAAATGCAATGTGGATTCTAGGTGTGATCCTAGTACAAAAAGGACATTAGTGGAAAACCATGAAATTCAAATTAGGTCTGTAATTTACAGGATTGTACCAATGTTAATTTCTTGGTTTTGATAATTGTGACATGATTTGTAAGATGTCAACATTAGAGGAAATTAGATGATGTGATGGTTATACTCTCAGAAACTCCCTAGTATTTTTGCAACTTTTCTATAAAATTATTTCAAAACAAAAGGGTTGGGGGGAGCCCTGCCTGGTACCAATGGTTTGCAAATCCCTCAGGACCAGAGTTGACTGAGCCACCACACTTGCTGTTGCTACTGTGTTCAGGTGGCATGGTGCAATTTGAGTCCACCATATACATCCAGGAACTGTTAACTGTGCATGCTCTACTCTTCAACTCAGTCTCTTTATACCAACAGGTCTCAATTATAGGCCGTTTGAGAGCTCTAGGGGAGGGTGCTGCTGATATGTGGTCACAGTAATAACCTTTTGTCAGTTCCTTTTGTTATCATTACCCACTTCAGCTTCTTTACTGAGCTGCATTCACGTGTACTTTTGGTGTGCCTGAAAGAGTAGGGCAGGCCCTGGCAATGGAGCAAACTATACCAACATGCTGCCCCTCACATCCAGACAACCAACAGTCATCTGGGTTCATGGTCACACAGTGCACAGGGCTCAATGAACAAACTATCATTACCTTCTGAATGCCATGGTGGCGAGTCCTTCAGATTTCCCACAAAAAAATCAAAAAAATATAAGGTAGAGCCAAATGAGAGTTCCGATGACTACCGCTTAGTTGGGTCACTAGAGGGCACTTCATCTTACCTTTCTCCCAGATTATCCAGGCAGAATTTTCAAGCAAAGCTAACAGATAAGCTTCCATCCAATACTTTCAAGAGAAAACAATTCTGGTGGTTTCTCCCAGCACCAGTTATGATTCATCTAACAACATGGAAGAAAGTGCTACAAGAAATTCTTCTCTGGCTCTGACACAGCCTTGCCCGGATCAGTGTGTTAGTCATCCCCACTGCCCTTCAGCAATCACTCCCTCCTTTGTCTTCCAATCTGAAACTTATCCTGCCTCTCCCTCCCATTTGAATTCAAGGCTCACTTGGCTGTAGCAATCCCCCACCGTGCTAACAGAAGGGTGGAAGGGTGAACTGTGTCAATGCTTTCCACTTACTCATTCTGAAGAATTAGATATTGGAGTTCGGGGTTTAATGTCAAAGGGCCATTCCTGCTGCTGGACAGTCATGGCTGCTGCCTGACCCAGGTTACTTTAAGGATATGTGCTGCCTCATGCTGTAATGATCTCTTCAGTTGGGATCTGCAAATTTGACCCCGAACCCAGTCCTACTGGATCCAACAACACATACACACACAGGCACACACACAGAAAAATACACAGAGAAAACAACATGCTTGTCCACAACTCTTCTGGGAATACATGCTAATCACATAAATTCTGGTGTACCTGCACCATTAAACAGGGATTTCACAATAAATAATTCTGATAACCAAGCATAATCTGTTTGGTTTATCATGAACCAGTTAATATTTCATATATATCTTAACTCATTACTTCCTGGAAAGCAGTGTTCAAAGAAAGTATAGTTATAATCTCAAGTATCCCTGGGCCTAGGATAAGAGTTCAGACCAGTTGTTAAACTTTCCCCTGCTTACACATTTATAAAAAAGAAAAGCTACTCCATGTTTACTCAATGTAGACACAGGAAAGCTAGGACAAGGCAATAAACCTAGATCTCCTAACTCCTGGGTTAGGTTTCTTCCTGCATACCACAATACTTCCTGGCTTATTTCAAACTCTTTTATGAATTTCACAAAGAAGTCGACCATTTCTTTTTCTATCCAAAAAAAGAAGTTTTAGTTTTATGTCGTATGCTTTCAGATGTATTCCAAATGTTTTAAATTATTACTTTTAAAAGCTAAGCTATGTCTTACATTACAGTATTACAGCACTGTGACCACTCACCTGTTACTAAGTAACCCATTTATACAAATAAAAATAACTCACCAAGAACCGTCAGCTGAATCTTCTTATTTGCAACACCAGGAGCTTTTTTCACTTTACACTGATACGTGCCAATATCTGACAACTGTAAATTCGTTACATTTATTGATGCATCACCAGATTTCAGATCATTACTTGTAAAATGTACTCGTCCTTTTAGATCTTCATAGTAGTTATCATAAATTTTGTCTCCAGAATATAAAATAATCTAAAAAAAAACCCAAAATAAGACAGGAGGAAAAGTGAAAATACACACATACAAGAAGCCTGTCTCTTAAAGGAGCTCTGGATACCCTGCTCCTACAGAATAATTTTTAAAAAAAGAAAAAAAAGAACAACACAGTACTGTGAGGAAACCTATAATTATCCAAATCACAGAATGAGAAAATGGAAAAGTGTCAATGTGACCCTTTGGTATAGTCCCACACTTCCAAGACCCAACATTATTACATAGAGCGATATAGTGAGATGGGACAAGAACATAGATTTGTTCATTCCTATATACTGTATTTTTCAAGTGCCTCCAAGGATGCAGTGTGCCAATCAAGTGTATAAAATCAAGTACATACTACCCCCTGCTTCCCTAAAAAAGGCTTTCATCATTTACTTGTGCAATCTAACAAAAAGATAACTTTTTTTTGTCTTAATACTAAGTTGGAGGCACTTGGTGGTTCTAGATCGTAAGGGATAAAATCATAAAATAAACCTTTCAAGATACGTGTAGCCAGGTTAACAAGACCTCTCAATGACTCTTCTGTGACTAAAGCAAAGTTCTGATCCTAATTCCACCGCGTTTTCTGAGCCACTGTTACAGCCTGTGATGGCAATATCTGAAGGCTAGATTTAGAGGGAAAATAAAATCTGTGTTAAATACGACCAGGAAGAAAACTGTAGTAGTCATCTCTAAAATTAATTTAACATATTTTATAATTTTTCACATTTGATCATAAAATCCCTATTCTGGTCATATGAGACCCCCAAGGGTCAAAGAGCAGTGGTGCCAAACTCTGAGGAAACACAACTACAGTCTAAATCCTACAAGTAATTTTTTATCTGAGATGGTAATTATGGGCAGTATAATCAGAATAAATGTCATCTAAGAATACCTCTTTCTAAATTTATTCTGTAGGAACTTCCTGAGTAGAGGAACTTGGGTTCTTTCTGTATTATCTCCTCTCCTACCATACTGACCCCACCCCCTCAATCCACTCAAGCTCTTTATTTACATATGAAGTATTTGCATCTGGGCTGTGCTCAATACCACTTCCCTAAGTCAATAAAAGAAGCAGTTGAAGGGTCCACAGCTGACATACTATGTAAACACAAGCCATTACTGTATTTGCTCAGTATTTGTGCCACACTCACTTATCAACAGTAAGACCAAATACTCCACAAATGAGGCTGCTCTATCTTTCTTTAGATTTAAGGCCACAAAGTTCAATCTATTGTACTTCTAATAGCTCATTTTGCTACACACAGATACTTTAACGGTCTTTTAAGGAGGGTCTGACAAATAAGACCTGTCCCCACTGTTGGTTATTTTGTAAACTATCTTAGTATTTTCCCATGAAAACAATGTTATAAAAACTAGTTAAGAAACAGGGAACTAACATTTACCAGGCAACTTTACATGTTTTCATTGATTCCTCTTCACAGCCCTGCAAGGACGTTCACATTTAACAGTTAGGCTCAGGAAAGCACTGGCTCTCACTGACCAGCTTTTGCTAAGTCGTACAGCTAAAATGCAAACTAGATCCATCTAACTTGGCACGGTACATAATTAAGATTTCTGTATCTCTCATAAGCTTACAGAATGCTTGTGCATACAGTATTTCGTATGCACAACAACCTTGAGGTGATAGTGTTTTTGATCCTATTTTACATATGAGGAAACAGGTTTATGAAACACGGGAGGCAGTACAGGCTAGCGTAAGGGATGATAAAAGTGCAGGTGTGACAGTCAGAGAGACCGGGGTTCAAATCTGTTGCTAGCTATGTGACCCTGGGCATGTTCCTTCAAATCTCTGGGCCTGTTTCCTCCTTTTCGTATGTATAATAATTCTCACTTTAGGGGATTATTTAAGGTTTAAATTAATTACATACAATTAAAGTGTATAAAACACTGCCCAGCACACAGTGCATGGTAACTGCTGACTAAAGTGACTGCACCAGGAATAAGAACGGAAATTTCTCCAGCCCAGTCCTTTCATTCCTGGTCCTTAACCCACGCTGTCTGCTAGCCAAAATATATTACAATAGGGGCTCCATTAACATATAAAGTAGCTGAAATTCTATGTAAGCATCCTTTTCTGCATCAATCTCTTTCTAACCCTTCTACCTTTCTTTTGGTCTGACTTTACTGTGTTTTAGGTTAAAGGCTAGGTGTCTAATCCCGAAGTGGACACCCAAAGCCAGGTCTCCAGTTTCACACTTATCTCACAGCTCCTGAAGACAGCCCAGCTGTGCCTCCCACTGAGCATGGAAGACGCTGGGTCCTCCTCCCATTAAAAGACACACTGAAGGCTCAGGGCACACTGCTTCTTGGCCTCTCTATGTGCCTTGTCACAGGCTTCACTCATCTTAGGAGTCTTAAGCCAGAATCACTGAAGACCCATGCTCTCCATATACATCCCAGGCTTCAGCTATCTTAAGCACGGGATCACAGTCCTGGTCTCTAAAGGGAGGCGGGCACTGCACTGGCAAGGGAGAACAGGAAACTACAGGACCTCAGACAGAAGCCCATTCTCAGGGTGCTGGAAATTCCAGAGGGAGAGAAAGGGAAGTAAAAGCAAAAGCAGGAGGGAACAGGGTATCTGGGATGAGTAGACAAAATCAGTCAGGCTCAATTTATTTTGCTTAGGGAGGCAGAAGGAAGTTCTTGTAGCAGAATCAGGGCAGAAGTTATGTCCTTAGAAGGGGTGGCCCTAGTCATTCATGACTTGAGAAAGCACCTTAATTATTTCCTTCACAATACATCATGGACAAACTGACTGGATTTACCAAAAATATTAATTACCTAACTACACTGATTCAGTCGTTAAATGGAAGAACTTACCACTTTTAAATATCCTTTTTCTTTTACATGGACAATAAATAAAATAAAATTTATCTTCCAAATGTATATATTCCTACATTCCTCTAAGTATTTGGACTTATTTTCCTCTCCCTGGTTTAATGTAATTTATTAACATTGATTTTTTTAAAAAGTTAAATGTCTCAGATGAAGCTAATATGCAACATTCTAATAAAGTAAAATGTTCTGGAATCAATTCAAAGGCCAAGGGTGATATCTGTATTTGGAGGTGAGACTATCGGGCAAGTTTCCTCCTTTGTGCTCTTTTTGGCTTTGCAGGTTTTCTACATTAGGCTCTTATTACTTTGATTAGAAAAAATACTGTAATAATATTTTGAATTTTTTAAAGTTTAAGATTAAATATTTCATAGATTGTTTTTATGCTGTAAAGACTTTGTTTTGCTTTTTTAAGAAATTCATTGTCCAGGATATTTAACATGAAAAAATAAGAAAATTAGACTGTAATAATATGTACTTATACTACACTATGTTATATCTAATGACCCTACTACAAGGAACAGAATCCTTGTGTAAAACTTAAAAATTCAATTCTGTCTAACCTTTAACAAAGTGGAGTTTATTCACCATCTCCTAACACACCATGCAGCCTCCTCCTGCCTTGATATCATGCCTGCTCCACCTACCCTTCACCATTTCCTGCCTTCTATCTTGTAATACTTTCTATCCAGATTTTCTGAACTTTCACAAGTTCCTCTTCTTCCCTGCAGCCTTCTGCAAGATGTCTAGTGACCTTTTCCTCTTCTGTAATCTTAGGTCACTGATTAGCCATTTCCCTCCATTACATATATGTCCTCCCATTCCGCCTCCCATACGACTGCCTTCTCACCCAGACCATAAGCCTGAGGAGTCTGGCGCTTTCTTCCAGCTCCCTATGGCCCATCCAGGTGATTAGCACAGTGACGGACACATCAGACAGTTGCACAGACATCTGCTGAGTGACCAAGCACTTATCAAACTCACCACTTGATCCACCTTCTGATTATCAGCTGGTGATAGCAGCCATTCAATGTCCAGCGGTCCCTGGTCTTCAGGACTAAGCGTAAATTTGCATGGCAGATAGGCAGTTTCCCCTTTGGCTTTTTCAATCATCTGTTCAGGAGTAGTGATACTCAAACTTCTGGCAAAATCTGGAGGAAGAAATGCACATGGGACTAAGCATCTGCTATTATGCTGGCAGCCTTCTCAGTGCCCCACAGCCCTTCTGGAGGAGCACAGTGATACAGAGTCACAGGGTGGGGTCTGGGTCCACAGGAATGGAGTCCCAACTCAGCGATGCCCAGGTTTTAGTTTGTGCCTTTGTAAAAATGGTATGACACTTACTTGATACAATCCCCTTTAAAAGCACTGTGCACTTCCAACATTATATAAAATGTAAGTTTCTACTAGTAGAGAGTTTCTATATCCAAACACATGTTTAAAACTGAATTCAGCTAGAATCTCTGAAAAGTCAGTCATGTCATACAAATTCAAGGTTACTTTAATTCATGTCCGTCAGTGCCACAAACAGAACTCGTCGGTAGGGTGCATGTAGATAAATTTTAACATGTTTCCTGCCAACACTTAATTCTAAATTTTTATTAAATTTGGCTCTGTAATGTCTACTGAATACTTGAAAATATTTCTGAGCAATAAGTTTTGATGAGAACAATTCAAAAAGAAAGAAAACACCATCAATTTAGAATTCGTAAGAAATTTACCAAATAGCCAACCTAAAAATTATCTTTAAGTTATTTCTTGGCTAGGCATGGTAGCTCACGCCTGTAATCCCAGCACTTTGAGAGGCCGAGGCAGGAGGATCACTTGAGGCCAAGAGTTCGAGACCAGCCTGGGCAACATAGTGAGACCAGTCTCAAAAAAAAAAAAAAAAAAAAGACATTTCTTACTGTTCATTCCTTCCTACTTCTCCTCTGAATAAGTCACCAATAATATTTATTTTATTATTTCCAAAAAGACATCTTAAAATTCCATAACTTATTCTGAAATTTGTATTCTATAAAACTTCCATTTAGATCAAAATTTAAAAGGTAATGCTAAATGGCAATATTTGAAAAATATGTAAAATAAGATATCCTGAACTGCAAACAAAACTTCCTACAAACATTCTTCCAGTTGAATTTGTTAAAAAAGACATGGTTTAAGGCTGGCCCCAGTGCAGTGGTGTTTACAACTAATCCATCACAACCACTTACAGGTTTCTTTGTTCCTTCTCCGTTCCTACTGCTTCACTTGACTAGCCTTAAAAAAAAAAAAAAAAGTAAAATTTAAAAATGTTAAAAAAAAAAGAAAAAGAAAAAAGACATTGGGCCAGGCGCAGCTCACGCCTGTAATCCTAGCACTCTGGGAGGCCAAGATGGGAGGATCACTTGAGGCCAGGAGTTTGAGACCAGTCTAAGCAAGAGCAAGACCCCATCTCTACAAAAAATAGAAAAATTAGCTAGGCATGGTGACGTGTGCCTGCAGTCCCAGCTACTTGGGAGGCTGAGGCAGGAGGATTGCTTGAGCCCAGAAGTTTGAGGTTGCAGTAAGCTATGATGATGCTGCACTCTAGCCCAGGTGACAGAGCAAGACTTTATCTCAAAATGAATAAATAGACAGATAAAAATAAAAATATAAAAGACAGTAAACCCACTGCAACTCAGCAAGAGCTCAAAAGCAGTCTCCTCCTCGTCAATAGTTCACTGTAATAATACTAGTATCTCTTACATAAATGGTGGAAATAAACTATGAGCAAAAAGGCACTACTTCTTGATCTACAAGAGAAAACATACTGAGTTTAATCAGTTCACATCTTGTTTTTCAAAAGAAAAGCCATTCTGTTCACATTCATTTCCACATAAAAATAGATCTGTTCAATACTTGTCTTCAAATAAGATCAAAGTTTGAATAAGCCATCAACTCGATTTAAAATGCAAATTTATTCTGTAAATGAACTATCACTTTAATAAAACTTAATTTTGGGGCTCGTTGCAGTGGCTCACACCTGTAATCCTACCACTCTGGTAGGCCGAGGCAGGATTGCTTGAGCTCAGGAGTTCAAGACCAGCCTGAGCAAGAGCAAGACCCTGTCTCTACTAAACATAGAAAGAATGAGCCAGGCATGGTGGCACATGCCTGTACTCCCAGCTACTCAGGAGGCTAAGGCAGGAGGATGGCTTGAGCCCAGGAGTTTGAGGTTGCTGTGAGCTAGGCTGATGCCATGGCACTTTAGCCTGGGTAACAATGTGAGACTCCATCTCAAAAAAAAAAAACAAAAAAAACCCACAACAACAACAAAAAAACTTAATCTTTTTTAACTATTCACACTATAAAAGTCTGCACAGCACTACTTTGTCACATCTGTGGTTTACTTGTGATAACCCAATATTTTCTTAGGTATAAACTCAAACATCTAACGTATGCATATCTGTTAAGTTTCACTATTTTCTGTTTAAGCAGTAACTCTACCTTTTGGACCTACATCACCTGACACTGACACTTGGGGCTGAATGTTGACCTGGAAGAGGCCCAAAGCACTAAGATTGTGGTATCCTACATGGGGCCTGCCTCTCTCTTCCTCTCCCTTCCTTCTACTCCCACCATAAAAATAAACACATTAAAACAAAATTAAGAGTAAATCAACCCAAAGTCGTACTTATCCACAATAACTATTTTGATGTTGTTTAAATGAAGTTATGTTATTAGCCATAGCATATTCTTTCCATTAGGCCCAAAATAAGCTTAATACACACAGACTATGAGTTGTAATAAACTGTTAATAAAACCAAAGCCAACAGATTGAGAACTAAAGAAAAGCCAGGTTATATTCAAGACCATTTACATTCAGGCACCATCCTAAGCTTTTAATCACATGTAAGTGCACTCCTCAAACAGATTAAAAATGGATAAATCCTCTGCACCTCTTCTCTTAAATCTGAAGCTGGCCTTGCTTTGACCAGTACAACGTGGTAGGGGTGAGCTGTGTGAGCTCCAAGGCTAAACCTCATGAGCCCTGCCTGCGCCCACTCTTGCCTCCTCAGACGCCCGCCATTGTGTGAACAAACCACACAGGGGACAAGTGAGGTGTCTCACCAACCCCTGACCAACAGCTATAACTACGCAACATACAGGCATCCTAGACAATCAGCCCAGGTCCAGTCCAGCTGCCTTCAGCTCCACTGGTGAGCCTAGAACTTCCTATCTCAGCCCAGCCTAAACTGGGAACCCACAGGATAGTGAATGATTTTCGTTTTAAGCCTCTAAAGTTTGGGTTGGCTTATTACACAGCAAAGATTGCTGAGACATCATCCAAACTCACTGATTCAGCCCCAAAGCCCAACTACTCCGGTCTGCATTTCATGTCCACAATTCTACTTAAAATTATGTGATTTGATATTTGTGTATAATCAAGTGCTTCTCCTGAATGACACTTTCTATTATTTCTAATAAACTTAGATCCTTTCCTACTTCATTCACTAGGGCATTCTTGTACCTCTCTACCCTATGTTGATTTTTTTTTCCTTCTTGCTACGAATGCTCACGGTACTTTACTTTCTACTATCTGTAGTATCACCCATTTGTCACATAGCATATGCTGCCTTGGATTTGGTTTTTTTCCCTTTATAAATTTTATGGCGAAGCTAAGGTAGCATCCAGGGCTTTGTCACATCTCCTAGGTGCTCAGGAGCCTATCTTCTTCCCATAGTACCTTGTATTTTTAGGACCCTTTAAAATGCATGTCCTGATTTACCATTACATGATAAGCTCCATTAGGGTCGGGAGAAATTGTGGATACCTCTATCTCCTGTTGTAGTTCCTTGCATATAGTAGAAAAGAATTTGCAATTGGATTATAAATTTGGCCAATTTTAGAAATGTTGAAAAAACACATTAATCTGCCAGAAGAAATTCCTGCTACTTCAAGTGTTCCTTTCTATAGCTACCCTTTGTTGTCTGCATTTAATTTGTCTGTTTATAAATACTTTATGTACCAAGTAAGACAAAAAATACTAAGCACACTACAGAATGAAAATTCCATTTCAAAATGAATTAAGACATAGCCCAAAAATATGGAGCTACAAATATATAAGAATTAAAAATTGCTATAAATAATAATTAAAACTTTCTGATTACTGTGTGCTTTTAGAGTTTTCATTTTGTAGAAATCAAATAAAAAAGTTAAATGACATCAATTAGACATCTAAACATGTAAAGGTTCAAACCCTCCTAATTCATGCTCTCAGTACTTATCCTACACAATGTAATCAATAAAACGCAACTTAGTTTTCACGATAGTATCTTTTATTCTTTCTTGTTTAATACATAAAATTATTTTTATTTTAAAAGATTGCCTTTTAAAAATAGTCATATATGTGTATCAAAATGATCTGGAAAGATATATGCCAAACTGTTAATACCAATTATTTTTGTGAACTGAGATTTTAAGAAAGATGATTGCCTGTTTCTGCTTTATTCTAAGATCTTCTTATGTGTATACTGCTTCAGAAATTTAAGCAGGTTTGCAAATGGCTTTCAGTATTTCTTTTTCAAAAAATGGTTACCAACAACATTCAATTGTTCATTATGTTGCACCAGAAATGAATTGAAATCTCAAGATCCTGCAAAACACAGTTATGATGTTTCCTGGCAACACTGAAGGGCCTCTTTTCACAGAGGCATAGTTTTTCAAGTGCTGAAGTATGCAACAGTCACAAATTGTGTAAGACAAAAGGTAGACACTTGGTCTCATGCAGTGTCCCTGGAATTCTTCTAATACTGCCCAATTTTATTTATGCAGCAAATTGAGTAATAATTTAACTTGCAAACTACTTGCAGGTTCAAATATGGTTTGAAAAGTAAATCAGATATCAAATATTCTTATAATTTTATTCAAACATATTCAGAGTATGATAAACTATGCAGCACATTATAAAGCTACAAGTATTTGCAGAGTCCAGTTAATAAGTGCACAGCACTGGATTATATAAACAAACTGAATCACATCTCATATTGGCAGTGACTGAAATAGCATCTCCCGGTTTTCTCCTTGCTTTATCATCTCCAATTTCCAAGTCACTTGGATCTTTAGATCTCTCTTCTTGCCCAGCCTGAGCATCAAAGTGACATGAGTTCATCAGAAAGTATTTTTTAGCCCTTGATGTCACCTCCTACTAAGGCCTTAGAAGATATATTTCTACCCTAAGAATGGAACATTACTGGGGATAACGGAAGGAGCTGCTCCTCTAGAAGGGAAGCAATGCTTTGAACTGATGACATGCCTTGACTTCTTTAATTTGCTTTTTCAAGTCTAAGCAATTTGTTAACCGGGATGGTCTTCAGTGATCTTTTCCTTCTGGCAATTGTAAAATCATAGAATGTTAGGAAGTGCTCATGAAACATTATGGTTGGTTTCTTTTTTAAAAAAAAGAAATAAATGAGAGAATTTTTAATAATGTTTTGAATGAAGAGAGCTTTAGATAAAAGTAGAAAAGAAAATCACAAAAGCTATGAAGAAGACAAAAATTTAACTACATTAAAATTTTTTATGTTAAAAAAATCACCATTTCGCAAAACCACAGAAATAACTGTTTCAGGCAAGATACTGAAAATTAGTGCTGAAAAGTATGATGAGAAACAGGATCAAATTTATCTTCACCAGAACAAATGTATATCATGTGAAAAAGAGCGAGCATTACTTCCAGGGTATTGCATACCAAGTCAAAAATGTGTAATCAAGCCATGAAAAGACATACAGGAATCTTAAATGCATATTACTAAGTGAAAGAAGCCAATCTGAAAAGGCTACATACCGTATGGTCATAAGTATATGACATTCTAGAAAAGGGAAAACTACAGAGACACTAAAAAGATCAGTGGCTGCAGGGGGAAGAGGAGAGAGAGGAACAGGTGGAGCACAGAGGATGTTCAGGGCAGGGAAACCCTTCTGTATGATAATGTAATTGTGGCTACATGTCATTATAAATTTGTCCAAACTCACAGAATGCACAATACCAAGAGTGAACCCTGATTATAAACTATGGACTCTGGGTGATAATGGCGTGTCAATAAAAGTTCATCAGTTCTAACAAATGTACCACTCTGGTGGGGGATGTTGACAGTGGGCCAAGGCTGTGGAACGGGGTGGGGGAAATAAGAGAAATTTATACTTTCTGCTCAATTTTGCTGGGAACCTAAAACTGTTCTACGAGATAAAGTCTACTTAAAAAAAAAAACAAGACTAACAATACACAACCATATTCATAATTAAGGAAGTATAAATTCAATACCATATTTCACATAAAACTGACAGTGATTAAAAATTTTAATAAAAGCCAAGCTTGGCAAAAGTGTTGGCAACAGACTGTGGCAACACTATTGTCAACACAGCAGAAGACCTGTGAAATGTCAATGTGTTAACTCACTTTTAGGAACTGCAGCTGAACTCTCACAAGTGAAGAGCTCATATGTACAAGGATATTATTCCACTGATGCACTCTTATTCACTGGTGTACTCTGAAACAGAAAAACATCTGAAAACAACCTAAATTTCCAACAACAGGCAGGAGAATTAAGGTAAGAAATCCAAGCTCATTTACCTGAGACAAAGAGCTAGGACAAATATACCAGGTAGAACCAGTCCCCTCCAGCAAAAGGATCTTACTAAAATTTGGCTTCTGGGTGGTAACATCAACTTCCAATTATAGTAATAGAAGTATGACTAAATATTGCTACCTTCAGGTTTAATTTCCTTTACCTTACAGAAAATATAATCATCAATCAAATGAGATCTTTCAGAAAGAACATGACATTAAACATACTAATATAATGAAAATACATTTTGGGGGACTGTGCTATGGACTGAATCATGTCCCCTCAAAATTCATGCTGAAGCCCTAACTGCCCCCACCACCACCACAATGTGACTGTATTAGAAACAGGGCCTTTAAGGAAGTGATTAAGGTTAAATGAGGTCGTAAGAATGGAACCTTGAACCAATAAAGCTGGTGGGTGCCCTTACAGGAAAAGGAGGAGACACTAGAGCTCTCTCTACAAGGTGAGGACAGAGCGAGAAGGCAGCTTTCTACAAGCCAGGAAGAGGACCATCACCAGAAACCGAATTTGCTGGCACCTTGATCTAGGATTTCCCAATCTCCAAAACTGTGAGAAAAACAAATTTCTGTTGTTTAAGCTATCCAGTCTATGGTACTTTGTTATGGCAGCCTGAGCAGAAGAATACAGACTGCCTATGCTTCCCCAGAGTGATAAAGTTTTTCATCATGCATAAGGTAAGCTGTTCAACTGGACAGGAGGTTGATGAATTCAGCAAAAACTCTCAAGAAGATGTAAACATATTGGGAATTCACAAAATGGGAAAATGTGCTTACAATCCATAGCCAACAAAGACAACTATGAGGGCACTGTTTAGATGGTCCTTCCAACTAAGGAAGAAAAAATTTATGTATGTTAATAGAGAGGCATACAGACATCGATCAATTTACTTAAATTTATTGCTTATCTGTAAGTCAGGCATTGTGCAATGGGCTTTACGTTTATGATTTCATTTAATCCTTACAAAACCTGTGGAACAGGCATCACAGACAATGACACCAAGGAACTGCTTGTCACGTGAAATCCAGGTAAATGCTGAATAACACCAGTTACTTAATCCAGACTAATGTGGAAGAAGAGCGAAGTAAGAGAAGATAATAAAGGCACTGATATAAGAAAATGAGGAAATGAGGCAAGAGAACTCAATGGGAGGAAAAAACTGTTTAGGTAATGATATCTATGTGGATCCCCTAGAAATCTCAAATGAGGAAAGCACAAATCACCAATAGTTTTAAAGATAGGCTGGAAGACCTCTTATGGCACAAGAAAATATGGGGTAATTTTAGAATTCAACCCATATACTTGATTTGGGGGCAAGGGGACCAGGGACATCAAACTGCCATGGGTTTGTTCCCCCAGCACAACCCTAAATTTCTTCTCTCCATCCCCTGTCTCTGTGATGGGACCTGGCACCATCGCGTTCGGCAATCAATCCCTGCGTGAGATCATAGATGCAAGAAATAGCTGCATCACCAATTCATTTGCACAAATCCAGAAATAAGATTAAAGAAAAGGGGGGTATCAAGGTTCACTTCTTTTCTCATTCAAACAAATACTATGTCCTGTTAATTCTGCCTCCTTAATATATTCCAAATCCAACCATTTTCATCTACATCCAGGCCACTATTCTCTCTCACGCAGCCTGGAGGTAGCCTGCTGACTGGCTTCCCTGCATCCCACTTTCTCATTCTAACCCCCTCTCCATACTTCACCCACAGTGTTCTTTATACAATTGTTTTTGTAAAAAAAGATGTCACTGCCATGTCTGAAAGTCTCTGGTGGCTCCACATTGGTTCAGACACCTTAATTCTTCTTCAAGGCCCTTTATGATCAGACACCCTCTACCACCTTTAGTTTCCTACCGCTCCCCACTCCCACCATATGCTGCAGCCAGTTCATCATCATCTCTTCCCACTGAGAGCTCACAAAAGACAGCTCCTTCTCTGCTCCAGCCCACCTTTAAGGCTAACTACTATGATCACAAGTTCAGTCATTTCTTCCTGAAAGCATTCCTTGCCCCATATGTGGATTGAACCAGGTATCCTCTATGTACTCCTTGGGCCACTGATAATGCCTCTATATCAAGCAATTATCTCACTTGACTGAAACTGCTGCTTTACTCTCTGTCCTTCCCACCCTCTACTCCCAGTGACTATTTCACATTTGACTTTGAAGCCAAAGACCATGCTGGTCTTGATCATCATTTGTTTTCTTTAGCATAGCAAAATTTTAGGTACTCAGCATTCAACAAACATTTTCTGAATGAATGAAGATTTTCTCTGTTCTATCACTGAGGAAACAAAACAAAAGGAATGTTTTAAACATGGTTTCCGTGTTTTTACCTATCCCAGCAAAACACTAAATGACAAGTCTGACCAGTGATGGCATATGCACAGGGATTTTAAAGATTGTGTCTCACTATAGAATTCAAGCAGTGACAGGTGAGGTCTTTTCAGCTGGGTACAGAGAGGAGCTACGAATTACAAGAAAGGCAACTACATAATCCGTCTTGAAATCTATACAATCAACAACACCCTTCATTACAGCAGAATAAAACAGCAATCAAGCAATTCTGGATGCCTAGAGGTAAGCAGATCACAATTTTGGGATCTGTTGACGGAAGAGGTAGCACACCAAAGCTCACAGGCACCGCACCTTTATATAAGAGGATCTACTAGAGATGGGGCAGTTCAAAATAGTGAAGAAAAATTAACTGAAAGATAAGTCTTTTCTCTGTTAAAGATGGAACTACACAACCTGAGCAACATAGCAAGACCCCATCTCTACAAAAAATACAAAAATTAGCCGGGTGCAGTGGTGTGCACCTGTAGTCCTGGCTATTTGGGAGGCTGAGACAGGAGAATTGCTTGAGCCAAGGAGTTTGACTGTGATGACACCACCACACTCTAGCCCCGGCAACAGGGCAAGACTCTGTCTCAAAAAGAAAAACAAGAAAAGAAAGAATAAAAAAAGAGGAAAATGAAAGATGAACCACAAAGTGGAACTGTCTTGGTCTGGGGCCAATCATAGAAGGAATAAATCAGAGGAAGTCCCAAGGGGAAAAAGATAAATAAGGTCACATCTGCAGAAGGTTGGTGTATGCTCTCCCTTTTATGTCTGAAGGGTCCCTTTTCTCCCTTGCTCCACCTTCTCCCCAGAGAGCCCCTCTAGACATTTGTTAAAGTAAATCTTACCAGTTACTTCCTCTGGAAGTTCCCTGTGTCCCACAGGCAGTATTAATTGTTTCCTCCTCTGTATTATACATTTCCTTTATTATAGGTAGTTATTTACATGTCCTACCCTAAAGCACATGCTTTTACTCACTTAACCAGGGCCTCCATGCTTCATCTCTGGAGGTGTGTCCCAAGACTTATTCAATCAGCCCCCCTCCCATGCAGTGGGGGACAAAACTGCTGAACTGCAAGTGGAGGGAGAGAGCTCAGAGGGAAAGTGAAGGAGCTATTTGAAAAGGAACAGTGATGGGAGAGAGGATCACCAGACCTTGTGAGGAAAGCATGGGAAGGGAACCTTGGGAAGACTGTATATCCAGGGAAGCAAAGGATCCAACAACGAAGCCTGGACAGGAGGAACAGCTCAGAGGGCACTGAGCAAGCCTGGTCTGGTACTGATAGACGCAAAGACTAAATCCTTATTATTTTAATAATAAGAAATGCTAGCATATCTAGTAAGAAACTAATGTGTATGCTACTTTATATACAGTTGTGTTAACATGAGAGAAAATATTAAGAAAAACCTTTATTGTGGATATTCCAAAATCACAACTACAGATGAAGAAAAGTTGCCTGTTAATCCTTCAACTATCTCTAGGGCAAAATGAAGAAAAAAGGAAAAAAAAAATTACACACTTATGCATGATTTCTCTCTCAAAATATGGAGAGTCATTTCAAAGATATTAACAAAAAGAGAAAAATTTTAAAAATAAGAGGAATTTAAATTTACATTTCAAAAGTCTTACATACCTGGTTTCATGAAAAGGGGGAATGATGTTAATGCCAATTGTTATGAAAAATTTATTTAATGTTAGCCTTTTGAGAAATGTTATAGCATGTCATAAGGGTTACTATTTCAAAGAGAGGACACATTGAATAGTATTGCTGAGTTCAGATCACAGAATTCAGGAACCTTACTATAAAAACACAATGGTCAAAAATGATTCACTAGAGCAACTTTAAGAATAAATTACACAAATCAGGAATTAGTATGGTTAAGGGATTGATAAGGACAAGTATAATTTCGTGTGTTTGAATACAAATACTATAGATATCTGGGTTAGCAAGTCTCTGAGATATTCTAAACCCTGTACAAAAAGGTGACCACCATGCTACTTGGATAATTTCCTTTCTCTGCCGACCCTAACTCCAACCTGTGCCAACTTTCTTTTTCCCAGGAAGTTGCTTCTCGATTAGCAATATTTGAAAGTCATCTAAATAGTGAGTGTCCCTATTTCTAAGAAAGGAAAAGGAAAAACAATTTAAATACGTTAACATGAATTAACTATACCACCTCAGCCTTTAAATATTGCTGAGGGAAGGAAGAAAATACAGGGAGGTAGAAATAAAGCTCTTTGCTGTCTAAGACTTTTAGTTGTTTAATTCCCATGTGTGCTACTCATGTGTTAATATGTACTCAGAGCTAAGGAAATTAATATCTACAGTCATATAAATTAATAATGAGAAATGACATAAATATACTTATTTGCTTTTTATTTACTTTTCTATTTACTTTTAAAAATATCGATTCCCAGCTCCCCATCCCCAATTAGAAATCAAAAAGCAGGCCCCCAGGAAATAAACTGGGATGGAAATGGGGAAACCATCATCTTAACAATAAATAACAACTAACAGTGACTGAGTACTTTCAAAATACCCTATGCATACGAACTCTCAATTCTCCTAACACCTCCATAAGAGAGGCACTAATATTGTTTCTTTGTTGTTTCACAATAAACACAGGCACTGAGAGGTATCTAAGCTACTAAGGAAGCTAGATTCAAATCTAGGCAGACTCTGACTCCAGATCCACACGCATGCTGTATGTAGAAACTGACCAGTGAACACACCAGAGATGTCATTTCTGAAATCACTAGAAAATAAAGTGAGTACATTATAAGAAACCCTATTCCAGTCACCACGGTGGAGGAAGGTTTGGAATTTATGCTATTCCTTTTCTACACTGCACTACATTTCTCAGTAGTATTTTAGGTAGCACATGGCTCTGGAGCTTGGGTTAGCCTTTTTTTTTTTTGAGGGAGAGTCTTGCTCTCTTGCCAGGGCTAGAGTGCAGTGGCGTCATCATAACCCATTGCAATCTCAAACTCTTGGGCTCAAGTCATCCTTCTGCCTCAGCCTCCTGGGCAGCGGGACTACAGGCATGCACCACCACACCTGGCTAACTTTTTCTATTTTTAGTAGAGTTGGGTCTTGCTCTTGCTCTCAGGCTGGTCTTGAACTCCCGACCTCAAGCAATCCTCCAGTCTTGGCCCCCCAGCGTGCTAGGATTACAGGCGTGAGCCACCACCCCTGGCCAGTTAGACTTTTTTTTTAAAATCAGGGAAATAAATACCAGACTCGGAACCTGTTGTCAAATTTGACACCAAAAAAAAACCCCTGTACCATTTTGAACAAGTTGCTTGCCTAGGGCTCAAATATAAATTAAGGATGTTGAACTAAGTTATCTATTTCAGATCTAAATATGTTCTAATTCTAAGCCGTCAACCAACCAACAAGAAGCCTTCCCCTGATGGCCATCTCTTTCCCTCCCCTCCACCCAAATCTCAATGGCATTAGCAGGAGTTCTCTGAGTCCACCTCCCAACAAATGAAACAAACAAATGTTTCTTAAACATTAGCATCCTGGATTGTGGAAGCAGTTCTGCCCAATAATAGTTCAAACTGAAATTGAGCTTACTAACTGCTTGGCCATGGGCAATTTCTACCTTCTTTATGACTAGATGTTTTCCTCTTTAAAGTGAGGATTAATATAATAATGCCTACTTCATTGTAGGGATTAAGGAAAATAATACATCTAAAGCTCTTAGAACAGTTCCAGCACATTCTGATGTTTACTCTTCAATAAATAAATAGTAGCTAGTAGGAAATTCACTGTCATCTGATAAGCCTGTTACTCCTACAATGATACAAACCCCTATGTGTTGGGAAGGTGTCTTTTAGTGTGTATCCCTAACACTTAGCAGTACTTTCCATATGGGCAGAACTCAAAATCTGCTATGTAAAGAAATGACATTGAAGTGTATCTACTAAGTTTGGCAATTAGAAAGTCATAGGTGACCTAAGCCAAAACTGATTAAGTGAAGGCTTTGGGGAGTTGCAATGGGATATATCTGACTACAATGGTTGAGAGAGGTGAGTGGAAACAGAACTACTGTTTTGAGGAACTTGGCTCTCAAGGAAAGGAGAAAAATAGTAGACAGAGTGTTACGTGTGGTCAAAGTGAGGTTGTTTTGAAATGAGAAATATTGAGCGTATTTTTAAGTCAAAAGGAATGAGCAGATAGAATGGGAAGTGTTAAAAATACATACAATAGGACACTCCGAGATGGAAGGATCAAGACCCCAGAAAAGAATGAGACCTAGTAAGTAGGGGATAAGACAGTTTAAATAAGACTGGAGGGAAGGTTGTAAGATTGGTACAACCATGGTTAAGTTTATACATGGGTACACAAGAAACTAATGGACTTTGTACCCAATAGTCTCTGTGACAAAGGAGGCATACAACATTAATTTCGAATAAGAGAGGCTGAAGAAATGTGGGTAAAGGGCTTTAGAGACTGGTCCAAGTCTGAGAGATCTGTGAGGAGGTGGGTAAAGAAATGAAGGTCTGCAGAGTGGCATCAAAAGTCTAAGATGAGAGTTGATGAAGCTGGGCGAAGACACAGTGGGGCTTATCATACCATTTTCTCTAGTTTTACATATATTTGAAATTTTCCATTAATAAAAATGTTAAAAAAAAGAAAACCACAATGAGATGGCACTAACACACCCACCAGAACAGCCAAATGAAAAGAGGCTATGGTGAGGATGTAGAGCAATTGGAACTTTCATACTCTATTGGGGGAGCATCAGCTTGTGCAGTCAGCTCCGGAAAACGGTTTGGTAGTATCAACTAGAGTGAAACACGTATAACCTACGGGACTCAGAAATTCCATTCACAGGTAGAGATGTATGCACACGTGCACTAAAACACACACATGAAAACGTTACAGCAGCATTTTCATATCAGCAAAAAACTGGGAAAAAAAAGGCCCATCAATAGAATGAATAAATCAACTGTGGCACAGTCACACCACAGAATACCATATAGCAATATAAATGAATAAGCTAGAGTTACATAACATGATGAGTACAAGGAGTTAGACAAAAAAATACTAAATTCATTTAAAATTCAAAAATTGCAAAAAAATTGAAAATAATAGAAATTTACAACATAACACCTTGGACAGTGGTGACCGAAGAAATAAGCTTGCCTATGGCTCGGATGAAGCCCACTATTACAAGTTTTATTAAAATAAATTTAAAAACCTGGAGCAGGCTGTTTGACACTCGAAGGCGATTGCTTGAGCTCAGATCAAGACCAGCCTGAGCAAGAGCAAGACCCCGTATCTACTAACAACAGGGAAATCAGCTGGGCCTCCGGGGGCGCGCCTGTAGTCCCCGCTACGCAGGAGGCTGAGGCAGGAGGATGGCTTGAGCCCGGGACAGTTGCAGCGAGCTGTGATGACGCCACTGCATTCTACTCGGGGCACCCCAGTAAGACTCTGTCTCATTGAAAAAAAAAAAATCTGAAGGAGTAAGAGACAAAAAAGTGACTTTAAATTGTCTTTGTCAAAAATACAATGTCCTAATGTTTTATCAATGTACTTAAATTAAGAAAAAAATAGTCTAGACAAATTGGACAATAAAAAAGTGTCTCCTCAATCGACACAGCTGTGCATTTGTGCTTTTTCTCCAGCTGTGCATCACACTGCAATGAAACTGGCCGGGGTCTGGCCATGGGATCCAGGATTAGTGAAGAAATTCTGGTTTTGACGTGGCCAGAAGACAAGTGAGGGCGGGGATGGGATAGGGCTGTGGAGATCTCACTCACCTCATCCTCACACTCTCGCCTCCCATCACTCACCTCACTACTACTCCACCTCACCTGTCACTCACTCAACTCACTCACTCTCACTCACACTCAACTACTCACTACTCTCAATCACTCATCACTCAACTCACCTACCACTCACCTCCTCACTCACTCTCACTCACCTCACTCACTCACTCACTCACCTCACTCACCTCACCTCACTCACCTCCTCACTCACCTCACTCACCTCACCTCACCTCACTCACCTCCTCACTCACCTCAACTCACTCACCTCACTCACCTCACCTCCTCACCTCACTCACCTCACCTCACTCACCTCCTCACTCACCTCACCTCACTACCTCACTCACCTCACCTCACCTCACCTCACCTCACCTCACCTCACCTCACTCACCTCCTCACTCACCTCACCTCACTAACCTCACCTCACTCACCTCACCTCACTCACCTCCTCACTCACCTCACTCACCTCACTCAAGTAATGGAGTGTAAGAAAACTGGGCGGCTGTGACATGGGGTTCAAGATTTTAGAGGTGAAGAACTGAGTGTAAGGTGAGGGCTGCCTAAATAAAATGGTTAGAAAATCCTCCGTATGTGAAAGGTCAAGGAGCTGTGGTATATGGATGTCAGAAAAATGCATTGTAAAAAGTAAATACTCAAACGCCAAGATAATGCTATTTGAGGGGTGGGGAGGGTGGGTATGAGGCAGGGCATTTCTTAATCAACATGGAGAAGCAAGCAGAAGTTAGGCACAAGCAGAGGGCAGGAGTCTTAAACAGTAAAGGGCTGGTACACAAGGTGGAGGGGGAAATGGTTTGGAGATGCCAACTGGGATCCCAAGAGAATAATCAGAATACCTTAAGTTTTTACAGCGTATAGTACTTCTGCTCTATCCCTGCCTTGCTCTGCCTGGTATCATAGCTGTGTGAATAATTGTCTGATTCCTCCCTCTCGATTTAAACTTGCCAAGAGTATTGGAATGGTGTCTTATTTATATATCTCCCAAAGCAACTATTACAATGCCTTGCCCATAAGTACACATTATATTTTTTACTTACCTTCAAACTTCCACAGGGATTGAGGTTGCTTATAAGAAATATTTACTATAATTTATAAATCAGGACCAGATAAAATGTGAATTATTGTGGAAACCTAGACAGGGGGAGTTAAAAATTAAATATGGAGACAGATTCTCTACAAACATTTGTTGAATTGGATTGTGACCCACCCCTCCCCTGCTCCCCTCACACACAGACACTCTCATCAGGGGGGAAGTGTTTATTCAAATCTCAATCCTGATCAAAATTATTCTTGTCCTTCTTTTCAATCTAAATAGTATAGTACCTTCCCTACATTCTGTAACAGAGATGCTAATTTCAGAATTCTCTGGCAAAACAAATGCAAATAGGATATTTTGCATTATGGGTACAGCAGACCGGTTGCCATGGTGAATATTTCATCACCTTCATAGAATATGTATCACTCCATTTTAGGATATCTTCCTTTGCCTCCTTGCTCATAAAAACCTCAGGCTTGCTTCTCTTCCTTTTTAATTAATTTTTAATTTTTATTATTTAAAAATTAATTTAATTTTTAATTAACATGAAACAGGAAAAGTGACTCTTTGGGGGGGGAAAAAACCCCACCCAGGTCAAGTGTCTTATAAAGACGATGACACAGAAAATAAGAAATTCAGGAAATAGGCATAATAGAAAAATCAGTAAATAATGTATCTCCTTATAGAAAATCCTGAAATTAATGAAGAAAAGGTTAATTTCAATAAGAAAATCATCCCTGTTGTGAGTATGTCTAACTTGATTGCCTCAATCTTGGTATAAATTCCTTTCTAATATCCCAAAGTGAATTCCCCAGCAACCATTACCAGGGGCCATTCTATCTTGCTTATTTTGCATCTCTCCATAAACACATTTATTTCCCCCATAGGCAAGTTAAAATTTTGATCTGGGGATATATATTTATTTTTTTGCCTTATACTTAAAATGTGAATGCTTTTAACTATTGAATAAGGAGGGCTGATATAATTTTGTGTGCCTGTAACAAATGCTCTGATGATCACAAGAGACTGTAAAAGAAACCGCACACTTTACTTAGCTCATTGCCAACAGGAAATACCCTGGGACACACAATAATTATTTTAGAGGTAAAATCTCACGAGAACAATTCCAAAGGCACATTCTATGTGACAAAGCTGTTTTGATGGCACACTGCACCCATGCCTTTTCAGGTTAGATGTTCTAGGACCAGATAGAATGGAAGGTGACCGGAACTAAAGCTCCAAGTGACAACCAATACAGTAGCTGCGGGCACTGGAGAAGTGGCTAGTGCAAACTGGGTTGTGCTGTGGGTCAAACACTGACTAGATCTCAAAGACAGTATTAAAAAAAAAATTGTAATATCTCAATATTTTAAATCTGATCACATATGAAAATAAGTTTATTCTGCATATTTTAGGTTAAACAAAATACATTCAAATTATTTTCACCTTTTTTTTTTTTTGCCTTGTAATGTGGCTACTAGCAAATTTTAAATTATATGTGGCTTGCCTTATATTTCTATCAGACAGCACTGTTCTACATCAATGTCACAATTTATGGGACTCAGGTCTTTGCTTTATGACTTGATTCCTATAAATGAGAATAGTATGTGTCCTTTCTACCCCAATGTTGTTAAGAGAGTGGATTCAAATGAGCTGTGTGTGAAACTGTCTTTAAAAATAAGGTACAATCACTTTTCTAGTCCAGAATTACAAGTTCATTCTACAAGTATCAGATTTCACACTGTACAACGAGTAGGTTAAAGAGTCTTCTCAATTCTTATTGCAGAACTACCCTGGCACAAAACAAAGTCAAAAGTTTTTATCTGGTCCATTAGAGAAAACCCCCATGGGAACTGTCTGGTATTAAAGAGTTTAAAACACTCTCCACTGTGGGAGAGACAGAGGAGAGTCCCCAATAGTCACTTTACCAATTTAACAAAGATGTGACTCAACAAGTTTGGTTCCCTGTATCTAGATGTCCCTTGGGATTGAGAGAACCTCGTACGTGCAACCAAACCATCTTTCCTTGGGAAAAACCTATAAAACTCACATGGAACATATGTCTACACTGCGGGAAAGTGAAAAAGTTAGCTACAATGTTATGTTGCTTCTTCTTAAAATCTAAATATACTTTTATTTCTTAGAAGTAAATGAAATCAAAATCATTCCCATTCTACCTGGCAAAATATCTTTGAAAGAATGGAAATGATTTAAAATTTTCCAAAGGAATTTGCCTGTTCTCAGTGTGTATACATGTTAGTTAATTTAACTGTTAATCCTTTTGTTCACCAAGTATGAAAGCACAGACTGAACCATGCCACTGAGCTCACCCTAGCCTAAAAACAGTTATAATTAGGTCATTAAATATGAAATGTCTGATTTCAAATCAAAAGTTTAGTTTATTACATTTCAAACAAGAAGCAGTACAATCAATCAAAGTATGCGCCTAAACCATCAACACAGTTTTACCATCTTAACGGTACTTGTTTATGCCAGCAGCGAAGAAGCCTGGAGAGCGAGTGGCAATGAAATCGCAAAAGGCGTTTGCCACAGCTTGTTCAGAACTGAATATTTTTCCTTGCAAGAAGGGGTCCAAAGCCTGAAAGTGGTGGTCAGTTGGTACACGGTCTGGTGAATACGGTGGATGACAGAGAGTTTCCAAGTCCAGCTTCTGTAGTTTGAGCAGCATTGTTTGTGCAACATGCCTGTCTCTATTGACCAATCTCAGCTGCGTCATTGCAAGCATCCTCATCATTTCATCCGACTGGTTGCAGTAGACAACTACTGTAATGGAGTGACCAGGCCTCATGAAGCTGTAGTGGATAATACCAGCGCTGGACCACCAAACAGACACCATTAGCTTTTTTGGATGAATATTCAGTTTTGGACTGTGTTTCAGCACTTCATATTTATCCAACCATTGTGCCAAATGCTTGCAATTGTCAAAAAGAATCCGTTTTTCATCACATGTAACAATACAGTGTAGAAATAGTTCACCTTTACATCACGACAGCAAAGAGAGGCAAGCTTCGAGATGATTTCTCTTCTGATGCTTGTTTAATTCATGCGATACTCATCTATCCAGCTTCTTTACCCTGCCAATTTGTTTCAAATGGTCCAATATTGTTGGAATAGTAAAGTCAAACCTTACTGCTAATTCACACATAGGCTGAGATGGATTTGCTTCCACAAGCTTTCAGCTCATCATTATCCACCTTGGTCTCATGTCACCCACATGGCTCATTTTTCAAGATTAAAATCACCAGAACGGAACTTCTCAAACCATCCATGTACTGTGTGTTCATTAGCCACATCCTTCCCAAATACTTCATTGATATTTTGAGTTGTCTGCGCAGCATTGGTTCCATGATGGAACTCGTATTCGAAAATAACACGAATTTTTTACTTATCCGTGGTTTCACAAAAACTGTTCTAAAAAAATTTTGAAAGAAAATCACAAGCCAAACCATACATTAGAAAGAATGAGGATGTACCTTCACAATAAAAATAAAACAAGAAACGTCAAAGTGAAATGTCAGAGATATCAAACTGTCAAACTTAGTACTTAAGGAAATGGGACATTTCATACTTAATAACCTAATATCTCCCTCCCTTAACCTACCTTCTCTTTGTGAATAGAACAGGAAACAATCTCTTCTTCTATAAGCACCCTGCCAATTGAAATAAATTGCAAATACTGCTGAGTTAATACCTTTAAGGCTTAAACTGTAATTGCTAACTCTTTATTAGAAATCAGAATGGGTGAGGCAATGAAGAAAGCCCACAAGAAAGACAAGTGGGAAAGCACAGAAGAAATAAAATGTCTCCCTACATCATCATTTTGCCACTGAATGCAGAAACATTTTTAACTTTTTCCCATTTTCTTTTACACGGAGTCAGTAATGAATTCAAAGAAGTGAAGAACTTACAAAGAAATATAAATCAAAGAGCCCCAAGAGATCACCAAACCAAACCATGAACTCGGTTCTAGCTTCCTGAACCAATCACTTCACCATGCCAGGGTGACGTTCTTCTACACTCCCTGCACTGTCACTTGTGATTTCAGCCCCATTGAAGAAATCAAGTAGAAAAGAAAGGTAGGAAACCAGAGCTTAAAAAAGGTAGCTCTTTACTCTTTACATCTACTTAGCACCACACTCTTAACAGAAACCAACTGAAATCCAAAACCAATCTAACAATTAGTATTCTAGATTATTAGGTTTGTTTAAGAAATACAAGTTAAAGAAAAAGAAATACAAGTTAGACGAAAGCAAGATAATGACCATAAGGTCATTCTGGTTAGATAATTTTTAATTGTTTTCTGGGTTACTTTAATGATTATCTTAAAGTTCACATCCACTACCTGCTAGCCACCAAATGAACACAATCCAAAGTTCCCAGCCTCAATTACTTCCTTTACTTAATGACAGAAAGCATTAATTCTCACAATAATGACAGACGAAAGGTGGAAAACAAGGGAAGGGGGAAAACAGGCTGCAAATAGGAGATTAAAATGTGAGACTGAACACCTGGCAAAGCTGATACACACAAAGCTGACCTGTGTAGGATACAGCGCCAGCCCTCCAGCTCACTTACCTCTTCCACTATGTACCTGGTTCTTGATCATGCAACAGGGATGCAATGTAAACAGTCCCTGACCTCATGAAATGTACAATCTGGCAAGAGAAAACAGTTACGGTAAAGGCATGCTTGATAAGGGTTAGAACATGCGGCAGTAACAGGATGTGCCTGGAGCACAGGGAAAAGTTCATTTAATCCCAGGCCAACTATGAAGATATTTCAACTAGCTTAAGAGATGATTGTATAAACTAGATTACAGGTAGTGGCTGGAGGGACACAGTGACTCAGAAACTGGATGTAAACAGGTGAGAAAATAGAAAGAGTCAAGTAAGGAATCCGTATTTTTGCCTATGCATTTTATTGGCTGAAAATGCCACATAATGTGAGAAAGAAGTGTGTGTAAATGGATTCAGCTGGAGGTGCCTGTGGGACGTCCAAGCAGAGATGTTGAGTGGGTGGTTTGATATGGGTAAAGCTTGGGAGAGGGAGACTAGAAATAGATTGGAGGCTGTAAGCACATAAATGGTAAATGAAACCATAAACTGAGGAACCTCCACATTTACGATACAAGGAGCACACAAAGGAAAATGAGGAATAGCTCAAGAGCAGAAAGAGACTGTTCAGCAGAGCTATTCTTGTCGAGAGGTTTAAGAGGTTGAAGCTGTGATGTGTCCACTGGATGTAGCCATAGTGATAACTGCAGTCTACAGCCACTGTAGTTTCAACAGAGTAGAGGGGGGTGAAAATTTGATTGCAAAGGGTGAAGAATTAGTGCACATTAAAAAAAAAAAAGCAACTTTTTCCAGAAATCTGATTAAGAAAGGAAAAGAGACAGAACAGTGATCAAAGAAGGATAAAAAAGCTTATTTAAAGTTGATGGCATTCAGATATAAAAGAGATAATAGAGGGACATCCGTGAGAAGCCAAAAGGTTCAGAATTCAAGAGTTCGGCTTAAGGAGGAATACCATGTTTTAAGGAAGAATGATGACGTGGACTAGGTTCTAGGTCTGGATGGAGGAAAGTTAAGAGAGTCCTTATCTTCTACCTTCTGCCCTGGGATATGCTATTTTCCTCTGGAATTAAGGGCACATGCATAACTCTTCACTGTCAAGCCGCCTGCAAGTGCAAAGTTCATTCCTATTCTCCACTTACCTGATGCCCACTCCTCAACCTATTAAATCCAGCTTCACTCTCACCACTACAAGGACTGTCCTCCCCATGGAGCGGAAAACTTCCTCAGTGTTCTCAGTAGTCTACTAATGGTAAGACCCACTGGCCTCATTTCTGCATCAGTCTCTAGGACACCTTCACCATCTGGTTCTCCTACATTCCCTACCACTCCTTCTTGCTCATCTACTTATTAGAAGTTGATGTTTCCCCCGCCTCATGTTTCACCTTCTCTTCTAGTTCCACCTGCATTTCCTGGTTAACCTTACACAGATGCCACCTATCAGCAGTGAATTCTCAAGTCT
Source organism: Daubentonia madagascariensis (assembly GCA_023783475.1). NCBI lineage: Eukaryota > Metazoa > Chordata > Mammalia > Primates > Daubentoniidae > Daubentonia > Daubentonia madagascariensis. Next base: position 19,917,710 of record JAKFHU010001684.1, on the reverse strand, counting down.
GTATCACCAATGTTTGCCTCTCTCCTGAGATCCAGTCCTTTGTTTAAACCTTTTTAATGGATATTTTTTACCTCCATTCCCCTCAGGGACCTCACATACTACCTGTCCAAACTTAAGTTCATTGTCATCTCCCTAAAACCTGCTCTTTTCTTTATTCTCTGGAAGTTAGCGATCTTACCATACACTCAAGCCAGAAATCTTATTGCTTCTCTCCACCTTCTGCGGGCCACTCATTCAACCAACCAGACATCAGGTTCCACTGCACCTTCCTCAGAAAAGCTTTCCAAATCAGTGAGGAAGCCCAAAACTGTTCTGCTGTGTTTCAACAGAGACTGCTTATGTCCAAATCATCTCACAGATTCCTGTACTAGATCTATCAGTTTTACCTGCCTTGAGAACTGCTGCATAGTTACCATTTAAGAAAATAAATCTCACTGTATAACTTCATTTTTCAATATCTCCACAAGCTTCTTAGTGCTGTGGGGGGTGGGAAGCATAACTTGACCTATCATCTCTCACAGAGCTCTCAGCACAGCCCACAAAATGGGGTCAGTGGTGACATCATGTGGGACTTGTTAAAATAAAAAATCACAGACCCCACCCCAAATTTCCTTATAAGAATGACTCAGATGCACATTAAAAGTTTAAGTCATGTTGGTTTGATGCTTTGTATGCACTGAACTACTCAACTCCCAAGACACATAATACCCTTCAGATCTCCATGTCTTTGCAAAAGCTATACCATCTGCTTGGAATGTTCTACCAAACCTTTTGCAACTTGCAATGCCATACTCTATTGTAGGGCACCTAGCACAGGAATAGTACAGAGTAGGCTCTAAATATGTGAATGAATGGACCACTTAATTAACGGTGAGTTCACTTGGAGACTTGGAGAGTCTTAAGTACTCAAATGGAAGTTGAATGTTAAGCATTTGGAAATCGTGGCCCAGAATTCAAAGACATGTGGGGCTGAGCTGGAAATATTTTTAATTTACTAGCAATTACTTGGAGATTACAGTGATGGCTAGATGGCATCATCCAGGTTTACGATGGACATAGAAAAGAGGGCTATGGGCCAAACCTTGGGGAAGGCTGACATTTAAGGGACCTATTGTAGAAGGCAGTGAAAGGCAGGTCAACAGGGTGGGAAAGAACCAAAATAGATGTCAAGGAACTCCAAAGAGACAAGTCGGTTTGGTACACAGGTTATTGTTAATCTTTGGCAATTGAAGCAGGGAGGTAAAATAGAACAAAAGGTCAGAGATAAAGCAGAAGCTCAACTTCTTTAGACTAAAAACTGAATAAGACATGGTTAGTGGAATGATCACTGTAAGGACCACCTTTATTGGATGAGAAGGGAGCAAAAGAAAGATGGAACTGATGAAGGCTATGTCATATACACAGGCCTAGTGGCAAAGAAATTGAAAACTTTGTCACGCAAAAAACACTTGCTGAACACTAGCCATCTTCCAGGTGCCACAAACTCATACAGGGACCTTAACAATGTACACAGGTAAGGACCCTGCTCTCTGACCTAGTGCAAGGAGAGAAATTGGATAATTCATGGAGACTCCACAACAGACTCGGTAAGGAGCCAATGCAAGGAAGCTTGCTTTGGAGGAGAGGCAATTTTTGCTCTGTTGGTGGTATAATGGCAGGAATAAACATATTAATATTAAGAGAGAGGCATATGCAGAGGATAAAGTTCACACCTAATCATTGTAAAGTACTTCATGTAAAGGAGAAGACTACTACAGGAAAAGCAAAACAATAAATATCTCACTTTACTCAACAACTGAGTGAGTACGATCCTCACTCTTTTTTTTTGTTTGCTATTTTTCGTTGACAAAAATTATATATATTTATCTTATACAACATGTCATTTTGAAATATGTATACGGATATGTATATGGCATGGCTAAATCAAGTGAATTAACATATGTACTACCTCACATACTTTTTTTGTGGTGAGAACACTTAAAATCTACTTTCTTAGCAATTTTCAAGAACACATTGTTATTAACTACAGTCACCGTGTCGTTCAATAGATTTCTTGAACTTATTCCTCCCATCTAACTGAAATGGGAGTTTTTATCCTTTGACCAACCCTCTCCCCTTCCCAGGATCCTCATTCTTGACACATAAAGCAACTGAGGCACACAGAGATGATAGGACTGTGGCCGCCATCAAATGGCTAACAAGCGGTTGGGAAAACACTTTTAGTTCCACTTTTGTTGGCAATTTGAAAACCAGCACCCCAAACTTTAACAAGATCCCTAAGTAATGCTGATGCTGCAGGTACATGGGTCACAGTAGTTTACAACACCAATCTAAGCCCTGGAGAATCCTAGTGTCCTCACAATGCCTTCAAGTATTCAACTAAGACCATAAAATTAAAGAGCCAATCATAAAAGCATTCAGTTCTTGGCATACAGTCAAACCAACAGCAGGTTCTTAATAAATGACCGATGATCAGTGGTAGAAATTAGGATGGTGATTACAGGTAATCAAAAAGGAAAGTGGCAGCTTTAGCAGAATAGCCTAGTGACAAAAGCACAGATTCAAGAGCACATTTGTGACCTTGGTAAGTTAAATTACATAACCACTCTGTGCCTCAGTTTCTCTACTTGTATTTAACAGAGATAATTATAATAAATAACCTCTAGGGCTGCTTGGTGGATTAAGTAAGTACATGTAAGCCTTTAGAACAGTGTCTGGCATTTAATAACTGTTCAATCAAGGGTTTAATTTTACTACTATTGCTACTGCCACTGCTTTACTACTACTACTACAATTACTAGTAGTATGACCTGCTAGTACGTAGCCAATAAAAGTGCATCAAAAGGAGTCCCATCAGCAACCAGAATATACTACAAAACTCTTTAAAACCTACAAAGAGACAGTTCTAGAGGAATATCTATCACTGATAGCACTACAATTTTTAAAATGTAAGCCTCTTTCTGGTTTTGCTAATGTAGGAGTCAATCATGTTAACCCTGAACTTGAGTTCACAGTAAAGCAGTTCTAAATCTAAGAAATACTCAAAACCATACATCAATTAGTTTTTGAGCTGTTTCTTAAGCTGAAAAATTGGAATAAAAATAGTCTTGTTTAGTTGAAGACATTAGTCCTTTAATGAGATGTTCACTGTACCCTAGTGTACACTGTATGAGCACCATGACTCTACATGTATCAAAATATCCTTGGTTAGGATTGTGTCTATCCAATTGAGGCATTCCAGAAAAAATAAATCCAGACAATTATCTGAATATTCTTGGGGAGAAAAATAATAATTCCTCTACGTGGTTTATATCCTTCCACTTTTCTGCTTTAGTTGTGATCTAAAACATTTTTTTTTTCCCCAAAGAACACAAACACTGTGTTCTCAACTTCAACTTCAATTAGGCCTTAACAAAACAAAGGTGGGAATGTACCATGTAAACTGGTTATGTGACCCTTCATCTTTTCCGGAAGCTTTACTTTGGAAATTTCAGCCAAGTCTAAATGATATGTATCAAAAAAGTTGAGGTAGTGCTTGCTACAGGCTCAGATAGAAGATTAGCCTTGTTAATAGAATGGTGATCCCGTGAGTAAAGCTCACAGCTATGGCATCCAACAATGGAATTAACATTTCAACAGGAAGCAGAGAGCCATTCCAATTGAAAAGGCCACTCGATCCAGCTTCAGAGCACTTAACAACAACAAAAATTATCCTTCCGGAGGCTACACAAAGTGTGCCTCCTAGGATCCCACCTATGGATTTTTTTAAATAAATCATTTGGTTATAAAATGTACCAAGGGCTTAGTTTGACAACCACAAGATCAACTGGTTAAAACACAGACGTGAAAACAGATCAGTTTTATAAGTGTCAAAATGATTATGCCTTCTAATGGTCCACGCATTTTTTAATTGCCTTTTTTTCCCTCCCAGAGAAAGGCGCGGTCGAAAAACGTACTTGGCTAATCCTTTAGGAATTACCCTGTACAAGTCATCTCGTCTTATCTTCAAAATGAACCAACTCATTACAGACTCAAAACCAAGGTCACCAAATTCTCCTTTGCACTTTGCCCCGGGACTGCAGAAATCGATACTGCATTTTTGGAGAAACCTACTTTTGATTTCCCACGGTCTACTTCATAATTCACCGTCTAGTTAGCAGTTCTTGCCTGGGCTAGCCTCTTCTACAAGACTATGACTGTCCAGGTTAGTGTTCAGCGCCTCTTTCCTAGAGGTAGCCTGGACGATCCGAGGCACAGAACAGCTCAGTGTCCATTCAATAATGGCGTTTGTAATTCAGCCTCCCGCCTGGACTACTCCACACCTGAAAACTCGCCGCCCAAGGCTTCTGAAATTGGGTAACGTTGGACAGACCCGACACCGAGGCTAACACGAGAAAGGGCAGGAGCAAATAAAGCAAAGCCCGCAACGGGGCCAACAATGCTCTGGGAGCGCCGGGAGGCGCGCCCTGCACGCCGCGCCCGGAGCCCCTCCACCGCCGCCCCCCACCTCCCAACCCCCAACCCGGGCTCGGTCCCCGAACGCCCCACGCCCCACGCCCCACGCGCAGCCGCTCAGAGCCGCTCCACCCTCCCGGCTCCCGCGCCCGGCCGCGCAAAGGCGCCGCAGTGCAACCCCGCCCGCCCCGCCACTACTGCGGCAGCGCCCCCAAATCGCGCCCGCCCCCTCCCCCACGCCCCATTGTTCCTGGGTGGCCGCGGGCTGCGAGCGCCCCCGGGCTGGGCGGGTGCAGAGGACTGAACGGCCCCCACTCACCCGCGACTCCGCACAGGAGCACGAAGCGCAGCAGAAGCGCCATGGTGGCTGCCGGGCCGTGGGCGGCGGCGGCTGCAGGTAGGCAGCTCTCGCTCCGGGTCCCTGTCTCCCCGCGCCTGGCGCGCTCCCGACCGGCTCGCGGCGGCTACGGCGGCAGCACCTCCGCACCCCCGCCCCCGCTCGGCAGGTGAACTCGCGTCACTTCCGGCGGTGGCCCCGGCCCTGCGGCGAGCGCCGGCTCCCGCAGCCGCGTGTGGTTTCCATGGCAACCGGGCGCGGCGCGCGTTTGCCCGAGGGACCCTCCCCATGCGGAACGCTCCGCTTTGCGGCGCGCTGCGTGTGAATGCGCGGGCGGCCACCTCCCACGCCCCCAGTCCTGAGCCCGCGCGGCCGCCGCCACCCCTTAAGTGAAATCAGGGTTTCGGGAACTAGGGTCTGGCCGGCCGGTCTCCCCAAATATCTGAAACTGCGGTCGCGTCTTCCTGTAGGGCGCGGCGCCGGGCGGTACTCGCCCGCGTTCCCCTAGACCCTGAGCGGCGGCGACTGCAATGGGCCGCACCCGCCCTCCAGGTAGTAAGGGGCGGGGCCTCCAGCCGCGCGTCCCACCTCCAGCGCTTTGCCTCAGGGGCCGGACCGCGGAGCAGGCTCTGGGGCAGGGAGCTGGGCAGCCCCAGGCATGTGCGCTCTCACTGAGACGGGCGGGCTGGCGCAGAAGGCGCGAGAAGCTTTTCTCCATCTGCAGTGATGATCGAACCCCTAAGCTGCAGCTGTGGATTTGGGAAATACGGGAGTTGTTTCTCCCTTGCGTTTAAAGGTGATTCTAGCCTTGAAATTGGCGGAGAAGGAGCCGTGAGTGAGCTTTCCCAGCGGGGCTAAGTTGGGGTGGTTAGATGCATTAGGTAGGGTGTGGGGTCCGGGGAATTAGAGATCTTCAAAGTCTCCGTCTACCCTGCCGTGTCGTTTGTGCCTCCTGGTGCCCGCCGCCTTTGCTCCTTTGTCATTTGGCGGCTTGTTCTCGGTTGCTCTTCCCAGATAACGTTTATTTATAACTGCGGAGAGACTTTAGATTGCACAACAGTTTCATATCGGAAGTGAATTAGAGAAGAGAAGCAGTGAGGCGCAGTGCGTGGAGCTTGAGCTCCAGCAGGGCATTAACTGGGCAAGTTACTTAGAAATGGCACCTACCTCAGGGGCTTGTTATGAAAATTAGATGAGACACCGCACAAAAAATGTTTGGCACCGTGCCTGGCACATAGTAAGTACTCAGTAAGTGGAAACTAATAAAAATAATATTGGAAAATTCTTATTTATTGACCCAGAAAACAGAGCAGAGAAAATAAATCGCTTATCAGGACAACCAAATCACCCGACTACAATTTAGCCTGGTGGGTTGCAATGCTGGCTGCACATTAAAATTACCTGGAGAATTTTTTACAAATACCAATGCCTGAGCCTCAGTCCAGTGATTCCAATCTAACTTGATTTGAGTGGAATCCTGCTTTACCTAAGAAGAATCCAAGTATAGATAGGTGTGAAACATGAGTAAGGGCTAGGGCCTTCCTATTAGTTGAATATAATTGCAAGTGCATAATATTTGGAATTTAATTTTTTTGGAATTAAAATTTTTACTCACCACATTATACTTTATGAAATTAAGTAGGGGAAGGGCGTAGTGGCTCACGCCTATAATCCTAACACTTTGGGAGGCTGAGGCGGGAGGATTGCTTGAGGCCAGGAGTTGGACAGCAGCCTGAGCAAGAGTGAGACCCGTCTCTGCAAAAAATAGAAAAATTGGCTGGGGCGTGGTGGCCCACACCTGTACTCCCGGCTGTTTGGGAGGCTGAGGCAGGAGGATCGCTTGAGCCCAGGAGTTTGAGGTTGCAGTGAGCTATGATGACCCCACTGCACTCTAGCCTGGGCGACAGAGTGAGACATTGTCTCAAAAAAAGAAAAAAGAAATTAAGTAGAAAAGATGAGTATTGAAGTTCTTATCTATTCACACTGTTTTATGAGAACTTTGCTTAGTATTAACTGCTTCATAGTAGCACACTTTTGTTATAAAGTTGCTACCCCTTCTGTTGGCTGTATGGCCGGGGGATGAAGATAAAGTTGCCACCTTGAGTGTCTCCTCCAATGGAAATCAAACCCACCCTTCAGGAGTCGTTTCAGACACTTTCTAAAGTAAATCTTAAGAATTACCCAAAAGTAGCCAGGCAAGGTGGCTCGTGCCTATGGTCCCAGCTACTCAGGAGGCTGAGGCAGGTGGATTGCTTGAGCCTAGGAATTTGAGGTTGCAGTAAGCTATGATTGATGACTCTGGGGCACTCTAGCCCAGCCAACAGGACTGGAACCTGTTTCAAAAAGAAAAGAAAAGAAAGGAAAGAAATTATCCAAAAGGTTTTTTCCTTAATCCCCTTCCTGGTACTTTTTCTTAAAATCCTTACCTTTGCCTCCTTCTGTGGTAGGTATTTGCATACCTATTACTCACCTTATCACTTCTCTTACTCAGAATATTTTGAAAAAGCCAAAAAGGCACATTATTTATCTTTCTTACTCTGGGAAGTACAGCACATAGTAGGCTCTATGTTTTTTGAACCTAGAGTATTTGTTGAATTGAGTATTTTCTATATCATATACATTAATAATAAAAATTATATATCCATGTAATTACAAATCATCACACCTTAAATACATTAGTTTAGAATGTACTTTTTAAAATGTACATTATAAACTGAATAATTTACTTAATGTTTTCTGCCTTAGATTACTGAACACAATTTTTTTTTGATATATCACTCTAAGATTTAAGTACCCTTGATTGAAGCAGTTTATCTTATTTAGGGAACTAGTTTTTTAAAAAGTTACATGAACTCATCTTTAGACTTTGGTTTGTAACTAAAGTACTTTATATAAACAGTAGGTAAAAGTATACACTTATATGAAACTTATTAGTGAATGACACCTTAAAAAGTCTTTGTAGTTATTGTCAGTTTGGAAATTATGTCTTCCAGTTTGGAAAGACATGTCCTCTATGTCTTAGAGGAAGGTAACAAATAGTGCACAACCATTAACTGAATTGCCCTGTCTTAGTAAAGCACCTCCCACTCCACATTATATAGCCTTTGAACCAGCAGAAGGGTGATTCCTGGTCCATCAAGAAGGTAATAATTATAGAGACATAAGTAACTCTGTGATTAATAAAGCATCCATCCTTACAAAACTTTCTGAGCAGTAATGGATCTGTCAACACACCCACAGATGATCAAAATTCTACAAACACATTTAAAAGTTAATTTATAATTAAAGGATTTGCAATCTCTTCCCAGCCTGGACTATGAAGGCATGTGGATAAGAAACTTTATATCACACATGACAGTGCTGATTTTTATAGTTTCTCCAAAATGATAATGCTGTTCTTAATAAGAAATGGAGGTTTCTTGATAGCATGTTCTGTTTACATTACCAGGAATATTGGTTTTATGGATTGATACCATCTGAAAGGTATCTATTTACTCCTAAGCAATGAATTTATAAATATGTACAGTTTTATTTTAGCTTTATGCCATGTACATAACATTTATAAGTCAGCCCTTAGCCAGTGACCCCAAATTTTTTTTCGATTCCTAATAATGCAGATTCCAAAATGAATACGCAAAATGATAAAGTTATACGGTACAGACCAAAATTGAGGATTTTATTGATGGCCTTTTAAAATATTCTTATCCAAGATTAATCTAATTCCAATTCCTTCCTTCTCTTTGTTTTGGTCTCTGTCACTTCATACTAGTTTCTTTTAATTTCTGGTAATTTATGTTTTTCTGCTCAAAGGTTAAAATAGGGCAGAAAAAAAGTATATTGAAAGGTATAGGTTTGAAGGTGATACTTTTTTATTGTGGCCTCAGATGGGATCAATTTGGGGAGACTCCAATAAAATTACCTTTGGAACAGACCATTGATCTTCACCACTCAGTGCAAAGACAGGGTAGTCAGCTTTCTGGTAAGATGGCTGGAAGAGGACTGGGGCATCAAATTTAGTATATGAGCTTTCATTTAATCCCTCTGTACATAATAACGGTATTCCCACCCTAACCCTGCTTGATGTCCCCTCTTCCAAAGATCCTCTTTTTATTCACTCCAGAGAATAAACATCTAGTCTTATGCCAGAGTGCACAAGGGGTAGAGATGGGATCTCAGTGTTTAACTTCTTTTTAAATTAACTTTTAACCAATCCCCATGCTTTTAGCCTCATCTTCATCTCACTCTCAAATATCCTGATACCACCAAATACTGAAATTCTTGGAAGGGTCACTTTGACCACTGCTGGCTTAGAATTCAGGTGTCCTGAATGTGTTCGGTCAGTTAACTCTCATCTATCTGCTTTCCAGTTACCAACATTTTGATATTGTCTTCTGTCCTGTTATCTGTGTTCTTGTGCCTTGAGACTTTTTTCTTTTTTTTATTTCATTGTGATCTTTTGTAATTGTTCTTTTCTATTCAAGTTTCCACACACAGCATTGATTGAGGCCTTTTTTAAAAATCCATTTACTATGATTTTAATGAGGTTTTCAGCATGTGTTTAATTCTCCATCTTTTTTAAGAAGTCTGCCCTCAATTGGGGTGAAATGCCCCCATGCATATTTAAGTTTTATTTGATTCTATTTATTTATTTATTTATTTGTAAGACAGTGTTTCCTTCTGTTGCCCAGGGCTCAAGCGATCCTTCTGCCTCAGCCTCCCAAGTAGCTAGGACTACAGGTGTGTGCCACCACACCCAACTAATTTTCTATTTTTTGTAGAGATGGGGTCTTGCTATGTTGCTCAGGCTGGTCTTGAACTCTTGGCCTGAAGTGATCTTCCCACCTTGGTCTCCCAAAGTGCCAGGATTATAGGTGTGAGCCACCACATATTTAAATTTTAAAAGTCTAAAGAAAATCAACATTTTTACTCTTCCCCTGAATAACACAAGGATTTTAGACTGTTTTAACTCCTGTCATATCCCTCTCCTAATTTATATTATAATCTAATGTTTTTGTTCTGTCCACCTTATAAATTATACATTGTCATTTTTTTATATAGTCAATGTTCTGTTAGATTTGTCGGTATATATTTATATACCATTTTTTCTTGTATATCAAACCACTTCAGCGATATTCTTAGGGAGTTTTCCTTCTTGCAGAAGTATGTCCTTTACAAATTGCTGAGGATCTTTTTAAGGTAAATTGTTTCTGTTTGTCTAAGAATATCCATCTTTGTTGTCTCTCAATTCTGGAAAAATCTTGATATTTAAATTCTTGTTGAATGTTGCTTTTCCCACATTTTCTCTATTATCATCCTCTGGGATGCCAATTATATATGTGTTACAACTTCTCAGTCTATCCTTTATATCTTATTCTCCCATATTTTACACGTATTTGATATTCTGAGCTGAATTCTTGGTAATTTTTTCAGTTTATCTACCAGTTAACAACTTTGCTCTTCAGTTGTGTTAAATCTACTATTCAGTTCTCCTAATTTAAATTATATTTTTATTTATAGATACTTAATCTTTTTTTCATGCCTGCCTGGTTTCTTATTCCTTACTTCCAACTATCCTATTTCTTTAAGCATATTAAAGATATTTAATATAAATTATGTGTGCGATAATTACATGATCTGAAGACTTGTATGTCTCATTTTGTTTTTGTTGTTTATGCAGATTCCTTCTTCTTAGGCTTCTTTTTTCATGTTTGTGGAACTTTATCTGTGTGGATTATTTGAGGGTCTTAAGAGCTTTACTTGAGAGAGAATTTGTATTAGCTTCTGCCAGGATGCTAGTGGCACAACTAACCCAGAGAAACTTTTAAAATAATTTTTTGGCATTAGGTTATTGATTACACGGTTAACGTAAATTTGGATCAGAAACCAGCATGAGGAAGGACTGGTAGTTATAAATTCTCAGAAGAGATTCATGACATCCCTTCAATAGCCTTTTAAATAAGATCATACTCCTCATGCTCTGTAGATCATCTATGTAGACAATTCAAACCACATTTTCCTTGGTGGATAATCCTGCAGGGTTTTTTTTAGCTTGCTCCATTTAATTTATTCACTTTCTTTAAAAATGTTGTGTTTAGTTGCTTTTGTGGTATTCCCTAGTTTCTGGATAGAATAAGTAAGTTGTCAGGGATATTCTTAGCAAGTTTTCCTCAAAATATCTAAGACAGGGCATTTCCAGGGCCACATTCTGACTTTAGAGGCCCTAGCTACTTTTGCCTTTGTGGGCCCCTCTCACCATTAAAAGTATTGAAAATTATTTTTTATGATGGTGTTGGTATAAAGACAAATTTAATCCAGGCTAGGTCATATCATTATTTCTTCTGATTTTAAAAGAAATAAAAATTTTCATAGGCCCTGGAGAAGTTGGTTCTGGGCATTGCTAGTCTCTGTCTCCCTCCATCCCTAATATAAATTGTTCTGGTAACACCAATAATATTCACGGTTTCCACTAAAAGGAAAGGAAAGGATCTATCTATACATTTCCCTCCCATCCCTGTTTCTATTTTACCTCTTTCACCAAAAGTCCCCATCCTTATGGTATGTTCATCTCCAGTCACCTTTCTCTACTGTCCCTCTTAAGCCAAACCAACCCACAAAGTACTAAATTTGCACAGTACTAAAAATAAGAATATGTTTACCCAGAAATAGAAGTTTATTGCTTATTTTATTTAAGTTCTTCCTCACCTTCATGTTCATAGTTTGTATTTTGTCTCAGAGTTGCTTTCATTTGCTTATTCGTATGAAAAGAAATAAGACTAGCAGAATAAACCAGTAATTTATATCCTCTTTCTGGGATTTTAGACCGACTTTCATGGTGACCTTTAGGAAAAAAGTTAAAAGAAAGAATTAAAATGGCTGGTGTTTGTTACATACACACCCACAAGACATTTTGAGACTAGATGACTTAATGTTTGCATAGTGCTATGGGCATTATAGATCAAAGATGCTGGGCTTACACAGCATTAAACCCATTTAATTCATACCCAGATTATAACCTTAAATATTACAGAAGTGTGTGGTGCCTCATATACTTTATATTTTGCTGGTTTATTTTTGGCTGGAGACAGCTGTTTGTCTGATAATAACAATGCTTTACATTTATAGGCAGTGTAACATCTTTCATCCAAGGAGTTCAAACAACTTAGCAATTATGACTCATTGTTCCTTAAAATATCTCAACAAAAGTGGAGGTGACAAGCATTGAGGTAAACTGATTATAGGTAAAGAAACTAGAGTCATGGAGGCATTAAAGCATTGATGAGACATTTGGGGAGTCAGAATAAGTCCCACTTTCTTTGATTAGACCAAAACCAGTAGCACACATTTCTTCCCCATAAAACTATTGCTTCAAGGACTTCAGTTGCATTTGTGATAAAGATAATACTTAACTCTGAAGGGTTTGGTGCCTACCTGCCTCTCTAAGCTTATCTCATACTCTAGATCGCCCCTGTAGCTACAGCCACTTTGCAGATGCTGTTCCCTTTGCCTGGAATACTTGATCTTCTCAAGTGAGTGTCTCCTGGTCATCCTTCCCATTTCAGATCAAGTATCTCTTCCTAAAAGACCCCTGATTAAATTAAATTCCGGCATTATAGTTTCTCAAAATACCAGGCACCTCCCCTTCAGAGCATTTGCCACCGTTGCAGTTTCATGCTTGAATGTGGTAGTTGTTTGATTGCTTAATTTATGCCGATCCCCCTCACCCGACTGTAGGCTCTGTGAGGGCAGGGAACATTTCCGTTTTTCCTTGTTATTGTAGCCCCAGCATCTAGTTTACTGCCTGGTGCTAAATATGGGCTCAAAACATATTTGTTGATTGAACTAATTTAGATTTTAGGAAAAGTATTCTTCCAGAATTTGCACCCAGATCCTGAAACTTCAATATTGAATTATAATTAGGGAAAAAATGTTTGGCATTCCAAATTATTCTTTTAATACATATTTGAATAGAAAATGTATATAATGCTTTAACAACTTAATTCAAACTAAAACTATTAAAACTCTAGTAAGGCCAGGTGTGGCGCACGCTTGTAGTCCCAGCTACTCAGGAGGCTGAGGCAGAAGGATCACTTGAGCCCGGGAGTTCAAGGCTGCAGTGCACTATGATTGTGCCTGTGAATAGCCATTGCACTCCAGCATGGGCAACATAGCGAGATCTTGTCTCCAAAAAACAAACAAACAAACAAACACAAATAAAAGAACCTCTAGTAAGATGACAAGACAAATTAGGAAGGTGGTGAAAGGGAGAGCTTGGAAAAACTGTGATTAAAGGGAGCTACCATAACTAATATGAAATTTATCTCTGATCATTGGAAATCTGAGATTAGACAGGAAAATCAGTGGATTATTTCTGCAGTGGGAGTCCCCACTTGAATCCAAGAAGTAGACTCCTCTTCATATATCCCTTTGGCTGCTGGTGAGGATGGGCTCACCTGGATTTTTCTAGAGCACCTGGGGAGAGAACACTGGATGCACTACAGCTGTCTGAGACTCCTAGAGAATTACTGCCAGCAGAAGCTTTGTTTTACTGCCTGGGTGCTGAAGTGTGACAGAGTGGGCAAGAATCCCTCCTCTTCTGAAGTCAGGCTGTTTGATTTAGCAGAAAACAATCCAAGGTGTGGGTTTCCTCCCACAACTCCTTGCCTTTTAAACAGGAGCCTATGATAATCCTATCTGTGTTTTGGAAAGAAAACTCTTGAAGCAGTGCCAAGGATGGGTCTGAAGAAGGTGGGAAGAAACAAAAGGAAGGAGATCATTGAAGACATTATTGTCATAGTCACACTAAAAGCTGGTGGAGTCTGAACTCAAGTTGTGACAGTAAGAGAGTTTTGAGAGATATTTCAGAGGACGGACTATAGCCAGGCATGGTGGCTCACACCTGTAATCCCAGCACTTTAGGAGGCCAAGACAGGAGGATCACTTGAGCCCAGGAGTTTGAGACAAGTGTGGGCAACATAGTGAGACCTTGTCTCTAAAAAAAATTTTTTTAATTAGCCAGGTGTGGTGCTCGATCCTGTAGTCCTAGCTACTTGGAGGCTAAAGTGTGAGGACCACCTGTGCCCAGGAGTTCAAGGTTACAGTGAGCTATGATTGAGCCACTGCACTCCAGGCTGGGTGGCAGTGAGACCCCGTCTCTCTTTTTTTGTTGTTTTTTTTTTTTTTTTGAGACAGAGTAGAATGCAGTGCAGTGGCAGGTAGAGTGCCCCAGGTAGAGTTCAGTGGCATCATCATAGCTCACTGCAACCTCAAACTCTGGACTCAAGTGGTCCTCCTGCCTCAGCCTCCCGAGTAGCTGGGACTACAAGTGTGCGCCACCACACCTGGCTAATTTTTCTATTTTTAGTAGAGGCTGGGTCTCGCTCTTGCTCAAGCTGGTCTCAAACTTCTGAGCTCAAGTGACCCCATCTCTTAAAAAAACAAAAACAGAAAAAATAAAAAACAGGAAGAATGAGCAAAATTTGAGCCCAGTTGGATGTGGGCAGTGAGGAACGAGAAACAAAGTTGTCTCAGGTTTCTAGGTTTGGGCAATCAGTGGAAAAGGGTGCTATTAACTAAATAGGGGATAGTGGAGAAGCAGGCTTAGTAGAGTCCAAATGTTAGGTTTTCAGTGCCTGAGGGACATCCAAGTGGAGATGCCAGAAAGAAAACCAACCTGGCTGGAGATCCAGATTTTGAAATCTAGATTATACTCCTTTGAGGAATTAGTTTGTTTTTTATATCGGTTGTAAACCTGAATGTATTTTCTCATAGCAACCATGTGGTAAATGTGGTTAATTTCCCAAGGAAGCCCTAAAACACCCATTTAGCCTATAGTGTTCCTGATAGAGCATGATGAAATATTTATAAGAATGTTTCTATGAGGACTTGCATTCAGCAGCCAAATCGGTACTTCAGTAAAGCACCTTTTCTCACTCAATCACAGAGCCAGGGCTTCTTTGCCAAACCTTATTCTCTTCCCAGTAACAACAGAACATGGATTGTTTAAGGGCAAGTTGCATATTCTATGGTGTGGAACTAGTATTGTTTATAGTTTTAGGGAGAAGGGAATACAATTTTCATTTTAAAAAGAGAGAGGGAGGATTGGCAGAGGTTTAAGGGGGGATAAATTATCTAGCCTGGATAGATGCTGGTGGGCATGGAGTGAAGGACCCTGATTAGAGTTGAAAGAGTGAGTAGCATGAGTGGTGAATCAGCAAGAATGGGAACCCTGGGAAACACAGATCCTGGGCAGCTTTAGTGGCCTGATTATTGGGTTTGGGAAGATATCAGCCATGCATTCTGCTACTTAGGAGTGAAGAAGAGAAGGAAGGTGACATGGAGGGGGTGCCCAGGAGCAGTGGGAGTAGGCAGGGAAAAGCTGTTCTTTGGATACCAGGCAACCCCTTGCTAGGACAGCAAGTCCTAGGTATGTTGATTTAATTTAGGATTGCTGGTGGTGAGAACATATTATCCCAACCCACAACTCAAATTCTAAAGGACTAGGAAACTTGTAAATTTCTGATAAAGCAGGAATTCTACTATTATGCAAATGGACATGCTGTCTAGGTGATCTTACCTGTCCCTACTTTTATAGGTTTAAAAGTCAGGTAAGCCAGGTGTGGTGCCACAATCCTGTAGTCCCAGCTACTCAGGATGCTGATTCAGGAGTATCACTTGAGCCCGGGAGCTCAAGTCTAGCCTGGGCAACATAGCAAAACCTCATCTCTTAGAGAAAAAAAAGAAAGTTAAGTATTTCTTATTCAAAAGCATTTGAAAGGTACAGTTAGAAGGAATAAGTTCTAGTATTCAATAGTACAGTAAGGAATTATAGTTAATAACAATTTATCGTATATTTCAAAATAGCTAGAAGAGAAGAATTGTAATGTTCCCAAGACAAAGAAAGATAAACTTCTGAGTTGATGGATATGCCAGTTACCCTGATTTGATCATTACGCATAGTATACATGTATCAAAATACCACATATGTCCCCCAAAATATGTACAACTATTACATAGTAATTTTTAAAAGGCACTTGAAAGGTTTAAGAAGTCCCCCTTATCATTAAAAAGCATTCTTGTCACTGTTAAGCGTTATTTCTCTTTTATATAAACCTAATTGCATGTAAGACAAACTGTGGTTGATTTTGTTCTTTTTCGGTTTTACTTTTTTCCATTTTCCTGGCGGTGCTATTGCCAAGCAATGAAGAAAAGGGAGAAGAAATATAGGCGATATCACTAAAGAGAGATTAATTTCTGTTGTGTCAGTGAGTCTGACCAACTTCAGACTAGGCAGGAGATGCTGGTGGAGGTGGGGGTAGCAGTGGACCCTTTGTGGAAACTTAAGAAAAACAAGGAAAGAACAGTTAAACATATTTAATATGTATTGATTCAAAAAAATATTTAGGTGGTTGCAATTTGTAGCATTTTAATTTTTGTGTTATTCAGATGGTGGTTAAGTACTCTCCGGCTTGATCCAGTAGAAATGCATTTCAGTGCATATGTCAGAATCTGTTAACATGATAGGACTTTTCTAGACTGTGTCCTATAGATGTGTTAGGCCACATCTTTTTTGAGTTCTTTATTCTAATATTACATATTTCCTTCTTGCTTGATTAAGGAGAGAAATGGACATGGGGTGAATAGTCTAGCATATCCCCTGTGGTTCTCAACACATGGCTTCTGGTTTCCTGAAATTCTTTTTGTGCAGATGCTCTATCATGCAGTAAAATGGCTTAATGGACAGGATGAAAATCAAATGCACAAACACTGGCAACTCAAATAGAAACTCAGATGACAACTCAAAATGGATAATTAGGTTTGGTCTGCAGAACCGCAAAAATCTCTCTGGCAGACAACATGCCGGCAGTTTCCAGAATCCAACTTCTTGTAACAGCTACTAAGACTCCAATTAATCTCTTAAGAAGGATGAGACTCAAGTAAATGGAGAAAGAAGGAAAGATCTCAAAGCAAGTCTAAAAATAAGTAAACCAAAGTAGGTTGTGATCTTCAACAAAATGAGGAGATCAGTGAAACATTTAGCCTTCAGAATATCTCCGGTCAGCTCCTTTTTCGCTCATTTTATTTTGCCACCCAGGTACCCCAAGGGCTGCTGAGAATTTTGATGTAACTATTCTGGGCACAAAAGGCTGAAATAATAGGAAGAATAATGTATTTTCTCCATTAGCTACCACTAGGGTGGTGTGGAGTATAGTGAATTTAAATACAAAGTGGGGACTGATTCGCCATTAGAGGAGGAATCAGTGAAATACAAGTAGATTTCCAAAGGTGGATAAGGAACTGGGCCCATTTAGTAGGCATTCTGATTTTAGTATTGGTTGGCTTGCATATAGATGACCCAACTGATAGCCAGAATGGCTAATGTGTAAGAGGAATAATAGGGTAGCAGTTTGACTTGGGCTGAGTTCCCCCAGAAGCTGACCCTAAGGTAATGATTTGAGTTCAGGTTAGAAGATGATCTCAGGAGGCACAAGTAGGGGAATAGAGAAGTGAGACAACCTTGGAAGAAAAGTCAATAGAGGGTATGTTGATGAGCGGGTTGACTCGTGGATATCAGGTCAACCCCAATGGGAGACCCTGGAAGACTGTGTAGAGTAGGTCTGGGAGTTGTCCCATCTGATAGGTGAGGAGCTGGGGTATTTACTCACCAACTTCCATCTGTTGATAGTTGAGGACTCTTCCTCAAGGTATTAACTCCCAAATTTTCTCCATATGTCCCTTCAGGGTCTAGCACACTCATACAGCTAAAGAAAGCCCTCAGTCAGTCATTGGTGCTTACCCATAGGAAATATGGGAACAGTAAATGCTGAATGGGTATGGGCCAGGGACCTACAGCATCTGCTACATAGTTCTTAAGTATTTTTGGTGATTATCAATCACTTGGAGAATTTGATTAAAGGGTCCTCTCACTAGAAAAAATAATAAGAGCATATATGTAGGTGATTTTGCATTCAATTTATTGGGATTTCTACCTGAAGTCTCTGCCTTAAGGAATTTATGCTGATCCACAGATACTTTGTCTCAGCATGCTGGAAGGTGAATATAGGGTGTTTTGGACCAGCTAGGAAATTACCAATCTTGGACAGTCTTGTGGAAGAAAGTATTGTGAGATCGGAATGATAGACTTCATAGCTATATTGAAATATCATGTTCTTGGTGGAGAAATGGATAACATTCTTAGCAGGACTCAGAGATGTGAAGGAGAGAGACCCAGGTGTTCAAGTGGCAGGTAGTATAACTAAGATATCGTAAAAGTGTTGTGCCAGAGAAAGACCTAGAGACTAAAGAATAGTATCTTTTCAAATTGGGTGAATTGTAAATCCTGGTTTGATATTGATAAGGCCATCTAAAATTCCTAGAGGAATGGCACAACAGTCTATTTTATTTTACATGTTACTTGTTGGTTGAGTAGGTAATGCAATTATACGGCTCCAACTTCAGTAGGGTAAAAGGACATAGAAGTGAAAATGTTTTCTTTGTGCCCGACTGCTAGTCATCTAGAATTCCTCTAGAAGCAATAACTGTTATCAGTTACTAGCATAG
Organism: Daubentonia madagascariensis; assembly: GCA_023783475.1. Taxonomy (NCBI): domain Eukaryota; kingdom Metazoa; phylum Chordata; class Mammalia; order Primates; family Daubentoniidae; genus Daubentonia; species Daubentonia madagascariensis. The sequence goes on along the minus strand of JAKFHU010001684.1, from coordinate 19,899,361 downwards.
TAGTGTGAATGGCTGCGGGAGGGAGATTCCCAGTACCTAGGAAGCAGTATCACAATAGTAACATTATTGAAACAGTATCCACAAGTGCTATGATGGCATCATGACCTTGGAACAAAGACAACATCATAAAACCAGTAAATATAGTCCAATGTGCCTGCTCCAGGTGAAGAAGGAGGCTTTTTGGTTTACTGGTAAGGTTTCTGGGCTGGCACACATCTTGCATGTTGCAACTTGCAAATGTTCTCTCATTGTGGTGGCTTGGGAATCAATGGACATCTCTTGTGGCTGGGTTATGTCTTAAGAAATGCCTAGTAATCCACTGGTAGGGACTGTGGCACCAAGGTGCTATGTTCTGTATGCCCTGATGGGCTAGACAGGCAGCAATTGTGTTCTATCTGCCTAGATAGAGCCTTTTTCTTAATCGGAAGCTGGTTAGGGGAGATACAAAACACCTCTTGAAGAAGTAAGAATTCTCTGCTTTTGTTTTCCAAGAAGACTTGCTGATCCAAAGGGGAATAAGTGGTGGCAAAGTGTTTGACCTACATGGTTCCTGTGTGCTGCCTACGTCACTGTGAGTGAGGGGTGGGAGGTGGGAACTATCACTTACGGGCCCAGAAGTTCCAATTTGGGAGGTGCCAGGAATATAGGTGTTTCAGAAAATTGAGCTAGAAAATACTAGTGATTGTTCCTATTCCTTGACTAAATTAAACAAATAAATTATGGTAAAAAAAAAAACCAATAAGGAGGAATAACTGTTCATAACTCAGCTTCTTGATAATCTGCTAGTACTTATAGTTCCTGGTAAATCTATTTTAACCACAGCCTGACTTCTTCTAAGTACCACCAACCACCAAGTTCCTAAGGCCCACCTGATGGCCAAGGAGTTTTAGCCTTCGGTTGGGAGTATGAGCATGAGTGTGTGTATAAAAAGTTTTATAGTTCTGCTTGGCCTGAGTCATTTAGGGAGAAATGTACACACAGGAGTACAAAGACAGGTAATAGACAGTTATTAGTTCTGGTCCATCTAGAAGCTGATGTCAAGGCAGGATTAAAAGTGTAAGACATTTCTTGGGGGAATTACCTGTGAGGGAAAATAGAGAGGGAAGAGGGGAGGTTGAGATAGCCTTGGGTGCAACACTGATCTGACTGACCCCTGGGAAGGAAAGAGGGCAGGAAGGAAGAATGGGTAGAAAGAATCTTAGACTGCAGTGCAGTTCTAAGAAAGTTTTGTCAAGGTCAGTGGGGAGTCCTCAAGCTAAAGTCACCAGGTAAAAAATGGGTCTGCCTTTGTTTCCCTGCTGTCCTTGGTCATTGGCTGGGAGCAGCTCATAAGACATTTGAGCTCAGTATCCCTTCTGGTGGTGGATTCAGAGCACGGCACCTGTAGTCATCCCACAGGACCCTTGTAGAGAAGGTTGTTTTTACAATTTTGGGTATCTGCAATAAATTTGTGTAGGAGTTTGGAGTATTTTAGGATGGTAGAGGAGGTGAAGTGACATTGCAATGAATAACAACAGCCAAAGCAACTTACATTTATATTTGCACCAACCCTTTCCTAAGTACTAGACATGCATGAAATCATGTAATGCTTATATAATAACACTGTGAAGTAATACTCTAGGCAGGACTTTTTCAATTGCAAAGGACAGAAACTCAATTAAGATGAACTTAAGTGAAAAAAAAGTATAGAATTTTTCTGCTCATATAATAATGAAGGTGTTTCAGAGCTGGGATTAGAGGAAGGCCGAGTGAAGTAAAGTCATACAAGTGCAGAGTAGGATGCTGTTTTCTTTTTTTTTTTTTTTAATATAACAGAATGTTTAATTACATCAATTTCCCATCAACCCACTAAAGTCATTTAATGATGATTATATTGGCCATTTCCACTGATCGGTGGGAGGCTCTTCCACTAACAGTTCCTGTGGTTTCCATTGCATCATTTTTCTTGCCAGACTTAGTTCACTTTCAGCCTGAAGAATCACCTCTTCTATTTGGCCACCCTGAAGTTGGTCTTCTAATTTTTTAACATCTGGTTCTGCTTTAACCATAGACAGCTTCTCATTTGTAATCTGTTCTGTATAATTTCTATATGCTGCATTTTTAGGGATTTGCTCAAGAACATCAAGAATCTTTGTATACAATATTCTTAGCCTTTCGTGTGGAGTCTCACATACAGCCAATCCCACAAGGCCAGTAGTCTTCTTCACCACACCCGCCATGACAGCGCTGATGAGCAGACAACCTGGATGCTGTTTTCTTTTAAAAATTAGATATTCTTTTCATCATGGATTTTTTGGGCATTAATTTTGATTTTTAAAAATATTATTGAAAATGTTAATTTCTTGGTTACTGAGTTTTTTTACATCCCCGAAAGTTTTGCTCCCGAGAAGAGTGCCTCACTTACCTCACCCAAGTCCCAGTTGTACTCCAGGCATGGCTGAACACAGAGGTACAAATGATCACATCATGATTCAGTTTCCTTGGCTCTGCTTTTATTTGGTTTGGCTTTATTTTAGGTAGGTGCTTTCTACATGTTGTTTTTAATACTCGAAATCTTAGAAAGAGAGAGGTCTTCCCTCTCCTAGTACACTTAATGATCTTTGAAAAAAGACTGTGCTTGAATCCATCTGAAACCTAAGATGTTCTGGAAGAATTTTTGAATTATAGGGTACAATCCAATCCAGGAAAACATGGGGTTTCTGGATTAATTCTCATTTTCTTCTTCTTAGAAACTCAATCTTTTTAAAAAATCATGTTTATAACTTTCAAAATTGTCATTGAAAGGCAGAAATAGTTTTAACTAAGTTTTCATATTGTCCAGGTGAGAAAAACAAAATGTCTTTCATTAGGAAGCTTTTCATGAAATATTAATATTTTTATCTCTGTAAAATAATATATTAAGGATATTTTGTTAATTGAAAAAAAAGATACAAAACTGTTTCTATCATATACCAACATTTGTATGAAATATATATATGTGTGTTTATGTATTTAAATGCACATGATTATTTATGGAAAGATATAGGAAAGAAACCTATAATAATGATTGCTTCTGAGGAAGGGAGTTAGGTGATAGGAAGACCAGGGATGGAAAACAAAATTTTCACTATGTATCCTTTTACGTCTTGATTTTTGTACTATGTGCATACATTTTTCAAAAAATAATAACTTTTTATATAATCCCAACACATATGTGAGGGATGCTATTATAGATATTCAAGCAGGAACATGACAGACAATTTTCTGTGCTCCTGGAGGTAGATTACCAGGTCTTGATTCAATAGATTTAGTAGAAAATGAAATCCATTGTAAGATCCCTAGTGTGTAATATAGTCAAATGGCATGACTGTGTTTGAAAGGTCAGCATTAATATGGAAGGCAGTTTTCATTTTTTACTCCTCAGTTCTCTTATTCAAAATGAGACCCAGCAGAGGGACAGATCCAGGCATGCTAGAGTTTTGACAAATGTCCTGAGATTAAAGAGACAGAAAACTAGTGTTAGTCAATAATGGCAGTCCGTCCCCAATAAATACAAAGTGGGATTCATTACTGACCCCTGCCCCTAGTAATAAATATGGGTTATCTTATCAGTAATGTTAAGAGCTGTTCATACATTGGTATCCAGAATTGCTGGAGCACCTGGGTGTCAAGATCAAAGAGGGAGTACATGGATTTTATGAAGGCCAATGTTCTGGGGACCAAAGAGTTAATCAGGTGCCTCAGTTACTATGGTGGGAGGTGGTTCTCTTATTATGAGGAAGCATAGGTGCCTCCATAAATTTGCAGATTCCTTAGCTGCTAATCCAGGAGGCAGTAGGTGGTCATGACAATGACAGCAGGAGCAATAGATCACAGAATGCTTGTTCTAGGCTAGATGATGGCAATGTATGCTCCTCTAAAACTAGGAGACCTAGAGAAGCATTGAAAAGAATGGTGATTCAGTGATAATGAGTAGAATTACCTCCTATTTTTTCTATACTAAAACCCTTGGATCCAATTTCTGGGATTAAAAGCTTCAATGCCCAAATTTACTCACTGAGTATGTCCATTACAGGAGGACCTCAAGGGCGAATGACAGTGAATTCTATGAACATGGTAATGTCAATACAATTTCCAGAGTCTGCAGTGCTTCCAAGTCAATATCAGGAGCTAATGGAGGCATGTATGGATGTGCAGGAGCCTTGGGGCCAAATTACCCATACAATTACCAGAGGTAGAAGGTGCCGTCTTGCTCAGCTCATCCAGAAAATGAGAAACGGCTAATGTAGCTAGATTTGCTTCTTCTGATAATTATTTCCCTGGGCTACTTATCTTAGAAGTCTGGATGAAATAGCTTCTCTACCTTCATTTTCATCTTTTTTTAATGTCTTGGACTTTGCTAATATGAACACAATTACCATTGGTAGGTTGGTTATTCATGTCTTTCTGGACTTGTCAGATAAAATGCCTGCTTGAAGTATTTACTTCAGTGTTTCCTACTCTTTATGGTTTTAAATCACCACAGGTTATTTTCTAACATCTATGCTACTACATCATAGAACTTAAGACACAGAGAAAAGCCAAGAGACCAGTTTATCTCATTCATTTTGCAAATGTGGATGCTGAAATTCGGGGAGGGGGAGGGGAAAGAACTACTAATCTATTCATATTCAAAAAATAAATTTAGATAGTTTACTTTACAATCACATACTCAAATGGATTAAAGAATTTAAAAATGAAGTAATAGACTAACCAGAAGAATACATGTATATATATGCACACACACACACATGTATAAAAATGTGTTTGACATTTGGTGAAGGTTTGAGTGTATGCTGCTGCCAATGTCCGAAAAATACACTGCCTCTGAGTGCTAGGAGACGCGGCAGGACAGGAATATTTAGGTCAAAAATAAAGGACAAATGGTTATATCTATGTATGTATGTATGCATCTATCTATCTGTCTATCTATCTATATATGCCAGAAGCAACCTTTACTATTTTTGGTAAATTTATTGAAATATAACATACATGTGGAAAAGTACACAAATCATAAATGTGCTGGATAAATTTTCAAACCAAGTGAACTTTCCCATGTAATCACATAAAACCAAAGGAAGAAAAAATAAAGGAAATGAATGGTAAGTTTGACAACACAATCAATTTAAAACATCTGTACATCAAAAATATGTCAAACAAAATTATGGGGGAAAATGACAAACTAGAAAAATATCTACAAATACATGACAAAGGACAATTACCTTAATCTTTATTTTTTCAAAGTAAAAAAATCATTTAAAAGCTTGAATATTATGGTTAAAAAATGTGTAAAGTACAGAAGAGACAATTAAATGTATGGGGAAAAATCTCTAGTAATTAAATAAATTGGCAATAACAAAAAATATATAATGCCCTCTGATGGGAGGTGCTGGGAACAGGCTCTTGTGTGCATTTCTAATGGGAGCATAAATTAGTTGCTTAGTGTGAATGTGGGGTGATGGGTCATGGGGAGGAGGTGACTGTGTGTGGTATGCAGTGAGTATCATGAGCCTACAACTTGTATTGACACTTTTACCCAAACATTCTACTTCTAGAAATTTGCTTGCAGTAAATAATAGTAAAACACAAGAAATAACTTAAAATGTCTAAAAACAGTTTGGTTAAACAGAGTATAGCTACATGGTATGATCTTCTTCTGCCATTAAGGCATACCACAGAGTGATATTGAAAAAATGAAAAAAAATGCAATATATTAAGTGAAGACATCAAACTATAAAACTGCATATGTGCTAAAAACCCAGTTTTGGAAATAAATGGCACAGATATAGATGTTCCAAAAAAATACTGGTAGGTCTTACATCAAAATGTGAACAGGTTTAAAACTGGATGAAGAAACATGGGTGATTTTTATTTTTCTCTTTGTACTTTTCTATATTTTTCAAGTTTTCTGTAGTGAGGACCAATTAATTTTATAATCAGAAAAATATATATAAGTGATTTTAAAATTTTCTATTGTGTGACTGCATAACGTCCATATCCTAAGCAGTAAAAAATGTTCTGTCTGCACAAAAAAGAAATGAAAATACTGACACATTTTATCTTCTCTATCTGAAAGTGTGAAGAAATTTTACATTTATTTTTAAAGATGTACACGTTATGGTTGCCTCTCTGTGGTGAAATCCAAAACCTTGACAAGCATTCAACACACAACATCAGCGTAAATTAAGAATAACCACTAATAAACTACCAAGGTAATTTACAAATTACCTTGACAAACAATAGAGATACATATTCTCCTGAAACACTAACTAGATAAAATGTATTAAATTACTAGCGAATCAAATTACTATGATAACATCTCAGCATTGTTTGAAGGGCGCCACTGAATTCTACTGAATTCCACTGAATTCCAAGTGTATAAATAGTAAGCTTTTGGCCATGTGTGGTGGCTCACGCCTCTAATCCCAGCACTTTGGAGGCCAAGGCAAGAGGATTGCTTGAGGTCAGGAGTTCAAGACCAGCCTGAGCAAAAGGGAGAGCAACATAGTGAGACATTGTGAGACACTACCCCCGCTACCCCTTGCCCCATCAATTTTAAAAATAGCGGAGTGAGGTGGCGGTCACCTGTAGTTCTAGCTACTCACGAGGCAGAGGCAGGAGTCTCCCTTCACCCAGGAGTTCAAAGTTACAGTGAGGTATGATTGTGCCACTGCCCTCCAGTCTGGGCAACGGAGTGAGACTCTGTCTCTTAAAAAAAAAAAAAAGGAAAAAAATTTAATTTTTTATTCACTGGCCTAATGGGATTATCTGTCAAATTTGAGCCCTATGAGGAGATCACATGAATATTTTTTTTCTCTTCTGCAAAAGATGTCTCCACTCCCTCCCTGTATGGGTAGAGATGGAAGATCATCCCCCCAAGTGGATCATTATGCTTTTTGTGGAGAAAGGTAAAAAGAAGCATTTTGTTTAAAGCCAGCTCCTGAGCTGAGAAGTTGAGGGAAACCATTTACATCAGGAGCCCAGGGTCTTCTGGAAAAGGAGACAAATAACTGCTCTCCTTGCTCCCCAAGCTTTCTACTTGAGGTTTGGTTTCAGTCAATTTATAGATTTGAACTAGTGTAGTTTCAACCAAGGCCCAGATGCAAGTAATGCAGCAGGGCCTCTAAAATAAGATGTGAGAGCAAGGAGCTGGCTCTGACCCTACGTCAAAAAGCGGAAGTAGTTCCTGGGGGGAGTTGGTTCTGCAGTTTCTTCTGAACCAGTTGTCCTGGGCCCCCTGCTCCTTGATTTGCTATTATGGTAATGGAAGAGCTGGCTTCTTAGAGCTCTCACTTGGGTTTCTGGACTCTCTGGGAATGCCTCAGCTTGAAGATCTACTGTGATTTTAAAGGGCTCTGGGCCAGCAACCCTAATGATAGCAACCTCTACTTGGGTTCTCTGTATGAAGACTTTGAAGACGGGAGCAATACTTACTTCCCTGCAGTAGTTCTGCTCTTAGACCCAGGCAAGAGGGACCACTGCTGTGGGTCCCACACTGGAGGGAGCCACACATAGCACAGAAACATCCCCCAAATCAATATATTAAAGAACACATGGCACCTTTGTCATTCTAATGCTCCTGCTGGCACAGAATGACCTGTCACCCTAGACGTTCACCCCTGAGGCTAACATCATTCAGGCCCCAGGGAAATGATTGATTCTCCACATGTCCTGTTGATGTCCTTGAAACTAAAGGCCACCATGACCAAATGTGAAGGTTTGAGGGTATGCTGCTGCCAATGTCAGAAAAATACATTGCCTCCAAGTGCCTGGAGGCTCCGCAGGGCCGGAACACTCAGGTAAAAAGAAAGGATAAAGGGTCAAATCCTTCCCCTCTGATAGCACAAGTGTAGTAGATCCTTGCTTAATGGAAGTGTCATTTTCCAGTTAATGGGGAGCTTCCATTTTCTTAATTGTCATCATGTTCCCAATTGTGAATACCTCTGAAGGTACTCAGGAATGACACAGTGTTTGGAAGAGTGGTGTCGAACAATTCCTGTCACTCCTAAATGTGTCTGAGCATACTGAAATGGGATCACAATTCTTTATGCTGGCAACCAGATGGACACGGAATGCTAGAATTATGCCTATTTTAATTTTAAAAATTAATAAAATGTAAATAAAATTTCAAAAGATGAAATGAAAATTCAGCATTTAAAAGTAATTTTGATTTAAAATATAATATTCTTTAATTCTCATTTGTAGTTTGCTTTTAATTTCAATAAATCTTTGAACATTTTAAAAGAAAACATATATTAATCCAAACCTAGGTACACTGTTTTAAAAAAAGAAAAATAAAATAAAAAAAGAAAACATATTAAAAATATAAAAATTTTTCCTGTTTTAATCTTTTACCTTTCTTTTAATTTCCATATTTTGATCAAACTATGCATCAAATTTTGTATACTTTGTACACTTTCGTCATCAAATTTTGTGCACTTTGAATACAATTACAGTTTAGTCTTTAATTCTTGAGATCGTTACTGTCACTAGATAAAAAATTATAAGAAAATCTTAAATATGGCAAAGAAATTTGTAGTTTTACTGCAATGAGGACAATAAAAATTGATCAATATAAATAATGACATTTATAAATTAAGTATGTCTCTGTTTTATTAGTGATTCAAACACCAAGCAGAGGAGGGTATCCAGTTACTTATTTGTCCTTTCTCTTCCTCTAGCTTCTTGTGTGCAAAGGAAAAAGATTATAGCATAATGATGAAATGATCGCTTAATTTCAAACAATTTCAACTTTGCTCTCATTAACCAAAACTTTTATATCAAAATAGTTTTACGAGTTTGATTTACCAAAAACAGTCTGTCAATTCTCCACTTCATTTATTTACACTCCTCTTTCCAAAATGAATTCTATAGCAAAGAATAAAAAGGAAGCTTACTGGGGCAAATCCAAACAACTTTAGGAGGTGTATGTGATGTACAAATAACAGGAAGTGATTCTGTTATGTATAGTTCATCTTTTTGGTGCATTATTTTTCTTAGCATTCTTGGAACCCAGTAGAATCTGCGGCTACATAAATCTGTCGACAACAGTCCTGGTGAGAATGTAATTCTGGAGGATTTTATGGAAAATGTGCAAGGCATATTCAGAGCTTTATAAATGACAAAGGTAACGATTGGGTAGCTAACTTATTTAGCTCTTCTTTCGTATCGGCACTACTAAGGGTTTTATTCACATCATTTCACTCGCACTATAGGAGAAAGTGTTATTATCATCTCCATTTTAGGGAAAACCAAAGCCAAAGAGATTAAATAATTTGCATAGAGTCCCACAACTAGTAAACGGTGGAGGTGAGGGACAAACCAAAGCAATCTTATTCTGAAACTTTCACTTTTGAGGATGAAGTTAGGCCCTGGCGTCTCTCACCTTGCTTCCAATCCTGCCTTCACCACTTATTAATTGTGTGACTTCAGGAAATGGTGCTCCCTCAACCTAGGTTTTCTTATCTATAAAATGAGAATAGTACTAACATCCTAGGGTTACTGGCACAATTAAGGAGATAATGTGGGTAAAGTTCTTAGCAAAATGTTTGGTACTAAGTAAGTGCTCAGTAAATGCTACTTATAACAATGTTTATTATTATTTTAAACTACTAAATTAATTATTCTACTTTAAAAATACTCACGGTCATTGATCTACTAATTCTACATTTTGGAATCTATTGTGAAGAAACAATTAGACATAAATATGCAGATTTATGTACAAAGATGTTCTTTGAACTTTGATAAAAATGAAATTTAAAAATAACTGTTCAACAAGAGGGAAATAGCTAAATAAATGATTCCATATGATGGGCTGTTCTCAGACGTGGAAGGTTTCAGAAAAATAGTCACATGGGAAATAGTTTATTATATAAAACAAATGAATAAAGGGGAACACAAATCCATAAATACTACATGACCTTGATTTAAGACAATTTCTTAATTAATGTAAGAAGTGTTTATTGAGTGCCAAGTATGTGCAGACACTGTTCTGGGCTTGGAAACACAGCAGTGAACAAATAGTCACTATCATTTTTGAGGAGGAGATTCATTCTAGTGGATTATATATATATATATATACAAGGAAGTGGAAGAAAATGCATAAACTTCTTTCCAGGGCCTCCTGCTGTGTATTGGAATATAGACTATCATGATTATTTACCTTGATATATTTTTTAAAGAATCAGCATGTGTTAATTTTATAATCAATATGTAATATAAAATAAATATATCAGTAATTGTGTGCATTTTATGGAGAATTTTTTTGATACTTGTTGCTATTTTAAAAACTGATTTTTTATTCACATTCTGAAATACAGAATAGTATGAAGAAGAAAATCATGACTATAAATATTCCCACCATCTAGAATAAATCACTAAACATTGTTATATTTGCTTCCAATATTTTCTCTTAATTATTGGTAAACATTATTCAATTGTTACTATAAAAACAATATAAGCAGATTACAAATAATTTATTCAATGCAGAAAAGCACAAAAATGAAAGTGAAAAAATCAAATTCTATCATTAAGAAATAACACAGTAGTGAACCTCACTCTCAAGAATTTTTAAAAATTCTTTTTCTTTTTTTTTTAGAGACACAGTCTCACTCTGTTGCCCAGGACAATCCTCCAGCCTCAACCTCTTAAGTAGCTGGGACTATGGGTGGGCATACCACATGCCCAGCTAATTTTAAATTTTTTTTGTAAATACAGGGTCTCGCTATGTTGTCCAGTTTGGTAAGACATTTTTCAGTGGAAGGAAGAAAGAAGAAAAAAATGAAAGACAAACTTCTTTATAAACGGGATCATAATATAAATTCTACTTTCAAAAACAATTTTAATTTAAATTTACAATGGAAAAGAAACAAGTGAAACTAAAGGATTTTTGGAATTCAAAATCAGAACACATTTTTTCACCCAAAGAGATACTATTTTCTGAGAGGTTCCTCTTAACAATGAACTTGTGAAAAATATAAAAGTGTTGGAGGCACTGTGTTTATTTTATAGTAAAATCTCTGCATTTTAGCTGATATCAACATCCTTCTAGAAAAAGATGGAGAATGTTAGCATTCCTGCATTCCTCCCAACATTGTTATTTATATTATTTGTACATTGTATAATTTTTAACATTTATTTTCCTATCTGCATCAAAATTTTTGTAGTAGCTTAGTATCATTTCTCCAATTTGAGTCAGTGCTCACTGCCAGTTTTTTCACTATAATTTCTTTCTGAATGCTTTGCTTTGATTAATCTCTTGATCAAGTGGTTTTCCTTAACAAGTAGTTCTTTTAATAGATCTTGCATTGCCTAACATTTTTCATTTATACTTACTTTCAGTCTTGAATAACATCTGTCTGAATATATTATTTTTGGACCACACTCTATTTCCTTTTTTAAGAATTGTTTTAATTATATATTGCTGCGAAACACGTTACTGGAAATTTTAGCCATTTAACACAACAAACCTTTATTATCGTACATAGTTTCTGAGGATCAGGAATCTGGGAGCAGTTTAGCTTCATGGTCTGGCTCAGAATCTCCCACGATGTTGCATTCAAGCTGTGGGCTGCAGTCATCTCAAGAGTTGACCGGGGCTAGAGCATCCTCTTCCAAGATGGCTCACTTGTGTGGTGGTTGTTGGGAGGCTGTTCCTCATTGGCTGTTTGCAAAAGACTTCAGTTCCTTACCATGTTGGCCTTTGCATAGCAGCTGGCTTACCCCAGAGTGGGTGGTCCAAGGGAGAATGTCAGCGCAACCAGGAAAGAAGCTGCAGTGTCTTTTACAATCTAGTCTTGGGTGTGACATACCATCACTTCTGCAGGATTCTATTGGTCACACAGACCAACCCTGTTAAAAAGAGAAAGGGGGCTGGCTATACAAGGATGTGAATACCAGGAGGCAGGGATCATTGAAGGTCATCTTGGAGACTGGCTACCATTGCCCTTTTTTCTTCTGTCACTTAGTATTACCATGGAAAAGTAAGAGTCAGCCTAAATCTTCTCCCTTTGGTGGTAGTTTACCTGTAAAATCTAGATGCCTGGAAAAAAAATCGTTATTTTTGAACCTCATTAGCTTATCTGTAAGTTGATACCAAATTTTCTTGGAGGTAATATTTTGTTCTGCAAATTCAGTTTTTGATTCATTTCAGGAATATTTCTTGAATTGTACCTTTCTTTGCATTTGTTGGGTCCTCTTCTTCAAGAACATCAGTTATCCTTAGATTATTTTTCTTTCCATATCTATTAGCCCATCTCTAATTGCTTTAATCTTTGTCTCTTTCATTGGGATTATATCCTTATCTACGATTTATTATCAATTCAGTAGTTTTGTATGAATGTTGTTTTGGTCCTTGCTTTTTCCTTTAGAACTGCAATATTTTTCTTTTTTCAAAATATCATTCTGTTATTTGGTCATTTTATCTGAGAGTCCTTGATTTACTCAATTTATGTTTTAATTAAGCTGTTGTATAGTGCAAAACAATCGTTAAGACATTTTCTTCTGTTCTACATAATATGGGGCCCTAGGTAATCTTCTGGTATGATTTAGTCAAACTAAAGTGGGGGAATATGTTAATATAAATAATATTAAGTGACCCTTGGTAACTTTCAGTTCTCCCTGATCTGAAGCACCTGGAAAATTAGGGCTTTTTTCTCTGCCCTTGTGAACATGACCAGGAAATGGTGATACTTAAATAACTAAATACCTATGTAGCCCCTCCAGTTCTGAGATGTCAGTGGGAGTTCAGAAAAGACTACCTGATTATAGGTTTAGTAAAAGGAAATTACCATTCATCTCCAGTACTTCTTTCTCCCTAACATCCTTCTTACAACAAACTCCTAGAGATTATCCAAAAACTTTCATGGGAATTTTGCCATATTAAATATTATTTAAAATAAGCAAAACCATCAGGAGGGAGAGGGTGGGATATCATTTAATTCCTAAATATTATGGTTATAATTGATTTGTACTTTGTCCATTTCATGTCCATTTACAATTTTAATGAAATCAAAGTTAGCAAGGTGTTCAATCAAAACCTGTGAAACACTGACCTCCCATCAGTAATTTCTAGTATATATTTTCAGAATTGTTTTATGTATATAAACATATATATATATGTTAAAACACTCATAGGTATACATCCATGGGGATGTACTAGAAACACTTTTTTATACTTACTTTTTAAATTTATTAATACTGAAACTTTTCTCATGTTAGTACATAGAGATTTATTCAGTTGTTAAAAAATTGTTAATAAATTCAATTGTTAATAAATGTTATCATGATTTAGTTACCCTGTTCTCTGCAGATATTTATTTCCTTTTATGCATACATAAGCACTGCTGCAGTAAGCATCTTTGTTCATATACCTGTGTGTGTATACATGAAAGTGTGTCTATAGGACAAATTCTCAGGAGGAATTCATGAAATTCCTTATGTAGGTTAGATGCCACTCATCAGGCACCATTCTGTAAGTCAGACTTTACCTGTGTTTTTTGAGAGTGGGCAGCTCAAATTTTAGTGGAGTTTATCATATCTAAGACCCTCCTTAACAATACCTGTAAGTCCCTAAAAATTGTGGATTTTTTTCTTTCTTTTTATCTAATATTTTTAATTGGTACTTTTAAAAGAAACAAAAATTATTGTACTAGAATCGCATAGTTAATGAACTGGGTTCAATTTATTATATCTCCAGAATACTGGTGGCATCCCACTTGGTCTACTCCAGGAGTGAGTTTCATCTGGGCCTGTGCAAAAGACTGTTTTTGAGTGTAGCACAATGTCTGCCATTCATGTTATTCCAGGGCAGTCTAGGTCCTAGAGGGGCTGCAATTAAAGACTAAGTAAAAACTGGCCGAGCAATTTGTTGCATGGAACACCACAGAGAATGGTATCTTCTGTGTGCTTCTTACAAATAATAGCAATATTAATACATTGCTTAGCTCATAATAAGCGTTCAATAAATGTTAACTAGGCGCTTTATGTGCATTATGTCATCTATCTTTACAACAATCCTCTGAGGTAAGGGCTATTAAAATTGATAAATACACAAACCCAGCATTAATATACCTAGTGGCAAAGTTGGAATTTGAACCCCAGCCATCTGACTTCATAGATCAAAGGACATGTTGCCTTATATTAATACATCAGACATTGCCCCCAAAATGGCACACCTCTGCATGTTCAACAGCAGTGGCAGCATTTTCAGTAAACACTGGCATCACAGTTGCTACTTTGCAGATTGGAAGTGACCAGAGTCATATCTAATAACTGCAGTGAATTGGATTAGGACAGGGAAAAAAATGTTTCCAAGAACTAGACCCAGTTGCTCATGGAAAATAGGCCCTAGTTCCTCCTAGAACAATTCTGGAGGAATATGGGAAAACCAGGGTGCTCAAAGGATAGGGAAGGAGCAGGTCTGAGGAAATACAAATTTGTGGCTGCCTTTGCCCATAGCTTTACCCAAGGCCTGGCTTCCCTAAGTGTAAGTATGTGCACACTTCTAGTTCCTGATACACGTGAAAACCAAGGTACTTAGACCATACGTGACCACAAAGGTGTTGACTCTCGATACTTTCTCAGTATTGTGCTGAAAAAATCTGTAACTAAAATAAGATAAACAGCTCTGTTACTTGTTTTGCTTATTGTTCTGGCTCTGGTTCACCTGCTGATCCTTTTGAAACTCTCATACCTGTCTTCATCCCAGGTTGTGCCAAATGCCTCCATGCCAGGCTGGGAATTTCCTGGTGTAGAGCTAAATACAGAAACTGTATAGAATTCTCAGTCTCCATCTACAGCTGTTCTAGGTAGGCTGAAACACTCAGTTTCATCTTCATCATGCTAATTATTCTAGATATTTCTGTGTCTATTTGCTACAGTTAGCACTGTGTACTTGGCTTGATTCTCCTTTTGCACTTTGCAAAATGTCTTTCCTTTCCTTGTCACTGCTACGGTGGAGGGTTTTTTGTTTTGTGTTTTGAATTTGTTTTTTGATGTCCTGCTTTTGGAGAGGCGTCCAAGACTGAGTACTTTATGAGGACTTTCTCACTATTTAGAAGCAATTTACTTCATGGTTTTTTGGGGCATTATTCAAAGTCAGTGCCTTACCCCAATCACAGCCCCATTATTTATAATTATTATATAGCCTGAAGCAAGAAAATACATTTGCATATAAATAGGAAATTGTTAACAATAAGGATTTGGAGTTTGATTACTTTAGGTTCTAATCTAAAACCTTGTTCTTCCAAACCTTGTGACTTTGGGCCACATTCTTAATCTCTCTAATCCTCAATTTCCTTGGCTTTGAAATGGCAACTAAATGACATACAGCAACAATTCCAAAAGGTTTCCCTCTCTCTTTTATGTGTTTCAAACACAAGGAGACTATTCTCTTTCTGTTTTATTTATTTATTTAGGATCTTTTCTATTTGGGGAAAGTAGTGTTGGGAACTAAAATTTTTGAGGTTGTAAGAAAACTTCACTTTTTCCAAAATTTACAAATCATTGTATTCTTTGAGTACCCACTGCTTCTGACAAAATTTCAAAAAGTTAAATTTGCTCCAGAGATTTTACTATCAGGTGATTTTCTGTCTGGCAATAATTTCCTCAAAACATAGAATGCTTGAGTATTTTGGAGTTTTTAAAAATGAGGATATGAGAAATTTATTCAAAAGCAGAAGATGGTGAATTAAGAACTAATGGCAGATTTTTTTATTGTGGTAAAATATACATAAAATTTACTAATTTAACCATTTTTAAGTGTACACTTCAGTGGCATTCAGTACATTTATGTTGTTATATAACCATCACCACCATCCATCCTCAGAAGTTTTTTCATCCTTCCAAACAGAAACTCCACGCCCATTAACCAGTAACTCAGTATTCCTCCCTTCCCCCATCCCATGGCAACCGTTCA
Source organism: Daubentonia madagascariensis (assembly GCA_023783475.1). Classification (NCBI taxonomy): domain Eukaryota; kingdom Metazoa; phylum Chordata; class Mammalia; order Primates; family Daubentoniidae; genus Daubentonia; species Daubentonia madagascariensis. The sequence continues at coordinate 19,883,427 of JAKFHU010001684.1, read as the reverse complement.
ATTTTCTAACCATTCAATTTTCTAATTTTAAAGAGAAGGAAACAGGATGGTGTATCCGCAGCTGGTGGCAATGATTGTATTTCTGCCCCGGTCTGTGTCATTTCTAAACTATCCCGCTGAGATATTAATTCGGCTTTTCCAGAGGATATTGCAGAGGAGAGCCCAGTTTGACCAGATCACTTGGCGCCAGCCAGTGCCAAGCAGTCCTGAGTCCCTTGGTAGGTGCTGCCAGGGACTGGGCTATCTGCCTTCAACCCCACGGACTCCTGCTGCTTTTGAGAAATCAGTCTTAGTCTTGGTATCATGTCTGAGGCCCTGCTCGGCCCCTGACTCTTCCTTTCAAGCCTTGAATTTCAGGCCAAGGACTCCAGCTGGTTTGACACCCATCTGCCAATGTCAGCTCAGTTTCCACCCTGCCAGGAATTTACTATTCAGCAACCCAACCCAGTTTCCTCCAGCCCAAACACTGACCTAGTATAAAGGCATGCTAGACTTTAGCTGCTTATCTGTAAAATGAAGAGGGCGAATTAAGTAATCTCGAAGGTATTTTCAGCTCTGAAGTTGTTACTCTCTGTTTAGGAAAAATGGATAGTGGTCCTAATGTAATAGGCTAGATAAGATTCTTCTACAAAAATTCCCTCTCTTATTAGTATTTGTCATATTGTGATATAAACACAAATGCTGGAAGCATTATTAATGTTCTGTTTGAAAGTTCAGCTAATGGTCAGCAAAGGGTTCATTGTAAGTCAAAGCGGTATTGGGTGTTTAGAAACATGAGAATTTAGAAGAAAAGATAATCTGTTAGTCAGGACAAAGAATTTCATATCCTGAATATAATCCTGAAAAAAATTGAAGATCTAGGGGCGTTTGGACAGACTATTTGGTCTTTGCATAAAATGGTTTTGACTTTCACTCCAATGCAGCTTTAATACAGGTGAAGGGAAGCAGCTTGCCATTTGATAGGGCTATTTGCATTTCAAAGCTAATCAGTATTAAATAATCAGCTAGTAAAAGAAGAGAGTAAAATGGTCATTGTATGTATTTTATTATTGTGTAAACTTGGGAAGACAAGCTGAAAGGCTGAGAGAGCTCTCTGATTCTAGCAGATAAGGTTTATGTACTTTTTTTAACAGACCTTTTCTCTTAATGAGCTAGTTACTCCTTACTTCCCTCTGAGAGAGCTGGGAGGGTCACGTCACTGCTAAGCTTTATAAAACAGTAAAAACGAACAGTGGAGAGAAAAACTATTTATTTAAAAGTACTTCTTGGCAGCTCCCGCCAGTAATCCCAGCACTTTGGGAGGTTGAGGTGGGAAGATAGCTTGAGGCCAGGAGTTTGAGACCAACCTGAGCAACATGACAAGACCCCATCTCTACAAAAATTTTTTTTAAATTAGCCTGGCATGTTGGCGCTCACCTGTAGTCTTAGCTTCTCAGGAGGCTGAGGCAGGAGGATTGTTTGAGCCCAGGAGTTTGAGGTTGCAGTGAGCTATGATGACGCCACTGCACTCTAACCCTAACCCAGACAACAGAGTGAGACCCTGTCTCAAAAAAGTAAAAAAAAAAAAAAAAAAAGAGGAGAAAAGAAAAATACTTCCTAAATCTTTACTTTTATTCCTCTGTAACTTTTGAGGACTTTTAATAGTTTAAATTAATTCATAAGTATAATATTTCATTGGTCAATTCAGACAAACTTGATCATAATGCCAATTCAGTGGTTCTTAACCCTGGAACATTAGAAGCACCAAGAGAAAAGAAAAATATTGATGCTGGTTCCTACCCCAGAGAGTTGATATTATATAATTGGTTTGGGGTGTGGTCTGGGAATTAATATTTTCTAATAATCCCCAGGTGATTCTCCTGGGTTGAAGATTGAGAACCACTATTCTAATTTATATCCTGAGCATATCCTCCTCCGCAAAAAAGACCTCATTGTCTCTCCCACTGTCTACAGTATGGTCTCAAATTTTCATTGCACACATCTATTGGTTTAAAAAAAATACAGCACATACCAAAGTGTATATATGTATACTTATAATTATATAGATGTGTTACTTTACTAATTTGCTATTATCTATATCATAAAACACACAGAAAAATAGACATTTATAAAACTATGAATAATAATAAATATTTTGTTCCTATACCCCTTTGCATCCTTTCAGCCACTCCACTTTGGAAACCACTGTTCCAAGGATACAGTATAAATTCCTTAGCATGAAGTTCTCCAGACTACATCTTACTGGTTTTTTTTTTTAGAGATGGTCTCACTCTGTCACTCGGGCTAGAGCACAGTGGCATCATCATAGCTCACTGCAACCTTAAATTCTTGGGTTCAAGCGATCCTCCTGCCTCAGTCTCCTGAGTAGCTGGGACTACAGGCCTGCGCCACCCCACCTGGCTAATTTTTCTGTTTTTTGTAGAGACGGTGTCACTCTTGCTTGGGCTGGTCTCGAACTCCTGAGCTCAAGCAATCCTCCCGCCTCAGCCTCCCAGAGTGCTAGAATTACAGGTGTGAGCCACCACACCCAGGCCCGGTGGTATAATTTATACAACAACAGATTTTTGAAATACCCTTACATAAGTTTAATATATAAAAATACATATTAGCTTTAATATATTTATTTAATTAACATTAATATAATTAGTATATTAGCTTTATTACAATATATTTATTTAATTAAATAATTACTGCTTCCTAAGTTTATATATATATGGCTTAATTTTAAAAAATTATTATTGGGAGCTGGGAAAAAATGGCGGTGTGATAGAGTCCTACCACCGCACCGCTCCCAGGGAAGGAGGTGAAGAACGCCAGCGGCTGCCTGCGAGCACGGACCGCTCACTCCGAAAACAGCATTGCGAATGACAGAGAAACAACGCCGAACGCCCAGCCCAAGAAAACAGGTACAAAATTTTCACAAAGATCGGAGGGCGCACGGAGCACAATAGAGCCCAGAGCGCGGGAAGGACGTGCTCGCCAGGTCGGCGCAGCGCGACCTGCCCCCCAAGCGTTACGCGCCTCCCCATCCACTCAGTCAGGGACAAGCCCAGAGTTGGGACAGAGCGGTTGCTAGGGACGGCGAGCCCTGTGGAGAGGAGGAAGTGGCGAGAGCCAGACACAACTCGCAGCTGCAATATACAGAGACTGCTAAGGGCTGGGGAGGAACTGGGCGGGGACCGAGATACAGCTTCCCGGGACAGTGCGCGGGAACCCGCAGGCCAGCACTGCGCCGCTAGAAGTCAGCGGGACTGGGCCCAGGAGTTTAACGGAGAGCGGGACACGCCCTTAGAAGCTGCTAGCAACTGCCGCTGCTGCTGGCGGAGAAAAACTGCGCTCCCGGCGCGATCGGAGCCCGGCTGTGCGCCAGGCTGGCGGCGGCCGCCATCTTTACAGCCACCCGCGCGGAGCTGGGAGCCGCGTCTCTAGCCCCACCCCACCCCAGCCCAGGGCTCTTCCGCTGGGGCGAGACAGGCTTTGCCTGTGCTGGCCAGGGACAGCTGCATCCGTGGGTTCCAGGTGGGACGAGATCCCGGAACTGTAGCGGCGGGACCTTTGGGTATTGGAAACAGTTTGCAGCTCGTCCATCTGGTTCTGCTACCCCGGCTCTGGCCTCCGACAAGTCCGCTCCGTGCTGGTCCTAGTGCCCGTCCTTCAGGTCCCAGCCCTCCTATACCCCAGAGATCGGTCATTTTGAATGTTGCTGGCTATAGTGACTCATTTGGTATAACTGCTGGTTCCCATGACAACCAAATACCTCAAGAGCCACAGGCTGAACCAGAGCAGCTCCCCATAATCCTGCCCACTTCAATAGGGAATTTCGCACCATCCAAGAGCGCTTCCAGCAGCCACTACTCCCCCCTCCCCGTGGGAACATCCCCCCTGGTGGAGACTGCTGGGGATAGAGACGGCCACCCGCCTCGCCTTGGGGTCTAGTGGTGGAAAAAGGGTGCACAATTGGAGATCCCCCTATCAACCAGTATCACGCGGAGACACACATCAGAAGAGCAGACACACGTGGCTAGATGAGCAACCCCTGAGCTGTGTAGAATTTTCCCAACTCAGCTGTCACACTGCAGCCAAAAGAAATTGTGTTTCTACCTGCATCTCAGGAGGAGCAGGGTCAAAGTAACCCCTAGGAGCTACAAGGCCCCTCCCAAAGCACGGGGATTTCATATACCCCAACTGGGGGATCAGAGTCTGCCACGGACATAACAGAATACCTAGCTAATAGGGAGCGGAGGACTCATATCCTCAAGTACAATTCATTAGCTCAGAGCCCAAGCTGGGAGGTCATTCTCAACACACTCCACTGGGAAGAGGACAAGACCACAGGTCAGAGTTAACTCAAGATCCACCAAACTTGCTAAAATACACCTAAGGCAATACAGGCCACTACTTCTCTCCCTGGCTTTGCCAAGGAACAATAATTGTGGGCCTGGTGACAGGGCCATAAACTAGCTCTAACACCCCCAGCTCTCGACCAAGAAGCCAGATGAGAAAAAACCAGCGAAAGAACTCCGGGAACATGAAAAATCAGAGTGAAAAGTCACTCCCAAAAGAAATTATCAGTTCCTCAGCAATGGATACCAACCCAATTGAAATGGGTAGAATGACAGAAGAGGAATTTCGTTTATGGATTATAAGAAAGCTCAATGAAATTCAAGAGAAAATTGAATCCCAGCACAAAGAAACCACAAGAAAAATGCAAGAAATGAATGAAAAATTCTCCAAAGAAATAGAAATATTACTGAAAAATCAAATAGAAATCCTAGAAATGAAAGAAGCATTCAAGGATCTACAAAACACAGTGGAAAGCCTTAAGAATAGGCTGGACCGTGCAGAGGAAAGAATTTCAGAGCTAGAAGACAGCTCCTATGCGCTAAATAAATCAGCCGAAGAGAAAGAACACAAAAACAAGAGGCAGGAAAAAAGCATACAAGAAATGTGGGATTATGTAAAGAGGCCAAACATAAGGATCATAGGTATCCCTGAGGGAGAGGAAGAAAATTCGCATGGGCTGGAAAATTTATTTGAAGGAATAATAGAGGAAAATTTCCATGGCTTAGCCAGAAATCTCAATATCCAAGTACAAGAAGCACACAGGACTCCTGGGAGAGTCAACGTGAAAAGGCATTCACCACGCCACATAATTATTAGACTGACCAAAGTAAACACAAAAGAGGCACTCCTCAGAGCTGTGAGACGAAAAGAGCAGGTAACCTACAAAGGGAAACTGATCAGATTAACTGCAGATTTCTCAGTTGAAACCTTACAAACCAAAAGGGAATGGGGAGACATCACCAATCTCCTAAAACAAAACAAAGGTCAACCCAGAATTCTGTATCCTGCCAAACTAAGCTTCTTACATGAGGGAGAAATAAAGACATTTCTAGATAAGCAATCACTGATAGAATTTGCGAAATCCAGACCGGCCTTGCAAGAAATGCTTAGACCTGCATTATACACTAAACAGAGCAACAGACACCCACCTATGTAAAACTATGCAAAAGCTAAAACCCCAGAAACCAGATTCCACAATGATGCAAGAGGTAAAACAAAAGATACCACCCAACAGAATAATCAGAAATTTACCCCAAATATCAATTCTTCAATAAATGTAAATGGCTTGAACTGCCCATTGAAGAGACATAGGCTGGCTGAATGGATTAAAAAATACAAACCAAGTATCTGTTGTCTTCAGGAAACACACCTTACACACAAAGACGCATTCAGACTCAAGGTGAAAGGATGGCATACAATTTTCCAGGCTAATGGAAACCAAAAGAAATCTGGAGTAGCCATCCTCATTTCAGATGACATAAACTTTAAAGCAATAAAAGTAAAGAAGGACAAAAATGGACACTATATAGTGGTGAAGGGAAAAATCTCACAAGAGGATTTAACAATCCTAAACATTTATGCACCCAACACTGGAGCAGCCAGGTACATAAAGCAAATACTGCTAGATCTAGACAACATAATAAGCAGCAATGCCATAATAGCAGGGGACTTCAACACCCCACTGACGGAACTGGACAGATCCTCCAAACGAAAAACAAATAGAGAAATAAAAGACCTAAACAGGACTCTAGAACATTTGGGCCTCACAGATATCTACAGAACACTCCACCCAAATAACACTGAATATACATTCTTCTCATCAGCTCATGGAACTTTCTCTAAAATTGACCACATCCTAGGCCACAAAACAGATCTAAACAAATTCAAAAAAATAGAAATCATACCATGTATCTTTTCAGACCACAGCGGAATAAAATTAGAAATCAATTCCAACAGAAATTCACATCTTCCTCCAAAAACTTGGAAACTAAACAATCAATTGCTGAAAGATTGGGTCAAGGAGGAGATTCAAATTGAAATCAAAAGATTCTTCGAACTAAATGATAATGGGGACACAAGTTATCAAAATCTGTGGGATACAGCAAAAGCAGTCCTGAGAGGAAAACTTTTCGCCCTAAATTCCCACATCCAAAAGACAGAAAAGTCACAAATCAGTAAACTAACGAATCATCTTAAGGAAACGGAAAAGGAAGAGCAAAGCAATCCTAAAGCCAGCAGAAGAAAAGAAATAACCAAAATCAGAGCAGAATTAAATGAAATCGAGAACAAAAGAACAATACAGAAGATCAATGAAACGAAAAGTTGGTTCTTTGAAAAGATAAACAAAATAGAGAGGCCACTCGCCAGGTTGACCAGAAGCAGAAAGGAAAGGACTCTAATAAGCTCAATTAGAAATGAAAAAGGAGAAGTCACAACTGATACCATGGAAATACAAAACATCATCTTTGAATACTACAAAAATCTCTATGCCCACAAACACGAAAACTTGTAGGAAATGGACAAATTCTTAGAAACACACTACCTCCCTAGGCTCAACCAGGAAGAAACAGAATTTCTAAACAGACCAATATCAAGCACCGAAACTGAAGCAGTAATTAAAAATCTACCCACAAAAAAAAGTCCCGGACCGGATGGGTTCACACCTGAATTCTACCAAGCCTACAAAGAACTGGTGCCTATACTGCAGAAATTATTTGAAAATATCCAGAAGGATGGAATCCTCCCAAACTCATTCTACGGAAGCCAATATCACCTTGATACCAAAGCCAGGAAAGGACACAACAAAAAAAGAAAACTACAGACTAATATCCCTTATGAATATAGATGCAAAAATTCTCAATAAAATCCTTGCAAACCGAATTCAAATGTACATCAAAAAATAATCCATCACGATCAGGTGGGCTTTATTCCGAGATACAGGGATGGTTCAACATACGCAAATCTATAATGTAATTCACCATATAAATAAAAGCAAGAACAAAGATTATATGATCCTTTCATAGATGCAGAAAAGGCTTTTGACAAAATCCAACACCCTTTATGATAAGAACTCTTAACAATATAGGCATAGATGGCTCATTCCTAGAAACTATTAAAGCCATATCGATAAACCCACAGCCAATATCATACTGATGGGGAAAAATGAAGGCATTCCCCCTTAAAACTGGCACCAGACAAGGGTGCCCACTATCTCCACTTCTTTTCAACATAGTGCTGGAGGTCCTGGCCACAGCAATTAGACAAGACAGAGGAATCAGGGGCGTCCAGATAGGGGCAGAAGAGGTCAAACTTTCACTATTCGCAAATGATATGATATTATACATAGAAAACCCCAAATATTCAACCAAGAGATTACTGGAATTGATAAATGAATTCAGCAAAGTCTCAGGATACAAAATTAATACACACAAATCCATAGCCTTCATATATGCTAATAACAATCAAGCTGAGAAACAAATTAAAGATGCAATACCTTTCGCAATAGCAACAAAGAAAATTAAATATTTAGGAACATATCTAACTAAGGAGGTCAAAGACCTATATAGAGAGAATTATGAAACACTGAGAAAGGAAATTGCAGAGGATGTAAACAGATGGAAAGCCCTACCATGCTCTTGGATAGGCAGAGTCAACATAGTAAAAATGGCTTTGCTACCTAAATTAATTTACAGAATCAATGCAATCCCTATCAAAATACCAACATCATTTTTTGCCGATCTAAAAAAAATAATTCTACGCTGCGTGTGGAACCAGAGAAGACCCCGTCTAGCCAAAGCAATCTTAAGCAAAAAGAACAAATTGGGAGGCATCTGTCTACCAGACTTCAAACTATACTACAAGGCTATAGTAACCAAAACTGCATGGTATTGGCACAAGGACAGACACGTAGACCAATGGAACAGGACTGAGAACCCAAATAAAAAACCAACCTCATACAGTCACCTGATCTTTGACAAATCCCAGAAAAACATACACTGGGGAAAAGATTCCCTATTCAACAAATGGTGCTGGGAAAACTGGATGGCCATATGCAGAAGACTGAAACTGGACCCACACCTCTCACCTCTCACGAAAATCAATTCACAATGGATAACAGATCTAAACCTAAGACATGAAACCATAAGAATTCTCAAAGGAAACGTTGGAAAAACTCTTATGGACATTGGCCTAGGCAAAGAATTTATGAAGAAGACCCCCAAAGCAATCACAGCAGCAACAAAAATAAATACATGGGACCTGATCAAATTGAAAAGCTTCTGCACAGCCAAGGAAACTATCACTAGAGTGAACAGACAACCTACAGAATGGGAGAAAATATTTGCATGCTACACCTCTGATAAAGGGCTGATAACCAGAATCTATACAGAACTTAGGAAAATCAACAAGAAAAAATCAAACCACCCTATTAAAAAATGGGCAAAGGACATGAACAGAAACTTTTCCAAAGAAGACAGAATAATGGCCAGCAAACATATAAAAAAGTGCTCAACTTCTCTAATCATCAGGGAAATGCAAATCAAAACCACAATGAGATATCACTTAACTCCAGTGAGATTGGCTCATATCAAAAAATCCCCAAATAACAAATGTTGGCGGGGATGTGGACAGATAGGAACACTCATACACTGCCGGTGGGACTGCAAATTAGTACAACCTCTATGGAAAAGAATATGGAGATACCTCAAAGAATTAAAAGTAGAATTACCATTTGACCCAGCAATCCCACTACTGGGTATTTATCCAAAAGAAAAAAAGACATTTTATAATAAAGACATCTGCACATGAATTTATATAGCAGCACAATTCACAATTGCAAAGTTGTGGAAACAACCAAGGTGCCCATCAATACACGAGTGGATCAATAAAATGTGGTATATGTATACCATGGAGTATTACTCAGCAATAAGGAACAACAGTGAATTAACACATCTGGTATTATCCTGGTTGGAGCTAGAACCCATTCTTCGAAGCAAAGTGTCACAGGAATGGAAAAACAAGCACCACTGGTACGCACCATCAAACTGGTACTAACTGATGAACACTTACATCACACAGGGCAATAACATTCATCTGAAGGCGGGCGGGCGGGAGGGGGGTGGAAGGGATGGGAAAAACTCTCACTGAATGGATGTGGGGAGCACAGTTTGGGAGATGACCATGATTGTGGCTCTGACACGGGCAGAACAGGGGCAATGTGTATGGCCAAAGTGTTGTACCCCCATGATATTCTGAAATTAAAAAAATAAATTTAAAAAAAATTCTCGAAAAAAAAATTATTATTGGTCCATGAAATTTAAAAATGTGCAAATATACTACATCTTAACACTCTGGCCTGTTATGTTAAAAAGTTATTGTTGTTATTTTCTTTGTAAGGATCAATTATTTGTTAAGCACATATGGCACCTATAAAATAGAAAACATTGCAATTAGTGCTATTAGAGAGACAAAGATGAAATGGGATCCCTGCTCTGAAGGAGCTTAAAATTATTTAGCTAGTGAAAAACTAAACAATTCGAATAACATTTTTAAAAAAAAGAAAAAGGAGGCCTGTAGGAAACAGTTAAACTCACCCAGGTAATCGGTTCTGACATTTCTGAACACACCATAGAATTCACAGGACAGGCTTCTGGTCTGGAGAAGTTCTCTCAAAGGATGGATAGAATTTAGGTAGACTATAAACTCCCTGATTAGTAGTGACCTGATCTGGTATAACTGTCTATCTCACACACTTCTTAATACATCCTAGGCTCTCAGTTTAAAAAAAAAAATATGTTTATACATATATATTAATATATATAAAATTTAAATTAAAATGCTGATTGTATAAATTGAGTATCTGGAGAAGACTGGGAACGGATTTCAGGCCAGTGGCAGACCTTGAGGGAAACAACTGAGGTGAAAGAGCTGCAGACATGCTGGGGGTCAGAGAGAAAGTCCATTTGGTGGAAGGGGGGCACTCTCTTACAGTAATGGGATGAGTGAGAGAATCAGCCACAGAAGGTAGGCTTGGGAGAGATTTTTATAAATAATACATTTTAGGTTGTACCCTGTGTGAAACAAGAACGCATAAGATCTTGCTAAGGAAACACAAATCTGAGCATGTTACTTCGAAGTCCCAGAACTTACATGGGTTAAGTCTGAATTCCTCAGCCAGACTTCCATTCTTAAATTTTTCAAGTCTCTCTTCATCCGCTTAATCTCTTGTTTTCCCATGCCTCTGACATCCCCACGTGGTCGCTATACACCCTTGTAAATCCCCCAGTTGGAGTTAATCTTCCCGTATTCTCCAGGCATTCTGTTTAGTCCATGGTTATAGCCCTTGCTAGCCTTTTGCTTGCATTCTTTGAGTACATGTCATCTCAGGCACCAGACTGCATGCGCATAGAGATCGCAGGCAGTGTCTTAGTCATCTTTGTATCTACCCCTCTTCCAGCACTCAGGGTACAGAATGGTATTCAGAAAAGGTTACTTGAAATAGTGATTTCCTACTATAAGCCAGTGGAAATGCTGAATGTCATTTCCTCTTATAAACTGACATTAATACACATTACAAGTAGTTCAACATAAGAAACTGCTCAATGGATGGTAAAAGGCACAGTTATATAAATACCTCTGCTTGAAAAATTATTTCTACCTGAATCACAAGGTGTTTTTGATCCAACTAACAAGAGTAGTTATGTTAAGTCTTAGAAATGTTTGACAGGAGTGAAAAAAATTATGAGAAAGGTCAGTTACTATTAGGGAAAAAAGTTTTCTTACTGAAAGGAGAACATTTTTACAAATTTTAATAAATAAACCTCATGACTAGGTTTTATGACCTTCCTGGCTTGGTTGTTTTAAAGAGAAGCAATTTTTCCCTTGTCATAGTATGATAAAAAAAAAAAAGAAGATGGAATGGTCATGATAATTAAACTTGACTTTTTGTGGATTACAAAGATCATATTGTCAGCTGTGTTGGATGCAGGGCTGGACTTTATTCTTTTGGTTGATAAGAGTTAGCAACATTTACGAGACAGAAACCTTACATGAAAGTCAGTATTTTTATTGCCTAGTTTATAGCTGGTTTTAAATCTTTGCCTGTTTTCTGCTTACATTTGATTACTAAGTGTACTTTCATAGCAGGGATAGAAAGAGTCTCAGGACATTGAGAAGGCCACTACTCAGAGGCCAAAAATAAAATAAAATAAACCAACAACAAAAAAAACTCCCACAAACCTGGGCTATTTATTAATGAATAACTAGTAGATATGAATGAATAACAAATGTACAATAATCTACTTGAAAGATTGAATTTTTTTTAACTTGTCACTGACTTGAAGTTCAAGAAAAATACTTTTTAATTCGTCCTGGAGGTTAAGGGTGGGTGACTATGTCCTATATGCCTTTTCATCCTCCTCAGTAAATATACACCTGCAGGAAATGCCCCTCTAGAGCTCAGCTTCAGAGCCTATACTGAGAATGGTGCCCTCTCAAGTTGGGGAACATGGCAGCCCTGCCTAACATAGAAGGTATTCAATAGTTATTTCTTGAATAAAAGGATGAATGGATGAAAAGGTTCATCTCAGGATGCTAAGGCAGAAGAGTTTGACAAAAGCTATTTTTAAATCAGGACCATTATTATAATATTTGTCTAAACAGTGTTACCCATGAATTAGCAGGACAGTGCTTTATTAGCCATACCAGACACTCCAGGTAAATCAGCTAACAAAGGATAGTTCTACAAAACATCACTTGGTTACCTGATGGGAATACCAGGGACAAATCCAACATCAATATAAAGTTTAAAAAATTATTTCTGAATATTGGTGCTTTTCTTCTTCACACTCTGCTCTCTTCCAGTCTCCTATCCCTGGGGCACAGACACTGTCCTTTAGTTTGAGTAAGAAGCACTAGTGAGTCATGTTAGCTATTTTTAATGCACAGACATGTGAGAGAGCTGTTTGAGAAAGGATTTGCTTGCCAGCAATCGGGTTTGAGAAATTTTAAGGCTTCAAGCCAGATTCTGGAGTGAGGCAGAAATGGGGACTAGACAGAAAAAGTTGTAGTCTTTTTAGACTAGAACCGAGAGAATGCAGATGTAAAACTGGAGTTTAATTTCAGTAGTTATTTGGAGTAGGTGTTGATTTAGGAAGATCTAAAAGATAGAATTCATGAAAAGGTTAATGATGGACCTCTTGAAGTTAATGATGAAAGATTATGAAATACACTTAGTTCCTAATCATTATGTATTTTAATACCTAGGTGCTAAAAAGTGGTAGCTAATAATAAACACTGGTGCATTTTTAAATAATAGATTTCTTCCCTGAATTATTTCATGAACACAAACCTAACTTTAAAAGTATAGGAACCTCATACTAAGCAGAAAACCAAGAGACTATATTAATTCTTCAATTTATGAGCAGAGAAGTTCTGATTGAGACTGGAAGATTATTTGTTTGCTTCCTTTTGGTATTAATTTGTATATTTGGTTCCTTGCTCCATAGATAATTTAAGCAGAAATGATAGGTACCTTAAGACAACACCAACCCTACAATCTGCAAAACTCACCCACCTACTAATCTCACATATCTGGAACCCAGATAGGATACTAGAATAATCCCCCAAGTCTCAACACATAAATAGGTGTTACAAGATTCATGCATTAAATCAGTCAGTACTTTTTCACCCATAATAAAACCACTCAGGCCCTCCCTCATTATTTATTTACTTTAATTGCAGACATAATTATAATGGGCTTGGTTATCAGGGTTTATCTAGCCCACAGGAGACCAGAGAAGCACATAGCTGCACATTTCCTTGGCATGAACAATTATACAAAGGGTTTTCACATCCATTATTAGCTGTTTGAGGCAGACACAGTAATAGCATCAAGAAGTGCCAGTTGACTGCCTGACAGCCCCAAGAAGATAAAAGAATTCTAAACAGTAGGCACATAAACCACAAAAATATACTAGTCTGTAGCCATGGTTAGGGGGAAAGAAAAAGGCATACGTCACCATTCCCAGAAGGCATCTTCACAATTCAGACTCAGAACTCAATGTGCATGTAGAGGTTGTCCAGTTTAGCCTCCCAGTCAGTACACAGTTCACTTCAACAGTTTTCTTCTCAGGGGATAAGAAAGCCTCTGCTGATGTATTGACAAGGAATCTCTGATGATTAATTTTACGTGTGATTAATTTTATTTTATTTTATTTGCTTGGGCCATAGCACCCAGATATGTGATCAAACATTAGTCTGAATATTTCTGTGAGGGTGTTTTTGGATGAGATTAACATTTAAATGGTGGACTTTGAGTAAAGCAGATTGCTGTCCCTAATGTGGGTGGGCCTCATCCAATCAGCTGAAGGCCTGAATAGAAGAAAAGACTGACCTTCCCTGAGCAAGAGGGAATTCTGTAGCAGACAACCTGTGAACTTGAACTGCAACATCCATCGACTCCTGGACCTTCAGCCTGCAGATTTTTGACTTGGCCATATAATTGTGTGAGCCAATTCCTTAAAACAAATCTCTTTATATATATACATCCTATTGGTTCTGTTTCTCTGGAGAACCCTGACTAATACAGAATTCCTTTCCAAATTAGGACATGATACATTGTATAGCTCTGATTGTATCATTGAATAAAAATTTTTGATGAAAAATGTTCTTTGCAGCATTATTTAAAATAGCAACAGATTGGAATTAGCCTAGATATACTTTAGTAGTGAACTGAATAAATGAGTTATGATAGGATATAACCCATAGGGTAGAATACTTTGACTCCATAGAAAGTGATTGAGGTAGAGCTATATAAAATGGTGGTGGCATAAAAAAAAGGGAGATAGATTGTTAGTGAACAATTGCAAATTTCAGTGAAATACACATAATTTGATCCTACTTATGAAGAAATAGTTTTATATATATAGTACTATCTGGTAGGAAAATAGTACCATAAAAAGTAGCTAACACTGCTAACACTGAGGACTTCCTATGTGCATGCACCGTTCAAGGAGTTTCATGATTAATTTGTTTCCTTCATTCAATTCAACAAATATTTATTTCATGCTGTGCTAGGTGACAGGCATTCAGCAGTAAATTACACCAGTGGTTCTCAAGCCTGGTAATTTTGCTCCCCAGGGGACATTTGGCCATGTCTGGAAACACTTTTTGTTATCACAGTGTGTTTGTTATAGGGGGTTTCCTACTGGCATCTAGTGGGTAGAAGCCAGAGATGCTGCTGCACACCCTACAATGCACAGGACAGCAACCTCTCTTCCCACAACAAAGAATTATTCAGACTAAAGTGTCAGTAGTGCAGAGGTTGAGAAAACCCAAATCAGAGAAAATCCCTGCCTTTGTGGAGTTGGCAATAATTCATTTAATTCTCATGTTACCTGTACTGGATAGATACTATTATTATTCTCATTTTATAGATGCAGAAACTGAGCAATAAAAAGGTTAATTAAAGATATAGGCTAAACTGCTCACAGGTACCTCTGAAAATTGGGGTTAGGGTGAACTTTCACTTTTTGGGGGGGTGGGGGTTTGGAGACAGGGTCTTGCTCTGTTGCCCAGGCTGGAGTGCAGTGGTGTGATCACAGCTCACTGCAGCCTTGAACTCCTGGGCTCAAGCAATCCTCCCAGCCTTCTGAGTAGCTAGGACTACAGGCATGCACCACTGTGCCTGGCTAGTTTTTTGAAAAATTTTTTTTGTATAGATGGTGTCTCACTATGTTGCCCAGGCTGGTCTCGAACTCCTGGCCTCAGTGATCCTCTTGCCTCAAACTCTCAAAGCTTTGGGATCACAGGTGTGAGCCACCACACCCAGCCCTGCTTTGTACATAACATATTTTGATGTATTTAAATTTGTAATCGTAAATTTATTTTACTTTTATAATTATTTTTGCAATTAAAATTTGAGTTAAAAAGGAATTTAAAATGCTTTATCACTTCCAATCACCTTCCAAATAACCCAAGATCCTTAACTTACCTTTCCAGGCCCTCCGTGATCTGGCCCCATTTACTTTTCCCGCTCTTTGCTTCTTAAGTCATACACTCTTCATTCCAACTGCAGTGGGTTAACGTCTCTTTGGAGGCCATGACTTTGCTCATTGTTCTGTTGCTTGCAAAACCAGGTAGGACCTTGTACATAAATTGTGAACCAAAATGAATTACTAAGAGGAGTTCCTTTTATATGGAACCAAAATTTACTTCCCTATAATAATTTTTACCCATTGGTTTTTTTCTCTAGATATTTACAGATTTATATCTAAGGCATCTTCACAACACTGCCAATGTTTAAATATTTATCTTTTTAAAGTTTTCTCTTTCTAAGTTAAGCCTCTCTAATTCTTTCAGGCATTTCTGGGACTTAACCTCGTTTTGAGACCATGTACCACCCTGGCTGTCCTCTTCTACAATGTCCTCATCGAGGTGGGGCATGCATGGTACAGCTGAATTCAGGGGTGAAATGAGTAGTTAGAAAGCAAACAGTCTCATTCTTATTTTTTCTGGGCTTTGTGTGTGTATGTAGACTCTCATCGAATTCACTTCTTGGCAGGGTGTCATGCACCATTGAATCACAGCTCACTGTTAGAGTAACTGATGGCTCTCACGGTGCTGAGTCCTCAATAACACATTAAGCCATATTTAGCACACTCTGCTTAGGAAGGCAGGAAAGCATTTAAAGCAATTTATATTTTTATATAAATGGATTCAAATTCTTTTTAATATTGGTATTTCTTAAAGAGATACACCACTATCTGGGGCCCTTTATTCTGAAAAAAAAAAAAAACGTAATTCCCCAATCTGGAGAAACAACATTTAATTATATCATGAATCAAGAATAAATCAGGAGAAATTTTTTTAAGCACTGCAACAATCCTAAAGATTAAAGATAGACTGTGTGCCAGTGATTTCAAAGCTTGCTTTTGAAATACCCCAAGGTGTTTTTTAAAATACCCCAAGGAGATTTAGAGTAAAAAAGGTTACGAAGTTTGGCAGAAGTCACTCAAGAAGTCAGCGACAGAGTTCCAAATCCCAGATCAGGGTCTGAAATGCTCAAAATCAAATTAACTTTAAATGTTTTACCTGTAAAAAAATCATGCATTTAGGAGATGGTGTCTGTGTGTGAACAAATAATTGACATGTGCTCAATTGAGTGTTATGTCTCCACAAACTCTTTTTTATTTCTTTAGTTGACCTATCTATGAAATTCTTGGTTTTTCATCTCCTCTTAGAAGCTATTTTTTTCTACATCAATTTGAAATATATAATGGCCACCAGTGAATACCTTTAAGTAGTACTTCAAGTGACCAAAATTTTATCATCTACCTTCTACTTCCTTCTAAGCAACAAGGATCATCTTCTAGTCTCATTCTGATCATGTCATTGCCCTTCTCAAAAGCCTTCAATGGCTCCAAAATGTTTTTTAAATTAAATGAAGATTTGTAGTAATGGACATCAAGACCTTCCTACTAATTGACCATCCTTTATCACAAGAGACTCTAATTTTCCTCCCATATAGTGTTTCCACTCCAGGCAGGAGAGACTGCCTATTTTCCCCTAAACATGATAAGTGTTAGCTATGTTAATTCATTCTTCATAAGAGCGCTCTCTGGGGTTATAAATCTTCTCAAATGACTGAAGTTTGACGGCTAACGTGGACTCATTTAAGTCACTCTTTACAAACTGAAAATATGGTGGAACCAAGGTTCAGAGAAGTGAGAGAAGATGGCCTGAGGACCTTGCTTTATTAGGAAGCAAGTTCTAGAATGAACACCTATTTTTGACTCTCCTTCTCAACCTTCTATTATTATTTATTACTTAATCCTTCATTATGCTCCCTCCACCCCACACACTTTTTTTTTTTTTTGAGACAGTGTCTTGCTCTGTCCCCCAGGCTAGAGCGTAGTGGCCTCATCATAGCTCACTGCAACCTCAAACTCTTGAACTCAAGCAATCTTCCTGCCTCAGCCTCCTGAGTAGCTGGGACTAAAGGTGTGCACCACCATGCCCCACTAATTTTTTAATTTCTTATAGTGGTGGGGGGGTCTTGCTATTGCCCAGGCTGGTCTCAAACTCCCGGCCTCAAGTGATCCTCCTGCCTCAGCTTCTCAAAGTGCCAGGATTACAGGCGTGAGCCACCGTGCCTGGCCTGGATATCCTATTTTAAAGATGTAAAATTGGCTGTTATAGTAATTGCTCAGGGTCATACAAGTACTAAATATGTCAAAGGGGAAACAAAAGAAAATCTGTAACTCATTATTAGATACCATTTTACCTTGTGGGGAGGGTGGAAGAGGGAGATTTGTTAGGGGATATGTGGGGGAGGGGAAAAACCCCAAGAGCCATTAATGGATTCTGTTAGGAAAAAAATGGAAGAATTATGGATTAAGGTGCAAAGGTCAAGCAGTATTGGGGGTGAGTTTTCCTGACTAATGCTGAGCCACCTTTACTTTGAAGTTGGAACCATTTGAATTTTTTAAAACAGTTAGGAAAGAGAGTGGATGTTAGATAGGGAGCTAGAAAGTCTTTTATACTTTCATTTTGGCATGGGTTTACCATTGAGATTACAGGAAGCTATTTGGATGGGGTATTTCTATATGACTGACATTTAAATTGAATCTAAAATGGAATTACTGTATAACTTTGAGATCTGAGTTTGTGAAACACATAGTTCAATAACATAAAATACAGTGATTTGAGTATCTCACAATTTTTCACTGTGAGAACTTGGATAAATAATATCTACAGGTAAGTATATATTATTATAGTATAAGTATAGTGTAAGTCTCACATCATTAGTTGTCCTTCATCCAAATCAGCTGAGGTGGGTTGGAGATTTGGTTCCTCTTCCTTTTCAGATCACCCATGTTTGTCTCACGAGTGAGCAACCGGAAGGAGATAGACATGGAAAGAGTCTTCACAACCTACACATTGATCACTCAGCCTTTGAAATAACTATTTAATAGAAGTTACTTCAATATAGTGAAAATGAAAATGAAAGTTGCAACTTATCTGTGATGGATGTAACCTGTTTGCTAGTAAGAGTCCTGCTATAGATCAAATGTTTGTTTCCCCCTCAAATTCATATGTTGGAATCCTAACTTCACAATGTGATGGTACTAGGCGGTGGGGCCTTTGGGAGGTGATTAGGTCAGAAGGTGGGGCCCACATGAATGGGATTAGTGCCCTTATAAAAAATACCTGAGAGAACTCCCTGATCCCTTCCACCACTGTGAGGACATAGTGAGAAGACAGCCATTATGAATGGCTGTCACCACCTCACCAGACACCGAATGTGCCAATGCTTTGATCTAGGACTTCCTAGGCTCTGGAACTGTGAGAAATGAATTTCCAATGTTTATAAGCCACCCAGTTTATGGTAGTTTTTTTATAGCTGCCCAATGGGCTAATACAAGTCCTTATTTTATAGTGTTTTATTTTTCTGGTTGTGATACCTGAATATCACTGTTAAAACCAGTTTAGAGCACATGATAAGAAGTCAATGGCAGGCTGGGCCCTATGGCTAACACCTGTAATCACAGCACTTTGGTAGGCAGGAGGATCACTTGAGGCCTGGTGTTGGAGACCAGCCTGGGCAACATAAAGAGACCCTGTCTCTATTAAAAAAATAAATAAAAACTTAGCCAGGAATGTTGGCACACACCTGTAGTCCCAGCTACTAGGAGGCTGAGGCAGGATTGCTTGAACCCAGGAGTTGAAGGCTGCAGTGAGCTATGATTGCTCCACTGCATGCCTGCTCCAGCCTCGGTGACAGAGCAAGATTCTGTTCCTCCACCCCCCAAAAAGAAGTCAATGGCATTTCTGCCCTTTTTATCCTCCCTAGATTCTAGCCACATTTTAAAAGAGCTTCCTAGTGTTAACACTAATTTGGGCCTTTTGCCATGTATTCTTAAGCACAAAATTCAACTTAAAAATGAAAAATGGAGATTTATGTGTGTGTGAGAACAGGTGGCTAAGACAAATATTCTAAAAGTTAGTATGAGTCACAAAATTATATTATTAATACTTGCTATATGATTAGGATCACAAACTGAGATAAGATGATTATATATTATATATTGAAAGGTTAATCTATATGCTATACACATAAATCTCCATTTTTCATTTTTAAGTTGAATTATGTGTATATGCTAAAAATGTTGGGAAATAGTATAAAATGATTACTATGTGAAATTAAAGGTCAAATCATAAGGCAGGCAGTTTTATCCTGGTTAAGGCTGTCTTTCTTTAAGCCTTGGAACCTAAAGACCATCTGGGAATAGAGTTGCCTTGGAGAGAGGATGAAGACATCGGAGCTGTTGATGGGGAAACAAAACATCAACCCATTCTTCCCTTTTCCTTTGTTCTTCTGCCTATAAATATTATTCGATCTTCTACATTAACCTTCCTCATTGCCATCCCCAATTTAACTTTTTAAAATATTCTATATTTGGGCCAGTCACAGTGGCTCATGCTGTAATCCTAGCACTTTGGGAGGCCAAGGTGGGAGGATTGCTTGAGGCCAGGAATTCGAGACCAGCCTGAGCAAGAGCAAGACCCCATCTCTACAAAAAATAGAAAAATTAGCTGGGCATGGTCGCATGTACCTGTAGTCTCAGCCATTTGGGAAGCTGAGGCAGGAGGATCTCTTGAGTTCAGGAGTTTGAGGTTGCAGTGAGCTATGATGACACCACTGCACTTTAGCCAAAGTGACAGAGCAAGACCCTGTCTCAAAAATAAATAAATAAGTAAAATATTCTATATCTGCAAGATAAACCTGAGAAAAATTTGACCTCATGCATCAATAGAATTTCTATTCTCAGTTCCTGGGAACCTGGGAGTCTTCTTTCATATTCCCTTTCTCAGGGGTAAGATTTGCAGAGAGCTGTAAATACATGCTCACTACCAGTGTAAGATTTATATAGATAAGAAACTACAAGTAGATAGAGTTGTTGTAAAGTCCGGCTTTGTCTGACTTGGAAATGAATCTCATGTTTGGATAACTTAGTCTTAGCTTGTTCTGTTTATTCAGCCAAGTTATTTCCTGCACAGATCCCTCCCTTGCTTGCCAATTGAAATCATTTTTTCTCTTCACATTACTTCCTACTACTCATACTTGAAGTACCACAACATGCAGCTGGTGGTTGCTTTACTTTCAGTCCAGCTAATCTCTCCCATAAGTGGTCATCTAAATAAGCCAGTTCTTACAAATCACTTGATTTTCTGATCATCCCTTCCATAATGAATCGCAGCGTTTCATTAGACTTTACAGGATTTATCATATATTCTCACCTTTACAGAAATAACTTGTTCTTAATTAAGTATGATCTGATGGAAAGAGAACTATGTTGTATGCCGAGTAACCACGGTTATTCTCAGCGTGTCCCTTCACCTCTCATGTTTGCCTCCTCAGGAGAATGAAGTAGGACTTGATCAGGTGTTCTCAATTCTGGGTGCATATTAGAAGCATCTGGGGAACTTAAAAATACTACTCCTTGACCACATCAAACAAGATAAATCAGATTCCCTTAGCATGAGAACTGGGCATTGACATTTTATTAAAAGCTCAACCACTGGATGAATGATTTCCATGGGTCTTTCCAACTTTATGATTCCCTTATTTCTATACTTACTGACTTAGACTCTTTCTCCTCCCTAATCTTTATAGACACTAAAGGAGGAGGGAGGGCTTTTAAATTTTTTTTTTTTAATTTCAGAGACAGAGTCTGACTCTGAGTGCGGTGGTGTGATCATAGCTCACTTCAGCCTCAAACTCCTGGACTCAGGTGACCTTCCTGCTTCTACCTCCCATGTAGCTGGGACTACACGTGTGTGCCACCATGCCCAGCTCCATAATGTTTTTAATGCCTCTGTATGCCAAATACTAAATGTACAATTAAGTTGCTTTGCATGGTGTCTTCACTGAGGGAGACAGTCGAGAAAATCAGTGATTCGGAGAGGTGTGCCTGAGATGCGATGGGATCAAAAGAAGGGCTACCTGTCTCACACTGAGGTACACGGAGCAGTTCCCCACCATCCTGTGTCTGAAACTGTGAGCACTGTACAAGTGTCTAGAGAAAGCTGGAGGGTAGGATGGCAGGGAAGATGTAATGTCTTCTGAGAGGTGCAAGGAGTTCAATGTAATGTGGGCAGTTGGGAAAAATAGGGTAGAGAGGTGATTGGGGGACATATTATGAGGGACCTTATTTGAACTTTATCTAATTATCTCTCCTCACCTCCCTGTAGTTTAATGAAAGCACTAAACCTCTCTTCTTTTACAAGGACCACTCTGACATTAATTAGGTGTTTTCAGAAATTTATACTATTGTATTTAAATAAGTTAGAACAATAATAAACTTCTGGGAAAGAAAGTAACTGAAAACACACTTATAAAAAATTCCCGGTTTGATGAAACTCTTATTTACTTTGTAAGATTTCAAAAATTTTTATTCATTTTTCTTTGACCTAATATTATTATTGTACTAGAGTTTAACTTCTTATCTCAAGTTATAATTCCTTATTTCCTGTTCTAGTAACTATTTGGCTAAGTTGATTTTCTTCACAGACATTCTTCTTATGAGTAGAACAAGTATGCTTTCCTGCACAGGTATATTTCAACCTAAAATGAATAACCCTTAATCATGATGCATGGTGTCTGCCTTCATCATCACTCTGTATTCTCTCTCCCCCTCTCTCTCTCTCTCATCTTTAGCTGGAAAAATAAATAAATTTATGGAAATTTCCCTCACTCATTAAGCTCATATTAATTTCTGCCTACTTTGGAATTTGTGTTACTTGATGGATTTTAATTTTTAAACCAAAGTGCCCCAAATTATTTTGTATTATTTTCAAACCATTTTTATTAATTTTGGCTATCTATGTGATAGTAACATAAATAATGGTCAGCATATTGAACCATACTAACCAGGAAAACCTTAAAGATTAGAAAAATTAAGGGACTAATATTGCTAGCTATAATAATGTATTAAAATGTTCAACAAGTAGACTATCATAGCACTGGTGTTAGAAATGACTTATACCTCAGTACAATAGAATGAAAGCCCATAAACATGTCTAAGCTTATTTAAGTGTTCAAAAATGTGATAATTCTGATTTAGTGTAGATCAGTAGACTGGTATCTAAAGGATTTTGACAAATCCAACATTCTTTCCTAGTTAGAAAAAAAAAAAGCAAATGAAACAAATATACAAATAAGAACCCTAAACCATCAGTGGAGTGGAAACAGATGTAAAGTCTTTGACATTAACATTTCATGTATGTGTGTGTGTGTGTGTGTGTGTGTGTTTACCCTATATACCAAAACCAGCATTGTTTTCATGGGAGCATTAAACATTTTTGCAATGAAAGACACAAACTCCATCATCACCACTAGTACTCCTAGTTCAGAAGTACTGGCCAATATGATTAGACATGAGAAAATAATAACAGGTATGAATATGTGAAAGAAGGAGACACAATTACCATTATTTGCAGATAATAATATATCAATTAAAACAGATAAGAAATGTTAGAAACAATGGGGTAAGTCAGTAAGGTGGTTGATTTCCACACACAAAAAAGCACCTAAATCATTCCTATATATAAAGAAGAATTGGTTAGGTAAGATAGTGGAGCAAAGTTACCAATTGCAGTGGCAACCAAAGAAGAAAAAAATACCTAGAAAGAAAATTAACAAGAAATGGGCAGAAACTAGGTGAAGAAAAATTAACACTCTTGAGGGATTTAACAGAAAAGGATCTGAGGAAATATTCCGATAAACTGCCGGAGCTGGGCGTGCTATCTCAGAGGGCATGTTTAAGACAAGTTAAGATGATTGCTAAAATTCTTCTAAGTAGGGCAATTTCTGGTAACTGGAGGGGCCTTTGTTAGACTGAGAAGCAAGTTGAGGAGAAGAACTGAATTGTTTGCAAACCACCCTTTATCCCAGTCCCAGATACGGCAGATGATAAATAGGAACAGACATGTCTGTGAGGGACTTTTCTATGACGTATGTTTTGCAAAACCTGTTTTCCACCTTTCCTGTGAAAACCCCAATTGTGTTTACATGTTCAGTAAGGTATTTGCACAAGAGGATTCTTTTAGAGCGTGAAAGACACACTGAGTTCATGTACACTGGTTGTTGGAAGGTGAGGGACGAACACAAGGGCAGCCATATGGACACTTGTTCCCCGCTACTCCCTCAAATTAGGGAACATCTGAAATGTGGGTTACTTTGGAAAAATGTTTGCAACATTTTTGACAAAGTTCTAGTAATCTTTATAGTACAGTGGTCTTTCAATTCAGTTAGAAAGAGACATATCAAAAATTAAAAGGGCAAAGGCAATTCAAAAAATGAAAAATACAAATGCTCAGTAAAGATAAAGAAAACATACAACTTCAATAATCAAAGTAAAGCATACCAAAAGAGTAAGAGAGATATAATTTATCACCTATCAGATTGGAACCATCTGTCTATTTTTCATCAATCTGAAAATTTGATGATTTCTAAATGATGACAAAACTGTGAGGAAAAGAAATCTTATACATTGATAGTGGGATAAAAATGGGCATCATTCTTCTACAGGGAAATTTAGAATTTTATTTATTTAAAAACCTAAATGAGGGAGGGGGGAGAGAGGAGGTGGGGGAAAAAGCCCTAAATGAATAAATAAATAAATAAATAAATAAATAAATAAAGCGTTACATTTAATATGCATTACATATCAATCACAATTTTGAGAATTTATCCTAAAAAATAATCAGACACATGCAAAAAATGTATTTGGAGGGATGTTTATTGTATAATTGACTATAATTGTAAAAGTTAGAAAGGAAACAATTATAGGGTATTGGTTAAATAACTGATGATACAACCACTTAATAGAATACTATGCATCTATTAATAATGATGTGGTAGATATTTATTTACTGACTCAGAGAGGTTTTTTGATCTGTTTTTAAGTAAAAAAGGCAATTTATACAATAAAATATAATTTATGATATCATTTTGGTAGGAAAGATTTCTCTGTATGTCAGATTCCTATGTATCGGATTCCATATGTATATGTGTATACTAACACACACATAGTCTATAAATGTATATATGTTTAGGAGGTAGAATTGTGGGGGATTGTAATGGTTTCTATGCATCTTTATGTTTTCTGGGTTTTTTAAATGAAATAAACATGAATAACTTGTGTGATGATGATGATGAAGAAAGCATAATTTATGTCCCCTTCAGATCTTTTAGGGCTCTGACATTTTACTATTCTCTGAAAAATGTTTGCTTTGTGGGTTTTTCTTCTTTTTTTCTTTTCTTTTCTTTCTTTTTTTTTTTTTTGAGATGAGGTCTCACTATGTTGCCCAGGCTGACCTTGAACTCCTGGGCTCAAGGGATCCCTCCACCTCAGCCTCCTGAGTAGCTGTTTTATGTTCTCACTTTACACTAGTTCATAATTTTAAATCCTGCTTGTTTAAAATGAGGCAACAGCTTCTCTCCCTCTCCCTCAGGGACCTACATCTTTCCTTGTACTTTTTGGCATGAAAGAGCTGTAGGATGGGTGGGTCAACGGTGTTTCAGGTAAGAACATTCCTGTTTTGGCACCTGTTCCAACACAATCACCCTGAGCAATTCTATTGAACCAAGAACTTTCTTAATGTGTGTATGTGTAACATTCTGAGAAATGATCTAATAAAACAATAAAAGGAAGCTGGAACTGAGCTCTTAGGAATAAATGTGTATACACATACTTTCAGACAGAAGTTCTGAAACTAAGCCAGGACACAGACTATATGTAACATCAGATCATTTTTTCTTGCTATTTTTCTATGTGTTTTAGAAGTCGAATCAATGTTTGCAGATACTCTCTTGTTTCAATCCAAGTAAGATAACCCTTTAAGATATCTTTTAATATGTCTGTTGAAAAGATAGAATATATGCTGTCAGGAATATAGGGACTGAGAAAGGCAGAGTGCATCAATCAGATAGACCAGTTTTCCAGCCATGTAATTTGATGTTTTAAATGGTAGCATGTTGTTTTTTTTTTTCAAAGTATAATGGGGGTACACATGTTTTTGATTACATGGATCGCCTTTGAAATGATTGAGTCAGGGTTAAAAGTGAGCCTGTCATCCAGATAGTGTTCATTGTACCCGTTAGGTAGGTTTTCGTTCATCCCCTCCATTCCCCTCCCCTTTGCTTGATTTCCTTTGAGATTTACTTCCCTCTATGCACATAGGTAGCCCGTCTTTTAACCAACAAAGAAGTTACAGGGTAGCCTACAAAGAGAAACCACTTGAATTTTAAACGTAGGATACAGAAAAGAGTCTTGCCAGTGAAATATCTTAGCAGCATCTGGGTCCTTTGAGGTATTTTGTGTTGGGGCTCAGAAACTGATACCCCAAAATATGGCACTTTGACATGCCCAGAGGTCTCTCTGACCTCCACACCCACCCTCAAATTTTCCCTTGGGCCCCCATAATTTTATAGTAGAATTTACACTATAAAAGAATGTAACCTGTAATGGATGTCTTTTCTCTCATGTGGGTGCGCAAACTCATGCAGAGGAGAATGGAATAAAGGTATGTGTACTCCAACATGTGCTCCTTTGGATCAGACTGTTTTTAGTAACATTAACTCTAAATTGCTTACAGATCTTGCCTACTTTCCTGATTTGTTAGTAAATAATTGGGCTAAAAACTTACTTTAAAGAAAGTCTAAAGAAAGATAGCTAATAAGCTACTCGGATCGGCTCAGTAGAATAAGTAATTTGCCGTAATGTCTGATAACTAGGTTCTGAGAGTAGGATTTCTAGAGCAGGAGTTATTGGGGAGGTGGAATGAAGGATGATAAATTCTTTTATTTATGCTTTTGTGTTCTACCAAGAAAAATGCCGGTTGCTACAAAAGTGTATGGATGTCTTAATATTTTTCTGCAAGTTTGATGTTATTATTTATGTACTCCCCATTTCCTACAGAGGAAGGAAGGGATAGAACTGGGTGATAAATGAGACAAAGGGAGTGGTTTAGTGGGCCATAGTGTCTTCCTTTTGTGTTTC
The DNA here is from genome assembly GCA_023783475.1 of Daubentonia madagascariensis. Classification (NCBI taxonomy): domain Eukaryota; kingdom Metazoa; phylum Chordata; class Mammalia; order Primates; family Daubentoniidae; genus Daubentonia; species Daubentonia madagascariensis. The sequence goes on along the minus strand of JAKFHU010001684.1, from coordinate 19,857,019 downwards.
CAGTATTTGTCTACTGTTAAGGAAATCACAGTATGTGGCACATATCTGGGGTGAAGGATTCACTACTCAGCACTTCAACCAAAGAGTCACCATTATTAGCATCATTGTGACAGCCATGAGGAGACGCCAGAGGATTTACTGTGAATGAGGTAAACTGGATACACTGACCTCCAGCTGGATTTTATTATTTTGTCCGCATTCTTAGGGCTATCTAAATAATTTTTAATTTGCTCCCAGACCATCTCAAGTTCCGTAGTGACTCTTGCTGTCTACAACCAGATAAAATTAATTTCATTATGAGTTGCCACAGGTTAACTGAGAAAATTAATAGCCAAGAATTAAGAAAATAGGTATAAAATGAAAGAGGAAAAAATAATTTTTTCGAATGGTGGCTTGAGCAGGAAGTAACATGCCTCCAGAGTAGAACTGAAAGAGATAAAAATAGGAACACAGTTGGGTGGAACAGAAAGAGCAGTTGATACAGATCAATGAGAATGTGGTTCTAGAACCCATTATGTTTCTAAAAGTGAGAGTGATAAACATATTGAGTGTCCTTTATTTTAGGGACCTTTCAAAAGACAGAATTCCTATTCTTGAGAATTGAGCTCTCTGTCCTTGGAGTCTGTCCTGGTCTTTTTCACACAGTATCAGAAGAAGGATACATCCAAAGTTGATAGAATTACTGTAATTCCCTCCATGGCAGTAGTAAAGTTAGATCCTGCTGACTAGAGCAAAACACAAAACCTCACTTCCAGAGAACTGTGATCTTCTCATAAAACAGCTGGCAGTGCCTGAAAGGGAGGTATTGTTGGTAGGTAAGCCAGTGTCCTAGGCCTGGGACTCAGCCAGCATCTCATATTACCACGCTCCCGATCTACTTTTGTTTGTTTTCCCAGGCAAAAATGGTTGCAACACATTTATGAGCCAATGCAAAAAAACTGCCTTTGTAATGTATTGACTTGCTCTCGGTAATGAGATGCTCTAAATTGCTACACTAGACAACAATGTCCAACTTAAAAAATATGCAAAAACCCAGTTAAAAGCTCAATTGGCCAAGAGTTTATTTTTATAATACTTTTGTAAAGGGATTACCAGTTATTTTTTTGGGAGGGGAGGTGTTGGGGTGTTGCCAAAGAGTAAAAAAATCCATACTTCTGTAAATATTTTCTTAACTTCCTTTTGCCAGGAAGCTCTGATTTTGTGGAACACACACTAGATTAAGTTTCACAACACTTGGAGACTAAGTTATTAAGTATGAAATGTCCCATTTCCTTAAGTACTAAGTTTGACAGTTGATGCCTCTGACATTTCACTTTGACACTTCTTGTTTTATTTTTATTGTGAAGTCACATCCTCACTCTTTCAAATACATGGTTTGGCTTGTGATTATCTTTCAAATTTTTTTTAGAGCAATTTTTGGATAAGTGAAAAATTCATGTTATTTTCAAGTATGAGTTCCATTGTGGAACCAATGCAGCTCAGACAGCTCAAAATATCAATGAAGTGTTTGGGCAGGATGTGGCTAATGAATGCACAGTACGTGGATGGTTTGAGAAGTTCCATTCTGGTGATTTTAGTCTTCAAAATGAACCTCCTGGACGACTCGTGACCAGGGTGGATAATGATGAGCTGAAAGCTGTAGTGGAAGCAAATACATCTCAACCTACGCATGAATTAGCAGCAAGGTTTGATGTTACTATTCCAACGGTATTGGACCATTTGAAACAAATCAGCAAGGTAAAGAAGCTGGATAGATGAGTACTGCATGAATTAAACGAGCATCAGAAGAGAAATCATCACGAAGCTTGCCTTTCTTTGCTGTCATGACATAAAGGCAAACCATTTCTACACCGTATTTGTTACGTGTGATGAAAATGGATTCTTTTTAACAATTGCAAGCGTTTGGCACAATGGTTGGATAAAGATGAAGTGCCAAAACATGGTCCGAAACCAAATATTCATGCAAAAAAGCTAATGGTGTCTGTTTGGTGGTCCAGCACTGGTATTATCCACTACAGAGTCATGAAACCTGGTCAATCGATTATAGTGGATGTCTACTGCAACCAGTTGAAGTGATGAGGATGCTTGTGATTACGCAGCCGAGATTGGTCAATAGAGATAGTCCAATCCTCTTGCAAGACCACATGTTGCAAAAAACAACGCTGCTCAAACTCCAGAAGCTGAACTTGGAAACTCTGTCATCCACCATATTCACCAGACCTTGCACCAACTGACTACCACTTCTTCCAGGCTTTGGACCACTTCTTGCAAGGAATAATATTCATTTCTCAACAAGCTGTGGAAAATGGCTCTTATGATTTCATCACCACTCACTCTCCAGGCTTCTTTGCTGCTGGCATAAACAGGATACCGTTAAGATGGCAAAACTGTGTCGATAGCTTAGGCACATACTTTGATTGATTGTACTGCTTCTTGTTTGAAATATAACAAACTAAACTTTGATTCAAAATCAGACATTTCATATTTAATGACCTATAACTGTGCTATGTTGGGGCAAATTATTTAACCTCCTTGAGCCCCAGATCATTCATCTGTAAAACGGGGAGAGTGTTCCAAAATAATGTTTGGAACTTAAGTCCCAGGATAAACAAAAACAACAAATACTCTTTCAATCCTATTTTCTCCTCCTGTTCATTTTCTGTTCTCACTCAAGTTTCTGGAAAGAGGAACCTGAACTTCCTGTATCCACTTTTTTTTTTTAAATTTCAAAATACTAAGGGGGTACAAATGTTTTAGTTACATGGACAGCTTTTGTAATGCTTGAGTCAGGGCTACTAGTGGGCCCATCACCCGAATAGTGTTCATTGTACCCATTAGGTGGGTTTTTGACCCTCCTCTCCATACCCCTCCCCCCTGCTTAATTTCCAATGACTTTTACTTCCCTCTGTGCACATGTGTGCTCCTCAGTTAGTTCGAATTTATTAGACAGTACATTTGGTGTTTGTTTTTCCATTCTTGAGATATTTCACTTTGGACAATGGTCTCCACTTCCATGCAAACTGCTGCAAAAGGCATTAATTCATCCTTTTTTATGGCTCTGTAGTACCCCATGGTATACATGTACCACATTTTGTTAATCTACTCATGAATTGATGGGCGCTTGGGTTGATTCCACTTCTTTGCAACTGTAAATTGTGCTGCAATAAACATTCCAGTGCAGGTGTCTTTTTGATAAAATGGCTTCTTTTCCTTTGGATAAATACCCAGTAGTGGGATTGCTGGATTGAATGGTAGGTCTACTTTTAGTTCTTTGAGGAATCTCCATACTTTTTTCCATAGAGGTTGTACTAATTTGCAGTCCTGCCAACAGTGTATAAGCATACCTTTCTCTCTGCATCCACACCAGCATCTATTGTTTTTGGACTTTTTAATAAAAGCGATTCTAACAGGGATAAGGTGATACCTCATTGTGGTTTTAATTTGCATTTCCCTGATGATTAGTGACATTGAGCATTTTTTCATATGATTTTAGCCATTTGTCTTTTTTTTTTTGAGATAGGGTCTCACTCTGTCACCCTGGGTAGAGTGCAGTGGTGTCATCATAGCTCACTGCAACCTCAAACTCCTGGGCTCAAGCAATTCTCCTGCCTTAGCCTCCCGAGTCGGTGGGACTACAGGTGCATGCCACCACGCCTGGCTAATTTTTTCTATTGATTTTGGTAGAGATGAGGTCTTGCTCTTGCTCAGGCTGGTCTTGAACTCATGACCTCAAGCGATCTTCCCGCCTCTGCCTCCCAGAGTGCTAGGATTACAGATGTGAGCCACTGCTCCGGGCCCCTGTCTATCTTCTTTTGAAAAACTTCTGTTCATGTCTTTTGCCCACTTTTTAATGGTGTTGTTTTTTTCTTGCTGTTTTGAGTTCTTTGTAGATCCCGGATATTAGCCCTTTATTGGATGTATAGCTTGCGAATATTTTCTCCCATTCTGTAGGCTATTTGCTCTGTTGATTATTTCCTTAGCTGTGCAGAAGCCTTTTAATTTAATCAAATCCTTTTTATTTATTTTTGTTGTTGCTGTAATTGCCTTTGGGGTATTCTTCATAAATTCTTTGCCTAGGCTGGTATCTAGAAGAGTTTTTGCTACATTTTCTTCTAGAATTCTTATGGTTTCATGCCTTACATTTAAGATTTTTATATTTAAAACTTTAATACTTCCACTGACTACCTTACAGTATTATAAAAATGATTCAATGAGATATCATACATGAAAGCATTTATCAACTGCAAGGCATGATACTATTGTGAGGACTGTGGGGGTCATCTTTGTTTTCCTCGGAGCAGATGTTGATTCTGGGGTGCTGGAGAGACGTAGGAGATGTTTCACCCCAGCTCTATCTCATTTACCCAGGCCTGAGAGGCAGCAAGAAGAGGAAGGAGTGAATATTGATTTGGCAACTCCCTTTCTCTATCAATATAAAGAAAAAAATGGGCCACTCACAGTGGCTCACATCTGTAATCCCAGCACTTTGGGAAGCCAGGGTGGGAGGATTGCTTGAGGAGTTCAAGACCAGCCAGCCAAAATAGTGAGACCCCATCTCTAAAAATAAAAATAAAAAACGTTAGCTGTGTGCGGTGGTGCATATCTGTAGTACTAGCTACTTGGGAGGCTGAGGCAGGAGGATCACTCAAAGCCTAGAAATTTGAAACTGCAGTGAGGTATGATTGTGCCACTGTACTCAAGCCTGGGTGACAGAGTGAGACCTTGTCTCTTAAAAAAATAAATTAATTAATTTTAAAAAAGAGAGAAAAATAATTTTTGTGTTTTTTTCCCCCATGAAGGAAGTCCCTTCTTCTGAATGTTAGAGAAATTTATTATCTATCTAGGCTTTTCCCAACTTCTGCTTCTTTATCTAGACTGTGCTATCCAATATAACAGGTACTAGTAATCTGTGGTTATTGAACTCTAGAACTATGGCTAATTAAAACTGAGATGTGCTATAAGTGGAAAATACATGCCAGATTTTGAAAACAAGAGCCCCAAAAAACAAAGAATGTAAAATATCTTGTTAATATTTTTTACATTGATTACCTGTTTTAATGATAACATTTTGGATATATTGAGTTATATAAGATATATTGTTAGAATAAATTTTATCTGTTTCTTTTGACTTTTTAAACAAATGTAACTACTACTATTAGAATGTTGTTCTAGACAGTCAGAGGGGAAGGAAAGACCTGAGTCCTAATGGCCTTATTTACATGCCTCTTTCTTACCGTTTCCCAGTCCCTACCCACCCTCATGCAGCCCAATTCTTGGGGAGCCAGTTCATTTGAGAAGAATGTCAAGAAACCAGAGAAAGAGAAATAGGAAGGCTATTTCATCATGTTTATAGCACACGGCACCAAGTAGTCAGTTGATATTCATTCATTTAGTTGATCAATCAATCGCGCATTTAATTTTTTTTTTTTTTGAGATAGGGTCTCACTCCATCATGCAGGCTGAAGTGCAGTGGCACCGTCATAGGTCACTGCAACCTCAAACTCCTGGGCTCAAGCAATCCTCCCGAGTAAGCCTCCTGAATAGCTGGGACTAGAGGCGTGCATTACCATGCCTGGCTAATATTTATTTATTTAGAGATGGGGTCTCACTATGTTGCCCAGGCTGGTTTTTGAACTCCCAGCTTCAAGAGATCCTCTCACGTGGGCCTCCCAAAGTGCTGGGATTACGGGCATGAACCACTGTACCTGGCCATGCATTTAATCAAAATGGGGAATAGAGAAATCTGGCAATCTCATATCTTGAAAAAACAGATATACTAGGAATAAGTGATATCTCTTTTCACTGTTAAGAGTTCTGAAAAGGGAGAGATTGGCTTTCTACTATGCTGTGTATAGATCATTTATTAAAATCTTATTTAATGATTATTTGCAGGCATTTCTTATCTCTCTTCTGAAGGTTTAGATGCCTTGAGGTCAAGAAATATGCTTTGTATCTAATAGGTGCTTAGTAAATGTTGTTGCACATAATGGAGAAAATAAATGATGTAATCAGTCTATCAATTTATCTTTCCAACAAAAATAAAAATTTTAAACTGAAATGTGTAGTTGATTTGATGATGATTTGTGCATTTAAAAAATGTGGTTTATGGCTTAAGATACATCATCTTTTATCTGTTAAAAAAATCTTATTTTTAAGTCACCACCAAAAGTAACAAATTTGAAAGTGGATAAATTCTTCCCAGATTAAGTCCTGGCTGGTGAAGAAACATTCCTAAAATAAAATCCCCACCTACTTTTGTCATCTCAGCAACAAACTAAAAATTGTCCCAGGAACAAACAATACACCCCATATGAAATAAGAGAATAACAGAGAAGAACAATAATCCCATTAACCTGGCAGATCTGGAATAAAGCTTAGCGGGGGGTGGAGCAGGTCAGAGGTGGGAACAGTGAACACTCAGCAGGCTCCGGGCCCAGCAAACCCCTAGAGTCTGCACAGCCTCCACGGGTCTGGAAGGGAGGGCTTGGGGGAAGGGCTGAGCTCCGCTGCAGAGATCAAAGCAAAGCAGCCAGAGCACTGTCTGCTCTTTGAGCAAAGATAATAGAGTCCTCTCTGCGGTGAAGAGAATGAACACACAGAGGAAGATTTAAAAACACAACAAACCCAGAGCCGGTCAGATTCCTTTATTCCATACCTCAAACCCATCAGGCTTGTCCTCAATTCAGCATCACTCTATATTGAATTACAGGGTTAGGAAAATAAAAGAGCATCCCACTGAGTGTTTTTCAAACTGTGGGTTGCCGCTGCTTAGTGTGAGGAAATTCATTCAGTGGATGGAGATTTGCATTTAAAAACTGAAATAAAATAAAGTGGAAAGTAGAAGGAATTGCATGTAATAGGGATAAATATTGTTTTATGAAATTGTTTTGTGTGATGGTGTGTGTGTGTGTGTGTGGTGTGTATTTTTGGTGCAGGTAAAATGTATCTTTTTGTGGGTGTCAGTCAAACTGGAAAATTCAGTGAACACTGATCTAGTCTATCTGCCTGCCTTATTATTGAGGGATACTGAAATCAGTCCTAGAAGATGAGGCCTTCAGAAACAAGGATTTCATAAACTTCACAGCTAATTCTCAGTCCAGGTATTCCTCCGGGATTCTACAAATACAGAAAGTGTCACAGATGCAATGCAGCCCCTCAAGAGAACAGTCAATTCTTCAGGAAAAAGCTCCAGGACCAGGCATTGCATCCTGAGGAAGCTAATGTTTGTCAGAAACCAAGGGCAACCTCCATTTAAAGCCCCTAATTAAGGGGAGGGAATGAAAAAAAAAAAAAGGTAATAGCATGCCTTTCACCTTTGAGGCGGCCACTTGGCCACTATTCATTAGAGAGCCCACAAACTGCGGGCTCTATTTAAGGAAAGTCTGGGATGGTTTGGGGAAAGGGGGTTGAAGCAGAACCTTTCAAATACTTCTCTTACTCTCAACTCTGCTTTCAGCTTACTTTTCTTGCCTTGATTTATTTCTTGAAATTGTAGTCAAATTTGGTTTACAATCTGCTTTATGATTTAAAAAGCAGACAAAAGTGAATAGAGGAGGGACCAGACAGAGAAGAGAGCAAGAACTATACAAAAGATTTTGGCAAAAGGTCAGATCATCCCTCGATCCACTATAGATAACCACCAGCGATGGAACAAACAGATTGATTTCCATTTCTAAGACTCAAGGAATTAAGCCTAAAATTCTAAGGTGAGTAGACAAAGGAAGGATCTTTAAGGACAGACTTCATTATTTTCCATAAAACCTGAAAGGCAAGGAGAGAGTTGGTGCTGGTGGTGGTGGTGGTGGTGGGGGTTTCCCTAAAAGAAGTCCTACTTAAGTTGTATAACAATATACAAAAGGCAGATCTCTTCCCACTTATATACAAAAGAAAGTACTTAAGGTTTTACAATGGTGTGGCCACTAACAATACCATTTAAAGAAGAGCAAACTTCTTTATCTCTCCAAGAAATCAAAGTAAACCATCTGAAACCCAAGCTGTAGGAAATCCTGCTGCTCAGATAACATATCCTGAGTGACACTGAAACAGCACTATTGCTTTCAGGCAGCCTGGCTTAACCTTGAGCAAAACCTTTCCTCAGAGTTCAGCTCAATGAAACAGACATTCTGTCAACAGTATCAGAGACAAGGATTTTAGCTGTAATTATGGTCTGCTAATCTGGTTTAGCTTTAGTTAAACAAACAGAATCAACACATTATCATTAGGGAGGCAACATAGTTTCTCTCCCTTGCACAGGGCATTGCTCTGGGAGAGAGAGGCTATTGAAAAGTTTGGCCGCTGTTGCCAGTTGAGCCTCTATCTAATCTTTTAGGAGCTCAGTTTCTCTAAATGAAGAAATGTGTGCCACCCTCCCAATTTAGGGAGTTGCTGAAAAAGGACAAAAAGGCAGTGTTTAAACATGCCATAACAGGGCACTGAATTGTTCCTGATGAGTTTGTACTGTTCCGTCCTTTCTCTCCCACCATCCCTGGGAAACTGGCATGGAATGGGTCTTACTCTCTGCTTTTCTGTCCTTTTTTTCCCAGGCCCTTCTCGCCTCTGGTTAACCCAGCCTGAAGACTTGGGGACATGCTGTCATACTTTAGATGCAGAGGAGTATTTCAAGCTTAAATGGTTGCTTTCAGGGTACTCATTCTTAAGTACCCCCTCCTCCCCCAAGAATCTCTTATGATGGGAATTTCAGTTAGCTGAAAGCTGGATATTAAAGATAATTTTGAGAAAAAGCTAGGTCAATGTTTCCTTCAAACCATACCATAACAGCAACACTTGCCTCATTTATGAGCCCTTTAACATGAACTTGTCTTTCTCCTTTCCCTGCCTCTCGTGAGGGTGGAAACTTACTAGGTGCTCAGGGTACTAGGTACTAGGTTGGAGAAAGAATTCTCACCAGAGTTTAGGATAGAAAGAAGTACAAAGTTTATTTATTTTCCCGAGAAATAAAGCAAGAAAGAAATGGGGGGGGGAGAGAGAGAGAGAGAGAGAGAGGAGAGAGAGAGAGAGGGAGGGGGGAGAGAGAGAGGGAGAGAGGGAGAGAGGGAGGGAGGGAGGGGGAGAGAGAGAGAGAGGGGGAGGGAGAGAGAGAGGGGGGGAGGGAGAGGGGGGAGGAGAGGGAGGGGGAGAGAGAGAGAGAGGGGGGAGGGAGAGAGGGAGGGGGGAGAGAGAGAGAGAGAGAGAGAGAGAGAGAGAGAGAGAGAGAGAGAGAGAGAAAAGGAGGGAGTAGCCACGGCACACAGAAAAAAGTGAAAACGCCAGGCAGCTGAGGAAAAGCGGCTGGAGTTTTAAAGGTAAAGGTGGCTTTTTCCCCTCTGCTTTAGCAGGCTGATAACGGGAGCAGCTGTGGAGCGGTGGTGTTTGATTTTTCATTTTTTCTTTCTTTTCTCTGTGAGGCCAGCTTATCTGAGTCCTCGAAATGTGTTTCTTGCAGAAACTGAGACAGAGAGTTGGCGTGGGGAGCTGGCACCCCTACTGTCCACTTCGGGCTCTTCAGGGCTGAGAAAACAAAGTCTTAGAGAGGTGCAGTTAGACCCCAGGTGTTTCAATTAAACAAAATGAAGGAGGTAGTAGTGAGGTTTTTCTCCCCAAAGGGGCAATTATGTGCTGTGAATTTATTTCTCTTACTTCCTGTTGATAGTTGATTTTCCTCCGTTAGGCAGGTTATTAGTGAAGCCACTTTCACCTCCTTTCCCCCCTTCTCTTTCTGCACCTTCCTTCCTTTCTTTCCCCCCTCCCTCCTTCCCTCCATCCCTTCCTTCCTTCCATCTTTATCAAATATTTCAGAATGTCTGCCGTGTGCTAAGCTGTCTCTAGGACAATCTCTCCTCCAGAAGCTCAGTTTAGTGGGCAATGTAGATAAATATAAAAATTGAAAACATATGTTATTATAAGTGTCAAAAGATAAAATTAGGCCTGGTGCAGTAGCTCACACCCGTAATCCTGGCACTTTGGGAGGCTGAGACGGAAGATCGCTTGAGCCCAGGAGTTTGAGTTTGCGGTGAGCCGTGATGATGCCACTGTACGCTAGCCCAGGAGACAGAGCCAGACTCTGTCTCAAAAAAAAAAAAAAAAAAAAAATAGAATTACAACAAATTTAGTAATAGATCTAATTGGCTTTTATTTGCAACTCATGAAATGGGGCAGCCTCTATTCTATAAAGTAGAATGAAAGCTTCCAGTGTGCAAAAATAGAACAGTGGGCTTTGTGAGGTAGGAATAAACAAACAATGACAACAACAACAACACAACAAAAACACGGAAAAATAGAAAAAAAAACCCTTACTGGTTAACATCAGGTTATTTCAGGTTACTTTTTTGTAAGGGTTAAAGCAGAGGGGACTTCCTTATTACAGCTGACTCAGGTAGACTGGAATCTCCTGTTTTCAGGAAAAACTGGTCTGTTCTGAGATCTATCTGCTTCCTTAAAGTTTCAGTTTGATTACATGGCATTTAGCATAAGTGGCTCCATGTTGCTTTGATCTGGTCTACTGGGGCCTAGTGCAGGAACTCAGTCTAAAACAATGGCCTCCCATAATTTTGTTTAACATAGGGGATGTTTGAAAGAGGTACTTTTAGCTGGGCCTTGGACCAGAAAAGACTTCTGGAGAGGTCTGAAGTGAGTCTTAAAGAATATGTGGGCATGAAGTAAAGGAGCAAAGACATTGCTGATAGAGATGGCAGAAGGAGGGATGGAGTGAGAAATAAGACGATTTTTCAGAGATCTATGTGGGACTGAGTAGCACAGGATGAAGGGGGAAGGCAAGTCATTCTATTGTCTCTTCATCTTGCCTTTTTTTCTTTCCTTTTTTTTTAAGGACAGAGCCTGGCTCTGTCACCCAGACTGGAGTGCAGTGGCATGATCATAGCTCACTACAGCCTCCAACTCCTGGGCTCAAGTGATCCTCCTGCCTCAGCCTCCCAAGTACCTGGGACTACAGGCATGCGCCACCATACCCGGCTAATTTTTTATTTTACAGGGTCTCACTGGTCTTAAACTCCTGACGTCAAGCAATCCTCCCTCCTCAGCCTCCCAAAGTGCTAGGATTACAGCCACTGCTCCTGGCCCCAGATTAAATTTTATATGGCACACCAACATAGGAATTAGATTAAAAATAAATTTAATTAGCATAAACTTATTTTGTAAATTAAAACAATGAACATCATGACACTTGTTTGAATACAGAGTTGATATAGAGATTATGGATGACAACTGTGTCTTATGTTAGCCTCAGCATTGCAATTCTTTTATGTCTGAATTTTGTTTGTTGTATAGTGGAAAGATAATTTTGATTTACACAGATATGTAGTTGTAAACAGTAACAATTTTAAAATTAATTACCTGCCCATAAAAAGAGATGGCAGAGAAAGTTTTTTCCTTTGTTTTATACAAAAATGAAATTCCAATTTGGGTCACTAGGAGGATGATGGTACCAACAACTAAAACTGAATATACAAGAGAGTAATCTCCAGGGGAAAAAAATGAGTTCAATTTTGGGCATTTTGTGTTTCAGGTGTGTTATTTAGGAATATAGGAAGTTTCCTATAACTATGGGAATAATTGGTTCATTAAAGACCAAACACGAAATATTTTTCTTTTAGGATTGTGTAACCTCATGTAACCTTTTCCTCTGACCACCAGCTGTGGCCTGTTTTTGATAAAATTTTAATGGTTCATTTAAGAACCTCTTCACTTTTGGAAATTCATGCAACCACTCAGCGTGTGATTCGTAATTCTGCTGTTTCATCATTTCAGATTTTTTGACTTGGCCACAGATGCATCCAGGCCAATGTCATTCTGTGTTTAGCAAAGTTGAAATATCTCACAGAGACTCCTGTGTTCTTTCTGATCACTACACTTATCTAAGCTAGGTCACGCCACCATTCTTCTCCCTCAGTCAGGCTGAATTAAAATGTATTTTAATGAATGGCGTGTTATGGAATGAAATGTTCTTGTTGTTTCCACAGCAGTATGGCACCATCATCATTCACTGATTCATTTACTTAGTTATTCTTCTGGTAGAAACATGCTATATCATTCCTTGATTTTGATTTTGTATTTTGATGGAACTCAGAACTAACTTTTCCCTCCCCCATGGGAAAAAGGAAGGTGAATCTTCTCTTCTAGGAGGTGTTGTACACAATGCAATACTTCTCAGCCTTTTTACCACCCCAACACATAGAAGGGATATCACAACCACAATAAATGAAAGGTTGAGCTGTGGTACACCATACTTAAAAGCTGTGTGACTTTGTCTGATGTCTTGTCCTCTGAGGGATACAGTCTAAACTACTTTAGCAGTGAGATCTCAACAATACTGTGGCTTATGAAGAGAGAAGTTTGTTTTTCTCTCCTGTTAACAATTCTCAGTGAAGCAGCACAGGGTAGGATGGGCAGCTCAGTCCATCCTCAAGAAATGGCATCTGTCACTGGGTCCATGATGGCTGCTCTAGCCCTTGCCATCACATCTGCATCTCAGACAGCAGGAATTGAAAAAGGAACAAGAAAAATACATCCCTATTTATTTATTTCTTAAAACCATTTCTTAAATTCAGTCCAGTGAACCCTATTTCTTTTAAAGGCAAGATTTGGCATATAAAAGGCAAGAGCCTGGGGGCATTAATCCACTGACTTCCATCCTCCGTTATTTATTAACTCCCCTGCACATCCAGGCTGTGCCCTTGCTCAGGTGTTCCTGAAGAACACTACAGTACCCACTGGAGGTGGGGCACTTTTATCCCACTGGCAGAAAGTTACATAGTCATACCTGGTTGCAAAGATGGTGGGAAAATGTAATCTATAACTAAATGGCCATGAGTGCAGCTGAAACCTGGAGGTTTCATTATTAAATGAAAGAAGAATAATGGATATTATTTTATGTCTTAGTTTGGGTTCCTGTGAAGCAGAGCCTAAGGCAAGGACTTGGATACAGGTAGTTTATCTGTATTTGCTTAACAACTGATTATATTGATCCCAGGAAGCAGAAGTGAGGAAAAGAGAAGAGTAGACAAGGAAGAGAGAAAGCCAACTGAGGTTGTGCTACCCAGTTGGAAACCACAGATCCAGGCCCAGTCATAGCTCACTACAACCTCGAACTCCTGGCCTCAAGCGATCCTCCCACCTTGGCTTCCTGAGTAGCTGCGTACCACCACATCCTGCTAATTAAAAAAATTTTTTTGTGGAGATGGAGTCTTGCTGTGTTGCCCAGGCTGGTCTTGAACTCCTGGCCTCAACCAATCCTCCTGCGCCAACCTCCCAAAGTACTGGGATTATAGGCATGAGCCACTGTGCCTGGCCTGCAACTAGATTTTATATGTTAAAAATTTAACAATTAAAAAAATGTGCCAGGATTTCATGAAGTCTCTGTAGGTGCATGGGCACTGGCATAAGAAGTGAACAAATCATGTTCATTAGTGAATTTCCCAAGTGTGCCTATGTGAGAAAGACACTGTACTAGAGGTTGTGATTAAGATTAATCACAATGTGAATTTTATAGCTTTATAGTCTACATGATGGGGAGGGGGTTATTCACCGTAGGAGGATGACCACAAGAGCTATAAATCCTTTTTTTTATTATTATTATTTTTTTTAAATATAAAGTTTTTATGCCACAGAAAGTTTTGTGTTGAAGTGGAGAGTTGGGCTCAGGTGGGGAATGAAAGAGAGAATTAGATTATATACAAACCATTGCGTTTATTACGGAAATGAGATGTTTACACAGTCTCCAGGTCTCTTTCCATATTAGTTAAAATTTTATTTAAAAAATCATAATATGGTAAAATTGACATCATTTTTGGTATATAGTTTTATGAATTTTGACACAAGTGTAGATTTATGTAACCATCACCACATTTCAGGGAGTAGGATGGTTCTATTATATTACCTCAAAACTCTTTTGTGCTGTCTCTTTATAATTGTACCCCCCCAACCACTGATCTGTTCCCCATCACTGTAGTTTTGTCTTATAAGAATATCATATAAATGGAATCATATAGTACATAACCTCTTGAGACTGGCTGTTTTTCACTCAGCATAATGCCTTCGGGATTCATCTCAGTTGTTAGGTGTACCAATAGTTTGTTCTTTTTTATTGCTCAGTATATCCCAGTGTATGAATGTACTTCTTTGTTTATCCATTCATCCACTGAAGGGCATTTGAACTGATTCCAGTTTCTGGCAATTATGAACAGAACTGCTATAAACCAGATTATTAATTAATCACAAAAATAGAAAGAGATACGTTCACAGTGAAGAAGTGATTAAGCTTAACATCACTGATAATGGGACAAACTGACCTCATGAGCCTCCGGATGTGATGCACTGCAAAGGGCACAAATATTATTTTTGTACTAATCCTGCCAAAATGCATAACCTGTATTTCAGCATGAGGAAATAAACAGAAAAACCCCAGGTGAGAGCCATTCTATAAAACAGCTGACCGATAACTCTGCAAATACGACAATGCCATGAAAGACAAAGAAAGAAAGGGGAACTGTTCCAGATAGAAAAAGACTAACGACATGTGGCAACCAAATGTAATGTGTGATCCTGAATGGGAAAAACTTGGCTAGAAAGAACATTATTGAGAAAATAATAGTGGGAAAATAGTATTGTATCAATGCTAAACTTCCTGATTTTGAGAATCGTATTGTGGTTATGGAAGAATATTTAAGAGCATGTCTTTGTTTTTAAGTTCATGATGGAGTGTTTAGGGATATTGTAATCTATTTTCAAATGGTTCAGAAGAGAGTGATAAAGACAGAGAGAGAGGGAGGAAGAGATTAAAAACTTTGGAAAAATTAGCAGCTGGAAAATTTAGTCTAAGTATTGTAAGTTCATTCTTGTAACTTTTTGTAGGTTCACAATTTTTCAAAACAAAAAGAAGAGTCAATTGCAGGTGTGAACATTTTAAAAATAACTAAATTTTTATTAAACTTTGAAGATAGCTGTGGGTAGTTTTATGAAAAAATTTAAAAAGAGCTTATTGAAAATTATGCAACCTGTAGAAAAGTATCAGTGAGACAATATTACAGATGTACAAATAAGATACTATTAAAATATATGAATATATACCAAGAATAATTTTCTGGTTTTATGTTTTATGTTTCAGAAAATCAAAAAAATAAGTTTCAAAAATATATCTTTAATATATATATGTCCTTTTTAGAAAAAAGAATTTTGCTTTTGAAAAATAATTTTTGAATAGAAAAGTTTTTTAAGTCTATAAATATAATAAACCAATTTGTATATATGCATATACAGTTGGCTTTATGAATCTGTGGGTTCTGCATTCACAGATTCAACCAACTGTGGATTTGTGGATATGGAACCCCATCCCCCATGTGGAGGGCCAACTGTACTATGCCTTTTTATATAAGCATTTGTGGCTTTTGTATCTGTGGGGGTCCTGGAACCAATCCTCCAGGATACTGAGGGATGACTGTATATACATGTATATTAACATATATATTCATATATGTATGTATGTGGGGGCATATATATACACACATATGTGTATGTATATATCAATGAATTTATACATATAAATTTGGAGATATATATATATCTTTATCAATTTGGATTGAAAAAAAGGAAAGTATCCAGCAAGTAGCACAAGAAAAGACACATCATAGGAAGAAAATTCTCAAGCCCTTTCCTCTACCAGTCAGATGCTGAGGTCCGCATAAGCAGTACTTGCAAAACTTCAGCTAGATCTAACTAAGGTTGTAGCCATTATGAATGCTCTTTTCCTAAATATGGCTGTTTTATAGTCTTTTGTGTAAAAGTAGGCTCACAAGGAAACCCCCTACGAAAAGTTTAACACCTTAGAATTTGTTCACTTAGACTCTGGAAAAAGTCATATACAGAGGCTAGTTTCAGGTTTAGCTTTTCATGTTTTGTGCTTTTTCTTATCATTTCTCTTATCATCAGTGTCTGATGGTATGTGGAAGAGGAGATGGACATGCCTGGAGGACATATGGTCCAGGTGCCCGCTGACAGTACTAAGTGACAAGCAGGCCACGGCAGAACATGGAGAAAGAGCTTGGAATAGTGGGAACTTCACAACAAACCTGTGATAACTCTTTTCCTAAATATATTAGGGATAGGTGGCCCTAAATGGGGAGAGAAACGCTGGCTCAGGTAAGTCAAAGTGGAAAAAAACTGGTTTGGTCTCTTAGATGTAAGGAAATAACAGTATAGAGACCTGGCAAGTTTAAACCAGGTATGATAGACAAGTGTCTAGGTTCTGAACTTCTAACATTGAATGCTTCTGTCACGCGTGGGGTTGCTAGGGTTGCTTAGGGGCAGAGGACCAGTTCTGAGGCGATTACAGTGATCTAAGCACGAGATGATGAAAGCTGGCCCCAGGCGGGTGTAGTGTGGACTAAAGCAGGAAGAAAGGTGTCAAAAAGAGATAGAGAAGGCAGGGTCGAGAAAGGGGAGCGGAGCAAGGGGTCCAAGAAGGCTAAAGGAAGGAGGTAGAATGAAGAGGGGGTGGAAAAGGGACGGAGATGAGGATGAGGGATAATGGGTTACATTTGTCTCCACAGCACTTGTTTTAAAATGTGAAAAATTAAAACGTACAAAATTCAAATAATATAAAAACTTTTCAATCAGAAAATATCTTAGATTAACACAGGAAAGAGGGTAAGTATGGTGGCAACTCAGGTCACCATGGATTGCTGCCAAGAGAGAATGTCAGGAAGATACAGAAGTCAAATTTTGACCTTTTGCACAAGACAGACCTTCGAGTTTGGTTGTTAACCTTTCAATTTGTTCTCATGAGTCTCCTTATGTGACCAAAACACTTTACTTGAGAATAAGTGTTGGATTTAAATACAAAAAATATGTGTTTTAATCTAAATTAATCAAGTTTAGTATTTTTTTTTTCCTGAAAATACAATACACACAATATATTTATGCTGGCATTTGGTTTTAAAAGCACTAAGAGGGAAAGGCTATCATTATTAAAAGAAAAAAGTAAATCTCTTTTTTCTTACTAAAGAAATGAAAGTCTTAATTAATTTTAAAATTCTAAAACATTTTAAATTAAGCCATATATGACCAATTGCTCCTTTTAACCACTTAAAAAAAACCCTAAAACTTAAAAAAAAAATACTTTCAGGCTGGGCATGGTGGCTCATGCCTGTAATCTTAACACTCTAGGAGGCCAAGGTGGGAGAACCACTTGAGGCTAGGAATTTGAGACCAGCCTGGGCAACATAGCAAGACCTCATCTCTTTAAAAAATTTAAAAAGTTGGCCAGGTGTGGGGGTGCGTGCCTGTAGTCCTAGCTACTTGGGAGGCTGAGGCAAGAGAATTGCTTGAGCCCAGGAGTTCGAGGTTGCGGTGAGCTATGATCATACCATTGCACTCCAGCCTGGGGGATAGAGTAAGACCCATCTCTAATAAAAAAGAAAAAAAATACTTTCAAAGTTACAGATGAGCTGCAAGAAATTTATAAATATTTTTATATATGTATCCTTTATCCAGATTCATAAGTTAACAATTTGCTATATTTGCCTTATCACTGTCTATATTTATAATACATGTTATTATTAATTTTTCTCTTAACCAGATAAGAATTACTTGCACATAATTCTGTATATTATATATCATTTTTATTTCTAAGTACTTCAATGTGGATTTTCTGTTTTTTCTTTTTTTTTTAAGCTTCTCCTCTCCCATCTCTGCTTCAATGTGGATTTTCTAATAAAAAGGACATTTCTTTACTAAAAATCACATTCAGGAAATGTAACACCATTATATTGTTAATCTGGGGAGGTATTTGGAAGTTTGGCTGATTCTGTTAGAAACATGTTCCCATTCAGTGCTCCTAGGTGGTGGCAAGACCTCTAATAGAAATTGTGGGCTGGGACTGCCGGAAGGCTGACCCTAAATGAGGTTCTCAGGTTTGTCATAGACCTGCCCACTTTCAAGGGACCAGGTGAACTTGGACACTGGCCATATCAACCCTAACTACAATGATTTAAAGATGAGAAAAACCTTTCATGAATATTCTGGACTCCACAGATCCCCTGGAACTTTCAAATAACCCAAAGGATAATAGAAACTTTTGTACATAAGATAAGAGATTAGATTTTATTTGATTAGGCAAAAGATAGTTATGCTACTATCTTATACCTGAGGGCTTTTTGGTAAAATTATTAACTGTTATACCTTCATAATACCTTCTTTATATATGGAAAATATGAAAGATATTTATCTGTGCCTATTATTTAAGCTCAATGCCTTCAAGTTCTGAAGCCCATGGCATAGTGATATATAAAAAGGGGTTTGTTATGCCGTTGATGTGGTGAGAATTGCTCTATCTGCAGCTCTGGGTCTACTAATCCTCTGACATTTCTGCAACCTTGTAATCACTAGTAACTTCAGTGAACTAGGATAGTAAATTCTTTCCAGCTATGCAGAAAACTTTAGTTCTCTGGGAAGCTTTAGCCTTAGGAAAACTGAAATTGAATTTTATAGGAACATTTAAGAGATTCAGAACCAGAGTGTCATATCAACATTTTATATTAAAAAGGAATCTAACCTTGTTATTTTTATGTATTTGTAACAGCTAAGAGAACTTGGAAATCACATTACTAAAAAACTTATTGGATGAATAAGAATGCCAATTAACAGTTAGTAAGGTTTGTTTCTTAAGTAGACTATTGAAATATTTAAAAAGGATAGAGAATATAATAAATTTATTAATGCAGTTTAAAATGTTTGAAGCTAGTTACTTATTCAACTGTGTATATGGGATTAAACATAATTCAAAGAACTCTCAGAAGTTCCCATTAAAACTTACTAGATATAAAGGGGAAAACAGTATTTGCAAGCTGAACTTAAAAGCTGAATAAAGAAGTTTTTTGAATTTATAGCTTTAATAAATTGAACTAATTTTAGTAAGTAACCATTGACATAATTTTTTCTATGTACAAAATTCACTCTTGAGGACACCAAAAAACTCAGATCAACACAAAGAGTTTTAGAAGCCTAGTTCCTAGATAAATACACTCTTTTTATGGGACAGAAAACTGGGCTTAATGACTTATGTATGGTCTTAGAGTTCTTTTGTCCTCATCTGCTTTTTCCTTTGAAGCTCATCCGTAAACATGACCCTGTTTTTGGCAATGTCAGCAAGCAAGTTTCTTCTCTCCAAACTTGGAAATTTTCTGCCTCATGCTTATATTTTCTCCACAGAATAATTTTTCAAACTCTCCCTACTGTATATATAGGCATCCTTGTGCTTGCCAGCAGTGATACCATATAATCCTGTTAGGTAATGGGCACATGAGTACCTTTTCTAGAAGATTGGGAGGCTCCCTGACTGTGTCCTTGTCCTTTGGGGAGCTTTCCGCATTTGCTGTGTTCTCCTCTGTGCCTTGGTCTCCTGGTCTCTCCCAGCTGTGTTTGCTTATGGAAATCCTACTCATCTACTTGCCACCTACCACTTGAGTGGGAGGCTATAGCTTTCCTACTACTCTTCTACTTCATGCATAAGTTACTCTTCTTTGAGAGAGGAGAGTGGAGCTTTTCATGAACAATGCAGGACTATGAAGAATAAAACATTTATTTTTTGAAAAGTCAATAGACATTGTGCTAGTTCAGATTCTTTTGGTTCATGGTGACATTAGTGTCTTAATAATTTTTTTCACAACATCCCTGGGTCAAACAAACAAACAAAAAACCCCAAAAACCTAACAGTTTCATTTATTATTAGGTTCAAATACCTTAAGTATTTATATTTTAACAACCAAGTAGCTATTTGTAAAGCAAATATATATAAATAAAGACAAAGTAATACCTGGTTTCAGTCTCAAATAAACACAGGGATGTGTGTGTCTGTTAGACATTGCTCACATTTGCTAACCCTGGAATCAGATTGGACACACCACTCTTATTTTCTGTTCCACATTGATTTTTTCCTGTGGTACTTGTTTTTTTATTTTACTGAAGCGACTGTTGAAAACCCAGCCTTGCAAAGAAAGGACTGTTGTTGAAGGGAATGTAGCATGATCTAACAAAACTGGGAACCACCTCAAGGTAGTACATCAAGTGGTGTCCGATAGATGCCGCTGTGCTGTCCTGGAAAATATAAAATATGCTGCTGGGTCTTCTGAGTTCTCTGTGGCCCCTGGTGCACCCCAGGGCACAGTTTGGGAACTAGGGTGCTAGGTGAAGGAAGAGGAAAAGATATATTCCATGTAAGGAGCCTAACTATAGTGCGGCATATGAATGGGTGGTCAACTGGGTATTCTGTAAGGCAGAGGACTGCAGTCAAGACATAGCGGACTTCTCCCCCTTTTATCTGTTTATTATCTGAATCTCCTTTTACATTCGGGAAATTTACACTATATGGGTCTTGCCAGGAGGCAGAGCTTGTCTTGCATTACAGAATCTGAATAGACTTGAAAACTATTTCCCAACCTTCCTTCCAGCTAGAGCCTGGACCCCTGACTTAGGCAGGACAGTCAGACCTGTGAGTCTCAGAGTCGCAGTCAGAGGAAGTCAGAAGCCAGGGGGCAGGCACATTGGGGAACTCTCTCTGGCTATGGAGTGTTAGTGTGCATGATGGCAACCAAGGCAGCGGTAGGGCCAGTGTCAATGCTGGCAGTTTGGGTGGTCTTGGCGGTAGCCCTGTGATGCAGTGATGTCTTCACTGGACTGGTTCTATGGCTTGATTTGGGCTGTGGTTTTGGTGGTGTAGCCTCCTCTTTAATACCTTTCTAAATGTAGTTCTCTTTAGTCTTCCTGACGATGTGGACAATCAGGTGTCCATCTAATAAATTCCTTTTTCTGTTTAATTTAACCTAACTACTCTTAAAGATGGGACAAATAAAAAGGAATATTGTCCAGAGATTTCCAATACCAGAAAGGAGGCAAGATTATAGACAGCATATTGTACCGACTTCACCAGATAAAACAAAGATCTGAGAAAGTGTTGAGATTTGTCTTCTGAAAGCTCCAAATAATAATCAGTGGAGAACCAGCCCTCAAAAGTTGACAAAGCTATATAGGTGGAGGGTTTAGATAATGCGGACAGATTTGAGAGAGAAGACTTGGAAATTTAGCATGGAATGCATCAGGCCTTACTACATATGAGTCTCAAAATGATATATTTGTGGTAAGTAGGAAAGTTTGTAAAGTACATGTCATTAGGAATAGTGCTCAGAAAATGTGCAGACCCCCAGGAAAGGTAGGATAATGCACACTAAAGGGGAACTGGTGAAGACAACAATAAATAGAAATTGGGTTTGAGATAAATGTTAGGCTGATGAGAGGATGAAATTTAGGTAGAATTATCCAAATAGGAGAAGTCAGAATGGACAAGGGTTGTTTGAAGTATGGATGCTTTTGGCAGATCTAGAAGTCATTAAATTTATATTTCTCACTAGCAGACACTCCATAAGGCCAGATCTAGAAGGGTGTCTTAGGACACTGAGTACCTGGCTCCAAAAGCAAAGGGAAAGAAAGAAAGAATCTACCTGTACTAACTTAAGAAACACGTGAAATATTGGAAACTGAGGTGCATCTGCCTTTTTAAGAGGAGAGGAAGAACATCAGGGAATGGAATCCTCGGAACATACCCATGACTGAAGAAAAAATTTTGGCAGAAAGAATTGTTCTGCTGTTTTGGAATAACATGAGTCACTCAAGATGAAGTAGGTTTGGAGGTATACCCAGCAGAAGATACTAGTCTTCTCTTGCTTCAGTAGAATTGAATAGGACATGCATTTTTAGCCTATGCACTCTTTGTCAAATAAACCACATCCATATTTTTGAAATTCACTGATTGTTTGGTTTTCATGACATGAAGCAATTTCAGGTGTGACTCATTTCATCCCTTGATAAGTGAAATCATGATGTCACATATGCATGCCATTGTCACGTACACATAGGCTTGTGGAACTTCCATGCTCTTGGGAAAGATACGTGGTGGGAGTGTTTGGCTCAAAAACCTCTCACATATTAGGCAATGTTATATTTTATATTGCCTATTCAATAATAATTACTGGTTTCAGCAGTGCTCTGAAAGGCACATGAATATCCTTAATGTGAAATCTCATTATCAGTTCTTAAAACTCAGTTTAAAAACAATTGCCTAAATTGTTTTAATTGTGCTTGAGGGTTCTAACCTATCCACCCATCTTGTTGACCTATATGTTCTACGTAAACTGTTCCATGTATTTTTTTTTAATCAAGTCCTCATACACCAACTGTTTCTATCATGAGAAGAAGGTAAATTCATTCAAGTAAGGAAATGCTCACCTTGTTGCAATCCTAGGGGAGTAAAAAGCTTTTGTCCTATTGAAATTACTGGTTTTGAGTTTGGGGAAAGATTCAATTATTGGACTCAGTTTTTTTTCCGCCCCTCTGGGGTCTATAAGGAAGGTATGGACTCATTTTTTCCTTCTACAATGGTCAATGAGAGAAGGAAACAAGAAGGTTGGGAAAGAGCCCTTGGTGGTTAAAGGAAGTTATCTGATAGGAGATGTTTACTGGGTCACCATGTACAACATGGTGTACGTGTTGTTATGTACACCACGGGCCAACCAGCACATTTGAGTCTTCCTCTGGGTACTTGGCACAAAAGTTTAAGAGAATCATCCTCATCCCTTTAGCAAATGGATGTGAACAGAGCCCTTCACATCTGATAACCTGCATTTCCCCTATTTTTTCCTACCTTTTTCTCCCACATATTCTAAGCAACCACTCTACAGAGTTCTTCATGATTACCTTTCTACATCAGGACCTTTTGTGACTTTGTCCTTTGCTCCTACTCTTGTTTCTTTAACAATATCCTTCTTCTTCTTCCTCTTTAGTGCTGAGTTATTTGTTCTGTCATTTGTGCTCCCACAGTGGTTGGTTCATAACTCTGTAAAAGCATAGGGTCTGCTTTATTGTACAATTTCTGTTTCCATCTTTTAACTTTACCACATACTGAGGTTCATAGTGACCAGTTCTATTGCTCAGTCATTTTTGTTCCTGCCACATTGCAGAGATACTAAAATGTTTTCAATAAAAGTTGAATTGAATCCTATATGTTAGTGTATATATGGTCAAACTCATTGTCTAGAATGAGTTTTACACTAGAACATATATGTTTGTCTTGATTTTCACTTTTATAGCAATATGTTGTATGGGACGATCACTTAAATTCACTGAATGTTTTGTTTCATCTATAAAATTGCATTTTTATAGGTGACTTTTGAGGTGTCTTTTGGTCTTACACTCTGAGTTTGTAATCCAGGCCTTTTAGTGTGATCTTGGGTAGGTTACTTCATTTCTCTGTTAAAGGAAGAAAATACTTCCAAATTCAGAGGGTGGTTGTAAGCATAAAGCAAGATTATATCTAGAATGGATTTAAATTGGTTCAGGTAAATAAATGTTTATCAAGTACCTGCCTAGGTGCTAGGACCTGTGCTAGGTATTGGGATATAGAGATGAATAAGAAACTATCTCTATCCTGGGGGAAGTTACAATCTAGAAGACTTGTCTGGCACATGATATGGACTCAGAAACTGTGCATTCTCTTCCTTCTTTTCCTTCCCAGCCTATCAGTTATTTACTACTGGGATTTGGAACAAAATGGAGAGAAAGCTTTACATTTTACATTTATTTCTCATATGATATTTAAACATAGAAATGAACCTTACTTCAAAAGCTCAAGCCCAAGCTCATATCATTCCTTAATGGAGAAAGGGATGACATAATTTGGAAATAACAAGGCCAGATAAGAGCAGCCCTAGATTGTATGGGAGTTCTGTGCTCTCAGAAGTATGTTGTGGGAGTAACTGGCCCAACGTTCTCTTAGCCTGAGAACAGCACTTCAGATTTCTTTATCTTATAAAGAAAAAATAATAATTTCTGTTTTATTAGCAGTAGAACAAAGTAAATACAGTGACTAATTTTCCTAATGTGGTAGTTTTATACATGTGTTACATACAATGAAACAATTGCTTAAGAAATTTATGCTGTTATTTTCAAAACAAGCCACCCAGTGGGTTTGGCCTCCAGGAAAACTGCTCACACATTTAAAAAATTTTCACTGGCCAATCAGTTTTGACACTTACATCCTGCCCTACTGGTTTGTTTCACTTCACTCATTTAGCACCATGTCTTTATGTCAATCAGCTATATATGTCTCAGGTTGTTGCCAAATGACACCAGATCTCTTGCTGCAAATGAGTAACCCAGTGATTTATTCATAAAGTTGTACTTGACTACTTACAATTTTTAAACTACCAATTTAAAATAGTCAAGAAATGCTGAACTTTTCTTTTAAAGCATCAAATATCTGGCTGTTGTTGCTGTGAAGTGTGGCTAAATGTATTAAGATAGTGAGTTATATTGATAAAGAATGATAGACAATTAACTATCAAAGTAGGAAGAAGTTGTTTCACTTAGCAAATTATAACTTTAAAAGCATTTTTTGGCCAGGCGCAGTGGCTCACACGTGTAATCCTAGCACTCAGGGAGGCTGAGGTGGGAGGATTGCTTGAGGCCAGGAGTTGGAGACCAGCCGGAGCAAGAGTAAGACCACATCTCTATGAAAAATAGAAAAATTAGCTGGGTGTGGTGACATGCGCCTGTAGTCCCAGCTACTCGGGAGGCTGAGGCAGGAGAATTGCTTAATCCCAGGAATTTGAGGTTGTAGTGATCTATGATGACACCACTGCACTGCACTTTAACTCAGACAACAGAGTGAGACCTTGTCTCAAAAAAAAAGAGAGAGAGGAAAAAAAACCATGTTCTTTTTGCAAAATAAATGATCTATACATCCACAAACTTAGATACCTTTTACTTTTCAAACACTAAGAATAAAATGGTGAATAAAATTGATTGAAGTTGCTAGCACTCTGATTAGGAGAGACAAATACAGAAACATATGATCAAAAAACAACGTGAAAAGTACCTCAACAGAGGCAGGTGGAAATTGCTACAGGAACACGGAGGAACAAAGGAGCTGCTGCTTGGGGTGTCTGGGAAAACTTTAGAGGAGGGAACATTTGACTTCCTCAAAGAAGAGAAGGGAATCACATGTTGGAAAATTAGGGGAAGAAATTCTTGGTAGAGGAAAAAGAATCTTCAAAAGCATAGAGATAGAAAGGAATGTTCAGGGATATCAAGGATGTATGTGGAATGCAAGGTGGGCAGTGAAGCTGGAGTGGTTGGTTGCGCCTTCTGTGACTAGTCCTTTATGCAGTTCTAGGGAGTTGGGGCATTATCTTTTGTGTGGGAGCCATCAGATGTTTTTAAGCAGCATAGTGAAAGTCTCGTATTTGTAATGACATTGGTTGGTCTGCCCACCTGCCCCTTGTTTCTGGGTCTGCTACAAGAGTCTGTGAGGACTTCTAGACTTGTAGGCCTGTGTGCCATTCATGGTCTCCAGCTTCATCACATAGGATGTAGAGACCTAACTGGGGAGCAACGTGGCATGTAGGATGTGTAGCTGGAGGAGAATCTCTGTAGTCTCAGCGGAGAAGGCATGAGGACTGTCCTGGAGCCTCATCCACAAGGTTGCTGCAGTTTTATAAGATGTAATGAAATGTGCTTACAACTCTTAGCTGCATTTGCAATTGTAAGCATTCTGTTCCTACACAATGTTATGAATTGAGGAGTGTGTCAAGAGGCACCAATTCAAATTTAATTCTTTAACAGAAAGAAAATTGTGTTTATTCAGAGAGTTGAAGTCATTACTTTTTACCCATTCTAGATCTACCATGTTAAAAGAAGAAGCTGAAGAGACCTGATAGTCACAAATACACCTAAGTGACAGAGGTTATGGTAGACTCCCCAACATCTCCTCCCACCTCCCCCAACTGAGACGTATTTTTTTTTAATTTCAGAATATTATGGGGGTACAACACTTTGGCTATATATATGCCCACGCACTGCCCGTGTCAGAGATACAATCGTGGACTCCCCCAAACTGTGCTCCCCGCATCCATTCAGTGAGAGTTTTCCCATCCCCTCCACCCCCCTCCCGCCTGCCCAACCCCTGATGAATATTATTGCCCTGTGTGATGTAAGTGTTGATCAGTTAGTACCAATTTGATGGTGAGTACCAGTGGTACTTGTTTTTCCATTCTTGTGACACTTCGCATCAAAGAATGGGCTCTAGCTCCAACCAGGATAATACCAGATGTCTTAATTCACCATTGTTTTTTATTGCTGAGTAATACTCCATGGTATACATATATCACATTTTATTAATCCACTTGTGTATTAATGGGCACCTGGGTTGTTTCCACATCTTTGTAATTGTGAATTGTGCTGCTATATAAATTCATGTGCAGATGTCTTTATTATAGAATGTCTTTTTTTTCCTTTGGGTAAATACCCAGTAATGGGATTGCTGGATCAAAAGGTAATTCTACTTTTAATTCTTTGAGGTATCTCCATATTACTTTCCATAGAGGTTGTACTAATTTGCAGTCCCACCAGCAGTGTATGAGTGTTCCTATCTGTCCACATCCCCACCAACATTTGTTGTTTGGGGATTTTTTGATATGAGCCAATCCAACTGAGACGTGTTGATGTAATATGAGGTGTTGACCTCAGCTCGAGAATTGGGCACGTCTTATCTAAAGGAAATGCTGTTTTCTTGCCAGTGACTGGTTTAGAAATTGGTATGTGACCCAATTCCAGTCAATGAGATGCAAGGAGAAGTTTCCTGTTAATGTTTCAGAAGGTTCTCTCACCCTTTTGAAAGTGCTGGATGAGAAACCAGTTTCTCTATCTCCTGTTGGATGTGAACAGGTAGTGCCTTGCCCTGATTGCTATTGGAAGCTGTCTTTAAAAGTTCAGTTGAAGCTCTGGGCTGATCATAGAGACACAAAGATCCAAGTTTTGATGTCATGGTTGAGTCTTTAAATCAATCACCTTTGAAACCCATCACACAGCTGGCCTTCCAGTTGTGATACTTAAAACATTTCTTTAATGTAACATGATTTAAATATTAATATCTTTTGCACTCCATTTCTACTTCATTGTGCTATGCCACCCTTCCTTTAAAACCATGCCACTCAGCTGTGCTGCTTTATTCCCACCATCATCCCCTTGACTCTTTGCTCATTGTTTTATACTCACTTAGGAAATTGACACCTAACAGATACCTGTCTTCTCTACTCAAGTCCTGCCATCATCCTGGGTGGCGTCAATATTCTTGGGATATCATGTTTGGTGTCCTTATGTCAGGTACAGAGAACTGCCCTAATGACCTTTACCTGTGTTCCTCCCCAGTGTTCATTTCCCAAGTCACATTCCCTAAAAATCTGTGATTCCAGTTTCTGACCACAAAGCCTTATCCCTGTCGCTTCTCCCCCCTGTCCCACTTCCTTCCTCCCAGCAGAACCTGTCATCACTCCCTCCCAGCTCTGGCTTCCTTCCTGGCTTCCCATTTGTTCAGTTTCTTCCTATTGTGCTTCCCTCCCTGAACTAGGCCAAAACCTATGTTGGAACATCCCAACTGTCCCTCATCGGCACCCTCCTTTCTCTCTACCCTTTGGCCTTCTGCTAATTTTTGATAGTCCTTAGCTTTTGAGTGATCCGACCATTACTTTTACAGCTAGTATTTCTGAGCAGGATGTTGCTGGAGAAAAAGCACATAATTAGACTGAATCCATTTAAATTTGTTATTTTCAATTCATCTGGACATAAGTACCATCCAGTGTTTTTTTTTTTTTAATTCATATTTTCCCCTGGTATTGACCACTCAAAACTGTTACCTACTCTTCAAACCTCTGTCCATTCTCCCGCTCCCTCATTCTTAGCAGATGGCCTGGCTTCCTACTCCACATAGAAAATAGAAGCCACTGATACAACTCACCTTACATATTCTTACCTCCAACCTTGCTTCCTCTTTCCCCAGCTTTCCACCTTTTACTTCTGTCTTAAAGGAAGAGGTACCTTCCCATTTAGTGGAGAAAGATCCTTCTTCCTTCCATGGATATTCTTGACGTCATTAACGTTTGCCAGCTCTAGGGTTTTACCCAATGATGTTCACAGCTTCTCAGTCTCTGCTTCCTCTGGTTCTGTTCTCATGGGGACTGGCATGTGCTGGCTTAGCCCTGGTGGATTAAGTAGTGACCACTTTCGGAATCACGCCTGACCACAACAGAGGGTACAGAGGACCCTCATCCTCACCAGCTGATGGTAAAGGAATTAGCTAAGCTATCGAAGCTTCAGTATTCAGATGCCTGGGAAAATCCCCAAGCAATGCATATTCCCACTGGCTTTTACTTTTTTTCTTAACTCTCTGTGACTGAGCTTTTGCCTCAAGCTCCTGTTTAGTGACCTGATCCCCCACTGGGATTACAATTTCTGCATACCTTTGCCTGCTTGGCTGGTGTTATCAGTTACGTTGCCTTTTGTTGCAGAACTGCTTTTGCAGTAATTTAAGCAAGAAGAAATTTTGTTAGAAGGATATGGAGAGGCCGGAGCTGGGTCTCACGCCTGTAATCCCAGAAATTTGGGAGGCCAAAGTGGGAGGATTGTTTGAGGCCAGGAGTTCAAAACCAGCTTGAGCAACATAGTGAGACCCCTTCTCTACAAAAAATATAAAACTTAGCTGAGCAGGGTGGTGTGTACCTGTGGTACGAGCTACTTGGGACGCTGAGGCAGGAGGATCACCTGAGTTCAGGAGTTTGAGGTTGCAGTGAGCTATGATGATGCCACTGCACTCTAGCCTGTACAACAGAGTGAGACCCTGTCTAAAAAAAGAAAAAAAGAAGAAAAGAAAAGTGATATGGGATATAGAGAGCTGCAGGAATCAGTGAGAGATTGCAGGAAATTTTTGACAAAAGGACAAGAACCAGGGTAGCTTCGGAGGGTTAGGAGGCAGGCAGCACAACAGATGTCTGGCTAGTCAACTGTGACTTTTCTACAGCCACTGTTACCATTGCTGCGGCTATGAATGGATTCTACCTGTTTTGTTTTCTTTGTGTTACTTATTCAAAATTCAAAGTTCTGAACCAGAGCATCAGATTGGCGAAGGTGAGTCACTTGCTGTGTCAGGACTTCCAGGGTAGGAGTGAAGATGATGGGAAAGGAGGGAAAGATCAGTTTCCTTCATGTTCCCTAGTGGGAGGTGGGATGTTTATCCAATCAAGACGACTCTAGGACCTGCCATCTTGGCTTTCCAACTTCCATGCACATCCTTCTTCCCACACTTACAGTTAGAAAAAAGATGTTCTCACTTAAAGTGAGAAAACGAACTCATCCTCTCCCCAATGGGGCAAGAATTCCTGACTTGCTTCACGTGGATACAAACCCAGTGGTTTGATTTTTTTTTTTACTTAATTTACTTGAAAACAAAAGTGTTGCAATTTTATTTCTAACACAGGTAACTACATTTAAAAATAGTAGCCTCCGTTGCCTCTGAAAATAAGCTCAAGGAAATTTAGAACCATTAGAGTAAATAAACAGCAGCATATTTACTTCAAAATATGATAGAGTACCTCTGACTTAATTTCCAACTAATTTTCCTCTTTTTATTTCACCAGGCTTTTTGCCTATAGAAAAAGACACACAATTGGGAGTTCAATGTTGAAGTGTGAACATTTCCTCTATTAAACCATGGGATAACCCAAGGGTAAGTAAGTTTTTGTGAGTATAAATAATGAAGCGCCAGGCTACCAACACACACACACCAGTTCTCTCAATTTCCGGCACTATTGACTTCCTTTATGTGTTGACACTTCCAAATCTACTATTGAAAGTGAATCCTAAATGGCACAATCATGATATGACAAACAAAATGATAGGACAAAATATTCCAGAGAAACCCTCTGAATGGTGAACATGAATGCCTGCCCTTTTCTCTCTCTGCTTCAGGCAAATGGGTGGGGAGCCCCTGGAAACATTGTCAGAACCAGTTATTTTCTTCACACTCTGTCATTACCATGAAACCACATGGGATTGGGTTGGCAGCTTGTTTACTTTCTGTTACAGTCTGGCTCAGGTTCAATGCCTTTAATTAAAAGTCACATTTCTGTGTGACTGTTCAGGCTCTAGACCAGGACACCAATAAAAATTTAAATATCCCCACTTGCTGGGATTTTCTTTATCATCTTGGTTATCAGGGTTGGAAGACAAAGCCAAATGCCTTAGTGTTCAACTGGCTTGTTGGAGCTTCAGGAATCTAAATCAGTAATATATTACCTGTCATTCTCAAGTAGACCTCAGTGGATATGAAATCTAGTTTCCCTAGTCTTCAATGCAGGATAATAGCACATGATAGTAATAGTAATAGAATATTTTATAAACATTCAAGGATTTACTGACTGGAATGACCATAAAACTTTATTAGTGTATCAGTTATTTGTATTAACACCATAAGTTAGTAATTATGTAATTCACATTGTTTTGTGTCTCTTATTTATTTCCATTGCTAGGTTTGATTTTTCACAATTTACATCGCTGTTAGTGGACTCAACAGCCATGGAAATGTGCTGCTCAGATCTCCCATTGTAGCGAGTGTAGTTGGTGGAAAGCTGCTGGACTCTGAATCTACCATTGCATGTCCTCAGAGGCCGCACTTCCCACAAGCTGTTCTCAGCCAGTCACTGAGGATGGCAGGAACACTCAGGAGTTTGAGACCAGCCTGAGCAAGAGTGAGAGCCCCTCTCTACTAAAAATAGAAATATAAGCCAGGCCTCGTGGAGCACACCGGTAGTCCCAGCTACTCGAATGGCTGAGGCAGGAGGTTGCTTAAGCCCAGGAGTTTGAGGTTACAGTGAGCTACGATGATGTCACTGCACTCTAGCCAGGGTGACAGAACAAGACTGTCTCAAAAAAAAAGGAAGCAGGTCTCTTCTGCAGGGTGACTTTGGCTTAAGGCTATCTCATTTGTACATGCATTTTTTGATGTATCCTAGCACAGTACTTGAATTTCTGATCATAGGATATGCGTACCTTCACTTCAGGGAAAATAGTGAACTGGTTTCCAAAGTGGTTATATCAATTTACACTTCTGCCAGCAGTGTATGACTATTCCCATGCCCAGCATCCTCACCAATACTTGCTATTATTGTCAGTCTGCTTAAAGAAAAATGAAAAGCCGAAAGTTAGAGAAATCACACCTTTAGGGGAATTGAGAAATGATACTTTAGAGTGGCGGTTCACATGCAGATTGGGCAAATTTTGAATCAGGGAGACCTGGGTTTTTTCCCCTTCTATAAATGGGTCTTTAATGGTATTTACCTTGGGGAGATATTGTAGGAATAAATGAGATAATTCATTTACGTGATAAAGAATCATAGATATTATTAATATTATTTTTACTTTCCATGGAAGAGGAGGTATGTGTAATAAATAGAATTTTGAAGGGAAATATTGAGCAGTTTGGTTAGAAAGGGAGGCAGAAAAATTCTGGGCAGAAAGAAACTCAGAAGTAAAAGCATCTGTGGCGAGTGAGAGGCTTTGGTTGAAACATGGAGGAGTAGAAAGAAGATAATTCTGGAAATTGGGACCGAGAGAGCTTTACATTTAGGGAAGAGCTTTCATGACAGGTGAAGTATTTAGATCCCTTCTTTTTCACTTTAAAACTTGAGAAAATTCTTTTTTTCAAATTTTCCTGTTGTTTCTGCAGACTGGCCTCTTTTTGGATTCCTTCTTTTATCTTTGAAGTTGTTACAACATTATAACCACAGATTCTTCCCCTTCCACCTAGAAGTGGAGCCTTTCTCTCCAATGCTTGAATCTGGATGGGCCTTCTGACTTGTTTGAGCCAGCAGACTGCGGCAGAAAGGGCATGGTGTGAATTCTGAGCCGAGGGCGCAAGAGGTTTTCCACGACTCTGCCGGCTTTCTCAGATACCTGAGGTTACCCAGGGAACAAACCCTCAGTAGCTTCCGACAGATGGAGACCACGTGGAAAGGGGCTCCAGGAGTCCCATCCATCCCAGACAACACCAACATAAAGCAGCCAGACCTGGCTAATCCATGGGATGACCACAGACACATGAATGAGCCCACTTGACAGTAGCCCAGCTCAGCCGAGCCTAAAAGAACCACTCTAATTGCTGACTGCAAAATTGAAGTGATGGTTGTTTTAAGCCATTAAGTTTGGGGAAGTTTGTTATGCAGCAAACGCTAACTGATGCACATATACTTAAAGTCTCTTTCAAATTATGCTATCACTCACAGTTCTCAAAGTGACTACTTTTTCTGTTTGTTGCATTTGCTAATTCTCCATTATTGTTATTATATTATATTAATAATATTATTATATTATATTGTTATTATTATTGTTTCTGTATTTTTGGGTAGGATTCTCAAGCATTGATTGCTATCTGCTCTGTAATCGCTACAGATGTAGAGTACATTCAGTATTGCTTCCACTCCCTCTATTAGCTTCATTCAGACTCTTAAATTATCTGTCTTATCCTGTCTCCCCTGAGTTGTTTATAAACTCCTTAGGAGAAAGGATCTCATTTTGTTCTTTTTGCATTCTGCCTGTCTTCAAAATTATCAAGAATAATAAACATCAGTGAAAGTTTTTAAAACTCCCTTCTGAAGTATATAATTCTAAAACAATTTGTGAAGCAACAGTCTCCACAGGACATTTTAAAAATATATATTAACTCTCAAAAGAACTATATCTCTCACCCACACAAGGTTCAGACTTTGAAACAGAAGTGATAAAGTTTTGTTCACAGTTTGTGAGAAATGATAAAATACGGAAGAGTGCTTTATTAATGTGAATCTTGTCATTGAGGTCATGTGAGCATCAAGGTCACCTCTGTGACCTGCTTTCTATCACCTGAGAGTAAATGTTTTTACATTTTACTGTCATTGCTGTGGCAGGTGAAACCAGACTGCCCTGTTGTTGGTTGCTCTGTGAATCTCTTGCTTTCTGCCCTGGGCTTCTTTGTCATGGCCTTGGAGGGATTCCTGTGGGAACCTGTTCAGACATTCTGCTGCATGGACAAACCCAAAAGACAGAAAATATTAACACTCTACGGGGCAACACTTGACCAGTGGAAGATGGGACACTAGACATATACTCTCCCCTTTTATTCCTCTGAATTGATTCTGCACAGCTTCTCAGAGCATCTCCAGGAGGCAGTCAGATCAAGGCCCAGTTGGCCACAGTGGTGACCAGTTTGATCATGCATCCTTGGTTTGGCTTTCTCTTCTCATTTTCCCTCTACCAAGTCCCTTACACCTGTTCCTTAGGATTATTGCCCTCAGAAATCACTTTCACCTTGCTCCAGGAAACCCAGGCTAAGACAGGGAAACTAAACTGATATGCCATAGAACAGTTGGTGAAGGGGAGATTCAACCTCATTAGAAGGTCTTGTTTAGAAACATACAACTGGTTAATAAAAAATTGGCCAAGTTCAAGAGTACGTCTCTTAGGACCCCAGAGCCTTGGAGAGATCTCCACAAGGACAACTTTAATTCTGGTAAAGGAATTTTTAAGCCACAAATGCCAAGGAGGGTTGAATTGCTAGGGGAAGGTAGACTGGCAATGTAGAGCAAAAATGAGGCAGAACTTTGGACTTCAAAAGCAACTACATGTTTTTCTCCCATATTGTGAGTTCTGCATTCTCAACAACCTCTTCTCTTTTTT
Source organism: Daubentonia madagascariensis (assembly GCA_023783475.1). Classification (NCBI taxonomy): domain Eukaryota; kingdom Metazoa; phylum Chordata; class Mammalia; order Primates; family Daubentoniidae; genus Daubentonia; species Daubentonia madagascariensis. Next base: position 19,823,422 of record JAKFHU010001684.1, on the reverse strand, counting down.
TCAATTGAAAGGAATGTATTTTGGCCTTGTTTAAGAGATGTGCTGGAACCATGTGGATCCATGGTAATTAAATTAGGAATCTGGTGTCCGGTGTGGGCAGACCAGATGGCTAACAGCTCCTGCAAAATGTTCCTTGAATAAAACCCATTCTTCTACAACTGATAAACTAGTATATGACAGTAAGACACTCAGGAGGTCAAGGCTAACGAGAATAAAATGTTCTCTAGGCACTCTAACTCTAGTTTTTTCTGCCTTGACCAAACTGCTGACAGCACATATCTCCATTAGCTGGGGAATTTTTTTGTGTCCTTTTCACAGTGGTTCTGATAAGCTCTGCTCATAGTAGAGGACACTGGTTTGATTTTTAACCATAATTTCTTTGGGGAGTTATCCCTCAAAGAGCTTGAACAGAAACTTGTAAGACAAAGAGAAATCTAATCTGCCTCTTGAGTAAACATTTATCAGAGGGAACAGTGTATACATTTATCAGATCAAGAGCCAACCTTTATATGAAACATGGCTTCTCTAAAGTTTAAGCAGATTGTTATATAATAGGTGGTAGCAAAAATAACAAGAATGGCAAATTATCAAGAGTCTACTTGTGCTGGGCTAGACCCTGTGGCTACTTTCCACACACCATTTCTAGTCCTCGAAACAACCTTGCAAGGTAAATATTATTGTCCTCATTTTCCAGTTGAAGAAAATGTACTTCCAAAGATATACAGCTAGTAAATGGCAGTACTTCGATTAGAATAATCATCATCATGATCATAATCATAAAGGTTGCTGGCATTTATTGTGTACATACTGATGACCACATCTGGGGTGAGCACCTTACATATGTTTTTTAAATTTAATTCTCATAATAACTCATTGAGTTAGTTATATCACTCCTATTGTAAATGAAGAAAGTGAGGGTTTTTGTTTTTTTTTTTGACACAGGGTCTTGCTCTGTCTTTCAGGTAGAGTGCAATGGTATCATCATAGCTCACTGCAACCTCAAACTCCTGGGCTTAGGCGATCCTCCCGCTAAGGCTTCATCCATCCCACTAAGGCTTTGAAAACAAATTTCTGATATCCTGCCCTATGCCTGTCTCAACTGAGGTTTCTGTCAAGCATGCGGTAGGGTAAGTTCTATTTTTCACTCTTGCGCCTAAGGGTCTGACTAATGCTGCTCTCTTCAAGGAACTGCTAACATCTCCAGTTTAAGCAATGTGCAAAACAACTGATGTGGATAAAACTCCTTCCTCCAAGGCCTCTCTTATACAAGGTTCATTTTCTGGACTAACAAGATCTAGAGATAGTCCCACAGGGTCAACCAGTGAAACATTGGTAACTTCAGGGAGTCAGTAAAGGAATGAGCGAGCAACATTTGATGGAAAATAGGCACATTTTATGGTAAATCAATTCCATTTGTGAGATTTCTTCAGTATTTAAGGATCCATGCAAAGCTGGAAAACTAGATTGACAATTGATTCAGATATCCACTGTTACTGGCTCCTTTCTTTTGACATGGCATGTTTGTTTCTTAGATGGCAGAGTTATAGATCCCCAGGATTTAAGGTACGGAGAAATAATTTCAAATGTAAGTTGTATAGCAACTTTTTGGGTTTTAGCACAGTATCTTTGACATTTCTGCATTCAAAACAGAACCTAAGACAATACAAAAGAGAGAAGCAATGATCTCATTTTTATTCCAGATTTACCAACAAGGTGTCAGACAATTTTCTTTATTTTCTTTTGGATTCCCAAAACCCTCAGCCTCTCCTTTTACACTTACCTCTTAAAATTTCTCACCTAAATAAAAAGCATGACTTATTGAATGTTCCTTAAAACTAAAAAGTAAAGTGTATTAGCTAATTCCCAAATAGCAGAACAATACAGTGATATAAATCTATAGCACACAAAAATGCAGTTTTCACACACACTTGTATACATAAACTAAAAAGGAAAGTTTATGGATAGAAATGGGGTCCATTCCTAATTTGTTGTGTAGCTATGCTGGAAAGCACTCTTAACCTCTGTGAACAGTTTCTATATCTGTAAACTGGGATTATTGGTTTTAAGGATCTCTACTCTCATTCCAGGTCCTAAGATTTTTGTATATTCTATGCTAAACAAACACAAGATCAGATTATAGATGATACTAAAGGAGAAAAGACAAAGAATTCCTGATTATAATCTTCTGCATTTGTATGTCTTTTATGCAGTTTATGATTTTTCTTCAATGCTTTTCCTTCTAACTTTCCTGAACAGGGACAAAAATGAGTTGCCATTATGATGTAATCTCTGTGAAGAGACCCTTTCCAAAGAGGGAAATCCTGCTGGCCCTCCCTGGCCTTTGACTTGACAGTGTCACCAGAAAAAAAATCTCTGCCTGTAATTTAACAAAGTCCAAACTCTGGAGTGAAAGAGCAGAACCCAGGGGGTTGATCTGATTTTCCAGATCCTTTAATGGGAATCAAATGCAAGCTCATGAGGTGTTCTTTCACAGGTTAATTTCTTTACTTTCTCCTCCTATTTCAAATAAGAGGAGACAGTGTGGGACCTGGGTTATGTGAAAAGAAAAGCAGGTAGGCCTGCACACTCCTTCCCCATGCTCCAAGAGATAAGAGGAAAGGTAGTGCTAAGTCCGTGAGTGCCTTGTTTACTGAGTGCTTACTATGGTAGAGCATATGTAAAGAAGGCCTTACCGTCTATTTTACAGATAAAGAAATTGAGGTACAGAATGGTTCAATATCTCAAAAATTACACACCTAAACACTCGATGGAGTAAGAAATCAGTCCTAGATGTGTCTACACTGTCTGCCCTACTAGGCAGGCTCTACTCTGATATAAAAGCAGGTGGCAGCCCACTGCCTACAGTAATTTTTGTCACCAAGTTAGGTTGTTTCTCTGTTTTTAAGTTCAAGGATTTGAACTGAATTAGTAAATGTTTCATAATGTATATAGGAGTCCTGTTAAAAAAAGAGAGCTTTGGACGCCCTTGTTAGGAACTCATGCCAGCTGAGGTTCTTTGTACCTATCAATTTTGTGTGGCTTTGTAATAGTACTCGGAGAAGGTGAGAAAATATGTACCTATAACGGAGGGCTTTGGGGCCCCAGGGATAAACATCTACCAGGAAGCAGCCTATGAGAACAGCCTACACACAGGGCTTTGCATGACTGTATCATTGATGGAAATTAAAAAAAAAAAAAAATGGCCCTTTCCCAAATGCCTGAGGGAGGTAAGTCAAAGGAGAAGCTTATCACAAATTAAAAAAAAAAAAAAAAAAATGGCCTTTTCCCAAACCCCTGAGGGAGGTAAATCAAAGGAGACGCTATACCACATTTTCTTTAGGTCTAATCAGAACATGTTGGTTAAGATTTCTCAAAATCAAATTACAATCAGGCATTTGGTGCCTTCGTAAAAGGCAATACCTGTTTGGGTGAAGTAGCAGTAACCACAGGAACACAGCAAAGAAAGAAAAAGTGTGGGTGGATTTTTTTTCCCTTTATTTTCACAATTTCCTTTTACAGATTGCTCAATAACATCTGTTGGTTACTGAAAACCCAACTAAGAAAATCAAAGACTCACTGTTCATGGCTTTGAAAACAAACACTTCTGCGTAGCTCATTTCTGAATATATATTTCTAAGACACGCCACAGCATCATCTCAGTTTGCCTTCATTTCTCTGTTCCTGTGAACATTAGGAGTATTGTTTCTTTTATATAGACTCTGCCTGCCCTTTTCCTGCAACCCACCAAGGCAAAATAAATGAGACCTTAGAAAATCTAGTCAAACGCAGCCTTGACTTGATATTTCTATTAACATTTCCAGTTATACAAAAGTTAAACCATAAAAGTAGATATGTTGCTCTCTCTTCCTCTCCCTTCTTTTCTTCCTCTCTTTCATCTTTCCTTTCTTTTTATTTTTCCTTTTTATTTGTATTAAAGATATAAATGTATAAAGCTCAAACAGTGAAAGAATTATGAAAACCAGCGGTTCCCTGTTCTTCTCTTCCCATTTTCTCCCCAGAGGAAACTACATTCACCCGTTTTAGCTGCTAAATTTTGGATTTACCTTTTTGTCTCTCAATAACATGCTTACATGGCTACTTCATGATTTTTCAGTTGTACCCATGATCTATCAGTTTCTCCCTGTGGATGAGGATTTTGCTGTCTTTCCTCACCACCCCATGCGCCTTTTCCATGCACTTGTCCTTTCGCTATGGTTATGTTGTAAATTGGTTGGGATTAGCAGTCAGTGTTCACATTATTGTGAGAAATATTCACAGGTTTGCCATGTAGTAAATTACGACTCCTTTTCCTTTCTTGCCTATTCTTTGTTCGTACCACTGTGACCATTCATCCCAGTTTATGCCTGTTGGTCTGGTGTAATGAATAATAATGTCCTCTCTTACTGCCAGTGTGTTCCAGTTTGGAAAACATGCTTGCCATTCAACACAAAGTCTATGCTAATTATCAGAGGATATTCTAGCAATTACATTGTACCTGAAGAAATTTCTTCCAGAGCCTTTTAACTAACTCCATTTGGAACTGGTTGTTATTTCTGGCTAATTTTTTTCTATTTTTCTATTTTTTGTAGAGATGGGGTCTTGCTCTTGCTCAGACTGGTCTCCAGCTCCCGACCTCGAGCGATCCTACTGCCTTGGGCTCCCAGAGTGGTAGGGTTACAGGCGTGAGCCACTGCGCCTGGCCTTGAAAGCTATTTTCTTGATCCTCTACCATCACAATCAATTGAGAGTTTACCTGGATATAGTATTTGAGGTTGGAAAAAAAATATCCCTTCAGGATTTTGAAGGTCCTGTTCCATTGCCTTTTTCTTTCCAGTATTGCTGTTGAGAAGGATGAAGCCATTCCTTGTAAATGACCTTCATTTTTTTTCTCTTTTCTTTCTGGAAACTCTTAGGATCTTCTTTAATTTTTATCACTTCTCTCTTATTTTAGCTCAAGTCTATGAAAAAGTTCCTAATACACACATACTCTCTCTCTCTTGCTCTCTTTCCACACCCACATAAATCACTGATTTCATATTTTTGTGTTCCTTTTATTTGTTTTCTGAATGTCCTGTTAAAAATATTAATTCTTATTTTTATTTTGCATATTTTCTTAATTCTTAGAAGATATTGAAATAATTTTATTTTTGTTTTCTTCTCCTGTCATAGTTTTTATTTTCTCTAAGTTCCCTTTTCTGTTTATTTATTATGGTCTTTACATTTTATTAGGGTTTCTCTGCAGATGTTTGCTAATTCTTGGCTACATAATTATAGATAGATTTTGTTTTACATTAAAAGAAAACAACTTTGAATGTTGTAAGGATCAAAGGAAGACATATGGCACATCTTTGAAAGCCTCTAGAACTGTGCCTAGAAGGTATAGGTATTCAACAAATGGTACTTTACTATTGTAAAAGGAAAGAAACAATGTTTTTGGCTTATAAAAGGAGAAAATTTAAATATTTATATGTTTCAAAATCAAAACCCTTCTTGGAGATACAACTAAAACTCTGTACTCAATGTATGTAGAGGTTTTTATTTCCTCTTAATTTTTTTTTTTTTGGCCAATTATCTGACTTTAAGATTCTTATTTTTTTAAATTAAAAAAAAATTTTTTTAGAGATGGGGTCTCACTATGTTGCCCAGGGTAGATTATAGTGGCTAGTCATAGATGGGATCATAGTGCACTACAACCTTGAACTCCTGGCCTCAAGCAATCCTCTTACCTTAGCCTCCTGGGTGGCTGGGACTACAGGCGTGTGCCACTGTGCTGGCTTGGAGAGGTTTATGTGTTAATTTTATACTACACTAACCAGTAGATCAATTTCTCACTAATATTTGATACACAGTGAAAGTCCTTAGAATTCACGTTTTACTCTGCCTTAGTCTCTAAGTTCCTTTGTAATTTAGGGACCCTTGTTTGTTCCTGCTGAGGGGTGGCTATCCCAGACTGTCACAACAAGTCCATCTGCTTCTTCTAGGAAGCTGCTTCTCCTTGGCCATGAGAGTGGCTAGGTTTAGGGCTGCTTTCATTTATTGGGTCACCAAATCCTGTTTCTTTACTATTTCTGTAAAGCTGTCCTGGACTGTCCTCATTTTGGGGAAGGCAAAAGGCTGGAGCTCTAGAGTCTGGTCAGTACTTTGTACGGGTTTACTTACCCTAAACATTTAGGGTTGTCCAGATGCCTCTGGCTGCTGCCTTTTCCAGAAGACTCCATTCTGCTTACTGCTGCTCCTGTGGTTGTATGCCTAAACTGCTCTTGGACTTGGATTCCAAAGAAATGGAGTTTTAATCTTGGCACTTAATTTCTGCCAGACTTTGGGTGAAAGTAGTAGACATGCTGATTCTCAGTTTCCTTATCATTAAAATGAGGGCAATAATACTAGCCTTACAGTATGGTCACAAAGACTATATAGTGCAGCCATATTAAAACTCTGTATATCCACTGAGCAGATTCTATTTGGAAAAAGTTATCCTCCAAAAATACTCATATAATAGCACAGAAATGAAATGAAAAGGACAGACGTTGCTTATAATAGAGTAAAAAGAAATAAACAATATATTCATCAATAGAAAATTGTTAAGTAAATTATGGTAACTATGCAGCCATTAGAATTAGGAAGGCAGATCTTATGCACTGGTAGAACAATCTAAACAATTATTTAAGTAAAACAAATGAGAGGTAAGTTTGTATGTATAGTATGATATCATTTAGATAAAGCAATAAGTCAGTATGGGTATACATATAAAGCATACATATTTGCACTTTTAAAGAAAATATCAGGAAGGAAACATTTTGAACTCTTAAAAATGGTTACTTTTGGGGGGGTGGAATTAGGGAATGGTTAAATAAGACTAGAAACTTTCACTTTCTACTTTATACATTTCTATAATCTTAAATTTTTTTTTTTTTTTTTTAGAGATGGGGGTCTCACTATGTTGCCCAGGCTGGTCTCAAACTCCTGGCCCTAAGTGATCCTCTTGCCTCAGCCTCCCAAAGTGCTGGGATCACAGGCATGAGCCACCATGCTCAGCTCATAATTTTTTATTTTTACAAAATATTATTGGAAGAAAAGATTAAATGAAATAACATAACACTTGACTCTTTATAAAATTGAAATATGTTAGTGTTTTTCCTTTTTCACTATCTTTTTTCCACCCCCACCCCCAGCCTGTTCCTATTCATATTGTCTGGTGTAGATGGATGGGCTCCTGAGAGTTAACAGCCTGGAAGGCTGCAAACGGTCAAGCTTCCTTTGTTGTGAATACAGCCCAGAGCAGCTGGAGAGATTATTACAGACACCACACTAGCAATGAGGTCATTTTCTCTCTTCCAAAGTCCTTTGAGAAGGGCACGTAGTCATTGAGCCCAGTGAATGCTAGAGTGGAAATCCAATCATACTTATCCTGGTGACGGTGTTGTCCTATAGACTCCCAGTGAATATCTGTTTCTTAAGATAAGGGGGCTGACTTTATGCCTTTAAAAGCCACCATCTCAAAAACTGAGGTGGCTATATTCCCACTAGGTCTTCAGAGATATATGAGGCAGATTTCCTCAAACCATACCTAATGATTATAATAAAACTATTGTTCCCCAGGATCTTTCTCTCTCTTTCTCTCTCTCTCTTTTTTCAAATTGTATTTTAATTTTTATGAAGATAATCATGTGTATAGTTTAAAACATCAAATAGCTTATGATGAAAAAAAGGAGTTACTTGTTTAAACTTTCCCAACTCATGAAAACTACACCTAAGAGACAATGCCACATTCAGCAATTTTAGTTATCTTCCTATATTTTAAAGATAACACATCTTTACTTCTCTTTCTTGATTTTTTATTTTCAATGTTATCTATTTATTTCCTACTATAGAATATAAGATTTACTATCTTTTATGCCCATCCACGTTCCCCAACACGCTCTTCCTGTTTCTCCACATTCTCAATATATTTAGTCACAATTTTTGGTTAAGTCAACATCCAGAATTTACCGTATTATGACTGTGTAGTTATTTTTTGAGGTGAGTTACATAGTGATTGGGCAACAATTCTCCATGGGTCATTTGCATTTTTGCACATTTTATAAGCAGGGGCACTGACAGCTTTTGTTCCAGACTGCCATTTCATGGATGTAAGTACAGTGAACAGCCTTGGCCTATAGTGATAGTGTCTCCCTCCAGAGAAGAAGACAGCTGTATTTACTGTCCAGTATGGTAAAGATATTGTCTTCCTTTGGGGCAAAAGTCATGTAGGTTTGCTTTCAGCCCATTATAAAAGACTGGGCTTCCCCAAGCTCAGGGTTCCTTAGCTGTGATACAAACCCACTGCATACGCAGCATCCACCTGGGCTACTCTTTGTCGCCCCCATGAGACTTGCAGGACAAAGGCAACCAGAGCTACCATGAAGCTCATGCTGCTCCTGCTGTTCTGTGAGTAATAAAACCCTCTGTTTCCGACCCAGGAGTCTTGTGTCTTTTCCCAGCATCCATGAAATTATGGCAGCCTAACTTATTGGCTTACAAGTACAATAAAATCTAAGACCCTTCCCAGTTCTTTCCCATAGTAAACTCTGACTTCATTTCCTTTCTTGTACTTTTAAAAATTTCTCAGGCTTAATACTTGTCTTTTGTTTTTGTTTTCTTCTTTGCTAAGTTTGTACACTTGTTGATAAACACTGAGAAAAACACAGCATAATTTCCAAGATATTCCTGTGAGCATGCCCTGTGTGTTATCCTGAGAAATATTATGAGGGTTATCACATAGAATGTGAAGTCTGTACTCTTTAAAAACTGTTAAGGACATCAAAGACAGAAATACTGTTTTAGGTTGAATGAGTCTGAAGAGACATAAGACCTAAATGCAATACATTGTCCTTAGAACAATCCTGGACCACAAAGGGAAAAGAGATCGTTTTGGACAGTTGGCAAAGTTTGAATGGGATAGTGTCCTTGTTTTGGGAAAATACACACTGGATTATTTAAGGGTGATGAAACATCATGTCTGAAGCTTTCTTTTAAAAGGTTCAGAGTATGACAAATGATAATGGGTGTATTACTTCCCCTTACACATACATAGAGAGATAGAGAGAGAGAGAGAGATGGTGATCATGCATATTCAGAAAAATATTAACATTTGGGGAATCTGAGTGAAGGGCATACAGGAGTTCTTTGTTCTGATCTGGAAGTTTTTATGTAAGTTATTTCAAAATAAATTATTAGTATTTTTAAAAAGGGTGGGGCACTACTGATTGGAAGCTCTATCTTCATGTGAAGCTTATCAAGTGTCAGCTTTTATTGTAGATTGCTACAATAAAAGGTAAGAGCTGGCTGTCTTGTTGTGGGATTTCTGGCTGTCGATATTTATAGGGCTAAACAGTTTCCCTATAGGACTCCTCCACTATCTCACATGATGGAGCATAAGCCCAACAGTCAGTGTTTTCAGGGCCCAGTATAAGAAGAAGTCTAGAAATCTCATTCTGCCAAAAATAAACTTATTGAACATCTGTGTTACCAATAGGGAACCTACTATCTTCCGTGACATGCTTGCACGGACAGTGGGAAGGGACAAAAGAGTCTGTTAACTCCTTTTTCAGACTTTTAGCAAATTCTCTTGTTTTCAGTCCTACTTGCAAACCCAATGCCTTCGGAGACCCCTGGTTCTTCTATTGATAGAAATTTTCTGGGTTTCTGTGGCATGAATCAACTTGCTTCTAGTTGGCTTTTTTTTTTCTTCAGGTACTTAGCAGAGCAAAGAAAACTGAACCCTAAGTCATTTCCCACTAGGTTATAAGCTTTTCATCTTCCAGTATTTTGTGGACAATAATCAACTTCTATAATCACCTCTTTTGTTCTCTTTGTTTTTGTGGGATTATGCCCTCTAAAAATCATTTTTGTTATTTTAGCGGGGTTTCAGCAAGAAGCAAAGAGAAGCGTGTGGGTTTTTTTTTTTCTGTCAGCTGCAATTAACAGGAAGACCTTTTATCACCTGAGCTTTCTTTTTATTGTTTTTATTTTTTAAATTAAAGATTTTTACCCTGAGCCTTCAGCAGAAGAGAAACTTTTTATTGAAGATTAACTTCCTGTGCATAAGGAAGTAAATGTACTATGTAATCATTTGGCACAGACTCCAGGCCAACACTAAAATACCACTATATTAGGAAAGGAGAATAAAAAGATTTTTTTAACATAAAATGGAAAGAGTTTTTTTTTTTTTTATAGTAATTTTTTTTCCACCTGAACTTTTAAATTGTATTTTTTCATCTTGGATTATTTTTTCTTCATATGCAGCTGTTGTTTGGTTAAAATGGGTAAAGGAAATATGTCCTACCCTTAGAATATTTTTATGTCAAATAAGCATTTATACAGAAATAAAACTTTTATTTCCATACCATGTATAGAAATAACCTCCTCATTTTTATTTTATAATTTCCCCAGAGTATGAATAATAGAGAAATTGTTGATATATCTAGAAAGGCTTCTTACTTTGAACCTTAATTTTTATCTCTGAGAAAAAGTTCATTCCGCCTGTGGTTCTCAAATGGTGCGCAGAGGCAGCCCAAAGGGCTGCAGTGAACTCGTAGGGGTCATGTGACGTATTTACAATTTTCAAGGGAAACAAGCAACATCTATTGGCCACTGCGTGAACTACTAGCTTGAAGTAGCTCAAAGTAGTTTCAACCTTAGATTGTGCACTTTGCTTTTATAGAAGACATATCTTTGTGAAGCTGAGTTTTCAGTGGTTGCTATGATAAAAAGCAGATACCACATGAAAATAAATGTGGAACAGGAAATGCGGGTGGTGGTGGCTACTTTGATTTCAAAGTTTGGGTGCCTAGTGCCAACAGGTACATATACCTCACTGGTAAGTGTGGTGGTTTAAAAACATGTCCAAAGTTCTTTGGCAATCTTTCCTTTAAGAGATGGATCCCAATTCCTCCCTCTTTGAGTGTGGGCTGGACTTAGTAACTAGTTTCTAAACAATCGAATATGGCAGAAGTGACAGTGTGTGACTCCCAAGTCTAGGTCATAAAAGTTTTTCTTTCTTTTTTTAGGCATATACAATAATTATTATCTATTTTTGGAATGGAAAAGCTTCTTACTTTTGATACTGAACAAATTTTTTTCTTATTATTTTAATAGAGCCATGAAAATGGAAAAAAGAAATTACATTTTGAATTAACCTCCATGAAGGAAATTATTTATTTGTGTGTAAATTGACAAATATTCAATAAACATGAATGAAATTATTGGCTTATGGATATCAAATACGTAAGGGGTAATATAACATTTCAGAATAAACTAACACATACAATGAAGAATGGAAATATCAGCTTTGGGTATAGCAATATATGAAGGCAGTATATTTACTGGAAATAAGAAGAGGCAAAGCACCCCCTAGTGGTAGTTGTTGATATATTTAATAATTCAATGGCAGAAAAACTGCAACAGAAGGGCCTTTCTTTAAAGTGTTTAAACGGTGCTTAACCTGTTCTTTATTTCATTGATACTATTAAATCCTTGGTTATGTCTTTGAACTTGAAGTTTTTTAAATGCAAGCAGAACACCAATGACTTTTATAGCCAAACTCAGCAGCGTTGGGTCGCTTTATTTTATGTAGGGCAAACAAAACCTTTCCATGTTAATACATTAAAAAAACCCTCAGCACTATGCAAGCAACTTACAAGCGTAAGGTGTCCCTCACATTATAAATTAAATTGGTTTATAATGCAGCATCTTCCAACTTTCTCATCCATCTATTAGATGAATATTTAAAACACTAACTTTGTGTAAAACACTTAACTGTGTGGAGGAGTGTGGGGAGGGGCAGGGAGGGGACTCAGAAAACTGAATAAGTGTGGTTCAGAAGATGATGGAGGGAGTAGAGGATGCTGTGGGAGCCCTTGCAAAGCATCTCCCCTGGGCCCAAGGGAACAGGCAAGGCCTCCAGGGGGAAGAAGAATCTAAAGGCCCTGAGGTAGAGGTGTCCTGATAAAGTTCCACTGTCTTGATTTAGCCCAGCCTCACAAAATGAAGGCTTTAATACACTGTTGCTTGGATTAAAAATGAATTCTCTAACAAAAGGATAACAACCACACTTTGTGGATTTTTTAAATTACTATTTGTATTTGTAAAGAGAATATCTATTCTATTTGTGTCTGAGGACTGTGACATCATCACCTCTCAAAACAAGGAATCATTTTTCACTAAGAAGACTTCTCCAGGAGTTTGCTCACCTTGTCTTCAAAATTGCCACCCATCTAATCTCCAAGGGTGGTTAATAATTCACGCTGTATGAATAGAGGAGGACTGATTTAATTGACAATGGAGTTGATGGAGAGGCTAATTTTAAAAATGCAAAATGATCTCAGCTTATCTCTAATGTTAGTTAAAAACAATTAGTTTATAATTTTATGGATAAGTGTAGTGTGTAGAAACTTGGTGGAATTTTAGGATCACAGACCCAATAGCATGTCATTTTGAATACTCATTTAGCTCCACAAACATGTGTACCCCACAGACTGAAGTTGGGTTGTGCCACTTTTCCTGGTTCCAGAGATAAACTCACTTATGGAGAAGTCAATAGATAAATACTTACAGGAAGCTAGACGAATGAGAATAAAATTTTCTAATGAATACCATTTTTCACTCATCTTATCAGAGAGAAGACTTAAAATATTAGCTTTACTTGGATAATTTTTAAAAAGTGAATTTCAAATGTGTAAGAAGTAATTTGGAAATTATATGTCTGTTCCTAGTTATTTCTTATAATCATGAATCACAATTCATGCTTTTTTTTTTTTTTTGGAGACAGGGTCTCACTCTGTCGCTTTGGCTAGCATGTAGTAGCATCATCATAGCTCACTGCAACCTCAAACTCCTGGGTTCAAGTGATCCTCCTGGTGTAGTCCCAAGTAGCTGGGACTACAGGTGTGCACCACCATGCCTGGAGAATTTTTCTCTTTTTTGTAGAGATGGTGTCTTGCTCTTTCTTGCTCAGGCTGGTCTTGAACTCCTGACCTCAAGCAATTCTCCTGCCTCGGCCTCCCAATGTGCTAGGATTACAGGCATGAGCCACCACGCCCAGCCACAATTCATAATTCTTTAGGGTAGGGTGCATATGAGGCAAATGAGGAATAGCTATGTTCAGGACAGCTTAGACACTTAGATTATATTGAAAGAAATTTTATATTCTATGATTTCCTTTGGTTGGAAGTGAGGAAATCTAACTTGGTCTTATTTAAACAAAAAGTGGATTTATTGGCCTGTGTAGCTGGAGTGAGGAGGGACTATCACCAGCCACAACTAGCTCAAAGATGAAACAGAATTATTGTACTCTTTCCCCATCCCTTGGCTTCATATGTGTTGACTACTTGGCCTGGTTTGGCTAAAGGGCGCAATCCTAAACCCCGGGAGATATCTAGGTCTTTGCCACTCCAAGTGTTCTGCACAGATCAGCTTCATAGGCATCATCTGTGAGCTTGTTAAAAACGCAGACATTGAGGTGTACCCACATCCACTGAATCATCTGAATCACAGTCTACATGTTAAAAGACTCCCTAAGGGATTGGTGGGCACGTCACAGTTTGAAGTGTCTGTGTCAGACCACTGTGGCTAGGAAAAGGGTTTTCTATAATTGGCTGGGCCTGAATCTCATTGGCATTAAAATGATTATAGGGGCAGCCTCGTCAGAATCACATGGTGGGAGTGAGAGCATGTAATTTGGAAGAAGCATATGGACGGATGGTGAAAAACAATGCGTTATCTCAGTACTGGCAAATTATGACTTTGGCCAAAAGAAAGGAGTTGGTAAGATCAACCTTCTTCTTAGAAAATACTGAAAACAAATTGGGGACTTTCAAGATGGTTTCTAATGGCAAAAAGCTGGGAAGAAGAGAGTGCCCGTATATATTTTATATGTCATACATGTCTGTTAGTTATCAGCATCTATTTTATAAGATAAACGTGCAAGTTTTGGGGTAAAACAAACAAGTATACTAAACTTCTTAACTTTGATATTTACCTGAGAAAATTGTTTTCTTTTTCTTTTTTTTTTTAATTTTTATTTCTTTTCTCACTGACTCACTCATTCACTCACTCACTCTCTCCTGTTTTATTTTTCTAATGAAATTTTGCCATCTTGATTGGCTGCCTAGCATGTGGCCTTTCTTTCTTATTTTTGGGGAATTCTTTGTTTTCTGTGATCTGCTGGTAGGCAGAGCCCACCTTCTATTTTGTGAGGAAGATAACACTTACTTGCTTTCCTGGTGTTCCTTGACACTAGAAGAATGGGCACATGGCTTAGGCTGTGTCAATCAGATGTTTCTACCCAGAAACTGAATCAGAAGTTAGTGACCCAGAGAAATGCAGGGACTACAGAGAATTTTCTCTTTAGTGCTGATAATGGTTGCAATAAAATTAAATTCTCGGCCAGGCATGGTGGCTCATGCTTGTAATCTCAGTACTTTGGGAGGCCGAGGAAAGAGGATCACTTATGCCTAGGAATTTGATACCAGTCTGGACAACATAGTGAGAACCTGTCTCTAAAAGAAAAAAAATTAGTGGCCTATAATCCCAGCTACTCAGGAGGCTGAAGCAGGAGGATCGCTTGAGCTAAGGAGTTTGAGGTTGCAGTGAGCTATGATGATGACACTGCACTCCAGCTTGGGCGACAGAGAGAGACCCTATCTCTCTTAAAAAAAATAAATAAATAAAACATTTTAAAAAAATTTAAATTCTTAGGTCTATGGTGGCAGCAATATAACCTATAGCATAAAATACTTCATGGCAGTGGCAATGTTACCTTCAATAGACTAGTACATGCTGTAATTTTGAGTGTTGGTTCTTTCTGTGCAGCTTTGAGCTTTGTGTGTCAACCTTCTTGGAAATTTAATAAATTTTGCTGGAATGAGCCAGAGTCAGTTTCTTGCTTGTATCTTGACCAGCTTCATGGGTATATGATTTGTGCAGTTGCACAAGGCTCTGTGCCTGTGCCTAGAAGGGCCCCTGTACTTGGCTTAGTGCTCAGCTGTCACTGTTTTGAAATTCCTAATAATTTTAACAAGGAGACCTGCAGTTTTATTCTGTACCAAGTCCCACAAATTAAGTAGCTATTCCTGCTTGTATCTAACAATGCTGACTGGTAATATTTATTTTTCTGAAGGACAAGTTGATCAGACCAGGATGCTTGAATGGCTAAGAAGAAATCAGGAACATTAAGTGTTGCCATATGCTACTTTTTGGCAGTTATAATTTTCCACGTGCTACAGTTATTTGCATATCCACATTGTATCTTTTACTATACTAGGAATTTCTGAGAGTACAAACTGTTCCCTCAGCATCACATCCCTCCCTGTTGTCTGTCTGGGTGTCTGTCTGTCTTTTTTTGTATCTATCCATCTATCTAGCCTTATGCTTATAGTGGAACAATACTTTTTTTTTTTTTTTCTTGAAACAGAGTCTCACACTGTCACCTGGGTAGAGTGCTGTGGCTGGCTAATTTTTCTATTTTTAGTAGAGATGGGTCTCCCTCTTGCTCAGGCTGGTCTCAATTCCTCAGCTCAAGCAATCCTCCCACCTCAGCCTGCCAGGGTGCTAGGATTGCAGGCGTGAGCTACTGCGCTGGCCCGAACAACACTTTTTTAATGACATAATTTCATTTTATTCTCATCTAAGCCCTGTAGACATTATTGTCATTATTATTACATACCAATTATTGCTAAAGACAATAATTATTGCTAAAGACCAATTATTGCTCAAGGAGGTTATTTGTTCAAGTCTACTCCCTTCATTAGAATGAAGTCAGGGTTAGAACACAGGGTGATGTGAACAGCTCCTTTAAAAAAAAAGCTTTCCATTTTCTAAGGTGCTTCCATAATCATTGCAAGAATGATAACTTCCATTGCACTGGTGAAGAAACAGAGACTCTGAGATTTTGACAGACTATTCAAAATATAGTTATAATAATTATCAGGCTCAAAGTTTGATCCAAGCCTAACTCCATGAAAAAAAAAGAGGTACATATACCACCAAAGGGTTGTAGTTTACATTCCTATAGATTTTTGAAAATGGCATATTTATACTAGTAAATTTTCTTAAGACAGGAGGGAGGACTAGAAGATACCACCTGCTTCTTTTTCTCACTACAATTTTATTTATTTTAAAAATGTTTCTTCAGGTGTATTCTGGCTGCTACAAAATCTCTACAAACATAGTTAAAATAGTTTCAGCTAGTCCAATAATACAAATGTTTTTGAAAACATAACCAGCAGGTACATTCAGTATCTTGAGAGTTCATGGGCAACAAAAATAATTGTGAGTTATATATACAAGTCAGGTTGCTTAAGTATTTAAGCAAATATTTAATTATCTCGTTAGTTCTAAAAAAATATTTCTGATTAATGATTGAAAAAACTTTCTATTTGAAAAATACTAATATTTTTGGGGAAGAAACAGAGATTCATATTGGAAGGAAACACCCTGATTAAATGAATAATTTTCTGAAATTAGGATGTAATTGGAAAATTGCTCAGTAATGTTTATACAATGTGACTTGTAACTCATTCAACCTCTTTGTGGATATAGGAAATTGACTAATTTCAAAATTCCTTCAAAGAAATAACTTTTTTTTCTATTGCTCCATAATGATATTCTCTAATTTCTTAAAATGAAATAATTTTGTTTCATTAAAAAATGTGATCTCAGTTTTAAGAAGTACAGTCACTTTTTAAGCTTGTACTTTACCTGGTGTTATTACTGTGAAGCAATCTGGCAGAAGACGTTGGGGTAATAAGCAAGATTTTCTCACAAATAAGATCAGCATTCTCCATTACAGAAAGAAAAGAATAATTGTTTCATTTAGCTACAAAATCAAGAGATGGAAGACTGCATGTAATTTGAGGGAATTAGTCACTCCCTGTCTTAGAGAGATTTTGGTTAGAAGTAGCAGAATGAAGCAGAAATCTGGTATGTGATGCCAGTGTAGGGAAGAAGAAAACTTTTTCTCTATGTCTTAGGTTCACTGATTGCAGCCCTGCAAATTAAAGTGACCCAAGACAGATTAACAGAACAAAAGATTTATTATATATGCATATACAGGCCTTCACAGAAAAGAAGAAAAGACAAAGAAATGGTCACAGCTGGGGGCTTATATGTCATTTTAACAAAGAGTGATAAATTGTGGAGAAGTAACTAGACAAAGGAAAGGGGGGCTTGGTCTTCTAGGGGAGGTAAATTTTGGAAAGGTAAATATATGGGGAAAATAATGGAAGATAAGGGTTGTCTTAGTCTGTTTGGGCTGCTATAACAAAAATACCATAAACTGGGTAGCTTATAAACAACAGAAATTTATTTCCCACAGTTCTAGAGGCTGAGAAGTCCAAGATCAAGGTGCTGGCAGATTTGGCGTCGGGCAAGAGCCCACTTCCTGGCTCATAGATGCTGTCTTCTCACTGTAACCTCACGTGGAGGAAAGAGCTCTCTGGGGTCTCTTTTATAAGGACACCATTCCTTATAAATGGTGGGCTCTGCCCTCATGACCTAATTACCTCCCAAAGACCCCACCTCCTAATACCATCACTATGGGGCTTAGGATTTCAACACATGAATTTTGGGGTACACAAACACTCAGACCATAACAGAGTTATTTAGAAAGGGTTGTTATGCAGACCCCAGTTGGTACTTTCTTTAGTGATAAAAGTTGTCTCTGGTGATTAAAAGCATCTACCTCTTCCTGGTGTGGGAGAGGGGTACACCTTTATAAATGGATATTTATGTTACCTTTACAGGGGAAAATTTACAATTTGCTTTTAAACAGAAAGGAGGAGGACAGAGAGCTTTCCCTGCATCTGCTGTTTCTCCATTGCCTTCAGCTCAAAATGATCCTTATGCCAAAGTGAGATATTTTGGGGTGACGTACTCTGATCCCTGTCACCAGCATAGATTTATAGAATCATTTTACCTGTGACCTCCAATCAGGGCCAGCTTCATGGGCATGTGACCTGTGTAGCGTCACAGGGCCCCACACTCAGAAAGGCCTTGTGTTGTGCTTATGATTGTTTCAATGCTGTGCTTTTGCTGTTTTGAAATTCTTAATCATTTCTGAACAAGAAACCCTGATTTTCCTTTTACACTGGGCCTCAAACTCTGTGGCTACAAGCCTTGTGGCCAGTCCCGTCTGTGACGCTGCTAAACCTGTTTGGCAACCTTCAACAGTCGTCACCCCCAAACCACTCCTGGCTTTTCCCTCTCAGCACAGGTTCTGCCCCCGCTTTGTCAGGTGTGACAAACCTCAGTTCCCAGCACGTGTCCAAAAAGTTACCTGCGTCCTTGCCTCTTGTCCTTTTCCCTGGAAGGACAGATAAGCCTTTCATCTGGGCTATGGGAAGCCTCATCTAGTCCCACTTTCTCCAGAACCTTCTTCCATCCATTATTCCCCTCTTCCAGGTCTTCAAACTTTCTCTCTTCATCGGTTCCTTCTCCAAACATATGAACATACGCTTTAAGAGCAGCCCTCTTGCTGGGCATTGGGAAAATGGTTTAACTCCCAGGCAGCTTCCGTGGTATCCACCTGTCCAGTGGAAACACAATTGGGGCCCAAAGGAGGGGATGTGACTACCCCTGGGTAGTGGCTAAGGATGTTGACTCTGGAGCCCAGAGCCCAGCTCTGCCATTTACTAACTCTGTCACCTTGAGCAAGTTACTTTACCTCTGTATGCCTCTGTTTTCTTATGAAAAATGAGAATATTTTTAGTCTCTACTTCAAAGGGTTGTTGGGAGAATAAAATTAAATGGGTTTAGAACAGTGCATGGCACGTAGTAAGCATTGTCTAAGTGTTTCTAATTATTACTCCGTTTCTCCTCAGCTCCATTGTTCTTTTCTTCATAGCAAAGAATGATGAGGAGGGGAAAACAGAATACTATTCTGCTTGTCAAAGAAATCATTGGATGTTTGGAAATAAATGGAAAAGATGGGCATTGTATCTTTTTATTTAATTAATTTATTAATTAATTTTTTTGAGACAGGGTCTCACTCTATTGCCTGGGGTTAGAGTGCAGTGGCAGCATCATAGCTCACTGCAGCCTCAAACTCCTGGGCTCAAGCGATCCTCTTGCCTCAGCCTCCCCAGTAGCTGGGACTGCAGGTGCATGCCACCATGCCCAGCTAATTTTTGTATTTTTTTTGTACAGACTGGGTCTTGCTATGTTGCTCAGGTTGGTCTCAAACTCCTCGCCACAAGTTATCCTCTACCTCGGCCTCCCAAAATGCTAGGATTCCAGGCATGAGCCAGCGTGCCTGGCCTGTATCCTGTTAGTATCAGAACTTTTGTCCTCAGCTGTGGTTCTTTAGTTGTCAGATCTGAACAATGGGAAAGAGACCATTCAGCACCTTGCATTCTCCTTGTAGAAATCATTACTAAAGAAAAACAAAAGCATTCTGTTATAAGCACTACCAAATACATGCTTAACTTATCAGTTTATAGCATCAAAAATGAAAAATGTCAGCACCTTCCAAATTCCTATTCTCCCACCCAATAAAGGGCAGGTTCAATGATTTTCCCCTTAAAATAAGTACTTATTTAATTACTTTTTTTTTTTTTTTTTGGAGAAACATCTTGTTCCTTGGGTGAAGTCTTCTGAAACATTGTCTGGTACAGTTTAACATCATCAAGATCAATCCTGTTGTCCAAGTAATAAAACTGGGGTATATCTAAATTCCACATACATTCCTGTACCTCACCTCTTTACCATCTAGCCAGTTGCCACATCATATTGATTTTTACCTCCAGTCTTTCACACCTACCCCCTTCTCCTAACTTTAGTTTAAGCGCTTTCCTATCTTAGTGGCTGTCAATACTAGTAGGGCATTTTTCTATATATTTCTGGGCACATCCCAGGCCAACTGAACCAGAATCTCTGGAGATGAGGCCCAATGGCAGTGATGTAAATATTTTTTAATGTTTATTTTTAGAGATGGAGTCTCACTCTGTCACCCAGGCTGGAGTGCAGCAGCTATTCACAGGTACACTATAGCCTGGAATTCCTGGGCTCAAGTGATCCTCCTGCCTCAGCCTCCTGAGTAGCTGGGACTACAGGTGCATGCCACCACATCTGACTTTTTTTTTTTTTTTTTTTTTGTCGATACAGGGTCTCACTATATTATCCAGGCTGGTCTTGAACTCCTGGCCTCAAGTGATCCTACTGCCTTGGCCTCCAAAAGTCCTGGGATCACAAGCATTAACCACTGCACCTGGCCCCAATATCAGTATTTTTAAGAGTTTCCCAGTGATTGTTCTAATGGTCATCAGGGTTGAGGATGGCTTAATTTTCTGGATGATGCAGTCGTCACCTGGCTGCTCTCACTGTGTCTATTCACCCTCCTCCAATGGATCCTAATACTGACTCAGAGTTATCTCCTGGTAGATAAATCTAATCATGTCCTGCTCTGCTTAATTACCTCCATGGTTCCCTTTCCATGTAGGTTATAATCTCAGCTCCGTATGGTAATTTATTAAAAATAGAAATTTATTGCTCACAGTTCTGGAGGCTGGGAAGTCCAAGATCAAGGCTCCAGAAGATTCTTTGTCTGGTGAGGGCTTGTTTCCTGTTCACAGATGGTAACTTCTCACTATGTACTCACATGGTGAAAGAGGTGAGGGGTTTCTCTGGGGTCTCTCGTATAAGGGCACTAATCCCACTCATGAGTGCTTTGCCCCCATGATCTAATCACCTTCCAAAGGCCCCACCTCCCAACACCATTGTGTACTGGGGGTTAGGTTTCTTTTTTATTTTAAAACATTTTTATTAAAAAATTTTTTTTAGAGACAGGGTCTTGCTATGTTGCTGAGGCTGGTCTGGATGGAACTTCTGGCCTCAACAATTCTTCTGCCTCAGCCTCGTGAGTCACTGGGATTTCAGGCATGAGTTACCATGCCCAGCTACTTACTATCCCTCTTCCCCCTATTTTTTTTTTTTTTTGAGATGGGGTCTTGCTCTGTCACTCATGCTGGAGTGCAGTGGCTCTATCATAGCTCATTGTAGCCTCTAACTCCTCCTGCCTCAGCCTCCCGAGTAGATGGGACTACAGGCGTAAGTTACCACACGCAGCTAGGTTTCAACATATGAATTTTGGGGGGAACACAAACATTCAGACCATAGGAAATACAAATATAAATATTGTGAATACTTACACCTTAGTCTTCTACCCAAAACACAAAATGAACCAACTTTCCACATAAGCTGAATGTTCTTTCCCTTTTTTCTGGTTTTTCATGGTGACAATTATTATGATGTTCATGAACACATTATCAGAAGAAAACAATAAAAATCATAAATTAACCCCCTACTCCCTAAATTTTTTGATTTCCCATTTTCTAAGTGCTTTAAAACTAGTAATAAGTCATGTCTATGAGTGTTGAACATTTTAATTTATATTTCCTATTATATTTTATCTTTAATTCATAATTAAAAGTTTATAAGTACAAGATAATTACTGAAACAGGGGCTGTTTAACACACCCATCGTGATTCAAAGATGTGAGCCCTAGCATATATATTTTGAATTATCTAGGGGTCAGGAAGAAATGCTTGTGAATAAGGACCGACTGAGAATAACCTTGTAAAGAAATGCTTAGGAAAAGGAAGAAAAAATGTAATTGTATCGTAAGGGTTTGGTTTACTAAATCTAAGAACATTATTGCTTTTAGTATTTGTTAATGTTTACTAAAGCCTAGCTTAGTTATTTTAATAAAGAGGTTTTTTTCTTTTTGGAATAGAATGGGGGGAATTAATGATTAAGGTTAAATCTGGGTGAGCTCGGGATAGAGCTACCATTTTAAACCCCAGGCAAACTTCAGCCTTTGAAGATCAGAGTGAGTGACCATGGCAAGATATAGTCATCTGGTGGCAGGAAATTACAGAGACTTTTTAAATTACAGAGATAGTTTTTGAGTGCTTCAGTGGTGAAATTGCAAAACCAAACAGCAGTAGGAGTTGCAGTAGTAGTTGTAGCCAACATTTATTATGGGCTAACCTTGCATGAGGCAGAGGGCTCAGTATTTTATGTGAAATATTTCAGTTAATCCTCACAACAATCTTATGAGTCTATTCTTAACTCCATTTTACAAGTGAGAAAATCCAGAATTAGTAAAGAGTAAAACCTGGAAAGGAACACCTGTGAGTCTGACTGCATCTCTAACCATACAGTCAGTATTCTAATAGATGCCACTTATTACGTACTTACTATGTCCTGAGTGCTTTAAAATTATTTTTAATTCTCACAGTACAAATATATCAGTCCCATTTTTCCCAGAAGGAAACAAAGTTTCAGAATGCCTGGATTGATTTTCTATTACTGCAGTAACAAATTGCCACAATTTTAGTGGCAAATTTATTCTCTTATGGTTCTGGAGGTCAGAAGTTCTAAAGTCAAGGTTTCAGCAGGGCTGTGCTCCTCCAATCTCTGCTTCCACTGTCATGCCTCTGTCTTTGACTCTGGCCTTCCTACTTTCCTCTTATAAGGACCCTGTAATTACACTGGACTCACCCGGATGATCCAGGATAATACTGTACCCCCATCTCAAGATCCTTAAATTAATCATGTCTATAAGGCCCCTTTTGCCATGTAAAGTGACTATATTCACAGGATTCAGGGATTAGGATGTGGACATATTTGGGGGGCCATTATTCAGCCTATAACAGTGCCTAACTAATTTCCCTGGGGTCATAGAGCTGGTAAGGATTCGAGATAAGATTTAAATCTAGATGTTTTCTGGCTCCAAAGTTCACATTATTTCTGCTCTACCATATTAACAATGATGTGAAACACTTTTAGAATGTCAAAGAGACAATGTCTTGACATTGTAAAAAGAGGCAGACACTGTGGTAGGTACTGGAAAAATATGAAATGTTTTATGAGTTTGAGTCATCTTTGCACAGGTGCCTTATTAATCTCTGCATTTTTCAAAGGTACAGGAGATTAAAGATTAACTAGTTTAAATAATTAATAAATAATATAAAGTAACTCCCAGAGTAGGTATTATTAGACTTCACTTTTTTACATTAAAACATTTTATTCCTTATTTCTCCCTTCCACAGATTAACACCAGGTTAAATTACTATACTTTTTTTTTTTAAATTACTATACTTTTTAAAAACCTTCTTTTTGTTCTCAGATGTGTGAAATGAAAATCTATCCTGGACAGAGCATAGATGTGAGCAAAAAACATCTGATTCTGTCTGTCTTTCAATGTTTGTGAGATTTGCTTTCTCCACTATTGTACTAAAAAAGGAGCATAATGCTTGGTCGTTGTCTTTGGATTTTAGAAGGGGTATATATATCTATTCCAAACTTTTAAGCAAGTGGCCTGAAAGGCTATAAGCCAACTCAGAGAGGACTCCAGAGCAAGAGGAGCCTCTTTAGCTACTCCAGTGGATCTGCCATGTACAGTTTCTGCCCCAGTAGATCCAAATATCTATGGCAGATCTGGATGCGGTATGAAGTCTATGGCAGGCTCTTAGTAGGGAAATTACACGAGAGACACAGCATTTTGGAGGAAAGTCAGGCTCTCATGACTTTTTTTTTTGAGAGGCAGTTTGTGGTTTTCTCTCTCTCTTTCTTCCTCTCTCTCTCTCTCTCTTTTTTTTAACTAGAGATTAAATTCCTGGCCATGGCACCCTAGGTGTTCGTAGGATCTGCACTACCCATTGAGAACTAGGTGGTATCTGAGCCTAAGCCATAAACTTGGGTGGCTCAGCAGTTCTTTAACATGAAGTTGAAATGTGTATTTTGGTTCCAAAAGGCCAAATCAAGTTGAATAAACAGGTGGTTCTCACTTCCAAGATTCCAAATCTTGCTGCACAAGCACATCTCCCCTCAACTCTTGCCTGTAATTGCAGAAGGAGTTTTCTTAGATGAGTTTGTTTGGGAAGAAAAAGAAGCAGCCTGTTCACTAATGGCTGTGCACCAGCCAGAACTGGACTGTGGCCCGATTATAGACCTCAGAAGTGGCTCTGAGGGATGGTAGGGAAGAGAAATCCTCCTAGTGGGAAAAACATGGACCAATACATTCCATTGTCCAATTTGCCTGGAAGGAGAGATGGCCTAAGGAAATGTATCTATCTATACCCATCACATTTGCAGAGAATTGGATGGAATAATAGTGAATGATTGGTGACAAGGATGCTTGAGGAAGTGGCAGGTAGATGCATCTTTTGGGATGGGAGTATACAGTATTTGTGTCTTATGTGTGTGCTTATGAGGGGGTGACCCACTGCAGAAGAGGCTGTCAATGATCAAGTAGACAAGAGGACTTGTTCTTTTTTCCCTCTTCTTGTTACTCCAATGCTTGTTTAATGGGTTCATATACAAGGTAGCATAGTAACTATAACCAAGAGTCATAGATTATGAGTGGCTTCAACGAAATAGACTTCCTTGCACCATAGCTGACATAGCAGCTGTCATGGATGAGTGCCCAATTTGCCACCAGCATCAACTAACTCTGAATTGCAGTATGCTGTCATATCCCTAGGACCAGCCAGCCACTTTGTTGATTACACTGGACATGGAGCAACATATAAGAGAAAGTAATTTACTCTTGGTAGACTGGATAATGTATTTTGTATTTCCACTTGCCTTTTCTGATGACTGTGCTTCTGCAGCAACACTCTCTGGGGATTTACTAAATGCCCAATTGTGGTAATTTCTGTTGCTGCCGTAACAAATTACCATAACTTTAGTGGCTTATAACAACACTTCTTTACTATCTTAGAGTTTCTATGGGTCTGAAGTTTACATGCAGCATGGCTCAGCTGGTTCTCTGCTTAGTCTTCCAAGGCTGCAATCAAGTTGTTGGTAGGGATGTGCCAGTTTCTGGAGGCTCTAGGAGAGAATCTATTTCCATGCTCATTCAGGTTATTGGCAGAATTCTTATAATCTTTGTAGGTTGACTAGAGCAAGAAGACTGACCCTCCCTTGAGTAAGGGGGAATTTCTCCTGCCTGACTACCTTTGAGCTGGGTCATTGGCTTTTTCTGCCTTCAGGTTAGAACTGAAGCATCAACTCTTCTTGGGTTTTGAGCCACTGGCCTTTGGACTGGAACTTACACCATCAGCTCTCCGGTTCTCAGGCCTTCAGACTGGGTCTAGAACTTATACCATTGGCTTCTTTCTCCGCTTGATTCTGTTTTTCTGGAGAATGCTGGCTATTACAGTATCCATTTTATAGTGAAAGAAGACAATGGGCTTTCAATTATAAGATTTTTTGGTATTATTATATACTTTAGCCACTGCCTGGCAAAACAATATTCTTATGGAACTGAATCTACTGCCAATTCAATTAGAATATTAGGTAGGAGATAATACTTTCAAGGTTGGAGTGATGTCCTACAACCATATGCTCTGGACCAGTAATCAAAATATGTTTGTCCAAAAGTCAGAATACAAGGATTGGAGAATCAAGAGTGAAAATAAGATTGATATCTCTTACTGTTACATGTTTTTTAAAAAACAACAGTTTGCTTTCATTCTCACAATTCTGGCTTAACTTGTTTGAAAGTTTTGGTAACCAAAAAGAATGACTTCCCTGAGACACACAGAAACCCAAATATGCATCTGTACCCAGGTAACAAATACACTTCTATGGAATTTGGAATTGAGATTTTTCCCACCTGAATAGGAATGTGTCACCAGATGATGTAACAATAATACCATGGGAATCAAAGTCCAGAGAGACACCTGCCCATTTTTGATTCTTCATGCTACTTTTTAAATAGGCACATATAAGGGGTTGCAGAGTTGTCTGGGAGTGAATGAGCTTGTTAGTAAAAGGAACCGTGGTTACTGCTATTCTGGGAAAGGGTGAGAAAAGTATCTTGAACCTGGGAAATCACTTGGCCTTCTATCAGTATTACCCATCAAATGGTAAAGACTAATGGTGAACGATAGTAATCTCAGGTACCAAGGACTCAAATTCTTTTATTAGGAATAAAAGTTTGGATTATTTCACCAGAAAAGTAACCCAGACTAGCTGTGCTGCTGGCTTTGAACAAAGGAAACTGAAGGATGTGGTGGAGGAATTAAGTCTTAACTTGTCAACTATAGTCTTATGACCACTTGCAGAACTGTATTATTCTTCTTTGCTGTTTCATTACTTCTGCTCAATATTTATCCTATCCTTTAACAATATTTACAAATGTCTATTTTATATGTGTTCTGGTAGTATTTAATTGAAACTATACAATTATAGAATTATATGAATATATGTGAATAATAGCCATAGACCATGAAGATACATGCATGTATGTATGTGTGTATATGTATTAATATATAAATATATATTGCTATCTCATTAGTATATATCTATCTTTCAATCTCATCATATACAGTGTCCAGAAAGTATCCAGCCGTGTAACCATTCTTGTTATATTAATAATGGCTGGGTACTTTCCAGACATCCCTCGTATATTATATATATGGCTATCTTATCTACATATATGTATATGTATGCATCTCAATCTCATCATAGATACATATCTCTCTCTCAGAGATTTCAAAACTGATTCCCCATTGAGGAGGTGCATCCATTTTCAACTGTAGAAAAGGCAGTGGCATTATGTTAGGACTTAAATTTGTTGCTGCCCTTTACAAGTTTAAATACAGAAGAGGGTGTTCATTGACTTTGGGAAGCTACGTGGAGAAGTGTAGTGAATGCTTTTAGGCTTTATTATTGTCCAGCATCTTTGGAATACCCTACTTTAGTTTGGAAAATTTTCCATATTACCCTGGGGAGTTATCCTTCCCAAGATAGAAACCAGAAATGAATGGGGCATAGGCAATGGCTTCAATAGTGAGGTGCTTAAGATTTTGATATGAAAGGGTAGAAGTTGAAGACCATACACCATACGGAATGCATTCTTTTCTGGCAAAGCAATTGGTGGCATTTGGCTTTTAGGGGAACCAGTGATGGAGATTCTGTTTTTTAATTGTTCAGTATCAGTTGTTTGAACTGCAGTATCTGTACCCAATATGCCATCTGAGACGTCTCCACTGGAGTTCTACCGGTTTGGGTGCTATTTTTGCCTGTGGCATCTCCAAGATGGATCCTCTGGCCCTCCCAGAGATTGTGAGAGCCCCGTAAGATATTTTATGAATTCTATTTTTTGGTGGTTGCGTGCTTATGCGTGCTTGCGCATTCTCTCTTTCTCTCTGTCATCATTTACTCTAGGGGAAGCCAACTGCATACAGAAAGGATCATGTGGCAAAGAATCGAGGCTTTTGGCCAGCAGCTATATGAGTGACGAGGGAGCTTGGAGGTGAATCCACCAGCCTCAGTCAGTCCTTTAGATGACCGCAGTGCTGGCTCACACCTTGATTGCAATCTCCCGAGAGACTCTGTGCCTGAATCACCTAACTAAGCTGCTCCCAAATTTCTGACCCACAGAAACTGAGATAATAAATGCTTGTTTTAATACATTAAATTTTGGCATAATTTGTTATGCAGCAATAGATAAAAATCACAAGTAGATATAATGGAATGAAAAATTCCAAGATGATTAAGGAGGCACTGTACAATAAATTGCTAGAATTGCTGAGTCTCCAGGTTCTCTGAACTTCAAGACTTTTGCATGTGATGCTTGATTTACTTATTTTTTTGGTTTTTTTTTTTCAAGAGTATTTATTGCAATGGATTTAAACAATTATTTAATTTTTAAAATATTTTAATAGATTTAGGGAGTATAAGTTGTATTCTGTTACATGTATATGTTGTATAGTGGTGGAGTCTGGGCTTTTGGTGTACCCATCACCTGAATAGTGTACATTGTACCCCATAAGTAATTTTTCATCCCTCACTCCTCCCTCCTTCCCCCTTTTGCATCTCCAATGTCCATTATAACACTCTGTGTGCCATTGTGTAGCCATAGTTTAGCTCCCACTTATAAGTGAGAACATGTGGCATTTATTTTTCTGTTGCCGAGTTATTTCACTTAGGATAACGGCCTCCAGTTCCATTCAAGTTGCTGCAAAAGACATTATTTCATTCTTTTTTGTCTCTGAGTGGTACTTAGTGGTATATATATATATACCACATTTTCTTAATCCACTCATTCATTGGTGGGTCTTTATGTTGGTTCTATATTTTTGCAATTGTGAATTATGGTGCAATAAACACAGCAGTGCAGATGTCTTTTTTATAAAATGATTTCTTTTCCTTTGAATAGATCCCCAGCAGTAGGATTGCTGGATCAAATGGTAGTTCTATTTTTAGTTACTTGAAAAATCTCTATACTGTTTTCCGTAGACATTGTACTGATTTACATTCCCACCAACAGTATAAAAGTGTTCCCTTTTCACCACATCCAGGCCAACATCTATTGTTTTTAGGCTTTTTAGTAATGGCCTTTCTAATTGGAGTAAGGTGGCATCTCACTGTGGTTTTAATTTGCATTTCCCTGATGATTAGTGATGTTGAGCATTTTTTCATATGTTTATTGGTCATTTGTATATCTTCTTTTGAAAAATGTCTGTTTATGTCATTTGCTTTTTAATGGGATTTTTTTTTTCTTTCTGAGTTGTTTGAGTTCCTTAAAGATTCTGGACGTTAGTCCTTTGTCAGATACCTAGTTTGCAAATAGTTTCTCCCATTCTGTAGGTTGTCTATTTACTTTTTTGATTATTTATTTTGCTGTGTAGGAGGTTTTTAGTTCAATTAAGTCCCATTTGTCTACTTTTGTTTTCATTGCATTTGCTTTTGGGGTCTTTGTCACAAATTCTTGCTTAGAACAATGTCTAGAAGAGTTTTTTCCTAGGCGTTCTTGTAGGATTTTTGTGGTTTCAGTTATTACTCTTAAGTCTTTAATCTATTTTGAGTTAATTTGTTCTATGGTAAGAGATAGAGATCCAGTTTCATTCTTCTGCATACGGCTATCCAATTTTCCCAGCACAATTTATTGAGTAGGGTCTCCTTTCCTCAGTGTATGTTCTTGTTGACTTTGTCAAAGATTAGTTGGCTGTAAGTATATGGCTTTATTTTGGGGTTCTCTATTCTGTTCCATTTGTATGTGTTTATTTTTATACCAGTACCATGCTGTTTGTGTTACTATAGTCTTGTAGTACAATGTGAAGTCCTGCTATGTGACAGCATATAGTTGGATCATGTTTTTTTAATCCATTCTGCCAATCTATATCTTTTAAGTGGCTATTTAATCCATTTACTTTCAAGGTTAAAACTTATATGTGAGACTTTATTCTTGTCACATTGTTAGTTGATTTCTAGTTGTTTTATAATTTCTTTGTTCCTTTCTTTTTCTCTGTCTTTTTGTATTTGACATTTGCTGAACTTCTGTCATCTTGCTATTTAATTCTTTTCTCTTCCTCCTTGGTCTGATTGTTTTATAAGACCAGTAAGTTTTATATCTCATGTGTTTTTGTGATGGCAAATATTGACATTTTGTTTTCATGTTTGGGACTTTTGAGTATTTCCTGTAGGGCCAGTCTAGTGGTGATGAAGTCTCTCAGTGTTTGCTTGTCTTAAAAGACTTTATTTCTCCTTTATCTATGAAGCTTATTCCGGCAGGATATAAAATTCTTGGTTGGAAGTTTTTTCTTTCAGAACTTTGAAAATGCCATCCCATTCTTTTTTGGTCTGTAAGATTTCTGCTGAGAGGTCTGCTGTTACTCTGATGGGGCTTCCTTTATAGGTAACTAGACATTTTTTCCTTGCTAATTTTAAAATTCTCTCTTTCACTGTGACTTTAATCATTCTGGTTATAATATGCTATGTGAAGGTTTTTTTTTTTTTTTTTTTTTGCATGTATTTACCTGGGGATTGTTGTGCCTCTTGTATCTGAATGTCTAATTCTCTTGCTAGTCCTGGGATATTTTCATCAATTATTTCCTTAAATAGGTTTTCTAAACTTTTTGATCTCTATTCCCCCTCAAGAATACCAATAATTTGTAAGTCTGGTCACTTTGTATAGTCTCAGATGCCTTGAAGGCTTTTCTCATTCTTTTTAATTCTTTTTTCCTCATTTTTTGCCTGACTGCATTATCCTAAAAGACCTTTCTTCAAGTTTTGAGATTATTTCTTCTGCTTGGTCTAGTCTATTCTTGAAGGTTTCAAATGTGTTTTGTATTTCCTTCAGTGAATTTTTCAGCTCTGGGATTTCTGTTTTTTTTTTTTTTTTAAATGATATCTATCTCCCTGGTAAATTCCTCATTTATATCCTGAATTTCTTTGTATTGGTTTTCAGATTTCTCTTCCATCTCATTGAGCTTCTTTAGAATCAATATTTGGAATTCTTTATCTGGCATTACAAGGAATTCTTTTTGATTGGGATTTATTGCTGGACAATTGTTGTGGTCCTTTAGTGATATCATATTTCCTTGCTTTTTCATGTTTCCTGTGTCCTTCCATTGATATTTGTGCATCTGATGTAGCAGTCGCTTGTTTCAATTTTTTGAAATTGCTTTCAAAGGGGAGAATTTTTTTCCTGAAGCTGTATATATGTTGTTGGTTGAATATTACACTTTGGCTTTGGTTTTGGGTATCTGCAGTAGTGTGATTTTTGTTTCTCAGGCAGTACACAAGGTCAGTGGTATCTGTGCTTTCCTTGGTACCTTGGGGAACAGTTATTAGTGAAGGCTGTGGTGAAATTTTACTGGGGACTTGAACACCAGATGAGTCAGTCTTTGGGTCCCAGTAGTGGCAGCAATGGGCTGAGTATGCCTGATTTTAGGCCCCAAAGAAGCTTATGCTGGCAGCGGCGATAGTGTATTCTGGGAGGCAAACTCTTGGGAATTCAGGCGGCTTGCTCAAAGGCTAATAGTTGGAACAGAAGGCTGGGTGTATGGGCCAGTTCTTAGGCACCTAAGCAGCTGGTGTGATGTGAGAGGTGACAGTAGCAGTGGTGGGCCCACCCACTATGACCCAAGTGGTCCATCTTTGTGTTACTGCTAGCTGCAAGGATTGGGCAAGCTAGTCCATGGTCCCACAGCTGCCTGTAATAGGGCTGTGGGTATTGTCCTAAGTGTGCTCTTGGGAAAGCTTGGTCTCCCCTATCCCTTCCTGGCCAGATGGCAGCTGCTGCCACATCAACTTGAACTCAGTCCAAGGGCAGGGTGTGGCCCATTATTAAACTCTCAAAATGGTGCTGGATGTGGGCTTGCAATCAAAGAGGGCAGGGCCCCTTTCAGGCAAGCAACCTGGGCAAGAAACTGTGGGGAGTGCTGTCTACTCTTGTCTCAGTCTCACAGGAGCCAGTAGTAGGGTGGTGGTAATTGTCTTAGGTGTGTGTAGGAGAGCTTGGGCTTCCCTGTCCTTCTTCTGCTGAGTGGGGCTGCTGCTGGTCAGCCTGAACTCAGTCTGAGGGTAGGGCACTGCCTAGCTTTAAACTCCCAAAATGGCACCTTGGGCTTGTGACCAGAGAGGGTGGGGCCTCTTCCAGCCAAACTGCATGGACAAGATGCTGGGGAGAATGCTGTTTCCTCACAACTTGGTTCCACATCAGCCTGTAGCAGGGCAGCGGGAATTGTCCTAGGTGTGTCTAGAAGAGCTTGGGCTCCCCTGTCCCTCCTCAGCTGGACAGGGCTGTAGCTGAGTCACTGTGAATTCAGCCCAAGGGTGGGGCACAGCCCAGCTTCAAACTCCCAAAATTCTTAGGCAGCTACCAGTAATACAAGGACAGACCATTTGGGTCATAGTGGGTGGGTCCACCACTGCTACTGTCACCTCTCATATCACACCAGCTGCTTAGGTGTCTGAGTACTGGCCCATACACACAGCCTTCTGTTCCAACTCCCTGGGCCTGTGATCAGAGAGGACAGGGCCCTTCACAGGCAGGTTGCACTGGCAGGAAACTGCGGGGAGTGCAATTTGCTGGAAACTTGGTTCTACAGTAGCTGGCTGCAAGATGGTGGGCATCATCCCACATGCATACTGGAAAGCCTGTTTTCCCTGCTCCTCCCCAGCCAGGAAGGGACTGCAGCCATTTCGAGCTCAAACTCAGCCCAAGGATGGGGCACAGACTAGTGTCAAACTGTCAAAATGGCATCTTGGACAGTGACCAGCAAGTCTGGGGCCCCACCAAGGTATGCAGTGTAGGTGAGAAACTATGGAAAATGCTGTCCGTTCACATCGCAGTCTCAACAGCAGCCCACAGCCAGGCAGTGAGGACCTTCCCAGGGGTGCGTGGGAGTGCCTGGGCTCCTCTGTCCCTCACTGGAGCCATGCAGTGGCTGCAGGCATGCCCACACTTCCCCAGTATCTAGGCTCTCAGAATAGCACCCATCTCAAGCTGCTCTGGGCTGGGATGTCTGTGGAATTCCATGTGAGTTCCCTTCCTGGAACAATGTTTCTGTGTGATCTCCAAGCAGCTCCCTATGTTAGGCCTGAAACCTGTGTGGGTCGGGGGATTCTCTTGTAGTCAAGATTATAAAAGCTCCTGTTGGTGAGTGGAACCCTGGGGGCTTCTTTTTTACTATTTCCCCCCATCCAGGAACCACTCCCAGCTCTTATCCAGTCCCCACCTGGGTGAGTTGCCCTGAACCCTCTCCTTACCCACTTTTGGTGTTTCCCATCACTTCGCGGGTGAATCCTAGCATTCTCTCCTAGATGATCTGTTCAAAATGTGAGAATCTGCTTACTCTTCTGGTTTCTCTTCATGGACAAGGCACATACTATGTGTGTCTAGTACTCCATCTTGATGCTATGATTTACTTATCATGCATATCGCCTTTCTGCTGCCTGGATCTGATGCCAGCGCCAGGGAAACTGAACCCACAAGTTGACTGTATGCATCTGCTTCCTGAGGGAGCTCACAGGCAGAGCAGCTGTGTATGCTATCCTCCAGTGAGGTAGTCTATGCTGACATTGGATGTGCTGGACCCTCAGGCACTATCTCCACTGCTGGAGCCTGGGGAAGCTTACTGATATCCAAGAAACTCCTCAAACATTATCAAGAACAAAGATATTGTTCCATGTTTTTGTAAAGCTAAAGGTATTGAGGGTTTGCTCAGGATGTGGAAGATCCAATGGCAGCAGACTGTCTTCTGAACTAAGCCCTTTCTCAAGAGGTAGAGTTTGGGAATATGATCAGATCTATGCCTTGAAAACACAGATTGGTTGTTCTGCCTCTATTCTTTGTTCCCCATATCCCATTTTTTCCATCTTCCCCCAAACAGTCCATAAAACAGGCTCCCTCATATATGGTTTTGAGAGGGTCGATTGTCACAATCTTTAGAAGTATTATTTGCCCATTTGCCAAAGGCCATGTCTCAGTTCTTTTTCTCCTTGAGCTGTGTGTAGAATTCAGCAAAGCAGACTGATTTGCTTTCTGCTACCGTGGGATCAGACTCTTCACTTCCTTTAACTTCTGAGACATCCTGCTGACTAGTTCCTGTTCTACCTTCTTTGTGTTTTCCTCTTCAACTCTTTAAGCACAGAAATTATGATGATAGTGAGATTGATAACTAAAGTTTTGAAATTTTGATTTTGACTCAATAAGGAATATTTAAATACAGCTTTGTTAGAAATGGAGAATGGCCATTTGATAGTCTGGCAATTCAGACTTGAGAGTCACCTGCATAGATACGGTATTTGAAGCTGGTTGGACATAAGATCATAGGGAAGAAAAATAGAAAAAAGGATGCAGAGAATTAAACTTAGTAGACCTTTTCATGGAGTTGAAGAAAAAGCTAGAAAATACGGAGAAGTTTCATTTAAGCCACATATTATAATTATAAATTAATACCCATTCTTTACCAGAGCTATTAAAAAAGAATTACAGTAATACCAACTGATTTTAAATTGTATCTTGTATTTCTTCTGACCTTTCTAATATAGGAGGTAAGTTGCCAAGTATTGATGGAGAAAAGGAGAACTAGAGATTTATATAATGCATTTGCTAGGTAATTGGTTACTGGAAAAATCATTTTATTGTTAATTAAACAGTATTTTAAATATTTTATTTGGGTTGAGTGAGAATCAGATCTCATTACTGAAAGCTAACTAGTCGCTGTTCAAAGATGAAATAATCTCTGGTGAAGATGAAAATTTTAATTTCCTCCTATAGAAAAAAGCACAAGTGATTCTTATTCCTCAGGAAGTCTATCTACTGTGAAGGTATAATTTCAACCTTCAAGAAGAGAGAAAGCAGCCCTAAGTCTCCATGAAATCAAATTAAGTCAGTGGATGGTTGTATGACGAAATGAAAAGAAGGCAAACAGAACTTGTCAAATGTGTTGTTGATAAAAATGGTTTATAAAATTCAATGTGAATGAAATTCTTGTACATATTCATTTGCTAAATTTTATGGATACAGCCCAAATTTCTCTTGGGAAGAAAAATTATTAAAAAATTCATAATGAATAAAAAAATTGTAAAACATGTTATTTATTCTAATGCAGAAAATTAATGTGAGGAGTTTAAATTACTATAAAAGTCTACGTGGTTGAAAGTTGCAGTGATATGGCAGCTGCGAGGCAGAAAAATAGGCCCCCAAATATGCCCATGCCCTACTGCCTGGAACATGTGAATATATTCCCTTACATGGCAAAGGGACTATGCAGATGTGATTAAAGGAATAGACCTGAAAATAGAGAGATTACCCTGAATTGTCTGTGTGGGCCTAATCTAATCATATGAGTCCTTAAAAGCGGATAACTTTTCCCTGCTGCATCAGAGGAAAGAGATGGCAGAAGATGAGATTTAAAACTTGGGAAGTACTCTACCCACCATTGCTGGTTTTGTAGGTGGAGGAAGAGAGCCCTGAGTCAAGGAATGCAGTGGCCTCTATGAGATGGAAACAGCCCTCAGCTAAAAGCCAGCAAAAACACAGGGATTTGAGTCTTACAACGCAAAGAATTGAATTCTGCTAACAACCTGAAAGAGCCAGGGAAAAAAGGTCCTAGAGCTTGCAGAAAGGAACACAGCACTTGATTTTAGTCCAGTGAGACCCATGCTGGAATGCTGATGTACACAGCTGTAAGATAAAAACTTGTGTTGCTTTAAGCCACTAAATTTGTGCTAGTTTGTTAGAGTAGCAATAGAAAACAAATATAGCAGGTTTATTTGAAATATGTATAACTATTAAATAAATGGCCTCCAGTAAATTTCCCAATCTAGATAGATTTGTACTAAAGCCTTTTATATACCTTTTAGATGGAGCTGGCTTTTAACTTCTAATTAAAAACAAAAGCCAATCCAACTCTTAAAATAACTATCATTGTTTCGAGTTATAGTTTAACTAAAAAAATAAAGTTGGAATCATAATTTCAGTTGTTATTTCAAATCATTAATTAGATTGTTTCTTTAGCTTTCTTATACCTATCACAATATATTTGTGAAAGGAAGAATTTACTGTCACCATTTCTGTAAAATGATCCAGGTGGATGCTAGGTTGGTTATATATGCAGATCTGATGATTTCCTTGGCTGTGCTGGGAAGGATACCACATAAGGTCACAACATATTCCCTTCAACCAATGAATAAGAATGCAGCTTAATTTGGTAATCTTTTAATATGTGCAGTATGGTATTGTGGAATGAGCATGGTAGTTGCAGTCTGAAGACCTTGGTTGAATCTCACTTTCACCATATATTGTGTCAAACAAGTCGGCTAATCTCTCTGAACGACAGTTTTCTGATTTGTGATTTTGGAATAATATCTACCTTAATACTTTGTTCTTGAAATGACCATTATAACATTATAATGTATAATATAATGTATAATATCCTATACAAACACTGAGTACTAATGTGATATTTTGGAATTTTTCACCAGGTCTTGTAGCAAAACTATTACAGAAAAGAGAAAGTTGGGTGGAGTGGGAGAGGCCAGGTGGAGGTATAGTAAGAATGGGAAAGAATAAAAGTGACCAGAGCATCAGAAGAGGTGCTGGCAGGCCAGGAAACTGAGACCAAAGATCTTATTGATTCTAGAGCTGAGCATATTGGTGGCAGTCATCATCAGAGGCCTCTGGGGGCAGGGACAAGAATGGCAAAAATGAGCCAGGAACTGTAGGAAATGCAACTGAACCCTGGACCTCTAGGTATCTATGGGATGATATTTGCCATTACTGGAAATTTCCTTACCTGTGTCCCCACCTGAATAATGTAGTTCCTTCTTGTAGCTGTTTGAATTCTTTAGTCTGTAGAAATAGATGAGAATTAATCAAAAAGGGATTGTTGTGCGCAGAAACTGGAATGGCACACAAAACCTCAGAATAAGATAACAAAGTCTCCCAGGATGTAGGTATAACTAAAGAATTGGGCATAAAGGTGTGTGTTTTTGCCTTTTTTCTGAGATTTTTACTCTACATTGGCTTAATTCTTTTCTTTCTCTCTGCACATTGGATTCCATCACTTTTCTACTCTGGCAGAAAAATTTAGTTTCCAACCGCATATGAGTTTTATATAAAATGGGCTTAGCCACCCAGAGAGAGGCTGATCAGTCTCTTATTACCAAGTCAAAAATTCCTGGGGCAAAAGCAGGCAATGGCCACAGCTGGAACAATTTGAGCAACCAAATAAAGTATTATTGAATTATTATCCAAAGTATAAAGTAAATATTCAGGATTCTATGCTGACATAAATAAGTGAATGAATGAATGAATAAATGGGGAAGAAGAGGCAAATCTTCTGTGCAGAAAAATTCCAAATAATTTATGTAGATGCTTGTCCTTAAGGTGGTGGAACATAACTCCCCACTCCTTAAGTGTGGGCTGCACATAGTAACTTCCTTCCAAATAGTACAGTATGGAAATGGAGAAAAGAATAAATTTATGGTGGAG
Organism: Daubentonia madagascariensis; assembly: GCA_023783475.1. Taxonomy (NCBI): domain Eukaryota; kingdom Metazoa; phylum Chordata; class Mammalia; order Primates; family Daubentoniidae; genus Daubentonia; species Daubentonia madagascariensis. The sequence goes on along the minus strand of JAKFHU010001684.1, from coordinate 19,786,647 downwards.
AAACCTTGCAAACAGTACTTCAGCCAGGTGATTAAGATTAACATCAACAGTGATAAGTCATGTTGATAGTAAGTACCCTTGATATTATGTGATGAGAATGACAGTTTTTCTCTGTGGTCTTTCTTCCCCAAACCCATAGGCTTAGTCTAATCATGAGAAAAACAGATAAATTTCAATTGAGGGACATTTCACAAAATACCTGACCAGTACTCCTCAAAACTGTTAAGATCATCAAAAACAAGGACAGTCTTAATATAATTTATCAATATTGGTTCATTAATTACAAGAGTGTATGATATTCAGGTAAGATCTTAATAATAGGGGAAACCAGGTGTGGGTGTAGGGCATACTCTCGTCACAGATATTCTGTAAATCTAAAACGGTTCTAAAATAAAAAGACTTATTTTTAAAAAATCATGGGAAAAGGGATTGATGAACTCATTTTCCTCAGATATCGACCCCTGAATTAATCAATTGAGGTCAACAGTGATGAGGCCAAGCTCCAGGAACATGGTAATTTATTGTAGCCACAGTAATGTTGGGGAGTGTGTGTGTGTGTGTGTGTGTATGTGCTTGTGTGTATAGGAGCAGAGATGCTGGTGGAGAAATCCAAGAACATAGTGCTGGGTAGATAATTTAATAGATACTCGTTAAATTTGAATTCCTGATTTACGTTCATATCGTACAAGGTTATTTTGGAAGTCTGTGGTATTGTCTCCTGATCTCACAAGCAGTTCTTTTTTTTCCTACCCCAACTCTCCCTCTTCCTCACACTAGGTTGATGTCTGTTGACCTCAGCACGCCAATACCCCTGGTCTACCCCATGACATCACTGCCAAGGGAACTGTCTAAGGCACTGACCCTGAGAGTGCAAAAACATTGCTAGAAAAAATTTTACAGAAACTTTAGAAGATAAAGATGAAAAATTAAATAGAGAGTAGAAAAAAAGAGAAAAAGATGCATAATTTAAGAGTCAAAAGATAAACTACCCAGAATTCCAGAAAGAGAAGACAAAAAAAATGGTATGGAGAAAATTATCAAACAAAAAGATCCATGGTGATTTTTCAGTGCCGAGACTTGTAATTAAAGATTGCATTGAGCTACCAGTACAATGAATGAAGACACATTCCTAAACATATCATTGTGAAAATTCATTGCTAAGGATAGAGAGAAGATTCTAAAATTTTTCTTGAGAAAAAAAAATGTGACCTGCAAAAAAAATGACCAATGTAATATCACATTTTCCATCAACAATGTTGAATGTTAGAAGACAGTGAAAAAATAGCATTAGAGTTCTAATGAATAATGTCAAAAGATTCATAAAATATCTTCTTCACCCTTGCAAGGAAGGTTATTTGAGGTTGGGCTGTATCCAAATGAGAAAGAAAGTTAAAACAGAAAAAAATCTTGGCATCCTTGAAAAATAGTGGAGTCAATTTGTCTCTAGAAGAGCTGCAAAGGGAAACCCTAGAATTACAGCCATGTAGCAGGCCTGGAGGGCAGCCAGTCTAAACTGAGACATCAGGAGAGATGATGATTCAATAGAACATCTATTATTATTTTACACCTACTGAGATTGAGAAAAAGCCAAGAAAAAATGGGTACGATTAGAAAATTGAAGACAAGACTATAAAAAACATCAAAATAATCAATCTACACTGCTTGGATCTTGTTGAGACCATGTTACGTTCTTAATACTCTTAATGACTTTCAAGTTTTACAGCAATCTACAGATAAAGCACGAAACAGTTAATCATATGTCAATTCCATTAACCTTAATATTGCAAAAGCTGTTATACAGATGATAGAATTTGCAGGAGAAAAGAACAGAATTATGCTGAAATGAAAATTACTGTCATTAATATCATCTTCGAAAGTAAGAGGAAAAATTATGGACCCAATATCTTTGAGTTTGGCTTGACATTCGGCCAAGATATGCATTTAGTTTGTTGCTATAATATATATTTTCCACAGCTGTTGAAATAAGAAATAAAAATGTTAGTATTTTACTAAAGATACAAAGTAACTATATAAGGAATTCAAAATAGAGATATAACAACTGTTTGGAAGGGGGCTAATAGTAAGCCAGCTGATTCCTCATTTATTATAATAAATCAGATTTTATCTGAATTTTGTAAATCAGGAAATAGGATAAGAAGCATATTATTAAAAGATGTGGAAGTAGAAATCAAGCAAAAAATGATATAAAAGTAGAATAGTTTTTATGAAATGGATTTACAGATGGAAAAAGAACAAGTGTATGTATTAATTCAATAAAATAGAAAAAATCTCTAAAAGATGCTGAAGAAGTAGCAAAAATATGTTTGGTGAAGTAAAAGAATTATATTCATAGTGCTCACTATAATTCTTAGAGAGGAAACTATTTAGAAAACTCTTTTGATAAATTGCTTAGAGTTGAAGTGCCTTTTGGTGTCTTCTAGTAATTATGCATATAATTTTCATTCATCTAATATTTCACTTTGTTTATTTTAATTTTAAAAATATTATGGAAATAAAATATGACTCTTGTTATTAGTCCAGATCTCAATTAAGACAGTACATTCAAAACAGAAAATTCAAGTAGGAATTGTCTACTTGTACTATTTACAATGGTGTAAGGAGGGGAATCTTGAGGGATGGTGTCTTAGTCAGTTTTGGCTGCCACACAAAGTACCATCAATGGAATGGATTATAAAAAACATGAATTTATATCTTACAGTTTTAGAGGCTGAAAGTTTGTGATCAGTATGCCAGCATGGTTGGGTTCTGGTGAGGGCCTTCTGTGTTGCAGACTGACATCTTCTCATTGTATCCTAACACGGTGGAAAGAGGGTGGGAGAGCTCCCTGTGAGACCCTTTTATAAGGGCACTTATTTCATTCAAGAGGGCTCCACCCTCATGACCTAATCACCTCCCGAAGGCTCCACCTCCTGATATTATCATACTGCAGATTAGAATTTCAACATATGGATTCTGGGGAGCACATGTAAACATTCAGTCTGCTGCATTCTGCCTCTGGCCTCCTCAAATTTGTGTCCTTTTCACATGCAGAATACATTCATTCCATCCCAATGGCACCCAGAGTTTTAACTCATTCCAACAACAACTCTAAAATTTACAGTCCAGAGTCTCTTCTAAATATCATCTGAATCAGTTATGGGTGAGACTCAAGGTATAATTTATGTTGAGGCAAAATTCCCTTCCAGTTGTAAGCCTGTGAAGTCAAACAACTTATGTGCTTCCAAAATACAATAGCAGGACAGGTATAAGATTATGTTCCATTCCCAATGGAAGAAATAAGAAAGTAGAAAGAAATGATGGATCCCAAGTATGTCCAAACTCTGCAAGAGAAAACAATGTTAAACCTTAAGGCTAAAGAAAAACCTCTTTGGCTCAATGCTTTGCCTTTTGAACCCACTCTTAAGGAAGGGTATCTCCGTGGCTCTTTCTGGGCTGTGGTTGTGGCTCTCATGCTCTGGATGGCCCACCTCAACGTTCTGGTGGCTGCAGGCCATACTGCAGCTCTCTGAGGCTGGGCGGGGGCATCCTGGCCCACCTAAACTGGAAATGTGGCCCCATCCTTTGAAATCAAGGCAGAGGCAGTCCCGCCCCCATGCGTATGCATTCTGGGTCTGTGGTGGGAGTAGCAGCCTGATGATCTCTGAATCTCCTTTGAGGTTGTTCTTTCCTTGCCTTGAAGAATAGCATGTGTTTTCGGCCTAATAGCTGTCCGTATAGGGTCTAAGAATTCTGACAGTCTTGGTTCATTTTGTTCCTTTTTCTCTGTTTCCTTAATCCCAGCTGGCAGTGTTTCCACTAGTACACTCCCATCTCTATTCCTGGCTTTTGCTGAGATGGTTGGTTAAGTCTGTGGTTCATATTCATACTAATCTCATTATCAAATGGTCACTTGATCACATTCTTAGTACTCTCTTCCAAACATGCTTTCCATTTTTTGCAATATGGATAGAACAGAATTTTCCAAATCTTTAAGTTCTGGTTTCTTTTTGCTTAACATTTCCATCTTTAAATCATTTCTCTCTTCTTGAAGTTCACTAAAAATATCAGGAGGAACCAAGCTGCTACTTCAACACTTTGCTTAGAAATCTCAGCTAAATATTCAATTTTATCTAGTATCACCTGCCACAAAACACTAGAACATGAACATAGTTTAGCCAATTTTTTTTTTTGCCACTCTGTAACAAGGATTGCCTTTCCTTCAGTTTCCAATTGCATGTTCCTCATTTCCATATGAAGCCTCTTCAGAATGGCCTTTACCATTCATATTTCTACTAACATTCTGTTCATGCTTACTTAGGTATTCTCTAAGAAGATGGAAGCTTTCTCCAGCTCTCATTTTTTCTTTCTGAAGTGTCATCAGCATTGCCTTTACAGGTGTATTCATGGCAATGCAGATTTTTCTATTGTGCACCTCAACTTCCAGCCTCTATCCATTACTCAGTTCCAAAGCCACTTCCACTTTTTTTTTAGGTATTTGTTTGTTACAGATGCACTCCCACTTCTTGGTACTAATTTCTATATTAGTCAGGGTTCTCTTGAGTAACAGAACCAGTATGATCTATCTGTCTACCTCTCTCTCTCTCTCTCTCTCTCTCTATCTATCTACCTATCGAATTGGCTTACATAATTATGGAGGCCGAGAAGCCCCATGATCTGTCACTGGCAAGCTGGAGACCCAGGAAATTGATGGTGCGATTCCAGTTTGAGTCTGAAGGCCTGTGAGCCAGGGAGACTGATGGTGTAAATCTCAGTTGAAAGGCAAGAGAAGATTGATGTCCCAGCTCAAGCAGACAGGCTAGAAAAAAAAAAAACCCATAAATTCCTCTATGCTAGGCTAGAACACTCTGAGATGAAGAAGGAGGACTTTGGGATTGTGTGTGTAAAGCCCATAGACCTTAAAATTGATGCATTCAGCTTCAGAAAACTTCATCAGCCTATGGCCTCTACCTGCACAAACTTCCACTGTTTTCCCATTGATTAAAAAAAGGGTTGGGGGGAGTAAGAGATTCCTAAAAAGCAGTTGTGGAACTACAAAGGCTGGTGGTTGAGGGTTAATTTCTAGAGCTTCGACTACAGACATCATATAAGGAAGATGGCTGCCTCAGATCCACCAAATTTCAGGAAGCGCTAGCTGACTTGTTATGTTTACATTGTTTGACTAAACCAATTGCAATTGAATATGAATGCATTTTGCTATGAGTGTTTTCTAAGAAGTTGGAAAGAAACCTCACATCTTGTCACCCATCGTGAGTGCAAGGACACTTATAATTGAGAAATCCAAGGTATGACCTGCTCTGGCTGACATAGGTTGATAGATGGCTGAGATGGCAAAGGATAGGGTCCTCACTTAATGGATTTCAAACATTGCTGGTGCCTTGTACTAAGACAGATTGTGCATTGACCTGGAGTTTAGTAATAACCAAACTCTCACACACTGTCACTTGGTCCAAATAAACAAAGAGAGGGAATGGTTTCTAGAAATAGGAAGGAAAAAGTTGTGTAGAATGTCATCTTGCAAGGAGTGTTTGACAGTTGGATGGAGGATATAGACAGCTTAAGGTGACCTTGCAAGGAGGAATCAAGGGGACTAGATACACTGACTTCACTCTCCTGCTTCTATCAACACTTCTACCAGAGCTTTCCATTTGTAGAAACCAACAGGAAGACAGAAGACATGAGAGTCTTGGGAAAGGTCCACTTCCTGAGGTGGAGTATAGGTTGAAGGGTGGGTTCACAAGGAAAAATGGAGAATTTTTTATGTAGTTCAACCCTTGGGCCCCTCCCCCTTTTTTCACCCTGGGTGGCAAGTTTGTCTTTCCAATACAAGGAGACAAATAAATTTTTATTAGCTATTGTGTCATCATGAGATCATATTAACCTAGTCATACTCTTACTGAAACCCACCTTAGCTACCGTTAATGTTTTCCACGTACAGTAAGAGTGGGGAGAGGAGAAAAAACTTAGGCAATATGACACTAGCTCCTACATTTCTGCCCTGCCTTTATAGATCACCACGAAGCTCACGTTGTTGACTATAGCTGGCTTCTTTCACCTCTGATTCAATGTTTATCTTGCCATCTGCCAGCATCTTGGATATGATTCTTTACCTGATACAGTGATACAAAATATCATTCTTGCAGGATTGGCATTGTTGGTAGTTTGATCTTTATGGAGTTGTTGCAGTTTACCATCGATCAGGATTATGAACATGAAAGTATTAAGAGATATGCCAGTGAATCCCTTGGTTTCCAAATACAGGTGGTCCCCAGGTTATGGACAAGATACATTCCTGAGAACATCTTTAGGTTGGATTTGTATGTAACTCAGATCCCTGATGAGCAGTGCATATCCAGTAATAATAATAATAATGACATTATAATGGCTTATATATGGCAATAATATGGTGTAATACTGCAGTGGGAATAATAATACCCCAGTACTGTAATAATAAGTTACAGAAACTATTGTGCTCTTTTTAAAATTCAAACAAACAGAACATAAAAACAAACTCATACAAAAAGTTTAGATAGGAAATAGAAGAAATTTCAAAAAAGGATAGTAAAGGTTAACACTTGTCTATTGTTACATCAATGCTAGGCTAAATGCTTATTTTGATCTTCTAACCAAATCAAAAATAACCTTTCCATTTCAATAATTAATCCACTACACTGCTTAGTAACGACTGATGCTTTCATTGGAGCACTGCCTTCCACATGTTCCATAATTCTCCCTTTATTCTTTATAATCATTCCGATGCTTGAGCAACTGAAGCCAATGCTTTCCCAATGGATGATGGCATCTGGCCTTTCTCTCAATGCTTAATTATTTCTTATTTCATTTCCATTGTAATCACCTTTCTCTTTGCTGCAGGCTCACCTTGGCTTGCCGTGGACTTTCACTTTGGAGACATGGTCGTAAGGGTAAAGACAGACACACAAAATTGAATAAAAAAGGTAAGATGAAAGTGATGCTGTGTGTAAGCGACCATATAAACAATGAGACTTGCTGCTAGCGTAAAGATGCTAGCCGACGAACCGTTTATGCCATGTGGGTTTGTTTACATGTGCGGAGGAAACTAGTTCCGAATATTAATTTAATTATTTAATTAGAAATTATCCTTATGGGGAGCTTTGGGAGCCTGTTTCTAAGTACGGAGCACCGTAAGTTGGGATGTCTGTAATCCAGGGACTGCCTGTAATCTTTCTTGTCCCCAGTGTGGACCAGCACATCCATTTTCCTCAGTTAACTGGTATGAATCACATCCTCCAAGAAAATGATCTCCCTTCTCTGTCTGGTGGTTTAGAGTTGTGAGTAGTTTAAAATATTCAAAGGGAAACCTCTGATTCTAAGTCAACAAAACCATTCTATAGTCCATGATGAAAACATTCTTTTATGTGTCTATAGAACTTTCAAGCACATCAAACTCAAAATCATAGAATGGGAAGCAAAAATATTTTCAATTGTTTATTTGACTATTCTATTTTAATTTATCTACTGGTTTTTAAACTATAACTCTTTGCATTTTTAAGTGGTTGCTCTAGGTATTGTAATATACATCCTTAACTTTTCATATTCTACTTATAGTTAATATTATATTACCTCACATAAAATGTAGACATCTTTGCAATTGTATAGATACATTGACTTCTACTGTACTTCATACTGGAGATGTCATGTCTATTACATCAAATCCATCTATACACCTTATAAAACTCACAAGACAATGTTATAATTTTGCTTTAAACAGTCATATATGTATTTTAAAATTTTTATAGGATACAAATAATCTTTTATATTAATATTTACTCACATATTTAACATTTCTGATGCTTTAATTTCTTCCTGAAGATTTCAGTTTCTCTCTGGTATTGTTTCTTTTTAGTTTGCAGTATTTCCTTAAACATTAAAAAAATAGTTCAGGACTGCTGGTGCTAAATTATCCTAGTTTTCCTTTACTTGAAAATGTCTTTATTTTGTCTTCATTTTTCAAGGATATTTTCACTGGGTATAGAAGTCTGTGTAGAAGGGTTTTATTTTTTCCTTTCTTTTAGTAGTTCAAAGATGTTATTAAACTATCTTTTCTAGCCTCTATAATTTCTGATGACAAGTCCAAAGTTATTTTCATCATGATTCCAAGAATGTAATGTTTCATTTTTTTCTGCCCTCTTTCAATATTTTGTCTTTATGTGTGCTTTCCAGATGTTTGACCATGGGATGCCTAAGGTAGTAGCTCAAATCTCAGCTTGGTTCATTTAACATTAGCTGCAAGATATTTTGAGTTGACCCTACTCATGCATGGTTAAAGAGCTAGCCGAAGTTTTGGGAGAGAGTTTTAATGTCATTTGTGGCTGATGTTCTCTGACTCTCTCCTTTCTGGGATTCTCCCATCAATTTCCAGTGGCTGTATTTTCTCCTGGACTCTGTCCTCTGGTTCTTCAGGCCAGGAAGATAGTGAGTTTTCTATCAGTTTAAGCCCCAGTCCCAAGTTTTAACATTTCTCCAAAGTCTGCCTGATTTGTTTCCACTGTAGAATCTTCCAGTAGTTGCTTTTAAAATTTTGTTCAAAGTTTATAGCTGTTATCTGTGGGAGGGTTGGTCATTTAGAATCTTACTCCATTGTACTAGAAGCTGAACTCTCCGTAGGTTATTAAGAATAATGGTAAGAGGAGTGAGCCTCTTTCACCTCCTACTCTTGGTTTCTAGACTCAGATAGTTTGTGCCAATGTAACAGGGTGTTTTCAATCAGCTATAGCTGAACTGAGCCTTTACCTGATTATTCCACTGTTCTATTAATCCTGCTGGGCACGTGGTGAGGTGAGTGAATTCTATGGTACGAGTGCACTGTTGCATTTTGTTTGCCTTAAAATATGTCTTCAATCAAAGACACAGTTGTGTAATAGATAAGGCAGTATAAGTCTGTGAATAAAGGTGTAGGCAGAAAGGAAGGAATATTCATATTCTAAATAGGTATTTATCCTTATGAGGGCAAACCAGTGCCCATGTTGATAGTATGGTCCAATATGATCAACCTGCCACTGGTAATTGGCTTGTCTCCTGGGGAAGTGCCATATCAGACTGTTTTTGTAGATTCGGAGCAATGTAGCTATTTCAGCTTTGGTGAAACAATTGCATCAGATAGAGTCATGGAGAGGCTTTTATGCAGAGGGAAACAGCTTCATAGAGGCTTCAGGGAAATTTGAAGTCTCAAAATTCTCATTCTTCTCTCTATTTGCTAAAATTTTTCCATCCCATGTCTTAGGGTCTCACACTTTCCCCATTGGTGTTCCCCAGTATAGAAGACTTGTCATGGCTGAGCATTTAATTGGCATTGCAACTCTGTTTTCTTTTCAATCTATTCCTTCTTTTTTCTCAGCCATATTTTACCTGCTACTATAGGAGATGAGAAGACACTTTGAAGCCACTGTGGAAACCTGTGCTTGTTTTCATATATCCTTGATTTTATGATCACAGTTTTAAAATGCTTTTTATATATATGCTTTCTAGGACTATCAGAAGATGTCAAGTGATTCTATGATCTTAGTGATTACTATTGTGGCTGTAGAAAATAAACGCACAGTCACTTGAAGTCTCACCACTTGCCCTTTACCTACACTTAATTTCATGTGACTACCAGTGACAATATAATGTCATTATAAAACATTACTTATAATGTTACTGTATTCCATTAATTACTCTTGTCCACTTTCCCCCGAGAAGACTTTCTTTGCATTCCTCAAGTACATGACCAGCTTAATTCCAGAATCATATAGATGGTCTACCACTTAGAAAATTTTCTGCTATTACTTACTAGATCATAAGTCTCAACAGAAAACAGATGGCCCCTTTGAAATGAGATAAATGGAAAAATGTTTATAAAGGGATTATTTTCCAAGGTATGTGGTATAGGGGAACCACAAAGTATGGTATAGTGAGATGGGATTTACAGGCATTAGAGTTGTAACTATTTCTAAACTCAATGGGACAAAAAAGGGAGTGGTTACTAGAATTTGGAGGGAGAGAATCAAGTGGAGACTTCTTCCTAAAGAAGAGCAGTGGCCTTTGGTCAAGTGATACAATTCTGTCAATGTAAATTTGTGAGGAGGGAGCCAGGGGGAATAAATATCTTGACCTCTCCTTTTCATTCTACTTCCAGAGCTTACTACTGGCCAAACCCAAATGATCATGAGAACCCACTGATGTGGCCAATACAGGTCAGTTTCCGGGTGCAGAAAGCAAGATGGAGGAGGGTAAAAAGGGTACCTGGAGGCGCAAATGGATGCTATCTGGAACAATTATTGATTAAGATGACTATTTTTATACCTATAACACATTTAAAATTATGTTTTTAAATTTATGTCAAGAATTAGCATTTATAACTTTTAGCATGACAATACATTTAGAATGCCTTTATTTGACCCATCCTCATGCACATACCATCTGTTTGTTTTCATCTGTAATTTTTTTTCTAGAATAGGTTTGTTAATTATTTACTGGGCTTACATTTTGAGAAGTTTCTTCTTAAAAATTGATTTAGGATCCATAGACATCTTATCAATAACTATTTAGATTCAACAAGTTTAACTGACCCTTTTGCTCATTACTATTTCCTATGTTGTCCTCTTTCTTAAATTCCGTTCTTGTTTTGTTGGAGTACATTCTTGATTTCTTTCTTTCAGAGATAGTTATGTGTAGCAAACTTTCTAAGTTCTTGAAAGTAGGTCATTGTTTTTATTTTATTGGCAGTATTTGTGTATAGAATTATATGATAAAATTATTTTTCTTCTAAACTCTGAAGATATTTTTCTATTTCATTTTAATCTACTCAGTTCTCATTCTTTTGTAGGTAATCTTATTTTCTGTGTCTGAAATTGTTTAGAATTTTCTTTTCAAAAATGATTTTCTTTTTTTACTATGCAAAAATATTGCCATTATATCTCTTTGTTTTTATTGATATATATATAGAAATGGATTATATTAAGCTATATTGTCCCTGAGTATTACTTTGGTAACAAGCCACAGGTTTTGATATCTATTTTTTCTTTTGTTTTTATTTTGAAATAACTTGTCATGTCAGTTTTTATTTATTCTTTGACCCACGAGTTACTTCGAAAAGTTTTTTTAAAACTTCCAGGTGATAGATGATTTAGGCTATCCTGAAGATGTTAATTTTAAATTTATTTCATGGTCATTAGAGACTGTGGGCTATATGATTCCTAGATTTAGACATTTATTGAAATTTAGTTTGTGGCCTACAGAATAATAAATAAAAATGTACCATGGACATTTGCAATTAATTTTTTGTCTGTGCATATTGGTAAAATGTTATACCTATACCTTTACGTATTCATTTTAGTTTACTGTATTTTAAAGTGGTTATCTTCATATTTTTGGTAAATGTACTTGAAACTAACTACCATATGTCTCTTTGTTGTCTCACAAAGAAAACAAAACAACAACAAAACAGACTTTTACTAACTTAGGCAAGAAAAGGAGATTTATTGGGAGGATATTGGTTTGCCCTTCAGATCGAGGAAGAGTTGAATGTTTGGACTGTAAAAAAAGATCTTGGCAGTAGAAACTCAGGGTCAGTCTCTTTAAAAAAAATGCTATTAGAAGAATCAACTTCAACCATGTTCTATCCATGTGCTTCTCTATTGAAGACTCAAACCACCGAGGAAGAGAATCTGAGTGCCACCCCAGTGATCAAGTGGGCAGGATCCTGGAATTATCAGCTTAGTAGACCTGTAAGGAGCAGGGCAGGGGAATTTCCACAGGGATGTGTGCCCACACAAAAACAGTATCTGCCACCTCATCCCATTGTTGGCTTCTTAGCAGGCTTGCCTTTGCACACACACAAGTACACACTTTTACTATTCTTTTCTCCCTCAATTATGAATGACAGTGAGGATGGTTATTGAACTTTGAGAATTGTTATTTTTTATTGTATTACACCATTTAGTGTTGTAGATGAAAGTTTAATGCTTGCTAATTTAATTTCCTTTGTAGATTATCTAGTTTGTTTTTGTTATCTGGAAGCTATTCAGGTTTTTTTTTTTTTTTTAGCCTTGGAAAACATATTTTTCTACGATATTTCCACAAATAGGTATTTTTCTCCCAAATAATCTGCCTAGCTTTCAGTGAGTTCTTTTTATCTGAAGACTCCAAGTTTTCTTTGGTTTAGGAACATTTTATGTTATCTTATTTTTGATTATTCATCTCTTCAGTCTGTCCTTTTTCTATTTTAGAAATTGGCATTCTGCATCTATTCTCCATGCCTTGTATCTTCTAAGTATAATTTTAATTTTTAATATTTTCATATTGCTTCTTTATAGAATTACTTGAATTATACCTCAGTACTCTAATTAGTAGTATCTATTCTGCTGTTCCATCACTCTCTTGATGTTTTTATTTTAGCAATAATGTTCTATGTTTTCATGAAATATTAATAATTTGCAGAGAGTTCTTTTAAAATGACACTTTGTGCATATTTATTTCACTGAAATTTCATTGAATTTTAGAAGAATTTTTTTTTCTTGAATTTATTCTCTCAGTGGGAGTCATTTGTTCAGCTTCCTCGTTTGAGCTGTGATTCTTTTTTCTCATAAGATCAGTAATATTTTAATTATTTTCTGATTATTATAAACAAATGTCCTGATTAATAAGTGTTAGGAACTGGTGTGTGTGTTTTATTTTTGGCAAAAATAATCTTCATTAGTAATTATTTTAAAAAGTATGTCCTGCTGTGAAGGGAAGGAGGGAGGGAGGGATAAGGAGAAGTTGGTTAAGGGGTGCAAACATACAGTCATATAGAAGGAATAAGTTCTAGTATTTGACAGTAAAGTAGCAAAATTATAGTTAATAATATATTGTATATTTCAAAATAGCTACAAGAGATTTGTAATGTTCCCAACACAAAAAAGATAAATGTTATTTTAATTTAAATTCTTAAATTTTAATTATCATGAGTACATGCTAGTTGTGTGTATGTGTGGGGTACATATGATGTTTTGATGTGGGCATACAATGTGTAATGAACAAATCAGGGTAATAAGGATATCACCTCAAGTATTTATCATTTCTTTGTTTATGAGCATAATGGCATTGCATTTATTTCCTTTATTAATCATCATTAATATTTCAGTGCTATTTCATTTTTTCTAAGGACTTTAGCATAAATGGCTATGTGTGTTTTAGAGATTCACCTTAAGAATGTGTTTTTAGAAACTCAATTTGTGACATAAATATGGACAAGATGCTTTAGATGCTTTTCAGCATTGTTAGAAAATGACATATGAATTTCTTTTTTCTAATTTCAAAAAAATTTAGGGGGCACAAGTGTTTTTTGTCACAAGGATGGATTGTATTAATATCATGCTGAAGTCAGGGATTTCAGTGTACCCGTCACCAGAATAGTGTACATTGTATCCAAGAGGTAGATTTTTATCTCCCATCCTTTCCCCTTTTTAGTTTTCAAAGTCCATTACACCACTTTGTGATCATATGTATCCCTCGTTTAGCTCCCACTTATAAGTAAGAACATGTGGTATTTGTTTTTCTATTCCTGAGATACTTCACTTAGGATAACGGTCTCCATTTCCATCTAAGTTGCTGCAAAAGACATTATTTTATGGCTGAGCAGCACTCCATGGTGTGCATATATATGGAAATATGTATAAATACATACACCCCCCCCCAACATTTTCCTTGTCCACTCATCAGTTGATGGGTACTTAGGTTGGTTCCATATCTTTGCAATTGTGAATTGTGCTGCGAAAAATATTCAGGTGTAGGTGTCTTTTTTGTAAAATGACTTCTTTTCCTTTGGGTAGATACTCAATAGTGGAATTGTAGTAACAAATGGTAGGTCTACTTTTAGTTCTTTGAGGAATCCGCATGCTGTTTTCAATATCAGTTGTGCTAGTTTACATTCCCACCGACAGTGTGTCAGCGGTCCCTTTTCACTGCATCCATGCCAACATCTATTGTTTTTTCTACTTTTTAATGGTCATTCTGACAGGGGTAAGGTGGTATCCCATTGTGGTTTTAATTTGCATTTTCCTGATAATTAATGATGTTGAGCATTTTTTCATATATTTTTTGGCCATTTATCTATCTTCTTTTGAGAAAATGTCTGTTCATTTCTTTTGCCCACTTTTTGATGAAGTTATTTGTTTTTTTTCTTGCTGATTTGAGTCTTTTGTAGATTCTGGATATTAGCCCTTTGTTGAATGTATAGTTTGTGAATATTTTCTCCCAATCTATAGGTTGTCTATTTACTCTGTTGATTATTTCCTTTGCTGTGCAGAAACTATTTAGTTTAATTAAGTCCCATTTATTTATTTTTGTTGTTGCTGTATTTGCTTTTGGGGTCTTAGTCATTAATTCTTTGCCTAGGCCAAGGTCCAGAAGAGTTTTTCCTACATTTTCTACCAGAATTTTTATGGCTCCAGGTCTTCTATTTAAGTCTTTAATCTATCTTGAGTTAATTTTTTATACCGTGAGAGATAGGGATCCAGTTTCATTCTTCTACATGAGGCTATCCAGTTTTCCCAGTATCCTTTATTGAACAGGGCATCCTTTTTCTAGTGTATGTTTTTGTCTTCTATGTTGAAAATCAGTTGGTTGTAGGTATATAATTTTAATTCTGGGTTCTCTTATTCCTTTCCCCAGTGCAAATCAGTTTATTGTAGATATATGGTTTAATTCTGTGTTCTTTATGCTGTTTCATTGGTCTGTGTCTACTTGATACCAGTACCATGCTGTTTTGGTTGCTATAGCCTTGCACTATAATTTGAAGTCAGGTAATATGATGCTGCCAGATTTGTTCTTTTGGCTTAGGATTGCTTTGGCTATTCAGGCTATTTTTGGTTCCATATGAAGTTTAGGATTATTATTTTTTCTAGATCTGTCAAAAATGATGTTGGTATTTTGATGGGAATTGCATTGAATCTATAAATCACTTTGGGCAGTATGGACATTTTAAGAATGTTGACTCTACCAATGCATGAACATTGGATTTTTGTCATTTGTTTGTGTCATCTATGATTTCTTTCATCAGTGTCTTGTAGAGATCTCCCTGTAGAGATCTTTCACTTCCCTGGTTAAGTATACTCCCAGGTATTTTATTTTCTTTGTAGCTATTGTAAATGGTATTGAGTTCTGGATTTGACTCTCAACTTGACTATTATTGGTATATAGAAATGCTACTGATCTGTCTACATTAATTTTGTAATCTGAGACTTTACTGAATTTATTTATCAATTCTAGGTGTCTTTTGGTGGAGTCTTTAGGGTTTTCTAAATGTAAGATCATATCATTGGCAAACAGGGATAATTTGACCTCCTCTTTCCTGATTTGAATTCCCTGTATTTCCTTCTCTTGCCTGATTGCTCTGGCTAGGAATTCCAGTACTGTGTTGAATAGAAGTGGTGACAGTGGGCATCCTTGTCTTACTCTAGTACTTAGGGGTAATGCTTTTAATTTTACCCCATTCAGTATGATGTTGGCTATGGGTTTGTCATATAAGGCTTTTATTAGTTTGAGGTATGTTCCTTCTACGTCTACTTTGTTGAGGGTTTTTATTATGAAGGGGTGCTGTATTTTATCAAATGCTTTTTCTGCATCTATTGAGATTATCATGTGGTTTTTGTTTTTAATTTTGTTTATGTGGTGAATCACATTTATTGATTTGTGTATATTGAGCTATCCTTGCATCCCTGAAATGAAATTCACTTGATCATGGTGAATTATCTTTTTACTGTGCTGTTGAATTCAGTTTGGTAGTATTTTGTTGAGGATTTTTGCATCTAGGTTCATGAGGGATATTGGTTTATAGTTTTCTTTTTTTGGTGTGTCTTCCTGGCTTTGGTATCAGGGAGACACTGGTTTAGTAGAATGAGTTGGGGTGGATTCCCTCCTTCTTGATGTTATTGAACAATTTCAGTAGGATAGGTGCCAGCTCTTTGTAGGTCTGGTAGAATTTGGCTGGGAATCCATCCAGTCTGAGCCTTTTTTTGGTCAGGAGATTTTTTATTACTGTTTTAATCTCACTACTGATTATTGGTTTGTTCATGATTTCTCTTTTTTCCTAATTCAAGCTTGGAAGGTGGTGTTTCTAAAAATTTATCCATTTCCTCTAGATTTTCTAGTTTGGGTGAATACAGGTTTTCATAGTAGTCATGGATGATATTTTGTATTTCTGTAGTATCTGTTGTAATGTCGCCTTTTTCATTTCTGATTGAGCTTGAGTCCTTTCTTTTCTATTTCTGGTTAGTCTAGCTAGTGTTCTATCAATTTTGTTTACCTTTCCACAGAACCAGCTTTCTGTTTCATTGATCCTTTTTATTGTTTTTCATGGTTTCTGTTCTGCTCTGACCTTTGTTATTTCTTTTCTTCTGCTAGGGTTGGGTTTGTTTTTTTCTTCTTTTTCTAGTTTCTTGAGGAGCAACATTAGGTTGTTAATTTGCGATCTTTCTTTTTTTTTTTTGAGACAGGGTATTGCTCTGTTGCCTGGACTACAGTGCAGTCGCATCATAGCTCACTGAAACCTCAAACTCCTGGGCTCAAGTGGTCCTCCTTCCTCAGCCTCCTGAGTAGCTGGGACTATAGGCATGCGCAACAATGCCTGGCTAATTTTTCTATTGGACTGGTCTCAGGCTGGTCTCAAACTCTTGACCTCAAACAATCCTCTCACCTCAGCCTTCCAAAGTGCTAGGATTATAGGCCTGAGCCACTGCGCCTGGCCTTTCTATCTTTTTGATCTAGGCATTTAAGGCTATGAATTTCACCTTAATTTCATCATTGACCCAATGATTATTCAGGAGCAGGTTGTTTAATTTCCATGTATTTGTGTAGTCTTGAGGGTTCCTCTAGAATTGATTTCTAGTTTTATTCTACTGTCATCTGAGAAGATACATGGTATGATTTTGATTTTTCTTAATTTGCTGAGACTAGTTTTGTGACATATGATCTTGGAAAATGTCCCATGTGCTAATGAGAAGAATGTATATTCTGCAGTTTTTGGGTAGAATATTCTATAAATGCCTATTAGGTCCATTTGTTCTAGAGTCCCCTTTAAGTCCAATATTTCTTTGTTGATTTTCTGCCTCAGTGATCTGTCCAGCTCTGTCAGCGGAGTGTTGAAATCCCTGGCTATTATGATGTTACTGTTTATTTTTTTGTTTAGATCTAATAGAATTTGTTTCATAAATCTGAAAGCTTCTATGTTAGGTGCATATATACTTAGGATTGTTATATCTTCTTGTTGAGTTGATTCCTTTATTACTACATAATGACCATCTTTGTTTTTTTTTTAACCATTTTTGATTTAAAGTCTATTTTATCTGACATGAGAATAGCTACTCCTGCTCACTTTTGGTTTTCATTTGCGTGAAATATTTTTTCCATCTCTTTACTTTAAGCATATGAGAATCTTTGCAAATTAAATGGGTTTCTTGGAGACAGCATATAGTTGGGTTGTGTTTCTTAATCCATTCAGCCAATCTTTATCTTTTAAGTGGAGAAATAAGACCCTTTACATTTAATGTTAGTATTGATATATGAGACACTGTTCTGTTCATTATGTTGATTGTTACCAATTTGCTTTGTTTTCTCCTCTCTTATAAGAGTTGTGAAATCTACCTTTTGGGTGTCTTTACTCTGGTGGGTATTGGTTGTTTTGTCCCATGTACAGAGTGCTTTCAAGCATTTCCTGTAGGGCAGGCTTGTGGTGACAAATTCCCTCAGTGTTTACTTCTCCAGGAAAGACTTTATTTCTCTTTAATTTATGAAACTTAGTTTTTCAGGATACAAAATTTTTGGCTGGCAGTTATTCTGTTTAAGAAGGCTAAAAATGGGACCTCAATCACTTCTGGCTTGTGAGATTCCTGCTGAGAAGTCTGCCATTAGTCTGATGGGTTTTCCTTTGTTAGTTACTTATTGCTTTCATCTCACAGCTTGTAAGATTTTCTCCTTCAGTTTGACTTTGCCCAGACTGATGAGTATGTGCTTTGGTGATGTCCTATTTGCCATGAATCTTCTAGGTTTTTGATGAACTTCTTGTAACTGGATGTCTAAAATCTCTGTTGATATCAGGGAAGTTTTTCTCAATTATTCCCTTGAATAGATTTTCCATGTTTTTTTCTCTTTCTCCCTCGGGGATACCTATGATTCTTATATTCATTTGCTTTACATAGTCCAATATTTCTTAGAGAGATTGTTCATTCCTTTTCATTATTTTTTCTACATTTTTGACTGACTTGGTTAATTCAAAAGCCTTGTTTTCAAGCTCTGAAATTTTTCTGCTCGGTCTAGTCTGTTGTTAAAACTTTGTGCTATATTTTGAAATTCCTTAAGTGACTCTTTCATTTCTATAAGGTCTGTTACATCTTTTCTTATGTTATCTAATCTCTTTAGTGAATTTTTTTATTCATGTTCTGAAATTTTTTTAGTTTTCTTTTGGTGGTTTTCAACCTTCTCATTAATCCCATTGATCTTACTTGCCATCCATATTTTGAATGCCATATCTGACATTTCAATTCCTTATCTGACATTAACAGTTTCCTTTTGGTTGAAGTCCATTGCTGGAGAAATATTGTGATCTTTGTGGGTGTCAAACAGCCTGTTTTTCATGTTGCGAGAGTTCTTATGCTGTTTCCTTCTTTTCTGAAACCTCTTCTCTCAGTTCAAGACAGATAGGTTTGCAGTGCACCTGTTCTTCTCTACTGGAAACTCCATTGCTCAGTGAAGACAGAAAGAGGTCCCTGGATGGTGCTAGAGTACTATTCCAGAAGATTGACCCAGTAGGAGACAGGTGGATGCATTGTGAATCTTTAACCTTGATGCTGTCCTGATTCTCACCATTCCCCTGTGGTTGTCATGGGTGGTCAGTGTGCTGTGGTGTGAGTGATCACCCTGCCAAAGTCCACCGGCGGTGATGTTTTTTGGCCTGTGGCGGCTTGTGTGCTGCTCCCCCCGGTCCATCATTAGCAATGTTTGTTGGCCTGTGGTGGCTTAAGTACTGCCTTGCCCAGGTGCAGTGGCAGAGGCTGGGATTAGTGCACAGTGGCTCAAAGGTTCACCCTGCCCAGGTCCCCCGGCAGCAGTGGAGTCATGCAGCACCTGTCCACAGGACATGAAAGAGAACCTGGTCTCCCTATTCCCTCTCTGTCCTGGCAGGGGTGATGGGGAGGCAGCAGTAATGGATCTGACCCCCAGGTAGATGCAGTGCTCTGGGGCTAAGATCTCAAAATGGCACCAGCTGCAGTGCCCAGGGTTCATATGCCAGTAAGGCCTCACTGTGCCTTCTCTCTGGGGCAATGCTGCTGTACAGTCTCCAGTCAGCTCCCTTTGTCAGTCCACCAGCCTCCTGTTGTGGAGGGTCCCTTCTGCAGCTCATATTTCAATGTCCATGGGTAACTGTGGACCCCTGATTCTTTCCTCTGTCCTTTCCCCATGTGCAGATGCCTTCTCCATGTACCTCCAATCCTGCTGAGCTGGTCACCCCACTTCCCCCTCCTTCACTTTGGGAGCCTCCTGTAGGCTCTGTTGAGTCCCAGTGCTCTCTCTGAGATGGTCAATCTGAAGGTGAATATCCACTCACCTCTTTCAATCCTCTCTGTGAGAGTAGCTTGTGCAGGCTGCTTCTAGTCTGCCATCTTGGTCCCTTCCTGTATAATTTCTTTGTGTTAGGAAAATTCCAATTCTACTAATAATTTTAGTTATTTTAAAATATATAATGAATTATTTTTAACTATAGTCACCCTATTGTGCTACTGAATACTAGATCTTACTCCTTCTATCTAACGGTATTTTTGTACCCATTAACCATCCCCTTTTAATCCCTCCCTCCTCACTACCCGCCCTATCCTCTGGTAACCATCATTCTACTTTCTATCTCCATATATTTATTTGTGAGAATCACAAATATCATATGTGATATTTGTCTTTCTGTGCCTGTCTTATTTCACTTAACATAATGTTCTCCAGCTCCATACATGTTGTTGAAAATGATAGGATTTCATTCTTTTTTATAGATGAATAATATTCCATTGTGTATATGTACCACATTTTCTTTATCCATTCACTCATGGATGGACACTGAGGTTGATTTCCTATCTTTATTACTGTGAACAGTGCTGCAATAAACATGGGAGTGTAGATATCTCTTTGATATACTAATTTCCTTTAGAACAGATAAATGTTTGCAGTGAGGGATGTCCCAATCACTCTGATTTGATCATTACACATTGTATAGAGGTATTAAAATAACATACATGCCCTCAAAATATCTACAACTAATAGATACTTGTGGTACATCCAAGCAGAGGTGTTAAGTAGGGAGAAGGATATAAGAGCCTAAATCTCAGAAGAAAGTTCAGGGCTGGATATATAAATTTGGGAGACTTAATAATGCTAAGGGAATAGATGAGATCACTCAGGGAGAGAGTTTAGGGAGAGACCATAATGGGGCTTAAGACTGAACTCTTCAAAATAATTTTTAAATTTTTTTATTGATACATGATAGATGTACATATTTCTGGGGTACATGTGATAATTTAATACATTCATATAATTTGTAAAGATCAAATTAGTGTAATTGGGATATCTATCCCCTGAAATATTTGTCTCTTATCTATGCTAGAAACATTTGAATTATTCTCTTCTAGCTATTTCAAAATATATAATAGGTTTTATAAACTATAGTAGTTATTCTGATCTATCTAATACTAGGTTTTATTTCTTCTGTCTAACTGTATATTTGTACCCATCAATCTATCTCTCTTAATTTCCCCCACTGTTCTGGTAATCACCAATCTACTCTCTATCTTCATAAATCAATTTTTTTAGCTTCTACATATGTGGGAGAATATGTGATATTTGTCTTTCTGTGCCTGATTTATTTCACTTAACATAATGTTCTTCAGTTCCATCCATGTTGTCAAAAATGGTGGAATTTCATTCTTTTTTATAACTGAACTGAATAATATTCCATAATTCCAATAATAATAATTAATTCCAATAATATTCCATTGTATATATGTACCACATTTTCTTTATCCATTCACCTGTTGATGGACACTTAGGTTGATTCTGTATCTTGTCCCATGTGCTAATGAGAAGAATGTATATTCTGCAGTTTTTGGGTAGAATATTCTATAAATGCCTATTAGGTCCATTTGTGAATAGTGCTGCAATAAATGAGAGAGTGCAGATATCTCTTTGATATACTAATTTCCTTTAGAACAGATGAATGTTTGCAGTGATGGATGTCCCAATCACTCTGACTTGATCATAACACATTGTATAGAGGTATTAAAATAACATATGTACTCTCAAAATATGTACAACTAATATATATCAATAAAAAGACTATATCCTGACTATAAATGCAGAAAAATCACTGTTTTATTAGATAATTAGACACACTTTACAGTATAAAAATACAGTCATTGTTTGAAATGGTTCAAGATGAAGGAAAAAAAGGGCATTTATCTGATGATTGATATTTTCTTTTTTGGTGTTGTTTGTTAGATTAAAAACAATCTAATACAGGTTGGCACTTGGGAAATAAAAAACATAACTAAAGCCTATGAGACTGATGGACTACAATATTGAACAAGAATTAGATAATATTTATTTTAAATATTCAGAACTAACTTTTTAACATCATTTAGTGTAAATTGAAGCTTGTGTTGGGAAATAGAGGTAATAGAGCATTTAAAAACTTAGAAAAAAAGACACTTTAAGAGAAGAGGTGTGGTAGTATAGTGCAGATTTCTTCAAACTGTGCCCCTTAGAGCACTGTAGCATTTCATGAAGAATGAGTTCATAGTCCACAAGCAATTTGTGTAGACACAAGATTTGGCTTCGGGTATCTTTGTCACTCAGTGTTTATTTGCTCCTTAGAAGAATCATGTAAACACTCTATGTTTCGTGTTTTCTAATCTCTAAAATGGTAGCAGTCAAATTCTCATATACATACAAAATTCAGGCAGCATCCTTGGGTGAATACAGCATGTGGCAAAAACCGGCGAAGCATGGTGAGGACTGTGGTAAAGTGGAGAACACAGGTATCAGCAGCTACCAGTCTCCAGCCCATCATTACCAGACAGGAACACCAGCCTGGTGTTGCCAGATCTTTAAATATTGATGTGAAATCTCCTCATTTTAAAATGTGGTAGATGATTCCAAATGTTTAAAAATATTGTGTGTGTTGAATAATATGTTTCTGCAAATTAGATTCACCCTATGGATGAGCAGTTTCTAACCCTTCGATTAGCTGATTTTTAATCAATCTTCAAATCCAGGCATTTTGTGATTATATAGGGATAGATAACAATCAAGAATTTTAAGTCAGGGCCACCTATTTACAACCTTGGCATATTGTTGCTGCCCAAATAACATATTGCAGTATTTTTAGTGCAGAAAAAAGTTAGTCATCTCTGTTTTTGAATTATTTTTAAGTTGTTATACCTTGAAAAAGAAAAAAGCCTTTGAAGACTCTAATATATATGAGAGAAAGCTTTTAGGAAACCTGTAAGTAGAGCTTTTATGAAATGTTAATGCACAAGAGTGGTAGGTGGTTGGGGACCAACATTGTAAACCCCAGTGGGGTAGTAAGAGGACTAGATTTATGGGAGTCAACTCAATCACCAAGTGTATTACTGAAACGATGGTAAAAGCCTATGCAAGGATCCAGTTATCAGTCACATGACGTGATCTAGGAGTTAAAAGCTTATATGGATCTCATGGAAGCCTGCCAATGCTTGTCTCCATAATATAGGATAAAACTCTGACAGTAAACTACTCCTGGGGGTTTAGCATTAAATCAGAGAGGTGGCAGCTCTCTTTTCTGCTATTTTTCAGACATCCAGGCATAGCTTTCTGATACACTGCTAATCTAGAAGCCAGAAAGTGAAAGTTCTATTTTAATATCTCTCTACCACTTCATCTTGTCTTTCTCTGCTGGAACATAGTTCAGAGTTATGGAAATATTAATGTGTGATATACCTCATTCACTATGCTACAACTGTCTTATGATTAATATCACACATGTATAGATTGAAGACTGTCTTATTTAAGAAAGATGATCTCATTCTTTCTAGAAAATATGTATATAAGTACTTGTACTTTAGTCAGAGATAATCTTTGTTCCTAAAACTCAGTCAGTCTAACATGCATATAATAAGGAGATAATTTTATTTTTCAAATAGCAATAACCAGAATTATTTTTACATACAAGCGTCTTTATTTAGGAAAATAATTATCTTTGCCTTAGAGGAGGTGGAACTTGGTGTGCCCAGGGCAAAGAGACAAGAGGGGGTGAGGGACAAAATGGGAACAGGAGGAGAGAGGAGAATAGAAGACTGAAGTTAGCACTGTGTGAGTCCCCCTTGAAACTTCTCAAAATATTTAATCAAGTCAAACTCACAAATTATTTTTTTAATTAAAATTTTAATATTTTAAAATTGTAGCAAAATATACATAGCATAAAATTTACCATTTTGACCATTTTTTAAGTGCACAGTTCAGTGGCATTGAGCACATTCATATTGTTTTGGAACCATCACCACCATCCATCTCTGGAATTTTTTATCTTCCCAAACTGAAACTCCATACTCATTAAACGACATCTCCTCATTTTCCTCTCCTCCCAGCCATTGTCAACCACTATTCTACTTTCTATCTCTTGTGAATTTGACAACTGTAGGTACCTCATGTAAGTGGAATCATACAATATTTGTCCCTTGTGACAAATTCTTATTGAGGTTGTTTTGGGCTGTAGAAATCAATGAAAGGGCTGAATTTCAAATGAGGGACGACATGGTTGGGTCAGAGGATGCTGAAGCAGAGGTGGCTCCAGGAATATAAAACAGAGGCTTCCACTCACTTCAGGCTGACAGTGCCTCACCACAAATCTTTGCTTTTTGCCCTGGAGCTCCTCTGATGCTACAGATACCTCTGGAGGGCTTACTTTATCCATATGCACTGGCTTGTAAGCGTGAGGAAGTCAACATCCCTGAGAGTCTCCAACAATAAGGAGTGACACAGATGCATTTATGCTGCTGCTTTTTATCCTTCCAGGAGGTGATTTTAAGAGGCATTCTGTACACTTTTTTGGAAGTCCAAGCAGAACCGAAGCCCCTCGTGTCCACAGTGGCGATCTCAATAGTGTGCGTTTATATGGGCTTTCCTTCTTCCCTGTCCCACTCTTCTCTTTCCCTCACTGCTGCTCACTGGGTTTGTTTCCCAAATGCATGACTTGCTCACAAGTCTTGTCACGGGTTCTGCTTTTCGGAGAAGCCACTCTGAGACAGCCTGGTTTGTGTCAGGTATTTACTCATTTGTTATGAATTGAATTGTGTCCCGAAGTTCTAGTTCCCAGTTCCTCAGAATGTGATCTTATTTGAAAACAGAGTTTTTTCAGATCTAATTAGTTAAGATGAGGTCATGTTGTAGTAGGATGGACCCTGATCAATGTGATATGGCTGGTGTGTTTATAAGAAGAGAAGAGACACAGTGACACAGACACACGAGAGGAGAATGCCATGTGATGATAGAGGCAGAGATTGAAGTGCTACAGTTGCAAGCCAAGAAACACCAAGAATTGCTAGCAAACACTAGAGGATAGGAGGAGGCAAGGAAGGAGTCTCTCCTACAAGCTTCAGAGGGAGCATGGCCATTCTGCGCTTTGATTTCAGACTTCAAGCCTCCAGAACTGTGAGAAAATAAATTTCTGTTGTTTTAAGCCACCTAGTTTGTGGTGGTTGTAGTGGAGCTAAGAAATTAATACACCATTGTTATAGCTTCTGTTGTCTGTTGGAAAACACAGTGAATGTAGTATGTTCTTTAATAGGGGGGATAGGGTTAGAGTGAAAACCATGGGCATCTATAATATAAGTGGAAATGTTTTTTTAAAGGGTAGCATAATGATGACAACTGAAAAAATAAAATGTAGAATTGATTTAAAGTCTATCAAAAATGACAGTAGATATTGTATCCTGCTGCTTTACTGAATTTATTTATTAGCTCAACAGTGTTTTTGTGGAGTCATTAGGGTTTTCTATCCATAGGATCATATCTACGAACAGAGATAATTTTACTTCTTTCTGTCTAATTTGGATGCTTTTATTTAATTTTTCTTTATCTGACTGCTCTTGCTAGTATTTCCAGTACTCTATTGAGTAGGCATCCTTGCCTTGACCCTGATCTTAGAGGAAAAGCTTTCTATTGTTTCCTATTGAATATGACGTTAGCTGTAGGTTTTTCGTAAATGACCATTATTATATTGAGGAAATTTCCTTCTATACCTATTTTGTTGAGAGTTTTTATTATTAAAAGATGTTAAACTTTGTCATGTGCTTTTTCTGCAACTATTGAGATGATCACATGGTTTTTATCTTTCATTCTGTCAATGTGGTGTATCACATTGATTGATTTGCATATGTTAAACCAAATTTGCACCCCTGGGATAAATTCCACTTGATCATGGTATATAATCTTTTTGATGTGTTGTTGAATTTGGTTTGCTAATATTTTATTGAGGATTTTTGCACTTACATTTATTAAAGGTATTGGTCAGTAGGTTTCTTGTATTTTTGTCTCACTTTGGTATCGGGGTGATGCTGGCCTCATAAAATGGGTTTGGAAGTATTTTCTCTACATCTGTGTTTTGGAAGAGTTTAAAAAGAATTGGTATTAATTCTTCTTTGAATGTTTGGTTGACTTCAGCTGTGACACAATCTGGTCCTGGACTTTTCTTTGTTGGGGGATTTTTGATCAGTTGTATTTCTTTACATCAATAACAATCTATCCAAAAATAAATCCAGAAAACAATCCCGTTTACAATAACATCAGAAAGAATAAAATAGAAATAAATTTAACCAGGGAAGTGAAAGATATGTACACTGAAAACAGTAAAGCATTGATGAAAGAAATTGAAGAAAACACAAATAAATGGAAAGGTACTTTTTTTTTGGATTGGAAGAATTAATATTTTTAAAAATGTCCATATTACCCAAAGCAATATATATACACACATACATATATATACACAATACATATACATATGTATACATACAGATTAAATGTGATCTCTATAAGAATTCCAATCACATTCTTCACAGAAATATAATAGAAAAATATAATTTCAAAATTTGTGTGGAACCACAAAAGACCCTAATATCCAAAACAATCTTGAGACAGAAAAGCAAAGTTGAAGGTATAACACTTCCTGATTTCAAATTATATTACAAAGCTATAGTAATCAAAATAATAAGGTACTGGCATAAAAACAGACAATGGAACAGAATAGAGATGTCAGGAATAAACCCAAACATATATGTCACCTAATTTTTTATAAGGTCACTAAAAAGACATAATGGGGAAAGAATAGTTTCTTCAATAAATGATTTTGGGAAAACTGGATATCCATCTGCAAAATAATAAAGCTGGACCCTTATATTACACCAGACATAAAAATCAATTCAAATGAATTAAAGACCTAAACATAAGTCTTAATGATGTAAAATTCCTAGAACAAAACAGGGGAAAACTCCTTGATATTGGCTTTGGCAAAGAAATTTTGGATATCACACCAAAAATTCAAAAAACAAAAGCAAAAATAAATGCACAGGACTATATCAAACTAAAAAGCTTTTGCACAGCAAAGGAAGTGATCAATAAAATGAAAAGGCAGCCTACAAATTGGAAAAAAAATTGCAAACCATGTATCTTATAAAAGATTAATATCCAAACTATATAAGAAACTGCACAAATCAATGGCAAGAAAACCAAATAACTGAATTAAAAAGTGGGCAAAGATCCTGAATAGATATTTTTCCAAAGAAGTCATACAAATGGCCAACAGGTATACACAAAAAGGTGCTCAACATCACTAATCTTCAGAGAAAATCAAATCAAAACCACAATGAGATATCACCTCACACCTTACACCAGGTAGAATGGCTATTGTGAAAAAGACAAGAGATAAGTGTTGAGTGTGTAGAGGAAAGAAAACTTGTACACTGTTGGTGGGAATGTAAACTCGTACAGCCATTTTGGAAAACAGTATAGAGGTTCCATAAAACATTAAAAATAGAACTACCATATGATGCAGCAATCCCTCTGCTGGGTATATACCCAAAGGAAATGAAATTAGCACCTCATAGGGATTTTGCACTCTCATGTTCATTGCGGCATTATTCACAATAGCAAGCAATAGACAAGATGTGGAAACAACCTAAGTGTCCATTAACAGAAGAATGGATAAAGAAATGATAGTTGTCACTTCTTTATCCCCCCACACAATGAAATATTATTTAGCCTTAAAAAGGAGGAGATACTACCACTTGTGACAACATGAAGGAAACTGGAGGATGTTATGCTAAGTGAAATAAGCCAGATACAGAAAGAAAAATACCATGTGATCTCACTTATATGTGGACTAAAAAAAAAAAAAGCTGAATACAGAGAAGCAGAGACTAGAATGGTGCTTAGCAGGGGTGGGGAGGGTGAGGAAATGGGAACAAATAGGTCAAAGAGTATAAACTTGCAGTTATGTAAGATGAATAAGTCTAGAGACCTAATGTACAATGTAAAGACTTTAGTTAATAATACTGTGTCATAGACTGAAAGTTTGCTAAAAGAGTAGATTTTAGGGCTACTATCTCTCTCTCACATACACACACACACACACACACATACACAAAGGTAACTATGGAAGGTGATGGGTATATTAATTTGCTTGGCTGTAGTAATCATCCCACCATGTATATGTGTATCAAAACACCATGTTGTACACCTTAAATATATACTATAAAAGAAATAACAGTAGAGCAAAGTTCTCTAACACTTTACTAACAACAATGTTATATTTCTCCCACTCTCTCTTTTGTTTTCTTCCTGGACATACAATTAGACTATGTTTGCCAGGCTCCTTTCTAGTTAGACAAAGTTATGTGGTAAAAGTTTGGCCAGAAATCGATTTAACTCAATAAAAGCATATTTCTGATGCTTTTATTGAGTTAATATTGATAAGAAGAAATATATTTCTGATGCTTTTATTGAGTCAATATTGATAAGAAGAAATATGATGTCAAAAAATCAGTCAAATTTCTTTAAGGTAATAAGTAAAGATTTCTCAGTCAGTATCCATTGAGAATAGTCTTTCTAGAATCAAACTGTTTTTTACTGTTTCTCCAAGGTTCCTTCAATGAAGCACTGTTGTGTTCATTTAAAATTTCCTCACTGTAATAATCATCAGCTGTGGACATACCAGAAGAGGCAGTTAATACCTACTGAATAATTGGGTAGGATACTGTGCTAGGTACCTGAATAATACAGAAACACATTACCCTTGAGAAGCTTATAATCTTATAAACTCTGCCTACAGTGTGGAGAAAAATTAGAGAAAACCAAAAATATGAAGAGAACAAATAATTTATTGCAATAGTAAAAGAGAGATTTTGACTAGATGGTAGCAGTGGAAATGGAGATAATTAGTGCGTTTGATAGATATTTAGAAGATAAAATCCATAGGGATCAACGACAGATTGAGTGAGTTGGAGGCAGGTGTGAAAGATGACCCTTTGGTTCTCTCAGATGGATGGATAGTGAGTGGGGCCTTTTGCTGTGATGTGGAGCACTAGAATGGGTTGTGTTTGGTTTGGGATTTATTGAATTTTATTGGCATATTTTCATAAGTACTCATATAGGCAGTCTCCAGCTTAGAGGAGTGGTCTCAATTGGAGACAGAAAAGTAGGGCATTTGATTATGGTGGTAATTGAAGCCATCTACACGTGTAAATTAATTTTACTATGATAAAAGTGTAGAGTGAGAAGACAAGAAACCTGAGTGAAAATATTGGGAGCTTAGTGCTTGAGAAGAGAGGAAGGATCCTGCAACCAATTCCCAGACTTGAACAAGTTCGTAGACCCAGAGCCCCTTGCATGAACTGGGGGAGGTTGGGCCCCATTGAGAACAGGCCTTGCTACACAGAAAAACACATACTAAAATATTCCTTGTAGCATTCTCAAGAGAGGCCTGTGACTACTTACCAGGATGATTGTGCACTGGGGAAAAGTAAATAATCATATTGTTTGGGGACTTCTGGACACTGACTCTGAACTGACATTGCTAATTCATGGAGACCTTAAATGTCATTATGGCTCACCAGTCAGAATTTGGGCTTAGTAAGATCAGGTAATCAACGGGGTTTTGACTGTGTTCATTAAACAGTGGGTCTCTGAACCCACCTTGTCGTTACTCCTCAGTTACAGAATGCATAACTGGCATGGACAGACTCAGAATTCCCACATTGGTTCTCTGAATTGTGGTAGAAGAAGCCCAGTTTAGGTCACCTGAGCTGCCTCTACCTGTCAAAATAGTATACCAAATAATACCGTATTCCTGGAGAGATTGCAAAGATTAATACCCTCATGAAAGACTTGAAAGATGCAAGGGTGTTCTTACCATATCCTCATTCAACTCACCTATTTTGCCTGTGATCTCCAAGACAGATAGATCTTGGAGAATGACTGTGGTTATCCCAAACTTCATCAGGTGGTGATTTCAACTGCAGCTGCTGTTCCAGATATGACATATTTCTGAAACAAATCAGCCCATACCCTGGCAACTGATATACAGTTATTAACAGGAGCTATTTGGGCACTTCTTTGGTTAAATGATTCCTACTTATTTTATTCTTTTCTATGCTATAATATTAATAATATAAATGGAATTATTTTCTGAATTTTATTTTTGGATTTTTCCTTACTAGTATATATGGAGATACAAAAATTTTTAATATTGATTATGTATTTTGCTATCTTTTGAACTTGTTTACTAGTTCTAGTAGTTTTTGTGGATTCCTAAGAATTGTTCACAAACAGGAATATGTTATCAACAAATAAATACAGGTTTACTTCTTTCTTCCCATTATGGAAAGTTTAATTTCTTTTCTTTTCTTTCTTTTTTTTTGTATCATTGAATTGGCTAGAACTGCCAGTATAATATTGATACAAGAAGCAGTAGTGGAAATCTTTGCTTTGTTCCTTATGTTAAGGGGAGAGCATTCAATCTTTCATTATTATGTATGATATTAGCTGAAGGGCTTTTGTACATGCCATTTATCATAATTAGGAAGTTCTCTTTTATTCCTAGTTTCTTTTAAAGAATTAATATATATTTTTTCTTATTATTAATAGATAAAATTGTATGTATATAAATTGTTAAGTGTGATGTTTTGATATATGTATCCATTGTAAAGTGATTACCACAAATAACATATCCATCCCTCATATAGATATTATATAGATATCTATTATATAGGTATTACATAGACATTATATTTTTTGCTAGAAGAACATTTAATATCTATTCTCTTAGAAATTTCAAGTATATAACACATTATTATTATAGCTATGATAGTTTTATATTAGATCTCCAGAACTCATTCATCTTATAACTAAATTTTGTACCCTTTGACCAAAATTTCCCCATTTCACATGCCAGCCCCTGGCAACTGTGTTTCTACTTTATGTTTCTATGAGTTTGACTTCATTGGAATTCACATAAAACTGAGATTATGCAGTATTTGTCTTTCTGTGTCTGGCTTATTTCACTTAGGTATAATGTCCTCTAAGTTCATCCATGTTGTTGCAAATGGCAAGATTTCCTTCTTTTTTAGGGCTAAGTAATATTCCATTGTATATATAGTCAGTCCTTTGTATCCATGAGTTCCACATCCACAGATTCAACCAACCACATCAAAAATATTAAAAATGGGTGGTTGTGTCTTCACTGACCATGTACAGACTTTTTTCTTGTCAATATTCCCTAAACTACACAGTTTAACAATCATTTATGTAGCATTACATTGTATTATGTATTATAAGTAATCTAGAGATGATTTAAAGTATACAGAAGGCTGTTTGTAGATTATGTTCAAATACTACCCCATTTTATAAAAGGGACTGAGTGTCCATGGATTTTGCCAACTTCAGGGGCTCCTGGAACCAATCTTCCATGGATACCAAAGTATTATGGTATATACCACTTTTTTTTAACCAGTCATCCATCAATGGGCACTTAATTTGTTTCCATATCTTGGCTATTGTGAATATACTACAATGAAAGTGGGAGTGCAGATATCTCTTTGAAATATTGCTTTTAATTCCTCTATTTCCCCAGAAGTGGGATTGCTGTTTTTTTCCTTTCATTCTGTTAATGTTATGTATCACATAGATTGATTTTTTTTTTTTTAATTTCAGAATATTATGGGGGTATAACACTTTGGCTATATATGTTGCCCATGCACTGCCCATGTCAGAGCTACAATCGTAGTCATCCCCCAAACTGTGCTCCCCGCATCCATTCAGTGAGAGTTTTTCCCATCCCTTCCACCCCCCTCCCGCCCACCCGCCCTCTGATGGATACTATTGCCCTGTGTGATGTAAGTGTTGATCAGTTAGTACCAATTTGATGGTGAGTACCAGTGGTGCTTGTTTTTCCATTCCTGTGACACTTCGCTTCGAAGAATGGGCTCTAGCTCCAACCAGGATAATACCAGATGTGTTAATTCACTATTGTTTTTTATTGCTGAGTAATACTCCATGGTATACATATACCACATTTTATTAATCCACTCGTGTATTGATGGGCACCTGGGTTGTTTCCACATCTTTGCAATTGTGAATTGTGCTGCTATAAACATTCGCGTGCAGATGTCTTTATTATAAAATGTCTTTTTTTCCTTTGGGTAAATACCCAGTAGTGGGATTGCTGGGTCAAATGGTAATTCTACTTTTAATTCTTTGAGGTATCTCCATATTACTTTCCATAGAGGTTGTACTAATTTGCAGTCCCACCAGCAGTGTATAAGTGTTCCTATCTGTCCACATCCCCGCCAACATGTATTGTTTGGGGATTTTTTGATATGAGCAAATCTCACTGGAGTTAAGTGATATCTCATTGTGGTTTTGATTTGCATTTCCCTGATGATTAGAGAAGTTGAGCAATTTTTTATATGTTTGCTGGCCATTCTTCTGTCTTCTTTGGAAAAGTTTCTGTTCATGTCCTTTGCCCATTTTTTAATAGGGTTGTTTGATTTTTTCTTGTTGATTTTCCTAAGTTTTGTATAGATTCTGGTTATCAGCCCTTTATCAGAGGTGTGGCATGCAAATACTTTCTCCCATTCTGTAGGTTGTCTGTTCACTCTAGTGATAGTTTCCTTGGCTGTGCAGAAGATTTTTAATTTGATCAGGTCCCATGTATTTATTTTTGTTGCTGCTGTGATTGCTTTGGGGGTCTTCTTCATAAATTCTTTGCCTAGGCCAATGTCCATAAGAGTTTTTCCAACATTTTCTTCGAGAATTCTTATGGTTTCGTGTCTTAGGTTTAGATCTGTTATCCATTGTGAGTTGATTTTTGTGAGAGGTGAGACGTGTGGGTCCAGTTTCAGTCTTCTACATATGGCCATCCAGTTTTCCCAGCACCATTTGTTGAATAGGGAATCTTTTCCCCAGTGCACGTTATTCTGGAATTTGTCAAAGATCAGGGGACTGTATGAGGTTAGTTTTATATTTGGGTTCTTAGTCCTGTTCCGTTGGTCTACATCTCTGTTCTTGTGCTAATACCATGCAGTTTTGGTTACTATAGCCTTGTAGTATAGTTTGAAGTCTGGTAGATAGATGCTTCCCAATTTGTTCTTTTTGCTTAAGATTGCTTTGGCTAGACGGGGTCTTCTCTGGTTCCACAGAAAGCGTAGAATTATTTTTTCTAGATCAGCAAAAAATGATGTTGGTATTTTGATACGGACTGCATTGATTCTGTAAATCACTTTAGGTAGCAAAGCCATTTTTACTATGTTGACTCTGCCTATCCAAGAGCATGGTTGGGTTTTCCATCTATTTGCATCCTCTGCAATTTCTTTTCTCAGTGTTTCATAGGTCTTTGACCTCCTTAGTTAGATATATTCCTAAATATTTAATTTTCTTTGGTGCTATTGTGAAAGGTATTGCATCTTTAATTTGTTTCTTGGCTTGATTGTTATTAGCATATATGAAGGCTATGGATTTGTGTGTATTAATTTTGTATCCTGAGACTTTGCTGAATTTATTTATCAATTCCAGTAATCTCTTGGTTGAATCTTTGGGGTTTTCTATGTATAATATCATATCATCTGCGCATAGTGAAAGTTGGACCTCTTCTGCCCCCATCTGAACACCCCTGATTCCTCTGTCTTTTCTGATTGCTCTGGCTAGGACTTCCAGCACTATGTTGAAAAGAAGTGGAGATAGTGGGCACCCTTGTCTAGTTCCTGTTTTAAGGGGGAATGCTTTCAATTTTTCCCCATTCAGTATGATATTGGCTGTGGGTTTATCGTATATGGCTTTAATAGTTTCTGGGAATGAGCCATCTATGCCTATATTGTTAAGAGTTCTTATCATGAAAGGATGCTGGATTTTGTCAAAAGCCTTTTCTGCATCTATTGAAAGAATCATATAATCTTTGTTCTTGCTTTTATTTATATGGTGAATTACATTTATAGATTTGCGTATGTTGAACCATCCCTGCATCTCGGGAATGAAGCCCACCTGATCGTGATGAATTATTTTTTTGATGTACATTTGAATTCGGTTTGCAAAGATTTTATTGAGAATTTTTGCATCTATATTCACAAGGGATATTGATCTGTAATTTTCTTTTCTTGTTGTGTCCTTTCCTGGCTTTGGTATCAAGGTGATATTGGCTTCATAGAATGAGTTTGGGAGGATTCCATCCTTCTGGATATTTTCAAATAATTTCTGCAGTATAGGGACCAGTTCTTCTTTGTAGGCTTGGTGGAATTCAGGGTGAACCCATCTGGTCCAGGACTTTTTTTTGTGGGAAGATTTTTTATTACTGCTTCGATTTCGGTGCTTGATATTGGTCTGTTTAGAAATTCTGTTTCTTCCTGGTTGAGCCTAGGGAGGTAGTATGTTTCTAAGAATTTGTCTTTTTCCTCCACGTTTTCATATTTGTGGGCATAGAGATTTTTGTAGTATTCGAAGATGATGTTTTGTATTTCCATGGTATCAGTTGTGACCTCTCCTTTTTCATTTTTAATTGAGCTTATTAGAGTCCTTTCCTTTCTGCTTCTGGTCAACCTGACAAGTGGCCTGTTTATTTTGTTTACATTTTCAAAGAACCAACTTTTCGTTTTATTAATCTTCTGTATTGTTCTTTTGTTCTTGATTTCATTTAATTCTGTTCTGATCTTGGTTATTTCTTTTCTTCTGCTGGCTTTAGGATTGCTTTGCTCTTCCTTTTCCATTTCCTTAAGATGATTCATTAGTTTACTGATTTGTGACCTTTCTGTCTTTTGGATGTGGGCATTTAAGGTGATAAGTTTTCCTCTCAGGACTGCTTTTGCTGTATCCCACAGATTTTGATAACTTGTGTCCCCATTATCGTTTATTTTGAAGAATCTTTTGATTTCCATTTGAATCTCCTCCTTGACCCAATAGTCATTCAGCAACAGATTGTTTAGTTTCCAAGTTTTTGGAAGAAGATGTGAGTTTCTGTTGGAATTGATTTCTAATTTTATTCTGCTGCGGTCTGAAAAGATACATGGTATGATTTCTATTTTTTTGAATTTGTTTAGATCTGTTTTGTGGCCTAGGATGTGGTCAATTTTAGGGAAAGTTCCATGAGCTGATGAGAAGAATGTATATTCAGTGTTATTTGGGTGGAGTGTTCTGTAGATATCTGTTAGGCCCAAATGTTCTAGAGTCCTGTTTAATTCCTTTGTTTCTTTGTTTATTTTTTGTTTGGAGGATCTGTCCAGTTGCGTCAGTGGGGTGTTGAAGTCCCCTGCTATTATGGCATTGCTGTTTATTATGTTGTCTAGATCTAGCAGTATTTGCTTTATGTACCTGGGCACTCCTGTGTTGGGTGCATAAATGTTTAGGATTGTTAAATCTTCTTGTAAGATTTTTCCCTTCACCACTATATAGTGTCCATTTTTGTCCTTCTTTACTTTTGTTGCTTTAAAGTTTATATCATCTGAAATAAGGATGGCTACTCCAGATTTCTTTTGGTTTCCACTAGCCTGGAAAATTGTATTCCATCCTTTCACCTTGAGCCTGAATGCATCTTTGTGTGTAAGGTGTGTTTCCTGGAGACAACAGGTACTTGGCTTGTATTTTTTAATCCATTCAGCCAGCCACATTGATTGATTTTTGTGTGCTGAACCATCCTTGCATTTCAGGAACATATCCCACATTGTCTTGTTGTATAATCATTTTAATATGTTGCTATATTTGGTTTGCTAACATTTTTTTGAGGCTTTTTGCATCAATGTTCATAAGGGATATTGGCCTGTAATTTTCTTTTCTTGTAGTATCTTTGTCTGGCTTTGATATCAGCTTAATCCTGGCTTCATTGAATGAGTTAGAAAGTGTTCCTGCCTCTTTAATTTTTCACTTTTGAAAAGGTTTGAGAAAGATTGTTGTTAGCTCTTCTCTAAATGTTTGATAGAATTCATCAGTGAAGCCATCAGATCCAAGTCTTTCTTTGTCAAGATACTTCTGATTATTTATTCAATCTCTTTGCTAGGTATAAGTCTATTCAGATTTTCTATTTCTTTGTGATCCAGTCTTGGTAAGTTTTGTGTTTGTATTATAGAAATTTGTTTATTTCATCTAAGTTATCCAATATATTGGTGTACAATTGTTTATAGTACCCACTTATAATCTTTTTTATTTCCATAGAAGTGGTAGTAATGTCCCCACATTGATTTCTGGTTTTAGGAAT
Organism: Daubentonia madagascariensis; assembly: GCA_023783475.1. NCBI lineage: Eukaryota > Metazoa > Chordata > Mammalia > Primates > Daubentoniidae > Daubentonia > Daubentonia madagascariensis. The sequence continues at coordinate 19,750,829 of JAKFHU010001684.1, read as the reverse complement.
TTGAGTCTTCTGTCATTTTTTTCTTTGTCAATTTTGTCAAACTTTGCAAAGAACCAACTTTTGGTTTTGTTGAGTTTCTCTATTGTTTTTCTATTCTCTCTTTCATTTGTCTCTGCTCTAATCTCTACTTTCTTTCTTTTGCTAGCTTTTGCTGGATTTAGTTTGTTTTTCTCCTTTAAGTTGTGAAGTTAGTTTGTTGATTTAAAATCTTTATTCTTTTTTAATGTAAGTGTTTATAATTCTAAATTTCCCTCTTAGCACTGTTTTCACTGCATGTCATAAGTGTTGGTATGTTGTGTTTTGGTTTTTATTTATCTCTAAGTATTTTTGAATTTTTCTTTTTGTTTCTTTTTTGTCTCATTTGTTGTTTTAGAGTATGTTGTCTAGTTTCCACATTCTGTGAAGTCTTTTGTTACTGATTTCTAACTTTATCCTGTTTTGGTCAGAGAAGATACTTAGTATAATATATATCTTTAAAAATCTATTGAGACTGTTTGTGGCCCAATATATGGCCTTTTCTGGAGAATGTCCCATGTACACTTGAGAGGAATGTATATTTTGTTGTTGTTGGGTACAGTGTTCTGCATATATCTGCCAGATCTAGTTCATTTATTGTATTGCTTACCTCTATTTCCTTATTTATCTTTTGCCTGGTTTTCTAACTATTGTTGAGAGTGGAGTACTGAAGTCTCCAACTATTATGGTAGAACTATTTCTCCCTTCAATTCTGTCAATGGTTGCTTCATATAATGATGTCTGTCATTAGGTGTGTAAATGTTTTAATGGTTATATCTTGCTGCATTGAACCTTTTATTAATATATTATTTCCTTCTTTGTCTCTTGTAATCTTTTTCATTTCTAGTTTATTTTGTCTGATATTGGCATAGCCACTCTACTCTTTTTTTGACTACTATTTGCATACAATATGTTTTTCCATCTTTTCTCTTTCAACCTATTTGTGTTTTGTATCTAAAGTGAGTCTGTTGTAGACATCATATAGTTGGACCTATTTTTTGAAATCCTTTTTGTCAATTGTCTTTTGATTGAAGAGTTTAATCCATTTACATTTAAAGTAATTACTGATAAGAAGGGACTTACTGCAGTCATTTTGCTATTTGTTTTCTATATACCTTTCAGCTTTTTTGTCCCTCAAATCCTGCATTACTGTCTTCTTTAGTGTTTAGGTGATTTTCTTTGTAGTGAAAGTTTTAATTCTCTTCTTATTTCCTTCTGTACATATTCTATAGCTATTTTCCATGTGATTACTGTGAAGATTACATTTAAAATCCTAAAGTTATGGCACTCTAATTTGAATTTATACCAGCTTAATTTCAATAACATACAAAAACTCTGCTCTAATGTAGCTCTGTCCCCATCCTTTTCAATTATTGATGTCACAAAATTATATTTTTATACATTTTGTGTCCTAAAACATAGACTAATAACTGTATTTTTTGCATTAATCTCTTAAATTATATAAAAAACAAAATGTGGAGTTACAAATCAAAGTTTCAATAAAATTGGCTTTTAGATTAATTTTTAAAAAATATATTAATCTCTTAAGTCATGTAGACACCAAAAATGGAGTTATAAACTGAAGTTACAATAGTTCTAGTTTTTATAATTGACCATGCATTTACCTTTAGTTATATCTTTATTTCTTTGTATGGCTTCAAGTTACTGTTAGTGTTCTTTTATTTCAACCTACAGGAATCCCTTTAGCGTTCCGTGCAGGGCAGGTTTAGTGGCAATAAACTCTCTCAACTTTTGTTTATCTGGGAGTGTCTTACTTTCTTCCTCTACTTTGAAGTATAGCTTTGTTGGATATAGAATTCTTGGTTGAGTTTTTCCTTTGAATACTTTGAATATATCAGCTCACTTCCTCTGGCCTCCAAAATTTCTGATGAGAAATCTGCTGATAATCTTAATAAGAATCTCTTATATGTGATGAGTCATTTTTCTCTTGTGGCTTTTAAGATTCCCTCTTTGTCTTTGTCTTTCAACACTTTGATTATAATATGCTTCAATGTATGTCTTTTTGAGTTCATTATACTTAAAGTTTTTTTTGAGTTTTTAATGAGTTCCTCGGATGTCTATTTATGTTTATTTCTTTATGTCTTTTATCAAATTTGATAAATTTTCAGCAATTATTTCTTCAAATACTCTTTCTGCCTCTTTCTCTCTTCTCCTGTGACTCCCACAATGTATATGTTGATTGACTTGGTGTCCCACAGGTCTCTTAGTCCTCTATTCACTTTTCTTCAATGCTTTTTATTTCTGTTTCTTTGTTTCTCAGACTTCACAATTTCAATTTTTCCACATTTAAGCTCACTGAATCTTCTGCTTGCCCATATTTGCCTTTGAATTCTAGTAAATTTTTCATTTCAGTTATTGTGTTTTCAATTCTAGAATTTCTTTGTGTTTTTTTTTGAGATTTTCTATCTCTTTATTGATATTTTAATTTTATTCTTGCATTGTTTTTCTGACATTCTCCATGTCGTTCTTTAGTTCTTTGAGCATCTTTAAGACAGTTGTTTTAAAGTCTTTGTCTAGTAGATCTACCATCAGGTCTTTCTTTGAGACAGTTTCTGTTGGTTTAGTTTTTCTTTTGAATGGGCCATATTTCCTTATTTCTTTTTTTGTCTTATGATTTTTTGTTGAAAACTTGACATTTGAATCTAATAATGTAATATTTCTGGAAGTCAGATTTTTCCCTTTCTCCAGGGTTTGCTGGTGTTTGTTGTTATTGTTGTTGCTGTTGTTTTCTTTTTTTTTTGATTGTTATAAGATACCTCTGTGCTGAGGATCAGCCTGACATTAAACTCAAGGCCTTCTCAGGTTTTTTCTGAGCCTGTGCCTTTCCCTGGGTATGTATAGTATATTCTAAATTCCTCCTATATGCAGTTCCTTTTGAATGTCCTAGACCTTAAATGACTGGCTCCCAAAAGACAAAAAAAGAGAAAAATAAAGGGGAAAAGGGTGCTAATCCTTTAAATCCCCTGTAAGTTGCTTTAGCTGGAAAGGGAGAAGCTTGCAACAATGAATGATGGGTATGACAATGGCTGCCCACCAGTATGTTGTAACCCCATGACCAAAAGTAGCAATTAACAAGCAAAACTCAGATCCCTGATATTTGGAGGACAGGGTCCTTATTGCCCACCTTGGTTCTCACAAGATGCTTGCAAGCTACTCCAGGAATCTTCCACATGGCTGGGGGTTGGGAGATAGGTAGCTGCTACCACTTTAAGAGTTAAAATTGACTGACATTAACTGCAGTTTACCTTCCAAGCCTTCCCCTGGAAGTTGAAATATTCTCCAGAGTTTTAAAATAGTTACATCAGACAGGTTCTGTCAGTACAATTGATGCTTAGGTAGGGAGACAGATTCCTGGTACTTTCTATGCTTCCATCTTCACAGAATCCTGAGCAATGCAGTTTTAAAATGATTGTTTTATGCAACTTTATGTCTTAAAGACATATGTTAAGAGAAGAAATGAGAAAAATATGTTTATACATTCTTCTGTAATTTTTACACATTTACTTCCTCTGATACTTTTTCTTTTTTTGTGTGAATTCAACCAAATAATTTTTTATTTCAGCTTGCAGGACTTCCTTTCTTATTTCTTGTATGTTAGGTTTGCTAGTAATACATTTGCTCAAGCTTCACCCCTCCCCGCCACACTTTTTAATCTGGTAATGTCTTTATTTCAACTTCATTTTTGAAGTTTTATTTCTCTAGATATAGAATTCACATTTGTTAGTTTTTTTTCTTTCATTACTTTAAATATGTTAGCCCACTGCCTTTTGGCCTTCTCTGTTTCTGATGAGAAGTCAGCTATAAATTTTATTGTTTTTTCCTTTGTACATAATTAGACTGATTTCTCTTGCTGATTTCAAAATTTTCTGTCTCTGACATTCAGCAGTTTAACTATAATGTGTCTAATTGTCAATCACTTTTTGTTTATCCTACTTGAAATGTTTGAACTTCTTTTATCTATATATTAATATTTGCTATTAAAATTCTGAAATTTTTGGCTATTATTTCCTTAGATATTATATCTGACTCTTTTTCTTTTCTCCTTCTGGGACTCCTATTGTGTATATGCTCATATGCATGGTGTTGTCTCATAAGTCTCTGAAGCCCTATTCATTTTCTTTATCTTTTTTCCCCTAGTTCTTCAGATTAGATCATTCTATTGATCTATTTTCAAGTTTACTGATTCTTTTTGCTGCCATCTCAAGTCTACTGTTTACTCATGCTAGTGAACTTTCCATTTCAGTTATTATACTTTTCAACTCTACAATTTCCATTTGTTTCTTTTTTATATTTTAAATTTTTAACCTGAGATGCTATTTGATAATTCATTGTTATACTTTTTTTGTGATTCTTTAAACATTTTTTTGTTCTTTAAACATATTAATAATAACTACTTCGAGGTCTTTGTCTGATATGTTTAACTAACATCCTAGCACTTTCAGAGACATTTTCTACTGACTGCTTTGTTATTCCCTTTGTATGGGGCATCTTTTCTTGTTTCCTTCCAAGTCTGGATTTCTTTTGTTGTTGTTTTTGATAACCAGATATTTTAGATAATATATTGTAGCAACTCTAGGTTCTGATTTATTTTTCTTGTAGATTATTGTTGCTGGTGTGTGTGTATTTAGTAACTTCACTAAACTAAATATATGGAGTCTGTTTTTGTCCACAGCATGCATCCTCTGATGTTTCTGCTCAGTTTTTAAAAAAATTCTTGTTTACATTCTTCAAGGTAACCTTCGAGGTGTCATCCTTGTGATAGCATAGCTTAGTGGTCAGCCAACGATTGTTCAGAAATTGTGCTCAAATAGCCTGGCCTAGTAAGACTCCCACCCTCTTTGCATTGATCTGACTGTGTGGTTGAGAACATATTCAAAATTCAGGCAGTTCACAAGTCAGTTCCAGTGTTTGCTTTCTTTCAGGGCCTCTCACATCTCTTCTGTGTATGTACAAGGCCTTGTGTTCAACTAAGGATGAGTAGAAAGGCTAGTGCCCTTTCTGGTTTCTCATGCACATGTGCATCTGTGCAGCCTTCAAAATTTCCAGAGACCTGTGGGAACTTATCAATTCTCACCATGGTCATCTCATTTCCTAGTCTTCTTTTTCTAGCTAGTCTGCCATTTTATTGCTTGCTCTGATCAGGACTGCAACCTTAGGAGAGCTGTGCCATTGGCTTTCCACATTTGTTTGCCCATAGGGATTGCTATTGTTTTGGACAATGCCCCTGGGTGTGGTGTTGTTCAGTGCTCCACTCCAAACTGAGTGAGCCCCCTCAAACAACAAAGCTACTGTTTTTCACCACTTGCCCTGCCCTCATATATTTACTATGCCAAAAAAAACTGGAAGAAAGCGTGGAAGGGACCAGCTCCAGATAAAAATGTTATAGACTCTCACTGTTCTTCCTGGAGGTTTTCCTTGAATAAATGTATTGCAATTTGTTACATACATTTGGACAATTTCTAGTGTCTTCAAATTGTTGTTTTTGACAATTTTTTTTAGCTTTGTCATTGCTTTTTAGGAAAAGCATTTTCTTAGCTTTTTGTTCTACCATTTTAGAAGTCCCCTACTCAGAAAGTTTAATTGTTGATAAGCATCATTTATTTCCTTCTGGATTTTCAGTCATGTGCCAGGCAGTTGAGATGCCTAGCTCATACACAGGTGCATTTTACTTATGACTTCATAAACATTACATTCTTATTTTTTAGAAATATGTCTGTTTACTGAGGTGTACATGAACAGAGCTAATTTTCTTCATGTTTTAGGATGAATGCTTTATATTTATTTTTGAGTTCTTTATCTATTTCAACTCTACAATGGAAGATGATGCAACAGGAGATAAAATTGAAAGCTCTTGAAATTGTCTAGATAGTGGATTGGATATTTGTGATGTCTTTTTCATTCTTTTTCTTGATGACATTTTAGTAGTATGAAGTAAAGGAAGTCAGCCACTAACAACAGAACATACACAACCTATTTGAACCCCAAGGTCTTTGAAGCATCCCAAGAGTGGACTTGACAAACTTTTGTAGGTTAAATGTAAGAATCATTTAATAAAAAAAAAATGACACTATATACTTGACCATGATGGCAAATAAAATGGAATTGCCCCTAATCTGATAGCCTCTGGGGATTGTATAATACTTCTATGCGAATTTTAAAAAGAAATTATGATTTTTACTTTTAGAAACTCATGATAAAATACACCTTCTTATCTGTAGGGAGTTTGGGGAAGAAACACATCAGGTTAAGGAAAAAAGAGCCTGAACAAAGTCCCTCTCTTTAGTTGAAATGGAATTTCACAACAATGGAATTTAAAATTTAAATGTCTTCAAAGCAGTTGTAATTATAATTGTTTCCACTAAGGTGTGCTAGATCTCCAAATATTATTCATGCTTCCCTCGTGTTACCACACTGCACTGAATTTAACAATATTCACTGCCTTCCCCAGGGCTATAAAATCCTTACCACACAGGAGGTTTTTAAGCTGGAACAACAATGTAGTGCACACAAATTCAGCTAAAACACAAAAGAGGACAAAAGATCATTTAAAAATGTTAAATGAAAAGGACAAATAGTTGCATTGTGAATTGGGGATTTTTATAAACAGACTGAGATGTTGGCTTTGATTTTGTAGAAATATGATTTGTCTTAGAAATTCTAGATGGTTAACCTGATAGAAGAAAGTTTGTCAGGCAATTTTTCTTCTAATAAAACTCTTTAATGTCCTATTATTATTTATAACCAGTATTACAAATGTAAGTATTACAAATCTTTGCTTTAATAGCACATCAATCTGACTCTGTCATTATTCGTGATGATTTAAATCCCTAGAGGTTCCTGAGATCATCTAGTGAAATTTGAAAAACAATTAAACAAAAGAGCAGTTCTAAATAAGTGTTTCAGGCAGGAGGTGACACAGATCTGGAAGTAAAACAAAACCTTTTTGTGTGTAGAAAGAAAAATTAATTCTTTCTATTTGCAGTGCTGAACCTATTTTCTTTAACAAATCTTAACGTTATCAACCAGAAATTTAGCTATCTTGCTAAAAGCCTTCTATATAGCTTGTAATTTAATGATAGACTCTGAAAGATTTGCCAGGAGACTACGTGAACTTTTCCTGTAGACTAAATCTGGGTTCTTCATAGAGGGTTCTACACATCCACCTTAGTCTGAAAGCACTTTTATATATGCAAATGACTTCTTTAGGTCATATAATTTCATGTGGAATGTGCTTTGGAGTTCCTTTCTTTTTTGATCTCATTGTGGTTTCAGTAAAAAAGACACCTTATGCTTTCCTACCTCTAAACTAATGTGATTGTTAGCTGCAGCAGTTTGTCTACTTACATAATTTGGTTTCATGGCTTTGATTATATCGACTAATCATTGTGATAAATGACCATTTTAATAAAAATTTAAAAAATGTCGGCTCTAAATTTAAATTAACCTTAAAGAAAATCTCAAGTACTATAGTAATTAATCTTAAATTGTTGATTTATTTGCGTAAGCAAAAAGTGGTTTATATTCCATTGAACAGCTTGGAATCAATTGATAATTAACTACTTAGTTATAGATTGTTTTTAAAATGGCAATTTTTGAGGGGCTGAACTGAAAATTTTCCACCAAACTGGATGTATTTTTAATAGGTACTGTTATAGTTTATGTTATTATAAAATATTGTTTTACCCAGACCAGATTTCATAATATTTAAAAAGTCTTTTTGGTTATGGCTATGGCAAATCTCCTTTTGTTTTCATGAATTTTCAAAATAATAGTAATTAGAGTGTATAATCAGGTAAGTGAATTTTCATATATATGAAAAATTTCCCTTGAATATTGAGAAAATGACATGTTTTGTCATTCTGTTGCTTTCTCATCTGGTTATTAAGTTAATGAGTTGAGCATATGTGAAATGACATCTGTACTTTTACTGAGATATGTTGTTTAAATAATTAACAGTAGAATAACCAGGAGAAAATTTAGGGTAGTAAAATTTTTACAGTGTTAACCCGGAAAATCGTTTCATTTGTGAGATCATTTGAGTTAATTTACTGTAACAATTGTATCCATAATTATTGCCTGCTAAGTAATGTTGATTAATTATTATTTTCTAAAACCTTAAATAAGGGAATAAAATTCGTTAAACCCATTTTGTACATCTTGAGGAGGAAGGAAGTAGCATGTATTCCAAAATAGATATTTAGAGAAATTATTATTCAGTGTAATACAAATATAAAACAAATAGAACTCTTTATGCCCTATGTTAACTTCAAGTTGTTTAAAAGTACTTTCTAAAGACAAAGAGGAATGAACTTTTAATAGCATACAGAGCTAAAAGCTAATGAGAGAAAATTAAGATCATGTAGGAAGATATCTAAACACACTAATAAATTTTTAAAATGATACAAAGGGCAAAATGAAAATCTTCAGCATTTAGAACCATAGCCACCCCTGCTGAATGGAAATAATATTCAACCTGAAGGTGGATTGACTGGAAATTTAGGAAGGCGTGTCAGTGGTGCTTGACTTCCATTAAGACACAGCATTTCATCTGCTTTAATTTAGATTTGGGGCATTAGTAAGTGTTTTTTCTAAAAAGTGAATCCTGTTTGGAATTTAATTAGAAATGTGGAAACTCTACCAAGATATTTAGACCAATTAATGGTCTATATTTAATATGAGAAAGCAAACAAAAAAAACCCCACCCCATTTCCTTTTTGACAACAAATGAAACTAAAAGTGTTCCCTAAGAATACTTTCCCAGAAATATTTAAAACACATACAATTAATATGAATTCAACAGATAATGTATTTTTGAGAAACATGTGCATATATTGTAGGGAATTTATTGTTTTTTCACTTGAGTAAATAAGGTAGGGTGCAAGCCCTGTGTGAATTAGAAAATAGCATCCATCTGCATTTGAAGAGAACTTTGGCCTGGTTCAATGTCAAAGGCTGACTGGAAGCACAAAGCCCTTGTGTTGGGGGTTCTGGGAACCTAACCAGTAGGACTCTAAGAAGGACAGAGGGAAAATCCACTCACTGATCTTATTTCACAATTTTATTAAGATCACTCTGAGTTAATTTTTCTTCAAGTAGGAGAAAGCTATATTGTGCACATGGAAGCTAAAGTTTGGAAGGAGGAAATCTGACAAGAGAAAACATCCAGACTATTTGTGGGGAGGTGGGTTGGGTGGTGGTGATGTTGGGGATGAAATCTTAGAAGACACAGATGGTGCTGGTCTGATGCACACAGTTTCATCACCTTGAGAGCAAGTCAGCTTATAAAAATTCCAGACCAGAGAAAATATAAATTATAATGGAGGTCAGGAGTGGGAAAAATATAGGCTCTGGATCTAGAAAAATTAATAAAGGTGGTCTATAAATTTGGCTGTGTATTTCTTGGTAGTGAAAGCAAGTTATTTTCATCATCTACAGAAAGAAATTACATCAATTTCTCAGGAGAAGCATATACTTTCCTCTCATTGTGTTCTAAAAGAATATAGCACAGAATTTTATGATTAGTAGTTTATTACTTTATATTAAGCTTTTTATCCTTAATTTTTCTTTTAAAATGCAAATACTCAAGGAGAATATGTGGTGTATTAAGTCACTAATACCTGCAAATTGTAAATAAGTTTTATGTAGCCTGTAGTGGGAGGATGGGCTTAGTTTTGCCAAAGGTGAGTCATGGGATCAGTAAAAGAATAGTTTATAGTTTAGATTTTCTTCTTCCAGATTTTATTAGTTCTAATTCTCTGAGTTTAAAGTTGCCCACATTGGAAAAAAAATGGAATACGGGAATACATACTTACCTGTATAAAAAATTATTTAATGAAACTACTAAATGATAACTAAATTATAATTTTAGACATTAGGCACACTGGAACATCCTATGGTTGCTGACTTAATTCATATAAACAATAATGTCATTATGTCAGTAAACTTTCACTTTTTTTTTTTTTTTCAGAGATGAGGTCTTGCTCTGTTGCCCGGGCTGGAGTGCAGTGGCTATTCACAGGTGCATCATAGCACACTGCAGCCTTGAACTCCTGGGCTCCAGAGATCCTCCTGCCTCAACCTCCCATGTAATAAACTTTCACTTTTAACAGGCAAAGACTGAGGATAACGTTTGTGAACATACTTTCTAACTAGGTCAAGTTCACTATTAGTTGATTCAGAGAAACCAGTTTTTTTAAAGAGAAGAAGCATCCGTAGAATAGCTTCTAATTTGTCCTTTCACTGATCTTGAGGTAAGGGGGGAGGGTAATTGGTGTTTATTTAAGATATGGACTACAATACACCTACAGTGAATAGTCTGTAGTTTTGGTAATGGGTATGCAGTATTTAACATTGACAGTTTACATCATTCTGTTTTTTTACCACCTTTTTCCCTCACATTTATTGCTTCATATTCTTAAAAGTGCTGCTTGTCCACTTCATTAGCATTTTAATCATTAGAGCCAAAGAAAGCATTCTACTGTGGAATATTTCTTCGTGTGTGTTGGTTTTAATATTCTTTTTTGTTTTTTAATAATTAATGTACAAATAAAGAAAATGTAAATTGCATTTAAAAAGCCAAATAAACTCTACAACTCAATAGCAAATTAAAGGGTTAGACTGAGATATAATGAGCTTTGACAGCACTAAACCATGAGTCAAAATATAACATATTTATTTTTAGCTGTAAATATTACTTCCATAATTAATTTTTAACTTTGGGGTCATGATACATATAAAAGAAGGGAAATGATAGCATTAATGAGCTATGTGTTTTGTATACTTTTTTCTTTTCTGAAGTAAGTTTGAAATGCTTGAATATATAGTTTTTTACTGTGATCTCAGAGGACAAAATTGCTAGTTTCTCCCTAAGATGCCCATATATTCCAAAAGAACATGAAGCATATCAATGTGTTTCTTCGGTCTGGTCTTTATTAGGGGGACGTTTAATGTCCCAGAGAAGCCTTGAAGATGATCACCAGTTTCTCTTTCTTTTATCTGCTACTCAAAAAATCCTTTGTTATAGCTATCACCCAGTTAAAGAAGAGAAAATGGGGTTTCTTATTTTAATTGGTCAATGGGGAAATCCCTGCAGTGTGACAAATCTTCCCCCTTTCACTGCTGAGCACAGTTTTTGCTATTCTGTGTTTTTGGACCTCATAGTTTGGAGTATGAGATGTTTTATGTAGGACACAGAAGTAAGGAAGAGCTTCTAATAGTCTACTGGGCAGGGTATAGATTTAATTTGTATTGGTTTTTCTAGATAACATCTAGGGAGCCAGAAAACCACAGACTTAGTCTCTTAAACATGGGTAGGAAATAATGCGTGTGTACAAAATATTTTTACCTCCCCAAATCTTTATGCAGGCTAATTGCAAAAATAAGACAAGGGGAAATAGAGCACTGAGTATGTGGAATGGAAAGATCTAAAAGCCTGTTACATGAGGCGAAGTGATATCATGGGATGCCAATGTGATAACTTACCTTAGCTAATAAAGTTAGAAACTAAAATTCAATTTTATATGCAACAGAGGGGCTGGTGCCTTTTAAATGATTGTATTTCAGAATGTAAGTCAGTCAGCCTAAGGAGTTACCATCCATGTAAACCTAGAGTAGATAACAATTATAGTATTAACTATCTGCTCCCCCTTGTCTTTTTTTGGGCTGAACACTTTCCACTGATATTTTCTTGTCAACTGTGTAATATATGACAACAGGGTTTTCTTCTTCTTAATCAGTCCTGAGCATGAATATCTACTGTTTCTAATAATTTAGTATGCAGTTAAATGTAATATTTTTGTAGCTATTTAAACGGATTCCTACATTTTGGCAACAATCACCAATTTTGGCAATTGACTGAAAAACTTTTATTTTAACATAAAACATATATAAGTCAAGCTTTAACCTTCTAGGCTTGCTAAACTCTTATTCATGACTATACTATTCAAGGTCAATTTAAAATAGATATCATTTATTGTTATTTGTTTTTTCAGTAGAAGATTAACTGCTTTAGGGTCCAGCATATTTTTGGTAACTAAATGTATATTTCAAAATTTTATTTTCATTTGTTTCTTTTATATTCTTTTATATGGTAAAATTCCCCTTTAAGATTTCTGAGTATTATTTCTAGAGAAAATATACTCTCTAAACTTTCCCTATGCAGATATAAATTATAATGTCTTGAATGCATTCTCAACAGAAAGTCACACAGACAAATGTACAAGAAAAAAAAAAGGCTGCTTTTTCCCTCCTCAAGACTATAAAGAATTTCTGTCAGATAGTAAAAACCTAAAGTTAGAATTTATTGGATAGGGGATGGAGGGCAATCTGTGGTTATGTTGGGATTTTCACAATTTTTCTATTTAAAAATTTACCACAGATTTTATGTGGCATTTATAAAGGAAAATATCATCCTCACTGTATGAAGTCATGAATACTATTTTATAGAGCATGTTTGGGAGAACTGTGGTTTGAATTTTGAATTAATGCAGAAAAACTAAGGACACAAACATAAAACAATTTTATGTTTATGCAAACTTATTTAGTCAAAATATGGCATTTATCTGAGGTCATATTTACACAGCACAAGCAGTCAGAAGAAAATTTCCTTTCCGAAAGACCTTCATAAAATAGCGTCCTAAGAGACAACTATTAAACTATGTACAAGCACTGTTTACTTTTAACTTTCTTCCTTATTAACCCTCTCCTCAACACTGCATAGCATTCCAGAGAAGGCTACCAAAATGTTTATTTTGCTCTCATTTTCATTTAGATTATAATAAAAAACTCATTTATAGAAGTGAGTGATGTATTCTTTAACTCTTTTTAGTGTGTAATTCTGGTCATAACTTTCTTTCAGAAACTTAGAAAGGAGATGTTACATAAGACCACTAAAAAAAATCTGCATATTAGCTAAGTGAAAAATGGCAGAAAATGGCCAGCAGAACTTGTTATTAATGACCTTAGCAATCTTGATTTAATGAAAGATTTTAAATACATGAAATAAATATAAAAGTCCCCAGACTTAAATGCAATAAAAGCATGTACCGTATGTGCCGCTAAAGTTGTGTGTCACACTGTTTGAGAACTTTAAAGTTCAGAGACTGTCTAAAAAGTCAGATGAAACCATATTTGCTATGGTGATTATAGATTTTTAAAATGATAAAATGACACAGGCCAATAGGAATTGGCACAATGCAGTTTTTATGGTGTTCCAACAGTGGTAATAATAAAAACACATACATTTTCTAAATTGACGTCTTTTTTAGGAGGGTAGTGGAAATACTGTAGGTAGCTGTGGAAATTTCAGGCATGTGTAAAACAGTACTTTCACTGTAATGCTCAAAAGAGATCTGCATTACACTACAAAAACTGGTTTCAATTTTGGGTGCAATATTTTTATTTTAGGCAAAGTTCTCAAAATATGCACCAAAACTTATTATTGCAGACAGGAAACAGCAACTAAAAATATCATTCTTGGAAGGATGATGATCAGAGGACCCTTACAAGGCAATGTGGACTTAAAAGTAATAAATTATATATTTAAACCTGTAAAGATTTTTGTTCTACACAAAACACTGGTCTTACATGCAGGAGATTGATTTAGATTTGATAGAAATGTCGTACTTTCTATTTAGTTTAGATTTTTAAAAGTTCATAAACTAGAAATTATAATATTGTCCTTAAGTTCTTTCCAAGGATCTTAGGGGAAGAAAAGATTCAGATATTAATTAATAATCAGCTAAAATTCTGCAATGCAGTCTGATTTTGACTTGTCTAAATTCATGGATAGTCTTCTGGTTTTAAAATTAGTTTTACTATTTTTTCTGTGCACAGCCAGGCAAACCAAGTAAACCAAATGTTGCCTTTTTAAAGTTACTTTAATTACTAGCTAAGAATCATTTGCAATTAGTCAAGTGTACAAACATAACAATACTTGCTCTTACTTATATAGCAATTACTTGTGTGTAAATAGAGACTTGTAAATTTGTAAAATGTTTTTCTTGAAGAAGAAGAATTTTTTATTTGGAATTAATGTAAAGAGGGTTACTTGCCTATAAATAGTGCAAAGGTACTTTCATCTGACTTCTGACTGAATTAAAATAAATTCTGTATAAATCAGATTGAACTAATAAACTGCAGAGCCAGTGCATTTCCAAATAAAAGTAATTTATATATTGCTTGTCCAATATATTCTTTTGAAAGCATTTTATATCTTCACACTTCTGCTTCTGTAATTCCTGTATTGGCCTCATCTTATGCAATAGGAAGTCCATATACAAAAAATTCCCTATTGACACCCAAGATAAATTGGAGATAATTTGTTTTAAAAGGGATTCTTCACTTTTTGAAAATATTCACACCAGGATTACTTTGAATAATAATAATATATACCTTTGATGTCATTTAAACACATATTTTAGCTCATATATTTTTAAGATTAGAAGTTATTTCCAAGATCACTTAAAACAGTGTTTTCAAACTTTAATGCATGTACAAATCAACTGGAGGATATTGTTAAAATGCAGAAATAATTCAGGGACTCTGCGATAGGGCCTGAGATTCTGCATTTTTAACAAGTTTTCAGGTGCTACTGATCTGAGGGCCATACTTTGGGTCACAATGACCTAAAACATCTTTCTAAATTCAGTGATTCTTGGGGTGATCTCATCATAATAAAGTTATTTACTGCAGCAAAATACACACTGCATGTCTGTAGCAGCAGATTTTTTTCTCTACATTAATAGTTCCTGAAGCGTTCAGAAGGAGGAAACCAACTATACTAATAACTAGATTTAAACTGACTTAGTTTTCATAGACTCAGACTACTTCTGTCTTTTAGGACAAATTTGTCCTGATTTGTGAACTTAGTTAAGATATTTAAAATCTCCAGGTTTTAGTTTTCTCATTTGTGATATGAAGTTTGGAATAAAAAAGCCTAAGCTTGCAATAGACATACAAATATATTTATTGTATGAATAAAAGAATCTCTTCCAGCTTTACATTTTGTGATTTTATAAATTGGGGGGTGTGCTTTCCTTGAGCAATAAAACATAGGTCTGGATATTATTAATAAAAAGTGTTTGTATTTGGGTTTAAAAAATACTAGGTTGAGCTTGCAGACAGCAGAAGAAAAACAATGCATTAAAATTATATTTTCAAGAGACAGCACTTCTCAGTCTCCAAAGTTCTGAGGATGGCTACCTATGAGTTGACTTTGTCTTAACTTATCTCGGGAAAAATATACATTCTCTTGCATAGTCTACATGAGGGACTGGTTATTTAAAGCTAAACGATGGTCTCCAAATCCTTTATTAAAATTAATCTTTCCCAATTATTTTAAAAAGCACAAAGAAATGATCTTAATCCAGTAGATACCAACTTCCCTACTTCTTACCACACATTTATTCTTATTGCTGGCTCTCTTGCCTTTTCAGAGCATCAGTACTTTTAAGCTTTATGTAAAACATGTTATTAATATATGCTCTCTAGTTATAGACTACAATGACTGAACCAAAAAGTAGTGAACATGATTTAAAAAAATGGCCTAAGCTCTTTTGAAATGGTAATATCCAGGACATAGGTTTGTGCTAACTCTAACTAAAAATAAATTGTTCTTTCTTTCCAGACTAACTCTATGACTCTATATCTTCATACCTTCAACTTATATTCATAAGAAATTTCTGAGTTATCTAACTCAAGAGCTCTGAGGACATGTTTTCATGCTGGCTTCTTTTCTGTGGATAAATTTTCAGGGTAAACAGTGGGGGAAAGAACAGTGTCAGGAAGGCAAAGTAATCCATAATGGAAAGTAACACCACATGCTTGCTCTGGTTTTCTTTTTCTATCTGGCCAGAGCTGAGTCATGGAGTATGGATACGTCATCTTTAGCAGATTTAACTTGACAAGTAGAGAAGACCATATGGAAAGCTTCTCTTGGGTTTCCACAAATAAGAGTTTGGATTTAAGGGAAATCATTTTTAAATAAAAAGTTTGTGCAGGGTGGAAATCCAGCTAGTAGGAACCTGTAAGAGCATACTATTTGTTTAAAAAAAATCCTGGACTACCTTTCTCTCCATTGTTAAATGTCCATCATTTGACCCTCTCCAAGAGCCTTCCTACCTTACGGACTGGGGCTGTCTTGGCTTCTCTTGTAGGCCCCAGTTATTTAACTAGTTTTTAAATATTTTTTATGTGTCACCTTTGACTTATCTCAACTTAAATAATATCTATGTTCATATTCCAGGAAAAAAGAAATGGCAATTGAAAAGGGAAAAGATGGTCAAGTACTTTTGAAGAAGAAAACACAATGCACATATGAATTGCAAACATGAATTATCTGGCTCTGTGTGTGATACTAAGATTTCTCTTTGACTGCTACTATCGATGAAAGTAGACTATTGGAAAATATTGGCAAAAGAAACTTCCTTGCCAATCTCAAATAGAAGACTCTTTGAAAAATGGAGAAATACTACCCCATGTGCCAAATCTTTGAAGACCCCTTGAGAAAGATGATTTTAGGATTGAATAATAGCATCACGGTATGGCTTTAAAAAATTCACAGGATTATATTAATCTGTAACTTGTCCACTTACAATGTCAGTTTTAGGATAAGTTAAATTATAGGTTTCCTAGATGGTGTTATTTTAAGGGGTGCTTTTCCCTAAATATCTCCTCAACCAAGTGCCATGATCTTTAGAAACTAATTTCTATGAATTTTTATATTCTTTTCCATTTAGTTAATTTGAATTTTCAGTGCAAATGCTCCTCAGAACCTTAGTAGCTATGACTCATGACCCTGGCTCTCGACCCTTTCTCCAACTGCTGTGGGGCATTGAGTGACTAAAGCTGACAAACAGGGAAAACTTTCAGCCGACACTGAATTAGGAGAAGGAACCTCATCTGAGACCATGGACATTTACTTGGAAACAATGGTAAGAAAAGGGTGTGTAGGCTGGGCATGGTGGCATACCATGCACTCTGGGAGGCGGAGGTGGGAGGACTGTTTGAGCTCAGGAGTCTGAGACTAGCCTGGGTAAGAGTAAGACCCCATCTTTACTAAAAATAGAAAAATTAGCCGGGTGCAGTGGCACTCACCTGTTGTCCCAGCTACTTGGGAGGCTGAGGCAGGATGACAGCTTGAGCCAGGAGTTGGGGGTTGCAGTGAGCTATGATGACGCTGCTGCACTCTACCGGGGGCAACAGAGCAAGACTCTGTTTCAAAAAAAAGAGAGAAAAAGGTGTGTAATTATGACGACAAAAGGATAGACGCATCACCTCTCGGGACATCTGCGAATCCCACCCTAGCAGAGGAGAAATTCCGCTCACACAAGTTCAGAGACTGATTATTTTTATGTGTATGTTCCTT
Source organism: Daubentonia madagascariensis (assembly GCA_023783475.1). Lineage (NCBI taxonomy): Eukaryota > Metazoa > Chordata > Mammalia > Primates > Daubentoniidae > Daubentonia > Daubentonia madagascariensis. The sequence continues at coordinate 19,733,428 of JAKFHU010001684.1, read as the reverse complement.
TTTAAATTTGAAGAGAGAATTAAAATATAATTATTAGTTTGAAAAGTAATTAATGCTGGTAGCTCTTATTAGGAGTAACATATTCTATATTCCCAAGATTAACAATACTGAGTGACTTAGGAAATGATTTATTTCCAAAATCTCTGTGGCATTTCATAGAGTTGATCACATTGTTCTTAATGAAATTTTTTTCTCTTCTGATTTCTTTGATATCTTGGCTCTTTGGCTATCTACAACTACTCATTTGGTATTTTATGTCCTTTGCTGTCTCCTTTTGCTGTGTCTTTTCCTTCTTCCCACAATATCCGAGATTTCTATCCTCATACCACTGCCCCCCCTTGCACAATTCGTTTTTATCCAATCCTCACCATTTAAGCTTGTAGCAGCTTTTATTGCTTCATGCAAATGACTCCCAGTTCTACAGCTCTGCTTTAAAGCTCTGGCTACACATTTCCAACTGCTTGCTAGACATCATTATTTGCATGTTGCACAGTTTCTTTAAACTAAAAATTTCTCAAAACAGATTTATCACCTTCCTCCACAAAACAACTCATTATTCCTAAATATCCAATTTCTGCCAAATATAACACTTTTCTTCCATTGACTCAGCCTGAAAAATATGGAGTTGTGTTGGAGTTCTTTATCTCTGTCTAGTTAGATATCTCCTTCTTCCTTCCCATCTTTTTAATCCTGCCTATCACTACTTTAGTTCACACTTCAATGCTCCTTTGCCACTTAATACAAGTACTATTGTAAGGTCTACTCGTGTACTTGATTTATCCACATCAGAGGATTTAGAATTTATAAGGCAAAAATTGTGACTTCCTATTTTTTAAGCCTGGGGCACATAGCATAGTGTCTTAAGTATAACAGATACTAAATACTATTTGTTAACTTAATTATTTTACTATTAGGAACTCTATATTATGGGAGTAATAAAAATAATAAAACATAAAAATAATGCTCAAAATTGGCCATTAAAGCATCAAAACATAACAAATACTATTTTACTGATTTGATTTGGAAAAGAGCCTTGGCTAGCCAATGTAAGTTCAAATTTACAGTGGTACTTCTTTAAATTATTTGCCCTACAGTGTGACAAATCCTGTCTCAGAAGACTGACTTTAATAATTTAAATGTTTCTTTGGATTTTAGACCTGAGAGCTAAGTGTATGTGGATGGAAAAAGATGACTCTGACTTGAGTTGATAGGATTAAGAAACAACTCAGCTGAGGAAGCTTTTGTGGCTGTGATTTATTAAAATGCAAAGAGTAGACAGTTGTATAACTAATGTTAAAGACAGAGACAAATTTTAAATATAGGAGAGAGATTTAGCCTACTAAATACCACCTTGCTTATGGAGTTGGAAATAATTGCACTTGTCTTGGAAACAAGAATTGAAAATGGCATTAGTTTTAAAGCATCCAATAAAACTAGTACAATGACCAAGTATCTTCATTCTCTAACTAAAAGAAAATCACATGACAAAACTAGAAATGGCAAAAATGGATGGAAAGGTCCTTGGGTATTGTGTAAGTGTCAAGATATGCACTTCTTATTATTCTGGTCAGCTTTTGCATCTCGCAGTAGCTTCTTGTCAGCCCCTGCCCTCCCTAGTATAGATCATCTGGAATTATCATTGGAAATTCTAGCACCTTCAGGTCCAGCGTTATCCGGTTATGGAGCTGATTAAGGACCAGGCTGGCAGAACATTCAGAGCCCCATAATCATCCATAGGTGGGAATCAGGCTCAGTCGCTCTGTGTCATCTCCCTAATTGTTATCCCTCTGCAGTCTTCACTGTCCTTCCTACCTAGCATAGATCACATGTCTTAATAACTTTTTTTTTAAATGAAAATGTTCTGCCTCTGGGCTAAATGGTGATTGAAAGTGAAATCCAGTTCTGCTAGAGAAAAATAGAATGTTACATTGTTTTTCCCAAATTACTCATCTATGTCAATTTCAATACCTCTCTAAAAATAGGCAAAATTGCCTTCCTCTCTGTCTTTCATTACATCTCTCTGGCAAAACACCAACCCTGCATCAACCTAAATATCTGCTTTCTCTAAGCACGTGCACTGCTAAAGAGCATCATGCACTGAGCAGATTGCTTCCGACATAAATTCCTGAGTTCCTTACTTGGGCCCTTAACACTGCGAGCCTGCTGCACTTTACGGGTCAACTTTCTCATATTCTGTGCAGAAAATATTTCAAAATTTTTCTACTCTTCTCAAACTTCTGGATGTAACTTTGTTCCATTCTTCACGGGGTGTGTAGAAACCGCTAGGTGAATTTTCTCAACGTTTCTTCACCAAATCTGTGCACTTCCTCAGACATGGATACATTTGCATCCATTTTCCCCTTCAGTTCTCCTGTACAAAGAATGAACTACCCTCCTTCCTAGCTCAGGTCCAGTCTCTACCTCTTGCTTCCAGTTATATTCCTTCTACCCTTCTCAGGAAATGTGCTAGCATACCTTCTCTTTCCCAAATCCTTCAATCCTGCCTCCTCTACTTGGTCCTTCCCATCTACATTTAAATGTGTTTAAGTGTCTCTTATCTTAAAGTAGCAGTGGCGAAGACTTAAAATAGTATTGACTGCACATTCTGACCATAGGCCTATTTCTATTCTTCTCCTTGAAGCCAACTATCTTGAGAAAGAGAGTTGGTATTTACTGTCTTGTATTCCTCACTACCTACTCGTTCTCACCCTGCTTCAATTTAGCACCTGCTCCCATTACCCCAGTAAAACTTTCTTAGTTAATAAGAACAATGACCTTCATATTGCTAAATCCAGTGATTACTTTTCAATTCTTATTTTACTTTGATTTCTCAGCAGTATTTGACAGTTTGACATTTTGAACCATTCCTTCCTCCTTCTAATATTGTACTTTATTATTATTTTTATCATTTGGTTATTAGTATGATTGTAATATGCTCACAGGGTGAATATGGTCATAGGCTCTACAATGGTATTAAATGGACAGGAAAAGTCACCTGTTCACAGTCTCACTCTGTAGGGTAACTTTATTTCTGTCTTTAGGTCTCCTAGTAGTTACCATTGTAATTTTCAATAGTATACTTATACCTATATTTATTGATACATTAACTTTAAACAGGAACAATTGATTTCATGGTATGAAAGATGAGAAATTTATCTCACTTATACTTCATACCTGCCCCCCTCCCAAGTTTTGTTGATTATGTTTGTAACGGGATGTTGCATGGAAGCTTCTCCCGTGACCCAAGGCTTAGAACTTGCCAAGGGAGGGTCTTGAGGTGAAGGGAGATCTTGAACTGGAGCTGAAGTTTTGACTGTGACTAGAGTGTACCTTTTCAACTTGAAAGTCCATTGTTATAAAAATTATGTTTGTCTCTATAAGTGAAATTGACCAAAAAGCTAAGGGATCTGCTCAGATATTAGTAATGGAAGGGAAGGGAGATCTCATAGAGCATGATTGAATCCAGCTTTTAGAGAAGAATGAAATCATTCTTGTTTGATTCTAGCTGGTTCAGACTCTAGTTTACCAATTCTGTATTATGTTTCATTTTTCTATTGGTAGCATTTATAACTCTATATACTAAATGTAAATTTCTGGTTATTTTCCATGTAGAAAGAGAAAATTAATACTTCCTAGCACCCTTCCCACCAGCCTTTACTTTCTAACCTCCTGTCAACTACATCTTTATTGTCAAAGTATAAACTTTACATTATATTATGCAAATATAATTATTTCAGGCACTTTGTCTGTATACTGATTCTAAATGCCGGCAGCAAAATGTTTTTTAATACTTTGAAAATGTAAATGTTATTTACTATAAAATCAGGTAGTATAATTGGCTTTACAGTTAATAAATATAGTCCTATGTCACTAAAAGTGTTCTCCTCTAGGTAGAATATTCCAAATGTCAATATTAATTATATTATCTTTCCATCATTTGCTCAATATAATTCTTAATTTTAATTTATTTCATATTTGGACCATGAGTTACTTCAACAGCTTTTTTGGAATTTCCAATTGACTTTGACATTGTCTTCTTTTACCACATAATTAAGATCTTTTGAATTATTAATCTATAATCTATTATGATTTCCATTTCAGTCTTTGTACTGAAGACATTTTTCTTAGAGTTCTCCTACTTTCTCTGTAATTTTTATCCATTGGTTTCAAGTTTGTTTCATAGCCATAATATTGGGTCTCCTTTTTACTGAGCTCCTATATTGTTTCATCATTTTTTGGACCACTGTCTTTTTCTTTTTGATATTTTCTTATTTATTTTGCTAGAGTAATTTTCAGGAAGGGTGTGTAAGAAGTTAGGTTTATGATCTGTTTACCTGAATCTTAATTAAGATATGCATACGTCTTCTTTTTCTTCTTTTTTCTTTAATTCTGCCTGCTTAGGACTCAGTAGGCTCCTTTTGGTTTTGAGACTCGACTTTCTTCAGCTTTCAAAAGTGTTTTTCTTTTAATATGTTTCTTTGATGTTTTTCTTCCATTTTGTTTTCTCAGTTCTATCTTCTATTATCCTAATTACATGGATGTTGGATGTCCAGAATTGATCCTATGTAACATTAAAATTTTTTTCATATTAAATGATTTTTCTTTATCTTTTTTCCTTTCAAGCTTTTATATGTGAACTTGAATTTTCTTCTAGCTCATCTGATATTCATCCCACACCCATTTTATTCTCAGTTCCTCAAACAGTGGAAGTAGGAGAAACTTAATGCATAAGTTATCTGAAAATTTACTTGGAACCATAGTGCATAGAAAAGGGATCATAGGTTACATTACTAGAATTAAACATTCCTTGATTAAATGCCTGTTATGTACCAGGCATTGTTATTGGAGGTAGGGATACACTGGTGAACAGAACAGTCAAGCTAATTGTTCCTGCAAACTTAAGTTCTCAGGGGTGGGTGGAGAAAGGGGAAAAATAAACAAATAAATATTAAGTATGTATCAACATGCATACATATGTTCAAAAATAGATGTATGAAAAATTTAACAAGTAAAGACAGCATCACATTGTGATAGTGCTGTGCAGAGTATTAAAATAACAGTGATGTGCTGGAGATTGCTTAGGTAGTGACTTTAGATTGGGTTGTCAGGTACAGCCTGTTTGAACAGGTGACATTTAAGTTGAAATTTGAATGGATGAGCAGAGGGAGTACCTGAGGCAGATGGAACAGCTTGTGCAAAGCCCTAATGCAAAAACAGAAAGGCAGCTAGAATGATCAATGTGTGGTATGTGCAAGAGAATGGTATGCTTGAGATCGGAAACAAAGACAGATTTCTAGGGCTTTTTAAGTCACGGAAGAAATTTGTATTTTCTTTCAAGTATTATGAGAAGTGATTTTAAGGAGGGAAGTGGTGCAATCTAATTTGCCTTTTAGGATGATTGACCCCATTGCTGTATGAAGAATGGACTGTAGGGGGGCTGGAGTGGAAGCAGGGGGACCAATAAGAAGGCTATTATAGTCATCCAGATAAGACATGATGGTGGCTTTGACCAATTCTGAAAGTAGAGATTGACATAAGTGGACACTGTGAAATTAGCTGGGCGTGGTGGCGTGCACCTGTAGTTCCAGCTACTCGGGAGGCTGAGGCAGGAGGATCACTTGAGCCCAGGAGTTTGAGGCTGCAGTGAGCTATGATTGTGCCACTGTACTCCAGCCTGGGTGACAGACTGACCCTGTCTCTTAAACAAAAAGTGGACACTGTGAAATTGCCAGGTCAGTGTGTATGTGGTTTTTCAATTTTGCAAGTTGTTCTCCAGACAGATTTTAGTAATTTACACTCTTCAATGGTATATGAGAATATATAAGAATAATGTAAAGCTGGAAATTGTCTTAGGAGCCCACACTTCAGTTTTATAAAGGATGAAAACAGGCTCACTGATCTTACATGTATTATTAGTTCAAGACGACAGACAAGTTCTTTTTCTAGGAAGGGACCCTAGGCGTACGGCAAGTTCTGGTAATCTATTATATACCTCTATATCTATTATGCACCTCTCCATGTTACATATGCATGTGTGTGTATTCTGTTTCTTCCTTTAGATTACAAGCTCTGAGGGCAGGTAGTACCTGTCAACTTGTGTTAGGATGCTCAGCAAACTGATGCTTAAAAATCATCTATGACCATATGAGCAAAACACTGAAAAAGAGAAACTGGTCATTATAGTTTATTTTCTCTGCCATGATTTGACCACTGAGAGTAGTGAATCCCAACAGTCCTACCATAATTATTGAATATGTGATTATTCAGTCACATTTCAGAAACTACTAGGGAAAGCATCCAAAGAATCTTTTCCAGCTGTATATAGTGGAAAAAAATTGGAATTCAGATTCAGAAGCCTTGAATTAAGGTTCTGGCTTTAATCTTTTCTGATAGCGTGACCTTGGGCCTTTGTTTCATCAACTCTAAATCAGGCTAATAATATGTACTTGTTCTACCTAGGTCACAAAATTTTATGAGATTCTGAATGTTGTATGTGAAAATAATTTGTAAACTGTGAAGTACAAAGAAGTGCTACTACTTGATAACAGCTCTAGCTGATTGAGCTCTATGTTACAGATATTGTTCTAAAAGTTTCACATGTATTAATTCAGTATTCCTCATAACATTCCCATGAGGTCAGGATGATTACTATACCCCTTTTTGAGAAAATGGAGGAGAGAATACATAACTTATAAGGTCATACATCTAGTAAATGACAGAGCCAGGACTTGAATCCAAGTTATTTGATTCTATAGTTCCTACTTTCAACCACTATGCTATCTATGTTAGTACTCTGTAAAGTTGACACTATTAAACCATTCAGAGCACATGTATTAATGCAAAATATATACCAAGCACATGCTAAACACTGAGGGTACAATAATGAAAAGAGCAGGATCAGTCATTGCCTTTTAAAGAACGGCACAGGTGAAGAATTTCTTGCCTTTAAACAATAAAAAACCTCATGCTTGAACAATTGTAATGAGCTTTTACTTAATTAGTATGTGTGAATTCATAGATAATCAGTCAACATCATAATATAGACTAGCACACATTTTATTAATTATTCTATCAGTAAATATTCTATATTAACTGGGCCATATTTTTAAAGAAAAATAACTTTGTGTTTTAACATTCCAAAGAGATTAATTTTTATCAAATTGATAATTATTTAATTTTTCCTCCTTAGTATTTTTGGATATTCCTTAGACTTCAATCGTGTTTGAAGACCTCAGCTAATGAGACATCACTTTTATTTTCAATTTAGTGGGCAGAGAGACGTTTACTTAAAGAATACTAAAATAAACAGTATATGCAATTGGGTTTACTAACCATAAATTTTTATAATTATAGTCTCACGGAAACTGGATTTCTATAGCTTGATAGAACATCACATCTTACTGCCAAATGGAGGTATGAGTTTTAGTATAGTTCAAAGAATTTTGTTCAGTTCCATGTCATACAAATTCAGCTTTTTCTTGCACAAATTTTTTCTGTGACACAACAGATGATTATGCAAAGCCATTTGTGTAAGTGAATTGCTTAGTGATATTATCAGCCAAAATTGTAGGTTGAGGTCAAGGGATGTCAAGTCATTATTTAAAGAAACAAAGACAAAGGGAAAAAGACAAATTGTAGAGGATAAATTTAATACATTTTGGCAACATAAGTAGGAAGGTCAGCAAAGGACATGAAGCTAGAGTGATGTCATTATAATTGGCTTCAGTTCAGAAGTGGCAGGGTGGCAATTAGCCAAAAAGGCACTTTGATGTTGTTTGTTTATATATTGCTATTTAGCTATCCATATCCCAAAGTGGTGATTACAACAGATAATTTTATGGTGGGTGGCTGAATATTGTGGTTACAGCGTTATTTTAAACTTTGTTTCTAAAGTGCAATGACTATACCTTATTTTGAGCTTTCACTTTTAAGGTGCATTTTTCTCCACGTATGCAGCTCTGTAGGAACTTCTACAATCTGAATAGGTCCAACTTCTATACCTAGTTATTTGATGTGGTGATATGGATGTAGGTTTTGAGTTCAGATAAAGCATTTAGGAAAGGTTCCCAGGATCTTTAAAAATTATGATATAATCATATCTCTACAGCCTCCTGTCCTATTTCATGAGTGGTACTTATGCCATACCTCTAAAGAGGAAGAAAGAAATCAGCTGGAAGGATGTTTTCCTTTTTCAGATTCTCATTAGCTTGTATTATGCATTTTATTCCCCTGCAGACCATGGCTCTTACTGAATAGCTCTTAATCTATCAGCTACATCACATATATTTAGCAACTGATGGCTTTTTATTGGTTAGAGGGTTTAGGTGAAATTTTGCTTACATGTAAATATTATAGAGCAAACCTGACCAATACTAATATAATGCAAGCCACAAATATGAGCCACATATGTGATTTTAAAGTTTCAAGTAGCCACATTAAAAAAGTTAAAATTGATTTAATAATATATTTTCTTTAATGAACTATATCCAAAGCACTATCATTTAAATATATAATTGAAAATAGCCCTGCTGCTGCAGCTTGTCTGGAGGCTACAACTGATGCTCATTGTCTTACTTCTCTTCTACCCATTCTAGATTCTCTTTAACCTTGGTTAGCACCTTTGCTAGTGGGTGATCCTCACCCTCACCCCTGAGGGCTATGAACTGCTGGTTATTATTCCTTTCTCAGGCTGTGCAGCAGCCTAACTACTTACTGTCATGTCTGGATAGAGGTATCCACTTGGTCTTTCCCACAGATATCTCTTACCTCCAAAGACCAAACAACCAACATGGGATGAGGGGAAGTGTCTGCTAATTACCAAGTATGTCTATCCCAATATAACATGAAGGAAAGAAAAAATGATTACTGGATTATTTCATGCCCCATTGCACCCACTGTAAACTGGACCTAGTGAATCTATTTATTACCATGTACCTCAACTCCGACATGGAGTCCTGGATGACTTTGAGTTCCTGGAGAATCAGTGTGAGCTTAAAATTTCTGGGTATTCTTTTTCCCCAGTGTGTGATTACCTGAGTAAATGGTCATAGGTTCCTGTGAAGAAGGACTGGTTGAATCATCACCGTGTAATGTTGCCTGGCATTGCATGGTGATTACTCATGGATTCTTGACCTCTTCTTCAGTCACTGGAGGCTCCTAGCAAAGATTGGGCTAGATCTTAAAAGGAACATGTGTTGTCTCAAAAGGCGAAGTCTCTGCATCATCTTCAAGTAAGAGGGGCAGTGTTAGTCTTTAACAAGGAGAAATGAACCATTTCTAGTGGGCTCAGAAGGTTCAAGAGAATCTGAGTATTCAAGATTTTTGAGTGCAAAGACCTGGGCATTTTTATTCCAGGTTTAGTGATCCAGTTTTTGGTCTTGGTGTTGCAGACTTTCCTACTTTGTACTTTAACTTTCTCTAGAGTTCTGCTAACTTTGTAATTCCATTCAGGGAAAGATCCTCAGCTTTCTATGCTCTTTAGCTATAATAGAGCAGAGATTCTTTATATGCTACCAAATAATCCCTCTGGGTTTTATACTTTACCATAAATTGGTGATTAATTACCTCCAGTTTTTCATTGTCTTTCTTGAATGAATTTACAGCCCTCAGCAGCAGCCATTTCTTCCGTAGTCCCCATAATTACTATTTCCTCCAGATCTCTCAAATGCTTGAGATGTTGCCTCCAAACAGTGCTTTCCCTTCCCATCCCATTCAGCCCAGGTGAAAGTCTTAACAATTGCTCTGTTATATGGTATGCCAGGTACTAGTAACACTCCACCTATCAACAGTGATGGGGCCCTCACTGCTAACCATCGTCAGAGGACTCAGCTCCAAAGTCTCATTTTAGAAGCTGCTTTTTAGAACTGCTCCTGACTTCAATTGGCTTAGGTCAGTATTCCCGGAAACAGATTCTGAGATGAGATTTGCACGTGGGAATTTTATTGGTGAATGCTTTCAGAAATTAGACTTGAAGAGATTGAAAGAATCAGGATTAGGCAGAGGGAGAGGTTGAAAAATTGCTTTGTAGTTATAACAAAGAAGCTCTAGAGTTTATATGGTTCTTCAGAATTGTCTGTCATTAAAACATGGGGAACTGGTCCTCTTCCCCATACCACCCCCCACACCCCCACCCTGCCAGTTAACCAGTCATTAATTGCGAACTGCCCCAGGGGAGGGGTATAACCTTGGGTCAGGTGGCTCCCAGATGCCAGGAGAGGAACTCAGTGGTAAGCTATTAGCCTCCAATACTCCTGGAAGCTGGTGCCTTTGTCCAGAAGGATGCTTGTGGGTAGCATACCCCATATCCGCTCCATTAGATCCTGGGTATAGAATGATCAGCTTTTACGTAAAACATTTATATGTAAAACAGTAGAATGCACAGGAAAATATTCTTTGTTCTCAAGGCAGGAGGCAGAAAACTCCTTCCAGAGGTGACATCTAGAAAGCTGTGTTCTAGACTTTGTGTCCCAAACTTCTTTCTTCAACCTGGATATTGAGGGTAAAATTCCCTAAAGATTACTAAAATTCTCGTCTGATCACAGGGGCAGTTATGTTTCTGCAAATTTGTACTTTCATGACTTGAAGGCCCCATCCCATTAAACTATTTAAAGGCTGGCATAGTTCGTGCTGAGCAAGTGGGTAATCACTGATATATTTCTGCCAATTGATGGTGAAACTATCTCAGTGGAGACTAAGTATTTAAATATGTGTGCAAAATTCATGGTGGGGGAATGACCCAGAAAGAAGTCTTCAGGACCAGGCAGTCCATTCAGTACAACATTTGCATGTAAACGACTTAGTCAAGGCACAATATAGCATGTTTAGAAAAATAGATACATAGCATGCCCAGACGACTATCCTGTAAACATAATATCTCTCTGGACTAATATCTTTTGACTGCTTAAGTTCAAAGAAAAATTAGATCATGGGCCAGTAGATCAAAAAATCTCTGGCACATTCTTTAGTCATTTATGTAACTTAAGCACAGTTCCTTTTGGGCACTCAGCCACGTCAATCATCACATTCTGAATTTTCTGATGAAGTTTTGCTGACAGTGAGAAATTTGAATGTTACAAGTAATTATTTGACATAAAATCTTAGTACCAAAGTGATCTATTTTTTTTCTCATTAGTTTCTTCTGTACTTTCTCCTTGTCTCATTTATTGAGTGCAAATAACTAGCAGAGAGCAAGGACAAGTGTACAAGGAAGTGTAACATAAATGGACACTGTCCTACTTGTAACTTTTTGATGAAAGTGGAAATATCTCCAGTTGGAGATATTTCTGCTTATAAAATGCTAACGTTAATTTGCTATATATGTGTCTCAAAGTTTTTAATAGATATATGAATATATTTGATGTTATTCAAATATGCATAAGAAGTTACCTCTGTATTAACTTTCTAAAATGTTTCCCTAGACACAATATCTCTGTTAGCCAGTGTTAGAAAAGTTCTCAAGTCATTGACAACGCAAGAGATGCATGACTTAGAGTTTTTTTCTCTTCTCTCTCTCCCTCTCTGGCTTTAGGGAACATACTTTACTGGCCTCTTTTCTGTTTTTATCCTATCTTTTTTTTTCTCTGAAGAATTTGGAAGTATTTATTCTTCCCTCTTTAGAATTATTTCCTCTCCTCCTGGGCTTTCTGCACTCATGATGTCTGGATTACTTTCTAATTTCTGTTTATTCTTTCTAATAATTTCTTTCTCTCTCTCTCTCTATGTATCTTTTAAATATTGGTGTTACCCAGAAGTTCTATCTTATTTTCTTTTTCTACTTTCTTCCCTGGCTGCTTCATCCACTTCCATGACTCCAACATGACCTACATGCCAATGACTTCCAAATCTATGTCTTTAGACATAGTGGCTCATCTTCATGTGGATGTCCTGTAGGCTTCTCACATTTTACTCCAAATTGCATGACTATATATATGGTGAAGTTCAGTTTGAATGATCACAACTTGGGAAGCAGAAATGTAATATAAATGAGGTGTTTATACCTGTAACATCTCATTTTCTTCTTAGGCACCAGTCCTATTGAGGGTAGATATCATATGATTTTGCCATTTAAACATGTATCAGTCTGTTCTGAATATTAGTTTTGTTTTTTCTGGTAATTGCTCAGTCTCTCAAATTTTCCTCACTGTCAAGGGTTCTCTTCTCCTCCTCCTTCCCAATGTAGCATTTGGGTGCAGAAGGAAGCTTTTATGTCCTTATGACACTGGGGGAGGGGCATCTGGGGCCATGGCTCTTCTCCACTCACACTCTCCGACCTCCAGCCATCTCAGCTGGTCTTTAGCACCAGTCTCTACCTGACCCACGTGGTCTGTCAGTATCCTGGCTGATCTCCATGGAGGTGTGAGTTGTCTCATCAGATTCTTGGGGTGTGTTCTGCTGCACCTACTCTTGATGGCTTCTTTCCTCACCACTGCCTCTAATTACGTGGCTAGACTTGCAAAATTCCTGGCCTCTTTATAACCCATCCTTTTTGCACCTGTCCGGCAGAGCCATACTTAAGTTGTATGGCTGCTCTCAGGCCTTCCTGTCTAGGCACGTCGCCAGTAATTGCTACTTCATAGCAATGTTGCCATGATTGACGCTCCACTCCCCTCTTTCTTGGGTTTCTTTACTTGGCTGAAGTCTTCCCAGGGTAGGCCCAAGGAGGAATCCGCTTCAAAGTATCAAGTTGTGTTTCTGTCACTCCCAATACCTCCAGGAGTCTTGATTCCAGGATATGTCAGTTTCCATGTGTCAGCAAGGGTTTTGGCAGAACCAGAATTGGCACATTTTAAATGCATAATTTCAGGAGAGTTTGATGGAGGGAGTATTTACTAAGGGGTGAGGAAACCACAGGGCAGCATAGGACTCAGGCTAGAAACAGTAGGACTGCTCGGCAGAAATTGGGGTCTTTGCTTGGTGGATACTTCCAGCCTACGGCAGTCCCACACAGAGTCAAAGGTGATACCTCTCCCCTCTCTCATCTTTTCTAGGTGCTCCTCATGGGCTAAACCTAATATGAAATCAGAGGGAAGGGAGCCCATAAATGCATCCCATTCATTGATGGAATCCAGTCAGTCTCCCGGCTCATTGATTAGGTAGAAAATGGATTTGAAGGGGCAAGTGGAATATACTCAGCAGACCCAGATTTCTGGCCTAGTGTTAAAGACATAACACTAGGGCTGGGAAAAGAGGCAGGTAGTAATTCTGAGAGAGAGAAAAAAATACCACATTTTCTCAAAACCTTTTTTTCTCTCAACATTATCTAGGTACTTCTTTATACAGGTAGGAAACCTGAGACTCATCCTTGATTTCTCTGTCCTTTTATCTCATCACCATAGGCAACAACAATACTTAACAGTTAGTGAATTCTTACTGTGTGCCAGAGGTGGTGCTGAGTACTTTTACATGCCTTATGTCAAGTATAATCTTTTTTTTTAAATTTCAAAATATTAAGGGGGTACAAATGTTTTTGTTTCAGGATACCTTGTATACTGCTTAAGTCAGGGCATTTGGTGTGCCTGTCAGCACAATGGTGTTCATTGTACCCGATAGGTAAGTTTTTATCCCTCACACCCCATCCCACCCTCCCCACTTCTTGGTTTCCAATGTCCTTTATGTCTCCTTGTGCTCGTGTGTACCCATCATTTAGCTCCCACTTATTAGTGAGAACATATGTTGTTTGGTTTTCCATTCCTGAGAAACTTCACTTGGGATAATGGTCTCCAGTTCCATCCAAGTAGCTGCAAAACACATTATTTCATTCCTTTTTATGGCTCAGTAGTACTCCATGGTACTATATATGCACACCCCCCCCATTTTCTTTATACACTCATGAATTGATGGGCACTTAGGTTGATACCACATTTTTGCAATGGTGAATTGTGGTGCAGTAAACATTTGAGTGCAGGTGTCTTTTTGATAAAATGACTTCTTTTCCTTTGGGTATAATTTTGTCCAGGAGGTACTATTTAACTGACAGGCAACTGAGGCTTAGAGGAGTTACTTTCCTCATGGTTTTATGGTGGTGGAACTAGATGCAGACCCTGGAAGTCTAGTTGAAAGCCTGCATCACTAACCTCCACGGTGTATTGCAATCAACCAAACTGCCATGTTCAAGTATTGACTTTTCACCCTCCCTTCACTCCCTTCTGGGCTTAAGCAAAGTCTTCCTAATGAATGTACAGATTTCTACTCTTTTTCTATCTCTAATTCATAACTCCTTATTGCTATTAGAATTATTTTTCTAAAACAAGAAAGCAAAAAATTAATCATACTTCTCTTTGCTTATCTCTTCTTGTTAGTTACCCTTTGATAATAGGATAAAGTCCGTATGCTTTCTCAAGGCATGTGAAACTTGCCATGCTCTAGGAGCAGTTCATTTCATTGCTTCCATGTGTACTTTATTAGTTCCATTTTTTTTTTTTCTGAATCTTCTGAGGACTGAACTCTGACCTTTTTTCTCTTGCCCAAATTCCTTTCTAAGAGGCCTGGTGAATCACGCCTACAAACAATAAAATCTCACTAAATGGGTTTTTATCAACCCAGTGTAATGTGGCTTACTTTCCAACTTGATTCCAGTATAGCATCACATGATAGAAGACCCCCTTATCTTAACTCAAGCATTCCTTCCTGCTGACTCCAGGTCTTTAGACAAAACTTAACTCTTTCAACTAATTGCCGACTAAAGAATCCCTAAAACCTACCTATGACTTGTAAGCCCCAGCTTCAAGATATCCCTCCTTTTCAGGCCGAACCAATGTATACCTTCCATGTATTGATTTATGGTTTTACCTGTAATTCCTGTCTCTGTGAATGTATAAAACCAAACCGTATCCTGTCCACCTTGGGCACATTTTCTCAAGATCTCTTGAGACCCTGTTCCCTGGGCTGTGGTTGCACACATTCAGCTCAGAATAAACCTCTTTAAATTATTTTGGGGTGTTTTTTTGCTGACACTTCTCTCTCTGTATGTACTAATAGACATACCTTTTCTTTAATGATTCAGATTTATCATCATTTCCCAGACATACTGTGTTCTTTTATGCCTCTTTTATTAATTTATACTTTTGCTAGAATACCTGACCTACCTCCACTGCTATCTATAGCTATTAGTTTCTTCAACATTCCAAATGTTATTTCATTGGCAAGGCCTTTCCCAATTTCTCCTTGAAAGATCTAGTGGATTTGTCCTCTGTGCATTGGTAGCACATTTTACATGGTTTTGCTGTAGACACCATTAATTCGTCTTGTAATTACAGTGGAACAGCATCAGATGGGCATTTAAATTACACAAACTCAATTATATCTACTTGCCAATGAGAAGAATAATTTAAAAGGTGGGGCAAAAGTGTTCTGGCTGTGGATGCACTCAAGTCTGAAACAGTCCATGAATACTTAGAGAAAGAGAGTTGTGAATTATATTGAGGATTTTCTTTTTTCTATCTTTGGCAAAGAAGAGAAAGGTAGTATTTATGCTGCTAGACAGGTGGATGATGATGACTTTCTAAAAGTAGTCTAGGAATAAATATTGTACTGAGAACAATTCAAAATATTGATTAGAAGAGTTACAGAAAAAGATAAAAATTTTCTCCATAAGATGAAAATAACTATAAGAAATAGGAAGAGCTAGTAAGTTGATATTTTCATAAATTTGCTAAAGCTTTATTTTTCAGTTGTTAAAATGTGCTATGATTTCTGAATATGATCTCCCTAAGGAAATAGATGCTCTATATTATTGAATACATAGCACATTTATATATGCATGTTACAGAATAAAGTTGTACATATAAAACCATTTATACTGTATTTCACAGTGAATTTAAGGGATTTTTGTGGATGACATTTTGTACACAATTATGTCTTATGTTATAACTTTAGAATTAAATCTGGTATACAATTTGCTATATCAGTTTCCATTTCATTCTCCTGTTTCCAAGCCCCACTAATCCTGTGATTCTCAACTTGGGATAGGATAGCATATCCTTGGGAAAGGGATATATATGAGAATCTCAAAGTGGAAACTTTTCAAAATACCCAAATACCATGATTTCTGAAAGTTTCTGATATGTACCCTTGGGGAGTAGGAGAAAACTCTCAGAAATCACTGACTGTAAAGAGACCTACTATTGATGAAATGGTTGTTTTATATGCACTTGTGTGCTGTAAGAAGAAAAGGCTGAGACCACTACACAGGACACGTGACTTAAAAGAGACTCTAGCTTGTCCTTTGTAATTCTTTTTCCTCAGGTACTACTAATTGTAGTACCTAGCGCAGAGGAAATATTTCATAAGTATTTATTTGTTGTTACTTGGTTCTATTTTTGTACTGGGGAAACAAACTTGAACTCAGGATGTGTTTACACAGTTTGCTTAGTTGAACATGAGCTCTAAATTGGGCTGATGAATATTGGAACTCTCCTCTCTATGGTGATTATCCTTGCTAAAAGAATCTGATTGCTTATTTAATTGGAAAAGAGGAATGTCTTCAGTATGCTGCCTAAAAGTTGCCTCTTCATTGCTCTTTCTTATTTATTTATTTATTTCAAAATATTAAAGGGATACAAATGTTTTTGTTACATGTATACCTTGTATAATATTTAAGTCAAGGCTTTTGGTGCGCCTGTCACCATAATAGTGTTTATTGTACCCAATTACTTTTTACCACTCATCCCCCTCCTACCCCTTCTTCTTGGTTTGCATTGTCCTTTACATCGCTTTGTGCCCCTGTGTGTCCATTGTTTAGCACCCAATTATTAGTGAGTACATGTGGTGTTTGTTCTTTGTTCTTTCTTTAGTGGCATGTGTCTATTAACAGCTCTTCTTTTAAAACTTTGTGGTTTTTTTCCTTTTAAAAATTTCCCTGTCCTCTTACGTCCAGAGCTCCAGTTGATTGTCTAAAATAAATGGAGATACTGCTTCTGCTCGACCTGTTCCAACATGATGTGATTCTCTACTCTTCCTTGGAGAGACTCTCCACGATCAGGCTTTCTCTTTGAACCTCTAATCATCTTGGCCATCCTGGGAAACCTCTCCTTATTTTCTATGTCAGTCTCTGATTGTCACCTAGATGGGCACAAAGGATGTGAGATAAGCATACACTCTAAAGGCTACCATGTAGCTATCGTATTATAGAATTTGCTTTAAAAATTGACCATGTTATATTATTCCTTACATATTTTATCACTTCTTTCCCCACTTAAGTATACAGGTCTTTAAAAATTTATATTAAAATATATCTGATTCCAATCTGTATCTACAACTTATTTTATACCTGTAAATATAATGAATATCATTTCTCATGTAATATCTAGATCAGAAATAGCAAATTCAATTCCTGTGAGCGTTCAGGAACAGTAGTGTGTGAAGCTGCCAAATATGAGAAAATAGGGTGATGTCAGGACTGTGGAAAGAGAAGTGCATGCTTCACTTAAAGGTATTAAAATTTAACTTAAAAATTAAAATGTATCTCTGGCAAAGATCAATTTAAACATTGTCTATAGGCCTGACTCTTTCCCTAATTTAAATCATTGACAAAAACATCATTAACATGGAAGTTCTATTGACACTTTTGCTCATTTATTTATTTAACATGCATTTATTGAATGCATGCCATGTTCCAGGTGCTGTGCCTCTAAATGCTTATGCAAGTAGAAACACTAGTACTCACACTCAGAATTTGTCTCTGACCCCCAGGTTCTCTGGTTCCAGTAAAACAGGTAGAAAAATAAACATCTAATTATAGTAATATTCGGTAAGTGCAATGAAGTGGTAGGATTCTGGAAAGCCTGGGAACACAGAAGAGAAGGTGGGTGGCACCTGAGAATTCAGTGCTTAACTTCTTGCTTAGATCTAAAAAAAAAAAATTATGGCTTTGCTGAGTGAAAAATAGAAGGTTGAGAACGGTGGGCAGAAAACAGATTTACTTTTTAAAAGAGAATTTTAGCAAGAGATTTATATGTATAGAAACATGTCTCCTTTGTTGTATCCATTAAAGTTGGTAAAGTTAAAAAAAGGTATTTCTCATAATGTTGGGGATAGTTCATTCTCAGTTGCATTATTCCAAGAATTTCTTTTTAAAGGAGAATCATTATTTCATAGCTATTTATGATTAAGGTTGAATACTGGCCTTTCTGGTTATTTCTAGAATACCAGGAAATGCTAACTAGTGGGCCAAGGGGGAGAAAAATTGAAGTGACTCATTCTGTGTGTAGTTTTAGTTTCCTAATGCACATTTACACATTAAATGACTCCTTTTCCCCTCTTTTGTTATTATAACTATTGCCATTTATGGAACAGTGTTCCATGGAACAACAGTTTATAAGGTGCTGATCTGTGTATTGAAAAGTGAAATGTTGTGGTCATCCAGGGGATATTTGGGCTATCCTGGCTCAAAAAATAGCCCTTTTACAATTCTCTCTTCTTCTGCTGCTATTAGCAAATCTTATTGAACATTTTACCAGTTCATTCTACCACTGAATTAACTTTTCATTGAAGAAGTTAAATTGAATGGTTGTTTTTGAAATGGTAACAGTCCTGTCTGTTACAAATAAAGCTAAATAAAAGGTTCTTGCAAAGATCACACAATAGTGTTACAATAATGATTAATTGTGTTCCACTGCTGTTAGAAAGCAAGTTATCTTTTCTGGTTCCATACAAAGCATAGAATTATTTTTTCTAGATCTGTGAAAAATGATGTTGGTATTTTAATAGGTATTGCATTGAATCTGTAGATCACTTTAGGTAGTATGGACATTTTAACAATGTTGATTCTGCCAATTCATGAGCATGGTATGGTTTTCCATCTGTTTATGTCCTCTGCTATTTCCTTCCTTAGTGTTTCATAGTTCTCCCTGTAGAGGTCTTTAACCTCCTTGGTTAAATATATTTCTAGGTATTTTACTTTGTTTGTTGCTATTGTGAAAGGTATTGAATCTCAGATTTGGTTCTCAGTTTGACCGTTTTTGGCATATATGAATACTACTGATTTGCGTACATTGATTTTGTAACCTGAGACTTTGCTGAACTTATTTATCAATTCCAGTAGTCTCTTGGCAGAATCTTTGGGATTTTCTAGATATAAGATCATATCGTCTGCAAAGAGCAATAGTTTGACCTCTTCTGCCCCCATTTGGATGCACTTAATTTCCTTCTCTGGTCTGATTGCTCTGGCTGGGACTTCCAGCACTATGTTGAACAGGAGTGGTGACAGAGGGAAACCTTGTCTAGTTCTAGTTCTAGTTCTAAGTGGAAATGCTTTCAGTTTTTCCCCATTCAGTATGATGTTGGCTGTGGGTTTGTCATATATGGCTTTTATCATTTTGAGGTAAGTCCCATCTATGCCTATTTTGTTAAGAGTTCTTATCATAAAATGGTGCTGGATTTTGTCAAATGCTTTTTCTGCACCTATTGAGAGAATCATATGGTCTTTGTTTTTATTTCTGTTTATGTGGTGAATTGCATTTATAGATTTGGGTATGTTGAACCATTCCTGCTTCTCTGGGAGGAAGCCCACTTGGTCGTGATGGATTATTTTTTGATGAGCAGCTGAATTCGATTTGCTAGGACTTTATTGAGAATTTTTGAATCTCATATCATAACGGATATTGGCCTGTAGTTTTCTTTTTTTGTTGAGTCCTTTCCTGGTTTTGGTATCAGGGTGATGTTGGCTCTGTAAAATTTATTAGGGAAGATTCCTTTCTTCTTGATGTTGTGGAATAATTTCTGCAGGATAGGCACAGGTTCTTCTTTGTTGGTCTGGTATAATTCAGGTGTGAAACCATCTGGTCTGGGACTTTTTTTTTAGGGAGGTTTTTTATTGCTGCTTCAACTTTGGTACTTGATATTGGTCTGTTCAGGAGTTCTGTTTCTTCCTGACTGAGCCTAGGGAGGTCATGTGTTTCTAAGAATTTGTCCAAGAAATTTGTTTTCAAGTTTATGTGCATAGAGATTTTTATAGTATTCAGAGATGATATTTTGTATTTCTGTGGTATCAGTTGTAATTTCTCCTTTTTCGTTCTTGATTGAGTTTATTACAGTCCTTTCTTTTCTGCTTCTGGCTGATCTAGTGAGAGGAATGTCAATTTTGTTTATCTTTTCAAAGAACCAGATTTTTGTTTTATTAATCTTTTGTAGAGTCCTTTTGTTATCGATTTCATTTAGTTCTTCTCTAATCTTGGTTATTTCTTTTCTTATGCTGGGTTTGGGATTGGTTTGCTCTTCTTTTTCCAGTTCTTTGAGTTGATTCATTAGATTGCTGATTTGTGATCTTTCTATATTTTGGATGTAGGCATTTAAGGCAATAGCAACCTTAAGCAAAAAGAACAAATTGGGAGGCATCAATTTACCAGACTTCAAGCTATACTACAAGGCTATAGTAACCAAAACAGCATGGTACTGGCACAAGAATAGAGACATAGACCAATGGAACAGGACTGAGAAGCCAAATATAAAACCATCCTCATACAGCCATCTGATCTTTGACAAAGCAGACAAAAACATACACTGGGGAAAAGAATCCCTATTCAAAGAATGGTGCTGGGAAAATTGGATAGCCACATGTAGAAGACTGCAACAGAATCCACTCCTTTCACCTCTCGCAAACATCAACTCATGATGGGTAACAGACTTAGATCTAAGGCATGAAACCATAAGAATTCTAGAAGAAAACATTGGAAAAACTCTTATAGACACTGGCCTAGGCAAAGAATTCATGAAGAAGACCCCCAAAGCAGTTACAGCAGCAACAAAAATAAATAAATGGGACCTGATCAAATTAAAAAGCTTCTGCACAGCCAAAGAAACTATCACTAGAGTGAATAGACAACCTACAGAATGGGAGAAAATATTTGCATGGTATACATCTGATAAAAGGCTGATAACTAGAATCTATATAGAACTCAGGAAAATCAGCAAGAAAAAATCAAACAACTCCATTAAAAAGTGGGCAAAGGACATGAACAGAAACTTTTCAAAAGAAGATAGACTAATGGCCAAGAAACATATGAAAAAATGCTCAACATCTCTAATCATCAGGGAAATGAAAATCAAAGCCACAATGAGATATCACTTAACTCCAGTGAGATTGGCTTTTATCAAAAAGTCCCAAAACAGCCAATGTTGGCATGGATGTGGAGAGTAGGAACACTCATACACTGCTGGTGGGACTGCAAACTAGTACAACCTCTATGGAAAGTAATATGGAGATACCTCAAAGAACTAAAAGTAGAGCTACCATTTGATCCAGAAATCCCACTACTGGGCCTCTACCCAAAGGAAAAAAAGAAGTTCTGTAATAAAGACATCTGCACTCGAATGTTTATAGCAGCATAATTCAAAATTGTGAAGATGTTGAAACAACCCAAGTGCCCCTCAATCCATGAGTGGATTAATAAAATGTGGTATGTGTATACCATAGAGCACTACTCAGCCACAAAAAACAATGGTGAACTAACACCTCTTGTATAATCCTGGATGGAGCTGGAGCCCATCTTCCTAAGTGATGTATCACAAGAATGGAAAAAGAAGGACCACGTATACTCACCATCACATTCGTACTCATTGATCAACACTTATGTGCACATATGAAAGTAATATCCATTGGGTGTTGGCAGGTGGGAGGGGGAAAAGGGAATAGGTATAGTCACACCTAATGGGTGTGGTGCACACTTTCTGGGGGAGGGGCATACTAGTAGCTCTGACTCAGATGGTGCAAAGGCAATATATGTAACCTAAATGTTTGTATCCTGTGATATTCTGAAATAAAAATAAATAAATAAAGAAACCAAGTTATCAGATGATTAGTATTCAAAAAATATAAATAAAAAAGATAGATATTGTTGAGTATTGTTGAGTATCCATTCAATAAAATGAAAATTTGATGTCTGCCTGCCAAGTGAAAACATGCATGAGGGCAAAGGAATCATAAGAAAATAATGTATGAATCTTTGGACTGGTTGGGGCTTTCAAATAGTGCTAAATGACTTTTTAGGAAGTATAATAAAAAAGTGGTTGGTTTCTTTTAACTTTGGCAAGCACTTGTTAGTTTCTTTGCCATGTTGCTTGTTACAACATTGTATAAAATTATTGGGGTTGGAAGTTAAACCATTAAGGTCTGTTTTTAATAAGAGCACCATCTAAATCACAAGAGACTTGCTTACCCATATTGTTCTTAAAGCTCTTTAGAGAACAAATGCAAGAATCTCCCTAAAGATTTTTTTTTTACCAAAGGAGTTGCAGATCCACACAAGAATGGTAGACAGCAAACACCAATGTGTGTATGACATTGGGAGGTGAACAGCTGGGCTGGAGAAGAAGCAGAGCAAAAGAAACCAAAACTCACATGTGTGAAAAAGTTGCATTAATATTTGTTGGAATATCAAAAAGTGAAAAAACCCTAAAAGCCCATGGATGGGGAACTGGTTAAATGTATTAATATATAGACATAAAATAAACTACTCATTTAAATAAATGAGCTAGACTTCTATGTGCCAAGGAGAAATGTACTATTTATTAGGCCAAAAAAAAAAAAAAAAAAAAAAAAAAAAGAAGAAAGGAAAAGAAAGCAAGGAATTGAGCCAAGTGTCAAACATATTACTCATTTTTGTCTTTAAAAAGATGTAGAAGAATTTACAAGCCTGGGAAATTTTTGAAAAGGTATGTAATGTTGATGCTTACCCAAGAAGAGTGAGACTAGATATCTGGCTTGGAAATAAAATTCATTTTTTGGTGTAAAAACCTTTCATATGGTGTGTATGTCTGTGTTCTATGGAGTTACTATTTTGTAAAAAATAAAAGCCAACTAGGCCATGACAAAGTCAACTTGATGTTGTTGATGAAGTGTGTATCAGGAAAAGATTTCCTTCTGTATGTACTGGATATCCATTGCTATAAACACTGTGAGCATTCCTAAAAGAGACCACTGGGAGTAGTAGAGAATGCATGGACTTTGGAATCAAGTAGATTTCAAGTAGGACATGTTTAAATATTGACTTTTATTAGCAGTGATTAAGTCAATATAGCTGAGCCTTGTCTTCCTCATCTGTAAAATGGAAATAATTCTTGCCTTCTGGATTAGTCTGAGGGAAGTATCTAGCACAGTGCCTGTTGTTATAGTGTCTTTTAGATTGTCCTCTTCCTTTTGACTATTTTAAATTTCATTTAGTAGTCTCACATAATCTGTCAATTTTTAAAAAATATCTAGAACTTAGGATAGTGTCCAGTCTATGGTAAACTCTTTTTTTTTGTGGCCCATCTTTCCGTGGATATTTAAGAAAATTATTTATCTGTCCACTTAATTGACAAAAATTGTATATATTTATGGTGCATAACATGATGTTTTGAAATATTCATACATTGTGGAATGGCCAAATCAAGTTAATTAATATATGCATTGCCTCACATATTTATCACTTACTTATGGTGAAAACACTTAAAGCCTATTCTTTTACCAATTCTCAAACATACAATACGTTGTTATCAGCTATAGTCACCATGTTGTACAATAGCTCTCTTGAACTTATTTCTCCAGTCTAACTGAAATTTTGTATCCTTTGACCAACATCACCTCAATTTTTGTCTCCAAACCCCAGCTTATGGTAACCACCATTCTACTCTCTGCTTCTATGAGTCTGTAAATTATTAGTATATACTATTTTCTCTAGATTTTTTTCTCCAAGTGAAGGACAAATTTATTATGTTTGCTGTTCTTTGTCCCTGGATTAGGTCACTATGCCCAAGAATACCTTTTTATAGCTAATCATCTAAATTATGAGATGTAGGGCAACTCTTCCTTCCTTATTTTATTTTGCCTTCCCTCCCTCCCTTTCTTCCTTCTTTTATTCCTTCCTATCCTCTGCTTTGGAAGAAATACTACCTGGAAACCCATTGTCATTTGAGATTTGTGCCCTGAGAAACTCTTTATGTGGAAAAAAAATTTATTCCTGAGATATATTTGTATTACTTTTTACATTCCAGAAAAACCATCTTTAATGCCTTGGGAAACCATATTTCCCCAAGAACACCCTCATTGGTTTTTCCACTTTTTGTGTTATGCTCTTCTGTCTTACAACCTGAAAAATAAATCTAATACTTTAAGCATTTTACTATGATCTTATAATATAGGATACATGCAATGGTTAGTTATGTATGTCAACTTGACTAGGCTATAGTACCCAGCTATTCAATAAAATACTAATTTAGGTGTTTCTGTGAATGTATCTGTAGATGTGGTTAATATCTATAACTGATTGACTTTAAGTAAAGGAGATTACATTTGATAATGTGGATCGGCTTCATCTAAGCAGTTGAAAGGCTTTAAAAGCAAAACTAAAGTTTCCCTAAGGAAGAAGAAATTATACCTATGTGCTGTAGCCTCAGTTTCTGCTAGAGAGTTTCCAGCCAATGTGCATGCCCTACAGATTTTGGACTTGCCCAGTCAGACTCCCAATCACAGAACCCAATTACTTGAAATAAACCTCTCAATGTGTACATACGTATATGTCACTGTTTCTTTTTTTCTGATAGAATCCTGACTGAATTAGGTTTTGGTATTGAGAGTGGGATCTGTTATAACAAATACCTAAAAATGTGGAAATGGATTTGGAATTAGGTAGAGGGTAGAGATTGGAAGAATTTTGAGGTGCATAATAGAAAAATTCTGGATTTCCTTGAAGACTGTTAATAGAAATATGAATATTAGAGGTATTTTTGGTGAGGTCTCAGAAAGAAATGAGAAACATTTTATTGGAAACTGGAAGAAAGGTTATCCTTATTATAAAATGGCAGAAAACTTGGCTGAATTGTGATCTACTATTGGGGGGAAAGTAGAACTTGTAAATAATAAACTTGGATATTTAGCTGAGGAGATTTCCAAGCAAAGTGTTGAAAGTGCAGCTTGTGGTATAATTGCAGAGTAAAGAGATAAATTGAAGAAGGAACTCATGCATAAAAGCAAGCATCACTTGATTTGGATGGTTCTTGGTCTATCTGCATTACAAAGGATGCTAAAGTTAGGACATTCACTGTTAGAAAAGCATTTTCTGGAGACAGGACTAAAAGTGTGGCTGGACATTTTGATGAAGAGATTATGTGTTTGACTTATGGAGCCAATCAACCGTCTTAGCAAAAGCCAAGAAAAGATGGATTTATCAAGGAAGAATCTGTTGAGAATAATCTTGTTTAATTGAATGGACCCATGTGAATTACACAGGAGACTGACAAGGTTTTTTGAGAATGTTATACTAACAGAAACACTACATGCTTTCACTGGAAAGGACTGGATAAAATGAAAGAATGTTGTTGGACTCCCAAAATTCTACAAGCAGAAAAAAACTGATAGAATAATTTGGCTGCAGATATGTGCCACTTTTCAAGGAAAAAGAAGAATGATTCTGAGGGGAGTCCTGTGAATGCAGAGGTAGAGGCCAACAGAGCCTCCATGGGGGCAAAGGATGGATCCTCTGTGGGTCCAGAAGGAGAAAATTCATGGGTCCTGGGGACAGAGCTTTGAGCCATAGAGAATGTTCTCATGTCTTGAAATCTAACAGAATTTTTCCTGTTGGGTTTAAAACTTTTTGGAGACTAGTAACCCTTTTATTCCTTCCATTTTCTCCCATTTTAGTAGGAATGTTTATCCTGTGCCTGTCCCACCACTGTATTTTGGAAGCAGATAACTTATTTTCTAGTTTTACAGGTCCACAGATGGAGAGGAATTTTTCCCCAAAATGGAAAGTCCCACCAATACCTGATTTAGATGAGTTAGGTGAGATTTGGGGCTTTTTGAGATGATGACATTTAGGTGAATTTTGGGTTAACGTTTACGCTGTAAGGGGAAAACTTTAAGTGATGCTGGGATGGAGTGAATGTGTTTTTCAAGTGGGATAGATGTGACTTTTGGGGGGCTAGAAACATACTGTAGTGGTTGAATAGTGTTTCTCCAAAAGATTTTTCCAAGTTTTAACCCCTGGCACCTGTGAATCTGAACTTATTTGGAAATAGGGTCTTTGCAGATATAATTAAGTTAAGGACCTGAGGATGAAATCGTTTTGGATTTAGGGTGGGCCCTAAATTTAATGGGTGGTGCTCTTGTGAAAGAAAGAAAAGGAAGGTTTGAGACACACAGAAACATAAAGGAGAACACACAGAGTGGAAGTCCGTGTGAAGATGCAGGCACAGATTGGAGTAATGTTACAAATCAAGGAATTCCAAAGACTCTGACAGCACCAGAAGCTAGGAGAGAGGCGTGGAACAGATTCTCCTTCAAAACCTCTAGAAAGAACTAATCTTGCCAACACCTTGATTTCTAATTTATTGGTCTGTGAGAGAATAAATTTCTGGTGTTTTATGCCACAAAGTTTAAACTTGTGGTAATTTGTTATGTAGCCCTAGGAAACTAATACAGTGTCGATTCCAAAAAGATAAAATGCCATATTTTTCTCTTAAGATATATAATATTATATTTTTGAGTTGATATTTCCAGTAGATTAAGCATGGAATTAAAATATTGCCTTATTTTACCAGGTATACTATACCTTCCATATTAGAAGAAATATAAAATATTAAAGAGTTGTGAATGGGCAGATAATCAGAGATACTGCAAAATCAAGTCAAATGCTCTTGGTGATGCTTTTCTTTGTTTATGAACCACTAATTCTGCTTCAGAGTTATACCATGCTTTAGATATGTCCTCTTCTAAAGTGAGTTTTGCCATTTCAACTAAAAAATAATTTCATTGTCTTCAATCTCTCCTATAATACACCCAAATTATGCCATAATACTTTGTAATATTTACAATTATTATGTAGTTTTCCCAAGAGTTTCTGAAAGGATTTCTTTCGCCAAAGGGTATTTCCTTGCAAACATATTTGGGACAATATAGAAGGTTTGCAGAAGAAAAGATCCTCAGAGGTGGTGTAATTCAGTGGTTCCCAACATTTTCTCCAGTGGGACAAACACCAAGAATGATCATGGTCATACTTCAGCCAGTCTCATCAGCATACTCTGATTTGAGAAATGTCAAGGAGTTTTGCAGGGAAGTACAGCATATAGTTCTACAGACTTTTTTTTTCTTTTACTCCAATTAGCTTTATTTTTTGCTTTTAGAAACATATGCATAGATAAAACTACCAAGAAATGTTCAGTTAAGAAAAGTATAATTTTTGAGAACTATAATAATTCACAATCACCAAACTATTAAGGTTACATCAAGGCTACCACATGAAATAAAGTAACCTATGCATTACGAGCAATTCCATCTTTACTGACTGAAACTCTACTTCATTTATTCCACCTCAGAAACAAGTGGAATACCGCTGACTGATTTTCATGTTTTAATGGGGATAACCTTAGAATAATTGTACATTTGTAAAAGAAAATTATTTGTAAATCTTGGTCATTTAACTATTTTTAGATTGGACTACTTGTGACACATTGCCTGGTTGCTTATGACATGATAATGTGTCATGATATTGGTGTTAGGAATTGTTGAACTAGTTTAGCTTTGCCTGTTTACAGAGGGTAAAACTGAAACCCAAAGAGTGACTTGCTTGAAATCTCACAGTGCCCTAATAATAGGACTGGTAGTAGGGGAGGAAAGGAAATTGGTATAGAGAGCCCATTCTATGTGCCTGATGTTGTCCTAGTCATTTGTACACATTCTTCCAAATTTTCACAACTCTTTGAGGTACATGTTAATTTTAGCATTGTACAGAGGAAATAATGGATTTTCAGAGAGTTTAACAGCTTGCTTAATAACATACAGCAAATAATTCACCCAGTAGGGATCCAACACTGGTCTAAATCTCTTATTACTCTGCTGTGTTTAAAGATAAAACTCATACATTTTCACTTCAGTTGTGTGCTATAAACCACATTAAATTTTCTCTCTTTTAAAGAAGTTATAAAAAGGCAAATATGTGTCCTATTTTGGTATATTCAGGATATCTTCCGACACACATAGACTTACATTTTTCTCCATAATTTGTTACATATTTTGCTGATTATCTTCAGGGCAAAATATCACTTTCCAAATGTGTTTGGGTCAACTATCAACAACTATTGACAAAAAATACTTCGATTGCTCAAAAAGAGTCAGAAATGCAGCCATATTGGCCAAATCATTGAAAATGATTATCATATCTCCAAACACACCTAGTTGACAGTTTTTTCTTTCCTATTAGTTGAACTAAATTGTTATTTTGGCACGATGTTGTATTGGTTTTAATTTAATAATTGAAAAACTAATTATTGATGTAATTTTAGTTAAATTGACTTTAATAAATTGCATAAGGTTTAAGTGAAATCTTAAAAAACTCAATACCTTACTTATGTTGATACAATCCATCAGACAATTATTCAACAGTACACATTGTTTTGCCTATACAGACAGCCTTTATAATAAACACTAATTATAACTGCATTGATAATAGATTTCTTTCTCTGTCACATCACCATGTAAATGGCCATTAGTCAATTTATTTTGGAAGATGAATGGCAAGCTATGAAATTTCTAGTTCAACATTGTGTTCAATTATGTTGTTTTTTACAATAATAAGCGTTGTGGCCAAAGGTGTCAGAATAATTTTAACTCTGCTTATTTCATTTATAAACCTTCTTTGTGCTATTAGCATCCAAATTTTATTACCAGAAATGGCTGTATCATATTATTTTATAAAGGATTGATTATCTGGGAGTCTGAATTTGTATACTTAGTAGCTTTTACTATCTAAATCTACCAATTTTTTTCTCATGAATATGCTACATCTATCAATCTAATTTAATCTAAACTATCAATCTATCTGTAAATAATAGTTGATTTGCTGAAATAATCCAATTTTTACTTGTTAAAATTTACTATAGAACACTCAGTGAATTTGAATTCTTAAGAGGCTAAAGTTTATCTCAATACAGAATGGAGAAGAAGTTACAGTTTAATAGAAAATTCAAAAATTCAAATTTTCCTTAGGAATTATGTTGATACTGTTGAGCTAACAGATACAAATTTTTTCCCCCAGAGTGCTCAGAAAAATAACAGCAACAACTTTTTGAGCTAAAATCTGAGTCCCGCTTCCATAGCCCATGCCAGTTATAGATAAAAGTATTTTGAATGATCAAAAATAAATAAAATTTATATTTTTTTCTTCAGAATAAAACTGTAAGTAACTAAAATTAACATTGTTTTGTTGTAAGGAAGGAAGAAAAGTACAGCTAACTTCTGGTATTTATTTTCCTATATGGCAAACCATAGCTACCTCAAATCCATTGTGGATTTGTCTAATTAGAAAGAAGAAAGGAAGGAAAAATGCATGAATATGCTGTAATACAGCTCATCACAGACTTACTTGATAGTCTACAGGAGTGCTTTCAGAAACAACTCTGTAGGCATGTGAAGGAAGCAAAATTGGGGGAGGGAGAAGTTGAACTGTGATGGAGTTGCAATGGAGATCTCAGCTGTCGGATTGTGAGGTCTGGAATTGGCATCCATCAGAAAGTTTCTAATTGAGTCGAGGGCGCTGGGTCTTTATTCCACCACATCATCGTTCATTGGTAGTAGGCTGCCCCTGAGGTGTGGGCTTGACATTGGGTTAAGTGGCTTCCTTTGGCAAAGGGCAATTCCTGGAGAAGGACTTATCTGCAAACTGTCAGCAATTAACACTCCAGAAGCTGGGGGAATAAGTGTTTCGATGCTGATAGTCAGAACAGGGTAGCATAAAACTCTTTCTACTACAGTCCAATAGGAAGACTTTCTTGACATAAATCAGCCATGGCTCTTTTTCAAAATCTCTAATATAAACATCCTATTGGAGATAATTCAGTAATTCCCTTGGTCTCTTTTACAGTAATGGCTTTAACTGAATTGCTGTTGGATCCATTGGCTGGAAACCTGCTCAGATCTTTCAGATCTCTGCCTCAGGGCCAATTCTTCCCACCTCTCCTTATAGGAAACTAACTGGTCCTGCTTAACTTGGATAGATACCTGACAATGACTGCTGCTTACCTGACTTTAAATCATTGGCACTATCTTTCTTTGTGCACTGCTGGATTTTCTGCTACTGGGACTCACACATGAATGGATACATTGGTAGGGTATGAAAGGGACAAGGGATGTGATACTCTTCAATGCCTGCTTCACTGTCACTTGGTCATCCACCAGTCCTGGCCCTGCTACAGTGAGCTAGCTTCTTTGGGGCCTTAGCTTACTCCCCCAGCTTGAAGCAGCATTCAGATTTATTCTGATTAAGTCCCAGACTTTCTTCCCAATGTTAAAACAATGGGACTATCCTGTGGACTGATCAAATTGTCTACCTGTGGTTTCATGTTTTAAGAAACCCTCCTGCCCTCCCAATTTTAAGGTAAAATTTGACCAGTGCAAAATTTGGGTGTCATATACAAAACTGGGTGAAGTTTTGTGAATTTTTTAATAGTTTAAGTCTAGTGCAACCCTAGCCAAGCTGAACTTAGTAGAGCTTTAGGACTTTATTTCTGAATTCTCATATTGTACACAATTTTGCGTACATAGAGAGTTTACAACTGTGTTGAAAAGTAATGGTTCATTGAATTCAACACACTATAATTCTAGGCCAAACAAAAAAACTACTTTGATTCATTAAATCACTCTGCTTGTTAATGTCTTGATTTCTGCTCAGCTATATCATTCACAGAACAAGAGAAAGAATGTTCATTGATTACTTTTTCTATTTTATTCCCAGATGAATTGCTTATATCTCTTTTATTCTTTTACTCTAGATTTAGGCTAAATCTACCAATTAAAGGGCAGTAAGTTGAAGACAAGAGACAATGCCCACATTTCCCAACCAGAAAATCAATAAAAGAAAAAAAATCATCCCCATAATATTAAATATACATTTCAGAAGAACAAAATATCTTTTATGTGTAAAATTAAAACTATTTGGTTGAATTTACATGAAAAAAAGCCAGGATTCTGTCAGAAACCATTTCCTGTTAGCTGCAGATGATGAGAATTTAAGCACCTGAAGTATGTAAAAAATCAAATCAGCTTAAGTGTAAAAAGACAGTTGAAATTTGAAGTCTTAAAAACATTAGTATACTTTGCCAAAACTATAGTCTAAATTTATTCACTCAACAAACATTTAATGAACATCCAATATAGATATGCCATCAAATTAGAGATGGTGTGTTCTCTAAAGAATTTACAGTCATTAGGGAAGTTGCACAGCTTAAAATAAGAGTTAGAACATGGTGTGATATGGAATATGTTAGATTTTTTTCACATGCTGCTACACGTGGAACCACAGACAAGAAGCATCTAAATCAGTGTGGTAGATCAGAAAAAGCTTTCATATGAGGTGAAAGTTGCTGAATTTTGAAGACTGTACAAGTTTGCCTGGGTGAACACAAGTAGGAAAGAGCATGTATACTCACTGAATGAATGAAGGGAATAAATGAATGAGCTTTGAGCACTGACTGTGACTCTGCTCTCAAAAAGCCCTCACTGCAGAGCCTCTTTGGTGGCTATGGACGCCCTCTGTGACAGTCTCTCCAGCTAGACTGTCACCTGATTTTAGATTCTTTCTTGGCTACATAGAAACCAAGGATTTTAAGGCCATGATTTTACTGCATGATTTTAATTTAGTTGTTTAGAGTTAAATATTACCTCTGTTTTTATATTGCCATTCCTTCTACAGCATGTTAAATCTACTCTCATACTCTACCATTCCCCACACTCCTTGTGGCAAATTGAGATTCTAGGCTATACAAAGTGGAGCTCATATTCTTAGAAAAAAGAAAAAATTAATATAAAAACACATTCTAATATGCAACAGAGTTTAAATGGATTTGAATGTTTTAAATACCTTAAAACAATTATTTAAACAATGTTCCTTATTTTCTTAAAGCTATTGATGCAAAATTATTGCCATCTGTCTCAGTTCATTTGTGCTGCTATAACAAAAAATGAGAGAGTCATTTATAAAGAAGAGAAATTTATTCCCTCATGGTTCTGAAAACTGGGAAGTACAAGATCAAGGCATCTACAGGTTTGGTGTCTGGTGAGGGCTCCAGTCTTTGCTTGCAAGATGGTGCCTTGAACACAGCGCCCTCACATGGTGGGAGAAAGGAAAAGAGAGAACCTACTCCCTCAACCTCATCCCATCAATGAGGGCTCTGCTTTTATGACTTAATCACTTCCTAAAGTCCCCGTCTCTTAATTGGTGATTAAGTTTCATCATACGAATTTCAGGAGACATATTCAGACCATGGCACTGCCTTTAGTTATTTAAAAAATTTTTTTCTGTTATTCTTATAAATTCTCATAAAAGAAGTCTACTTTACACCCATTATCTGACTTGCTCCACTTTTCCTCATTCATGTTTCAAACACAAATCCTATAATCTATATAGCTTCTGCCCACTTTGACTGTCTTGAAAATTCCTTGCTATGTTACTGTTGTGGTATACAAAAAGAATTGTCTTCTATTTTGTCTCTTTCTTCTCCTTCATGATCTTTCTCTGCTCCTTTATGTTTTTCTTTTCTTTTACCTCCTCCCCTTCCTCCTCTCTTTTATTTATTCATAAGTTTACTATTGTTTTTATGCTTCTCTCCTTTTCATCATCTCTTCTTCATTTTTTCATATTTTTCTTTCTTTTTCTTCCTTCCTATATAGGGCACAATCTTATAAACTGCGTAAAGATGATAAGACAGGGTTATTGCCTTTAACTCATATTCTTAAATGGTAAGATTTTTTTAAACCAATAGCTTTCCTAGGAATTAAAAAAAATTAAATTTAAGTCAAAATAAAATTTCTAACATTTCTACCAAGACAATAAATACTGTAAACTATATTATTTTGAATAATACTGGGTACTTTCTAGAAAAACAAAAATCACTCCTATTCATTTTTATACTTTATCTTCATATGCAAATGGTTTAAATTCATTTTGAAAATCTGTATTTAGTTACTAACACTTTCTTTGACATTCTTTGGACAGCTTAAAATCAAATGTCTGGTGGGACTACCCTGACCCAGATCACCATGGCAACTGTGACATGGCTAGTACCCTCATTGGCACACCCTACTACATGAGCCTTCAATTGTTCTCAAACAAACCCTACAACTATTAATATAAGTCTGATATTTGGGCTTTGGGATGCTGTGTCTATGAAATGGCCACCCTGAAGCATGCTTTCAATGCAAAAAATACCAATTCTTTTGTTTATTGGATTACTGAAGAAAAGCTGCCACTAGTACCAATAGATTATAGCTCAGAGCTGGCAGAACTGATAAGAACAATACTGAGCAAAAGATCTGAAGAAAGACCCTCTGTGAGTAGCATCCTGAGGCAGCCTTACATAAAGTGCCAAATCTCCTTGTTTTTGGAGGCCACAAAGACAAAAATCTGCAAAAATAACATTAAAAATGGTGACTCTAAATCCAAGCCCGTTGCTATAGTGGTTTCCAGAAAGGCAGAATCAAATCATAAAGTGATGCGCCCCCCACCAAACAAGACACAAGCAATATCGCAGAGTCATTGGCCACAAGAAGTAAGGTAAATATTGACATCTTACTTTCATGTAAGGATAGATTCACTGAACTAAGTGGTTTAGCTAAAGGAGAGTCAACCAAGATACTTAGATGGCTCTAATGAGCTAGAAGGTAAATGCAATATTTCTCAAGTGAGGGAGGAGAAGCTGCAGGATAACACTAAGTCCAGTGCTCAGCCTGAAAACCTGATTCCCACATGGTCCTCTGACAATGTCACTGAGGAAAGGATTGAACCAGTGAAGCCTCTGCAGCCCCTAAACAAAGATCAAAAGCCAAAGGACCAAGTTAGTGATATGCACAAAGGGTTGGTTTCAAACAGAGGACTGAAAAATATGGTTACAAAGGTGTAGATTGTGTTGTTCAGTTGTGTTCTAGTTGTTGTTTTAGAAACATCAGTCATTCTGTGTACCAGTTTAAACATAGAATAATATTTTCATCACCCCTCAAAGGAAACCCCTTACTGAACAGTGGTCACTCTCCACTCCCCCTTCCCTCCAACCTCTGGCAACATTTGTCCCTATGGATTTGCCTATTCTGAATATCTCATATAAATGGAATCATACAAAAAGATCAAATGTCTGACTTCACTAGACGTCAAGATTAATGGATTTTTATCAAGTCTGTTTTCTATTTTGCCCTTTCATATAAAAGAGCCACCTAAGAGTATTATTCACATGTTATCATCTAGAAATTCTTTATTTCTATTTCTAATATAACAGGTTGTCAAGAACGGTGAAGGGTCTAAGATTTTACCCTACTTGAAAGCTAAGAAGTTTGTCTGTTACAGTTTTGTGGATGCTGTCAGAAGATGCAAGACTGCTGGGTCAGAGACAAAAAACAGTTTATTGCTCTCAGAAATAGCAGTGCTCAGAGTACCAGCAGTATAGCATGTCAGAATCATTTCTGTAAATCTAGGCCAAACTAGTTAAGATGGGAAGGGCTACCCTTATCAGAATTTTACAGGAAGAAAAGTTTCAGTGGCTATTATTGATGGTCAACCTCTTGAAAAGACCGCTGAAATAATAAATTGGTTAAGCAAAGGAAAGTTTATTATTCTGCAGAAAGGGAGACCACCTTTTTGAAAAAATTTTAGTTGTATCTTGCAGAAAGGGAGGTCAAGGACATATAGTTATATGACTTTGGGATCTAGTTTTAGGTGACTCTTTTAATGATGGGTGGTTAGTTGGGATTGGACAATATGCATTATATAATAGCTTGGGATTAGTGTACAAAGCAAGGTGGGAGTTTTGACGTAAGCCTTGATAATTAATCAGTCATTTGATAAGCAAGTAATTTGCCTTTCAAAGTATGTGTTGTACACAAGAGGAGTTATTTACTCTGATGAGCAACCTATTGTTTTGAGAGGGAGCAAGTTGAATAGTTTATTATTTGGACAAATGGATTTTCAAGATTCTTACCACTTTATCTTATGAGGCAAGAATTTCCTGCAATAGTAAAGTTATGTTCTTGATCCTATTAATTAGATACTAGAAAGCAGACAGTGGTTGGAGCAGCTTGAATGGTAAATTAAAGGCACCAGGACCAGCTAGCATATGTGGTATAATAAAGGATTTGTCTGGTCTTTGTCCTGAGTATCTGTCTTGGAGCTCCTAAAACCCTTGAAATTTCCTGAATGATAGGAATGTCTTTGTTATGCTAATATGGTCACTGTGGATAAGCCCCTAGGTAGCTTCAGAATGGGGGTTGGCCACCAGAAAGGCCAGCCTGACCTCAAGAGAGGAGAGGGGGATTGGAGATTGGGCTTACTATGTGGCCCGTGATTTAATCAACCTTGCTTATGTAAATGAAACTCTAATAAAATCTCTGGATATTGAAGTGCAATGGAGCTTTCTGGTTGTCGAATACATAGATGTGCTGTGAGCATGATGTGGTGTGACTCCATGGAAGATGGCATAGAAACTCTGCATCTCCTTCTAGACCTCACCATTTGACTCTCTTTATTTGTTTGGTCCTCTTATGTGTATCCTTTATAATAAAATTTTAATCATTCATATAGCACTTCCCTGAGTTCTGTGAGTTGTTGAACCTAAGGAGCCATAGGGAACTCCTGTATTAGTAGCTAGTTGGTCAGAAGTGCAAGTGGCTTGAGGAACCCCTAAGATTTGCAGCTGTCATCTGAAGTGAGAGTAGTCTTGTGGAAGATTAAGCCTATAAACCTATGGAGTCTGATGTTGACTTAGTGTTATAATTGAATTGCAGTATATCCAATTGATGTTAGA
Source organism: Daubentonia madagascariensis (assembly GCA_023783475.1). Lineage (NCBI taxonomy): Eukaryota > Metazoa > Chordata > Mammalia > Primates > Daubentoniidae > Daubentonia > Daubentonia madagascariensis. Next base: position 19,697,677 of record JAKFHU010001684.1, on the reverse strand, counting down.
CAATTTGGGGTGGAAACAGAGTAGTCTACTATTAGTAAATAAGTAATTTCCAAAGACTAAAGTGGCAGGAAATTTCCAGTCGCCTTTGTTGGGCAGACATAGGAAGCAGGAATTGAGAAATATATTCCTAGTAAAAATAGAAAAAATAAAGAAAAGAGAAATCTAAGTTCTTCTCTTCTTATAATTTCCTTTTAAAAATAACGAATAAAAAAATCTTTAAAGTCTACCTTATTTCTTTAAGAGTTATCACACTATTTTAAATTCATATCATGATCTCATTTTTTTGTGGTTTTGCTTCTTAATGACTAATACAATTTTCTAGTAGTGTAAAGCTTTAACTTTTTTTTAAACTAAGAATGTATTTTAAGTATAACAGAACAATTCATAATTGGCATAATTTCCCCAGTTATTTTGCTGCTGAAAGGAGAGAGGGAGAGGGAGAGATCTATTCAAAAGTCCTAACAGAATACTGGCAACAGCTTCAATCACTAGAGGAGTTTTATTCCTTTATACACCTGGAGCTATATAAAGCTGTAGTTCCCTAGATAATTGAAATAAAATAACACTGAAATTGCTAGAGGTGAAATGTTTAACTTGCATACTTAGCTACTGAAAACATATCAGTGACATTTGAGATTTTTTTTTATTTTATTTTTGTTTCTATAGAAAAGGGAAATTCCAGCTATCACAGATAGCAAAAAGAATAGAAGATAAACATAACCAATCTCTTTGCTTCAATCTCATCTTAGAAAATGTATAGAAATTAAAGAACATTTTATACTTATCCTTGTTATTATCACAAAAATCTCAGAAAACATAGTATAAAAGCATTTGTCTTTATTGACTCTTGTGAATATGTGTCCCTATTTGTAAAAATGGTTTGAAACAGAGATCTAACTTATTTTCCAGACCAGGACAGGACTTATAAATAACTTGTTTACTGATACTAGAAATATTCATTTGTATCAAAGAAAATCTTCCCTAGAAAATGCTGCCTTGTTTTTACAGTTTAGTGTACTTTTATCAAAGCTGCCACCCATTACAAGAGAAGTGTAGCAGGTTGAGTTTATGCAAAGAAATTGGGAGGAAGATATGCATGGGTAAGTAATATCAACAAACATAAAATTATTAGACTGAGAAGACCAGTAACTTAGAAAGTATGAAATATATAAAATCTACAGAAAAGTGTAAATCATGTTTTCACATTAATTACTGATTTTCCTGATTCAGTTATTATACTGAAGCTTGAAAAATAATATTTTTGTGATTATCACATTTATTTTGAATTTATTATCTCCAAAGGAGAACCTTCCCCCTTTTCTTATTTTCTTTGTCTCTTTCTCTTTTATAGATGAAGTAATGTGTTTAAAAAAGTATTAGGATACATTACTATCATTATTTATTGTGGTGCTTAAATTATCCTCAATTTCTGTCTCAATCATTTTAACAGTTTCGTTGAGGTGTAACTGCCCACCCTGCCCAGGCAACTACTGATCTGCTTTCTGTTACCATACATTACTTTCCATTTCCTAGAATTTATATTAATAGAATCATATAGTATGTATTTTTTTAAACATCTGGATGATTTTACTCAGCATATTTTGAGATTTATTCATGTAATATGTATCAATAGATTATTCCTTTTTATTGCTTAGTATTCTATTATTTGGATATGCCAGAGTTTGTTTATCCATATGACTGACAGTGAAAATTTTTGGTTCTTTCTTGATTTTGGCTATTATACATAAAGCTGCCGTGAACATTTATGTATGTCTTTGTATAGATATATTTTAAAATTTCTGTTAGGTAAATATCTAGGAGAAGAATGGCTGGATCATATGATGGATATACTTTTAACTATTTAAGAAACTGCCATAATGTTTTCCAAGGTGGTACTACTGCTTTGTATTCTCACCAGCAGCAAATGAGAGTTCCATTTTCTTTATATCTTTTCCAACATCTGGTACAGTCAGTCTTTTTAATTTTGGCCATTCTAATAGATGTGTATTTGTATCTCATTGTGGCTTTAAATTACATTACCCTAATGACTAATGTTATTTATTGAGCATCTTTTTAATGTTATTTGCCATCTGTATATCTTCTTTCACTAAATGTCTACTCAAATCTTTTACCTGTATCTCTTTAATGGTTTTTTTTTTAATTATTGAGTTTTAGAGTTATTTATATACTCTGGGTACAATTCCTCTATCAGATGCATGATTTGTAAATATATTCTTTCATTATGTGGATTGTCTTTTCATTCCTTTAATGGTGTTTTCATTCTTTAATTATCTTTTAAAGTGCAAAAGTCTTTAATTTTGATGAAGTAAAACTTATGAATTTGCTGTTTTATGAATTATGCTTTTTATATCATATATAAGAAAAGTTTGCTTAACTCAAAGTTGCCTAGGTTTTCTTTTATTTCTAAGAACTGTCAGCAGAAATAGAACTCTTTAGAAATACCTATTCTAGAAGTTTTTACAGTTACAGATTTTACACTTAAGTCTATAATAATCTATTTTGAGTTAATTTTTTTATGAAGTGTAAGATGTGGATCAAAGTTCATTTTTTCCATATAGATATTTAATTTTTCCACTACCATTTTTGAAAAGACTGTCCTTTCTTCACTAATTTTGCCTTTGCATCTTTGTTGAAACTCACTATCTATATATGTATGGTCCTATTCCTGGACTCTTTTTATTTGTTTCATTGATCTATATGTCTATGTTGATGCCAATATAACATCTTGATTACTGTAGCTTTATAAGTCATACCACGTGTAGTGTTAAGCATCCTACTTTGATCTTTTATTTCAAGGTTGTTTTGACTATTTTAGATCCTTTGCATTTCCATGTAAATTTTAAAATCAGCTTATAAATTTCTACAAAAATCTTGCTAGGATTTTGATTGAGATTGTATTGAATCTATAGATAAATTTTAGGGGAATTAATATCTCAACAATATTGAGTCTTCTGAACCATATACAAAATATACCATCCCATTTATTAGGCCTTCTTTAAATTCTCACAGCTTAAAAAATTTGTTTTGTACATTCACATCTTTTGTCAGACTTAGTCCTAAGAATTTCATATATTCTGATGCCATCATAAATGGTATTTCTAAAGAGTTCTATTTCTGCTGACAGTTCTTAGAAATACAATTGAATTTTTGTATTGATCTTGCATCGATAAACTACAGTTATTAGTTCTAGAAACTTTTATTTATATTCCAAGAGATTTTCTACACAGAAGATCAAGTTGTCTGTGAATAAAGATAGTTTTCCTTTTTCCTTTTCAATCTGAATGTCTTTTACTTCTTTTTCTTGCCTAATTGCCGTGGCTAAAAACTCCAGTACAATATTGAATGGAATAGGTTAGAGTGAACATCCTTGATTTGTTCCTAATCTTAGTGGGATAGCATTCAGTTGGCCACGATTAAGTATGATGTTAGCTGTGAATGTTCATAGTTCTTTATCAGTTGATATAGTTGCCATCTATTATTTGTTTTCTGCAAATTTATAATAGGAATGACAGGTGGATCTTTCGAAATGATTTTAAAGCATGTATTGAGATGAAAATACGCTTTGCCTTTTTTAGTTTATTAGTATAGTGAATACACTGATTGATTTTCAAATGTTAAACTGACCTTCCCTTTCCTGGATGAACTCTACTTGGTTATGGTGTATTATCCTTTTTATATATTGATAGATTTCTTTTTCCTACAATTTGGTTAAAATTTTTCTATCTATGTTAATGAGGACATTGGTCAGTTTTATTTCTTATGATGTCTTTGGTCTTGGTGTCAGGGTAATTCTGGCATCATGGAAAGATTTGGGAAGGACTCTTCCTTTTTAATATTTTGGAAGCTGTATGTGCAGAATTGCCATTATATATTTTTTAAATGTTTCAAGGAAATGATCTGTAGAGCTATTTGGGCCTGGAGTTTTCTTTGTGGGAAAGTTAACTACAATTAAACATTTTTAATAGATAAAATTTTTATTTCTTCCTGAGTAGGATTTAATAGCTTGTGTCTTTCAAGAAATTTGTCCATTTCATCTAAATTGCTAAATTTATTGCCATAAATATGTTCACAATGTTCTCTTATTATCCTTTCAATAATCATAAAATCTGTAGTAATGTTACCTCTCACATTCTTCTTTTTTTTTAACACATCTAGTATTTTTATTTGGGGACTCGTTTTGAGAACAGCACAGTACTGTAGTTTACATTCTGTCATTAACGTCCACTAAAAATCGCCAGGTCCGGGGGACCTCTTTTGTTGTCGATATTGATAACTTACATCTTCTCTCTCTCTCTCTCGCTCTTTTCTTTTTTTATCAGTTTGGCTAGAAGTGTGTCAATTTTATTATATTCTCAAAGAATCAGTTTTAGGTTTCATTGATTTGTTTCATTGTATTCTGATTTCTGGATAATTGATTTCTGCTTCATTACTTATTTTTTCCTCTTTCTTCTTCCTGCTTTGGAAGCTGATGTCATTGACTTGAGATCATTGTTATTTTCCAGTATAAACATTAATTGTTTTAAATTTCCCCATAAATACTATTTTTTAAAATTTCAAATATTAAGGGAGTATAAGTGTTTTTTTGCATGGATGAATTGTGTAATGCTGAAGGCAGGGCTTTTAGTGTGCCCGTCACCAGAGTAGTGCACATTGCCCTGACAGGTGTGTTTGTATCCATCAACCTCCTCACGTCCTCCTGCCTTTTTAGTTTCCAATGTCCTTACATTACTATATCACCAGGTATAAGCATCAATTAACTCCCACATATAAGTGGGAACATGTATTTATTTTTCCATTCCTAAGATACTTTATTTAGAATAATGTTCTCCAGTTCTATCCAAGTTGCTGCAAAAGACATTATTTCATTCCTTTCTATGGCTGAGTAGTACTCCATGGGGTGTGTATGTGTGTGTGCATGTATACCAATTTTCTCATCAATCAATAGGCACTTAGGTTGATTTTATCTTTGCAATTGTGAATTGTGAAGTGATAAACATTTAGGTGCAGGTGTCTTTTTAATATAATGACTTCTTTTCCTTTGGGTAGGTACTCAGTAGTGGGATTGCTGGATCAAATGGTGGGTCTGCTTTTAGTTCTTGGAGGAATCGCCATACTGTTTTCCATAGAGGTTGTAATAATTTTCCCACCAACAGTGTACAAGTGTTCCTTTTCTGCACCCATGCCAACATCTATTCTTTTTTGATTTATTAGTAATGACCATTCTAATAGAGGTTAGGTGGTATCTCTTATGTTTTTAATTCATGTTACTCTGATGGTTAGTGATGTACAGCATTTTTTTCATATGTTTCTTGGCCATTTGTCTATCTTCTTTTGAAAAAACTCTGTTCATGTCTTTTGCCCACTTTTTGATAAGGTTATTTGTTTTTTTTCTTCCTGATTTGAGTTCTTTGTAGATTCTGGATATTAGTCATTTGTCACGTATATAGTTTGCAAATATTTTCTCCTATTCTGTAGATTATTTACTATGTTGATTATTTCCCTTGCTGTGCAGAAACTTTTTAATTTAATTAAATCCTACTTTTTTATTTTTGTTGTTGCTGTATTTGCCATTTGGGTCTTAGTCATAAATTCTTTGCCTAGGCTGATGTCTAGAGGACTTTTTCCTACATTTTCTTCTAGAATTTTTATGGTCTCAGGTCTTACATTTAAATTTTTAATCCCCCTTGATTAATTTTTGCATATGGTAAGAGATGGGGATCTTGTTTCATTCTTATGTATGTGGCTCTCCAATTTTCCCAGCACTGTGTATTGAATAGAGTAGCCTTTCCGTAGCGTATGTTTTTGTCTGATTTGTAAAAATTAGTTGGTCATAGATATTTTGTTTTATTTCCGGGTTCTCTATTCTGTTCCATTGGTCTGTGTTTCTACTTTCATCCCAGTACCATGTTGTTTTAGTTACTATAGCCTTGTAGTACAATTTGAAGTTGGGTAATGTTATGCCTCGAGATATATTGTTTTTGCATGAGATTGCTTTGGTTATGTGGGCTTCCATATGAAGTTTAGGATAAATTTATCTAGATCTGTGAAAAATGACATTGGTATTTTGATGGAAATTGCAGTGAATCTGTAAATCACTTTGGGCAATATGGATATTTTGACAATGTTGATTCTTCCAATCAATGAGCATGGGATGTTGTTCTATTTGTTTGAGTCATTTATGATTTATTTCATCAGTGTTTTGTAGTTCTCCTTGTAGAGATCTTTCATTTCCTTGGGTAAGTATATTCCTAGGTATTTTATTTTCTTTGCAGCTATTGTAAATGGTATTGAGTTCTTGATATGACTCTTAGCTTTACTGTTATTAGTATGTAGAAACGCTACTGATTTGTGTACGTTGATTTGGTAACCTGAGACTTTGCTGAATTTATTGATCAATTCTAGGTGTCTTCTGGTGGAACCTTTAGAGTTTTCTAGATACAAGATCATATCATTGGCAAACAGGGATAGTTTGACCTCCTGTTTCCTGATCTGGATACCCTCTATTTCTTTCTCTTGCCTGATTGATCTGGCTAGGACTTCTAGTACTGTGTTGAATAGAAGTGGTGGCAGTGTGCACTCTTGTTCCAGTTTTTAGGGGGAATGCTTTAAATTTTTCCCCATTCAGCATGGTGTTGGCTGTGGGTTTGTCATATATGGCTTTTATTATTTTGAGGTATATTCACTCTACGCCTAATTTCTTGAGAGTGTTTATCATGAAAAGGAGCTGGATTTATCAAATGTGTTTTCTGCATCTTGTGAGATGATCATAAGCTCTTTGTTTTTGCTTCTGTTTAGGTGGTGAATCACATTTATAGGTTTATACATATTGAACAATCCTTGCATCCCTGAGATGAAACTCACTTGATCATGGTGAATTATCTTTTTGATGTGCTATTGAATTAGGTTTGTTAGTATTCAATATTTTTTTGAGGATTTTTGCACCTATGTTCATAAGGGGTATTGGTCTGTAGTTTTCTTTTTTGTTGTGTCCTCTCCTGGCTTTGGCATCAAGGCAATACTGGCTTCATAGAATGAGTTAGGGATGGGTTCCTCCTTCTTGATGTATGGAACAGTTTCAGTAGAATGCATGCCAGTTCTTCTTTGTAGATCTGGTAGAATTCAGCTGTGAATCTGGTTAGTCTGGGTTTTTCTTCTTGTTTGTGGTGGGAGATTTTTAAATTACTGTTTCTATCTTGCAACTCATTGTTGGTCTGTACAGGATTTCTATTTCTTCCTTATTTTTGCATGGGAGGTTGTGTGTTTCCAAAAATTTATCCATTTCCTCTAGGTTTTCTAGTTTGTGTGCATTGAGGTTTATATAGTAGTCATGGATGATATTAATATTTTGTATTGCTGTGGTATCAGTTGTACTGTCTCCTTTTTCATTCTTGATAGGTTATTTGCAACCTTTCTCTTCTATTACTGCTTAATCTATTATAACTAGTGGTCTATCAATTTTGTTTATCTTTTCAAAGAATCATTTGTTTCATTGATCTTTTGTATTTTTTTTTTTTTGGTTTCCATTTTATTTAGTTCTGCTAGCTTTGAGATTGGTTTGTTCTTCCTTTTCTCATTCCTTGAGGTGTGACATGAGGCTGTTAATTTGTGATCTTTCTTTCTTTCTTTTGAAAGGAGCATGTAAGGCTATGTACTTTCCCTTTAGCATTGCCTTTTCTATATCCCGTAGATTTTAGAAGCTTGTGTCAACTTTGTTTTTCAATTTGAAAAATCTTTTGCTGTCTATCTTAATTTCACCATTGATCCAAGCATCCTGCAGTAGCAGGATGTTTAATTTCCATGAGTCTGTGTAGATCTGAGAGTTACTCTTGGAATTGATTTCTAGTTTTATCCCACTGTGGTCTGAGAAAGTACAGAGTAGGAATTCAATTTTTCTGAATTTGCTGAGATTTGTTTTATGGACTAACATATGATGTATCTTGTCAGATGTCCCATGAACTGATGATATGAATGTATATTCTGTAGTTTTTGTGTAGAATATTCTGTAAATATCTGCTAGATGCATTTGTTCTAGAGTCGTATTTAAGTCCAACATTTCATTGTTGATTTTCTGTCTTGATTATCTGACAGTGGAGTGTTGAAGTCCCTGGATATTATGATGCTGCTGTTTATTTCTTTGCTTAGATCTAGTAGAATTTATTTTATAAATCTGGGCACTTCTGTGTTTGGTGCATATATATTTAGGATTGTTTATCTTCTTTTTAAAATTTTAATATTTAAAAAAATTGTAGTTTTTATGGGTACATAATAGTTGTATATCTTTATAGGGTAGGATTGTTATATCTTCTTGTTGAATTGTTCCCTTTATCAGTACATAATGACTGTCTTTATGTTTTTTAACCATTATTGTTTTAAAATCCATTTTATCTGATATGAGAATAGATACTCTTGCTCACTTTTGGTTTCCGTTTGCATGGAATATTTTTTTTATCCCTTTTTCTTGACTATATGAGAGTCCTTGTGAGTTAGATGGGTTTCTTGAAGACAGCATTGCACTGACTGGCGCAATGCTGCTGCACAGTCTCCAAGCAGATCCTTGATTAGTTTGGAGGCCTCCTATGGTGGGGGAGGCCCCTCACACCTCATGTTGTATTGTCTGTGGGGGAGTGTGAAGCCCCAGGGTTCTGTCCCCTGACGCTTCCTCACCTGTGGATGTTTTCGCTAAGTACCTTCCAATCTTGCTGAGTGAATCACCTCACCTCCCTCTCCTTCACTTTTGTTGTCTTCACTTGCTGCTTTGATGATTCACAATACTCTCTCCAAGATGGTCCAGCCATAGGTGAACATCTACTGGCAACTCTCAGTCCTCTCCTTGAGAGCACTGAGTGCAAGCTGCAATTAGTCTGCCATCTTTGCTCTGGCTCCCCTAAACACTATTTTAAGGGCATTTCACACATTTTGGTGTGTTGTATTAGTTTCCTAGGGCTGCTATAATAAAGTACCACAAACTGGGTGACTTAAAGCAAAAGAAATTTATTCTCTCACAGTTCTGGAGGCTGTCCAGAATGAAATTGTCAGCAGTGCCATGCTCCCTCTCAGACTCAGGGTAGAATACTACCTTGCCCCTTCCTAGCCTCTGGTGGTGTTCCTTGACTTGCCAGTTTATCACTGTAATCTCTGCCTCTGTCATCAATTAGTGTTCTTTGTGTGTGTGTCTTTTCTCCTTTTATCATAAAGACACCAACCACATTGGTTAAGGAGCCACCCTATCTTTTATGACCTCATCTTAACTAATTATACCTGTAATGATCCTATATTCAAATAAAGTCACATTCTCGGTACTGGGGGTTAGAACGTCAACATTTTCTGTTGGGTGGAACTATTTACTCCATAACAATTATCTTTTTATTTCCATTCTGTTCAAAATACAGTTTGTTATTCAATTTTTTTCTTTTTTTCTTTTATTTCAGAATATTATGGGGGTACAACACTTCGGTTATATGTATTGGCTATGCACTGCCCAAGTCAGAGCTACAATCGTAGACATCCCCCCAAACTGAGTACCCTGCACCCATTTGGTGAGAGCTTTCCCTCTATCCCCCCACCTACCTGCTCCCTGATGAATATTATTTCCATGTGTGACATAAGTATTGATAAGTTAGTACCAATTTGATGGTGAGGACCAGTGGTGCTTGTTTTTCCATTCTTGTGATACTTCACTTTGAAGAATGGGCTCTAGCTCCAACCAGGATAATACCAGATGTGTTAATTCACCATTGTCTTTTATTACTGATTAATACTCCATGGTATAAATATACCAAATTTTGTTAATTCACTAGTGTATTGAAGGGCACCTGGGTTGTTTCCACATCTTTGCAATTGTGAATTGTGCTGCTATAAACATTCGAGTGCAAATGTCTTTATTATAGAATGTCTTTTGTTCCTTTGGGTAAATACCCAGTAGTGGGATTGCTGGATCAAATGGTAATTCTACTTTTAGTTTTTTGAGGTATCTCCATATTACTTTCCATAGAGGTTGTAGTAATTTTCAGTCCCACCAGAAGCATATGAGTGTTCCTATCTGTCCGCATCCCTGCCAACAGTTGTTGTTTTGGGACTTTTTGATATAAGCCAGTCTCAGTGGAGTTAAGTGATATCTCACTGTGGTTTTGATTTGCACTTCCCTTATGATTAGAGAAGTTGAGCAATTTTTAATATGTTTGCTGGCCATTATTCTGTCTTCTTTTGAAAAGTTTCTGTTCATGTCCTTTGCCCACTTTTTAAGGGGTTGTTTGATTTTTTCTTGTTGATTTTCCTAAGTTCTGTATAGATTCTGGTTATCAGCCTTTTATCAGATGTGTAGTGTGTAAATATTTTCTCCCATTCTGTAGGTTGTCTGTTCATTCTAGCAATAGTTTCCTTGGCTGTGCAGAAGCTTTTTAATTTGATCAGGTCCCGTGTATTTATTTTGGTTGCTGCTGTGATTGCTTTGGGGGTCTTCTTCATAAATTCTTTGCCTAGGCCAATGTCCATAAGAGTTTTTCCAATGTTTTCTTCGAGAATTCTTATGGTTTCACATCTTAGGTTTAAATCTGTTATCCATTGTGAGTTGATTTTTGTGAGAGGTGAGAGGTGTGGATCTAGTTTCAGTCTTCTACATGTGGCTATCCAGTTTCTCCAGCACCATTTATTGAATAGGGATTCTTTTCCCCAGTGTATATTTGTATGTACTTTGTCAAAGATCAGATGACAGTATGAGGATGGTTTTATATATGGATTCTCAATCTTGTTCCATTGGTCTATGTCTCTGTTCCTGTGCCAGTACCACACTGTTTTGGTTACTATAGCCTAGTAGTATACTTCAAAGTCTGGTAGATTGATGCCTCCCAATTTGTTCTTTTTGCTTAGGATTGCTTTGGCTAGATGGGGTCTTCTCTGGTTCCACATGAAGTGTAGAATTATTTTTTTCTAGATCTGCAAAAAATGATGTTGGTATTTCGATAGGGACTGCATTTTTCTGTAAATCACTTTAGGTAGTAAAGACATTTTAACAACATTGATTCTACCTATCTGAAAGCATGGTAGGGTTTTCCATCTGTTTACATCCTCTGCAATTTCTTTTCTCAGTGTTTTGTAATTTTCTCTATATAGGTCTTTCACCTCCTTAGTTAAATATGTTTCTAAACATTTGATTTTCTTTGGTGCTATTGTGAAAGGTATTGCATCTTTGATTTGTTTCTTGGCTCAACTGTTATTGGCATATATGAAGGCTACTGATTTGTGCGCATTGATTTTGTATCCTGAGACTTTGCTGAATTCATTTATCAATTCCACTAGTCTCTTGTTTGAATGTTTGGGGTTTTCCAGATATAGTATCATATCATCTGTGAAGAGTGAAAGTTGGATCTCTTCTGCCCCCATTTGGACACCCCTGATTCCTCTCTCTTGTCTGATTGCTCTGGCCAGGACTTCCAGCACTATGTTGAATAGGAGTGGAGATAGTGGGCAACCTTGTCTGGTTCCAGTTTTAAGGGGGAATGCTTTCAATTTTTCCCCATTCAGTATGATATTGGCTGTGGGTTTATCATATATGGCTTTAATAATTTTGAGGTATGAGCCATCTATGCTTATATTGTTAAGAGTTCTTGTCATAAAAGGGTGCTGAATTTTGTCAAAAGCCTTTTCTGCATCTATTGAAAGGATCATGTAATCTTTGTTCTTGCTTTTATTTATATGGTGAATTACATTTATAGATTTGCGTAAGTTGAACCATCCCTGCATCTCAGGGATGAAGCCCATCTGATCGTGATGAATTATTTTTTTGATGTATATTTGAATTCAGTTTGCTAGGCTTTTATTGAGAATTTTTTCATCTATATTCATAAGAAATATTGGTCTGTAGTTTTCTTTTCTTGTTGTGTCCTTTCCTGGCTTTGATATCAAGGTGATATTGGCTTCATAGAATGAGTTTGGGATGATTCCATTCTTCTCAATGTTTTGGAATAATTTCTGCAGTATAGGCACCAGTTCTTCTTTGTAGGTTTGGTAGAATTCAGGTGTGAACCCACCTGGTCCAGGACTTTTTTTTGTTAGAAGATTTTTTATTAGTGCTTCAATTTTGGTCCTTGATATTAGTCTGTTTAGGAATTCTATTTCTTCCTGATTGAGCCTAGGCAGGTAGTGTGTTTCTAAGAATTTGTCCATTTCCTCCACGTTTTCATGTTTTTGGGCATAGAGATTTTTGTAGTATTTGAAGATGATTTTTTGTATTTCCATGCTATCAGTTGTGACCTCTTCTTTTTCATTTCTAATTGAGCTTATTAGAGTGCTTTCCTTTCTGCTTCTGGTCACCCTGGCAAGTGGCCTGTCTATTTTGTTTATCTTTTCAAGGAACAAACTTTTTGTTTTATTAATCTTCTTTATTTTTCTTTTGTTCTCAATTTCATTTAATTCTGCTCTGATCTTCATTATTTCTTTTCTTCTGCTGGGTTTAGGATTGCTTTGCTCTTCCTTTTCCATTTCCTTAAGATGATTCATTAGTTTAATGATATGTGAACTTTCTGTCCTTTGGACATGAACATTTAAGGTGTTAAGTTTTCCTCTCAGGACTGCTTTTGCTGTATCCGCAGATTTTGATAACTTGTGTCCCCATTATCATTTAGTTTGAAGAATCTTTTGATTTCCATCTGAATCTCCTCCTTGATTCAATCGTTATTCAGCAAAAGATTGTTTAATTTCCATGTTTTTGGATAAAGATGTCAGTTTCTATTGGAGTTGATATCTAATTTTATTCCGCTGTGGTCTGAAAAGATACAAGGTATAATTTCTATTATTTAAAATTTGTTGAGATCTGTTTTGTGGCCTTGGATGTGGTCAATTTTAGAGAAAGTTCCATGAGCTGATGAGAAGAATGTATATTCAGTGTTATTTGGGTGGAATGTTCTGTAGATGTTTGTTAGGCCCAAATGTTCTAGAGTCCTATTTAGGTCCATTGTTTCTTTGCTTATTTTCTGTTTGGAGGAAATGTCCAGTTTTGTCAGTGGGGTATTGAAGTCCCCAGATATTATGGCATTGATATTTATTATGTTATCTAGATCAAGCAGTAATTGATTTATGTATCTGGGAGCTCCTGTGTAGGTTGCATAAATATTTAGTATTGTTAATCATCTTGTAAGATTTTTCCCTTCACCACTATATAGTGACCATCTTTGTCTTTCTTCGCTTTTGTTACTTTAAAGTTTATATTATCTCATATAAGAATGGCTACCCCAGATTTCTTTTGGTTTTCATTTGCCTGGAAAATTGTATTCTATCCTTTCACCTTGAGTCTGAATGAGTCCTTGTGTGTAAGATATGATTCCTAGAGATAGCAGATACTTGGTCTGTATTTTTTAATCTATTCAGCCAGCCTATGTCTCTTCAATGGGGAATTCAAACCATTCACATTTATTGAGAGAATTGATATTTGGGGTGGATTTCTGTTTACTTTGTTGGGTAGTCTCTTGTTTTGTTTTACCTCTTGAGCCATTGTGAAATCTGGGTTCTGGAGTTTTAGCTTTTGGGTAGTTTTACATTGGTGGGTGTCTGTTGCACTGGTTAGTGTATAATGCAGGTCTAAGTTCTTCTTGCAGAGCAGGTCTGGACTTCACAAATTCTAACAGTGATTGTCTGGAAAAGTTTTTATTTCTCCATCATATAAGAGGCTCAGTTTTGCAGGATAAAGAATTCTGGGTTGGCCATCATTTTGTTTTAGAAGACTGAGGATGGGTCCCCAGTCCCTCCTGGCTTGTAAGGTTTCAGCTGAGAAATCTGCAGTTAATCTGATAGGTTTCCCTTTTTAGGTTACCTGCTGTTTTCGCCCTACTGCTTGAAGGAGTGCCTCTTTTGTGTTTACTTTGGCCAGCCTCATAATTATGTGGCATGGTGAATGCCTTTTCTCGTTGAATCTCCCAGGAGTCCTGTTTGCTTCTTGTGCTTGGATATTGAGATTTCTGGCTAGGCCATGGAATTTTTCCTCCATTATTCCTTCAAATAGATTTTCCTGCCCATGTGAATTTTCTTTCTCACCCTCAGGGGTGCCTATGGTCCTTATGTTTGGCCTCTTTACATAATCCCACATTTCTTGTATTCTGTGTTCATGCCTCTTTTTTTTGTGTTCTTTCTCTTTGACCGATTTATTCAGCACATAGGAGTTATCTTCCAGCTCTGAGATTCTTTCCTCTGTGTGATCCAGCCTATTCTTAAGGCTTTCCACTGTGTTTTGTAGATCCTTGAATGCCTCTTTAATTTCTAGAATTTCTATTTGATTTTTCTGTAATACTTTTATTTCTTTAGAAAATTTTTCATTCATTTCTTGCATTTTTCTTCTGGTTTCTTTGTGCTGGGATTCAATTTTCTCTTGAATTTCATTGAGGTTTCTTATAATCCATAAACGAAATTCCTCATCTGTCATTCTACCCATTTTATTTGAGCTGGTATCCATTGCTGAAGGACTAATGATTTCTTTTGGGGGTGAGTTTTTTCTCTGATTTTTCATGTTTCCTGAGTTCTTTTGCTAATTCTTTCTCATCTGGCCTCTTGGTTGAGAGCTGGGCGTGCTAAGGCTAGTTTATGGCCCTGTCTCTAACCCCCCAAAGCTCATTCCTTGGCAGAGCCAGGGAGAGGAGTTCTGGTCTGTATTGCCCTAGGTGTATTTTAGCAAGTTTGGTGGACCTCTTGGGTTACCTCTGACCTGTTGTCTTCACCTCTTCCTGGTGGAGTGTGGTGAGTTTATTCTCCCAGCTTGAGCTCCAAGCTGATGGATTGTAATCGAGGGTATGAATCCACTGCTCCCTAATAGCTTGAGATGGAAGGCAATATTTTTAGCTGTGGGTTGTTCCCACTGTTGTTGATTGTAGTTTGTGTGGAGTAGCCATTTACCTAGGTATTCTGTTGTGCCCATGGCAGGCTCTGGTCCCCCAGGTGGGGTATATGAAAGCCCCAAGCTTTGGGAGGGGCTTTGTAGCTCCCAGCGGTTACTTTGACCCTGCTCCTCCTGAGGTGCTGGTAGAAACAAAATTGCTTGTGGCTGCAGTGCAAGAGCTGGATTGGGAAAATTCTACACAGCTCAGAGGTTGCTTATCTGGCCACTAGGGGGGCCTGCTGCTATGGATTTCAGAGCTCTCTCTCTCCGGGCTTGGAGGGCTGCTTCTTGTGGGAGGGGCCAGTTGTTGGGATTGCTGAGGTCTCTAGCAGGTTTTTCTTCCCTGTCCACAGGTTCGGGCACTTTCCCCTCCAGACCACTGTGGGCTTTCAGTTTTCCTACAGTTCCTGTGTCTGGCCCTCTGACATGCATCTGCATGTGTCACTGACTGATGGGGGATCTACAGTTTTGTACCCCTTTTCCACCACTAGACCCCAAGGTGAGGTGAGTGGGTATTTCTATCCCCAGAAGTCTCCTCCAGGGAGATGTTCCCACTGGGAAGAATAGTGGCCATTGGAGGCACTCTTGGATCAAGCAAAATTCCCTAATGAAGTGGGCAGGGTTAGGGGGAGCTGCTCTGGTTCAGCCTATGGCTCTTGAGGCATTCGTTTGCCATGAGAACTGGTACTTATACAAAATGAGTCACTATGACAAGCAACCTTCAAAATGACTGATCTCTGGGGTACAGGAGGGCTGGTACCTGAAGAAGAGCAGGCACTAGGACCAGCATGTAGTGCACTCATAGGAGGCCAGAGCCGGGGTAGCAGGACTGGATGGATGGGCTGCAAACTGTTTCGAAGACACAAAGGTCCTACCAATGCAGTTCTGAGATCTTGTCCCACCTGGAACCTATGGATGCTGCTGTCTCTGGCCACCAAGTGCATAGCCTGTTGCATCCAGGCCTAAGAGCCCCCAGGCCAGGATGAGGTGAAGGTAGAGACGTAGCTAATAGTCAGCTCCAGGTGGGAGACTTTAAAGATGGCTTTCAACTGCCAGTCTGGTGTACAGCAGGATTCAGATCGTGCCCGTGAGTGCAGCTCTTCTCAACTGGCCTGGGTCCCATGGAGGCAATTGCTGGCAGCCCTTAAGCATGTATCCCATTGCTCTTCATTCAACTCCTGTCCCTAGGTCCTGCTGACTTCCAGTGGCAAGGTGCCCATATGCAAATTCCCATGTACTATCCCGGGAAGCTATAACTCAGCCCAGTCCCCACCTGGCCTTGAGCATTCCCTATATAGTGGAGCTGTGAGTTCTGTATGGCTCTCACAATTGCTTCCTTTCCACCGAGCTGCTGTCTCAAGCAAAAGCTTCACCCCAATTCTGGACTTGTCCCTGACTGAGTGGATGGGAAGTCTGTGGGGAAGGGGCATGACCACTTGTAGATCAGTTTACACTGTGCTAACCTGGCCATTGCGTCCTTCCCGTGCTCTGGGCTCTATTGTATTCCCTGTGCTCTCCAATATTTGTGAATGTATCTCCCAGTCACCTGTTTTCTTGGGCTGAGTGTCCCATGATATTTCTGTGTAAATTCACAATGCTGTTTTTGGAGTGAGTGACCTGCATGCAGGCAGCCAGTGGTGTTTGTCACCTCCTTCCCTGGGAGTGGTGAGGTGGGAAGACTCTATCAGAGTGCCATTTTTTGCCCTCTGTTATTCAATTTTTTTAAACCCATGGATTATTTAGAAGGTGTTTTTCAATTTTGAAATATTGAGGATTTAAAAAAAAAGGTCAGTATGTTAATTTTATTTTTTAAATTAAATTCAAGGTCAATATTCATATGTGAGGTTTTGTTCTTCTCATACTTTTAGTTGATTCCCAGTTGTTTTACAATTTGCTTCTTTCTTTTTTTCTGTCTTTGTGTCTTTGTGGGTTTGCTGAACTTCTGTCATGTTGTCATTTAATTTCTTTCTTTCCTTGTTTGTGTGATTCTTTTATAAGACCTGTGAGTTTTATATTTTTGTGTGTTTTCATCCTGGCAAATATTGACCTTTCATTACCATGTTTAAGATTTCTTTGAGTGTTTCCTTTGGGCTGGTGTAATAGTGATGAATTCTCTCAGCATTTGTTTATCTGGGAAAGATTATATTTTTCCTTAATTTATGAAGCTCATTCTGGAAGGATATAAACTTTTTGGCTGGTAGGGCAGTTTGTTTCTCTCAGCACTTTGAAAATGCCATACCATTCTCTTTTGGCCTGTAAGGTTTCTGCTGAGAGGTCTGCTGTTAGTCTTATGGGTTTTTTTTATAGGTGACTAGATGCTTTTTCTCTTGTTAATTTTAAAATTCTCTCTTTCACTTTGAATTTAGTTATTATGATTATAATGTGCCATGGTGAAGTCCTTTCTGAAATGCATTTACCTAGGGATCATTGGGCCTCCTATATCTGACTATTTGGCTCTCTTGTTAGTCCTGGGAAATTTTCATCAATTATGTTCTTAAATAGGTTTTCTAAATTTTTGATCTCCATTCCCCCTCAAGAATACCAATAAGTAATATGTTTTTTTGCTTTGTGTAGTCCCAGATGTCTCAAAGGCTTTTCTCATTCTTTTTTATTCTTTGTTTTCCTTATTTTTGTCTGACAGGATTATCTCAAAACACCTTTCTTCAAGTTCTGAGATTCTTTCTTCTACTTGGTTTAGTCTAGTCTTGAAACTTTTGAATGTGTTTTTTATTTTCTTCAATGAATTTTTCAGCTCTAGAATCTGTGTGTGTGTGGAGTTTTGCTGGTGACTTGAATACCAGCCAAGCTAGTCTCTGGGTACCAGAAGTACGACATTCATTAAGTATGCTTGATTTTAGACCCCAGAGAAACTTACACTGGCAGCAGTGTTAGTGTGTCCTGGGGGGAAAATTTTTGGGCCTTCAGCTGGATTTCTCAGAAGCTAATAGCTGGAGCACAGGGCTGGGTGTGTGGGTCAGTTTTCAGGCCCCCGAGCAACTGACATGATGGTGAAGGTGGTTGTAGCAGTGGTGGAGCCACCTATTAGCACCCAAATGGTCAATGTTGGTGTTACTGTTAGCTACAATGGATTGGATAGGCTAGTCCTCAGTCCCTCACCTGTCTGTTATAGGGTGGTAGATATTGTTCTAAATGTGCTTAAGAGAGCATGGTTTCCTCTGTCCCTTCCCAGCCAGGTGGAACCCTGAACTTGTCCTGGGGGTGAAGCATGGCTCAGCATTAAACTCTCAAAAGGGAGCTGCCTGAGGGCTTGCAACCAAAAAGGGCAGGGACCCTCTTAGGCAAGCGAGGTGGGCAAGAAACTGTAGAGAGTGCTATCTCCTCAATTCTCAGTCTCATAAGAGCCTGAAGCAGGGCAGTGGGAATTGCCATAGTTGTGCATAAGAGAGCCTGGGCTTCCTTGTCCCTCCTCTGCTGGGTGGCAGCTCCCGCTGCATCAGCCCGAACTTAGCTCAAGGGTGGGGCACTGCCTAGCTTTAAATTCCCAAAATGGCATCTTGGGCCTATGATTAGAATGGGTAGGCCTCCTTCCAGGCAAACAGCATAGGCAAGATGCTAGGGGGAATGCCATCCACTCACAACTTGGTTCCAAACCAGCTTGTAACAAGGCAGTGGGAATTGTCCTAGACGTGTGTAGCAGAGCTTGGGACCCCTCTTCCTCCCTCAGCTTGGCAGGGATGTAGTTATGTCAGTCCAAATTCAGCTCATGGGCAGTGTGCTGCCTGGCTTTAAACTCCTAAAATAGCACCCTGGGCCTGTGACTAGAGAGGGTGTGGCACTCCTCAAGCAGGCTGAATTGTCAGGAAACTGGGGAGTGCAGTTCACTGAAGATTTGGTTCTACAGCAGGCAGTTGTAGGATGGTGAGCATTGTTCCAAATGCATGCTGGAAAGCCCGGTTTTCTTGCCCCTATCCAGCTGGGTGTGGGTTGCAGTCACATCAGCTCAAACTCAGCCTGAAGGCAGGGCATAGGCCAGTCTCAATCTCTCAAAATGGTGGCTTGGTCCTTGTGACCAGAAAGGCTGGGGTCCCACCCAGACAGACAACATTGGTGAGAAACTTTGGAAAATACTGTTTGGTCATGTTTCAGTCTTGACAGCAACCCACAGCAGGGTGGTGGAGACCTTCCTAGAGGTGCGTGGGGGTGCCTGGGCTCCTCTATCCCTCCTGAGAGCTGTGCAGTGGCTGCAAGTGCACTTGTGGTTCCCCAGTATCTAGGCTGTCAGAATGGCAGCCAGCTCAAGCTGCTGTAGGTTCAGAGGCCTGTGGCATTCCATGTAGGTTCCCTTTCTGGAGCAAAATCTCTGTGTAATCTTCAAGAAGCTCCCTATGTTAAGCTTGAAACCTGCATGGGTTGGGGTGTTCTCTTGTAGCCAGGATTATAAAAGCTTGTCTTGGAGGGTGGAGCCCTGGAGGTTTCTCTCTTACTGCTTTCCCACATCCAGGAGCTTCTCCTAGCTGTTAACCAGTCCCTGGCAGGGCAAGTTTTCTTGGACTCTCTCCTTACTTTTTCATGCTTCCCATTTCTTTACTGGTGAATACTCATGTTCTCTTCTAGATGATCTCTTCAAAATGTGAGAATCTACTTTTCATCCTGGTTCCTCTCTGTGCAGGAGGCACATACTAACTGTGTCCAGTCAGCCATCTTGATCCAATTGGATTTTTTAAATTAAATTTATTGTGGGTATATTGGTGACAAATTCTTGTGACTTTTGTATGTCTCAAAGAGATCTTTGTTTTGACTTTACTTTTTATTTTATTTTATTTTATTTTTTATTTCAAAGTATTATGGGGATACAAATATTTTTGGTTACATGGATCACTTTTGTTATGCTTGGGTCAGGGTTATAAGTGTGCCCATCACCCAGATAATATTCATTGTACCCTTTAGGTAGGTTTTCACCTATCACCTTCACCCCCTTTCCCCCTGCTTTATTTCCATTGAATTTTATTTCCCTCTATGCATGTGTGCTCATCAGTTAGTTCCAACTTAATAGTGAGTACATGTGGTGTTTGTTTTTCCATTCTTTAGATACTTCACTTAGATAATGGTCTCCAGTTCCAGCCAAATTTCTGGAAAAGGCATTAAGTCATCTTTCTTCACAGCTGAGTAGTATTCCATGGTATACACATGCCACATTTTGTTAATCCACTCATGGATTGATGGGCATTTGGGTTGATTCCACATCTTTGCAATTGTGATTGTGGTGCAAAAAACATTCACGTGCAGCTGTCTTTTTGATAAAATGACTTCTTTTCTTTTGGGTAAATGCCCAGTAGTGGGATTGCTGGATGAAATGGTGTCAGGTCCAGCCTCTTGGTGGACTGGTGTCCTGGTTCTTTGGCTCCTTGCTTGGAAAATTCACAAGCAGGACAGGAAGTAGGGCTGGTGTGACAGAGTGACCACAGACAGGAAGCAATTCCTCACAAACAGCTTTTATTGAAGAAAAGAAGGGAGCTATACAAAGCAAAAGTATATTCCAGAGAGAAACAGGTCAGTCTCCATGAGTGGAGAAAGACATTGAGGACTCCCAGGCTGTCTCCTTTTATTGGCCTGGTCTGGGGGAGGGCTTATGGAAGGTGTGGGATGTTGCCAGATGATTGATAAACATGATTGACAGATGTTCCTATAACAAAGGTGCAACTCCACAGGTGTGTATACCTCAAAACCTCAAGTTCCTGCTCTTTGCAGTTGTTAGCTGCATTTTCCTGCAGTCTGTTCCCCCAGTTTCTCTGCCCCTAGGAGCTGCCCTCCTGGCTTGTATCTGCCACCTGCAGATTTGGTTCCTGCCTAACAATGGTAGGTCTACTTTTAGTTCTTTCTTTTTTATTTCAAAGTATTATGGGGGTACAAATATTTTTGGTACTTTTTTATGGATCACTTTTTTAATGCTTGAGTCATGGTTATAAGTGTGTCAGTCACCCAGGTAGTGTTCATTGTACCAATTAAGTAGGTTACCATCCATACTCTCCTCCCCATTCCCCCTGCTTGATTTCCATTGAGTTTTACTTCCCTCTATGGACATGTGTGCTCATTGGTTATTTCCAATTTAATAGTGAGTACATGTGGTATTTATTTTTCCATTCTTTAGATACTTCATTTAGAATAATGGTCTCCAGTTCCATCTGGATTGTTGCAAGAGGCATTAAGTCATCTGTCCTCATGGCTGAGTAGTAAGTATTCCATGGTATTCATGTGTCACATTTTGTTAAACCAGTCATGAATTGCTGGGCACTTGGGTTGATTCCACATCTTTGCAATTGTGAATTTTGCTGTAATAAGCATTCAAGTCCAGGTGCCTTTTTGATAAAATGACTTCTTTTCCTTTGGGTAGATACCCAGTAGTGGGATTGCTGGATCGAATGTTAGGTCTACTTTTAGTTCTTTGAGGTGTCTCCATACTGTTTTCCATAGAGGTTGTACAAATTTGCAGTCCCACCAGCAGTGTATAAGCATTCCTTTTTGTTTGCATCTGTGCCAGCATCTATTGTTTTTGGACTTATTAATAAAATACATTCTAACAGAAGTAAGGTGATATCTCATTGTGGTTTTAATTTGCATTTCCCTGATGATTAGTGATGGTGAGCATTTTTTCATATGTTTATTGGCCTTTTGCCTATCTTCTTTGGAAAAGCTTCTGTTCATGTCTTTTGCCCCCTTTTTGATGGGGCAACCATTTGATTTTTTCTTGCTGATTTGCTTGAGTTCTTTGTCAATTCTGGTTATTAGTCCTTTATTGGTTGTATAGCTTGTGAATATTTTCTCCCATTCTGTAGGTTGTCTATTTGCTCTGTTGATTGTTTCCTTGGCTGTGCAGAAGCCTTTTAATTTAATAAAATCCCATTTATTTATTTTTGTTGTTGCTGTGATTGCCATTGGGGTCTTCTTCATAAATTCATTGCCCAGGATGATATCTAGAAGAGTTTTTCCAACACTTTCTTCTTGAATTCTTATGGTTTCATGCCTTACATTTAAGTCCTTTATCCATCTTACATTAATTTTTGTGAGTGGTTAGAGGTAGGGGGTCCTGTTTCATTCTTCTGTATGTGGCTATCCAATTTTCTGAGCACCATTTATTGAATAAAGATTCTTTCCCCAGTGTATATTGTTGTATGCTTTGTCAAAGATCCGTTGGCTGTATGTGGATAGTTTACAGATTCAATGCAATCCCCATCAAAATACCAAGGTCATATTTTAAAAATCTAGAGAAAATAATTCTACACTTCATTTGGAATTAGAAAAGAGTCCAAATGGCCAAAGCAATCTTAAGCAAAAGGAACAAATCAGGAGGCATTACATTACCAGACTTCAAACTATACTACAAGGCTATAGTAACCAAACCAGCATGGTATTGGCACAAAAATCGGGACATAGACCAATTGAACAGAACAGAAAACCCAGATATGACTTCACTTTTTAACGATTTTGTCTATGGGTGTAGAATTCTAGATGGACAATCTTTTCCCCATCAGTACTTTAAATATACTGTTCTATTGTCTTCTCACTTATATTGTTTCCAATAAGCAATTTACTGTAATCTTTTTGTCTTTTCATGTGTACATAATATTTCCTTTTTTCTTTGGCTACTATTAAGATTTTCTCTTTATCACTGGTTTTGAGTAATTTTAGTGTGACTTATCCTTGTGTAGTTTTCTTCATATTTCTTGTGCTTAGAGCTTATTGAGCTTTTTGGACTATGGATTTATAGTTTTCAAATTCAGAAAGTTTTAGAGGTTATTTACTAAAATATTTTTTCTTTTTCTTCCTCTTTTGTCTCTCCATGGAAAACTTTAACTATACCTATGTTTGGCTGTGTGACATTGTTTCACAGCTTATTAATGCTGTGTTCAGTTTTTGATTCATTTACTTTTTCTCTCTCTCTTTTATTTTGGATATTTTCTATTACTATATCTTCAATTTTACTATTTTTTTCCTGCAATGTCTAATTAACATTGATCTCATCCAAAGAATGAGATTGTTCTTCTTGGACAATGTAGTTTCTATCTTTAGATGTTTGAGTTTTTAAAAAATATCTTTCATGTCCTTACTGAGCTTTCTGGACATATAGAATAGAATATAGTTATGATATTTAATGTACTTATCTGATAATTATAACATCTGTACCAGTTCTGGGTCAGTTTATATTAATTTATCTATTTCCTCATTATAAGTCATATTTTCCTGCTTTTTGCCTGCCTAATAATTTTTTATTGGATGCTGGACATTAAGAATTTCCCTTTGTTTCATCCTGTGCATTTTTGTTTCCTATTAATATTCTTGAGCTTTTTTTTTTGACATGGATTCCAGTTACTTGGAAGAAGTTTTGTCCTTTGAATCTTTGCTTTTAAAATTTGTTAGGTGGACTTGAAGGTACTCTTTCTAGAGAAAAGACCCTTCTCTGTACTCTATCCAATGCCTATGAATAATGAGGTTTCCCAGATTGCTGGTGAGAACAGGCCCTATTACCATCTCTGTGTGAGAACTGCATATTTTTAACACTCTCTCATTAGGTACTTTTTCCCCTACCTTGGATAGTTTCCTCATTTATAGCACTGATCAGTACTCCACCCTTTGCAGCTCTCTCGATTTCTCTCTTGAGCTCTCTTCTCTCTTGAGCTCTCTTCTCTCTGGTACTCTGTCTTGGAAACACTAGCTGCCTTATT
This sequence comes from Daubentonia madagascariensis, assembly GCA_023783475.1. Classification (NCBI taxonomy): domain Eukaryota; kingdom Metazoa; phylum Chordata; class Mammalia; order Primates; family Daubentoniidae; genus Daubentonia; species Daubentonia madagascariensis. The sequence continues at coordinate 19,674,115 of JAKFHU010001684.1, read as the reverse complement.
CTCCCTGGAGTCTCATCTATGTCTTCTCAACTCTGGGAGTCATCAAGATTCACCTGAGTTTTTCTTCACTCTGTCTTGGTTTGTAAACTTTCTGAAGATAATAAACTGGAGTCAATATTAGGCCTCACCTTTGTTGCCTGATGTCCAGCATCTTGTGAGTGGTTGCTTCAATTATTTTGTCTTTTTTTGTTTGTTTGTTTGTTTCAAGTAGGCCAGTAAAGCTAGTTTCTATTACTCCATTTTGGCTTGAAGTGGAAATCCTTAGTAATTTTGTGAGGAAGGTTATATGAGAATTAAAATTCGGTACTTTGAAGATTTGAGAATGACTACTTTTCTCAGTTGGTATTTGATCGACTCACTGGGTAGATACTTTTAGTTTGAGTGTTTCAGTTTTCCATTTAAAAGATTCTAAATGCTCATTCATGTTCAGTAAATGTTTCCACTTACCTATTAGAAGATATCAATACTATAAAAAGTAAGCTTATCTCCCTGCACAGCCTGTTACTTCCAAGAAGCATTTGTTTTTTGTTTATTTTGGAGTCTCTCTTCCACATTAGAAGTTTCTCTCAGATATCTGGCAATTCCTGCCTGCCCATGATTGAAAGTGGGAGAGCAATGAGTGGAGACTCTGGTCATGTGGGTGTGATTTGTTGACTTTGAGCTTCACTGCAGAATGATCTGTTGGTGGGGGGCATTGTTGGGGAACTGACTTCAGAACTTTCCTTTTAGGCTGGTCAAGTTCCAGAGATTTTAAATCTATTTCCTGGAGCTCAAAGGTCCAGTTTTTTGATGTCATGGAAGCTAAGCGAGGAAGAAGCTGGTTTCCATTCAGCATTCATACATTCACTTATGGTACTTATCTCTCAAGTATGCCTGGCATCCTCAAATCATATATCCTCTGTATTAGACTGAGTAATAACCTCCTGAAGATCTTAGGTCCAAATTCCTGAAAAGTGAAAGTGGTAAGGATCTTTGCAGAAGTGATTGATTAAGTTAAGAATCTTGACATAGTGAGATTGTATTGGATTATCTGGGTGGGATCTAAGTGCAATCATATGTATCCTTGCACGAGAGAGGCAGAGGAAGATTTGACACACACACACACACACAGAGGAAAGGAGGAGATAGTGTGACCATGGGGGCAGAATTTGGAGTTATGCAGTCCTTGAGGAAGCTGGAAGTAGCAAGGGATTGTCCCATAGAGTCTCTGAAGGAAATGAGGCCCTGCCACCATCTTGCATTTTATTCAGTGAAACTGAGTTTAAATGTCTGGCTTCTAGAACTGTGAGAGATTAAATTTATGCTGTTTAAGCCCACATTTGTGGTGATTTTTTACAGAAACCACAGGAAGCTAATGTACCCTCTTTTTTTTTTTTAAACTGATTCTGGAGAATAAGCTTCCAACCTTCTGCAAGTATGTTGGTAGGACACTTGCTCAGCAACATGGAATCAGGCAGAGGGTCTTGAGATCTCATTGTTTTTCAAGGGGCTTTCCCCTGTGCCTGTATTTTATCCCCATCTTCCCTTAAACTCTAGTTATGAAGGAACTTATTGCTGCTAGTTCCTATGCCTTTTGAGTATTCTGTGCTGTAAATCAAGTTTTATCTTAAGTTTCTCATTGCTGGTGGGAAGAAATTGCCATTAGTATCTCTCTCTGTCTCTCTCTTACTCTCTCTCTCTCTCTCACACACATACACACACACTTATTTAACTTGCAAAATGCGATGTTTTATTCTTCTTCTACATTTCTTTGTGAGTTTAAATCTCTTAAAAAATACTTTACTATGGTTTTAGTAGGGTTTCAGAAGATATGCAATTAGGTGCATGTGCTCAATCTACCACATTAAAATAGAACCAATGTTATTAACTATTAACTATTAACTTTATTCTAAATATTCTAAGGATAATAAAATTTCCCCAAAATGTAGACTTGTAAAACTTCAAACAGAAGGTTAGTTCCTTGCCCCTTTCTCAGTTGAAAATGAGGAAATGTTATCATCATTGAATTAGACCACTCACTTTCTGGAGAAATGCAGTTCTCATTCTTTTGGCGTGGAAGCACATTCAAGGAAGATTGATTATTTTGAAGATTTTTTGGTCCATTATCATTTTGAAGATGGTTTGGCATATGGAGTTCTATCAGTTATTCAATAATTCAAAAAACATAAGAAGAATATTGAAAATTAATAGCTTGTAGTTCTTTAAAATATTGGTCTGTAAAACCTGGGCTTATTTGATTTGTAGTTCAAATCCCTGCTCAATCAATTTAGCTCCATTTTGTTCCAGAACAAATACCCTAAATACTATGTAGTTGCTTTCTACCAATGACCTTTCTAATGTGAACTTGAAATGCTCGTTCTTTTAGCGAATTAGTTTCCTTGGAATTTTTCATTTAAAAACAAGACTTATCCATTTGTGCTAACCTGGATAAAATGTTCTCATCGTAATTTTGTAGTGTTGTTTACCTTTTCCAGTAGCAGTTTGATTAAGTTTACAAAGTTTTGGCATTCTTTGGAGGGAGAGCTACGTAAGAAAGGAAACCAGTAATGTATTACAAATCCTCCATTTTAAATATTCCTTTTTTCACTTATGACCCAACTGCAATCAAACAAAATAAGATTGTTCTTAAGAATTGGAGAGATTAGAAAAGTGTAAATTTGTAACTCTTAAAAGTTGCATCAATTTTCGTTTAGTTTTGATTGATCTTGTAAGAAAGTGTTCAAACTTTCCTTTGATGTAAAGTTTCATTTGGAAAGTTCCAGACATGCATCAATAAGCCTAAATGGATTTGCTATTTTGTTTTCTGGCAGCAGTTTGGCTATTTTTGTTGAAATGATGTTGGCATCTTTCTTACCCTTGTGGTTATTTTTACTAGGTGTTGCCAGGTACCAAAAAGATAAGGCCCTTTCAAATTCCATGATAGTGTATGCTCCACGTGCAGAGGTTTTTCCCCCTCTAATCTTCACCTTAATTCAGGGACTTAAATCTCTTTTGTTAAGTTGTTATTGAGAGAAATGTCTCCTACATTCTTTGTGAGTTTGTTTTTGGGAAAAAGACATTTTAATTCTCCCTTTAATAAAAAAGTACCACTTGTCTTTCAAAACAAACCTGAATCTAACATAATTTTATAATAAAAAAGAAGAAGCAGTAAGAGAGATTTTCTGTATGGTTCCTACACTTAGATACAAAAAGCAAATACTATCTTTTACTGAGAACTTGTTACATGAAGCTTTGTGAGGGTAAGAGAGAGTAAAGAATCAGAATAAAGAAAAAAATAAATGTGGGAGTGGAGTTATTTTTTGAAGAGCTGCCATGAGTTTCCTGGCTCAGCCAGTGGGAGATGTCAAACAATAAACTGAAATAAATGAACACTGCAACCAAACAAGAACCATGACTTACTCACACAAGGATGTGTTTTAAGTTTGGGAGAAATAATTGTTGCTTTGGCTGACAAGTTGTTGTTCAATTTTTCTTATGAAACCAGAGCAAATATATTCACAAGCACCCAGACGTACATATACAGCTTTTCAAAGTGACTCTCCCTAATAGTGAAAATTCTTGGCTACTTTCCAGTCTAAGGAGAGGTTAGCCAAAGACTAAAGCTTTACTAAGACCACCCAAAATATCAGACTCCACCCCTTCTCTGAATCAGTGCCACAGTCATAGAAATGGAAAAAAGGGAGGGTAGAACAGAATGGAGGGCAGATGGGGGAGAGGAAGGAAAAAAGGATACAGAAAAGAAAATACAACTTTTAATCAGAGGAAATTAACTTCTCCTTTCTTTCTTTCTGATTTCTGAGTGGATAAAAAGATAAAAAACAATTACATCAATCACTTCTTAGCATAAGGGTTTTTTTTGTTTGTTTGCTGCTTTTAGTTAGAAGTACACATTGTAATTTTCTATAATATTCATATGTTGCAAACTGCAATGGGTGTTTTTGGTTCTTTCTTAGATTTTAGTTTAAAGCATATGCAATATTTTGAGGCTGTCTGTTTGTTCTAGAACTGCAGTCCTCAATCCCCTGGCTGCAGACTGGTACTGGTCCATGGCCTGTTAGGAAATGGGCTGCATGGCAAGAGGTGAGCAGTGGGCGAGTGAGTGAAGCTTCATCTGTATTTACAGCTGCTCCCCATTGATCGCATCACTGCCTGAGCTTTGCCTCCTGTCAGATCAGCGTTGGCATTAGATTCTCATAGGAGTGGGAACCCTATTGTAAACTGCACATGTGAGGGACCTAGGTTGCATGCTCCTTATGAGAATCTAACACCTGATGATCTGAGGGGGAGCTGAGGTGGTGATGCTAGATGGGGAGCAGCTGCAAATACAGATTATCATTAGCAGAGAGGTTTGACTGCACAGAGACCATAATAAATCAATTGCTTGCAGACTCATATCAAAGCCCTATCAGTTAGTGGCAAGTGGCAATGTAATAATAATAGAAATAAAGTGCACAATAAATGTAATATGCTTGAATCATCCTGACACTGTCCCCCTCCCCCACCATCCGTGGAAAAATTGTCTTCCACGAAACTGGTCCCTGGTGCCCAAAAGGTTGGGGACTGCTGCCTGGAAGATTAGTCTAGTTCCAATATTAGTTCTAAATTTGTACTATAATGTTTTATATGGCAGGGAACTACAGAAATTCATCGTACATATTGAAATTTTATGGAAAATTCTCACTCATTTTAATGAATCTTTTTGTTTGAAGGCTTTTGGGTTAAGATGTTGGGTCTTGCTAAGATCTAGCTGGACTGAGATGCTTTAAAAGAGTCCTACAAATGTTTATGAGAATCAGTCAAGTGATTATATGTCTATCAGTAAACCATTCTTAACTGTCTTTTTCAAGGTTGTGTTAATCCCTTTCCTGTGAGTCTCTTCAAATTTTTTTTTAAAGTAAATGTGAACACACTGAGCAGAGACAGTGAGCAGTTCCATAGGAACTCACAGTTATTTTTTGAACTAGCCCAGAAATGGAGAATGTCGTTTTACTTCAGAGCATTAGAAAATATTCCAGAAGATCCAGACAGATAAATTTTAAAAGAAATAGATCAAAGGTAGTGATTAAATGAGAGACAATGTGAAGAAAGTATGATGGGATGTCAGAAGGAAAGGAATGGTGACAGGAAGACAGACATAAGATTTGGAAAAGAGAATTGGATGACTTTGGCTCTGGAAGGCTTGTGCTATCCACTGCTGGGTTAAAGGGGGATGGGTGGAAGTCGCCAGAATAAGAAGAAGAAAATGATTGAACAGAGTGATTGTGTCCCGTGCATGGTTTTCCTATAGTCTTCCGTGTGCGTGCTCCCAGGCTTTTACACTGCAATGTGCAAAAAATTGGTTTATTCACTCCTTGCGACTATTGCTCATTTCATATAAACATTCCCTTACTGGTTTACATTTCTGGAAGCAATTATGTTTCTTAGAAGTAACTCTGTGCTTTCCAGTTAGGATGCTATGAAAAATGTTGCCAGTCTTAAAAGTCAAATGTTATTTTCTATTATTGTGAAGGCTTCTTAAAATCCTCATGAAGAAATCACTGTCAATGACCGCAGGTCTTGGAAACTTCTACATGCATACATCTAAATAGCTATCTACTTATCTAAATATATGCATACATGTATTTTTAGATGCTCACATTCTGATACAAGTCCTCACAAAAACTGGCCTAAAATACTCTTCATAAGTTCGTGTTTCAATATCCTGAACTGGGGATAAAAATTGAGAAAATTTTATTCTTTTCAGGCAAAACAGGTTTGAATTAGAATGTTCCACAAAAAACAAACAAGTCTCCGTTTCTCAAAATTAAAAAAAAATCCACTACTTTGAAGTGGATTAAATTTAAATTTTTGATTTTGCATCTTACAGCTTACACAGTTAAGTTCAGAATTTTAATCCTCAATTCATTGACAATGCAAATTATTTGCCAGCATTTGGAAGTCAAACAGGGTGAGAGGGGAGAGCCTTTACATATTCCAGGTTTAATATCTAAGCACCAGATGGAAACAATTCTACAATGAAAGAAAGAAATCTGTTAGGATATTTTGGAGATCTGTTCAGTTCAGCAGCACGTCACTGGTTATGGAGGCCAATTTCTCAGAAGACTTATTTGAATTGCAGATACTGAAGTAGTACACTACTTTAACCCAGAAAATGCTGAATTTTAGAGTTACTTGAATTTTAATATTTCTTAGTTTAAAAAGTACCCATTTTGCTTTCACTAATGACTCTTTTATATATCTGAAACAAAGAATTTTGAGGCAGATAAGCATGAAGAGAAAGAGTGATTTTTATGTAAAATTGAAAGGATAATAAAAAAATCCACTGTACAATTATAACCACTTTAAGGGAATTATAGAATTGTCTACATTTATTTTTGCTATGCAAATCTTTTACTCAGGACAGTTTATGGCATTTAATGTTGAAGGATTAGGAATAATTAGCAATTAAAAAATAGCCTGTGGGTTTTTCAAAGGGTGATTTTTAAGTGAATCTGAACAGAAACAAAGGGCAACAAAATCTTGGTAAAATAATGCATGGTTGAGCTTTGACAAAAAAAGACTGGGGAACTAGTGGGATACTAAGCAATAAATCTCAGAGGGGGCCTCTTTCATATTCATACCTGTTTTTTCTGGCAAAATAAGTGTCAAACTTTGCAACCATATGACAGCAAAATTATGCATTACATGGTGAGTTATAGATTTTGGATGAAATCCAACTCAAATACTTTTATAAGAACTTGACATGATAAACAAAACACATTGCTTTTCCAAACTGCAGTTTGTTTAAAATAAAAAACAACATTCTACTATTATAATAGATGATCAGAATGTCAATCCTCCTCACCCCCACTGCTAGATTTTTATTTCATGAGGAATTGTGAGAGGACTTATTGCTATTTTATGTTGTTACCTATACGCAATGTGCTGAGATCTTAAAATAAGGGAGACTGGAACTAATAGAAAGCAGGCAGTGAGTTGCAGCTTGTTCACATATTTTGGGTAGGGAGAGCAGGTGGAGTCCTTGTAGTGAGCAAAGGGAAAAGAATATTCAGTCTTCTACCCCCTGACTTGGTTGCATCCTTTCTGCTATATATTTCAGCAGAGAGATGGAAAGAAGGCAAGGGGAAGTGGAAAGGAGTTAAAAGCAGCAAAGATGAACAGAATAGAAAAATAGAAGGGAATAATGATGAGGAAACTCTATTCTCTTGAGTTATCTATGAGGTTGAGTTCTTGGTTTCTGGGGAAAGGACATTACCCAGTGACCCTTGGTGTTTTCTCAGTAGTCATATTTTTGAGATAGTCAACCTACCGCCATAGTATTAAACCAAGAGGATGATCTGAGACTAACTAACAAATATATTTCATGATCCTGGGATTGTGTCTGAGCAATTTAGGAGGTCAAGAGGAGTAATTTAAACTTCCATGTGTGGATTTTAACTATAAGTTGTACACTTTGTATTGATAAAGAAGGTAGGACAACTTTCTCAAAAATTTGCAGTTGCTCTGAAGAGGTGGAACTAAAACTGCCAAAGGACGACTGGTCCATGAATCAAGAAACCCGTAGTCAAATCCCATATCTCCAACTCATGGAGTAAGTTAATCATATCAGTTTTTTTTTCCTTAGCACTGCAGTTTTCTAGACCATAAAATAAGGAGATTGGTTTTGATGATCTCTAAAGTCTCTTCAATCTCTGGAAATCAATATTTCTATGTTTGCTTTATTCTAAGAATTGAAACACCTGCCTTTCTTCAGTGTACTGAGAACATCTAATAAATATCTGGCAAAGGCCTATGAACATCTGAATGTCCTTCTCCACTTCCCACTATCTTTCTGATCTCTGTCCTGTAGAATTGTAGAACTCTATGCCTTACCAATTTAACATTGGGAAAACATTGATTGGACAGTTCAGTTTATATTATTTGACCTGTTGATTGACTTAATTATTGAACATAGTCATACTGGAATCATGAAGATTCTTTTATTAACCAGATTGTAGAAGTGTTTGAAGTGAGGGAGCTCAGACGGATGGTATGCAGAATGTTGAAAAGTGGAGTACAGGTAGTTAAGATAGAGACAGAGGAGCTAGGTTCATAATGGCCAACCTCACATGCTACCAGGATTATTATTAATATACTTTTTTAACTGAATGGTTTCTGAGAACTATTTACCTATCTACTGTGAAGGCATGATCCTCACACTGTAAGTTCACAGAATTAGCTCTTAATTCTGACTTCACATAAAAATCACTGGGGTCTGGTCTTCCCAATACCCACTTTGTTCTGTATTAATAAGGTATAAACCTATACAATCTTTCTGCACTAAATCATAAAATTGAGGAATTTTAGAGATGGAATACATCTTATTGTTGATCTTTTCCAACTTCCTACTTAGACATAGTAATATGGTTATTAAAGTGGGATTAGACTAAGAATAGTGTATGTTCCCACTACTTTGCCTTCTAGCTGATGACTGTGGGCATTTGTTTTTTGGGGAAATCTAGCTGTCTTTTATTTATTTATTAAAAACTGTTTTATAATATTTTATTGAGATATAATTTACACATAAAACTCACCCTTTCAAAGTGTATATTCACAGAGTTGTGCAACCATCATCACTATCTAATTTTAGAATATTTTCATCATCCCAAAGAGAAAGATTATGCCCGTTAGCAGTTCTTTCCATTCTCCCCTACCTCCCAGGTCTTGACAACCACTGATCAACTTTCTGTCTTTATGGATTTATCTACTCTGTACAGTTTATGTAAATGGAATAATACAACACATGGCCTTTTTGTGTCTGGCTGCATTCACTTAGCATACAGTTTTCAAGGTCATTCATGTGGTAGCATGTATTGGTACTTTATTGTTTTTTATTGCTGAATAATATTTCATTGTATGGATGTGACACATTTTATTTATCCATTCATCAATTGATGGACATTTGGATTGTTTCTACTTTCTGGCTATTTTGAATAATGCTGCTGTAACATTCCTCTGCAAATTTCTGTGTGGACGTATGTCTTTAATTCTCTACGTTACATACTTAGCAGTGAAAGTGCTGGGTCAGTTTCACTCCTAAGTGAAATTTCACTCCCAACCGGGTAACTTCATGTTTAACTTTTTTAGGAACTGACACACTGCTTTCTAAAGTGGTTGCATAATTTTAAATTTCTACCAGCATCGTATGAGGGTTCCAATTATCCTCACTAACACACGTTATTGTCTGTCCTTTTGATAATAGTTGTCTCAGTGAGTGTGAATTTGTATCTCATTGTGGTTTTAATTTGCATTTCCCTAATGACTAATGATTTTGAGTATCTTTTCATGTGCTTATTGATCACTTGCATATTGCTGAAATGTCTATTGAAATTCTTTGTCTATTTTAAAATTGAGTTATTTTTCTTTTTGTTGTTGAGTTGTGAGAATTCTTTAAATATTCTGGATACAAGCCCCTTATTAGATATACAATTTGGAAATATTTCTCCCATTCTGTGGGGTTTCTTTTCACTTTCTTGATGGTATCCTTTGAAACACAAAAATACTTTGATGAAGCATCATTTTATCTATTTTTTGTTGCTTGTGCTTTTGATGTGTCTAGGAAATCATTGTCTAATTCAAGGTCACAAAAATTTACTCCTATGTTCACATCTAAGAGTTTTATAGTTCTAGCTCTTATACTTAATGCTATGATCCTTTTTGATTTAATGTTTATATAATATGGGGTAGGAGTCTAACTTCATTCTTGAGCATTTAGAGTCCAGCTAGCTCAGTATTGTTTTTTAAAGACTACTTTTTGCTCATTAATTTCTTTGTCACCCTTATACAAATCAATTGACCATAAATAGAAGAGTGTACTTCTGGACTCAATTCTGTTCCATTAACCTATATCTTTATGACACACTGTATTGATTACTGGAACTTTGTAGTAAGTTTTGAAATTGGAAGTGTGAATCCTCCAACTTTGTCCTTTTTAGAGATTGTTTTGGCTATTCTGGGTCCCTTGCATCCATGTAAATTTTAAGATCATCTTGCCAATTTCAAAAAAAGGCAGCTGATACTTTGATAGGGAGTGCATTGAATCTAGCTCAATTTGGGAAGTATTGCTATCTTAATATTAAGTATTTCAACCCATGAACCTTGATGCCTTTTCATTTACTTACTTCTTCTTTACTTTTTTTCAATGATGTTTTGTAGTTTGCAGTGTACACTTTTTTGTTAAATTTATCCCTAAGTATTTTATTTTTTGATTCTATTATAAATAGAATTGTTTTCTTAATTTCTTTTTCAGATTATGTGTTGCTGATGTATACGAATGCAATTGATCTTTGTATAGTGAACTCATGTCTTGCAACTTTGATGTACTTGTTTATTAGTTTTAACTTTTTTTGGGTCAATTCCTTAGGATTTCCTAAATACAAGATCACGTCCTCTGTGAATAGGGATAATTTTATTTCTTCTCATTCAATCTGAATGCCTTTTATTTCTTTTTCTTCCTTAATTGCCCTACCTAGAATCTCTAGTACAATGTTGAATAGAAGTGTAAGAGTGGACATCCTAATCTTGTTCCTGATTTTAGAAGGAAAATATTCAATCTTTCATAATTAAGTATGATGTTGGCTGTTGGTATTTTGTAGTTGGCCTTTTTCCAGTTGAAGACGTTCCCTTCTGTTCCTAGTATGTTGATTATATTATCATGAAAATTTTGGGTTATGTCAGCTGCTTTTACTTCATCTATTAAAATAATCATGTGCTTTTAGTTCTTTATTGTATTAATATAGTATATCACATTGATTAATTTTCATATGTTGAAATAAATTTAGTATTCCTGTGATAAATCCCACTTAGTCATTGTATATAATCTTTTCTTTTTTTTCTTTATGTTACCAAACTTGGTTTGCTAGTATTTTGTTGAGGATTTTGCATTAATGTTCATAAGGGTCATTGGTCTATAGTTTTATTTTGTTATGATTTCTTTGGTTTGGTATTATGGGAATATGGTCAAATAGAATGAGTTGGGAAGATTTTTCTCATCTTTTAATTTTTTTGAAAGAGTTCGTGAAGGATTGATAGGATTGATGTTAATTCTTCTTTAGACATATAGTCTAATTAACTGGTGAAGCCATCTGAGGCTGGGCTTTGCGTTGTGGAATTTGGTTTTTGGATTACTCATTCAATCTTTCTACTTGCTATAGATCTGTTCAGATTTTCTGGTTCTTTTAGAGTCAGTTTTGTGTCTTTTCAGAAATGTGTCCATTTTGTCCAGGTTATCCAATTCGTTAGCATATAATTGTTCATATCATTGCCTTACCATCCTCTTTTAAAAAAAAAATTTCTGCAAGTTTGTCAGTGATGTCCCTTCTTTTATTCCTGATTTCAATAATTTGAATTTTCTCTCTCTCTCTCTCTCTCATGGTTAATCTAGTTTAAGATTTGCCAATGTTGACCTTTTTCAAATAAACAAATTTAGTTTTGTTGATTTTTAAATTGTTTTTTCTATTATCTATGTTACTTATTTATGCTCTAATATTTATTATTTCCTTCCTTCTGCTTGCTTTGGTTTTAGTTTGCTCTTCTTTTTCTAGTTTGTTAAGGTAGAAAGCTGAGTTATTGATTTGAGAACTTTCTTTTTTAATGTAGGTATTTACAACTATACATTTTTCTCTAAGCACTGCTTTAGCAGCATTCATAAATTTTGGTGATGTTTTGTTTTTGTTTTCATTCATCTTAAAGTATTTCTAATTTGCCATGAGATTTCTTCTTTGACTCTCCCCCTATTTTATGAGGATTGTTTAATTTCTACATATTTATAAATTTCCCAGGTTTCTTCTTGTTGATTTCTAATTTCATTCTATCATGGTTGAGGAGCATACTTTGTATGATTTTAATCATTTTAAATGTACTGAAGCTTGATTATGATGTAACATATGGTCTATAATGGAGAATGTCCCATGTGCACTTCATTAGAATATGTATTCTGCTATTGTTGGGTAATGTTCCATAAATTTCTGTTAGATCTAGTTATTTTATAGTGTTGTTCAGGTCTCTGTTTCCTTGCTGATATTCTACCCATTCATTCTAGCCATTATTGAAAGTGAAGTATTGAAGTCTTTTATTGTTTTGTTGAATTGTTCATATCTCCATTCAATACTGTTATTTTTTGCTTCATATATTTTTGGTTTCTTTTGTTACATGCATATATGCTTATAATTGTGTTGTCTTCCTGATGAATTGCCTCTTTTAGCATTATAACATGCCCTTCTTTGTCTCTAGTTTCACTTTTTCTCTTAAAGTCTATTTTATCTCATTAATGTAGCCACTCCAGTTCTCTTTTGTTTACTAATATAGTTTACACACTTTACTTTTAATTTATTTGTTTTTGAATCTAATGTACGTCTGTTGGAGATAGCATATAGTTGGATCATTTTTTCTTTTGTTCGTTTTCTCAATCTCTGTCTTCTGATTTGAGTGTTTTATCCTTTTGCATTTAATGTCTTTACTAATAAGGTTGATTTCTACCATCTTTTTCAAATTTTTCTATTGGTACTTTATTTTTATTTTTTATTTCAGAATATTATGGGGGCACAAATGTTTCGGTTACATGGATTGCTTTTGTACTGCTTGAGTCAAAGTTAGAAGTGTACCCATCACCCAGATAGTGTACATTGTACCTGTTAGGTATGATTTCACCCATCCCCTTCTCCCTGCTCCCATCTGCATGACTTCCATTGAGTTTTACTTCCATCTGTGCATGTGAATGCTGATTGATTGGTTCCAATTTAATAGTGGAACTGGAGACCGTGTCTACCATCTTAATCTTGATTTATGTCTTGTGTCTTTTTTGTTTTTTAATTTCTCCATTACTGCTTTCTTTTTTAAAAATAGACATTTCCTGGTATATCATTTTACTTTCCTTATTGTTTCTTTACTGTATTTTTGGAGTTATTTTGTTATTAGTTGCCCTGGAGATTACACTTAATATCTTAACTTTAAAAATCTTAGTTTGGTTAATAGCAACTTGATTTCAAAATTATATAAAAATTTTGTTTTGCTATAGCTCCATTCCTTCACTCCTTCTTTGTGCTATTATTGTCATAAAATTATAAAAGTACATTGTAAAGGTTGAGCATTTAAAATATCTAAAAACTTTAATTTTCTCACTGGAAAAATGAAGATAATAATAGTACTATAATAAGTGCTATTGTTGGTGTACTAAATGTCACAGTCCATGTGATGCTTTCATAGCACAGTCCCTGGTCCTAGTAAGGACTCAAAAAAAAAGTTTTATAAAGTTAGTGTGGTATACAGATAATTAATTGGCCACTTTTAAAAATACCTTAAGGGAAGGGAAGTTCCCTGCCTAACAAGGAGTTCCCCCCCATTGTTAAATAGCCTTGTTTTCACATTCTTCTTCATATCCTTTTATTGTATTTTCTACATGTTGATTTCAGACTAATTTCCTGGAACAATATAAGTGAAGTTTTTCTGCCCCTTCTACCTGGAAATTTTTCATTTGACTTCTCTAAACCTCTTATGTTAAGCACTAATCATACTCAGTTTATAAGCTCTTCTGCAATGGACATAGTCCTTGGACTTCTTTTACTCCTGATTGCTTTTTTTCTATATTGATCACAATTTTCAATGTTTCCTATAAACATGAAGCCTAAAACTAGTCCTATTACAAATATGAATTAAATTATGAATTAAGTGTGCATTAAATTAAATTAAAATGTGCTCATGGGATTTTTATGGTAATGCAATCCCATTTATAATTATTTACATTAATAATAGGCACTTGACAGCATATGCTTCAAAGTAGTCTTTGAAACTCCATGTGCTTATTCTTTCTCTGTCCCCACTTTATCCTATTCATTTCAGAAACCCAAAAAGCCCTCAGAGAATATTAAAAATGTGTTCTGGGAATTCTGTGAGAAAATCATATACTAGAAATTCATATTAAAATAAGAGAGTACATGTTTCATTGAGGTATAAAATTTATTGTCACTTCCCCTCCCCTTCTGCAGACATAACTCATATTAATCTTGCTTGAAAGTTATTACTTTTCTCTGTCATGGTGTTTTTAGACACAAAACATACCTCTTCCATTTTCTCTTTAGCCACGGAAAGCTATGCTGAAAATCTCCTCGTACTCTCCTTACCAACAGAAAAAGGGTTTATATTCAGTTATGTATTAGGAGTCAAAAACTCATAGTTTCACCTACAAGTCGAATTACACATCCTGCCTTCCACTGATTCCCTCTCTACCACACCTTATCCATGCTTTATGGGAATCCTGAAATCCTGGAAATTCAACCAATATTGGTGCTTTTCCCCACCTGGTCCCGAACTCTCAGAGACCCCAACAGCATAATGGTTTTATGAAAATGAATGTAGATGTTCCTAACAGTCACAGACACTCAGAAAACAGTGAAGGAAATCTGTATTTTAGCTTTACCAGGTGGTGAGTTTTTTCACCCCTTCCTAAAACCAGGGACCATCTCTGATTCTCTAGAAGTTAGACAACTGTCTGGTCTAAAAAGGATATTTAAAAAAAATTATTGTTGGCTGAACCAAGAAAAAAGAGCTATGAGGAAAAAGCATAAAACCCAGGACACAAAAACAAATCTACTGCAACAATTAGAATTGTGTAAGAATGAGGGAAGGAATCTGAGAGACCATCTTTTGTAAGATTGTAAGACAATATTTTAATTACCCTTGCTTAATTAAATAGAAGCAGTATGGTATAAAGAAAAGAATACAGTCTTTGTTCTTAAAAAGTCTTTAAATTCAAGTCTTGCCATTGTCTAGCTATTTGAACATGGACATAGTATTAATAACACAGTCAGTAAGGGGTAGAAATTGTTATAAATCAAAAGGAATAATGACCGTCTCCTGGACAAGTACTCTTTTAGTCCTTGATTTTTAAAATCACACGTAACAGAATTCTAAATTTATTTCCTACGTGGAGTTCCCTGAACTCACTCTATGTCATAATATACCACTACTTTTTATAATTACAAGACTGGCATTTCAAGTGAATACAGAGCTTTGAAGCTATCAGACAGAATATAGTAACCAACATGGTGTTAAGCACTAGACCAAACTAAAGAAATCATAAATATATATATATCAATGAGGTAAGACTCCTAATATATTCAGCTTCAGGAATAGTTCATTAGTGAGATCTAGATTAATCTTATTTTAAAATTGACAAGGGCTTTAGAGGCCACCTGTTTTGTGAGATGCACCACAAGAGAAATAAGACTTAGTAGAGCAATACTACATGCCTGGTGGTGTTTTTCTAGTTTGCTTACTATGGGCACTATAACCTTGACTTAAAAGTTAGAAAGTATAATATATTTGTGATTTTTAAAAGATGGCAAAAGAAATCCTGTATTATGTGATGGAATGAAGCTTAATTGTAAACAACTATAACTAATGTGTTTTAGGATTCTGATGAAATTTCTAATTTATTTTATTAAGACACAAGAAAACTATTTTCTCAAGTTTGACTCTGGTCTTGTTTGAATACCTGTTTCTTTTGTTCTCTTGATTCACTTTTGCATCCAGAAGTGTTCTTGTTCCACTGCTTTCTGCACTGTGAGGTCACATTTACGTAACTGTATTCTAATTCTCAGCTCTACTTATGGACTTGCTCAAAGTATGGCCTTTATCACTCAATTGTTGGAGATGATTGCCTTCTCCTCTATGTTGCTATTGATAGAATTCTTGCTGTCTGTTTATGCATTATCAAAGTGAATTTCTTCTCTTTACTAATATAACACCTCCTCTCTGCCCAGATGAGTTTGGTCTTTTTATGTGTGACACTCTTTGCTGCACTTGAGTGAAGTGATTTGAACATTTGACAGGGAAAATACCTTCCATTGGTGTCCACGCTGCAAATGCATTCGTTTTCTTTCCCTCAGAATTACTTCTTTTGTTATACCATTAAATATCGTCTATCTTCAATACAGCAGATCAGGCGATGCTTCTGTGAAAATGTTTCATAATCGGTATTGTGAAAGCTGTACCCACATTGAGTAAGCCACCATTGGCTAGATTATACTGCACTGCAAACATCCCCCCAGTCTGAGTGGCTTAAGATAATAAATGCTACACATCCATTTTTTTTTGAATGGGGGGCTCTGCGTATTCTGATGATTTAGAGATATAGGCCGACAGAGGGTCTGTTTCAACATATGCTTTCATCATTGCCAAGTTAAGAAGGAAACATGGCAAATTGCATCCTAACACTTAAAATATCTGCCCCATAATATTGCATGCCACTTCTACTCATATTTCTTGGTGGAAACTAGTCACCTGGCCACAGATGTAAGGAAGTAGGATCCGCTATGTGTCCAAAAATGAGGAGAACCAGATGCAGCAAAAAGTATTGTACGACTTTCAAAGCAGATGAGACATCTAAAACCTAGTGAGAGTAAGCAACATATTCAAGATCATTCAATTTTGTTACTTAAGTCAGCAACTATGATAAGACAGGATCTTGAATGAAAATTTATCATGACATAACTCATATACCTGTCAACCAAAATGGGCCTGAGAAAGGATTAGAACCAAATAGCTACATGTTGCTTGAACAGTGAGCTGAAGAAGAGTAATAGTTAGCTGAAACAACGGCTTAAGGGAGCAGTGATGCATATCTTCAAATAACGTGCTGTGACTGTGTCATGCTGGGAAACAAGTGGCAGATAGGCTGGTTTGCACACTATATCCAAGGATAAGTATATCTTCCTGAGCAAAGCTTTGAACGGTCCGTAGTACTCAAAGGGAGAAGCCAAGGTACAACAGGTGCTACAAAAAGCAAGTGGAGTGGACCATCATGGAATCATTTTTCTATGAGTACCAAATATGGAATAACTCTTGGTATATATCTTAAATCCATGGCCCCCGCTAGTCCCTTTATAGTAATCATGAGCATTTTCCCTCAGGAAAGAGGGTAAAAATTCAGAGTTTCACTTTAATGTGTTGCCAGGAGCACATATTCCTCATAACAATAAAACATGAGAAAATATAATGTAAAATGAGTGTAACTTTAATTAAAATGCTCTCCTGTTGCTAATTCTATAGTGGAAATGCAAAATTAATAGCATTTTTTCTGTCACTTTTAATGATCTTTGGACTCTTTCCAAACTATTCCTTTTTTTGTACTTACTGATGATGATGAATCAGATTAGACTTGCTAAAGTAGAAATGTTTACATTTCCTAAGAAGCTTCATGTTTCCCTCAATATTGGATGTGACATACTCACCCTGTAATATATTCAGGTGGAATTGAATTCAAATTTGAAGTGTGTTTATTTTTACATTCATTACACAGGCTTTAAAGGAAGATTGGCATCCAAATGAGTGCATTTTTATCCCACCAAGATGGAAAAAAAGATTCCTAAAAAAACGTTATCTCTTCTGGTTGATTTGAAATTGCACCTTTCAGAAGATCAGTTTATCTTAAGTTCATATTGTCAGTGGACCTTTTACAAAAATAGCCAGTTGAATTTTGTTAGGAACTGAGTATTCCTAATTTACTTACTGATTAATATTTTTACATGAGTTTAAGTGTTTATAGAAATTGGAGATATTTTAATGGCATAAAGATTATTTATATAAAAATGGAAACATTTAAAATTGTAATATACTCAAGTCTATCATTTGTATCACACTTATTAATGTTTAATATACTTTGACATCTTGCTGATTTTTCTAGCAAAGTTAAACTGAACAATATTTATATCCATATATTCAAGTTTAGACAAGAAATACTGGGGAGGTCTGTTTCATTTTGTCTGAAATTTTCTGTGCTTATTTTCTTTATGTGTTAATACAAAATGTTCATTATTTCAGATGTAGCAATTTAGTAACAGTTATTTTTAAAATGATTTCAATTGGTCTATTTCAGAGTTCTCAGGATCAATTTTCTCTGTTCTTTTAGGAGCAGTTTCAAGCTGTCTTTTAGTTACCTATTCCTGTGTTATAAACCACTCCAAAACTTTATAGCTTAAAACAACTGTTTTATTACTTGTGATTATGTAAGTCAGGAATCCAGGCAGAGCTCAAAGTGGATAGCATGTCTCTGCTTCACTTAGTGTTGGTTGGACAGATCCATCTGGGGCCGAAGGATCCAAGATGGCTTCATTCACATATCTAGGGCCTTGCTGCTAAATGTTGGCATGGTGACTCGGTTCTCCTCTAGATGTCTTATCTCTTGGCACATGGTCTTTCATTGTTCAGTTTTCTTACTTGAATTTCTTTACATGAATGGTGAATTCTGAGGGAAAAAAAGAAAAGGTTGTAAGACTTCTTAAGAAATAGACCCATAACTGCACAGGGTACTTACACCACATTCTACTGGTCAAGCAAGTCATGAGAATATCCAAGATTCAAGGAAAGTGGAAATAGACTGTATGCCTTGATGGGAGGAGTGGCATAGTCCCATTACAAAGGGGCACATGGGAAAGGAGGGATTGTTACAGCCATTTTGGGAAACAGTACACCACAAACACAAATGAATGAATTACATTTCTCTGGCTACTATGCTATGTTCCCCTGTCTAAATTATAACCTAGCAGTTTACTGTATGAAAATATGTATCTTTGTATTTCGTTTGGAAGCTGTTGAATGTCTCAGCAAATTGAAATGAAGAGTTCATCATCCTGTCCTTCAAATCTTTGGTACTTTGATGTGGTTTGTAAAATGCCTCACAAAATGGATGGGAATACTATTAGCAGTATCAGAGACATTCGTTCTTCAAACATGTCTTGAGGACTCACTATGGTTAAATACAGTTCCAGGCACTGGATATACAAAAAAAGATGAATAAGAAGTGTTTTTTTTTCTTATGGTATTTGACTTACTGGTCACAACTCTTCACTTCCTTGTAATGATACCATGCATTCACAGACTTATTGCAGGCTCATGAGGTAGAGTATATTTTGTTGCCTCTCTGAGGTTGGGTATGTCCATATGACTTGCTTTTGCCAAAAGGACGTTAGCAGATGTGATGAAAGCAGTTGCATGAAATGTGCTTGTGCAGTGGGGCTTGATTTATTTATTTCTCCTCTATCACCATGAGTAGAAACTGGGCCCCACATGTAATTTACATACAGATCTAAGCAAGGAGTCAAGTCCAGCCTGCTCCACAGCTAGATGCAGAACTGGCCAAAAAGCCAGCCTCGTTCAGGCAACTACCAAGTTGTTTTTCTACACAGAAAAGCTGTCTGAAGCTAGGTGTGGTGTCACATGCCTGTAGTTCCAACTACTCAAGAGGCTGAGGAGGATTGCTTAAGCCCAGGAGTCCGAGGCTGTAGTGTATCATGATTGTGTTTGTGCATAACCACTACAACACAGCCTGGGCAACATAGCAAGACACTGTCTCCGAAAAAAAAAAAGCTGCCTGAAAAAAGTAATATTCTGTCTTATAGGGAAGAAAGACATATAAACAGACAATTAATTGCACTATAATGCAGTATGTGCAGCAGTAGAAATCTCTATAGAAGGGCATCAGCTCCATTTTGTCTGGTGTGTGTATGTGTGGTTTTTAGTGGGGCAATGAGGAAGATGATCTAGAAGAAAGTGACACAAAGCTTAGGCTTAAAGAATAAATGAAAAAATGCATAAGAGTTTATGAAGGAGAGGGAAATATTTTCAGATGAAACTCAGTTTAAGCAAAGGCATAGGGATAAGTTACAACATGGTGTGAAGAAAACTATTTAATACATAAACAGTTCATTGTTCTTAGAAGTTTAATGAGTGGGACTGTCCTCCTTTACCAAGAGATGCAAAACTTTAAATTGGCTTTGCAATGGATTCTAATTCCAAGAGATTTATAGGCTGATAATAAGTAGGATTGACATGAACTTTGTCCCTCTGGCTAAATATTTTAGAGAACATGCTCTACTAAAATTAATATGAGCACAGACAGTTCCATTGTTTCTGCCTTTACAAATAATGAAATTATACTTCAATCAAAGATTTCAATTGAACAAACATAAAAGGGCACAGATAGTAACTGTAGACATGATTTAAAAGGTGAAATGTGTTAATTGAAAATTAACAAGAAGTAATATTATACTGCATGGTATTTTATATAAAAATTACAGGTGGTCTTCCTCTCAAATAGTAGCTTTGCTTCTAAAAAAGCTTTGTAAATCAAGTTATATTAGATAACAATATAAGGATATTCCAGCAGGGAATAATTTTTAGAAATATGGATAATATGTTTATTTCATAAGTATAATATTCATATAATGCTTTTTTAAAGCAAGTCTTACTTTTATGCAGTTATAATTCAGTAAGTGATTCCTATTTCAATCTGAATTTTAGAACTGAAGGAGTCTTTCAACATCTCTTATTCCTAATTGAGACCTTAGTTAATTTTCTGGCTTTGCCCTTTACTAGCTATGAGAGCTTGGGTAAGTTTCTAAACCTCCCTGTACCTCAGTGAAACGAAGAAATAATTCTGACTGTATATAGAGTTCTTGTGGGGATCAAATGAAATCTTATAGGGAAAAATGCCCAGCTTACAGTATGACATATGGCAAGTACCCAATAAATGTTAGTTACTTACTGTTATTTTCATATTAACAGTAACAACATAATTAATAATTACTATTGCTACTTAATCTTATAGTCGAAGAAACAAGAGGCCTGGAGAAGTTAAAGACTTGGATGATGATGTGTGCTTAGTGGTTTCAGAACCTGAAAAAGATTTTGGTCACCTACTTTTGCCTTTCTCTGTGCAAGGCCGCCCTTCTCATGAGTATTAAAAATGTTTATGGTGAAAGTGAGGAATCTTCTGGAAATACTGCACCAGTGAAGCTGCCTTAAAACAGAAAGGGCATGAATTACTGAATGTAAATATCAAAAGGATGGGCAAGTGTCCTCAAATATGTGTGTCATCAAATACAAACATTTTAATTTGAATAATTGCATTAAGATTAAACTTTTTCTGGGCATTCTCCATTTGTGGTAAGCAATTTAATTTGTAGTTTCAAAGCTTGTGGTCAAATTCCAACAAAAGAGGTAGAAGGTTTTCATATAAAACTATTGGACCACTTACTAAAGTTAAACAAAAAGGCTGCTGTTTAGAGAATACAGCTGATGGCACTTTCATTTCTATCCAAATGACTGCACACGGCCCTACTTCAATTTCATTACAAAGGTAAAATTAGAAAAGCTAAACATTAAATCTTATAACGAAATATAATTTGGTTTAATTTCATTAGAAGCCAGTGTAAAATAGAGGAGAATATGGAGCTATTTTAACTACTTCTGTACTGAATAAAACATCAGCCCTTACAACGATTCACCTACATGCTCCCAGTTGTACCTGTTGAAGCATACTTTTACTCATTAGCTCCATCATTTTATGGTATACTATTTTAGGAACACATATGTATCTTACTAACAATAATGAATTAATGGGGGATGTGTTATAATATCCTAGCAAAATTCAGTAAAAATTCTATTTGAACTTATTCTGTAGGATACCAACATAACCCACAAAGGAGTACTCTGATCTACAGCGAAGAATAATTTGCCTACCGCTCTGGTTTGCAATTAATGAAAAGTCCTCAGGAAATCCCAATTTCTGATTAAAGAGAGTTGATTATGATTAATGTATCCAAATTAACTGCCAACAAGGAAGCCACCTCATAATGATCTACACTGTTCCTCCAATTTTGAATTCCTAAGGCTACTCATATCTGTGCCCTTTTTTCTAATCCTTAAAGATGTATACTTGGTTTTTAATTTTTGGTTTTTGGTTAGTGAGACGATTGTCATTTGTTTCCATATGTAGAAAATATTCAAGGTCTTATGAATTCTTTCTCCTTTCTAACCTTCTGTAAAAATCATATCACTAGCATATCCAGCAAGTTGCCATTACAACCAAGATGTCAACTTCAAATGCACCTGAGTCAATCTTACAAGCACAGCCTCACTCCAGAGCACTTACTCTTAGCTGTTGTGCTGTGCTGCCTCCCATGGCACTTGGGTGAAGTTTGGGGAGAACAAAAGACATATTTTCAGGGAGATGTGCCATGGAGGGCTATTCATTTCATTTTTCAATCTGATTCCTTTAATAAGTAAGTAAATAAATTCTTGCAGACCAAATGTTTGTAGCATTATAAATTTTTGCACTTTTCAGAGTATTTGCAAATACTGTTGTGAGAAATTTAGAAACATTGCATCAAGTTTTGTTAACTTGATACCATTTAAATTGGATGTCTTTCATGTGTAGTACAGATGTCCCTCCTTGGTATACGAGGAAGATTGGTTCAGAGACCTTCCTGAATCCATGCATACTCAAGTCCCACAGTTGGCCCTGCAGAACCCATGTGCGTGAAAAGTCGGCTCTCTGCATGCAAGGGTTTCACATCCCGTGAATGCTTTATTTTTGATCTGCTTTTGGTTGATAAAAATTCTCATCTAAGTGGATCCTTGTAGTTCAAACTCATGTTGTTCAAGGGACAATTGTGTTTATGTTAGGAAGTATCTCCTTCTATTGGAATTATATATATATATTTAAAGCAGCAGGAGATTATTGTAATTTGTAAGCTGTAATAATAGAGTAGGAGTTAGCAAAAAAATTAATATTTACTTACCCAATAATTCAGTTATCTTACACAATATTTTTCTCCTACAGGAATTTCTTTTGATACTTGTTATACTTTTGTATTAATGCATTTTATAAGTTATCCAGGATTATATTTAAAAATTTGTTTAAATATTTAAACAGATAAAGAGAAAAATTTAAAGAGAAAAATTGCAAAATCTCATTATCTATGAACAACCATATTAACAATTTGGTATTTTGTCACATGCACTTTTGTATTTTAAAAAATTCATGTAAATATCTTGTATTCTAAATAAAACTATAATATTGCTTTGTAGACTAAATTTTAAAATTTAATAGTATTTATTAGATTTTTCCATAGTACTTTAAAATATATTTATACATTTATTTTAGTGGCTACATAGTATTTTGGTGCAAAAAAGTACCATTATTTAGGTTGATTCCATTGTTTTTCAGTTATAAGTAGAACTGTAAAGCATGTCAATGTAGCTAAATTTTCATGTAATTAAGTAATTATTTTTTTAGGAAATGTTTTAAAAATTGAATTTTAGGGTCAAAAGATATGCTTTTGAAATATTTATAATGCAAAATGCTTTGAAAATAGATGTACCAATATGTACTGCCAACAGTAGTGTAGGGGCAGAAAGGTGTGATCCCTTTCTTTGCCCATCATAAGGGTCATGGCCCTCACTCCTATCATAAAAGACAGGTTAACAAAAGAGAAGCACAGAAAATTTATTTAATCCAAGTTTTACATGACACAAGAGGCTTCAGAAATGAAGATCCCATGACCCAGGAAAACTGTCTATTTTTATGCTCAGTTTCGATGAAAGACGGACAGCCATGTAGGAATGTGACTGGCCAAAGGGTGTGATCTAATAATAGACTGAGGCTGGGCCTGTCTATTCAGATTCTTCTTGGCCTCTCTGTGCAACATTCCTTCTTCCTGGGTATGTGGCAGGATCCCTCTGGAATGAGGGTTCTCAAGGGAAAAGGGAGAAGGGAGAGAGTGACCTTCTTAGGTTTTATAGCTTGCTTTGGGGAAAAAGCATTCTATTTTTTATGACCTGTTTTGGGGAAGAGGAATTCTGGTTTCTATGACTTGCTTTGGGTGAAAAAGAGGACAGAAAGGAGGCAAGAGAGCAGGAAATGGTCAGAGAGAGACTTTGCTTCTGAGGCTGCTTCTGAGGCCTCCTGATGTCCTTGAGTTCAAAGTACTGAAGCATACAAGGTGCCATACTTTCGGTTATCAAGTTCTGAGTCCCAGCAGTAGTATATAAGAGTCTCCATTTCTTAATGGATTTACTAATAATGGAGATTATTTTAAGTATTGAACAATTTTATAGATTTGGCATCTCATTGTATTTTCAATTATTATTCACTTGATTATAGGTTTTCAAAAAGTATATTGATCATTTATATTTCTACTGTAAATTTCCTTTTAATGCCCTTTGACTTTTCTTTTCCATTGCATTATTTATCGTTTTCTTATTTTTTACCAGAGATCTTTACTTTTGCCTTGTCTTTTGTAAATACTGTAAATACTTTTTCAGTTTGCTATTTATTTTTAAGTTGTTTCTATTGTTTCTGCCATAAGTATTTAAAAATGGTTACATACTCAAATATACCAACTATTCCCAGTTATCTTGAAATTCCGTTATTCCTAAATGTACTTTCAAACTCAGTTCTATGTACTTCCTTCAAAAACTCAACCTGAACCATAGTTCAGAGCATGCAACTTGGAAATGTAGTTAATATGTTGCTGCCCTTCAGAGGCACAACGGAAAGGACTGGCACAGATGAGAAAGTGTGCAGGGGAAGGTGCCATTTCTTTGTCAATGTATAACCTTTTGTAGGACACATTTAAAGGATAGGAAATTTAAAAATTTTAGCATTAGTCAGTTGATAAAAACTATAAAGTAAGTGTAAACTTAAATGTAAACTCTGAGGATTCATAGCTAAAACTTCTCAAAATATTATGTCATTTGAATTATTATAGAAACTCTGATACCAGGAAGTGATCATTGCAGTGGAAATCATATAGGATGCAGGCAACGTGGCATACTCTGGAGGAGTCATGAATAAGTAAGCAGATTGGAATAGGAGCAAGGCACAAATAGGACATTAACATCTTATTTAACTATTCCTGGCTAGCATTTCACCCATTTCTGGAATAAGCCTGAGTAAAAAGTTAATAACAGGTCTACACAATATATTATTTTAAATCCACTTACATATATTAATAATAATGCCTACATTAATGACAAACTATGTCATTTTTATTTTGGAACAAATGTCTGGTGATTCTTAACAAATTATTTTATCTTTAATAATCCTGACTTAAAGAATACTTCTGAGTATTGTTACAATATAAATACCAAGGAGGGACCTGCCTGTTATTAAAACCTGGATTCTGGTGCCCAGAGTATGCTAAATCAGTAAAAAGCACAAATTACAGAAAGGTGACTTGATGTAGTATATTCCTGCCTGGGTGTGCTGAATGTGGCACAAGCACAAAAATTAAGTACCTCAGGAAGAAATGTAAACAATGTTTCATGTTTATTCAGTTCTTTATTTTCCATATTTTTTATGATTTGGAGATGCATCATTAAGATATCTCCAAAATGCTAAAGACTATCAGAAACAGCTCATGCACACCCTGAAGACGTGACTCAGTAACTGAACAAGGTCCTTACTATTCTGTCCCCAGAATGCCATTACTGGATCACCTGTTTTCTTCATCAAGCCATGTTTCATCCTTATTAAAAGTCTATCACCTACACAAAGCTGTTCACTAGCAGCTATTGTTAGAGATAGATTGGAAGGGGATATAAAAGCAATTTCTATTAATATGTGTTAGATTATGTCATCCCTTATGTCTAATCACCAAGTTCTGGCTTTTTTATTTCCTAAATATCTTCCAAATTTTATTTCTTTTTATTTTTAATATTTATTTATTTATTTATTTCAAAGTATTACAAGGGTACAAATGTTTTTGGTTATAAGGATTGCTTTTGTAATGCTTGAGTCAGGGTTGTAAGTGTGTCTGTCACACATATAGTATTCACTGTACCCGGTAGGTAGGTTTGCACCCATCCCCTCCCCACCTCCCCCCAATTGATTTCTATTGAGTTATACTTACCTCTATGCACATGCGTGCTCACTGGTGAGTCCCAATTTAATGGCGAGTCCAATGTGGTATTTGTTTTTCCATTCTTTAGATACTTCACTTAGGATAATGGTCTCCAGTTCCATTCATATTGTTGCAGAAGGCATTAAGTCATCCTTTTTCATGGCTGAGTAGTACTACATGGTATACATATACCACATTTTGTTGATCCACTCATGACTTGATGGGCAATTGGGTTGATTCCATATCTTTGCAATTGTGAATTGTGCTGCAATAAATATTGGAGTGAGGGAGTCTTTTTGATAAAATGACTTTTT
This sequence comes from Daubentonia madagascariensis, assembly GCA_023783475.1. Lineage (NCBI taxonomy): Eukaryota > Metazoa > Chordata > Mammalia > Primates > Daubentoniidae > Daubentonia > Daubentonia madagascariensis. The sequence continues at coordinate 19,648,080 of JAKFHU010001684.1, read as the reverse complement.
TTCTTTTGGGTAAATATCCAGTAGTGGGATTGCTGGATCAAATGGTAGGTCTACTTTTAATTCTTTGAAGACTCTCCATACTGTTTTCCTTAGAGGTTGTATGAATTTTCAGTCTCACCAACAGTACTTTGAGACAGTAGGTGGTGTTTGTGGGTGAGAATCAACCACACCCTGTATGATTGAGTCAATAAATGCTGTAAGGGGCTGTGAAGATTGACCTCCCTGTCAGTAGGTGGTGCTTGCCAAAGGGCACAAGCTGCAGTGTTGTTTTGGGGACCTATAACCAGGTCTAGTCCCTCAGGAGAAACACTCAAATGCTCCATGTGGTGGGTGGGGCCCTGGAACTTCCAGGTGAGTCCCTATTCTCTGCCACAGCAGAGGCAGGTGGGGGAGTGAGGCTGGGCAGGGCTGGGTTGGGTGAGCCCATCCTCAGGCTCCACCAAAGCTGGCAATATAGCTATTCTGGCAGGGGTCAAAGGTCTGCTTCCAGTTTCTGGGGAAAGCCAGGCTTTCTAGTTGGGTGGGGCCACTTCAGCCCCTCCCTGGTGGCTTTCCCTAGAAACTGGAAGCAGACCTTTGACCCCTGCCAAAATAGCTATATAGCCAGCTTTGGTGGAGCCTGAGGATGGGCTCACCCAACCCAGCCCTGCCTAGCCTCACTCCCCCACCTGCCTCTGCTGTGGCAGAGAATAGGGACTCACCTGGAAGTTCCAGGGCCCCACCCACCACAAGGAACATTTGAGTGCTTGTGGAGATGCGGCTGTCCGAGATTAACAATATGGCTGTCAGGAGCAGGTTTAGCTCTTCTCCCCACTCCCCTGCTCCACAGTGTCTCTCCAACATCTGCTGGTAGGCAGGAGCTCCAACTAGCTAAGCTCCTCCAAGATTGCAATGCAGGCTGGGGAACTTTCCTGCCCAGGATCCTGGCATGGGCTGAGAGCATGGCCTTCCTGTGTGGGGAGGGGTGCTCCATGAGTATGGCACAGATGGTGCCCACACTGCACTCTCCTCTCAGTTTTGTCCACGCAGATTCCCTTGCCTTTTGAGATTAGTTCATAAATCTCCCCTCCATGCCCCCAAGCAACACAATGGAGTCCTGGGGGTACGGGATCTAGCCTGTAGGCCTGCCCTGGGGTCTCTGAAGATCAATCCATGACCATGCCAGGGATAAGCATGCCAGTCCCAACATGCCTATGGGGTGCTCCTGCAGGTTTGATGTCTCTCCACTTTGGGGTGTGCCCTGCTCTGATGGAGCTGCTGGGCACGCAGCACCAGGGAGGGCTGGTGAGCAGGGAGCTCACAGTCTGAGCACCCCTTAGTCTGCTGTAGGACTTTAAAAAGAAAGGTTTGAGCCCCAATCTCTGTAGAAGCCTTGTGTGGTGGCTCCATTGTCTCTCTTGGGAACCATGGGTGCGGGAGGGGAAAGGGAGGAAAAGAATCTGGATGGAGGAAAGCTAGCATTCTGATCATCTCTGTCCCCCTCTCCACAAGGCAGCCCACCTGGAATGTCCTGGCTCTGGGGTCATGCAGATCTCCTGGGACCTACTGGACCCCTGTGGCTCCCACAGTCTGGGCCAGAGTTGGGAAATGTTTGTGTGGGAATGAGCAAGCTGAAAACTGAGAGGCTGAAGCCCCCTGGGTGGGATAAAAGCTCATGGTGGGTAGAGAAGCAATATGGCACCTGCCATCTCGGCTGAGGTCTGTTGTGATGGGAAGTGCCCCAAGAGGGCTGGGAGCCTGGTGCTTTGTCCTTAAGAAGCTTCCAGTTCACTGGTGGCAGCAATTTTTGGGCTTGTGTGGGTAAAAAGTCTCTCCAGTAGCTCGGGAGCCCACTGACTGTCAGAGATGTGAGCATGGGAGAAACAAACCGCTTGACCTACCCTTTTCAGTGGACTCCAAAGCTCTCAGGGGTTGATCTCCTCCAATATCTTGCTCCTACTTGTTCTGCTCTGCAACCTCTACCCATGGAGTGCCTCGCAGGTTCTGGCATCCTTCCCTCAGAATTACACCCAATCTATGTTTATCTGTTTGTTTGTTTTTCCCTTTCATCTAAAACCTTTCCTTCCTACTGAGATGCTCTGGCAGCTGTGTCTCTGGTCAGCCATCTTCCCCAAATCTTTTTCTTTACTCCATCTACTCCGAATTGCCCTGTTTTGGTCCACCATCATGTTGCACTGAGACTGCTGCCCTGCTAGTTGGCTCTGGTACTTCTACATGGAGCAAGAATCAGGGATGATTTGTTGAGAAAGAAGAGGTATCAAGAACACTTGTCTTAAAGCTGCATTTGCTTAAATTTTTATTTATATTTTAAGATAAAGGTGAAAAAAACAGAGATATCAAAGAAGTTTTTACTTTGATTTACTAATCAAGAAAATGTCAATTGTGCATTGACAATGGTCCATAGTTATTATTGGTAATGCAGTAACAGTAGTAATAACCCACATAACAGTAGTAGTAGCTTTGTTTGAGGGATAGAGGGAGTGAGGGGTTGATGGAAACTAGCTGCTCATTGTTGTCACCATGGTTGCCCAGTTTTCCATTCCAATATCCATACCCACCCTCATCATCCATTCTTCATCCCTCAGTTCTGGGCTTATGGAAGGTTAAGGGTAGATTGGCGTAAGAAGGTGATTTTGTCTATGAGATACACACACACACACAATATACCCACACACGAGTCAATGACATTATCACACAATTTAAATTTGTGTTCTATTTGTGTTTTATTACCAGATGCAATGACCTGTGGTGCTCTATAAGTTTTTTATGAGTTCTACAATATATTTTGAATAGCACAATTTTATGCAATTGGTCTTTTTTACATGCACATTAAACTGTTGATGTTTTAAATGGAAGTACTTAAAATATAGCTGAAGTTTTATAAAAATTTTTGACAATGTTTTATTTTAAAAATCTTCACTCATATACTGTTAGCACAGGTATGCATTCTAGGAAACAAATCCACTAAATAAGTTGTTAGATTTTTTTTTCATGATCTTCTTCATAATGCCAAAGGAGCAAACTGATTGTTGTCATTCATGCTTAGAAGGCACTTACCTTGCTGTGACTTGTTGGTGATCATTAAAGAATATTCACTACACTGTTTACCCACAGTAATGGATTTAAAAATGTATGCAAATATATAACTTAATATGAAATGTTTATTAGATAAACAAGGCTGTAATAATCTGGCACTGTTTGAAGCTCTACTAAGTGAAGTATGCAGTATAGGGAATCTCCCAAAACAGAAAAAAATAAAAGTAAAGGGTTCCACTTTTAGCTAATTTGTAGTATATTATGAAAAGCTATTGCTCTTGCTGTAACAATGAGGCAAGTCATATTTTTCCTTAAAACTACCAAAGAATGGTGGATGCAAAACTGTCTAAATGCACTGAAGTACAGAGAAGGATGAACCATTCTTAAGTCAGCAGAGAGTGGAAACTACGCTCACTTTTGAGCGTATTTATTGTGTCTGAGTGCCCAGGTAGTGAGAGAAACATCTTGGCAGAAAAACTGCTGGGAGAAGGAAAATCCAGCCAGACTTTTATTGGCTGTACATGGGCTGGTGTGATGGTTTGGAATGTGGAAGAGTTCCAGATTTGGAGCTAATTCTTCCCGCCCACCAATTTTCCCCCAGTAGGACTTTTGCGAGATAAGTGGTGGCATGGGAGCCTGAGGACCAGAATGAAAAGTAAAGAGAAATCTCAGTCTTTCAATGCTTAGATCTCGAAGTTCTGCTGGGGAGAGGGTCTTGATTCCATCCTCAAGACATTTGAGACCAGGAGAACTAAAGCAGCAAGTCATTCCTAATCTAGCTTTAGTCTTGATTAGATCAAAGAGCTCAGCCCCTCATCCTAACTTTCTGGCAAGAGAAAAAGCAAGCCCCTTCTAGAGGAAAATATTACTTACTTCAGTGTCTATGCTCATCTGACTAAACATGAAACATACACAAAAGCAGGAATATGAGATTTATAATTAAGAGAGAAAAGTTAATAAAAATAGACTTACAGGTGACCCAGATGTTGGATTTAGCAGATAAGGACTTTAAAATAATAATTATAAACATATTAAAGAATTTAAAGGGAAAGAAATATTAATATAATATGGGTGCAAAAGATAGAGGATTACAGCAGAAAATGCAAACTCTAAAAAAGAATTAAATGGAAATTCTAGAAATTAAAAATACCATGTCTGATAAAATAGAAGTAGCTCAGGACTCTCTTGACCCACTGAGGATCCCTGCAAATCATGACTACATATATGACTGTATATGTATTTTTTCCTCTGCTTCAAATACTTCAACCCAATTCCACACTTGGATTATAATGTCTTTTTATATTTGACCCCTTCTTACTTCTTCATGTCCTCACTCATACTTCTGACCCCAACCATAATGAACTAAGTTTCGAAGGGGTAAGCCCTATGCCACAAATACTATGCCCTGCATAATTCAGGGGAGGGCTACATGGGCTATGGTGTCAGAGGTTCCCCCAGAGATGCACAACATGGCAGCCCTGACTTTAGATTTCTAAGTGTATCTTTCTGCTCTGTATGGTGCCAATGACTTTTCTTCATCTGGACCTTGTCACCCTTCTTTGCCGGGCCAAGTCTTATTCATATTTTAGGGTGACTTCTAGGCCACTTCCTCTAAGAATTTTTTAACCCTTTAACACAGGATTAAATTTTCCTCTGTGTTCCTATACACCCCAAATGTTCCCATTGTGGTCCTTAGCACCTTGCTTGTATTGCTCATCTGTCTTTTCTTGTACTCTGTGAATACAAGAAAGATGTATCTCTAATCACTGTTGTAGGTGAAGAATTTGGCACAGTATCTGACAAATCTTAGGGGAATCAATAAATACTTCCTAAATGAATGTATAAATGCATCTTATGATCATATTTGGGACACTGCAGCTTATAAGTGAAATAATATAGTAGATCACAGAAAACTTACATGTGTACATTTTTTCTACAGTCACATTTCAAATTGATATGATGAAATAATATGGGATCATAGACAATTAGAGTTAGCAGTTTAGAAATCCATGAGGGGCAACATTAGGATTTTACAGGAGGAGAAACTTAATCTCACCTTTCCAAAGTTGATGTGTTGCTAAGATTATATACTCTGACAGAAATAGTTCTAGAGTCTCAGTTTTCTGATTCCTAGTTTAATGGTCTTAAACTGTGATTAGTATCAGGCTGTGCAATTTACAGTTACTAGGGAGAAGTAGGACCCGCAGTGGCTTGTCGTCTCTTCCTTCAGATCAGAGACTTCATAGACCCCCAGGTAGAACAACATGGAGAAGGAAGGAAGAAAATACCAGTATAGCAGTTTTCTTTTTATTTACATACTAGAGCAAACCTTTCTTTAATACTATCTTGCACCTGAAGTTTTGGAGTGTCTTTAGCTGAGGAAACAAACAAAAAAAAATGTGGTTTATCAAAATCAGGGAGGTTTCAGAATAATGTCAGCCGCTGAAAACTTCTGTTATCAGTGAAGAGTAAAGCACTGGTCTTTACTTTCACGCTATATTCACTTTATCCTCACACATTTTCTTTCTCCTTTCTTTCCTTCCTTCCTTCTTCCTTCCCTCCTTTCCTATTTCCCTTCCCCCCACACTCCTCCTCCCTTTCTTCCTCCTTCCTTCTTTTCCCTTTCTCTGTCTTTCCCTCTCTCTCTCTCTCTCATTTTCCTCATTGTGCAGCTATATGTGTTGCAAATTAGCGTTACCCATTTTAAGAAACACGGAATTAGATCCATGGATGATTTTCTATGTTTAAAATTGTTACTTGTAGAGTTTTTGTTCAAAGACTTTGCTCTGTGTACTCCCGTCATCCCAAAGAGCGACTAGGATATCATCTGGAGAGAATGCAACAACGTAAGATTTCACTTATTGTCCAGGTTGGTGCTTCTCCCGATCTTTTTATTTGTGTCTCTATCAATGAAAAATATTTGAGCTAACATGCACCCTGCAATATAAATATAGTTATGTATACATTAGTAAAATACCCTCTAAGTCTAAATATTAAATATTAGTAAAGCTTAATCACTGAATTTTGGATAAAAATTATTAGAAGTTCCAATATGTTCTTCTCATGCCTCCATGATCCCTCTTGCATATTTCCTGGAGTGTATGTACCCCACTTTGGAGACCACTGGCAGGAAAATAACTCTAATGTATTTATAAGCTGCTGACAGTTTAGTTCTTAATTTCTATCCCAATGATTACTATGCCTAGGATAAGGAGAATTCCCATGTAATTCCCTGTTTTTGCTTTATTGCTTATTGAAATACTTAATATAACTTACCAGATGACTCTAAAATCAGGTGAAGTTATGTAGGGGGTTTGAGTAAAATCTCATTTTATCATTCTGAGTTCCTTAAAATAAACTCACAATTTTTCTTAAACAAACATGAACCAATTAGAAATGGCAGAACTTTTTAAATGTTCACAACAATATTTCACAACCTCTAATTCTATTAATAACATTAGGGAGTTGTAGTAACATACAGCCTTGCTTGATAGACACATATTTGTGGTTGGGAAGGGTGGAAATACTCTGGCATAATGATTTTCAGATCTGTAGCATCCAGCACTCAAGAATTCTAAAAAGGAGAGACACAGAAGGATAATTACTACAACATGTGTTTCAGATTTTAAGGACAATTAGCTGGAGACCTCAAACTTTCCTTTCTTATTCAGTACACACAATAAAAATAATACTTCATATTAGGTAAGCATTTTATACTTTATGAAGTACATGAATATTCATTGTTTAATTTGATGTTTATAACAATCCTGCGAGGTGGCCAGGGATAATTACATTGAAAGAATTGATAAGAAGAAGATAAATGACTTAAAGTTCACATAACAGATCTGGGTGGAACACACTAAGGCCAGACCTCTAGTGCTCAGAGTTTGCTCTTTAAATTTTTTTTTTGATTGGTGGGTCTTTAATGGTCATGTGATTTATTTGCATATTTATGCAAATAAAATATTCATAATGTTAATTATAATCCTAAAAAAATTCTTATACAAACTACTCTGCATAGCACAAGTGGGGTAAATATTACTTGTAAGTCTTACTCAGCAGCTAATTCTCCATTCTGAGGATGAAAGAATTGGAAGGAAACTCATACTAGTGTTCTTTTGAGTTCTTTTATTCCTGATACGACTCAGTTTATGCTTATTTGCCTGTCCAGTTCTTAAAACTCTCTTGAGATGAAAGCTTCATGCAGTTTTGCTCAATAATCTTTTTGCATTTTATAACAATAGAATGTAAAGTTAAATATGTCAATTAGCAAAATTTCTTCAGTAGAATGATGACATTATATAAAAAAATTAGAGTGTGAAATTGACTAGGAAAGTCATACATTACTGAAAACTTAAGATGGTGCTCTGTCTTGCATCCTAACTTGTCTGCCTTTGCACAGGTAGTGACTTCTCTGAAATAAAATCCCTAATTCACTGTCTACCTCAAAAATAGTTGCAAGTGACTTTGATAACTACAAACAATGTTATTTACTATTGCATTTAGAATGCTTTAATCCTTAAGAAAATCCTCTAGTCTTTAGTAATAGTCTATATAATTTTCTATATCATCATTCAGGATATTTATTTGCCTTAATTATGTTTTCCTTTATTAGGTATATATTAGGTATATAAATATGTTTTCCTTTATTAAATATTGAAAAGGTAAATTACTTTTTAAAGTAATTTAAATTCTTTCTTCTTCATTTTTTGTGGGAATGACAATAAAATTGAGTCTTTTTTCAGGATGTATAAAATAAATATGTGCTGTCAACTTTTAAAAGAAGGTTTTATTTATTATATAGTAATGGTGAGAGTCATAAAAATATATAGTAAATGTTGGTACAGGTCATAGATAGAAAAATTATGTTTAAGGGAGCAACTTCTTATAGAGTGATCTGGAAAGAAGGTGAATTTCAGCAAAATCTTTAAAAGTTACCAGAATTTTCTTAAGACAAAATTGATAAGTACCAACTTCAGGCAAAAACATGAAAATGAGAGAATGGGTGAGTCACAGATAACAAGTAGTTTCTTTTTCTCTTCTAAATAATATTTAAACTTCTTAAAATAGGCCTATCTAACTCTCATTTTCTAACCACACTTTCACAAAGTTTGTATTATCTTTATAAACCTTTCATTATGTAAAATATCACTCTTAATACTCTCAGGGGAGAAAATATGAATTGTCCCTATTATTAGGGACTGTAATAAAGCCCCATAAATCCGTGTCTTTATGCAAACCTGGCAACTATTTCCATTGAAAGAAAATGTCTATTGTACTTAATGCTCTTCTAGCAGCATTGGTGCCATGACTTTTGGAACTTCTGGGTCATTTGTTTATAAATATTGGCTTAAATGTTTTCAGATATCATCCCTATAAGCTAAAACCATGTGTTACATTTTATGAGTTATTTTTTCTATATAGTATCGTATTATGATATTAAAGTTCTGCAATTATTTATTTTGACAAAATATACTGAAACTGTTGAATACTGTGTATTATACTTCCTTTTGACAGAAAATAATTTTTAAAATCATAAACACATTTCCACTATAAAAATATAAAAAGAACCAGATTTATTGTCTGGATTTTATTGGGGAAATGTGAAAACAACAGTTTTACAGTGTGCTGGTTCATGGGGTAGATAGTATAAGACATTCCTGAGCATTATTACCAGCTGGCTACAATAGGGATCTTCAGGACGTAGCAGTGGGGTGCCCTTGAGAGGTGAGACGCTTCCTCTCTAAAGTTTCACCCGGAAGAATTAGTGTTTGGAGAAGAGTTTGAAGTTCTACACTTATTTTCTTTTTGGGTTTAGGAAACATTAGGGAAGAAGAGGGTAGAAAATTACAGAAAGACAGAAGAATAGGTCCTTAATATCTTTGAGCTGCTGCCATAGAAAGAATGTTGGAAAAAATATTTTAAAGAGCCCAGAGAGGTTTTCTCTCTCCATTTGCTGTGTGGTCTGCTCACAGGCAAGGCCGTGAGATGGCATATTTCATTTTATCACCCATGAAATGTGGTTAGTTAGTAATAACTAAATTAAACATGATTGTGATGTGAATTAAGCAGAAAGAATATTTGCAGCCTTTGGTAAACTGTACACTGCACTGGCCCTCCACGAACACAATGCATCCTCATTTGGGTTCATCTTTGTTACTCTGTTTCATGTGCTTTATGACTAAATTAAAAATTATGTGAATGGGGAGGAGAAAATGGGGAGAGCCTTTGATTCTATTTTCCAGACTCCAACCTGAAGGATGAGAAAAGCTTTGGTTATTGTGGTCCACTTTCCTTTCCCTTTGGTTGAAGTCTAGATTTGAAGAACAATGTCTCCAATGGGTTTTTGTGGTAGTCACTTGGGGTCAGGGTGACCTTGTTCTCAGATGGCTTCTGACATATTATTCCATTCGACACTGTTTCCTCTGGTTAGCAATCTTTCACCTGCCAAGAAGAGCTCTGCCTCCACACCAAAGCATGACCTTGAGCTTCAAACCGAGGGGATGACAGTCAGCAGCTGCTGCTAAGACAAGCCTAACGTCTGCTTTGCAGAAGCTTGTCAAGAACCCTGATGACTAAGGACTGGCTTGAAAATGACTGGCATTGGACATGGACTGATCATAGGAGTCAATCTTCGGAGAATTTCAATGACTTTGAAGTTTCCCACAGCATGGTTTTCCCTTCGTCGGAGCAAAACAAGTCAAAAGATATGAGCAAGACACATGTGATTAATACTCAGAAAGCAAAGAAAAACAGGTTAATGTGTAAAACACCTCGGGGGGGGAGCTCTTTATCTTTTATAGCATATAAAAACATTTTTTACCTGTCACATTGTGTTCCTTTAAAAATAGCATGGAATTATGTGATATCAAATGAAAAAAGGGACAGGAAAGTACTCTAACACACTTTGGGAAAATTACGAATTAAATTTTACCTGTATGCTGAATCTGAAAAAGGTTGGTGTAGAGTTGTTATTTTAAAAGTAGAGCTTATTACTAATGAAAATTCTTTATAATTCTTTGCCTTAACCCTTTTTTGATTTAAAAATAAGCTATGCCTAAATGAAATTCAAATAAAGTTTTGGCAAGAAGAAGCAGTTGCTCCACTTCATTGTTCTGTTTCTCAGAATATATAGTTTCCCTGTTAGAATAATGGCAACAAAAATACTTTTAGTAATTTGGATCAGTCCTCTCTTGCAGTCTTTGTATCAATTTGTTTTCACTACTCTTTTAAGTTAATGTGACAGCAAATTTGAATAGCGTTAAAAAGCTTTTTATAATGGAAAACTTTAAACATAAACAAAACTACAGAGAACAGTAGAATGAATTGATATCATCCACCTTCAAAGTTCTTCACTCATGGTCAATATATTTTCATTTGTAGTCATCCCCTTCACTTTTCCTCTATTAAATTATATTGAAGCAATCATCAGATATAATATTATTTACTCTGTAGTTATTTCATTATATACTTATAGAAGGTAAAGGCAATTAAAAAATGTAACCACAATATAATTATCACACCTAAAATATTAATCATGTTCTTAATGTCATCAAATATCCTTTCAGTGTGCAAATTTCTCCCATTGTCTTGTAATTTTTAAATTGATTTGCTCAAATCAGTGTTCAGACAAGATCCACACATTGCATTTGTGGATACGCATGTCGCTATGTGCCTTAAGTCTTTCACCCTTTAGTTGTATTTGCTTTCTCTTTCTATGTCTGTCTCTCTCTCTCTCTTTTCCTTAGAGTTTATTTTTTGAAGACACTAGGTCACTTTGTCCTCTGGAGTTTGCCACATCCTGGGTAATGTTAATTGTATCCCTGTTGGGTCACACAAGTTCTTCTGTCTCCTATAATTTCTGAAAATTTGTGGTTATATCTAAGGTCTTGATTTGACTCAGGTTTTACTTTCTTCAGAGGTAGTATTATGTTAGGAGGCACATATTCTGAATGTTTTTCTTTGGTTTTGAGCAGGCATTGATGATTATTTCTTAGACTCATTACAGGCAGAGAATCTTCTATCAATTCTGCTTCATTTCTGGATATATATTGAAAGTACACCCAACAAAATTTCTAAATGTTTAGATATGTGGGGTATGCAGAAAAAATAGGAATCAATGATGACTTTGAGAATTTAGCCAGAGCAACTGGAACATAGGGTCACTGTCAAGTGAGATGGGAAAGGTCGCAGGTTTTGCAAGTTTTGTGGAGGGTGTTGTCTCAGGCCAGCCCATCTTCTATCTCCCATCTCCTCTTGCCCAGTCAAGGATATTGCTTTAGCTCTCTATACCCTCATGCTCACTTCTTAGACATTGGTTTTCCACTGACTATTTAATCTATCCCAATAGCATACAAACATGCTATTATTTCTATAAAGTTTACTTCCCCATCCTACTACTATCCTATTTTCCTCTCTTTTTATAGCAAAAGTGGTTGGAACAGTTGTCTGCATTTTCTGTACACAGTTTCTCCCTCATGGTGTAAGGACTTGACTTCTCACCAATCAGGCTTTTACCATTCTATTCATAGTCACCAATCCATCAGTGCTTGTTGCTGAAACCATGTTTAGTGCTCACTTCTCATTTATTTTGACATATCTGTAGCATCTGACATGTTGATTACTCTCTCCCCCCTGAAACTCTTTCCTGACTGGAATTTCAGATAATCACACTCACCTGTTTTCTTCCTACGTGGGTGGCTGCTCTCTCTCAGTCTCCATGGCTGGGTCCTTCTTACCTTCCCAAACTTCTGTTCAATCCAACCCTCTCTCCTAAACTCCAGATTCATATTTATCTCCACTTGAGTGATAATATGACTTTTTTTTTTTTTGAGACAGAGTCTCGCTCTGCTGCCTGGGCTAGAGTGCAGTGGTGTCATCATAGCTCACTGCAACCTCAAATTCATGGGCTCAAGTGATCGAGTAGCTGGGGCTCAAGTCCCGAGTAGCTGGGACTATTGGTGTACACCACCATGCCTGGCTGATTTTTCTTTTTCTTTTTTTTTCTTTTCTTTTTCTTTTTTTCTTTTATTTCAGAATATTATGGGGGTACAACACTTTGGTTATATATATTACCTTTACACTGCCCAAGTCAGAGCTACAATCGTGGACATCCCCCAAACTGTGTGCCCTGTACCCATTCAGTAAGAGTTTTCCCATCCCCTCCACCCCCCTCCCGCCTGTCCACCCCCTTATGAATATTATTTTATTTTTTCTATGTTTTGTACAGATGGGATCTCGCTATGTTGCTCCAGTCTAGTCTGGAACTCCTGAGCTCAAGCGATCCTCCCACCTTGGCCTTCCAAAGTGGTAGGATTACAGATGTGAGCCACCGTGCCTGGCCAGATTAATAGGCCTCCAAAATTTAACATACCCAAAACAGAGCTCCAGGTAACTTCACACCAACCTCTTTTGCAGTGTTTTCTACTTCAGTAAATCATCTAAGTTTTTCATGTCAGAAACCTTACAATCACCTTTAACTCTCACTTTCTCTCATACCCCATAATCCAATTTTTTAGCAAATCCTGTCAGTTCTACCTGCAAAAATATATCTAGAATCCAACCACTTCTTACCACTTCTACACTACTGTACTTCCCATGCCACCATCATTGCTTTGCGGGATTATTACAGTAGTCCCCTCATGGTCTCCCTGGTTTTGCATTCACCCTTTTACAGCTTATTTACAACAAACAGCTGGAGTGATTCTGTTAAATACAGGTCAGCTCCAATCTCTCCACCTTCTAAAGTCTTTCTGTGGCTTCTCTTCTCTCTTAGAATAAAAGCCAAGAAACACTCACTATGCTCTGGACCTCAGTTTCCTCTCTGACCTCATTTCTTGCCATTCTCCCTTCATCTTGCTCCACCCTTTCTGTAGTGATATTCTTGCTCCTTCTTAAACATGTCAGTCACACTTATGCTTCTGGGCCCTTGCACTTGCTTCTCCCTGCCATGCCTGCAATCATGTTTCCCTAGATAAGGCAAGTTCTTCCTTCAAGCCTTTGATCAAATGTCACCTTTCAGAATGCTTACACTGTTGGTGGGGCTGCAAATTAGTACAACCTCTATGGAAAACAGTATGGAGATTCCTCAAAGAACTAAAAGTAGACCTAGCATTTGATCCAGCAATCCCACTACTGGGTATCTGCCCAAAGGAAAAGAAGTTATTTGCCAAAAAGACGCCTGCACTCCGATGTTTATGGCAGCACCATTCACAATTGCAAAGATGTGGAATCAATGCAGTGCCCATCAATTCATGGGTCAATTAACAAAATGTGGTACATGTACACCATGAAGTATCACTCAGCCATAAAAAAGGACGAATTAATGCTTTTTGCAACAATTTGGGTGGAACTGGAGGCCATTATCCTAAGTGAAGTGTTGCAAGAATGGAAAAACAAACACCACATATACTTGCTATTAAATTGGAACTAACTGATGAGCACATGTGCACAGAGGAATGTAAAACTTAGTGGAAATCAAGCAGGGGGGAGGAAGAGAGGAGCAAAAACCTACCTACGGGTACAATGAACACTAATTAGGTGATGGGCACACTTATAGCTGTGACCCAAACATTACAAAGGTGATCCACATAACCAAAAAATTTGTATCCCCTTAATACTTTGAAATTAAAAAATGTCACCTTTCAGAAAGGTCTTTCCTGACCTTACTATCTAAAAGTTCAAGCCCTCTTCACAACAATTCTTATGCCTTTTTCTACTTTATATATTTTATAACTATTATTATTGCAGGATAGGTTCCTGGGTAACCTTTTACAACACAGCTCACCCACCTCTTGCCAGCAGTTGTGAGGCACAACATACTGACAATGCAATATCTTTAGATAAGGAGGAAATATCTGGAGCAACCTGAGCTGTGTCCTCACTCCTTCCAGAACAGGATATTATATAATGCTTGGATCAGTGACCCAAGTAAAGCCCAGGGTATAAAAGTAACAGTGAAGTGCTCTTGGGGTTTCTCAGCTATGGTGAGATGTGGGGCAAGCACAGACAAGACTATATCCACCCTGGTCAGCTTTCCTGAGCCTTGGGGGACTGGCTTACCATGGACTCTAGACTTCTGTCTGTCCTTGCTGCCTATTTGTGAGTTTGCCTGACCTGTGGTGTGAGTATTCTGTCTCATGAGACTAGAGCTAGGAACTGTTATACTTATCACTATCTAGCATAGCATATATTTTACTTATTTATATTGCTTATTTTTTGGTTCCCTATTAGAGTGTAGACTCCACAAGACCATGGGTATGTGTCTACTTTTTAAACCTCTGCATCCCCAGCACTTAGACCAGTACCTTTAGGTAGTAAATAATTAATACACATTTGTGAACAAATGAGTGGAGATGGAAGATCACCTATGTCAGATACTGCTGAGAGTAGAGTAAAATGAAGGCTTAGATTTTATAAGACAGTGACTTTGGCTAGATCATGTAGAGTAAAAATTAGGAAAATATCAATTGGAATGGGTTGAGGAAATAGAGGTCATGAAGTAGCAACTTTTAGATTTATATGTGGTGAAGAGAGAAATCATGTTCCTTCATCAAGGAAGATAGACTATAGTAAGGCATGTTTGTATGCCACTGGGAATATTTCCATAGAAGCTGATGATGCAGGAAGAGGAAGGTTGAAGTGTATGTAGGTAAGAACAGGCACAATGTTGAGGGTAACCTTAATTAGCTAAGGGAGCTTTATCCTTTGTAACAAGATAGAGCAGGGTATTTTGTACAGATATCAAGAAAGTTGACAGATTTTTGTGATAGCAAAATCAAATCTGAAGTTCATGTCTAGGTGTCTCTGCTTCTCCATTCTGAGGTAAATTCATCACAACAGAGATGAGAGCACTGTGCTGGGTGTTTAACCACACTAGAAATGGAAGAAATGCATGAAAAACAGGTTGACATCATAGTATTTTGAAAGCCCCTTTTTGTTGTACCAGTACACAGATATTTGTTGAGTGCCTATTATTTGCAGGCCATCCCACTTGAAGAGTAGAGTAAAAAAGATTATAGACAAAATACTCATCACAAAATTGTTATCTGGACTTCTATTTTTTCTGTATCTCAGTTAATCTGGCACTGGGCAGCAGCAATTATTTGAGGTTCTGAGATGCTATTTATTTTATTTTCCAGATCACTAAAAGAAAAGTGTGTTAAGTTGGCCAAACATGCCTGCCCATATCTACTGTCTGTCCTCCAATCCCTGAATCCCAAGATAAATAGCTATCTTTCACTGTACTTTACTTTTATGTGTGCAGATCTGGCATCATAATGAGCCTTGGACCCCTGGAGAAAATGGCAGGCAGAACAGAGAAGAACACCTTACCATCGTGTTTTTTCAACGTTTGCTCTAATTATTTTATAGACTTTCTCATATTTTTATAGAAAAATGAGAGCAAATTCAAGCCAAGGCCTCCAATGCATATTATATAACAGTGTATAATATGCATACATAAATGATTTCCCTTTTGTGTAATTTCTGACCCTTTCACAGGTTTTAACCCATGGTCATTTCAAACAATTCATAGACTTGGCACCTAGCTACATATTGGGAACCAGCTTAATAAGAAATGTTCAACTATTTAGAAATAATGAACTTTTTTTAAAATAGAAAAAGAGAAATTTACATGATTCTAACCAAAAAATCTCTTATTTTGAGTAAGGTGATTTTCCTGACCCCTTAGCTCACAAGTCAAGTCAAAATGCTCATCAATTTTATTATTTTTACTATAACATGGGGAAAAAAAGCCCAAACAGGAAAAGGGATGCCCTTAAGAACTTAACTAACACATTCAGAGGACTGGGAAACCAGATAAATACATCAAAAGATTGGCTTTGAGCCATGCCAGTTGTTGAGCATTTTCTGGGTCGCCTAATATGAATTAATAACCTTTTAGTTTCAAATAATAGATTTGGGAGTTAAAATGTGTGGAATTTTAGCTTGCTGCCTGGCCTTGGTTTCTTTCTGTAAAAAATGTGGAAATCCACAAATTGAAGAATGAGAAGATACCCTTTTCCATTTCCAAAAATTGTAAGAGAAAATGAATGAGATATTAGGTTTTATAAATAAGAAAAACAATGAGTTAAAAATTAGAATATAAGGAAAATGTGCGAAAGGCCCTTCACAACCATTAGGAAAGAATATATGCTTAAAAATTGACAAACAATAAGAATAAATAATAAAGCTGAATTATCAATGACTAATTCTGGAAAAAAAATGGCTATTATGTATAATCTAACTGTTACGAACTGATGCTCCAGTTTAAGGTGCCTATCCTTCCTTTATTTCTCTCCAGTTAAGTACTTGGGACCTCCAACCTGCCCTTATTGGTACCAAGATATATTGTGCTTGAGACTTCTTTACCCCGAATTTTTGTCCAAGAACCCTTCAGGTTTACTCAATCCCAGCAGCAGGATTTTAAAAACCAACTGGCTTTGATCTGAATGTCCCTGATGAGTGGTAATGTTGAGCCTCTTTTCATATATCTGTTAGTCATTTGTATTAATACTTCTTCTTTGGAGAATTGTATCAAAACCACAATAAGATATCACCTTACACTTGTTAGGATGGCTAATATAAAAAGAAAAGAAAAAAAAAGAAAAGAAAAGTGTTGCTAAGGCTGGAGAAATAGGAACCATTCTACACTATTGGTGGAAATGTAGAATGGTGTAGCCACTATGAAAAATAGAATGGAGTTTTCCAAAAATATTAAAAATAGAACTACCATTTGATCTAGCAATCTAACTTCTGGGTATTTACCCAAAAGAATTAAAATTGAGGTCTTGAAGAGATATTTGCACTCCTATGTTCACTGTAGCATTATTCACAATAGCCAAGATGTGGAAACAAGCTAAATGTTTACTGACAGATGAATGGATAAAGAAAATGTGGTATGTATATACAGTGAAATATTATTCAGCCTTAAAAAGAAGGAAATGTTGCTATATGCATCAACATGAGTAAACCTTGATGACAGTGTGTTAAGTGAAACAAGCTAGTCACAGAAGGACAAATACTGCATGATCCCTCTTATATGAGGCATATAAAATAGTTAAGCTCGTAGAAGCAGAGAGTAGAATGGTGGTTTCCAGGGGCTGGGGGTAGAGGGTATAGAGAGTTGCTAATTAACAGGTATAAAGTTTCAGGGATGCAAGATAAATAGGTTCTAGAGATCTGCTGTATAACATCATACCTGTAGCTAACAATACTATGTTGTACCCTTAAAACATTAAGAGCATAGCCCTCATGTTAAGTGATCTTACCACAATAAAAAAATTAAAGAAGACCTAAATAAATGGAGAGATATGCTCAAACACACACATGCATACACACACACACACACAAATAAATTTATAGATGAAGGCCAAGTGGGAAGGAATTGGTAATATACTCTGTCTACTGACACCAGTCCTCTCCAGGCTGCTGTCTGAAGTTGCTATTGAAGACTGGCTTTGCTCATTCTGATGTGTGCACATGCGTTTCTTGCTGTTCTACATCTCCATTTCATCATGCCCTTCACTTGAGCTGCAAAGGAACATGTATTTCTATTCTATTTCATAGGCTCAGCTTCTGATCTTGAATAAAATATCCTGCCTGAGTAACTGGATTTGGAGAATTGTCAGATCTCAACCAAAAGTTAGGCCAGACCAACTCTTTTTCTATTATAATCAATTTGTGCTGCCTTGCATTGAGCCTGGATTCACAGCCCAAACTCCCCTTCCCTTTTACATTCTAATTCAGGAATTTCTCCTTTGATTTCTTTTCTCACTGCCTTATCTTGGATAGACTGATTCTTGTCCACTGCAGCAGTTTTATGTTATTTTGAATCTTGGAAAGCAGAGTTTGTGTTCTTAGTATCTTTACTCTTCTATGCCTGTTTTCTCCTTATGGAAATAAATCCATAACTCCTGTGGAGATATGTGTGTAGGGGGTAGGGGATTTGGTATGAGCCTAACTTTTTTATATTAAGGGCTAAAGCAGACTTATAAAACCAAATAAAAATTTATATCTACTTTAACTTTGCATAACTAATATAGCTCATTCAGGTACTACTTCTCTGAACAAAGACTATTGTTTCCAAGTATTCTGTGCCTGCTTTATCAGTGATCAATTTACATAGTAATCAAAGAGAAATAATAAGATATGAAAATTGACAAATATCCTAGAAAATGATATTATGCAGAATTAGCAAAGATATGGGGATATAGATATCCTACTATATTACTAGTGAGAGTACAGATTGATACAAATATTTATCTAGATATTTATACTAAATAGTGTATCATGTAGCTATTGCTGAATAACAATCTACCACAAAAGTTAATGGCTTAAAATAATCACTTATTTTTCCTCACAAGTCTACAAATCAGCTGGGGAGTTCTTCAAGTCTTGGCTAGTTTTAATCATCTATCTCTGGTTAGTTGTGGGTCAGGCAGGTACCTCTATTGATCTGGGCTGGGCTCTCTCACATAACTGGGATCAGTTAACCATAGGCTTGTCTATAATGGCTTTGCCTGGGATAAATGGGGTCTCTGCCATATACTCAGCAAGCAACAGCAGGTGTGTTCACATGTGGTGGCAGGGTTCCAAGAGAGTGGGAAGAAACATGCAAGCCTCTTGACACCTAGGCTTGAAATTTGAAAAATCCCTTCTGTCAAATTATATTGGCTAAACAATTTCACAAGTCCAACCCAAATTCAAGAGGTGGAAAAATAGATTTTACCTTTTAATGAGAGGAGTTGCAGATCACATTGCAAAAGCATGTGTAATAAGGGTCTGACTCATATTTTGCTGTTTGACTGCAGGCAGCTTTGAAGCCTCACCCATCTCTCCTCCCCTTCTGCCCCACATCTGGGAAAATTGGTAAGAAAGCCTGGGCATTTCTTCCTTTGAAGTCAGTGGGAAGTTCAAACCACCAAAGCCCCTATCCATGCAGGAACATTTACCCCAGCGCCATGCCTTAGCCACCATAAAAACTCCAAGCCAATTTCCTTTTCCTGCTTTATCAGGCTACATTTGGACCAGCATGGGAGGCATGCTCTGTTCTTCCCTAAAAGTTTCATTGTCTAAGTAAGAAGTATTTTTATCCCCTCTTGGTGTGTGTGTGTGTGTGACATCATCAGTCTTGACACAAAAATCAAATTTTAAGGTTCATCTTGCGGTCTTATAACAGTGTGGGTATGAGGCAAATGTGAAGAAGGGCAGCTATTTGTGTAATCTATCACAGTCACCATTTGTTAGGTTACATAAGTCACAAGCAACCCCCAAATCTCAGTAGCTTATAAAAACAAAGGTATTTTTCTTGCTCATGTTACATGTCTTTTCTGTGGTGGGCTTTATTCTATTCCTGTTGGCTGTGGTTGTGTCTTTGTATACTGGTCAGATGTCACCACAGTGGGCAGTTAGCTGCTGTACTCCACATTGCTCTGTTGCATGCATCCTTTTCATTCTGGAATTCAAGCTGATGTGGAACAGCACTCAGCTGGGACATGCAGTACTGATGTCAGAGAAAAAGACCAAAAGAGCTGGTGCAAAAACATGATGGCACTTGAAGCTCCCACTTGGAAGTGGTATAGGTCACACCTTCTCATATGCTTTCAGCCAAAACAAATCATAGATCCAAGCCTAATGTCAATGGGACAAGAATGAATACTCCTTTCAAAAAAGACACTGTAAATCATATGGATAGCATGAATAATCCTCTTAAGGGAATGGAGGAGGGGAATTGGGTACAATAATATGATTTACCCGGGTACTTTTATAAAATAGTCAAAAGCTTTAAATTTTCCTAAATTTTGATCTAATAATTCTCCATTTAGGATTTAAGGTTAAGAAAACAAAATGTTTGAAAATATGGAGCTATGTGGGGGATCATGACAGCCCTGTGTAAGACATACTCCCATCAACAGGGAATTTGTTTATAGATTATAATACTTTATTATGATACACTTTTATTCATCCATTAATTTGATATTATGGAAGAACACCTAATAATATATGAAAATGCTCACAATATTGTTAAGTGGTAAGTTTGTATAAAGAGTGTATACAAAAAAGCTTATTACTTTTTTAAGAAAAAAATTGTTTATATAACTGTATATTGAGAAAATACCAGAATAAAACACACAAACATTTATTGATATCTCTCTGGGTGTTAGATGATCTTTATTTCTACTTTTTATGTTCTTAAAAGTACATGCAACTTTTTCAATGTAAAAAATATAAAAAAATTAAGAAGTGGTGAAAACTTGGAGATCTTTGATATAAAGAACTTTGAAAACACAAAGTTTTATTCATGAACTCAATGAGATGGTAAGTAACAGAGTATGAAGCATCCAGTGTTTTTACAAGTTAAATTTGACACCCAGATTTTGATCTTTTAAAAATGTTGTTAATGGATTGGTGATTTTTTTTCTTAATTGACCTTAATTTGGGTAACACTAATCAAAACATCCAAAAGTATCCTACTGGAATACCTTTAAATCAGAGTTTTAGTATCCTATGATATGGGGAGGATGTGTGGCCATTCTCTGTCTGAGATTTTAAAAATCTAGACTGCTTTCCCAAAAAGTATAATGAAGAAGAAACATAAAACCACTTTTGATTTGGTTAGATTTATAATATCAACCTGATTAGAAAGGGTTCCTTGAGAGCATCGGCAGTTGAGATGCAAGAGCTTTATGTTGCATACACTGTATCAGAAATCCTGAGTGGATCTGCATCCCTGAAAGAGAGATGTCTGTGACTGGTGACTGAGAGCTCTCTAGGACTATTTCAAAAGAGACCATCAACTGCCTTAAAAGACATTTATATTCAAAAGAACAATGAATTTAATTTTTCAACTACCTTGGCAATAGTTAGGGTATCCTTAAAGTTAATTCCCACATATATTCCATTTTTCCTGCATGATTTGGTTTTTTTTGGACTTAACTACTACATTTAATATTGGGGCACAGGCTAATGAAATGGAGCTTTTAGATGGAATTGTAGGAATGTTGCAAATTTTTTCTCTTTCCCTTAAATACCACATTAATGTAGTTTCAAATAAGTAAACTAAATATATAGTAAGTATAATAAATTTAATATATATATGATGCTATTCCACTGAACTGACAAGAGGAAAAGGCAGAAAATAGACACTAACTCAATATTACAGATTATACTGTTGAGGGGCCCTTTAGTGGAGGAGCAGATGGCCTGCAATGTGCAATGGTTCCTCAGGCACCAATATGTTATATTTCATTCCATTGACACTAATTTTTAAGACAAGTTAAGAGTCTCCATTTAGGAAGAGAGGAGTATAAAATGCATAATTTTAATGGGTCTATCAGTGGTGATCTTACAAAAAAATTACTAAAAGAAGAAATTTCTTTTATTTAGAAAATTATTCACACTCTCTTTATCTTTGATTCTTTTAAAAATTTTTTTTATCTCAAAATATTACAGGGGTACAAATATTTTTGGTTACATGTATAAATTTTGTTATGCCTGCGTCAGGGTTATAAGTGTGCCCATCACCCAGATAGTGTTCATTGTACTTGTTAGGTAGGTTTTTGCTCATCCCTTCCTTCCCCTGGCCCCCCTCCTTGATTTCCACTGAATTTTACTTCCCTTTGTACACATGTGTGCTCGTTAGTTAGTTCCAATTTAATAGCAAGTACATGTGATGTTTGTTTTTCCATTTTTTAGATACGTCACTTAGATAATAGTTTGACCTCATCTTTCCCCATTTGTGTACCCTTGATTTTTTTCTCTTGCCTGATTGCTCTGGCTAGGACTTCCAGCACTGTGTTGAATAGAAGTGGTGATAGTGAGCACCCTTGTCTTGTTCCAGTTCTTATTGGGAACACTTTCAACTTTTCTGCATTCAGTATGATGTTGGCTGTGGGTTTGTCATATAAGGCTTTTATAATCTTGAGACATGTTCCCTCTATGCCTAATTTGCTGAGGGTTTTTATCATGAAAGAGTGCTGAATTTTGTCAAATGATTTTTGTGCATCTGTTGAGAGGATCATATCATCTTTGTTTTTTACTTCTGTTCATGTAGTGAATCACATTTATTGATTTAAATATGTTGAGCCATCCTTGCATCCCTGGGATGAAACTCACCTGGTCATGGCGGATTATTTTTTTGATGTCCTATTGAATTTGATTTACTAGTATTTTATTGAGGATTTTTGCGTCTATATTCATAAGGGATATTGGTCTGCAGTTTTCTTTTTTTGTTGTGTCCTTTACTGGCTGTGGTATCAAGGTGATACTGACTTTGTAGAATGAGTTGGGGAGGATTCCCTCCTTCTTGATGTTATGGAATAATTTCTGCAGTATGGGAACCAGCTCTTCTTTGTAGGTGTGGTAAAATTCGGCTGTGAATCCATCTTGTCTGGGGCTTTTTGTTGTTGTTGGAAGATTTTTGATTGTTGCTTCAATCTCATTGCTTGTTATTGGTCTGTTCAGGAGTTCTATTTCTTCCTGATTGAGTCTTGTGAGGTTGTGTGTTTCCAGGAATTTCTCCATTTCCTCTATGTTATTGAGTTTATGTGCATAGAGATTTTCATAGTATTCACAGATGATATATTATATTTCTGTGGCATCAGTTGTAATATATCTTTTTTCATTTCTGATTGAGCTTATTTGGGTCCTTTGTCTTCTATTCCTAGTTAATCTAGCAAGAGATCTATCAATTTTTTTATCTTTGTTTCATTGATCCTTTGTTTTTTTTTTTGTTTGTTTTTCATTTCATTTAGTTCTACACTGACCTTAGTTATTTCTTGTCTCTTGCTGGCTTTGGGCTTGGATTGCTCTTCCTTTTCTAGTTCATTGAGACATATCATTAGATTGTTAATTTGTGATCTTCCTGTCTTTTTGATGTGGGCATTTAAGGCTATGAATTTTCCCCTTAGGACTGCTTTTGTTGAATCTCATAGATTTTGGTATCTTGTGTTTCCTTTGCCATTCAGTTCGAGGAATCTTTTGATTTCCATCTTAATTTCATTCTTGACTCAATAATTGTTCAGCAGTGGGTTGTTTAATTTCTATGACTTTGTGTAGAATTGAGTGTTTCTCTTGTGATTGATTTCTAGTTTTATTCCACTGTGGTCTGAGAAGATACATGGTATGATTTCTATTTTTTTGAATTTATTGAGCCATGTTTTCTGGCCTAAGATATGATCAGTCTTGGAGGGTGTTCCATGTGCTGATGATAAGAATGTATATTCAGTAGTTTTTGGTTACAATGTTCTGTAAGTATCTGTTAGGCCCATTTGTTGTAAAGCCCCATTTAAGTCCAATGTTTCTTTATTTATTTTCTTCTTGGATGATCTTCCCAGTTCTCTCAGTGGGGTGCTGAAGTCCCCAGAAATTACAATGTTGCTGTTTATATTTTTGCATAGATCTAGTAGGGTTTGCTTTATGAATCTGGGTGCTCCTGTGTTAGGTGCATAAATATTTAGGATTGTTATGTGTTCTTGTTGAATCGCTCCCTTTACCATTATATAATGAATATATTTGTCTTTCTTTAATATTATTGATTTAAAGTGAATTTTATCTGATATGAGGATGGCTACACCTGCTTTCTTTTGGTTTCCATTTGCATGGAATATTTTTTCCATCCTTTCACCTTGAGTCTGTGTGAGTCCTTGTAGTTTAGATGTGTTTCCTGGAGACAGCAGATAGTTAGGTTGTGTTTTTTCATCCATTCAGCCAGCCTGTGTCTCTCAATTGGGGCATTCAGGCTGTTCATGTTGATTGATAGAATTGATATGTGAGATGTTGTTCTGTTCATTTTGTTGGGTGTACTTTACTGCTTTGTTTTACCTCTTGTGCTATTGTTTTATATGAGCTCTGAGCGTTAGCTTTTGGCTGGTTTTACACTGGTGGGTGTCTATTATGCCAATCCACGTATAATGCGGTTGTGAGTATTTCCTGCAGGGCAGGCCTGGTCTTGACAAATTCCCCCAGTGTTCGCTTGTCTGGAAAAGTCTTTATTTTTCCTTATATATGAAATTTAGTTTCGAAGGATACAAATTCTGTGCTGGCAGTTGTTCTGTTTAAGAAGACTGAAGATGGGGCCCCAATCTCTTCTGGCTTGTAAAGTCTCTGTACAGAAGTCTAGTCTGCAGTTAACCTGATAGGTTTTCCTCTGTAAGTTACTTGATGTTTTCACCTCATGGCTTGCAGGAGTTTCTCCTCTTCCATGTTGAATTTGGCCAGTCTGATGACTATGTGTCTTGGTGATTGCCTCTTTGCAATGAATCTCCCAGGTGTCCATTGAGCTTCTTGTACCTGGATGTCTAAATCTCTATCAAGACCAGGGAAGTTTTCGCTAATTATTCCCTCAAATAGGTTTTCCAGCCCTTGGGCATTTTCTTCTTCACCCTTAGGGATGCCTATGATTCTTATATTTGGCTGTTGTATGTAATCCCATATTTCTTTTAGGATTTGTTCATTCCTCTTAATTCTCTGTTCTTTATTTTTGACTGACTGAGTTAATTCAAAAGGGTTGTCTTCAGGCTCTGAGATTCTTTCTTCTGCCTGGTCTAGTCCATTCTTAAAATTTTTCACTGTGTTTTGCATTTCCTTAAATGAATTTTTCATTTCCAGAAGTTCTATTTAGTTTTTTTTTTTAATATGTTGATCTCCTTAGTGAATTTTTCATTCATTTCCTTAATGTCTTTCTGGATTATTTGAGTTGGTGTTCCATTTTCTCTTGGATTTCATTGAGCTTCCTTACAATCCATATTTGGAATTCATTATCTGTCATTTCAATATTTTCATTTTGGTTGTTATCCATTGCTAGAGAGGTGGTGTTCTCCTTTGGGGGTGTCCTTTCATTATGATTTTTATACTTCCAGAGTTCTTTCTCTGATTCCTTCTCATCTGGTGCAGCTGTCACTTCTGATTTTTGGATTTTCTTTTGTTTAGATGGAGCTTTTATTTCTTTCCCCATCTCTCTACAATTTGTAGGCTGTAGCAGTGGGGAGCTAGCTATGTGTCTGGGCAGATTCTCTGTCTCTCTTTGGTGAGGGAGGATGGAGGTCTTTGAGATTCTTTCTCTTTCCCCAGCCCTGTGGTCTTCTTAAGAATTTGAATTGTATTGGCATGACCAGTTTAATCTCTGAGACAGTTGGTTGTGCTTGTGGGTAAGAATCAACCACACCCTGTATGACTGAGTCAGTAAATTGCTGTAAAATGCTGTGCAAATTGACCTCCCTGTAAGTACATGTCATTTGCCAGAAGGAACAAGCTGCGGTGTAGTTTTTATGACCTGTGACCAGCTCTAGCCCCTCCGGAGAAGCCCCAAGTGGTGGGTGGGGCCCTGGAATCTCCAGGTGAGTTCTTATTCTCCACCATAGCAGAGTCTAGTGTGGGAGTGAGGCTGGACAGGGTGGGTAGGGTCAGCCTGCCTTCAGGCTCCACAAAAGCTGGTAATGTAGCTGTTTTGGTGTGGGTCAAAGGCACACTTCCATGCTTCTGGGAAAAGGCAGCAAGGAGAGGCTGAGGTGGCCCCATCAAACCAGAAACTGTGCTTGTGGAGGTGGGGGATGTCTGAGATCCACAATCTGGCTGTTGGGAGTGGGTTTTGCTCTTCTCTCCCCTTTCCTGCTCCACAGTCTCTCTTTAGTGTTTGCTAGCAGGTGGGAGCTTAGCTAGTTTGGTGGCAGGAACTCAAACTAGCTGAGCTCCCCAGCAGTGGTGATACAGGCTGGGAGCTCCCCTGTCCAGGATCCCACCCTGGGCTGAGATTGCAGCCTTCCTGTGGGAGGAGGGGTGCTCCATGAGTGTTGCTGTGGCCAGGACCCACACTGCACTCTTTTTTTAGTTCTGTCCACATGAACTCCCTTGCCTCCCAAGATTAGTTTACAAATCTCCCCTCTTTGCCCCTGAGAAACATGATTGAGTCCTGGGGGTACAGGGTATGGCCTGTGGGCCTGTCCCTGGGTCCCCAAAGATCAATCCCTGACTGTGCCAGGGAGAAGCATACTGGTCTTGAGTTGCCTAGGGAGTGCTGAAGCAGGTTTGATGTCCCTCTGTTTTGGGGTGTGCCTTGCTTTGATGGAGCAGCTGGGCAAGCAGCACTGGGGAGGGCCTTTGAGAAGGGAGCTCACAGTCTGAGCACCCCTTAGTCTTCTGCAGGTCTTTAAGAGGAATGGTTTGAGCCCCACTCTCTGTGGAAGCCCCAACAGGGAAAAGTGGCAGCTCCTGAAAGCTCTGAGTGTAGCATCTCTCTTGGTACCTGTGGGTGCAGGAGGGTCAGGGAAACAAAAGAGTCTGAATGGAAGAAAGCTAGCACTCTGGTCATCTTTGTCTATCTCTCTGGAAGGCAGCCTACCTGGAATGTCCAGACTCTGGGGTCACACTGATTCCCTGGGTCCCACCAGCTCCCTGTGGCTCCTCCAGCCTGGGCTGGAGTTGGGAAATGTTTATGTGGGAATGTGCAAGATGAAAACTGAGGGGCTGAAGCCCCATGGGGAGGACAAAGGCACATGGTGGTTGGAGAAGCAATGTAGCACCTGCCCTCTCAGCTTGAGCCTGTGGTGATGGGAAGTGACTCCAAGGGGGTTGGCAGCCTGGTGCTTTGTCTTCAAGAAGCTCCCGGTTCACTGGTGGCAACAGCTTTTGAACCGTGAGGATAGAAAGGCTCTCCAGTAGCTCAGGAGCCTGCTGACTGCCAGAGATGTGAGGGAGGGAGAGACTGCTCCACTTACCCTTTTTGCTGGACTCCAAGCCTCTTGGGGGTTGACCTCTGCTGATATCTTGTTCCTTCTTGTTCTGCTCCATAACTCCTTCCCATGGAATCTCTTGTAGGTTATGGAAATTACCCCTCAGAATTACACCCAATCTATGATAATTTGTTTGTTTGTTTTTTCTTTTTCATCTGAAACTTCTCCTTCTTTTTGAGATGCAGCTGGTGTCTCTGGTCAGCAATCTTGTCCCAAATCCCCTTTCATTCCTTTTGTCTTATAAAGATCAAGTTATTCTGTGACATATGGGAGAGGTTTGTTATTATTTGCTGTGTTTTCCTTTAAGCCCCAGAATGGCTTCTTTAAACAAATGCCTGTGTGGGAGTCTAGCTTATTGCATGGAGCTGCTGTAGCTGGGGCAGTGGTATAGGAAAGGAATCTGGACTGCTGTCCAGCTGGCATTCTTGATCCAATTCTCTTTGTTGGTCCTTGATGCAACTTCAGAGCTCTCCAGGGCTATAGGAGAACCCAGTTTGAACCACTGATTTGAAGTATAAAGTAACACAGCTTTGCTCTCAGAAGTAAATCTGTATATCACCTAGCCTACTTTTAAAAATAGCTTCACTAAAACATTACAAGCTTATTAACTGTGGTGAGCTTTCAGGAGTTTACAATTTCTATCAAGAAAATGCTTGAATTTTAATGTTTCCATTAAAATGATTGTGCTATCACATTTTCATAGGGAACATCTGTTGGAGTTAAATTTAACATGGTATTACCTGTAATTAAGGCCACAAAAGATTTATTCAGGCACTTGCATACAGGGATCAGCATACTGCACACACCAGCCTCATTTTAATATGAGAGAGAGGGTAATCTGTAGTTTGGTAACATAGAACCAAGGTTACAAAGTCCAGGTAACATGAGGAATAGCTGACATAAATTTCTTTTATGTATGGAAAGAGGCAGAGTATACAGAGTTTGAAGTTCTGGCATAACAAAGAAAGCTTTGAGACTTGCATGGTGCAATTATTACAAGAAGCAGTGGACATTTAGAACTAAGCTGTTCTCTGGAAAGGACAGAAAAAATGTAATTGAATTCCTCCAAGGCTTTGATCTTAATACAAACCAATTCTGTATTCATTATCTTATGCTCAAAACAATCATCCAGTAGGTGCACCAAGGCCTTAAGTAATTTGTGAGGCCCACTGCAAAATAAAAATGTGAGCCCCTTGCTCAAAAAGCAGGAAAGAAGTTCTGCCAAAGGTACTAAAATACAAAGTTTTTTCTTTCTTTTGTGTTTTTTTTCTGATTTATTTGCATTTTATTTCTATTTAATGTCATTCTAAGTAAAGAAAAATTAAAATTTTAAATCATTGCCATGAATTTTATTGTTCATCTTTATCTCATGCAATGCCAGTTTTAATACAAAGTAAGAGCATGCAATTCTCATGTGGAATCACCAAGATTACATGTCATATTTTGTAGCTCATACACAAATATGTATCTTGTTCCTACCAAAACAGTTGACATGCTACCCAAATGAACTCAACTCAACTTTTTTTGGTATCAATTTTTGATATGCACACATTCTACTGATACTTTCTACTTTCAGCTTACTGATAATTAAAGGAAGA
The DNA here is from genome assembly GCA_023783475.1 of Daubentonia madagascariensis. NCBI lineage: Eukaryota > Metazoa > Chordata > Mammalia > Primates > Daubentoniidae > Daubentonia > Daubentonia madagascariensis. The sequence goes on along the minus strand of JAKFHU010001684.1, from coordinate 19,619,717 downwards.
CTGAAAGGAAAAGGAGCTATGATTGCCTTATTTTTCCCTTTCCTCCTATGCCATCATTTTCAGCATAAGTGGCTATTTAACTGAGGAAGTAATGCGGGTAAGAAAGGATATGGTAGCGTTCCTCTGTCATTTCTGATTCTGACAATACTGTTATCTCCTTTCTGTATTTGAAATAAGTTCTTGTTTGAATGGAAAGTGTGGCCTGTCTGGGCTGTCAGCATCCCTACTTAGTCATAAAGGTAACATGCTTATCTTGTACTCTCTTTGACTCCTGCTGAACCTACATATATTGTGGGTCCAGCAGAATTCTTTGCTCAGGGGGGCATCTTGCAAATGGCAAAGAGACCTAAGTAATCATCATCATTATTGTTGTTTGTTCATAGAATTCCCCCATCTTGGGTTGGCCATGTCCTCAGATACGTCTCATCATGGGCTTGTCCATGCCTTCTGTTTCTCTTCTGCTCCACACTATCTATTTTGTTCACCATGTCAAGTGTTTCTCATCTTGGTTGACCTATTGGTCAAGGAAGAAATCAGAATCAATGGTGACGCAAGACACTTAGGAGATGGTAGATGCAGGTTGCCCAGAAATACCACTTCCCATCCTCCCACCCTCCTGTTTTGTTTTTTAAAAAAATTTCTCCACTTAGCAATATTTAGGTGTTTCCATCCTGTTTAGAGATATTCCATCACATAGAAAACATGGTGATGCTCTAGGAATGTGGCTGTAATAGTTGTGATCAAACTTTGTGTTTTCCAAAGATTTTAGATTTTGATATTTTTTTGATTAACCTCTTATAGCAGGCTGCATAATTTTCCCCCCAAAGATGTCCATAGCCTAATCCTTGGAACCTGTTGTGACATAGGTTCTATCTGCACTGGTTACCACTTCAGCCCACTGCATCTTGGGCTGCAATTTTTACTGCATATGTGAGTTTGATGAGAAAGAATACACACACAACAAATTGAGTGAAGAACTTTATTACTCACAGATAGGGAGCAAGGGACAGAAGAAGACTGAAATTCATGGCTTATCCAAGGCTCAGGAAAGCTGCCCACAGTAGATAGAATCTCATCTGTGTGTGCCCCATATCGCACTGCAGCTGAGGGAGCTTGAAAGAAGCTGGGTTTTATACCTTGGTGAAATGTTATTAACACTTACTGGGCTAAAGCATTGTAGGGCATCCTGTTCTAGAAGAAATAGGGACAGAGCCTGGGTTGTTCTGGCCACTTCCTCCTTATCTTGGGATGTTGCATTCCCAGCATTTCTACAGTTATTCCTGAGAACTATGAGTGAGAAGCAGGGAAGATTTGGGTTGATCCAAGGCCACCTGGAGAAATGTCCTGCCGCTGTAAATATGTTACCTGACACAGTGAAAGGAAATTTTTAGATGTGGTCAAATTAAGAATCTTGACATGGGGAGATTATTCTGAATTATTCAGGTGGGCTGAATATTATCATAAGAGTCCTTCTAAAAAAGAAACAGGGATATCAGAGTGAAAGAGAGAGAGAGAGAAAATAAAATATGGAAGCAGAGGTTAGAGAAGAGAGAAAATGCTACCCTGCTGGATTTGAAGATGAAAGGAGGAACCACAAGCCAAAGAATGTAGGCAGCCTCTAGAAGCTGGAAAGGAGATAAAACTGATTTTCTCCTAGGGCCTCCAGAAGGAATCAGTCTTACTGACATCTTGGTTTTAGCTTAATGAAACTTATTTTTGACTTCTGATCTCTAGAACTATAAGATAATATATTCATGTTGTTTTAAGCCACTAAGTTTGTGGTAATACATTATAGCAGCAATTGGAAACTGATACACTTCTCCTCTTAATATTTTTTGGTAATGAAAATATTTCTCCTGAATAGATAGGTTATTCTACCTAACAAAATAAGTTTGAGTGTTATGGCACTGTCTTAGTCCATTTTCTGTTGCTTATAACTTAAAACTGGTTAATTTATAAGGAAAAGGAATTTATTTCTTGCAGTTATGGAGGCTGAGAAGTCCAAGGTAGAGGGATCACATCTGGTGAGAACCTTCTTGCTAGTGGGGACTCTCTGCAGAGTCCTGAGGTGGCATAGGGCATCACATGGTGAGGGGGCTGAGCATGCTAGCTCAGGTGTCTCTTCCACTTTTTATAAAGCCACCAGTCTCACTGCCATGATAAATCCTTAATCCATTAACCAATTAATCCATTAATCCATGAATGGATTAATCCATTCATAAGGGCAGAGCCTTCATGACCCAATCACCTCTTAAAGGCCCCACCTCTCAATACTGGATTAAATTTAAACATGAGTTTTATAGCTGAAAAATATTGAAATCATAGCAGATATTAATGGGAGAATTATGATCCTGGTATAGATTTAATATCTCTAGAAGGGTCTGAAGATTCTACTTTTAGTAACCTGGTCTAATGGAATTATGTCAAATAAGATCAATTTCATTGAATAATTAAAAAAATTGCAGAACATAGTTGATAAAAGTGGAATTTATCTTGCTCTGTTACCTGATTTTAACATATTTGATTATAAACTATGACCAAGATGTGTATGACACAATGAAGAATATTTGACTTCATGGAGTTTATAATCTACTAATGAAATAAAACAAATACACAAATGACTGCAGTATAAGTCAAAATATAAGTGCAGTGAGAGAGATACAAAGTGATATTGGAGCTAAATATAAGAAAAGAATATGTTTGGATGACGGAATGGGAAGTCATCAGAGTGGGCTCCATGGTATAGTCATTGCTTGTGTTGAACTTTTTGGTAACAGGTAGGTTGGGTGGAAAGGGATGGAGTAGTAAGAGAAAAGGATGTTTCAGGTGAAAGAAGCAATAGGAACTAAAAGATGGAAGCAAAATAAAACTGGTCTTTCTTAATTTGGGAACAGAGGAATAGACTGGTTTGTTTGGAGTATAATATGTGTAAAAAGGCCTAATAGGAGATGGAAAGGTGGCTAGTAGTGTGGAGTTCCTAGAACACTGAATGCTGTGTTTAGATGTTTTGGACTTGGGTCTGCAAGCAAAGGAGTCTGATATGTTTGCAGAGCCAAGGGGATTTATAGGTAGCGATTTTTCATAGGGGGTTATTAAACACGTGAACCTGAAGAGGAGGAGAAAGGTGAGGTTTAGAGTCAAAAAACTAAATTTTATTTCTGATTATGAACCTAACTTGGATAAATCCTTTATTAGTTTGCTTATTCATAAATTTATTGTTTTGATACGGATTGTGAATAAGATTGCTTGTAGGTTTAATCATCTGTAACTCTGTGATACTTTGGGGTCATTTGCAGATAGGTTATAGTTTAAATTGTGGGACTAGCTGAGACTGCAAAGGGATTAAGTGTAGAAATTAAAGGGAAGAGTACCAAGGATAGAACACCAGAGAAATAACACCAGAGAAGGATACCAATGAGATATCGGAGAGGCAAGAGAAGAACTCAAGGTTAAGGAAGTCGTCAAAGAGGAACATGTCAAAAACCACAAATGTAGTGAAATTTTGGTTTGTTTCTGGTCTGGGCTAAAAGAAAGAAAAAATTCAAAATTACAAAAGAAATCTGAGAAAAGATTTCAGATGGGACAAGATTGTCTAAAGAGATAGAAGGAAAAAAAACTAAGGTTATGTTGGTAGAATTAGACTTAAAAAGAAGGAAGTACTTTTCCTTCTTAAGGGGAGGCAAAAAGGAGAAGGGCAAGGATTTAGAGACACCTGAGGGGGAGCTTGAGAAGTGAAAAAATTTCAGGATGAACAACTTTCACATTCTTGTGAAATCCAGGTGACTGGATTTTCTGAGAGTGAAAAAAAATTGAGTTGGTAGAGTGTTGAAAGGAAGAGGAAAACGGAACAATCACTGCTACAAGTCTAAAAGGGAGTTACCTAGAATAACATTTTTTACAAAAAGTGGTTTGCAAAAAAGAATAATGAGGGAACATGTGCTTGATCAAATATTAAAACACATAACAAGGCTGCAATAATTAAAGTATCATGGCCTGGCTGACTGATAAGTAGATCAAAATACATAGTCCAGAATTAGATTTTAGTAAATAGAAAAAGTTAGCATATGATGGAGAAGATATTAAGGATTGGCAGAAGGAAGGATGGATTTTTTAGTATATAATGTTGGATCAACTTTGCAATGTTGCTAAAATTTTACAACTGTTAAAAATCTATCTTACTTGTAAAAGTTATACAATTCAATATTTTTCTCATTCCATATACCAGAAATTACAGATTACTGTTTTTGAGCTAGAACATTGGTCTTCCCACTTGGACTGGAATTAAAGAGATCTCCTGGGTTTCCAGCTTATACAAGGTAGATCCTGGGACTTCTCAGCCTCTGTAATCATGTGAGTGAATTCCTTATAATAAATCTCATTTTATTTATACATGTGTATTCTATTGGTCCTCTTTCTCTGGAGAGCCCTGACTAATACAGATTTTGGTGTAAAAAAATTAAATTATAAAATTAATGGAAGTAAAAATGGGGAATATTTTGATAATTCTTGAGGAAAGTGGTTCGTTATAAGCAGGAAAACAAAGTCAAAACTTAAAAAAATTAATAGATTTGAATCTCTTTACAAAAACCTTAAAGTTGGAGAGAGAGAGAGGGAGGGAGGGATAGAGTAAGAGAGTGGGACAGGGTGAGCCCGAGAGCATGAGCACCATGGAAAGATGTTGACCAAAATGTTAATAATAATTCTGTCTAGATAGTAGGATTTGGAGTCATTTTTACTCTCATTTGTATAATTTTCTGTATTTGTTTTCAGGAAAAGGAATTCTTATGACTAAACTAATTTTTAATTTTTAATAAAAGATGAATTGAAAAGTATTTATCAATTAGGGGTGTACAAATTGCAAGAATTTGAGGGGAGATGAGTCATTACTTTGCACTGCTTTAACAAGCCCATGAGTCAGAGTGGGAAAATGGGTTGTGAAATATACTAAGTATCCATGTCTAAATAAAGTGGGTAGGTGGTAGAGGGGCTTCTAAGATGCTGCTGAGAAACTGGTTAAAGGGACTATCTGCGGGCTTCAGGGCAGAGTAGGAGGCAAGGTAGGGTGGAGAGACAGATCGACTGCGGGAACAAAGGGAGTGGAGGACATAGTGCCTGAGAGTATGAAGGGCAATGAATTCTCCAGGATGGACCTGACGGCAGGATAAGGGAAGTTCTGAGTTCTGAATTTCAGAAGCTAAAAAATTCAGGGTAATGGATTCAGAGTACAAAGAATAAATGTTTCCTATAAGAAGTTGAAGTAGGTTTGCCAAATGAATGCCATGTGGGTTGTGCCCAGTGAGCAATTGTCACCCAATATTTTCATAGAGAGAGAGAATTCTTTGAAGAAAAAAATTAGAATAATCTTAAAAGTGTTAAGAACCAGAACACTATGTTTTATACATTATTTGTTAATATCAATGACATAAGTACTTTGAAAAGTTAATGACATTAATAAAATTTAGACCACCGCACAAAGTCCATGTTTACACCATTTGAACAATCTCAGCTCAGTACACCAAACTGTTCTCAAATTTTGCATTGTACCATACTATCTTCTCCCATTTCCTGTTGTTTAAAAATAGCATTTAACATTCCTTCAGGATTCCTTTTGGCAATACTGCTTTGTGACTAGAAGTATCTGTGCAGTTAAATTTTTTTTAAAACAAGTCTTAGCACGTGTAAATATATTTGAAATTGATTAGTTTAAATGTGATAAATCATCCCTGTATTGTGACCTCTATGATTTATCTTAGTTGAAATGTAGTTCTATGATTTAATAAAGGATCCAATGAAAGAAATATGAATTAAATTACCAAATTTGTTTGTACCTCTACAGGAGAGAAGAATATAAATGAATTCCATAAAAATTAACAGCTTTTCTCTGTTGATAGCTCACCATCTCTGCCAACCCCTCATAAAGCTCAATTTTTATATCTTAGAGATCTTTATCTTCTGAAGTTGGCTTTCATTACATTTTATGTGATTGCCTATTTACAACCCACTTTCAAATATTATCTTCTGTTAAAGGCTAAAAGTCAGTCTTATTATCTTCTTTTATGCACATAATGAAATTGAAGCTTCGTGAGGTTAACTGATTAGAACGAGGATACACAAAAAATTATAGTTATGTGCTTAGAGTTAAAAGTGCAACATAGGTTCATTCCACAGAATCACATTTTGAAAATGCTTAGCACATAAATGTAAATATAGTTTTTCCTAATTTTGCTGAATCAAGATGCTTAACAGCAGGTCAAATGAAGAATAAGCAACAGCTCTTTAAAGGCAAATAATTATATTGACATAATTTCTTCAGTTTGATGAGTAAAGTCTAATTCTTAATATCAATAGTTTTTGCTTGGAATTTTTCTCTCTTTAAAAAAATATTTAATGATAATTGAGACAGCATATTCTGCAACAGAAAAAAAAAAAAAAAAGAAAGAAACAGCTAATTGGAACAATATAGGTAATGTTCTAAATTTTCTATTCAAAGTTTTCTATTAAAATCCCAAAAGAAGCTTGAATCAAAGACGATTTTCTACAGTAGTTAGAACATTTTCTCGTACTTAAGACTCTTTAAATTCTACAGGTAGGCTCACAGTACAGTTCAGTCTTGCCTTTGCTTGCGAATTATTTTTGACTTGTAAATCTGAGTGGCGAAGACACATTGACTGGTTTGTGATAGTTCATTCACTGCTGCAGGCTGAACTATGTCCTCTGCCAATTTTATGTGCTGAAGATCTAACCGCTACTACCTCAGAATGTAACCATATTTGGAGACATGGCCTTCAAAGAGATAATTAAGGTTAAATGAGGTCATATGGGTGGGCCTTAATCCAATATGACTGATGTCTTTCTAAGATGAGAAAGAGACACCAGGCGTGCACATGCACAGAGAAAAGTCCATGTGAAAACACAGCAAGAAGATGGCCATTTATAAGGCAGAAAGAGAGACCTCAGGAGAAACTAAACCTGCTGACACAGGATATCTATACCTTAGATATCCAGGCTGCAGAACCATGAGAAATAAATTTCTGTTGTTTAAACCACTTAGTCTGTGGTATTTTCTCATGTCAGCCCTAGCAGACTAATACATTCACTAAGTGAACATTCTATAAGAATATTCCATAAGATTGAAATTCTAGGTTCTGTAAATGAATCCATGCCTTACTATATCACTGCTCTAAGGCAAATGGAAGGTTAACTTTCCTGGATCCCCTGTGGATGGAGGGCCTGTGTTACTGGTTCTGGAGTGTTTAGTTGTTGGTATAGAAATCTCTAGAATTATTCCCTCCTGCTCATGTAATTGTGTTAACTTGAGGTAAGACCGTTCCCTGACTGACTATATACTTTCATATGTAAACTTTTATTATGTGAAACCACTGAGATTGGGAAGGTGGGTGTCTGTTTGTTACCACAGAATAATGTAATTTATCCTTGCTGACACATTATGTTAAATTTGTTAAAAATGAATGGCAACATATTTTCCAATTATGGAAGACATTTAAAAAAATCAGGTATTGGCTTATGAATACATGCCTAGCAGAAACATTCCAATACTTTGTTTATGCAAATTGTTGCTGAATCCACAGATAATTTGATCATTCCTATTCATCTCCATGGAACAAGGTTAAAAATATTTTATCCATATCAAGGGAAGGATATTTTGGCAATTAAAGGCCTAGAGCTGGCAAATGTGACTCTTCACTGTTTATAGAACAAATTTGGCAAGATTCCTAAACATCACCATTTACAAAATCATAAAAAACCCTCTATTCAATATGAAACAAAGCCAAAGTTCATTTGCACAGTTTTGCTGCTGTAATTGAAACCACTTAGGGCCGTTTATTGTTCTAAGACCAGAAACAATAAAGACAGCATAAACAAGAAACTGACCCAGTGTGATGCTATCGGATGAATCAAAGAAAAACAACTAAGTTTTTACAAACACAGTTGAGCTCATTCTCTCCCTGACTGTGATTAACTTGCCAGCATGAAGCTTTATATTATCTTTTTTGAAATTGAGGATGAGGGAAAGGGCAAGTCCACAGTGATTATGAAGATAGCTCTGTCTCCATAACGTTTCTCTTACTTCTCTCTCGCTCTCTGTAATTTATACAATATGATGTAAATCTGACCAGGGAGAAGATGAAGCTAACAGTTTAGTGCAGCCAGTCATTCTGTACTTCACGAAGAAAAGACAATTGTTTTTTCCTTTATTGAAAAATTTGGATAAGGAATTGGATATGCCCTGCATAAAGGCAAGAAATATTAAGCAAACATAACAATAAAGACCTAAAGTTAAAGGGAAGGGATTCCCAAATATTTAAACTATTAGGAGACCCTGGCAAACTGGAACTGGGCTTGCAAACTGAGACGGTAACGGAAAGCAACTGAGTGATTTTCGTCATTGTAAAAAGACATTAGGCCATTCCTTCTACTTTGTCTTCAGTGCTTGTGTTGATAGATTTTCAGACTCAACCCTGTTGATACATGTGAATGGGACTCAGGTAAGAGAAACAAGATGACAGAAGGAGGTTTCAGAGGGAATCCAGCTAAGCACCCAGATGCCACTGAATGTGCTACTTGGATAAAGCCATCAGTTAAATCCATCAACAGCCAGGTATTAGACATCAGATGTGAGGACACTGCAGGTAGAGTCAGGAGAGAGGAGACCAGGCTTCTACCAACTACAACTTCAGATGGAATGGTAGCCAGCTGTCTGGGTCCCTGACCAGCACAGCCACCCACCATCACACAACAGTAAAGGCCTGGGGGACGGTGAGTGATAGGGTGTTTCTCCTCCATCTAGACATGCTATTTCGTTGCATTGTTTGATATTTGTACAGCATGGCTGGCAACTTACTGAAAGCCTAGAATTTAGAGTCTGGGTTTATCTGTAAGAGAATGTTTTATTATGGAAGAGAGTAAAATCATTATTTCTGTTATTATTATTATGTAATTTCCCCCCAATACCCAGTGGAAGGCAGGCTCACAGATGACAGGTTCAAATTCATTATTCAAGTTAAAGCAGCAACAAACCTTTGCATAATTGGAGTTTTATTGTTTACATTATTGCTCCCTCTACAAATATTTATTGATATTTGCTATAAGCAAGGCATTAGGCTAGTCATTTTATTCACTGGTGGTGTTAACTAAGAAATTTTCATCGTTAACTTTTCATTACACAATTTATAATGACTGTAGGTTGCCCTTTTTACTATTCTAATTATTGTAAATACATATGTTTACTAAGATTTAATTTACAATTAAAACATATTCCCATCTGTATTTGGGAATATGCCCTATGTATAGTGGTTTTATCAGAATTATATGTTTTCAATTCTTGTTTTAACTTCATTACTATGCTCCTAAGCAGAATACCTGTTTGATTTTTCTCACTCTCTTTCCCTACAATTTCAACGCCTACAATATTATAGGTACTCCATAAATATTTGGTGAATAAATGAGTATGTGATTTTTAAGGCTGTGTTCAACTTGAAAAAAGATTACATTACAGGTAACTTTTAATCCTGAACATACTTCATAATTCAGAGTAATCCATTTAAAACTACATGTTTTTTGATGACAGACTACTAAATGTTAATTGTATAAAATCAGGAAAACACAGACAAGCAAAAGATATTTGTGTCCAATTCATGTTGTCACCTAACTTCCACTTATTTTTTTGTAAGGCAATACATACAACAGTCTTTGATAATAGGTAAGATATAACTTTCCCAGGGAATACTGGTAAAAAGCAGCTCTTGGGGTCAAAACATCTCCAAGATCTCATGAAATGACAATGCAGAATGGCAAGCTGTTTGATTCATATTTTAGGTTGGGATTAAGTTGTGAAAGAGGCTATGCTAAATTGCATTGTCACAGTACAAGAAAAAATCATGTCAATATACTCTCTCCTGACTCAATTAATTTTTGATTTTTCCATAGGTATGCTAATATGAATAAAAAATAATAGTTCAAATTTAATTTGAAAAGCGAGTGTTACTGAGAGACAATGTGGTATAGTGGTTAAGACATAGGCTCTAGAACAAGAAGGCCTGAGTTCCAATCCTAGTTATGCTATTTACTAGATGAATAAACTTAGGCAAATTACCAAACCTCTCCATACCTCAATTTGCTCATCAGAAAACTTGCTAAAATACTAGGCTGTACTTCATAGAGCTTTTGTGAAGATTAAATGCATTAATAAATGTTAAGAGCTCAGAACAGTGAATGCACAGGGTTAGCTAATATTGGGGCATCTATCCTACAGAAATGGAAACAATTCAGAGAAGAAGGATTCAATAGAAATTATTCACAAAATAGAAGAATAATCTTAGGAGGGAAAATAAAGGGTACAAAATATGCATAATCTGGCAAAAGGATAAGGAGGAGAACATAACATCCAACTTACCTTTGAAAGATTCAGGTAACACAGAGAATTATTTAACATGGTACAAAGTAATAAAACTGTAATTAATAAGACAAAGTATATAGAGAAAAACATTTTGGCTAAACATCAGAAGAGCAAAAAAGGAATACTTCTTAGTAATGAGAATGACATAATTGTGAGAAACCTCCAAGAATGGTGAGTGAAATCTTATAGTGAAAGCCTTTTAACACTGTAAAGTGTCACTGTCCTGTTCAGTTTAAAAGACAATCTAGAGCAGCTTTCAATATACTAAATACAAACCAAGTCTTCTTTTTTTCTTCTATGATAGCAGAGAAAATAGTTCATCAGTAGGAATTTATATGGTCCTTGGTGCCAAAAATGTTGGAGACTGCTGCCTGTGTCTTAGTCCATTTTGTGTTGCTATAACAGAATACTTGATGCTGGGTAATTTATAAAGAAAAACTTATTTGGCTCATGAATCTGATGGATGAAAAGTCCAAGATTGGGCATCTGCACCTGGTGAGGGCCTCATGCTACTTCCACTTTTGGCAGAAAGCAGAGGGGAAGTGGGCATGTGCAGAGATCACATGGCAAAAGAGGAAGCAAGAGTGAGAAACTGAGGAAGCCATACTCTTTTTAACAACCCACTCTCGTGGGAACCAATTCATTTCCTCAAGGGGGAGAACTCACCCATCCCCAAGGAAAGGCATTAATCTATTCATGAAGGATCCACTCCATTGCCCAAACACCTTCCAGTAGGCCCCACCTCTCACCACTGCCACATTGGGGATCAAATTTCAACATGAGTTTCAGCCAAAGCATATTTAAACCATAGAAACATGGAAGTCACATGATACTAAAAGTTGTTTTTATAGAACATTCTTTTTGCCTCCAAATCTGGAGTTAGCCTCTTAATTTTAACTCTTAAACAAAGGGATGATCCATAGGCACTAAAATTTTCTGCTGAACACAGGGCAGTGAAGCTTCATTGAAAGAGCTTATTTAAATAATGTCAAATCAGAATGGTTTTGTTCTTTTTTTTGCCAAGCACTTCAGTTTTATAATCCCTTCTAAGACCAGCCACTTACAGCACAGAGCTTTTCTCAATCTGCAATAATTGAGAACAGTGAAAGATAGGACAGCAGGGAAAAATTTAATCCTGTGATCTGGCTTGTGGTGGGAGTCAGGGAAAAACTTTAAGTGGAAGTAACATTTGGTCTGTGTCTTGAAGGAAGAGAGGGACTTAGTTCTGCAGGAGGACAAAGAGGGAAAGGAATACTAGCTGTAAAGGCACACAGATGTGGATGAGGGAAACAGCAAGTGTTTTGGGTCTTGCATTGCCAAATAAGTAATTTCATGAACTCTAGGCATAAGTAGTGGGTCCATGTGGTGTGTGGGCTTGCTGGGGTAGTAGGGGGCAGCAGAGAAACAGTCCACTGGAATTCAGAATTTGATTTAAATAAGTGTGAGTGTGTATTTTCTGTACGTATGTAGATGTTGGAGTTCAGGACATGCTACCCCAGAGTATTTTAAACTGAAAGAATTTGAGAAAACTGCAGAGGTAGAAAGGTCACTCTCTGACTTTCTTCTGCCCTTATCCCCTGAAGCAGGTCATAAAATCTAGGAGGGGTTTTCTGCCCTTTTCCTGAAACAGATCATAAGACCCTCATTTGAGAGATGCTTTCCCGATACCAGAAGGAAAGGAATATCCGAAGACACAGGGACACAGAGAAAAATATGAACAAATAGGTTTTGCTAAATTTCCCCAGTTTACTACTATTAGATCCTACCCTCTTTGTCCAATCATACTTCTCTATGAATATCCACTTCTTCATCAAATTTAGTATTAAAATACACAGGTATACCTGTTTCTCTGGGTCTTCATTTCCTTATTAAGCCTCTCATGTCATGTGAAACTTACATTAAGTAAAATTGTATGCTTTTCTTATGTTATTCTGTCTTTTATTATAAGGGCCTCAGCTATGAAGCTAGTGATGGGTAAGGATAGATATTTATTTTCCCCTACATAGGTATTCTACTGGGCACTGGGGACATGGAGAAGAATAAGAGAACTTTATCCTCAAGAATTCTGTAGTCTATAAGCTGCAAACTGTATCAAGCTCTTCAGTATGCCTGGACAGATCGGATGGGCACACTCACAGATAAAAGGCAATAGGAGTTGATATAAAACCATCACAACTTTGGCGAACATAAGGTCATTGAGCTCATTTCTCTACTGGTAAAAGCAACATCCCTATTCTCTTCTGTCTTATAAGATTGTTGTGAGGATGAAATAAGATGACTGATGTAAAGAGTTAGGCAAACTGTAACAAAGACTATATAGATATTATGAATTAGGGTGCAGCTCAGAGGTAGGGCATTCACTGCAAAAAGTGACAGTGAACCACAGTTATTACCTCCATTGTGGTGGATATTTAAAAACTGAGTAGAACAGCAACGTCTATAGTTCCATCAGGTCATTGAGAAAATAGCCTGTGCTATCTGGATACAGAAGTATCCAGATTATGAAGAAATACTATTTTAATAAGTTATCTGTCTTCAATATTTAGATAACATTTTGAGGGCCTTCTATTTTATTAACCTTCTTGGTGGACAAAGAATTGAGAATTACATTCCTATGTTGTGCCAGGAATTTCACTTTATCACCATCTGACATGACTTCAGAAAATGCTGATGGTTTTAAAACAGTTTGTTGCTCAGTAAGTCCCCATCACTAAAAGCATTAGAGACCCTTATCAAATAAGAATTGATTAAACTTACAGCTTCCCAGAAAGGCTATTAATGCAGATTAATGAGTTTCTGGGAGATTAGAGTTGGGGAGTTTTGATATAAAACATGTACCAAAATTAGCAGAATGCCATGTCAGGGAAGAACAAAGGAAAAATGACATTTAAAACTTTGTATCTGATCATCTAATCTTTAATTAGTGTACAACTATAGGTATGCATACTTTAAACAAGAATGATGTTAAAATACCATTAATATTGTTTTAAAAACTACTTTTCTAGTGAGCATAAACATATAATTTTTTCTTTCAGGGAAAAACATTTTGGTTATATTCAAATAGGTTAAACTCCACATATTGAGGATTGCTATAATTGGCACTGGACTGAGAAAACAATGCTCCTAAATACCACACTTCAATTTGCTTCTACATCCTACATCTTATTGCACTTTTTGGAGAAGTTACCAACCACTCAAAAAGTGAAAGGTAAGATTCCTCAACTATCCCACTAAAAACTTTTGAATCAGATTAACAAATTCTTCAAATACTGGTAATTTAAAAAGCTGTATTTAAAAAAAATTTACCGGTGACTTTAGAAAAGAATCAATAACTTTATAATATTAAGTCAATATATCCACAAACATAAAATACTGTTTCATCAATTTAGGTTCTCATTTATGCCATTTAAGAGAGCTTACCATTTCCTCTATTAAGCTCCCATAAATGTCTTGTTAGGTTAATCCCTAGATACTTTACCTAATTGCAGACCTTAAAGGGAATTGCCCAGAGTTTTTTCATTTTAAGTATGATACTTGCTTCAGTTTATGATAGTCTTTACCAAAGTATGGAAATTCTCTGCTTTCAGTTTTCTATTTTTTAATTCCAAAATATTAAGTAGGTACCAATTAAGGTTACATGGATCACTTTTGTAATGCTTGAGTCCCAGCTATAGGTGTGCCCTTCACCCAAATAGTGTTCATTGTACCCGTTAGGTAGGCTTTTGCCCTTCTCATCCTCTCCCCTCCACCCTGGTTGATTTCCACTGAGTTTTATTTTTATTTCAAAGTATTATGGGGGTTCAAATATTTTTGGTTACATGGATTGTAACCATGGATTGCTTTTATAATGCTTGAGTCACAGTTGTAAGTGTGCCTGTCACCCAGATAGTGTTCATTGTTCCTGTTAGGTAGGTTTTCACCTACCCCCTTCACCTCTCTCCCCCCGATTGATTTCTGTTGAATTTTACTTTCCTCTATGTACATGTGTGCTCATCAGTTAGTTCCAATTTAATAGGGAGTACATGTGGTGTTTGTTTTTCCATTCTTTAGATACTTCACTAAGGAAAATGGTCTCCAGTTCCATGCAGATTGTTGCAAAAGGCATTAAGTCATCCTTTATGGCTGAGTAGTATTCCGTAGTATACATATACCTCATTTTGTTAATACACTCATGAATTGATGGGTACTTGGGTTGATTCCACATCTTTGCAATTGTGAATTGTGCTGCAGTGACCATTTGAGTGCAGGTGTCTTTTTGATGAAAAGTCTTCTTTTCCTTTGGGTAGATAACCAATGGTGGGATTGGTGGATCAAGTGATAGGTCTACTTTTAGTTCTTTGAGGACTCTCCATACTGTTTTCCATAAGGGTTGTACTAATTTGCAGTCCACCAACAGTGTATAAGTGTTCCTTTCTCTCCACATCCATACCAGCATCTATTGTCTTTGGATTTTTTAATAAAAGCAATTCTAACTGGGGTAAGGTGATATCTCATTGTGGTTTTAATCTGTATTTCCCTGATGATTAGTGATGAGCATTTTTTTGTATGTTTCTTGGCCATTTTTCTTTATTCTTTTGAGAAGCTTCTGTTCATGACTTTTGCCCATTTTTTAATAAGGTTGTTTTTTTTTCTTGCTGATTTGCTTAAGTTCTTTGTAAATTCTGGATATTAACCCTTTATCAGATGTGTAGCTTGTGAATATTTTCTCCTATACTGTAGGTTGTCTATTTGTTCTGTTGCTTATTTCCTTAGCTGTGCAGAAGCTTTTTAGTTTAGTAAAATCCCATTTATTAATTTTTGTTGTTGCCATGATTGCCACTGGGGTCTTAGTCATAAATTTTTTGCCTAGGCCGATATCTAGAAGAGTTTTTCCTACATTTTCCTCTAGAATTATTATGGCTTCATGCCTTACATTTAAGCCTTTTTTCATCTTGAATTAACTTTTGTGAGTGGTGAGAAATATGGATCCTTCTTCTGCATGTGGCTATCCAATTTTCCCAGCATCATTTATTGAATAGGGCTTCCTTTTCCCAGTGTATGTTGTCTGCTTTGTCAAAGAAGAGTTGGCTGTATGTGGATGGTTTCACATCTGGGTTCTCTGTTTTTCTCCATTGGTCTACGTCTCTATTTTGTACCAATACCATGCTGTTTTGATTACTATCGCCTTGTATTATAGTTTCAAGTCTGGTAATGTGAGGCCTCCAGATTGTTCTTTTTGCTTAAGATTGTTTTGGCTATTTGGGCTCTTTCCTGGTTCTGAACAAAGCATAGAATTGTTTTTTCTAGATCTGTGAAGTATGACATTGATAATTTGATAGGGAATGCATTGAATTTGTAAATCACTTGGGTAGTATGGACATTTTCACAATGTTGATTCTACCTGTCCATGAGCATATGTTTTTCCATTTGTTTATATCCTCTGTGATTTCTTTCCTCAGAGTTTCATAGTTCTTCTTGTAGAGATCTTTCACCTCCTTGGTTAAGTATACTCCTTGGTATTTTATTTTCTTTGTAGCTATTGTGAATGGTATTAAGTCTTTGATTTGATTCTTGGCTTGACTGCCATTGCTATATAGAAATGCTACTGATTTGTGTACATTGATTTTGTACCCTGAGACTTTGCTGAATTTATTTATCATTTCCAGGGGACTCTTGGTGGAATCTTTGGGGTTCTCTAGATACAAGATCATATCGGTGAAGAGCAATAGTTTGACCTCCTCTTTCCTGATTTGGATACCCTTTATTTCTTTCTCTTGCCTGATTGCTCTGGCTAGGACTTCCAGTACTATGTTAAATAGAAGTGGTGACAGTGGGCACCCTTTTCTTGTTCCAGTTCTTAGGGGGAATGCTTTAAACTTTTCCCCATTCAGTATGATGCTGGCTGTGGGATGGTCATATATGGCTTTTAAAATTCTGAGAGAAGTTCCTTCTGTACGTAGTTTGTTGAGGGTTTTTATAATGAAAGATTGCTGGAGTTTGTGGATGTTTTTTCTGCATCTATTGAGATGATCATATGGTCTCTGTTTTTGCTTTTGTTTATGTGGTGAATTACATTTATTGATTTACATATGTTGAATCATCCTTGCATCCTGGGGATGAAGCTCACTTGGTGCATTACATCTTTGACGTCCTATTGAATTAGGTTTGCTAGTATTTTATTGAGGATTTTTGCATCTATATTCATAAGGGATATTGTTCTGTAATTTTTTTTTTGTTGTGTCCTTTCCTGGCTGTGGTATCAAGGTGATACTGGCTTCATAGAATGAGTGGAGAGGATTCCCTCCTTCTCAAAATTATGGAATAATTTCTGTATCAGGAGTACTAGGTCTTCTTTGTAGGTCTGATAGAATTTTTCTGTGAATACATCTGGTTGAGGGCTTTTTATGGGGGGGAGGTTTTTTATTAATGTTTCGATCTCACTGTTCATTATTGGCTTGTTCAGGAGTTCTATTTCATCCTGGTTGAGTCTTGGGAGGTTGTGTGTTTCCTGGAACTTGTCCATTTCCTCTACATTCTCTAGTTTATGCTCATGGATATTTACTTGGTATTCATGGATGATGTATTGTACCTGTGGTATCAATTGTAATGTCACCTTTTCATTTCTGATTGAGGTTATATGGGTCCTTTTTCTTTTCTTCTTGGTTAATCTAGAAAGAGGTCTGTCAATTTTGTTTATCTTTTCAAAGAACCAACCTTTTGTTTCATTAATCCTTTGTATTTTTTTTCCAATTCATTTAGTTCTGCTGTGACCTTCATTACTTCTCTTCTTCTACTGGTTTGGTTTTGATTTGTTTTTCCTTTGCAAGTTCCTTGAGATGTGACGTTAGGTTTTTAATTAGTGATCTCTGTCTTTTTGATGTAGGCATTTAAAATATGAATTTTCCCATGAGGAATGCTTTTGCTGTGTTCCACAGATTTTAATAGCTTTTGTCATTCAGTTCAAAGAATTTTTTAGATTTCAATCTTAATTTCATTCTTGACCCAATAATTTTTTAGCAGCAGATTGTTTAATTTCCATGACTTTGTGTAGGTTTGAGTGTTTATCTTGTGATTGATTTCTAGTTTTATTCTGTTGTGGTCTGACCATGTATATTGTATGATTTCAATTTTTTTGAATTTGTTGAGACCTGTTTTGTGGCCTAAGATATGATCAGTTTTGGAGAGTGTTTCATGTGCTGCTGAGAAGAATGAATATTCTGTAGTTTTGGGGTAGAATGTTCTGTAAATGTCTGTTAGGTCCATTTGATTTAGAATTTGGTTTATGTCCATTGTTTCTTTGTTTATTTTCTGCTTTGATGATTTGTTGAGCTCTGACTTTGGGGTGTTGAGGTCCCTGGCAATTATAATGGTGCTATTTATTTCTTTGCTTAGCTCAAGTAAATTTTGCTTTATGTATCTGGGAGTTCCTGTGTTGGGCACATATATATTTAGGATTGTTATATCTTTTTTTTGAATTGCTCCCTTTACCATTATATAATGACCTCTTTGTCTTTATTTACCTTTGTTTGCTTATAGTAAATTTTATCTGATATCACAATAGCTATACCTGCTCTCTTTTGATTTGCATTTGTGTGGAATAATTTTTTCCATCCTTTCATGTTAAGTCTGTATGTGTCTTGTGGTTTAGATGTGTTTCCTGGAGACAGCAGGTACTTGGGTTGTGTTTTTTCATCCATTCAGCCAGCCTGTGTCTTTTCAGAGGAGGATTCAGTCCATTAACGTTAATTTATAACATTGATATGTTGGTCTGTTCATCCTATTGGGTAGTACCTTATTTCTTTGTTTTACCTCTTGTTCTATTGTTTTATAGGAGTTGTGAGTTTTGTGATTTTTTAAGGCGACTTTACTCTGGTGGGTATCTTTTGTGCTGGTTTGTGTATAATGGTGTTCTGAGCATTTTGTGCAGGGCAGGTCTGGTCAAAACTAGGTTTGCTGGATGCAAAATTCTAGGCTAGCAGCTCTTTTGTTTAAGTCAATTGAAGATGAGGCCCCAATCCCTTCTCGTTTGTAAGGTTTCTGCTGAGAAGTACACAGTTAGCCTGATGGGTTATTTGATGCTTTTGTCTTCCTGCTTGCAGAATTTTCTCTTTTATTTTGACTTTGGCCAGGCTGATTACTATGTGTCTTGAAGATGACCAATGTGCTATGAATCTTCCTGGCACAAGGAAGTTTTCCTCAATAATTTCCTCAAATAGGTTTTCCATGCTTTTAGCTTTTTCTTCTTCTCCTTCATGGATACCTATAATTCGAATGTTAGTTTGCTTCATATAGTCCCATATCTCTCTCAGTTATTGCTCAGGCTTTTTTATACTCTTCTCTGACTCTTTGAATGACTGGGTTATGTCAAGAGTCTTGTCTTCAAATTCTGAGATTCCTTTTTCTCCTTGTTTTAGCCTGTTAAAGCTTTCTACTCTGTTTTGTAATTCCCTAAATGACTTTCATTTCTTTAAGTTCCGTTATATCCTTTCTTGTGTTGTCTAGCTCTCTAGTGACTTTTTCATTTTTTTCATTGATTTCCTGAAATAGTTTTTTGGCTTCTCTTTGTTGGTTTTCAAATTTCCCTTCAATTCCATTCATGTCATTTTCCATATATATTCTGAATTCCATTTCTGTCATTTTGGCAATTTCCTTGTCGGTGGAGTTCACTAATCTAGCTCCATTGTGTTCCCTTGGGGGTGTTGAACTGTTTTGTTTTTTCATGTTGCCAGTGTTCTTTTGCTGGTACAAATAGAGAATGGGGTCCAAAAATAACTGGAAAAGAATCATTTTCCAGGCTTTTAAATCCACTGACTTTACTTTTCTCTCAAATTCCCTGAAGAAACTCAGTCAGCTATCATCTATTGTTATAAGACACTGAAAGACATCCAGCTCAGAGATCAGTTCATCTGATATTGAATGAACTGAGTTTAGTCTTTTGCTATTCTCACCTCGCTCCTCTCCTATCGGCTCTGGGTTAATAGGGTTGCAGGGCATCTGTTCTCCTTTGCTGGAAACTCTCTCAAACCAAGTCCAGGAATGATGGTTGCTCAGGGTTGTGGGATCCTGAGTGAAGTGTCGGACCTTGGGAGGTTCTGCTGGTCCTGTGGTAGTAGTGGGAACTCAGTGGTGTGGTCTTGGAGTCCAGACACAACTCTGGAGTCTCAGGGGTGGAGTCTCAGGGGTGGAGTCACAGGCCTGGCAGTGGCCCTGGAGCTACAGGGGCAGAGCCCTGGACTCAGGCACAGTAAGAGCTTCAGAGCTGGCTCTGGGGATTTCAGGGGCAGAACTGCCCATGTGGGGGGCTGTTACACCAGTGTGGGGACTGCTGATGCTCAGTCGTGTAGGCAGGGGTTTGTCTCAGTTGCCCAGGTTCCCTGTGGGTGGGCAAGAGCTGCTGGTTGGCCAAAGTTCTCTCCCTACACCTAGGACCCACTGAGGCAGTCACCCCAGTCTTCCCAAGTGGTGCCTGTGGCATCTGGGCCTCCTCCCCTGTTCAGCTCCCATGCCAGGGAGGAGGTGTGCTTGGCCCCCTGTCACAGGACACAACATGGGGGAGCGTCTGTTCCCTCCCTGGCCTAGCAGGGGTGATGCAAACACTACTGCTGGAAGACTGGGTTTTGAGTGGACCTGGCTCTGCACCAGAGTGATCAGAATGGTGTTGGTTGCAGAAACCTGGGATTTGCAGAAACCTGGGATTTGCAGGCACCCGATCTCTGCTTCACCTGCTCTCCTGTGGAATGTCTCTGCATAGACTGTGAACAGCTCCCTCATCAGCCCAGAGGTCTGCAGTGGAAGAGGGGAGACTCTTCACAGATTGAGCTGCCTGTAACTTTTGTTTCTCTCCTAAAAATCAGTGTCCCTGTGGGTTGCTTCTATCCTGCTGTCTTCACCTCTTCCCAGCAGTGTGAATTGTACTGGGACCCCCAGCTTAATCTCCAAGATGGTGTGTGATGCTTGTGAGTAAGACTCAGCCATGCCCTGTTTGATTGAGTTGGTAGATGCTGCAATGAGCTATAGAGTTGTTCTCCCTGTCAGTGGTTGATGCTTGTAGGAAAGAGCCAACTACAGAGATTTTTTTTGTTCCTGAAATAAATTCTAGTCCCTCAGGGGGAACATTTGAATGCCCCAGGGTTTGGGAGGGCCTTGTAGCTCCCAGAGGATGCTTGCTCTCCACCATAGCAGAAGTGGGTGGAGGAGCAAGGTTGGGTGTGGTTAGATTAGGAAGGCTTCGCAAAGCCTCAGCAAGGCTCAAAGGTCATTTCCCTGGCTGCTAGGGTGAGCCAGTGGGAGGAGGGTTGGGGCAGTCTCTCCAAACCGGGATAACTGCTTGTGAGGAAGGGGTCATTTTCCCCCAACTGGCTGTTTGGAGTGAGCTCTGCCCATCTTGCATTACCCCTGCTCTCTGGTGTCTGGTTGGAAATGGGTGCTTGATCATGCCACACTTGGTTGCTGTGGTGCCTTGGACTGGGATCTTCCCTGACGGAGGAATGTTCCTAGTCTGACAGCGTGGCCTTGTGCTTCCACAGGGCTCCAAGGTCATTTTGCTGGCTGCTAGGGAAAGCTGCTGGGAGGAAGGTCAGGGAAGGGTCTCCAAACTGGGAAGGCTGCTTGTGAGCAAGAGGCCACAATTCCCCAACTCGCTGTCAGGAGTGAGCCCCACCCCTCTTGCATTACTCCTGCCCTCCAGTGTGCAGTTGCAATCAGGTGTCTGAAGGCACCGCCCTCAGTTGCCATGGCACCAAAGGCTAGGATCTTCCCCACCAGAGGACCCTCCTGTGAGGGGGATGGGCACTCCCCCAGATAGCCATGTCTAGGATCCCCACAGTATTCTCCCATCAGTTCCACCCACGTGGGCTCCCTTGCCTCCCACGTCCAGCTCCCAAATCTCCCCCTTATGTCCCCTAGCAACCTGCTTGAGTCCTGGGGGCATGGGATCTGGCCTCCATGTCTGACCTGCTGGCGTGCATCTCCAGGAAATGCCAGTGAGCTGGGAGCTCCCAGATCAGGCACCCTGGGTCCACTGTAGGTCCTCAAGAGGAAAGGTGTGGGCCCCACTCTGTGGAAACCTCAGACTGGAGGACATGCCAACTGGGGAGAGGCAGCTGCTCACCGAATTCTTGGCTAAAACTGCTCTCTTGGTTGCAGTGGGTTGGGGAGGGGTGGGAGATGATGCATCTGAATGGAAGAAAGCTCTCTCGTGTCACTCTCCTTAGAGGGGAACCCTGCACGGAATGTCCAAGCCCTGGGATCACGCAAGTTGTCCCCACAGTTCCGTAGTTGCCGCAGTGCTTGGTGTCATGGGGGTGGAAAAGCTTCCAAGTAACTTGGCAGCCTGCTGGTCACTGCAGCAGTGTGGGAAGGAGAAAGGGATCCCCTCTTACCCCTTTGCTGGACTCCAAGCCTCTCTGTGTTTGATCCTCACTGATATCTTTTTTTCATTTTTCCTCTTCCTTCTCTGCTTCACAATTTTCTTCTGTGAGGTCCTCAGCAGGCTCCGGTACTTATTTCTCTGACCTATACCTGATCTGTGTCCTCTCTCCCCACTCCTTTATCTGAAACCTTTCCTTCCTCCAGGATGGTTGGTAAGGAATGTCTGTAGTCAGCCATCTTGCCTTGATCTCCACTTTCAGTTTTCTAAGAATTTTTCTCTTTTTCTCAAAATCATAAGTAGGCCTTGAATGTTGTTACATATATATTTTTGCATTTATTCAGAAGATTGTGTTTTTTCTCCTTTATCCTGTTCTTGTGGTGAATTACATTGCATAGATGAGATTAAATTATCCTTGCATTATTGGAAAAATTTCTCCATAAGTATCATTATTTCTCTTTATGTATATCTATATCTCTCAGTGTTAAATTTTTTAGGGTTAGCCTTTATATTATATCATACTCTATATTTGGTTGAGTTATCAAGCTTATACCAACTTCATAAGTGAGTTGGCAAATTTACTTTCCTACTTTCTCGAAAAAGTTTATTAAATAGGGATTATCTGTTTTATCCATTTGTTTTTCTTTTAATGTTTTCTGCGTAGTACTTATATTCCCAGATATCTCTTACTCACTTCCCCCTTTGCTTGGAACTATCTGCCACATTCACTAGAAAAGTGTATCTGGTTGGTGGAGAAGGGAGGTTACCTAAGCTATAGTCTGTTTCTTCCAGGTAATTTTCGAGTGCTTTGGGTCATGTTTAGATCAAAAACTTCCAGGATAGCAAGGTGGACCAACTATTCCTCATTTGTTCATCTAAGCATATCTGGTGTTGAAAAAATAGTAAGTTAACAGTGGAACCAGCTGTGGAAGATCTACTGACTTTTTCCTTGGTGATCACTCCTTTAGGTTCATAGCATAGAGGTATTTCCTTTTTGGTATTTGATTTTACAAACATTTTATGATATTTTACTATTTTTGGTTTATTTCCTCATGTGATAGGCAGGACGATTATGGAGTTCTGATTAATTTCGTAATTTTTCTCAAAATGTTTATTTGTTTATTTGTATTATTGTGGGTAAGGGCAGTTTTCAGACACACTTTCTTAACTCCTGTTAATGAAACTACTCCTAATGTAGTTTCTTTCTTGCAACAAGACTAGATTGGGGTCATACCCAGATCCATCTTGTGAGCCTGAGCCAGACCAAGACTCCTCTACTCTTTTGAATACAACTGCTGTGCTCCTAAAGTACAAACCATTTTGCATTTTGGTTATTTGCATGCTTCCCCACAAGCAGGTAACTCAGAATGTCATTTGTGAAACATTCTTTATCCCCCAATTTATGCCATCTCCACGTCTGTGTAGCCTGCTATTCTTTATTTCTGTGCCTCAGAATCCATTTCATCATGGAATGAACTCTTACATGTTCATTCTTCTCATCTTGAATTTTAAGTCTAAAAACTCATAAAAGTTGATCTTATTCAACTAGTTCCATTAACTTTGTAATTCCTGGTCCATAGAAGTTTAGAGTTGATAAGTTGGAAAGGAATGAAAAGAGTAAGAAGACGGTGTACAGTAGCAGCGAGACATAACAGCTACTGATGACGACTGATAGCAAGGGGAGGGACAAAAAATGACAAAGAGCAGACTTAAGGCAAAAAGTTTAGGAGCCTGGTCATTTACGAAGCAACCCTCCGGAAGTCTTACAGCATCTGTGTACTAGAGCATAAAAATAACTTAGGTTTATAGAAATAATCACAATTCATCAAGAAGAAATTAAATAATGCACAATGTATTTTAACATAGAGTGTAGGAAGTGCTATTTATTTCACAAATATTTCATCTTAACATAATTAAAATTATATGCATTTAAAAAGTTAAAGATGATAGTTTCAGTTACCTTAAAAGCTAGCATGAATTTGTGTTCAATGATGGATTCAAGATTATTATTGTATTTTTAGTTATCTCTTAAATTGGCATTATAAACATTTATTACATTTCCTTTTGCAAGATATATGTTTGTGTTGTTTCAAACATTTTTTAGAAACCATTTTAAAACTATGTATTAAATATTTTCACCAGAAAATCCAACTTTTAAAATTAAATTACTGAAAGAATGAATTAGGGGAATATGTTTCATTATCACATAGAATCAAAATTGTTCTCAAGGGGAATCTTAAAGATGACCTTATGAAGATGTTAGGTATTAGTATATTAGAGAAGGGAATGCAATCTTATTTATCTTCCTTTATAATTTTTAGTGACTTTTATGACAGTGAGTGATCCTCATCCCAAAGCTCAAAAGCAATACAAGGACCATTTCATCATTAGGTTTGAAAAATTAGTTATGGAGAATGAATTTGGATTCCAAGTTTTTTTTGTATCTCAACTTTTGTAGGTAAGAAATTGCAGGGCATTAACAATTAGGCAGCTTGTTCAAAGGCACAGAGCAATTTATTTGTAAAGAATGGGGCTCTAACTCATAATCTCTACATCTGTGATTCCAAGGCATATGGTTTTCTTTTTTCCTATAATCTTATTTCTAAAATAAGATCTGTAAGAGAGAGATTGGATATATGATCGCAGAATCCGTGCTGTTCAAATCCAACATCATAGTCTATCATCCTAAGTAGATGCCTCCTTATGTGGTACACACTTTATGGGTACCACGGATCCCATCTAAACCATAACCTCACAGATTGAAAGAACAGAATCACAAACAAGGAAGACTTTCTGAATTCAAAAGATTTTTTTTGTTTCTCTTGAATACTATGAGAAATAGCTGATATTACTAACTCTAGGTAGTATTTCTCAGGGTATATTTCTCATATTTAGTATGTTTATTACATGGTAAATTCATTCCCACTAACCATGAAACTGATTTCCTTCCAGGCTGACCTCTTTCAAATTACTTTTTCTCTGTCCCCTAAAAGCCTGTAAATCCAATTAAATGAAAAAAAATTCCCATCTGTTCAGTTCCTGTGCTTTACTAGACTGTGGGTCTTTGTGTTCCTTTTCTGGTCTTGAGATAGTGAATACTTTCCGTGCAGAAACAGTTTTAGATCATTGATGGCTATGAAGGACGTGAGCAGAACACACAAAAGATTCAGTCTCTGTTCTTACTCTTACGACAAGATGAAATGTTAAAGTATTCTTCTCTTTTCCCTATTCTTGGTAGTTGGATAGAGGTAATTGTTAGTTTGTCTTTGAACTTACTCCTTTCTCTACTCTCCTAAAGCTACAGGACTTTAGGAAGAAGTATGATTTAACCATCCTGAGTAAATAAGAAACCAGAAAACCTAGACTAGAGCAATCTGTAGCTAATACTTTATAATATATTATAATAATATTATGTTAAAATATATACTATAACAATTATTATAATATTATATCACATATAATTTATATGTGATATGATATATATAATAAATTATATTATATTATATATATTATATAATAATATATAATAGCAATATATGTATATTATAATTATTATTCAGCAAGTCAAAAAGGCGAGCTGCTACCAATAAGGTAGGAAAGAGGGAGTGATCACCTAGATTCGTGGCTTAACCTGCAAAATGATCATGGTTGCTACCAATAGCCCTATATCTAGGCAGAAGAGACAGGGAGAGGTGCTGGGCAGTGTGGCAGGAGATCAGGGAACCGTGGGTATAGGACGGTTTGATCTGGACTTTTTCTTTTAGCAGAGAAAATTGTCCATTTAAGTGCTGTGGTGAGTAATAAAATGAAGATACTCAAAACCTAGTTTGGCTATACAAAAATTATTTTAATGACATTTATTAATGTTTGTTGTTTTACCATTTTGGCCAATTCCCATATGTACTAATCATTACACATGTCATAAATATGTGTCATAATAATGGGTTGTATGCTATATTTAAAAATAAAATTAATTTCTGTTTAACATTTTTTATTGTTGCATGGACCTGTCTAAATGTTGTATAGTTTATTGTTTATCACTTTTAGAAATTAAAAGGAAAACTAGTTCCGGTTCTGTGTAAGAAACCCTGGGTTTCTTAAAATATAAATAAATACAGTGAATGCTGGAGTGCATTCACCATGCATTCATCAACAAATATTTGATGGGTGTATGCTGTGGGTGAGGCACTGTGCTAAGCATTAGGAATATAGCAATGAATGAAGCAGACCTAGTCTCTGGCCCCTGACACTTACCGCCCTCCTTGGCGCTTTGGACTTTGTTTAAAAATGTTAACTTAGAAGAGGCTGAATGAAGACTATGTGAAAACTCTCAACTATTTTTGCAATATTATGTAAATCTAAAATTAGTTCAAAAAAATTATAAAATATAATTTATAATATATTATAATGACATTTATGACATGACAAGATCAGGGTTTATGGGAACATTTTATGAATGAAGAGGAACTGGTTGTCCTGGAGAGAAGGAGAATAATTAAATCCAGGCAGAAGGACTAGAACATGGAATGGGCTCATAATGGGAGACAGTGCCTGTGTGTGGGTGAAATTGACATTCAGGCTGGCTGGCGCTTTGGGAGTGAGAGGGAGGGGGTGCCAGCCCACTTGGTCATCCCCATCATGGGTCCCTGCTCTGGTGATAATGTTTTTGGAAAGCCAGAGCTGCTAATTCTTAACATGTAATTTTAGCCTAATCCTCTTTCTCTTCCACAGTATCAAGTTATTGATGCAAAGCAGCTTCTCAAGGTTTTCATTATACCTTACCCATTCCCCTCCTCATGCAGCCAAGCAACTAGATTTTGCCAAGTAAATGTGAGGCTATAGGATGTTGGAGCCACAAGATAGAAGAAGCCAGTCTCTAAATTACCACATAAAAGATACTCTCCTATCAACAAGGAACACTTGTACTAAACTTTTACTGTGTTAAGTCACTAATGTTTTGCTTTTATTTATTACAGTAGCTAGGGTCACCTTAACCTATAATGATATTAACTTAAAACTCTCTAGGGTTTGGTTTTCAGGATCTTGAAGTTTCCAGCTCCTTAAACACCTTGCTAAATGGTTCTTGATCCTTACTCCTTCAGGCATGCTTTACTTATCCTTGGTTTCAATTTAACACCTATTTGTTAAGTATCAACTATAATGAAGACAGGTAACACAGTAAAGTGGAAAGAGCCCTGAATTTGGGATGGGATGAGCAAGTTCAGGCCCTTTCACTTACTGCTGGTTGACTGATATTAGGCAGAATACTTAACCTGAAACTCAGTTTCTCTTGGTATATTGTGAATAGTAAGTTGCCTTAGTACAGTTCTTTCAGTTTCCAAATATTTCTATTTACATTATTTCATTTGTTTATTTTTTCATTTATTTCTTGAAAGAAGCCTCTTATGTATTGCTTATCTGATAAAAGTATTATCATCCCACTATCCTCTGTCAATGTCACTGAAAATAGGGAAGCTCTAGTTGGTGATGTCAAGGAATTTTGACAAAGTCATAGGGCTGATAAAAATTGTAGCCAGCATCTTAGTACAGTTTTTCTGACTCAAAATCCCATGCTCATTCCTCTTTGTCATAGCATCTCATCTCCTGCAGGACTGTGAGAATAATAAGAAAAAAGAAAAAAGAATTATGTTAGAACTGACTTGACATTATCTATTTTCTTTTCTGAGGTTTTAACCTCAATTTCTGTTGGCTTTCCCCTCATAAGATCATGTTCAAAATTCTATATCAAAAAATAAAAGCATATTGAAGCCTCTTACACTTCCTAGTTTGTAGGAAATGTGGTTGAAAGAGACACAAGAAGCTGGGTTCATGGGGTTTGTTATACTAATTTCTACTTATTACATGATTGACAACTTCATAATAAAAAGTAAAGAAAAAAACAAATATGGAAGGGGTTATGGACTGAATGTGTTCCTCCCAAATTTATATGCTGAAGCTCTAACCCCCAATGAGATGGTATTTAGTAGTGGGACCTTCAAGAAGATAATGAGAGTGTGGTCTCCATGATGGGATTATAGGGTTCTTGTAAGAGGAGCAAGAGAGTGGAGTGCTACCCACCTCCACCCTCCCTTACCTTATAAGGATACAGAGAGAAGCAGTTGTCTGAAAGCCAGAAAGAGGGACCTCACCAGAACCTGACCATGCTGGCCCCCTGATCTGAGATTTCCAGCCTTCATAACTGTGAGAAATTAATTTCTTTTGTTTAAGCCACTCAAACTATGGTATTTTATTATGGCAGCCTGAAATGGCTAAGATAAAGGGCAACAAAGCCTTTATACATGCCATAGTTCTGTCTCTCCATCATTTGCTTCTTGTATAAACTCACAAGACTGACTGTATCACTTCCTCACTCTCCACTCTCTGTGCACACAACTGTGGTCTGTCACCTACCTCCTGTAGACCTTGGAAACTACAAAAAAGTCACGAATAAACTCTGTTTAGGAAAATCCAGGAATAAATCTAATTCTTACTTCACTTGATATTTCCTTGGGATTTATTATTGTTGATCCCTTTTGAGGCACACAGTATTTTCTGAATAAATTCATTTTTTCTCTTGGATTTTATAACAGGAAATGAAAAATATTCTCTCTTTGTTTTTTCTTCTCAGCTACATTGGCTGTCTCTTTTGCGGTGTTTGCCTTTAATGCACATGTCCCCCATACATTTGGCTCTCTTCTCTTCAGCTTTCACATAGTCTATGAATGATCTCAATCTCGTCCACTATTTCCATCATTCACAGCTTCCAGTTCTACAAATAGCTGGTGAATCCCAAATGTGTATTCTCCTTTCTAGATCTTGATTCTGAACTATAGTCTGGCTACTTGATATCTCCATCTGTGTATCCCTCAGGAAACTCAAACTCAACATGTCTGTGATGGTTCTAAAATACATCCACATATTCTTTGATATTCCTCCATTCAAAAGTTGGAGCTTAACTCCCCAGCCTTTTAATGTGATGTAGACTTAGTAACTTGCTTCTAACGAATAGAATATAGTAGAAGGAATGGTGTGTGACTTCTGAGCTAGGTCATGACAGGCATAGCCACTTTCTTTTTGATCTCTCTTGGGTCACTTGCTTGGGTCAAGCTAGCTACCATGTCAGGACACACAAATAAGCCCATGAGGTGAGGAATTGAAGCCTCCTGACCACAGCCACATGGGTGAGTGTCTTAGTCTGTTTGTGTTGCTGCTAAGGAATATCTGAAGCTGGGTAATTTATAAAGAAAATATGTTTGTTTGGCTCATGGTTCTGCAGGTTGTACAAGAAGCATGGTGCCAGCATTTGCTTCTGGTGAGAGCTCTGGGGAGCTTCCGCTTATGAGGAAAGGTCAAGGGGAGCTGGCATGTGCAGAGATCACATGGCAAGAGAGGAAGCAAGAGAGAGAGAGAGGTAGAGGTGTCATGCTCTTTTGAACAACCAGCTCTTGAGGGAATAATAGAGTGAGAAATCACTCATACCCCCATCACCTGAGGGCAATAATCTATGCATGAGGGATCTGTCCCCATGACAAAAACTCCTCCCATCAGGCCCCACCCTCAACACTGGTGATCACATTTCAACATGAGATTTGGAGAGGACAAGCATACAAATTATAGCAGTGAGTTTGAAAGCAGATTCTTCAGTCCCAGTCAAGCCTTCAGATGCCTATAGTCCTGGCCAACATCTTGCTTGCAACCTCAGAGAGGATCTGTCCCAGAATCACTCAGAAAAGCACTCCAAAATCCCTGACCCACAGAAACTGTGACATAATAAATGTTTGCTCTTTCAAGTCACTATATTTTGAGGTAATTTGCTATGCAACAATAAATAACTATATAGTGTTTGAAACTGAAATAATTATTGTTTCCCCATAACACACCTATCTCTTTTCCTTGATTCTGTATACCCCCAAACCCAAAACATTTATTTTCCTCACCTTCCTTGAGCTGTCAGTAAGTTTTGCCAATTTAACACCTGTAATATCTTCCTCTTCTATCATGCTTTACCACTTCATACCACATTCTAGGCCCTCACCTTTGTTAATTTGTTGCCTGGACTTTTCAACATTGCTCTCTTGCTGTAGTCTTACTTTTTACCAAAACAGTCTATACATATTGGTCTCTGAGAACTCTTATCTAAAATGTAATATAGGATTTCTTCCTTACTTAAGGTTATTTAATATCTACCCCCATTTTTATCACTTATAATGTTCCCCAAACACTGAACAAATGGCATGAGTAAATTTGGGATATTGTGGTGTTTTATTCTGAAGTCTAAATTCAGCATAAAGGATCATCTTTTAAAAAGATATAGTCTTAGGGTATATTTTTGGTATCCTAATACATAGAAAAGTAGTTATTAATTGTTGTTATTGTTGTTTTCAGTGTTCTTACCTGGAAATGTAAAAGATAATTCTAATTTAAGAAAATAGTTGATCAATTCATTAAATCCAATGAAATTAAATTTTGTGCTTGATCTTTTACCACAAATGATCATTATATAGTAAAAACAAAAAATATCTAATCTCCAAACCAACAAAGCTATTCCATGCCTCTATAGCTTTGAATGCTTTCTCTACCTAGAATGGTTTTCCTCTGACTGCTTGGAAAACTTTTACTTATTCCTCAAGATCCAGGCCCATTGACTTCTCCTGTATGAAATTCTTCCTGTTCTACTCAAGTGGAATTGATCACTCTCTGTATAATTTTTTATTACTTAGCATATTTTTATTACTACAATTATCTTGTTCTCTTGATATTTGTTTATATGTCTACGTCTCATTCTAGATTGGTAACTCTTTAATTAGCAGAAGCACGTCTATGTGAAGTGTTAAAACATTATGGGGGAAGACAAAGCTGAATGGGGAATATCACTTTACACAGGGAAATATAACCTCTTAAGGAAGACAAAACATGTATTTAAATATCTATGACACAAATTAATATCATGTTGGTGGAATAAACCACTAATATAATTCAAAGAAAGAGAATTTCCAGTTAAGATGATTAGGAAAGGCTTCCTGTGGGAAGAATAATAGCTTATGAGCTGGATGTTGAAGGATAGCTGGGATTTTTGATGCCAGGAAAGATATGCCACATGGTAGGAATGATCAAATGTGTCTTGGAGTTTGAAAGAATGTTGAAGCTTCCAGTGTGGCTGATGCACAGTGTTGGTGCTATAGAACAGTGGGAAACAAGTTTAGAAATATAAATGGGGCCAAGTGTGGAAAACTTTTAATGCTAGGCTGAGAAATTCAGGTGAGAATAGGGAGCTATGGAAACTTTTGTGCAGAAAGAAATAGCTTGATCAGAACTATAAGATAAGAAGATTAGCTTGGAGGAGTAAGTAGAATTGCCAAGAGCAAACCTGGGTGTGAGGAGACTACTGAGGGACATATTACAGTAGCCCAGGCAAGAGGCAAGCAGGGTCTGAGATATAGTGAAAGTAGTGGGAAGAGAAGTAGAGCAAGGATGCTAAGCTAGTACTTAGAAGACATTAGCAAGTCATCAGATATGGAAAAAGAAGAAGAAAAAGAAAGAGACAAATCATATTTGGAGGTTTTGAAACTGTGTTATTTGAAGAAATTGAGAAAAGTTATGAGATGCTTGGGATGGGGGTAAAGGAGTCTCTTAGTCTGACCTTATACATATTTCATAGTTTGGGGAAAAAAGAAAAATCCATTTGAGATAATAGTGAGTTGATCAAGATGAGATAAAATGAACCACTGTAGATATTGTTCAATTAAAAATAAATGAATTTAATTATGGTTTATAATAGTGTAAACTTGAAATCCAAAATGCATATTCTTTCTATTTCTAAAGTATCCATCACATCCACCCTACTTCCTCCTTCCCCAACCACCCTAGTTGGAATTATTATTATTATTATTATTATTATTTGCCAAGTGGAAAAAAGTGTGACTAAAGCCACCTGGGACTAGGTCACAGCTGACCTTCCAAATGCCACAGGTACATGAGCAAGCCCAGGCCAGATGAGCCAAGGCTGGCCCAGACCAGCAACTGCCCATCAGAATTGTGAGCTAAACAACTGGTTGTTATTTAAACTACTAAATGTTGGGGTAGATAACTGATCCAGTCATATTATTTCTTCTTGTCTTGTAAGATTTGTATAATTTTATCCATTAGAGTGCCCCAAGGGCAGGAACTATCTTATCTGTGTCTTCATCATTTAAATTATTTTTAAATGTTTAATTATTATGGGTACATAATAGTTGTATATCTTTATAGGTTACATGTGATGTTTTGATACAGGCATACAATGTGAATTAATCAAATCAGGGTAATTGGAGTATTCATAACCTTAGGCATTTAACATTTCTTTGTGTTAGGAACATTTCAATTCCATTTTTTAAGTTATTTTAAAGTATACCCTAGCTTATTGTTGATTATAGTCACTTTGTTGTGCTTTCAAATATTGTTCATTCTATCTAACTATATTTTTGCACCCATTAACCATCCCCACTTTATCTACTCCCCCAACCCTTCCCAGCCTCTGATAACCATCATTCTACTC
Organism: Daubentonia madagascariensis; assembly: GCA_023783475.1. Lineage (NCBI taxonomy): Eukaryota > Metazoa > Chordata > Mammalia > Primates > Daubentoniidae > Daubentonia > Daubentonia madagascariensis. Next base: position 19,587,419 of record JAKFHU010001684.1, on the reverse strand, counting down.
TTTGTCTCCATGAGATCAATTGTTTTTAATATTTAGCTCCCACATATGAGTAAGAACGTGAGAGATTTGTCTTGTCGTGCTTGGCTTATTTCACTTAACATAATGTTCTCTAGTTCTATCCATGTTGTTGTAAACAGCAGGATTTCATTCTTTTTATGACTATATAATGTTCCATTATGTATATGCACCATAATTTCTTTATCTGTTCATCCATTGATGGACACTTAGATTTATTCCATATCTTGGCTATTATGAATAGTACTGTAATAAACATGGGAGTGCAAATATCTTTTCAGTATACTGAATTCCCCTCCTTTGGATATACACCCAGCAGTGGGATTGCTGGGTCATATGGTAGCTCTATTTTTAATTTTTTGAGGAACTTCCATACTGTTTTCCATAGTGGTTGCACTAATTTACATTCCCACCAACAGTGCACAAGAGTTCCCCTTTCTCCACATCCTTGACAGCATTTGTTATTGCCCGTCTTTTTGATAAAAGCCATTTGAACTGGGGGGAGATGATGTCTCATTGTAGTTTTGATTTGCATTTCTCTGATGACTAATGATGTTGAGCATGTTTTCATATACCTGTTGGCCATTTGTATGTCTTCTTTTAAGGAATGTCTATTCACAACCTTTGCCCATTTTTAAATTGGATTATTTGATGTTTTTTCTTAACAAGTTGTTGGAGCTCCTTATATATTCTAGTCATTAATTCCTTGTCAGATGGGTAGTTTGCAAACATTTTCTCCCATTCTGTGGGTTGTCTATTCACTTTGTTGATTATTTCCTTTGCTGTGTTAGTCATTTTTATACAAGTGCCTATTCCAGTATATTCCAATACATATTAAATTTATTCCTAATGTTATCAGAAAATGTTAGCATTTCTCCCCCAAACTTGAGTTAAATCAAAGGGAAACATTTGAAAGCCTCTTGTTGGGTAGATAGGTAGGTAGATGAGTCTTACTCCCAGCCTTTGTCTAAATGTGACTGATGGCTGATAGATGCCAACTAACACTTGTTGTCCCCTAATTTTTTCAAAAAGATTCTCATTTATCAGAGTTTGAGCTAATATATGTTTTTCATTTCAAAATCATATTTCAGCTCCTAGTCCAATTTTGTACAGATTTACCTTTTGGCTCTCGTGTAAAGTAGAAGTTTTCTGAAAGGCACAGCACTATATTTAATAGCTATTGCTAGGCAGGGGCAACCAGAGCACTACTGAAATCAAATTAATTGGCCAGAAGGGACTGAGCCTGGAAACATTTTGGATTAAAACTGTTCTCTTCACTGCTGTCTGGAACAATATATTTCAAGTAAAACTGCTTTACATAAAACTTCTGTTGCAATTCAATCCTATAGAGACTTTTCTCTCCTTACAAAACATCTAGCATGTTTTTCCAATAAAAAACAATGAGTTTGGATCCTGTTTTATCTTCTACATTAACTTTGTGTGTTCCCCATGATGAGTTTAAAAATAGCTCACCTGTTTTATACATTGTGTTAGGAGTACCTTTATAAGAGTGAGTTATAAGGGTTTATAGGTGTGTATGTGCATATATTTTAATATATGAGTCTATAGCTACTAGGGCATTTGAGAGATGAGAAAGCCTTTAAATAGCAAAGAAAGAAAAGTCTTAGAGGAATACATACTTGTTAAAATCTACTTGAGTTCTGTTAAAGTGTTATTATTTCAGGAAATGCACTGGAGAAGGCAAATACTCGCTTTTGAAATTTTGAAAACCTTAAATTAGGAGAAGAAGCTTCAAAGGTTGCATACATAACTATGGGGTTGAAGCTTTATCAATATGTTTATATTATTTTGATATATCTTGTCTGTAAGAATTATAGTAAAGCCTGTAAGTGTAGGAAATGAGAGACATATTCCTTAAATGACTGTACCATAGCTCTTAAAAATGATAAGACAGAGGGTTATCCTTTCTTTTTAAGCTAGGCCTTAGTTTGTTTAGGTCCTAGATATACTTTGGGAGATATACTTTGGGAGATATTTGTGTTCTAAACTTCTGTTTCCCCCTAATTCATGTGAACATTGGCTGATACAGAACTTCAATTTTACTTTTTGTTTTCTTCAAAAACAGATTTGATAAGTGATTCTGATGGAATGAGGTAAAGAGAAAAAAAGAAAATATTGCTCAGAAAAGGGAAATTGAAGCAAAGCTTTTTAAAAAGAGTTTTTTTTTTTTGCAAAAGTATTTCGAGGTTCCTCCTTCAACTCAGTCAATGGAAGTAGTCTCTTGAAATCTAAAAGAAGTCAAAAAGAAATATTTAGCGAAAATGACTGTGACCGATATGTCCTTTTGACACCTGTAGGAATTTGTCAGGATGAAAATGACTGCTAAAAAAACCCAAAAACCAAAAACCAAACAAACGAAAAAGGCCTAGATGGGAATCATGGAAATGTAGTTTCAACAAGTGTGCCATTGGATGTACGTTCTCTAAAAAATCACCTTAATTTTAATGCTAGAATAAAAAGGTTGGTGTAGGGAAGGTCGTAATCAGAATTCAAAACAATTGAATTTCATGAGCACAGACTTTACTAATAGTAGATTTGTGGATATTGGATTAAGACGGGTTAAAGTTAAACTTTAAAATTTTTTCCTCATATATTTTCGAGAAAAAGGTTGAAATTAATAGAAAAAATAAAATAATAATATTACAAGTACTCATTAAACTTTACCTTGATTCACCAGCTGTTAACACTTTGCCATCTCTCTCTCTTCATGTCCTTTTTCAAAAAAAAATCTTTGGAAAGTATGTTGGTTATATCAAGACACTTGGTCCTTTAGTATTTTAGTAGGTAACTGACCATGATGTAATCACAATTGCATTATCACACTCAAGAAATTTAATATTGATACAGTAAAAATATATAATATATAATCCATTCTCATATTTACCAAATTGAGCTCCTAAATGTTCTTTTCAACTGTTTTTATGTTCAATTCAAGATGTGATTAATGATCTCATAGTGCATTTGTTTGTCATATTTCTTTAAACTGCTTTAATTTAGGACAGTCCCCTTATGCTTTGTTTTTCATGATTAGGACACATTTTAAGGATCCAGGCTAAAGGTTTTGTAAACTAACTCACAATCTGGACTTTTGTAATTGCTTCCTTATGATTAGATCAAGTTAAAAATTTTGTCAAGAATAATACATAGATGATGTTTTGTACTTCCCATTGCATTAAATCAGAAGGCTAATCATGTCAGTTTTTTTTTCTTCTCTTATTGGTGATGTTGTTTGATTATTTGGTTAAGATGGTATCTCCAACACCTCCCATTATAAAGGTGCTTTTTCCTCTCAGTAATTAGTGTGCATTCTGTATGTTTATACTTTGAAATTATATAAAATCCTGATCCTCAACAAATTCTCATCCAATAGTTTTAGCAACTATTGATAACGAAATCAATTATTACATTGATGTTTGAAAATGGTGATCTAATTCTTTTAATTCTGCCATTCTACAGTAATTAACTGACATTATTGTACAAAAAAGAGCTTCCACCCATCCTCCTTTTTAGTATAGCTATGGATTCATGTTTTTTTAATTCGATGTTTTAAAACTCATTATCATCATTATTCTTTTGGATATTTACATTAGCCCCAAATTAACCAATGGATATCTTTCAATCTGGTTCCTGTGTCTTTCTGACATGTCCTCATCAGTACTTAATTTTTCAGTAATGGATGCTAGCCTTTGCCACCCAAATCCCCACTTCAGGAATAAAGGATTTATTTCCAAGTTATCTCAAAGGTTGAGGGCTAAAAACTCTTAGCTTTCTACCCAGTCTGAGAATAGTCCTTGGCTGAAAGTAGCTGCCCTATTCAAGGTCAGACCCTCTTTCTGGGGCAGGTTTGCTTGTGGGGGAGGTAAGAACCTGCAACCAATGACTGATTAATGAAAGCATATTAGAGTCTTACCCTCTCTCTTTAATTCTGAAAAGGCATGCCAGCTTCAGAGTGCCCTGTGAATTTGGCTGAGGGCTTGTATGATTTCACACACCACTCAAATTCTCCTTCCACCCAAATTTGCTTTTGTTCCCTTCTCCCACAATTGGTGATCCCAAGAACACTTCTTAATGAACCCTCACTTTGCTGTTGTCATCTTTGAGTCTACTGACTGCAGAAGCAGTCCTGACAATTGGTCTGAGAATGGTCTGAAAAAGCAGATGCTAAAATGAGATTTTTGGAGCTGGATCATCCACTGCTCAGTGGACAATGAGGTAGAGTACAAAGATTCCCTGGCACAAAGTAGAAATTATAAAGCTTTCATCACAGGTAAACTGGAATGCTACACTGGTGAAAGAAAATGCAGTAGTGGGAACAGGCACAGTGTATTAAACATTTGAGATACATGAGGGAAATAGTTCTTATAAGGGCAATGGTATTGGATAGTGCTTGCTGGGGGCAATTGCTGCTTTCTGAAGACAGAATGAAAGACTGAAGAAGGCTAACCATCACTAAAAGGCTAAATGTAAAAGCCAAAGGTATTCCTTGAAAATGTACAGAGATATTCCCATTTCCTGCAGCCTGAGGACAGAAAAGGCTGAGGACATTATTCAGGAGTTAAGGAAAGCAGAGGTCCAGAGAAAGTTAAATTCCCCAACTAGTTAGGTCTGCTATGACAAAACCAGGGCCCTGACTGGCAATAATGGGACTCAAAGACATTGGATGGGGACATTTGTTTGATGCATTTGAAAATCTTGACTTCTCAGATTTCCTGGACCCTCTGAGCCTGCAGAAGTGCCCACCACTTTTTTAAGGACAAGTGCTTTGGCTTTGCCTAAAGTTGATGTGAAGGCGCTATCCCACAAGACAGCGTGTGTCCCCCTAAGCAGTTGTCTTTACTGCCTCTCCTGGCCAAAGAACTAAGGTTATTATTGTACTAGTGAGGGACTGATCTGCAAGACCTAGACCACATGTACTGGCAGGAGCATGTAAAACACATGAGACTGGATATTGGGATTGGATTCTGAGGGTAGTGGATCAAGAAGGGTGGGAAATAAAGCTGGAAAAGGAAAAGTATGTGGATACCCTTTTTCAGGGTACAGAATTTAATATGTTGGCAAGAACACCAACATATGGTGCTAAAATGCTGTTGGAATGTCTTTGGGAAGCTTAGAATCAATGACTCAAACCTTTAATAAAGTGTTGTTAACTGACATGCCCAATGTTTATTTTGGAAGTAATAAGACTGCATTACTTGAGTCTGTGCTTGAGATGCAGTTTGTAGAAAGAAGACACAATGTGGTGGAGATGTCTATGGTAAGATGATAAACCAAAACCATAGCAAATTTGTAAGATATGTACACATGCCATGAGGAACATGATTTCAATTGGATTTTTCTTGCAGTCATAAAGGACGGGATTTAGATAATTTAATCTAAATCTTAAAAAAACCTGTCTAATACGTACCATTTCACTATGAGGGACAGAGACAGAGAATTGAGGAGATACTTGGTTTGTACCAATTCGTAAAACAGAAAAAGTAGTGCTCTTTGATTGAAATGAAGCTGGGGGAGGCAAGTTGCATCTTCTTATCACTTCCTCCCCAAAGAAAGAATATGTCCCCTGAAATCCCTAGGGAACAGGTATTGAAAACTCTGGACTACAGCACATCTAAGGTCCCTTCCAACTCTACAGTTACACAGAGGTGAAACAATATTCTGTATGTTACACACTTCAGTGATGTGAGTGGACTGCCTCAATTGTATCCAAATCATTGGGGTTTGACTTACAAGTCAATGTAATTTCCAGAATGCCATAGAGAATTTGTAAGAGAAACTCTAACTCACCAATTTAAATAAGATAAACCATAAAGGAGCCTTAGTGGCTCAAGCTCTTCCATTGTCCATTCAAGACAATACAGCATCATCCTGAGATTTTACCTATAAAATGTACTTAGAGGATTATATACCACATTCTAATTGGTGGGAAGACTATGCTATAGTCTGTTTTGTAGACACTGTTAAAAAATGAGAAAATATGAGAAAAAAGTATTAAAAATTTTATCTAATTATTCTAGAGAAAAAGATATGTCCTCTAAAAATAGTTTGTGTGCAATGGACTGTGTTCCCACAAAATTCATTTGTTGAAATCCTAACCCCCAAGGTGATAGCATTAGGATGTACAGCCTTTTGTGATGTGATTATGTCGTGAAAGTGGAGCCCTCATGAATGGGATTAGTGCCCTTATAAAGGGACCTCAGAGGGATTTCTAGCCCTCTTTCCACCATGTGAGAATAAAATGAGCAGGAGACAGTTTGCAACCCAGAAGAGGGCCCTCACCAGAACCCAACCATGCTGGTGCTCTGTTCTTGGACTTCCAAGCCTCCAGAACTGTGTGAAGTAAATTTCTGTTGTTTAAAAGCCACTCTGTCTATGGCATTTTGTTATCACTCTGACTAAGACAGCATGCCTTCTCAAGATTAAATTTAAAGCTACCTTTGAAATGAAAAAGTTGGCCTTGATATAAAATTAATACATGTACAGGAAAATAGGCTTTAGTAGGAGAGAACAAGTAACATATTATTGATTCAAACATTTAGAGCAGTGTAAAATGGAAAAGTTTAACTGGAATTTCTAAATTCTCACGAGAGAATGATATGCTTGGGGTAGGAAAGTAAAGATGTTGCAAAACATAAAATAATTTATTGGTGTTGGGTTTTTCAAAATATTTGTGGGGAAGGCTTTCTTTGATAATTAAGTTCAGATAAACACCTCCTATATATTACTAATGCAGACAGGTACTCCAGCCTAAAGAAGAGTCATAAAGGAAGTTGAAAATATTTTACTTAAAGGAAAGATGTACATGATGTTTACAAGTACATTTTTTTGGAAATAATAATATGTATTGATCATTTTTTAATGCTCAGCTTTCCCTGGAAGGTATTTGAGCTTCACTGAAAAATAAGAAAAATCCAAGTGAGAGGTTGTACATCTGTCTCATTGCCTGGCTGGATTAAACCAGGCACAGTACTTTAAAGTTGTTGGCTCCAAACCAGAATTTTTCAAGATTAAGGTTGACGGCTGTTTTATATCCAGCCAAAATTTATTATCTCTAGAAACAATATGTATGTCTTCTTCAATTATGGAAATTCTACATGATCCTGGATAGAATACTTCACAGAAAGAGCTAAATTCATTTGTTAATCATTACCCCAATGTGGCAAACTGATTTAGAAGAAAAGGGTTTTTCTACTCACTGAAAAGAGGTAACAATCAGGGAACTGACATGCTGTGTAAATACACAGAAAATTGCAAGACAAAGATTTTGTGTTATGGGCAAGAACACCAATAGCCCACAGTTCTGACTGTGTGGGAGCCCACACCTAGAGTTTCCACTGAATAGTGGTCCATGTAGAGACAGGATACTCCTGCAACACACATACACATACTCATATTCCCCCGTTTCCTCCACGCCAGTGTGGATGAGATGTGAAACAGACACACGAACACAGGTTGGCCAGTATCCTATGGTATGAGCTGCTGTACCCACTGAACCGGTATGAAAGTTTTCTCTCAGGAATTTGAACTAAGAGGTAGAAAGAAAATTTAGCTGTTATTTTCTACCTTTCCTTGAAAGTAGTGGAAGATTTAGATTTGTGGAAAACAGAAAAATTCTGCATAGGAGAAAGGGTGAAATCAAAGGTATAGTGCTCAGAATGTGTATAGAAATTGAAGGCAAAGGAAAAGGGAAATAAAAGAAGGCATACAAAAAGTTGACAACTTGAGCAGAGAATTTTATATGGCAGTGACTGAAAAATAAGGCCCTATAGAATATATGGGATTGGTAACTGAGGAGAATGAATACTGTCCAATTAAGCAATAATCCAAGATCTCTCTAAACCATAAAGCAGGAGTGTCATCATGAGAGCAGGATGCATGGGACCAAATGCAGAAATGATACATAGGAGAGTTGGGGGGAGAGGTACTTGCAGAGAGAAATTCCTGGGGGAGGGATAGGAGTCTGGCCAGAAAAACTCACCCCACAAAACAGAATCTTCATTGGATACTGTTAATGTTCCCTTTTCGTTACTTCATTTCATTTCTTTATTCCTTCTTCTTGACTTTATTCCATTCTGTCACGTTCCCTTTCTATCTCCTGGCCTGCTGTGCCTCTTGCTACTGTTACTCAGTGGTCATATCCACTGTTGCAAAATTCCTTGAATAGTGACTCCCCTCTTTTAAATTGCTGTCTTTCTAACCTCACTAGTTGGATTTTCTGAAATAGTAGTCTAGAAATTTTTTTGCTTAAGCATATATATTACTCTAAAACGTGGGAGATGGTGCTTTTTCTAGTGTATAGAAGCTTCATCAATTTTCGGAAATCATTAGGCTGTAAAAACGTCAATTCAATTTTCCAAGATTGTTTTGGCACTTCTTGTATTTATCCTTCAGAAATACGCTTGTCAACTTTCCTCCTTCATATATCATTATATTGAAGAATATTGAAGAATATAAGCATCTGCCTTTAATAAGTACACAAGAATACTAATACCAGAGAAGCCCAACCATGAAGATAACAGTAATAATAAAATAAATGGAAGAAAAGAAAGATATGCCTAATTCTGAGAATGCTCACTCTTTGATACATAGATAAGAGAGTCTTTCTTAGTATTATGGAGGGATTTCTTTAACGATTCCTCCTCAGGCTCACTTAAGCATTAATTGTCAAATGATTATTTTCTGACCATGAGATTAAGAGAGAAAGATCCTTAAGTCCAAAATGCCAAAGACTAGTTGAGAGGTAATAGGAAATGAAGACAAAATAACCAATGTCTTTATGAAGGTAAACTGGAAATACAGAAATGATTTATTGAATTTTATCTATTCACAACTTTTCAGCACTTCTTTTGGGTGATTTCAGGAGCAAACTTTATATTCATTTCATTTGTCCACTAGGAGGACTTGCTTCACTTCCTCGGCTACCCTGCATGTGAATGGGGCTGATTTTCAGAGGGATTTTTTTGTGGGATTAAGAAAAAATTACTTATAGTGATCTGTTCATCTACATTTGAGAATAGTAGATATGAGCTCTCCTTTCTCAATGAGCTCACCAGTAAACTATAATTAAGGGACAACAGTGTTGTTAGTTGCTGGCTCACCAGTCAGAGATCTCCAGCTACAGTCATTTTGACCACCCCCCCACCCCATTTCTACCATATAACTCCAGAGACCTTCAATTCTGTTTCCAAGTGGGTATCCCTTATAAAACTACACATGAGTTTTTGATTTCAGAAGTGGTAGTGGAGATTGCATTGAGCAGGAGTATTATCAGGTTAGTGGTCCCTGGGCCCCTTAAAATCTTGGAATTGTACCAACAAATTGTGAGGTTGCACAAGGTTGATTTTATGCCATTTATATTTTTTTTCTTCTTTGTACCCTCTGGTTTTGTCTTAGCACTTTCAGACATGCTGTTAATATTGAATATCATTTTCTTGTCTGTGCATTTTCCATTTTCTGTATGAATCCTTATCCTTTATCTCTGTCAAAACTCATCTCAAAATTAATTTCTTACAAGGATATATTCATAATTAGCCTGGCTTGATATTTTTGATAACTTTATAATTTTCAGAAATGAATTTTAAGCTGCATTAAGCTATACTGCATTAAATTCATTACATGGTATCCTTCCATGTGTACTTGAGTTATTGTTTTAATGTAGGTACTTGTGTGTATAAATAGTTTTAAGAATTCCTGAAGTCAGGAAATGTGTCATGGATCTATAATACTGTCGTGTCTCCATAGTGTCCTTTTCTCAATAAGCATTGCTGGCTGACTGCCCGAGACCAGAATACAGCAACCTCTTCATAGAAATGTCTTTTAACAAGATAAAGGTGCTTTTGGAGAGCCTAGGAATTTTCTGGGGATTCCCCTATGTGTCTTCTTTAGTCCAAAATTTGTTCTTCCTTAATGCCACTCTAGAGGCTTACCTGACTGTGTCATTTTCCAGCCATTGAGGACATCCTGGAAATTCTGAGCTCCTGTTGTTTTCCTTTCCCTGCTTTTGCTTCTGTAGCAGAGCTCACACACTGCCAATGATTTCCATAATATAACAGTTTGTGAATGTTAATATTACTCAAATTAAAATGCCTGTTTCTTTGTGTCTAATCCTCACTGAGCCCCTGCTGAGTCCTACGACTGGGCTGTGAAAAGTTCCCCAAATTGTGCAGCTGTTTAATGGCTCTCACTTATTCATTGCAGCACTCATAAATGACAGATCACAGAAAAGCAGAAACTCAAATGTCAAAACAGACGTTGAAAATTTCATGAAAATCCACAAGGCCAGAGTCATCCTGGCTTTTTTCTCTTAATTGCATCATTGAAGAGACTGCACGATTTACCTTGGCCACCACCAAAATGCAAATGAGCATGAACTGAAAACCCTCAGGGGAGCTTTTCCAAAACTGGCTCACGAGAATACTAGGGGAGACTGCAAGGATGAACTGAGTACCTCTTGAACATCTATTGTTATGTACCAGGCGCTCTACTAGGCCTTCTCATATAACTGTCTAAGTATACTAAATCAAATATCCCTGTACCTAAAACTTGTTTTTTTCTACTTCCTATCTGGGCCTTATCTTTTCCTGAGATAATAACCAAAGTAGTGTGTTGAGGAGAAAAGTCTCAGGAACCTTAGAGGATTTTACTTCACTACCTGTGGGCCCTCAAATACAATTGATAATGACAGTACTATAACATAAAACAACTCTCAAGGTAAAGTTGATGAACCTAAAGGTCTAATGTACAACATGAGGACTATAGTTAATAATAGTGCATTGTATTCTGGATTTTTGCTAAATGAGTAGATTATAGCTGCTCTTGCCACAGGGAGGAAAATGAGTAACTATATGAGATGATGGATGTGTTAATTTGTTTCACTAGAATAACCATTTTACTATCTACATCTATCTCATAACATTATGTTGTGTACCTTAAATATACATAACAAAATTTATTAAAAAAAATAAAGTTAATGAGTGATAATTGTTTAAGAAGAAAGATAACAGATTTAATTTCTGAGAGATTCTCACATCACAGATAATATATCTTACGTGTATGATTTATTTTTTAAAATTCTCTTTATGACAAAAGTAAACAATAAATTTGCAATGAATGTGAAGCAAAAAATAAGAAATTAAAAAAGTTTGTATTTCTTCAACAGAGACAGCCATGTTCAACTATGTATAGGCAGCTGTTTCTACATAATATCCACTCTCACATTGGGAAGTTTTAAGGAAGAATTATTTAAATCACTCACATGTCTACCAGTCAGCTTAGGGCAAACTGATCTAGGCTAGACTTGGCTGGGTTTGTTTCCAGGCCTCAAGTCTGTGGTTTAGAACGGCTGTTCCACATGGTTTTCATTCTCCTTAAGCAGTGGGCTAGTAGGAGCATGATCTCTTAGTACACTGGCAGAGGTGTAAGAAAGCAAGTAGCCTTCTGGCAAGCACATTTCATGTCTTTGCACCACTTTTGCTAACATCCCATGGGGCAAAGTTAATCAATGTGGCCAATCCTAAAATCAATGGGACCATGGAAAAGACTATAGTCACAGAGGTAAGGAGCAGAGAAGTGATTTTCTGAACAATAATCCAAGATGCTTCTTCTTCTAGGCTTTTCTCCATCTTACAGATAGTATGACTATTCTAGTGCAAAGTATTTTCTTGGATTTGGTAACTTAGCTAAATATTCTTTCCAGGCTCCTGGCCTTTTCCCATGTAGTTCTCTTTGCCTGAAATGTCCTTCTAGCTCTCTGACTAAATTCTACTTATATTTCAAAATTTCCTCGGTATTATCTGCTCTAGGAAGATTGGACTCGGTGCCTCTCCTCATTTTTAATGTAGTTCTTAGCATATTAGCAAATATGTAATTCTCTAATTACATATTTGTCTGCCATAATTGACAATGAGCTTCTTCAAGGTAAGTTTCAGGTCTTAATTCTAGGTACTTAGATTTTGTTGAATCAGAGTGCAAGCACATGTCCTGTGTATTGTTATCTGGTTGTTACCTACAGCCATTTTCCAAGTGATTTAAGGGAACATATATACAATATTCCAGTCATAATAAAAACAATACTTCTCATCTCCATGGGCATTAAATTTTATAAAGCATATCCATATTCACATAATTTGAGACAAGAAACATCTCTCTCCCTCTGTCCTCAGTTCCTTCATTATCCTTTATTAAATCTGTCCTTTGACCTTATTGTGCCCACTTGTCTCCTGTCCTAGTCTTCAATTCCTATATTGACAAGTGATGCTGGAGAAATCTCAAAACTGTGAGCACTCTGCAGGTTTTCAATCTCAGTTGGGTTCTGAAAGAAAGTAATTTAGCAATCTTTTATCTTGTCAATGATCTTTTCCACTCTTTTCAGTTGCTACTATAATTCTTTACAGTAATTTTCATACCCTAACTCATGTCCTAACCCATTTTATTTCTCCAAATTACTAATACTTACTTGGAGAATAAAATTGTAGAAATTATCTATTTTGTCCTTATCAGAAGAATGTGTGCAGTTGCCCAAACACATCATTTCTTCTTTGTCTAGGTGCTTTGGTGCTTTATCTTCCTTGTCCTGGAATCTGCACACCTCTCCTCCCTCTCAGAAGGTCTTCATCCACAATTAGTTCATCCTTGTTATCCCTACATATATACTTTTAAAACACTTACGTCAATAAGTTATAATTATTTGTTCATATGTCATCCATTGAAAATGAGCACCTGGGGTGTGATCATTTTAGGACTGTAGTATCCATCACACCAGTTTTATGACCACTCCATAGCAGCCCAGTCCTGACTACCCCAACCAGGATGTGATCTGGAATGGGATGAAGTGAGAATCTCTTTCCTCAGCTTTGGCCAGAGGATGAGCGAAACTGCAAAGAAAGAGATGGAGAAACACGTCCATTGGGTCTTTGAAGGCAGAGGTGCTGGCGCCAAAGTTGAGATTAAGAGATCACTAGTTGCAAAAGACAGGCACAAATCATGGTAGGGTAAAATCTACTGGGTTATCAGGCAGGCTGTTGGTGAATATTGAAGGTCCTTGCCCATTTGTGGGATATGAGGTGTTTTCTGATCTACAGTGTATACACATATACACTCAGGATGTACAAATGGGTAGAGTGCATAATAAATACTTCACTGACTGAGTGAATTAGGTATGACAGGTATTATTAGTTCCTTTTTTAACAAATAGAATTGGTACTTTATTCAAGGACTCAATACAAGGGCATGGAAGCACCCACACTCAAACTGAAGTCTTCTTTATTCAAGCAAGTTCTTTCCATAGCATTTGGAGCTAGGTTTTGAATTTATTCCAGAGAAAAACCCTGTCAGTTAGATGAAACTCTCTACCACCCTCTCCACCCACTTTATACTCTCTCCACAAACATCTTATAACTTTCTTGAATATACCTCGGTAGGCACATCTCAAGAATGGCAAGATGTGTTTATGAAAAATGCCAGAGTGTCACAAAAATATCACAGTTGGCACAAAAGTATATAGCTGCATACCCGGACTTGTATCCATCTCTTGATTTAGAATAACTTTGAAATTAAATTTACAATTTCAAAGCCAAAGTGCTTTCATTTTATCTAGTTGATTTTTTCCAAGAGTATCTTTTCTTTTCTATCTTCATTATCTCCCTTTTATTTCCCTGACCTGATCCCAATTTTTTATTTTCTCTATTTTTAAATATCTCCATTAGGAGGGATTTTTTATTCACCCTACTTATTTTTCTGAGAAGGTGTAGTGATGAAATTTGACTTATATTAATTTTAAGAAAGGGGAATTAAACTCCATGTTATTTGTTTAAACTTTCCTTTTTGACTGAAATGCTATGTCAATTTGAGATATTTGACAAAAGTCCAACCAATCTTTAAAGTCATTTCAAACCCTCTCTCCTCCCTTCCACTTGAGTAATCTCTGCTCATTTTGTGTAAACCACTAGTTCAGTACTCTTTATACTGCATTAAGATAAATCTTATGTTTATCTGCCTCCTGTGTAAACCAGGTTTTCCTTCAGAACATCCTGTCAGGGCTTTGTTTAGCCAGCACTTATTGCATATATGCTAAGTAAATGGATGAGGGCTAAAGTCTCAAGGGGATTATTAAGAAAATAGGTGCAAAAAGGAGGAATATTGATGAAATCCAACTAATATCCACAATGAGTTTGTGGGCCATGTGTTATCAGAAGCCATCACTGTTAGAAGTCTGGGAAAAATAAAAACTGGCATAAAGATATTGGTTTTCTTCCTGAAGTGATCACCTGCTGATTGCACCATTCCGGAAAAAAAATGAGTAAAAACATCAATTTTGAGTTAATGTGTTGCGGGTAGAGGTGGAGAACAATGCTCGTTTTAGTCACTGAAGCTGACGGAGAGTGTGATCAGTGCTCAAGGCAGAAAATCACCCTGAATTACCTAAAAATTTATTATTAACCAAGCCCCAAATAAGGCCTACTTTAATGCAATAGGAAGTACATTTCAAATGGATTCGTTTCTCTATCCATCTGTCTCAATCCAATTTACAATTTGCAATTATAAGCATTTCATTAATCAGTTAACAAGGCATATTTATAAGACACATTAATTCACAGGTTACAAAAGTAAACTGGCTTTATTTTAAAGGCAACCTTAGTATTTTAGCAAGGAAAACCTAGCGCTGTTTATTCCAGTGCTCAGTCTTGCAATTAAGTGTTGGACTGGGAATTAGGTTTAAGATGTAAATCAACTAGTATGTTAATAAATGATTTAGTTTATTATTAATAGTTTAAAGAAGTGAATTGTTGATTGAATCTGCATGAAATACGATAGATGCAACATGAATGCCTACATTTTAAAAATACACAAGCCATAGAAGAAATGATTAAAGAATTAATCTTTCATGTTAGCATGTTAAATTCCTGTCTTTGTCATCTTTGGGAAATGTGATCATAATATTAATAGCTTGATTATTTCTATGAGTCAAGTTTTAAAATACATAATCAGGAGAAATGATATAATTTTTAGGTTCTTAGAAGCATTTACAATCAACTATTCTAGAAATATTTAAGTTACTGAATAAGCATTTTGGAAAAGATAATGTAATTCTGGTTTTCTGCACCTGCGAATTATAGATCTAAATTGTGTGACTGATGGTGAATAATTATCCCAAGTAAATTTCAACTTAATCATATATAAGCTTTCCTCTTTTGGTCTGAAAGTCTGCTGATATCAGAATAATTTTGAATCTCTGGGTTAATGTATGAGTTTCCTTTTCAAGGTCTCATCTATTGAATTGAACCAAAAGCCAGAATTTAGTCCCTTGGAAAGTTTCTTCTGTTAGGGTTTTTTTTTTTTCCAGAATATTATGGGGTACAAACATTTTGGTTACATTAATTACTTCTGTACCGTTTGAGTCAAAGCTGTAAGTGTGCCCATCACCCAGATAGTGTGCCTTGTACCTGTTAGGTGTGAATTGAGCCATCCCTTCCTCCCCCTTCCCAGGGTTTTTTCTTTAACCTTGCTCTGCCTTTCTGAGCCAAAATGGAGTTCTCAGTCACTCTTTTACCTAACCTGGCATTGACTATCTCATAAGTGTGAAAAATATCAGAAGCATAATCAATGTTTGCTGAAACTCCCATGTCTTAACAGCTAATCCAAAACCTAATGGTTCCATAGCAAATGTTACCTGATAATTATAGCCCTACTTTCATTTTAAAGAGGCCCAGAAACATGTAAATCTGACTCTATATTTTCCATCCAGCAGTGTTGCATATGATTAGCATCTAGTGCCTGGAGCTGAAAGTATTGAGTAGCTTTCAAATAATGCTACTGGTAGTAAAATGTTGAATTTTGCTGCAGGTAAAATGTGTCCTGTCCAATAATAATCAGCAGCCAATTCACGTGTGTATTTGAGGAGAGAATTCACATTTGGCAAGTCATAAACCAACAGAGACATTAACATTGATTCAAACATTCTTACTACTTTTGAACACTTGTCACACACATTCTTGGAAACACCATGGCTTTGGATATTTACTGACATGAATATTACTATATACATTCTCTCAATTAAAAACTACCCAAAAGACAACATTATTTTAATACTGTTCTATGTCCCACCCATGAAGGAAAATGACCAACTTTTAAAATCATACTGAATATATATTATCAAGTCCTAGTACTAGCTACTGAAAAATGCTTAGACGTTATCTCAGAGGCCACAAGTTTCAGTGGGAGGTTTCTAGGAAAACAACCCTCACTCAAGTCTGGATTCTAGCAATGAAGAGCTTGGGACAGCAAGCATGTGTCTGCATCTCTGGATTTTAGTCATTACAAAGTGAAGAGTTTGTCTTAGATTATATCCAAAGTCATTTCCACTTCCAGGAAAAAAATAACTTTCAAAACCAGTAAATTCTAATTTTCAAGCCATTAGTTTCCTCCTCACTTTTTCTTTTAAATTATTTGGTGTGTTTTAGGGATTGCAATATAGAGTCATTAAAGTAATTATTGTTCCTCAGCCCTGGTTGACTTGATTATGAGAACCTATTTCTTCATGACCTTTTTTCCCTGACCATTAGGCAAAACATGAACAGAATCCATATATTACATCAGGGAATGAATATGTGAATAAACTCAATCAAAAAGTATCTAGTTCTCATAATTAAGACTGTTTGACTCTCAGAAAGGCAATGCTGTGCCTAAAGGCTCTGCTTTTATGATCCAGAAATGTGGAGAGTTATGGATAGGGGTGAAGTATTCAGATAGCTACACAATTAATTCAGATATAACCACCAAGTTGGAACCATAATGTTTTCAGAAAGCTTTTGAGTAAAGGACTGAATTGCTACCATTTTGCCTCTACAGCAGTGGTCCCCGACCTTTTTGGCACCAAGGACTGGTTTCATGGAAGACAATTTTTCCATGGACCAGGGATTGGGGGTGGGTGATGTGAGCGATGGCGGTGTGGGTGGGGGCGGTGCTGGCTGTAAATACAGATGAAGCTTTGCTGGCTTGCCTGCCTGCTGCTCACCTGCTGTGCGGCTCTCTGGTTCCTAGGTTCCTAAGTTTTATGGAGGACGATTTTTCCACAAGGGTCAGGGGGGAGGATGACAGAGCTCTGCTGCCTGTTCCCTAATAGGCCACAGACTGGTACCGGTCCATGACCTGGGGTTGGGGACTGCAGCTGTAGAGGACAGACACACTTTCTTAATATTATAAGTTATTTCACTAAATAGCGCTTAACACATACAATAAACTGTTGCAAATAGCTAAACCAAGATATAGACTTAGGGCAGCTTGTGACCTTGTCATTATCAGGTACAAAAGAAGATGACAATCTCTTTGTGTATGATTGCATTTAAATTTTATGACATAACAGTTGAAATGAGAACTGTTAGTCATGTAAAGAGGCACTTTAAAGATTAATTTATAAACACATACTCTGGTTATTTAAAGAGGCCTAAAAAATAATAAAAGGGAGTTTTATTTGGAAAAATCCCTCACTTTTTGTAGCCCATATCAGAGTCTATTAATGTGGCTTTGTGCTGTATGAATAGGTTTGTGTGGGTGGCTGTGGGGAGAGAAGGAGCTTGAATTTACTCAGAAGCCTTTCTGTTTTCTAAAATTAAAAATCCTGTCAGTCACCATAAATTAAGTTTAATTTAAATCATTTGGTATCAAATATCTAAAAACAATAACTAAACTGAAGAGGGGAAAAAAGATAAAACGAGAGTAAGAAAATGTGGCAAAGAACTGAAAATCTCTTCTAAAACAAATAAACAAAAAACCAAACTGAAATTATGAAGATCTTAAGAGAGTGTTTTAGTAATTTAGTTGTTACTCATACACCAGCCAAGTTCCAAATTACAAGGGGCATGTGGACAGCACCCTGCCTCAGGGTTATGCAACCAGATCTTTTTCTCTTGGTTCTGCTGCTGCCTTTCTGAGAGAGACATGGAGCAAACTTCAAGGAAATTTAAAAGGGAAACAGTTGGTAGGGTTTTAAGATGAGGAGGAAAAAGTAAAGATGAGGGAAGGGAAGTTGGGTTAAGGGAAAATCTGCACGGTACAGAGAAGACCTAAAGGAGGAGACAGAGAAATTGAGAGGTGTGGCATAATTGGGAAAAAGGAGAAGTGATTTAAACTCTTTTGGGTTCTTGGAATCTGTACATTCCAGAATATTAAGAAAAGAAAAGCAACAGTGGGAGCTTATGAGTTAAGTAATTTCTTCATAAAAAGAATTTGCCAGTCTTGCAAATCAGGAAATTAGGCTTACTTGAAGTCATCATTATTATTTTGTTGGCAATGTGGGACCCTACTATGACTTGTATGTGAATATTATTTTCAATCTCACAGATTTCGACTACTACCATTTATACAAAACTACATTATTAGAACATTGTAGAACTCTATAAGGGATTTGAAATGAAGCAATTTGTCATTTCAATGAGAGTTTTTGTATTGTCTGTGTGTTATTAAATACCCAACTTTAGTATCTGAATTTAACATTCTGAATTAAGGACCGTGCTTTGTTTTAAAACAATGTAATAATAGAACATTCACACTCTACTGGCTTGAAATTGGTAAAATATGAATACACTGGACTCAAGTTTACTTTTGCAAAGCAAAGCCTTTTGTTATGGTTGGGTAGGGTTTGTGTATTCCCTCTGAACCTCATGTTGAAATTTGGTCCTCAGTGTTGGGGGTGGGGCATAATGGGAGGTGGTTGGGTCACGCAGGTGGATCACTGGTGAGTAGATTAATGCCCTCCCTCAGGGATGAGTGAGTTTTCCCTCTTCAGTTACTGTGAGAGATGGTTGTGAAAAAGAGCCTGGGTTCTTGCTCCTTCCTCTCTTGCTTCTTTTTTTGCCATCTGATCTCTATGCACCCCAGCTCTCCTTCACCTTCTGCCATGAGTGGATGCAGTCTGAAACCCTCATCAGATACAGATGCCTAATATTGAACTTTCCTTCCATCTGGACTCTTGATCCAAATAAACTTTTTTAAAAAAAATGTAAATTACCCAGCCTCAGGTATTCCTTTATAGCAACACAAAATGGACTAAGACACCTTTCTTTACCAGCATTGTTAATTCAATGGGGCAAAAAATATGATAAGGCAAAATTTTAAATACT
This sequence comes from Daubentonia madagascariensis, assembly GCA_023783475.1. Classification (NCBI taxonomy): domain Eukaryota; kingdom Metazoa; phylum Chordata; class Mammalia; order Primates; family Daubentoniidae; genus Daubentonia; species Daubentonia madagascariensis. The sequence continues at coordinate 19,568,271 of JAKFHU010001684.1, read as the reverse complement.
AAGACAATTTTCTTCAAAAGCAGCAAAGCACTATAAAAGTAGTCATTCCACTAAGAACAACCATTATGTTAATTAGAGATTATTTAAACGTATTTTTCAAAAAGGTTTATAAGGGTCTTACTGGGTCCTCTGTTAGCCTAGTTAAATTGGTGTATAAATGACAATAGGCAACGCTTGCTGCCCTTTAAATAGGTCACCATGGCAAACACTGTTAGTTGCTTATTCAACATCTATTTTCCCCTTCTTACTGTGCACAAAACCAGAATTTTATTTTCATTTTATATTTATTTATTTACTTATTTGTACAAATTTATGGGGTACATGTGCAATTTTGTTACTATAGATTGCATAGGGGTCAAGTCAGGGCTTTTAGGATATCCACCACCCAAATAATGTACATTGTACCCATTAACCAATTTCTCATCAACCTCCCTTCTTACACCCCCTCATCCTTCTGCATCTCCACTTTATGTCATTATATTCTCTATGTCCATGTGAACACATTTTCTATCACCCACTTATGAGTGATAACATGTGATACTGTCTTTCTGTGCCTGGCTTGTTTCACTTAAGATAAAAACCTCCAGTTTCATACATGTTGCTGCAAATAACATAATTTCTTTCTTTTTTGTGGCTGAATAGTATTCCATTGTGTATATATAACACATTTTCTTTATTCATTACTCCATTGATGGATGCAGGTTGATTCCATATCTTTGCTATTGTGAATACTGCTGCAATAAACATGAAATACAGGTATCTCTTTGATATACCAATTTATTTTCCTTTGGATAAATACTCAGTAGTGGGATTTCTGGATTGTATCATAGTCCTATTTTTAGTTTTTTTGAGAAATCTCCAATACTGCTTTCCATAGTGGCTGTACTAGTTTATATTCCCACCAACAGTAAATAAGAGTTCCCTTTTCTCCACATCCTTGCCAGTATCTGTTACTTTTTGCCTTTTTAATGATAGCCATTCTAACTTGGGTAAGATATCTTATTCTGGTTTTGACTTACATTTCCATGATGATTAGTGAGGTTGAGCATTTTTTCACATACCTCTTGGGCATTTGTATGTCTTCTTTTGAGAAATGTCTATTCAGGTCCTTTGCCCACTTTTTAATGGAAATATTTGTTTTTTCTTGTTGAGTTTTTAAAATTTCTTTGTATATTCTGGATATTAATCCACTGTGAAGTGAATAGTTTGCAAATATTACCTTTCATTCAACAGGTTTTCTCTTCAGTCTGTTGGTTACTTCTTTTGCTGTGCAGAGTTTTTCAGTTTAATTAAGTCCCAGTTGTCTATTTTTGTGTTTGTTGCCTGCCCTTTTGAAGTCTTAGCCATAAAATCTTTTCCTAAACCAATGTCCTGAATTGTTTTTTTATGTGTTCTTCCAGGAGATTTATAGTTTTGGGTCTTACATTTAAGTCTTTGATCCATCTTCAGTTGATTTTTGTATACAATGAGAAATAAGGGTACAGTTTCATTCTTCTGCCTGTGGCTATCCAATTTTCCCAGCACCATTTATTGAAGAGACTGTATTTTCTTCCTTGTATGTTTTTGGTTTCTTTGTCAAAATTAGTTGGCTGTAAATATGTGGATTCATTTTTGGATTCTCTATTAGGTCCCATGGGTCTATGTGTCTGTCTTTACAGCAATACCATTACAGCCTTGTAATATATCTTGAGGTCAAGTAGTGTGATGCTTCCAACTTTATTCTTTTTGCTCAGGATTCCTTTGGCTACTCAGGCTTTTTTATGATTCAATACGAACTTTGGAATTGTTTTTACCCTTTCTGTGAAAAATGATGTTGGTATTTTGATAGGAATTGCAATGCATCTGTACATAACTTTGGATAATATGGTCATTTTAATATTAATTCTTCCGATCCATGAGCATGGGATGTCTTTCAATATTTTGTGTCCTCTTCAATTTCTTTCATCAATGTTTCTAGTTTTCCTTGTAGAGATCTTTCACCTCCTTGGTTAAATTTATTTCTATATATTTTATTTTTTATGCACCTATTTTCAATGGAATTGCCTTCTTGATTTCTTTCTCAGCTAGTTCACAAATGCTATTGATTTTTGTATGTTATTTTGTATCCTGCAACTTTACTGAATTTATTTGTCAGATCTAAGAGTTTTTTTGGTGGAGTCTTTAGGTTTTTCTATATCTAAGATTATGCCATTAGCAAAGAGGGACAATTCGACTTGTTTTCCAATTTTGATGTCTTTTCTTTCTTTCTCTTGCCTGAGAAAGAAAAACATATGTTGAATAGGTGTGGTGAAAGTGGGCATCCTTCTCTTGATCCGGTTATTAGGTGAAAGGCTTTTAGCTTTCCCTTATTCAGCATGATGTTGGCTGTGGGTTTGTCATATATGGCCTTTAGTAGGTTGAGGTATGTTCTTTCTATGCCCATTTTGTAGAGCGTTTTTTTTTTAACCCTAAAGTGATGTTGAATTTTATCACTTTTCTGTATCTATTGAGATGATCATATGGTTTTTGTCCTTATTCTGTTAATGTGATGTATCATGTTTATTGATTTGTGTATGTTGAGTCATCCATCCTTTAATCCCTGGGATAAATCTCACTCAATCATGGTGTATTTTTTTATTTTTATATGCTGTTTTAGTTTGCTGGGGTTTTGTTGAGAATTTTAGCAACAATGCTCATCTAGGATATTGGCTTGTAGTTTCCTTTTTTGGTTGCATCCTTGTCTAGTTTTGGTAGTAGGGTAACGCTGACCTAGTAGAATAAGTTAGGGAGAATTCTCTCCTCTTCAATTTTTTTGGAATAGTTTAAGCAGAATTGGTGTTAATTCTTCTTTGAAAATTTAGTAGAATTTAGCAGTGAAGCCTCTGGTCCTGTACTTTTCTTTGTGGGGAAACTTTGTATTATTGATTCAATCTCATTATTCATTATTGGTCTGCTCAGGTTTTCTATTTCTTCCTGATTCAATCATGGTAGGTTGTATGTGTCCAGGAATTTATACATTTTTTCTATGTTTTCTAGTTTGGTAGTGTATAGTTGTTCATAATAGTCTTTCATGATCCTTTGTATTTCTGTGGTATCATTTGTCACATCTCCTTGTTCACTTCTGATTTTGTTCATCTGGGTCTTCTCCTTTCTTTTGGTTAGTCTAGCAAGCAGTTTATCAATTTTGTTTATCTTTTCAAAAAACCAACTTTTCATATCATTGATCCTCTGCATTTTTTTAAAGTCTCTATTTCATTTAGCTCTGCTCTGATCTTTATTTCTTTCCTTCTACTAATTTTAGGTTTTTTCCCCTTACTTTTGTAGTTCCTTTAGATAAATAATCATTAGATTATTTATTTGAATTATTTTCACTTTTTTGTAGGCATTTATTGCTATAAACTTCCCTCTTATCACTGCTTTTTCTGTATCACTTAAGGTTTGGTACATTGGGTTTCAAGAATTTTTAAAATTTTCTCCTTAATTTCTGCATTGACTCAATGATTGTTCAGGAGCATATTGTTTACTTATTTTATTTTATTTATTTCAGAATATTACAATGGTACAAATGCTTTGGTCACACAAAGTGCCTTTGCACCACTCAAGTCAAAGCCACAAGAATGCCCATCCCCCAGACAGTGTGCACCACACCTGTTAGGTGTGAATATACCCATCTCTTCTTCCCTCCCCCACCTACCTAATCCCTGATGAATGTTACTTCCATATGTACACATAAGTGTTGATCAATTAATACCAATTTAGTGGTGAGTACATGTGGTGTTTGTTTTTCCATTCTTGCAATACTTCACTCAGAAGAATGGGCTCCAGCTCCATCCAGGATAATACAAGAGATTAGTTCACCATTTTTTTGTATGGCTGAGTAGTACTCCATGGTATACATATACCACATTTTATTAATCCACTCATGTATTGCTGGGCACTTGGGTTGTTTCCACAACTTTGCAATTGTGAATTGTACTGCTATAAACCTTTGAATCCAAGTGTCTTAATTTCCACGTATTTGTACAGTTTCCAGAGTTCCTCCTGTTATTGATTTCTACTTTTATTCCATTGTGGTCTGAGAAGATACATGACATGATTTGTGGTTTTTAAAATTTTTTGAGACTTGTTTTGTGTCCGAACATGTGGTGTATCCCAGAGAATGTTCTGTGTGCTTATGAGAAGAATGTGCATTCTTTTCTGTTGGGTGAAAGGTTCTTTAAATGTCTGTTAGGTCCATTTGTTTTATGTACAGTTTAAATTCAATGTTTCTTTGTTAATTTGATGTCTTGATGATCTGTCTTATATTGAGAGTGGCACATTGAAGTTCCCAACTCTTATTGTATTGGAGGCTATCTCTCCCTTTAGATGTAATATTTTCTTTGTATATCTGCATGCTCCAGTGTTTAGTGCATATATATTTATAATTGTTATGTTCTATTAATGAATTTATCTCTTTGTCATTATATAATGACTTTCTTGTCTCTTTTTACTGATCTTAAGGTCTATCTGATTTATGTGTATCTACTACTGCTCACTTTTGGTTTCTGTTTGCATGAAATATCGTTTCCCTTTATTTTCAGTCTATGTGTCTTTTCAAGTGAGACAAGTCTCTTTTAGGCAGCATATAGTTGGGTCATGTTTTTGTTTATCCATTCAACTAGTCTACATCTTTTAAGTGGAAAGTTTAATCTATTTACATTCAATATTATTATTATTATTTTTTATTTTGAGGTGGGGTCTTACTCTGTCAGTCAGCTGGAGTACAGTAGCGTGATCATAGCTCACTACAGCCTTGAACTCCTGGGCTCAAGGGATCCTCCTGCCTCAACTTCCCAAGTAGCTAGAAATACAAGCATGTGCCAAGATGCCCAGCTAATTTTAAAAAATTTTTTAAAGATGTGGTCTTGCTATGTTGCCCAGGCTGACAATGTTATTATTGATATGTGAGGGATTATTTCTGTAATTTTATTACCTGATTTCAGTTTGCTTTGCATATCTTTTGTTCCTTCCTTTTTCTCTTATTGTTTATCATTGTGGTTTAATGGTAGTCTGCAGTGGTAACATTTGAGTTTTTTTCTCCTCCTTGTTTGTCTTTTTGTTCTATCAGTGGGTTTTTGTCTTTCATGTCTGGGTGTAGGACTTCTGTAAGCATTTCTTATAGGGCCAGTCTAGTGGTGATGAATTCTCTCAGCTTTTCTTTAAAAGCAGCTTTATTGAGACATAATCCACATAGCATATCATTCTTCCATTTCAAGTGTACAATTTAATGTTTTTTGAATTTTATTTGTATTTTTTATTTCAAAATATTAAGGGGGTACAAATGTTTATATTACATGGATACATTGTCTAATGCTGAAGTCAGGGCTTTCAGTGTGTCCATGACCTGGATAGTGTTCACTGTACCTGATAGGTAAGGTTTTATCCCTCACCCCCCCATCATCCCCCTTACTTAGTTTCTAATGTCCTTTGCATCTCTTTGTGCTCATATGTACCCATTGTTTAGCTTTCACTTACTAGTGAAAACATCTGGTGTTTATCTTTCCATTCCTGAGATACTTCACTTGGGAAAATGGACTCTGGTTCCACCCAAGTTGCTGCAACTGATCTTTGACAAAGCATACAAAAACATAGACTGGGGGAAGTATACTCTATTCAATAAATGGTGCTGGGAAAACTGGATAACCATATGCAGAAGAATGAAGCAAGACCCCTACCTTTTGCTGTATACAAAAATGAACTCAAGATGGATTAAAGACTTAAATGTGAAGCATGAAACCATAAAAATTCTAGAAGAAAATGTATGGAAAAGTCTTCTAGACATAGGCCTAGGCAAAGAATTTATGACTAAGACCCCAAAGGCAAATACAGCAACAGCAAAAATAAATAAATAGGACTTAATTAAATTAAAAACCTTCTTCACAGCAAAGGGAATAATCAACAGAGTAAAACAGGCAACCCTACAGAGTGGGACAAAATATTTGCAAATTATACATTTGACAAAGGACTAATATCAAGAATCTACAAAGAACTCAAACAAATCAACAATTAAAAAAACAAACAATCCCATCAAAAAGTGTGCAAAAGAAGAATTTTTTCGAAAGAAGATAGACAAATTGTCAACAAACATGAAAAAATGTTCAACATCACTAATCATCAGGGAAACACAAAACCACAATGAGATACCACATTACCCCTGTCAGAATGGCCACTACTAAATAGGCAAAAAACAACAGATGCTGGTATGGATGCAGAGAAAAAGGTGGGCTTGTACACTGTTGGTGGGATTGCTAACTAGTAGAACCCCTATGAAAAACAGCATAGAGATTCCTCAAAGAAGTAATAGTAGATCTAGCATTCAATCCGGCAAATCCACTACTAGGTATCTACCCAAAGGAAAAGAAATCATTGTATCAAAAAGACACCCAGTTTTTGCTGATCTGGGAAAGACTGTTTCTCCCTCATTTATGGCAGATCATTTTGCTGGGTATAGTATCATTGATTGGCAGTTTTTTTTCCTTTCAGCACTTTGAATATATCATCCCATTTTCTCCTGACCTGTAAGGTTTCTGCTGAGAAATCCACTGTTACTCTAATGGGTGTTCCTTTATAGGTGACTAGATGTGTTTATCTTGCTGTTTTAGAATCTTCTCTGTCTTTGACTTTAGACAGTTTGATTATAATGTGTCATGGAGAAGACCTTATTGCAATTCTGTTTCTGTTTGGGGATCTCAGAGCCTCCTGTATCTAGATGTATAAATCTCTTGCTAGACTTGGAAGTTTTCATCTATTATTTCATTAAATAGATTTCCTAACCCATTTATCTTCTCTTCACTTTCTGGGACACTGAAAATTCCAATGTTTGTTTTTTTTTTCTTTTAATTTATTTTTTTAATTTCAGAATATCATGGGGGTACAACACTTTGGCCATACACATTGCCCCTGTTCTGCCCGTGTCAGAGCCACAATCATGGTCATCCCCCAAACTGTGCTCCCCACATCCATTCAGTGAGAGTTTTTCCCATCCCTTCCACCCCCCTCCTGCCCACCCGCCTTCAGATGAATGTTATCGCCCTGTGTGATGTAGGTGTTCATCAGTTAGTACAAAATTCCAATATTTGGTTGTTTTATGGTACCCCATTTGTCACAAATGCTTTGATCATTCTTTTTTATTTTTTATCTTTATATTTGTCTGACTGGGTTATTTCACAAGACTAATTTTCAAATTCTGAGATTCTTTCTTTTGCTTGATCTATTCTGTTGTTGAAGATTTTGAATGTATTTTGTATTTAATTCAATGAATTCATCTGTTCCAGAATTTCTCTGTGTGTGTGTGTGTTTTTAATGATTTATTTCTTTGGTAAATTTCTCATTTATATCCTGAATTGTTTTTCTGATTTCTTTGTATTATTTTTCAGAATTCTCTTGTATTTAACTGAGCTTCTTTTGTATCAAAATTTTGAATTCTTTTTCTGGTATTTTGTGAGTTTCTTTTTGGTTAAGATTTATTACTGGAGAATTATTGTGTTCCTTTGGAGGTGTCATTTTAAAAAAAAATTTTCATGTTTCCTGTCTCCTCACATTGATATTATTCATATGGTGTAATAGTTCCTTCTTCCAATTTTCTGAAGGGGAAGGACTTTTTCCTGAAGATTTTTCTATGGTGTTGGTTGGGTAGGACACTTTGGTTTTGATTTTGGGTGCATGCAGTAGTGTAGACTCTCTATGATTTCTTTGACTGTAAACAGCATCACTGATTTCTGTGATTGCCTCTGTGGCTTAGGGTGTGGTGTAAGTGGAGGCTATATAATAGTTTTGCTGGGGACTGGGATGCCAGGTGGGCTAGTCTTCAGTGTGACTTTAGTGCCAGTGTGACAGTGGCCTAAGTGTGCCTGTCCTGGGGCTTCAGAATGGCATACACTGGCAACAATGTTAGTGGGTCCAGACAGGCAAATTCTTGGGCCTCTAAATGTCTTGCTTGGGTGTGAGAATGGCGGAGGTGACTTTGGCAGATGGGCAGGTTCTTGAGCCCTAGGTAGTAGGAGTGGTATGAAAGATGGTAGTAGCAGTGGTGAGACAACCCTTTGGGACCCAAGTGGTCCACACTGGTGTTGGTGGTCACTAAGACAGGTTGGATGAGCTGCTCCCCAGATCTACATGGTGGTATATGCAGGTAAGTGCCAGCTGTGCTGGTAGTGGCAGGTTGAGTGTGCCCAGCCTCAGGTGCCAACAGTGGTGGACTGGTATGGACAATTTCCAGGTACCTAGATGGTGTACTTGGGTACTGAGGCAGGTGTAGCCAGGTTGGGTGCATTTCCCCTCAGACCTCTCGGTGGTATGTGAGGTGCTGGCTGTGGTAGACAGGGACAGGGTGATCCACAGGCCACTGGTAGAATGCTCAAGTGGGGGTAGCAGCAGCTATGCTACAGCTCTGCTACTGGGGAGGGGAGGGTTTCTTTCCCTGGAAGCAGCTATAGGCAGGTAGCTGGGGGGCATGAATCTCGCACCTCAGCCCTGCAACAGTGGGGGTTGTAGATAGTCAAATTTGTCCTAGGGCACATGAAAATATGCAGCTGCCCCTCTGCTGTGGGAGGTAGGGTGGCAGTATCAATGCCTGGGGCTCCCACCTTGGCCCCTGAAGCAGGGCAAGATGCAGTTAATTGGGGGCCGTGCTCTCAAAATGGCACTGTGCTGCAGCTGCTTAGCATGTAGAAGTTTGTGGGACCCAGCATGAGCTCTCTCTCTGGCACAATTCCTTTGTGCCATCTCTAGGCAGCTCCCTTTGTTAGTCTCAGGGCCTGCAAGGGTTGAGGAGCTTTCCCAGGGCTAGGAGTATAGGAGTTCCTGTGAAAATGTGGACTGCTGGGGATCTCTCACTTACCCTTTCCCTACATTAGGGAGCTGCTACAGAGGCCCAATTGATCCTGGCTGAATAGGCTTCCTCATTCCCCTCTTCTTCCATGCTTTTAGTGCTTCCCATCACTTCTCTGTTGAGATCCAGTGTTCTTTCTTAGATGATATATCCAAAGTGTAATTATCTACTCACTAGTTTGGTTCCTCTTTGTGGATGAGGTAAGTGCCAGATGCATCTAGTCAACCATCTGAAAGTCTGTTTCCTGAATTTTATTTGACACAGCAATAACTCCAGGTATGTATTCTCTTTTCCAGCTTCGTTTGCAGCTAGATTTGACCATGTGGCCTTTATAGTATAGGTCTTATGGTTTGAAAGGTTAAATCTAACCAATGAGATTGATGTGAAGTCTCCTAGGGTTCTTGTGAAAGAGCAGAGCATCTGGTATTTCTTTTCATATTTCTTTTTGTAATTGTATAGTATTAATGCAATGTCTGGAGCTGCGGCATGAGCTGGAGCTGTAACAATGAGGTGACAAACATGAAGATGAAAGTCAACACTGTTAAAATGGTGGAGTGAAAAAATGGAAATAACCTAAGCCCCTAAAATCATATCAGAGCAGTTAAGCTAATCCTAGAAAATACCTATCTTTGAACTTGTTGTTATTTGAGAAAAAATAAATTTTCTTTATTAAAATCACTCATAGGCATTTTGTCACTTGTATTCAAAGCCATTCTTTAGTGATGCATTAAATATTAAAAGGTGTATGGTTGGTGTCTGAATGTATATATATTTTAATTCATCCTTATCTTTCATTTATTTTGAATGATGAGATTTGTTTCAATAACTAAATGTGGATTTCTTCTCACTCCCAATTACCTTTGAGAGCTTTCAGGGAGAAAAATGGAGAAACAAAAGACAAAAAAAAAGAGAAAAGATAGAAAAGAAGAGATTGTGGGAAAGGAAGGTAGGAGGCGTTATCTCAAAAGAAAAATTAAGGGTAAATTTAAAAATATTTAAAATACATAGTCAACTTGAAAATGCAATATAAGTATAATTTATATGCCCAATCATCTATATTAGTCTCTATGTAGCTAATTTATTCAAATATTTATAAATGCCTATGATAACATTGTTTTGCAAACATGCAGACATTTAATTTTGGGAAGAATGTGGTGATGCTCACAGCAGTGAAGCACATCTGATGATTAGTAGATATGAATTTCCACAGGATGGGTCTGTCTACTCTGTAGAGGCTCTCTTTTAGGATTTCTGGGCCAAATCATATTTTTTTCAATTTGTGAAAGTGGATTTTGTGCATTAAAAAAAGAACTAAATTGTGTATTTATTTGTTGATGAAAATTAGTTTTTATGCTTACAATATTTATAATTTTAAAAAATCCAGCAAGATATATATTCATGTTTGAAAAAGGCATGAACGTTGTCAATCTTGTCAAAGTCTTTTAGAAAAAAATATTATTTCTCCTAATGCCTTTCTCCCCATACATCTTTCCTCCTTTACCACCCAGAGAAACGTACTCTGAAAACTCTTTTACTTGATCATATCCAAAAGGCTGGGAAGTAATTGAAAACTTTTTCATTGGATATATACATAATATATATTTATTGCCAAGACCACAAATATTTGTTTCTTAAAATGTACTCATCCTCTCACCACACAGAGGGATATACTGTGAATATTTTAGTTATATCCTTTCAATTGTGTATCTGTGTGTCTATTTATCTGACTTTTCTCATCTTCACCAAATTCTATCCTATTGTATATACAGATATGTAATAGGGCTTCTTTCTTGTAACTTTGCATCATGATCATGTGCTTAAAGAAGTGAATTTCCATAGGTTAAGATTCATTTTCTGGGAAACAAGGTAATGAAGAGCCCATCATACCCCAGAAAATAGATATAAGAGGGAGAGAGGTATATAGGGACACATGTTAAATGTAGAAATTGACAATAATTGAATGATGCTGGTAATAAACAAGATTAGAAGTCACTAGTCTAGACTAGGGTTTGCAAACTGAGAGCCTGCTGGCCACATCTGGCTTGCAGATGTTTTAGTTTGATCTACAGAGTGTTTTTTTTTCAATTGAGTTCGTGGCCAACATTTAGAAATTGACAGATTTCATATACAAAACCTGAACTGACATTTTGGAAAGACCAGAAGAATTGGCAAATCAAGGGCCACATTCCTACATTGAAAATATTGCCTGGAGCCAGTAGCAGATACTTGTGAGATGAATCATGTGTTCTCTAGTCTCTTCATTGCTCACGTACAACCTGGATTCGGCAGGCCTTTGACTTTACCAACACTACAGGCCAGTCTAAATGGTGATTTCTTCATAATTATTTACTATCTTTTTTTTTGAGAGCATAACTAGATAGGGAAGAGCAGGGATCATAGTTTTTCTTCTATACAACCTTCATGTCTTGTTGAATTACAATAGAGATTCTCAGCAATTATTTGATAACTGGCCATAATCTTGGAAGGATAGGAAATGTTAGTCTAAAACATTTTAGGCTAGGATGTGATGAATTGAAAATATATTTTAAAATATCGTATTCCCAAATGAACAACATAACAGGAGTAATAAGTTACAGCTTCCATCAAGTTTCGATACATGTTAATTGAACTATCGAGAGGCCACGAGTTCGGTTTCAGAAATAAAAAATGAAATGCTTTTCATTTAAACAAAAACTCCAGTGTTTTATATTCAAGCTGCCAGAAGAACAGGTCTTCTTTTCATGCTAGTCATATATGGATGCTGGGGGTAAAGAGGAAGACAGAAGGGCTATTAAAATTTGTAATTTGTAAGCAATATAGCAGTGGTGACCTTTGTATCAAATGCTACATCTAGTCCTTCTGAGATGTAGATCATATTCCTGAGAAAATAAAACTATTCATCAGAATGAACTATAGAGTTTAAGTACTGCTTTATAACATCCAAACAAAGGAGGAATACAGGATATAAGACCAAAGAATGCCCTATGGAGCCTTAGAAATTAAAAACAATCTCATAGGAGTAATGGTTTTTAAAATCCACATATGGATAATGATTTGGAATAGTTGAAAACTTTCTCATGTCTTATGGCCCTCTTGGTGCCTTCTAAAGTTTCATGCCCTCATAGTGGAGACAGAGGGAACTGAGGGGAAAAAAAAGGATTTTCTTTATATTCAAATCATCCATTTTAAATGGTTACAATATGTTTTCCATTTCCCCTTTTGTGAAATCTGCTTTTTTCAGCTGTCTTGTTCTTTTAAGGAGAAACATAAAGGGGCTCTCTTTGGGACGACTGACCTTGAATCATTAGTTATCTGGATCTCTGCTGAATACCATTTGTTTTTCACTCTCACCAGATACAACATTTGAATTTAATGGGGGCAGAAAGATAAGAGTTGAGAGGCCAGGAGACAAGAGAGCATGCAAGAGCAGTATTCAGGTGGTGGGATAGAGCTGGAGCTTATGTCGTCTTAAGACAACACGTGACTCAGAAATGAGATTTTTACTTCATTTGTATGTTGCTAAGAAAGGTTTGGATCTAAAGGCTAGACCTTCAGGAGTTTGTTGATTTCTCCAAGGCACTTTGCCAAAGTTAATGACTTTCACCAAATCAAGCTTAGCAGGTCTGTATTCCTCAAGCACAGGTTATTGTGATGTGACAAAACTCAGGCAGTGCAGCACAACAGTCAGGTATTTTAGCAAAATACATAGAAATATTTATTAAAATTGTAATGAGGAATTTATTAACTTCAAATTATCTATATATATCTCTATATATTATCTTAGAAGAAAATGGCATCATAAGCAGGATTTCAAGAAATACACTTTGTAGGCATGAATTGATGCCTTTCTCTATGTTGTATCAGTGTTTTAATTTAAGAATAATTTCCTCTCCACCAAGTTTACTTCCAAAGCTAAATGATGACAGCTTTAAATCACCCTCAAATTTTGATGTTTAGAAGCCTTCTGCTTCTTACAATCAGACATCTTTGCTAGCATAAGGACAACTCTAAACAACCTGAATACTACTTCAAGCAAAAGAGTAACTTAAAATGATACCAAAATTAGGCTGGGTGTGGTGGCTTGCACCTCTTAATCTCAGCACTTCGGGAGGTCAAGGTGGGAGGATCGCTTGAGGCCAGAAGTTTGAGACCAGTCTGGGCAACATAATGAGACCCCTTCTCTACAAAAAAAATAAAGTAAAAATATTTGCCAGGTATGTTGGTGCAAGATTTTATATCCCAGCTACTCAGGAGTCTGAGGCAGGAGGGTCTCCTAAGCTCAGGAGTTTGAGATTGCAGTGTCAGTCTGGGCGATAGAGCAAGACCTTGTCTCTAAAAAAAAAAACAGATGTCAAAATTAGTCTCTCAGCCCACACCATTTTAACCAGAAAGCTCCAACTTTTGGATATTTATGCAACAATTTTTTTAATCTATTAGTTTTATAAGAAAGAGAATACATTAACCTCTTCATCAGTAAACCCTAGTGTTGTATCTATCTGCCTGCCCTGTGCTAAGATTCCAGACTTCAACAATGATTGTTTTTAAAAAATTGAGGACATCAAATCGCCAGATGAGATTATAAATGTGGTCCTTCATTCCAGCCTCACTTATGGTTATGAGATGCACGTTGGAGTGGAGGTGGGGGAGGAGGGGTAGCAGAAGACAGAGAGAGAGAGAGAGAGAGAGAGAGAGAAACCGAAAAGGAATTGATAGTCAAGACCACCACTAAGGTTTGGAGTCCTTCAGGTATCTATTTTTGGTAGGCACCTGTATATGTATGCAATTTGATTGAGAATATATTACAAAAGTTTTTGTCCCATGTGAAGAATAGTGATTTGTCAATGATAATTTAAAATAATGGTAGGGAAGAGGTACATACTTATGTGTTTATTGTCTGATCAATACATGTGAAGATTTGTTACAGAGTCCAGACACCATCTCTTTATGTTCAGGTCTAGGATCCATCTCTTCATGTTCTTTGTTGTCAAATGCTTCATTCCTGGATAATTTCATTTCTCCCACCATGAGAAGAAGAGAGCAGAGCTCTTATTACTCACTGTGTTATTGCTCTTTGGAATCTGTTTGTATTGAAACAATATCATTACACTACTTATTTACTGCTACTGATATCATTTCTCGTGTTGCTCCACCATGCGTCATGCTGCCCGTACATATCAGCCTTCTTTGTCTCTCTCAAGAGCCATGCTATGCTTTGTTGATGATGGCCACCAGTATAAGTCTTACCCAGAGTGTGCAAAAAACTGTGAATTTGTTTTCTGGTCATGTTATACTTGCCATTTGGAATTTAATAGGGGTTTAATAATATAATAATGGATCAACATATCTTCACACCCCTGTTTTCACATACTGCCACCAGCAGAGAGGATAAGCAGTCTCTAAGTGGAGTAATAAGAATGATCCCATTTGTACCAGAATGTCTGTCTGTTGTCAGCCACGTGTTAAGACCAACCCAGGAGAACATGACCTCAATGAACCATTAGTGCTAAGGAGAAAATGGTCTTGGAGGACTGCCTGAGAGGTGGTGTGGGGCCTCAACAGGGTTAGGGTGATTGCTCTGAGCACCAGTGGTGAGAGTGCACAGGGTAAATGATGCCTGCTGTTACCCCTGATGCTGACAGGTGCTGTAGACTGGAGACAGCAACAGCACTGTGATCAGAACAGACATGTTCACGAACCATCATATGGGCCCACCTGTGGCTCAAGTCCCAGGGTTGGCAGTGAACATCAGGAGCTTGGAGTCCTGAACTCTTTCTGCACCCAACAGTGTGAATGATGGTCACTCAAACTCAGCATGTCAGCACTTTTCTGGCTGTCCAATCTCATACAACCAGGCAAACAAACAACAAACAAACAAAACCCACCCTCTGGTCAGTGAGAGTGACCTTTTTGTCAGTCTATACTCCTGGAACTGGGACCTGGATGAGGATCAGGAACAACCCCATCAGCACAAATATCAGAGCTCCTTGTGACATCTGGTCAATAGTACTCACTGGGTGGAGGATTGGAAAGTGTGCCCAAGAGGAGAATTGGGGCCCAGTTCAGGCTTAGATGCTCCATGTACAAAGCACTGCAATCTCAGGTATGGGAGAAGAACTCAGAAAATTTGAGGATGGCATGCAAAAGCATGGGACTTCCTTAGCCCTGGGGCAGAGGCCTGGCTTCCCTAGGCTAACGAAAGTAGTCTTGGGAATAAAGCTTGAGAATAATGTAGAGGTGCTGGTAAATGGACATAAACCTTGGTCAAATTAATCCCTTTGAACTGTGCTTAAGATTTCTTTTTGCTTAGACTCATGGCAATAATGATATGTGTGTGAAGTCAGGTTAATCAAGTCTTTAAGTTCTGCAGGACAGACTGGTCTGCCCTCTCTACGTCATCGCAAGTGACCACAGCTACAGCTACCCAGTGAAGATTTTCTTGCCACTATTGAAGTATGATGTGGGACAAAAGTTCTCCCAGAAGCTGTCATCACCCTTTCACCCCAAGAAAGTAGTACTAGTCACACGGTTGGACGTGGTGGCAAAACTGTACGTTTAGAAGACTTTCTGCCAGAAGTCTCCCCACATTTAGGCTTCCCTTCACAATCTCATTAGATTTAGCTCCTTTCCTCTTGTTTCCCCATTTCCCTTTGTTCCTCTCTCCATTACCTTAGTGCTATGTAGTAGCTCCAAAGTTATAGAAAGCATAGCTAAGTAGAAATTGCAAATACATTTATCTTCTGAATCCTCAATAGAGGGCAATTGGTGGCGGTGCAAGAGAAAGTCTAGGAGTTTGTTAAAAACTCAGGAACTTAAGCCATGACCCATAGTTTTAGATTGAGTAGAACTGACGTAGGTGCCAAAAATTTTCACTTTGAACAGCTGTCCCCAATGATTTAGGTGGAGATAGTCTGAGGAACATACTAATTAATAGAATAAGGAATCACTATTGCATCAGTCTTAGGGGGCTGTTCCAAATTGCTACATGCATATTAACTGTGACCTCCTGAAGATAATACCCAATATTTTGACATAGTCCTTTCGTGCTGGGGAATAATCAGCCTAAATAATAACAGAAATGATTGGCCAATGGGAGAATTATTCTTAGGCGTAATGGAAATTTTGGTGCCCTTGAAGTCACACACTTTAGGTAGCAGATATTCTTCTTGGTCTGTATGGGGTATACGCAGATCTAGTAGATATCTTAAATTGATTTGTATATCTAAAATACAGATACTAGGAAGGAAATTAAGCAGCATCTATAGTGTTATTTCTCAAAATATGGTCTGTAGACCAGCGGTCCCCAACCTTTTTGGCACCAGGGACCAGTTTCATGGAAGACAATTTTTCCATGCTCTGGGGGTGGGGGTGGGGGCGGGAGGTGGAGCTGAGGTGGTGACACCAGCGAGGGATGGGGAGCAGCTTCGAATGCAGATGAAGCTTTGCTCACTAGCCCTGTGCTCACCTCTTGCTGTGCAGCCCAGTTCCTAAGTTTCATGGAAGACAATTTGACAGTTTTCCCACAGATGGTGGGGGGGCTGTGGGGGAGGAGGCAGAGCTCAGGCAGTAATGCACAGTGAGTTCCCAACAGGCCACGGACCGGTACTGGGCCGTGGCCTGGGGGTTGGGGACCGCAGCTGTAGACCATCTTTTATAAAAAAATCATCGGTTGGTGATAGAAGCATCTTGGCAGGGCAAGGGAATAAGTTTCAAAATGTATATCCCAGGTTCCCATCCTAGACATTTTGAATCAGAATCCCCATGAGTGTAGCCTTGGAGTATGCATTTTTACAAAGCCCTCTAGGTGATTCTTATGGATTTGAGAACCACTGATCCACAGTAGAAATGGAAAGCAAGCTTTTAGAAACATGTTTAAAGCAAAGAGAAATAATAAATGTCTAAGCATTAGTCTTGTAATTGTGTTGCTAATAATGAACACAATTTAAGATATAAATTTTTCTGTAATTTGAAGTGTACCCTCTTTCTTTTTCTTTTCTTTTCTTTTTATTTTTTGTGGTCTGTATGTTTTCTTTCAAGCACAAATCTTGCCTGGCCAAAATTTTCAATGCCACAAACATCTTGATGACACACATTATAGGTGACTCAAACCATTGTTAATTCCTCTTCCAATGTTTCTATGTATTTTTTAAAAAGAAAAATAGTCTTCACATGTGTGCACATGTTTTGATTAGTGGAAGACAAACCTCTTTCTGCCTTGGTGATCTCCTTAGTATTACTTACAATGTGCACAGAGCAAGGACTGCCAGGACAGAGGTGACCCAAATCAGTCCCCTTTGTTTCTCAGACACATGCAAGTGTCAGTCAAACGGACTTTGCAACATCAGTGGATAGATACAATAGTTTAAAATTAATTTTAAATATATGGTGTTATGGACTGAATGTTTGTGTTCCCCTCAAATTCGTATGTCAAAATTCTAACCCCCCTAATGGAGGTAGGGCCTTCGGGAAGTGATTAGGTCATGAGGGTAGAGCCCTCAAGAATGGAATTAGTGACTTCATGAAAGAGACCCCAGAGCTCCCTTACTCCTTATGCCCTGTGAGGACACAGCAAGAAGAGAGCTGTATATGAACCAGGAAGGGGATTTTCTCACCCGACACCAAATCTGCTGGCACCTTGACCTTGAACTCCCCAGTCATCAGAACTATGAGAAATAGTTCTTTTATGGAAAACAAAATAAATATAAGTTTGTTGTTTAAGATATCCAGTCTATGGTATTTTTTGTTATAGCAGCCCAAACAGACTAAGACATATAGCATTGCTTTATTTTTCTATTTCCTTTAAAAAAACCCAAACACACACATCAGAAATAACTTGCTGTTCTTTATGACTCTCCATACTCTGAACCAGATGTTTTGTCATGTTCTTGCCTTAGCCTGCCAAAGAAGGGCCTCCCATCTGCTAAGTCTATTGCCATAACAGCCAGACTTCATTTCCATCCCCAGTATTCAGGAAGACTTTTACTCCTAGGTCTTCATTTTGTCTGTTGGTTTGCAGCACCCTAGTTCTGTCAATGCTTAACCAATGCAAGTCTTTCTAAGTATCTACAGCAGCACTTGTACATGACTAATAGTTCAGGTCTATTCAGTGTTAAATTTAAATTACACAGTATCAAATTAAAGAGGGCTTTCAAAATCTAATAAATGCTTGGAAATATGGTATGTTTAATGCTTTTACTGCTGCTGTGCGCAGCGCCATGTGGCACATTCCTAGGTTCTGAACCCACCTGTCAGTTGGGAGTCAGAGGAAAGATTTCAGAAAATAGGGACTTGTGTGCACAGAATTCAATTATTGCTTGGGGGAAATAAATGTACTTTATATTCATGTGTTGTACTATCTAATTACCTATAAAGTAATAGTGTCTTGAAGATATTCAAAGAAAGGCATAAAATAAAATGTTCAGGGAAATCTCAAGGAATAACTTGATAGAGAAGAAAAATAAAAGAGTCTGAACCAAAACTTTATAACATGGATGAATGTTTAGATACTCTTTTTAATATTACTCTGATCTATTGTAGTTGTCTATTCTATTCTATTCTATTCTTTAATTTCTAAAATGCTGGTTAACCTTAGAGTCGTGATTCACCAATTGTTTTTTATGCACAATACGAAACACAGTGTTCTAAAGACTAAAGACTTCAGAGAGAAGCCATGGGACATAATATTACAGATTTCTTTGGAAAATGATTTAAAGAAGGTCTTAAAAGGCAGTCTAAGGACATTTCTAAAAAAGCAGTATTGGTAATTATTAGGCAACTGTTAGGCAATAACTTAGGAGTCACTGTAGGTTTTTGAGTTGGTGTAGCATTATCACTGCTAGATTTTAGAAAGATGGATCTGGCAGCAATGTGTAAGACAGTATTGGAGAGTTTGTTAGCATGCTGTAAGAATAATCTAGAATCTCCATCAGAGTAGTAGTGGAAATGAGGGAAAAGTCTCACAACAGAATTTATACAAAACCTATTTGAATGAGGAAGAGAGAGGATGGAGTCAGCAACTGAAGTTTTTCAGTGATTAGAATATTTGGCTGTTGTTATGGACTGGATTGTGTTTTCCAAAATTCATATGTTGAGGTCCTGACCTCCAGAACCTATGAATATGAGAAGCAGGACCTTTAAAAAGGTAATTAAATTAAACTGAGGCTTTTAGGGTAGGTCCTAATCCAAAGAGAATATTAGGACACACACAGGGTGTATGTATGGGGGAAAAGAACAGGGGTGTGTGCACATGTGTTTGAGGGATGACCACCTGAGAACATGGCAAGAAGGTGGCCATCTGCCAGCTAGGAGAGAGGTCTCAGGGGAAATCAACCCTGCTGGCACCTTGGTCTTGGACTCCCAGCCTCTAGAACTGTGAGAAAATGAATTTCTGTTGTTTACACCACCCAGTCTGTGGTATTTTATTATGGCAACCTGAGCAAACTGACAGATGTATTAACAGAGATAGATACATCAAAAAAAAGGGGTACATTGGGGTTTGGATTGGGGTAGAAAGGGATATGTTGTTTTGATGTAGTGAGCCTGAAATATTGATAAGATAGGCAAGAAAACAATGGGAAGAGAAACAAGTATACATGATAGTGTATGTACTCAAAAATAAATAAATGAAGTAAAAGTAAACTTAGAATTTTTTGAGAGAGATTGCAGTAATTTCCTCATATTTTTTGAAGGTGTTAAAAAATGCCACTTTCTGAAATTTAAATTTATCATTTTGCATTCTAGTCAACTAGATACTTTATAATTCAATTTTATAACATGCTTTCATCAAAAATATTGGTTTGATCCAAATAATGTGATAATCTAAAGTAATATTTTGAAGTTTTCATTAGTTATTGATAAATCCATAGAGATTTATCAGCATGAGGTCATATATAGCATGCAAAACAAGCTGAAGGAGAAAATGGGATACTTCTTTAGAATCTGCAAAAGATATGCAGCTTTTTTTGTAGGCAATTCCATGGCTAATTTTAATTTTAGCCCAGCATTTCTCTCTTACCTATGAACAACAACAACAAAAATCACAAAAACCAAAATGCACAATGAAACATAACTCTTTTCAAAAATTTTGTTTGAATTAAAATCTTATTTTGTGAAAATTATAAGCCTTTAAATATCTTTTATTCTGCTTAAAATAATCTCATCTTAAACCAAAGATCTTATATTTATCTCCTTTTTTCTTTTTGTTTGGTTTTTACAACAAAAATATCCTGTAGCATAAAATACCCAGTTCTGCTTATTGTTTTCTTCACTTAACAACAAGCCCTGAAAGATTTTTACATTGGAAAATAGAGTTCTTCCTCAATTTTTACTCACAATTGAATAATATTGCATTTTATGGGTATGTTTTGGTTGTTTTCATTTATTTTTTGATATTGCAAACAGTGTTGCTGTAAATAGCTTTGAATGTATATCATTGTGGTAGGGAGGATTCTAAGCCCCATAATTTGTTAAGTTAAATTTTTTATTTTTAATTATTATGGGTTCATAATAGTACAAAATATAATGTGATATTTTGATACAGGCATACAGTGTGTATTAATGAAATCAGGGTAATTGGGGTAACCATCATTTCAAGGATTTATCATTTCTTTATGTTGGGAACATTCTGATTCCAATTTTTAGTTATTTTAAAGTATACTGTAACTTATAGTCATTTCGTTCTGCTACCAAATATTGTTCACTCTATCTAACTGTATATTTGCACCCACTAGTCATCCCTACTTTATCCCTCACTCCCTGCCACCCTTCCCAGCCTCTCGTAACCATCATTCCCCTCTGTCTCCATGAGATCAATTGTTTTAATATTTAGCTCCCACATATGAGTGAGAACATGTGAGATTTCTGTGCTTGGCTTATTTCACTTAACATAATGTTCTCCAGTTCCATCCATGTTGTTGCAAATGATAGGATTTCATTCTCTTTTAGGGCTGAATAATATTCCATTGTGTATATATATCATGATTTCTTTATCCATTCATCTATTGATGGACACTTAGATTGATGCCAAATCTCGGCTATTGTGAATAGGCTGCAACAAACGTGGGAGAGCAGATATCTTTTCAACGTACTGAATTCCTTTTCTTTGGATATATAACTAGCAGCAAAATTGCTGTGTCATATGGTAGTTCTGTTTTTAGTTTTTTGAGGAACCTCCCTACTGTTCTCCATAGTGGTTGTACTAATTTACATTCCCAGCAACAGTGTATGAGGGTTCCCCTTTCTCCACATCCTCGCCAGCATTCATTATTGCCTGTCTTTTTGATAAAAGCTGTTTTAACTGGGGTGTGATGATACCTCATTGCAGTTTTGATTTGCATTACTCTGATAACTAGTGATGAGCATTTTCTCATATACCTGTTGGCCATATGTATGTCTTCTTTTATGAAATGTCTATTCAGATATTTTGCCCATTTTTTAATTGGATTATTTGATTTTTTTTCCTATTGAGTAGTTGGAGATCCTTATATATTCTGGTTATTCATCTTTTGCCAGATGGGTAGTTTGCAAATATGTTCTCCCATTCTGTGGGTTGTCTTTTTCTTTGTTGATTGTTTCCTTTGCTGTGCAGAAAACTTTAGCCTATGTGATTCCATTTGTCCAATTTTGCTTTGGCTGTCTGTGCTTTGGGGGTATTAATCAAGAAATCATTGCTCAGACCAATGTCCTGAAGTGTTTCCCCAATGTTTTCTTTAGTAGTTTCATAGTTTCAGGTCTTAGATTTAAGACTTTGATCCATTTTGATTTGATTTTTGTGTAGGAGGAGAGATAAGGGTCTAGTTTCATTCTTCTGCATATGGATATCCAGTTTTCCGAGCACCATTTGTTGAAGAGATTGTACTTTCTCCAGTGTATATTCTTGGGACCTTTGTCAAGGATAAGTTCACTATAGATGTGTGGATTTATTTTTGTAATCCCCATAATTTTCATCCCCTACTGATACATTGTATGTATGTTATAATAAATGGCACAAGGACTTTGCAGGTAAAATTATATTTATGGATCTTAAAATAGGGAGATTATCCACGAAGGCCTAATGTAATCACATAAGTCCCTAAAAGTGGAAAGGGAACTTTTTCAGTGTTAGTTGACTAGAAGAATCAATCGGAGTGATGCAACATGGAAGAAGAGGGATAAGAGATTGCAAGCATGAGAGGAACTTGACCCATCTTTGTGGCTTTTAAGACAATAAAAGCAAGCCAGAATTCAGAGAATTCAAGCAAGTATCCTTTAGAAGCTGGTAACTGTTCTCAGCTGACAGTCAATAACAAATGAATAAATGAATGAATGAATGAATGAATAAATAAGTAAATGGGAATCCCTTTTCTACAATCACAAGGAACTAAATTCTGCCAGCCGTTTGAATAAGCAGAAAACAGATTCTTCCTTAGAGCCTCCAGATTGGAGTACAGCCCTGTCAAAACCTTGAGAGATCCTAAACTGAAAATCTAGCCAAACCCATTGAACTTCTGGCCTACAGAACTGTGAGATAACAAACGTGTATGTTTTAAATTTAAGTGTGTGGCAATTTGTTACAACAACAGAAAACGAATACCTGTGTACCTTCAAGGTCAATTTCAAGTAGAATTATTGGGTCAAACAATATGTGCAACGATAGTTTTAATATATTTTTCAAAATTGCCCACTAAAAGAATAGAGCAAGTCACCTTCCTGTGAGCGATGAGAATCCAGATTTACCCATTGGTATCAAATTTTTGGACCTTTGTTAGAGAGGTAGAAAATGGCATCTCAGTTTTGTTTTAATTTACATTTATCTTATTATAAGTAAAGTTTTGCATCTTTGCATTTGGAAAAAACCGTTTTTTTCCATATCTGTGAACATTCAGTTCATAACTTTTGCTTCTTTTGATAGGATTGGCCAATGTATCTTGTTGATTTATAAAGTTGTCTATATACTATAGAAATACCCCATTTGTCTATAAGTTGCATTTTACCTCAAATTGACATTTGCCTTTGATTCTGTTCATGATGGTATTTTAATGCATATTTTTATTTTAGTTTGTAAAGATTCAAATGTATTTGTCTTTTATTTAATGGCTTCCAGATTTTATGGTATGCTTTAAAAGGTCCTTTCTAGGTTAAAGTCTTAAACAGAAAATTCACTGATACATTTTTATTACTTTCTGGCTTCATTTTTGACATTTTAAATCTTTGATCTTCCTATATGTTGAATAATCTTTTTTTCTTGCTCATACGAAATGCCATTTTAATCATGTTTTAAATTCCCATTTGTATTTTGCATATTTCTCATCCTAGTCTGTTCCTTTCATGATTCTGCCTACTCATGTACTAACAATACACTTTAACTTATTGAACCTTTAAAATGCATTTTAATATCTGATAGAGTTATCTCTTACATTGTTCTTCCTTTGTTATTTGTAATCTTTGGAATCACATTCCAAATTAAAAAAAAATTCTGGCTAGTGGGTTTTCTGGGGTATTAATAGATTTATAGATTAGATCAGGGAGAATCTTTATGATATTGAAACTTCCTATCCAAGAACAAGACTTATATTTAATATGGCTATTTGTTCAACTTTTCATTTAAGTCCAATAACCCTTTAGTCTCTTAAATGTGAATTTTCACATTTATTCTTAGGTTTATTTCTAGATGTTGTATGTCTTGGTTGCCATTTAAATGAAATCTTCTCTCACATCTTCTAACTGGTTATTGCTTGTGAGTATAATATTATATGTATGTATATATATTATATAATATATATTTGTTTTATGTATATTAACTTTATTCTCAGCCATTTGGTGAATTCTCTGTTTTCCTATTGATTCTCTTTGTTTTGTTTTTAAGTGTAAAATTATAAAATTTGAAAATAATGATAATTTTACTTCCTCCTTTTAAATTTTTAAGTGTATAATATTGTTTCTTGTCCAATTGTGTTCAAAAAGATTAAATAACTCATGTCATAATTCCCTGTGTCTTAGAGTCCTAGTCAGCTGCAAGTACTATCCTGAGAACCCCTTTCCCTTTGAACGCCATGATTTAGACCATTTGCAGTGCCCTTTATAGCTGACCCCAACAGCCAGGTTGTCTCCCCAAGCCTGGGTCCAAGAGGGCCTGGCTTTTTCCCTTTGGTTGCTTGTCTGAGTGTCAGGCTCCATCTTGACTTTTGAATATTTTAGTTTTCATATGACATAGTATAAAGATTCCCAAAACTGGTTATGCATCAGAATCACTCGAGAAACTTTCCGGAAACAAATTAGTAAGCTTCAAATGATATCTACTGAATCAGAAATTTGGGAGTAGTGTCTTTTAGAAAAGATCCCCCAGGTGATTCTAATGCTACCACAAAACCCCAATCAATCCAAGATAGTGGTTCTCCACAGACAATGATTTTGCCCCTCTGGGAACATGGGCAATGTCTGGAGATATTTTTGATTGTCTCAAGTAGAGGGGAGTGCTACTGACTTCTAGTTTGTAGAAGCCAAGAGTGCTGTTAAATGTCCTGCAATGCAGAGAAAAGCCACCACAAAAAAGAATTTTCTGACCCAAAATATTAATAGTGATAAAACTGAGAACTCTGGTCCAAGTCCTGTACCTGGACACAACCAAAATGACTCATCCTTACCGACCATTGCAAGTGATGTGTTGTTTAACAATTTTAATAATACATGGTACATCAAGTTACAGTACAATATGCTAAAACCATATGGTCTGGTCCTTGTTATGAGCTAAAGAATAGATGGATTTTCTCTGAAATTGTAAGAGCTAGAACTTTTATCGTGGCAGACATTATCTCCCCAGAGTCACGATTTTTTCCTCACTAAAAACAGAATGTCAATTTAGATGAGAGTAACAGTGTACCTCCCTTGAAAATAGGGATGGGCATGTGAAACAGATCTAGCAAATGAGCTATAAGTGGAACTTTCTGTGAAAGCTCTTTAAAAGACAGGCAGATTATGTTGACACATGCCTCCTGTCTTTTCTCTCCCTATCTTCCTGTCAGGGACATTGATGTAATGCTCAGGATAAAGCACCCATCTTATGCCTATGAGGTGAAAAGCATATGTTAAAAACATCTAAGTGGAAAGAAGATGGAGCCTAAATTCCTGAACACATTCAGACCTGCCATACCAGCCTAGCTCTGAAATCCCTTCAAATAAGAAGAGTAAGCGCCCTCATTTTTTTCACTGTTTTTCAGCTAAATTTAATTGCTTATCATGCAGTTATTTTCATAATTAAAATATATAATGTTAACAGAGTTAATCATTATTTTGAAGACATTATAAAGTATTAAAATGTCACCTATACTAGTAAACAATTATGATTTTAACAGAAGACGCTATGCCTTTTTATAGGAAGGGAGCTGTCTTTGTAAGAAAAACAACATGAGTTGCCTGGGGCTTGAAAGTGAGATTTTCCAGGGCATGGGTTAGCAAGAGACAAAGATAAAAAAAGATTGCTAAACCTCTCTACGTGCAAAGTGAGCTGGAAATTGTGGGAACTGGTTAATGTGTATAGGGGGAGTGGGCTCAGATTATAGCGGTAGATGAGGCCGGACAAATGGCTAAATATTTTAAGACCAGTGATATGTAATATTTAATTTTGAGGTGTTTGTATTACTTTGCTGTAAAACTCTCTTGGACATCAAAACCTCCAGTAAAGTCTACTATATACTTTGTGCAGTTTTTTGTCTATTATTATTATTTTAGTGAAATGCAAGGAAAAAGAGGTCAATTCCATATCTACGTTGGCAGGGAGAAGAGGAAGAGAACAATCGTTGGCTAGAAGCTGAAAATCCCATCAGTAATCCAGCAGAGATGAGAGCGGAGGATGTGTTTGGGAGTGTGAAGAGAGAGGAAGAGAAGAGAGTGGGCTTGGAGAAAGAATGTCACAGCAAGAAAGAGAATGCTGGGGGACGGAGCATGTTGGAAGGAGAGAAGGCTGGGAATAGAGTCCTGGAGAGAGGGGTATAGATGCATTCATAACAGGCATAGGAGTTTGTTTAGAAGGAAATCAAATGTGCATATGTGAAGGAGTTGATGGGAGAAGGGAAATCAGGACAATTTAACTATAAAAATATCACAATGATTCTTTGATATCTAAAGCAAAATCATTCTGTAAGAGATTTTATTTCATTTAAAAAAATACATTGATAGTAAGTACAGTCACTATGTTGTACAATAGATCTCTTGAACTTATTTCTCCCCAGTCATTGAAATTTTATTTTCTTTGACCAACATGATCCCCTCTACCCATAACAACTTTTAATTTTTCTCCTGCTACACTTAATAAAATATGCAGAAGTCACTATGGGAGTAGACAGTCTGAAACAGTAAACTCCCCACCCTCTGATTATTTTAAACAACCTACATATAGTGATTAAACTGCTGCTGAAAAAGATGGAAAGAAAGAAAATTAGTGCCCACTCAGAGGTAAGCAGCTGTGAGAACTTTAACTTCAGGTCTGAAAAGAAGATTATGTTAAAATGTGAAACATGAGCTAGGATGTAAACTATACTAAAATGAATGTTATCAATCAATAATAGTTTCCCCAAGGCATTCATTTCCTTAAGGTTGTTCAGAAAAGGCATCTTTTAAATAACAGTTAAAAATTTTTTGTTCTGCCTTAAAGAAAAGTTATAATTTTGAACATTCATACTTAAACGGGGAGCATCCAGCCACCACCATCTGGAACCTGAAGGAAAGTGAGAGTATGACTCAAGGGTTTTTCTATGTCTGTAGCAAAATCCTAATACCTCATCCAAATTTGAATAAATATATTTAAGGGAGGGGAACTCTTATGTGCTGAAATTTAAAAAAAATTATGTCATGAAATGACAGGGAATGTCACAACTAATATAAACAGAGTATAATTGGATAAATCTATTTTAGAAAATTAGGTATAATATCCATAAACCAAGAATAAGTGGTTTCTAAAACTTGTCCATCAATTTAAAAAGATATAATATTTTATAAAAACTAAGTTTCTCACTAAAAAGTTATATATTTCTACTCTGAGTTCCATTCAAGTCTGTACACATACTTTAAGTTGATTTTACAAAGCAAATGGAAATATGGAAAGGAAATTGGATGGAGTATATTTGTACTGTGTAAAAACAAAATCAAACAAATGAATAAACAAAACAAAAAATCCACTCTCAGTGAATATTAAGTCAAACAACTGTGGAAAAATGCTCAGGCCTCAAAAAAAATTCAAAGAAAAATACCTAATTGAATTTAAGAGTTAAAGTTTTAAGCAGAAAACACCTAAGCAGATTCTCATTCTTTATAAATTGAAATAAACAGGTAGGCCTGTTTTCTAAAATTTGGAATTGTTAGTCTTGGGGAACATAAATCTAATTATAGATTTTACTTCATGATACCTAATGTTCTTTATTTAAGAGAAACCAGCTGAGAAATCAGATGTTATTTCTACCCATGGCCACCTACTATGATTTTTTCCTATAAAATACTGCATCTGTTTTGTTTAGTTCAGTGGGCACATTAGCCAAGGGAACAAGTTACTACAAACATCTATGAAATCACCATTTCCACAAATGTTGGAGTTCAATGTACCATGTGAATGGGCCTTTAGATTTTAAAGGTGTCTAGATTATTTTAATGTAATTGGCACTTGACTCTGCATGGAAATTCAAATAAATATTCAACACTAGAAGAGCTCCACTCAAGTTCCTGAGGCAGAAATGAGTTTGCTCTAATTTCTTCCTATGTATTAACTACCTATACAAAGTCTGAAGACTAAAAATAAACAAATGGATTGCATCTCTTATTTATTTAGAGATAGGAGGTTATTAAATAATTTAATGTCATTAATCTGTCAAGTACAGTCTTCTTCATCAAAGAGAGCACTATTTGTAACAACAACATTATGGATTAAAAGCAATTATATGCACAAATGGCTGCAGGAAAAGAGAGAGAATGAGAAAATGTGGAACCCCTAGAAATAAATCAACAAAAGTATGTAGAAAAAATATATATGCTAAGGTATCTTACACCTTTCAGAAATTAGCAGTTTGGTAGCTTGATATTACAAGTAAAAGATAGGTGGTTAAGTATGTTCTAATCCATTCTTTCCATCTAGGCATAATACCCGGCACAAGGTAAGCAAAGATTAAGGGATTCATTTCTCTTACTCCTGGTTCACTCGTTCACCATACAAATACTTTTTGTGCACTTAGGAGAATTTCCTTTGCTCATTACTGTGCAATGCATGGTGACAACAAAGAAAAGCTGAACAGCACTCCTGGACTCAAGGGTTTTTCAAACACGTGGCAGGTCAAATCTGTACAGAAAAGATCAAGTGGAGGATTTGCAATAACCTGGTGATCTGGATCTTTAGAGGTAGATAAGCTAAAACATTTGGGACAAAGATAAAGAATAAGTGCTTCCTAGCTCAACTATTTTGTGAATGATCTAAGTGGAGATGATATCAGTGAAGGAAGATGTGAAGGAAGAATTTCAAAATTGATAAGAGATTGATAACCATTCCCTCTTTGATAGTGTCTTTATTTATAACACAAAACAAATAATGGGTAATAAGACATAGTGGGGTTTATTTATTTATTTATTTAGGGACAGGGTCTTGCTCTGTCACCCAGTCTGGAGTGCAATGGCATGATCATAGCTCATTGTAACCTTGAACTCCTGGGCTCAAATGATCCTCCTGTCTCAGCCTCCTGGGCAGCTGGGACTGCAGGCATGTGCCACTATGCCCAGCTAATTTTTAAAATTTGTTGTAGAAATGGGATCTTGCTACGTTACCCAGGCTGGTCTCAAACTCCTGGCCTTAAGTGATCCTCCTGCCCCAGCCTCCCAAAGTGCTGAGATTATAGGTCTGAACCACCATGCTCAGCTATGGTGGGCTTTAGAGTAGAAGTCAAAAGAAAGATTTCAGCTATCACTTTATTATTTTTAATTGTATTATATTACCATTGAATTAATGATTAATGACATTTTGGTTCCATTTCTTTGTAACAGAAGACATTATAATTATACATTTTAAAAGGAAAATATTTAGTAGTAGTTTTTATGTGGAGTTTTTATTTAATTTTAAAGTATATCCAAAATAAAAAGTAAAAATAAAGCATTTTGAAACTGTTTAGCTATTTTTACTTTTGAATAAAAAAGCTAATTTGGAGAAAATACAGTATGTATCTCTGACCGCCAAAGTTTTTCACTCCATAGTTTTGTTTTTCAATCTTTTCCTACACATAAGCATGGCAGAATATCTTTGATCTCAGCCCTATTATTCCATATATTTTGTTGCTATTAATACTAAAAATTTCCTAATCTGCTCTAGATGTATTTTCTTGAAACCTTGAAATCTTCCTCAACTGTCCGATTGTCAAGTCTAAAGGCTACGTGAACCAGGGATTTCATTCTGGCTTATGTAGCTATTTATACATGCCATATTGAATTTGCAGTCATAGCCCCATGACTATGGGTATGTCCTGGTTAATTCCCACCGTTATCCTTCAGTTGCTGACAATTCCTTCCTTAACCATTCTCTGATTACTTCCAAGCTGTTATTATCAAACTTGAGTCCTTTGATGTCTTGGAATTTTGGTCCTATCCATTCACGTGTAGTTCAAACATGGTATTACGTGATTAACATTGACTATTGCACTTAAAGCAATAATACTGTCTTGGAAAATCCTCACTTTAAACCTGGAATACAGAGGGCATTCTTTATGACTTTTTTTATACTCACAGAAAACAAGGCTATTTCTGAGATAATGTACTAGAATAAAAAGCACCACCCCAGCAGTAACTAAGTTCAGAGAGGCTTTTATTAATGGTCTGAATTTAGATTTTCAAAGTTTTTTTTCAAGCTCTTTTTCTTATTTACTTTAACCATCTATCCATCTTTCCATCAGCCAATAAATTAACCCATCTATAAAATATTACTGAGTGTCAGTCATTATCCTAGATATTGTTGGGGAGAGAATACTAATAATAATAATTTACTTATTCTCACTACCTTCCTAGAGCTTGGAGTTTAATTAGCATATGGATAAGCAATCAGGGAATTTAACATTGTGTGTGTGGTGTGTGTGAGAGAGAGAGAGAGAGAAGGGTTTTGAGAGCAAAAGGAAAAGGTTCTGTGGCAATATATAGGAGAGGTGACTATCTTGGATTTGTGGATTTGGAGAAGGTTTCCTGAAAGAACTGTTTAGGCTGAACTCTGAAGATAGATGAAGTGACGGTGAGAGTGGGGTGGAGGAATGACCTGTGCAGAGGGAACGGCACAGATGTTGGAGGAACTGAAAGTGGTTTAGTGTAGCGTGAGGTAGGAGTAGGGAAGGAAGTAGGAAAGTAGACTGAAGGGTTGTGCAGGGTCCTAATTATGAAAGGCCCTATAGGCAAAATGAAATCCTTTGAACCTCAGCCCAACAGCAAAGGTGAATCAATAGAGTGCCTTGAATTAGGGAATGATAAAGACAGACAGGAGAATGGATTAGAAAGAAGCATGGAGATGTGGAGACCAGTGTGAGCTGTTGTAGGAAACCAGGCAAGAGCTGATGATGGCTTGAACTAGGATGGTCGTTCTAAGAATGGATAGAAGTTGATGGATTTAAGAAAAGCTTAAGAGGCAAGTTGAAAAGAATTAAGGAATGATTCAATATTGGAAGTGAGGATGAAACTGATTATAGTGACTATATTATTGTCTTGAGTAGACAACGGTGGTGCCGTATACTGACATAGAGAATATAGAAGGATAACCTGTTTGGAAGAAAGGAGATGATAGGTTATTCTGGAACATGTTGATTTTGATATGTGAGTGGGGATGATGAGTGAAAATCCCATTGTAAGTAGGAAAACATTTTCCTACTCTCAGAAAAGAACTCTGGACAGGCTAGTGAAATTTGGGATACATCAACATATAGTGGTTATTAAAGTCATAGGAGTTACGGTAATCACACAGAGAGTAATGTAGAGTGACAAGAACTTGCTAAACTGAACATCATAGACAATAACATTTAAAGACAGAATAGGAATTACACACACATGTGCACTCGCACACACGCACCCACACACACACACACATAGGCCAAGAAGAAGCAAGAGAGGTGGGAAAAACCCCAAGAGAATAAAATATGATGAATGTAAAGGAAGAGACTGTTTATAGAAGGAAGGACTAAATAATGTGTCAAATATTTCCAAAAAATAGAGGAAGCTAATGAGTGAGTGGCCATTGGTTTTGGCAACAGGTATGCCATTATTGACCTTAAAAGAGTAATTGGAACAGAGGCCAGATTATTGTGGATTGAAGGATGAATGGAAAATAAGAAGACAGATAATGAATATAGAGAAATCTCTCAAGATTAGCTACACATGTGAAGAAAGAATTAGGATAGTTGCTGGACTAGGTTGCAGGACTAGGAAAGAGGTGTAGTATTTTATATTCTGGTGAGAACTAGTTTCATAGATAATTGTAGTATTGTAGTTTTTATAATAAATGAGTAATAATGGCAAGTTCATTTAGGCTGGATCTTGGCACTGTATTTTGGTAGGCATCACTAAGATCTGTAGCCTGGCTGTAGGTTTCAAACATTAACCTTATTTTTTTTAAAGTATATCAATGGGTTAGACAGAATATTGATTTTATTAACAGACCTTATTTTTTATAGAACAGTTTTAGATTTACAGAAAGATTGAGTACACAGTACAGGGAATTTCCATATATCCTCCCTCACCCCTCAACCCCACAGTTTTCCTTATTGTTAACAGCTTACATTAGTGTGGTCCATTTGTGACAATTAATGAGCCAATATTAATATATTATTATTAACTGTAGTTCATAATCAATTCAGATTTCCTTAGTTTCTGCCTGATGTCCCTTTTCTGTTCTGGAGTCATGTCCCCTTAGTTCCAGAGTTTTCTTGTTTTTGAAAATTGGCAGTTTTGTGAGGTGCTGGTCAGGCATCCTGTAGGATGCCCCTCCTACAATTTCATGTTTTTCTTATTATTAGACTGGGGTTATGGTTTTTGTGGAGGAGGGTCACAGAGGTAAAGTGTTATTTTTATCACATCATATCCAGGATAAATACAGTCTACATCTTTATGACTATTAATGTTGATTTTGGTTACCTGGCTAAAGTAGTGTTTGTCAGGTTATTTCACAGTTACTTTTCCCCCCTCTTTTCAATACTGTATTCTTTGGAAAGAAGTTACTACGGGCAGCCCAGATATAAGGATCTAGGACTTATGCTTCCCCTACTTTAGAATGAAACATTTGCATAGGTTATTTGGAATTCTTCTGGATGGGAGACTTGTCTTTTCTCTCTGTGTATTTAATTGTTTATTTATATCAGTATGGACTCATGGATATTTCTTTTATCCAATACTAATTTGTTTATTTTATTGCTACAATAGTTTCACCTTTGGCCATTGGAAGCTCTTTAAGTTGGCTCTTGTGTCACTTTGACATACCTTATCATTATAAGTGTGTGTGTGTGTGTGTGTGTGTGTGTTTTGAGCACTGTGCTTCACCTATTCATTCCTCCCACTCTTGCCTTAAGCTGTGGCAACCACTGACATTTTTTCTGTCTCTATAGTTTGCCTTTTCCAGAATGTGATACAATTGGAATCATACACCATGTATCATTTTCCGTCTAGCTTCTTTTACTTACAATATACATTTAAGCATATTAAATGTAGCATGCCTTTGAGCATAGCATGTCTATTTGTGGCTTGATAGATCATTTCTTTTTATCACTGACTAATGTTCCATTGTTTAAATGTACTAGTTTGTTTATCCATTCACTTGTTGAAGAACATCTTGGTTCCTTCCACTTTGGGTAGTTATAAATAAAATTGCTATGAACATTTGAAAGCAGGTATTTTTGTGTACATAAGTGTTCAGCTCAGTTGGGCAAATAATGAGGAGCCTGATCATGTGGTAAGACTATGTTTAGCTTTGTAAAAGTGTGCCAAATTGTCTTCCAAAGTGGCTGTGCCATCTTGCATTTCCACCAGCAATGAATGAGAGTTCCTGTTGCTGAGCTTCATTGCCAGCATTTGTTATTGTCAGCATTTTGGATTTTAGTCATTCTAGTAAATGTATAGTGGCATCTCATTGTTTGAATTTGGAATTATCTAGTGAAAAATGATGCTGAGAATCTTTTCATATGTTTATTCACCATCTGTATGTTTTCTTTGATGAGATGTATTTTCAGGTCATTTGACCATTTTTTAATTTAATTATTTGTTTTCTTGTGGTTGAGTTTTAAGGTTCTTTGCATATTTTAGACATACATCCTTTATCAGATGTGTGTTTTGCAAATATTTTCTCATAGTATGTGACTTGTATTTTCATTCTATTAACAATGCCTTTCAAAGAGCAGGAGTTTTCAATTTTAACAAAGTCAACTTATTAATTTTTTATATTATTATGCTTTTGATATTGTATATAAAAACTCACTATTAAACAAAGGTCACCTAGAGTTTTTCCTATGTTGTCTTTTAGAATTTTATAATTTTGCATTTTATTTTTAGGCCATGATCCATTTTAAGTTAATTTTTGTGATAGACATTCAATTCTGTGTCTAGATTCTTTTCTTTTTTTTTTTCTTTCATATAGATGCCTAATTGTTCTAGCACAATCTGTTGAAATTCTATCATTTTTTTTCATGTAATTGCCTTTGCTTCTTTGTCAAAGATCAGTTAGCTACATTTATGTGGGTCTATTTTTGGGGTTCTCTGTTCTGTTCCGATGATCTGTGTCTATTGTCAATACCATGATGTCTTGGTTACAGTAGCTTTACATTTAGTCTTTAAGCAAGATAGTGTGAGTTCTCTAATCTGTTCTTCTTCAATATAGTCTTGGCTATTCTGGGTCTTTTCTTTTCTGTATAAACTTTGGAATTAGTTTGTTGATATTCACACAATAACTTGCTGGGTTATTGATTGGGGTTGTCTTAATCTATAGATCAAGTTTGGCAGAATTGACAATTTGACACTATTGAGTCTTCCTATCCGTGAACATGGAGTATCTCCCCATTTATTGATGTTTTTATCAGAATTGGTAGTTTTTCTCATATAGATCCTGTACATATTTTATTAGATTTATGCCTGAGTAATCCTTATTTTGATGCTAATGTAAATGGTACTGTGGGGGTTTCCCCCACAAATATTAAGAGGGTACAAATGTTTTTGTTACGTGGATACAATTTATAATGATGAAGTCAGGGCTTTCAGTGTGCCTGTTACCAGGACAGTGTTCATTGTACCCAATAGGTAAGTTTTTATCCCTTACCCCGCTCCCGATCTCCCCTTTCTTAGTTTCTAATGTCCTTTACATTTCTTTGTGCCTGTGTGTATCCATCACTTAGCTCCAACATATTAGTGAGAATATGGGTGTTTGTTTTTCCATTCCTGAGATTCTTCACTTAGGATAGTGGTCTCTAGTTCCATCCAGGTTGCTGTGAAAGATATTATTTCATTCTTTCTTATGGCTGAGTGGTACTCCATGTATATATATACTACATTCTTTTAATCTACTTATCAATCGATGGATACTTAATTTGATTCCATATCTTTTCAATTGTGAATTGTGCTGTGATAAACATTTGGGTACAGGTATCTTTTTGATAAAATGATTTATTTTCTATTGGGTAGATACCTAGTAGTAGATTTTCTGGATTGAATGGTAGGTCTACTTTTAGTTCTTTGAGGAATCTTCATATTATTTTCCACAGGGGTTGTACTAGTTTGCAGTCCCACCAACAGTGTATAAGCACTTCTTTTTCTCTGCATCCATGCCAGCATCTGTTGTTTTTTTAACTTTTTAATAATGGCAATTCTGACAGGGGTCAGGTGGTATCTCATTGTGGTTGAAATTTGCATTTCTCTGATGATTATTGATGTTGAACATTTTTTCGTATGTTTTTTGGCCATTTGTCTATCTTTTGAAAAAATTATGTTCATTTTTTTTGCTCACTTTTTGATGGGGTTGTTTTCTTTTCTTGCTGATTTGTTTGAATTCTTTGTAGATTCAGGATATTAGTCCTCTGTCAGATGTATAGTTTTCTAAGTTGCTTGTTTACTCTGGTGATTATTTCCTTTGCTCTGCAGAAGCTTTTTAATTTCATTAAGTCTCATTTATTTATTTTTGTTGTGTATTTGCCTTTGGGGTCTTAGTCATAAATTCTTTGCCTAGGCCTATGTCTGGAAGAGTTTTTTCTACATTTTCTTCTAGAATTTTTATG
The DNA here is from genome assembly GCA_023783475.1 of Daubentonia madagascariensis. NCBI lineage: Eukaryota > Metazoa > Chordata > Mammalia > Primates > Daubentoniidae > Daubentonia > Daubentonia madagascariensis. The sequence continues at coordinate 19,533,201 of JAKFHU010001684.1, read as the reverse complement.
GTTTCATACTTTACATTTAAGTCTTTAATCCATGAATTAATTTTTGTATATAGCAAGAGATAGGGCTCTTGTTTTATTCTTCTCCATGGAGCAAAAACAATTTTGCTAGCACCATTTATTGAATAGGACATCCTTTCCCCAGTGTATGTTTTTGTCTGCTTGGTCAAAACTTGGCCAAAAATCAGTTGGTCATAGCTATACGGTTTTATTTCTGGGTTCTCTATTCTGTTCCATTGGTCGATGTCTCTACCTTTATACCAATACCATGCTGTTTTGGCTACAACAGCCTTGTAGTATAATTTGAAGTCAGGTAACGTGATGTCTCTGGATTTGTTCTTTTTCTTAAAATTGCTTTGGCTATTTGGGATTTTTTTTTTTGGTTCAAAATGAAGCTTAGTTATTATGTTTTTAATTTCAAATTCCTGTTTTTTATTGTTGATTTATAGGAAAGCAAATGACTTTGTGTATTATTCTTGTATCTTTCACCCTTTCTATAATCACTTACTTGTTCGCAGGGTTTTTTTCAATTGTTTGGGATTTTCTACATAAACTACCATGTCATCTATAAACAAAGACTATTTTATTTCTTGTTTCACAGATGTGTACATTTTATTTCCGTTTCTTGTCTTATTATGTTAGCTAGGACCTCTAGCATGACATTGAATGGAGTTGTTCCTAGCGGGAAACCATCTAGTTTCTCATCATTGAGTATGTTAACTATAAGTTCATTATAGACATTCTTTATCAATTTGTGGAAATTACACTATATTTCTAGTTTGATGAGAGTTTTTACCACGAATTAATGTTGAATGCTAAAATGTATCAATGCTTTCTTCTAAATCAATTGATATGATCCTATAAATTTTCTTCTGTAGCCTGTTCATATGATTGATTACATTAATTGATTATCACATGTTGTGCCAGCCTTATATACCTGCAATAAATCCCACTAAGTCATGGTGTGCAATTCTTCTTATATATCATTGGGTTTAATTTGCTAACATTTTATTGAGGATTTTTGTATCTATGTTCGTGAGAGACATTGATCTATAGTTTTCCTTTCCTATAATAGTCTTTATCTGGTTTTGTTATGAATTTTTAATGGCAATATTCCTGGTTTATGAGTTAGTATTTTTAGTAATGCAGTAACTTCTATTCCACTCAATTAAATTCATTTTGATTTAATTCAATTTGATTCAACTCAATATCGTCATTAAATGATGTATAAGGCATTCTGCTATGTACTGAGGCAGATTCAGAGATGGATAAAACAAGTTCCAGATTTCTTGAGGCTAGCAATCAGATTGAATATATTCCCCTAAAAGAGCAAACTCTGATCATATTACTTGGTAAATGAAGAAGGAAGTCCTTTAGAAACTATTTAACAAAGCTTTGGTAGATAAGTAAATTTATGTATCTACCCTAGAATATTTTCTCCTAGGGAGCATAGAGTTTACCTATTTTTGTTTCAGTTGTATCCCCAGGGGCTAGGAAAGCACCGGGTATATAGTAAATACTAAGGACATTTTTAATGACTAAGGGAATAAATTGTTGGCATATTTCTGGGTGATGATCTGCAGCTGGTATTCTGAATCTGGGCCTCTCTAACTGTCCTAGAAATGTTTTTAAATGCTAAATTCAAGTGCTGTCCTTGACCACTTTATTTATAACTTTCATTACAACATTATTTTTTCTTTTCTTTTTTTTAAATTTCAGAATATTACGGGGGTACAAACACTTTGGTCACATAAATTGCCTTTGCACTGCCTGAGTCAAAACTACAAGTGTGCCTATTCCCCAGACAGTGTGCACTGCACCCATTAGGTGTGAATTTACCCATCCCCATCTCCCCCCTCCCACCTGCCCCGATGAATGTTACTTCCATATGTGCACAAAAGTGTTGATCGATTAGTACCAATTTGATGGTGAGTACATGTGGTTGTTTTTCCATTCTTGTGATACTTAGAAGAATGGGCTCCAGCTCCGTCCAGGATAATACAAGAGGTATTAGTTCACCATTTTTTTGTATGGCTGAGTAGTACTCCATGGTATACATAGACCACATTTTATTAATCCACTCATGTATTGATGGGCACTTGAGTTGTTTCCACATCTTTGCAAATTTGTGAATTGTGCTGCTATAAACATTGGAGTGCAGATGTTTTTATTATAGAATGTCTTTTTTTCCTTTGGGTAAATACCCAGTAGTGGGATTACTGGATCAATCAGACAAGAGAAGGAAATCAATGGTATCCAAATGGGGGCAGAAGAGGTCAAACTATCACTCTTTGCTGACGACATAATCTTATATCTAGAAAACCTGAAAGAATCTGCCAAGAGACCATTGGAACTGATAAATAAATTTAGCAAAATCTCATGTTACAAAATCAATGTACACAAATCAGTAGCATTCATATATGCCAACAAGAGTCAAGCTGAGAAACAGCATTATTTTTTCTTGTTATAACATTTTAATATCGTTGCAATTGCCAACCGTGAAGATATTTAAAATTATATTTTGATAAATTTTTAATCATCTAGAAAGTCATTTTATTCCAAAATTAATCCATATTCAAATCACAAAAAGGTTCTTTCTTTTTTATTATTTGCACAAATTTATGGGGTACATGTACAATTTTTTTACACGCATAGATTATGCAGTGGGCAACCAGGGCTCTTAGAGTACCCAACACCTGAATAATGTACATTGTACCCATTAACTAATTTCTCATCCTCCACCCCCTTCCAACGTTTCACCCTTCTGAGTCTCCATTGTCTATCATTCTACTCTCTACATCCAAGGCAACACATTTTTCAGCACTCACTTGTGAGTGAGAACGTGCAATATTTGACTTTCTGTGCCTGGCTTGTTTCACTTAAGATAATGGCCTCCAGTTTCACCTGTGTTGCTGCAAAAGACATGATTTTATTCTTTTTTATGGGTGAATAGCATTCCATTATGTAAATATGCCACATTTTCTCCATCCATTTGTCTGTTGATGAACATTTAGGTTGATTCCATATCTTTGCTATGTGAATAGTGCTGCGATAAACATATGAGAGCAGGTATCTTTTTGATATATTGATTTCCTCTGGGTAGATACCCAATGGTGGGATTGCTGGATCCAATGGTAGTTCTATTTTTAGTTCTTTGAGAGTAGTTCTTTGAAAGATCTCCATACTGTTTTCCACAGAGGTTGTACTAATTTACATTCCCAGCAACAGTGTATAAGGGTTCCCTTTTCTCTGCATCCTCACCAACATCTGTTTTTTTTTGTCTTTTTAATAATAGCCATTCTGACTGGGGCAAGATAATATCTCATTGTGGTTTTAATTTTCATTTCCCTGAGATTCTTATTTTGATGATATTCTCACCTCACCTCACACACAGTGCCCATGGTCTTCCTTCCCCTTCTCAGTGAAGTCACTTGCAGAGAGCACAATTCAATCTTTATATTCACTATCTTCAGTAAAGAAAAAGTACCATAACTGACCTATGCACAAACTTTTTCTTTTTCTTTTGCATTATGCCTTTACTCTTCTCATAGTTCCTATGCTGTGCAGTACAGTGCACTGACCACATGTGCCTATTAAGGACTTGAAATGTGACTAGTGCCATGAATTGAAATTATAATATTAGGTTAAATAAATTGTATTATTAAAATGGATTTTACCTGTCCATTTTACTTGTTCAAATGTAGCTACTAAGAAATTTTTTTACATATATCATTCCCATTATATTTCTATTGGACAGCATTGGAGACTATTAAGGATATGTGGGGCTGCTATTCATTTGTCATTGGAAATAAGCTAATGACAACTTTTAAACCGTTCATAAAGCATCTGCTAATTTTTTAGATGCCCAAAGAAAAGCACAACCTACTTGTCACCAAACATTAATGTTTCCAACAGAGTTTTTCCATTGTAGGGAGAATTGGTAATAGATTGGTTGAGTCTGTTATTCACGAAAGAATATGACCCTGATGAGTCAAAAGACAAATCTAAAAAATATGGGGGAATTGTTATTGACCCTTAGTTAGGTGGTTTTACCTCCTTTAATGTGAGTATTATGTAGTGTTAGAGTCTATTCCTAAGTCTTCACCTGCTTATGATTCTAGGCCACATTCAAGTCAGTGTAGCTTTTCTGCTACTTTTTCAATAAAGGAGGCAGCTCCTGTTTTACTCTGTAAACATTCTCATTATCTATACTACTAACCCTTGAAGCCTACTAAATTAATTATTTCTTTAGCTTTGATGTTTGTGTCTTTCACTTCATAAAGACCATAACACAATTTTTCAAAATTGTTTTATTCTCAGCAAGTTTCTCTTATATAATTTATGCTTCATTTATATTTTCACATAAATAAAATACTCTAACTCATTTGTTGTTTTGATTGCTGTCCTCTGGAACATTTGCTATATTTGAACCATTCTGGGTTAGAGAAATCTCAGTACAGTATTTTTCTTTCCTTAAAATAAGTACAGAAAATCTCCATTTTACAATCAAGCTGTGTTCCAAAAGGATAGGCCTGGGGGTATAGCTCAGTGGTAGAACATTTGACTGCAAAAGAATAGGCATCATGTTACAGCTGGAATTTCCATCCGAAGGCCAGCTCACTAATCACAAAAGTAGAGTGCTGTGTCAATAATACTACAAAACTTTTAACGCTACGTACTAAAAATTCTATGAAAAATAAATCATGCATTTCCAATTTGTGATGCGTGTTCTTTTACTGTGATGGAATAACAATCTCTGTCCCAATCCTCCTATCTTTTGGCAAGAGGAATGGAGACTGTTCCTAAATGAGTGGATGTGGGTACCCAGGGTCAGTTTAGGGATTTCAGTCCATGAGGAGTTGGGGATAAAAATTTCGCTTTTTGGTGCTGGATCCTGCCCTTGGTTTCTTTCAGCTCTCTTCCTTCCTTCCTTCTTTCCTTCCTTCTTTCCTTTCTTTCTCCTTTTAGTTTGCCCACTTCTTCCTTTTATAGCCACCATTTAGGGCTTATAAGTAAAGTATTTGTCCATCATAGAAAAAAATGTTATTTTTTTCTTTATTCTCCATTCCTAGAACAAATAAAAATTCTATCTATCTATCTTGTTATTTATTTGCCATTTGTGAAAATGAGGCAATAGCAGTCTTTCCTATGTGACATCACCTGTTCTTTTCACCTAGTTATTTTAGAGGTACATATGGATGGTGACGACAATCTCAGTGCAAAAAGGGCTTAGAGAACATCAATCCACATTTCAGTAGAAAACTAGTCTCAGGCCACACTGTTTATTTTATTACAGGAGTTGTACCAACTGCACTAGGTCTGGGGTGAAGAGAAGCTCTTTTTAGGGAAGCCAGGGTGAGGGCTGGTGAGGATGGTGCCAGTGTGTATGACCAGGGCTGGGAGATGAGCCGGCTGGAGGTACAGAAGCTGCTGAGATTCTAATATTTCCTCTTTCTTCATCTTTTTTCTCTTCTGTTCTTGACTAATGGACAAGCTGAGAAGTGGAGAGAAGATGGATCAATAAGAGGAAGTCTTATGTAGCTTGAAGACAGGGAGTAAAGGGGAGATCAAAGAATTTTCTAGGTATTTTTTCTATTTGGCATGTGTATTTACATTACCACAATTTTTTTTAACAGCTTTGAATATACTTTGTATCTGCACCTTCCCTCCCCCTTTAAAAGATACTTTAAATATATGCCATAGTTTGTTCTCAGTTAACTCTGTATTTATGGAATTCAACTTTAAATTCATGGAAACAATGTTCATTAAGTGGCTATTATACAGTAGGTGTCACTTCAGAATATGAAAGAAGGCTGAGGTGTTTAAAGTAGGGTCCTCAGAGTTCATGAGCTTGTAATTCATATTTAAAAACATTCTTCTTGGAGTATTCATTTCAGGTGAAAAAAAGTGATTCAAGATCACTTATGATGCATGCAAATAAACAAAGTTAAACAGGTTTCTTTTCTACAAAATTTTATCAATTCCTTAACATGGTACATGTATTGTAACTTTCAAAAAGGGAGATGATGCAGTGTTCATTATTCAACAATATTATCAGCCAGAGAATTATTTTTTAAACACTACTTCCAAGAACTAGGACTTTCAGAATACGGTATGAGAAATGCTAAAATATAATTCATTTTAGTATCATTTTTTCCACATGTTTCAAGGCTATGTCTACTCTAAAACATAAATCTAAGAACTCAAGGGAAAAAAGTCTCTATTTTTTGATATTAACCTGCTGCAATTTTATCAGCATTATCTATTTGAAATCAACTGAAGAATTTATTTGAGAAAAGGAGTTTTGTAACAAAACAATGTATGATATCCACTGATAAAGGCCAACTGCCTCATTTTTATAAATTAGAAAACTCAGGTCCAGACATTCCTTGAAATGATTTATTATAGATCTTATAACAAGCTAGAGATCAGAACCCTAGTCCAGCATTCTTTCATATTCCCCAAACTATTGTGAATATGTCCAGTAAAGCTCAGATATAATAAAAATGGGCTATAATAGAGGTCCCATTTAGTGACAACAGAACTTAGCTCTCCTTAATCTATTACACAAAAGTACTTGCCATTTATTTCATGCATATAATTTTCTCTTCTACTAAATTAAGATGTTTCACCAAAATTTCAGTCTTATGAAAATTACCTCATTAGACTAATAACTACTTATGCTGTAATATTTTATTATATTCTGTAACATTTTCCTTTTCTTTTTCAATTAAACTTATTGTACTAATGTATGTTAAGTAACTTTTTTGCTACATATTCCTATTGCTTTCTATTTCTTATGGTTCCATTTTCTTACTATTAGCTTAAAATTCTCATCCATTGGTCACTGTGATGAAAGAGTATGAGTATGGGCTTTGGAGTGAATCACAGCTATGTTTGAATTCTAACTCCACCATTTGTTAGGTGTGTGGCCTTGGGCAGATCACAAATCTTCTGCGAGCTTAAATTTCCTCAACAGAAGTATGGCAGAATGTCTGCTTTCTTCATGGGTTGCCAAGAAGTTCACAACTGTTCTGTTTAGATCTAAGGCCAAGTCTTCTTTTTGCTTTTGTTCCCAGAGATTGCTGTTAGTCTGTCTTTCCTTCCTTCCTTCTTTTCAATTATAGCAAACAAACCCTCAAATATCCTTTGGGGATGTCTTTCCCCAACTTGCATTGAATTAGATGCAGGTTCTCCAACTACTAATCTATTTTATGACTCAAAAGAAAAGGTCTTTTTTACTTTAAAGTCAATCACTTTGTGAAAGTAGACGGGAAATCACAAATAAAATAGGCCATGAGATCATTGGAAAATTTAAGAAATGTTACTGTCTTCATAGTTGTTTCTTACTTAGAGATCCCAACTTTTTTGCCTTCTTGCTATCTGGAAGTCTATATTAGACTTCTGCTATCAACTTTTATTTCTAAAAGTAGAGTTCATCAGATTGCACCCCTCCTCTCTTTAATTATTCCCAAGGAATGAAATGGACATTCTTTCCCATCATACTAGAAGAATCCAATAAATCATTGGTCACTTCTTTCTTCTAATGGGGAATTAGGAATTCTTGAGAACCTCTATACAATGTGACTCCCACCTCAACAGACTGCTCCAAAGCATCCCCACCCTTCTTAAGGATTGAAGAAGACAGTATGTTGATCATATGGCACCTGGCTTGGGTCATAGTATGCCGTCAGAAATTGTTAATTTTCCCTTTCTTCTCCTTTCTCCTTTGAAGTGTTATTTCAAGGAAGTTAGGAGAGCAGAAAATGTCACAAATTCCATGTAAATAAAATAATTAGTCACTAATTCCATGAACTAATTGATATTGTAATTTAATTCTCTTACCTGTCTTTAATCTCTCTTATCTTTCTCCAGTGTAGTTCTGACTGCTCTGACTCAAACTTTGACTACCCTACTCTTGGGAAGCTCAGTCTTAGCACCTTCCCCTTATTTGTACTTTTTATTCCCATTTTTCATTGTGATATCTTTTCCTGCTTCAGCTTATTATTTGAATACAACTTTTACTGTCTTGTTTATATATTCATCCAAAATGTCACTTTGCCTAAAATGTCAATTTTGTGGTTTGCCAATCCACAATCTTTGTACATATACAAGTTCTCCTTATTTTCTACCCTTTATTTCTCATTAAAGTCTTTCTTGAATTTTATAAGTCAGAAACAATTGAATGAAATCAACTCATCTGAACATCCAGGGATTGCTTTATCAATGCTCCATCATAGATTTCCCCATGATTGACGCCAGGATGCTGTGCCAAGCAGGTAGACTGAGAGAACCCAAACAAGGGTAGTTATACGCCCATCTTTAATTAAGAAAAAGTTAAATAGACTTGTGTATTCAAACTCAACTACACATAAATGAGAAAGCTTGTACTTGAACATTGTCTAGATACTCAACTTTTTGCTCATTTATGAAGACATTCTTCCTTTAGAAAATTCATGTAGGAGAATTTTGTTGCAACTATTACAAAAGTTGAAATTGAAACCTAAATACTCAAGCCAATATTCATACAAGTATTAAATATATCCTTCACTGTATAGTTAAAATTCAGAATGATTTCATCACTCATAATAGGTAGTTTAGTAAGTCTCAAATGGTACTGTTGTTTAATTGCCATTTGTTATTGTGTTAAATCAGCTAAATGATATAGTTAAAATTGACTGAATCAGTAAAATTAACAATAGGATGATATTGTTAATGCATTTCAGCATTTTAAGTCTTAAATTTCTGAACTCACCTAGTGGCAGAGGTTGTGGTATTATATTTTCCTTTGTGCTTTGAGTTGTTGCTACTGTCAAAATGATGTCATTCTTAAGTTTGTCATGAAGCTCTTGGTCAAAATAACTAAGAAAGCCATTTTTTAAAATAAGGATCCCCTGTATCTTTAGCCTTACTAAATATTCACTATGTTATCTTCAGTCAGATTCGCTGATATGTGAAAAGTAAGTAGAAGTAAGAAAAAAAGAGTAAAGTCAAGGTAAGATAAATAAAGTAAGAAAAGGTAAGTGAAAGTAAGCGAAAATGTTAAGGACCAAGTTATGTAGACTCTGGTCACTAAAAGGGAGGTTGACACCATGGGCACAAAAGAACATCTTGGCAGTTGGCTCTTTCCTGCAAGCATCAACCACCAACAGGTAGAACAACTCTATAGCTCATCACAGCATCTACTAACTCAATCAAACAGGGTGTAGCTGATTCTTACAAGTGCCACCAACTATCTTGGAGATTAAGCTGGGAGACCCAAAATTTCACTCTTCTGGGAAGAGGTGAAGACAGCAGGATTGAGGCAACCCAAGGGGACACTGTCTATTAAGAGAGAAACAAAAGTTACAGGATACTTGATATGTGTGGAGACTCCCTCTTCCACCACAGACCTCTGAGCTGATGAGCGAACTGCTCAGAGTCTGTGCAGACATTCCACCAGAGAGCAGGTGTAGCAGAGATCTGATGCCTGCCAATCCCAGGTTTCTGCAACTGATGACATACTGATTGTTCTGGTGCGTGGAGCCAGGTCCTCTCAGGACCCAGCCATCCAACAGTAACCATAGCATCACCCCTGCCAGGCTGGGGAGGAAGCAGATGTGCCCCATGTTGAGCTCTGTGACTGGGGGCTGAGTATGCCACCTCCCCAGTGTGAAAGCCGAACAGAGGTGAATCCTTAGACACCACAAGCACTACTTGGGAAGACTCAAGTGACTGCCTCTGTGGGTCCTAGGTGTGGGGGGAGAACCTTGGCTGACCAGCAGCTCTGGCCCAACTATGTAGAACCTGGGCTGCTGAGAGAAATCCCTGCCTGTGCAACTGGGCATCAGCAGGTCTCACACTGGTGGAACAGGCCCCCACATGGGCAGCTCTGCCCCTGAAATCCCCAGAGTCAGCTCTGAAGCTCTTGCTGTGCCCAAGTCCAAGGCCTTGCCCCTGTAACTCTAGGGTATCTGCTGGGCCTGCAGGCCAGGTCTGAGACTCCAGAGTTGTGCCAGGACCCCAAGACTCCACTACTGAGTCCCCACCACTACTGCTGAGCTGGCAGAACCTCCCTGAGGTCCAACACTTCACTCAGGACCCCCTAACCCTGAGTAGCTATCATTCCTGGACTTGGTTTGAGGGAGTCCCCAGCAAAGGAGAACAGGTGCCCTGCATTCCCATTAATGCAGAGCCAAGAGAAGAGGAGCCAGATGAGGAGAAACCAGCAAAAGAACACTGTCAACATGAAAAAAAATAGTTCAACACCCCCAAGAGAACACGATGGAGCTAGAATAGTGTACTCCACCCACAAGGAAGTTGCCAAAATGACAAAAATGGAATTCAGAATATGGATGGCAAATAAGATGAATGGAATCAAAGAGAAAGTTGAAAACCAACAAAAAGAAGCTAAGAAAAATAATTCAGGAAATCAATGAAAAAAATGAAAATGTCACTGGAAAGCCTGATAACATAAGATAGGATACAATAGAACTTAAAGAAATGAAAGAGTCTTTCAGGGAATTTCAAAATGCAGTTGAAAGCTTTAACAACAGGCTAAACCAAGGAGAAGAAAGAATCTCAGCGCTTGAAGAAAAGGCTTGAGATAACTCAATCATTCAAAGTGGCAGAGAAGAGTATAAAAAAGTTCACGCAATCACTGAGAGAGATATGGGACTATGTGAAGTGAGCCAACATTGGAATTACAGGTATCCTGAAGGGTGAAGAAGAAAGAGCTAAAAGCATGGAAATCCTATTTGAGGAAATTATTGAGGAAAACTTCCTGGGCATCACCAGAAATTCAGACATACGGATACAAGACGAACATTGAACACCAGGAAGATTCATAGCCAATAGGTCATCTCCAAGACACATAGTAATCAAGCTGGCCAAAGTCAAAGTGAAGGAGAAAATTCTGCAAGCACCAAAATGAAAACATCAAATAGCCTACAAAGGAAAACCCATCAGGCTAACTGCAGACTTCTCAGAGGAAACTCTACAAGCCAGAAGGTATTAGGGCCCCATCTTCAATTGACTTAAACTGAACAACTGCCAGCCTAGAATTTTGTACCTCCAAGACTAAGTTTCACAATAGATGGAGAAATTAAGTCCTTTCCAGACAAACAGACACTGAGGGAATTTGCAATGACAAGACCTGCCTTGCATGAAACACTCAGAACAGCACTATACACAGATCAGTACAACAGATACCCACCAGTGTAAATTCACCTAAAAACCCCCCAAAATTCACAATTTCCATATAAAAATAGAACAGGAGGTGAAACAAAGCAATAAGGGGTTAACCAACAGGATGAACAGACCAACATCCCACATATCAATGCTATCAATCACTGTGAACAGACTGAATGCTCCTCTCAAGCAACATAGGCTGGCTAAATGGATGAAAAAACACAACCCAAATATGTGCTATCTCCAGGAAACACATCTAAACCACAAGGACACACACAGACTCTAGGTGAAAGGATGGAAAAAAAATGCCCCATGCAAATGGACATCAAGATAGATCAGCTGCAGACATCCTTATATCAGATAAAATTGACTTTAAGCCAAAAAAGGTAAAGAAAGACAAAGAGGGTCATTATATAATGGTAAAGGGAGCTATCCAACAAGAACACATAACAATCCTAAACATATACATGCCCAGCACAAGAGCTCCCAGGTACAAAAAGCAAAACTTACTAGAGCTAAGCAAAGAAATAAATAATACCATGAAAATTGCTGGAGACCTCAACACCCCAGTGTCAGAGCTTGATAAATCATCAAAGCAGAAAATAAATAAAGAAATAATAGACTTAAACCAAACTCTAAATCAAATGGACCTACCATACATTTAATGAACATTCCATCCAAAAACTACAGAATATAAATGTTTCTCAGCAGCACAAGGGACATTCTCCAAGACTGATCATATCTTAGGCCACAAAACAGGTTTCAACAAATTCAAAAAAAATCAAAATCATACCAGGTAGCTTCTCATACCACAGCAAAATAAAACTAGAAGTCAATCACAAGAGAAACACTCAAACTTACACAAAGTCATGGAAATTAAACAATCTTCTGCTGAATGATTATTGGGTCCATAATGAAATTAAGATGGAAATAAAAAAATTCTTTGGGTTGAAGGACAATGGGAACACAAGCTATCAAAATCCTTGGGACACAACAGAAGCATTCCTCAGGGGGAAAATTCATAGCTTTAAATGCCTACATCAAAAAGATAGAAAGATCACAAATTAACAATTTAATACCACACCTCAAAGAACTAGAAAAGGAAGAACAAACCAAACACAAAGCCAGAAGAAGAAAAGAAATAATGAATGTCAGAGCAGAACTAAATGAATTGGAGAAGAAAAAAACAATACAAAGGATTGATAAAACAAAAAGTTGGTTCTTTGAAAAGATAAGCAAAATTGACAGACCCTTTGCTGAATTAACCAAAACAGAAAAGAAAGGACCCAAATAAGCTCAATTAAAAATGAAAAAGGTGACATTGCAACTGATACTGCAGAAATACAAAACATCACCCATGAATACTATGTAAATCTCTATGCTCATAAACTAGAGAATGTAGAGGAAATGGACAAATTCCTGGAAATGCAGAACCTCCCAAGACTGAACCAGGAAGACATAGAACTCCTAAACAGACCAATAATGAACAGTGAGATTGAAGCAGTAATAAAAAACCTCCCCCCCCACAAAAAAAGCCATGGATGAAATGGATTCATAGCCAAATTCTATCAGACCTACAAAGAAGGCCTTGTTCCCATAACACAGAAATTATTTCATGATATTGAGAAGGAGGGAATCCTCCCCAACTCATTCTATGAAGCCAGTATCACCATGATACCAAAGCCGGGAAAGGACACAACCAAAAAAAACCAGAAAACTATAGACCAATATCCCTTATGAATATAGATGCAAAAATCCTCAATAAAATACTAGCAAACTGAATTCAACAGCACATCAAAAAAATAATTCACCACGACCAAGTGGGCTTCATCCCCGGGATGCAAGAATGGTTCAACATACGTAAATCAATAAATGTGATTCAGCATATAAACAAAAGGAAAAACAAAGACCATATGATCATCTCAATAGATGCAGAAAAAACATTTGACAAAATCCTGCAGCCTTTCATGATAAAAACCTTCAACAAACTAGACCTAGAAGGAACATATCTCAAGATTATAAAAGTTATATATGACAAACCAACAGCAAACATCATACTGAATGGGGAAATGTTGAAAGCATTTCCCCCTAAGAACTGGAACAAGACAAGGATGCCCACTGTCACCACTTCTATTCAACATAGTGCTGGAAGTTCTAGCCAGGGCAATGAGGCAAGAGAAAAATATTGAAGGTGTCTATATTGGAAAAGAGGAGGGCAAACTATTGCTCTTCACTGACAGTATGATCTTGTATCTAGAAACCCCCAAAGATTCCACCAAGAGTCTCCTGGAATTGATAAATAAATTCAGCAAAGTCTCAGGACACAACATCAATGTAAACAAATCAGTAGCATTTCTATATACTAATAACTGTCAAGCTGAGACTCAAATCAAAGACCATTCATAAAGTTGCAAAGAAAATAAAAAACCTAGGGATATATTTGACCAAGGAGATGAAAGATCTATACAAGGATAACTATGAAACTCTGAGGAAAGAAATTGCAGGGGATGCAAACAAATGAAAAAACTTATTGCTCATGGATAGGTAGAATCAACATTTTTAAAATGTCCATACTACCCAAAGTGATTTACAAATGCAATGCAATCCCCATCAAGTTACCAAAGTCATACTTCACAGATCTAGAAAAAATAATTCTATCCTTCGTTTGGAACCAGAAAAGAGCCCAAATAGCAAAAGCAATCTTAAGCAAAAAGAACAAATGTGGAGGCATCACATTACCAGACTTCATACTGTACTACAAGGCTATAGTAACCAAATTAGCATGGTATTGGCATAAAAATAGAAACATAGACCAATGGAACACAACAGAGAACCCAGACATAAAACCATCCACATACAGCCAAATGATCTTTGACAAAGCAGACAACAACATACCCTGGGGAAAAGAAGCCCTATTCAATAAATGGTGCTGGGAAAATTGGATAGCCACATGCAGAAGAATGAAATAGGACCCCTGCCTCTCACCACTCACAAAAATTAATTCAAGATGGATAAAAGATTTAAATCTAAGGCATGAAACCATAAGAATTCTAGGGGAAAATGTAGGAAAAATTCTTCTAAATATTGGCCTAGACAAAGAATTTATGCAAAAGGCCCCAATGGCAAACATGGCAACAACAAAAATTATTAAATGGGATTTGATTGAACTAAAAAGCTTCCACATGCTAAGGAAACAATCAACAGAGCAAATAGATAACTTACAGAATGGGAGAAAATATTTGCAAGATACACATCAGATAAAGGGCTAATAACCAGAATTTACAAAGAAGTCAAACAAATAAGCAAGAAAAAAAACCCAACCTCGTTAAAAATTGGGCAAAAGACAGCAACAGAAGCTTCACCATAGAAGAAAGATAAATGGCCAATAAACATATGAAAATGTTCAATGTCACTAATTATCAGGGAAATGCAAATTAAAACCACAATGAGATATCATCTTACCCCAGTTAGAGTGGCATTTATTAAAAAGTGCAAAAACAACAGATTCTGGCACAGATGCAGCAAGAAAGAGATGCTTATACACTATTGGTGGGACTGAAAATTAGTACAATCTCTATGAAAAACAGTATGGAGATTCTTCAAAAACTAAAAGTAGACCTACCATTTGATCCAGCAATCTCACTGCTGGGTATTCACCCAATGGAAAAGAAGTCATTTTATCAAAAAGGTAACTGCACTTGAATGTTTATTGCAGCACAATTCACAATTGCAAAGATGTGGAATCAACCCAAGTGCCCATCAATTCATGAGTGGATTAACAAAATGTGGTATATGTACATCATGGAGTACTACTCAGCCATATAAAAAGATGAATTAATACCTTTTACAACAATCTGGATGGAACTGGAGACTGTTCTCCTAAGTGAAATATCTCAACAATGGAAAAACAAAGACCATATGTACTTACTATTAAATTAGAACTAACTGTTGAGCACACATGTACAGAGGGAAGTAAAACTCAGTTGAAAGCAACTGGGGCGGGGGGAGGGCAGGGGAATAAACCAACCTAATGGGTACTATGAGCATTATATGGATGACAGGCACACCTATAGCCAGGACTCAAGCATTACAAAAACAATCCATGTAACCTAAAACATTTGTACCTCCTTAATATTTTGAAATAAATTAAAAAATGTGCAAGAAGAAGAAAAATTTATTGCTAAATAATACTAAAGATCATCTGTGCCTTCAGGGAGTCATACTCTTTTTGCTGGTAGAGGGTCTTGCCTTGATGTTGATGGCTGCTGACTGATCAGGGTGGTGTTTGCTGAAGGTTGAAGTGGCTGTAGCAATTTCTTAAAATAAGACAATGATGTTTGCTACATTGATTGACCCTTTCACAAAAGACTTCTTTATAACATGCGTTGCTCTTTGACAGCATTTTACCCACAGTAGAACTTCTTTCAAAATTGGAGTCAATTGTCTTAAACCCTGCTGCTGCTTTGTTAACTAAGTTTATGTAATATTCTAAATTCTTTGCTGTCATTTCAACAATGTTCACAGCACCTTCATCAGAAGTAGATTCCATCTCAAGAAATCACTTTCTTTGCTCATCCATAAGAAACAACTCCTCATCTGTGAAAGTTTTATGAAATTCAGAAATTTAGTCACATCTTCAGGCTCCACTTCTAACTATAGTCCTCTTGCTATTTCCACGACACCTACAGTTACTTGCTCCACTGAAGTCTTGAACCTTTTAAAGCCATCCATGAGGTTTGGAAGCAACTTCTTCCAAACTCCTATTGATATTGATATTTTGACTTCCCATGAAACACAAATGTTCTTAATGGCATCTAGAAGGATGAATCCTTTTCAGAAGGTTTTCAATTTACTTTGCTTAGATCCATCCAAAGAATTACTATTTATGGCAGCTATAGTCTTATGAAATACATTTCTTAAATAATAGGTTTTAGAAGTCAAAATTACTCCTTGATCCATGGGCTGCAGAAAAGATGTTATGTTAGCAGGCATGAAAACAACATTAATTTCCTGTGCATCTTCATCAGAGCTCTTGACTGATTAGGTTCGTTGTCAATGAATCGTAATGTTTTGAAAGGAATCTTATTTTTTACTGAGTAGTAGGCCTCAACGGTGGGCTTAAAATATTCAGTAGACAGATGTGCTGTCAGCTATACTTTGTTATTCCATTTCTAGAGCACAGGAAGAGTAGATTTGGCACAATTCTTAAGGGCCATAGGATATTTGGAATGGTAAATGAATGTTGGTTTCAACTTAAAGGCACCAGTTGCCTTAGGCTTTAACAAGAGCGTCAGCCTGTCCTTTAAAGCTTAGGAACCAGGCAATGACTTCTCCTTTCTAGCTACAAAAGTCCTAAATGGCATTTTCTTCTGATAGAGGCTGTTTCATCTACATTGAGAATCTCCTGTGTAGTGTAGCCACCTTCATCAACCATCTTAGCTAGATCTTCTGAATAACTTACTCCAGCATCTACATTAGCACCTGTTGCTTTCCTTTGCACTTTTATGTTATGGAGACAGCTTCTTTCCTTAATCCTCATGAACCAAACCTCTGCTAGTTTCAAACTTTTCTTCTGAAGCTTCCTCACCTCTCTTACCTGTCACAGAATTGAAGAGAATTAGGGCTTTGGATTGGATTAGGCTTTGGCTTAAGGGAATGTTGTGGCTAATTTGATTCTCTATTCAGACCGCTAAACTTTCTCAGCCATATCAGCACTAAGGCTGTTTAGCTTTGTTATCATTTGTGTATTCACCGGAGTCACACCTTTAATTTCCTCAAGAACTTTTCCTTTGCATTCACAACTTCACTAACTGTTTGGTGCAAGAGGCTCAGCTTTCGGCATATATTGGCTTTAGACATGCCTTCCTCACTAAGAGTAGTCATTTCCAGTTTTTGATTTAAAGTGAGAGGCATGCAACTTTTCCTTTCATTGAACACTTAGAGGCCATTGTAGGGTTATTAATTGGACTAATTTCAATCTTTTTGTGTCTCAGGGAATAGGGAGGCCTGAGGACAGGAGAGCGAGAGAGTGAAAGGACGGATGGTGGAGCAGTCAGAACACACGTAACATTTATCAATCAAATTCACTGTCTTATGTGAGCACTGTTTGTGGTGCCCCAAAACACTTACAACAGTAACATCCAAGAACACTGATCATAGATCACCATAACAGATACAATAATAACGAAAAAGTTTAAAATATTGAGAAAATTATCAAAATGTGACACAGAGACATGAAGTGAGCATTGGGAAAATGGTGCCACTAAACCTTCAATTTGTTAAAAAAAAAACCCACAGTATCAGTGGGGCACGAGCGTTCATGCCTGTAATCCTAGCACTTTGGGAGGCCAAGGCAGAAGGATTGCTTGAGACCAGGGTGTTCAAGACCAGCCTGAGCAACATAGCGAGACCCCCATCTCTACAAAAAATAGAAAAATTAGCTAGGCATGGTGATGTGTGCCTGCAGTCCCAGCTGCTCAGGAGGCTCAGGCAGGAGGATCACGTGAGCCCGGGAGTTTGAGGTTACAGTGAGCTATGATGATGCCACTGCACTCTAGCCCCAGCAACAGAGTGAGACCCTGTCTCAAAACAAAGCAAAACAAAAAATTGAAAAACTACACAGTATCTGTGAAGTGCAATAAAGAAAAGTGCAATAAAATAAGATATACTGGTAATATATAAAAGGGTAAGGATTATGACTAAATACTGGACTACTTACCTTCTCTCTATTGTTTGTAATATATATTTAATGCAATAATTTGCACCCATCAAGAGCATAGAATATTTTCAACTTCTTCGAGTATTGAATTACAGAAATTTACTACACACTTTGAAATTTTTTTCATCCTTTTCTTAACTTTGGTTCCTTCAAATATCAGAGTGTCATCTAAGTCCAATATTTCAAGACATGGCTTTTACTCTATCTACATTCTTCAAGTTTTTTTCTATTTTGGCCATATTTTCTGAAAGTATTCACATTTTTAGATAAAGACGTCTAAATTTTTCATCCTCATATGGAAATAAGCTCATTATTTATTCACTGTGGATTCCTTTCTAGGAATTCACCTACCTGGGTTTCTTTTTTTCTGAAGGTGTAGATTCCAGAGCTGCTGAGGCAAGGACTTATGTTTTGGTACACAGGCAAAACTATGTAGTTTGTTTGTTTTTAGTATATGTTCTGCTGAGGTGAGCACAAAAGTGGACTTTTTGTTAAATACCCTTCTTCATTAGGCTACTTTCTTCTAGGAGTAGTCTATATGATTCACATATAAATAGGGATTTTTCCATAAATAGATTATATTCCAATTTTTTTCCAAGTGAAAACGTATCTGTCGCTCTTCTGTCACCTCATTGAATTTAGTAAGAATTTTTTGCAACTTGTCATTTTTTTCTGTGTGAGAAAGCTTAATGTTAAATGAAAATTGGGAGATTTCACGATGTCTTCTCTCTTCTTTATCACCTAAAACTAAGACCTTATCATAACTGATGTCTGGAAAAAACTCTACTTTTATTATAATTTATCCCTTTCTTTTTAAGGCCATTTATGAGATAGAAACTAATACAATTTTACATTTATATGAAACTTGTAATAGAACACTTGAAAGTATGACACCAGTAGTAACGCTCTCGTAATCCTATTTTAGCCTATGAATCATAAAGTTAGGCTACAGCCAAAAAAAAAAAAAAAAAAAGAAAGGAAAGAAAGAAAAGAAAAGAGCTTAATCATGAGAACTTTCTAGTCACAAAGACTAGCAAAATGAATTTGTTCAGGGGTCACTTCCTGGTGGTGCTGCCCAAATTAAGCTTGTAAGCCTTTTGAAGTTGAACTTTTTTTTAAAGTGGTTAGTTTGAAGTTTTGGCAGTTAGTGCAAAAATTTCCAGTATACATGTGAATACTTGACAGATAATGACTATATATACTACAAGAACAGACATACAGCATGATTCCATCTAAATCTGTCACTTTAGATCATAATTATTATAATTCTATATTGTTGTAGTTGCATTACATCATTTGGTTTTAAAGGAAACAAAATACTTCATCAGAAGAAAAATGTGCACATGCCGAGTCAGCAGAGCCTAAAGCAAATTTCCTGTGCCTTAACGTCAATAAAATCTTGCAGAGACAAGTGTGTTAGAAACTTCTGAAAAAAAGCTAAAATAACAAGGACAAATGTCACATTGTTTCACATAACTGAAATAAAAGTGACGAGCCCTTGTTATAAACATTGTAGCAAAAAGTGATCATGGTAAAATGTATATATTTCATTGAACTTCTCCAGCATGCTAGCCATGTTTGGAGCATGCAGCATGTAGCATCAAAGAAGTAGTTAGAAACTGCAGGAATTTGACTTTTTAGGATTACTTTGCAATGCTTTTCGTGTTCAAAAAAGAAACAGACAATGTGTTTCCAGGGAATTCATGACTCCCTTGGATGGTATTTGGTATAGATCCTCAAGTATGTCATCACTATCCCTTGGTAAAGAAGCATCTCTTTGAAAGCAAAGGGCAAACTTCTGCAGCGAGATAATCATATATTTTTCTTTCAATACTGATTTTGGTGTGAGTGTGGGGGGGGCTGGGAATGACTGTTCTTTTGGATTCTCCCACACTCAGGGAATTTTTCCTTAGGCAAGTTTAGATGGATCCATGCTGGGCTTTTGAGGGTTGAGCTCAGAAGAGGAGGTTGAAAAACAATCTTTTTCATCACCGAATGAAAATGCAAAGAGATATTTTTGAGGAACAGAATGTAATTAACCAAAGTGGAATCAGGCCAACTAAGCAGCATTAACAGTCTAAATGTGCCCCCAGTTCTTGAGGCGTTCCAAAGATGGGCTCATTCTTGACTATCATGAAGAAAAGGTGAAGCATCAACAAAAGTCTAAAATGGGTAAATGGAAGACTTGAAAAGAGAAAAACAGTTCAATTCTCTCATAAATTAAAGATGACAACTAAAGCTAGCTGCCTCCTCTTCAATCTAAAAATCTATGTGACTAATTTTTCTAAGCAGGCACTGGAATGTTCCCGCTGGGATCAGGACAGATAATATATGTAGCTGGCACTCTCACCCAAGAGGCACTATTGTTCTATTTGGGGAATGGAAGCCAACTTCCTTCAAGACTTAAAGAAAAGCTAATTTAGGACACATCTAAAAGCAACTGAAATAAGAAAGGGGAAAAAAATACCTCAAATTACTGTGCAGTGCACCAGCTGACCAAATGTAAAACAAAACAAAACAAAACAAAACAATCCTCACTCCCCCCAAAAAGAAAATAGCATTTGTCACTGGGCTTGCTCTGTGCTCATTTTAGCTTGCTTCAGATACATTTCCAAGTTTGAATTTGAAATTTTATGATTCCTGGGAGCATAAGTGTTCTTTTCTAGGTGTCATTTTTATCTATTTCTGTCAAGCCCTTTAATATGAAATCAAACAAAGCAGTCATTTAAGGAAAAAAAAGGATACAAATAATGGCTGACCCCAGGATAAAAGGTAGGACAAATACTGTAAATTTACCTAAAGAGGGGAAAGGTTTCCTTGGTTAGTAGAAAAAAGACTGAGAACAGTGCCTTTTAAAATATGACATCTGGAACCCTATTCAGTTAAAAGAAGTCTTCCTACCCAGAAGTTTTATTTTTTTATCAAATGAAATTTAACCCTGCCCGCTATTTCATTGTAGGTGAAAAGACAATATAAATCTTGGAGATAAAGTTATATTAATATGCTTTTTTAACTCAAAGGCAATTTTAATTTTAACATCAAACTCAGATTTTGGCTAATTATGAGAACAAATATCTCAGGGTGTTGTCTTTAGTGTTTAACTGAGCCACTTATAGGTGAAACTTGAAAGAGATCTTCACAGTATTTTTTTCAAGGACATTTCATACATGCAATGTGGGCTGGTACAGGAAATACTAGGCTAGGTGTTGAGGCAGCTGGATTTGAATCCCTTGCTGAATGATACTGAACAAATTACATGGCTGTCCGGAAAATAGTGATAATATTTGACTTCATATCTCACAGATTTATAGAAAAAATTAAATGATATAACTGATGTGAGAATACAGTAAAATCTCTGAAACATATAAAATAAGGTAATATTTTCCTTGGTATGTGCCCTTTTTCAATGCACTTGCTTTGTGTTACAAATTTTTCTTCAAATCTTTATTTTTATCTCATCTCTTTGAGTTGAACTTAGATTTTACTGAAAGTTTATTGAAGAAGAATTAAGTGGGTAGTGGTCTACATAGTTGAGTTTTTTCTCTTCATTTATTTTTGTCAATTATTTCTGAAGCTAATTTTAGAGACTCTGATTCAACAAGTCAGGTGACTAAGTCTCTGAAACCACCCTTTTCCCCACTTTAGCACAGTATACAAGGATCATGGGTAGGAATGGAGGCAGGGGACCCCAAGGTGATCTACTTAACCTTACCTATGAGAAAATGAACACTTATGCTTAAGAATGCAGAGATTGGGGAGGGGAATATTAGAGGAAAAAAATATGTGAAAAATGGTGGCACTACCAGTAAAAAATAGGCGATAACATGGGACTGTGGAATCAGAATCAAAGGGTACATTAGAATTATCAAGTAATATCCAGGACATGACACCTGAATCTTGTAAATTATGTCTCTGAAGAGATATTTTTGTATTGATTTTTACCTTTCCTTTGAGCCAAAGGTGTTGTTTGTAAAAGAGTGTTTGTCAAACTTTAATATGTATGTAAATCACCGGGAGATCTTTTCAAAATGCATAATCTAATCAAAAGCTCTAGGGTGGTGGCTAAGCTAGTGAAAAGATTCAGCATTTCCAACAAGCTCTGTCAATGCCAAAGCTGTCCCTCCTCAGAGAACAATCTGGGTAGAAAGGCTGAATGTCACTATAATTATTTTTTTCTTCATAAGCAACATTCCAAGCATAATATTTCTGTTGGAAGAAATTGTGGTTATGAAAATTACATCTAAAAGGTTCTATTTTTGCATAGTTTTATTGAGGTAAAACTCCTGGGCTCAAGTGATCCTTCTGCCTCAGCCTCCTGAGTAGCTGAGACTGCAGGCACAGCCACCACGCCCAGCTAATTTTTCTTATTTTTTTTTAGAGACAGGCTCTTGCTTTGTTATCCAGGCTGGGATATTTTTAACAGGTCATGATCTTTGTGTTCTGTTTAGAAATCTTTGCCTAAGCCAAGATTCACTCCTAAGTATTTGTCCTAAGGCATGTGTTGATGTTCTCTCCAGCTATCCTAAATGGACATCCAATTGTTTTAACACCATTTGTTGAAAGATTATCCTTTCCTTATAGAATTGCCTTGGCATCTTTGTCAAAATGAATTGACCCTATATGAATGGGTGTTTTTTTTTTTTCCAGGACTTTCTCTTCAGTTCCATTGATGTGAATATCTTTACATAGCTTTATACCAGTCTAACACTAACTTGACTAATTGGGGGTTGAAAATAGGTCTTCAAGTCAGGAAGTATCAATCTTTCAACTTTTGTTCTTTTTCAATCATTAGCTGTTTTAGGTCCTTTGTACTTCCATATAAATTTCCATTTATATGGAATTTCCTTGTTGACCCTTGAACAACATGGGTTTCAACTGCTCAGGTTCACTTATACATGGATTTTTGTCAAAGAAGAGGGCCGACTTTACCTATAGGTAGGTTCTGCATGGCCGACTGGGGGATTTGAATATGAATGGATTTTGGTATATGAGGGGATCCTTGAACCAATGCCCCGTGTATACCAAGGGACAACTGCATAGCAGGAGTGTGCAATATATAGCCCATATGTCAAATTCAACCCATAGTCTGTTCTTGTACTGCCCTAAAGCTAAGAATGGTTTTTACCTTTTTAAAGGGTTATAACAAACAAAACCAACCAAACAAACAAAACCAAAGAATATACAATAGAGATCATATGTAGCTTGCAAAGCCTAAAATGTTCACTGTCCGGTCCTTTACAGAAAAAGTTTGCCAACTCTAGTCAAACTGGAAAAAATTTGTAATTTAACAATATTGGATCTTCTGATTACTGAGGGTGCTATTTCTCTCCATTTATTTAAGTCTTCTTTAATTCTGTAGACAATATTTTATAGATTTTAGTGTATAAATCTTGCACAATTTTTGTCAACTTTTATTCCCAAGTATTTAATATTTTTGATGCTCTTGTAAATGGTATTTTTTCTTTGTCCTTTTTCTGTTTTTTTGACTATTATATTAAAATATATTTAATTTTTTATATTGATACTGAGTCATGTAATTTTGTTAAACTCACTCATTAGTTCTAGCAGCTTTTAAAAAGATTTTAAAGAATTTTCTACTTAAACCTGTTGTTCTTCTACAAATAGACTGTTACTTCATCATTATACTTTTTACTAATTTTCTTTCTTTTATCGAACTGACTAGCATCTATAGTGTAATGTTACAGAGAAGTGTGGTGAGAGTAGACATCCTTGCCCAATCCGTGTATCCAATCTAAAGGAAAAAGCATTCACTCTTTCATGATTGTAATATTAGCTGTTGATTTTTCTTAGATGGCCTTTGTCAGGTTGAGGAAGTTCCTTTCGGTATTAGTTTCCTATGACAGCTATAACAACTTGTCACAAACTTGGTGGCTTAATACAGCACAAAATTACTCTCTTATACTTCTGGAGACCAAAGGTCTGAAATCAGTTATACTGCGCGAAAACCAAGGTGTCAGCAGGGCCACGTTCCTTCCAGAGGCTTAAGGGGTAGAATCCATTTTCGTGACTTTTCTAGCTTCTAGAGCTGCATTCCTTGTGTTCCTTGGCACAGGGCTGTTCCCTCCATAATCAAATCCTGCTGCATTGGTTACCATACGCCTTCTCTCTTCTGACAATAATCTCCCCCTGCCTCCCTTCTATAAGGACACTTGTGGTTACTTTAGGACTCAACTGGATATTCCAGCATAATCCCCTTATTTCAAGATCATTGACTTAATCACACATGCAAAATCCCTCTTGCCTTATAACATAACATTCAGAGGTTTCGGTGATTAGGAGACAATTGGTCAACCTACCACAACTTCTATTCTTAGTTCACTGAGTGTTTAAATCATGAATTGATGTTGAATTTTGCAAAATGCTTTTTTATTTCAATTTAGAATATCATATGATTTTTCTATTTGAGTCTGTGTTATGGTAAATTATATGGTTTGATTTAAAAATGCTAGGCAGAAAATTCATTCTTGCGATAAACCCCACTTAGTCATAATATATTATCCTTTTTGATATTGTTAAACTCCATTTTCTAAAATTAGGTTAACATTTTTGGGTGTATGTTCATGAGGGTCATTGTATATAGTTTTCTTTTCCTTTTTTTTGGTAATCTCTTGGGTTTTTGTATCAGGGTACACTGGCCTGAGAATGAACTGAAATATGAATGGGTATTATTTTTCCTTAAGTGTTTGGTAGAATTCACCAGTGAAGTTTTATATATGTCTGGAATTTACTTCTTGGGAAAGTTGTTAAGTACAAATTTAATTTTTAAAGTAGATATAGGGCTATTCAGGTTATCCATCTCTTTTTGAATGGGTTTTGGTAGTTTATTTTTTAAATTTCATTTCATTTAAGTTGTTAAAGTTATTGCCATACAATTGTTGATATTATTCCTTTATTATTTTTTTTAATGTCAGTGGCATCTGCAGTGACTTTCCTTCTCTCATTTATAATGATACTGGTAATATACATATTCACTTCTTTTTTCTGGGTAGAAGTTCACCAATTTTATTGATTTTCTCAGAGAACTGCTTTTGTTTTAATTGGTTTCCTCTCTTTTTTATGCTTCTTTCTAGTCATTTCTCTCTCTCTCTCTCTCTCTCTATATATATATATATACACACACACACACACACACACACGTGTATAACTTACTCTTTAACTGATTTGTGCTTTTTTCTTTATTATTTTCTTTCTTTTGCTTACTCTGGATATAATTTGCTCTTCTTTTTCTAATTACTTATTGTGGAAGTACATCAATTTTAGACCTTTCTGTTTCCTTATATGTACTTTAAAGCCATAAATATCCCTCTAAGAACTGCTTTAGTTGCATCCCGCAAGTTTTGACATATTTTGTTTTCATTTTTATTTAGTTCATATGTTTTCTAATTTTCTCTGTGATTTCTTCTTTGACCCATCAATTGTTTATGTGTGTTGTCTTGTTTCAAAATATTTATGGATTTTAAATATTTTTCTGTTATTGATTTCTAATTTAATTTAATTGTGGCTAGACAACATACTTTGCATGTTTTTAAAAACCTTTTACATTTTTAAGACATTTTTTATGACTCATAGTCTATTTTGGCAAATATTTGAGAGTGTTCCAAAAGAATGTGAATTTTGTTTTATTTTTAATCTTTAGAAATTTGATTTTGATCTTTTTTTCCCCCGTGTCTCTCCTTATCATGTATGTTTTCATCTACTCTCCTGGATATGGAGCATATTTATAATGACTGCTTTAACTGTTTTGGCTACTAATTCTGTCATGTCTGTCATTTCTGCATCTGTATTGATTGATTTTCCCCCTGCTTTTCTTCCATGCCTAGTTTGTTTTTGTTTTTTTTGATTGGAGTTTTATATGTGATGTGTTAGAGTACTGGCATTCCTTTTAATATCTTTTGGATTTCAGTCTGGAAAGCAGTAAGTTACTTGGAAAAAAGTTGATCATTTCTGGGTGTAATGCCCTTCTGAGGACTCTACTCAATGCCCCATGTGTTGGGGACATTTCCACTCTGCATGTACTAATCATATTCATGTTCATGATGAAGGCTTGAGGGGAGCCCTTTGAAGACCTCTGGGGTTCTCTCTTGGGTAGCTGTCTCTCTCTAGTGTTCTGCCCTGTGACTTCTAGATGCTTTGGCCTCTCTGAACTCTGTACTTGTCTTCTCAAATTGGAAATACAGGCTCTCTTTGGGTTTCCTTTTCCTGTACTGTACCCTGGAAATATCCTTAGGTAGCAACACGGAGCAATCTTAGGAGTTACCTTGTTTTTTTTTCCTTCTCTCAGAGGTCATTGTCATATACTACCTATTGTCCAATATCTGAAAACTATTGATTCTTATTTATATATATACGCACACACATATGGGTATACATTTATATGTAAATATGCATGTATATATAAGTGTGTGTGTGTATGTATACACACATATATTTAGTTGTTAGTTGTTTAATATGGGAGAGTAGATTTTACCTCTGTTATTCCACCATGCACGGAGACAAAAATAAAAAACACGTCACTTCTCAAATGCATTGATGTTTAGAATGAGAGGTCTGCTTCTGGTGGGTTGAGATTTAGAAAGTGTTAAGTGATCAATTATTTTGAATACTACTGTATATACCTTTAACACCTTTAAGTCTTTTGTTGTGTTGTATCTGTTTGAGGAGGTAATAACCCAGGTGAAATCCAACTCTCCACAGATGTAGTGTTTACACCTGTGAAGTTGAACATAGCTGGAGAAAAACACAGAAGACAACTGTTCCCCCCAAAATCTATAATCATTAACACCATATTCATTCAGATAGAAGACTAATATCAAGATTGTTAAAAAAAATAAGACAGTCAACATAGAAAAATTTGAAAGTCTTGCATAATCTTTATCTTCATAACAGGACAGAGAAAACTTTTCAGAACTGAATCCAATATACAGCTCCTTTCAAATCTATACATTTGCAAAGAACATTAGTTCAGGAGAAGTTTCTCTGTTTGTGAAAACCAGCTCAGGCACATGGAGCTGTGAAACAGACAGGGCTCATTTTGGCACATGGGATTCTGAGGACATCAGAACAGTTAGAAAAAGAGGTAAGGTCTGAACTGAACTGGCAGGCAATATTAGATCTATTGCCTCCACTGGCAAAGATTTGTTAGAAATGTGAAATCAGAGCCTGGCTATTAGTACAGGGCAAAGCCCCATAGAGCTGCTAACTAATGAAAAAAAAAAAAAAAAAAGAAAATGGCTTCTGTTAAAAACATACACACAAAGAAAACAATAGGTTTTCATTAAATTCTGTTTTTTGTTCATGCTGAGATTTTACCAAGAATATGAAATAGCATTTAATGTTAATATATTAATTGAATTTCATTTCAAGTGGGATTTCATCACCATTAATTTATATAAAATAAATGTGCATATGTATACTATATTCCTTTACTGTTTTCTTCTCTATGTCGACACACTAACAGCTTAGGCGTACAATAATGCTGAGAAATATATTCCTAGAAAAATGTATGGACTTTTGAAATCTATTTAAACAAAACAAAACAAATACCTTATTGAGGGTAGAAATAGACTATAGTCAGACGGAAACAACATAAATCATGACTTACAAAATACTCTTTTTTTTTAGATTGTAAGGTTTCATACAAACCTAATTTAACCAAGTACAACTTCACATTATAGTTATATTCTGGACAGAGAATAGGAAATAGTTTTATGGTAAATTCAAGGAATTGTGATAATGTCTTATGAAATATACTTATTGAATATCAGGGGGGTTAGCATCATTTTCTGCATTTTCTGTTCCAACCTCTGTTATTATATTCGATAATGTCTTTGATCACTGGTGCCTCAACTAGGCAATATTGCAAAGTTCTCTTGAGGCAAAGGTTTATTAGAAGCTATAAGGAATTTTCATGGTTCAATTAATATGAGGGTAAGCTCAGAGTGGAGCTGTGTTGGGAGTTTTTTTTGTTCACTAAGGAAGATATGAGCTATGATTTGCTGATTATCATCATCTGAGGGATTTTAATTTATTTACAATATGATCTCATCAGTAACTGTAATATCTGGCAGGTAATGCTGTTAGAACACAGCTCACCAATAACATAATTTCTAGTAAATAAATATATTGCAGCTCCAAAAAGTTTAGTGACTCCTTGCCCATGGTCAGTTACTGAGTCAGATGGGGTCAGGAATAGAAATAGAAAATTTGATAACTTGTATATCTTCAGTATCTTTACAGCACACAAAAAATATTCCATGAGATGAACAACACACCACACGTTGAGTCTTCCTGCCTCCCACTTGATTGCATTAGCTTACCTTCATTGGTTTTTGCCCCAAGTTAATTTTACTTATTAAGTCTGTGAAAAACATGGCCATGTCCTTGGGGCCTCTGGACATGCACACCGAAACAAATCAATTATTTGAAATGCCACAGAATAAATACTATCAGAATAAGTTCCCTTGGAGAAGAAAGGTGTCATATAATTCAAAGCAATTTATAAATACCTGCTTTCAGACACAGTGTGAGACCTGATCCAAACTTCTTTGAAGGGGGTTTAAACAGAGCTGTCGATATTATGATAACATTTTCTCTTGTATCATGCCTAGAGTAATGTCAAGCCAGCAGAGTTCCAGTATTTTCTCTAATATTGGCAGAGCAATGTAAAAAAATAATGTAATTACTTATAAAGGGACATAATATAGAAAATTACTTTGACTCAGATAGCTCTAACTTGTGAAGCAGAGATTTATTCCCACTGGGATAGTGGAATCTTTGTTGAGATTTCAGTGATGTTGATGTTCTTTGTGTATTAAAAATGCTTATAAAAGGAGATTCTAAAGATTTTAAAGTAAATGAATTTTAGATATGTGGATATAATCAAAGTTTTAATAGATTGCTACTGACAGGATGAGGACTGCTAGAGAAGGGAATTCTGAAACCCAACATAATAGGAATGGCAAAGAAGACTTCTATGAACAAAGAATGTTTAAAAAGTGGAATAAAAATATTGATCAAAATAAGTTCACATAAGTATTAAGGAAAATGTAATTATGTAGTTCCTGAATTAAAGCACACATTTACACAAACTTTAGGAGGAAAATAAAATAATTGAAACTCTAAATACACTGAAAATTAATATATTAATAGTTTAGTCTCAAGATGACTCTAAACTAGTCATTACAATTAGAAACTGACCTTGATAAAGTATTAGACTTCAGATGTTAACATGAGATGTTAACATTGTGCTATGTGCTAAACATATCAAGGTAACACACAATTTCTACCCTAAAGTAGATCAACCTTTGCAACCTAGTGAGAGCAGTAGACAAGAACATACTTACAAAAAAGTAGAATAAATGTATTTTTCTGAGAGAAATATGCAAAGGATTCTATGGGGCCTCAGAAGAAGTTATCTAATCTAGATTCGTTTGGAAATGAGGAGGCTTTGGAGAGGCCTTATCTGGAATGTATCTGAAAAAATTTTCAGGAATGACAATAAAATGTGCTTGGTCTAGTGTATTAAAAATAAATCATATTCTTAATATTATTATTGCTATTATTATTAGCTAAAGGAAATGAGGACAAAGACATCCTCATGAAAGTAAATCACATGTGTAAAGTACAAAAAAAGAAGGTTGCATGGCACATTGAGAAATGCCAAATGTTATAGAAGGGAGGCATAAAGTACAAGGTTGGAGAAAAACATCAATTCAGATTCCGAAGTCTGCGATTAGATTTTATATTCAAAGCAAGTAAGAAACTTTGAAGGAATGACATAAAGAGAATCATATTTTATTTGCTTATTTGTTATTATTTAATATAAAAAGTAACATATTCATGTGATTAAAAATAATCATGTCATTCAAAAGGATATAAAATTAAAATTAAATATCTTCCTCCTTATTCTTCTCATACTTCTCCATCCAACTCCCCATTTTAAGACATTTTTAGTTGATTCTCTTTTAGGTTTCTGGAAGGTTACAGTCTGTGTGCAGAGTCCTTTTGTACAACACTTCAAAATGTCTCAGTCTCACATTTGACTCCAGCCACTGCTTTGGTGATCAGTTCTGTGTAGGCTTCTACAAGCTTCATGCAGAGGTAACCTGAGAGCATCTCACCTTGGCTCTGTGCTTGCTTTTTTTCTTTCTGTACCAACACTTATTGGTGCTACAGAGAACCCGCCTAGCGCTCACATATGTGGAATACAGATATGTGGGGGCTCACGCCCATAGAGTCACTCTTAGCCAACAGAGGCTGGGAGTCATTATGGGCTGAATGTTTGTGTCCACTCTGCCCCAAATTCATGTGTTGAAGCCCTAATCCCCATTGTGACTGTATTTGGAAATAGGGCCTCTGAGGATGTGATAAAGGTTGTGTGATGTCATAATCATAACAGAGGAGATGGGGCTCTATGTGATAGGGATGGTGCCCTTGTAAGAGGAAGAAGAGACAGTAGAACTCTCTCATTCTCCACCAGGTGAGGACACACTGAAAAGGCAGACACCTGCCTTCACCAGAAACTGAATCAGCTGGCACCTTGATCATGGACTTTTAGCCTCCAGAATTGTGAGGAAATAAATTTTTGTTGTTTCAGCCCCTCAGTCTATGGTATTTTGTTATGGAAGCCCGAGCAGACTAATATAGGAGTCAATGACTAATTGATTCATTCCATAAGGCTTGTCAGATGGTCTAGCAGAAAAGGATACAGTGGCCCGGAGGGATAGTCAAATCCATTATTCATCCTGTATTAACTCTCTCCCCTCTTATACAGCCCCTATTCCTAACTACTCCTTCCTGGGCTCACTTTCCAAATAAATTACCTGCACATATACCCCTCTATCCTAGGCTGTGAGTTGTGGAGAACCCATGCTAAGACAACTGGGTCTAGGAGTGGCCTTAAAAGCACACACTCTGGATGGGATTTTTGAGCTGGATCATTTGCTGTTAAAATGGCAATAAGAATTCTATTCCTGGTATTCAGAGTGTAGTATTTCCTGTCTTGCAGTAGGATCAAAGTACTAAGTCTCACCTGTATTAGAATCGAATCTTTACATATCGCTCATGCTTTTACTTTCTATCTTTTTTGATATAATTTATAAGAAAATTCCTTGACTCTGTTTTTTTAGACTTTTACTTAAGTCTTTAGCCATGTCATATTTGTATTCAGTAATCTAATTTTTAATCTGGAAATTATATAATTTTAAGAACAAAATAATACAAATTTAATTTATAGTTTTTTGTGCTGTTCTTTATGTATAATATCTAATCCTCACTCCCTAAGTGCATAACACTTAAGGCTGCCAGATTTAGCAAATAAAAATACAGGATACCCAGTCAAATCCAAACTCCAGAGAAACAAAAATGACCTTTTACATAAACATATCCCATACAATATTTGGGACATACTTGAACTGAAAGAAACCTACTTAGTCATCTGAAACTCAAATGTAGCTGAGTGTCCTTTATTTTATCTGGAAAGTCTAATAGGAAAGTACTTTAGACTCAGATATATTCATTTGGTGATTTAATAGAAATTATATTTTTAATTTTTCTGAACTCTTTGTTTTTGTATTATTTTATGTTTCTAGCAGTCTCTTTTTATGAATTCAACTTTCTTTTAATCTATCTGACATAATCATTGCATTTTAAATAAAATGATCTTCTCTTTTTGAATTATTGCTTTTTTAATTTAGAATCGGTTTGATTTATTCATCTTTCATCTCTTCCTATGTGTTGAATCTCTTTAAATGTTTTGTGATCCTTTGACTATTTAATAATCACACCTGAAGGATTATTTTGGTCAGCATAGGTAGCTATACTGCTCTTTTTTTTGGTTATTATGTGATTCTGTTTTCCAAAAATACCTTTCCTTTAGAGTGTATTGACAAGGAGCTGACACCTCCCACATGAGCTCCAGGTATAATTCTATTTGATTAATGAACAAGTGTATTATTTGCCAAGGTATTTGAAGAATATCAAGTTTTAAGTTTCAAGGGGAAGAAGATCTATTTAGTTTTGGAATTATTATTATTATTATTAGAGACAGAGTCTCTGCTGCCCAGGCTAGAGTGCACTGGCACAATCATACCTCACTGTAGCCTTGAACTTCTGGGCTCAGGTGATCCTTCTGCCTCAGCCTCCTGAGTAGTTAGGAGTGCAGGCATGAGCCACCATACCCATCTAATTTTTTAATTTTTGTAGAGATGAGGTCTTGTTATGCTTCTCAGGCTGGTCTCAAACTCCTGGCCTAAAACAATCCTCCTACCTCGGCCTCCTAAAGTGCTGGGATTACAGGCATGAGCAACCATGTCTAGCCTGGACTTATTAATTTCAAGTAAACAATGTTGTACTGTAAGAGAATTGAACAAATCAACTGGAAAGATCATCTGGAGCTTTAATGAATTGTTGCAGCTAGAGATGCAGATATTGAAATTACTTGTTTATGAGTTGTAGATAAATGAATTTCAGTGTTCACATGGTTAGGATCCCAGGCACCTATTGGCATTTCACATGGAAATAAAAAGACCCAGGAAACAGATGTACATCTGTATTTGCTGTCTGTAGATATTTTCTTGAAGTCATGGTTAGGGAACTGAATGAATCAGGGTCACATTGTTGCATTATTATAGGTTTCTGTAATATTTTTGTTTGATCAAACATGAAAATGAATAAATTGATGCCCTTGGTAAACAAAGCAGTAATTTCAAACAATTTAAGAAATATCAAAATAAAATAATGATGACACATAGATATATTAATACACATTTTCCAGAGGATTTTATGACTTTAATAATTTTTTTGTTTCTTGTCCAAAAATTATATTCCTTGATTGAATACTTTTGTGCTTATATGAACATAATGGTGGCAGAGGCAGCTAACTGTCCACCAAAATTTATGCCCCTTTTCATGGTATGGAGTGATGGCTGTTCCCAGTGGAATATTATTTCTTAGTCCCCATTGAAGCTTGGTGTGACTTTTTGTAAATAGTTCTAGACTGTGAGAGGAAGTGATGTGTTCAATTTCTAGGTAAGACTTGTAGGAGGCAAATGGTGCTTCTCTTGTACAGGTAAATAATGTTGAAGCTCTCAGGGCATAGCAGAGTAACAGTGCATGATTCTTAAGTAATTTTTAAAAAATAGCCCAATAATTATAAAATAAACATACCAAATATTTTCAAAGAATTATTTTTGCCAATATTATGATCTATGTTCATAGATTTCTGAGGATTATAAATTTTTCCTTTTACTAAAAAATGATTTGCAGTCAGAAAACATAGGTTGTAATAAATTTGACCTTGTCAGATTAGATAATTTTTTCCTCATCTCTCAGTACCATAGAATTGATTTTGAGGAGGATTAAGTGACTACTACAAGCAGATCTAACTTCTTTTTTCTTTTCTTTTTTTCTTTCTTTATCTTGGTCAGGATGTTGTAAATATTTACTGTTACAATTTACTCAAGTAAAATGAAAGAAAACTAAGATAGAAAAAGCCCATCACGGAATTGGGTAAAGTATCATACAATACTTTGTAACTTGCTCTGCATGTGTATGCACGTGTGCATATGTACCCACATGTGCTTGTTCAGAGACAGGAAATTATAACAGGTGAGTGTAGTAGGAAAAGAGTAAAATAATCTTACTTAGAGATTATACTCTGAATTCCTGTTAGCACATCTTTTATTCCCTTGCTGTCTCCTTTGGGTATAAACCAAAGTTTTAAAATACCCTCACTATTTGTAGAGGTTTATATGGTAAAACAGTGATTTTTCCTGTGTATTATCAATCATATAAAAAAATCGCTATGACAGAAACAAAATTCTGCTCTTTTCAAGAGTGGTACATACATACCTTTGGTTGTACTGCTGTCAGTAAAAACCCTGGCACTAATGGAGCGCCACTATAGAGATCCCACAAATGAGAACCTGTGGATATTGTACTACCCTGATATGAGAAGCCTCTGAAACAAGAAGGTACAGAGAAATCCAAAGGCACCCAGCCAAGGTAATAGATTATTTTGTGCAATTATTTGCTGAATAATGTACACACTTATAAAGAAGGAGTACAAGTTCTTGATAAAAGCTGATTTTGATGTATATAGTAACCAGAAATATTTAGCTCTTGGTCTACTTTCACATGATTTATGTTTTCTGAACAAGGGAGTAGGGAGAAAGGGAAAAGTCACATTGCCTTGAGCATAGTGTGTTCTAAAAATAATTTTTAGATGACTATGTGGTGAATTCAATTTTCAGCATGATAGGTTTGCAGCACATGACACATCTAGATTGAATTTTTAGCTGTCTGGTTTTAAACTGGTCAGCTGAGTATTATAATAATCAGCTTGGCAATTAAATGAAGGAAATTTCAGCCATGTAACATCCCAGTATTTTCTGATTAAAATTTATTTTATCATGTTTTGACATAAATTCTATATGTGTATTGTTTTCATCCTAAGCTTATACTCCGTATTACAAGGGTCTCATTGCTGATTAAATCAAAGAATGTGAGTCTTGTTTGGTCTTAGGATGTAGTTACCCTTATGTAGCTTCTCCAGCCCATCAGGCAAAGTCTTAAATATTAGTACTGTCTACCAGTACCAAACTAGGCCTTTGAGATGAATATTTTTTCCCTCAAAATAAGATATGACAGTTTTGTTACATAGGTTTTCTTTGTATAGCTTCAATCTTTTTCTTATTTTTCAGAACTCTTTTAAGTTAGCTGATATATGTAGATTTATTGACAAAGAAGAGAAAAAGAATGTGCATAGATTTCCTTAAATTAAAATTTTTATATTTTATTTTTGTTGCAAATCTTTTGAAAAAAATTATATTTTCTCATGTGAAAGGAGGCTAGTTATCAATTTGTTTTTTTCCTATTGTTCCAAGGTTAATATATGGGTCACATAAAAACACAACCTTGGTCTTGTTATGTTCACCCTTCTTTTTCCAGATGTTGTGCTAAAAACTTTGAGGGTAAATGAATCCATGTTAATCAGAAATCCAAACTAAGAAGTTGTTTTATAATCAGTTTTTAAGGGTAAAACAAAATATTCCAGTAATTGTTCTATTAAGCTTTTACCCCCTTTCCCTTGAATCATCCAGCAGGATGCTGTTCTGTCTCTCTCAGTGTATGCACATTATGTCAATATGACTGATGGCAAACAACTTGCTTGGCACACTCCATGTTTGCTATCTGTTTTCCCTGCCGTCTCTGGCAGTTTGTTATCTTGAACTCCATTTGTAAGCTTCAAAATGTAGAAGTGCCAAAAGCATGCCTGATATTATTCATATATATATATATTTTAATTTCAAAAAGTGAAAAAGACGCTAATGTGTGGAAGGCCTTAATGAGAACACGTCCTTAAAGACTTCATGGAAGTCAAGAAAAGAGAGAGCCAATGGCCAGTGGAGTTGTCAAAATATATTTTTTTCTTTTTTTATAAAATAAATTGATTAAAGGAGGAGATAATTTAAATCTTTAATATTTTCATAGAGGGACAAGGCAATATGTACCTATTAAAAATTAATTTAAATTAATGCAGCATGGGCACTTATATTCAAGAAAGATAGTTATCCTTTTGGAGATCTCTTACTTTTTCATTGTTCAATACCAGAAACGGCAGAAGAGTGAAATATGTCTCATTAGATCATAAGATTTCTAAGCAATGTTTCCTTACTTCCACAGTGGTCAAAGAATTCTAAAATACAAATGCTTATAATAAGAGGTTTTTTTCCTTTTTTTCTCCCATCCCATCCCTTCCCATCCATCCCATCCATCTTATCTCATCCCATCCCATTTCATCCCTTCCCTTCCTTCCCATCCCATCCCATCCCATCCCATTTCATCCCTTCCCTTCCTTCCCATCCCGTCCCTTCCCATCCCATTTCATCCCTTCCCTTCCTATCCCATTTCATCCCTTCCCTTCCTTCCCATCCCGTCCCTTCCCATCCCGTCCCTTCCCATCCCTCCCTTCCCATCCCGTCCCTTCCCATCCCATCCCTTCCCATCCCATTTCATCCTTCCCTTCCTTCCCATCCCATCCCTTCCCATCCCATCCCTTCCCATCCCTCCCTTCCCATCCCATTTCATCCCTTCTCTTCCTTTCCCTTCCATCTTGTCAAATTCTTTTTTAAAATATAATAGCTGATTATTGTTATTGTGTTGTGTAACTTAATTTTATCTGTGTTTGAGTACATGGCAATGGAATTAGTTTTAAGATATTTGCTAAGCTTATATATATCTTCTGCTATTATCTTCTTTATGCTACAATGGAACAAATGTGTGTTATGCGATTTGTTACAGTTTGAGGGTAAGCAGTGGGACAGAGCTACATATTTTCACAGTAGTGTTAACTTTGTCTACTCATTGCAATCCAGGATGAGGGGCCTTCGAAATATGAGGGTTAATATATGTGGAATCTAGAGGGCTGTAGAAATTAATTTGCTAAAGTCATAATAAATTAATATGTAAAACTTAATATGAATTCTAAAATTAATAATAAAAGCTAAATTGAACCAGAGAGCAGAGTTCACTGGTCAACATACTCTCCCTAAAGGCAAATCACATGCAAACCAAAAGATAATCAGACAGTTGGTTGTAGGAATAGAATTAGAGTAAGGGTAGTTGGTCAGATGATTTTAATGGGTAGTGTTATGGAGCTATGGAAGTCTAGTGCATTCACATCACCTTTAGAGTCATCCTGGTCATTAGTATCAGACAATTCCTCCCATGGTCCTGCACATTTTTTCCCTTGGAGAGTGCTATAGATCTATTGATAATTCCTTCTTTATTTATGTTCCACTTTCTATAATTATAATAATAGTCATTTCCCTTTTGATTAATAAATTATTTCTTAAGCTATGGTAAAGCATTCAATTGAGTTCCTGTAAAGTCTTAGTCTAAAAAGTATTTGGCCTCATTAATATGGTTCATCAGATCTTTACTTTGATCCTTGTGGGCATACACAATCTCACATCCTCTTTCTACATTCTTGGGGAGACACCTTGTTATTGTGTATGTTATAACAGCCTCCTATTTAATCTCTTACATGAATTATTCTGCATTCCCTCATCAGTATGTTCCTTTTAAAAACACAAGTTTAAATTTTTATGTCCCTTAAAGTTTTAGATTCTATTATTCTCTATTGAAACAATTCCCATACTGTCAGTAATTTCCTATTGTTTATAGCAAGGATAATACGTATGTACCATCTCACATTGCTCTTATATTAAAACTTTCTTTCTTATGAAGGTTGAATGTGGTCTCAGAATTCTTGTCAGTGTACTTTGTGAGAGTTGGCATTTGAAATGAACTCAATTGCCATCTCTGGCCTGAAGGATAAAGTCTTAGTTTTTAACCTGACATCAACACAATTCACATTCTGTTTCTACTCTGACTTACACGAGTAAGTATGATGTTAGTTATTGGGTTTTTTTAAGATGCTTTTTATCACTTTGAGGAAGTTTCCTTTCATTCCTAATATGGGGAGTTCTGTGTGTGTGTATGTCTGTATGAGAAATAGGTGTTAGAATTTGTCAAAGGCTTTTTTTGCATCTATTGAGATGGTCATACAGTTTTATTTTTTTAAGTCTTTTAACATGGTGAATTACATTGATTGATTTTTTAAAAATAATACAAAGCCAAACTTGCATTTCTGGGAAAAACACAACTTGGTCATGATGTATTTTCATCTTAATGTATTGTAGGATTTGATTTCTTAAAATTTTGTTTAGGATAATTACATCCACATTGATGGGGACATGATCCATTGTTTTCTTATCTTGTAATGTTTTTGTCTGGTTTTGGTATCAAATTAATCCTTGCTTCATAGAATGAGTTCAGGAGTATTCCATCCTCTTTAACTCTCTGGAAGAGTTAATATGGCATTGGTATTACTTTCTCCATAAAGGTTTTAAGTAGAATTTACCAGTGAAGACATCTGGTTCTGGATTTTTCTTTTGGGAAAAATTGTTAACTACAATTTCAATTTATTTAATATATAGGGCTATTTAGGTTATCTGTTTCCTCTTGGTTGAGTTTTGGTAGTTTGTATCTTTTAAGAAAATTGTCCATTTCATCTAAGTTGTTAAATTTATGGGTATTACGTTTGTAATAAAATTCCTTTATTAATTTTTTAACATGTATGGAATATGCCATGTCACCTCACTCATTCCTTATTTTGCTATATGAAAGAGAATTTAAAAACAAAAATAAAAATGTTGTAAGGATTAGTCTTTCCTCCACTGAGAGAGATTAAAATTGAGAGAAGCTTCACAACTGTGAGAGAAAACGATGAGAGTCAGACTTTGGGAATATCTCTAGGCAAGTCCAAAAGCCATACAGGTATTTTCTCTCCATTTCTGATAAGTTTGGCAGAACAACATTAAAAAGAACTTGTGCTTTGCTTCCAGGGCATAGCCTTGTGTGAACTCAAGCCCCCAGAGAAGCTTATTGAATAAAAGAATATCAGTACATGGGAAAGTTCTCACAGATTTCTGCTCATCCAGTATGGTACACGAGGGAGCATAGCACAGTTTCCTCGTGCCTAAGTGAGAGAGGTGAAAAAGAGACGGTGAATAAGCTGAAAGACTTGTTCTGACATTATAATTGTTGTGATGAGGACAGAGTGTGGCTGGCATCAACCTGGCAATCAAAGAGTAGATGATGGACCAGAGGTATCAACCACCAAAGATTAGTGAGGAATGTGGATCTTGGTAGAGGTCAAAGGATGACAGAGAAGTGCTGTGGACAAGGTTGGCCTTCTCCTCAATTCTAGAATGATAAGTAAGCTGCCTGGGACTTAGACCACCTCTGGGTAGGAGGAATCAGGGACTGTAAAATAGATTATTTAGTCAAAAGAATCTTTGGGAAACACAACTGAAATGAGATTGAGTAGATCTTAAATTTTGGAGATTGGGAGTTCTAGATTTGGAAAAGTTCAATTTTAAGAAGAAAAAGTTCAGATTTTTACATATCTGAGATTTTGTGATGTGAAATTCACATTCAGAAGACATAGAATCCAAGAAAACAAATGGTCATAATTTTGTCCTATTTTTTTCTATCTCACAATAGCATTTGACATAGTTGACCAATTCCTCTTTCTTAAAATTATTCTTCTTTGTCAAGGGTCATGAAACTTTTCCTGTAAGGTGCCAGATGATAATGTTTTAGGCTTTGGCTGCCAAACAGTCTCTGTTGCAACTACTCAACTTTTCTGTTTTAGCATAAAACCCATTCTTAGCTAATGAGCTGTCCAAAATCAGGCAGAATGGAAGGTTGGAGGGAGGGAGGGAGAGGAGGGTCAGATTTGGCTCACAGGCCATAGTTTTGCTGATACCTTTTTCCTGTGATTCTGCACCACACACCTACATTTTTCTTGTTCATTCCTTGCCAGTCTCTTTGCTGGCTATTCCATCTCTACTACATTTCTCATCATGATCAGCCCTTTTCTTTCTGATTGTAAAACTCTCCCTAGCTGATGCCATTCATTCCTGTGGCCTTTTATTTTATTTTGTTTTATTTTACTTTATTTTATTTCATTACATTTCACTACGCTTTTTAGAATTTTATAGAGAGAGTTAAACTGATCACCATCCTAACTTTATAGCCATTTATCATCATTAATTTGTATAAGGACTTGCTTTTAAAATTTATTGTTAATTTATTTCTTTTCATTATGCTTCTGTCATCTATGGTCTTCATCTCCATTCTTTTGGATTTTCTTGATAGATAATCTTATCCTCTGGAAAGAATGACAGTTTCACATTTTCCTTTCCAACCTTTATAGCATTTATGCAGTTTTCTTCTCTTATAGGATTATCTGGGTACTGGATCTGCCACTTACCAGTTGTATCAGTCACTATCTAATAAGGAGACAGAATCACTCAGATTTCTTTTTAAATTTGAAGGTAATTTGAAGAAGAAACAGTTAATGTGAGGAATTATTAACAGGAGATTGGAGTAACAGGAGATTGACTAGCAGGAGTAAAAACACAGAGGAATAGCAGGTATAAGAAATAGCTACTACCTCGAGGAATGAGGAAGAACACCCAGGGAAGGCAAAAATCTGGAAGCCGTTTCTCACCCTAGGACTGAAATCCAGAGCTCATTGAGGAGGGTGTAGCTGTAACTCACTGGGTAGCAAAGATGTTCACCAAGACTATGAGGCCACCCAAGGAAGATCTGGGTGAGTTTCAGGGGAAGTCATCCCCAGGAAGGTGCCACGTTTACAGCATTTGCTAGGAAGGCCTTCTCTGGGATGCTGAAGGAAGCTACTCTGGAGAGGCACTGCACTTTAGAACTCACTGTGAAGCTGCCCCAAGGGGTGCCTGGGGGAGCGACCAATGGGGTGGTGCTGGGCTAGCAGCCTTCTGTTGTACAGCCACCCAAGGGGGTGCCTGGAAGTGGCTGCTTATGATAAGCACCATGCTGATGACTCTTCACTGCAAAGCCTTCCAAGAGGAAACTGGTAGCAGGTGTCTGTGGGGAAGCACCGTGTGCTACCGTCTGGTGGGTGCTGCAGGAACCTGGCACTGCAGAAGCTGTGCTGTGTATGCTGCAGGGGCTTCTCTAGAGGAACACACCAGAACCAGGAAGAGAAGCCCCTTCTCCAGTGTGCCTCCAGCATCTTCTACTGACAAAACTTAATACCATACCAGCTGCAAAGAAGTATGTACAGGATGTGTGTTCTGAACACAATTCAGTATGGGCTGAATTGTGTTCCCTCAAATTCATATGATGAAGTCCCAACCCCCCAGTACCTCAGAATGGGACTGTATTTGGAGTTAGGATCGTCAAAGAGTTAAATATGGCTAAATGAGGTCATTAGAATGGTCACAAATTCAATATGACTGGTGTTCTTATAAGAAGAGATTAGGAACAAACATGTACAGAGAAGACCACTTGAAGACAGGGAGAAGACAGCCAAGGAGAGAGGCCTCAGAATGAAACCAACCCTGCCAACACCTTGATCTCTGACTTCCAGCCTCTAGAATCATGAGGGAATAAATTTCTGTTGTTTAAGCCACCCAGCCTGTGGCACTTTGTTATGAGAACCATAGCAAACTAAGGGTCTATTTCCATATTGAATTGAAGGCAATGAAGAGTAGTAGATTGGAAGATGAGACATTACAAATTGATAACTGACACACAAAGTTTATAAGCTTGGGAAAGTTTGAAAATATTTTGAACCTGTTTTTTCAAGCTGTAAAAATGGAATCTTTGCCAGAATTGAAGGCTCTTCTTAAACTCTTGAGAATTACTCCCATTTTCTCTCTGGGTATCAACCTCTTAACAGGGACTCCCTTATCCATAGGAGCAGTTTCTGGTAGAGCTCAATCTTTGGAATCAGAAAAACCTGCTCATTTTAGCACTTACTAGCTCCTGGCCAAGTCACTTAACTCTCTGAACCTCTCTTTGTATGGAAATTGAAGGTTCTGATATTTACTTCACTGTGATGATGTGAGGATGAAATCAGAGAATATATATGGAACACTTAATTCTACACTTGACACATAATTAATACTTGATAAGTTGTAGATATTACTATTTTTGTAATTCCAGTATCTAAAAGGATGACTCTCATGTAGTCTGTGAAACGTGCATTTGTTAGACTGTGAACTGATGGAAGTTTTTCTATGAGAGAACTTCAGACATAACTAGCAGTGTGTGTGTGTGGGGAGGGGGCTGATATGTTTAGACAGAGTAAGTATATCTACTTGGTACCTTTCAAATCACAAAAAAGTCCCTGCTTGCTAGCAGTGAGGTATTTGTGGATGACCACACAGAAGCACATTACCTTTCTAGCATTAAAAGGGAAGATAGATCTCATAGAATAGCCAGAAAAGAAAAAAGTCCTGAAACAAACAGAGAAATGATTCAAAGACTTCACCTCAAAGAATGAAAAGTTGAAGAAAATAAAGTTATTTTAAATCCCTGGAACTAGCACTAAAGAGCAGGAAATCCATCAAGCCTCAACTTGTTTTCAGAAAGTCCCTAATTAAAACATGAAGTTGAAATCTGACAGGTACAAAACAAAATCTGATTTTAATGACTTTATCAACCCCACAGCTTTTGTTTTGGGACAATTTTAATATGCGCTTCCCCATTGTTTCCTATTTTATTGGTCTTTCTCTTTATGATAATGTGATAGGAAGCAATAAGTTCATTTGAAATCTTACATCTAAAACAAGGTCAAGCAAGGTCTTGTGTCTTCAATAAAGTGATTGTTTTAAGCTGAACTTGTGTATTAGTGATGAGGCATGAAGTAAACACAGGACTTTCAACAACAGAGCAGGAAGAGAAAGCACACAATTAGATGTTGAGATTTCTAACACTAAGTGAACAGAACTGAAATTTTTAAAATTAGAAATGTTGCTGCTAATTTTTGCTCTTGAGGTACAGGCAGTCACACACAAAAACACAATTACAAGATTGACTGCTTAATATCCTCTTAACCACTGAGAGTGTTTCTGTTTATGTTAGGAAAAAGAAGCCAAGTAGAAAGGTCATTATGTTGTGTCTGCAGCTCTCACTCCTAATATGTGAGTCTCATTTGTAAGTAGGGGGGAAAAAATCAATAATCCTTTTAAGTTGCCTTAGATTCCAAGCGGAAAATGCTTTCACCCACTGCACTGTGGTGAATTACAGCCACTGTGAGATATTATGCAATGTTTTTTCACCAAGGTTCTCAGTTCACTTTAATAGCTTTTATTTGCTTTGTTGAGTCTGTACTGGCTGGTGAGGAAAATTAATGCTGTCATTGCTTTCTGAAAGTTTGACTCTTTTCTTCATCAATTGCTCTTTATCATCTTTTGATAATTCACTTTGCTTTTATACAAGTTACCTGAAGACCGAAGTAGTTTAAGAAACACAGGTCTAGCAGCCCAGGAATGAAAACTTTCAAGTTTTAAATTTAATTATGTTCAACTATTAATAATATTTACTAAGCACCAACCGTATGTAAAGTCTCATGCACTAAGTGGAACAGCTGACAAGAAATGAGTAAGAAAGTTTCTGTCTTCAAGACGCTCTAGTTAACTAGGGAGAATGAGTTAGGAATACAAATGTCTGTATATAAATGCCATAGAAGAAGGAGAAATAAACTTTTTTGAAAGTTCAATGATTCAAAGGAGCTCTTTTCCAACACATCATATTAGGGGGAAGACAAAAAGCTTCATGGGCTTTAAAGAATAGTGAAAATTTAAGATGAAGAGGCAGGGACATTGTCATGTTGGGGCAAGTGAATTCATGAGGCAAAGTTAAAGTGGGATAAAAATCTAGACCTGTCCCAAGCTGGGGCCCAGGCAATAGAAGCAGATAAATGGTGAAAGCAGGTAGAGTCCAAGTTGTGAAGGGTTTTAAATATGGTGTTTTCCTGATAAAATTAGTAACACATTCAAGGCACAAGGCCAGAAGAAAGATTCCTCTAGTAATAGAGGAAGATTACTCTGGCCAATAGGGATTGGGAAGAGAAAACAAGGCAAATAAAGCCACAAAATATAGTTTAGATATCAGATGCTTTGGATACAATAATAATAATATTGTATGTTGATTAATTAAAGATGTAACTAGTCTCCTGGAACAAGTCCTAAATTTATACCCCCAAAGCCTAGGTTCAAATCTTATTTCTGCCATGAAATGTGGAGGCTTAGTAAGAATAAATAAATGAATAAATGAGTGCCAATTATGTGCCATACACTCTGTTTGGCACTCTGTATGCTTGATATCCCTTCTAATATTCACAACAATTCTTTAGATAGGTATCGATAATTTCATTCTATAGATTAGAAACCAAGGCACAGAGAACGCAGGCAACTTGCCAAATGTCAGAGAATGGATAATTAACAGAGTTAGGATTCGAGCCAAATATTTCTGACCAATGTCTGTTTTCATCCAACTCTAGGTTTGAATCAATTCCTGCCTTGCCTTACCTCCACAACATTTTTTATTTTACTTAACATCTCAGTTTCCTTATCAATAAAATGGGGATAATAACCTCAAACTTGCTGAGTCCTTATCAAAATTAAATTAAAAT
The DNA here is from genome assembly GCA_023783475.1 of Daubentonia madagascariensis. Lineage (NCBI taxonomy): Eukaryota > Metazoa > Chordata > Mammalia > Primates > Daubentoniidae > Daubentonia > Daubentonia madagascariensis. The sequence continues at coordinate 19,489,264 of JAKFHU010001684.1, read as the reverse complement.
GACTATATCGTAGTTAATGCTCCATAAACTTTTTTTTTTTTGAAACAGGGTCTTGCTCTGTCTCCTGAGCTAGAGTGCAGTGGCTTCAGCATAGCTCATTGCAACCTCAAACTCCTGTACTCAAGCAATCCTCCTACCTCAGCCTTCTGAGTAGCTGGGACTCCAGGCACATGCCACCACACACAGCTAATTTTTCTATTTTTTGTAGAGATGGGGTCTTGCTCTTGCTCAGGCTGGTCTTGAACCCCTGTCCTCAAGCAATCCTCCTGCCTTGGCCTCCCAAGGTGCTTGGAGCCACTGTGCCTGGCCAGTAAACTTGATTTTAGAGAAGGAAGAAATGTAAAAGTTTATAAGGGAAGATCTACAAAACTTATTTAAATAATAATCCTTTTTTGTCTCCAAAGTAAAAGTTACTACTTACCAGTGATAAAAAAAAAAACCTTTTATCTTAGTCCTTGTTGCCTCTCCATAACCCACTTCTAGTTCATATAATTTTATTTTCTCAGATTCTTTGAAGTTCCTCTACCTCAGGCTATATGCTACATATCAAGCAAAATCATCATAATATCCCTAAATATGAACATGTGAATAATCTGAGCAGGTGCACTATAAGCGCATTCAGAGTACTTCATTAATGTTATAAATTAAATATAACTTACTTCACTCTCCATGGTGAACAATTAGGTGACACTGGCTTGATATTCCTTCCCATTTATTTGGTTTTTGTATGCTTTGAAATATAGGATAGGTAAGGGATGTGAGAGTGTTTCCAGGTGGTTCATGTTATGGAGCAATGTATTAAATGTATACATATTAACACAGATGTATTTTTAAAATGTAGGGTTCATAAAAAATTTAAAAAAAGGATGATATACATCAGAAGAAAATTTATATAAATTTAAAATATAGGTACACCAAAAACATGCATTTTTAAAGAATACATACAAACAAAACCACGTTAAATCCATTAGAATGTTTACCTGTGTCAAGGAGGGGGAAGAGCATGGGCTTTGAGAATATAATGGAATGAATAAATAAAATGTGGGTTTGTGTGGGCCAAAGTTGAAAATGTACCATGAAATGGGTGCTGTGATTAGTTCATTATTCCACCTGAAGTCCATTGAAAACTATTATAAGAATGGACTTGTAATAAACTCTCAAAAAGGAGGGAATCCAAGTCTGAATCAAGAAATTTCCAATATCAAAAGGTGCGTAGTATTTCAAAAGGTGGTGTTGGATGACACAGAGATAAATGAGAAACAACAAGCATGGAGGGTTATGGATGTAAAGCTGTTTCTTAGTAGCCCCCACAGAACCATACTCTTTTGAATTCTCTAAACTACCTTTTTTTTGTGTGTGTTTTAAAAAAATTTTTTATTCCAGAGTATTACAGGGGTACAAATGCTTTGGTTGCATAAATTGCCTTTACACTGCCCAACAAGCATGCCCATCCCACAGATAGCAGGTACTGCATCCATTAGGTGTGGATTTACCCATCTCCTCTTCCCCCTTCCCCACCTGCCTGACACTCTATGAATGTTACTTCCCATATGTGCATATTAGTGTTGATCTATTAGTACCAATTTAATGGTGAGTACATATGGTGTTTCTTTTTCTGTTCTTGTGATACTTCACTTAGAAGAATGGGCTCCAGCTCCATCCAGGATAATACAATAGGTAGTTCATCATTTTGTTTTTTATGGCTGAGTATACTCCATGGTATACATATACCACATTTTTTTAATCCACTCATGTACTGATGGGCACTTGGGTTGTTTCTACATCTTTGCAATTGTGAATTGTGCTGCTATAAACATTTGAGTACAGGTGTCTTTTTATAGAATGTCATTTTTTTCCTTTGGGTAGATACCCAGTAGTGGGATTGCTGAATCAAATGGTAATTCTAGCAAAGCCAGGAAAGGACTCAACAAAAAAAGAAAACTACAGGCCAATATCCCTTATGAATATAGATGCAAAAATTCTCAATAAAATCCTATCAAATCTAATTCAACTGTTCATCAAAAAAATAATCCATCATGACCAAGTGGGCTTCATCCCAGACATGCAGGGATGGTTCAACATATGTAAATCTATAAATGTAATTCACCACATAAACAGAAGTTAAAACAAAGACCATATGATCCTCTCAACAGATGCAGAAAAAATTCAGTACCCTTTTATAATAAGAATGCTTAACGAAATATGCATAGATGGGACTTACCTCAAAATGATAAAAGCCATATATGACAAACCCACAGCCAACATCATACTAAACAGGGAAACACTGAAAGCATTCCCAGTTAGAACTGGAACCAGACAGGTTGCCCTGTATCACCACTTCTATTTAACATAGTGCTGGAAGTCCTAGCCAGAGCAATCAGACAAGAGAAGGAAATCAAGGATATCCAAATGGGGGTAGAAGACGTCAAACTATTGCTCTTTGCTGATAATATGATCTTGTATCTAGAAAACTTCAAAGATTCTGCCAAGGGACTACTGGAATTGATAAATAAGTTTAGCAAAGTCTCAGGTTACAAAATCAATGTATGCAAATCAGGAGCATTCATATATGCCAACAATAGTCAAACTGAGAACCAAATCGAAGGCTCAATACCTTTCACAATAGAAACAAAGAAAATAAAATACCTGGGAATATATTTAACTAAGGAGGTAAAAGACCTCTATAGGGAGAACTACGAATCACTTAGGAAGGAAATAGCACAGGACGTAAACAGATGGAAAACCATACCATGCTCATGGATCTGCATAATCAACATTGTTAAAATGTCTATACTACCCAAAGTGATCTACAGATTCAATGCAATCCCTATTAAAATACCAATTTCATTTTTCACAGATCTAGAAAAAATAATTCTACAGTTTGCATGGAACCAGAGAAGACCTCATATAGCTAAAGCAACCTTAAGCAAGAAGAACAAATTGGGAGTCATCAATTTACCAGACTTTAAGCTATACTACAAGGATATAGTAACCAAAACAGCTTGGTACTAGCACAAGAACAGAGACATAGACCAATGAAACAGGCCTGAGAACCCAGATATAAAACCATCCTCATATAGTCATCTGATCTTTGACAAAGCAGACAAAAACATACACTAGGGGAAAGAATCCCTATTCAGTAAATGGTGCTGGGAAAATTGGATAGCCACATGTAGAAGGCTGAAACAGGATCTGCACCTCTCACCTCTCACAAAAATCAACTCACAATGGATAGCAGACTTAAACCTAAGGCATGAAACCGTAAGAATTCTAGAAGAAAAATTTGGAAAAACTCTTATAGACATTAGCCTAGGCAAAGAATTTATGAAGAAGACCCCCAAAGCAATCACAGCATCAACAAAAATAAATAAATGGGACTTGATCATATTAAAAAGCTTCTGCACAGCCAAAGAAACTATCATTAGAGTGAATGGACAACCTACAGAATGGGAGAAAATATTTGCTGCTATACATATGATAAAGGGCTGACAACCAGATTTATATAGAACTCAGGAAAATCAGCAAGAAAAAAATCAAACAACCCCACTAAAAAGTGGGCAAAGGACATGAACAGAAACTTTTCAAAAGAATATAGACTAATGGCCAAGAAACATGAAAAAATGCTCAATATCTCTAATCATCAGGGAAATGCAAATCAAAATCACAATGAGATATTACTTAACTCCAGTGAGAATGGCTTTTATCAAAAAGTCCCAAAACAACAAATGTTGGCATGGATGCAGAGAGATAGGAACACTCATACACTGCTGGTGGGACTGCAAGATAGTATAACCTCTATGGAAAGTAGTATGGAGATATCTCAAAGAAATAAAAGTAGAACTACCATTTGATCTAATCTACTTCTTAAAGTTTACTTCTACCTCTTGGAGGCAGCAAGATTCAGGAAAGAGAACACTGACCTTTTGAATCAAGAATTGCTGGATTTAAATTTTAAACTTCACCATTTATCAGTTGTGATGACCAGAGCATGATAATCTTAGGAAATTCAATCAACCAGTGTGGAGTTAATCTTGTTTTCCATAAGGCTAAGGTGATTTTTTTTTTAGGGCCTTGAAATCCCTGGGAGATATTTTTGAAACTCTAATTTAATCCAAATATATTTGCTCAGTGTTTGTATTTCATGTTTCTTTTTTGTTAAGTGAATATTATTTTAAACAGATGCTCATGTGTATATGTATGTGTGTGTATTATATGTATATCAGCATATACATCTTCTTTTCCTAAAAAAAGAAGATAAGAAAGATTATGTTAGGACAGGCTGCTACAAACCCAATATGTGATAGTGGTGTCGAAAATGTTTTTCCTTTGCAGTTTTTACTGAAATGACAAGACTTTCCTGAAACAACATTTAGTGTTTGTTTTTAAAACAAACCCGTGGGTTTATTTTGTAAAAACTCATAAATTTTTTTTTATTCATCCCATATCCTTTTTAGGATTACTCTATGCCAAAGGAAATATGATTAGGGCAACTCAGGGAGAGTTCTGGTTAGTAAGAAGACACAATGGATATATCTTGCACGGGATTCAAAAGGAAGAATGGGAAAATCTGCATGGATACTCCTGGGGGAGGGAGACAAGTTACAACTCTTAACCTCTTGTCAAATGATAACTCAGACTTTTAAAAATACTCCAGTCCTCAAATTGATAACAATAACTTAAATTTAGCTCCAAAGCTTCTGTAAAAAAAGGAAGAAATCTAAGTGCTAAAAATTTTACAAAGCCCAGTGGCGATACTAAAGCTGATATTGACAAAACACTTAAGTAGATCTATTCCCTGTGTGTTCACATTTGTGGTTCAAATAGTTTAAGATGTAGTGTACTCTGGGAATTTTTCTTTCCTTGCTTTAAATATTGACAGTGTTTGAAATAAAATATGTTTGTGATAAAACCTATAAGAATGGATTTCTATTATTTACGACTCCTCATTCCAACTTTAGAATGCATCAGGCTTTAGAACTTGCTTAAATGTCCGTAGACATGCTGCATTGCACAGAGATACGTGAGCATAAAGTGGAGACAAGGTTAAGAAAGAAGAGTGTTGGTGCCAAGAATTGGTATCCAGATTCAAAATTATTAAGGTACACAGAAGACATAAGATAAATATATTCTTCAAAACATATTCAAGACCATTTAAATCACATAGATTCACATTTTCCACCATCTCCTTGGAAACTTAATAACTGATAGTTCTGCATTTCCCCACACATCCAAGGTGAATATAAACAGAGTGCAAATCCAAGTTGCACACTTCAGGTCTCTGTTTCAACAACTCAGTTGATGTGAGCCAGTGAATTTTAATAACTGAATAAAATACCATAAAAAACTGTTAATAAAAAAGTAGAAGAGACTATATTGAAAAGTCTCCACTCCAGTTTGAAGATATTGCTGTCTCTTGAAACTGGATTTGTAAGAGAAGACAGATGTTTTTGCAAATTTATGTGGCTTTACAAGAAAATAAATATTAATGATGTTGGCTACCTCAAGTAAAGAACATTAAGAATACCTCTCTGTGGGTATGCATGTTTGTTTCAGATGAACTGTAAAGTTCACACCTTCCCTGGAATGTCTGGATGGCCTAGCCAATGCCCGGCAAGATTTCAAAGAATGCCAGGTGACATGCTTTATTTTGGCTTTGTATGCTCCTTATTTTGTGTGTGCCAAAGTTCAACTTTGGTCTTGGTGATTGGCCACAAATGTCTCATCAGCCTTGGCTTTGGCTTCATTATGTGATATCAAATAGCAAATGTCTAAAATGGTGTGATTTTTCACCTCCAATTAATATGTTATCTATACACATTTGATAACATAGGTTACCATCACATCTAATTTCAGAAACACAGATAGCTATGTCATTTGAATTTATTTTTGATGTCTGAATATGCATTGTAATTGAATAGGCCATTCTAGATGCAGGTTGGAGTGGAAAATTCCCTTAAATGTTTTCTATGTAGAAAATTCAGCAATAGGTTGATATGCATAGATATTATTTCAAAGGTAAAATACTTCAATAATTAATGATCACTATAAAATTATATATTTAAAGAGTGATTAAAAACTTCAAGTAATTAAAGTAAGTAAGGATGTTAAGGAAATAGCAGTCATAACATTAAAGTATTTTTAAAAATATTTTTGATTTTTAATTATTTAATTGCAATTAGGACAGCAATTAGGACACTAATCTTTCGAGAAAAAGTCAGTCTTGTTAATTTTTCACGTCTTGTGAAAATAAATTATAAGCAGGATAGCCAAACAAAACATATCTATAATAATCAAACCTCAAAACATAGGCTCCATGCATATTAATTCCTTATAATTCTGACTCTATGGGGCCCAAACATTTAAACAAGAGTTTGTGGAAATTATTGCTATAAACTACTCAGCATTTTCAGTAGTGAAGATAAAAAAATTCTGAGATGTTCCCAACGTGTAGATCGCAGCTACAAAGTTCCACGAGAGAGCATTAGAGAAAAAGTCTTCCACAATTACATTCTGCTTTGCACAAAATCATTAGTAATAATATTAAAATTATTATATTTATACCTTATACATGGAACATGGAGAGGTGACCAGTTTTTTTTTTTTTAATCAACAGTAGGCTGAAATAATGATGAATTCCATGCTTCTGCCTTACTTATTGCTTAGGGATTCCTAAGTTTTACACAGCTGACATTACAATGACTCTGACTGAAAACATATTTCCATGCCTGGGTCACTAAGAACAGTCATACTCCCCAGGCCTGAGCTAAAGTGATATATTGCACCCTGGGGAACTGGTAGCTTGGTTGAGCTGAGTAGCTGTGCATCCCAGGGCTGAGCTGAGATAGTACCCTGTGGCCCAGGGAAATAGAGCAGTGGCTGAGTGGAGAGAATCTTCCCTATAGGGCAAACAACTCCAGTACTCTGCTTACCTGGAGCTGGACTAGACCCCCAGGGTCTGAGCTGCTGAAATACCCCTCTCTCCAGGGAATGGAGTTATTACTGTGCTGCTTTCTGCCCCCCAGGGCCCAAATAACAGTCATACTTGGTCATTCTGGGGTGCCTGCTGCTGCACCTGGCCTCACAGAGTTTGGGATACTGGTGAGCCCCACCATTCCAGGGCCTAGAGTCACCACTACATGGTACTCATCCTCAGGGACCTGAGTTACCACTGAGCCACATTGGCTCAGGGTCCTGAATTACAACTGTACCCTTCAACCCAGGCCCAAACTTTCAGAGCATCCTTCTTTCTCAGAGTCAGGTCGGGGATGTGCCCTGACACAGGGATAAAATCACAGCTACAACTCTACTGCCTGGACCTGAGTTGCAAGGGGGTGCCTAAGAGTCACAAATCCTGGTGCTGTGGGAAACCTACATCCAACCCTGCCACAGAAAAGAAACCTGCACTGCAAGACCCAGGTGCCACAATAGGTTCATGAGACCCTAAGCCAAGGGCTCTCACCCCACAGCCACTCTGAGCACCTGAACCTGGAACCAAGCACTGTGGCAGCTGCTTATAAACCATGTCAGACCTGGCAGCAAGAGGAATCCCCTCAGCTATGTCTGCCATTAAGAGTAGAGCAAGAATAAGAGGACTCCAAAAGCCCTTGACACTGAGGACATTAACAACCATGCCACCTCTGCCACTACCACAAACTTCTACAGCCTGGGCCACTGACACACCTGCAGTTATTGCTGATTTTGAATGCAGCTTAAGAAGCTGCACAGACTATATCACTGCACCTAGCTGAAAACAGTCACCATACCCTTCCCAACTGGCATACTAAGACCCAACTGCAGGTGGAAATATTTCTCCATAAAAGGCACGCTAGAAAGTTTGGAAGAGATGATTCTTCCACTAGTTGAACATACATCAACATAGGGACACAAGAAACACGAAAAGTCAAGGAAATATGCCCCAACCAAAGAAACATAATAACTCCCTAGTAACAGACCCCAATGGAAAGGAAATCAATAAATTTCCAAAAAGAAATTCAAAATAATGAACTTAAGGAAACTCAACAAGGCACAAGAAAACACAGATAGACAATTCAACAAAATCAGGAAAACAATTCACAATATGAATGAGAAATACAGCAAAGAGATAGTTATCATGCAAAAGAACCAAACAGAAATCCTACAGCTGAAGAATTCAATGACTGAAGTAAAAAATACAATAGTGAGTTCCAACAGCAGACTTGATCAAGCAGAAGAAAAAATTTCTGAATGGGAAGATAGGTAATTTGAAATTACCCAGTTAGAGGGGGAAAAAAAATTTAAAAAGTGAAGAAAGCCTACAAGACTTATGGGACACCATGAAGCAAACAAATCTACATATAATGGAATTTCCAGGAGAAGAGATGGAAAAACACAGAAAACCTATTTAATGAAAAAATAGCTAAAAATTTACCAAGTATGGGGAAAGCCATGGGCTTCCAGATCTAGGAAGCTCAAAAGTCCAAAATATATCCAACCCAAAAAGATCCTGTGTAAGGCATATTTTAGTCAAATTGTTAGACATCAAAGGCAAAAAGAGAATTCTAGAAACAGCAAGAGAAAAGCATCAAATCACATATCAGGGAATCTCCACTAGACTAACAGCATATTTCTCAGCAGAATCTTCACAGTGTAGGAGAGAATGAGAAGACATATTCAAAGTCTCTGGAAGAAAAAAAAATTACCAACCAAACACTATATTCAGTAAAGCTGTACTTCAGAAATGAGGAAGAAATAATGTCTTTTCCAAACAAGGAAAAAATGAGGAAACTCATCACCACTAGACTGGCCTTACAAGAAATGTTGAAGAGAGTCCTGCATTTGAAAGTGAAAAGACAATAATAACCATCATGAAAATGTGCAAATGCATAAAACTCACTGGTAGAGCAGATACACAAAGGAGGAAGAGAAAAGAGTCAAATATTACCACTATAGCAAGTCAACAAACTACAGTGATAAACAATAAAAGAGGAAGAAAGGAACACAAGATATACAAAATAACCAGAAAACAATTAACAAAATGGCAGGAGCAAGTTCTCACCTATCGATAATTACTTTGAATGTATACAGATTAAATTCACTTAAAAAATATACACTAGCTGAGTAGATATAAAAACATGACCCAACTATATGTTCCTACAAGAAATTCATTTCACCTGTAAAGACACTTATAGACTGAAAGTGAAAAGATGGAAAAAAATATTCCACGCAAATAGAAAACAAAAGCAAGCAGGAGTAGCTATGCTTAAATAAAACAGACTTTAAGTCAAAAATTGTAAACAGAGACAAAGGAGGTCATTACATAATGATAAAGGGATCAATTCAAAAGAGGATAAAGCAATTGTAAATTTATATGCACCCAACACTGGAGCACCCAAGTATATAAAGCAAAGATTATTAGATCTAAAGGGAGAGATAGACTCCAATATGATAACAGTCAGTGATTTCAACATCCTACTCTCAGCATTAGATAGATCATCTAGACACAAAATCAACAAAGAAACACTGGATTTAATTTAGAACAATGGAACCTAGCAGACATTTACAGACAATTTTAGCCAACAGCTGTAAGATATGCATTCTCTTCATCAACATATAAAACATTCTCCACGGTAGACAACATGTTAGGTTACAATGCAAGTCGCAACACATTTTAAAAAATTGAAATCATATCAAGTATCTTCCTAGAACATAATTCAATAAAACCAGAAATCAGTAACAAGAGGAACTTTGGAAACTGTACAAATACATGGAAATTAAACAACATGTTCTTGAATGACCAATGGGTCAATGAAGAAATTGTGAATAAAATTTTAAAAGTTTCTTGAAACAAGTAAAAATTGAAAGACAACATACCAAAATCTGTGAGTTACCACAAAAGGAGTATTAAGAGGGAAGTTTATAGCAATAAATGTCTACATAACAAAGTATAAAGATTTCAAATAAACAACTTAACAATGCCTGTGAAGGAACTAGAAAACCAAGAATAAACCAGACCCAAATTTAGTAGAAGGAAAGAAATAATACAGATCAGAGCAAAAATAAAGAAAAATGAGACTAAAAAAATACAAAAAATCAATAAAATTAAAAGTTGGTTTTCTGAAAAGATAAACAAAATTGACAAACCATTAACTAGACCAACCAAGAAAAAAAGAGAAAAGCCCCAAATAAACAAAATCTGACATGTAAATGGAGACATTACAACTGATAACACACAAATACAGTTATTAGAGGCTAATATGAATAACAATATGTCAAAAAATTAGAAAATGTAGAAGTGGATAAATTCCTGGGCACATCCAACTTACCAAGTTTGAACCAAAAAGAAATAGAAAACCTGGAAAGACCAATTACTAGTAACAAGATTGAGTCAGTAATAAAGTCTCCTATCAAAGAAAAGTCCAGGACCTGATGGATTCACTGCTGAACTACATCAAACATTTAAAGGAGAATTAACGTTAATTCTCCTCAAACTCTTTCAGAAAATTGTAGAAGAGGGAATTCTTCCAAACTAATTCTATGAGGCCAGCATTACTGTGATACCAAAACCAGACAAGGTTACAACAACAACAACAATAGCAACAAACTAAAGGCCAGTGCCCTCAGTGAACATAGATGCAAAAATCCTCAATCAAATACTAGCAAACTGAATCCAGCAGCACATTAAAAAGATCATGTGTCATGATCAAGTGAGATTTATCCCGAGGACCCAAGGATGGTTTAACATATGCAAATAAATATACATGATACAACACATCAACAGAATGAAGGACAAAAACTTATGTCCCTCATTGATCATCTAAAACTTCTGATCATCTCAACAGATGCAGAAAAAGCATTTGATAAGGTTCAACATCCCTTCATGATAAAAACCCTCAACAAATTAGGTATAGAAGGAGCATAATTAACACAATGAAGACCATATCTGACAAACTCACAGCTATATACTAATATATATATAAAATATATATTATATATATAAAATATATATTATATATATCTTAATATACAATATAATATATATTATATTGAATGGGGAAAAGCTGAAAGTTTTTCCTCTAAGAACTGAAAGAAGACAAGGATGCTCACTCTCACCACTCTTGATCAATATAGCACTGGAAGTCCTAGCCAGACCAATTAGGCAAAAGAAACAAATAAAAGGCTACAAATTGAAAAGGAGAAAGTCATATTGTCTCTGTTTACAGATGACATGATCCTATATATAAAAAATTCTAAAATCTCCACCAAAATTTCAAACTGATAAATTTAGTAAAGTTGTAGGATGTAAAATGAACATACAAAAATCAGTATTGTTTTTATACACCACCAACAAACTAGTGGGAAAAGATATTAAGAAAGCAATCCGAGTCTGGGAAAAAATGGCGCTCTGATAGAGTCCTACCACCGCACCGCTCCCAGGGAAGGGGGTGAAGAACGCCAGTGGATGCCTGCGAGCACAGACCGCTCACTCCGAAAACAGCATTGCGAATGACAGAGAAACAACGCCGAACGCCCAGCCCAAGAAAACAGGTACAAAATTTTCACAAAGATCGGAGGGCGCGCGGAGCACAATAGAGCCCAGAGCACAGGAAGGACGCACTCGCCAGGTTGGCGCAGCGCGACCTGCCCCCCAAGCGGTTACGCGCCTCCCCATACACGCAGTCAGGGACAAGTACAGAGTTGGGACAGAGCGGTTGCTCGGGACGGCGAGCCCTGTGGAGAGGAGGAAGTTGCCAGAGCCAGACACAAGTCGCAGCTGCAATATACAGAGACTGCTGAGGGCTGGGGAGGAACTGGGTGGGGACCGAGATACAGCTTCCCGGGACAGTGCGTGGGAACCCGCAGGCCGGCACTGCGCCACTAGAAGTCAGCGGGACTGGGCCCAGGAGTTTAACGGAGAGCGGGACACGCCCTTAGAAGCTGCTAGCAACTGCCGCTGTGGCCGGCGGAGAAAAACTGCGCTCCCGGCGCGATCGGAGCCCGGCTGTGCGCCAGGCTGGCGGCGGCCGCCATCTTTACAGCCGCCCGTGCGGAGCTGTGAGCCGCGTCTCTAGCTTCGCCCCGCCCCGGCCCGGGGCTCTTCTGCTGGGGCGAGACAGGCTTTGCCTGTGGTGGCCAGGGACAGCTGCATCCGTGGGTTCCAGGTGGGACGAGATACCGGAACTGTAGCGGCGGGACCTTTGGGTATTGGAAACAGTTTGCAGCTCGTCCATCTGGTTCTGCTTCCCCGGCTCTGGCCTCCGACAAGTCCGCTCCGTGCTGGTCCTAGTGCCCGCCCTTCAGGTCCCAGCCCTCCTGTACCCCAGAGATCACTCATTTTGAAGGTTGCTGGCTATAGTGACTCATTTGGTATAACTGCTGGTTCCCATGACAACCATATACCTCAAGAGCCACAGGCTGAACCAGACCAGCTCCCCATAATCCTGCCCACTTCAATAGGGAATTTCGCGCCATCCAAGAGCGCTTCCAGTGGCCACTACTCCCCCCTCCCCGTGGGAACATCCCCCCGGTGGAGAATGCTGGGGATAGAGACGGCCACCCGCCTCGCCTTGGGGTCTAGTGGTGGAAAAGGGGTGCACAATTGGAGATCCCCCTATCAACCAGTATCACGTGGAGACACACATCAGAAGGGCAGACACACGTGGCTAGATGAGCAACGTCTGAGCTGTGTAGAAATTTCCCAACTCAGCTCTCACACTGCAGCCAAAAGAAATTGTGTTTCTACCTGCACCTCAGGAGGAGCAGGGTCAAAGTAACCCCTAGGAACTACAAGGCCCCTCCCAAAGCACAGGGCTTTCAGATACCCCAACTGGGGAATCAGAGTCTGCCATAGACATAACAGAATACCTAGCTAATAGGGAGTGGAGGACTCATATCCTCAAGTACAATTCATTAGCTCAGAGCCCAAGCTGGGAGGTCATTCTCACCACACTCCACTGGGAAGAGGAGAAGACCACAGGTCAGAGTTAACTCAAGATCCACCAAACTTGCTAAAATACACCTAAGGCAATACAGGCCACTACTTCTCTCCCTGGCTTTGCCAAGGAACAATAATTGTGGGCCTGGTGACAGGGCCATAAACTAGCTCTAACATCCCCAGCTCTTGACCAAGAGGCCAGATGAGAAAAAACCAGCGAAAGAACTCAGGGAACATGAAAAATCAGAGTGAAAAGTCACCCCCAAAAGAAATTATCAGTTCCTCAGCAATGGATACCAACCCAAATGAAAAGGGTAGAATGACAGAAGAGGAATTTCGTTTATGGATTATAAGAAAGCTCAATGAAATTCAAGAGAAAATTGAATCCCAGCACAAAGAAACCACAAGAAAAATGCAAGAAATGAATGAAAAATTCTACAAAGAAATAGAAATATTATGGAAAAATCAAATAGAAATGAAAGAAGCATTCAAGGATCTACAAAACACAGTGGAAAGCCTTAAGAATAGGTTGGACCATGCAGAGGAAAGAATTTCAGAGCTGGAAAACAGCTCCTATGTGCTAAATAAATCAGCCGAAGAGAAAGAACACAAAAACAAGAGGCAGGAAAAAGGCATACAAGAAATGTGGGATTATGTGAAGAGGCCAAACATAAGGATCATAGTATCCCTGAGGGAGAGGAAGAAAATTCGCATGGGCTGGAAAATTTATTTGAAGGAATAATAGAGGGAAATTTCCATGGCTTAGCCAGAAATCTCGATATCCAAGTACAAGAAGCACACAGGACTCCTGGGAGAGTCAACGTGAAAAGGCATTCACCACGCCACATAATAATTAGACTGACCAAAGTAAACACAAAGGAGGCACTCCTCAGAGCAGTAAGACGAAAAGAGCAGGTAACCTACAAAGGGAAACCGATCAGATTAACTGCAGATTTCTCAGCTGAAACCTTACAAGCCAGAAGGGAATGGGGAGACATCATCAATCTCCTAAAACAAAACAAAGGTCAACCCAGAATTCTGTATCCTGCCAAACTAAGCTTCTTATATGAGGGAGAAATAAAGACGTTTCCAGATAAGCAATCACTGATAGATTTGCGAAATCCAGACTGGCCTTGCAAGAAATGCTTAGACCTGCATTATACACTAAACAGAGCAACAGACACCCACCTATGTAAAACTACGCAAAAGCTAAAACCCCAGAAACCAGATTCCACAATGATGCAAGAGGTAAAACAAAAGATACCACCCAACAGAATAATCAGAAATTTACCCCAAATATCAATTCTCTCAATAAATGTAAATGGCTTGAACTGCCCATTGAAGAGACATAGGCTGGCTGAATGGTTTAAAAAATACAAACCAAGTATCTGTTGTCTTCAGGAAACACACCTTACACACAAAGACGCATTCAGACTCAAGGTGAAAGGATGGAATACAATTTGCCAGGCTAATGGAAACCAAAAGAAATCCGGAGTAGCCATCCTCATTTCAGATGACATAAACTTTAAAGCAATAAAAGTAAAGAAGGACAAAAATGGACACTATATAGTGGTGAAGGGAAAATCTCACAAGAGGATTTAACAATCCTAACATTTATGCACCCAACACAGGAGCACCCAGGTACATAAAGCAAATACTGCTAGATCTAGACAACATAATAAGCAGCAATGCCATAATAGCAGGGGACTTCAACACCCCACTGACGGAACTGGACAGATCCTCCAAACAAAAAATAAACAAAGAAACAAAGGAATTAAACAGGACTCTAGAACATTTGGGCCTAACAGATATCTACAGAACACTCCACCCAAATAACACTGAATATACATTCTTCTCATCAGCTCATGGAACTTTCTCTAAAATTGACCACATCCTAGGCCACAAAACAGATCTAAACAAATTCAAAAAAATAGAAATCATACCATGTATCTTTTCTGACCACAGCGGAATAAAATTAGAAATCAATTCCAACAGAAACGCACATCTTCCTCCAAAAACTTGGAAACAAAACAATCTATTGCTGAAAGATTATTGGGTCAAGGAGGAGATTCTAATTGAAATCAAAAGATTCTTCAAACTAAACGATAATGGGGACACAAGTTATCAAAGTCTGTGGGATACTGCAAAAGCAGTCCTGAGAGGAAAACTTATCACCCTAAATTCCCACATCCAAAAGACAGAAAAGTCACAAATCAATAAACTAACGAATCATCTTAAGGAAATCGAAAAGGAAGAGCAAAGCAATCCTAAAGCCAGCAGAAGAAAAGAAATAACCAAAATCAGAGCAGAATTAAATGAAATTGAGAACAAAAGAACAATACAGAAGATCAATGAAACGAAAAGTTGGTTCTTTGAAAAGATAAACAAAATAGACAGGCCACTTGCCAGGTTGACCAGAAGCAGAAAGGAAAGGACTCTAATAAGCTCAATTAGAAATGAAAAAGGAGAAGTCACAACTGATACCATGGAAATACAAAACATCATCTTTGAATACTACAAAAATCTCTATGCCCACAAACACGAAAACGTGGAGGAAATGGACAGATTCTTAGAAACACACTACCTCCCTAGGCTCAACCAGGAAGAAACAGAATTTCTAAACAGACCAATATCAAGCACCGAAATTGAAGCAGTAATTAAAAATCTACCCACAAAAAAAAGTCCCGGACCAGATGTGTTCACACCTGAATTCTACCAAGCCTACCAAGAAGAACTGGTGCCTATACTGCAGAAATTATTTGAAAATATCCAGAAGGATGGAATCCTCCCAAACTCATTCTACGAAGCCAATATCACCTTGATACCAAAGCCAGGAAAGGACACAACAAAAAAAGAAACTACAGACCAATATCCCTTATGAATATAGATGCAAAAATTCTCAATAAAATCCTTGCAAACCGAATTCAAATGTACATCAAAAAAATAATCCATCACGATCAGGTGGGCTTTATTCCCGAGATGCAGGGATGGTTCAACATATGCAAATCTATAAATGTAATTCACCATATAAATAAAAGCAAGAACAAAGATTATATGATCCTTTCAATAGATGCAGAAAAGGCTTTTGACAAAATCCAGCATCCTTTCATGATAAGAACTCTTAACAATGTAGGCATAGATGGCTCATTCCTAGAAACTATTAAAGCCATATACGATAAACCCACAGCCAATATCATACTGAATGGGGAAAAATTGAAGGCATTCCCCCTTAAAACTGGCACCAGACAAGGGTGCCCACTATCTCCACTTCTTTTCAACATAGTGCTGGAAGTCCTGGCCACAGCAATTAGACAAGACAGAGGAATCAGGGGTGTTCAGATAGGGGCAGAAGAGGTCAAACTTTCACTATTCGCAGATGATATGATATTTTACATAGAAAACCCCAAAGATTCAACCAAGAGATTACTGGAATTGATAAATGAATTCAGCAAAGTCTCAGGATACAAAATTAATACACACAAATCCATAGCCTTCATATATGCTAATAACAATCAAGCCGAGAAACAAATTAAAGATGCAATACCTTTTGCAATAGCAACAAAGAAAATTAAATATTTAGGAACATATCTAACTAAGGAGGTCAAAGACCTATATAGAGAGAATTATGAAACACTGAGAAAAGAAATTGCAGAGGATGTAAATAGATGGAAAGCCCTACCATGCTCCTGGATAGTCGGAGTCAACATAGTCAAAATGGCTTTGCTACCTAAATTAATTTACAGAATCAATGCAATCCCTATCAAAATACCAACATCATTTTTTGCCGATCTAGAAAAAATAATTCTATGCTTCGTGTGGAACCAGAGAAGACCCCGTCTAGCCAAAGCAATCTTAAGCAAAAAGAACAAATTGGGAGGCATCTGTCTACCAGACTTCAAACTATACTACAGGGCTATAGTAACCAAAACTTCATGGTATTGGCACAAGAACAGACATGTAGACCAATGGAACAGGACTGAGAACCCAAATATAAAACCAACCTCATACAGCCACCTGATCTTTGACAAATTCCAGAAAAACGTACACTGGGGAAAAGATTCCCTATTCAACAAATGGTGCTGGGAAAACTGGATGGCCATATGTAGAAGACTGAGAGTGGACCCACACCTCTCACCTCTCACAAAAATCAATTCACAATGGATAGCAGATCTAAACCTAAGACATGAAGCCATAACAATTCTCAAAGAAAACGTTGCAAAAACCTTTGTGGACATTGGCCTAGGCAAAGAATTTATGAAGAAGACCCCCAAAGCAATCACAGCAGCAACAAAAATAAATACATGGGACCTGATCAAATTGAAAAGCTTCTGCACAGCCAAGGAAACTATCACTAGAGTGAACAGACAACCTACAGAATGGGAGAAAATATTTGCATGCTACACCTCTGATAAAGGGCTGATAACCAGAATCTATACAGAACTTAGGAAAATCAACAAGAAAAAATCAAACCACCCTATTAAAAAATGGGCAAAGGACATGAACAGAAACTTTTCCAAAGAAGACAGAATAATGGCCAGCAAACATACAAAAAAGTGCTCAACTTCTCTAATCATCAGGGAAATGCAAATCAAAACCACAATGAGATATCACTTAACTCCAGTGAGATTGGCTCATATCAAAAAATCCCCAAATAACAAATGTTGGCGGGGATGTGGACAGATAGGAACACTCATACACTGCTGGTGGGACTGCAAATTAGTACAACCTCTATGGAAAAGAATATGGAGATACCTCAAAGAATTAAAAGTAGAATTACCATTTGACCCAGCAATCCCACTACTGGGTATTTATCCAAAAGAAAAAAAGACATTTTATAATAAAGACATCTGCTCTCGAATGTTCATAGCAGCACAATTCACAATTGCAAAGTTGTGGAAACAGCCAAGGTGCCCATCAATACACGAGTGGATCCATAAAATGTGGTATATGTATACCATGGAGTATTACTCAGCAATAAGGAACAACAGTGAATTAACACATCTGGTATTATCCTGGTTGGAGCTAGAACCCATTCTTCGAAGTGAAGTGTCACAGGATTGGAAAAACAAGCACCACTGGTACTCACCATCAAACTGGTACTAACTGAGGAACACTTACATCACACAGGGCAATAACATTCATCTGAGGGCGGGCGGGCGGGAGGTGGGTGGAAGGGATGGGAAAAACTCTCACTGAATGGATGTGGGGAGCGCAGTTTGGGGGATGACCACGATTGTGGCTCTGACACGGGCAGAACAGGGGCAATGTGTATGTCCAAAGTGTTGTACCCCCATGATATTCTGCAATTAAAAAAATAAATTAAAAAAAAAAAGAAAAGAAAAAATTTAGACATAAAAAAAAAGAAAGAAAAAGAAAGCAATCCCACTTACAATTGCTACAAAAAAGAAAAACACCTAGGAATAAATTTAACCATGGAGGCAAAGGCAAAGATCTCTACAAGGAAAAGTATAAAACACTGATGGAAGAAATTGAAGAGTTCACACACACACACACACACACACACATGCAAAATAGAAAGACATTCCTTGTTCATGGATTGGAAGAATTAATAATGTGAAAATGACCATATAACCAAAAGTGATCTATAGATTCAATGCAATCCCTCTCAAAATACCAATGATAATCTTAACAGAAATAGAAAAAATAATCGTAAAATTCATATGGAACCAGAGAAGACTCTGAATACTCAAAACAATCCTGAGCAAAAAGAACAAAGCTGGAGACATTACACTACCTGTCTTCAAAATGTACTTCAAAGCTGTAGGAACCAAAACAGCACGGTACTGGCCTAAAAACAGACACATAGAACAATGGAACAGAACAGACAACCCAGAAATAAATTCAAACCTTTGTAGCCAACCTATTTTTGACAAAGGACCCAAGAATATACATTGGGGAAAGAACAGTCTTTTCAATAAACAGTGCTAAGAAAAATGGATATCTATATGCAGAAGAGTGAAAATAGACCCCTATCTCTCACCACATACAAAAATTAACTCAAAATGGATTAAATACTTACATGTAAGAGCCAAAACTATGAAACTACCAGAAGAAATCACTGCAAAACACTTCAGGACATTGGTCTAGGCAAAGATTCTTTGGGTAAGATCTCAAAAGCACAGACAATAAAAGAAAAAATAAAAAAATAGGATTACATCAAGCTAAAAAGCTTTACACAGCAAAGGAAACAATCAAAACAACATAGTGAAGAGACAACCTATAAAATGGGAGAAAATAATTGCAAACTATCCGTTGGACAAGGAATCAACAACCAGAATATATAAAGAAATAAGATTATGCAACAGCAAAAAATCAAATAATCCAATTTAAAAAGGGGTAAATGGTCTGAATAGACATTTCTCAAAAGAAGACATACAAATGGCCAACAGGCATATAAAATTTTTTCTACATTACTAATCATCAGGAAAATGTAAGTCAAAACTACTATGAGATATCGTCTGACCCCAGTTAAAATGTCTATTATCAAAAAGACAAAAAGTAATAGATGCTGGTGAGAATATGGAGAAAGGAAAATGCTGGTACACTGCTGGTAATAATGTTCTATTATCAATTGGTGGATATTTGATTTGTTTCAACTCTTTGACTAAAATGCATAGTGCTGCTGTGAACATTTGTTTACAACTTTTTGTGTGGACATATGTTTTCATTTTTGGGTGTATACCTAGAAGTGGAATAGCTGGTCATATGGTAATTTTATGTTCCACATTTTGAGGAGCTGCCAAAATATCTTCTAAAGTAGCTGCACAGATTTGCATTCCCACCAGCAGTGTACAAGGGTTCCAATTTTTCTACCAACACTCATTATTGTCTGCCTTTTAAATTTTAGCCATCCCAGTAGGTGTGAAGTGGCATGTCATTGGGGTTTGTATTTGCATTTTGATGTGAAAAATGATATTGAGCACCTTTTGATGTTCTTATTGGCTATTTGAATATACCCTTTGGAAAATTATCTATCCAAATCCTTTGCCCATTATTTTAATTGTGTCATTTGTCTCTGTATTGTTGAATTATAAGTGTCTTTGTATATTCTGGATACAAGTCCAGATATATCAGATATATAATTTGCAAATATTTTATCACATTTTGTGGGATTCTTTTCACCTTATTGATGATGTCCTTTGAGGCATAAAAGTTTTTAATTTTGATGTTGTTTATACTTCTGATGTCGTATCTAGAAACTGTTGCCTAATATTAAGTAATAAAGATTTACTTCTGTGCTTTTTCCTAAGCGTTTTATAGTTTCAGCTCTTACATTTATGTCTATAATCCATTTTCCATTGATTTTTAATCTATGGTGTGAGGTAGGTGTTCAACATTCTTCATTTGCATCCAGTTGTCTTGGCATCAATAGTTGAAAAAAGTGCCTACTTAGTGCAGCAGGCAGTGCATCAGTCTCACAATAATTGAAAAGTATTATTACCCCATTGAATTGTCTTGCCACACTTCTCAAAAATGAATTGACAATAAATGTCAGTTTTTAAAACCAACAAAACGGGTTTATTTCTGGACTCTTAATTCTACTCCAATTATACACACACACACACATAACCTTATGCCAGAACCAAACTTGTCTTCCTTATTGTACCTTTGTAATATGTTTCAAACCAGGAAAAATGAGTGCTCCAACTTTATTCTTTTTTTTCAAGATTGCTTTGCCTTTTCTAGGTTCTTTGCATTTTCATATGAATTTGAGGATTAGCCTGTCAATTTCTGCAAAAGAAGTAGTTAAGATTTTGATGAGAATCGTGTTGAATCTGTAGCTCAAAATGAGGAGTATTGTTATCCGACAATATCAAGTCTTCCAATTTATGGACATAACTTTTCATTCATTTAGGTCTTCTTTGATGCACTTCAATAATATTTTTTGTTTTCAACATACAAGTGTTACTCTTCTTTTGTTAAAATTATTTCTAAATATTTTGTTCTTTTTGATGAAAATGTGAATGGACTTGTTTTCTTAATTTTATGTCTGGAGTGTTTATTGTTACTGTATAGAAATGCCATTGATTTTTCATATATTGATCCTGGAACTTAGCTAAAGCATTTTGTTCTAATAGCTTTTTATGTACGTGAAATCCTCAAGATTTTCCTTATGTAAGATTATGTCATATGTGAGTAGAGATAGTTTTATTTCTTTCCTTCCAATCTGGATAACTTTTATTACTTTTAATTGCCTAATTGGCTAGATTTTCCTTTTGTTTTTGGTCAGCTTTTTGTTTGCCCCAAGCAGTATTGCTGCCTCACGTAGTTGTAATGTCAAATAATTGCTGCAGCTTTTAAAAAATTTTTAATTTTTAATAAAATGGCCTGGGAAAAGTGCTTTTCACACTTGAGTGAGCTCTTACTGAGGTCAAGAAATTAGTGTTTTTTACAGATTTTTCAGATTTATGTACTTGTTTTATATAATGACTAAGACAAGGAAAAGTATTCTCATGTGACAACATGCACCATGTGAGAAGTTTGTGTCTGAATTTTTGGTTTTCCTTCCTTATTTCAAAAAGAGATGTATGGAAGAGTAGAATGTAGAAGTTGTCTGAAAGATTTCCTAGCATTTATTTTGCAAACCCTTAAGGCCTTAGGGGAAATAAGAACAGTGAGGAGGTAAAAGAGAATTTGGGTTTTAAGATACAGCAACTGCATTTTGGTGGTAGGAATACCACAAAAGCAATGCAATGTTTTTCTCAGTTCATCTCATTAAAGGGGCGGAATATTTGTCTCACAAATGACGGTGTTAACTTTTACCGTTTGTTTAAAATATAATCTGCCAAATTTTTTCATTTTAAACTTAACTAATAAGTATCTTGAAGTGATTAAATAACAAGTAAATAAAAAGTATTTTATGGGGAGATACTTTCAGACTATGTAAATATCCTGTTCCTCATCAAAAACTGACCTAGTAATTTTACCATCCATTGATAATTCTTTTCTGAATCAATTATTATTAAGATGATTGCCAAATGGTGATTTTCTAATTCCACCACTCCTTTTACATTTATTAGTTGGAATTCTACTATAAAAGTGATTTCTTTTCCATTCCTATCTTATTTAAAAGGCTATAATACATTGTTATTTTGATACTAAAAATTTTCCAGGTTTAGTCAGTAGGGTCTCTTCATGTCAATGTCTCTGTTCTTTTAAAATGTCCCCATCAATCTTTGAATAAATTTTCTTACATTTTGTCATGATAGAATGCTCTAGGTTAATCTTATAGTTTCCTAGCCCATGTTCTGAAATCAGCAATTTCTCCACAAAACTGGTTTCTTTTTTTGGAGAATGGATTTAGAAACCAAAATCTGGGGACCTGGTATGTATTCATCACTGCCAGTGTGCAACTGCTTTTAGGACTTCTTAGAGGACAGCTAGAAAATATATGCATGTATACACAAACACATATACTCATATCTATATATCTATATTTATATTGAAAACTGCAAGTTCACAGTGATACTTCCAATTAACTCCAATCTTTCTCCCCTTTCAAACTTGTACCTTCTTTATGTAACAGTAGAAGCCCAATTTTTATTATTCTGAATTCACTTACTTATTTGCTTAATCCTCTTGTCCTTAACTGATTTCAAAATTCTATAGGCTGTTTTAGTGGCATCAGTTTTGTCAAACATGCTGGTATGCTGACCAATTTCCTCCCCAGCTCAAAAGCTGCTGATTCATGCCACTGAGCAGCTGAGTTTCCATAGCAGAGGGGATAAGAAGGAGCTACCCAGAGCAGTGTGAAGAGGCATTTCTCTCACAGACGCATAAAAGAAATTACCTTGGCATGAACGAAGTGGGAAAAAGAAGACTGTAAATCCTAAAACAGTAGAGATTATCTTCTGTTTCCCAGGAAGTGCCTCTGTATAGGGAGTAAGATAAACAAATCCTAAAGAGAGCTGGCTGTATGATGATTCTAGGAAGAAGAATCAAAGACAGCCTTTCAAAAAGTTAGTAGGCCCCAATCAAAGCATAAAAGCTGAAGACCACTGACACAACTGAAGCAGCCATGTGGTCAAAAATAAGAGATGTCTGTGAAAAAATGATTGGTGTCCAGACAGTGTTGCCTCCTGCAATACCGTGGCATTGACTCGATGTTGGAACCATGGAATGGTTTTGGGGATGGAATAAAATATAAGAGGAGTGATTGAGAAAAAAGCAACTTAAAATCAGAAATGAAATTAAGTTATGGGAAATAAAGCGCTATTTCTTGAGTACTCAAGATTATGAATTGAGTTTCATAGCCACATACAGAAAGGGTATAAGTCTGTGGTCCCCAACTCCTGCCCCCCTCTTGCCCCCTGGGTCCAGGGACTGGTATCAATCTGTGGTCTGTTAGGGACCGTGCTGCAGAGCTGTACCAACACCCCACCCCCTCCCCTCCCCTCCCCTCCCCTCCCCGTCCATGGAAAAATTGTCTTCCATGAAACTGGTCCCTGGTGCCAAAAAGGTTGGGAACCGCTGGTATACGATAACCACAGAAATATAAAATAAGGGAATTAAATAATAACACACAACTTGCAATGCCCTTAAGAACCATATGTCTAGACTTTTATGGTAAGCTGCAAAGCTAATGAAATCATGACTGAATTGTCATAGCCTGGTGCAACTGGAAGATATTTTTTAACCTCAGATTCTTTAAAACTTTGATATAAAATTTCAATACATCCTCTTTTTAGGATAGCTCTTAAAGTTTTATTCCAAATCTAAGTAATTAGATTATATGAAAACTTTTAATAACAGATTTTTTTTTTTGCAATGATCTCTGCATTCGCAAGTCTTTCTTTGCTCTTTGTAAGTCATAATCCTAGATTAAGTTCCCAAGTGGGAAGCACCATCTTTTGACATCACCTTGATAAATGCTCCATATTATGCACATCTACTTTGCTTCTGTCAACATCAGGAACAGGCACTGGATTGTAGAATCTATTTTTGTCAAACAAGCTTCTCATTTGCTTTGCTTGTCACAGCAGGTTATCTTGGCCTCCTTTTTGCTGACTCTGACTTTTCCTTCTCATTCTGCATAATGAACATATGTCCCAGACTTTTCAGCAGTTAACAAAATTTGAATCACAAAACAATATGAAAAAGTGTGTTTGTATCTTGTTGCTTTGACCTAACCTTGCAGATTGGTTCCCTGCTGTTTTATGTATCCATCTTGTTTTCCACAAACTCCCATCCATGACTTATGTAATTTTGTTCACCAATGAAGAAGTTATGTTTGTTCATGCTCTAACTGTATTTTAAGGCCATCCTAAACCATATTTTCTGAGAGGACATTCCAAATCTTTCCCATGTGAATTAATATACATTTTTTTTCTTTCTCTGTTCTATCATTGCCATTTGTA
Source organism: Daubentonia madagascariensis (assembly GCA_023783475.1). Lineage (NCBI taxonomy): Eukaryota > Metazoa > Chordata > Mammalia > Primates > Daubentoniidae > Daubentonia > Daubentonia madagascariensis. The sequence continues at coordinate 19,464,976 of JAKFHU010001684.1, read as the reverse complement.
CCAACAATATATCATTTAGCTCATTCTTTATCTGGATCATAATTTCTTGGGGAAAACACAACTATGAGAATGCAAATTCCAAAACCTTGGAGAACAAGTAGATGTGGTTTCATAATGTAAAACTTTGGAAAAGAGGACTGATCTTTGTGTACTTTCACAAATGACTTTGATGAAGAGGAAATGTCCAAGAAGAATCTAAAGAAAGAAACACGATTGCACAAATTCAAGAGTGTAGGATAGAGGCCAGCCAACTTTTTCTGTAAAGAGCTAGATAGTAAATATTTTTGGCTTTGTGAGTCATAGGTCTCTGTTGCAACTACCAAATTCTACCGTTGTAGTATGAAAGCAACTGTCAACAATACGTACAAGAAAGAGTGTGGTGTGGCTCTATTTCAATAAAACTATTTATGTTCATATAAAAACAGGTGGTGATTGAAAGAACAGGGTCTTTGTTAAAAAAAATACAGGTGCCAAACAAGATTTGACCCATGGGCTAGTTTGCTGACCCCTGGGCTAGAAGACTGTTTTAAAGAGGAAACGAAAACTTCAGTTGACATTTTCATAAGAATGATTCCAATGTTGGTGTAACCATTTTAAAACATCTCTTCATCATCTTAATCAATTTTGTTTCCCACTAAATATTTTCATCATATGTCCTATAGATACCTCATGTTCACCATGCTTAAAACTAAATTAATTATCTTACCAAGGGCAAGTGTCCTTATTTATTTACATCAAAGGCTGCATAATATGCCAGCAATTTAACTTTTAAATTCATGTGCTTCTTTATTTATTATGCTTAATAAGTATCTGATTGCTCTCAATTCTAAATATCCATATACTATTGTTGGAGAAAATTCTCCATGGATCTCTCATTTCTGTACTTCTTGTAAGCAGAGGAATTCACAGTTTTATCTAGACTGTCTTTACAAGGACATATGTATAGCAAATAACCTTCTCAGACAGAGACAGGATCTTCTCACTATAGCGGAGGACATGTTCATTTGTTGTCAAGTATAATAAAGATAATGCCTGTCTTCAGAGCAAAGGTTGAACAGGTTTTCTTGTAGCCCATTATAAATAATTAGAGACTATTAAGATTGAATTTCTCAGCTGTGACACAAACTCACAGTTTGTATAGCATCCGCCTGGGCCCACCTCTATCATGGCCATGAAACTTAGGGGCCAATGTAAACATGAAGGTTTTGCTGCTTGCTGTGCCAAAAGTAATAAAGTCCTTTGTTTCTAGCCCAGGAGTCTCATGTCTGCTGCCAGTAAAAATGAAACTGAGGCAGGCTAACTTGTCTTACAAGTATAATGAGATGACAATAAAATTTATTATCATAATGTCCTTAAAATTTTCTTTTCTATCTTTACATACTAAATGAATACATTTACTTCCTTTTTCCAATTTTGCTTCCTGCTATTAAGGCTTGATAGCAGCAATTAACCACAGGTCAAATATGTCCACTAGTATGTTATTCAGTTTAATTTTAGTCAACCTCTTCATGTTTGCTCAGTAATGCTTCCAGTCATTGCGAAGTTACACTTTTATATTCTCTATAGAACACATTTATATACTCTTTAAGTACTTAACTTTTATTCTTCTGCTTTTACTTACCATGGATGACCTTATTCTCCCATTTTTGAGGGGAAAAAATGCTGTTGTATGAAAATTTTCTCTGTTACACATCACATCTCAAAAGTTTTCTACCTTTACCCACTTCTTTTTACTTTAAAAAATTTTATTTGAAGAAGATATATTGCATTTTTTCTTGCCCTGCATTTTTTCTCAGGGCAAGAAAATACATAATTAGATTGTTTTTGCTTATTCTGGGCACTTGTTCCTTCATATATTCACTTTGTTGTTTCTAGTGGTCAATCTCACCCTTATGGAGGTTCCTATCCATTTGGGAGCAATCAAGATCAATCCTTGTGTACGTATGTATCTATTCATCTATCTAACATCTATCCATAGTGTGCATATTTATGATTCCTATATTTTTTATGATACATTTTAATAATAGTATAAAAATATTTCCTTTCATTCACAGAGTAGCTTCCTAAAGAACTGGTCTAGTGCTCTCTATTCTTCCCCATTTAATTTTCACCAAAGCCCAGGATTTTTAGTTGCAAAGTGGTGATATAGAAGCAAGCTATCTTCATTTCCCCTCGTAGAAAACCAAAACCAAATATACAGCACTTAGATTGTCACTAACAATATCCCAGAACTCAAAGATGAGTAGGAGACAATTCCTGGGGCCACAGGAAAGTGAAAAAATTCTGAACACTTGATAAGAGAATCAGACTTCCACATCCATGATACCTCTCCTCTCAATCAGCCTACCACTAAGCATGCAGAAAATTTTCCCATGACTCATGGTCTCTACACTGGAAAATGTGAGATCAAAGTGGACAACCAGCTTCTCCACCACCTTGGGATCACTAACAGGAGACCTGTCCCTGTCTCAACCCACAGGAAGCATCATGAGTGCCCGAAGGAAGAAAAACCACTGAGGACATTCAGAGACAAAAACAGGAGATGGGACTACCACCTCCAACCTTGAAAACTTTGATCTGTAACTTGGCCCAAGCTGACGTCAAATCAGAGTGGCTGTTCAGCTGCACAACACTGTAGGAGGTACATGCCACAGGTCTCCTGGGCACAAATCCCTAGCCAGCCTTCCCACACTGCTGAGATATTCCCTTTGGAACCTCCCCCATTTGAAATGGACAGCCCTCTGATAGTTTACTAGAGCTTACGCAAACCTAAGCTTACGGTGCCATCTAATGTGAAAAAGGCAGAAACCTAGTGAGAGAGAGAGAGAGAGAAAAGCAACAGGTAAATTGCAAAGAATCTCTAAGCAAACATATTCAATAAAAAAAAAGCCAAACAGAGAAGACTGGAATAAATAACTGATCATTCAGTGTAAAGACATAGACATTTATCCACAAGAAACAATAGCAAGCAGGGAACCATGACCCCCCCAAACAGACGAAATAAGGAAAGTGGCTGAGCCTAATGAGATTGTATTATGGAAACTCTCTGACCAAGAATTCAAAATAGTACTTTAAAGAAAACTTAGTAATCTCCAAGGTAATACGTAAAAATTATTAAGAAATTTATCAGAAATATTTAGCAAAAATATTGAAATAATAAAAAATAATACAGCAATCTTGGAACTGAGAAATAGATTTGCTGAACTGAAAAACTCATTAGAGGCTCTCAACAGCAGAATGTATCAAGCAGAGGAAATATCAGTGAGCTCAAAGACAGGCTATTTGAAAATACATGAGGAGAAAAAATAGAATGAAAAGGAAGAAGGATCACCTATAAGATATAGATAATTATCTAAAAAGACCAAATCTAAAATTATTGGTGTTCAAGAGGGAATTGAGCAAGAACAAAGGGTATAAGTGTTACTCAAAGAAATAATAATAGAAAACTTTCTAAAACTTGAGAAAGAAATACATATCCAGGTATAGGAAGCTCAGAGAACATCAAACATACTCAACCCAAATAAGACTACCCCAAAGCATATAATACTAAAACTCTCAAAGGTCAAGGACAAAGAGAGGATCCTAAAAGCAGCAAGAGAAAAGAAACAAATAACATACAAAGGAGCTCTAATTTGTCTGGCAACAGACTTCTCCATAGAAACCGTATGAGACAGGAGAGACTAGGACACTTTCAAAGTGCTGGAAAAAAAAATTGCCATTCAAGAGTACTGTGTACAGCAAATCTATACTTCAAAGATGAAGGAGAGATAGTCTTACCCAGACAATGAAAAGCTGAGAGAATTTACCACCACCAGACCTGCTTGTATACAAGAGATGCTAAAGAAAATTCTTCTGTCTCAAAGGAAAAAAGGCTAATGTGCAAAAAGTAAACATTTAAAGATATTAATATAAAACCCACTGGTAAAATTGGTAAAATTAAGTACACAAATAAACCCAGAATACTCTAATATTGTAATATTAGTGTGCAATCCACTTTATGACCCTAATATGAAGCCCAAAAGATAAATCTACCAGAAACAATAATAGCTATGGCAACCTATTAAAGGATAAGCAACATAAAAATATATAAATTGAGATAACATAGAGTCAAAATGTGTGTGTGGGGGGCACAGAGGAAAAGTGTACAGGGTTCTTTTTCATTTTTTCTTTGATTGTTTCTATTTTTTCTGTGTGATTTAACTTGTGATCTATTCATCTGATAAGAAATTAATAACCAGAATATATAAGGAGCTCAAACAACTCAATAGCAAAGAAACAAATAATTTGCTTAAAAAATGGGCACAATGTCTGAATAGACATTTCTCAAAAGAAGACATACAAATGGCCAACTGGTATATGAAAAAATGCTTAACATTACTAATCAGAGAAATACAATTCAAAACCACATGAGATATCATCTCCCCTTACTTAAAATGGCTTTTATCAGAAAGACAGGGAATAATGGATGCTGGTGAAGATATGGAGAAAAGGGAGTCCTTGTGCAGTGTTGGTGGGAATGTAAATTAGTACAGCCACTATGGAGAACATTATGGAGTTTCCTCAAAAAATTAAATATAGAACTACCATATGATGCAGCAATTCCACTGAGTATATAACCAAAAGAAAGGACATCAGTATATTGAAGAGAAATCTGCACTGCCATGGCTATTGCAGCACTATTAACAATAGCCAAGATATGGAATCAACCTAAGTGCCCATCAGTGAATGAATGGATAAAAAAAAAAATATGTATGCACAGAGGAATATTATTCAGCCATAAAAAAGAATAAAATCCTGACATTTGCAGTAACATGGATGGACCTGTATGTTAGGTGAAATAAGCCAAACACAGAAATATAAATATTGCATTTTTTTACTCATATGTAGGAACTAAAAAAGTGGATCTCTTGAAAAGAGAGAGTAGATTGGTGATTATCAGAGGCTTGGAAGAATGTAAGGGAATGGGGTGAATAGAGGTTGATTAATGGGTACAAATATACAGTTAGATGGAAGAAATAAGATCTAATGTTTGATAAATCAGTAGGGTGACTACAATTTAAATAATCTATTGTATATTTCAAAATAGCTAAAAGAGAATAATTTGAATGTTTCTAACATGAAGAAAAGATAAATAAGGTGGTGGATATCCCAATTATCCTGATTTGATCTTTACACATTATATGAATGTATCAAATTATCACACGTAGCCTCAAACTATATACATCTATTATGTATCAATTAAAACATTTCACCAAGGCCTAAGAATAACAGTAATTAAATGCTAAACCCAAAAGATATTACCATTACCTAAGAATAAAATTTATGAAAAAATCTTCTTGGGAGATGCTATTATGTTAGTAACTGATTCCATGGAAATAATACATACACATGTGGCTAAAGAGTTCCTGGATACCCATTTTTAGTTGATGGAACTTGGGAAAATTTGGAATCTGACAGTAACATAGAAAATTAGACCTAAGTTAGTTGACCAGAGTCAGAAGAATGAACATGTAAGCAAAAAGGCAGTCATTAAATTGATGCCTAAAAAAGTAAAGCTTGAAGCACAAGGATTTGCCAGGATGTCTTTAGCACTGTCTAGGAAGAAGAGTGGCTAATTAGCAGATCAGTTTCTTTCAGGATTCAGGCTATTCCAAAGTTTTATATTTTTCTATAACTTCCCATTCACTCCAGGGTATAATATAAGTTTCTTAACATGTACAAGCCTTGGCATAATTTTGTCCCTGAGTATATGGATATACTCATTCCTGTCATACCTTATATCATACATACATCCCAGACACAATGGACTGAAACTTGCAATTATCTGTGTATTTCATACTACTTTTGCAGAAAATGTTTCTCCTGAATATGTTTATCAGGCTTCTTTGTTAGTTAATACCTACTAATCGTTAACACTCTGCACAGATAATCTTTGCTGAGAAACTTCCTGAATCCATTAGTCTACCTAATTGCTCTCATTTTGAGATCTCATGAACTTTGTGCTTATCTCTGACATAATGCTTATTATGGTGAATTATATTCTGTTTTCTAACTACACTATGAGCTTCTTGAAGACATAGACAGTGTTTTATTTTTCTTTGTGTTCCCAATGCCAAACATATGGCTTGGTAAATAGAAGTTGAAAAAACAATTGTTAAAAAAAAACGAAGAGTGTCACTCTAGTAAAGATGAGTACATTAGGTTATTATAACTTGGTGTTAATTAATCATTTAATTAACTTAATATTAATTAAATATCTTTGCTTTTTTCTCTTCTTGCCAAAAAAATTTCTGATTATAATGTCTTTTCCTGTGGTAATTTGCCTTCTGGCAGAAAATATATTCTGCTGAAGATTTAAGGCTCTTCTATTCTTGACACTAATATTTCTTATTGTAACCTAGATATTGAATTATGATGTGCTGGATTGTTATGTTTACCCCTCTAAATCTAATCTCCACTTTTTTGCACCCTATTCCCTGCCCCAAGTGACTGAACTAAATGGAATATATCAATGGGTTTCCTTTTCCACCAGCTTCTTGTGTTTGGCTAATGGGAAGCCCCTGAAGTGGATAAGAGGAAGAGATGATTGAAGGGTCAGGATATTTACTCTCCAACTCCCTCCCTTGTGCCTCTGTCTTGCTATGACCCTTAACTAAATGTTACTAACCCTTTCAAGGTGATCTTGTCTATAACACTCTCCCTTTCTGGATTCTGATAACAACTATACCCCCTCTCCCATTCTTACCCAGAGGTGTTAACAGACCCATTGTTACCGGGCCTGAGATAATGCAGTAACCCCTTGGGGTTTCCCCTTATTCAACCCTTCTCAAAATATCCTATTTTGAGTGTGTCTTCCCAGGACCATATTGAGGTTTACAGTTGCTATATTTAGTCTTGACTAATGTAGTAGTTGGTTCAGGAAATAGTCCTGGAAAACAGATCCTCAAAATGGGGTACTAGAATGGAGTCACTCATCTATGCAAAGAACACAGGGATAATAACACTTTGCTAAAGGGGACAGGACACAGGCAATCTACAGCATAGAGTGACATTATAATTAATTAAATCAAATCATTAGATGAAGCACAGACGGAGGGAGATCAGGTGGCTGTGGCATTTAGTAGCTATGGTGACAATAGTGATTATAAGATTGTTGGGGTCCCTGGATTTGGTTTATGGTCCTGGAGATGTGCATATAGAAAAAGCAAAAATATGAGCTATGAACAGACAATTACTAATACCTGTGGAGAACCAGGAGGCCCATTGGCACTTTTGAACGAATCTGTCATCTCATGAATTGACAGAGGATATAAGACTGAAGACCAGCAAGGTTTGATTGTAAACATCAGTTAGACAGATAACCTTGGGTAAGTATCTCACATTCAGATAAGGGCCATCCTGGGTAAGGAATAGGACTTTTATGTATGGAATTGGAATATTTGTATGGCAGGGATGAAAATGTACTTACCTTGTTTTGCCTCAAGGCTGTGTCATATCTGCTCACCTACCTGATATGCCTTGGGCAATGCTTCTTAAATTTTGATGTGCATATGAATCACCTGGGAATCCTATTAAAATGCAGATTCAGATTCAGTAGTTCTGGGGAGTGAGCTGGGATATGGGCTGCCTATAATCCTAATCCTTTACATTGAAGACATTATGCAAATTGAAAATGGTAAACAGAAGTAACAAGAACCATAAATGTCCCACTAAAACATGTGCAAGCCGGAGAATGAGAGACAGATGCTGAAAGAATTCAGTGGGATGCCACCTCAGTGAAATTTTTAGGGATTCATGGTAAGAAATTTGAGACAAATTATTTTACCCAATATGATGAAAGAAACGCATATAATTTGGTGGGCCTTTTTGGATTTTAGAAGCAATATATACTGTTTTGGTCATTCTTGTCCAACTCATTTACTCATCCAGACAGGTGCCAGCATTGGTTTGGGTCTTGAATAAGTAATAGCTCTACAACCAGACTGGTTTTAATTAAAAATACCTTGCCATTTGGGTCTAATAACCTAGTATACCCAATATTTTTTGCAGTATTTGTGACAGACTAGATTTTTGTATGAAACTCTTCCAAACCCAAATAAGGGAAATCACAGCTCAGGTATCTATGATTAGGAGTGATGTGATGCCTTTCTGTTTTTTCCATCAATTATTTCCATTTGAAAAGTTTATTCTAGCTTGCTACTGGGCTCTGATAAAAGTGAATGGTTCACCTTGTAAAACCCCAAGACTATGTGAATCATACGTCCAAGATGAGCTATATGTTACCTGATCAACCCAACCATAAAATTAGATATGCATGGCAGCATTACTTTATAAAATGAAGGTGGTATATATTAGACTGAGTCCAAGTTGCTCTGTGAGACATAAGTAAACAGCACAAATGGATGGCTCAGTTTAACATGGTACCTGTTTCATGGCTTTGCCATCATGGATAAGGAAAAAGAATAACCTAGTTTTCTGATCATCTGATTGTTATACTAGTACCAGTGAGAAGTGTACAGCACTTCCAAGGGTGTCCCTGAATGACAGTGCCTGCAGTGGATGCCATGGTTCACTGTGCAGATTCTCTCCTGTAGAACTGGAGTACTCATTTCTCCAGCTTTTGAGAGTCTTGGCAATTAAAGTTCTCAGCTGAGTTCCCATCCAGGACTTTCTCTTAGCTGAAGAGAGTCTACCCACCTAAGGTCATGCCCCCTTCCTAGGGGCAGACCAATCCAACAATTGGTCAATAGAGAGGTATAAAGGCCTATCCCTACACCACAATACAGAACAGTTCTGAAGAACCATCCCAGCTCCAAAGTTAATCATGGAATCAACCAAAGTCTTGGTTGTGATTGCATCACTGTTCACATTCTCCGTGTGTCCAGTTCTGCATCTTCACTTCATAGCAGTTGATCTTGAGTATGTTCAAATAAACTTTCTGCACCCAAATGTCAGAACCTGTTTCTAATGGTACTGTATCTTTGATAGTAGGTGCTAACAGTGGTCAAAACTGAGGTAATAGTGAAGTGTAAATGGAATATGGAATAAACTGTAAGGTAAACAACGATGTTTGCTAACTTAAGTCTCTGAACCGGCTATAGAGAGGCAAACTTTTTCAGTTGTTTTTATGTTAATCAATTACCTCTCTATTTCCTTTTCAATTTTTTATGAAGAATATTGGTGGTAGATAATACTTCAGGTTTCAGGTGGAAAGTATGGCCAAGTAATATTGCCATAATGATATGGTACCTGGCAGTATTTGTATGTTCTCCATGTGGAGAATAAAGCTTTTTTAAGTGAATAAAAGATAAGGGTGGATTCTAAGAGGAGAAAGGATGTACTATGCCAAGTAACTTCTGCTTTCCCACCAGATCTACTCTTCATCCTTCTGCATCCTGATTTGCATCCTGAGAGGCTGATCTATATGGATGACACCAGTAAGCTCTCTTTTCTGGTTTATGATTGGTTTCATCCAATGAGAACTTCACAGAAAATATGAAGGAGGAAAGAGTGGGAGTTGGATTGTTTATTTCCCTTGATTCATTCCTGTGGTGTTCCTTTGGGCTGACTGTTTCTAACAAAACCTCTTTCACTCAAGGCAGCTGTTTCAGGAAAAACTCTCAAAGCATGCTTTTCCCTCTAAATTCTATACCAACACAGAAGATTTCCATGACCAAATGTGGGGTTTTGCCTCTGCACACCAAGCAGTGGACACAGCTGAATATCCTCTAATTCACCCCATCCATGGAGTGAGGGCTCACTCCCCAAAACTGTCCCCTGCCACCAGACACCAGTTGCAGGTCTGGGCCTTCAGAACTTCTGACCGACTGGCTTCATTGCGGGGTTCCCATAACCCCCTCTTTGGGTTGGAGTAATTTGCTGGAGCAGTTAACAGAACTCAGGGAAACCCTTATTTACATTTGCTGGTTTATTATAGGGGATATTACAAAGGATATAGATGAAGAGATATGCAGGCTAAGGTATGGGGGAAGGGCATGGAGCTTCCATGCCCTCTCAGGGCACGCTACCCTCCAGAAACCTCCATGTGTTCAGCTATCCAGAAGCTTTCTGAACCGAGTCTTCTTGGATTTTTATGGACAACTGTGTGGAAATGTGATTGGCCTTCATTCAGGGTACAGGGTGGGACCCTCTGTATAGTGAGGGTCTTATGACCCACAACCAGAAAGATAGGGGAAGATTAGAGTCCTGGCCTTGGGGCAGGTGAATGTCGGAGAGATTCTGTTTCCTGAATCCTGTTCTTGAAGCCTAACACACTCAACAGTATAACAAAAGACTGTAACAAGGGCTATGGGAGTTATGAGTTAGAAACTGTGGATGAAAACCTATGTGTGTGTGTGTGCATATATATATATATGTATATGTATATATGTATATATCATGACACCACAGCAGCCCTTTGGGCCTAGGAGTATTAAGAGCTCTGCCAATACTTACCTTGGGGTATTGTGTTCTTGTCATGTTTTCATACCCTTACTTTTGTAAGTAGTTTTTGTTAAACTCTTCTTGAATTACCCTAATTTGAATGTATTTTATATTGGAATGTTGACTAACATTCATAAAGAACCAAAAAAAATTAAAAAATAAAAATAAAAAGTATTGTTTTTGTAATAGGATCCATATAGGACGTCACTTGGCCTTAACAGGCAAGATTCATCTCTGGTCTTACCCTAACTACAACACAAATATCTTAAATTTTGTTATCTGGATTGGTCCTCAATTCAGAACAGAAATATCTTTTTTTAAGAGACAACAATATCAGTCCTGCTGCTAAAATTTTTAGAGACGTGGGTAATATAATAAAAGGAGGACCACATGTTATGTGTCTAATTATTCAGAGTATGTATATTAAGCTAATAAATTGTTAAATAAAATATATTTTATTCTCTTTTCTTGACAAATACACCTTCATAACAACATGTGTACATCTGTGGTGTTTTATGACTGAAAGTTGGCAAGATACCAAAGATGAGTGAACTTTATTATTGTACATGTCTGGTGTTCTGTTGATGGACAGTGATGTTTGGATGAGAATAAAATTGATATACTCATAAATTATAAATTATATACTTATTCCATAAAGTTTATTTTTCTCATCTTCTTTTCAGGAAATTCACTAGTTATGTTTTCATAATCAAGCTCTTGAAATAATTTGTGCTCTATTTATAATGACAAAATACTCAACTTTTTCTGATTATTCTTACTTATTTGAATTTGGATGAAACTTTATTCTGTTAAGTCTGTGGCTAATAGCATTGTTAGCAATTTTTTAAAGCTGGGATTTAAAAATAGGTCATAAATTTTCCATACTATCATCAAACATTGTAATGAAGTCATAATTGGTAACATTATTTCAGAAATTACTAAACATATATTAATTTCATCATATAAATTTATATCATTTATATAATGTTTCTCACCATCTCTTAAAGTAATATCTAGATTCATGAAATATGAAATTCTCTTTCTTCAAAAATTTTAGTGCTGAACCATTATAAGGAACACAGAAAATAGTAAAATTGAGACTATATCTTGATCTATAATGGCCAGAAAATTATCTCTATTAACATTAATTTGGGGATTATTTATATGTGTATTGCCTCCTTCATAGTCATGTAAAAATTCTCATTAGCTTATTCTAATTGTCTCATGTTATATTGGAGTGCCACTTTCGTTACATATTTCAAAGGCATTTTCTTTTGATGTGGAAGAACATTCTAAAATTTTTTAAAAATGTAAATTTCAATCCTTTAAAAAAGTGAAATTGACAAATTTTCATAAATTTATTTTTGTAACTCTGCTTAAAATATTAACTTTCAACAGTTCATTTAAAATAATTTTGAATTAAGCAAATTGAAAGTTATTTGTATTTCCCACCAAAAATCAAAATTTACTTTAGTCTCAGTCTCTTTGGCTGTTTTGTTTATGTTTTCTTCTTTCTCTCTCTCTCTGTTTTTTTTTTAGAGATGGTCTTGCTCTGTTACCCAGCTGGCCTTGAAATCTGGGCTCAAGGGATCGTCCTGCCTCAGCATCCCAAATAGCTGAGAGTACAGGCACAACCACACCCGCCTAAAATTTCGACTATTTTGCTTATCTTTTCAAGTGTGTTTTTCATTTTGGATATTTTGCATTTAGTCAGCATTCCCATCATGCCTCAAGAATGTTTGTAAAATTACTATCCTTCTTCAAGATATTACATCTTTGGACAGATCCAGAAAAATATCATATATAGTCCTTGAATTCTTCCAAAGTATTTTATCACTTCTGTGGGTCCAGTTGAGGTCTCCTGATAACAAAGTCAAATTATGTGCTACACATGACATGTAGAATGTCTCAGAATTATTGGCAAAAATTCTAGTTTGTAATCCTCCCTCTTAATTAATCTTTCTAATGACATTATCATAGTGTTATCCTCCATAATCTTTCTATCCAAAGCATAAAAATGCTAGGTTTTTTTTCAGTTCTTCATTTAAGTCAAAAACATGCACTTTTAAGAAATAACAGCTGTAAAAAGAGTGAAATACTCATTAATTTCAATGTCCTCATTTTCTTCCTCTAATAATTCAATCATGCATGATAAATGTCATTTTCAGCTTGGATTTTTTTTTCTTTAAAATCTAGTTGTACTGATAAATAGTATTTACTTTTCAATTTTGCATAACATTTCTTCTCACTTTATTATTCATTAAGTTAATAATCTGATTTTGATTTCTCCATTCTGAGTAGTGATAATATTTTATTATTTTTAAGTATATCTTATATGTTTGGCCATTTTAGTATCAATTTTGAAATGATTTCTACTAAACCAGAAATTTCATTATTATTGTATTATATTATTTTCTATAATCACTATGTTGTTGTGCTTTGTAAAGCATTATTATGATTGGCTAATTGTTTGCCCAATAATATATTTTTTAAGAACTCATATTTTGTATTAGTATTTGTTTATATTTACTTAATGCTATTGATCATTTGCTATTTATTCAGTCCCTTTTACTTCAGTTCTAAAAACTAAATGTATTTTTATTTTTTCTGTGTAAGTGAAGCTTCATATTCTTTTCATTGAAAGCCAAAGTGTTTCCAGTAACAACTTTGGTCAGAGCTGATTTCAAAGATTGGTTGTGGAACATGCAACAACAACTTGAAATATAACTTTTGTATTTCCTTTATGTGAAACAATTTTGGTGTATAATAAAATTCTAAATTCTCTATTATGTTGATCCAGTGGAAAATCTAAAACTTTCATTTGAGTCACATTGTGTTTAGCTAGAATCATTCTCATACTGTGTGAGAGATGCCATGGCCATTTTCCAGAATTATGATCAAACAAACAGTAAATCTAGAGGTTTTATTTTTCTTATCTCAATTTCTTATATTCATGAATTAAATTTGATTTTTCTTTTGAATAGCAGGCCAGAGTTATATTTGTTGTAAATCTGATATAAAACTTCTTTTTCACAACCTCATTGTTTTGATCAGTAACAGGATCTTTACTAAAGAGTTAGAAATATCAGGAATTTATTTAACCTGTTCCATTTGTGGACCTGATGAGAACATTTGTATTGCTTATCTCATTGTTTTGATTAGGAATTATGGCTTTTTAAAATAAAAACTTTGTAATATTCTGTTTGTAATGTTCTGCTTTGTGTAAATCACAATCTACAGAAGTCTGACTCCTTTTATTATTTCCTCTTTTTAAATATTTAGGCAAATCCTCATCTCTGAAGATTTTCTATTTCTTTTATCTTTCCAGATTCTTGTGTTTTTTGAGCTCTGCTTTTATATTTTATATTTATATTAAGATAGCAACTTGCACCATTCTCAATATTAAAGAGATTAAAAATTAAATGTAATTATGTATAAAATTTAACATATTTTAATAAAAATATTAAGCACATGCAAGAATAAAATATTGAGATCATTTTTCATATATGATAAAATGTATTGTTTCTTCTAAAATAAAAAATCTATTAAAATTTAAAAGGAAAGTTGTAGTTAATAAGTATGAACATTTTAAAAATAAAATGTTTAAATAAAACTAGAAATTTGCTTTCATTTTTTGGAAAATTTAATTAAATTATGCAAAAACTGTTATTAAAACACTTAATAAAAGTGTTTTATTATTAGCCATTCTAGCATTAGACATTCTAGCATTTAATAACCATCCAGCTAGAAATGTAAAAAATATATATGAAGGCTGTCTGGAAAGTATCCAGCCATTTAGTATGTTCTCATTATATTAACAATGGCTAGATACTTCCTGGACAGCCCTTGTATATATTACTGTTCAAGCATATTAATTCTATACCTATTTCTATACAAGTTCAAGAGCAGTATAAATTGTGAAATATTGTCAAATGATCCCCAATAACTATTGCAACTGCTGCAAAAACAGAATTAATTTATAAGTACCTCACACAAATTGGAAGACCAAAAGAACAAAATGAATATTTGGCACTACTGGGAAACCACATTTCGTAATGCAAGACTTTATTGAATTGATGTTATCTAAGAGAAAAGATATGAAAATTTAATTGAATTGCTGATATTTTTCTTTCCTATGCAATTCCATCATTCAAATCTTCCCAACATCTCATCCCTGTCTTTGCTAATATCACAACCCACAGACCTTGACAAAGCTGGAATTCAATGGCCTTTGTTTAGAGCACGGTCTCAATCTGTTTTGTGCTGCTGTAACAGAATGCCTGAGACTGAGTAACTTATAAAAAACAGAAATTTATTTTTCACAGTTCCGGAGGCTGAGAAGTTCAAGAGCAGGGGCTGGCACCTGCTGTGGTCCTTCTTGCTGCATCCTCACATGGTGGAAGGGCAAGAGAGGACAAACACCACGTCCTCACATGGCAGAAGAGCAGAAAAGAGAGAACCCACTCCTGCAAGCCCTTTTTTTAGTGGCATTAATCCATTCATAAGGCCAGAGCCCGCAAGACCTAAACACCTCCCACAAGGCCCCAGCTCCCAACACTGTTGCATTTGGGATTAAGTTTCCAACATATGAAGCACATAGAGCCATGATGAGAACTGTTTCCTGGTGTTATTAAAGCCAATGTTTGAGGTTACATCTTTCCTGAGCTGAGGGTTGAATCCTGAGAGAAGGAGGTGCTCATGTCTTCTGTACAACAGTGTTGTAGAAGAGTGTTTGTGGTTTGAGGGACTCTATAGTGGTATGAGGGGTTCCTCCTCCCTGGATCTAAAGGTGGTACTCCTAATGCTATGCTCATTTCCAAATTCAGTGACATGCCTTATGTACTTCATTTCTTCAACTTCTCTGTTACAAGCAATACTATAATCTATTGATTACTCTGTATTCTTGAAAATTTCATTTTATCATGCTCTTTTCTACTGATCTGTCTAGCTATCTAATTGTAAGCAAATCTTATATATGTTCTACCAATTTCTTTCCTTGGCTCTTCTCTGTTTTAATATACTCTTCAACTATTATCTGTAAGATGATGATGACACCCAAGGGCATATTTTGAGCTTGAGTATCATATATCTAATTATCTGTTGAACACCTCTTCTTGGCTATCACACAAGTTCTCCAAACATAGCATTTCCAAAATGGACTACATCAAGCTCCCCAGCATATTTGTAATTGCTGTGAACTCTACATCTGTTAAAGGCACCACTCACATCCAACTCACCCAGGCCAGACAACCTGCTGTCATTGTCTTTATCCAATTTCCTGATGTTGCTGCCTTGGTTTCTTAATTTCTTTTATATCTCTTTCCTTTTTCTCTTATATCTGTCTCCTTTTCTCCACTGCCCTCTTTTCCTCACCTTGTACATAATGTGTATTTAGTGACCATTTACTGAATATTGGCTTTCTATTATACATAACTAGAACTTGCTTTATATAACATGATGAAATTTTATAACATTGACATGTCTGGATAACTCGGTCATTTAAGGTGTAATTTTTGAAGAGAATTCTAGTACAAGTTGGAGAACTAAACTTTTTTTTATATTACTACTGTGCCTTTTAAAAAAATTCTTTCAAATATAACATAAAAATCTGGCCCCAATATTAAATGTTTTATTATGGCAAAAAAGTGCAAATCTATACAATAAACAGTGCAAATCAAATACTCTAAAAAAAGTGTTGGTGAGTTTTTTTCTGTAAGGCATCAAAAGTAAATATTTCAGGTTTTGTGGGCTATACAACCTCTGTCACAACTTCCAAACCTTGCTGTTGTAGTACAAAAGCAGCCATAGATAATACCTAGATGAGCATGGTAATGTTCCAGTAAAACTTAACTTGTGGACATGAAATTTGAAATTTTATATAATTTTCATGAGTCATAGAATATTATTTTACTTTCGATTTTTTTCAAACATTGGAAAGTTTAAGAACTATTATTCTTAGCTTCCAGGCTATACAAAAATAGAGGGATGCCCAGCTTTGGCCCATGGACCATAGTTTGTCAAAATCTGAATTTAAAAAAGCATTACTGAAATTCAAGAATCACAATTTTTTATTTCCAGAAGAATCTTAAAAATTGAACATCAATTACACATAATTTTACTTTCCTAGGACATGACAGACTTATTTATTCAGAAAAAAAATTGGCACTAGTTATGCCAATAGGTACTGGGTTAGCATTTTGGGGAGGTACAATGAGGAACAAAATTCAATCTTTGCTATTTTAGAGTTCATACTATATTAGAAAGACAGTGAAGCAAAACACAATAAAATAAAACAGTGCATGATAAATGCTACTATTACATACATTTTAAAAAATTCTATAGAGTTCAGGGGAGTGGTTGACTCTGAGAGAAAGCAGAAATGTGTTGTGGTGGTGCTATTCATGGCAGGCCTTCAAGAGTGAGTGGAACAATGACAGTGACAGGCTAGAGTCAGGAAAGAAGCCGGTGTTGCTAATGGAGGAAATAACAAGCCACGCTGTGGAGGCTGGGGATGCTAGATGGCCTTAGTTGAGGGCAAGGTTAGTGTTGGGCACACGTATTTAAAGGCATATAAATTTAGGAATGTTGAGCTGAGAGTTTTAAAATCCAGGTTGATCATCTAGATTTTATTCTTTCTGCAGTGGAATTCACTAAAGAATATTAAAGATATCAAAGACTCCATTTAAAGTTGATTTCCTTTATGGCAGTGATTAGTCAAGAATCTAATCTTCCTTGGATGGGCAATACTGGAAATTCTGAAAACTGGGTTTATATGTTACTATGAAAATTGACCTTTTAAAATTCATATAAAATATTGTTTTTAAACAAAGTGCAGATGGCTAATTGACCTAAAGTTTAACATATTAATTCCTTCTTGTAGTTTTAAAGATTTGCTAGCAAGTTAAAGACAACTTTTTCTTGAATTTGTTTCTACTGTCTATCAAATCTTATATAGCTGCAGTTAGGATATTTATGTCAATGTTATAATTTAACTGATGCTATACTGAACAACCATTTAGTTTCTACCTAACTGCTTTAGTTTGCTCAGGCTGCCATAACAAAATACCATAGATTGGGTGGCTTAAACAAAGGTGGTTTATTTTCTCACAGTTCTGGAGGCTAAAAGTCCAAGATCAAGGTTCTGGACAATTCAGTTTCTGGTGAGGGCTCTTTTCCTGACTGCGTTTTTGCTCCTTTTTGCTATGGTCTTTCCTCACTACATTGTGTTATGGGGACGGGAGGAGCAAGCTCTCAGGTATCTCTTCTTATAAGGATATTAATCCTTTCAAATCAGGACCCCACCCTTATGACATCATTTAATCTTAATTACTTCCTTAAAGGCTCCATCTTCAAATATAGCCACACTAGGGGGTAGGACATCAACATACAAATTTGGAGGGGGAGCACAAACATTCTGTCCATAGTACTTACTTACCACATTTTATACCTGTTATGAAATAAATTCTTGGCTAGAGTTCAATTTCTAGTTTGTTTATCCCAAACTTTTCTGAAATTCAGTAAGAAATAATAATTCAAATTTGTTGTGTATTGACTAAGTGTACACAGATAACTGTATGTGAATAAATAGTTCTTCCTCACTTCTTTATTGTACTATGCATTTTCATCTTCTCTTTTTTATTTCTATTACAAAAGAATGTTGTCAATTCACTATATATTAGTTTAAAAACAAAACTAAAGGCCACGGAAAAGGAATTCATTATCAGGGGTAAAAACTGAATTGTGTTGCAGGATTTGGATGTCTCTTATTAATCCACGGCATTTCAGAATTACATGTTGTACCATTTTAGAGTAATCGTTTGACAAGGGCATTAGGAAGAAATGTCACTCCCTCCTGATTTAAATAACATTCTTGTTTCACTTTTAAAGATTTATGTTAATTTTAATATTCTACTGAATAAAAATTGCAAACAACTGTTTTGACATTTAATGATTGCTTGTCTATTATATGCATTTTTGCAATAGTGCCTAGGTTCAGAGAATTAATGTAAACATTTTTCAAATAAATCCTTTTTTAATTCCTGAGGATTAGTAACAGAAAAAAAGACAAGAAAAGATTATTAGTTTATTTTTCATCTATCTGATATTAAGTATAATGGCACACAATTCATAATTACTGCCATATTATAAGATGTGATAGTGAGTCTTTGATTACAAACAGCTTGTTTCTTCTAATTTTTGCTATCAATTAACAAGAATCAATGCTTATTTAACAGAAGGACAGGTGAGAGGAAAGGTAGAAAAAACACGTTTTGTCATTAAAACTTCATGTATTTTTATCATAAGTTCTTTCATTTTATGTTCAGTTTTGCTTACTGTCCATTTCATACTCAGAAGAGGAAACTATTCCTTCAAAATATGTTTCAACAATGGCTAGAGATAGAGAAGAAACTCAGTTTTGTCAAAGACCCATTTGCAGGGACTGACTGGCATTTGATATTATTGATATTAATCTGGTTATTTGATATTACCAAATAAATCCTATAGTTAAGTTTTTGTCATTTTTATTTCTTTGCTTATTAAAGACCTGAGTGGATTATGTTGAATACCTCCAAACAAATAAACATAGCATTTCATACTGCTGCTGCTGCTACCAGGTTTACACAATAAATTCACAGTTGATAGCCAATAGTTTTATTAAAATATACAGAGCAAACAAAGGAGAGCTATAATGATGTATCCTTTCAATCACAGTTCCCAAATCACCTTTGTGTCATTTATTTCTATTTTCAAAGCTGAATTTATATTATATTAATACATTAAGAAGTGTGGAAGGGAAAGGTAAACATAAGTTAAATAATGGGAAAATGGGAATAAGAGATTATATTGAGAATTCTCTCTAAATTGTTTATAAAAAGTTCCTTAGTGAGGTATTTTAAAATTCAGATTCATTTGCAGGTATTTTTTTAAAGAAATGATCTCAACTTTAAACTCAAATCCATTATTTATGAATATTTTGAAGGACTTTGTTACAGTAAAGTTTACTTCCAAATGTTCTTCTAAAGTCTTAAAAGGCATACTTTTTGATAATTTATTATCTTATAATTTATCATTCATATATTCATTTTATATGGATCAAATTCATTATAGTGTCATGTTTTATACTCTCCCTATGTTTATAGTACTTTGGAGATTTTTCTATAATTAAATGTCTAGTACATTTTATGTGGCTTTGAACATAATATTTAAATTGTAAATTATTTTAAAGGCTTTAGAGATTCATACCATATATCTTTGCTTTATGAAATAATGTTCAATATCGATCAATAATTCCAGCTAGCCCTAAAAGCCTTCACTATTTAAAAATAGGAGAAAGAAAATAAATAAGCATTCATGAGTTTAAAAAATGAATACATTAAGAGGAAGCGAGTAGTAACGATAATAAGAGAACCAGAAAATGTCAATGAGTAGAATTATAAAGCTAAGTAAATTGTTAATTGTAAATAAGGAAGTTTAATAGTTAATTCCTAAAAAAAAGTCAGTTAAATATACAGATGCAAACAAGTAAAAAAAAAGAAAAAAAGCAATTCCCCCTACCTCGCCCTGACTAATTTTAGAAAATGAGAGGCCATGTATGAAAATTAGAGTAGATTAAAAGTATACAGTTGACAATTTCCTTGAATTGGGTGTGTTATGGGTAAATATGTATTATTAAAATGAAGCCAGGAAGGAATAGAAAACTAAATACAACAATAACTATGGAAGAATATATGTATATACTGCATGTGTGTACACATATATATAAACACATACACACACAGAGAGAGGCTTACTAATTGCTTTTTCAAAGCTATCATAACCATAATATCAAACCTGTAAAATACCGTGCAAATGAGAAAACTTGAGCTTCAACAATCATACTTATAGAGAATCAAATGACCCTAAATAATTTGGACCTCAATATAAATTTTACTTCCACCAAAAGCATTCCTTGAGATAACTGGTTGTATATATTTGTAAACATGTTACTGATTTATAGGCACACACAGCAACAAAAGTTATTGCATATGAGTTAGGTTCTGTTTTGTTGTTGTTTTGTGTTTTGCTTCTCTGACGAAGACTTACTCCTAGCAGGGCCTTTGGAAAACTCTTTGTGCAGCTTGGGTGCCTCAGGGTTTCTGCGAGGGAGAGGGCAAGTTGACCAGGACAGAATGAAATTGCCAGTTACCCAAGGGTGTGGATGCCAACACAGTAAGTCCTGATCACATAGCCCTCTGGCTGTTCACTGACAGTTACAACCAACAATCTGTTTTCAGCCTCCCCTAGCTGCTTGGGGAAAAAGTCACTGACAGCTCTTTGATTTCATCCTCCCTTGCTCCTCATTTCCGTTTAATATGTTATTTTTTTCAGTTTGTAGATATATTTAAATTTGTAACACATACATATGGTATAAACCAAAAGAAATCAAAAGTTACCAAATGACATATTGTGAAAATGCCCTGTCTAAATCCATCATACATCTTCTCAAAGGCAGCCATGCTTTCCGGGTTTTGTGTAGATTATTCCAGAGTAATCTCTGCTCATGCAAACGGGTATGTATATTCCTTTCTGAGAAAATTAATGTTAGCATGTTATGCACACTATTTGACATCTTTTGAAGAAATTTGACACTATATATTGGAGGTTTTCCCATATTTGGTCATATAGTGTTGCCCACCTGCCTGAGCAGAGGATGTAAGAAATCATCCAGTATCATGAAATATAGGAAAATAGGTCAAAAATTCATGATGTGAGAAAATATACTGTATTAATATGGGTATATGAATGTGGGGTGGCTATCGGATACTAATTCTTATGTATTGTTGGTGGAAATATAAATAGGTAAAATCTACATAGAAGTTTTCACCATAATTAAAATTTATTTAAAATGATCCTAACTTTTAGTCCAACAATTCCATTTTTAAAAAGAAGCTTAGAGATAAACACAAATATGCACAAGGAAGCTTATAAACACTCACTTTTGTCATTGGTCTAGCGCTGGCAAACCATCCAGCTCCCAATGACTCCCACCAAGAGGGCCCAATTCAAACCTGATGGCTCCTTATTCTAGGCACCTGAGTTCTACTAAAAAAAATCACTATTCTGGATTCCAAAGGAATCTTGTTCTTCCTCCTCTTATGACTTGTGTGATATAGAGCAACTCTCTAAACTTCTGAGGTCACAATTTGCTTGTCTGTAAAATGAGGCTTAAATGAACACTAATTTTTTTTCCAGACCTGACATTCCTTGATTCTGCCCTCTTAAGTACTTTAAGAAGGATGCAGGTCCTAAGGGGATACTGGTGGTAGTCAACAGTCTAAAAGCAGGATCTGATAATTACATCTACTGTACAAGCAGAGTTTGGCTATAGTGAAATATATACCCTAATGATATTTAAAGTTGTATACTTAAGTGTTGTGTTTTTTTTTTTTTAAATAGAGAATGTTTTTTGATCTAAAAAACTGTTCTTGAGGGAAAGCTGTAGAATTGGGAAAATCACACAGTAGATACCCACCTACTTGAAGACCCAGAACCAGTTCAGGAGCTTTGATAGCACAGTCCCACTCTGTTTTATCTATATCCCTTTATTTCATTTCCATGTTGGTTGTTTACTGGCTAAATGTTGAATAGATGGCTAGGTTCAAACCAGCACTCCTTTAATTTTGCTATGTCCCTAGGCAATCTAATTGTACTTTCACAGATTCAGGCTTTATGAACTGAAATTTCAGGCAATTATTTATGTCATAATAGATCACTATTATGAAACCTTCTATGTTATAGTCAGGACACGGTGTACAGAACACTATATTAGAGAGAAATTCTCCCCACTGCTCATGATAGTCACAAAAGAGCTCAAAACAGAAATTAAATTGGCAGCACATATTTAGAAAGAAGATAAGAAAGGATAAGCATGTTTTTCTCTTTTTCTCCAATTGTTTTGAAATGTGTTCAACTTGAAGAATAAGTTAAAAAAAACCCTATGGGTCTTAGAGTTATTGTAATAAATACATTTATTTTTCATGAACAGCCTGTGGATTAATAACAGAGTCCTTTATTTTCTCCCAATCTTGAGAATTTATTGCTTTTATTCTGGGAGGGAGGTTTGCTGGATCTTTATATTATCCACAATCTCGGATCCAAATAAATTTGACTATGGGAGTAGACACAATATGTATCATCCCAGTGTGTTGTGCTGACTGTGCATATTTGATCCTTTGGATGCATATGACATCCAAATGCAGGCATACAGCGAAGAAGCACATGGAATGCAGCAGACAGGGCTGGGGTCGCTTTTGGGTACTCCTCATGCATGTGGTAATGAGTGTATTTAAATGTGAAGGGCAATGATAAATCTAACCATGAACCATGACTATTTTTTAGTACAAAACCTCTGCTTTAACTAACGTATTCTTCTGGAATTATGACAATTTCCACTTCGAACTTTTTTGTTTATGTAATTACTTTCTTACCACCAGAAACTTTCTGCCTCTTCTTGGCTTCAAATTCCTTCAAGTACTGGTTCAAATAGTACCACCTTCTTGATTCTTACTCTTAAATTTCCAGGCTCCAGAATCACTACTCTCTGAATAAAATACTGCATACTACTCATTTGTTATAAATTACCTTGATGAAATGTCACATTAAAGTCTTTTATCTATTTTACGCATACATTTGTATATAGCTACACATATATGCTCTTGTGTGCATGTATGCATATGCACATATTTATATATCTATGTATCTAAAAAGTTTGTAAGCTGGTAGAGGGAAGCAACTACAATTTCTACCAATATATGAAATGCCCTAACATTGCTACCCAGTATCAAGAAGGAACAGGACAAGGATTTGTAGCCCCAAATAAAAGATTCAACTATTCCTGACGTGACTTTCCAATTCAAACCTCAAATTTTGCAAAATCCTACACGTCACCATTTATTCAATGGATATTTATTTAGATCTTAGTTTGGACCAAGGGTTGCCCTGAACATTAAGAATATTGCCATGAACAAAATAGAAGTATCTATGGAGTATTATGTTTCACAGTACTATCACTGATACAAACATCATTTTCTTGTCCCTATCTAAAACATCCTCCTAATATTTCTAATATATCTAGCCATCTGTATTAAACACAACACTTAAATCTTAGTCAATAATCACAAAATTCTGTGCTTGGTACTACTCATATTCCCAAAGTATATAATATGATCTTTATAATTAAGAATTTACATCAAGCAAAAAACATCAGAAATACATGAATAAAAGCAAAATAACCACAATTTAAAAATAAATTTTGATAAAAGAACAAAATTATTACAGTGATGATGATTTAGTGAGATACTTATTGAGCCCTGGGTAAATGCCAGACATATTCTTAATTATTTACAAAGATGATATTATTGATTTCTCACAATAACCCTACAGATGTATTATTTTTATTCCCATTTTTTGAGATTAAGAAACTTAGGCACAAAGAGGATAAATAAATGACTAAAGGAAACCTGGTAGTGGTGAAGATGGGTGTTCATAAATTAAATCAACAGTGACTGCTGCTGGGATGAAGGACAAACATAGGAAGGAGATTAATACTTGGATTCACCTTATGTGCACACATGGAAATAACATTCATCGGGGTCGGGCAGGTGGGAAGGGGGTGGAGGGGATGGGAAAACTCACACCTAATGGGTGCGGGGCACACTGCCTGGGGGATATTCACGATTGTAGCTCTGACTTGGGCGGTGCAAAGGCAATATATGTAACCAAAGTGTTTGTACCCCATAATATTCTGAAATAAATAATAAAAATAAAAAAATACTTGGATTCAAAAGAAAAAAATAAAGGACAAACATAATTCTATCTATACTGAGGGAGCCAGGAAACTGAAGAGTCAGGATGTGAAATGAGACTAAAGAGATTCTATTTAAGATAGAACAAAAACATATAATACATAAAAATAATTGACAAGAAAGGCGTAGGACTTGTATAAGAAGTATAATATCTTATTAAACATATAAAACATATTTGAACATATGGAAAGGCCATATTTTTGAATAGGAAGACAATCATAAAATTTCAATTGTCTTTAAATTAACAAATAAGCTCAATGTGATTCCCACCAGAATTATAAAAGATCTATTTTAATTGAGTAAAATAATCTTAAAGTTTATATGAGAGGCTAAATACCTTAAATTAATCAAGAAAATAATTATAAAGAAGATCAACAAAGGAAAACTTTCCTTTCCAGATATCAGATCATACACTTAAGATATTATAATCAAAATAATAGTTATTGGTGTAGGAATAGATAAGTAGATCACAATAGAATAGAGAATCTAGAAATTAACCATAGCACAAATAAAAATTTAATATAGTATTATTAATTAATTATAGTATAGTTTAGTATAGTAGAAAGAAGATAAATTATATAATAAATAATCCTATTATACTCAATGCTCATGTAGAACGTTGTATAAAAATGCATCACTTCCTTAGACCACAAACACAAAATCATTCTAGATTGATTAAAAAACTTACGTGAATGGCCAGGTATGCTGGCTCATGCCTGTAATCCTAGCACTCTGGGAGGTCAAGGCAGGACGATTGCTTGAGCTCAGGAGTTCGAGACCAGCCTGAGCAAAAGTGAGACCCTGTCTCTACTAAAAATAGAAAAATCAGCTGGGCATCATGGTACACACCTGTAGTCCCAGCTACTCAGGAGGCTGAGGCAGGAGGATCACTTGAGACCAGGAGTTTGAGGTTGCAGTGAGCTATGATGATGCCACTGCACTCTACCCAGGGCAACAGAGTGAGACTCTGTCTCAAAACAAAACAAAACAAAAAACCCCAAAACTTATGTGAATAAAACTAAAGAATTAAAATATTTCAAAAGAATATAGTGTCAAACATATACAGTCTCAGGAAAGAGGAATTCTTAACTATTAGTAGAAAACCAAAAGCTCTACCAGGAAAAAAAAAGTAGACAAAACTAATTCCATTAAAATGTAAAATTTTGAAAGAAATTAACTTTAAAAAGTAATTATAAAAGACATAAATGGGAACAAAAATATTTGTAAACAGATGACAAAGTGTTAAATATTTATAATATCCCAAATATTTTAAAAATTGACAGGAAAAAGGCATATTATCAATGAAATATTGCAAGGCATATGAGTAGATAATTCACAGAAAGCAAATCTAAACAGTAATTACATGAAAATTCACGATAAGCTAACTGACCAGCAGACAAATATTAATTAAATACATTAAACTGGCCCAGATTAAAAAGACCTATAATGCCTATTGCTGGAATGGATATGGAGGAAAAGGTATTCACTCAGAATTCTGATAGAAATGTGAAATATTACAGCCATTTTGAAAATGTTGGTGGTTTTTTTGGTAATAAGTATTGAAATTTAAAATAGTACATTATTTTATGCAAGAATCCTTCTCTTTCAAATCTATCTGCTAGATACAAAAACACCCTTTTTGCATATATGTGTATATTTACCTGAACAATGCTTATAGATCAAACCTGGAAATAAGATGAATAGTCATGAATAGCAAAATGGATGAACATGGTATGGTACATCCACACCATGATATATAATGAAGCCTCTATAAAAAATAAAATAGATCTATGTCCATGATTTTAAGGGATTTCCACAAGATAATGAAGATTGAGGAAAGCATTGTGCAGTGTGCCTCTAGACAAAATTAAGTTGTCAAGATGCCCCTGTCCGCTAATCCTGTGTCCCCTCTCTTAATCTATACCCACAGTCTATTGGGAAGTTCCCTATGACTAAGAGACCAAGGAAGAAAAATTTCAGGCCTTGTTAACCAATAGTTTTGCTTGATATGCTGTTACTACCCCAAAGTATTTTATTAAGCTTTACAACACCATTCTGGTGTGGTCTTGAGGAACAGTTGTGAAAGGAAATCCCTGGAGGCAGAACTTTAAGTAGTACAAATGTTGTTCATTTTTGTCTAGAAGGAAAGAAGATTAGTGACTTCTAAGAAACATGATCGGAAAACTGGTGACAAGGAGGTATGAAGAAAAGGCTCAAGAAAGGACACAGATATGAAAATATTGTATCTCATATGAATACTCACTGAGGAGATTCAGTGGATAAGATGACGCATTCTATGAATGTCTTTGCCACGTGGTTCTTTAATGGCCATAAACAGAACAGTTATGATGATTACACATGGGCTCAGCAACATGGATGTTTACTTACCAAGGTCAGTATGGCAACAGCCATTCTGAGTGCCTAACAACTTAGCATGAGAGAATAAAATGGAATCTCTAATAGGGCACTAATCCTAGAAGATTAGCCATCCATCTTCTGTTAGGTTGATTACATAGGCCCTCTTACATCAAGGAAGGGGAAATGCTTTGTTTACAATGAAACAGATATTCATTTTACAGAAAACAAAATGTGGCAACAAGCTGATGCTCATACAATTAACTAACTTTACATATTACCTGACAAAATATTGAAATGGGCTTTTGATGATGTAGTTATGTCACCAGCTGGGTGGCCACCCCTTGTGAGGCTGAGGTAGTGTCTTCCAGGTTGTGTATATGCTATTTCTATGGTGCCTTTCTGCCCCTCCCCCACCCCCATCAAAGGCAGGATTGATGGTACCAGGAGTCAGGGGTGGAAATGGGAGTAATTCCTTTCGTTATTATGTCTAGTGATCCACTAGTGAAAATGTTTGTTTCCTGTTCTCATAACTGTGGGTTCTATTAGTTTTGTTTCCAAGGAAGCAATACTCCTATTAGAGGAAAGAGCAATGGTTCCATTAAACTGGTTGTTAACACTGCCAAATTGGCCACTTGTCTTCCTCATGCCAGTGAATCAATAGACCAAGAAGGGGTTTTCTTTTTTGGTGGGTGAATGATCATGACAATCAATGGAGACTTGAACTCCTATTACACAATGGCGGTAAGGAAGATTCTGTCTGACATGCAGGAGATCCCCTGGGGATCCTTTTACTACTTTCATGCTCTGTGCTTAAAGTCAACAGAATACCACAACTGAATCAGGCAAGTTGGCTAAAGGTCCAGTCTTTTAAGAAATGAAGGTTTGGCTCACCCTGACAGACAAGTGACCACAGCCAACTGAAGAGCTTTGTGAAAGCAAAGGGAATATGGAATCAACAATGGCAGAGGAAGTCATAAATACCAGTAACAATGATGTGACCAGTTGCAGAAAAGGGAACTGTAATAGTTGTAAATATTACTTCATTATTTTCACATAGTTATTTTTTGTATATATTAACCATTTTTCCTTCTCATTGTCCTATTATATGACATGTTAGATGTATATAGATATCTTAATTTCAATTTGATATTTATTTGATATTTCAGTCTCATCAGAAAATGTTCAGTGTCTGAGATTTTGCCTTACTACTTGTAAGCTAACAGGTTAGTCCGTTCCATAGACACTGGTAGAAGATATGAGATGCCTGGATCAAAAGACAGTTTATTACTCACAGCAATAGAAATGGCCTGAGTGATAGTATTTTGCTGTAATATACTTAAAGTTCCAATTCATACAGCATGACATAATGAGAGCTAAGTAGTTCCTGCCCATTGCATTGCAGCCATTTCAGGAAAAGAATGTTAATATTAGGAATCCCAGATCTTATAGAAGCAGCTCTTGGCAAAACCTGTTCATATTCTCTTCTAGATAGAAACATTTTCTTTCTTATTTTGGAGTAAAAATCTCTATCTTTACTATCCTAGAATGTATCCCTCTCTATCTTCCAAACATCTTTGAAGAGCTAAGACAAAGCAAATCAGCTGTCAAGATTTTTGAAGACATGCAGGAACATAGAAGACTTATGAAGAATTGTCTCCTCAAAATCAATTTTAAGCTACAAAATATTGAAATGGAAGAGGGACTCAGCTAGAAGAAGAATGAACATCTCCCAAAGATAGATAAAGGAATTTCTGTCTTCTTCTTGGAAGAGGTTAAGATGTGATTAATTGTACAAAGTAGGTTGCATGATATTCACCAGAAGCATGACTCAAGTATTGTCTTTATTTGAATGGTAGGTATACTTCAAAGAAGTACATAGATATGGAATTGGACAAGAGGTTGACTGTGGTATCTTTTTTCTGTGTCACCTTAGGTTAAGCTGGAACTACTTTTTTCTGAATGCTCTTCTGATATGGTCCCAGGTTATTGACGGCCACAAAATCTCACACAATCTCATTTGTGTGACATGTGGAAGTGAAACAGCAGGCTCTACTTTCCAAAAGTCAGTGCAGGGCACCAGACACTCTTTCAGCTTTCTCATGGTTTTGCGGATCTGCTAGCTCATCTTATTGGTATGTGGCAGCAGGCAGGCTGGCAAACCCTTCAGATCTTACTGGATATTCCACTTCAGCATTTCCAAGTTCTGCAACAAGTGTATTAGTAGCCTTGTGGCAAAGAGCATTGGATTCTCCTACAGGTAACTTATTCCAGGTTAGAAATTGAAAATCAGATGTGAGTTCTAGTTTGTCCTCATGAGTTCCAGTTTATCCTATTGTGCACCAGTTTATCTCCACTGTATTCCACTCTATTCGGTGCAGCTTTCCTTCCCAACCAGTGGCCGTGATAACCAACAGTGACCTCAGGTACAATAACCAATGCAGAGGCAACTGCCTTTCCACAGATTTCCTCACCATCTCCCATCACTGTGTAAAATCTAAACCTCATAATAAATTCCTTATTCTATATCTCTCCTTGCTCCTTGTGGTCTGCTTCTCTGATCAAACTCTAATTGATCCAACTCCTGAATTCGTTTTAAGCTAAATTCATAAAATACTATTTATATGAATATTTCTATAACTTTGTAATATTAATTTAGTTCTCTATAATGTTTGTAGATTCTCAAATATTTAGTGATGTATTATCCTCTTTATAACTTATAAATAGCAGACATCAATCATATTTTGAAATAATTTCATATATTTTCTATTGCTCCAAACACAAGAGGAATAACTAAATATTATTTCTTATAAATAAACTAAGATCCACTCAGTAATGACTAACACAAACATGAATATATGTGCTTACAGAAGACCTGACTATATTGAAACACTAGAAAAGACTTAAGTGTGTTAGAGTGTAGAAGAATAAAATAAGGGAGAAAAGAACAGGAAAGAGAAGATAACACAAAATGAAGTAGCAAGGTAAGGAAGAAAAAAATCTTGTTTCCCCAAATCTAGAATTGATTGCCTTTAATTACCTGGCAAAAATCTACATTGACTATATATAGAGAAATCATCTTTATCAGTCATCAACTGCAATAAATGCGTATGGATATTTTTGGTAAAGCTTAGAGGCCTCCATAGTTAAACTTTAAACTAGTCACTACCACTTCATCAACTCCCATATTCTCTAGAATTTTCTATGATTTCAATATACAAGCCATGGTTTTCCTCCCCTCATTTTTCTGACAACAGTCCTTTTGTGCCATCATCAGCTATTCTTTATCCCAATCAACTAATGATCCTTTTTTTGTCATCCACAAATTTCCCCTACCTCAAGTCAAATACACACACACACACACACACACACTCATATTCAGGGAAATTTTAAAGTTTAGGGAAAATAAAAAGCTATTAATAAAGTAGTAATTATTTTTTGCCTCTACTTTTAGCATTTTTATATACAACTTTTAATGTATTTGTCCCAAAAGTTGTATTTTATTTTATGGAATATTTCAGGAAAAGTTCTTCAAAATAAAATCTCACAGACATCAAGCATTGTATACTTCACTGACTCAGCCCAAAAATATGCCAATTTATTTCAGTCGAGATAAAGACCCTTGCAAAAATCACCAAGTCACAATGATTTTAGTCATAGTAGGTCTAGGTTAAATGGATCAATAAAACACAAAAGCAAGGCATCTTTCTTCCCACCACCCATGTAGAATCAATATGTAAAAAAAAGAAAAGAAAAGAAAAGCAACACCCACTATAGATTCAAAGAGAAGAAACAATAAGAAGAGGATAGATGAGGAGAGTTAGAGCTAGAGAAATAGGGAAAACACAGCCATAAGCAGTAAGGCTGCTAAATTTTCTTCATTTATTCATATATGTAAAATGCTTCATTCATCCTAAGTACCATCATGGGTTGAGGCTACTAATCAAAATAAAATTCATGCAAATATATGTACATGATTTGCAGATGAGCCATGGCCTCCAGGTTTCTGGAAAGTTGCCAGTATTGTCCTTGATAAGGCAAACTTTAGACCCTTTCAAAGCGCTGAAATTGTCTTTCGTTGTCTTTTCTTTGTTAGAGACGCACAGGTCACAAGCAGTGTAAGGGGAGACAGTGAGGTGGTTGGGATGTTAGCCCAGCCACAATCTTTATAAGACATGTGCACCCAAGTCTTTATATCTCTGGAATGTCTAATATTTCAGACATCACAAGGATCAGTTCAGCACAAAATTGATACTAAAGAATACAATATTATTTCTTTTTTATTTCAATAGATTTAGGGAGCACAAGTTGAATTTAATTACATATATATATATCATATAGTGGTGAAGTCTGGGCTTTTAGTGTATTCTTTCATAGATAGGTTTTAAAATTATATCTGTTTCAAGGATGTGATTTTTAGAATTTCTAAGCATTAAAACAGTTTTTATAATTTAACATCTATCTCACAAAATTTCTAAGGGATGATGTTAATTAGAACCAGGTTATCTTCCTTTTGTTCAAATGAAAAATAGGTACCACACCATAATCACTGTATATCATTGGTTTCCTACTGTTCTGGATTGTTTGGATATCTTAAAGGTGAGGATGATTTCCTAGAGAAATATTTGTTAGGAAAAGTACACAATAACTAAGTAGGAGTTAAAAGGGAGTTATAAAGTTTATAAAAATCAAGAATAAAAAATTCATAAATGTAGGGTACACTTTTATTCAGTTGTTCATTCATCCATCAAGTACCATTAAATACTGCATTGAGGTCAGGTGCTAGACACATAATGATATATGAGACACGGTCCTTACTTTTAAAAGTACTAAAAATCCAGAAGAAATGATAGATGAGTCATCAAATTGTAGGGCCATGTATTGAATGACATACAGGAGAGTACAGGGTGCTGTGGCTCTTCAAAGAAAAGAGCAAACCATTTTACACAGAAGGTATACATATATACATATGTCTCATGCAATTATGTAGTCTGGCAAGTCCCAAGATTTGCAAGGTGAGTTGGAAAGAGTGACACCCAGGAGAGCCAATGGTGTAGTTCCTGTACAAAGGCTGACAGGCTTGAGATTCTGGAAGAGTCATGTTTCAGTTTGAGTCCAAAGACAGGAAAAAAGTTAATTTCCTAGCTCAAAGTCTTTCAGACAGGAGGAATTCTCATTTATTTAAGGGAGGGTCTTTTTGTTCCAGTCAGGTTTTGAACTGATTGGATGAAGGACACCCACTTTGGAAAGTGCAATCTGCTTTACTCAGTCTACCAATTCAAGTGTTAATTTCATACAGACACACTCACAGACATGCTGAGAATGTTTGACCAAATATCTGGGCAATCTGTGGCCCAGTCAAAATTAATCATCACAAATGTTTTTTAACTTGGGCTGTTTTTGTTACTTGCTTTGGCCTATAGAATAAGACAGATATATCATTGTGTCAGTTCCATTCTGGGTCTTGATCTTATGAGGCTTGGTACCTTTTGTGTTTTCTCTTGAAACCAGCCACCACATAAGAAGTATAACTAGTCTGAAACCACGGTGTTATGAGGAAGTCCATGCTAGACACACTAAGGAGGCCACATGAAAGAATGTTGTTACTAGACATTTGAGTAAGGCTTATTTGTCCTTTTAGCCCCAGGCCAACTAGCCCAGTTTCCAAGCTCAGTGCTGCTAAGTGAATGACTACACATACAGCAAAGAACTATCAAGCTAAGCTTAATAAAGCTGAGATACTTGAGAAATATTAATAATAAACCATGGTTGTTTTAAGCCACTAAATTTTGAGGTGGTTTTTTACATAGCAATGGATAACTGAATCAGGAATGTAGGTGAACAGCAAAAACTCCACAGAAATGATCATATTAAATTAAGAGTTAGAGACTGCATTAGAATTGTCTAAGCAAGCAAGCAGAACAAACAGAATGAATATTATGTTTAAAAGGCATAAAGGCAAGAATGAACTCATGATAATTTGGTAACTGCAAGTCATTTGGTATTGCTGAAGCACTTTGCTTATTTCCTTCAATAATTATAGAGCTTTTCATGTGTATAAGAGTCCATTTTAGGTTCTGAAGCTTAATAGAAAACAAGTTCATTTCCAATTTTTGGAGCTTACACTCAAGCAGGGGTGAGAATTAAAACTAAACAAACAATTGAATAAGATGACATCAAATCTTAATGAATACAAAAAAGGAATAACAAGAACACAAGGAGAACTTGTGTGTGTGTGTGTGTGTGTGAGAGAGAGAGATTTATTAATATTTTAACAGGATGGTCATAGAGGCCTTATTGTGAAGGTGACATTTAATTCACTACTTGAAGAATGAGAAAGAGCCAGTTTAGCAAAGAGTTAGGAAAAGAACAGTCTACACAAAGGAGTGGCAAGTGCAAAGACCCTTAGGTAGGGGAATTTGGCATGTTCAAAGAAATGAGAGAATGTTAGTGTTGCTCAAGCAGAATAACCAAAGAGAGGAGTGGCAAGATGTGGTGAGAGGGGAAAGAGAGGGTTTTTTATTTTTAACGCAATGCCTAAATATAAGGAAGGAGTTTGGTCTTTATTATAATGGCGATTATTAATGTGGAACTACTATATATTAATTTTCTATACCTGCTATAGAAAATTACTGCAACTTTATAGCTTAAAACAATGTCTTTTATTATCATACAGTTCTTGAGGTCAAAAGTCTGAAATGAGTGTCACTAGGCTAAATCAAAACATCAACAGGGCGGTGTTCTTTTCTGCAGTATCTTGGGGAGAATCTATTCCTTTGCCTTTACCAGTTCCTCGTGACTACCTGCACTCCTTGGCTTACGGCTGCTTTCTCCAGCTTCAAAGCCAGCAGCATAGCATATTCAAATATCTCTCTTCTTCTCTCACTTGTTACTACATTGGGCACACCCAGACAGTGCAAGAAAATCTCCACATTTTAAGGTCAGCTGATTAGCAACCTTAATTTCACCCACAATGTGAATTCCTCTTTGCCATGTAACATAACATATTCTCAGGTTGGGGATTAAGACATGGATATCTTTGTGGGGGTGGAGCATTATTTTGCCTGCTATAGGCAGTAGGATCTGCACAGTGGATGTCATCATGGAAGACATGGCACAAAAGTTGGATTATGTTGATTTCCATGTAGTCAGAAATTATACCAATATTTATATATACAAACACAACTCTGATGAGAGATTAACATTTTAATAACAAATAGTTTTTCGTATTAAAAATGAGAAACCTAGAGGGTGTACAGAAGGTGCAGTTCATTTCCCTCCCTTTGTGGACAGAAAGCATTTTTGTAGCTGTTCTGACTGGGAAATCTCAGCCCCTGGGTCTCTGCATCACTGGACCAACAACAATGCTCCCCAGCACCCACTCAGACTGTAGCACCCTTGGGGGACCCATGAGTCCCAGGAGAACTGTTGGTCTCCCAGAGCTTGGGCATTCAGAGCAGGCTTCTTCCAGCTGAGAGGAGAGTGCAGCATGCCAGAGAGCCCCTTAGGACAAAGGGGACTAGGGCAAAAATTCCCCCCCATTTGGGGCCTTCTCTTCCTCCTCCTTTTCCTTTTCCCCTGCTGCTCAAGCAGCCACACCTGTGGCTGCTTAGGCAGCTGCTTAGGACTGGCAAGGACTCCACAGGTGATGATTAACCTAGGGCACTTGGGAGTTGCTGCCCTGCCTCTGACAGAGTACCTATCACACCCAGGCTTCCACAGAGCTTGGGGCTCACTCCTTGTCCTCTAAAAAGCCACAGCAAGAGCTTTTGTGTACCCCAAGGACAAAAACTACCACCTCCACTAAGGGAGGGCTAGCAGTCCTGTCCCCAAGCTGTCTCTTTTGGAAGGAGCCTACCCATCCTGCAGTCAAGTCTCTGGCACAACTACACCTCCCCTTGTAGAGCATTTCAGCCACAGCCTACAGTCATTCTGGTAGCCCCGCACACAGCCGGTTGAGGTGCCTCCACCATTGCTGCAGCTGGGCCAGGGTGGGAGCTGGGAATCTGGGTGTGTTTGTGCCCCTGAAGGACAGAGACCACTCCTAATAACAAGAGAGAGATGTGAGAAGTTTGTGCATTCCACAGCTGCCTGCCTCTGCTAATCTCATTAAGAGGGGCCTAGCCCTCCTGTTGCAGGCTCACAGTGCATCCCCCTTCTCCTGCCTCAGCATTCTTGCAGAGCAGAAGATCACCCTGCCCCTCCCTATCACCACCAGTGCCTGAAATCAAGGAGGCTTGAGGGCAAGTTTGCCAGCCTGGTCTTGGTCTGGTCTCCCCAGGACTCAAGCACCATCCATGGGCTGGGTGATAAGGGATTACCTAACCTAGTCCACCACCTCTGGCACATGAACACTCTTCCAGGGGTCTGAGGTCCAACCAACCAAAATTGCAGCAACACCACAGGGGGGACCCACTTGCATGAGCTGAAAGACAGTGTACCTCTCCCTCTCTACAGTGAGCAGCAGAGTTCCTGGAAAAGGAGAACAGGTGAACTTCAAAGCTGTTTAGAACTGAAGGAAGAAGTTCCAGATGAGAAGGAACAAGCATAATAGCCCTGGCAATATGAAAAAATAGGCTGTTTCAACACCCCAAAGGGATCACACCAACTCTCCATCAATGGACTGTAAACAAAAGAAAATTTTAGAAATGCCAGATATTAAATTCAAAATATGGGTCACAAGTAAGTTTAATGAGATCTATGAGAAAGTTGCAAACTAACACAAAGCAACCAAGAAAAAATTTAGGACATGAATGAAAAACTCAATAATGAGACAGATATTAAAATAAAAAAACCCTAGAACTTCTGGAAATGAGAGAGTTATTTAGGGAATTTCAAAATATAGTGGAAAGTTTTAACAACAGACTATACCAAGCAGAAGAAATAATTTCAGAGCTTGAAGACAAGTCTTTTGAATTAATCCAATCAGTCAAAACAAAAGAAAAAGAATCAAAAGAAATGAACAAAGTATCTAAGAAATATGGGATTATGTAAAACACGCAAATATAAGGAATACAGGAGTGCCTGTGGGAGAAGAAGAAAAAGCAAGAAGCATGAAAAATCTACTGAAGGAATAATGGGGGAAGACTTTCCTAGTCTTGCTAGAGCTTTAGACATCCAGATACAAGATGATCATCGAACTCCTGGATAATTCATGGCAAATAGGACATCACTAAGGCACACAATCATCAGACTGGCCAAATTCAAAGTGAAAGAGAAAGTACTATAACTTATACTACTCAAGTAACTTACAAAGGAAAACCCATCAGACTAACAATAGACTTGTTAACAGAAACCTTACAGGCCAGAAGAGATTGGGAGATTCTATCTTTAGTCTTCTTACACCACATAACTATCAGCCAAGAATTTTGTATCTTGAAAACTAAGTCTCATAAATAAAGGAAAAATAAAGGGTTCCCCAAACAAGAAACATTGAGGGAATTTGTCACTACTAGACCTGCCATACAAGAAATGCTCAAAAGTGCTCTAAACACTGAAGAGAACAGTTGATACTGACGACTGTAAAAATAATCAAAAGTAAAAACTCACAGCTCTTATAAAACCAGCAACAAAAGGGAGAATAAAAAGCAACTAGGTAACAAACAACGTGATGAGTGGAACAGTATCTCACATATCAGTATTAATGTTGAATATAAAATGTCTAATTGCTCAACTTAAAAGATATAGATTGGTGGAATGGTTAAAAAAAACACAACCCCAAAGCTGCTGTTTCCAAGAAACCCATTTAACTTGGAAAAGGTCTCAGATTCAAGGTAAAGAGGTGGAAAAAATATTTCATGCAAATGGAAACCAAAAGCAAGCAGGATCAGATAAAACAGACTTTAAATCAATAGCAGTAAAAGAAAAAGGCAAAGATTTTCATTATATAATGATATGGGTATCAATTTAACAATAAGATATAATAATCCTAAACATATATGCACCTAACACCAAGGCTCTCAGATTCATAAAACAAATAGTACTAGACCTAAGAAATGAAATAAACAGCAATATAATAATAGTGGGGGACTTCTACACTCCACTGACAAAATTAGACAGATCGTTGAAGCAGAAAACCAGTAAAAAACCACTAGACTTACATGGGACTGTACAACAAATAGACCTAACAGATAATGTCAGAACATTCTAGCCCAAAACTGCAGAAAATACATTTTTCTTATCAGCACATGAAACATTTTCCAAGATAGACCATTTTTTAGGCCACAAAACAAGTCTCATCAAATTTTAAAAAATGAAAATCATACCATGTATCATTTCAGATCACAGTGGGATAAAACTAGGAATCAATTCCAAGAGGAATTCTCAAAACTATACAAATACATGAAATTTAAACAAACTTCTGCTAAATGATCTTTGGGTCAATGACAAAATCAGGATGGGAATCAAAAAATTTTTGAATTGAATGACAATGGTGACACAAGGTACCAAAATCTCTGGGATACAGCAAAAGCAGTGTTAAGGAGGGAAGTTCACAGTACTAAATGCCTACATCAAAAAGACAGAAAGGTCACAAATTGACAACCTAATGTAAGTCTTCAAGGAACTAGAAAAACAGGAACAAACCAAACCCCAAGCTAGCAGAAGATAAGAAATAACAAAGACCATAGTAGAACTAAATGAAATTGAAACAAAAAAATGCAAAGGATCAATAAGTGAAAAATTGGTTATTTGAAATGATAAACAAAATCAACAGATCACTGGCTAGATTAACCAAGAAAAGAAGAGAGATTATTCAAATAAAGTAAATCAGAAATGAAAAAAGAGACATTATGACCACAGAAATATAAAAGATCATCCGAGACTACTCCGAATACCTCCGTGCACAAAAACTAGACGATCTAGAGGAAATGGATACATTTTTGGCAACATACAACCTCCCAAGCTTGAATCAGGAAGAAATAGAAATCATAAACAGACCAATAACAAGTAGAAAGACTGACATGGTAATAAAAAAATCTTCCACCAAAAAAGGCCTTGGACCAGACAGATTCACACCTGAATTTTACCAGACCTACAAAGAAGAATTGGCACCTATCCTACTGAAACTGTTCCATAACATTGAGAAGGAGGGAATCTTCCCTAACTCATTCTATGAAGCCAGTAACACCCTGATACCAAAGAAAGGAAAAAACACAACAAAAAAAGAAAACGACAGACAAATATCTCTAATGAGCATGGATGCAAAAATTCTCAACAAAATACTAGCAAGCTGAATCCAATTGCACATGAAAAAATAATTTACCACAATCAAGTGGGTTTCATCCCAGGTATGAAAGAATGGTAAAACATACACAAATCAATAAATATGATTCACCACATAAGCAGAATTAAAAACAAAAAACACGATCATCTCAATAGATGAACAGAAAGCATTCAATAAAGTCCATCACCCTTTCACGATAAAAACCTGTAACAAACTAGGTACAGGAGGTAAAAGATCTCTACAGAGAAAACTATAAAACAATGATGAAAGAGATTGTAGATGACACAAATGGAAAAACATCCTATGTTCATGGATTGAAAGAATCAATATTCTTAAAATGCCCATACAGCCCACAGTGATTTACATATTTAATGCAATTCCTATCAAAGTACCAAAGTCATTTTTCACAGATCTAGAAAAAACAATCCTAAATTTCATATGCAATCAAAAAAGAGCCCAAATAGCCAAAGCAATCCCAAGCAAAAAGAACAATTCTGGAGGCATCACATTACCTAACTTCAAATTATACTACAAGGCTATAGTAACCAGAACAGCATGGTACTGGCATAAAAGTAGACACATGGATCAATGGAACACAAGAGAGAACCTGGAAATCAAACCATACACCTACAACCAACTGATCTTCGACAAAGCAGACAACAACACACACTGGAGAAAGGATGCCCTATTCAATAAATGGTTCTGGGAAAATTAAAGAGCCACATACAGAAGAATGAAACTGGATCCCTACCTCTCACCATACACAAAAATTAACTCAAGATGCATTAAAGGCTTAGATCTAAGACCTGATACCATAAGATTTCTAGAAGAAAACTTAGGAAAAACTCTTCTGGACATTAGCCTAGGCAAAGAATTTATGACTAAGATCTTAAAACCAAATACAATGAAAACAAAAATAAATAAATGGGACTTAATTAAATAAAAAGCATCTGTACAGCAAAAGAAATAATCAACAGAACAAATGGACAGCCTACAGAATGGGAAAAATTATTCACAAACTATACATCTTACAAAAGGAATAATATCCAGAATCTATAAGAAATTCAAACAAATTAGTAAGAAAAAAATAAATAACCCATTAAAAAGTGAGTAAAAGTAATGAACAGACATTTTTCAAAAGAATAGATACAAATGGCTAACAAACATATGAAGAAATGCTGAACATCACTAATCATCAGGGAAATGAGAGTTAAAACCACAATGAGACACCACCTTACCCCTGTCAGAATGGCCATTACTAAAAAGTTAAAAAACTATAGATGTTGGCACAGATGAAGTAAAAAGCGAATACTTATACACTGTTGGTGAGAATGTAAATTACTACAACCTCTGTGAAAAACAGGATGGAGATTTCTTAAAGAGCTAAAAGTAGACTTTCCATTCAATTCAGCAATCACACTACTGGGTATCTATCCAAAGGAAACAAAATCATTGTATCAAAAAGACACTTGCACGGGTATGTTTTCCGCAGCACAATTAACATTTGCAAATATACAGGACCAACTTAAATGTCCATCAACTGATCAGTGGATAAAGGAAATGTGTGGTGTGTATGTAGCATAGAATACTACTTAGCCATAAAAAGGAATGAAATAATGTCTTTTGTAGCAACTTGTATGGAACAGGAGGCCATCATTATCCTAAATGAAGTATTTCAGAAATGGAAAATCAAATACCACATGTACTCCTTCATAAGTGGGAGCTAAACAATGGGTTTACGTGGTCATAGAGTGGTATAATGGACTTTGGAGACTAAGAAGGGGGTGTTGGTGTGTGTGGGGTGAGGGATCAAAAATTTCCTATACATTGCAATGTACACTATTTGAGTGACAGGTACATTAAAATCCCTAACTTCACTACTGTACAATTTATCCATATAACTAAAAACCACTTGTAGTCCCAAATCTACTTAAATAAAAAACCTTAAAAATAAGAAATCTTCATAGATAATTCTGATCGTTGAGTGAGGATTTTTGTAAGGAAGTTATGGAAGGGAATCTAGCTTTCAACTAGGCTAACAGAATAATCAGGGAATAATCAGGGTATGTATAGTTAAAATTATTATTTGGCCATCAAAAATTCTGATTGGATAACTTTTCAGTTAATTTTTTTTTTTAACAAAACCAGAAGTTCCTGGATTTTACCACAACAAAATACCATCTCTCATTTGGAAGTTGTCTCAGCAAATAGGGATTCTAGGACTCTTGCTTTGTTACCTTTGTAGAGTAGGCTGATAACAGAAAGCTCCTGCTTTTCAGGGCCTATCTCTAAATTATAAACCATATCTTGGAAAGGATTTAATTTAAAAAAAAAGGTAGGTAGGAAGGGGTGAGTCCAGACCCTCATTATGGTCACATTCTTCCCCTAAAGCACAAATTGGACCATGAAAGTTTGTGTTCTGATATTTTGATTCAGTAGTATTAATTTATGTACCCTTCTTTTAGAACTGCTTTTTCTTTTGATAAGTGTAACAAGACTTGAAGATTGGTAAATATTCAAAGGCATCCTTGTTACAATGTTCAGCGTAGTTAGAACCATACAGTATTAAGGTTAGGGAATTTACTTTCATTTGTTAGCTTTGTAAGGCTCATGGTGACATTATTTTAAATCACATTTATTTTGCTAGAAATAATCTTATTGCTCCCATCAGTTTCTATATTCCAAAGAGTAGAACCAAGAACCATTCAATTTGCCTCTATTGGGTTTCATCTACAGTACCTTTGACTATAGGGAAATTCTCCTCAAATCCAAACTTGAGATCCCCAAGTTTGCCAATTTTCCTGATTTTCCAGAGAGTGATATTCTTTACTACATATAAGGATAGAACTCCATATGCCATAGAATAGGTACAAACAAGTTTCTTGAAAGGATTTTGTAGGCATTATTTACTCCTTTTATTTAACTATGAATTTGCTATAATTAATGAAATAATATTTACCTTTAAATGTGAAATTTCCTACATATTTTGTTTACCTAATTCTAGACTGGTAGGAGGTAGGTTGTATAGTTATATGAATAGCTATATTATGCCATGAAAAATGAAGAAACTAAATAAAGCCATTCTGAGTGTTTTAGAAAATTGTTCTGAATAGTTTTCCAGACAAAACTGCCATAAACATCATTAATCTACAAAATTACCATCCTTTACTTCATAGGGTTATAATTTATCTTAAAACTTCTCATAAAATACCTTTCTTGAATTTTGAATGGCCAGTTAGAAATTACAAAGCAAAAAGTGTTTTATTACAGTTCGTACAAATTATTTTTCTAAAACAAGAGTTAAGTATAAATGAAAAAGAAGGAAAAGGATTTGTTCTATTAACTATCAGAATTGGAACATTATAAACAATATCATCAATATTTCAACTAAAAATACCAATTAGACTCCTCTTATCAGTTTCATTTAGACTTGAACAATTAATTTTTGTCCTACCAGAACTTCAGTCATCAATCTGCATGCAGGAAGTCATCAGCTCCTGTACCGCAGGTGTTTTAGAAATACTGATTAGTCCTCTGGCATAGCCTGGCAAGTATCTTCTTATGGTGGCAATGTCAACATACACTGGGATTCCTGTGAGAATTAATCTATTCCTTTCAGTATCCAGGGCCAACAATAGCTGATATGGTGCTTTTCTGACACTATCATCTTTTTTATGTTCCCTTCAAAATATATAATTTATTTCCTATAGCTTGTATGGCGTGGGCTTTTATGCCAATGTGGGGGGAAAAGTAGGGACCACATTTTTATGACATGACTGCATGGTCTTTTATGACATGACTGCATGATCTTTATTAATTTTATAATAGTCACCAAAAATATGAGAGGAGATTGAGATTTATAATTCTTTAGAAAGGATCAAGTTAAAGTTTACCCTGAGTATGAGAACAAAATATGAATACCAAGAACACTGAAAAACCTCTAGAGACTTTGAGCCATCCAGTAAAAGCGTGTTATATGTGCCATCAGCTGAGAAAGGTATTAAAAACCTACAGAAAAAACATTTTAAAAATTCAATTTGTTCTAGCAACATTGTTCCAGGCTTTGCACATGAACATGAGAATACTTCAATCTATCCTGAAAGCATATGAATGTGGAAATATGTTCATGTTAATATCTTACTTGTACATAATTGACCTAGAGGAAGTTGGGCTTCTCTTTTTGATTTGACAACTCTTCCTATACTGTTAGTTTGACAAATAGAATTACACTTTCTCACAATAATGCTAATATAGTTAACATGTAGAGAATACCAGACCTATCTAATTATTTCTAGTCACTCTCCTTTAGAAGGTAAATAAGCAAATATTGCACAAGAGAGTGGATAAAAGATATCCAAACAGATTTATAATTTTGAATTTCATACTTGAGTTTGGGAAAGGCAATATCAAAATGATTGATGAGAGCACATTGATCATTATATCAAGATATGAACATAAGTCATGGGTAAATTATCACACTCTTGATTACTGTTAATGAGAGTGACGGTATATTAAAGTAACATAGCAGAAGGAAACATAATAAAGAAACTTTAATTCTTTCAGAAGTAAGAAACTTTTATTGTTTATTATCAAATAATTCATAAGAATGATGAAAACTTAACAGGATCTCAAGAGAGAGAATTCTGGTGAGTTAAGGAAACTGTGCCACCTGGGCCAATCACAGAGAATAACCCATTATCTTTTTAAAGGAAAGATGAAATACTTCAACATCAATTGTGAATTATCAGTTCTTTCATCATTTTATCATAGCAAAGATTTATTTGTCTAATGATTTGGATATAAGTTTGCACAAACATGTATAAACATATGATTAGATGACAAATTAAAGCTTTCAACTTTAGCTTTAAAATATTAACTCATCAGCATATTATAAATTGATGCATATAACTTGTTGAATTTTCCACTTTAATTGGAGAGATTACTTGTTCATTAACTTAATTTAATACTAGCCCAAAGGTTTAAAGTCAATTTATGATCTTGAAAATTACATATAAATTGGTCCTACAGAACAACACAATCAAAATGGATATCAAGTGTTTTTCAGAGAGAGAATATTTTATAATTTCATCAACATGCGGTAGGTAGAGTGAGTAAGTTCACATGATTTGCAACACTATCTCCAGTTCACAAGTTTTTTAAAAAAGACATCAATATTTGTAATTCAATTTAGTTAAGCACATATGTTTATATTCTCATAACTGTAAATAATTTATGGAAACAATAATAAATAATCTTTCCTATAAACCTAGGATAGAAAATTTAGCAAACTTTAATGATTAAACTAGAAATAAAAAATTACACTCGGTCTTACATAAAACACGCTTGCTGCGATAGATTGCAAAAATGGCTACAAATTTTTCTACCTCTTTACACATTCTGCTCTTTGTAATGTGACTTTGCAGCTCCATCCATCAGAAGGTGGAATCCTTTTCTTCACCTCTTGAATATGGGTTTAGTCATGGGACTTGCCTCGGGCAAAGGGACATATAAAAAGTGACATAAGTAGTGGCTATAAAAACATAGGATTTGCTCTCTCTGATCTTGGGAACCTTGCAATCACTGAATGAGTCCATGTTAACCTGCTGGATAAAGAGACATTGGCAAAGTCATTCCCATTACCCAAACTGACAGGAAGCTTACTGACTGATATATGAATGAAGCTATCTGAAAACTGCCAGCACCTACCAATCTGGCTCAGAGAAGAACCAGCCAGGCAAAGCACAGAAACATAAAAATTAATAAATATTTACTGTTTAAAACAAATTTTTGCTTAACACAACAAAAGTTAACTGATACAAAAACTAGTACCTGGACTGGGGTATTGCTGTAAAAAAACCTCTAAAATATGTAGTAGAATATGTAGTATGGGCTTTGGATTCAGACAGCGGATAGAGGCTGAAAAAAACAGTGCAGAAACTGTTAGTGAAGGGTGGAAAAATGACAAACAAGTTTATGCCATAGTGGAACATTTGGAAAAACTTTAATCTCCAGGAACTTGGAAGATAGAAAATGTACCTAATGAACTTGTGCATCTGTTTAAGGAAATTTTATGGCAAATGCTGAAAGTGTCAACTGGCCTCTTTGGGCTGCATATGACAAGGTATTGAAACAGAGGGATAAGTTAAAAAAATGAACTATTCTGTCTGCAACTGGATTTTACAAGAAATAAAAATCAGCCAGGACTTGCTTGGCTGAAAAAAAACCTTTTTCATCTTCAGTATCTCAAGATAAAAAGTCATAAAGTAGGAAATGGCCTTAGTGTAAAGATAGAATCAAAGGTATGGCTATAAAACCCTTTTTAAAAACCTCTGAACATTATAAGCTAGACATAACATTCCTCAGGAAGCCAAATAAGCTCCTAATAATTCTAAGGGCATTTTTTTTTAATAGCAGCCTACCCCATCTACAGTAGAGAGAGGCCCATTTTTTAAAAAAATTGGATATGAACTTCAGGAGTGGAGGATTTTAGGAATAACAGAATAAATGTAAATCAGATCCATAGGCAATTCATGACGTTTTTAAGACCATTGTACTAACAAAAGCACTGCTAGCTTGGACTAAAAAAGATTGCAATAGTTTTGAAAAAAAGAAAGCTTTCTGGGCTCCAACATTCTTTGGAGACTG
The DNA here is from genome assembly GCA_023783475.1 of Daubentonia madagascariensis. Classification (NCBI taxonomy): domain Eukaryota; kingdom Metazoa; phylum Chordata; class Mammalia; order Primates; family Daubentoniidae; genus Daubentonia; species Daubentonia madagascariensis. Next base: position 19,420,465 of record JAKFHU010001684.1, on the reverse strand, counting down.
AGAATCATGGTCATTTATTATGTAAAAAGATGAAAATCCTAGAGGTAGAGCCAACAGACTCAGAGAACCATGGAAAAGCATATTACTTTCAGGAGGCAGAAATGGACTCTAATCAAGGATCATTCATTGACCCAAAGTAGAGGATCCATTTAACACGTGCTAAGATGGATTTCAGAATTGGTTAGACCAATAACTGCTCTGTGCCCCCCATTCCTCTCCTTTCTGATAAGAAGTATCTATTGCAGTTATGTTGCTCCCATCCTACCCTTGTATATTACATTGGTTGGCAGCAGATAACTTACGTTCTTAGTTCACGGGTCTCTGGAAGAAGAGCAGCTGCATCCAATGAAACAAATTTGTATTAGATACAGATAATGGGAACATGGACTTTGAGTCAGGTGCCATAACTGTATGAGACTTTTGGAGTTCTGGGAGAAGTAAGCATGTTTTCCATACAGGAGGAATAATTTTTGGCCAGAAAGCAGTCTGTAATAGATTGAAAAACTTGCTACAAATTTTTTTATCTCTTCATACATATCACTTTGCCACTTCATTTTGTAGCTCCTCCCATTAAGAGATAGAGTCTGTTTCTTGCATCTACCTCTTGAATCTAGGCTTGGTCATGTGACTTACTTTGGCTAATGAGATATAAACAAATATGACGTAAAGGACTTGCATATTGGGGCTTACTCTCATTTATTGTACTTGGAACTCTGCAAGGGCCATCATACGAGCAGCCAAGGATAGCTTGCTGAGTGTTTATAGCTAAATCATTTCCATCACTCCAGGTGACATTGATCCAACTGCCTGAGACCATCCCAGACCATCCAGCTTCAACAGAAACATCCCAGGCAAGAATATCTGCTTAGCCAACCCACAGAATTATATGAATAATAAATTATTGTTGTTTGAAACTAGTAACTGTTAGGGTAGTTTGTAATGCATCAGAAGCTAGCTGATACACTATGTGCTTCACTGTGATAAGATCAAAGAGAATATGCCTAGTTCCTTTAAGCTAAAATTAACAAACCAATTTAATTCATTGAAAGATTCACCTTGATTGACAGAAATGTTACACAAATGATGGTTCTTATAATTATTTTGTATTTATATACCAAATATTAAACACTTTAAAGAAATTTTCACTAGCCTATTAAATGACTATTAGCTATAGCCAAGAGACTATTTAAAAATATTATTTCGTGTTTAGCAATCAAAATTTATCATCATAGTTTGACTTGAAATTCAGAGAAGTATTCTTTTTCTTTAAAGGACAATATAGTCAAAACATAAAATTTTTTTACTTACCTTCTTTAAATTTAACAAACTGTACAATGTAGTCTATTAATCCTCTCCTGAGAAAAGCAAAAGTCTACCAGGTTTTTAAATATGAAATGTCCAATTTCAAATCAAAAGTGTAGCTTATTATATCTCAAACAAGAAACAGTACAATTAATCAAAGTATGTGCCTATGTGCCTAAACTATTGACACAGTTTTCCCATCTTAACGGTAGCTTGTTTATGCCAGCAGCAAAGAAGCCTAGAGAGCGAATGACGATGAAATCGCAAAAGGCGTTTTCCACAGCTTGTTGAGAATTGAATATTTTTCCTTGCAAGAGGTGGTCCAAAGCCTGGAAGAAGTGGTAGTCAGTTGGTGCAAGGTCTGGTGAATAAGGTGGATGACAGAGAGTTTCCAAATGTGCCTTCTGTAGTTTGAGCAGCGTTGTTTGTGTGACATGTGGTTGAGTTTTGTCTTGCAAGAGGATTGGCCTGTCTCTGTTTACCAATCTTGGCTGCTTAATCACAAACATCTTCATCATTTCATCCAATTGGTTGCAGTAGACATCCACTGTAATTGATTTACCAGGTTTCATGAAGCTGTAGTGGATAATACCAGCACTGGAGCACCAAACAGACACCATTAGCTTTTTTTGATGAATATTTGGTTTTGGACTGTGTTTTGGCACCTCTTCTTTATCCAACCATTGTGCCGAATGCTTGCGATTGACAAAAAGAATCCGTTTTTCATCACATGTAACAATATGGTGTAGAAATGGTTTACCTTTATGTCATGACAGCAAAGAAAGGCAAGCTTCGAGACAATTTCTCTTCTGACACTTGTTTAATTCACGCATAGCCCATCTATCCACCTTCTTTACCTTGCCAATTTGTTTCAAATTGTCCAATATTGTTGGAATAGTAACATCAAACCTTGCTGCCAATTCACACATAGATTGAATGATAATATTTAGCATTCATGAAATGAAAGAATCTTATCACACTTACAATCAAGCTAGAGAAATTCTATGTTGTTCTTTCCCCCCAGAATATGTTATTTTTTCCTAGCATTAGGCCTTGGATATTTAGACTGGATTAAGCTAGAAAAACATGGGGTAAGGAGTTTATGGTTAAAGATATTTCTACCTATTTTTTTTCTAGATACAAGAAAGAAATGGTTATAGACTTTTATATATTTCTTAGTAAAAAAAAAAAATAGAAGCTCATGAAGCATTAAACATGCTAGCAGATCATTCTTATTCCTTCTACCTTCTTAAGCCAATACATCTCAGGCTCCTTTAAACAGATATTAACATCAAAGCAAGTCCCTTTGTTCTCAAAGCCGTACCAAACCTGGTTCTGTTTCTTTAATTATTGACAAATATTTTCACTTTTTTGATAATAGATTTGCCTCATAGAAATGAAATTCCTATTATCTATAAATTTTAAATTTAAAAAATTTTTATATTATTATGAGTACATAATGGTTATATATTTTTATAGGGTATATGTGATGTTTTGATATAGGTATACAATACAATATGGATTAATTAAATCAGGATAACTGGGGTATCCATCACCTCAAGCATTTAGTATTTCTTTGTGTTAGGAACATTCCAATTCCATTATTTTAGTTATTTTAAGGTATACCCTAACTTATTGTTGAGTATAGTCACTTCATTGTGCTACCAAATATTGTTCATTCTATCTATCTAACTATATTCTTATACCCATTAACCATCCTCACTTTATCACTCCCTATCCCTGCTACCATTCCCAGCCTCTAATAACCATCATTCTACTCTCTTTCTCCATGAGATCAATTGTTTTTAATATTTAATTCCCACATTTGAGTGAGAACATGTGAGATTTGTCTTTCTGTGCTTGGCTTATTTCACTTAACATAACGTTCTTCATTTCCATCTATGTTGTTGCAAATGGCAGGATTTCATTCTTTTTGTGGCTATATAATATTCTGCTGTGTATATGTACCACAGTATCTTTATTCATTCATCCATTGACGGACGGTTAGGTTGATTCCAAATCTTGGCTGTTGCGAATGGTGCTACAATAACCATGGAAGTGCATATATCTTTTCAATACACTGATTTCTGCTCCTTTGGATATATACACAGCAGTGGGGTTTCTGGGTCATATGGTAGTTTTGTTTTCAGTTTTTTGAGGAACCTCCATACTGTTGTCCATAGTGGTTGCACTAATTTACATTCCCCCCTACAGTGTATGAGAGTTTCCTATTCTCCACATCCTTGCCAGCATTTGTTACTGCCTGTCTTTTTGATAAAAGCCATTTGAACTAGGGCAAGAAGATATCTCATTATAGTTTTGATCTGCATTTCTCTGATGACTAATGAGCATTTTTTCATATACCTGTTGGCCATTTCTATGTCTTCTTTTGAGAAATATCTATTCAGATCCTTTGCCAATTTTGTACTTGGATTATTTGATTTTTTCCTATTGAGCTCTTCATACAGTCTATTTATTAATCCCTTGTCAGATGGGTAGTTTGCAAATATTTTCTCCCATTCTGCAGATTGTCTCTTCCTATCTTGTTACTTGTTATTCATTTATTCAGGATTTGAATTTCTTCCTAGTTCAATCTTGGGAGGTTGTATTTGTCTAAGAATTTATACATTTCTTCTAGGTTTTCCAATTTATTGGCATATAGTTGCTCATAGTAGTCTCTAAAGAACTCTTGGATTTCTGCAGTATTGGTTGCAATATCTCCTTTGTCATCTCTGACTTTATTTATTTGGGTATTCTCTCTTTTTTTCTCAGTTGAACTGGCTAAAGGTGTGTCAATTTTGTTTATCTTTTAAAAAAATGACTTTTCATTTCATTCATCTATTGTATTTTTTTGTTTTAATTTCATTTATTTCTGCTCTGATCTTTGTTATTTATTTTTTCTACTAATTTTGGGTTTGTTTTGCACTTGTTAGTTTTTTGAGATGCCTCATTCAGTTGTTTTTTTGAAGCTTTTCTACTTTTTTGATGTTGGCACTTATTGCTATAAACTTTCCTATTATTACTGCTTTTGCTGTATTCCATAGTTTTTGATATGTTGTGTATTCATTTTCATTTGTTCTGAGAAAAATTTTTTTTAAATTCCTTCATCTCTTCATTGACCCACTGGTCATTCAGGAGTTTATTGTTTCATTTCCATGTGTTTGTATAGTTTCCAATGTTCCTTTGGTTATTGATTTCTAGTTTTATTCTGTTGTGGTCAGAGACAATACTTGATATGATTTCAATTTTCTTGAATTTCTTGAGACTTGTTTTGTGGTGAGAGGTGTGGATCTTGTTTCAGCCTTCTACATGTGACTATCCAATTTTTCCAGCACCATTTATAAAATAGGGAATACTTTCCCCAGCTTATGTTATTGTGGGATTTGTTTAAAATCAGTTGGTTGTAGGAATATGGTTTGATTTCTGGGTTCTGTATTATGTTCCATTGACCCATGTGTTTACTTTTATGCCAGTACCATACTGTTTTGGTTACTATAGCCTTGCAGTATAATTTGAAGTCAGGTAATATGATGCCTGCAGAATTGTTATTTTTGCTTGGGATTGCTTTGGCTAGCTGAACTATTTTTTGGTTCCGTATGAAGTTTAGGATTATTTTCTCTAGAACTGTGAAAAATGACATTGGTATTTTCATGGAAGTTGCATTGAATCTATAAATCACTTTGGACATTTTAACAATGTTGATTCTTCCAAACCATAAGAATGGAGTGTTTTTCTTTTTGTTTCTGTCATCTGTGATTTCTTTCATCAGTGATTTGTAGTCCTCTTTGTAGAGATCTTTCACCTCCTTGATTAAATATATTCCTAGGTATTTTTTTCTTTTCTTTGTGGCTATTATAAATGGTATTGAGTTCTTGATTTGACTCTCAGCTTGACTGTGATTAGTGTATAGGAATGCTACTGATTTGTATGCAATGATTTTGTAATGAGACTTTACTGTATTTATCAACTCTAGGAGTCTTTTGGTGGAGTCTTTATGGTTTTCTAGATGTAAGATCATATCATCACCAAAGAGGGATAGTTTGACCTCCACTTTCTCAATTTGGATGTCCTTTTTCTTTCTGTTGTCTGACTACTTTGACTAGGACTATGTTGAATGGAAGTAGTGACAGTGGGAATCCTTGTCTTGTTCCAGTTCTTAAGGGAAATGCTTTCAACTTTTCTCAATTAAATATGATGCTGGCTGTGGGTTTGTCACATGTGATTTTTATTATTTTAAGGTATGTTCTTTCTCTTTCTATGCCGACTTTGTTGAGGTTTTTCATCATGAAGTTGTACTAATTTTCTGTATCTATTGAGATTATCACAAGGTTTTTGTTTTTAATTCTGTTTATGTGGTGATTCACATTTATTGATTTGCATATTTTGAACCATCCTTGCATCCCTGAGGTGAAACCCTCTTGCTTGTGGTGAATTGTCTATTTGCTGTGATATTGGATTCAGTTTGTTAGTATTTTGTTGAGGATTTTTGCATCTATGTTCATGAGGGATGTTGGTCTGTAGTTTTCTTTTTTCGTTGTGTCCTTTCCTGGCTTTGGTATCGATGTGATACTAGCATTTTAGAATGTGTTAGGGAGGATTTTCTCCTTCCTGATGTTATGGAACAGTTTCAGTAGGATAGGTGCCAGTTCTTCTTTGTAGGTCTGATAGGATTAGGCTGTGAATCCATCTGGCCCTGGGCTTTGTTGTTGTTGTTGTTGTTGGAAGATTTTTTATCACTGTTTCAATCTTGCTACTTGTTATTGGTCTAATCAGGGTTTCTATTTCTTCCTGATTCAAGCTTGGAAAGTTGTTTGTTTCCAAAAATTTATCCATTTCCTCTAGATTTTCTAGTTTGTGTGCGTAGAGGTCTTCATAGTAGTCTTCAATAATATTTTGTATTTCTGTGGTCTCAGTCATAATCCTTTTTTGTTTCTGATAGAGCTTATTTGAATCCTTTCTCTTCTATTTCTGGTTATTGTAACTACTAGTCTATCAATTTTATCTTTTAAAATAACCAACTTTTTTGTTTCACTGATATTTGGTATTAATTTTTGGTTTCCATTTTGTTTAGTTCTGCTCTAATCTTTTTTATTTCCTTTCTTCTGCTAGCTTTGGGTTTGGTTTGTTCTTCTCTTTTTAGTTCCTTGAGGTCTGACATTAGGTTGCTAATTTGTGATCTTTCTTTGTTTTTGATGTAGGCATTTAAGGCTATGCACTTCCCTCTTAGTATTCAATTCAAATTTTTTAAAAATGTCCACATTGATTTTGTGATTGACTCATGGACATTCAGCAGAAGGTTATTTAATTTCCATGTATTTATGTAGTTTTGAGAGTTCCCCTTGGAATTCATTATTAGTTTTATCCCACTGTGGTCTGAGAGGATACATGGCATGATTTCATTTTCTCTAAATTTGCTGAGACTTATTTTGTGGTCTAACATATGATCTATCTTGGAAAATGTTCCATGTGCTAATAAGAAGAATGTATATTCTGCAGTTTTGGGGTAGAATGTTTTGTTAATATCTGTTAGTTCCATTTGTTCTAGAGTCTTATTTATGTCTAGTGTTTCTTTGTTGATTTTCTCATTTGATGATCTGTCTAGTTATGTCAGTGGAGTGTTGATGTCCCCACCTATTATGCTGTTGCTGTTTTTTTCTTTCTTCAGATCTAGTAGGATTCATTCTATAAATCTGGGGGATCCCATGTTAGGCACATATATATTTAGGATTATTTTATCTTGTTGTTGGATTGATCCCTTTATCATTATGTCATGACTATTTTGTCATTTTTTTTACCATTGTTGATTTAATGTCTATTTATATCTGATATGAGAATAGCTACTCCTTCTCATTTTTGTTTTTGATTTGCATGGAATATTTTTCCACCCTTTTACTGTGAGTCTATGAGAATCCTTGCAAGTTAAATGGTTTCTTAGAAACAGTATATATTTGGGTTCTTTTTTTTTTTTAAATCCACTCAGCCAGCCTATATCTTCTAAGTGGATCATTAAGACTATCTTCATTCAACGTTAGTATTGATATGTGCAATACTGTTCTGATCATCATGTTGATTATTACCTAGTTGCTTTGTTTTCTCCCTTGTGTTACTGCTTCTTAAGAACTGTGAGTTTTAACTTTTGCATAATTTTATGATATGATGACCTTAGATGTCTAATGTTCTGTAAATATCAGTTAGGCCTATTTGGTAAAGTATTTACTTTAACTTTGACGTTCCTTTGTTGATTTTTTGTCTGGATGATTTGTCCTTTAATGAGAGTGGGTGTTGAAGTCCCCTACTATTATTGTATTGCAGTCTCTCTCTTCATTTAGATCCATAAATGTTTGATTCATATACTTGGGAGCTTCAGTGTTGGGTGCATAGGTATTTATTAATATAATTGTTCAAAAAGTCCCCAAACAATAGATACTGGCATGGATGTGGAGAGAAAGGAACACTTGTACACTGTTGGTGGGACTGCAAACCAGTGCAACCTCTGTGGAAAACAGTATGGAGATTCCTTAAAGAACTAAAAGTAGACCTACCATTTGATCCAGCAATCCCACTACTGGGTATTTACTCAAAGGAAAAAAGTCATTATTGAAATAGCAATAATGTCTTGCTAGCAAATTAACAGAAAAATGAGCTCTCTCTGCTTTCTCTGTTTCTCTGCTTCCTCTCCCTAGCTGACAGGCACCCTGTGGGGCTCTGTTTTCACAACATCTAAAAGGAGCCCAGCAGACGGAAAGGAAATGCAATTTTTTTTCTTTTATGATTGCTAGACCTATTGACTAAAACTGCCTTTTAGAATCTGCTTTTACAGGCTCAAGGAGTTCCTGAGTGGCCAACAGCGGACAGCAGGGGTATGAGCTACAGGCCTCAGTTCTTGCTCAAAGACAGAATCAATGACAAGATCACAATCACCATTGATAAGCTTGGTTTCCAGAGGAAAGGCAGCTGCTTCTGTTATCTGCCTGCCACTAAGAAGAAAAGGCACAGATAGAGCAGTTCACAGAACCCTGTTAATTTGGCTACAAACAATAAATATTACATACAAATATAATAAATCATCTTCATTCCCTTTACATTTCCTTCATCCCTTTATAATTCCTAAATAATAGGTCTGAGTAACCAGTTTTCTAGGCCAACACATGCTTCCTTTTTTGTGTTGGCCCTTTTCCATCTGGAAAAGTAAAATAACCTTTTTCTTCTTTCTATCCTAATCTCAGCATGAGAAACTTTTCTCTATCCATGCTGTGAGATTTTTAAGTCTCCACCCTAACAATTTTATCAAAAAGACACTTGTGCTGGAATATTTATTGCAGTACAATTTACAGTCACAAAGATGTGGAATCAAGCCAAGTGCCCATTAATTCATGAGTGGATTAATAAAATGTGGTATATGTACACCATCGAGTACTACTCAGCCATTAAAATAATGAATTAATACCTTTTGCAACAATCTGGATGGAACTGGAGACCATTCTCCTAAGTGAAGTATTGCAAGAATGGAAAAACAAACGCCACATGTACTCACTATTAAATTGGAACTAACCAATCAACACTCATTTGCATGGATGGAAATAAAACTCAGCAGAAATCATGCAGGTGGTGGGGGATGAGGGGATGGGCAAAATCATACCTAACGAGTACAATGTACACTATCTGGGTGATGCGCACACTTATAACTTTGGCTCAAGCAGTACAAAAGCAATCCATGTAACCAAAACATTTGTACCCCCACAATATTCTGAATTAAAAAAAGAAAGAAAAAAATCGTTACATCCTCTTGCTGAACTGATGACTTTATCACTATGTAGTAACCTTCTTTGTCTCTTTTTACAGTCTTTGACTCTTTAGTCTATTTTATCTGATATAACTATAGCTACTCCTGTTCCTATTTGGTTTCTACTTGCATGGAATATCTTTTTTCATCTTTTCATTTTCAGTCTATTTGTGTCTTTACAGGCAAAGTGGATTTCTTGTAGGAATCATGTAGTTGGGTCTTATTCCTTTATCCATTCAGACACTATGTGCCTTTTAATTGGAGAATTGAGACCTTTTACGTTCAGTGTTATCATCGATAAGTAAGGCCTTCCTACTGTCATTATGAATTGGACGTCTCCTTCTTAGAAATAATTTGACATAGATTCACAGAAGGCCAAGTATTTAGATGCCTCTATATTTGTATGTATGACATTGACTTACTCTAAGGAATTCTAAAGCAGATGAGCAATATGTACTAAGATGAGTCAATAATAATATGCTTATCAGAATAGTAAAAAACCAGGAATGATTTACTTGTCTAAACTAAAAAACAAGTTGTAAATTATAAACATCCTGATGATATATTGCAATTCAGAGTTTAAAAATCCCATTGTAGAAGAATTTTTTTTGGTATGGAAAACCAGTGATAACATATTAGTAGCAAAGAGATGGACTATCTAATCTTTAAGTAAAATTAAATACTATTTAAAAATAAATATACCTAAAACAAAAAAGAGAAGAGCATATAAAAAAATTAAGGGTAGTTTTTCCTTGACAGTGGGACTCTAGCCTTTTCTGTGTTTTAATTTTTCTTTGCTTTGTGGCAAAGGTGTACTACATTAAGCATAATCATGCTTAAAAATGTTATCTAAAGAGTTAAAATGGGTAACAATAATAATAATACATTTAACAATTGCAACAAGGGAGATATGGGATAAAATTTATATGAAAATATTAATAACATTATAATTGTTGAGAGCCCAATTTTTGCTAAGTGCTATGCTATGCTTATTTCTTTAGATAATTTATCTCATTCAATCCTTATAGGAATCATATGTGATGGGACTATTATCATTACCTTTTAATAGTTGAAATACATGAAGCTTAGGAAGGTTAAGTAATTTGACAGTTATCACATAGCCACTAAATGCGAGAGATGGGATTTGCGTGCAAGCCAGTCTGATACCGGCGAGGGCTCTCCTCAGCATCCAGGACACAATTATAGAGGAAATACCAGTTACCCACTTCCTAAGGCTTACCTCAAAAGCTGAAGGAGGCTGAGATTAGTTATTTCTCTTTACTTCCCCAATAAAGCAAACTGTATCTACACTGGAGTACAAATATGCATCCACATAGAAATGATGACATGTATTAAACATATCAATATTTAATTGTAAACTTCTTTTTTACCTTCATCATAATTATGTTTCATATGCAAAAATAGATTTGTGCGTTATTGATTAACATGACTAGACAGTTTTTGAGGACAATGAGAGTATAGATGTGACCTCAGAGATAATCTGATCTAAAATAGTCATTTTGCAGATGAGAATGTTCAGTCAGGAGGAAAAAAATCTGGCTGATGATGGCACCAGAAATAGAAATGAAGTCTGCAGCATTCCTGTCTGGGGCTCTTCAGCTGTTTTTAATGTGATCTGGGTGGTCAAGACCTTTTCAGGGATCCACAAATTTGAACTCTTTCCATAGCAATACCAACATATTATTTGCCTTTTTCACTTTTATACTCTTATGAGTTTATAATGGAGTTTTCCAGAGGCTACATTGTGTATGACTTCACAATAGATTGAAGGCAAAAGCAGATATGAGAATACAGCCAGACATTTAACCAGCCAATAAAGAGATTTGCAAAAATGGAAAAAAAAGCCACTCTTCTCATTAATATTTTTGTTTTGGAAAATAATGTACTTTTCCACAAAAATGTATTGTGTGTATTAACATATAATATGTTTATTATTTTATTTTAATAAATTAATAAATAAGCATTTAAAAATTATCTCAGCTTTAATTTCTAATATGGTAAATATTGATAGGAATAATCCACAAAAATGTAATTTGTGGTACTTCATAATTTTTAAGAATTTAAAGGGATCTTAAGGTCCAAGTTTGACAACTGCTATATTAAAAATATTTCTCTGTGCTTAATAGAAAAACAGTATTAATTTAATAAATATGATAGTTCAGCATTTCAAATCTTTATATATTCTAAAATTTTTTTCTGATTTTTAAAAAATCTGTGACCAAGAAAAACCCTTGTGTTATAGTGATATTTATCTTATATCTACAAATCCCATATCTCAATGTTTAACTATGCTTTCATATCATTAAATTAAATCATACATAAATGTATTTTTTTCTTATTTTCCTACAGAATATTTCAGCACAGAAAGCAATTTTATAATCTAAATTAGATTACTTCTGATCTTTATTACTAATTTAAATCATATTTCTCAAAGTTAAAGAAGCATATTGTTTCAGAAAAATTAGATGCTTTGCCTTGGTATTATGGCATGCTTAAAATATATGCTAATATTGCAGTGAGAATCATTATTGAGTTTCTCTACATAGCACTGAAAGGAAAAACAATTAAAACGGCTTTAGAGTATTAATAATTCATGAGGGGAATGTCTATTCCTACTAGACTACATCTTAAAAAATCCAAGCGAGACAAGAGGGAGCCTACTGAATCCTTCCCAAGAGAGAAGCTCTCCTCTCTACTTTATGAGGAAGTTCATTTCAAGCTGCCCTAAAATAGCTATATATTTGCCTATTATTCATCTGCCTTCTCCAGGAACTTGTAAGTAGGAATGAGGCTTTCACAAGAAGACACTTGTCAAGTAACTAACTAAATAAATAAATAAATAAAATCCTACAGAATACCTTCTGCATTTCTCAGACTAACCAGAATAGCACCTAACATAATGCCCTACACACAGAAAGATCCAGTAGATAGCCATTTTGACATTCCATCCCACCTACATTTTAGATATTTCATCCCACCAGCTTTGCTTCTTAATTCTCCCACCCGCTTGAAACCTGGGGTTTCCTAAATGATTTCCAGGCCTGCTGCCATATCCAATTTTTAATAGGACTCTCTAAAGTGAACTATAATTTGAAAATACATAATCAAGGACACTGTGGGATTCTCAGCTTCAGGCAATATGTTCTGTCGAGTAGAAGAAAGCTCTGGCAAACAGCAGACCCAGATCCTCTCACCAGCTGTGCCCCTGACTTGTTCTATAATTTCAGTCAAGTCACTCTAACAGCCATTGTCTGTCTGTTTCACTGGTGGAATCTACAGAAGTTCTAGCCTGCTTAACTCCGTAACAATGATCATGCCAGGATTAATGAAATGAAGACTGTAAAGACATGTTATCCCTTTGGGGAAAAACACTCTGAAAATAAAGGTATTAGAGAAAATCATTGGTTATCACTTTCAAGAACTCAGACTCCCAAGTTTCACGTTGCATGCATGTTTTCTGGCAATTAGATCATTATTGCTTTTTCTCATATAATAAAAATAGTACCAAAACCAAACAAACAATTCCTTTTGAAATTGAACAAAAAAAGCAAACTTTTCTTTTGTTTCTTTAATGTATGATGTATTTTCTGAGTATAAGCATATTGCATTATAGCACGAGTTGGCAGCTTTATCCTCAAATACACTTCCATCTGCTGGCTGGACCTCAATTTTACATGCCCAATTGCACATTGTTTAATTGCCCGTCTCTGCCAGTAGCATAAATATATTATATATTTATATTAGTAAGTTCCTGTATATGTTTGTACATACACGTAAACATGTATTGACTCCACTCGTATTGAGTTCTTGTGCTGCAAATTTTAAAAACACATGGTCTTGTCTATGCATTTTGACAGAAATAAACCCCCTCAAGGTTTCTGTTTAAAATCATGCCCACAGGCGTAGACTGAGGGGCATGCCTGCTATGAGTTCACATTCATATACTTCAAAAGAAAGTGTGTATGTTTGTGTTTGGGAGTGGATGATGTAGGGACAGAGGGGTTAGGAAGAAAATCCCTTGTGAATGTAAAATATTCCCTGTGTATTCAGCATCTGAGTATCTGAATTCTATGCTCTCATATGGTTCTTCAATTTAAAATGCTGGTTTCGACTATATTTTATCATGGCCTAACTTGATATTATCCAATCCTCAAATACCCTAGAAACACTTTTTCTCATGCATCAATCTCTCAAAAGAAAATAGATAAATTGCTCTAACTCTACATTAAGTCTAGAGAAAGCTTTTGAATAAGTTGCAAAGTATTGAAAAATATGATTTAGCATGAAAATGCCTTCCAAATAAACCACCAAAATGCCTTCTGTGATGATCTGTGATGAAGGAACCTGCTGGCTATGTGGTACTCACATGAGAGATTCCAACAGCTCCTTCTGAGTTAGGGAGATAATTGCTTCAGTTGAGTTCATAAACTCACAAGCACAATTCATCCAGTGAAAAATCCTAAATAAACATCATTGGAAAACAAAATCTTTACACAGGGATGTCTGCTGCTTTGCAACATGGAGAACTACTAGTCTGAAGATTGTCGGTTTTGAAATCTAAAGTAATGTATTACCCTGCAGGGCCCCATCCATGCCAGCTAAAACAGATGTAGCATATTTGTTTCTGGAGTGTGCTCTGCTGGGGAAAAAAATATCTCTCTTTTTCCCTTTCTCATTTAAAGATTGAAGCTTAAGAAAAATAAAAATTGCTTTTGGATTGATATTTATGCTAGATTTCAATATTGAATAAATATTATGCATGACTTCCTTATAGGTGCCTGAAAATAAGGTAGGGTATTAACACAGGAGCATTCTTGCGATCCATACTGTGGTATTAGCACTTTCTGCTTATGCGAAGCGGCATTAGTTTTATATGAGCAGTTATAATGAAAGTTTAACACAGTTAAGAAAGAATTAACTATACACGGCTAACATTCAACTTACTGCGAATGTCCTAGCCATAAAACAAACGCTACACATCAAAGTAACTGTGAAATTCACATTTGTTCACAGACTATGAAATGAAATCCGTTGCTTAATATTCCAAAGCATTTAGAGTTTCTAATACATTTAAAAACTGAATAATGGTAACATCCTTTATGTAAATTCATGTTTCCTAAGAAGGAAAGACAAAAGAAAGAAAGAAAAACAAATCTACACAAGTCAAAAAACATATTAATTACATAAATTAAATTAAGTCTACCCTTAAACAAAATCAGGACTACATTATACACATTAAGATAGAATTTAAGTTCTTTAAAAATGTTATGTTAATTTGATTAATAGGGCATATTAGGTCAAAAATATAACTTTGAAACTAATCTATCCTTCTTAGAAAAACTTTCAGTAATTTATCTGACACAAAAGCTTCTTAACTTTTGTGACCTATTATTTTTGCCACAATGATGGAAATAAATCAGTGCCGAGGGGAGGCATTCTGGTGGAAATAATGCAAGAGTGTCAAAATATAATGTGATTTATCTCAAAGGAAATGGAAACTAGGGATATTCTATTCTAGAAGCCTAAAAGGAAAATGAGTTATAATCTCCCAGGGTTTACACTAGGCCAGAGTGGTTATATAGACAACGTGGGAAGTTAGCAGCCATTGAAACACCATGTAATCTCTTACTAGATAATGTGTTACAGTAAAATGAATAGTAATCTTGGAATCAAAAAAGATGTTTTTTTAAGTTTCAAAGATGAACATCTATTTCTCCACTTCTTTTCTTATTTAAAAAACTTGAAGTTGCTGCCTGGATTTCACATTTTTCTTCCAAAAGGTAATTTCTTAGCATAACATATGCTTCTCATAAAGTTGACACTTGCTGAGGAAAAAGAAGAAAATGTCTTAAAATCAAAATTTAGGGCAGCATAATGGCTCATACCTAAAACTTTGAGAGGCCAGGGTAGGAGGATCGCTTGAGGCCAGGAGTTTGAGACCCCCTGGGCAACATAGCAAGACCCTGTCTCTACAAAAAATAAAAAACTTAGCTAGGCATGGTAGCATGTGTGTGTTGTCCTAGCTACTCAGGAGGCTGAGGCAACAGGATCGCTTGAGCCCAGGAGTTTGAGGCTACAGTGAGCTATAATCATTACACTGCACTCCAGCCTGGGTGAGCTGAGCAAGACCCTGTCTCTTAAAAAAAATCAAAATATAAGAATTGCATTTCATGAAGAAAAGAGGAAGGTGTCCAATGGTCAGCTCGTAAAGCTTTCCACACACTACTTTGATTTTAACCTCTAGATATTTATAACAGAATAGTCCATCCCAAGATTATGCCTTTAAATTGCCCGACAGTCAGCAGAAGTAAGGGCCCTATGATCTTCACAAAATATAGGAGAAGATGCACTTTGTAATCATTAGTTAGCAAAGATCAAGCAGACAATATTAAAGGTTTATAGCATTTGTCCAGCAAAACATGAAGTGATGGGACTTGTGTACAATGGTATCCTGTAATGGTGAGGCTGATTTATGGAAGCTATTGAATAAGTTCAAGTGCTTTAAATATGCAGTACGTTAAACATAATGTGTTAGAAACTGCTCATGCCTCTTCTAGCTACTTAGGAATTTCTTTTACTGGCTGCTGCAGGTGCTGCTACTTAAATCTTGGGTGATCGGAACCACCTTGCCCCCAACCATGGGCATCTAGGTGATTTTTGCTGTGATACAAAGTCCTCCTTTGTAACTTAAAGAATTGGGACAAACCTTGCAGTGCAGTTTATTTTCCAGAGCTCCCTATAGGATCAGACTAGGGCTAGACTTCACTGAACCTCATCACTGCTTAGTTTTCTTTCTCTTTCCTTCTCCTGCTGTCTTTATACCCTGAAACGGTTTGGATGTTTGGCCCCTCTAAATTTCATGTTGAAATTCAAACCGCAGTGTCGGAGGTGGGGCCTCGTCAGAGGTGCTTGGGTGAATCTCTCATGAATGGCTTGGTGCCCTCCCCACGATAACAAGTGAGTCCTTGCTTTATTCGTTCACGTGAGAGCTGATTGTTTTAAAAAGCCTGGCACCTCCTTCTCCCCCTTCTTGCTCCTCTTGCCATGTGACGTGCTTGCTCCCCCTTCACCTTCTGCTTTGATTAGAAGCTACCTGAAGCCCTCACCATAAGGAGACGCTGGTGTGATACTTCTTGTACAGTCTGCAGAACAGTGAGCTGAATAAACCTCTTTTTTTTTTTTTTATAAATTATGCAGTCTCAGACATTCCTTTATAGCAATGCAGAATGGACTAATATACTCCCTTACACATTCTTCCTGGGAGAATTCTAGTAAGAAATCACTTGCACAAGAATTCTCATTATAGGAACTGCTTCCAGAGTATCCTCTCTAAGGCAAAAAACAGCAAAATTGGCAAAGTTCTCCACATACCAAATCAAAGAAAGAGTTTTCCAACATCATAATCCTGCACAATACAACTACATAATGTTAGAGCTGGAAATGACAATTAAATTTGTTTACTGATCAGGAAACTAAAACCACAAAATGACCTGTACAAAGTCACTCATCAATTTAATAAGAGGGTCAGGACTATAACCCCCATACAATAACTCCCAGTCTGGTGCTTCAATACTATGAGAGCATCTTTAAAATGTATTCCCTTTTCTTGACTTCCAGTATCACCAATTTATTTGTGTATTCACTATTTTCTCACCTAGCTGTAAAATTTATTCTTTTTTAACGAAAGACTCAAAAATTTCAGCTCAATAATCAAAAATATTTCTGAATTATAATGGAGAAGATCCACTTTCATAATAAAAAATACTGAAAACAAAATAAAATTTATGATTCACTAAGAGCTTACTATGAACTGGACCCTCTGCTAATTGTGTTGCATGCATTATACCACGTAATTCTTAGAACAGCTTAACATGGCAGGTACTATTATAATATCTACTTTAGCAATGAGGAAATCAAGGCTCAGAGATGAAAATAGAAATGTAGGGTCAAGGTGAAATCTGACTTACTCGCACTTGCCTTCATAACATCCATATAGCATTGCCTCTCTGTTGGCCTCTGGCTACATGTTATGCAATGGAGTAGTCTTGGTGACCCACCAGAGCACTCCCTTTCAGCTACTGTAATTAATGTTTATTCTGTGATGAGAATAATGGGGAAAAAAGCCAAGAAATTATTTTCTTTTAAAAAAGGATCTTCATTTAGACAAAACGATTTAAGAAAACAATTTGCATCTTTTTTTTTAAAAAACGTTTTTCAACTTTTTATTGGATATAGATAAATTATAATTGTATGTATTTATGGAGTAAAAAGTAAAGTTATGATACATGTATACAATGTGGAATGATTGACTCAAGCTAATTAACATGTCCATCGCCTCAAATACTTATCACTCAATCCTCCCATCTAACTGAAGTATTGTAACCTTTGATTATCATCTTCCCTTTCCCCACCCCTGGAAGAGTAACAACTATTTTACTCTCTGCTTCTATGGGTTCCATTTTTTTAGCTTCCATATATAAGTGAGAACATGTGGTATTTGTCTTTCTGAATTTGCACCTTTCTGAAGGTAAATTAATACATATTATTTTGGCAGTGATCCCAAAGTATGATTCTAATTATTGGTTTATTATTCTATTTATTGGGGAAATAATCAGTCCCTTGAATATTTCAGAACTATAAAAGTTACATTCCACTGTAATGGGCTAGAATGTTTACCCCTCCTTGTGATGTCCTTGGATTTTAGCCAATTTAATTTAATTGACAATGCAAATGAAAATCCCCAACTTAAAATATTGCACTATCTGTGGGATGGATAAGAGGGACTATGTATGGATTGAAAAGGCAGTCATTTGCTAGGGTTTCATGGGGAGGGACTCACCTCAGAGTGAACACTACTCTTGCCAGAGAAATATTTTGATCATTGGATTGAATTTGCCCTTAATTGGACTATTAACTCATATTTTGGGACCCTTTTATAACAGGTACTCATTTTATGAACAGAATGGCAATATACAAGTAGATTCTTTTTATTTTTAATTAATAATTCAATTAATAAATGCCATGAAAGTGGTACTTATAAATTATGTAAAAATAAACCATGGTTTCTTTACTCACTCTGATGGAAAATTTAAGATTATAGGTTTATATTCCTTTGATCTGCTTTTTTTTTTTTTGGTTTCAGTTTTGACTCAGCAGGCTATGATCCACTGCAAACCACTAATATTTGTGTTTTCTTTTCCCTAAGTGAGTCCTAACATTTTATATTTTATAACTGTCCAATTATTCTAATACTTTTTTTTTCATCTAGAGGGAAAGAACCCAAAACAACTTTTATTATTATTTTTTAAACGAGCAATACAGGTTCCCATCCTGCTATGAATTTTAACAGTAGGCTGATGTTTTCGTCTACTTTTGCAGAGTGTCCTGCATGTATCCTTGTGGATGATCTGCACACTCATTCAAATACCCCAGCACCCGAACACAATTACACACACTTCCATGTGGCTGGCCTTATACTGGGAATTGGGAAAGGCACAGAAATCCAGCAGAGAATCCCTGGGATGACAGCCTAGCAGAAATAAATATATCAAACAGTTTTGCTATTCTCATGAAGCTTAGGAAAACAGACAAAATATCATAGTAACATTATCAGTCTCAAAGGTCTTGAATAGTTAGTTCATGGCAGAAAGTGTAGAAAGGAAAATTGAGAAAGTGAATTCTGAGGGAATATGTATCTTACCCCCATGACATCTGTACTGACCAATGTTTGAGAATTAGTCGTCTCTACAGCAACTGTTGTGAGATGGCTCGAGATCATTTTTACAGAAATCATATTCCATAAGAATTTAGCCATATTAAACAGCAGTTTCAGCCAGCCACCCAGGATAAACATTTGCTGTTAGAAAGAATATCAACATCCTGTCAACCACCATATCTACTATTCAACTTTGACTTACCCAAGTCTCCGATTTTTCTGCATCGTTTGTTATACTATTGGTTTAAATTTTACCATGTTTTCTATTCTGATCTAGACCTTTGAAGAAATACTCACTCAGGAAGGTAGTATACTAGAAAAGACACTCTTACCTGATAATTATGAGAATTGGAATTTTCTCCTCGTTTTGACACAGCTATTCATCACGTTGGGGCAAATCACTTAATCTTGTCAAGGTTCAACCTTGTCATCTGTAAAATAGGTGGACTGAAATTATTACTCTTTAAGGTCTACGGTTTTGTCACATAAGGTATCTGAGAGCTTTTACTTCTGTAGCAATTAGATTGTGGGAGCCCTGGCCCTCAAAAGCCAAGAAAGAATGTAAAAAGGCTGAGACAAAAAATAGAAAGTTAAAATACAAATGACCTTATACCCTAAAAAAAAATGTTACAGTTTCCTTGGTGCCCTGGACATATTCTTATTGGTTTTCTCAGTAGTTTATGAACATATACCTTACTTTTTGACAGTTTTTAACTCCTTAGTCTTCTTTAAACATTATCCCCAACCTTGAAAGTCATAGACATTATAATGCTAATGAAGATGCTCTTGAAAGAAGATCAAGAAAAGCCAATTCATGAGGTAGTGTTATTTGAGGTCATCATTCCTAATCTCAAACTAAATGAGCATAGAGAGAACAATTATTCCTGAAATACTGTGCTCTCATTTGACTTAGGTTTTAAAAAAATTCTTTATCTTGTGAAGCATATTGCTTATGTTTGTGTCAGGGCTGCCCTCATTATGCCCAACCACTTTTCAACTACATTTGGCTGAGGATTACTCTAGAATAACACAGTTCCAAAGTTATCTGTTTGCATATGGTCGCTTCAGGAGGGATTCAAAGGAGACATTTATTGTGTTTATACAAAAGACAACCCTCTGTTCCCCAAGCTTAAATATGTTTTTTTCCAAAATGTACCCTCAAAATCAGTGTCTTTCTCAATCTAATATTATATTGGATGAAGAAGTGTTGTTTAGACACATAGTTATGTACTACTTACTGTTGCTATAAAAATGAAGTTTAATCTCTGCACAATTTCCATTGCTTTTCCTTTGAAATCTGGTGTTTATTGCAACAGAACTTCAGATTTTGCAACATGATAGTCTGAAAGACAGGCCAACACAGGCAGCTCTTTGGAAACAAGAGACCTGGTACTTGCAACAGCTGAGAAGCTGGCCAAACACCAGGATGAAGAGAAAGACACTCAGGTAGGTTGTGCTGATTTTCCAGGCCTCTTTTATTTTTTTTATAGAGGATGTCTTTTGACAAATTATGGATGCTATTTTGTTGTTCTTGTTGTTGGTCTGTGTTTCTGCTAACCATACTCTTCTGGAAGAGACTTTGACCATCTGGATGTAGTTTTTGTTTCTGTGAGAAAGAAATTCTGTGTCCTTGACATGTCACTGGTATAAATAAATGCTTAATGAGGAGAACATGGATCAAGATGCTATATGTTTCCAGGTCAAATTAGGACAACTACTACAAGTTGTTTGGTGTATACAGTTAAGCATAAGAGCCTGAAAAATGTATTTATCATAAAACTATTTATGGGACATTCCCGAAAAACTCAACAGTTAGTTTGGAACAATGACATGACATTGCACACAATACAGTTACCTGCAAGTTCAAAGGCAAGTAAACTTGAACATATACACTACATAAACTGGTGAGACTTATAGTTTTATTTTAAGAGATCATCATATGCTTCTTTCATTATAAAAACAACCATGGATTTAAGGTACAGATTTAAAATTTGCAGTAAACTGTAAGAAAAGACAAACTAAAGGGACAAGTCAAATCAAAGAACAATGTTTGAGGTGTATATGCTTTTTTTATTCTTCACCCTTTATTTAATTAGCAATTCATTTGCCATAATTCATCTCCAAATATTACTAAGTGTTTTATCTGGGCAGTGAGATTTGGTTTATTTTATTTTATTTTTCTTCTGAATTTGAAATTGAATAGCCAGTGAGGTAGATTCTCCTCAATTACATCAAATTATCCATATTAGTGTTGATTCTAAAAAGTATAGTTTTGTTTATTTTCTACATGAAATAAAGACAAAAATCTTAATTCAAGATTGGGTGTAATTTTTAGTTAGGTACTTATTTCTATATCCTTGTTCTCAGGAGCTAAATCTCTGTTGGGATATGATGAAATTCTCCCTCCCTAGGTCTGTACATGAAATAATTGTGCTGTCTGAAAACTACGCATTTGGTGACATTGGTTATCCATATTCTCTGCCATTAAAGTTTGCATTTTCTTGCCTGGGGTGGTAAGACATTATTGAGGCCCTTAACTCTGTTCTTTAGCTATAATACATTTCTTTTCTTCACCACTGGGTGTTAGGAGGCATGAAGATAACTTTAAAGCTAGCTTGTGTCTTTGTCTTAGTCTGTGAATTACAGTCTCTATTTAAAGAATCACCATTTAAAGCCATGAGATCCTTTGTAAAATTCCACCCTTCTAACTAGGAAATTACTGTTGAATCAGTCTAGTTCATATAGAATATTATTTAAATGACTTTTTATTACAATGTAGAAATATTCTGGATCAAATAATAATATTATACAAAATCCAATAAGTATATACTGAAAATTCCTATAAAAGAGATATTATATTTTAGGGTTCTACACAGAGAGTTTGTTTATAATTCTGCATTTCTCAGTCTGAGACACCATAATTATTTCTGTCCTCAAATGTTCAGTCTTTGTTAATATACCATCAGACCTTTAATATCAGTATGAAAACAAGGTGCCTTGCACCTGAAGGGAATTTTGGTCTAGTCAATGTGTTTGATCACCTGGTTTGGATGAACAGCAGGGTTATATTTCATGCTAGAAAAAACTTTGGAAATGGGAGCTGAAGCTATAATTAGATTTTACTTGAATGCCAGCCACTGTGCAATTATTAAAAACTGAGCTAGATGAAGGATATTATATTCCTAATTTTATATTCTAAATGTCAATATTGGGCACTTATCATCAGACCCTTTAAAAGCCTCTGCTTTTAAAATAGACATGGTGATGGATGACTTAAACTCAGAAAATAGTAGACCCTAAAAGCAAGATAAACCACAAGGAATTACTTCCTTTCAGTTTAAGAAAACTTGGACCTCTTAACAAATCAGTAGATAATATAGTATAATGATTTTTATATTAATATATTATTTCTACCATTTGAACTGGTTGCATTAACCTTAAACTAAACAATTAAACAGGGTTCTCTAAAGACAAGTTGCTCAATAGCATCTTGTTAATGGAGAGTGACCCAACTCTTCAGTTATTTGGAATGTCTATTAGGAATTGTTTAGGAATAAATATAGCCTTGACCAGCTATGTTGCACAGTCATAAACAGTATAATTTATGGCAAGACAATAAAAGTAGGCATATTCTAAACTTAAGCCTTTTATTACTCATAACCTGCCACTGTGAATGTTTGTATTCTTCTTTAGTAAGCTCTGCTACAAATCATTAGAGTGATTATCATATAACAAGATTCTTCCGACTGATATTCTCATACTTTTCCTTACACACCAGATGGATGAGGAAATTCTACATGGTAAAAACAGCAACAACAAAATTGAAAACCAACAAACAAAGAAAATAAATCTCTGAGTATAGGTGTGCTAAATCTTTAGGGACATTAAAACACAGATTATTATATTTTACATGGCTATATTATATGATACGGATATATCAACCTCAACATATCCAGAGAAGCTGCACAGTTATATATTTTATTCCTTAAAAGTTCTCCTTCTCACCTTACTCAGTAGGCAGTTTGTATCCAGGAATTTCTGTGTCAAAAAAGTTTTCCCACCTCAACTTTGGACTGCATGAGGACAGGAGTGATTGGCTTGGTGGTAGACGGTTGTGCCAAGAGTCAGTTATGTGAAAGTAGAATGTATGTAGCACGTAGTCGAAGTCCAGAAAGGCAAAGGATGACTTTAGTGAGGTGAGTCAAAGGAAGAGTTTTCCCATTTTATAGGTCTGAGCAAGCAGGAAATAAACTCTATGAACTTTGAAACTTGAATCAGTACATAATGCATTATAATGATTTTTATGTTAATATACTGTTTCTATTCTATTAATCAGAAACCCAGCCTGAAGAACTTACAAAGAAAATGTAAGGAATTCAAGGCAAAGCATCAGAGTATGAAAAAAGAATAATTTTGTTTAGTGGCTCTAAGTAATGTGTACATAGTACCAGCTGTGAAAAAAAAGTTCTTCAAAACGATAGTATCCTTTTTACTTCTTGTTCAGTATCAGGTCTGTGAGTAAGGGTTAGACCATGCATTGTCACCAGTAATTTTATTAACTTTCTAGTTGATTAATATAATTAGTTATTGTTATAACTTTTCTTCAGGCTACTTACTGCTTTAGCTCTATCCTATAGATTTTGATACATGCTATCTTCATTACTATAATGGTAATGGTATAATGAATAGTAGAAAATTGGCTAGTGTGCTCACGAGGTGTTTGATAAAATTTAATATCCATTGTAGATGAAAATTCTTAATAAAATTTAAATAGATGAATAAAGTAGTAAAATATATCTGTCTTAACCTAGAATCTGGAATTATTTTCATTTATTCAGGGCCAAGAAAAACCCAGTATTATGGCTATTATTTAACCTTCACTAACAATATGTGAAAGTTCTTGATTTTTTACATCTTTATTAAAACTTTTGCTCTTTGCCAGACTGCTGGGTTAAAAATTATAGAATATTTTAAATTTGTAATTATCATATGAAAAGTGATATTCACTGTCTTTTTATTTTTAGAATAATTTTCTTTTCTTTTCTGGGATTATAGTCTAACAACTTTTGCACATTTTTCTACCTGGTGGTTGGACTTATTGATTTGTAAGAGTGCTTTAATAAGCTCAAAATATTTTTTATTAATTTTTAATTTGTCTTGTGACTTTATGGTGGATTTTGCTATGCTGAACTTTTGTAGAAATTGAAATTTATCCATCATATTTTTAATGACTTCTGCATTTTTTTTGTTTGGTTTTTAAAAATTTTTTTGAAAAGTCATCTATACCTCAGAAATACTAGTCAATGAAAGTAGAAAACATGAAGATGTCATAAATATAATATTTTGAAGAGAATGTAAAATTATTATATTGTTTGTTGACATTAATATGTTATACTTGGAAAATCCTGAAGAAATAACTGAAAAATCAGAGTGAGAATATTCAGAAATGCACCTGAACACAAAATTAATATACAGAGACCAGTAGCCATCATATATAATCATTCAACTAGGTGGAAGCTACAACAGAAGAAAAACCCCTATTAAAGTTCACCTCTAAATAAAATAAGATACTTGGGAATAACAAGAAATATACACAATGTATATGAAGAAAACTTCAAGATGATACTCTGGGATGCAAGGTTGAGTCATGGACAAATGAAATGGTGAACATATCCTTAGAGGAAGCCTCAACATCATAAAAAGGATTGCGTGTCCCTAAACTAATGTATCAATCTAAAACAATCCCAGTAAAAGTATTAGAAATTTAAGAGTTTGATTCTCAAGTTAAATGGCAAGACAATAGAAAAACTAAATTGGAAGGTTGAGAGAAAGAAGATCGACGAGCTGTGGACACTCCTGTCATACACTTTTAACTTAATATAAAGTTATGATAGTTGAAATCAGAGTAATGTTGTTGAAAGCAATGTATAGCAATGGAAACGAATATAAAGTTAAAAATAGACCCACATACATTTGGGAATTTAATATATTATGAGCTGTCATTTATAATTAATAGGAAAAGATTTCCTTATCAAAAGTTGGTATTCAGATAACAAAGTAACAATCTTGGAAAAAAATTAAATTGGCCCAAAATCTTATATCTTGCATTAAATAAACTCCAAAAGAGCAAAATATTTAAATTTATTAAAGAAAACCATAAAAGTTTACAGAAGAAAATAGAAAAAAGTTTTCTTAAAAGTGCTGGACTCTGGATGGCCTTTCCAAGTAATAATAATAGTAATAAATTTAAATTCCTACGAAAAGTTCTGCATAGCAAACTTCCTACCTAAAGGGAAGTCAACATACAAATTACAAACTGAGAAAAAATATTTTGAACTCATTAATGTGTTCTTACAAATAAAAAAATCCAACCACCAAGTAAATAGCAGGGGAAAAGATGTAAGCAGAAAAAAATACAAACAATTTATAAACATGAAAAAATTCTCAATAACATTTGCCATATGATGATCATAAATTAGAACTATTCTATTTTACCACTTGCACCTAGAAGTTTGGTAAAGAGCCAAAGTCTTAATTATCTATTGTGTCACCAAAGATGTAGAAAAACAAGCAGTTTCATATATTATTTGTGAAGGCTTAAATTGGTATAATTCCTTAGAAGAGTAATTTGTCAATATCTCCCCAAATTAAAAATGTGTGTACCTTTTGACCCAGCAATTCCACTTGTAGGACTTTATGCTGTTATGTAAGTGTGTTCATAGGCAAAATGATATAGGTACCAAGCTATTCAGTGAATAACAGTTTTGAAAGGGTGAAAAAACTTAAAACAATGTAAAGTTCATTCACAGAGAATGGAGTAAATGCATTGCACATATACAGTCATTTAAAAAACAAAAGAAATTTTTATATCATGATATAAGAACTCCAAGATTTGCTATTAAATAATAATACAGTCCATTGTAAATAGATATTCTATCATTTGTGTTAAAAAAGGGGAAATAAGATAGTGAGATATTTTGCATTTTGAAACATGTGAATGTATTAATTAAAGAAAGAATAACATGAAATTTTAAGAAAAATACGAATATTAAATATTACTATTCTTTAAAATGATTCAGCTTTTCTCTGAGACCCAAACTCTCACTCTGTTCTCACTTTCTCTTCCAAAATCACAGTCTCTACCCGAAGAGAATGAGTGGGGTTAAGAGATGCAACACAACTCACCATTTCTTTTACTTACTTATGATAAGTAGTTCAACTTTAAATCAACACTATAGACTGGCTTCTGGGTCTAACTTTGTACATCAACAGAACATTTATTGAGGTGATTTGTTAAACTATATATAAACATTCCTCCTTTTTCTTTCCCTAAGTAATATATTTTAAGGAAAAGTTTAAAAAACTATAGTTGTTTTTAATAAGGGCCAAATAAAGTGCTTTTAAAAAGAATTTCCTATCCCATTTAACAAAGGGCTATTTTGAAAAATGGTCCTGTTATATTACTTTTACTCTCGGATTCTAAGACATTTATTAGTAATCACAGAACACCTTTAAGTTAAGTTTAGAAGGTATTTTCTCCAACTATACCCAATCTGTTAATCTTTTCTTCATCAAATGCCAGCTTTTGCTATCAAGCAAGCCTATATTAGTATTGCCTTTCACTGGCCACTGTTAAGACCTGGGCAAATGTGTTGATTTTCTTACCTTCTCTGTTGATGCTTCTGATTACTGCCTGAAACCTAGGAAGAGTTAAAGAGAAGGGAATGTGGATATTTACAGCATAGCTTCCAGTTGAGCTTTCTCAACTGAAATCTTTAACTATTGTCACTGCAGGATGGAAGAAAAGTCTGACTCAAACTAGAAAACAAAATGGAGGTAGATATAATACATAGTAGGTCTTTCCTAAGCAGAGAAGCGTGATGCAATTGCTGAGCAACCCTCCAAATGATACATTATTAGTTTGAAATGTTATGAATTCCCAGGATATCTTCATATACAAATACAAAAGAAATCCCCACACTTCAAAGCTAAATACAAATCATTGTTATTATACACTTTAATTGTCAATAGTAAACTATAATAAGCTATATATTATAAAAAAATAGACATAGAGCTGGTATATCTGAAAGCTTTTGTTAAGCCCTAATGCGACCTACAAGTGCTAATTATGTTTTTATCCTAATAATTAAAATCATTGTTACTACAGTCAGTGCTTCAGTGACATTTATTGAGCTTTTCCTTTGTGTTGGAACCCTGTTCTAAAAGGTATGGGTAATAGGGTAGAAATAGTCCTCTGTTAAACTATCCGTATCACATTGATGTAAAAACACTCACTTGTATAGTTACACGTGTCCATGTAAACACACACACACACACAGAGAAACTTATTGACAAACATCTATAAAAAGAATAAATTGCAGACTGAGATGCAAAGTAAAAGGGTGGTAAATGTCAACAGAAAATAAGAAAATTCTTCTGTGAGGTGTTAGGTTTTAAGCCACGTTTTGAAGAGGGATGACACAGAAAAGGATAAACGAAGGCAGATAATCCAGAAAACTAGATGGCAATGTCATTAATGGGAAGAAAATGCAAAAAATGTTATAGAGAAGTTTGAACTTGACTGAAGAGAGAATATCAAAATGAAATTAGTTCAATGGAACATCAGTCTAGTCATCTTTTAAAAACTTTACTGGCATACTCATAGTTAATTTAATAAATTTATCCTAAGTCTTTCTAAAGATCATTTTCTGTAACAGTTGTATATGGTTTATGACAACTCCACAAAGCCTATTTACATTTTTCCTTTTTCTTGGCTTATAGCACATTTCTGCCCTTTGTTGCCCAATTTAATTTTTATATCTGCTGAGTTTTCATTATAGGCCATATAGGAGTATATCACCTTATACATTTTCTTATCCTCTGTTTTTCTTGAAAAATAGTATAATAAGGATGTTTTTATATTTGAAAAGTTATATGCTATTGTATATCGTTTTGTTGTGTGAAAAAAGTCATTTTTTATAAAAAAATAAGGTTAAAAAATTAATATTTTTATAAGAGATAATTTGATGACAGAACCCTTATTTTC
The DNA here is from genome assembly GCA_023783475.1 of Daubentonia madagascariensis. Classification (NCBI taxonomy): domain Eukaryota; kingdom Metazoa; phylum Chordata; class Mammalia; order Primates; family Daubentoniidae; genus Daubentonia; species Daubentonia madagascariensis. Next base: position 19,392,598 of record JAKFHU010001684.1, on the reverse strand, counting down.
AAAATAGCTCCCTATTGTAAAATCTTATTCAAATTTCATTAAGAATAAAAAGGACACCAAAAGCCAGGGATTTCAGAGGAACAGAGAAATAACGGAGAAACAATAGAGAAACAATTACAGAGGATGAACGAAAACTAAACAATAGAGATGCTCATACACATGTAGGTCTGTGTGTGATACATAGCTGCACAGCTTTCTTTCATAATCATTGTGCCATTTATGAATTTGCCAGGATTTTATGATCCAAATTAAAATAGTGATTTAATTTTTCTACACTAAGACTATGAAAAAACATCTTTTTGTTTGTAACCATTAAAATTATTTACAGAGTTTGGTGATCTTGCCAAATGTATGTGTTTTGAAAAGAATTGCCCTTGTATGTCTGCTGCATATCAAGTTTAATCTATTTCTTGTTTTTTTCCCAGCTTTCCTAGACTAGACCTACTGCTGAGGTTTTACTTCAGCATCTCTTCATATGTATCCTCTAGACTTAAATTTTACCTTATTTATACATATTTATTTTAGTCCTTTGATTTAATTATGACTGAATTTCCATGTTAGACCCATATTTGAAACCATCTAGGAAGACTTTGTTAAATGAGTGAGTTTCCATTGGGTTCTGTTGTTAAGTACATTTAAAACCACATGAGAGAGAACTAGGCTAATTCTAAACGGGCAACATACTTAATTGTTTCATCAAAAAGCATAAGAGTTACATTTTCACTATGGCTTGACCACTTATCTTAAAACATTTAGGAGGAGACCAGAAAAGGAAAGAGAAACTACTAAGTGTTTTGTCAAAAGCAGTTTTATTTATTTTCCTTTTGCAAAAGTAATTACTGTCCCTGTTTAGATGATGGACATTTTAAGACTAAAGCTATGGACTCTCTCCAGAACCAAAGGTATATAAACACAAAATTTTGTATAAAAGGTTAGGGTCTTTACAAGTGTGGCAAAGTCCATGGACCCCAGGTAAAATGTCTTGCTTTAAAATTTCTTCCTTCATGAATCGTACAGATAATCACCCTAATTTCTAGTATTTAACAGTAGATATTTTCTTCACAGTGTTTAATTCAATTGAATAGTGTTAATGGTTATTAGAACTCTTTTATATGTGATTTCCTAAGCCACTATTTTAAAAATTTTTCTTAAGAATAACTTATGATGTCAAATCTTTTCTCAATTTAATTTTCTACAAATTTCTAATTATATTTAATGGGAAGTATTTAATTTATAAAATTTAGTTATATACAGCTACATTTTAAAATGTAAATAAATATAATTACACAGGGGTTCAAATCCTTACTTTCCTGTTAAGTGTCTTTATAAGCATTGGGCAAATTATTTCACTTTTCCTAGTCTTGGTTTCATCTTCAGAAACATGGGTATTAGAATGCCTACATCATAAAGTAGTTGTAAGTAGTAAGTACCAAGTTTAAGGACTTCCCTTAGGGACTATTATAAAGAATATTTGTGGCAATTATTAGCTTTTTACTCCATTCCTTTTACTTATGGTTATTCCAGTTTATGTCATTTGATGTGAATATTTTGTGTTCCTCACATTCCCCTCAGTTGCAGTATGTAGCAGTGGGTAGAGTCAATCTTGTAGGATCTAATTGCGATTGATCCCATTGTACCAAATAATGTCAAATTGTGCTCATAGCTTCTCTCTCTAAAATGCCCCCCAGACTGAAGTTGACATTTGTGAATAGTCTCAGACTTAGAGTCACAAAAACGTTGAGCTCTATGATCTCCCTAAAGACCTTCAGAATGTCTGAAACTAAATGCTTCATGTAAGTAGCAGAAAAATTCTTCCACAGAAGAGGTGAATAGGGAGCGCTGGCTTCTTTATAGATTTAGGATTTTTTCAAATCAAATGTGAGGATGATAAGACAGGGAAAAGGTCAGAGAATTACAATGTCCTACTTTGTATTTAACAGAGAAAGAGAGGGAAAGTGAAGAAATAATGTGATTGGAAACAATGTGATAATTTATCAAATATTTTCACATTATCACATTTCCTTTGAACTTCATAGAACTGTCACATGGTAAAACAGTAGATATCTGTATCTTCCTTACACATGAGAAGAGTCTCAGAATGACTTAATGACTGAGAATATATATGACTCACTAATAGGGCTTTCCATTATTCTGTGCTTCATTATACAATTTAGAAATTTCTATTATAATAACATGATTTCTTTATCAAATTTCTTTTCCTACCTATACTCAGTCACTTTTTGGCTCTCAACTGTTTCTTATTGTCACTTTCCTGAGGTACTTAAAAAAATGTTCTAGGTATCTTCTCTGTTTCCCCATTCAAGAGGCATTTTCATAACTTTACTGGAGAGATAATTTTACTCAGTGTAAGAATATTACAAATAGTTCAGGTGGTTAATATCAATATTAGGTAGTGTTCAATCATTATATGTCTACTGAAGATCCGTTTTTGACTACAGCCTGTTCCACAGCTTGATACTTGTGATATGTTATATGAATGTAAAACATTTCTTAGATATTTTCTATTGAGTTAACCTACTGACCAAGCATTTGGTATAAAAAAAAAAAAACTTGAGATTACATCAGCAAGATGGTAGACTAGGAAGCAACAGGCACTCCTTCTCCCACAAAGATACCAAGTTTATGAAAAGATATGGACCAGAATAACTTTGTGAGAATTCTAGAGAGCAGTTGAAAAGCTATAACACCGAGGCCATTGTAAAACCAAGAAGGGATTCTATCAAAAGAGGTAGAATGACTTACAGCATTATTTGGTGGGCCATTTGTGCCCCTCCCCTTATGTGGCATAGTGCAGAGCAATCAGGAGGAAACTTCCCATGCCAAAGCTCCACCCTCAGAACAGAAACAAAAGACTAGATCTTGCTTCCAACAGTCTGGCTTTTCCCGGGGACTAGTTTCTGTCTTGCATGATTTGGAGCACTTACAGGACCAGTGCCACAGTTTGGAAGCCATTGAAAACAGAGGTGAACGGTACATCACAGCTGCAATTTTGCAGGCAGATGCCAGGGGAAGCAAGCAATCAGAAAAAGTTTGAGAGGTCCTATAACCTCCATATGGGCTGATTGGTGAAGGTTTTCTCCTGCATGAAGCCAGTAAGCAAAGAGTAGGAGAGGTGCTTGTTCTTTTAAATATTCATATCTCAGCAAAATCTCAGCTTTCAAAGAAACATGGCCAAACCAAAGGAACAAAATTCAACTCCATAAACTGACCCTAAGGAAACAGAGATCTATGAACAGCCTGATAAAGAATTTAAAATAATTGTTATAAAGATGCTCAATTAACTAAAAAAGAATACAGACAATTAATAATTTTATCTAACTGAAATGAAAACAATGTATGAACAAAATGAGAATATTTTGTTTCAGGAAAACAAGACATGAACAAAATGAAAATATCAGCAAAGAAATAGAAAATATAAAATGAATAAAAAAATTCTGGACCTGAAAATATGATAACTGAATGGAAAAAATCATTAAGGGTTTCAATAGCAGATTTTATCAGGCAGAAAGAACAATAAATGAACTTTATGACAGGTCATTTGAAATCACTGAGTCAGAGGAGCAAAAAGAAAGAACAATGAAGAAAAATGAAGAGAACTTAAGGGACGTATATGTGTATATGTGTCCCAAATTATATCCTAACCTGAATTTGAGTGTTGTTCCGTGCATTTTAGTTCCATCCAACTTGGATTTCCCTCTCTTACCTTTTCTTCTGTTTTTCAGTACAGTCTACAAATCTCATAATATTAAATATTTTCTCTACAGTCTGTTCCAGAAATACTTAATGAAACTAAATTACTCTCTGAGCTAATCTATCCAGAGTACTCTATATTGCTCTCCTTGTTGAGACTATGTTGCTCACCTGCAATCTTTTGAAATGATCTCCAGCTTCTCAACTTTTAAGACATTATCCCTTGGGAAAACTACTTCTCCCAATTTGGATCTGTTACTTAGTAGTTTACAGTCATTCATAGGTTTGCCATGTCTCATATCTCCTAAGTAAATCAACAGCACCTATGAAATGGAATCCTTCCCAAGATAGAGTATTCAAGCTTATGCTACTATTCCAAGCTCAATTCATATGATCCTTTGCAATTGATGTCTTTCCAAGATCAGGCAGTGTTAGAAGCGTAGTGCACAATGGCCTCAATTCTTCCCTTCATAACTTGGTGGACCTGGATTAGAAGAGAGAGAAAAATGAGAGGCACCACCACAGGTTGTATACTGAGTTCTTACCTTGGGCCAGCCATTCCTTGATTGTCACAGGAGTAAGCACACTTCAATGGAAGATATCAAAACTGATTGTTTAATGGACAAGACAAGTCCCTTTGGGGCATAAATATTGTATAAATACTTAAATATATTTATAAGTATATCATATATAGTATGTTAATATACAATATATTTTGTAAATCTTTCATAAATATTTGTAAATATTTTATAAAATGGCCTTGATAATGGGTATAGAAAATCAGGAAAGAGGCCAAGATACTCTTCTTCACCATGAGCTCCCAGCTTTTGCTCTTCTTACTCTCCCTGACATAGGGTTGGGTTGCACTGGTAGCTGTGTGTAGGTAGAGCAAACTTAGTCAAGACTTTTATATTAACATTTACCCTAAAGGTAGAAGTTGGGGGTGACACCAGACAATATTAGGTTAAGGCGTCATTATTTATTGTGAGACAGCCAATCAGCATTGACTTTTTCCCCTCTGCTTACTATTTTCAGGCACTGTTCTAACCAATTTAATAGTTAACATACTGAGGCAGATATTACCATTATCTCCATTGTACAGATGAAACTAATACACAGAAAGGTTAAGTAATTTGCTTGAGGTCACAAACCTAGAAGTAGCTTGATTGAAACACAGGCAGCATGATTCCACAACCTGGGCTCTTAAACATCATATTTTATCTTCTCTAATAACAGATATTGATATAGTATGTTCTTAGTCTATGACCTTCTTATACTTCGGAAGACACGATTAACTTTATGCCAATTTATAGAATGAAAGTTGTGCTATTACGTTTTCAAAGTTGAAAAAATTGATAATATAAATGTTGTAAAGGAAACAGACAAATTGTAATTGATAATGAAGTATCAATGAGTGGGGTAATATTAAAGAGAAGAGTTTGGGGGCCTCTGACATATTACAAAGGCAAAGAGCAAGAAAGAGGACAATATTGTATGCTGATAATATGAGCAATGATTATATTTTCTAGAGAAGTCATATTAGAGGTATGCTTTTCCCTTTTCCTTGCAGTGTGCTCTGGGCTGAGCAGTGTTTTGACTCACCATTCTGCTGAGTCCAAAGCATCTTCATTTTGGGTCTTGTCCTTGTTATCTGTGTAGGAACTTTGAGACCAACTGTAAAGGAAAAGATTGCACTGTCCAACACAGGTCTCATGGTGTACATGGCAAGTCTATAGTGGACTGACATCTATAACTTTAAGCCCTGTAGGCTCTGGACCTCACTGTGTTTAGTGCAATGAGGAAAAAGGAGACCAGAAGGATCTGGTGACTCCACACTTCTACTTTATCATCAAACACATTTTTACCAAAAGGATGAAGCATAATTGAGATAATAAACAAATGGTACAGACTAACTCAGAATGCAGTGTCTATCCCCTCATTCTCCCCAAACGTGGCTTTGCCATATTTTCTCACCAAGGTATTTTTCCTTTTCAAGTGCAGATTGTTTACCTTCTTACATCTCACATACAGGCCACTTGGAAATAGGGAGGTAATGAGAAAAACATAAAAAGACATTAGAGACAAAATTTATCCACTTTGAAATTTTACTCCGGACACCTATTCTCCAGAGAGTGCCCCATTTATGGTTCTATTGCAGTGCTGCCCTGTTCGTTTTGGCAGCTGTTAAGAGTTTGTACTGGCTACATAAAAGCAATTCATCTTTTCAAATCCGTAACCACAGCAGTGAATCAAGGCAATAAAAGCTAGGACACCTGAAGGGCAAGTGAATAGGTGGTAGCACAGAAGGGAAATTTAAGAATGCCAGGGGATCCGATTTGGTAAAAGATAATCTACTTCTTACTTCTACTAGAGTAGTTCAACTCCCACCCTATTTCTACCCTTATCTGAAAATGCTCCTAGCCAGAAAAAAACACATTAAATCCGTTACAACATCCTATGAATAGTGGCCAGGGACTATGAACAGATTTGTACCTGGAAGAAGTGGAGGCAAGGGGTTAAATGGGAATGTATTAGTCAGCATTCTGAATTGAAATCGGGCTCACTCAAATAAAAGTCTGGAGACTATTTACAGAGCAGGGTTAAAGGAATCAAGAGATGCTGAGGTACCCAGAGATTAACAACAGTGAGAGACCATCACTGCCTTTAGGCCTAAAGAGACAAGCAGAGGAAACCGTTGTTGAAGCACGGCAAGAACTAAAGACACAGAGAAATGCTGCCTGGCAAGATTATAATTATAGACAGACATGCCAATGCCCAGAACATGGAACTGAAACACAAAGGAAGTGGGGGCAGATGTACCTCAGGTACTCTCTGCTGGTACTTCTTCCAGCACCCCCTACAGCCTACCCAGAAACCACAGAGCAATGATGTCCAGGTTTTGCAATTTACGGTGTTAGCCTCTGGGGAAAAGCATAGGGCAGAGCAGGGCTGATAATAAATCTGAATAAGACAAATGGAGAAAAACCAGTACATGGGAGAGAGTGAAGAACGAAGGAGAGGTGGAATATCAAAGAACGTGTCCTACATTGATCTGTTATAGTGGGCAAAGCCCAAACATCGTAAGAGGCATAAACCTAAAAACAGTTACCTTCATTTCTCTTTCCTTGTCTCTGTGTGGCAACTATATTTTAGTTTCGGTTAATGCAACTGTTTTTAAGTCCACATAGTCATGAAGCATTTTCAGGGTTCTTCATTATTCTTAGATGAAAGAAAAAATGTAGATGAATCCTTGAAAAACATTTAATCAGTAATGTCATCAGTCTTTAGTCTCCGAGAAAGTTTTCAAGAACTGGAAGTTTTTTAAAGTACTTTCATAAAGGTATGCCCTCAACAAAATAATCAAGCAGAGAATTTAGTTCCAAGAATTCTACCTGTTTAACAACTGAAGCATTCAGAGATTTGTTTGGAAACGTGATCCTCTTTCAACATTCTTCCTTTAAATTTTAAGAGCAATGGTATAGTCACTAATATGATATTAATGATGAAGGAGGCGAATCATCCATCTCTCTTGAGGAAGAATATTTTGTGTTTGATTCTTCCAAACAAACAGGTGGGAATAGAGATGAAATATTTTTTAGAAAGTTAAATTTCAGATATCAAATGTTATGCCACTCCAAGTTTTAAAGCCATTAATTTAAGAAGCACTTCAGCAACTTTATAGCAATTATGACATGCTATATCACTTTCACATACTTTTAGATGTGTGTAGGGGGACATTTTTAATAGAAATTGTTGTGGGAAAAAGTGTCACACTTGATTTAAATAAATACAAAAATATAGCTATTAAAATTTTAGCTTACATTTTCAAGCATTAAATACTATGCTTTTTTTTTTTTTTTTTTTTTACCTGGCAAAGCTACATCTATTAGACTAGCTGGTATAAGAGAGAGCACAACACGGAAAGATTCCTAGTAGAGTTTCAAAAGGAGGGAGTGAGGGAATGAAAGTTGTAAGTCTTGCGGCTTAGATTGAGTGATTTTTTTTTTATTGTGGTTATTCTTACTATTTTAAAAAATGTTTATTCTGATTGCTAGTTAGTTTCATAATGCTCAATACTGAATTAAATCTGAGAGATGGAAAATTTAGCAGGTTCAAGAAAAGACACAAGTATCGGTTAGTGTTCCAGAGAATAGGAGATGGCACACTCAAGTTGGAGTAATAAAAATGAGTTTAATGAAGAGACTATTTACAATTATATAGAGAGCATCCTGGGTAAGTTTGACTTATGGTGTAGAACTTAATGGCTAGCAATATTGGGAAGTCTTTATCACTCCTGAGACCAAAGGGATGAGGAAAGGGAGCAGTTATTGAAAACCTATGAGAGCTGTAGCTGTAAGAAAGGTACCTCTGCTAATAAGTGTCTTTTAGTTCATGGAACACAGTCTCTGCTAATGCTTAGTCAATCTAGGAGAGAGTTGGAAGAATAAATACACCTATTTCCCTCTCTGTTCACCTCCCTTGTCTCCTATAGCTGAGCCAACTAGAAGTGCACAGTAAGGGAGCCAGGATAATGTAATCTATAGAAGTTAGTCTTCTTGGGAAGAGTAGGGTAAAAAAAAAGCTGGAAAGGTGTAGGGAAATGATCTAGAGGGGACAAATCTAAAATATACAGCATAAGATGGAAGCTTGGAGGCAAAGAGACTAAACAATATTTTCTAATAATACCTGCCAGAGTTAAAGATTCTGCATGAGGATATATCTCAGAGTGGGATTCACTACCAATATTTATGACAAGGAAAAGAAATAAGAGCTAAATTAATTTTTTAAATTTAGTTCAGCCTCAGTCACAGAGCTTTCACATGGGCACATTGAAAATAGCTACAGTTTTCTGTAGGTAATTGTTATTTTATAAAAAAAGAATAGAATCAGATATAAAGAATAGTAGTTGACATGACTTGATGCTATGTTAAGTACGGCAGGGCAGCAGAATTACACATCAATCTCAAACATTACTTTTGCAAAGTAATTGCCAGAAGGGCTCCAGAAATGTAGACCAAGTAGTGTTTGGAGGAGTCTTCACTAGAAATAAATAATGGAAACAGGAATACCACCAAGAAAGATGTCAAGAAAAGAAATCAGGAAAATATTTTAAGATGTAAAAACTAAGGAGAGACTGAAAACAAAGAAAGAGTAATCCTTGATTAAAATCAAGTATAGTGTCAGTATAAAAAATAAACCCACTTCTGCTGATTTTCATTATTTGTATATCTGTTCAATAAATCCTTGATATGTTGGGTTGTATGTCTTTGTGTATATGTGTGTGTGTTTGTGTGTGTGCTTGTATGCACACACTCATATATGTAACTATCATTGAGAACATGAGATAGTACCTGTCTGCTGTGGTTTAAATGTCCCCTCCAAAGCTCATTTGAAGGTTAATTGCCATTGTTATGGTATTAAGAGGTGGGACCTTTAAGAGGTGATTAGGTTGTGAAAGTGGAACCCTCTTGAGTGGATTAATGCCATTACCATGGGAGTGCGTTAGGTATTGCAGGAGTGAGTTCTGATAAAAAGGATGCATTCAGCCCCTTTTTCCCTCTCTGGGTCACACACTCGCTATGTGATATCTTCTGCCATCTTATGACACAACAAAAAGGCCCTCGCTAGATGTGGTTCCTTGATCTTGAACTTTCCAGCCTTCATAACCATGAGCCAAATAAACTGTTGTTCATAAATTACCTACTCTGTGGTGTTCTGTGATAGCAGCAAAGACAGACTAAGACACTGTCACCTGGCAATAACTAGCTATTAGTTTATGTTCATTGGTTAAGTAAAACTTTTTTTCTTCATATAGACCATTGAAATATGAAACTATTGAGTGCAGTTCAAGCACTTATGAAAATTCCACATCCTCAATTTGTTATTCAAACACCCTATATCTTACGATAGGAAATAACAACTGTGATAAACCAAAATTTTGCCAGTTTTAGGTGCTGATAAAGTTAAAAAATAAAGGCCCATCTCTATCTTGAAGCTGTGAAGGCAACTATGAAATGAAGAGCCAGAGAGGATGGTCCAGAAAAATGTAATAAATGTTTTGGCAATTCAGAAGAAGCAGGGATGTTAGGAGAGCCTGGGGAAGGAACTTGGGAGATAGCAGATCACAACTTAAATGCTATGTTGTGTGAAAGTTTAGAGTGCAATGGGGGTAGGTGTCTGGGAGTTCAAGACATGCCAGGACAATGATCTAAATACAGCAAGCTTAAGGAAACTGAAGAGTGACTGTGGATTTTCAAACAGGGGAAGATTGCTAGCACTTGGGTAGTAAGCAAAGTCTGCAGTGGGAAGAGGGTTATAGATTTGTTTGTAGGGCCTTCCTTGAACTCAAGCTCTTACAGATTACTATAATTCCCTCCTAATGAGGATAAAGAGGCCTATTCTAGGACAGTGATGATAGATATAAATCAATTAACACACATGTAAGCAATTAGCCTAGCCCTTGGCATCTAGGTAGTATTCAACCAGCAAACATTAGTTATGGGACTTCCTTTCTTTGAGACTGAGTTCAAGAGGAGAGAGCAGAGGTTGAGAAAGGAGGGTGGTAAGGAAGAAGTTGCAGACTGGGGTAAAGGATTCCAGTAGTACAGCTTTTGTGAAGATATTAATGAGCAACTTTCTGCTCCTGCTAGGAATCCCTGTAAAGTCCATGGAGAAGGAAACAATTATTTGATTCATTTTCAACTTGGGAAGGCCCCAAATTTATTGGAGGAAGCCAGGTTATGGTTTGGAGTTTACATAGTTCCTGTTGGACTCCTTCCACATACCTCCCTCAGCACTCCATCTTTCCTCACTTATTTCCTGGGAAAGTGCCGTAAAAGAATTCAGAGGCTGAGAGCTGGAGTGTTATCTAGCATTTGGCACATGAGTGTCACAGCCCAGTGTTTCTTTCATCTATTATGCCAATGACTAATGGTGGTTTGACTTAGATGTAAACCAAAAGGAGCAGTCCACCATCACTATTTTATTCCAATTGTTGGCTATGCCAGCAAAGAGCAAGAAGGATGGGAAGACAGAGAGGTATGGGTGACAGATGCATGTGGAACTAGACAGAGCAAGGGAAGTGTGGAGGATGGGAACAATCCTGGTGCAAGAGTCTTCTGCTACTTATCATGTAGGAAAAGTCACCATGAAGTGACTAAAATAAACAAGTGAAATCATTTCACTGAGCATCTGTCCTCAGAAATAGTTTTTGTTTGTTTGTTTGTTTTTGTTTTTCCTGTAAGGACTACAATTCTATATGTGCACAATATATTCCCGGGAATTGTAATGCTTTCAAATCTAGTGCTTGCTGGTAAATTTTGTCAGATTATCAACTTTTTTTTACCTTTTCTTCTCTCGTAGGCATTTCATTGATCTCTCTTACATTTTCCTTCCTTTCCCCAAAGTTCCTTGGTCCAGAAGCTCTTCTGTCACCTTGTCCACTCATCTTTCTTTCTTTCTGCCTTGCTTTCTTACTCTCCTTTACTCCCCTCCCTCTCTTCCTTATCTGTGACCACTATTTTTCCTTTCATTTGTGGATGGACCATCTCCTAATTCTGGAATATGTTTATGTTCAATGGTCATTAAGTATGCCTTAATCAGCCCTCAGGAATATGGATAAATGACTCTACTTTTTGTTTGTTTTCCTTTCTAAAAATTATTCTGATCTTTTAAAAAAGTTTTAAATTTCAGAATATCATGGGGATATAAATGTTTTGGTTGCATAAATTGCTTTTGTACAGATTGAGTCAAAGTTATAAGTGTGTCCATCCCCAGATAGTGTGCACTGTACCCGTTAGGTGTGAATTCACACATCACCTCCTCCCCCCTCACCTGCTTGATTTCCATTCAATTTTACTACCATATGTGCACATGAATGTTGATCTATTAGTTCCAATTTAGTAGTGAGTTCATGTGGTTTTTGTTTTTCCATTTTTGTGATACTTCACTTAAAAGGATGGTCTCCAATACCATCCAGGTTGTTACAAAAGGCATTAGTTCACCATTTTTTTTTTAATGGCTGAGTGATACTCCATGGTATACTTATACCACATTTTTTTAATCCACTCATGTACCAATGGGTACTTGGGTTGTTTCCACAACTTTGTGATTGTGAATTGTGCTACTATAAATATTTGAGTGCAAGTGTCTTTTTTATAAGACACTTATAAATGTCCTTGGGTAAACACTGAGTAGTGGGATTGCTGGACCAAATGGTAGGTCTTCTTTCAGTTCTTTGAGGTTTCTCCATACTACTTTCCATAGAGGTTGTACTAGTTTTCAGTCCCACCAACAGTGTATAAATAAGTATTCCTTTCTCTCTGCATCCACACCAGCATCTGTTGTTTTGGGACTTTTTGATAAAAGCCATTCTTACTGGAGTTAAATGATATCTCATTGTGGTTTTGATTTGCATTTCCCTGATGATTAGAGATGTTGTGCATTTTTTCGTATATTTGTTGGCCATTAGTCTATCTTCTTTTGAAAAGCTTCTGTTCATGTCTTTTGCCCATTTTTTAATGGAGTTGTTTGATGTTATGTTGCTGATTCACTTGTTTTCTTTGTAGATTCTGATTATTGGCCCTTTATTGGATGTGTAGCATGCAAATATTTTATCTCATTCTGTAGGTTGTCTATTCACTCTATTGTCTCCTTGGTTGTGCAGAAACTTTTAAATTTAATCTGGTCCCATTTATTCATTTTTGCTGTTGCTGTGATTGCCTTTGGGGTCTTCTTCACAAATTATTTGCCTAGGCTGGTGTCTATAAGAGTTTTTCCAACCTCTTTGTCTAGAATTTTTATAGTTTCATGCCTTAGGTTTAAGTCTGTTATCAATAGTGAATTAATTTTTGTGAGTGGGGAGAAGTGCAGATCCTGTTTTAGTCTTTTACATGTGGCTATCCAATTTTCCCAGCACCATTTATTGAATAAAGATTCTTTTCCCCAGTGTATGTTTTTGTCTGCTTTGTCAAAGATCAGATGGCAATATGATGATGGTTTTATGTCTGGGTTCTCTGTTCTGATCCACTGGGCTAGGTCTCTGTTCTTGTGCCAGTACCATGTTGTTTTGGTTACTATAGCCTTGTAGTATGGCTTGAAGTCTGGTAGAGTATTGCCTCTCAATTTGTTCTTTTCACTTAAGGTTGCTTTGGCTATTCAGAGTCTTTTCTGGTTCCATACATGTTTTCATTTAAATTCCAGCCAGTCACTAAATCTATTTCTATATATCATTGTCTAGATATTTTCTGGAACATTATTTCTTTGTTTGTTTTCAGCCATTTTGAAAAAATTCATTGTTAATTTCTTGAGAATCATTGTTAGGTGGATTATTTATAATAGTTAAATTTTTGGCTTATTCTAGTGTTGATATTAAATCCTTCTTATACACTTCCATATATTAATATAAAATGTAAGATATATGTACATGTTAAAACATGAGATTTCCCTAAAGTGCTAATTGATTTAAATACATAATCTTTAAATGCAATTTTTGCTTAAAAATTATGATTAATTTTATGCAAGAAGACATAACGTTTAGTCAAAGTGATGCCCTTTTGGAGAAAATAATGAATCATAGACAGATCAACACAGATTTTGTATTCTGGATCTGTCATGGTCCAAATAACTTAACATGCATTCATTTCATTTCTGTAAAATGGGTATGATAATGCTATCTCCTTTTGTGTTGCATATTTAATTAATGATTATGTGCTTTTGCATAATGTATGTTTATAAATTAATAGGTTAATAATGTGCATTCTCAAAGTACTTTAACAAAGTACATTGGGAGCTAATTAAAAGGAATGTAATTTGTGCTTTTGGGAGAAGTATTATCTAAGTATAAATTAGGGAGGGAAGTGGCAGTTAAATCCATACAATGTATCTATTACCACACATTTGAGGCTTAACTCTAATTACAAATTGGACATGTGAGCAAACAGCATCTGGGAGATTTTCACTTATTTCAGAAGACCCTTATTCACATCTATAAAAGAAGGCTATTCATTTAATAACCAAAATTATTAATACACTTTCTGTTCAGAACAAAAGGTTACAGGGAAAAGACCTCTTTCAAAGTCAGCATACTGGCAGTATTTATTGTCCTCTTTTGTAGACACTATCTTCCCAACAAGTGTCATGAGAAATGGAGTTTATTATTTAGTACTTTAGACAAAAGAAAGCATTTTTGTGGATTGATAACTCTACCCAGAAAAGGCATTTGCACCTGAGGGAAGAGGAAAATTCTATAGACAGATTTGTGCCTGTCTTCAAACCTTTCACCATCTGAATAACCCCTGAGGTTAAATAGCTGGTAGACATCTGTAGGCAGAAGTAAGAGAAATGAGATCATCAAGGAATGATATCGTGCTTACAACATGTGGCGAAATGAGTGGCTCTTCACCATCTGTTATTTGTGTGTGTATTTTATTATGTAAATGTTCGTACACACTGCATTCTAAACAAAGGAACATTACTTCCACTTTGTTGGTGCTGCCAAGCTTGCGTATGTGTCCTGGAAAAAGAAAGTGGCAGACAGAAAATTCAGGGTTCATCTGGCCACTTGTGTCCCTACTTCTTTCACCAAGAGGGTGAGAGACTCTAAGTAGGTTTGATTCCTTTTCTACATCCTGTTAACAAATACAAAGCTTGACTGTGAGTGGAAAACAATGTCTTAAATACTACAGTTATGGTCCAAAGCTTCTTTTGCTGAAGTCCACGGGAAAGAGATACTAGAAACTAGGATGCCCTGGGATGGTTCCAATGTACACTAGTGATAAATCCAGGCTAGAAAATAAATTTGGACAGAGAAAACAAGCTCTGTTCAATTTTCTCTCATCTGTTTAATTCCTGGCACATATCTCTGGGTCATGGGAAGGTTCTGGTGGGCTGCTGTCTTTGTCTCCCCCAAAACAAGAGGGGTGTGTGTATGCATGTTTGGGAGGAATGAAAGTAAGGGGATTTGGGTGACACACATTCTGGTTTAAATTTTCATAAAATTACCAATTTAAATTGAAATGTAATTATCCCAACTGGCATCTTTTTGGCAGCAGCTTAAAAAAAAAATCCTTCGGCTTTACTGTACCAAGCAAAAGCCCAGAGGAGTCCTGACACTGGCCTTTAATCAAAAGCTGAAAAGACACAAAAGCTTTCAGATAATCTATGCCAAGCTATCTTGGACAGCACGGAATTGCCTGGAGCACCCTTCTGGTGGCATTTAAAACACCTGGTGCCCTTGGAAAAAAAAAATACATCTGTCTGCAATTTCTCCTTCTGTAATTCCCTTAAATCTTTCTTTCTCAGTCCATTCTCCTATCTTGTAAAAGTAAGGATGCTGCAGTGACAGTAAAATAAAGCAATTTTATTTACCAAGAGAATGATAGTTGTCATTGGCTATGCCTGGAGGTGACAGACTCAGGTGGCCATCTGCACAAACACTTCCTCACTGTTTATTTCATGTGGTTTAATATAATTAAACTATCATTGTGCTCATTGAATCAGCTCAAATTTTAATTTGATAATTGGGGAAAAGGTGTGCATTTGAAATGGAGGCAATTAATTGACACTTTAAATGCACTTGAACAGAAATAATTTAAGTTACACCATACTTAGCAGTGACTTACACTGTTGTGTTTATGCAAATTCTTTCATTTAGCTTCTATCATTAATGGATAGAGGTAAATAATGTTACTCAGTCTAAGTCCTTTTGATACTGGCAGTCTAATTCTGCAATTTGGAAATATTTTTGCTGCCACAAATAATCCCATTCATTTCGTAGTCATTGGCTTTTATAAAATAAAGACATTCTAACTTTGAATAACAATCTAATCATTCATAACTAGCCTCACACATATGTAGCATAATTATGCAGATTGTCACATGATTTTGTTAATAGACAGCCTGAATCCCATTCTAACAAACACCTTACACAAAGAAATAATGAGACTAACAAAGACACAATTTCTCTACTTATATGCACATCTTTCCCATGATTTGAATAAAAGGAAGAAAAATAACTAGTTCTAACTTATTTTTCTCCAATACTGGTTTTTCTTTAATTTGTTCCAAGAGAATTTATATACTTTGGTGAACTTACTGAAATTTAAAAAGGAACCATATTTATGGATAAAGCAGACTTTTTTGTGTTAATTATCTTCCATCTGGAAACAAATATGCTTTCATATTTTTTTCAGACTTCAAGAACAAAAGCTAGTTTGTTTTAGCAACTTATAATATCTTCATCATTTTTACTACAGCTCTTTTATTCACGGAGTCTGAAATAAGTACTTTTAGTCAAAACTCTGAAGCAAATTCAATTTTACAAAATATTAACTACCACAAATTATGCTTGTGATAAATGTTAATAAGAATTATTAGTTGTTTCTACATATGCCCTGAGAAGACGTATTCTTAATATAAAAGGTTGGAGCAACGGCTCTGCTTTCTAGATGAAAGTTTATGCTCTTGCTTCAATCTATTATTCAATATATTTAATATTTATTGTAACCATGGATGAACCTAAGAAAGTTTTGGCAGGTCATTTCAGTTAAGCAACCACACTCTTTTTATTAAAGCTGGAAACCTCATTAAAATAGGCTCTGTGAAGATTTTGTAAACTCCAGCTTCAAATCAAGGTCGGCAATAATGCCCCAAAAAATCTTTTCATATAAATGTGGTTCTCTTGGCACAAGAAAGTTTCTGAAAGTAAGAAATTCTGAAGAGCACAAAAAACAAAGAAAACGAGCAAACAAACAAAACGCACAAAACACACAAAATGCACACATAGAACACACACACACTCATATACATAAATATAGGTGACCAAAACCAAATCTATTTCTCATAACTTTTCTTTCTATTATCTACTTTCAGACAAAATTCTCCAAAGACATCTTTGATAAATCAGCTAGTGTAATAGTTATAAAGGAAGAAAAATGTAATTCTAAACATAACTTTTAACCATACTGAATAAGACCTTCATTACCAAGCAGAATTGAGGTCTTCCAAAAGATCAGAGAATTTTAAGGCTAGAAGGGAACTGATAGATCAGCTGGTTCAATAACTCAGTCACATCGAAAGAGACTAAGGGTCAGTAATTAAAAGACTATGAAAACTGAACAACTAGTTAGTGACAGGACCAGGATTATAAAACAGATCTTTGGCCTCCCAGATGAATGCTTATTCTATACAGCATTGTTTGTAATTTCAATATTAATGGCTGAAATATTATCTGACACAATCTGACATCTAGGTTAGTAAATCCATTTATAATTAGGACAATTTTTATGGTTTTATTTTCATTTTTGCAGAAAGGTCAAATATCACAAATCTAAGTCCTTACTTCCTAAAATATCCTCATTTTTATTCTTAACCATAAAGAACATTGATAAGTTGCTGATAATATTCTTTAAATTTTGAATTCATTAATAATCCCTTTTCTTAATCTATGTTGTTTATTAATTAATTCACAGATTCTTTTCCTTTTCTCCTGCATTTTATCTTTAGTATTGAGAACATTTTTTGAAAGCTTATGAATCACTTAGAAGTATTATTTAGGTGGATGAAGATATAAAATCCTAACTCACAAATAATGGCTAGCTAATCAATTTCTTGTAGGTTTGGTCCCTTTATCTCCTTAAAATAATTCTTCTTTTTAAAATTATATTAACAAGTTAAGTGATCAACATAGTCTATTGATGCTTATTTAAGTGGCAAAGGTCATCTTTCGTGAAAGAAACCCCAATTTCTTCCATTTGATTTCAGTTTAGTTCCACAGAATTAAGAGGTAGCCCTGGTCTGGGTTTTTAGGGGAAAAAACACATGATAGAGTTTTCATTTCAAATTAGTTGGGCTAATCATATATATGCACAAAAACTGCCACAACACATTCAATAAAAGTAAAAAATAGAAATAAAAGTGGTTAAATGTATTGTACTAGTAACAAAAGATGTTAAACTCACCGTATTTTCTTATCTGTGGAATAATTGAAAATGTTTTGCATTTAAAATTTTTTTCAGATTAATATCAAAATAAATTGTGTGAGAAGTGTAGCTTCTGGTTCCATTAAATATTTTTTCTGTGACTACTATTTGCCAAGAACACTATTAGACAAAGGGAATATGGAGGTGAATAAAACAGTGAGTTTATGCAAGAAACCTGCAACCTAACAGTTATGACTGTGCTGTGGATGCAAAGCTAAAACCTGGGTCACTCATATTGTATGCAGACATTTGAGTAAGCTAGTTTTGATCTATGAGAATATTTGGAAGATGAGCAAGGAGTAGATAGAAATGATTTAATACAAATTCAGTGCCCAGAACAAGACAGAAAGATATTGAACAATCCAGAAATTACTTGTTGATATCTGTAACAGTGAATTTCATGCTATTACTTTACACGTACACACAGAGTATTTCTCTGCTTGGGGGAATATTTGGAATGGGTTTTCTCTAAAACTGGAACACAAGATGGTTTCTCAGAAATCCAAACCTTATTTACAAAATTATTTCTTCAATTTAGGGAAAAAAATAAAATTGATACATTCAGCAAATTGCAATCTCAATTTTTGATGTTAAAAATAACCTGAAGGTAAGCTGTAACAACTCATGTGGCCGCTAAAAGATTACTGGCACTCATGTAAACATTCCTCTAATTTTCAAAACCTTGACATTTAAACAGCAGCTTCTACTTAGTTATATAATACTATCGTCTTTCTGCATATTAACGTTGGCCTGTTGTTTTATAGGCTTTCCAAGTGTGTAGGAAATTTGTCTGAGTTAGCAGTTTTGTTTTAATATATTCTTGGAAATTTTATCTTAGCAGTTCTGTGTGCTTTCAGCAAGTGGCTAAAATAGACGCAGGTTTTCTAAGTCTGATGAGGTCAGGCCTAATAACAGCATCAGTTGCAGGAAAAATCATGTAGCAGCAGTTTCTGATGGCACAGGAGAAATGGTATGTGGGTCAACTTGCCACCTTTCCCCTACTTTTTATAAAATACTTCGTTGTGATAAAATCAGGGAGAAGCTCTCTGGGCACTGAAACTACTCGTGGCAGTTTTCAAAGCCTTAATAATTGCAATGGCAGCTTGGACGCCTTATTAAACCAATAGAGGCAATGCGTGCATGAGTCCTTTTCTAAAAGGATTGTCAGCAACAAAGACATGCTCTGGAAAGCATCACACAGTGAGCTGTGAAACTCCTCTAATCAAGTATTTGTCCATTTACCAGTATTTCTGTTGTCATCAGAATATGTTTACATGCAGTCTCAAGGATGGCTTCTCAGAATGAACGCAAGGGTCCCACTTACTCTGCAGGTTGCAGACTGCATTTAGGTACCATGTGTGCTTCACTGTAATATTTGTGTTTAGGATCCTGTTCAGGGTTGATGTGGCTTTCCACAACACTGATCTATGCCTCATAGTACTCAGAAGAAACTGTCAGGACAGGTTGTGGACCGTTGAAGTCAGCCCTTTTCCAACCTACTTTCCCAATCCAGGTCCACCTAAAGAATCAGACTGCTTAAACTATTAGCTTTTGTTTTTCAATGAGGAATATTTCTTTGACTATGTCATTAGAGAAGAGGCACCCCAAAGTTCCTACTTGAATTAAAAGTATAAAAAGCTGAAACTAACCTGCAATTTAAATTTTACTCCCCAAGAGTTTAGATTCAGTATGTTTGAGACTGAGAGGTAGTGTAGACTGAGATGAAAGCTATTGTTTTATGTGTTAATAAGGATAAGAATGGGTTTTTCGAAGTTAATAGCACTCCTCCGAATCCCAGTCTTATTTACAGTAGAGGAATGTCGTAGATATCATATTGCATCAGTAATGATGACTTGAATATGTTCTGTGAATAATTACAGTATCTTTTTGTCTCCCTTTTGTTATAGGAAACCTTTCTAGTAAAGGCTTTTAAATATGCAGTGGGCGTGTGTAATCCAAGTTATCAAGTCTAACAAGAAATTGTTTTGGCAAGTTCAGAACCCTCTCAAAATTCATGGGTTTGGAGTTTCGTATCTAATTGGAAACTTTTAGTGTTAGAATAGGTTTGCTCTTAGGAAAACAGTGTAAAGCTTTTAAGAAAAAAGGGGAAAACCTTTAAGAAATCCACAGCAGGATTCTGTGACATCCAAATCGTGTTTATTTAAAAATAGAAATTCCTGTGTTCTGGTGTGTTAACATAATGAGAGTCAAAAATGAGAATTCTATACACATCCACAAGAATTACAAGGCTTTGAAAATTGCTTGTGCAAAAGCTTTGTGAGTTGCTGTTCAGCCAAAAAAATTGAAAAATACCTTGAGAGTGACAAAGCTGTAATGGAAGATTTTTGTTCAACATAATGCCATTTGCTAGAAGTTTTTTCTCAAGAGTATAAGCCAGCTGTGCAGAGACCTAATTCAGCTTTTCACTCTTTTAATATTAACTTAGACCATTCTGTGATCATTTGTTACCACTTTTCTAGGTTTTCCAATGAGGAGAGCAACTACTCCCGTTTTGGGGAAATGTTTTTTCACACCTCACTTTCAAATTTTCATCTGGACCACAAGGCAAGTACAAGTACATTGGTCATGCTAAGCACTCAGATAAGCACTGGAAAATTTTTTTTTTTTGGTCTCCTTCTAGTCTCTATATATTCAGGGGAAAAGGCATACATATGGTTTAACCTTAGTGAGAATGTTATATATACAAAGTAGAAAGTATCTTTTCTAAACATTAAGCTTAGAAAGAAGTCACGAACACAATATATCCCAATACGCAGGTAAACATAGCTTAAAAAAATTACTTCTTGCCTTTATACTTTTTTCAAAAATCATTTGGCCAGTTATGTTTGGGACTATTCCTGAGCTGTCTGTTCTCTTCCATTTACCTATATGTCTAATTTTTTCTCCAATATTACACTCTTTTGATTACTATTTATTTACAGTAAGTCATGAAATCAGATCACTTAAGTTCGATTATTTTCTTTTTAAGAATTGGTTGGCTATTTGTGTTTATTTGCATTTCCATATAAATTTTAGAATTAACTTGCCAATTTCCACAAAAACACACTGAAATTTTGACTGAGATTGCATTGAAACTATAAATCTACTTGGAGAAAATGGATTTCTTAATAATGCATACATAACCACAATATAATTAGCAAAATTATAATATTAACATTTATATAATACTACTAACTAATTTATAGACCTTATTCAAGATTCATCTATTGCCCTACTAATATTCTTTTTCTGGACCATGATTCAATCCAGGGTCACACATTGCGGTTAGTTGTCATGTCTCTTTAACTTCTCTTTCTGGAAGAGCTCCTCATTCTTTCTCTGTCATTCATGTCCCTGACAAATTTGAAGAGTATTGGCCAGTGATTTTGTAGAACGTCTCTCAGTTTTGAGTTGTCTGATGTTTCCTCATGTTAAATTCAGGTTATTCATTTTTGGAAAGATAACCATAGAAGTGATGCTGTACCCTTTTCAGTGTACCATATTAGGAGATAGAATGTGTGGCTATGTCTCTATTAACTCTATCACTTGGTTAAGGTGATGCCTATTGCTTTCTCCATCATAAAGTTACTATTTTTTTCCTTTGAAATGAACACATATGTTGTGGAGGACTACCTTTATTTAGATTCGATGCTACCTTTTTGTATGTTTTCAAATTTACTGGCACTTTTATTTCCATTTCTAATAGGCTCTTAAGCTTATCCAGTGGATTTTTCATTTCAAATATTGAAATTTTCAATTCTAAAATTTCCAAATTTTTAATATTTGCAGAGATATCTTTTCACTCGATGCAAGTCTAATTTTCATTGTCACTGAGAATAATTGTAACCACTTCTTTAAAGTGCTTTGTCTAATAATTCCAACATCTGCTACCTTATCTGTTGTCATCTGTTTATAGTCTTTTCCCTTGAGACTATACCACATTTTCCTGGCTATTTGTATGTGAGTAATATTGGACTGTATCCTGGACCTTCTGAATGTTAGGTTGTGGAGAATCTGGATTCTGTTATATTGCTCCAAGAAGTGTTGATGCTTTTGTTTTAGCAGGCAATTAACTTGGTTAGACTCAAAGTGCCAATAGGAATGTTTGTGGTAGCGGCAGCATAGATCTCAGCTCAATTCCTTTAACCATAGCTGTGAGCTGGTTTCCATTTTTCTCATTCAATATGTGGCTCCATGTGCTTCTTACCCAATTTCTCTTTCCCAACAAACCAGTTGGCTTTCTGTCAGAGTTGGAACCATCCCTACACCATTGCCACTATGACTGTGCTTGTTCCTGAAGTAAAAATAAGGAACTCACTCTGTCCTGATTGCTTTCCCCAAGTCTTGGCTCTGCTCCAAAATCTGCCTATCATACCTCACTTTCCAGAACCTACAGGTAATTATATTTATAATTTTTCCATTTTATAACTCCATCTAGAATTATTGCTTTGTTGGATAATCATCTCTCCATTAACATGACTTAAGAGATGGATTGGAAACTGAATTTTGAATGGTGAAAAGATGTTGTCCTAAAAATTATAGTGAAGTACTTGAGAAGGAGACTTTTAGACAAAACTTGACTTATACAATACAGTGGACACAGCTGGGCATCTCCTAGCTCACAATGAACCACTTAATTACTCCCATTCACTTCAGACATCCTGGTAGCCAAACTAGAAGAACCCAGCAGCCGTATGTATGCAATGGCACCTTGATTTCCTGGCCAGAATTAATTGGGAAATGATTGGACACTGTACCTGATTTGAGCCCAAGTCACTTCCTTGATAATTAGAAATTAGGACCAAGAGAGTCTATCTCTCCATATGGTTTGAATTCTACAATATATACTTGCATCCTTCTTCTGCCATTATGTAGATTGAGTAGAAGAAAAAGGAAAAAGTCTGCCAAGAGGGATAAAGCAAATACACAGAGAGAAATAAAATAAGAGAATGTCAAAGGAATGGTCCAGTTGCCAATAGTTTTCTACTGCTCTTTGACATACCTGAGTTCCAGCTGCATTATTTTCTTTAACTACTATTAGAAATCTCTGTATCCTAATGAGCTGTCCCTTCTTTTTCCTTAAGTTGGCTTTTGTTATTTGTAACTTTAAGAATCCTGACTAATCCATAGAACTTTTCATATCACAGGCATTCTAAGAAGGTTTATGTAACTATAGTGATGGGTATACACAGAACAAATGCGGCACGGAATGTTAAAGTAGCTGGGGGTGGGCTAACATTACTTGGTATCGAAAGTGAGATGATTTTTACATCATTATGTTTTAAAATCATTATGATTTTTAAATCACCATATAGATTTTAGACAAAGATCTTAAGTATTAATTTAAATGTAAATCAGAAGAAAATAGAGGCAAAAATATTTTATAAGCTTGGGTATTTTCCCCCTTACTAAGTAATGCTAAATAACATAACGCCATTAGGTATAAACTCTCTAAATGCAATATTTGTGTCTTGTCCTGGTGCTCATTCACAACCTCCAGGTCAGTCTCATTACTATAATTAAGTTTCTGCTTAATCAATTTTATTTCTGTCCTTAATAAAAAGAAGCAATTTTTCTAGATGTTTGTTTCTCCAATTATATAACCACTAAGAAATCAATTGCTTAACAAAAGTTAAAGTAATATGATTTGAACATGAATTACTTTCAAACAGAAAGACATAAAGAGCCAGATGAAAAATAAGAACCTGTCTCCCCATCCCTTCAAATAAATAAGTAAATCTCAGCAAAGGCAAAGCTTAGGATCTTTTGGATTTGTCAAACATTTCATGGATCTTCCAAAACATTTTGGCAGGATAATTCCCTAAAGTGATTCATTATCCATCAATTCATATCTCAATGTCACTTAATATTTGTTGAATATTCACAACATGCTAGCATTGCACAGCTGCTGAGAACAAGCTTCTCTGTCTCTCAACCTCACACTGCATGTTTTTTAAAGATGAAAAAATAACATATTTTAAAATTTGTCAAAAGGATAGGGAAAAATTGGTATAAAAACAAAATCGGCAGACATACCCCTCAAGAATTAATTTTCATACTCCTATTAGGAAGATGATCATTGATTCCAAAGGCACAAAAACATGCGTCTAATCTCCATTTATATATATTATATATAGTCCCTTATTTTTATTTATGTATGTATAAATTCATGTATATTTATGTATATATAGAGAAATCTCATTTAATTTAATTTTGATATTACTTTTATGTACATATGTATACTCTAATTGTAAAGTATGTATATTACTTCTATAAAAATTTGTTTTATCCACAACTTAATTTTTATTTACAGCCTAATTTGAAATCTCTCTTTAGAGATTTATATAATGGGTATTTCCGTTTTTTAACAAATGCTAAAATGTCCTCTTACCTGTTCCTTATTTGCATTTGATTCCTTATTTGAAAATTATTACAGATAAACTTCCATATTTCATTGATTCTCATAAGAGGAGGCTCTTAATCTCCATTTGTCCCCTAAATCAACAAGCCTCCCCCCCTCACTTCATTCAAGTATCTGCTTAGAGACCACACTATCAAAAATAACATATATACATTCCTGCCCACGCCCTTGATTATAGGACTTTGTTTTATTTTTCTTCCCTGACATATACTATAAAATCCATGAAATAGGGATTTTGGTTTTATTTTTTCTTGTACCTAATAGATTATTAGAACAGTATGTAGTAGATGTAGTGATTCACAAATATTACTGAATTAATGAATGAATTATCTGAGAAAAAATATTATTAATATTTTCCCCTTATTCAAATCTTAACTTCAAAAAGGTCTCAATTTACAAATCAGCCTACGTGCTGGTCTTCCAGCCCTTATTGTTTCAACCCATTCAAATTTAAGATTTATTCCTTTTGTCTAATCTTTCCTTTATCCTGATTATAAAAGGGAAGGTCATTTGGGAAAAAAACATCTCCTGCTTATTTTCTGATGAAAATCTTCCTTAACCAATTTTATTTCTTTAAACTTAATTCCTTCACTAAGAGTTTTTGTAAAGAATGTACATGGTGATTCTCAAGTATAACATGTAAATGAATTTTCTTGAAAAAATATTTATACTCAAGAGCTTAGACACTCATATACTGATTTTGGTGTAGTTTCTCTAATATTTTGATGGATTCCAAAGGCTTCAATTAAGATAAAATATAAAAAGCCAAAAGTTTTGAAAATGCTGAAATGAATTCTCTTTTGATTTGAATTAATGTTAATGTTTTATTACATTTTATTGTCCTGAAAGATAATAAAGGGATATAAAAACATTATTAGCTATTATATGGTGTCATTGACTGTTATTTTTTCATAATAAAAGCGACTCTTAAAGAACACAAATCTCTGCAAGAAGGCTAAAATGTTGGCTCTGGGAAAAATAATTAAATTTGTTTATTGTGGTGATTTCATGAGATATAATGATTTCAATGTGACTCTACAACATCCCATTGACTATTTTTTCTACTCGAGAGTAATGGACTGCTACTTCCCCCCCAAAATGAGAGGAGATTATGATGTGGCATCTGGTTGCATTCCTTTTATTTCTTTCAAATAAAATATGCATTTCAGCCCAAAGTTTCCTTAAAACGCTACATTTACTAGTGTGTTTTACAGAGCCTAGCATATTTTAAATTAACATTAAAAGGAAACAATAGTGCTGAGCATCATGATTATTCAGTAATAGCCCAAACAGCTGCCTGACTTTCTTTTTTGTTCTTGCTTGGAATTTCTTTTCATATTTTGAAAGAAAGGAAGTATGGAAAATAACTTTTCAAAAAATTGAAGTTGGGTGTGTTTTTGCAAGGTAGAAATATAAATCTTGTTAGCTGGCAGTTTAGAAAACAGATTCTCACTCTGTTTTCTTAAAGGAGGATACAGATACATACTAAAAGGTTATGGTAGTGATATCAACATATTTTTGTTTTTCTGTGAACAGAGTACTACTCCCCAACAGCTCTTTTTGCTAATAGAAACAAGTTAAGGTGATGGTAGTTTTATTATTATCTGTATAGTCATCTGGTTATTTTTTCTATTAATATCTTGACCTGAAAGCCTATCTAATCAGTGGTAATTTGACCACAGGTAAATATTGCTACTTTGTACTATCACAACACGTTCTATATAACCATATTGCAGCACCTTCCTTGTTGAATTGCATCAGTCTATTTATTGGTTTCTTCCTTGTTAACCATGTACTCTTAGAGGGCAAGGGTCATGGTCACATATCTTTTCATGCCAAGCACAAAAACAGAATGTACATTGTGGAGTCACTGTATTCATTCAAACAGCAGGTTGGATGAGGCTTATATAATTCTTCCTAGGTATCAAACTAATAAGTGAGTGCAGTTAAATGAAAAGTTTTATTCCAGAAATTTAGCCAATGTCTAAGTTTCTCCAAGAATACTTACAGACATGT
Source organism: Daubentonia madagascariensis (assembly GCA_023783475.1). NCBI lineage: Eukaryota > Metazoa > Chordata > Mammalia > Primates > Daubentoniidae > Daubentonia > Daubentonia madagascariensis. Next base: position 19,366,471 of record JAKFHU010001684.1, on the reverse strand, counting down.
AGAATGATGTCTGTGAACATAGCCAACCATTTATATCTCTGTGATGATATTTCCCAAAGAATCTAGACATTTTCTATCCAAAGTACTCTGCCTGTAAGATAAGCAAATAACCTGGAAACTAATTTTCTCTTCATTTGCATGATGCAGTATCAGAAAGAGCCTTGGGCTGGGAGTTAAAAAATGTATTTTATTTTCCCTTTGGCTAATCTGCTATGTGGTTGTGTGAAATTAGTTAACTTCTCTAGGCTCAATCCTTGCCTTCTGAAAAATGAGGATGGTTTATATTGTCTCTGTGGTCCTATTTAATTTCAACATTCTTAAAGTTAAATTTCATTTATCAGTTATCTGCCATAAAATGTTGCAGTTGAACTCTCATTACTTCATTGTAATGGATTAGAATTCAAGCCCCAAACTGCCTGTCTCTAATAAAATAACATTAGAAACCACTGTCTTCTATAGATAATAATAATAATGATAATAATAATAAACTACCTAAGCTTATACCTCATTTTCTTCCTATAAATTATATTTAGTTGGCTTTGCAAAATTAAACTGTGTAATTTTATCTGTGATTATAAGCAAAGGCTCCAAAACAAAAGATCAATATTAATGCTATTAAGAGGTATTGGCGGGGTGCAGTGGCTAGCGCCTGTAATGCTAGCACTCTTGGAGGCAGAGGCAGGAGGATTGCTTGAGGCCAGGAGTTTGAGACCAGCCCGGGCAAGAGTGAGACCCTATCTCTACAAAAAATAGAAAAATTAGTCAGGCGTGGTTGTACACGCCTATAGTCCCAGCTACTTGGGAGGCTGAGGCAGGAGAAACACTTGAGCCTAGGAGTTTGAGGTTACAGTGAGCTATGATGAGGCCACTGCTCTCTAGCCTGGGCAAGAGAGTGAGACTTTGTATCAAAACAAAACAAAACACAACAAATAAAAAAGAGGTATTACTTATAGAGAGCCTAAGTGATAAGAACTGTTAAGTATCTTTTATATTAATACTCTTACAGTAACTAGTTTGAGGTAGGTATTAGCAGTCCTATTGTTCCAACTGTATAGTTGGAAACCAAGGCTCAGAGAAATACAATATATTATCTACATTACATAAGGTTATACAGCCAATAAAATGTTGAAGCAGGGATTAAATAATCTAGCTTTTCTTTGTTTTATCAAATTAAAAAGAAAAAAATGCTAGGCAACATCTTAAATCTAAAAACATGTATGTCACATGGACTGCTGAAAGCCTGGAATAAATAATATATTTTCAAAGTCATCACCATATATCTGCACAACTATAAAGGAGTTGTTAGGTAGATAGTGAGGGATCTCTGGCTCTCCTGGGCACAAAGGCAGGTGCCCCAAGCAATTGCCGCCCTGGGGGAAGAAGTCAAGCCCTGCCAATCAGAACTTAGCATGCCAACTGCAAAAGAATGCAGAAGATTCCCCAGCCAGCAGGCCTAGAAGCACAGACACAATAGGGTCTGGAAGGTGACCTAGATCAATCTAAGGCTAATTATCATGTCATTAGCTTAAATCTGCATTGCGGTTTACTCCCCCTCCATGGGCTTTCAGAGAGACTCATGGGAGATCTGCATGGGCAGTAAGACTCAGCTTACATAACTCCCAACTGTCTATCAAAGTGGTTTGATGGTGACATTTGAACCACGAGAAAGGCCAGCCTAAGCAGTATAAAATAGGACCCCAGACCACAATGCTTGAGGTAACAATCACCTCTACAAAAATAGATTTATATCTGTATAACTATATAAAAACCATAAATTTTTAAAAAATAAAATGATCAAAGTTCCATCTTCATTTTATTTTCTCCAGATATCTTTTAAGCCATAAGTCAAATGCACAATTTCAACTGGAAATTGCATGTATTTCAAATGGTTATTTTGTTTATATTATACGGCTTCTTTCCATCCAAAATGAGTGGTTGCCCCAAAATATTCTGGAAGATGTATCCTAAAGAGCTTGAAAAGTGTTCATATTTAATTTTATAATGTAAAAATTAATTAATACTCCACTGAGTACCAGCACTCTAATATTTTGATGACTTTGCATAAATTACAGCAGTGGGAAAAGAGAGCAGATATTCCAGGGACACAAGGATGTATAATTTTTAAAAATTCTAATGAATAAGATATGATAGGTGAGGAAAAGAGGAATTTCAAGGATAAATATTGGATTTCTCATCTGCATAGGTGGATGAGTGGTGATGTGATTCAGAGACAAAAGAAATACAAAAGAAAACTAGATTGTGGGCTGGGAAGGAAGAAAATCATGAATTTAAAATCTTGTTATATTGAGCTATCTAAATGGAGATGTTGAAGAGGCAATTGTATATGTGGTTCCTGAGCTGGAGATAAAAGTTGAATCTTCAGTACATAGATGGTAATGAAAACTTTGAGTATGTATTAAAGGGTATAAGAGGAGAATAGACAAAGAGAAATTCTTAAGAGATAAAGTTGACAGAAATTTCTATGCTATCTTAAAAGTCACTTTTATATGGTGGGTGTGAATTTATTAATATAATTAAACCAAATTGTCCTTCACTCTAGGATCATTCCACATCTTAAGGGCAGACACTAAATAAGAAAATAATAAGATTGATCCAGTATAAGGGCTTGGCAGGTAGAAAGTATTGTCTGTAACATAGAATGTTAGCTGTGTTTTTAAGGAGCCAGTATACCAAGCTATCAAGATGAAAAATTCTGGGTTGCACAATGTGTGACAGAATAAGTGGATCACATGACTCTGTGTCCGCTTATATATCACTTTGACTGTAATGTAGTTTTTAAATTCTGCAACAATGCTATATGAGATGCCATGTTGGTGGATAAAATACTCTATAAGTCCTCAAAAATAATGTTAAATGTGGCCATCTGAAGAGAAAAGACAAACACATAACAATAAATATTTGTTGGAGGAAGGCCAAAAAATGGAGATCTGACAGAGTCCTCCCACCTCACTGCTCCCAGGGAAGGAGGTGAAAAACACAATCAGCTGCCTATGTGCAGATCGCTTACTCTGAAACAGTATTGTGAATTTACAGAGAAACATAGTGGGACACTGAGACCAAGAAAACAGGTGACTGGGAGATACATTCACAAATATCGGAGAGCGCAGGGAGTACAACAGAGACCAGAGTGCAGGAAGGACATGCTCGCCAGGTTAGCACAGCACGACCAGACCTACAAGTGGTCATGCACCAACCTCACAGACTTCTCATCCACTCAGTCAGGGACAAGCCCGGAGTTGGTGCAAAGCTGGTGCTCGAGACAGCAGGCTCTGTGGAGAGGAAGCAATTGTGAGAGTCATACGGAGCTCTTGGGTGCAGGCACTGCTCAGGGCCGGGTAAGGACTGGGCTGAGATATAGCTTCCTGGGATAGTACACAGGAATCTGCAGATGGGCACCTTGCCACTGGAAGTCAGCAGGACCTGGGGACAGGAGTTGAATGGAGAGCAATGGGACACGCCCTTAGGGGCTGCCAGCAATTGCCTCCGCAAGACCCAGGCCAGTTGAGAAGAGCTGCTTTCATGAGTGCGGTCTGAGCCCTACTGTATGCCAAACTGGCAGTCGGCAGCCATCTTTAAGGTCTCCCACCTGAAGCTGTTAGCTAGGTCTCTAGCTGCACCCCACCCTGGCCCAGGGGCTCTTCAGCCTGGGCGCAACCAGCTATGCTCTTGGGGGCCAAGCTCAGCTGCCTCCAGGGGTTCCAGGTGGGGCGAGATCCCTGAACTATATTGGTAGGACCTTTGTGTATTGGAAACAGTTTGCAGCCTGTCCATCCGGTCCTACTTCCCCAGCTCTGGCCTCCTATGTGCCCGCTACATGCTGGTCCTAGTATCTGCTCTTCAGGTCCCAGCTCTCCTGTACCCCATAGATCAGTCATTTTGAAGGTTGCTTGTCATAGTGACTATTTTGTATAAGTACCAGTTCTCATGGCAACCAAATACCTCAAGTGCTACAGGCTGAACCAGAGAAGCTCCCCCTAACACAGCCCACTTCATTAGGGAATTTTGCTCAATCCAAGAGTGCCTCCAGTAGCCACTATTCCCCCCAGTGGGAACATCCCCCTGGTGGAGACTTCTGGGGATAGAGAAGTCCTCACCTTGGGGTCTAGTGGTGGAAAAGGGGTGCACAATTGGAGATCCCCTTATCAGCCAGTGACACATGGAGATGCACGTCAGAGGGCCAGACACATGAACTGTGGGAAAACAGAGCCCACAAGTGGTCCGGAGGGGAAAGTGCCTGAACTTGTGGACTAGGAAGAAAAAACCTACTAGAGACCTCAGCAATCCCAACAGCTGGCCCCTCCCATCAGAAGCAGCCCTCCAAGCCCAGAGAGAGAGAGCTCTGAACTCCATAGCAGCAGCCCCCCCCCAGTGGCTGGATAAACAACCTCCGAGCTGTGTAGAATTTTCCCAATCTAGCTCTCACACTGCAGCCACAAGCAATTTTGTTTATCCCTCACATCAGGAGTAGCAGGGCCAAAGTAACCTCTGGGAGCTACAAGGCCCCTCCCAAAGCTTGGGGCCTTTGTATACCCCACCTGGGGGACCAGAGCCTGCCACGGGCACAACAGAATACCTAGGTAACTGGCTACTCCACACAAACTACAATCAATGACAGTGGGAACAACCACACAGCTAAAAATATTGCCTTCCATCTCAAGCTATTAGGGAGAAGTGGATTCATACCCTCAGGTACAATCCACCAGCTTGGAGCTCAAGTTGGGAGAACAAACTCAGTACACTCCACTGGGAAGAGGTAAAGACAACAGGTCAGAGGTAACCCAAGAGGTCCACCAAACCTGCTAAAATACACTTAAGGCAATACAGACCATAACTCCTCTCCCTGGCTCTATCAAGGAATGAGCCTTGGGGGCTTGGAGATAGGGCCACAAATTAGCCATAACACCCCCAGCTCTTGACCAAGAGGCCAGATGAGAAAGAATCAGTGAAAAACTCAGGAATCATGAAAAATCAGAGTGAAAAATCATCCCCAAAGGAAATCATTAGTTTCTCAGCAATGGATACCCACTCAAATGAAATGGGTAGAATGACAGAAGAGAAATTTTGTTTATGGATTATAAGAAACCTCAATGAAATTCAAGAGAAAATTGAATCCCAGCACAAAGAAACCAGAAGAAAAATGCAAGCAATGAATGAAAAATTTTCTAAAGAAATAGAAATATTATGGAAAAATCAAATAGAAATTCTAGAAAAGAAAGAGGCATTCAAGGATCTACAAAATACAGTGGAAAGCCTTAAGAATAGGCTGGATAATGCAAAGGAAAGAATCTCAGAGCTGGAAGATAACTCCTATGTGCTAAATAAATCAGTTGAAGAGAAAGAACACAAAAACAAGAGCCATAAACAAAGCATACAAGAAATGTGGGATTATGTAAAGAGGCCAAGCATAAAGATCATAGGCGTCCCTGAGGGAGAGGAGGAAAATTCACATGGGCTTGAAAATCTATTTGAAGGAATAATAGAGGAAAATTTCCATGGCCGAATCAGAAATCTTGATATCCAAGTACAAGAAGCACACAGGACTCCTGGGACACTCAACGTGAAAAGGCATTCACCACGCCATGTAATTATTAGACTGACCAAAGTAAACACAAAAGAGGCACTCCTCTGAGCAGTAAGGCGAAAAGAGCAGGTAACCTATTAAGGGAAACCTATCAGATTAACTGCAGATTTCTCAGCTTAAACCTTACAAGCCAGAAGGGACTGGGGACCCATCCTAAGTTTTCTAAAACAAAATAATGTTCAACCAGGAATTCTTTATCCTGAAAAACTAAGCTTCTTATGTGAGGGAGAAATACAGACTTTTCCAGACAAGCAATCACTAATAGAATTTGTGAAGTCCAGACCTGCTCTGCAAGAAGTACTTAGACCTGCATTATACACTAACCAGTGCAACAGACACCCACCAATGTAAAACTACCCAAAAGCTAAAACTCCGGTACCCAGATTTCACAATGGCTCAAGAGGTAAAACAAAACAAGAGACTACCCACCAGAATAAACAGAAATCCACCCCAAATATCAATTCTCTCAATAAATGTGAATGCCTTGAATTGCCCATTGATGAGACAGGCTGGCTGAATGGATTAAAAAATACAGGCCAAGTATCTGCTGTCTCCAGGAAACTCATCTTACACATAAGGACTCCTTCAGACTCAAGGTGAACAGATGGAATACAATTTTCCAGGCAAATGGAAACCAAAAGAAGTCTGGGGTAGCCATTCTTATATCAGATATTATAAACTATAAAGCAATAAAAGTAAAGAAAGACAAAGATGGTCACTATACAGTGGTGAAGGGAAAAATATTACAAGAAGATTGAATAATTATAAATATTTATGCACCCAACGCAGGAACACCCAGATACATAAAGCAAATACAGCTTCATCTAGACAACATAATAAATAGCAATGCCATAATAGCCAGTGACTTCAACACCCAGCTGACAGAACTGGAAAGATCCTCCAAACAGAAAATAAGCAAGAAACAATGGAAATAAAAAGGACTCTAGAACGTTTGGGCCTAACAGACATTTATAGAACACTCCACCCAAATAACATTGAATATACATTCTTCTCATCAGCTCATGGAACTTTCTCTAAAATTGATCACATCCTAGGCCGCAAAGCAGATCTCAACAATTTCAAAAAAATGAAAATCATACCATGTATCTTTTCAGACCATAGCGGAATAAAATTAGAAATCAATTCCAACAGAAACTCACATCTCTATCCAAAAACATGGAAATTAAACAATCTCTTGCTGAATGACTATTGGGTCAAGGAGGAGATTCATATGGCAATCAAAAGATTCTTTGAAGTAAATGATTATAAGGACACAATTTATGAAAATCTCTGGGCTACAGCAAAAGCAGTCCTGAGAGGAAAACTTATCACCTTAAATGCCCACATCCAAAAGACAGAAAGTTCAAAAATCAGTAAACTAATAAATCATCTTAAGGAAATGCAAAAGGAAGAGCAAACCAACCCTATACCCAGCAGAAGAAAAGAAATAACCAAGATCAGAGCAGAATTAAACGAAATTGAGAACAAAAGAACAATAAAGAAGATTAATAAAACAAAAAGTTGGTTCTTTGAAAAGATAAACAAAATAGGCCACTTGCCAGGTTGACCAAAAGCAGAAAGGAAAGGACTCTAATAAGCTCAATTAGAAATGTAAAAGGAGAGGTCACAACTGATATCATGGAAATCCAAAACACCATCTTCGAATACTACAAAAATCTCTATGGCCAAAACCATGAAAAAGAGGAGGAAATGTACAAATTCTTAGAAACATACTACCTCTCTAGACTCAACCAGGAAGAAATAGAATTCCTAAACAGACCAATATCAAGCACCGAAATGGAAGCAGTAATAAAAAAATCTTCCAACAAAAAAAAATCCTGGACCACATGGGTTCACACCTGAATTCTACCAAACCTACAAAGAAGTACTGGTGCCTATACTGCAGAGATTATTTGAAAACATAGAGAAGGATGGAATCCTCCCAAACTCATTCTATGAAGCCAATGTCACCTTGATGTGGAAACAACCTAGGTGCCCATCAATACATGAGTGGATTAATAAAATATGGTATATGTATACCATGGAGTATTACTAGCAATAAAAGACAATGGTGAATTAACACATATGGTATTATCCTGGATGGAGCTAGAGCCCATTCTTCGAAGTGAAGTATCACAAGAATGGAAAAACAAACACTACTGGTACTCACCATCAAATTGGTACTAACTGACCAATACTTATGTCACACGTGGAAATAATATTCATCAGGGGGCAGGCAGGTGGGAGGGGGATGGAGGGGATGGGAAAACTCACACCTAATGAGTGCAGGGCACACAGTTAGGGGGATGTCCATGATTGTATCTCTGACTTGGGCAATGCATAGGCAATATATATAACCAAAGTTTTGTACCCCCATAATATTATGAAATAAAAGAAAAATAAATAAATATTTGTCAATACAAGGCTAAATAATTTTCTGTTGCAGGATAGTCAACTTGCCACAGAGTGGATGATTGGATGTTCTTAGGAAATGGGGCTATTTGGAGTCTCAGCTTTGGCCTCTGTTGCTGGCAGATTAGACATTCAGCAGGGACAGAAGCTCTATAAGTCTTGTTTAGTAGGAGCCCATACTGTTGGGCCTATGCATACCCTTCATCCTTGCTACATTGGCCTCTTTTTTATAGGTCCATTGTTCAAGCATAGGAGTGGCTGATAGCAGGGATTGGCTGATGTAAACTGGTCACGGCATGTCATCAACTCGATTGTTAGAGCTCTTTCCTGGTAGATGCTTTCTGGAAAGGATTGACAAGTGGTACAAAACTCTTCACGTCTCATTCTCTCTTTTATCTTCTCCGGTCACATGCCATTTTCTCAGACTGCCTTGTCTCCAATCTAATATTTTGTCTCTTTTAAAGACCCTGAAAAATCAGTTAAACCACTGCCCATGAGTTTGTATATATTCTTAGATTGTTTATTCCTTTTTCCATACCTTACTCATGCCCGCTGATCTTGCTTTTGCCTGATCCCCAATTTATCTCATTGATCTTACAAAGGCTCATCTCTTACAACTTGGTAAGTGTCTTAGTCCATTCTGGCCATGGCAACAAAATACCATAACCTGAATGGCTTATAAGCAACAGAAATTTATTTCTCACAGTTTTAGAGGCTGGGAAGTCCAGATTCAGTGTCTGGAGGGGGCATATTTCCTAGTTCATAGATGGTGATTTCTTTCTTTGTCTTTGCATGGTGGAAAGGATGAATAAGCTCCCTTGGGCATATTTCATAAGGGCACTAATATCATTCATGAAGGCTCTGCCCTCATGACCTAATCACTTCCCAAAAGGCTCCACCTTCTAGTATCACTGCCTTGGTGTTGGGGTTTCAACCTATGAATTTTATGGCAACACAAACCTTCTGACTATAGCAGTGGGTTTCACAGAACATATGATTGGGATTCTCCTGTTAGAGTTGGATATAAACTTCTTATGACAGACTTTTTTTTCCACCATAGATACCTCCAGTAATATTGGTCTTCTAGGTAATATCTTCCAAGCAGCAGAGCTGTTTGAACTGCAGTCTTGACCTGCAGCAGACCTCTTTCTTGCATTGGGATACACTCAATACCAGCAGGCTTTTATTTCACCCAGCAAATGGGTTGAAACAGTATTCCACATTGTTAATTTGCTGACTTCAGATTCCAAAGAATCCAAAGAGGCTTGTCAATTATTGTGTTGCTTCTGAGTGGCAGAGGTATTGAGAGGCAATAACTTATCTTTTACTTTGTACAGAATGTCTTGGCATTTCTCAGTTCTCTGGAACCTTACAAACTTTACTGATGTGGAGGGCCTCTGAATCTCAGTAGGGCTTATCTCCTGTCCTCTCTGGCACTATGTCTTACCAAGGCCTCCAATGTACCTGCTGGTTTTTGCTTACCTGGTTTAGCATGATATCATCTATTTAGTAAACCTTTGTGACATTCTAGATGACCATCTGCTGGATGCCCAGATGGTCTAGGCTTATATTATGGCCTGGACTATATATGTCAGAAGAAGAGAAAGTTAATATAGCTCTGGGCCAAGACCAAAAATGTATGTCTGTTGTTCATCTCACATGAACATGATCTGCTTCTGGACCTCCTTCCTGACTGGGATGGAAAAGAATACAGCTTCAGAGTAAATGGCCACATACAGTAACAAGAGTCTGTATTAATTTTCTCTGGGAAAAAATACGACAAGTGCTACTTGGTTAAATTTTCAACAATCCATGGTCATCTGTTATGATCCATCTTTTTTAAAAAGAGCTAGTCTGTGAATTAAATTGTAATATAAAGGGAGCCACAAGTCTTACATCCTCCAGGTTTTTGAGGGTGGCACTAATCTTTGCATTGCCTCTGGCATGTAGCATTGTTTTTGTTTATCTAATGGGAAAAGAAGTTTCATAGTTTCAGAAATTTCCAGTTGGGTTTCTTAAGATAGTTCTTGCATAAATCAATTACAAAATATGCAGGTTGCACTAATAATCAAGTACGTCTATTCTGATTATATATTCAGGGACTGGGTAAATTACCACTGGGTGAGTCTATGAACCAAGTGAACTCACTGTGATCCTAACATGGGCCACTATTTCATGGCCCCCTATACCTCTACCCTAACAAGGGGCTGTGGTAGTGCTTGAGTCCCTAGATATAAATGTCAATTCAGACTTAATTTACATGATTGCCTGATCAATTGGCCATAGATCCCTTTTGTGAAAGATTGAAGAAATTTCTGCTGAATATTTGCTATGGTCTTCTATGAATTATGGGTCTGATAAGAGATTATGATTTTTTGTCGAAGCTTCTACCCTTAGGCTCCTGGTTATACATATAGCCTTGATTTCTTAAACAATACCTATTCTGCCTGGGCTGTATTTCTTGCCCGTATTTCTAGGGATACTATATTTCATTTGCCATATCTGTACTTCTGCTGATCAGCCCCTTGGCTACTATTTCAATCTTGTCACTTAAAGCAATAATTGCACACACCAAGCTTCTGATGGTTTATGCCACAACCCAGTTACCATTATTTCAGGATCCTTTCATCCTCATTACTATCAGGGAGTTTGGTTCTGTGACAATGTCTTCTCCTTTTACCCTGACCTATAGATGATCGTCACCACTTAGCTTCTCCACAACATCACAGCCCTTCTCATCAGCACAATCCATATTGCTATAATAAATGGAATATCCTTTGGGGCATTCCAAAGGACATTTCTGTCTGGTGAGTTTTCTGACCCTAGATATTATCTATTTATTTTTTTGATCCCTTATTTCATTATCTATTATAATAGTTTCTGGCATTTCTACTTCATTTGTGTGAGTCATTACTTTTCCTAGCTTTCAAAGTCCTTCCTAACTGTGTTAGCACCATCTCCAGTAGTCCTTGACATAATATTAAATCCTATATTTCAGCAGAGTGATCACATATTAATACATTTTTTGATAGTCAACTTTATCTTCTGTCCCCTTGATCCAGAACCCTCAGGATGCAGTCCCACACCCTTGCTCTTCCTACCAAAACATATTAGCCAGATCTTGCAGCAACTTAAGTGCAGAGTCCCTATTTTCCCTTAGAATTCACAATGCCTTCCTAACTAGGCTATGCTGGGATTTGGTCCTTGTTATGGGTCCAGATGCCAGGATATCCTGAAGGAGCAAACATTGTCTTATAATGTCTCTGGCTCTCATGAGACCTCTGCATGATCCCAAGTCAGCAGGGCAGGGAGTGCGTGTCTTAGAACAAGAAGGAGTGGACCACTTTTGCAAGTCCAGAAAAGTCAGGAGAATTTGAGTGTTTAAGGTTCTCAAATGTATCCATTCAGATATCACCATTCCAACTCTCAAGATACCATTCTTTTTAGAGCTGAAGATAAAATCCTTGGAGTAGGAGACCTTCCAGAACTGAGAAGTCAACTTTCTCCAAAGCTCTACTTATATTTAAGCCCTGAGATTGGTCCTTTATTTTCTCTGCCCTGGAGCTATAAGAGGTTAGGGTTTCCTTAAATGCTTCCACTTACAAGCTACTTGTAGTCTTGCACTCTCTGCCTTAAATGGTTGATTAATCATCCTAAGTCATAATTGTCTCTCTAACTAATCAATTGAAGTCAGTGATAGTCACCCAACTTCCTTGACCTTATAGTCACCATTTTTCTCATACCGCAGAGACTTAAGAGAAATTGCACCAGGTGGTATATCACTGTCCACTGGTATCACACACTGTTCATCACCAATGAAAGTCTTAACACCAAAGCACTACAACATAGTCCAGGTTATCCATACTTCACCATCCATTAGTAACAGTGTCTTCAGTACTGGTTGATCAGTGTGTAATCCAAATAGAAAATCCCACTTTAGAACATACTCCCTAGAGCTACCTCTGGAACCAATTGTTTTAGATTGGGGGTTCCCCAGAAACAAAGTCTGAGAGAGAAAATTATATGCAGCACATTTATTGGTTAGTGGTTTCAGAGTTTACATTTGTAAGTATAAAGCAAGCAAGAAAAATAGGATTAAGCAAAGAAATGTCTGCCAATCCTACGGAGAATTCTAGATCTGGGCTTGCCCTTCAAAATTATCCAAATTGAGGCTAAGGAGACTGAGCATTTGTATCCCCATATTGGCCTGTCATTGGCTGTGGACTGTGCCCTGGAATGTGAACATAACTTTGTCCATGGCCATTCCCCATAGCCAAGGGCAACTACCAGTAAAAGGCATAACTGTGAGTCATCAGAAGTGCCCTGAAGACGGGATCTGGGCGCATACCACGACATCCACTGTATGTGATGATGAAGAAGATTATGATTGTATTGATGATAATCAAAATAAGAGGTAACATTTCTACAGCACTTTCGATGTGCCAACAGTATTCTAAGATCTTATAATGTAGTACATTTAATCCTCACAGCAACTTTAAGAGTACGTATCAGTATTATCTCCATTTTTTAAGTGAGAAACTGAGGCACAGAGAATTTGAGCAGCATTGCTCAAGGTCACACAGTATTAAGTGGAAAAGCCAGGTCTAACCCCAGGAAGTGGGATTATATGGAATGGTAAAAAGTAAGGGAATGTACACAAAGATGTAAAATATGAACTCACATTTATGAATATGTATAGATGCAAATACACTTTTATATTACTAACTATAATATATGTGAAATATAAACATATTTGAAATACATATGTGTGTATACACATATATATGCCTCTCTCTCTCTCTTCATATGTATATATATAATCACAGCAGTTTGTAACAGTGGTTACTATCAGAGACTAAGACTTAAAGGCTAAAATAAGGGATTTTTTTTTACTTATTCACTTTTGAATTTTTTTACTATTAACATAGTTTATCTTTGCAAAGATTCAGTCAATATAGAATTATTCAACTCCAAAATTCATGGCTGTATCTGTCACTTGACTACTCTTGCAACCTCCCTCACTTAGTTTATCCGGGGCAAAGATATATTTACAGATATTAGAAAAATTTTATACCAGTTTTCCCAACATTTTATATTATGATTCTAACTTTCCTCCTTTCTTTTTTCATTCCTCAGCCTTTCTTATTTCAACTCTGAGTTTCCTACCCACAGGGATTTTATTTATTTATAAGCTCTTGTGTTTACTGCATGATTTATTAGTGCTAGTTTTCATTTTTCCATGTGAGCTAATCTGTACATGAATATAGGTCATGTGGATTTAACTTCTTTAGCAGTGGGGAGATCGATTGCAATGCCGTCATAATGTCTTTTTCTCCGTGGAATTTGTGCGTATTTTGAATGATTGCACCTGGTCCACAGTGGGGGTGAGAGGCGTCTTTGCAGGGGCTTTGGGGTTATAACTCGTAACTGTCTGTAGGAGGAGAAGGGCTAAAGGGAGTTGTCAAAAGAGCCTGAGAGTGAGTGCATGGCAGCCTTCTGTGGTTGGGGGCTGGTGGGGAGAGTGCAATCCATTTACAAACTCCAAAGGAGATGCAACCAGAATCCTCTAAGTTTAGTATTATCTACTTGACCTTGCTGACACCTCATTATCACAGGTTCCCATCTTTAAGTCATGTGCATTTGGTACCTATGATCTCACTTCCTCCTCTCTTTTCTGTTACTTAAGTTGTTATTCCATGCTTCACACTTAGACCATTGATTTCCCTCTTTAGAAAAGTAATAATTTATCATGCTATCTCAGAAGAGGAAATGCCAAGACAAAACAGAAATAGAAAAGAAAGAGAATCTTGGGGCTCATGATTGACTTTGAAAGCAAACTAATATACAAAACCTTTTAATTTAACTTAATATATGCCATTGGAGTTTTAAAGCTCCTAGTAATAATTAATCACTTTGCCAAATGTCTTGCAAAGAAGGAAAAAAAATTATTAGAGCAGGAATACATTTTACAACTTCTCTATTCTATTTACTTCATTTTATAGATGAAAAAGATATGCAGAAATATTAACTAAATTTTTCATAGTCATACAATCCTGCAAGGAAGTAGTTTTGCAATCTGGAGCATATGTAAAATATAATTCAGAGGCGGTACAGCAGCTGGTCAAGTCAGGCAATCAGAGTGGCCTTTGGTGTGCAGGTTACATAGGCCAATAAGGCAGGAACAGTGCAGTGTCCTGGATGGATCTATGGACCAGAAGACCCACCTAAAGCCATCCTCAGGGCTGTAGGCTTGTCTGTTGGCACCACATTCTTTCTGAAAATTTCCAGTTCAAAATGCCACTGGACTTCATTTTTACAGATTTAGTTTTAATGTTAAAGAAAGCATTCTCTTCCACACAAAATCTTTCTAACTCTGCATTGAAAGGTACCTGCTTTTACTGAGGGTTCTTTCTTCAGGGTGGGGGTGGAACAGAGGAAGGTGGGGGGAAGAGAGAGAGAGAGAGAGAGGAGACTGATTCTTGGTTCATCTTGGTTCATGAACAATTCATTCTAGGGATATGCTTCTTAACTATTAGAAAGAAGATGTTCCTTTAAAAAAAGTTCATGAAAATTATCTGAGGGAGTTTTTCAAGCTATGCATAGTTTGCTCATAGTTGAGCAGTAGTCTCGTCTTCTCATCCAGCAGTGTTTCTCAACTCTGGCTGCACATTAGAGTCATCCAGAGAGTTCTAAAATTGTACCTGTGGCCAACGCCACCCAGACAAATTAAATCAAATTTTCTAGGGATGAGTTCTGAACATTAGTTTTTAACATTGAAGAGATTCTCATGTGCAACCACAGAGTTGGGAATTTTAGAATCCCTTCCTGGAGGAACTTGTTTCTAAATCCCCCCATCCCACTGCAAATCCCAGCCATTTAGAGCCACCATTATTGCTATAGTTTGTGTATTTGTCCTCTCCAAACCTCAAGTTGAAATTTGATCCCCAATGTTGGAGGTGGGGCCTAATGGGAGTTGTGTGGATCATGGAGGCAGATTCCTCATGAATAAATTAATGTCCTCCCTCAGGGGTGAGTTCTCACTCATATTTGTTCCTGAGAGAGCTGGTTGTTAAAAAATCCTGGACCACCCCTCCTCCCCTCACCTTCTCCTCTTGCCATTTGAATTCTGTACAGGCCAACTCCCCTTTGCCTCCTGTCATGGGTGGAAGAGGCCTGACGTTCTCACCAGATGCAGATGTCCAATATTGAACTTTCCAACCATCAAAATGTAGAGCTAAATAAACTTGTTTTCTTTATAAATTACCCAGCCTCAGGTATTCCTTTATTTTATGACAACACTAAATGGACTAAGACAATTACTAATTGAAGAAAGTTGAAGCAGAAACATTTGAGAACCATCAATATCACTTTAAATATAGGGCAAGACCCTGACTTAGAGCTAACATGACCAGAAGATGGAATTAAAAATACAATTTACCTCATTATCACTATTATTACAAAGGTGATATTAATGAAAAAATATTTCTCCCACATTTGTCAGAAATAGGATAAGTATTTCACCATTTTATTCTAATATCTTGATTTATTTTTGTGAGGAAGTGGTATGTTTACAAGTGAGTGATAATTTTAGTTTCTTGAGGTTATAACATCACTGCTGAAATTAAGTGATGAAAGTGAAAAAATGATAAAGTATTGACAGGAACATAGAAATTATACTATTTAAAAATTTATAGAAAATGGGACATCTGCAGAGTACAAATTTATAAAATTTCACTTGAAAATGAGATGATTTAAAATTTGCCTGTTCTTATTATGTTGTAAGATTTCATAATGCAGAAAACCTACTCACTTTGCTTAAAGCAGCAAATGTACAAATAGGTGATAATAACTGTTGAAGTAGTTTGATTAAATGAAGTTCATCCTCACTATAAATATTTTCTAAAAGTGTAAAATAGTTAGAAAATATATTTCTAAAATTTAAAAATGGAAAATTATAATGAAATTTAAAATTATGTATTCTGGATGTTATTTTTTGTTTTTCTTTTTTAAAAGCAAGATTTGGACCTTTTCCTCTCATGTGATCACCTAAACCAGTGGTTCAAAAACCAGGAGCAATTTTCCCCCTCAGTCCAGGGGACACTTGACAATGTCTGGAGACATTTTTGATTGTCATGCTTGAGAGAAGGGGGATGCTACTGGCATTTAGTAGGTAGAGGCCAGATATAGCTGCTAAACATCCTACAACCTGCATAGTAGCCTCCCACAAGAAAGAATTTTCAGGCTCAAAATATCAATAGTGCCAAGGTTTAATTGTTTTAAACTAATTTGTTAGAAGTTTCAATTCAATTCTTGAAGTTTCAATTCAATTTCTTGAATTTTTACAAGAAATTATTGACATTTTAATCAATAACATATTTGTAGTATCACCTTGAATCTCTACAATAATACTTATATTTTCTTATCAGCCAAAACAGAAATATATATATTAAATATCTCTTAGAATTTCTACATCTTTGTGTTATTGCCTTAATTCACAAATGTGTGTCCTCTTAACTGGTAGAAAAGAGAAGGTGCATATACTACATACTATGACAGCTACTATGAATGGGCTTCCTCAACAGGCATTCCAACCCCTGTTTAGTATAGGAAAAAACAAAAACAAACAACAAACTACATTTCCTAGATACTCTTGTGGCTAAAGTTCTAGATATGATTTATAGTCTTTTGGTAAGATGAACAAGCATAAAATTTTTATTTCAAACAGAGTCTTGTGGCTAGGGAGTCAGGATGTCAGAAATCCATTTTACTGGTACAGATCTTGGCAAATGCAGTATGGTCCTGGAATTGGTATGCGTTGTAGCAACATCTTCCTGATTTCACATGCAGTTTTCTGCATTTACAGGATTGTGGCACGAACTGCAGCTCCCTTGATGGCCCACTTCTACAATGTAGCTTCATGAATGATTCCTGAAAACACAAAGAAAAGTCCAGGTCTTCAGTCCTCCTAAAGATTCTGTGAGGTATTTAATGCCCTTAAGTATACCCCTTATCTTTAAACTAGCTAGAGTAGATTATTTTCCCTAAAACTGAACAGTGACAGATACAGATATAATAAAAAGACAGAGTGAGGAAGAAAAACTCATTTAACGTGCCCACAAGGAGCCAGTATTTGATCTTCAACCTGTAACTCAATTCTCAGACCTAAAATGATGCCTGTGGGAACAACATGGTACGTTAACATTACTTATATTATTTCACAAATAAATTACAAATACAAGTTGCCATTTTCTTCTCTCCTTTTATTCTCTTGTAGTCTTTTTTTTTTTTTTTTTTTGATCTACTCAGAAACCAACTGGCCTAACCTCACATCCGAGAAAAATGAAATTCTTTCAATGGCTCAAAAAAAGTTCCTGGAGAATGTAAAATTTCATTTATTATATGGTGATAGAGTAGAATGCAAATAAAGAAACCCATTTTTTTGGTGTTTGAATATTATATTGTGTTGATATATGATATAGTAGTGATAGTTATGTATTTAAAAAAAGATTCTAAAATGTTACTCTGTCTTCATAATTCTGAAAAAAAGGGTAGTTATAGAATGATGTCACAGCACGTTTATCTTTAATTTTTTTGCTTTAATTATATTGAATATTATAATTTTTTGAATTTATCTCTATTATTTTTATTTTTTAAGATCAACACAATTTCTCTCCTTCCATCCTTTCTTCCTTCCTTCCTCTCTTTAAAATCACTGTCTTCTCTTTTTAGTTTTGGGATCCTCTCCTATCCTCTGTTCCTCATTTACTCAATTATTTGATTAATCAATACATATTTGTTGAATGCCTGTTACCTGCTGAACACTGTGCTAGGTTCTGTGAATAAAGCCATCACTCTCTACTTTCCTGTAGCTCTCAGTGTAGTGGTTATTGGAGGTAAAAGAAATCAAGCACAAAATCAAATGTAAAAATATGTATGGTCTTTATTTTCAATAAGCTCTATGAGAGAAAAGAACAGGGTTTTATAAAGAATAGCAGCTGAAGGCAAATACTTAATTTAGATTGTTTGGGTCAATGAAATTTTGACAAGTAATTAGCAAGGTTAAAATGCAAGAAACAGAATTTCAGAGCAGATATCAAAAGAAGGTCAGTATGGCTGGAGAACAGTTAGTGAAGGTAAGAGTGGATTGAATATTGAGTTAAAGAGGTGAGTAGAGGCCAGAAGACATAAGAAGTTGTAGATTTAGTAAAGAATTTGGATTTTAGTATGCATGTAAAAGATAACCATCAAAGGTTTTCAAGGGAGTGTGAGACATCATATTTACATATTGACAGATGACTGGCTAATGTGTAGAGAATGGATTGGATGATGGAAGAGCAGGAGACAGACATGTTAGGGTTAGGGTTAGGGTTAGGTTATTATAGTAGCTCAGGTAGACCAGAAGAGTTAAAGGGGGAAAGGTAGAAGTATTTTTCAGAACCAGACTAAGTAAAAATAGGTGTATTTTTTCCTTTAATTTATTTCTTTTATAAACAATCCTGAGATGAACATCGTTGTATATGTCTCCTGGTGCAAAAATTCAATTTTCCCTCCAAAGCACAGGATGAAATAAAAAATATGTAACAGAGTTTGGTTTGGTAGTACCTGGTTAGTTTTAAGAGATAGTATTAAATAATTTTCAAAGTGGCTCTACCAATTTATACTCTCATCAGCAATGTATTTCTCTACAATTTTCCTAAGACTTGAGGTTATCAAATTTTGAAAGGTCTTATCAATTTAATTTATAAGATCCTGACTACCAGGACCTATTAGCATATTTTCATGTGTTAATTGAGTATTTGCTCTTTTCTGTGACTTCTCTGTTAACACACTTGACTCATTTTTGTGTTTGGTCTTTTTTTAAAATTTTCATAGTGATCTGTAGGACATCTTAAGATCTTTTTAGCTTAGAGTGTGGTCTGGCACTTGTGCTGCTCTACTGATGGGTTATGACTGATCTGCAATCAGATAAATAGAGAAAT
Organism: Daubentonia madagascariensis; assembly: GCA_023783475.1. NCBI lineage: Eukaryota > Metazoa > Chordata > Mammalia > Primates > Daubentoniidae > Daubentonia > Daubentonia madagascariensis. The sequence continues at coordinate 19,347,478 of JAKFHU010001684.1, read as the reverse complement.
TGAAAGTAAGTGGATTGAGTAATTTTATTACTATTCAATCTCGTGTAAGAAAAAGACTTGCATTTTATATGTTCTTTTAATTTTATTTTCCTGGTAATTCATTTTTATTACATTGCATAAATTTATTGGTTTATAAAAAAATTAAAAATAGAAAAAAAGTGGCCCTTCACTATAGAGTTTGAGAAGTACTGCTTTGGATGTTTTACCAATATAAACATTGCAAATATTTTCTCTGTGTTTTTGCTTACCATTTAACTTTATCAATGCCATATAGTGGAACTCCTGCCATTAATTTTGGTTTAGTCAGTGTATCAATATTTTTATTCATAAATTTTGCTTTTTTGTCTTATTTACCCCAGCCCACATTGCACCAAAGAAAGCATCATGCTATATTTTCTTATAACCCTATAACATATTGTTTTATATTTCTCAAATTCATTTAGAACTTATTTTCATGATGACTATAAAGTAAGATTTAACTTATTTTTCCAAATATTTAGCCAAAAGTTCCAAGACCATTTATTGAATAGTATTTCTTTTCTTCATTGATTTGAAACGCCACCTTCTTCAAATATTCAATCATTCTTATGGGTTTCTGTCTGAATGTTCTATTTAGTTTTATGAATTTTGTTCATGCTTGCTATCAATCCTACAATTGTTTAAAAATATGCTTTTATATATATTTTTTTTAATTTTAATTTTAATTTTTTCAGAGTATTACGGGGGTACAAACGCTTTGGTTACATAAATTGCCTTTGCACTGCCCGACAAGCATCCCATCCCCCAGACAGTACACATGGCATCCGTTGGGTGTGGATTTACCCATCCCCTCACTCCCTTCCCCCATGCCAGACACACTATGAATGTTACTTCCCATATGTGCACATTAGTGTTGATCAATTTCTACCAATTTAATAGTGAGTACATATGGTGTTCGTTTTTCCATTCTTGTGATATTTCCTTAGAAGAATGGGCTCCAGCTCCATCCAGGATAATACAATAGGTAGCTCATCATTTTTTTTTTTATGGCTGAGTGTAGTACTCCATGGTATATATATACCACATTTTTTTAATCCACTCATGTATTGATGGGCACTTGGGTTGTTTCCACATCTTTGCAACTGTGAATTGTGCTGCTATAAACATTTAAGTGCAGATTTTTTTTATAGAATGTCTTTTTTTCCTTTGGGTATATACCCAGTAGTGGGATTGCTGGATCAAATGGTAGTTCTACTTTTAGTTCTTTGAGGTATCTCCATATTACTTTCCATAGACGTTGTACTAATTTGCAGTCCCACCAGAAGCATATGAGTGTTCCTATCTGACTGCATCCCTGCCAACGGTTGTTGTTTTGGGACTTTTGGATTTAAGCCAGTCTCAGTGGAGTTAAGTGATATCTCATTGTGGTTTTGATTTGTATTTCCCTAATAATTAGAGATGTTGAGCATTTTTTCATATATTTCTTGGCCATTAGTCTCTTATAGACATTGGCCTAAGCAAAGAATTTATGAAGAAGATCCCAAAAGCAATCACAGCATCAACAAAAATAAATAAATGGGACCTGATCAAATTAAAAAGCTTCTGCACAGCCAAAGAAACTATCACTAGAGCAAACAGACAACCTACAGAATGGGAGAAAATATTTGCATACTATATATCCGATAAAGGGCTGATAACTAGAATCTATATAAACTCAGGAAAATCAGCAAGAAAAAATCAAACAATCCCCTTAAAAAGTGGGCAAAGGACATGAACAGAAACTTTTCAAAAGATGACAGACTAACAGCTTTTATATATTTTGACATTGGGTAGGACAGATTCTCCTTTTTCTTCATCTTCAGATATATATTAGCTATTCCTAAAAATTTCTCTTTCACATGAAATTTAGAATTAGCCTACAAAATTCTATAAAATCCTGTTGGATATTGATATATGTTGCAAATAATTTTTATATTAATTAGGAAAAACCTATGTTAAGACTTCCCATCCATGAACATGTTATATCTCTTCATTTATTCACGAGTGATTATGCCATTAAGTAAACTTTTATAACTTTTTAGAATGAAAATGTCTCCTGTGATTTTGAAATCTCTCTTCTCTTTTCCATTCTTAATATTTTATACATCTTCTCCTATTTTTCCTGGATTAGTATTATCTAATATTTATGTTATTAATCTTAATCTTTTCACAGAACTCTTCCTTTTTTGTCACCTTTGATTTTTAAATATAATATATTTTAGCCTATATTTTAAATTTTTTTTCTGAAAATTTACCCTGAGTTTTACCTGCTATAATAAGTTGAATATTTTACTCATCATTTAAAAATCTTTGTTATGAGGTATATTTTTAAGTACTTTATATTTTCTGTTATTACTGTGAAAGTGTTTCTGCCTGACATTAGCAGGATTTAGGGAAGTTATTGATATTTATACATTGTACTTCAATCCAGCTATATTGCTAAATTCACTTGTTGGTTATAACTGTTATAAAAATGGTGGTTTTCCCTCTCACAAATATTCATAATATTTTTAAAAATTCTCTCTTTTCAATCTAATTAAAAAAATATTATTGCATTGGCTAAGACCTTTAGCATACTGATGAATAGTCGTAGAGATAACAGAAATCATAACCCTGTTTCTGACTTTAGTAGGAAAGTGTGTAATGTTTTTCATTAGCAATTTGATGGATGATATTCACTACAAGCTTCAGATAAAATATGCACTATCAGGATAAGAGAGTTTTATTATCTTCCCAGTTTTCTGAGAGTTTTATTTGTTTTTTATTTTGTTTTGGTTTGTTTCACTTGAAAGGTTATTGAATTTCATTATTCCTTTACTTTTATGGTGAATATAACTTATATGCATGAAATAATTTTGTTCATTTTTATTTTGGGGGTCCTCCTTTATAACCCTGTATTTGGTCATTTTTTGTAAATGTTGTATGTGGGTTTCAACTGAATGTGTATTACCTCTTACATGTGGTATTGTTTACTATTTATTTTATTCAAATCCTCCCCTATCTTGCTGGGTTGAGTTTCTTTTATCTGTTAGTTTCTGGAAGAATTATGCTTACGTTTCCCTTTATAATTGTAAAAATGTTTATTTCCCCTTTGTTAGATTTGAAAATTTTTACAATTGTTAAATCTTTTTCACAAGTGGATCTTTTCCTTTTTCAACACAAAATATCCCACTTTGTATTTTCTAATGATTTTCAATTTAAATTTTAGTTTTCTGACATTAGTGATGCTATGTCATTATTATGTAGACATAACATCTCAATAAATCAATATTTTAAAAGGTATTAATAGTGTAGTACATAGATGTCACAGAAGGAAAGGCTTGTTGACTGTACGTGAAGGGATGTAAGAAAGGGCTAAAAGTATGACCGAAAGAGTTGGATGGCAAATATAAAATGTCATTTTGCAGGTATATTGAAGGAAAACTAGTAAGTTTGGTTTTGTTGATATTAAGATTATGGCAAGATATTTCTATTAGGTCTTTGGAAATAGAGTTCTAGAACTCAAGGTCAGTTAGATAAAACTCTCATTAAAATTTCTTGAATTTTTTTTTTAAGAGTTCACAAATCATTCAAGAGTTCAACAATCCATCTTTTTCCCTGGCTTTTGTTCCTCTGGCATTTAAACAAAATGTATGGGATATAGTAGGAACTCAACAAAGACATGTTACCTTGAACTGAGGGGGACATCTTTCCGATTGGTAGATAGTCTTACTGGTATGATTTTTCTTCATAACATAACCCTGCTCCACTTGGTTTAAGCATACCAAGAAGGAGGTACCTTTACTAAAAGGGTTTCATGGTCTTTAATAAAGCAGATTTTATAGTTTTTAACACAGCAAAGAAGTCTAGGAGAGAACGTAGATGAAGATAAAGCAGAAACAGAAACCAGATGGCAATATGTAAGAGACTGGAAAAAAGAAAACACATGCTTCGTATATAAAGTCTTCCAAATAACTTTGTCATTGAATAATTCTATCAGTAGGAGGAAGGTAGCTATTGGGAGTCCTAGGTCATGACATTTGTTTAAACAAAATGGAGTGGGACAAACAGTGTTGGACCTATACTGCAGAGTTAGAAGTCAAAAGCATAGATACCAAATTGAAAACATGTGAATAGATAAATGATATTTTGGAGCACAGAGAGAAAAGAGCAGAAGGCCAAGGATTAGACCTTGGGAATGGGAAAAACAAGCTCTACTCCAGGTGACAGAGGAAAAGAAGAAGGGTGTGCGGGGAAGCATGGTGACTTAATGCCTCCGAGATCAACAACTTCTGTCATTCACATCACCAGAGAAAACAAAATGATTCAAATTGTATTGTGGGCAGATGTAATTCTCAGGGCCAGACAATGACAATTTTCCACATCCCTTTTTTCATTCCTTTTCAACTTAGAGTCCCATATGTGACCTTTTGTCACATACTCAATGCCCTGAGAGGGCTTCTGCTCATTTCATCCCCTCATGTATGTGATGTCACCTTCCAGACAAGAAGGAGCCCCAGAGCATAGGCTGGGCACAGACGCAGTGTTTTTGGAGCTTACCGCAAGGAAGAGGCCAGGGATTGAAGCTGGTCAAATGAAGCCTAGTCACAGACTGGCCAACTGAGTCACTGTTTAGAGGGGACCATGCAAAAAGAAGGAAAAAGCCAAGAGGATAGAAGGAGAGTCTCTAAAGGTGGGGGCCTAGAGAGAAATCCTGAATGAAAGAAGAAGGATTAGTTTTCTGCAAAGGGCATGCAGGGCACGCCTGTTGCGGGGGCACGCAAGGAGTTGCTAAAAACTCCGTCTCTGACTTGTTTTCCTCCCTGTGTTCCTTGCTCTGAAATTGTCTTTTCAGTTCTTTGCCATCCCCTAAACTCCCACCATTAGCTCAGCTTTGTATTTAGGAAGAAAGCAAAAAACCAGGATTATCTGATAAAAATTTATGATAGACTTAACCTCCCTAAAAACTAATTTGTAAGTTTAAAAGGGTTTTTGTTTTTGTTTTTGTTTTTCCACCTCAGATGAATCTCTAATCAGTAGAATGTGTTGGAGGAAGTTGAACAAAACTCTGGCCTAAATGTCAGTAAATTGGACCAGTTAACTTGTGCTTTCAGTTTAACTATGTTGGCTCAGAAATCTGTATTTTATTAGGTTAAGCTTTTTCTAATTTTACATTTTCTTTATTTTCTTTTACTTTCTCCTTCGTTCTTAGTAAAAATTATTTTCAAATTTTAGCTTTTCTTTGTTAAGCAAGGGGAGAGATGGGAAAGGGGTTTTTGTTCATTTCTGGATCTTGCAGCACAGAGCCAGCTATATGCCCCTGGAGACCACAGTAAAGACAAAATTGAGAGAACCAAGAGGGAGGCATAAGTGCTGGGAAGAGGGACATGATTTATACCATATAGCCATCTTTTTTATTTTCTTGTTATAATAATCTCTCATACAGACTTTTCTCTTTTCCTCATAGAGTTTTTGTGTATTTATTTCCAAAACCTGGCTGTCTATAATAACATTTTAAGAAACTGGCTGCATAGCCTTGCTAAAATAGAATCTCTAAAATTAGGGATCAAAATCTGCATATTTATCAAGCTCTTTAGATGATGCTTAAACAGCTAGCAATACACAATCTATAAGAAACAATGAAGTAAAAATCTACTCTGAATTAGTTCTGTTTTGTTTTTGCATCTCCATCAAACTCTTTGAGAGTTGGAAAGGATTCATCTTGAAGACTAGAAGCCTTCAATTATTTCATGAGGACTAAGAATTTCCCAAACAAAAATTTCTCTCCAACTGGTTTATCACTGACAGCAAAATTTCCAACAGTTGATTTTTTTTCTTCTGGATTAATTTTCCCCATGTTCTTAAAAATTATTACAAAAAGGAAACATGTTAAGTTCAAACTTGTAACTTGATTAACTAGCTATCTGCCACGATATATCAGACATAGGGAACCTGATTATGTACTAGGCATGCAGTGCCTAGTATATAATCAATGCTTATTAAATATTTATCTGCTAACTAACAGGAAAAAGAGAAATATTTTATACAAAGGAAGAGAAGACAAAATTGAGTTATGTGGTCACTACAAACAACCAATTTATAATTTGGTTCTGACCTCCCAGAAATATTGCAACGTGTTGCCTGTTAGCAGCTTTCTGATACAATTCTACCTCCTGTTTTTTGATATAAACTTGATACAGTGGAATACATTAATCCACTAATCCATAAGTGTAGAGTGTATGACAAGACAACTGTATGTATTTCTAGAGTGTATTACAAATGAATGCACCTGTATTAGCCACTTCTATCAAGACAGAGCATTTCTATCACCCAGAAATTTTCTTCCTTTCCTGTCACAATTAATCCCTCAGAGGCAGCTATTGTCTGATTCCTATCATGATGAATTTGTTTTTTCTGTTCTAGAAATTCATATAAGTGGAATATTTTTTGAATCATCCAAGTTCTTGCATGTATCAGTAGTTTGTTATTTTTATTACTGAGTAATATTCCATTGTTTGGACATACAACCACTTGTTTATCCATTTTACTGTTGAGAAATACCTGTGTTGTTTCCAACTTTGAGCTATAATGAATAAAGCTTCTAAGAAACTTTTAGTTGGAATATGTTTTCATTTATTTGGGTAAATACCAAGGAATGGAATTGCTAAGTCAAAAGTTTGATGTGTGTTTAACTTTATAAGAAATTGCCAGTGTTTCATCCCAATGTATGAGAATATTCAATTTTCCACGTCTTAGTCCATTTAGGCTGCTATAACAAAATACCTTAGACCAGGTGGTTTATAAACAACAAAAATTTATTTCTCACAGTTCTGGAAAGGAAGAAGTCCAAGACCAAGGTGCCAACAGATTCAGTGTTTGATGAGAGCTCATTTTCTGGTTCATAGATGACATCTTCCAGCTGTGTCCTCACCTGGTGGAAGGGTCAAAGGAGCTCCTTGGCGTCTCTTTAATAAGGGCACTGAACCACTCATTAGGGGTCTGTCATCATGACCTAATCACTTTATTAAAGGTGCCTCTTCCTAGCACTGTAATGTTGGTGATTGCATTTCAAAATATAAATTTTGGAGAGACAAACATTCAAACCATAGCACTCCAAATAGCCAATATTATAGGTTGTCAAACATTTTATTTATAATCATTCTAGTCTGTATGAAGTGATATCTCATTGTGGCTTAATGTGCATTTTCTTGGTGACTAATGATGCAGAATACTTTTTCTCATGCTCATTTGCCTTTTGTATATCTTCCTTATCTTACTTTGTGTGGTTTCTGTTCAAGACTTATACCCATGTAAATAATTTTTGTTCTTTTCTTGGTGTTACTGAGTTGTAAGAGGTCTTTATATATCCTGGATATTAGTCCCTTGCCAGATACAAATGTTCTGAATATTTTCTCTAGGCTGTGGCTTACCTCTTTACTTTTTTAAGAACAGATATTTTTGTATGAGCAACTGTTTTAATTTTTGGTAAAATCCTTTTTTTTTCTTTTTGTGGTTCATACATTTTGTGTTCTATCTAAGAAAATTAAAGCACTTGAAGATATTGTCCAATAGTTTCTTGTATAAGCCTTATGACTTTTGCGTGTACATTTAGAACTAAAATCCATCCTTTATTAACATTTTTGTTTGGAGTAAGGGACTGGTGGAGGGGTCAATGTTCAACTTTTCTCCATATAAATGTATGCCTATTTTAGCACCATTTGGTGAGAAAATTTTTATTCCCCACTAAATGCAATTTGGTGCCTTTTTTGGAAATTAATTGAATGTACATTTTGGGTCTTTTTTCTTAAATCTCTCTTTGGTTTTATTGAATCTGTTTGGTTTTTTTCTTACACCAGTCTGAACTGTTTTGACTAACATACCTTATTCTATGTCTTAAAGTCAAATAATTTGTAAGCCCTCCAAATTTGTCTTTGTGAAGATAGTTTAGACAATTTAGATACTTATTATTTTCATATACAATTTAGAATAGCCTTGTTAAATTCTACAAAAAAATTGCAAAAATTTCTTAATGGGCTCATATTGAATCCCAAAGATACTTTGGGGGATTTTTGACATCTTAGCAATTTATTAATGTATCATTCAACTTATGTAGCTACTCTTTCATTTATTTTCAGGAAAGATTTTTCAGTTTTTTTTTGTGTATTGGTGTTACAGGTCAAACTCTGAGACAGATTGGTTTGCAGGAAGTTTATTGCAAAGTGCTCTTTTCGGTTAAATATATACCTGTAGTGAAAGTGATAGAAGTGGAATTAGTTAGAAGGAGAAGTTTCACTAAAATGCAGTCAAAACAAAGATGTCAGTTGATCTGATGGGAATATTAAAATCAGGAATAGTCCTTTAAAGTCCTGAATTGGAGCAGTGACTGAATTTTTATGGCCCCATATCAATCAGTGATCGGTTTCAGACTGCACTAGGAGGAGGTGTAGCCATAGGTGGAGTGGATCCCATTAGCTGGGAGTAATTTCAGAGAGGGCTCATATCTGAGAACTATCTGCCAGTACCACTCCCAGAAGCTAGCAGAATAATTCCCTTAGTGCTAAGGGGCTGAGGTTCTGGGGTGCTAGGCTGCACAGGACTGCATCCACTATACTTCATTCTTTGTGCCAATTTGATCCACTTCATAGAATTTTTTTTTTAAAGTTCCATCAGGACTCTGATAAGCCTTTTTCCCCAGTGGAAATTTAATTTTAGTGGGATGAACTATAGCCTCTTCCACTGAAGCTGGTATCTTGGCCATAAATGATACTCATCATTTCCATCCCCTATGATTCAAGACTTCCTTTACATTTGGCTAGCAACTTAGCTCATTTAGGAGGTTTACTTAGTGGTATCATTAAAAAGCTCATATCTAAGGGTACTGAGAACCTGATCAGCATGACCTTCTTAGGATGTGACTGCTACACTCATCCATTAACTGGTATGGTTGTGCAAAAGGAGCACCAAAAAATGTTCAAGTATGTTATCTGAATACCAAATTTATTACTCCATTTTGTAACAGCAGCACTATCTCCTTTGATAATCAGGGACAATTACCATTTCAGGTCAGTGACTCCTCTGTGTTTCTGCTAGTTTCTTGGAATGAGTTCAAGGTGCACAAACAGAATCTAGACAATCAAGTCTTTTTAGACTCTTCTTGGGTCACCAGTTGGAAAGTTAGCCATTTGGATGACTAGGATCTACAAAGACCTTTGCATAGTGCAGTGTTGCAAGGACCAGGAACATGGGTCCAAAAAAGTGATGGCAAACAAGGCCCCTTTCACTTTTACATCTTGGTTTCTGGACCCATGATTTCTGACAGTCAAAGACATAGCACCATATATTGGTTGGGAATTAAGAGTATATATTGCATCCTCTAGGGTGCTATTCATCTTCATATAGTAACTTATCTGAACTGTTGCTTCAGCTGCAACTTCAACAATCCACTCTACTGGAAGGTCAGTGTGGCAGGTTCTGAGTGGTGATGTATGCCATAGGGCCAGTATGTATGCATTATCGCCATACCTCTTGCTATAAAATAGTTTCCTGGGCTTCCGGCGATGTTTGTGCTCTAAGACTGTAAGCACTTGTATGTTCATGCTGGCTGAGGTCTTGTGACACAGAAAAGGCAATGCTATCTACAGAATATATGCCAGTTTCAGTCAAGATGAATCACTACCCCTTTCAGAGTGAATGGGGCCCAATGTGGTCAAATTGCCACCAAGTGTCTGGTCTGCTCATGGAGTAGTGCCATATTGGGGGCTGAACATTGTTCTCTATTTCTGGCTAGTTGAATATTATCTATCTGTTGATTGAAATATTTAGTCTTCAGTATTTGTATTTGCATTAATATAATTATCATTATGACTGGGTTTAACTTTTTAATCTTGTTATTTGTTTTCTATAATACCATTTGTTATTTACTTTTTCCCCCCCACCACCATTTGGTATCAGGAGTGTGGTGTCTCATTAAATAAATTGCCTTCTGTTGGCTTATTCAAATATCTTTAGATATCCACTCTATCTTGTATATTATCTAATTAAATACACCCACTTTATTTATTTTTATTTTTATTGTTGTTCTAAGGCTCATAATATACATCTCTAATTTATCACTGTCTACTTCAAAGTAATATTCCATCACTTCTTGTATAAGAATCTGATGACAATATATGTCTCATCATCCCTCTTCCATTTTTATGCTATTGTACTGTACCATTTACTTCTAAATATGTTAAAAACCTCAAATACATTGTTATAACTATTTTTAACAGTCAATTTTTTAATTAAGAAGGATAAAAACATATTTTATGTTTAATCACATATTAATCATTCTTATTTTTCATTTCTTCACATAAATTGAGTTACTGTGTGATATCTATTTCTTCAAAAGAACTTTATCATTGATTTAATTTTAAGTCTATTGGTGACAAACTCTCAACATTTGTTTAATAAAAATGTTTTTATTTTCTTTTTATTTTTGAAGAAATTTTGCAATGTATTGTGTTCTAGATTGGCATAACTCTTTTATTTTAACATTTAAATTTTTTTTATTGTTTTCTGGAATGCATTATTTCTTATTTTAAAAAGTCAATGATGTCACCTGTTATATTTTTCCTATATGTAGTGTGTCTTGCTTATTTGGATGCTTGTAAAATTTTTCTCTTTGTTTTTGAGTTTTTGCATTTGACAGTAATGTGTCTATGTATGCCTATTTTTGTGTTCATCCTTATTGTGATTTTTTGGGATTGTTGGATCTGTGAGATGTTATTTTTTAAAGCATTTTTACACATATGTATATATCAGCTTGATGGTGTCCTACAGGTCACTGAGGCCTTTTTGGTTTTTATTCTTTTTATAGTTTGTGCTTCTGTTTGTATAGTTTTTGATGGCTTGTCTTTAATTTACTGATCTTTTCTTCAGCAGCGACCAATCTATAATTTTCTTTTTCATTTCAGATATTATGTTTTTCGGTTTTAGAGCAACATTTTTCCATCTTTTTATTTATTATATCCATTTTGTCCTTTAAATCATTGAATATATTTACCACAGCTATATCAAGGTCCTTGTGTCATAATGCCAATATTCATGTCATCTATTTGTCATCTCTGTGTCTGTGTCTATTAACTCTTTGTTCTGTATTTTCTCTGTTTATGGATACATCTAGTTTGTGCGTTAGACACTGTGGATGCTACATTGCTGAAAGCTAAATTAAGTAATCTTTTTCTTCTATTGTGATTTATTTATTTATGTATTTATTTTTATTTCAAAATATTAATACTAAGGGTGTACAAATGTTTTTATTACATGGATACCCTGCATAATACTTAAGTCAGGGCTTTCGGTGTGCCCATCACCAGAATAGAGTTCGTTGTACCCAATAATTAAGTTTTTATTTCTCACTCGCTCCTACCCTCCCCTCTTCCTGGTTTCTCATGTCCTTTATATCGCTTTGTGCTCATGTGTACCCATTATTTAGCTCCCACTTATTAGTGAGAACATATGGTGTTTGGTTTTCCATTCCTTAGAAACTTTGCTTAGGATAAAGGTCTTCAGTTCCATCCAATTGCTGCAAAAGACATTATTTCATTTCTTTTTATGGCTGAGTAGGTAGTCCATGGTGTCTGTATGTGTGTGTGTGTGTATATATATACATATGTCACATTTTCTATATCCACTCACGAAGTGATGGACGCTTAGGTTGATTTCACGTCTTTTTAATTGTGAATTGTGCTATGATAAACATTTAAGTGCAGGTGTCTTTTTTTATAAAATGACTTCTTTTCTTTTGGGTAGATACCCAGCAGTGGGGTTGCTGGATTGAATGGTAGGTCTATATTTATTTCTTTATGTAATCTTCTTTAAAGAATATTAAGATTTTTTTTTCTGACACGTGATTAATTTATGCACAGATCAGCTTGATCCTGTCAAGGATTGGGTATCTCTAGAATAGTCCTAAAACTTGATCTTTCTAAAGTCTGAAATGAAAATCTATGGTTTTGAATGAGGTTTATCTGCTCTGACTGGTAGAAACTCCAGTACTCTCAGTCTTAAAAAAAAAAATCTCTACAATTTTAGTTCATTTTCCATTCAGATCTTTTTCAGACCCCATCATGTCTCACCCTGTGCAAATGCAGCTTAATATTTCATAAAAGAATCAAGAAGGACCCCATGCAGATTTCTGGGTTCCCTTCTTTGTGTATGTTTTGTCGGTCTTCCCCAGTATACTATTCTCTAAATTTCAGCTACCTCAGCAGCCCCAAATTCTCCTGATCTCTGTTTGTCTGCCCTGCGATATGATTGCTCCATATCTGTCTCTGCTTTTCTATGGTTCAGGTTGGAGGGTGTCTCCAGATAGGAAGCTAAAGCTAATGTAGAACTCATGTTTTCTTTTTTTAAAGATCACGGCTCTTTACTATCTGTTCATGACAGCACCACTGTATAGCTGCTTATAGTAGGGGAGTAAGCCCAACAACTGTTATCATGTTGTTATAATTTCTCTCCTTCCTCTGTAAAAACAAATAGGCAACTTTGCATTGTGGCTTATTCTTATCAAAACACTTTTATATGTTATCTCATACTAGTCTCAAAACATCATTAGATGAATTCCTATTTCACTCATGATGATAATAAAGAAGAAGGAAAATTTTAAATTCCATATTTCTGATAAAGATATTGAACCTCAAGGAGAGTAACATATTTGGTCTAAACCACCTGGATTGGTATCCAGTCTTCTAATTTTTGTTTTAGTCTTCTGTCTACTGTGCAATATTGTCTCAAAGAAAGACAAAATTCTTTGTTCTTTATGTGTATGTTTTTAGGGTTTTTGGTTTTTAGTTTAAGCAAGTTCTTTTTGCAAGTTAAAATTTATCAGCGATCTAGAGATGTTATATTATTATTATTTTTTTTTACTTAGACTTTTCCTTTTCTGATTTTTCTTTCTTTCACTCTGAGAAATTCAACATCGTGTGTATCTAATTTTCTGGATGACTTTATTAACAAATGATATGAAAACATGAATTACCACTAGTTTTATTTCAATAAAAAATCTAATGTGGATGTTAAAAACACAAATATGATTTTAGATTTTTATAATGTAACTGTCATGTCCAGAAGTAAACATTTGATCCATTCTATTCTGATTGTATACTTACCACAGTTATAATTTAGAATTAGTAGGGCTATCTCCACCACAATCCCAGCACTGTCTTTGACTCCAAGCCTCCTAAGGCAAGTGAATGCTGTCTGTCTTATTTAGCCACGGCACCTACTACAATAGTGTCTTAAAGCAGGCACTCATTAAACATTCATCGAAGACAAGAACAGTGAATGCTGATGAGCTTATATTTGTAACTCTGTGTTCAATTCCAAGGATCGCAATTCAAGAAGGTTGTGACAAATTAGACACAGTGGAGGAGAGAATGACTTGGATGGTACAATGTGTGGAAAGAACGACTGAAATAACCAGAGATATTAAACTGAAAAGAGACCCCTAAGAGAGGATATAATGACTGCTTTAGAGTGTTTGAAATTATCCTGTGTAGGTTGGGTGGTAAGGTATCTCTCTGATGCTTCGTAGAAAATCACTAAGCTTAATGAGTAATATTTCAGAGAGCGAAATTTTTAGCTTTGTATAAGTAAGAATTCTTTTCCAGATAAATGTATGCATAATGGAATCAAAGACCTTAAGGATATAGTGGAATCCCTTTCTTGGTTATAGTGACTAAATTTATCTATTGGGGAACATAGAATTAATTTATCTACCATCTGGGATAACAGATCAGATGAACTTTAAGTTTAATCCCAAATTAAATTTATAAAATTATGATTCCACCACTCAACAAATGTTTATTGAGCTCCCAGTATGTTGAGCCCCTCTAGGAAATCATTTTATACTGTAAGGAGGTCTTATTTTCAAATAAGAAATTCAGATATTCTTTTCCCACCTCATTATTTGGATTTGTGTCTTTCTTCAAGAGATGTTACTACTGAGAGAATTTAGTGCATGAGCAGGAAAACACACACACACTTAGAAAAAGAAAAGATAATGAAGAAAGCTCAAGAACTATTGATCTGACACGTTCTTTGCAGAAAATTAAAGTAATTGTATTTTCAAAAGATTCTCAAGATTTCATAAAATAAATTATTAGGACAAATGATAATTGAAACAGAGATCACAGAAAGCACAAGACATTAAGTAAGGAAAGAGTGCCCCTTATGACTTAAGGCAAGAAGAACCTGCATAGCATGTTTGGGATCATCTTTCCAAAAGTTTTGCATCCTCTGGTATGCTTTGCAAAAAACTATGGGGTCATTAAATTGCCCCTTGAACTGCCATTAAAAAATATGCAGCATAATGTAATACAAATTTCCTATAAGTTTGAAAATGGTGACATCATGAAATTCGAAATTTCACAGTCTCACCAGCTCATAAGTATACATGAAGTCATATACGTATCTAAATTATAAAGATCATTACCAACATCTACTGATAACATATATATTTTATCTTCCCGCAAAGACTCCAGACTCATATGGGTTATTATCCAAGGGTCTGTCAAATGTTCAACAGTAAGTAAGTACAAATGTAAAGACATAACTGGCAAATGCCAAAAACTGTTCTGCAAGTCATAGTTGTTTTTACTGCTATGGTCGCTAGGCTGGGAGTCCTTAGATCTAGAATACTCTGTCACTTCTGGTCTTTGTTTTGAGCTGAACAGTTTATCCTTTGATTATTGCCCCAATCCCACCAGTCCAGGATGGTGTACTTCCTGCTCACGAGGTGTGGTGGATACTTTCACTGCTGTGTGCTACCCAGATCCAGCACTTCATTTCTGATGTCTGCCTCCACTCTGCCAGAAGAGCAGCCACTATTGTACCTCTTGGTATAGCATGCACTGGTACAACTTGATTCCACTTCAGGATCTGGTAGTTTCTCCTGTTCTATTGAGAACAGATGTTCTCTGTCAGTTGTTCCTTGAGCCCATGAGATCCTAAAACTCTGTGGAGATCATAGAGGAATTAGAGAAAAGTATCCTCCTCTTTGTCAGATCTGAACATCTTTTTTTGAGCACTGGAGTGTGACAGAATTTAGTAAATCCACCTTGTAGGCTAGGAAGAGAAAAGCCTAAAAATCTACTTTTAAGATATACACTAGAGAAGGCTAAAAGTATACTTTTTAAAGTATACTTTAAGGTTTCTCTCTTTGGTATATAGATATGCATGCAAGTCCCTGGCCCAGAATCAGATTTTATAAGAGTCATCATGCACTGTACTCAGAATCCCTATTCCCTTCTGACAAGTAAGGCCATATAATTAGGTCAAACTTGGGATTCTAGAATCCGTGTTACCTTAAGAATAGATCTTAGGAGGATTGTCACTCTCTATGCAAATAGATGCTTTTAAGTTCTCTCTTATTAGTAATCCCCCAAATACTCAGTTGGGCCTGAATGTCCAGGAGTAATCACAATGTAGATACAACCTGTAAGGCAGGATATGGTAATACTTTTGGCCGAAGCTGTGGTGTTTGGAAATCGTTACTAGAGTATTTGAATTTCCTGACATACCCTTCAAAAATAATCTATAGTGCACAAAGAAAGCTAAAAAGAAAGAAATATTTCATGCTATGGAAAAATAAAGTAACTAGGATAGACTGTATAAAAGTAAGCACAGACTGACCTTAATTGTTTCTGCCTTGTCTAGAATATCTGTAGTGTTTTTCCACTCATTTCTACAACAAGCACTAATTGGGTAAAAAAGGCGCTGTCTCCTATCCCTTGTGATTCCTGCTCACTCTTCGGGAAGATCATTTTGGAACCAGTGACTTCCTTCTCCATGTGTGAATGAATCATGGCACTAAGGAGGAATATGATCTTCAGTTAAGTGATTTTCCTACTGTAAAATTTGAACATACTGCATCTTAACAACACCTTTGTTTAAGTCAGCACAGCTTGTATTCATTACTGGGAGATTTTATGAGTAAAATTTTAGTTTGGATTCATCCAGAACCTATAATTCGTACACAGGATTATTATTTTTGCAGATACACCATTGGCCCTTTTGGACATCAACACTTCCAGAGGTACAAACAGGACTCTGGACCTCATATAGTTCACAGATGTAGGTGTCTAAGAGGGAGTAGAAATTAGATAGCATCATATTCTTGTTTCACTCAGGGACATATTGAGCAGGGCGTGTTGCTTCCTGGATGCACTGGTAATGTCTTCCCACATCTTATGCAATGAGGTATGACCAATATCTTAGTTTCTCTAAAATTCTTGCCACAGAGCCAAGTTCTTGCCCCCTGAATAAAACTTGCTAAGGTTGACTGCTTTTTGTAGTCCTCTCCCCCATCTGTGAATGTGCCATCTGCTTGAACTGGAGGTACCCTTGATATCTGCACCCCTCCTCTTACCTTTTCTCTCCCCACTGCTTGCCGCACAATTTCTGGGCTAAGATAACAAAGGGACCACATCTGCACTAATATAAGGGATAACTTTGCAGAAAAGATATAAATGGCATGTTCCTTGCCATAGTCATTTGGGCCATTCACAGATATTCTTATTCATTCCTTCCTCCCAGTCAACAGAATGATTGCACATCCCTGACTTCCTAGAAGTTAGGGCTGACCATATTGTTTTACTGTGCCCAATAATATGTGAGTGGAGATGATAGGTATCATTTATGGACAGAAAATTAAAGAAGTTATTTGTTTTGCCATATTCCCTTTTTCCTGTCTCAGCTACATGAGATCGTGAGATGGGGACTCCACCATTCTGGAACGTGGATGACTGTGATGAGCAGAGTCTGCGTGCTAACCCTCAAGGCATGGGCAAGGACAGTGAAAATCAAACTTATGTTACAAAAAGCCACTGAGATTTGGGTGTGCTTGTGAGTGCAGTGCAGCCTCTCCTGACTAGTATACTCATTAATGTAAATCAGAAAGCTAGTTTCTTGGCATGTGATCCCATTTAATTTATAATCAGTTATTGAAATCTTCTGTGTATAAAGAACAGCACTAGGTATTTATTTGAAATGCAGATATAGAAATTAGCAAGATTCACTCTTTTCTCTCAAGATGCTCCGAATTTATTCCCAGGAGAGTTTTATCCTTACTAGCAAGTCCATGTCACATTATTCTGCACAATTCTACTCTGCATGAGGGAGAAATGAGTATAAGAATCATCAAAGGGTAAAGTATCCACTGTGTGTGTGTGTGATGGTGAGGAGCGAGGTGGTTTTCCAGCAACAAAGTCCCTATGTGCAAACCATAGCAAATGCAAATTCAAATGGTCCAATATACAAGGCATATAAATCAAACAAACAAGGTGGGATGTGGTAGAAGATATTACTAGGGATTAGGTATCTACCAAGGCAAGATGATGCCAGAAGAGAATACTAAGGAAAAAAATAAAGCTGAGGATACATAGGTGAGCCTCTCAGTCGCTTCAATCTACAACAGTAGAGTTTAATGCAAATATAAGTATAAAAAGGGATCTGGCATGAGAACCAGAGACGCAGAAAGAAGGACAATCAGAAGCATCTGCCATATAAAAAAAAAGGTAGGGGTTAGATAGAAAAGCTGCAACCCCAAAGTCACAGAAATACTCCAGGTAAGAGGAGATCACAAGCCCAAGTAAAGAGTGGGCATCCAGCCAGATTTCCACAGCACAGGACACTAATGTAAAAAACAGAGATTCTACCCTGGTACTGCCATTTTCTTGTTATGCAAATTTGAAGCTATTACATAGCCTCTGTGTGCTTTAATTCCTTAATCTGTACAATTGGAATAATTTAATTCAGTGTTTTGTAATGTGAGCATTAAATGAATTAATCTCTATAAAGTATATAAGATAGTGACTGGCATATAGTAAATGCTTAGAAAAAGTAAGCCATCACTTTTATTATGGATATCATTATGTGATTATTCCTTCCCTGAAGTTCTAATCAGTGAGTGTTTTGGTTCACAAAATTTAGGTGATTCCTTTAAAACAACATGTAAAATAGTACCAAAGCCAGACTGATTTGGTTGAGCCAATGTGCAATGTTCAGCCTGGTAATTTAGGAAAGTATTTTTCTTTATTTGCTTTAGTGTCTAGTTTCATTATCTTGGTTATATGAAAGTATATATTTAGCTTTCATGAGAGGACTTTAGCAATTCTAAGAGGAAAGAAAAGCTTTTAGTGAAGCCATTGCCAGACGTTACTCTTTCTAATTTTTATTCCTTCCTCTTTAATCCATATTGCTTCTTTTTTATTCATTCAGTTCGATTTGGTTAAAATTCCCACTTACTTCCAAAAAATGCATTTTCTATTAAACCTATTTTGTAAATGTGATACATTGATATGGATTTCCTTCACAATTTTATGATGCTGACACTGGCAAATGCTAAGAGGAGGTTGAAACTGTCAGGGTTTTATGTGACTTTGATGACAGGTATTTTTAAGGCTTCCTTCTGCTATATAATTTGAGCAGGGGTACCTCTTTTTTTCTTACAATGTATAAAATAACTTTTCTACAATGTTAAGAAAAAGAGTTAGCGATTAGGAAGATTAAGCAGACACCCTGGCTCCGAGAAATGGAAACATAAGAAAAATTAAATGTACAGCTTAGATTTAGCCCAGGGTATTTCAGCTCATGGCTGTTTTTGTCAATGATTATTTGGGTAAGAAATGCCTTGTCTTCTCTTATAATGAGGCCAGGCTGGTTTCTAAGTCAGACATTCTGGTAAACAATGAAGAAGTATTTTAAAATATTCTTTGCTCTCTTAAGGATTGTGAAAAGGAAAATGACATCTAAATGTTTGCATTTATTTACTCTGAAGTCATACTACAGAAGACTATTATTTGGAGGACGAAGGGATTCTTGTAAAAGGAGGCAGATGGGTAGAGAATTATTAAGATTGGGTAGAAGCTAATTTGTGCAGTAAGAGACACAGTAATACATAACAGTGACACTCACATTTGTCAAAACTGTATTCCTCTTATGCCTATCCTCTCTCTTTCTAAATATTAGGCATACACTTTTGTTTTGTGCCTATTTAAAATTCTCTTATTTATTTATATGAATCCTCACCCCTCCCCCACCATTTTTTTAAAGGATCCACTCAAATGTGTTGCATGCCTGTGAATTATACCCCAAGTGTGACAGACGATGACTATTTGGAGGATGCCAAGTAGCAGTTGCCCTAGCAACAATAACCAGGGGCTGCTTCTTAGAACTTCTGCCTCCTCATCATTTTCCCTGTTTTGAGAGCTAGATAACATGGTTACCAGAATTCACCGAAACTGGTTCCCACTCCCCCTGCATAATGAAAGAGAGAAAACTTAGACATGTCTGCCTTTTTCTCACTATTAGGGGAAATTCTGCATATCTCTGCAGTTAAGGCCAAACAGAAAGGGACCCTGGTGAAGGAGAAGAGCTGCGTTCTATCATCCTACTAAATGTTGGATGGTGGAGAATTAATTGTCAGAACTGTGACTGCACCACTTGTGAGGAATGAAAAAAATCAGTGTTGAATTTTCTGCATGTAGGCTGAAAGCACAGTATTTAAATTGCATTGCAAGATGCTATGTTCTGTGAGAAGAAATTTTTTGCTCTGTCCTATTGAATCTGATATGGCAGATTTAATTTTACTTTCTCGAATGAAGAAAATCCAATAAATGGGAATGTAATCTAGATAGCGAGAAGGAAAACTTCTTTTACTTACCTACGACTTTATTGATATTTACATCCACCACTGTCTCAAACAAATATTCAGACTAAACCATGAAGTTTAAGGAACTTGGTTTGCTAAGAGGAGCAGAATGGGTTTCTGTAAAGCAAATAAACTTCAGCTTCAGGAACCTTCCCTTGCAAGGGCCCTTTCTAAGGCCCTGGACCTAAATTTCTATTTGTAAATTTAATATTTCCATCCTTAAGCTTCCCACCCAATTATGTGAGCTTGAAGCTCCACAAATTCTGGATCCATACCTGAAGAGAAGGGCAAACATGAATGACACATGTGATCCCGTCTTACAGCTATTGTATTACTTCTTGTGACATTCAGATTTCCAACCTTGTAGCTCTATTTTGAATAGTCATGTCTGGTTTTTTCCTGTCATTTTGGGGAATATTCTGGATCCTCCATCAATCCCAGGCTTGCACATATGTAAACAACAGTAACAAAGAATGTATAGTTTGCATGCATCATTGTACTTCAAAACCATTTAATAAAATTATGAGTAGGAGATGAAATAGTAGATAATAGAAAAAAATAGGACAGACTGAGTTATTTTAAAATAGTTAATTTATTTGCTAACGTGTCTATTTGGAGTCTATTCTATGTGATTTCTGAGGGACACATCAGATAATTAACTGGAAGAAGTTTTGTAAAATCTAAACAACAAATATAATTAAACAGTTGTTTAATGTAGGGTTCTAAAAAAATTTAACTATTATGAGTACATAATAGTTGTGTATCTTTATAGGGTACATGTGATGTTTTGATACAGGCATACGATATAAGTTAATCAAAGAAGAGTAATTTGGGTACCTCTCACCTCAGGCATTTATCATTTCTTTGTGTTAGGAACCTCCCAATTTCATTCCAATTCCACTCTTTTAAAGTATGCCCTAACTTATTGTTGATTATAGTCACTTTGTTGTGCTAGCACATATTGTTCTTTCTATCTAACTGTATTTTTGCACCCATTAACCATCCCCACTTTATCCTCCCTCCCTGCTACCCTTCTCAGCCTCTACTAACCATCATTCTACTCTCTGTCTCCATGAGATCAATTGTTTTTAATATTTATCTCCCACATATGAGTGAGAACATGCAAGATTCGTCTTTCTGTACTTAGCTTATTTCACTTAACATAATGTTCTCCAGTTCCATCCATATTTTTGCAAATGGTAGGATTTTATTCTTTTTTGTGGCTATATAATATTCCATTGGGTATATATACCATAATTTTTTTATCCATTCATCCATTGACGGACACTTAGGTTGATTCTAAATCTTGGCTCTTGTGAATAGTGCTGCAGTAAACATGGGAGTGCAGACATCTTTTTGATATACTGAATTCCCCTCCTTTGGATATACCCCCAGCAGTGGGATTGCTGGGTCATATGGTAGCTCTATTTTCAGTTTTTTGAGAAACCACCATACTGTTCTCCATAGTGGTTGCACTAATTTACATTCCCACCAACAGTGTACAAGAGTTCCCCTTTCTCCACATCCTCACCAGCATTTGTTATTGCCTCTCTTTTTGATAAAAGCCATTTTAACTACAGTGAGGTGATGTCTTATTGTAGTTTTGATTGGCATTTCTCTGATGACTAATAATGTTGAGCATTTTTCATATACCTGTTGGCCATTTTTATGTCTTCTTTTGAGAAATGTCTATTCAGATCCTTTGCCCATTTTTAAATTGGATTATTTGATTTTTTCCTATCAAAAGAAAGCTCCTTATATATTCTAGTTATTAATCTCTTGTCAGATAGGTAGTTTGGAAATGTTTTGTCCCATTCTGTGGCTCATCTCTTCCTTTTGTTTATTGTTTCCTTTGTTGTGCAGAAGTTTTTTAGCTTGATGGGATCCCATTTGTCCAATTTTGCTTTAGTTGCCTGTGCTTTGCAGGTATTACTCAAGAAGTCTTTGCCCAGATCAATGTTTCCCAATGTTGTCTTTTAGTAGTTTCATAGTTTCAGGTCTTAGACTCAAGTCTTTAATCCATTTTGATTTGATTTTTGTATATGAGAGAGATAAGGGCCTGGTTTCATTCTTCTGCATATGGATATCCAGTTTTCACAGCACCGTTTATTGAAGAGGCTGTCCTTTCCCACTTTAAGTTCTTGGCAACTTTGTCAAAGATAAGTTCACTGTAGATGTGTGAATTTATTTCTGGGTTCTCTATTCTGTTCCATTGGTCTATGTGTCTGTTTTTATGCCAGTACCATGTTGTTTTGGTTGCTACTGCTCTGTAGTATAATTTGAAGTCAGGTAATGTGATTCCTCCAGTTTTGTTCTTTTTGCTCTGAACGGCTTTGGCTATTCTGGGTCTTTTGTGGTTCCATATAAATTTTAGGATTATTTTTTCTATTTCTGTGAAGAATGTCATTGGTATTTTGATAGGGATTTAATGTAGATTTCTTTAGAATTCTTTTGCCATAACCTTTGAATAGCTTTCATCACATATATGCCAATAATATTCATAGGATATACCTCACAATACTTTAGGGGTTTACATAAAATAAATTGGATTTTACAAATAAGATGCTAGAAATTTTTAGTAATTATTCAAGCTCAGTATTTCATGGTAACTTTAGAAAAGTTTTGAAAGGCATAGTAAAACTTAAAACTCTTTATTCTCCTATTAATTACATTTATCACTCTTTACCTTTTATATAAAAACATCTGGTTCCTCCATTGAACTTTATTCTCTTGAGTACAAGGTATTTATTTTAATATTATATTAAATATGTAATATTATACCAAGAGCACAGTACCTTGAGCCCAATAGGTTCTGGTGTTTATATATTTTTTTAGTTTAGTCTGACATAATCAATGAATTTTTCAAGAACTTTATTCTCAAACCCTACAGATTATAGAAGTGGTAATGAGAATCTCACAATAGATACTACTGGAAATTTTTTCTTTACATAATATTTAAATATTTTAAAAGAGATAACATATTCATAGAATTCAAATTTTAAAGGGAACAAAAGGAAATATGAACATTGAAAAAAACTCTCTCCCATTCCACATTCAGAGATATTTCAGGCATGTACAAATAAAAGTGTTCACATTCTTTTTAGCATCTTATACAAACTGTTCAGAATCTTAATTTTTTTTCACTTAACAGTATCTTGCAGATAAGCTCATATTTGCAAACAAACAAATGAACAAAAACTATATTCTTATTCTGTGTTATGGCAACATTGCATTATGTTTTATATTTGTAGTATAATTTATTAAACTGGTCTTTTATTGATTGATGTTTAGATATTTTTCCAATTTTCTCTTACTAAAAACACAATTGCAGTGAATCATCTTGCATATGACACCATTTTGCACAAATTAGAACACATTTATAGGCCATTTTCCTATTTCTGAATTAAGAGAGAAAAGTTATTTGTTTTTATATATTGATAGGTATTGCCAGATTGCCTTCCATACAGGATGAATTCATTTACATTCACAATCAAAATGCCCTTTCACTTTATTCTTATTTATAGAATGTGCCATCAAACTTTTCAATCTTTGTCAATAATATTGGTTAAAAATATTGTCACTATAGTTTTAATTGATATTTCTTTTCTATTTTTGAAGTTGAGCCTTTTTTCATATGTCCAAGGACATTTAAATTGTTTTTGCTCTAGCATAACACTTTTATCTCCTTCCTTACACTCAATATAATCTGTAGTTATTTAATTAATTTATTTCTTTGTATCCTTTGTCATCATTTTCTCTTCTATTACTGTGTAGACTTCTTAAAGGTCAATATTTGGCTTTCTGGTTCATCACTGACTCGCCAGCTTCCAGCACAGCATCTTCCCTACTAGGCATTCAGCAAATATTTGTTGAACAGATGACTTAGTAGAGTAATATGAGACCACCAGGAGGCCTCTAGTGTACTGCCACAGAGCTCTGTCCATGATTCTGTGCCCAATTACTTCTGAGTCTCCTAAAACAGTTGGTTATTCTTTAAGATTTTTTGAAAGACTGCTGAGCAATTCAAAGGGGAATTGAGAAGCACAATACTTGAAGAGACTCATATTTAGAATTTTAGAATATGATTTCCTATGGTTTATCTAAGATATCTAAATTACAACCACAGTTCAATTTTCCATAAGGAAGGGAATTCTCTAATGTCAACTCTTGGTTAACTTAATTTTTTCAGTACTATCATGGAAAGGGAAGTGAACCTGAATCTAGGAAGTAGGGAAAGAATAAATATGTTTGTTTACAGACCACCTTATTACATATTGGACACTGCAAAACTTTTCTGTTAAAAAGGTATACAAAATTTGGTACACTAAACTTTGTCACTGAATGAGATAGTACAGTCTTCAGAAGTGGAAATTATTTTAAAAAGTAACTATCAAAACACTGGACTAGAATCATAAAATGGATACTGTTTTAAAACTCCTCTTTCCACAGGAAGTATCATACTCGGTGTAAATTCTTTTAGCAGTTACAAATACCTAACAATTGTTGAAATCTTAGGTAGCTTTGTAATGTATCTGAGTGACTAATGTAAAAAAAAGAGTATATATTACTGCATTTTTAAGCTGAATTCAACAAATGGTGTTTAGGTTGTTTTTCAGTTAAACAATAAAGATTTTTGTGGAAAGAATTTTTGTGGTTTCAGGGTCTATCTAGTCTTGCTAGTCATATTAAATTATTAGAAGCCCAGAAATAAGTCTTTGTTTTCCTCAGCAGTGCATCAGAATTACAAATGTAAATAGGTCCCAGAGCTTTCTCTGTAGGAAGTGTTTGAGTTAAGAGGGTTTAAAGGGCTCTGCCAATGATTGAAAGCTCTGGCTTCATTCCGAGCAGAGCCACACATCTGAGATGTTGTCATGTTAACTGATTTTGGGATTTGCACTAAAGAAACAAGAAAAAGGAAGTTGGAGATTTAGGTAGTAGGAAGAGAAGGGCCTCAGATTCCAGGGAAAGATAGAAGAATCTTGGAATACAAAAAGAGCAGGCATAGCTGATAGACTCAAGGAGACATGCTACTTTATAATAAATTTTAAATTTCTTTTCGTTTTTGTAATTCCTTGATGCAATCCTTAAAGTTTTAGGTGAGTTTGTTAAACCAATACAATCTCAAGTAAACTGCTGTACGGAAGCAAATGTATGGGTATATATCCGTCTTAGGGGGTGAAATTGATTAGACAGAACAGGCTTTGCAAAAAGAACCAATGATGACAGCAACAGAGACAATTGTTGTGGAATCTCAACTTTATAGTCAAATTTGAGAGGTGACAAGTGACAGCCTAATGTATAAGTACAGCACACATTGTGGGAACCTCAGAAGCAGCAGAGATGGGATCTGATTTCCTGTACCCATGGATGTGAGACTTGGATTTTAGATAAATGGTAATGGCTAAGCTCAGTAGACTGGACAAGTTGAGGAATAATCAAATGTAACTTAAGATGTGCTTATAGATATTTGTTATAAGTCCTTAGTGTAGTTCAAGAGTGCTTCTTGTCTCATATTTCAGTGCTTATATTATGTATTTTCAAAAAGTTACTGCTATAGCTTTATGTGCATTAGTATCTTCTCCCTAACCAGATCATGAACTCCTTGAAAAATAGGGATTAATTCTCATACATCATGCTTATCTCTCCTAATATCTAACATGGTGATGAGTCAATATTATGGTGCTTAGCATATATTTATGAAATGGACATTTTATTGGACATTTCTTTTTAGGACGATATAGCCTATAGTCTGAAATGACTGTAATCACATGAAGTGGGATCTTAAATGTGTTTACATTTCTTTTCTTTTTGGAATGTGGACTTTCACTTTGATTGTTTTCTTTTATTGCCATCTTCACTGTGAATGTTTTATGCCCCCCTCAATAGCGCTTGATTTTCAGGGTTCCTTGTAAAGAATATAAAGATAACTCTAAATTAAATTCTTCTCTTATGCTGAAAATAAAATCAACAATTTATTCATATCTCAATTCTATACTCATGTGTTAGGCACAATTGATAAATGCTTAAGTCCATATGTCAAGTGACTGTCCAGCTTTTTATACAAACATGAAGCACGAACATGGTTTGAAGCTCTGAGTAGAACTGTGACCAGCTGATGTTTAAAAACAATCTTTTTTTTTTCTCCAAAGGATCTTGTTCTCAGAGTTTTATGTATAAGTTTAACTTGTCTCTTAGGACGGGGTAAGCCTGCAGATTAACAAGTGTCAGGAACAGCAGTAAACAAATAACACACATTTCACTTCCTCTATTGAATGGGAAGAGTTGAGGGAGGAAAGACACAGAGAGCACTTGGTGGCTTAATGCTTGTGCACACAGTCTCTCCACTTATGGGAACACTGGGTTGATCAGAAATCCTGCCTGCTCCAGTCCACGAGTTGAGAGAACAAACCACATCAAGGTGGGCATGCCGTTTGCTTTTCCAATCATCTTCAGGAATAATGTGTGGTACTTCCAATAGAGCTGGGAATTTCTGGTGGCTACATTATTGTTTTGAATAGTGAGTTTCCAGGTTGGTAGCCGAGAAAAGCTCTATTCAAAAAAAATTATAAATGAGAATGGTAGCGGGTAAGGCTTGGTTGTTCCCTCTGCTGTTGCTTCTGCTTATTCACAGCACGTTTCCTAAGACTGTGCAGCTGACGCTCAGCAGACTTTTAGTTTTTGTTCAGGTCTGGTTTTGATCTGTAGTGTTCAGGGATGAGCAATTCCTTTCAAGTTATTTGCAAACCTTGTCAAAGCCTGATTGCAGCATGACATTGATGACAGACTGATTATTACTTGTCTCAAAAAGCAGTGTAAGAGCATATTGGCTTTCATGCAAACATCCAGCTTGTCATTAGCGTACAGTGCAAATGGCAGCGGTTTCATACCGGAATCCTGGAAACATAGGCAAAAGGAGGGGTTTCTGTTTCTATTGGTCCTCGAAAAATTTCAATACAATTTTAGAGATAATTTTTGTCAAGTTAAATTCCCACACACCAAGACAAATGGTCTTGCTTTGAAATTTCATAGGTTATCTTGACAGACATTTATTCTACTGGTTAGACAGAAAAAAATGAAAAAGACATATAAAATACTATTAAAATACAAATAACTCTTTTTCCCAGTAAAGTAAAGCTTACTAAAGCTTAGAAGTGAGTTCAGTTGCAAAGTCCTGCTTACTTAGAAGCCCTAAGTATTGATAATTTCTCAAAAACTTGACCCACATTCAACCAGATGAATAAATTAGCTACTTGGGATGTGAATTAGCCTTGCAGTAGGTACTTATCCTTTTCAAACCACAGGAACTTAATTGCATTAAAGAAGCATATGTAGTCTAAAACTCTTTCCATGAATTAAAAACTCTGTAACTTCAATTTTATTTGAGAGTCATAAAAGTTAGCTACATGTCTACTTGATGCTTAGGAAAGTTACTGGCTGGCAACTAGTGGTATCTGTGGTCAGGATCTTGTATTGCCTCTTTATCTGTGTTCCTTTGCTATTTCTGGCTTCTATTGGTAGAAAGGCAAGGGGATAATCTCATTAGGTCAGAGCCACTCATTCACAGAAGAAACAACCAACTCAATTTCTTTTTAAAAAATATTAACTGTATAAGGAGATAACTTGTTTAAACTTAATTGGAACTTTCTCATTGAAAAAAGTATATGCACATGGAAAATAATAAGTCATTATATAAAAAAGAATTGCATATAAATTAGCAAGAAATATTAAGAAATAAATCAATAAATAACATTTACAATTATATAAATAACCCCCCAAATACTTATAAATAATTCTTATGAAAAACATCCAAGTCCTCTATATTGTACACAACAAAACTGCTGAGAAAAAATTTTTTAATCCAAATAAATGAAGAGACACAGCATGTTCTTGCACTGGAGGGCTCAATATTATTAAGATGTAAGTTCTTCCCAAGTTGATCTATAATGCAGTATTCTGTAAATCAAAATAACAGAAAGATATTTTATTTTTCTTCTTCTTCCTTAATGGGGGAGAGGTGATTGGCATGCCAATTCTAAAACATGAAAATGTGGAAGACCTAGAATAGCAAGGCAGTCTTGAAAAAGAACAAATGTGGCTGAGTTATACAAACAGAGATCAAGTCTTATTATAAAGGTTCAGTGATTAAAACAGTGTGGTGTTGATGTAAAAATAAACAAATAGGCCAATAGAACAGAATAGATACCCAGAAACTGACCTATATAAATGATCACCTGACTTATCATAAGGATGTCTTAGCAATTCAGTGTGAAAAAGGTGATGGTTTTGTTAAATGATTTTATCAATCGGATATCCATTTGAAAAATAAATTAATCTGTACCAACCTTATACCACTTACAAAATTTAATTTACAGTGGATTTTAGACATACATGTGGAAGTCTAAAGAACAACACTTTTCTAGAAGAAATCGTACAAGAATGCCTTCATAATGTTGAGGTAGGAAGATTTCTTAAATTGTGAACTATAAAAGAAAAGATTCATAAGTAGGAATTCATTTAAATTAGTTAATTCTGTTAAGAAAAGATAGCTTTAATAGTGTGAAAAGGGAAACTACCAAATGAGAGAAGATAATTGAAAAAATATAGAGAGAAAGAAGGAAAAAAGGGTCACACGTATGTATGTGTGGAATTGTCTAATACGTACATATCTCATATTCAAGATATACAAAGAATTCCAATAAATAAATGAGAAAAAGAATAACTAAAAATATAAGCAAAGTGCTTTAATAGTCACTTAACCAAATAGAATATCCAAAAGGCCAGTAGCCATGTCAAAAAGTCGTCAGACTCATTAGTCATCAGTTAAATACAAATTAAAGCCACATGAAATAACACTACCTCCCAAGCAGAATGACTAAAATGTTAAAAGATTAAAAATATCAAGTGCTTGGGAGAATATGAATCAAATAGGTTTCTCAAAAATCATACAGATTAACACTCCATAACTCAATAATCACTTTGTTGGAAAAGTATTTGGCAGTATCAACAAAAGCTAAACATATATATAAAACCAATTCTAGTCTGAGTTATATACACAATAGAAATGAGTGATTATGGCAACAAAAAACATGTACAGAAAATTTCCCTGGTACTTTTATAATAGCTGCAAACAGGAAACAACTCAATTATCCATAAGCAGAAGAAAAAATCAGTACTTTATATTTGTATAGTAGAACATTTAGCCCAGTGAATAAGAAGAATTGCTTACAGTGAACACTGATAACATAGAAGGAAAGAAGTTGCATAATAGAAGAGGTCAATAAGAAGAGTTAGAAGGAAATTTTAGAATTCTAATTTTTCATTTATATAGTAGGGAGCAAGCAGATATTTTCTAACATTGATGGATCAATAAAAAGAGGTGAGGTATAAGAATATTGTTTAGAGTAATTATTAGAAAATACTAAAAACAACAGATTACATGGGATTTATTCCTTTATATTTTTATTTTCAAACAATATGTATTTTACAAAATGTTTCACAATTAACATTTTAAAATTATAAACATATTTCATATTTGAGGCTACTAAATGTGAATTAAAAGCTGGAGGACACCCATTTTGCTAATGTTGATATGTATACAACAGGAAAGTAATTAGAAATAGAGCAAAAGCCAAAATCTGTCCAAGTCAAGAATTTAGATAGGCTTTGACTGAACGGCTTCTCACCTACCCGCCTCAGTAAAGACCATTCCCTGGAATCTTACACCAACAAGCATATGCATTAGTCAGTGTGTGAGATTCAGTGGGGAGAACTTGGCAGAGAGACAAAAAAGAGTCTCCAAACTTCTTTGGAAAGTGTTTTGCCACTTATCCTAAAGCTATAACTCTGCCAACTGGAGTCAGTGGGCTATTATAAATTTATATATGCATTTAATCTGCCTGGAGAATTTTTTTACTTATATGGTACATCAACATTTCAAAACAACCTTTTAAGACACAGAATCTTCCAAGAGGAAGGTTCTTTATATGTGAGAGGCAGCTTTCCTTCTGAGGGACAGCAATGACTAGTTTGTTTGAGTACAAAACTGACAGTTGGGAAAGTCTTAAATATAATTCTGGCTTTTCTACTTCCTTAGGTTGGCCATACAGAATAAAAACGAACCTGTTAAGGAAGCAGAATTTTGGAGGAATTACATACACATATTAGAGAAGCACTAGAAACTCTACTGGAACAAGAGTTAAGGAAATCCTTTGACCACTATCTGAGTTACCTTGTCTGATTAGATCTGGATAGAAACCATTGGCAAAATAAGCCAATAGTGAAGTGAAAAGAAAATATGCCAAAAGGATTCTGTAAAAAGCATATACAATTCTGTTAAATTTATTTTGTTTTTATAATCTGAAAAGAAAAAGGTTTAAAATATAGCAAATGAGTGAGTTTTTTAATTAATGAAAATGAATGAAAACAATAAATGAAATAATTAAATGGTGTAATAACCTGGAAGTAAAGTTCTTATAGAAAACCCATTTTGATGCATTCTAAAGAGGAATTTTAGCCTTCGATAGGTCCCCTATATAGATATTGTCCCCTATCATGATATAACCTTTAGCCTTATAGGTCTAAAGCTATTATAGAGAGAGATGTAGGCCATTGGTTGAGGCATACTCTACAAGTAGTATGACTAGTTCTTTATGGGGGAGTATTTGCAGTCTTTTTAGTTTAACTTTATGTAAGGGAACAAAATTGACCACAGAGTCTAAGAAAATTCACCTCAAATTATAGCTGATGAAAAATGGAAATAAAATAAAGGGACTCAACAGGAAGCAACTGGAGGTTTTAGGGGTTAAAGGAAGGTTATGGTAAGTAGATAGAGGTGTCAGTAGAAAGATTCCTATAGTAAGGAAAACTTCATTTTCAAATGGGCCACCTAAGTCCCAGCTTAGTAATTGGTGGAATTATGAAGTTGATTAGTCAGTTTATTAGAGTATTTGTCAGAGATTGAAGCTTCTCCACAATAAAAGTCTAGTCTTCTAAGGGATGAATAAAAAATTCAATACTTAGCCACATCTTTCATGTAGGGTAAGATATTGAAACAGGAAATGAAAAATAATTGACATAATCACATATGGTTTTAGTAGTTCTAAGTAATCACATATGGTTTTAGGTGCATAACTTAGAAAAGGCATAGCTATGATTGTTTCACAAATCCTGAAATGAAATATGCAACTCAATTTAGGAAATGTACCATCTTGGAGAATCTTTATAACTTATAGAAAAGGAAAGTTAATTATGATGATTAAGCATGTTGTAGGCCTGCTCATGTAAGAATAACTCCAAGTTCTTTATTATGGCTCGTTTACTGTGTCCATTGCAGGAGGATTCGGTAGAACATTGAGACTAGGTTTGAAATATTATCTGTGTGGTGTTGCATGACATAAAATTCCTTGGGATATGTTTATGATTACATAGTAGTATTTCCCCTAGGTCAAGATTTTCAATTTCCATGTTTTTGATGGCTTCCAATCTCTAACTGTGATCTAACTACTGAGCTTCAGACCATACATCTAACTATTTGCATCTGCACTTAGATATCTCAGAGGAGTGACTCCAAACTCATAATGTTGAAACTGAACTCATTTTATTTAAACCTTGTCCTACTCCTAAGTTTCCTGTCTTAAGACTGGGATTTCCACCTACCCAACTGTTTGGAGAAACTCCTTCTTTCCTACACCACATTTCCCACCATATCCTGCCTGAACCTGTATTCCCTTCTGTAACATAGGGGGGGAAATTATCCTTTGTCATAACAATTAAATGGAAAATTAAGATCAAACACTTCATTTGCTTTAAAACATTAAGAGAGTTAAATTCTTTTATTATATGTCTGTGCACACACACATACATATATACACACACACATATACCTATTCATATACGAGCATAAATGCACACATAATATATTTTGTGGAAGAAAAGGAACCAGAATACCATTAGCCTAAGCAAATTTCAAAAATACTGGGCATGAGAAGGCTCTCAAGGAAAACTCTAACTTGAGAAGGAGGATGGAATACTTTATAGGGTTTTAGCAAGGACAGGCAGGTGAAGTTCTGCTAGTTACAGAGAATAGTTGGTCAAGGATGGTTCTCGGAAGAGGCAAGAATTGTTCTTGGGGAGGAAGAATTAAGGGTAAAGGTCATGTGGAAGAGGTGGGCAAGAACATCTATAAGGCACAAGGACATGTGGAGGCCACCATGGAAAAGTTCCTCAGGTCTTCAAGGTGTCTGACAGTTTCCAACAAAAAAGAATAACAAAAATAAAGGAATTATGGATAACCCCTACACTAAAATACAATTAGCAAGGTCCTGGATTCTGCCTCTTTTTTATTGTATTCCATTTTCAAGGCTATTTGATATAAAATCTTCTTTGATTGTAGCCCTTACTAAAAATGGGTTTGCTTGTATTTATATAAATATATTTAAACTATTTAAATATATATTTTTTACATCAAAGACTCATGTTTAGAAAACATTTCCATAATCTCGTTTTAAATAGAGGTGCCAAGAATAGCAATTAAAAAAGTACTAACAGTAATATATTTTATTAAAATTTTAATATTTTCTAACCAAACCCTCTGATATATGATTGCCCTCTCATTCTAGATCCAAAGGTAGAAATAAAGCACAATGGCTTATGTGGTTTCATTATTTAAAAAAAGAGACATCTGAAAAATCTTACTCCTTCTAGCGTTTATTTAAAATATATTTCTGAAGGGTATGGGCTAAGATTAAAGTGTTCTGAAATTTGTAGTAGCAAGGTTGGTATACAAATGAGTTGGATATCAAAAATAGACATCCAAACTAGAATGATAATATACATAATGTTGAAACATTCACAATGAAAAAAGGAGAAACACAAATAATGCGCAAATCTCTTTGATATCCAATATCAATACTGATGTAAGAAGGGATTTCACCAAACACTGGGCTCTAGAATTGAATGAGACATTAATGTTTGAGTGGTAATAAAGAAATGATGAACAAATTTAAAATGTTGGCAGCTTAAATATCTGATAGAATAAGTGGGGTCCTGAAATGTGTCTAACAGAAGGCTTGAGAGATGAAAAATAGGAGAAAGAAAATGTTCAATAGACTTGCCATAGATTCTAAATGAAATAAAATATTATATTTAAGCAGAATATCTGGATTATTAATATACAAAGCTGGAAGAAAAAAAGTTTTAAGAGAACTATAGTCTTCTGTCAGTCCACTCTACCTACCATTTGTGTTCTCTTTTTTTTTCTTTTTTTTACTCTTTCTTTTTTTTTAATTTCTTGGACATAAATTTACTTTTGTTTTATTGCAGAGTTTTATCAATGAAATACAAGAGAAAATAGAAACCCAACACAAAGAAGCCACAAAAACAATGCAGGAAATGAATAAAAAATTATCTAAAGAAATCGAAGTATTAAAGAAAAACCAAACAGAAATTCTGGAAGTGAAAAATTTATTCAAGGAATTATGAAACAACAGATGTTCTCTTTCTTAATCACTATCTCTTAGGTTCTCTCTTCCAGTTACATTTTTCTCACAGTCTTTTACATGTGTGCCCTCCAGCGCAGTCTTTTGGAATGCCCACAGTCTTCAAAGATTCCTTTCTACTAGCTTCACCTTATAACGTATCAGCAGTTACATATTTGCCAACACATGAGATTGAAATTTCTGTCAGGTGAGCAACATGAACGCAAGTGTTACCGAAAGCTCAGCACTTGTCCTCGAGGCTGCACCAGGAGAATGAGAACAAGTGGTTTGAGGAGAAGGAAAGAGAAGTTTATTACTTTGCTGGCAAAGGAGGAAACATGGCAGATTCTATCATCTCAAAATCCAAATTTCCTAAACATAAGCAGAAATACAGAGCTTTTAAAGGGAGGGCCCTCAGTTCTAGGCTACAGTGTTAATGGTTCTAATCATCCCATCTCTGCTGAAGACAAAGCCTGTTACCTCTGCCCAGCTGGGCCCAGGTGGCCCTACCTGGGGGGGATGGCTGAGCTGTCTCCTGTAACACAAAGAACAAAAGACCTTATCCCAGCCCCAGGGATGCAGGCCAGGCCTCAATTCCCAAAATGAGTGGGGGAAGTTTTAAAGAGACAGAAAATATTTTTTGCCATTTTATTTCAGGCCATTCCCTCTGTTACACAAGGGTGATTTCTTTGCATCAAGAATCCTGAACTAACAGAGGAGTCCTTCATTCAGTTTAGGGAAGAATATCGCAAAAATGGTGAGCTATTTATTCTCAGCACATCATATCAGGAGTCACATAATAGTGTTTTTACCTACATTGGTAATATTAATTTTGATAGAGCCTTTGACTAAGGTGGTGTAGGGGAGGAAAAATTTTACCTTCCCCTCTTAGGGTTTATCAGCTGGGCCTGACATTAAACTGACATAATTAAACTGACATAAGACAGATTAACATGAGAAAAGCATACAGATTTATTTAACATAAATTTTACATGACACAAGAACCCTTATAAGGCAATGAAGATTCAAAGAAGTGTCAAAACCTAAACGCTTTTTGTATTAGGTTGAAAGAGAGGCAATTGTGGAAAAGGAACTAAACTATGTGGGGAGGCTAAAGGGAGATAAGAATTATTTTAACAAGTTCTTTTTGTACAGAGTTCTCTTGGTCTCAACTTCTTATCCCTGATGGTAAGAATGTTGCTTTCCTTCTGGTATAGGGAGGACATCTTCCAAATTGTGGTTTTATCTCTAGCTTCAGGAAGAAAAAGAGGAAGATCCCCTTTAGCCATCTGCAGTTTTTTTAAGTGCCTTTAATTCAAAATAATCCTTATGCCAAATTGGCATATTTTGGGGTGGCATACTCTGCCACCTTTCAGTGGTATCTGCCAGGTTTCTCCATGGTGAAGTTATTTTCCCTTGGAAATTAAGAAGCAATTTGTTGGCAGATTCTTTGAGACTCTGAAATATCCTCTTCTTCATCAAATTTTCACCCACTATTTTAGAATCCATTGATTATTAATGATGGATTATTAACTCCATCATGGTATGTATTAGTTGGCATTCTACTGTAAAGAAAAGCTTTATTTCCTTCTTTCTTTTCTTTCTTCTTTCTTTCCTAATTCAGAATGAACCCAGGGAGTCTCATTTTACTCAATGTGTTAAAAATAATCATCATTACATTTTTCAGCTCAAAATGGCCAGATTTGATCAGTGAAAGCCCCTTTAAGTCCTGTGTTTTCCTGATATGTTCAGAACATTTTTAAAGGATGTTCTTATTTTCTGGGCAAAATGATTTCCTAGAAACCTTTTTCTTTTACTGAGATGTCCTAGAATCCAGCCATCCTTGCCACTTCAAGTTAAAGGAGGTTAAGCTCTGTTTGATCTTCTCTGTCCCCTTCCTTCTTAACTTTATGGTGTGTCCCAGCCGGGAGAATCATGAATCTTCTCTCTATGCCTTCATCAATATGAAATTATTTCTACTCAGCCTAACAGATTCCTTGAAGAATCTGGAATATTTTTGACAGCTTTCTTAACTTCCTTAGAAGATGTAGACTTTAGTTGCTTCATGTTGTATCAATCTTTGCCATGGAAATTGAAGGTTAGACAATCTTGCTCACAATGACCTTCTTATTGGAAGCCAATTAGAATCAATCTGTGACTATTCAGTAGACTATTTTGTTCAAGTAACTATTTTAGAAAGTGACAGAGGGAGAGAGAGAGAGAGAGAGAGAGGAAGGAGGGAAGGAAGGAAGGAGGGAAGGAAGAAATGATTGTGTTCTTTATCATTAGGGTCCTAGCAGGACATGGGATTCAACTCAAGATAGTTCACATGAAAAGTTTTTAATAGGAGAATGCCAGATAGAGTGTGAGTAGAGATAAGAGAGAAAACAAGAGTTTGTGAGACACCCAAATACTAGCAATATTTGGGGGACTTAACTACTCAAAGCCAAAGGGACACAGGAAAGACATGAGCTATGGTGGATCGCTGGAGTGGGGACCATGGAGGAGACTCTCTGATGGATGCATTTGTTGTAGAGGGACACAGCAACTGCCACATGTGGCATTGAAGCAGGAAAGAAAGGGAGAGTTAAGTGCAGATATTTCTCCCCTCTTACCCTCTTCTCCTGCTGGTGCTCCCATTGGCCAAACCTAAATGAAGGTCAGCCTGCAGGAGAGCCAAGGACATAGAGTTCACAGCAATCATCTCTGGGAATACAGAGAGACCAGAAAGGGAGGAAAATAGGTTTGGCAGGCAAAGGATCAGGAGGCAGTGCAAATGCTCAGACACAGTCCTCTTCCCTACTGCCTGGGAACTCAGTGTAATCTCTTCTTCAGCAAGGTTGTAAATGCTGAGTTTTCTATGCTTAATGTCTTTAAAATGCACTTTTAATTCAGTTCAAAAGATTCTGCCATACACAAGTGATATGATATTTACTTTATTAGAAGGAGCTTGTACTTCTCTCCTGCTCTGGAAAAATCCAATTTGTTATTCCACTGAGAGAAAGTATGTCAGGTGCATATTTGGGCAAGGCAGTCATAAACAAGTCTACATTCAGCTCACACAATCTAACCCTGTTAGAGGCTATCAGTTAGGGTATTTTCAAGGGGACTGAAGTTGATTATGATAGAACAAAGAAGCAAAAAGTCATACTACATAATAAAAATGGAAATTAGTTTAAATTCTCAATTCTGTTTCCTGAGCCAACGAACATAAAGTTCATGTTCTGCACATCTGTTTGCTGAGATGGAGCTATAGTTATGTTAGGGTAAACTAAAATAAGCCCCAGATAGGTCTAGGGTCATCCTCAAAACTGAAAATATATATCCTGGTCTCTCTGTGGCCAGATTTAGGGACATACTACTTGGGGGTTTTTGTGCAGGTCGTGATTTTCTCATTTTTAAACGAACTATAAAATTGCAGTGTTTTCCCATTATATTTTCCTTTTTAAGCTTGGCTAGCAAGCTGTACTGATCTGGTGCCAATATTATATCCATGAGATAGCTAAGGCCAAATGTCTGCATTTTAGAAAATTTAATTATAAAGAAAAGTAGAATGTATAAAAAGCCTGCTACCGATCGAAATGTTTTCATTACATATATTTTCATCCAATTATGAGCCAAAGCAGCTTTCTCTTTTCTGATTCATTTTCTTTTGCTTTTCCGTTTTGCTGCTGTCTTTACAGCCTGGTACTGCAGCACTGTGCTAGCACAGGGAGAGGAGGAAACAGACGTGACCAGACACAAAGGTGATAAAGGTTCGTCTCATTTCAGTGTTCAACCAGAGTGGAATGCAAATAGCAAGCAGTGCATGACAAAAAGTAAATGAGATCTTTAAAATCCTTCTTTTAATAATCTTAGATGGTATTGGCAGCTCAGGTAAGGCTTTTCTACAAATATAGGATTTTTAGCTCAGCAAAATCCCCTTAAAAGCCAGATAAGAGGTGATATAACTTTGTCCCTTCACCGTAAATGACATTTTTTCCTTTTCCACACTGCCATTTAAACACAAACACATATACGCACCTATGTTTTTCTAACGGTTCTCTTTATTGTATCATTTAATTATACACTATGCTCTCATAGCAAATGTTTTTGCATAGCTACTATTTTAAGACACTGACCTGGATGCTGGAAGTTCAATGGTCAACAAGATACAAAATGTGTTCTCTGGGTGATCACAAGTTGCCTTGAGGAGGCATACCCAGAGACAAATAATGATCCAAATGACCCAGTGTAATATGGCAAAATGCTTTAATACACATATAAATATAGTGCTTTCTGGAGCACCAGGAAGGGAGTAACTAGTTCTGTCTTTTGGAATTGAACAGTGTGTCCAAAAACATACATCAGAACCAGATTATGAAAGATGAAATGAAAGGAATTAGTCAGAGAGAGAGATGCATTCCAGGCAAAAGAAACAAATTATTTAAATAAAGAGTCAGTCCTGTGACGATAAAGTCCATTCAAATCTGTGTCCCTTTTGTTAATTTCAAGATGACATAATAACTTCAAAAGTGTGTAAAGCATATAGCTCTTTACACTCTCTTGAGTTGAGGTCAATAGAATTTGGGGACAAACATTAAGATATATATCGGGGTAGACTCCTGTTTGAATTTTGGCCTAGCTTTAAGCCAGCTTAAGAGCTTTAGTGTTCTAATATCTGAAATACTGAGAAGAATACTCCACCAAAGGACTCATTTGGAGTTGATCAAATGGCATAGTTTATAGAAATGCAGGACAACTAAGAGACCCTTGCAAACTGACTTATTTATAAATGAAGTTGTAGCTTGGTGTAATGTGATTAGCACAGGCTTCAGAATCAGATCATCTTGGATTTAAATCTCTTTCACACTTATTAGCTGAGTAAGCCTGGGCAAGTTAACTAACTGCTCTGAGTGTCCGTATTCCCATCTGCAAGATAAATACAATGGGTTTCGTAGCATTGTTGGGAAGATTGAAAATACTGACGATCAGGCTTCTAGCACACCACCTAGACCATAGCAGCTGCTCAATTACAGTAATGGGAAAATGATGCAGAGAAGAACATTTATTTATCTTAAATCATGAGGCAGGCAATAAAAGCAATACTATACTTATATAATAAGTGATCCATTCCACTTTTTAAGTAAACCATACTATCCTATTGCCTTTCTAAAATAATATTTTGTAGCCCCCAACACTTATGAGATGGCATTAGCATCTGTGCTCTGTATTCCACAGTTTGTGGGAAAGAAAGTGGTGAGCAATGTGTTAAGTGCCAAGTGGAGGGTAGAGATAAAAGGGAAAAAGGTGGACAGGAAAGCGAGTTCTTGTTTTTGCCATTCTAGAACCTTCTTCCCCTATGCTCACCTTCAATGGAACAGGTTTCTGACAGAAGAACACATGGTTTTGATATAGAGGGTTCTTTAAACATTTATATGAGATAGATTAAAATCAGGGTGGGATTTTTCTCTTCTATTTTCCTCTTGGAGCAGATTTCTTTGTCTCCTGCAACCACGCTCAAGCTGAGCATGTCAGCAGTGGCAGAGGGAGATTTGTGATCTGAATCTCGGGCTTGAAGTTGTTTACTGTTGAGTATATTCAAGCATCATTGCATTTTCTTCTCTCTTTAATATATTACTGGCAGTCGGATGGCTTAAAGCATCTCTGTCCAAATGGAATCTTTTTTTGCTTTGTTCTCCCTTCTCTGCCTCAGACACATGGCCACCTGGCATATGCTGTGTGTTCTCTGTGCAGAGACTGCCAGCAAGCAAACAAAGCCTGTGTGGACACGCACGGGCAGAACAGCCACGATGGCTGTGAATTCAGTCATACCACCGGTCATTTGGTCAAACATTCAGATCAAATGGTTTCTTTGGTTGAATTAACTGTAGAAACAGTAGATCCTGTCGTGTATAGACAGAGAAAAGAAGGGTAGTAATTCACACGTTTCCTTTCAATGCTCTGCATCGTAGAAAGACAATTCCCTAACAACTTTGATATTTTAAAAATTCAAATTAGATAATTATTGGCCTAATGCTATCCAATTAATTTAGAATTTGCAGAGGAACAAAAGTGGGGTAAACCAAAAGTTGGTTTAAAAGACAGTTCCCATATCTCCTTAGAAATTACAAGGATTTTTAGAAAGCTTTGTAATAGTTATTCTAGACATAACAGGCAGTATTCAAGATTAGTATATTCCAGGAGGTCATTTCTGTATATATCTAAATTATAATGAAAACCACTTAGAAAGAAAAGGGAAGAAATGTGCAAATAAAAGTAGCTAATAGAATTTCTTTAAAGTGGTAGCCATACATATTTTGCATTTCTTTTTTCTCAAGGTGTTACTTTATACAGCATAGCTTGTTTTCCACAAAAAGAAAACATAACAAAGAGGGCATAAGAGATTCAGTGTCTTAATTTCCTTGGTTTGCTAAATTTACATTTCACTATTTGAAAAATAAATACAGTATTTTTTGAAACTTTAAATGCACAATTGTTGCTATTTTTGCTAAGAAAAATTTGTTGGCAAACATGGTATGGCTTGGTAAATTTAGCATAAAATGGTGTATTTACTGTTACAATAAGACAGTGCTTTCTCAAGATGGCAATTTTTTTCCATTTGCAGTAAGATTAAGCAGCAGGGGCCACTGAATTATAAGAACACATCGAAGCTATGTTCCATAGTCTCAGGTCTTCAAAAGACACAGTGTATGGACTTGATATGTGTCCAGCACTCATAAGATAAGCCATAAACAGGTAAGTTTAACGTAGCCATAGTCTCATCCGTCTCCAGCTGTGGTTGGATCCATTCAATATTTGTCGATTTGCCCAAAATAAAGCACAACCTCTATTGAATGATGGGGTTTCAAAATGGATAATGAAGGGCCCTACCTTTATTAAACATATTGGGAAAAGCAAATTAATGGTATAAGATAATAGCTAAAAGTTGCCCAAACCATGGGTTCTGTGACTCATAGCTTTCTGCCAAATTATGTAGATTGTGTCTTCTAAAACTTTACATATACTCTGAATTGCAATTATCCAAATTCAGGTTGTCAAAATTATTCTTCTCCATTGTGTCTATAGTCTACTATTTAATTTCTTGGCCTTGAATTTGCCAAGATATCAATATCAATGTCTTTAACTGTATCCATATATGCAACTATGGCAGTATCATCTATATATCCTTTAAATATATCCATATTTCCTAGAGAAAAACAATTGTATGTGAACTTCCACAACATCTTTCCAAGCTAACTTTTCTATTTAATTTATTATAGTTCCTTTTCCTGATACGATATATGTGTGTGTGTGTGTATATGTATGTGACGACAACCATCTTTCAACATATCCATATTTTATTTCCTAGAGACACATAAGCTGATATTTATACTTCCAAGAATCTATTCTCCAAGGTAACTTTTCTACTTTATTTATTAAATTTTTTTCTTGCCCTCATTCTTTCTCTAGTCAAACCAGGTATTTTTATACAGCAAATGTTTTTTCAACTTCCTGTTACTGATCATGCAATTCCCCAAGCTAACCATTTTCTCTCTTCCATTTTCATGTTTGCAAATTCTATGAATTCTCCTGTCTTTGGCTATAGTACAACTTACAATATGAAGTGTTTTCTGATTTCCTCAGCTGATATACTCTCTTTCAACTCTGATATAATTATTAAATATTAAGGTTATAGCATTTTCCACATGCTGTGTTATGTTATTACTTTATATTTGTATGTTGTAATTCAATAGTTATTGAGTATTTACTGTGTCCAGAATTGCACTAAGAACTGAGTATATGAACATGGAAAAAAGCTCATATTATCCCTACCTTCAAGAAGTTCACAAACTAGTGGTGAGACAGATATGATAACAAATACAATATCATGTTGAAAGGTGCTGAAAGTACAGAACAAGAGATGCTATTATATAGATAAATGGCTATATTACTATCTGAGGCATTATGAAATATATCACAGAAAAAAATGCTTGGACTGAGAATAAAGAGTGAGCAAGAGTTCACAGTGAACCACAGAGGGTATATAGTGGTGTGGCATGGGGCATTCCGCATAGATGAACACATGCAAAGGCACGCGCTTAAATATATATTGGAGGATAGCTAAATACTTCAGAGTGGCTGGAACTTGCACGGTGTGGAGGGAAGAGAACTAAGATAGAAGAGGCAGTCAGGAGTGAGATGGCAAAGGACTTACCTTCCAAACAAGAGTTTTGAGATCAGCTTGTAGGTTGTCAATAAGGACTAGGATCATGTGTTTATATCAGAAATGTCATTTTGAAGAAGCTATGAGATGAGGGCAACCAGTCAGACAGTTATTCAGGGGGAAAATGAGGTTAGTTTCTTACCTAAAATTTGGGTGCAAGGACAGAGAGATTAAGGCAGAAGAAAGAGTTAGGAAGGTTCCTATGTGCCTGTTTTGGGTGCGGGAGTGCCGTTACTAAAACAGGAGATGTGTAAGAAGGCATGGGTTTGGTACCAGTGGAAAGAAGATGGTTCTAAATTGAGTGAGCTTAGTTTTCGCCATTTATCCAGATGTTTGTATAGATATATTACCTCTGCTGATTTGTAACTTTAGATTATTAGGTTCTTCAGGACAGAATCTATGACTTTTCCTTCTTTATATTTACACTGCACATAATTCAGAGTGCTACACTTAGCAATTGAATGAGGAATGAATAGATTTGGAAGAAAGTCATGTATGTCTCAAAAACTGTTCTGTCTGGCTATTTTGAGGTACCTCAAGTCCAAAGCAGAGCACCTCTCCAACGTCAGGGGCAAAGAGGCTTCAAGTATTTATTCCCTTCTGCCTTAGG
The DNA here is from genome assembly GCA_023783475.1 of Daubentonia madagascariensis. Lineage (NCBI taxonomy): Eukaryota > Metazoa > Chordata > Mammalia > Primates > Daubentoniidae > Daubentonia > Daubentonia madagascariensis. The sequence goes on along the minus strand of JAKFHU010001684.1, from coordinate 19,305,497 downwards.
GGTTTTTGATGAACTCAGTGGCTGACATGAATATATTCCAGATAATCTATGTTCTCTTTCTGACAATATGAAATCCCAGAAGGCTTTTGCTAACTTAGGTTCCTGTGAAATAAAAACAGCTGGTTGGCTGATAATTTTGCTGAGCCAGCTCATTAATTTTTGGACCCAAGATCCCAGGAAATATTGAGTGGTTTTAAGTGATAAAAAAATTAATGTAGCAATGTCTCAAAGGTTATATCACCTCTGAAAACATCAAAGTACCTAAGTTTAAATTCAAAATGCCTTGAAAATATACATCATAAAAATCTCCCACATAAATAATATTTGAGCAACAAAACCAGGACAATTTTCTATTGATATGATAATACTACTACATCTTAGAGTGGAAAATAACAAAGTACTAAGAGTACTTCTGGCATAATATTTTTTTCAGTTTGAGTCCATCTTGGACCAATGTCATGATTCATTTATGAATCTAATATATTTAATATTTTTAAACTCAGTTCGACTTTCTTGTGTTTGTTTCTGGTCTCCTATGGAAAATGACTGATTTGTTTCTTATATCAACTTCTATCCAATTTTAATAGCACTGTAAAATAGCATTTTATTTTCAGTTAGTTCGCAGGAATGAAAACAATAGTTTTTGAATTGGCAGGTCTTAAGTTTCCCAAAAAACAACTAATCCAAATTATGATTTTAAAGCATTTTTTTCTACAAAGTTGCTTATCCAAATAAAGACATTTTATGGTTCAATTTTATGTCATGTCTGAAAGCTGAACACAAGAAAAATAAAAAATATATAATTGAACAAATAGGAGCACTTTTTTTTTAGTCAGTGAAAATCTTATATAACTTGAGAGACGGATAGTTTGTTAAATCATTATTGCAATATTGCATTTTTTGGAATTGCTTTTAATAACATTATCCCACATTATTCTAGTTTGGATATAGTTATATAGGTTTTTACACAGGAATAATACAGTCATTTAACACAATAAAAAGAATAGAGAAGACAAATACAAAGAGAATATTTAGATACATTTTACATATCATCAATGTGCTACATTTAAGCACAAATAAATTCTGTAATGGAAAATTAATAAAGGAGTAAGAGTAAGAAATTCAAAACAGGTGATATCCATAATAATTGAGGATAATTAGGACAGAATTCCTCCAAGTAGAGCCACCCAAACTTCTGTGGGCTCATGTGATAAAGCAGCTATTTCAGACCTAGACCTACAAAGAAGTGAGACGCCGTTTTATTGCCCTGACTTGATCTTGTTTTTGTTAACATGATCCTTCTCTGACTAAAACATTTTCAATTCTGCCACTCTGATTTTAGGGAGTTATATAGTTTCATAAAAGATACTTATTTTTTAAAAATCACAAAATACACATTTTTATGTATAAGGAAAAAGAGTAATGTATAACCTCTCATATAGGAGTGGGACTATGTGAGATCATTTGTTTAGGGAATACTGATTCTCACTGCAGAGGTAGATTTGAAATAGTTATATCATTTCTTAGATGAGAAAACCACCATCTCTGGAAAGTCCCTGTGGAAAACAAAAAGTATACCTTAGATTAATGAAAGAAGAAATGTAGTAAGACTCTTTACCAAAATGGCACACCAGCCAGGCATATTCCATGTGTCCAGAGGATGTATGGAGGTTGTACTAATGTTGCAATCTTGCTTGAGGAGCTTCATTCAATCTGCATTTTTGAGACAAAGACTATTTATAAAAGTCACAGTCATCCTTCCCTTGCTGTAGGGGAAAAATCTGTGTATCAAATCCCCCTTGAATAGGAGAGCAAAAATACCATTATTGTATTTTGTGACCAAGCAAATATTTTCATTGTATAAATGGTAGATTCTCACACCTGGGGCATTGATTCACTTTAGGAAGGGCTGCTAGCCTGGTGGACCAGAAAAACTTTGCCTACTTTGCTTATTTTTCTCATTTGCTCATTTATGTCAGTGCAGTAGAATTCAGAATTCATTATCCTCTAAGAGGGCTCCACCTACCCTGCCACCTCATTTCCTTCCTTATATCTTGGGTCAGTCGAGTTAGATCTATATTTGAGCACATCTTGTACAGAGCTCCATAGTGTGCGTGTGGAAGTTACTAGGGAAGTAGGTGGGCTCTTACTCTCCATAGGATACAGGCATAGGACACAGAATTTTGGTATATAACTGTAAGACTAACATAAGTCATGTCACATCATGATTGCTAGACAACATTGAGGGAAGAAATATTTCACTCACAGCTTTAATTGAGCTTAATCTTACAATGAACAGCAAGTTTCCCAGGGTTTGCGCAAAGTCCATATCACAACCTACAAAAGAATAAAAAGATATTTTTTGTAGATTTATATAAAATATCTATATTAAAATATGTTCATGATTTTATTATTATTTCTATGATGTCTAAAAGGATAGTTTGACATAATTATTTTAGGGAATTTTCCTGTTGTCATTTTGTTTTGATTGCCTTTGAAAGTGTGCTGTTTCTTGAGTCCTCTAATATTTATTCTTTACATGATTTGAATTACGTAATTTTAGAATTGGGGAAACGGTTATTCATTATTGATGTGTTTCAGGAAAGCAGAGGACAGAAGTGCTGATAAAAAGGTTGAATAATGCCTAGACTCCAAAACCACTTTCCTAGGCCACAGTTTGGTGAACACTGTATTAAATCATAGACCCACAGAATATTAAAGGAGAAAGAAACTTGAAGATTGCCTGATCCAACCCCATCATTTTTACAGATCAAGAAACTAAGCTCAGGGGATTAAATGGCTCGTCTGCAGTCACAGGCAAGTTAGTAACCGAACCCGCACCAAAACCCAAATATTGTGTCTCATGATTCAGTTTGTTTCCCCAAATCATGCTAGTTCTCCATTTTAATTTTCTAAATTTTTTGAAAAGTCACCATAATCACGTTTCAAAATCTATAAAAAAGGTAGAGAGTGAAAAGTTTATTTTTTACTCCTTGACTCTTTTAACTACTTCCCGTCTCCTCTCTGTCAACGCTCTTCTATCCACTTAACCTCCTTCAAAACGTTGCTCAAAAGCGCCCTCCCATCAAGGTGTCCTCTGCCCGCCCTGCTCAAAACTGAAACTCATGCCCTCAGCACTCTCCCTCCGATCTCCCTACTTTAATTTCACTATGAAACTGATCACCTTCTACCCTATTGTATATTTTGTGTTTTTTCCACTTATTGATTGTCTCTCCCCACTAGAATGCAAAATACAATATGTAGAGGAAGGAGTTCTTGTCTATTTTTTAAAGTTGATTGGTGCTTAGTGGGAGCTCAATATTTGCTAGATTGAGTTAAATCAAGTAACTATCTTAACTGCTGGTGTGGTTAGTATGTTACTCCTTAAATATTCTATAATTTCTACTTTCTAAATAATGGCGTTATGCTATTTAGTACACAAATATTCATAATTGTTACATCTTCCTTGAGAACCACACCTTGGATAATTGTGAAGTTCCCCTTTTGTACCACTTCATGTTTTCGCCATGACTTCTACCTTAGCTGATAGAATCATGCTCCTGCACCCTTTTGATTTTCATTCAGGTGGTGTATTCCTGCCCATTCGTTTATTTTCACATTATCTTATGTTTTCTCGGTTTTTTCCCCATGTTTTTTGTACACTTTCACTATGTGTTCTTTTTGATTTTGGTGTGTGTATGTATGTGATGTGTGCCTGTGTGCACACAGGCATTTAATGTTTAAGAATATTTTAAAAATTTTTTTCTATTGCTCTAATCATAACCTTAACACTTTTATTTTTTGATTAATTTGGAAAGTGTCTATTAGTTCTCTATGATAATAAAATCCATGCATTTTTCCTTTTTTTCCTTCCCCTCTCTCTATTTTAATATTTGATTACCTTTATTACTCTTTACCTTTGTACTGTTAAATATGCATACATTATATTACTTGATTTGCCATATTTAAATGACATTTTTATCTTTCAGTTATTTTAGATGAAACAATTAATAAAACCTGCTGTACAGTTTTTCTTCCTTCCCCAATGAATTTTTGTATTGTCTCTAATATAAGAAGTTGGAAAATTGGTGAGAAAATCAACTGTTACAGAAATTTGGGAAATTGGTGACCAATGTGCATTGGTTTCCTATTGCTGCTCCAGCAAATTATCACAAACTTAGAGACTTAAAATAACTCAAATTTATTGCCTTACAGTTTTGGAAGTCAGAAGTCCAAAATCAGTCTCACTAGTCTAAGCTCAAGATTTTAGCAGAGCTGGTTCCTAATGGGTTCTAGAGTGGAATCTGTTTCCTCCCCTTTTCCAGCTTCTAGAGTCTGCCTGCATTCCTGGGCTTATGGCTCCTTCCTTCATCCTCAAAGCCACAGAGTACCATCTGCAAATCTCTCTTTGCTTCTGTCATCATACCACCCTTTCTGACTCCGATCGTCCTGCTTCCATTTTATAAGGATACTTGTAAACACATTGGGCACACCCAGATGATCCAGAATAATCTCCCATCTCAAAATCTTTAATTTAATCACTTCTGCAAGGACCATATTGCTTTACAAGGTCAAATATTCACAAGTCTTATGAATTAGGATATAGACATCTTTGAGGAGGCATTATTCAACCTAACACACTATGTTAAACAGTGGCAAGATATTTGATAATACTGTCACTTACTTAAGATTGAAAATAATAAAATGTAGCCAATGATTTTGTGATTCCAGGCAGAATGAAAGTTTGGGCAAGATTGTTTCAGGCAGAATGTGAGAAGCACATTTTGGTTGCTTTTAGTAACCAAACGTTTGATAAGGTACTGCAAGAAAGAGATGAGCTCAGAAAAGTGAGGATTGTTTCAATGCTAATCTTAAAAGGACTTCTGTGTTTCCACTTGCCCTCTTGAGCCTTTTCCATAACCACAAAATCATGCCTGGTTAGCTAGTCTACTGTCCCCGAAAGGATTATAACCATGTGGAGAAGACTTGGATCCACAGACTTGCTTTCCACAGCAGAGCTGCCCCAGCCAAACTGCAGATTCTTGAGAATTAAAGGTTACCGTTTTAACTACTGAGTTTTTGCATTCTTGTGACAATTAGGTTATATACATATATATGTAATACTACAAATATATATGTCATATATTTTGATTTTATTTTTATCTGTAAATGATATTTACATATCCCAGATATTTCAGATGAGACAATCGGGAAATCACTCTTCTTTCAACCTTGCCCTACCTTCTCTTTCCCACTTTTTCTTTTATCATTTTTTTATTGTCGGGGAATATATGCCTTTGCCTATGCTGACTTAACCCTAATCATCACATTTATTTGGCAGTTAAATATATTCAATGCTTTCTGCCAGTTCTTTTGTCATGTTTTCACCAATCATTTCTTAGTTAGCTGAAGTCTCTTCTTCTAGTTTTTGTCTTAAGAAGGTCTCTTGGGAATAAAATTCCAGGTTTCTTGCATGTTTGAAATAATTATCTGTAACTTTATACTTGACTGTGGCTTGCCTGCATATAAAATACTTGGTTCATACTTTCTATCCTTAAGTACCTTTTGGATGTTGCTCTACTGACTTCTGGTGTTGAAAATTTCTATAGAGAAATTTGAGGCCAGCTTGATTTGTTTTTCCCTTTACAAGCGTCTTAAAATTTTGGCTGTCTCTTCATCTTTAATGTCCAATATTTTTGGTAGACTATGTCTTGGCCTGCTCTGGGTCAATTTTCTACGGCACAAGGTGTTCCTTTTCGTTATGAAAAGTCAAGTCTTCTTTCATGATTTTTTTTTTTGTAGCAAAACACGCATAACATTTTAATCATTTTGAAGTATACAGTTCAGCGGCATTTAGTACATTCACATGGTTGTGCAATCGTCAGCAGTGTCTGTCTCCAGAACTTTTTCATCTTTCCAAACTTAAACAATTACTCCCCATTCCTTCCTCCCCCAATCCCTAGAAACTGCCATCCACCACTCTGCTTTCTGTCTCCATGAATTTAATTCCTTTGTTACACGTGAATGGAATCATACTATATTTGTCCTTTTGTAATCTTCCATGAATTTTTAAAAATTATACCTTTCTTTTTCTTTCTTTCTTTTTTTTTTTTGCTGTGCTTTTTTCAGCAGGGTCACCAATTATGCATACACTGGAGATATCACCACCTAATTTAAATAGCTAACATTTTACATTACTTTTAAGTGTTTATCTTTCTTTTTTACTTTTCTGTTCTCTATCTCGCTTACTACATTTTTCATAACAACTCTTCTTTGTAGTCTTCATGTTTTCCTGTATCCCTGCAATAATTGATTTTTTTCTACTTTTTTCCTGAGGTAAGACAGATCACATTTCAGCTCCCCTATTTCCTTGACATCTTTTACCTGAGTTCTTTATTTGTGTTTCTAGTCCAATGTCATAGAGGCTCTTGTTTCATTAGTTAGTTTTTCTCAATATATGCTGAAATATTTGTTCACAATTTTCAGGCGCCATGACAATGTTTTTGCTCTGTGGTGGCATTATGCTTCATTTGGTGTATTATCTTTGTATAGATGCTATTTCAGACCCTTTTGTATTATTCATCACTGAATGAATTGGAATTTTCCTGGACAACCTATTTGTAAGAAGTTTCTGTAGGTTTATATTTTCCAGAATATCGTCTAGATTTCAAAATCAAAATTTTACTTTTCTCTGCTAGCAAATATCTCTCTAGATTGCTTCTTGCTAAAATGTCTCTTCTGGGAGATATTTTTTGCCTAACCCTCCCGCCTCTACTTTTTTCATCCAAACCACTGTGGATGGGGATGGGGGACAGATTTGTCATCAGCACTGCTAATACCAATTCCCACTCCCGTTTATGCAAAGAAGGCATACAATTTCACAATTCACGGTGAGCCACTCACCTCCAGGAAATATACTTTTGCTGGTGCTTTCTGAAATACGCTACCACTGAGCAATTTTATAACTCTCATACTATTCCCTGCAATTTCTTCTATGTAGCTCCTGCTCAATACATACTTTTCAATTCTGCTTTCTGGTTTCCCTGAAAATGCAGCTAGAGAGGTTTTTATTATCATTGTGCCTTTTGCATTATTTCTAGGAAAGGGAAAGGAAAGGTGCTGACTTATGCAGGGAAATTCCCTTAATAGTTTCTTATCCGAGCTCCAAAAAGTAATATAAGTTTCAAATTGGGAAATAAATAACCCTCATGTTGTATTATACACTATTTGAGGTTAGGTCCTATGACATTATCTGTAGTGTGCTTCATGCCTCACTTCTTATATTTATCTTTGTACTTATCTTTTTATTTATCCCCCTGCATCCCACAGAGTACTTACACAATATCTGTTGCATAATAAAGGCTTAACCAATGTTTGTGGCAATCTAATGGACGAATGAATAGTGGATATTATATATCAGAATGATGGTATAATTTCTTCTGCTTATCTTGGACAAAACATGAGAAATTGTCTACCTACTCAAGAATCTTTTGCCTACTCAATTAACTCTTCCTAACCAGTTAACACTTTATCTAACAAATTATTTTTAATTGATTTTTGTTTAAATTGTAGGGCAATGATTTTAAATATGACTTGATAGGCTACACATTTTGACAACAATAGTGCTGACATAAAGAAACTCCTACATACTATCTCATCAAACATATTTAGTTTTATATGCAGAATAAAGAAAACAATGGTATAGCGAATGTTCTATATCTACATTAGAGAATTAGCACAATTATCCATTTACAACATTTGAATTTACTTGTTCCCTTTCACCTAGCTCAATAGTTTACAGGGATTCACACCATGGAAATGAGCTGATCAACAAAGAATTGAAACTCTTTGATATTTTCTTAGTAGAGGACATAGTATGCCCTTTTTATAGACTTTTCCCCAGAAGTAAAATGGTTGTTTATTTTTAACTTTTTAGCTTTGTTGTTCTATCTTTATGTAACATTCAAATTGACATGATATTACAGAGGCAATTTATGTAATTACAAAGAGTTTTCCAATCTCTGGATTTATACTGATACGTAATCTTCTCAAGATGAAATAAAAGCCCTTGGTTAGTATGCTGGTTAAGAAGATGCCAATTTTCAATTATAATCCAGTATAAAGTAGCCCTACTGAGCATGAATACTGTATTTTGTGTTAATTATCTTAATTTAATTGCTTTTTTATTAATCTTAATACTTAACAAATGGGATCATATCTGCAATGAATTTTGAAAGAAGCTTTGTAGAGGTTTATCATTAGTCCCCTTGAATTTTTATTATAAAAAATATGAAATATAAAAGCAGTTTACATTCCTCACATTTGTATATTTTAAAAAATATTTCAATTCCCATTTCTTAAGAATAAAAATGTTTTATTGGTGAAAGCTAAAAATGTCAATTTTTAAATATAATTATTAATATTTATTATTCCTAGAACATTTACAATGTCAAATATAAAGATATTATTTGATTTATCTTTATGTAAGAAAAAATATAGTATTTCCTCATGTCCCATTTTGCCATATTGAGATTGTATATACAGGAATATATATACACACACATCTCCCCATCTATATATCTTTTTCCATCTATATATTTAAATGAGCTCCAAAAATAATAAGTTTCACATTAATGTGTAAGTAGCCCACATGTTTTAGAAGAAACTATTAGAGGTCAGGTTCCATGCCTTATTTATACTTGTATTCCACAAGGTGCGTACCACAATATGTGTGTGTGTGTGTGTGTATAAATTTAATATTGATTTTAACTTTTAAAAAGTTTAGCACCAAGGAGAATTTAAATATCCCCATAAATCTACATTAATATCATTAGGATCACTCTTAATTACTGTGGTAGGCAGCCTCTAAAAAGGCCCCCCATAATCCCTGCCTCAGATATCTCCAGTCCTGCATAATCCTCCCTCATCCTGAGTGGGCTGGACTTACTGATTTGCCTTTAATGAATAGAATACTGCAGAGGTGATGGGATGGCACTTCCCTGATTAGGTTTTAAAAAGACTGCACCTTCCTTCTGCAGTATTTCTCCCTCTCTCTCTCTCTCTCTCTCTCTCTCGTTACTCATGCTGGGGGAAGCAAGCTGCCATGTTGTCAGCAGCCCTGTGGAGAGGCCCTTGTAGAATGATGAAGAAAAGAGTCCCTCAATTCAAACGGTCTGCAAGGAATGAAAGCTTTCTGATAATCACCCAATGAGGTTGGAAGCAGACCTTTGAGCCCCAGCTGAGTTTTGAGATATGAGCTGCAGCTTAATGGCAACCTCCTGAGAGACCTTAAACCATACGCACCCACTTAAGTTAACCCAGATTCCTGACCCACAGAAACTGTGAAGTAATAAGTGTTTGTTGTTTAAAGCCACTAAGTTTTGGCAGTAATTTGTTATGCAGCAATAGGTAACTAATACAATTACCAATAGCCTAACCTCCCTAAATCAGGTAAGTCTTCTGCCATAAGATTACTAACTAGGTTTTCAGGGGCGTGATTTTCAGGAACAAGTGTTTCTTCACAAATATAAGATTAAATGGGATCATCTATTCTAAACATTCATAATTTTAAAATGTATTTTGTTTGATAAAATTTGGAAGTTAATAAAATGGAGGAAGCTTACCTTTTAGCACTTGAGATTATTACAAGCTATTTCAGAAGAATGTATGTTTTTTTTCACTTGATGTGCAGGCGGTTTTAAAACTGTATCAGTGGAATAGTTCAAGTATATCTTCAGCTCTATCTTTTTCTTGAGCTCCATAGCCATATATACAGCTACCTACTCAACATCTCTACCTGAGTGATTTAAAGTCATCTCAACTTAACTTGTTTATAACTAACCCCATGATCTTTCCCTCTTCCCAAACTATCCCCCTTCTACATTCTGCTGCCTCCATGTCTACACTCCAGAAAGGGACGAGTTATCTATGACAGATCTTTATATTAAGTAGGGGATGGGTTAATTTACTGTTAATATAACAAATAGTCCTTAATTTACTGCAGGTTAAATAACACAGAAGCACGTTTCTCTTCCACATGGTTTCTAAATAAGTGGTCACAGGCTGTTGGGGCAGCCAGCCCTGCTCTTTTCAGTATGCAACATCTATTTCTTGGTTCAGGGCAGTTGTTCCAGTGTTCATCATCTCTCAGTGGGAAAGAAAGGGCAGGCAAATAAAACATATGATCCAAGCAGTGGCATGTGTCACTACTGCTCACATGCCACTGGCCAGAGCTCAGTCACAAGAACACATCAAACTGCAAGGGAGTTGTAATCGGAGAAATGTAATCTCTACCCATGAGCCTGATGGGCTAGCATGGTTTGGGGCTAAGATTACAGACTCTTCTGGATTCAAATTCCTATACTACTACTTAATCAATTGTGTGATCTTGGACAAGTCATTTTTGCCTCTCTGTGTACCAGATTCCTCTTCTGGAAAATGTCCATAATCCTATCCACTTTATAGAAAAATATTTACTAAGTATTTAGAACTGTTCTTGGTATACTTAGGTGTTTTTAGGTTAAAATGAGTGTTATTAAAGCTGGAGATAATAGATATTGATGAACAAGAAACACTTGATTTTCAGTCCCTTTCAATTCAATTTTCATATTTAATCCATCAAGTTTTGTAGATTTTACTCAATCTGTCTCCGTGTCTACTGTAACCACCCTGAATCCAAACCACTCCTGCTTCCCTCCACCATAAAATATTCTCTCCACACTGTAAGAAGATTCTTTTCAAACTGAAAGGGTGGTCACTTTATTTTACACACATAATTCTCCATGATTTCTCATAGCTTCTCCTAGTTTTTAGAAGGAAGGAAGGGAAGAAGGAATAAAGAGAGAAAGGAAGGAAGAGATGAAGGGAGGGAGAAAGGAAGACTCTGTCTTATGAACTGCAAGGTTCTGCCTACCTGGCTCCTGCCTATGCTTTGAGCTTCCCATTCCCCAGGCTGTCAGCACTCCAGCCCCAAATGCTGTGTTTTAGTTTATTTTGTAGACATACTGTGCTTCCTTTGGTCACAATTTCCTTGCACACATTCTTCCCCTGTATGAAATATATCCACTCCTTTAATTGACTCCCATTTTTTTTCCAGATTTAAGTTAACTATTACCTCCTCTGTCAAGTCTTCATAACCACCTAGGTAAAGTCAAGTCCCCTTTACTTATACTCAAAATAATGTGGTCTCTCTTACAAAGCAGCTATCATAGTTTGTGACAATGCAAATTTATAGTTGAGCTGTTGTTTTTTTTAAGACATTTGCCTCTCTCACTATATTGTAAAGTTCTTAAAGGTAGTGAGTAGGTCTGTTTTATTGCTGTTGTTCAAAGTTCTATCTCTAGCTTCTAGCACATGTCTGGCACATACTAGGCTTTCAAGAAATACTTTTGATGCAAGAAATGAATACGAATGAAGCGAGTTATGTTATATTAATGATAAAGACTAATACAAATAAGCTGCTGAGAACAGACTCAAGGGTGTCAGTTAGTAGGCAAGAGCCAGAACCATACCCTGAGACAACTTATGCCTAATAAATTAAGAATGACTCATCAAGAGCTTTATCTTCAGAAATGTGCTATGACTTTTAAAACATTTCTCCATTAAGCAATCAATCAGTGGTAATTATAAAATATGTACATTAATAAAACAACAGAACATTTTTTTGTTCTTTATTGGAAAATGTATAAACACAGTCGAGAGTAGAGAGCACAATGAACCCTCACGTGCACATCATCAGCATCAATAATCACCAATATTATGCCATAATCACTTTGTCTACCTACCCACTTTTGTTAGTGGGGTATTTTAAAGCAAATCCCAAAAAGAATGCCATTTGATTCCTAAATATTTTAGTATGTTTCTTTAGAATAACAATAAAAACATTTTCTTATACAACCATGATGACATTATCACATCTAAAAAATATTATTCAATACCCAGGCAATATCCAATACACAGTCTATGTTCAGATTTCCTCTCTTGTCTAAATTTCTTTTTACACTTGTTTTCCTTAACTCAGGACCCAAACAAAGTCTACTCATTGTACTTGGTTATTATAGAAATAGGAATATTTAAAAAAGTAAAAAGTATGATATATGAGATTTATGTTCAATAATGGATCTCATAACTTGTGTCTCCATATGAGATTGCTAAGAATAGATAGGCATATTTACTTCACTTTAGTAACAACAAACATGACAAAATAAAGATGATTGCATGCAAATTTTTGAAATACCTCCCATTAAGAGGTAGAACCTGTGTCCTTTACCCTTTAATCTTCTTTGACAAATTAAAAATGATAGAAATGATGGTGTGCCAGTTTGGGGGCCCAGGCCTTAAGAAACCGGAAGCTTCCAGCTTTTGTCTCTTGGAATATTCTCCTTACAAACCCTGAGCTACCATGTAAGAGATCTGTCCACCATGAGACTACCATTATGGAGAGGCCACAAATAGGTGCTCTAGTTAAGAGCCCCAGCTGAACTCAGAGTTCTGCTCATCCCAGCCAAGACACCAAACGTGTGAGTGAAGCTGTTTTGGACCCTCCAGACAAACCCATCTGCCAACTAGTAGCACTGGGTGACCTTAGTCAACATCAAATGCATTGGAAGAATTGCCAAGCTGAGTCTCACTCTATTCTTGACTCCCAGATTGTGAGGTATTACACAACGCTTACTGTTTTAAACTGCAAAGTTTTTGGGGTAATTTGTTAAGAAACAATAGCTACCAAGAACTTAAAAGGAGCTATGCTTTTCTTAGAACTTCCCTGAAACTTCTAATCCTTTTTGAGTAACAGTAGGTCATAATTCACCTAAAATTTAACTAAACATGTTTAGTAGAACCTGCTAATATAACCTAAGAATATAAGCATTTAGCTCTGCCATTTTTTTCCCATCTGGAAATCTCCAAAACCCTTATTTTGGAGTATGTGGAAATCTAGTTTAGTTACCCCATCTTTTGCCAATAACACTACCCATCTTCCTGTTTTCAAGTTCAATAGAGCTGTATTTTAAATAAGTCTTGGATGAACAGAAGGAAAAGTGCCCATCCAGATGAGGTTCAGAGAAAGATGAAGGAAAAGAAAAGAAAGGTAGGAAGACATAAATGTCTAGCAGTTAGCTTTAATACGAATGCTTTATGTTTAGGTCCTTATACAGGCTTCTTCTACTTGCTCTAATTTCCAAAGTTTAATTTCATGCTGTGAATAAAGTTTTTAAATTTGTGAGAAAAAAAATGAATTATTCTAAAACTTGAATGTTTAAAATTTTTTTTCCATGAAGAGCTAAGATCTATTTGGAGGATACCAAAGGGTTAAAGTTTGAAAAACTAATCAAGTTGGAGATTTTTCCTGCTGTTCAATACAGAAAGTGAGATTTCAAAGAGATTCTTCACAATGTCTAAGTCTGTGTACTGTATTCCACTGAGAAGACACTCTGGTGACCTTAAGCATCCTCTGATGCTCTTCCAAACAGAATTTTCACTTCAGTATCTCTGTAAATACAAGCATGTGTCACAACTCCATTCTTAATTGTCCCTGGTGAGTTTAATTTTTTTCTCATAAGCACTAAAGTCTTTCCTTGAATAGTCGTGACCAATTTCTTCCTTATTGGCATAAGGGAACATCACTTGTAACATTTCTGAGGGCGAACTAATTTCTTTGAGTCACAAATATCATATATTGTAAGTCCTTATCTTACAGTACTCCTTCATAAAGTACTCTTTTTTTCTCTTCTTCAAGTACTATTTCTTGAATTTCCTACAGCTTTTTCCCCCTTCATTTCTGTGCGTATAAAACAACTTCATTTATAAATCTGGTAACCAAGCATAGGGACTATAGCCAAAGCACATTGTATCTGGTTTTCTTTCAAACAGACAAGAACATATTTCTCTTCGGAGTGATCAAAGGGACAGGGCAGTTGGCAAATTTCAAAGCATGATTATGGGTTAAACATTACCCTGTTCCCTCTAAGGCCAATTGTTAAAATAATTCATTGGCTAAGAAAGAGTCTCAGTTACTTTTTTCAGATGAGGTTTGTGCTTTATTTTATTTATCTGGACAGGTATAAAGTGCAATTTTTTCTTGTGGTTCACAAATAATAAATTTCAAATCTTTATGTCAATGGCAGAGTGAAAACATTAAGATATATAGTACATTTTTCAAAAACCAAATAGCTGGCATCTTGCAGATGTATCCACAGTTAGAAACCACAACTGAAGACTCTGTGGTGATTCCCAACCAACAGCAAGTGCTAATAGGTTTTCTATCCAAATGTCCTTCATGAAAGGCAGATATAGGGCACTCCATAATTGTAGATCTCTGCTTGCCTTCTAACAGAAGCATCTGGAAACCACCAAGATAGCACCTGCAGACAAAAGAATCAGTGATCTAATTTATATGATTTAAAAAAGAAACAAAACCTCCTAGTAAGTTTCCAAATGAGTCAGCTACATCCATCTTCAATAGGCAGGCAGCTGATTTCCTTCTCATTTAAGGTTTTTGGTAATATTTTACCTTCTTTTACAAGTCAGGGGCACATTCATGAACTAGGAGAAAAGAAAAGAGTGCCTTTAATTTTAATTTAGCTGTTTTTGCCAAAAAAAGAAAAAAAGCAAAGAGTAAGAGTAAGTAGGCCAAGAACTTTTGTTCTATTGCGTTAATTTAAAGTGGTTAGATAGGATTTAACTCACTCTATATATGTTAAGGAAAATTAGTATTAGATGCTTAAGTAGGCATTGTGGTCAAGTAGCAAAACGTACCCAGGCTTTGAAGCTATGGTAAGAACAAATACAAAAACAAACTAGAAGAATCTATGCCTTCAATATATTTTAGATGAGAGGAATCTTTATAGATGACAGTACATAGGAGAGGTTTTTACATGGTGACTAATTCACTCAGAGGTAGAAAAGAATAGAAAAAATCAGAGCCATCCGTTGCATTTAACCTAGACTTACATCTTTGGAGGCAAAATAGCCTGGAATCAAATCCTCTCCCCCTTGGCAGTTGGTGGTGCCTGTGCCTGTTACTTAATACTTCTAAGTTTCACTTTCTTTATCTCTCTACTGATGATCAAAGAACACATTTTTCTGGGTAACTGTGCGTACTATGTTATTGGAGTGAAACAAATTCTGAGCGACATGTTTTACATGACCAACGTTGAATTTGTTATATAAACTTTTATTAAAATGAAGTTATTTTACTGAACTGGAACTGACTATACCTTAGTCAAAATTTAATAACTAAAATCAAAATGGGAGTTTCCTTAAATGGTAATATTTCCCAAAACAGAATCTTTGCTAAGCTGAAATTGTCAAATTACTAAAAAAAAAAAAAAAGATGCAATTGCCTTATATTAAAATATAAAACCAAAACTTTAAAAATATTTCTAGATGATTGAGTTTCATCTGATTGTTTAGTGGGGGTGATACACTACCACGGGGCGGGGCACTAAATTGAAGGCATAGGTAAGCAGTATCTAATTCATGCCAATGACAGATGTTTGCAATCATACTAAACTAAATGCAACTGTCTGAATTTCCTAGATTTGCTTTATTTGGGAAAAAACCAATCTGAGACCTTGTTAAATGTGTGAAGATTGTTTGGAGTGATATGAAGGGATAACAAAGTGCAATGTAATAATGACATTGTAGTTTGAATAAGTTATAGCTCAATTGTACTTGGATCTTTTGTACTTAAAATTGCAAGTAATATTGTAAACTTTTTATAAAACATATAAAACATTCTTCTATATGATCTCAAGGTGAATGTTTTCCAATTGTCTGACATGTTTCTTCCTGATTATTCTTAGGACTAAATTTATTGCACTTTAGCGTTATGAGATTATTCAAAACAAAGGTATTAAATATCTTGAAATATATTGAAGCCCCTATGAAGGATTAAAATTTAATATTGGAACTATCTATGACAAAATGATAATAATAGGAAAAGCAAAATATGAAAGAAATAGGGAATTTGATTTACAGAAATAAGTTTCTTTATATTCAGCATGCTACTTTGCAATGGGAAGTGGTTGGAAGTGTTTTCTCAGGGAGCTAGTCACTACTAAAATAACAATAGCTAGCAGATATATCTGGACCTTTATTTTTATTTATTTGTTTATTTTAATATCTGGACCTTTAAACCTGGAAACATTTTATGCTGCTTTAGCCATCAGCCAAAAAGGAAAAATATGTGAGCATCAGTCAGTAATAGCATGCTCTACCCATGCATTCTTATCTAATTATAATCCATATTAGCGTGTTACTTTTCCCCAAAGCCAGAGAAGGATAAGAAACAGGGAAAGGGGAGGAGGATGACTAATGAGCCATAAAAGTTCCTTTATGGTTTAGTTAAATAAAATCTAATCTTACAACAACAAAAAAAATTTCTAGATCTTTGGGGAAAATTGTCATTGAAACACATGGCTTAGAGTGACAATATATAGCATGGGGAGAGAGAAAATCACTGAGATCAAAAAGAAGATGAGAATGAATTTTAAAATCTCATTAGGAAAAAGAAAGCAAATGACTAGAGAAAGAGCAGTGCATGACTTTAAAAACTGTCACCAAATAAACTGCATTACTTCTAGAATTAGCCTCCTATCAATTTAGCACCAAGATGTTGGTCCCTTGTAAAAAATTCCCCTGAAAGGGATGGAATTTTTTTTAAAGACCAGAAAAAGAAATGAGTCTAAAGTAGATTTCTAAACATGGTAGAGATCTAAAGGTGACAAATTAAATAACAAATGTTTGATTTTGGCCAAAAGGAAATAAATAAAATTTTTAAAGTTTTGATTTAATAGTTAAAATCAAATAGTGATTGGGTTAACATGAAGCATATAAGATGTAGTTGTAATAGAACAAACTGCTGTAATGAGATGAGTATATATTTTATTAATTTCAAAATTATAAGGATTATAATTAGATAAGAATGCATGGATAGAGCATGCTGTTACTGACTGATGCTCACATATTTTTCCTTTTTGGCTGATGGCTAAAGCAGCATAAAATGTTTCCTAGGTTTAAAGGTCCAGATATTAAAATAAACAAATAAATAAAAATAAAGGTCCAGAATGTTAAGCTATAAAGGTATTCTGGTATAACGTATTTATGTCAGTCTATAAAATGTAGACATAAATTTATCTACTTCTGTGTAGGTAAGTAAGGATGGATATTGGGAAATGTAAATAAGCAAACCAATTCCAGAAAATGTAGAAAATCAAGTCAGGAAAGAATGATCAGCCCTGGTGGTCACACACAATAATCAGGTGGGAAAAGGGTTCAACCACGTGTAGCAAGATGATGAATTAGCTCGATTAGGAAGAAGGTGACTGCATAGACTCTAACTAATCTACTATCCTCAAAGATGAAACTCCTGAATAAACGTCATTATTATAGTTAGATGCAAAAAGAAACCAGTTAATGAGGGAAATAATGAACTGAAGTGAACATCATTTGTGCAGCGGTTGATAGATGTGGCAGTGATAAAGGGAGAGAGTAGAGAAACAACCACTGTGGGGTGCAGAGGGAGAGAGAAAGGAGGGGACTCCGGGGTAGGTCAGTGGAATTCATTCTGAGCTCAGTGAGCATCAGGGCTATAGACTCCCTGGCGAGTCGTGGAAATGAGTAAAAGTAGCTGTTGCTTCAACTTCCCAACTAACATAGGGAAGGTAGGTGACTACATGAGGTATGACCGGGAAGCTGTCCTTTTGGTTGAACTGATTTGGTTATAGTAGCTTTGGATTTTGTAAGGGTGTAGTGCTTGGAAAAGATACCGTGTGGAGGAGGGTCAATATGAGGTGTCATTTATGAGACATTAACCTCAATTCCTAGTACGTAGTAGGTTCTCAATGTCTAATTCCCTTCCCTTTATATATACACACATATATAATACAATATATAGAGAGAGGGTTCTAAGCAATCACCTAATCTTATAATCCTTAAATTTCCTCATCTAAAAAATGATTACAACAATGCTTATTTATGTTGCCTTTTCCAGGAATCAAATATTGGGCAGTTTTTGAGGCACCTCTTTTATAATTAGAAATCATATGTGAAAATGCTTTGTGTTTCTCCCAGGAAAGAGTCACTTTAAAGTGCAAAAGAAGGGAAAAATAATGGCATAAACAGCAAAATAGCATTTAAGCTCAGCTCCATTATGTTACTTAAAGTTCCTCTAAGAATAATAGACACCAAAATAGTACAAACTACATAGACATTAAGGGATCATACAATATTCATTACTTCGGCTAAAATAATGCATAATGGAAGCATTCAGGGCTTTTTACACCAGTACACTTTCGGTTTGGCTGATAGCTTTTGAGCCATTGTTTATGTAAGTGCACCAACTTTGGAGGTGATAATGCTTATTGTTAAACCACTATCTGTATACCTGCATAAGCCACCCACTTATGAAAGGTCTAGCAGCATTGGGCTTAGACATTTCAATTAAATTACCATTTTGAGTCCTAATCTATATAGTAATTATTTGCAATATCAAAAACCAAAACAAAGTTTATTTTATTTTAAATTGCCCTTTTATTAAAAAAAAAAGAATCTGGGGAAATGTCTATATTATCAACATCCCTTGGATTACTAGTTAACTTACAAACAGGATATAGCTCTATTCAGGTATAATATAATCTGATGTTAAACATAAGGAAAAAAAGCTTCCAAATAATTTGATCCTTACTTCTCACTCTAATATATAACAAAAGAAAGAAAGCAATAACAGAAGAAACAAGCACAATGAAATGTATTAAAACACATTGCTATCTTATACAAATCATGTCATTATAGACAGTAAATAATGATGACTATTTCCTCCTTAAAATTATAAAACTGTAGAATGAACTGCCATAGCACCTATATTTGTTATTTACATTGTAATAGAAATCCTGGAACTTTAAACTGTGTTTTGAATAGGTTCTAAAATATCAAATATATCTGGGTCTAGATCCTACTTCTCAATGGGGGATACATAGAGAGGGTTATGATCTAGCTTTTATTTTTTTAAACTTTAGTTAGCCCACACCTTCTCTGGGCATGTGTAATAAAACAGAAGCAGGGAAGGGAATTAAGATGAAGAGAATGGGCCGCTTGTCCAAACTGGCAGGGTAAGCGAGACTCTAAGTGGAGATGGTGATACTGACAACCAACTTCGCTTAGAAAAAAGGAACCAGGAGTAGAGTATAAAACAGTTGAGATCAGGCATTTCAGGGTCCAATTTATGACTCTGTTTTATGCTAAGTTTATGAAAAATGTAGGTAAAATCTAGTAGGTATAGCAAATGCAGACAAAGAAATTTAAGTAGAAGTTGACAACATGACATATTAGGTTTAGTTAGCATTCTAGTGTCAGGATGAGTTTGACCATAGTAGATGATAGAAGTACTGGCAATATTTTGCCATCCATTCACAATTTATGTGCAAATAAAGTCATATAAATAACTTTTCAAGGAAAGTATAGTAAAAATGTGGTGTGTTTGAATGAAGTGCCAAAAGCTCTGACAAGATTATACCATCTAATCCTAAATTCTTCCTTCCTTTATTACAAAATTAATGTCAGGCCTTGGACTTCCACAAGGGCTAAGGTTGTATTTGTTCAAAAAGCCTCAAATTCATGACTACTAATATGGCATATGATTATTCACATAAAATGGAATAAAACAATACTGAATTAAGTGATCCTTCAGAGGATTAATGAGAAATACTGTTTAGCTGATAATGCCAAAGAATAGAAGTTCAAAAACTCCTGGCTGAATGAAATTGAATCATGGCAATGTGTTTGCTGGGTAATCTCATTCATCCTCTTAAGTGACTCCTCTTTGCATACTGACCTTTATATTTATTACTTAGCAAAACCATACATCACAAAATGGGCCTCCAGAGTTTATTTTGAAGGGTCCAAACCTCAATCATTAAATCAATAAATGTTATGGTCCACTGTAAACTATTACATTCCAGAGACTTTTTATAAAAGTCCATCTTGCATCTCACAAATCTGTCAGTTTCTAATAAAAATAAACATTCTTTGAAAGACCTTATACTACATAGAAAAAAAATGTATTAAAAAATTACTTCCTGAAAGGGAAGTGAGGGGAGCACTGATATTAATATGATGTTTATTGAGGTAATTAAATAAAATTATCTAGGTGACATTGAGGGTTTTGTTTCTGTATTCACAACTTTGTGTAGTAACACACACGTACGTGTATACATATAAACATATATTAACATATTGTGTTCAATATATGGTGTTCTACTGACGTGGTTTTTTTATTGGATGCATCCTGAATGATTCTTCTTTAGCATAGATGATGCTTCTTTCCACATCGACTCTTAGGAAGAGGAATGAATCTTAAAGTTATCTAGTTCATTGGCACTTAGCAGGCTTATATAATACCGTTTATACCAGGTAGTTAGCCATAAGGTCATAAACTATTCAATTCAAAAATAATACTCGACCCCCTTTCTTCCATCTAAACATTGAATCAAAATTGCAACATTCCAAACAGTTTTTTGTCTACTCTCTGAAAATATCCAATTTGTTTTTGAGGAAAGTGTTCAATCCTGTGAGTCAGAAGTCTAAGAGTTTGAGGTCTAATCTTCAAGTTGTCAGCTTTCTGACTTTTCCTCTTCTGATAAAAGAGTGTTTCAGAGAGATAACTACTAAGATCTCATCTCTCTGATTTTATGAATATTCCACTCTCTGAAAGCCAGGGAATTCATTCAAATCTTGCACTGTTCTTGCTGTTAGAAAGTTCTTCCTCAGGTACAGCTGAAATTTACCCCTCTGTAATTTCAGAATCCATTCTCTGAGTTATCTTTCTTAGTCTTTTGA
The DNA here is from genome assembly GCA_023783475.1 of Daubentonia madagascariensis. Lineage (NCBI taxonomy): Eukaryota > Metazoa > Chordata > Mammalia > Primates > Daubentoniidae > Daubentonia > Daubentonia madagascariensis. The sequence continues at coordinate 19,284,662 of JAKFHU010001684.1, read as the reverse complement.
GTCTCAATTGGAATCTGAATCCTAACACTGCTTAGGAACTAGTTCTAAATTCTAATACTTTTTAAGAGCCATGGCATTCTTTTTATGTGTAACTTAATATTCTTTTGATGAAACTGAAGTCAATCTTTGGCTCTCTTCTTAAAGAAGCTAAAACAAAAGAGGCCATCAAATACACTCTCTGCTGGATTGCCCAGACTATTATGTATAATGGAGTAAACTCCCATCAGTAGGCATGGAGATCACCTGGAATGTCCAGATGGTTCCCCAGAATGGGGGTTTTTAAAAGACCATTGCTAGACATATGTGTCTGGTTAGAATGTTTAACCTTCATGGTCTTTAATCATGTAGCATTATGTGAAATGCCACCGGCTGAATGGCTTGATGAAGTGTTTTGAGGCAAAGAGTTTCCAATCTCCTGACCACCACCAGAGGCCCTGCAGCCACTGGGAATGTGGTCCCTCTAGTCTGAATGCCTCTCCATTGGTCTATGAGAAGAGAGGGCAGATGGGAGTCGGCCTTCACATTGTGTTGCATGGGCATAACAAATGTTGTGATCAAACAAATGAGAGAGAGAGAGATCAACTGAAGGGATGGACAAGGAGTACTACGAGGACAGGAGAAATATCTAAAGTGTGGTCATTCTGTTCCAATTCTTCCCTTATTTTTGATAATCTCAAAGATTTTCTTTTTATTAACAATTCTCTGAACGCAAAAATTACATCAATATTATACATCGTGGAAATTCATTGCTCTATATCTGGTAAGCCCTGATGAAAACAATGAGGATGAAAAGCCTGTAGTTGTTCATTTTAAAGGCAACTGAATGATATGGGAAGCAAGGTTGCAGTAGGAGACTTTTAAATCAGCCTGTTCTGAGATCAAATCCCCTGCCTCTATCACTGTCAGCTAGAGCAAGCGTCTGAACTTCTCTGAACTTCTGTGTTCTCATCCATGAAGTTGGAATAATTTCAGAGTTGTGGTGAGAATTAGATAAGCCATGTAAAAGGCTTATCACAGTGCCAGAAACTTAGTAAATACTCAATAAGCTATTAATTATTTATTAGGATTACAATAATCACAACATACTTATGAGGAATGTTGATAATGCTTTAGCAGCAGAAATTAACCAAGGACCCTTCTGTGTGTGTAATTGACTTGTCTTGTATGTGGTGAAGATTTGGGCCATTTCAGTATTTATCTATCTGACATGAAGTTTTTCTAGCTCGGATTTATTTTTTAAAAATATTGGTTACCAGATCTCCGTGTAATACTTCTGAGGAGCATTGAGCCTAGATGGAAACATTTCCTGCTTGCTTTTTAGAGTCCAGGTTCTGTCCAGATAGAAGCATATGAGCCCTCTCTTGCATTTATTTGGGGTCAGCAGGGGTTTGCTGTTGTTGCTGAAACTCTGGAAAGAGAGCGCTAAATGGAGCTGTGCTAGCCAATTTGGCAGCATGCTTTTTCAGCCCACTTGGCTGTGCACAATATTCTGTCTGAGTTTGGGAAGATCTGTCTGCTTTTTTCTTTTGTAGAAAGGCTATGAGAAATGAGGCAATGGATTTGCCTTATACAACAGCCTGGAAAAATAGGCCATGGCCTAACAAATAATGAGTTACATGGCCTCCTTCCAGGGAGTTCCTGGCTGGAGACTGCAGGACAGGTTGAGACGCCTTCTGATAGATTTTTTACTAATTGTCTTCTTCCCTAAAAGAAGTTCTGTTTAAAACAAAAGGCAGGGGGTGGATGGGATTAGGCACAGATTCTTATATAGTATGAGATCCTTTTAAGAAGAATCAATTTTATGCAGATTTCGAGGTCACAGGTCAAACCTTGTCTCCCAAAGCATAACAGTAAACCAGATAATTCTCATATATGGCAGTGAAGGGTGATAAGGTGCAGGTTTGACCTCACCCCACATGCTCCTCATATGAAACTGGCCTCAACCTTTCCTTGTCATAGAACCTCAAAGGATCACATGCTATCCTGCTTTGCTATGTTTATCTACGCAAAGCCCTTTGTTCTTATAGGGTCTGCCTGTTCTAGGTTACTTGTGACAGTTTGCTCTTTGTTGTTTCCTTTTTCAACCAGCGAGGAAGCCTCAGGCATGAACTGTAACTGGATGTTTTTCATCCTCTACTCTGCCCGCTTCTATGCACACACCGCTGTCTTAATTGCCTTTCCCGATGATGACTGAGTGATGTCTTCCCATCGAGCACTCTTTGTCGTTTTGGTTTAGAATTCAAGCAATGGGAGAGGCTGGAATATCATCAATCTTGAGAGGCAGCTTATTTGATGACTCAGTGTCTGCGCCAAAAATATTGTTCTGAAAAAGATGTAGTCCCCTCACTCCCTGGCTGTCACGTAAGAGTTTCCACATTCCCCAAGCATCGTTCACTTAACTCCTTCACTGCTCGCATGGATCATGATGGCCATGGACTGAACCTCCCTTCCTTCATCTCAGAATGTTCCCCAGAGCTGCTTTATGGAGCTATTCATAGATAAGAGCAGTAATGAGCCCAGTGGCATCACTTCCTTTTCTGTATTCTGTGACGTTCTTATTTCAGCCGACTGTGTCTGGCAGCCGCACAATGAGGCCCTGCATGTGTCAGAGAGATGGATGATATGAGCAGTGTCTGCATCTCGACGCTGACTCTAGGAGCTCCTGCTGAACTCTACCTCAGGGATGCTAGATTCTGTGCCGTGAATTAGAAAAACAAACCTCCCCCTTTCAAGAAATGTCTTATTTTCTCCCAGTACAAAATACCTTAATGGAAATAATAACATGCATTAGATATTTGATGGATAGCACATTGCACTTTCATCCTCAATATTTCTGACTACAAGACTCTTTGTTTTTGTCTTGTTACTCTGTTGTTAATTTTTCAAAGCCAAAACAAAGAGGTTACTGGTATAGGTAGTGGGCTTTACACTCTTTTTCACACATCTTTGCTTTCTTCAAATGAATGGAATTGGGGAAAATAAATTACAAATGATATTAATGAGCCCCTATTTTCTTATTAGGGAAGTGGCTGGTTAATTTTGGGAAAGTCTGTTCTGATCTAAATTCTCTGATTTTTGTTTCAGCATGAAATCAGCTCTGAACTGTGCACAAATGTGCCACAGTGGGGTCTTTGGTAATGGATTATTAGTAAGGATCTCAGTGCTACTAAGGCCATTCAGGCACATCTGAGAGAAGCAGTATTATGTGGGAGGCGAATCAAAAGACTAATAACGATGACTACTTCTACTGTCTGTTTTCTAGAGCTGACTCCATGGGCATATAACCTGTTCTGTCGCACAGGACCCCACACTGAAATGGGCAGTTTAATGCTCTGCTATTGTCATCTTGAAATTCTTCATAATTTGTGAGCAAGAGGACCTGACTGTTCATTTTACACTGGGCCCAGCAAATTATGTAGCTAGTTCTGGTGCCCAGCTTTGTTCTATGATTTGTAAATAATAACAGGATTCTAGAATGGGAACTTCCTTTTCAGTTTTGATTGAGGTACAACAGATAGATATCAGGGTACATATCCAGATGCCAAAGTGAACATGAGACAGCCTGCCCAACCCATGTGAATAGTTATACTGGAAGTGGCAGTGAGAACTTGCTCCATATGTCTTGGGTCCCTTAGCCAGATCAAGGGTGTAAAAAAGGGATTAGAGGGAAAATATTTGTGAAGATTTCTCCTAACACCTTACCCCCCTTATTTTGTATGGAAGATAAGGATTTATGGGGGACACAAATGACTGAGACATGAATCATGCCTGAGAAAGCCACAGTTGACTGTGGCTTAGATCCAACTCATACTTGGAAAATATAGAAGCTTCAAGCAGGGGTGAAATAAGAGAATCAAAAGGAGGCAATCTAGTTCAGTAGAACAAAAGATGATGCATGACAGTTGGCTATGGGCCATCTGGAAGAAAGCCCTATTATAGAATGATTTTGGGTCATCCAAGGTCTATCTTGGGGTTGCTGGGGGCATGAAGAGACCCCAGGGGAAGGATGTTCAGCTTGTGGGTATGAGTTGAGGCAAGAATTTTGAGACCCTGGAATAGATGGATCTGCTGGAGTCAAGAGAACTAGGAGACAGACTGTCCAAAGAGAATATTCAAGGAACCCCCTAAGCAACTGTCTTGGTCAGTTTGGGCTGCTGTAACAAACTACCATAGAGTGGGTGGCTAAAACAACAAGTATTTATTTCCCACAGTTCTGGAGGCTGTCAGTCCAAGATCAGGGTGCCAGCATTGTCAGGTTGTTGGTGAGGACCCACTCCACTGCATCCTCACCAGGCGGAGAAAGAGCTCTGTGCTACTCATACCTTTGTATGGACCCTAACCCCATCACGGAGGCTCAGCTCTCATGACCTCATCTAAACCTAGTTACCTCCCAAAGGCCCCACTTTCAAATACCATCACATTGGGAATTGGGTTTCAACATAGAATTTTTGGGGTATGCAAACATTCAGTCTATAGCAGCAACCATGAGGTCATCTGTAATCATCTGCAAGGCTCTTCCACCAAGAGCTGCCAGCTTTAACTATATGCTAGATTCCAGAAAGCATAAAGCCACCCAGGCATTTCTTCTCCTTGCTCTCCGTGACTTTGATCCTAAAGTACACATGAGGACTGGGAGAGATGGTGAGCAGGTAGGAAGAAGCGGCAGAGCCCTTTCACCATTGTAAGTTCCACCCTGAAACAGGTACCAGCTGGTTGGGGGTTTCGTTGCAAGTTTGGTCAGATTTGGGGTTTTTGCTATTATATCAGACTGAACATTCTGTTGACTGAATTGAGCATGTGTTTTCAATTTACAGTAATAATTGGATTTCCTTTTTACCTAATAATGAGAGGAAAAGCCAGGGAAACTGCCTGAGTATTCCTTCTAGGGTCAGGAGATGTTTATATCTTCTCCCACCATCCCATTAAATTTTATTCAGTGATCACAGTGCACACTCATCATTCTTGTTGACATATTGGTAACATCTTTATTCCCCATTCAGGCTTCCCAATTTTTTGTTTTGCAGAAAGTGCTATCCAAATTTTGGAAATGAAAAAAATAAGGAACATAGGAGTTAAGAGACCTTTGCAAATTAATAAATGATAGGGCTAGAATTTGAAGTCAAGTTTGTGTGTTTCTTAAGATTTGTTCTCATTAGACTGATTCTCTCTCCTTAATTGGAAAAAATACCATCAATTAAGTATTTACCATAGGCCAGGAATAATACTGACTTCACATATATTATATTATTTACTCCTACATAAACCATGAGTAGATGCTATTCCTATTATCTATAAGGGGAAATTGAGGCTTAGAGTGTTTCTGTGACTAGTCAGTAACTAGTCTGAAATTACAGGGGTAGCTCTTCTCTGCCTGACCCCAAAATTTGTGCAATTCATTGAGAGAGAAAGGCATCATGAGAGAGAGAGAGAGAGAGAGAGAGAGAGAGATTCTTTTCAGTTTTCTTCTCAAATAACTCACCTCTTTGCTAAAACAAAACACATATGGAGGTCCTCCTAATTATATAGCCAGTAGCAGACACCTAAAACAACAACATAATTATTAGCTGGACATGTTCCCGCCAAAAAGTTACTATAAATCAGGGAAGAGAAAACTAATAGTCTTGATAACTTTAGCCAATAAAGAAGTGATCAACTATTTGTAACACACTCTAGAGAAAATGTTACTTGCTCTTGTTTCCAGGAAAATTCAGAGAAGCCTTCGTGGAAAAGGTGAGTCATTAATAATAGTTTTATTTAAATTGTTCAAACGCAAAATGAGAGCATCCAGTTTGGGGTGGCAGCAAAACCAAAATCACAGAACTGGGGATAAATGTAACCAATAAATGGAGAAAGCAGAGAAAGAGTCATCCTTTCAGGAAGAGCATTGTTTGTTCTAAAATAGTGGGACTCGTTGTGGCTACAGTATTTATGCAGAGAACTGAAGTCAGACTGATTGTATGTGAACAGGATGTGGTGGGAAATGAAAGTTAATTGCAGGTTCTTCATCAGGTGATTAAGCACTGAAAGTTGACTGTTAGAAATATTTGTCTGGGAGTCGTTTGCTGGCTAGGTTGGAGAGAAAAAGAGAACAGAGCCAGTGAGTGACAATTGTCCTGGTATGAAATATCATCACATTATGGAATGGACTCTTGGAGTCTCTTAGCTTTCTTTCCTGACTGAAAGTAGAAAAGATGAGAGTAGGAGTAGAGATATCTGGAAAAAAAAATATGAAAATATATACATAAAATATATAAAAATATATATACACATACACATATATATACATATATATGTATGTATATCTGCTTTTAAAAATCTGCAAACTTTAAGAGAAGAGCTGTAGCCCTGAAACAATATGAAGAGTTTTTATCATTGTGTATTCAATAATGCATATAAAGTTTATAGTTCAATTAACCAAAATAAGAGCAAAGCACATGGAAAATTTCTAATATCTATAATTGTGGGAGAAAAATCATCATTGTAGTACTGGGAGGCATGATGTGGTGGTGGAAATAGCAGTGACATAAGAATCAGAATAATATGTTTTCTTTTGGAGCATGATATTACTACATGGAGAAAACTTTGTCTTTCCCTTTTTCTCAATGTTTTAAAATCAGCACACAATTCTAGTTTGTTGCTTACTGCACTTGTAGACATTGGAATATTCAAAGAAATTCCTATGAATATTCTGAACACTTGTGGGTAGATAACTTGTGTTTAAAATTCCTTAACATTCTTCCCGGAGTTGGAATGCTCAACTAACACTCATCATCAAAGGCTCTGTTGGAAAATGCCAGGATGCCATTGAATAAGGTAACTGTGAGGAAGGTAGGGGACTCTTAATTTGCCCACACTTTCTCTTACAGTATCTTAATAGTAATCTCTGATGTACTCTGGAGGGGAGGGGAGGAGGGAAGGAGAGGAGAAGAGGGGAGTGCATCATTGATGTACATTTCCCAAATCTCTCACTGGCAATATCCATATCATGGTTTCTATTTGAAGTGTTGACAATGGAGAAAATGTAACTACGAATGGCTGTGATGGATCAGCCCATAAAGCTTGAATCGGGCTTTCCTTTCACATCCACTTATCTGGTGTGTCTCTGACGTGAAACAGAATCAACTCTGAAGGGGCGAAGGAAGGTTACCTAGGATCCCAGACAAATTTCTTTTAAGTTTGGCTTATTCCTTTGAATGAATTCTTAAAAACTGACCTTTCTGCTGAGGCATTTTCTAGAACAGTAGGATGTCTTATTGAAGCATGCCTGTTGAGAGTCTTTGAACGCCTTTTTTTTTTTTCCCACAGCTGCGCAAGTCTACTCAGGCTTTTGATGGGAAAAAAACAATGTGATATTATTTTTACTCTTCTCTGGAATATTTAATTTTCATTCTTATGAATTATAGTTTCTTTGAAGCGATGAAATAGAAGTGTATCTTTGGAATCAGATGTGAATTTGTGCTCTCCCTTTCAAAAACACTTATTTTGGTTGTTTCTATACAAAGTATTAGTCAGTTACACCCCCGTGGGTATAATGGACACATGGCTGATTTCTTCAAGGATTTATATCTGGAATAAATACATGCTGCCCTCACAAACATGCTCTTGAATTTGTAGAAGATATAGTCAATGATTTGGTTAAAATTGAAGAGTTCTCAGGAATGTTGTATGTTGTTCTTGCCAGATACTTTTTCTTGCGTTGGGATGATGGATCTCTATGAAAACCTTCTAATTGGCTCAAACATTTTGCTTAAAATGTAGCACTTCTTAGGCCTTACTTTTTTCATAACTTTTTTCTTTTTCTCCCCCAGGTTGAAGTGAGTCGACATTACTAAATACTGTTTGGAAATGTGACCATGCAACTAAGTGTGTAAATGCTTGCTAAGTAGCTAGTGGGAAAAGAAGAGGGTATGGGGAGAGAACGATGTGATGAAGGTATAAGGAGTTGTTCTTGTGAGAAGCAACGTGAGAGGAAGTCTCTTCTGACTGTAGAACTTTGTTATTGTCATGATCTCAAGCCATTCTCTGTACTTTAAAATAGTTATGTCCCTTCCAGTAAACTGTTATGCCACAGAAATGTTCCATCGTATTTTTTGTAACTATTCTTGAGCCAAACAGAAATCATCTAAAAAATGAACAGAATCAATGCTAATAGCATTCTATAATGTAATTCTCATTCTATTATTCATTCCCTATATCTTTTTAATATTCTAATACTATTTTTCTTCCAAGATTATTGCTGATGTAATATTTGACACTAATAATAGCCACTAGGAATGGCTAATTATGTGACTCTTTACCCGGGAAAAAAGAAATCCTGGGACACCTGAAGTTATAATGGCAGAGAAAAAACTTTAGAAATTATGGTCAAGTTTAGATGAGTCATTCTAATATTATGAGATCCTATTTTATATTTGTAAAGTACTTTATAATTATCCAGAGTTATATGTGTGCTTTTATATATATATGTATATAAACACAGATTTATTGAGATATTTAATAAATATTTATTAAGTACCCACTATGTACTCATGCTATGCTTGGTGATGGGTATATAAAGATGGATATGAAAAGTCCTAGCCCTCCAGATCTTGTGGTCTCCTTAACCCTACTCACAAGGACAGGCAAGAATAGTATGATTAACTGAGGTCCAGAAATCAAATGGCTCACCCAGGCTATAGAACTAATGAGTATCCAGGTCATTCTTAGTCCCACCTCAGTGTTATACTCAATATACTTACATTTCCCAAATTGTGTTCCACCAAGGATATTCCACAAAACTAATGTATTGCCAAACAATATTAGAGAAATTTTAGGCTGCATTTTCTTCTGGAAAATTTGAAACACACATTAGCACATTAAACATTCCTAGAAATACTTTAATAAAGAAGAATTGTTTAAGTCAGTGACTTCCAAACTATTAACATCTCACCGTATATAATTTTGTATATTCAAGGACTAAGCTCATGAATACATTTGCTTGTTCCATTAAGTCAGAGAATAGTCAAACCCATTTGGTCTCCCTGTCTGGCAATCCCTCTGCCATAATAAAAATAATTGTCATCACATGAGTAATTCAGTATTGAATAAGTCTCAGAACAGCAAAGTTCATAAACCACTGTGCATTTTGCTGGCTATCTTTGTCCCTTTGGAAAGGAAGAAAATGTCTTTAAGAATATTAATATTAATTTTTTAATATTTAATATCTTATAAGGATTTGATCCTTCAAATATTGTATGCTGACACAATATTTTATAACCATACTACCAATACTCAACCTCTGGAAAGGAATGCCTCAAACTAATTGCATTTTTGTTTCTTTGCCGCTTGGGAAGATGAGTGGGTGAGAGGAAACGATGTCTTGTAGAATAGTGCTGTGCCTCGCTCCACATAACTTTATTCCCAAAACCCATCGGGATAGTGCTGTCGTGCAGTCTCTATCAATGAACGCTCTCATGACAACTTGTATCATAGTTTTCCTGGAGACTATCACCTCCCCTACCCAATGAGTCTTGCTGTAGCAAAGTTTCAGTGCCTTGTAATATTTACTAGATTTTTGAAATTGCATAATTTCTGTAAAAACTACTTTGAATGGTGGTAACAAACTTATGGCCCATGATCACATATAACTTTTTAAAAAATCTTGAGAAAAAATGTGATTACTACCTATTGGACTGATGCTGTGATTGAATATACTATTTGTCTGAAGTACCTCAAAGAAGAAAACACTAGGAAATACTCAGTATATTCAGTAACATAGAAAATTGTAAGTGAATGATTTACAAAGTGAAGCCTTAGAAGTCCTGGAAGCCCAGGTTTATTTATTTTTTTATTTCAGAATATTATGGGGGTAAAAACACTTTGGTTACATATATTGCCTTTGCACCACCCGAGTCAGAGCTACAAACATGCCCATCCCCCAGACAGCGAGCCCCGCACCCATCAGGTGTGAGTTTACCCATCCCCTCCCCCGCCCACCTGCCCGACACCTGATGAATGTTACTTCTAGTTGTGCATATAAGTGTTGATCTATTAGTACCAATTTAATGGTGAGTACAAGTGGTGCTTGTTTTTCCATTCTTGTGATACTTCACTTAGAAGAATGGGCTCCCGCTCCATCCAGGATAATACAAGAGGTGTTAGTTCACCATTTTTTTATGGCTGAGTAGTACTCCATGGTATACATATACCACATTTTATTAATCTACTCACATATTGATGGGCACTTGAGTTGTTTCCACATCTTTGCAATTGTGAATTGTGCTGCTATAAGCATTTGAGGGCAGATGTCTTTTTTATAGAATGTCTTTTTTTCCTTTGGACAAAAACCCAGTAGTGGGATTCCTGGATCAAATGGTAGTTCTACTTTTAGTTCTTTGAGGTATCTCTATATTACTTTCCACAGAGGTTGTAGTAGTTTGCAGTCCCACCAGCAGTATATGAGTGTTCCTATCTCTCTGCATCCATGCCAACATTTGTTGTTTGGGGCTTTTTGATAAAAGCCAATCTCAGTGGAGTTAAGTGATATCTCATTGTGGTTTTGATTTGCATTTCCCTGATGACAAGAGATGTTGAGCATTTTTTCATATGTTTGTTGTCCATTAGTCTGTCTTCTTTTGAAGTTTCTCTTCATGGCCTTTGCTCACTTTTTAATGGGGCTATTTGATTTTTTCTTGCTGATTTTCCTGAGTTCTATATAGATTCTAGTTATCAGCCCTTTATTGGATGTGTAGCATGCAAATATGTATTAGCTAGGAGAAATCAGACCCAGATTTTTAGCTGAAATCCACTGCCGGATAGCCATGCAATGTTAAGGAATTAATTTTAACAATTTTAAACCCCAGTTTCCTTATCTGTCAAGAGTGGATATCAATACAAATGTGTTTACCTCAGGAATACTAGGAAAAAAGTTATGTTAAGTTATGTAAGATATTTTGTAATCTAAAAATTATCCAACTCTAAGGTTGCATGACATTCTTTCAAATAATAAGAGGCAAGCAGTTTCACCAAATTACTGCAAGAAAGCTGTTCTAACTCGTGATTCTTGAAGAGCTAATGAAAAATGATTAGTAGAAGGAATTATGTTAAGATAGAATATGATAGTCTGTGGTAGCCAAAACTAACAAAGCAAAATATGACAAAAACTATGAATTAACACAATAGAATTATATTCCTTGTTCATGCTATATATCCAATATAGGTAGGAAAAGCCTCTACTCCATATAATCACTAAGGAACTGGGCTGATGGCCACAATGACATCTCAGAAGAAGCTTTTGCTATCTCAGCAGCAGGGGAAGAGAAACTGGATAATCATAGGTGGATTTTTCCCTGCCTGAGCTTCTCACAGATCCATAGGCCCTAAATTGCATTTCAGCTGAGAAGTGTAGGGGAGCAAGTGGAATTTTGTCAAGAATTACTGAGACACAGAGAGAGAGAGAGAGAGAGAGAGAGAGAGAGAGAGAGAGAGAGAGAAGAGGGAGGAAGGAAGGGAGGGAGGGGAGTTTCCAGTAACAGTCAAAACAATATTGCAAGGCTGTTATTCTTGAATTCTCTGACACCAACTGGGTGTCCAAAAATTCAATTCAATTCTAACACTAACTATCCAGAGTTAGCACAGATCTTACAGGTTAAGACCTCAGTCTCCCAAGACCATCCCCACTTTAGATATCAGTTGCAAATCCAGGGGGCCACTAATACTTCTGACCAACTGTCTACAAATTCAGGGGATTCTACAACCCACTTCTTAAGTTTGATAATTTTTTTTTGCTAGAACAACTCACAGAACTCAGGAAAACACTTTACTTACAATTACTGCTTTATTATAAAGGATACTGCTCAGACACAGACAAATGAAAGAAATGCATAGGGCAGGGTATGGGGGGATGGCTGCACGGAGCTTCCATGCCCTCTCAAGGCATGCCACCTTCCAAGCACATCAATGTGTTCACCAGCTCAGAAGCTCTCCTAACCCTGCCACTTAGGTCTTTTTTGTGATGGAGGTTTAATTATATAGGCATGATTGATTAACTCATTGGTGATTGGTAATTGGACTGAATCTTCAGCTCCTCTTTTCAGAGGTCTGTGAGGGTGAAGGGTGGTGGTAGGTGAGGAATGGGGTGAAAATTCTAACCTGTAATCCCGCCTCGGTCTTTCTGGAGACCAGCACCCATCCTGAAGCTACCTAGGGGCCCTCAGCCACCAGTCACCTCACTAACATGCAAAAGACACTCATCATTCACAAGATTTCAAGGATTTTAGGAGCTATGTGCCAGAAAATAGGAGCAAAGACCAAATAAATACGTGTGCGTGTATATACATATATAAAATATACATTTGATTGCACTACACATTTAAAAACAAAAAGGATTCACTCTATATACAAAAAATAACTCAAAATGGATCAAAGATCTAGCTATATGCATTAAAACTATAAAACGCTTAACAAAACCTAGGCATAGATCTTTGTAGCTTTTGATTAGACAATGGTTTCTTAGATATGATATCAAAAGCACAAACAAGAAAAGAAAAAACAGATAAATTGTATATCATCAAAAGTAAAAACTTTTGTGCTTCAAAACATTCCCAAAAAAGTGAAATAACAACTAATAGAATGGGAGAAAAATTTTGCAGATCATATTTCTGATAAGGAACTGGTATTTAGAATATAAAAGAATCTTGCAATTCAATAATAAAAAGACAAATATCCCAATTAAAAACAAGCAAAATATCTAAATAACCAAAGAAAATACACTAATGGACCAATTAGCACATGAAAAGATGCCAACATTTGCCATCTAGGAAACACAAGTGAAACACAGGGAAATCAAAACCAAGGTGAGTTTGGAAATGTTCCTTCCTCCTTAATTCAGAATTTGTTAAGAAGGTAGATTTCATGTTAACATGGGTCTTGATTGTGGTGATGGTATCACAGGTGTTTGCACATGTCCAAACTCATCAAATTGCACATATTATATATATGTGGTTCTTTATATATCAATTATACCTCACTGAAGCTGTTTTTTTAAAGCAAGATAATATACTACTTCACATCCACTACAGTGGCTATAATCAAAAAGAAGTACAATAAAAAGTATTGGTGAAGATGTGAGAAAATTGGAAGTTTCATACATTGTTGATGGGAGTAAATGTAAAATGGTAAATCTGCTTCAGAAAACAATCTGGCAGTTCCTCAAAAGGTTAAACATAGTTACCATATGACTCAATAATTCTACTCTTAGGTATATACCCCCAAAGAAATAAAAATATATGTCCAACACAAACAATTGTGTGTGAATGTTTATAGCAGCATTATTCATATTAATAAAAACTAAAAAGTGTAAACAACCCAAATGTTCATCAACTTATGCGTAAATAAAATTTGATATATCCATACAATGGAATACTATTAAATCATTAAAAAAATGAAGTAATGACACACGTTACAATGTGGATGACCTTAAAAACATGTTACTTGAAAGATGCCACTGGTCATATTTTATTATTTTATTTATGTGAAGTATCCAGAATAGGCATATAGAAAGAGAATGTAGATTAGTGGTTGCCTAGGGCTGGGATGGAGGAGGGTGGTGGTAACTGGGGCAAAAGAGGGAGTGACTGCTAATGGGTACAGGGTTTCTTTTTTAGGTGATGATAATGTCCTAAAAGTAATCATTGTGCTGCTTGAACAACCCTGTAAATATACTAATAACCATTAAGTTGTACATTTTAAATTGGTAAATTGTATGTTATATGAATTAAATCTCAAATAAAGCTGTTTTTTTAAAAAATTGTAGCCAGAAGAGAGTGAAAAAAAAGTATTGTGAAATATCATGTTTGCTCTGAATTCTCTTCCATTCTACTTCCTTATACTTTAATGTGAGGGTGTTTTCCAACATAGCCCTATAAGAATCCTTTGTAGAACATAATGCAGATGTTAAAAGAGAAATTATTTAGACTAATGGTCTCCAATGTGATATAACAAATAAAACTTTCATTTATATTTAATTTACATTAAAATAAAAAAGGAAGAATTCAAGTTTTACAGAAATTTAATTTACAAATTGACACGTGTTTTCCCGCCAGTCCATGGGTGGGTCAGAGGGTCTCATGCACTGGCTTTCAGGATAACTTGAAGGGAAATTGTGGAAATTCAGCAGCTCAGTAGTGCCTTCAGATTTACCCACCTGCAGTCTTCTGAAACATATATTACAAAATACTTATCTGTGTGTGTGGCTTAGATTATATCATTTTAAAGAATAAATTGTCACTTGTAAAAACAAAAACAAAAAAACTGTCTTATCTGTAACCTTAAAAATTAAACTAAATAACAGAATTAACAGAATTTTGTAACCAATTTTTAAAAAATCTTCCAAGTGGACATCTTAATGTGATTTAATTCACTTGTGAAAAATATTACAACAAAACACCTTTCAATTAGTTTATAAGAACTATTGATTGACATTAGGGTAAATAAAACCTTTTAATGCAGAGTTCACTCAGAATCTTGTAAGTATTTAATTAGTATTTGAGAGTAATATTTTGTATAATTTTTAATCACTGAGAGATGGACAAAATTTAATACTGCTTATTTTATCTTTCTATTACTATTTTAAAAGGGATATACATGGAAATTGATTAATAAAATTTCTACCAAGATCTAGCAAATGATAATTTGTTTTAGTGAAAGAAAAAAAAAGTGCTAATAAATACATAATATAGATCATATAAAGTTATTTATGTTACTTTATATTATCTTTTAAAATCCCATTGCCAATCAATATTGCGTTACCATATTAGAGCAGTAGTAACCAGTATATCACCTATGAATAAATATAAATATATTATGGGTATATGCTCAAAATTTAATATGGATGTATTTGCATTGACCAAAATGCTTGAATACGATTGATATAATTGAATATACTGAATGACTATAACTAAAATCATATTATATATATTGTATGTGTATGTGTGTGTATATGTGTGTGTGTGTTGAATAACATTTGAGATATTAGGTAAGATTTCCCTCTGCCCCCATAGTCGAATGCTGCTCTCCATCCCCAGGCTTTCTCTTTCCCTGCAGGCAGAGAAAAAGTCAGGAAAGAAATAAATACTCTCATGCACTGAGTTCTCACCCACTCTGGCCAGGACCACCTGCCAACAGGATTCCAGGTTCTCACAGAAGAAGAGGATCTATACAGCCCTTTCTTGTGTAGGAGAACTCTAGCTGTAGTCAAAATCTCAGCACTCTCCTCCTTCAAGCCACTCTGGGCCAGCACGGTGAAATATGTGCCTATTGCTTCTGGGTGGGTGAGACTAGAGGAGCCTCAGAACATTCCTGCATCCATTAACGGGACATAGGGAACAGTGGGATGGTGTCTGTGCTCCTAGAGGTAGCACAGAGTGGTGAAGAATTAAAGAGAGTCCCATCAAATTCTCCATTACTGCGGACTACACATGAGCTGCTGAGTATCTCCTGAGCTCTCTAAAGTGTGGCAGAGGTAACTGAGGCAACCTAGACAACTGAATGGGCCACAGCAAATAGAAAAGAGGAACAAATCAGCAGTGGCCTGTGGCACTGAGGAGAAAGGGCCCAGAAGGGACCCCTGGCTTCTCAGTGGAGGCTAATGTTGGTAGGGGGATTGCAAACCACCTGCGATCTCCTCCCCACTCCAAAGCTTCAATAGATAAGCCAACTGGAACTTAGACACAACCCCAGAGGAAACAGTAGTGCTTTACAAAAGATTACATTGTTACCACCTAGAGGAATGGGGCCTTAAAAGAAGAAATACAATGTTATAAAAATAAAATTATATAATTTGCGTATGTGTATTTGTGATCTCAGAGTCATCTCTGGTGGAGGCGTGGGTGAAGGTGTGGACATAAAACTGGAGAACTGGAGAGGAGAGAGAGAGAGTAAGGGACAGAGAAAAAGGACTGGACTGATGGAGAGTAAGGACACCTGCAGGATCACAGCAATGATTCAACAACTGTGCTTCGCGTGCCTGTTAGAGACAAATACATTGTGAAAGTTTTGAGAATACAGAAAAGAACATAAACACTTTCCGGGGTCATGAAACACATGGTTTAACATTGAGATGTCAGGTTTCAAATAGTTATGTTATAAAGGATACGTTTCAAAATAAGTAGAAGAAGCAATTCATTTTCTCTGGAGAAGTCAGTTATGTTCCAAACAACAGCGATATTGGAGTTGGCTCTTGCTGGGTGAGAATGAGTTTTCCAGACCGGAAAAAAAAGAGAAAAAGGCATAAAAGCAGAGGGGTTTATTGTGTGCAAATCACAGAGGTAGATAAGGGGATATATATATAGCAAAAGCGTTTTCAGTGTAGCCAGAACTCATAATATTTGATGGAATAGCTAGAGATTCTGGGATGTTCCATATCTTCTGGATTAGAAAATATTTTGAATTTTTCATACATTGAGAACCACAACACAAATAACCTACCCACAGTTGAGTCAATTGTCATATCATTCTACAAACTTCTTGTAAATCAAACCGTTCTTTGGTCCTAGAGACATATTACTTCAAGTGTTTTGTACTTTATGTTGCCTACCTTTTACTTCTGAGTTCAGCAAAATAGTTTGATTTCAGCTGGTTTCTTCTAAAGTATTCTCATTTGTACATTTCTAAGCAGCAACTTGCATTCCAAATATTTCACAGTCATTTAATTCCACCGCTTGACTTTAAAAGCTATTTGACCTTAATAGGAGATTGCCAGCTCTCAGAAATGTGTTTCTGTAAAGAACGACCTATTTCTAAGACATATAACCATAACTGTTTGTCTACAGTCATTTTCTCCACAGATAAAGGGCTTATTTTGGATAACTGCAATAATAGCTATTTAAGGTAAATATTATTAATATTAGAGCTTCAGGTATTTTAGAACCACAAAATAAACAAGATATATGGAGCAACAACAGCAACAACAACACACAAACACACACACTAGATTTTTAATACCCTAAAATTTTCCAGAGAAATTATTTAGTTTACTTTGAAAGTTTTTATTAATATTTTGGGCCAAATATACTGGATATTTGTGGCTTTAGAAGGTCAAGTGAGTATCACAAATTGTCATGATTATGAGCATCAGTCTGTCTTGGAATAAGAAATTTGTATAGGTCTCTGGCACCAAAGAGGATTTTGTAAGAAATATGTTGTCTGGATGTCATGACTGCTTACTCAATTTTCAAATAATTGCAGTAGAAAGTATGCACTGTAGAACTAACTCAGACAGAAGGCCAGAAGGGTGAGAGATTCTCTGCCCTCCACAGTGTCCTCTTCCTCCCAGCTGCTGTCCTGATTCCAGCTGGGTCAGGTCAAGTTCGTTAAGAATATCTGAGACATGAAGCTGCTTGGCATTGAGAAATCTGTCATGCCTGGACACCTGGTTTCCCTCCTATGTCAGGATTTAGCATCAAGAATACGTCTGTGTCACCACAGAAAGCAGAGCAGATTATTTATAAATATTTAGTTATTTATGCCAATCTTTTGTCTCATTGGCATGGATACTTGAGTGGCTATTTAGATCATTTTAAAAATACTTAAGCCTACACATGGATGGCTTTTCTGTCTCACATGAATGGACCTAAATTCTAGAGACTGCGCTCTGTATTTCTGAATTTAACTGAGAACATGTTAAGATAAATTGATTACCTGTAAGTGAAAATAGAGTTTTTGAATAAGCAAATGACCAAAGAAGAAATGGGGAGGTTTTGTTTTAGTTTTCATATACAAGAAATTAAAAATATGAAATCTCCATAATATGAAAATATAAAATGGTTAAATTTACATCATGGGAGATTTCTATGATGAAGTTGGAGATGAGAATATAGTCGTCAGGAAAAAAAAATGTTTAAATTATGTTGTGGTGTAAAATGAGCTTATTACTGCAAGCCCGTATCTTCCTCTATGGCCTTAACAGGGAGATCAAGAATGGAATATTTTATAATCCAATTTTTATTGAGTATAGTATGCCTAAATTGTAATTATGGGGAAAACATATAAACAATAACTAGGTATCAAACCATCAGTTTCTCTTTAAATAGTACTGCCCAAAGTCTGTGACTTCAACAGGGAAAAATAGAGATGGACTAGCATTTGATGTAAAATGATCCAAATCTTTATTACCTTTTCCCTCCCCTTTTCCTTCCTGGAAATTCATTCAAAATAAAATATATAAAAATGGCAAAACTACAATCCTTTAGAATATTTTTAGCACTACCCAATAAAATTCCTGGAAGTCCAGAAAACATTTGGTCATATAAAAAAGGCGATAATAAGCAAGTGCCTTATGAAATTTAGAGTATCAGGCATCTTAACTGAGCTATTTATTCAGTCAGGGAAGAACAAAAAAAGTGTTCCTTTTTGCAGGAGAAATTAACTAAGATGACTTAAATGGAATCCTGTGAAGAGTTGGAGGAGGGGGCTGATATGTGATAGGACTTTTCTCAAGAGCTAAAAGCAATATAGTGTCTCATGCTATAACTTGGAGTAATTAGTTTTTGTCATCTGTAATGGTTTTCATATTTGTACACAGATGTATAAACACAGTGCAAATGGTTTAAGTGGGCTACAATGATGTCTTAGTTTTGTCAGTTTAGTAACAACTGCTTAACTGGAATGAGTTTCTTCATTGAACCAATCCTTGAAAGAATAAGGATGCGGTCTAATACAGTAATAGTGTATGGTAGAATAGAGTGGAGGAGAATAGTGGGGGAAAGTGGAGTGAAGTACAGTGGAGTAGAGGCATTTATTATAAAAATGAACAAAACCACACCTAATGTTGTGGTGTCTGGGACAAGAGTACAAACGGAGACACACATACATTATACCTGAATATTTAAAAGTTATATTTCTGGCTAACCAACTGTTAATTAAGTAAAGTATTTTATTATGTAAACCTGAATAATTAAAAAACTAGAAAATATCTTTAAATCTCTGGTTTTTGAATGACTGAGTCAGCCAAACACCAGAGATTACTAAATTCAATTGTTATTGCATATGGCTAGATATTTTGTTGATGGGCTGTGATGTCTGCATACGTATAAAATAAATATACACAATTCATAAATTATTATCTACATATTCCATACATTTATTTGTTCCTTTGTTTCCACAAAATCATGAATTGTTCTATTATCAAGAATTTTACATAATTTGTGTTCTAATGCCATCTAATGATGTAAAGAAATAAAATAACATTTAATTATATTCAGAGTTCACAATAGTGGAATTATTTTCAACAAGAAATATGAATTAAGGCAAATGTAAAAAAAAATTAAATCAAATTGTCTTCCGTATGTGCTTTAGAGAGTTATTATTCCTCCAAAAGAAATTTTAGTCAATATTATCTACTAAAATTGAGTGACAGAATTGTAATGGATGAATACAATAATTTTAAGCCTAGAATATATATACCACTTAAATTTTAAATATAATTTTTTAAAAAATTAATTGCATCTTGTTAAATAACTTTATAAAAAATAAAACTATTTATAATTCTAACATTTAGTAGTAATCCAGACGTCCATGTAGAGAATATCATCAAAATATCCCCTACAACTTATATACAACTATTGTAAATACTATGCTCCTGAGAAATGATATTTTTTTAGATAAGAATGTCTTATAGTCATTCTACCTGAGAGAAGGGTTTGAGAAATTCCTTTGTCTTTTTCCCTTGCCTAAGTACTTCAGCTGATCATATATTCCCCACCCTCTGAGTCAAGGTCCATCTTCCATGCCAACAGCACAAGGATCTCAGTCCTAGCTTTGGATGTAGGACATAGAGAAGGAGATGTGGTGAAGCATTTCACTGAGGCTTAAGCAGCTTACGTTCTAGGGAAGAGATGTTTTGGCTTGCAGGTCATGTGCCAGAAACATAGGCATCCATGTGTTCTTTAATACTTTTATTTTGTGTGTCTTTTTGACATGTGGCCCACCAAAGCACTGGGCAAGGGCCACTTTGCCCAGGCTGAAGAGCAGCACTGACTGTAGGATCTGGAGTCAGATTTCCAGCATTTGTATTAAGGTTTCACCATTTATTAGATGGACATATCAGACTTTTCTTATGCATCTCTGCAGATCCTTTCAGCCACACCTTCTCCAGCGCTTTTGGCTGCCATTCCGTCCAGGCCATTGCTGTGACAATGAGCTATGCATGGTCTTCAAATGGCTTCGGAGGGAAGCTAATCAACTCTACCTTGCAACATTCACCGGTATTACTCCCTGTGCCTCCTTCGCTAGTGCATCTCTGTCAATGATAAAGCATAAAATGCCAGGGGATCCTTAATACAACCGTGCATGCACAATCCAGAAATAAATGTGGGAAAAACTTTGACCAATGAGACACATGAGCACATGGATAGTTCTCCTTTCCTTTCTGTCAGTGGATAATCCTGAGATGTGTTCATTACAAAGCCTCTCAAAAGCTGGTCCAAAGAGATCCTGATCAGTCTCATCTGATGACAAGTGCAGTTCAGTTCAGTAATGTTGCCTCATACTGACTCTCTTCTTTGAAGTTCCAGTTCCTTTTTCCCTACCTCCTGCCTCCCTAGCTTTGCACAACATAATAAAATTTTAGCAGGTATTTCTTTGTCTCAGACTCTGCTTTCAGAGGAACCCAGGCTAAGAAAATGATGAGGAAATGTGGAAATGGGTAATAATAGTTCTTACCTCTTAGGATGGTTGCACTGGTCAAATGCATTCATACACGCAAAACACTTAGAACATTTCCTGACACACAGAAAGCATAACCTGAAACAAAGGTTTATGTGCCAATCACTTTTACATCACCTTTCCCCAGCTACAAAATTTCTTCAAATAGAAGCCAATGTCCTTGGTTTCATGACTACTTTTCCTTCATCTACATATGTTGAACAAAAATCTTGAGCCAGACACTATGCTGTATACCAGATAAAGAAAATAATCTATCTTTTAAATGTGCTTATAGCTTTGTGGAAAAGGCAGAAAAATAAAAGCAAAAAAACAATAAATACAGAGTAATAAAAACTGATGGAGACAGAAAGCAGCCACTTGAAATGAGAAGTTTGAAAACTCATTTGAGAATGAAACTATAGCTTAGCTAAATTTTGAAGAGCACACAGGAGTTAACTGGGATAAGTAAAGCACTGAGACACTTTCAGAGAGAAAACAATGAAATGATGTACAACATTCAGGAGACATGGAACAGAAGAATGCTTTCACGTATTAGAAGAAGTTCTACATTTTTATATGTAAAACTCAAAGTAGAGAGAAGGAAAAACTGAATCTAAATAGTAGCAAGATAGAGAATAGAATAATAGTTACCAGAGGCTGGGAAGGGTAGTGGGCAGGGGGTAATAAAGTGGGGATGGTTAATGGGTGCCCGAATAGTTAGATAGAATGAACAAAGTCTAATACTTGATAGCAAAAGGGGGTAACTATAGTTAACAGTAAGTCATTGCACACTTTAAAATAACTTAAAGAGTGGAATTGGAATGTTCCTACCACAAAGACATGATAAATGCTTGAGGTGATGGATACCTCAGTTACTCTGATTTGATTATTACACATTACATGCTTGCATCAAAACATCACATCTACCCTATAAACATGTACAACTATTATGTATCCATAATAATTAAGAATAAAAATAAATAAATAATAAAATGTGGCTAGGGCAACATCACAAAGAGTTGTGTGTATTATCCTAAGATGCTGGATTTTATCTTGAAGGCATTGGGGAGCTATAGAAGGAGTTTAGGCGGAAGAAATAGACTTTTAGGAAAAAAAACACTTGGTGATGGTAGAATGAACCAGAAGTTGATTCAGCAGGTCAGATCAAAAAATGACCTGAACTCAGCAGTGCCAAAAGTGGTGGAGGTGAGAGGAAGGAACTGACTTAAATTTGATTAAAGAGCAATATAGACATATAAACAGATAAATGTATGCTCGATAGTGAGAGATATTATAAATCTGTATCTGTATATGCACACATAAATATATGATATATGTGGTGATTTGTAGGGTGGTAGGTTGAGAGACAGAGTATTCTACACCATTCTCGGGTCGTGGCTCAGAAGAGGTGGTGGAAGGTGTTACCAATAATCAATATAAGGCGTATCAGAGGAGGAGACATTAGGAGTGGAGTTTGGGGGGCATATGATGAGTTCAGTTTTAAACATGCTGAATTTGAAAGGTCTGTGTGACAACCAAGAGCAAATAGCCAGGGTTCTGGAGCAGAGAAGGTAAGCAGTTGCACCGGGTCTCCAGTGGAAGAAAGGAGAAAAGAGAGTAATTGAAGTAAAGAATACTATCAGAGGTGGTGATAGTATTTGAAGATTTGTTCTTTTGAAAATCTTCTGAAATACATTAATATATAACTAAATATAAATAATTCTAGTTGTTTTTTAAGTTCTTTGACCTTATATATTCAGCTGATAAAATCAGAACAAATTTGCTTTGCTTTTATTAATCTTTTCTAATACTCCACAGGGTCAGGAAAGGGAACAACTTCAAAATGCCGATAAACAATTATCTGAATTATCCACCAAAGGCAAAAACAATAAGAGCAGTTGACAGTTTCCATATTATCTGGGGCATATTAGAAATACAGGTTAATACCAGATATCATAAATGATAAATATATTACAACTATTTAAAATACTTTCAGATAGAGAATATTCTGGTAGAAGCTACATAGATTCTTTAGGAAAGGCAGTTCAGGAAGTGATATTTAAGCTGAAATCTGGAAAATGAGGAGGAATCAACCGCGCAAAGGCAAGGGAATGTTGCATACAAAGAATAGTGTTATATAGAATATTGAACCAAAATATCTCTAAGAAACACACTATTTTATGGAAATTATTCCCTCCACAAGGAAATGTTAGAAACCAAATGATTTCAGTAGCATGGCTTCTAGGAACTGAAGCCAAGTACTTAAACATAAAATTCAGCGTTTTAATCACATTCAAGGATTGAATGCTTGGGCAAAAGACCAACCTAGAACTAAATCCCTAGACTTTGGTTAATTATGAAAATGTCAAAGTTGCACAGACTTTGGCATAAAAATTATCCGTGAACTTTATTAGAGTAACTTGTGGCATCCATTAGCTACTGAAATGTCTCAACACTATGGGAAAACCCAAATTAAACATTTTAAGACATACAATTTTACATCCCAGAGTGTATGCCGTGAATTTCATTTGGTATGTATCAAAACCAGAGAATTATTATCAAATGAAAATAAAAGTCTATGACCTATATAAATTCTGACTGTTACATGTGCAATATAAAAAATTAAATAACTCTACTACAGCCCCAAGTTCATGGCAGCCAAATATGGCTGTTCGATGATGTGAAGTTTCAGTACTGCCATTTTCTTTGGCAGTGATGGGATCAGTTCTGAAATAAATACCAGTAAACAGTCATCTGCATTAATTACATGTGTAACCACCAGCTGTTGGTCCAAATTAAGGTCGATTTTCTTCTAGTTTTCTATGCCCCAATCTCATAATTGCCAAAATAACTGGAAATAATTGAATAAAAATAACAGTGGTAAACTACTCAGATATATCGACATACTCCAAACAACAATGCAATATAATAAGTATGCTTTTAACACCTATTCCACACTAAGGTCTAGTTTCAATGAGTAGCTATTAGATTAAAATGCATATAATACAGTACCTAGCATTTTGTAGGTGTTTGTTGAATGGAATATTAAGACAAAAAACATACTATTGTACTCCTCAAGGAGTTTCCAATCTAATTAGCTTCATTTGAAGTTCTTGGGGCCAATTCTTATAAGTTTAATAAAAGAGGTGTAGTCTCTTCCAGAACATAAATGGCTCATTAGTAATCACAGGCATTTTTAGAAACAAATTCAGTAAATTTACTTAGATGCTAGCCAGGTATCTAAAATATCAAAAATCATTAGATTAAATTATTAAGCAATCTGAAGTTTGGAGGCAAGTAGAGTGGATATCTATTGTAAAGATAGGGGTGGTGAGTTAATCTGCACCTTAGTCTTTCCCAGTAAAAAAGCGAGCTGCGATATACATCACTATACTGCAGAAAAATCTTGAACCCCCCCACACACAAATATCCACCCCACCTACCGAGACTATTTTTAGATTTTTTAATGCATTTTATTTATTTTTTTTGCTTAAAAATGACCTTTATGACTTAGAATAATTTTAGATCAGATTTTTATCCTTCATTCTTACAAATCCTCCATCATCTTTAGAGTGTTCCTCTGTTGAGCTTTTTCTGACAAATTCTTTCCAGCAGTGTCTTCTCCTTTCCTTATTCACAGCTACTTGCTTTCGTGGCCTTAGCTAATACACAGCAGACTCTGCCCTTACATGTATGTAAATCATATATTGATTCATTAGACTCATTTGGATTATAAAAGGCAGATGCATTATTATTATCTTCATATTCTAGATGGAGAAACTGAGGAAGAAGTAGCTTAAGTAACTGGTCTAAAAGTATCCATGTAGTGTGTGGTGAAAGAGGGGCTTGAACACATGGCAAAATGGCTTCTGAGCCCATGCTGTTAAAGCCAACACTCTACTACTTCTTTCAAACTCTTGCATTTGCACATTGTATTGCAATTATGTCTTTTACATCACTATCAACTCTTCTGGGAGTTTGTAACAAAAATTTCATAACAAAAACTTCCATTTTTTGTGTGTCTTCAGAGCCAATTATGCTACCTGGTACCCTGTAGATGTGCAAAAATATTTGTTGAATAAATGAATATGTAATTTGGACCAGAATAAACTTCCTTGTCAAAGGAACATAATTTTCAAGGTTTCCATAAATAAGTGAAATTTACCAGTGTGATAATACTATCAAGATAAATTATTGATCCCTGAATCTTTTCAAAATTTCTATCATGCAGTGGTGATTTACCGATGGTCAGCTTTCTGTAAAAGTAATACAATGTGTCAGAAGAAAAATGTCCATTTGCCAGATGAGCATAAATTTCTATTTTTTAAAACAAGTTGATGATTTTTTAAGCTGTATTTTCAGTCTGACACCAAATCTAATTCTTTTTGGTTCCCTTTAAGTTCACTGTTAGTCCATACTCTGTTCAAGAAAAGCCATTCTATTTCCAACTACTACAAACCAGATTAGTTTTTTTTTCTTTGTTATTTTCTCAGCAGGTTACAGCTGGCATTTTGCTGCTTTTAGCTATGATGTAGGTTGTCTGCTACCCAAACCAGTTGTTCTCACTCACTTAATCATGGGCCATCTGCTTGATATTCCATCATTGTTCATGTTTGACATACAACCTCTTCAGATGAACTGTGTAGCTTCTCAACCCTCTGTTCTGTATTATGTGAGAATCATTATAAAAATGAAACAGAAACTGAACCAGAGAGGATAACATGAGTGTGTTGTCATGTGGCATTATGTTCTGATCCATATTAAATGGTCATTGAGTATTCATAAAACTAACCACAAAGTTTCCTTTATAGTTTTCCAATACTTGACACAATTTCTTTCTCAGCAAATAAATAATTCTGTATTTTTTCCACACAAAATGTGTTGGGTGACTACGTAATTTTTCTCAACACTCTTTCTTTTTTATTTCTGGCTTTTCTGTTTTTGCTGGCTGAATTAAGAAAAAGTAATTTAATTAGGTGAATATACTCTTATCTACACAAAAACTTATGCTGGTCTCCAAGCACATGGTATTGCTTTGTAGGATCAATCAATGAGAGATAGGGGAGGCTTGAGCTGGGGCTACATCACCAAATCACAGATAGATGGTCAAATTTGTAATGGGCCACTAGGGTGCACATTGAATATTTGGTTGAGAAAAGATTTTACAATGAGCCTGTAGTTCACAAAACCTGGACTCCTCTAACGAATCATCTTAAGGAAATGGAAAAGGAAGAGCAAAGCAATCCTAAAGCCAGCAGAAGAAAAGAAATAACCAAAATCAGAGCAGAATTAAATGAAATCGAGAACAAAAGAACAATACAGAAGATCAATGAAACAAAAAGTTGGTTCTTTGAAAAGATAAACAAAATAGACAGGCCACTTGCCAGGTTGACCAGAAGCAGAAAGGAAAGGACTCTAATAAGCTCAATTAGAAATGAAAAAGGAGAAGTCACAGCTGATACCATGGAAATACAAAACATCATCTTTGAATACTACAAAAATCTCTATGCCCACAAACACGAAAACGTGGAGGAAATGGACAAATTCTTAGAAACACACTACCTCCCTAGGCTCAACCAGGAAGAAACAGAATTTCTAAACAGACCAATATCAAGCACCGAAATTGAAGCAGTAATTAAAAATCTACCCACAAAAAAAAGTTCCAGACCAGATGGGTTCACACCTGAATTCTACCAAGCCTACAAAGAAGAACTGGTGCCTATACTGCAGAAATTATTTGAAAATATCCAGAAGGATGGAATCCTCCCAAACTCATTCTACGAAGCCAATATCACCTTGATACCAAAGCCAGGAAAGGACACAACAAAAAAAGAAAACTACAGACCAATATCCCTTATGAATATAGATGCAAAAATTCTCAATAAAATCCTTGCAAACCGAATTCAAATGTGCATCAAAAAAATAATCCATCACGATCAGGTGGGCTTTATTCCCGAGATGCAGGGATGGTTTAACATACGCAAATCTATAAATGTAATTCACCATATAAATAAAAGCAAGAACAAAGATTATATGATCCTTTCAATAGATGCAGAAAAGGCTTTTGACAAAATCCAGCACCCTTTTATGATAAGAACTCTTAACAATATAGGCATAGATGGCTCATTCCTAGAAACTATTAAAGCCATATACGATAAACCCACAGCCAATATCATACTGAATGGGGAAAAATTGAAGGCATTCCCCCTTAAAACTGGCACCAGACAAGGGTGTCCACTATCTCCACTTCTTTTCAACATAGTGCTGGAGGTCCTGGCCACAGCAATTAGACAAGACAGAGGAATCAGGGGCGTCCAGATAGGGGCAGAAGAGGTCAAATTTCACTATTCACAGACGATATGATATTATACATAGAAAACCCCAAAGATTCAACCAAGAGATTACTGGAGTGATAAATGAATTCAGCAAAGTCTCAGGATACAAAATTAATACACACAAATCCATAGCCTTCATATATGCTAATAACAATCAAGCCAAGAAACAAATTAAAGATGCTATACATTTCACAATAGCAACAAAGAAAATTAAATATTTAGGAACATATCTAACTAAGGAGGTCAAAGACCTATATAGAGAGAATTATGAAACACTGAGAAAGGAAATTGCAGAGGATGTAAATAGATGGAAAGCCCTACCATGCTCTTGGATAGGCAGAGTCAACATAGTAAAAATGGCTTTGCTACTTAAATTAATTTACAGAATCAATGCAATCCCTATCAAAATACCAACATCATTTTTTGCCGATCTAGAAAAAATAATTCTACGCTTCATGTGGAACCAGAGAAGACCCCGTCTAGCCAAAGCAATCTTAAGCAAAAAGAACAAATTGGGAGGCATCTGTCTACCAGACTTCAAACTATACTACAAGGCTATAGTAACCAAAACTGCATGGTATTGGCACAAGAACAGACACGTAGACCAATGGAACAGGACTGAGAACCCAAATATAAAACCAACCCCATACAGTCACCTGATCTTTGACAAATTCCAGAAAAACGTACACTGGGGAAAAGAATCCCTATTCAACAAATGGTGCTGGGAAAACTGGATGGCCATATGTAGAAGACTGAAACTGGACCCACACCTCTCACCTCTCACAAAAATCAATTCACAATGGATAACAGATCTAAACCTAAGACATGAAACCATAAGAATTCTCAAAGAAAACGTTGGAAAAACTCTTATGGACATTGGCCTAGGCAAAGAATTTATGAAGAAGACCCCCAAAGCAATCACAGCAGCAACAAAAATAAATACATGGGACCTGATCAAATTGAAAAGCTTCTGCACAGCCAAGGAAACTATCACTAGAGTGAACAGACAACCTACAGAATCGGAGAAAATATTTGCATGCTACACCTCTGACAAAGGGCTGATAACCAGTATCTATACAGAACTTAGGAAAATCAACAAGAAAAAAATCAAACAACCCTATTAAAAAATGGGCAAAGGACATGAACAAAAACTTTTCCAAAGAAGACAGAATGATGGCCAGCAAACATATAAAAAAGTGCTCAACTTCTCTAATCATCAGGGAAATGCAAATCAAAACCACAATGAGATATCACTTAACTCCAGTGAGATTGGCTCATATCAAAAAATCCCCAAATAACAAATGTTGGCGGGGATGTGGACAGATAGGAACACTCATACACTGCTGGTGGGACTGCAAATTAGTACAACCTCTATGGAAAAGAATATGGAGATACCTCAAAGAATTAAAAGTAGAATTACCATTTGACCCAGCAATCCCACTACTGGGTATTTATCCAAAAGAAAAAAGACATTTTATAATAAAGACATCTGCTCTTGAATGTTCATAGCAGCACAATTCACAATTGCAAAGTTGTGGAAACAGCCAAGGTGCCCATCAATACACGAGTGGATCAATAAAATGTGGTATATGTATACCATGGAGCATTACTCAGCAATAAGGAACAACAGTGAATTAACACATCTGGTATTATCCTGGTTGGAGCTAGAACCCATTCTTCGAAGCGAAGTGTCACAGGATTGGAAAAACAAGCACCACTGGTACTCACCATCAAACTGGTACTAACTGATGAACACTTACATCACACAGGGCAATAACATTCATCTGAGGGCAGGCGGGTGGGAGGGGGGTGGAAGGGATGGGAAAAACTCTCACTGAATGGATGTGGGGAGCACAGTTTGGGAGATGACCACGATTGTGGCTCTGACACGGGCAGAATTGTACCCCCATGATATTCTGAAAATAAAACAAAAACAAAAACAAAAAAAAAAACCCTGGACTCCTAAACAGTGGAACTATAGAACAAATTCTATGCAATGGAATTTTTTTTTTGCATTGAGTTTTTAGTTACCAAAATACTACATGATCTTTGCAAACCACTTAGAAAATATGGAAAAGTATGAAGAGAAAATGAAGACAACCCATAATCCTGCTATCCCCCCAAAATCACTGTTAATATGTTAATATATATTTTCAAATGACTTTATGCATATGTACAATTAAGATCTGTATACCTCTATTATCTATTTTGTTTACTTAATATTACAATCAATTTCCCAATATAATATATTCTTCCAAAACTTATTTAAGTGGCTGCAAAATGCTTTGTAATATAGGCTGGCTATACAGTATAATAACCAAACTCCGTTTTGGTGTATATCTGGTTTATTTGGCCACTATACAATTTTTGAACATTATTTAAAAATAACCATCATAATTTGGGTATCAAATGCCTCTGATGTCCTGCCCCCATGCCTCAGACAGCCCCATTGATTTGGGCAACAACCACAGTAGATAGTTTTGTTTGGGCTTCAATTCATTGTAAGCAGACAGCATCTCTCCTAAGGCAGATATTTTTCTCTTGCTTTTTGGCCAAGAATGACCAAGAATTGGCACCGATCTATGCAGATGGTAAGGGTAGTGGAGTTGGGGTGGAGAACAGAGGTGATGCCTGCAGTGTAGCCCTCAACCAATGAGATATGAGCCCTCATGGATGAACGATCCTCAGGAGAAAAACTCTGATAAGCATTCTGCAGGCTCTTGAGGTGATCCCAGGTGGGATAAAGCCCAGGTTGTCCTATGCAGTCACCTTCACAACAGACACTTATAGCTGTATCTCCTTCCCTCAGTCTCTCCTGTCCTTCATTTCTGCATCCTGACATTACTACACAAACACAAGTCTTTGTCTCTGGCTCTGCCTTGAGGGGTAGGAAGAGCCAAGCAGTTAAATTTGTGTCCTTTCTGTAATTCTTTGTTCATATCATTAATTATTTCCACAAGACTGATTGCTAGAAGTAGAATTGCTGAGATGAAAGTCATGAACAGAACTTAAACTAAGAATTTTGATACATATTACACACTGATAAATTTTATTCAAACAGAAAAATACTGGTTTCCTGATTACCGTGTTTCTCCTCAATGGATTTATTTCTACTTTTAAATTTTTTTAAAAAACCTTTAGTTCTATGTTCATTCAGCAAACAACCATTTTTTTTATCTTTGGGATAATCTTTAATCATAGAAAAGCCATCCAAGGAAGAGATATCTGGTTTCTATGAAATCTTTTTCTCAGTCAAGAATTTCCCCACCCTTTTAGACTTGAACATACCTAACCTTCTCAGGAAGAATGAAGTGCCACAATAAAAGATGTCAGCACCCATTTCCTTTCTTTGGAAAATCAACAGGACTCACCTTTATTTAGAGACATCTCTTGGTAGAATTTCCCATTTGCCAATTCACAATCACTTACAATTGGTATATAGTATAATCTCCCTGTGAAATCTATTCAAAAGAAAGATATTTTGAATAACTACGTAAGTGCTATGATTCCTTTGCCTGTGGAGGCCTAACCTAATCATCCCCAGACAGTTTTGGTGTAAACACCGTAATTTTTAACCTGCCTGCTCTGGCTCACATCCAGTGGTTCTGGGATTACTCACATATAGTAACACTCAATATATATTAGTTAAAGAAATACAAAGAACTAATGAAGCATCATTTGAGGCATTTTTAAGTTTTTAATAAAATGATCATTTTCTTATCTCTTTAGTCATCTGATAGATATCTTGTTTAATCTATTAAATAGGATTAGCTATCCATTTAACTGCTCCCTGGGCTCTCACCAAATCTCTTATGATTTTTTTTTATTTCTAATACAAAGCAATTGAAGATTTTTATTTTTTTGTCACCTTGATTTGCTCACTTTATTTAATGCTTTTATTTTCATAGAATTGTCCACTATGAACAGTAACATATATGTGTTCCAATGACCATCATAATGCATTTTAAAAATCTTATTATCTATTAATTACTATATTCCTTTGTGAGGAAATAATCATACAACTATGCAGATATGCTCTGATGTGACTTTTGAATGATGGAAATAATAAGGAATATGTGGAGGTCTCATCTCAGGGCCAGAGTTAAGATGCTGTTAAGATACCTGACAATGAGTAGAATAGCACCTGGAGTGAGAGAACCGGCTTAGAAAAGAGAAAGTATATTATAATTATTTGTGAAATTAATGTCTTTACAAATTCAGAATTAAGGTGCAGTAATGGGATTATTTGTGGAAAATAATTGGATTACAGTTAATATGTTAAGAACATAGGAAATAACTATGTTATAAATCTAATGTAAATTATATTGATCACTAAACCAGGAAAAGAATGTCAATAAGGTTTTCTTTCTTTACAGCAATTTTAAGTAAAGATGGAGAAGGGTTGGCAGGCATGTATCAAAATGAGAATACTGATGACAAAGCAGTTCTGAGGCAATGAGATCTCATAGCTTGGTCTTCTGTGATAAAGGTAAAATTGCCCAGGGTGGACATCAGATTTAATTCTTGCTCATAGGGAGAAATTACATGGGCTTCTAATAGTAGAAGGAAACCTTGAGGAAACAATCACAAGTTGATGAAATTGAATTCCCTTCCCTAAGGGAAGGGAGTGGAAATGTCAGCAAAATTAAGAAAATTAACTTTGGGAAGTTGGTTAATTGCGTCAAGTTTGAAAACTAGTATAATGAATCCGTGGGCTTCTCTTCGAAAGTGGAGTTCAAGGAAGTTGGCTATCAAAAAGAACATAGTTCACCTACTCAAAAGAAATTATACCAGTATATTTGAAAACCAAGAAGGGAAACAAGAAACCACTATGACTACACCCAGACCTTTGCATGAAGTTGAAGAACAAATAAGAAGGTCACACATAGTTAAATTTAGAAAGAATATTACAAAAGGAAATAGTGGAATCGGAGTAAATTAAATACCTAATAATCAGAAAAAAAATATTTAGAGAGAATTCTCTGTTTTCAGGAAAAGATAAAAACAACTAAGATGTTATAAAGATTTTCTTCATTTTTTTCATTCCACAGATATTTATTGAGAGCCTACTGTGTGTAAGGCATCATTTTAGGCACTGGATGTTCACCAGTGAACACATTCGCCATGGGAACTTACATTTTTAAAATATAAATATATCATACAAATTCATTACAACATCTTCCAATGTATTTCCTGTTGTTGTTTGTATTCAACTCAACTCTCTACAATTTTTACATATGTAATTTTAGTATTGATCATTCATGCTAATCCAAAATGATAACCCTGAGGACAAAACCCCGTATAAACTCTATTCACTCAAGGAGGAAGAACTAACATGCTTTGAAATGTTTTTGTAATAATACACATATACTGATATGCATATGTAATACAGGTTGAAATGAAAACTGTTGTTGTTGTTATTTATTCATTTAACCAGATCAAGATATAATAGACACTACTTCACAATATCCACTCCTCCTTTCTTTATGAAAAAATCCTGATTTGTTTTTTCAGGTAATCACTTCCCCAGGCCCAATACACACAACTAAATATCTCGATGAGGTGAATCCCACTATTTCTCCAGGAAGAGACTAATAATCCCATTTCCCCTGCCAGTGATTGGTTTAGGAATGGACATATGACCCAATTTTGGTTTATAAGGTATTTTCTATTAGAGGCTCCAAGTTGTTCTTCAATATTTAAGTGAAACTATTGATGATAACACACTTGTCATCATCTAAAAAGAAAAATAAATACATAAAATAAAAAAAAAAACTCTACTTTTAATCTTGTTCCTGAGAACAAAGCAGGGGATATTTTTAAAACCTTACTCTAATGAGTCTTTTGATGTTTCTTTTTTCTCATCTGTCATTTAATTAAATTTGTAAAAATTGCAGGTAGCAGGAGAAGGTCATGATTGCTCAGTGGAACTGCTTTTCTAGGTGATTTAAAATTGATTGATGTTCTATTTGACAGTTCTTTCCTGACCGATTTTGCTCACACTTTCTAAATAGTTTCCAGGAGACCTATGACTCAAACCTTGGCCTCCTCTTAAGTCTCAGACTTACACCCTCAACTGTTTCTCTGAGTGTAAAGTGCATGTCTTGCTCATACAGCAAACCTAAAATGTCTCAAACTGAGCCTATTATCTTGTTTCCCTCAATCTGCGCCACTGCCTTTGTTTCCTGCCGTGGTTTATATATCACCACCGTCCTCTAGGTTAACCAATCAGAAATCACTCCCTCAACTGCTATCTCTTATTTATTCCTGAAACAAATTGGCTACAATGACCCACTATCTCTAAATCTAAATTATCACCCAAATTAATTCACTCATTTCCCTTTCTGTAGCCAATGCCTTGTACAGGAACTTATCCACTCTTCCCTGGATTTTACAATAGCAGTCTAACTGGTCTCTCTGCTGCCTCTCTCTTCCTTGTGTTCCTATCAAGTTATTTCCCTACTAGGGGTGTGTGTGTATGTGTGGGTGTGGGGGTGTGTGTATTTAGGTACTACAACCTTGGGAGAACATCATCATCATCCATGATCTGACTGTTTTATACTTTTTCCAGACTTGACCACCATTTTATTTTTCCTCATGAACCCTGTGCTACAGTCAACCCAGGGCATTCACCATTTTTGGAACATGCTTTTCTTCTTTTCCTTTGTTCACAATGTTCTCTGGGATGACATTTCCTTAAGTTTCTACCTGTTCAAATACTATCCATTCCTAAAATCCCAGCTGAAATTTTACCTTCATTTAGAAATTTTTCTGAATTCCGAGGAGACTCATCCTCTTCCTCCTTGCTGTTAATATTAGGTTTTGAGGGGCTCTATCAGATGTTTATCTGCCCTCTGTGGTACTCCTATTGAATTCATACCAAACATGAATCATTAATGTATGGTTATTAGGTAAAAGTCAGTTTATTTCTAGAAATGTGATGTTCACGAGCTAGAAAAATTCTTGCTCCATATACTACATTATTATAATGTAATTTTAATCCCACTTTGTCAGTACATTCTAAGATGACCAATAAACCAAAAAAGCATGAAACTAAAAGACAAAATCATTAAAGTTGTGGAAAAAATAAGGAAAGAACAATTTTAAAGAACTAGGGTCATTTACCTTCATGATGATAAAAGATTTAACAGGACCTAAATTGGACTCACTGTTTCAGATCTATAAATTGACTGGCCTATAAGAAAATATTTTCCCTAAAATCTGTGCCTTCTCTCCCTACTGGCTTACTAAAGACCTAGATCTAAGAATTTGGTAGCTTTGTTTAGGTTTAGCTCTTTCTATTCCTAGAACCAAGATGCCTTTTTTGATAGTTGTAACTCTATCTGAATACTTGGCATGACTTAAAAGAAGACATAGAAAGGCCTGTCTCACGAAACAAGATAAATGTTTAGTGATCTCAGATGATGTCTGTCATAGCACATGACTTATTATATGGTTACATGTTCATGCATTTATTTTCATCCCTTCCTCTACTCCAATAAGCATGAAACCTCTGTGAACAGAAGGTTTATCTAGCTATTGACTATTGCATCCCCAGAACCTAGGACAGTGCCTGTTTCATGGTGAATCCCATGAGTAAATACCTAGTGACTCAATCAGTCACAGTATCTCAGTCCACTCACAATTGAAAGAGAAATGTTTACAGATGTCTTCTAAATTCTGTTTTCTTATATTAGCCCACTCCTACATTCTCCTCACATTATCTCTCTCATAGTTAGACATGGTTACAGACCTGAATTGTGACCAATTAGAAGTCACATGTGCAATTTTGGGGACAAAGTTTATAACAGAGGAAAGATATACAGTTGACACTATGGATATTACTTTATCCCATTATATCTACAGCTTTAATATCAGCAAAATGTACTAAAACTGAAATACCCCTCCATGCTCACTTTTCCCTCCTGCTGGTTTGGAGTAGACAAGGGTCAAGAGTCTTAGCCCTTGGGTATTTGTGGATAGAGTCCAGGGAGTCCATGAACTTGCATGGGAACAAATTATATATTTATTTTAACTGTCTCTAACTTAAATTTGACATTTATTTTACTTTGATAGCAGTCAACAAGCCCTAGTAGTATTAGTAGTACCTGTGACTTGGCCACTGGTCAAAATCACAGATATTTTCATATAACAGTCCTATTGCAGATATCTCAAAATATTACTTACCCTCATCACTATTTCAAAATTATAGTGGTTGTTAGAACTGTGCTGCTAGATCTAGTTATTTAATGCTAATTTAAAAGCACATCTATTACTATATCCTGAATTTATTTTATTAATGTATATATTTTGATAAATTTATGTCCATATAATTGCTTTTCTTTATAACCCTAAATACTTTATTACATGTGTTTAAAACCATTATAGTCAGAAAGTACCAGAGTGAAAGATGGGTTTATTGCACAAAAGCAAAAAGATGAAGAACTCTGCCTCCGGCTTGGCAGAGTCACACGAAGAAGGAGCCTGAGTTCTGAACCGTCAAAGATGACAGTTGCCAGTTGAAAAGTAACCCCTTTCTTGAACTATGAAGGGTATTAAAACTAAATTTCTGTTGTTTTTGATCCACTATAAATTTTGGAGCATATTTGTTAACCCAGACTGTCCCACCAAAACTCACAATGCTACAATATTTTCTTCAGTCTTCAATCCCTAAGCAATAAAACACTATAACCAAGAAAGAATCGGGAAATAACAAGGATGATCAGAAGAAAAAAACAAAATACTCATGTAAGTAGTCTAGCTGTTCAAAGCTAAATTACTTCAGCTTGATTTATTACAATTCCATTTGTATTAATATAATAAGTTTTTTTTTATAATTAATGACAGCTTTCATGATATTGGGCCTCTGAAAACTTTGGTTGTTAATTTTCTTTCATAGAACGAAGAATTTTGTTTTTCTTATAGAATGAAAAAAATTGTTCTCTCTACTTCAATTATGATTGAAACAGCTTTGCCACTTGGTGACATGTATCCAAATTTCAGTTTTAGTACTTTTTGCTGGTATTAAAACTGCAAACATAATTGGGTAAAGTAATGTCCGTAATGTTAAGATCATATGTCCTTTCACATCTTTTCCCTCCTCACTGCTAAGCCAGATGAAGCGTTTTTAGTTCTCATTTTCTTTTGAATGTTTTAAGTTGGCCACAGTTTCCAAAAAAACAGATGTGATTCATTTTGGACAAGATTTAAACATATAAATTTCACATGAGTTTAGAGGCCACTAAAGTCATGGTAGAAGTATCTCGTGACTTATAAACAGAACCCATTCTGGGCAAGTGACCAGTTAGGGTGATAGGGGCAAAAGAAATATCTGAGAGCACTTAAAGTGAACTATTTTTGACAAAATTGTCAACTAAATTCACAATTATTTCACATTGTTATACAATTACTTTCTTCAGTTTAAAACAGAAAAATAAGATTTGTTATTATGCTCTCTCCTTCTTCAGCCTCCTCAGTAGGCACCACCCTATGTGTTTGTACAAAGTCCAAAAATCAATCACGTTCCAGGCATTTTTTTTTGGCTTTTTGTATTGTTCTCTCTCCTCCCATCTGCCAGGCCTGCTTTACACTACAAGACTCAGACTTTTACAATTTAAAGATTATAAAGTTCTTTAGAAGCTAGATCCTTAACAATTTTAATATCAAAACAGGTTTCCTTTTGTGGGGGTATGTGAAACTATTTGAAATTAAATATATACATGCGTGAGTGTATACTTTTTTTTAATAATGAGTGATCTGTTTTTCAGAAAGAATCTTTGTTATTAAATTCCCCAAATTATACATTCAAGAAAAAATAATTGACTCTAAGACTATCAAATGATATCACAGTTCTCTTTCTTCAGAAATAACAGACATATATATTTTAGATTTTTGACTGGGAATTATGTTTTTATTTCTTGGCTACATTGGGGTAAGTTTAGTGTATTCATTAGAAAGTTGTTATTATGAAAGAAATCACTTATAACAATTATTTACTCAAAAAATAATTCAACAGTAAAGTCATATATAGGAACAAATATTTTGGAGACATTAAATATATCAATTTATTACTATTTTCAATCTATTAATACACTCATTAGTACAAGCATGTGACCCATGATAGTGGGCATTATATCATGACAATTGTCTACCCTATGGGGAGCTATTTCCTCAGGATAAAAATGTGTATGTTTCAGCCAGATTAGTCTTACAATATAGATGACATTTGTTTGGTGGAAGTTTTTCTGGATTCTGAGTTTTTCCTGACACAGAACAAAATACATGTGGGACACAGTTATAGAACAGTTTAATTACCACAAACGTAACATGACTCATAACTGGTCTTACCTGTAATGGTTCTGTGGCATCAGAGTGAGACTCCAATGTAATGGCTGCAAATGCCACTCCTTTGTGTCATTTAAGTGCAAATAATGATCTGATATGCCAATTCAATGAGAGAAAGAACATAGTAGGGTTGTTTCTAAGATTAAAATCTCATCTAATTAGCATGAGGAAAAATTAGAACAGAAACACTGAAGGATTTCTTAGTATTTTTAGAGCTAGAAGAAAACTGTAAGTTCTTTTGTGGAATTATTTGGCAGTTGTAGCTCTTGTTACATATTTAGAAAACCTTCTTTGTAAAGAATCTGGTTAGTCCACAGATTCACATGAATGCTATGAATATTCTGAGCAAGAATGAAAAATTTTTCAATATAATTTGAAAATTTCTGAAGTAGAGTTTGTCCCTGCCCACCTGCACTTTTACCCCAATTCACTGTCAGAAACAATAGGAAACGCTGAAACAAATTTAGAGTTTCTTACTCCTGTATGGCACCAAATGGGATAGATTTAAATGTGAATTAAGGGCATTACATATAAGTCCAGTCTACTGTGTCAAAAATATTGGGTCTAAAAATATTTAAGTAATTTGTATAAATAAATACATATAAATAAAATTTCTCTTACATAAAACTATTGTATCACATGGAAGTGGCAGGAAAATTTGTTTTGTTGATTTGGGAAAAACATAGTACAGTCTTTAATTAATCTCCTTATATTTTTGTTAATGTAAATTTCCTTATTACAAAAAATTATTTTTAGTTTGGATTTTGGACCTTAAATATTATTGTATCTGGTATTAATATTGATAGTGATTTTATACACATTTACCTTGTCTATCACTTTCCAGCCTTTTATTTTCAATATCTATTGAATTTATGTCCCTTGTTTCTTTGCTTTCATCTGGTAATTTAGAAATCACATATCCTATTTCTATTTCTTCTCTTTCTCTTTTGAGCACAAATATTTAACACAGTTTTATATCAATATTGAAAGTTTAACACTATCTCTAATCTCCTCCCAAATAAGGCAAAAATTTTTACCATGCTTTGATTGATCTCCTGTCTCACTTCACCACTACCAACACTCATGGCGAGATCATCTAGCTTTTAAGTTTCAGTTGACTTAGTCAGTGTTATGCATCAACATTGAGTTGGTAATAAATATAAGTTGAACTTGTTTCTTTGCTTATCATTTGCCTTTGTAGTCCTGCTCATCTTCTTTCCTAAATTCTTTTATTTAGTTTGTTTTGTTTTGTTCTAGAAATGTTTTCAAAGAGGTCTCTCTGTGCCTTTTTCCTTCATGCTCCTTTATTCTCTGATTTTGATCTTGTAATATCCAGGAACAGTTCCTGTATCGAATAATAGCCAATATTCTAATGACTTAAAAACAATTTTGTTAAACCAAACCCAACGTAAAAACACATGAGTATGCCTTAAGATCAATTGGACGTACTCAAATTCATTTCAAAATTTTCATAACTATTAGAAGAATCTTCCAAAACTTGAACTGAATTTGTGAGTTAGTAGCAAGAACACCGGCCTAAAAGGCAGCAAACCTCACTCCCGTGCTCATTCTACTAACTAGTTCTGTTGAGAAAATCACTAGAATTTTACAAATTTGATCATGAACCTTCATTTGATTTAAAGAAAGAACAAGTTAGATTTATATACATTGTTCTGGGAAGATACGTATGATAGAGTGGTAAGATATTTTTGCATTAAAGAAGAAAGTTGCAGAGCAATGAGTAAAGATAAGATTGTTGTAGGTAAAATAAGAATAAAGAGGAAAATATCCTACATAAATTTCAAATATTTCTCATATAAACATAGAGAGATTGTAAAAAACAGTACAAACTGCTTGCCCAAAAGGGGATTGGGTAGAGAATGGTGGTAGGGAAAGGATTAAGTTTTTCTCTGTATCTCTCTGTATTGTTTAACTAGTCTTTTAAAAAAATTTTTTAAAAGTTTTTTGTGGAGACGAGGTCTCGCTATGTTCCTCAGACTGGTCTCAAAATCCTGGCTACAAGCAGTCCTTTTGCCTCAGCCTCCCTTAACTGGTTTTATGAGCATATAGTACAAAGGTCATTTTTTAATGAAAAACACAATAAAGAGAAAATAATGACAGTAATAAAAGAAGTCAGTTAACCTTGATAATAGTTGTCTGGTTCTAGGGGCACACACCTCAGGATTTTTAATTTAAAAATTATATCCAGATTTTTATTCTGCTTTGGAATCTTTGTGTTCAGACTAGTTGCTCCTGTTGTGTGCTCTCATTGCACCCTGTAATTTTTTTCTGCTTTTTTATTTCAATAGATTTAGGGGGTACAAGTCACGTGTATGAATTGTATAATGCTGAGGTCAGGGCTTTTCACGTACCTATCACCAGAGTAGTGTACATTGTACCTGATAGGTAATTTTTTTAATCTCTCACACTCCTAAGATACAATTTATACAGAATAAAATGCACCCATTTTAAGTGTACACTTATTAGGTATGCACAGATGTACACACCTGGGTAACCAGCACAGAATTTATTATTTTTTAAAATCAAGATTGCCAATAGTCTTGCCAATTCCAGTGAAATTTCCTGGCTGTTCCTCTGGGGTGGGAGGCAAGGGAAGGTAGAAATAACTAGATAATGTTGAGGAATGACCAGTGCAAGAATTGCTCCTCACATCTCAGATGCATATTCCTAGAAAATTCTGATCTTTTGGAATAATTCTCCATGTTTGCCATGCTGCTGGAACCATGTGAGTTTGGAAAGGCCTGAGGGAGGCATTTAGGTGAGACTCAGCTGGGGGGACCATCTGAGGTCACTGCACCAACAGGGAGACACCCAGAGCTAAGTAGAAACGGCAGTGTGGCATGTTTAGTTAAGCGGAGGCATGAGACTTCACCTTCTGGAGGCTCCCTCTGTCACTCCTCAGTGGGCTGCGAGATCCCCAGGGACAAGACAGAAGTGTCACACTACCCCAGAACCACACTGCCCAGAACTAGTAAAGACTCCAGAGGGAATGTTGGAACCACAGGCCTCTCCCCAAGCTTTCACCCAAACCCAAGCACCATCTTTGGAAGCAAGCAGGGAAACGGACAGATAGTCTCGCAGGGGAGTGGAATTTATAAACCAGCTGAATGTTTACCTGTAAAAGATTGTTTTATGTAGTGGGGGAAAAAGGAACTACTCGAAACTTTAAGAGACCAAGACACCGCTAATTGGCAAGTTTAAGTATTTTCCCTGTTACTCAGCAGGATGAGAACATCTCAGGAAATTTGGTTTGATTAGATCAGCATTTTGCAATAAAATTATAATGCAAGCCACATAAGTAATTTTAAATTTTCTAGTAGCCACATTGAAAGAAGCAAAAACTATAGGACCCAGCAATTTGGCTCCTACATATATACCCAAGAGATATCAAAACATATGCCCATACAAAAACTTGCACATGAATGTTTATATCAGTATTGTTCATAAGAGCCAAAAAGGGAAAACAAACCAAATGTCCATCAACAAAATGTAGTATATAATAGAATATTATTAAGTAATACAAAGGAATAAAGTACCTGTATAAGCTACAACAGGGATGAACCTTGAAAACATTATGCTAAGTGAAAGAAGGCAAATACAAAAGGCCACATATTACAGTATATGATGCCATGTACATGAAATGTTCAGAATAGGCGAATCCATAAAGACAGAAAATGGATTAGTGATTGCTTAAGGCTGGGAGGGGTGAGGGAAAATGAAGCCTGACTGCTAATGGGTAGAGGGCTTCTTTTTTGGATAATAAAAATGTTCTAATACTGAAAAAAAAAGTAAATAAATATCTTTATTTGAAAAATGAATAATTTCAAACTTGATATTCTCTAATGTTCTTTATAAATCTTAATTTGGAGAGGATGCCACAATGTATTAAAATATTATTTTATTTGGATGTCTAGGATTGGCCCCCTTTTAGTTTAATAATGTCTCTATGACTTGATAGCCTAGATTCTGAGGAACGCAATAGTAAAAAATAAAGATGATATTGTGACATTTCATATGAATAATATGAATTTATGATAAGTAGTCAAAAAGTTTATGAATAATATTTTTTCCAAACAATCTATGATTATGTCTATACACATATCATGAAAGTCAGTTGAAGAATATATTAAACATCTGTCATTTTACATATATTAAAATATGATGCTTTTTAACTAAAAAATAGAGCAAAAAAATCCTAATTGTTTAATAAAATAAGAGCAGAAAAATAATTGCATTGCAAATCTTTCACTATGAAGCTGAATTTGCAATATCAGTTTTTCCCTTAAGAAATGGCAAAAGGCATTGTGCTTAATGTAAAAAAAAGAAAGAAAGAAATGTTATGTTCCAGAGAACCCTCATTGGTCTACAGATAGTGCTGAAGTAAAATCACTCATCAGAATTAGTCCCAACAGCATCTGTAGAAACCAAACGAGAGGATGATAGGACAGCCCTTTGTAAAACATCCGTCAGTATCGTCTGCTTCCTCTGGTTATGTCTTCCTTTTTCAAATATTTCCTTCAGCATACACATCTGGAATATCTCCTGTTCTGTAATAAATTTTCGTTGTTTCATGAAATCTATGCAATTTTACAATACTGTCAATTGTCCTTAAAATAGATCACACCCTGTCTGGGTCACACAGATTGGGCCACTGAGTGAACACCTCACATGCGTTTTTAGCTTTTATTGAGAGTGGATGACGCCACCATCACAAGCCTTTCGGTTTATTTCAAATATGTGGTACGTCACATGGCTCACAAGTCAAAAGGACATAAAAAGTGGTTTCATTCCTACCGCCTTGCTTCTCGTCTATTCTTCTGACTCCCTAGTGCGAACATTTCGGTTCTTCATTTTTACAATTAATTCTTCAGTTATTACAAAGCCATGACTATTTTTAAAAGGTAATAATTTTTAAAACAATTTTTAGAATCCAATATTTGAATACTTCTAATACTTAGAATCCCCAGAATGAACTTCCACTGTCATCTATTTTGTAGGCTGAAACAAAGTGAGATATTAGTAACAGGTATTTAGCCTAAAATGTAATAGATTAACAACAAACGTGTTTAGTTTTCCTTATGCCGCAATAAAAATAGGAATACACCAATGGAAATTAAAAATGTCAGCATAAAACTTTTGTTACAATTGGCCAGGCCATTTTAAAAGAAAGTGGCAAATGTTTGGGTCTTTTTACATTGATTTACTTGAATTGACTTCAGAAGAATAAAGAGAAAAGAATATGTGTTGGTAAGAATAAACTTCAAGAAAATGTAATGAATTCAGAAGTATTTGTTATATGGAATATAGGTCTAAGGGCAGTAATACAGTGACCACAAGTATGTGAGCTTGTATTATATTAATTATATTAAATATATTATTATATTAAAGCAAGTATACAGGAGAAGGCACAGTGTTCCTAAATCAGGTCATAAGTTTTAATCACTAAGAATGTGTTGCTTGCTCTAACTTAGAACTACAGCGAGAAAATGGTGCGAGATGAACTATCCATTCTCCTTTGAGTATTTGAAGCAATGCACCACCAGAAAATTATTTCAAAGCTAATTCACAATGCATACAGTCAAATTTTGTCTCATTTAACCTAAATAGATTCAATTACCACATAAGCATTAGAATACACTTAACTTGGGTCTTTAGAAGCAAGTAAATTCAGAGTACTCATTTAAGTTCTCCAACCTGATCTTCATCTCTTCCCTTGTGTCTCGATATAGTTAATACAAATCTTCCTCTTAAACGAGAGGGTAATTTTCTTCAAGGTCTACTACGGCAAGTCTCCAAATAGCAGGCATAGAATCAACTCTGCTATGTTGACATCCTTAATTGAATATGCTCAACATCAGATTAAAAAATTAACAGTATAATTCTCGTCACCTTGAAGGGATATTTTAAATTTAATTATATAAACACAAAGAGGGAAAACAATCAGCCTCATCATACATTAGGAATTATTTTTATCAGTGCCTATCATTCATTGGGAATCATGTAATATAATTTATTACCTAAGTATTT
This sequence comes from Daubentonia madagascariensis, assembly GCA_023783475.1. Taxonomy (NCBI): domain Eukaryota; kingdom Metazoa; phylum Chordata; class Mammalia; order Primates; family Daubentoniidae; genus Daubentonia; species Daubentonia madagascariensis. Next base: position 19,241,256 of record JAKFHU010001684.1, on the reverse strand, counting down.
AGAAATTTTTCTTTTTGTCAGTTCATTACTAGACTATATAAAAGGTGATGTTATAAGATGATAAAAGGTCCTTTTTTCCATGGAATTTAGTGTAGTATATACATTTAAATAAAAAACAGAGAGGATTTATTTTATGCTAGACTATTGTAGAAAGAGGAAGAATAGACTTGAAGCTAAAGGGGAAATATCCTTTCCTTCTGTGCTTAAACCCTATAACTGGGGTTAAAGACTTAGAGTTCTTTGTGTTAGGTCATTAAATATGAAATATCTGATTTCAAATCAAAAGTTTAGTTTATTATATTTCAAACAAGAAGGAGTACAATTAATCAAAGTATGTGCCTAAACTATAGACACAGTTTTGCCATCTTAAACGGTAGCTTGTTTATGCCAGCAGCAAAAAAGCCTGGAAAGCAAGTGGCGATGAAATTACAAAAGGCATTTTCCACAGATTGTTGAGAATTGAGTATTTTTCCTTGTAAGAAGTGGTCCAAAGCCTGGAAGAAGTGGTAGTCAGTTGGTGCAAGGTCTAGTGAATACGGTGGATGACAGAGAATTTCCAAGTCCAGCCTCTGTAATTTGAGCAGCGTTGTTTGTGCGACATGTGGTTGAGCGTTGTCTTGCAAGAGGATTGGCCTGTCTCTATTGACCAATCTCGGCTGCTTAATTGCAAGCATCCTCATCATTTCCTCCAACTCGTTGCCGTAGACATCCACTGTAATGGATTGACCAGATTTCATGAAGCTGGAGTGGATAATACCAGCGCTGGACCACCAAACAGACACCATTACCTTTTTTTGATGAATACTTGGTTTGGACTGTGTTTTGGCACTTCATCTTTATCCAACTATTGTGCCAAATGCTTGTGATTGTCAGAAAGAATCCATTTTTCATCACACATGATACGGTGTAGAAATGGTTTGCCTTTATGCCATGACAGCAAAGAAAGGCAAGCATCTAGACAATTTCTCTTCTGACGCTCATTTAATTCATGCAGTACCCATCTATCCAGCTTCTTTACCTTGCCAATTTGTTGCAAATGCTCCAATATTATTGAAATAGTAATGTCAAACCTTGCTGCTAATTCACGCATAGGTTGAGGTGGATTTGTTTCCACTACAGCTTTTAGCTCATCATTATCCATCTTGGTCTCATGTCACCCACGTGTCTTATTTTCAAGATTAAAATCACCAGAACAGAACTTCTCACACCATCAACATACTGTGCATTCATTAGCCACATCCTTCCCAAACACTTTGTTGATATTTTGAGCTGTCTGCACTGCATTGGTTCCACGACGGAACTCATATTTGAAAATAACACGAATTTTTGACTTATCCATGGTTTCACAAAAATTACTCTAAAAAAAATGTGAAAGATAATCACAAGCCAAACAATGCATTTGAAAGACTGAGGATGTACCTACACAACAAAAATAAAGTAAGAAGTGTCAAAGTGAAATGTCAGAGATATCAACTGTCAAACTTAGGACTTAAGGAAATTGGACATTTCATATTAATAACCTATACTTCCCCATAGGGGCAGGACCTTGTTCCATTTGGGATGTGCTTGTTTTTCAAGACAGAGTATAATATTTTTTTCTTTTTGCATTATTTATTTATAGTGATTTTTAAAATTTTACAAAATAAGAAAACTCCCAAAGCAATCACAGCAGCAACCGAAATAAATACATGGGACCTGATCAAATTAAAAAGCTTCTGCACAGCCAAGGAAACTATCACTAGAGTGAACAGACAACCTACAGAATGGGAGAAAATATTTGCATGCTACACCTCTGATAAAGGGCTGATAACCAGAATCTATACAGAACTGAGGAAAATCAACAAGAAAAAATCAAACAACCCTATTAAAAAAATGGGCAAAGGACATGAACAAAAACTTTTCCAAAGAAGACAGAATAATGGCCAGCAAACATATAAAAAATTGCTCAACTTCTCTAATCATCAGGGAAATGCAAATCAAAACCACAATGAGATATCACTTAACTCCAGTGAGATTGGCTCATATTAAAAAATTCCCAAACAACAAATGTTGGCGGGGATGTGGACAGATAGGAACACTCATACACTGCTGGTGGGACTGCAAATCAGTACAACCTCTATGGAAAGTAATATGGAGATACCTCAAAGAATTAAAAGTAGAATTACCATTTGACCCAGCAATCTCACTACTGGGTATTTACCCAAAGGAAAAAAAGACATTTTATAATAAAGACATCTGCTCGTAAATGTTTATAGCAGCACAATTCACAATCGCAAAGTTATGGAACAACCCAGGTGCCCGTCAATACACGAGTGGATTAATAAAATGTGGTATATGTATACCATGGAGTATTACTCAGCAATAAGGAACAATAGTGAATTAACACATCTGGTATTATCCTGGTTGGAGCTAGAACCCATTCTTTGAAGCGAAGTGTCACAGGATTGGAAAAACAAGCACCACTGGTACTCACCATTAAACTGGTACTAACTGATCAACACTTAGATCACACAGGGCAATAATATTCATCAGGGGGCGGGCAGGAGGGAGGGGGGGAGGGGCTGGGAAAAACTCTCACTGAATGGATGTGGGGAGCACAGTTTGGGAGATGACCACGATTGTAGCTCTGACACTGGCAGTGCATGGGCAATATATATAACCAAAGTGTTGTACCCCCATAATATTCTCAAATAAAAAAATAAATTAAAAAAAAACATTTCTAAAAGGTATTAAAATGCTTATAATGAAATTTAGCAAACTCTTGCCCTTCCTATGCTTCCTTTCCAGTCTTGAGTGTCAAAGGAAATTGCTTTCAACAATAGATTTGGTGAAGAAAATTGATGAATTCACTTTGGAATACACTGGGTTTGTCTAAATGGAAGAATCTAGAAAATAGTTGGGTGTATGGGTCTCAAGTTTAGGAGAGAAACCTTGAATACATATACTGGTATGGGAAATTGTCAATATTATAGGTGGTTTTTGAAGCTTTGAAGATAATGTCTATCTCACAGGTTGCTTTTATGAAATATGTATTTGAGAGTCCTTTGCAAAAGAATGATATAAACATAAAGTATTCTTAGAGAATAAATAGATTTAAATATGGTAATAGAACATTGGCAGGCTATCATACATCTTTAATGCAAAAAGCAAGAGACAGCAAGGACAGAGGCATCAAACTATTAAACAGATGAAAAACATAGCTCAAAAAGGAGCAGGAGGAGAAGGACAGAGGAAAAGAAATGAACCCAATCTGATATTTTTTTAAAGCCAAACCTAGACCCCCCCCGTCCTGCAGAAGTTCAGAAGTTGGAAAAAAACATTTTAGGGTAATGATTTTTTATGGGACTTTGTTGAATGCTCCATAGAGTTCTCCATGGAAATAAACATGGCTAAAATAGAGCATTCTTACATGAAAAATTGGGCAGTAAGTAAAATTTGTCCTTGCAGCTTTCATCCGTAAGTGCCTTTTATTGTTATCCTATGGTTTTCCAGAATTTCCTGCTTCAATTCTCTACTCAGTTTTATGCCTTAGAACCATGCTCCTTCCTCCAGATATCTTATCCCTCACTTTAATCAAAACTTATCTGAAGTCCCAATACTCTCCGTGAAAGATTAACTGCTATGAAAATTATCCTTCTACCAAAAACATTTATAAAATTGAACAAATTCTATAAAGCAACCAACTTCACACATTGGACAATAGGCAGTACAAAACTTGATCTCTGAGATTAGCAAAATAATTATATGAATTGTAAAATTTCCCCAGTTTATACTTACAGGGCAGTTTACAGATCACAGTACACTAAGGGGGAATTCAAACAGGGCCTACCAATCTAGCTGAGTTGAAAAGACAAGTGAGGAATTTGGCTAAATTTTGCGGGGCGCGATGTCCCAAAGGAGGGAGTTATACACACACACACACACGAGTTTTAGAGGTCTATAGATGTGTCTTTTTCAGTCTTCAATTGATTAGAAATCTTGAATGCACAGAATAAAATTTCATGAAACCAGGGGGGAAAAAAACTAGAAAGTGATCGTATGAGAATTCTCTGGAGGTCATTTAGGGCTGTGAAGAATTTGTGTTACCAACAGCCACAGTTGTTAAACTTTGCTATACATGCAGCATTAGGTAGAGTCCTCAGAAGAGTTATGCCTATGATATGGCCCTAGAGGACTATTTTAAAACTTCAGTGAAAAACTGGAAGAACATACCTTGAAAAGATCAAACTTATTCTAGGTAACTCAACTATATGCCAGAAAATATTTCAAAAGTACTGAAAGAAAAAAATCACCATTCAAAACCACACATTTCACAAAGTCTTCCATCTAATAAAAAATTAGCAGGCGTGCCAAAGAGCAAGATTATAGGACACATAGCCAGGAAAAATATAATTAATTGAGCAGACCCAGGTAAAATACGTTAGATATCTAGCATAAACTCGATAAATACACTCAAGGATGTTAAGAAAAACGTGATGAGATGAGAAATGGATAATAGAAAGGTGAAACCTTTAGAAATTCCACAAAAATGCAATTCTAGAGAAATAAAAATACACTGGATACAATTAATTGCTGATTAGACACTGCAGAATAAAACATCAATGGACTTAATGGCATACAAATAGAAACCGGCCAAAATAAAGCACAGAAAGAGAAAAGAAAGAACAGAAAGAAAGAGCAGTTCATCAGGAACCTGTGAGACAATATAAAGTTGTCCAATATAAGTGAAATTGGAATCATAGGAGAGAAGGGCATGTAGTTGAAGAAGGAATACCCTATAAATATATACAACTATTATGTACCCACAATAATTAAAAATAAAATAATTTTTAAAAGAATAATCAAAATATTTCAAATTTTTAAAAAATTGTCACATTTAAAAAGAGCAACTAAGCTGAAGAAATATAAACAAAACCACATCATGACACAAGAATCAAATTACTGAAAACCAGTGATTAAAAAAATTTTTTAAAAAGCCAGAAAAAAGGCACATCACATACAAAGAAAGGAAGATAATAATTATAGCAAACTTTTTATTGGAAGTGAATAAGTAAGTTTAACAAGGTTGTATGATATAAGGTCATTACACAAAAGTTAATTGTATCTCTATACATTAAAAAAAATTAGAAATTAAAATTAAATAAACAATACCATTAGTTATAGCACTAAATTATGTGATGCTTAGGGATATATTTTATAAAATTATGTGCAAGACACATATAAAATATATGCAAGACATCCACTGAAAACTACAAAATATTGTTAAGAGACATTAAAGAGGACCAAAAAATGGAGGACTATATCATATTGGTGGATCAGAAGAATTAATATTTTGAAGATGTCAATTTCCTCTAAATTGATCTATAGACTCACTATAGTTTAATTTCTACAATGCTTTGTTGTAGTAATTGACATAGTGATTCTAACATTTAAATAGAAATGCAAAGGAACTAAAATATCAAAACAATTTAACGAAAGAGGAACCAAGTTCAAGGATTTATTGTATCTAATTTCAAGTTATACATTAATCAAGACTGCCATGAGAATATTGATGTGAGAATAAACATATAATCAAGGAAACACAATAAATACAACATAAATAGACCCACCCATATGTGGTCAAGTGGGGTGGGGAACCTGGGGCCTTGGGGCCACATGTGGCTTTCCGGATCCTTGAGTGCGGACTTTTGACTGAATCCAAATTTTACAGAACAATCCTTTTAATACAGGGAATTGTTCTGTGAAGTTTAGATTTGGTTGAGGGGACACACTTGGGGATCTGGAGGGCCGCACGTGGCCCCAAGGCCCCAGATTCCCCACCCCTGCCTGGTGGCGGGACTGTTACCTCACATATAAACATAGGAAAGAGCTAAAACAATCAAACCTTAAATATATATATGTGTGTGTGTATAGATATCTGTGTGTGTGTATATGTTTTTGTGTGTGTGTGTGTGTGTGTACATATATGAAAAAAATCCTTCTGGCCTTGAGTTGAACAATGATTTCTTAGCCAACAGCACAGAACATGAAAGAAAATTTGATAAATTGAACTTCATTAAAAAAAAGAATGAGAGAGAAAGCAGTTGCTGTTCTCAAGACCCTGCTGAGAAGATGAGAAGGCAAGCCACAACTGGGCGAAAATATTTATTAAAACTTATACCTGATGAAAGACATGTATGTAGAGTATATAAAGAACACTTACAACTGAATAAGACAAACAACCCAATTTAGAAATGGGCAAAGGACATGAGCAGAGAGTTCACCAAAAATGGCGTGTGAGTGGCCAAAAGACAAACGCAAAGATGATCAACATTTTTAGTCACCAGGGAAATGGAAATGAAACCACAATTAGACGTCATTACCCGCCCACTAGGAATTAAAGACTGAAAATGCGACATGTGGGTGAGAAGGCAGAGCAACTGAAATTCTCATACCTTGCTGGAGCAAATGTAAAATTGTATAGTCATGTTGGAAAACAGTTTGACAGTTTCTTATAAAGTTAAACATGCACTTGCTGTATGGCTCAGCAATTCCAATTCTGCGTATTTATCAAGAGACATGAAAATGTATGAACACACAAAGGCTCATGTAAGAATTTACATAGCAGCTTTACTTATGATAGCCAAAACCTGGATAGAATCCAAATGTTTCATCAAAACATAAATTGTGAAATAAACTACTGATGCCCTCGACATAATGGATGGACCTTAATCACTGTGCTGAGTGAAAGAAGCCACATTTCGTATGATTCCATTTGTATAAAATTATATGAAAAACCAAACTGTATGAACAAAGAACATTGCTGCCATGAACCAAGAGATGGGGATATGTATTTGACCACCAAGGGCCATATGGTAACTTTTCTGGGTGAAGAAAGGTTCTATTTCTTGATTTCAGTGGTTATAACACAGTGATGCATTCTACAAAACTCAACAAACTATATACTTAAAGGGAGTGAAATAATTTTATGTAAAATATTCTTCAATAAAACTGATAATTTAAAATTTTTGCTTGATCTATGTTCTCTTCTTTTTTCTCTACTTGACAAATTATAATTGTAGTAAGGTCTAAGAAAAGATAAATAAACTTGTTTTCTAGGGTACTCACTTCAAAATAGAAATTTTTGAGTGAAGGTGTTAACCTCATAGACAGAACTTTTAGTGATAGTCATTTTAAGTGCTGTGATGAAGGTATTTGGGAGCAGGATAGATTTTCTAATACTTATCAAATCTCACCATAGGATTACTTGAATAGATTTAGTCCTGCAAAAACAAACTGGCCTAGATTTAAAGTGTCAGTTCAGGCAATCATAGGGAGAAAAAACTCGAGCTATTAGTTGAGGCAATTTATCCCTTCTTAGTAATTTACTCTGATAAAAAAGTACAGTGGCACTAACATTCCACGATAGCCTCAGTTCATGAGAAAATTTCTATTTGGCTTTATAATGCAGCATATTATTTTTAGCAGAACTTTTTCAAAAATTTAATTTTCCATAAAATATAGCAATATTAAGTGTAGAACAACTAAACTTCACAGACGGAAAAAAGACAATATAATCACAAACATTTTAAACATCCTCCACAATAGAGCTCTGTGAAGGACATTGGGGGTAAAAAGACATCACCTTAATTTTTTTATTAGCACACTGCCTGACACATGTCAGTTACTCAATATGTTCTGTGAAACAAATTAATATAAGAAAATACAAGATATGTCTTGTCTTCCACAGAACCATACAGTTATATGGGCTTGGGAGCATTGCAAAGATGAGACATGTCCTTGGGCAACCCACTACATAGTAGAATGTTCATTTTCATTATAAACATGCATTCCACCACTGAAAATATTCCACTTCCCATTTATGTTCATTCAAATCAAACTGGTATGAAACATGCAGTTTACAAAATCCACAAAATGCAAAATTTGCATATGAATTCTCAAGAATGCCCAAAAGGCAAAATAAATCCTGATCAGATGATGTCAGGATACATCTATCATCACATTTGATCTATGCATCTATGAAGAAGACAATTGATTATGTTTAAAGTCCTGTAAACTTCTACTTGTATTTTATAAGTATAGGATTAATTTACAAATAGTACCAACCTTACTGGGAGGACATGGCTTATTAAATTGAAATATAAACCCATAACAATCTTCAAAGAGATGGACGCTTTATAGATTTTAAGTGAAATAAGTTTCAGGTGGACATTGGCGCTTGTTTTTTTAACAGTCTGCATTTCCAAGCAAACACATGAAAGAGAAAGCACATTGACATTCTTGGGAAGAAACATGCAAATATAACTTCTTGAGATTAAGCCAAAGTAATGCTACAGAGAAAGAATTTAGGCACGTTACCAGAGAGACTTGGTTGTAGCATGTTTCCACTGAATAAGCAAGTCAAACGTAGGAGTGAGAGCCTAAATCTCCACAATGCTTATTAATAACTATCACTACACAAAAATTAGAATTCCTATCACAAAAGCTCTTATCAGAAACTTGATAATGGCTTTTGAGTTTAACATTCTATGTCTTATAATATACCTAGGGACTTAAAGCAGTGACTTTTGACCCAAGCACTTTTCTTCTAAGATGAAAGTGAATTGGATGGTGCAGACTGGACAGAGATGACTAAAGAATTGTAATTACATTTCTTGGCTTAAAAAGTATTATGAATCTAACTTTTTTAACTTATAGGCAGCAGTTAAATTATTTAGATACGTTTTCAGAGTAAATATTGCTGATAGAATGCAAAAGCTGCACTTTTTGTCTGTCCTTATTACTGATTTATTCCAATGACCTGGATATGCCTTTTGATAGTTTTAGCTGGATTTTCGGAGAAAATAAGCAAGTTGTAATTTAACCCCTTGGTGTCATAAGCCTCATTGCAATGAATACCCACCACACATACTCACAGGCATAGTACATTCTCATTAGACTCTTGCTCTACACACTCATTGGTACAAAACACATTCACTGGAATTAAACAAACTTACTGAACCGATGAGTGTATATAGTATGTATTAGTTTTGTAAAATATACACTCAAGTTCGGAACTGGTCTTGGGCCAAAGGGTGATCTACGTTCCCCGGATACCCACTTGCCTAAAACCTTTGCCATTTTTTTCTTCCCTATCATGATTAAAAAGAAAAATTTAAGCAATAAAAGGCCAAGGCATCATCCTATTTTTTATACATGTGAAGACAGTTCATGTCCTAGTTTAATCCTTACTTCTTTCTTTCTGTTCCTATTCTAGAGCACTTTTCATTAACTCTTCTTCATCTTTTATATACTCTTGCCTCATGCACAGTGAGTACACTCCTAATTTCAGTAAACAAATGGAATCTTCTCATGCAAATATTTGCTTGGCAAGCACCTTTTGCTATAGCTCTAAGTAAAAGCTAACTACAAGTTTTATGTAAAGACTCTTTAGGAAAGCGGGAAAGCTAAGGATGACGGAATTAATAATTTGTACTCTAGGGTCTAGGGGTATTATTGCTTGCTGTTTAAGATTCTTCAGTATCTCCTCAGCATTGATGGTCTTTGTCCCCAGCATCCTACACATGAATGTGAATCCTGTGGGCCAGACTCATCTCTCCTACAACTGGGCTACAGAGTGTTACCTGGGACTGCCAACCTTAACCAACAGTGTTTCTTGCTCTACTTATCTTATGACTCAATTGTGAGCCTCTCTTTCAAACCTGTAGGTAGTTTCCTCACTTACTGGGTTTGGTTTATATTCTTCTGCATAAGCCGCCCCTGAGTATGAGTTCCTCCTCATTAGGCATCATGAATTTTGAGTTCCCATTGTACTAACAGGTATTTCTGCGTCTTATAGTGAATGTCTATGAGGTGACAAATCCTTTATAATTTTTAAAAAATGTTTTGTTTCTCAGCAATGTATCTGATGCCAAGTTCATATAAAAGTGATTATGCAGGAGATAACAATGATAGTATATTAGACATATTGACATTGATGTGTGTTGGATATGTTGTAAATGTTAGGAGTGAGGAGAACTCAGCTGTAGTTTAGCTATGGTGCATCTTTGTTCTGGCATTAATTAAATTTAGAAATCTAGTCACTGCCTCAAACTTACATTGTGATAAACTACATTCATGGTCCAAATTCTTACCCCCTCACTATATCCATGCTCTTTGCCATGTGATCTTGCAGTCCTTTCCAAAAAAGGGGAAAAGTGTTTACCCACCTCTTCATTCTGGATTTGCTTTGATATATAGAATGATTTGGAAGTGAAGGTGCCTGCTATGAACCTAGACCTTAAGAGACCTGACTGTTTCAATGTACTCTTTCTTATGTCTGTGTCAGAAGTTAGACCAGGTCACTGGGCATAAGTATCACATGACAAATGCCTAGGTGACCTGGTCGTTCCATAAGAAGCCAGCTTACTTTATCCAGCCACCTGAGCTCCAGGTATCTGAGCAAATGTAGCCAAGGCCAGGGGAACCCATTAGCTGACCCCCACTTGATTACAGATGATGCACAATGACCAATTTTTGTTGATTCTTACTGCAGTTTTGGGGTTCTTTTTCTGTGGTGTTACCACTGCAATATTATTGTGACAAGAAATAACTAGTACATAGGTTCTTCCAAAAATGATATATTCAGATCATGTAATCATTAAATATTCCAGGGGTAATCTCTCACTTCCTTTTTCCTCACTGATATTAAAATATTTCCACATACTAGTCAATTTGCAGTAGGAAGGTTAGGTGAGCTTCTATTTAATCTTTAGGTTCTACAGGCCAAAAATATCATTCTGTCTTTCATGATCTGGGACCTATTCTCAGGGAAAACTTCATACTTCTTTCTTTGTGTGTCCATGTAGAGTGACATTCATTAGTGTAAAGAAGAATTGAATTCCAATTGGAAAATTTTTTAGTAAGAAATTATTGTAGAGTCAGTTGCCTACAGGAAGCACATAATATACTTTTTTGCCTAACTTTTGGCAGGGTAGGACCCCAAGATGAGAGTCTATTTTTATTCATTCTTAGTACAAATGGAAAGTCTGGACAATTCTGAGTTTCAGTATGTAGAAACACATTCTTTCTATTTATATAAGCTATCTGGCTTAATAAAGATGTTTGAGCTTCATTTGCTCATCTCCTTTACTTTCTCTCATTAGGCTTAAACTCAGATGGGGAAAAGAGGGCTTCTTTCAGCTTCCACTAACTTCTACCCTAACCTTAGCACCAAGGACCTTCCCCGTCATCCATGGTGTTCTCTTTTGGACTGCCATTTCCCCCAAGACACTAACAACAACATCAAAGAGTGTAAAATTACATCTAGTCAGTGGTTTAAACCTAAGACCAGTCAATTAATTTGGACTTTTGTTTTCTTTCAATTATTAAAATTTACTGTGAACCAAACACTGAGTGAGACAATAGGGGTGCCAATATGCAATAGTATTGATCCCTGCCTTTAAAAATTGTGTCAATCACCTAAACCACTGATGTTGTAAGTCCACCAGACAATTTTTCTGCATGAGGAAAACCCCATCCATCTTTTCATGGATCACAGAGTAGCACTTTTTTATTCTTAAATCTGCTTGACTTCAGAATCAAGTTATTTATTCCATAAATATTTGTTCATATTGTACTAGGTATTAAGCACTGTTCTTGGGAACGAGAAAAAGTAAGGAGCCACATAAAGGCACACCCTCATGTAGCTTTCATTCTCGTAGAGCACATGGATCACAATAAGTCCATGCATAGACACCATGATATTCAGTAATAGCTAGTGTGTAAAGAAAGCCAAACAGGATAGGGGAAGAAACAAGGATGAGTGTAGACACTGTGTTTGGATACGGTTGTCGGGAAAGGCTTCTCTGAGGAGGAGAGTTTTGACTTTTTGAGCAAATACCGGAATAATATGAAGAAGAAAACCATATTATAGCTTCTGGAAAGTGTTTCAAGCAGGGCAAAGCAAGTGTACTTTCTGATGGTAACAGTAAAACAGATTCTAGTGGTATGGGGTGAATCAGAGAAGATGATTGGAATGTGATTTCATAAAAAGGAGAAAAACTAGGAAGTTTTACTCTAAGTTTGATAAGAATTTATTGAAGTGTTTTGAACAAGGGAATGACAATACATATTCTCTAAAAGGATTATTCTGCCAGCGCATGCTGTGTGAAGAATTAACTGTAATGGAGCTAGAGGTTGATAAGGAGATTTGCCAGGGGGTTAGGCTGTAGGGATTGGCTAAGGGAAGGGAGCTGGAGGTTTAGCAAAGTGTTAGTGATTGAGGGGATGGGAAGAGGCCATCCTTAGGGTATACTCTGAAGATAGTGCTTATAGGGCTTGCTAGTGAATTAGACAAGCATTCTCCATTGGGAGTGATGGCAAGAGAAAAGTTAAGGATGATATCTTGGCTTTTTACTTGAGGAATGGATGAATCATGGTGAATGATAGTGCCATTTATTTAGCAGATTTTGGGGCAAAGATGTGAAGAGTTGGTGTTGTATGTGTTAAATGTGAGAGGTCTATTTGGCGTCAGAGTGGAGATGTCAGATAGGCTGACGTATGTGTCTAGAGGTCAAAAGAGAGATTAGAGACATGAGCAGAGACATGACTTTGGGAGGCATCTGCTCACAGATTGAGTTGAACTGGACCAGGCGGTGAATGAAGATGAAAAAGAACATGGCCAAAGACGAAACCCTGAGGCATTTCACCATTTTGGGTTTAGGAAGGGAAAGAGGAGTTGAAAAGAGGTGGAAGGGAGTGGCCGGTGTGTAAGGAGGAAAACAGGTGTGTACATTACCCTAGAAGTCAAATGAAGAGTATATTTCAAATGCTACTGTGAGTAAGATAAGGATTGAGAACTGAACATTAGATTTTCCAAGAAGGACATCACATCTAGGTTTTAATATAAGTGATTTCAGAAGTGTGGTGAAGATGAAATCCATTGACCAAACTTGGATAAATTGGGTAAAAGATAAAATAAGGTTTGGGAAGTAGAGAAAGTGAGAAAATATGTATTTTTCTAAATATTTTGTTATTAAGGGGAGCAAACAAATTGGTAGCTGAAAGGGCATGTTGCATCAAGAAAGATCTATTTTGGGATTTTGCTTTTAAAGATGGATAACGCATTTCTTGGGTGCTTACTAGATGTCAGGCAATGCTATAAGATTTTTACAAGTATTAAATCATTTAATAATCTCAACAATACTATTAGAAAGGTGGATAAAAAACACTGTTTTCATTTATAGATTAGAAAACTTAGGGTATCATCCTTTAAGAATAATGTTGTTATCCTTAACTTTTCTCTTTCCATTACTCCCAGTGAAAAATGCTTGTCTAATACCTTAGCAAGCCCTATAAGCACTATCTTCAGAAGTAATCTCATAAAGGATTCCAGATAATAAGCAGGAAAGCTAGGAATTTAATTCAATCTGTCCTTTCTGGTTCTAATTATCATCACCATAATGCTATATTATCTCTTAAAAAATAAAACAAAACAAAACAAACATATATAGATATACTAAATTTTTGAGCTGATTGTAAAGATATAGTACAGAGAAAAAACGGAAAATTTAAGAAAGATAAATAATGATTAAAAAGAGCAAAGTCCTTGTGTAAGAAAGAGGAGGTTGGGTCAGGTGCGCAAGTTGAAGAATTGGCCTCAGATAGAAGTAAGGCAGTTCATGCACTACAGAGAAGATAGTGTGCACAGGTACGGAGAGTTTGCCAGATTTGGTGGTAAGGAACAAAGGAATTTTCTCCTGATTGCTTCTGTCTTCAAATAAGACAAATAAAAAATTGAAGTTACCAGCTGAAATAAAAGCAGGTGTTTGATATTTGAGGAGAGAGCACAAGGGTTTGAAAGAATCATTTAAGAGATAGAAAAAGTAAGAGTAACATGACTGCCAGACTCTAAAAAAGAATCACCTGGGTAAAATGTAAATTAAAAGAGAGTCCAACAGCATAGTTGTGTATGTCTTTCACCACTTCCCGAGTTCAGATGTATTATAGCGGTAACTTGGGTTTCACCTTGGTTGGGATTTTTCCAACGAGTATGACGGAGGAACAGATGGGTAAGGGAGTTGAGGGTGGAGGCTAGAGAGTGTGCATGGTGACTGACCATTGGCCTAACTTGGTTAAAGATGATAATAATGACATCGGGCGATTGATGCATACTGAAAAAGTGATAGGATGGTCAATGGATTGGCAGTTCTAATGGGTTCAAAAATTATTGGGATGGGATACTAGAGACCTGGAATGATAAAAATCTCCGCTCAGAGAGATGGCTGAGACTGCAAATTTTGTGACATTAAATGCCAAGTTTAAGGGTAAAAATCACAGAATTGTATGACTGAAAAGCATTTTAGAAAGGTCAAGAAATTAGGCAGTCTACATGTTAGATTAATTTTCTACTTGGAATTTGATATTTCAGAGAATAATAACAGAATTAGTTTTGGAAGGGAAGCCCATGAACTCGTCACTAAAATCATCAATGATTAAGGGAGAGTAAGTGGGAATTTGAAAAATGTCCACACAAGAAGGGATAACAGTTGGTGTCGCCCGATAGCATGTGTTTCAAAGTAGCTGGTTTGATTGGCAGACAAGGATAGATAAATATTCTCGAAGCAGCAATGAGAAGTAAGGATGACACTACCTCCAGGCTGTCTCATTTGTAGGGTGGCTGGAGAAAAACTATTCTCTGCTTGAGAGATCTTCAGGGAAAGAAGTGACCTCAGAAATAACTAGGTTTCAATTAGAGCAAGAAAGTGAAGTAAGTGCTCATAGAAGATTGAGTGTATAGGCAATTTTGCTGATGACTGAAAGGGCATTCCCAGGAGCTTTAATGGAAGTGTTTGCTGCATTTGGGAGGGGTGGGGTATTGGGACACATTAGTAGTGGAGGGCTATAGAGAGACTTCAGGTATAAGTGTTCAGATAATGATGAATGACCTTTGAGGATTGGAGGTTGATGATATAAACACGATAAGGCTTAATGGAATTATTCTTAATGGTTTCTTATGGGAAGATGAATAATCAATATTTATCATAACCTGCTTCTCGGGATCAGTCTTCTAGGTAATTTTAGAGAGGTTGATGGAAAACAACACAGTAGAAATAATCCTCCCCTGATGCATCTTTCTCTGATTTATAGCTCAGATTGTTCAGTGCCCACACGTGTAGAAGAACCCTTCTCTTATATCCAATTCCTGTTCTTCAGGCTTTTACAACTTATGTGGATAAGAGTTGTAAAGAAGGGTGAAAATGATATCCTTTCTATAAGAACTCCAACTAACCAATCTAAAACTGTGGCTGCCAAGACACTAGTATAAAAATAAAGTTAAGCTAAATATGACTCATCCCAATTTACTATGCATAATACCAGGCATAAAAACTGATCAGAAGATCAGAGATATAAAAAAGCCAAGTTCTCCACCTCATGATTCAGATATATCTTATGTTTTTTTTTTAATTGTGCCTCTCTCAATTATCTCATCTAAAGATCAGGTTTAAACTAGAGAAAAAAAATATCTTACAGAGAATATTAAATTTGGATATTTAGCTCATGTGAAGAGCTAAAATTGGCTTATGGAGAAAATGAATTGGCTCAAAGAATAAGAAGTACAAAGGTGGGACATGTTTTAGGGTTGATTGATTCTGTAGCTCATAGATCTACTCACTGTGCCATAAGCATGATATCTTTCAGTTACTATAATGTGTCTTTGCACTGAAATGGAATGTCCACCCAACTTTTACTTGGGCTTTTGTGTTCCACTCAAACACTAACTCTACACTGACTAATACAGTAGGCATTAGCCATAGTGGCTATTTAAATTCAATTTAATTTAAATTAGAGAAGATAAAACATTTATTCCTCAGTCACACAAGCCATATTTCAAGTGACCCATAGCCACAGGTGGCTAGTTACTACATATTACACAGCATACAGAATCATTTCCATCAACACAGAAAGTTCTGTAAGATAGCACTGTTCTACATCCCTGAACGATTTTTCTAAGACAGCTCACTTTTGTGTACATTTACCTCTCAATGTCAAGAGTTCTTTTTTGTCTTACCTCCTCATGTTAACCCTTAATTGTACATTGCCTCTGGGTTGTTCTTTTAAACATTTCTTGCTTATACATGTTACTAGCACAAAAGATAAGGGCAAAGGAACTTTTTAAGGGCAAGGAACTTTTCAATACTGAATGATTAATAATGACTTGTTGCTTTGAATTTTCACACTATTACAAGATTTCAGATTGACATGAAATACTTAACATGAGTTGTGGAAAGGGAACATTTTTTAAATTAAATTTTAAATTTAGAATAGTTTTAGATTTACAGAAAAAATGTAAAGACAGTACAGAGTTCTCATACACCTCACATCCAGTTTCCCCTACTGCTAACATATTAGTACTATACATTTATTACAATCAAGTAAGGCATATTGATATATTATACACTACAGTCCATATTTTGTGCCATTGTTTACCTAATATTTTTCTGTTCCAGGATCCCATCCAGGATACCACATTATATTAAGTAATCATGTTGCCTTGCCTTGACTGTGAGTTGCTCAGATTTTTCTTGTTTTTGAGGACTTTCATAGTTTTGAGGTATATCTGTCAGGTATTTTATAGAATGCCCCTCAACTGGGATTTGTATGATATTTTTCTAATGATCAGAATGAAGTATTTTGAAATGACCATTAAAAGGCTAATTTCCAATAGTTTTAAAAATAAAATTAAAGAGAATGAAATGAACACATGTCTAAAGATTGAGACATCTCAGTTAAGGCATTCCAACCATGACTGATCTATAGAACATAGTGTCACAAAACTATTTGTCTAGGTGATAGAGCTGAACATTTAGATAAAACTAATTGAAATCCTTAGGATAAAGAGAGACCAAAAGTCTTCATACAGAGAATATTATAAACATAAGTTGGGGAAAAAAGATTTCCAAATCTCCCGTTTCAGCAAACTTTCTTTTAAAGCAGCAATTGTGTCAATTAAAAATCACAAAAGCAAAAAAATTAAAATAAAATAATTAAATAAATAAATAAATGCATAATAAAAAGCAATTTTTGAGTTCTTCTGAGCAAAAGTTTCTAGAAAGGTGAGTGGGTTCCTGTCAATATCCACAACAATGACTATTAGTTTTTGTTACTCAAATAAGTAAAATAGTAGTTATATAAAAACTTTCCTAATAGATTTTTATAATCGATACAGTGATAATTATTAAGCTTTTTCAATCCTTCTAGGACTGCCAAGCCACACATACTTCTGTTTGGAAACAGCGTGGTGATGTGTTTATGCAACCACATCAGAAGCATGAATATATAGTGTGAGGGTAGTTCTTAATTTTCTTGATTTATTACATATTTTTCATTACCACTACGTATAAAATATATTTTAAAAGGCTAAATTGTCCATAGATAATTATGTATATATTTTGATCTATAATTCATACATTTGCTTAAAAATATGTTCAGGCATAATAGCCAAAGCATGTATGTATGTACATGGAATGGTTAGGCTGAATACAATCCTCCAGATGAGTAAGAAAAACACGTGGAAAATGGGTTTAAAAAGGAAAGGGAATGTGATTGGAAAGAAAAGTTGAAATTTAGTTTTATATAGTTTTTATCACTATAATATTATTTATTTCAACACTCTTCTAGTCAGCATACCTTCAGACCCAGACTTTTCTTTACTTACAATTATAGAGGAGGAAAATTATTATAATAGTACTAGTTTTGTGTCCGACGTGTGCAACTTGCCCTGTTAGGTATATTACAAGCTTTGTTCCATTTAATTGCCTCTACAAATTCTTAGGTAGTTTTATTGTTTTCATTTTCTAATGAATACATTAAGACTTTAAGAAATTCTATAATTTGCCCCTTGTCAGTGAGTTGGCAAGCGATGGAGCTCAGACCCGTGTTTGGGTAATGTCAGACAAAACTCATGTTCATTCTATTGATAAAACATTTCCCAAATGACTGAGTCAGGCTATGAATCCCTAATATCTATGTTCTAGAACAATATATGTAGTTTCATCTCTGATGGTTAGTCTCTTTTCAAAGATTGGGGAGCAGAGAAGTTAAATTTAGCGTTGGTTGATCCACTAGCACAAAGATCTATTCCCTGTTCCACAAGCATGGTGTTTCACTCATTCATATTCAATATGCCTCACAGCTGAGACAAGAATTCAGCTAGGGCTTCACAGCAGACCAAACATTAGGTTTAGAGGTCATAGCAACAGCTTCCATCATCAAAAAAAGGACAGGTTTCCCAACACAGAAAACTCCTCCCAATTCACCGAGTCACATGCTGAACAGGGCGTCGGGAGGTAATCTGGTACGGACACTTATCTTCGGACAACTAATTCAACATGGAGTATGTGAATAAATCAGCACAAGTCAAGGATATACATTTTTCTTGGCTGATCATGTAGAATCTTAGTTAAATTCTGTTCCACAGAAAATTATTCTAGCCTCCTAAGTGATTTTCAGACTGAGTTCATACAATTGCCTTTGATGTAAATGATAGCCCCAGCAGGGAAAATGTTCTTGATTAAAACATGGATGTGTTTTAATCCTGTTTGTTCAATTTTTGATCTCTGAAATATGGTTAAAATCAGGAGGTTGAAATATAATTACCTCCATAATTTCAAAAGCCAGTAGAGAAAAGATTAAGAAATCTTTAGGTGAGTGTGAGAGTGTGTGTTTGTGTGTCTGTGTGTATGATGTAGGAGCACTGCAAAGAGTCTCTGCACCCACGTAATTATATCATCCTTTTAAATACTGTATCATTATTTTGATGTTACATGGTGAAATAGGAGTTTAAGAACATGAATAATCCATTTAGTAAAACTCTTGCTTTTGTTCCAAATTCTAATATATAATTTTCACAGTCCTTCCCACCAAGGAATTTAAAAAAACTTATTCAAAATGTAATTTATCCCACATTTTGGAATTTATGTATCTTTACATTGTACTGAATTGACAGAGTTTACTTGCTACAGAAAGAATAACACAAAAATAATATTGGGTGTGTCTACCTATTTTATCAGAGATGACTGTGAATTACCTCAAATATATGAACATACATAGAGACAAACCTAATAATTATAGAGAAAAAGTTTATGATTATATTAGCTTTTTTATTCTAGTGCATTTTAAGAAGTTGACTGATAGTGACTTTTCTTTGGAATGCTTGTAGAAAAAGGCATAACTGTAAGTTTTAAAACTTAAATTGAAACTTCATATACACTGGTAATAGAATTTGGAAGAATTCAAGCTCAATTCAGATCAAACAATTTTTGAAAATTGTACATCATTACCTAAGTATATAGAGAAATAAACCATTTATCACTTAACAGGTTTTCAACAAATGGCATAATCTGTAAGAAAAGGAAATAAATTATTTGTAACAATTGCTTTAGCATATCCTTATTAACTTTATGATATATTTCCTCTGTGGAAATATAAAAGATGGATGATAAAAATGATTCACGTTCTTCTTTCTGACTCTGAGAAAAAAACCTTTCAGATCTTCATTAAACACTTTTATTTTATTTTCATGCAAAAGCCTTTGTTAACATGTTTCACCTTCAAGACAGGTTACATTTTCATTAAATTGCTTTTAAATATACAGAATCTATGAAATACCATTTGTTAAAAATGCTATTTTTTCTTTTGCTGCCATCTTTCTCACCACCTCCCTGTCTTATAAAACCAAAAACAATCCACAAACATAGAGCATCAATATATCTAAACTGATTTTCAGTCTAAAGCACTCACTTTGAAACTTGGCTGAACACTGCGATCACCTGGAACATTTAAAAAATGCTGATCCTTGGGTCTCACTCTTCCTGATTTAATTGGTATGCAATGTGATTTTGAATTTTTAAAAGAAGTTTTAAAAGTTCAATTCATAATTCTAAAGTATAACAAAATGGGAGCCACTAGATTAGAGTAATAGTTCTTAATCTTGTTTGTACATTGGAAACTTCTGGGAATTCTTAAAAGTACTGGGGTCAAGTTCCCACACTTGAATTTGATGTAAATGATCCTAGGTGCAGTCAGAACTTCAGGATCGTCATGATCTTCACCTCCACCCCCTGGCGCTTCCAGAAAACAGCCAAGGCTGAGAACTACTGTTTAGCATTTCATGTTTTGTTGGTTCAGAAGAGCATCAATATATTTTTCATATTTATGATGTTTCTCACATTAAGTTTTAAATATCTAATACAGAAAATTTGAGTCTTGAAATAGACTTATTTGAATGTAGTTTAATAAATGTAAAGCAAAGAACAACTGATAATTACATGTGAGGATCTCCCAGAAGAAGGATCTCATCCTGATTGTGAAAATGTAAGATTCAAGGTCAATATTATTCCATTTGAAGATAGAGATTATAAAAACTATAATACAAAGAAGTTATTTTTAATGCCAGTATGACAATTAAGATGGATTCACCACTTAAAAAAAAAGTGATCAATTCTTGAATAAATGTTGTCAGATATTTAAAAGTAACCTATTAATATTTGTTCTACTTAGAGTTTTCTTAAAAACACAGCTTTTGACAGCTAATAAAAACTCTCAATTTCTTAAAAGCACAATGTGGAAAAGGAGTGTCTGTGAAGACTATTGCATGCTTCTGAATGAAAGGTACCTTTTTTTTTTTTAATGAAAGACTTGATAACACATTCAGGGATATGTCAGGTGTAAACTGTTGAGTATTTTTCTGCACTTGTGCATGAATGGGCTTATAGTTCTGTTAGTGAAGATTGTTGAAGTATTGTGTAAACACTGGATTAGTTATTACTTACAACTTAATTTATAGATGATGTTAATGCTTAAACTATTTTTCCTGTATGGAAACATATCCGATTGCTTACCCTCAAAATGATGCATTATAAAGGGCCATGTTTTCATTTTTCAGTATCAACAGGAAAATTCTCCCTGAACTATATATATATACACACACACACATATACGTGTGTGTGTATATATATGTGTGTGTGTATATATATATATATATTTTAACATTTGGGTGTGGTGTGTGTGTATGTGTGTGGGAGGGTGGTTGTGGGTCGGGGTGTGTGCTGTATTTGATGGTGGGGATTTCATTTCTCAAGCAGGTTATCTTCCTTAAGAATCATATCTATGACCCTACCATCTACACTGTAGGATAAACACTATGTTAGTAAAATCAATGTTAACACCTCAATGTTTACTCACGAGTGATAAGATGCCTATAAAATGATATAATTAGTGTAAATGCATGGGAAAATTAAAAGCTTCTTCCTTTGCCATTCACTAAAAAGCAAACAAACAAAAAACAGGTTAGAATGGAGGGTAGGTAAAAGGGGCATTGGCAACCATTTTAATCAGTGTTGATGAAAGAAAAAAACGCACACAAATGCTTTTGTGTACTTGGCACACTTAGGGGAATTTGTTCTTACAGGGATTTTCTAACACTTGAAACTTTCTTCATATACTGAATTAAATAAACTAGAAAACTATGAATTAGGATATAAAGCTCAGACAAGGTAAGTACAATATCTTAATGATAAAAAAATTTTATTAAAAATTTATCCTTTTGCCTCATTAATTATGTCTCAATGTAAGGTCCTCCGGGTTGTTCTGTCTTTCAATCCATGTTCCAGTATTATCTATTCTACTAACTCAGAAAAATAAGGTATAGTTAAGATCCTGTTTTCACTTATACAAAAAAAAAACCATTTACTTAGCCAATTATTGAATTAGATCTATAGAAGTATAAATTTAATACTATAAATTTCCACTTTATTGTAAAAGTCAACAAACTGTTGATTTTGTCTAATCCATAAGGCAACGGAAATAGCCAAAATTTGAAAGAGTCAAATTATTTGCCTTTTATGGACAAGGTTTAAATAATTGCAAAATGTCAAAATGTCATGTATTCAATAGATTTTTTTCGTCACAGGAACTATGTTTGACATCAGAAATACAACAGATGAGGTATGAAAGAAACTTTAGAAAGTTACTTCCTCAACAGGGTCACAATCCAGTAGAGTAGAGAGAACAAGAGGTAACCAAAATGCAGAATGATGTTAGGAGATTCCCAGAAGTCATGTGGGATCATAGAGAAGGGGCATCGATCAAAAACAAAGATGTTGAGGATGGAGAAAAAGTAATAGCAATGGTTCTTGAAGGATATGATGCCTAAGTTGGAATCTCAATGAACCTAAAGAAACCAGTGTAAATTGGGAGGTAGTCAGTAGGTTTGAAGAAATAAAAATTCTAAGCATAAAGGAGCCCAGAGGTAAGAAAGGTCTTAAAACAGTACCAAAACTAGGGAAATTAAGCTAGAGCACCATGTATGAATATTGTTAGGCAGAAAATATTTGAAAAGACAACAGTCAAATGTGCTATCATAAGAACGAACAAATAAAGCCCAACAAAATATTGAACATTAATGGGATAGATGGTGGTGATGGTGGTTGCGATCAATTTGCTTATATTTGAATTTAGAAAAAAACGAACTAATAGCAGATTAGAGATTGAAGGAAGCAGAGAGCTCAGTTAGGAGGTTGTGGTAGGCAGAATTTCAAAATGACTCTTAATGACCCACTCCCTTCTATAATCTTTTGCTGGTATGTGTGGGTGGAAACTGTGAATATGATTACACATAACTTCCTTGATTGGCTGGGCATGGTAGCTCACACCTGCAATCCTAGCACTCTGGGAGGCCAAGGCGGGAGAATTGCTCGAGGTCAGGAGTTGGAGACCAGCCTGAGCAAGAGCAAGACCCCCATCTCTACAAAAAAGTAGAAAAATTAGCTGGGCGTTGTGGTGCATGCCTGTAGTCCCAGCTACTCAAGAAGCCTAAGACTGAAGGATTGCTTGAGCCCAGGAGTTTGAGGTTGCAGAGGGCTATGATGATGCCTCTGCACTCTAGCCAGGGCAACAGAGTGAGACTCTGTCTCAAAAACAAAAAAACAAAAAAAAAAAACAATTTCCCTGATGATGTTGGGTTATATGAGAAAGGGATTTTGGAGATGTAATTAAGTTTCCAAATTTTTTTACCTTAATATGGAGAAATTATCCTGGGTCAGCTGCACCTAATCAGGGAGTCCTATTGGCTATGCTATTGGCCAAAGAAATTTGAAGATAAGAGTGATTTAATGAGAGAGAAATACTGTGTTGCTGGCTTTGAAAATGGAAGGGCCACTTGGAAAAGAATATGGGTGCTTTCCTGGAGCTGAGAGTGGCCTCTGACTGAGAGCCAGAGATATAATTGCACGAAACTGAATCCTGCCCAAATCACGTATGTATAAAAGAGGATCCCAAGCTCCATAGAAGGATGCAGACAAGATGACAACTTGATTTCAGCCTTGTGAGATCCTCAGCAGAGAACCCAGTGATGCTATGTCCATATTTCTGAACAACAGAAACCATGAGCTAATAAATGGGTGTTGTTTCATGCTGCTGAATTTGTGAAATTTGTTACACAGCAACAGAAAACTAATCCAAAGGAGATACATCATTCAAAGAAGAAATTTACTTTATATTATAACTTATAATACTTTACAGAGACATTTAGAGTTATCTTAAACAGCAGTTTATAAATTATGCAAAAATTAGTGTTAGTCTCATCACCCATTAACAACAATATAAAATAAGACAAAAATTTACCCAGTTTGGTTGCTCAATTATTTACTAGATTTTTGGCTATTTCTATAATTGAATTAATATTAATTCAATATTCTATAATTCTATAGAAGTATAAATTTAATACTATAAATTTCCACTTTATTGTAAAGTGGAATTAATATTAATTTAATTATAGAAATTTAATATTGAGGATTATCAAAATTTTTAAGAACAACCTTGTGTGTATCTACCCCTCTTTCCCCAAAGATATCCTCCTTATAAAAATAGTTCTAACTATATCAAAACTTTTATCACTGTTTGTTCAAGAACCTGGATTAATTATTACCATTCTCATTTTTATAGTTTTATAGTTTTAAAAAATGATAATTGTTGTTTTTCCCCAGTATGAAAAGATTTTTCCAGAAAGTCATCCTGTCACTACAAAGTTACTTTCAAAGGTAGTACTCATTTTGAATTTTGTGATATAATGATAAATTTGAGTTTTTCTTTTTAAATGGGTGCTCATACCTCACTTTTCTCCTATTATCAAACTCATTTCCACTGCAAAATGAGTCAAACAGGATCAACAAATACAAATAGCACAGAACTTGACCTCTAGAGAAAAATCACCTTTTTCCTTAATCTCTGATACTTTTGTTTTATTTTATGAATATTTATTATTATTATTATCATAATATAGAAGTTATATAGGGGATACTTACCATAGCAATTTATACAGATTGAAAAGCAATATTAAGAATTTCTAAATTATAATATAAGTGAAGCTATTTATTGAACATTCTAAAATTCTTTTAAATAACAGACTCAAAGAATATATTCTAACATTTATATTACAATGATGGTCTGTGGAATAATGCTTATTTATTTCTTGACACACACTTTTCTTAACTACTTCTAAATTAATACTATTACACTATTCTAAGATAGCAGGAGCATATTATTCTAAGACTTCTTATTTCTTGGGTTCCCTTCATAATAAAACATTTGTTCAACATTGTTATTTCTTTTTTTGGGGGGGTTCCAATCCCATTTATTTGAATTTTTTTTTATATTGGAATATTACGGGGATACAAACGTTTAAGTTACATATATTGCCTTTGCACCACCTGAGTCAGAGCTACAGGCATGCCCCTCCTCTAGACAGTGCACACTGCACCCATTAGGTGTGAATACACCCATCCCCTCCTCCCTCCCCCACCTGCCTGACACCTGATGAATGTTACTTCCATATGTGCACATAAGTGTTGATCAATTAGTACCAATTTGATGGTGAGTATATGTGGTGCTTGTTTTTCCATTAAAATGTCTATACTACCCAAAGTGATGTACAGATTCAATGCAATTCCTATTAAAATGCCAACATCATTATTCACAGATCTAGAAAAAATAATTCTAGGTTTCATATAGAACCAGAAAAGACCCCTTATAGCTAAAGCAACCTTAAGCAAAAAGAACAAATTGGGAGGCATCAATTCACCAGACTTCAAGCTATACTACAAGGCTATATTAACCAAAACAGCATGGTACCATCACAAGAACAGAGACATAGACCAATGGAACAAGACTGAGAACCTAGATTTAAAACCATCCTCACATAGCCATTTGATCTTTGACAAAGCAGACAAAAACATACACTGGGAAAAAGAATCCCTATTCAATAAATTGTGCTGGAAAAATTGGGTAGCCACATGTAGAAGACTGAAATAGGATCTGCACCTCTCACTTCTTACAAAAATCAACTCATGATGGATAACAGACTTAAACCTAAGGTGTGAAACCATAAGAACTCCAGAAGAAAACGTTGGAAAAACTCTTATAGATGTTGGCTTAGGCAAAGAATTTATGAAGAAGACCCAAAAAGCAATCACAGCAGGAACAAAAATAAATAAATGGGACCTGATCAAATTTAAAAGCTTCTGCAGTGCCAAAGAAACTATCAGTAGAGCAAATAGACAACCTACAGAATGGGAGAAAATATTTGCATGCTATACATCTGATAAAGGGCTGATAACTAGAATCTATATTGAACTCAGGAAAATCAGCAAGAAAAATCAAACAACCCCCTTAAAAAGTGAGCAAAGGACATGAACAGAAACTTTTCAAAAGAAGATAGACTAATGGCCAAGAAACATATGAAAAAATGCTCAACATCTCTAATCATCAGGGAAATGCAAATCAAAACCACAAAGAGATATCACTTAACTCAAGTGAGAATGGCTTTTATCAAAAAGTCCCAAAACAACAAATGTTGGCGTGGATGTGGAGAGATAGGAACACTCATATACTGCTGGTGGGACTGCAAATTAGTACAACGTCTATGGAAAGTAATATGGAGATACCTCAAAGAACTAAAAGTAGAACTACCATTTGATCCATCCAGCAATCCCAACTACTGGGCATCTACCCAAAGGAAAAAAAGACATTCTATTAAAAAGACATCTGCACTCAAATGTTTATAGCAGTGCAATTCACAATTGCAAAGATATGGAAACAACCCAAGTGCCCATCAATCCATGAGTGGATTAATAAAATGTGGTATGTATATACCATGGAGTACTACTCAGCCACAAAAAACAATGGTGAACTAACACCTCTTGTATTATCCTGGATGGAGCTGGAGCCCATTCCCCATTATGTAGTTTCTCTTCTACACCAAATAATTTGTTCCATTTGGACATTACCAGCAAATGAACTTTTTCTTAAGTGTAGTATGCATTTTAACTTCATGCTAAATAAGGTTTTATTCTCTGAAAATATCAGACAGACATTTTTATATGTAGGAAATAAAGTTATTGTTAGAATTTATTATCTAAAAGAGATATTAGGCAAGAGATTTGGAAATAAGTAATAAAAATCTGAAAAAAAAAAGAATCTGGAAGGGCATTATCTTAAATATACAATTAGATATCACATTTGTTATTCCTTTTACTTTTGAGAAGAACGTGCTTTTAGTTTGTTACTTTGGTCACTATAATTCATTTTATCAATAGGCTGTCACCGTATTTAAACATCTGGAACCCATGAAACTGAACAATCACCAACGCTAATAACTAATAAATGAGGGTTTACTGTGAAGAATAAACATTAAGAATATTATCCTAGTTTTGTTATAGTAATTATGTGATAGAAAATATTTGGTCTCAGATCTTTATAACATCTTGCTGCCTGAAGAAATGTTATACTCTCTTGAAACCTTAAACATCATCAATCATTTTAATCAAAAATTCAATTTGTATGGATTTTTAAAAACTCAAAATAATTGTCTGAATAATGTCTAATGATTCCCTCCCAACCCTCTGAAGTAAGAATAATATGGCAAGAATTTTATAACTTTAATCAGAAGTCTTGAGTGAAAGACTCCATATAATTAACTTTTAAAATTTTGGCCTCATTACCTCAGGAAACCACTGAAAACAAGAGAGCCTTTAAACTGCTCTCAACAGAATTCCAATCTGCTTTTATCACTGGAGAGGATTTCCCTATAATTCTAACACTTCAGCCAGATTGTTTGCACACGGCTGAGCAAAAATAACATATATTTTTACA
This sequence comes from Daubentonia madagascariensis, assembly GCA_023783475.1. Lineage (NCBI taxonomy): Eukaryota > Metazoa > Chordata > Mammalia > Primates > Daubentoniidae > Daubentonia > Daubentonia madagascariensis. The sequence goes on along the minus strand of JAKFHU010001684.1, from coordinate 19,214,067 downwards.
TCAGCATATTTAATATCACAGGTTCTTCAATGTACTGACACAATGTTGGCAGTATTAACAATATAGACATCATTAGCTTTCCAAAAGATCCATAATTGAAAAGTCAGACTGCTGAGAAATGTCACCTTGTGTGTAGTATGCTAAGGGAATAAAGCTTTGCATAAGTCCTTGAAAGGGCAAATAATAACTCAATTATAATCTGCATTGAATCCATAGGCACTAAGTTCTACTTAGACTTAGCATGGTCTTTGCAACTTCCGTGTCTGATGAACCAGTTCTCTTAAAATTGCAAGTACAGTTCAATCCCCATCCTGCCTCCTCCCTGTGTCCTAGACAAGATAAAGCTACAGACTTAACACCACAGGTCTGCAAGTTGTGTGTTTTAATCTATTCATGTAATAAGTATGAAATTTTTGTGGGTTTAGGAAGAAAAATGACATCTTATGGATTTGTTTATTTGTTTACCAGAAGTAGAATTATTGACACATGTATCTAATAAGTTTGCTGACTCAAGTTATAAGTTGATTTTAAAACCTAATTTTAAAAAATTATAAATTTTTACATTTTAAATTTAAATTATAAATGAAAAGATATCCTAAAGGGAAAGATTGCTTTCAAGTAAAAAATTTAGTTCTTATTTCTTTTTCCTTGCTCTCTCCCCCCAAATTTCCTTTTTCTCTATATTTCCTTCCCTTCTTTTACCTATAGCCTATGGTTTTGGCAGGTGGTGGTGGAAGGACATCAAGGCTTTTGAAATTTCAAAAAATAAATTGAAACACCACATAAGAGTTTTTCTCACATAACTCTGTAGATGCCCAAATTTAGAAAGTTTGAAGCCAAAACCCAAATTTTGGTTCTACATGAGCCATCTGAAGGTAAGCATGGACTTGAATGTGAGGTGGGTTTGTACTGGGGTGGGGCTGAGGGAGCTCACAGCCCAGGTCCACAGTGTGTTGAAAGAAGGGATTGGAACTGTCTACGTGCTATTAATTTCACTTAAGAAGATCCTCATGTTGACTTTTACAAATCATATTTCCACATCTTTTTCCTATCAAGGCTTCTTTTAAGTGTATCTAAAATCCAGGAATGATGACTTCAATGCAAGCCTGATTAAGTATTTTGAAAATTGTCCTGGCACTGAATATTTAAGGACATTCCTGCAAAGAAAAAATGAGAATACATAAGCAGAATATGTATTTTTTTCTGAATTATATATTTTGATAAATTTAATAAACCCTTGAATTCAACTAACCCTTGAGCCCAACCATTTTGGGCACAACTGACAAACAAGGTGAACAGAAATTCTGGAGTCACACTGCCTAGGTTAGGATCCCAGCTTTTCCCTTATTAACTGTTTGTGTGGTTGACTAACCAAACATATTATTGCCTTCTTTTCCTCATCCGTAAAATAGTAATGATAATTCCTATCAAGTAAAAGATAATGATCATTTCTACCTCACGGGCTTATTTTGAAGATTAAATAACTAAATCATCGAAAGTAGTGGTTCTCAATCAAGAGGAATTTCCCACCATACTCCCCAACTCCCAGTCAATGTAACATTGGCTGTGTCTGAAAACATTTTTGTTTGTTGTAAGTTGTGTGTGTGTGCGTGCGCGCGTGCGCATGTGTGGATACACAACTGGCATCTAGTGGATAAAGCCCGGGGATGCTGCTACACATCCTAAAATGCACAAGACTGCCTCCCCCAACAAAGAATTCTCCCACCCTGTATGTCAACAGAACTGTGGTTGAGAAACCCTGATCTGAATCACTTGAAGCAGTGCCTCAAGCAGAGTAAACACTTAAAAAATGTTAAATCTTACTCAAAAAATATTAAAGTTTAGTTGTTTCTAGTTACTGTTTACAACTTTCTCCATCACTTTTCATTTTTCCATTGTTTCTGTACTTCATATTTTCCTTTGAGAGTTAAATCTGACAGAGTCCGCAATTTCTGAAGCAGTTGACTTCGGAGTGAAAATACTCCAATATTTTTTACTTTGCCCCAGAGGGATGCATTCACAGAACTCTAGATAATGGATTTATACCTAGTAAGTGCTATCCTCGGCTTCTTCCCTGATCCCTTGTGCTATACGTACTTCACAACAATGGAAAAGAAAAGCTAAACATATGTTAGACAAATTCAATTTTGCACTATCTTTAATGATATAAAATTCAGAAATGAAAAAGCTAGGAGAGATAAAGGGAGATGGTACCTACATATAATAAACTCACCTGCATTAAAACTGGAACAAATAGAACAAAAAAAAAGATATGCATTCTTCATAGATGAGCCTTTACATTTTAGTTGAGATATTATATCAGCTAGGCTTCTTGATTGCAAGGGTCAGAAACTGACCCTAGTCTGAGCTGAAAGGAACATAATAGAAGGATATTTGACACCTTGCACAATATATGGTGACACTAAAAAGGGGACAGAAACAAAAAAGGACAGGCAGCAGGAAAACAGAAGGCTCTCACCCCCAGAAACAAAAAAGGACAGGCAGCAGGAAAACAGAAGGCTCTCACCCCCAGAGTTTGATAAATTTATCAAAATATACAGGATGCTCCCAGCACTGCTGTCCTGGATAGGACCTTCTCAGAACAGGCAAGGCCTCAGTGGCTGGACTTTTAACCACATAACTAGTTTTTGGTCACACCATCAGGATTATAAATTCCATACTAGGTCAAATGGTCAAACCGTTACTGCCAGAAATGAGAAGACAGAATATCTGGCCATTAGACTTCCACAATAGGAGATGAGAGAAATCTCACAGTGCCAACTTTTTTTATTAGATAAATATTTCAAGAAAAGCCAATCCAAACACTTGGGGTTTCAAGATGTAGTTACAGTGCTACTTCTGGGAGTATCATTCAATATCCAGCTATTGCCAATTCATTAAATGTGTTCCTCAGGAAGGGGGGACTTTCTTAAAGATTGTATGAAGGAGTTGTGGTTTGCATTGATTGCATTTTTAAATTACAGATTTTCCATTTGAGCAATTTGTTTTGTTGCTTTTAAGTCTGTAGACGTGGGCCAACATGTTTTAAATTTAAAAAAGGCCCTAGTTTCTTTGTTAAATAGGAATTTCACATTGGGTGAAAGGCTGGCACAGTTTGGCTAACCGCTCAAAGGCATAAGCCTGCACATGTTGCTGACTCAGAGAAATAAAAGGAAAGAGGCCAGGAAGACAACACTAAAATGTTATTTTCCTTTTCCATGTAATCTCAGTATACAAAAGCCTACATTAAAGTTTTTTTTACCAACTGTAAAGTTTATACAGTACATTGCTTACAGATGTAACTGTTAGACAGATAACACACTCATAAACCATTTTTAAACTTGAAAACGTGTCTCCAGGTAATAGTAGTTACGACTACAGCCGAGGGTGTACATGTCTATCATTAGTCTCATCGGTAACGTTAAAATGACCTTTACATGATTTTTAGATGAATTTGGCAAGAGTAAGCAAAGGCTAGCATTTAGATTGCAGTTTCAAAGGGGAATTATCCCAGACAGGTGATTACCAGTTCCTCTTAGAGAAAAGAAGTAGAATTGAAATTTTTTCTGGTAGCCAATGGAGAGAAAAGATGTGTTTTTGCCATACAAAGATTGGTTTACAGAGTCCTTTAGGTGGATTTCTTCATCATTTTGTGTTTTGAAAATTTCCTAATGGTAGGATGCATCTTATACTTACGATTAGCATAATGCATCTTTGGCAAGCTATTGTTGGTTCTCCACAATTAATTAGATGTTTTAGCAATTGTAGTCTCTTGATATTTGACCAGTTTTTCTCAATCAGTTTTATTGCCTTAAATATTTTATACATAGTTTTTAAAATATGCTCTCTTCTCTAACTATTCTAATATCTGATATACCCTGTTGGTTCTATTGTTTTCTGATGAGGTTAATTTGATTTATTTCTGCATGTATTTGGCTTTTGTTAATAGTTAAATCTAGTTTCTGGCTTTAATCTCTGAAAGCCCTGTGCTAGTAGATTAAGAATCTCCAGAGAAGAACTGAGGTTGCCTCTGCTAGTACCAAAGACTGCTAACAGCTTGGAACTGTAAATTAATTTCTCAACTTGGGAAGTTCCCGACCTATTCAGGTAGTATAAATTAATGAGGCAGGCTTATGCTGATCACATTCAGGAAATACTATTTTTACCCCATCCAGGGCTGTAGCAGAGACAAGGAGGTCTCCTTCTGGTTCCATTTGTTGGCGCATTTGTTGTTCTTAATGTTTTAACCAAGACTCCTACTGAGTTTATAGTATCTTAGATGTTCCCAGTCTTGTGCAAGTCTCTAAGGTTTAGCTGCATGCCTTAAGAAGATCCACAAGGGTTAGTCACTAATTTTCTCAAAACTTAAGGTTCCTGATAATAGCATTTCCCACAGGACAATCGTAGCTCTTCATTTACATACTACTCTGGTTTCAGCCCAAGGTGTGTGTGTGTGTCCTAACATTAATGTTCCATGGGTACCAGAAAATTAGCTTTGCTCTTTATATGCAGGGAACAAATTAACTTAATATCAATTAGTACAGTGGTCCCCGCCATTTTTGGCACCAGACCGGTTTCATGGAAGACAATTTTTCCACAGACCAGAGGTGGGAGGCGGACCTCAGGCAGTGATGCAAGCCATGGGGAGTGGCTGGAAATACAGATGAAACTTCACTGGCTCCCCTGCCGCTTACCTCCTGCTGTGCAGCCTGGTTCCTAACAGGCCACAGACAGGTACCGATCTGTGGGCTGGGGTTTGGGGACCACAGAATTAGTAGTATCTGGTTGGTTATGATACTTCAGGTTTTCATATATGTACTTATTTTATGCCTATTTGATCTATTGTGCACTTATAGAGGTGAATAAAATTACTGCTAATGTATTCATATCACCTTCTTTACATTTTTTTAAAAGTTTTTTCCTGTATAACTGTTGATGTTCTGTCCTCTTTTGCATAGAAATTCATCTGTTAGATGTTCATTGTGGATTTTACCCTTATTCTTTGCCATGGTCTCAACATTTGTGTGCCTCCTAAATTTATATGTTGACTTCCTAAACCCCCAAGTGATAGTATTAAGAGGTAGGGCCTTTGGGAAGTGATTAATTCATGAGGGCAGCGCTCTCATAAATAGGATTAGTGACTTTATAAAAGAGGCCCCAGGGAGCTCCTTAGCCCCTTCCATCGTATGAGAAGGCGCTGAGAAGGTGCCATCTATGACCCAGGAAACTGGCCCTCACCCGATGCACCTTGATCTAGGACTTCCAGCCTCCAGAACTGTGAGAAATAAATGTCTATTGTTTATAAGCTACCCAGTCTAAGGTATTTTGTTATAGCAGCCTGAATGGATTAAGATATTTATTACTAGTGGTATAGTCCGTGTTGTTTAGTGCTTTTTCCTTTGGATTTTACTTTGTCTAATATTAAGATTGTAACACCTAATTTCTTTTTGGTTTTTATTTGGCTGCTAAACATTTCCCATTTTTTTTTTCAATCTCTCTAAGTCAGTTAGTTTTGGGTGATTCTCTTGTACATACTATATAGATGAATATTCATAATGACCCAAATGGAAGGGCTATCATTTTAGTAAATGAATCTAGTCAATTTATATATTTTTAAATCAAGATGTGTTTCATCTTAGTTCTGTTCTCATATGTGTAATTATGCTGTTTATATAGTTTTTCAAACAATCTTTTATTATGTGTTTACTGACCCTTTTGTTTGCTTATTGGTTTTGCTTTTTGTGTATGTGTGTATATTTTTCTGACATTTATCTTTAAAATCAGGCATGGATTCAGGTTTTATGGAACCTGAAGTTTACACAATTAGAGGAAACTTATTCAAGAAAAAGAATAGAAAGTAATGAAACAAAATTAACTAGGCAAGTGAAAATATTTCTTTAAAATTACGAAAGGAATCACAGCAAAGTGTAGAAGGGGTCTGTGCAAAAAAGGAGCCTTGAAACTTAAGCTTCTTTAACTTCATGGTAAATACACCAGAGTTTATTGCTCATCATTTTAATAACAGACTAGTTTTTCTGTATCTTAGGCAGGGTTTATTAACTCTCTAGAATAAGCAGTGATATAATTGTACATTGCTTCTTCCTGTCGTCTTCTCTTTCCTTCTTTCCACCACGTGATTTTAGTTGATTATTTCATTCATCTTTGATTTTATGATTTTATTGTTTGATTTTAAATAATAAACGATCTCTGGATTTTTAGCCATAAAAAATGAGAAAAATCAGTGTCCCTACACTATCTATGCCTTCCTTCCCCCTTCCCTTTTTTTACTGAACACTGTTATTTATATAATTTTGGCCTTGTTGGGTTTACACCACAGATATTCCTTGCTATAAATATAATTTCATGGTTTATTTATATTCAGTACTATGCATGATCCTTTTACGGTTGTTTCTCAAGTCATACCATGGTGACTAAAGTTGATTCTCAAGTAATTTCTATAAGAAAGTTTCCTGAAAATGATGTTCTTTGAATACCTATAAGCTTAAAATGGTTTTTGTTGCTCTTTATGTAAACACAGATATGTTTCTATGTTATATATGTATGAGTAGATTGAACGGTAAAAGGCATGATGAAAGTTTAAATAGAAGAGAGTTAAGAGAAATTTCTAGGTAGAGTCAAGAGATAGGCAAAAGCTGAAAAAGTGTGATATATTTAGAGGACTGGAATGGAAAGTAAGTTAAGCAGATACGTAAAGGGTGGTGTGATTACCCTGACATCCTGGCAGAGGTCCTTGATTCTAGTATGGTGGCCAACAGGGGGCATTACAGGATGAATTGCCCAATAGAGAGGTTGAGAATAGGAGGATCGCGCGGTGGTCCAGATGTGAGAAGCTGAATAACTAGATGATAATTGTTATGGATAAAATGGCAAAGAAGCTGCGATTCCAAAAGATATCTCAAAAGATAAATGGGCAACTTTGGTGATTAATTTTTTTAAAAGACTGAGAAAAGGGGAATTTTTTTTTAATTCCTCCAAGATTTCTCACATTAAAGAATAGAATATAGTTTTGTGGTTTATAGGTTTGTAGCATTTGAGGAGATTAGTAAATGATAAATTCAACTTCATACAAGTTGCACTGGGGCTCATGACGGAATAGCCAAATGTTGAATTTGCTGTAATTTTTGGATAAAATTAGATTGTTCTTGCTTGATTTAGAGTTAAAATAAGCAACATCTTTTATTGGCAATTGTGAAAATTTTTGGAAATAGAAAATGCTAGCAACAAGTCTGTATTAAGATAATAATAGAATAAAAAGACACAGGACAGTCAATTTACATTGATTATTTTTAAGGATATAGGATATCTTCTAAATATGTCTAGAGTTTGGGATTAATCTCAGAGTCCCCAAAATCTTCTGAATTCTAGCCAAATGTGGGCATTAATGAGCAATATTTCTATTAATCACTGCTTTATCAGTCAAATTAATGGAAGGCATTTGATTTTGGACAGTAAAAATAATTTTTACTAATTGTTTTAATAAAAGCCCTACTTATTTATTACTGAAAAAATAAGTAAAATGCATATAAGCCAAATGAGGAAAAATTAAAACCTCAATTTATTTTGCTTACTTTTTAAATTAATTGTTTGTTCACAGCAGCATCAGTTGAAGCAACAAGATGCGCAAATAATTCTAGTATTAATAACTCAATTCTCAGAGATCCTTTAATGTAACATATTTTAGGTTCTTTAGGGATGAACCCTTTGCAGAGCATCATACATATGAATAAAGCATCAGCAGCATAATTTTTGAAGTTAAAATGACTGCACTAGATTTTGTAGTGGTTTTACTACTAAGGCTTGATTTGTACAATTACTAGTGCTATTATTATTACTTGGATTCAAAAAAAAGATACCTTAAATCTCTTTGCCTCATAAATCTGCTTACCTCATAGTATGAACAAGTTTCAGAAGCAGTTCTTATCCTTTCTTTTCAATTATAAATTTTTCAGAGAAAATATTTTTAAATCAATATTTTTACTTGAAATTTTTTCTAGACAGTGGTTTGAGCCTTCTGGTTCCAGGATTTTATTTTTACTTTGCACTCAGGTGTGTAAAAGGTCATACTAGAGACGATGTTGCATTTAGATTTTGCAACAAGTTCAACACATAATCTGAGGTGATTGCTATAATAAATGAAAAAAAAAAGAATATGGTCCTTATGATGGATAGTTGGTTCATTATAACTATTATTATTTCATATTTAATGAAAAGTAGGGGAAGAGAAAGGTGCCTAATAAAGTCATATGTAATTTTCCACCATTATTCAAATAAGACCACGCTGGGAAGAAAACATTGAAACCACTCACTGGCTGTGACTGGGAAAACCTCCTGACTGTGCATCTCTTAGTGTTTATGAAAGTAAAAATGCCAGTAGTTCCTTTTTCTCTCCCTACTAATTTCAGATAAATATTGTAAATTAAGGGACCACAATAAGGGTGAAAAGAGATTCTTCAGTCTTTTTTGTAGTGCTAGAAAAAGAAGAAACTAAGCAGAAGAATGTATTTATATATTTTTCCATGGCTTTTGATCCAACACAATCACCTTTAAATTGTAACAAAACATCTTTGCAGTGGAAAATAGCGATTTGTAAATTTATGAAAATATTTGTTAAGAATATTCAACATACTTTTACCTTTTTAATGAACACTTTATTTTAGGATAATTTTAGATTTGCAGAAAAGTTGTAAAGATAGTACAAAAAGTTCCAATGTACTCCTTAGTCAATATCCCGGATGGTTAACATCTTACATTCCTATAGTACGTTTGTCAAAACAAACACACCAACATTGGTATATCACTGTTAACTTCTTAACTATACTCCACCTTTATTTGGATTTCATCAGTTTTTAATACCATCATGCTCTCTCTCTGTTCCACGATCCAATCCAGGGTACCACATTTTATTTAGTTGTCAGGTTTCCTCATCTTCCTCTGGTCTGTGACTATTTCTCAGTCTGTTTTTCATGACTTTGACAGTCTTGAGTAGTACCAGCCAGATATTCTGGAGAATGTTCCCCAACCTGGGGTAGTTTAATGTTTTTCTCATAATGAAACTGGGATTATGGGTTTAAAAAAATACTATCAAGGTAAAGCACCATTTTTGTCACATCATATCAGGTGTTATACGATATTCACATGAAATCACTAACAATGTTAACTTTTATTATTTGGATAAAGTAGTAGTCACCCAAAAGTTACTTTTCTTCCCTTACTCTATTCTTTGAAGGCAAGTCTCTAAATGTAGCCCACACTCAGATGTAGGGGTGGTATGGGAATTCAGCTTCACTTTCTGCAAGGAGGAATACTTATATATATTATTTGGAATTCTTCTGTAAAAAGACTTGTCTCTTCCTCTATTTACTTATCAATCATTAATTCATATCATTAGGAAGTCAGGTATATTCATTTTTTACTTTGGTTTACAATCCAATACTGCATTATTTATTTTATTGCTTTAATTTTTTTATTGCTTTGTTAATTGAAGTCTTCCAGGTTGGTTCTTTATCCCTTTGACAATACCCTCATTTTTTTGTTTTTTGAGCACTTCCTTACTTTCTGGTACTACAAGATGCTATAGGCTCATCTTGTATTTTTCCTGCCCCAACCCTAGAATCAGCCATATCTGCTGTCTTTTAATAGAGAATGATATGTAGAAACCAAGATCTGGGCTCTTGGTATGCTTGTTGTTACTGGCATGTCATTGCTTAAAGACTCTTTCAGCATAAAGAGGTAATATATGTGTGTATAATAACCAATAAATACACATATATCTGTAATTGTTTTTGTATATATCCATCTATGGTAGGACATATGCTAGATTGATGACAGGAAGGATTTTTTAAATTTTTAAATCAAAAACATATGCATAGAAAAGAAGTATGTAGATAATCACAAAAAACAGTTGTAGAAAATCATGGTGGCTTACTTTCAAAGCTTCTCTGGAAACATTTCTATGTTTAAATATCAGTATGTTTAAGACAGAAAACTAGTTCTGTGTGAACCTAAGAATAATGGCATATACAAAGTATTTAAATATCTATGTTATGTTCTAGTTTTCTTTGGATGATCATGAAAAAAGAAACTCTCTTATTCCTACATCTGTATGATGTTATTTTCAAATGGACATGTATAAAACATATGTATGGTACGGGTAGAAAGATAGCCATGGCATATGGATTAAAAATTAATACATTTTTAGGATGAACACCAAGGAAAATTAAAGAGAAAGTCTTGGGCCACAGAATTTTATTTCTAGGAGAAATTTCAAGTAACCTTTAAATACAATACAGCAGCTTTACAGGTGCTGTTAAATTTAAATCAGATCGTGTAATTCCTCTGCTCAGAATCCTCCAATGGCTTCCCATTACACTCCAACAACCTATAATGCCTTAAGTCATCTAGCTTCCTATTAACTCTGTGATCTCTTCTTTGCTAGTCTCAACAGTCTTGACTCAGGTCCTTTGCACTTGCTGTTCTTCCTGCCCAGAATATTTCTCCCAGATATACTCAGATATTATCTGATTCCTGCTGGAACATAAGCTTTATGAGAGAAAAAAAATTTTGTCAGTCCTATTCTCTACTATATAGCTGTTATTTACCTATATCATATCTGACATATAGTAGCTGCTCAATAAATACTTTTTAAATTGCATTGAAGAGATATCTATATTAAGCAACCTATTATATGAGTACTGGACTGTATGAGTTATATTAGACCTGAGCTCAGTACTTCTCTTGAAATACAGAGATCCATTTAATCATAGTATCACATCATCCTGGTATCATGGTATCATTGTAGAAGAAATTTATGTCACACAATCAGTGAATAAGTATTCATTTTATTATACACATCTCTAAGGAAAAAAATGTTCAGGATGTTGTAGGTGATACAGGAAATACAAAAGAAGAAAAATAAATTTCTGTTGGCTTCCAGTTAAAGGGATAAGACATAGACTCAGGAAATCTGTTACACTGTACCAAGTCCTGTAAGGCACTGCTTTGTGTGTGGCAAGCTGCCCAGGAATGGGGACAGGCCAGAGCTGGCCTTTTAGTAATGGATGGATATAGGATGACCAGAAAGGAGAAAGTAAACAATTCAGAAAGAGGAACTGGGGAACAAAGACATATCACAACCAAAGACACTTTTATTTTCTTCACTAGGTACAGAATAAGCAATAATTTATTTTTCACTAATGTATTTCTAAGAGCTTATTTAAGGAACTAAGACATATCCTGACACATTCTAAAGTGAACTATTTACTACTTTAAATGAATACAATAGATTTGTCATTTTTCTATGCCTGTTATTAAAATAAGACTAGCAAGTAAATATTATGGCAAGGTTAACTCATAAATTAATTAAATTTTCAAGTAAGATAATAATAAGGATGAGTATTATTTAACATATTGTTAAGTCTCCAGAGAACACATTTGCTTTTGGAAATAAAACAAGAACAAATTAAAATCCTTCCAAATTGCAATCAATTTATCTGTTCATTTCAGAACTTAGAAAACATGGTAATAATTCATTTACAATGTACAGATATAATCCTTAGTTTTAAACTACCAGAATATTCACATCTCTAAGAAAAAAGGCTCAAAGTCAGTAAGATTTGATTTGTTACCCAAATCCCTCAATTGAAACTAAAGAAATTTTAATTCCCTGAAGAGTCCATGAGCACAGTAAACAGAATAAACTTCCATAACTTTAAAATACCTTAGCAATTTCATGAATCTACAGTTTCAGTACTTAAAGGACTTGTAAGCACACCCTAAATTTTTGCAGTGACCCTAACCTTTGTGTCCAATAAAAAAGTTTAATTAGAAATTCAATTAGAAAAAATAACCTGAATTTATAATGGGTTTTCCAGGAATTGTTGAGAAATATAAGGGATGTAGAGAGGATCACTTGAGGAATCCTGAATCTTTAGATATGCATTTCTCATTCACGATCTCTAGTATGTCCCATTACATTTTTTAAAAATGGACATCAGCTGGGATTTTATTTCTAGTATTAGTAATTTGGGGGCATGATGAATTTGAAAACAAAGATTTTTTTTAAAGTATAATTTGCTAAATTTATAGAATAAAGAGCTCTGGAAGCAGGGACAGGTCTTTAAACAAAAAGCAAGCAAGAAAAAGTCTCTTTCCTGCTTTTGAAGGCTAGATAATTTCCTGTTGGTTAACCAATGAATCCTAGAGTTTTCACATAATTGGCTGAGAACTTAAAAATCAAGCCATCCTTTGTTGCTTGCTAAGAAATATTTCTGTACTATTTTTTTCTAATAGTAACCGGGATACTGAGGGCTCTCGTAGACATATTTTATTGTCAACATCCTGATTTTGAAACAGGAATCATCATGTTGATGAAAAATGTATCCAACCAAGAAATGCAAATATTAAAATAATATAATATTTTATATATTATATTATATATTATATATATAATATAATATATAAAATACTGAATATTTTGTGTGAAGATATGATATAAGGTTTTAAAATGTCATGTATTAAAATATCACTAAAACATTTTAAAACATATCTCTTTCTCATAATTTCTGTCTCTACAAACCACTGTATACTCTCCTTTCTCTTCCATTTCTAAATAATTCCCTTTTTTGTGTCTTTAGCAATTGGACAAGCAATCGACTTACATTTTTTGCTCAAAACAACAGAGAGTCAGTGATTTTGGCCAACCAGAGAATCTGGTGTTCCTCAGGCATGCCCTTGGAAGATTCCCCATGTTCTCTCACTTGGCCTGTGTGCCTGTCCTCGTCATTACCATCACCAAGAGCAGATACAATAGCTGCAGGATGTATTTTTCTCCACACGTGCCTTCTAATGGCCTCATGATAGACAGTTAAATCATTTCAGCCATACTTAGTTCTCTAAAGTGAAATTAATTCTTTAAAACGAATGACCTCAACACAAAGCAGAAATTTAACAGTGTGTAATGACAATCTACTAATCACCGGAAACTCATTAGAAATATAAATTTTGTAGCTTATTAACATAATAATAGCAATACATTAAAGATAGGTGAAGAAAGATCTTCCATGGTGTTGTTTCAAGGAATTTGTAAAGGGCGAGAAAAAGTACTCCAGGTGGAATGATGGCAAGGATTTCTTTATAAAAATGCAGCAAAAGAATCAATGTATGATAGGCAGGAAAAACAATATGGCACTGAATTATATTGCATGTATATACAAGTCTATTAAAAATTGCTTTCTTAAATGAACTTTTAAAAATAATTACCAAAAACTGAATAAATGTTAAATGTACACCTAACTTAATTTTACCAGAATGAAAACATCAACGGAAGAAACACATCACGAACTCCCCAGAAGCTCCTTCCAATCATTAAGTCCCCAAAAATAACACTATCATTACTTCTAATGCCGTAATTAATTTTGCCTGTTTTTGAATATCATAAAATGTAATTATGCTACCTGTACTATTTTTGTCTTCCTTCCTTCACTCAAAATTATGCTTATGAAATTCATTCCTGTTGGTGCATGAGTTAATGCATTTTTGTTGCTGTATGGAATTTCCTTGTAGGAATGAATATAGCACACTGAATTTATCCATTTTAATGTTGGCAAATAACTAGTTTGTTTTAATATTTAGCTGTTACCTAGCTTGTGAAGCAGGTATTACACTTATTTTTACTGGATATAAATTTAGTATGAGTATATTTAATTTGAATAGACAATGCCAGTTTTCCAAAGTGATTGTGCCCATTTAAATTTCCAATATCAATTTACTGAAGATACAAATTAGTCCACACCCTTGCCAACATTTGTTATTATCAGCCTTTTGCACTTTATTTTTTTCTTTAAAAGTTTGGTAGAATTGCCTGGTGAAGCTATCTGAGCCTGGAATTTTTTTATAGAAAAGTTTTTAATTACAGATTAAAATTTTTGATACATGTAAGACTCTTTAGATTTTTATTCCTTCCTGTGTCTATTGGCAAATGTAGTACTTTTAGAAATTTATCTTGTTTCATGTAAAATTTTAAATGTAATAGGATAAACTAATCTCAAATATGTTTTTACAATAATTTAAATGTCTCTACGATCTATATTGATTTAACCTCTTCCATTCTCGATATCAGCAATTTGTGTTTTATATTTTTATTCTTGATTCATCTTGCAAAGAGATCACCAAGTTTATTTGTCTTGTCAAAGAACAAACTTTTAACTTTGTTAAATTTTCTATTTTGTGGTTTGTGGTTTGGTTGTATTTTGTTTTTTCCCATTGTTTTCTATTCTTTTTTTCTTTTTTTTTTCTTTTTGGAGTGGAAATTAAGTCTTTAATCTTTATCTTATATGAATTATTCTTAAACATGAAGAATTGCCAGTTATTTAATATCTAATTTCTTGTTTCCTGCATCAGCTTTAACCATACCCTCATTAAGAGAGTCTTCAAACCTCCAATTACTCTAGGAATAATGGGCATTTTTCTACTCTTGTCTTATTATTCCTTTGTTTTTATAGTCTTTGAATTTCATTAGATGTTTTAGTTTATTTGGAGTTCATTTGTGAGTTGAATGTTTAGATTATACATTTTTAAACTTTAATTCTTTGCCAATAAAGGCAATGTACTTTTCAATAAGGACAGTCTTCAATACATCCTATATGTTTTTATATGTAGTATTTTTATTATTTTCAATTCAAAATATGTTCTAATTTTAATTATATTTTCTGTTTTGACCCATGGACTGTTTAGAAATATATTGGATAATTTCCAAACATATGGGAATATTCTACTTACCTTCTGTTTTTATTTCTAGGTAATTTCCATTGTGGTGAGAAAACATATTCTGTAAGATTTCGATTCTTTCAAATTTGTTGAAATTAGTTTTACGGTCCAGCGTATGGTCAAAAGCCTCATTATCTGTTCATGAGAAAAGGATTGTGAAATCCCTCATTATTATCACAGATTTGATTCTTTCTCCTTTTTATTTTACTTTTACTTCATATATTTTGAACTTTTCTCATTATGAATTCAAAACTGCTATATATTCTTGGACTTTATTTTTGATCATTATCAAATATCCCCATTATCATTTGTTGTGCTTCTGGCATGAAAGTCTTCGTTAGTGTAGCTACACTAGCTTTCTTTTGGTACTATTTGAATGGTGTAGCATTTTCTAGTCTTTTATTTTCACTCCTTTTGCATACTTATGCTGAAGTTGTATTTCTTGCAAACTACATGTATTTGGGTGTTTTTTTCCTCTATGACAATTCTTGATTTTAATTGAAACTTGCATTCCCTTTAAATGAAACATAATACTTATTTAGTTGATTTAAATATTCAAATATACTATTTATTTTCAATTTAATTTATTCTTCCTTTTGTTGCTTTCTTTTGGAATATTAAATAACTTTTGCCATGTCATTTTTCTAGGTCTATTAAACTGTCTTGTTTTCCTTTTTTTACCATAGAGATTGTAAAACATACTTTTCTTATCAAGGTCTAATAGAAATTCAAAGATACTTGTAGGAAAATGTTACTTTAGAACTTTAATTCTACTCCCTAAGTACTTTAATTCTATTTTTTCCTCCCATAATAATTCTTATTATGTTATATTTTGACATGCTATGTACTTTATACCCCAAAAGTCATCAATATTATTAATTTATACCATAGATATTTATTTAAATTTATCCAAATAGTTAAACTTTCCATTGCTTTTCATTGCTTTCCACTCTTTCGTTTAACTCATGCTGCCATCATGGGGCTTTTCCAAGTGCCAAAGATTGCCTTTAGTGAAGTTCTTCTGGTGACAAATTCAGTTTTTTCCTCAAAATGTCTTTATTTTTTCTTTACTTCTGAAGCAAAGTTTCATTGAATATAGAATGTTTGGTACATTATTTCAGCATTAAGCCTATTGCTCTATCTCCTGATTTCAATTATTTCTGGTGGGAAGTCAATTCTGCCTTTGTTTATGTTTTTGTTTACTCCTTTAAAGGTGACATGTCTTTTTCCCCCCCTTTGGCTGTTTTTGAGATTTTCACTTGGTTTGGGGTTTATAGCAATTGTGATACGATAGCTTCCTTTGTATGTATCCTGACTAAAGATTGTAATTATTGTTGAATCTTGGATTATGTCTTTTGTAAATTGGGAAATTTTTAGTATTAGCCCTACAAATAGTGTTTCCATACTATGTTCTCTAATCTCTCCTTTTGAAACTCCAGTTGCACATATGTTAGATCTTTGTACCCTGCCCCATTTGCCAGTTATACTCTTTTTGTGTGTGTTTTATGGACTTATTTTACCCATTGTGTCAGTTTAGACATTTTATTTTTAGCTATGCATTTTTTAATTAAATCTCTTTTAGCTTAACTTAATGTCTTATTATGCACGCACACTGAATTTTTAATCAGTTGTTTGCTTGCTTTTTGTTCACTGATTATTTCGATTATTTTTTGGTGATAAATAGCTAATAGAAGAAACATATGTGGTGACAGTTTCCAAAAGTTTTTCAAATATATTTTTTGTTATGGAGAAATTCAAACATATACAAATTAGAATTGTATAACGTTCTGCAATATTCCCCTTTCTCAACATCAACATTTATCAATCCTGGCCAACAGTCCTTCACGTGCACCCGACTCTTTACCCTATATTATTTTAAAGCAAATTTCAGACATCACATTATTATATCTGTATATATTTTAGTATGTGTCTGTAAAAGATAAAGGTTCTTTTAAAATTATTATACACAAAAATTAATAATTCCCTAATACCTTCAAATATACATTAAGTATTACATTTTCTGATTGTCTCATAAATATCATTATCTTTTAAAGGATGTTTGAGTCAGGGTCTAAATTATAAATATATATTGAAATTGCTAGCTCTTTAAAATATTTTTTTGAATATGATAAACACGTAAAGTTAAATTATAACTATACACTGCAATTGCTAGCTCTTTTAAATATATTTTTAGAATGTAAAAACATTATTAAAGTGCATAAGTCATCATTGTACATCTAGGTAAATACTTAGAAATGCATATACCTGTGTAATTACCATTGAGATCAAGATACATAATATTTCCAATATTACAAAGGGCTTCCCACTTTTCCTTTTACCCACCAATACCTCCTCTGACAATAACTACTATTCTGACATTTATTACCACCAGTTAGTTTTTCCTGTAGTTCAATCTTATATGAATAAATTTATGTAGTATATACTCTTTTGTATGAATACTTTTACTCAACATTATGACTATTTGATTCATCCACGTTATTGTATTCAGGTTTTTTTCAGAGCTGCTTTGTATTCTATTGTATGAATATACCAACATGTATCCATCCATTTTGCTATTGATGAGCATTTGGGTTGTTTCCAGTTTTAGGTGATTATACGCAAAGCCTCTATTAACAGTCTTGTTCATGTTTGATGGTAGATATGTGCACTCAATTTAGTTAGGGATGTAGCTAGGTGATGAATTACTAACTCAAAGAATAGTCATATGTCTAGCTTTCATAGATTTTTCCAAAGTACTTTCCAAAGTGGTTACTCCAATTTAGATTCCTAGCGGTATTGTGTGAAAGTTCTGGTTGTCCTGCATCCTCACTAACACTTGACCCCCAGTCGAACTGTCAGTGACTACTGTTTTAATTTCTCTTATTAGTGAAGATGTTGAGAACCTTCTTTGTGCTCATTGGTCCTTTCTATATTTACTTTGTGAAGTGCTATGTAAAGTCTTCAGTTCATTTATTAAAATTAAATTGTGTCTTATTTATTAATTTGTAGGATTTTTTTCATCTATTCTATAATAAGTCCTTTGTCAGATAAAATTATTGCAAATGTGTTCACCTATACAGTACCTTGCTTTTTTATCCTCATACTGGCAGATTTTTTTTTTTGCTTCTGTAGACATATATTTTTAGAAAGGGGATGTATGATGGACTCACTTATAAAGACATTAATTTTCCATTTTAACAAAGTCCAATTTATGAAGCTTGACTTATAATGATAAGAAATCCCAAATTTAGGACAAAATTGTCCTAGATTTATTGTATTGCTTTTACATTTAGAATTACAATCTAACTGAAATTAATATTTTGCTATAACATAAGGATAAGATTTATATTTTCTCCATATTTAAATTATTAATTTATCATGCACCATTATTGAAAAGACTATGTTTCCATGATGCATTGTATTGGGAACTTTGTAGTAAAACAGATGACCATATATGTGTGGGTCTGATTTTTCTGTTCTGTTCCATCTATTTGTCTGTTCTTTTACTGTTTTAATTATTGTAGCTTTATAATAAGCCTCGATGTTTAATTAAGTCTTCCAAGTCTGTCCTTTTTCAATATTGCCTTGGCTGTTCCTTTGCATCTCCATATAAATCACAAAATCAGCTTGACAATTTCCACTCAAAATATTCTGTTAGGATTTTGGTCAGTATTATGTTAAATCTATAGTTCAGTTTGGGAAAACCTGGCATCTCAATGATATTGAATCATTTAATCCATAAAATGATAAATATCCCCATTTATTTAGATCTTTACCATCTCACAGTAGTTTTATAATTTTTGCACAATGTTTTAACACATTTTGTAAGATGTTCTCCTATGTGCATTTCTGTTGTTGCTGCTGCCATTATAAATGGTTTCTTTTTTTACTCTTGGTGTCCAAAACTGTAATTGATTTGTGAATATTGAGCTCATAGATCATAGGGAAATCCTTTGAACATTGCCTGTCATATAATAAGCACTAAGTAAGTGATTTCTAGTGTTATATTTTTATTTGGGCTCATTCTGTTGTTCTTTTTCTAAGTTCTTTTTAAAACTTAGATGCCTAGCTCATTGAATTCTAACCTTTTATTTTCCCAGCATAAGCATCCAAGTATATGCATTTCTTTCTAAGAACCAGAACTTCTTATCTTTCTTTTCTGCTTTATTTTTATTTTTGTGTCAAAGCATTTATTTCAGTTCTTTAATATTCAATGTAATTTACTTGTTTAGTTATATATCTGCTTCCACAAACTAGAAATTAAAGCTCCATAAATTCAGATGTTTTGACTCTTTTGTGCAGTGATATGTCCCCAGCATCCCAAACTGTGCCTGGCATATACCAGACAAGAAAGAAATATTTGTTTAGTGAGTGAACTCACATTTTTCTGCATGAAATTTTTGTTATTATTTTCATAAATTTTTATGTGTTCTTTTTACAAGAGACCCATGAAAAACTTCAGATTTCAGTCTGGCAGCATTATTTTGGAGCATTTAGTCCATTTGTATTTATTGCAAATACTAATTTTTTAATGCATTTATACCACCATTTTATTGTAAACAATTTGTCCCAGTTTTCTATATATTTTTCTTGTGTTTTTTTGAAATGATTATTATTTCTTATTCTATATTTTTCTACTAGTTTGGTTGTTATATATTCTTTTTTGTTGTTTTAGATGTTACTCTAGAAAGTGTCTATGCATAATTAACTTTCTCAAATATTAAATGTAATTGGGTCCTTTTCTCTTCCCAAACAATTCCAAGAATTCTGATTTTTCTGCTATTGTTTTAATCTACTTTAATTTTTTTTTGTCCACTTAAAATACAATACTAATATCATTGTTTCATACAGTCAATATTTGTTTAGATTTGCTCACATATTTACTTTGACTTAGGATCACCTCTTCTGTCTCTAGCCTCCTGTGATCTATCATCTCTTTCCTATTTTACATCTCTTTTATCTGGTTTGCATTTCAAATAACTTCTCCAAAACTATTTTAGTTAATTCTTTAAAACCATAATTAATCAACCATTATATCTATTAATTTTTTATTTCAATTGTATCTTTCAGTTCTAAGAGTTTTAACAGCTCCTTTACAAATCTACTAGGGCTTTATTTAAGATAACAAGTCTCTTGTTAATACCTTAAATATATTAAAAGGTATAGTTTGTATTCTATATTCATTAATGCAATTTTATTAGTTTTTTGGATGGAATCCTGTTTTCTATTCCTCCAACCTTAATTTCTCTTGTGCATGGTGATGCTTGTGGACATGTTGATTTCTAATAGTTTTCTGATTATTTTCCTTAGAATGGTAATTGTGGATTATTTTGGAGAGAAAAAGGAGTCTAGAATAAATGCAGAGTCCTTCATATCATTTTTGTCTTTGATTTAGTAATATTTCTTTACCAGTCCAAGATTTCTTTAAGTCTACAGATGGAGTTGTTTTGGGCCATTCATGGATTATAAATTCAGGCTGCACACCCACATAAAAGCAAGTTTGTGATTATAAATTCCAAGGTTTGAGTCAAGCAATTCTCCCTTCAACCTCGTAGGGGAAGAAGTCAATACAGCTATTTTGCCCTTATATTGAGCAAGTGACCCATAGGTACTTAGCGTTTTGAGGGATTCTGTTACTTAGATATCTACTTGGGTTAGCCCATTGAATGCACAAGTTCACATAGTTTGGCAAATTCTCTCAAGGTAAGAGTTGGCTTCACTGCCCTGCATACAACTCTCTGTCCCTCCCTTCACTCAGTCCTTGCAAAAACATTCATTAACTTCTTTGCAGCTCATTAAAATTATGTTATATAATATTTTCAGATGTGGGACAAAAATGGTGAAGCAACCAGTGTGGAGTCCTTTTTTTCCACTTTTGAGGGGGCTAAGAGAGGATGACCCTAGGAAAGAAAGGGATCAGATCCAATCTCCTTGTAATGCGTTAATGACACATCTCCTACAAACAAGAAAATTGTATTTGCTAGTGGGACAGCCCTTATTTATAGAATGCTGGTAGTAGGATATACCTGGTTGTCTAGAACTGCTCATCATAAACAAACATGGTATCTATGGACTTATGTGCCATGGAAAATGGAAAATGTCATAAAAGCTATGTAACTATATGAGTATAAACTGGAAATGTTTTATGTCCTAAAATGTCTTCTGCACATACCATTTAAAGACCTCATATGTTAATTTTGGTTCAGAGTGCATCTAATACAGTATCAAATAACTGGGAAGTTCCGATAATGGTACCAGATCTCTCCCTGCTTTGTCTGTGCCTTGAAATTAATTGCATCCATAAAATAATTAGTAAACCTTGATACTGAGTAGGAATTTTGATTCATTTGATTCTGTTCACAATCTAAATTCATGTGTTATTGCAAGGTAGTGACAATTGGTATCTATTCCACCATATTGTGTCTCTAACCTGACACAAAACTTGTTTATTAAATTTTTACTTCCTTAAATATATTTTTAATTCTTTGCAGTTATATTGCTAACATTTAAAAACTGCCTTATCAGATGTGATGGCCTTGTATTTCTTGTTTATAACCCAAATCCTCATTTATTCCTTTAAATACTTAAGGCAGAAAAGTTTTATATTCTGTATCTACCAATAATAACAACTACAGTATTGGTGGGTCTGAGCATGCAGTTTATTGTTCTGGTGACTCTTGCTCATAACGGCTTGTTTCCCATATGTTTAGTGTTTTTTATTTATTATGAAGTTATGTGTCTTAGAACTTTATCTATGAGAATTCTTTAGGAACTGTGTTTAGAGTTAATTTCTCTTTGAAATATTTACCTTTGCTTCAGCCAGATAAGCATAGGCACAACCCAGGATCACATTAAACTAAATTTTCAAAATGGATTTTTTCAAGTTACCCATATGCGCTTGAGTGCAAGTTTGTGATGATGAATTCTCTTTATTTTTTTTTTCTACTCTATGCAAAGCCTAATCCAAGGCAGTCAAGCTAGACAAGTTTCTCTGTGAGTGTGAGTGTGTGTGTTCCCCTATTGCAAGGGTAGTTCTTCCTGTGTTCCCTGTTGGCAAGCATCTCTGACCTCCCACACTAATTATGGGCCAGACTTTGTCTCTTGTCTTTTGCATTCAGTGTCCCGTTAAAATCTAGGTTCTAGACCACCAGAGATCAGCAGATGCCTTCAGGATTAGAACAAGCTTTAGAAATTTCTTGGCCCTGTGGTATCAAGAAATGGTACCAAACAAGATATAAGCTTTTCTTCTTATTTCTGGCCTAAGATTGTTTTCTTCAATTTACATCAGCTAAATAGTTGTATTTTGAAAAGCTTTTTAAAAATATTTTCATCAGCACATTTAGATGCTCTGTACTGGGACAATTTTCTTTACCCATTTAGTTCATAATGTTGCCTGATGATTATTTTTATTAGTATAAACATTAAACAATTAGGGATTATTTATATAAATTGTCCTAAGAAATGTGTGGTTTTTCTCATATAAAAATCATTTTGATAAATCCTTTAGCTAGCAATTATTAGTCTTAGCTTTTGAAAAGTAGTCAAAGCTTAGATGAAATGTCCAAATTATACAGGCAACCGACTCCACTTCAAGAAAAGATAGCTGATTTCTTATCTATCTATCTATCTATCTATCCTTCTATTCCTATGAAGAGTAACTTAGCTACAGTATAGTATTTAAATATATTTCTGAAATCTAACAATCAACATTTCAGAATGAGCTCTAAAATATTTTATCTATTTTAGCTGATGACTTGTCTTACAAGGGCCAGGATAATTTTGGCATTTACCTCTTGAAATACTCATTTTATTGGCACACTAGGCTTGAAACTTAATTTTAGCAAAATGCAAAATCTTGCTAACTGCTAACAAATAGCAAAACCCATTATTTCCTTTATAATGGAAATTACTGAGTGGATAGATTCTTCTTACAAATAAATATAGACATACACAATAAGTACAAATGTAAATTTTGGGGGGAAGGAAGGATGGTAAATTTTCTTGTCTATTAATATCTTTGCATTCACAATGCAATGAAGACACGTACAATATGTAAATACTTGTCAAATTGAAAGAAAATTACAAAAACATTGTTACTAAGACTAAAGAGATAATATCTACTGATTAACATTTGAGGTTGTTATGAGACTAAGAGAGTTAATATATGTGAAAATGCCACAGAAAGTTTAACATGCTCTTATTAAAAATATCATTAGTAGTAGTAGTAGCAGTGTTTTAATTCCACCTTAGGAAAAGTGATGTGGCCTTCAATGTTATTTCACAGAAGTAAGTTAAAGATTGTTACAAATAAGGCTAGCTTTTGGTTAGTCTAGGATTAAGTGTTAACACAGTAGTAAATAGTTCTGGTTTCAGCTGAAAAAATATTTGAGTGAATACTTTTCAAGAAAACATCATGATTTTTAAAACAGAAAAAAAAATCTACCTGCACATTCTGTCAAGCCATTTTACATAATATGTGTCATTTAACACACACAATTTCAATAGATAAAATTCAGTTTAAAACTGAATTTTATGCACTACCTCAGCTAGATGATCAAAGTTAATATCAAGAATGATATGTGATGTTGATAGCATGTAACTTTGATCTGATTGGCTGGGACTGGCATTTTATCTCTGAGGTCTTCCTCCCAAAACATACAACCCCAGTCTAATTATGAGGAAAACATCAGAAAAAAATCCCAATTGAAAGACATTCTGCAGAATATCTGACCAGTACTCCTCAAAATAATCAAAAACAAGAAAAACCTGAGAAACTGTCACAGCCAAGAGAAGCCTAAGAAGACATGATGACTAAATGCAATATGGCATCTTGCATGGGATCCTGGAATAGAAAATAAGATGTTAGGGAAAAACTAAGGAAATCTAAATAAAGTATGGACTTTAGTTAATAATAATGTGTTAATCTCGGCTCTTAAATTGCAACAAATGTACCATGCTAATGTAACATATTAGTGATATAATGTAAGATATTAACAACAGGGGAAACCAGCTGTGCATATAATAGAATGCTGTACTATCTTAGAAACTTTCCTGTAAATTTAAGGCTACTGTAAAGTAAAAGGTTTCTTTTTAGATATTAATTATCTAGTAGTAATAATCTTATTTTTATCACTGCAAACAACTAGCTTGGTTGATTTTCTTTTTTTCTGATGGAGAATTTATTGGTTGATTCCTACTTCTTAAACTCAGTTGTCATTGACTGATTTGGATGCTTTGATAAGTTTTTATAGTTCCTGATCATTTGAGGTAAGCTCAATTAATATATATAACTAAACTTAGCTACTGGAGGAAACTCCATATGTGCACTGAAATGTTTTTCCTTTTCCCAGACTCAAGAGTTATATAGATGTAACTTCATCTGAGTAACTCCGTATTAAGACACATCAAAATGGAGCAGAACATTTTGACCTGATTCTGTCAGCCCAGCCTCAACTGCTTCTTAGCCTCTGCTTTCCCAACAGAAAAACATACAGTTCTCAGGCAGTTCCAAGGCCCACTAATCTCTTTCCAACTCTACAAAAGCACTGCATCTATTTTATCATGTACTTTAAACCTTCCCTCTTCCAAAGTTCCAATTCTCAGTATTAACTAGGTAAGTTATTGTTCAAGCTTGATATAACTCCAGACTATACCATGCACATAATAGAAAATCTAAATATTTCTATATTTTATATCCAGTGTCAGGATTAGAGAAATTAAACTACAGAACACCCTGAATTAAAAGGAACCTTCTTCAAGGCAAGAATTTCAAATCATATTCCGAAAGATAATGCATTCATATCTTAACATATGAGACATCCTTTTACTTCCTGCATTAATTTGCAAAAAGCAAAATATTTTCACAAAAGTTTTTTTTTGCAAACTACTTGGAAGCCTTTTACTCTGAGAAGTTTTTTGTGCACTGATGGCTCTCAAGATTCCTCCAGAAAGTGAATTTATATTTTGTGTTGTAATTACTTTCACTAAAGGAAGAATTTATCACAGCACTAGTGTAGGACTTCTCAACTGCAGCATTATTAACATTTTGGGTTAGATAAGTCTTTGTTGTAGGGGGCTACCCTGTGCATTGTAGGATGTTCAGCAGCACCCCTGCCCTCTCAACATCATAGATCCTACCTCCTACCCAATAGATGCCAGTAGCAACCCCTCCTCAGTTATGACAACCAAAAAATGTCTCCAGATGTTTTCAAGTGTCCCCTAAGGCTGTAGTCCCCAACACCAGGGCTGTGGACCTGTAATGGTCCGTGGCCTGTTAGGAATTGGGCCACACAGCAGGAGGTGAGCTGCAGGTGAGCAAGTGAAGCTTCATCTGTATTTACAGCCACTCCCCATCGCTCACCTCCTGTCAGATCAGTCACCATCTCACATCACCCCCAGATGGGACCGTCTAGTTACAGGAAAAGCAGCTCAGGGCTCCCACTGATTCTGCATTATGGTGGGTTGTATAATTACTTCATTATATATTACAATGTAATAATAATAGAAATAAAGTGCACAATAAATGTAAAGTGCTTGAATGATACTGAAACCATCCCACTCCGCCCCCCGTCTGTGGAAAAATTGTCTTCCATGAAACTGGTCCTTGGTGCCAAAAAGGTTGGGGACCACTGCGTAGGGGACAAAATCTTTAGAACCACTGATCTAGTATAACTACCAGAATTCAATTTTATTGAAGCTGTTGATTTGGCTGTGAGAAATAATATATTCCAGTCCCAATACACAGGAAGGACCCTTACTTAAATTATTCCCTTTGTTAGGTGAATACTCTGTGTATCTTTGTATGCCATGCAAGTTGCAAAATTGCCGTGGAGTAGATCATGAGAACAGCAGTCTAGTTGGAAGGAGGTCTATGGAATTTGTATTGATGCTCCCTTTGCATTTCCAGCAAACTTTTTCCTTAGAGAAATGTTTATTAGTAGGAGCTATGGGCGTTGGAGTTTAACTTTTTTCTTTGACAATAAACCTCTGCATCAGCCATTTCTATTCCCACTCCCTCAAAACCATACCTTGGCTCAGCTCTGGTAACTGATGTTAATAATTTAGCACAAGAGTTGGCATCTTGTGGCCTGCAGGAACCTGCCACACCCATTGTTTTACATATGGTCTATTGCTGCTTTCCTGCTGCAACAGCAGATTTCTGTACTGGTGGCAGATGATGGCCCCCAAAGCCTAAAATATCTACTATTTGTCACTTTATAGAAACAAATTGTCAACCCTGTTTTAAAGCCTAAAATCTGCAAATTATTTAAAAATGCCCCACCTAAACCCTTTATCCTATACATTGCATCAGCTTAGCCATAATAGCAGCAGTCACATTGGTAAAAGTGTCTGATTCTTTAAAATTCATGCCAGGGGCAGGATTAGTTTAGATACAATCCTTATCCTCATGGGAATAAGCAGCTTGCTACTTCACATCCAAAGACGATTTTTACACCTGAGCTTATTCTGTCTTTCCCTAGGCTCAGCAACTCTAATACCCTTTACCTTTTGTTGTAAGTTTTCTTTCCTTGGGATCCTTCCTGCCATTTGTGGGAATGAAGTAGAATATGAGGCAACCTAGGAGCCAGTTTACTGGTACGGTACATTTATTGAGTTTCTAGGAAGGATTGGGTGTTGGAGGGAAGCAATGATTTTTGTGTAGGGAATAGTAGCTATTAATAAAACATTCTTCTTTTTTTTTTTTCTGGATGAGTTGTTTAGCTTCTGAGCTAAAATATTCTTCTTCCTTCTCCAGAATCAGTGGTCACTCTTGTGCTTTTCTCCATTGCTTTGTTTGTGTTGTTTAAAAGCAGAGAAGCCATTTCTGGAAAAGTTTGTCTAGCAAGGCTACAAAACTTTAGACTGAAAATTAAATTAAATGTGTCTTTTCTCTAACGATTGTGGCTCTGGGATGGTTTTCCTATCACAACCGGTCAGTGCTGTTATATTTCTCGTGAGGCTTATGCTATGCTGTACAACATGGGACATTTTAAAATGCTCCACGCAAAATATGCAAGGCCTGGAAGACAAAAGATGTCTATGATACTTGATTATCTGCAGTCATATGATTTGTGGAGGAAGAGCCTCAGAAGGTGGAATGGAGATATGCAACTAACCACGGTTTATTCTACAGATTATGCCATCAAGCTATTTTCATTGTATTAGAAATAGTCATTGTGAAGATACGGTGACAAGCTTGTAATCCTCATTTGTATTTCCAGAAATGACTAAATTGAAAATGTAACACTAGACACAGTATTAAAGGCAACTCTGTGCAATGTTCATTTTCACATGAACTGATATTTTTCTTGTGAACTAATAAACTGCTGAGAGTACTCTTCCAGCACTGGTGCTTAGAGAATATTTTCATGGTAGAACGGCATGTTTGAACTACTGTCCACTTCATCAGCTGTCCCTGCTCCACCTTTGGCTGCCAAAGGGGAATAACTGTGTAGCCAGAGAGGATGAGGGCCTCTTCCTCCACAAATCAGAACCGTGGGCTCTGCACAGCATGGTTCCAGCTCTCTCAGATAGGATTTCATTCACATTTTGAACACATCCTTGCTAAATATAAACTTAAATGTGCTTTGCATTTCATTACAGTGGGGTTGAAGCTATATAAAATATAGAAACTCTAGTTATTAATTAAAGGAATATTCAACTACCATCAACATCTAAATAGGTGCTGGGTTTGAAGTGAAAGAAAACGCCAAGTCAGGCGGTGCTACTTTTATGTCCGGCTCACTTGTTTGTAAACATGCACATCTAGATGACAGTAAAAGCCCTATGATAATATTCAGAAAACGACTTAGAGGAGGAAGGGGAGATGATAACGAGTTTGAGGGAGGAGCTAAAGAAATACAAAAAGTTGGGGAGGGGTTTTGAAGGTGCAGAGCAGACTTTTGGAAAGATTATCTTGGAACAACATTGGAGGAGGAGGCGAGGGGAAAAAATAAGCTAGAAGAGATAAGCTCATTCATAACCCACGCCCCAAAAATCAGTGGCTTTTTATTTCCTGTGGAATAAAGGTCAAGCTCTTATCCTACATTTAATTCATAGTTTGCTACCGAATCACTGAATTTTCTACCTGTTCCGTTTGAACGCCTTCCTCTGAGCCTTAGTTCACTCTAAGTTCACTTAGTTCATCTCCTCTTTCCCTCCTTACTCTCCAAGTTCCTTCTCAAGCTCCCTATTATTTATGAAACCTTTCCAATTGAACTCAGACCTTGCATCTTTCTTCTCTAAATCTAGGCACCGACCCATTTTACAAACACTCAATTACTGCCTTTAGACATCTGTTAATTTGCTCTCTTGAACTGGGTTTGAATTTTAATACATATTCATGATTTCTCTTCCTGGAAAAACAATAACTATGCAGGAGGAGAGTATCTTGTCATTTTTTGTGACTATTACAGCATACCATATAAACCTATACACAGTAAGACATTTGGAGAGAAAGAGATGTTTTATTCCATGATATAGTCACATCCTGGAAAGTGGGATTATCCAGTCACAGTCTCCAGTCAGCTTGTAACATGAAATTCAAGAGGTCAGTACTAAAATGACACTCTTTTTAAGAGGTGTTATAGTAGGTTGAGTTGTGGTTCCCAAAAGATATGTCTACCTGCAACCTCAGAATATAACCTTGTTTGGAATTAAAATTCAAAGTTCTAAAGAGGGGGGAGCTATGCATAAAAAGAACAGCAGACATCCTAATGAGGCCCCCTTGAGACTCAGCTGAATACTAGGATGTATGTGCATAGGATGAAACCCCATGAGAATAAGCAAAAAATTGGCTGGGAACTGTAAGTTGAATAGTTCCTAGACCTCACAGAGGGCTGGGGATTCTTTGAGTTTATTCCAGCCCCAGTGGAGAGTCCTCATTGGTCACTCTCAAAATTCAATAAAGATGTCAAAAAATCTACATCTTAGTATCAGAGCTAAATTATACCTAAAGTAAAGGCTGCTGCAGGTATATCCAAAGAAATAAAAGTAAAAACAAACATCAGAAAAGAGCAGGATGATCTGTAGTTAATTGCCTTCTGGAACAAAGGCCATTTGTCTTAAAAGGAGGAAAAAATTACTGACCATCACCACAGTAAGATTCACACACCCAGCATGCAGTCAAAAATTATTAGACATGTGAAGAAGCAGGAAAATGAGACATATAACCAGAAGAAAAATTAGGCGGTAGAAACAGAACAAGAAATGGTAGAGATGATGGAATTAGAAGAGAAGGATTATTAAAACATCTATTATAGTTTTGTTCAATTATCTCAAGAAAAACAGTGTAGATAGATAGAAAACATTTAAAAAGAGAAGAAAATGGAATATCTAGAGATGAAAAATAGAATATCTGGCATGAAAAATTTACTGCACAGGATTAGACACTACAGACAAAAACACTTAGCAGATTAGACACTGCAGAAGAAAATATTAGTGAATTTTTAAAGAGTAGCAATAAAAACTACCTAAAATGAAACACTGAGAGAAAAAAAAAGGAGTCAAAAAAATTGAAATTCATTTTGGCAACCTGTGGGACAACAGTGAGCACTGCAAAGGCTGTATAACTGAAATCCCAGAAAGAGGTGGTGGTAGAACAAATATTTGAACACATAATGAACAAATTATCCAAATTTAAGAAAAATTTAAATATTCAAAATGCACAATGAACCCTAAGCAGGAGAAATTAAAAAAATGCACTGAGTCAAAGTGAGAAATCAAATGTTAACAATATCAGCAATGAAAAAAAGAGATATCAATTTCAATTCTACTCATATTAAAAGGACAATAAGGAAATTCTATGACCAGGTTTAAGCCAATACATTAAAAATTTAAATGAAATGAACAAATTCCTTTAAAGGTAAAAGGTACCCAACAGACTCAAAAAGAAATAGAAATAGAAAGTCTAAATAGCCATATATCAATTTAAAAATTGAAATTATAATTTAAAATGATCCCACAAAAAAATCTCCAGATCAGATGGCTTCACTGGCAAATTCTGTCACACATTTAAGGAACAGTAATACCAGACCTATGCAAACTGTTTCAGAAACATATACAGTTTGATGAGTTAGAATATTCCTTAATTCATTTTATAAGGTCAGCTTCCCTGATTCAAAATAATATTACAAGAAAAGTAAAAATACTCCTCAAGAGTTTAGATACAAATCTTGAACAAATATTAGCAAATTAATCCTTCAAATGTTTTAAAAGGGAATATATCATAACCATATGGGGCTTTTCCAGAAATACACAGTTAGTTTAACTTTGGAATATCAATCATTATATAATAATTTACCACATTAACAGAATCAAGGAGAAAAGCCCATAAAATCATTTCCAAAAAAGCATTTGACCAAATTCAACACCCATTTATGATAAAACATCTCAGTAAACTAGTGACAGAAAGGAATATTCTCAGTCTGATGAAGGGTATCTATAAAAGCCTACAGCTAACATCATACTTACTCTCTAACACTAGGAGTAAGGAAAGGATCTCTGGGCTCACAACTCCTAACCAACATTGTACTGAAGTGCAATAAAGCAAAATAAAGAAATAAAAGACACACAGATGTGCGAATAAGATGTAAAACTATTTCAATTACTAAATGACATAATCGTGCATGTAGAAGCTCCTAAGGAATCTACATAAAACTGGAACTGAGCATAGCAAGATTGCACAAGATAAGATCAATACAAAAATCAATTGTATTTCTATATACTAGCAATGAACAATAGGAAATTAATTTTTAAAAATATTTATAATTACATCCACAACTATAGAACACTTAGAATTTAACAAACTGTAATACCTGCACACTGGAAAGTATAAAACGCTGCTGAGAAATCAAAGAAAACCTAAATAAATGGAGAATGATAATATGTTCATGGATTAGAGTACTTAAGTTACCAATTCGCCCTAAATTAATCTATAGACTCCATATAATCCCATTAAAAATCCCAGCAGGCTTTACTTTTTGGGAAAATTGACAACTTAATTAAAAAGTTACAGGGAAATGCAAAGGATCTAGAATAGCTAAAATAACTTGATAAAATAACAAAGTTGGAATCCTTAAATTTGACTCCAATATGTCCAATAAATCTACAGTAATCAAGACAATGGCACTGGTTTAAAGACACACATAAAAATCAATGGAACAGAATAGTTTAAAATAGACCATGCGTATATGGCCATTTGAGTTTAGACATAATAATTTAGACAAAATAATTTAATGGGGAAAGAAGTGTCTTTTCAATAAATAGTGCTGGAAAAATTGGAAGTATCTGTAAATAAATAATAAATCAATAAGCAAACAAACATCAACCATTACCTCAAACTATGTAGGAAAATTAACTCGAAATGGATCACAAACATAAAAGTTAAAGCTAAAATTATAAAACTTTTACAATAAAAATATAATATTTTTTTACTTTGACAGCAATACTTTCATAAATAGTTCAAAAAACATCAATCATAATATAAAAAATGGAAAAAATAGATATAAAAACTGTTATTCAATAAGCAGTTTCAGTTTGCAAAAAATGAAAATGCAGACAAAAAACTGAGTAAAAAGTATTTTAAATATATATGATAAAAGAGTTATATTCAGAATAGGTAAATAACTCTATGACTCAATAATAAAAAGAACAACAGTCCAAATGAGCAATCTATTTAAATGGATATTTCACAAAAGATGATATACAAATAGTCTCTAAATACATTAAAAATGCTTAACATAATTAGTCCTTAATAAGCATTAGGGAAATGCATATTAAAATCATAATGAGTGCCATTATACACCCACTCAAATGGCTACAATTAAACTGACTGACAATATCAAGTGTTTGTGGAGTTATGGAACCACCAGAATACTGATACATTGTTGGACATTATTAGGAATGCAAAATGGTACAATGACTTTGGAAAGCACTTGGGGAAGTTTCTCATAAGATTAAACATACATTTTCTATATGACCCTGGCATACCATTCAAGACAAAAGAAACATGCCCACACAAACACTTGTACTTGAAAGTTCATAGCAACTTTTTCTTCTAGATAATAGTTCAAATCTTGAGTGAATCCAAATATCTATTTTCAGTTGAATAGATAAAGAAATTCTAGCATGTACATATAATGTAGTACTACTCACTGTGGTAGGCAGCTTCTAAAATAGCTCCTTGTGATCCCAGCTTCTCAGTATTCACAGCATTGTCTCATCCCCTCCCTCTGAGTGTTTTCTTTCTAATTAATAAAATATCTTATTGTTGAGGGATATCATTTCTGTGGTTATATTACTAGAGATTGTAGCATCTTGCTAGAAGACTTTCTTCCTTCCTGGTTTTGATGAAGTAAAATTGTCATCTTGGGGGGGTCCACATGGCAACAAACAGGGTGGGCTCTGGCTAACAGTCACCTAGTATCTAACGCCATCAGTCCAACAACCAAAAAGCAACTGAATCCTGCCAACAGTCATGTTAAATAAGGCTTGAAGTAGACCCTTTCCAAGTTGACTTTCAGATGAGACCTCTGTCCTAGATGATTCCTTGTTTGCAGACTAGTCAGCAATCCTGAATCGGAGAACTCACATAAGCCATGCAAGATTTCTGACCCACAGAAACTATGAGATAATAAACATGTGTTAAGACACTAAATTGTTGGTGATATATTAGGATTCTTCCATAAAAAGGAACAATCTAATGATATACACAGTATATTAGGGTTTGTTTGGGTTTTGTTTTTGTTTGTTTGGGTTTTTTTGGTGCATAAAAAATCGCCAAAACCTTAGCAGATTCAAATAATTCCCATTTACTTAATCATAGTTCTATAGGTCAGAAATCTGGACATGGCATAGCTGAGTTCTCTGCTCAAGTCTCATCAGGCCAAGTTCAAGGTATTGGCCAGGACTGCAATCTCATCTGAAGCTGAGGATCCTCTTCTAAGTTGAGGTGGCTGTTGACAGAATTCAGTTCCTTATGGTTATTAAGTCTTAGTTTTCTTGCTGGCTGTCAACACAGGTTGTTCTCAGTTCCCAGAAGTTATTCCGTATTCCCTGCCACACGGCTTGCTCTACAGCATGGAAATTTTCTCTTTAATATCCAACAGCAGAATTTCTCCCATGCTTCAAATATCTCAACTTTTTCTAAAGGCTCACCTGCTTAGGTCAGGTTCACCTGCTTAGGTCAGGCTCACCTGTTTAAGTCAGGCTCATCTGCTTAGGTCAGGCTCACCCAGGAAAATCTCCCTAACTTAGATTTATTAGGGGCTATAATTACACAGGCAGAATCCCTTTACAATAGCACCTAGATTACTGCTTCAGTGAAAGAATGAAGAAAGGTGTGCACACCAGCAGGCAGGGGCTGTCTTAGAATTCTGCCACCCATCCCAACAGTATGGATAAACTTCAGAAATAGTATGCTGAGTGACATAAGCTAAAGGGAATACACTATATTATTTAATTTATTTGAATCTCTAGGAAAAAAAATATGATCTTTCGTTGCACGGATGCAGGAATGGGGCACTGACTGGAAAGGGCACAAGATCCTATTCTGGAGTGAGGGAATCATTATACACCTTGATATTGATGCTGGGTACACAGGTCTATAAATTCATCAGAACTCATCAAACTGTACACTTAAAATGTGTGCATTGTATTTTATATTTTTATATAATTATATTATATATTTTTATATAATTATATTATATAAAGTATACCCCAATAAAGGTCATTAAAAATAAACAGAATCAACCAGCCATGTGATCTTTGTCTTATTGTCACCTTCTAAAGATTACACGAGGACATCTAACTGGCCAAACATAATCTCATCCAGAAATCTAGCTTCAAAGGAGTCTAGCACATGCAATATTAGTTTTAGGTTCAATCCTTCATAGAGAGGGAATGGATACTAGAACGTAGATGGTACTGACATTGAGCTAAGCAAGGTCCTTCAGCTCAAGGTATAAATATGTCTTCTCATTCCTTCAGTGCATTTGGTAGTCCAGAATCAAACATGAATCAAACATACATACACATATGTGCACACAGGCACACACATACATTCACATGCCCCCCCCCAGACAAACACTATGCTCAAAGACAATGAACTATAATTCATAAAAAGAAACATAATTTACACAACGATAGAGAGTTCTTCTTGTTAATATATAGAGCAGTTCTAACCTTCTCTTTATTGTTCCACAAACTAAGAGACAGCAGGCCTAGTTTCTAGTCTTGAAATTCACTAACCAAAAATATCACTGTTGTAGATAAATACCACTACAGAGATCACTTCCTGTTTTAAAATTGTGTTACAGTTTTGATGTTTAGGGATGAAACTTATTCTAGGATCGTATAATTCTTAGTGGGGAAAAAACTGAGTTATATAAAGATACTGCAGAAATCTTTAAAATAATGATTTTTCCCTTTCATTTTGGATCAGCTAAATTTATGGGGCAGGGATTTCTTCAGTAATCTCTATTTGAATAATAGGGGTGGAGTAGGCAGAGCATGAATCAATTATCCTCAAGGCCAAATAATCCTCTGGG
Source organism: Daubentonia madagascariensis (assembly GCA_023783475.1). NCBI lineage: Eukaryota > Metazoa > Chordata > Mammalia > Primates > Daubentoniidae > Daubentonia > Daubentonia madagascariensis. Next base: position 19,179,736 of record JAKFHU010001684.1, on the reverse strand, counting down.
ATTAAAAGAGGGGTGTTTTGTCTTCCAGTCACAAGCATGTGCACTTAGTTATAAAAATAAAATAAAATGTACAAATTAATGAAAAATTTTCAGCACATCTGGGAAAGATTTTCTGATGATGAGTTGCAGGAGCACACCACTTGAGAACCACTGACACGATAAATTATATAAATAGGACAAAAAGCAAGATTTAAGCAAATTGTCAATGTTCATTGATTGTGCTTCTGCAGTATGTATCACACCCAGAGAGAAATAAAATTTAATCAAAGCAATATTATGTGAGGGATGTTGCTTATTTGATTTTTGCCAAACCTAGGAATACAAACTATAATTGCATTTATCAACTGATGTCCACAGAAATTATATCTCTATCTTAGGACAACTTCCCTGGGCTCTTTAACCTTAAGCTTCAGGAAGAGATAACAAAGATACAAACAAAATTATCAGACACCACATGTTGTTCAGTGTAATTTCTTATACCATGGGTTGAAAGAGTTGTTTGAGCACAGTGGTTTTAGCCACATATGAACCTCTTCAGATTTGGGAAGTCATGTTCTACCTTTTCCCCGGAAAGGCAAAAATATATTAGGACTATGTTTGGTTTCAAGAAACCCCAACAGTGAGTTAAATCAGTAAGAGGTTGATTAGTCTCATGCAACAATCCTATGGATAGGAAAATCAGTACCAGTACTGTGGCTCAACGTCTTCCAGGTCCAGATTTCTTCTACTGAAACCAACCCTAAAACGTGGCTTTAATTCCTTACACTTGCAAGATGATTATTCCTCCAGGCATCCATCTGGGAGGAAAGCAAAGAGACTGAGGGGCCATCCCAGTTAGTTTAACTTTTTATAAAGCTTTCCTGACAGCCCTACCAGTGGCTTCCACTAATTTTATTATTGGCCAGAATTAGGTCACATGACTATCTCTATTTGCACTAGATGCTACCAATGCAAGGTTTTTAGCTTGATACATTTCTATTTAATTGACACGGCTGTTAAGAAAAGGGACGTAGATATTGAGAAGGCATTAGGCAGTGTCTGTCACTGCTAGTGACTATCACAGACAAGATTTGCTATCTTGATACAAGCTTCTCCCACCTGTCCTTCAAATTATACACACACACGGCCCACTTCATTTAACTCACTTACATTCAGCATCTGTGAATATCTTCAATATCCTCAGTAGATTCATTTTCTGAAAGGATAAGCATCTTTTTTGAGGAATATATAATAATAACATAAGTGTTCTTCACTCAAGTTTCTATGTCTTTAAATCAAGTACTGAGAAGTTCTGAAGTTCAAATAATTTATTTAGTAAGAATTGAAATTAAAAGAATTCCTGAAAGTCCTAACTAGGCTTGCAGTATTTTTCCAAAGTTAATCAAAGATTAATATTCAGTTGAATGTATTTGAGTCAATAAACGTTTATTGATCATCAGGGATGTGCCAGGCTCTGTGATAAAGTTACCAAGAGGAATGAGGTTAAATGTCTCCCTTCAGGAGTGCCTGATACGGAAGATAGGCACATAAAAACATAACTACCGTAGAGGAAGGTATGGGCACAAATTAGAGGACAGCACAGCGGAAGAATACTTAATTATTTAGGGAGAGGAGTTCAGGGAAGACTTCTCCAAAGACATGATATCCAAGTTGGGTGAATCGAGTCAGGACTACTAGCCCTCCTGTTTGTTGATTCTCAGTCTAGTGCATTTTCCACAATCTAAAAATGGAAATTAAAAAGTGGCAATGAGAAACGTGCCTTCAATAATATTTTAAAACCTATTTATAAATAAGAATGCAACCCAAAGTATTGGTCTGAATTTTAATGAAATATTTGTACTACTTCAGCTCACCCAAAATGCATTCTGTTATTTTCACAGTTTATTATAAGTTTCATAAATATGGAACATCTCACAATATGCTTGTGCCTACTGAAAAACAAACAGCAAGTATCTAATAATCCAAGAAACTGTTGTTTACAAAATATGCTAGCCATTTTTATGATGATATAGTGAAAATACTTAAATTCCTATTTGTTTTTTGTACTAAATATTTGAGAACAAGAGAGATTAAATATTTTTAAATCAATTCTAGTATACAATCACAGTCTAAACTATAAGTGTGTCGTGGCAGTGTAGTTGAACCTCTTGATGATCAAGTTACACATGCTTGAAAGTATATACACCCATTTCAGAATTTTGGGGGGTGAATTTCATGATAGTTATTAATGATTGTGAATTAGACTATGTTTCACCCTCTGCCATTGACTCACTATTTTTATCACCATCTTTAACTTAACACACCTTCTTCCAAACTCAATCCTGCTCTGCCCAGAAAAAAATATTGAACATTTAGAAAAATGTATCAGAGTGCTTTCAAATATCCTATTCCTTTAATTCTCACAATATCCCCTTAATGTTGAATGAGCTATTTTATGAGCTTATTTCATGAAGCTAAGACATTTGCCTAAAGTCAGAAACCCTGCTTTTCCCACCACAATACCAGTGCTTTTTCCAATACTTCCCATAAGTCCCACAGGTCAGCGGGGCGGGGGTGGGTGAAGGTGGGTGTACTGTATGGTATGCAATTACTGTCAATTTTCAATTGCTGACACAGGTATTCTCTGTTATCTCACCTAAAAAGTAAGCAGCAGTTCTACTAGGCATTCTTTAAAGTGGCTTGCAGCTCAAATAATCTTCCACTCCATAAGTCTACCCTTGCCGAGTTTCCTTTTTCAACCAGGCTCCTCAAAAGTTCCTAATATTTTAAATATAGTGTGCATGTTAATAATCCTTAGTTTTTATTGAGCACCTACTTATGTTTCCAGCACTCTACCAAGAACAAGACAGACACATTAAGCTTCAGTTTCTGACTTCTAGAAATTACAGTTTATTCACTAAGTTAATATAAGCATCATGATGGCAGGGACTTTAGTATCAACTGTGTCCTTAATGCCTTGAACTGTGCCTGGCACTTAATGTTTTTTTCAATAAGCAAATACAGATATACACAAATTGTGTAAGTGAATTTTCAAGACGAGAGAATATATGAAGGGTAAAATTGTGAAGGAGGAAATGTAGCCAATATGATATACAGTATAAAATGGAAAAAGAGTAAACTTTTATGCCCAAACATCCAAAGAGCATGAAAACAAGGATTGGGGACATTGCTGGGAAAATTAGTAATTCTTGGTAGGTACTGGTAGCCATAGTAGAGAAAAACCATATCTTTTTGGACTGCTGTATATCAAGAATCTTAGCATAAATTTTGATCTATTTACAAAGTTTAGAATATTTTTCACAAATAATTTTTTCCTACAGGCATGAAGGTAACAACATTCTAGACTGATCCATTTATAAACATGATGGTAACATCTTCTGAGTCAGTAGAGCTAGAAGAGAATTAGGGGCTCAAAAAAGCAAAATAAGAACTCGCAATCTAAGAAAAAGACAACAGATGTAGAAATATGAAGACTATTATCTTAGCTAAATTGATGCAAGTTTCTGGGCTTGGATGAAAGTGAACTGTAAGAAATCTCATAGTATATCAATTAAAGTTATGTTAAATTTGAGTACATACTTCAAGTTTTATAAGCACTATTCACTCTTTTCATTTCCCAGTGTGGGTTTAATCATTCTCAAACAATTCTCTTTGTCTTCAAAATAAGAGCCTTTATGTGTATTTTTAGAGGTAGATTCTTAGTTTAGACAAACCTTGCCTGACGATTACAAGTGGGCATCTTTTTCAGGATGTTGTCTCCACATCTATCACATTAGCTAAAATTTACTGAGCACTTTCATTATGTCAGGCAGAAAAAGAAACTGAGGTACAGAGCATGTGCCCAAGGCCCCATAAACAGTAAACTGTGGGTTGGGATCTGAGCTCAGGAAATCTGGCCCCAGAGTTGGTGATCTAAACCATTAAACAGTATTTGTATCTGTCTAGGTCTATTGCTTGTGATGCAAATGTATTTTGCCTATGTGAAGAATTTTCCATGACATGAGTATAACTCTAGAATGACATCCCCTTGCTATGCAATATGAACTATTTTATATATCATAATGTCATCAGTTGTTGTATGCCTAGGAAATATGATTTTACTACTAGCCTTAAATCAGCATGAAGGTAAATCTAAGGGGGAGAAGCAAGTATATATGATAATTTAAAAATTACACACTGAAGGAGAAATAATGACAGTTGAATTAATAAAAATCCAGTTAGTTTGATTTTTCCAATCTTTCAGGAAAACTTCAGAGACCTGAGAGCCTGACAGTAGTCGCCCACACAAGGTGGGCATGAAATTGTTAAACTACAAACCCAGTTGATTAAGATGGGTTCTCTAGAGAAGTAAAAACATTAGTGAAAGAGAAATTAAAAAGGTGTTAGGAAGGGATATTGAAGCAATGAAATAGAAGATTTTAGGAAGTCCTCAACCAAGATGTCCTCCAAGCTTGAACCTCCTTACCAATGGTTTGAAAACTTTATCATGAAAGAGAATCACCTTGTTAAAATACAGATTTCTGGGTGCCATGCTGAGATTTTCTGATTCAATGGGTCTGAGTTTGGGCCTGAGAATTTGCATTATAAACAATTTCCAAGTGACAATACTACTGGTCCAAGGACTGCTCTTTGACAGTCACTGCTCTATAGTAATTGCTCTCAATACATATGCAATGATCAGAAGGAGTATTCTCTACATTATCAAGATTATGCCTTTATAATTAGCAACAAAGTATATGCCAGGGAGAAAGACTGGAATTGCTAAATCTACCTGAACAATTGCAGAAAAAGAGAAAAGAAATTTACCAAAAAGCATTATCAGCTCTAGGAGCAGCAAGCAACCTGTCCGTTGAGGGTTTATTACCTTTTAACCCAGGTAATAAAAGGATGCTAAGCAGACCATGGACTCCACAGACTCTGACCTCCCTGTCCCCTTACTTTTGGCCAGCATTGTCTTCAATAAACCATTGAGAGAGAACTCCACCCCCATATTGACTGCATTATAGGTAAACCTATATATTAGTTATAATTAGATAAAGATTTGGACTTCATCCTATAGGCAATAGTGAGTCCTGGAGATTTTTAAGCTGGAACATAACCTACTAGATCTGAATTTTTGGAAATGAAAATATATATCAATATAGGATGACTCTTCCAGTTGAAAATGATATTCAATTCAGACTAGCTTAAGCAAAATGGGAATTGTAGTATATCATCTCATAAACCAGGAGTAAGTTGGAAAATTTATTCATAGTTTTATTTACATGCTCAAAATATTGTGAAGAATTTGCCAATTTTCCCCATTGTTCCTAAGACTGATATGTCAGGCTCTAGTCTATTGTCAGCCTGAACCAATCGTATGGCCTGAGGGATGAGCTACTCTCACTGACCCCAACAAGTCAGATTCCCTTTCCTTTAGCTACAGGTAGGCCAGGAGTTCCAGCTAAACCATGTGGGGAAAAGTGAGGGTGGGGAAGGTAGATTCTATGGGGAATAGAGGGGAGGGAGGGGAGGAAACAAGGACTGCTACTTCCGCAATTCCTACAATATGTTTAACTCTCTGTTTAACCCAGCGCAGTCCATGCTGATTTGACCTTGTGCCTCCTTATGACTTGTCACTTGAACATCGCTGCTGCACAAATTGTACTGTGGAACCTTGCTCGAGACCTACTGGTGTACCACGAGACACAACTCCTTAGTTTCAGTAACTAGAGGGTTGGGATGGCCACAGCCCCAGAGCCAGTCACCTTGTAACATGAACAGCCTTATCCAGAGTCCCAATTCTCCTCTAATTTACCCCTTATCTTAGTCTGTTCAGACTGTTTTAACAAGATACCATAGACTGGGCAGCTTATAAACAACAGAAATTTATTGCTCCTAGTTCCGGAGGCTGGAAAGTCCAAGATCAAGGCACTAGAGATTCCAAGTCTGGTGAGGGCCCACTTCTTTAAAGACAGCTGTCTTCTGACTGTAACCTCACATGGTAGAAAGGGCAAGAGGTCCCTTTCAGGTCTCCTTTACAAGGGCAATAATTCCATCCATGAGCGCTCTACCCACGGGATCGAATTGCCTTCCGAAGGCCTTACCTCTTAATCCTATCACTTTGGGGATGAAGATTTCAACTATGAATTTTGGGGATACATAAACATTCAGACCACAGCACTCCAGTATTACATAGAAATAATATTATTTTTTTCATATGCCTGGACATGAAAGAGTTTGGAAAACATTACTCTGTAAAATAAAGTTAACATAAGGCACATATTTTCCCATTATTCCTATAATGATCCCAGTGAAAAGAACCTCTTCATATCTTAAACTCAAAATCCTGTGTATACAACTAGCAGCCTTAACTGTTCTACTGTTACCCAAGTTAGGGAGATAATAAATCTCTTACAGAAGTGGCTACTATACTCTCACAAGGTGAAGGAGAAGAAGGGAAAGTGAATAGAGAGGACTCAGATAGGACACTAGGTCTCACCACCCATGTGATACTGTCCCCCTCATCCCTACTTCAACTTGAGTGATCTAGATCTGCTTCTTTCTATTTTGCATATAACCTTTGTTGAAGTCAAGGTTCAGTGGCTAAAAAAAGCCTGCAAAACACCACCTTCAGAACAGGCCTGAACAGGCTCCTCCATTGTAGTTATGCCAGACTTCTCTATAGGAAGTCAGAAATATTCTTTCTTTGAAAAACCCAAGCTAAAGATTACATGAACCCTATACCTTATGCTCCTTTATTATGATGAGTGCAGGGAATAAACTCTCTGGGACTGAATTTGATGTAGTTATGGTACAATAGTTTAGTTAGTTTTAAGGACACAAATTTAACTAAAGCTTAGAAATCAGCATATGATCTCTACCTCAGCTCACAAGAGCCTGAGCAGGGTATATCGTTCACTGGTTTGAAACAATTCTGGAAAGAGTCCAGTGAGAAAATATTGCATGCCAGGTTCATGCTCAGTTATCTGCAGTTTAAAAAAAAAAAAAAATTCTCTGAATGAAAATAAAATCCAGGGGGGAAAAAAGTCACCAAAAGATAACCAGCACAGCATTTAGGAGAAATTTTAGTTTCTAAGTCCTTCATTGTGTAATCACACAAAGATGATTTTAAAAGCCAAATCTGTGAGTGAGACATACAGTTCTGGGTCTTCAACAAATTCTGACAAGATTTCACACACTGTCGGAGAGGTTCTTTTCTCTTGCCCAGCTTCCCTGCAGCGGAGAGGGGACAGAGCCAATGCCCCAACCTCCCTGCACTTGGGGAGACACTTTGACCCAATTCCAGGAGCCCAAGGGCTGTCCTTAATTAGCATTGTAATTTATATTGCACAATTATGCAAATTGGGTACATAAACAAAATTATCCTTTCAATTTGGCTTTGCTACCCGAGAAATGCAAAGCCAGTTAAAGATAAGAATAAAGAAAACAGAATACATTTGCTTTAATGCAATGCACCATTTCCTAATTTATCCATTCTTTTGTTTTACTCTTTCACCTTGCACTTGGGGTTTTTAAATTTTTCTTTTCCCCTATTTTGTTATTTCTTCCTTTTATGCTTTTTTTCTTTATCTATACTTGGCTCTTTTTCCTTGAGAAATTTTCCATCTCATTAATTCTCCTGCAGTGATTCATAACTCTTTGGGCCATTCCTTTGTTTTTTGATATGACTACTATCCGTCTACAGTTTCCTCCCTTTTTTCTTTTTTTTTTTTTTTTTTTGCTCCCAGATTATCTCCTTTCTACTGACATCCCTTTCCATTTTAATCCATTTTCCTTAGTTAGTTTGACTTGCTTTTATAGTTGTGTGATGCTCCTTGCCGGATATCTAGCAAATGCCCCCAGGATGTGATCTTTTTTTCCTAAGAAAGCTGAAAATAAGCATGGCAAATAAGAGCTTGGAAGATAGATAATTTTAGAACACAAAGCCCAATGAAATCGAACTGGAAGCCAATGCCTAGAGGCAATAGACAGTATTCAAGGAGGTGTTAACCACCAGGTACTCAATCAACAAATCAGCATAACAAAGATAACTTTCCAATGTTGGATCATATTCCAATTTAGCCAGCCCTTTTAAACAGCCTTAACATTGTATGGAAGGTCTGAAAATCTAAGATATCGAAAACTACTAGAAAATAAAACCTTCTAGATAAAGCTGGCTTTGCAAGAACAGTGGCTACCTGGCTACTGTGATTAACAATGTGTGAGGACTAACTGTTAAGGGGATTTATAACAGAGATACTTGAACAGAATTGTAAAAAGAACAGAATTGTGCATTGCTTTATCTGCCTGGAACCACAGCTCCCAGGGGAAATACTCCACCTCATTCTGGCTGTAGCAACAGCAAATTAAAATATAACCCAAGGGGTACCCTACCCAACTTGGGCAAATCATAGCACCCTCCCTCTGGCTATAACTTTTTCCACTTTGAATAGCATTCAAATGCCTTGTAGGGCCTCCTATACATGTTTTTAGTCTCTATCTGCCTCACTGCCTCTAATTCATTTCCTAACTTTCTCCTATTTGCTTAGTAGGTTCTAGCCATCCTAGCTGTCTAATATTCTCAGCTCACTGCTTTTGTGCCTTTCATCCTCTCTGCCTGCTATTGTCTTTCCTGATTTTTCGATGGCTGGTTTCTTCTTATCATTTGGGACTCTATTCAGATGCCATCTCATAAAAATATTCTCTTATCTCTAATGTTGACCTTTACTCCTCTACCTCATCATTTCCTACACATTACCCTGCTTTAATTTAGTACTATTTGAAATCAGCTCATGTATTTATCTTATATATGGACTTGCCTCTCAGATATCTATCATATATTTTAACATATTTATTGTCTGTCTCTCCTCCCTAGAATGTAAGATCTTGTCTGTCTGTTTCACTGGTAGGTTCCCAGTACCCAAGACAGTATCAGACACATAGAGTATTCTCAAAATATTTCTGATTTAAGTGACTGAATTAATGATTGTTATAGAATGGGCAATGACCTAAACCTGGCCAAAGTTTTTCATCCCCACGGTTTGTGGGGTTTTTGATCAAAAGTGAGTTAAGTTCATCTCTTTTTTGGGTATTGGGGTGCTTGGACTAAAAATAGGAAACTCACAGTAACTGTATTTTCCACTATGTGAACAGAAGTGAGTAAGCCAGAGAAGGATGGAGGGGGTCTGAGGGAACACGTAAGGGGTGGTAGGAGTGGGTGCGGTGGTAGGAGCAGAGGTGGAAACTGAGTTTGATCAGTGTTTGTTCACTGGTTCCTTATGTTCCTGAGATTCAGCTACATTCCTGTCTTCGATTTCTGTGAAATCCCACAGTCTTTTCTATAATTTCTGCTTTTTCTTAACTAATATGAATTGGGTTTCAATCCTTTGCAATCGATAAAAGTAACATAACAACATGTAACATTAAAACATTATGATTAAGAACCTAAAATTGGGGGCACAATTAGACTTTAAATCAAGATTCTATTATTTACTATCTGTATCCTATAAGACCAATTTCTTAATGTTTTCAAATTTTAGATTCACTATCCAAATAAATAAATAAACAAATAGGAGAAGAGCAATACTAGAATCTACTTGATAGAAGCATTGGAAAAATTAAATGTAATTGTAAATGCAAAGTTCTTAGGCACAATTCCTGGTATATAGTAAGTTCCTAATTGAGAAATTTTAATGCTTACAGCCTGGCCGAAAGGAGAAAGTCTGTTTCCAATTGGTATTTCAAACCTACCCTCATTGATGTATCTTTCTTTTGTTGGTGCATTCTGCATTCATATTTATTTTAGAATATTTTCTAAACCCTTTATGATCAAAATATATTTAGGGTTGTACTTCTTGACCTTCCTCTATGAAAATTTATATCCATCTCATTTTCGATATATCAGTTTCTGTTAGATGTTCAGAGTGGGGCATTTGTGAATGAACAAAGTACTTGCTATTAAGAAATTGGGGAAATGGTGATATAGATTGATCCTCTTCAAGTGTAGCTTGGCAAGTGCCAGGTATCTCAGTCTACGAAGAGTAAAGTAAATTCACAAGGTGAGATTCTGGAGGACAGTTGGCCAAAGCTCACCCTTCCTGCTGCTCTTGGTAATGGTCCTCATTGCCTATTTTAGGATGTGGGCTGTTACAATAAGAAAAAAAGAGCTGTACATGAACATGAAAGCTGGAGAGGGACTTAGACTAGATCAACCTTTGCAAGTGAGGCTTGAGATACCACTTTGCTGTTGCTCCCATGGTATGGGCCTGTAGCCTAATGTCTAGTCTGCAAAAGTCCTATAAGTCAGCTTCACTCTCACCACATTAATAAGCTGGATAAGCCCAACAACTGGTGGTGGGGGTTGTGTGAGGGGAAGGGACATGTCCTAAAACCAGTCTAAAATTCAAGGAATAGTGGATAGGATAAGCAAATATAGCGGAGAGTAAAATTCAAGTCTGTAGTTAACTAGTATTTCTTAAAGATCTATCATATCTGCCAAAATTAAAAAGAAAAGATTTCATTAAAATTTTTAATATGAAATAAAAAGTATATAAGCAGAAAATTTCTAAAACCTACACATAATTTAATGATAAATACCAATTTACAAAATGTTGATATTTTGAATATATTTCTTTACCTGAGCCAAAATTGTAATTCAGATTCTGCCTAGTGGCAGAATAGAATATCCAGGGGGCTTGCAACTCCCAGGCAAGATTTAGGAAGAGATTATAGGGAAGGGGAAAATATGCAAGAAAGATCGAGTGTTTTCTAACAAAGTAGATCAGAGTACATTCACAGGAGATTAAACACTTTGTTTTTCTACCAAATTTTGGGTGTGGATTTCAGAAAAAGACCAGATTATAGGTACTATATTTTCTGTTTATATCCAAGTTGTGGTGTGTGGAATTTTGTGATTCTGTTAATCCAAGAATAACAAGGTAAAAATGTAATGGAAAAAACCTTACCTTAATTTTTACAAAAATATATACTTATAAAAAGTATGTTTATAACATATTTATGGACCCTGTAAGAAATATATGAAGAGATATAGTGTTGTTATGTAAGGTCAAATATCATAAATTGGTTATTGAAGTCATCTACATATTATTGAGATAAACAAAAGTATTAATAGATCATTGACTTATTTTAATACTCTATATGAAATATATGCTGCTTCTAGAAATTTTCAATTACTTTTATATTATTTTTTAAATTTTCTGCTTGTTGTATTCTTTCACACTTGTTTGCTGTTTTACTCTTGCAGAATATTGAAGAGGTTTTTCCTTTAAAAAAGATTTAGTTCTGTGATTTACTTATTGATATCACAATTTCTCTAATTCAACTAAATTTGTTTCCTTTTGTTCCTAACTTTTGTCTTTGCTTTATTGTACTCCACTTAAATTTTTGAGATAAAGAATTGATTCCTTTACGTTTCATTTTAATATACTGAATGTTAAAGCCTATGAATTTGTCTCTGAGAACAGCTTTGGTAATAATATGTCAGTGTTAAAATGTGGTGCTGTAATGTCAGTAAATTCCAAAAAACCTATAATTTTGGTTTTAGTTTCCCATTTGTCCCAACAGTTCTTAAGGCAAATGGTTTGATTATTTAATGTTGCTTTTGTTTTGTTGTGTGTTTTTTTTCAATATTTTGGGGAGTATTTTTATGAAACATTTATTTTTAGTACTATTAAATTGTGAGCACATATGATTTCTGGAATTTCTGTTATTTATTAATTTTTTTGTTCTCAACTAATATTGATCTATTTTTATAAATAAACTATAGATGCTGGAAAAAATGTATCGTTTCTGTTTGTAGGGTACAAGACTTTATAAATATCAATTGTTAACTTTTCCTTTCATTTCCTTATTTTAGTTATTTAAATTATATGATTATTCTTTGGTGATTTGATAGGTGTACATAATGTTTATATTTTATATTTATTTTATATGTTCCCATAAAATATCTACATTCTTTATACTTTATACTGTGTCATTATCAAAGCCAAGAATGAGGCAGCATGGATGGCCCCTCCCAGAGAAGATGAAAATCTTTAAATACTTTTCCTTTTGTCCTCCTATTCCTCCTCTTCACATCCACATTCATTTTCTAATTTTTGTCAGTATAATATATATCTTAATACCAAATGATTGTTGGTTTTTAAATCCTTTTTTAAACACTTGTCTTTTATTTTGCCAGTGATTTTAGAGTTTTATTCTTTATAAACATTATATAAACTTACCTTTATATTTGTTCACCACTGTGTTCCTGTCCCCTGCACAGTGCCTGGCACATCATATGCTCTCTGGAATTCTGATTAGGAAACCACTGCAAAAGAACAGGAGAAAGAAAATAAGAACCTAAAACAAGTGAAACTTTAACTCTTGTGATAAGTATTGCTTCAGTAAGCACGTTACCAGCAAAGATGTTATCACCAAGATTGTGATAAATCTATAGAGTGGATTTCATCATGATAATCCCATCTCTGCATGGTCAAAAACACACAAATACATACTAATCAGAACGAAGATTTTACTACTTCCCATATATTAATACTCTTGGGATGTGAGATGCATAAACTAAGTTCATTGTTACTAGCTCTTTTAATAAATTCACCTATAAATACTGTAAACATTGGTTTCAAACTCAGCTGCATGTTGTAATCACGTGGGAAGATTATTTAAAGATCCTAATGACCTGACTACTCACCAGACCAATTAAATCCAATTTTCTCTGGTTGAGACCCAGGCATCAGTATTTTCTAAAGCTTTTCATGGAAGTGCAGAGCGTAGCCAAGAATAAGAAACAGGAAAGTGAATGGAGTCTAAACCTCCAGTCTAGTTATGTGTGTGGATATAATTCAATATAAGAAAGAGCTTTTTTGGATACTTAAAAGGTGATCCTGGGAAATGGAGGTTTTCTTGGGACTAGGATAAACGCATCCAAATGATCAAAAAGTATTGCATCATTCAATAACCATTTTCTCATTTGTGACATGCAGATGAATGGAGTGTCCAGCTCTGTTTTGGAATGAGGGTGGAGACAACAAGAATTAGTGAGGTAGCTCAATTAAAATCAGCATGGAAAACAGATGATAACCCAATTTTTCAAAATTAAAACCTTTGATTGTTTTATAAATTTGTTTTGGGCTCTCCTCCACAAGAAAATTTGAAGTTATAGCTTTAATATTGGGGTCCTATAATCTTTGTCTTTATTTTTAGACATGATTACCACATAGATGTTTCCTGGTTTTATGGCGCCTCAGACATTTCAGTTCAGAATATGGACCAGATTTTCTAATTTTGAAGGTTACCTCAATAGAGCCAAGAAATTATTCTCTCTGGAAATGCCCTTTGAATATCAATGGTTACCATAACAATCATAATGCTTGATTTGGGATAAGAAACAGGTAAAAAACAAAAACTGAAAAACTAAAGTCATATGTGAAATTTTGGTGGCATTTTATTACATGCATCTTCCTAAACACATTATTAGGTGATAAATTAGCAAAATTATCTAATCTATGGTTAACATTGCTACACAATGAAGGGAGCCATTTAGCTATTTTATATATGATAAACTGTCTTGATTCCTTTGCTACTTTTTTTAATTTAAAATTTTTGGAGCAGAATCAATTAATTTAGTAAACACACTCAGAGCTCTTAGGAAAAAGATAATGTGTACAGATAAAAGTAAGCCAATTTAGCTTTGCAGAGCTGAAACCTCTCATTATTTTTGGCATCTTCCTTGCTAGGTAAATTATGAAACTGGCAATATCTATTCATTTTATTATTTGTGGTGGTGTTTCTAAATGTGTTGTTATAAATATGCCTAATGCTTGGCAGATAGTCTTAATCATATTTTAAAGATAGATTACTTTGTAAAAAATTCTAGGTTGCTAAAGATGTCTAACTTGTTTAAAAAGTATCAAGCAGAATAGGAAACTTGGGTTTTCATCTTACAGAAAAATAATCAAGAAGATAATGTGAGTTAAATGTATTTTTTAGTGATTTTTCACATATTCCAGTGGTTCTCAAGTGGTTAACCTGGACCAGCAGTACTAGCGTCACTTGGGAATTTCAGAAATGCAAACTCTCAGGCTCCACCCAACCTTAGTGAACAGAAACTCTGAGGTTGGAGCCCAGCAACCTTTGTTTTAATAAGCCCTCTCTGTGATTCTGTTACCCTCTAAAGTTTGAGAAACTCTTATGCAGTAGAGGTACTAAAAAAAAGCACTTGTTTTATTATGTTATTTATCTGTATTGAAAGATATTAATTTTTGCCAAGGAAGTTCATTTTTATCTCCAGCAGAAATAATCAGGGTACCTACTATACTATTATACTTTTCCATTACATGTCAAAGATGCATAACTGGTTTGCAACATCTTTCAACATACAGTTAAGTGATCACTAATTCCTTACATTTGCTTTCAAAAATTCTTTCAAGCAGCAGAGTGTCAGATTTCACGTGCACTTTACTTACCTCATTGAGATAATGTTACTATAATGATCTCACTTATATGTTGCATAATTAGATCTAATATCTCTCTAATGAGATACACCATGTTATTTGGAACCAGCTGTTCTATCACAGATAGCAAAGGACACTGCACACTAAATTTTCCAAGATACTCAAAAATAATGAAAGTGGCCATTTCGTAAAATTATTTTTAATTCCTTTCTTTCAGAATCTAGTTCTTTTTGAATTGATATTAATATTTACAATAGCTCAAAGGACTAAGGAGTCAGCTGGCTTTGGCAGGAAACATAGTATGTAACAATTGCTAGGCTGGGAGACTAAAGACTCTCTCACTCAGTTATCACAATAAAACAGTAAATTAAGACTATAGACCAGCTTCCTCTAACATCCTTGCATTTGTACATTTACAGAATATGTAAAAGTTTTATATTATAGTTTAAGAAATCTTTTTCATATGAATATATTTATTTATTAAAAAAGAGTTGCAAGTAGTTTAAAAATGTGGTAGTCCTTTTTTCAGTAACTGCTAATGTATATTCAATAAATATGAGACAGAAGTAAGTTGGCATATATATCTATGGGGTTTGCTTCATTGGTTATTCACTAATAAAAATATTCATGTGCAATTTTAATATAGATAAATGAATACACAATAGACCTATGTAGATATACAAAGTGAACTGCGAGGTGGCATAGCCACTAGTTTACATTCAATAGTATTCTCATCTCCCTGCTCAATGTAAATACAAAAGTATTTATCTAAACTGTATTTGCTTGTTAATGAAACCAGAACATGCAGCATTTTATGAAAGTGTGGTGAATTAATGGATAAGATTACTTCACCTCCCTACAGCCTGAGTCTCTACAGAAGAGGAAATTAAGGGAGACAAACTGAACTATGATGCTCGGGGACTCCCTTGATTCTGCCTGTCACTGTTTTTAAGCCAGCTCAAGGCCTCAGGGGAGTCTGGCTGTTTGAGCCTTCCTCAGCCAGCCAGACGGTAACGGTCCACTGCTTTTATTCATTACCCTGAATGTAATGCACTAAATTTAACAAGTAACACACTCAGCGGGAATTTATTGGCCTTTTGCAGCATGATTGCGAGGTGGGATATGGATATGGATTCCAATTACTGTTGACACCCAGATAAGAAGAACAAAGCCTGTATATAATTATTAATCAAAGTTGATATTTGGGGGAAATGAAAATAAATAAATAAATAAATATCTCTATATTATGTGAAGCCAACACTCCCAGGTTTAAAGAACTCTCCCTGGTTACACAATAGGAGCATTCCAATTAAATATAGCAATAATAAAATAGCAACACATAAAGGCAAAGTGCTCCTACAAAGCAATAATTTTCACATGAAAATAGCAGCATAGAGCAGTTGTATAGTAGAGGGAAGGCTAACAAATTCCAAACAGAGACTCATGTGTAATATGTAAATAAATGGTCAAACAAACAGTAATCTCTAAATAAGGATTTAACATTTCAATTAGAAAAAATAATCCATGTAATATTGTTATTCCAGAAGGTAATTATATGAAGATTTATTAAAATGTAGTAGAAGTGATTTTTTAAAAACATGGTATTATGTTATCATATCTATAGAACTGGAGTTACCTGATCATGAAAATTATTGTTGGCATATAGATATTTATGATGAACCTCAAAGTCCTCAGATTGCAATAGGAAAGTGGGAGGAGCCAGAATTGTTAATTCACTTCAGGCAAGGGTTTGCTGTTGTTATTGTTTGTTTTATTTATAAAGGCCATAGGAACACAACAAATGTAAAGACATAAGAGAGAAAACATTATTTTATTTTATACCACTTTATGTGTATGAAAAATGTTGAATAATATAAGTCATACGAAAACAAAATGAGAACATCACCTTCTACATGATTAACCCAAATGACCAAGTTAAATTATTGAAATAAGGGGCAACATGCATCACTAGTAAAGGCTTGAGCTCTCACATTA
Organism: Daubentonia madagascariensis; assembly: GCA_023783475.1. Classification (NCBI taxonomy): domain Eukaryota; kingdom Metazoa; phylum Chordata; class Mammalia; order Primates; family Daubentoniidae; genus Daubentonia; species Daubentonia madagascariensis. Next base: position 19,163,288 of record JAKFHU010001684.1, on the reverse strand, counting down.
CGCAGAATCCTATCCTGGTTTTAATAATTACCAGCTTTCTGACCTTGAGCCATTAATTTAATCTCTCTTAGACTGTTCCTTCTAGTGTAAAAGATGGACAATTATAGGAGCTACCTGCATTGTCACACTAAAATAAAATAATCCCAGTAAATTACTTAATACAGTGCTGGGTAGAAAGTAAATATTCAACAAATATTAGCAATTTTATGTTATCTTGTATTATTTTAACCTACACAATATTAAAGCTCATAAACCGGGAAGCAAATATCATCATAACTTTCTTTCATACCTGGATATGCTTCCTTATAAATTTGAGTTCAAATATTTTAATGAAAAGAAGGGACATTTTATCCCCTAATGGATTAGTTTGGACTTGAGAGTCATAATTTTATAGTACAGTCTTGTCACGTAACTGTTTGAAGTTAAATTATATTTCTGATACTCAGCATGCCTAATGTATAACATTGGTTTAATGATACCTGCCTTTGAGGGTGTGTGGGGAAATTGGAGAAAAAAATACATATATAAGTATGTCCCTGAAACTCACACATGGCTTTGTACCATCCAAATATGGAGGTATATATTATTAGAGATCTATAGATGGACCCTTGTGTTTAGTCATCAACGCTATTTCTCCATGTATATTCTCATTATATAGCAAATGAAATGAAGGATGAAACACCCCAATTGGTCTTTTCAAGACCACAAAGTTAATAAACTGGTACAGCAAGAGCCTCACTCACACTAGGTCAAAGTAAGTGACTGTAAGTCAATGTCCTTTATAATATAGTAACTTCCCTCAGTAGATGAGAAGAGAAAAGTGGATAACTGAGAAAATGTGTGTGTATGTGCATGTGTGTGTATATGTATAAGAGGCATATGTTGTTGACAGTGATAGTCGGTACACAGTTTGGGTTTTAAACAGAGAGTAGGTAAATGAAAATCATCCATGTTGTGCCATGGTTTTCTCTCATTTGCCAAGAATGGCATGGAGTTTACCTAATTAAGGCCTTAAATAATTGGAATACTGAGATAAAATTATCTACAGAGGTATGAAGAAGGACTTCTATTACAATGTCACCTACTGATGTTTCGGGGAGCTCAGTCTTCAAAAGGCCCATAAACCCAAAGGAAGCAGTTAAGTAATATGAATTCTGTTAAGTTTAGGGAATCCCAGCATAAAAATGACATGATTATATAAACTAAACAATTTAACCAAAACTAACAATCAAATAGTTAGTTTTTGACTCACATATTATACATGTAAGTCCTATTATTTTTATCTTTGAATTCTGTTATTATACCAGAACAACTTTTATTCCATGATACATAGGATCCTTACGTAAAAAGTGTTCATGTAACATAACAATTAGAGACCTAGTGTTCTGAATCAGAAAAACATGAATAGTATATGATGTTTTTAAAAATTAGAGAAGAATAAATTAAACAAAATATTACTTTAAGTAAATCATAAGTAAATATTTACATTGAAGGGAATTCATTCATCCACTCATTCATTCTTTGGTGATTTGTTAAGTGCCTCCTCTTGGCTAGTTTTGGCTGGCACTGAGCATACGACACTAAATCAGATAGATGAGGTCACTGGAGTCATAGTTGCTTAGATTCTAGTAGTGAATAAAGATATGAAATAATCATATAATTACAATTTTAATGAGGGTGTTGACTTCAATGGAAGCCTATTAATAAATGAGGATTTAAACCTGCTCCTGGTGTGGGGATCAGAAGGGTCTCATTTCACACAGCTGACTCAACCATCACATCAACCCAGTGAGATCAGTACTGCTACAATCACTCCATTTACAGCTAAGAAAACTGAGGGAAAAAGGCATCAGATACATTAAAAAATCATAGCCAGTAAGAGGTACACCCAAGATCCAAACCCAATTTGTCAGGTTTTAGATTCTTCTCCTAACCATTGTGCTATAGAAGCTCGTGCATTTGTGAGGGGATAATGAGAACATACTTCAGATAGAAAGCAAAGTACCTGGAAAGAACCTGAGGTGGAGAAGAATTTGGTACTCTAGACTAGAGCAGGATTTTTTGATAGAAATGTGAGAAATTACATATGTAATTTTATTTCCTAGTAGCCACATTGAAAACAAAAAGTAAAAAGAAATAGGTGGGTACAGCCACTCTGGAAAATAATTTGGCAGTCTCATTTTTTTTTTATTTTTATTTTTTTTCCTTTTATTTCAGAATATTATGGGGGTACACCACTTTGGTTATATATATTGCCTATGCATTGCCCAAGTCAGAGCTAAAATCATGGACATCCCCAAAACTGTGCACCCCGCACCCATTAGGTGTGAGTTTTCCCATCCCCTTCACCCCCCTCCTGCTTGCCTGACCCCTGATGAATATTATTGCCATGTGTGACATAAGTATTGATCAGTTAGTACCAATTTGATGGTGAGGACCAGTGGTGCTTGTTTTTCCATTCTTGTGATATTTCGCTTTGAAGAATGGCCTATAGCTCCATCCAGGATAATACTACATGTGTTAATTCACCGTTGTTTTTTATTGCTGAGTAATACTCCATGGTGTACACATACCACATTTAATTAATCCACTCATGTATTGATGGACACTTGGGTTGTTTCCACATCTTTGCAATTGTGAATTGTGCTGCTATAAACATTCGAGTACAGATGTCTTCATTACAGAATATCTTTTTTCCTTTGGGTAAATACCCAGTAGTGGGATTGCTGGATCAAATGCTAGTTCTACTTTTAGTTCTTTGAGGTATCTCTGTATTACTTTCCATAGAGGTTGTACTAATCTGCAGTCCCACCAGCAGTGTATGAGTGTTCCTATCTGTCCACATCCCCACCAACATTTGTTGCTTTGGGGCTTTTCGATAAAAGCCATTCTCACTGGAGTTAAGTGATATCTCATTGTGGTTTTGATTTGCATTTCCCTGATGATTAGAGAAGTTGAGCAATTTTTTATATGTTTGCTGGCCATTATTCTGTCTTCTTTTGAAAAGTTTCTGTTCATGTCATTTGCATATTTTTTAATGGGGTTGTTTGATTTTTTCTTGTTGATTTTCCTAAGCTCTGTATAAATTCTGGTTACCAGCCCTTTATCAGATGGGTAGCATGCAAATATTTTCTCTCATTCTGTAGGTTGTCTGTACACTCTAGTGATAGTTTCCTTGGCTGTACAGAAGCTTTTTAATTTGATCAGGTCCCCTTTATTTATTTTTGTTGCTGCTGATTGCTTTGGGTGTCTTCTTCATAAATTCTTTGTCTAGGCCAATGTCCATAAGAATTTTTCCAATGTTTTCTTCTAGAATTCTTATGGTTTCACATCTTAGGTTTAAGTCAGTTATCCATCGTAAGTTGATTTTTGTGAGAGGTGAGAGGTGTGGATCTAGTTTCAGTCTTGTACATGTGGCTATCCAGTTTTCTCAGTACCATTTATTGAATAGGGATTCTTTTCCCCAGTGAATGTTTTTGTGTAGTTTGTCAAAGATCAGATGACAGTATGAGGATGGTTTTATATCTGGGTTCTCAGTCCTGTTCCATTGGTCTATGTCTCTGTTCTTGTGGCAGTCTTATAAAACTAAACATTCAATTACCATATGACACAGCAATTGGACTCTTAAGAATTTACCCCAGATAAATGAAAACTTATGTTCACATAAAAACCTATACAGGAATGATTATGACAGCTTTATTTATAATAGCAAAAACAGGAACAAACCCAGGTGTTCCTCAATGGGTAAATAGTTAAATAAACTATGGTACATCCATGCTGTGGAATATTATTCAGCAAATAAGAATAATGAATTACTGAATTTATATACATATAAATGTATGTATGTCGATACCTTGGATCAATGACTTGGACCAATAACTTGGATGAATCTTCAGAGAATTATGCTAAGGGAAAAAAGGCAATCTCAAAGCATACACACTGTGTGATTTCATTTATATAACATTCTTCAAATGATAAAATTATACAAATGGAGAACAGACTAGTGGTTACTAGGGCTTAGAGCTAGGTGTAGGGACGGGGCATAGGAAGGAGGTGGGAATGGTTACAAAGGGGCAATATAAGGGATCTTTGTGATGAAGGAACAGTTCTGTATTTTGATGTGGTGGTGGATATATAACCTACACATGCAATAAAATTGCATAGAACTAAGTGCATACACACAAACAAACACATACAAATGAATACAATTAAAATTGGGGGAATATGCATAAGATTGTGTTACTGTTGATATCCTAGTAGCAGTAGTGTGACTACAGATTCGCAAGATACCACTATTGGAAAAAATAGATAAAAGGTACCAAAGATTTCTGTGTATTATCTCTTACAATTACATGTGAATCTATAATTATCTCAAAATAAAAACGTTAATTACAAGAAAAGAAACAGACGACATTTATTTTACCTTAATTAAACCAATATATCCAAAATATTTTTATTTCAACATATTATACAATATAAAAATTTTATTGAGTCATTTTACAATTTTTCATACTGTTTAATTGGACTAGCCACATTCCATGTTCTCAATAGCCACGTGTGCCTAGTGACTACCATGTTGGACAATGCAGGTGTAGAGGAACAAAAAGATAAGAGGTGAGGCGGAGGCTGAAGGGGCAGGCACAGCTCAGGTAATGAAATGCAGAGTCCTTGCAATGGCCCACAGGGCCTGATACTGTAGCGTTCTCCCACTGCTTTCTCCCTCGCTCATTGTCCTTCAGCCACACTGGATTTCTTGCAGTTCCCAGAAAATGCCACGTGTGTTGCAACCTCAGGAACCTTGCTGTTGCTGTTTTCTCTTCCTGGAACACTCACCCCCACATCTCTCTCTGACATGCTCCCACACCAGGAATTGTCTCTGCTCAGGTGTCTGTCACAGGGTCTTTCCTGATTTACTTATATAAAATAGCACATGCCATCCTTCTCTGGGCCCCTCTATCATCCATTACACTGATTTCATTTTCTCTATTGTACTTATACCATCTGACATTCTATGTACTTTCTCACTTGCTTATTTGTCAGGTTTCCACAGAGGGCAAGGATTTTGTCTGCTTTATTCAAGATGTATTTCCCAGAACCTGGAACAGTTCTTGGCACACAGAATGCATTCAATGAATATTTGCTGAATGAATTGCTTGATGAATAAATGAATTATGCTTAATTCCTTCACAGTTCTCAATGAGCTATCTCAAAAAAATCTATGCATATTTTCCTTGAAATCAAAAACTGACATAATGAAATTTAGAAATTGGGTAAATTGTCCTGAGTTTTTAAAGTATGAAGGACAGAAGCAATTGCTATGCATTCCAATGAAATCAACAAAATATTATTAATACAAAGATTAAACTTTTGCCTAAATTTGGTTTTTTTTAAATATTGCTACAGAGAGCTTTCATTTCTGATATAAGATAATTTTGTATAGACTTTATTCCTGTATTCATGATTGATTCATTTATATCTTGTTGCTAAATTCACTTTTCTACCAAGTAAATTCATTTAGAAATTCTGAAAAAAGATACTCACTATTCCCAAAAGTACCATGAAATCCTTCTTAGTACTCTGGGCCTCCAGTGACATAATACCTTCTTGGAAATGCCTTCTTCTAGGAACCCCAATCAGAATTTTTTCTCTTTTAGACTACTACTATTGTTATGTACCTGAACTTAACACTTATTCCAGTCTACTTGTATCAAAGATATTTACGAAAATGTCCTCACTGCAGGAAGGCAAAAACTGTCTTTTTCTCTCTCAGTCACTAGCATAATGCTTTGTACTTCTCAGTTAAACTTAAATAAATATTTGATGAATTGAATTGAATTCTGTTTTTTTAATAATGTATGCATACATCTAGTCTAGAAAACTCAATAGGCAAGCATCGCTTGTGATACCTCTCAAACACAAATTCAGACTGTCCAGTATTTGTCTCAGAAAATAACTAACATTTATTAAGTTTCTATGATGCATTACAAATTTTACATGTGATTTCATTTAGTATCCATAATATATGAAGTAGGTATTATTGGAAACACTCTATCTAGGAGGAACTAAAAGCTCAGAGAGAATATGTAAAGTTTCCAAGGTTTAATGGCTATTAAATGTCCAAATCCTCCAAGTGTGTTGACCCCAAAGTCCAAAGTATTATTTCACACTTCCTAGTAGGGATCCAATACTTCAACATAGAGATAGCTTATACGGACAAGCAATAGGAGGTGTATGTTTTATAAGAGGAAATTGAAAAGTTAGAGATTATCTAGAAAAACACACCTAAGACATGTTGAGCTCCTTAAACTATATCTCATGTAAGATTAACAAATTGGAGTGTCTTTAGTCAAGAAAATAGCAAGTGATGCTGCATAGAAAGAAGTTTGGCCTCACTCAAAGAGAGGTCTGGACTTTGCACCTGGCTTCTGGGAGATAACCTCTAAATCTCTGAAATTTCCCAAGTGATAGGAATGTCTTTGTTACCATGATGGGTCTTTTGGACAACCTGGTATATCGAACAATCAATCATGTCTATGTAATAAAGCCCCAATAAATCTCTGGATATGGAAGCTCAGGTGAGCTTCCCTAGTTGGCGATACTCCATGTGTATTGCTATGGTTTCAGTGTGTTTCCCAAAAAGCATGTGTTTGGAACATAATCCCCAATACAACAATGTTGCAAGGTAGGGCCTAAGAAGAGGTGATTAGGCCATGAAGGCCAAGTGAATGAATTAATGGTATCACGGGAGTGGGTTTGGTATAAAAGAGGGAATTTGACCCTCTTTCATACTCACATTCATTCTCTCTCTCTCTCTCGCTCTCTCTCTCACACACACACACACACACTTCTGCCATCTGCCATGGTATGAAAAGCCCAGCAATGAAAGGCCCAGATGCCAGTCCCTCGTTCTTGGGCTTCCCAGTCTCCAGAACTATGAGGAATAAATTTCTGTTCATTATAACTACCCAGTCTGTAGTATTCTGTTATAGCATCACAAAATGGACTAAAACATTTATCACCACACAAGGCAACAGAAACTTTTTGTTTGGAACCCTACCAGATTCTGTACTATGTGACTCTTCCTTTGGATGATTTTCTGTATCATTCCTTGTAATAAATGAAACTGTGAGTATAAGTTTCATTGAGTTCTGTGAGTCTTTCTAGTAAATTATCCAACCTGAAGGTAGTTTGGGGAAGTCCCAGACTTGTAGTTCAGGTCAGAAGTAAGAGTGGTCTTCTCTTTAACTTTGTAGTTGGACTGTAATTCCTTGCAGTTGAACCAAAAATCTTAGGCATACTTCGTGGTCTGGAAGACTTTATCCTTAATATCATGTAGATGCATAATAATAACACCATAATTTTAGAGATTCTTGAAAAGTTATTACAACAAATTAAAGGCTTACAGGGGACAGCAACATGAAAACTGACTCCCAATATTCAAAGTACTGTTATGTAGACATATTTGGTGTTGCTCCAGAGACAAAATTTGGCTCAATATAAGAAAGAGCTCTTTAAAAATTAGAGCTACCCAAAGATGTCATTAGCTACCCATGAAAGTAGTAAGCTTCCCACCTTAGAAAATGTTAATTCCTAGATTAGAAAGCCATAAACCAGATGTATTGCTAAATTAATCCAGCCTCAGAGGAGAGGGTAGGTGATTTTTAAGGTATCTTCTAACTCTAAGATTCTGCTAACTTGTGGTCACCATTGCTATTTCTTTAAAATGTGAGCATATAAGGCCAAGGTTACATATGTAATAGGTCAAAGTCTTAGAATTGGCTTTTATAAAGCATTAGTTTTGCTTTGCCTAAAAATACTAGATCACTCAACGAAATCCAATTATCTTGCCAGATATAAGTTAAAAAATAGAAAAAAGGATTTCCCTAGGAGAGAACATTTAAAGTTGTGTAGCACTGGCTCACATCCTCCCATACAAGTTTTTGTCATTATTAGAGTAAACTAAGGAATGCTTACTTTCAAATGTTAATGGAAAGTATACCTTTTCTGAAAAACAGCCCTATCGCCAATGCAGGATTTTAATAACATACCATGAGAATTGGTATTTTGTTACAAATCAAATTACAGAAAAACGTTTTCAAATGAATCATAAATGAATATAAACAAAATTTTAAATTGTCACACAAGAACATAAACTACACACTTGACAACAATTAAATTTAGTGCAAAATTTACTTGAATATTCAAAACAGAAATTCACTTCAGGAAACTTTTTCTCACACTAAAATTACCACTAAATGCTGTCACATCAGCTCCTGAAATACGAGGTCTGTCCAGAAAGTATCCAGCCATGTAATATGAAAAATGGAGACATTTATTGAAGAAGATACAACATACAACAAACATCATACACAGGACAATGACACCTCAGACCCTTTTAAAAGTAGGTACCTTGGACCTCACACAGTTCTCCCAGCATCTCTTCCACTGTTCAAAACACTCTGCAAAATCCTGTGTTGAAATCGCCATCAGCTGTCTGGTCGTATTTTCCTGAATCTCATCGACGGTATGAAATCTCTTTCCTTTCAAAGGTGATTTTAGTTTGGGGAAAAGCCAGAAGTCTCAGGGTGCCAAATGTGGGCTGTAGGGGGGCTGAATCACCTGGGTGATTTGATGTTTCACCAAAAAACTCTGCATGAGACATGATACATGGGTGGGCGCGTTGTCATGATGAAGATGCCAATCACCAGTTGCCGATAGTTGTGGCCATTTTCATCACATTGCATCTCTCAACCGACGAAGAACATTGAGGCAGTACTCCTTATTATTTGTTTGGCCTGGAGGAGCATACTCGTGATGGACAGCAGCTTCCCAATAAAAAACATCGTTAACATGTTCTTGATCTTGCTGTAACTTTGCCGCGCCTTATTTGGGCATGAAGAACCAGCTGACCTCCACTGCGACGACTGTGCCTTCATTTCTGGATCATAGCTGTAGACGCACAAGTCATCTCCAGTTATGACCTTCTTGAGGAAATCTGGTTCATTGTAGCCATTTGAAGCAAGTCATCAGCAAATGTAGCACGATGTTCCTTCTGCTCTGGTAGCAGAAGCCGTGGAATGCATTTTGCCACAACATGTTTCATGGCAAGATTTTGTGTCAAAATCTCAGACACAGTAGCTTTTGGAATCCCCAGATCAGCTTCTGGTTCTCCCATCGTCAGTTGCTGATCTTTGTTGATTGCAGCCCATACACATTCAACATTCTCAGGTGTTCTGTTAGTTGCAGGCCTTCCAGAACATGGATCACTTTCAACAGATTCTCGACCATCTTTGAAGCATTTGTGCCACACTTTTTATTTGCACTACACTCATTGCATCATCCTTGAAAGCCTTCTGAATCATCCGAAGAGTTCTGCAGAGGAATGTTCAAGCTTAACGCAAAATTTGATGCAGATTCGTTGCTCTACTTGCTCAGGTATTTTGAATGCGACAGCCACATAGTACACATGCTCACTCAACGGTGTCTAGCACCCCACTGACTAGTGGTCATTGTTCATGCACGCGCATTCCAGTCCACTCTCCTTGGCTGCCATGTTACATTGATGTCACACAAACCATTCTAGTTCTATTAATAATGGCTGGATGCTTTCTGGACAGACCTCGTATACCTTCTGTAGCTTCCCGGGTAATTGTCATTTCTTTATACTCAACTGAATTTTAGGTTCTTGAGTAAAACTCTCAGAATATGGGCTGATTGATCCAATTAAAAAACTAACCTGTTCCTTAGTGAGTTGCATTTAACACATTTCTGTTAATATTCTAATGAGCATTGTCATAGCAAGCAACACAAAGGCACCTTACTTAAGACAGCTAATTTCATGGACCTGATATGCTATGAAACATGAAACAAAAAAATAAGAATCCCACCTGTTAAAGGGTTATGATCTAAAATATATAAGGAACTCAAAACAACTCAATAGCAAAAAAAGAGATAACCCAATTAAAAAATGAACTTGAAACTTGAATAGACATTTCTCCAAAGAAGACATACAGATGGCCAACAGTTATATTAAAAAGTGTTCAATGTCACTAGTCATCAGGGGAACGCAAATTAAAACCACCATGAAATATCACCTCACACCCGAAAGGATGGCTTTTATAAAAAAAACAAAAGACAAGTGTTGCTGAGGATGCAGAGAAATTGGAAGCCTGGCATCCTGTTGGTGGAAATGCAGAATGGTGCAGCTGCTATGTGAAACAGTATGGAGTTTCCTCAAAAAATTGTAAATAAAACTACTATATCATCCAGCAATCTCATTTCTGGGTATTTATCCAAAAGAATTAAATTCAAGATCCTGAAAAGATATTAGCACTCTGATGTTCATTGGCACACCTGTGACTAGTGCATTGTAGCACTATTCACAATAGCCAAGATGTAGGAACACTTTAAATGTTCAGAAACAGATGAACGGATAAAGAAATGTGGTATATACAATGGAATATTATTCATCATTTAAAAAAGAAGGAAATTCTACCATATGGAACAGCATTGATGTTCTGGAGAATATTATACTAAGTGAAATAAGCCAGTCACAGAAAGACAAATACTGTATGATTCCGCTTATATGAGGTATCTAAAATAGCCAAATTTGTAGAATCAAAGAATGGAATGGTGGTTGTCAGAAGCTGGGGAAAGGGAGAATTGGGGAGTTACTATTCAATGAGCATAATGTTGAATAAACTCTAGAAATCTGCTGTGCAGCATTGTGCCTACAGTCAACAATAATGTATTGTACATTTAAAAATCTGTTAAGAGGGTAGATCTCATCTCAATAAGTGTTCTTACTACAATAAAATAAAATTTTATAAAAAGAATCTCATATGTGAAGTATAATAATCCCTGACTCAACTTTACACAGAGTATTTTATTGCTATTGCTCTGTAGAAATTATAAGCTTAGAGTTGCCTACAGCTATCCTTTTCTGTTTTCACAATAACTTCATCATTTTGCTACAAAGGCTCATTCTGCTCTAGGTTCCTAACTGTGGCAAGTTAGATATTACCTGAAATAATAATTTAAAAATTACATATTAGATGAAGGAGCTTAATTAAAACACAGAAAAATATCCTTTTTAAAATGGTGACAATAATATGTTATAACAAAACAATGTGTTGAAACAAGCAATATATCTATATTCTTACTTTGGGGGCAAAAGCAGTAAGGAAATAGAAGTATAAGGAGTGGGTCATAGACTCCTACATTGCATTTGGTGAATTTGTGTAACTTTTCCTGGAAAAACCTCTCCGATTCCTGATATGGAATTAAAATAGATTCAAGGAACATCAGAACTCGAAGAGAACTCATTAACCTAATACAATACGGCTCTCAGAGTCAAAGTAAGATATTCCCTAACAGTTTCAAAACAGAATATAGGTCTAATTTTAGTGATTTTTTGAATAATTGGTTTATACATAATACCATAGCCTCAATACAAATGGAAAAATGACTATAATTTAATTAACTCCAATAAATATATAGTGGAAAAATGTATCCTCTTCATATCTGGCGAGTGGGATATGAGACTAAAGTTCTGTCATAATGAGCTAATTAACTATACATTAAAGACCGCTAATTGTTCTAGGTTTTTTTCATAAGAAGAATCAAAAAGTCAACCATAGAGGTAGATTTTTTTATGCCATAAACTTCTGAAAAGTCACAAAAATGCTTTTTCTTCACTTCCCAAGAATATATTATACATATCCTTATGTTTTGCAAAAACAATTGACATTTCATATCGTGTCTTCTTATTTTTATCTCAACTCTGTTTTCCAGGATATTGACAAGGATGCACTATTTCTTTGGAGTTGGCTAGAATAGTTCACTGTGCTCCACCACAAGAATACACCAGAATTCTGATGCTTTGAATTGCCCCTGAAATCTGATTCATAGTGTTTTTTTCTAAGGGCACCAATTAGATAGTTAATGGTCATCTAAGAAATCTGTTCGAATACAATGCTCCTCATTTTTTATTCTGACAATAACCTAGGATTAGCTTAAATTAGAGAAGTTCTAAATATGCACCTTGTGTATGTTCAGGGCCACTTCCTGTGGAATTTCTCCATGACTTAATCCAATTTCAGACACATGAGTGTAATAATCCTTTGTCTGATAATCTAGGGTAATGCTACTCAAACTTGCTCAGTTGGTGGAATTGATTAAGATGACTATGATTAAGATGTTCTTTCTGAAAGACAGCTGCACCTGAATGTTTATCACAGTGCAATTCACAATTGCAAAGATATGGAATCAACATAAGTGCACATCACTTGGTGAGTAGATAAAGAAAATGTGGTATATATGTACCATGGAGTACTGCTCAGCCATCAAAAGGAATGAAATAATGTCTTTTGCTTGGATGGAACTGGAAACCATTATCCTAAGTGAAGTATCTCAGGAATGGAAAAACAAATACCATATGTTCTCACTTATAAGTGGGAGATAAACGATGGGTATATATGGTTATAAAGTGGTGTAATGGACATTGGAAATAAAAAAGGGAGGGAGGGCGGGAGGGTGTGAGGGATAAAAATATTACCTGTCAGGTACAAGGTACACTATTCTGGTAATGGGTACACTGAAAGCTCTGACTTCAGCATGATACAATTCATCTATGTAAAAAAAAAAAAACACTTGTACCCCTTAAATCTATTGAAATGAAAAAGATTATACTCAATTACTAGATCTTGAATTTCATCAATAAAAATATGTGGAAAGAAAGATGTTCTTTTTGAAATATCATGTAATAATGAAAAATGAAATTTTAACACGTGAGCTTGAAATATTTGATTCCTAGATGATGTAATCATAATAAATACTTATAATATAAAATTACAAACATCTTCCTAGGCAGCCACAATAAAGGCAGGCTTTCTATGTGCTTCCTGTTGGGATGTACACAATTTATTTATGAATGAATCTTGCTAAGACAAAAAAAGAACGAAATATGATGGAAACATTTCAGTCTAGCTCTAAGCTTGTAGAAAACATAGGGAAAGAAGAACATGGTTAATGACACCCCAGGGATACAATCAGCAAAATCCAGAATGAGAGAAACAATAAATGAAAAATGATGCAATTTCATCAACAAATAAATTACAAAGCATTAAACAGAAGGGAAACCTATAGAATGAAAGGGACTTTAGAAATGTCGATCAAATACCATGTGCGGCACTTGTTTGAATTTTCATTCAAACAAGTTTATTGTAAAAAGAAAAAAACGAGGCAAGCAGAAAAGTTTATACACTTATGGATATTTTATCATACTAGGGAAGTTTTATAAATATTTGTAGTTGTAATAATGCTACTGTGGTTTAAAAAACAGTGCTTATCTTTTAAAGAAATATACTGAAATATTTATTGATGCATGCATATTCTATGATGCATGAGTTTGCCTCAAAATAAATCAGAAAGTTAGCGATGAGTGAATGATGGTTATAGATGAAACCAGATTGGCCATAAATTGATATAAGTTAAATAGTTGAACTTACATATGTGATGCACACATAGTGGTTCATTACGCTATTTTCTCTAATTTGCATATAATTGGATTTCCATAATAGATTTTAAAAACAAAGGCTATCTAAAATATATTGTCATTAATATTAGTATGAACAGAAAACCAAAAGAAAATAAGCAAAAAATACACATGAAACAATTCATTGAAAACAGAGAAAACTCAACTTATTCAGTAATATCTGGGCGATGAGGGGGATTCTCACCAGGACTTGTCTGAAGAGTTCCACGGATAATATGAATCTTCTAGAAAAGAGGGCCCTCAACAGGCAGAACAGAATAACCATCACAAAACCAATGCATTTGAATTATGTGCTAATAGAAGCATGGAGAAAAATATTAAGATAAACTAGAAGGTAGAAAGAAATATGCTCCTAACTTTATTTTATAGGCCAAACACTAAGTCATACCTTTTCTAGATATGCAGAAAGCTTTATAGATTGAAGGAGATGGGTAGAAGAGGATGGACGGTAAATAGTTCAAAAATTACTTTCTTAGTGTTCAATAGAGCATATATTAGTCTTTTCTCCCAAAGACTGAGTGTTTAGACCTAAACTGTGTATTAATGTCTTTCAAGGTCCATATACATTTTTCCATTAATTTCTTTTAGAACAATGTTCATTTTAATCTGATTACTCAAACCATTATTTTGCTTGTTATTTCACTGGTTTTGTTCAACTGGGCTGGAACTGTATTGTATGTGGCCAAATAATATAATATATCCATGTTACTAATTCAATCTGAGTGTTGCCTTAAAACCTGAGTCAAAACTTTTCCCTTTTGTTGGCCCACCTTGGTCTTGAACTCATTGGAGTGTATTAGTTTGGATTATAGTCAATTTGAACCCACTATTCAATCAATAATTGAACTATGCTTCTAAGATGCATTCTGTTTAACAGTGAAGCTTAAACACAGCTTAACCCTTGTGAAGTGTTATGAAGAGCCGTCCTCAAGTGGAGACTTCTTTTATTCTGGTTCGAGTATTTTCTTGCTCTCTTAACCTTGAGCTGAGCAGAATCGTGAATAGCTACATAAAATTCCTTTATCTTTGGTGCTTCACTGTTAAGAGACCTTATTAACACAAAGACATTAAAATCGGATTGAGTCTGTTGCTAAACATTTAATTTTAATGCTTACAATAACTTAAACTAAGACAATAATAGCTACCATTTACTGAGTATGTATTTTAACTAAACACTGAGATCAGAGCGTTATAGACAGCATTATATCTACATACTTTCTCATTATTTATTGGCATTGCAAAAGATCATCCAACCAGCTGCTCCTACCAAGCCCACCACTCTTTCCTCCAAACTTTGCAATGGCAGTGAGCAGAGTTATTGTAGCTTTTAAATATGTACTGAGTGGTGGGCTGGAGCAGGCTCATACTGATTCAGAGACTATATTTTCCCAACTTTACAGTAAGTGACATTATATTGGTAGTTTAAAATGGCCATGGTGGGAGAATTTACACTACTGAAATCAGTAAATGTGTTTATTTTCCTGAGGGAGCCAGTTGTTAAACATTTACCAAAACACCACTGTATATATCCATCATTTATTCTCCAAAAAGAAATTTTTTCATTGGAAGTATCTGATAAGGTCCAGTGTTGCTACTGCAGAGACAGTTTAAAGTTAAGAACTGGCTCATTTTAAACAAATAAGTGGAAAGGAAAGAAATCAGGCTGTGTCACTCAGCCACTCAGGTGTCCCACCCTCTAGCCATCCCTGAATTTGTCTCATTTCTTGAAAGAACCAGGTGAGGGAGCCATGGTCCTATGGGCATTCTCTCAATAACTTGGTGGGAAGAGGGTTTGGGGAAGACTCTCTACTTCAGGGGTCAGCAAACTACAGCTTATGGGCTAAATCAGCCAAATTCTTGTTTTTATAAATAACGTTTTATTGGAACACAGCCACGCCCATTTGTTTATGTGTTTTCTACGGCTGCTTTCACACCTCAATAGAAGTGCTGAGTAGTTGTGACACAGACTGTATGGTCCACAAAGCCAAAAACATTTACTATCTGGCCCTTTACAGAAAAAGTATTCCATGAGTGAGTGGGGTGGTGATGTGTTTGGTTATATGGATGATGCTTCATTTTGGATTTAGTTCATGCAAAAATGAGGTATGAATAAGCTCAACTTCTTTGTCTTACACCAGTCTGATGGAGAGACTTGTAGAAATCTGAGCTATGTCCCTAAATTGTATTCTCATATACTCATGCAATTTCATCACATAGGGAAAGATTTTATTCATTATGTCAGAAAAACATTCAGGTACTAATTTCACCTAGGTTGGGACACCCAGACACTCTGCCTGGATCTCTTTGTTCAATCATTCATTCATTTATTAATTCAACAAATATTTATGAAAGGTCTACCTATGGCCCAGCCTACTAGGTTCTAGGCACTAGGAGTATATCCATGAATAATCAAAGCTTGTGCTCAGATGGAGCTTATATTTTTAGTGGGAAAAACATATAGGCATATACTTGTTTGCTTGTTGCCTAATGCAATATCAAGAAGTAATAAATACTATGGATTAAAACTTACAGCAGGAAAAATGTTGGACAATGAATGAGGTGCTTTTAAAAAGATATTACAGATGTTTAGGGAAGGCATCTCGAAGGAGATGACATTTGAGCAGAGAGATCAGAATAGTAAAGGAGAGAGCCGTGCATTTCTGGCAGAGGGAACAGCAAGGGCTAAGGCTCTTGAGCGGGCACGTGCTCAGCTTGTTGAGAAAAGGCAGGGTGAAGAGTACAAAAGACGAAGAGTCCTGTGAGATGATGTCAATAAGGTAGTCACAGGCAAGGTCATATCGAGCTTTGCAAGCAAGGTAAGGGTTTTGTATGTTATTCTAAAGACATGGAACACCACCAGGAAGTTGTGAGGAGGGTGCTGACTTGAAATAATTTGCATTTGAAATTAGCACCTTATCTCTTTTGTGTAGTGGAAACTAAGGTGGGTGATAAAAGAGAAGATCAGTTAAGAGGCTATTGCAATAATGCAGGCAAGAAATGACCAGCATGTGTAGGACTTAGGGTTACTGGGAACCATGAGAAGACAGTTAAAAGGATTTTTCATCGAAAATGCTTATAGTCTTCCAAAATCCTCTTTATGATTGAATGCGAACTTAGTTCTTACTACATGGAAAGGAGACTGGGGAAGAATCATACATTCATTCAACAAACACTTACTGATCATCAATAAGATAACAAGTGCTGTGAGCTTGAGATTATAAATTAGAAGCAGCTCAGTTTAGAGGAAACTAGTGGGCAATGACTGAATTCCTCACATATCAGCTCCCTCTCTCACTTTACACAAACTCTCTCCAGTCTGACCTCAGCCCCTTCCACTAAGTTTGCATCCATGAAACAACTCTAGAGTTTGAAAAGGGAAGAAACAGAATAAAATAGAATGTGGTCTATGTGGTTCATGTATATGCATGTGTACACACACACACACACACACACACACACACATCCTAGGTCCAAAATGCAATTGTTGATTTTCAAATTTTACCTACCACTATTAACATAGTTAGGTGATTCTCCAGCCAATTAAGCTATGGAGTTTCTTTAATTCATGTTTTAATTATGGCAAACTCAACTCTCCCTTGCTCCTTTCTTATCCTTTCATGTTAAGGTTCTGGGCAATATATACTAAAATTTTTAAATGTTTTTCCTTAAAGACCTTTCCCATTGTCTGACATTGCAAAGACATACTTTCTCTTACTAAACCCACAACTCTCTGTGTTGCCATGGGTATGGTGAATTCAGTATCTTTCCCAAAGTTATGCTTCTTTCTTTATCCTAAACAAAGGACAGTTATTTGAACTGACTGAAATATTCCAACTACAAAGTGAAAAAGTAGCTGGTTTCCCAAACCAGCAAGATCCAAACCCTGAGTGAACATTTTAGTATTTTAATAAAGTGGTGGTGGTGTTCTCTGTCACATGGGTCTACCTGTAACTCCAAAGGAAGCTTTCGACATCAGCTAAAATTCAGGGTATATAAAAGTAGAGGGAGGGGTATGAATCAACTGGTAGACAGTTCTCAAAGCTGAGAATAAAAGTACTAAACTAATATTCCTCAGAAGAGAGATTTTGAAATCTAAATTCTGTGGATTCCTAATTGCAGCAAAAGACACTTCAGTTTGACTTAAAAATTATTAAAGAATCAAGGAAATGATAATGCCTATGGAAAGTTTCATGTAGTATGTATAAAATACACAAAAATATATATATGTATCACATTGTTGTTGGTATATTTTTAATTTTGAAAATGCTGTATGTGTACAGCCCTGACCACATTTTCCTTAGTGTTATGATGAAGATAAAAAATGAAATGAAGATTTGGTAATTCTCCCCAAGGTGTGGGTGAGCTGCATTGGACTTCCTCCACCACACAAGCAATGCTTAGGAGTGTGCCTGGGGAGCTCGGAAGGGTTAAAGTTTTGTCTGTGACACTGAAATTGAGGCCAGCTGTAGGTCATATTCACGTCCCAGTCACAGGAAAATGAACCTGTGAGACAGAACCTAATTATCTGCTAAACCAAAAGCCAGTCTCAGTTCAATAACTTACGACAGAGCTAGCAGCCAGATATAGTGTTACCATGGCAACTTTGGAAAAAGCTCCACTGTGGTTGAGAATAAGAAGGAAAGGAAAGACAGTGTAACCCTGAATGTGCTGTGGCTGTTTGATCTCTGACAAGTGGGTCCATCCAGAAAACCAGGTTATTCTGTGCATGACTACCAATGTCTATTCACTTCAATATCTGCTACAATTAATGAAAAGAAAAGTGCAATGACAATGTCCTCTGGGCTTAAAAATGAACCGCTAGTTAATGGCTAAATGAGAATTAATTCTAAAAAGAAAAATACAAGCTTCCTCTTCTCTTCCTCCATGCCATCCCTAAATACAGATAAAGCAGGACACAAAGCAGGGGGGATTCTTGAATACCTCATCATTGTTCAGAATGAAGTTTGTGTCCATGAAATTCATTGTCACGCTATTTTCCTCTGCATCCCAAATGCCAAGATATATTTTGAAGAAAAACTTTTAGGAATTGAAGCAACAGTATTTACTTTTCTAAGGTGTAGGAGTAGAATTGGAGGGCAGGGGAGAAAAAATTTATCTTTGTGAATTCTGCCTAAACTTTCAACTGAAATAATTTCCTAGGATATTGAGTTAAGAAGAATCAAACATTAGAGCAGGTAAGCCCTACCAGGTTAGTCATTTTTCTTCTTGCCAATTAATATTTGTAGTTCTTTCTAGAAGAGCACTGGATTTCTGAATTTGAGAGATGATATGGCTTTATGCACATAAAAACTTCAGAAACCAGTTACCATGAATACTGTGAAAACAACATCTCACTAAAAATATTAGCAAAGAAGAAACAAGAGCTTACCACACAGTCATACGCACTTCAAGGAAGAATTCAGAAGTACATTCCTCTATTTTTTTAAATTGTTCCCAATGGAGACAAATCATGCTAAAGCTTGTCAGTTACAATTATTGGATTTCAACATTTTTGACAATTTTGGTATGTCATTAATGAAGTAATAAGACACAAGCAGTCCATAATGTTATCACTTGGGTTTGTTATCCAGGTGTAACACCAAATTTGAATCACATAGATATCTATGTATAAATATATAGCTACAGCAGTGTGTTTCTTTATGTATAACTCATAAGCCCATTGGGTTTAGAATAAGGAGAGGAAGGAATATGGAGATGAATAATATTCTTTTCATATGCATGAATAACTTTGCAGTAATGCAAATGAGAAAACACGAAATGGAAAGTAGGTTTCTTCTAGCAGAAATATGACTAAGAATGTAGCCTGAAATTTGCCAATAAATTAGAGTCACTTATGATATCTGCAAATTTTCTTTAAGATGTCACATCTTTTAAAAACACTTTACCCTACCCTATTATATTATATATTCAGTATATAATTATGTAAATATGGAAATTCACAACTTCAAATTCCTCTAAACTACCATGATGCATGACAGGGAGCTTTAAGATTGTAAGAACATAAAAGGCGGGAGGGGGATGGGGACACAGGAATGCAACACCAAAGGGCAAAATGAAATTTCTGATTAATTTCCAGGTAGAAGTAACCTAACCTCTGCTTATGACCTTAACTTTTCAACTAAACGGAAGCCAGAAAGTATCCCCCTTTCTAAGACAGATGTTTCTGAGATCTGGTTATTAAAAGGCTTGTAAAGATGCCAACTAAAACAGTGAAGTCCAATACTGTTTGGATCCTGTTACTTCTAATATAAGTTTTACTCTTAATCTTTCCACTTATATGAATTAATTAGTTAGGAAAGAAAATGAAGCAATTTTATCAGAAAAGCATCTGAAAGAGCTTACTGATTCAAATGCTCTTACATTTTAGCCATATCACACACGATTAGCTTGCAGATGTGAGCTTAGTCATGATGCAAAGCACCAGATTTCACTGGATTCTGTGTTTCACTTGAATTCTCAGGAAAGATATTGGAAGCACGAACAAAGAAGTCATACTTTTTTTCTCACGATGCTTTTCGTCAATGATTTTGAAGAGGTGTGCCATGACTTCACATAGCACAGTCTTTCTAAACTGTTCCATTGTACATTTTCTTTAGCATCATCATCAATATTTGCTATATGCTGTGGGTGGAGTGTGTGTGTGTGTGTGTGTCTGTGCACTTTGCTTATTTCTAATTGTAATCTTAAAATCCCTAAGTGAGAACTGTGTGAAGCATATGCTCTATCCAGCATAAAGACATTGATATGTTCAACTAACATTAAAACAAATACAATAAAATAAATTGTAGCTGAAAGTAATTTTCCAACTTCAAATAATTTGCTTGCCACATGGAAGGTATTTAATGTGTTTGTTGACTGAGTCACTGAATACATGGGCTTATCTGTTAAGGACGAAGAACTTGATTATCTGCATAAAGACAAAAGAAGAAAAAGTAAAGTCTTGAAAGAAATTTAGGGAAAAAAGACTAAACTCTATGCCACCCTTGGATAAACTACATGAAAAAGGTTCCAATTTTCAAAGTTCTTAATTAACTCACTAAAAAGGAAAAGGAAAAGACAATCTAGAACTATGTTTTTCACTACTGGATCTGGACTAGAATATTTTGGAATTTAATGTACAATAAAGGTGGAATTACACACTTCTGAATTCAACTTTCTCCCTATTAAGGTCGATCACTGTTTTCTGGTCTATACTAACTTCTGCTAATGTGTGTCTGGGTGTTGATCTTTCACCCTTGGAAAGTTCATGAAACTCTTCCCTCAGCAGTAAAACTACATAATGTTACTCTCAGAGTACCAGCTTGCTGAATAAATTCCTACCCTTGGCTTCAGCTGGTGTTTTGGATCCTCTGAAATTCCAAAGAATCTTCCATATGTTGTGAGCTATCTCGTTGATACCTCTTGAAGACATGGCACATTTTGCCAGCTCTCTTCCATTCCCTGGTAAAGGACATTCTTGGGAGAAGGTAATGGGTTAGGGATTTGAGGGATGGGTGACAGTTCAAACCTTCTCTCGTTCTTCCCCACTGCCATTCCCACAAGCATCTGCAAAGCTGCCACCTTCCAGGCTTCCAGTTCGGAAAGGATCATAACCCTTTTGGCTTTTATGTCTTCATACGCATCTAAGGGGTACCTGTTACCCACTTCCCTTTCCCAGAGGCTACAAAACTTGGAGTGAAATAGGGAATACTTGCCTATATTCGATTTTCTCTTCTCTCTCTGGTACTCTGGTATCTTCACTGCTCCCAGCCTAGAAAGTTTCATGGTGTTCTGAATGACGGGCAACTGCCCCCAGATCATAACCTAAAGCCTTCTCTATTTTATAGTTAACTTTTATAAATTCTATGATCCAGGTCTCTATGATTAGGCTAATATTTCTGGCCATGCCTTTTAAAAATTAAAAATAAAACCATTTCCTTCTCAACAGCCTATCTCTTCTAAATCAGAGCAATTTGTTTTGAATTTATTATACCTGTTATAAGTTTAAAAATTAATCTAATAGGCACTTCAAACCTTCTGTTGATTCTATCCTTGATTTTTTCTTCCCCACCATGAAAACAATAAATGTCAAAGATCAAATGAGTAGAGAAAAATAAGGCAACAGTCATAATTTTGAGAGGTAATATTTTTGGGTTAAATTTTCCAAGTATCATTCCACTATATAGTGAATCACTCGGCTCTGTTAATTCCATCTAAATCTAAATCTTTCATCTAAATCTTTCTCTGATCCCTCCTTATCTTTCTATTCCCACTGCCATCACCTTCATTCAGGCCATTATCACCTGTTCTAAATAATATTCCAATGGAGTCATTATATATAATTATATAAAACTGTATTTATCACCATAGTACTGTTTATATTAGTTAAAAATAAGATTGCAATAAACTCAATTTATACCTGTGAGCCAAAAGGTTAAATAAATTATATTACTATATCATAAAAAAACATATTGAGCATATAATAAAATAATATGTGGGAAAACATTTAGTATCTAACCATTAAAAAACAAGTTACAAAAGATTATGAAAATATTGAGTACGTGTGTGATGGGAGAGAGAGAGAAAGAGAGAGTGAGGGAACGTGTGAGTATATACTGCGTGAATAATAGGCCTTGTTCTCTGGGTGATGGTATTAATAATTGTTTTTGCTTTTTTATTTGTCTGGAATTTCTATTAATAATTTTATAATTTTATAAAATGAACATTTGTTATCAATGTGCAGTAGGAGTTTAATTTATTTTGTAAAAAAATCTGGTTATCTTTAGGTAATGTAAGAATATCTTAAATTATCTTAAGATGGCTTGAAACTAGTAGGTTTAGCAACATTGGACTAGTAAGTTTAACCCCATTTGCAACCAGTAATACTATCTTTCCAGTTGCACATGGAAGGAGCCCAGTATTTTCAGGATATGAATCACCAGAATAGGACAGGAGTTTAAAATGAGATATGTTTCATAAAATGATGTAATAAAGAAATTTGTACCTCTTTCTAAGCAAATTATATTATTGAGAGAGAAGGTTGAGATAAAATGTTTCCCCATTATGGTTTGATTCATTTATTATTAGATGCTTCAAAATTGTTTACGTTCATTATGACAGATTGCTTGTTTTTCAGCAAAATCTATTCTCTTTTTATTCTGGTTTTTAGCTGGCTAGTAACTACCCATAATAAAGTCTGTATTTCCATGTACCACCTCTGCCAAAACTTTGTGTACCTGGTAAGTAAATTCTAAGGGCATAGTGAATGCTGTTGATAAAAATTCCAGATAGTTTCTTTAAAAGGAAGTACAGTGCCTTTGTTTTTCTCCTTTCATTCCTACTGACTGAAAGTGAACAACACGGAGGAAATCCAGCCATCATCTGGAGATTACCTTGGGAATAGAAGTCACTCAGAGACAGAGCAACAAGATAGATGCAGCCTAGATCCCTAACTTCAGAAGTGTTCAAATATGTTTTTAGGAGAATGATTTCCAAAGCTATGTGTTCACCTCTAAATTTTCCACTACTACTTTTCATCTTCCTATGGTGTCACATTCATATCATACCTGATATCAAAGTTCTATTAACTGAAATACAAGGCCAAGGGGGAGCTGATGCTGGTTCACAGAAGAAATATGATGACTCTTATTCTTCTATTGTCAACAAGGTAGAAAAACTTTATGCCATCCTCTCTTCCTTTCTTCCTTGCCATAATTTGCATCCCCATGCAATCAACTCTGTCATTAAATTTTTACAATTGTACGTGATGAGATTTCTCCCATTTACCTCCTGCTTTTTATACTAATTGCCCCTAGTAATTCTTAATTTTGGCTGGTTTTAGTCTCCTTTGAGAATCTTATAAACACTATTGGATCATTTTCCCAGGAGAAAAGGACATCCACTCAAAATATTACACATAATCTCATGGGAATATGAAACTCCAAAAGTTCAGGGATATGTGGAATTCACGTTAGGAAACTCTAGTTTCCATCTCCATTTTTTTTCTTCATGTACAGTTGCAATAGTCCTTACTCATGTCTAATAATCACTTATATCTTCTTATTTCAGCATTTTTAAACCAACTTTTTCTCAGTCGGAGTGTTAGCCAATCATCTAAGAGATTTTACAAAATGCCCCTGTATGCTCTCTACCCTAGACCTACTGAGTCAGAATTTACAGGGTAGGAAGAATAGCGTGTCTTCATAACTTTCTCAGAAATTCTGTTATATCCTCTGGGTTGGGGTGTTAAACCATACTGACTGAAAACAGATTAATCTTGCATCTTAAATCCTTGTATCTGTCCACAAATATCTAAAAGGTTCCCCAGTGCCTTTCTAGGACCTGCTGCATTGTAAAATTACACAATCACCAGGACAGCCTCCATGAACATTGTAGGCACTCCACAAACTGATTTTTGTTTACCTTTCAACAGGCACCCAATTTCCAACTTTCCAACAAAGCCATCCAACTTTCCAACAAAACTTACTGCCAAACATAGCCCATATTTTCTGTTCCTGTACTTTTGTACATCTTGCATATTCCCCCTGAAACCCTAGCCCTTTCATCAATTTTTCAAGAAATCCTTCCTGTTCATCAGCAACCAGCTAAATACAGCCTCCTCCATGAAGTTTTTCTTGATTTTCAATGTCTAAAGTAAATACCTCATATAGAAGCTCAAAACATTGTGTTTACATCTCCTTTATGGATCTCTCATATTCTGACATGATAATACTTTTAGGTTTTTTTTAAAAATTTCTCATAAGAACATAACATTCTATAAAGAAGAAAGTCTAACTTCATTTTGTATTCCCCACCTACCTAGCATAGGATCATGTTTTGTATAGATTATAAATCAGTAAGTGGGTGGGTAGAAGGATGAATAAAAAGATTAAAGGGTTAGGGGTCTTCTGTTTGTAATTGTCCATAATTCCCCTTGTTCATGGAGCTGTACAAAATAACAAATTTAATAATCAAAGTGTATTCTTATTTAGAAGCATGATTTTGACAAAGTTGAGGACTAATAATTAAGATGAAGAGAAAACACTAGTAGGCATTATGGTAATCCTCTCATGCGTGATAAAATAGGGAGTGGTAATGCCCAAATTCTCCATCAATAATGTGTTAACACAAGTACCCTCAAAAGATATAAAACTATTAGGTACCCATAATAATTAAAAATTTTAAAAAAGAAAAAAAGGAAAAAAAGAATATGGTATTTAGAAGACCCAAGTTTTCACTGAGTTTAGACCAGTCTTGGAAAGGGATCAAGCAAAAATACTAAAAAAGTAGAAGTTTTTCCCCTCTATAGTTTTAAAGAAATTGTAGTATTCTCTCAAAGGTGGCAGACACAACAGAGTAAATTAAATTTTTTAATGCCAACCTCCTAAAGCCCTAAAAATAACTTCTCTTCACGCTAGTAAAATGTGGGGTTATTTCTATATCACTTGGGTTAAATGGTCAAAAAAGCTGATATAGTTTAATGCACGGGCCCACCTACCATAATCAAGTACTTGTTAGTCAGCATTGGCTCTAGAATAGTTAAAACTTAATGCCTAAAACTTTCTTGTTATGTCCAAGAACATAAAAATACAAATACTTTTCAGAAGATTTTGGGCTTGAGACCTGCCTGATTGAAGTTCAAAATCACTGGATAGTTAATATTTTTATTATTAGATAATCAAAGGTTAATCCGGATATGTGTGAACAAAGCTTGTATTTTCAAATCACACAATATGTTACAACTGTTTTGCAAAACTAAATAGCAGTTGCTGCTGTTGCCATTTTTTAAAGCATCAATGCCTCATGGTTAAAATAAATCTGGCTTATCAGTGACTTTTTTCTTATATAAAATCTTAAAAAAATCAATTTTCCCATTTTAAGAATGAAGAAGAAAGTAAGAATACAATTTTACAGCTAAAAGAAGTCATAATACAACAGTCAAATAATTTTCTGATGATCATGAAAATCCCAAATAAGTCTCAAGAAGACACAGGAAAGGCTTGGAGTAGTAACCAAAGATTTGTAAAATGAAATTGATTTCCATTCAAATCAGGTCTTTTACTCTTCTTGAAAATGTCAAGGTGTCAGCATTGGCCATTACGAGACTGTGATTTATAGTTGAGACAAAGCGATAGTACCAGCTGACTGTCTGGAGCCATGGTACAGTGTCTGGAAAGGCTGCCCATGACAGCCATCTCTTTTCTTAACCAATCAGCAAGGCTTAACTAAGACCTGAGTCTTTTTTCCTCTATCTTGATAAGAAAATAATAAAATACAATCTGGAAGATTTACTTAGTGGGAAATAAACAAGCATAGTGGAGGGAAGTAGGTATCATTATTTCACAGAATAAATTACAAACATTATTTATGGCAATCTATAGTTCAGTCTTTTAGAAATACACAGTTATAATAGGATCATAAACAGATGTCCCAAATATGACTACTTATTTTAATGTACTGGAAACCACAGCATAATTTTGTAATTTGATTAATTAGTAAGAAGAATTGTGAATGTTAAAATAAATTTTCAAACTCTCTAAATTATATTTATAGCTTTGCTCATCTGCATCACAAAAAAATCCAAAATGTTTTGCACTAGAATCATTATTCATAGCAAATTAATCTTTGTCTCATTGAGGAAGATTCCTAAATAGTAGTTCTTGATAGTAAATGTTAAAAACCACCCAGGTCATGCCATGATAAGCAACAGAGCTAACAAATAAAGGCTAAGGTACAAGAATCTAACATCTTAATCATGTAATTATAGACATCACATATATCTCATACACACATATATGCACATGTTAGGTAGAAGGGAAGAAAATCAATTTGTAAACAAAAATAAAAGGTCTCCAAGAATCAGCAACATATCTCCCTAACATTGGAGGTAAAAGTGGGAAAGATATAAAATTTGCTGCAACCAAATGGTGGCTGAGGATAGGCACATTCTTTACCAAACTCTTATTTCTAATAATCCTAAATAATTTTTAAAATTCAAAATTCCTAAATGAGAAAAAATACTGATTTTCCTGATATATGCCACATAGTCAATGATTATTGAAAACGTCAATAAAATATCATTAATCTCCATGATCTCAAAGTTGAGATTTGCTGCAGCAGATATTTTATAGTTTCCTGGCTATACAGAATACATTTGGCAAAACAACCTAATTTTGCCTACATGTTGATAGGCACCACTAAGTTTACGAAGGCAACCATATTTGACAAAGGCCTATAAAATATCATTATGCTAAGCAGTTTAAAAATTTGCAGTGGTTGTGTGTCTTGTTACAATTTTGTTGCTTTAAATTTCTTTCATTTCTGTCATTTGCCAGACCCTCACTCATTCCTCATGGCTTTGATACGTTCATCTTTTTTTGGGCCCCCGCTCCACATGGGCTGTCCAATCAGAGTAACCCTTGTTTGGACAGAGAAGTGACTCCACAGATGGAATGTGACCAAAACAGGGCCAATCAGACCTTCCTGATAACTGAAGTTGATGTTGGAGTAGAGAGAATTTTTTTTTCCTTCTGGAATCACAAGCTGTAGGAAAGATGCACAAGGCAAGTCTGAAGTTGCCACTGGCCGTCTTTGCCACCACATGGGGAAAGGCTACCTGAGAATGAAGTGAACACCGTGGAGACAAAGAAAAGGAAAGAGAGAGAGAGATCAAGCGGGAGAGGCAGACAGGGCAGAGAGAACTTGGGGGAGGGGGAGAGGAATATATGAATTAATGAATTAACAGCTTATTCTGAGTTGAAAAAATTATATTCATGAATTGGTGAATCCCACGTGGGTTTCATTCTCAAGTAAACTCTCTCAACAATCCCAACAAAGATTGTCATTAGCAAGTCAAAAGTCCATTCTCTTTAAAACTTGCAATCCCTGATAACAAAGAACAACAATCTTTTCTCCAGTATCTATGTTACTTTTAAAAGAAGATATTAAGGAAAAGCCTGAAGGAAAGTTCATCCCTGAGTCAACACCATACTGGCCTTGAATGAATTGTATAAACAGTCTTCTATGTCAACATTGGGGCTAATAAAACACATATTCTTATAGATGTGGGTATTCCTTATAGATACACATGTCTTATAGATAGGTAAAGGGCAAAGAGAATTTCCTAACTCAGTAAGAGGTAAGGTAGGGATTACTTTTTTATCTCTCAAATTCAGAATCACATAGTACAATTACTTTATCAGTAATTTACTTCATTATAGTTATTTAAAATATTTTAAATCATAGAGTTGAATCAGAGAAAATGACTGGAAAGAATATACAATTTGAGTATTTTTCTTCCAAAGTAGGATGAGCACTTCTGTTATATGTCTAATTACTAAAAAATACATTATTTCTTTGTCCCATGTGTACATTTGGTTGTTTTTAGTCTGTGCACTAGGTGGCCCTCACTAGGGCACATCCTTTGGCAAGAAAACACAATTTCTTTAAACATAACACACAATCCCTTTGAGATTCCGTTAATCATTTTTCCTCTCTAATTGAAAAAGTCACCACGTAAATTAGAGTACAAATTTCATTCTTCTAGAAAGAACCTTAAAAGTTGACATTTCTTTGAACAATTGTTTCAGAAATCCTTTTTTAAGTACATTTTCATTTTCTGGCATGGCTTGAATTGAATTCTAAACTTTCTGCTGCTTGTCCTCTAAGCCCCTCTGGTGAATTTAAATAGGCTTCCCTATATATTTAGTACATTCAAGAATTCTTTGTTGCAGTGCCTACTTTGCTTTATTATTAGAGGGCTGCCTCGGAAGTCCAGCAGCCAGTTTGTTTTCTGCCATTAATAAAGACTCTACTTTTTTTCCCCACCTCTTTGAAGAAGTTGAAAAGGCTCCATGTTGGGTGGAGGGGGGCCAGGAAGAGAGGGAGAAGTGAAGGGAACCGACTGTGGTGTAATCCCCCAACAAAAAATGTTGTCCAGTGTAGAAACCTCCCCAAGGTTTACAAATGCTCAGGCTGGGCTTTTGGTGTGATGCGTAACAGAGTAATAACTTAGCCACAGACTAGTCTCCCTCACCCTCAAGATCAGGACTTGCGCTACAAGAATGAAATTACATTTCAAAATTCTATAAAACCAAATGCTTCAGTTGGCTAATATTTCAACACCACCCAAATTTGTTCCTGAAGATGTTCAGAAGCAGTAAAAAACAATCACAATGTAAATTTATAATTTCTTACACTTCATTTATATGTCTAAAAAAATACATAGAAGAATTTCAAGAAAGACCTACCAATTTGGACGTATAAAATACCAACGTTGACTCATGGCCTAGGTAAAGCTAATTCAAAAGCAAGGAAAGATGATTCCACAGAATAGTTACTTGGCGCTCACAAATCATCAGACACCTACCAACAAAGAGGGAGAAACTTCTTAGAAAGAGGAATAGTTAACGCAGCCTATACAAAGAACCCAAAACACCCTGAAAACCTTATATGGTCAAGACAAAACCTAAGAGCTATTAATCTCATTTATTTGACTTAACAGATATAGTCCATGGTTATACTGAACACTTGCTTTATTCGTTTAGGAATTAATTATTAAGGTAACAGAGTTAAAATCACATTTCTTACATCAACAATGAAAAATTTACTTCACCTTATCAGAATTTTTCACTTTTATTAATATATTATCTATAAAGTATGCATCAAATTAGCTGAGTAGTTACATAAAACGAAACTATTTAATCTTAAATTCATTTAATCTCAATTACCTTCAAGTTCTACCTGCTTTCAAACTTCCACAAGTAAAATATTACATATACATTAACATTATGGGCTGATACTATACTTCTGATAAAGCTACATTTAACATGAAGGGATGTGGGGAAAAGCAACATTCAATGAAAATCGAAGCTAGCTCATTAAAAAAATGATGTGTATGGTTTTATGAAGTTGTCTCAATTTTTATACCATTTTTATTAAACCTTTTAAAGAAATGAAGACATACATTAAAAAAATATATATATATAAGAACCAGTGTGTCCTTGGTCACTGATAGATAAGAAAACTAGACATGGAGATGACACAAAGATAAGAATGACACCTAAGTTTCTGCACACTAAATATGAACTTACAGAGCTACACTAAAAAGTCTATTTTTCAAATTTTTACAAATGCCCAGAATTTTTAAAAATTTTTCTATGTTAGGAACTTTGTTTTCCTTTTCCAAATGCAGTCAGTAAGGGTTCAGTGGGATCTGAGTGCTAAATTAAATGTCTAGTAAAAAATTAAACAAAAGAATCCAAGCAATCAAAATGATGCCTGCATTTGCTGCCTACAGAAATGTAGGCTGCACTGCATGTGTAAATGGCAAGAAAATTTGGGCGTTAGCTAACCCTTTATGTACTGCTTTTCTCAAAACTCATCCAAACATGACAGCTACAAAATCATTTACATATTTAAGGTGTATTAGACCAAGCCTAGGCACATGTAACCGCACGCCCATTTGAAGAGGAGTTTAAGGTAGAATATATCCTTCCTAATTTCATTAGTAATTAACTTGTACTATAATTCCCCTGAGATACTTATCCCTCTTCAAGACATTATTAATGTAGCCTAATGCTTAAATGATTTAAGAATATCTCTACACCTGTTCTGTAGCTTCACTGGAATACTAAAGTGTTTAGGACTTTTATACTGAGAAAGATATTGATCCCATGAACCCTGAAATGAAATACAATCATATTTAGATTTGGCAGAATTCCAGAGTGGCTTCCTTGATGGATCCTAAAAGGCTTTAAAAAATGCCATTTTGTAAAATTGATGTTTTCCTTACAGAGATTAAAAGTTAAAAGCATGAGCATCACAATATTATCAGAGCAATACAAAGGAGACAAAAGAAAAACTAATACTTCATTGGTCTTTGGTAGATGTTTAAGTTGAGTGATGATTTTATCTTAAGGAACTTGAAGTTCACAGTAAATTAGCAAACAATATGAGAAAGAGAAAGAATCAAGCAGGGGTTAGTCTATTTATGTAAAACAGTGATTTGCTATTTCAAAATTAAAATGTACAAATAAGCTGGTGTCAGAGAGGAGGTGATTCCTCATTTCCACCGCATTGAGCAAGCTCACATCGGCAGCAGACAGTCCTTAATATATGCGTCTGGCTCAGGCTGGTCTCCCAACCAGGAAGCCATCGAATTGTTAATATCACTGCTTTTTTTGTATGCAACACACATCATTTCTCGCTCTTTGTTGTAGATCTCTCCTTTTATTTTAAGCTTAGTATGATCTGATTTTCCAAATCATATTATAAAGCCTCAGACAATATTATCCTTTGACAACTGAGATGGAAATGCAGAAAAAGTGGCATCTGTCTATGCACATACAGCATAAAGTGGCTTATATAAACAAAGTCACCCACTTATATCTATACACACCTTTATGGAGTAAGAGAAAAGCTTTATCAATGATTCTTTCCCAAAAGACAGTTCACATAGAAAAGTTACACACAGAAGGTTCAAATAGTGCAAGATTATCAGTAAAAAATATATATTTTATATGTTTATGGGGAAAATGAAGAAACATGATTGCATTCTAAATTCAGCTTTGGTATATTTCTTTCATAAGACAAAAGTTAATATATAGTGTGGTTCATAAGTACAATAACATAAAAAAATTTCATTTGCAATAGCCTATATTTGATATCATGATAGCCAATAAACATCTATCCTTTACATTATTTTGGAACTAAATTGAGGGAACATCTTATACATATTATTTATGATTATGTTAAAACAGGTGTCAGTAAACTATACTTACTACGTGATATTGTTTTATACAAGAGGTGGTTTCTGATCCATTGTGTGAACATTGTTATTAAATACACTCAAGTTTCTGTGCACATGTAGATACACAGATTTCTTTGTACTGAGAAACTTAGGGCTTTTAAAAATATTCAATTCCAATTGATTCAATTCCAATTCCAAAAATGAGGTTAAAAGAAGTAAAAGATAAATACTACCAAAAATCTTTACTGTTTATATTAAATCCTTTCATTTGGAGTTTTAAAACATGTTTATAAACACACATACATACACCTAAAATTTCAGATCTTCTTTATAAGTAGGTGATATAAATAAAGAACCTGAATAGGTACAGTGTGGATACATGATTAAACATATTCTATGTGCCTCATATAGAATGTGCCTTGTATGGCATATGTTTATGATATTGTTATATTAATTTTTAGGAAATATAACTAATAGATGATTTATATTCTGTGATATTTCAAATCATAAGTAATTATATCAATTTTTAAAAAGGTAAACAAAGACTACATACAGTATTCTAAAATACATTCATAAATTTATTTTAACAATGCAGAAGACACATAATTTATGGTGTCCATGTAAAGCAATAGAGTTAAAAGAATGAAGTCACTTTGTTTCTTCTATTATAAAAAGTATCTCATCTCCATTTTGAATCTTGATATTTGTAATATTATTGTAAAATTTTTAAATAGATTTAGTATATTGATTCTATCTCCAAAA
The DNA here is from genome assembly GCA_023783475.1 of Daubentonia madagascariensis. Lineage (NCBI taxonomy): Eukaryota > Metazoa > Chordata > Mammalia > Primates > Daubentoniidae > Daubentonia > Daubentonia madagascariensis. The sequence goes on along the minus strand of JAKFHU010001684.1, from coordinate 19,131,222 downwards.
GATACATATTTGATGTGGCAATGGATATTAAATATTCAAATATGACAGATCAGTTATGGTTGGAATAGTTACCTCTGATAAAACTAAAATTCATAAAACTAAAACTATGCAGTTCGGATTCAGCTGATAGATGAACTAGAGCAGTTTGACTTCATAAGTGGCGTTTACTGTTTTATCACACATAGGTCCACGATATATACAAAACAAAATGTAAAAACTAAAAGCATATTTTCCCAAATTATTGATGATAACTTTCGCTATTAGTCTCTTATAACAAGAGAATTGTTAAGACATACAAAGTATTTTGTTTGGGTAAAAGACTAAGGAAAACTCTGGCAATAAATACCAAGTATAAAACAGCATTCTTCCTAGATCGGTAGTAAAATCTAATAGGGTCAGTAAAGAAGATTGTAAATCATGTTATTTCTAGGCCTCAAGCATGATTATAGCTGTATATTACATATTCTAAGCCATAGTTATATGAAGACATGTAGGATTTACTTAAGTAGGTAATGTATATATTTCAATGTAAAAATGTTACAAATATAAACCACTCTCTTCATTGACTAAGGAGATAATCTCTTATACTAGCCACCTTAACATATACCAAAAGAAGTATTAAAAACACTTGTATTTTAATTTTGCTTCTTACACAGGTATTGTATTTCTTTTGTATGATTGTTATAATACAAATGCTATTTCAGTGCAACTGTGTATTCACTTTAGAGTACAGTTTCTGACAATAGTATTTTTGGAGGTGGGTAATGGTGAAAACATTGTTGATTATAAAGAAAAGCATTGTTCTTTTCTCCTAGGCAGAATCTATGTATGTTCTTTTGTTCTGGTGGTAACTGCAGACAATCAGTAAGGTCCAAAGCTGCTGGTTCCCCTCCGCCTAGGTCCCAAGAGCCTGACTTGTGATGTTACTAAAATACCTCACAAGTTAGGGTCTCAGGGACTAGGAAAAGTCTGGTTTGATGCAGTAGAATTCTTCTTCCAGTAATAAGGATAGCTTAGAAATTACAGTGGGTTCAGTTAGACTTTTACCTCTAAATATTAATTAAAATACATAAGTAGAAATATATATGATATATAAAAGCTAGGATGAGTTGAGTAATCATGAAGATCATTTATAGACTAATTCCAGACTTTAAAATAATGAAGAATATGAGAAACAATGCAGACAATGAACAGTTAAGAGTCATTCCATTAGATCCAAAAAAAGAGCCTAAAAATGGGTTAAAATCTGCTTCTAGCAGATTTGTACAGCAACATCATAGCCTCTATTACATTAAAGAAGGATTATATGCCAGTTAATGGGACCCTAATTGAAATTTTGCTTCTTATTACACCTCTATACAGCACAACTCTTAAGGTGGGCCCAGGACATATAATACTTAAATCGGATTTAAATATATACCGTTGCAGTTAAGAACAAAACAAAAACTTTTTTGCATGTCATAATTTAATACCTCTGAAGCTTGATTTTTCTCTTTGAATCTCCAAACTATTCAGACAGCAAATATTTCCATGCATACTCTGTAGTTATTTGAGCAATGCCACTTAATAAACATGTAACTTTTAAAATGCTGGCAACATCATACGTAAAAAACATGATTCTACTTCTTGAATAATTACATTATAAAGCTCAATACTTTTGAAAATACAAAATCCCAATCCTGTATATTCACTGAATTTCCTCCGATCTTTTAGCCTTGTTTGTGGTTCGAGTACAGAATTTGTACTTTAGGAATGATCCAAGATTTAGTAGCATAGAACGCAGGGTAAAACAATCAGACCAGCCATAACATAAAAGTCCTGGCCACAGAAGTGGAATCTGGTTCTTCTGAAGTGGTTGATCTTAAAAGGGAAAAGAGGAGGAAAAAAATGGAAAGAATTAGAATGTTTTCCTGTAGAACAGGTGAATCATCCATTTCCAAGTAAGCTGCAAGGAAAGCTATGCTGAACAAAATATTTGCTAACTGGCCCCCTCCTCCACCCTAGTACCACACCCCTTTCCAACCACCACCCCCCACCCCCTGTCCAGATCTCTACTCTGCCTTGTAAGACTTTAAATATTCTGTTCCATGATGTAATCATTATATAAGATCTCTTTCTGTTTATCATTTGATTTTCCATACTGAATCACTTATGGCTTAAAATAAATAGTTAAAAAACAAAAATCAAAAAACAAAAAAGCAGCACTCACAAAAAGCAAAAAATAAAACAGCCCTTAGATATATAAGTCCACGCTTTTCCTTAAAACTGAATATGGCTTTACAATTTTTGACCATAGCATTCAACCAATTATTAGAATGAAAAATCTCACCCCTCCATAAATATGACATTAACATAATTATACCACCCCCATCACGGAGACCCATCCTCCTTAGGGAATACATCTGATGCTCCAAAGATGGAAATCAGTCAGATTTTAGTTGCTCTCCAACGTACCTTTGCTTCTCACTGACTGACTGGCTTTTACCCTCCACGCACTCACACGCCACCCCCTCCCCTCGGCTAGACACGGGTGCCCGAGCGAGCACGCGCGCGCGCACAGGCACACAGACACGGCGAGCGGCGAGGCAGAGCATCTGATGCTGACTCAGAGCGCTTCTGCGAGCAGGGGGTGGCAGCGGCTGGTATTTTCACTGCGCTCATCATTAACATTAACTCACAGTCTAGCATCCACCCTCTCCCAGACCTGCTGGACTGCAGCATTTGCATGACGCTGTCACTCCAGCCTCTGCAGGTCAGATGATGGAAGGAAAAAAAAAAAAAAAAAAAAAAAAGGGGAAAGGAGAGAAAAGAGAGAAGCCCCAAGGCGCTCTCATAAGAAATGCCTTCATTTCTTCCAGGGCCTCCTCGTTTTTTCACCTTTCCACTTCCTCTGTGGCTGTTTCCCAGTTATTTGACATCTTTCCGGAAGGGGGAAAAAAAAAAAAAAAAGTCTTGTGCTTCAGTGAGCCAGTCGTCGGCCGGTCCTGCCTCACCTCACACTCCTGATGCCCACCCCTGCCCCCCCCCCATCAGTAAGACGGATCTCCAAATGCAGTTGTGGAAACAGGCTCTGACACAGTCTCACCCCGCATCCTCTACCGCAGGAAGCAGGCAACCAGGCTCACATGTGACAGAGAGAGAAATAATGCCAGTAATTCTTCAACGGTCCTAGACTTTATTCCACGCCTTCATTTTTTTTTTCCTTCTTCGTTGAAGAAAGAGCAAAGGAGTCTTTCCATGTCTATAGGAAGCCCCCAAACAGCCCAAGAGACACATGAGTGAGACCGATCTGTATAGATCATTTATTTCTATGTAATAAAGAAAAAAACGATTATTTTAATAAAAGTAATTGCTTAATATTTTTATTAGCTATGCTCTCATTTCACAGGAATTATAAGACCTGCCAGGATCTGAATCATCAATATGATTTAAACTGTGTTGAAATCCTAAATTGCTGGAATGAAATCAACCAACAAGATATTAGTATATTTTAACTTTTTAAAATTTAAGAACTTTTAAAAATTATAAAAAATAGCTGTGTGTTGATGAATATGTAAAAGTCTTTGAGAATGAGATATGTGGGCAGGCTATAAATATCAACAATTGAATACATACGTTTAAATAAAATATGGATTCCTGTACATACTATAGGCATTATTACAAAAGGAAGTAAAATATTTAGCTGAACACAGTTGTGTTTGTGCTACAGTGTTTCACAACGTAAAAGGCAACATACAGTTATTTACCCAGTTCCTTTGTTCTTCAATTGCTCCTTTTAATGACAGAGTGTGGTAAAGTGCCTACCTGTCCTTTCTACAAGAGCAGTATTTCTGAATTACCTGCCAGACAGATCTAGCCATCGGTGACTCTGCAGCACACAAGAAATACATACAAAGGGAAGCAAAGTACGGCAATTCTCAAGCCAACTCTAGTGCTGTCTGGTGCTGTAGAAATTTCGGTTTACTCACACAGACAGATCCCAGCGTGCAGTGCGGCACCGCAGGATCAACTAAGGTAGCAGTTTGGCAGCAGATCTGTGGCAACAAACGTGAAGGACAACCATTTGCAGAGGTTCCAAAGACAACATCACACAACCCAGGAAGAGAGAGAAGTGTCTGTAGTAGAATATGAATCTCTAAAATCAGCTCCTACAGGCTCCTGATTTGAAAGAAAAAGGAAAAAAAAAAAAAACCTCCAAGACAAAAACAAAAATAGAAAATGAAGTGGACACCAGAAGGAAACATGGAGTTAAGTGTATACTCTCATGAGAGAGAGAAAGGCAGAAAGGAAAATAACAAGAGAGGGAGGAAGAAAAGGAAATGTAAAAATGGGAAGAGGGAGAAGAATATAGAAGGGAAAGAAAGGAAGAGATAGCAAAGAATCACTGTGCATTGAAGCAACAATAAATATGACATTAGATTTCAGAAACTGAAGATTTAGGAATAGTGTTGAAGCTTAGATCTAATGAAAAAGTAAAACAAAAATTAACACGTGCACAACATAGCTTAAAATACTGATTGTCAGTAACACTGAGATGCCTGGTGACTTTTTCTTGTCCTATTTGTATTAAATTGTTCATCTCTTAATCTCTCTTTGCTTAGACCCAACTTTTAAAAGTTTATTTATTTTTTGTAGCTCTTCAGCATCTGTGTCCTCTATGCTATTTATTTTTCTAGACAGTTGCCCATAATACTCTGGATAAATTAATGCTGTGATCTCTCTATGGCTATCAGACATAAAATGTTGACTATTTTAATAATTGAACATGTGCTTGCAGCAACTGCCTACTGATATCCCAGCTCTATGGACTCTGCATGAGCACCTGACTCCTACCTCTGGGAATCAGAAACAACGGATGCAAATATAACTTTTTTTCTTAATCCGTGCTTTTTCTTTATTACATGCAAAGATAGACACACACGCAACTTAACTTTACAGAAGGTATAAAAATATTAACTGAGGAGTTTAGAAAATCAAAAGGAGTAAAGATTTGAAGAAAAACAATAATTGTAACTGAATATCCACACATTTAAAATATTTATATTTAGATAGGAGTTAGCCAGTTCCAAGTGCCCAGGCTTCTGTCAGGACTTTCGTTGGAGTCAATGGGAATGCAGGCTTGATTAAATCAGTATTTATTTGAAAGGGGATGTTGAAATCAATCAGTTCAATTACCACTGTCATAGATACAGGTTTAAGGTCTCTTCCAATTCTACACTTTTTATCATCTATACTAAAGCATCCCTAAATCAAAGTTTATACTTTGACTATGGCTACAGTATTCACAAAGTAAATTTTTTTTATTTTTACATTTAGTTTAAACAATGAAATGCAAGTATGAACTTGCTAGATCAACTATTTTTATAAGTTTTTGAGATTTGTTCATTAACTTTAAAAATATAACCAAGATAGATCTGAAGTTAAAGGAAGCAATAACTACTCTGCAATACTTTGTAATACAACCTGCCTTCTACCTTACTATAATACTCAGGCAGGAACCTTTTATTTCTTATAAAGGCCATTTGAAATACATGTTATGTATATTCATTGGTGAGATTTGGAGTAAGAAGGATGGAGGAAAAGAAATCATCTACAGTTTAAACTTTGACTCAAAATCCATGGATGTATGGAATATATTACTACCTGCATGATATTTTCTTTGTTTTACTTAACCTGCATTCTTCAATAAGCTGCAACCTGCCACATGTAGCTATTTAAATTAAAATTAAATAAAAGTGAAAATTCATTTTCTCTGTTGCCCTAGCCATATTCCAAATGTATAGCAGCACATGTGGCTAGTGGCTACCATTTTGGACAACAGGGATATAAAACATTTCCAACCTTGCAGAAAATTTTATAGGACAGTGCTGACTTAAATTGTCCTTGTGAAAAGTTTTATAGCATAACTGATTATTGGATCCCAATATTTTCCTTCCAGTCTCTTTTAAGAGTATGAAACTATATTGATTTATGGCTCCAAAAGAAAGAAAAAAAATTTTTGACTGAAGAGCATCTAATGTTTTTACTTACTAATAGTTTGGAAATATGCAAGGTTACCTAAGGGGAAGGGCTATAGAGAAACTTAACTTAAATATACTTGATGACAAAGCCATCAGAAGACACAAAAAACTATTCAAGCTAAAGTATCCAAATAAATCTGAGATGTTTATTTGTCTAACCTTTCCAGAAATGAAAGTCATTCTCTTTTTAGTGCCAAATAACACATATTACATATTTCTGTTTTCAATAAGGAAGAGATGTAATAGTAGTGTGAGTAGCAAAAATCCAGAGAAAAAATATTTTTGAAAAAATCCCATTCATATAAGGAAGGAACAGCAGTTAGGAGCAGACACAATTATGGTTAGACTTTTTACTTTTTTTTTTTAAGAAAAAAGAAAGAATAATTAAAGAGCAGGGGAGAAAAGAATCATGCCAATAAACTAAAATTATGTAGTTGGGAATTTTCTTGAAATTCACTGAGAAAAACAATCCAGAAGATGTGAGTGTGTTTGTGTGTGTGTGCATGCATGGACCTTCGTAATGTTTTGAGTTACAAATCACATCCTGGATCTAAGTATTTTAAGCAAAGTTAAAATAAAGTAAAATTTAAATTTATATGAGTTACTACTTTAAAAATTACATGATGGAAGATACAGCTGGTTTTTAACCAGGAAAAAAACTGACCTGTATTTTCTTTTAGAATTTTAGTATTTGGACTAGAGAATGATACAGTGTTTAACTCAGACACTTTATGACTCAGAAGCAGAAGGCTCATTTGTTAATCTGAAATTACTTTTTTCCCTCTCTCTTTTGATATATAAGGTAGAGTATCACAATTAACGTGGAAAAATAAATAATCAGATTTCTCTTTCTTTTAGGAATGATGCTGGCATGTGAAATCTAATGTTCATTCTTGTATTTAGTAATACCAAAAAAAAAGTGATTTTAACTCATGATAGCCCTCCCTCCCCGTGTTCTTTCCTCTTCCCGTCCCCTCTTCCACTTTCCAGAAGTGTGCCACCTACTTTCCAATCCAGTCTGTTATCAATATCCACAAGGGGACCACATTCAAAGCACACCAGAGAGATTAGACTGAGAAGGTGGATCGAAGCAAGAACAGGAACTTGAGGGAGGTCTTGAGGGGAAAGAGGTGTGCACTTTGCTGTGCAGCCATACACAGTGACAAGTAGGGCTTGAGATGCTGCTGGATTCAGGGAAAAGGCAGGGTATGATAATGAGGGGGCAATTTGGAGACTACGAAAACTTATGCCTTATCAAATTGATTCAAATTTGAAAGATATTTTTTCAATAATTCACGGGATTATACATACTAATAATAAACAAATGTTTCTGCTCTGTTGACGTGCTTCCTAACAGGTGAGAGAGAAAAGAATTAATCCTGGCTTTTTAAGATAAGACAGAAGTGGAAAGGCTTTAAATGATATCAAATGACTTCAGAGTTACTGATGTATTTGGAGTCTGAATATTATGGCACAGGATCAAAAACACTTTATGTTTTAACTAAATAACTATAGGAAAATACTGTTTTCCTTATAGTACACTATATACAATACCTTGACACAAAGTGAGGAAGTGGAAAAAGAACTGATCCAAGAGTGAGGAAAACTGGTTATAGTGCCAGTTCTGTAATTAATAAAGTTTGTGATCTTGGTAAGTCATTTAACTCTCAGAACCTCAGTTCTCTCAGTTTTGAAATCAGGGAGGAGGACTAAGTCATCACAAAGGCCTAATTCAGCCCTAAAATCTTGTACAATGGAAGGGGAATAAAATTGGAAACACATGTTGGTGATTATTACCTACCATTTTGATATTTGCTTATGTAATTATCTGATTTAATCCTCACAATAACTGTTCAGTAGCGTTTATCTCCAGAAAGACTAATAATATATCCTCTTCCTATGTCCCTGTGATATCTCACCAACTAACCGAATTTCCAAAATATATCATCTCATATTAGCTGCAGAATATGGCAATATCAAAATGTTATATTAGATTTTCTTTATGGATTCCCCTATTTACATTTAAATATTTATTTATTTGAAACAATATATAAAATATTTTCATTTTAGAACTGGGGGGGTAGTAATTTTCTAAGATTAAAAAAAGTGTATGGTATAGGCACTGAGGAGAAAAACTCATAGTTTCTTTAGATAACTGCAAAAATTAGCCTATGTGAATTAAAAAAATTAGAATCATTGACCAAATAGACATATTTTAGCTCTAATAATGCATTTAAAATAAGCCAGGATAAAATATCTGAGTTCATAAAACATCCTTAAGTGGATTTTATAAATTTCAAAAAAGAAATCAGAAAATCAGGTTAACTATAGGTTAAAAATCTCTATCAACACTCCAAAATTTTAAAAACATCTTGTTTGGTTTTTAAAAATATTCATTTTAAAGTGCTGCTTAATTGAAGGGGAATAAAGTTATTAATGGATAGTTATTATTATGATTGTGCATAATCATTTTTGTTCTAGATTGTTAGAGTTTTCTTCAACATGAAAACATGCTAATTTTGTAGAATTTTTTACTTTAAAAAAGAAAATGCTCTATCTACTGATCATGACAGGTAGGAATGGAGCATGAAAGACGGAGTAAATCATTTTAAATGAGAATTCTCTCTTCATAGATACTTTTATCTTCTTTCTTGATTTTTTCGTATTGAAATAATTTACACATGTTCTTCTCAAGGTTGAATTTCACTTTGTATCTCTATGCTCAGTGATAGAAATTCTTCCCTGATTAATATACTTTTAAAAGTATAAATACTATGAGACAAATTTAACTTTTAAAAAACATATTCTTTCATGAAGAATGCTGCTGTAGCATGTTCTCAAACTCTATTATTCAGGTTTTCAATCTAGGTTGAAGAAGCTTCCACTACAAGGAGTTAGTGAAAAATGCTTCTAAGCATTATAAACATCATTTAAATATTTCTGAATAGTGAAGGTTCAAGTGTGTCCTGCATTCTCATGCTTTGTTTCTATGCTTTCCAGTCAATTATATTGATTTTGTTAAGGGTTAGAAGATATACTTTCATTGATCAAGGAAATAGCCTGACACAGCAAAACTGTCGGGCCAATTCAAGACAGATCAATCTCACCTTTATCTCCTTTTCGATACATTATGGTTATTTATTCTGCATCACTACATTCCATAATATATATCTCAGTTTAAGAGTGGAAATGGTTAAGGAATTATCTATTTTCTTGGAAAATATAATACATTCCTGGGTATTCCCCACACTGAACTGCTACTGAACTTAGTGGACATTGTGACACCTGATCAAGTGCTTGGCCTCATTTTCAAATTCACAAAGCATTAAATACAAACCATTTTCAAAAAATGTTGAATTCATTTAAACATCAGTGTCTGTTTGAGCAAACAGTAATGAAAACATATCATTGTCGCCATCTTTCGAGAGCCTCCATTCATTTTTTTAATGCCTCAATGAACTGGTTGAGCTATAAACAATCCATTGGTTCTGACAGTTTATAACTTGAAGAAACTAAATGACACAACTTAAGCTACTTTAGAAAAATAATGCAAAAAACAAACGAACAAACAAAAAACCTCATACAAGATTATATTAGTATATTAGTGTCCTTGGGAAGGTATTTTGTAAGACAATGTATACTAAACCTTCAAGAGTTATTAGCATTTCAACTTTTAATAACCTGAAAAGTTACATACTGTTTAATACTCTTCCAAACTCTCTATATAGACTTTACTTAGATAACAAAGACAATATTCACAAATTCAAAAGCCTCATAGCCTACGTAGACTTTTTACAGTAATGCTTGATTACATTTATTTAGCAACTTAATTAATTTATTTTCTCTTATGTGCCAGGAGCCATATCTCACTAAGGAAAAGGGTTAAATTAGAATTTATGTTCAGATACTTTGCTACTATTAAGGTCTGTGTTCAAGAGAAAATGTATTCCCATTGCCATGCCCGACAAAGACATGTTTTAAAGTACACATTAAACAAAAGAAAACTGCTTTTCAATTACTAAATGCAGTGCTCAGTAGGACAGAAAACATACTGCTTCTCTTAAATGCTAGACCTTAAAAACATTTGCTGGATGACAGCATTATAAAAAAAATACAGTTTCTTTAGTAAAGAATTAAAGCTGAACATGCAACATTTCTTAGAAGCATTGAATAAGTCTATTTGTCCAGCTTACTTTGCAAAGACTGCGTAGAAAACAGCACCATAAACACTTTCAGTCCCCACACAAGGGCTAAACAAAGAGTCCTCTTTCTAGCCATCTAATCGGGTAATTTATTTTTTCAACCATCACATAAATCGAAACACAGCTGTAACCAATGACTTGCAGATCCAGTTCCCAGCCAGCTGGAATCAGTTCTGCTGAAACAGCAAGATTTTTACATTGTTCACTTCTGTACATCTGGAGAAATCATTGAGGTTCAAAGGTGACCAGAAAAGCTCTTTAAATAAATTCAACCGACAGTGAAGATTTGCCTAAGGATCTACAAACCCTACATTCACTTCTACAAAATGTTCATGTCATGAAATTAATGCTTATAAAGACTATATGCATTCTTGTCAATATAAACTTTATGAGTTGCTAATTGAATTAAGCACTTAAATGCCCATTTCTTTCAAACAACTTGCTTAGGTTTCTTCCAAACTTTTTCCTAGGAGTAGTTGCTATTTAAAGATGGCCATATTAAAACATTACATTACATGCAGAAACATCAACCATAAGAACCTGTAACAAAACCAGATACTAGAAATGTACCTACTCATATCTCAAGTTTAATCATGTTTAACTAATATAATCCTCTATTTAGATTAAAATGAATAAGAAATACTATCCAAAAGAAAGCAGAGCTGGAATACCTCCATCAAGCTACGCAGGCAAATCCCTCAAGGAGCCAGAGTCCTGGGAGAAACAAATGAGGATTAGGAATGTTCCATATGCAGTTTTGCAGGGAGGTGATTCTGGCACAAGGAGAGAAATCCAAGAGCAACAACCACTTTTGCTCTACCTTGCAAGAGTATAACTGCACATAAGGCTAAACCCAAGACTTCCTAAAACAAAAACTGAAGCAGTCAATCCTTGATGTAAGGAGGCTTCCATAAAAATTGGATAAACTTAAAGCAAATAAAAATCCAGAAGAGTAAATGTATACTTGGCATTTAAATTACACAGAATATATAAATTCCAGTGTGTTGTTTTCTTCACAAAAGCCATCAAAAAGATATTAATCTTGGGAAAATGAATATATATATGTGTGTGTGTATATATATGTGTGTGTGTGTGTGTATATATCTGGCAGACTTCTCAAGCCAGTTTTTATTGTAGTAAAAACATACACAAACAAATCACAAATATACTTTATTTTTTCTTCTTATTTAAATCAATACACAAGGAAACAAATTATTTTCTTTATTTAACCATCTTTTTCAAATGTGTGGTCATTTCAGTTACACTGGTTCAACAATCAGTAACTTCCTTAGGAATTGTGCCTCTGACTAAAAAGAGCAAAATAATAAATAATGATAAAGTATACCTTTCAGCTTGTACTGAATGACAGATGGTGATCACATAGTGAGTAGCACTTCTCAATTAGATATTAAATTCACACAAAGGTGTTTAAATTTATGCACTTGTTAAACATTAGACTGATTTTTATGTGTCAGTCACTGTGTACATAGGCTATAGAAACATGCATGGTCTGGAACAGTTAGAAATGTGATTCAATAAATAATGAAGTATGCAATGTGGCGAAGATTACCTTTAAGAATTTCAGGGTAATGGAAAATTGCACCTAACCAAAAGGCAGGAGATCTGCATTCTTGTCCATCAGTGAATATTAACTCACAGTGGGATCTAGAGGAAGGCACATAACCTCTTTAGATCCTCTGTAGAATAAGGATCTGATGTTCTTTCCAGCTGGAATGTCCACAGTTTTGCAAATTATTTCAAAAATCCCAATATACATGTGCTTATACTATTACTCCTGAAATGTAAAATTGCAGATTTTCTCTCCTAAATAATTTCATCACTTTGGAGTTAACATCATTTTTTAAAAATTCTCTCCTTTTTAGGATATGAACCAAACAATCCAGAAATAACTAAAGTCTACTAGCTAATATTCTTGATGAGTAGAGGGAAAGTTAAATTTATAGGAAAAAATTTGTGAATAGACATAGCTTAATTTTATAAATATATCACTTAAAATTAAGCAGCCAGTGAAATGTATCATTGTTTTAAAATAGGACTAAAATTAGGCAACTCCCACACTCTGTTCTCTACTGCAATATTAAGGTATTCTTCATAAATAAATTCACATGACTGAATCTTCAGTTTATAAACATTTTAATTATTTTAATTCATGTGTATTCCAGAATCCTGTGGTTCTATGTTGTCTATACAGTTATTGAAATATGTAACATTTCTAAAACATGTGAAACATATGACATATTTATATAAATGAGCATTTATTATATTTGTAAGAGTAAAAATATCCAAGATTTTGTATAATCTATGATAGCAATAGAAACTGTCACATAAACACTTGTTCATTAAAAAACCAAACAAACAGAAAAAGGATTTTCATGAGAATTTTGGTGGAAAGAAAGAAAAAAGGTGGGGTGGATTTCTATTAGAAAATAACTTGGGCTGGACGCTGTGGCTCATAACTGTAATCCCAGCACCCTGGGAGGCTGAGGCAGAAGGATCGCTTGAGCCCAGGTGTTTGAGGTTGCAGTGAGCTATGATGATGCCACTGCACTGTAGCCCAGCAGACAGAGAGAGACCCTGTCTCAAGAAAAAATAAAAATAAAAAAAAGAAAAGAAAAGAACTTGTCAGCCAGGTACAGTGGCTCACACCTGTAATTGCAGCACTTAGGGACGCCACAGTGGGAGGATAGCTTGAGGCCAGGAGTTCAAGACCAGCCTGGGCAACCTAGTGAGGAAATCCTGTCTGTACAAAAAAAAAAATAGCTGGGCATGGTGGCCAGTGCTTGTACTTCTAGCTACTCTAGAGGCTGAGGCGGAGGATCTCTTGAGCTTAGGAGTTTGAGATTGCAGTGAGCTATGACTGCGCCGCAGAATTCTAGCACAGGTGACAGAGCAAGACCCTGTCTCAAAAAAAGAAAAAAGAAAAAGAAAATAACATGTCTTAGGTGTTTCCCCAATAGAGGTATCTTGTCATATGCTCAGCTAACTGACAAATTTCACAAGTTAGTTAGTTTCTTACTTAAACTTAGTATTGTCAAAGTTTGGTTTAATTTTTTTATCCATTGTCTTTTCTCATAATTTGTTTGGACTTTAAGTTATAAAATAAGCATTTACTATGTAATCCATGCAACATATGCTATGAAAAATTAAAGGAAAAATGCTGTCTCTGTGTCACCATGAGCTTGCTAAACACTAAAAATGTGTGCCAGCTTTTATACAAGAACTAAGAATAGGTTTCTCATCTAGTTTTGAGGTGGTAGACTGAGGGAGAATGGTCTAAAATAGGCAAATATTCCATGTCTATTTGTGAACATATTTTACTCTTATTATTTAGTCCATTAATATTAGCTTGACTCTTTGTAAGTACTAGAAAAACATGGCATTTCATTAATATTGCAAATACTTTGTTAATCATATTATATATAAACTTTTGTGATAATAATAGTTTTGATTTCTTGGGGTTAGGTGTTAAGAGAGTCACAATATACATTTTTAAATTATATATTTAAATATAATCATCATTAAACTAAGCCTAAAGAATATTTGATTGTCATTTAGTAAAGATTTTTTAATTCTAATAATTGTTTTCTAATCATTAAGGAAGGATTTATTTATATTAGTTATTCATTTATATGCATATTTCATTTGTAATAGTACAAAAGTCTTCATGGGAAATGGTAGAATTTTACACATTTAAGAGTAGCTTGGAGTTTGGCAAGGTAGAAAGTAATAAAAATATATGATCAGAGAAGGATAAGAAGTGTAGTTTCGTTAGATAAAAGTAAACATGAGGAGAATGTTGGGAGGTGGGGTTGGAGAAACAACATGGGGTGAAAGAGGAAGGGGTTCATAAGACAAGACTACTAAAATGTATTCTAGAGCCTTCCAAAATCAAACAATACTTCCAAGTTAGGATTACTTATGAACTAACTTGTCTCTTTTTTATTTAAAGAAAAATATGTAATATTTAAGCAATTTCTTTTCCATTTCTGAAGAAAGAGAATTGGATCTTATATTAACTTGCAAAAATACTGGTGACTGTTAAATTCACCATTGCATGTGAGCAGGAATAAAGACTTTCAAAGTCTACTCTGACATTGATAGTTTTAAAACTTGATGGGTTTTCTTTGCCAAACTCTGGCAAGTCCAGTCTTCTCTTTTTTATTGAGTAGGATCTTGGCAATATTCACTCAATGTGAAATACCAAGTGAAAGTAACTGGAATATTTAAAAATCTTAAAATTATGGTCAAGCATTTTCAGTGTTTGATAGCATCATCAAATACACTGACTCTTTGTCAGAAGGTGGACATCACCAGCCATTGTTAAATGCTTTATAGCAGGGTTTAGATAAATTCTCTATGTCAAAAAGGAACAGGCCATTAATTTGGGTGTAAACATTTTGGGGAAAAATTACACCCCTCTACATATACATACACACATATTATATACATACATGATATATATATATATATATAATATATATATAATGAGAGAGAGAGAGAGAGAGAACCTCCCAGTCTAAATGATCTTTCCAGTCACAGACGAGTTTCCTATAATGACTCATAGATTTGTGAAAATACGAGGGAATCAGGAATCTGTAAGAGGCACTCTTTTTTTTTGCTTTGGAGGCCTAAGTAATATTACCTATCAGTAGGTAAAGTTGTATACAAGTTAAAAATTTTTTATTTCAATGAAGACTAAAATGAGAAATTCTTTCAAGATCAGCTGACATTCATGTTAAGGTCAAGTTTTGGCCTTTTCTTTCCCCTAGTCTTATCATCCGTGTAGTTAATCAGTTTTAAGGAACTACGATTTCTTCCTTTTCAAAGAAAAAATTATAAAACATTATGTTTGAAATGGCTTGAGTCCATTTTCTTTCCAGAGAATCCACAAGTCTTCCAAATCTACCAAGTCAATCAATGCATATTTATCTTTCCCTCCCTTGAAGTAGTACAGCTTTCCCAAAATGCTACAGGTATTGTTGTAAGCAAGCCAGGATAGACCTTGTAAATTATCTCATAGGGTATGTCCATGAACTAGCCTAAACTGAAAGAAAATTATACCTGCATAATTGTACCCACAAGTCTTCTATCTGTGCAATAAAATAAAATGGATAGGGAAGAAAACATGATTTTACGTCAAGTATCTCAATACTTTTTGCCTTTTAGAACCGACTTTATGCAAATGAAATTCAATATGTAATAATTAGAAAAAAATACTCAAATGGGCACTTCAAATCGTACGTACATATCAAGAGTTAGACGAGATTATTTCTAGAGCTTTCAGTCACTCTTGAATTTAATTTGACATATATTTTGTAAGTATCCACCATGTACAAATGACTACATTGTTAAATGGATTACTAAAATGAGGGGAGAAATAACTTCTGCCCTCAAAAAGTTTTTAATATGTGGTAGAAGAGTCAGACAGACAAAATTATGATCCATGGAAAATGTGAAGCATTGTGTTAAATACAAAGTGCTATGAGAACACAGGGAAGAAAGACAGTAAGTGTTGAGTGCTATATAGAAGGCTTCCAGCAGGAATCTCCGCTTGCATTGAGCCTTGAAGGAGAAGATGACTGTTCAACACAACTTTGACTCAAACGGTACAAAAGCAATTTATGTAACCAAAACGTTTGTACCCCCATAATATTCTGAAATTAAAAAATGAAAATAAATAAAAATTAAAATTAAAAAAACAGTGAAAGCTAGAGGAGAGAGAAAAGACATCTGGTCTGTGGGCTGAGCAGGAGGAAAGGCTCAAGGGTAGGGATTCACTCAATTTGGGAAAAATGACCAGACTAGAGAGGCAAAAATGCTGGCTTACACAAGGAATGTCACTAGGAAAAAATGCCCAGGCATTCATTTAGATTGGGGCTCGGTAGGTTGTTTAATGTCATAGTGGGAATTAATAATTTAAGCAAAGATGAACAACTAAAATCTTTTTAAATAGGAGTTTTTGATTAGCATAAGACCCTCAACAACATGCTAACAATTACCATGTATTCAATATCTAATCCCTAGCTAGCTCAGTGCTAGTATATATAATGCCATCTTATCATTACAATGATCCCATTAGGTAAGAGGTATAATTATTTGCAATTTATTGACAAGGAATCTGAGCTTCAAAGAAGTTAAATGATGTACCTAATATGGCGCCACTAGTAAGTGGTCTCACGACTTTGAAAAGCTTTATTCCTGCTCACATGCAATCACTGCTCAATCAGTGGCCTGATTCCAAAGTTCATCCCTTTCTTAAGTATTTTGTCAAACCACTTCTCAAAATTAAATTGGCTTCTCTAAGAGCACGCTGTTGAATGTGGATCTCAGTACAGAACATATGTAGTCTATGTTATGTCAGGGAGGATTGTACAAAGAACCTGTAAGAGGACACAGAGATTCCAGAAGTCCCTTTGCATTCAATACATTTTGGAAGTGACAGAGGACTCAAATACACAGTCTGTCCGATTCCAAAGCTCATACTTTTTCCTTCACTACATGCTACTATTTGTCTAATTAATAATTTAAGAAACTGTATAAAATTTCATCTTGTGAATGTATCATAATTTGTTTAACCATTTCTAAAATGTTGAGAATTTCTAGAAGTTCAAATTTAGGATTATAATGTGCAATGTTAAAATGAATACTTTCTTCCAGTGTCTTAATCCCCTATTTGAATTTTCTCTTTTGTATAACATTGTAGAAATGAGAAGGTTATAATGATTTAAAACAGCCTAATAACTTTGACATAACTGAATAATTGATGTCCTAGAGACATTTTCCATTTTTATTTGAATTTTTCTGTATAAAGCATAGAACCACAAAATCTAATATAAATTCATTAAAGCCTTTGCTTGTGAATTTCATTCATTCATTTTTCTATTGGTTCATTACTCAACCATTTTATTGTCCATCTATTTCTGTTCTTACTACACATTATATGTCCGAAAATTCATCTAAAGATTAGATTTTTCTTTATCTGGTAGACCTGTGAGAGTAGCCACTGAACACTTTAATGTTCAAGGGACATATTAACAAGATATTCTATTCTCTCCCATATGGTAGTCTCAAGTTTCATGACAAAGTAGATCATTTAGCAATACATGATACATCAAATCTATTCCAGAGGAATAAGGTAAGTTGGTAGAACAAAGTTTGTACCAAATCTTCCATGACGGTTTTAGTTTTATTAAAATAAAAGCTATCAGTTTGGAGACTTCTATTTGCATTTATATATCTTTCACATTTCTAACTTTTTAAAATAACTTTTTGAAAATAAGCACTTAAATTACAGAAAAGTAAATGTAACTGTATCATAGGACAGGTATTTTTCAGAGGTCTAAATTACATTTGAAAGCATATAGCACTCCTAATTTTAAAATTTAATATATAAAAGAAGAGCAGATGAAAGAAAACAAAACTTAGAAACTCTCGAGTTCTAATTTTGTCTCTGCCATGTTCATTGTACAGCTACAGACAGGATACTTAACACTTCAAGGTTTCAGTTTCCTCCTTGGAAAAAGCATTATGCTACCACAGTGGAATGGAATTTCAATTTTGCATCTTAAAACCCAATGAAAACAAAAAGTGCCATATAAATGTAAAATAACATTTCCATGTAACGCATTGATTTGGGGTTATTTTATCTGCTACTTTTAAAGTAAATTTTGTTAAATGGGGAAAAATCCCAATTCATTCTTATTTTTAAACTTGGCTCTATGCACCTGAATGCAGTGACAGAGATGCTGATTTGTGAAGATGTGAAGCATAGCAGAGAAAAAAGGATAAAGTCTGAACTTCTGTTGATTAATGTACATAAAGTCCAACAGGGTAAAAAGAAATACAGACAACTAGTGGAGTTTTCAGAATCTGAAGGCATTGTTATTTTGAGTTGAAGAATCAGATAAATAAAATTTCCAAGCAGTAACAATGCCATCTCAAGTTAAGTATCCCTTCCAGAAAAGTTACAGATTTTTAAAAAATCAATGAAAAACATGGAAGACATTTTAGACTCCTTTGAAAAGGCAACCTTATAATAATTCTAAAAATAACTACTCGCACATAGACCCTAAAAAATACATCAATTTATGAGAAGGAGGAGGAGGTAAGTGAACAAGTTAGGGAAATGTAATATATACAGGTCCTTTAACCAGTTTCTTTCATGCACTGTGGCCTTTTTGTCCTGAGTAGCACCAGTGGGGGGCTTCCTCACTAGAGCAGGAGCAGATCCATTGGGTGGATTCTCAAATAACTCAACCAGTTTTAAAGGAACCTGCCTTGTGAAAGTAGTAGTTTATCCAAACCTCGGATATCCAACTTTTACAACTATAAAGTGAGAGTGCATGACAAGATACTTTGAGTAATTTTTGTATCTTTTTTTCCCCTTTATTTATTATTTAGAAAATATTCAATAAATAGTGTGAGAGAATAGAGGGCATATTTTTATTTCTGACTACTCTTCATCCCCTGTTCAGGCAGCTTTGAGGGTATTTGGAAAGGTTTTTTTAATCAATATGCTAGACAACACTCCAAAATAGATCTCTGTTAACTAAAAGAAAATTTCAAATACATAAGCCACACTGTTTAGGAGTGAAAGTATTTGAGTAAGGCTTATTTCTTGAAGAGAAGGAAAACATGTTGCGTATTGCATGAATTACAAGCATACATTACAATAACAAAGGAACAAAGTCAAGCTTGTTTAATAAAAAATGCTTATTCATTCATTCACTCTTTATAGTCAAAACGCTTTTCACACAAAAAAAGGCTATCTTGAACGTGTCAGAGAGGTGGAATTTCCAAACAAAGAAGTAGTATTTGACCTCCCTAATTTTCAGGGTATCTACCTAAACTGTGCCTACAATTCATTAGGATCCAGGTACTTCAGAGTTTTTACATACTTCAAATATGTTGGGAATTTTGTGTTCCATTATTCAGAACAGTTTGCCTTGAAAAACACTAAGTTAAGAATTTAAAGAAACCCTATAAGTTTTCTTAGATATTTAGTACAAAATGTGTTAGATACTATTTTTTAAAATATGAAGAAGAGAAAGAAGATTCACAGTCTGTTCTTAAGGAGAAATAACAATGAAACATAATAATAATTTAAAACGATGAAATTCCTAAGGGCTCCAAAACTTAACAACATATGAGATTCAAACATGTTTCTATCACATTCTTCTCTCTCCTGTTTCACCAGCTTATAATCCTCTTCCATTTAGGATTTACTCAACAACCTCCATGCCATCCACTGCTCATCCACTGAGGGATGCATTGAGATATTGTGAAAACCATGCCTTCTGGTCTGTATCCCCAATCACTTCTTAACGCACCCATGGGATAACAGAAATCCTACTACACTTGACTAGTTGAGTGTACCTCTATTTCTAACTACATTCCAAACGCTTTTTTGCTGCCATTCCTACAATTCCATTGGCTTTTAACTAAACTTTTAAGTGATTCACTCATCAGATTTGGTAATTTTGTGACTGCCTTTTTTCCTTTGAGACTTTAGCAATTACTTCAGGAAAAAAACCTTATTCATTTTACTCAGTTATCTTCAGTTGAAGTAGAGATGGTAGTAGTTTAGCTAGTGTTTTGTTAACACATGTTGATTCTATTTAATTTAGGCATTTTGAAAAATACGCTAGACCTTGTTTTCAAGTAATAATATACCTCCACTTCTTTCTCCATATACATGCAAAATTCATTCCACATTTCCAAGTTGTGACTGAGAAAACCTGTAGGTCCTCCTCAAGAGAAATAATAAGAGGGCTCTAAGAAAAGATAACTTGACAAAGAAAGAACTAGCTAGAGAACTGAGTTCCATAAATGTAATAACAAATTGGAGCTTTAGGTTACACCAACCATGCTTCGATAGTAAGAAGAGGTCTGGTTATCAGAGAACATGGATTAGTTCTAGGTTAACAGTTTAGAACAAAAAAATCAACCTTTAGCCTTATCTGGAATTTGCAGTAATTTATTTTTTGAAAAAGTACTAGGAGATGACTTATTAGTTTTAAAATTTTTATTAAAGAATGGATCCAATTGATATATGATATAAATAATACATACATTCATGGAAAGCAAACATAACAAGGCTAATATCACGAGGCTCTCACCTCCCTGGTGAAAATAATAAGTGGAAAAAACATTCTGGCCATGATGAAAAATATAAGCATCAAGAGGAAGGCTAGCTGCCCATAGCTCAAAAAGTGTCAGTCTAGCTATGGTGGTACAACCTGTGGACTCAACAAAGGTCTAAGGGCCATCGCTTAATGTAAACTCATTGACTACTTCTGCCAAATACACCCGTTTTTCCTGCATGAGACTGGACCAACTTCTACTACCAGGTAAAAGGTACCTCAGAGGTGGTAGAATAATGTTTAATTGGAATAAATAATGTAGGCAGAAGTAAACAGAGCCTAAAATCTGAGCTTCAAAAAACTATTTGCACACCAGCATTCTAAGCAGGCCTATAAAACTGAATTTAACATAAGCAAAGGAAGGATAATTCAAGATATAGACACTGGGAAAGAAAAATTCATGAAATAGATTCATTAATAAAATGTGAGGGAAGTATGCACTTTTACTAAAGCATAATATCCTGGCATTTTGTGTCTGTACACTGGTGAAGTGATGTGAATACTGGCTGTGCCAAAAAATATGAATATTCCCGAGAAAAAGGGGACAAAGCAATTTAAGCCACTCCAAAGATAAGCATTTTATCTTTCTTCAGAATATGTATAAATAGGTAATAAATGTAAAGTCCAGAACCATTATATTTATTTGCACATTAACATTTTTTGAAGAATTTCATATTCTAGTCATATGAATATGGCTATTAAAATTAAGATGTTATATTGTATTTAAATAAGTAGACATAATTAAAAGAATATGTATTATTTCAAAAAAGGTAAGAGTAATTCAGACATAACAGTTAAATAAACAACATGACATTAAATCTTTCAAAAGAGACAGAACAGGTAATGTAGACTATTTCATTTTGAAAACCTGTCATTTCCTTGCAAATAGACAATGAATGTCAAAATGCCTATTCAAAACCTCACAATAAAATAAAATAATTTTTCCCCAAATATATAACTCAAAACTCCCAGGTAGGAAATTTATCATATAAGTGTATACTAATTATGGAATTCAGAATAAGTATTATATGTTCAAATACAAAGAGTTTATTGTGCCAGTATAGTCTTGTAGCCCTCACTAATTCTTATATTTATATAAGCACAACTTAATTTATCTTAAGAAGGCCTTCTTTGTTGTTGCTTTCTTGTATTCATTTAGTTTTAGTCTAGCTTATCAGACAGATTCAAGGAGAAAATGTGCCTGTATCTTTGCCCCAAGATCCAGTAGAAGGAGAATATACACAGGCAACAGTTTCTGAGGCATTGAAAGTAGCAGCCTCAGGATGGATAAACACAGACTAGGAAAGTTCACACTACATATTGTGAAGCATTAATTGAAGAATGTTTATTTGGCACCGGAGACACTCCTTTTTTGTACATTCCATAAGACGGTGGTGTCATGTTTATTTGGCTATGCCACTTTGCAGCAATGCATTCTTCAAAACAATTTCTAAATGCTTTTAATTACCTTTCTTCCAATATTATGCTGGATTCATACACTCAATTCAATCCACGTTTTGGGACCCTGGTTGCTGACAACGTATTATCAAATAGATTAGATGCCTTTTTTACAACACTCAAAAACAGACTTCATATATAAACTGATTTTACTGCAAAAGGTTGTCATGTATGCACATGTTTGGGTCAACAACCTGAGGAAAGAAGTATGGTAAAATTTCATATTTTCTTATGTGTATTTCTTACTTTTTCTTGGTTTGCAAAAAGTATAAAGCCCAAAGTCCTTCTTTTATCAAACTGAACAAGAAAATTAGCAGAGAAATTAATCTAAAAGTCAACTATGGAGGCAAGAGATCCATATAAACATATAAAGAATATTTTCCCCCCCAAGGAAAAATATTAGTGTCCAATGTTGGAGCCATTACAATTAATCATTTTAAGGAAAAGCTTCTGGTATTGATGCATGGTGTCGGTGATGCTAACAGCCAGTGAGAAAATGAGAACACCAAAAGTGTAAAGGTTTGATTAAATGGTCTCCATGTAACTCCCTTAGAGCCCTGAAGGCTGGGGGAACCTGAAAAATATGAGAGTCTTATATTAATTTTAATAATTCAAGGTAAAGCTTTATTTTTTAGTCCATATTAAACTTGACTTAAAGGATATGGAATGAAATTTGCTAGGTTCACAAAAAAACATTTTCTTTTAGTTGACTGTTTTATAAGACAATCCTTAATTTTCCATTTCTTAAATATTAAAGTTAGTTTTTATAAAAGTAGCCAATTACTAGTGGAAGGAACTGGGCATGACAGATGCATTTCAAATTTAAAAGATCTGGATTCTCTCTCTAAAGCTGTCCTTAAGAAAAAGAAAAATAACAAACCTCCTTTTCACAAGTGACAAAAGAATATTGTAAAGTTATAAACTCATAGTATTTAATATGGAGAAAAAACTCAGAATCATCTAAAAAAGACTGTAGAAACCTACTCATCTATATTCTATATAAGAACATTTTAAATAAAAATATTCATTGATATGATAAACAACGATAAATAGGATCTATAGGCAAATTAAGGATAGGCTCTTCTATTTGATGGAAAGTACTAAGATTTTAAAAACATATCTTTTATGAATTTATGGTACAAAATATTTGGCCGTAGATATCATAGGCTGACAGTACAGCATGCAGTTCACTACTCAAGTAACTCTTTCCTAACTAATTCCATTTAATATTTATGCAGTTTTCAATAGACACAGTTTTAGGTTTAGGTTGAGGTATTTCTGATATTATTATTTAAAATTTATATTCACTTTTTAATCTTCAATTTTGAACATATACAAAAACTGTTTTGAAGTTTAAATTATGGTATTTAAAACAGTGAAAATGTGTTTATCATACTACTTATTCCCCAATTTATTACTTTTCTAAGCCATCACATTCCACACACCTTCAAGAGAGGGATTTGGGAGTAGAAAGTCTAGTAAAAATGGGTAAAAGAGATTGTAAGCATGAGCGGTAAGGAACAGGCACCGTCCTGCGTGGCATACAGTGGACACATCAGATTAAAAGCCACATTGGTTTCAACACCAAAATGTTATTCATAATGTTGCAGATACACTCTTTCCTAACTCTTAAATACCCATCTACTGACTAACAGAAGTAGACAATATCTCATAGGAGGACTTGTACTGTAATTTATTGTATCTTCTGTAGATTATAAAGGTAAGATAATTGAGTTAATTTATTCTACCTGAAAATGATAAAAATCACAAATGCCAATATGTAGCTTTAGTATCAGGAAAACACTACCCAGCTAATACTCAGGAACAGACATTTTCAACTGGTGGAATGGCATAAAGAAACATAACTATTTGGGGAAAATTCGTGTCTATTTATTGATCCCATAAAACTAACCTGTCTTACTAACCCTACAAAGGATGGACTAGAATGTACCACTTTAAGAATCCAAGTCAACTAGAATTAGTATAAAATTCACTTTCAATAGAAAATGACATAACAGGCAATGATAAAAGCCAGTAATTTTTAAATATTTTACTTAAATATTTACATAAAGACAGGTCTTACATGCAAAATCAGAACATGTCCAGGGTTTGTTCTGTACTAAACACACAAGTCCATACCTCCTACATCTATAATTTAGAAAAGAGAGGGGTTATTAAAAGCAAGATTATGACCTCAAGTTAAAATGTGACCATAATGAAAAGAAAATGTTAAATTTGGTGCCTCCTAAAATACGAAGCTGAATATGAAGAGTTTTTTCAAAAAAGATTGAAGCATTTTGCCTATCCGGTGAAAAAGTGATCAAATATGTTTTACAACAGGTGTTAATAAATACAAAAGGACATTGTTTAAAAACTATGATTTACAATGAAATCATAGTAAACGGGTCATTGCTAGATTTCACTACAATTATCTTGCTTTATTGCAGTAGAAATTTTTGTTATATGGGGCTCATTTTTTTAAACAAAATATAGTTGATATTGATAGAATGTAAAGGAATTGGGAGCAAGTCATTTACATACATATGAAGTTCTAGGGTCCCTAGAGGGGTATCCACAGATATCTCTATAGCAGTAAAAACTAGTGACCTAGTACAATTAGTCCATTTTGCTGACTTACTGCTTCAGATTATCAAGGGTGGAATGGGTTTCCTGATGGGCTTGATTTGTATGTAGCAAATGGATGGTTTATGAACACTGGTAAGGACAGGGCTTTCTGTCTGAGGACTGCATTCACATTACTAAACCACAGGTAGGGGTAGCCTAATTTGCGGTTAAACACCTCCTTCTCCATTCTTGCCCTGAGAAAATAAAAGCAATCAATTAGGGGTGGTCAGCTAGGAATTTAACCAACGAATTACAAAGAGTGACCAGAAGAAAAAAATATTTAGCAAATTCTGGAATTTTTCTATGTGGGCTACTACGTCTATTCCTGCTGCTCCTTCCACGTCCTTTATCAGAAATTCTGGGTACACACTTTTCCCCTTTTCACAATGGGATTGTTACTTCCTTTCTCTTGATTACAAAAGAAAGGGTCACCAGTGTGGAGCAATGTGACAAATCCAGAAAAACATCTCTTTTGTTTTCGTACTAATTTCTGCACAATGTGACTAGAGGTGGATAGCCACTGGGTTGAGCAGTCTCCAGCGGGGGAGGTGCTCCTGGAATGTGTTGAATCTGCATTCCTTAGATGCTTGAAAGGGGTGAATGCCCCCTTATTGGCTTCTACCCATTTTAACTAGTTTGGCTGCTTCAGTAGGAAACAGGTAATACTTTTAAACACCCAGTGGGCTCCCTAGCTTTTAATCACTGACTACTGGCTGCTTTTAGGTTTATGGAATTAGGCATTTAAAGCAGAGTTTCATTTTATCCATATTTGGTTAAGGTCTTTTCAAATTTTATTTTATTTACTCTATGGTTAAATTAGAGAATGAAGTTCTCATTGGGAGGTTGAGAGTCTTCTCATCGTGGTTGGGGCCTTTCAACCATGAAGGAGCCCTCATGCTTAGCACTGGAGACACTCACATTAATAAGGCAAGGTTTCTCCCTCTAGAAACTCCGCAGTTCCCTGTCATGTTCATGCTTGTTCTTTATGAGCTTTCTTTGCTCTCAGTTTGAATGGCTTGGTGATTATTAAGAAATGCAAATAGACTCGGGCTGTTTATTGACATTTATTTATTTTTTTATTCATTCGGTAAAATATTTTTAATTGCCATTATTAAATGCCATAATTTTCCATGGCTATTTCCTTTTCTCTGAAGAATAATATAAAAACTATGAGAAGTGAAACAAATTTATGCATTCAATCAAAGAGTCTTTTTGTAAAAGATTTATAAAAACAGCAGATGAACTTCTGATCACAACTCAGGCACACAGCTGTTTTCTAGAACAGTCTTGCGAGTTCCTGCCTCACCCTACAAGCCGTCTTCATGCCATATTGCACTCCTACCCCAGTTCTTCAACTCATCTATCCTTGTAATGTGCTTATAATCACTGAGCACTCTCTTCTGAGAATTACCTTTGGATTCCAAGTTATATAAATGACAATAATAATGATTTTTTTAAGCAAGCCATTTAAAACTACTGTGAATTAGGCTTTATATAGACTTCTGTTTGATATTCAAATTAATGTATAATATGAACAATAGTGAAAACTAATTAGTTTAGGAATAGTATTGCAATATTTAAACCTTTATTAATTTGCACAGGCCTCTGCCTACCTTTTTCTAAATTAGGGTAGTTATATACTAAACAATCAGACATAAAAGGGTATTAAAAGAATATTAAAATAAAATGGAGCAATTTAATATGCACAGTCATTTATTCCTTCTTTAGAAATCCCACAGCACAGAGTACGTGGTTCTGTCAAAGCCCTTATTACACTGAGTTATAATTACTGTTTATAATCTATCTTTGACTAGGCAGAGAGCTTTAGGAGATCTTAACCTATTTATCTTTGGGTCCTCAGCTCTGACATAATGTCTGACACAAGAGGATACTCAGCATGAATCTGTTGAATGAAAGAATAAATGAGGAAAGGGACTGGGCTTGATTTCCTCAATCTGCCATTTATGGCGTATGAACTCTTAGCCTGCCTGAGTCTCAGCTTCCTCATCTGTAATATGGGTGCAATAAAGAGTTGCAAAGAGTCTCAAAAGAGAGTCTGTCTATCTACGCTGCAAAGAATTGGACAGAGCCTACTATCCCTTCGCTCAGCCAGAACTGATTATTTACTGAGCTAAAAAATTGGACACCCATTTCCTGTCTTCATGAACTGCAGTCTCGTGGGGAATGATGCCAGGTAAATAGGCAACTGCAATTGGTTTGCTGATCATATTGTGACAAAGGTTGAGCAAAGTACAGACGCTAAGGAGCACACTGGAGAGTCCTTACCACAGACACCAGGAATCTGCGGAGGATTCTTGGAGAATGTTATATCTAAGACCTGACGTATGTCAGATAAATATTTCAGGCAATGGAATAGGAAATTAAAAGTCCTACAGGAAAGAGCAAGAATATGATGCAATGTGTGTAGGGGGAGATTCTCAAATTCCTCATGTCTTAGCCTCGCTTCAAAGATCATGCTGCAATGCTTTTGTAATCTTCTATGATTCATCTGTTTCTAACTTGTACAGAAAAAATTTAAGCTAACATTTTTTTTCTTCCATCATTTAGGAAGTTTCCTATCTAGAATGACGTTTCCAAAAATTGCCTAACTTAACCTTATTTATCACTCTTATGATTTAGCATACGTTCTACCAAAAGAAATAGCAGAATTCCATCTTTGTAATGCCAAGAAAACCCCAACAACTTAATAATGTTCCTGCATATATTGCCCATTACTAAGTTAGTTTTTAAAAATCTGAAAGTATTTTACCACTGGGTGGTTTCACTTCTTGTTAATTACTTGTATTATGTGGCTTCCTGAAAGTAGAAAGAATACTCTCCCCAGAAATATTTATATTGACAGAATTAGCCGTTGAATGAAAATTTATCACATTATATTGCTTTTTGTGGTTAAACATTACATATTGGGTGTCACATTAGTGTTTATGTCGTGTTTCTTTCATTTAAACACCACAATAGTGTGAAGTATATTTTGCGTTCATAAGTAGAGATATTAAATCATGTATTGAAGTCATTGTCCTAAAACATTGACTTCTTTAAAGGAGCAGTGAAAAGAACATGGGCAAACCAGAAAATCTAGGTTTGATTCTCGGCATAGCCATGAACTATGTGGCTGCAGGCAGGTCACTTAAGCTCTACTTTATTTAATAATTGTTTTCTTTACCCTATTAATTTACACTTTAGACAACATAGAAATAGTGTTTTAAGGAGCTATCAGTGAAGATTATCTATAAAATAAATACTTAAAATTTAAGTATGAGTAAATCCTAGATTTTTTTTTAAAAAAGATCAAAATCTTTTTCAGCACTATTTACACTTTGAGCACTATGTAAATTATGTTTCACTAAATCATTGTTTACTTAATAATTATCATCAGATATCAATGTTTAAAATGAACTGTAGCAATGTCAATAGAAGAAGAAATGTTAAAATGACTTTAATGGATCCAGATATCCCACATTATGCATGAAAATAAGACAGAAAGAATTATGATGTTATTATAAGATGAGGTCCTTGGCTATTTTTTAGAAATTTTGGTTGCAAAATAGGCTTAAAAGAAAAATTTCACAGATTGAGGGGAAGAAAAGAGCTATGGAATAATTCCTATAATATTCACACCATAAATCAAATAGTTCACTTTGTTCAGTTTGATCCATTCAGTATTATACCCACTATTCTCTATAAAAAGAACATCCAGTAAAAAAAAAATGTTGCTCTCCTGATTTCTGAAAGAACAGAATTGCTAATTACCTTGGAGAATGAACATGGCTTTAGCACACCTTTATTACACAAATCATTATTTTTTCATCTCCAAATTTTCTAGTGGTAAGAAACAGCCTATTTTAATCAAATTGGTTTCCCTTATGCTTCTTAAGTGCAAGAGACACCCATCTGGGCCTGAAGATAATGGTGCCATGAAATGGAAATTTACGTTTTAGACCACAGTTAGGGCAGTCTTCTACTGAAAATAAGTGGCCGTTTGAATGCTACCACATCTTGTTTTGCAAATCTATCCTCACACAGCAAATAATTGTTTTTGGTACAAAAGTTAGTCATAAAATTCTCCATTAGTGGTTAGTAATGGATCATAATATTACATGTCTTTAGAAAGTGCATTTGGAAAATGAAATGCTGCAAATGATGGCCATATAAGAAATATTAATATTCATAAGGGACAAACTTGTAGGGGCAGATTTCCTTTTTTACTGACAACTGCCAGCACAGAATATTTTCCACTTTCTTGAGGAGAAGGACCTATGTTGCTCCATCAAATGGTAGGGAGAGACCTTAAGAAATTCTATAACTTGCAGAGCTATATTAATACCCTGCCTTATAGTGTCCAACTGCTTGATAGAATGATTAATAATTGTAAGTTTTACAATATATATACAATAGATATATGTATATGTGTATATATACAATAGATACGATAAGATAAATCAGAAAGCAATTTTGCAATGTTAAACATATTACAGGCAAATAATATTAATCTGTGTCTAAATTAAATCTAAATGCTTATAGCAAATTTCCACTTTTCATTATTAGGACATAAGTCAAAAGGGATGAATTTCAAGCAATTGTCAATACAGAATTGCACTTATAATTGCACTTTCAACATAAGGTTCTACACATTCCCAATGTAGTATCACTAATGAAAGATTAGATGTGTTCAATTTCCAACATGGTCAAAACTAGCAAAGATACTTTTGGTGAAAATAGAATTAACAAAAACCATCTAATTATAAATAAAGAAATTAATTCTGACCTCCTTTATTTCTTGTTTTAAGAGGAATTAATTTGTATTTACATGAAGAAAAATATGCATATGATCAATTCAGTTTGGATGAAGCTGTCACTTTTAATTTTCACAAAGTAATGAATAATAATAATGATTAGGAGTTGACATTTACGAAGCACTCATACGAGCCAGGTGCTGTTCTATCACATTTGTTATTTCATTCACCTTTTTCAAGAACCTTTGAGGCTGACACTGCTTTGCAGGTGAGGCATCTGAGGCACAGAGAAGTTAAAGAATTTGTTTTAAGGCCATATATCTAACAAGTGATTCAAACTCTGACAATCTGACACTGGAACATGCTCAATGTGTATTTGTTCATCTCTCTCTCTCTCTCCCCGCCCCCGGAACAGGAAAATGAAAGACTCATTGAAGGGTACTGCTCAGTTCAAGTGCTAATTACTAAACACAGACTTTGCATCCCTAAACCACAATTTGAACTAGCCAGCTGTTTAATTTAAGGACCCAATGGGGACTTTAGCATGGGGACTCAATGGTCTTGTAGCCCATGACCATTCTAGAAACTTTGTGAGAATTTACATGGAGAAATGTTAGGTTTCTCTGGCTGGTGTAGAATAGTTCAGCCATAGGTTTAAGGCAGCTCCAACTGAGCAAAGGGAGGCAAAACTGTACAGCATAAGAACATCATGATGGGAGAAAGGAAATCTGAATTCAAACCAAGTTTTAGTTTCCTCATCTATAAAACATAGAATCCATTAACTTCCCTCCTTCTCTCTGGGTTATTACAGAATAGAAATGAAGGAACAAGCATGAAGATAGTCTGCAGGCAGCTGAGATCAACACAACACAAGTATTACTACGAAGTTAAGGTTGAAACAATCAATTGTTAGACACAAGAAAGGACCACTGGATATGTTATCATGGCTAGATCTACATGTCCAAATATACTTAGCTAGAAAAAAAAACTATTGCTTCAGTTTCAGTTTTCCCTTGGTCAGCCTCTAGGAGCATACGTCTTTAGAACTCCATAGACATGTGATTGCATTATAGAACCAGAAAAGTTCCTATATCTCATAAAGATCAGTTTTATATGGACCACTCCAGGACGTTCAAAAACTTTCAAGAAAGAGTTTTAGTAAGTGAATCTGTAGAATAAGATGAAATTTTAATGAAAGGAAACACAGTATAGCACAAAAGAGCACTAGCCTAGAATTCAAAAGTCAGGCCAGAAGTAGTTCATGACATTCTTTTATTCCAGAAATATCTACCACTGAGGGTCCACCCTGTGTCAATCATTGTGGATACTAAGCCAATGAGACAGACACAGCTTTCTACTTTTTGGAAACTCACAGACTACTAAGGAGGCAGACATTATACAAAAATATCTTAAAAATATGTTATCAATGACTTTGAACTTTAGTTTCCTTAGTTATTAAATGAGGATACTGGAGTAAACGATTGCCAAAGTTCCCTTCACTCTTATTACTATGACTAATTTTTTAAAAAGTGACAGTTTAGAGAAATGTCAGAATAGAAAATGATACAATGACAATTAAGAAATAAGAGTGGAAATACCAGAGCATGCAACTTAATCATTAACAGTTGGATCTTAATGTGAATATAAGGGATAAGCAGATCTTAGAGAATGAATTAAATTTTGCCAAAAATGAAAGTAATTCAAAACTTTTCAGACAGAAGGAACAAAGTAAGCAAAAACTTTCATATTTGTCTATATTGTATCACAATAGCTTCCACTTATTGTCATCACTATACCAAGCAATTTATGACATAATTTAAATTATGCTGCATCATTTACTTGTACAGGAGCTCTATGCTGTCTTATTATCCTAGTTATAGATAAAACAAGGGAGTTTATAGAGGTAGCCCCTATAGCTACAAAATGATACAGCCATATCTGCATTCTGACTGCCTCATTCCAAAGCCTGTGCTGATACACATCACCCCCTTCCATTTCGTGAGCTACTTTTGTGCAAGGAGCCCCACTGTGAGTGAAATACGGAGTGGTGGTATGTGAGTATGGGCTGGAAAGTGGTGGTGCCAAGAAATGAATAGATAGCCTGATGTACATTAAAGCAGATTGTAAAGTTTCTTACTATCCTGCAGAGGAATTTAAACTTTATTGGTAGACAAGATCACAAAACCTTTGCAAAATATATGCTACTCTTTGAGTGGAGAAGTATAGAGAGGGGAAGGAGCCTAAAAAGGTTAAAGAAGGCCAGAGGCTTAAATGAGGACCAAAGTGAAATATTGTGCAACTGAGAAAAAAAATCTAATTTAGATATATGGGACAATTTATTAAGAATCCAACTCTCAAATGTGTCATTAAATAGCTGGAAAATCGTAACAACAATGGACACTACCATTTACTCATGAATTCATTCATTTGAAAATACTTGAGGTACAACTATGTGCTAATTAATGAGTCAAGTTCTAAAATAGAAAGATTGTAGTATTACATAATCACAGAACATGCCCAGGTGACAAGGAACTATCTCCAGGGACAAAAAAGTTAAATAAATTTGTCAGTGTTTGGGTAATGAATGGAGTTCTTAGCCCCAACCAGTCAGGTCCAGCAAATTGTCTCTCACATACCCTCTTCACTTTAGTGAAAATGGGGAGGGAACAGACATTTTCTGAATGCCCACTATAAGCAGTTCAACTCAGTACTTTAAGCTCACATTTAATTCTCACAAAAATACCATTTTTGGACCATAGTGATCCCTTATAACAGAGGAACAACTTAAGTCTCTTAAAGGATTGTTCAAATAACGAGATCTGCATTCCAGCTTTGACTTGTGACTATGTGACTCTGAAAACAATCTCTTAATCTTTATGTGCTTACCATGTCCTTCTATATAAAATAAGAGAAATGGAGCCAAATTTACACAACAGATTCCCTCATTAAATAAAAAGATTCATTGCATGTGAACATGTGGACAAGCATATGTGTGTCTGGTGTGACTTTGGGTGACACTTTGAAAGTTTCCAGGTGTGTGATTCTGCGCAAGGCTGAAAGAATAGGAGACAGCTGGAGGCTAATGGCTGTGGGGAGACCTGGTTGGACAGCTCAGCTCTGGTGAGTGTCTGAGCAAAACAGGAAGGGGTGAGAGCCACTGAGCTGGGACAGTCAGGATGGTCGAGGAAGAAGAGACCAGGCTGTGAGAAAGGGTGAGACTGTGACATTCATGAACACAGTGAGGGAATGGGTATCACAGACCTCTAGGTGCCATGTAAAATAGTGACTGGAGTCTCGGGCAAACAGACACAGCATAGGTTATATGTATAACATTTATCTCGTTATGGCAATTGATGTTTAAAAAGCAGACGAAGATTTTGAAGTAACTGATAGCAACAGATCATGTGAAATACACGTGATGCTGTACATTAACTGAGAAGTAAAATTGATTTAACCAGAATGTTCATATTCTGTAAAAATTTGCCTTCAGAATTTACACACACACACATACACACACACACACCCACACACACACACACACAATACTGTAGTAACAAATGCAAAGAAACCAACAGGTAATGTGGCTTTGACACTGCGACAGATTTTTAATCCCCAAAAGTTTATGTTGATGTTATAAACTGGCTTCTATTTATCAAATGTCATTTGCTAAACTACTTTGTTTAATCACGTAAAGTAAATATAGCCTAGTGTGAATTTAACGTATCCCTAACATTTAGGAAAAAAGGTTTCTCTCTAACTTTCTATTAAATTAATATAAATTATTATATTAATTTTGTATGTTTTCCCCTGGTGTGTCATTAAATAAACCTTATTCTACTTTATTAGCTTGTATTCCCTTATTTAACGAGAGTGGGGCGTACATGGAGAAATGGGGACAAGACACCCAATTATGGAAAATTCTATCTAAATAAAGTTGCCAATAAAAATACAGGATGCTGAACAAAATTTGAATTTCAGATAAGCAATGAAAACAACATAATATATTGGACATACTAATATTATAAAATTATTCTTTGTCTACCTAAAATTAAATTTAACTAAGTATCCCATATTTTTATTTGCTAAATCTGGCAGCCTTACATCTAAAGTCCATGCTTTGTAATGAAACTAAGCAAAGAAAGAAGGTCTACCTTCCCTGATTCCAGCAATTATCCAGCAAATCTGAGAAAACCTGTTCTGAAGACCTAGTGCTTTTCATAGCCATCGGTAAAATAATCAGCAGTTGAAAATGGGCAAGCTCATTATCCCAGCTCCCAAAATCTCTGACAATGCCATGAAGGGAGTAGGTGCTAAGAATCAAAGTAGGTGGAGATGCTGTTTTCTGGAGAGTATTCAGGCTCTCATCCATGCCCCAGGGAGGTGGTATGTCCTCTCTGCAGATCTGTGGGCCAGGATCAGAGCAGTGCTATACATGCTTTATATCACTGAACTTTAGATGTCTGTGTTTCTTCCTCCCTAGAAGTTATCCTGATTTGGGAAACCATCCAATACCCTGACAAAGTATTCTATCCTGCCTGAGGAAAAGAGGGAGGAAAGAACCACGTTCAAAACCTCACAAACTTTTGAACCCAGTTCAAAAACCTCCTGCCCACTGTCTAAAATGAAAATTGGTTACAGTAAAATTACTGAATACACTTTCACGGGATTAGCATGGCACACTGAACTTAGGTTGAAAAACATTAAAATTAAACATGAAACACAGAGACTCATAATTTTTTGTGAGATGTTTAATGTAATCAATCTTAGCAAACAGGAATGGTGTGTATGCTTCACTTATAAGAAGATGATTGGCTTTATTAAAAAAAAATTAGGAGAAATTATAGGACTGATCTAACTTGCTGTGGCATCCCCTGAGATGATGACCAAGTTGGGCAAACTATTAATAAATTAATTACAACATAGCCAATACCCTCCAGTTTCATAAGAACTAAAATCTACATTTCTACAGCTTATCTCATTAATTGATTTAATTAATTAAACAATTCATTTATCTATCAAATATTTAATGTTCTTATTTTGGGCACTTGGCTAGATATGAAAAAAGAATTTACATGCAAACATGGAAATAGTATGCAAAGAATTGAGGAACAGAAATATAAACAGGATCTAGGCACACACAAGAGAGAGAGAGAGAGAGACAGAAAGACAAAGAGAGATATTAAGAGATTGAGAGATTTTTTTTCTTGCCGAATTGCTTGAGTTCTTTGTAGATTCTGGTTATTATTCCTTTATCAGATGTATAGCATGCGAATATTTTCTCCCATTCTGTAGGTTGTCTATTTGCTCTGTTGATTGTTTCCTTGGCTGTGCAGAAGCTTTTTAATTTAATCAAGTCCCATTTATTCATTTTTGTTGTTGCTGTGATTGCCATTGGGGTCTTCTTCACAAATTCTTTGCCTAGGCCAATATCTAGAAGTGTTTTTCCAACATTTTCTTCTAGAATTCTTATGGTTTCATGTCTTAGCTTTAGTGGGCAAAGGACATGAATAGAAACTTTTCAAAAGAAGATAGACTAATGGCTTATAAACATATGAAAAAATGTTCAACGTCACTAATTATCAGAGAAATGCAAATCAAAACCACAATGAGATATCACCTAACCCCAGTGACAATGGCTTTTATCAAAAAGTCCCAAAACAATAGATGCTGGTGTGGATGTGGAGAGAAAGGAACACTTATATGCTGTTGGTGGGACTGCAAACTAGTGTTATTTCTATGGGAAATAGTATGGAGATTCCTCAAAGAACTAAAAGAACTACCATCTGATCCAGCAATCCCACTATTGGGTATTTACCCAAAAGGAAAAGAGACAGTTTACAAAAAAACACTTGCACTAGAATATTTATTGCAGCACAATTCGCAATCACAAAGATGTGGAATCAACCCAAGGGACCATCAATTCATGAGTGGATTAATAAAATGTGGTATATGTAAACCATGGAGTACTTCTCAGCCATTAAAAAAAATGAATTAATACATTTGCAACAATCTGGATGGAACTAGAGACCATCCTCCTATGTGAAGTATTGCAAGAATGGAAAAACAAACACCACATGTACTTACTATTAAATTGGAACTAACGGATCAGCACTCATGTGCACATATGGAAGTAAAACTCAATGGAAATCATGCAGGTGGGAGGGGGAGACTGGGATGGGCGAAATCATACCTAAAGGTACAATGTACACTATCTGGGTGATGGGCACACTTTTAACTTTGACTCAAGCATTACAAAGGCAATCCATGTAACCAAAACATTTGTACCCCCATAATATTCTGAAATAAAAAAAATTAAGAGATTGAGAGAGACAACATCTCCTTGGGGAATAAATAGTTACAGAATACTTTGCCACTTCTCCTTCCCTGGAAGTCTGCTTATCAAACTTCTTGTAGATAAGTTGAAATGACTTAATTTTCTATATATTAGCATGCTGATGCCCTTTTTTTCAACATTATATATTTTTATTTTCTCAACCATCTAGAGAAGTGCAATAGGAAAGGGTTATGGCCACTATTTTACAGATAGGCAAACTGAGACACTTAAGCAATTCATCATTTCACTTTATTTGCATATATACAGCAGGGACAAGATTATTTATGTTTTCAAAATAAATGTGATACAAAAAGGAAAAGAATTAACTTCAGACACATGAAGAGGGACTGTAATTTCAGATGGAAAAGGTGAGACTTATTGTCTACCATCACTTAACAATAAAAAGAATACCTGAAATGTGGCCTATTCAAAACAGCAAATCCAGGCAGCAATATCATGATGTTTAGAAGGCAAAGAGGCAATCTCAGAAAAAGCAACCACTTCCCTACATTTCCTGTGGCTGGCTCTGCCTATATAAATGCTGCAGCACAGGACACATGTGACCTTTAAATAAATAAACAATACCCTGTATCATTTAATATGTGTAAAGATAATCATTACATTTTATCCAACTTCTGTTATCTACTAAGCACCACGATTGTTACATGCCACATGCATATAATCTTTTAATTTTCACAAAAATCTTGCAATACTGGTGATATAATTTTCACTTTACAGATAAAGATCACAAAGTACTTATGTAAAGGTCAACTTTTATACTCGTGGTTGACCCAGACTTGTTATCACTTTGGGGGTCCTAACTCCAGGGCTGGAGTTCAAACCTTGTATTATTGGGGAGTGGGGAATAGTCAACTACTGTGCTTTAAGTTTAATGTGCAATGTAAGACCAAGCTATTTTAAAGAAGGGGTGACCTTTTCATTCTCTGAAATCACATCACAAAATGGATGATTATCAGAATAGGTGCCTATGCAGAGGCAAAATCTGAATAATATTGAGGACTTTTACAAACTACACCCACTTCCTGTCCCACATCTCCCCATTTCAGAACCTTAAGCAGTAAAGTTCAGAGTCCCTGTTCTAAGAGGTCTTAACACCCAGAGCAGGGAAGAGAAAGGTCACGCTAACAATGTTAGAGGAGGGGAAACAAAAAGGGAGTCTTCTCTGAGTCCATAGATCATGTAAAGAACAAGGTTAGATGCATTCTAAACATTAGTCAGTTAATCTCAACTAGTCCCTGAGGTAAGGTTTATTATAATTTATTACTCCCATGTTTTGAAATACTTAGGACTTTAAAAACAAAAGTAATCATGACATAAAAGACTAAGAGATGCTGTTCAATATTTCCCTTTATCATTAGATAAACATTTTACCACACTGAACTGGTAAATCCCCAGTTAGGAGCAAATATATTTGCCTTTTTTAGATAGGTTTTACAACCATATGCTATTACATATTTTAAAAAGTCATAAACAGAAAAGAGCTCATTGAACTCTCATTGTGTGGATCTCCAAATTGAAACACTGGTCTAGAAAGTCTCTGGAAGTATAGCAAGGGCTGGCCAGTTGGACTAATGAGGCTGGACTTGCATTCTAACAAAGCAGAGTAAATCTTACTTCCAAATTTTTACTGTGAATGCCTACTGCTTTCAGGTTGCTGAGCCTCTGTCACAGGAGACAGTATAATAATGCAATAGAAATTAAATCCTTTGGTGTAAAACACATCTGTTTCAATCCTGAGATTTACCACCATGTATGTGGTTATACAGAATTATATATATATATATATAAAAGAAATAGTTTTATATATAGTTTTATATATATATATGTATAACTCCCTGACTGTGGTTTTCTCATGACTATAAGAGAACTAATATTATTATAGTAGAAGCCACCCTACCTGATGTGTTTGGGATCAGTAGTAAGTAGATTAAACAGAAATACTACAGTTGATCTTTGAACAACATGGGTTTGAAATGTGACTGTCTACTTACACATGGATTTTTTTCAATAAAACTTATACCGAGTGTGCCTGCCTTTCCTGCCTCCCCTTCCACCTCCTCCACCTCTGCCACCTCAGAGTCAGCAAGACCAATCCCTTCTCTTCCTCCTCCTCCTCAGCTTACCCAACATGAAGACAAGATGAAGACTTTTATGATGACCCACTTCCACTTGATGAATAGTGGAATATTTTGTCTTTCTTATGATTTTTTAAATAAAATTTTCTTTTCCCTAGCTTACTTTATTGTAAGAATACAATCTAATGTTATATGTATGTAATATAAAATATGTGTTAATCGATTGTGTTATCGGTGAGGCTTCCAGTCAACAGTAGGCTACTAGTAGTTAAGTTTTTGAGGAGTCAAAAGTTATACACAAGTTTTCAACTGCACAGGGGGTCATCACCACTAACCTCTGTGTTGTTCAAGGGTCCATTGTAGTTAAAAAGGGAAACATAAAAACACAAATATTTTATTTTTTAAAAAAAGATATAAAGGTACAATTTTCTAATTTTTCCGATATTTTCACGTGAGACAAGTTCTTTCACTGAGTCTGGAACTGGTTACTATGTTTTTATGTTTCATAAACCACATTCATAATGCATTACTTTAATGAGCCCAGTCATTCATAAGTAGGAATATAAAGGAACTTATATAGTAAACTGAGAGAGGACTCAATCTGTATTTTTATGATTTGTCCAATAATTTACAGTTAAATGTTCAAATTTAATATGACAGTGATTTTAGCTATCCAATTTAATTGAGTCCTTCCAAAGAATTAAGCTATTCTCTTTTTTTCATCATTGTTCCACAGGTTTAGCTAATTAATTAAATTATACATATATTATTAATTAAATTACATAAAATTATATACTGTACAATATTTTAAATTTTTATATATTTACTTACATGTATAAACTATATAATTTTAAATTATATGTGGATAGATAGATAGATGACAGGTTTACAATATCTGTAAAAGAAGGCTTTCAATTCTATCAGAATTTACTACTGAATTAACTTCTGGCACTTCAAAAAGTATTAAACAGTAACTCCATGCAGTTATTCTTAACTTTTTCAGGAAATCATGAACTCCTATGAAAATTTGACAAGACCTGTAACTTTTTCTTAGAAAAATGAACATATCCCCATACACTTGAAGTAATACAGGTATTTCAAGGGCCCAGAGACTCAACAAGTTTGTCCCATGGCTCCTATTGATCCATGATCCCAAATTAAGAACAATTTTTTTTTTTTGCCAATATAAGAAGGAATGTCATTGCTTTCTAATTAGGTTTGTGTTGAATTGAATGTTACAGAAAGAGTTGTAAACCTCTGTAGTTTTTAATGTTTTACTCACTGGCTTCCTTATTTTGAATAAAGTTTTAAAAAGTCTATCAAACTAAATTTATACTCAAATAGAAGCAAAAGAGGTGATCAAACTAAAAACAACAAAATCAAACAAAACAAATACGCATTCCAAATTAATTTGACTTTTCTAAGCCATTCTTCCCCTAAATCTTAATTCTACTACCCAAGTACTCTTAACCACTCACCACTTTACAGAATATCTGACATTCTCCACAGATGTCCCAGCATGCTAAATGCAAGACAGCTACTCTCTAGAATTGCACAGTCCAAAACCTTAGCTACAAGCCACATGTAGTTATTTAAATTTGAATTGACTAAAATTAACTAAAATTTAAAATTCAGTTCTTCATTCACACTAGATATATTTCAAGTGCCAAAAGTCACGTGAGGCTAGTGGCTATTGTTTGGGACAGTGAGGAGGAAGCATTTCCATCACCTCAGAAATTTCTAGAACACCCAAGTAGGTATTTCTGCTTCCATTAAGTGATTTATAAGCCTGGCTGAAGTCAGTTACATTTATTCCCAAACCAGTTTATGCCAGTTCAGCTTTTATAAAATTGCATAATTTAATGAAATATTATATATAAATCAATTGAAATATGAGTGTAGAAAGAGTGAGAGATGTTCTATACCTCTAAGTTGAATATTTTTGGAAAGACAATTAAATTCAATCACTTAAAAAATGTTATAATGCTATAGAATTAGATGTAGGTAAAAAAATTTTTAAAGATTAGAAAAAATCGGAGTAAATAGAATTCTGCTCTTAGACATCTTTGCAGTACATTTTTCACTTAAAGATATTTATGAAACAACCAAAAATTAGAAATCATACATGATGTGTTATGAGATTTACAAAATAAAAAAGATGACTAAGATCTGGAATCAGCAACCCAAACATAAAAGTAGTTCTTGGCTTACATAAAAATATTGGCAAATAAATATATAAGCAAGTGTTTAAAATTTTTTAAAAATGTGGGTTGTATATATGTATTAATTTTTAAGATTAATTTCTTTAAAAATCTTTTGGATTAATTGATCAATTATTGATCCTGATTATAGTAAACAGGAAGCCTTCTACAACACATAGCAAAATTGCAAATATATGCTTTTTTATTACTAGATACTTAGTATTTTCATAATTGGTTCTATCATTTCTATTTTCCAAATTTAAATTCATTGGATTACATTATATTGAAAATTTATGGACAGGAACTTGATCTAATTTCAGATTTATGTATAACTGGTATTTTAATTACAACACAGTAAAATACAATTAACAACAATACCAATGTTACTTTACTCTAGAACTCTACTCAGTTGCCTGAGTGTAAGACTTTATATGGAGATGACAATGCTTGAACTCTAATTGTGTTCACGCTATTAAACCTTTGGATTTTTCTGACATGAAAACGGTATACACCCATCTATCTATAGCATTAACTACTAGAGAATAAGAATTATAAGAATTTTTTTTGCACATTGAAGTTTAGATGCAAATAGAAACCTAAAACTACTACTAGTAGTAGTACTATATACTACTACTAAGAATACTATAATTACTATTATTACTACTACATTTTTTTCATTAAAACAACATCAAAATAATATTGCAATTGTTAATTGTTGCTTGAGCAATGAATATTTTTCATTTGTCAGTTAAATTCAAGGAGATATTTACTCTGTCATGGACCATACATGTCTATTTGAAATAATAGCATCAGCATAATAGTATGTAAGAAGGTCTCTTTTCTGAGCACCTTAGAGTGACTTGAAAGTACCATAGATACTGCAAATTATCTAGTTCAGCTTTAAGAAAAAATGCTGTTAGGTTCATAAAAACAACATATTTATTGAAATTTTGCTTTAATATGTGATGCCTTCATATCAGAAACGGAAAACTGGCTGCCCTTGGGGGCCAAATACATATGGGCTGACAGTCATTTGGGGAAATCTGAAAAGTAAGTATGCCTTCTTTGCTCTACCACAGTCCCTATTACTTTCCCTTGTCTTAAAGTCTGTCTTGTTATACTACCTGGACCCTGAGGCTATTTATATTTGTGAACCCTGCTAAACTTAAATATGCTATCTGGCATAATATCTTCCATATCTCATGGAGGGCATGGGCAATTGAATCCTGAAGTTGAACTTAGTTATGGTTACCATTTCATATTAACTTTCACTCTCCCAAGCAATAAAATGCTAACGAGTTGACCAATTTATAGTTTTCCCCTTTTTACTTAAAATATACCACCTACTGCTAGGCCTGGCTCTAGAAGGAGGAGAAAGACAGGGTGAAACTCAGAGTAAATAACTTCCTCTCTGTACCTAGAAGAATAAGAATGCAATTGTATGTGGAAAGAAATAATTGAAAGAATAAGGAATTCACTTTAAATCATCTTAATTACATACCTATCATATTTGAATCTTAACATAAATTACCGTGTGATTTGTGGCCTTTCAGAAACAAAACCCTGTTCTCTAATTTCAAACAATTAGTTCATTAAAATTTGTTTAATGGCACATTAAAATTGAGAACTACCGAAAAATCTAAGGACAGTAATCCTAAATTATTTCTTCTTGGAGAGATCATTGAACTGGATAGAAATCTGGGCTATGTCCATAACTAGTAGATTGACCTTGGCAAAACCATTAAACCACCTGGGCCTCAGTTGGGTTATCTGAAAAATGGGCCAGATGATCTCTAAGATTCTTACCATTAATAAGCCTTGGTCTTATTCTTAATTTCAATTAAGCAGTATTTATTAACTGCCTATTGAATAAGACATAAATTATACAGCTTATGATCTAACTTTACTATATACTATATAAATATAAAAAGTAACTAGAAACACAGACTGAATATGACCAGAGTCAAATAAGTGCTCTATGAGTTCACAGTGGAGAGAAACAGAATTTGGATTTAAGATGTATCAGATGTAGAGGATAAGCTGTAGATTTAACTCATACTTTACAAATAGCATAGAATAAGGTTAAAAATGAAGGCATACATAAGATAAGGCCAATTTAAAACTACTAAGAACAACCATCAAACAGAATTTCCAAAAGTTAAAAGTGACATTCCTAATTTCTCTTGAATTCTAAACTTTTAAAAGTTTGAAGAAGTCTACTTAAATATAGAATTGCCCCATTATATCATACAGTGTTTTTATTTTGTTTAAAAGATGTTTGTTCATTTACCGAAGAGTTCTTGAATCCGTCCTAGAAGCTGAACATTATGGTAGAAGTCGTGAGTTTATAAAAGACCTGTATTTCTGTACGAAGGTGCTTAGATTTATTATAAATAATACCTATCAGCTAGTTTTATAAATCGCCTTCAAACGGTGTATCACAGAATTAATCAAGACTGGCACGTAGACCTCTTTGACACTGTTAGAACACTCCTAATACTATATTCCAGAGAGTCTAGAAATATCTTGGATAACACAGGAACTTACTACTGAAGCAAAGTTTATTGTAAGGTGTGTAGAGGTTCTTATCATTGCCCATAAATGATCTCAAGTTCAACTCAGTATGGCAGGCATTAATTCAATACCTATATATTTAAAATAAAAAAGCACGTACATTACAAGTAGTACAAAGGTAAGTGATAGTCTCTTTGAGACTTGTAATTATTACTAACAGAAGTCAGAGAAAACTCTGTGGGAATGAAAGTTGCAAGGGCCTTGAGGATTCAAAACTGAGAAATTCTCTCTTAGGGAATTAGTTAAGGCTTTATAGATGAACATGATAACAGGTTAAAAAACATGATAATAACAGGTAACAGTTTTGCTTGGGTAGTAAGAATTAAAGTAAAAGATAAAATGCTCTTCTGGTATGTCAGAACTGTTATGCAATGATCTTTCACAGGCATTTCCAAAAGGTCTTTTGGGGCCAAGTGTAGGTAGTCAAGATCAGTTTCTTCACGACTTATCCCTGTATGCTGTGGCAGAGCAGCTAGGCATGGGTGGGAAATAATGCTCAGGGTGACAGAATCCTGTATCACATCGTTTGAGTAATCTTGGGGAACCACTTGTGCTCATTAGTCAGCATTTGATAATAGGCAATAAGAGAAACTAAATGATTATTTACAAAAACTGACTCACTTATTCTAATAACCTAGTTCATGTACTGTTGGATTGTTTTCAAGAAGACTCAGTCCAATTGCCAAGTAATTTCTCTGATTGCCTCATAGTTACTTTGGCCAATTTAGTTCACAATATTACAAACTAGTGTTTTGAACTAAATTGGATTTCTCTGGTGAGGCTCAATCTATTGCTTTGTGCTTGATTTTACTTTTCTTCCTTCTTTCTCTCTTCCTTCACTGTAACTCCTTCCTGCCTCAAACCACCAAGCATTTAAGGTAAATCAGCCACTATAAACACAAAGATATATCCAACTTAGTACCCCAAAAATCAAAAGAAATATTGGTGAAGTAAAGTATGATTCACTGATATTTAGTCATTTACTGAATTGTAATACTTCCTCTTTACCAGATGTGGACACCTGAGTCTACAGTAAAACTTGACCACTTCAAATTTGAATGGAATTATTCATTCGGGATGGTTCATAGTTGTTTTGCCGTAGCTGAATGTCAACCCTCTAAATGAACAATGTTTCTCCTTGGTTTCTTAGACATAATTTAACTATTTCTAGATATTGACATCAGCAGTGGTCCTAGATCTTGGTTTCTTAAAAAGAAATCCTATCCATTTGTACATTTGTCATTTGTCATTTTTTCATAAATATATAGTAAATTAAACGGCCTCCATGGCTGGAACAGTAACATTCATTGTGAATCAAAGGAAAAGTGTAATTCTCCTATGTACTATTATCACCCCACAGGGAAGTTTTGACAATCTTCTTCACTCATGCTAACTATATCCTCTGCCTTTCAGAATTCTTCTTATGATTTCTGCATGACTAACATAACAGATCATAGCTACATCTTCATCATTCCTCAGCTATTCTTCTATAATATCTATTCTTTCTACATAGTATATAAAACAGGCCACAATTCTATGAATTCATTATAGTATTTTTGTGAGATTGCCCTTAAACTGCCCATTGTAGTTGACCTCTGTGATACATTTAACTCTGCTGTATTGCAGGAAAATAATCATTTATTGACAGCAGTGTTCTATTTGGCCCATCAATGTGTACATGATTTGGCTTCTACCTCTACACACTTAGTATTGGGTTACACACATATACTTATACACAAGCACATTGGAAAGGGATTTAAGGGCAAACTATTTGTAGTTTTATTTATATTTATAAACTATTTATATTATTTGTTAACATTATATGTTTATCATTCTGTTGTCTGTTTCTCCCACATTTGGGATGAACTGCCACCATTAGACACAACATTGTTTCTCTTTGACACTAGTCACTTTCCTTTCCATCTCTTCATGCCTTTTTTTTTTTTTAGGTCTATGTCTCCTGCCTCTTATTCATTACTTACTGATTAGTCCTTGCAAAGATTGTCTTTCACAGAGATGAATACTCTTTACTTTTGTACACCAGTCAAACAATTTTGCTTGAAAAAATTGGTATTTAACTTTCTAAGGATCACATGTCCTACATGTCGGGGATATAGAAATTCCTTATTTTCTACTTTGTTTGCAAGTTTTAGACAGCAAGACATTTTGGATACCTGAGTGTTCTAGGAAGCTCATCACCACATAGCCGAGATTTTAGGCTAATATACATTAGTACCTAAAAATATTTTCTTATGTATGCCCTGTTTCATGTTTGGAGTGTTAAATTAAAGTTCTAATGTCAACAACTATTTAATTCTGTGACTGAAAGAAGATCTATGTAAGATAGTGTCACTACCCCAATTATGCCACCAACTGCTGCTAAAGTTGACTGCAAGCTAATAGATTGCAAAGAGATGCATTTGCTTTGTAACATAGGAAATATTTTAAGGTGCCTTTCTTTTAAACAAAAATGTGTTCCCATCCTCAAATTATACTCATTTATTATTAGTTTCTTGACATGTTTCTGGTTTAGTTGTTTATGCTTTATT
Organism: Daubentonia madagascariensis; assembly: GCA_023783475.1. Classification (NCBI taxonomy): domain Eukaryota; kingdom Metazoa; phylum Chordata; class Mammalia; order Primates; family Daubentoniidae; genus Daubentonia; species Daubentonia madagascariensis. Next base: position 19,086,246 of record JAKFHU010001684.1, on the reverse strand, counting down.
CAACAGATACAGCTGTACAAAAATAAAAGGTAAAGGATAAGGGAAACAAACAGAATACAAAAATCTGATTTAAAAAATCATATTATCAAATGAGACTTAAAATATAACCTTTAGTTGAAATTGATGCTAAAAGGACACCAATTCATCTGGAAATAAAGGTATTTAGAATTCAACAGAAATATACATTATCTAAACTTAGGATTATATACTGTAATGAACTAATTGGTAAAAATGAATTTGCTCTATTCCTTTTATTCTAGAGAAAAGTAATTCCAAATTTTAAATTGTATATCTAGGATGAATGACACATATATTACTGATGAAGAGCAGTCTGGGAATGAAATTTAAGCAACTTTAGGACCAATAAACAAAACTCAGATATTTGACCATTGTTGTAATTCATTCAAATATTCAATAGAAACTCATCACAGAGTGCGGTCTTATACTCCATGCATTCATCCAATAAATATTTGGTGCCTATTATGTGTAAGGCATTGCAGGGAATACAATGAAAAATAGAACATGGACTTTGCCCTCAAGGGGCTTACAGTCTAGTATGGAAAAAAATAAACAAGCACATAAATAGCCATAACATCAGGTAGAAAGTGATGTGTCATAAGAAAAACTCAGATAATGTGCTATGTGAGTTATTAACACTAGCAGACATTTTTTATTGTAGTATCTAAGTAGCCAATACAAACAGAGAGATGGATGATTAGGCTGAAAATTAGGTGCCAAATTTTGTGAATCTATAGATGAAACAAGCTTTAATATTAATGCAGTTTGTCACTATCCATCAGTTCTTAAAAATGCTTGAACAGAGAGTAACAATGCATTAGAAATATCATTTTGCCATTGTTCATAAGTAGATGCAAATGGAATAATCTAATAGGGCTGAAACCATCATTTAAATGCAATAATAAAGGCTCAAATCTATGATCCAAAATACTCATGACACATTACCTTCTTGCACAGAAATTGGCTCAGTCAGATTAAAGTGATGAAGAATTCCTCGATGGCTCAAGTGTGCTCCAAGGAAAGCTAGAAGGTTGTACAGTTAACTCCCAGGGTGTAACTCTAAACCATACAACCTACTACCTCAACCCGGATGCACACAGCTTCCAATGTTGCTTCAAACTCCTTATCATATCTTCAGTCAGCTCCTCCAAATATGGCGGCCATACACCTACGGGCTTGGCAAGGATGTAGATATAATATTCTAGCATTTTATTGAGAAACTTAAGATGTGTCTCATAGAACTATCCTAACCTCTTGGGTTTCTAAAATGGGTCACACAAAATGTCTTCTGGCATTTCTCCTACCACAGTTCTACTAGCAACTAGTAATATGAAAAGTCAATAGCATTAAGCCTCATTTTTCAGAAGAAATAGGCTCAATAGTAACATATAAATCCAGTCATAGCCTTTAATTTTCTCATTGAAGTTGATGAGGTAACTAACCACTATAGAGTGAACTTAAGTTTCTGAGCAGGATCTATTCAGATCTTGGTCCAACCCCTGCTAAAAAAAAAAATCCAACTTTCTTAAGTAGTTTACTGCACTTGGAATCAAACTTGAATGGCTGTGCTAGAAATGCTTCCAAGTGGTCAACAATTGAAGCCTGCCTCGTAAGACAGATGACAATTAAAATATACACGAAAAACAAAGGAAAATATAATTACTTCAAGAGTATATATAATCAACTGGAGTCTTACAGGAATTTACTGAAATATTATTGAGCAGCATCATGTATAGAATTTTGTCAGATTACCACACTGACACAGACCCATAGAAGCGAGCTTGTGCGGTCCACTTTACCACAAGATCGGATCTACGGGTTTATGCCAATGGGCAACATCTCACATGGGCTCCCTAGTAATGTAGAATTTGTTGTAAATATCTGATGCAACTATGAGACACAAATGGTAATACTGATTCTTTAGTATAAATGTTCTAAATTCTGAACTCTAAGGATGTATATTCCCCATTAAAGGCCTTCCTAAATATTCTAAATGAATTACAAATTTACATGCATAAGAATATTAAAAGTAGTTTATTGAAAGTTTTTCACAGATTGCTTTTGTTGTAATAGTGAATATTTTGGAATTAAACTGTTCTAATTAATGATGAGTTTTAAAAGAAAACAAAAGAATCCATACATGCATTATGAATTATGTAATTGTGAGGCATGAATGTAGTATTATGAGCCTATAATTAAAACCAAATTAACTATTAAGTTAATTGTCTGTGAGTTAGTCTGCGCTTATTTTAATTTTTATAAAACCTTAGTGGTTTCAAGGAATTGGTAACATTATAATTTTCTCATAAAACAAGTGAGATCTTGTTCACTAAGTAGAAAACACAGGAAATTATTATAAGCCTTAAATATATACATATGTGTCTATAGTTGGAATGATACTATATTTAGATGAATTAGTATCAGAAAACTAAAATCAATGACACATTAATGACGGCATCATTTCTACTATTCTGCACTAACATTTGTACTCTAGATGTATTGCATGAAAGAAGATATCTTTTTTCTTAAACAAAATATATTTAAATTTATTATACATAAAAGACATACTTAAATATATGCCTATGTACAACTCTCATCTGGTCAACAGGTTGGACAAAAATAAATCATTACTAAAAAAATTTTTAAACCATCAGATAACAAACAACACACAAATGAGTAAACATAAAGCCAGCCACATACACCTTTTTAAAAAGATTTTAAACTCAACTGCAGCAAAATTATAAGTTGTACAATCATTAATTATTTCACTCATATCTATAATCATTTAGCATTTCTTAATTATATCTTCATTGTGAAAAATAATACCACATACTGATTACTTAGTATTTTGCATGTTTTGAAATAAATAAAATGTCTTTTGTAGGCTTTATATAGATAATTTGTTCTACATAATTTTTCACCATTATTTATTTTTAAGTTGTTTCAATAGTTATTAAAAAACTACAGTAAATAATAAACAATTATGCATTCAATTTTAGTAAAATATTTCAATATATATTTATGAATTTAAATATGAACTAAAAGGCAACATTGGTTTTAGGTTTTATCATGACTGTAACAATGTATGTTTTAGTTTCATTGTCTTATTAGGGCATGTAAAAAGGATAAAAAAGCACAACTTTATTTCCCTCCCCCGGATTTCACTTCCTTTTATATGGCACAACAAATGAAAAAAATACAGTTTTTCTTTTTCCTAAATAGCTTTCTATTCAACCGTATTGCACCTATGTTATATGTATGGATATACTGGTATATACTCAAAGGGATGCAAACTGTCCATTGATCACAAACTCGGGCAAAATTTCTCACAAAGACAGGTAATGTTATAAATTCTCAAATGAAAACCATCAAGGAAAATTCCGACAGCTAGATTCATAAAGAAGATGCAATGAATTATAGCTAAACACAGTCAAAAGATTTTTGTTTTCCTTCAAACATATTAAATATTAATTGCTTTTTTGCTTTTTATTTTTACCTGAGATGATTTTCTCCTATGATCACTTTCTTCACTTTTCATATCCATTTTAAGTTTTTCCCTAAAACAACCACAAAAGGAGAAATATCAGACAACTGCTGTCTAGGAGGAGCGTCTGAGTGGATGGTGGGAATGAGAGTTGATGATCGAGAAGAAAACACAATATCAAAATGGGCAAAACCGTTTAAAGTATTTAAAAAAAAAAAAAGGCTTGGAAGACTCACAGGGCCCCACCCAAGGCTACTCATATGACATATAAAGTGGTTCCGTAGTTTGCATTTATGCGTTCATTTTGGTTGGTGTTGCTTTCACAGTGACAATTTTGAAAGTAAAGGAAGGATGGCTGTTAGAGAAGCGACTAGGTTTTGCACAATGAAGTAGTGAAAGCTGAAAAGAGATTTGGATTTGGCATGGAGCTTAATAAGATAATTAAGAGTGTAGAGATTAATGGCACCTAAAAATAACATTTAAAATAATGTTTTTTAACTAAAGGATCTTGAAACATGGAAACAGGTTTATCAATATTAATTAAGCCTGTGAAAGTTGGTGTTCCATTAGCTGAGGCAGCATGGAGGAACAAGAGCTATTTTGTAAATAATTAGTGAACAAAAACCAATAAACCTGATAAAACGTTTTATTTGAATGTTATCACTATATAGGGTTTCTGTAATTTCCCATAATTCTTCATAGAATAGCAAAAATGAAGGCAGAATTCATCAGTTCTATAAAATTTCTCATTGTTTAACCTATATATTTTTAATATAATAAGATATGATTTTAAAAGCATAACAGATTACCTAAAGTTTATTTTTTCATTGCAAATATTATAGCATCAATTCTTAATAAGCACATTATAATCTTCACTGCTATATGCCGTATTTTTCAAAAGAATTTTTCTTTTTAAACAATTTTTACACGTTTAAAAATATTTTTTATCAAAATTAAAATAGGTGGAATGCTTATGCTAATCCTTTCACATTGAACCAAGCAAAACTGGGTTTTGTTATAAAATGCTTAAATTGTTTAGCAATTTGCTTCTACAAACAGACAAAATAATTACAATGCAATGCATTTATCTGCTGAGCCAATACTTTGCTTTGAACTTAAAACAAGTTTATATGTACTTTTTCCACTAAAATACTTAATGGATATTTCCAATGCTCTTTGCAACTGTTCTAGGACAAATACTTCTTTTAAGATGTATTTTAAAAGAGAGTATTATCATGGAACAAGCATCTTTTCTACTTAGCAACTGAGAACATGATCTTTTCATTCCTATTTCTGTTCTACTGAAATCCTTGTAAATAATTTAAATATAGCTTCCCCCAAACAACTTTATTTATCAATAATTTAAAGCATATTCTAATATGACCCTTTTCTAGACGTTCAAAAAGTTTCTTCTTCCACATTTCAAATTATGAATGACATGAAAGATTTACTTTCTTTACCAAGCAGATATAAACACTCGCTTTTCTTAGATAGGAAAAACTAACACTGGACACAAAAAGCACAGATAACACACTGATGTCTTCCCAAAACTTCTGTGTGTAACAAAAATAAAAACATGTACCGTCTTTTTCATAGAGATTTTTCTATTTTTACTTAAGTTTCTATTCTAATCAGGATTAGAGCAAGAGAGGAAAAGGAAAAAGTTAATAAGAGTAAAGTGGGTGATGAGTTAAATAAGAGCAAACTGAAAGTTCGAGGATCCCCTTTTATATAACAGTAGGCTTTAAAAGAAACAACAACAAAAAAGTTATACCTGATATGAAAGGTGCGATTTCACCAAGTGCAATATATTGCTAATTATGCCATATTGTTTGAAATAATAAAAATAAAGAAGGCTCATTTGGTTATGTTGCCTTAAAAAGCTGCTTTACAAAGCCCGATGTCTCTGTAGTTATACAAGCCAATGTTTGCTTTTTTGGTTTGTTTTGGTTTGGATTTTTGTTTGTTTGTTTTTGTTTTTGTTTTTGAGCAGGAGCGTCTCATTTTTTTCAGCACTCTTGCATGTAGTAGGACAAACTCAGATTTTTTTCTTCAGGGCTCCTGTTATTTCTTAGAAAAGAAGGACCAGGGTGCTTGTCTTCTTTTTCTTCCTTCTCGGTATTCCAGGCACAAAGCACTGCGCAGAAGCTGCACCAATCCTTGCCGTCACTGGCAGCAGAATGGTAGAAGGTGGGAGAGACCAGGAATCCTTCCAGGCTGTGCTGACTTTAGAAATGAGGATTGCACACGTTTCTCTCCTGAACCAAAGGGGTGAAAAGGCAGGGTGCCAGTTTGCTACACTGCTGCAATGCAATGATCTCATGCTCACTGCTGCTGTCGTCCTGTTTGCCCAGTTCAAATGCCTGTTCATTATAAACCAAAAAAAAAAAAAAAAAAAAGACTCAACTACTTGGATTCTTCAGCAAGCAGAAAGATATTAACATTAAAAAAAAATCAGCAGTCAGAGAAAGCAAAAAAAAAAACAAAAAGCACATACAATTTTAGGATTCACTTGTTATGCCTCAATATTCTGTCATTATTTTCCTTTTTTTTTTTTTCTATTTAGAGATAAGCAGCAGAATTTATCAGGCGTGAAAGGGACAGCCTCCTGGTGGCCTGCCAAAAAACCCAGAATAAAGGCGAAGTTGTGCTTCAAAGCTCAGTCGCTTGCTGAGTCTGGCTAAAGTCAAGTATTAAGATCCACCATTTTCTGAGCCATGCTAGAAAAGAAGAAAAAAGTCAGGACGGTTGCTGCTTTCCAAGTCTCTGTTGGCACCATCACAAAATCTCAGTCGTAAGGTCACATGATTCTCTGCCAAATGTAGAGTGCATTCCCATCAACCATTCTGCTGATACTGCGAAGGCAGCTATTGTCTCGTTTAGACCCAAAGTTCAGCCCACTCTTCATTGAATTAGCTGAAAAACGCATCACCTTTGGGGGCTGGGAGTCATGGAAACGTCTACCTGGCAAGCTGCCCACTTTTTCTGCCCATCAACCAGAGATGGAATTGTGCTGCCTAACGCAATGATGACTTGGAATGTGAAGAGTCGTCCAAAGTGAATCTGATTCTTGCAACGCCTGTTTCGTTTGCACAGAAAACTCTGGCTTCTTGTAGTTAAGAGGGGGAAAAAAAATCTTTCCTACCAAATGTAGCAAATAAAGGTCTGAACATGCCTACTTTGCAACTTTATTTCTTAACACACCCAAATGGTTCTCAAATGAAAAGACCGAATGCCCTGCAAGTTTTCTGAGTTAAAGGCACCCCTTCGTCTGTCTCTTTTTCCTTACCAGTGAATGCAGCAAGCCCAGAACATTTGTTTTAGTCTCTCACTTTAAGATTTAAAAATCTCGGAGTTTTCTTCTTGATTTTTATTACCCTCTGATTTTATCTGGCACCGATTTTGTACTACATGGCCACAATATCCTCTAGCAACAGTGAGGATGCAGTATTGCTGCAATCTCCAACAAAGTGGTCCCCTGAGAAAGCCAGTTGTCTCTTCAACCACACAAAACCCTTCATTGGGTCCCTTAGTACTTCGTCAGTACCTGGCACAGCTATCGTGCAAGTTTGCTGAGACTGACACACGTGAGAAGTGCTCTTTCTGTTCCTTTACTGGCTACAGTTTGCCCGTGTGGCGTGAAAGATGCCTTTGAAAGATTCAGGGACTATATAAACAGCTCTTAGGTAATAAAATGAAATGGTTCCCCCTCCCCAACGAATTTCCATTCTAGCAGGCAACACAAGTTCTCATGTACAAACATTTCCATACTTTCTAACAAAAGTAGAGTGAATTAAATCTTTCACAATTTCCTTAAGCAGAATCTAAAGCCAAGCAGGAAAGCAAGCATGATTAGTACTGAAATCAAAAGTACTGAGTAGCACTAAAAAGAACCACATCCTCCTCCATTAAAAAAAAAAGTTGCAATAATTCCAGCACCTTTATCTAAAGTATAATTACATTTGTGAAAAAATTTAAAATTATATTCTGTGCCTTACCAAAATGATGGATTAACACTACCCTTCCCCCATGTATACACACACATTGCACAATACATAACAAAGATTTTAAAAGATATTCAAACTATGACTTTCCTAATAAAAGGAAATCATTGCCCCCAAAATAAAAGAGGGTTCAAGGATCTAGGAAAGATATCCTAAAAATTTTTAATGGTCATTTTGGTGCCATGTCCTTCAGATAACTTTCTTTAGGAGCAATAGGAGGTAATTTGCACGTAACCATACACACACACACACACACACAAACACACACATGTGGGGATCATCATGTTGTCCCCCCGTTTGTAATTCAAAATGCACATAATTCTAAACCATAAGACAAAAACTACATACGCTGAAATTAAAATTGCTTTTTCCTAGATTGCAAAATTCTGGACAAATTCTACTAGTGTCTTAAATACATGCTTGAAGAGTGTTTGGTGGGGAATTAAGCACAGTAGACATGTGTCCTATGCTTCAGCACAGCAAGAAGAGAGTAGATAACCCACTTATAGAAATGAAAATTTAAATTTTTAGTTCTTGTTCACCTATTCAGCAGATATTTATTGAGTGCTGGCACGTGGTATGTCTTATGATAGGCACAGGGGAGCAACAATGAACCAAATGGACATGACTCCTATGTCATTCATGAAGTACTTTAAACTGAGAAAAGCTCACTGCCAAACAGAAGTGTTTCTGGTCCTAAAAGAGACAAACTTGTCAAGAAAAAAATACTGGTAGAAACTGGTAAGTGGAAGTGAAATGGATATTAAATAAATTGCAGATGGAGATGTTTTCTCTTAAGTTTTCCCATTTTAATTTTAAATTTGTTAATTAGTTTTTTGTAATTCTGTTTAACTTTCTTAAAGCATCTAATGTGAAAATGGTATCCTGTCCTCTCAATTAAAAAAAAAAAAGACTTAAAAAAAAGAAACAAAGAAACAGGAGACTTTTGTTTCTAGGAAGACTGGGTAGACATAGCTTTTCCTATTTCTCCTGCTAGGTACAATTAAAATCCTTGGACACTATATATAAAGCAAATGTAAGGAGACTCTGAAAGGTGGAGAGAAGATGACAAGCTAGCTCAGGACTGCAGGACCCAAGGAATGACATGGATTTTCTTTTTACTTTATACATCCAAAATTTGGAGCTAAAGAAGGCTGCAACTCAGAAATGCCAACTGGTGCAGTCAAAAAAAGTTGCCACAAAAGCCTGTTTTCTCTAGCCAAAGGACCAAGAAAGGAGCAGCCTAGAAAGATAAAAACTATCAGGACAATACTATTTTGCTCCAGTCAAACACTATGGAAAGAACTGTGATCCTATCCCCACCCACCCCTGCAAAGACTGAGTGGGGAGCCTAGACATCCACCCTTGACAGGGGAGAACAAGATGCCCCAACACCCTTTCCTTCCACCCTCCAGAGTAGTGTAAGACAAGTCTGAGTAGGGAGCTAAGAGCTTCATCCCTGTGGGGGTAACAAAGTTCATCCCCTACCTAACATGCAGTGTCAGTGGAGACTACATGGGGAGCCTGAATTTCCACTGCAAACCCAATAATAATGAAGCATTCTTTTTCCTCCTTGCTGAGGTGGTGTCAGAGGAGGTCTAGTAGAGATCCAGGACATTAGAAACTGCCCAGCAGTATAAAAGGCCACCCTGCAATCCCTCAACTTCTAAGGCACTGGTGGAGGCCACAGTGGGAGTAACAAACTACTCCTCCCTTCCTAGCCAGGGAGGTATCAGTGGAGGGCTACTTAGGAGCAGGAACACGGGAGCAGGAGTTACTTCTATCTAAATCTGGTGGTGACAGGTGACTCCCCCTGCTTCCTCTGCTGGAGTGGTATAGGAGAAAGTCAGCTAAAATAGAGGATTTAAGTAAGAACCACAGTCTCACACATAATACCTAAAATGCCCAGGTTTCAATTGAAAATAATTTGTCATACAAAGCAGAAGCAAGATCTCAAACTGAATTTTAAAAAGACTATTAATGAATGTGAACATCAAGATGACAGAGATATTAGAATTATCTCAGAAAAATTTTAAAGCAGTCATCATGAAAATGCTTCAATGAGCAATTATGAACATGGTGGAAACAAAAAAAATTAAAAGTCTTAGCAAAGAAATATATATAATATGATAACTGAAAAATTTTTAAAAAACCTTAATAGATATACTCAACAGCAGAGTGAAGAGGAGAGAGGAAAGAATCAGTGAACTGGAAGATAGAACAATGGAAATTACCCAATCTCAACAACAGAGAGAAAATACATTTAAAAAAAAAAAAAAGGAAAACAGAGACTTAGGCAACCATGGATCTATAACAAAAGATAAAAGATTTGTATTTGTGTTACTAGAGTCCCAGAAAGAGAGAAGAGGGCAAGGCTTAAGATGTATGTGCTTAAATAAATAATAGCTGGAAATTTCTCAAATTTAGCAAAAGGCATACAGATTCAAGAAGCTGAGCAAACCGCAAACAGGATAAGCCCAAAGAAATTCACAATGAAACACATCACAGTTAAACTTATAAATATTAAAGACAAAGAGGAAATCTTGAAAGGAACAAGAAAACAACATAATCTTACCTATCAGGGAAAAATGACTGGGACAGTGAGTTTCTCATCAGAAATCATGGAGGCCAGAGGGAAGGGACACAACATTTTCAACTGCTGAAAGAAAAGAATGACTAACCCAGAATTTTATATCCATAATAAATATCTTTTGGAATGAAGGGAAATTAAGACATTGTCAGATGAAGAAAACTAAGAGAATGTATGTTACCAGTAGACCTACCTACCCTGACAGAATAGCTAAGCAAGTTGTCTAAACAAAAAGGAAATGATAAAAGAAGGACACTTAAAACTTTAGAAAGGAAGAAAGAATTCAGTAAACACAAATATGGGTGAATATAACAAATTTTCCTTCTCTGAAGTTTTCTAAATTATGTTTGGTTGTGGAAATAAAAATATAGCACTCTCTGATATGGTTCTAAATGTATATAGAGAAAATAGTTAAGACAATTATGTTATAAATAGGTAAGAGTAAAGGTACAAAAAGGTAGATAAGGCTACTATATACCTCATTTGAACTGGTAAAATGAAGATATCAGTAGACTGTGATAAGTTATGTATATGTAATATAATACACAAAGCAACCAATAAAAAACTACACAAAGAAATACACTAAAAAATACTAGATATATCAAAATTTTTAAAATTCCAAAATTTGTTCAAGTAACCTACAGGAAAGCAGGAGAAAGAAATCAGAAAGACAAAAAACAGAGAAAACAAACAGAAAACAAAGAACAAAATGGCAAGCTTAATCCATAAAACTAAATTATTGAATTAAATGTAAACTGTCTGAATACACCAATGCAATGGCACAGATTTGCATAGTGAAATAAAACCACGGCCCAATTATATGCTGTCTACAATGAACTCAATTTAAATATAACAATATAAACAGGTTGAAAATAAAAGGATAGAGAAATATATATCAGGCAATCATTAATCAAAAGAAAGCAGGTCCATCAAATAAAATGGACTTCCAAGGAAAGAGAATTACCAGAGACAGAGGTAGATAAATGATAAAAGAAATAATCCATCAAAAAGCCATAGCATTCTTCAATGTGTATGCACCAAACAAAAGAGCTACAAAATATGTAAAAACTAGTAAAATAGAAAAGAAAAAATGGACAAGTCCACAATTACAGTTGTATACTTCAAGACGCCTATCTCAACAATTGACATAACAACTAAACAGAAAATTAGTAAGGGCAGAGAACTCACTAAATCATTGATCAACAGGATCTAATAGATATTTATATAACATATCACCCAACAGTAGCAGAATACACATTCTTTTCAAGTGTCCACAAACATATTCCAAGATAGGCCACATCTTGACACATAAAGCAAATCTCAACAAATTAAAAATAATTGAAATCATACAGATAGTATTTTCTGACCACAATGTAATCAAACTAGAAATTAATAACAGTAAGATAAGAGGAAAATCTCCAAACACTTGTAAACTGATCAACACATTGCTAAATAATTTATGTGTCAAAGAGGAAGTTTCAAGTGAAAAAAAATACATTGGAATGAATGAAAATCAAAATATAATGTATCACAATTTGTGGTACATGGCTACAGCAGTGCTCAGAAGAAAATTAATAACATTAGACACACTAGGAATAGGTAAAGTCTCAAATCTGTAATCAAAGCTCCAAACTTAAGAAGTAAGAAGAAGAACAGGAAAATAAACCTAAAGGAGAGAAGAGAGGAAATAAGAGCACAAATAAACAAAATCAAAAACAGAAAAATAATAGACAAAATCAATAAAACAATGAGTTGATTCTTTGAAAAAATTGATAAAATTGGTAAACTTCCAGCAAGACCCACAAATAAAAAAATACAAATTATCAATATCAGAAATCAAACAGGGGATATCACTACAGACCCTGCAGATATCAAAAGATAAGGGAACACTACAAACCACGCTCAATACCTAAATTGGACAGCTTAGATGAAATGGACCAATTCTTCAAAAACACAAATTACCAAAACTCACCCAATATGAATTATATTATTTTAATAGCCCTATAACTATTAAGGAAATTGAATATGTAATTTAACAATCTCTCAAAAGGAAATCTCCAGTCCCAGATGGTTTCACTGGATAATTCTAGCAAATAATGAAAGAAGATTTAACTCCAATTCTACATAATCTTTTTGAGAAAACAGAAGATAAGGGAACACTTCCCAATTAATTTTATAAAGTCAACATTACCCTGACACCAAAACCAGATAAGACAGCACAAAAAGAGAAAACCATAGACCAATATCTCTCATAAATATAGAAACAAAATTCCATAACAAAATATTAATAGCAGCAGACAGAATTCAGCAATATATGAAAAGAATTATACACAATGACCAGGTGAGTTTTATTCCAGGGATACAAGGCCAGTACATCATTTAAAAAATGAATGTAATCCACCATATAACAGGCTAACGAAGAAAAATCACATGGCAATATCAATTGATGCAGAAATTCATTTGACAAAATTCAGCACCTATTTATGACTGAAAACTCTCAGACAACTGGGAAAGGAGAGGAACTTCCTCAACTTGATAAAGATCTACCAAAAAAACCTATAGTTAACATTATAGCTAAGATCTGCAACAAGGCTAGGATGCCCTCTCTCACTATTCTTGTTAAACATTATGCAGGATGTTTTTGCCAGAGCAATAAAAAGAAAAAAAGAAAAGAAAAGTTAAAAATGCAATACCATTTAGAATCACTTGAATAAATGAACTAGTTAGGTTAGGTGTAGATATTAAAATAAAAGAACATGTAAAAGACTTGTTTGTTGAAAACTACAAAATGCTGATGAGAAACCTGAGATCTGGAGAGAGAGATGTATGTTTACAGATTGCAAGACTCAACATAGTACAGATGTCAGTAAATTGATATATAGGTTTAATGCAATGCCTATCAAAACCCCAGTGAGATTTTTAAGAGATATAGATAAAATTATTCTAAATTTTATATGGAAATACATGAGAATTAAAATAACTGAAACGATTTTAGGAAAACAAGAATAAAATGGGAGGAATTAGTTTATTTGATTTCAAGACTGATTAATAAATTAGTATATTATAGCATACAATAATATACTAATATTAGATATAATATTATATATCATACAATAGAAATAATAAATATTGTTTGATTCTGATCAAGACTGTGGTATTTGTGGAGAAATAGGCACATTGATCAATGGAACAGAACAGGGAATCTAGAAGGAGAATCACACAGGTATGCTTAACAGCTGATTTTTAACAAAGATGCAAGACCAATTTGATGGAGGAAAGACAGCCGTTTCAACAAATGATGCCAGAGCAATTGGACAGCCACAGGGAAGAGAAAGAGAGAGAGAGAGAGAAAGAGAGAATTTTGACATGTATCTCATACTTTATACACAAATTAACTCAAAATGGATCACAGACTTAAATGTAAAACATAAAACTATAAAACATTTAGAAAATAACATAGAATCAAATCTTTGGGGTCTGGAACTAGGCAAAGAATTACTAGAATTGACACGAAAATCACAATCCATTAAAAAAACTGATATATTGGTCCATCAAAATTAAACATTTTTGCTCCATAAAAGACTCCAAAAGAAACCAGAATGTCACCTCAAAGTATGCCTCTTTGACACAAATAATTTTGAGCTAAAGGCAATTAAGAAGCAGAAAGGAAGAACTCTTTCTATCTTTACCCTCCCCCGCCTAAAGACAGGATATGAATTCTCCTTTCTGGAGACAACCCTTATCAGCTCAGAGATGGCACCAGAGGAATCTACAAACAAGCCTTACTCCAGTGGTTTTTTTTCCTATATGTTTACTTCCCACAATGTCTCTCCTCTGGAAGCATAAAACTGCTTTTCTCTGTCTCGCCACTTCTCTAAAAATCATTGTTCTTTGTTGAAGATGTTATATATGTCAGAGTTCTAAGCCAGTGCTTTGAGCTACCTTTCATTGAGATTTGTCCTGTGTGACGTGAACTGCATGCATTAATAAAATTGCTTGTTTTTCTCTTGTTAATCTGTCTTTGGTTGCAGGGCTCTGTCCCAATTACAAACTTACAAGGGTTGAAGAGAAATTATATTTTCTCCCTAACAATTCCATTAAGAGGATGGAAAGACAAGCTATAGATTGGAAGAAAATATTTTCAAACCACATATCTAACAAAGAACCAATATCTACAAAATATAAAGACATCTCACAACTCAACAGTAAAAACAAATCAAACACGGAAAATGGACAAAAGATACGAAGAATAGATATTAATATAAAGTAGCAACACTAAATGTCAGTGAGAACATTGGATCTCTCATATATTGCTCATGGGAATGTAAAATGGCACAGCCAGTCTGGAAACAGGGTGGCAGTTTGGCAGATTCTTTTAAAAACTAAACATACACTTTACCATACGACTCAGCAATTTGGCTTCTGGGTATTTATCTGCCCAAAATTCAAATTTATATTCATACTAAAATCTGCACATGAATACTTATAGAAGCTTTATTCACAATAGCCCAAAACTGGAAACAGCCCAGATGTCCTTGAAGTGATGAGAGGTTAAATGAACTGTAGTGGTACATCCATACCATGGAATACCACTCATCAATAACAACAAACAAACCATTGATAAACCCAACAACTTGGCTGACTTTAAGAGAATTGTGCGGCGTGAAAAAAGCCAATCCCCAAAGGTTACATTCTGTGATTTCATTTCTACATTCTTGAAATGACGAAATTATATAGAAACCAAAATTAGAGATACAGGTAAGTGGTTAAGGGAGGAAGGCAGAGGTGAGAGTGGGAGGGAAGTTGCTGGGTCTAAAAGGGCACCACGAGGAATCTTTACGGTAACAGAAATATTCTGCATCATGACTCGGTCCGTTACATCTTGGTTGTAATATTGTACTATAGTTTTCAAGATGTTACCCCTGGGGAAACTAGATAAAGTATACATGGTAATTCTCTGTTTTATTTCTGACAACTGGACATGACTTTACAGTTATCACAAAACAAACAGTTTAATTTTTGTAAAGTAACATATAGACCAAAGTAACTGTTCTTACTTGTTATTTTCACCCCCTTGTGTTACTGTAAAGAAAAAGTCTAATGAAAAAAATGAGCACAGGGTGCTCATTGGTTTATTTGGACTTGAAATTCCAGAGTGGTATTCAGTAAGCAATGATTTGATCAGTTAGGAAAATTAACTTGGGGGAATGTTCTAAATCAGGAGGAAGCAAGCTTTTCTACAAAGGGCTAGATAATAAATGTTTTACATGCTGCATGTCATATGGTCTCTGTCCCAACTGCTCAATTCTGCTGTTATAGCGTAAAAACAGTCATAGACAATACATAAATGAAGGAGTGTGGCAGTGTTCCAATAAAACTTTATTTATGGACAAATTTTAATTTTGTCAATTTTCACATTATAAAATATGATTTTTAAAATGTTTTTCAAACATGTATCAATGCAAAAACGATGCTTGGTAAGTAGACTATACAAAAACAGGCCTTGGATTTGCCCATGGGCTGTAGTTTGCTGAAGGCCGAGATAAATTACATATTTTGGAATCTTCTATAGTCTCATGATTCAGTTTTGCTTCCTTTTTCTTTTTTTCTTGAACATCTACATTTCCAAAGCTGCTAACTGTTCCCATTTAGGAATTCCCCTTCAGTGTTCTTCCATCTGTGTTTTCCTTTCTCATGTTGTTAACGGATAAAACAGAAGTTTTACTGTGAAAATGTGGATCTTGGAATAAAGTAGAAAATTTGATAAAGTTATCTTCTCTAGATCACTTTTTGTTTAAATTTCTTCATAATTTTTGTGAGAAATAATGCTGCTTTTTTACAGGGACTCTTTGATGATTCAAGCCTTGAGAATCATTAAAAAAGCAAATTGCATGAGGAAAACTGGTTGAAAGACTCAGATTTATTTAGACCAGAAGTTGAAAAAAAGATAAATAAAAAAGCTGTAAGAAACAGTGTGGTATGTTGTGGCTGCAGGTGGCACTTGTATAGTGGTGGTTGGAGGGGCAGATAGCATGAAAAGCAAGGAAGAAAGTAGCTGATGACAATAATAAAGATATTGAAATTTCCTGACATAAGTCAGGAAAAAATAAAACCATGTCAAGCACAAAGAGAAATTTAAAAGCAAAGTCTATATGTGGATGAGGATAGTAGGTAATAACTTGCATATTTTTGAAGTCATAATACTCCATTAAGGTCATGTGAATAAAAGGGTAGGCTTATAACAGAATTCTTATTTTCACGAAAAAATAAGATTTTTCCACAAAATTATGCTTAAAGACATTATAAAATGTCTTTTTATAATGACTCTTTTTAAATCATATATGTGAAGAACACTACAGAGACCTCAGACAATATTATCTCAAATTTCTTTAGAAAACTGGAATGACTAGACAGAGAGCAAAACCTTGTTTTTTTAATTAACTGACTTCAAATAATTAATCTAAAACATTAAATTGTATTAGTTTTACACTTTTGGTCAATTAAACCCCAAGACTCATTAAGAACTGATGACCATAATTTTTGTATCACATAGAAAGTGATAAAAATGTTTCAATCGAAACAAGAAGTTTTGAAAAAACTTCATTTCTTAAAATACTAACCATAAAGTAAAATGAGGTTTTATCATTACTGACGTGAGTTAATAAGTACGCTTGAAAGTCATAGTCAAAACTTTTTAGTAGATGAGCACCTCCAAAGTATAGGGATGTGCTCCCTGTGCTACGGAATTTACACAAATTAATTCAGTTGATAACTCTTAGTTTCTCTAATCCAATTTATTTGAGCATGAAGAAGTCCATACAAGTATGATTATCTTTGCTAGTATAACACTACCCAACATGCATTGGGGAAAAATGCTGTTTTTAAGTGTATAATAAATTTGGTGTTTTAAGTGGCTGGGAGGGGGGAGGAGGGGAGGAGGGGGAGGAGGGGATGGGTATATTCACACCTAATGGGTGCTGTGTGTGCTGTCTGGGGGAGGGGCACGCTTGTAGCTCTGACTCAGGAGATGCAAAGGCAATGTATGTAACCTAAATGTTTGTACCCTCATAATATTTTAAATAAAAAAAGAGCATTTATGTTAACTATGTGTGATATTTTATTTCCTGGTTCACATGGCAAGTGAGGTTCATATATTAAGCGTGGCAGTGTTGGAAGTCTGGCAACTTTCTTGACTACTTAGGAGTTATGCCTTACATATTAAATAATTTCAAATTCAAAGGGAATGAAGGGCTACAGGAACCACCATTTAGCAAAATTGAAGTATGTATTGAGAATTAAGTAACAAAGTCATAAATATCCAAGATATTCCTTTATGCTTAATGGGAGGCACCATCAGGCATTTCTTCACTCGATTTCAAATATACATATGAATTCACCAAATGCATCACCTAAAGTAAATGGAAAAGCCTTTGGAAAGAAGTGTAGCATGAGCCAGAGCTTCCCAGTCCAGAGCCAAGCCCAGATCTGAGGCAATAATTAGGAGTACTGGTAGGAAAGGCATGACCACCAGTGCTGAGAATATCTGTTCATTTTTCTTTTTAACAACTGCATTATTTGATTAGAGGGTTTCTCCGTAGTCAAATGAATATGCACAAGCAATGTGCAAGTGTAATGTAAGGAGTTTTGAAGAATCGAAAAAAGAATAATGATTAATTAATGCCATCCCAGGAAGGTAGAGGTAATCCCTTCTACAACCTACTAAAGCAACAGGGTGCACATATGGGGCTGCATGTTGGTTTTCTGTTCACCACATCTCCCCAGGCCTTATTCCTCTGTCTGTTGTCAGTTACAGATAGCATATTCTGCTTTTGAATACATATGTTATGAATACATGTTACATATGACATGACTTTACTCTTAAGTATGTACCGTCAATTACTGATATTTTGTAATAATTTTGACTTCAGATAAAATTGCCGTCAACCTCGCCACTAACTTGCAATTATGCTGGTGTAGTAATGACCTCCAGGCCTGCATGTCTTCTGCATGTGTGATGACAGATTCTCCTTTAAAGGCATGTGGTTGAACCACGAGAGGGCAGAATTAGCAAAACACATGGATTATTCATACGTTGCCTTCTGTAGTTAATTGTGTTAAATTTATTCCAGATCTGTAATGTGAATATGCCAGATTATTCCCATATTAATGGCCATTGGTCTGACTACATCAGTTTTTACGCCTCCTTCATCTCTAGAAGAACCAGATGAAAATCCAATAAGATCCACATTTGGGATAATCTCATGGGCTATAGGAGGAGTTTACTGTCCATATTTTGCATGCAAACTTTTCTCAATTATGATATTAATATGGGTGACAACATTGATTTTGTTTATCGATAACCTTTATTTTGTGAGTAATGCAAGGGTAATTTTATTCATATCACTTTCATGAATCAAGAGCATTCTTATTTAACAAAACACGTGTAACTAAAAAAAATTTAAAAAAAAGAACAGAAGTGATTTGTACATGAATTGAGCCCACTTTAATCAGTTCTTTCTTCTATTGTTTCCACATACTTTAGTTTTAAAAAAATATATAGTACAGGACCAAATGTTTTATATGACATCACCAGGGAATGGAATATTTCATACCTTACTCTTCAGTAATGAAATTTTATTTCATGAACAGCAAACTAACCTTTAAAATATAAGTGTGTGTATATATATATTTAGAAAGCATTTCACATTTGACTTACTAAACAGAAAATATTGTTATAATTTTAGTATTCTAGGTAGATTTAGTTTTCTAGGTGTCATTACTATGGGCTTTGGTGTTTTACTTTGGTTGAACAAAGTGTCCTAGCTCTGTAATGGAGCAAGATAGTCTTTCACAAAAAAGAATGTGCTCCCGTAACTTGCTATAACACTCGTTGCCTATGTAGCCTATTGCCCATAGTAGGTCCATACAGTTTTTCAAAAACAGAATTTGGTTATTTACCCCTATAATACGTAGTCTTTATATTTTTTTATTTTATATTATATTACATGTTATATTTATTTTTTACTTATGTTTTTATTTTCATCAGCTTCATTTATTTTTTTTTTCTTTGTCTCTGTGAGGATGTCAACCTTCTCCTATCTGTCAGGGTCAGCTCCTCCTTTACTGAATTTTATCTTCTATGCCCCAGAAAAGAAATACAGATAACCAAACTACTAATATTAGAATAGTGTCAAGATGGCTTTCACTCCTTTAATATTTAATAAATAATGAGTAGTGCATATGAGTAAACTGCTTTGAAAGAAATATTCCCATGTCTTCAAAAAGCTTAAAATCTTGTGGAAATGATAAAAACATGTCAAAAAGATCTTTAACATAAGGACAAATGATTTTCCTCCAACAGGTTATGACAATTAAGTCACGTGCACTTTTAAAGGGGTAAAGTGCTTTTCATGATTGTAAACAGGTATAACAAGAAGGTTGAGTGATAAAGGGTGAAAACAGAATCCAGAAGAGCCTCATGTTCACCTGGATACTGGTGGTTAAAAAGTGAACAACAATCCTGTGACATATTTCAATCCTTGTGCTTCAAGGGTTACAAACAATTACAAAAATAGTCCCAGCTACTCGGGAAGCAGAGATGGGAGGATCGCTTGAGCCCAGTTCAAGTCTAGCCTCAGCAACACAGCAAGCTCCTGTCTCTAAAAAAAAAACTGAAAAAAAGGAAAAATGAAAATGTAAAATGATATTAAAAGAGAGGCATGTACATGTATATGTGTGCATGTAGATATATGTATATATGGCAAAACTAAAAGTAATATCTAGATATGCCGAGTATATACAGTGATTTTTTTTAATCATCCAATAACTTGAAATCAAACTTGTTTTAGAAAACAACTTTGACAATAGTCAGAGTTGGGGTCAGAAATGACTGGTTTCATTTGCTTTATTTGTTTCGCGAACAATGCATCAACAATCACTGTGTTTAACTACAGGTATTTGAATTTGATAATGATGACTTCTAGAAGATAAGTTTCCAGGATGTGGAGAATGGAGCTATTTAATTATTTAGTCTGAGCTTCTGAAATGGTATACACAAGGATTTCTTACATATATTGAGCAAGCATGGTTAATATATTTTATTTCAAAAGGTTTATTGCTTAGATTACACTACAGAATGCCTTTTCCCATATACAAAATAACAAGCATCTAAGTTTACATTCATAAAGTCTTCTCATGATATTTCAGAATTTATTTTAGAAATTGTCCATCCTATTCCCTTCACTATCATTTGTCCAAATTATTGTTGAAATTCCTCTGTCTTAATAGGAGCAACAAATTGCAGCAATAATTTTCCCCCCACAGTTCCAGATATTTATGCTTGTTAGTAATAAGAAAAAGAAGTATCAATTCGAGAAAATACTTTTTAACAAGTGTGGAGTTACTATGAAAGGGAGTCTTCACACAACAATGAGCAAACCAGCATGTCCCGCCTCATTTACTGGGATAAATTTCACCAGAGGATGTAAAAGTGTGAAGGGATCCTGTAAAAGAGATTGACCTGTTGAGACTGAGGATAGACCAGATAACCTGAGGCCCTTTTTGCACTGTTACCCTGGGTAAGTCATTTAATCAACCCATGTTCGCTTTCTTCTCCTTTGCAATAAGAATAAAGACAGTAATTAACTCATTGGGTCGTTTAAAGAGTTAAATAATAAGTTCACCTAGTAAGAATTAAATGATGTCAGCTATCAGAGCCATTTTTAAGCCTCAGAGCTGTATGCCAAATTGAAAATGTTTATTTAGAAACAAAGCTACCTAGCAAAATTTCCCAGCAGCATTTCTTTAAAAGGGCAATGATGCTACCGTTATTGTACATTTATATCATGCTATATTTTACATGTATTATGTCATTTAACATCTTAGAAAGTTAAGCAGGGCAGGTGCTATTATTCTTTTCTACAAGTCAATAAACTGATGACCAGAGTGATTACAATGTTTACTTAAAGTAATACAGTATATCCATGATACAAAACCCAGCATCCCAGGAACCAAAGTCCTCTGATTCCCATACAAGGGCTATTTTTTTTCCACTATGCGTGGTTTATTTTTAGAGGTAAATCTTTTAGCCTATTGCGTTTATTCTTCCTCTCTCTCTTTCTCTATTTCTTACTCTTCTTTCTCACTCCAACCCTCTGCTCCATGAGTTTGCAGGGATAAGAGAAGGCACATAATATAAAATTATTTTTCCAGTATGATTGTATTGAACAATTTTTAGTCTTATTTAGATCACTAAATTTGGGGGAGGAATAAAATTCGCTGAAAATAAGTAAAAGTAAATAGTTTTGAGTTTGGTGAAATAGGGATTCTCTAGACTGTTTGTTTTGTGCAGAGAAGAACAGAATGTTTAGAGATCTGTTTTGTGATAACTTCTGGAAAAGCATTCAGTAAGAATTCAAGTTGAATTATACTGCCATTCAGTTTTATCAACATAATAAGCAAATATACCAAAAGGTTTTTTTTGTGATTATTTCCAACCACAAAAGGCCTAGTTTTAAAAGATATTTTTGTTTATAGGTTTTTCTACACAATTTGGAATCTTCACAATTAAATTTCTTTTCAAATGTAGTTGAATCGATTTTGTTGATAGCTTCTCCAAAGATCAAATTAAATACATAAAGAATAACAGGACTGCACATATTATATTAAAGGGAACTGCATGAACTTAGATGTCTATATACACACTTTAAATGGAAACTGGAGGTTGAGACTTAAATTTAATCAGTATCTCTACATAAACTCAGGTTAAAGTTTTTTTGCAAACCACAAATAACATGTAGGATCCTTAAAGATTTTCAAACAAAATATCCACTTCATCTTGATTAAATAAAATTTTATTTACTTAAAATATAGAGTGTTGTCTGGTATTTCATTTTTAAAAAATTTTAATTACTCTGCAACACAGCATCATTTAAGGCAAATTAGAAATCCAGAAGAGGCAAAAGAAAACATGCAATTATCCTATAAGACTGCATTGCAATTATTTAAAGAATAATTACTACTTTGTATTTTGATGGGAGATTGTGAGTCTGGGGTTATTTTCAGATTTTTTTTTCTTTTTCAGGGGAATAACATGATCTCTGTTCTAATCTATATTAATCCATGATGATTGGAAAAAATATGGACTTTAGACAAAATGTAGGCTCACACTTGACAGTGATCATGAAACCTCATATTTGGACAACATGCCACAAGTATTAAAAGTAAAAGTATTATGACAAGCATAGGAGTTTTGGAGTTTAAATTGTGAAATTAACATAGTTACTTTAGTTTATAGTATTAATGATGGAAAATTCAGTTATACCAATTATGTTATGCAGGTGAATTAAATAAGAAAGGTGACTAAGATGAATTTATTAGAAATTTTCTCAATATAGGGAAAAATAGAAGAGAAAAATGTTACAAGAAGAATCAAAAGAGTAATATTAAATTGCTTATTTCATAAGCAGAGCTTTCTGCAGGTTCTAAAATACATTAACAGGATTTGTACTAATATAATCCTATAATTCTTTGCATGAAAAAGAATAAATAGGTGTGTTCAACCAGACAAAATTTTCCTACCACTATATTATTTACGGGGTTTAGAAACACATTTGGGGGTGTTAATACTCTATTGATAAATGTTTTTATCTATTTACTTCAGAGTATTTACTCAAAATACTTGAGAAACTGAAGAGAGGTTAACTTCTCCCATTAGCATGTAAACTCCACAAGGGCAAGGATATTTGTCTATGTCATTTACTGTTACATTGTCAGTCCTTGGAAGAGTACCTGGCATAAAAGAGGTGGTCTATAAATATTTGTCAAATAAATGAATGTTGTGTTGTTCTTACTTTAATAACCAAGTTAATTTTCCCAGGTGGTTTTTCACCTGGGACAAAAATTGCAGTTTTATACCAAACTTAAACTTAATATCTTCATTGACTAAATGAACATTCTAAAAAAATTGACAAATGTTTTATGAAAATCATTACAATATCTGTAGTCATTCATGTTCAAAATAGCAATTGTAGCAATGCAAACATATTCCAAGAGTCTTTTTCTATAGATTACAACAGAGTAAAACATATAAAACAGCTTCTACAACAAGCTGTTAGTTATTAGCTCTCCTTGGTATGCCACGTATTTATAGCTTTATTTTTAAGGAAACATAATTTGAGGATAAATTCTCTCTTCATCTTTAGTAATAATCTAGACACTTAAAAAAATCTCACTACAAAGAACCTGGTCTTGATGATTCCATGGTTTTGATGAGTGTTCCCTAAACTTAAATTTACCAAATACCACTTACGTGGGATTCCTTATCAAAGAATGGAAAACACTGTGGCAAAGTCAGACATTAAAGAGCTGAAGTGCACTGTGAATCCCCAGAGGGAATACGTCACACAGTGTTTAAAAGACATATTTGACAACAGAACCTTTTTTTTAAAACAATGAACTATCTCATCAGACTAATGTTATGTTGAAATTATTGTCAACGATAATGAACTGTTAAAATGAATTATTTCAGGAAAATATGTACTTTCAGTTTGGCCTTTCCATCAAGGTATGTAGGTATTTCTAAGCAAAGCATTTCTTTATGATCATGATATTTATGATTGCAATGTGGCAGATATCATGTGAACCATCCACCCTCATAAATTTGGGAGACCATCAGGAAAGACCACCACACTACAGAGCTACGCTGATTCTCAGTAAATTTACAAGGATCTATTTACCACAATGTACATAGTTTAAGTTGTAGTTTCTGGCATTTCTTTTTTGTTTTGCATCTTACACTGGCCCTTTATTCAATTTTTAAAAAGTGTGTAGGTGAGCATGGGGGTGGTAGGAATTCTTTTCCACTCCTGATTTTTCTTCCAAGTGGAACAATCCAGGCCTCTCTTCTTCTCTCACTGAGTCCTACCAGTGGCCTAATATGATTGATAAGTTTGCTAGAAAAACCTGACTATGCATAGTTCGTCCCCCTTTTCTCTTTTATTTCTTTTTAAAATTTTTAATTACTGTAAATAGTAGTTGTATATCTTTATAGGGTACATGTGATGTTTAGATACAGGCATACAACGTAAATTAATCAAGTCAGGGTAATTAGGACAACCATCACCTCAGGCATTTAACATTTCTTTGTGTTAGGAACATCCCAATTCTACCCTTTTAGTTATTTTAAAGTATACTCTAACTCATTGTTGATAATAGTCACTTTGTTGTGCTATCAAATGTTGTTTATTCTAACTATCTAACTATATTTTTGCACCTATTAACCACCCCTACTTTATCCCCCCTCCCCACTACCCTTCCCAGCCTCTGGTAACTGTCATTCTACTCCCTGTCTCCATGAGATCAATTGTTTTTAATATTTAGCTCCCACATGTGAATGAGAACATGTGAGGTTTGTCTTTCTGTGCTTGGTTTATTTCACTTAACACAATGTTCTCCAGTTCCATCCATGTTATTTCAAATAGAAGGATTTCAATTTTTGTTTGTGTGGCTACATAATGTTCCATTGCGTATATGTACCACAATTTCTTCATCCCTTCATCCACTGATGGACACTTAGGTTGATTCCATATCTTGGCTATGTGAATAGTGATCCATTAACATGGGAGTGCAGATATCTTTTCACTACACTGAATTCCCATCCTGTGGGCATATACCCAGCAGTGGCATTGCTGGGCCATATGGTAGTTTTATTTCCAGTTTTTTTGAGTAACCTCCATACTGTTCTCCATAGTGGTTGTATTAATTTACATTACCATCAACAGTGTACCAGGGTTCCCCTCTCTCTACATTCTCACCAGCATTTGTTACCGCCTTTTTGGTAAAAGCCATTTGAGTTAGAGTGAGTCGATATCTCATCGTAGTTTTATTTGCATTTCTCTGATGACTAATGATGTTGAGCATGGTTTCATATACCCACCGGCCATTTGTGTGTCTTCTTTTGAGAAATGTCTACTCAGATCCTTTGTCCATTTTTAAATTGGATTATTTGTTTTTTTCCTATCAAGTTGTTGGAGTTCCTTATATATTCTAGTTATTAATCCCTTGTCAGATGAGTAGTTTGCAAGTATTTTCCCCCATTCTGTGGGTTGTCTCTTCACTTTGTTGACTGTTTCTTTTATTGTGCAGAAGCTGTTTAGCTTGATATGATCTCATTTGTCCCATTTTGCTTTGGTTGCCTGTGTTTTTGGGGTATTACTCAAGAAGTCTTTGCCCAGACCAATGCCCTGAAGCCTTTCCCCAATGTTTTCTTTTAGTAGTTCTATAGTTTCAGGTCTTAGGTTTAAGCCTTTATCCATTTTGATTTGATTTTTGTATACGGCAAGAGATAAGGGTCTAGTTTCATTCT
Organism: Daubentonia madagascariensis; assembly: GCA_023783475.1. NCBI lineage: Eukaryota > Metazoa > Chordata > Mammalia > Primates > Daubentoniidae > Daubentonia > Daubentonia madagascariensis. The sequence goes on along the minus strand of JAKFHU010001684.1, from coordinate 19,060,786 downwards.
TCTGCGTATGGATGTCTAGTTTTCCCAGCACCATTTATTGAAGAGACAGTCCTTTCCCCACACTATGTTCTGGGCACATTTGTCAAAGATAAGTTCAAAACAGATATGTGGATTTATTTCTGGGCTCTCTATTCTGTTCCATTGGTCTATATGTCTGTTTTTATGCCAGTGTCATGCTGTTTTGATTATTACAGCTCTGTAGTATAATTTGAAGTCAGGTAGTGTGATTCCTCTAGTTTTGTTCCTTCTGCTTAGAAAGGCTTTGGTTATTCTGGGTCTTTTGTTGTACCATATGAATTTTAGGATTATATTTTCTATTTTTGTGAAGAATATCATTGGTAATTTGATGGGGATTTCATTGAATCTGTAAATTGCTTTGGATTGTATGGACATTTTAGCAATTTTGATTCTTCCAATCCATGAGCATGGAATATCTTTCCATTTTCTTGTGTCCTCTTCAATTTCTTTCATCAATGTTTCATAGTTTTCATTATAGAGATTTTTCACATCTTTGGTTAAATTTATTCTCAGGTATTTTATTTTATTTGTAGCTGTTGTAAATGTGATTACATTCTTGGTTTCTTTTTCAGATTGTTTACTATTGGCATATAGAAATGCTACTGATTTTTATATGTTGATTTTGTATCCTGCAATATTACTGAATTTGTTCACCAGTTCTAATAGTTTTTTGCGGAGTCTTTAGGTTTCTCTAGATAGAAGAGCATATTGTCCCCAAACAAGTATAATCTGACTTCTTCCTTTCCAATTTGTACGCCCTTTATTTCTTTCTTTTGTCTGATTGCTCTAGCTAGAACTTCCAGTACTATGTTGAATAACAGCAGCAAAAGTGGGCACCCTTGTCTTGTTCCAGATCCTAGAGGAGAGGCTTTCAGTTTTTCCCCATTCAGTATGATACTAACTGTGGGTCTATCATACGTGGCTTTTATTGTTCAATCGCCTTTTCTCCCCCTTTTTTTCTTGTGGAATGATCTACAAAAAAGAGTCATCAGGCCAGAAATTGGGGCTGGTCCCACTGGGGAGACCTATGTTTTCCTAGTCTAGTGAATGGATAAATTTCTCTCATTCTGAGGTTAGTATTAACAAGCCCACTTACCAATGTGTCTAAGCTACATCCTCCAATTCAGTCTTTATCTGCAGCAAATGTGACATTTTGGTCTTCCATCTATCTCTTCCCCTCCCTCTTTTGTATTATTTCACAGTTGATTCATAACCCAAGGCAGGATATGTGGTGTTCTTTATCAGACCCCTTAAAGACCCTTACAACCTATTGAAGAAAAAAATCAACATGCGGTAACGATAGAGATTTTACTTCACTTGCCATTTGAAATAGATTCAATTTGCAGTTATGAATTAGTATTTTCCATGCTCTCCTTAAGTAATTCTTAGTATTACTTACTCCTCTGTGCTTCATTTGAGGCCCCAGAAAGTTTCCTGTGTGTCTTTTTGTAGCAGCACTGAGTGCATAACTATGCTTCTCTTCATACATTAACAAGCAGATACTGTGTACAGTTTTGAAGATCTATTTCAAGATTGTTATTGAATTTACTTTCTCTTGCCCAGTTTCCTTACGGTCAGTGGCATGCAGCTATGAGATAGTTGGCCTGGTTTTGAACTGTAGTCTGTGACCCAGGAAGAGAGCACAATTCACCAGCCCACACAAAGATCAAACCCAAGGCTTTGGCCTCATTAGCTCCATGATTCAACCAACTGAGCTAATTAACCACAGATGCACAATTATATCCACTTCTGATTCCACTTCTTGAAGAATTATAGGTTGACAAATTATATCGAAATATATTTAGAATAAACTTGGATGGGTTGTATTAAAATATATTTGCAGAGGTAAAAATTCACAGTCTTCTTTTTTCAAAAATATGAATATCATTGTGGTAACTATAATACATAAAAATAGAAAATTGATGCAGAATGAAAAAATACACTGATGCCTCCTACCTCTCCACTCCTCCTGCCACACACCCACACACACACAGAAAAGTGTACACAAAATGTCCAGTGGCATTTATAGGCTGTCCTGTGAATACCTGGTATTCTACAGTTATATCAACATGTTTGCAATCAGTTCTCTTTGTATTCATTACCAGTTTCTCTGTTTTATGAAGCAGTTCCTTAATCTCTTCCTAAAAATCTTTATACTCTACAATTCAGTCATTCGCCCACCATCCACCTTTTCTGTTCTTTGAATTTCTCTTCCTATTACATATAGTCCGAGGGAAAAAATGATTTTATTACAAAATGTATAATTTTTTGAAAAATAGCAACAAACCTAAATAAATCCAGCAAAATAATTTTCTCCACTAAAAATTAATACTGATAGAGTGTCCTGAGAAAACACAACCACACATCCTGTGATTAGTAGAAACAAATAAATAAACACAAATCAAAAAATATTAAGTGGTTGCTCCATGATGCTTAGGCTACTTGGAAGACCTCCTAGACTACATCATAAGTGGATAATTGGAGGCAAAAAGCCCCTTGTATTCCCAGAAATTATTTTTTCCTATTATATTCTCTGCTTATAATGAAATAATTGTGCCTTTTCCAGCTTAAGAAATACATACAAATTTTTTGACATTCTCTGAATGAAAACTAAATTTTAATACAAATAATTTTAACTTGTCAAATTTAAGTATATTTTCTCACACTGATTTTTTTTATTTATCTGAACTTTTCTCATAGAAATAGATTATCTGAATGAGCAATTTTCAGATAAATTTCATGCTCATATTTAAAGTAAGAATTTCAAGTCTCTGGTTTGAATCTATACCAAATTGTATTAATTCAGCACAGTTAGAATTTTTTAAAAATACACCTATTTTCAGGCTTTATCTGAAATAGCTACTTCATTTTTTTTTCTTTTTAGTTTGGTGTAATCAGTCAATTCTTGTTCTTTACATTTTGATTTCCTAATTTAAATATGCTTTATATTTTTCTGTTCAATAGTACTCATTTTCTAAAGTAGTCACCACAAATATCAAAACACTTATTAAATACTGCCATACTCTAGTAATATTTGTTATTTTTCATGTTCTAGAAGCCTGTGATGGCTTCCCTCCCATCCCCCCAGGATCCCAGCACAACTTCACTTCTTCTATCTTGATGTTCTCATCTAAACTATTTACAGGTTTCTCTTTATCAACAAGGTTTTTTTCCTTTAGGTAGGCAATCTCTACTTTGATGATTATGTTTTAATTATCACCATATCTGCAGGAAAGGAATATATAATTTGGCCCAAAACAATGAACTCTCTATATAGTTTAAATCTATTTTTTCCCCCTCAAGCTTTGTTAGGTATTTTAGAGCCAAAGATGATTAGGCTACCTGTCAGGGTCATATCAAAGCTCTAATACAGTTTTTCTTTAGATAAATGCAACTCAGAAAGTAAAGTTTTATCTTCCCTCTTAAAGATGAAAGCACTATATTGCCCAGAGGAAATTGCTAGAGATCTTTAAGTGTGGGTCCCTAATGTCTTTCTAAAATAGAAGTTGTAAGCACAAGGTTCAAAAAGCCCTATTCACACAATATTTTATTATATCTCTAGAATTCCTCATTGATCAACAACATAGGGATAATTTGATTAGAGCAATATAACCCATGAATACCTATTATGCAAGCAGCATTCTTTTCAGGGAGATAAAACTAGCAAAAATAGTCTAATGATATACAGAAACATAGTATAATATTGTATAAATGTCCCAGGGAAAAAATCATATCAAAAACAATCTTTTTCGGATTGCTCATTTGGATCACTTAATTCCCAATTTATTGACATGTGGAAATCAATTGTTAAAACAACAAGACAAATGGAATTGACCAGGCTGTTACTGATACAATTTATGTGACTTTGATATGTGAAAACCATCCTGCCAGGTTAGAGGCTCAGTCAGGTTAGAGGTTATATACCAAAAGATAGAATACCATGGTAAAGGCTCTTTGGTCCAATTCTAAAAACAAACAAGTAACACTAGCAGCAGCAACAACAGAATATTGTTTCTAATGTTCATACTCTGATAATTACAAAATGGGCCGCAACCTTCCAATGAGCAAGAAAGAAATTTCTCATTTATGGAAAGAATTCTCCTGCTTGTGTTGCTGAACTCCATCTCATAAATGACCTCTAAATGGCATTCCAATTGATAAGCATAGTATGATATAATACTTTTAAAATAGAAAAGGTCCTCTTTTATCATTCATAAGATTCAGATCAGCATCAAACTCATGTCTTTGTCAAATGTGCTATTAGTTTAGTTTGGACCCTGTGTTCTGACAATCTACAGAATTAGTAAAAAGTTCAAAAGCCTTCATCAACATAGGACTAAAAAAGAAATTCTGTTAGTTTACTTTTTCGCCATCTTTCTGGCAGCTAGCTTATCTTCCATACTATATATGATAAAGTGGTTCAGTTGCTTGGTAGATGGCATTAATAACACTATTGGGGATAATACTATGCTTCAGCTACCTTCTATTTGATAGATATAGAACTTTCAGTCCCAAGCTATCAAATCGGTCAACAATCTCAAAAGTATCGGCCGTTGTTCATAATAGGAATAGACTGAGCATGTGTTTGTTTCAACAAATTCTACTGCCACTGTTGGAAAATAATTCAACGTGTATGCTCTTAGTGGATCATAATAGTGGATAGTACTATGTAGTGCTATCTTCGTATAAGCAGGACAATGTGGATTTTTAATAATACCTTTAACTCAGAGATAAGGAATGCATTAATGGCAACATATTTTGCTCACAGAACTAAACCAACAACTGTCAGATCAAATATATAAGGGTAGTTATAAGATTAAAATATAGATATATAACAATTATAAATTAAATGCCTAAGGTCAGGTATCCTCTCCTTTTACATCGCTCTAATTGCCACAACCTGAAGCTAAAAGCTTATCACTCACTTCACACTTGCATTCCTGGAAATGTCTCCTACGGACTTTCAGGACTCCAGGCTGCTTCCAGACTTTCTTTCCATCCTCCAAGCATTGCTCATCTATTGCATATCACTTCCAGACCAATCCATTTTAAATGCTGCTTTCATTATAACTCTGCTTAAAAACCAATTATGGATCCTTATTTCAGACCACACCAAATATAAACTTTTCTATCTAGATGTCAAAGCTATACATAAACTGTTTCCATCATTCTTATCCAAACATTTTTACTGGGGATCATCAAGAAATACTTTCAGGTCACCTTCTCACTATACCCATTGGAAACTGCATTCTTTTGTTCACGAAATTCCCCTCATAGTAAGTGCCCCCCACTTTTACTCTGGTTTCACTAATAAAGTTCTATTAATACATAATCTTCAATATTATAATCCTGATGTTTCCACGAGGCACTTGCTCATTATTGTCACCATCATTCGGCCCCATCTCCTCGCACCTCTGATAGCCTTAATAACACTTCCTAGTAAAATGGCTTTTTTAAATTCAAGATTCTTTCCTGTGTTTTAAAGACATTTACATAATTATATCAAAACATATTTGAAGAGAAGTGCTATGTCAATTACTTCCGTAACTTTTACGATGACAAAAATGGTACTAACATACAGCAAGCACTCAAAAATTATCGATGAATTATAGTGTATTTCCACGAGCAATTAAAAAATAGAGTATTATACTTCTACATACTTCTGAATCCATAAAGCATTTTCTTCTTGCTTTTCCAGTAATGGATGTGGTTTTCAAAATATAACAAAAATTATTTTTTTACTATGACAGTTAATATATGTCACAAGGTACCGTAGGAAGTAAAACCCTTGCACATAAAAAACTTTTGAACTTCCATGCATATATGTAGCACAATATTTCAGAACCATGAGAAGACATGTAAATAGACTAATTTCTGAAAAATATTCCCTGCTCAAAAAATGTAGAAACTAACCTCATAACACTACACGCCACTTAAAGCTTTTGCTATTTCCCCAAAACTCAGCACAACTATATTAATAAATACAAGGAACTTGACAATAAACTCACCTTTAAGAACTTATGATTAAAGTATTACTTTTGGATTTCTGAAAATTTTTTATTTTCTTTCTGATTCTTTTCATTATTTTAAACCAAATAACTAGCGATTAAAGTTTTTCAAGCTCTCTGATCAGTAACAATGCCACTCACCTCAGGGTTGATCAATTCTTGTTCAACTGCACTAATGGGTATTGGATAGATTTAGCGGTTTTAGAAGTCTTTTGTCCTTTTGTCAAATATTCAGTGTATTATTTTGTCTGCACATTTCTTTAAATGCCACTTATGGTTCTAGAGATGAGCTACTACGGGAATTCTCGTAGAAGTTTTTTAGATGTTTAAAGAAGTGACATTCTAAAGTTAAAAGGCACAACACTTCTATTTTGTAAGTATTACTTTAAAAACACAGGTATCACTGGTAAATTATTCCAACCAAAACAGCAACAAGTAGAAGCTGTCTTAGATAGATTTCCAATTTTTCTGGACCTCATTATTTCCTTATGTTCTCACAGTTCTATCCGGTCTTGTCTTGCTCAACAATCTAATGTGTCTATTCAGATACTTTTGTATATATACTACTTTTGAAGAGTGGGGCATAATGAACATTGATATTAATATGGTGAATGTTAGCATATTGATAATTAATATTTTGATAATATTGATGATAGATATTTTATTGATATGTCTAATAATAAAATATTGAGATGCCTAGTACTCTGAAAAGAAATTCAACTTAAGAGATTCTTCAAAACACACAGGGGTGGGGGTTGAGAAATATGAGAGCTTACATGAAATTGAATGGAAAGGTCAAAGTCATAGGATGGTCTAGGGAAACTAGTGAAACGTGTTTTTCTGGTGTAAGTAATATAAATGTGCAAAGTAAAGAGGAGAGCTGTGATAACCAATTTATTTCTTTTTGTGTGTTCATTTTAGCATTGTAGGATTACTCCCAGAAAGCTGATATTTTTCTAACATCAAATTCAAATAAATCATTTTCAAAAACAGAAACAACTAAAGGAGTGTTGTTTAGAATACAGAACTACTGTCTATCTTTTATACAAATTTATTGCATAGAAAACTCAGAACATGGAAACAAATCAAGAAAACTCTACCAATCTAAAATCACCAATCTCAAATAATGTCTTCTTTTTACTTCTTCAGATTACTCTGGGTGTTAAGTTTAAAATCGCATTCCTATTTTTCCTGCCCTTAATTTTATAGAATAACTTAGTTCTATGTAAACATTAAAGAGAGGAGAAGTTATACAAGTATCTGTTTTATTTGCCTTAAGAAAAGTCTAAATGCTTAACAATGCAATGCTTAACATTCTCCTTTCTTAACCTGTGTTCAGTTCAGCTTTTAATGAAAGCCCAAGTTCAGTAACAGGAGGAGATCCATTTCCCTGGAACTGACTACACCCAAATCATCCCTTCAATAAACTAAAAGTACTGGTGCCTGAAACTCAAATCATTGACTTAGTACAGTAATGAGTCTGTTTTTTTCCTCAGCAATATTGTACATAATTATATTCATGAATTCCATTTTATGAGCTCTATTTCATACTCTCCTCACATTAAGAAGGGCAATGTTTAGTTTTGTCTTAAGATCTCAGTTACCATTTCCAAGTGTCAAAGCAAAGAGGATGGCAGCCTTGGCCAAAAGACACTGTCCTTTGAGATGAATAGGTGCCAGCCTCACTGCCACAGTGTTTGCATGAATGCTCTGTTCATTTTGAAAGTTTTTTTATTTGCTTTGCTCTAGTTAGCGGGCATCCTCTATCCCTCTATAAGAAGGCATTTCTATGATTAAAGTGTATATGCTTGATGCCAAAACTACTAATCAAAAAATTAAAAATTAAAATATTTTGGTGGGTTATGTTTTATTTGGGTTTTGGCTATAGAATACAAAAAGGCCCCTTTAACTTAAGTGTTGATGAACATTGTGTGGTCTGAACTAATGTGGTTTAGTGTCATCTAGCCAGATTCTACTCTATTTAAGCCCTCAGATTTTTCTATATTCCATGACTCAGAGCATATTTCATACAAAATAACTCTTTTTATTAATGAAGCAAATGTATTTTGTGGTGGTATGAGATGAAGCACTAGAAACATATAATTTAAAGACGGAAACTACTGCTTTTCTGAAAAGTAGGGAAGAATTCTAATAATCAACATTTGGCAAATGTAAAAATATAGATAAATAACACTCCATATTGGTATTCAGAATTACATGAGATGGAATTTACACGTTGAGAACCTTTACTCAAATTACATCTAGCGTAGTTTCATAAGTTCTGAAAATAGTAGAAGTGGGACGACAGTACTGAGAAAGTTGAACAGTTTTATCTACATATGCTTATTCCAGGCAGACGAAAGTATTAGATTGCTAAGAGGTCAATCATTAGATTCAAGCATGAAGCCACAGAGGAGGACAAAGGAAAAGGGGGACAGAAAAAAGAGAATACATAGAAAAAGAAGAAAATTAAAAGAGAACGCAGACCAAAGAAAATAATAAAAGCAGGGGACAGGCTGATTAAAAAAGAGAAATGCTGTCATGAAGGAAACCAAAAAAGCTTGCAACAAGAAGCACTTAGGGTTGGTAAATTTCATTTTGTCTCAAATGGAAGTTACAGCAAAAAATCGAAGTTCGAATGGTTGAAAAGCCAACCTATGAGGCTTACGATTTAGCTTTGCCCCATTTTCTAGTGTGGAGGCTTTCTCTTTTTTTTTTTCTTTCCTTTCTAAAAAAGAGTCTTTGATTTCTCGCCTTAACAAGTCTGGTCAATATGTAAAGAACCAAAATTGTGAGTGCTAATTCCTCTATTTTGTTAAACCAAGTATTAAACATTGTGCTATTTGTGTGGTCTGAAAACTTGGAATTGAACCTTGTGTGACTGAAGTGTTTGAAGACTCTGAAAATAAACGGCCTAATCACGAGGCCAAAGTCATTTCTTGCCAGAGAGACATTTTATTTATTTTAGACAAATTCAGCTGAATAATATAACAACATCAAATCTCTCCAGCAAAGAGTTAATCAATAGTTAAATTTGATAAGTCAAAGTCATTAATAAATGTGGATCCTGATAATTCAGCATATTGTTTGAGAATCTTATCTACACTACCCTTCATTCTAAATTCATCTAAACCAATAACTATATTTTCTTTTAGTCTACTATTATAAATTGATAAATACTTCAAAAAATTCAAACTCAACCTACACTAGAAGAATAGCAAGTCTATTTCAGAATTACTTAAATGACAAACACTGAAACAATTTAAAATTCCTGGCAAATTTTTTATATATTGCTTTTATAATTGGCCCTACTGGTTATTAAAAGGACTACAACAATTTGCTGATTGTTAGGTATAAATACTATGCTAATTAAAATATAACTGTAAATATAAATGCAAATGTAAATATAAATATATGTCCAGATGAGAGAGATGATACTAACAGAAAAAAACTTTGATTTATTTTCTAGTCGAAGGTACATCCCCAATCTCAAACTAATAGAACCCATTATCAGAACAATTGGTCTATTTTTCCATCAATTATTTACTTATAATTTGAGTGCATATTTTAATTATTATGTTCTCAATTTTTTCTTTGGGGAAAAATCATATGTTTGGCTGAAAGGAAGGCAGATTAATAAATATAAAACACATGTATCCCAAGAATGGTACAAATATGAATAGGGTTTAATAACAACTCTTTAGTGACAGTCATGCAAAATTAGTTTGCATAATTTTTTAATTAAACTTACATGGATACATCACCACCATATGTAAATTGTTTTAAATAATTTTAATTGGTTCAAATACTTATTTATCTATACATCTTTAAGCCATTTTTCAAAGATACAGCAACGAAAATCTTATAAACATTTCTGGAAAGTTCTGGATATGTAGAGTTGAGATTATTTCAAAACACAAAACTTTAAAGAAGTCTTACTGTTTTGGAATTAAATCCTACAACAGTCAAACACACATTCAAAAGTCTTTTAAAATGCCCCTCTCTCTGCATGTTTTCTCTCTCTCTCCTTCCTTTGCCCTTCTGCCTTCCGCCATGGGACGACCCAGCAAGGAGGCCCTGGCTAGATGCTGGCACATTGACCTTGGAGTTCCCAGTCCCCAGAATTGTGAGAAAATAAATTTCTGTTCTGTATAAATTACCCAGGCTTGGTATTCTATTATAGCAGCACAAAACAGACTCAGACAAGATTTTACATAAATGTTAGGGCTACTTACCAAATATTAAACCATAGGCAGGATTTCAATTGGTAGAAATGAGAGAAAAAAATTATAAGGGGGAGCAGATTGAAGATGATACCTGCTTGACATAATTACAGGGTGTGTGAGGAAGAGCTGAGAACTTCATTATAGTAAGGAGAAAGGAGATGGGGACTAGGCTGTAAAGAGGAGAGTAATCTGGACCATGAATTTGAAATTTATTTTGTGGATAACTAGGAATCATCAATATTTTCTGCATATTATGGTCAGAGGTAAATTATAGAGATAGCATTGTGGTAGTAGTGGATTAGAGGCAGTAAGTGGAAAGACGGGAAGCTAGAAGACTATTGCAAAAGTGATGTAAAACATCTAAAAAATTTGTCCACTAATGAGAGAAATCCAGTTCAAAGTGACAAATTACAAATTTTTCATTCATAACTAATTAGCAAACATTAGACATCATAGGCGTTTCTGATATTGGCAAGAGAGAGGTCAATTTGGAAGTTTCACAATTTTCTTGTGGTGATATAACTAGAATACAAAAATATTTTAAAAAGTAGAAGAAAAATATCAGCTATCTGATTCATTTGGCTATAATTTTTACAAAGAGAACATTTACTTTTCTTAATGCAACTTATTGCCAAATGCGTTCTTAAATTTTTTCATCTCCTTCATGAATACAGAAATTCTTTATTTTAAACCTAAGATGTCAAAAGCATTTATATTCTAATGTGTTCTTGACACTCAAAATGCAAACTTTTTTATTTTATGCTTATGAAACTCTAAGCTAGAAAAATACATTAGTAATTGACTTTAAGGGGTGATTTATTTTTAGATACTAAATTAAAGATATATTCTATAAAAGTAGGATAAAACCCTCTCTCTAAAAGTAAATTGAAGCAATATTAAAAGAAGCAAATAACACTTATTTTAATTACATATTGCAGCAAGAAACTCATGAAAATATCAGTCTTGGATAACATAATTCTTCATAATTCTTAAATATTCCCATTCAACCATCCACACTGTTCTGCCTTCTCCCTCCCCTTGCCCTGTCATGAAAACAACATAGGATAGTTTAGAAGCTAGGGAGGGAGTTTGATTTTGTTTTTTTCAAAATCTCCTTCAGAAAAGGTTTTTTTGTTTTTTTTTTTTTTGATTCTCTTTGAAAGCATTCCAAATACTCTTGATATTTATTGGCCAAACACAGGGCAGAGCTTTATATGGCTCTGTCTGGTCAAGGAAATACTCCACCAAAGAGGGAAGAGGGGTGAAGCACAAAGGGAATGAGGTGAGGATTTGGGTTGATAAAGGATGTACCAATTCAGAGTGCTCATGAGTAATGACTGGTCTTCAAATTATCTCAAATGATAGTATGTTATATTTGCTTGTGATGCAAAATTTTTTAAAAATTCAGTGTTTGAATATGACTATACATAACTTTTATGAAAGACAGAGGCTTTTATGTTTGTTTATGACTTAGACATGGCTTGACATATGTATTTTAAAGTGACAATTGTGATATATTTTTTTTCTGACAGCATAAATTAGAAAAAACTATTACTAAATTAAGTAATTAGGTAGTATCTCTAGTTTTGTTAAAACTTTCATTGATTTGCTTACAAAATATCAGGATGATGATGAAATGTAGTAAAACTTGAGTGATAATGAAACCTAAACATCATTAAGACTGTGGAATTGATTCAACTTTGTGACATTTAACTTCATATTCCCTTACTAATATTGATCTTACAGAGACTTCACTAATGCTTTCAGTCGAATTAAAAGTCAAATATTAGGTTAACTAAAATATTGGCTCAAAATATATTTTATAAGATTTAGTAACGACCTAAAACCTATTTAATTCTCAAAGAAAAAATATAATTTCTTGGAGTATGTTTCTTTCTGTGGTCTTTTAAGCTTGCTGTACCTTTGTTTTACTGTGTTGAAAATGAAGTCATTCTTTTTTCTCAATTATGCTAATTCATGTGAAGGTCACATTAAATATAATAGGAGTTAAGCAATATGTTATTAAGGTTAAATATTTAATTTTGTTTTGCTCCCATTTATTTTTATGTCATTGGCGTTCTTTCTGATGAGCTAATGCAGGAAAATATTGCTGTGGCTGAGTTATATCATTGAAAACTTCAAACTTTGAGAAGGCTGTTCTTCTTCAAGCAAGTTGCATGCTATAAAATTATAAAAAACAAAAATCTGGTAGGAAGAAGTGGGATCCTCAGTGCTAAGAGCACTTTGATCATGTTTTTGTGCTCATATTTCAGCAGTAGTAGGTTGAACATTTGTGAATCACAATATAAACTGGATTTTTTTAAAAAATTTACAGAAATATAACAAACATCAAAACTTGGGTGCTCTTCTTTTTATTTTGGAAAGGTTCTTCCTACTTTGGATCCTGTCTTTCAAAATATAAGACATCTACTAAAGAACTCGTCTCACATTAATATTATTCAAAGGCATTAAGATTATGGGTGAGACTTTTGTCACATCGGTCTTGCATTTATAATTTTGTCATCTACTGCCTCACCATGGTTTCAAGCTCTGTTCACTCCCTGCCATAAACACACTGCCAATCTATCCCAGTTACATTAATGAATTAACTTCCATCTACATCTTTATACTGATTACACCCAAATCACTGTCTCCAGCCCAGGTTTCTCTTAAGGGCCAGATGTATCTATTCAACACAGTGTACTCACATAACTAACTGAATACACCCCAGGCACACCAACTTCTCAACATGTTCATATTTGAACTCATCATCTTCCCCCTAAACCTGTTCTTGTTTGTATTCAGTTATTGGCACCTTAATCTACTCAGCCTTCCTTGCAAACCTTTGGGAGATATCCAAGATTTCCAGCTTGTGCCAACCTCCCACACATGAATGATGAAGTACTGTCAATATTATATCGAAAATATATCTGTTGACTAACCTACTTAACTGTATCTTCTCACTTTCTCTTCTTAGACCACCCTCTTCTTCCTTGACCTTTCTTGCTTGATCAATTTATATAGTTGTCACAGTTGCCAAAACTTCCAGAGATAAGTCAAAAATTTAAATCTGGTCAATTCATGCTTATTCTTAAATTTAATCATTTGTTCTTTACTGTCTTTAAAATTTAGTTCAAAGTTTTATCTCTACATGCAAAGCTCTCATGATCTGGCATATACCTACTTATCATGTCCCTCCCCCACCTACCCTCTATATTTCAAACACACCATATTGTTATTCCTGAAGTGTGTTTTTCCTATCATCATTTATTTGTTTATGATGCTTAGAACTCCCTTATCCATTTTGTCACATGGCCTGACTCTTGAAATCTCTTCCTTCATATTCCCTCCTCCAGGAAGCCATACCTAAAGCTTTTGCCCCAGATTAGGGATAAGAGATTATCTTTTGTGCTCTTAGATCTGCATGTATACCTCTGAGGACAGACAATGTGATTTATGACTATTGAATCTTCAAAGCCTAGTACAGTGCCTAATACATAGTATATGCTCAATGCTCATGGATTAAACACATAAATAAATAAAACTTTAGTAGATAAAATCAAATGATGAGAGGCTTTATGAATTTGGGTTGTTAAATATTTTTTATTTTTAAAATGCTGAACTTAGGCTTATATATATTGGATTCTGTACATTTTTGATATTTAAGTAAAGTTGACCACTAAAACTTGATATCTATTTTCACTGACAGTGCAGGAAAAAGGAGAGGCATCACATAAGCTTTGTCTACCTCTTTCATAGAAGATAATCCATAGAGATAACTTGAGATGGTCATAACTTATTTGTGCACTACCTCACCATTCTGGTTTTTCCATTAACTTGGCTGAAAAAAAAATTACTGAGTAGATTCTATGGGTGAAGTATTAGTGAAATAATGATGACTGTGCTGTTAAGGTCTCTGCTTCATTACAATCCTTAGGTTTGGGGTTGCTATACAGAAAAGCCGAGGTTGTGGTTGGTGGACAGAGGGGTAGATCTTCTCTTCCCATTGAGTCTAATCCATTTCGAGTTTCACTGCAAGTGCTTGAATTGACTGGAGACTTAATCACAACACTGGCTCAAATATATGAAGAGTCAAGAGCATATGTGGCTTCTTTGGACTTTTTAAAACAGGAGATGCTCAAAGGTCAGTATCGATAACACTGAGTCACTGAGGTTTGCTGTACAAAAGGAATAAGAGGTAACTCAACTATCATATGAGGCAAATACTAGTTAACTGTTTTCCTTTTGCTCAGTATAGTTTTAATATAGAGGCTTATAAAATGTTAGTTTTCTGTATTATAAAGTATAATTTTAAATGCTTTTTATGGAACCACCGAAAAAAGGAAGTAAATCCTTTTTAATAATGGTAGAACATGGAAATACACCTAAAACAGGGCAAAGCAGAAGACTAAGGCAATTATAAAGGCAACTCAGGCACAAAGATTATTTCTGCCTCAATAATCTAGGTAATTGAAACCAAAACAGGTTCAGGCGTGTAATTGGCACAGTTTTCTTCTTTGCTTTGGTAGTAGAGACACATGCTGTTTTCACATGTCTGGAACCAGTTTTGAGCTACAGCATTCTTCTCTGTCCATGGTACATTTTGAAATATGAAAAAATTATGAAATATGACAAATTACTAGAGTTTCAAATGATATATTCAAGCAGTAAGTTAACTTGACATCAATAACTGAGAAAGTAAAGGTTTTACTTGACTTTGCACGGACAGAATTGACACACTAAACTTTTGCTATATATGCATACCTGTATGATACAAACACCTACATACAAAACACACATATACATTTCTCCAGTTTTTATCTTATCTCTTCATCAGCACACATATCAAATTTAATGTCTAAAACCGGATTCCTTTTTACGTCTCTCCCTACTTTTTAGTTACTTACTTGTCCTCCCATATACTTTAGCTCAATTTAGGATATTGTAATTCATCCACGAACACAAATCATAAATATGGGAATGCCCAGTTTTCATCCTTGTCTTTCACCCTGTAATTTACCAGTCCACCTCTATTATCTATTAAATAAGTGAGAAGTTCCACTGATTTTATTTGTCAAATGACTTCTGAATCTGTGCACCAATACCTCTCCCCCCTTTTCCATCCCTTCCTTTATTGCTCTATGTTAGGTCTTTATCTTTCCTTGCCAAGTCTAGCGAAATACCCTCCTAATCATGTCATTGTGTTTGTCCTAACTCCCCTGCACCTAGTCACCTATGATCAAACTGCAATACAAGTCTCACAATGTCACACTCTTGTAACCTATAGATAAAGCCAGGAGTTTTAGTATTTCAGGGGAAAATCTCCATTATCTGGGTTCTACTTATGTGTCTATGCTCAACTACCTCTCCTTTTTATTCCACCACCAGGGAACGGCAGATCTGTCTCTTCCCCCCACTTACCAGCCTGCTTTATGTTTCCATGCCTAGTCCCTCTTCTTAGAGTCACCTGTACCTCTAGTTTGTCAGCTAACTCTCACAAATTAAATGATGCATTCATTCAGCAAATATTTATTAATCACCAACAATGTACCGCCTCTGAACTGAACACTGATCATCCAGTTGTGCTCATTCCCCATACTGCTTTTGCAATTTAGTCTTCATCAAGAATATTCGTGGGCATCATTTCCCCTGAGAAGCCTTGGAGGCTGGTCTATCACCTCTCCTTTGTGCCTAGAAATACCCCCTAAAATATTTGAATCAACTTCATCAAAATCATATTTGCTTGTCTATCTCACTCAAAACACTGAGGTCATTCTAAGGCAACTTCTTATGTCTTATTCTTTTCTTCCTTTCCTGAGTCCAGTGTCTGGTATATGACAGTTATTTTATAAATATGTTTTGAACTGAGCTGAATGTTACTGAGATTGAAGGCTGCCAATGTAAATCAAACTTAAGGCAATAATATATTTCTTTCCTTTCAGGTTTTTGTATCATTATTTCTTATGCCCACTCTATTCTTTTTCTCATCATTTTTCCTTTTTTTTTTTAAAAAGTATGTCTCTCCTCTCTCCATTTAAATGTTTGGAAAGCTGTGCCTAGACTCTGTCATCTAGAAGTACCACTGGCCACTGTCTTGGTCAGAGGATTGAGTTTATAAAGGGAAGGGAGGACAAGAGAATATTCTATAGAGAGGAATACTACTAGAACCAATACTTTGGGATGCAATGAATTCAGATGTGGGAGGAGTTGAGATCACCGAGTATTGGAATCATGAGCTCTCACTTTTACTTGAGATTCCCAAGGAGGGAATAGAAACCACAACTGGTGTTAGACCTGAGAGAGGACTTCCTCAAGCTCCTCAGGAACTTCAGAGAATAAAGGAATCATATAAGCACTTAGTCTAGGTCCCTCATTTTATAGTTAAGAAACTAGCTAATATCAAGATCACCCAGTTCTATAAACCTATCATGCACATTTCTGAACACATACAAATTTGTACACACATGCACATACAAACACACACATGCACACCTGTGTGCTCCCACATGTACAAGTTTGTACACACATGTGCACACACAAGTAAGCACACACGTGCACAGAGAACCATACACACAAGAATTTTCATGCATGTGCATGCATACACACAAGCATGCATGGAAGTGCACATGTGCACACACATATACACATATGTACACTCTTACATTTTACCATGCATAAATTGTTCATTTCTCTACTTTATAAACTAGATTGATCCTACCCATTCTTCATGTTCTAGGTTAAATCCCATCATGGTCTAGCTAGCTGATATTTATCCCATTCTACTCTGATCCCCCTGAAGCAATGGAGAATGGTCACAAACTGTGATAGATGGCTACATTTTAAAATTTTCAATCCATTATGGATCAATAATTATGAAAAATACAATGTAAGTTAACAACAAGTCAAGTGTAATAAAAATACAGATAACATATAAGTTCATTTTAGGATTATGAGAGTCAGCAAAAATAAAATTACTTTGTCAACATGCTCAAAATAATTCTCAATTCTTATCCCCAATTTCTCTTCTTAAGTCATCATGAACCAGAAACAATGTGTGAACTGGAAGCAGTCTACAGACCAACTTTGAGAAGCATGGCTCTAAAGCAAGTAGTATTAACTCACACAGTGGCCAGTGTATGCATGCTCACTAAATGGATTAAAGAATGAACCTCAGTACTGCTAGGAGAAGACACCAGAGTCTATTCCTATTTTAAATATGTGTGACTTTTTTTCTTTAAAGTTTTAAAATAGTTGGTATTAGCATTACCCTGATGATTCAGAGTTAGAGTTGCACAGCAAACATTTTCAATCACTAATTCATTCTTCAGTTAGCATTTATTGAACATCATTTCTATAGCAAGACACTGTCTTAGATGCTGGGATCCAAATTTGCATAAAATCTGGTCCCCACATTAAATAAACCCAAATTAAATTCATTCTACGAAAATAACTGGCATGTAATCTTCAAAAGTGTCAGAGTCACGAAAATCAAGGAAAGTCTGTGGAACTTTTCTACACTAACAGAGACTAATAAAACATGACTACTTAAACAAGACACACCACTTAGAAACAAATTCTTACACTCTAAATGACATTAATTGGAATTTACTCGGACAACCCATGAAACTTGAAAGGGATCTGAGAATTAGATGGTAGTCAACATTATTTCCATTCAACTCGGACTGCCATAACACAATACCATAGCTTAGGTGGCTTAAGCAACAGGAATTTATTTCTCACAGTTTTGGTGGTTGGTAAGTCCAAGATCAAGATACTAGCTGATTAGATTCCCCAGTGAGGGCTCTCTTTCTGGCTTACAGACTACAGCCTTCCTGCAGTGTCTTCACTTGGTGAAAAGAGAGGAATTATACTCTCTGGTGTCTCTTCTAAGAGTGCTAATCCCATCATAAGGGCTCCACTCTCATAATATCATCTAATCCTAATTACATCCCAAAGGTCCACCTTCAAATACCATCACATAGGAGGTTAGGCTTTAATATATGAAAATTTAACATGAATTTCAGAGCAAGGGACACAATTTAGTCCATAGCACCAGGTCTTGCTGATTTGATTTTGATTAGGTGGAAAAGTTCTTTGTTTGTAGAAGACGCATCCTAACCACCCTAAAGTAGCTGAGGGTAATGGGACACTAAATTGGCAATTTACTTTCAAATGGCTCAGTGGAAAAAGTTTTCTGTGCTATACTTGCAAATTTTCTGTATGTTTATGATTTTTTCAAAAACAGTTTTGAAAATATTGTTTCTGGCCTCAAGATTCTCAAATCCACTAGAGAACAGAGACATGAGCAACTTTAAACAAATACCAGTAAGTGCAGGGAAATATGTGGTAGTATAACACAGGATCGAAAGAGAAGAGGACAGGGCGAGTCCCTCCAGAAGGAAAGCAAGACATACCTTAAGGAAGTAAATCTTAAACAGGTCAGAATGCAAAACAACTCAAGATCCATTAGACCCAGTTTATTCAGTAATGATTACGTGACAAGATTTGCATTTCCGATTTTTATTTTCTCAGGGCATTTGACTTCTTTTTGATTCACTATCTTTAGTCATCATTTCCTTTTAGGACTAATAAAAGAAAAAAAAAGATTTGCAGAAAGTTTGAATAAAGGAAAAGATGCTAATAAATTAGTAGCACAAGGTAAGTTGTGGGTCAGATAAAAATGTGTGAAGAAAAGGTTCTTACTCATCACTCTTTTGCATAGCATAACCCATTTTTTTAACAACACCCTCTTAGCTTACTTAATTCATTCTTGCTCTCCCCCTTCTGGTCTTTCTGGCTTCTAGAATTCAGAGATAGGCTTATCTGGTAAGTCTCCACATATTTTTATTGCTATGACTACGGCCTTCTGTAAGAATTATATTAAGTTTTTAATGGAGAAGGAAGAAGACAAGTTAGAGTATTCTTTCATTTTCCTATTTACCCTAGAGGCCTATGATTCATTCATTGATTGAGCAGATATTTATGGAACATCTATGCAAAGGTGGCAAACTGCCTGCCTAGGATTTGTCTTGACTCATTTAAGTGGTTTTCTTTCTTTTTAAATTTGAGCCAACATTCAGTAATTCACTAGGCATTACCATCACTTTCCAAAAGACTTTTTATACCACTAATTCTTAATTTTTCTGTAAAGGAAATTGAAATTGTTATATCTGTTTATCATATGTTAAATTTATATTACCATTGAATTGAGACTAAGGTGGAATCAGAGGTTATTTCAAGTGTGATTCAAACTGGTAATAACTCTACTTTTGCTGGTTGAGACAACATTAAAGATTCTAGTGGCATGAGTAGCAATTTGCATTATACAAAATACTGAAAACAATACTCACTTTCTTCTAAAATAATTTACATAAAGAATTGCTTCTTTTACATATTACTGCTATTTTGTAAACAGATATCTATATTTTTAATTCATAGGACCAATTTTATTACAGTATTAACAATAAAAATAATGTCTTGCATACGTACAATACTTTGAAGCTGACACAGTATTTTTATACCCATATGAAGTAATGTATATCCTAGTCTAGCACCATACAAATAATTTTTCATAAATTTATGAACATTTTTTCTGAAATATTTGACTTGTAGGTATGGTTTTGAAAATGAATGCACAAAGAATCACTAAAATTCAATTTAAAATAATTTCCATTGCATAGCAAATCCATATGTTTATGTTGTTTGTGTCTAATCCATCAAAAGAATTGATTGTGATTTACTTCAGGGATAATAGCAAGGCATTTTAGTGGTACCTTATAAAATTTGTGAAAGATTTAACAGTTCTACTTAGTTACTTTCTTTTCTTACACTTCAATCCAGTTTAATTGAATGGATATTTATTCTGCATCTATTAGGTCCAAAGATGAATAATACACAGTCATTAACCTCCAGAAGTTAACAACCTAGTGGGGAAAAAAGAAACATACAAAATGAATTTTTATATGGGACATAATATGGTAAGATCTGTTTTTCTCTGCAGTGCTATGGAGATGTAAGACTGATAAGAGTAGGCATGAAGGGAAGAGTCTCTGAGTGCTTATGGAAGGAGGTGTCATTGGGAGTGAACCTTGAAGAAATTGGTAGGCTTTCACTTTTACATACCTAGAACACACTTGCATAAACATCTATATTATTAGCTTTTCTTTACCCTGACCATTGATGTACACTTACTGTATACTAATTTCTATGCCTCTTTACTGTAACACTTTGTCTTCACTCCTTAATTTCTTTATTCAATGGACAAATGGGAATTATTCTTTTGAATGCCTGCCAAAAGTGTAATTAAGGAAGGACTTTTTTTATTCTATTTTAAGGTTCTATTTTTAAAAAAAGTTTAGAGGACCTATTAAATAAGTCATGATACATCCAAAATATTGTCTAATATCCAGCCATTAAAAAGAATGAAATAGATAACATACGACTTAGAAGGATGCCCATAATTAAAATGGTGAAAGAAAAGAGAAACATGCATAGGGTATGAAAGCACTACATGCACATATTGATTTTGGCGTCTATGTATATAAAAAAGGAATCTGAAAGAATAAATACCAAAACTTCAGCAGTAGCTAACTGACAAAATTATCACCTTCTTTTTAATATAATTTACTGTGTTAAAATTTTAAATAATTCAAAAAACAAAGATATTCATGTTGGAAGAAGCACAAAGTACACACCATCTATTTTTCCCACTCTTAAGAATTATAAAAATTGTTGCCACTTTTTTCAATAATTAATTTTTAGAAAATGTTAAAGATCATAAATTATATTCAAATTAAGTTCAAACTCTTGAACAAGCAAATTCCAGTGAACAGTGACAATAAAAAATTATGTTTATTTTAAGGCAGAATTCAAGTTTTATTAGAACGAAAACCAGAAAATAGCTTTCATCAATAAGCAGCAAGACTACTTTCTGTCAATATACCAACAACATCAACAATAATCCCTAAAATAGAAGACAACAAACCTAACAAACTTAGGCAATCTGCTTTGTCATTTTTCCAGTGCATTGGTAAATGGAAGTAAAAACTTTGAAAGTACAGCAGACAATATGTAATGATAAAATAGAGTAAGAAAACCTTGGCTACTCATTAGAAAATGATACAATGCTTCATCACAAAGTCATCAATAGATTAGAAATACAATGTAACAGCTAGAAAAATGAAGGGCTTGGTTAGTTTCTGCAAGCGCACGCTATCTCAGCTGGCCTCAACTGGAGCTATACAAGATACATTCTGCCCATCACTGATCCGCAGCCCGCTCTTCTGTCACTGAACCTCATCATAAAAAATAGCATGTTCTACCCATATGGGATTCAAGGAGTTACATATTCATTTAACAGTCCTTATTTTAGTTAATTGACATTTTGGTTCATTGAGCAGACAAGAATGAAGTTATTACATGTACTTTACAGGTGAGGAAACTTAGCATCCTAGAGGCACCATTGTTTGCCAGCCACAAATCTCATAAGCAGTGACCAAACTGTTCTCTACAAACACACAGCAAGCCTATGAAATCATTAACCAAGGTATAAATAAATGCAACCTGCCTGGCCATTTTTACAGGGACTTTCTGACTCCTGCCCCACTGTTGGTTTCTATGTTATTGTTGCTTTGTTTTTTGTCTTATGTCTCTAATCTGTACTGTTCTGCTCTTTTAGGCACTGACCAGTTTGTCCTGAATCAGAAAAAAGGTGCTAGAATGTGGGAGTGGGGGTTGACCCACATCTGAACAATTTGCATGTGATTCACCACAATTAAAGAATTTGGTTTGAAATAGCTACAATTAAGTTATTATCAGAGAAGTATTTACTAGACTAGAAATTCTAAATTTATCTTTACATATACCCTAACCAAGAAAAGGGCCACATTTTCTGCACTTTATTAAGTAAAGCAAATACTGAAGCAAATTCTTCCAAATTAACATTTATATTGTTCAATCACTGACAGCTAATTATATGAATGGTTACTTTAGTTGTTTCTTTAAAAATTACAGGTTTGGAATAGCAAGGAAAATATGAAATTATGGCAGACAAGAGATTCTCAGGTTCTAATGATATATAGTATATTATAATGTATATATTTAAATATATATTAAATTGCCTTCCTAATATATAGAAATTACATATCCTAATGTCAAGCTACCATAAACTTACAGAGAAGGTAATATCAAAGTTTCAAAAGAAAGAATAAATTCTATCTACAGTAAAACAAACTATAATAGTATGAAAGAAAAATTCAAACTGGCAAACACTATGTGTTGGATGATTTCAAGTTTAGTAGTAAGTAACTACAACACACTTTTTACTTATTCAGAATAAGTAACATCAATTCTATCTATATCTAACAAGGAGAGTAAATTATTGAAACATAGCTAAAACAAATATAACACATTTTGTAACCAGAAAAGTTTTCTTTGTCCTACCTTTGTAGGTGAGTAAAAGGTTCTCTGATTAATTTTTGTGGATACCCTGAAAAAGAAATAGAAAATAGATTAAACACAAAATAATAAAATAGGGGGACTGCTTTAACATCCACGTTGAGTGTTAGTGGTCTATTAGCTGGGTAACTTTACACTGTGGCAAGGCATCGCCTGTTCCCTCCTCACATATACATAAGTCTGGCAACGCTTATAGTGCAAAGGTCACACAAGCATTAGAATAAAAGCATCATATATGGATTGAGCATTTTCATGCTCTGTAAAGCATGAATGTAGTGATCAAGACTCTTTGTTGTTCACAACCATTAGCCAATTTAATAATTTTATTACTGAAAATTGATAATGGTGAAAAGCAAAAAGGAAAATCACTCCATATTGCTAAAATGAAGCCAATTGTCAACTAAAAAACAACAAAATTACAAAACAAAGTACTCCAGATTTAGTACCACATCTTTTTATGTCATTAAAATATTGGTACCATTATGCAGATATGATCATGAGATTTCAGCTCAAGTGACCCAAGTCATATGTTCTAGGGATTTAGTAGAGATATTATCCAGCACAGGGAATTACTATTAAAAATTTCTGGTGCCCTTCATTAAAATAGAATTAATCTTAGAACTAGAAGGTAATTTAAAAATCAACTTGTCCAACTTCCTTACTTTACAGATAAGCAAAGCAAGGTCGCATGGCAGAACTGAGGGTAATATTTCCATCTCCCTGCCTCATACTAATTCCACAGCATTAAGTTATTTAATCTTTTGTAACTTCCAAGAATGGGAAGAAGTAGATGGAGTAGAATTATGTATGCTGCTCTTAAGAAGTTCCACCCTCTCAACGAAACTTCATATTCCTGCCTGAATGAATGATCTATATCATCAACATTTACTATATCGACCTCATTTAAAATTCCTTTCCTTGGTGGAAGGAGATGCCAAAGAATTAGACAACTCTGGTCTTAAGCTGCTTATAAATCAATGACAGAAAGCAGGAAAAAAATCAAGGGAAAAAGCCCACAAGCTACAAAGCTGGCAAAACTAGTCAACAACATTACTAGCTAGATTTGAAAGAAACCACCCAGTAGTCCTTCATATAAAATCTGTTTTCCAGGCAGACTTCAAAAAAAATCTACCATTTGCTCTTTAACATACGCTTCCTCACTCTGAATTGGTCTGTACTATTATAAGCAATAATGGAATTACTCCTTTGCTCTCTGGCCGTACTTCATTTTTTTAAAATATACAATTATTTGTAGTTCTTAATTAATAAAATACAATTTTTGTAACAATTAACTGTTTCTTGTAAATGCTTTCAAAAGAGTCACAACAACCCTTGACCCAGTTTGTTTTGCTATTAACAGATAGTAGCTTCTATGTTTTCAGATAGTGCAATGACAAAATCAACATTATATAAGCACAGATTCCACCCCTGTACTATTAAGATTTAAGATTCTAAGAGATTTGGAATGGAGCAAGCAGCAATACAATAGCTATGGGAATGTTTTCTTTCTTTTTTTTTTTTAAGCTTTTATTTATTTACTTATTTTTATTTCAGAATATTATGGGGGTACAAACGCTTTGGTTACATAAATTGCCTTTGCACTGCTCAAGTCAGAGCTACAAGTGTGCCCATCCTCCAGACAACGCTCATTATATACATCTGATAAAGGGCTGATAACTAGAATCTATATAGAACTCAGGAAAATCAGCAAGAAAAAATCAACCCCATTAAAAAGTGGGCAAATGACATGAACAGAAACTTTTCAAAACAAGATAGACTAATATGGCCAAAAAACATATGAAAAAATGTTCAACATCTCTAATCATCAGGGAAATGCAAATCAAAACAACAATGAGATACCACTTAACTCCAGTGAGAATGGCTTTTATCAAAAAGCCCCAAAACAACAAATATTGGTGTGGATGCGGAGAGATAGGAACACTCATACACTGCTGGTGGGACTGCAAACTAGTGCACCCTCTATGGAAAGTAGTATGGAGATACCTCAAAGAACTAAAAGTAGAAATTCATTTGATCCAGCAATCCCACTACTGGGTATTTACCCAAAGGAAAAAAAGACATCTGCACTCGAATGTTTATAGCAGCACAACTCACAATTGCAAAGATGTGGTAATGACACAAGTGCCCATCAATTCATGAGTGGATTACTAAAATGTGGTATACGTATACCATGGAGTACTACTCAGCCAAAATGGTGAACTAACACCTCTTGTATTATCCTGGATGGAGCTGTAGCCCATTCTTCTAAGTGAAGTATCGCAAGAATGGAAAAACAAACACCACATGTGCTCATTAAATTGGTACTAATCGATCAAAACTTACGTGCACATACGGAAGTAACATTCACCGGGTGTCGGGCAGCTGGGAGGGGAGAGGAGAGGATGGTAAACTCACACCTAACGGCTGTGGTGCACTCTGTGGGAATGTATTCTTATGCTGTTATCTCAGAAACAGCTTGTGTGTACCACATTGGAAGCTCACAGTATCAGTAAGATGCATGCTCCCTTGTTGGACAAACTCCATGATTAATTCATGTTTCCTTTGCATAATGTCAAAGGATCAAGGCAGTAAGTTTAAAAGTCATATCAGATGTAAAAAAAAAAAAAGACATTAGATTAAAAGTGTTTTTAAGAATGTGGGCTTTAAATAATTTGAGAGTTTAAAGTGTACCCAACTAGAGTAGCTAGTATCTGTAAGATGATAAAGCATTATTTAATAACAAAATGACTTTGCTAGATTTTATGACTCCAAATTTTCAATTCTGTTTAAATCATTAAGAAAGAATGCCAAGACAAATATTTTTTGTGCCAAAGTTTAAGCAAATTGACCCCACCATATTTAAGAGAAATAAAGTCAATGAATGAATTACAAAGAAACATGTTTTTGAAGTATCAGTAATTGGTAAACTGTGTCTACATTTTTCTATAAGACATATGATCATAGTTCAGCACTCTTATTTTATAGATATATAAATTTATACACACATACACACACTACTGTGGGTGGACACAATATGTTTTATACAAGTAGATATGGTTAAACACTGGAATATACCCTTCTAATCCATTATGTATTTCATGTTCTCAAATATTCTTGACTTTTTCACTGAGTCAAAAAAGTCTCATCACTGAGATGAGACTTTTGGCTTTTTCACTGTCTTCAAGATCAAGATTATGGTAATAAACACATCTGCAAGTTTCAAAGTGACATAGATGGTACAAATGACTGTCTATTTAAGGCAAGATTACCATAATGTGGAAGGCAAGATTTTGCAGAGAGTTGGAGAAGGACAAAGAAGAGATAAGTTAAGTTACTAGTTTTTAATGTAAATTAATTAGAGACTCTCTCTTTATTCTCTACTCTCCTTATCTTCCACTGAAGAGACTACTGTTTAGTAAGTGCTATAAAAAACATTTTAAAAATCTCCTATTTTAGAAAAATGAAATTTGAACAATGAAGAGGATTTAAAATATTGTGTAAATGTATTTAACCTTTCATTCCTAAAGGCTTCAGTTCTTTCATCAGGATAATAGGTCACAATAAGTTTATTTTCCACAAGGAGAGCAAGTTGTTCATAACACTTACAAAACAGGAGTAAAACTAGACTTTATCATTTCTACCCAAAATACATAGTAACTAACAAACAACTTTAAAATGTCTATACTATACACCTCTGACACAAAATAAGTATGCTCTTCATAATGAAGATATATAGGGGATTATACTTGACATATTTATTAAAACAATTTAAAAATATAGTATTATCTGTAGATCAACTGAGGACTTTTTGATTATCTAGATAAGCCCTTTTATTTTATAGACACATAAATTAATTAAGATGTGTACTATAATATTTATGAGTAAAGCCTAATTTTATTATCACAGTATATGTTTTCTTTTGATTTTCTACAAGGCTTAGTATTGTCATTTTAGGAATAATGGTCATTACAACCCTCCCATTTTTTACTTTTAAGAGTCACCTTCCAGTTCCTCATCAGGATTCAAATTAATTAATAACTACTAGTAGTATGTTTGTACTTCAAAAATATATTCTTCTATTTAATCACTACAGAGGAATAAACACAAGGCTAAAGAATAAAGCTTAATTTAAAAATACTAAATGTTCTCACATTAATTATTAACAAAGCATGAATTTTTGTTCATAGGAAATAAATATAGTTTTCTCCTTTAGTCTTTTACCCACTCCGTTTTCTCTTCTATATTCTACAACTTACATAACCCAATTCTATACTCAGAATCCAAGTCCAGGATAAGGTTAGAGCTAATGTTAGCCTCTTCGCTTTGATTTTTTTAATAATTACATCAGGAAGTTGTGGTTTAGTTAGCAGCACACAAATTCTTCTCACAAAATGGTATAAGACTCAAAGCTTTTACAGTATGACAACCATCTTCACTTCCTAACTAACAATCATAAGATGGTCTAAAGCATTATAAGGCCACTTCTGACCTTTCAAAAGCTGCAGCTTTCTTGCATGGTGATAAAACAGTTTGAGAATAGAATGGTTCCAACAGTAACCTCATGTCCAAGGAATTTGATAAGGCCTTTTCCCCACAAAGGCTCTATTTGAGAAAATGATATGACCGGTTTTCTGCCAAAAGACCTGCTGTACAGATTGATCTCAAGCGATCATTTTTTACAAGTGACAGTTGGAACATGCCCATTAGGATGGTTCTAGAAGTGTTCTTAAGCAACTTGTAGAGACCCAGCTGAGGTCTTGTCAGTTGATCTGAGAATAGCAGTGACAGCATCCCAAGGACAGATTGTCAGACTGTCATGTTCGATACCTTTCTGGAATAAAAATCTCCATTTAAGTAAAATGTGCTATATTTTAAAATCACAAAGATTCAGGAAGTGTAGTGTATAGCTATACATTTTGTTTTATACATTACCAAGGAAGTGTAACATTATTTCTTAAAAAACACACATACACTCTTTGTGTGTATTTTTTTTTACTGCAATTAATGGAATGCATTAGAAGTATTTTATTTCTAAAAATATCCCAACTTTTATCTTGGAAAATACAAAATATTTAATAATTTTCATGAAGAGAAGGTCACTTCCAAAATAAGCAATTATTGCTCTTACAGAGTTTATACACTACCCAAAGTAATAAACAAATTTATAAATAAATATGTACCACACAAATGGTGGTAAGTGCCAAGAAGAGAAATAGTCCAGGGGAATGTGGAAGTAAGGGATGTAGGGGGTTACGTTTTTAGATGAAATAGAATGATTAGGAAGATTAGGAAGGAAAAGAACAGAAGAAGTGATCACAATACTTTCTAGAGGCTCTCAGCTGTCACCTTGGTTCTGCTATTTTGGACACTTGAGTCTGAGATTCTCCTTTATGTCATCATGTGATCTTTCTGTGAAATGGATAACAACACATACTTTGCAAATTATTGTAACACATATATTTGATTATGAAACATCTGATAAAATATGATAGGTAAATATCTGAAAAGAACACAAGGTGTTATGATTAAATACAAGGGACTGGAATGGAACTTAATGAGCTTCATTTTGCTTTGGACACTATACTAGATCGCTTATGTATATTAGCTAAACCTTGTTAAGTATTATTTCCATTTCATATATAAGGAAGCAGATACTTAAGGGGATTAAGTAACTGCCTAAAATCACAAGGGATTTTAGGAACAGCAGGGTTTTGATCTGGGTCCCCGTCACTTTCAAGCCAAAGTTTCTCCAGCCCCATCATTCTGACTTAGAAAAGTGGGGCCAAGGCTTTACAAACCAGATATGCAATCTCGGTTTTTTCCGTGGTGTTGAACCTATTTAGTAACAAACAAAAAAGCTGAAAATCAAGTTCCTCGATCTTGTAAAATTAGCATTCTCACTTTTTCTTTTCCTTTTTATTTCGAAGTATAAAGGTGGTCCAAGTGGTTTTTGTTACAGTATTTTTCATAAGCTTATCTTACTCTTCATATTGTTTCCTGGCCCCAATCAAACAAACCACTTTAATAAATTCTGCTTTAGGGACATACAAAATTATCCTTGATACAATTCTACCAATATTAGACTCGATACAATTCAACTTGGTACTATTCCACCAATATTTTGGCATTTGCATAAAAATATGTATGATTCAGTTAATTGTTCACATTACCCATAATTATCTTAAAAGCAGATGTCAATACTAGTTTGTGAGTATATAATTTTTAAAAATGCACACAGTGAAATCATAACTGAAAAAGAAATTTAGTAATGGAAAATGGAAGGTAAACTCAAATAAATATTAAGTCCTAAATAGACTCTTAGATTTTGACATTATCCCTTGAAAAGGAAATATTTCATTTAATTTTTAAAACAATTTCATATTTACTTGGCACTCCAGATTTGTTGTAATAACATTTAATTATTTGGCTATAAAAATGAAGAAGCTTCAAGCATATGAAAGGGTAATTGCAAATCATCTGCCTGTAATTGTCAAATTGGTAATCAAGAAAGGCATAGATAGATACACTGGCCTTTTTCATTTCTTCTTCAGAATTCATCTATAGATATTACAGTCTGGACACTGACATTTTTTTTATCATATGATAAACTGAGTTTTAGATGAGCCAAATATTAAGATATAAAAGTCCACCAAGCTTCAAAAAGATAACTACTTTTGTTTTATGATGAATATAGTAACTCAAGTAAAATCTAAGTTGCTACCAACTTAGGTCCAGTAAATCACCTGAGACACTGGAGTAACTTGGTAGTCTTATTTTCTATGCAACTAAAGAGAATGGGTCAATACCAGCTTTGACTAATAACCACATTCTTGCCATGGCAAACAACGGGCCTTATTTGTTTCTAGAGGTACAGTAGTTAAGTTGTGTGGAAAATGACAAAACACCAGGAGAATGATATCAAATCAGTGGGAAATATCAGTCAGAAGGAATTGCTCGACAGAAGATTCTTAATCAATCTTTTAAATTGGATGACATCAAATATCTCATATCTTCTAATCAAGATTTAATCTTTATCACTTTTTCCAAGTTCTCAACAGTGGCAAATCACTTAAAACGTATTTTTTGACAGCAGACACATACCACCTCCAAAATATTAAAAGTTTACTCATCACTGAAACTTGAATTTTAAATCTTCTTTTTGGAAAATGCTGTAGAGTTCCAATTCTCAAATGACACTCCAAAGGTATGGTTTTTTTTATTAGTTTGGTTTGGTTTTAGCAATAAACATGCCCTTCACATGGTTCTTCAGCTCTTGGCCCAGGACTTCTAGACCTTGAAATATTAGAAGTCTCAAATTTGGAAAAGGATTACATAAATATTGCACATATACAATAGGAAACTGGTGAAATAGAGCATAAGAAGTTACTCTACACAAAAACCCAGATTTTTCTTACAAGAAATGAACTAGTGAGTTACCAAAATTTTCAAAGCCATTAGAATCAAGGTGATTGCTTAACCTCTGTTAAAGATGATAATATGTAGGTTGTCAAAGGTGCAGAGCAACCAACAAGGAAATCTCAAAATACTTAGCTAGTAAATCAATCTGCAGATAGATGGCAGCACAATCTTCACCCAACTCTGCACTTTACATTCTCTGAGTATAAAGACCTATCTGGTGCTATCAAAACTATATCTTTGCATACTTAGAGCCTGGTAAGTGGTAGGTACTAGCTTAAAATTTCTTGAATGAATGGAAATTCGTAAATTTTTCGAAATGCAAATCCATTCATATCACTCTTATCCCTGCATAAAATCCTTCAGTGTCTTCCCATTGCTCTTAGAATAGTGACCGAACTTCTCGGCCAGGTGCAGTTGCTCACGCCTATAATCCTAGCATTTTGGGAGGCCGAGGCGGATGATTGCTTGAGGCCAGGAGTTCAAGACCAGCCTGAGTAACATAGCAAGACCCCGTCTCCACAAAAAATTAAAAAAAAATAGCTGGATGTGGTGACACGCACCTGTAGTCGCAGCTACTTGGGAGACTGAGGCTGAGGCAGGAGGATAGCTTGAGCCCAGGTGCTGGAAGTTGCAGTGAGCTCTGATGATGCCACTGCACTCTAGCTGGGCAACAGAGTAAGACCCTGTCTCAAAAAAAAAAAAAAAAAAAAGTAGAATGACCGAATTTCTTAACAAAGTCTACAAGGACCTTCTGGCTTATAATCTACCCACTTTTTCGGGTTCATCTCAGGTGAAACTCCTACCTGTCAAGACCAAACTGGATTCTCCCAGGACCCTGTAGATGCCAACTCCCCTCCCATTGACTGCAAAGGAATGCTTTATAAAATCAGTTTTTAAATACTTCAAAATACAACAGTACAGAAGGTACAAAAATAATAAAACATGCTCTAAGTATAAAATCCAAATTTAATAGGCATTACCATTTTACCACACTTCCTTCAGTTATCTTTTTCTCCAGCTCTTAAGAAAAAATAGAACCTGGCTCACTGTCTCCCTTCTCAGAAAAGACTTCTCATAGAGGACTTCCCTTACCACTCAATCTAAAAGGGCGTCACTCCTAACCTTTACATCTTATTCTGCTTTATTATTTTTCATAGCCTTTATTCCTATCCAACATGTTTTATATATACATATTTGTTAAAATGTTTATCTATCTGCCTCTCCAAAATGTAAGCTGCATACTGAATAAACATCTTATTACACCAAAGTTCTACCAGATGCATCCCATGCCCCCTCCACCCCACCCAAATACCAACAGTCTGAAGTCAGCATGTATGCCTTCTATGTGCAGTTTTAACCTTTCCTAAGAAAGTGTGTACCCATAACAAAGATGCCACATAGTTCTCTTCCCTCTTTTGTTGCCTCTTTAACTTCCAGTCATACTCCAAATTTCAATGGAAGTGTTACTTCCCCAATACCTTGATTATTTAGTATGCACTCCTTCTTCCCAGGAGTTTTGACAGTTAAGATCTTACTTTTTTGTGTGTGAATATTGAATAATTTTCCTCTTTCTGCCAGTAGACTATAAGCTCTATGAAAGTAGTTAATTCTGTTTATCATTCCCGGCACATGAATAAGTGTTCAGGAAATACTAGTGGATAAATGAATTGAGCTGCAACATAATTTAGAAGTGATTCGTCTCCGCACTACCACACATGAAGATGCAAACTTACTAAGGCCAGGAATCAGTCACATCCTTGGCCACATATTCCTCCTCCATTTTCCCACAGATGAAATTGATCTGCCTGGTTAACATGAAACAAGGATAACACAGTACTATCTCTATTTGCCACATGATTATTTTCTCCCCACATTTTACTATACTTCTAGAGAACCTTCTGTTCATCTCTATGAGTTTGCCACTGCACATATTATTTCATATTTTAAGATAAATTTACTTCAACACATTACAAATCTAGGCATCATCAAATTATATTCAGACACCAAAGGAAAAAACTACCTTGTGCTATTTATTGACGTTTCAGTGAATCAAGTATGAGATCTTGTTCACATACGTTCCTGCTCAAAATTTCATATTATTGGATCAAATTACAGAGCATTTTTATTTTGAAACTGAGCCCTTTTTCCTCTAGTTTCGCTTTTCTTATATTCATTCCAAACAATGTATATAAACACACACACACACCACACGCACACACACGTTAATCAAGAACTGAGACACAGACAACATGGAAATCCCTTTACTAGGATATAATCATTTCTGTTTAGTTTTATTAAAATCAAACAAGTAAAAGCTCAGGAAAATTTAGAAAAAAATTTTGGAACTGAGGATTCTAAAAACATGTTGATATATAAAAATAGATTTTAACAGCAAATTTCTCCAGGACATAGAGATCTTATATCCACTTTCATATCTGCAAAATCATGTCTTCAGATTATGACTAAGGAGACAAGGAAAGTAGTATGATTTATATTATTAAAAAATCTTGACACATTTTTATTAGATATTTTTCAACCATATAAAAGCCAAGCATGTCTCTGGGTGAATAAGTAGTACTTACATTGCACAAAAAATCAAGTCAATATGCATTTTTTAAACATGAGCAAGGGAAAATAAATATAAAATAGATATGGTTTTGATGTATGATGTATAATAATAATTAATAACAAAGGAAAACATAATTTAGATATTTAGGAGCAATTTCCAAGAAAAAAAGTTTTGTTTCCTCTACAAGTCATTCACTCAGTCATTATTTTTAAAAATACATAATTTTCTTCAGAAAATGTGTTTGGTGTTTCTATGCTTTACACAGGAATTTAAAACTCAAATTCCCACAGCAACCTAGCAATATAAATTCATTGCATGGACTAGAGATCGATTGTATCGGGCTGAAGAGTGCATGTCAGGAGTTTTTGAATTTTGCTTTAAAGAAAGACAAATACCTCTCCTAAGTAAGCTTATTTTTCCCCATATGCAGCAATGCTCTTAAAATTAATTAATTCATCTTACACTGTGCTTGATTATGTACTGGATACTGTGTAAGTTGACCCAAAATTGCAAAGAATAATATAACTGTGTTTCAAAATGCTTATTAGTGGGTTAGACAAACACATAATTGGAATAATGATAACTGAGTACAGACATAGTAAAATCAATGCTAGACACTGATAGACATATGCACAGGTTATTACAGGGACATGGATCCGAGTCATTACCTCTGACTGGAGTCAAGAAGAAGGTGAGACCTAGACTGACTCTACAAGCACAAGTAAAAATTCATTGGAATTGGAACTGGCAAAAAGTTGGGAGTATGAAGAAAAAGCCTCCAAACAAAGGGAACAGTATAAGCAAAACTCCAGAGAGAAGCAGCAGCATAGTGTAAGCAAGAAACTGCTATCACTGAAGTGTTACACAGAATATGAGGCAGGGAGTGGCTGGAGATGACATGAGAGAATCTCACCAAGGCCAGATCATGGACGACCTTGTGTTGTCCTAAGGGGTTTATCCTAATTAATATAGCAAATGAATTTACTCTTCTTTGCCAAATTTTATATGGTGTAACTGGGTGGCTTCTGTTTTGAGAAGGAGTCCTCAGAATTCTCTTCGATAGGAATATTAAAACTTAATAAAATAGAATACTTTAATTGACTACCAATATTTTCTACAGATGCAAAAATGGTTAGTCATGGCATTAATGCTGTATTTGCTATTCCTGCTGCATATAGTTTATGTACTTTCAGTGTGTGGGGTGCTATGCCAAGATTTTTCTTTAATGAAGATTACATAGGCAAGATTTGGAGTGGAGGAAAAAAAAATAAGAGAGCTTTATAGTAGTTCATAGAGAGAGAGAGATGATGACAGTCCTAAAGTAGGGCAGTGGAATACACAGGAAGGGGAGGGAAATTTTCAAGAAATATTTAGGAAACTATATTGGAAGAAGTCAGATATGGATGATGAGGCTTAAGGAAGAGTCATAGATGATGCCCACGCTTTAGCTTGGGAAACTGGTTCATTCTGAACCCATCACCTAGGATAGAAGATATAAGAGTAATAACAAACTTGAAGAAGAAAACACTGAGATATGGTTTTGAGATTTAAGATATACTGGCAGAGCTACCGAGATGGAAGTGGATATGTGGCTTGGGGAAGAAGTGATTTTGTTGGAGATAAAACTTGGGAGAACTACCGTCATACTAGTGAGCGTTGAAATTATGGATATCAATTTGGTCACCTAGAAACAATGTTTAGAGTAAGGGAAGAAGGAATCTAAGAGGGATAAATAATAAAGTGTTCGCAGGAGAAAGCAGCCCCTAAAGAAGACAGACAGAAGGAATAATCAAAGACTAGAAGGGATGAGTGGAGACTCACAGAAGCCACGAGAACGTCAAACAGGGTGGGCGACCAAGTGAAATGCACCAAAGCAGGGCAGTGAGGTAAGGACCGCACATGCCCCTTGGATTTCACAATTCAGAGCTAGGTGATCAAAAGGAAAGGGAGTAGTTTCAATAGCACTTTCATATATATAATATCTCTATATATTAGAATATGTATTCTAATACATTCTTTACATATAAACAAAAGGAAAAATGTTTTTCTTATGTTTATTGAATAAATAAAAGAAAGGCTATAATTTTTTCCTTGTACATATGAAGTACAAATCAAATATTAATTTGAAAATAGGCCATTTCTATGCCATTTCAAATATACGGGCAGGTAAGTCACATTTTAATTAAAATATTTATGAGCTTCAAGGTGCCTAGAGTCAAATGGGTTAGACACTAGATATGAAGATGCTTTTTGCCTATAATTATTGTGTATTTCTTTATTATTTATTTATAACTATTTTTATATATTTCATTACCATTGCCTTTGGAAAATAACTAAATTATTATTTCTCAAAGAAGGATACAGGGTATATTAATTTATATCACTTAAAGAATAATCTTTGAAAATATTTTGAAATAGGAGTTGAAGATATAAACTGTAAGAAATTCTCTTTGAAATATTAATATTGTTTAAACATGGGCAAAAAATTTAGGGCTTTTATTTTTTTTATAAGGTATGAATCATAGGTAAAAATGTGAAGACAAGCAGGTCAAGCTAAGTCAATCTACATCCAAAACACATAGGGACAACAGGTCACTGTCCTGAAGAATGTGGTCTCTGAACATTTTGTCCAATAGTGAATCCTCTAAATAGTAGGGGCCCTCAGAGCATGTCTATGAGAAGAAAATCCTGGTTGGTGGTTTCTGATCCAGAAAATACATTAGGATCACCTGGGAGTTTTAAAAACACACCTGCCACGGTCCCACTGCAGACCTAAAGCAGAAATATCCAAGAGTGGATCCAGGGCATATGCATTTTGCAAAGGCTCCCCAGGCAACTCTGATGTGCATACATGGGTAAGAATCACTGTCCTACACGGGAACTAGCGAGGATTGCTTACTCAGAGAATCACAGCCCCATTCTTAATTTAATGTAAATAAAATGTCATGATGTAGATAGAACTACTCCTTAAGTTCCTTCATCCATTCTAAGGATGAAACGTTTTTTCATCTGAACCAGAACAGCTACAAAGTGGGCCATAGATTGATATGAGTTTTCCACTTTTTCAGTACGAAATTTAAAGAGCTC
Organism: Daubentonia madagascariensis; assembly: GCA_023783475.1. Lineage (NCBI taxonomy): Eukaryota > Metazoa > Chordata > Mammalia > Primates > Daubentoniidae > Daubentonia > Daubentonia madagascariensis. The sequence continues at coordinate 19,025,003 of JAKFHU010001684.1, read as the reverse complement.
CTAGGAACAACCCTGCTAGGTTTCAGCTACTCTTTCTAAAATTTCATTTTGTGACCTTCCAGGTTTTCCAGTTAAGCTAAGTTTAAAAGGGGTGGTACAGCCAGATAAAACAAAACAAATCACATGTTTTTAAAAGTTGGATTTAAAGAAATTGAATTTAGTTAATATTGTTTGCATCAGCTATTTAGGAACATATTACAACTGTATGAACTATATAAAAGTATATATTTAATAGTAATATAACTTCAATAATAGGAATAGTGGATATCACATGAATTGTTTGATTTAAAATGGCCAAAAGACTTAAATGATTTATTAATTATGCCTGTTTCTTAGCCATGTTCTTCCTTTTTTAAATAATAGAATGGAACCTGAGGAAGGTGGAGATAAACACACAGCTCCGTGTCCCCTCCTCCCTCCTTTGCTTCCTCACTTATGCTCTCCCCATGTAATTCCTTCAAATACGGCTGGCCATGGCCACCCTCTTGGGAAAAGCCATTGGCAAAATGTTTGCATGTGTGCTTGTGGAGTGGGGTATATTTTCCCTCCTAGTGGAGAGAAATTGTATTTCCAGTAATAACAGATGAGATGAAGGGCTTATAATATAATTACTTAGAAAGACAGAGAAAGAGAGATGGGGGGGCCCTTCTAATATATCGGTGTTTTGCTTATCCATAATCTATTGTAAGATTTTTCTCAAATGTAATCACTATCATTACTATTTTTACCATAATTAATCCACACACAGTTTAATACTTCTCCCACCTGTAAAAGAGAATGAAACATAATGTAGGCATCATTGAGATATGATAGACAAGGAGCTATGAGTGCTGACAACAGGGAGACATGGCCTAGTCTCCCCATTGTCAGAGCATAGTACCTGGGAAAAGCAACGTTCTACTTTTTGGTTGGATATAAATGGCAGGAATAGAGGGTTGTGCAGCCTTTTCAAAATATTCATCCTATTTCTGCTCCAGCACCTCACCCGCCCCACAAATACTCCCACAAGAACTACCGTTCCAAGGAATCCATCCCTCCCAGAATCATCTGTTCTTACATACAAATTTGTTTGAGCCATTAAATGACTCTTGCTTGATGCTCTTGACCTAGGCCACAATTCTGAGAACTTGTAAAACAGAAATCAGTGAAGACACAAAATATAAGCTGAGTAAATTTTAGAAAAAAGAAAAGGGCTGGATTTACTTAAGCAAGTATAACATGTTCTCCAATGAGAACAGAATAAAAAGGAGCTGTATGAAGTTTTAGTAGGAAGAATTTTGGTTTTACATATAAAGTGACTGAGATTTGCAAATAGATTTTAAATATGTATAAACACATTTGTATTGGGTTTTTTGTTTGTTTGTTTGTTTTTTATGAAACCACCCTCTTGCTTGCTCTGATTCTGGACTCGCTAGTCTTCTTTTAGCTCCTTTAATACCATTTGCTTTCTCTAAGACTAGACCTTTGAATATGCTATTCCCTTTTTCTTATAATCACTCACAACCCATTTATTTACCCTACAGATACTTACTGAGTACCTGTTATAAGACAGGCACATTTTGAAGCATTGGGGATATATTAGTTTAAAAAAGAAAGGCATCCTTGCCATCATGGGCTTATATTCTCTAGGGTGGTGGAATTATTTAAGAATTCCTCAACCTTGGCACTATCAGCTTTTTGACCCAAATAATTCTTTGTCATGGGGGTCTATTCTGTGCATCATAGGATATTGAACAGCATCCCTGGCCTCTACCTATTAGAAGCCAGTAGCACTCCCCCAGTTATGACAACTAAAAATATCTCCAGGCATTGCCTATTGTCCCCTAAGGGGGCCAAAATTACCCCAAGTTGGAAAGCACTGGGTTACTTGGTAGCAACTGTAACATTCATCATTTTATATTTATCAGTGACTATTAGAATATTATCTTCTCCCACAAGACAACTGTCCTCATAGAATACACAATATTTATTTTTTTTCCCCGATGATGGTATTTTCAGCTTCTAGGACAATAACCAGTGTATAGCAGGCACTAAATAAATAGTTGTTGAGTGAATTAAACCAACAGGTAAACAACTCTCTTCCCTAAAATCTGAGGTAGGTATTTTTATGTGCTACATTAATTCTTTCTGCTTGTCCTCCAGCAGACTTACTGTATCTATTCTAATTGTCTGTCTCATCTCTCATCTACCACACTGAACACTCACTCCTTAAAGGCAGAGAATGGGTCAGACCCCTCTTCATAATCTTACTTTCTAGCCCAGCATCCAGTGGATAAAAACCAAATGAGAGCATGGATGAAGAGCAAACACTAATAATTACTAAGCATTCAACACGGGGCAGGCATCAAGCTAGTTCATTTGTGCTCTACATATCCTACTTCATCCTCACATAAAACGTGGAAGGAAATGATACAATCTCCATTTTCACAGAACAGGAGCCTGAAACCCAGAGATTAAGTCACATGCTCCAGGCACAACATGGTAGAGTTAGAATCTGAGTTTTTGAAGTCTGATTTCAAACTCAGAGACTCACTGTGACTACATAGTTGGAAATTTCTTGACTTTATCTTTGAGAACAAGTATGTGAGTTAGCAAATGACAAATTACAAGCAACCCAACTTGTTTTCAAATCACAGATGAATAACATTTCAAATTACTATCTGGACCCAAGTGGCCTATGGAGAAACAAACAAACAAAAATATCACTCTGTAGATTAGATGGTGTCCTAATACCTACATTTTTGAGGTGGTCAAAATTTTATTTCAAGGCTGAATATGCAGTGCGTGGATACCAACAATGAAATGCCAAGTTAGTCAAAATTCTTTTTCTTTTTTCAGCCAAATAAATGTTTGTTAGCTACAAATATTTCTGCTATATATCACTTTATTGTGAAAACAATGGTAAGTTTTAAATATAAAATATTTTTTATCTTAAGGCATTTGTTCTTCAACTACTTCAATAGACTTAAGTTTTAAGAAATTATATAATTTAGAATCCCACGCCCAGTAAACCACTAAAAACTTGACAATTACATTCTAATCATTAATGTAGAAGTTATTTTTATCATTATTAATATTGTGTCCACAATTACATTTTTTCTAGTGACTGCTCTTATAGTTATTTTTAATTCCCCCTCACTTTTCCTCCAGCCAGTGTTAGAAAGTGCTCTTCCTCGGGCTGTCAGTGTGAATCTCTAAGATGACTAGAGGCTGGGAAAGAAGTTCAAATCTGTCTTAATATCCCAGGCCAATATTTCTCCACAAAACTAATTTTATTACATTATACAGATGGTACCTAAGAAAAATGGAAAGATTTGAGGGCTCTTGGGTTAACACTTTATCCACGTTCCAGTCTTAAGAAGTTTTTGTACTATCTTGATATTTGTCAATATTCCTCTTTCTTGAAACATAAGCTTTCAATTTGCCAACTGATTTTGGAATTACTAAAGAACATTTGTCTTTAATTTTTGCATGGTATAAGTTTGACAATTTTATTTCACAAAAATCAATGACTCCGTTTAAAAGTAACTCAGGCCTCCCACCAGAAATGCTTCTATAAAATTAATTCTTCTAATTATTCATTCTTATAGTAGCAGTTGGCTTTGTAGATTTTTTTTCTCATAATATAAAGAATTCATCTTGAGACTTCCTTCATTTAACCTCTTCCGTAAGTGATTATGTTGAATGTTTTACTTTGTTTATCGATTCCGTGTTTCAACTGTTCAGCTAAATGCACCTCGAAGGCAAACTTCATCTGAGACTTTTCTCCTTAGAAATGGTCCTGTATGATGTATAAGACCGTTATCAATTGGTTAACTCAATTTGCTCATATCTAGATTTATAACTTAATTGTTAATTTCATTAACACAATAAATTATAAGCTGTCAAGGTCAGAAACGTGTTATATTTCCTTTCATCTTAACAGCACCCAGCACTAATGAATATAGTTAGTGCTCAGTAAATATTTATTAAGAAGATGAACTAATTTGACCATGAACTGATTTAACCCAAATGAGCTTAAACTATCCCCACTTAAGATCAGAATTAGAATTAATATGATCAAAGCATTGTATTGTTTGCTGCAAATGAGGTTCAATTTCATTTAAATCATTAAAACAAACCTAATACACTCCAAATAGATTGGAACCCAAATCAGTTTTTTGCCAAAACATACTATTTCAGGACATAAGAGAAAGTACAAGTGGAAAATGAAAGAGTCGGGAACTCACACAACATCCAGTTCCCCTGAATGGGTTTGGCAGCAACAATGGCAGGATGGAATTCCATCCTGGGCAATTCTATTCAAGGAAGAGCTCCCCAGTAAAACTCCTTAAGTAACCTTTGCAAAAATTATGGGAAAAATGATGTTTGATTTTCTTCTCACCCTAAATTCAAACAAAATACTTGCTTTTTTGTTCTCTTTTTTGTTTGGGAAGGTAAATTAGAGGGAAATGCTGACAGAAAGAAAAAGCTTTGAAGTCAGGAAAAAATAAGTATTATTGTATTATTCTTTTAAGTTCTCATGTTTCTTCAACTTGCCTATATATATATGTACATACACATACACACAGACTATATTCATTTGAGAGATATATATCTCAAATATATATATTTATTTGATGTATGTGTGGTGTGTGTATATATATACACATATATTCATATAATAAACACTGACAAAATCTTGCTTTGAATACTGCCTGCGTTATAGGCTAGAAAAGTGGAATATTTATGAATCTATCCAAAAACATTTGAATACCACAAAAAATGCCATTTTATTGATAAATTAATATATGATGTTTCAGTCTATATATCTCCTCCAATGGTTTAAATACAGAAACAGATAATATGAGAGAATGCATAATCCTCAAATCTTGTCATTGTTACATGCTTAATATATACATACTTTCTTATTATATATTGTTTAAGTTATTGTAAGAATCGGCTTGCATTCAAACACTAATGGGAAGCAAACTGGAAAAAAAAAATATGGTGAGAAAGCTCTCTTGAAATTAAATTTACAGCTTAGGTCAATCAGTCAAGTGCAAGTAACTTGTTTGTATATGGATATATAGAGATATGGATATGTAAATACATAGACATGCTTTGTGTCCTAAGAATAATTACATATACACAAGTTACATAATTGCTATGCATTAAATCAGCTACTACTAACATTTTTTATATTCTGAAAAAAATGAAAATAAAAGCAGCGGCCAATGGACCTCCCTGGAGGAGTCTTCAGTGGCTATTAGGTTTAAGCCCTTACTTTAGAAATGAAGAAGCTGAGTTCCAGACAGTTGAACTGAATTTCACTTGAAATCTGAAATATAAATCCATTTTTGAATTCCATTTCTAATAAGCAAAGAGTCTAGCTGGCAATTCTTTAAATGTTAGTGTTATTTACGGCATCCATTTCACTGAAAGTGATGTCCTTCATCTGCCTGGCAACTTGTTTTCCAGAGTCATGAGGTTTCACCAATGCTAACCCTTGTCTGCAGTTTTTGCTTTGTTCCTGTGCCCATTCTTCAAAGGCTTCTTCAGATGCTACTCCTTCTTAATGATGTCTTCTTTGGTCCTCCCAGCTGGAAGTGATCTTTACCTCCTCTGATCCACTACAGCAATTATCACATTCTGCTTTGTAATTCAGTATGTCTTAGTGAAAGTGAATGGAAAGGCTCTGGAGTTAAGCAGACAAGGGTTCAAATTTTGGTTTTGCTCCTTACTAGCAAATAAAACAGACATGTCAGTCAGCTTCTTTGAGCCACAGTTATGGATAATTATAACTATCTTAACCTTACTTGTTTTTACTCTTCCTGCAATATGGTAACCAATCATATTAATTGAATAAATAAGGTTTAAATAAATATGTCATACACTTATCAAATATTTACTAAGTATCTTCAACATAGTGAACTCTGAACTAGACTTTTCTAAAATTTGAAAGTCACATGGTCCTTTATATAGCCATATTTTCTATCTCACCAACCAGAACATTCACATCTTAAAAACAAGGACTGTAGTATATTATGTCCCATGCTACTGTATGTATTATCATATAGCATATTATGTCCCATGCTACTGTATGTGTTTACAACTAGATGAAAAAATGAATGAATGAAAAATCAAATTGATTATTATTCTTATTGGAAGCTCGATTAGTAAGTTGTCAGAGAAAGAACTGTAAACTGTTTAATAGTTAAGCATTAATTCTGTGCAAGAAAAAACTATCTTTATTGCCAATGTTAATCTATCTAAAGATGAAAATAGACTTGTTCTCTAGATGTAATGAATATATATCTTTTCAGCATGAAATACATATTTGATTCACTAATATACTGCATATGAAATTTTATTAAGTGAAATTAAGCTTTTATTAAAGTTTCCACATGGGTTGAATAGTCACAATATAAATATATCTGAGCTGTGTGCAAAAAATTGCTCGATCAAATGGAGAAACATGACTTTTACTATTGAACACATCTATGATTTATTTTTCTTGTATCAGCAATCATAATGCCTTTAATACCAAAAGCCATCTAATAACTATGGATAAATTACAAATGTCCACCACAGCATGGCACAATGCTTTGCATACTTAAATGCTTCAACACTCAAACCCTACAACTGTAAAGCAGTACAGTCAACATAAGCGGATTCATCTTTATGATGGGTTTTATTCTCTAGAAGGGTTAAATCGCAAAGAATCCTTTGTTTTGTGACGAGTGTAATGTGAGGACCCTCAAAACCCTGATTTATCATTGCTCCTTTTTTTCGCTTTCTTTCCTGGCATTATTTTTTAAGTGCTTGCGATCCACATTGGATAAAAAAAGACATTTGAGGTCGAGAGCTGTGGAGGTTGAGGGTGGGAGGGAGAAGGCTATTTTGAATCTTGTGACAGTGAGGTTTCGTTCACTAAGGAGCTCTCTGTGGGTTTCTGGCATTGTAAGTGTTTTGTCTGCTTGCAAGAGAGCAGCTGATGGATGGGGAAAATGTTCATTGATTTGTAGTGCCTGCACTGCAGCCAACCAGCACTAGAATGAGGAGGCACCATCATGAATCTCTCAACTATGCATATTTATATGCAGCTGCTGTACTTCTAAACCTCTAGTGAATACAAAGTACTTGTGTGGCCACCAGTTCACACAATGCCGTCCTGCCGCATGCTCTGATTTAACTACTGTATGGAAGAATAGATTTGGGGGGTTCGGTGGGATATAGAAAGGAGAGGTAAGCATGGAGGGAGAAAAGACCCTTGCACAATTCCTTTTTCTTAGATAGTCAAGAGAATGAAAGGAATGTGGGAACAAGTAGGAAACATTCTAATAAATGCTTTGCATGCTTGAATCTCAAGTTCTAAAATTGATTAATGGAAACTAAATCCTTTCAAAGGTGGTGTTTTCAGTGAGCAAGGCTTTGGGACTACATGATAATGATGTGGTTAAAATATGCTGGCACCACTGAAATCATCATAGCACTGAGCCGTGTGTATGAGAAAGTCCCTCCCCTGGGTAAACCACAGCTTCAGTATAGAGAAATAGATGAGATGCTATACTGGTGTGTGTGGGGGGGGAAGGAATCTTTAAAGCATTGGAAAGAAAAACTAAGTAAAGTGTGGAATATGAAGTTGTTAAAAAAAGAAACAGATGAAAGAGAACTCATTTTAGTGGAAAGGGAGCCGGAGGGGTGGTTTGGAAGCATAAAAGCTATAGGCTGAGGTTTGAGAGCTAAGAGCTTAGAAGAAATAAAGCGGTCCCGTGAGTAGGAAAATGAAATTAAAGGAATAAAAGAAAAAAGGAAAAAAGAATTGTCAAAGTGAGAATCCTCTCTTTCAAAGAACACATACTTGAGAAATATAGATATATATATTTAGCATTATAGTTTCTAAATAGCTTTATAAAAATGAGCTAATTTTATTGGGTTACAAAATTTTAAAGCACAATATATTTGTAAGGTTGGAGATTTTTAGACTTGGTCAGTAGAGTTCATTTTCCCAGCATTTAAAAAGAAAGAATTAAAGTGAGAAAAGAGAAATGGGGAAAAACATATGGGAAATTGAAAATCATATACAACTAACTCTTACTATGAAATTATTCTCATTCATAAAGTTCTGAAGGTCAAATTCAGGTATATGCTACTTACAACAATAGTCTCACAGGGCATCTGAGAGAAGTTCATTTTATTATAAGATTAGGTATCAGCTCCAACATAAGCTGTATCAAAGCAACATCAAAAAAGAAAAGTCAAATTCAGTATCTGGGTACAGTTTGATTCCATTATCAAAAACAAGCTTTATGCTTTTCCATATAGAGTTAAAGCACTAATTCAAACCAAATTGCAGCTGCTTTTTTGACCAGAATATAAAATGGCCTTCTTCTACATAATTCTCTCTGAGTTTTGTAGGCAGGATGTCAAACCTTATCTCCCAAAGGTCTAGGGAAGATGGATTGAATCTTGAAAGTTATAATGCCAGAGCATATTCAATGTTGGTATTACATTCTAGCTATTTGGCCTTTATTAAACATGTTCAGATTTTTAAAACAATACACAAAACCTCAAAATTGATTAGGAATTTCTCTCTTCTGGCACAGAAACACTTACCTTACAATACAGTAATATTAGACTCTGGGCTAGCAATGTACTCCACCCAGTGGTGTGTCAGAGTAAAATGCCTTTTATAAAGGCTAAACCTGACCTAATTTCCTTCTATTTTTCAGCCCCAGAATTGCAAAATGTTAGATAAATACATGAAATGTAACAGGAACTTTGCGCTTCATAATGACAAAATAGGAAAGATACATTCCCCTTTTTGAAAAGATCATGTCTTCCAATTTTTAAATTAAAAATGAGTAAAATATTTAATACAATTCTCTTATAAGGATTATAAATAAGATAATCTTTGAATACACACACACACGTATTGCTAAAAGTGAGTTTCTGAGGTCATACAAGAATGTACTAAGTTGCTATCATTTGATACATGCCATTTTCCTGATAGTTTCGAATTATTTCCATAGAGATAGATACCAAACCTGAGTGCTAAGCAAAAAAACAAAAACAACAACAACAACAAAAGACAACCCACACCACCTATGACTAGAATGCATGGAGAATGGGCTCCTTAGATTTTCTGCAATATCTGGTCTACAGGCCTAACCACAATATCTTGTCCCAATCCTGTCAAAATATCTAAAATTATGTTTGTCTATGCCCTTGTCTTAGATGGCAGAGAATAGAGGAAATACAATGGAATTTTTCTTTTGTGGTCTACCATAATGATGATCAATGATCATTAGACCACAAAGATACTGTGACTTGGATAAACAATGTTCTGAGATTAGGTCTCCTCCTGGAAAATAACATTGTAAAAATTCTAGTCATTGTTTGCTTCTTACAAAAATTGAGCCAAAAGAAAAACTGAATTAGGATTTGGATGTCTAACATTAAGTTGGAATTTTTCTATTAAAAATTAATAGAAAATTATATTAAACATGGAGGTATATGAAAGCCAATGTTTCCTTTTATCAGATGAAGAAAATGTAAGAAAAAATGCTTCAGGACATATGGCCAAAGTTTGAAGAAAAAAACAAGATAATGTCAATGAGATAAAAATATGCGGTAGGAAACATTGCTGTACCAGGTCGAAAGACAACTTACGATTCTTATTCTAAATCTGCCATTAAACAGTTAGTTGACATTAGGCAAGTCACAATACTTCTGAACCAAAATTTCTTCACATATTAAAACATATACCACTAAAACTAGTTTACTTCCATTACCAAGGAAGAAGAGGGTTAATAATTCCTAACTCAGTTTACATTATAGACCTTTTAAGAATCTGATGAAATTCATGAACACCCTTCCTATGAAAAGGTTCATATCCATAGACCCACAGTGAATCACATATAATTTTAAGATTTTCTTAATCCCTTGAAACTTATTCATAGAATTCTAAGGAGACCATGAACTTCATGTAGAGAAACCCCGGATAATCACTTATATATTTATATATCTCAACCAATAGATTAAATCATTTATTTCTGTCCTCATTCAAGCAGGATATCTGGCACAGAGTTAGTATGCAATAAATTTGGAGCACGTAAATGTTTTCTTAAATTTGTTTTAAAGGAAAAGCTCTGACGTAGGGACTTTAACATCATAATTTGTTCTGAATAACTTGAGTTAAAATGAAAAATAGAAACCAGGAACCACATTAACATTTACTTAATTCAATGGATATTTAGACTTTCCTACAGTTCAATTAGACAAGAAAGGAACATTGGATAAAATAGTCATGTGTATACAAATGTGGAGAAGGTAGCATCTTTGCTAAATTTTATACCGTCATCTCCTTAGTTTTTATATAATGTGTATGTTTCATAACTTTACCATCAGAAAAAATATAATTACTCTATCATCACCTCATGGAATATAAAAGAGTTTTTCTTGTGAAACATTTTTAATAAAAGGCAATGTAGAATGCTTACAGTCACTGTTCATTAAGTAATTCTCTCATGTGTTGCATGTGACATCATCTGTAATATCCTGTTTATAGCTGTACCACTGTGACTCTCACCAACCAAATACATAATCTTGTTCATTGCAGCAATGTAGAAACCAGATACAATCAAAGCCCATTACAAAGTAGCTCCCAATTACACTGAACTCAATTATAACCAGGGTCCAAAAATGTCCCTATAGAGCATAACTTCCTTACCATTATCCACAAAGCCCAAAGAGTTGACACTACCCTTCTCATATTACACCATGACTACATTTCATGATCAAATCAGATTTTCAAAGATTTAGCTTAAACAAGGAGAGAAAACAATCTTAGAAATAAGTATGAATTATAAAGAAGTTTAACCTTGGATAAGTTACCCAATTTTTTCAGACTGTCTTCTGCATATGCAAACTGTCTAAGACAATAGTAGTTGTGATTTTTTAATCTTATCATCAATGTAAAGTGTATAGAAACATGCCTGGTACAAAGTAAATATTGAACACATGGTAACTGCTACATTACTATTCTCAGAATTATGATTACAATCACATAAATAATTATATATGATCACAGCAGAACTTAGATTCACCCAAATTTTCTTTTACCTCCATAGTAAAATAAAAAATTCTAAAACTACCTCTCTGAGATGCTGCTTATTATAAACCTGAAACATCTACAAACCAAACTAATGTTTCAAAAATAATTATATCTATGTTCTAGTGTGCTATTTAAAAAATAATACATGATCAAGTTTAGTTTCAAAGTTGCTTAAAATTGTATTCAATATATTCCTGTCTACAAGGTTTATTTCTAAAACAAACAATGAGGATAACAATCACTATCAATGAACGTTTGCACCAGTACAGTTCAAAATAATTAGTCCCTTAAATAAAAGAACTGCTAAAAATGTGTATAATGTTATTTTAACTATAGTATCTGCTGTCTTTGAACCAGGATCTGGTAACAATAACCTTGCCTCAGATCAATATTTTGCAATATTGTGCAAATCATTGTTTACTAGTTGTAACTCCTGAGCAAGGTAGCAGGGCATTTTGACACATTCAAAACTCTGAAATGAATGCAATTGTGTTGTATATCTATCCCTATAAGGCATCTGTTGAATAGCAAAACATCTGCACTTTAATTGATATTTAAATATTTATAGAGATGCATGATTATCTCTTAAGTGAAATAGTTTTCTTGATCCTCCTTTAGTATTATTTATAGTAAAGAATGTACTAAAATACTAGTCAGATATTCCATATCATTTCAAAATATAAAAAAATGCTTGCAGTTTTTCCTTTCTTTAATATTAATATCTGCAAGGTTTGACCTTCTTTTGATATTTTTTTCCTTCTGAATTGAAGTAGAAACTGACAAGGTTTGGTTTACTTTCAATGAATTAAGGTACTTTCATTGCATAAGAACAATTTTGCTAATTCTTTCAGAGTAGCTTTGGAAGACACAGGAATATTAGCAGAAGGTTCAGGAGATAGAAACATTATCAGAAAGTATAAAATGACTCAGTGATAAACTGCAACCATGTCCTGTTCCAGAGCAATAGTAATTTGATCATTTATCAAATTAGTCTAACCCTACTAACATTTGCTTTGTCTCTAATAGCATAAGGTGAAGAACTCTGAAATAAGGACAAAGGAGGCTCTATATATTTATAAATGTTATGAAGGTGAATCAAGGGTTATATTTTTATCTAAATTGAAAGTTAGTTTTATAGAGAAGTCCTGGCCTGGAAATTAAGACAGATTTGAACTTCTTTCCCAGCCTCCAGTCATCTCAGAGATTCACACTGATAGCATGAAGAAGAGTATTCCTTAACACTCTGTTTCTATTTCACCACTGAAAAAATAAGACCAACCTTTAAGGCTCCCACCCCAGCTACATCAGAATAATTCTATAAAAATGAATGCCAATGTACAATGTACAAAGACACATTATCACTTTTAAAGGATATATAAATAACCTCTGAATTATTATACTGCATCTAATTTACAATCAAAGGAGATGATAAATAATTCACTTACCAGCTTAACTGAGAAACTACCAGCCAAATGCAACATAGTGAAATTACTCCTTCTTTTCCCTTGTGTTTTGAGGAGAATTACAGGAATGGGATGCTTTCATTAGTCAGTTTGTTCAGTTACTGTATGAGAATTCAGTCTAATAATTGTATAACCTATGTTCAGTGGATACATAAGCTTTAGAGAAAACTACACTAAAACTCAGAACAAAGACAGACTTTTCAGAATATTGCCCTACCTGACATTCTGAAGTGATATTAGTAGTTTCAAAGTCTAGGAAAACCCTGAAGTATTAGAGCTTGGTTTCTAACTAATATTTCTGTTGTTTGAATGAGTTCAATGATCATAGTTTTGTTATACAATTTTCCAAATAAACTCTTTTTATGTACTTTGTATTTTCCTCATCAACCAGTCTTTACTAAATGTCCACCTACTTCATGTATCCAGAGGTTTGTTTTTTTTTAAGTTACTGTGACAAATTTGTTAAATAACCACATCTTTCAGTTCTATTTAAAAGCGTTGGTTCAGATGTTAGTATAGCTCCTCTGACTTCTCTCGCCTGGGATGATAAGAATGATAGATTTAGGAAATCACTGTATTTTCTGTAAGGGAGAGTCCTGATATTGCCTATTATCAACCTAAACAAGTTTTAAGTGGCTAAATATGTGTCAGGATCATTAATTCAAATTATCACAGGTCCAGAAGGAGGACACTTACCAGTAAAGCACCATAACAGGTTGGAATGCATCTGAATAACAAAGTGATTGGGTGATGAATTAAACACTCCTTCAGGGGAACACTTGCAATATTTTAACACTGCATCAGTGTTTCCTCAGTGTATTAGATTTTCTGCTTCTGGGTCTCAGGCCACATCCAGATTATACCGAATCAAAATTTTGGTGGTAGGGTCTATATACATCTGCATTTTTAACAAGCTCTTAATATGACAAACAGTCAAGTTTTATTAATAACAAAGAAAGAATGAACATGAATTAATTAAATTCCATCCTCAGAAAGCTAGAAAAAGAGCAAAGAAGGAAACAAAAATAAAGCATCATAACAAAGGAAATAAAAATTTTTTAAAACATGATCAGAGAATGATAGAATTGAAGACAGTCTATCAATTAATATATTAAAATCCTGTTTTTTAAAGAAAATGAGAGAAAAGCTACTAAACTACTAGCTAATTTGGTCAAGAAAAGGCAGCAAGAAAGTATACATACACAGAATAAGAAAAGACAAAAAGGGAATAACCTTTGAAATCAAAGAAATTAAAACACATACACACATGCCCAGGACTGCTTTGCAGAGCTCTAGTCAAATAAATTTGAAAAGCTAGATGGTTTTCCTAGGGAAACTGATATTACCAAATTGACTTCATTTCAGTTATAAATCTTAAACAGACCAATTTCCATATACAAAAACACAGAAGGCTATCAAAGAATTATTTCTCAGAAGAGCACCAGGCCCAGATGGTTTCATGGGAGATTTGTAACTATTTTCAACAACCACAGAATCTAAAGATTTTAGCAATTATTCCATTGCACTGAAAAGGAATTAAAATTTCATAATCCCTTTTATGAAACAAGTATAAAAGTGATATATAACCAAATAAAAACATTATAAAGAAGAAAACAAAAGACCAATATAACTCATAAATATTAATTCCAGAATACTAAACAAAATATTAATAAACAGAATTCAATAGCATATTAAAAATATAATGTACCATGACCAAACGGGATTTGTTCCAGGAATGTAATACCACTTCAATATTAGAAAATTTATTATTATCACTCATTACATTATAGAACTAAAGGGGAAAAATTGTGATTGTCTCAATAGATGCTGAAAAAATCTTTGAAAAAATTAAACAACCATTTATGATTAAAAAATACTTAAGAACATAGGAATGAAAGGAGATATATATATATATTCCAGAATGAATATGTATCTTAGTACAAAAGCCAATATTGTATTTAATGAGAAAACAGTAGAAGCATTTCCACCAAAATTGGGAACAAAGTAAGCAAGGCCATTATTTATTCTCCTACTATTCAACAATGTATGTGCAATATTAGCCAATGCAATTAGATGATAGAAATTAATTAGTGAGATAAGAACAGGTAAAGAACAAGCAACACTATCTCTACTTGCAGATGATATGATAATATACCAGGAAAACCCCACTGAATCAATGATAAAGCAAACTCAAAAGTTAAAAGAATCGAGTAGCTAGAATAACAAAATTAACATACAAAAATAAGTAACTTTAATAAATGAATAGTTAGTTAAAGGGAATAATGATAGAGAAATCCTTTTACAACAGCAAAAAAGGTTAAATATTTAGGAATTAATATTTACATATTAATTAACTTAAAGCATTTTTAATGTTCCTTAAAGATAGAAAAGTAGACTTAAATAAATAGAAAGACATATCCTGCTCTTGACTAAGACAACTCAACATTATAAGGATATCAGCTCTTCCCAAGTGAATTTACAAACTCAATGAAATCCCAATAAAAACACCAACTAGCAAGCTATTTTATGGAGTGAGGTTGATATTCAAGTTCATTTTAAAAGGAAGCATGAGAAAAGTATCCAAGAAAACACTAAAAAAGAAAAACTACAAGGGAGAAAGGCCCTACTAGACCTTAAAACACATAGTACTGGAACATAAATAGACAATCCAAAAAAAACAGAATACAAAGCCCAGAAATAGACTCTGGTGTATATTGAAATTTGGCATGTTAAGGGTGGCATTTTAAATCCCTGGGGTAAAGATAAACTTTTTAATAAGCAGCACTGAACCACTGTGTAGCCACTTGGAAAAAGATAAAATTAGGACCATATCTCACAGTATACACCAAAATAAACTCCAAATGAATTAGGGATCTAAATGTAAAAATGAAAAACCCAAGTACCAGAAAATATGAATGAATATGAACTGTGAATTAACAAAAGGATTTCTAAGCATAAATAAAAATGAAGAAGCAATAAAAGGAAAGAGTGATAAATTTGACTACATAAAAAATGTAAAAATCTGCAGGAAAAAATTTGCAAAGTTAAAAGACAACTTTTGAAAAACTGGGAGAAAATATTCACAACATATGCCATGGACGAAGGGCTAATATCTACAACATATCAAGAACTGTTAAAAATTGAGGAAAAAAACACACAAAAAAACATAAAAGTTGGAAAAACATATGACCCAACAATATCCACAAAAGGTATAACAATATTCCCCAAATATATTAAAATATTTTAATTCAGTCATAATCAGTGATGTGCAAATTAAAACACTGAGATATCATTTCTTAATTCTCAGACTGACAAAAATTAATGACATCACATTCTGTTCATGAGGATGTGGAGAAACAGGCACTCCCTTGCATTACTGGTGGGAATTCAAATTTGTCTTTTCTTTTTTGGAGAGAAATTGGGCAACATCTAACAAAACTATATATGCAATCACCATCAATCTAGCAATCCAACATCTATGACTTTACTCCAAAGATACCTCCAACAATTAGAAAATACACAATAGAAGGTTATTCTTTGCAGCATTGTTTTTAATTGAAAAATACTGGAAAAAACCTCACGTTCAGGCACAGAAAAGTTGTTGAATATACAATCATGTGTTGCTTAACAAAAAAAGTTCTGAGAAATGTGTCTTTACGTGATTTCATTGTTGTGCAAACATCAAACTTGTGTACTTATACAAATCTAGATGGCATAGCCGCCTACTACTAGTCTACAAACCTGTAGTGCATGTTACTGTACTGAATATTGTAGGGAATTGTAACACAATGGTATTTGTGTAACTAAACATAGTTAAAATAGAAAAGGTACAATAAAATATGGTATAAAATATATATAGAACATGGAATGATAGACATTGGAGACTCAGAAGGGTGGGTGGTGGGAGGGGAGTAGGTGATGAGAAATTACTTAATCAGTACTATGTACATTATTTGGGTGATAGATACACTAAAAGCCCAGACTTCATAACTACACAATATATCCATGTAACAAAATTGCACTGTACTCCTTAAATTTATACAAATTTTTTAAAAAGAAGGAAAAATACATTGAGAACATGTTATTACAACATATTTTTTTCTGCACTGGTCCCTATTATGACAAGGTTACATATTTAGCTTTAAAAGGCAAATGTCAGCACGCTTTCTTAAAAATGAAAAAAATATATATGATAAAAAAGATTTTAAAAAATGGTACACCTGTATAGAGCACTTACCATCGATGGAGCTTGCAGGACTGAAAGTTGCTCTGAGTGAGCCAGTGAGTGAGTGGTAAGTGAATGTGAAGGCCTAGGACATTACTGTACACTGTTACAGACTTTATAAACACTGTACACTTAGGTTACACTACATTTATTTTAAAAAATGTCTTTCTCCAATCATAAATTAACCTTAGCTTACTGTCACCTTTTTACTTTATAAACTTTAAAACTTTTTAAAGTTTTTGACTCTTTTGGGTAATAACACTTAGCTTAAAACACAAACATATTGTATAACTGTACAAAAATATTTTCTTTATATCCTCATTCTGTATGATTTCTTCTATTTTAATTTGCCTTTTTCTTTTTAAATGTTTTTGTTAAAAATTAAGGCACAAACACACACATTAGTCTAGCCCTAAACAAAGTCAGGATAATCATTATCAGTGTCTTCCACCTCCACGTTTTGTCCCACTAGAAGGTCTTTGGGGGCAATAATACACACAGAGCTGTCATCTCCTGTGATAACAATGCCTTCTTCTGGAATACCTCCTGAAATACCTATCTGAGGCTATTCTACAGGTAACCTTTTTTTTTTAATAAGTAGAAGGAGTACACTCTAAAATGATGATTAAAAGTATAGTATAGTAAATGTATAAACCAGTAACATAGTCGTTTATTACCATTATCAAGTGTTCTGTACTGTACATAATTGTATGTGCTATACATTTATAGGACTGGTGACACAGTAGATTTGTTTACACAAGCATCACCACAAGCACTTGAGTAATGCTTTGTGCTATGACATTTCAATGGTTATGGTGCCACCTAGGTGATAGAAATTTTTCAGCTCCATGTGCAGCTTATGGTACCCTGTCATATATGCAGTCCACAGTTGGCCAAAACATCCTTATGCAGCACATGACTGTATTATGTTAAATCAACACAACAGAATAATATGTAGGCATAAAAAAGAATGGGGAAGATCTCTATGAACTGAGTTGGAGTTGTTTCCAGGATAATCTGTTAATTGAAGAAAGTAAATTACAAATGAGCATCTATAGTAGCTACCGTTCTTGTAACAAAGAAGAGGATAGAGTAAAACACACATGCAACTGCTCATTTATGCAGAAAAAAATACAGGAAGGACAAACATGAAGTTAAAGAGAGAGTGGGAGAAGCAAGTGTGGGAAGAAAAGAAAAACGGGAACATGGAAGAAAGAATGTACAGGGAGCAACACTTTTCTGGGTGTAACTTTTTTACATAGTGTTACATCTTAGAACCATAGCAATTTTCACATATCCCCCCCCAAATTAATAAAAAATCAAAATGAACTGGGATATCAGGTAGATATGGAATGGAATACAAATAGTAACAAATGAACCTAGTTATATCATAAATGAATAATATAATCACATTGAATGGGATGGAGAAGAAAGTAACTTTGGAAATAATTATTTTGAAATACTGTGAGGCAAAAAGAATTGTTCTCTATTACTCTACTCTGATTAGTAAATCTGTTTCTCACAGGAGTTAGGGTTACCAATTTTGTAAACACTTGATGCATGTACCAGGATTGAACAAATAAGTAAATATATTATAGATAATGAGATCCAAGTTTTTCACTAGTAGAAAAAATATTTACAAATAACAAAAGGTGAGAGATTAAAATGAACTCTATCCTATTAGATTGGAATCAGAGATACCACTATTAATTCATGTTTGTTAATATATTTATAGACAGAGAGATATAGAAATAAACATGGATGAGTGTCTTTCCACGGATTAGTATAAATACATATATTCCCTAACTGTATCCATTAAGAAGGCTTCAAAGAAATATCATTTCAGTAGCAATTAGCATATTTGGCACTCAGATTTTGGTTTCTAAATATCATTTTCCAGTAAAAGAATCAGAATTCCTTAAACAAGTGGTTTATTTCAGGGTTGGGCAGGAGAACACAAGATGAATCTGGAATATCTTGTGATGCCACAAAATGAGAAAGTGCTAAAAAAAGAAGGGAGGCCTATCAAATGGACATCGAAGCCAGCCTGAAAAAAATTCCCAATGGCCAAAGCTAGAATAATTTGGACAATAAAATACATAATGATAGTATTGGATTACAACCCCCCCAAATAAATAAATATCTATGTGTGCATACTGATATAAACATATAATTGAATAAATGGGGGAGAAGGAACATCTCTTTCTTTAGAGGAATCCAATTAATAAATGTAGAAGGAATGAGCGATATATAAAATCATGTTAAGCAAACACGGTAGTAATAATTGTTACAGATAACATCTACCATTTAATGTTAAAATCAGTGGGTGAAAGATTGAAAAAAAATCATATTTGCATAGTCTAAAAGTATCTTGTCCAAGATATATATTAATTACAGAGGGAAAAATAGTAACCTGATATGGGAAAAACCTGACAGGCACCACCTTACTCAAGGGCTGAAGATTAACACCATCAGTAATAAGACATTGACAAAGTGTACTCCCTGATGTGACGCATTGAGTAGGGCATATCAGTCATTCTTCCCCAAATACATAATCTCAAGGTACTTGTGAGAAAACATCAGATAAATGGACATTCTACAAAATAACTGACCCATATTCATCAAAAGTGTGAAGGTCATAAAAAGACTGAGAAACTATAAAATATTGAGGAGACAGAGACCCAAATTTATATTAAATTCCTGGTTTTGATAATTGTACTGTAGTTATGTACATTGTTAACATCAGGGGAAACTATGCTAAAGGTATATATGATTCTATGTGTCATTTGCACAATTTTTCTGTAGGTCTAAACTTATTTGAAAACAAAAGTTTAAAAAAGAAGTCACAGCATTTTAAAAGTGAGGATTTTACTTTTGATTTGATATTGTGATCTTGGTCTCTGTCCTAGCACTGATGTTAACAGATGTGACTTAAGGATGTCACTGCAGATCTCTGGGCTTCAGTCATCCATTTATTTATTCAACACACACTTATAATGTTCTTTAATGATTTTTTCTATTCTAATATTCTATTCTAATATTCTAGAAAAAACTGAGAAAGCTTAGAAAAATTCTTTATAACTTTATCTTAGTATGCTATTCATACTAGTGTGGATAGTCCATTTAAGTTATTCAAATTAATAATTTTCAGGCAAATCTTGCTTCATTTCTAAAATGGGTGCTCTGTTTTTTTCTTCTTTGTTATTAACTTTTGGGGAGAAAAAAAAGGCAACCGAGAGCACAAACTACTGTTTGGTATCATATATCATTTCACTGTAAATATATTACATTATTGTTCTAAAAGACTTGTTTAATGCTTAGAAAGATAGATCAGCCTTTCATAGAACGCCAACTATGAAAAGCATAACAAAAGGTGGTGTGAATACAAAAATGAATAAGAAATGGTTCCAGCTGTAAGGTGACAATTTACCCTGAGAGCAGACATGTATGTGAATGAATATTTGTAAGTCAATGTGAGAAGTATTATGATACTGATATGTACCATTCCAGAGAAGAACAATCAACTCTGCCTGGAGGAGTACGGGAAGGTTTTTCAAAGGAAATGTCAGAGTATTGGAGGACCAGCAGATATTTTTCAGGTGGAAAAGGAAGGAAATGATTTTTCATGCATATAGAACAATATGTGCAAATGTATAGAGCTATAAAAAACTGGTGAGAGTTTCACACCAACTGAATCATATGCTAAAGAATAGTGGGAAGGACCTTAAATGCTAAGCTGAAATGGAAGGACTGACCAACTTATCAACTTTTAATTCTTGTCTTCCTTACTACTGGCTCTCTTTATTTCTCGCTTTCTATTGTACAACAGTTCATTTATAAAAACAAACAACAAACAAAGAAACAAAACCCCCAAATTTATTCCATGAGCTTTGCCTTAACCCTGTAGGCAACAAGAAGTAAAAGGCTCATTCTTGCTTCTAATATCTAATTTTATTCCATAAACATTCATGAAGAAAGGATCCTCTATATACAAGACTGTGAATAGATATAAATAAGAAACAGTTTTTACCCTGGAGGTGTTTAAGTGGGAGAGAAGCACAGTCAAAAAAGATTTTTATAAAAAATAACATTTTCTGAAATAACTTCTCCCTATATATACCCTCAACCAATATACATCTCTTTCTGCAGCACATTAATGGAGACCTATGAGCTGGTTTGATCTGGGGGCCAGACATTCAGAAGCTGGGTGAGCATTTTAGGCAGTTCCCTATGCCATTTATCAAACTAAACTGTAAAATAGTGTTAGAATTCACTGGGAAGATGGGAACCTGGCTGAATATCATGTAGACAGATTATTTTCTCATTGCCACCTCTAGGGCAAAGATTTCCATTCCTTCTAGGTAAGTATTTTTATCATTCATTTGCTCAACTGTTCATACTTCATGCTAAAACATTTTTTTAAAAAAAGAAGCTATATATAGATTCATGTGCAAAACTCTCAACAATAAACTACATGCAATCACTAAACTATGTTCAATACTAAATTCACTCAAGATTTGAAATTCAATTAAAGTAGAATGTTTTCTTGAGTATATGAAGCCATGATGACCTATTTAAAAATAGACATCTTGAGGAGTTCTTGGTTTTGAGTACAGCATATAAAGTAGCATAGAAATACATACAAATAGGGAAAATGTCTCTTCTAGGTTCAATTGACAACACTTAAAATATTAAAATCCCCATTTCAGGTATTGCTTTACCAAAGATGAAATTGGTCATGCCATTAAACACATGTAATTTTAGGTCTAAAATATAACTTCAAAATTTTTCTCCATTTGTATAATATCACAACTGCATTTAGATAAGAGAAGCTATAGATGGCAAAAAGTTCAGATAAAACAATTTTTAAAGTTTCAAAAAATTACACAAAACAATCATGAACAAGGTAATGGCATTATTTTGATCACGATGTAGATCTGTCATTATTCCATATAGTTCTCACTGAAATTATTTTTTTGCTTGAAGGAAGTATGATTTCTGAAGAATGCCATTTTCCCCCTAATATCCTATAAACTACATTGACCATTTTAATATTCAAATGTTATAGCCCAGGATGGTAAGGCAACAAGAAAATTCAGATAGTGATTTTTATAGATGTTTAATACTAAAGACCTTTGTTTCTCTTTTTTTTTCATTTTATCTTTTTATCAATATACAAAATTTCAAAAAATTTATCCTCCATTAACTTTTTTTTGAAGCCCTGACTTCTATTATTAGTCAGAATATTCAATTCAAATCTATTATTTTCAATATTTTATCAAGGCTATCATCAAAAATATTTTAAAAGCAAAATCATCAGATTTTTAAAAAAAATTTTAAGTGCATTGTTCTGGATAGTATTTTCATACAGAATTCAAATAATACATATCTTATTATTATTATGTTAGAGATGCAATTAGTGATACTGAAACAATTTTAGTCAATAATATCTTTATAGAGTAGATAACAGAAAAATCAGTATTGAAATGATGAGGATTTTATCTCCTTTTTAGTTGAAAATAAACATACAACAAAAAGTACAACATAGAATATCTATATTATGGCAACTAAAACTCAGTTTCTTGTTCTTTTCAGCTTGTAGAAGTTGACTGTGAAGAGAATTTCAGAAATTTTAAAAGCTATGGTTTTAGTCAAAAAATGTCCCTGGAAGCCCAATGCATGGCTTACAGTAAGAAGTAGAGTTATTCTTGGAGACCAATGCTATCATCTTTACTATTATTTGTGGAGGTCATATTTTAAAGGATGGAGTCTGGGAAAGTTCAGCTTATTCAGTAATACAAATTAAAAAACAGTGAGTTCTACATAATGTGTTCACCCCTCCAGAACATCACCACTCTTCTCCCTCAACTTTATTCTTCACCCATTTCTATATACCTCCTAAGAATGTTCAATATCTTTCTGCATAATTTCTTTCTTTCATTCATTCTTTCTTTTTTTTTTAAAGAGACGCGATCTAGCTCTGCTGTCCAGGCTAGAGTGCAGTGGCACGATCATAGCTCACTGCAGCCTCAAACTCCTGGGCTCAAGCAATCTCCCACTTTAGCCTCCTGAGTCACTGGGATGACAGGCGTGAGTCACTGGGCCCAGCTCTTTTGCAAAATTTCTATTGAGCCTATGTATTATACATAGGTGTATATGTATTATAACTTACTAAAGAACACCAAGTAATGTTCCCTCAAAGAAAGTTCCTCTAAGATCCATTTAGCATTATTAGTTAATGACATTCATTATGAAAGTTTGGGGGAAGAAACAAATGTTAATAAAATCAAGGTTATGCCCTCAAGGAAGTGGTAGTTACCGACCCTATTAGATCCTTTTCTAATTTCAGTTTAAACTTCATCTTCATCTCCCTTCATATTACCTTCCTTCCTAACTCAGACCAACCTAATTGATTTTCAATTTTCTCTTTTTTATTATAAATCCAATGAATCAAGGGCTTTTTTGTTTGTTAACCATAAAGTTCTAAATTAATCTTTAGTTTTATTATTTTCTGAATATAATTACTCTTGGACAATTTTTGTAAACCCTCTAACAAAAATTTCAAAAAATTTTGGAGGTATATACACATAAGGATTATGTACATTGAGTTGTGAAATCAAGTTAGAATCTTTTAGGTAATTGGCAAAAAAAAAAAACCCTAATGTTTAAAAATATATATATATCAGACAATCACAGTTTAAGTTCCCGTAAACTTATTATGAAAATGAAATGTCACATTTTACACCCTCAACTAAAAACAAATAAACTTTATTAAAATTTAAGCAATTTTTCTAGTAGAACTGATCTAAAATTATTTTTAAATCTCTGTGATAGTTTCTTCAAATTGTGTTTAACTGAAATAAAAGAAGTATCTATGAAAGATATTAAAAATTATATCACCCAAGTCAAGCCTGAAGCCATTTACATTCTAGTAGCACCTAGCTTATGAGCCAGAACCAAAGATCCTGTTCCAAGAAGGGATTTTTGTGTCTACTCTACAAGAACAAATTTCTGTCTGTAAAGGGCAAAATGGAAGAAGTAACAATTTCTCTGAATAGGAAGAAGTTTTATACAAAGCTAGAATTTTACTGATTTTATTCACTGGAAATGCAAGAAAACTCCAGAGGGAAGAAATGGAAAGAGATGCTAAGGAATGTAGCTGGGGTTGTGGTATGGATAGAGAAACCTTATAAAATACTTTTGCTATCAAATAGTTTACAATGGGGGGCAGGTGGAAACAAATATACAAAAAACTAATCATACAAACAGGCAAAAAGTAACATATCTGTTACTCTTGTAAGGATTACAGAATAAATTCTGATTGGCTGGAAGGAATTTTTGCAGCGGACAAGGTATTTCAATGGAACCTTGGACTAGTAACAATAATAACAACAGTTACAGATTAATGAGTGCTCACCATGTGCTGGGCACTGTTGCAAATTCTTTAAATGTGTCATCTCACCTAATCGTGACCTGAAGTCTGAGATTGGCGCTAGCGGTCTACAGTTCCTTCTGGAATTGCAATTCCAAATCCAACTTATTTTTTACAATAAAATACTTTTCAAGTCTGTGACCAATTAATTTTGAAGCAAAAGCTACTCATACTATTCTTTTACTCACTTTAATGTTAATATTCATATATATCAATGCAGAAATATTAATGTCTTTGGCTACAGGTTGCCACCCCAGACACTGCTGGGGGTGTTACATAATATAGGATACCACCATTCTATTACCTCTCTAAAATTCAAACAACTATAAATTCTAAAACACATCTGGGCCCCAAGAGTTTTATAGTGAGGCATTAAGCAATTAAGTAACTTGCCCAAACTTGAAAAGTTATTAATAATCAGAATAGGCTTCTTGCAGGTAGAGACCCGTGGCCTCAAGGCCACATGTGGCCCTCCAGATCCACAAGTGCAGCCCCTTGACCAAATCCAGACTTCACAGAACAAATCCCTTTATTGAAAGTATTTGTTCTGTAAAATTCGGAGTCAGTCAAAAGGCCACACTCAAGGATCCAGAAGGCCACATGTGGCCCCTAGGGCCCAGGTTCCCAACCCCTTTATTGAAGTTGAGACATGGTCATTCAGGCACCAGGGTCATAAAAGACTCTTAGAAAGGTAGAGATGTGATCTTAATTTTTGAAAGAAAATTCAGGTAAAGGGGAAAGAGTAGACAGCATGACTGAAGGAATAAATAAAAACTTGGAGATCAGTTGGAAAATTGCTGCAATTTTCTAGCTACAATACTTCAGCTAAGCTATGCAGAATAAACAGCACAGTGGAAGTCCATCTTGAAAATATCCTTAAATAGAAATTTTATTTCCTTATGAGACATGATTAGAGGGTTGTTATGAGAATGGAGTAGCAGTAGGTAGTGACAAATGACTTGGATTTATTATTATGTTGGATGGATTGTATATAGATGTTCTTAGGAATTGCTAAATCAACAGGATATTTTTCCTCCTTTGTTTTTAAAAAATCAAGCAACACTCATACTCTATGCAAGGCCCTCTGCCACATATTTGTTTTACTATACTCAAGAATTCTGGGCATCCTTTGTTGAACTTCAATCCACTGCTTTCTAAAACCTGGTTGCATTTCCCTAATCTAGCACTCCACCACCAAATCCACCAAATCATATCCTTTCTCAAAGCATACTTTTTTTTTCACTTTTCTCTTCAATTAATTTGTTTCTGATTCATGCCTCTGGTTAGCTCTTGAAAGCAAAAGAAAAAAATATCACACCATCAGGGCTGACATTTTTGTGAACACTTGAGAGAGGGGAAACATTGACATTGATATTTTTATTATCTGCAAGGCAAGATATTCCAGATTGGGAAAACATCTCAGATTTAAATTGGCATAAATCAGATACTGTGCTTTCCACTAATAGATCTTCATCTTAAGAAGGTCCATCTTGCTCCTAAAATGGAACTGTTGGACCTATTATAAAGGGACTTACTTAAACACAGTAAGATTTTACACATTGCGAACTCCTATTAAACTTTTAAAAAATAAATAGATCAAAACATAGAGCATTAAAAGAGGTTTTTAAGCAGAGCAAGATACACTGAAACTAATACATCTTAATTAAAAATTGGTTAACTTGACTTTGGGACTTTATGTCATGTCTAAACAGCTGAATTAAGCTCAAGCCTTGTTCCAAATGTAAATATTCAGACCTGTACATAAAAGACAATAATTAAGCTCAATACTGATTTCCTTTCCAGACTTTAAAAATCATACCAGGTTTCATCTGGTATTTCTTTCCTTTAATTTACCAAACAATAGAATTAGCCTCAGAAAGAGAAAGAAGGTAATTGTGAACACCATTCAGCCTTTTGATGATAATCAAAATAACCAGTTATTCCAGAAAAGAAAACCAAGAAAACTAGAAGATTGTTTTCAGAGAGTTGAATAGGAGAGTTGAAAATGTATATTTCATCTTCTCCTAACTGGAAAGCTGGGAATATATGAAACTTGGATTTTAAATTTATTGCTTTTTCTTATGTGAACTTGCACTATGAGAAGTGAAGTGGGTCTTTTGAAGTTTTGCCCTAGTTTAATTAATGTACTTATGGTTCCTTGAAGAAATGTTTCAAAAGAAAATATTAATGGAAGATAAGGCTGGCATAACTGCCAGTTAATGCTGAGTTTTAAAAAACACAAAGCAGGCAACATTTACTACTTTTCAACATTCTTAGAAAGTTGCCACTCTGTTTTATGTTTTATCCTTTACGATGGCAAGATGTCACGTACTTTGATACTTCTTTCAAAAATGTTACACTAAAAAAGAGTAATATCTCAAAGGAATGTGCTTCCTTACGCATTTCAATCATATTCACATTCACATCTGGATTAAATTTTATATATATTCATTTAATTGGAAGAGACATTAATTTTTGATTATTTAACAAATACTATTCAATCAGTTTTGTTATTATTGCTCATTTACAGATAAGGAAAGAAGGTAAGGAAAGTAATTTTTCAAGATTTGATGACTAGTAAGTAGTAGAGGTAGGATTTGAACTCACAAAATCTGTCTCCAACATCCACTCTTTTAACAATGCTTTACTACTGTACTAGAACACAATACCCTTTCCAAGAGGCCATAGTAGCTGTAGTATTATTTTTTTAAATTTGATATTAAAAATTATTTGCCTCCATCTATCTGCAACTTCTTTCTCTTTTTTGGGGGGGAGGAAGGGAGAGATCGTCAGAAATTGTCATTTTCATTGACTGATAGTATTACAAAATAAGAATAAAAGTTTTTTCCTTGAATACTTAAGTTTTAATTAGATGATATTCCTTTGTAAAGTAACTGAATAATTGAAAGATAAGAGCTCTAGAAGCAGCTTTAAGAATCTTTCAGTCTTTAAGGAAATGAGCCATATTGTGAAGGGGAACCCAGCTGGGAACACAAAAATTCATTTTTATTAGGATTGTTCATTCATTTATTCATTCAACATATATTTGTTGAGCACCTATTATATGCATGTCCTGTTCTGAAACAAAAATAAGAAAAGGGTGCTAGATGCATTATTAGGATAGGCTTCAAATAAAATATCAATTAATGGTTTTGTTGAATTCAGTTACCTTTCCAACAGGCTCACATGGTAAATAAAAGTGTATTTTTCACAGAAACTTGTTCGAGGAGATTTATGTTGGCTTTGATTTTTTTTTCTTTTAAGTAAAGCACATGATAAAGAAAATGTACTTGCTTGGTTAACCTAATTTAGCCTATTTTCTATTTTTCTTATGTCAGTTCATTTCTGTTTAATATTCACAACCAAGTTGTTATCTTCATGGGGACAGAAATACTGACAAATGTGTTTTTAATAAGGGTATAGAAATATTGTATTCATTACATAGAAGACAGTTGGAAGCTTACTAACTGCTTTAATTGTAGATTGATTTTAATTATTCCATGGAGAAGTTAGGTATTGCTATGATCTGTGTATTTCATGCCCTTTGTTTATCTTTTTCTTTCTTGTAACATTTACCTAGTAGCTATTTCACATGCCATCAAGGACTAGAATAACAAAATAGGGTGAACAGTTTATCAGTTAATTTTGTAACATTTCCTTTTAAAAGAGTATTTGGTTTTATTTGTAATAAAAAATTAATATAAAAGAATTGGATAATCTACATCTCTTTAATAATTTATGGCTTGAATTTTATTTAATTTTTAATACAATTCAAATTAGCCATGTATCAGAATGACATATTATTTCTTATCAATGGGTACCAGGGCCTACAATAAACAAACATTTCTGACAGGGCAAGAGAAAATATTCCACATATGACAATTTTCTTAGTAGGATCTGGGAATCACTGTGGTCAATCCCAACCAGAATTCCCATTTGGTTTTCTCTAAACTAGGTTTTCTTAGAAAAAGACAAGGAAAAAAAAATCAAAGAAATATCAAACGAATCCTTTCTCTTCAAAAGAAAACTTATTGATAAATTATACTCTTAACTACTATTACAGTAAGACAGCTATTATAGAAAGTAAGTCCTATACATTTAAATGTTATAATTGGCTGGAAATTTTGTACTTTATCACTTCACAATTAGTCTAGACAAAAGAAAAACATAGTTTTTTCAGAATTAAATACAAATTGACTTTCTTTTACCAAAAATTAAATAAACACATGGGAAAAATGATTACCTATTGATATACTGGTTCTTGCTTTATATCAAACAAATGAAAAATAGTGTTTTCAGAATATAAATATCAATGTTTCAGATAAAAATCACTATTAATAAAAAAGTCACATCTATTGTTGTTTACCGAGAAATCTTTTTAATCCTCATCAAGCAAAACCCTAAGATATAGACTATTCTAGATAAGAATTCCAAAACATAAAATAATTTCTAGGAATTAAATTCATCTCAGTAAATAAATATACATATAATACATACATATGACTATATTTTTACTTGTATCCTGCAAAACATGTTAATTTTGTGAATTATACTTATTTCTTCATGACCATGGTTGCTTTTTATAGTAGTTGTATTAAAGCAAACAAACATACACTTGCAAGAAAACAGAAATGGAGACTGATTAAGTAGTATGATATCTTTAAAATAAAATTGCTTAAGTATTACAGCAAGAATAACAAGCATGTGTTAAATGAGGAGAAAAAAATGCTTTCAGTGAAAAGTTCAGTGTGTTCTTCATAAGGAAATGGACACAAAGTTGACATATTTAGCCAAGGATATGTAAAGGGAGGCCCTTTAAAAATATCGTAAAGTAATTCTACAGTTGTTTCCTTCTTGATCTGTATTTATTCCTGATGAACTCAATGTAAATAAACATTTTCTTTTTAAAAATCAGCTTCTTCCTCAAAGGTGATTCATTTTGCTTCTCAAATCCAAGCCATGACCCTGACCTTTTTACATAGTGAAATCAGACTAACTCCAACCACTTTCATGGAGCAGTAACAACCAATTGATGCAAGGTGACATCCAGGGGAAAACAGTGTAATACTATGAAGTCAACCATATTTTTACAAAACCAAAGATATATAATATAGCAGTATGAAAAACTAGTATTTTTTTAAATGTTCATATTAGTTTGCTTATACAGTAGTCTTCAGACATGGTACATGTTTAAAAATGTATTTAATACCTAACATAAAATTATAGGGAAAAAAAGCATTGTCAAAAGTCGGTTGTCTTTTCCTATTAGATACAAATACATCTAATTAAGCAGAAGCACAGCGGTGGAATTTTGTAGTGTCCATCACATGTTTGAATTGTGAACAAGTCATCTATATATTAATCTGAGTGGGAAGCTTACTGCCAGCTGGTGTCAGAAATGGAATCAATATTGGGTATTGTGTAGTTGTCAAAAATAATAATAAGGTTTAAGCATCATTGACCTTGGCCAAATTTGAACTGGTTATTTTAAAAAAATGCTAGAAAGTGATGTTACTGTTTTAAGGGGCTCTAATGTCTTTAGTACACAACCTCCAAAAAAACTATAAAAACAAAGTGTTTATCATTTATTATTGACAAATTTCCATATTATATATGAATTTTGTAGCATAATAAATACAAATAAATATTTTAAAAAAATATTTTGGGAAATGTATTAAGCCACTAGTTTTCCCTAGATCTCTTATATGGAATTCCATTATTCACAGAGATGTAGTCTGTTGTAATAAAAGACAACAGATTTGGAGTGGAAAAAAATTTTCAGTGCAGGTCATAGCTCAGTCTTTACTAGCTATATGATACTCATTATTTTACTGTTTGGGGTCAAGGAGTGTGCTATCTTCTCCTTCCCAGGGTTAAGGTATGTATTATGTTAAAGGGCTTTGCAAACAACATTTTAGTATACTACTATCATCTTATTTATTTTATTTAAAGCAGTTGCTTATTAGCAAGTGTGAATAATATCCAGATGACAACCCCAGACTGTTTATCAATGTAAGCGATAAATAAATATATTCATTAGCACTTGGGGATACACTCAATAGAAACTTGTAAATAAATTCAGTAGGTGACTTGGTTAAGTACTTCTAAATAGTTTAATCTTTTTTTCCTACAATGAAGTTCTTTTTCAATTTTTTGTTAGGAATGTTTGTGTTATCCTAGTAGAGTAAAACATCTTAAATTTAAGTATAGTCACATGAACTGTGGAAATGTCAAAAATAGCATAGAAAATAATATGAAAAGTCTCTCTAATACTATTCCCATTACTTTCAAACAAATATTTATCTCTATTGTCAAAATATTGGGTCTTTCTTTGCTCATATCATATGTGAATATATGAGGTTAAATACGTTAAGAATCTTTCCAAATTATGCTATGTCAAGGACAATGGCTTAATTATTTTGCCTTACACCAAAAAAAAAAAAAAATCAGCAATCTGGAAGAACTTTTTAAAAAAGAAAATGTTAATTGAGAATTGAGTCTAACAACATGAGTATTTGGGCCAATCTAAAATTATAGTTAAATACTTGTAATAAATAGCAAGAGCAAAGGAATGATGGCAAAAAGTTTAAATATTATAGGAATATTTCTTCAGCATCTACTTGGAATAACATATGCTAATTCTCTTTTCCAGAAAAATTTTTTCATTAATAACTCAGAAATATTGAGTCCTCACTTTGCATGGTTCAAATATGAATGAATTTCCGTTAGCATGGGACCATATAAAGCAAGAACTGCCTGTAGTACTTTAATTAAAATGATTCTATTTTCATATTTCATCTATTAGAGAAAAAAACTGACTACTATGTTTTTGGTACCTGATCTGCATTTTTAAAATTATGTAAGAAGCAACCGAAAACAATCGACAAGTATACTTACACAGTAGAATGGATAAATAAATTGTGCCATAATCATACAAAGAAATACTACAAAGCAATAAAAATGAACCATTTACTGATATATGCAACATGAAGAAATCACATGGACAAAATATTGAGTAATATAAGCCAGGCAAAAATACAAATATTCTGTATGATTTTATTTACATGAAATTAAAAACTGCTCATATACGGTATATAGGTAATATAATATATGATGAAAGATGTCAGATAGGGATGACAGAGTCCTCTGGGGTGCTGGAAATTCTTATATCCTGATCTGAGAGATGATTACACGTATGTATGTATATAACCATATATATACACATGTGTAAAACGTTCATCCAGATGTATGTTTAAGAATCATGAATGTTACTTTCATTTAATAATATTTTCAATCTCATAAAAAGAAAAAATCCAACTAACAATATTTACTTTTAAGAAAGGATGCTAGGGAACATTTCAAAAAAAACTCTTTAAAGTATCAGAGTGCCCTAGAATACAAATCAAAAATGAAATTACAATCTAGAAATTTTTAAGAGTATGACTTTCCAGAAACAATAACTCATGGGCTAGTTTATATTCAATTATATAAACTTTGTATTGGTCTTTTCAAGATTTACTAATTGGGCTAAATACCCCTTCTCTTACATTTCTATACCACTAAAGGTTTAGAAAAAGACAAGGAAATGTTTTCTAACTGGATATAAATGACTTTACAAGGTAAAGGACCTTATGTAGACACAGGAATATAAAACTGGAAGGAAAATCTGTGATCAAAGCCAGCTCTCCAGGCACCAGTGTTATTACCATGAACAGAAAGGCCAATTTTCCCCCTGTAACTCTCCATTTTCTCTTGCATAAAATAAGAGTGTTAAACGAATAACATTCAATGATCCTAGCTCTAAAATCGAAGATTCAAATGTATGAGTGTTGAAAAGTGATTTTGAACCAAATTTTTCAGTGTTTATCATGATATTTTGAATCTATATAATAGACAGCATTACATAAAAATTAAAAAAGTATTTTATGCCCATATCATCATTTTTTTAAGCTTAGTCCTATCGATAAAGGATAGAACTCTAATTTTTATAACAGATCCCAACAATTGGTCTCTAATAAAGTGCAAGTTTCTTTCTACACAAGCACATGATATGGACAAATTCTGAATTGTAAACTAAACAGATACTATCATCTAGTGCAAAACACCTGTTTCAGAGCAGTTAAGCACTTCTGGAAGGCTTCTGAGGATTTGCTTCTGTTGGATGCTATATTGGAGTACTGCATTGGATGGTATAGGTGTCCACAGTGAAAACTCACTGTGCCTCTCCAATTTCTGCACCTCTTCAGTTATAATAAATGTATATGTTGACAAAACAAGCTAGTGTACTTTCCTGACAGATATTTTCCTCCTATTATGCTATTCCACAACTCTTGTAATTTTAAGCCACTGATGTGCAGAGGAGCATTAGAAAAGCGATCCTTATCCATAGATATTATCATGTTTTTTCTGGAGAAAAATTGCCTATGACCAAAATTGTTTTGTTGGCGAATGGTTATTGCTTAATTTAGAGCAATACTAAAAGTATTCAGGAAACCTACTGTTTTACAAAAGCCTGTATTTCTCACTACTCTCTGTCTGTGGCTGATTTTAATATTTTTAGAACTCTATTTCTTGTGTCTTCAATTGTTACAGATAAAGAGAGATAGGTAGAGAGAGAACATTTATATCATAAGATTATATTTAATGCTCCTTCATTTTCTCAAGGCTCAAGATCATTAAAAATGTGGTACAAAGAATAACACCTTGGGCTAGAAGCATCATTAACACTGGTTCAAATCCAGACATCAGTACTTACTAGCACTGGAATTGGGGAAGACTACTTAAGCATTCTGAACTTCCCATTCGTACAGTGGGATAATCATTCCCACTTCACATAGTTATTTAGACATTTAAGTGACATGAGACATACAAAGCACCCTGCACAGGATCTGCAACAGTGCATCAATGAGTGGCCATGCATAATGCTTTCAAGGGCAGGAGTCAATCCCTTGAAAGAATGTTGTAGATGGGACAGATAAATGTTCCATCATCATACTCATAACTAATGAGTCAGTTTTCTAATTACTTCCAAGGTCAAATTTTTGAAATTCTTTCAGTAATACTCTTAGAAAAGCAAATTATTGTTAAAATACTAATGGATTTATTATGATAAATCTCTGCACTTATATAAAGTAAAATTTCTTTAATTCTCTGGTCCAATGCAATCCCCCACCTTCTACCTTCCTTTCTTCCTTTAACTATCATCATGCCTTCCCAGAAGAGTTTTAGAAAAACTTGACTATTCCTAGCTATGAAGAGAAGAAACCTATTTCAAGCCCAAAAAAATTTAGTCAAGAACAGGCCTTTATTTAATGGGATAACATTTATAACAGCAATTTATCACTATTGGGCATGTAAGTAACTCCAAGTAAAATGCACGGATTAAAAAAGGAAAGTTGATTTTCCAGATATGTAGGTTCATGGTCATTGCTTATAATCTGATATGCAAAAACAGTTTACCAGTCTTGCATATTTTTAGCAGCATACTTACATTTTACTCTTGATATTTTCCTTATGATTAGGCAAAGAGAATATAAAGATCACTCACATATACACACATACATACACATATACACACACCATTTTGTGAACATGCACATACATGTATGCACACACATAATTTTTCCACCTATACCTGAATAATTTTGCATGT
Source organism: Daubentonia madagascariensis (assembly GCA_023783475.1). Classification (NCBI taxonomy): domain Eukaryota; kingdom Metazoa; phylum Chordata; class Mammalia; order Primates; family Daubentoniidae; genus Daubentonia; species Daubentonia madagascariensis. Next base: position 18,991,133 of record JAKFHU010001684.1, on the reverse strand, counting down.
TATTAGGGAGTGTATAATATAAATGGCATAAGGCATAGAATGTATATGCACACATAATAATCAATTTTTACAAACCAGCTACAGGTTTTGGTCTGGTTGTAATTTCCAATATCTTAATGGTTTTGCTGCCACCTAAACGGAAGTTTTCCCAGATATTCATAAGCATTAATTCCCTTCATTTAGTAAACCTAGTAATGATGCTTCCAATTCAATTTAAAAACCATTAAAATGTAGTGACTTGTAAACTTATTATAATTTAGCTCATTTCTGCAAATTTTAGTTTAAAAGAAAGCATCTGTGCACTTGAACATCTGGAAATTACTTTTAATTGCACTTGCTCTCAAGTGAGAAGCAGCAGCTCTACCTGCAATGTTATTCATATATCTGACCACATAAATTCTAGTAAACACCTGTGCTCTCTATATAATTTCATTTTGAACCACATAATCTCATTTCACTATTAATCTAGACTTTTATGTGATTCAGCTACTGCAATTTGATCTTGAGTAGGCTTTAAGATGGAAAATGGAAATTGTAAGATATTTACTCATAAGTTATTTATTTATCTAGGAGGAGAGGACAATTTTCAAAGACAGACATGGCTAACTCTGAAAGTTGAAAATATGCAAATACTATTACATTCATATTTAATGATTTTGGCACTGAAAATTAAAACAAACTCCCACTATGAGGTGGCCTAATAGCTTACATTTTATCTAAGACCTATTCATTCAATAAATCATCCCTTGGTCTTGAATCAGGTATTTTGAACTAATGATGACCAAAATTGAATACTGCATTCTAGTAATAAATACCAGTTTCCAAATTAAATATGTTGGCACAAAAACATGTCAATAAAAATATTATAATTCTATAAATATTCCAAACCGATTATTTCTGTTTCGCCTGCCAAAATTACAAATCACTCTTTCTTTCTATTTCATCGTTGATTATTTTCCTGACAACCGAAGGTGTTTTAGAGACAGCTGGATCACACTTGAGTAGGAATTTTCTGTCCACAAACTGTTTGAATGTCATCCTACCTGAATGTATCTAAAATTGGTTGTTGAGGTGAGAGGATTGTTTGAGCCTAAGATTTCGAGGCTGTAGTATGCTATGTTTGCACCCATGAATAGCCACCACACTCCAGTCCAAGCAATGTAGCAAGGCCTTGTCTCTAAAACAAAATAAAATAAGAAATTGGCTATGGACAGAAAAAAAAAATCTTTCTAGGAAATACTTATGAATGGACCCCAGGAATGGAGAGGAAAGAACATGTGATCAGGTTAGAAGCCCACAGAGCAGGCAATGGTAATATACATATAATTTTCCTAAATTGCTGCGTTAGCAGAAAATTCACATCTAAATCACTATACTTTATGAAGAGTGTAATAGAAAATTTTTAAAGTAATGATTTTGAAAAACAATTTGTGGATGAAATCTCAAGTAGAATTAGAATAGAGCCAATCCCACAAGTTAAATTTCAGATCAACTGCTTCTATCACTGTTTAAATATTTTGGACATATAATGTATACATATAACATTGTTATATACTATTTTGAACACAAAACACAGTTTAGTAACTCACAAGTAGATTACGTATGTTCTACAATTTTTAGCAACTTGACCTTTCATGTACAACTGTCCATATTCTTCAGGAAAGTGCCCAGGTTTAGGGCAAAATGAAAAACTAATGATCATTGCTAAGGCTGAGTTAGCCTGGTTATTATGCTGATTCGCCCAATTGAATGAGCTGAACTACCCAAATTGGGAGTTTTAAAAAAAATCATTATACATAGAAGAACCCTACTTCTGCCAAAGAAATCCCATCACTGACCCTCCAACGAACAAGAATGTGTTTTGCTGCAACCCCTTTTTCTCTGTAAAAATATCTAGGATTAGTGATATGAGACTCTGAAGCAAGACTCAGGGATTTAAATATGGGAAATGACTGTATGAGCCTAAAACATAATAGATCCTACGGGCTGGGCCATCACCATCTTTTTGTCACCCCACTTTCTCAACAGTTCTTAAGTGAAGGATGAATGAAGGCTGCTCTTACAGCCCACTGTCTATCTTTCCAGTTTTTTGTTTATGTATGAATAGCAAGTAGTAATTAGTCACTATAAAAACACACCATATCATTAATCTCAATCTTATTTTCTATTTTAGTTTTTAAACTGAAGTCCGCAGAAAGTGAATATATTCTTCACATTTATATAAACATTCAAATAAGACAATCACACCTTTCAAAATCTCTGCATATAGTAATGTAGTTGAGAGTTACAGGAAAGAACATTTTTTGAAATATTTTCAGATATTTCCCCTACAGATGCTGACCTCTTATTAGGGGGAGAGATGGAAAGTAAGACACCGACAGCTTCGTCTCATGGTATTTTGAAAGATGTTATGTAACGTTTCAATAATAGCAAAATGAAGACAATTATAAATTTGGTAAATATTAGTTTTTTAAGCAAATGATAGCATTTTAGATTTTCTATAAATTAGTAAATTTTTAATACCAATAAAAATTAAATATTAGAATTACTCCACAAATATATAAATGAGTACTAATTTATGCTGAATATTCAGTGCTTTAAATGATCCAAATCATCAGATATGACGTGATCTTTTATACCAATTCGTATAACTCTCCATAAGAAACTCAGATATTTTGTTTAAACAGACTAATATGGAATAAGAATAAACTTAGAGCCTGCTATCAGACTTTCCAATCTAATGCTTACAAGACAGATGTCTTGGGACACAGGCAGAAACACAGGTCAACAAACACACCTGAATATATAAACAAGAGAAAACTCAAAAAATTCTTACAGTTTTTTAAGAAAAAATTTTGAACATCAAAAAAGGGGTCCCTTTGCTGATCTATTTGTATCGACTGTGAGAGAAGGATGTACAGTTAGACATAAATCACCATTGTTTAAATATATAATAGGTCAGATTGCTTGTAAAATGAACCATGCCATGTTTAAAAACGATATCAAATAGCAATGTTTGCTTATGATAACTTAAAAATTAAACTGATACAATGTAAAAAATTGCAACAAGTGCAAATCAATCCTTCTTTTATTTGAACATTAAAATCAGAGCACTCTTTGTATTCAATATTAATTTTATCTAAGTCAAAGGGCAACATTTAAAAAATTATTTGGTTATATAAGCTATAGTTATATGTTGACTGCTTAGAAATATGACAGTTGTTCATCTAATAAAGAAGTAAAATACTGCAGTTAATTCTATGTGAAGAATCTTACAATGTATTATAAATTATGTTGTTTTAATATTTTATACTTAATGTACCAATGAAATGACAAAATATTATTATCAGCAGTTTACATGAAAAGTATCATCTTTTATTTTAGCACATGCTTTCATCAAAACAACAAAGGTTGGTGTTTTCACCTGCTTCTCTTGCCTACTTTTGTTACTGCAAATCCAAGATCATCCTGCCTATACTAATCTTTTATGGCCAACGTCACTGAAGTTGTGCCAAAATTCAATAATTACGTTCAACCTAATGTAGCTGTGCATTTATCTCATTGCACCTCTTAGAACAAAGCACCTCATTTAAATCATGAAATGCTCACCTAAAATGCCGTATTGTAAATATTTCTCACGTTTTAAAATTGTGGATGAAATACTGCAGTGTTAATGCTTTCTCCTTTCACTATAGAATAAAAGTTGATTCTTAATTATTTAATGCCTCTTTCAATTTGAAGAAAGAAAATATTTTACGTGCCTGTTGCATAACTGAAATGAACAAACAAAAAACTCTGTCTCACTTAATATGGTAAAGGTACTTAATTTGAATTTACACCTACAAATGACTTTCACTTTTTCTGAAGAGTGAAGAACTTTCCACATTGTAAAATGGAAGAGATTTTAATAATTCCAAAAAGTATGGGAAAAATGATGAGTGAAACAAATTATTCAAGCTATTCTTTACAAATAGAACAAATTCAACAAAAGTATTGAAATATTTTCCTTTTCAAAAGTACTTTCATTTCTGTATATTGTTCTTAAAATGTTAACTCGATGAAAAATGTAATCAGTGTCTTGCATTTATGGTCCCAAGGAAAATTAGCTAATAATACTGCCAAAAAGCCTACATTATGGAAGTACTCAATTACAATTCATTGCCATAGCAAAAGAAAGTAAATTTCTAGCTATTTCAGGAAAGAACATAATTTGAATTTTTCTCAATACTTACTTGTTCCTACCTCAATTCAAAAATATCTGTCAGTAATCATGTGTACAATGAAGTTTCTTTTGAACTCACAAATTGACATATCTGTGTATTCTAAAAGTTCTATATTTAGTGACATTTACTTTGCTGTGACCTCTAATTAACAATAAAAAAAGACCCTATAATTTTCACTTAAAACATTCCTACGTAAATTTTAGAGAAATATTCTGCCAATTTCAAACGCTAAGTAAAATAATTGATTCAAAATAATCAAAAAATAAAAACAGAAGATGTGTATATGAGAGCTAAAATAAAAATAAAAACAGAATTCAAAAATAATTTTTAAGCAATAATCATGCTGAACAAGAAAAGCTATCTTATTTTTCCTGCACCTGTTTGATGATACTAAATGATAAAATGTTTCATTTTTATCCATATGTTGAAATGTCTACCTACATTAACTTCTTTTTCATAAAATAACAAAGATTACACTAAATGAGAATTCAACTGTGAACTCACATACAAAGAACTTATCCAGGTAAATTTCTATTAATAGCAATTTATAACTTCAATGTATTTTAATGTTGACTGATACGAAAATTTCAAATACTCCATACTTCAATTCAACCAATAGGAAGGTATATGTAGTATCCTAACTCAATCCACAGCAATACAAATATATATATATAAATAAAATATATATATATAAAATATATATAAATTAAATGGATCTGAAAGGAATCAAGATGTATTTCCTAATCCTAAACTTCACCTAAAGTTAATTTTCACTTTACTTTACCACCCAAATTAGCAACTTTCTATACTGTGTAAAGGGAAGATAAACATAGTGATAGTTATGTTAGACTTACCTATTATGACAGCTCTAAATTAAGTTTCTTTTAAAGGATATTCTAAAGAGGAATATGATTATATTTAAGTAAAAATAAAGCTGCACTCTAGATTACTATAGATTAACATATAAGGCATAGTAGTATTTAGGATAGAGATAACATATTTTCTTTAAAAAAAAACAAACAAAAATAAAGCAACTGAGATTCCACTTTTCTGTTTTTAATTACTCTGTAGTGTACCTATTTTTAATGTCTAAAAATATTGCTGAAAATGGCTATATAAAAATCTGAGGTTGTTAATATCTTATTACTATAGTATTTCATTGCAACTTGTGAATTTAACTCTTAAAACACTAGAGTATAAAACGTTATCGGCTTACATGACAAAATTCATTTACAGTAATATCAAAATTAATAACAGTTTCAAAAATTGGATGAAGGTGTCTTTGTGCTTCAGAATTTCTGTCATGAAAAATCTTTTTATTGCAATATAGCAATTAAATGTAATTATTTAAAGTTATTCAGCCATGGAACATATCCATTAAAATATTTGTTAGAAACAATATCAAGGTGTTACTAACAACAAATGTTAACATACACCCATACACTATGACATTTTAACATACACAAAAACCACATTTTAAAAATGTTAAGCTTAACTGTGCGCACAAGGAAACTTCCAGAAAACTTCATTACTTACTGTTCACTGAGTATTACTTACAGAGATTAACAGTTTTAAGAATTCATCTGTTATTTATCCCGTATTGTTTTGAAAAACCTTTTCGCACTGTATACTTCTCAATTAGATGATCGTCCCTACTCTGGTCTGCTGAGAAAAATAAAAACTCGGTAAATCTTCTTTAAGATTTTTCTTGTTCTAATGTATTTTAGGTGCAACAAGCAAGGAATTCATAATGACAAAAGCAACAATATGAGAAAAAAATTTTAAATGCTTGCTTCATATTTACTGTATAAAGTCATTTTGACATGCCTGTACAACTAGTTGTGGCAGCTTTCAGGCATGATTTCTAATCAAAAAAAAAAAAAAAAAAAAAAAAAAGAAAGAAAGAAAGAAAGAAAAGAAAAGAAAAGAAAAAAAAGAAAGAAAGAAATTGCTCCAGGTTCTTTATAGAAAGCTTGCCGCTGGGAAGTTGATTTTGGCCAAGTGCCAAAATCATGTGCAAAGGGGCCTCATTACGGATTCATGGCAGCCTTCAGCACTAACAAAAAATGTGACCCAACAGGCTAAATCAGCGACTAAAATTAAAAAGTAAGAGACAAAGACAACTTACTTAATATTCCTTCCAAAGCAACATTAAACTTTTTTTGGTAATTAAACCCTTATTAGTCTAATGCAGTGTTCCTCTGTCCTCAAATGATTGTACAATTACTCTTTAAAACTTGTCAATTTCCCTTCTAAATAACACTTTCTTTCTGTGCCAGTTTACAAAGATTTCACTATATAATAAAACTCTATATCCACTGTAATCTGTTCAATAGCAGAAAACAAAATTGTAAAAATGCAGAATACAGTATTCCTTTAAGATTTAAACAAACAAACAAAAAATAAGCAAACAATAGTCAGTATGTTTTAAACTTCTACAAAGTGAACATGCACCCTCTAAACTCACATCGATTGCGATTAACCAGTCTCACTGCCCAACTTTCCCCCCCAAAAGTAGATTTGATATGTAGCCTTACCTAGATGTCTTCTGGCTTTTCTGCAGATCAAAAAGTTTCCTGCCTAAGCACACAGATATTCTTTCACAAACCATAAAGGCCCTTTTATGAATCCAGCACTGTAACAAGCTACTTTCCACACCATGTTGAGAGCCAGTGCGTCAGCTCTCAAGATAAAATACATTGCTAATACACAATTAGTGGGAGAGGTTGTCTACTAGAGAATTTATCTTAACGAAAGAAGGGGAAAAAAAGCTTTTTTTTTTTTTTGAAATAGCAAAGAGGGTGCGGTCAGATGTTAGGTTTTTGCCTGAGAAAAGGGCCCTACACTGCACTAGTACCTAAATACTAGCAGAAGCTGCCTGGGAAGGGAGCCAATGGAAGGACTTTGTTTGACCCAGCTGCCAATCTCCCCTGAAGCCGTGCGCCAGACTAAACACTCACACTATTTTAACTCAAATCAGGCTACAGCAGCTGTTTGCTTTCCGGCTCTGAGCTCTGCACCCACCATGGCCTGTGCAGTTCACCCGCGAGCTTTGCTAGCTGCCTGGTTGAAATCTGTTCCGGGTTGGGATTTGTCATTGGAGAGCAAATTTTAACCCTATTCCTCATGGCAAAGAGGGACTGTTTGTTGTCCAGCATTTGGAGCTGGTCATTTGGGGTAATTTTATGATCCTTTAAAAGAAGAGTGATATCTTATATCATGGAGGAGTTTGGGGATTTGAAGGTAACGAAGATTTCTACATTTCTTTGAAATTCTAATGTAAACACTTCTGATACGTTCACATTAACACTAAAATAGCCATTTTGTGTAGCAAGAACAAGATCCCTGCAATACACCTCTAAGAACAGAGATGATACACATTCATCCCAACCCAAACCTCTTCGACTACAGCAAGATGGAAAGTTGGCATCACAGAACTGGAGAGACTCACATCATTCTAGGAGTTAGGACTGACTCCTCAATGCTCTGGAAAGTTCCTCCAGAATCAACACCTTAGCACACAAGAAGTTTGTTTTCCTTATATGAAATGGTACCAAGTGACCCAATTTACCTTTCCTAAATTTCTGAGTATATTTAATTATTAGGCATATGCAAAAATCACATTCTGAATTGTAAAACATTAAATTTTGCCCATTGTTAGTCTAAAGTAAAAAAGAAACTAGAGAAACGTTAGTCAGGGAAAGTACAATTTAAGTAATAATCAAAATTATCTGACTATAGTAGAAAGACAAGATCTAATAATTAAGATCTATTGCATGCCACATAGTAGCCAAATACTAAGTATGTGGACAAAATAAGTCAGTAAGTCATTTAACATGTGGAAGAGTCTTTCTAGACTGTCAGAGAGTGTAATAACATGGATTATAACAGAGTTACTTTTACTCCTGACCAAATCCCTACTTATTGGACAACGATGGTGAGAGTAGCTAACATCTTTTTCCTTAGAGATTTTAGTGTCTGTTTGTAAGACAAAAGGATGTCTCTTCAAGTAGAGCAAATAGCTAGAAAGAGTTTTTGGTTTTGTTTTTTAATACAACTGATCTTGATCTGGCTGTGATGGTTCCCATTGTGGTCAGAAGAAAAAAATGAAATGTTTATGAAATACGCTAGAAGTACATCCACAAATTTTTTTCAAAAGTTGTTTCCTAGGCTTTAAACAGAAAGTTTACTTTGTTTCTATTATTGCCCCAAATAATATATCTGTTTTCTTATCTTAGAACTGGAGATATAAATTACAAAAATTGTAATTTTATAATAAAATGTTATTTCCTCAGATAGGAAGTGGCAAAGATGGTTATAGAGAGTTTGAAGTATAAGGCTTTATGGGTGCACATAAACTGAAAGACCTAACTGATTAAAAATGCATGTCATGATAATATTGGGTGGTAAATGAGTTAGTGTCCTTTTTCTGAAAGTGTTACATCTTTAAACCCAAAAGATTCCTGTAGGATCTGCCTTCATATGTAGCAGTGTATAGTTTGATGCTAAGAATTCTTATGGACTTAAATAAAATGCTGGGCATTGGGTTTTTGGTGCCCTTTTCTTCAAATCTAAGAAAATATTCAACATGTTTCTCTGAATGGTCTATTACAATCTACCAAATAATCACCCACTATCACATTGCTACATTTATCTCTGCAGTAGCTATAGAATGGCAGTCCTATAGCAACTTGCTAATCTTGCTAATTACTTCTCTTACACTGCTTTCCTTTCTTGTCCTTAGATCTCTAATGCATAATAGCAGCTAGTTCACATTATGAGTGTTATGGGCTGAATTGTGTCCTCCTAAAATTCAGATGTCAAAATCCTAACTCCTTGAACCTTAAAATAATAAAATGTGACTGTATCTGGAGATAGTGTCTCTAAAGAGGTAATTATTAATAAGTTACATGAGAGTGGGCCCTAATCCAATATGACTGGCATCCTTATGAGAAGAGATTAGGACACAGAAACAGAGGGAAGACCGTGAGAAGACACAGGGAGAAGATGCCATCTGCAAAGCAAGGAAAGGTGATCAGAAGAAACCAACCCTGCCAACACCTTAATCTTGGACTGCTAGCCTCCAGAATTGTGAAAAAATAAATTTCTGTTGTTTAAGCCACGCAGTCTGGGTTATTTGTTATTTGTAACAAACTAATACAATGTCTAAGTAAAAAGAAGTGAGAAATTGTCCTACCTACTATTAGAATGCAATTCATTTCTATACTCAAGTGTTTCTTTATTTAAGTGTTTGATCTTGTCCAAAAGAGCATGCAATTTATGGAGGATGTGTACTTTATCCACATTTTCCAAAAAAGAGGAAAAACTGTATGTATACCAGAGTTTTATTTAAAAGGTATAACATTGTATTTAAAACGAAGGAAAATACAACACAGGTGCTGCTCTTCTATGACATTTTTCATTTTTATATTTTGAACAGGAATACTGTGCTTAACTCATCTGGTAAGTAATAAAATAGTATGTGAACAATTAATGTGCACAGACTCCGAAAATAATTGTGAGATAAGTAAGTGCCTAGCTTTTCCTTTAGAACAATGAAAAATGGTAGGTAAAACTTTTGACTTTGCAAGACAGTTCTGACACATGGACAACTCACAATCAAAGTCCGGTGCTAGGTAAAAATTTCATATCAAGAATTGGAAACAAAAAAGGCTAGTCTTCATAAGCAGAGAGTTTGAAAAACCTGTGCAAAGGGAAGAGACCCTAAAGGAAAAAGGAAAAGAAATTGTGGGTGTATTGCAATGAATTGTGAATAAAGGTAAATGAAGTAAGACCAAAGATTATCAAAGATAAAACAAGTCAGAGGGTTAATCAGAATATGCCCCCTAAAAATCCATCATTGCCCAGATAATCAAGTAATGAACATTTCACTTACATGAATTTGGAAGCAACAAGGTACTGATGAGAAATATGTTGGAGTAGAAATATTTTGCTGCTTGTGGTGGCCAGGATTCTAAGATGGCTCCAAGGTGCCCACTCCCTGGTATACACTTGTAAAATACTTCCCTAAGAAGTTGGGTAGAACCTGTGAATATGATAAGATAGTTGCTTTTTTGTAAGAGTCAATGAGATTTCCATACAAAGTTAGTAGAATGAGAAAGAAGATAAAAAGCCAAGAGCAAACTAATACACTTTCCCAGAAGAGGTAAGGAAAAGGTGATTGAAATTATAACTGCAACAAGATATTGTTTTACTTAGCAACAATTCCTACCAGATGCCACTAGGATGTGAGCACTCATTCATTCATCCTTTGATTCACCTGTCCTCTCAAAAATTCTATTTAATGCAGACCCTGTATGGGGCACTGGGCTAAGTGTTGAGTGGTATAAAAAATACAGCCTCTGATATCATGTTGCTGATAGTCTAGGAAGCAAATTGAAAGCAAAACAACCAGTTTTGAAGAGAATGGTATGGTGTTTGTTGAGTACTTCAGAATGCTGAGGTGGTAATGTCCAGTGATTTTGTAAATGTGATAGAATGTTATGACAATATTGGTAATTATCACATATTCAAACACTTACAAGAAACACATTACTGTGAAAGGCACTGTTATGAAAAATGCCCTATTTTTTGTCATCCTACAGTTACATGATGACATTGTCTTAAAATGCTTAAATACGTCATTGCTTGTATAAAATTATGATTGTTAGATTCTTTTATCTTTTTGGCAAACATTTCCCTTATTATTTCCCATGCTAAGTTGAGACCAAAAAGACCATATATCTCTTGAAATTTTGACATTTTAAAATAAAATCCAACACACAACCTTTGTGCAGAGAACTCCATTTTTACTCCAAAGTAAATTGCAAACTACACTACAGGGCTTTCACTTTAAGTGACATATACTAATAATAACATAGTACTTTGAACACCTGTTTCTTAATGAGACTATCCATGGAACATTGAGGAAGAATTTCAAATAAATGTTAAGGGTAAGTTGAATGTGATCATGAAACAACTCAAATTATATAAGAAAACTAATCTTAAATGATTAGGTAAATATTTCCACAAAGATCATATGCAAATAATTAAAATAAAACAGAATACAGCATACAATTGTCAAAATGGAAAGAATTTCTTTTTTTACTTCTTACCTGGAGTAGCAAATGGACATGCACACAGACATGTACAAACAAAAATGTGATACATTGAAGTAATAAAAAGAAGATACTTATTCTTATTAACATGTTTAAAATATCAAAAATTACTTCACATTCTCAGTAGAAGTTTTTTTAACTATTCTCTGCTTCACTCCATTTTCTCGATCTATATGTCTGCTTTTTGAGGAAGTCTCTGGAGGCACTTTTGTATTTTATCAAATATACTTTATAGTTTCACAAAAATTAAGAACAATCTAAACAAACAAAGGAGAAATAAATAACATGAATAGCTATATACCTATAAATAAATTGAATTAATAATGAATAATCTTCCCTAAAAAAATCCCTAGACCAAAATGATTTCACAGGTGAGTTCTACCAAATATTTAAGGAAGAAGTCATATCAATTTCCACCATCGCCTCCAAAAAATAAAAGCAGAGCAACACTTTCTAACTCATTCAATGAGGCCAGCATTACTCTAATGCCAATATTAATAAAGATATTGCAAAAAAAGAAATTTATACTCCAATATTTCTTATGAAGATAGAGACAAAAATCCTCATAAAGCATTAGCAAGTGAAATTCAACAATGTGTAAAAAGAATTATACACTGTGACCAAGTGGCATTTAATTAATGCATGTAAGCTTGGTTCAACATTTAAAAATCAATCAGTATAACCCACCATATCAACAGACTAAAGAAGAAAAATCATATGACATAGCAATTAACACAGAAGACATAGCATTTGAGAAAATCCAATACTCAGTCATGATAAAAATTCTCAGCAAACTAGGAATAGAAGGGAACTTCTGTGAATTGATAAAGAACATCTATAAAAACCCTACAGCTAATATCATACCTAATGGTGGAAACTAGTTGTTTTCCCCCTAGAATAGAGAGTAAGACAAGGATGTTCCCTGTCACTACTCCTATTCAACATCATACAGGCAGCCCTAGCTGACATGAAAAGGAAAAAAAACTCAAATAAAACTCTTATGTATTAGAAAAGAATACATAAAGCTGTCTCTATTCACAGATGATATGACTGTCTATACAGAAAATCCCAAAGAATTTCCAAAAAATAAAGCAGGTATAGCAAGGTTTCAGGACACAAGATTAATACACAAAAGTCAACTGCTTTCCTCAATAAACACTTGGAATTTGAAATTTTAAAAATATCATTTATATCATTACCAAAAAGGGATACTTGACCTCCTCTTTCCTGATTTGGATATTCTTAATCTTTTTTTCTTGCCTGATTACTCTGGCTAGGACTTCCAGCACTATATTGAATAGAAGTGGTGATAATGGGCATCCTTGTCCCAGTTCTTAGGGGGAATGTTTTCAGCTTCTCCCCATTCAGTATGATGTTGGCTGTGGGTTTGTCATACATCGCTTTTATAATTTTGAGATATGTTCCTTTTATGCCTAGTTTGTTAAGGGTTTTTATCATGAAAGGGTGCTGAACTTTGTCAAATGCTTTTTCTGCATCTATTGAGATGATCATATGATCTTTGCCCTTGCTTCTGTTTATGTGGCGAATCACATTTATCGATTTACATATGTCAAACCATCCTCACATCCCTGGGATGAAGCCCACTTGGTCACGGTGGATTTTTTCTTTTGATATGTTGTTGAATTCAATTTGGTAGTATTTTCTTGATGATTTTTGCATCTATATTCATAAGGGATATTGGTCTGTAATTTTCTTTTTTTGTAGTGTCATTTCCTGGCTTTGCTGTCAAGGTGATGCTGGCTTCATAGAATGAGTTGGGAAGGATTCCCTCCTTTTCTAATTTCTGCAGAATGCATACCAAATCATTTTTGTAGGTCTGATATAATTCAGCCATTAATCCATCGGTCCAGGTCTTATTTTTGTTGGAAGTTTTCTTATTGCTGCTTCAATCTCATTGCTCATTATCAGTCTGTTCAGGAATTCTATTTCTTCCTGATTGAGTCTTGGGAGGTTGTGTGATTCCAGAAATTTGTCCATTTCCTCTACATTTTTGAGTTTATGTGCATAGAAATTTTCATAGTATTCACAGATGATATTTTGTAATTCTGTGGTATCAGTTTGCTGACAATATTATCTTATATTTATAAAACCCTGGAGATTCCACCAAGAGACTCCTGAGTTGATAAACAAATTCAGCAAAGTCTCAGGGTACAAAAATCAGTGTACCCAAATCAGTAACATTCCTATACAACAATAACAATGAAGCTAAGAGTTGACCCAATACTATTCACAATAGCTACAAAGAAAATAAAATACCTAGGAATATACTTAACCAAGGAGGTGAAAAATTTCTACAAAGAGAACTATAAAACACTGAGAAAAGAAATTGCAGAGGGTACAAACAAATGGAAAAACATGTCATGCTCATGGATTGGTAGAATCAACATTGTTAAAATGTCCAAACTACCCAAAGTGATATACAGATACAATGTAATCCCCATCAAAATACCAATGTAATATTTCACAGATCTAGAAAAAATAATTCTACACTTTGTTTGGAACCAGAAAAGAGCCCAAATAAGCAAAGCAATCTTAAGCAAAAGGAACAAATTTGGAGGTATCACACTACTAGACCACAAACTATACTGCAGGACATTAGTAACCAAAACAGCATGGTTTTGGCACAAAAATAGAGACATAGACCAATAGAACAGAACGGAAAACTCAGAAATAAAGCCATCTACATACAGCCAACTGATCTTTGCCAAAACAGACAACAATATACACCAGAGAAAAGAATTCCTATTCAATAAATGGTGCTGGGAAAATTGGATAGCCACATGCAGAAGAATGAAACAGGATCCATACCTCTCACCAGTCACAAAAATTAATTCAAGATGGATAAATGACTTAAATGTAAGGCATGCCACCATAATAATTCTAGGAAAAACACTGGAAAAACTCTTCTATATACTGGCCTAGACAAAGAACTTATGAAGAAGACCCCAATGGCAATCACAGCAACAACAAAAATAAATGGGACTTAATTAAATCAAAAAGCTTCTGCACAGGCAAGGAAATAATCAACAGAGCAAATAGGCAACCTACAGAATGGCAGAAAATATTTGCAAGCTATACATCAGATAAATGGCTAATAACCAGAATCTACAAAGAACTCAAGCAAATCAGCAAGAAAAAAATTTAAAAAAAAAACATTAAAAAGTGGACAAAAGACATGAATAGAAGCTTCTCAAAAGAAGATAGACAAATGGCCAATAAATATATGAACAAATGCTCAACATCACTAGTCATCAGGGAAATGCAAATTAAAACTACAATAAGATATCACCTTACCCCTGCTAGGATGGCTTTTATTAAAAAGTCCAAAAATAACAAATGCTGGCATGGATGCAGAGAAAAGGAACACTTCTACCCTGTTGGTAAGACTGTTAATTAGTACAACCTCTATGGAAAATAGTATGGAGATACTTCAAAGACCTAAAAGCCAACCTACCATTTGATCCAGCAATCCCACTACTGGGTGTTTATCCAAAGGAAAAGAAGTCATTTTATCAAAAAGACACCTGCACCCAAATGTTTATTGCAGCACAATTAACAATTGCAAAGATGTGGGATCAACCCCAGTGCCTATCAATTCATGAGTGGATTAACAAAATGTCATATTACCATGGAACACTATTCAGCCAGGAAGAAGAACGTCTTAACGCCTTTTGCAACAATTTGGATGGAACTGGAGAACACCGTCCTAAGTGAAGTATCTAAATAATGGAAAAACAAACACCACATGTACTCACTATTAAATTGGAAGTAACTAATGAGCACACATGTGCATAGAGGGAAATAAAACTTAAGGGAAATCAAGCAGTGGGGAGGTGGAAGGAGGGGATGGGTGAAATCCTACCTAATGGGTACAAAGAACACTATCTGGGTGACAGGCACACTTATAACCATGACTCAAGCATTTTAAAAGTGATCCATGTAACCAAAATGTTTGTACCTCCATAATACTTTGAAATTTTAAAAAATCGAATACACTAGAGGTCAGAGAAAAGTACCCCACAAAATTATTTATAATAGTAGCCCAAAATTATATATTTAGGTATAAATATAACAGAATATGTACAGCATGTATATATAGAAAACTATAAAACACTGATAAAAAAATTAAAGATCTATATAAACATGTGTTCTTGCTCTGTAAGCTGAGAGGGTCTGGATGCAGTGACACCACAGTAGAAATGAGCACACCTTGCACCCAGATTTTGGTTTCTAATTCTCCAGTAAAATGAACTAGGGCTCCTTGGAGAAATGCTTGATTCTACAACTTGGCAAGAAATATACAAAATTGGCCTGAAGCATGGGGCTAAAAGGTAAATGCTAAAAATAAAATTAAAATAAACAACAGTGGGATCTATTAAAGGTATAAAGGTGACAACTGAAAGAGATCCAATTATTAGATAAATAAATAACCTGTAGAGAATAGACAAATATTCCATGCAGAAGAATTCAAAATAATTTATTATATTTTATATATATACACTCCATTCTTACGGAGGTAGAGCACAACTTTTCACTCCTTAAGTGTGGACTGAGCATAGTGACTTCCTTCTAAAGAGTACAATATTGAAACAGAGAGAGAGCGAAAAAATGATTAAATTTACAGTGGGGAAATCTGATGAACATTTCCACAAGGCAGCTGATCAATGTTAACATCAATAGTGATAAGTTATTTTGATAGTATTCAACTTTGATATTGAGTGATGAGAATGGCCATTTACCTTTGTGGTCTTCCTTCCCTAAATGCATTACCCCACTCTAAGCATGAGACAAATATCAGACATATTCCAATTGAAAAATATTCTACACAACAACCGATTAGTAAATCTCAAAATCGTTAGTCATTAGAAACAGGGAAAGTCTGAGAAACTGTCACAACCAAGAATAGCACATGGAAATATGACTACTAAATGGAACATGGGATCCTGCATGAGATCCTGGAAGAGAAAAAGGTCATTAGGGAAAAACTGAGGAAATTTTAATAAAGTATAGACTTTAGTTTGTAATAATGAATCAATTGTGTTTCATTAATTGTGACAAACATACTAGTGTAATGAGAAACTGCATGTGGGGTTAGGGTTGGGTGTATGGGAACTCTTTGTATTTTCTTTGTAATAATTCTGTAAATATATAAAATTGTAGTAAAATTAAAAGTTAATTAAAATATACACTAGAAAAATGTTTTAATCAGAAAAATGTTTAATCTAAACACTTCATGGATATGTTACCCAAATATTTTCTTAAGTCTAAAGGTAATATCTAAAAAGAAATTCCTGAGACATATGTATTAAACTACTCCATTGGTTTCCATGACATTGTTTTCCTGTTTTTTTCTTTTTTTCCCCTTCTCGTATATCTAGTTTTCTTTTCAATGTTTTTTTTTTTTTGGAGACATAGTCTCAGTCTGTCACCCCGGCTAGAGTGCAATGGCTTCATCATAGCTCACTGCCACCTCAAACTAACTCCTGGACTCAAGCAAATCTCCTGCCTCAGCCTCCTAAGTGCCTGGAACTACAGGTATACGCCACCACACCTGGCTAATTTTTTTCCATTTTTTGTAGAAACAAGGTCTCACTCTAGCTCAGACTGGTTTCAAACTCCTGGCCGCAAGCAATCCTCCCACTTTGGCCTCCCAGAGTGCTAGGACTATAGGTGTGAGCTACCATGCCCGGCTTGTTGTCAATTTTTTATGCTGGCTTCTTATCAATTCCTTTAAATGTAAGAGTTGTTCAAATTCTCTCCTTTTTTCCAGCTATTTTTTTCTTTTCTCACTGTGCTCACTTTGCTTGGAAATCTCATTAACTCTTACATATAAGTTGATAACCTCCAAATCCTCAGCACAGACAGCTCTCTAGTGCTCATAGACACTCCGTTTCCATTCATAAAACCAAAGTCAGTCTTTTCCCTCTAATCTGCCTCTACTCTGTTTACTAGCCAACCACTCTCCCATGCATAACTCAAGTGAGGAGAGATCTCAAGATGTCTCAACACCTTCTTAGTAAAGCAAAAGGACAAGTGGAGAAACATGGATACAAATATATAATTGAAAAGAAGAGTTCCTGACTGGAAAAAATCATAACTAATATTGAAGAGAGTGATAACATTTATTAAAATGAAGAGTAGGCTCTCTCAGAAACAGGCATTGATGGCCAACAGACTCCATCTGAGCAGACCATTTACCACAGCATTCCCCACACCATGGAACATATTACATTTCAATTTATATCCTTCAGAAAATGTCTGAACTACTCAGTAGTGGGAACAAAAAGCCCTCTGAAATGTCTAGTTTACATTTCACAAGTCCCATGGGAATGATAATATACGAAAAGCTGATGAGGATTTAGGGTTAAAATCTTAAGTCTACTTAAAAAAAATTCCATGATTATTACATTAGCCTTTTTGGATCAAAGGTCTAAAATGTAATGAATTTTGCTTTATAAGGAAACCCAGTGTGATATAAAACTGAACAGAAATGCAAGAATTGACCCATAACTTTCAACTGTCCTCTCAGAGAATGTGGTACCTCTAATCTTGTAAATATCACTGTGATTAAATGTAACAAAAGCAGATATCAAAAATGTGCACTGCCATGAGAGACTTTAGTCAAAGTGTAAAGTATGCTGTTTGTCTTGGGAAATGTTCCACCTCTCGGTAAATTCTCTTAATCCGCACCCAGGCATCCAGTACCTTCATGTTGCCCTCTGGCTCTCCCAGGCTCTCCCAACTCACTGGACAGCCACACTGCATTCCCTCCTCCTCCAGCAACAGCCCTGTGCTTTCAATCCAAACTTCCTGTCACTTTCACTTTTCAATCAAAACTCCACTTTCCTCAGGGTGGCTGATTTTGGCAGGCCCTAAACAAAATTCTAATCTGATAATCTGACTAAATTAATTCAAAGTAAGTTGTAAAAGGCTAATAGCCTAAATTTCTGAGAGAAACTGAGTATTTGACAATCTAATTTGCAAAATATACAAAGGAGATGTATTGAACTGGAAAGTTGAGGGCCCTCTGTTAATACTCAAATTTCTTCCATTGCTTCTTTCTTCCCTCCGTCCCTCCCTTCCTCTCTCTGTCTTTCTTTCTCTCTCTCTTTCTTTCCCTCCTCCCTCCCTCCTTCCTTCCCTCCTTCCCTCTTTCCCTCCAATGCTAGCAGTATCTATACTCTTAATATTCTCTTTTGCTGATGACCATTTTAAATCTGTAATGAGAAAAAAGGATTCAGCTAAGATTTAGGAATATATTTTTTATTTCTTTTAATGCTGTCACTAATTTAAAATGTGAATAGTGCATTTGGAAGCATGACAATGAGCTATTTTTTTTATTCAAACACTTAACCTGCCACAAATAGCAACTATTGATTAGAATGTCTTTCCCAGAAATGTTAGCCATATTTTATAAGTAATTACTGATATTTGCATCAGGCCATTGATGCAAAGCACATCAATATATATCATATAGTTACTATTAGTAACTATTCCCCTAAAATATCCTTTAATAATAAAGAATACCATGACTTATGTTTTTCTATAAAACAATCAAAATAATTTACCTTTATTTCATGTTTTCTTTTTTGTGCCAGGTGCTGTTCTAAGTACTTTGCATATAATAATTATTTGATTCCTCAAAACAAAATTATTACTTGGTTATTTGTATATACTTCCCTTTAACTATTTAGAAACTAAGGCTTGGAGAAGTTAAGGAATTTGCCCAAAATCACACTTTAGATAATTGTATTTAAAAATCACTGCATGAAGAGGATGTAAACAGATGGAAAACCCTACCATGCTCTTGGATTGGCAGAATCAACATTGTAAAAATGGCTTTGCTACCTGAAGTGATTTACAGAATCAATGCAGCCCCTATCAAAATACCAACATCATTTTTTGCTGATTTAGAAAAAATAATTCTATGCTTTGTGTGGAACAAAAGAAGACCCCATCTAGCCAAAGCAATCCTAAGCAAAAAGAACAAATTGGGAGGCATCTATCTACCAGACTTCAAACTATACTACAAGGCTATAGTAACCAAAACAGCATGGTACTGGCACAAGAACAGAGACAGAGACCAATGGAACAGGACTGAGAACCCAAATATAAAACCA
The DNA here is from genome assembly GCA_023783475.1 of Daubentonia madagascariensis. Taxonomy (NCBI): domain Eukaryota; kingdom Metazoa; phylum Chordata; class Mammalia; order Primates; family Daubentoniidae; genus Daubentonia; species Daubentonia madagascariensis. Next base: position 18,971,651 of record JAKFHU010001684.1, on the reverse strand, counting down.
ACCTCACATGGTCATCTGATCTTTGACAAATTTCACAAAAACATACACTGGGGAAAAGATTCCCTATTCAATAAATGGTTCTGGGAAAACTGGATGACCACATGTAGAAGACTGAAACTAGACCCACACCTTTCTGCTCTCACCAAAATCAACTCACGATGGATAGCAGACTTAAACCTAAGACATGAAACCATAAGAATTCTTGAAGAAAACATTGGAAAAACTCTTATGGACATTGGCCTAGGCAAAGAATTTATGAAGACCCCCAAAGCAATCATAGCAGCAACAAAAATAAATACATGGGACCTGATCAAATTAAAAAGCTCTGCACATCCAAGGAAACTATCACTAGAGTGAACAGACAACCTACAGAATGGGAGAAAATATTTGCATGCTACACATCTGATAAAGGGCTGATAACCAGAATCTATACAGAACTTAGGAAAATCAACAAGAAAAGATCAAACAACCCTATTAAAAAACGGGCAAAAGACATGAACAGAAATTTTTCAAAAGAAGACAGAATAATGGCCAGCAAACATATAAAAAATTGCTCAACTTCTTTAATTATCAGAGAAATGCAAATCAAAACCACAATGAGATATCACTTAACTCTAGTGAGATTGGCTCATATCAGTAAGTCCCCAAACAACAAATATTGGCAGGGATGTGGACAGATAGGAACACTCATACACTGCTGGTGGGACTGCAAATTAGTACAACCTCTATGGAAAGTAATATGGAGATACCTCAAAGAATTAAAAGTAGAATTACCATTTGATCCAGCAGTCCCACTACTGGGTATTTACCCAAAGGAAAAAAAGACATTCTATAATAAAGACATCTGCACACGAATGTTTATAGCAGCACTATTCACAATTGCAGAGATGTGGAAACAACCCAGGTGCCCATTGATACACAAATGGATTAATAAAATGTGGTATATGTATACCATGGAATATTACTCAGCAATAAAAAACAATAGTGAATTAACACATCTGGTATTATCCTGGTTGGAGCTAGAACCCATTCTTCGAAGCAAAATGTCACAAGAATGGAAAAACAAGCACCACTGGTACTCACCATCAAATTGGTACTAACTGATCAACACTTAGATCACACAGGGCAATAATATTCATCTGAGGGCGGGAAGGTGGGAGGGAGGTGGAGGGGATGGGAAAACTCTCCCTGAATGGATGTGGGGAGCACAGTTTGGGGGATGTCCACGATTGTAGCTCTGACACGGGCAGTGCATGGGCAATACATATAGCCAAAGTGTTGTACCCCCATAATATTCTGAAATAAAAAAATAAAAAATAAAAAAAATCACTGCCTGAGTACATTAAAAAATGCACCATCTAGTCCTCCAGGAATATATATGTATTCATGTTCCTTTAAAAAAATAAATTATATATAAATATTGATACTGTCTCAAGCTCAGTCTACAATGCAGGGTGTGGGATTAGCAAGTGGGAGCTAGACTAATGTGGAAAGATTGACTTGCATGGAAAACATACTAAGAGTATCTTGGATTAACCTGGAAGAAGGCTAGTGAATGGAAGATAATAGCCAAGAGGATCAAAAAGAATTAGTGTCACTCCTAGGTCACTTCATCTAAGGGATGGTACAGAGTATATGTACAGGGATCAATGTCACTGTTTGCCAGGCTTGTGAATGGCACCTCTGGTGGCAAAATGGTGAAATGACAAGGTTAAGACAAATGGAAAATAATGTTCCCAGGAATCCTAAGCAGCAGGTGAAAGAGAAAATGAGTCACCCTAATCACTGTGAAATAAGAAGAGAAAAATATAACATAGATTTTTATCATAAAAAGCTTTTGTAATCTAATAATATAGTCCCAACCCAATTTTATTTCATTTATTTCTACTGAATTAATTGTTTGGAATTTCCAATAAGTATAGGTAAGCAGAATAACACCAATTAGAAGGCCATGGAAGGGAAACATGTGAACATGTGTTCAATAAATATCATCCAGACTGTTTTAAGAAGTAATACCTTCTTGAGTTTAAAAAAAGTCTAGTAATATAGATGTACACAAAGCACAAAACAAAGATGCCTTTCTCTATCATTCTGTTCCCCTGATTTAGCTACTAACCAGGGTGTGCTTTCAAGAAATTTTCATTGCATGAACAAAGACACACTTGCTTGAGCTATTTTTGTAAAACACACTAAAATTATATTTCTGTATATATGTATATGTGGCTTTAGTTTGATTGATATAGTTCTTCCTATAAGAAAAGAAATCTTATACATATTATGCTGTAATGTGATTTACTTGATTTTTGTTTTCAAAATATATTATGGAAAACTTTCCAAGTCAGAAAATACAGTCCTTCCATAATCTTTTACAATACTTACCTAATGTTCCATGGTATGATGTCTCATAAGTCATTTAACTAATCTACTATGCCTAGTCTCTTTCTCAAGCTAGGTTTTCACACATTTATATTTATTGTCTTATGTAATTAGAAACCTAAGTTCTTGCTCATTATCACTTCTGTTTAATCTTCTAATGTAGAAATTCAAGCTATGTCTAACATGTTTAATCATGAGAATATTATATATTTATCCTTTATTACAGAAGATAAAATAAGATTTTGAGGACTTAGACAAGGTATTTTATCCAATTACTTCTCTTACATTTCACACTGTATATTTGGGACAGGGGGGAAGAAAGCAGACCTGAAGCCAAATGGCAGAGTTTAATATACCCTGTGGACCATAGTTAAGTATGTAAAAGTTTAATAAACTTAAATTTCCAGTTATTCTGGCCAAAAGTTTATGTCCAAGAAATATTAACTGACCATCTTAAAAGTAAATCCTAGATGTTGGGGTAGGTGGTTAGGTAAAGAATTCCTTGAAGGATTCCAAGGAAAAATGAAACTTGCTGAAGGAGTCAGAATGAGTGGGGTCATCCATGCAACAGCAGCTATATTTTCCTCCCTTTCCACATATCCCCCTTGGCACTAAAGAAATTTAGTACTGAGACATTTTGCAGCTGGGGAGAAAAGACAAGCATCTGGCTAAGAAATAATACCATACCTCAGAACAACTTTTGGCCTTCTACATTGATCTTATTAAATTTCAACATTTTTTTTCTGGAAAAGAGATTCACTAAGAAGAAGAAAAAATATTTTTAAAAAGTATTTCTGGCACCATGAGTAAAGCTAATAGGCTTCAGATATCTTTTGAGTGGGGAACACATTTATCACCATATGGAGACATGGGTTGGCATGGGAAGCTTCCTTGGGCTTATTAAAAACCAGCACAATCTCCCAGTGATGTTATTACTTGTAATAAGATACACAGTTGACCCTAGAACAACATGGGTTTGAACTGTGTGGGTCCACTTATGGGTAGATTTTTTTCAATAAATGTATTGGAAAATTTTTTGGAGATTTACAACAATTTGAAAAAACTTGCAAACTATATAGCCTAGATATATCAAAAAAATTAAGAAAAAGGTATGTCATGAATGCATAAAATATATGTAAATATTAGTTTATTTTATCATTTACTACCATAAAATATATGCAAGTTTGTTACAAAAGGTTAAAATTTATCAAAACTTATGCACACAAACACAGACCTTTACATGGGACATGGCACCATATGCAGTCCAGAGAAATGTAAACAAATGTAAAGATGCAGTATTAAATCATAATTACATAAAATTAACTGTAGTATATATTGTACTTCTGTTATAATTTTGTAGCTACCTCCTGTTGCTTTTGCAGTGACATCAAGTGTTGTATCTGCTGAAAATGCTGTGTGATGCTAATCATCTCTGTGTGAACAGTTTGTCTCTCCAGCCAATTATATATCACAGTAAAAAGTGATCTCTCGTAGTTCTCGAGTATTTGTCATAGTGTTTAGTGCAATACTGTAAACCTCAAATAACACCATGGGACCCATACGAAGTGCCACTAGTGATGTTGAAAGTGTTCTCAAGAAGCAGAGAAAATCATGACATTACAAGGACAGTTGAATTGCTTGATATGTACCATAGATTGAGGTCTGCAGCTGCAGTTGCCTGATGTTACGAGATAAATGAATCCAGTATAATGATAATTGTATAAAAAGAAAATGAAACACACGAAGCCATTGCTATAGCCACACCAACAGGTGCAAACACCTTGCACTTTTTGCAAAATATCCTTTTATCTCATATTGAAAATGCAGCTTTTATGTGGGTGCAGAATTGCTATAAGAAAAGCATACCTACAGATTTTAATATGATTTGAGAAAAAGCAAAGTCATTATATGACAACTTAAAGCAAAAGGAAGGTGAAGGATCTAAAGCTGGAGAATGTAATGTCAGCAAAGGATGGTTTGATAATCTTAGAAAGAGGTTTGGCTTTTAAAATGTCAAGATAACAGGAGAAGCAGCTTCTGCCGACCAAGAGGCAGCAGATGAGTTCCCAGATACTGTTAAGAAAATCATTAAGAAAAAAGGATATATATCTGAACAGGTTTTTAATGCAGATGAAAGTTCCCTATTCTGGAAAAAAAAATGCCACAAAGGCTGTTGATTAGTAAGGAAGAGAAGTGAGCACCAGGATTTAAGGCAGGAAGGGATAAGCTAACTCTACTCTTTTGTACAAATGCAATCAGGTTTATGATCAGTCCTGCCCTCATCTAAAAAGCTGTTAACCCCTGATACTTGAAGGGAAAAGATAAATATCAGCTGTCAGTCTCTTTGGTTGCACAACAAGAAGGCCTGGACAATGAGAACCTTCTCTCTGGATTGGTCTCATTGGTGCTTTGTCCCTGAAGTCAGGAAGTACCTTGCCAGTAAGGCACTGCCTTTTAAAGTCTTAAGTTCTTTTGATATTGGACAGTGCCTCTGGACACTCAGAACCTCATGAGTTCAACATGGAAGGTGTTGAAGTAGTCTACTTGCCCCCAAACACAACATTTCTAAGTCAGCCTCTAGATCAAGGAGTCATAAGGACCTTTAAGGCTCATTACACATGGTACTCTATGGAAATGATTGTTAACTCCATGGAAAAGAATTCCAATAGAGAGAACACTGTGAAAGTCCAGAAGGATTATACCACTGAAGATGCCATCACTGTTTTAGAAAAATCTGTGAAAGCCATCAAGCCCAAACAACAATTCCTGCAGAGAAAACTGTGCCTAGGTGTTGTTCATGACTTCACAGGATTTACAACAGAGCCAATCAAGAAAATCATAAAAGAGATTGTGGATATAGCAAAAGAAAAGAAAAAGTCAGGGATGAAGGGTTTCAAGCTATGGATCTTGGAGAAATTCAAAAGCTAATAGATACCACACCAGAGGAATTAGCAGAGCACAACTTGATGACAATGAGTGCTTCCAAACCAGTGCCACATGATGAAGAAGAAGATGTAGATGAAGCAATACCAGAAGACAAATTGACATTAGACACTCTGGCAGAAGGGTTCCAACTATTCAAGACTGGTTTTGGCTTCTTTTATGACATGGACCCTTCTATGATACAGGCACTGAAACTAAAGCAAATGGTGGATGAAGGACTGGTACTGTATAGAAATATTTTTAAAGAAATAAAAAAGCAAAAAAGTCAAAAAGAAATTATGATGTATTTCCCTAAAATTACACTGAGTGTGTGTGTCTATCCTGCCTCCCCTTCTACCTCCTTCACCTCTTCTACCTCTGCTACCCCCAAGACAGCAAGACCAACCCTTCCTCTTCCTCCTCAGCCTACTCAACATGAAGGAAACAAGAATGAAGACTTTTATAATGATCTACTTCCAGTTAATGAATAGTAAATACATTTTTTTCTTCCTTACGATTTTCTTAATAAAACATTTTCTTTTCTCTAGCCTTCTTTATTATAAGAATATAGTACATGATATATTTAACACACAGGATATGTGTTAATTGGCTGATAATATATGTTATCAGTAAGGCTTCCATTCAACAGTAGGCTATTAGTCAAGTTTTTGGGGAGTCAAAAGTTATATACAGATTTCTTATTGCACAGGGGTTCAGTACTCTTAACCTCCATGTTGTTCAAAGGTCAACTGTATATACATTTGATCTTCATCCTTGTTTCCCGACACATAGCTTTTAAAACCCTTGAAATCTCTGGAGTCACAGAGAGTCTTGTATGTAATGAGATGACTGGTGGCTGGAAGCTCCTAGGTAGCTTCAGGATTTGGGCTAGTCATAGAAAAGACCAAGCTGTGATTAGATGGTTGGGACTTTTCAGCTCCAACTGTAACCTTTGGGAAGGGGAGAGGGGCTGAAGGTTAAGTTGATCACCAATGGCCAATGATTTTAATCAATTACGTCTATATAATGAAGTGCCCATAAAAACCCAAAAGGTCTGGGTTACAGGAGCTTCCAGATAGCTGACCATGTAGAGGTTCCTAGAGGTTGACTCACTTGGAGAAGTCTTGGAAGCCCCACGCTCCTTCCCACGTGCCTTGCCCTATGCATCTCCTCCATCTGTCTGTTCATCTGTGTCCTTTGTAATATCCTCTACAATAAACCAGTAAACATGTTTCCCTGAGTTCTGTTAGCTGCTCTAGCAAATTAATTAAACTCAAGGAGGAGGTCATGGGAACACCAATTTATAGCCAGTCAGTCAGAAGTATGGATGACAAGCTACTAGCTATGACTGGCATCTGCAGTGGAGGCCACTGAGAGCACTGACCCTCTCAAAATATGGGGTCAGAAGCTACCTCCAGGCAGGTAGTGTTAGAATTACAATTGAATTAAAGAATACCCAGCTGGTGTCTGTTGCAGAATTGAGTGCTGGAATATCGCTTAGAGTAGCCATCCTTATTTCAGATGATATAAACTTTAAAGCAACAAAAGTAAAGAAGGACAAAAATGTACACTATATAGTGGTGAAGGGAAAAATCTTACAAGAAGATTTAACAATCCTAAACATTTATGCACCCAATACAGGAGCACCCAGATACATAAAGCAAATACTGCTTGATCTAGACAACATAATAAATAGCAATGCCATAATAGCAGGGGACTTCAACACCCCACTGAAGGAACTGGAGAGCTCCTCCAAGCAGAAAATAAGCAAAGAAACAATGGACCTAAATGGGACTCTAGAACATTTGGGCCTAACAGACATCTACAGAACACTCCACCCAAATAACACTGAATATACATTCTTCTCATCAGCTCATGGAACTTTCTCTAAAATTGACCACATCCTAGGCCACAAAACAGATCTCAACAAATTCAAAAAAATAGAAATCACACCATGTGTCTTTTCAGACCACAGCAGAATAAAATTAGAAATCAATTCCAACAGAAACTCACATCTTCATCCAAAAACATGGAAATTAAACAATCTGTTCCTGAATGATTATTGGGTCAAGGAGGAGATTCAGATGGAAATCAAAAGATTCTTCAAACTAAATGAAAATGGGGACACAAGTTATCAAAATCTGTGGGACACAGCAAAAGCAGTCCTGAGAAGAAAGCTTATCACCTTAAATGCTCACATCCAAAAGATAGAAAGTTCACAAATCAGTAAACTAATAAATCATCTTAAGGAAATGGAAAAGGAAGAACAAACCAATCCTAAAGCCAGCAGGAGAAAAGAAATAACCAAAATCAGAGCAGAATTAAATGAAATTGAGAACAAAAGAACAATACAGAAGATTAATAAAATGAAAAGTTGGTTCTTTGAAAAGATAAACAAAATAGACAGGCCACTTGCCAGGTTGACCAGAAGCAGAAAGGAAATGACTCTAATAAGCTCAATTAGAAATGAAAAAGGAGAGGTTACAACTGATATCATGGAAATACAAAACATCATCTTTGAACACTACAAAAATTTCTATGCCCAAAAACATGAAAACATGGAGGAAATGGACAAATTCTTAGAAACATACTACCTCCCTACGGTCAACCAGGAAGAAATAGAATTCATAACCAGATCAATATCAAGCACTGAAATTGAAGCAGTAGTAAAATATCTTCCAACAAAAAAAAGTCCTGGACCAGATGGGTTCACACCTGAATTCTACTAAACCTACAAAGAAGAACTGGTGCCTAAACTGCAGAAATTTTTCCAAAACATAGAGAAGGATGGAATCCTCCCAGACTCATTATACGAAGTCAGTATCACCTTGATACCAAAGCCAGGAAAGGACATAACAAGAAAAGAAAACTACAGACAAATATCCCTTATGAATATAGATGTAAAAATTCTCAATAAAATTCTAGCAAACCGAATTCAAATGTACATCAAAAAAATAATTCATCACAATCAAGTGGGCTTCATCCCTGAGATGCAGGCATGGTTCAACATATGCAAATCTATAAATGTAATTCACCACATAAATAAAAGCAAGAACAAAGATTATATGATCCTTTCAATAGATGCAGAAAAAGCTTTTGACAAAATCTAGCACCCTTTTTTGATAAAAACTCTTAACAATATAGGCATATGTGGCTCATACCTCAAAATCATTAAAGCCATATACGATAAACCCACACCCAATATCATACTGAATGGGGAAAAATTGAAAGCATTCCCCCTTAAAACTGGAACCAGACAAGGTTGCCCACTATCTCCACTTCTATTCAACATAGTGCTGGAAGTCCTGGCCAGAGCAATCAGACAAGAGAGAGGAATAAGTGGTGTCCAAATAGGGGCAGAAGATATCAAACTTTCACTTGTCACAGATGACATATTATATCTAGAAAACCCCAAAGATTCAACCAAGAGACTACTGGAATTGATAAATGAATTCAGCAAAGTCTCAGGATATAAAATCAATGTACACAAATCAATAGCCTTCATATATACCAATAACAGTGGAGCCGAGGAACAAATTAAAGATGCAATACCTTTCACAATAGCAGCAAAGAAAATTAAATATTTAGGAACATATCTAACTAAGGAGGTCAAAGACCTATATAGAGAGAATTATGAAACACTGAGAAAAGAAATTGCAGAGGATGTAAATAGATGGAAAACCGTACCATACTCTTGGGTAGGTAGAATTAACATTGTAAAATGTCTTTGCTACCCAAAGTGATTTACAGAATCAATGCAGTCCCCATCAAAATACCAACATCATTTTTTGCTGATCTAGAAAAAATAATTCTATGCTTCGTGTGGAACCAGAGAAGACCCTGTCTAGCCAAAGCAATCTTAAGCAACAAGAACAAATTGGGAGGCATCAATCTACCAGACTTCAAACTATACTTCAAGGCTATAGTAACCAAAACAGCATGGTACTGGCACAAGAACAGAGACATAGACCAATGGAACAGGACTGAGAACCCAAATATAAAACCATCCTCATACGGTCATCTGATCTTTGACAAATTTCACAAAAACATATACTGGGTAAAAGATTTCCTTTTCAATAAATGGTGCTGGGAAAACTGGATGACCACATGTAGAAGACTGAAACTAGACCCACACCTCTCAGCTCTCACCAAAATCAACTCACGATGGATAACAGACTTAAACCTAAGACGTGAAACCATAAGAATTCTTGAAGAAAACGTTGGAAAAACTCTTATGGACATTGGCCTAGGCAAAGAATTTATGAAGAAGACCCCCAAAGCAATCACAGCAGCAACCAAAATAAATACATGGGACCTGATCAAATTAAAAAGCTTCTGCACAGCCAAGGAAACTATCACTAGAGTGAACAGACAACCTACAGGATGGGAGAAAATATTTGCATGCTACACATCTGATAAAGGGCTGATAACCAGAATCTATACAGAACTTAGGAAAATCAACAAGAAAAGATCAAACAACCCTATTAAAAAACGGGCAAAGAACATGAACAGAAATTTTTCAAAAGAAGACAGAATAATGGCTACCAAACATATAAAAAATTGCTCAACTTCTCTAATCATCAGGGAAATGCAAATCAAAACCACAATGAGATATCACTTAACTCCAGTGAGATTGGCTCATATCAGTAAGTCCCCAAACAACAAATGTTGGCAGGGATGCTGACAGATAGGAACACTCATACACTGCTGGTGGGACTACAAATTAGTACAACCTCTATGGAAAGTAATATGCAGATACCTCAAAGAACTAAAAGTAGAACTACCATTTGATCCAGCAATTCCACTACTGGGTAATTACCCAAAGGAAAAAAGACATTCTATAATAAAGACATCTGCATGCGAATGTTTAGAGCAGCACAATTCACAATTGCAAAGATGTGGAAACTCCCAAGGTGCCCATCAATACACGAGTGGATTAATAAAATGTGGTATATGTATACCATGGAATATTACTCAGCAATAAAAATCAGTCGTGAATTAACACATCTGGTATTATCCTGGATGGAGCTTGAGCCCATTCTTTGAAGCGAAGTATCACAAGAATGGAAAAACAAGCACCACTGGTCCCCACCATCAAATTGGTAGTAACTGATCAATACTTATGTCACACATGGCAATAATATTCGTCAGGGGCTGGGTAGGCGGGAGGGGGGTGGAGGGGATGGGAAAACTCTCACTGAATGGATGCGGGGAACACAGTTTGGGGGATGACCACGACTGTAGCTCTGACACGGGCAGTGCATGGGCAATATATATAAACAAAGTGTTGTACCCCCATAATATTCTGACATAAAAGGAAAAAAATATTTTAAAAAACAGTAAAGAAAGTGGGACCTGTTACTGGTTTCTGAATGTTCACTAGCAGAGAAAAAACCACAGTAGGAGGAGCAGAGTACACAGCCAGCAGTGTGTCTCCACTCACGCCCCAAAACGGCTCTGGAACTCTCTTCCCTTGTTTTTAATTTGCTCTGTCAACCTTCTATCATTCATTCTCTGGGAGGCTCCACAGAGGGTCTTCTAAATAGAATGAGAAGTGAGAAGGAGCCTTACCTAATAAATATATTTCTAATACCCATTGCAATAAACACAGCAAGAAAAGAAAATAACCCAAGACATTAGAGATTCTTATAAACTGCATAAAACTAAACTGTTATTGTAAACAAAAGCCCTGTAAATATGAGGATACATTTATTGAACTGTTGCATGTGTATGTCAGATAGTTTGAATGAGCTAAAGTAATAACCAAATTTTAAGAGAATGTAAAGTCATGGGTTACTATTAAAGCCTGTATTATAATGCTAAATGTCATCTCAAGAAATTTCATGGTTGTACAATCACAAATAAGCATGTCCTGATCATACAAACAATCTTGAATTCTTCCTAATCAAAAATCAGTGTAAAAATCACCAGCCATGAGTGATAGCCAAGTGTCTTTTATACCAAGTTTATCAAAGTAAGTTTATAGGAGTGGAAAAATTTTGATTAAACTGTGTTGCTTGCAACAATGACTACCATAGTATGCATTTTATATACATGCAACTTACAAATGATAACCACACCACAGAGCACTAGAAACTTGGTCACACTGGTCTATTTTGTATATCACTTACCATATTGTGTATTTCATTATCATCTTTATTCAAATCTTGACATTGGGAGTTTTCTTCATCTTAGAAGCAGCTCCTGAAAAATATTTTTAGATTATCAAAGATTGCACTTATGTATATACATACAAGTATTTCCCCCAAATAATGGTCAATTTTTTGGTAATTTTCAATATTTATTAAGAGATATAGGTCCAGAAACAGCCAGCAAATTAGTAGATTAACTCTAAGCACACTTGATTTTTATTGAATGCTTTCAAGGCACCAAAATGTGTGTATTCACCTTTGAAAAGTGTTAAATTTGCATTTATTCTTTTGTCCCTAGGGCTAACAGCTGGGTGTCGTTGCTGTTGTTGTTGTTGTTGTTGCTGCTGTTGTTGTTTTAAGCACCTATTTGAGGTGCTAAGAGGTCCTAATTAGGTAAATTAAACAAACACAGCATTAAATTTCAGAACCGAAGTGTCAGAAGAGATAGCTATTTGATCAGTAGATCATGAATGGCAGCAACAGTAAAACACAAATACGTCTGATTTTATTTTCTGCCTCAGCCTATTTGCTTTGGTAAAACAATTTTACTCAAGGAATCGCCCAATATATTGCTCTGAGTGATCGAGAGGAAACGCATTGTTTCATTCTAGTTTTTCCTGCCCATATTTTATAAATGAATGAATAAATGGATGGATGGATTTTACAAAATGCCAATGACCTTTGTGTTACCATATAGCATTACCATCCCTGGGAGGAGCATGCTGTTTGCAGGGCTGAAAAAACAAAACAAAACAAAACATAACAACAACAACCACAAACCAAGGGTGATTCATTTCAAATCCATTCACAAGGCAGTATAGAAGTAAAGCACCGGGCAGGCTTCTAAGGACCACAAAGATCACTTGAGGGACTTATAATCCAACAAGGAAAACAATACAGATATGTCTACAGCTAATGATAAAACCTAACACAATGAAATTAATACAAACATGAGAGTCATTTTATTCTTTCTCAATTGAACAGGGTAGGCATCACTGAGGTAGAATTTAAGCTATACCTAAACGAAACATCATCATGTTCTAACATGGAGCAAGAAAGAAGGATGGCACGGGTGAGGGGGCAGAGGGCAAAGTGGGATGGGATAACCTAAAGAGTGGATTTAACCTCAGCCCACGTCAGGGAGTGAGAGTAGGAGAAATAGGAAGTTGATGTTTGTAAGGGGAAATAATGATTTTAGTTTGGTGGCTAATAGGGTTTGGAGTTCCTATGGAAAATTGTGAACTAAAGTTGAGGATAGATATCCAAATTAGAGGTAAGGATTGAGACACCTGCATAAAGATGATAACTAAACCTTTGAGAGCACCTGGGATGGCCCAGACCATATCTGTGGCATGTTTACAGACTAAACCTACAGAATGCTTACGTTTCAAAGACAAGCAGCAAAAGGTAAGAATGAGGAGATACATTCAGGGAAGCAGTTAAGAGAACCAAGAGAAAATGTTTGTGAGATATTACAGAAGGGTAAGAGTTTCACGAATAAAGAAAGTACCCCTCATTGTCAAATGATGCACATAAATAGCAGATTTAGCTATTTGAAAGTCATTTTGTACTCTTTGAGGGAGCAAGCAATTTCATGAAGTGGTGGGGAGTGAAACCAGATTGCAGATTGGTTAAGGAAAATTGATCAATGTAAAAAATAGCCCAAATGAATGGGGAAGGTAGTGAATAAGCAGGGTTGGGAAAGTTTTCCTGGGTCTCTGGAAAAGGCAAAAGAAAATTAAAGAAGGAAAGCAAGTATATTAAAGAGTCTTTAACACATCAACTTAAAAGTAGGCTATTTTTATATGATTTCTCTGTGATATTCATTGAAGAGGTATATCCACCAAGCCTAAATTTTTACAACCAGGGCAATTAATAGATAACTTAAAATAATTAAATTTAAGTATCTCAAGTGGTCTAATACTACCTACCTACTAGTTACTAAGACAGAAAACATGTAACATATGTGGTTTTTAGAAAAAATACTGTCATGATTAATTTTAGTTGTTAACTTTATTGGATTAAGGAATACCTAAGGAGCCAGTAAAGCATTAGTTCTGGTGTATCTGTGTTTCCAGAGGCAATTGTTGTGGGAATCTGTGAACTAAGTGGAGAGGATCAACCCTCAATACGGGTGTCCCTTTCTCATGGAGATAGGACACCCTTCTTCTCCTGCTTTGGACATCAGAACTCTAGCCTTTGGACTTCTGGACTTGCACCAGCAGCCCCCCAGGTTCTCAGGCCTTCAGCCTTGGACTGAGAGTTACACTGTTGGCTTCCTTGGTCCTGAGGCTTTCACACTTGGACTGAGTCATGCTATGGGCATCCAGGGTCTCCAGCTTGCAGACAGCCTGTCATGTGACTTCTCAGCCTTCATAACCACATGAGCCAATTTTCCTGATAAATTCCCTCTTATCTATATATCTTACTGGTTTTGCCTCTCTGGACACCCTTGATTAATATAAATACCTTCACACTTTAGAAATATTTTTTGATAAAGGACGTACACTCATGTCAACAGAGGCTTACAGAGCTCCAAAACACAATCTTATTATAAATCTTTCAAAAGAATATTATAGGACAAAACACCTGGAAAGAAGAAAATAAGACTTTTACTACTTTTTTTTTAGACACTAAAGTATGCATTTATCTAACATGGAAAGTAATGATAAGATTCAACAAAGCATTTGGGAAAACAGATGTTTTCCATCCAAACAATCCTCAGAAATGTTCCTAAGACTATGAATATATTTTTCTAAAGATGTAATGACTGCTTACATATCAGACAACTTGCAATCGATGCTCTACAAGATAACTGGCCAGTGCTCTCCATAAGGGTCAAAGTCATGATGGGCAGAGAAAACCTGAGGAAATGTCAGACTGGAGGAGACAAAAGTGACTTGATGACAATCTGCAATGTTCAATCCTGGATTGGATCCTGGACTGAGGACAAAAGGAAACTTAGAAAACTTAAATAGGTCTGTAGGTTAGTTAATACAACTGCTTCAATGTTAATCTCCTGGTTTCAATAATTGTACCCTGGTTAGGTAAGATGTTAACCTTTAAGGAAGCTGCTGGAAAACTGTAAGGGGATTTCTGTACTATTTTTGAAACTTTTGTAGGTCTTTTCTTTTGAAAAGTCAGCACCATCTTTATTCATGGACAACATGATCATGTGGATATAAAATCCTAAGGAATCTACAAAATAACTAGAAGAAGTAATAAATGAAGTCAGCACACTCACGAGAAATAAGGTCAATTTTTTCTAACTGTACTTCTATATATGAGCAACAAACAAATAGCAAATTAAAAATTTCAAATACCATTTACATGGTAAGTAAGAAACATACAATACTTAGGTATAAACATGCAATACTTAGGGATAAATTTAACAAAATGTGTATAAGGCCTGTACACTGAAAATTATGAAACACTGCTGAGAAAAATTAAGGAAGACCTAAAGCAATGAAGACATATACTATGGTCTACAATTATTTAAAAGTAAAAAGTCCATTAAAAAGATTTCTAACTAGGAATAAAATGGATAAAGAATCATACCTAGAGAGAATAAGAGAGCAAAATTTGACTGTGTTGTTGTAGGTATCAATATTACTTTAAAACTTGTTTTTTTACATTTCAAGCAGCTGAAAATGGCCAGAACCAAGTGACAATAATAAAACATACCAATAATGTCGGGGTCCTAAAGAAAGAAATTTCTTGTTTACATGTGAAGTAGCCAGTGTGTATTTCTGTAAACAAACTAATAAATGAAAACTCAGAATGTGATTTTTCAATCTGCATTTTCACATGATTCTCCTGTAATTCTTACGTAAAAGAGATTATCAAGGCCAATTTTTAAGTTGCCATGCCATTCAATTTTGAGTATCTGTGCAAGATGCTGTTTATCATAAGCAAAACATGGCCTGTGATTATGAAAATGTTGGTGGAATATTATATGTGTTTCCCCATAACAGTATTTCATCAAATGTGCTATGACAAAGAGGCAAGCAAAGTCCTGCTTAGACATAGAGGAAAGAGGAAACATTTGGGTTACCTTGCAGAAGCCTGCACAAGCAGCTGTGACCATGGAGAGAATGAGAAAAAGTGTGAAGGAGGAAGGGTCATCTGAAGGCAGTGTAGGATTATGAAGGGTAGTCAATGGGCCACAAAGGAGAAGGGCATTTTAGGAAGAGAAAAAGCCTAAGCAGAGGCATGGGATAGAAAATGACAGGATTGTTTCGATTATCGAATTCAAATGAGAGGTGAAGGAGCTCCAAGGTTGGAATTTCTCTGGGTGATGGGATGTGTGGAAAACACTGTGGGGTTAAAAGAGCCTTAGCAGAGAGGGGGGCGGAGCAAAATGGCCTAATAGAAACCCCCAGCAAACACAAAATCCAACAACTATTGGCGCAAGCAAGCACCTTCAGAAGAACCAAAGATCAGGTAAGTGATCATACTACCTGGTTTTAACACTATATCAAGGAAAGAGGCACTGAAGAGGGCAGAAAAGACAGCCTTGCATTGCCAAGGCCACCCCTACCCCACCTCCCAGCAGTGCCACGCCAGCAGGCATAGTGGAGAGTGGGCTTTGCATTGAAACTCAGGCAGCCCAGGCATAGGGGAACATAGCACAGGGCAGAATTCTGCTGGTGCCCACAGAGGGAACATTTAGCAGTCCAGCCAGAGGGAAATCCTCTGGCTAAAGCCCCAACTCCTGCTGAAACTTCCCACTGAAAATTCCCACTAACCCCGCCACCAGCAGACAAAGAACAGCCTGGGGGCTGGACTAAATTCATAAAGCAGTCCACCACAAGGGTTACAGTCCTGGGGCAATTCCTGTGGCTGTACTGATTGGGAGACAGTGAACTTGGGGTGCACATGACCCAGTGAGACACAAGCAGCTGCAGCCAAGCCAGTGCCTGTGTCACCCCTCCCCCAACTACAAGCAGTGTGGCTCAGGGAGAGTCTTCTTCCACTTGAGGAAAGGAAAGGGAAGAGCCCAGAAGACTTTGTTTTGCAAGTTGAGTACCAGCTCAGCCATAGTAAAATAAAGCACCAAACAGACTACTGAGGCCCCTGAGTCCAGGCCTTTGATCCTGGATGGCATTTCTGGACCCACCCTGGGCCAGAAGAAAACACACTGCCTTGAAGTGAAGGACCCAGTCTTGGTGGGATTCACCACCTGCTGACTAAAGAGCCCTTGGGCTTTGAGTAAATATCAGAGGTAGCCAGGAAACAGCCACCACTGATTCTGGGTGAGATTGGGCTGGCTTCAAGTGTGACCTAATGCTAGTGGCCATAAGGGAGTGCCCACGTCACTCCTCCCCCTACTCCAGCAGCCCAGCACAGACAGTGAGGAAAGAGAGTAAGAGACTTTGCCTGGTAATCCAGGGAATTCTCTTGTAACTTACCCAAGCTCACCAAGGCAGTACCACCAGGAGTCTGCAAGAGTCACACCATTACTGGTCTTGGGGTACCCCCTGTGCTGATATGGCTGCAGTGACCAGAGACTAAAACCACAACATTCAATTCCTTTTGAGTATCTGGAAAACATTCTCGAGAAGGATGGGTTCAAACAAGCCCAAACTGTGAAGATCAAAATAAATACCTAAATCTTCAATGCCCAGACATTGATGAACATCCACAAGCATCAAGAACATTTAGGAATACATGAACTCACCAACTGAACTAAATAAGGTACCAGTGACCAATGCTGGAGTGATGGAGATAGGTGACCTTTCGGACAAAGAATTCAAAATAGCTGTCCTGAAGAAGCTCAATGAACATCAAGACAACACAGAGAAGGAATTCAGAAGTCTATCAGAGAAATTTAACAAAGAGATTAAAATAATAAAAAAAAAAATCAAGCAGAAATTCTGGAGGTAAAATATTCATTCAACAAACTGAGAAATGCATCACAGTCTCTCAACAGCAGAATGGATCAAGCAGAAGAATTAGTGATCTTGAAGACAGGCTATTTGAAAATACACAGTCAGAAGAGAAAAAAGAATAAACAAGAATGAAGCTGCCTACAAGATCTAGAAAATAGTCTCAAAAGGACAAATCTAAGAGTTATTGGCCTTAACAAGGAGGCAGAGGGTGAGACTGGGGTAGGAAGTTTATTCAAAGAAACCAATAACAGAGAACTTTCAAAACCTAGCAAAAAAAATCAATATTCAGATATAAGAAGGTCATAGAGCACCAATCAGATTTTACCCAAACAAGGCTACCTCAAGGCATTTAATAATCAACTCCCAAAGGTCACAAATAAAAAAACAGTACTAAGGGAAGCAAGAAAAAAGAAAAAAAAACATATAAAGGAGCTCCAATATGTCTGGCAGCAGACTTCTCAGTGGATACTTTACAGGCCTGGAGAGAGTGGCATGACATATTTAAAGTGGTGGAGGAAAAAAACCTTAACCTTAGAATATTATATACTGCTAAAATATCCTTCAAACATGAAGGAAAAATAAAGACTTTCCCAGACAAAACAAAAGCTGAGGGATTTCATCAACACCAGACCTGTCCTACAAGAAATGCTAAAAGGAGTTCTATCTGAAAGAAAAGAACATCAATGAACAACAAGAAATCGTCTAAAGTTATTCAACTCATACAACTCACTGGTAACAGTAAGAACACAAATACAGAATACTCTATTGCTAAATTGCAGTGTATATACCACTTTTTCTTGAGTAGGAAGACTAAAAGACAAACCTACCAAAAATAACTACAATTTTTTGAGAGATAGATATTATAAAAAGATATGGATTTAAAAAACAAAAAAGTTAAAAAGCTCGGGGGATGGAATTAAAGGATAGAATTTCTGTTAGATTTCTCTTTGCTTGCTTGTTTGTTTGTTTTTAAGCAGAGTTGTCATATGTTTAAAATAATTGGTTATAAAATGTTTTTTGCAAGCCTCATGGTAAACTCAAATTTAAAAAAACCTATAACAGATACACAAAAAATAAAAAGCAAGAAATTAAAACAATACTAGAGAAAATCACTTTTAACAAAGGAAGACAGGAAGTAAGAAAAAAAAAGAAAGGACCACGAAACAACCAGAAATCAAATAACAACATGGGAGATGTAAGTCCTTACCTATCAGTAATAACATTGAATGTGAATAGATTAAAATCTGCAATCAAAAGACAGAGAGTGGCTGAATGGATAAAAAAACAAGAGCTAACTGTATGTTGTCTGCAAGAAACAACTTCATGTATAAAGACACACATAGCCTGAAAATAAAGGGAAGGAAAAAGATATTCCATGCAAATAGAAACCATAAAAGAGCAGGGGTAGCGATACTTCTATCAGATAAAACAGATTTCAAGACAAAAACTGTAAAGAGAGATAAAGAAAGTCACTATATAATGATAAAGGGGTCAATTCAGTAAGAGGATATAATGATTATAAATATATATGTACCCAACCCTGGAGAACCCAGATATATAAAGCAAATATTATCAGAGCTAAAGAGAGAGGGAGACCCCAATATGATAATCACTGGAGACCTCAACATTCCACTTTTAGTATCGGACAGATCATCCAGACAAAAAAAAAAACAATGGAACATTGAACTTAATCTGCACTATAGATCCAATGGACCTCATAGATACTTATAGAATATTTCATACAGCAGCTGCAGAATTCACATTCTTCTCCTCTGCTCATAAATCATTGTCAAGGATGGACCATATGTTAAGTCACAAAACAAGTCTCAAAAAATTCAAAAAAATTGAAGTCATACCAAGTATTTTCTCTGACCACAATGGAATAAAACTAGAAACCAATAACAAGAGGAACACTGGAAAATATACAAACACATGGAAATTAAATAACATGCTCCTGAATAACCAGTGGGTCAATGAAGAGATTATGAAGGAAATTAAAACATTTTTCAAAACAAATGAAAGTTAAAACAACTTTCTAAACCTATGGAATACAGAAAAAGCAGTATTAGGAAGAAAGTATATAGCAATAAGTACCAACATCAAAAAAGTAGAAAAGCTTCAAATAAACAACCTAATGATGCATCTCAAAGAACTAAGAAAACAAGAACAAACCAAACCCAAAATTAGTAGAAGAAAAGAAATAATAAAGATCAGAGCAGAAATAAATGAAATTGTAACAAAAAAATTACAAAAGATGAATGAAACAAAAACTTGGTTTTTTTGAAAAGATAAACAAAATAGACACGACTTTAGCCAGACTAAGAAAAAAAGAGAAAAGAACCAAATAAATAAAATCAGAGATGAAAAAGGAGACACTACAACTGATACTGCAGAAATCCAAAGGATCATTAGACACTACTTTGAGCAACTATATGCCAATAAATTGGAACACCTAGAAGACATGCTTAAATTCCTAGAAACATACAACCTACGAACATTAAACCAGGAAGAAAATCCAAAACCTAAATAAACCAATAACAAGTAAGGACATAGAAGCAGTAATGAAAAGTCTCTAACCAAAGAAAAGCCCAGGACTAGATGGCTTCACTGTTGAACTCTACCAAAAAACTAATTCAAAATTTTGAATTAGCATTCAAAAAACTAATACCAATTCTACTTAAATTATTCCAAAATATCAAGGAGGAGGGAATACTCCCAAATTCATTCAATGAGGCCTGTAGCACCCTGATACCAAAATAAAAAAAAAAAAAAGGCCAATATCTCTGATGAATATAGATGCAAAAATACTCCACCAAATACTAACAAACCAAATTCAACAACACATTAAAAATATCATTCATCATGATCAAGTGAGATTTATCCCAAGGATACAAGGATGGTTCAAATATGCAAATTAATCAATGATACATTATATCAACAGAACAAAGGACAAAAAACAAATGATCATTTCAATTGATGCTGAAAAAGCATTTGATAAAATTTAACAATGCTTCATGATAAAAATTCTCAAATATTGGATATAGAAGAAAGTTACCTCAACATGACAAAAGCCATATATGACAGACTCACAGTTAGTATTATATTGAATGGGGAAATACTGAAAGCCTTTCCTCTAAGATCTGGAACAAAACAAGGATGTCTACTTTTACCACTGTTGTTCAACATAGCACTGGACGTTCTAGCTAGAGCAATCAGACAAAAGAAAGAAATAAAGGGCATACAAATTGGAAAAGAAGTCAAATTATCCTTGTTTGCAGAAGATATGATCTTGTATCTAGAGAAACCTAAAGACAGCCCCCAAAAACTATTAGAATTGATTAACAAATTCAGTAAAGTTGCAGGATACAAACTCAACATGCAAAAATCAGTAGCATTTTTATATGCCAACAGTAAACAGTCTGAAAAAGAAACTAAGAAAATAATCCCATTTACAATAGCTACAAATAAAATGAAATACCTAGTAATAAAATTAACCAAAGAAGTGAAAGATCTCTATAATGAAAACCATAAAACATTGATGAAAGAAATTGAAGAGGACACACAAAAAAATGGAAAGATAGTCCATGCTCATGGACTGGAAGAATCAAAATTGCTAAAATGTCCATAGAACTGAAAGCAATCTACAGAGTCAATGCAATCCCCATTAAAATACCAGTGACATTCTTCACAGAAATAGAAAAAATAATCCTAAAACTGATATGGAACCACAAAAGACCCAGAATAGCCAAAGGCATTCTGAGCAAAAAGAACAAAACTGGAGGAATCACATTAACTGTCTTCAAATTATACTACAGAGCTTTAGTAACCACAACAGAATGATACTGGCATAAAAACAGACACATAGAGCAATGGAACAGAAGAGAAAACCCACAAATAAATCCACACATCTATAGCGAACTTATCTTCAATAAAAATGCCAAGATCATACAGTGGGCAAAAGACAGTCTCTTCAATAAATGGTTCTGGGAAAACTGGATGTCCATACACAAAAGAATGAAAGTAGACCCTTATCTCTCGCTAGATACAAAAATAAAATCAAAATGGATTTAAAGACTAAGACCTAAAAGCCTGAAACTACTAAAAGAAATCATTGGGAAAACACTTCACAACATTGGTCTGGGCAAGGACTTGAATAAGATCTCCAAAGCAAAGGAAATCAAAGCAAAATTGGACAAATAGGACCACATTAAGCTAAAAAGCTTCTGCATGGCAAAGGAAACAATCGACGAAGTGAAGAGACAATCCACAGAATTGGAGAAAATATTTGCAAACTTCTCATCTGACAAGGAATTAATAACTATAATATATAAGGAGCTCCAACAACTCAATAGAAAAAAATCAAATAATCTGATTAAAAGTGGGCAAAGTATTTGAGTAAACATTTCTCAAAAGAAGACATACAAATGGCCAACAGGTATATAAAAAGTCCTTAACATTATTAGTTCTCAGAGAAATGCAAATCAAAATTACAATGAGGTATTATCTCACCCCAGTTAAATGGCTTTTATCAAAAAGACAGGCAATAACAAATACTGGGGAGGATGTAGAGAAAGGGGAACACTCCTACACTCTTCTTGGTGGGAATGCAAATTAGTGCAACCACTATGGAGAACAGTATGGATGTTCCTCAAAAAGCTGAAAACAGGACTACCATATGATCCATCAATCCCACTGTTGGGTATATTTCCAAAGGATGGGAATTCAGTATAGCACAAAGATATCTGTACTCCTCTTTTCTGCAGCACTATTCACAACAGCCAAGACATGCAATCAACCTAAGTGTCCATCAACGAACAAATGGACAAAGACATTGTGGTACATATACACAAAGGAATATTATACAGAATGAAATCCTGCCATTTGCAACATGTATGGAACTGGAGAACATTATGTTAAGTGAAAAAAGACAAGCACAGAAAAACAAATCTCACATTTTATGACTCATATATGGGAGCTAAATATTAAAAACAATTCGTCTCATGGAGACAAAGAGTAGAATGACGGTTACCAGAGGCTGGGAAGGGTAACAGGGAGGAGGAGATAAAGTGGGGACGGTTAATGGGTGCTAAAATATAGTTAGATAGAATAAACAATATTTGATAGCACCACAAAGTGACTATAATCAACTATAAGTTAGGGTATACTTTGTAATAACTAAAAGAGTGGAATTGGAATGTCCCTAACACAAAGAAATGTTAAATGCCAGAGGTGATGGAAACCCTAGTTACCCTGATTTGATTAATACACATTGTATGCTTGTATCAAGACATCACATGTACCTTATAATGATATAGAACTATTATGTACCCATAATAATTAAAAATAAAAAATTAAAATAAAATAAAATCAAGAGCCTTGGGGCTCCCAGCAAATAATGTGTTCCGAGTAAACACTAACCCCTCCCACATTTAAGGCCAGTTGTGTTAAATGCTGCTCAATGCATTTTTGTCCCCAAATTCATCAGATTTCCATAGAATCCAAAGGATGATATACATGTTTTAGTTGCCATCTCCAAAGTAGCACTGACAAATTTCCAAGATGTTGGATCTTAGCATAATGCTCTAAGTGCATTGCTTTGTATATAGTCAATTACTATTTAGTTAAACACTTCTAAAAGGTCAATAACTCAGGATCTTAGTCCAGTATAAAGTTGTCCATTAAGGTTTTACAAAACTGAAAGTCTCTTTGTTGATTGGATATGGATTTCATTCTAGCAGCAATTGGGAAGGTATTTTAGCGGCATTTGCTCCATAAACATTAGTCTTAGTACATAATTGGTCTGATGTAAAAAAGTATTCCCTCAGTGAGTAAGTTCGGTAAACATTGGGTTAAGCAAGATTAATCAGATTTCTTTGCTGTAGGAGGTATCAGAACCCTCAAAATGCTAATGAGAAATATGGTATTTAACAGGGAAGGAGAGAATATACATTGTCACACAAACCTATTAGAAATCAGGTGATACAAGTGTTCCAGAAAACACACACTGAAAAACTGTGAACCAAATGCATCTCTGGCTTAGTCTCATTTTAAGTATATCAAATATTTGATGGAATAGCTTAACCAAATATCCATGAGGAAAGAGAAATTTTCTCTAAAACAATCAGATTTCTGTATACCTGTTATTGTCTTTTCAATATTTTCAATTAATGCTATCTATTGGAAAATTTTCTCTACTTGGGAAAGTGTCTCTTCTTTCCAAGTAGAAATCAGTGTGGGATGGAGAGAAATAATGAATAGGTATGTCCTTTTCTGCCAATTTCTTTAGGGAAAAAAGCTGTTTTGTCAACTGGAAACCTAAATTTTATTCATCTTATATTTAATAATTTAATATGATTAAATCATGTGAAATGATCAGTAAAATGATGATATTGACACTAAAATAAAAGAAATACTACAATAGGAAACCAGAAAAGTAAACCACCAGATAGATTTCAAATAAATTAAAGTATAAGAAATGGAGCAGTACTTTGAGAATACTTATGTCCTTCATAGGTCTCTAGGTCCTACTATAAGCCAGCCATAACATGTACATCCATGAAATATGACTATGTAGTGTCAACACTTTAAAATTGGTTCATAATTGCAGGTGTTAGGATCTAAATATAAATAGAGATTTCTATGCCACTCATATTGTGGTTCTTCAGTTTAAGAAGTGAAAAGCATGTAAATGTCCAGCACTAAGGTCTAAAGTTAGCATAAAGGATAATATTCAGCCAAAAACATTAATATGTCAAACTTCATTCAAAAATGCCAATACATAGTTGTCAGGTTGTTTCTTTGAGAAGTTTATATTTTGTGATTGTAAAAGGTTTGAGATTAAAGCTATTTATCATATATGCCATAATATTTCTTAATCATGCATACGTTACTTAATGTTTTATTGGTACTTTCATAAGGCTGTATAAATAGTAATTACATATTTTTGGTTTACAGCCATCTCAAATTAACAAACCAGAATAGACTTTCTCAAGTGGATGATCAAAATTGCTAGACATGTGGCAAATACCATATACTCAAAACAAAGCATAAGGTATGTTTTAATACAACTTTTTGTTTTGGGGATTTATCAGCATCCAAAAGCACCTTTTTTCCTAACAGAGTCCTGCAGTTAGGTCCTCCCACATAAATAATAATTTACTTAATCAGTGTAGTTGCTTCTATCTAGAAAGTGAAATGTCCTAGGAATATGTGAATCTTAAGGCAAATGCTAGATTTGATTGTTCTTGCTCATAGTAAGAATGTATCTAAAGTCACTCCAATTCTCTCCATGTTGCTATTACATTTTTGTTAATCTTCACTCTCCACTATACCAAGCAAATCCATGAGAAAGAAATATTGTTTGTCACAGTATCTATAAAAAGTTTTCCATAAAGATTGATGATCAGAACAAAATAATATTTAATTTCAAAATATTGAAATGCTTAGATATATTATTTAGAATACAGAAATAACAGGTTTGCTAAAGAAAAATTAGGCCCTTTTCTTCTCCAAGCAGTGAGTGTTTGTTTCTTGCTTACTGTTCGCTACATTGAAAGTTAAATGCAAGCCTTGTGTGGGCAGCCCTCTCTTGTGAAGGAAACAGCCTCTGATCCTTTGCCTGGAATGTTCTCCCTCCAGATATAGACATGACCAGCTCCTCATATCTTCCAAGTTTTTACTGAAGAGTTACTTCTTTAGTGAGGTTCTCACTGACTGCCTTGCCTATAGTTTTTGTCCTCCCCCGACATTTCTACACTGCCGTTCCTGCTTTATTTTTTCTATTTATGATTTAGCATTATAAATAGAGAATGATAATTCACACTGTATACTTTATCTACTTATATTGTTTGCTACCTACTTCCATCACTAAAATAGAGGCTTCACAAAGATAGGGAGTCTTGTCTTTTTCTTTTAGTTCTGTAACTCCAGCACTCAGGACAGTCCCTGGCACATAATAGGTACTCAATAAATTATTGTTGAATGAATAAATCACCACCATCATAAAAAAAACCTCTTCTATGTATACAGATGATTCTTCTAGTTGGAGCACATTGTGAAATAATTATCTCAAAACTCTTTAATAGTTCAACAGCAATAAATAAATATTGACATAGGCACACGATGAAATATTGGACAATCAACAAAATGTTATAAAATATGTAATATGATGAGCAGACATTCAGTAGCATGTAAAAGCAACTAAAATAAAACATCTTAAAAAAAGAATAGTAAAACAAGGTAGATATTGGAAGGATATATTAACAGTCTGTATCTTATCTATATGTCTCTAAATTTTAGAACATAAACTCATCTTTTTTCCCTACTTTTTTTCTTTATAAGTCCCAATGAGCACACACAAATTGGTTAGGTCTAGTTATTTCATTGTTTATTCAAAATTTACATTAATTTGCTATTATTTTAAGGCTCTTGTTTTTCCAACTTGGTTGTAAGCTCCCAGAAGAGAAGATCATGTACAACAGTGGTCCTACAGCATCTAACTCAGTAGTAAATGCATGGTCAACCCTTATTACATATAGGTAGACCAACTGGTTGGTTGATTCACATATGGCATCATATATAGTATCTGCAGATATAGGAATCATATATGGTATGATCCCAAACACATATACATACACATATAGTACAATTCCTCATATAATTCTTGTATCTGTATTTACAGATATAGGAATAGGTCTCTGTTACCTTAAAATCAACTAGCTCTGTATGATGACACTAAGGTAACAAGCAAAAGAGATTAGCATATTAAGCACTTATTTTACAATAATATGTCATTTAGGATATCATGAGCAGTTCTAATTTAAAAGTTGAAAGAAAAGTCATATTTTACAAAAAACACACAGCTTTGAAACTAAATACACTATCTTAGCAATTTTCAAAGAAATTAAAATTTTTTATATGTCAAATACCAAAATTATCAAAACAATATTCAACATTATTAATACTTTCACAAAGCAATTTATTTAAGTAGAACTTCAATGTCAAGCATTTGTGTTATTTTTAATTTTTGCTATAAATAAGTCTATAATGTACTTTAAGCTAAATTTCTGTGTGATCATAGAATTAATTCATTCATAATTTTTCTCCCACCATTTATTGAGTGTCTTCCACTCTTAGGCTGAGACTTTCAGAAGGTGATGAGTCACACTTGGGATGTCTGTAGCACAGTTTAAATGTGATTACATTAGAATCTTAAGGGCACTCTGGTTTTTTTACTTGCAGTCAAAATCCCTGCATTGATTAAAATACATGAAATATGATGCATTTTTCCAACAAATGATAAGAAACCTTTACCAGAGACTTACTACTTTTTTCTATAAGAGAATTTGTGAAGTTAAATCCTCAAATAGCAAGAACATATAATTCTTTGAAATAATGACAGTTATTGTACTTTTGTTTGGAGCACTACCCCAATGGTCCTGAAATGGCTGTCTTTCACTCAAAAACAGACCTCTACCAATTAAATCCAAAACCTGAAGGAATTAAGCTTACATTAAAAAATTATCTCGAGAGAAAAAAAAATGGCGGTGTGATAGGGTCCTCCCACCGCACCGCTCCCAGGAAAGGAGGTGAAGAATGCCAGCGGCTGCCTGCGAGCACGGACCGCTCACTCCGAAAACAGCATTGCGAATTACAGAGAAACAACGCCGAACGCCCAGCCCAAAAAAACAGGTACAAAATTTTCACAAAGATCGGAGGGCGCACGGAGCACAATAGAGCCCAGAGCGCGGGAAGGACGCGCTCACCAGGTTGGCGCAGCGCGACCTGCCCCCCAAGCGGTTACGCGCCTCCCCATACACGCAGTCAGGGACAAGCCCAGAGTTGGGACAGAGCGGTTGCTCGGGCCGGCGAGCCCTGTGGAGAGGAGGAGGAAGTAGCCAGACCCAGACACAACTCGCAGCTGCAATATACAGAGACTGCCGAGGGCTGGGGAGGAACTGGGCAGGGACGGAGATTCAGCTTACCGGGACAGTGCGCGGGAACCCGTAGGCCGGCACTGCGCCACTAGAAGTCAGCGGGACTGGGCCCAGGAGTTTAACGGAGAGCGAGACACGCCCTTAGAAGCTGCTAGCAACTGCCGCTGCGGCCGGTGGAGAAAAACTGCGCTCCTGGCGCGATCGGAGCCCGGCTGTGCGCCAGGCTGGCGGCGGCCGCCATCTTTACAGCCGCACGCGCGGAGCTGGGAGCCACGTCTCTAGCCCCACCCCACCCCAGCCCAGGGCTCTTCCGCTGGGGCGAGACAGGCTTTGCCTTTGGTGGCCAGGGACAGCCGCATCCGGGGGTTCCAGGTGGGACGAGATCCCGGAACTGTAGCAGCGGGACTTTTGAGTATTGGAAACAGTTTGCAGCTCATTCATCTAGTTCTGCTACCCCGGCTCTGGCCTCCGACAACTCTGCTCCGTGCCGGTCCTAGTGCCCGCCCCTCAGGTCCCAGCCCTCCTGTACCCCAGAGATCGCTCATTTTGAAGGTTGCTGGCTATAGTGACTCATGTGGTATAACTGCTGGTTCCCAAGACAACCAAATACCTCAAGAGCCACAGGCTGAACCAGAGCAGCTCCCCATAATCCTACCCACTTCAATAGGGAATTTCGCGCCATCCAAGAGCGCTTCCAGCGGCCACTACTCCCCCCTCCCCATGGGAACGTCCCCCCAGTGGAGACTGCTGGGGATAGAGACGGCCACCCGCCTCGCCTTGAGGTCTAGTGGTGGAAAAGGGGTGCACAATTGGAGATCCCCCTATCAACCAGTATCACGCGGAGACACACATCAGAAGGGCAGCCACACATGGCTAGAGGAGCAACCTCTGAGCTGTGTAGAATTTTCCCAACTCAGCTCTCACACTGCAGCCAAAAGAAATTGTGTTTCTACCTGAACCTCAGGAGGAGCAGGGTCAAAGTAACCCCTAGGAGCTACAAGGCCCCCCCCAAAGCACAGGGCTTTCGCATACCCCAACTGGGGAATCAGAGTCTGCCACGGACATAACAGAATACCTAGCTAATAGGGAGCGGAGGACTCATATCCTCAAGTACAATCCATTAGCTCAGAGCCCAAGCTGGGAGGTCATTCTCACCACACTCCACTGGGAAGAGGAGAAGACCACAGGTCAGAGTTAACTCAAGATCCAACAAACTTGCTAAAATACACCTAAGGCAATACAGGCCACTACTTCTCTCCCTGGCTTTGCCAAGGAACAATAATTGTGGGCCTGGTGACAGGACCATAAACTAGCTCTAACACCCCCAGCTCTCGACCAAGAGGCCAGATGAGAAAAAACCAGCGAAAGAACTCAGGGAACATGAAAAATCAGAGTGAAAAGTCACCCCCAAAAGAAATTATCAGTTCCTCAGCAATGGATACCAACCCAAATGAAATGGGTAGAATGACAGAAGAGGAATTTCATTTATGGATTATAAGAAAGCTCAATGAAATTCAAGAGAAAATTGAATCCCAGCACAAAGAAACCACAAGAAAAATGCAAGAAATGAATGAAAAATTCTCCAAAGAAATAGAAATATTACGGAAAAATCAAATAGAAATCCTAGAAATGAAAGAAGCATTCAAGGATCTACAAAACACAGTGGAAAGCCTTAAGAATAGGCTGGACCATGCAGAGGAAAGAATTTCAGAGCTGGAAGACAGCTCCTATGCGCTAAATAAATCAGCCGAAGAGAAAGAACACAAAAACAAGAGGCAGGAAAAAAGCATACAAGAAATGTGGGATTATGTAAAGAGGCCAAACATAAGGATAATAGGTATCCCTGAGGGAGAGGAAGAAAATTCGCATGGGCTGGAAAATTTATTTGAAGGAATAATAGAGGAAAATTTCCATGGCTTAGCCAGAAATCTCGACATCCAAGTACAAGAAGCACACAGGACTCCTGGGAGAGTCAACGTGAAAAGGCATTCACCACGCCACATAATTATTAGACTGACCAAAGTAAACACAAAAGAGGCACTCCTCAGAGCTCTAAGACGAAAAAAGGAGGTAACCTACAAAGGGAAACCCATCAGATTAACTGCAGATTTCTCAGCTGAAACCTTACAAGCCAGAAGGGAATGGGGAGACATCATCAATCTCTTAAAACAAAACAAAGGTCAACCCAGAATTCTGTATCCTGCCAAACTAAGCTTCTTATATGAGGGAGAAATAAAGACCTTTCCAGATAAGCAATCACTGATAGAATTTGCGAAATCCAGACCGGCCTTGCAAGAAATGCTTAGACCTGCATTATACACTAAACAGAGCAACAGACACCCACCTATGTAAAACTATGCAGAAGCTAAAACCCCAGAAACCAGCTTCCACAATGACACAAGAGGTAAAACAAAAGATACCACCCAACAGAATAATCAGAAATTTACCCCAAATATCAATTCTCTCAATAAATGGAAATGGCTTGAACTGCCCATTGAAGAGACATAGGCTGGCTGAATGGATTAAAAAATATAAACCAAGTATCTGTTGTCTTCAGGAAACACACCTTACACACAAAGACGCATTCAGACTCAAGGTGAAAGGATGGAATACAATTTTTCAGACTAATGGAAACCAAAAGAAATCCGGAGTAGCCATCCTCATTTCAGATGACATAAACTTTAAAGCAATAAAAGTAAAGAAGGACAAAAATGGACACTATATAGTGGTGAAGGGAAAAATTTCACAAGAGGATTTAACAATCCTAAACATTTATGCACCCAACACAGGAGCACCCAGGTACATAAAGCAAATGCTGCTAGATCTAGACAACATAATAAGCAGGAATGCCATAATTGCAGGGGACTTCAACACCCCACTGACGGAACTGGACAGATCCTCCAAACAAGAAACAAATAGAGAAATAAAAGACCTAAACAGGACTATAGAACATTTGGGCCTAACAGATATCTACAGAACACTCCACCCAAATAACACTGAATATACATTCTTCTCATCAGCTCATGGAACTTTCTCTAAAATTGACCACATCCTAGGCCACAAAACAGATCTAAACAAATTCAAAAAAATAGAAATCATACCATGTATCTTTTCAGACCACAGCGGAATAAAATTAGATATCAATTCCAACAGAAACTCACATCTTCCTCCAAAAACTTGGAAACTAAACAACCTATTGCTGAATGATTATTGGGTCAAGGAGGAGATTCAAAATGAAATCAAAAGATTCTTCGAACTAAACGATAATGGGGACACAAGTTATCAAAATCTGTGGGATACAGCAAAAGCAGTCCTGAGAGGAAAACTTACCGCCCTAAATTCCCACATCCAAAAGACAGAAAAGTCACAAATCAGTAAACTAATGAATCATCTTAAGGAAATGGAAAAGGAAGAGCAAAGCAATCCTAAAACCAGCAGAAGAAAAGAAATAACCAAAATTAGAGCAGAATTAAATGAAATCGAGAACAAAAGAACAATACAGAAGATCAATGAAACGAAAAGCTGGTTCTTCAAAAAGATAAACAAAATAGACAGGCCACTTGCCAGGTTGATCAGAAGCAGAAAGGAAAGAACTCTAATAAGCTCAATTAGAAATGAAAAAGGAGAAGTCACAACTGATACCATGGAAATACAAAACATCATCTTTGAATACTACAAAAATCTCTATGCCCACAAACATGAAAATGTGGAGGAAATGGACAAATTCTTAGAAACACACTACCTCCCTAGGCTCAACCAGGAAGAAACAGAATTTCTAAACAGACCAATATCAAGCACCGAAATGAGGCAGTAATTAAAAATCTACCCACAAAAAAAAGTCCCAGACCAGATGGGTTCACACCTGAATTCTACCAAGCCTACAAAGAAGAACTGGTGCCTATACTGCAGAAATTATTTGAAAATATCCAGAAGGATGGAATCCTCCCAAACTCATTCTACGAAGCCAATATCACCTTGATACCAAAGCCAGGAAAGGACACAACAAAAAAAGAAAACTACAGACCAATATCCTTATGAATATAGATGCAAAAATTCTCAATAAAATCCTTGCAAACCGAATTCAAATGTACATCAAAAAAATAATCCATCACGATCAGGTGGGCTTTATTCCCGAGATGCAGGGATGGTTCAACATATGCAAATCTATAAATGTAATTCACCATATAAATAAAAGCAAGAACAAAGATTATATGATCCTTTCAATAGATGCAGAAAAGGCTTTTGACAAAATCCAGCACCCTTTTATGATGAGAACTCTTAACAATATAGGCATAGATGGCTCATTCCTAGAAACTATTAAAGCCATATACGATAAACCCACAGCCAATATCATACTGAATGGGGAAAAATTGAAGGCATTCCCCCTTAAAACTGGCACCAGACAAGGGTGCCCACTATCTCCACTTCTTTTCAACATAGTGCTGGAAGTCCTGGCCACAGCAATTAGACAAGACAGAGGAATCAGGGCGTCCAGATAGGGGCAGAAGAGGTCAAACTTTCACTATTCGCAGACGATATGATATTATACATAGAAAACCCCAAAGATTCAACCAAGAGATTACTGGAATTGATAAATGAATTCAGCAAAGTCTCAGGATACAAAATTAATACACACAAATCCATAGCCTTCATATATGCTAATAACAATCAAGCCGAGAAACAAATTAAAGATGCTATACCTTTTGCAATAGCAACAAAGAAAATTAAATATTTAGGAATATATCTAAGGAGGTCAAAGACCTATATAGAGAGAATTATGAAACACTGAGAAAGGAAATTGCAGAGGATGTAAATAGATGGAAAGCCCTACCATGCTCTTGGATAGGCAGAGTCAACATAGTAAAAATGGCTTTGCTACCTAAATTAATTTACAGAATCAATGCAATCCCTATCAAAATACCAACATCATTTTTTGCCGATCTAGAAAAAATAATTCTACGCTTCGTGTGGAACCAGAGAAGACCCCATCTAGCCAAAGCAATCTTAAGCAAAAAGAACAAATTGGGAGGCATCTATCTACCAGACTTCAAACTATACTACAAGGCTATAGTAACCAAAACTGCATGGTATTGGCACAAGAACAGACACGTAGACCAACGGAACAGGACTGAGAACCCAAATATAAAACCAACCTCATACAGTCACCAGATCTTTGACAAATTCCAGAAAAATGTACACTGGGGAAAAGAATCCCTATTCAACAAATGGTGCTGGGAAAATTGGATGGCCATATGTAGAAGACTGAAAGTGAACCCGCACCTCTCACCTCTCACAAAAATCAATTCACAATGGATAACAGATCTAAACCTAAGACATGAAACCATAAGAATTCTCGAAGAAAATGTTGGAAAAACTCTTATGGACATTAGCCTAGGCAAAGAATTTATGAAGAAGACCCCCAAAGCAATCACAGCAGCAACAAAAATAAATACATGGGACCTGACCAAATTGAAAAGCTTCTGCACAGCCAAGGAAACTATCACTAGAGTGAACAGACAACCTACAGAATGGGAGAAAATATTTGCATGCTACACCTCTGATAAAGGGCTGATAACCAGAATCTATACAGAACTTAGAAAAATCAACAAGAAAAAATCAAACAACACTATTAAAAAATGGGCAAAGGACATGAACAGAAACTTTTCCAAAGAAGACAGAATGATGGCTAGCAAACATATAAAAAAGTGCTCAACTTCTCTAATCATCAGGGAAATGCAAATGAAAACCACAATGAGATATCACTTAACTCCAGTGAGATTGGCTCATATCAAAAAATCCCCAAATAACAAATGTTGGCGGGGATGTGGACAGATAGGAACACTCATACACTGCTGGTGGGACTGCAAATTAGTACAACCTCTATGGAAAAGAATATGGAGATACCTCAAAGAATTAAAAGTAGAATTACCATTTGACCCAGCAATCCCACTACTGGGTATTTATCCAAAAGAAAAAAAGACATTTTATATAATAAAGACATGTGCTCTCGAATGTTCATAGCAGCACAATTCACAATTGCAAAGTTGTGGAAACAGCCAAGGTGCCCATCAATACACGAGTGGATCAATAAAATGTGGTATATGTATACCATGGAGTATTACTCAGCAATAAGGAACAACAGTGAATTAACACATCTGGTATTATCCTGGTTGGAGCTAGAACCCATTCTACGAAGCGAAGTGTCACAGGATTGGAAAAACAAGCACCACTGGTACTCACCATCAAACTGGTACTAACTGATGAACACTTACATCACACAGGGCAATAACATTCATCTGAGGGCGGGTGGGCGGGAGGGGGGTGGAAGGGATGGGAAAAACTCTCACTGAATGGATGTGGGGAGCACAGTTTGGGGGATGACCACGATTGTGGCTCTGACACGGGCAGAACAGGGGCAATGTGTATGGCCAAAGTGTTGTACCCCCATGATATTCTGAAATTAAAAAAATAAATTAAAAAAAAAATTATCTCCTCAAAAACAGATTTTGAGAATAAACTGAACATTATTCAGGGTTGCAGTATTCAGACAATCAAAGAGAGAAACCAAACTAAAATGGTAAGGACATTTATCAATAGCCAAAATTGCATATCTAAACATAAAAGAGAGACTAGTATAAAGGATATATTTAAGCCATGATTCATTTGAGAAGAGTTGTGACTATTTAACATACATAAACCATTTTGAATTTTAGTTATTCAAGCAATAAGTGCCAAGTATTTAGGCGTTTAAAGGTTTTAAGACGGTCAACATTTTTATTGGCATGTTTAAAATGTTCTCTTTTTAATTAAGGAGTGCATTTTTAAAGGCTAATAGTAGAATTAATGGAGTTATATTAACTTTTATGTCACTTTTAAAAATGTAATATCAACATATATAATTTAATTTAATGCAAGTTTAATTACATATATGTTAAATTTTACAAACAGTTTATTAAGTTTCTTTAAAATATCACATTGTGCTTCTTAGTAGGATTGCATTGAGATAATAGATTAATGTATGATCTTCCAGTCTAGGAACATGGTATGCCTTTTAACTAATTTTATATGTTTAGTAGATCATGTTTGGGCTGCAGCTTTCAACATAAAAAAGTCAAAATCAAACAGCAAAAATGCTAGTACATCAAAAAGACTTTTTGAAGAACCACACTAATGAAACAACATCCAGAATAATTTCATAGAAATCTTTATGAATGGACAATTACTTGGAACCTACCTCTGCCATGACCAAGAGAAGGGGTACCTTGGAAGAGAAAGGTAAAGTTAAAAGGGTGATGTAAAGTTTTAGATCATATGTTCATATTCCAGAGAGAACAATAAATCTGTCTTAGACAAATCTGTTCTAAATCTAGCTAAAACATAATTCAGAGAAGCTTGTTTTGATACCACAAGTCCCTGTTCTTCTCCCAATTAGAAAGTTAGCACTTGTAATTTCACATTTTAAAACTCAATAAAAACAACTTTTAGGTATGTACCAGATATTAGTTGGAACACAGGTGAGATAGTTTTCTTTGGTATATGTTTGATCTTTCTTTTGAACGGGGAGCAGTTTTTTAAAAAGCAAATTATCTATCACTTGGCATGTCTTCTTTGCTGGTAGAAAATGAGTCCTTTACTTAAAAATTTGTGTTTGAATATTTTTGTTTAAAGGTCTAGCAGCTATATACTTATTCACAAAAGTAACCTTCAAAAATCATCTACACTTTGTTTTTGCCTCACACTATCATCAGTTACAAATAATTTATAATGTATATTTTTTCTTTGAATCACTTAAGAACCATTTTATATAGTTTATTTTAATATAGATCAATAAAAGTACCATCTTTGTATAAATATATTTCCAATAACTGGAATTAAAATCCTTGGAGAAACACTGTTCATAAAAACAAATACATTTAGTAAAGCTAAATTATAAATTCATCTTAAAAGGTACTTTACGAGCAAAGTATGAGTATACATTACTATTAATAACTTTACCACAACCAAATATTTCAAATTCTATGTAGCCAAGGTCTTGATTTAAGGGGAAAAAAATAAAAAGAACCTTTCAAATCTTCTCCACTGCAATACTGTTCAGAGATATCATCCTTAAAACATACTAAATTATAATTTGCAGTATATAAAAAAATGCTCATTTCAATGTGAAAGAATTCTAGCATTTGCAAACAATAAAAGTGCAGATTCTCTCATGCTAAAACAACATCAAAGCAACCAGCCTTTTTGTTATGCTGGGTGCCCAAGTTTTAAAGGCTTAAGTCAAAATATCCTCGTGAGACCACCTGGCATTTATTTCTTTTAATATCTCTTGTTTAAGACATGGCAGCAATCAGGCACAAAACACCATCGTGTACTCCACTTTAAATAACCCATCTTGTAGTAATTGTTCTTTTTAAAGAGAAGGGTCCTTAATGCATAAATGAGCACAATTGTGGAGTGGAAAAGCCTAAACATAAAGGATGGCCAGTGTCCTCTGAACTGATAACAGATTTTACCATAGAAACTAGAAGTTAATTGAGATACTTAATAGTCACCCCCAGAAGCAGAACTGTTTAATAATACAAAAATATCAGTTTTAAGTTGAAAACTTTTTCTAAACTAATATTTTTAATTCATCAAAGTTCTCATC
Organism: Daubentonia madagascariensis; assembly: GCA_023783475.1. Lineage (NCBI taxonomy): Eukaryota > Metazoa > Chordata > Mammalia > Primates > Daubentoniidae > Daubentonia > Daubentonia madagascariensis. The sequence continues at coordinate 18,935,731 of JAKFHU010001684.1, read as the reverse complement.
TCATTACTTGGTACAATACAGTTAGTGTCATTCACTAGATACCATCTGGGTTCTGTATTAAGTTCTTACATTTACAAAAGTGCCTGACCCTTATTAAGGTATTATTTTTGTTGTTATTATTTTATGACAGGTAATATCTGATTGAGGGCATTTTAATAAAATTGAAAAGGTAAAAATCTTAATCATGTTAGATTTTTCAGTAAGTTAAACTAGTTGAAAACATATTTGCGTGAATCATCCGGTCCGGAATCATTTTTATTCTCTAGTTATTTTCTTACTAATGTAGAAGGATTTTTCAATCAGAACATGGAGAGTTATTTTCCTCCAATTTTCAAGGCAGTTTATAAAGTATGCCCTCCTGCTTCCATCATCACTTCTGCCCCGTGGCTCTAACAGCTGCTACAGAGAGTGAGTTAGAAAGCTCTGAAAAAGAGACAGCCCCCTTTAAATTGCACATAAAAGGATTTTCCCCACTAGCTAATAGGAATAAAACACAATAAACAAAAAAACAAAAATATAATTAGTATGCTCTAAAAATTGCACGCATACAGAATTTTATGCAATTAAAATATTAAATACATTAACTTTAATGCAAGCAGTCAGCCAGCTCCATGGAGATCTCCACGGGGCAATGACAAGCATTGGGCATAGTAAGAGGACCAATTGGGGACACAGAAACAAGTCAGTGAAACAAGGTTCTATGTAGAAATAAGAAATAATGCATGTTTTGCTTTGTTTCTTAGTAACTCCTGGCTAAATATTTCATCAATATTCTAAATGGAAAAATTAGTAGTAAATATTAGGACCAGACAGTGATTATGTAGCTTTAACTTCAGTAAAACATTTTATGTACGCTTAAATTAACTATTTAGATAAGTATAAATGCCTTAGTCTATAGTGTTTTTTTCTCAATCAATCTTTGTTGTTGTTTGTACAAAGCCTCATCTCAATGACGTTTTCTGTACTGGGGTACAGAATGTCCAGACAAAGTAAAAAATTCCTCTTACAGATTCTAGTGGAACCAGTGTTATTCCTGGAGACGTATTCCACATGATCACTAGAACTTCTAATTCAACAACGCTTCAACAAAAACATGTCTTTACGGTCTTCATCATACAATATCACCAAAGGCAATTTTTATTAATGGGGTCAAGGGAATTAAAGTACATAGTCTCCTGTATACTTGATAACTTGATCAATATAATTACCCTGGAAATAAGTAGAAACAACGAAAATGAAGACAGAACACATATATGGAACTATTAAAATCTCTGACAAGTATATTGTAAAAATAAATTATTATTAGATAAACTCACCTTTTGCTTATAGTGTATAGACAAAACAGACATGGGACAAAAACAAAGAGGAAACAATATGAAAGTAATGGCCAAAAGGGCAAAGTTCCAGGAAAAGTATCTGATACTTGAAATTAGTAGCAGTCAGCAATTGGAGGAGGGAGCAGAAATGACTGCTCTGAGTGACATGCATAAGAAAAGCATATTGTCAAGAGATACATCTAATGCTGGAGTCTATAGAGGAAGGAATGTCTTCTGCAGGGTGCTGCCCTTACTCCTCCCCTCTTGACACACATACTTTCAGGCAGACTAAATATAACTCCTTTCTGGAAAGTATCCTGTAACTTTCCCAAGAGAGTTAATGGCTCTTGTTCAATATTTTCAAGAATTTGGATCATCTGTGTGGATCATAATTATTTACTTACTACTTTTTCTCCCAAACTAGAATGTGAGCTTTCTCCAGGTTAGAACAATATTTTAATCATCTTAGTATTTCTCAAGCCTAATAACAGTACTTATAGCATTCACTCAATTTTCTTATTTTTAGCTTGGCAAAGCAAAAATTCTCCCTCAGAATTTTTTAAGGTAATATTCTTTGTTCTCATAATTATTGCAACTCTTTTAGAGTACATCTGAATTATGCAGATTAAACATGGTCAACAGCCTTTTGGTCACAGACCCCAGACTTTCTCTCTAAATTTTATGCCATTTTTGTAGGCACACTTCCTGGTTCCATGTTACACAGTCTCTCCATACTTGGGATATTCATGCATCCAGAAACGGTTATGATGTTCTCTGTCTATTGTCTCTTAGACATTTAAAAATTCTGATTTCAGGTTCTGAGATGATACAAAATAAACCCAATAGCACAGTTAGTGTTGCAGAGCTATTGTTAAACCTTCACATCACCAGAGTGAAGTCAGAATAGTGCTATTCTTGCAAAAACTAGAATAACACTGAACTAAATGGGCAGACTTGTAATTCTATCACTGGACAAAAAATGGTACCAAAAGTTAGTCTTAGAAGAGGTTAAAAAAGCTATTGACCTAACAAAATCAGAAATGATTACATTCTTATATATTTGTATGTGTGTGTGTATATATATATAATACATACACACGTATCTGTATATATGTGTACATAAGTATATATGGACACACATATGCATTTTTATACATATTTGTGTGGGTATATATATGTGTATATATGCACATGTATGTATTTAAATACTCAAATATACAAGTGTATGTTGGGTCACCACTTGGAAAGACACTTAAATAAGTCTAGAGTAGGGTAAAAAGAGGGGAAACAGGGTAAGACAAGGGAATGTTTTCTCCAAAAATTTAACAGCACGTAGAAAGCCAAAAACATAGATAGGGCTTGGTCTAATGGAAGATTTTCTTTCTTTCATTCTGTATTCTTGACCCACAGATTGAGGGGTAGCGTGGAGGGGAGATGGTAAGAGGCTGCAGAGGGCTCTGACTGTTGACACTGGACTACTTCCTTCTTCTGGACACCGTGGCTATCTCAGAGGTGGTGAAGGAGGAAACCCACTAAAGAGCAGGAATGGAATGCAGTCGAACCCAGCAAACACTAGGAGCTCAGATGTGGTGCTGGTGGGCACCATCTGTGGGCCGTGGTTAGAGTGTTGGGATGCCAATCTTTGTCTAGCAGAGAGTGCTCTGAAAGCGCATCTGGTGAAGGATGGGACAGGATGGCAGTGCAATTCAGATGGCAGCATCCTGAGGTTTCGTCCATGGGCATTAAATAAAGAGGGAAAGTTCTCCCTTGTCTGTTTACCAAAATTTTTGTACTTAAAACAACCAGTCTTCTTATCCTGGGAACTAATGACTTAAGTCAGTTATAAACAAAGTATCTGTTTGAAATTCAAAGTTTAGTCTGTATGGCCCGGGGCAACCTTATTTAGCAGCACAATTATGTCTAAAGATGGAAAAAGACAGGTGGTCAGTGTACAAAATTATACTGAAGGATCTTTTTTCTTTGGCTGACAGAGACAGCTCTTTGAAAATGAGGGCAAACTGGTCAGTCATCAGGGAAGAGTTGTTCGGGGACAGTTAGAAGGCAGGGACACTGAAATGCTCTTTAGAGCTGAGGAACAGCTCTGCTGTGTTTTATTTTTAATCTTTTGTTACTTTATATTCCACAGATATTCCAATGAAATAAAATAAAACAAAATAAAAATTGTGAATATAAACTTAGCTGCTGGTTTCATAATGTTTGGTTACATGGTGTGGGTGGCCCATAATAACTTTCCATAGCCAATCTCTGTTATCAGAAGAATGTAATACAAATTCCTAAACTTCCTGGGTCCCCTGCCTCATGTATAGAATGTGGATGATAGTAATGCCAGCCATAAATGGTTGCTAAAAGACTGATGAGCACACACAAAGGTAAATGTGAAATGTGATACAGTGGATACATGCTCTTATACTGAGGGAGAATTTTGTTCTGATAAAAATATTTGGAATGCCTAGTGAATACTCCAAATGCCTAGTTTTACTCCAAAACAGATGTACTTGGAAAAAGGAGAAAATGGAAAGATAATTTAGACTATAGCATTGAGCAGCAATAATGTGCAACCCGTATGTATACGGTTCAGTAATGTCTAGTGTATTGCGTATTGTTGCTGATAAAACTTGCAAGGAGGTGAATGTAACCTCTTCTATAGACTCAAGCCTCATGTTTATCTTAGAGATTAAAAACCACAAATCATCAGACCTCAGTTTTACCTGATGTTATGTTGTCGTAGCATGGGCTTAAAACGTGACTGGTTTGGTTGTCTGGAGTATAGAATCCATACAACTGACAAGGAGGTGGGGGATCTGTCAGTCATAAATGCTGGGATTTATGGAAGATGTTCACTCTCTCAGTTATGAGTGAGGCAGAACACCAAACAGAGGACAGGAGAACAAAGGCCTGAGTTTGGAAGAGATTCTACTCCCAGGGAAGGGCCAGGAAGCAAATTACCATCAAAGAAGAAGACTTGCATGTTCATAGGGTTATGACACACTCACCTGGACCATAAAAGACAGATAAGTCTCCTCTGTGAATTGGTACATCAAAATATACCAGTTGGTAGTGAAAATTATCAGCTAGATCGAAAATTCCCTTGGTGCACACAGAATCAAGATATAGGCAAACTTTACACCATTGTCCTCTTTATCAAAGCTGGTGCTCTTCTGCCACAGATATTTAATCAGAAGAGGAAGAACCCTTCCACAATAGCTCTGCTCAAGTCCCATTTTCCCCAACATATTTCTCCTTTCCACTGCCAAAACTCAAAGTGAGTAGACCTCTTAGCCTCTTGGTAGCTTTAAAGCCATTGGAATATGAGCCTGTGAGAAAACAATAAAGTGTACCCAAGCCACTTCAGGATATTCAACTCTCAGTGATATTTTAAGCCCAAGACTCTATGTGTGTTCCCAACTTTCCATTTCTACTGTTATTACCTTTGTTCATTTGTTAATTCATTTAAGAAATGTTTAAGCATCTACCCTGTGTCAGACACATGCTAAACAATAGCAGATATAATCCCCACCTTCATTTTCTTTAGTCATATGCCTTACAAAAATAAGATTGATGAAATGGTTAAAAGTGGCAAGATTTACAAAAGTCCACTTGGTAGACTTCCTTAGCTCAATTCAGAGTGCATAGCCATTTACCACCTCTAGCAGCTCTCTGAGAGAGCCTGATCAGAGAGAAGGACACAGGCTACTAGAGGTTCCAAGACATGCCCAAGATCACACAACCTTGGGTGTAAAGTCTGGCCAGACCAGACCCCAGACGAGATGACATGAAATACTGGTCTAGTTCTTTTCCTTCTACACCAGTGAGTTTTCAAATGTTTGTGTCACTTAACTTGAATAGTATAACCCTTTCCTTAAATTATATATTACTTAGAAATTCCAAATAAAAATAGATAAAAGCAAAAGTTCTCCAATGGAATCAGGCCCACAATCTGCTAGGCGTGCCTTTCCTGGGAGGTCACCATGTCACGCAGTACAGGGCTCCTCAGGCTCTTGGCGACAGGATTCTACAGTATTCCTCATACAAAGGCCAAATAAGATGAAAGAAACTTAAACTCAGAAAACTTAAAATATGTACTTGGTTCTAGTGTTTGTTTTTCTACTTACCTACATATAGAAACTGAGGAAAGGAAGAACCACACTAAACAGAAACAAGAGAAGATACTCTCTTCATGCTTTTAAAGCTTGCCTGCTCATTTTTTTCTCCAAACCAAATTTTTGTAGAGGAAGTTTAAACCTTTTCAACAGAAATCCAACCTTTGTATACTGATTATCATGTCTACAACTACTATATTAATATAGTAAGTAAATTCACAAGGCCCAAATTAAATTTGAATTAATAAGTATACGCTCCTGGGCAAAAATCAAAGTGAAGGACTCAATAACAAATTGATGCAACAGTATAAGCCAGGAAAACGAAAAGTTAGTTTTTAAAAATTTTTTCATTTAAATGTTAGTAGAAAGGAAAGATTTCAAATAATTTGTGGTTCTCATTTGTTTTAAGCTTAAGAAATTTTGGGGTATGTCTAATTAATCCATTTAGCCCTTTTGCATGAGAATTTAAACTAAGCAATAGTATAAATATTATAGATGGTATAAATTTATACTGTATGCGTTTTAGAGGACAAATGGACATTTATTGTCAAGGAATTCCTTTGCACATAATAAGTATACACAAAATCACTTTGCTCTTGAATAAAGATCTTAATGTGTCCTTTTTTCCCTCCCTCAAATGAAATGGAAGAATGTTTTCTTTGACGTCTTTTGTTATTTTATATTCCACAGATGTTCCAATAATATTTTTTAAAATTACAAAAATAAACATTGATTCTGGTTTTACAATATTTGTTTACATAGTGTGGGTGGTCCCTAACAACTTTCCACGGGCAATGTTTGTTATCAGAAGAACTATTTATTATCCCTCACAAAGATTTTTAAAAGGACAAAGACACTTTAGTTTGACAGATATTCCTGTATCGTTTCTAGTATGTACCCTTATATCTCCATTATGAATAAGATGCTCATTAAGTTTATCATTGAAATGACACCTAGTATTTGATATAGTTCAAAATCACCCAGTGAGGCAGTTTGGAAACTGTTGCTATACCTTTTACTGAGAAATGTTCAATGGGAAACGAGAGTTTTTTTTTTTTTTATTGGAATGCTGACTTAAGTTTGGAGGAGTCAATTTAAAAATATTATCCTCTGAACATATATGGTCTCAACTCTATATTAATTACCTGTGACTCAGGGATGTCACTAGCTCATTGAATCTGAGTTCATGTAAAATGAAAGAGTTGGACCAGATTGCCTCTATGAATATCCTTCTATTACTCTCATCAGAGAGGACCACATGAAGGACGTGGTTCTTAAGCAGGGCTCTAAAAAACCAAAAGGATTTTGATATATGAAGGACAATTTTTCTTGGGATTTTCATTATGTTGGTCTCCAGTTGCAGAAGTTTTCAAATAACAAACCCTTGCTAGAGGACAATTCCAAATCACTTTGCTTACGAAGAACAGCCCGCATTGTTATTCCTCTCCACCATTTCAATATTACTAGCACTACTAGCTTAAAGTAAACTTTTGTAATAGGTAGGTGCATCTACTCACTCACCATGTCCTGAACATGATTCATGCCTTACAGCATCCTTGACCGTCATGTCATTCCAGAACCTCCCCCTAGAATGTACGTCTCCCTTCTTCCAAAGTACCTGTTCTTCAACTCCAATACTTCTTCCTCTGTAAAGGTTTCTTTAAATGCATATGCCAGTCTTCTACTTCTCATCTCTGGTGGCTTCTGTCGCCTTTGAGATACAATTCCATGTCTACAACATGACATATAAGGCTCTTTGTGATATGTCTCCTGTCTCTAACCTCATTTATTAATGCATTTTAAGAGATAATTAATAATAACTTCTAATGTACCAGGCAGTGAGCCGAGATAATGAATCAGACAGGCAGGTCCCTGTCATCATGGAATTTGCATTCTAGTGGGAAAGATAGATAATAATAAGCAAATAAAAAAATACATCACGATGATAATTTCAGACAATGATATGAAGAAAATAAAGCAGAAACATGATAGAGTGGGGGAAGGGATGGATCAAGGAAGAAAATTTTGAGGAAAGGACGTTTCAACAGAGACTTAAGGACAAGAAGATGTCAGCCAAGTCAGAATCCAAGAGAAAAGCGTTGCAAGCAGGAATAGCAAGTGTCAAGGGCAGAAGCAAACTTGGCCTCTTCAAAGAAGGCAGCCACTGTGATTTTGTGTAGTGTGCCAGGTAAGACATAGGGGTTACAAATGGACTCGGAGAAACAGGCAGTGCCAGGGCAAGCAGGGCCTGATTGGCTAGGCTAGATGGAATTTGCATTTTCTTCTTAATACAAGAGGAAGCTGTAGGAAGGTTTAAGCAGAATGAGAAGTGTGCTATGACTTACATTTTAAAATGATTATTTTGGCTGCTGTGTGAGGAATGCATTTTAATGTTACAAAAATAGAACTGGGAGAGGAGGCCATTGCAGTAGTAACTTCATCTCCAGCCACTCTTAAATATTGTCCCTTTGCCCTGGATGTGACTTGCAGAACAGTTTTTCCACTGGCTAACATAGAGGACTTAGAAGTGGAATTCTGTTTCATAAAGATGATATTATAAACAGTCATGTACTAGCAATGTGGAAGTCAAAGGAGATAAATGTTCTAAAAATGTAGAAATGTCAGTTGTGTTAAATGCAGGATTCATTAATTCACTTCATTCATTCTCCCACAAAATATTGGCTGAAAGTTAATATGTATCAGGCACAGTGCTAGTTTCTGGGATTAAAGAGGTGGTAATAGTAACAGGAACTAAATAATAATAAAATTAGCTGAAATATATGAGATTACTACATATTAAGCTCTGTACAACACTCTTTACATATATTAACTCATTTTTCCTTACAACAGCCCCGTGAATTGTTTATAATTAATTGCCGTTTTACAGAGGAGACAACTAGAACAGAAGGGTTAAGAAACTTCCTCATTGTCAGTCAGCAACACAGGGTCTTGAACCTACAGAGGCTAGCTCCGGAACCTGTACTTTTATTATCCATTTCATAAGACATCTTTGGAAATTAAAACAAATATTTTCATTATTTTGGGGACTTGCTATCTGGTCATTAACACAAATACTAAGCAAAACCATAAATATAATTAGTAAAAACCAATGGTTTTTGGATAAGTAAATGGATTTGCAAGAGTAAATTTTCAATAACCTGAAATACTGACATTCCCTTAATTTCAATGAGTTAATAAAGAAAGAAAAAAACGTGAGGACACAAGAGCAATGAACTTGGCTGTTTGAGAAATTGCCAATGAAAGAAAGAACATCATAAAATAGGAGCAAGAATTGGAAACCCAAGGTTAAGAATGGAAGACTCTGAACAAATTTGGAGATAGAGCAAAAGTAACAGTTAGAAATTAAGAGTTTAAAAATGGGAAGAACTAATGTACACACAAGTCCCTCCAGGTAGGAATGATCTAACCACAGGTTAGGCATTATATTTAGGACAGGAGAGAAATTTTATTAACTAAATTTTGAAGGAAAGAAGAGGGGTAACCAGAAATAAAATGAGGTAAAAATCAAGGATAGAAATAATTCACATTAAATGGCCATATTAACAGAAACATCATATGGGACGTGGAGCCACATATAACATAACAAAGAACGCTATATGTTATCAAAGCTCCAGATAGGTACAACATTTATTCCTTGCTGAAATAAGACTGGAAGATAATATCAGAACTCTATTGCTTATAATTTTACATTTACATAATATTCGTACTTTTGTTAAATATTTTGTATATCAAATATAGAATATACCATCACACACATTCAGGTATTCTCATTTTGTTTGGAGATTATCAAAAGCCCTTCAGGCATTGCCAAGTTAAGAGTCCATCTAATTGAATTGCATGATAATTTCAATCTCCATTAGGGCCAAGGAAGATGATTTAACAATGGTGTTTTAGAAAGGATTATTCTGATATGGAAACACATTTGCCAGTCACTTAGGACTGGGGGTAGCCTAATACGTCTCATGTGGCTAATGCATATAGACCCTTACATCTGGATATACGTAGCTCAAAGCCAACTGCGAAGTTGTGAATGAATGAACAAATACAGAAGTAATCAGAGAAGACACTGAGAGAGAGTGCGGATGCTACCAGAACTCCTCCATAAACCGCTGTAATTGGTGAGGTATTTACCGCTGTGTCTGAGCGCTCATTACTCCGCCGGGTTTGTGTGTCACGCGTCATTATCAAGAACAGGTGTCGGCATCGCTTACAGCTCGTTCATCACCGGGCTGCAGCAGTGTTAACATATGCTGCGTTAGTGCTAATCGTGTTTGTTTTTACAATCAACGTTGATCTGCCCTTCATCATGCCAAAGAGATAAATGTTAGCTCGGGAGAAACAAACCTGGAATCATATTATTTATTTACCCAGGTTCCTGTACTCCCCCATCCCCCTAGACAAATTCTCATGCCTGAAACCTGTAAATGTTCAAAGATTAAAATCCTTACAATTCAAGATTTTAAGATAATTTAAAAGCATATAGAAAGCACTTTTTAAAATTATACTTGACATGAACTTATTAGGGAACTCCTCATTAAACCCTTAAATTCTTTTATTGACTTTATGTCATTGATTTAACTATAGATCACGTAATCAATGGCATTCCATTTAACAGACTATTTAGAGATTAGGATTTAAAGACAATTAAATTTGAAGCCACTCTTGCTGTTCAGTTGCTGAAGTATATGATCAGAACAAAATGTTCAACATTTTGGAAAAACCAGGATGCACATAATCAGACTTATACAGCAATATGTTGCAAATAGTCATTGATTAGGTTCTGTCTGGTTTAATGAAAAGACTGAAATGTAGAAGTTTCTCCCTTCAGTATAGCTGTAGTTTTCATGAAACATCCACTTGACTTCAGTTTGACAAATGAGAATTTGTTAATTAATTAGTTCATTCAGGATCTCTAATTTGCAATTTGCATATCAAATGTCAGTTCTTAAACAGGTTTCCTAAAATTTTTAGAGAAAGTTTCTTCTCAAATGCAGTCTTCACCTTAGCTTTTATCTTATGTTGCCAAAAGTTTTGCTTAGTAAATGTAAATCTCAACGCAAACTCATTGCAAATATGGTAATTTCTAAATCGGAGCAAACAATTGAGGCTGTACAGCCAAGAGATTTTAACAGCTAGATAATTTGTTGTTGTTGTTGTTGATATTTTAAGTTTGTTTTGCTTTGTTTTGGTGCATATGTGTGCTGTAACTAGAGTTGCATCTTCTTTTTCATTGTGCTTTTTTTTTTTTTTCCTTAGGGTTCTGGCTTGAATTCCACTCTTTGTGGCTTTGGCATTTGACTTTCAGGTCTCTGATGGTAGCCAATTTAGTATCTTGTTACTCTTTCTGTCCTTCCTGTGCACTGGTGTAATTTGTTCTTGAGCTAGAGAATTGTTTATTTGATGAACGTTTGGTATCATGAACTTTCCCTTTTCTGTTAATTTTTCCCAACTAGTTCCTTCTTTTATAGCCTAATTTTAGTAGAATCCTTTTTTAAATATAATTACTTTTATTTTATTTACTTTACTCTCTTTGATCTTGAGTCTTGTGTTAAAATATAACAAGATTTTATGCATTAAATTATTTTTCATTTTTACTCAAATATTAAATAAATCATTTAAGCAGAGTTTTGTCTTAGCTTATTCAATCACTTATTACAAAGACTTGAATTTTAATATGAGATTGAACTGGCAGAGAGGCAGCCTGGAGTGGTGATTAAACACACAAACTTTGGAGTCAGATTATAAGAATTCAAATTCTGGCTCTTCCATTGCTTCCTATTTATCCTGGCACATATTATTTAATCTGTCTCAGTTTCCCCATCTACAGAATGGAGATAATGCTATTATCTAAGGGTTGTTGCTGAAGATAAAGTTAGTTAATAAACAGTGGCTGATATATTAGAAGTTTATCATTGAAAGAATTTACTTAGCTTTTAGTTTTCTGACTTACTACTGTTATTTCTCTATTTTTTCTAGGATGAAACATTTATTTTGTGTTACCTCTGTGTATGCACACACACTAACACACACACTGACACACACTATCTCACAGTGTTTGAAGGTAGCCATTGAGGAATCCAAAATAATCCCTTAAACTCCAGGAGAGTCTCTATCCGTAACCTAATACTTTGCTTCAATTATGCCCGAATGTCCATTACTTGCAGTTCCAGACACCTGAGTTTTGCTTAATGAACCTCAGTGCTTTCAGGAAAGATCATTTATGCTAATAAGGATGAAAAGCATGGGATAGAGGGTAGTAGACCCAATACATCATGTCTCTGTCCCTTTACAACTCCTCATAGGACTCAGTAAAATATTTCCAGCATCCAGAAGAGAAAATTGACAACTTGTCAATCAGCAGCAACATGGATGGGAAGAGGTCAATGATGACATTTTGATAAGCATGTATTCACTAACACCCTTCCCACATATTCAGAAACCAAAAAATTCAGGTTGATAGGGTATATACAATTCTTATTTAATCAGTTTTTCTATGAAATTTTAGGTTTTAGAGCATATTGACATGTAATTTATTATACAAATGTTAAAATATCACTGTAATTGACAGTCACTTACTCCCTACGATAAACCATGCCCAAATTAAACCAGAATAATGCACTGTCTGTGCTTCATACTGTTTCTGATTACCACCACAGAAACAAGCTATATTTAAATGTAATGAAAAAATAAGTCATGTCACTAAGTTGAGAGGGAGGCATTCTCTCTCACAGTTCTTTGAATTAAATATGCCCCCCTCCACTTATAGCAAATCTTGAAATCACATTATGTGATAATAACCTTGTCCCCTTCATTTAGCATGTACTACAAAAATAATAATTAATAACTAAATTTTAGCCCTTGGGTGAATTTCTTTTGTTATTCTGAAGATATATTTACCATTACAGGACTACAATCTCCCTGAGAGCATGGAACCATGACTAGTTAGTGTCCCCATAATCTAGATAATAGGTACTCAGTATGTATTTAATGTCCAGGTCAATAACAGAACAAAAGCATTCAGGTTCTCAGAAAGATCTCAGTGGTCACTAACTTCTTATTTAGGACCAGATGTTGCCAGAGTAATGTCTACTGTTGTGTTCCATATTTTATTTTTGTATTTAATTTTCTTGCTGCATTCTGCCTTGTCTTCACGAAACCTACTTCATATTTTCACATTAGTATATTATTTATAAAGCATGGAAATATCTGAATGAGGTAGGGGTATGGCTTGTTAGAAGAAATCTGTTATAAAAATGTTCATTTGTGCATTTGAGATTTGTAAACAAATTCAATATGAGTTAACTGAAGTTTTACTCCACAAAATGTTTGGATGTTTATCCGTTTAACGTGGTTGGTATGAAGTAATAGTATCTCCTGGTTCCTTTCTGAAAGTCACCATATTTCATAGAAGGATAAAGAAAGGTCAGAGTAATCTGAGAGTGACATGACATCTTGGTGGAAAGTAAGATTTGACAGAAACAGAGTCAACTGTCAGTTCAGCATTTTCCATTCAACAAAGTTAACATCATTGACAATAGCCTTTAGACAATGTATTATTGTGCTAAAAATAACTATAACTTTTTCTCATTTTTATTCTCTAATTTATTTTGATTTTATCTGAACATGATTTTTCCTCTTTGGGAGTTTTATTTTTACAATTTGTATTGCATAGTTCTGCATGTTCCATTTTGGCTTGCATGCACTGCTTTATGGAAAAAGCCAATCTTTCCAATATCAGTAATAGGAAACAGAGATAGAAATATTGACATAGTTTAAAAATCTATGCCATCTTTGGTTTTTACTGCAAGTCTCTGCAAATGAGGCAGTACAGTTTTTCCAAAGATAGAGAAAAGCGAGGATTTTTTGCTACTTTTCAAACTTATACTGTACATTATACATGTACATTTTAGTCATCAAAGGCTGTGATACGTGATGCCATTTCTCACCAAGGCAAAATGAACATGATTAAAATGAAGAGATTTGGCATTATTTTAAAAAAAGGAGAGAGGAGATTACTTTTCCTGAGAGCTTTTCTAGTCTTACTGTCTTTAATTATCATGAATTATACACAGAGAATGTGCCTAAAGATGCCCTTAACACCTCTACTAACTGACAAATACGGACAATGACTTCCAACTACCACATAAACACCAATTTGTTATAGAAAGCAAAGTAATAGATATAAAAATATTTAATATGGTAGTATGTCAAATACAAAACCATAGACAACTTTTGGTTTGGAGACAGAAGGTTAACATATATCAAAAAGGACTTGATGAAAAAGAAGAAGAAAACATGGATTTGGAAATAAAAATGATTAAGCAAGATTTCAAAGATAAGGGGGCTAATATTTATATGATTAATGCACATTGTATACTTGTATCAAAACATCACATGTACCCTATACATATATACAACTATTATGTACTCATAATAATTAAAATTAAGAAAAAAGATAAGGGGGTTAAGGGAGATCAGAAGAAAACAAGAGTAAATTGAAAGTAAGTAGGCAAGATAGAAAAAGTTAACAGGTGAATATAAGAAGACCATTCTGGTTATCTCTTCAGCAAGAGTCTATGTTTTTATCTTATTTCTTCTTATCTCCAAAGGTTAAAAATATTGTCTCTCAACATTTTTTTTTAACCTACTAAATAGCAGATAAAGGAACGTTGTATCTCACCAAAAAATAAGAAACCTTATGTATTTAGTATTCTTAGCAAGTTGAAAGCCCTATGAAATATCTTAGGAGAGGGAAATTCTCCCTCGTGAATATTCAAATAAATTTGTATTGTTATTAAACTGCATGCATATGTTCTCATTTATCTTCAGCACAGGAAAATATTCACTTGAAAAGCATTTTCTGTTTGATCACTTTTTTGGTTTTGCACTGTTTTTGTCTCAACAGAAACTTACTAAACATATTAAAGTAAATGTTAACAGCTAGAAGGTTAATTTGGTCATAGTGGAACATCATTTGACTCAAGTGAACAATGAAAAAAATCTGGAAGGATATATATATATATATATATACACACACACATATTCTTTCTCATATATATGTATGTGTGTGTGTGTGTGTGTGTGTGTGTGCATATGTATAAAATGGGAAAATGGAGGAGGTCCATGGGACAATCTTTGGTGGATTCCACAAACACATTCCAAGGGAAGAAGAAAGAAGATGAAAAGAAGGAAAGAAGGGAAAGAAGAAAAGGAAGCAAAGGAGGGAGGGAGAGAGGAAAAGACAAAGAAAGAGAGAAAACCAAAACTGTCTTTCAAATGGCAGTTTCTGTCATGTCTCATTTTCCTATTACATGTTTGGAGTACTTCAAGTCTTTATAAAACCAAGTTGAAATCTTTACCATTTTGACGTGTATTCTCTTAAATAATAAAGGTTACTACCGAGGGAGATTCCATGTTGCCTGACAAACAAACCACGCTGCAAAAACATAGTTAGATAGTTAGATAGAATGAACAATATTTGATAGCAAAACAAAGTGACTATACTCAATAATAAGTTATGATATACTTTAAAATAACTAAAAGTGAAATTGGAATGTTCCCACCACAAAGAAATGATAAATGATTGAGGTGATGGGTACCCCAATTACCTTGATTTGATTAATACACATTGTATGCCTGTATCAAAACATCACATGTACTCTATAAATACGTAAAACTATTATGTACCCATAATAATTAAAAATCAAAATTAAAAAACAAAAGAATGACTTGATAAAATATATGTCTAAGAATTTATTGTTTCTTTGAACAGATATACAAAATACAGAAATTTAGAATAATTAGTGTTAAAGGAAAGAAATTTTAATATTTGAAACTTTTAATTAAAAATTATCTCATTTTCTAAATATTAGTAAAATTATTAAATATTAAAAAAGAAATATTAAATTAAATCTTGGAAAATCCTACTCTACATCTAGGAAACAGCTCAAAAGTCATTTTTCTCCTTTATTGCTTGATTTTACTATTCTTGCAGTTTAAAAGTTATCTATGGTAAATTGCAGATTTTCCTTTGTCCTTTTTTTGTCTTATTATATTACAATACTTGATGTCTCTGAAACTAAATATCATAGTTTCTTTGATGCCACTGTTAATCTTTTTTCCCACAGCATTTGTTTGGACAGGATAGAACAACCAAATTAAAATTAATCCCAAGAAAAAAAATTAAAAGCAAAAACCAGAGTAGAGCCAAAAATAACGTAAGCAGGTCCCGCTGCACTCTATCATCCTTAAGTGTTCTGCCAGCGCACTCTCAATGTGTATATTCAATCACTATCAAGGGACTGTAAATTATGTGACATATTTTGAGTGGCCTCGTGTCCACTAGGGAAGTGAGAGAGAGGCTTCAATGATTTCCATTTGCTCAGTGACTTTGAACTCAAACTACCAATGGATCTCACTTGACTGAATTTTCTGCTTGAATGATTTGAATTTATACATCTTAAATAAAAAAAAGATTATCTACAAGTATACATGATTTTTTTCATATGGCTTTTTAGTTTGGTGTTTGAGAGTTTCACTAAATTCCTCATGCTTTAGTGATGACCAATTAATGGTATCACATTTCTTGTATTTTTCTGTATGAAGCTTGCAGAGACTTCTACAACTCTCTCTCTGCATGAGGCATACATTCAAGGCTTTTGGGAATTATATCGTGGAAAGCCTTAAAGTGGAGTGAGGTAAAGAAGAAGCTGCCACTCAGGCCCAAGGGTTTTGCTCATCAAAAGGATAATGTAAAAGGCAACCACCAGCCTTGCTGATGAGGCTTCTTGATTCATCTCTTAGAAGGCTATTAGGACCCAGCTGTTTGATTGCCTCTTCCATCCAGGGACCACAGGGAACAGTTCTGCAGCTACAAGTTGGTGCAAAATATTATTCTGGTTCCAGATTTGACAATCCATGAGTCACAGATCCAACAAGTCTGGGACATAGAAGCTTTGACTCTCAAGATGTAACAGACTTTGAATTATATTTTATATGTATATTCAATAACTGCCTTGAAGAGCTTTTGTGGAAGATATTCTAAATGCTTTGTTTGATATGCCAATAATTTTTTAACAAAATCAAAATCACCATACCCCAGAATGATTATAAAAGAGCAGAAATGGGGTTGAATGATTGTAAAGTTCAACACTATCATTTTATAACCGAGGACATTCAGGGGAGTCTTGAATTGATTTACTAAAAGTTATATTATGCTCTGCTATGGTTCAATGTCAGATTTACTCTGATGACTAAGTAATAATTCCTACATTCCTATTCACTAACCTTCCTATCATCAGCTCTAAGAATTGTCAAGAATACCTCAAGAGTGTCTCAGTCTTTTTTTGAACACTATTAAATTATTCATACTTGAGATCAAGGTATAATTTCAATGAATTTGAATTTTTCCTCAAATTATTCATCAAAAACAAGTTGCCAGAAAAAAAAGAGCTCAACTAAATTTTAGTAATTTTACAGTTTTTGGCTGAAAGTGCAACAATGGCTGATTTTATTAATTGAATTAGGATAGTTTTTAATTTGTAAAACAGTGATATTTAATATTCAACACACAACATCACAATCAATAATTATTATCAATGACAAAATCCTCCTTTAATGTATACAGAGCACATCAATAAGCAGGGTAGCCTATCCCAAAATCAGTCTTCCTACTCACTTGTAAATGGATGAGAGTTCCTCAATTTGCTTTAGACACTCCAATTCAGAGAGGAATAGGCCTATGGTAAAATTCTTAAAGAGTTATTAAAGGATTAAATGAAAAATGTATATCAAAGTACATAGCATAGTGACTAATACAAAACAAATTCTCAATAAGTGTTTATTGTTATTAGATATTCAATGGTCTAGTCCAAAAACTCAAGATGGGCCAGATTCCCTCTCTCAGAAAATTGAAATAGTAATAATAAATCAAGGAAATTAATAAATGAAAATGTATTAATTCCTATTTATTAATAACCTAGATTTAGAAATGAAATGGGCCAAGCGAAAGTAATAAGAAAGCAGAAAATGAGTAGGCAGAGGTTCAGAACAGAGGAGATGCAAAAAGATATAGAGGCTCCCATGAAGGACTATGGAGTGAACTTACTTCAATTCATCTGTGGATTAGAATAGGTCTTTTATTTTTGTGATTTTATATGACAGAGTCATTCTTACATTTTAGCTTATTGTCCAGATGATAATGATCCAACTCCTTTGATAGTAAGAAAAAAACAAAACTCTTATACACACAATTTTTTTTTGAAAATTGAAGTTCTCATTTAAGAAGAAGCCATTTATAAATTTGGGGTTTTTTTTTTTTTGGTATGTGAACATCTTTATTTATGCATCTAAACTTTTCCACTTTTAGCCTCCATTAAAATAATATCTAATGTACAGATTACAAATGAGACATACCATAACTTCCTTCCTCTATAAAACTCACTATTATAACAATATACTGTGAACTCTTGTAATTGTTATAAAATTAAGAACATGAAAGAAAAGTTATAAAATAATTTCAAACTGGTGTTATCATTAATCATATATCAAATATTTTGCATTTATATTATAAACACTCATTTCAAATTACTTGAAGAAATATTTTTAGTTTGCTGTGAAATTGAACATTTACAAAAGTATATTAAGACCTAGAAAATATTGAATACCTTTTAAATCTGGATATTTCATCACACTACTTGACTTCAAAATATACTACAAAGCTATGGTAAATAAAACACCTTGGTACTGGCATAAAAACAGACACATAGACTTAAGGAACAGAATAGAGAACCCGGAAATAAATCCCATGCATTTACAGCCAGCTGATTTTTGACAAAGGCACCAGGAATACACACTGGGGAAATGACAGTCTCTTCAATAAATGACACTGGGAAAACTAGATATCCACATGCAGAAGAATGAAACTCAACTCCATCTCTCACTGCTTACAAAAATCAACTCAATATGGATTAAAGAATTAAGTGTATGACCCCAAACTACAAAACTATGAGAAGAAAACAGGGAAATGGCCCACGACACATTGGTTTAGGCAAGGATTTTTTAATATGGCCGAAAAAGTACAGGCAACAAAAGCAAAAATTGACAAATGGGATTATATCAAAGTAAAAAGCTTCCTCCCCCCAAGGAAATAATCAATAGAGTGAAGAGAAAACTTACAAAATGGGAGAAAATATTTTCAAACTATGCATCTGACAAGGGGTTAATAGCCAAAATATATAAGGCACTCAACTCCATAGCAAAGAATACAATTGTGTTTTAAAATGGGCAAAATACCTGAATAGACATTTCCCAAAAGAAATGGGCCAACAGGTGTATGAAAAAATGCTCAACATCACTAATCATAGGGGAAATGCAAATCAAAACCACAGTGAAATATCACCTCACCCCATAATAGAATGGCTATTAACAAAATGACAAAAAATAACAAATGTTGGTAAGGATGTTGAGAAAGGGGCACTGTTATATAACGTGGGTTAGAATGTAAATTAGTACGGCCATTAGGGAAAATAGTTTGGAGGTTGCTCAAAAAATTTAAAATAAGAACTACCATATGATCCAGCAATCCCATTACTGGGTATATATTTAAAGGAAATAAAATCAGTATGTCAAAGAGATATCTGCTCTTCCATATTTACTGCAGCACTATTCACAATAGCCAAGATATGGAATCAATCTAAGTGCCAACCTACAAATAAATGGATAAAAATACATGATTGATATATATACATACAGTTTTTCAGTCATAAAACAAAATAACATCCTGTCATTTGTGGCAATGTAGATGAACCTGGAGGACATTATGTTAAGTGAAATAAACCAGGCATAGAAAGGCAAACACTGCATGATCTAACTCATATGTGGAATCTAAAAAAGTTGATCTCATAGAAGTAAAGAGTTGAATAGTGGGTACCAGAGGCTGAAGATGGGAGGTAGCAGGGGGTAAGGGAAGAGATTTCTCAAAGGGTACAAAGTTACAGTTAGGAAGAATAAGTTCTGGAGTTTTTTACACATTAGGGAGACTATAACTAATAATAATGTATTATATATTTCAAGACAGCAAGAAGAAAGGATTTTAATGTTATCACCACAAAGAAATGATCAATGTTTAAAGTGAGGCATATGCTAATTACCCTGATTTGATCATTATGCAATGTATACATGCATTGAAACATCACACTATACCCGATAAATATGTACAATTATTGTGTCGATTATAAATAAAATAAAACTTTAAAAAACTGGATATTTCACATATTCATAATTTCATTTGTAAATTAATATCAAATTTGATCCAAAAACTACATTTATATTCTAAATATCTTGTCTTTCTAAATATGTTATTTTGGAGTTTCAGTCTATTTCTTAGTTTAGATGAGGTTTAGACTAGAAAGTAGAATAAACTGGGATAAAAAGATCATTCAAAACTAGCTATCTTAATTAATGTATTCAAATTTTACAGAACATACAAGTATGTATGGTGAAAGGAGTCTTTCAAACATGAACATTTTATAAAATGGTTGCAGAGAAGATCATTTAAAATGATCAAATATATAACACTTTAACATAACATATATCACAATAACACGCTCTACAATATTAAACACTTCATTAAATGATTGAATTCTGAGTTTCTTCCAATGTTCTAATCAATGCCATTCCTGTTTTCTTTATTTATTTCAGCCACTTGACAGTTCTTGCCAAAGTCCCTTAAGTTTAAGTGTCTGAGACTTAGAATCAACCTAGATTTGAACATACTTGTTACCACCTTTGGTTTACAGTGTTAATTGGGCTATTAATTTTCTAAATCTACTTTTGTACATAAAGATGTGTTACCGTGGTTTAAGAAAATCTAGAAGGAAAGGCTATGTCTTAGGTTCATTTCCAGCTTTCAAAAGAAAGACCAAGGAAGGAAGGAAAGAAGGAAGGAAGGAAGGAAGGAAGGAAGGGCAATGCTATTTTCCTCAAGGTTATTCATTCATGCAAACATTACGAATACAAATTTAAAGAAAGGAAGAACTAGAAATTCTCATTGCCCTGTCAGATCTGGAGTCTCTGTTTATATTACCTGAGGTTATAGAAAGGCAGGGAACTATTCTTTTAATAAGCTTAATAGAGAAAGGAAGAAAATGACGATCTGGACCCTTGCCTTTATTCAAGAAAACCTCTTACATCTTTAAATCATAAGTGTATTCTTTCAAGACTCCCTGGGATCCACATCCTCCTATTAATTAGTGTTGGTTGCATAGGAGAATAACGTGCTTTTAATTGTGATGTGTCTATACAACCTTTTCCTTTTCTATAATAATACTCATCACCTACATGTGCATAATTACCCTGATTTGATCATTATGCAATGTATAATACAATGTACATACATGCTCTAGGCTGAGGACTCAAGGGGACTATCTCTTGTTTCCTTAAAACTCAAGGTTCTACAGAAGATTGTGTACACTCTAATGAGTTAGCCATTTACACTCCTGGGACATCACTCCATCAGTGGGGATTACCTTTACAAGACACTATGAGAAATGAGGGACCATTGATTCTTTTTAGGCAACGACTGTTTTACAAAATTATTATGGTGTGAGCTGTATAAAATTTATCTGGAATCAGTCTTCTAAATAAAAGATAGTAATCTTTTTTATTATTATATCTCAAATTCTCCACCCAATCAGCCACTGACTGTCACATTCCTCCACAATCAACAGGGTATTATCTTCATCTCCAATCGACACATTTGTGTATTAGTCATATGATCTCAAAATTTAATATTTAAAAATTTTTAAATTTTTAATTATGGCTACATAATAGTTGCATATCTTTATAGGGTACGTGTGATGTTTTGATATTTAATTCATGTTTCACAAATGGATAAATATAACATAGTAAAATCCCAATAAAATTTAAAAAATGGGAGTGGGAATAGCTGGTGCCCTTGGAGCTAAAAACCTAATGTTCAAAACTAACTAGGGCCACTATGCTTTGAAATACCAGAGTTATAAGAAATCATGACACGAAGATGTTTTTACAAGAGAATTTTCAAGCTTTTCAAGAATTCATTCTCTCCTCATGTATGTAAACTTCTACTGAATGCACATGGAGGTCCTGGCATGGAAGTGGTATAATTTCACTTATGGATATAATGAATAAAATGGTACTAAACGTTTTAAAGTTACATAAGAGTAGAGGCCAACTGACAGTCAAGCACAGTTCAAATAATCAAATTCAATATTTGGGGAAAATATTATTGAAACGCATCAAGAAATAGATGTGTGAAATATTTTAAGACATTGCAGTCTGTAGTAGCAAGCTATATTAAAATGTATGTATTTGTAAGCAAAATTACTTTGATGTCCTTGAGATACACATATTAATACACATTCCCGATGGATTCCATATGTTACTTAACACTAATTACATACGTATTAATAGTTCTATTTACACACAACTAAATAAGAAACCTCATTAGCTTTACATTAAATTTGTGGAGCCAATCTTAGTCTTCTTTCCTTTTTCAACTATATAAGACACTGTTATTCTTAAAAGACATTAGATTTATTAATATCATAAAAGAAGTCTTTAAAAGAGAGTACTAATGTATTACTTCCTATCTCAAAACTAAAAGTGCTCTCAAAAGTCAGTCAATAGCGGAATGTACGTGATTAACTCTTAAACCAAGAGGTAGTTTTCAAAAAGGAGAGAGATAAACCACAGAGTTTAAAAATAAAATAAAATTGTGAGCTTTTGTTGAATGTAAATGAAATTTAAATTTAGGTTGAATATTACTCTAGAATTATCAAATATGTCTTTTTAAGTGAATGGCTGCATTTCGTAGGCAACCCCATAAAGACTGACTTTGCTGACAGTTACAATTGATGCCATCTATTACTTTTTAAACACACATCTGGAAATCTTGGTCTTTAAATACTTTAATACCTCCTGTCATACTTGGTTATTTTATTTTATTCATTTTGCATCTTCTGAATATTTATTTTAAATGTAATAACTCAATAGGTGTACGTATAAGATTCCAAAGGATGTAAAACAGCAACAGTTAATTTATTAAAACTTCAATCACACAATGAAAATTCAAATTGCGTGAATGCTAACTAAAAACATTGACAGTTTCTTTCTTTGTTCACAATTGCATTCATTTGTTTGTTTTTATATAAACAGATACTATATATAATCTTTCTCCTTCGACACATTTCAATATATATATTACTGTCTTGTCATGAGGTGATAGTCACATAGATACATACTGAAATATATATACATTCACAGATGTTCACATGCTTCCTCCACACACACTTACATATATATTTAGTAGATATAGAATACCTGGGTTCTTATTATATTATGCAGCTCTGTACTCCCAATTGGACAAAGCACTTGAAGCCTCAGCTTTTTAAAGTGTATAAATGGGGTCTGAACGTGCCCTGCCTCCCTCACATGGATTTTATGAGCATCGATTGAAGAAACACACTTGAAAGCACTTTAGAAATAAGGTTATAACTACAAAGTAAGTAAATAACACTAGACATATTTATCAGTCCTGGGCTTCTGTGTTCAACATTTAGCACCTAATAATGAAAAAGGAGAAATTCATGAAACATTCTCAGTCGCACATGCAAAAATGTGGGCTAAATTTAAGGGCCAAAATACCATGAAGCTAAAGATTCTCTCTAACACACACCGTGCTATTTCCTTTCATAATTGCAATAGCAAAACTGCCAGTCACTTTGCTAATGATGTTTCCAGTGCTAAGAGGGCTATTGCAGAGATGAGGGTTTTGGGTGGAGGTGGGGAAGAAGGTTAGGCATGAAGCTTCGGAGGATCTTCATCCACACACTTCCACCTTGGTTGAGAAAGCTGCACGGATGGAGAGATATTACAGATAAAAGTATCTTGCACACAGGAAAAAAAAGAAAACAAAACTAAAAAAATTAAGATTTAAATAATATCATTAAGTTGTATATCCCCCTTAAAATAAAGACAAAAGGTACAGAGGGAAAATAACCTTGAATGACCTAAATAATATCATTCTAAATCTTACTGTTGTTTTCGATAGCTGCTTCATATGAATATTTATTATGAATTCATGTCAGATTGTAAGACTGTATAATAATGGCTCAAAATCTAAACTTGTTTTTCCCAATTGTCTATTTGATAAGATAATATTATTATATACAACAAATACTTTTTCATGAATACATTCATTTACTATTTCTTGTGTCTAATGATGGTAATTGGATTCAATACTTCCTACATGCTGAAAAAATCCAAATGTTTATCTCCAGAATGGACCTCGCTCTTAAATTCCAAACTTTAAATAAAATGCCAACTAAACATTGTCACATACCCTAAAATATCAAAATATTCAAAACTAGACTGTGATTCCCACACCTCTTAAACTTGCTCTACCATAACCATCGTCAACTTAGATGATTGTAACTTCATATTCTTAGTTGCTCAGGCTAACAAGTTTGCAATCATCCCTAACTCCACCCAATGCTTAACAAAATGTTTGGCTCTAACTCCAAAATTTATTTATTACTTCTCAACACCCCCACTGCTAACAACCTGGATGAATGCACCATTATTTTACATGTTTACTGAAGTGGCTTTCTAACAATTCTTCCTAATGACACCCTTGCTTTCCTACTTCTTATTCTTAATTAAGCAGCTGAAGTAATGCTGTTAAAATGTAAATCATATCATGTCAATTCTTTGTTCAAAAATTCTAATGGTGTACTAGCTCACTCAGAATAAAAGTCAAGTTCTTAAAATATCTGATAAGACTTACAGGACATCACCCTGCTAACCCTTCTGACCTTCTCTCCTGTTAGTGTTCCTTTTACTTCCTCTGGCCCAGCCATAATTACCCTCTGTGTCTTCAAAAACACACAAGGATCACTCTTCCAATCTCAGGGCCCAGGTATTTTTATAAATGGTCAAAACTGGCAAGCTAATTTTAACTTAAAATAAGCATGACACTCCCACTAGAAAAATTGATGGATTTAACCATTTTTGATCAACAGTTAGCTGATCAGTTAGTTTGACCTATAATCTACGGTCAAATCAACTCAAGAGGAAATGCTAATAGTACCAATTCAAAAAGTCAAAGTTCTGAATCTTTGCCTTCTTTCCAAACATGGTTATGCAATAATAGAACTTGTTATGTACTAACTTGATATGTTCTATCCTCTTATTAAATGATGTCATCAAAATTCATTTGAACCTTAAAAACCAATGTGATATCAGCCACACTATTAATATATTTTAATTGACCTTATTTACATAGGTGTTCTATTTAGTAGAAATACAATAGAAACTTGTAAAGAAAAAAATGGTGGAGACACTCTGAGATCTTTAGAACAAATTAAATGAAGACAATCTCTTATTTAAACTTTAGAAGCAGTTAGAAACAATTTAACCAATCAGCTAGACATGAATCACACAAGCTCCAATCAAGAAGATAGTACTTCTAGTCAATTATCTCACCTCTAGGATCTCTTTATACCACCATTAGAGCATGTCACCTTTATGGTACCTACATTATAATTAAGGTCTGCTAATGTGACATAAGGAATAAATACAAATGAAATAAGAAAACCTAAATATATCATGTTATTCGCACCAGGGCAGCAATTTAAGCCCTCCTCACCATATACACTGGTGTTTTCCAGAAAAAAAGATATGGATAAATTTAGCTCTGAAACAGTAATTTCCCTTCCAGATATTACAAATCCATGTTAAAGGAATAGAAATATAGACTTTATTTGCAGATCTGTTCATTGAAGTGTTATTTGTAATAGTCAAAACTTGAATAACAATATATTCAACAATTGGATATTGACAAAATAAATGGTGATAGACCATTAAATATTCAATTATATAGATACTATAATAGAATTTTGGAAAATGCTCAATACCATTCACTTAATCGTGTTAATATCAGAAAGTTAATATATGTCCTAAATTTTCCATTTTTCCACAAGATGAATAGTATCTTCAGTCTCACCCATAACTGACCTAGATGATATATAAAAGAGACTCTGGACTTTAGATTTGAGAAGGGATACTAGAACTTCAGGGCCTTATGGATGGAATGAATGTATTTGTTATGTAAGAAGGACATGACTGTGGAGTGGGGGAAGGAACAGAGTCCTATGGACTGAATGTTTGTGTCCCCTCAAAATTCATATGCTGAATTGCTAATTCTCAATGTGATATTAGGAAGTGGGGCATTTAGAGGTAATTTGATCATGAGGGTGTGGCCCTCACAAATGGGATTAGTGCCCTTACAAAAAAGACAGGAGAGAGCTTGTTTTTTTCTCTTTGTTTTCCACCGTGTGAGAATACAGTAAGAAGACAGCCCTCACCAGAACCTGACCATGCTGACAGCTAGACATTAGACTTTCCAGCCTCCATAACTTTGAGAAATACATCTCTGTTGTTTAAGCCATCTAGTTTATGTTAATTTGTTATAACAGCCCAAATTAAGACAATATATACATATTTACTTTTAAAGGGCTAGAATGAATGAAATCCAAAACTAATGTTGTTGTGTTTTTTTCTAGGTAACGTAATTATAAGTAGTTTCAATTTTCTATGTTTTTAAATTCTTTCCAATAACTATGTTTTATTTTATAATAAGTTAATAGCTTGCATTTGGATTATCTTTGCCAGATACACAGGAAAAAATCAGCACTTATTGAAATGTATTCTGAATAAAGGAAGGTTACACTAATAACATTACCTAAGATATTACTAATTTTCTCTTCTTGTTTTCTTACTTTTTCTTCAAAATATTTCATAATATCATGAATTTCATTAATCAGTTTTGAAACAGACCTGAGTGGTTAACAACAGAATTCCTTCTACCTCAAATGAAATCTGTTGCATGAGATCAGAAACAATATAATACTTTTTGTTATATTTGACTTGAGTTATTTTTAACAGTTCATTTCTCAGTCATCCTAAGCTTTAAAATACCAAACAAGTGCCATTAGAGATGAGTTATAATGTCCCTAAGCAATAAAGCCAAAAGAGTAAAAATGATCTGTACTTAGAGCTAAGAAATCTCGTGCTGTGAAGGTTGTATAGAACATCACCAGATATAGTGCATTTTATTCATACATTTGTTATAGCTGCATTTAATCATCAGCCTTCATTTTCCAAGGAATCAACAGCCAAAAGTTCAGAGAAGATGCATATTTTATATATTTATATTAGAAGTGTGTTCATATATACAAGGACTAGGGGAAATGCAAGAGAACATGGGTGGTACTTATAATCATTACACTGAAACTTTATAAGAAAATAGAACCAAGTCCAATGTTTAATATACATAGGTCATACCACTACCCTTCCTACTTCAGGAAAGGAATAGACTATTCTAAATTATTAAAACATGATCTTGGCCATGCATCTACAATGACTGTACTTGACGGCTGTTGTATATATGATACAAAACCAAAAATAGTATGAGCACTATTGTAATTACTATTCAGAAACATTTTTATTGGCAATCCTGCATTACAAAGCAGTAATGAATATTAACTATGAAAAGAAACAGATGAAAATGCCGGTAGTTGTCAGCCATAACAAATGTGGATGTTCATAAAACAAACTAACATGAACCAAGCCTCAATTATATATTCAATTTATAGCCATATGTTGTATTTATCATTATATTTTTTCAAAGGGGGAAACAGAGTTCCTATTTGATGCCAGGCAATATACTGACATGGAAATTAATCAATGAATTTCTCTAAATATGTGGAAGTAGGAATATTTTATATTAAATTGTTTCATTAACCCTTATTGATTAATTATATATTGTTATATTATGATGCTACTATGTGCATAATATTGGAGATATTATTTAATCAGAAGTTTCTATGGAATGAAGCAACCTACTAATATTTTAATACTCTTTGGATTACACCTTGAAGGAATTCATATCCAGAACAAGAACCAATTACAAAGGGCCTAGTAGCTCCAGTCAAGAAATTAAACTTAATACTAAGTGCAATGAAGGAATAGAAATAAGTAGATAGACTTGAGAGCTATTTAGGGTTAGATTCAATGGACTGATTAGATATGAATGAGCGAGTTGAAAATGAGTTCAAGGATGTGGTTCAGGCTTCAAGCTTGGGCAACTCCTGAGTTAAAAATGATAAGAGGAGGGAAGCTTTGCAGGACAGGTGATAAGTTCAAGTCTGGACATAGAAGATAACTTCAGAACTTATATAATTCAAGGAAAGGTAGAATTCATTCCACGTACAGAGAAGAAATAGCGTTTAAGCATTATACCAGTTGCACCATGAGGAAGAACCTAAAGTATGTGTTAACTTATGATAATTGTGTTGTAAAATACATAGTTTTTTTTGAAGTTTTAATTACTGCAAATCAACTCTTTAATTCAACAGTTTTTAATTCAATTTCCTCTGAAATTTATATAGATTAGTAGTTTGCAAAGTCATCCAGAGACTGCAGAGGTGCTATAGGGGCTGGGCAAATATTTTATTTAAATTTTGTGCCTTGAAAATTATAACTTTGAATGATTTTTAAATATTTTAACAACACAAATGCTCACTCAAGGTGACATATGAATGCCACCCTGGTGACAGATTAATGACAAAGTAACTAGTGTATTAAGTTTGTAACCTAATTTTGAGCAATTGTCAGAGTCAAGCTTCTGTTGCCATCCTAGTATAACATACAAATATCTAGCAGATGTCTCATTGATTAGGTAGCTACATATCCACACTGATCTGTTTTTGAAATCAGACCATCAGCAGCCTGTCTGCTGATGTAGAAATGTGTAAGAAAATATCCTCTCCTGCACTTCAGTGCCAGGCAAGGCTCAGATACCTCTGCCTGGTGCTAGTTTGCACAGTGGCATCATGGCATAATAATCCTCTGAAGTAAAGAGAAGATGGTATGAAAACCTTATAGAGCAGCTTTAGTGTGTATAAGTGTTCAAAACTAAGTGTTTTTAGTTTTAAGACTTAGTTCTTAAAACTGAACTCAAAACTTAGTTCAAAACACTTATTCTTAGTTTTACGAGTTTTTTTTTTTCTGATTTACAAAGGGTGAATAGATAAAGAAATGGTGGTACATATACACAATGGAATATTATACAGTCACAAAAAAGAATGAAATCCTGCCATTTGCAACAACATGGCTGGACCTGAAGAACATTATATTAAGTGAAATAAGCCAAGCACAGAAAGAGAAATCTCTCATGTTCTCACTCATATATGGGAGTTAAAAACAATTGATCTCATGCAGACAAGAGTAGAATGATGATTACCAGAGGCTGGGAAGGGTAGCAGGGAGGGGGAGATAAAGTGGGGATCACTGATGGTTGCAAAAATATAGTTAGATAGTTAGATAGAATGAACAATATTTGATAGCACAACAAAGTGACTATAATCAACAATAAGTTAGGGTATGCTTTAAAATAAGTAAAAGAGTAGAATTGGAATGTTCCTACCACAAAGAAATGATAAACGCCTGAGGTGATGGATACCCCAATTACCCTGATTTGATTAATTCACATGGTATGCCTGTATCAAAACATCACACGTACCCTATAATAATATACAACTAATATGTACCCCTAATAAGTAACATTTTTTAAAAATTTAAAAAGCTAAAAATAGTACAGTTTTATATCTTTTGCATATCTTTTTGTTTCTAGTTTTTGGTTTTTTCCAACAGACATATTTTTTCCATTCCATTGCTTCTGATAACAAACCAATCCCTCAGACACAGAGATAAGCATATGGTACCCATATTCCCATCTTTCCTAAAAATATTGCTGGAAGAGAAAAGGGCCACCACAAATTTTAAGCATAGCCAATCAGAATCCTTCTCTGGGCTGACATATGAACACTCTGGACAAAGCTTATTTACAGGAGAGAGTGAGGCAAACCCACGAGGTGAAGCAGAAACATCAGAAAGGAGAAGTGGACAGAGATACAGATTGGGGAAGAAGTGATTCTTCAATTCCATCTAATATGAGAGTCAGGTTTTTCTATGAATGTATGAGTTACCAAAGCAACTTTCCCAACCTAGTGGTCCAATAATTCACTCGTTTCTGCTTAAGCTATTTTAAGTTAGACATCTCTCACTAAAGCTTAAAGACCTCTGACCAGTACATCAAATAACTGCAATTTGGAACCTCAAAGTTGAATTGGTACTAATCAACAACAATCAGTAGATATCTATTGGGTGTCCATTAAAAATATACCATACATTCTAAGCAAGTTTCAGGTGTCAATTCATCTGATTGCTCTATAAGGAACCCTGTTATCCCCATTTAACAAATTGAGGAAACTGAGACCCAAAAAGATTTTGTAATTGCCTAAGGGTGTACAACAAGCAAAGGTTAAGTCAGAATTTGAACAAAGACCTTTTGTCTCCAAAGCACTTGACCTTGACTTTAAGATTCTTAACCTTGACTATATATTCCCTCTCTTAACATGAACTGAGTTCTGATTCAGCCATCTAATAGCTAAGTGATTTAATCTCTCTAAAACTTAATTTTGTGTCATCCTTAAAAGAGAGATACTATTTCCCACTGCAAAGACTGCTGTAGGAATCAAAAAAGATAATGCTTATGAAAACATTTTGAAAACTGCAGAACACTAGAGAAATGTCAGTTCAGATTATAAAATTATAAACTACATTAAGGCTTTACCATCTTTGAATCTTATAATTAAGTTACAACAAAATTTAATCAGCATGTTTCAGTCAATAATATCTCAGAAAAGTAGATACAAGAGTCAATTCATATGTCAGGAAACAGCTTTTAATCTAAACTAAAATAAATAATCCTGGTGAACCAAAGGTGCCTTTCTTCAATAACAATGATGATGGTGATGACTAAGATAAAATTAACTTACTTACATTTCAATTTCACTTTAAATTTTCAAAATTATTTTACATTTTTTCTTCATTTAGCATATTTTAGTGTCTTGGGAAATGGATTATATTTATTTTTCCCTGTTAGTGTCAACCTACTACTTCTGTGCAAGTTTTAGCAATAAGCATTGTGGATGACAAAGTTTTATGTAGTTTAATATGAAGCTCAACAAATAACAATTATAGAATATTTATTCAAATTCTCTTTTGAATCCCTTCCTTTTACCTATCTTGAGCACTGAACTTCTCAAAATATCCCCATAATACATGTAAATGAAATTAAGAGTAAATATTCACTATAACGGCCAAATTACACATCCATATCTAGTTCCTTATTATTATTATGAAATAAAAGTTCTATACAGTATAAGTATCCAGTCATGTATTTAATCATTTCTTGCTAAGTCTGGCACTTTCAGATGATCTTTATGAATTTACATGTTCAAACTGATGTTTATTTTTATTTATGTTGGCAGATACTTGACAACAAAAACTATGGTGATTAATCTTACAATAAGCAAGTAGATTTTTAATATTACTAAATATTATGACTTTATGAAATCTAAATATTATATTTATAATTAATATTTATAAATATCAAAATATCACAAAATTCCCTATAGTCCACTATGATTTAGAGATGTTTGGGGTTGAAGGAAATCTTTTTTTGGTCTATATCATATGATGAATCATTTACTCTACAATGTAAAGTTTTATGGGATTTATAAAAACTTTCTAATTGGATCATTACCACTAATAACATTCACTTAATCTAAATCTCAGAGACAGTCCAGAGAAGGGAATCTGAAGAAGAAATCAGACAACTGGAGAATGTGAGTAAAAAATGTATTAGGATACACACACAAGGAACAGAACAATAACAACAAAGCTATGAAATTCAATATACATGTTATATGAATTTACATGGTGATAAATTTCATCTCCATTTCTAAAATAGTTTACCTAAGCCAATTCCTTAATGCCAATAACATTTTTCAGAAATAACCCCTTCCCACATTTATATAAGTCATGGAGGCCTATTTTATGAGAACACATAATAAGGCAAAATAAAATGTTACATAAAATGGAAAAAAATTATGACCTGTTTTTCAGTAGTGTGTTAATGAGCCGCAACAGAGTAATTCTTTTATCATGGCTTAAATTAAACAGATACAAGCATAGCTGTTGATTTATATTTTCCTTATTTGACTTTTTATACATATGCAATATTATTTTAAGCTCATTTGTATTCATGTGAATTCGATTGCAATTTAAAGTCTAGAAGGTTTGATTTCATTAAATATTTTTTGCTTCAATCAAAAAGTCTGTACACACATGAATATTTCAAAACAAGTATCCATTTATTTTAAGATTTTAAACATTGCATTATTAAGCATAGTGGCAAGGGAAATCTACAAATAGGGTTTACCATAAAACTTGATGAACAGGTTTATTGAACAAGCTGGACTTAGTAGGAACCAAAATTTAAAACAAACCAATTTATTTTTTTCACGACTGCCTTTCACTCATGTTGCTGTGAATCTACATGCTTTGTTCCTGGAAAAAATCTTGGGAAGATCCATAGCTTTGGTACATTTTTAGGCATTGAAATTTACAGTCCAGTCTCACACTTTTATCACGTCTAGCTGGGCTAGATAGGCTTAGAAAACCGCAATGGTAGGAAAAGAGGGGAGGGTGTGCATCGTCACTTCTTTCCACAATTCACAGCTTCAGTTCCTTTTTCCCACTCACTGTCCTGGCTCATGATTAGGGAAGAGAAATGGAGAACTTATGGCACAGAGAAGATCTTACTAAATTGGTATAGTTGTAATTTGTGTTGGTGCCATGTACCATGGGCTGCTTTTGTGAGTTCTTATGGGCAATGGCTTCCCTTTCAAGATGAAACGGCCAGATTACTTTCTTCAGTGTCTAATCTGAGGGTCTAGAATTTGTCTTTAGAATGTGTGGGCATCTACACTATTATTCTCAGATTTGAGGCCTCGTTAAAAATTCTAGTTCACAGGAGAAGTCCCATTTAACATCCTATCATATATACAATTTTCTATTTGAAGAAACTATATATTGGGGGACCCCAATAAAGCAGCGCTTTTTAAGAAAACATTTATAGACTTTATGCTTGCAAAAGGATAATTCGAGTCAAGATGGCACACCATTCGTGATTTGATACATTGCTACTAATTCAAACACATAGCAATGTACATAAGGTATAGGAATAAAAAAATTCAAAAGACAAATCCAGGCTCAAGAACAGGATGAATTTCAATGAACGAAAATCAGAAGATAATATGCAAATCAGCAGGTGATGCTGTAGAGTTAAGTCCACAATTTAAAAGTGAACAGAGGTGGCACGCTTTGCAGATTAAAAATAAGATGGAATGCCATTCAATTTACTTTATACCTAAGTTAATATAATTTTGATAATAAGACTGATAAGAGGAGCACAACAAAGATATTTATAGCCCAATCTTATTTATGACCATAGATGAAATATCTTACAACAAATAGCAGTAATCAAAATCAGAAATATATTAATCTGTCTTAAAACATTAAAATTAATATATTAGAAATAAAGGATTACCATGGGAACAAAAAACTATTTCCCTGTTAGACAAACTAATTTTATCATTTATAAATTCACATATTACACAAGTTAATCTCATCTAATCACCATAATAGAAGGGTGATTAAATGTTCATTAGTGGAAAAAAATCTGTTCCACCAAGGATCAAAAGAAATGTCTCTAAATTTTGTTCCTTGCATCTCCTCAATATGTTCTCCCTATCCTTTTTGCCTGCTTTATTTTTCTGTATGGAACTTATAAGCATATAATGTACTATATATTTTATTTCATTTAATATCTGTCTTACTCTATTAAAATGTAAAGCCCAGGAACTTTGGTCTGCTCATTGTCATAACTATAGCACCTACAAACTCCTTCCTAATCCAGCTGTGCCTTATATTTATGTTTACTAAGACAATATTACTCCAAGTGTCATCTGAGAGTGGTGCCTCTCAGCAAACTCTTGGTTACCCATCTGGGACAAAGTAAATATGTAAATTAAGACCTCAGAAGATTTTTAAGGTTTCTGAACTTCAAACAATAAAACCAAATAATAATTTGTGAAATAAAACAACAAAAAATAGAGGTTTGTATTTTAACCATCATATTTTTATTTTATTTTTTCCAGTAATTCAGTTATTGTATTTTCCAAAAATATTAGTCAGATTAAAAAATTTCTTTTTGGTATTTCCTTTACCACAGGTAGTTTGAGAAGTACTATAATAGAGAACATATAACATTGTGTTATTTTCTTTTCTTGGTTTCCCAACTAGAGACTTTGTTCTTTAGCAAAAGCATTATCTTTTAATTTTTATTTCCCTTGTTGAAAAATTTAATGGGGAGGCCGTTAGACTGAGGCAGCTCCAGTGCCCTGGGTTCCAACAAACCAAAACTCAACTTAGTGCAAGTGGTCATATTTTAGGTCAATCATACCTCTCTAACTAGAGACTTTCCACTGGAATGATCCAAATAAGGCTACTGCTCCACTTTAACCAGTTAAATATTTTCTTTGTCTTACTTCCACATTCACCCTATAAAAGCCTTCCCCTGCACCCCTTAGTCAGGGCCCTGAACTGCTTGAAGTCTGGAGCTGCTGGATTCATGAATCACTGAATGCTCAAATAAATTCTTGAATATTTTAATGCACTTCAACTTATTTTCTTACACCTCGTACATAATATATATTTGTGACAGCATGAACGGAGATGCTTTCCAATTTGTTTTCTGTTCACCTTATTAATATAAAGTATAAGATTATATCCAATTCATGAACTTTTATTTAAAAAGTACATAGAAAAACGTCGGCATGGGTAGCTTCTACTGCACTTCATTGTGTGGCCAGGAGAAGGGTGACCCCACTATTAGAATTAGGAAAGTAAGGAGCAATAGTATTTTACAGGGAAAAACAATTAATTTATTCTAAAACTTCATTGAAATAACAGAGTACTTTTAAAATGGCAATTAGTATAGTAGTAAAGAATCTGAAAAGTTTACCACATGAAGTACAGCTAAAGAAAGTGGGAAAGTCTTCACATACAGAGATTTAAGGTATGGTAATATAGATGGTTTAGATATGAAAAAGGTTTTGAGTAATTACAGAAACTAATTTTAGCCATCGCTCAAGATAAATTTCTAAAAATTATAGTGGGTTGCTTTGTGAAATAGAGAATTGTCAGTATAGGAAGTATTCGAACATAATCTGGAAGGCTGCATGCCTCTTGGTGAAAGATTAGACTAGATCCTATTTAAGGTCTTTTCAAGTCTAAGTTGTTATGATTCTGTGAACTACATGGGACTGACTGATCATGGATGAATTGGATGATAGCTAAAAGTTGGTATCCATTTGTATTAAAAACCAGCATTAGGCTACAAGATAACTACAATTTGGGACAAGGCAGAGAAAAGAGAAAAGAAGGCCTCTGGCATTTACTAAGATTCTAGCCTACCACATAGTGTGATGGCTCTTCTAGCATCTAGTCATTGAGACTTTAAGAAATCTGGCAATGTAGCATTCCTATTTTCTAGTTAAGAACACTGAGGTTCAGAGAAATTGAATTAGTGAGCATCTACAGGTAGAAAATGCTAGTGCTAGAATTGAATTTAGCCCACACTCACACCCAGTCTGATGCCAAAATTGTTGTTCCTTTCAGTAAGCCAAGTTATACTAAAACTCAAGATTTCCCCAGATCCATGAAAATTATATTTTACCCCCAAATTATTTGAAAGGAAAGAACCTGAGAATATTGCTACCATACTGATCCAATATTTAATGATATTTTCAGCCACAGTATAAATTGCAAAAATTACTATAGCAACAGATACCTGTTTAAAATTTTCAGCATTGTCTTCCCTTAAAAGGAGAATCTGAGTTCCTTTAAATATACTTCACGTGATTCTAAATTAAAATGTAAGTTTTCAACAACAAGCACCTGAAGCTGAATTTGGCTGATACTAAGGCCACATTGATAGGACATTGGAGGGAACATACAATGTGGGGGAGCATGAGTGAGGGCCTGCTATTTAATCAATCATGCAACATGCAACAGCTAAGGGAAGATGTAGAATAGAAGAAAAATCTCAGTTGTGAAGCACAGCTAC
Organism: Daubentonia madagascariensis; assembly: GCA_023783475.1. Taxonomy (NCBI): domain Eukaryota; kingdom Metazoa; phylum Chordata; class Mammalia; order Primates; family Daubentoniidae; genus Daubentonia; species Daubentonia madagascariensis. The sequence continues at coordinate 18,900,134 of JAKFHU010001684.1, read as the reverse complement.
TTCATGTTTTGTGAAAACATATAACTAAGTAAATAGACTCAAAGGATTAAGATGGTGACAGAGATTTGAATGATCCAAGAACCCAAGGCCATATAATATGATAGAAAAAAATCTGTTTTTTTATGTTTTTTATGATAGAGGAATTCATTTTAAAATGCAACTTGAAATATAAAATTCCAAAATACCCAAACAGATAATCCATTTCTAATCTTGGAGACTTAAAGTCTGGCATAAGCCTCAGGCCCCTGAATTCAACCATTATTAGACTCAACATACCAACTTCTAAACACATTGGACATATATGAAGTGACTTCCAGTGAAGCCTTTAGGAAATGCATGTCAATAATGAAGTATCTTTCTAAGCATTAGCTGCAGACAAATAGCTGAGAAACCAGCACAGCAGCTACAGAACGTATTAAATTAATAATTTCTTAGAAAAGAACTTCTAACAACTGTCTTGCTTTTATTTTTTTGTGCTCCAGATTTGGATGTTTCCCTCCACAACTGTAGCTTACTCTTCGTTATTACAGAAAATCCATATTGCTACCACTTAACTATCCTACTTTGTTTTCTGCTACTCCTCAGCTAAAGCCTATAAAATAATCCTAGTGGATTTACTTCTAGACTTTAGTTAAAAGTATAATTAACTTTGTTAAAATATTCTTTATAATTTTCTGTAGCAAACTTTTTAAAGAACACATAAATTGTCATTTTACCATCACTATCAACTTCTAGGAGCACAATTTAGTTCCATTTATTACCAACTGCTCCCCAAATAGAATCTGCCATATATTTAATGTCAATTTAAACACTAAAAAAATTCAATTTTCCAGCTCTTTCCACATAAGATCAAAAGTCAAAATTTCTGGGAAATATAAATTCCATAGTGTCTTTGATAAACAAAAACACAGAATAATAAGGAATTGATGGTAGAACATCCTTGGAAATACTTGGCTAAGAAAAGCCAAAAGCCATATAACAAATACACATAGAAGCCCTCTCTTTCCTCTGAAATGATGCAAATTAAAAATGATATCTATGCCTAAGCAAAAACTGCCTTAATATTATATAATTTTCAGATACCTAAAAATTCATGCAAAAACATTATTTGGCCTTCATCTTAAACAGAAAATATACTATCTGAAATTATGGGTCCATCAGATAACATGCCAAGGAATAATATTTTGGAGTTATTTGCATATTTATTTAAAATAAACTAAGCACCAATTATCTGCAGATAACATGCCTTCAACGCCATACTAACTGCAAGCATAAGCATCGTGTAGTTACAATGAGATACCTCTTCATAGCATTTATCCAAAGCATTTTTAAAAAGTCACTTGACAAACTGAATTTATTCCTCCTCAATGTATATCAATATTTATCAAATAAGAAAAAGCATATTTATCTTATAAAAGTTCAAGCTAATATCTACATGAGACAATTTTTTCTTTCAATTTCAAATGGAATAGAAAATAGTAATTACATAACCCAAATTTGGAAATTTTCAGTTAATAACTCATGAAGAAAAAATTCTTATACCTCCTTAGCCATTTTACTTGAGATGCGAATTAACCATTAAATATATAATCACACTGATAGACTGAACAAGTTATTGATAGGTGATCATCTTGTGGCTATAGCATAAAACACAAAGGCTTTTGTTTTTTTAAAGTTAAAATTTTATGCTAATTGCATAAAATGGGTGAGATAAAGGTAATTTGGGTCATAGATGACTACAATCATCAGTAAAACAGTATGCAAAGAAAAAGATTCTATTGTTGCTGCTTATTGCTTATTATTGTTATTTATTTGGGTTGAAAATCTCCAAAAATGTAAAAACTAGCCTTCTGATTGCCAGATTGTTTAAAAATCACAGAAATCTTAGGACATATGCTATCTAAAGCAACACTGTCCAATAGAACTCTCTGGGATGAAGGAAATATTCTACAACTCTTTACCACCCAATACAGTAGTCACAAGCCCCATGTGGCTATTGAACATTTGAAATGTGGAAAGTACAACTGAGAAAATGAATTTTACATTTTATTTAATATGTCTGTTCCTGTTCCTTCGTTCCAGATATCCAGTATTTCCAAGAAAGTGTGGTCAGAAAGAGAGGAAACGTAAGTAGCTTCAGGACAGCACTTTTCTAACTTAAAGACTTGATGAAATAGACCCTCACACTGGAATTCCAGATAACCCTGAAGTGACTCAAGGTAATCAGAGAGAAATACATCACAGGCCTGAGATGCTACAAAATGAAGTGGAACCTCAGTGTACTTGAGTGCTCTAAAAATAGTACTCCCCTCAATCCCTTCAGTCCTCCCAAAACACTAAGTGAGATTCTTCATAACCCCTGACTCCTGCACCTCACGAGCGATTTCATGATCAACAAACTGGAAATGCCTTTCTCCTCCACCCACATAACTGAGAGTTCCACCCTATCCTTAGTGAAATTCTGGGACTTCATCTTCCGTGCTAAGAGGCTATCATTGTCTCTGATTGGGCTCTATCAATTCCACTTCTGAAGCCTTTAGTAATTTCTCTTCTCCATGGTTAATAAGGCAATAACTTTTGGCTCTGGCCCTCTTTGTTATTTTTTACTTTTTGCTTCGTAAACTATTATCTCCCTGCCAATCTTATCCACTCTTGCAGCATTAACTGTTAACCCTACATAGATATTACCCTAATCTCAACTTCCACTCCAATTCTCTCCAGAGTTCTTGTCCGGGATTTCTATATAACAGCTTCACATTTCACCCTGAATGCCTCATCACCAGTTCCAATTCAAGACATCATAAATTGAACCTTTACTTCCTCCAACAACAACAGCATCAAAAAACCTTTCCTAATCGTTCCCTATTTCACTAATGATTCTAGTCATCCAAGATCAAAATCCAAAGTATCTTTGACTCACTCATTACATGCTTAAAGCTTGAAGCATCAAAGGGGCTAAATTAAGAACTCAGATTCAGAACACAGCAGAGCTGGACTTCACCCCTGGCTCCACCATTTGCTGCCTGTATAACTTAGGTATATTATCTAAATTGTCCAAAACTTAATTCTTCACCACAAAAAATGAAATTAATAATAATAACTAACATCTGTAGAGACAGTTCGGAGTACTTTGTGTGTATTAACACATTTAGTCTTTACAACTACTCTTTGAAATAGATACTATCATTATTTATTTTCTATAGATGAGAAATGGAAAACAGAGTTAAGTAAGTTGCCAAAAGCCACAATAGGAAGTGGCTGAGATTCAAATCCAGACATTCTGGCTCCAAGACCATAACCACCATAGACACTGTCTTCCTGAAAATAGAAATTTACCTCATAGTGTTGTTGTGAAAATAAAAATAAAGTCTATAATTACTAGCTGCTATGATCATCATAAATTTCTACATCCCAAAAGTCAGAAGTAACCTTTCCCATATATGAATTCCTATAGCACATATTCTTGGACAACATTGATCATATACGGCCTTTTTTTATTTCAGAATATTACAGGGGCACAAACGTTTAGGTTATATATATTGCCTTTGCACCGCCTGAGTCAGAGCTACAAGTGTTCCCCTCCCCCAGACAGTGCGCACTGCCCCCATTAGGTGTCAGTATACCCATCCCCGCCTACCCCCTCCAACCTACCCTACACCCAATGAATGTTACTTCCATATGTGCACATAAGTGTTGATCAGTTAGTACCAATTTGATCTTGAGTATATGTGGTGCTTGTTTTTCCATTCTTGTGATACTTCACTTAGGATGGGCTCCAGCTCCATCCAGGATAATACAAGAGGTGTTAGTTCACCATTGTTTTTTGTAGCTGAGTAGTGCTCCATGGTATACATATACCATATTTTATTAATCCATTCATGTATCGATGGGCACTTGGTTGTTTCCACATCTTTGCAATTGTGAATTGAGCCTTCATAAACATTCAGGCGTGGCTGTCTTTATTATAGAATGCCTTTTTTTCCTTTGGGTAGATGCCCAGTAGTGGGATTGCTGGATCAAATGGTAGTTCTACTTTTAGTTCTTTGAGGAATCTCCATATTACTTTCCATAGAGGTTGTACTAGTTTGCAGTCCCACCAGCAGTGTATGAGTGTTCCTACCTCTCCACATCCATGCCAACATTTGTTGTTTTGGGACTTTTTGAAAAAAGCCTTTTATTATAGCACTTGACAATCATGTCTTACTATACCATGTAGATTATTAACTGTTTAAAGCTGGAGATTGTGTATAAAACTATCTTATGCTCAATAAATATTAGTAGAATTAATATATGCCAAGGACTTTTAAATTTATTATTGTGACTCATATTCATTTCACAGTTTTTAGAGTCTGGTCTATTGTTATCCTATAGCCTACGAATGTGTGCTCACTCAGACAATTCATGCTTCTCCACTTTTTGATATATTTGCTTAAGCTCATCCTCCCTACATCAAGCTATTTCCTAGCTCCCACTCACTGGCTTCTGAGCCTGGCCTACTCCTGACCCCCTACACTCTGCACCTCCGCTTGGTCCGAGCTCTCCAGCATACCCGATCTCATGTGTCCATACTTGTTCTAGAACACGCTCTAGGCCCCAAGGCTTAAACACAAATGCCATGTTTAAAGGTTACATACACGCACAAGCACCTAGATTGCACACAAGGAGTTTGTGTGGAGTTATCAGGAAAACAACACTATGTTGGAATGTTGTTTCCTATAATTCCAAACAGATATTTTTTTGTGAAAATCAGCAGGGAGGAGCTAAGCTCTTCGATAATAAGGACATTATTTTTTTTAAATGATTCTAAAAATTCTCAAAACCATTAATGACATGAAAAGTTATCTCCAATATTTATGTTAAAGATGTGAATTAAAAAAGAATGTGTACATATGAACCAAGTTATGTATGCAATAATGTATATATGTGCATAGAAAAATGTATGAAAGGTTATGTGCCAAAATGTCCATATTCAAAACAGGAATTATGGATAATTTCTCTATGTCTTATTTATCTGTATTTTCTATTTTTATAATAAACATTTATTATTTGTGCAAGAAAATATTATTTAAGAATGTATTGAGTGACAATTTTTTCATTAATTTTTGTTCTTATCCCTAGTGCCATATAATTAGGAAACTGCCTGGCAGTATTTTATATCAATAATCTGAAAAACTAAGTTTTTCTTGTATGTCTTATTCCTTATGATCTTACCTAAAGTCCACTTCTCAAGCTAATTTTTTATTTTTTCTTTCTGGCATCAGCTATACAGATTACTGATAATTTAAATGGCTGCTTTAAGTGACTTCTAAATTTCAGAGACAATATTTGATCAATTTTTAGTTAACTATATATCTTTCTTAGACAACTAATTATTGCTGGTCCCTGGAGTTGCTACCTAAAACAAGTTTTCCTATGCACATGCAGGTTTTTTGCATCATCAGTATAGAATATAGAATGCTTTAAAAGCAAGTTCAGTCGTTTTGTTTTTATGTAAGTCTTTTTAAAGAACAAAGTTGCCATTTCCTTTGGAGGAAAAATAAACGTTAAAGTGGCAGGTAGTAATTAACAAAATAAATGACATGTTGTCTAAATACTAATGCTGCAAAAAATTCTAACTCCATAAAAAAGTATGAAAACAAAATATAATAAACTTTCCTATAATAAATATGGTCTTTAAACCATTGCTCACTAGCGTATTAGCACAGCAATCCAGTTATACAATGTTCCCACATAAAATCAAACCAGGCTGCTTTCTAAAGTGAAGTAATTCACTGATGTTTTGAGTTTTAGCCTAGAGTACTAACTGAACATGAATAATTTTAGGAAGAGATGTTGGTGGTAAAAATCTGCCTGTGCCTTGGCAAAGCAAAACCTTGGTGAATAGAAACAAAGGAGTATCTACTAAAATTGAGCAACCTGGAATAAGAAGGCAGACAGGCAACAAATGTACTGTATGAGGAAAAATATATATGCAGAGAAAAAATTTTTAAATGAGATATTCAAACTTGTGTTAACTCACTTGTCTCCCCATGGTGTCATGGTAAGAGGTTTGTAATTCAAGTCTTGCTACCAACTTCATTACTGATATTCTTTATGATTTAGGGGTAAGACTCATTCCATCTAACCTGAAATGCTTCTTAGGATTGTCAAAACTAAGGCTGAAAGTTCAAGCAATAACAACACCAGAAAAAAAAAACAATATCCACTCATTATTGAGAACTTACTACTCGTCTGGGGTAATAATAGATGCCTTTAATTCTCCTATAATTCTCACAATGACCAGTTTTATGAAGAAAAAACTAAGACATTGCTAAGGTCTGAATGTTTATGCCCCCCACCCAATTCGTACGTTGAGAACCTAACCTTCAAGTTAATGGTATTAGGAGGTGGGAGTCTTTAGAAGGGGATAAGGTCGTGAGGGTGGAGCCCTCATGAATGGGATTAGTGCCTCTCATAAGGAGCTGAAGGGACCAAAGTTCTCCTCTTCCACTCTGGGAGGACACACAGAGACAATATCATCTATGAACCAGAAAGCAGGCCCTCGCAAGACATTGGAAAATGCTGACACCTTGATTCTGGACTTCCCAGCCTCCAGAACTGTGAGAAATAGTTTTTTCTTGTTTGCAAGCCACCCAGTTTACAGTATTTTGTTTTAGCAGCCTGGACAGACTAAGACAGACAATGAGTGTGAATTAACTTTGCCTGAGGTCATGTATATAGTTGCTCTTCTGCCTCATTTTCCACATTAATTTTTGGTGATTGTATTAACTCTTACTCTTTATTGTATCAGACTGAAGAGACTTTGTAGATTAACTTTGAACTTTGTGAATAAAACTAACAGCATCTTCACCACATCACTTCCTTTTTTAAAAAAAATTTAAGATGTGGCAAACATAAATTTCCATCAAAATTTAGGTCTGCGGGTATGACAGCAGACTATCTTGGCTTGATTAACTGAATGGTTCCTAAAAACCACCTTTATGTTATATGATGCCTGGAGCTTGTTAGCCTCTTTTATAAATTATTTTTATTGTGCTAAAATCAATGTACATAAAATCATAGAATTTATCATTTTAATCATTTTAAGTGTATAGTTCAGTGGCATTAAGTACATTCACAATCATTACCACTATCCATCTCCAGAAATTTTTCATAATCCCACGCTAAGACTTTGTACACATTAAACACTAACTCCCCATTTCCCCCTCCCTTCAGCCCCTGGTAACCACTGTTCTACTTTGTGCCTTTATGTATTTGATTATTCTAGGTGCCTCACAGAATTATAACATATCTGTTTTCCTGTATCTGGCTTACTTTACTTAGCATAATGTCCTCAAGGATCATCCATGATGTAGCATGTACCAGAATTTCTTTCCTTCTTAAGGCTAGATAATATTCTGGTGTATGTATATACCATATTTTGTTTTTCTGATGAACATTTGGGTTGCTTCCACCTTTTGGCTATTGTGAATAATGCTACTGTGTTTTTAAACTTTTGCATATATACCTAAAATGTTAGCCTTTTGTTGCTACAACTGGTATTGCATCTTTGGGAATAGAATTCAGTAATTCCTTGATCCCTTCATATAATAACAGCTTGAATTTTATCATCCAATAAATATAGTCTAATACTATTATTCCTTAAATATATTATGCTGCCTACACTAAAGAGATTACCCTGGCTTACATTATTGCAACTTAGAAGTTTAGTCTCTAAACTACATGGTAATAAAAATTGCTTTAACTATAAAACAAGTTTATAACTCGTCTTTCATATACATCAAAAAGTTGAAAAGATTTCAAATTTTAGAAAATGGAAGAATTTTCAGAAAAAGACTATAATATGTTATTGCTCAATCGATAGCATATATAAATAAACACTAATATCAATTTAAGTTAGTAACAACCTTGATTCTAACCCATAATTTAAAATTTTATATTTTTGTAATATTTTACATGTTTCTCTGCAGTTTACCAACTGCAATACTTTATAAAAGCAAACATTAGTACACTTCTGGCAAAGCTTAAAAATCTGAGGGTCAAATTAGGAAACGTCTACTCATATAACCAAAGTGACTGATTTTACTCAAAAGAAGCAGAACTGATTTTCATCCAAAAGGATGCCCTTTCATCCAATCATAGTGCCAAAATCTTTATTTTGAAGCAAGCAAAACTTTATAAATATGAATAATTTATCACACATTTTTATAATTTGGCATACAACTAAGGAACATAATATAGCTTTAAATCATTTGAAAATGTTTCCAGTATAAGAATGACAGAGAATTCAAACACATAAAATATGATTTGCTCTAATAATTTATAAAACAGTGGATATTTTCATGGCCTATTTTCCCCAGAACAGGCTTATAATATAAGATTTATCCAGAATCTCTGCCCTCTTATATCCTCACAGTTGATATCTGCTGCTGCAGGATACGAATTTGATGCTAAATAAAAATGCTTTTGCCTTCCACCCCAGATTGGTTTCAGGTAATACTAAAGCCAAATAAATAATTCCAACATTTCTATAATCTAATTTCCCACACTGAACTGAATTTTTTTATGGAATGATTCACAGATTCCTTATTTATTTTATCCTTCAATGGAACTACAAGGTAACAACTTTCACAGATTCATATACCAAGTTTCTTTTATGGAAATGTCAAAATTCTCTCTTCATTGAATGAAACTTTCTAGGGTATGAATATATTTATATGTGTCCATAAATTTAGTCTCAGTGACACTTTTTGGTGATGCTAACATTTATTGGCCACTAGGTACTACATATTATGCTAAATAATTTGCACATTTAGTTTTGACTATATACAATTGTGGATGCTTGTTTTTAATCTATAAAGAGGGCAATTTTGTATGGTTTATTCTGAGATTTTTAACTCCACTTATTCTTCACATGAACCACGCACGGTGGTATGACTATTGTTTTATTTTACAGATGGTGAAACTAAGGTTTAGAGATGTTAAGTATCTTGCCCAAGGTTGGCTACATAGTAAGCAACAAACCCAAGAAAGAATTTGGCAATTTGACTCTATAAGCCATTGAATGAACCACTCTATTACATTATAACAAGATGATATACAGTGAAGTGCGTGATAGAGTATTCCAAGCCCACTGAGTCTGAATCTGCATTGTAACAAGATTCCCATGTTACAGTGTTTCTTATGCACCTTAAGTTTTAAGAACTGATCAAAGCTATCTTAATTTTTGAGACTTAATGAGCATATTCAAAACAATCAATCTCCATTCAAACAAGTAAAGAGAAAATAAGTGCACAAGTAATAAAAATGCCCTAGTTCAGGTAACCTCACTGTGTTCAATAAGAAATAATCTTTTATGTGTAATTTTGGTTCTACACAAAATAAGTTTTCCAATGCATGCATCCCCTGCTCCCTTTTTTCTCCCCACATACCTCTTTAACTTATTCAGTGAATAGGTGTCTATTATGTTTCAATCTTCATGAGGGTGCGTCTTCAGTTTGCTATTTTACTTCCTGTGATACAACCGAACTGTGGCTTTCCCTTTACTCCTAGAACTTCAGGGCTTTCGATACGATCCCTGACATAATGACATGGATTATTTCTTCCCACTAGATGGCAGTAACGGCAATTTAATAATACCTATAATGCAACTGCCAGCTTGCTACAGACACAGGAAACAATGACTCTTTGTAGGTGAGGGTTTTCTGAATTGCTAGTTTAACATAGGGAGCAATGACTTAGTAACAAATTAGAGAACACTTTTCTCTATTGATGTCTATGTTTAAATTTTGTTTTGCATGGTTTTAAGATTAAAAGTAGTCTTGTTTACGTATCTCTTTCTCCTAGCTATAAGAATCAGCTATTATGAATAATTTTCACTGGTAAGAGTTTGAAAATAGAGAGGTGGTTGCTAAAATAAGATACTTTGTTCACGTAACTATTAAAATCATTTCATTATTCCAGTTTTTAAGGTGATCTTTCTATTTTGACCATACATATATATTAATAATTTCTAAATGCAGATATTAAAGATTTTCATGAGAGATCACATCTTGGGTTGATAAATTCATATTTTGTTAAGTTTCTTCCTAATAAATATTTTAAGAGCACCACATGAAAATCCTATAGAAGTTAAGCAATAATGACGTGAAGAGAATGAGTTTATACTAAAATGATGGTAGGATTTTAGCATATAGAAATGCAGTTCTATTGACATTCTATTTAGTGTTTGGATGTGACTTTTTGCATTCAGAATATTTTTACATAAATATTTAACAATTATTTTAAAGAAAGGAAGAGGAAGAAGCTTATTAATCAAAATGTAAGTTCCTTTAGTATTGTGATAATGCAACCTCATTGCAGTCTTGATGTTTCAAGGGATTAGAAATGTATTTTACTGTTGATCAGAGTTATCCTATCATGATCTATGTAAAAACTCTGCAAGTGCGGGACCAGTGCTTCTCAAACTAACTGTGGTCAAAGTCAGACTATTGTTTTTTCCCAAATTGCCATAAAGTAATTGTTCAAAATTTACAGTAAAAATGAATAACTAGAAAAATTAAAAAACAAACATTAAAACATCCACATTTTATTATTTGACTCAACAGACACAAAATAACTCAGTCAATTTTTTTTATATAACATTCTAAATGCTTACTTTTTATTTTTGTACTTCTGTGTTTTCTGATTGGTAACAGATAGTTCTTAGAAGGGCCTGGCCCATAAGCCACACTTTGCATAGTGCTGCTCTAGACTGCTTCCTAGCAGAGTAGAGATACATCTTGCTGGAGAGTTATATAGGTTCTAAAGCAACTATGCATAGTGAAAACTAAGACTAGTCAAATTTACCCTTGAAAATCTCTGAGGAAGGGACCAACTTGAAGTTCAACCTGGGTCTTTCTATTAGTCGAACAAATGCAGAATTTTTTATTTGCATTTAGGTGCTATACAATATGAAAAATATTTATATTTCAACACTAGATTTATGCAAAGCACAATATGGGTGTCCAAGAGGTGATGCTCCCAGGCACAGAGGCTGACTCATGTGTCTCAGCTGGGATTCACTCAAGCCTTTGCCTCTGGAGAGAGAACACTCTTTTGCTACTATTTTATTTCCTTCTTTGTGTATCCACCTCCCTCCACTGCCAACAACTTTTTCTTCCCCAGAGTGAGTACCAATGACCAAACTCGATTCCAGGGACACATCTGGAGATTAAAGAAGGGCAACTCATACTGTCAGAAAGAAAAACACAATCTCTGCTCACACAGTCTAACAGCTAGTTTGTAGACATCAGCTGAGCTACATATACCCACTTGGTAGCAGGATGAAAGGCCAAACAAACAGCTTTCTGTGGTGACATCCTTCAGAAGCACCTTAGTGCTAGGCCAATAGCAAATAGGCCTGAACATATGTTTTTGTGTCTGAGACCTCAATTCTGTTTGGTTATTGTCAAATTAATTTTCTAAAAACCAGTGATTCAATTTCAAGATCATTCCATAAAGATGTATGTATGAAAGTATATAAATATTGTTAAATACATTTTGAAGGTGTTTGACATATGTCAAACTAACTTTTGCAACATATGTTTTACATCTGAAATCCAAAATGAGCTCAGTGTCAACTTTTATTATTTGATTATATGTAATTTAGCTGAGACCAGCCTGAATCTTAGCATTAGGTTTGGCCTTAGACATACACATTCATTTATCATTAAACTGAAAATGTTTACTAAGAGACAAATACACATGGAGTTATTTTATATTTCAGAATATTAATAATACCTTTTATGATTTTAAATATATTTTATGTTTTTTCCTTGTAATGTAATGTACAAAATGGGAAATATGTTTGAATTATCCAGTTTATTTAGGCACCAGATAGGTGAATATATGTATGTGCCTTAGAAACTTCAGTATATCATAGATCAGAAAACTGGAACACTTTATCTGTACTAGTTTCTCCATTTGACCTAATGGTCTGTTTTTGTTTGTTTTGTTACCATATCAAAGGTATATGTTTTAAAATATCAATCAATATTTGAAACTCTAGTTAAAATTAGCACTATTCATCACTTTGCCAGGCTTTAAAAAAAAGAACAAAACAAACAAAAAAACCCACCAAAAATACCACACCCATAAAGCAAACAAAACAAAAACTACACAAAACTAATTTGTACACCACATAAACCTTTTCAAAGGAAGCAGTCCCCAGGAAACTAAAGAAGCAATTAGTTGAAGAGCTTACAAAAGAACTATTTTCCATTTTTCTGATACTATCCACTTCCAAACTAATGTTTAATGATTGTATGATTGCCTACATGAGTTTTTATTAATAAACATTATTTTAAATGTGTGTATGAATGTGTGGTCAGATATTTCCTGCACAACCCTTATATTTTTTAAACATAAGCAAATATGTTTATATTATTTTAAAGTTTAATATGCCATCCTTCATAGGCTAAGGTATAGATTTCAAATGATACAGGTAATGCTGTGCATGGCTGTGTGTACGTGTGTGCCATCTACATTAATTAGGGCTGAGCACTGAAAAAAATTATACAAAATAAAATTGTACAAAGAAGACACTGCTATCTAAGAATAACTAGTGCTGGTAAAAGTCAACTTAAAATAAACACATATGTTTAGAAACCAAATTTTCATATAAATGAGGGGACAAAAGCTTGATTAGAACTTAACTTTTTCATGTAAATAGTAATAATGCAAATAGGTTCATTTTAGCTTTTATTTCAAAAAATTAGGTTTTAATTATAACTTATGCAACAACTTTAGAATGACAAAAGCTTTGGATGTTACACATATTATTCTTAAATAAGTTATGTAATATGGTGCAACTCAAAATCCTTTACGTTTGACTTTAGCAAGGAAAAGAGAGTCATATCTGTAAAAACATTTGAGGAGACCATCATTTTTCCTAAGGGCATCTATTTTGCCTTTGGCTACTGATGACGACAATAATGATGACAAAGAAGATGAAGATAATAGTTTTAGTAGCATTTCCATAGAAATTACTATATGCCAATACTGTGTTAAAGATTCTACACATATTATTCTATTCTGTTGTGAAGATTAAATAAACTGGAAATCAAACATCACTGTATTTATATCATTCTGTTCAAGAGCCTCTAATGTGTACAAGTCCATTCTTCCAAAGTATTGTAAAAAGTGTTTAATTATTTTCCCACCTTCTTCTCAGGCTATTTTTCACATAGCAGAGAGAACTCATAAAAATGTCTATCAATTCACATCCTTGATCAAAAGCCTCCAAAGGCTTCCCATTTGACTTTAAAAAAAAAAAATCCAATATTCTTGATATGGCCAGCAAGACCTTACAGGGTCTTGTCCCCCTATATTGGTCTCTTTGGTGTTGCTCAAATACAACACATTGAGCTGTCCTTGGGAACTTGACCCTGGCTCTTCCCTGTGCCTGGAACGCTCTTCCCCAGATAGTTGCATGGCAGCACACTCCTTCACTTCACTCAGGTCTCTTCTCAGATGCTGCCAACTCAGAAAAACCTTCTCCAACCTAAAAATAGAGGATGCACTCCCCCTAGCATCCCACTCAACTTTATTTTTCTACACATTATTCAACACTGTGAAAAACAGTATGATGTTTTTTATTTGTTTGGTTTTTGGTTTACAGTCTGTCCCCTCCTCTCCACCTTTCCCCAGCACCACCAATAGAATGTAAGGGCAATGCTTCTGGGACTTGTTTTTTTTCACTGCTATAACTCGAAATCTTAGAAGAATAACTAGTATATAGTAGGTGTTCATTCAATAAGCATTGAGAGATTGAAGTGAATCATTCTTGCCAACTTTCTCTTCATGCTTTAGCTGGGCTAAATCTGCCTGATCCAAATTGTTTACTCAGAATCTAGACTTAATGCTAACCACACACACACAGCAGACACACACAGAGAGATTTTTAAAAACTGGTTAATTTGAAAAGCTTTTCAAAAGCACAGTCTAGCTTTGTTATAATCATTGTGTTAGGATTTAAATTTTGTAAAAATTTTCTTTTTCTTTGCAAAATTTAGGAGGCAAAAGTGAAATGCACCTATGAGCACGGTAGGTATAATATATCAGTATAATATGTGAAATATATAAGTGTATAATTGATATATTAATATCATATCAGGGTAATATATGTTATAGATATATAATGGATAAATATACAACATATATTATAGCACAGTAACATAATATATTTTATATAATACATATATATAGCTTTCTGATGACCTATGCCATTCTAAATAAAATTGCTGTAATATTTTCATTAAGCAATATTATTTACTCTCAAATATTATTTTACCATGTTTATTTTCTTTAAATTATGTTCATTTGGATAAGTCCATAGCTTAATTTATTTTTGCTCTCTTCATTATACTGAATTTTAATCTAAAGAGGATACTGAATCCACCTTTAGACCATTGGTGGCAGGTTAGAATATCTATTCTCTAACTCATTCTTTTCTACTGAAACCCATGGTTTTATAATGTCATTTTTTTCATTAAGTGTGGTGTCCGAAAAATGCTGCCATTACATCATAGCGAAGCAGCATGTGTTCTGCAATGTGGATCAGATATTTTGGAGATGGATAGCACTAGATCACACATAGATCAGTAAAAGAACACTATCTATAAATTATAATTCACTTTCTAAATCCTAATTTCCTGCTCTACCATAGGTATCAGAGTCATTTTCCTGTGGCTGCCAGATCTGGAGTTAAAATATCACTGAGATTTGCAGTTCATGGTAATACTGGTAACTTCCACTTTATGGCTTTAATAGATGGAGGGCAATGAATATGTTATTTATTTTCTTTAAAGTTAGTGTGCCATAAAGTAGAATATCATGTATCTTAAACTGAAGGGATATCTTTGAAAAACAAGCTGAAGAGTAATGTGTTTGGTAATTTGTCAATAAAAACAAACCACACAAGCAAAAACACACTTTTCTCCCTGACAAAAAAGACGTACAAATGCTGTCTGGGCTTTCTGGGCTTTCTGAGCTTGGAGAAGCTCATATGAATGAGGTAGAGGGGCACAGATCACACTCTGACATTGGCTCTTGCAGGGAGGGGATGACAGAAGGAGGAAACAATTAGTAACTTTTTCTTTATATGTGTCTGTTTTGAGTTTTACAATGTATTGCTTTTACAATTATACATTTATATAATTATATATGTTTAAATATTTATATGTACTTATATAATTTACTTACATATACTTATATAATTTATTTAAATATATTATATAGCTATATAATATATAATTACATATCTATCAAATATATAATTATATATTATTATATGCCTTTATAATCTATTCATGTATAATTTATACATACACATACACACACATGCATATATGCATATCTAAAGTCACCAGTTGTTTTTAACATTGTTTTGCTATGTTTTATTTTTGAGGCTATCATTAAGTATACTATTGTATCAGCTGTCTTTGAGTAAAATAAATATTATTTTAGAAAGTATATTTTAATGTCAGGACAGGATGTAAGTCTGTTCCATTAAAATAGCACTTTATTAAAGTACTGGTTAATAATTTAGCCAAAACCAGTATTTTAAATTATTCTAATGAGTAATGAGAAACAGTACAGTATTTCCACCATTTTACTGCATACGATGTATGTCTATTTCAGAAGAAAATGTTTGGCTGATTTAAAAATTTTATTACAAATAATAAAAAATTAATAAATATTAATGCATGGACTTGAAACGGCAATGGTAATATATAAATATTAAGATGTAAATGTAGTACTTGCAGGGGTCATGTAATTCCAACAAGGAAGGAAAGCATTGTTATCATATCTATTTCATTTGGCTTAATAAAATCTCCTGACAAAAGTTTTAATCTAGCATGAATGTTAATTATTTTCAGCACAGTAGAAAGAAACAGAATATATTAATCTTACTATAACAACACTGAATTCATAAGCATTTGCACCAAAAGGAAAAACTCTTTAAGGGAGAAAAGGACATTGAATTAGAAGGGAAATACTTTTATTGACCTTTCTCAAAAATAGGACTGTACTGCAGCTTGCCAAATCCAAAAATTATTAACTAGCAGAGTCGAGTTAAAAATATTTTGGCTTCAAATAAAAATATACTTTGAGGTCTAAGGGTTCTACTCACATTTTATGCCCTCTACGAGAATACAAAATTAGAATAGGGAAAAAGATCACCAAATATGGTATGGTATGTTATAGTGCAATATTAAAATGATATGTCTTTCAAATAATTAAGACTTACTGTTGTTTTGGAGCTATCCCTTTACAATGCCATTTTAATGACCTGAAAGGAAAAGAAATAAATCGAGATATTGTCATCATTAAAAATTTCCAAGAACTAACATACATCCAAAGTGTTCATCTCACATTTATTCTCAAAAAAATCTTAAAACCAAAACATTCTATTAAAATGGGGTATCTAAAAGATTTACATATTTTACTTTAAAGTCTGTCAGTTGAAACCATTTTCCCTGCAATAAAAATAGTCACTCTCTTGCGTTTCCCAAAAACTACTGTACAATAATATCAATAAAGTACTTTACTAGGAAAAATTAATCCAATTCATTGTAGGTCTACTTTCTAAGTCTGGAAATGTATAACTCCTAAACGTCAAAATTCACAGGAGTCAAAATTAATAAAAATATTAAAACAAATCCACCTACAGTTGTTTCCATGAAGTCTAATTTCACTGTTGCTATTATCATTTTTGTTCATTACAAAACACCAAAAATATTTTTGAGACAAAAGTGAACAAAATACCACCAATTTGTTTAATATCTATAAATTCATAAATTTTTTCAATCACAGGGGTTATTAGCAAAATATTACTTTTTAAATATAGTTTTAAGTGTTGACATTAAACATATCATCATAAAAGTCTAATGTCTATAATATTTAAGGCACTATTTCAAGTTTTTTGGATATGTTTTAAAATGTCATTTTATATGCTGTATTTACAATTCATTTCTTGCCGATCTTAGTTGCTGTCATAGTCATTCAGAAACTATTTATTCATAATAGTAACTAAAAGAATTTGAAATGAGGTGAAGATTTTGGAAAACATATGCTTACTGATGAGGTTTTTCAACTCTGTAAGAAGCTACAAATATTCACAAAATGATTGATGGGCTAGCCCAGTTTTTCAAACAGCAGAATATTAATGTAGGCTGTAGAAAGAATGTTTTCCTCTGTTGACCTAGTTCATTCATAGTTGGCAAAATATTTGGAAACTAAAACATTGGGGAAGGCTAGTCTCCTTTCCAGACCATGAATATGCAGAAAGAGTAAAGCAAAATTGAGACTTATAACTCAGTGTTTCAAGATTTTCATTTTAAGCTGGTATGGTCTATTTTTTGTTTGCAAAACAAAAAATAATGGATAAGCAAGTCAATTTTATATATAAATATATATGCATATGTGTATGTGTTTCAATATTTGTTTAAAGAACAAATAGTTCTTGTCTGTTTAATATTGACGTAAACTACTTATATATTGAGAACAAAATCTAGAGTAAACTATTAAAAATCAAGTACTGCATTTTTTGATCAAGTTATACATATGCATTTGTTAAATACAACACTGGAAAATTCTGGTCAGTTTTAAAGTTTTTGTACTCCCTAATAGAACACAGGAGAAATAATCAAAAATCTGTGATTAATTCTGTTTCATGCCTGTAATTTACTTTAAAATGCTCCAGTAGGTAGATTCTGCAGTACATTAGCTTACCTTTAGTGTACACACTAGAAAAAAGTTAAGATTTGAACAAATCTAATCAAGGATCTGCTCTCTAGGTTGGTTAAGATTTGCAATTTCCTAATCAATAGTTTACACTCCAGAGGTAACTGTGGCAAATACTTCAAATTTCCACATATTGCTGTATGAAACTACACATGGGAGTTTGGTAATTTACAAAAGATTGTTATAAATAATTTTTATTGATGAGACAAGTGATGATCAAGATGTGTGGTTGGCAAGAAATACTGGGCAATCTCCTCCCCGTTGTGTGAATAAAGTATAAGAATCCCACTGAAAGGATAACAGTCTAACATCTTTGAAGTGATACCCTCGATATGGAATGTATTTGATTTGTTACTCACCCCTTAATGTAGAAGGGGGGCCTTCAACTGTTACTACTAGAAGGCTCATTGCTCCTGCCACCAGAATACTGTTGTATTTACTCTGCAACAAACCTTTCCTACAAGGATGGCATACTTAAAAGGAGAGATAACAGAGACTACCTACAGATTATTGGAACCTGCTGTTTGGTTTTGGACCTGATTTTTAATAAAAGTGTTTATGCTTGCAGAAATTGGTCTGTAACACTTCTGTTTTGTTTTTGTTTTTTAAACAAACTAAAGTTGTAAAAGGAGACACATTTACTTCCTACCTATCTCTTATTGTCAAAGGTAAAAATATTGACAAAAATCCCTAATAAGTTGAAGGAACAAATTAGCTGAGGTCAATTCACAATACCAGCCTAGATAACTCAGGCTTAAGTAGCTAAGTTTTGCCAGAGAAAGTCATGATCAGTCAGGATGCTTTATATGATGCTGCAGTACAAACAGGCTTAAAATTACAAAGGAACATTTCTCCCTCTCACCCTAAATGTCCATCACAGGTTGGAAGGGGAGCTCTGCTGATCATAGCACTTCAAGTAAGCAGGATAACAGGGCAACCTTCTCAAACATGGAGAAAGATTCAAGTAAAAGGAACACTGGTTATTAAATGCTCTGGCCCCAGGCACAACACTTATTGGCCACAACATTTCTGTCTCCATTTAAATCACAAAAGGGCTAAAAACTGCAGCACAATTCTGTCATGTGCACAGAACAGGGGAGAATCAGAACTATGTGCCGTTTAAATTACCATAGCAATACAATATATACAATTGAAAACTCAGTTTATCTATTGAACAGTATATCTTAAGTTGTAGTATGCCCTAAAATTACATTTTTTCCTAAGAAAAAAGGGGATGATTAAATTTGACTTTGCTAGTTAACTAAGATTGAAATCTACCTGACTGAAATTAAATTTATTCTAATCTAAGAGACCTATAATATGAGCAGGCAAGTTTAAATATATAAATGATACAAATAATCATTTAAAAATTTTTGTAATGGAAGATCCTTACAAAAGGACAGAAAAGATATGCTTCATATTTACACATTATAGCAGGAATGGCCAAATCTTTATGTGTATACTAATAACAATAAGTACATGTTAAAATGGAGATTGCCAGACCTCTGAACTAGAATTATGATTTCATATGTCTGGTATTTGAGTTTAGGAATCTACATATTTAGAATGCACCTATTTAACTCTGATGTAAGCGGTTCTGGTACTACATTTTGAGAAGTGATGCTATAGCTGGTTGGTTCCTAGAAGCAAGAAACGTAAGTATGAAATTGAATTTGGAGAAAAACAAGTAGGAGTTCAATCAATCTATGGCAAATTTTATTTAGTTGCTGAAACTATATTATTAAAAAATACATCAACAGCACATCTGACTCAGCAGTCTCAAAAAGATGCAGTAGCAATGCAGTGACATTGCCTCTCTGTTCTGCATGAAAACTTTGAAAAACTGATATTCAATTAGCCCCTATTTAAATTATGGCAAACAGGGGCATACCATTCACTTTACAGATAATTCCCAAATTGATATCACTAATCCAGACTCCTTTCCTGAATGCCAGACTCAGATGCCCAATCTTCTACTCAGTATTGCCACTTGGATGGACATAATTGGTCAAACTTTGTATGTCCAAAATGAGATTATTTATTCTCTTTCCCCAAACTGATGCTCCTGAAGCCATTTCCTTCTTAATCAGTGACAACTATCCTTTCAGTTACTCAAGTCAAAAAGTTGGAAGCAAAGCTTGATTCATCCTTTTCTCTACTATTTAATAGAGACATGTTTTCTCAGCCATTTCCACAATCATTCAGCAAACCCTGTCAGAGCTTCCTGGTAGAATCTGAGCACTTCCTATCATTACCACCCTCGTCTAAGCCACCATCCTCTCCCATGTGAACGGCTGCAATAACCTCCTAAGGGTGTCTTCAGAGATGTGCTGGTAAGTGTTTATCAATAACTTTGTTTACAAATAACAAATAAACATGTATAATGTAAAAGAAAGAAAGAAACAAAGAGAAGGAAGGAAGGGGAAAAAGAAAGAAGAAGGGGAGAAAGGATGAAGGGAAGGAGGAGGAGGGAAGAAGGCAGGAAGGAAAGAAGAAAAGCAAGCAAGAGAGAAAGAAGAAGGAGAGGAGAAGGAGGAAGAGGAAGGAAGGAGAGACAGAGAAAGGAAGAAAAAAACAGGAAGGAAAGAAAGAAGGAGGGGAGGGAGACAGGAGGGAAGGGAGGGAAAATAAACCCAGTATTTATAGCTTGTGCAGCTTCCCATGGTGTAAACTCTCCCACCTTGGGTAATTTCAAGTGACATAAGGGCATGGTCTGGGAAGAGAAGCGCACAATGGCCTCCGGTGAGTTGGTGGGAGCCCGTCCCAGCATGACACCAGCTCTCCCTTCCTTCATCCTTCCCCGCTGACAACCTCTTCATCATACAGCAGCCACGGTGACCTGAGTCTGATGACACCACTTCTCCGCCCAGGCCTCCGGAGAGGCCCCTCCTTGCACTCAGGATAAGAACCTCAGCCCTTAACAGGGACTCCAAAGCCAACATGATGGTGCCCAGGCCCCGCCCACTAACTCGCTGCTCTCACGGCCTGCTACTGTCACCCCCCCCCCCCCCCCGGCATTCCAGCCACCCTGGCCTCCTTGTTTGTCTTTGAACATACTAAACATGCCCCCACCTCAGAGCCTCTGATTGCAACACTTTTTCTCTAGATATGTGCTTGGCACTCTGTTTTACTTCCTCCCGGCCTTCGAATAAATAGCACCTAATCAGGGAAGCTTGCTTTGAAAATCTGACATAAAATGGCAGAATAACCTTCACTTTCTAATCCTCCAGCTTGTTTCATTTTTCCTTATAGCACTTCTTACCGCCTCATATTTATACTCATACATAAATAGATAGTTATTATCATCAATATTTATTTGTGTCTCTCTCCTTCAAGGTACACCCGTTGGGTCACAGCTATATCCCCAGTACCTATAACAATGTCTGTCACATAATGAACTAATAAAATCTTATTGACTAAAGAGACACACAATATACAAGCAAATAAATGAAGAATGTAATTCCAGGTAACGAAAAGTGCCATAAAGCAAATAAAGGGGGACGGTGAGGGATCCCACAGTGGGTGGGGGTGGGGTGCAGTGGCTGGTGGCTGATGTGTATCTCAAGAGGTGATATTTAAGCTAAGGTCAGAATGACAGTGTAATTATTACTAGTATAGTCAGCACGTGAATAAAAATTCATTACAGAGTAAAAAGGAAGCAGACGCTTTGCGGATGATTTTAGGGTTTTAAAAAAGAACGGATAAAACAAATCGATGGTTAGGTGTGTTCTCAAAAAGTACACACTGAGTTCTAGAAGGATGCGGTAAAAAGATCTCCTCCTTTCATTTCATTTAAAGGAGGAGAAGAGGAGGCAGAAAGAATCAGCCCCTCTAATCCCCAATCCCAGAGAGGGATATGAAGGAGCATTGCAAAATTCGAGGAGAAACCCTTATATTTGTACAGACCTTTACACTTTCAATGTTTACATTTTCAAATTTGTTTACTGTATTTATCTTTCACCATAAACACTGAAAACAGAGTCCATTATTCCCATCATTAAGAGAAAGAACCTAAGACTCACAGAGATGAGTGCCTTCTCTAAGGTCAAAAGGCCAGCAAGTTAGCAAACCAGGTCTAGCATCCAGGTGTCCTCACACTGTCCACTGTACTGTGTTCCTTATGAAATGCTGCCTTGATGAAAATTGGTAAAAGATTACCTGGAGGCTGCCAGTACACTCGGTATGAACTCAGACCCCGACAGTGGATTTACATTTAAATTCCACAGACTTGAATTAAAGGTTGACTTTGAATGCATGGCAGGAAGGTCAACAGTAACATTAACTTTCAAAGATTCCTTAATGCCCCCCAAATTAAGTACAGACTCCTATAGCTGGCATCCAAGGCCATCACAGTGTGATTCCAGCGAGAGCTTCCAGCTTTACCTCATATGGTTTTAAGACCTTTTTGCCCACACCAGACCATTTGCCCAGGTCATTCAACATCATCGAAGGCAAAGAGAGGGGAAGATATAATTTGTTCCACCTGTAATATCTACCCTCTGCTTCTTCTCATCTTCTTCTCTCTGTTTAGCCATCTTTTAAGAACTCTTTTGCAAACCCCTCAAATCAGTTATGATTTCCTCCTTTAAAGTCTTTCTTATGACACTAGTCATCTCCTGCCTGTTACTATAGTTATTTGAGTAATTGTTAAGTATCTTATTCCCCAAATAGAATATAAAAAATTTGAAAAATTAAAGTCTGTTCCTTCTGTATCTTCTTCAATTTTGTATTCTTTTTGCAGAGAATCGGCCACAGAGTGGGAAATCAGTAAATATATGTAGAATTAGATACACTTGATTTGAAGAGAATGAATGCAACCTTCAGATTAGTGATTCTGACACTCTGTTGAAGGCAGAAAGAAAAGATATGGGAGAAATAGAGCACAGAGTGAAATCAATAAATGAAATTATTTGGGAGAATGAAGAAAAGTGGTAGTAAATGGAAGGAGTCAATTGCATCATCAGTAGCTGGCACAATGCATCGTACACAGTAGCTGCACAATAAGTGTCTATTGAACGAATAAATGAGTGAACGGGCAAAAAGAGGAGAGTAAAAGAAGACAAAGAACTATGGAAAGATAACCTTAAAACTGGGTCCATCATTTTAAGCTAAATGGGCTGATTCCAACAGAAATTAGTTTTTATTGGTTTAAAACATACAATTAAAGGGACGAGAGAAATTATCTGGCTTAATTACCTCCCCTAATATTCTTTTATTATAAAGCACGTTCCTAACTAATTTAATTTGAAGCACAGAACAAATTTGTGAGTAGGCTGAAGAAACATGATTCCACCCATTTTATAGATAAGGAACAGGATCAGGTTAAGTTTCTAGGATAAAATCAGAATCTAGCACCTCTAACTTGAACCGAGGTCCTCTAACTTTCTGACATTCTAGCTGACATCCATAGACCAGCAATATTTTCACCCCCAGGGGTCTTGTGAGAAATGCAGAATCTCAGAGTCTACCCGCAGATGCCTGAATCAGAATTTGAGTATTAACAATATCCCTAGGTTCCTCCAATTTGAAGGAATATTAAAGTTCATGGCTTAATGGATATAAAACTAGATATAAATCTGCCTTCAAATATATATATCATGGTGTGTGTGTGTGTAGAAATGTTACCCTTATTTAGTAATACCTATCATATAGAAATGTTACTCTTATTTAATAATATTGGCCACTACTGTCCATAACATTTCTATAGTATATAAATATAATTAATATAACATAATAAATATTATCAATAATGCTCAATATTAAATGATGATTGATTTATATAAAATGTGTGATGATAAACATGAATTAGAAAGGAACATAAATTTAAGTCCATGGATATAGCCCTTAAAAAAAAAAAGTAAAGGAATGAACCTCTTTTTAAATAAAGCAAAATTGAGCAGTCTAATGGGAGCAAATGTAGATGGATTCAATCATTTATCTGAGAAAAAAACAGTACAAAAGGGGGCACAAAATAATATAGCGAGCACAATAGTTGGCATCCATCTGTAAAAACAAAGTATTGAGAGATGCTTATTTCAACGCATGTTAACATCAGGGGGTCTGCATACACACACAGACACACCATAGCTAAGTAGAATGGATTTGATGTTCAACAAAAATATGAAGGTTGTGACATGCTAATTAAAGGAAATTGCTTTGGGTTATCTTATGTTAGTAATAATAAACAATAATTTTGGAAAAGCAAGGCAATGTGGAGCCCAAACATGGCTTCTTATAAACATATGCACTGCTCATGTCACAGATAAAAAAGTGGACAGGAGTGGGAAGGTCATTTCCCCTTTCAGAAAGGAGGGAGACTGTTTTTATTTTGCCTTTCTTAGGTTCAGACAAAGCACTTTTTAAAAGCGGTTCAAAGTTGAGAGCTGAGTTCCAGACTCAATTGCTACAGCTTTCCCGTGTGAGGATTTCTGCATATATTTTTAAATTTTCCTATTGTCATCTGTTTATTATTATAATTTTTGCCTTAGTAAAAATGTAAAGGGAACAGAAGGGAAGAGAAGGTAAATATGAATAAGAAAGAGGGAAAGGTAGAAAGGGAAGATGTTTCAATGAGAAGGGATGTACAAAAGGGAGAATAATTAAGCTAGGTCCTGACAAATGAATTAAATTTTCTAGATAGAATTTAAAAAAAACACTTTATGTTATCAAAAAGAGAGATAGGTTCTTTAAAAATATATAAAGGACTATTTTTCTATGTAAAATCGAAAGGCAATACTGCTTATAAATCATCAAAAAGCAAAAGTATTTTTATTAAATATCTGACATCAAATAAATCATTTGAAAACCTTTCATCTGTAAATATTTTGCACTGATATGTTTTCAAGTTGGGAAGTACTATTTGAAAGAAAGAAGAGTTCTAGGTTTTATGGCACAGGGAAAAGCATTTTCCACTGCTAAAATTGCATGTATATTTCCAATGTGACTGATATAATGAAAAGTAAAGCCTTTTACAACTTTATGCTGGCTTTAGAGTTTTCAGAAGTATAATATTAATATGATTTTTCCAACTACAAGAAACATCTTACCCAATGAGTATTCCAATATGTATTTTAAAAACAAACATACATACACACATCATCATCTAAGCTGAATGCCTGTGAGAATTTCCATTGGGTTTAGAATTGATTATATTTATCTTATGATAATGGTGATATATCCTTTGAGAATCTTGACTTTATGTGAAATGCTTCCTTGTGTCTACAGATAGCATGCACAGCTTGTTCCTGTAATTTGTCTTTCACTTACTGTTTCCTGAAGACTATATTAAGGATCATATCCTTACCATCCTGACTGTACTATTCATTATTTTATTTGTGAATATGGAGCCGTCTGTAATGTACCAACACCTACTGTGTGAAGCGAGTAGAATCCAGAAAGTGTATGAGATTCTGAAATTAAACTTGGAGAATTCTGGGAGTTTATAATATAGATATATATTTGATTTAAAGTGGACAGAGTTATATTCAGATGATTTTCTCTCATGATAGTCTTGTTTTAATTCCCAATACATAGCACAATACTTAGCTCAGAATAGATACTCATATTAATTAATTTGAGGGTTGTATAAACTGAAGTGCATAGTGTTTTGGTTTCATGTGCTTAGGAAGGTAAATTTGAACCATAATATAAATCATTCCATGTACTGTCACAAAGTTGATCCCAGAGACCCTTCAAAACATGTCACAATAGAATTCATTGCTTCAAACAATAGGGCCAAAAAAGAGTCCATTCATGATTCTAAGTCATTTATTATTTAGCCAAATATCTATACTTAGAATCCACCTATATTTAGAGACTTTACCTATAACCTATCCACAGTAATTTAGTAGGCAAAAGATCATTTGGAAAGTAAGTGGCTTATCTGTCAAAAATGTGTATTTCAATTTCCCTATTCATAGATTTTCCATTTTTTATTCTTCTCTTAATAATCTTATCCAAGATGTCAAGCAGGTTAATGCATCTGACAAAATGCCCAAAATGAAATGAAATGCAATACAATACAAAAGTATACATTGCTTAAAGATTTTTTTGTCTCAGTTTTATAAAAACTCAAAGGTAAGTGGGGCTGAGTTAGAGACACATTTAAAAAATTTCTGGCAATTTTCAGAACCCTAATGTAAGGAACTCACTTAGACATTGCTTAGACAATTGTATATCAGAGTATATAAATGTTTGCTAAAAAAGGAATAAATGGATAAACATAGATGTTTATCCAGGTAAATTATAGAAATCAGAAAGACAAACTATATGACTTTCTGATACAATAAGTAACTCGTTAAAGAAAAATGAGAGTGTCCAATATTTTCCATGGCTGTCTCTCCCCTTTATGTCTAATCTCCATAATTGGTTTAAATAGTTTTGTACTTTAGACAGTCTGATGAATAGAAAACCTCTGAACTTATTGACCTCCTAGTGACCACAACTCACCTACAAAGATGGACTCAAAGAGGAAATTAGGCAGTGGTGTGCTGGTAAATGTTCAACAACCAATCTCGAAAAAAGAAAGAAAAAAGCCCTGATTTATAGTATTTGCTGATTTCTATGGTGAAATACTCCTGGCATAACTAATTTTAAGCTAAGAAGATGAAGTCACTGAAGGTGGAATTTAGGAAGAGATAGCTAAAATTGGCTCATTAAATCTGGGTTAAGCCAGCTTTAGGACATCAGTGAAATTAGGTCATATTAAATTATAAGTATTTTATTTATTAATAAAAGATAATTAAATAATTCTGTGAAATAGTGTCAACTATTCTTAGGGACATAATATATATTTAATTGTTTATGAAGCCTATTGAAAATGTTGGCCTACAAACTTTTAGTCTAACTGACCCACGCTAATCATTTGATCACAGTTTCTGTTCCAAGAAAACTCATTTATAGATTTCATAGAAAAAGTTCAAAATGACATATATGGGAAGGCTTCTGTAATTCAGTTTGGTCTACTTGACAAGTAAACATTGATCAATACTGTGAAAATATCCTTGTATAGAAAGTCATAGAAAAGTTTAAAGATATACAGTAAATAAAGATTTTCCTGTATTCATATTGGTCATTCTGAAAATTTGTTCATTATATTCATATTAAGGTTATAGGGAGTCCATTGG
Organism: Daubentonia madagascariensis; assembly: GCA_023783475.1. NCBI lineage: Eukaryota > Metazoa > Chordata > Mammalia > Primates > Daubentoniidae > Daubentonia > Daubentonia madagascariensis. The sequence continues at coordinate 18,873,222 of JAKFHU010001684.1, read as the reverse complement.
GGTGAGCAATTTAGTTTTTCAAGATTATTTACTATAGATGAAAAATTCAGCGTAATATTTAAATTAGGTAAGTGCTCTGAAGCAATTTATTTTAGGTATTTTATTACATGTGTATTGAGTGGATTTTTGAAAATTAATGTGAAGTAATATTAAAACTGTATTTATTGAGTGGTTTTAAACTCTTTATAGACATATTACACATCATTATACTCAATATAAATCTTTTACTAGATACCTATCATTTCCCCATAATACATATTAATATCATCTACTAATGAGAATGTCATTAAGTATCATCTATTAACTTATTCTGACCAAGTTAGTGTAATTTATGTTCACTATCTAGTATTTAAAACTGTATATGTTTTTACATAAAATCTAAAACTGGATGTTTGAAAATGAAGTGAGCAAATAGGCAAAGGAAGTCAGAAATTAACAAAGTCATGCCATACTCATTTTCCAAATTCAGGCATCAGCCAGATTTCATTGACTGAAACTTATGATTGATTTGCTTTGTAATTTGTGGAATTCCAGGTTATTGTTTTTTTTCACTGTTGAGATCACAGGAGCTTTGTACAACTGGTGAATTGTGGTACATACCAATGGCTTGAAGTGAATTATTTACAAAGATCTGATTGAATTATTAGAAATGAAATAAAAAACTAGAACATGATGTTAGATGATATTTTGCTTATTAGTCTATGAATTATTATTGTACTAAAATAGTGATACTCCAATAGTTCATTTCTTACCTTATATGCTTTTCTCTCCAGCCAAGAAGAGAAACTAATGTATTTTAACACATTCAAAGAAACAAAACAACATGCATATGTTTGTTTACCCATGAACCTAGTTCAAAACAAGGTACCAGAATGAAGTAACATATCAGCAAATAATTTTCTGATTTCTCAGGTGAGAGCATAAAATTGTTGCTAACATGATCACCAACACTTGATTGTTTTTGTAAAGCTGCACAGAAATTTTCCTTCAAGATAAGTGTTTGAAATGAATATCTACATACAAGACCATATGGTGCTCATTTATAGTAACATACATAGCTTCTGAAAAATAAATTTAATGAAAGTTGTTTTATGCCTTGTCCTTTGGGGCATTCTTTTTTTTTTGTTCCCTAGTTTTAATGATATGCTTGCAAACAAAAATTGTTCAAAGGAAACACTACATGAAACATCTATAGTTAATTGTACATAGTTGGAAGATAACCAAATCGGAGCTCTTCCAATATTGAGTTGGAAGAGTTGTCAGAAGAACGTCTTATCTATGTTAACTATACATATGTCTGCATTTTGTGTGGTTATTATAGATCTTTCCTCAATAATACAGAATATGCTACATTTCATGTTCATCAAATTTTTATTCAAATAACATTAGCTGCTAGTATATTATATTATAGGATTCAACTTTTATAACTAAACATTTCGCAGAGAAGAAAAAACATTTATATTTGAATCTATAGACTCATTGATATATCAATTACAAATACATGAATTAGAAACAGCACTTTTGTCAGAGGCGAATGGTTTTGCTACAGATTTGAACTCACTGTAAGCATATTTTAAAAGGCAGAGGAAACCTCTCACTTTCTTAGAACAATAACACCACACCAAGGAAGTTTTTCACCAAACCTCCTACCTCTCCTCATGAGATCTAACCACAGAAATGAACATGAGATCCAACCACAGAAAATCCTGGGCAGTGAATCAAAAAGAATCAGGCCAGAGAAAGAAATTCACAAAAACATATATTCTGTGTTATAGTCCTACAAAAAAGTGAAATATTTTAAAATGATATATGTAATAAAGCTATATTAACAATAGGCTGTGTCCTGCCATTGGGGTGGGGGGTGACTTGACCCTTGACCTCTGTTCACATAAAAGCCTGAGAAATAAAAATCACGTTTATCATTGCTGTTTGTTTTATATAAATTTACCGTCTTCATTTAAATTGGTATAAGGAAAAAAAATTCTATTCTGAAATAACCCAAGTCTGGTTCTTAATAGTCATGTGACTTTTTTTTTCTGCCAGCCATGTGCTCCGTATCATTTTACTCTGAAATAACTCTGCGGATTTCAGCCCAACCTGCCTTTGCTTATAATGCATGACATACCCCGTGAGGGAGCCTGAGAACAGACTCCCTTGAAAAGCAAGGTTCTCATAGTTGGCCTGTAACCATGGAAGCAGATGCCGTTTTCTTCTTACCCTGCTTACCTCTTTGCAGCCTCGAGCTGCTCCCTATTGTTAAAGGGGGTACGCCTTGATTTTTCTTCATCATGACCGAACTTGCCTCTTCTTCAAAGGGCATGATGCTGCAGGTCATTGGTCTAGACTGTTTGCACGGTCCAGAGAACAGCCTTGATGTAACCCTTGCTCCGTCTGAGCCACACCACCAGCCGTGCATCTGCAGACTGTAGGGGGACATTGGAGATCTGTATTTGAAAAGAAGTCTGTCTGATTTTGCCATTGTGCCTTTTCACTCATCGATCGAATGAATATCGAACCTTCTGTCGTTGCATGTGTGAAATAGATAGCTTAGCAAGCACTTTTGTGCCCAACCTGTGCAGTGGGCCAAAAGGTTTTCCTTTAGTCTCAAGAATTTTTTTTTCAGACTTTATGAATTTCGTGTTAGCTTAAATTATTTATATGCTTTTATCCAGCTGTTATGATGACCGTTTCAGTTACTTCGTCAGCAGTGACTTTCTTTTGGTGTTAGAGGAGCATCTTGTTTTCTGTCAGCTATGTTTGTTTTCTTTTGTAGCTTTTTAAGATCTACTAGCTTAACTCATTTGTAACTAGAAAGAGTGTAACTTTTACTATACCTTATTAAGTCAGACAGTTGAGGTGTCCTCTTAAGGAGATGATGAAATGGTGTCTATCATTTAACAGGTTTAATTCCAGAAAGGTGAACTTGAACTGCCACAAGGTAATTTCAGTGATTTGTAAGAGTAAGTAAATCAAATAATCACATTGATTTTAGGTTAAACAAAATTGTTTGAAAAGATCTGTTTCAAGGGAAAATTTTTCTTTGTTTTTATCCCTTTAAAAATTTATGAAAATATTATTCTGGGGCATTGAAATATATTTAAAAGCACATAAATTCATTCTGCTTTGTAAAAGACATAAAATCAGTGCAATTTGGTATGTTAAATAAATACTATATATTTATAATACATATCATATGGCATGACTTAATTAGAAAGTATACAATATGAAAATATCATTTTCATTTCATTTTTAATACAATTACAATTCACTAACTTGTCATCAATAACTGATGTTAACAATAACTGATGGCAACTATACCACCTGCTCATTCTAAAATGTATTCTTTTGCTGTGTTCTTGTAAAATCAGAATAACTTCAAAATGCCGCCTATACCTATCTTCAGTATATTGCTTAGCAAGAACTGTCTGTATGTGTCATCAGTTTTTGTTTTGTTTTGTTTCATTTTAAGAAACCACTATTTCATACTTCAACGCATACCTATTTTCTCTAATTGCCACAGGCAAAGGGGAGGTCCATGACAGAATAAAGAAGGTTATTGTGACAGATGAAACATAATTCACAATGAGTACTCTTTTCATCCAGCCTTAAGTAGCAGAGGATTACTTCCAAGCTGAATTTTGTGGCAGAATGTATGAGCTGATTTTATTAACATACGAGGATAGGGCAAAGGCAGAAAACCTATTTTTTCTTCAGCTGGGTGGTGGTTATTTTGTGTGTGTCTGTTTTGGGGTCTTATTTTGTTCCACCTCAAACAGAAGATATGCTGGCCAGAAGAGAGTCTGAAGAAACCAAGGGAGCAGGCGGGGAGGATAGAATATAAGAAATTTAAAGCAATAAAAGTTGCTGGTTTTCTATACTAGATAATGATAAATGATGGGTTAAATATACAGTATTTCTACATTCTCTGGCATGCACATGAAATAAAATCATACTTTTTTTCAACAAACATATGAGCTGCAAAAGTAGGTAAATTTTATTTCATAAACTTAACTTACCTTTCTTTAAATAATGATTTTTTGTCTTTTTCATATTCTTAATATCATAATGCTTTGTTAGATTTCTAGATACTGTTTAGTTTTATGTGAGGGTTTAATACCTAATTTTGGTTAAATAGGTATGCGTATTTGGATATTTTACTTGGTTTCAATTGTTTGTTTTGCTTTTAAAGACAAGGATTTTATTTGATCTTTATAAAGTTTTTATATGTAAATACAAAGAATTTTTTTCTTTTCTGTTTATGAAGTCAGATTGTACACTAGCTAAGGGAGAGGCAAAAACTTGTGTTTGATAAATATCTGTGCATCAAAAGAAAATCCCAGACTATAAAATTGATTGCAGTTCATTTGTTTTAAATAGATTTTTATTTACCATTTAGATTTAGTTGTTTCTAAAAATTGTTTGATTTTATGTTCTAATACTTTATAGAAGTTGTAGATGAAGTAGTTTTCTATCTGTAAATGGAAAAGTATGCAGTTGTTCTGTCTGCTAGTATACTTACTATTACAGAACTTACAACAAAGTGCTATTTCTCTACTATGTTTTATCCATCGTGGCTTGTTATTCTAGAAAGTGAAAAAAAACCCCTAAATTAGAAATTGAGGTCTTTTCAATTTATTGATCAATTTCATATTTCAAATATTGTAATGTATAATTCAAATGCACTCAATTTACTTAGGTATTCCCTGGAAGAAGGCATAAAGACTATAATCTACAATACTTTTCTTAAAACAAAATAATATGGTTCTTTTGATATACAAATTATACAAATCACATTAACTAAAATTATTTCATTTATTTAAGTTGGCTTTGTAGTTAAAAAGTGAAATATGCAATAAGATTCTTTCATCTTAAAATTTAACAGTTAACAAATACTTATTATTGCATTAAAGATTTACTTTTATTAACTGCTTTTTCATTTCTCTTTATGCTGTGATTGAAATTTTTCTGTTCAAAAAGCAGTACTTTAAATAAAAGAGTGATTATTCTATAACTTCAGAAAAGATAAAAAAGCACATAATTATGATTTTCTATTTGCTGATTAAAATAGAAATCTTTCCTGTCCTCCCCACAAAAAAAATTACTGAATTGAAGCATATGTCTAGGGAATATTTTTAGAATATTATTTTACGTGTTTTTGTTAATACAACTAAAAGGTAATATTTAAACAAAATAAAAATTTTAAAGGAAAAGAACAAAGATATATAGCAATTATTGCCAGAGTATCTGCAGAAATTTCCTATCTATAGTTTTCATGTCCTTTCTACTAATTACTCTATAGGAACATGCCAATGTACACACTTTGGCATTTGGTAAAATTTTCCACTTCTGCTGTTATTTCATAATTATTGTTTTATGTAATTTATTTGAAATAGCTACACAATTTATCATCAGAAAATATGAATGACAAGTGATATTTTCAATAAAATATAGGGAAAAAACCTCTAAGATAGATAAAGTTGTTATAGAAATTTTTAAAAATATGTGGTTAACAGTATAAATTTTTAAAATAATGTTTTGTTTTATTCATAGTTCAAATCAAATGGGACATGCTGAATGATCATATCTAAAAGCAAAATTCATTTGCACTCTCCTTAAATATTATAAAATATTACAGGAAAATAATTATGTGGATCTGAGGATGAGATTTTGTTTTGCAGTTGTATGGCAATTTTTTAAAAACAACATTATACAACCTGAAACTGAGGTAGTTATTTTGTTTTTATAAATTAACCTGAACACTCAGCATAGTGCTCAAAAAAATTATAGAAATAGAAGGTGGTATATTTTCTTTTCATGTATGATCTTTGCAGAGTCAACCACTGTTTTATCCAAAATTTTTTCCTATGTTGCAGGCCCAGAACATTTTTCATATTGCTGTCTTCTTCCTCCCCCTCCCTAAAACACATTTTGCTATAAACTTCTGCACCAATCACTAGGAAAGACACAAACAGCAGTAGCAGTTCAGGAAGCAGCCCTGTGAATGTAAAAATCACAGACTTTGATTTTATAAGACAAGTTGGATAGAAGTCAAAACTGCCACATGTGGTGTGAAAAAATGCCACCCTGGTGTGAACAAAAGGTTTAAAATGGAGTCAAGAAGCGTGCAAGCTTGATGTCTAAGCTTTTCCTGTGAATTGTCTGCCACAACCTGCAGGATATCAAGTGGGCTGGGAAGAATAGAGAGTTCTTGGAAACTACAACTGAGAAACATCGGCAGTCAAATGTGTTAGGTTTTTTGCTTTGGTTTTTTCAAAAATTTATTTTGTTTTGTTTTGTTTTGTCTCATTTAGGCATCATTATACTAAACTGTTTTACCCAAAACATAAAACAAATCCAAAAAAAGTCACATAATGTGTGAAGAAACTGTTGCTTACAAATGAATTGTTAGTTTGGGGTTTTTTTTCTGGTTTTTTTTTTCTGGCATTCCTTCATTTATAGCAAAGCAAAATTACTGACTGCACTTTATATTTTAAATTCCTTGTTTTGTGGGCCTGAGTTTTATTTACAAAATGGTGAATAGGGAAAGAGGTTCATAAAGACCTGACTAATAGAATAAAAAATGTAATTGTAATACTCATGTTTGTTTGATTATCTTCTAAATTATCAACAAAAGATGGAGGAAAAGACAAGGAGCTCACTATGGGAAACAAGCATATCATTTCTTAATAAGTAATAAAACAATAATTCTGAATTCAGCACAAATGGTTCTTCAAAAAAATACTACAATATACTGCTACAATAGAGTAATACTACACCTTCCCTAATATTTTGCAATGTAAAAATTATTCCTTGGCCAAAAATATTTGTTAACCATAGATAATGAATCAATAAATCCAAAGTCAAACCATCATCATTTGCTTAAATAACAAAAAAAGACAATTCAATTTTAAGGACAATTAAAAGGTGTACAACTGTGTCATAACCCCTACTTCAATAATCTTAATATGTTTATAAAGGCACAACTCTATGAATGCTAATTACATGATAAATTATGAATAACATTTAAAGAAAGTAACATTTCCTAGGTGATTGTGATCTAATCAATACAATACATCTAAATGCAACAAGAAACATCTTTGATGAGCATTGGAAAGATCCTTAAACTTTGAAGCCGGTTTTATTACATTTGCATCTTATCTCTTATTAAAGATTGGGTCTAAAGCCAGCAAATCCCATTGGTTATGAATGCAGGTCAAGACAGGAACATTTTTCTATTTACTCTTTGTAACACTGGATAGAAATCAATCTGTTACTTTCATTACAACCACACAATCAATTCCATTTAAAGTATAATACAAGAGCCAAGTCCAAGGACAATATAGATCCTTGAAAAAAAGCTCATACCATTTGCAGAGCTGCATTTGATACAGCTCCCGGTAAATTGTTTTCTTTTTAATTAGTGTACATGGTCATTTAAAGCAAACATGCCTAAACTGGTATTGCAACATAGGATCCAACCAAAAATTAAGAGTATAATATTCATTAAAATTATATTTTAAAAAGGCACCCTTTTGAACAATAAAAACCTTAGGAGGAGGAATTCTCTCTACATTTACTCTAATGTGATATAGCCATTTTGATATTTCAAAAAAATTTACACATACCAAAAATTCTACCTTGAAATTAGCATATGATATCCTTTATTTCAAATGTCAGCTTCCTCCCTTCTCTCAATAAATGACTTTATTCTGATTAATCTTATCTTGCCTCAAAATTACCAAGATTTCTGCTTCTAGAAGGTTTTCTTGCACAAAGCATATTTCAGTAAACAAAGAAGTATGACTGTTGTATACTTCATTTAGACATAATAGCATCATCACTTCAAATTATTTTAAGTGACAAATGTGAGATAATCTTTATATTTGTAAATTATTTGAAAGCACAAGACATAAACCCACTGTACACCAACACTAATGGTGGTTGGATGACTTCTTTCCCTTTATTTTATTTTATTTTATTTTATTTTTCCCAGCTCTATTAAAGCATAATGACAAAAAATTATGTATATCTATGGCATACAATGTGATGTTTTGATATATGTATACATTGTGCAATGATTAAAGCAATGTAATTAACATAGTCATCACCTCGTATACCATTTTTTTGTGGTGAAAACATTTACGATCTACTCTCTTAGCAATTTTTAAGTATACACAATGCGTTATTATTAACTATAGTCACCATAATGTATGATAGATCTCCAGAACTTATTCATCCTGGGTGACACTTTATACTCTCTGACCAACATCTCCCCATTCTTCCCTCACTTTATTTTACAAGTGAGGATATTTTTCTCTTTCACATCAGTTTTAAACATTTCAGTTTACAGTCTCCTGATTTTCTCAAGCGTGTGGTAAATGAATGTCTTCAAGATCACAATTTACAACTCTTTCAGTTATAATATTTAAAGTATATTTGTTATTCAAAATGCAGATTACCCCTTCCATGTAAGAGGGATAATTCAAATTTAAGTCAAACCACTTGGTTGTTTTATAGAAAAGAATACCTATGTCACTCAATGCAAATTGCATGACCCTGAAATTTTGGAGTTTGGGAAAATTTTCTCCACTTTGAAAAGTACTATTTCAAACTTTGTTTCACTATTTTATTCTTTGTAAAACATTATAACATCACATTTCTCTGTCACCATTCGGTAATGTTTTTATTGTTATTATTGTTAGTGAAATTCTCTTTCTAGTGACAAGAAGTAGAATGTACACAATGGGCATATTTCTCAAGCACAGCCTATAAGTAAGGTCTGAGACATGAAGGTATTCCCACATGTTCTATGGTACCCTAAATATTTCCAACCAGAAAGCAGGGTCTTTTTTTGCTGTATTTCTTCATATGTTAGGCATGGCTAATGAACCCCAATGTCGAAACCTCTAGAGAGACTGTCACTGCCTGGAAGATAGCCAGAGAACATTCTTCTCCAATCCACCTCCAGAACTCCATTTCTCATGGCCTTGCATGGCCTTGTACAGGGCTGCTGTTCAGCTGTGTTTCCTTCTTTTCAACAGCCGCCACCATCCACAGCATTTAAGTCTATTCCTGCTACTCTCTGATCTACCTTCCAGGCTACAGTACTCAGACTGAGCAGATACCACATGCACAGGTGACTCGCACAAACATGCTCTGGGCCCCAGTGAACTTAATCAGAGCAAATTCGGAATGTGGAGGTCAGAGATAGATAGGCTGAGCCTCTGACAGCAACTCAGATGACACAAGGATGGACAAGGACAGAGTAAATGTTAAAGTGAACCATTAGCTTGGACCATTCATTATATAATCACTTAAAAAGCTGAAAGGTCATTTCCAGTAGGTGGGCCACAACCTAAAAGGGAGATGCATGTCACTTTCATGTTCATACACAGGCAAGCACACCGAAAAACCTCATGTGCTAATTTTTATATGCTTATTTTGTTATTTTTTTACTTTAACTGTCATGTTGGTTTTATGTGTTCCTAAAGCTAAAAGCCATGGCTTTAAACTTGCATAATACTATTATTTAACATTTTCTTTATTTTAGGTTTTGTATTCAACCCCATCAGATATCCTTCTAAATGAAAAATAAACTTCCTGAAAGTTCAGAAACAGATTCATCCTTCACATTCTATCCAAGTTTGTCTGGAATGCCAGGATTTCCTAAAGGAAGATCAGAAATCACTAGCTGTATTTTCCTAGCTTCTTTATTTTTCTCTGATATTTGACAAAAATAGAGCTAAAATGTGATTTACTTCTCCTTTTTCCAATTAAATCTGTTTATGAATGCTCAGTTTTCATATATCAAATGATATAAAACATGATCCTTTTCTATATATATATATTTTTGAGATAGGGTCTCGCTCTGTCACACTGGCTAGATTGTGGTGGCATCATCATAGCTCACTGCAACCTCAAACTCCTGGGCTCAAGCAATCCTCCTGCCTCAGCCTCCCAAATAGCTGGGACTACAGGCACGCACCACCACATCCGGCTAAATTTTGTATTTTTGTAGAGACAGGGTCTCGCTCTTGCTTAGGCTGTTCTCGAACTCCTGGCCTCAAGCAATCCTCCCACTTTGGCCTTCTAAAGGGCTAGGGTTATGGGCGTGAGCCACTATGCCCAGCTGCCTTTTCTATATTAAAGGAACTTTTAAAGAAACCTAATTAATATGATTTATTATGACTTTTCCATTGGATACACTATGTTTTGCTGAAAGTAATCATTTGAATTAATGAATTTTTTAAAAGTAACCATTTGAAAAATATATTTGTAAATGTAAAAACTTTATAAATAATATTTCATATGTCACAAAATCATAGGCCGTACTAAATATGCTTATGTCTTAAGTAGGCAATAAAAACTTGTATATGCTTTTATTGTTGCTTTGGACTGTAAGAGAAACCCCATCTATGAGCCATATTGTCTAGTAGTCAAGGAAAATACATGTGGTTTTGGACAAAAATCTATTTTAGTTACTATTATTCCTCAAAACAAAGCCTCAAGTTCAAATCTACTACTAGAAGTCCAGTGTACTGGCTTAAACCTCAGTTTCTATTTAATAATTTAAAAATACAATTTAAACATCTGTAGGATTACAGTCTTTGCTATCAAAATCCAATACACTTCAGTTGTGTTATATATGACTGTGAAACATTGCTTTAAAAATGGAAAACTCTAGACCTCTAAGCCCATATTTCACTTTGAAAAGAAGTTGAATACAAGTTGGAACATGGTGGTATTTCTTGAGAGTATTATTTCCTTCATAGATTCAGATAAACTGTATATAAAAAAAAGTTATATACAGTTTGAAAGATTAGTATGATCAACCATGAAAACCTGGCAACTGTTCTTTGGGGGATATGATCATTTAATAGAAGACTGCTCTCAAAAAGGCATTTCTTAAATGACTCATAAACTGAAATAGGTATTGACAACATTTTACACCAAATAGTTCTTTGGTCTCAAATCCATTCATTCATTCAACTAATATTTTTTATTGCCATTGTGCTTTCCCAGGCTTTGAGGGAAATTCATTCATTCGACGAATTTTTTTAATATCTATTTAGCAATGTTCCAGGTGCTAAAACATGTAATTGTGAATTTAAAAAAATGATTGGAGGATTGTGTGCTGTGAGGGAGGGTAACGAGAATGAGGAAGAAGAGAAAGAGTTCCTACACACATAGGACGGTCAGGAAAGGCCAAGAGGAAAGGTCTGCAAAAGGCAATAATACTTGAAAGGAGTTTGAAAAATGAGAATTACCCAGGTATGGCAAGAAGAGCACACCAAGTTTCTGCACTAGAAGGAATAGCTTGTGCGAGGGGCCCAAGGCAGAAAGGCACTCAGCATGTAAGAAGCAGTAAGAAAAGAATAGTGCAAGGGAAGCCCAAGTGGACGAGCAAGCTCACCACTTACCACTCACCACTTACGGACGTACAGGCCATGGACATCTCTTGAGACAGAGTCTCTCAGGGACGAGACATGGAATATGAAATTCTTTTTAACTTCCCTAAATTCTGGGACCATCAATTACAACCCAATGTATCAGGCAATAGTTCTTAACCATATCAAAAAAACAATACCCGAGGCATTATTTGGTGAATAATACAGATTTTCTAATTTTACTTAACTGAAAACTGTATACTTAGAACATTGGTTTATGATTTTTGTTATCAAGGGCTAATGAACAAGTTCCTTCCTAAAAGTCAATGCTAACTTGAATCAACTTGACTATTAATTGAGGTATGTGATTCTGGAAACAAATATATATAACATTCTCTATCAAGAACAGGTGCATCTCTTGAGTTTGCCTAAATGCACTGCAAAATAATTCACCAATGAGATTATTTTGTTTAATTATATCTTCTGTTTAAATATTTAACTGAAAAGTTAAGGGTGTGATATTACATATTTAAAAATTGACTCAGTAGTTTCAGTTTATTAGCAACTAAGTGAATTGAATAGCACATATACATAGGTTGCTTTTTATGTTAAACATGATACTATTTTCTACTTAACAACCAGGAATACTCAATTATGATATAATTGAAGTTTCTAAGAAATTTTTTTAAGTTAACTGCTTAGATCTCTTTTGTGAAGATAAAATGTGTTCATTAAAAGTTAAAGGAGCAAAATTCTAATGATTGGATAAGCAGTTGGGATCACTCTTAATAGAATGTGTCCAAAGCAGTATGAGAAAATAATAAAACAACTATTAAGCTAAATTACAAAGTATTTCTGCTGACTGAGATATTTAATTACAAGTTTCATTGTGTTTTTTCAGCCGCTTAAAAACAACTCATTACAGCACCGTAAATTTTAGATATTAGAACAAATGATTAATAGCAACATGTTTTAAACTTACCATGGAAGTACAATAGTTGGCATTTTTAACTGGGGCTTCCCTTTAGTGAACTTCTCCCCAACAAATATCTTGCTACCCTTGAAAGATTAATGGGTAGATACAACCCTTCCTGTAGATTTATGTTTAACCATGTAGAAGATGAAAAAGGTTGCAAGGAATGCTTAACACACAGGTGTAGAATTTTTCACTTAACATTGACAGTTCACTTTCATAAATGCATTAGATATTTTGCTTTCCATGTAAAAGTTTTTCAATATGGGTCATCTATACTAATCTTCATGTACTGAAATACCCTTGTACATATCATTGCACTACATTAAAAGTTTTTTTTTTTTTATTGGAGTAACAGTATATAAGAGATATTAGAATACAAAGTGAATTCTGAGACAGACCCCCCCCTCCCTTGCAGGAATTTCAGAGTAGGTGGCTCTGAATACACTGAAACTATACAAGGCTTGAAATGAAAAGAAGTGAAAGATTTTTCTGAGGAAGATTTCTTTAGAGAGCACTGTACCTGCCCCTCCACTCAATCCTAGTGAGAGGGGTTAGGACCACTTGGAGAGCCAAAGTTGGAAGACACAGGAGGATGGGCTTTGAATCCTGCCTGGACAATGTAAATGACACACTCATATTAGCTAGCTACTGTAGCTCCAGATTGAAGAAGAGCTCCCTATAATGTTGATATCTGCTTGAATTTCTAGAATTTGTTGGAGCAAAGAATTCATGAATATAACCTGTGGACCAATATAGTTCCATGCATGAAAAGAAACTGCCTAACAAAGCACCTAGAAGGATGATAGACACCATCAAAGAAAGAGCTTGTGGAGTAGATGTCTAAAAATGCAAGCCAAGGATGGCACAGCAATGAGAGGAAAACTATTACCTGCTGCTTAGGAAGGACAGTTGAATGTTCCCAGTGGGGACCTCTGATGTGCACCCCAAAGAGCCCTAGGAACATCAGACAACCACCCATCCTAGAGAGGTGGAAGCCCACTGAAGTTAGTAACAGTAAGATGAGGACTCCCTGAGGTCCTCACTTCACTCCACAGCAGCTTGGATACTGTGCCGTAGAAACTGCCCGTAAGAAGATGCTGGAGGGGGAATGCAAACCTGAGGGGGGGACGGGGCAGGAGAGAAGTTTCTCTCTTCTGCTTCTTGGGCCAAAGACAACTTGCCAGCAGAAGATACAATCCAGGCAAAAGGAGAGATGAGTTGAGAGGGATGGGCAGCAGCCAGATAACACAAGGCTTTTGGACATTTTATTTTTAAATTCAATCTGTCTGCAATGAAAAGACTTTGGAAGGTTTTAAGTGGGCAGTGACATGATCAGATTTATGACTTAAAGATATAAATCTGATTGCTCTATGAGAAAAAGGTTATGGGAAGAGAAAGATAAAAATCCAAGGAGCATAATTGGGGTGCTATCATACTCCTTTACGGTGTGAGAGGAGAGGGCCACATTCTGGGGTGGTAGCAAGTGAGATTCTCAGAAAGGGATGATTTAAAAATATATTTGTGAGGTAAAAGTAACAACACTTGTTCATTAATCAGATTGGGGGAATTATAGAAGAGAGGTCAAAGATGACTTCTGTGGTTTTGGCTTGAAAAATTGGGTGTATGAGGGCATTTAACATGGGTGGATGATAAAATAAGACAGGAAGTCCAACTGGAGGAGGTTGATGCCAGGCCGAAAACTCAGCATCTCAGACATTCTCTATTAGAGGGATGTGAAAGTCCTCACCAAACATAAATCTCCCTTCCTGTTCCTTACAGACTCACTGACCACACCTTCCAGGCTCCAGGGATATGAATAATGCCCTTAATCATGTCAAAGAATTTCCATCAATCCTTAATTGCACACTGATCTGTTTCCACTATCTTAACCAGTTCCTTGATGATGTCCCCAGCCACTACCAAACTTGACATTTCACATCCAGCAATAATCTTCTCAGGTTTTTTTAAAACTTTTTTCTTTCTTTCTTTCTTTTTTTTTTTTTTTGCAAACTGTTATTACTTACAAATATTTTCCAAATATAATGGAAATATATTACAAATATAATGGGTCAGAATTGTTTGCTGGAACCCAAAATAAACAGCACAAAAGGAGACTATGATAGAGTGCTGAGATCTTTTGCAGTTGGTTGTGTTAATAGTCACTGCCTAACAGGATAGAGTAAAATCCATCACTTTATTTTCATTGTCTGAAAGCTGAAAATGGCATTCAGAGCATCTAAGTAGTAGGTGATAACGTTTTTCTTTCTCCATATATATTTTAATTTTTTTATAAAAGTGATTGAGAGACTAATAGCATTAAGATCAATCAGCAATACTAACATTAATTTCTTTGCTTTGATAACTGGACTATGGCTGCATAATATATTAACATTGGAGAAGCAGGGTAAAGGGGATATGGAAACTCTATGCACTATTTTGTAACTTTTCTGTTGGTTTAAAATCCTCTCAAAATAAAAAAGTTTAAAAAATCAGCAATGTGAGAACAGAGTTAAAAGGGTATATGTATACAAAATATTTGAAAAGAGAAAGGTATTCAAATATCAGCATTAAAAAGCTGTTATTCAGTGTTATGTCTTTATTCTTGATTAAATGTATAGTTCATTTACATTTGCAAATCAAATCTGATGAAATCACATAAAATAAGATAAAACAGGAATATGTGCATAAATACATGACTACATAAAATGTCTTAGAGCGTAATGAATAAACAAAAATTAACATTATTTTAAAGAGCTGTAAAGGAGTTAAAAGTTCACTATAAATCTGAATGCAAATTTGCATACATTATAGGCCAGTTTCCACCTTTTCTTAAGAAAATACATTTAATAAATTCCCAGAATTCTAAGCAAGTCTTTTAGTTTTACCTAATCTGTTCATCATGCCACCATTTTTCTATTTATTCAGGTATAAAATGTCAGCATGTTCTTTACCTTCTCCCCTTTTTGTTTCATCTGAACAGTTTCTAAGTCATGCCAATTCTTCATCTCCATTATCTTTACTTTTACATTAAGTTCTTATTGTTTCTCTAAGATAGCCACATAAGCATATACTGCTAAATACCATCCTCACACCCCCTGACTCAAATGATCCCTTCTATATTCATATGGCAATTCATTCTTTAGACAGTTTAGACCTGAGCATATTCAAAAGCCTTCAAAAGAAATACATTACCTCTACAAATACAGGAAAACAGAAAAAGAACACACTCCTCTAGAGTCTGCTCTACGTCATGATTCATATTTTGCCAACCTCAGCTTATACCCCTTCTTTCCATGTATGTTTCCTGCACACCTGCCAAAGTGGATCGTCTACTGTTCCCTACAGAGGCCCCACACTCTTTCGTTCTTGCCTTTGTTCTTGTTGTTTCCCTCCAGCTAAAAATTTTAGTTCTCTTACGCATTCAAAGGACCAGATTTAATACAGAAAGCCAGGATGTAACATTAAGAGGGCAGAGTGATCTTGCCCTTGAAAAACCCCCAATGAAATAAACAGCCTACTTCTCTCATGAAACTTTTCTGACCCATCTGTCAGTGTGCAGATTTTCCTTCCTTTGACCTGTCTTCTTTGTTGTTATGGCATCTATATTACTGTACACTATATTATAGTGGTTCATATGCTGATACTATGCTTCCAGGTGTTGCCTCCATAAGGTCTGAAACTGCACATATTGTTCTACAAATTAAAATTTCCAACAGAGGAGTGGATGCTCAGCAAAGATCATTAGAATTAAGTTGAACACTGAAGGACTCTAAGAAGCAGGGATTACTCAACCCAGTTCCTGATCAACTCTTCTCTTTCCTACCCTAACCTCCTTACCACAAATTTATTGAACTATTACTGTAGGCTTAAAATATTGACAAGCATACTACTTGGATAATAATATGAAAACTCTAAATAATAATATTTTAAGAGTTTTTAGGGTGATCTCCATTTAAATATGGCATGAGTATAATTATTTTTCTGTTGTAGAAACCATACACCTCTTTTATTTTACGCGCTGTTCAAAATTATCAGTGAAAGAAAGGGACAGCTGAGTTTTGTATATCTTCCTCTCACTCTGTTCAGAATCCTGTTCTGTCTCCGTATTCATTTTCTAATACTTCCAGGGCCCCTGCATATGGTTGTTTGGACTGTGCCAGGTAAGTGAGTAAGACTGAAATCCAGCACAGGCTCTGCTCACCAAGCCATAAGCATTATACCTGCAAGGGTGCATGTGTCGTCTTCATAGAGGAAAGGGCATCTTTTTTATAATTCACACAAAGTGAAAGTAGAGATTCATGTAATCAATAAATTTTAATATATTGTATAGAAAAACTTTTCAATACTGAAATTTTTGTTGCTTTGTTTAAAATCTAATTTTGTTGATAGAAGTGCGATTTTCATCTAAGTGTATTCCAGCTTAGAAACAATGAAGAAGTCTATGAATTAAACATACATCCTCTCCCCAGAAATAATAAAAAGATACATTAGGTCATTGGATCAATTTCCTTTCGAATTTAAAATTGTTCCCTCGTGTATTTTTCATTGTTTTGTCCCATATGAGTTTAAACTATTTATGCTATGGTTCTTATTCCATTTCCAAAGGGTGCATATTGAAGTCTGTTGGAAGTCCCTGATAATGAGTTGAAGGGTGGGTGGTTTTATTTTATGCTTCTTTGGTGAAGTATACTGGCTAGAATCCAGTGCACTGGATTATTACTCTTATATTAATAATAATATAGCTATTATTATTAATATTATTTATTATTACCAGTGAACATCTCCTGTTGGCCAACCATCCTGTTCATAATGACCATTATCTCTAATCTTTTCTACAAACCAACCTGATATGTAATGTTATTTCCATTTTTTATAGGAGAAAACTCAGGTATTTAGTGATTTTCCCATGTCCAGAAGGTAAATATGTGTCCTAATTGAAATTATAATCCAGGTCCTCCTGGCTACAGAACAATTTTGCACTCTTTTAGATGGATCCTCACAAACTACGTTCCACATTCTTTAATAAAGTCATTCAACAAATACTTATCACATACTTCATTTGTGCCCTGCATTCTCCTAGATTCTAGGAATAAGCAAGAAAAATAATATCACTGCTGCAATGGGATTTACATTGGAGAAAGAGACAATAAACAAATACGTAAATATATAACATGAGTCCAGGCATTGACAAGTACTATGACTCTAAACAAATCAGGACCAGGAGAGAGAGAATAATGAGCTGGAAGTAATGGTTGTGAGGTCAGAGAAGGTCTTTCTGAGGAAGTGATGTTTTAGTGGCGAAAACCATATGGAGAAAGTCATGTGGAGGTTGAGTGTTCCAGGCAGACGAAACAAGTGTAAAGTCCCTGAGGCTAGAAGGATCATGGTACATTAAGGGAGGAACTTCTCGAAAGCCAGTGTAGCTATGATATGATACACAAGCGGGAGAGTGGCAGGAAATTAACTCAAAAGATAGGCAGAAGCCTTGTAATGTAGGCTCAAGTAGGCAAGGTAAGTGGTTGAGATTTTTTTCTAATGAGAAACTATTGGAGAGCCTTATCTAATTTACATTGTTGAAAATCACCTTAACTGGTGTGAGGAGAATTAACTCTAGGAGGAGAAGAATGGAAACAGAAGTATCAGTTAGAGGGCTATTGCAGCAGATGGCAGTGGTTCAAAGAAAAATGGTTGTCCTGGAGGAAGGCAGAATTGATTATACTGGAAAAGAGTTGAACGTCAACTTGGCAGGGCTTGCTGATAGAAAGGATGTGGGTGTCAGAAAGAGAGAAATCCAAGAGCACACTTAGGTTTTACACTTGAGATATGGGGTAGATGTTGGTGCCGATTACTGAGACAGGAGAAACTGGAAAGGAAAATGATTTCAGGAGGTGGATGAGTGGGAAACTACGAGGTCTGTTTCACACGCTGTTATTTCTTATGGCGTTTCACACATCTCTCTTTTGTTTTGAATCTACAACATTTCAGTCTACATCAAAAGGATCTAAAAGGTGCTGACAGATAGATACGTCTCATAGATTTATACAAGATGTGAAAAAAAATGTTTCCCTACATATATCCACTCACTCACCTGCCCAACATACAAACATAAAAGTGCCCTTATTGTTTTATATTATAACTACATATTTATTCATTGGGACACATACTTTCATTTGGATCATCAAACCAGTGATTAAGGTCAACTAGAGAACAAACATGCAAGGAATGTTAATCATTTTGCTCTAGATCTTCCTTGTGTTGTTCAGGGGCAATTTATGAGTAGTTCTCCCCGGTCTTGAGGTTGAGAGTAGAAATATAGAGTTCTCCGGGATTTTTGTTGTTTTGGTGGTGGTTTTTCTATCTCTAACTTTCTTTCAGAACCGTTCTCAAATCACAAAAAGCCTTCTCTGATTGCTTCAGGTTACATAGATAAAAGCACAAATCTCTTTTGAAGTTCTGAACAGGATATAATTTGTATCACTTCTTAACCACTTAGAACTGACTTACAATTCTTACTTTTCCTTTTATTTCCAGAGCTTTTCTACCTAGAAGTATTGCAAGCAGCTTAAAGTAAGAAATGGTGTCTTTGTACATTCGTTCACTTTGTACTGAGTATAGTGCTCACTTAAGAGACCGTTGATTAGTTTTTGCTGATTAAAAAAAAAAAAATCAGAAAGCCTACCTTCCAAAATTCAGAAAGGATATAAAATAGTGTAGGGACTTTTCATATATTTGTGATATCTGGAAGCAATATTACAGGTAATCTAATATAGCTTTATTTTGCATTTGGCACTTTGCTAGGCAAATTGCTTCTTGCTAAAAATCAAAACAGATAAATAGACAAACAAAAAGTACCAGAATATACATCTGTGCCTACTAGTGACATGTTTTAGTTTGTTAACTGGTTTGTTCTTTTGGAACTTTATTTTGTTTAATTATTTGTATTTGTTTTGTACTATGCCATTCTTATGATTTATTTTACCTGTAACCAGTAATGACTTGCATGAGTACTAAAAAGGGAGGATATAACATAGAGTAAGTACATGTGAAGGAAGCTTTTCACCACCCAAGTTGAGGACTCCTCCTCACATGATTGCAAATTCAAATGATATGGTGATAGTAATTAGGATTAATGTATACTATTCATTTTGATCATTTTGACTTTATAACCTGTAAGGTCCACACAAACAATAATATGATTTCCTAAATTGTCTATTCTACTGGGGAGAAAATCTTCTGACCAACTAACAAGTATATATGTCCATTTATCCACGGTAGTTTTCTTTTTTTGTGCAAGTTAGTCTCTTGTAAACTTGACTTTGTGAGGGATAATCCTCAAGGACTATATCACCCTTGGTTACAATGACCAAATAAGGTTTCTGACCAAGTGCCACAGGATCCTGGAACACCTGAACCCAGCTGAGGTGCACATCCTTTTTGTGGCTCAGTCTAAGACAGTGAATTTTCCTCTTTATGAACCTGCTTGAATGGAAAAAAACAAAAACCAGAAATAACCTAACATGATAGGAAATGAGCCCGGAAATACATGTCTATATTTAAAGACATCTCTAGTTATGAATAGACACACCAAAATCATTTTTCTCAAGTCACAGTTGAAGGCAGCATGGCCTCACTTCTGTTTTATATCTATTCTCATTGACCAACTCGTCCAGATAATGCCACTCTCCTCTCCGGTACTTTTGATTCAGTCTGTTACAAGTCAGTCTTTTAGAATGTGTGCTGGGCCTTGTAGTGAGAGAAAAATTTGGTTGAATACTCAACTAAGTAATTCAGGTGGACAGCCAAATAGTTGATGTACTCATTAATGACTGAAAACAAAACAGAACACAACAAAAAACTCATAAGAAATAAATCAGATTTTGGTGAGAGAAAAAGTAAAATACTTTGGTGAGAATACAGTGAGAAGGTTAGTCAACATGGAGAATTTTTAGTTTTCATCTTCAGTGTTTTTTTGAATGTGTGATTTGGGGTATATCTACATTCTTAGCAGAGAATGTTCACACTTTCACTACCAAAACAGCTTGTATGTGTAGCAGATCCCCAGATATTCTCAAAAAGGATCTTAATAAATGAGCTTGGATGTACTTTCTTTAAATATAAAAATAATAAGAATATTAATACTAATATTAATCTTCTCAAAATGGTCTGAGAAGAAACAGAAATACAGGGTCCCAATTCTTTCCTCTGGATCAACACAATCTCAATGAAGAGAAAATTATCAGGACATAGTTATAAAACATTCAATTTTCCCTTCATGCTCAGAAGAACACAAAATTAGCACGTCTGGGTTTGGAAAGATGAAATTTAACTCATCTTGTGTTAATAACATCTTCAAATTTGACATAAAGTTTTCTAACTATTTCAACAAGCACATATTGACCTCTTCCAGGGTTCCAGGCACTGTGGACAGAAAGATGAATACGACAAGGAACTCTGCGCTGCAAACTCAAACACAAGATGATAGGTAACACTCCGTAAGGCATCCAGATTTTTCCAAAGGGCAAGGGCATTTTCTAAACTTTCTCTGTGATCTGGGCAGTTATAGCTTTTCTGGGCCTCAGGATCTTCATATGGGAAAACATAGAGATGAAATATGTGGTTCATGCCACATCTATAATTCCAATGTTATGATTACAAAGAATTGTCAACATAGAGAGAAAGAGCTGAGTAAAGCGCAAAAAATACAGAGAGAGAGAGAAAGAGAGAGAGAGAGGCAGAGAGAATGAGCCAAAAAGAGAATGGATTTCATTGAATCAGAGTCTCAGGTGAAGAATATCAAAGTGAAGTTATCTTAGGCTGGAACTTTAACAAAAATAGTATTAAGAAAGCCTTTACGTTTCAAAAGAACAATTTATTTGCCATATGTGATAGTGGACTAATGAAGAAGCATTTCAAACCATGTTGCTATAGCCAGAAAGTCATGCAAAACAGCTAATTTTTTTAAGAATCAGAGAGAAGGCAGAGACAGAGAGACTGAGGGAGGCAGGTACTGATCAGAATCCTGCAAACCTAAAGACAGACACAAAGTGATTATAAAAATTGCATATAGCTTATTAATTTGAAATTTTGCATACACTGCATGCAACAGAATTCCTAGAGCATCATGTTAGTTCAATAATAAATGTAGAGTGAATATTTAAATGTTGAAGAGAAGGAATTGCCAGGGTCTAGGGATGGCATCATCCTTTAAATCTCTTTGACGAACAGAAAATAAGAATGGAGAAGAATATGGCAACAGTATTCTCCTGAGGACACTTAGTATTTTCAGCATGATTACGTCAACATTCTTTCATAATCTGCAATTGTTTTTTACTTTACAATGCTTATATTCTAATTGGAAGGAGAGCTTATAAAGAGATGGGAAGTAAACAACAACAGCAAGGTTTTCAACATTAGCTGAAGGCAGTGAATAATTAAAAAAAAAACATGTATCATTGAAAACTGGTGTTTAACAATCCTATACATTGCCATGATAACATGTCTTTAAGATTTTAAGAAGAGGCAATATTGCCACAAATATTAGGGTATGTGTTCTCCTGGAATTGAACACTGGAATTTATAATGTATAAGGTAAGATCCCAAACTAGAGTCTCTGTTTCTGTAAATTCTGTAAATCATAATTACTTGTTAATTTTTTTAAGTCTATCTTCTATAATATTTTAAATTCTATCAGTCAGCTGTAGGATGTGGTACATCTTAGAACACTGTTTTTCGGCAGCACCTTCTTGGATCCAAGAGAGCAAAGAAGCACCCTGGCCCCAAATTAGACCTAAACTACTTCAAAGGATATGAGAATGGCCAAACACACCACTGAATTCCTACTTTACTGGGGGAAAAAAATAAACATTATTCTAAAACATCAAGGTGTACTACCCATACCTTTTGTGAAATCAGTAAAATGATTTGTATTAATCCCCCATGCAAACACACAAATACATTTATTCCCCAGTAATGCTGATTGAGTTCACAATGATTATGTTAGACTGTAGAAATTTGTTAACTCATATCTTCAACCAAAGTGTTGGTAGTTTTCCGAAAGGATGCATTAAGCAGTCTTAGCACACACAAAGTAGATAACTGGAAAACAATCATGTGCAAAATTTAGAATAAAACCTCTCTTTTACCAGAAATACGCCAATTATTTATTATGTTTTGATCATGTAGAAAAATCCTTTACTTAGTACCTACCCCCAATGGATGTATTTTCCTTAAATAGATGTCAATTATACCTTGATATATATTTGAGGTAAGCCTTAACTCATGTAGATGGGTTTCCTTAAACACTCTATTTAAAACTGTATGACCTCAGAAGGAAAAAAAAAAATGAAGAGAGCCATATCCCACCTCACATATATACGTTTATCTTTCAACAATGCAGAGGTGCATGTGCCAGCAATACACGATTTTGTGCTTTTCTAACTTATGGAGTGGATTAAATGTGGATTATCAATTAGATTCTCACCTAAATCATTTCTATGTGCCCTTTAATCTTTGTAAAATCAGTAAATAACTGCTTTAGCCAATTGCTGCTCTTTAACTTTAGGATATTTAAAAGCATATTTAAAATAACTATAAAAGTTTGCCTTAAGACACAATACACAGAGCTTCTTCCATAAATGAAATTTTAAGACAAACTTTTAGTGAACAATTGGAAATTTCTTTAGTAAAATGTCACACGGACTAGTAAATTAGCTTCTGTGAATTCAGATCTGGAAAATTTTTGACTCACAGTGGTAGGGCCCAAGTGTATTATTTTTCTTTGCTTACATTCCTTTCCCAAATGACTGAGCAAGCTTATTATAGGACCAAATTATTCAGTGTCAAAATCATAAAGGAGAATTTGGGATAAAACTAAAAGTGTTTGATGCCTTTTGTGTGACAAGTACATCAGAAAAGCATGGAGTAGGCATTTCTATACTTTTAGTCTCATAATTCTCACAGTAATTCTGTTTATTATTTTTCAGATAATGAAATTAAGGTTTAAATTAGAGGATGTGTGTATCTTTTCCAAGGTCACATATCAAGCACATAGGGGAGTGTGAATATTAACATATTGTTCTTACATTAAAACTACTGCTTATATTTTTATTCCACAGTGCCTTTTATTATGGATTAATTATCAGAAGCCATAACCTTGATTGGAAAATTGTGCGTGGTAAATTTGAATCCGGCATTGCTTTGGGAAGAACTAAGGGAGTTTGCTTAGCATGACCTGCTTTTATCGTATCTGTTAGCAGTAATTATTTTAATGTCTTTTTAAAAAACACTTTATTTATATGAATTGTTAGATTTACAGCTTCTCACATCCATGAATTTTTATCATCCTCATTATAACTCTGGCATCAAATAAAGATAGTGATATACTTAAGAAAAAAAATGTCAGAAAGAGTAAGGATCAGAATTTATACAGTCCTAAATTCTGATATTTCACTCATGATAATATACTTCTCAATAGTAGAGGCCATAATTATTATTTATTTATAAACTCTAAAAAGCACTTTACCTACTATTTTCATTTTACCAGCTTTAAAATCTATTTGCAAAGAGGTTAATCTAGAATCACAGTCCCATAAAAAAATGAGAAAAGAATTTCTCATTTTCACAAACTTCAAAAATGCAAGAGTTTGACCCAGTCTTTTTCCATGTGGCTCATTTTTAGTCATCTTGGGCTGGTAGAAGGATGATGTTAGCTCATAGGTCTTTGAAAATAAATCAACAATAATTAACCCTACCTTTAATTCTAGTAACCCATCTCATACATCAACAGAAGTACTGTGTGTATGTGAAAATATAAACATGGCATGTTTGACATTTTGGAGCATCCTTAGAGAGACATTGATTTGTAATTCAGATCACATAGCATCTTTGATTTCTCCCACTTGCCTATGCCCTTTCCCCACCCCTTCCCCCAAAATAAAACACAAAAGCTTTATCTGCAATGGATGGAGAGCAACCAGGAATCTGTGCAGAGACTATCCATCACATTTCTGTCTTAATTGAATGACACCAGAATGAGATCGATAAAATGTAACAAGAGACAGCTTTGCATTTCCACACTCACTCTTTCCCCCTCTCCATCACCCTTAGCCACCACCGTGACCAGAAATCCCAAGTATAGAACATGAACCCTGCTGCCACACAAGCTGTTAGGATATGAATAAACTTGTCAGAGAAACAACAAAACCTACAAACATTAGAAAGGAGGTGGGGAGACAAAAGGTTATTAAAGGAGTATTGAAGTGTCTTTATAAAAGCAATTTTATAGACATATTCTCACTCCTAAACAACCTCCTCAAATGCAGTGTTTCAGTTATATAATCTCAACAGCTCTCCCTATGCCCCCAAGATTTCTTGAGACTGCATCAATGCTTGGCTCAAACACAGATGTGGTGACAACTCAGCTCAAACCTGCAAGTCCTACAACAAATGCAGGGCAGCTGTGATGTGTGTGTGTTCAGGGTTCCTGAGCTCGCCAATGCATTATTGATAACCTCATCACTCTGCTAAAAGCAAAGGCTGACGTTATAATCTCAGTCTCCTCCTGAAGAGCTCTGCCTTTGCCTGGGTATTGATCACAGGAAGTAGTAAACCAAAGAGCAAAACTGTGATGTAAAAATCAAGGTTAAGAATTGCCTGTACTCACTATGAGTGTGTTAACCAAAATCACATGGCCTGTTTTGGTGTTTTTATACCTTTGACAGTTTACAATGTGCTCATACTATTGCTATATGTTGCAATAATTAATTTAATATTCTACATCTTGAGCTTGTTAGAAGTTATCCCTGGAACAAAAGTCTGTACTATAAACAAAAATAAGTCTTCAATGTAGTTTTTAAAAGGCAAATTTTGTTCTTCATTCTACTAAATTTTCTCTACATAATTTTGAAATTTAATTATAGTTGACTATTCTGTCTTCATGTAGCTTCTTTACATTGCCATGTAACCCTTCATGGAAGAGTATATTCCTGCAGAGATACTCTATATAATTTTACTCTTTTATTATTTTAACTAATAATGTATGACTATAGCACGTGTTAGTGCCTAAGTTCTTTTTCAATTTTAGATATTATTTTAAATTATGTTTTAAATGATGCATTGAATGATACGACAAAATAGAAATGTCACAGCTCATCACAAGAAGTTTAAAGAAAGAGTTAGAAGGAATATCCACAGCATGATTTAGAGCTTGAAAATTTTATATGTTCATACTTGGAGATAATATCTTAAGTAGTTTATCCCTGCTATTAAAAATAAGAGAACAGTCTCTAATGAAGTCTACATTGATAGGAACATCTGAGAGTATTGACGAATGCCAACAGCTCTGATGGAAAAAAAATAAAAGAACATTTCCTAGGTAATTTGCAAAATAATCATTAATCATAGGTCACTCCTAGATTCTACAGCAAGTGAGCTTGTGATTCAATTATTATTTATGAATGAAAACAATGGTCATATGGCACAAAGGACAAAACATACACAATTTGGTTTCACCTGAAGACATTGGTCACCTGAAGCAAGAGTTGATGGCTGCTTGCCCAGGTAAGCCACACAGCATGCACTAAAGAACCTGTTTTATCCACCTTTTCCTTGCTGAGGCCTGTATTTGATGTCATGAAAATTTGTCCCAAGTTACATATTGTGATATTGCCCACTATAGGATTAAGGCCCCAGAGAATGTGAGTATAATAAGAAGAGTAATATGGGCCTTCATACATGTATGCCTCTATTGCAACACATAAGAAATTGTGAATACATTCTGAAATAAGTAAAAGCTAAAGCACCTGAAGGCTTATCACATTGTTTTATTATGCCTTATGCTTTTTAATGTAGTCATTGCTCACATTCCCAAGTGCTGCAGGAGCTTAACCCCTGGGAAAAGACAAGTTTCATGGAATGTGGAACTCATTTGAGCAACATAAACTAAAATAAGCTCGGAATAAATATGTTCTACCACTGATCATTTTTTTATTTTGCTTAAAATTGGTGTTTGCTTTAGTTGGTAGGTAGTTTACCTAGCAGTAAGAGAGTGAGGCTATTTCTACTATGTACGAGCACATCACTGGGAAAAAAAACCATGAAAATATAAAAAATAACACCAGAGTTTGGTAGCACTAGAGTGGGCTCTGGTCTTCCAAATGCATGTCAACCTCCCATTGGGGAAGTTGATTAACCCCAAGTATGCCATGTAGGTCAGAGCCCAGAAGCAGGATGCAACTGCTCCATGTTGTGAGTTCACATGAAAAACATAGTTGATAATGAAGGGTGGTTGTTGTTGATTTTATTGCATATGGGTTGTCCTTAATTTTTAAAATGAGACTATGGCTAATTAGAGGTACTGGCACAGTGTGGACTGATGAAGAAACTGATTACAATTATAAAAGACTTCTGGGGCCAACGCAGTCTAACATACTGACTGCTACTTGTGCTAGCCCAGCAGTGTCTATATGGTTGTCAAGTATAATTACGTGAGAAGTAGACTGGATTTATTATTTTTCTCCTATAGGATTTAGATGCCCATGGACATGGCTCATACCATTACCAGAGTCCTACGTTCTTTCTCATATTTTCCTTGAACAGTTAGAATACTCAGAAAAGGAAAACCTCCATCCTATTGTATTCCTCACAGTCTATGATATGGCAGGATGAATAAAAGAGAAAAATTATCTTCTCTAAGTAACTTTTATAATACTTTATCAGTCTTACAACTTGAAGTCAGTTTTGCACTTGTTTATTTTTCACATTTTATATATTTGAAACTGACAAAAGAACAGAAAACATATTGGATATACACTAATGAGGTGAAAAAGGAACAAACTGAATTTTACTTTGGGGAATTGATTTTCTGGAACACACAAAAAAATAAAAATAATCTTCATTTAATCCTATGGTGTGAGCTATTGAAATACAGCATCTAAACATAGTCTATGTTTGAATTTTGTCCCCTCAAGAGCATTCTTCATTTAGAAGTGCACTTGTTACAACATGTTACAAAAGAGCCTGAATGGGTATTCAAATAACTGCTGTAATCAAAAGATTCTTTTTTTTCAAGGAAACAACCATAGATTTTTATACTTATTTTTGCTTTGCTATGGGCATTCTAACATGATAGAAAGATTCTCATTTGTGTTTCCCCCCCGGACGCTACTGAATTGTTCTGGCTTTTGTACAGTGTAGAACAATTCTACAATAATGAAACATTTCAACTTTGTACAAAAGGTGAAGCTTTTCATTTGAAGTTTTTTCTTTAACAGAAAAAAAATAGAGAAAATGGACTGACAGCTTTAGAAAATTCAAACAATTCCTCTTGCCTAGATACATATTTTGTGAGTTTTCCCTAATTTCAGATTTGGTGCGTATGTGTCCTGCTCATGATGAATGCTTTCAATTTCAAAGTTCAGTTTTTTCTCTCCCTGCTCAAACCAATTTAATCTTTTAATAGGCAATTATTTTTCTAATCACTTCATAAAAACTTTTTTTCAGGATGACTGTGAGACACTAAACTCTGAGTTATACATTATGGATGCATTTAAAACAAATAGAGTGGGTTATAAACTATAAAATGGCACTTGATTGGTAAAAGTATCTAAGAATAAGGAAAAGAAGCAAGAAGATTATACTTCAAAGCATCAGAAAATTTTATACTTATGAATTCATAAAAATCATAGCGGATTCAGTTGAGAAGAATTCTTTTAAGGAACAAAATGAGCAAAGCAGTTTTGTCTGTGATTGTTTTAATAGGATGTGTAATGTGGTAATATTTTCTCCCATTGGCATTAAATCTCACTTCAAAAAATAGTATACTCTCACATTTTCTCTCTTTACAACCTATCACCTACGTGGAACACGCTCTTCTATGTTGAAAAAAATACATAAAACCAAGCTTTTATAATCTCAACTGTTTGTATATATTTTCATTATGAACATAGTCCTTTGGAAAACATTCTCATGTGGCAAAACAAAACATGAAAAAAACAGAAAACAAGAATAAATAACATACTATTTTTTTTGAGAATGAATTTAACCATCAGGTTTGAAGAGAAATACAATCCCATTAAGCTCTGTGATACCTCACAAAAGCACTTTTAGCAATGCTGATTTCAAAGTTGCCTACACGAATAGAACGTGGCTAAGCAGTTGAAATTTGTAATTGTGAAATTTTAAAGATGATTCCAATAGGATTCAATTCAAATCAAGAAAACCAGTTGATATTTCATGAAAGCAACTAAACCTATAATAAAAGCTTCCTTCAATTTTAATGTTTTAAAATTAATTTATGATAAGCTGTTTAAAAGACTTGTTTAATTATTAATAGAAACAATTTATCTCATAGATCTCTTAAAAAGTTGCATTTGATAGTATCTACCACTGAATTATCATAGAAAGTAAAATATACAACATGGCTGAGCCAATATTGCAAAGATCCTAATTAGTATCATGCTATAGAAAAACAATGAAGTGATTTTGTCACCAATTACTGACAATTAGCCTAAGTACAACAGTTAATTTCATGGAAATAAAACCACTATAAAACGAAAGGAACAAAACCTATCATAATTAATGGCATTTGCCTGCATTCCTCTATCAATTATTTAATTAATGAACTATAAAAGTTTGAAGCAATTTGAAAAGCTAAACACATACGCAAAATTCAAGTCTGTGTATCTGGATTTTCTGATTTTTAAGCATCTGGGGAAACATGTAATTTAGTAACAGAATTATGTATATCAAGTTTTTATCCCCTGAAGTTAAAGATATCATACTTTCAGACTATGCGTTTGCTAAACAATACAATGCAGTATATTAAGTTACAGAGAAATATCTTGTGAAAACTTATCATTTTCCTGTTATAATGCTTCTAGATATTGTAAACTGACTGCCAATAACTGAAAAATGTTATAATGTAAAAAGTTCCTAGTTTCCCTTGTTATTTTTGTCTCCATTTGCTTCTTCCATGGTTTTTCTAGTGCAACGCTATGATCTGTGCTCACGAGCTCGGGGACGTCCACGCTTGTGACCCCATGTCAGTTTCATCTCATGCATTAACTCACTCTGCCAAAGTTTCAGAGCTGCAATGTCACGATGTATCACAAAGTTAAATCAAGCTTTAAAATATTGGTCTAGCTTCTCCTAAAGCTAGAAAGGACTCATTTTACAAGGTACCTACCAATTAACAAAATTAAAACAATTCAAGCCCAGTGACTTCTAAAGCTAAACTTCAGAAAATGCACTGTTGCAAATATTTTTCCAGTTTCAACAAGTTCAGAAAACAAAATTTTAAAACCTAACAAAACATCTCTATAGACTATTGCTTAATGAGCAGCCACATGGATTTTAAAACTATAGGTACACAAATAAACATTTTAGAGGTTTTTGGCTACGCAGAGATAAGATCCTCTCTGGGGAGACGACTAGAAACTGCTGGGCTCCTTTGTGCAGACTCCTGGAATGTGCTTGCTTTTCATTTCTTTCTTTGTGTCTGGCACACTGGCCTCACAGGCAGTGTCTTAAGCCATGCAGGGTCAGGGCAAACAGAGAACTGCATTCATGGACAGATCAAGTTTATGTGAGAATCTGCTCCTCCACTGCCCTCAATCTCCATATGAATTGTTAATAAAATCTCAGCCTGAAAGCTCATCACCCCAACAGTGGGGAAGTCATGCAGAGAATCCTCTCTCGTTCAGAAAAACAAGATTTCTTTATCTTTTTTATCCTTTGCCAGTATTCGTGGGAATTCTGCCATGTAACCTCCTCCTGAACCAACCCACACCCCCGCAACACCCCACTCTTCTCTGTGACTTTCTGGGTTGCACCTGATCATCAGGGAAAGCAGGGAGCCAAAGGACAAAAGAAACATTCTGACATCTACAACAAATCTACCAGAATATCAACTTTGCCTCGGCCATACTTTGCTGCTGTAAAAACCTTCAGGCAAAAGGAAATATCAATGCTTAATTTTTTCCAGTTTGTGTCAAACAGCTGGAAAGACTTTCTCATAGCTTTATGACACCACATGAACTAGAGAGCCACAGATATAATAAAAGGTCACGTATAAAGCGAAGAACAGAGTCCTACCCTAATTAACTTGATATCTCCATGCAAATACTGGACAGGAACAAGACCCGATGTGTGTTGCAGGCAATCTTCTTCTAACCTTGCTACAGTCTAGCTGGGCCTCTTGTCTGCTCGCTTTTGCTCCTTGCAAACTGTTTTAATATCGAACGCTTTTCAGAGGGATGGGCTGATGAACGAAAACATGAATTTCCTGCTTGCCCTTTAAGGTGGGTTAAAGGGGGTGCTAGCAATCAATTACAGAACAAAAGAACAACAAAAAAATGACTTAAGAACCTACCAGTGCATGTGTAACATTCTTTGCAGTCCATTTTTTTAAAAACTAAGCACTTCATCTGTATTCACCCTTATCATAAATAGTATATACAATACCTATTTCATTTGAAAAATGAGAGTTTACCCAGTAGCTCCTGAAGGAGATGTACTGTTTTCTACTGAAAAAGTCTTTAAATGCACTTAACTTCCATTTCAACTTGATAATGATTTAACAGGCATTTAAAAAGTTTGACATTTTGTCTGCAGTTTTGCTTCAGCTTTTCAGATTGCTTTAACACACTCTGATCTGTTTTCAGAATAAAAAGTTACATTTTCAACTCTAACATTCTGGCTCTATTAATTATTTGTTTCTCCATTTTATTTTGGTAAATAAGACAACATTAACTTTTAAACTATGCACATAAATGATTCCAAGGTATCTTTCATTAAACTTTTTTCCCTGCAACTGCTTATGTCAAAGAAAGTTGAACACTGTTTAGAAATAATATATCCAAAGTGTACATAAATAAATGTGATTTGACTAAATGTAATGCAGATCTGTATCGCTATATATCTAGAAATGCTATTAGATAATATTTGAGAAGACAGAAATACACAAACTCTCACCCATATACACAGAGTTTCTTTTTTAAAAAAAGGGCAAAATAAAAGGGACACAAAACAACTCCTTATCCACTCACATAATATAGTCATATAAGTTTATTCTTTCACTCAATTTATCTAAAACAAAAGTTGCTATTATAAATAGCATGTGCGTTTGTTCTATATCCAGAGATATCACTTTTTGTACGTGAATCATATAAATCAGTGGGTCAAAAAATTTTCTTCCGTAAAATGTGTCACAGAAGTTTGAGAAATTTTCCAAACAAAGGAAATTTAATTTTAAATATCTCAGTGCATCATGAAATTATATTTAAGTATCAAAATTTAGAAATTCATTAAATATACATTGGAACTATAATTGTAGCATAAATTTCAATATTATTCTTTAGCACTCTTGTAAATTATCATTATAATCAATGTACATTATATTGTTTCTGAAAGCATAGAAATTCTAGTGGTTTTTCAAATATACCAAAACAAAATTAATCTTTAAATATATAAAGTCAGTAAATCAATGGATGCTAGAGACATACTTGAAAAGTACAAATATGTGAAAAGAGTTATTTTAGAAAATGGAAAATTATCTGAAGTGGATATTTTTTGTGGAATAATTAATCAATAAGCTAATTTAATAGTAATGAGTTTAATACTTAAGTAGGGCTATGTGGAACAAAATAATTTTTATTTTAAAGACTGTGTGTAGGTGGGGCAAAGTGGCTCATATTTGTAACCTGAACACTCTGAGAGGCCAAGGCAGGATGATCACTTGAGGCCAGGAGTTCAAGACCAGCCTCAGCAATATAGCAAGACTCTTGTCTCTACAAAAAATAGAAAAAACTAGCCAGGTGTGGTAGTGTGCACCTGTAGTCCTAGCTCCTCGGGAGACTGAGGTGGGAAGGTTGCTTAAGCCCAGGAATTTGAGGCTGCAGTGAGTTGTGATCATACCACTGCACTCCAGCCTGGGTAACAGAGTAAGACCATGCCTCAAAAACAAACAAAGACAGTGTGTTACTGAATTATATCCCCTGAAAACGTCAATGTTGTAGTCTACTTTTGTTAATTGTCAAAGGAAGAGTATTATTTTAACACAGAATCTGTATGACCAAACCTCAGTTTCTGTTGAGACGGGTATTTTCTGAAAAGCAAAAGTAACGGTTTGGCCAATTCCCTTTCAAAATTTGCTTTTCAAAATATTAGTGTAGTTCTAGAGTAGGGCTTTCCATTCTTTTCCTAAAGAATATGTTCCATTGATTTCCACAGGTCCTGCAATCCATAACAAGGTGAAGCAGGAAGCAAGGTTCAATGTGAATGTTACTGTAGGGCTTGAGAAGTTGTAACTGATAGTACTTTCTTCTCTGACTGAAGCCCTGGGAGCCACAAGGGAGGATCTGTCCCCAAGAAATAGCCTGGAGGTGATAAAGACATGAAGCAATTGAGAACCCTAATCTGGACATATGTGTTTATATTCAGAATATAGATATCAATGTGGTTCTATGATAAGGTTTAACAAGGCTTTTAGAGAGCCTTCGATAAACCTAGAGGCAAGTTGAGGCTTCCACATTTTTATGGACTAAATGTTTGTATCCCGCTCAAAATTGATATGTTGAAGATTTGACCCCCAATGTGGCTGTATGCAGTGATGGAGCCTCTGTGGAAGTAATTAAGCTTAAGCGAGGTCATGAGTTGGGACTCTAAGCCAATAGTATTAGTATCCTTATAAGAAGAGACACCAGAGAACTTGCTCAATTCTGTGCACACACATATGGAGGAAAGGCCAGGTGAGGATATAAACAGAAGGTAGCCATCCACAAGCTAGGAAGAGAGGCCTCACGAGAAACTAAAGTCCTCAATCATGATTTCTGGCCTCCATAACTGTGAGAAAATAAATTTCTGTTGCTTAAGCCACTCGATCTATGGTATTTTGTTATAGCAGTTTGACAAACCAATATTACCATATGTGAAAATCAGCAATAACAATAGCAAATTGGAGTAAATCCAGAACTAAATTCTAAGGCTATTTGTGTTTTACTTGGTGTGTTCTCCCTTCCTGTAGAGCTAGGTGAGGTGGACAAAAATTTCAATCTGTGTCCCTGTTTCTGTTATAAAATGTTAACCCTACCACTTACCTGCTGGATAGCTTGTAGATCTGTCTTTAATCAGAATTATTGATTACATACCTAAACTAGAGAGTATAATGGTTAACTTCTCATATACTCATTTTCCTTCAGAATACCCATTTGACAAAAAAATCTATAGTGTAATGATGAAAAGCATGGATTTGGGAGTAAAGGTCTAGACGCAGATGAACTTCTGTTACCTACTTGGTCTTTGAACTTATGTGTCCCTTGGCCTATCTAAGCTTCAGTTTCCTGAGCTATAGAATGAGAATAACATCAACAACATCAAAAGGTTGTAAATTGTAGGTGCTGCTAGTAAAGTACAATTCTTTATCATGATTATGACTGTCATCATCATCAGTACCATCACATTTTTCTAGGCTCCCTAAATTTCTATCTTTCAGTTCAATTAAGGCACCAGAAGTCTATACATTTGGGTTTGCATAATCTTAATGCCTTCCCAGAATCGTCTTTACAGGATGATTTTTTAATATGATGCTTGAAAAATTCATCAAAGATCAGTATGAGAAACAGTGGTATCTTGACCTAATGCTAAGATGTTCCTAAGGACTCTGGTCATTATACAGTCCTTTAAAAGTGAGTGGTATGTATGCTCCTCTCACATCACAAGAAGTATATGTTTCCAGTCTTAGATTTCACCGTGGCTTCAGGCAGCTTATGCTAATGACCGCATGACTTATTTGATTGGCACACTTCTTTTATTCTTGGCTCTCAAACTTGTCCTTTTTTATTTCTCTTTGTACTGCTTTTTCAGAAGAGTTCCAATTTGGGAGAGAGTCATGTATTTAGGAAGATGGATTTAGAAAGTCAAAGGTAGTTAAAACCGTGGGACCCTGGGACCAGATTGTGGGGTTCCAAGAAAATATGGCCACTTAATAGCTGCATGACCTTGGGCAAATTAATAATCCTTCTTCTTGGTTTCCTCATCTGTAGAATAAGTGTAATTCTCAAAGGCTTAGGGTGATAATTAAGTGAGTTACTACACAATTGCCAGAAGAGTGTTTGGGAAATGTTAACTACTTAATATACATTAACTGCTATTAACACTGTGCCAAATTGACATCATGCATATGAAAAAGTCTAGTGTAATCAACAAAACAGAAAAGTTTTGATTGATCATAACAGACAAAAAGAAATTAGAAGAATATGAGGTTGTCCTCAAATATATTAAAACTTAATGGGTGAAATAAGTCCACTTATTATAGAACTTTTTAAAGAAAACTAGAGAAAACTTCTTTAAACAGAAGACTATGTAAATGAGTTATTTCTCATGCTCTGATGATGGATCGACATGGTAGTGGAAAACAGTATGCTTCTTTGCTTAAAAATGGATGCTTAAAAAAGGCTAAGCATGTTTGAACTAAAATTTGAAAAATTATTTGAGCCATAAAGACCATGCAGTTATCAAAATACTCATAACATTTGTCAAAAATGTACTACACCTACAGGTTCTGTATGTAATATTATGAAGCCATTTAAGCACTCTATGGAGAAAAATAACAGAGAATATTCTATTTCTAGCCCTATTTCTGTCTTTCCAATTATTAAACATATCTTTTAAGGTTATAGTGAATACCTTATAAATGTGGTCTACCCTTGCTATTAATTTAAATATAGTCTTCTACCCTTATTTAAGAAAATGTTATATGTGAAATACATAAGATATCAAACAAAACATACAAAATCTTATTCTATTTTATAGTCATGCTTTTGCATGACTATAAATAACTGAGGTGATTTATTTCAAATGAAACTCTAAGAGCTAATTTGATTATAAAATGATATAAATATTATAAGAAAAAACGGGGTATGATTTTTCCAAATTGAAGCTTAAAAAATAGATCAAAATCCCTAAAACTGTGCCTACTCAATATAAGTACACTTCCAAAATTGTTTAACATTATATAACATATATCCTTGCCATAGTTCTACAAGAACCTGTCTCTAAATTATAACATTAATGTTGCTAATGTCATTTTATTCAATAACCTTTTTTCAGAAATAAACACATCTACCAATAAAATCAAAGTATTCTATAAGTAACATCAAAAGTTACATGCTGTATAAAACCCAATAGCAGGTGAGATAGATAAAATATGAAGGTTTACCAAAAACTTTGAAATTTTTCTTGAGATTTTTGTTCTTGGTTTAAAAAAAAAACCCTCTTGGTTGGGTGCAGTAGCTCACATCTGTAATACCAGCACTCTGGGAGGCTGAGATGGGAGGATCATTAGGGCCTAGGAGTTTGAGACCAGCCTGGGCAACAAAGCAAGACTCTGTCTTTACAAAAAATAAAAAAATTTTGAAAGCTCTCAAATTATTTTAGAAATCTTTTGAATGTGGCAGTTCCCAGTGCATATTTACCAAGGATGTACCCTTTTATTTTTGAATGCATATAGAATTGAAGTAGAATTCAATCATGTACATGGTCCTCATTCAGGTTTACTCAACTCTGGAGATATTTGCTCCCTAAGGAGTCCCAAGTCTCAAGAATAAATGAAAACAATGTACACTGTTTTGGTGATAGGTATGCGGAAAGCCCTAACTTCAGTATTATACAATTCATCAATGTAACAACAACAACAACAAACTTTGTACCTTCTAAATCTAGTGAAATAAAAAAAAAGAACTGAAAAAAAAAAAAATGAGAATCAGGTCAAAGCAGGCTCAAGTAGGGAATCCAGGTAGTTCTATTTGATTATGTTTGGCAAAACATAATCTCCCACACTTAATTCTTACAACTGTAATTCAAAAGCAGGCTCTAAATATAGAAAATGCTGAAAAAAATCCTTAAGTCAAAATTAAAGCAGAATTTTTAGATTTTAGCACAGGAGAAAAAAGCGTGGTTTATTCATAACAATGAAAAAAGTTTTCATTATCTTAGTAAAATATAAAACTTGCTAAGATGTGGGTCATATGTGTACTGTGTTATTGTGCATAATAGTTTATAGTATAACTCAACAGCATACATAGCTGAAATACAATATAAATATAAGACAACCAGTTGAAGTAGGATTTGAGAAATAAAATAATACACCCATTTCGCAGAAAGTGCAGTTTGAATGATGCTTAATTTAACAAGAATAACTTGGAAACATAATTAACTATCCTCATTACCAAATAGTCACAGCTAACATTGAGCACTTATATTATTCTGGGAAATGTTGGTTATGTTGATTCCACTATATTCATGAATATTTTATTGTATTATGAATATTCACATTCATAAATATCCACAATACTTATTCAATTATTTAACTGTTGCTTATTACCTGAATAGTATGTGCTAGATAGATTATTTGCCTCCAGGCAAAGATAAATAAAACATGATAAGATCTTAGCCTTTATGAAGGAACTACTATTTTCTCCATATTTAAAAAGATATAAAAACTGAGGCCTATAGGAGTTAAACAACAGCAAGTAAGAGGTAAATATAGGCTACTAATCCATTGTTCTGATGCCAAAGCTTATATCTTAATAAACCGACAAAGCAAAGTGGTAAATTTGTCAATGCAATCTCCTTTGCTTTCCTGTATCAAGATCTTGGAGACATTTATTAATTCTCTCTCTGTATTCTCCTCTCTCTCTTCCTCTCCCCTCAACTACCATCTGTGTGTGTGTGTGTGTGTATGCATGCATGTGTACATGTGTGTGTGTTTTCCTGTATTTTCTTTGACTGAAAGGTTTGGGAATTTGGCAAGAATGAAAAACTATTTGAAAAAAAATCATTTCACTCTATTGAAAACATAATGGTTACGAAGAATGCTTGTTTTTACTGATAACTTTAAGTCAATGTTTTAAAGAGACAATGAGTCTTAAGAAAATGTATGGGGATTTTTAAAAAAGAAGGGCAAAATTTTAAACATAGGAAATACAATAGCTATCAAATTTTTTTTTCCCAGATATAATGTTTTTTACCAAAATAATTTCACAATTACAATAATTTCCCCAATCTTGACAAAACTTTCCAATTGAATTTAATTGGAATATTTATGGCTATAGAAACACGCAAATTAGCCCTGCACTAAGGCAAGTCACCATAGGGTCAGTACCCTGGGGTACCATAGTAGAGAAAATGTAGTTTTAAGTTTCTTACAAATATGATAAGCCATAGCATACACAGCTCATTGGAGGTAGAATGGGTTGTTTTAACATAAAATCTTATATCATAAATCCATACTCAAATAAAATGAATATTGTTCCAATGTGAGATTCAAGCTCAATATAGTGTAAGTCAGAAATGTGCTTGCTAAGAGGTTTGCAGAACAGTATCTTGGAAGGTCATCATTGGAAAGAAATGGAAAAAAAAAAAGTACACCAAACATGACAGAGGCCACTTGATGCTGCAAATGCAATACTCATAATGCTATCCAATGATCTATCAGTTTGATTAGTACCTATTCTCTTTGTTTTCCAGATGCTCCTTATTTACTAATATTCAAGGACATGTCACATTTTCTTCAGGTTTATTATTTTATTACATGATTTTTAATGGTTGTTCATAAAATGTTTGTTATTATAAGTACAATATTGTACTGTGGCAGAGATATATTCTAATTTATTTTGTTGCTTATGTCATTTTTACCAAAACACTTATTTCATCTTGTTGATTCTACAGATATGTTCAAATATATTGCATATTGTCATGCTTTCCAGTAACCACTACTTATGACAAATTATTTTGGTATTTGTCTTTATAACTATATTTTTTATCATTTAGTACATTTTGTTACTGTCTTCATAACAATATTTACTGATTACAGAATTTTGGCTTAATGTTTTGATATATTACAGTTTATTTCAGGGTAGGTAGAATATTACCACATTTTCAGAACTTATAAAACCCTACTGGATTTAATTATACAATTTACTTTATTTCTACAAAGTACCAACACCATTAAACCACTGAATCACTTGAAAATCATGTTTAGTACATGATTTTTTAAAAATCCACACAGCATTGATATAGACAAAAAGCACCAACATTTCTTATTCTTAAACATTTTAAAAAAATTTTAAATGTGCTTTCTTAGTAGGCATTTCTCTACTGGCTTTTGTTTGTTTGTTGTTTGTTTCTTTAGTTTTTTGAGACAGGGTCTTACTGTCACCTAGGCTGCAGTACAGTGACATGATCATAGCTCACTGCAGCCTCAAACTCCTGGGCTGAAGCAATCCTCTTGCCTCAGCCTTGTGAGTAGCTGGGATGACAGGCATGTGCTACCGAGCCCAGCTAATTTTTTAATTAATTTTTACTTTTGTGGAGATGAGGTCTTGCAATGTTGCCCAGGCTGGTCTTGGACTCCTGGCCTTAAGTGATCCTCCCACCTCAGCCTCCTGCAGTGCTGGGATTATAGGCCTGAGCCACCATGCCTGGCCTCTACCGTTACTATGACAATTAACACTGGGTTTTCACAAACCATCAAAAACCATCTGGAATACTTTTCTACCACCATATTTTAAACTTATAGAACATCACTTATTGCTATTAACTGTGCTGTCCAATATAATAGACACTAGCCACATGTGCCTATTGAACACATGAAATATTAATTCTAGGAACATATTTTGCTTTTAGAAAATTTAATTCAGGCTGGTTATGGGTTGAATGCATTGTCTGCAAAATTCAGGTGTTGCAGCTCAATGGTCAATGTGGTGTATTAAGAGGTGGGAACGTTAGGCGGTGATTAGGCCATGAGAGATACTCCCCTCATGAATGGGATTAACTTCCTTATAAAAGAGGCTTCACACAGCCTTTGGCTTGCTTGCTCTTCAGCCTTCTGCCATGCAAGAACATAGCATTGCTCCCCTCTGGAAGATGTAGCAATAATTCATCATCTTAAAGCAGAGAGCAGCCCTCATCAGACAACTGAACCTGCTGGATCCTTTGTCTTGAAATTCCGAGCCTGCATAACTGTAAGAAAATAAATTTCTTCTCCTTATAAGTTACCAAGTTTGTGGTATTTTGTTATAGCAGCACAAAATAGACAAAGATAGGGATCTAAACAATAAATCACCGTTCTCTTTTTTTCTTTGCATTTGTTAGTAGCAGTGGTTCTAAATATTTTTGGATTATAGACACCTTTGAGGAAAAAAATAAAAACTCTAGTCACTTCTCAGAAAAAAAGATGTACTTATGGACATGAATAGAATATTGCATACAATGTTAGGTTTACAGAGACCTTCTGCAGCCAAATAGTGAAACCAAGATAAGGACTTCTATTATAAAAAACTATTTTGTTATATAATAGCATTCTGTATGAAAGCCTATTGGAACATCAGTATCATGGGCAGGGGGGTATCTGGGGGGGAAAAGCCAACACAGAGGAAAATTACTAGAATTTAGGTGAGGTCTAAGGTGGGTAGTTGATCATTCCATTTAGAGTGTCCAGATGGGGTGCGAGGAGATTAGGTTGAATGCAGCAAGAACTTGAACTCAAGAACTGGCACAAGGGTTACACAAGACAGGGCAGGCACCATGAAATTCCAGAATCCAACCAAGGAGGTTCAAATGATAAGAACTTTTAGAACAAGCTTCTATTCAGAGATGAGAGGCTGAAAGAACTGGTTCTATCTTCCCCTGGATAGAGCATAACAGAATTTTAGTGCCCTGGCCAAATTGACTTGTGTTCAGTATTGGCTATAGCACCTATCAGGAAATTCAGGGTGACTGTATTAACACAGCAGAGGTTAAGGGGAAAAATAGCTGAAAATGTACTCTCCAGAGAAACAATTGTGTATAGAGTCTAGAACTTGTCATATTATCCTAAAGAGCTGAACATGGTGATTGCAGTGGATCTCAAGAACCCAAGTGGGTACTTCAACCCCACATTTATCTTACTTAAGAACTTTGGAATGTAATTTAAATCTCTGATAATCATAGTTTTCTTAGTAGTATAGCTATATGTTAAGAGTACAAACCTGGAGCTGACTTGCCTAGGTTCATATTTCAGCTCAAAAAACTAGCTATTATACATGACTTCAGGGACTTTACTTTCTGGACTCTATTTACAAACACATAACACAGAAATGAAAACAGTACTCAATGCACAAGGAATTCAAAAGGCTAAATGAGAATAAATACAAAATATTTAGAGCAATGCCTGACACAAAACATGTGTTCATCCAATGTCTATATATAGATTTCATATTTACATTAATATATTACATTTTGCCCAGTAGATTACTTTCTTGGTTAAGTCTTTGAATTGACCAATTATGCATAAACTCTTGGATTATAGACACCTTTGAGGAAAAAAATAAAAACTTTAGACCCTTCTCGGAAAAAAAGATGCACTTATGGACATGCATGGAATATTGCATACAATGTTAGGTTTACAGAGACCTGCAGCCAAATAATGGACCCAATATTCAGATATTTTCAGATATTTTCATCTGATAACTAATGTTTTAAGCTCTTGTAGTTTTCAGTGATCTGGATTCTGTGGCTCATGGTTCTTAGATGACAGAAGAACGGTACTCACAAAAATATCATTTCATATTGATGACAACTGTTTTGTCATTTGGATGATTCCACATCATGAACAGACTATTTGACCTATAAAACTTCAAAATTTTAAAACAGGTGTGAATGGCAAACACATAAGACACTAGCCAATCTCATTACCATAGAGTCACACTCACACTTTGGCAACAATTGGATGGCAGCCTATCTTAAGAGAGTGGCACATTTTCTTAAGAATTATTCTTTAATTTTATAAAATGGAACACAAGCATCAATATAAGAAAAAAATAATTTTTGAAGAGATCCCACAACCATCAATGTGCAATAAAATATCAAAATTATGCTTTCCATGGAAATATGGAAGTTACAAGAAGCTCTAAAGAGAATAAAGTTTATTTTTTTATTTTTGTTAACACTATCCCCTGCTATCATCGTATTTCCCCTATCTTCGTTTCCCAGTGTGTATATTTTAAAGCATAAGATGATTAGACAATTGATTGGCCATCTACAATGCATTCTGTGTGACACTTATTATTAATAAGCACTAATTGAATTTCACCAAGTAATTATAATTCCTATTAGAATAATGATAATACACTTTCTCAAGAAAAAATATATTTGTTATCATTTTGTCTCTGAGGAGGGCTATAATCTTGGGTGAGATGTAGGAATAGATTTAAACTAGTCACATCAATAGTATTTTAAATCATATATACTGTAGCATTTCATGGAGAAATTGAAGACCAAATTTAATTGCTTTTTTAAAATCCTTTTTTAAGAGGATTTTAATCCAAAATTGAAATCTTACTTTGTGCTATGGTCTGACCTGAAAAATTAACATTTATATGTTGCTCAATTTTTTCCAACTCTATTCATTATGTTCTTTAACACTTCTCTCCGTAGATGATTTCTCATTTGGAATGCCAATTAAGTTTTTTCTTCTTTCAAATGTATGTGTTTGTTGTTGTTTCTTTTCTTTTCTTTCTTTTTTTTGAGACAGAGTCTCGCTCTGTCACCCAGGATGAAGTGTAGTGGCAAAATCATAGCTCACTGCAACCTCAAACTCCTGGGCTCAAGTGATCCTCCTGCCTCAGCCTCCTGAGTAGCTAGAACTGCAGACCTAAGCCACCATGCCCAGCTAATTTTTCTTATTTTTTGTAGAGACAGGGTCTCACTATGTTGCCCAGGATGGTCTCAAACTTCTGGTGATCCTCCTGCCTTGGCCTTCCAAAGTGCTGGGATTATAAGGCATGAGCTACCGTGCCCAACCTGGTAGTATGCTTTGTATGTATGATTTCTTGGAGAAGTAATTTTTAACATGATATTGAGCCACAACATCTATGAAGGTATAAGATACATTACCATGGCTCAGTTAAATATTTCAGGCAAGACTGATAATTATAAATATATGAAATGCTCTAATTCTCTTACAGTAAAATTAACACTAAACACTAAACCGTTTTCTAAGTTAGCTCTATATTACTGGTAACAGATTTATTTCACTTGTCATAATATGATGAGTTACATTTATTTAAGAGGTTGGCATTTTGCAATGAAAATAAAAATTTTGTACCATCTTTAAAAAACAGAAAGAAAAACAGTCAAATAAATCTTATGAAGGCTCTAGGATTCTTGGAAATTCACACACACACACACACACAAAAAAAAAAAACCAGTGATAAATGTAATAAAATATGTGATTAGTAATAATATAATGGCATACTATAAGATTATTACAATTTGAAAATTCCCAAATATAAGAAAATAAAACATAGAATATAAACATTTTAACATATTAAATAATAGCACTGAACTTTCAAAAAGTCTAATCCAGAGGCACCATTTAGTCCTTTCACATGTAGGTTTATTTTACGTCGACTATCTGGGTATGTATGTGTCCCACTGGTGTGTTTCACATGCTCAGAGACTGGTGGGGAAGGGGGGTATAAGTAAAAACTTTTTAAATATGAAGATTGATGTTTAGGAGCCTAAAGCAAACATACCATGTGTTTTTCCATGAAAATACACTTTCCTTGGAACCATTAAAGATCTAATTTATTGAAGACATATTTTATTTGCATTTGGGAAATAATAGGAAAAATATATATATATCCTCCACTTTGACTTGCTGCTTAAGGTATTCTACTCACCTACAGTGCATAACCAAAATGATCTCCAAAGACCCATTTACTCAATAAAGGCAAGAATCATGCCTGTTTTGCTCACAACTATATGCCCAGCACATAGCAGGGCCCTTAAATGGCATTCAATAAATATTTTATTAATATAGTCAAAAGTAAAACATTGAATGAATGAAAGGTCTTACTTTTAATAGTTTCATAAAAATTTTTCTTGTATGATAAAGTAAAAATATGGAGATGTGTATAAAGCATCACTAATAATAAATATTTCTCATATAACTCAGATTTCTGCAAATTTGTAACATAATGGAGAATGAAGACTTTGGGACTTTGGTGCCTCATAGATTTGAGTTCAAATTCCTGAGCTGGAATTGAGAAATCATCAACTCCTTAAACATTAATATGTCTGGGTTTAAATATCCTCATCTGCAAAAAGGAGACTCAATCAATCCCCTTCAAAGAGCTGCTGACAGGATTCAAGTATATCATATGGGGTTTATGAAAGCCACTCAAATGGTAGATATCTTCTTCCCTATATTATTGTCTTACATATCCATGTTGATATTTTAAAGGAATGTCTTCCATTTCTGATATTTAACAAAAATAACTGACAAAATTAGTACAAAATTTAATTTTCAAACAGAATTTTTAAAAAACTAAAATAGATTTTAGAGCATTATTTGGTCCAAACACATATGTGTAAATAGGCAATATTTAAGCTAGCTATAAAAATAAATCCCTTTGAAGATATGCAAATGGACATATTCTGTGTCTGCCTTTTCCTTGGTCAAAAATGATTTCCTGTATTTCAGATTCCCTTGTTGGCTATATACTGACACAGATCACAAGTTAGAAGTCACTCTACTCAAAACAGCAACAATAATAATAGTAATAATTTGAATACAACAATGCATTTATCATTTTTTTCTACTGTTGGAAAAGTACAAATTGGATTTACCCTCTTCTAAGTGGAAATGTTATGGTTTCCCTTGATATTATGAATTTGATAAATGATATAGTTCAATCTCTCCTTATGTTTTCAATCACTTGGTTTCTGTTGGTAAGACTAAAATTAATAAGGGCCTTTGCTTTTGCTAATTTCATGTATTTTGTCACGATGACATTACCTCTGTTACAATCCAAGAGTTCAGTTAGGGTCCTATAAATTGCTTTTCCAGAGAATATTTAGTACATAATGCAAAAATTCACCTCAAAATAGTTACATATTTGATTTTAAAATGAAGAAATTACCTTTTTAGTTTGGATGCCTTTGAGTGATAACTGTAACATAACCCTTTCATTTATTTCCTTTTATTTTAGTCCACATAGTAACTAGTACCTGATGCCTACATTCTTGAGATTTTTCACTTTGAATTACAATTTTCTCCCTAAGATTGTATAAATCCTTCCAATCCTTGTAGATCAATGATATTATAAGTCCAAGTCTACTTAAAAGTCTTCAGTATCGTTTGCTTCCTCCACTCCCTTATTCAGTATGTATTTTGAAGGCCTACTATATGGCTCTGACATACTTAGGGAATTTTCCTGACACCAAAGGATTGGAAACTAACAGGTATACCATAACTAAAGTCAGCATTTTT
The DNA here is from genome assembly GCA_023783475.1 of Daubentonia madagascariensis. NCBI lineage: Eukaryota > Metazoa > Chordata > Mammalia > Primates > Daubentoniidae > Daubentonia > Daubentonia madagascariensis. The sequence continues at coordinate 18,828,551 of JAKFHU010001684.1, read as the reverse complement.
AAGTGTTTTGTAGAACCACAAATTCCCTATGAAACATTAAAGGTGTCTCCAAAATCGGATTTGTGCAAAAACAAACAAACAAACAAACAAACAAACCCAAAACCACCATTGTTATTTCCTGTTTATGTTCTGTCATCTCTAACATACAGTTAGGTCAGGAAGTCTCATGCAGTCTTGTAAATATGGTGGACAATAAGACAGAAGAAATCTAGGACTTTGAATGTCTTTATGGAGCTGAGCCACCTACCTGCTCTGAATAACCTACCTTCCTTCAGATATTTATGTGAAAAAGAAGTAAATTTCTACCTTGTTTGATCCACTCTATGTGGGTATCCTTGTTATTGTTGCCTAGGGCACTATGAGTGTGCTTTCTAATTCTTGAAGATGAAAACTTTCCAGCTGATGGAATTTCATCTCTAGTTCCAGCTCCTAACTACTGCATCATGGTCTTTGTAGCCCTAATAGCATTTCCACTCTCCTCACCTGAAAAATTCCTAAAGTTTAAATATTATACCCTGGGAGAAATCTTCCCCAACTCATTCAGACAACTTTTCACTCAATGCACTGAGCTCCTAAAAGACCAGTTATTTGATAAAGAATCCTATTATACAAGACAATTTTAGGAGACATAGTTTCAGAAAGCTTGAGAAGGGTAAATTTTGTTTAACTACATATTTAAGGGAGAACTTGTGCTGCAGGAAAAACCAGACTGACTTAATAATCAAGAAGCCAGTATAATATTATGAGTTGTACTAGTTTGGAAAAAAGCACACTCTCTCCCTTGTTCCTTAATTTAACTTTATTATTATGACACATAATATAAACTGCAGTATTCCATGTAAGTTAAGTACATCCCAATTCTTTACCTGAAGAAAAATAAGACCAAACAAAATGGAAAACATATTTCCCATCTAATCTCTCACTGTTGGGATGTTTAGGCTCATCAGGCTGTCTTATAAAGAAAGAATTGGAATAAGACCAAAAAAAAAAGTTCTAAGTTAAGAAAGAATGCCATATGTGAATTTCAGGAACTATGTTGCATACTAATACATGGTCAGTCCCCAAAGCAAAGGAAGATAAATATAAACCAATGAGTCCTTTATTATAGTAAGGCAAAACTAAAAGACAAACAAGCAAACAATAATAGGCCAAAAAACACTTTTGGTCTGCATAAAATTGAACTGGCTACATATAAATTAGCAATAGATTTAAAACAGCACCATTGTCACAAACACACACACACACATACACACACATATGCTTAGAAAAGCATTTCGTCCAATTCTTCATTGACTATTGAGAGCTATACAGGAGTAAACCCTAAGCTCATAGTTGCATTAATGAGACTATGCCAAAAAAGAAAAGTCATGCTTCTGAAATGATTGTCTTGAAAGAATAGAAAATATTCAAAAAGTAAGAGCAGTTACCAAGAGACTTTTATTATGTGAATGACAGTGGAAATATTAGCAATGGAAAGAAATAATAAAGTCCAAAAGTTGGGGATGAGATATCTAATTTCTTAATAGCTTCTTAATTCAGTATGATCCTGTTCACATTTAACAACTCATGGAACTCAACAGGCTTCAGCTTAACAGTCACATAATGTCGAAACTGAAAGGAGCTGTAATTAAAGCCCAAATATCTCCATATTCTGGGGCTTAAGCCAAAGAAGTTGTGACTTTCTTATGAAACTTATCACTGCTTTTTTTAAGATGTTACAATTGACGTTGTCATTCACTTTCCACATTCTACAGGAGATTCCTGATCCTAATGTCAAAAAAGGCATTCATGATCTGTGTGACTGGTTGATTCTTAGCCTTGTAGACATCTAAACTGCGTAATTTTTCCAGATTTTCCTTTTTTGTGTTGGCTGCTAGAATCTCAAAACAAAAATTTTGACCCATCCATAGCAAGAGTATATCATTATGTTATATTTTTAGCCTCATTTCATTCAGTCAATTTTAAATGGCACATCTGAGCCCAGAGTGCAAGTATTTTCTCTCCAAAACAAGTGCTGGTATCTTCTCTACATTATTCAGCATCCTTACTTAAAAATAGATCAATTTCACCCCGCATCATTGAGAGTTGTAAGAACAATTTATCTTTTATAAAAAAAAGGAAAAAAGTCAGTTCTGAAGAAAATTGCTTTTTCAAATTCAGTTCCTTATTTAAAATCAATGGATGTCTACTATTGATAATGAAGCGTGCCATCTGTGTCTATATCTAATTATCTATCTATAGTTAAGATGTTTTAAAAACAGTGTGAAGAAACCATTTAAAGGTAGTAATACTCTTTCAAGCTTTATTTGGTAATTTCACTCAACAAAGCTTTCAAAGGACATATAATTTAAAAAAAAGAGGAGAGAGAGAAAATAACTATTTCAGTCAATTCTGAACAAAGGTAAATCTCTGCTTAGCTAAAGTCTAATATGCCACATAACAGTCCTCAACCAGAAAAGCAAGATAACATTATAGAGAAGAAAAAAATAACCTCCTATGGCAGAACAAAATGAAAATGCAAGGAATTTCTTGAACCAATTTGGGATATGGGCAGAACTAACATAGAAACCTGCCTAGTTTTGAAGCACTATTAAAGAACCCTTAGTTAGAGTAAGCCCACAACAAGGCTTTGGTGAGTGTACTGTACCCAAGTTCATAGACCATCTTCTAAAAGATGTGAGGAGTTCCCCAATGAGAACTATATTTTATTTTATATTTAGGACTGAGCAAAAGAGAAGATTTTGTAATTTGATGAATGAATAATTAGTAAGACTAGTTAACATTTTAGAGTGTTTTCTTTGTGTCGGGCATTGCTTCAATTGCATTATCCCTAATCTTCTCAAACCTAAGAGTCAGTAATATAATTATTCTCACCTTTACAGATGAATAAACTGAGGCTTAGAAAGATTAAGTACCTTGTTCAAAGTCATAAAGCCAGTAAGTGTTGGAGGTTAGTCTGCCTCCAAACACCACATTCTTAAACCCTATCCTATATTACCATCTGAGCTAATATATGGTAACATTCACAATGTGTGGCTAACATTTTATGATAAAGGTACTAATGTTCACTGATGATATTCTTAAAGACCTTCTGCCAAAGACTGAGGGTTTTACTGCTATATACAACGAAACATTGATTAAAATCAAACATATTTCTGCTGGAGCCCACAATTCAGTCTTAAGGTTCAAATTAAGTAAATTAAAAAAATTCTATCAAACACAAGTTGTGTAGGAAAAAAAATAGTATCACTTCATTTTCTAAACAGGCTAAAAAATTAAAAGAGGCTTCACAGTTCACATGTGCAAACCCAATCTAGAATATTTAGATAATACTATATCTAGTATTACACTTTACACATTTTTATATAAGCACTGCCAAGAGACTACAACATTTTTTAGAGGTGGAAATAAAATTGCAAACCTTGGAAAGAAGGATTTTATTACCTATCCATAAAATTCAAGTTTACAAGAGAGATGGAATATATTTATGCTACGGTAACTTGATCATGCATAAAAGAGGTGATACACTCAGTGGCTCACATTACTTTAATTAAAAACCTGCTTAGGATTACTTCAGGTTGGAGAAAAGCACCAGAAATAGAAGTCACAAGGGAAGATTCTTGATATTACCACTAACAGGAACTCTGTATAATAAAAAGATTGGTTTATTTCCATGTCAAAAAGCAATCAATATAAACTAAATGTGAGCTGTCCAGTGCTTTTATTACAGGGAGGGAACTGCATTACCCATTCATAAAATTCCTTTCAGGGCTGATTCAGTAGTTCCCATTCAATAATTTTTAGAAACTTTTGAAATTTTATCTCAAATTAATTAATGATTATAATAATAGAAATTAGTTTACTTAAAAATAAATTTGAGGAGTCCTCCAATGTCTCTATAAATTATTAGAGAACATATCATAGACCTACGCCTGGGTGAAAGAGGTATTGGCTAAGAGAGTTAGACTGGGAACACTCCTGCAAATAATCAGAATGTTACCCTCTAAAGTGAGAACCAGACTGAATAGAGGGAAAGGAAAGTGGAAATAGTGAAACAGAATTAGGAAATTAGAAAAATTAGTCTCTATCCAGATCCATTGATAATCAAAACACCTTACACTAGGATGGTACTTCACCACTTTGTTCAATACATTCATTAATTCTTTGATTCCTGTAACAACCTTCAGAGTTGCAAAAGATAGATAATATCATCCCCATTTTATTAATATAATATGGAAACAATCTTCAAGAGCTTAGATGGCCCCCTCACCCTAGGTGAAAAGTTACAAATGGACAGAGGAGACCTTCAAACCTACAATTGCTATTTCAAGTCAAGGACACTTTCCAATATACTGTCGCATCAAAATAGCCTAAGAAGGAGGAGACTTGGTTGCTGGAAAATGAAAAATCAATCCACCTTTCTCACTTTGTGATGTGTAATAATAAAAACTTATTTTCAAGAAACCTATGGAGGATCCAAGAGACTAAAAGGAAATAGTGCACATATCTGATAGTAAAATAAAATGGAATATATATAAATAAAATATTTAATGTCAATCATAATTATGAGTTGTGTATTAATAGACTTCTAAAACAATTTTAAAAACTCATTTTTTATCCATTTAAACTATAGTGGATTAAAGTCAGGTCAGTTTCTTACTTGCTTACAATTAGAAAATAATAGACAATCCTGCATTGGAATTGATCCATTTCCTGAATTCAAGTCAATTCTAACTTCAACAAACATTTATGTCCTATGTGGTAACATTCCGCTACGCGGCGGGAACCGTACGAAGTACTGGGACAAAAAGATAATAGCAGAATTACCATTCTCAAAAAGTAACAGTCTATGGATTCTAAATTAGGTATATACCAGTTCACTAACATATGCATGGCAACTTAATAAACCACAGGAAGAAGCATTCTATTAATCTTTTGGAAATAGCATTGAAGATGGCTGTTTCCAAAAATATTTTTTATTTACTTCACCATTTCTATTTCTAAAATGTACCTCATTCTATCATCTATCTTCCCAGATTTTAATTCAAAGTGTATAAGGTTGATTAATTTTTTCATTTGTGAGCACTAATTCTACTACTACCACTACTATTACTACTACTACTAATTCTATTAAATCTACCAAGTCTCTTTGACATTAGGCCATGTTGATAAGATAGAAAGGAGGTAGAAATGACACCTATAATTACTTTCCTCCTTAAGCATCAAGCATCAATATACAGATCCGTCTGAATGGTTTGCTTCTGAATCAAATGGACTTACCTATTCTATATGTGACATATACTTTTTAAAATTAAAAAAAATATGTTTCAGAAAAGTTTATAAGACTGTCACAATTATAATGCAATTTGTTTAGTCCATCAATATAAGCATGCTTTCATTGGGCAAAAATCCATGGACAGAAAAATCTGAGAATTATACTTTAAACTCAGCCTCATTATTTGGTAGAAAATTAAGCCAAAACACAATACAGAATGACCAAAATCACCACATGTTTTTATAAAATGCAGATATTGCTCTAATGAATTCCATCTTGTGGAAAATTCCACCCCATTTTATAAGGTTCAAAATCTGTTCCCTAAAGGAACGGAAATGTTATTGGGGTTGCTGATTTAAGAGGCATAATGTAGCTCCACATTATAAAAACAATTTGTTCAATTATTTTTTCTTCGAATTATCAGTCGTTGTCAATAGTAGGTTCTACAATGATTTGCTTTTCTTAATTATAAAACATTTATATTTTCTAAAATTAAAAAGATACTAAAATGTACAAAGAAGTAAACAAGCCATTCATATCATACATGTTCTTACCACCTAAAATTAACCACCAAAAATATCTTAGCATTGTTGTTATTAGTATTCTCCCAAGAAAAATAATTTTCTTGCTTTTACTACGAGGAGCTCACTATAAAGAACTCAAAAAATTATGTTTTGGGAAATAAAAAGTACAGCAAAACATTTTTAAATGCCCAAAATCCTTATACATAAATAACTAGAGCTGACATTAGGAGAACTTCATTTCAGACTTCTTTCTGGGCATACATTGGATGGATGGATGGAAGGATGTAACGATATCTTTATGAACTGAATCATTATACAAAGTATTTTTTAAGTATTAAATTTAATTTCAATAAAGTATAACAAAAGTATGAAATTGAAGTAACACTAAAGATTGTGGTGAATTTCTAGTATTTCTTTATCAACAAAGATATGATTTCTTTCAATTTCCTTTTTGTTTAAGAAAAGAAATTATTTAAAAAATTAAGAAGTAATGTCATTATCTTCATTTAAAACTTTGTATTAAAGGGTATGATTCTGAAGGATTCTGTAAAATATAAAGACATTAGTAGTTCATACGTCCCCTTCTTACCTCACCCTACTTCCTAATTTTTAAGTGTAAATATTCTTATATTTACCTTCTCTAGGTTTAAATATTCAGTCACTTCTGTTATGATATTATCCTTGATTACTAAGTATTGGTTTTATATTGAAATAGTTGCAAAACTTACCATTATTTTTTTCATGGGGTCTCTCTTTTTTTAAATTCTTTGTTTCAATTCAACCATTAATTGGCCTGGTTTTATTGTTACTATGATTTTAGACACACTCACCCTACAATATGTAAGTGTAGACTGATAGATGGTAGATAGATAGACAGATATAGATATAGATATAAAATCACTTTAAAAGAAAACAAATTCTAAATACTTACACAAGGTAATGTATTAAAATTGTGTTCTCAACTCATTCAAATTCTGTAAATGCCTCTTTACTAGCTAATTTCAAAATAATTTAATTAAAGGGAATTCTATGTGGACAGGATACTTCTAATTGTATTTGTTTATCTTTTAAAAGTTAGTTAAATAAGCTAGTTTTAAGAACACCCTTGTAGCTGTACTGTACTGATGCTGGAACTTTGTTTCTAATCTTGAGCTCCTCTGAATTTATAGAACACTTGTAACAAAGCTACTATATCTAAATGAATTACACTTACATTACAGATTTGCTTTTTCATAGATGTACTAACTTGCAAGGCAGAAGGGTATGAAAAGCAAGACTACAGACATGAATACTAGAATTGTACAAAAAAGCACAGAAACTCCTGCATCTGTCACAGCTGATTCAAAAGTTTGTCATCTGAACAGACTGCTTTCTTCAAATGCAGCCCACATTAGCTTAACACAGAACAGGTGACAGAGCCTGCCCCAGAAAGAAACTACATGCCTCAATTGATTTAACTTATTTGCAAAGGCTGATAATGGCAAACTAATACTCATATGTTGGACCCCAGGTTTCTAAGTAAGGAAGAAATTAGCTGTGACTTAGCGGGATCCTAGTTTAAATTTCACAACTCTGACTTAAAAATTATGTATTTGGTTCAAATGGTGTTATGGTTTTGACAAGCTATATGACACTCTCAGCTACTTGCCCAGCAACATGATAGTCACATTAAAGCGCAGGATGAAATAACATGTCTGACAAAATGGAAAACCTGTGACAAAACAACTCATTGGGAAATGTCACATTGCACTCACGAATCACGTATCATCAGACATGCATAGTACCCAGGAGGCTAGTGGGATCACCAGAAGAACATTTCCAACCAAGAATAATTAGATTTCTCTGGAAGTGGCTTTCAGAATAAGCTTTCAGACTGTCACAATTAAAGGAAAAAGCTCACTATTAGACATGATAGCATTACACAACAGGCCTATTCAGAGTAAATAACTGTGGGAATATCATACAGAAGTAAGGGATTTTGGAAGTTTTCATGATAACTGAGCAATGCAGAAATTACCAATCCTTGGAAGGATAAGACAATAAATAATTGAAATCCCATATTCTGATCACTAAGGATATGGGGGTGGGGGAGCACAACTGTTTTTGGCTTCTCTTTCATGACTGGCGTTGGTTCCCAAAGGAGAGAAGTCGTTGGTTTCTGACTCAAATAAAGGCAAAATCCACAAATCCAGCCTCACTTAATCCGTCTTCAAGATGTCAGTAAGGTAGTTTGCTGCCCTATGCAATCATATAATTTAGGGGTGTGTGCGTAGCCACAGAGAAGCAAAGGTATGCACAAAAACTCCAAGGGCAGAGGAGTTATAAATAACTAGGTCTTTGGGTGTGTTACAAAGAACTTGGTGCAGTGATAATTCACAAACACACACACACACACGCACACGGGTTTGATTTAATGTCCAATATTTAGTACAGATAATCAGGCTATGATTTGGAAACTGGTAAACTCATTAATATTAAGTATGTTGTAAATGACATGTAGATCTGCCATTCCATGTGTGTTTTAATGCAGCTAAAGAAAGAAAAAAAGCTGAACACATTAATATTATTGAACTATGAATATTAGCTTTATTATAAAGCAGTCTGTAGTAAAGAGGAATCTAGAAAATCTGTTAGTGATTATCTTAAAAATATTCCCCTAGTCTCTATAGACTTGGCCAGCAGAAATATTTAGAACTGAGCAGTTGTATTATTACTATAGTTAATTATTTCTAAATATGGTATCTAATTTTTTAAAAGGGACAATAAAAGATGGTCAAGATTAATTTAATTATTAAAATCATGTGAATTTGAGACTACAAAAAGCTACAGTGGAATTTTTATGGAGGGTTTTTTTCCTAGTAAGAAATCTATTAAGGCTTGGGAAGTTTGCCTATTTCTTTAATGGCATCCTAAAAATAAATTAAAAAAAAAAAACAAACTTACTTTTTTTTCAAACATAAGTAATTTCCAAAGAAGACTAGTTGGTTAAGTAGTTACTTATTCATATTTAAAATTCTTTTCTGACACAAACAATTCAATTATCATAAATTTAATATCCTGATATCACTTATGATGGAGGATATTTGTTACAATGCTAAGAAACAGCCTCCTATGCACTCTTACTTGTCTTTCTTGTTTTTAAAGAATGTATTCAGCTTCAATTTCAGCTCTGTTACCTTTACAGATAAGTAATCATTCCAGAAGGGACTGACAATTGACCCCATGGTTTATAGAAAAGGCTTTTACATACCAATTCAGTGAATTCTTTAGTTAATTTTTTTTCACATTTGTAAATGTGTTGGTAAGAGATATGAACATTTGTAACTGTATCAATACAAATGTCAATATATTTTAGATCAGTAATTTTGGCTTAATTTACTGACCAAGATACATTAAAAAGGTTTTCACTTACCTTGCTTAGCGTTTCCATTTTGGTACACTACATCTTTCCCTTAAAAATATCTCAGAAGCAATAAGATCACCTTTAGTAAATCAAGATTTATCCTTTTCTAATCATACAATTTCACAATACAGATTTCTAACATGCAAAGACAATCAAATCAACTAGACATGGCCATCTGGAGTTGGAAACCACCAAATAATGAAATAACTGTTAAATATATTATTAGTCTAGCCCTCTGAGTGGCATTTTCCCTTGTGTCATCATGCTAAGTACTAGGGGATATATCCATCCCATAATCTGAGACATCTAAGCCTTTAGGCAAAAAGTAGATAGAAAGCAAATGAAGTTTAAAATACAGAAAATTGATTAGAAATAGAATTGAATTAACACCTAGAAATTAGACTGCTTATTTAATTATTTCATTTAGTTTTCATTTTCCTTCAATTACTTTGCAATCTTTTGTAATAAATGAAGCCAAATCATACAGAGAAAAGTTTAAGCTTTCTCTTCTTTATAAAACTAGTCTATTGCCTAAAAAATGTGAAAATATCTGGTAAACTATTAACTTTTTTTTAAGGCACATGATTGCAGTTTAAAGAAGACCTGGTTAAATGTAAATGATTTTCTAATGACTTTCAATTTCTTCAATTTTCAATGTAAAGAAAGTGTCAAATGATCTAAAAAGAATGTTTTTGAGGCAAATGTATTTTAAAAAATCAATATCAACTGAGATGTAAAATGCTATTACAAATGCTACTATAGTTCAGGTTCTTGGAACCAATATATTTAAATATGTCTTTGTACTGAAAATATTAACTAGAAAGTTTTAAATATACATAACTAAAGCCAAACATATGTGATGTTGGGGAAAATAAATAGAAATAGTAAACAATATGGTAGAATTATCACACACTGTTAAACAGTTGAAGAATGATGGTAGAATATTAGATCTGAAATTACTGCCACTGGATAGGCAATGCGTCATCTGAGATCAGATAGAAAGAAAGATTTTTGGTATCTAATCATAAAACATGGATAATCACAATGTTTGCTCACCTAGGACCAATATTTTGAATTGAAAGTATAAAGGCAGAGATAGAGAGTTGCTCATAAGCCTACTATAGGTGTGTCATGCATATACATTCAATGGTACATGTTAGAGTAAAGATTGGCCCAGGATTCTCATGACCACAAATCAAGTAAGCATGTACCTGCTATAGGAACTCACTGGTGGCAAGGTCCAAAATGCAATGTCTGCCCCCAAATGCCTTTTCTTTTCAAGGGGTCCTGGAATTCCCTCATTAGTTTATTTTATTAGGTTAGAGTAAGACATTTGATATTCAATAACTCCCTATCAAATACAAAATCCTAAAAGATAATATTCCAAGTTACTACCAGTGACTAATACCATAGTTCACTATTTCCCTATCTTTTTACATCCCACAATCCTGAGAGACATGACATACTTCCATCAACAGTTTAACATCATTGACAGGTCTAACATTAGCATTTCTCTATAGGAGAAATTCTCTATACCATTACTACTATAAACCATACCACTCATCCCCCAGATGGGCATCACTGCCTCAATTTAAGTGAATGTATGAGGTTCCTGCCCCATGGGGAAACTTATTCAGAATAGGCTACTGTGCAGTGTGAGACAGGTGAATTGGAGAAAAGGGATCCAATGCATGGGTATTATCAGTGAGCAATACAGGTGTAATTGACTAGACTTATTTTTCATTTAATTCTGGGTTATTTAATATTTTTATTTCTATGTACATTTCTATTTTCTCTATTCTGTACACAAAAAGGACATAATACCTGTTTCGTATTCTATAATTTCAATAAGATGGCATAATAAAAATCATCTACCAGCATACTTCAACAAAATTCTTAGGGGAACTCAAAGATGTTTTATTTAGTATCACATTCCTAAGTGATATCCTGCAACAAAAGTTAATCACCCTGTGTTTTCCTACATTTTCTCCCTAAGCAGCTAAAATTCGCTAGAACAAATCATCATAACAAATAATATTTGTAATATTAAAATATAATATTTTCTGAAATTTTTCCCAAAGTTATATTTTATAATGCTTAAACTTAACTATAAAAGAAGAAACACTGGCAGAGTATTTTTCCTAAGTACTTGCTACTTATTCAACAGAATTAGTATTTTCTGACTAGCTAATTCTACAGAATATCATTTTTTAATATATATATATATCTTATGAGAATGCCAATATTTAAGTGGATTGGGTCACACACTTATTCACACAGAGCCATTTTTAAAAAATCAAAACATCAATTTAGCCAGTTCATCTCTAGAAGCTCTCTGCCTTTAAGGAATCTAAGTAAGTCCAAGATCAGGATAGGATGTAATGAATGCGTTCCTTGCTCCACCAAATCTTCAAAGTGAAACAAGTTCTATTTATTCTATGGATTGATGAACTTTTACATTTACAGTGAAAGGTAATTGACTAGCTTACTTTTCTTGAACTATTTCTAAAATTTTTCTTTCAATGAAACTAAAAAACTTGACATTTTAAGAGCAATAATTTATGACAATTTATCTATTGTGTTAACAGCCATGTTAGTGCATCTCATGTCTGTGAAAATCTAAGTTTGAATTACCAGACTTTACATTTTTAAGCCGTTAATTGTCATTCACAATATCCCAGACAGATGTAAACTGAAGTACACAGCTTAGGTGCTCCAGTGGCAGTAAAGCATAGAGATGATTTGGTACCAAGTACAATTGGAGAAGAAATGGCTTTTTAAGAAATTATTTAATAAAGATGACATAATGGACATAATTGAAAACAAGTATTCATTGGAACTATTCTTGCAAATGTCACACTCAAAATAAGTCACATGGTAGCACTAAAAAATAGAAATGGAAATATAGAAAATTTAAAAAATAAGGTTATCTGTGTTTATAAAAATATGTGGAAGAAGTTTGAGATTATATCTGTTGTCTCAATGCAGCTCATGACTATCCATTTCAAATAATCTATTAGAATGAAAGCAAAATTAGGAAGCTGTAGATAAAGCATTGTCTAGATTACATTTTAATACCAGTGTCACATTATAGAACAGGTATGTTTAAACTAGGAAATAATGTAGCAATTCTGTTTTTTAGGTATAATCTGAATATTGTGAAGTTAGTTCCAAATATTGACATTTTCAATATTATTTTAAATTATTTAAAATGAAGGAATATATAATTTTGTTGGAGATTCAGAAATAATTTCATGCACTTTAGTTAATTTTTATCACAAAAGAATATACCATAATTTAATTTTAAAGATTATGACATATTATAATAATATGAATCCCAGTGGCATGGCACAGGGGACTAAATTAATATGTTTTTAAATTGAACCAGTATATCAATTCACATTAGACCTACAAATGCACCAGAGCTTCTAATAGATTTCAATGCTGAATCTAGTAGGTAAATTTCACAGAGACAATATTTCATAATTTTAATTATAATTTAAATCAGCTGTAGCAAAGGACTGAATCTCTCTGGATGGTATTCTAAAACTGATCATTAATAACTAAACTTTTATAAAAGGTAATTTATGCAGTCTATTTTCTATTGAAACCCTATTATAAAAAGTTAAATATAATATAGTATTTATAAAATATCCTATTATTTTTAATTGGTACAAAACGATAGTGAATATTAGTTATTTATAAATATGCAGAAGCATGTAGTAGGCTTTATTTCTGGTTTGTACATTTTATTTTTGTGTTTTTGATTTTAAATTTTCTTTTCTCTATTGTTTTTTTATCTTTGCAGCATAGTGCCCTGTAATTTTGCATGGTAAATTTCAATGTGAAATCTATTATCAATCACTGTTTCTCTTTCCACATACACACATGCACCCATACCACTCACATACATATTAATATCTATGTCTATATCTATATACGATGCAAATATAGGAATGTGGTATTGGAGTCAAATGTTACAGCATTTGTATGCTGAAATGTTCACAACCCTCATACACATTTAACTTTTCATCAGGTACACTAGGTCAAATAGAAAATTTGGACACTTCTAATAATTATTTTTATAAAAATAAAAAAGGTCTAAGGGTCGAATGTTTTGAGGTGAATATTCCATTTTAGGCTCAGTCACTCACACAAACTTGTAAACATTCACATTTCTTTCCTCTACACTGTACATAAGTAATAATCAGAGTCATATAAACATTACCCATATAGCAGTAATAAGGTGCAAGCCAATGAACAAATTGGTGTTGAAGTTCATAAAGGTTAATAGCCCTCTTATACGAAAAATAGACAAAATTATTTGTATACTATGATCCCACTGATGTAAAATCAGTGCATAGGAAAAAAAAATGGAAAGAAACATCAAAGCCACAGTAGTGATAACTGTATGGTTTTGTAGATATTAATACCATATATTTTGGAATGACAAGCTCTTCAGGGTAAAGGCTTGGTTTATTTTTCTTTTTATGGTACACAAGGAATTAGATAAATAAGTCAAATTTTCTTTTTCTTGAAGCTATTTTATTGCTCCTGAAAGCATAGTGGAGTTTGGCAGATTTCCGTAAGAGTGGAATAGAATTAGCTTGCCCACGTATGATTACTCTTGCATTAGTACTGTCATTGTCTGTTAGAGATTTAATGAGGGCATCTTTGCCCCACCTCCGTATCCAAATCCTTTAGAGGTCAGTAACATGCCTCCTGAATGAATAAAGATTCCAAAGTCTTCTAAAGTCACTGAAAAGACCCATAGGCATTAAAAACAATATTATATTTCTACATCACACAACATGACAGGACAGTGAGATCCTCAACCCTCTTCATAAACCATGGGATTGATAGTTTGACAAAACTGCTATTCCTCACTTGATCCGCAATACTCTAGTGAGTGGTCCTAATTCATCAGAGTGCTATACCTGATATTGCATAGAGCTCAAGAGTTAGATCACTGGTCCCTTATCAGTCTAAGAAATGACTCAGCATTAGTTAATGGCAATTACTAATAGTTGAAGAAAAATGGCTAGGGTTGCTCTACTAGAATGATAATAGCAACTAGAATTGTAACATCAAACTCCAAAAAGCTTTTTTCCAATTGTTGATCAAAATTCATAATAAAAGCTCTTGAGTGGAGCCATGATATGGCTTTTGTTTAGCCCAATTACATGACATAAGCCCCATGTGAGGAAATCTGGGAACTCTGGGATCAGCACAAATATTTACACTAGAAAAATTATTCCAAAAATTTATTCAAATGAAAATGCTTGCCATTTCTAGTCTAAATTATAATTATAGAATATCTAAAGCTATTATATAAAACATTGTTTTAGGAAACATTGTTATAGGAAACATGCGTAAATGCACACACATATATCTATATGTACATGTATATATATAGATAGATAAGTGTCTAAAATAAGGTGATATAAAATTATGGCAAAGAAATTTAATTCTTATTTTGGAAAATCTGAGCTGCATAAAAATAACAAACCACATGCTATCTGACAAACTGATAAGTAAGCCAAAACAAAAATCAAGTAAAAAGAATAACTCAGTGGAAAAATAATGCTTGTTCCATTTTCTAATGTAAATATGTAACTAGGAAATACATTATCAGTTTAATATAGACAACAGGTCTTTTTAAATGTTCTTCATGATCTGTAATATTTTCCACAGGTATTACGTTTATTTTCTATTAAGACACTGTATGTATGTCCCAACTGTAACTTCCTGTGAACTTTTTAAAAAAAAAATTTCATTTCTACAGAATGAGGTTAAGGATATATGAGAAATACAGGTATTATAAACACCAAAGTATTATCAACATATATTTAAATATTTAAGACTCTTGTGTAACACATTTATCAAGTAATATTGATGTACATATCGTGTAAAATTACTTTTACATTTTATAGTACAAAATTTCCCTCAAAAGATTTACTGGTTATTCTCCTCAGAATACATGCAGGCTCTTGACGTAATACAGGTTTGGTGTCTTTCTAGGATAAGGCACAAAAAACACCTTAACTTATAAAGTTACTAAAATATGGTATTAAAGTAATAACCAGGATTAATTCTGAATTAATTCTGAATTAATCTGAATTCCACTCTAACCTCTGCCCAACCCCTCCAGGCTTAAAGGGTACTCTGCCAGTGAACACCGAAACCTCCTCTTCTAAGCCACTTCCTTTACCCCTCAACCCAGACCACTATAGCAACTCTTCAATTTTGGAGCTTCCAACAGTGACTACAGTTGTGAGGAGACAAAGGAAAATAATAGAGTTCCTATTATTTCAGCATTTCAATACCTATCTGCTATTGGACAACAAGGGATAAAATATCAGGGTCACTCAGAAGTGTGACAAATTTGTCACAGTCAAAGTCAGACAAATTTGAACTGATAAAACTGGCACCGAGGTTAGGTACACAGTGGCCATCTCCTCATTGACTGCTACCATGCTGAAAGTACCAATCATTAACGCTTTAGCATTTTTGTGGGTTTGTCATCATCTTTCACTCACCATTATACTCCCAAGATTAACTCAAGGTTTTCTCTCTTCCCATTAGTTTAGACTCCTTTACCTGACAGTTAGCAACCAGCAGCCATTTTGTTGTCATGCACGGGTGAGAGGGGCATCTGGAAGCCTCGCTATTATGTCTTCTAAATAATACAGTCTACAAAATAGTTAATACTACACATAAGAGGCAAATGATGAATTATATCTTTATGTCTACATCAATGGTTCTGAGTCTTTTTTGCATGTTTTTTCTTTATTCATTTGCCATTTGTAGCAAGCAATTCCAGTTGCTGACACAATATAAATTTCTACTTTTTTCCTGCTAGAATTTTTTCCTGATTAAGTTTGGGACATTAACGTACTCAGGTAAAAGAACCCAATTTTTCAGCTTCTCATAAAGCCACAGCAGGCAAAATGACACAGTTGTGGGTAATAATCAGATGTGGATAGAAGGGGACATCCCTTCCCAAATTTAGAGTCTTGCTTTTTGTCCATTTTCCCTTTCCTTCTTTCCTGGTCAGTCATCCTGATAAGGCACCTGGAAGTGCAGCAATCACCTACCACAAGAAAGAGCAAGCATCGGGTAAAATTTCCATTGTGGACCGTGGAGCAGAAAGAGAAAGAGCCTGGGATCTCAAGGAACATCCTCAAGCCTCTACATTAGCCCTGTGGCATAATCTCAAGCTTCTAGTAGTAGAAGACAAGTAAATATGCTTCTGTTTAAGCCACTATAGTAGGGACTTCTGCTACTTGCACATGAATTACTAATGAATGGATTGACTATTTTTAAACATAATTTGAAATATACCTCTTTGGGATATTCTAGGACACCATACATACCCAGTTCTTTGCTAAAGAGGGAATTCATCTATAGAACGGGTTGACCAATATTCTCTGAGGCACGTTTAACCTCTAAAATATTATGATTCGACAGTGGTTTTCTTCCAGCTCTTGCAATCATAATTTATGGACCCCCAAAGAGAGACAATTCGTCCAAAATTTTTTTATATGAATGGGAGTCTGGGAGATATAGTCTAGACGCTAGAAATATCTAAAATTTCTGGGACATTTTTATTTTTTATGCTACTAACAGGAAAGAATGATTAAAATCTGAATCATCTTTACAAATATACAATAGAACATTCCAAAATATTAACAGAGAAGGACAAAAAAATAGCTGACAGAAAGACTAGTGCTCAGATTCGTAAGAAATAATATGTGATTTTGAGAGAGCTTAGAGTTTCTTTAAGTGATTTTTTTGCTAGATAAAAAGCATGAATCTGTAATTTTTTTAAAAGGGCATGCCTAAATATTTATGCTCTATCCAATATTTTTAAATGTGGTCTGTGGATTACCTATATCAGAATCACTTGGGGTTTTTGGTAAGAAATATAAATTTAAAAGACACATTCAATATTTACTTAAAAATCTAAATTTCTGGGGGTGGCACTTAGGTCTCTGTTTTTTATTTTTTATTTTTTTTTGTTTTTTCAGCCTTTATTTATATATCCTTCCTTATGTCTTATCTAACTGCATTTCATAAGCCCATTAGAGAATAGCCACTTTGATGTCTTTAGATGCTCCTCTTTTATCTTCTTACCATTCTGAAATTAAAAAAACAAAAACAAAAACAAAAAACCAACTTTAACCTCACAAATGGTAAGGACTCTGTTTTTTAAATAATTTGCTCCGGTGATTCCTGTGATCACCTTTGTTTAAGAACTTCTGAAATAGCTGACACAGGAAAATCCTAAATCTCTCAATTTGCAGTTTAGAGTTGACTTTTAGCAATGGCTTAGAATGTTCAGTATAAACTTGTGACTTAGAATTCAAATACTTAGAATCAATTTCTTCCATATTTAACTTTAATGTTGATGTCTCTAGGAAGCAGGGGCCTAATGCATTATCCTATTCGAGATATTTTCAGCTATGATATACTGGTGGCATAATGAGACAATGTCCCTCATAATATTCCTCTTTAAATCCATAGATATTTTTTAAAACCATGCAATTACATCCAATCAAATTCAGCTGAGTTGTATGAGGGCAAGAACACTAATAAAATTGTAAGATGAGAGTAATTTGGAAAATGAAAGTAAATGTAGTAGTCCCACAGAATTTTTCCATTTACTGAATTTTAGCATCATAGTAATGTAGAGTTTGCTTGAGATAAAGCATCTTATATAGAGAAAGAAAAGCAAAGACGTTTAATTCCAAATCTTGTTGTAAATTATGTATGCAACCATTTAAAAGCCTGTAAGATTGTCCAATGGACTTAATGTTTGTGTCCCCCCAAAACTGATATGTTGAAATCCTAACCTCCAATATGATGATATTAAGAGATGGGGCCTTTGGGACATAATTAGGTCATGAGAGTGGAGGCTTCATCAAGAAGATTAGTGCTCTTACAAAAGATGCCTCAGAGAGATTGCTAGCCCTCTTTCTGCCATATGAGGATACAATGAGAAGATGGCAGTCTGCAGCTTGGAAGAGAGCCCTCACCAGGATCCAACCATGCCGGCACCCTGGTCTTAAACTTCCCAGACTCCAGAACTGTTGAGAAATAAATTTGTGCTGTTTATAAGCCACCTTGTCTATAGTACTTTGTTTCAGCAGGACACACTAGACAGATTGATGAAAAAGAGCAATACAAACAGAAAAACAAAGTTTGTGACAATTGTATGTAAAGCATATAGAAATAAATACTGGCAAACATATAAAAAATGGCAAACTAAAAATCAAGGGAAAAATGTTTCATATTAGTTGTATCAAAGAGATGACTCAATGACTCATTTTTTTATTACCAGTTTACTGAAACAATTCCTTTTTTTAAACAATAATATATGGCTTTAAAACTGATTTCTATCATAACTGGTGGCATGCCAACTCACTGAACTCTCCAAAAAATATCTTTATCTATTTAATGCATCAGTTGATATAGCCATACACTATTTGTTGAGAATTATTAGGATGAGATATACATCTATTCTACTCTCAGATTAGTACAGCACGGCTTTTATACTAATGTGTCAGTGGAGGGACCTTGTTACACAGATAATATATTGACATTTTTGATTATATGATTTTCATCTAAATAGAACAAGTGATAGAATGAACAAAGATGAATAGGCATGCTGTGTGTGGACTTGATATTAATATTTATACTAAAGTTTTTATACTAAAAGATAATATGAAAGGAAATTGGAAGGGGGACAAACTCTAAGAGTAGTTGGAATAACTATTTGTATTGGAAAACTTATCACAAAATGGAACTATAAGGGCAGATTAACTACATTAAGTTTTATTGTGGAAAATTAGTGATGCATAATATTTAAAAATGCCAATAAGAAAACAACTCAAGATGTTGATGAGTGACAAAAGATAACAATACTAGATGTAGAACTTCTGGTGTGAATTTCAAAATTTTAAAAAAGTTATCTCATCACAAATATTTTCTTTCCTCAGACAATCACGCCATCTAAGATACATTATATATAAAAAATATATTTCTAAATTTGACCATATATGTCTAAATAGCTAATAGTGTTAATTAGACCTCAAGTCATCACCAACCTGCTTGAGCACCAATAAGAAAGAATAATAAGTTTCTTGATACACATTTAATTGCTCTTGAATCATCCTTGAAATGGTATCTTAACACATTAATATACAATCAATCATGTCCTTGGTCTGAGAGGTGGCACAATGTGGTACAACTTCAAAAAGAAATGTCAACACAAATATAAACTATAGGAATATATACTTAATTCAAATTGATGTCTATCTTTCCAGATAAAAGCATTGCTTTTAGTAAAATTTGATAGTAAAATTATTTTATTTTTGAAAATAGAAATAAAATCTAGCTCTCTAAGATTGCTATAAAATGATGTGAGCTGTGATTTTGATGTTTTCTTCTTCTGAAACACTAATTATATGGTTGAAACAATTTTGTCCTAATCGTGATGTGGACTTTCACAGCATTGAAACCTACACTAACATGATAAAATTAATAAGCTAGGGACTTTCATATTTCATTTTATTTGCAACTCAAAGTATCAAGCTTTATAAATTGTGAGAATAACATAAGGAATTGCCCTTCAGCTTTTATTTTTAATTATCTTAAAAATAAAAATTAAAAGAATCGATGTTTGGTACATATGCCCATACCAAATTTAGTTGGTAATAACATTTTTGATATCCCCTATAATAATTTTAAGAATCCAAAGACTTCATGTTGCAGCATATCATTGGGAATTATAAAATGGCACTGAGATTTTCTTTATCCAATCCCCTTATTTTCAGAAGCAAACTCTGAGACCACAAAGGGTTAAATGACATGTGTACGGTTGATGTACCCAGATAGTGGCAGCTTACATTCTTAGCAGAGCAATAGAACCCAGCCAAACCAGTCTTTAGTTGTGACTCTTGTAATTTTGTAATTCTTGTAAAGCTAATTTCTTTATTCTTATAAATACATATCTTAGGCGTCAATTATTTCATACAAAATTATCAGTAACAAAAAATAAGTTCATAGGTAGAAATTTCTAGAGGTAATTGAAGAAATTAAAAGTTGAACCTTTTCAAAAGTTTTATTTTTGAAACACGGAATTTTAGTAACCTTTACTTAGTTTTACTCAGAGCAGAAAAAATATGTTAATGAAATTACAAATTTCAGCAGGAAAAGAGAAAGCAAATTTTGGTTATTCAGTAATACAAAATAGATATAGAGGACATAATTTAGAAGGCTAAAACGGTCTTTCTTTTAAAATATTACGTTTTAAAAATAAATTAAAAATACATTGTTTGTCTTCCAAAACAGAAATAGTTCTTTTATTCATATATTTATTTATTTTTATTTTTTTAATTTCAGAATATTATGGGGGTACAAATGTTTTGGTTACATGGATTGCCTTTGTATTGCTTGAGTCAAAGTTGTAAGTGTGCTCATCACCCAGATAGTGTACATTGTACCCATTAGGTATGATTTTTCCCATTCCCTCCTGCCCCCTCCCACCTGCATGATTTCCATTGAGTTTTACTTCCATCTGTGCACATGAGTGCTGATTGGTTAGTTCCAATTTAATAGTGAGTATATGTGGTGTTTGTTTTTCCATTCTTGCAATACTTCACTTAGGAGGATGGTCTCCATTTCCATCCAGATTGTTGCAAGAGGTACTAATTCATTCTTTTTATGGCTAAGTAGTACTCCATGGTGTATATATGCCACATTTTATTAATCCAATCATGAACTGATGGCCACTTGGGTTGATTTCACATCTTTGCGATTGTGAATTGTGCTGCAATAAACATTCTAGGGCAAGTATCTCTTTGATAAAATGACTTTTTTTCCTTTGGATAAATACCCAATAGTGGGATTGCTGGATCAAATGGTAGGTCTACTTTTAGTTCTTTGAGGAATCTCCATACTGAAATTCCCATAGAGATTACACTAGTTTGCAGTCCCACCAACAGTGTATAAGTGCTTCCTTTCTCTCTGCCTCCACACCAGCATCTATTGTTTTGGGACTTTTTGACAAAAGCCATTGTCACTGGGGCTAGGTGATATCTCATTGCAGTTTTGATTTGCATTTCCCTGATGATTAGTGATGCTGAGCATTTTTTCATATGTTTATTGGCCATTAGTCTATCTTCTTTTGAAAAGCTTCTAATCATGTTTTTAATGGGGTTGTTTATTTTTTTCTTGCTGATTTGCTTAAGTTCTTTGTAGATTCTGGTTATTAGCCCTTTATCAGATGTATAGCATGTGAATATTTTCTCCCATTCTGTAAGTTGTCTATTTGCTCAGGTGTTTCGTTGGCTGTGCAGAAGCTTTTTAATTTAATCAGGTCCCATTTGTTTATTTTTGTTGTTGCTATGATTGGTTTTGGAGTCTTCTTCATAAATTCTTTACCTAGGCTGATATCTAGAAGTTTTTCCAACCTTTCTTCTAGAATTCTTGTGGTTTCATGTCTTAGATTTAAGTCTATTATCCATCTTGAATTAATTTTGTGAGTGGTGACAGATATAGATCCTGTTTCAGTCTTCTACATGTGGCTATCCAATTTTCCCAGCACCATTTATTGAATATGGATTTTTTCCCCAGTGTATATTGCTGTCTACTTTGTCAAAGATAAGATGGCAATATGTGGATGGTTGGCAGAGCAATCAGGCAAGAGAAGGAAATTAAGGGTATCCAAATGGGGAAACAAGAGGTCAAACTGTAGCTCTTTGCTGATGATATGATCTTGTATCTAGAAAACCCCAAAGATTCCACCAAGAGGCTCCTGGAATTGATAAATAAATTCAGCAAAGTCTCAGGCTACAAAATCAATGTACACAAATCAGTAGCATTCCAATACACCAACAACAGTTAAGCTGAGAATCAAATCTAAGACTTAATACCTTTCACAATAGCTACAAAGAAAATAAAATACCTGGGAATATATTTAACCAAGGAGGCGAAAGATCTTTACAAAGAGAATTAGGAATCACTGAGTAAGAAAATTGCAGATGATGTAAACAAATGGAAAAACATATCATGCTTATAGATTGGCAGAATCAACAGTGTCAAAATGTCCATACTACCCAAAGTGATTTATAGATTCAATGCAATCCCCATCAAAGTACCAATGTCATTTTTTGCAGTTCTAGAAGAAATAACTCTATTCTTTGTTTGGAACTAGAAAAGAGCCTGAATAGCCAAAGCAACCTTAAGCAAAAGGAACAAATCTGAAGGCATCACTTTACCAGACTTTAAGCTATACTACAAGGCTATAGTAATCAAAACAGTAAGGTACTGGCACAAAAATAGAGACATAGACCAATGTAACAGAACAGAGAACCCAGATAGTTCTTTTTATTAACGCATACGTAGAACCTAAACTTGGAGGAAGGGATACTATCTGCTAAGATTTAAGCTTTCTATAAACACAGTAAGTTGTTCTTGTACAAACTCAGCCTACGGAATGGCTAGAACTATCCCTGGCAGTAATGGAATCTTATTACTAAAACTGAAATTACCCACCAACACTTCCAAGGTTACTGGAGTGAAACCATTTCAACTAAGCTTGTTTTTCATTAGATTTTTGTACTTGGATGCCTTATCTATTATATATGGAGTTCCTTAAGAGACGGAAGAAATTATATGCAGTCTATCTGATAAAAGTACACAGAATAACCAACTTTTCACGGTTGGAAGTAAATTCTTTTAAACTTGAAGCTACATTTTAAAAAAATCTCCAAATGTAACAATGATAACTATTTCTTTTCTTTATTGTAATATTATAAAGTATAGATTCAAATATATTTAATTTTAATTCAAAATCTGCTCGATTTTGAGATAGAAAATAAAAAATAACTACAGTATTCTTTAATTAAAATTTCTTTTAATTAAAAAAATCAAGGGCATTAAAATATCAGTACCTCACTAATATTTCAAAAGATGTTTTATTCTCTTAAGAAAAAGTCTTTTGTACAGGCGTGACTTTCTATTTCTTCACTTCTTGAGGAAATGTCAGAGAGCAGAGAGTTAAACAAAAGTTGGTTTTGTAGGCAATGAATCAGAATACTAAATCAGTATTTCTAATTCACATAGAACAATGCCTTTTAAACAAAGAGCAAATCCGAAACCACAGGATCTTATATCTGTACATGAAGTTTTCATCATATCCATTGTACAAATATTAAATCATTTTATTTAAAAAATTACATCATCACACACAAAAAAATCTGAATTTAAAAAATTTTTCTATCCATCTATTTCTCTATCAATAAATAAAAATCCATGGAAGTGAAAATATGAAAATTATAAGGTATAGTTATAATTAAAAAGTTATAATTTATGTTTAAAGGGAACTTGTATTTCATGTAAATATAACATTTATTGTAGTTGGTATTTCCATTTCATAATACTAATAAAATTCTTAAAACAATAATTAATTATAAAATTTTCCATCTCAAACTTTAATTTCTGTTAACTGTTTCTTCAAAATGTGTTTTGTAAAACACAAGATTAATCATAAAATTCCAATTTTTATATCTGCCAAAACAAATATCTCAAGTGCCTCATATAATTTTTTTCTTTTTCTAAAAATATCTATTCAGCTAAACTTATGAATAATCTAATAATTAAATACTATCTCCTTAATCATTTTTATGTTCTTTACAAAATAGAAGAATATAATATTTTTATAACTAACCAAATATAAACTTTCACTCTATTTATATTCCAAAAAACTGGCATTGTAGAGGTTACATTTGAACTGGATAATTTTAATTATATAATTTTAAGAACAAAATAGTAGAGATTCAAAATTTTTATCTCAATCTTTGAGAAGGAAATTCACTATTGTTAGGCCAACCAAAATCTGGTTACATTTTTATTTGTTCCTTATACCATTTGTACATCACTGAGAAGGGTAAAAAGGGTTATATCTGTAAATGTTGACAAGTTCCTCTAAAAGACAGATATTGCAATAACTCAGTAAAGCATAAGATATTCTTAGAAACCTGAACTCTAAAGTAAATATTCTCTAAATATTTTATTCTGGATATTGAAAAGCACTTTCATAATTTGTTCAGGGGACACAATTTTATTTGAAAATATTATAGAGGAAAATATTTCAGCCAGGACTACTAATAACACCTCATATGTTAAACATGTTTACAAGAATGAATACAAATAAATGTTGGTACTCCAAAAATCATTTGTGCCCTGATAAATATTTATCCTTCTTTTGTGATAAGGTCTATTGCCTGCAATCCCACCACCAAGGGAGGTGGAAAGGGATACTTCCAAGAGGGTTTGATAGATCAAGGCTGTGGACTGGTTGTTTCCTTACAGAAAACATTTAATTAAGATCATTTCCGATTTTGAATCTCCCTCTGTGCAGATGAGAAGCCTGGCTGTAAGGAAGAAAAAGGGCCCCCCACTGGCTGTAAACAGGATAGACCGAATACCCTGCAGCTCCACAACAAGGAAACCCAGGCCCCCCTGCTGGCTAGTAATGGGGAGGAAGTTATCTCCTACAGACTTCAGAGATAAGTCCAAAAAGGCATGTAGGTATGAGAATCATAGTTACATTGAAAAGGAAGAGGAAATGGCGCTAAACCATTCATCATGGCTTAGTTACACTGTTGTGGCATAATGCAGTCAGATTCCTGAACACAAATGGCTGGGGTTTTACATTTCAAAAATCATGGCTTTTATATTTCTCAGAGTGAGTGTAGGGTGGTGGAGGCTTTAATACTTCTACTATATTAGCAGTAGAATCATATATCAATAACCTGCTTTTGTGTACCCAAGATGAATATCATATTATTACCTCACATTTATGAAAAATGTTTTTTTCATTGAATCTCAAATGTTAAATTATCATAATAAAGCCCTTTATTAAATAGACCACTTTAATGAAGAAAATACAATGAATTCTATGTGTTCCAAAAACATAAAAAATTTGAGAGTTTGGCAGCCCAATTTATAGTTTTGAACCCACACTGTTTTCATGAAATTAGAGTGGTGTTCTTACAGAAAACCTGACTCATCCCACATTTGACAGCTTCTTTGCAATGCTATAGAAAATGAGTCTGAAAAACCTATAAATTACAAGTCTATTCAATAATATTTGCTTCTGTGAGGTTTTATATATAATCTCTGAATTTTTAAGTCCATGCTCATAGTCTTGTACCAAAAAATATAATTATAAATCAGATTTGACTCATTGGATCTCCTTATTCCTTATTTATTTGAAATAAATAAATAAATAAATAAATACCAACAGTCCAGTATCATAAAACTGCATTAATAACTCTCCTCATTGGCTAAGCATTCCATTTTGAAAACTTCCCTCCTGTCCCTTGAGAAACTGTCCCTTAGCAAGTTATTCTTGCTTCTTTATATCGGCAGTTGAAATATTTGGATTTCTACCCAAATTAAATCTTACTAGGAAACAACAACATTATTCCCAGTGATATGACTATGGTGCCCTGGTAGCAAATGTTTGCTTTGTTTTCTTACTTAATACAGAATAGTTTTCTAGTGAAAATGTAAAGATGGACTGAAGGTAGAAATAATTTTTAATACTAAAAAATTTGACTAAAGTATAAAAGACAGTAATAACTACAAATTTATACATTTAAACCTAAGGATGTATGCTTACCATAAATTAGCTCTTTATTTGACTATAAAATAATGCAGCAAATATGCAAAAGGACCATAGAATGTAAAGTAGCAGAACACTGTATAGGTTTCATATCAATGAAATATATGGAGAAACAATTATGCTGTGAAGATCTAATAAACCTGATTCCCCTTCCCACTGGCTGTAGAGTATAGAGAGGCTGTCCAGGCATTCTGATTCTCAGCATCTCTGAGAAGGAGCAATAATAATGTTTTACCTTCCTTACAAGCTATAGTTGGAAAGACAAAGATACGCTGTCATTCAGGATTATAAATAAACCATTTCCAAAAGTATCTCAATCTGCAGAAGACATTTGTGGAACTCTATAGGACTGGTTCACAAATACTCCAATTCTCCTATCCTCTGAGGCACACAGTAGGAATGACTTTCTCTCCCCTTTTGAATTAGAAGTAGCCATGTGATTTGTGTTAAGAGTCAGCGTGTCCCTTTCCCTGCCATATGAGTCAATATGGTACCTCCATAAGTCTGACCTCCAAGTAACTTTAACATACAGAGCGCTCCTTGCTCTATAGCATGAGTGAAACGTAAACCCTTGATGAGATAAACCAATGAAATGTGGGGATGATTCATTACTGCAGCATAACCTAAAGCATTTTGACTCACAAAATAAATAAATTCCCAAAGGTCAAAATTGTAAAAGTTATTCTCACAGGACTAAAAGTAAATATAAAATCCTTCTTGCCATACTTTGCCTTTAGATATAAACTATGATGACATTTTCATCTCAATTATACCCCAATTTTGAGATCTACAATTCTAACTACCAATGTCAGTACTCTAATTTTTTCTGTTATCCACACATTTTCATAAAACGAAAATTAAATTAATGGCAAATTAATTGCACAATATTTTTACACAGACAAAAAAGGTGACACTACTAAAACTTAACTGTTGTCTTGAACCAAAACTACAATAATATTGTATGAAATTTTATTCATAAACTGATGTTTAAAGAAGTGAATTTGACATTAAAAAAAATATGGGGATGTCAGTATTAAAGTCCATGTTAAAATACGAAGGAATATTAGTTAAATGACCACATAGCATATATGAAAATGTTTTGCAAACTGATATGTCATATAAAATTGAAATTTCTGGAAAAATAGATCCACTTATTAACCATTAATAAGATGACAAATGTGACTTATCCATACTTCAGATTAAATTGACCAATTTTTGTCAATTTTTGTCAGTCTTCGCTTAAAATGAATCATAACTTACCACATAGATGGGTTTTTATGATGTGTCTTTATGATGTGTCTTAGTCAAGATGTTTGCCTAAAGGACTGTGGCTTATCTATATTTGCATAAGGCTATTTGGGGATTATTTCTTTATTGGACTTCCTCTGGCATAATTTATACACCTCTAGTCTTTTCAATATATGCAAGCTTCGTTATTCGTAATCAAAGAAAAAATGTATTCATTTTAACGTTCTCATTAAACAATGAGAAAAACTATTTTTGAAACCTTACCACATACAAAGTGCTTGCCACATACAAAGCTAGATGTTTTCAATGTTAGATGCACATTAGAATCACCTGGGGGGGTTTTAATAAATACCAGAGCCTGAGCCCTGCCTAACACCAATTAAATTAGAGTATCTGCAAGTGCGACCTGAGTATTTGTATCCTTCTACCTTCCCACTACCTTACTCCCAAGTAGGAGGATTAGTGGGTCATATGGTAAGTGTATGTTTTACTTTTTTTAAAAAACTACACATATTTTAAGTACACAATTTGATAAATTTTGACATAGATAGACACATGTAAAACCATCACCAAAATCAAGCTTTATAGTCCATTTCTGATGATTTTTAATCTTCTTAGGTGTTTCCAATATGCAGCCAAAGTTGAGAAACATGGTACCACAGGGAGATAAAGAGATAGATAGTCACAGCCTCCCTCTCTAGGAGTATAACATCATTTGTGGGAGACTAACAATTAGATAATTCTAACTAAAATACAAAAGAGAAAAATAACTCTAAATACAGAAATAAGCATCATGTTTTGAGATACTAAAGAAAAAAGTAATAGTATAAGAAAAACATCTCCACATTCAGATTAGCCATGACTAATTAAGTATAACCAGATGAATAACATATTTCTATTTATATTTAAAATCATTTATATTTTACAACATTGTTATGTGACAAAAATGCTCATCATATTCAACATCCAAAATAACTTTTACTAATAAAATTTTAAAATACTTTTCAAAAACACTCTTTTAATAAAAATAGCTAATTCTCCTTTGAATCACACAAATAAAACAGTATTTAAAAATAACATTTATTACTTAAAACATATTGCAATGAAAATAGATCAATGTTAATTTTGCTGTTAAATATAAATACCTGTCTATGGAGAAATATTTATTAGAAGGTATTTCAGAATTTTATATATTTAAAAATTCAAGAAAGCCTACATCAAGCAAAATTTATCTTACTTTCAATATTCAGAGTTTTTTTAACTCTTCCTATACATAATCTGATTTGACCAAGCTCCTTTGTTTTAATTGATTTGAAATCATTATGAAAGACTTTGTCATGCTTATCTGTATGTATTTATCACTATAGTTATGGTCTGCCTGGCACTGACTCCCTCCATGAACTTGGTATTCCACTCAACCTCTCTGGCACTTTATATAATATAGACATTAGGTTAGATGCTTTCAAAAAACACCACCAGATATATCCAATTACATGCTTTACAAAAACTCTAAAAATTACATGCTCATAAATGCTTCAATATAAATATCTCAGGAAAACATTATAATAATACAGCCTTAGAAGTGAATTATTTGGTGACATATGTATGCAACCAGTTTAGAATCAAATCAGAATAATCTACTCATACCATATAATAGTTACAATTTATTATGTCCCTTAACCTCCTACTCAGGACTCAAACCATTGTTTACAGTCATCTCCACAAATTTGGAAGCATTAAATCTCAGAGTATTAAACAGCTCTAACTACAATTCTGAATAAGTCTCTGATATTTCACTTCTCGACTTTCTCGACTTAACACCAAGAAAACATAGCTTAGGTTGGTCATTCCTAAGTCACAGATATGAATTCCATTTCTATGGTATCCTCCTAATATAAAACTTCAAAAGCATCTATAAATTACCAACTAAATAATATCTCCTCAGTTTGACCCATCCAGACGATCACAAGCACCTGCTTATTCTAATCCAATGTCTTTTCAAAATAATGATCAGCAAGCATTGGTTTAATGCCCACCATATGTCAGGAAATGGTCTAAATATGAAGAACCCATAAGACACATTAATTAAATGTGATTAGATACAGGGGATGGCAAATAAATTGAGAAGAGATAAACTTGGTAGCAGGTTGTTATGAAAATTAAAAGGCATGCTGAGAAGTCTGGGCTTTTCTCCAAACAATGCAAAGTCATCAAAACTTTTGAACGTATGACTATCACGAACATACAAATTTTAGGAAGAACTGTGGTAGCACTGTGGTTTGTAAACAAGAGAGAGGAATATAGAAATAATTAGGGTTTTATAAAAAAATAAGGAGATTTTGTGGTTCTGAAACTAAGGTCATAAACACAAAGGTAAAGAGAAGTTTGGGATAGATGTAAAGATGTAAGTAATCAACAGGATTTTGAGGAAGGTTGGTCAAGGAGAAGACAGAGTAAAGAGTATAGCATAAAATATTAATTCAATTAAGATTATATATGGACAGCCTATTAGGTTTCTAGCATAGATTAATATTAGCCATCAACCAGGACAAGAAATCGTAGGAAGGGCAGGGTTAGAGGTAAAGACCAAGCTCATTAAAGTTTTGTGTGTCTTCAGGTCATCAAAAATATACTAATGCCAGTTGCCGATACTGAACTTTGGAGAATTCAAGCAAAAGATTAAGATCTCTTTAATGTAGAGGTTAAAGGTTCTATCTGTGGTAGGTAGATAACTTTTTCCACTTCTTAGCATGGTGCCTAGAACATAGTTGATTTTCAATAAATGTTTGATGGCTGGCTGGAGGAGTGCTGTATCTCAAATTCTGGTGGAAATTTGTCTTGGCTTTTACAAGCTATAACAAAGTTTTTAAAAATAAAAGGGCAGGGCAAAATAGTAATTCATCAGACAAGAAAGTCATTACATTTTACATTTAAGAGGTTAATGTCACAGAGGGTCACAAAAGGACTGAGAAGGAAATCTGATGGAGCAAATGTCCTAGATGAAGACAAAGTGGAAGATGGCAGGAATGGCCTTGGGAAAGACCAAAGACACTAAACACTTCTGTCTAAGACAGGAAGATATTTCTAAAAGTCAGATTCCTGAAAGTGCAAATGCCTATTTAAATAGATCTTTAATTCTTATCTCTGGCCCTAGCCTTACCCTACTGTAGTTGATCTTCCACACTCCCAAATGGCCCATCTTATATAAGATCTACCCATCCAACTTACCAGCTTATATTTGAAAGCTTTATGCCTAGTGTTTCAATACAAATGGCTGACTTTGACATTGTAAGAATTTGCACAAACCAGTCCCATCTCTGTCTAGTAGGTAGAATACAAGCATGTGAAATTTGAATAATATGACTTATGCTAAATTGATAAAACTATCTTCAGATTAGTATTTGACATGGATTAATTATTGTTTTCAAACATTTAAAAAAAACAGTCATATCTGAACCTTATTGTATAGAACCCAAAATAGATCTAAAGACATTTTCATAGAAATAAATCTCAGAATTTAAAAAATGGAAGGACAAATAGACTAGTTATGCAGCAGTATTGATAAAATAGAAAAGAGAAAAAGAGCAAACAAGTCAATAATTTCAGCTTTGGCTTTTTAAAAGAACCAATAAGATAGGCAAATTTCTAACATATATTATCAATGAAAAACAGGAAAAAACACATGAAAATTAGACATGATGTGGCGTCTACAAAACTTATTCAACAATAATTTTACAAACAAGACTATAATTTATAAAAATATGCTAATAAAATGAAAAGCTTAATAAAATGGGCAATAATTTAGATAATGTCAGATTGAAAATTAAGTCTATAATAAATGGAATTCCTACAAAATTCAAAGAACAATTGAAACACTTTTTTTTCTAAATTTCAGATACCGCCTCCAAAATAGATTTGTGTCCTGATTATTTTACTATTGTGTTTTTTTAAATTACAAATTAAGGAAATTATATATATAAACTTCACTGAAAACATTAAGTTTCCAATGTGAATGTAATCTCCTTAATAGAACCAAAAATATGGCAAGCAATAAAAAGAACACTATATACCACCTTACTTTGAGACATTCTTTAAAATTTTCAAGTAAATAAAAAGGAATTGAGCTTGTAATAAAACAATAAGCTTCCAGCTATGCAAGGGTAACATAATATTAGCAGATCTACTGACCAAGAGAGGAAATCCAAACCATTCTCTTAATAGATTAAATATATATATATATATATATATGATTTATAGAACATCAACAGAAATTTCTGATAATCAAATATAGTTCACTAAGGATAAGATGACTTCTTAACAAGGAAAGCATCAGACTTACACAAATAATCAGCAATACTTAAATGCCAATCATGAGTGTCATTTCTAGTGAAATCAGAAAGAACAGAGTTATTCACGGTTGTTTAACATTAAACTGAAAGCTGTAGCTAAGGCAGTAAGTAGTGAACGCAAAATTTAAAAGGATGTGATACTAAAAAGGAAAAGATAATAGTATCTACAATTGTTATTATTTGCTGATAATACGGTTGTCAACCTGGAACCACAAAAGAACCAACTGAAGAATAACAACAACTAATAAAGAGTTAAAGGAGGTGTCAAGATACAAAACATGCTCAAGTTAATATTTTTCTGACTTTGCAAAAAACCAATTCCAATATAATAGATAAATTTTGTGATATCTAACATTTATGGGATAGACTTGTTCTAAGCATTTCACCTCTATTAACTTATTTAATCCTCAATACAACCCCATCAGCTAGGTATGTATTATTAGCTCCATTTTACAAATGAGAAAAGAAAGGCAAGAGAGTAAAGGATATGTCCCAGGTCACAGAGAGGGCAAGTGATAGAGCATGGATTCAAACCCAGGCTGCAGAATAAGTCGGGGGGCAGAAGGGCTGAGCCCGTATTTTACATTATCATCAGCCCTCTCATTCCTTGAATTCTTACAATAAGTTGTGCGTTCATTTACTAAAAACATTCACCAGTTTATACAAAGGGTTAACTGGTTATGTTAGGTGGTGAGAATAGAGTTATTTTGTTCTCATTTGTATTTATGTGCATTTAATACACCTAGTAATATCATATATAATAAGAAAAAAATATAACAAATGTAATTCTGAAGCACATTGCTTGGGTCATGGGCCCATATGTAGAACTTTCTGTATTTTAGACATCTCCCTCACATTCAACAGCATTAAAAGACTTTGCACCCATCTGGCTGACACCATGATTGTCACAAACTCAAACATCAAGTTTCGAGGGAGATAGTCCTCAGTTCCCACCACGTAGTTGGAAACAAGAAGAATAGTGGCTTCATCTCTCCTACCTCAAAACTTGAAGAAATAAACTTTTAAGGAAGATGATCACCAAAGTAAAGTTAGATGTCAAATGTATGAGAGTATTGAGTTTGATAACATTTCAAAGCATAGTTAATTATGTATCTATTGAAGCCCAGAGGTTTAAATTTTACTACAAGAAAATAAGTGATACATAATTATCTGGAAATAAAACTTTATGTGTATATTTGTATATACAATCCTTCCTATATGTTGTTTAGTAGCATATTTCCAGACATTTTATTTTTACCAGATCTTAGAGGAAAGTGGTTAGATAGTTCCCAAGTTCACAAGCCATATATTTGCATTTCAGGATAATAATTTAAAAATAAGGTAAAAAGAAATTCTTTAGTGATTCCAATTTTTCTTATAAAAGAATTAGAACATGAGTGAAGAACAGTAATTCAAGTTTCTCATTGCAATACTCAGAAAGTTGTATTAATTGCTGATAAACAAATATGGTAATATAAAAAGTAGTTCTACTTACCATTTGCATAGAATGCTTGAAATTTTATTTTGACAATTATCCCAGTAAAATTCCTGAAGATCCTAAAAATGAGTGATTGAGGAGGATCAATAAAATGTATTTTATATATCATTTTATAATATATTAATAATTCCAAGTAATGTTTGACTCATACTTGTTCCAGGCTTCCATAACAATACATTCAGACTTATGATTTTCATTTAATATGAATATTGTCTAAGCTCCGGAAGTAGGATGTCTTGTATTTGTTCACACACCACCTTTAGTGCTAGGAGCTACTCTCCAGCCTTCCTGCCCTCAACCTCAACCCTGACCTACAGGAACCACACTGTGCAGTTGAAAGAAATAATTCACTCTGAATTCTGACTCGATACTTCCTTTAAATAAAATCAACAGACAGCAGCCACCACTTTCTTAAATTTTAAAGGTATTTCACAAACTTTCCATAGGGGAAAATTGCATTAAAATGTTTCAGTGTGATAAGAGGAAATCTATACCCTGAAATTTTTGAGTCCATATACTAGATGAGCTAATTTGTAAGTTTAACAATTGTATCACCTGGGAAGTATATTTATTTTAAGATAGTGATTACAAGGTTATTTCAGATACAATAGTATAACTGTCAAATACTTTTATAAAACAAGAAGAACTCCCATCAATCAAAAAAAAATGCTTACTTTTAAAAGATGAGGAAAATGAGACTCAGGGAAAGAGAAGAGATTTGGTTAAAACAGGGGTGGGGAAGCTTTTCATGTTGGAAAGCCACATTAATTTAGCTGTAATCAAATAAGGCCACATTGAAGAAACTTCAATTAGATATACTTAAAATGTGCATTATTTTGTAAACATCTAACTACTATGTACTTAATAATTTCAAAAAAATGAAAACTATTTGTTAATTTTAAAGTTAACTAACGTTTTAATGATTTTGTTGTATCTGCTTTTTGTTGGAAAGCACTCGAATATTTGGTTGTAGCTTGGAGGTCCACAGTTTCAGTTGGTCCTCTAGATGGGTATCAGTCATTTTTGACCTTAAGGGCATCTTTGTTTGGGTTAGATAGGAGAATGTAGATTCGCAGCAATAAGTGGTTGAAAAGCAAGAAAGCATTTTTGGGGCATGTTGCCAAAGGTGTGGGTATTCTGCTGTATTTTTCCATATTTCAGTTGGATCTTTCTTAGCATCAAACAATGACTTTAAAATGTCATCTACTGAGAGCTCAATCAATTCCATCTGTAGTTCTTCAGGTGCCTCGGTGATATCAACCAGGGAAGGCTGAAATGCTAATTTGAGTGTGATGTCATGATTCTCAAAGTCAGTGAACCTTTCATTTATTCTCCAATTAATAAATCTGTAACAGCTGTGTATTCTTCAAATGATTTGCATATATCATCCTGCTCATCAATGACCTCTGCTAACTGGGAAAATGTTCATCTGAAATGTCCTCTTGAAGAAGTGTTTTGAAAAAAGATAGCTTTTTTCAAGATGCTTGGACTTTTTGCCAAATATCATACATAGATTTAGTTTTACCTTGCAAAGAAATATTCGAGTTGTTTTTATTTGACCTGATATCACACAGAAATGCTGTATTCCTATAGAAATCTTTCAATAATTCACATTGTTGATTATGTTCTTCATAAAATTTAGCTATCTGTTCTTGCAGAGATAAAATTTTGGCTAACACCTGTCACTATGATAGCAGACACACTTTAGAATGATATGGCAAATCCACACTGAATGCCTCATCATTCAAATTTACCATGTTACAAAACTGACAATGTCATGTCGCATTTGCATGAATACAGTTAACAATACTTATAACTTGTTGCAAAGTGTCACTTAAAATAGTAACTTTAGCCCAGAGATTTTGCTGATGCAAGAAACAATGAAAAGAAATGAGAGCATCTGGATCTTTAATACTTTTTTTTATCTGTGCAATAAACCCTTCATGTTTTCCTGTCATGGAAGGTGCCCCGACCACACATACGCTCACTAAATTTACCAAATTCAGTCCAACTTCATGAAATTTATCTTGAAAGTTGTTGAAGATATCTATTCCCCATGTTCTTTTTTGGGCAAGAGTGCCCAAAGTGAGTAACTCTTCATAGCAAAGAAAATCTTCTATTACAACTCAAATAAAGTTTAAAACCTGTGCTGAGTTAGTAGTATCAGCTGATTCATCCAAAGTGATTGAACAATATATATATTTATTTTGAAGTATCACATGAAGTTGTTGTGTTAAGTTGAAGGCTAATTCATGCTGTCAATCAGTTATGGTTCTCCTTCAAAGAGGCAGTTGTTTGTATTAATACTTTGAAATGTTATTGGGGTCTAAGCATCCTACAACTTCAACAATGCATTCTTTCACAATTTCTATATCACTGAATGGCTTCCCTTTTTTCCCGAGTATATAAGCTACTTTATAAGTTGCTTCAGTGGCATTATTTCTAACTCTTATTGCTGCTTGAGAGAATTGTCTTTGCTTTTGCTTTTCATCTTTTAATTTCTGCAATACAACCTTTAGTGCCTCTCCCTCTAATTTAAAATATTTGTGGTCCTTATGAGTGTTAAAATGCTGAGGAACACTGAATTTCTTTAATGATATTGCAGTATCTCAAAGCAAGCAAATCATCTTATCTTTAACAGAAACAAGATAATATTGCAATTCCCAATCCTCACTAAAAAATCTGTTTTCTTCCTTCAGTATTCTCTTGGTCTTCTTTGACATTATGGGCTGTTAAGCAGACAGAATTAGAAAATACTGTCCAGC
This sequence comes from Daubentonia madagascariensis, assembly GCA_023783475.1. NCBI lineage: Eukaryota > Metazoa > Chordata > Mammalia > Primates > Daubentoniidae > Daubentonia > Daubentonia madagascariensis. Next base: position 18,792,793 of record JAKFHU010001684.1, on the reverse strand, counting down.
TATGCATCTATTCACAAATTCCACTTCAAACAGAAACACAGTGCACCATTTTCAAAAGCTGATAACAGACTGGTATACCCAACCCCCACAAACTCTTGCCAACCTGCCTCCTGTGGCAGTGGCTCCAGTCAGGTGGGGGAAGTTAGAACTAAATCGTAAGTGTAGCAGCTGTCATCTTAGCCCTAATGGCTTACTAATGTTCTAATTGTGCCCATCAATCTAGAAGGATTATTTCTTTGAAACTTATTTTATTCTTTGGTATTTTAAAGACATTCATTTTAAAAATAAAAGAAAACTATAAAAGATGAACAAAATGTATTAATAAAAATAAAAGGATTTGCTCTGTAAAATTTGGATTCAGTCAAAAGTGCGGACTGAAGGACCTAGAAGGCCACATGTGGCCTTAAGGCCACAGGTTCCCCAACCCTGGGCTAAGATCTTAGTTTAGAAGCAGTACTATGACCAGATGCTAAGTCCTAAGGCTTTAATTCCTGCCTCTTTCAATGGTATTATTTGAAAACATATTTATTAAAGCTTTCATATATGCCAGGCATTTAACTGGGCATCGGGGATTCAGTAATAAACAAGATAGATAAAGAACCTGACTTCATTGAAGCTTAACTCTAATAAGCTTGGTTCATTAAAGCCTTGAGTATACTTTTCCAGCTATGTAATTAATATAGAATGAAAATTTAACCAAGATATCAAGATTTTAGAATGCAGTTGTATTATGAGCTTTGCAATCCTGGTTTCTAATGAATATTCTTTCTTTAACCTTTTAAATATATTTGGCCCACAAAGTGCTTAGCTGAACAACTGAATAACTTTGACATGTAGATAGATATTTTTTGCAAAGACAAAACTTTCAAAAGCTGAAAGAAATACGTATTTTTCCATTTAATATTCTAAAAAATGTTTTATTTGCTTACAGATCTGAATCTGTGTCAATTTCTATGCTCAGTGTGAAGCACAAAAACATGCTGTAGAGATTAAAAGTTCCACATGTGCAAATGAGCAAATAGATTCCACATGGAAGAGTAAAATAAAGACCTTGAGATCCATTTTGTAAATCATTTCTTAACTACTATTTCATATTTGGCAGTGAGTTCAGTATTCTGCTTATAACAGGCATTTGCAAAATAGAACAACATAGTTTAAAAACAAAAGACTGAATCTCTAGACCACTAAAATACCTTTCTCAGTCCTTTATTTTCATACCTCCTACCAATCAGATATAAATAACTACATTCCTGTTTAGTTGCTTTATCTTAATGACTTTGCATATATTAGTTTAGAATGACTTTCACATGAGGCAATTGGGATATTTTCTGCATTATAAAAATATCAGTTGAAATCTGGAACACAAAGAGCCCAAAATAATGTACTAAACATAAGGCTAAGTTGCCAAGCTCTGTCTAAAATTAAAATTCTGCCTAAAATTATAAAAATTAACAGAAAGATATGTAGAATATTTACTGAATTTGAAGCGATTATCGGCTAGATTTCCTTATGACAGATAGTGCAAAGGCTCTGAATGTGGCTACTGACTCAATTCACTTAGGAATACCTGTTTTGGCATAGCTAACCTTCAGATTCCCTCTAAACCCCCTTTATATGAATTGACGATACCAAATTAGTGAATGATTTTACCAAAAAGAGTCAGATCATAGAATGGACCTATCACAGAAGGCCTGAGGGGAATGGTGCCCTCATTTTAAGAGGAGACAAACCCAGTGCCTCACCCATGGTCACATAGTTGGTGATCGACAGAACAGAATCTGATTAATGCCTCTTAATTACTAGTTCTGTATCTTTTCTACAACTTCATAGACAAGAAGTGTTTCATTCTTTTAGTCTCATACACTTAGGACATAAGGAACATTTTATGGTTGGTATCACAAAAGTAAAAAGCCTAACATACATATATTATAATAATATATATTATATATTATTATTATATATTACATTTTTACATATATTACATATATGCAATTCACTATATATGACATTAGTTATAAATTTCTGAACTTAAAATCTGTGTCTTCGGCTTCTAGTGACCAAATCCATTATATGAAGATAGGATCTGTATCATCTTTTCAAAATTATGACATTAAGAAATCATAATAAATTGTGCCACCAAGGTTTGTGACCTTGTCTTTGGCCACCTTCATCCTACTAGCTTGGAATAAATTTTGTCTAGTAGATGAGGTCTTGATAGGTTTTTCTTAAGTTTTCTTCTACTTCTAGAATCAAATGTAATGCATTCCTAAGAAAAACTTCAGAGCTTATTGTCTTACGTTATGCTCTTATTCCTAATCACTACCATTATATAAATCTGGGTCGTGGGATTTGAGCTTTTCAAAAATATCAGATATCAGTGTGTCCTACTTTTATTCTATTATTTTAACTTAAAAATTTCACTCTGATTTATATCCTTGAAACACATGGTGCCTGCACTGATATCGCATGCCATCTGGTTAGGAAAAAAGTCAAAGAATGCCTTTTCTAAATATTACCTAGCTTATTAGTGGGATTTCAGGGGTCAAATAAAACACAACTGATAGAAACATTATTTTACTCCCATTCATTTCAAACAAGGCATCATCTAGGAGTCAAATGTTTAATGACAGAAATAAGCCACATTGACACTGAATATGTTTTCCAAAAATCTATCAGTTATTTGTTTAGAACAGACTGACCACTTTTTTCATAATGTCTTTGCTAATATAGGGTTAAAGGGAGGAAAAGAGGAAACTAATAGAGAAAGGGGAAGAAAAATTCTACTAATGATAACAATAGTCATAATTCATCTCATACCACATGCCCACTGTGAGTTATTAGTTATTAAAGAGTTTAAACCAGAGAGTGACACGACTATTTACCTTTTTGTGACATTATTGTGGCTGCTAAGTGGAGAACAGAAGAAAGAGCGAGGGTAGGGTGGCTCTAGATGAGCAGGGAGAAAAGTAACAAGGCCACGGTTGTTGTCTAGGTATAACACATTGACACTTTTAAGCAGAATGCAGTGTTAGAAATGGGCGAGAGCATATGTACTTCAGATGTCTGGAGAATAATCTGTGGAAAAGAGAATCAAGGGTGACTCAGGTTTTTGCTTGGAGCAAGAAGGTCGACTGTGGTGCCATGTGTTGAAACGGTGTGTCTAGGGAGGGATGTATTTGTATGTGGGAGAGGAGAAAAAGGCTGGAGAGGAAAGTCTACTGTTCTGGCCATTTTTAACAAGTTTAAAAATACTTGTTATATAGGGTCATGGTTAACAGGCTGACCGTTCAAATACCATAATTCTACTTTGTCAATCACAATTTTCTTAGTAATCAGAACAGTAGCCAGTTCTCTCCGTTTCTGCCGCATTGTGTTGAGAGTGGCTGTATCTGTGCCTCAGGAGTAATTCCTGTCTTTTCTCACTCTACCAGTTCCTTTCCCACAGATTGTTAATAATGTTCATGTCTCTCTTATCTTGACAATTAATACAGCCCTCTACCCTGTGATCCCTCTGGTTAATGCCCTCCCCTCCCTTACACAGCTAAGCTCCCTTAAAAAAGAACATGAACTTGTTCATTTTAGCTCTTTCATCTACGTTTGATTCTATGATGCCACTGAATGGATGCTTCCACTTCCACTTCCATGTTATTGCAACTGATCTCACAAACATCCCCCAATAAACTCCTTATTGTGGCATCCCATGGATTATTTCTGTGAGCTCTTTTACTGGCTCCTGCTCCTCTTAAATGTTACATTTTTGCATAACAAAATGTTAAGTTACTGTTCCTAATTTTATTCTTCCTTCTCTCAATGTTTTGTCTTGTGTGATGTTAACACTCCATTTATTAAATGCTGATGACCAACAAATCTATATCTCTAATCCAGTCTTGTATTCTGACCTCTCGGCCCACATATTGAACTTCCTACTTGGCATCTCCACGTGGCTGGCACATATACACATTAAACGAAACATGGCTAAACACTAAACACTCCTTACTTTTACTCCCAAAGGCCCCCTCCTATTCTTATTGGTGAACGGCATCACCATCCAACCGGTAGCTTGAGATTTCCACCATTAGCTTGGGAATCAACCCATACTACTGCATTTTCACTATCGTCCACATTTTATCACTGACCCAGACTTGTCAATACTACTTCCTTAACATATCCTGCAACAACTCCTCTGCTTTGCATCCCCACCATTCTGGCTTTATTTCATGTCTCAATACTACCAGAATGAATCATTTAATGCTTCTTATTGTGCATTTCCCCATTCATCCTCTGCAGGGCTGCCAAAGGGTTCTTTCTAAAATGTATAGCTTAGTTGCTGTTCTGCTGAAAACCCTTTAAAACATCTTTACTGCTTAACAGAAAAAGTTCATGGACTTTGGCATGGCTTCTCACAGTTTCCAAGACCTGACCCCTGCTTTAGTGCCTTATCTTCATTCCTATCTTTCACCATACCCTGTTTACATGCTCTAGTGGTCACATGTATCCAACATGTGATTTCATGCTTCTTTTCTCCTCTCAACTGCTCCTTGTCCAAAATATGTCTCTGTCACTGGCCATGAAAAAAATCCCATCCCTGTTCATCCAAATTCTGTTGGAGCTTTCTTACATAAATGAACCCTTTCTTGATGGAAGGGGTTCTTGATTATTTTATTCCTGTTGGCACAAAGTTCTTATAGAGCAACTCTAACATTTTATAGAACTCATTGATCTTATGCCTCTAACATCACTATGCTGGTCTTATCTTGATAACTCTACTAACATGGTTGGAGTTCAATAAGTTATTGAAGATATTCTCACATGAATAAAGAAGAAAATGGATTAATTAATGAATAAACGATTTAGGCCAAAACTCTAGTAAGAAAATACTAACACATCTAAATAATTTTTAAAATTCCCCATGACTTTCTAATCCCATTTTAAAGTAGAACCCACTGAAAATAACATACCCATATTATATACACAACCTAGTATGAAAAGAACAAAGTGTCAACATAGGACAAATCTATTAGGGTCAACTATTGACTGACATAAGCCATTTCTTGGACTTTGGCTACAGCTAAACTTGAAAACCTTCCAAGTTAAACTTTGAACTTCAGAATTTAGGGAGAAGGCAGTCAAAAGAAATTGTATATTCAGCTTAAATTCAATTGGCACTATTCCTGGGTACAGCTTAAAGATCTGTTAGCTGTCTTGCTTCTTATTACCAAAATTGACCATAGGCAAAGCATGTGAATTATTTAAGGTCTTCAGCAAATGGGTATTTTTAAAAACACAGGTAATGTTATGCACAGGGTTGATTCAGAACTACACTTACCCAGAGGTACAGACAGAAATGACTTGCTCTGGAAACTGAGATTGTTTTATTATTTTACCATTTTGATAACACCTATAAAAACAAATTTACGTGCTAGTGCATATGAGGAGTCTCAGACCATAAAATATGGCCAGATATAGCTGAATCAGAATGCCATCACACTGCAGCTATGAAATTTAGATTTGATGCTTTCACACTGTTCACTTTGATACCACTATAGTAACCATTTTGTCTCTATTTTAAGTTTTAAAATACATAGCACTATATAGACTCATCTTTACTGTAAAAGATTTAAACAATGTACATGTATTCAAAATAAAGTTTTCCCTTTCTCACTTTCCCCCAATTTTATTTCCCTCCCCAGAGTGTTCAGTCTTATATCGTTCAAATTATTATGCGACACATTCACATAGTACAGTTTTTAACGTACATGTGATTTGTAAAAGGTATTGTTCTAAGTCTTCCATTTTCTCTTAATAGTAAGACTTAGAGACATTGTTGAAAGAAGTATAAATTGTCAAGAAAATTGTTGAAGGGCAATTTTAAAATTCAACTGTTAACTAGCAATTCTACTTCTGCAAAAGAAGGTATATACAGTAGTGTTTATTACAGGGCTTTTTGAAATAATCAAGTAGAAGAAACAACATAAACATCCAAAAATAGAAAAATGTTTTAATATAGTATGATATATCCGTGCTATGTGTTATCATGCTGCTGTTTAAAAAAATGAGACAGATCTAAATGTAGTGAACTTAGGTATCCATAAGTTATTTCACATTGCTCCTCTGGACCTATTAATTCAGCTTTATTTCCATGCAATATTCTGTAAGAATAAGTCTAGTGAAAGATTATCAGTAATTTTAAGTTTTCAATGTCAGAAATAAACTCTTAAGGGAATAAGAGCTTCTGGTAAGTTTAGAATTTGAAAAAGGATAGAAAGCTTTCTTTTCCAGATTTAAAAAAGGATGGGAAGTTTTTGAGGGGGAGACATCTGCTCCCCCTCAAAGTGTAATTACAAAGAGCCATTGACTTGGAAAATTGACTTTGAGCAAACCATTTGATATCTCTCAGCCTCAGCTTCCCGAACTCTAAATTGGAATAATAATAATGTAATTATTATTATTAAGTTTGAAAGTACCAAGCACAAATAGCTGATCATTAAATGTATTTTATAACTATAATGAAAATTCCATCTTCAGCAATTCTTTAATGATTTAAATTCTGATTATCTCAGTTTAATATTTATCAACTTAATTTACACTATAGGGAAGGACAATTGGCTAATGGAAAAGGTTTTTGAATAAGGATAATTATTTATTAAATAAAGCTATACTTAAAATATATCTAGGTATCAACAACAAAAAGAAATCTCTTTTGAAATGTTATTAAGTTCATCTTAATTTGCTATTCAGCACTAATGTATTTTAAAATGTTAAAATAATTTACTTCAAAATAAATATTTCTTCTTAGTAGATTAAGTACAAATAGAACCTTACTGGAAATTCTAATTATTCTTTATTTCTGAAAATAGTTTATACTATGCTTGCCATTTGCTCAGATCTTATTTTCTATTTTTTATATTTGATGCCAGACTATAAAATAAAATACTCACTTGTAAGATATGGGCCTTCTTTTCCTTTTCATCAACTCATCTAACATATCCTTGTCATGGGGAGTACCAAATAAATGTGGAATGATGAAAAACAAATATTAGTGTTGTATCTACAATACTATAACCTTCAACAAGAAGTAAAAAGGTAAAGGGGATTATGGTAGGGTGTTTTAATGACAAAATTTATGCTACCATTTGGATCTTACAATTTTTCAACCACCATCACAGGAGGAGATTAATGGTGAAGGGGGGAGAATGAGGATCCTGACTGTTTATTAATAAGTAGGGTCATAGTCTGCCTTATGTTAAATAACACAGAAGGGAAAAAAAGACCTAGTAATATAAATATCTGGGCCCTGTTAATCACCTACATACCTATGCCAGTCTTTATTCACAGAAAGTAAGAGCAAGGAATTTATTGAAGACTAAATTACAGTACCTGGGACTGCTACATGTAGCTGCAAAACAGGCCCAACTGCCAACCTATAATAATATAATTAATTAAATGAAGGCAAAAATATTAGGTGTGAAAGAGAAAGAAGTTATAAATATTCAAAAAAAGGGCTTAAGAAAATAAAATAATTGAGAAATACTTCTAGAAGTGTGAGATAAATATTAAAAATTATTCACCTCCTCTCAGTACTAAATAGAGGGCTAAATAATTCACTTAAAGGAGATCAGAAGAGGAGGAAACAACTACTCTATAACTGAAGATAAATTCACAATTTTATAAATAAAAGATAGTTTCAATTGTGAAACATCTTTCAAAAATGTCACTTAATCTACTTCGTATTCTCTCATTTGAGATGAAAGAGAGAAAACTTACCCTGACACATTTCTTCGGAATTATTTTCTAAAGTCAGATTCAATAAACATATTCTAAGATGACTGTTCACATAAATTATCTCATTTAATCCTCTCAGCACCACTGGGGTAGGAATCTGTGGCCTCATTTTACTGGTGGATAAATGGGGGCTCAGAAAGGGTAAGAAACTCAGCCAGCTGTCACACTTTCAAGCTGAAATTCTAATTCCCATTTTTTTCATTTTAGCTTTAACACTCTTTCTATCACCTCACAGTTGCTTTAAAATTCTTATATAAAAATGCCACCAAAATGGAAATGAATTCCTTGCATCTATAGTTTTAGTTAGTTTTTATTGCTTAACAGAAATATCCTCATTAGATATTTTAGGGTAGTGTTTATAAATTATATAATGGATATATAAGTGACTTAAACCTGATTATATAAAGTAATCAGATATATCACACTCTTTTCATGTGGTAGGATGGATAACGAGGCTGTGAAATGAGTTCTTTATTGTTTTTTTGTTGTTGTGGTTGTTGGGTTGCTCTGTTTTAAGAGAAATTCTTTGTAATCAAATGGTAATCAAGCACTTAAAAGACAAGCTGATCTCAGTACTGTATTTATGTAAGGCAGACAAAGATTGCATTTTCCATTTTGTGGTCTGGACACCTGGTGTACAAACTCCAGCAAGAGGGTCAACATAATTGAAACCATCTTTCATATGTCTGTCATGTAAACAAGACTTAGAATTTTGAAAAGTCTATGCAACAACAAGAGATAAGTATTAATATTTGTTTCACTTTGCTATTATGAAGTGCCAATGTTTCTGTCCTTGGTTGATTTGTCCTTGTGGCTACTTCTATAACTTTTAAAAAATCATTTTAAAATATTTTGCATTGGCAAAAACTAATTATGTTATGCACAAGCCACAGAGATAATTATAGTTCATCCAGACATTCCTAATCTGTATTAGTGGAAACATGTTATAGGGCGATGAGAAACTCACATATCATTATTCAATCTCAACAGCTGCTTGGTTAAACTTGCCATAATCAAATCTAAATTATCATCCCATCATTTCTAACCTGCCATGTTCTTCTGAATTTTTGCTGATTTAAAGATATATCTATACACTATATTTTAAGTCATCAGATCTATTTAAGGCTTTGCGCTGTGATTAATGTGTTTCACTAAGTCAAACGTCCTTTTTCTAACATAATTTAAGGTTGTACTATATACATATTTATAATTCAATTTAACTAACAAGTATTTGCTGAACGTCTACTAACTCTTATTGTTAAAGTAATTAAGGAAGCTTGGAGGTATTACAGAATCTGCTACATGTTCACAAGCAACCAAATCCTGCTAAGATGAAAATAATTTCATTTAATGAAAGATATCTCCAATTTCCCATACCTCTTGATTTGCCTAACTTACTTAAAAGTGGTAATAAAATGTCAAGGTTTCAGCTCAGTAATCTACTAATTAAATAGTTATCAGTGATATGGGAAGCATTCCTTTTTAGAGCAATAGTAAATGCTTACTAATTGTTTTTAGCACTTTGTCTAGCTGGGTTTCACTTATTCCAAGTGCCGTATTTCCACCATTTCCGTTGGAACTTTCTTCCGTAATTGAACAAATTTCACTGTAGGTTGTATTTCCTGCTATTGAGTTCATTCTCTTCCTGATACTGATTAAGCTGTAGACAGTTACCTTAAATCTGCAGGACCAAAAATTAATTTTGCTTTGTTATTAGCAATCTGGGAGAGTCAACAATCATTTCCAAATTTTCCACGAATAATGAGCTTGTTCTTGTCTGTGAAGTGTCACCATTATTGTAACCATTACTGAATGATGGCAATATTATTGCCTTTGACAAGCAAGGGAAAAGTTACAAAGGAGTAGCTAAAATGTTTAATCCTTTCTATATGCATCAGGAAACTGTAGGCCTCCCTCTTTGGGGGAAGAAAAAAAGCGCAGGTGAATGAAAATCCTGCCCTTGTAAAAGAACCAGAAAATACATCATACCATGTGAAGGAGTTGCAAAAGAATGGGAAAACAAACCAAACAAACCAAACACACACACATATACTCATCCTAATTAATATTTTTCACTGATGATTCACCGAATCCCTTAGGATTTTCAAGAATTTGACAAAGTTTATATATTCTTATTTTAATGTGTGCCTATAACTTTTAATTTAGAAATGTTTTATATATTAATCATAAATATTTTAGCCTGCTCAACTCATGCCTATATGAAATTTGCCCTATTTTACATATCAAATCTCTATAACTACCCAATGAACCTCACCAAAAGATTTACCCAGTTATACACACAAACTTAGTTTTTAAAGTTGTTTTTACTCATTTTCTATTTTTTTCACTTTTTCTGCCTTATTTAAAAAAGTCATGTATTGTAAATGTTTAGTTCTTCTGTACTGTCCTGCAGAGTAGGAGAAATGGTGATGAAGTACATCAAAACAAACAAAACAATCTTCCCTCCAATTGCACACTATTTAAAAATCAGTGGGAATTAATCTTCATTCTACCAAAAAAACCCAAAAAGTTATTTTGTTGTGGTTTTATTTAAATTCAACAAACTAACCAACTTTGACAAGAAACCTGATTATTACACATTTTCAGCCTAATCCTCAAACCACATATTCTAATACATGAGGTAAATTTGAAGAAATACCAAAATCAAATACCAAGAGATTTGAAGAACATAAACAGATAATTTTAAGTAGAGTAATGTGGTATAATAACAATTGCAATGTGGAAAAAATTCCTTTGGCAGTAACAAATTATAGGGTAAAATCTATGTTCCTTTTTTCTTAATCCCTGTCACTGCCCTAATATTTTACTTTACTTAAATACAGAAACTGTATCATTCTCCCAGGTGCTAAAAGCAGTGACTGGTAGGCTGAGTACAAAGATTCCTTTTCAGAGATATGAGTGATCAGAAAGACACAATAGGCCATGAGAATGATGTCAGTAGAGTTGAGTCATTGTGGTACAAAAATACTGAAATACTGGAACAACCTCAGAAAAGAATGAATTTTTTTTTTTGAGACAGGGTTTTGCTCTGTCACCCAGGCTGGAGTGCAGTGGCTTGATCACAGCTCATTGCTGCCTCAAATTCCTCGGCTCAAGCAATCCTCCCACCTCGATCTCTGGAGTAGATGGGACTGTAGGCATGCACCACCATGCCTGGTAATTTTTAAAATTTTTCTTAGAGACAGGGTCTGTGTTGCCCGGGCTCCAATTTTATATACTTTCTCTGTATGCTGAATAATAATTTGGTCCTCAAAATAACTCTATGAAGTGGATAGAGTGATTATCATGGATAAAAAGTAAAAATTCAGCAAAATTTTATAGCCTAATAAGAGAGGAAGCTAAACTAAAACCCCTATCTTCTGACAACTAATCAGTCCTTCTTCCACCTATTTTATCAAAATTCTCCTCACTCTTTTAATATTGCCAATGAATAAGAAATAATAAACATAAATCCCAGATACCTTTCGTAGGCCTTGTCCTTCCTTTTTAATATTTTGGGAATTTATCCATTATTAAAAGGAAAGTTATACCTTAGATCAGAGCATTTCAAGAGTATATAAATACTTCCCATTATAACTGAAGTCCATTTGAAACCATATGATCAGATGGAATTTTTATTATAATTAATGCACTTTCATTTGAATTCTGCTACACTACTATATTTCCGATTGGCCACCTAAACTTCACAATTAAACGTAACATATAATATGCTAGATGGAAGTAAGACAATTTTTCTGAAAGTTGGAATAATTTAAAGTAAATTATCAATCTAAAAGTTACATGTTAATTGTAGCTCCGTGGTTGTCATCTAAACTTTGTTACCTCTTCTCTGAGGGAATTGATGAGGATCTTTTGTTTTGACCTTGATAAGAGTTAGGCTATCTTTTTGGAGGGCTACATTCTCAGTTGCTAATGGAAAATATTCTTAGGGCAAAACACCTGGAAACCAGGCTTCAAATATTCTACATCAACACTATTTGATGTTTTACATCTGGTAAATTGTTGCTAGAAGGTCTAATGGGAGTACAAGAGGCTATTGCTCTTTAAACATTTAAATACTTCCCCTGCATCATAAAAATGGGGGAAAGTGGCCCTCAAACCCCTATTCCAGGAGTGCCTTTTATGTAATGAATACAGTATTCTTGAATGTGCAGAAAAGACTTACGTGTGCCAGTTAGGAAGCACTCCATTATGATTACCTTTTCCTTTACTGAAGTCTAGCAGAATTAAAAGGGTTCATGATGCCTTCAAACTTTCTCAAATTTATTTATTTTTCTGCATAATTTCAAAAATATCTATACCCTGACAGCAAGTCTAGAAGAGAGTGTTGAATGAGGATTAGAGCCATACGATTTTGGTCAAAGGAAAATACTTAAAGATGAAAAGGATTTCTAGTTAGAGCTTTAAAAAGGGGGGGATGGTGGTCTATCTTGTGTGATTTATTCAGACACTGTTTTTCAAAATGTGGTCATTTGTGGCTATAATAGAAGATATTTCCGCTGTGCGTCTCCTCAAATTCAAGACTTCCAGAGACATCATTTTCAAACCCAGGAAAAGTTCCTGCCTGGGCAGATTTTAACAGTCCCTTAGTTAGTGAGATCAACTGTTAGCCATTAGTGCCCTTTGGAACTCATTAAATAATTCCCAAGGATTAACAATTGAGAACACTCTGTCAGTGAAATACAAAATCTCTGGATTACTCACCAACGCGAACAATCTCGACATCTTTTCAAAGCTACTTTTTCAAATGCTTTGCCTAACTGTTCTCTTGTTCCTGTTCCCACTGCATTAGTTCAAGTAGCTGCCCACGACTCCCATTCCTAGTTTCTTTCCATTCTACTTGTTCTGAAAACTGTTTTCTTTCTCAATGACATGCTGCAGATTTTGCAATGACTCCTGAACTATAAATAGGGTGTTTAAGGCCTGTCATGTGCTGGTCCCAAAATATCTTTTAGACATCTTCATCTCTTCACCTATCATAGACTCTTATCTCTAGCCATTTTATAGCTTCCTGTTGTCATGTTACTTTTCATGCTGTACCCTCTACTCTGCTGATGGTAAGTCCCTGCCTATGCTTCAACCTCTGCTCAAGTATTGCCTCTTCCAGAAAGTCCTTTTTTTGTAAGAATTCTTTATCCTTCCATTATAGAACCTAATAAATCTGGCCTTGCTTATAAAAACATTTGCTTATGAAAAGTTCTGCTCCCTAACTACTATCTAAGAATTCTGAGGGCAGAAAGTGTGTCTCAGTTATAGACGGACGTATCCTCTACGGTGCCTGGCTCAGAGCTTTGTACATACAACAGAAGTTACCATACAATGTGTGTTATATGAATAAGAGCTTGTGGCTCTCATAAGGGACACAGATAGATGACATTTCCCAGATTCACTTGAGCAAGGTGTATGGCCATGTGTCTGAGTTCTTAAAAGTAGAATGTGGATGAGTCTGCTCCAGGTCCAGATCATAAAATCCTCCCATGTGTGAACTTACTCTTCCAGGCTGTGTGAGTTGGTGTTGGTTGCAAGATGGAACGAACCTGAGTCCTTGAATCAATGAGTAGAAAGTCACCCAAGGCATATTGCATTGGATTGTAATCTGAACAAACCCTAAACTTCTAAGAAGCTAGAGTTTTATCTACCACATCAGCTTATGTATTCTTGTAACACAGCAAGTCTGCTGACTGATTGGTCAGCCAATTATTACAGTGGAGAATATTAAATAATTGTTATTAATATGTATACATATTTATTAATACATTGTTCTATAAGTTTTTCTGTACATGTGTCCATCAAACATACTTTCCCATTGTCATTGCTTTTTATGATAAACCATCCAAATAATAATTTTAAATTTATTATGCTTTCAAATGGATCAAGAATTTAAAGTTACTAGAGGAAAAATTTCAGTACAGATATCTTCTAAATTTTTATAATTTTTGTAGTCTTTTACATTTATCTTGCCCATACTTGATGCAATAGAAATATTTTTTAGGAACTTACTTTTAGCAAGGCTTGCTAAAGTAATAAGCTCAGTTCTCAAAGAAATAATAGCTCTTCTTTTTTTATATTGATCTTTTATCAGTTTATCTAATTTTTAATTAAATTTCATAAAACCACATTAACAATTGCCATCAATATGGTTTGAAAACAAACATAATTGAGGCTAATATATGTTTGCTGTATTGAATTGATTATATTCAGTTTAAGCCTTGCACATGTTAATGCATTTCTCTTCTTCCCTGTTTCTATGCTCAGGGTCTCAGGCAAATGTGATCCTACTGCACATTGTTACTTTTGAGATAAATGAGTGCTTTAGAAAATGCAGCTGGCACAATATCTACTTAATTGAATTGTGAAAGGTAGCTTACCAGAAGATATCAGCATGCTTTACTTTGGTTTTGATGGCTGTACAAGTTACCGGTTTAGAGAGAATATTCTACAACCTTACTGCAGTTTAAAAGAACATGAAATGAGGTTTTTTTCCATGGTATATAAAAAACAGTGTGATCTATACATTTTAGTCATGCTTATTTATTTATTTATTTATTTGAGACAGGGTCTTGCTCTGTTGCCCAGGTTAGAGTGCAGTGTCATCATCATAGCTCACTGAAGCCTCAAACTCCTGGGCTCAAGCGATCCTCCTGCCTCAGCCTGCCAAGTAGCTGGGACTACAGGCACACACCACAACGTCCGGCTAATTTTTCTATTTTTTGTAGAGACAGAGTCTTGCTCTTGCTCAGGCTGGTCTTGAACTCCTGGCCTCAAACAATCTTCCCTCCTTGGCCTCCCAGAGTGCTAGGATTACAGGCGTGAGCCACTGCCCAGCCAAGTCATGCTTATTTAAACAACAATATCCAGGTTTGACCTTTCTCCATCATCATTTCCAATTGCCTGAAGAACTTGCTTTCTTATTACTCCTCACAAACATATTATTTCTCAGACTAAGCTCATCTCATCTCTCTATATCACCAGCTTCTTTCCTGACTTCTCTGCTTCTCAGAGTTATGCAGCCCTTCTGGCCATTTCCAATGGAAGACCAATATATTTTACCTTCTTTAGAAATTTCCTTTTCACGTCTATCTTTTCTTTTTTGTTCCCTAAACGATCTTATTTCCAAATCAAACTCCATCACAAGTTGTCCTGTGTCAGATGAACACACCCTCTGCACCTGTGCTACACTAGAGCTGTTACCCATCAGTTTTTGTTCTTGTAATAGGCCTTCCTCACTATTCCAAATTAACTCATCCTCCAAACTGCCTTTTTCCTTCCCTAGAAACAATGAGAAGTCAGTGAGCCACTAGGCCAGTAGCCTTTGCCCCTTGAACTGGCTGAAATAGAAAATTAGCAGATATAGCTCTTAGCAGAGTATTCAGAAATAGGAGCAAACACTTCCCCCAAGTTAACATTCTCCTCTCCCTCAGTACACACTATTTGAAGGTGAGGTTCCCCATTCTATTACTGTGCTGGCTTCTTAGAATTTCTATGCCCATCCTCTCATAGAACAGATGAATTTATAACTATGTGTTTGAAAATTATAGTTTCCTAAAGTTTCTATAATAGAATTTTTACCACTTTGGCAAAAATGTCTATGAACTAGAAGGTCCCTGGCCCACATTTTGTACATAACAGGGAACATACAAGTTCCCTCCAATCCTGTCCCTTAGAGCCAAATCTTACTTCTGTTTTTTCCTGGTCTTAATTTTGGATGGCTTGGCTGGAATGACCCTACATTGACCGACATGGCCATCTCATCTTTTCTCCAACCCTGAGCCCACCCCCACGCTGCTCTTTCGATCTAACAGCCGAGAGCCACTTTCTTGGGATTTGCTACCTCTGTATGGAATCAGCCTCCAGATTTTCTGATTTACCACTGAATCCATTTGGCTAGACTTTTAAACGCCTAGCCCTATGTCCCAATTCTCCCTGTCACTCAAGGGCAAGCAGGTATTTTGCTCTTACATATACATTGCTCTCACATACACTGCTTATTATCAACCAATCCTGAATGTTCTTGCCTTGTTTTGTACTTCTATAATATTCATTTGGTAACAATTTATACTCTGAATGAGTCTATTTATATTCTGCCTTTTTCTGTAAAGGGCTAAAGAAACTCTCTTAGTTAACTCTCCCTAATACCACTCAGCTACTGGTGAGCAGGAGTTATGTCAGATAATTCTCTCTAGATCCCAAAGTACCTGCCAGTGTGGCTGGAAAGTGATTACGGATGTAACAAGTTCTGGATTGCTGATAGGCAACATGCAGCATTCCCCCCTCTTAAAACAAATTAAAACATAAACATAGGCTAATCCCAATGAAGTTTATCTAAATTGACAGTCATTATTTGAAAAAATTAAAAAGAAATGGAGTATAGTATCATTAAAAACACAAGTCACACTTTCTGTAAAATAAAATGGACTGAAAAGATACAACTGTCTTAGTTATCTGTGCCTCCCTGTGTCTAGCGACTCCGTGACAGGGAATGTGCCAGGGAATGATTAGAAGCTCCCAAATTTACGAAGAATGAAAAATTTTCCCTACATTAAAAAATTGGTTCCCCTGGCTTTAAAGGCATTAAAGAAAGTTAATCTACCCAAATTTTCTTAAAAAGATTAATATTATTTTGAAATTACATGATTCATTAGTGATCTTTAAAATAAGAGTTCCAAGGAATACACATTCTGGTTCCTCCTTTTTAATGGTATATCCCAGAATTTTCAAACCAGAGAATTCATTTTGTCTTGATTTAATTTAAAGTATTTCAGTAACTTATGCACATGAAATATGGAACACAGCATTCCATAACATATGATATGTGTATATCTCTCTATATACACATATCTATTATATATCTAACTATATTAATCTTTGTGTGGGTATATGTATATATATATGGTATCAATATTGCTTTTCTAAATTTCTGTTTATAACTGGTCGTTTCAAAGCACCCAATAAATAATTAAATTTATTTGCTAACGGCATAGCAGTGATTAAAAGGTTAATAAAATTTAGTAAGCATTGATCATTTTTTCTATCCACAGAAGAAAAGAATTCCAAATGTTGATTAAAGTGCTCTAAACCTAGATGATCTGGGCCATATTCCTGTTACATTTACCCTACGTAATTTCTAGTGTGTGAATAGTACAAATGAATATTGATTGTAAAAATCTTGCTAAATTGTTTTGTGATATCCTCCCTTCAAGAACATGTGAAATCTAATCTTGCTAATTTACATCTGACTGACAAGAAAATATTGATTGAGCAGATGAGAATAAGAAAGTCAATGATCAGCGGCTATAAGATATCAAAACTTAACATAGAAGAGACCGATGTCAAGGAATACCCTATTCAGTTTCAACATTTACAATGCTTACCTCTTCTTTGTTGAGAGAGATGTTTTATAGAAAATAGAGTGAAATTTCTGCTGAGAGGAGGACTGTATCAACAACGCAGAATAGCATAAGAGAACTTTAAAGCCCCAAGAAATGGCAATACAAGTAATGAAAGAAAGATTTTTCAGACAGCTGAGGGCAAACAGGACTTTCACTTTAAAGTAACATATTCTGATGTGAATGCAGAAATCAGCTGCACCTTCCAGACAGAAAGGTAAGAGAAGCCAAACAAAGATAAGAGAAGCCAACTGAAAAGCCAGAAGAAAATCACAGAGACCCGTTTGTGTCCCTAGAGGAAAGACAAACCAATAAATAGTGTTGCATAGAAAAATAAATACTATAGAGAATGGGCTTGCTTGGAAAAAAATAACAACAACAACAAAACCTCAAAAGGTCCAAATTAGATATGTTTTGAAGTAATCCAAGAATTAGCAAATTAACAGAAACCATAACTTATACAGAAAGATAAAAGCTAAAATGCTTAAAAGAACAGAAATTGTCACGATGTTGAGGTATTTCCATCAAAGGGCAAAAATCCTTTCAGCTCTGGCCATAGTTCCTCTATATCTGATGTCATTCCTGATAAAAAGATGGAAGTGGAGGTGTGAGTATACAAATATCCAGATATAAAGGACAAAAAAATTAGAATCAAGGTATCATGAAAAATGTGCCAAGAAGGACTTTTTGCTCTATGATATAATATATATGTATGAATGGAATATAAAAGATGATGCATATGATGCTAAATGAATTATATCAACAAATAGCTTATAAACTATATGTTTGTTTTTTCAGAAATACCCATTTCCCTAGTTATTGCATGACATAAAAGCAATAAGTCTACTAGAACTGGCAGATGTTAAAGATAAAACAAATGGCAGAGTGCAATAGGGATTCACTGAAGGTTTTAGTTTCTTAATATTTTTTATGACTTATCTTCCTAACTTTACAACTGTGACAGTGAATTTACAACCCTACATAAAAACCCCAGACAACAAAAGCAAGAAAGTCAAGTAAATTAAAAAATTTGGAATTTCAAGTATTAAATTAAAAAGAAAAAACATCTGAAAAATGTAATCTGTAACACAATTCTCAGTCACTTTACAAACTCAGGCATCATTTAGAACTGGGACATGTGGTTCCCTACTCAGTTCTCTTCTGAAAGGCTATTTATTTTGCTATTTAGAATAGATATTATATTCATCACCTAAACCACTCTCATTATCACTTTATTTTACCTAGCATAGGTACACTTCCCCTACACACACCAAAAAAAAAAAAACCCAGCACAAGTTCAATCCCGTGACAAACTTCTTCCCTCCTAGACTTGGACTTCTCATATTTGCTAGATATTTTCCATAACAACTCCATACCTTTATAAGTCTTATCAAGAACCCAATACAGCTCATACAACCCTCACTCTCATTAGTTTTGCTGACTTTTTACTTAGGGAATAATGAAGTCATCACATATGAACCATCCACAACTGTGGCCAACATTCCCTCCTTCCTTACTGCAGGAATATCTCAACAACCTCATCTCTGCATTGTATTTATTCTTTAAGCTATAATCATGGCCCACAAATTCATTAAAAGAATAACACTCCTTTGACTTTGACTCTGAACCTCCTTCCAGTTACCAACTCCCCTGATCCTATTTCAACCAATATTCTAGGCTTATCAAGCAACTGAAAATTCTCCCCCTCAAAGAGGGAGATCTCAATATCTTTGTCTTTTGAAGGACCCTTTTCAGTTTTTAACCTAATAATAGACCTTCTCTGACTATTCTACCTGAAAACAGTATCTCTATTCTTTAACTTTAGTTTTCTTCTTGGTACTTTTAGTTACTAATATATCACATATTTATTTGGTAATTTGTTATAGCACCTATCTCTCCTTTCTAGAATATAAACAACTTGGTAGTAGATTTTTTAAAAAAATCTGTATCCCCATCACTTAGAATAATGACTAAATGTAGCAGTAATTCTATAAATATTTGTTAAATGGAAGTATAAACTTATCTAATCACTCAATATTTTTTGAAACTTAAAGTTGGTGTGGCAACTGCTGATTGTTTGCCTAAAATTCATTCTCCCTCTTCCTTATCACATGGCTTCCCAACTAGAAACTGCATTTTCCAACTTCTCTTGCATCCAGTTGTGACTGTGTGACTAAATTTAGATGAATAGAATGGAAAAGTTGTGTATAATTTCTAGGCTGTTTTCAACTTAAAGAAAGGATGTTGTCTCAAAATTTGACTCTTTTTCTCTTCATGTGTGAACTCAGTGATGTTCCCAGACCAAAGGGCAACATATGAGGGATGGTAGAGCTATAACATGGAAGGAGCCTGGGTTCCTGAATGACCTTAAGGAGCAGAACGACCCCATTAGCATAGATAGGCTGGCTTGTAATATGAGAGAAATAAACTACTGTTTTATTTAGGGGACTTAATTTTGGAATTTTTTTCTTATAGCTACTAAGTCTTTCACATACTTGGCTTCCATGATTCTCTCTGTTATTTTTCTGAACTTTCTTAAACATTGATTTTCTCAAGGGTTCTTTTCTGGCCAACTACTGTGCTTAATTTAATTTAGTGATTTTTTAATTCATTGATCAATGACATGTTTGAGAATTTAATGAAAAATACATGTTTTGTGTTTGTGTACAGAAATATTACATATAAACATCAGTAGTTTATAACAACCCTGAAAACTATTTTTGAGTCCTCTAAGTAACTACGGTAACTAGATTAATACATTTCTTGAGAAATAGCACATATTGTCAGGGTTTAACTACCACTTATGTCCCAGGATATTTTTCTAACTAGATAAAGACAATTTCTAGCCATTTCTTAACCTTATTAAACCCTTTAAATGCATCTCTGATGTCCTTAGAATAGAGTCTAAACTAGACCTTTCAGAAGGGAGCCAGTACTTTTTTTTAAATTTTATTTTTTATTGTAAATTGACAATTAATAATTGTATAAATTTATGGGTTACCAAGTCATATTATAATTTATGAATACCATGAAAAATAATTAAATCAAGCTAGTTAACATAGTCATCACTTCAAATACTTAACCTTTTTTTTGTGGTGAGAACATTAAAAATTTACTGTCTTAGCAATTTTGAAATGTACAATACTCTATTATTAACTGTATTCATTTTTAATAATATTATTAGGCATACTTATTTTCTCTCATATATACATACATATTTATATGTTCAGTTTAACTCTACATTGGCTTAAAATCTACTCTGTATGGAAATAATATAGTGAAGGTATGTTTTTTTTCTTTTTTTTAATTTCAAAATATTACAGGGATACAAATGTTATCTCTACATCCTCTCTTTAGGCATTTGCCACTCTTAGCTCTTGATGCTCCATCCAAATACAACCTTTTGCAGTTTCTGAAGCTCACCACACTCTCAATTTCATAATATTTCACATGCTCTTTCTTTTGCCTAAATGTTCCCTACCCTCACTTGACTATGTCTACACTCCTCAAACATGCCTATGCCTGAAACCTAGGCACCCTGTTAATACGGTCTACCCCTATGATGCCCTTTTACTATCACATTGTATCCACTGTATCTTCATTGCTGCTTAACTCTCAACCTTTACCTCCTACGAAATCAGGGATGATCTGCCAAGTTTGCTTTTACAGCCTTAATATCTGTCACAATGCCTGATATGTAGCAGGCCTTTAATATACATTTTCTTCAATTATAAATTTGCTAAACTGTCCTCAGCCATAGAAAACTTAGTATTTAAGATAATGGATTAAAAAATGGTGTATACAAATAAACTATGTCTCCTTGATGCAAAATTCTCAACTGTTCTGAAGAATATTAAGTCTTTCAGTCTTTCAGAAATATGTCCCCTCTGAATTCCCATAGTGTTTTATAACTCTCTCCACATTGTATGATAGACTAAGCTTTTAGTGGATAGGCTGTGTATCATGTTCATATTTTCATCCATTGTAGTATGTAGCGCAGTTCCTTACATATCCTGAAATATCTCCATAGCACAATACATAACAATAGCAGGGTTTAAAACACTATATATAATTGGGGGAGGGGGCAAAATGTATGTTTTTATTTGCTTTATAGCCAAAAAGAGACTCTGGGGAAGGTATCTATGGTGAGGGAATGGAGAGGATGGAAAATAAGGATGGTATGGAGACTTTTTGCTCTATAGATTTCTATACTTGTGTGATTTCAACATTATGAATATGTTATATACTCAAAAATAATTTAATTTTTAAAAAATTTCAATATAAGAAACACATAACAAAAGTTTTAAAACAAGGGACAGCCTGGAATAAATTATTTGAGACATATATAACAGACAAAATATCAACACCCAGAACATATAACAAATGCCAAAAAGTCAATAAGAAAAATATAAACAACCTAATTAAAAAAATGGCAAAGGTAGAAGGAAGCAATTAACTGAAAAGGACACTTTAATAAATAAAGATGTATTCATAATAAAAAATGAATAGGGTATTGCATTCTCTATATAGCTATAAGGTATCCATTGCTCACATAGTTTCAGAGATTCCTTAGAAATTTTTCTGTGTTCAGTAGGAATCAAAAATACCCAAATTTAAAAACTTTAAAATATCATTTTACCCAACAGATAAAAGTTAAAACACTGGGCAACATTAAAAATTGGAAAGGACGTGGACAAAATAGTATTCTAGTAACTGCTGATGGAAGTAGAAATTTGTACAGCACTTTTGGAGAGTAATTTCACATTTTAAAGAGTAATTTGGAGAGTAGTAAAATTGAGACCACACATATCTCACAACACATAAATTCCAGCTTCTGGATATAGACTCTAAGAAAAATTTGATACTTGTTAACAAGGGGACATATACAATTGTGTTCTTTGCAATGTTGTTGTTTGAAATAGCAAACACCTGGAAACAACTTAAATGTCACTTAAATGTAAACTGCAGATGCTCTTGGTGTTCTCACATACCCATGGTATTCACATTTCCCTTACACATTGAGGGTGTTTTACTGCAAGCACCTGTCACTCTCTGCTGGAGGGTATGCTGTGGCCATGAACATGCTAGGACTGCCTTGAGGTGAGCTGGAATTCTATAGTTAATGGCCACAGGAATAACCAATGACAGATAGGAGTTTTGGATACACACCCCAGCTTCCTTGTCCTCAAGTGATACAACTCTGAAGTGGTTCACCACAATGTTAGATGGTGAAAAATGTGTACATGTGATTAGAGAAATGATTAGAAATATATATGGTTAGTAATAAAATAAATATTTCATAAAGTTTAAATGTGTAGAGACAGAAAAAGAGAAGGCAAAGTTCATGTCTTGTTTCTGTTTTGGGGGAACCAGGTGGAAAATGGACTGAAATGGAAAAGGTTTCTAGCATGGAGATGATGATTCAAATTTGAACATGTCGAATATGAAGTGCTTGTGGCTAATTGGATATACTAATTTAAAGTTTGGGAGCAAGTAACTGGCTACAGATAGGCTTATAATGGTATCTGAAATCATGGTGATGACTGAAATGAACAAAGGAGAGAGGAAAATAGAAGGAAAAAAGGCAGCCCAGGAAGGAGCACTGAAGCTCATGAATATTTAAGGAATGAGCAGAAGATGATCCTACAAACAGAAATGAACAAAAGAGGCTAACCTGGTTGAAGGAAACCCAGTGATAAGAAAAAAAATTAAATATTTATTTCATAAATGTTTTTACCCAGGGACATATTGACAATAGCTTCTGCTATGGTTTGAATAAGTCCCACAAAGTTCCTGTGTTGAAAACTTAATTGCTGTTGTAACAGTATTAAGAGGTGGGACATAAAAAGAAGTGATGGGATCACGAGAGCAGAGCCCCTATGAATGGATTAATGTTGTTATTAGTAGACAGGGTCAGTTATCATAAGAGTGGGGTGTCTGTCTCATGAGCTTGCTTCTGCCTTGCACTGATACCATGCTCTTGGACTTCCCAGCCTCCAGACCATGAGGCAAATGAACTTCTATTGTTTATAACTTACCCAGTCTGTGGTATTCTGTTATAACAACAGAAAATGGACTAAGACAGTTTTTCAGAAACCTGTCTTTACTTTTCAAACTCTAAGACAATCCAAGGGGCTACTCCTGCTTCTTCATCTTCATCTTCATCTTTCTTCCTTTTAAAACTTTTAATTTCCTGAATCTCATTTCCTACCCTGTCAAACATATCTTCTAGTGATGCCGTAAATTTGAATCCTGGACTACTAAACATGTTTTTAGAAGATACTAATACAAATTAGCTACAAAGCTACAAAACAAAACTATCTGGAACACTTATAAGACCCCCTGACCCCCTTTTTTTCACTATTTCATAATCCCATCCCTGGGTGACATATTAATAATATGTTATTGTTAATCAAGAGAAAAGCATCTTCTCATGCCACTTGTCTCTACTCTTCTATTCTTCTTAAGCGACATGGATTTAGAATGACTATGCCTAAAGGATCATATTGAAGAATGCTTTCTATTTTATTGAGATTCTCTGAATTATGTTCACTTACGGTCACTAAGGTACATGGATAGGGTAGCAGAACATTGATCCATCTATGGAAGTGCACTTACTTGACATTTATCTTTAGAAGTTTGCTTTAGATATAAAAAATGATAATGTTACATTGACTCAGAATACAAACCTACTTGATACTCCAATTACTATTTATTCATTACATAATCGGTAGTATGTACTTTTGTTTTGGTTTGGTTGCTTTTCCCCCACCCTCAGAATTTGCACACTTAGCATGTTAAGCACAGGGATAACCCCTTTCTACATATCATCCCATTCAATACAGCACTATGAGATAGGCATTACTATCAAAATTTTTCATGGGAAATGGAGGCTTTTGGGCTTTGTCTAAGGTAACACATAGCTCATAAGTGAGTCAGAACTTGAACCGAGGTTTTCTGATTACAAAACCCATGGTTTGGAGAACTCTTGTCAAGATAGCATTGCAAGAATATGGTTTGAGCCCTTTGCCTTTGTTTCCAATATATAACAAAAATAGGTAAATATTAAAAGAGATAATATAAAAGGAAAGTGATACTCAAAAACATGATAAACAGACCAGAGATAGAACCTAAACACAAAGTGCAGTGCACCAGCCGGTCTTTGAAATGAGAAGGGAGCAATTCCCTATATCTGTGAGGTAATTGGGATGCCACACTTACCCCACAGGGAGTCAAACCCAATGCCAGGTTTACTGACTGAAACCTGAGGGTAACCTAACAGGAAGCTGAATAACTAACACCTCCCCTTCCTCAGAGCCATTTCTTAGGGAGGCCAGAGCAAACAGCCACAATTTCACAGTCTGAACCTGGGCCAGACTGCTCTTTGACTTAGCAACTAGATTTGTGATATCCCCATTATCAGAGATTCTGGGCTGGGGATGGGGAGGATGCAGTGCCAACACTTTGACTATAGGATTGGTGGGGGGAGACTAGAAATGACAGAGAAAGAATTAAAGAAATCCCTCTTGCTCAAGTTGAACCTGAAAACCAAAATTCCAAGACACGAGAGAATAATATAAAAAGGCACCAACAAAATAAAAAACTAGTCAATTAAGTCACTCAAGATGACATGAAAATAATACAGCAATTTCAGAATGACTTCAAAATAAGCAAGCTGGGATCCTTGAAGAGACAAAGTAAGAAATAACATCTATACAATGTGTAAGAAATTAAGTAGAAATGGAATAATAAGAGTGGCTATGAGAAAAAAATCAATTAGAATTCTCAGAAAAGGAAAATATAGTCAAAGATAAATTCTGGAATGGACATAGTCAAAAAAAGAATTAGTAAACTGGAAGATATCTGAGAGTAATTCACCAACAGTGCAGCATAGACAGATATATAAATACTATGAAAGAGAATTTAAGAAATACGTATAATATATTGTGAAATTTTAACAAACATCTACTTTCTGTTCCAGAAAAAGAGAGTAAAACTAATATTAAAAGAAAAAATATTTGAAAAGAAAATTCCTAAGTTTTCTCTAATTTAAGACAGATATGAGTTCCAAGATCAAAGTGTCTAGAAGGATGAACAACTTTTATGCTCTCCTCCCTAGTAAGGAGAATAATAAAACTATACTGGCACTCTCTGGGAAAGTCTTTTGAGGACCTATAATTTGCCTGGGAAGATAGAATCTAATCCTATAAATTCTACCCTATATTTTGATGGAATAAATCATCCTTAAAATGAATTATATCAAGGCAATTGAAACAAGAATACAGCTAATATCATATTTGTCCTTAACAGAGAAGGCACAATTTCACTGCAACAGATGTCTACTGCTGCTACAAGGATACAAAAAGAACCTGAAATTTAGTGACCACAAGAATTAAAGAAGAAATTCAAGGAGTGTCATAACCCTAGCATATGTCCAGGCTGTTCTATCATCCCTATGTGAGCTCATAAGTATAGACATACATAGACACGCATGCACACCCCAACACACCAATCTGGTGTATAGGGGAAGGACAATGTATCACTAATATGGGAACAAATACGGTACGAAAAGCAATGAACTGCCATTCATGATATATTCTGTAACAAGTGCTTGGTATTGCTACCACGTCATTGGTGAGGACTTTTTCTCTTATTTTATTTAGAACTCTTGTCAGAAGACCCACTTCTTCCATTTTATTTAATCTATACTTTTCTTTAAAAACAATTATGGGAACAAAGGGGAAAGTCAGTGCCTCAAGGTGCTAGAGGCATAAGCACAAGATGTGTGTTTATGTTGGTATGTGAATATATGTTTTATATATAGAAAAGACAGATCACCATATATTAATTTGTGAACATATATCCACTGTTTCCTATTAATTGAATACATAATGTAAATTTCTGTGGAAAATTAGCCTTATCTAAGAAAATACATACCTTTTTAAAATCATGGTAGTAAAATAATGTTTTGGTTGATTTTGTTTTTTAAAAGATGTCTTCATCTTAGCAACCAACCAATAAGTAAATATGAACAGAAAAGACAGAAGATAGTAGTTTAAGATTAAATATCAGGGAAAACTAAGCAGTAGATATTTTTATCTTTGGTTTCTCACAAATTATGTACTTCCATTAGAGGGAACTTCATCTGTTTGTAGCCCCTCCCCAAAGCATAGTAACTTCCTGAGTTGTGGTTAGACTTTATAACCAAGGAAAATAATGAAGTTCCCTTTAATTTTGGTCTCTGGATTGGTTTGGAGGGAATAGGTAAGGGGTAAACATTTTTTTTTTAATCTTATACCAAAGAGAGAAATTTTCAAATGGCTGATCCCTTGCCAGAACCTTTCATAAATATTCAGCTACACCTTAACTTTATTTATCTAGCTATATTAAGAGAAAAACCAAAACAATTCATATGGCCTTTTTCAGCTATTCATATTAAGATCATAACAAAAGATCTTATTAAAAAACACTTTGGGTGATTTTGATAAGCACAGAATTTTTAAAAGCTCAAAAGTTTCATGCAAATGAACTCGTCAATAGTTTCTCTCAAAAAAAAGAAAGGTTTTCACTTTTCTGCAGCACTAATAAACAGCTAGGAACTGTGTATGTGGGCAAGGAAGAATGAATGTAACAGGTGACGAGAACATAATGAACTTGTTCTCTTAGAAAAGGATTTGTCAGTCACATTTTGCAATTGTTGAAGGAAGCTTGTATCGAATCATAGAAATAGATCTCAAATAATTATCCTTTTTATATATAGATTTTGTATGAAAGTCAAGACTATTACTTAGTTCTTAACAGTGATGTTTCCATAAATCTTTGCAAAAGAAGAGCTAAGTAATGCTTCAAAATTGCCTTATAACTGAAAGCACATTCATTCTTCCTTAAGAACTTTCCTCCATTTGTAAAGTTTTATAGCTTCACAATTACTCCAAAATATTTTTCAGTTTATTGATTTAGTTTAGCAAACAGAAGGTGTAACTCTCAAAACATAGGAGCCTACTTTAGTAAATTTTATTTTTAAAATGAGTATGCAAAATTTGTATTACACAGCTGCTCTTTAAAAATTTTAAATGAATGTGAAGAACACAGTAACAACACAGACCCCTATATTTTATCATATCAGCAGTGTGGAAGACACATTTTTCATTTTATCTCATTTGGTAACATCTACTACAGTCACCTTACTGATAAAATTGCTTTGTAAGCAAAGTCAACAACAGCAATAATATTTTGGCACTTATTAAAATTGTAATATTGAATTTGCAGTTTTTGCAGAAGAAAAACATTTCTCTTCTATTAACATTTCTAGGAATACTCCTTATAGGCTCTGATTTTTTTAAAAAAAGAAGCACTTTTAAAATAGGATTATAAGTATGACTAAACTAGGAATTAAGCACAATTTACACTGTAAGGTATTTTTTTTCCAGAAAACATAAGCCTGCTAACTTCTAAAGTATTTGCACTGAAATAAAACCACTCAGTATTATTTCAAGATGATTTTTTTAAAAAATGTGCAGTTTCAATGAAATATGAGCAAACAAGACAAAAAGAAACAAAGGAAGTTTGCATGCTGCTTCTCAAAAGAAATTTAAACAATCTTTTGCCAGGAATAACACATATAAACTATAAGAAGGAAACTGTTGGAATCAAAACACACTTACTTTTTAATATGTAAAGATGCACTTTTTTTCCTATTTTAGGTTAAAAATAAGAGAACACACCAGTGAGTCTTGCTGGCAGTCAGATAACACACAGGCCCTGACCCTTCAACTGGCCAGGAATTCTCACACAAAGCTCTTTTCATACAGACAGTGCTATATATTCGTGAGATAAGGCAGCAAAACATGAAGCCATGGATAACACAAAGTCGAACTGAATGAAATGTTTACATATATTCTGTCACATCATTGTTCCTTCATCAACTATTCCACACACAATTTGCCTAAAACAATATCGATTCAGGTTGAAGAGAAGCTTGATTTAAACAAAAGAACAATATTAATAAAAAGGGAACACAATATAATACAAATATTGTATTTTTCTGTTCACATCGCCAAGTTTAATGGGAAATCAAGCAGAAACAAACTATACCATCTAAGTACTTCTAAGAAATGATCTTGCTATAATTTCCCTCAAAACACAACAGATTTCTTAACTTGTTTCACAACATAGAAAGTATATTTTAAATAACATCTGAAATCTGCACTCACCATGAGAAAGCAACAGTTGCGTAGAGTAAAAGTGTGCTATGTCCTGCCCCTGTTCCATTTCAGTTTTGGCCTATAGTTGTCCAACACCCAAAAGCCCAGAGCTGCCACCCAGAGGCCCCTTCCACAAGCTGGCTTATTTGCCTGTCAATCTGAGTGCCGGCTTCTGTATTATGCAGCTGTGCACTTTGCTGAAGTTCTAATATAATTTCCATACGCTTCCCACCGCCTGAAGTAGGTGATTTGTTCTTTCAGTTCAATGAATACTCAAATCACTTTTCAGGTAATGCTGTAGGATCAAGCTTTAAGTTGTTCACCCTCAAGTTAAGGAGTTCTTGGTAAGAAGTGGGTGGAGAGAGGTAAGCTCACTACAAGGGAATTCAGTGTGTAATCAGAAGGCAGAAAAACTTCCTCTCTTTTTTCCTTCCTTGCTAGGCTGAGCTGCTAGTGCCTCTTTCACAGAACTTAGGAATGTAAAGGGAGGACGCAAAGAGGCCCCGCCAGACAACCCTTTCTCAATCAATTAGCTTGCAGCCATTACTTGTGACCTTAGGTCACACAGCATAAGTGTGTGGGGTGTGCCTTCAGGGGTCCTAAGGCTACTTATTACAGCTTAGATAACCAAAACCAAGCAGACACGAAAATCTAAAAATATTCTAATAGAAAATGTGCTAAAGATATGACCAAAGCTAAACTCCAAGTGTCTTTTTGCAGTAGCTACAATTTAATTCAATTTTTTTTCTGTTAAGAAATCCAAAACAATATTTTCCATGTTGCATCAAACAAGATTTAGACCAAAGCATTGAAGCACTTATTTTATATTAAATTTCAAGCTGAGAAGAGAGAAATGATGAAATAACTAACATATCATATATATCACATTATCACATATATATCACTTATATCACCTAGGTTCTAAGGTTTTGTTTTAGTTTTTTAAAGAATGCTGATTTATTATATCTAACTGCAAAGTGGAACTACTGTAAACAAAGTTCTCTGTCCTTAAGGAAATCAAAATGACTTTAGAGGCTAGGAATAGCTATTTTCGTCTCTTTCAAGATTACATGTTATTTTAGTATCATGATTTCTCTTATTCTCATAGCTATTTTAATTAGAATTTTCTTTTGTGCTCTAGTTCAGAAAAATGCTTCTCCCTTTTAATATATTTCAAAAAATGAGAGTTCAAAATAAGAGGAAACAAGTGAAACACTAAAGAAAAATGTTACCTTTTAAAAATACAGGTTTATCTGTATTTCATTCATCAAGTTTACATATTCCTCAAAAACACTGAAAAATAACAGCCACCATCATTATCCATAATTCAATGACACAGAAACATCAGGTAATTCTATTTCAAATCAAATCCATGCTTTTGAATAATAAAACCCAATTAAGGAGCACATGCTTTTAGAATGATTGGATTAGCCCATCTCTTTCCCCCAAAATGGCCATCACTCAGAGGTAGATTTGCCACACCCACATTTTCTCACCCTATTTACTTGGTGATGCCTCACAAGGCATCCTCTAATTCAGTACTATACAGGAATGGCAAGATTCCATATGGATACTTGGCCAATTGGATTGTCTTCACATCAGGCACTCTCTGACATAAATAAAACAGATAAACCATAAAAATCCAAGAATGAATAAGACAGGTGTGAGAACAGTGAATAAATAATACTGTCTGGTGGACAGACTCAATTTTGAAAACCCCAATAATATGGAATGTAGTGATAAGAGTGTTAAATTCAGTTATGAGTGGCGTTTAGGGCAGAAATTAGGTGTTTCCTCTTTCTCCAATATACAATAGGGAGT
The DNA here is from genome assembly GCA_023783475.1 of Daubentonia madagascariensis. NCBI lineage: Eukaryota > Metazoa > Chordata > Mammalia > Primates > Daubentoniidae > Daubentonia > Daubentonia madagascariensis. Next base: position 18,762,579 of record JAKFHU010001684.1, on the reverse strand, counting down.
CATTGATAGGTTTGGAAAAACCTATTGCCATTGCCTCTAAGCTTAAAAAATAAATAATAATAAAAACTTGGCATCTTTTAGAGATTCGGTCCTGGCTGTTTTATGTATTGAAAACAAGCATTATTGAAAAATCACTTTGAGCTTTTCAGCCAATAGATGTGTAGAAAATCAAGACTTCTAATTACTGCTTAAAGAATACCTAGTCTTTAGAAATTTCTACAATTCAATGCCACACTATAATTCTGTTTCCTTTTCATCTGTTATAAAGAGCAAGCTTTGTTTTCTTGTTTCCTTCATTCAAGACTAACAACTAACTTTTAAGAGTCCACAAGGTCAGCAGGCCATAATTATGCATTAGAAGGTATAATCATATACCTTAAGGATTTGGCCTCTATTCTGACGGCTTCTGCATGCACAAAAAGAAAAAGAACTTTCTGATACGTGCAAAGAGGTCACCTAATAACCTACATAAAATATAAAATATACACCAGCACTTGAAAGGAACTTGGTGATTTCACAATCTATAATGTATTTTTTATGGCCAGTTGGTTGAACAACCACAGACATTCTAAATTACACATGGGCTACGCATATAATCCCCTTTGCAAAAGTATAGTATCTTACATTGAAATGATCACTACCAGAACGCTATTACAAAAAGTTTGTCAACTTGACTCCACTCAGTTTCCATCTTCATTTCACAGGGAAAAGGTCTGCTATTCTAGATGTCACTGTGATTTAATCAAACATTGCAGATCATTTTCTAAGTTCCTCTAATTTGAAAAAATCTCAATAGTTCAAATAATTTTAATGCCAAAACTCTATCATGTATATTTAGAAATGGTAACTTAGAATAAATATGGAAATAATTAAAAATTATATTTTGATTCATTAAAAAGCCTTTCAAGATGTTAAGATACAATATGTATCTATGAAGTTATAAAGACACAATCTTTAAGCATTACAGAATAAAAAATAATACTAGCCGCTTATTATATCATGTCGATATTTTCTACTCTAATTCTATTATGCATCTATACATTTGTCCCTAATCACCTGCAATGCTTTGGAAGGCAGTCACTTTCAGATGAAGGAAGAGATGAACTAAAATGAAAGGCTTGAAAAGTATTACTATAAAACTTCTAGTTTTCCACGACATCTGGTTAGCAGTCTACCATCATAAGTTAGTCTCTGCCAACATTTTTTTTCCAAAATATTAAGGGGGTACAAAAATTTTTGATACATGGATAAACTCTATAATGCTGAAGGTAGGGCTTTCAGTGTGCCCGTCATTAGGACAGTGTTCATTGTACCCAATGGGCAAGTTTTTATCCCTCATCCCCCCCACCTTCCTAGTTTCCAATGTCCTTTACGTCTTTTTGTGCCCATGTGCACCCATCGTTTAGCTCCCACTTATTAGTGAGGACAAGTGGTGTTTGTTTGTCCATTCCTGAGATACTTCACTTAAGATAATGGTCTCCAGTTCCATCCAAGTTGTTGCAAATGACATTATTTCATTCCTTTTTATGGCTGAGCAGTACTCCATGGTGTGTGTGTATATACATATATATATACCACATTTTCTTTATCCACTCATGTATTGATGGACACTTAGGTTGATTCCATATATTTCCAATTGTGAATTGTGCTGTGAATAAACATTTGAGTGCAGGTATCTTTTTGATAAAATGATTTCTTTTCTTATGGGTAGATCGCAGTAGTGGGATTGCTGGATTGAATGGTAGGTCTACTTTTAGCCCTTTGAGGAATCCCCATACTGTCTTCCATAGAGGTTATACCAATTTGCAGTCCCACCAAGAGGGTATAAGCATATCTGTTTCTCTGCATCCACATCAGCATCTGTTGTTTTTTGACTTTTTAATAATGGCTATTCTGACAGCGGTTAGTTGGTATCTCATTGTGGTTTTAATTTGCATTTCCCTGATGATTAGTGTTATTGAACATTTTTTCATATGTCTGTTGGCCATTTGTCAGTCTTCTTTTGATAAAATTCTGTTCATGCTTTTGCCCACTTTTTGATCAGATTGTTTTTATCTTGCTGTTTTGAGTTCTTTGTACATTTTGAAAATTAGTCCTTTGACAGATGTATAGTTTGCAAATATTTTCTCCTATTCTGTAGCTTGCCTGATTATTCTGTCAATTATTTCCTTTGCTGTGCAGAAGTTTTTAACTTAATTAAATCACATTTATTTATTTTTATTGCTGCATTTTTGCCTTTGGGGTTTTAGTCATAAATTATTTGCCTAGGCCTATGTCTGGAAGAGTTTTCCCTATGTTTTCTTCTAGAATTTTTATGGTTTCATGCTCTACATTTAAGTCTTTAATCCATCTTGAGTTAATTTTTGTATATGGCAAGATATATTGGTCCTGCTTCATTCTTTTGCATGTTGGCTGTCCAGTTTTCCCAGAACCATTTACTGATTAGAGCTTCCTTTCTCCAGTGTATATTTTTGTCTGCTTTGATAAAGCTTAGTTGGTCATAGCTATATGGTTTTATTTCAGGGTTCTCTATTCTTTTCCATTGGTCTATGTCTCGTTTTTATACCAGTACCTTGCTGTTTTGGTTACAATAGCCTTGTGGTGTAATTTGAAGTCAAGTAATGTGAGGCTTCTGGATTTGTTCTTTTTGCTTAAGATTACTTTGGCTACCTGAGCTCTTTTCTGGTTCCAAATGAAGCTTAGAATTATTTTTTCAAGATCCATGAAGATGTTGGATTCAATGGGAATAGCACTGAATTTGTAAATCACTTTGGGCAGAATGGACATTTTAACAATGTTGATTTTACCAATCCATGAGCATGGTCTGTTTTTCCATTTCTTTGTGTCATGCACGATTTCTTTCATCAGTGCTTTGTAGTTCTACTTATAGAGATCATTCACTTCTCTGGTTAATATATTCCTAAGTACTTTATTTTCTTCATGTCTATTGGAAATGGTATTGAGTCCTTGATTTGACTCTCTGCTTGGCATTTATTAGTATGTGGAAATGCTACTGATTTGTGTACATTGATTTTGTAACCTGAGACTCTGCTGAATTCGTTTATCAATTCTAGGAATCTTTTGATGGAGTCTTTGGGGTTTTCTAGATACAGGATCATATCATTGGTAAATAGGGGTAGTTTGATCTCCTGTTTCCTGATTTGGATACCCTTTATTTCTTTCTCTTGCCTGATTGCTCTGGCTAGGACTTCCAATACTATGTTGAATAGAAGTGACAGTGGGCACCCTTGTCTTGTTCCAGTTCTTAAGGGGGATGTTTTCAACTTTTCCCCATTCAGTATGATGTTGGCTATGAATCTGGCTTCTATAATTTTGATACATGTTCCTTCTATGTCTACTTTGTTAAAGTTTTTCATCACAAAAGGGTGCTGGACTTTGCTGAATGCTTTTTCTGCATCTATTGAGATGATCATATGGTCTTTGTTTTTGCTTCCGTTTACGTGGTGAATCACATTTATTGATTTGTGTATGTTGAAACATCCTTGCGTCACTGAGATGAAACCCACTTGATCATGGTGAATTATTTTTTTGATGTGCTGCTAAATTCAGTTTGCTAGTATATTGTTGAAGATTTTTGTGTCAATATTCATAAGAGTTATTGGTCTATAGTTTTCTTTTTTGGTTGTGTTCTTTCCTTACTTTGGTATCAAGGTGATACTGGCTTCCTAGAATGAGTTAGGGAGGATTCCTTCCTTCTCAATGTTATGGAATAATTTCTGTGAAATAGATGCCAGTTCTTCTTTGTAGGTCTAATAGAATATGGCTGTGAATCTGTCTGGTCCAGGGCTTTTTTTGTTGGGGGACTTTTTTTATTACTGCCTCAATCTCACTGCTAGTTATTGGTCTGTTCAGGATTTCTATTTCTTCCTGATTCAGGGTTAGGAGGTTATGTTTCCAGGAATTTATCCATTTCCTCTAGGTTTTCTAGTTTGTGTACATAGAGATTTTTGTAGTACTCATGGAAGATATTTTGAATTTCTGTGGTATCAATTGTAATGTCTCCTTTTTCATTTCTGATTAAGGTTATTTGAGTCCTTTCTCTTCTATTTCTAGTTAATCTGGCTAGTAGTCTTTTGTTTATCTTTTCAAAGAACTAAATTTTTGGTTCATTGATCCTTTGTATCATTTTTATTTCCATTTCATTTAGTTCCACTCTGAGTTTTGTTATTTCTTTTCCTCTGGCTTTGGGTTTGGTTTGTTCTTCTCTTTCTAGTACCTTGAGATGTGATATCAGATTGAAAATTTGTGCTCTTTCTGTCTGTTTGATGTTAACATTTAAGGTTATTAATTTTCTCCTTAGTGCTACCTTTTCTGTATCCCATAGATTTTGAACCTTGTGTCCCCTTTGTCATTCAGTTCAGGGAATCTTTTGATTTCCCTCTTAAGTTCATCATTGACCCAAGGATCATTCAGCAGCAGGTTATTTAATTTCCATGACTTTGTGTGGATTTGAGAGTTTCTCTTGGAAACTTTAGTTTTATTCCATGTGGTCTGAGAAGATATCTAGTATGATTTTGATTTTTCTGAATTTGCTGAGACTTGCTTTGTGGCCTAGAATATGATCAATCTGGAAAATGCCCCATGGGCTGATGAGAAAAATGTATATTCTGCAGTTTTCAGGTGGAGTGTTCTGTAAATGTCTATTAGGTCCATGTGTTCTAAAGTTCCATTTAAGTCCAGTATTTCTTTTTTTATTTTCTGCTTTGATGTTCTGTCCAGTTTTGTCAGTGGGGTGTTGAAGATGCTGGTGATTATGATGCTACTGTTTATTTCTTTGCTTAGCTCTAGTAGCATTTGATTTATTAATCTGGGAGCTCCTGTGTTAGGTGCATATATATTAATATTTAGGATTGTTATGTCTTCCTGATGAATTTCCCCCTTTATCATTATGAAATGACCATCTTTTTATCTTTTTACCATTGTTGATTTAAAGTCAATTTTATCTGATATGGGAATGGCTACATCAGCTTGCTTTTGGTTTTCATTTCATCAGAATATATTTTTCCATCCCTTTACCTTCAGTCTGTTAAACAACCTTGAGAATTAGGTGGGATTCTTGGAGACAACACATAATTGGGCAATAATTTTTCACCCATTAAGCCAGTCTATTAAGACCATTCATGTTCAGTATTAGTACTGATATGTGAGGTACTATTCTGTTCATCATGTTGAATGATATCTTGTTGTTTTGTTTTCCCTCTTGTGTTATTGTTTTTTAAGAGCCGTGAGCTTTAATTTTGGGGTGTTTTTACACTGGTGTGTATCTGTTTTGCTGTTCCATGTATTGTGCACTATTGAGCATTTCCTGTAGGGCAAGTCTACTAGTGACAAATTTCCTTAGTGTTTGCTTCTCTATAAAAGTCTTTATTTCTCCACCATTTATGAAACTTAGTTTTGTAAGATACAAAATTCTTGGCTGGAGTTGTTCTGTTTATGAATATTAAAATGGGGCCCCAATCCCTCTGGCTTGTAAAGTCTTTGCTGAGAAGTCAGCCATTAGCCTGATGGGCTCTTCTTTGTAGGTTGGTTGTTGCTTTTATCTTGCAGCTTGTAGAATTTTCTCCTTCATTTTGACTTTGGTCAGGTTGATGCCTATGTGCCTTAGAGATGTCCTATTTCCTATGAATCTTTCCAGTGTTCAATGATTATCTTGTATCTGGATATCTGAATCTCTGATGATAACAAGGAAGTTTTCTTTGATAATTCCCTCAAACAGGTTTCCATGCTTTTTATTTTTCTTCTTCTCCCTCAGGGATATCTATAATTTGTGTATTGGTTTGCTGTATATAGTCTTACAGTTCTCTGAGTGATTGTTCATTCTTCTTTATTCTTTTTTCTGCATCTTTGACTGACTGGGTTAGTTCAAAAGCCTTGTCTTCAAGTTCTGAAATTTTTTCTTTTGCTTGGTATAGTCTGTTGTTGAAGCTTTCTGCTGTATTTTGAACTCCCCTAAGTGACTCTTTCATTTCTTTAAGTTGTTTTATATCCTTTCTTGTGTTGTCTATCTCTTTAGCAACTTTTTCATTTTTTTCATTCATGTCATGAAATATTTTTTAGCTTCTTTGAGTTGGCTTTCAACTTTCTCTTTAATATCATTCATTTTATTTGGCATCCATATTGTGAGTTACATTTCTAACATTTTGACAGTTTCCTCCTGGTTGGGGTCTGTTGCTGAAGATCTATTGTGATCTTTTGGGGGTGTCAAATTAGCTTGTTTTTTTCATGTTGCCAGAGTTCTTTCACTGGTTTCTTCTCTTCTGAAACCTCTTCTCTCAGTTCAGGGCAGATAGGTTTACAGTGCTCCTGTTCTCCTTTGCTGGGAACTCTCCTATTTAGTGAGAAGAAGGAGAGGTCCCCAGGTGGTGTGTTTGTGTCCTATTCTGGAAGATTGATCCAATAGGAGAGGAGTGGATGCACTGTGATCTTGTAATGTGGCTGTTCTACACTGTCCCATTCCCCCGTGGTTGTCACAGTCCAAGTCAGTGCTGGGGGATCTTCATGTGGAGTGATTGGTCCCTATGCCATTGTTGGAAGCTGAGGCAGGGGGCTGGGTGAGTCCCTTTCCAGAGCAGCAGTTGTTTTGGGAGATTGCTCTGCCTGGGTCTCCCTGCAGTGGTGGTAAGGGCTGCTTAGTGAGGCTATTTGGGCAGAGGCCACAGGTGTCAGTGCTGTGGAAGTTTGCTCCACCCAGGTCTAGATGTAATTACAGTACATGGCAGGGTGGCTTCTGGCTCCTGGGTCCATGCTGGAGAGCTGGACTGCAGGCATGACATCATGTAGTGCTGCAGAGGTGTGGGGGACACAAGCCATTGGTGGCCTGCAGGTCTGCAGGGGTACAGACTTCTGCATGGCACATGAGTGTGTGGGAGTGTGGACCTTGGCATGGCACATAGAGCCACGGGGGTGTGTCCTGTCAGCTAGCACACAATACCAAGAGTCATGGCCCACTGCATGGCATATGGATCTGCAGGGGCATTCAGCCAACTTTTTGTTAAAATACCTACATTGAAAAATACATCTACCAACAATCCTAAAAACTAAGATTAATAGAAGTAATCCCTTTACCATTCTTCTAAAGCTAATGATGTTGGACTAAGAAAAGTAACAGGTTGTCTGCACTGTAAACAGATTAGTCTTATCCACCTGAAAACTAAGAAAATATCTTGACATTTCTTGAGTAAATGTATTCAGATTCATGGACCTGTCCCACCAAAAACCTAGATTGCCATAATTACACTGGATATTAAAAGAAAGTGCTGTTTCTTTAAATATATAAGGTAATGTCCTCCTACCACCATCTCTTCCTAGTTTGGTATCAGTACCTGAACATAGGAAAGGAGAGAGGGACTGGTGTGAGACATGTTATATTGCCCCCAAATTAATTAAAGCAATGCATAGTGTAGCAGAGGTAGGAAGATGGTAGAGAAAGGCACATACTATGTTAGGAATTGTAGCTTTTCATGCTTGAGAAATAACAAGGTTTGGGACATAGAAGACCAACTTACTCTAGAGAGAAAAGTTAAACAGCATCGATGCTTCCTAGTCTCTAGCTGGGAGGTCTGCACACCAACCTGTCACAATATGCAGGAGACGTAACCAGCATGAACGGGATTTAACCAGCAAGAAGTGGATAGTAAGAAAATAACAGGTGCTGTCTGGTTGTAAACATGACATTGGCTAGATCGAGGCTAATCCAGAGTGTTGAGCAAATAGAACACAAATATAAGATGGGGAGTACATAAAAATACTACAGAGAAAATGGGGTAAGAACCTTTTCAAAAGGAGAGCAATAACTGAATATATCATCTATTAAAATAAATGAAAACAAGCATTTTAAATAGAATTCATGAAGCCATGCCCCCTAAAATACAGAATAAAAGGGAGGAAATGACAAAATAAAAACAAGAAAAGAAAATGAAAGGACACACTTTTTACAAGAAAAAAAGCATAGTGGATAAAGAAAAAAATGAAATAAGGATGAGAAATAACACTCTAAAAATTGCAATAGTGAAATGAATGACAAACTTTAAGAAGTAAGAGATGTGTTTGAAATCTACAGCAAGAATATAGGTGAGCTTGCTGGAAGAAATCTTACAACATTTGACTTCACACATTTTTAAATCTAAGATGTCACAAAATATAAGGAAAAAATTTTTAATAAGCCATTCAGTCTATAGAAACAAAATATAAGGAAAATTTGAACAAATATTATAAAAGAGGGAAAATGTCAATAAAAATGTGAAAACTTTCAACAATTTAATGCATAAAAGCTCTCACATATTATTATAAAGGAACAAACACACCTTCATAAAAAATGGATAAAGAAGAGGAACAGATGATTCAAAGAAGAAATAAAAGAAATGAAAACTAAAGCAGCATTGATATATAGTACACATTTTTCCTATTATTTTATAATTTTAAAACTAATATTCAAAATGAGTCATTCTGTGTTAAAATGGATATTCTTACGCATTGCTTATGAACATATAAATTAGAAAAGCTTTCTGGAAACTAACTTATTTATGTGCACAAAAATTCCTGTGTTTTTTTCTTTTTATTTATCTATTCATTGAACAAACATTTATTGATCATGTACTATGTGCCAGGCACTGTTTGAGACACTAGGGATAAAGTATTTAACAGAACAGATAGAATTTCTGCCTAATTTGTTTTGGATTATAGGAGGCGGAGATAGACAATTAACAAGTAAACAAATAAACATAACATATTAAGTACTATTGAACATTAAGACAAAAATTAATGCAGGGTGAGAGGAAAACAAATGATTTTAGAGGTGGTGGATATGACATTTTAGATAGGTGCTCAGGAAAATGTCTCTATGGGATGGTGACATTTGAGCCATAATCTAAGTGTAATACGGGAGAACAACATAATAATATGTGGGAGAAAAGCACTTTCGGAGAGGCGCCTACCAGTGAAAAGGCCCTAAGATGAGGCATGGTTCTTGGTAATATCATATCAAGGATTCTTTTGTAAGAAACTCAGCAGCGAGCCAGACCAATATTTTTGTACAAAGTTATTTATAACTGCCTACAAAACTAAAGATAAAAAGAATATCACTTCTTATGATATATTATTATATAGCCATTAAAAATGATTATTTTAAACAGTTACGAGATGTGAACTTTAGATAAGCAAAAGTAGAAAAAAGACCAAACACCAGGTAATGTATGATTCCAATTTTGTAAATGGGTGTTTTCGAATGTAGTGAAAAGATGAGGTATCAAACTGATAGCAACTGTCCATCTCTGTATGGTAGAATCATGAATTTTTACTTTCTGATATTTTTTTCTAAATTTTAAAAGATAATTTAAGTGTCCATTTAATTAAAAAAATTAAACAAAAGAAAGGGCAGATATTAGCAACTTAGGTGTCTTATGAATTGCAACATTCTCTTTATCACAAATCTTGAAGCCTTTATTTTATTTTGGATTATTTACTCTCCCAAGTCTAGTCAGCACTTGAAATGATTTTCCTTTTATAAGTAATTGAAATTTTCCCCTTCCCTTCAATTTCACTGCTTCCGCCCTGTTACTTAGATCCATAGGAAAAATTTAAAAATACATATATAAAATCATGTTCATGTGTGCATATAGCCTTTGTTTTCTCCTTTGAGAGCATATGGTGAGAGTTGTCTCTTTCAGTCAGTGACAAATGCCCTCTCACAGCATCTACTACTTTGACCCTTAATTAGATCTTCCCAGACAATCTAAAATAACTCATGTCTGAGACCCTCCCTGTCCGTATGGTCCCACAGGATTGGGGCAGCAGCAGGAAAGCAGGAAAGTATCCGACTGCAGCACAGGATGCGAGCAGTCAAATGGGTGAGCAATTGGGAGTTCAGTGAGGTTGCTTAAAAAAAAAGAAGAAAGAAAGAGGGAAAGCATGAAAGAAAAAAGAAAGAAAGAAAAGAGAGCGAGCGAGCACAGAAAAGATGACTCATTAGGACATTCATGAAAAGTGAAAGCTCAACAAGGCATCGAAGTGCAAAGGCAAAATCTCGTGCTGAGGAATCAGACGGCAGGCTGGTCAGCAGCCTCCAGCTCAGCGTCTTCTGCTTTGATAAATATATAAAGTATACAGTCTGAGTGCTGTCCTTTAAAGATCTTCTTAAAACAAAAAAAAACAATGAAATGAGTAAAGGAAGTAAATATGAAGATTAGAGCGAGAAAGAGTATTAAATGAACTCCCATAATCTGAACAAATAAATAAAGGATTAGAAGGGGAGCAGGGAAGGAAGAGCAGGCGTGGTTCCTGCAGAAGTGATGTGGGATGATGTAACGGTTCTCACACGTGCGGCTGGATTGATACAAACAGACACTTTAGAGCAGAATGTAGAAAACGGCCTGACTGGACTGGAGGTGATGACAGAGGGGGTTGAGAAAGCCAGAGTGATTGGAAAGTACAAGTTTGATGCAGATAGAAGAAAATAAAGACGATTACACAATACAGAATGATGGAGAAAAGTCAAAAATTGGGAAGAAGCAAAAGCACACGTCACATGTCTTGTGTCGTAAGAGGTCAAAGTTGAAGTCTGATCCTACAGGAAACTGTTTAAGGGGCAAGTGCTGAGCTCCTCAAGGGAGGATCCTTTGTGAGGCCAGGACTAAGCTGGGGTCCTGATAGTCTTTGATCACCCGTGGGATACACAGTTGCCCCATCTGCCTTATTGTCAATAGATTCCATCCAAGCAAGTCATTGCTATAGCTGTTGGGTGGCTAATTCTACCTGGGCCCCAGAGACAGACTTAGGAAGACAGAGTGGTAACAAGTTCAATCAAGGAAAAGAAATCAGAGGCATTAGGCAAATGTGCTCTGGTATATTCCAGCCACTTAGAATGGCAGAGTCCAGCCAAGAACAAAAGCCAAGACTCTTTTTGGCACTTATGCAGGAATGTCTCTGGGACAAACTCTTTGAGCAGGTAGTGAAGAACATGCTACATGTTACAGCTTGAGGAGTGTGGAAAGGCTAACCTACCCAAACCTCCCTGTTCCTTTAGCCTGGCTTGGTTCCAAAAATCTCCTTAGATATTTTGGTGCCAAAAATCCTCACAGTATCAAGACACTAATTCTTATATGGGTAAAATACTCTCTCTGGAAACTCCTACAAAAATAAAACACAATGTATGTGAATATTACATTCACCTCCTTACAACTATTATCAGGCCTTAGATTATAATATTTGGGACCATCTAGGGGAAATTTGGGATCAGAGGATATTGCCAAGGAAGCCAATCTTCCCAGAATCAGTGCTGCTGAATCTGAGTTAATGTTTTTAAACCAGTGGCTCTAAAGCCTTTGTCATCCTGTGCCTGATAGTGCGAGTGTCTATGTTGTTTTGAAATTTAGCCTGTTGAGTTAGAAAATTCTGAAGAGTTGATCATAGGCAATATACTACCTTCCTGAGCTCCCTGAGCCTATGTCCAAATGATTAGGCCTAAACTTCCAATTAGAAGCGAATATGATGAGACACGGAATACAAAGGCAGATAACATTCTGTGATTCCATTTGTAAAATATTTAATAAAGAGCTATTTTTCAGATCCTAGCTGCCATTTAATTAGACTGGGGAATTGTTTTCATGTTTGTCATTTTGTCCCCAATTCATAGCTAAATTAATTAACTTTGAAGGTTTTAAGGAAAGAAAATTGATTTTGATTTAATTATGCCATGTGATCAGAAAGTTATCTAAAATATCTGAACTAAAGCACTTTGGAATATATTATACAGATTACACATTACAAAATTTATTCCTCTTCTGTCCCCTTTCAGGAAACAAAGCTCAAGGAGAAATAGTCAAATGTTACAGGATACTTGAAAGCGCTGAGAACTATGAAGACCTGCTACGAGGGTGTTGTCTTTTTCTCTAACATTTGTTAAACAAGAGAACACTTTGTTCATAAGCTTGAATTCCAACAATGGAAGGCAGAGAGCAAGTCTTGGATATTCCTTTTTACTTGCTAGATATGTATTGAATGAATAAATGGTGTATTATAAGTGTATAAAACAGCTGAAGATAGCATTTTAGTATGAATCCATACAAATTTCTCCCCAAAACATGAAATGGGATGGCTGTCCTGAAAGATAAAAGCTCTGAGCATACTTTAAAAACAAGAAAGTCATAGCAGTTGACAAAAGACTGTTTCAGGCCACGATTGGTATAAATGTGAGAATGAACATTTGGAGAAATAAATGATGGGGACATTAATCAGAGGTCTTCATTAACTGGTTCCTTCCCACCTCACCACTCTGAGCTGATCCAATAACGATTCTGTTCTCTTGTCGATACCTTTTCTCAGGGGATCTGTGGTGTTTGGAGAGCCCAGCTGTCACAATCTATTTCCCTGATCTTTTCCCTCTTCAGATAAATTGGTCCTTCTCTCTTTTAAGACTCAGGTGAGGTATCACCTCCTTTGCCTCTGCCCAGATCTGATTGGGTCTTTCTCCCCGACTGCATCCAGTTGCTCTCTGTGACTGCTAGTATTGCGCTTACTCCTTCCATTCAAAGGTAGAAATTCCATCCATCTGCCAATTTTGTTTCAGAATTATCTCTTCATTCCATCCTCTTATCTTTGTCCCAGTGAATCTGTTGTTTTGACTCCTGTCATTGTCATCTACTGCTCACCTGGTCTTTTACAAAATCCCTCACTGATTTCCCAGTCTCTCTTGAGCAGTGCAATAATCAAAATACTGCCAGAGCTTTCTTCCTAAAAGACAAGTAGGACAGTGCCTTTTTCCTTCTTAAAGCTTCCATTTCCCCCCATTTCCAAAGTATTAAAATCTAAACTCCTTAGCACAGAAAAAAAAATAATTCATCATAGTAGTCTGACCTTTACAGTCTTATGACCCCCCAATCCCTTCACTCTTAATAATCTATGCTCCAGGCACATTAAATGCCATTCAGTGCTCTTTAACATGTATGTGCCTTCCACAGAGCCAGTTCTTTTCCATAAAATGCCTTTCCCCCATTCAGTTCTTTTTCAAATTCTAATTCATCTTCTAAGACCCTGCTCAAGCACTACTTAATAACTCTGTCCTTCCAAGCAGAGCTATTTGCAATATGTTCTGTAAGATCACAACATTTTGCTCATATATCTAATTTAGCATTTAGTATTGTATTTTAGTTGTTGATTTTTATTTCCATTTTTGGCTTTATGTCTTACACTAAACATGTTAATTTTGATCCTCCTTTATACTAATAGATAGTGAGCTCATGGATGACAGTAAAACTGCTTTATTGGTTTCTGCATTTCCAAAATTTATCATAATGCCTAACACTCAGTAGATAATTAATGAATTATTGGACAAGGAAAGGAAAGGAGGGGGAGGAAAATTAGAAATGTTTGTCTCCTGAGTTAACAGGAAACAATGTCATAAGAAGAGTAGAGGAATAAATGAAAACACTGTTAAAATTCCATATCTGGAAAAGCACCATATTTCTGAAAGTAGACATAGTTTATAGCAAGAACAAAATTCTGAGAAATAAAGCCCATCCTAAATCAAAGAATTAAAGTATTCCAATTTTAAGAAGGTGAAATAAATATTTTTCTATATCTTTCTCCTTTTAAAAACCATCATAAAACATGGGAGGGAAAAACAAACTCTAATACAAATTGCATTTGTTTCCAGTGGCTGCTATAACAAATGTCCACAAACTGGGTGGCTTAGAAACAACATTTATTCTGTTCCATTTCTGGAGGCCAAATTTAATGTCAGTTTTACTGGGGTGAAATCAAGCTTTTTGGAAGGGCCGTGTTCTTTGGAAGCTCTGTGGGAGAATCCATTCCTTGCCTTTTCTATTAATAGCGTCTGGTGGCTCCTCCATGTCTTGGTATTCCATGGCTTGTGGTCACATCACTCCAATCTCTCCATCTTCATATCACCTTCTCTTCTGTGTGTCAAATCTCCCTGTGCCCCTCTCTTATAAGGAAACTTGTGATGCCATTTAGGACACACCTACATAATCCAGGATAATCTCCTCATCTCAAAAATCCACAACTTAATTACATTGGCAAAGACCCTTTTTCCAAATGCGGTAACTTTCACAGGTTCTGGGAATAAGGACATGAACATATTTTTGGGAGTCATTATCAGCTGACTATACAAACTCTAATATTTGCTAAAATTAGAAGATTTTTAAAAATTCTAAACCATACTATGTGAAGGCAGAAAGAAAGTGGTATAGTGGTATTTGCTTTGGCAGAGTAAAAGAAAGACAAATTAAATGTAAATAGGAGACACCAATAAAAGATAAACAAGCATACCCACATAGCGATAGCCAAGAAAAATTCAGACATTGGAACATGCAGGTATTGTCCAAGGTGAGGTGGAGGCCAGGAGTCGGAAACAGAGGTTATTTTAAACACTAAGAGGAGTGTTAGACACCTGTGACCACCCCTCCACTATAAAGGAATCAGCAATCCCCAGACCTAAAGGAAAGAAGAGGTATCATCTCTGGAGAATTTGAACCAGAATGGTCCCAATTTAGAACACAAAAGGGACAGACATGGTACCAAAAATTGGCACTGAGAACTATGATATCTTGGCTAATCCTCAGGGTGTTTATATATTCCCAAACAGAAGATTAAGAATTTTTTTTTTTTCTGGAGTAAATGACTGCCACAGAGAAAACTAACCTCAGACACAGACATTCTTGTGTCTTACTCATGGAAAAAAAAAAGCAAACTATTACCCAGTGAACCTAAAGAGAATCTTACTCTGCACAGAGATTCTAATTAGGATTTTAGTGCCTCATTAAAAAATACGATTGGACACTAAAGGATCATCACTGATAATTCATCAAGGAGAAAAAAGAAAACACAATGAGTAAACGGAATGAAGAAACTCAGAGAAATAGAGAACATGCAGTGACAATAAAATTTCAAAGAAATGACAATAATGCCCCTAAATGTGAGAAAAGATATTGCCTTGGTGAAACAAGACAGAATTCCATAAAAAAATAAACAAACATAGAATAAGAAAAATAATTATAAATTTAACATCCAAGAGCCAAAAGTAAATATCTAGTAAAGGTGTTAAAAGATAATGGAAAGTAAACTGAAAAAGACAAACTTACAAAAAGAGGAGAGAAAAGACTCTTTAAAAAGTGGATTGTCAATGTAGATAATCCAACACTCCACAAATAGTATTTCAAAAATTGAAGATTAGAGAAAATGCTACTAAAGAAATTATTAAGGCTATAACATAATACAAAGAAATTACTCATAATTAACAACATGAGTCTCCAGATTGAGAGAAACATTCAAGTGCCCCAGCAAAAGGGATGAACACAGACCCATAATAAGACACATTCTGATAAAATCCATACACTGGTGAGAAAGAGAAGATCTCAAAAGCTTACAGTGAACAAAGTAGGTCATATAAAAAGATCAGTATCAAAATGACATTCACTTTCTCAACAACATAGGAAACTAGAAGATAACTGGAAAATGCTTTTAAAATCCTAAGTGAAAATCATTTTCAATCTATATCCATCTAAAAATTTAATCAACTATGAGGATACAATAAGGATATTTCCTGATATGCAAATGTGTAAAATATTTATTACCTAGAGAACCTTTCTCAAAATGTTACTAGAACATGAACCCCAGTGGAAACAAAAAAAAAAAAGAAAGAGAAAAAAAACAAGTAAAAGGAGGACGTAATTTCTAGAAAGAGGCTACAATATCGTCAAGTGGAAAAATAAATTTCCAAAATGACAGCAAAAAAGCCCTGAATAACATCTCTTTGTGAAATGTCTCAGAGACCAGCCAGACGAGACAAAAGTGGGAGGAGACAGGGTACCAGGAGAGATTTCTCTATGGGGAAGAAAAAACCTGCTAGATTATCTGACCAGCTTGTCTTTGTAGAAAATGGAATAGAGAAGCATTTAATAAAGATTTTGGAGGATTTGGGAAGACTTAGCAAAACAAACAAACAAAAAAACCAGAAAGGAAGGAAGGAAACTAAGAAGGAAGGGAAGGGGCAAGGAAGAGAGGGAGAAAGAGTGACCGTGAGGGAGGAAGTGAGCAAAAGAAAAATAAATGAAGCACTTAATTTGAGGAAAAACAAAAATTTGCAGTAAAGGGAATATAATCAGATCATCTCACCAGGCTCAGCAGTAAACACCATTTGTATAGTCTTAATAACTAAACAGTCAGATACAAATTTAAACTAAAATGGTAATAAAGAATTTGAGGTTGTAAGGAAGTTTAAATCTAAATCTATAGTAACAAGAAGTCAATGGATAAGCACTAAGTTTAGAAATCATGAGATATCTGTGTGGATGTCATTTAAAGCCACAAAAGTAAAGTAAAAATTAAAGAAGTTAAAAGTGGTTGCCTTCCTGCAGTTGTGCCAGAAGGTTTATTTCTTTAATTATTAGCCTTTAAACTTACTTGAATTTTAAATATATGTGCATATATTTATTTGGTAAAAGTTATTTTTTAAAGAAATATTAAATTTATTTAACCTATTCCTCTTTCCTTTGCTTAGAATTATAACAAGTCAAATCAAATAGCCATCTGTCCTCTTTTTATCTTTAAAATATTTCCACAAAAGTAGATTACACTGTGAATGTAACTTTATTAAATTAATGAACTAATGCCTGAATGTATATTTACTCAAACATTCTACTCATCACAGAGAATTGAAATTGATATAATGTAATGTTTATAAGCAAATTATACATTAGATTTGATAGTAAATATAGCTTCTTGAAGGAATCTGTAGATCAAAAGATCAAACTTGACAAAGACAATAGTTTCTTTTATAAAGAGAACATGCATTCCTAAAATCATCTGTATTATTTTTACCTGGTTTCCAGAGTATTGAACTGTCTTCAAGTGAAGCACCGGTTAGGTGTGGTTATTCCTTCCCCCCTTCACATCACTGTGGGCAGTCTATAGAAAACTGCTGGAGAGAAGAAATGTTGATTTGTAAATTCAGAATTGACATTCATTCAAAAACTTCCTGTAGGTATACGAATGCTGATTTTATCAACTTGTTAATAATAAGGTCTTATGTATCCTCCTTAACTCTGAACCAAATCTATTGCAAAATAATATTTTTCAGAGTATCTAGCTCTTTAAAAATAATATTTTTACCACATACACAGAGAGCAAAGTACAAGGAGAGTTTACAAAACAGGATGAGATTCTCTGTTATTATTTCTGGAGAGCATCCTAGTCTCATGTTTTTGCTTCCTCCATTCTTAGAGCAAGTACATTATCCACAATGGGTCAGTCTAAGTCCTACTTATTTCCTCAGGAATAAGGGTCAGGCAACATGCAGTATCCTTGGGAAAGTGGCCCAAATGACCAAAAAGGCCATCTCAGTAAGACATCAGGAAGCACAACTGTTTCCATTGACACCAACATAATGAAAACAAAACGCTCTAGAACTATGTGCTCTCTGAATCATAGTTTGTAATAATATCACACATGCTGTGTTTTGACCACCCCAGAGAAATCAAAGTCACTGTATCCCTGTAAAAGCATCTTGGTCTTAGTGATGTTTATGATTCTAAAATCAGGAGCATGGGTGGGACCCTCTCTGTTCCTGGGAAAGGATCAGTTGGTATCTGCTAAGACTATGTTAGAAAAAAGCTTTAAAATGCTCCCTTTGTCCCAGACCTGCTATGGGAATTCATGGTATGCAACATCAAAGGCGTAAATTCAGGTCACCTCTGTTGGATGTAGCCATGTGGGTGTGTGAATTAAAAACATGCAACAGGGAGCCTGACAGATTCCTGTTTCAATCTGGCCTCTTCTTCAACTTATCCAAAAATGATCCTTACTGATAGTTAAAGGGAAGGGCTCAGAAAATTTTCAAAATGTGCTGGTTCTAAGAGAAGTGGATTAAAGTGGTCAAATACTCCGTTCCCCTCAGGAAGTAACCAACGAAAAGGCAGGCCCAAATCTTGGTAGCTAAAGAAACAAAGAAATTTTTGAGAATGTTTCTGTTCACCATGAAATAGATAAGAAATCAAGCTGTTCAGGAGCAGCTGGAGAATGTGTAGAAGTGAACTATACACTTCTGGTTTAGCTTCTCAAGAAGCTACATCTTTTGATGCTATTAGGACATAACATAATAGGATGCTGTTTCATCATGGGCAAGGTAGTCAACCATCTAGCAGCTAATATCTGTGGATCCCCTAGAGTGGTCAGACCCCCAAAGGAATAAGATACTTGTCCCCATGAATTCAAAGCTTATATCATACTACTGATAAAACTGCAGAGATATTAAAACATGGTAGTCTGTACTAGTCAAAACAGAGTGGTAAACTGATAGAGGCAAAGTAAGAAAAAGAAAAATAAAGCAAGATTTTATTATTTGAGCAAAGCTTCCATTTTAGTCATTCTGATGTTTCCTTCAGACATGTCTTCCCTAAGCTGCTTCTACAACTTGATTTTCTTCCCACCTAAACTATGTATCACCTGCTTTCCCGCTAACAAAATCCTGCCCCTCTTAGAAAGCTCCTTTCAAATTGCACCTCCTTGGTAAAAATTTCTCTGGACTATACTAGTTCATGGCAGTCTCTAGTTATTGAACCCATCTGTGACCCTCTTTGGGCACTTATATTATTCTATCTTGAGATGTTATATGTGTATCTATGTTTGTTTAAACTGATGATTTATCTCCTGTGCTACAATGCAAATCCCAAAAGACTAAGAACCGGGCCTCCCATTTTCTGTTTTAATTTCCTACAGCACTCACTTTAATCTTGCACAGTTAATATCTAATGGTTGACAAAAGAAACAGACTACTTTTTTTTCTTTCCACATAAGTAATGTTAAAAGCTTCCTGTTTGCCTCATAATGCATTTTAGACAGAGATTTAAGCTGACTTTATGAAGAAATATTATCCTATAATCTAGAGCTACTTTTTCAGTTGTTTGGGAGTTTCGCTTAAAATAAAATGATAAACAATAGATGGATAATACTACAGAGCAGCTTCTGAGCTGCTTGTCAGTAACTGCACAGGTACCTCAATATTTATGGTTTCAGAAAAGACTTTCTTTGTAATTTGCTCTCTGTGCATGGGAGTAGGCTGGGTCCAGAAATTATCTTCATAAATGTTATTTCATTTAATTTTTAAAAACTTGATTGCTTTTTAAATAATACCAAATTCAAAATAATGTATTAAACATAGGTTTCCTTAAGTATGTCTAAATTTAGTTCAAAGTCCATGTACATTTTTGAAGATTTTCTTTTTCCCAATGAAGATTTAAATAGTCTGAGAAAACAAAGGACTATTTTGGAAAACACAAAGCTGTATAAACTGAGAAATATTATCAACCATGCACAGAATAAAACAAATAGAAATTAAACTTGGAAAACATAAGAAACTCATTTATGTTCTTGACCAATCTCAAAATATAGCAAGACTTTCTGGAAGAGCCTTCATTAGTCACATGAATATTTTCTTTTCTTTTTCTCTTACAAGGATAAATATACCACTTTCAATTAAGAACACACACATCATTTTTAATAAGTAAAAAAAGGAAAAATCATTGTAAAGGACAATATTGCATCTGAGTTACACAGGGACTTAAATGCAGAATTGAGGTAAATGACAGCTGCCTAAAAGATAAAAATTCCTGTAGTAGAGTCCCTGCTATCAGAAAGATGGGGAAATTAAATAGACATACATATAGGGAAAGGTATCTGAATGCAAAAAACACAGGTTTTGGTGAAAAAGAAAGAAGGGTTTGAATCTATGCTCTGTTACTTTTTACCAAAGAAACTTTGGAACAGTTGCTTGAATTTATTAAGCCTTGGTTTCTTCCTCTGTAAAAGCACAATAGTTCCTCATTTTCTGGTTGCTGTGTGAAATAAATGTAATATGTAATATAAAGTATCTAGAAAAATTCACGGAAAACTATGGACATTCAACAGGTGAACACTCTCTTTCTGCTGTACAGATAGATATAGCAGTTCAACACAGCAGATGTATAATTTTATTTGAAAGAAAAAACTCACATCCAGATAGAGTTTTATAGAGATGGGAAGATTTTTATAGACCTTTAAGACAGGAAAAAATTGGAGCAGTAGAAAAAGTGTTTGGAGAAGGTAAAAGCATGAATCCACTTATATGGAAGAATATACATACTCTTGGAAAGATGAGTCTGGGTGGAAGGAAGTGCTTATGTGAAACAATAATTTAAAAAGAAGTCAAAATGTAAGTTGGCCTGGACCATGAATTCCAGGTGGAAGAGTGGGAATATCTTGGGAAGCCAGTGAAGCCCTTCTGAGCAGGGCAAAGGAGGGTATGTTCCTCCTTTATAGAAGTAAATTCAGTTATCATAACAAAAAACTGCAACTATGAAGCCTTTCCTAAGTTTCTTTCAATCATTGCAAATAAAAACTTACTTTTCATTCAATTTTAAATTGAGTTTTTACATAAGAGAGCTTTCCTTAAAGCACAATACTATATTTTGCTGTGCTTTTAAGAAATGACCAATAAGGCAACAAAACCCCTCCCTGCTTAATTATTTGTAAGTGTACAGAATTTGGACCAGGCATAAAAGAGAAATGCATATTATAAGTCTTATACCGCATAAAATGACCATAGTTTGAGAAGCAGAGCAGATCACTAAAAACACTGTAATGGATCTTCAATGGGTCTCTGTGGAATTCTGCAGACACAATAAAATCTCCTTGTAATGACAATAAATTGTACATATTATACTTACTATTCAGTAAGAACATATTCTATTTACCTGTAACATTTTTCTAGATGGATAGTGATACAGTCTAAAAAGAGCCTCCAGACATGCTATTTTGTTTATTCTCCTTCCCTTTCACAATTTTACCCTATTTAAGCTAATGGATCTTTCTGGTTTTGTTCTACGACACATCTATTATTATCCCATAGCCCATATGTTAGTCTTGCAGCTCTGTTTCAAATAATGATTCAACTATCCTGGAAAAAAAAAAGGAATTTTTGTATTCAGAGTAATATAAGGCCAAAGTGCCTAGAGCTCTACCCTATCCTGAAATGCCATTTATTTTTGAAAAGCTCAGATAAACAAAACTTACTTCCACTGAGTGAAATTAAAGCATATTGAAAACTCAGTTCAGATGAACAACTATAACATGTAAATAATATATAATTATTAATAGTAATCCAACTTTCTTGCATTAATGCAAGATGCCTTGAACTGCTTAGTTTTATTGAAGAAAAGGGTGGGGGGTCAAATTCTATAAAATGATAGAAACAGTCTCTAAATATCTCATTATTTTAAATAATATAATATTAACTTATTCATAATGTTTTAATTCTAACTGGCCATGGCAATTCAATAAAGTCAATAATAAAGCCATCACAGATTTTTTTGTCTTTGTCATTTTCTTACTCTGATTTTTATTTTAAAATCCTGGGTCATTGTTACATTTAGTCTAATGTGAAGAATAGCTTGCATTTTTTATATTTATTTTATATATAATCAATATAGATCTGAGAAGAAGCCACAGTCAAGGCTGATGATGGAGAAAGTGGCCCCTGTAGAAGAGGCAATGGCTTCCCAAGTGACTCATCTGGGTGAGCAGAGAGCCAGCTTGTTTCTAGAACTCTTGAGCCAGTCTAGGACTTGGTGTTCTAAGCTGTGCTCCAATCCTTTAACTTAGCTGGACCTCCATATGGTCTGCACAAGTTAAAAAGGAAGTGTAAACCTTAAAGAAAGCCAGAGAGGATTCATAAAGATTAATGAAGTCTTGTAAAAAATAAGATCTACAAAGTAGCATTAATAAAAATGAGATTTTTTTTTCAAATTAGAAAGTATGTCAAGATAAAGGACTGACTTGATGGTCTTTGAATTGCTAAACATAAAACAGGCATTTGAGGCCAGGTGCAGTGGCTCACGCCTGTAATTCTAGCACTCTTGGGAGGCCAAGGCAAGAGGATCACCTGAGCTCAGGAGTTCCAGACCAGCCTGAGCAAGAGTGAGACCTGAGACCTGACTCTACTAAAAATAGAAAAAATTAGCCGGGTGTGGTAATGTGCACTTGTAGTCCCAGCTACTCAGGAGGCTGAGGCAGGAGGACAACTTGAGCCCAGGAGTTTGAGGTTGCTGTGAGCTAGGCTAATGCCATGGCACTCTAGCCCAGGCGACAGAGCGAGACTCTGTCTCAAAAAAAAAAACCAGGCATTTGAGAAAAAGTCCTCGAATGAGTGCACATGGAGAAGGCAGATATATGGAGAAAAGCTACCATTTTAAGAATAGAAAGGACAAGAAAATGGAGTACATAATAATAATGCTGGTGTTTGGTTAGAACAAGAAGTGGTGACTTAACATGAGGAGATTTGAATTGGTTTTCAGGTCCAATGAGAAGAACACATGTTCTTTGTAGAAGAGATGAAGGCTAAGGGTGTTCCAAAAAGCAGCAGCATCATTTATGGGATCAGAAAGAAGGCATCAGAAGGGAGGAACATGGATCCTACCAACTTCCTCTACTACACCTTAACAATAACATTTACAATTTATGGACAACCTACGATATGTTAGGACATAGTCTGTATTAATTCTTTTATTCCTCCAATATCACTAGGAGAGAAAGTAACATTATCTCCCAAAATCTAGCTACAGAGAATTTAAATAACTTGGTGAAGGTCAAGGTAGTCAGGGGCAAAAACCAAGATTTGAAACTCAACCATCTGGATCCACAGCTCACACTGTTAATGTTTCCTGGCTCTCAATGTTATTATTATTTTTATTTTTGTTTATAAAATTGGTTATTATTCTGTGTCTTTAAAGTTTGTGTTAGGGTATGAACAGCACCTGGGTCCATATAGCATGTGTGTGAGTCTAAAAGTTGTGGAGTTGGAGAGGAGTGGGTGGGAGGGGAGGACCAGGGAGAGAGGGAAGACAAATCATAATCTCCAGAAAGTTGAACAGTTGGACAGGGATGTATCATGTGAAACGGTCCACTCACTACATTCGATGCTATAGTTTAAACATCTTTTACTACTTACAGAAAGCAAATTACTTTAGAAGTTAAAGATTGACTTCATTTGGTTACTGGAGCATGGGTGAAAAAACTTGGAGAAGTTCATCAAAGGTTTAATCCAGACCCTCCAGGCATACTAAAAGGTTCAGAAATCACAAAAACTAACCTGGGTCATCTCACTCTGTTCTTGACAAACAAAACGCTTCCTACTATTTACAGTGTGGAGTTTTAACTATTCACAGGATGAGGTTTAAACTACTTAGCCTGGCACTAAAGACTCTTGGCAATTGTGCTGAAGCTACCTTTCCAGCCTTACCTTCTATGATCTATGACCACTTCACACGTGTTCAGTGATCCCAAATATGCCATAAACTAGGATGTCTCCTAGGATTAAAATGTACATTTGAAATCTTGTTTATTGTTGGAACTCAGTTCAAATGTCAACTACTCTCTAAATCTCTAAATATTTCCATAACTCCTTCATGTTAAGCCTTTCCTACTCCTCTTCATAGCTATACATGTATTTATATATATATGAGTATTTATATTATACTCTAATCATCTCCCTTAATACATTTAATCATTGAGCAAATACTTGTTGAGTACCTACTATGTACCAGGCACACTTTAAACTCCCTAAACCAAGGACTATTTGTTATTTTGCTATATTTTTTTGGGGGGGGTGTTGTTTTCCATTGCCATGGTCACTGCCCAACACACAGTAGCCATTAATTAAATAGTTGTAGAATTGAACCATCCATAATAATCTCAATGAACAGCCTAATCAATAAATAATCTTTTAAAAATAACATACTTTCTTAGAAAGAACTAATATGTAGAATATACAGACATATCTTATTTTATTGCACTTCCCTATTGCACTTCACTGGTATTAGATTTTTTATGAATTAAATTTGTGCGGCAACTCTGCCTCAAGCAAGTCTATCAGCACCATTTTTTTCAAAAGCATGTGCTCACTTTGTGTCTCTGTGTCACATTTTGGTAATTCTCTAAACATTTAAAACATTTTCATCATTATTATAACTGTTATGGTGATCTATGATCAGTGATCTTTGATATTATTATTATAACTGTTTTGGGGCACCACAAACCACACCTATAAAAGACAGCTAACTTACTCAATAAACGCTGTGTGTGTTCTTACTGCTCCATTAACTGGTTGTTCCCCCAAACCTCTCCCTCTCCTTGGGTGCTCTGTTCCCTGAGAAACAACAATATTAAAATTAGGCCAATTAGTAACCCTAAAATGGCCCCCTACATGGCCATTCTCTAATTTTGGAAGAAGTTCTACTGTGGGCCAAATGCTATCAAACATCATCACATGCTACAGAGAAATCTTTTGTAAAGCAAGAAAGCAAACAGCCTTATTGGTGATATGTAGAAAGTTTTAGTGGTCTGGGTAGAATACCAAACCAGCCACAACATTTTGTGAAACCAAAGTCTAATCCAGAGCAAGGCCTTAACTCTCTTCAATTCTATAAAGGCTGAGAGAGGTGAGGATGCTACAGAAGAAAAGTTTGAAGTTAGAAGATGTTGGTTCATGAGGTTTAAGGAAAGAAGCTGTCTCCATAATATAAAAGTGCAAGGTGAAAAAGCAAGTGCTGATGAAGAAGTTGCAGCCATTGACTAGAAGATCTAGCTAAGATTGTTAATGAAGGTGGCTACACTAAACAATAGATTTTCAGTATAAACAAAACTGCCTTTTATTGGAAGAAGATGTCATCTAGGACTTTTATAGCTAGGGAGAGGAAGTCAATGCCTGGCTTCAAAGCTTCAAAGGCAGGCTGAAACTCTTGTTAGGGACTAATGTAGCTAGTGGCTTTAAATTGAAGCCAACATTCATTGACCACTCTGAAAGTCCTAGGGCCTTTAAGAATTATGCTAAATTGGCTCTGCCTATGCTCTACAAATGAATAACAAAGCCTGGATAACAGCACATTTGTTTACAGCATGGCTTACTGAATATGTTAAGCCCACTAAAGATCTACTGCTCAGGAGTAAAGATTCCTTTCAAAATATTACTGCTCATTTACAATGCACCTGGTCACCAAACAGCTTCAGTGAAGATGTATATGGAGATTAATGTTGCTTTCTTGCCGTTAACACAATATCCATTCTGCAGCCAGCCCATGGATCAAGGAGTAATTTCAACTTTCAAGTCTTATTATTTAAGAAATACATTTTGTGAGGCGATAGCTGCCATAGATAGTGATGCCTCTGATGGAGCTCAGCAAATTAAATTGAAAACCTTCTGGAAAGGATTCACCATCTTACATGCCATTAAGAAATTCATGATTCATGGAATGAGGTCTAAATATCAACATTAACAGGAGTTTGAAAGAAGTTGACTCCAATAGTCATGGATGACTTTGAGGGGTTTAAGAAGTAACTGCAGATGTGGTACAAATAGCAAGCGAACTAGAATTAGAAGTGGAGCCTGAAGATGTGACTGAATTGCTGTGATCTCGTGACAAAACTTGAACAGATGTGGAATTGCACCTTACGAATGAGGAAAGAAAGTGGTTTATTGATATGGAATCTGCTTTGCTGAAGATGCTATGAACATGTTGAAATGATAAGAAAGGATTTAGAATATTACATAAACTTAGTTGACGAAGCAGCGGGAGGGTTCGAGAGGGTTGACTCCAATTTTGAAAGTTGTACTGTGAGTCAAATGCTATGAATCATCACGTTACAGAGAAATATTTTGTGAAGGTAAGAGTCAATTGATGCAGCAAAGTTTATTGCTATCTTATTTTAAGATATTGCCACAGCCATCCCAACCTTCAGCAACCACTACCCTGATCGGCCAGCAGCCATCAACATCGAGGCAAGACCCTCCACTGGCAAAAAGGTTAAGACTCGCTAAAGGCTCAGATGATCATTAGCATTTTAAAACAATAACTTATTTTTTGGCCAGGCACAGAGGCTCACATCTGTAATACTAGCACTTTGGGAAGCTAAGGCAGGAGGATTGCTTGAGGCCAGGAGTTCAAGACCAGCCTGGGCTACATAGCGAGACCCCGTCTGTGTTAGAAACAATAAACTTTTTTTAATGTATATTTAATTAAGACATGTACTTTTTTAAGACATAATGCTATTTCACACACTTAATAGACTACAATATAGTGGTGAACATAACTTTTATACACATTGGTAAACAAAAAAATTTCTTGTGACTCACTTTATTGCGTTATTCACTTTATTTAGTGGGTCTGGAACCAAATCTGCAACATCTCTGAGAAATGCCTGTATATGTAAAATGAGGCCTTTAAATTTGGCATGGTCTCAGACCTGAAATTTTTATAATATTAATTAGAAATGGAGTAATGAGAAACAGCTCCATTTTGCTGCTTTTAATTTTTTCCCTTACATTTTAAATAGATTTAAATCTCCAGACCACCAAGCTAGATTCATCAGTTGTCTTTAAAACCTCAAGGACAATTTGAAGTCATCCAGTCCAAAACCCATATTTTACAGATGAGGAAACTGTGTCCAGAAATATTTGTAAAGCTGGGATGATAATCTAGGCCTCTTCTCCCAATGCCTCTCCCTTAGTATTAATATCAAGTCATCATATATTTTTTTCTCTTTCAATTTTTATCTTGTAGGTATTCAATGGAATAATGGTAACAAGGTGTCAGTTGGGAGAATTGAAAGAGTTGATGGTGGGGAAAGTATTTCCTTCTTTTTACATCCCAAGATCTCTCCTAGTGTTGGAATCTTTTATATTAAGAACACAAGACAGTGGTGAGAAATCTATCTTTGACAAGCAAAAAGAGAGTTCAGATTAAAGCTTTATTTCCCCTTTTATTCCTTTTTTCTCCAAATTTATGGAAACTCAAATCTGTTAAACAGAATGTCATACACATGTATATACACAGATACACGTGCATACATATTTTTTTCATTATGGGAAACAAATATTTTCACTCCTTTTATCAAGAAAATTCCCCAAAACTTATTTGTCTTGTGGCTGGTTGTAATCAATTTATCAAGTTCTTTTTTTGATACAATGCAGACTGGTCATGATTAATGTGTTTATCTGGTAAAAGTATGAAAAGAAAGTTAGTTTAGGCAAGCATGTCATTTGTTCTACTTATTAATAAATCATTGTTCTACGAGTTTTTACCTCCTGGGTTGTTTATATTTTTGAAGCAAAATCAACATTCTTTTCATTCAAAAAATAAGACTACTTTACCAACCACCAATTTAACTTTCAGTCATTTTAAAGGAAATTAAGACCAGTTACCCAAAGATTATTACAAGTATAGTGTGTGGGGAAAGAACCTACACTCATTTGACTACTAATGAGTCTTTGAAGCCCACAACTAGAGGCAGAGTGATTAAAGATGCCTTGATGTGAGGGAGATATGATTTTAAGTCACTACATTTGAACATGGAGCTCAATACCAGCTAAGGAGAAGTCAGGCTGCAACATCCTGTGTGTGCACTGCTGGCTATTTGCTTAGCATCCTGTTCCTTCATCCAGCTGTCATTGTTTTCACTTATAAAAGCTCCATCTTGATCTGATCACGGAGACCCCGCCCTCTTCCAATCATCTCACTTCTATCATCTTACAGTATTTTTTAGAACCAGAATTTGCAGTATTTTTCAGTACTTGCTGAAAATAGATACGGTTCCCTCCTCCCCTCTGTGAAACCAACCCACTGCTGGCACCGTTTCTTGAAACAAATCACAATGTCATTCCAGTCTGATAGGCAACTTGCAATTTCAAAACAAATTCAGCTGCGACTGCTTTTAAAACATCTTACTAGGTTACTTTTCTGTCTTACGTCACCCAGGTTTTCCAGAAATCTACTCAAAATGCCTAATGAGGCAATAAATTTCTTTATTGACTGTTCAGAATGTGGAAACAAATTGCAGTGACTCACTCAGGCCTTTTCTTAACCCTCTTATTCAGCAAAACAGTTTATTTTACCAAAAGAATGCAAAAAAAGAGCTGACAATTTAAAATTAACTAAGTAGGCCCACCCTCTTTTATGCTTCTAGGGCATTCAGAACCATCTTTTTTGCAAGAGTGTATGTCACAGCTTAAATGAGATTGTAAAAGAACAAAATCTTGGCTTATTTATCATCCTTGTGAAAATAATTCCCATGGTTGCCTTTTCACTTATTATGATTTATTACCCCAACTAGTTTTTTATGAATATTTTTCTTGTTTTGTTTTTGTTAGTTTTATGAGTTTTTTGTCTATTTGTCTTAAGGTACAATGTTCTTCTGTTAGGCCATTATTCATAGGTAGAAATTGACTGATTTGGGAGGTAATCTAAAAAACAAGACTTGCCTATAATGCATTATAAAGGATAGAAAATAACACGTGAAAGAGAAACCATCACCAAAAGTTTGTATTTCTCTCTATAGTTTGCTTAAAGAAATATTTGAATTATTTGCTTTGGAAATATTTGCTCACAAATATTTAAATTATTTGCATCCCCTGAGCATATTCCAAATGATACAGGTAAAAGTGTTGAAAAACTACTTTGGGAATTAAAAACTAATATTAATAACTACATGAAGAAAAGAACCTGTTTCTATGTACATAATGAATACACACCCTAAAAGCAATATGTTTACAGTTAAAAGTGACCTTGAAGGAAATTTTACTCAAACTCCTCAATTTATAGATACTGAAAGAAAGGATAAGGAAATAAAGAGATTTAATGCACATCACTGGAAAGTTGGTACACGGCACCAGGTCGCATCTCTTAAGGCCTGAGTGTTCGCTTCCATGCTGCATTCTTGCCTTACTTACTTTTCATTGCTGAACCTGAAAGTGCCATATGGTATTAGTTTATTTTCCATGCACTCATTCATAAAACACAAATGTCAAGGAGGAGAGGGGAAGGGAGGAGATCATCTCTGCTCTAAAATGTTGGCAGTCAGCTCTTTATTTTCTCCCTAAAACAGTGGCCTTCCCCACAGTTAAAAACAGTTTCATGTTCCCCTTTTCTCTTCTTTTTAATTTTGAATCTTCCAAACTGCTTGCTTAAAGTTCAGAATATTAACATGAGTTCAAACACGGAAAGGAACTGAAAATAACATTAGCAGCTATTACATTATAATTTCTGGAATGTTAGAAATCAGTACTGATTCTTGATTTGTGAAATTTTTTCTTGAGTTCTTGGAAGTCCCAAAAGAGGGAAGCTAATGAAGAGAGACTAGAGACAGCTAACAATAAAAGGCAAGAGCATACTACGTAGTTACTTATTTTGAATTTTCAAAAGAATGGGACCTTAGTTTATATCATCATCTAATAAATTGGAATTTATTTTTATATATACAATTCACATTATCATAGAAATATCAATGAGTAGAGCTAGAAAAGACCTCAGATATCATTTACTTTAACCTCTACATTTTACAGATCACACCTAGGAAAATAAGGTAGTTTATTTTAATAGTACACAGTGATGAAGCAGGAGAGAAAAAGCTAGAGATCTTAACACCTGATCTGATGGTTTTCCCCAAACGGGCAACCTCTCATCTATATATGAGGGCACTTAAATATTCTTATGCAGAAAATTTGAGTTGTTAAAAATAAATGTATAAATGAACTAATTCTACACAAGGCCTTCATTGACAAAATCACTTTTCTAAGCAGCACTGAAGATAAAGAAAAAAGTTTACTGATCTCCACAACAGGTTAATACTACTTCTTAAGTGCCAATCCATTATTGAAACCTTGCCATTATCATTATCATGCCAAATCATTTATGCTTAAAATAAAAAGCATGAGCAGGAAAACTTTTACTAACATGAGCAAAGATATTGTAGCTCTCATTCTCTTAATGAACTCACTATAGTAGAAGACTCCAAAATCTCAGTTAAAGGCAATTACAAATAAATGAATCATACTATAAATTATTATTTCTGAAAAGAAATGGACTCATCTTTTAATAATTTAACTGGAAAAATAAATTTTTGAATATATTCAAAATTATGGAAAACTTACCATACTAGTTATCCATAAAAAATGGAAAGCTCATCTGGGTAAACTTTATTTATAAAGCTCTTTGGAGCGTTCTGTGAACTCATTTCTGTTTTCCTACAATTTTCTTAAGTTATGTAGAGCTGTGAATGAGCTGAAAACACGGTCTTTAGGGGAAGTCTACCCAAAATTCTTATAGGTATGTTGCCAATATACCTCTGGGTATCTTTCTCAATTGCAGCACTTATCAGAAACTTCTTGAATCAGTAAAACAGATGTTGATTGTTTAAATTTAATATAAGAATAAACATTGCATTAGTAATCTCTGAGGTCCCCACTTTTCTCTTTCATGGAAGGATCATCTCGTTGGTAGAAGCACTTCAGATTTGTTAGTTTGCAGGCAGCTAACATAAGGCTGAGGATCTGAAAATATGGCTCCTCATTACAATTGTTTCACTAAACAATTTCTGCAACTTTAAATAAGACATTTTGCCCATCTGAGCATCACTTTACTTATTTATATATGTTAAGGTGTTTGGGACTTGATAATTTCTAATTCACCTTTTAAATATTCATATTCTGAAAATTATTTTACCTTGAAATGGCATTTATGTACTACGAATTGTACAGTTTACTTAAAGCCTTTATAAAATTACCTTATTCATATCGGAACTAGGATAAGTTTTACCTGGCAATCCATATCCAAAATTTACTGTTTTACTTCTCTAATGGCCCATAAACATACTCAAGAAAATTTTTAAAAAGAGCAATTGTTCAAGTTACAGAATACCAGTGTAAGAATTTAAGGATTTTCTGATAGAATGAACTAGTTAATGTAATATTAACTAGAGAATGGTTTTGAATGAAAAATATTGTCTAAATTTGTTTTATATTTGAAAAACTAGTGTTTTCTCAGGTGCCTAACTCACTTGATACAATGGAAGAATTAAATTCACACTTACTAGTTATCTAATGGGATTATAATGAACATTTCCTGGGATGCTTTATCAGTTCCTCTTCCCTAACACAGGGGTAAGTCCCTGTGCCTGTGTCACTGTCTACAGGGGTAAGTCCCTGGAACAAGTGAAGCTAACTCTCCTAAGTATAGCGGACTTGACATAGCTGGATTGACCCATGTGGGATCAATCAAACTCTTTCTCCCAGGAATTCAGAATTGACATTGAGAAATTTGTTTTCAGCTTAGTCTAGGTCTTTATAAGTAGGTATTACTCATGACTGTGGAGTCACTCTTGTCCAACTTCTCTGAGGATTGGAATCAGCATTATGGCATAGGAGCAAAGACGAGATGGGTACACAGGGAAAAGTAGAGATAAAAGACAGAGAAAATATTTCAGCAGACATTAAGGATCCAGTCCCTGCCTCTCCTAAAGAACAAGCCACTTTCTTGCTATTAGATTGCATGAGATAATCCAACAGCTGGTTAATAGATATATGTTCGGTTTAAGCTAGCTCAAATTGGATTTTATGAAAAAAGAGACCTAATTAAGTACAGGGTATTTTAGTCGTTTTTTTTTTTTTAATCAGTCATATGGACTTCCAAAATAAAGAAGTTTCAGAATCACCAATGTGAAGTAAGTTGGCACTAAAAGCGTGATCTATACTGATTATAAAACTATGCTCATAAGATATAACACAAACGAATCTCTATAAAATAGAATTATCAGTAATATTCTCTAAGTAATGTTAAAGTATAGTTAAGGTAAATTTTTAAAACATGTTTTATCGTAGTTTGTTTCGCCAGTCAATTTTTATAGCCATACTCACTTTAAACACAGTTCATTTCTAAAAAAAGGAGATTAGTTTGCATTTTACATTTTGCTTCATAATATCTTCTAAAATAAAGGACTTTCTACTCCAAGCCTTTTGGTAAGCACAATAAGAGTGTTTCACTGCCTACATTTTAAGGCACTGTTTAAATGAGCTTGCCTACCCTTTACAGCACATCTTGTGTTTTAAGAGCTGTGTGAAGCAATGAAAAGAATATAATGGAGCCACAGATCAAGGCACCTCATTCATTAACTTTTAAAATATCACCTCATTTATTTAGTTTTCCTCTGGAGTTTCTCTTTTGATAAGTAGCAATTTTATTAAACATCCATTTAAGTGAAATGAGAAAGAATGACATACTTTGCTCTAATATACACGAAGACAGTATTCTTACATCTAAATTTACTTAGTCAGGAACATTACAATGTAATCACTACATCTGTTTTTTGTATATATCAGGAGTGGGAAGGATACTACTAGCTTTTAAATTTACAGCACGCCAAATAGCTAATACAGATTTTGGCCATGTGGGAAAACTTTGATGAAATTACCCTGTCTAAGGGAACAAAAAGGGTGAAATCACTGGACTAATGGTGGGCCAAAATATTTGAAAGGTGAAAGCATGCTTCAAGAAGTCTGTAAGAAGAGAACCCAGCTACCAAATGTGACTCATTAAAAGTAACAGTGCGTGCTGTCCTGTAATTGGGTGTCAGTTTGAGGCTTCAACCAAAATCAGTAACATTATATACTTTAAATGAAGGAAAAACTGTCATAGCAGGCAATACACTGCCTTGCAAATGCAATTTCATTTGTAATGAAAATATAAATGTACTCAGAGAGTGTTTGAGGAAGCAGTAGCTTAAGAAAGAATAGTATACAGTAACCTCCCCTTATCTGTGGGGGCTAAGTTCCAAGACCCCCAGGGGATGCCTGAAACTGTGGATAATGCCAAACCCTATATTCATTATGTTTTCTTCTATACACACATACCTATGATAAAGTTCAATTAATAAATTAGGCATAGTAAGAGATTAGCAACAATAATAAAATATAACAATTATAACAATATACTACAATAAAGGTTATGTGAATGTGCTCTATCCCCCCCTCAAAATATCTTGTGCTGTAATCCCCCATTTTCGGACTGTGGTTGACAGTGGGTAACCGAAACCTCAGAGAGTGAAACCATGGATGATGGGGGGCTACTATGCAAACCTTTAGACTTTTAGACATAATCATTCCCAGTAAAATATCCAATTCCTAAAGGTGGAAAAAATGGTATATAAGATTTACAAGAAAAGTCTAAGAACAAAATCACTTTTTATTATAACATATAATAAAACACCATCGATACTAAAGGATACTAAAGTAATCCAATGATTATTTCTTATCTATCTTATCTATCTTATTCAATAGCAGGAAAAGAAATCTAAAATCCAGAAATCTAGCCCTTATTGACCACCCCACCCCTAAATTCTTATATAAATACCTTTTTCTTTCCCCTAGCCATTGGGTCATGTCTTTTCAAATTAAAATCCTAGGATATTTAGGGACAAATTAGCTCCAAATTCTCAGAAAAAACTTTTTGCTTTGCTAAAAAGTCCCCATTTCTTCTTTCCTATTGAAGTACCATTTATAGCGAGATAAAAACTTATCTGAACTACCTACATTTTCTTTTTCAGTTCATCCATGAATTATAATGAGCTATTCGATCAGAAGGAAGAAAAACCTGCCAGCTCTATTCACATTCTGAGATTGTCTTCTGAATCACAGCTAACTTGCCCACTTTTGCATGTGGCTAGTTTGTTTTGTAAAAAATGTACAAAGAGTTTTAATAGTTTTATATAGTGTGAGTAGAGAATCATCACCCAGAGAAAATGCATAACTTGAGTTTATATTATAACACTTCAGAGAAAGGCACCATGCATTCACATGGACAAGAGACAGGCGCAAACCAATAAGAAAATATTTTTTTCACCCCATAGCCAATTCCCCGTCTACTACAGAAGGATCACATTGGGAATCTGAACACAAGCTATGAACTTCTGTACCCAACACACCAATATATAAACTCAAAATTTTGCACCCAGTGAAATTTATTTTATTGAGAATTTATTACTTTTACATCAAATATCAAAACAAATAATTATTGTTTTAGTTTTTGATTTTCAATGCAAAATTTAACAAAATAATACTTCCTGGAAAGCATGCTGAAATAGAATCTAATTGGAAAAAAATGAACAAAATCTGCATAATTATTTCTTCCCCAGAAGCAGTGCTTCTCAAACTTGGCTGCACATTGGAATTACCTGGGGAGCTTTAAAAAATACTTTGGCTTGGGTCCTACCATCAAATATTTATATTTAATTGGCCTGTGGTGTCCTTGGCATGAGGATTAGGGTTTTTAGAAATCTCCCAGGTGATTCTAATGTGCAGCCAAGTTTGAGAACCACTGCCCTAGTATGCAGATTAGTGCTACATTATGTTGATCTTTAAAGTAATTTGAAAAGTTTTATTGGAAATAAACAAGACTAAAGGTTATCTGATACCATTATATAGTTACTGACATGCTTATAATTAAAATAAGAGAAAGAAACAGATTTTAAAAAATACTGGATCAAGGCAAGTTAGAATATCAATCTTTACAAATCCTTTTAAAGATATAATATGAAATAAGATATTTAGTAAGACCATGTATACATGGATGAGCAAACCTAACTTTCAGAATCATGCCTACATTTAAATTACACTAATTCTCTTTTGCTACCTGTGGAAGATCATGGAAGAAAATCCCATGTTTATTTCTGACAATTAAATTATTGCAAATATTAACTTTTTCTAAAGAGTGAACTGGAATTATCTGGATTCAACTAAAATATATTTTCAAAATTGTAGGATGAGAAACAGCATTTGAGATAACCAGATTGTTATGCTCTTCCTCAAATTAATGTCTACATATTATACTTCAGAAATAAAGATAATTAATATGCCTGTATTCTAAAAGGAATTCAGTCAAAATTAGTAGCTATCAGAGTAGTATTAATTTTATATAAAAAATTGTACCTTATCCAAATTAATATGCACAGATATTCCTATAATTGTATAGACAACTAGTTCCTTCCACACAATGAACACTGTGTACCAGGGAAAAAATTATATCCATTATAAATTATACAAATTTTATATACACACACATATGTACTAAAGTGGAAAGATATCTAGGATATATTACACTACTTCTTTTAAAAATACAGAAAAATATCTATATACTTTGCTACCCCTTAAAAAGGGTGAGAAAACAATATACTGCATATTGATCTTTGCTAGTATTTATATTACAAAATGTTGGAAGTATAAAAATAAACCAATAAAAATGGTAGAAGAAGGACATCTTAGTATATTTTAGATAGTTTTGATTTTGAATAATTTAAATGTATTATTGTTTTAAAAATAAATTGATTAACAAATAAAACATTGTAAATGCTCATGCTGATATTCTGAGGTTTTATTCTAAGTACTCATGAAACAGGATTAAAAAGGGTCTGACCCTAAAAAAAATGAAGGCAATAAATATTTTAAACAATAGAAGATGGTTTTAATAGATCATATTTTACAACAAGAGAATATAGATTAGCATTCCTAATCCAAAAATTCAAAATCTGAAATGCTCTGAAATTTAAAACTTTTTGAGTGGCAACACAATGCCACAAGTGGAAAATTCCACACGTGAGTATTTAACACAAACTTTGTTTCGTGAACAAAATTACTAAAAATATTGTATAAAATTACCTTCAGACTATGTATGTAAGATGTATATGAAACATAAATGAATTTTGTATTTAGACTTGTGTCCCATCCCCAAGATGTCTCATTAGTTATATGTAAATATGCCAAAATCTGAAACACTTCTGGTCTCAAGCATTTCGGAATACTTTTGTGATACTCAACCTGTATGATGAAAACTTAGAAAGAGACACTGTGTTAAAAAAAACAAGACTAAAAAGGATGTTTATCATAAACTTTTAAATTAAAAAATTTCAGGTTAAAAAGAAATAGATAAGATCTCATTTGTGTTAAAAAGTAAAGGTACATACAAAGTGATAAATAGCTGCAGGTTTGTTAATTGAAATCTCATCAATAGTTTTCCCTGGGATGTAGCAACAGATGTGAGTTTTGTGTTCTTTTTGCTTAATGCCCTGGTTCTGCCCAAGACGTCCCTGGCTGCTGTTCTGTCTGCTGGACTTTACGCTGAGCATTTCTCTTCTTTCGGTAATCAGGACTGACTGTCTTTTTAAAAATATATTTTATTTTTAATTATTTGGGGTACATAATAGTTGTATATATTTATAGGGTACATGTGATGTTGAGATACAGGCATACAGTGTGTATTAATCAAATCAGAGTAATTGAGGTATCCATCACTTCGAGCATTTATCATTTCATAGTGTTAAGAACATTCCAGTTCTACTCTTTTAGTTATTTTAAAGTATGCCATAATTAATTGCTGACGGTAGTCACTTTGTTGTGCTATCAAATATGCTTCAGTCAAACTATCTAACTATATTTTTGCACTCATGAACCATCCCCACTTTATCCCCCCACTACCCTTCCCAGCCTCTGATAACTGTCATTCTACTCTCTGTCTCCATGAGATCAATTGTTTTTAATATTTAACGTCCACATGTGAATGACAACTTGTGAGGTTTGTCTTTCTGTGCTTGGTTTATTTCACTCAACACAATGTTCTCCAGTTCCATCCATGTTGTTTCAAATAGCAGGATTTCAATTTTTTTGTGTGTGGCTATATAATGTTCCACTGCGTATATGTACCACAATTTCTTTGTCCATTCATCCATTGATGGACACTCAGGTCGATTCCAAATCTTGGCTATGTGAATAGGGCTGCGATAAACATGGAAGTGCAGATATCTCCTCAATATACAGATTTCCTGTCTTTTGGATATATACCTAGGACTGGGATTGCTGGGTCAAATGGCAGTTCTACTATTAGTTTTTTGAGGAAACTCCATACTATTTTCCATAGTGGTTGCGCTAATTTATATTTCTGCCAACAGTGTACGAGGGTTCCCCTTTCTCCATATCTGTGCCAGCATTCATTATTGCCTGTCCTTTTGACAAAAGCCATTTGAACTGGGATGAGATGATATCTCATTGTGGTTTTGATTTGCATTTCTCTGATGTCTAATGATGTTGAACATTTATTCATGTACCCGTTAGCCATTTGTACATCTTCTTTTGAGAATACAGGTCTTTTGCCTGCTTTAAATCAGATTATTTGATTTTTTGCTATTGAGTTGTTGGAGCTCCTTATATATCCTAGTTATTAGTCCTTTATCAGATGGGTAGTTTGCAAATATATTCTCCCATTCTGTGGATTGTCTTTTCACTTTGTTGATTGATTCTTTTGCTGTGCAGAAGCTTTTCAGTTTGATGTGATCCCATTTGTCTAATTTTGCTTTGGTTGCCTCTGCTTTGTGAGTATTACTCAAAAAATCATTGCCCAGAACAGTGTTCCGAAGGATTTCCTGAATGTTTTCTTTCAGTAGTTTCATAGTTCCAGGTCTCAGGTTTAAGTCGTTAATCCACTTTGATTTAAATTTTGGACATGGTCAGAGATGAGGGTCTTGTTTCATTCTTCTGCATATGGACACCCAGTTATGCCAGCACCATTTATTGAAGAGACTATCCTTTCCCCACTGTATGTTCTTGGCACATTTGTCAAAGATAAGTTTGCTATAGACATGTGTATTTATGTCTGGGTTCTCTATTCTGTTCCATTGGTCTATGTGTCTGTTTTTATGCCAGTACCATGCTGTTTTGATTACTACAGCTCTGTAGTATAATTTGAAGTCAGTTAATGTGATTCCTCCAGTTTTGTTCTTTTGCTCAGGATGGCTTTGGCTATTCTGGGTCTTTTGAGGTTCTGCATAAATTTTGGAATTATTTTTTCTATTTTTTTTGAAGAATGTCGTTGGTATTTTGATGGATATTGCCATGAATCTGTACATTGCTTTGGGTAGTATAGACATTTTAACAATATCGATTCCTCCAATCCATGAGCATGGAATATCTTTCCATTTTTTGTGTCCTCTTCAATTTCTTTCATTATTACTTTATAGTTTTCATTGTAGAGATCTTTCACTTCTTTGCTTAAGTTTATTCCTAGGTATTTTATTTTCTTTGTAGCTATTATAAATGTGATTATTACTAGGTTTCCTGTTCAAATTGTTTGCTATTAGAATACAGAAATGCTACTGATTTTTGTAGGTTGATTTGAATCCCACAACTTTACTGAATTTATCAGTTCTAATAGTTTTTGGGTGGAGTCTTTAGCTTCTCTCCATATAATATCATGTCATCTACAAGTAAGGATAATTTGACATTTTCCTTTCCAAATTGGATGCCTTTTATTTCTTTCTCTTGTCTGATTGCTCTAGCAAGAACTTCCAGTACTATGTTGAATAACAGAGGTGAAAGTAGGCATCCTTGTCTTGTTCCAGATCTTAGAGGAAAGGCTTTCAGTATTTCCCCAATTCAGTATGATACTATCTGTGGTTCTGTCATATACAGCTTTAATTGTGTTGAGGTATGGTCCTTCTATGTCCAGTTTTTTAAAAGCTTTTATCATGAAGAGATGTTGAATTTTATCAAATGCTTTTTCAACATCAATTGAAATAATCTTATAGTTTTCATGCTTTGTTCTATTGATATGATGTATCACATTGATTGATTTGCATATGTTGAACCATCCTTGCGTCCCTTGGATGAATCCCACGGAATCATGCTGAATAATCTTTTTAATGTGTTGTTGAATTCGATTTGCTATTTTGTTGATGACTTTTGCATCTATGTTCATCAGACATAATTTTGTTGTTGTGTCTTTGTCTGGTTTTGGTATCAGGGTGATACAGGCCTTGTGGAAAGAATTGAGAAGTGTTTCCTCCTCCTCACTTTTTTAAAAATAGTTTAAGTTAGGTTGGTATTAGTTCTTCTGTTTAGTAGAATTCATCAGTGAAGCCATCAGGTCCTGGGCTTTTCTTGGTGGGAGACTTTATTACTAGTTCTGTCTCATTACTTGTTACTGGTTTATTCAGGTTTTGGATTTCTTCCTGGTTCAATCTTGGTATGTTGTATGTGTCTAGGAATTCATCCATTTCTTCTAGGTTTTCTAATTTATTGGTATATAGTTGCTCATAGTAGTCTCTAATGTTCCTTTGAATTTCTGCTATATCAGTTGTAATGTCTCTTTTTTTATCTCTGATTTTATTTATTTGAGTCTTCTTTTTTTTTTTCTTCGTCTGGCTAAAGATTTGTCAGTTTTGTTTATCTTTACAAAAAACCAACTTTTTGCTTTGTTAATCTTTTGTATTGTTCTTTGGTTTCAATTTCATTTACTTTTGCCATGATCTTCATTATTTATTTTCTTTTACTAATTTTGGTTTTGGTTTGCTCTTATTTTTCTAGTTCTTTAAGATGTATCATTAGGTTTTTATTTGAAGCTTTTCTACTTTTTTGATATAGGCACTTATTGCTATAAACTTTCCTGTTAGTACTGCTTTTAATGTATCCAATATGGTTTGCTATGTTGTGTTTTCATTTTCATTTGTTTTGAGAAATTTTTTAATTTCCTTCTCAATCTCTTCATTTACTCC
The DNA here is from genome assembly GCA_023783475.1 of Daubentonia madagascariensis. NCBI lineage: Eukaryota > Metazoa > Chordata > Mammalia > Primates > Daubentoniidae > Daubentonia > Daubentonia madagascariensis. The sequence continues at coordinate 18,723,156 of JAKFHU010001684.1, read as the reverse complement.
CTGTTCATTCAGAAGCATATTGTTTAATTTCCATGTGTTTGTATAATTTCCAATGTTACCCTTGTTATTGGTTTCTGGTTTTGTTCCATTTTGGTCAGAGAAAATGATATGATTTCAGTGTTTTTGAATTTTTTCAGGACTTGTTTTGTGGCCTAACATATGGGCAATCCTTGAGATTAATCCATGAGCTGAGGAGAAGAACGTGTATTCTGACAGTTGTTGGATGAAACATTCTGTAAATATCTATTAGGTCCATTTCGTCTACAGTGCAAATTAAATCCAGTGTTTCTTTGTTGATTTTCTGTCTGGAAGATCTGTTTAATGCTGAAAGTGGGATATTGAGGTCTCCAGTGATTATTGTATTGGGGTCTATCTCTCTCTTAACTCTGATAATATTTACTTTATATATCTGAGTGCTCCAGCGTTGGGTGCATATATATTTAGAAATGTTACATCCTTTTGCCAAATTGACCCCTTTATCGTTATATAATGACCTTCTTTGTCTCTTTTTACAGTTTTTGTCTTGAAATCTATTTTATCTGATAGAAGTATAGCTACACCTGCTATTTTTGGTTTCCATTTGCATTGAATATCTTTTTTCATCCCTTTATTTTCAGGCTATGTGTGTCTTTATAGGTGAGGTGGGTTTCTTGTACACAACATGCAGTTGGGTCTTGTTTGTTTATCCATCCAGCTACTCCATGGCTTTTGATTGGAGAGTTTAGTTCATTTGCATTCGATGTTATTACTGGTAAGTAAGGCCTTTCTACTGCCCTGTTATTATTTGATTCCTCGTTGTTTTGTGGTCCTCTCCTTCATTCTTCTTTCTTTCCTGTCTTCCTTTGTGTAAAAGTAATTTTCTCTGGTAGTACATTTTAATTTCTTTTTTTTTAATTTTTGTGTGTCTGTTGTAGGTTTTCTGATTTGAGGTTACCAAGAGGCTTGCAAAAAACATTTGGTAACCAATCATTTTAAACATATGACAACTTGACTCTGTTTACAACAAACAAACAAACATATAAGCAAAGAGAAATCTAAAAGAAACTCTACATTTTACCTCCACCTCCCTGCTTTTGACTTTCTGTTATTTCCGTTTGTATCTTTTTATACTATCTTATCTCTCAAAAAGTTGTTGTAGTTATTATTTTTGGTAGGTTTGTCTTTTAGTCTTCATATGCAATATATAAGTGGTTTATACACTGCAATTACATACAACAATAGAGTATTCTGTATTTGTGTTCTTACTGTTACCAGTGAGTTTTATACCTTCAGATGATTTCTTATTGTTCATTAATATCCTTTTCTTTGAAAGATTGAAGAACTCCTTTTAGCATTTAGCATTTAGGACAGGTCTGGTGTTGAAATCCCTCAGCTTTTGTTTGTCTGGGAAAGTCTTTATTTCTTCTTCACATTTGAAGGATTTTTTTTGTAGGATATAATACTCTAGGGCTAAGATTTTTTTCCTTTAGCACTTTGAATATGTCATGCCACTCTCTCGATCTGTAAGTTTTCCACTGAGAAGTCTGCTGCCAGACATATCGGAGCTCCTTAACATGTTATTTTTTTTTCTTTTTTCTTGCTTCCTTAGGACCTTTTCTTTATCTGTGACCTTTGGGAGCTTGATTATTAAATGTCTTGATGTATTCTTATTTGGGTTAAATCTGCTTGGTGTTCTATGACCTTCTTCTATCTGAATATTGATATTTTTCTCAGGCTTGGAAAGTTTTATCTTATTATTTCTTCAAATAAATTTTCTACTCCAATCTCTCTCTCTCTCCCTCCTCTTTACGGCCAATAACACTTAAATTTGCCCTTTTGAGGCTATTTTCTAGATCTTGTAGCTCTGCTTCATTATTCTTCTTTATTCTTTTTACTTTTTTCTCTTCTGACTGTGTATTTTCAAATAGCCTGTCTTCAAGCTCACTAATTATTTCTTCTGCTTGATCAATTATGCTGTTGAGAGACTCTGATTTATTTCTCAGTTTGCCAATTGAATTTTTCAGCTTCAGAATTTCTGCTTGATTTTTTTATTATTTCAATATCTTTGTTATTAACAATTTTCTCTGATAGGCTTCTGAATTCCTTCTCTGTATTGTCATGAAGTTCACTGAGCTCCTTCAGAACAACTATTTTGAATTCTTTGTCTGAAAGCTCACATTATCTCCATTGCTCCAGGATTAGTCACTGATGCCTTATTTAGTTCATTTGGTGAAGTCATGTTTTCCTGGAAGTTCTTGATGTTTGTGGATATTTCTGGAAGTTTGGGCATTGAAGAGTTAGGTATTTATTCTAATCTTCACAGTCTGGGCTTGTTTGAACCCATCCTTCTTGAGAAGGCTTTCCAGATATTCAAAGGGAATTGAATGTTGTGATCTAAGTTTTTGGTCACTGCAGCCATATCAGCACTGGGGGTTCCCCAAGCCCAGTAATGCTGTGACTCTTGCAGACTGCTGGTGGTACCACCTTGGTAGAATTGAGTAAGATGCAGGAGAACTCCCTGAATTACCAGGCAAATGATCTCAGTCTTTTCCCTCATTCTCTGTGCTGGGCTGGTGGAGTTGGGGGAGGAGTGATATGGCCTCTCCCTCATGGCCACTGCAGCTGGGACTGTACTAGGTCACACCTGAAGTCAGCCCAGTCTCATTCAAAGTGCATGGTAACTGCTGACTGGCTACCTATTATGTTTATTCAAAATCCAAGGGCTCTTTAGTCAGCAGCTGGTGAATCCCACCAGGACTGGGTTCTGTTCTTTAGGGCAGTGTTTCCTTCTCTGGCCCAGGGTGGGTCTAGAAATGCCATCTAGGAACTAAGGCTTGGAATCAGAGGCTTCAGGAGTCTGCTTGGTACTTCATTTTACTGTGACTGAGCTGGTACCTACATTGCAAAACAAAGTCCTCCTCTGAGCTCTTCTCTTTCCTTTCCCCAAGTGGAAAAGACTCTCCCTGATCTGTGCTGCCTGTATTTGGGGGAGAGGGTGACATAGGCACTGGCTTGGCCACCCCTGCTAGTGTCTCACTGGGCCTTGTGCACCCCAAGTCCACTTGCCCTGAGCCAGCACAGACACAGAACTTATCCATGGAGTGTAGTCTTTGTGGCCTGACTGCCTTATGAATTTATTCTGAGCCCTAGGCCACATTTTGTCAGCTGATGGTGAGGCTAGGTGGAACTCAGGCTTCTACCATTGGGGCAGAGGATTTCCATCTGGCTACACTCATCTAAATGCTCCCTCTATGGGCACCAGAATTCCACCCTGTGCTGTGTTTCCCTGTGACAGGGTGGCCCTGAGTTCCAATGCAACTTCTCACAATCACTTCACTCTCCCTCCCCTGGGCACACAGATTCTCTCTGCACTCAGCATGCTGGCGCATTGTTGCAGAAGGATGGGGGAGGGATGGCACAGGCAGTGCAAGGCTGTTTGTTCTGCCCACTTCAGTGTCTCCTTCCTTGATATTATGTTAAAACCAGGTAGTATGATTACTCACCTGATTTTTGGTTCCTCTGAAGGTGCTTCCTTGCATGGATAGTTTTTTAATTTGGTGTTCATGTGGAGGAACGATGGCTGGGGATTCTATTCAGGCATCTTGCTCTGCCCCCCTCAGGACTTTCACTCACTTTTCCTCCCTCCTCACTTAGACTCTGGAAGAAGACTCAGGCTGCAAGAACACCAGACAGAAAACTTCAGGAAACGCAGATGTGAGATCTATGTAGTGTTCAGAGGAAGATCCAGATTTTTCCCCCCTCAGTGTCTTATTTTTGCAAAAGTGAGGGTTATCCAGGACATTTTTTCACAAGCTCTAAGTGGGAACTGTGGGAAGAGAGCTGGACTGACTTAAAGTTGGCAGGTAAGCACTCAGCACGGAATGCTGGTAATGCATGAAACAGTAGGAGCGAGAATCATTGACCATTAGGATTCAAACTCCCTTGTTCCTTTGTTCCCCTTCTTACCTTGGGCAGCAGTCCAGCCACGATAATTGCTCTGGGACAAGATGACACATGAAAACTATGTATTAGATAGGAGTTTGAAAGAGGATTTCATAGCATCAGAGAAATCAGTAGCAAAGTCAGCTGTGGCAGTGAGGTGGATATATAAGGTTTTGGCTTCAAGTTCCCCTGATCAAAAAAAGATTATTCTCGGGCAAACTTTTGAACTCTTGTCTCCTTCCAAAGCTAACTCCAAGTCTGAGTCAAGAGGTAGGAAAGTCAAATGAATGAAGCAGTCACCATGTTAACTTTTCCGACCAAAGGCCAATTAGGGAGAGTTAGAGGCCAAATAATATTATGGTGGAGAGTGTCCTACAAGTTCCACACATAGTCTACCAAGGGCTCTTTTATAAATATGAAATATAAATATAATTAAATATAAATATAATATTAAACAGTAAGCTTTAAATAAAACTTTGTGACTGTATCTCCTGACAACTAATTATTCCAAATGTGAAAATGTTTCATATTTTTTGTTCACAGTGCAGGGCAAAGGCAAATCTGAGTTTATACAAATACTCTCTGCAATTACTTAATGAGATTTGACTATAAAATAATGAAAATGAATTTCTCCTTAGTTACAAATTGTCTCTGAGGCAAATTCTCTAAAAGGAATTGAAATATCAGCAGCCTAACTCAAATAAGGATGTGTTTCCTTAAAATGTAAGACGGCTCATTTGGTGTGGAAAGATTGAAAAAGTCGTAGGCCTCATTAATAGTGATTCTTGAACTTGAGCACATCAGAATCACCTAAAGAGCTTGTTAAACCCACAACAACTGGGTCCCATCCTCCAGAGCTTCTGTTTCAGTAAATTGGGAGTGGGTCACAAGACTTTTCTTCCATTAAGTTTCCAGATGGTACTGATCCACTAGCTGGAAACCAAATTTTGGGAAGCATCACTTTAGAATGGTATTAGCCCACAGTTTATGTATATGTTTTTAGAGAATTTCAATTTGTGATAGGAATTATTTAATTTTGTTGTTTTCATTTAGATCATCTCCTAAAGCCATATTAGCATTAGCATTTTTTTCATTCCCATGGCCAGGTTGCAATCCAGTCTTTTTATAGTGTTTCAGTTATAAGAATTCATATTTGTGTATGCAGTCATGTGAGCACCAAACTATTATCTGGTGTTAATTTCTAGAACAGTATTTCTCAAACTGGGTCATTAGATGTATTCTGTGGGTCTATGAGTCTCTAACTTTCAGAAACACCAGCATGCTAGAGTCTTGACTATGATAGAGCAAGAGTGCAAATTGATCTAATTCACAAAGAAAACTCACATGAATATCTTCTTTCATGTGTCTCTAGCTTATTGTTTTAGACAGTAGAGACAGTAAAGTGGCATTTAAGAGTGTGCTTTCCAACTATTTCATGTCAAGACACATAGAGAAACTTAAATTTATTTGGGACCCTTTAGGGGAAGTGAATGAAGCTGCTAATGGCCAGAGGAGCTAGCCTAAGGGATCTCCCTGCCTGGCCCACTGAGAGCAGAGGAAGTTTGTCAAGGTCTTAAAGCATTTGTGCCCTATTTAGTGTGTGTTAGCAGGTTTGAAGCTCTTTTTGAGGTAACTGTTGCTCCAGAATTACCTAATAAGGATGCCATATCTATACTTAGGTATTAGAAGGGATGGTCACTGCACAAGTAATATATCATAACACTTAAGGAAGGACAATTTTTCAGAATTCCTTCAGATTTTACCACTACCCCCAGAGTCTGTCTTTGAAAATGGAGCATTCCTTCTTGTCCCCATGCCCCCCCTGCACCTATCAACATGGTGTAATAAGCCCGACTCATCGACAAGGGTGTCCCCTACTCCTCAGATATATTAAAAAAGAAAATAAAAATTACAAAATATTAACCCAGTTTCTACTGTCAGTGGTGATTGTCTCTAAATTGTTCTGTGTGCAATGTACAGAGAAATAACTTTATTAAATTCTCTTCTAACCAACATAGTTTGAGAGTTGGAGTATATAGGATGATGCACATTTTCACACATGAACATCCCAAAGTATGCAAACATATTTCAAACATGTTAAGTTTGAAAATAAATATTTTAAAGTTATAAAATTTACCTAATTCAAAGGTATAACATAATTTTTCCTTGATGATTCAGGAGGAACTCTAAGATTTTGCATGGCCTTAAGCTAATATTTACTGAGTTCAAACTATATACCAGAAACCAGTCCCCAAAGCATTATTTATCTCAGTAACTTATTCTGCTCAACAACCATGTGAGGCAGATACTCTTATTATCACCATTTTAGAAATGAAAAAAAAAAAAATACTTGTGATACAGTGAGGTTCTATATCTTGCCCAAAGACACACAGCTAGATGACAGCAGGGCTGGGATCCAGACCTCAGCCTCAAGTAAGGATCCAGCCATTTTTAATGGTCAAACACACCAGGGCCAGTAAACAAGAATGTTTTGATTAAAAGCATTTCTTATTATCTGTATCCACAAAGAATATTTAAGTTTCCAGGGTGGTTACTTAAATTATGGTCTACTATGGAACATGATGAAAGTAGGATTCTTGCTTTCTGTCCAATTTTTCTGAATTTTTGGTAATAGATCTATGAATTATTTTATAGTTAGGATGTAAGTATAATTTTTTTTTAAAAAAAGAAAAGGTACTCTAGTTGTAGGTATATAATAAATAATAGCTAACATTTACCGAGCATTTACTATGTGCCAGGCAATGATCTCAGCATTGTTCACAGAGAATCTCATTTAATCTACATTTAGGAAAACAAAAAAAGTTGAGGTAGGTATTATTAGCATTTCCATTTTACAGGTGAAGAAACTGAGGTCTAAAAAGATTCCACAATCTCTCAATAGAATTCAAATGCTAGCAGCCTGAATCCCAAGTAAATGTTCTTAACTGCACAATACAAGGATCTCCACTGTTCTTGGGGTATGGTCCAAAAGCCCTGCTGTTCCTTGCAGCATTCCTCCAGGACCCTCCATATCATACCCTAGGTCTCAGACAGGACCTTGAAATTTTACAGTAAAATCATTCATTCAACTCCAAGTCACCAAAAACATTAATTCTGATGTAATTGAGCCTATTTTTATATAGTATTTGAAATCTTGATGATTAATAAGGCTAACCAAAAGGAAAAAAAAATAGTGTGGATGAAAGAACTCAAAGTCTGGAGGCCAAAAACAGAAAACTGTTTCCAACCACTTAGAAAACTAATTTGGCCGTGTTATTTGCATTCAAACAAGGAAAGTGTTCATTTACAAATGATTGGTCTCTAGTTTGTTTAGCATCTAATAATTTAGAAAATGCACCCAGTCACATGTTCTCTGATTTCCTTCCTTTGTCTGTTCTGTTTTCTCATGCAATAGAAATAAATAAAACTTCAATTCTGTAAGGGGTTTATCATTCAGATTTCTCACTGACAGGCTGATATACAAAATCTCTCCCTCGCTGTTCTTTTGCCCTGAATTTTCTCTCTTCCTTTGCCCATTATGGCTCCGTGGGAGGTTGCACTGTAATTGCAGGATAACTATGCAATACCTAAACACATTCCAGCACCACAGGTTCTGGTAACAAGCTAATAAAAGATTTAAACTCTTCTTCCTACTCTCCTACAATAACACAATCCATTCTAAAAGAAATAGACAAATCAAAAGCCATCTTTTTTCCATTTTTTTTTTCTCTGCTAAGATTTGGCTGGCTTCAATGAAGTTTCTCCCCTTCTTTTCTCTTCCTGCTCTGGTCACTGTGGGTAAGTGGGCAATAGAGTGCAGGAACACTGGATTGACCCATACTATTCACAGCAGGTATATGATGGCTGGCTGGGCCCACACTGAAAAGCATCTCAACTTTCCCCCAATCTTTCCCTGAATCTCCAATTTAAATATAAATATGTAAAAAGAATATTTGATATCTTTAGTACCACTATAGGCAATATCACTCAAAAGTACAAATTTTGTATAATGTTCTTCAGTGATTTTTTTTTAATCTAGAGAAATACTGTGGATGCTGGGAAGGTACACGGTAAAGCTGGCTTTGGTGGGATACAATTGTTTCAAACACTTGCCTCTGACTTCATTCTTTAATGAACATCTCTGGAATCAGTAATTACTGTGGGAACACATCTTTTGAGCTATTCTCAAAGAGCAAAATTGGCAGAGGTTGGTTTTATAAAGTTCACAAAATGAATGGTGCCTTATTGCTATAAACAAAGGGATTTTTAACAACCAGCTTTAAAATACCCAGAGAATTACTGATAAGTGAATCAGTGAATAAAGATAAGTCTTTAATTGACAAGAAAATGAAGGATTAGGCTAATAGTGCATTATAGCAATATGCCATGAATTCAAACTTAGGCCTTCTTCCCTGTTTGAACTAAGAAACGTAAAAGCTTTTTTTTTTTAAAGGCTATTTATTCTACAACATTTCTGCTTAAAATCTCCCAAAATGTATGCTTCTAGTATTCAATCCCAGCATGAATCCTCCCACTATCATATCCTAATAACTGTGTACAGTATTTGAGGTGACTTGAGAGTTTTTTACAAAATATAATTGTGTACTAAATACATCTGAGCAAAAACAATTGTGCTTTTAACTCAAAAATAGCTTGTATATGTGCTTTAAATTATTAATGTCAAAATTAAAATATTTAAAAAGAACAATTACTTCTCCTTAATGACACATAATCCCACGAGATATATCTAACATTTTAAATTTTAAGCCAAAATAAGAAAAATCCAGGTACCAATATAAAAATTATGAATCAATAATATGACCTTTAAGAGAACCAATGGAATACGTACATTCAGTTTCAGAGATGAGTAGGTAAGATTTTTTTTCCTTGAGAGTAAGCCAATTGAACTGATCTATAACACTGACTGTGATTTGACATTCATCCTTATTTAGGTAGTACTATTTCATGTTATTACAGAAAAATACTGAAAATAACAGGTCTTCAAAACCTTGAGTTTTCATATGTACAGTGTATTTTCTGGTCTGCCAAAGGCCAATGAAATATCTTCCATTAGGCTTCTCATTTTAAAATACATCTCTCTGGTAAAGAGAGCACTAAGATGTCCCCAGGAAGAAAATGGAATGATGCTTTTCTTAAGCAGGAAAGACCCCAGAATACAGAAAACCAAAGGAAAGGTCCAAAGTAGACATGGGTGGGTGGAATTAACAGTGCCCTGGTGGACAACCACAGGAACAAGGAGTTGTGAGGAGTTGAGAGTGAGCCTTAATTTAATCTGTTTGCTTCCTGAAAGGGAAAAGGTGATAAAAACAAAACGGGCAGAACAGGGGCAATGTGTATGGCCAAAGTGTTGTACCCCCATGATATTCTGAAATTAAAAAAATAAATTAAAAAAAAAAAACTATAAAAAAAAAATCTTCCCAGAGATTTTGCCTTTAGAACCTGGAGAAAAATTGAGCCTTTTCATTGTGTAGTCCTTATGGTTGTGACTGGAAAACATTATGATCAAGAATCTTTCTTATGTCCCACAAAATCTCCACATTATAATTTAATTCATACTCTCTTTATCATCCCTGAAATGAGAAAATAAGTTTGTATAATATCCAGATAATTTTTATATTCTGGTATTTTATTAAGTACTCTAGACTTTCTTTTTTCCATGTTAAATGAATTAATTTAATGCATTAGGATATAGACCTTGTGTTATAATTTTTTCTTTTTGTCTGAGTTCTCCTCTAATATTCTAAAGTTTTGACTACATTTAAAAAATTAGTCATAAAAATATTATGTGTATTTCTTCAAAAGTGTAACACAATATCTTTTTTCCAGAAGCTTTCTGTTCCAATATAAAATTTTCACTATTATTAACATTAAGGGATTTTAAGCTTTTATGATACAGTTCCCAAAGTAGGATATTTATTGAACAACTACAATGGATGTACCACCTAGACATACTGGCACATTCACAAGATATTTTAAATGAAGGCTTTATCCAATTTATGTGAAGATGTCTTTTGGTTTCTTTTATTCAGCCAGTATCTTTAAAAAAGAAAAGAAAAAGACAATAGTGAAGGGGAGAAAAAGAAAGAAAAATAATAAAAGCAACAATGAGCTGTTAGCTGGTCCCAGCCCCACGCTAAGCACTTGAGAGTTATGATCGCATTTATTTTGCACTACAATGCCAGGCGCAGATAATTGTCACCATTTTATACATAAGAAAACTGAGAACTTGAGATACTCCACAAATGTCCTGGCAGTCATACAGCCAGTCAGGTTTTAAATCCAATTTTATTTGTCCACTAAGTGCCAGGTACTCAGCTAGGCATAACCATGTGCTAACTTATTTACTGAAGAATAAAAATAAAATCCATTTTATCAGATTTTACATACTACTCAGAGTTCAAGGAAGACCACAACATGGCAGTTGGGCAAAGTGGTTTACCGTGGTGCCTGGGAGTGCTGTCATTGTTGCCAGATTGACAAATAAGAAGCTTTTCAAGGAGACACGCCAAACATGAGAGACAGGTTTGCTGAAAAAGGCGTATCATATTCTTGACATTGCATATTTTCAAAGAGTCAATGTAAACAGGAAAGATCTGAATATCTAAATGTAAGCCAATATTTGAGGAAATCTAAAGCTGTTCTAATAACCATGGGGAAATATTTTTTTAAAACATTCATTTTAAAGATGCGTAATACTCTTATTGTTCTTATAGCCAGAATGTGTCCTGGCTCCACTTTTATTAATACTAATAAAAATTAGTATTCATATCATATTCCTTATAAATACCAAACATCATATATGCCGCAGTGTTTTCTCATTCTTTGCAGCACCATTTAAAATGCATTCTAAAATGGGCACGAGATTTTCTACTCCACTTACAATTGACCTTTTTCCATTTAAAGTGATTCAAAGAGCAAAAGTAGGCTTTCACATTATCCAAATAATATATAATAATTTAGCACAATTACATAACATTAAATAGGCAATAAAATATTCTAAAACCTGGCCAATATTCCTAATATATTTATAAATTGCAGAGTGGTGTTTACCTCAGCATACTACGCAACACTAAAATTTTCATTGAAAATTCCAAATGTTTTCCTAAATAAAAAATAACATGATAAAATACATTTCAATATAAATAACTGGTTTTAATCAAACGTGTAGGCAGTTATCACAAATAAAGATAAAATATAGGCATACTTCAGAGATATTGTGGGTTCAGTTCCAGACCACTACAACAAAGCCAATATCACAATAAAGCAAGGTTCACAAATGCTTTGGATTCCCAGTACAAATAAAAGTTATGTTTATACTGTATGGGGCTATTAAGTGTGCAATAGCATTATGTCTAGAAAACAATGTATATACCTTAATTAAAAACTACTTTGTACTCACCATTAAATTGGAACTAGTCAATCAACACTTATGTGCACATATGGAAATAACATTCATCGGAAATCAAGCAGGTGGGGGGGTGCAGGGGATGGGTAAATTCACACCTAACAGGTACAATGCACAGTATCTTGGGGATGGGCACATTTATAACTTTGACTCAAACAGCACAAAAGCAATTTATGTAACCAAAACATTTGTACCCCCATAATATTCCAAAAGAAAAAAAGAAAAAAAAACTACTTTATTGTCAAAAAAAAAAGCTAATGATCATCTGAGCCTTCAGTGAGTCATAATCTTTTTGCTGAAGGAGGGTCTTGCCTTGATGTTAGTGACTGCTGACTGAAAAGGGTAGTAGTGGTAGCTGAAGGATGGGGTGGCTGTGGCAATATCTTAAAATAAAACAATGAACTTTGTTGCATCAATTGACTCTTCCTTTCACAAAAGATTTCTCTGTAGCATGCAATGATGTTTGATAGCATTTGATCCACAGTAGAACTTCCTTCAAAATGGAAGGAAATCCTCTCATACCCTGCCACTGCTTTATCAACTAAGTTTATGTAATATTCTAAATCCTCTGTTGTCAAATCAACAATGTTCATGGCATCTTCCCCAGAAGTAGATTCTATCTCAAGAAACCACTTTCTTTGCTCATTTGTAAGGTGCAATTTTATATCCCTTCAAGTTTTATCATAAGGTTTCAGCAATTCAGTCCCATTGTCAGGCTCCCCTTCTGATTCTAGTCCTCTTACTATTTCCACCACATCTGTGGTTACTTCTTCCACTAAAGTCTTGAATCCCTCAAAGTCATCCATGATTGTTGGAATCAGCTTCTTCCAAACTTCTGTTAATGCTGATATTTTGACCTCCCCAAGAATTCACCTCTAACATGGTGAAACCTTTCCAGAAGGTTTTCAATTTACTTTTCCCAAACTCATCAAAGGAATCACTATCTATGGCAACTATAATATTACAAAATGTATTTCTTAAATAGTAAGACTTGAAAGCTAAAATTACTCCTTGATCTATGGGTCACAGAATGAATGTTGTGTTAGCAGGCACGAAAACAACATTAATCTCCCTATACATCTCCATCAGAGCTCTTGGGAGAGTAGGTGCATTGCCAATGAGGAACAGTATTTTGAAAGAATTTTTGTTTTTGTTTTTGTGAGCAGTAGGTCTTAATATAATAGAAGGCTTAACATATTCAGTAAACCATGCTGTAAACAGATGTGCTGTTATCCGGACTTTATTGTTCTTTTAGAGAGCACAGGCAGAGTAGATTTTGCATAATTCTTAAGAGCCCTAGCCCTTTTGGAATGGGCAATGAGTACTGACTTCAACTTACAGTCACCAGCTGCATTAACCCTTCCAAGAGAGTCAACCTATCCTTTGAAGCTTTGAAGTTAGGCATTGATTTCTCCTCTCTTGCTGTGAAAGTCCTAGATAGCATCTTCTTCTAACAGAAGGCTGTTTTCTCTACATTGAAAATCTGTTGTTTAGTGTAGCCACCTTCATCAACGATCTTAGCTAGATCTTCTGGGTAACTTGTGGCAGATTCTCCATCAGCACTTGCTGCTTCACCTTGTACTTTTATGTTATACAAATGGCTTCTTTCCCTAAACCTCATTAACTAATCTCTTCTAGCTTCAAACTTTACTTCTGCTGCTTCCTCACCTCTCTCAGGCTTCATAGAATTGAAGGGAGTTAGGACCTTGCTCTGGATTAGGCTTTGGCTTAAGGTAATATTGTGGGTGGTTTGGATCTATCCAGACTACTAAAATTTTCTCCATATCTGCAATAAGGCTGTTTTGCTTTCTTATCATTCATGTGTTCACTGAAGTAGTACTTTTAATTTCTTTCAAGAACTTTTTCTTTGCATTCTCAATTTGGCTAACTGTTTGGGGCAAGAGACCTAGCTTTTGGCATATCTTGGCTTTTAACATGCTTTCCTCACTAAGCTTAAGCATTTTTGGCTTTTGTTTTAAAGTAAGAGACATGAAACTCTTCCTTTCACCTGAACATTTGAAGCCATTGTAAGCTTATTTAAAGGCCTAACTTCAATATTGTTGTGTCTCAGGGAGTAGAGAGGCCAAAGGAGAGGAGAGGGAGAGAGATGGGGGAGCAACCAGTTGGTGGAGCAGTCAGAACGTACACAACATTTGTCAATTAAGTTCTCCAAGTTATATGGACACGGTTCATTGCACCCCCAAACAATTATAATAGTAACATCAAAGATTACTAACATCACAGATCACTACAACAGAAATAATAATAATGAAAAAGTTTGAAATATTGTGATAATTACCAAAGTATGACACAGAGATATACAGTGAGCACACGCTACTGGAAAAATAATGCCACTAGACTTGCTTGACAAAGGGTTACCACAAAACCTTCCATTTGTATAATAAAAGGTGCAATATCTGCTAAGTGCAATGAAAGCAAAGTGCAATCAAATAAGGTATGCTTATACTGGAGGGAAAATAAAATTTCATAATATATTGATGATAGAAGTATGTTCCCAAAATGGCAAAGACACTAAGGAAATTATTGTAAACTTTGAGTAAAATGGCCCGACATCTGATACACCAAAGTGAATAGCTATTCTATAAGGCAACAGTCCTCAATTGGGAGATATAAAAATAAAGCAAAGCTATTCATTAGGACAACAAACATAGTATACACAGGATAATCTTAATATTAATTGATTTTGATATGGTTTAAATTTTAGCTTCATAGTTTGCCATCTCATAAATTGAAAAATGTCCTGAGTTACTAAATAAAAAAATTAAATGTTGAAATATTTTGTTCCCTCCCCATCACTAAGTGGTGGTGATGAAGGTCGTGCAAAGTAGCTAGAATCTGGATAAATGTTGAACGTAATCCCAAGAGAACTTCTTGCTGAATTTGATGTAGGATGTGAGAAGAGAACTGTCGAGGATGACCCCAAGAATTTTAACTGAAGAACTTGAAGAAGGAGAAAGATTACAGGAGGAATAGATGTGAGGGTGAAAATAAGGAGTTTGATTTTGTATACTGCAGGTTTAGGGTATCTATTAGAGATCCATGTGGAGCAGTAGAAACTGTATATTTGATATGGAGTTGGATATTTGAGTCTACTTCTGAAGTCCAATATGCAAATATATTATTATTTGGGTGTTAAGAGCTAACAGATGATATTTAAAGCCATACTTAATGCCAAGAGATTGGATGAAATTATAAAAGTAACAAACTGAGTGAAAAGAAAAGATCTAAGGATTGAGCACTGACATAATCCAGCATTATTAAGAGATCAGGAGGTGAGGAGTGTGAAAAGTTAAAATTGGCCACAAATTATTTGATAATCCTCCCGATGACTGATGGGTCCATTTCCTCTCCCTTTTAATTTGTGCCTGCTTTGACCAAAAGAGTACAGTGTTGACTTTAAGCAAAACAACATACTATATAACAAAATCAATTTTACCATAGGCTAATTGATATAAAAGAGTTAAGTTCCTAAGGCATTCAGTATATCATTTCACTTAAGATCTCAATTTCCAAGAACCTATCAACAATGTTAAGTGAGGACTTAACGTTCATGGAAGAAGTGCCACTATGCCAGTTCCAGGCCTATGCTGCAAGGAGCTGGTAGCTTCCACCCGGGTCTCTTGGAGCCTGAACGCCCATGAGTTTGATTACCCTGGTGAGGAGACCAAGAAACCCCAAATTACATTGCTATGGAGAAGGACTCTGCTGAGCCCAGCCTTTCAGCTAATCTCAACATCAGGCACATGAGTGAAGATGCCTTGAAAGCCTCCAGATCAGATCAGCCACCTGCTGAATGACATCAAGTGACCCCAGTAAACTCCACATGGAGTCCAACAATCACCCTAGCCAAACCCTGCCCAAAGTCTAAATCCAAAAAATATTTAGGTATAATAAAGTTTTAGAGTAGTGGCTTAGAAAGCAGGAATAAGGAGGGGCCGGCAAAGGAAACAGAAAAGAAGGGGCCAGTTAGGTGGAAAAAAATCAAGAGATAGCTGAATCACAAAAGCCATGTGAAAAGGATTCAACAATGAGGAAGTGATGAATTGTGTCAAGTGTTGCTTAAGTAGGATGAGAACTGAGAATTGATTGTTGTGTTTAGCAATGTGGAGGTCATTGGTGAGTCCGACAAGAGCTGTTTCAGTAGAAATTTGGGGACAAAATCCTGCTTGGAATAGAGTCAAAGGAGAATGGAAAAAAAGGAATTGGAAGCAGAAAATTTGGAAAACACTTGAGAAGTCTCGTCCAAAAAAAGGCCACTGAAATGGATGTAGCTAGATGGCCATGCGGGATCAAGAGAGTTATTTATTTTTGTAAGATTGGATAAATACAGAATATTCCTATGCTGTTGGGAATGATCTGGCAGGCAGGTGAAAATTAATAATCAAGCAGAGAGATGGAACAATTAGGAAGCAATTGTCCATTAATTAATGAAATGAATAGGTCAAGTACACAAGTAAAGGTGTGGCCTTAGAGAAAAGCACAAACATTGCATCCATACTAACATGAGGAAAGGTCTGTGCACAGACGCAGGGAATTTCAACGATACAGTAGTGGGTCCATGCAGTATTTCTTGTTGAAAGTATGTTAGTGGTGCAAGACCAGAGCCATGAATCATTGGAATAAAATAGTCTGGCTGTAGGCAGTTATGGAAATGCACCATTTAATATAAATGTTATGACAAAGACATGGGAGAAAAGGGTTCTTTAATAAAATGTGAAAGTTGTTAGCAAAATGGGAATACTCTCGATTGAGTCCTACCACTTGCAGTCTTCAACAAAATAAATGCCAGGTTTATTTTAAAGTTGAGTAATTTAAAATCAAACAATGTTTTTTAAAAAAGCTAGACTAATGGAGGATTGAATGTTTATCAGACCTCACAATGGGGAAAACTTTCGTAAGTTGTAAGTGGTGCAATGTAAGTGAAAAAGCAGAGTATAAAATAATGTGTACTATGAGTATACTTATTTGGTCAGTAATTGCTCAAATACAGAATTTCCAACTACTGGACTTCTGTAGCTTAAGTGTCTGCCTGTTCCTAATTTTCTGGTTCACAAATCTATGAAATGTTTGAACCTAAGATTCTCCTCAATGTCACTGTCATCCAGGAACTGATGTTTTCTCTCTGCCCTCTGAAATAGAGGTGTGCCTTAGTCCCGTTGCTGTAACAGAATACCACAGACTGAGACTTTATTTAGCTCATGATTTTGGAGGCTGGGAATTCCAAGAGTACGTCACTGGTATATTATGAGGGCCTCCTGGCCATGTCATAACGTGGCAAAGAGCATCATAAGGCAAGGGAAAAATGGCATGTGAGTCAGCTGAGGTTCTTTTCCTCTTATTATAAAGCCACCAGTCCCATCATGGGGGCTCCCCCCTGATGACTTATCTAATCCTAATTACCTCCCAAGGGCCCCACCTCCAATCAACATATCAACTTGGGGATTATGTTTCCAACACATAAAATCTGGGGGACACATTCAAACCATAGAGGATTGGAGGGAGTTATTTAAATTATCTTAGGTGTGGAATCTTGATGAAAAAGGGGAAAGAAAGGAGGGAGAAGACGGAACCACTCCCTGCAAATATCTCACCCCAATGCAAAAGGCTTTGATCTTTTGCATTTTGGAATCTACGTACTGAACTTCACCCCCAAATGTGTGAGGTGTTATCATTAAAGGTGTTATATTTTCCATACCATCATCATTGCATAAAAGAAAAAGACAAGGAGTAAATACATAAAAATGATGATATTTGCTTTGGAGTGGTGGACTTATGGCTAAGCTTTCTATTTTTATAATTTTCTCTACTCTTGTAACTTTTTGAAACTTTTAAAAATTCAGTATAAGACCTTGCAAATCATTTAATTAGTATAAATCCCTCAAGATTACACAGTTCATGATTATAGCTCTTAGTTAAATAAAAGCAATGTATTTATTCCTGCTGCACTTTCTTGTCTTAATGTTTCATTTATATTTGGATTGCCATTGATTGTGATCTACCTGGAGTCAGATCAAGATTGAATCCTAGGTCTATTGCACACCAATTTTGTGTACTCATCTGGTAAAATGGAAATAATTATGCTATGTATTCCAACAAACTATGGAAGATAAAATGAGATAATGTAATAAAAGTGTTTTATGAAGTGCAAAATACCATGAAATATGTCATTTGATTATTTTTACACTAAGATATTAACCAAGAAAAACTATAGATTTCATTTATTATCCAAGTTTATTAGCCTTTTCTTAGAGCAAAATCCAATTTGTGGATCTTATCCCAGAAGCAAGTGTGAGAATGAGAAATGTCTAGAGTGGAATTGAGCATAATTAGAATTTTAAATTTTTAATAAAACTTGTCATAGACTAAAGATACTGAGACCTAAGAGCTTTCCAAATGAAGGAGAAAGATTAATATTTTACTTTTATAAGAATGATAACATAAGTAAAAAATATACATCAACTACTATTTCCAAATACCTAATCAATACTTATTAATCAACTAAATCAAATATTTTTATATGCTAAATTTAAAAATAACTTCAAAATAATGGTAAACATTTATGTGTATGTATTACTATGAATAATTTTAATGTATTATCACCCAATATTTAAGTTTTTAGTAAATTTTACTGTTTAATATTTAAATTATAATACTCAATATAAGAAAATGCTTCAAAAATTGGGAAATAAGAAAATCACTTAGTCCCACCAATATAACATAAATAACATTATTATTATTAACTTTCTTTCCGTTATGCACACACACACACATATATGTTAACATGATAACCATAATGAACACACAATTTTGTATATGGTATTTTCACTTGCTTAAGTCATAAACTCTTTCACATGTTTGTATGTCTATTAAGCTTTTACTTTAGAATAAAATATAGAATAGTGTAAAGGATTTTTCTCCCCCCAAATGTAAAGCTATTGGATAACATCCCACAGAACTTCCTTATCTAGAAGACCTGTCAAAAAGAAATAAATTTCCTAAGGAAAAATGACAGAGTGATTTTGGGAAATACAATTCAAATCTGCTGTTTCTCACTCCAAACAAACATGATTGGGTGACTGGAAAGTGATGTTATTAGGATATTCTCATTAAATTCCACAGTACCCACAGTGCCTAGTGAAGAGGAGGAATTTCCACAAATGTTACTTGATTCTTTTTAAACAATTGGATCTTCCTCAGTTCCCATGAGGAAGGTTAGGAGAGATCCTTTACTTTTTACAAGTGTTTACAAGGGGCTGGTATTGCAATTTCTTGCATTAATTTTCTTAGAGCCAAAATTTCAATGAAACTCTCACTTTTCCTTTATAATAATGTTTCTTTTATTTAATTTCAAAAATCTAGGGGGTGCAAGTGTGTTTTGTTACATGGATAAATTTTATCTAAATTTTTACTAAATTTATAAAAAATACTTTTCTTACTTGAATAATAAATTAACCTTAGTTTATTGTAACTTTTTACTTTATAAACTTTCTTTTTAACTTTTTGACTCTTTTGTAATAACAATTAGTTTAAAATATAAACATATTGTGCAGCTAGCTGTACAAAAATACTTTTTTTCTTTATATATTATTCTATAATCCTTTTTCTATTTTTAATTTTTATTTTTTTCTCTTTTAAAACCTTTTTCCAAACACTAAAACACAAACATACACATTAGCCTAGGTCTGCACAGGATCAGGATCATCAATATCACTGTGTTATACCTCCACCTCTTGTCCCACTGGAAGGTATTCAGGGCCAATAACATGAATAGAGCTGTCACCTCCTATGATAATAATGACTTCTTCTGGAATACTTCCTGAAGGACCTGCCTCAGGCTGTTTTACAGTTAACCTTTTTAAAAATACTAGGAGTACATTCTAAAATAACCATAAAAAGTTTAGTATAGTAAGTACATAAACCAGTTACATAGTTGTTTATTATCATTATCAAGCATTATGTACTGTACATAATTGTATGTGCTATACTTTTATGACTGGCAGTGCAGTAGGTTTGCATACACCAGTATCACCACTAACACGTGAGTGATGCATTGTGCTATGACAGTAAGATGGCTAAGATGTCACTATGAGATAGGAATTTTTCAGCTCCATTATAATTTTATGAGACCACTGTTATATATGCCTTCCTTCATTGACTGAAATGTCATTATGTGGCATGTGATTGTATTTACATAGCATTTACAATGTGTTAGGTATTATAAGTAATCTAGAGATTACAAAGTATACAGGAGGATATGTGTAGATTATATGCAAATACTACACCATTTTATATAAGGGACTTGAGCATCTGCAGATGTTGGTGTCTGTGGGGGTCCTGGAACCAATTCCCTGAGGATACAGAGGGATGACTGTACACACAAATAATAATCATCACCAGCACTTACATAGTGTAAGTACATCAAGCTTTATTTTGAATTTCCATTACAATCTGAAAGAGAAAGCATATATGTATGTGTGTGTGTATATATTTATATATGGAGGAGATCCAATTGTTTCCCCATATTTCGCTGTGGAAATTAAGCCACCAAGGATTAAGTAATTGCCAACAAATAACATAGTCAATATATGGCAAAGCCAAGCTTAAAACCAGGCAGAATAGCTTTAGAGTCTGTGCTCTTAATGCCTATTCTATATGCACATTACTCTTCTTTCACACAAAAGGAAAATAAGGTTCAGGGACATTAAATATGTTGTTCAGTATTACATAGCAAGTAGTAAAGCTAAATTTCAAACACAAAGCCAACACACCTTCCAATTTCCTACATAATTATTCCAGTACATTATTCTTATGGATATAAAGAACTTTAAAGGTCATTGGGGAAAATTATAAACATGTAAGTGTTGAGAAAATGTAACTAGAGAAGAGGAGCTCATTTGGTCCCAGGAAACAAATGATGTGATTTATTTTAAAATAATAGAGAAGAACTAAAAGGCCTGAGTTGTTAATAATAGCAATGCACAAATATAGTGATTTTAAAAATATAGCCTTTAATTTATAACATAAGACAAATATACAATCTGATGAGTATCTCTGAGACTATAGATAGGATTATGTCTAGAATACAATGGTGGCAGGATACACCTTATTCAGCACAACAAAAACAAAGCAAAAATTAGATTTAATAAAAATAATGTAGAAGGAGGGATTAGAATTGAGATTCTTCTATGAAACAGACAGAGGAAGAATGACAAGATTTCTATTAAACAGTAAGAAGAACATGAGTGACATAATTGCGTGAGCACATCGTAGGCTACACAGTGAAAGAACTAAGATATCTGCCATTTTCCTAATGTAGAAAATCAAAATGTACCAGAGGCAAGATATAGAGTGGTAGAAGCTTTCAAATATTTGACAATTCTTTGAAGTCTGAATTATTCTAAAAGAGACTCACTTTTACTTCCCTTATTTTAGCATTTATATAATTGACAAATATTCACTATGTGCCAGACCTTGCCTTTAAGTTGCTTGGGGAGGCACATACCTTAGCCACTGGGAAAAGGTTTCAAAAAGGTCAGAGAAAAGACATTTGTGACCCCATGATAAAAAATTCTAGCACAGATTATTGAATAGGTAAATATTTAATATTTAAATAACTTAATTGAATGAATGTATTTGAATAGCAAATGCTGCTCAGTGGGAGTAAAATTGCCTTAGCCCATAGTCTTTGCTGGAATGATTCCGCCCCCTCCCACCCCTGTAGAAAACTAATAGTGGAACTTGTGGGCTATTGTACTTAGATCATGTGGCACTGCTACTCCTACTAATAATAGGGACAGTGATATTGAAAAGACTATGAACATCATAGGAAGACAGTGAAGCACATTAATTGCTGTGTAACCTTGGGCAAACCTCTTAACTCCCCTGAGTCTGTTTTCTCAATTTTAATTGTAATAATGGTGGATCCTGAGTTAAAATAGCTACCATGTAACACCTAACCATATTTTCTAACACTAAGAGTGGTCAAATAGAAATTGGATGACACATATCTGGGGCTCTACAAGAGGAAAATCAGATGGGAAGCCAACTAGATCCTAATTCACAGAGTCCATGGTCCATCATCATCATATTTATTTGTTTTACTTAACAAACATCTACATATTGTTAATTCTGTGCCACACTTTGTCCTGAGGGCTTTGCAGATATTAACTTATTTAATCCTCATCAATATTTGTTTATGTGTACTACATTTCACATTCTGATGCTTGAACATTACAATTATAATTTTGTCCACCATGGATGCCAAAGACAATAAACTACCAACTAGTTACAAATGCATTAAATTTCTAAATTCCAGGTGTGTGAAAATAGCTTTGGAGTCTATCATAAGGGTTTTTTTTCCCCCAATAACCATTTTAAAACTAAAGACAGAGGCGGAATTTTTTCCCCAGTTGAAAATAAACACAATACAACATGTATACTATCAGACACTATAATCTGGTAAATAAATCACTGGGTTAAAAGTCAGGATCTTGAACGCTCTATCACCCATTTTATCACAGAATTATATCTTGTCTAAGCAAACAAAACTTACCAGAGAGGAATGGAGTCAATTTGGCATTTTATTAATGACCAATTTGAATGATCCCACAGTTAATTCCCCAGAAATATAGCTGGGGAATATGAATCTGCAAGGTCTTAAGGAAATACATTGTGCAGCATGACTCCAAATTTACACTGTGACCTTAGTCAATTCTCTCCAAACTTCTCTGTTCCTTCTTTTGCAAAATGAAGGCCATATGCCCAGACAGAATCTCAGGAATACAAACCGGGACCCAGTTAAGAAGTCTCCAAACTTCTCAGTTTACAATGACTCCCAGAGAGATGCTAGTCAGCATAGGATAGGCTATGATTTGGCAAAAAAACAACCCCCAGATTGGAACAGCTTGACACAGCAAAGATTTACTTCCTTCTCATGTCACAATAAGCAAATGACTTTCCTTCTCTTTTTAGAACTCAGGGATCTCCTTGCTTCTATCTTGCAATGTTGCCATTTTAAGGCCTTTGTTTACTGCTTTACAGATGATAGAGATTATTGAAAACTTACCTTCCTTCACTTAACTTCTGAGACTGGAAGACAAACATCCCTTGGATGAATCCCCTGCTTTTGTCACATGACCCCAACATAGCCAAAGGGGATGCTAGAAAATGTTGGCAAGCAAGTGGGATATTTGATTAGTGCTAAGGATCTCTTCCAGAAGAGGTGAATGAGTATGCTCAGGATAACATAAGTAGCACATGCCAGATTCAAGACTAGACCTCAGGAATTCCAGCTCCCAGTTCAACGCTCCCTCCAGATAATATGTGGGTTAACCTACTAATGTATCCAAAGGCTTTGAAATTGGCAAAGGCACAATTCTTTGTTATTGTAATTGCTTGCATTTTATTGTGATTCCTCAAAGGAAAAAATAAAGCTGCTTCATCCAATACAGAAATATGTACCCTTAATTAGTTTTCTAGCAGAGTTACAAAAATCTGCCTACATTTCTCTGTTTTACATTATTCCAGAAGCTTTATTCCAAAAGCTGTTGTGCTATGACTCTTGCTTGAAAAGATTTTATCAAAGACAAAATCCAGACTATACCTATTGAGTATTCTATCCTCCCCAAGTGAAAGTTTGTAGAGTTGAGAATCTCCTCGTATTAATAGAATGGACTAATAAGTTGAGCTACAAAGTATGGAGATTCTTCAGAGGTATTTGAAAAGGTTTCTGAAACTTTCTAGGATAAGATTTAGATTTTTAAGATCCTTTCTTCAACACTAGGATGAAGGAATAAATCCCATTGTGTTTTGGTGACTGCCTGCTTCCACTCAAGCCTTCTTGGCTCCAGTGGTTTATGTTTGAAGCCAGAGAAGCAATTCAGTCTACTGGACATTTTAAGAAAATGTGGTTATACAAAATCTGGGTTATAATAAAATCCTGAGTTGATCCCATGACTTGGCTAAACCTTTAATTATTTGTAAAAGTAAAGCTTTTTACATAACTACAATTAAGAATAAAACAGGACAAGAAAATATGCAGTTGCTTTTTATTTTACCATACTGATATGTTGGGAGGATCTTTCTGCCTTTAGAAAAAAAAAAAAAAAGTTCCTCATCCTTTCATTAATCCAGCCAGAGGCAAGTGCAAACCTATGGTGAATGCCATCAACGCCTTCCATCTCTCACAGGCATGAAGTGCATATTCTTCATCTTGATGATCATTGCAACTCTTGAAGGCAGCATGCAGGTAGTTTATAAGATGCACCTCTGATGCTCTAGTAAAAATTGGTCACTACCTCTTCATTTCTTTTCTTTCAAGACAAGGAAATTCAACACAAAGACACTGAGTTTTTCATGTTCAAGTTTGCTTCTCTATATGCGAAAAGAAATAGTTCTATCAATCTATCTTCTAATGGACATCCTGAAATCTATAATACATATTCATTTTCTAAACAGACTGTTCCCATTTTTTATTCATTGAAAAAGTACCACCACTTACTTTTGCTAATCTGAGATAATAAAATTGGGATTTTCTGGTAATAAAAACTTGAACTTTATCAACTTCATTTTATTTGCTTACTTACATTTCTACATGACAAGACTGAATTTAAGGTCGAAGTCTTTCTTACTCATCTTTGAATTTCTTATCCCAAAGACCCTAGGGTCCGGATCAGTTTTGTGAAAATAAAACAAGAGGCCCTTAATACACTTTAATGGATTAAAAGGCAGTTCTTGGTCTACAGACAAAATAATATCTGTTCATTTACAAGTAGCAGGGAATTATTAAATGAACATGTTTACCAACATAACTAGTTCTATTTCCTTCCAGATAAATTTAAAATTTATAAGATCAAAAATAGTTTAAAAATTGACACAGTGTCATACTAGAGATAAAAAGCATGTATGATTCTGAGATAACCAAAATAAACCATGCTAATGCAATGCTAAAGGTGAAAAGAAACATCAAGAACTTCAAATTCTTTCCATTTGAGGAAAGTTAAGCACCAAAAGGAGCAGCTCTCAAAACCACACTATGAATACATGGCAGAATCTACATGAAAATCTGGGTAGTTTAAATACAAGGTCAGTGCTTTCTTTACAATTCCATTTATTTAAATATAAAGAAATATGTGAAGATTTTATCCACATGTACACCAGATGTCATTAATTTTACTTTATGTCACTACATAAGGTATTAATAAACAACTCTCAACAAAAATATTTGAGGAGGCTGTTGATCTTATTTAAATCTTAGAACACAATACTTTGAGGATTCAATTTTAAAAACTAAAAATATGAAATACTTGCTGTGCTAGAATCACAATTGGAAGACAATTATTCAAGAGGTGATCTGCTTTTGGCTTCTGAGTAAATGTTAAACTCTCCTGTATTTTTGAAGAAATTTATTTACCAATTCCAAATTATACAGACATATATTTATGAGAATATTCACATATTTATTAATATCTTCATTTTATGCTGAGAATATAGAAGAGCATTATGAGAATATCCTTACCTTTATATGTCTAATTTTTATATGTGTCCTATATTTATAACTGCAATATTTTGGCATAATCTTATACAGATAGCAGGGTATTTGGTGATGCCCATGGGTAAAAATCAACAATATGTGAAGCCAAGGCTTTGTGAATTTAAGAAAAGAGAAATTTACACTTTCTTTCACCAATAGCACTACTTTTCAGTTTATTTTTTATTTTTCTTTATTACCCAGCATAGACTTTTTAAAAATAGAATTTTAGGAGGCCAAAACATTTTATTCAGGATGAAATAAATACTCGGAAAGCAAAAGAACTTATACCTGAAATTTTTTCTCTAAGGACTATGGACCTCATTTTTCTTTATTACACTGACACATTATTGGTTTTTGGTAATAAAATACTTGCAATTTAAGTAAATGGTCTCGTTTGGACACAACCCACGATCATGTAATAGCAAAAGAAAGCAAATGAATAAAAATATTTCCTGAACTCACCAGAATAGCTGCTTATTTTTTAAATCAAATTGCTTTCGTTAATATGTAGTTAAATATAAAAGGATGTTACATTTATATAATTAAATATTTCTTACTATTGCTTTGGAAGAATACGGAGTGATTTTCATTTTGTCATCTAAGAATACAAGAGAATAAATATTCAAAAACACTATGAGACAGTTCAACATACAAAACTCTCCTTGCAATATGATTATAAAATCTTCTGAAATTATATGAGCAGATCTTTATTTCAGTGAAAAAAAGTTATACTCTTCAACATAAAAGAATTATTTTCTAACTTGAGAAACCCACATTTTTCATGAAAATCACTGGCCTGTCTCAAGGTTTAATTGAAACCAAATGAAGTCTAGTAAAACTAATCAAAACCAAACAAGCCCTTGGGCTACATGAAGGACTTACTGCTAGCAGGTTTTACCTCAAGTTCTCGAAGATTTGGTTAGAATACTCCAAAATCAAATTTAAAATGTTGCCATGCCTTGTTAACTGAACATAAAATATTCTCCCAGGAGTTCTATGAATAGTTAAATTACAAATGCAACCTTATTATCTACAGAGTTATACTATGACCATTAAGAAAGGCAGACAATGTGGAATCAATTCATAAAAAGTAATTGATGATAAAGAATTAACTTTTCCATATATTAGAACTTATATGCTACATTAATATCACTCATTAAATAAAAATTTCAGGAAATCTCTCAAAAACATCAATGCATAATTTGCAGAAATCATTCCACAAGAGCTGAAATCTCAAAAGTAGTTCATGGGTGGGATCAAAATCAGGAAAAATCAGGAAAAAAAAAAACCCCAAGGTTATTAGAGGGAGTACCAGATCTGAAGCTGAACAGTCATATGACTCTCAACTTCTTACACTTGAGTTTTCTTCTTACAAAATGACAGTAATAATTCTAACTCTTAACATACCCTTTTGTCAGTTGTAGTTATATAGAGTGATGCAAATGGAAGTTATTTGGAAAGCATAAAGCAGATATCAGCAAATATCTGGAAGATAAGGAAGAGAAAAGATGATCACTTCCAAATTACTTGCTCACTAACCAGAATTTCCTCTTTGCATTTGAAAGCACACAAAGAACTGATAGAAGAAAAAGTGACTTCCGCTTTGATAAATAAGAGTACAAGTATTTTGATGTATCTTGTTTCATGTTAAATAATATGAAATTTATTATCCCTCTGAATACGTATGTCTTAAGTGAATACCTATTCAATATTTCGACAAGCAGAATAATAAGTAGTATGACCATTTGCTGAATAGAATACAAATGTTAAATATAAAAGTGATTTAAAAGATTTTGTGTTGCAATACCGAATAGGCCCAAGGACCATTTTTTATACTATGCACTTGGGCTCCTGCCAGACCACTCTTAAAATTATGGAGTGTTAAAAAAATAAATAGACACAAAATTAAAAAGGACTGTCCTAAGAGAAAATCAAAAGAAAAATTTCTCTTCAGGCAGTTAGACAACCTACATTTTTCACAAAGACAAAGGAACAAAGTAATATGATTGAAACATATAGTAAAGTTTATTATCAATAATTTGATGTGCTTAACCAGACTTTCTGATTAACTGAGGACATGTGATACAATTACTACTTTTGTTTATAATTTTAAACTGCTAACAAACTAAATAATTTAATAATACATTTGATCATTTTCTTATATTAGTAAGTTTGTATAACTCACTAATAGTTACACTATTAAATTAGTAATTTAATTTTTGGTGATGTAAGAGATGGCCTTTAGTTAATTAACATTGTGTGCACCTTATGGCCAAACAGATTTTTACCAATTACCTTCGAATTTTTGACACCTTACATAGACTTAAAATTGCTAAACGGTCACTAAAATAATGTAGTCAAACTCAAATGTATTTGCCCTTAAAAAGTTTTCTGCCTTTGTGGTAAGCAATGAACAAGAAAGAATAGCAAAAAATCTCTGAATTCTTTACTGTAAACAATACACACAAAATTCATAAAATGTGCTCTTTTGGGTGTGAGCAGAATACTGACTTATTCAACAGCTTCATTTGATTTTAAGTGAATAGATTTCATAAGTTAATGTCTTTTCTGAATTCATTTTCATTGGTGGGACTGAGCCTATCTTTTAATGTATATGGGAACTAAGAAAATGGTAACATGCTATATTCTCCTTACTCCAATGACCACTTCTGCCAACGTGAAGTTACACTGAAACTAGCAAATATCAGGAAACTTTGCTTCTGATGATGATGACTAGGTAATTCAGATCAGTCCTCTTGCTGACAACAACTAAAAATAGTTTCATAAAATATTAAAAAGGAAACTAATTTCTCAAATAACCTATAAATTCATGAAGAATTATGGGATGAGATCTAGGAGAGGATGGGAACTCATAAAACCACACCCAATACTCAAGGCTACTTTCACATTGGGGCTACTTACCAAATGTAAAGAAAGAGCTAAGAAACTAAGCTGCATCTTGGCAAGCCTGCAGGGGTCAAAATACAAAATGTGATATCCAAGGCCCTCAAATATTGGCTATATTGGGCTTAGTAGCATTCCTTACAACAGGATTACAACTCTGAATGACCACTCTCTAAGAGTACAGCTGAACCAGAAATAAACCAGCCAGTACACATACCTACAGTTCAGCTTTGAAAATGTTAAACTTTGAAAATTTGATTAAAGGCATCTAGGATTTCTAATACCTCTAGACATGTAGCAAAAGCAAACCAAAATTCTCCTTGTAGAAAGATAATATACTGGGCCTCAAAACTTTTCTAAAATGTTTTCTCAAATACAATGCCTACTCTACAGTCAAAGACAATTAGGTACCCAAGAGAAAGGCATCATTTACAAACCCAACAGAAACCATCAAGAAAGAAGATCAGAGAGACAAAAAAGATGAAACTTTTGGGGAAAGGATATGATATATTAATGATATAGTAAGAAAAATGTAACATACATTTGAGAGAAGTTTCAGAAAGAGAGAGAAAGAACAGGGAATTAGCAATATTTGAAAAGATAGTGGATGAGAATTTTCCAGAACTGAGAAAGATAGCAATGTACAAGTTCAAAAACCTAACGAAACTCAAGCAGGATAAAAAGCAGACACATCATAGTAAAACTCAGAAAACTACAGATAAAAGAAAATCGTAAAGATCTATTTATATAATGTGTAACTATTTATATGTAACAATAGATATATCTATTTATATATTAATAAATTATATCTATGGAAAGAGGGAGATAGAGGGAGAAAGAAAAAAAAGATAAATTACTTTCCAAAGATTAATGACTGACCTCTTCACTGGAAGCCAGAAGACATGCGAATGTTTTTTTCAACGTACTACAATAAAATAAATTCCAACTGAGGATTTTGTATCTAATGAAAAAGTCTTTCAAGAATGAAGGTGAAAGAAAGACATTTTCAAAGAAACAAAAACTAAGAGACTTTACAACCAGTAGGCCTATACTAAAGGAAATTCTTACTTCAGGCATAAGAAAAATACAGTTCACCCTTGAACAACACACGGGCTCAAACTGTGCAAGTCCCTTATACGCTGATTTTTTTTTTCAATAAATACAGCTGGCCCTCCATATATCCACATTCTCAGGTTCCAAATCCACAAGCAAACTCAGATTGGAAAATACAGTATTCTCACATGTGAAACTCATGGATACAGAGGGCCAACTTTTTACCTATATGCAGATTCTGCGGTGCCGACTGCAGGGCTTGAGTGTGCTCTGATTCTGGTATCTGCGTCAGCCCCAGAACTAATCCCCCCATGGGACACCGAGGGCCAATTTTAATCCCAAATCCCAAATGGAGGTTCAGAGACTCGAGGAGAAAGGAAGCCCAAGAAAAGCGATGGAAATATGGATAAACCTAATTAAACATTGACCCTGTAATAAAGGTGTTTCGTGTAGTTTATAAAAATTTATGGAATTAAATATTCCTATCTCATACCATATAGAACAAATAATCTGGGCTGATGATATAAGTAAATGTAAAAGGCAAAGTAATAAATGTTCTAAAAGATAACACAGGAGGATATCAACAGGACCTCAGAGTAAGAAAAAGCTTCTTAAACATTATCAGAAAAAGTACTAACTGTTAATTAAAGATTGATTAACTTAATTACATTAAAATTAAGAGGTTATTTGTCAGAAGGCATCTTTAAGAAAGTGAAAAGGTGGCAAGCCTGCCGAGAGGAAGAAGATATTTTTGACTCCTATAACTAACAAGGGCTCATACCTGGAATAGACAATGAACTTCTACAAATCAACAGGAAAAGGCCAGGCAACCTAATTTTGTAAAAATGGGGAGGAAACTTGAATAGGCATGTTACAAACAGGACATCCAAATAGCCAATAAGCATACTAAAAGATATTCAACCTCACTCATAATGGGAAACGTTATAATGAAAAGCACAATGAATTGCTACACTCACCAATACAACATGTTGGCTGGGATGTGGAGCAACAGGAATTCTCATACACAAATACTTGGACATTACTTAATAAAGAGGAAGATTGCTAAGAACAGCATCTCCACTCCTACTCCCAGGTAAATATCCAACCAACTATGTGCATATGTGGAAGTTTGTATAAAAATGCTTATAACAACATTATTTTAAATAGACATAAACTAAAAATATGTATGAACAGTACAACTGACATACACTGCAGTACCAAACAGCCATGAAAATAAACTACCTACTGCTATACACAGCAACGTGGATGAATCTCAAAAACATAACACCTAATGAAATAAGCCAGGCACAAAGAAACTTCAAAAACAGGCAAAATTAACTTTTGGTATTAGAAGTCATGATAGCGGTTACCTTTGGGGATGAGGAAAGGAGGAGTAGTAACGACTAATGAGGGCCCAGGAGGGCTTCTGGGGTATGTCTATTTCTCTGTGTCTTTTTTTTTTTTAACACTGATGGTATTTACATAAGTGTGTTTATTTTGTGACAATTTATTGATCTGGACATTTACAATGTATGTGCTTTTCTGTAAGTGTATTTTAATTCAATAGTCAATAAACATTATATACATAATTTTATATCTGTATGTTATATAGATATATAGGATTAAAATGTTCAAATGCATGGCAACAACAATTCAAAGAAGAGCCCAGAATTTTGTGTCTTCTTCAGTGTGTTCTAATAAATATTTCAGGAACAAATATTTCCAATCTTACTTAAACTGTTAGGAATTAGAAAAAGAGAGTACATCCTACATCTCATTTTGTGAGCCTAGCATAAACCTGATATAAAGCCAGAAAAAGAAAATGTAAAAAAAAAAAAAAAGAATTAGGTCACTCTCATTCATAAATATATATGCAAAAATTCAAAACAATTCTTCTGCAAAGCAAAACCAGCAATATATAATATGTAAACATATCAGGACCAAGTCTATCCTAGGTATAAATGTTGGCTTACATTGAAGAATAAATCAATCAAATTTGCCACATCAACACTGTAAAGAGAATAGTCACATTATTAGCTCATATAATATAGAAAAAAGTCTATAAAAATTCAACATCCATTCATGATTTTAAAATATTCAACAA
The DNA here is from genome assembly GCA_023783475.1 of Daubentonia madagascariensis. Classification (NCBI taxonomy): domain Eukaryota; kingdom Metazoa; phylum Chordata; class Mammalia; order Primates; family Daubentoniidae; genus Daubentonia; species Daubentonia madagascariensis. The sequence goes on along the minus strand of JAKFHU010001684.1, from coordinate 18,692,196 downwards.
ATTAGGAACAAAAGGGCACATCTTTCAATCAAAAAATAAAAATCTGCAATCATACTTAGTGCTAAATCTGCAACAGTAAGACAGTAAGCAAAGACAGAGATACTATAACCACCCTTATTCAACATGTCAGTATTGATAACTGTCAATATTTGTAGATGACATTTTTTCTTACATAGAAAATGGAAATAATCTACAAATTGATGTAATTAATAAGAGTTTAGTAAGATCATTCTCTATAAAATCAGTGTACTAAAACCAATTGTATTGTTAAATATCAACAATAAAAAATATTTTTATAAGATATAACTTATCATAACATGAAAAATATTAGGCAGTAAGGAAAAAAAATCTAAGAGAAGATATATAATAATTCTATGGAACAAAGTTTATTGAGAGAAATTAATGATATACATGAAGAGGTATATCATGTTTATGGATTTAAGACAATATTATAAATATGTCAGTTCTTCATAAATTGATCTATAGATCCAACGTAATAACAACCAACATTACAACAGAATTTTCAACTTAACAGCTGATTCTAAAGTGGAAATAAAATTAAGAGCCACAAATAGCTAAGCACTCTTGTATGCAAATAAAACATGGGAAAGCTTGCTCAACTGATATCAAAACTTTCCTTAAAATATATTAATATTGAGATACTGTAGTATTAACACAGAGAACAGCACAAAGACCAACAGAAAATAATAAAGATCCTAGGAACAAACTGATATATATGTATAGACCCTTTATTTAGTTGTCCTGTGTAAAAATAGGGAAAGAACTTCTTTCTCAAAGTACATTGCTGAGATAAATTTTAGTGCTTAAGCTAGTATTTGGGGGATTTCTTGTGTCTTAATGAAAATGGTTCTTATAGAATCTCCTTAGCAAATGCTTGTATTTCAATTATGCTCATTTATTATAAAAGTATTTATTGCTATAAAGGTATTTTATAGGTGCAACTTAAAAACTGTTCAATGAATGAAAAACTATTCCAAAATGATTTTATCTTTTACCTGCTGCATAGATTCTTATAAAAAAAGAGCTATATTAAAAACTAGATGCTGTCCCCCTCTTTCGAATATACAATTGTAAAGCAACCTAAAATAATGCCTCAAAGTTAATCTTCAAAAAAACCTATTTTAATGCTTTGTTTATAAAAATTTGTAATAAATTTCTTTCAAATTATTATTAGTAGTATTAGTTCTAACTAAGGATGTAATATACTAAGAATTAAAGTGAATATGTAGGTATTAGAAACAGATAAATTTTTAAGAATTGTATTTCCTTCATATTAATGTTAAATTCCACATTTGATGATTCAGAAACTAGAACTGTAGTTTTAAATTAAATATACATATTATATAAACATAACATAAATACATTTTTGTTTTAATTTAATTAGTCTTTTCTTCTAAATTTTTATCATATCAAAAATGTTAAAATTTGGTAAACTTTGTAAACTTACGTAAGAAGCAAATTTTCTCTCTCACATTCAAACAGGACGTGGAATTTTACCTTCTAATGCACAATTCTGTATTTTTAATTCTTTAGGTATGTTCTAATTTTACATTTCCCAAACACAAAATACTCAGTGAGCTTGGTCATTAGTTATTAATTTTAATTATTATTTAGACATTTGCTTATTAATTAAATGTATTAATATAACTATGCAACAAGGGAATCTACTAAAAATATTGGAAGTGTATAACCAGTTATTATTTGAATTATAACAAAAAATTTGCTAAGGAGTTGATGATACTAGAAGTGGTCATTGCAAATATAATGCCCTGCTTTTAGGAAAGAAATACTGTTAGAGCTCTCTTCACATTACAGAATTAGCACAGAAATCTGCTTCCAATTAAAGAAACTGTGGGAGAACCCAGCTGTATTTAGGATTTGGCAAATGTATTAAACTGTGCTCCAAATGCTTTGGTTTCAGCAAAGTTTATAAAGTATTTTCTTATGTCCTTTCCTCCTTAACTTTAAAACACATGTCCAGAGTATGGATCTGTGAGCCTTTCCTTGCAGTTACAATGATTAGAAGAAGTTTTAATATTCAATGCCTGTAATATTTTCTAATACATGCAAAGGGTGAAAAAGAATATTCATGAGGTCACCTGTGTAAACTAAAGGATTTATATCTTGGTTGTCAGAGTGTTTACAAAATGATTCACTTTTGCATAGAACCAAGGAGCTAAGTTTTGCCAACAGCTGATGGCACTCAAGCTGAGTGGTCTGGATTTAGTTTGAAATACAAAAGCCAAGCAAACAAGGAGGTTGTTTCAGGATAGTTTTAAAGTTCCCACAACTACTTCTGACGTCCTGTGTAATAACATTTTGAAAACTATGATTCTAAAGCAATTTTGTTATGGGGAAATGTTTTCTAGGGGTTTTAAATCAAATATAAAAATTAGAAGGGCTTTTGAAATTGGAATGAGTAGAATAAAAATAATATGGAAAACCCACTAAAATTAGTCTGGAGAATTTTTTTTTTAAATCATAACATGAGAGCCATCTTAGAACTTACATGGTCTATTTCCCCCCTAAAAGTAAAATAGATCATCATGTTTCTCTTTCATTAGCTTACTCAGTAACAGTTCTTCCATGTTCAATCTTTAGTAACAGAAAGTTCTAGGAAGACATGATGAAAAAAAAGTACACATGGACATCACACTATTAATGCCACACTTCCCAGATTTAAAAGACCATCCATTGTATTATCCTGGATGGAGCTGGAGCCCATTTTTCTAGTGAAGTATCACAAGAATGGAAAAACAAACATCACATGTACTCACCATTAAATTGGTACTAATCGATCAACACTTACGTGCACATATGGAAGTAATGTTCATCGGGGATCGGGCAGTGGGGTGGGGGAGGAGGAGTTGGGTAAATTTACACCTAATGGGTGTAGTGCATGCTGTCTGGCGGATGAGCATGCTTGTAGCTTTGACTCGGGCAGTACAAAGGCAATTTATGTGACCAAAGTGTTTGTACCCCCCATAATATTCTGGAAAAAAAAAAATCCATAAGAGGAAGCAATGTCTTTTCTTCCTTAGGATAGATAAGGGAGTAAAATAGCACAATTAGAAATTACTAACACATCTATAGGACTTACTCTATGGAAGGCACTATTCAAAACCTTTTACATACATTAATATAGTTAATCCTTCCAACAACCCTATGAGGTAGACACTACTATTATCAATATTTTGCACACAGAGAAAGTAAGACACGGATAAATTAAGTAGAAATTAAGTAGAAAATTACACAGCTATTGCATTGCATATCTGGGATTCAAATCCCAGCAGGAAGCCTTGATAAACAGTGACTTTAACCACTACACTATATGATATCAGGAAGCATGACAAAATCAGGCATAAATATCTTAAATGTACAGCTTAAATAGCATAAATAGATTGTCCCTTATTAAGCTCTGGGGCCTCCAGGATGTGATTTAATCTATTGGAACTTCAGGTGTTTTTCACATGAAAAATACCAACTATAGCATAGAATTATTCATGTTTTAGAAGACTGTAAGTTCCTGGCACATATTAAAATATACACTACATGTCAGTTCCTACCAATACAAATTTTTCATTTGTTTATTATTCACAGCTGATATATAAAATAACACAGGATTCTTGGTTAAATCTGGAGTAGTGAACATGTTTGTTTACCTCCTCTCCCTTTAAAAATTATATTAAAATGTCTGTGAAAAAGTTAAGTTGGGGGCAGGGGTTCCCAGGAGGAGAAAAAAACAGGAAAGGAGATGGGAGCAGATAGGAGATTTTTAATAAAATAGGGAAACTGTAAAGAAGGTGGAATGACCTTTCCCCAGAGTATGTTCTTGTTGACTTTGTCAAAGATCAGTTGGCTATAGATATGTGGCTTTATTTCTGGGTACTCTATTCTGTTTCATTGATCTATGTGTCTATTTTTATACCAGTACCATGCTTGCTGTTCTGGTTACGATAGCCTTGTAGTATAATTTGACATCAGGTAATGTGATACCTCCAGCTTTGTTCTTTTTGCTTAGTATTGCTTTGGCTATTTGGGCTCTTTTTTGGTTCCACATGAAGTTTAGAATCATTTTTTCTAGATCTGTGAAAAAAATGATGTTGATATTTTGTTAGGAATTGTATTGAATCTGTAAGCGACTTTCTTAGTATGGACATTTTAACAATGTTGATTCTTCCAATCCATGAGCATGGGATGTTTTTCCATTTGTTTGTGTCATCTACAACACCTTTCATCAGTGTTTTGTAGTTTTCTTTGTAGAGATCTTTTACCTCCTTGGTTAAATATATTCATAGGTATTTTAATTTTTTTGTAGCCATGTAAATGGGATTTCCTTCTTGACTTGGTTCTTAGCTGGATCATTATTATGTACAGAAATGCTATAATTTTTGTACTTTGATTTTGTATCCTGAAACTTTAATGCATTCGCTTATCAAATCTAGGAGATTTTGCTGGACTCTTTAGGTTTTTCTAGATACAAGATCATATTATCAGCAAACAGGGATAATTTGACTTCATCTTTTCCAATTTGGATGCCTTTTATTTCTTTCTCTTACGTAATTTCTCTGGCTAGGACTTACAGTACTATGTTGAATAGGAGTGGTAAAAATAAGCATCCTTATTTTGTTCCAGTTCTTAGAGGGGATGCTTTTACTTTTCAGTATGATGTTGGCTGTGGGTTTGTCACATATGGCCTTTATTATTTTGAGGTATGTTCCTTCTATACTTACTTTGTTGAGGGTTTTTATCATGAAGAGATGCTTAATTTTATCAAATTCTTTTTCTACATCTATTGAGATTATCATATCATGTTTGTTCTTAATTCTGTTTATGTGATGTATCATATTTATTGATTTGCATATGTTGAATCATCCTTACATCCCTAGAATAAAACCAACTTGATCATGCTGTATTCTTTTTGATGTGCTGTTGGATTTGGTTTGCTAGTATTTTGTTGACGATTTTTACATGTATGTTCATCAAGAATATTGGCCCATAGTTTTCTTTCTTTCTTTCTTTCTTCTTTTTTTTTTTTTTGTGTGTGTTCTTATCTGGTTTTACTATCAGGGTGAAAATGGTCTCATAGAATGAGTTAAAGAGAATTCCCTCCTTTTCAATTTTTTAAACAGTTTTAGGAGGATTGGTGTTAGTTTTTCTTTTTATGTTTGGTAGACACTAGGGCTGTGAATCCATTTGGTCTTGAGCTGGGAAAATTGTATTGTCATATGCAGAAGAATGAAACTATACCCTTATCTCTTATCATATACAAAAATCAACTCAAGATGGATTAAAAACTTAAATGTAATACCTGAAACTATAAAAATGCTAGAAGAAAACCTCAGGAAAACTCTTCCAGACATTGATCTAGGCAAAGAATTCATGACTAAGAACTCAAAAGCACAGGCAATAAAAACAAAAATAGGCAAATGAAACTGATTTAAACTAAAAAGCTTCACAGCAATAGAAATAACCGATGGAGTGAACAGACAACATGTAGAAAGGGAGAAAATATTTGCATACTATGCATCTGACAGGGGACTAATATCTAGAATTTACAAAGAACTCAAACAACTCAACAACAACAAAAAGAAATAATCCCATTAAAAAGTGGGGAAAGAACATGAATAGATATTTTTCAAAAGAAGACAAATAAACAACCAATGGATATATGAAAAAATGCTCAACATCACTAATCATCACAGGAATGCAAATTAAAGCCACAATGAGATATCATCTTATACCAGCCCGAATGGCTACTATTAAAAAAACAAAAAATAACAGATCTTGGGAAGGATGCAGATAGCAGGGAATTCTTATACACTGGTGGTGGGAATGTAAATTAGTACAACTCTATGGAAAACAGTATGGAGATTTCCCAAAGAAGTAAAAATAGAACTACCATTTGATGCAGCAGTCCTACTGTGGGGCATCTACCCAAAGGAAAAGAAATCATTATATCAAAAGACACATACACTTGTATATTTATCACAGCACTTTTCACAATAGCAAGGTATGGCATCAATCTAAGTGTCCATCAATGGATGATTGGATAAAGAAAATGTGATATATATATACATATATATATATACACACACACACACACACACACACACAATGGAATACTATTCAGCCACAAAAAAGAATAAAATCATGTCTTTGCAGCAACGTGGATGGAACTGGAGGCCATTACCTTAAGTGAAACAACTCAGACACAGAAAGATAAGTAAATGTTCCCACTTATAGGTAGGAGCTAACTAATGTGTACACATGGACATAGAGTGTGGAATGATAGACAATGGAGACTTGGAAGGGGGAGGTGGGAGGGGAGTGGATGATGAGAAATTACTTTAATGAGTACAATATACATTATTCAGGTGATGGACACCCTGAAAGCCCTGACTTCACCACTACACAATATATCCATGTAATAAAATTATGCTTGTACCCCACAAATTTATACCAGTAAAAAGATAGAAAGAAAAAGAAAGAAGGTGGGAAAGTGGTGAAAGGCAAAATATAGGAGAAACCTGAAATCTAAATATCTGAAATCATAAGAAAGCCAAAGGAAATCAGAATGTAGTATATACCAAAGAAAGGTTCAAAAATGTGAGACACCATGAACCTTGAAGATAGGAAGTGGGTGAAATCAAAAATATGGAAACTAGTTGAAAGTTGTATGAAAAGCAGTTATATTCCTAGATATCCCCTTTGTCTCCACACAATAGTGATCAGTTATCACTAATCTCCCTGCCGCCACACACACACAAAATGGAGGATTTCTCTACAGCAGGGTTGAAATAGAAGCACACTACATTCAGAGACACCACACAGAGTGGAAAGCCTGGGTGCCATCTGAAAACAAAAAGATTAAATAAAACTTTACATGCTGAATGGTAGAACATGACCTCCACACCACCACCACCAAACTCCCTCTTTACTGGGCTTTGAGAAAAGCAGCACCCATGCTTACTACACCAGAAAAAACAAATCTAAGATTTTGTCTCTTGAAACAATGACAGTCAAGGAATGATACATAGTTTCTGATAGTTAAATTCCAACAAAACTGATATATTCCTGGTCCATTATTTTAAAGTAAAGCTCTTAACTTAGTAAATAGTCTCAGCTGAAGAGCGGGTAACTCTTTTTATACCATGGTAAGCATCAGGTAAAAGTCCAAAGGAAACTTGTATGATGATTGAATCCATAGCTCTGGGGTACTGCTATCTAATAGAACTTTCAAATAGATATGGAAATGTTGGGAATTTTCTCCATCTGTGCTGTTCAATGTGATTGAGCACTTGAAATGTGGCTCCTGCAACTGAGATACTGAATATTAAATTTTGTCGAATTTTCATTAACCTACATCTAAGTAACCACATATAATTAGTGGTTATCATATTGGACAGGACAGCTCTAGAGAAAACCATTAGAAAAAGGCAAAATGGAGGAGCTTGTTAGCTGCTTATTGCCACTTTAAAACAGGGCTCAAAGAAATGAACTGGAAAGAGTTACTCCATTGAAAAGAAGAAAGAAAAGAGAATATAACTTTGCTAAAAATTATCTCCCTCAGCCTGTTACCTTCAGTTTACATTGGCTGAAGATAACATAATTTGGGGCCTCACTTAGTGTGGAAAACTAACCAGCTTCTGTATCTCAAACAGCAGGAGGTAAGATGGGGCCCCCAAGCCTCTCTAAGTCACATTTCAATTTGTTCTCAGCAGGAAAGATCGATTTAAAAGATTGTTCTCCCTGTATTGTTTCAGATGTCTTCAGAGTGTAGCCCTTATTAAGTTGATCTTTCGAATGTGTTACACACACCTCTTATACTCATCTCATATTTATTTCATTTTTACATTTTTTTCTCTCTACATGATTTTGCTTGGGCGTTTTCTATTGACATATCTTCTCTTTTACCATTTTCTCCAAACTGCTGTTAAAACCATTTCTTGATTTTTAAATTTCAGATATTGCATTTTCAGCTCTTGAATGTCCATTTGAATCTTTTCCTAGATAGCAGTTCTATATTAATATTCTATATCCTTTCATTTTACTTCCACCTTTTGCTAAATTTTCATTAACATTTTAATTATAATTAATTTAAATTAATTATGTAAGTTCTTAATTAGCTTAACGTTCTTGTTTGTTACCTACAATATCTACATCATGATCAGGTGTGCTTGAATTACTTATTTTTTCTCTTGATTATCCGTCATATTTTCCTAACTTTTGCATGTCTAGTAATTTTTGTTATTTGTTAGAAATTTTAATTGAAAACTGCAGAGGCTCCATATGAAGTTATCTTCCATCAGAGAGGGTTTCCCTTTTCCTTTATTAGACACACTTAAAGAGGGACTGATGACCTCAACTAATTAGAGATTGAACTTTTTCAGGGTTGTGTCATAGTTTTAGTAAGAGTAAGTTTATCTGTGGTTAACTCCTGCTCTTCAGGAATGACCTTCCTGAGCATTTGACAGAGCATCTGCCAAGTACTCTTCTCCTCATCCCTGCAAGACATAAAGAATCAAGCTCCACTGTCACAGATTCCAAGGTCAGTTCTTCAATCACTTGACCTTCAATCCAGGCACTTTTATTCAGGGGGAGATTATCTGTATATTTGAGTAAGCCACTCTCTTTTTGGTGATTTTTTTTCTTAATATCCACAAGTCTGCAGAAAATTTCACTTTGCATCTTGACTTAGCTCCTCAACCTCTTGAGTTGCCCCAGAACTCAGCCATGTGTTAGAATCCTTTCAAGTTTACAGTTTGTCACTCCAGGTTTCCATGACAGCTAAGAGCTTTGTTGATTTCTTTTTCCTTAGTAGTAGCACTATGCTTGGATCAGGCTTATTCTCTGCCCTCATTCATAACTGGCCTGTGCCTTTAGGGAGTTTTAAGCAACTATTGATCTTCAGATCCCCTCAGAATGGTTCTTCCCTCTCTGATATCTAGTCCTTATTGTTTTATTGTACCTTTACAAATATTATTTTTGTTATTTGTTTTACTTCATCTGGTAGCTATAATGTCAGCTGTGGGTTGTTGCCAGCACAGGACTAGTAAATGAACAAGAGTTTCAGCCTTAATATCTATGGTGACATGAAATCTTTGCTTGTGCTTATCCACACATGGAACTGACTGAGACTATTACATTTTTATGAAAATTGTCTTTTCAAAGAAACCACAAGGGAAATTTTTTAAAAGCTTGTGTCTTTTTAACTTTCAAAGAAATCTCTAGATCTCTAAGTCTATTCTAGCAGGAAATGAGCTGTGAAATCTGTATTTTTCCAAAGAGAACATATTCCAACACTCACCTAAAATAAAGCCATGGAGAATAATGGACAAAAAACAAACAAAAAACTTCCTAGATGGAAAATCCAGGAGCCATGGAGGATAATAGAAAAAAAATAGTTAACTCCAGAAAGCAGAATAATCATGGTCAATTTAGTAGGATCTAGCACTTAATGATCAGCGGGATTTGACAACGCTAATGAAACAGTAACTTTACTTTGTGTCATATTCTTGACATTTCTAACAAAGGAAGTATTATTGTGGTATCCTGCCCACTAAACAAGTGTTTGTGTGTGAAGTCAGGAAAGGAGTGACTGATAACTCATCTTTTAGTTTACAGGTTGCCAAATAACAATTAGATTTAACTGACTCAAAGGATAGAATTATACATCCTTTGAGCTATACCAAGTAATTCAAAATTACTTTAGATCATTTTATGTCCAAAAGCATAATATGTTTTAAAGGTATCACAAATAAATAAAATGATTCATGGGTATATGAGTGATCAGACTGTGAGAAAATGGTATTTGTCAACCAATATCCATTCTTTCATTCTACTCTTTTAGTAACAGGATCCCCAAAGATTTAGTTGAATTCATGGCAGCTAGGAAAAGCCATGTGAATAAGAAACAGCCTCCTGGATGTGAGTAAAAACGATGTGTGTTATTCCTACATAACTTTGATTTCTTCTTTCTCCTTTCCCTTGTGCTAGACTGTGGATGTAGTGGTGAGTTTTGACTATTCAGACAAAGGAAATACTTGGCGAAGTAATAAAAATATAGCAGAAACCTGGGATACTGGATGATCTGAAGGGGCAGAGCTTCTATATCTATCCCTTCCTTGCCCCCTTCCATGCAACCGCAATAGATTCTTATCTTGGCACTTTTACACAAAAGAGAGATATAAGACTTTTACCTTGTTTAATCCATCATTCCTTTATTCTCTCTTAAAGCAGTGAAATCAATATCTTACTTAATATATTAGCCTTTTAGAATTATATGTCTTTTTAATGTATGTGCAATTTATTTTGATTAAAAACCAAAATTATATTTTATAAGAAAAAAAGAAATGCTGACCTGAAATAATTTTGAAGACATCAAATATTTCTCAATTATATTTAATTACATTAATGTTATTTTACTAGACTAAATAATATTATATTGTAGAGACCCAATTCACAAAGCACTTTAACGTATGCCTACTTTAATGTGCGTAGTATAATTTATTAAGCACTATATTCATGACAATACTCAGACTGATAATCTTGCAAGTATTCCTTATTGCAGAATACATAGGCTTCAATTTTCTGCAAGGTAATAAGATGGTAGTGGAAAGAGGACAAGACTTGGAAGTCAGAAGCACTGGGTGAATCCTAACTCCATCCATCTCACCCCCATCAGCTGTGTGTCCACTGGCTAGTCATAGACTCTCTTTGAACCTTAGTCTCTTTATCTACATAATGAAGATAATAATCTCCCATCTATTTCACAGAATTAAGTCTATCAGCTTCAAAGAACTAATAAATATGAGAATAATTTATAAAGAATTGCTAATCAAACATGTAAGCCTTAGAAAAGAAATGAATAGTAACTCAACAGATGATAAGCCAAACTTCTGCCTTTTAGGAATAAATTGCTTCTAAAACAGAAATGAGACATATTCCTATGACAGAACAAGAACAAGCAGTAAATAAAGCTAGCTCTAACAGTAAAAAGTAGATGTCTAAATTCAGATAAAAGATTAAAAATTAAAAACAAATGTTCTAAAAGTAACATTCATCTAAATGAAATCAAGTAGTTCTGATTTCTCAAAATAACATTGATAAGAAATTCAAATCAATTTCATTGAATATCAATTAAATATTCCAGAATTCAAGGCTTCTTGGGAGCTCCAATAGGTACTTGGGTAACTTATGTTAAAAGTACTGAGAAAGGAGAATCTGTTAGGAAATAACTGTTCTGTAGCTAAAAATGTCGTTCCACTTAATTAGCCAAGGTAACTCTGGGGTTACAGACTTAGATACTCCAAACACATTTTTTTCCTCACTATGAAATAAATGAAATACTATGAAACAAATAAAAAACAAATGAACATGGAGAGAAAGCAGCTTTAGAATATTGGCAATTATTATGAAAAAAATCTTTTACTGTAGCCACACAATCCTCTTAATATAAATAAGAGCCACATGGTAATTGGAGATAAGAAAACAAAAGCAAAATTAAGACTATGTTTGGTTCCTTATTAAAGTGAAACACATAATTGCATTAAAAGACAAAAACTGTGAATTGAATGTATGAAAATGTGTTTCTCCTAAAAATCATCCCAAGATACTATCTCACAAAAATATATTTTTATTACTTTAAAATGAAAATTCAAATAATGAAATTGAACACTTTAATGGCAGAACTAAAATGTGCAGAAATTACTTTTCAAAGTACATTTTTAAAATCATGTAATTATCATTGGTCTCTTATATGACCTTAAAAACAGCAAACTTCAATCCACAGTGCAAAGAAAGTCTTCACGTATTTATTTTCGACACTTTTGTTCCCTAAAACAGATTTAATATCCAACAACCAATTTGCTCTCAGGTCATTTTAGTCATAGATATAGTAAATAAATCATTAAGTCTTAAATCCCATTCAGTACTCACTCATTCCTAAATTTAATTACAGTTTGGGCAGTTATGTTTCATTTCTTTTTAATAGAGAACCATGTAAAAGAATATTAATAAATAAATAAGAAATCATTTTTTTCCTTGAAAATATTTTTAACTCTTCAAAACTAAGCTTTCGCGAAAGACAAGAGGTAGGGAGTCTGTGAGAATAAAGGCCAGTACGCGGAGTCAGATCACGGCACCCAGCAAGCTGGTGAGCAGGTGCATCTGGCTTTACGGCAGTGTAACCCTACCAAAACCAAAATCCACGTGGTCCAACCCCAGAGATGTATTCTCTTTAAATAAGCAAAGGCAAAACAGGAATTCCAATCTTTATTTGCATCTCTCAGAAATATTTGAAGCGATTCTAGCACATTTTGCATTTACAGCAGTTCTTATTAAATATCTGGTCCTATCCTTCATTCCTGTCCTCAGACAATTCTTTAAATGGCTCTGTTGCCCACATTTGTTATTTTTTCCTTCAGCCCTGAATTCTATTTCCTGTTGATAAACCATCCCTATACCCTAAACACACATGTACATAAGATATACTTTGTTCATACTTCCATCAGGAGGAAGCACTAAGTTGGAAAACTATCTACTTATCATTTTGTAATATTCCTTTTCAGGTATTCATATTGTGTTGGTTGATAATGAGGTCCATTGACTTAAATTGAAATTTAGAAACATTTCAGGCTGCATATTTATCTTGTAACACAGACTCCATCCTCTTTCTATCCCTTTTCCTATCACTCCTGCATATTAACAGCATCTCTCCTTCTAGTTTAACTCCTCAATTTATGATGATTTTGGTTAGGGATGAGACTTCCCCACATAGAAGAATAAAGATATGTCTATATGGACAGATATTGTATGGGATTGAAATGTTTGGCTTTTTCAGTCAACTAAATCTTGTCTTCATCAGTGTACTGTTGTGTCCAAAACCCACAGAATCCTGACGTGTTCTGTGAATAAAAGAGAAAATGTTTCAATTCTGTAAAAACAAAAACAAAAAAAAACAAAATAAACTAAGCTTTCCTGATCAAATTTTTAAAAATTGTACCCTGGGCCAGGCGTGGTGGCTCACGCCTGTGATCCTAGTACTTTGGGAGGCCAAGATGGGAGGATCACTTGAGCTCAGGAGTTTGAGATCAGGCTGAGCAAGAGCAAGACTCCGTCTCTACAAAAAATAAAAAAATAAAAAAACAGGCGGGTGTGGTGGCAGTGCCTACAGTTTGCTACTCGGGAGGCTGAGGCAGGAGGATCGCTTGAGCCCAGGAGTTTGAGGTTGCAGTGAGCTATGATGACATCACTGTGCTCTAGCCAGGGTGACAGAGCAAGACTCTGTGTTTAAAAAAAAAAAGAAGAAGAAAAAGAAAAGAAAGAAAAAAATCTTACCCTGAACAACCAGATTTACGTGATCACAAACAACACTGTCATTTTCTAATCTACATGATGCCTTTACTATTCTATTGGATATGTTTCAATGATATGACTAGGGTGGTCTTTTTTCCTCTCACATCATAAGATTTATTTTTTCCTTCTTCTTTTTTCAAAAAATGGTGCAACATGAATAGTAAGAGAGAAAAAAATAGGGAAATATTTATTCATGAATGCAAATTCCTGTTTTTCTCTTATGATCCATATCCAATTCTCTAGCCAATCCCCTTAGCTCTTCCTTCAAAATATACCCAAATTCAGTCATGTCCCCCAAACTCCAAGCTACCACCATAGTAAGCACGGCTGTTCCAAGCCATCAACATGATTTGCCTGATGTATGTTGTCTTAGTTTGCTAGGGCTGCCATAACAAAATACCACAGACTAAGTGGATTTAACAACATAAATCTGTTTTCTCATGGTCCTGGAGGCTGAAAGTTCAAGATCAAGGCGATGGCAGGGTTGGGTTCTTCTGAGGCCTCTCTCTTCGGCATGCAGATGGCCAACATTTTGCATCCCTCACATGGTCATTCTTCTGTTTGTATACCTCTCTGGTGTCTCCTTTGTGTGTCCAAATCTCCTCTTATAAGGACACTAGTCTGATTGGATTAGGGCCAACCCTAAAGGCCTCATTTTAACTTAATTATCTTTAAAGATCATATCTCCAAATATGGTCACATTCTGACATACTGAGGATTAGGGTTTTAACATATGAATTTTGGGGGGACACAACTGAGTCCAAAATACACACACACACACACACACACATATATATGCATATATACAGTTGATTCTCATTAGTTGCAGTAGCCATGTACTAAAAAGTCACTGCAAACACTAAATTAGCAAATACAGAACCATTGCTTCCAGGGAAAATACAGGGTTAGGTTTAAGTAAGCCTCCAGTCACATTTTTGTTAATCAATATCATAAATACATAACCTGGTTTTATGTATGTTTCTGTTTTAACAGACCTTATTTCATATATATTTCTCACAAATAATTAATATCATGGTCTTTGAATGATTTTAAGCCAGGGCTTTGGAGGCCAGTTGCATTATATAGGTTTGTTTGCTGATGTCGTAAAATGAGCTGGTCTCCTCAGCATTGCGAACCTACTCTTCCACATAACTCTTTTCTTATATAACACTTAGCAGGTATTTTTAAAATTCCTAACCCTCCTGATCTGCAGAACTTGGCCCACCTGCAAGTTTAATATTTTTCCTGCCACATCACCTTTTGAAATGTGTCAGCCAGCCAGCACTAGCCAAGAAGAGTTTAACATTTTCCTGACCCTGGGTAAGGTGATGGTAAATTTCTACAGCCTTTAGCCTCACAACAAGGCTGTCCACTGTGCTTCTTTTCTTGGTCGTCATCTCATGAATCCATAAGTTTAGTCTTTTTTCCATCTTTTCCGTAGTGTAGACACATACTACAGATGTTAATTTAGCACTTTCTGGAGTGGCTTTATGCACATATTGGTGAATTTTCTCTTTCATCTTTTGGATATACTGCATTCATTAACATTAAACTCACAACCAACAGTTCTATAACTCATGCCTGAACGAAACCGATCTAATACACGTATCTTCTCTGTAAAGCACATCACAGGCTCTTGTGCTTAGGAACCCTAGACAGCACTTCACTTCAGCACTATGCATCAAGGCCATTTTACACAATAAAATCACTAACAAAAAGCATGAAAGTGCAAAATATGTGGCACATAATAGACTGCAATAAGGAAACTTGTTTACTGTACGAAAACTGAATCAAGAAAGCAGAGCGTCACTTTGTTTGACCTCAGCTGAGAACGTATGTGTTGTGCATCTCAAATTTTTCACCACTCCATACATGCACATGTTGATGAATTACTGCAAAGTGCTTTAAGTATAGATTTGAGGCTACAAACTGAATTTACAAAATAAGCAAATGCAAATATGAAACCTGCAAATATTGAGGATCAACTATGTGTTTGTGTGTTTTTTCTTAATTTTACTCTCATTTCTGCTTCTGTAGTCTATATTCAATGCAACAGCCAGAACGACTCTGCTAAAATATGTCAGATAATATCACTCCTCAAAACCCTCAGAATAAAACTCTATGTGCGGACAATAGCCTACAGGACCCTCTGCACTTTGACCCTGGCTGCTTCCTTGAGCCCATCTTGGCAGCTCTCCCTTGTGACTATGTTGGCCTTGGCCTCCTTGCTGTTACTTAAACTTGCCAAGCCCTCTTTGGTGTCAGGGCTTGCCCTTGCTATTCCCTGCGCATGCAAAGCCTCCCTCCTGAGAACTTCATGACTCTCTCACCCCTTTTAAGTCTCTACTCAAA
This sequence comes from Daubentonia madagascariensis, assembly GCA_023783475.1. Classification (NCBI taxonomy): domain Eukaryota; kingdom Metazoa; phylum Chordata; class Mammalia; order Primates; family Daubentoniidae; genus Daubentonia; species Daubentonia madagascariensis. The sequence goes on along the minus strand of JAKFHU010001684.1, from coordinate 18,676,464 downwards.
TCTTTACAAACCACCGTTTGAAATAGTCCCTCATCCCAATCCCTTTTCCCCTCTTTCTTGCTTTATTTTTTCTCCATTGCACTTAGGGGCATGTGTCTCATTATATGTTTTACTTGTACCTATGGAGATCATTGTTCTTCTTCCCCTTTGCTCCATGACGGCAAACAGTTTTTCTCATTTGTATTTCCAGTGCCTGCAATATTGTGGGTCCTTAATAAATATGGGTTGAGTAAATGATTGAAGGAATGAGATGTATTTAATTAATTTAATTTAAAATGTTGATGGAAGAAAAAATACAAAGTTGTAGAAAATATGCAAACTCTCATAAATTTTGTCTAAATGTACTTTGTGTTTTAAGGTTTGTTTAGATCAATCAGATTCTTTTCCGGTTAAGATAGAAAACTGAAAAATCAGAAAAAATGTCCATAAAAATATTTGGTGAGCTGGTAGAAAGGTTTTGGTTTGACTTTCAAACTGAATAAGAATGAATTTAGATTTTATTTGAATACCATACACTATGGTTTGAAGATGACCCCCAAAGTTCATGTATTGGAAATGTAATCCCCAATGCCAACAGTGTTGAGAGGTGAGACCTTTAAGAGGTGATTAGGTCATGAGGTCTCTGTCCTCATGAATGGATTAATGCCATCATCACCAGAATGGGTTGGTTATCACAGGAGTGGGTTACTAGTAAAAGAATGAGTTCAGCCTCCTTCCTCTCTCTTGCAAGCACATGTGCTCTTTTACTGTTCTGCCTTCTGCCGTGCAATGACACAGCAAGAAGGCCCTCACTAGATGCCAGCACCTTGATATTGGATTTACCAGCCTCCAGATTGTGGAAAATAAATTTCTTTTTTTAATAAATTACCCAGTCTTTAATATTCTGTTATAGTAACACAAAATAGACTAGGACCACACATTCCCCATTTTCCCCTCCTTTCTATTGTTTTAGGAAGATAACACCTTCCAAAGGCCTCTGTTTTTATAACCAATAAATCAAGCAAGGAGTCATAAGTGATAAATATAATACTCTTTCTAGTTCATCAAAACACAAATTCAGAATGAATCCATTACCTAGACTTTTGGGAAAAATATTTTGCAAAGATGGTATCTAGAATCACATATCCGTTATGGTTTATCTTGACATTGTACTTTTTAAAGACACTGTGTTAAACAGCTCAAATATAGCTTCCCTTCAATTAAACTGATAAATATATCTCAGACAACCTCTCTCTTCAGTCTTATTTCTGCTTCCTTTATTTCTGATTCAGTAAGAATCAAGGCAATCTCTTTGCTTGGGTTCTATTTGAAAACAAACAAAATGAGGTACTATTTTATAAATTTAGAACAAAAAATAGAGTACCGAGGGTATAAAGTGCTTCATATAGAAGACCATTTTCAAAAGGGGTTCTTAATCATATATTTTTAGGAACTTAATCTGAAAATCAATGTATATATATGACATTGTTTGATCAACACATAGGAGATTGGCATGTTGAATTACTACTATATATTTCTTCTCTGGCACTAGTAAATTTTTATTTTATCTAGTTAGGAGGAGGAAAGGAAAGGAAGGTCTATAGCAAGAGGGAGATTTATTTTCATTTTCATTGTATGGCTAATTGTTTATGATTTAATATTTCAATAAAAATCAGTAATAACAGAATAATTAGAAGATAAACAAGGCTCAGAGATTAGGTGCCTTGGGATTTTTTTCAGTTGATAATCAATTGGTGTATGATGATAATGTGAGTAAAAGTTTTGAAAGCAAAAAGACAGCATATTTTTAATATTTTTTTCTCATAGTATAATGTTGAAAAACTCAAAGATTGAAAAAGTAGGCAATAAAAAATGTACAGTTGTACCCTTACCTTGTTCTTAAATCTGTAAAATGAGAGGGAAACAACATCATGATGAAGAAGATGATCTGCTAATTTTGCTGCTTTCCTAAATTGAGAATTTAATAAAAACAACTGGACCTTGTAAAAGCATAAGGCACTATACCACATTGTAGAATCAGGATGATTAAACAAAATAGAGAAAATGATGGCTCAAATTTTTACCTGTAACCTAATTTTGACCACAGTTTAGCTAATGGAATAAAATAACTTGAATTTTGGGATAAAGCTATTATGTCATTTTAGATTTTATGATATTCAAGAAGGGAAATTCAATCATTTGTTTCATAATGATTATTTACCAATATGTGGTAAAATAGGATAAAGAAACAAAAGGTAAGTTTACTTATTCCAGTGCACCAGGCACTGTGCTTATATATTTGAAGTAGAAAACTATCACTAGCCCCATGTATTAGGATGGAAATTCAGGCAGAGATAAGTTCAGTGACTTGTGCTGAGGAATACAGACAGAATTTGAACTCAACTCTGTCTGAACTCAGAGAACAAGGTCTTTAAAGCATCCGCCTAAAGTACCCCCTAAAGTAGCCTGCATCCATTATGTCTGTGTACCAGCATTATGCTCAATGTCAAGCACAGAAGAATGGCAAATTTAAAATCCTGACTTCAAAATCTCACAGTTTGATATGGAAATATTTTAGTTGTTATGATCTAAATTTTAGGAAGGTATTTAATCATAATATTCTGGTGGACAAGATTGAGCAGTGACAGCTTAATAAGAAAAGAGGATATAAGGCAAAGATCTTATCTTTTATTTGTGTCTTCGATTTTATTCATTAACATTTTATAGTTTTCAGTGTATAGATTTTTTATCTTCTTGGTTCAATTTATTCCTAGGTATTTTACCCTTTTTGATGCTATCATAAATAAGATTGTTTTCTTGATTTCTTTTTTGTATAGATCATTATTGGTGTAAAGAAATAAGCTGATTTTTGTATGTTGATTTTGTATCCTGTAAATTTGGGATCATCTCATCTGCAAATAGGGATAATTTTTACTTCTTCTTTTTTGATTTTGATTGGATTTAAAGAATTAGTATTGTTAAAATGTCTATACTACTCAAAGTGATCTACAGATTTAATACAATCTCTGTCAAAATTCAATTGATATTTTTCACAGAAATAGAAAAAAAAAATCCTAAAATATGTGTGAAATCACAAAACACCCCAAATTGCCAAAGCAATCTTGAGAAACTAAAAAAAAAAAAAAAGGTGGAGGCACCAAACCACCTGGTTTCAAATTATATTACAAAGCTATAGAAATGAAAACAGTATGGTACTGGTATAAAAACAGATGCACAGATCAATGGAATAGAATAGAGAGCCCAGAAATAAACCCAAGCATATAAGTTCAACTAATTTTCAACAAGGGCACCAAGAAGACACAATGGGGAAAGGATAGTCTCTTCAATAAATGGTGATAGGTAAATTGGATATCCACATGCAAAAGAATGAAATTGTACCCTTATCTTACACAATACACAAAAATCAACTCAAAATAAAGACCTAAAAGTAAGACCTTAAACTGTAAAACTACTAGAAGGAAACAGGGAAAAACTCCTTGGCATGGCCTTGGCATGGCCTCATGATTTTTTGGATATCACACCAAAAGCTCAGGCAACAAAAGCAAAAATAAACAAGTAGGACAACATCAAACTAAAAAGCTTCTGCACAGAAAAGAGGACAATCAACAAAATGAAAAGGCAGCCTATAGATTGGGAGAAAATACATGTGAACCATATATCTCTTAAAGGGTTAATATCCAAAATATATAAAGAATGCATACAATACAATAGCAAAAAATAAATAAATAAATAAAATAACCAAATAACCCAATTAGAAATGGGCAAAGGACCTGAATAGACATTTCTCCAAAGAAGACATTCAAATGGCAAACAGGTATATAAAAAGGTACTCAACATCACTAAGCATCAAGGCAATGCAAATCAAAATCATAATAAGATATCACCTTACACATGTTAGGATGGCTATTATCAAAACAATAAGAGATAACAACTGTTGCCAACAGTGTGGATAAAAGGGAACACTTGTACACTGTTGGAGGGGATGTAAATTGCTGCAGTTATTATGGAATACCGAATGGAGATTCTTCAAAAAATTAGAAATAGAACTACCACATGACCCAGTAATCCCTCTGCTGGGTGTATACTCAAAGAAATGAAGTCAGCACCTTGTAGAGATATGTGCATTCTCACATTTATTATAGTATTATTCACAGTAGCAAAGATACAGAAACAACCTAAGTGTGTGTCAACAGATGAATGGATTACAAAAACTGTGGCACATACACATATAGACACTTACACAATGGAATATTACTCTACCTTTAAAGAGAAGATCCTGCCATTTCCAATAACATGGATGAAACTGAAGGACATTATGCTACATGAAATAAACTGGACACAGAAAGAAAAATACTGTATGACCTCACTTATATATGGAATCCAAAAAATAAAAAAGAGTTAAATACATAGAAACAGAAAGTAGAATGGTGGTCACCAGAAGTGGATGTTGGGAGGAATGGGGAGATGTAGGTCAAAGGTGCAGTTATGTAGGATGAATAAATTTAGAGATGTAATGTACAGCATGAGGATTATAGTTGACAATATTATAATCTGGAAATTTGCTGAAATATTAGATTTTACCCATCCCCAACACACACAGAAAAGGTAACTATGTGAGATGATAAGTATGTTATTTGCTTGACTGTAGTAATCCTTTCACTATGTATATGTATATTAAAACATCATGTTATATATGTTAAATATATATAATAAAAAATGCAAAGTGAGAAATGATGATAAACTCACAGAACACTTAATATATATCAGGCATTATTTTACTAACTTATTTAATCCTAATAGTAGCAGTTCAAGCTCATGATAGGATGCCCCTTTAAAAAGAGGGGGAAAGCTACAGCTAATAAACACAAGTAAACCATATAGCTGTTCATCCACTCAATGGGAACACTGCTTTACACAAGCAAATGTAAAAATGGCTGAATAATCATCCCTACATACAAATGTCTGGATGATGCATAAATGTCGAGATGGTCAGTCATTCCTATGAGTGTGGGACAAATAGGTAGTGAACGAGACATTTCTAATGGCATGCTGCCAGAGTTAGTCTTCTATTTTGATATATTTAAAGACTCATTAGTCCTGTGAATTAGAAATAGAGAAGAGTTTGAAGAAGGGAGACACAAAAATTGCTTATCTAATGAAAGAGTCAAGGCTTACTTAGGTTCAATAATCAGAACAATGATTTAAGTCTAACAAGATGAAATTTAATGGAAACAATATAAAATTCAGCTATTAGAATTTGAGAAACAAAATCACAAGAGTATGAAAGGCACAGTAGAATTAGTACAAATGGCAGGGTTTGTAGTGGATTTCAAGCTCAGTATTGGTCAATAATGTGAAGTGTGATGAAAGGGCAAAAATAGTGAAAAATTAAGCTAAACAAATAAAGATGGAGTGGCCAGAGAAAAGAAGATAAAAACTTCATGTTTATAGGCGTTTGTAAATCACAAATGAAACATTTGTTCAATCTGGGGACATCTTGGCAAATTGTAATGATCTTTGCTGTTATATAAGAGATTTATGCATTCTGAGGATTGTCAAAATTTATGATTTCTGAGGTTTCTTGCAACACATAATTATGTGAAACTCTCACTCTATGGAAAATTTTCTTTTTTTGTTATTGTTATGCTCACCAAAATTTAAACTATTGCTTCTATAACTCTAAACTAATGGCCTGTAACTAATTCCTTGTCAGTTTCAATCTATTCTTCAAATAAATATGGATGTAAATGAGATGTAAGAAAGGAAAATCCTACTACCTGATAATCTGTACAAGTCAATTTGGGGAAAAGACTTGTGTTAAAGTCTATATATCAGTTATCTGAAGAAGATGAATGATAACACTTGACAAAGATGATAACAAGATGGAATTTTAAAAAATATATAAGATCATCATAATTAAAATATTAAATAGAAACTAAGATACTATCTTTAATCTTATATAATGAAACAATATTAAAAAATAACAATACAAACCTTCTTCAACTGAATTTTTGCTCAAATTTCACCTAACCTGACCACTCTATTTAAGACTACGAACACTCTCTCCAATTTTTCTTACTTCTTATCATCTTATAATGTGTTAGATCACAACTTACTTTTCTCTGTTTATTGCTTATTTTCTGTCTCATTCCACATGTAAGTTCCATGAAGGCACTGTCTGCTTGTTTACCAAAGACTTTCAAGCACATATGAATGAATACATATATAATATCACCTGACAGTGTTCTAAATGCTATAACTATTGTATTTGTTAGGGCTCAGTTTCAGAGAACAGAATCCACACTTGGTATTTTGAGCCCCAACTGATTTATTACATGGTGTTAAATGGCTTACAGAATCACTGGGAGGATTAAACAAAAATACTCTAGGTTGAACCTTCAGGAAGAACTCCTAAAGCCACAATTCAGAACTGCACTATGGGGGAAAATACTGCATCTCCTACTAAAGAAAGCTGACTGGCAAATTGGGAAGTTTCAGTATAGCATCTTGCTCCAGAAACACATCATCACTGATGTAATTTGTTAGCCATAAAGATTAATAAACTGACAAGATCACAGAGCCATAACCAACAGGAAGCTAGTTCTATTGCTTCTGGATTCAAAAATATGTCTCATTTGCTAGATTATACTCATGCCTCTCAAGAGGAATAAATCTGGTCTTGGGAACAATGGAACCAGCAACTAATTGTTCTTTCTGAACTTTTAATATTGCTCATTTCTTCTCCTTTCTACTTATCTGCTCTATGTTCCTCTTTGCCAGGGACAGACTTTTCTGTCTCCAGTCCACCTATAAGAAACTATAGCATTTGTCAAGAAGAGACCATAGGTTAAGTCACAAAGCAAGTCTCAAAAATTTTTTTTAAATCTAAACCATATCAGGTACCAAAAAGTAGTAAGATTTCAAATAAACAATTTAATAATGTACCTCAAGGAACTAGAAAAGCAAGAGAAAGTAATCCCAAAATTATGAGCAGATAAAGAATAAAGAAGAAAAAACAAGAAATAAAAAAAATCGTGAAAAAAAAAGAACATTAAATGACACCATAAACATAAAAACATTAGAGACATATGAACAATATAAAACTAAAAATGGAAACCTATGGACAATGAAAAATTCCTGGCAACAATAAGACATTAAACAACGGAACATAGAAAACTGAACCAACCAAGAACAAGTAATGGAGACATCATAACTAAACGGTAACCAGAAAAGAAAAGCCAACTGATGGCTTAAACTGGTAATGCTAAACTTTTAGAAGAAAAACACCTAATACTTCTCAACTATTCTGAAAAGTTGAAGGTGTAGCAAACTTAACCTAATAACTCATTCTATACCAAGCATTCTAAAAAATTAGACAGAACATCACAAAAAAAAACTACAGACCATATCCCTGTGACATCAGATTGCAAAAATTCAACAAAACATGCAACCAAAAACAAACATCAAAACATAATCACCATATCAAGAGATCTAACAAAGGATTAAGTGTCAACATAGCACAAAATAAATTAACCATAATCAATGATATAAAGGACAAAAACGAGTTCAACTATCTAGAAATGCGGAGAAGCATTTAATAAATACAGGACAATCCTTATAAATTCTCAAAGAAAAGGCATAGAGGAAAATCAACCTCCTAATAAAACATTTAAAAATACAGCAAACAATCAACTAATGGGAAAAAGTTGAAAATCCTCCTAACAACGAACAAAATAAGGATGCCATCTAACACCATTAATAAATCCAGTACTGGGAAGCTCATCCTAACAATCGGCATAGAAAGAAATAAAAGGCATCCAAATTGGAAAAGAGGAAGTCAAATTGTCTCTTTTTGCAAGTGACATGATTTTATATCTACAGAAACCCAAAGACTCCACCAAAAATCTTTTAAAACTGATAACCAAACTCAGTAAAGTTGCAGGATACAAAATCAACATATAGAAATTAGTAGCATTCCTATACACCAGTAACAAGCTATCTGAAAAAGAAATCAGTAAAACAATGTCAGTTGTAATAGCTACAAAATAATAATAATAATAATAAAATACCTAGGAAAAAATTATCCAGGGAAGTGAAAGACCTCTACAAGGAAAACTATAAAACACTGATGGAAGAAATTAAAGAGGACAAAAACAAATAAAAGACATCACTTGCTCATGGACTGGAAGAATTAATATTAAAATGATCATATTATCCAAAGAAATCTATAGATTAAATGCAATCCCAGTCAAAATATCAATGATATTCTTTATACATATAGAAAAAACAATCCTAAAATTCATATGGAACTACAAAAGACCCTGAATAGCTAAAGCAATCCTGAGCTAAAAGAACAAATCTACAGACATCATACTATGTGACTTCAAAGTATACTACAAAGCTATAGTAACCAAAACAGCAGGGTACTGGTATTAAAACAGATACGTAAACCAATGGAGCAGAATTGAGAACCCACAAATAAATCCATGTATTTACAGCCAATTGTTTTTTGACAAAGGCACCTAGAACATACATTGAAGAAAGGACATCCCTCTTCAATAAATGGTGCTGGGAAAACTGGATTTCCATATACAGAAGAATGAAACTAGGCTCCTGTCTCTGACCATATGGATAAATCAATTTCAAATAGATTAAAGACTTAAACATAAGACCCAAAACTATAAAAATACTACAAGAAAACATAAGGACATTGGTCTAGGCAAAGATTTTATGGCTAAGACCTCAAAAGCACAGGCAACAAAAACAAAAATAGACAAATGGGACTATATTAAACTAATAAGCTTCTGCACAGCAAAGGGAACAATCAGCAGAGGGAAGAGACAACCTGTAGAATGGGAGAAAATATTTGCAAACTTCATCCAACAAGGGACTAATATCCAAAATATACAAAGAATGCAAACAGCTCAACAGCAAAAAACCAAATAATATCACTAAAAAGTGGGCAAAGGATGTGAATAGACATTTCTCAAAAGAAGACATACAAATGGCCAACAGGTATATGAAAAAATGTTCAACATTGCTACTCATCAGAGAAATACTAATCAAAACCACAATAAGTATCATCTCACCCAAGTTAGAATGGCCATTATCAAAAAGACAAAAATTACAAATGCTGGTGAGGAAGTAGAGAAAAGGGAACTCTTATGCACTATTGGTGGGAATGTAAGTTAGTGCAGCCATTATGGAAAACAGTATGGAAATGTCTCAAAAAACTAAAAATAGCACTACTATACAATCTAGCAATTCTACTATTGGATATTTATCCAAAGGAAAGAAAATCAGTGTATCAAAGCAATACCTGCACCTCCATGTTTATTGTAGGAGTATTCATAATAGCCAAGACATGGAATCAACATTAAGTATCTATCAATGGATGAATAGATAAAGAAAATGTGCTATATATACACAATGGAATAATATTCGGCCATAAAAAATAATGAAATATTGTCATTTGCAAAAGCATTTATGGAACTAAAAGTCTTTAAGTGAAATAAGACAGGCACAGAAAGACAAATATCCCATGTTCTCACTTATATGTGGGAGCTAAAAAATTGATCTCATGGAGGTAGAGAGTAGAATGATAGTTACCAGTGGCTGGAAAGGGAGAGGGAGGTGAAGAGGTATTGGTCAATGGGTATAAAAATACAGTTAGATAGAAGGAATAAGTTTTAGTGTTTGACAACATACTAAGATGACTGCAGTAAACAACAGTTTATTGTATATTTTAAAATAGCTAGAAAAGAAGGTTTGAAATGTTCACAATACAAAGAAAAGGTAAATGTTCAAGGTTATGAATATGCTAAATACCCTGATTTGATCATTACACATTGTATGAGTGTATTAAAATACCACATGTACCCCACAAATATGTGAAATTATTATGTATCAATAGAAAAAAGTTTTAAAAGAAAGTATAGCTTTTGACGGCTCCTGAGTTTTACATGTCCCAACCCAGGCACAGAAAATTTGAACTGGCTCCAGGCTCAATTCACAACGTAAAAGAAGGCTCTCCATTGGGTATGATGTTCACCACTGATCTCTTAACAGAAGCCATATGACGAGTGGGATTATGTTTTACCAAAATGCTGATATGAATGAAGAAGAGTAGAAAGGGAAACTTCCAAGACACAGAGGTGCAATGGTAGATGTACTGAAAATGACATTTACCAAATACTGTCCAATACGAGTTATCAAAGCTACAAGCTGCAGAAACAAAGTCTAGCATGTTTTCAAATAGCAATACTTGAGACTGTGAATCCTTTTCTCTTAAGATTAGGAGTTGCCTTGCCTGTTTTCTAAATGACTTTACCAGAGATCACCTCCTGCCACTAAGTGACCAAGGCTTCATCCATATACCTTTCTGAGAAAAAAAAAAAAAAACAAAACCCATCATTGCAAAATAAAAGTTTAAAGGCTGGGCAGGAAATAGAAAAGCATGCAATAAATTCTTTCAGTTTTTTAAATTTATATAGAAAACTTTTAAAAATAACTGTTTTCAAGAATTCTTTCAAATTTTCATAATTATTTTAAGATCTCTTCATTGCAACTCAGTCAATTCCTAACTAATAAGTCATTGTAAGAAGGACAGGTTATCAATATTATATATGAGTTCAAGGATTTAATAGCAAAATGCAAAGACTGGACCCCAACCACTATGAATTTCTTAGTCTCTTTTCCATTCCTTTTTTTTAATTATGAAAAAGCACTGGGAAATCATCCTAGTCTTTTAAAAAATGATTTTAGAAGAGACAATGCCCACAGTTGATATTAAGAATAAGCAAATGATAGATTACCTTAGGAAATCCATCTCCGTACCTGGTATACCTACGTTGATATCTATGAAGATTAGAGTAATGCACTTCTGCTTCATTCAAATCCTGGTCTAATGCTGGACTATATAAGGGCCAAGAATAGTTAATATGTGAAACTATTTGGTTTTAGTTATTGAGTTAGATATAAATTATATCTAACATTGAAAACTAAAAGGCTCAATAGCCAGCTCAAATATCCTAGAAAGGAAGTTCATGCAATCCCATACCAGTTAGACATACTAGATGGTTTTATCAACCATAATATTGAATATAACTTAAAGCTGACACTATTATGTCCTCAAATTTAATGAATACTACCTGTGCAGCTCAGATTCCCATTTTATCAGTTTTCCAAACACCTAAAGCTTTTATGCACTCAGTTACTACGTAATGGATTCTACAATGATGAATCTTGTCTAGTAAATGAAAATATGTCTCTGCCTAAAGCCAAACAGACCTGAAAAAAAGAAATGTGATGTTCTACTTTAAACAAAGTAAACCATAATTTTTAAAATGTACCTTGTTTCCCTTTATATTGTATATTAAAATGTCTAATATGTGAACCTCTGTCCCTAAAATAACTATTGTTGATTTCCAATGAAAATTATCATGAATATGAGTTATTTGTACTTAACACACTCAACGATATCTATAAGTAGGAATAGAAAATATTTTCTTAGCTTTACTTTTCCTATAGAAAAATATTTAATTGCAAACTACTGAGGAGAAACATTTCTATAACATGCTTTTAAAGACATTACTTTAGCTTATGACTCCCACTGAAGATATAATATTGAAAACTGAGGGAAAGGATTCTTTATATGTTAAAAAGTACGTCCAAAATAATTTTTTAAATGCAATAGAAAGAATAAAAATGACCAATGGGCTTTGTAATACAAATTTCTAGGGCAATTAATAATGAGCTTGCTAAGATATGTTTTGACAATGACCTTCAACAAATTGAAATTCAAAGTTCAAAGGAAATATTCTTGATTCATATATATGTCAGAGAAAGAAAGAAACTTAATTGTATGGCTTTCCTTGATCATTTCTATTTAACAATTACTTTATCTAAATATTGGAATTTATAAACCAAACCAGCATCACTGAGTAGTATTTTGGAGATAATTTTTTCTTGACGAAGTTCAAAGATTTACATGCATTCACTCAACAAACATATATTGAGTACCTATTCTGTACTAGGCAAAATTCTAAGTGTTAGACATAAGTACACAAATAGAACAAACATATTTCCTTGTTCCGTGTAGTGAAGAGAAATTTATATTAAATACATATACACAATACATCTATGTCTCATATGTACATGGGTATGTATGTATAGAAAAGGTCAGTATTTTTTGTGAAACTTTAGTTTTAGACGTGTGCATAGACGTGTTTTATGCATATGCTTGTATACTGCATATGACAGTATGCAGCAACGACATAAAATGTATTTCTTACTGTGATCACAGTCAAAAGCACACAAAGCTAATGATCTAATAAATGAATGTGGCTTGACATGTTTGCTGCTGCATGATCATATTTTCATTTGTAAAACATCCTTTGGATGTTGTATGGAGATTGGATTATAGGGGGACAGAGCTGAAGTAGAGACAGCAATAAAGAGGTTTTAGTTCAGGCTGGGAATGATAGAAGCTAGTAGAGACAGTAGGGATGGAGAAAGGTGGACAGTAAAGCCCTCTGTTTATAGAGATGTAATAGTAACCATTAGCTATGGAATAAGCATAGCACAAGCACAAGAATCCTTTCATCTCTGTCAGAAATCACCTATTTTGACTCACAATGAAAAGTATCTATTCCTCCATTCTATGTAAAGATAGTGACAGCCATAGTTTTTGCCAAAATTCTTTCCATCACAGACAAACCCACACAGTGAGAAATGTTGTCCCCAAGCGGTTAGAGGGAAACAATGACAATGTGACTATTCACTGCTATTTCTGCTATTTCCATAGTTATTGATGTCCTCGCTACAGATAACAGCATCACAACTCAAGGAAATACTGGACAAAGCCAAAAGCTTCTTATTTTCTATTGCCTTTGAAAAGAGAATCCACAAAAAGGCAAAGACCCAGACCTTACTAACTGGAAGGAAGAGAAGCATTAGGAGGATTGATCTTTCCAAGGATTGAGCCTAAAATTTATAAGCCAATTCTTTCTCTCTGAGACAATTCATTGATTTTAGAATTAGAGATGGGAAGTGTCATGTTTGGAAAAATAAGTGCATCTTTTAACAATGCCCTTTTATCTCAATCTCCCTAATGCATCTGGAATTTGTCCACCTCTCTCCATCTCTACTGTCTCTACTAGATTCTATCATGCCCAGCCTGAACTACAACCTCATTACTAGTGTGTCTCCTTCTGCTCTGTTCTCCTATAATCCATTCTCCACACAACATGGTGATCCCTATAGTAATTCTAATGAAAAGCGATATATGCTCAAAGAAAAATTTCAATCATGCTATATAACCAAGCAATGTGTGCCAGATATTTTAACCAGTAGGATTACTAAATTTATTTGTTCATGAGTGGTTAAAATAAAGGAACTCTAAATTAGTGATTCAGACTGGATTCTGGAGACAAACTCTCTCAGTAAATCCTCTAATTAGTTGTGTGACCTCTGGCAAGTTACTTTATGTTTCTAAGTCGCAGTTTCCTCATCTTCAAAATGGGGTAAAAATTATTCTTTCATCAGAGTTTGTTGTGAAAACTAAAAGAGGTTCAATCATAATCATATAGTCTAGAGACTGGTATTTAGTAAGCACTCAGTAAAAGTTATTATAGTTTTTACTATTGAAATAGAATATGACATTTGTTCATTCAACAAGTATTTATCAAGAATCTGCTACTAGAAAGAAAGCTCATGTGAGGGTTAATTTTATGTGTCAACTTGACTGGATTGAGAGATGCCCAGATAGCTGGTAAAACATTATTTTTGAGTGTGTCTGTGAGAGTGTTTCTGGAAGAGATTAGTATTTTAAATCAATAGACTGAGTAAAGAAGATCTACCCTCACCAGTGTGGATGGACAACATCCAATCCCTTGAGGACCCAGATAAAACAAAAATCTGAGGAAGGGAGAATTTTAGCTCTCTTTCCTTGAGCTGGGACATTTATCTTCTGCTGCTATTGGACATTGGAGCTTGTCACTCGGAGGCCTTTGGACACTGGGACTTATACCAGTGGCCTTCCTGGTTCCCAGGCTATCCAGTTCAGACTGAATTATATCAATGGCTTTCCTGGTTCTCTAGCTTGCAGACAACAGATTACACAGTTTCTTGGCCTCCATGAATTGACTCATGGTCTGAGTCAATTCCCATAATAAATCTCCTTTTATCTATCTACTTCTCTGTCTGTCTGTCTGCCTGCCTGCCTATGTATCTAATCTATCTATCATCTATCTATCATCTATCTATCCATCCATCCTACTGGTTCTGTTTCTATGGAGAACACTGACTAATACGGCTAAACAATATTTTTATATTTAAAAAATATTCAAATAGGTTTACCAGGTATGAATTTTTTTTTGATACCAGAAGAATAAATAATGCCATTTTTCTAAATTATTTTTTAAAATAAAATTTATTCCAGTCCAAAACTATAATAGCTGAGTTTGTGGAAAACTGATCCACTTTTAGGGCTTTCCTGAACTTCCCTGAGATCCTACAAGATCATACAAACATCTCAGGCCTATGAGGTCCAGGAGATAAAGAGGCCAGTGGTTCCAAGAGAATGGTACTCACTGCTGCCAGACCTCCTGACCCAGATCATCTGGAGGCAGGATTTGTCACTCACGTTGTACTAAGCTCAGTCTTGGAGGTCATCAAAGACAGGTATCTACCTTGTTAACCTGATATTAATTCTACCATCTCTGCAATGCCTTATTCTAGCACGTACATATTGCTTCCAAGGACCTAAAACCTTTTTTCTCCACCAGCCCATAGAAAATTTTGTTCCTTATCCCAGCAATGGCACTTTTATTATTCACATCTGCAAGATTTACCTAATCCCATTCTGTGGCAATATAGCTTAGTTCTGCTTCATGAGTTAAGAAATTCAAAATCAAAACCTGTTTGTGGCTTACTTCCATATAGCCCAATCTGTCCAGCAATTCCTTTCTTTTTTTTTCTGTCTTGTATTGAAACATAAAAATGATGTCAACTTTTCCCTGGGTGTGAGAAGTAGATCTGACAGTCCCCTAAAAATCCGAGAGAGGGAAATATCATTCTTTTCCTCCTGAGAAGATAGCACTATTGAGCATCAAAACAGAATTTAATTTTTCAAAGGTTGTTCTTTGTAAATTTTGCTGCTAAAGTTGCTGTCTATAATGCAAATATGCTAATGGAAAACCTCATTTTAAAAACAATTCTGCTTTTGGAAATGATACATTCATATATAAAATGAGGTAGTTATATTAAACCATTAAATAAAAATTAAGTATGAATATGTGAATTTAGTTTTTTACTTGAGAACAAATACAGTAATACAATAACAGTCAAAAGAGCACTTTGCCAAATAACTTCTAACAAACCTTCTGAAATTCATTAGAGAAATTCCAGTATTCAAAGAGCCAAATGATTTGAAAAGAAAAGAAAATGATCATGCTAAGTATATTTAAATATGGAGAAATATAGCTATCCTTCAGAGGGTTCCTATTATTTATTTATTTATTTTTAAAAACCCACTATAAGGGCCAGGCACAGTGGCTCATGCCTATAATCCCAGCACTTTGAGAGGCTTAAGCAGGAGGATTGCCTAAGGCCTGGCATTTGAGACCAGCCTGGGCAACATAGTGAGACCCCCCTCTCTACAAAAAAAAAATAATTATCTGGACATGGTGGCATATGCCTGTAGTTCTAGCTAGTTGGGAGGCTAACGTGAAAGGATTGCTTGAGCCCAGGAGTTGGCAGTGACTGTGAGCTATGATTGGACCACTGCACTCCAGCCTGGGTGACAGAGTGAGATGCTGTCTCAAAAACAATCAAAATAACACAAAAAAACCACATTACAGATGTCTAAGGTGATCTAAAGGTAATTCAAAGTATATTGTAAATTACAAAGAGTATATCTTATATGCTGTTGTTTCCAAAGTATATAAAATTTGAATTCCTTGATTAATAATAGTAATAATAATAATAACTAACCTTTACTGAGTACTTGCTATGTGTCAGGCACTGTGCTGTATACTTTACATATATTGAATCAATTTACTCTCACAAAAGTCCTATGAAGTTGGTTCTTTTATTTCTCCTTCTTACAGATGGAGATGTGTGTGTGTGTGTGTGTGTGTGTGTGTGTGTGCAAGGCCAGGTAGGAGAGAATAAGCAGGAAGTACCTTCTTATGGAGAGAGAGTCAAATGCAATATGCAGTGGGGTATGAAATAAAGTCAACAGGCTATGGAGGGGCCAAGTCATAAAGACTGTACAGACATTTCTAATGACTTTGGACTTCATCTTGAGAGAGTCATTGAAAGGTTTTAAGTAGAGGAGAAGCATGACCAGATTCACACCTAAGAAAGACCATTTTTACTGTTATATGGATAAAAGATGGGAGGGGAGAAATATGGAAGCAGAGACCCTGGGTATGAGAACTTATTCATGACAAAGCATCACTCACATGTCTAACATAGATTATAGTACAGTAGTCTATAATTATAAAACTCTCCTGCAGGACTTTTGTTTCTGACCAAGATAACATGACCCAAATTCACCCTCTCAAATTAAATACCTAGGAAGAAAACCAGACAAAATATACAATAAAGCCTGGAAGTCTGTCTGAGTTGATAAATCAGAGATTGAAATTTGAAGAGGTCAAAGAAGCTATAATTTGTAAAAGGAGTTAGAGAGAGAGAGAGAGATCTGGAGATTTACAGAGGAGATCCCCTTGAGCTTTTACCGAGTACTGATCTATATACACGCATGACAGGAAACTATCAGAGACCGGAAAAAGAACCACCAGGAAGGATTAGGCAGAACAATTCCTAGGACTCACAGAGGGTTGGGAAGAAATTGTGATCCCTCCAGTCAGAGTGAAAAGACTACATAATACACACGATAGTGGGTACAATCTTCCTCAGAAGAATATCATTTTGTTAGTGGTACATATTGGATATATTGGTCCAAGAATAAAGTAGGTAACATAGCTTAAAAGCATACCTAGATAAAATTCAAATGATTCTAAGTAACTTAACTCTATGCCAAAATAAAATTTTACACTATTTAAAGAACTACAACAAAATCCAGTCACAATGGAAAAAGAACAATATTTGACATCTGCTGTGGACTGAATTGTGTCTCCTAAAATTCATATGTTGAAGCCCAACACCCAATGTGATTTTATTTAGAGACAGGGCCTTATGGAGGTAATTAAGGTTAAATGAGGTCATAAGGGTGGGACCCTGATCCAGTAGGATTAGTGTCCCTATAGAAGGTGAAGGAGACACCAGAGAGCTCTTTGTTTCTCTCTGTCTCTCTGTCCCAATTCCTCTACATGTGCAAAGAAGATGTCAGCAAGAAGGAAGCTGTCTGCAAGCCAGGAAGAGAGCCCTCACCAGAAACCAACCCTTCTGCACTTTAATCTGGGATATCTAGCCTCCAGAATTGTGAGAGGCTAACTTTCTGTTTTTTAAGCCACCTAGTCTATGGAATTTTGTTATGGCAGCCTGAGCTGACTAATACAAAATCCAATAAAAAAATTGCCAGGTGTAAAAAGTCAGGAAAATATGACAATAAAAAGTAGAATAGAACCAGACCCATAAATAATAGGTATTTTTAAACTATGAGAGAAGTATTTTTAAAAAGCTCCCGTAAATACATTCAATATCTTCAAGAAGAAAACGAAAAGAAAAATATAACTCTTATAACAAGAGAAATGGAAGCTATAAAGAAGACACAAATGGAACCTTTAGAGATGGAAAGTATTATATCTAAAATGGAAATACACTGGATAGGTTAACAGCAGATGATACATTGTAGAAGAAAAGATCAGTGAAGTTGAAGACATAGTAATAGAAATTATACAAAATGAAGCAAGAACAGAGAGGAAAAAGACTAAGAAGAAATATGAACAGAGATTAAATGACCTATGAGACAATATCACACACTCTAACTTAGGTGTAACTGGAAACACATTACATACTGAAGAAAAAAGATAAGAATTAGAGCAGACTTCTCTTCAGAAAGTACTTAAGCCTAACACAATGAAGAAAAATTTTCAAATTACTGAATGAGAAAAAGAAAGTGCCAACCTATAATTCTTCACCCAGTGAAAATCTCTTCAAAACTAAGGTGAAATTAATACTTTTTTTTTTTTCAGACAAACAACCACTGAGGGAATTAATCACCAGGAGAACTGGATTGCAAAAATGCCAAAGAATGACCTTTAGGCAGAAACAAAATGATACAAGATAAAAATCCATACCTGCACAAATGAATGAAGACCATTAGAAGTGTAAATCAAACAGATAAATATTAACATTTTTATGTATAAAAAATAATTGTATGCTTTAAAAAATGTATTGTGGTATTTGTAGTATATGAAGAAATAAAATCACCACAAATAGTACAAATGATGGGAAATTTGAAAATAGAAGTATACTGTCATAAGGTTCTTACTGAGCACAAAAACTGGTATAATATTATTTGAAAATGTACTATTGCAAGGTAAAGATGTGTATTATTAATCCTAGAGCAACCAATAAAAAATAAAATAAAGAGATAAAATCAATACTAGAAATAAAATAAATCCTAAAATCTTACTCAATTAACCCAAAATAAGGAAGGGGAAAAGAAAAAAAGATTTTAAAAAGGAACAAAGAATAGATGAGACAAGTTAAAAAAAGTGAAACACCATAGATATAAACCCAACTATACTGAAAATTATATTAGATGTAAATTGTCTGAACACCTGCATTAAAAGCAATGGAAAAGTAGAGATTGTCAGATTGAATCAAAAAGCAAGACTCAACTATGACATTGTCTAGAAGAAACCTACTTTAAATGTAAGCAAAAAGCTTAAAATAAATATACAAAGCAAACTTTTCTTAAAGAAGCTGATGTGGTTATAGTCATATCAGACAAAGTAGTATTTATAACAAGGAATGTAACATAAAGGGTACAATCTTCAATTACAAGATAAACAAGTTCAGAGAATCTACTATATGGCATGAATGGTAATAGATGTGTTAACTAATTTGATTAGGATAATCATTATACAATGTATACATATATAAAAACATCATGTTGTACACCTTGAATATATATATTCTTTGTCAATTAAATATTTTTTAAAACAAATGACATTCATAATGCTAAAAGGATAAAGTCATCAGCACATTTAAGAAAGCAAAATGTGAGTATGCTAATACCAGAGCTTTAAAATGCAAGTGTGTAAAGAAAAATCAATAGAAATGAAAGAAAAAATAAACAGACTCAATATTATAATTGGAGATATGAACATTTCTCCCTCAGTAATTGATAGAAAAATCAGGCAGAAAATCAGCAAGAGTATAAAAGACCTGAACAACAGATTTACCAGTTTCAATAGATTTAAGAAAATTGAAATCATATGAAGTTTTCTGATCACAATAGATTTAATTTAGAAATCAATAATATTTGGAAAAGCTTCAAATCTGGAAACTAAATAACACATCACTAAATAAACCATGGATACAAGAAGAAATTAGATAACATTTAAACCAAGCAAAAATATAACAATTTGTAGGATGCAGCCAAAGCTGTGCTTAAAGGGGAATGTATGGCATTAAGGAAGATCTAAAATTTATGATCTAAATTTCCACTGTAAGAAATAAAAACAGAAGAGCGAGTTATCTGCAAATAGTTAGAAGGGAAAAAAAAGAAAGAAAAAATACAGTAAATCTTTGAAACTAAAACCTGGTTCTTTAAACAGAGAAAAAAAATTCTAAAGCATCAATTAAACTAATCAGGAAATAAGAGAAAACACAGAAATAACCAATATCAATAATAAAAGAGGACATAAGGTGCAAAATATATAGTTAGATAAAATGAGCAATATTTGATAGCACAACAGAGTGATTATAATCAACAATGAGTTAGGGTATAGTTTAAAATAAGTAAAAGAGTGGAATTGGAATGTTCCTAACACAAAGAAATGAAAAATGCCTGAGGTGATGGATACCCCAACTACCCTGATTTAATTAATTAACATTGTATGCCTGTATCAAAACATCACACATACCCTAAATATATACAACTATTGTGTACCCATAATCATTTTCTTTAAAAAGATGAAAAGGGAGTATTATGAACAAACTATTCATTTATTGATACCTTAAATGAAATGGGCTAATTCCTTGAAAAATATAAACTGCCAAAGCTCCCTCAACAAGGTATAGATAACTGGATAGCTTTGTAACTACTAAAGAAACTGAAGTCATCATTAAAATCCTTCTCACAAAGAAAGCTCCATGCCTAGATGACATTGGCGAATTCTACCAAATATTTAAGGAAGAAATAATACCAATTTTACACAAATGCTTCCAAAAAATAGAAGAGGAAAGAATACTTCCCAACTTGCTTTATGGAAATTAACTAATATGAAAACCAAACAAAGACAGTACTTAAATAAATGAATAAATACATACATACTTATATAAATGGAAGAGACCAATGAATCCCTTGAACATAGATGCAAAAACTCCAAACAAAATATGAGCATACAGCATCCATCAATGCATAAAAAGAAATAGCACATTATCTCACTCTTGCCAAGGTTGGTTAATATTAAGTAATTAATATAGTCTACCATATTATCATATAAAAAGGAAATATATGTTTATTTCAATAGGTACAGAATAAAGCATTTGATAACTCAAAATCCAATATCATAGTAAAAACTATCCCGAAAACTATGAATAGAAAAAAATGTCCTCAATGTGATAAAAAATATCCACCAAAACTTTGCAGTTAACATTACTCTTGTGAAAGACTAAATGATTTTCCTCTAAGATTAGGAGCAAGGCAAAGATGTTTGTTCTCACCAGTTTTGTTCAACATTTTATTGGAAGTCCTAATGCGTGCAATAAGGCAAAAACAATACAATTAATAATAAAATAAATAAGTCAATAAACGTCATGCTTAATGAAAATTAAAAAATAAAACTGACTTTATAGATGACATGATCACTTATCTAGAAAATTCAAATAAATCTATAATATTAAAGGTTTTTGTTCTTCAAAAACACTGTTAAGGAAATAAAAAAGCATGCCACAGACTGGGAGAAACATCTGCAAACATCTACATGATAAACGATTTATATCATGTATACTCAAAGAATTCTTAAAACCCAGTAGGAAGAAAAAAGATGCAGTAAAATGAGCAGAAGATTTTAGCAGACACATCCCTGAAGAAGATACTCAAATAAGCATCTAGGGAGATGCAAATGAAACCCACAATGAGACACCACTACCCACATGCTGGAAGGGCTAAATTTTTTTAAATGACTGATAATATAACATGTTGGTGAGGTTGTGGAGCAATTGGTACATTGTTGGGGAGACTGCAATTGGTATAGCCACTTTAAAGAAAAAACACTTTGTAAGTTACTTTAAAAAAATAATTATGAATTTAACATGCAACCCAGCAATCCCATTTCTATGTATTTACCTATGGTAAATAAAAACTATGTCCACACAAAGACTTGTACTTGAATATTCCTAGAAGTTTTACTCATAACAGCCCCAAACCGGAAACAATCTAAATGTCCATCAACTTGTCATATATCCTTTTAATACAGAATACTACTCAGCAATAAATAAGAATGAACTACTGATACTCTCAACAATATGGATGAATCTCAAAAGCATTATGCTGAGTAAAAAAAAATCTAGACACAAAAAGACTACATACTGTATGATTCCATTTATATGAAATTCCAGAAAATGCAAAACTGTGAGGACAATGCAAATCAGTAGTTGCAGAAGATGAGGGTGACTGGATGACTGGAGGTAATTGACTACAAAGAAACTTGAGGGAACTTCTGGAGGTGATAGAAATATTTTCTATCATGATTATGGTGTTGGTTACATGACTGTATGTATTTGTCAAAGAAACAAATTATGCATTTAAATTTTGAGTATTTTATTGTGTGTAAACATGAAAATAAAGCTGATTTTAAAAAATAATCTTTACATAGGTGATCTCATTTAATTCTCATAAGTTAAATTACTCTCCTTACATAATTAGAGAACCAAGGTTTAACTTTAGTTATATGGCTCCTAAATGGTGGAAACAGGAATATTCCTTTTAATATGCTGCTTACTCCTGCATTGGAATCTAAATCAAATGCTTAATTAAGTTAATGCCACCTATATCCATTGATATAAGGAGCTAAAAAAAAAAAAGACTAGTGATTCAATTAAGATAAATCCTATCTCCAATGTCCTCCTTTCCCAATAAACCACATTAGTTCTACCTTCTCAATCATTTTATATCATTTACATATAAATAAAAACATATATATGTGCATAGATAATGAGTTCCAGGAAATTGGTACCATATATAAACAATATAGTGCAAACTTTCAGATTTCTCTAATTTTACTAAAAATACAATCTGTACCAAGATTTCTTCCCTTTCTTTTCTTTCAGCTTCACATTTAATAAATTTTAAAAACTTGGTTTGGTTTTCTCTTGTATACAAATCAGAAATATTATTTAATTATATTCTGAAGAATGACACAGAAAGGGAATAATTTTCCTTTCCTACAAATCCTGCTAAGTTTATTAAAAGATTATACATGAATGTTTTAGCACAAAAGAAATAGAATTTGTTTATAACATGCTGTTGCTTCGTAGTCTCAATAAAGAGGTCCATAAAAGAGATTTTTTAGTTCTCCTTACATTTGCCCCAGAAATTCCATTTGTTAGAATTACCTTCTTGAAGTTAACCTGTCAATCTAAGGTATTCACCTTTTCTTTGAAGACCAGACTACTCAGTTCCCAGGAATGCTAAGTTATACTGTTATCAGAAGTGTCAGAGCAAAGAATTTCAAAGGGAGACAGCTGCTGAACACATCTTCACAGCTCCTTGATCTCTGGATTGGAGTGTGTCCATATATCTCTAAATTGTCTGAAGGAAAATTTAGAGTTTACTTTTAGAATATTTAAAGGTAATTTGTTCTGATAAAGGTGAAATTGGGAGGCTGTTAGTCCAAGAGATAATGTCCATTTAATGCCATTAAATGCTGACATGTTAAACTTCAACCTAAACCTATTTTGGCAAGTATTTGTTAAACATGTACTATTATATGGAAACCACATAGAACTATTTTATCAAAGAGCATTTCTACTTCTCATTTGGAGATAAATTCTAAAATATAGTTCTGATATAGGATAAAATGATATGACGTCTGGATTTACTTCAAAATAATATAGGAGGAAAAAATTAGACGGAGCTATGGACGGGACAGAACTTGCCATTGGTTGATGTCTGTTTGGACTGGGGTGATGGCTACATGGTGTTTTGATATACTGTCACCTAATTTTTAAATGTTCAAAATTCTCCAGAATAAAAAATAAAATACTAATACTACTAATAATGAAAGCTAAATTTAAAAACCACTGTTTATGCCCAAATGACAAAAGCAGCTATGTTCTAAAACTCTTTGGTAAGTTAGTTGTTGGAAACCAGACCACATTTTTCATCTAATGCAATATTTATATACATGATGATTAGGTTCCTGAACCAATCCACAAAAACCTATAAATGTTTATTTTACATTTACCAATCACTATACTTTAGCTCAGTTATAGATTTAAAAATCTTTTGTGGGCTGGCCTGTGTATCTAACATCCTCACATAACGCTATTTCTATGCAGTATTGATCCAGTATTATTCCACAGGACTGAGAAAGAAGGAAATTTAGCTGCACCAGGTACATGCTTTCCAGACTGTCACTGATCAGTCTGGCCCCACGGACACATGATACAAGATATCATCCAATACAGTATAATCTTTGAATGAAAGGGGACACTATTAGGAGTTGCATGCAGACAACAGGCATGACTGAGACCGCCCCCAAGCAAACCAGGACATACCATTGTCATATCTATAAGGCAAATACTTACATGTTCTTATGCTGAAAGACCTTATGTGTCATAGATTATTTTTCTAGTTCCACAGCACTGTTACTTTACAAATAAAAACTGAGAACTCTAAAATTATAAATGGATCTCTTAAATCACAAACTATAAAATATTACAGATTTTTCCTTCTCTTATTATAAGGATTTACAGATTCTATTTGGCAGCTAAAAGAATCCTACAAGTTCTGATTGGTTTCTCACATTTTAGGTAAGTTAAAAATGATTTGTATGATAGTCTAATTTCATATCATTTGTACTTTTAAGTAATGACCTGTTCACTCAATACTTGCTTGAAAGAATCTCAGTTATGGCAAGGACTAAGCTAAGTCAGAAAAATAAAATTAAATTATAAAACTAAACTTCATATATTCCCTATGTTAGTCAAGAAAGGCCAGGTTACATGATGATAACAAATGAATCCTGAGATTTCAACGACTATATGACATAAAAGTATTTCTTCTTCACTTAGTACTTAGTGTATTTCATTTCATTCTTCTTCACTTCAGAACAGCTCCTTTCCAAGCAGAGTCTTGGGAATCAGGCTGTTTCCACCTTGGGGCTTGGCCAACTCAATACCTAGCCCTCAACACCGCTGTAGCAGGAAGAGCGAGGAGAGTTGGCACACAGGCTCCTCCGAGTCCAAAAAGTGACTCATGACTTCTGATCACATTTCGTTGGCCAGAATTAGTCATATATTGCCAACTAACTGCTCAGAGGCTAAGAAATTTATTCTTTCTTTGTACTCAGAAGGAAAATAAAATGGGATTTGGTGAACAGAAGTGAATTTTTCAGAAAGGCATATGAGGTTTTCAACCAAACAAGTGGCTGTTTTTACACTTTGTCTACTCAAAGTGATACAGTAACATTTCTGAGACTGTAATGGCCTCTGTCCTCCAACTCAGCATGATGATGTCCAAAATACCATACGTGAAATAAAGATTTCCAGAGGAAAAATTTAGCACAAATGCCTTCAGGAGCCCATTCTGATAGCAGGATTCATTAAATTGTTCTAAACAAAAGGTCTCCAGTCATGATTTCATCTCTCTTTCTGATGTCCTGTGTGGAGACAGGCGAAAATATCATCACAGCCGTCTCTTCAAAAAAAATCTTCACATTCTGAAGAATGGTACAAGTCAGGCTCCTCTTCCTTGGGTGAAACATCTCAGTGACTTAATTTTTGTTCATTATACATCTGGTCTGAGAGCAAAAAAAGGTTTTCCAATCTATAATTCACTATATTAACTATATTCATTTAAAATGATAGAGGACAAGTGTGGGGGAAAGTGTATTTAAAAATCTAAAAAATATAATTACTTAGAATTTTGAGTAATAACTTAGAAAGATAACTACTCATACATTTGGTAGAAATGTGAATTATTATAAAGAGTGATAATTAAAAGACTCAGTCTACTACTTATGCATAAAAAATTGTGATTAACCATCTCTGAAGCTCTGATTTTGGAATTTTCTCTGATATTTATAATGTAATACAGGCAAGCCACTTAAATTATTTTCTAGCTTTGTGCTATCCTTAATAATGAAAGTCATATTCTATTTTCCACAATGCATTAGAAAAAGACTGTCTCTAGTGGATAAAATTGAACCACTAAGGTAGAAACTTGAATATAAAGTTAGCTTTCTTCTTTAAATTCTCTTTTCTTTTATTCTAAGAACTACATAATTGACAGCTCATATAATTCTAAATGCTTATGCCCCACAGTTCCTTCCTAAGAATGTAGCCTCAGGCAATTCTTTTTACATCAGCCAAGTCTTGTGCCACATGACCCTGGCCTGAAGAGCTGGAATTAGTGCTCAAGGCAAAGATGACTATGTGTTCAGGTAATCATGTAATTTAGCATTCAAATTAGGATGATTTTGAGAGCTATTACTAATTTCACCTGGAAAACAAGCATAAACTTTGACCTTTTATATTGACTATTCAATGTATAAGCTGTCCTCAATAGCATCTCGCCAGCTCTTAGGACACTTAGCAAGAGACTGTCCATAAGGGGTGATCTGTGTTAAACTACAACAAAGTGACTCAACCAGTTCTTCTTTCCTGGGGATTATAAATAAGTGGTGCCCAAAAGGAGGAGCAGAGGCAACTTCTGGATTGCTCACTGTTGGCATGAGGTTACCAGAGCTGTTGAGTTCCCAGAAGACATGCTGAATCCCAAAAGAAGGTGTTGTTCTGTACCTTCAACCTTATGATCATGGAGCAGCTTCCTGTGATTCCCTCAATTCCCTAGTTATTATTCTTATCATGAACTCTCATCAGCTAATATAATCTGAAAGCATCTTCTCCCTGCAAAGTTAATAGTATACACTATGCAGACTATGATCGTTGGAATTTTAGTGGAGTGCAAGGGAGTAGGTGTCATGAGATGGAAAGAATGAGCAACCAGGTCACCATTACCTTTGGGTTAAAGATTAGGCTTCCAATGAAGCTGGAAAAGCAAGAGTAGATTACTAATAAATTCAGATGCTCAAGTAAATATACTTATTTGAATATTATACAGTTTTTTAAAAAATGCCCATGATCAGAACAATTAATATTTTACCAGGTATCATAAAGACTGTTTGGACTAAGCAACAGTTCCACAATGTCTTGAAAACAAGTCACCAAGTAAAAATAAATAGAGAGGTTGAAAAAGAATTTTAAAGTATAAAATATAAGAAAATTGAATTCTTCTAAAATTTGTGTAAGTAGTCCAAATATGTGCTTATGTATTGGACTGAAGCTTGTCAAGATTGAAACTATTAGAACAAAGATTTGATCTACTGCCATCTAGTGGAAGTTTAATTTATATTAATTTATTAGTTGCTGACAAAAAAAAAAAAGCAAAAACAAAACCAAAAAATACCAGTCTAGTTTTCAAACTCTAGGCAATTTAAGCAATTATCTACTCCAATAGCTTTAGTCTTATGGAGCTCTGAGGCTGTCACGAAGGCATTTTGGGCACCACCTAAAGTGCAGGAGGGGTGAAAGGGTAAGGCTCTGAGGTCTCACCCCTAATCCAATCAGAGTACTTACACCTTTACCTGTTTTATATTTTGGGTTTCTGAGTCTATTTCATTTAAGAAGGAATTCTACTTCTAAAAGGAAAAAAAATGTTGAAAGAACTGATCTGGTCTCATGTCTATCATCATATAAATGGATAAACCAATAAACGCTGGTTTTCCAATGTCACACGAATGGCTGGTGGCACAACTAGCAGTGGGTATGAGATCTTCTCATTCCTATTCTCACTGAAGTAATTTTGGTTTAACAAATAGACTCCAGGTCTGTTGCTCTTTGCTAAATAGCGAAACGAGCTTTTCTCATTCAAAAATAGATTATTTCCTTGATCATTATTTAAAATAACTTGACCCTACTATCTCCTTTGCACCATTAGAAACCTGAGTGAGAAAAGAACCTCAAAATAAGTACATGGAAATGAGATCATGGCTGGAAATTGTTAACTATATTATGTCAAAAACCCATTTAGAGTTAATCTAGAGCTCCCCCAAAATAATAAAAAAGTAGCTTGTGAAGAGTATTTCCTCTCTTCTCCCTTAAATTTACTTAATTTTAAAGGTGAAAAAGATATCACTACATACTTAAAATAACTATCACTTTTTAACATTATTTTATGTTTTATTAAACATAAAACTATCAACTCGGCTGGGATGCAGAGAAGTTACACTGCTTGTCCCAAGTGAGTTTGAATGTTTCCCCAGCTTCCTGGCCAGTAACAGGATAGAAAAGTGAGAGATACAAGGGGAAACAGGTTTATGGGAGGGAGTAGTTATTGTTTTGTTTTTCTGTTTGTTTAGGATGGTTGAGTCAAAGGTAGCCATTTTTTAATGCTAGGAGGAAAATGATGATACAAGAGAAAGAGGAATTATCAACGGAACAAGTTCCTTGAGGATTTAGGAGAGGATACATAATAATACAGAATCTGGGTGGAGAGAGGAGATGCCACTCCCCAGGTTCAAGAAAGGACGTCTACATCTATGATGGCGTTATCACTTTGATATATCTCACGTCACTGTATCACGAAACAAGTATTTTTAAGAAATGAAATTGAGGTATTCATATTTACTTCTACATTTATCCTATATTGTCTCATATAATTTGTAAATTTGTAATTCAAAACAATCTTGGTTTTTCGTGCTTGTCTTACAAATTTCTTCTTCCTTTATTTTTAGTCCATATGTACATCCCTCATATACCACATGATGTTTTCTCTCTTAGTGTTTAAAAGCAAGATATGAAATTGTTTATAGAGTGAAACTTCAATATTATCAAAAGACGTATGTATTTTTAGAGTTTGTGTAACCATGGTAATTTATATAGAGTAACTAGATATTTGAATTTTCTCCCATATAACTCTCACATTTTTTCAAATTATAACAGAGAAAATATTGTTTTTATAATATGAATTCTTTTTAAAAGTCCAAATCAAAAAAAAAAATTCTTGGTCCTCTTTCTGAGTCTGCCACAAACTGCTTTGTAAATTTGGGCACATCAAGTACCACTTTTTTACATATTTCCTGTGCTCATTTAAAAAATAAGGGAATCAAACAATCTTCTTAAGTGATTTCAAACTCTAAATGGTTCTGATTTTATGATACAATTGTTCTCATTTTGAATAAGTATCCTTAGTCTATAAATTGCTGATTACCTCCTTTATGCAATAAGTCATTAAAATTTTAAAATATTCATGGGCTTTATGAAGAGCCAAATAATAAGAGAAGGTGCTTCCACAGAAGAGAAATCATTTGAAAAGCTCCAGTATGTATATGAAAAGAAGAGTTATATATGTTGGCAAAAATGACGATAACCTGTCCCCAGTGAGAAAAAAAAAAAGTATTCAAAGGAAAATAAGATAATAAATTTTCTACATACATTTACATGTTAGCTAGAACACAGGAAGATATCAAGATACTAGAAATTTGGTTTTCTGAGCTACTTCTTTGCTAAATTGAAACATAAAATCATGGGCAACTGGCCCCATCAACTCCTGGAGAGCCTAAGATGTCAGGTAAGTGACTGAGTGAGAGAAAGAAGAATGTACCTGGCAAGAATTCATGGTATAAAGTGAGCCTACATCATAAAGCAGTCTTGATAAAAACAGGCTGGGTTTTAAAGAAACCTTCCCTTTGTTAAAGCAATTTGTACAAAAGAGCCAAATCTCATTGGTATAACTTAACAAATATATGTTATTACCCTGTAAAGGAACTCTAGAATACAAGCTTTATGAGTGCATGGGACTTTGTCTATTTGCTTTACTGCTGTGCCCTTCGGTGCTTACAGCAGTGATTGGCACATAGATAGTGCTCAACAAATATTTGTTGAATGAATTGACATCCTGGACTCCTTCCTGCTATTACTCTAGACCAGACTACTAACAAAATCTGATGCTCAAATGAGTGAGTTTAAATCAACAATTACTCATTGCATGTTTAACACACATCAACAAAATTATCTGTCACTGTAGTGACCACATTTCCAAAACCAAAACTCAGGTTGCACCATCTGCAAACTACAAATACTCTCATGAAGACAACAGATCTGCATATCTGAAAATATAATCTTACCACAAAATTTAGAAATTAACTTTATATTATAGAATGGCCACATAATTTCTAATCTAAATGGGTCACTATTGAAAATGAAAGAGGAAACCATCAATAATTACCCTAGTATATCAGGCAATGTCCCTGGGGAAATTGGGTGTATGTCTCTCCATCAGCCCTCATGCTGAAGTCTGTTTCTAGAGAAAGGGTATGTTTCTACAGTGGTTAAAAACCCAGGCAGTCAATTCTAGAAAATCAATTATATAACAGAAGTAAAAAATAACTAAAATAAGTTTCATAAAATTTTTAAGGAATCTGAGACCATCAGGGCTGGGAAGGTAATGGTAAAGCTTAACTCCACTGCAAAATTAATAGCTTTTAAGAATTGAAAAGCTAAATAGAACCTACAATAATAACCAAGACTATCTCTGGTGACGTATAATAGGATGTTAGCTAATTGCTGCTAAATAAAAGGGGGAGCAGGGATCATTAAAAGGCAACATTACTATAAGATAACCAAAACAGAATGTGTAATTTCTTGCTTTTCTTATATACATAGCTTAACCAATAGGTACACCTATAAGATATCATAGCAAAATTCATTTAATCACCATCTTCATTATTGACACCATTGAAAATGCATGAATAGAGCTGGAAGGAAGTAATAACAAATCTTAATAGATGAGATGAAATTATAAAAACATCACAAAATTATCACAATGGAATTAAAATATGATGCTAATTATTGTGTATTTTTTACTCTAATAATACTTATGACAATTAGTTGCATCATTACTATTGATCTAAATCTGTATATCTGAATATCCCTCTGCCTCGACCATTGGAGACCCTTTCTGATTCTCTTCTCTACCCAAATATGTCAGGTTCTCTGAGGGAGAGAGGAGGAGAGAGAGATCGAGGGAGAGAGAGAGGAGAGAGAGAAGGAGAGAGGAGCTTACGTACTTCTTTTTAAGATGTACCTATCTTTAGTCTCAGTCATTCCCAGCTTAAAACAAGAAAGCAATCTGATTTAATTAATTTGCATTCACAATCCCCTGAAATTAGTGGAACTAATGGCGGTTTTGATTACAAATGTAAATAGAAGCAATCCTGTCATTCTCTCTATAGAGCACATTATACTAGAGTGCCTGCTCAGAGGTGGCATTTTATTGAAATCCTATTGCTCTCATTGACATTTAAACATGCACTTGAACAGGCTTTACAAAACCTACAGAAGAGAAAAACCTAACATTATTCCACAGGTCCTCTTTTTTAGCCCACACAATTATATTTGGTGATAGTCACTACCATCCCCATATTATAATAAGAAAAGTGAGGCTTAGAGCAGCTACACAGGGC
Organism: Daubentonia madagascariensis; assembly: GCA_023783475.1. Classification (NCBI taxonomy): domain Eukaryota; kingdom Metazoa; phylum Chordata; class Mammalia; order Primates; family Daubentoniidae; genus Daubentonia; species Daubentonia madagascariensis. The sequence goes on along the minus strand of JAKFHU010001684.1, from coordinate 18,645,571 downwards.
TCTAAGCCAGGTCTTCTGATTAGAATCTGTTTTTTTTTTTTTTCTTCCTGAGCCTAGTGGAGATTGTTAAAAGAAAGTCTATGCATATCAAGTATCTGATTCTTGACTATTAGACAGTGGGACTGTGGATTATGCTTCTATAAAAAATGCCACTGATTAGGAACCTAGCCTCTGGTTATGCTGGGGCATCATGGTCTGAAATATTAGCTCTACCACAGAGCTCTGCAAAAATCACAACAAGTGGTTTCACGTGATTTTATATATGACTTAGGACATTTGGTTTTTTTCTGATATATCTAACCAGTAAAGGAGAAAAAAGTAGAATCAATGGATTAAATATTATTAGCTGCCTGTAATTGTAAAATTATACCTATATCATTAAAATATCATACAGTCTTTTTTTAACAACTTTTTAAGTAAAATCAATATTTGATTGGATAAAACTGATTATATTATAGCAATGGTTTTGATAGCTTGTTCAAATAAAAGAAAAAGCTTGTTGAAGAGGTGGTGTAGAATTAATTCAAAATTTATTTCTATATGCACAAACACATCTCTGGTGTAGCACTGAACTATATTGTATTAATATTTATTTAAATACATACACACAGAGACATACACATACATACTCCCCAACTATATTCTGTACTTTGAAGAATGGAGAACATGAATTTACACATCTTTATATCACCATCCATTGCAAAAATGCACAGAATCCTCAAAATCTTTTAAGGTAGGTACTACCAAACAGATGAGAAAACCAAGGCCCAGAGAAGTTAGGTAACTTGTCCAAAGTTATGTGTCTACTAGGTAAAGGAGTCTAGATTCAGAACAGGCATTTGTCCAGAGGTTCTGTGCTTCTAAACACGTCTCCACTACCCCATGGAGTTAAGTGATCATTAAGTAGTAATTGACATATTTTTCCATATTATTATCTCTGGTTTTCATTGTGTGCAAATGAACATTCTGAAAATACTTTCAGTACTTTCCCTGTGATGTACTTTCTCAGTAAGTTCAGAAAGCAGTGAAAGAAACTGCTACATTGACATTTATTCTTGCCTACAAAGAGGTAATTATTAGTAAAATGAAAGTAAAGCAATCTTGGGAGAAAAAGAATTACCAACTTCTTCTAACTGTAGAGGAGGATAACACAAGGCACAGGCAAAATCACAGTGTGACTCTGAAAACTGCTAATGAGGTCTTTACACCACGTCAGTGGGTCTAGTGTCCCCCAAGTACAGAGATCACAGTCCTGCTTCACCCTGCACTCCCTCAGACCTTCCAAGGAACACTGTCTGGGAGTTCTAGGTGTCAGGGTTATAGAAGAACCACAGATAAAGTGGAGTAGAGTGGAGTCTCATTCAATTGAGAATCTTGAGTTCAAAACTGTTGCTTTTATAGATTTTTTGAGGAAATGGGACCATAAATTATGCAACAAAACTAAACACTTTAGCTCTAATTATCCATTAATATATATATTGATACAGAATATCTCTATAATGAACATCAGTAACAACGCTGGAGCTGGAGTTCATGAGAGGCTAGGCTTATTGCCTGCACAGTTTCTGGCATATGGTAAGTATACATGTTTGAGAAAGAAATAGAAAATTGAGGAAGAAACTGGACAATGTTTTATCAGGGAAGGCGCACTTATGTTTTCTCCTTTACCTTCCCAAAGTTAAGCTGATCTCTTAAATTCAAAAGCTTGTCAGCTAAGCCCCTTAGTCCTAACCACTAGATAAACACTAGACAATCCAGCATTAGGCAAATGATTTATTACTACACAGTAACTGCAAGATTCTTCTCATTTAACATCCCATGGATTGCAGTGTGTTGTAGACACAAGATTTGTAACCAGGAGTAAGAAAGCTGAGCTACCTTAAATGTCTGAATTGTCAGGGTCTAATGAGACTAAGTGACATTCTGCAATTGCCAAATCAATAAGCATTAATTTTCTCATAAAATAGGTGATATATTTAATAAGTAAAATATCTAGGGGAAAGAGGAAATGGAAACATTTACTCTAATAATAATTTTTAGTAATTCAAACTTACAAAGATGTTTTAATAATAGCATGACCTTATATTTAATTAGTACTTTATTGATAATGTATATTAGCCATTAATCCATATTCTTTTGTTCATCTTCTTGGATCAGCAACCAGTTACAGAGGAATGTCACTGTTCACTAATAATAAGACATATTATCATCAGTGCATGAAAATACTCATAAGCACTTAAATATACTTGATACTGCTCTTGATATTAATCATGTTTTAAGAGTTAAGTAGAAAAAAAAATGCCAGAATATGCAAACATTTTAGGCCAGTTTCATCTATTCCTTTGCTATCTTACAAATATGTGTTTCTCAATCATAAACTTAATACTTTTGTTGTATAAGCATAGGTCCCAATATTTATCCCTACTTTCCTAATTCAAGAATTAATTATGGAATAAGAATCATATGATTATGATATTAAAAAGTGCCAACATAAGGAGGAATGCTTCATTACTTCTATCTTGTTTATCACTACTTTAATAAGTTTAGAAAAGACAACAATATTATTCAAGCGCAAATGGTTTTCAGTTACCATGTCTAAAATCATGATGTAAAGTAACATTTTTCTTTAAAACGATCCACATTTTCTCAGTCACTCTCTGAACTCCTAAATATAATTTTCTAAACGGAAGACGCTGGAGAAAGACTCCTATTTTTATTGTCTTTGATGAACATTTGTTCCTGAGTTGGCATAATTCATCTCCCAGTATTTACAAGGTTCAGGGTTCTATTTTAAACACTGAGCTAGATGGGAATACCTCATCTTTGAGATAACTGTAGACTTCAGCAAAATAAAAAAGGTCAAGAATAACAGCACAATTCATTAGTTTAAAAAAGTTCACACTGATGCCACCCAAATTTATTTAACCAATCGTGTCATTAAGATTCAATGTCTGAGTAAATTGAATTCAAAGCCACCACAAAGTGAACCCAGATATCAGGTTTCCATTTTTACATCATCAAAAACCAAAATTATTTTTAAAGAATACTACTATAAATAATTATTTATTAGTATCTGATTGCATTATTATAGGATAGTGGGAAGAAAATACAGCCCAAGAATACCCAGGCTCCTTTTTTTCCCCTTGTAATATGGGAGAATTCTACATACAATATTGTATTACATAAGTGAATATAATTTATATTAGTACTATAAAATTGCATAATCCTATCTGGCTGATTTTAAAAGTGAAGATTATTTGGTACAGCAAAAACATTACTGAACCAATCTTTCTGAATTCTAGATATCAGTCTCAGCTGTCCCAGGAACTTTAAAGTATGCACTTTTGGCAGGATACTTTTCTTCTTTAAGACTTTTACAAAATATAGACTTCAGCTGATTTTAAGCTCTAAAATTTCTATTTTTCCAGATATAAATGTAAAGATGTGTATATTTTCTAGTTATTTCATTCCCTTCTCAAAACATGGAGGAGCAAACAGTTTAAAATAGAATTTTCTAAATCTAAAGGCAAACATTAACAAGAATGTCATTGTTTGCCAAGAAATTAATCTCCACTTAGCAGTAACATAGTAGCCAAAAGTATAAACTTAGATAAGTAACATAAAATCAACCATATTTTGTCATTATGTAATCAGATTATATAAAAACATCTAGATATACACTTAAAAGATTATTGTACTAGTTTGCAGATTCAAAATACATATATCAATTATAACACGATACAGGATTCCATATTTCCTGATTTATTATGCTTTGCAGAGCATTTAAATATTCAACATTAATTGCTTACCTCTTCCAAGTAATTAATTCTTCCATATCATTAACAGTAGAGCTGGATACTGTAATTTGCTTATCATAGCTGCTTTAATCTACATAAATCTCACTTTTTAGGTTTTAAAACACCAAACTAAGTTAGCTTAATTCCATACTTGATAAACAAAATGAATTATATTTCCCTATGACTGGTTATTTAGGAAAAATAATGTGGGACCATTTATTCTGAGCATTATTATGAAGGGCCAGTGAAACAAGAGGCTTCACATTGACAAGCTAAAGCTGACATCAACTGGTACATGGTGGTAATAGTTGACAATAATAATAGTAACCCCTGGAATTTGTATAAACCTCCCTCTGCCACTTATACTGTACTTATTGCTCATTAATTAAAACACAGATTTAAAACTTAAGAGCATAATTCATTATTCTTAGCGCTGGGGTGGAGGATGAGTTCAATGTGGTCTCTGTCCCCAAGGGGCTTTCAGTCTAGTGGCAAAGATATGCACACATGCGGCCCTACAGCAATATTGGCTGCCACACATGCAGCAATAATGGAGGCGCAAAAAGGGTGGAGAAGTGAGAGACTCCGGCCACGATGATTTGGAAAGATTTCACAGAGGAAGGCACATTCAACCCGGTCTTTGAAGCAAAGAAGGATTTCAACTGTTAAAATTTAGGAGGGCATTCCACACAAAGAGAATATCTCTGAGCTGGCAAGGCATTTAACTTTCGCATGTAAGGAAAAACAGAGAGAAATTAAGTGATCTGATCAAGGTCATAACACGAGAAAGGATCAGAGGCATTACTAGAATTTTTAACTCCTGGGTCAAAATGGCTCCTGCTGTATCACATTGCTTCCTTCCCCAGGTGAGACAACTTCCCTGTTTTCACCACCATCTCTGCCCCGCATTTATTTCTCCATGTCGCCACACCCTTTACAGAACCTTGCTAGGATGTCAGAGGCAGCCACATCTTCATAAAACACGTTACATTTCAGCTGCGTCTAAAAATCAAATGAACACATGAAGGTGCGTTTTTGGCCCCCTTTCCTCACCATTCTCCATCATTTCAAAGGAATGGGAGTTTGCGCTGTCGCCACATGGCATGCTCAATAAAATTTTGATCCATTCCCTTAAACCTTCCATTTTTCTACTTTAGCTTGTCAAGTGTTCCCAATTCCAAGAAATCGTAATTCATAACGTGGGGGAGATTGCAGATTTTTGGCTCAGGAGTTGTGCAGATGTTATTCCTTAAGGAAGACGATCGTGATTCCCTATGTGAGTAATGGCTGTGAGTCGGCTGGGAGCCAAAAGTTCTCTTATACCAGAATGTACAAACCATTCTCCTACTGAAAGAAGGCCCCCGGTAGGATAATATATTATTACACAGGATTCAAATTACAAGATCTGCAGCAGGGGAGCTCATGACTGATTCAGGACAGTCGCCCCCTGAATACTGATGATGGGATGATGGAATGCCTCATGAATTAAAAGGGCCGTGGTTTCTCATCTAAATCCTTCATATGCTTTAAAAAGTGACTGTGCCTATCACTGCATGCTCTAAGCTTCTTAAACGAATCATGCACTGTTATGAAAGCTTTGTCTTTGTTTTAAAATCCCACGTCTTTGAATAATTATATTCAAAACATTCTTTAAACAAAGACAATGAAACTTCACCTTCTCTGCTTAAAAACTGGTGTGCCTTTAGTGCCAATATGCAATAAATATATGACTTAACAGAAATTGCATTAAAGTATGACCCAGTTTTTCTCTTTGGGATTCTAGAAGGCAACCTGAAATCTTCACATGCCACATGTTCCAGCCTCTTAAGTTATCTATAGAAAAAATGACTTTATCCCTGACAAACGAAATACAAATATGCAAGACAAAATTGTGTTACCAAAGCTTTTCTGCAGATAAATGAACCCATTCGTGAATATTATTTTGTTTGGTCTACTTTGCTGATATAACAATCCCATAAATTTACTAAAGGTATTACATTACAAATGAAGATCAGGCATTTTTATAGAAACACTGAGGCAGATGTTAAATACTACACATTCTGAAAAAGAAACTGCTTTGCTGCAATATATTCTGAAATAATATGTAAGCTGGTCCCTTAACTTCTTTTCAAGCTGGTTTTTGTATTCAGTTTTTCTAGTAAATGGATGCAAATCAGGTGCATTGTGCTGCGATGGGAAGGGGGAGATTTGTCCAGAAATGACCTCAGTTCTATTCATTAATAAAATGATTATGTTGGCTGAGAGCAGTGGAGAATGAAATATAACAAGAGTAGAACTTTCCTCCATGTGACAGATGCACATAAGCGCTTTTTGGATAAAGCAGTATATGTAAAATGGCCACTGCAGCATAAAATCTGAAAGCATTAAAGAAAGCTCTTAGATACAAATCGCTTGGAAAAACTGCAACTTCCATAGCAATGCACCCCCTTATTCTCTATTACCTTGTACAATTCTGAATCCAGACTTGGAGAAAGCATGTATTCACTCATAAGAAGGGGGATCAGGTAAAATAAACAAAGGTATAATTTTTTCTGAGATTTTTTTCTAAGAAAGAGAAGATAATTTTGCGAGGTCAAAACAAAATAGAATTGTACCCAGAATCACTTTCAGTGACAGCAGACACCAATGGGGGAAAATAAAGGTAAAAGCTATCAGAGAGAATGTAGCCACAGTTTTGCATAGCGGTTTAAATTATGCCGGCAGAATAATTAATGGAAGGACCTAATATGGAAAGAGGGGGGTAACAGGAAAGGGGGAAGGCTATGTTAAACAAAGTTCATTACTGCATGATGTAAATGAGTTTCTCACCAGTGATGTCACTGATTGGCTGAGCTGCAGAGCTGGCTTCGAGCATGGCCGGATTGGCTGCTAGCTCTTCTGGTGCCTGCCTGCTTGGGCAGCGGTTGAACCAGATACTTTCTGTCTCTCTTGTTGTCGTTTGAAGCAAATCTTGTTCAGCCCAGCTGTGTCTCCATAGTAGTGGCACCCTAAGAGAGAGTCTCTCTCCTGCTTCCCACAGCTCGTCTGTGAGGCGGTCGCTGCTGTGAAATACCAGCCCTTGGCACCAAGCCCAGACAGCGTTCTCAGATCCATCTATAACACACACATACAAAAAGAAAAATAGAAAAAAAAAGCAGTTCTTTCATCTGAATTGCATCCTAAGGAGGATTAAGAAGGCTTCTATTGCTACTGATTTGTGTTCTTTCAATTTGATGGTTAAAATAGTTTTTGAAATACAGTATCTTCTCATCTGCAGTAGAACACCATTGGTTAAAATTGGTTAAAAAGATGGGGGGAACCCCCCTCGCCCATGTTTACCTTGATTACAGAAAAATAATTCTTCATTTTCCTCCTAAGCACCGTAACTGATGTTTTTGGTCCCCTACTAGAATTTTAAACTCTCACCAGATTTCTAATTACAGCCGAGTCATTATTTTCAGTTTAAGACAAGGGATCTTAATTAGCATTCTTTTTTAGCTATGCAAAATGAGACAGGGCATGAAACAGAAACAATCTATGGAGAGGCAGAGAGAGAGAAAGAAAAAAATCTGTGCAGCTTTTACAGTTGAGCTGATACCCCCTCCTTCCCCGCTCTCCCTCCACCCCCCTTGCAAAAAAGAATGCAGTCATATGAACTTTACCAGACAATGGAGTACCTACAGGCTCTCCCCTAGACAAGTCCTTTATAACCAGCCAGTGCTATGTGCTGCAGACAGTGGCCAATCGGCAGGCTCCTTTCTGCAGCAGGGACACAATAGGTGCATTGGCCACACTGTCCTCCTAGACCCTGACAGCAGTTCAGGTTCATTTATTGTACACTGGAAGGCACATATGTCTTTAATATTCACTGTGAAATTATCAGTGTGACTGCCTTTATTTCACCGTAATTACATCAACCTAATTACCGCGCACAAGCTGCAATAGCACTGTTTGCTCAGAATGGCGCATAGGCATGCGTGTCGTAAAAATATGCATGAACATGCTTGCTTATTTCAATAATAAAATCCACCAATTATCTCCTTCCCAGAGCTTAATGCTTCCTCCAGAATGCTTCAGTGGATATAGCCATCATTTTTCCCTTTCAAAAGAAAAAAGTGTGTGTGTGTGTGTGTGTGTGTGTATATGTGAGATATAGATATATATATATATCTCCACATATATATATAAAATTTAAACATTGTTCTAGTCATTTATTGGGATGAGCTATGGAGGTGGAGCCAAGTCAGCAAATAAAAGGTTATTAAGGACCTAAGGCATTTTCCCCATATCACTAGGCATCAGACTGAAGGAATAAGTGAATCTGCACACATCACTATAGCCATGCCTACATGCCGATTTATTCAGAGTCCAACTATCATGAACATCTGCATATGCCTTATTTATGTATTTTCATATTACATAATTATATCATGCCTTGCAACACTGACTCAAAATGCTTGAAAAATTAAATCTTCATTTTTTGTGTATTAGATAAACAGAGTTAGGCAAAGTCTGTGGTGGAAACTGCCTACTAATTTTTTTTTATTTTATGCATGTTGCATCTACATATTCATGAACAGAATAGATGTTATGACCGCTGATTCTGCAGGAGGAGATCAAAAAGGCACAATACAGCATACAGATGTATTAATTTCTAGGGAGAGAATGGCAGCATGTGATGACCAGGAAGAGTAGATGTTTGGGGGTTTCATTTGGGGTTACCTCATTGTGTAATAAAGGACATGAGTAGAAAACCTACCAAAAAATGTGTAAGTATAATAAACTTGAAAGGTAAATCCAATTTGTATTGTCCATGACCATTCATCCACATTATAAGGAAATAAGCATTTTGAAATGGAGACTTCAAGCTCAGGTCTTTGCAGGTAAAATTGCATTTTTTTAAATAGCTATTTAGAATATCATCAGAATGGGACATGCTCAGAAGCTCTGCATTTTTTCATTATGTCATAATTTACATATTCCTTATTCCGAATGAGAATGCTAAGCTTTAAGCTTTGATTATTTCCCAAGGTAGAACTCCACCAATATTTGCCTACATTTATTGGTGTATTTTGATTTTTAGCTCATGATTCTCTAATCAGGAATGGAATTCATCCTTAGAGTAGGCACATTAGGAGAAATAGTGACTTATTTATATCCACATGGAGACATGTATATAACATATAATACACCCATACCAGAGAGAAAGAATCCCAATAGCTTTTTATAAATTTATATTTTATAGTCCTCTGTTTTTAAATATATGCAAGATTTGTATCATAAAATATATTTGGTTGATTTTGAATGTTATCAGCATTTTAAAAGAAAAGCACAGATAGCTCATTTATCTATACTTTCCAAAAATCAGGTTTTGGTGGGAGGAATGGGGAGGCAAATTCCTAACTAAGCTAAGAGATCACAAGGTTCGATCACAATAACACAAATAATATGAGAAAACACTACATTTTTACTCTTGGAACTGCTATACACATTGAAATCAAAACACCTGAAATTAGTTACTTGACATATAATGTAAGATGATTCTTCTGTAAGTGATTGCAGAAAATGTTCAGAAAAAAGCAAAACTTAAGCAACTATTTGACTTACCTTTTTGATGATTTTCCTATCAAAGAAGATTCTAAATCTTCAAGTGAATCAAGAAAACTTACTAGTGATCAAATTAAATTATGTAGCCCTCATCCCTCTCTCCCCCCTTCTTTCACTCTCACACATATGCACACATGCATGTGCACACACACATATACACATATATAAATACAAATATATAGTTGTGGCTGTCCTTTTATTTTGTAAGAATGTGCAACTCTTCTGCCCATTCATCTCTATTCTTTGATCTGACATTGCACAGAAAAAGCTTTAAAAAATCAAAGAGGTCATGCTTAATTACTAGTTATCCATTTTGCTAAGTAAAAATCAAAAAGGAGATCAAACTCACATAATATAACATAGATTTAGATTCCACTAACACATAGAATGTGATTGGAGACCTCACTGTTATTCAAAGGATTTTACCAAATACATTGATTTCATAAACTAGGTTAGTGGATGGTCCATATCTGACCTCCTTAACCAAATAGGTATTTGTAAATAAACAAACACTAAAAATAAGGAAGACTTTCCTTTTGTAGCACAATTCATTAAACCTGGCAAGTTAGGCATCCTACTTAGAAACACTCTGTCATTGTTTGAGTTGTTAGATACACTTGAAAACAACATTTCATTTTTTATGGTATTTTAATATCAATCAGTCTTTCTTGTCTCTCTGATACCACAAACACAAATTGCAGTTGTGAGATTTTAATATACTACTCTAATCTGAAATAATTTTGCAATAAAATCTTATTTGGAATCATTTTACTAGGGAAGTTAGGCCTGATGTATACCTTAGAAATTTAAACCATCGATTTTAGATATGACATCCCCCAAAAATAAGTAGTTAATGTACTTCCACCCATCATGCTGCCATCCTTTATTAAAAATACAGCTCTGACCTACTATTGTCAGGATATTCTTAACTGGTTGAGTTTCACTATAGATAAGGTATTTCTGGCCTCATCCCATAAGATCAAAGAAATGCATTTATAACTGTATGGAGAGATCAGGTGCGGATCTGAGGGAAGGGTGCCAGAAACTTCAGGAGGCTCCATGAGAAGAAGTTGTGGAGCAGAACAGGAAGGAGCAAGGTATTGGCAAAGATCAACCCCAAGAGGCGTGGAGTCCAGTGATAAGGGTAGGTGGAGTGGTTTGTTTTTCCCTTCCTCATAACTCTGAGTCAGTGGGTTCCCAAGCTGCTGGAGAGACTTTCTGCTCACATAAGCCCAGAGGCTGCTGCTGCTGCCAGAGACCTGGGACCCTCTTGTGGACAGGGACCAGGCTTCCAGCCCCCATGAGGCATCTCCCATCTCCACAGACCCGAGCTGGGACGGCAGGTGAAAGATTGCTTCTTTAACCACCGTGAACCTTTTTCTTCCCCAGAGGGCTCCAACTCCTCAGGTTTCACCTTGCTCACTCCCACACAGACATTTCCCAACTCTGGCTCAGACTACAGGAACCACAGGGGTCCAGTGGGTCCTGGGTGATCTGCATGACTCCAGTGCCTGGACATCCTTGTCAGGCAGTCTCCTGAAGTGAGGGATGGACACAACCAGAGTGCTAGCTTTCCTCCATTCAGACTGTTTTTCTCCCCTTTCCCTCCCCAACCTGCAGCTGCTGAGAGAGACAATTGAGCCACCACACTGAGGCTTCCACAAAGAGTGGGGCTCAGACCTTTCCTCTTGGGGTCTGCAGCAGACTGAGGGATGCTTGGACTGTGAGATCCCCACTCACTGGCCCTTCCTGGTGCTGCTTGCCTGGCGGCCCCATCAGAGTAGGGCAGGCCCCAAGGCGGAGGGACATCAAACCTGCTTGGGCACCCTGTGGGCAACACAGGACCAGCACCCTTCTCCCTAGCATGGTCAAGGATTGATCTTTGGGGACCTGTGGATGGGCCCACAGGCCAGATCCCACATCCCTAGGTCTCCATTGCATTGCTGGGGGCAAGGAGGGGAGATTTGTGAATTAGTCGTGGAAGGTGAGAGAGTCCACATGGGCAGATCAAGGGGAGAGTTCAGTGTAGGTCCTAGCTGCAGCATATTCATGGGGCACCCCTCCCCCCACAGGCCAAGATCCTGGGCAGAGAACCTCCTGGCCCACATCACAGTGGTGGGGAAGCTCAGCTGGGTTGAGCTCCTGCCAGCCAGCAGATGCCAGGAGGAAACCACGGAGCAGGGGAAAGCAGAGAGGAGCGAGGCCTGCTCCAGACTGCCAGAGTGTGAATCTCAGATGGCCCCTCCTCCACAAGCAGACTTGCTGGGTGAGTGGCACCACTTCAGCCCCTCCCTTTGTCCTTTGTCCAGAAGCTGGGAGCAGACCTCTGACCCCTGATGAAAAAGCTTGCCAGCTTTTCTGGAGCCTGAAGGCAAGCTCACTCAACCCAGCCCTACCACATTCCCTGACCCGCCTATGCTGTGGCAGAGACTAAGGATTCACCTGAAGTTCCAGGGCCCCACCCACCACCTGGGGCATTTGAGTGCTCCTACTGAGGGATTGGAGCAGGTCACAGGACCCAGAAACAACATTGCAGCTTGTTCCTTCCTGCGAGCACCACCTAATAACATCAAGGCCAATTGGCACAGCCCTTTACAAGATTTACTGACCCAATCATACAGGATATGGTTGATTCTCACCCACAGGCACCACCTACTGCCTCAGAGATTAAACTGGGAGTGCCAATTCAACTCACACTGCTAAGAAGACCACACGGCTGGGGAAAGAGAAATGATTTCAAAGACCTCCATCTTCCCTCATCAGAGAGAGGCAGGGAATCTGCCCACTGACATAGGTCACCACCCCTATAGCCTACAAACAACTAGCAACTGAGAAAACCATCACACCAAGGATATCTATAACCAAGGCATCCATCCAGAACCTAGATCACCATCAAAGTACCCACAGGCAAAGCCAAAGGTTCTCACCCAACATATGCTACAATCATACCCATACAAGTAAGGCAAGGGAAAAAGCCCTATTTAAACAAAAGAAAATCCAAAAATAAGAAGCAACAGCTTCTCCAGATGGGAAGGAATCAATGAAAGAACTCCAGAAGTATGAAACATCAGAGCAAAATGTCACCCCCAAAAGGGAACACCAGCTCTCTAGCAATGGAAACCAACCAAAATCAAAATATTGAAATGACAGATAAAGAATTCCAAATGTAGATTATAAGTAAGCTCGACAAAATACAAGAGAAAATGGAAAACCAACATAAAGAAACCACAGACAAAAAAAAATCAGGAAACGAATGAAAAATTCACTAAAGGAATCAAATTATTTTAAAAAATAAAACAGAACTTCTGAAAATGAAAAATACATTCAAGAAAATAGAAAACACAGTGGAAAGTCTTAAGAATAGACTAGACCAGGCAAAAGAAAGAATCTCAGAGCTTAAAGACAACACCTTTGAATCAAACAAATCAAAGACAGAGAACAGAGAATTATGAGCAGAGAACAAAGTCTACAAGAAATATGGGATTATGTAAAGAGGCCAAACAAGAATTATAGGCCTCCCTGAGGATGAAGAAGAAAACACACAAGGGTTGGAAAACCTAGTTGAGGGAATAAGTGAGGAAAATTTCCCTGGTCTTGCTAGAAATTTAGATATCCAGGTACAAGAAGCTTAATGAACACCTGGAAGATTCGTCCCAAAGAGGCAATCACCATAACACATAGTCATCAGACTAGCCAAAGTTAACATGAAGGAAGAACTCCTGCAAGCTATAAGGTGAAAACATCAGGTAACTCGCAAAGGAAAACCCATCAGGCTAACTTCAGACTTCTCAACTGAGACCTTACAAACCAGAAGGAATTGGGGCCCCATCTTCACTCTTTGTAAACAGGATAATGGCCAGCCTAGAATTTTGTACCCTGAAAAACTAAGTTTCTTATATGAAGGAGAAATACCTTTTCAGACAAGCAAACACTGAGGGACTTTGTCAAGACCAGACCTGCCCTGCAGGAAGTACTCAGATCTGCATTATACATTGATCAACACAATAGAAACTCACCAATGTAAAATCACCCAAAAGCTAAAGTTTAGAGCTCATATAAAATAATGGCTCAAGAGGTAAAACAAAGGAATAAAGTTTTATCCAACAGGAGGAACAGAAATGCATCACACTTATCAATTCTTTCAATAAACATGAACAGCTTGAATTCCCCATTCAAGAGACATAGGCTGGCTGAATGTATAAAAAAAATACAAGCCAAGTATCTGCTGTCTCCAGGAAATGCAACTAACCCACAAGGATTCATTCAGACTCAAGGTGAAGGGATGGAAAAAAATATTCTATGCAAATGGAAATCAAAAGAAAGCAGGTGTAGCCATTCTCATATCAGATAACATAGATCTCAAATCAACAATAGTAAAAAAAGACAAAGATGGTCATTATATAATGGTAAAGGGAGCAATTCATCAAAAAGACATAACAATCCTGAATATTTATACACCAACACAGGTGTGCCCAGATTCATAAAGCAAACCGTACTAGATCTAAACAAAGTGATAAACAGCAACATTGTAATTGTGGGGCACTTCAACACCCCACTGAAAGAACTGGACAGATCCTCCAAGCAGAAAATAAATAAAGAACCACTGGACTTAAACAGGACTCTAGAGCAAATGGGTCTAACAGACATTTACAGAACATCCTACCCAAAAACTACTGAATATAGATTCTTCTCATCAGTATATGGAACATTCTCTAAGATTGATCACATCTTAGGACACAAAACCTGTCTCAACAAATTCAAAAAAATAAAAATTATACCATGTATCTTCTCAGACCACAGTAGAATAAAATTAGAAATCAACTGCAATAGAAATACTCAATTCTACACAAAGCCATGGAAATTAAACAACCTATATCTGAACAATTATTAAGTCAAGGAGGAAATCAAGGTGGAAATCAAAAGATTACTCGAACTAAATCACAAAGGGGACACAAGTTATCAAAATCTGTGGGATTCAGCAAAAGCAGTCCTAAGGGGGAAATTCGTAGCCTTATATGCCTACATCAAAAAGACAGAAAGATCACAAATCAACAATCTAATGAATCATCTCAAGGAACTAGAATAGGAAGCTCAAACTAATCTCAAACCCAGAAGAGAATAACTAAGGTCAGAGAAGAACAAAATGAAATCAAAAACAAAAAAAGAGTATAGAAAATTAATGAAACAAAGAGTTGGTTCTTTGAAAAGATAAACAAAATTGAAAGACCTCTTGCTAAGTTAACCAGAAATAAAAAAGAAAGGACCCAAATAAGCTCAATCAGCAATGAAAAAGGAGATATTATAATTGGTACCACAGAAATACAAAATATCATCTGTGAACACTATAAAAATCTCTATGCACATAAACTGGAAGACATTGAGGAAATAGACAAATTCCTGGAAAAACACAACTTCCCAAGGCTCAATCAGGAAGAAATAGAAGTTCTGAACAGACCAATTATGAGCAAAGAAATTGAAGTAGCAATCAAAAATCTTCCAACAAAAAAAGTCCTGGAACTGATGGTTTCACACCCAAATTTTATCAGACTTACAAAGAAGAATGGTACCCATACTGCAGAAATTATTTCATAGCATTGAGAAGGAAGGAATCCTCCCTAACTCATTCTATGAAGCCAGTATCACCATGACACCAAAGCCAGGAAAGGACACAACAAAAAAAGAAAACTATAGACCAAATCCCTTATGAATATAGATATAAAAATCCTCAATAAAATCCTAGCAAACCAAATTCATCAGCACATCAAAAAAATAATCTGCCACAACCAAGTGGGCTTTATCCCAGGGATGCAAGAATGGTTCAACATATATAAATCCATAAATGTGACTCACCACATAAACAGAAGCAAAAGCAAAGATCTTATGACAACCTCAATAGATGCAGAAAAAGCTTTTGACAAATTCAGCACCCTTTCATGATACAAACTCTTAAAATGATAGGCATAGATGGAACACACCTCAATATTATAAAAGCCATATACAACATATACAACAGCCATATACAAAAAACCCACAGCCAACCTCATACTGAATAGGGAAAAGTTGAAAGCATTCCCACTCAGAAGTGGAACAAGACAAGGATGCCCACTGTCACCACTTCTATTCAATATAGTGCTGGAAGTTGTAGCCAGAGCAATCAGGCAAGAGAAGGAAATTAAGGGTATCCAAATGGGGAAAGAGGAGATCAAACTATTGCTCTTTGTTAATGATATGATCTTAGAAACCCCAAATTTTCTGCCAAGAGATTCCTGGAATTGATAAATAAATTCAGCAAAGTCTCACATTACAAAGTCAATGTACACCAATCAGTAGCATTCCTATACACCAACAACAGTCAAGCTGAAAATCAAATCAAAGACTCAATACCTTTCACAATAGCTACAAAGAAAATAAAATACCTAGGTGTATTTAACCAGGAGGCAAGAGATCTCTACAAAGAGAACTATGAATCACTGAGGAAGGAAATTGCAGATGATGGAAACAAATGGAAAAACATATCATGCTCATGGATTGGCAGAATCAACATTGTCAAAATGTCCATACTACCCAAAGTGATTTACAGAGTCAGTGCAATCTCCATAAAAATACCAATGTCATTTTTTGCAGATCTAGAAAAAATAATTCTATGCTTAGTTTGAAACCAGAAAAGAGCCCAAATATCCAAAGCAACCTTAAGTAAAAGGAACAAATCTGGAGGCATCACCTCACCAGACTTTAAGCTATACTACAAGGCTAAGAAACCAAAACAGCATGGTACTGGCACAAGAACAGAGACATAGACCAATGGAACAGAACAGAGAACCCAGATATAAAACCATCCACATATTGCCATCTGATCTTTGACAAAGTAGACAGCAATATACACTGGGGAAAAGAATACATATTTAATAAATGGTTCTGGGAAAATTGGATAGCCACATGTAGAAGATTGAAACAGGATCCACATCTCTCACCACTCACTAAAATTAATTCAAGATGGATAACAGACTTAAATCTAAGACATGAAACCATAAGAATTCTAGAAGCAATGTTGGAAAAACTCTTCTAGATATTTGCCTAGGCAAAGAATTGATGAAGAAGACTCCAAGGTCAATCACAGCAACAACAAAAATAAATAAATGGGACTTGATTAAATTTAAAAGCTTCTGCAAGCCATGGAAATAGTCAACAGATCAAATAGACAGTGTACAGAATGGGAGAAGGTATTCACATGCTATGTATCCAATAAAGGGCTAATAACCAGAATCTACAAAGAATTCAAGCAAATCAGCAAGAAAAAAATCAAACAACCCTATTAAAAAGTGGGCAAAAGACATGATCAAAAACTTTTCAAAAGAAGATAGACTAATGGCCAATAAACATATGAAAAAATGCTCAATGTCACTAATCATCAGAGAAATGTAAGTCAAAACCACAATGAGATATCACCCAACCCCAATGAGAATGACTTTTATCAAAAAGTTCCAAAACAATAGATGCTTCTGTGGATATGGAGAGAAAGGAACACTTACACACTGTTGATGGGACTCCAAACTAGTGCAACCTCTATGGAAAATAGTATGGAGATTCCTCAAAGAACTAAAAGTAGACTTACCATTTTATCTAGCAATCCCACTACTGGGTATTTACCCAAAGGAAAAGAAGTTATTTTATCAAAAAGACACTTGCACTAGAATGTTTATTGCAGCACAATTCACAATTGCAAAGAAGTGGAATTAACCCAAGTGCCCATCAATTTATGAGTGGATTAATAAAATGTGGTATATGTATACCATGGAGTACTACTCAGGCATAAAAAATGAATTAGTATCTTTTGCAACAATCTGGATGGAACTGTAGACCATCCTCCTAAGTGAAGTATCTAAAGAATGAAAAACAAACACCACATGTACTCTCTATTAAATTGGAACTAACTGATCAGCACTCATGTGCACAGATGGAAGTAAAACTCAATGGAAATCATGCAGGTGGGAGGGGGCAGGAGAGGATGGGTGAAATCATACCTAAAGGGTACAATGTACACTATCTGGGTGATGGGCACACATAACTTTGACTCAAGCAATACAAAAGCAATCCATGTAACCAAAACATTTATACCACCATAATATACTGAAATAATAAAGAAAAAGAAAAAGAAAGCAAAAAATAAGATAACTGTATGGATAATATGATACCCATCTGTGTTCCCAGGATGGGGGAAAGCAAACTTCTTTACAAAGATCAAAAGCATAACCTGAGACTTATAATAATGATGATCTCACCAAAAGAGTCAAGCCTGACCAAATTGGACGTAAGAATGTGAAATAGCAGCCAATCATGTTAACTTTATAAATAAATACAATGCATTTTATAAAAAGATCCAACTTGGAAAGAGACGCAAAAATAATAAATTAAGAAGCAACTTGTCAGTCTCCTAATGTGACTCACTCTTTGGGAAAAAATGTAGTTTTAATAAGTATGGAAAATATTCATAGTGTAATCAACATCAAGAAACCACGGTTTATGTCTCTTTCTACATAATGACAAGCATTCAGATAACAAAATAAGATGCAGTTCATCACCCAAATGGCTCTAAATATCTGGCTGCTTTTGTGCCCACAAATTTACAGCTTAAAATTTCAGTCTATGTTTTGGATTCCAAATGCACAACCTTTGAATGCTTTAATAATGATCATGTTTATGGTATACAAGAAACATAAGATTTTTAAAGGTGCTATTAGTGGCTCACTCAGTCCGCATTCTGTTGCCAAAGGATACTTTCCAGTGCATAGTTATGGTTGATCTTATTTATATCAACCTCCAAAAGGTGAGAAGTATATCCCCTGTGGGAAAAACATGTTATACCTCAAATTCTAAAACTGGTTTCTCTTGCAAAGTCCCCAGTTGTTTTAGTGAGGATTTTTCATTAAAGGTACACTTCATGAAGATAACATAATAAATCATGACATACAAATACCCAAAAGAAAAGAAAAACTTCAAGCAGATTAACCAGATAAAGAGAGATATTCTATCAGAAAAAAAACAGCCACAGGTTTCAGCAACTGATGCTGTATAATTACTATTATTTATTCTCCTATATACAACAGATAGCAGAAAACTTAGAAAGAAAAATAAAAACTTTCATCTGAAAAGTTGCCACCAAGCATCTAGGTAATAATTTTCATCTAAGTAAAAATTGTTTTAACATCCAGGATGAATTAGAAAGAAATGTTCTACTCAAGGCATGGAACAAGTCCAGAATTATATTAAGCAGTGGTTATTAAATCAGTGACTAATAAGAAAGGCGTTAGATTGCATCTCATAATCTGAATGCATTAAAGTAAAAATTTGTTCACACTACTGCACAGATGTGCATCATAGGAAACATGTCTTCTTCATTTTCTAAAAGTGATCTAATTTTTTTCACATGCTCCATCCCATTGGGTATTAAGGGGTGGGGAGGGTAAATTAAATTTGCCAATTAATTTATCTCATTCGTTTTTGGTTTTGACAGTCTCTTTTGAGTTATTTCCTCTGTAGTAGATAGAACAATAGCCCTCTAAAATTGTCCACAATATGTTACCTTACATGGCAAAGGGGAATTAAAGATCCCGATAGAATTAAGGTTGCTAATCACCTGATCTTAAAATAAGGAGATTATCCTAGATTACCTGAATGGATAAACTGTGATAAAATTCTTGTTTTGGTGGGAAATTGGTAAAAATACTAAATTCAGGTAGACTATAAAAAGCAAGAGATGATATTGTGATATGTAGGATAATCTCTAAAACAATAATATAAAAATGTATAACTTAACTAATCAAAACATAAATAAAATAAAAAATCTTGTTTAATCCAAAGAAAGGCAAAAAAGAAATAATAAACAAGTAGAACAACTGAAAAACAATTGCAAGATTATTGATTTAAAACCATTATATCAGTAACTACATTAAATGTAAATTCATAAACAATCAACTCAAAGATTTTCAGACTAGATATAAAAACGTGGTTAAACTATATGCTGTTTATACGAAACAAACTTTAAATATGAGGATGGAGACAAACTGAAAGTGAAAAGATGAAAAAAGAAATCCTCAAACACTACATTAAAAAAAAAAATTCCGACTATAATGGTAACTGACAAAGGAGAATTCAAGGACAAGAATATTATGGGAGAAAAATGGGACATTTCATAATAAACAGGTCACTCAATAGAAAGATATAACAATTCTAAATTAGTATCAATCTAATATCACAGTTTCATAATATTTATAGAAAAAAATGGACACTTCTCTCAGAAGGATGATTTTAAGAACAAAATTAACCAATATGACTTCATCAACATAGAGAGAACATTTCGATAAAAAAACTTTAGCTTACACATTTCACCTTTTTTCAATTCCATGTGGAATATAATTTTTATGAATACTGTAGTTGAAATATATGTTGGACCATAATGCAAGTATCAGCAAATTTCAAAGGATTGTAATTATACCATATATTTTATCTCAACAAGGTGGAATTAAACTAGAAATCAATAACAGATAAATAGTTATAAGGATAACTCAAAACTAACATTATAAAAACAATTTGAAAATAAAGATAACTCAAAAATGTCCTAATAATTGAAAGTTATGCAACACATTTTAATTAATTAACCCATATGTCAAAGAAGAAAACAAAATAAAAATTAGAAAATATTTTTAACTGTACAGTAATAAAATATGACCTGTCAAAATTAGTGATATATGTAATTGCAAGCACTGATAAAAGGACATTTATAGCTTTAAATGTATATTTTTTTAAATATTAAAATTTGAGCTTTTATTCAAAGAAGTTATAAAAATAAAAACAAATTAATCCCAATGAAAGGAAAAGAAAAAATAAATATTCAATGCAGAAACCAACGAAACAAAAAGCAGTCATGAAATAGAGAAACTCAAGAAAGAAAAAAGTTGGTTCTCTAAAAATAATTTAGAATTATTAAAGCCCTAACAACATTTACCATGAAAGAGGAGGAGCAAGACAATACCAACCTCATTAATTAAAAAGAGAACATAGCTCCAGATACTAAAGGTATTAAAAAAGGTATATGGAGGCTATTAGAAACAGCATTACATCAATAATTAGAAAACTTACATAAAATGGGCTAATTCCTTAAAAAACACAACTTACCAAAATTGGCAAAAAAGAAACAAAAACTATGAATAGTCACATATTGAACCTCAATTAAATAAATTTAAGACAGGCACAATACCAATCTCATACCAAATCATTCAGAAACTAGAGAAAGACGGAACAATTCCAAATTTCTTTTGTGAGTCTGGCATAATTCTGATACTAAAACCTGACAAAGATTTTACACACAAAAAATAAAAACTACAGAAAAACAGTTCTCATAAATATAGAAACAGAATTCCTAAACAAAAATTAGCACATTGAAGTTAGGTATATATAAAGAGATAAAACATCATGACCAAGTAGGGTTTATTCTGCAACTGAAATATTGGCTTAATATTTAAAAACAATCAAATAATTGACCACATTAAATGATAAAGAAGTAATACCTTATAGCCATCTTAATAGATGCAAAAAAAGCATTTGATCAACTTTAACCTCCATTGGAAATAAAAACTCTTATCAAACTAGTAAAAGAAAGAAAACTTTTTAGCTTATGAAAGATATAATAAATAAACAAATAAATAATTTGATTCTTAAACATAAAATATTGACCATTTTTCTCCTGGGTCAGGAAGAAGATAGTAATTTCAACTGTCAACACTTATGCTCAATATTGTGTTAGAGTTCTTAAGATGTGGAATAAGACAAGAAAAAAATAAATGAGACAAATATCTGAAAATTACATATGCAATTATCAATATTTGCAGAAGACTTGATAATGTATTAATATAGAGAAAAATCCAAAAAGTACAAATAAGCTATTAGAATTAATAAGTAAATGTATCATAACATAAAGTCAAACTACAAAAGTCAATTGTATACTAAAACCAAACAATTAAAACATTCAATTTTTAAAATTCTCTTTTAAAAATACCATAAAAATCAAGTGTTTAGTGATAAATTTAACAAAAAGTGCAAGACAGACAACTACAATATATTACTAAGAGAAATTTTAGAAGACCTAAATAAACTGAGAGATACATCATGTTTATGGATTATAGCACTAAATATTAGAAATACACTAGTTGACACCAATTGATCTATAGATTTTATAGAATCACAATCAAAATCACAGCAGGTTTTGGTGAAAATTGACAGCTGATTCTAAAAATTATATGCAAGTACAAAAGACCTAAAATAGCTAAGATAATAACAAGACTTCTACACCATATATCAAAAATTACTAAGTAATTAAACTAATTAAGACTATATTGTATTGGTTCAAAGGTAGACAAAAAGACCAGTATAGAACAGAATAGAGTTCCAGAAGCAGAAACACTCATAAACAATTATCTCATTATATACTATAAAATTTCCTTTTTCTCTTTCTATTCAGAAGTTTTTTTTTCAGTAAATATGTTAGAATGATTAGATATTTGTATTTTTAACACGCTACATAAAAATTAATTCATAGTGGATTATAAACCTAAAATTGAAAGATAAAAGAATGCTTTTGTTAAAAAAAGAAAAAAACCAACCTAAAAAGAGTTCTTTCATAAACTTAGGGTAGACATCTATTTCTTAAACAGTAAAAAGTGACTAAGCATAAAGAAAAAGATCAATAAATTACACTGTTACTAATTACACTGTTAGTAACTATTGTTACTAATAAAATTAGTAACTTATATTCATCAAAAGGCACCATTAATAGAGTAAAAAGGCAAGTGTGGTAGATTGATTGCATTAATGACTCTAGTCCTTCATACTTTTCCATGAGACTTTTCAGTTCTTCTTACTGAATAAGTAGAGTCTTTTCTCCAGCCCTTATATTTGGCTTTCTGATTTGCTTTGACCAATGAGATGTTAACAGATGTGACAGACAGCTAAAAAAGGTTGAAAGAGCTGAGCATTTTTGCTTCAGCTATTGCTTCTCTGTTGTCTTGAACCCTGTCTTGATAGGGGTTCATGAAGATTCTGCTCTCCCTCTTGCGTTCTGTTCCCCAATCAGTTGGACAAGCTCATTTCACCACACAGACGTGTCCTGGTTTGACCTTCTCCTGAGAACTGGAATAGGCCTTTCTGAGCTTAGCAGAAATTGATTCAGTTTCCCCACTCATATTCCTGACAGATGTTCATATTCCTGACACATGTTCAGTAGCTGGGCCATGAGTAGTTTTTTCCAAAATGAGGAAAAACATCTCTAACGTTTAAAGTCACAATTTATTACATGTAATAAAACTCAGTCCTAACTTAATACTAAGATTATAGTTAATAAAAACTTGCCAAAAATAAACACTAAATGAAGTACCATCTTTAGCAACACTGCAATTCATAAGTGAGTATGAAGAAAAATGTAAAATAAATTACGTATAATACTTCTTTTTTTTTACTCATCTTAACATTTTCTGTGAAATAGAACAAGATTTTGAAAGCATTAATGATTTCTTCACAATATTTACAAGATTATACCATCTTGAGCTCTAGGTGATACATAGCAACCAAACAATACTATTCAAACATTAAAAGAAAATGAGATAGTTATTTACATAGAAAAAAAGTTGACAAAATACCCTTTGTAGAGATAAAAAGCAGACCATAGAAAAGCAGGCATGACTCATGTATGTGTGCACACATACATGCATGCATACTATATTTATAAGCATCATTTTTAAAATATCTGAGAAGGTACCCACCAACGTGATAAAAGTTGTCATTCCTTATTGAGCAGGTTGAGGGAGGGAATGAGGACTTTTTTCTTTAGCTTTATTTCTAATAATAAACGTAACTAAGTAAAATGTTAAAAAATGAATGACATCAAGCATATGCATCATTTAGCTACATGATGCCAAATGTACAGATATCTAGAGAAACATTTGGCTTATTCACTTGTTTTTTCCACATTCTTCCAGATGGTTAAGACCATGTAGACACTTCCTCAGTTAATATTTAATGAGTGTTTACATTTGTAGCATATCCCTTCAATATGGAGTTATAGAGATTAAAGTACTTCCCCACATTACATTCATTTCTCCCTAAAATAATTAACTGAATCTTTCTGAGGTGGAAATCCAATAAAATAAACAGCAAAGTAATATAGTAGGAAAAGCACAGGCTTTGTAGGAAGCATAGGTTTAAATCTTAGCTTTTCTGCTCTGAGGTGAAATGTATTCATCTATAAAACAGAGATAATCAAACCTATTTACAATTATTGTTGCAATGATGAAATAAAGTAAAAAGTTAAAATATCTTCCTTGGTGTATAGTCCAAAAAATGTTCTTAATGCATGCCATTTCCCTCAGGCTCACTGATAATCAATATCCTAATCTAAATAGCACTTAGAATACAATAATTTTTTTTCTATTTATATGAATCAGAATTTTGAAGATCAATATACCACGGTGGAGGAGAGGTATGAAAAAAGCTGAGAAAATTTAAAATCCTTTTAGCATTAAAAAGAAGATGAACTGGTCCCTGCCATGAATTCCACTAAGGCAGATGTAGGTCAGGAAAAAGATACAAGTCTGGCCCAACTGAGAGCCTCCAGCCAATATTATGGAAAATGTATGATTCTCAGCTGAATCAACAAGGTAGAATTTGGCCAAAGATCATCTTACAACATCTGAATTTTGACAGTGACATTAACTCTTCAAGAACTTATTTTTTTTTTTAACTGTTATCTTGGTAAGAGGTTGCTGATATAACACCCATCCAAGTGTACAGATCAAAAGCCACCACTATGTAATTAAACTTCTTCTTTTCATGTCATCAGACTCTGGCCTAGAGTAGATAAACCTTGCAGTACTATATATAAAACAGTTATATATGACAATTTTACAATTATAGTTCTCTTTCATCTGCTGGGACTTGGGTTCCTACCCTTGGCAGACAGGAGGGGGTCCATGGTATGGGCAACATCCCCCTCCCAGTAACAGCTCTGCAGGCTACTTTGCCTGGAGTGATGAAGACTGGCACCCCTGAACTTTCCCCTTTGTTGTTGGAGGAGGGAAACCTTTACCTTTCTTCTTTACTCTGATTTGCCAAGAACAGGGGTTATTCAACCTTATTAAGCCTGTCTCTGTCTAGACCTGTTCTCCAAAGGAGGAAGCAACTGCTTTACTCTCCCTGAGGAAAATTGATTTTTCCTCAGCCAAATTAACTGTTCTTTCAGCTATTTTCTTCAGTAGGTACCTCTACATCAAGTAAGACTTTCAAAAAGCAAAGTTCCTGAATACATAATCTTGGAGCCTCTCTGAGATGCCCTCACGCATCACAACAGAGACTTTGCTCCCTAAAGAGCCAATGGAAAGACTCTATTTTTCTGTAAACCATGGCTCAAAGAAAGGTCCTCAGTGTTCCTCAATGTCTTCTAAGCAAGGACACTTCAATACATCCCAGCTCTAGTATAGTCCAAAGAAACATGCTACATCTTCAGGTGTATTTATAGGCTGCCTTCAGAAAATGAAAACTATGTAACCAAAAATTTTTCTCTTTTTGCCTTTGACGCCAGAAAATGTAAAGCAAAATGTCTTGTGCAAATGTAATCTGTGCATACTCTGCTTCCAGTGGGATCTTTTTTTAAATCTTTAAATGTCTTCTTTATTCAGCACTTTAACCTTTGAAGTCCTTTTTTTAAACAGGTGGGGGGCATATATTAGTTTCATATTGCTGCTATAACAAATTACCACTAATTTAGTGGCTTAAAACAACCCAAATTCATCATTTTACAGTTATGGATGTGAAAAGTTCAAAATGAGTTTTTGTGAGCTAAAATCAAGGTGTTGGCAGAGCTGTGTTCCCTTTGGGGGCTCTAGGGGAGATCTTTTTTCTTGCCTTTTCCAGCTTCTACAGGCCACCCACATTCCCTGGCTTGTAGCCCCCTCTCTGTTCAAACCCAGCAATGTTGCATCACTCTGACCATTCTTCTCTAGTTATATCTCCCTCAGATGCTAAAATCTTCTACCTCCCTCTTCTACTTTTGATGCCTTTGTGATTACACTGGACCACCCAGTTATTCCAATATAATCTCAGCATCTGCTGGTTTAGCATCCTCAATTGCATCTGCAACTGTAATTCTTCTTTGCCATGCAAGGTAACATATTTCCTGGTTCTGGGGATTAGAACATGGACATCTTTGGGGGGTGTCATTATTCTACCTACCACAGGGGACAAGTTTCAAATTAATAATAAAGAATTAGTACCCAGTACCCACCAAATATATAAAATTGGAGTTGGGGAATAATCTAGGGTCAAGGATGACCACCAAAATTCCCTTAAAAGAGTGACTAGCATTTGAGGTGAAATAACCAGTCAGAAACCATCAGCCTAAGGGTATCCTCGGACAGCTGGAAAGGCCTGGGAGACAGACCACCAGCCACTAAGAGAAAGGGCCAGGACATCAAATCCAGGCCACTTCCTGGGTCCTCTTCCTCTCTTTTCATTCTCTCCCTCTGGCCTCAACTTGATTTTTGTATGCTGGGATTGAGGAATGTGGATGCAAATACTAAATAAAGCACTTGAGAGAAGCCTTCATCCATGGTCCTGATGCCTATGTAATTGCTGCACCTAATTAATTACCAAGTGCTTAAACTGAGCCCTAGGTACTCAGGCAACCAGTTACAGTTCTTACCCACTTACCAATGAACAGGACTGCTGAATCCAAATGTGAAAAAACTACAGATAAATTTAAGGACCAAAAATATGGACACACCATTGAAAATGTTTGGCAGACTGCTAATGGGCCTAATAGTCATTTACCCCTTTTCCTTTGTAAGTATATTCATTTTCTTTTGCAGCTATAAAATTTTACCAGACTTGGTGGCTTAAAACAACACAAATTTATTCTCTTCTAATTCTGGTAATCAAAAATCGAAATGAGTTTTAAAGGGCTAAAACTAAATTGTTCCTAGGGCTGGTTCCTTCTGGAGACTTTCTGGGAGAATCTGTTTCCTTGTCTTTCCCAGCTTCTAGAGGTCACCTGCATTTTTTGGGTCGTCACCCACTTCTCTATCTTCAAAGTCTTCACTCCAACCTCTGCTTCCATCATCCCATCTCCTCCTTTGAATTATACTCTTTTGAAGACCTTTGTGATTACATTGGGCCCAGTGGGTAATTCAGAATAATCTTATCATCTCAAGATTCTTAACATAATCATATGAGCAAAGTCTCTTTTGCCATGTAAGGTAGCATATTCACAGGGTTTTGGTGATTTAAACATTGGAGGGCCATTATTCCATCTACCACAGTAAGATAACCATGATTTTTAGTTTGGTATATGACCAGACGGAAAAAAGATTACATTTCACAGTCTCTCTTGCAGCTAGGTGTGACTAGGTGACTAAGTTCTGGCTAATGAGACATAAAGGGAAGCGTTCTGTGAAAATTTCAGGAAGTGTGCCTAAAGGAAGGTGGTAAGCCCTTCTGTTGATGCAATCAATGGTTGGAACTCCAGCAGTCATTTTGGATCAATAGTTAATTAATTATGGAAGTCATACATAATACAACCATAAGATGAAAGGAATTTGGGTCTCTTTTGAAACACCAAAACAAGCTTGAATTGATCTCTACACTTCTTGAATGTGAGAGAGAAATACATTTCTGTCTTGTTTAAGCCATAGTTATTTAGATTTTTCTGTTACAACCAGATTTAATGCTAACTAACATGAACATTTTGCATTATATATTAAAATTTCATATTTTAAAATATGACTATTTCATTGGATTTGTGTATATGAAATATACACAAATGTGATTTTATCATAATGACAATTAAACTATAAACAACTTGAAAGGAACATTTTTATAAGCAAGAAATCAAAAGGACATCTCTAGATAAAGTTGGATTTAGGAAGGTTAAATATAAATCCATATCATTGGTTCATTTCCATATCACTACACCAACCAAAGCAAAATCCTAACAAATTTATAATTTCAAAGGATTGATTTAAAAGCTAGCACCAAATATTGACCAAAGAAAAGTGCCAATTTAGAAAGACTCCTTTAGGAGGCTTTGCATAGATCTTCTGTCTCCTTGATGAAGACCAGATTAATTCATCTTTTTAATCTGTGTGCTTAAAAAAGTGCTATGATTTAAAAGTTTAAAAAGAAAAAGCACACCTGCAATGATCTATATTTTATCTTGTTATCTTATTAATATCTTGATGGAAGGATATTAAATATATACTGCCTCTGGCCTTTTACAATCAATTTATGAGCTCATAAAAAGAAAAATTTCATATTTGAAGTTGTCAGCCTAGTACATGCATTCTCAGAAAGAACTTTTTAAGCCAACTATTTCTATATTCAGGTCTTATACACACACACACATCCCCATATCATGTTACTGAAACATGTATTGTTTCCAAATTAAATACATGTGCATAATGGGATCCTTTCTGCTGTATATTTATCCCAGTTTCACTCATTCTAGCTTTGCTGCATCACTGGAGAGGGAGAACAGCTGGTTACCATCTTCTTAATAATGTGTAATTTTATAACTTTACATAATACATAACATATGTCAGACATGTGAATACATATATTTATATTACTATAAATATAGTAATGTTATTTATTAAAAATATACTTTTTTCCTTATAAATACATTCTTCAAATATTACATCAACATAGGAATAAACTTTTAAAGGCAGTAATAGAGAAGATGGTATTTAGGAGAATGTGTAATAAAATACCATAATTAATGCATAGAAGCAAACTTACAGTCAAAGTGACCAAAAGCACAAGAAAAAAACCAATACATGTTACAGATTAACTAGTATAACCCCCAATATTTGACATCTATATAGATTATATGAAGGAAAACAGGATTGTAAAATGAATAATCATGGACCTTATACTGACTGTGCAATTTACAAAGAAACGATGCTCTGAAAGCTTATCTGTAAGTTAGTTGCCTGAAACTGTGAGCATATTTTTGTTGTTTCCCCCAACATTGCATCATCAAAAATGTCAAGCTTTCAACAAAGTTGAAATAATTTTACAATGAATAAGTGTATACCACCCCACCTAGCTTCTCTCATTAACATTTATTACTATATAATAATTATATTATATATATATATCTCTCTCAAAATAATTAAATACATTTTCCCTCTCATAGCAGAATGCTGTTCTAGGTAACATAAATTGAATTAAGCTTACAAGATGGCATCAACTTACATTAAGTTATTTAACCTTTTCCAAGACACGGTTTAAGCAGTGGTGTTGTATCTGCGTAATTGAAAACTGAGAAAACACAGCAAATAGAAGAAATAAACCACCCATAATACCATCACCAAACACAACCACATAAATACTTTTTAAAAATTTAAATACATTTTTATTTTGCTTGGCTTAAGTCTCATGTACATTTTACATAATAGTAATTGTACTCTGTTCAGAAATTTCTATAAAATTATATAACTTTTGCTGTCATTTTAAATAAGTAATTAATATATATCTCTATTGAATACATGTTACAAAACTTACTTAATCAATACATAACTATTTACTTATAATACAACATTTAGGTTGTTTTTATTTCTTGCTATCATAAAAATTCTGTAATTAATTACTTTGTGCTTCAATTTTTCTCTCTTATTTGTTTCTCCTTAAATTCTCAGAAATGGAATTATAGTGTCAGTGAGAGGAATTTTTTCATTTTTATTTACCCAATTGTTATCATGCATTAATAAACACTTCACTTTTCATCCACTTTCAATAATTAAAAATGAGAAAGAACAATGACATCTTCCCTTCTGATATTTAAGATCTGCCTCTTTCTCATTACAACAAAGTTTTTCTGTTTCATACTCCTTTACAAAGAGAGGCCTAATAATCCAAAAATATAGTATTTTTTAAGGTACACAGTGAAAAAAATCTGAAGGGAGTATCTGTTGCTACAGATAGAGGTTGAAAGATGGGAATAGGACCATTATCTGCAGTAGAGAGCATCCATATGTAAAAAGAAAGAAATTAGCTAACTTTTGCTTACTCTACTACTAGAAGTTTCCATCTGACTTAGGATCCACTCATAAGCCATTAAAATTATGGAAAATAAATATGTAGAAAAATTGAAAGTAATTTATGGCAGCTTTAAGTTTGTGCTGCAGTGTGAGAGTTGCATAAGAGTGAAAACAGAAGTGAATCTAACAGAATATGAAACAAGTTATTGACTGAGAAATAAAAGTGAAAAAAAGTATCTGGCAGATTCAATGGTAGAGAAAGCAGTACATTAACAACCAAAAGCAGAGAAACATTGAAACCTGTTTGAGATTATACATTCTAGGACTGTTACACCATTATGATCTTTGCCTTTGACTCTATAACAATCTGTACGTGTGATTAGAAATCAGTGTTACTTGCACAATGAAAGAAGATCTCTCCTAACTCATATTAATAAAAAGCATCTGGATCCTGGACACCCTCATCCAATTCAAGGTCATAAAGCAACTTCTGAAAATCCTTTGAGTGACTACCATGAGAAAAATGGAAAGCTTATTTTATACATGGCTCATTGGAAAAATCCCCCCTCATCCCAACACCACACATGCAGGCTCAATATAGAATATTACATCATGAAATATCACATTAAAACCTGGACATTGCCTGTATATATCTATCCCCAGTCCAAAAACACAGCAATAGAATTCACCATCACCACTCAAAATCTAAATTTATGTTTTTAAACATTTTATGCCTACATCACATTGAAAGGCTGTTAATCCCCCTCTTATGTGCTATGTTTACCCAACCTTAATGGAAATTCTCATTGATTAGTAAATCTTGCTATGCTTTTGCTGAGTGTATTAATATGCTTAGGATGTTAAATTGAAGTATCCCTGCTCATCTGCTCAAACATTATACTTTCACCAGGTTGACAGATTAATTTCCAAGAAAAAAACATTAGCAGCGGTCTCCCCCCTGCTATTAATATGACATATGAAGTGAAAATATTAATAATTTGAAACAGCTGGATCAAGATATTCCAGGGCAATATTTAAGGACTATGCTCAGTGTAACATGAATCCATATTACTATGTTGGAGTAAGGTTTGCTATACAGTTTAAAGATTGATGTAACTTTTGGAGAATTATCCATATCACTAGAATGGAATGTATGGCAATGGAGAGGAGTTACAGTTCTCTACAGATCTTAGTTAAGCACTGAAAAAAAAAGACTAGAAACTTAGAAGAAGTGACTAAAAGGTTAATAAAAAAGATATTTACTACACTATAATTATAATTGCCTTTTTCTACAAATCTTCACCATTTTGCAAAAATTAATCATATTTTAGTTTTTATATTCAGAAATTGCTAGGTACACTAACTTACATCAAAGCAGTATTAGAAACTCATTTCCTAATACTTAAATTATTACAAACCAATTTGACTCTTTAAAAGGAAACACTGAATTCTTAAATCTTACAGTGAGTTACTGAAATATTTACAGATCAACTGATATGATGTCTAAGATTTGTTTTTAAATCATAGAGCAAGTTGGGAGTGAGAGGAATAGAGATGAAGTCAAATTAGCTATATGTTGATAATTATGGAAACTGGGAGATGAGTATCTAAGTGTTTTTATATTTTTTTCTCTATCTCATGTACTCATCACCCATAAATTAGTGGTCTTATTGAACAAAAATTCATCTCTATTGCATTTATTTAAACCACCTGCTATAGATTGAATGTGTCCCCCTTAAAATTCACATGTTGAAACATAATCCTTAATGTGAGGGTATTTGGAAGTAGGGCTTTTGAAAGGTGATTAGGTTCTGAGGGTGGAGCCATCCTGTTTGGGATTAGTGCCCTTATAAAAGAGGCCCCAGAGAGCTCCTTTTATAAGAGCTTTTATAGAGGCACCATCTATGAACCAGGAAATTGGGTCCTTACCAGACATCAACTCTGCCAATGCCTTGATCTTGGACTTCCAGTCTCTAGAACTGTGAGAAATAAATATCTGTTGTTTATGAGCCACCCAGTTTATGGTATTTTGTTATAGAAGTCCAAACAAAGATACCACCTCTAATAACATGTGTAAACATATGTGGAGAGAGAGAAACAAAGAAAAGAATATCTAAAATGCTAAAGATACTTTGTTTCCTAACACTACCAGAAATTGCTTGCACAAGAAAGCAAGGCTAAAGACAGAAAAGGAAAACTAAGCAGATATCCAAGTCAACAAAAGGAACCTAGAGCTCAATAGTAAAATTTTAGAAGTATTTGAAAGTTTAGAAATTTTCTATTCTGATTCCTTCTGAGGAAACTGCATAAGGAAACTGCAAAATTGTAAAGTGACTTATACTTCACGTATTCAGTGGTTTGTTTATTGATCAACAAAAAGTTATTGAGCACATAAAAGTCTTTTTTGAGACAGGGTCTCGCTCTGTCGTACAGGCTAGAGTGCAGTGGCACGATCATAGCTTATAGCTCATTGCAGCCTCAAATTCCTGGGCTTAAGTGATACTTCTACCTTGGCCTCCCAAAGTGCTGAGATTACTGGCATGAGCCACTGTGCCTGGCCTATTGAGCACATTTTATGCCAACCACAATACTAGATGCTGAGGATAAGAGGAATAAAATCATCCCCTTTTGTGAGGGAGAAAGATACTCAAACAAGTAATTAGAATATATACAGTAAGTAATATAGCAGGGCTATAAATAGTACTATGGGAAGAGAGAGAAGAAAAACCTAATTCTTTATGGTAAGACCATAGCAAATTTATGACAGGGTGGAAACTACAACACATGATTTCTTAACCTAGTTAGAGAAAAAAAACCCTACTCAAATCAGATTTCAAAAAAATATGTATCATAAGAATGCAGAGAACAAAATTATAGAAAATATAGGAACACAATTGCAGAAAATATAAGAAAATATAGAAATTTATCAAAGAGAAACTCTAGGACCTAATCCAAAATTCCCTAGAGAGGGAATTTTGTGAGTCATATTGACATCAATATCATCCTCAAACAAGTTGTGTGGGACAGGGAGGTGAGGCCATTGTTGCTAGGGGCTGGCCCTTGTAGACTGTATGTGAGGTATGGTCTCATAGAAATGAGCCCTGAATGGTGACTATCTCTTGGTGAAGGACTGTTTCCTATACTTTCTTGATAAACATATAGGAATTAATAAAATCCTAACATAAAGCTCTCTGAAACCGCTAAAAATGAAAAACTCTCTGGTAAAATTTGTATACTATGTTAAAATAAGGTTGTCTTTTGAAACAATCAAGTGATAAAGCACCATAATTTAAGGAAATATAAAGGTCATTGTTTGCCAAAAGGAGGTTGGTGGATACCGTTTGGAAAGTTATACAAAGCAAAGACAACAACAATAAAATCAACAACCAAAGAAAGGGGGAAGGTTTGACTCATTTTAATGAAATTTCCTTAACCTTAATTCCTTAGTGTTAATAAAGAATTAGAAATAAATTATATAAAAATATAAATATGTTGTTGTTATACTTAATCTTTCTTAAATCTACAGAATCATATGACATTGAATTCAGAAAAGAGTGATTTTCAAAACAGAAAAAAATTATTAATTTTGTCTATGCACTGATTTTAACAAAATAGAGTTTGCGAGCAAACAAGAGTTTATAAAAAGAGGATTTAAAATCAAATGCACTTCATTCTTTTCCCCAGGAGCATTTTGCTTGACACTTTCCTAATACTTCAGACTATAAAACATATATTCTGAAATAGTTTGCAGCAATAATGAGACCACAGGAGGGATTATGTGTGCAGGAAATAATCTCAGACAGGCAGAGAGGGAATTAGGAAGAATCTCATCTTGGGGAAGAGATAACTCCAAAATATCATTTTGCTGATAATAGTATGAGAATGAAATGATTTTGCATGTATTTTTTTATTTATTTTTCATTCTTATTCATTGATTTTGACAATTACAAGCAGTTGCAAGATAAGCAATTAAAGCAAGACAAACTGTGGCAAAAAAAAAGGACACCAAGAAATAAAAACACCAATGAAATAATTTGAGGTAAACCAGACATGTCAAGCTACAAACGGTTCAGAAAGGTGTCTAGACTCAGGAAAGGGAATTCTGGTAATAATAGAATCTTAAGAACTTGTTTTACAAAGAACCCTATGCCAAAAATTAACTGAAAAGACCAAACAGAAGATAGGAAAAAAAGGGAAACCCCTTTAATAGTGGACTTAGGAAAGTATTAAAACCACATGTCACAAACTGAAAAGGAATTTTATCAGATACAACACAATTTGAATCAAAATAAAAAATAATAATAATGTAAACTGAAACAAAATTCCTTTTCTCAACAAGGTATTTTAATTTTATGGTAAATAAGTGGAGAAAATTCCAACAAAGCCCACTAATATTCCCCAACTTGGAAGAATAAAAGAAGGAATGTTACACAGGACGTAGGAGAGACAGGCATCCCTTTTCCCACCATGATCAACAGCCTTCCAAGGGTTTGCCAGGTGAGGAGAGTGTGCACATCCTCTAATCCAGAATCCTACAAGGAGGTTGCATTTGGCCCATGATTACAAAGGAGCCTTGCTTACCTGGACAGTTAAAATCCGGGGAGCGTGCTGAAGTCTGAAGTCATACAAGTAAGAACTGACTAAGTCCTTTTGCAGTTGCAGACAAAGAGCAACAAAGAATATTAGGACAAATGTGTGGGGGCTTTGGAAAAAAAGATAGTCCATACAACTCAGGGTTTTTCTCTCCACAGTGGTCAGTGAAAGAACTGGAATCCAGAGTCATCCACCAATTAAATAGTTACAGCCCCGAAGCCAGAGACAGCTGAGAAAAATAATTTGTATGAACATAGAGGAACGGTTTTCAAAGACCAGTTTCTTCAACCATAACTATGTACGGCTTTATTTGCTCCCCGTGTCCTACAAGCTATGGAATGATTAAGGAGGATCCGCCAGTGATCTTGGAAGAATAAGTAAACAGGGATAGTGATGATGAAGCCTAACTAACATTATTAATTCTGGACTAGCCAGGTCCCAATCAGATATGTACACACAGAAAAACAGTAGAACTTGTAGAAAAATTCTACAGAAGAAGTAAAGAAGTCAATAACTAGCATGCCTGACCAAGTTGTCTCCCAGAATTAAGTGCTGCATTTTCCCTCAGCATTTCTTTAATTCAGATGCCAGAAAAACACTATATAGTCACTAAAGGCAGCCACACTTCAGGGAGGTGATGCTGTGACTCTCCAAGGGCAGCTAAACTTAGAAATGTGTGTCTCAGAAAGGGGATGTTTAAGAAGACCTTTGTCCTTGGGAGTAACTGGGTAACTTACTGGGTCCCTAACGTCACCCTTCCTTCCTAGTCATTGCAAAAATTATATAAAATATTCTTAAGTAAGACTGTACTCCATACCTTTGCCACTTATCCTTAAGAGACTCCCAAACACATAATAGGAGGGGTATTTTTCTATATATGCCACTATTACCCAAAAAAAAGAAACAGAGGAGGTACAAGGTTCACATGCTTTTGAACTCTGAGGTAGGACTGAAGCAAATTAGCTACACTTCTGATTACATGGCTACAGAGGAAGGCACACTGTTTATAGGTCCAAAGATAAAGACCTTCCATGTGAAAATGTATCTCAAAAGGCAGAAGAAATTTTAAATAGTAACTTCTTTGATCTTTCAATGCAGTTAAATATATTAAGGACCCTTTATAAATAAGATGTGGAAAAGGAAATAAATATTTCAAAAAAAGAATCTGGGAGAGCTAAAAAAATTTAAATATAAAGAATACATTCAAATCAATAAGAAAAATTGACAACCCAATTTAAAAGGGGTCAAAAGGCTTGAACATGCATTTCACAAAAGAATGTATATAAAGGATGAATATGCACATGAAATATGCTAAAGATCCTCATTTATTGGGGAAAAATAAAACCACAACAAGCAATTACTATACACCAAAAGATTGGCTAACATGAAAAAGATCACTGGCAAGGATGTAAAGAAAATAAGACTCTCATACACTGTTGATGGGGATATAACTTGGTATAATCACATTGGAAAGCTATTTGATGTTATCTATTAAAGCTGTATATAAATATATTAATAATTTATGAATTATTAATTCATAATATTCAATATTCCAAATTTCGCCTCTAGAAAGTCACACATATGTGTAGCAAGACATTTAAGAATGTTCATAGACTCATTCATAATGCCCCCAAACTTGAAACAACACAAATGTCCATCAATATAAAGGATAAATAAATTCATTCAAAAATACTAGATATCACTGAGAATATACAAACTATTTCTGCATTCAAAAATCTCACAAATGTAATGTTAAGCAAAAGTAGCCAGATACAAAAGAGGGTATACGTATCATTTTATTTATGTGAAGCTCAAAAACAGGCAAAACTAACCTATGGTGATAGAGATCAGAGTATTAATTGCCTTTGGGTGGTGGTGCTACAGGTTTATACACTCATAACAAAAATGAAAACATAAAAATGATCTATGAGGAGATAAGAGATATGGAAGGCATATAATGATTCAATCTACAAGATAATTATTGTTTTTGGAAAAAAGAACATAAATAGAACTGAAAAAAAATCATCAAATATATAACAGATGAAGTCCTGACTGAAATGAAAACATGAATCTTCAGATCAAAAACATTCATTGTCTTAGGCAAAATTGGAAAATTAAAAAGAACCTACATAGTCTGGTAAAGTTGTAAATTTTAAGAATAAATTAAGGATTCTACAAGCTGCTGCTCATTAGTATGACTCACCAGAGGTCTACATTCACCCAGGCTGCTCCCTGGAAACATGGCAGAACAAAAACATACTCACATAGGACTGAAGTCAAGTAGGTGCCAGAAGAAGACTGAATAGTCTAGAGATAATTGATGGAGAGAATGTGATTCCAGAATTCTATTCTCATCCCAGTTAACATTTACTCAGTAAAGCAACAGTAATATTCAAATACACAGGAAATTAGAAAATATGTATCTTCATCTTTCCCTTTCCATGGGGTATGGGAGGAAGGTGGAAACTATCTGAAGCAATCCAAAGAGGGGATCCAAATATAGAACTAATTATTCTAGAAGCTGACATAAAAAGACCATAATAATTTGATATATAGAATTGTTAGTTTGGATTTAAAGGCAAGAGTCTAAATAAATTGTCAAATCTTTTTTTTAGTTCAGATTAGATTTCTTTAATTTGTAATTGACATATGAATTAAGAAGATTTAACAATTCAGTAGTATCAAATGGTGGTGGTAGGGTCAGTGGGGAGGGGTGGGAAAGAAATTGAGTATGTTGCAGCTCTGTCTACAGGATGCAGCCTTCAGCTTACTTCCAGAGAATTTGATCTTCAAAATCTAAAGATATTGGTAGTTGTTTCACAGGTGCTTTGCTGCAGGTGATAATTTCCTGGCATGTCCATAGCATTTCATAACTTGAGAGTACCTCTATTTAATGGAAAGGATGATATAATTCTCCAGGCTCAAGGACATTTGGGATGTCCTGGTCAGAGAACTCCATGATTTGTAGAAGAGTGGAAGGGATCGTCTTCCCTCCTGCCCAGTGTGATGGTTAATTTTATGTGTCAGCTTGACTGGACTAAAGGATGCCCAGATATAACTGATAAAACATTATTCTTGGATGTGTTTGTGAGAGTGTTTCTGGAAGAGATTAGCATTAGCACTGAGTAAAGAAGATCTACTCTCACTAATGTGACCAGGAATTATCCAATCTCTTGATGACCCAAATAGAACAAAAAGGAAGAGAAAGAGTAAATTCTCTCTCTCTCTCTCTCTCTCTCTCTCTGTCTTTCTCAGCTGGGACATTCATTTTCTCCTAACCTCAGACATCAGGGCTCCTGCTTCTTGAGCCTTCAGACTCCGGGAATTACACCATCACCCCCTGCCCTGCTCTCCACCCAGTTCTCAGGCCTTCAGACTGTAACTGGGATTTACACCATTAAATACCCTGATTCTTGGGCTTTTGGACTCAGAATGAATTACACCACTGGCTTTCCCGGTTCTCTAGCTTGCAAACAGCAGATCATGAGACTTCTTGACCTACACAATCACATGAACCAATTTTCATAATAAATCTCTCTACATATACATCTCCTATTTGGTTCTATTTCCTTGGAGAACCCTGACTAATACACCCTGGGCCTGTCCCATAGCTCTGCTCCCTTTATCAGCTACTTATCACAGATACAGATATCGCTCAAAGGATATAACTTATTTCTTATGTCTTATGTTTTAGTTCTACCCCACCATGTGATAGTTTAAAAATATTTACAGTGGTAACTGTAAATATTCATTTTTAAAAAGGAAAAATTGTGTAAAAATTGTTATAATATAAAATGCTAACATTAAAATAATTGAATGATATGCCATATATTATATAAAAGTCCATGTGAAAATAATAATTTTATTTTATTTTATTTTATTTTATTTTTTTCTGCTTTAACAGATTTTTTTTTTTTTTTTTTTTTGAGACAAGGTCTCACTGTATTGCCCAGGCTCTGGAGCACAGTGGTGTGATCATAGCTCACTGAACCCTCCAAGTCCTAGGGTCAAGCAATCCTCCTGCCTCAGCCTCCAGAGTAGCTAGTACTACAGGCATGTGCCACCATACCCAGCTAATTTGTGTGTGTGTGTGTGTGTGTGCGCACACACACACACACACAGAAACAGGATCTTGCTATGTTGCCCAGGCTGGCAGATTGGTATTCTTGAAGAAGTGAAATTCTTCTTTCTGGGCTGGGAATCTTAGAGCTCTTTTTTTTTTTTTTTTTTTTTTTTTGTGAAAATAATAATTTTAATTAATTAAACTGAGGCCCAAATCTCAGAGCATATCAAAAAAACATTACATTGAAGGAAAGAGGGGAAGATAAAATATAAGTGCACTAATTGTCTAGAATTCCATAGAAGAAATTAATACTGTTTTACATTTGACAGTGATAGGATGCAAAATATAAGTTGAAGCATGTTACTTAATACTATAGAAATAGCCACTTTTAGAACACCACCACCACCAAAAGGCTTTGCACCTTCCATTAATAGATGACACTAATAATCACACATCTGTAGCAAAAGGTTGTGTTCCAGTTGTGCCTGGGTTAGCTACCCTCCCGCCTCACTATCATGGGCAAAGACCTTTAAGACACAGAGGTAACAATATTTAAATCTCAGAAGTATTTAATTTCACAGAAGCAGTAAGAAAATAGGGTCACTTTAACTATAACAAGAACTAACATTGCTCACAAATCAATATACCTATGTCAAAGGCATAATATGTAAAATATTTACTTGTGGCAATAACCCAGGACAGGAAATTACAAAGGCTATTTTCTGTCTCCTTGTTTCCATCTTCCCCATGAAAACATGAATATAGAGCTTACCAACAAAAACAAAAATTCTGAATCCCAAGATAATTCATTTAAAAGGATTTCAAAGAAAGCTTTTCCCAAACTCTTCCCAACTACATCAACATCAACTTTCAAAAAAGCAGTTCTTTCCAATTTCCACAGTCAGCTAAAAGAGAAAAAAGCAACAGCAGAATAAGAGAGTGGGGCACTCTAGCCAAATGGCCATCAAGGGAGTAAGTACCTTCTTCCCAGGAAGGAGACTGACTTAGTAGCTCTGTTGTGCTCAGTCACTGGCTGGAAGCAGCACACAGGAAGCATGGCCTCATCACAAACATGGCAACAAATTTTGCAGGAGTTAGGGCGCTTAGTCAAGTATGCTTTCTATAATTGGAGACCTATGAATCTATGACCACCACAGCCTTCTTCTGACGACTTTTGGAAACAAGCAAGACCTATTAATAAAAATTTAGGCTGGTATTTATAAAAACTCACCTATTAGAAAGTTTTTTTAAAATAAGAGTTTAAATTGTTTTAAAATAGGAGTCTCTCTTCCTCTCTCTCTCTCATACACTGACATACACTGTTCGGACACTCTATCAACCACTGCAAAATTAACCCCTGAGGAAGAGAAGAAAGAAGAATGAAACTCTTTCTATAAATTTACCATCCCTAAAAGGATTATACTAATAAAAATATTGTAGATTGCTTGCTCTTACCCTAAGGCTATTTGAATCTAAAGGGAAAATGGACCTAATATTTTTCTGGATTTATTTATTTATTTTTTTAATTTCAGAATATCATGGGGGTACAACACTTTGGCCATACACATTGTGGATTTATTATATATGTTATCTCATACCATCTTATAACATTAGTCTATACATGTATAATTATCTCTATTTTTAGATATGAGGAAATTGAAGCTACAAAGATTTGTAAATTGGCTTAACATAATCATTAGGTTTTGAATCTAGGTCTGGCAGCCTTTAAATTTATTCCACTGTACTCTCTTGGAATCTTCCCAACAATTTTGGACTTAGAAAAAAACAGAGGACAAATTAACAAGGAAGTGAAAATTTACTCAGCAATACAACATAAATTTCCAAAAGACACGTAAGAAGAAAAATTCAGGTTATCACTTTGCTGTAAACATTCTGAGAGAATAGGAAAATAAATTTATTATATAAATATAAATATGACAGATGAAATATACTATTCAGCAATTCATCAACACGTTATTTATCCTAGAATCTTTACTAATTTATGTAAAAGGAGAAAAATAAAATATTCACATCATAGAAATATTAAGAGATTG
Source organism: Daubentonia madagascariensis (assembly GCA_023783475.1). Taxonomy (NCBI): domain Eukaryota; kingdom Metazoa; phylum Chordata; class Mammalia; order Primates; family Daubentoniidae; genus Daubentonia; species Daubentonia madagascariensis. The sequence goes on along the minus strand of JAKFHU010001684.1, from coordinate 18,605,379 downwards.
AACTGATATGTGTGCAATGACGTGCCACTAACTACCCAGAGTTAGGCCAAAGCACAGTCCTCCACAAGACTGCCCTTACTTCAGACACCAGTCATGAGCTTGGGGGTTTCCAGGCTACCCTCACTTCTGACAAATCCACTAAACATTCAGGGGTTCCTACTGCCCCCTCATGTTCACTAATTTTCTAGACTGACTCACAGAGTTTAGGAAAATGCTATACTTATAATTACAGTTTTATTATAGCACAAAGAATATAAATCAGGACCAGCAAAAAAAGGTACATAGGATGAAGCCTGTGAAGGTCCCAAACATAAAGCCTCTGGTGTCCTACACCTATGGAGTCAGGACACATGACCCTCTCAACACACTGATGTGTAACAATACACATAGAGTACTGTTAACCAGGGAAACTCATAGTGCTTCAGCGTCCAGAGTCTTTATTGGGATTTCATTATGCAGGCAAGATTGAGTGAATCACTGGTCATGTGACTGAAGTTAATGTTCAGCTCCTCCTTCTTTCCCTGGAGGTCAGGCTAATATCACATGGTTCAAAACCCCAATGCTGTAATCACAAGCTTAGATATTTAGATCAGCCAGCACCACCCTGAGTCATCTTGTTAACACAAACTATTTGGGGGCCCACCATAAGTCACTTCATCAGCAATGAACTATCAGGATCTACCATGAATAATAAGACACTCCTATCACTTGGGAAATTCTAAGGTTTTAGAAGATAACTTCCAAGAACTAGGGACAAAGATCAGTCAAATTATTTATTATACAATAATATATAAAGTACTTTAATTGGTTCCTGGCATATATTGCTGTGATTGTCATCCTTATTTATAGGATGCTAATTTCAAGGAGAGTTAAAAACAAGTCTGTGATTTATCCTTTAGCCTCAGGCGCAGCTGAGGATTTGGCCATTGTTAATATCCTTCTTGCACATTAACTGAAGGAATCATAGAAGCACACTAGACCTTAGATTAGTGAGAATTCATCTGAGGTTACTATGTTCCAGAATATAAATTTGCACCTCATTGTTGAAATTCTTTATTAAGTAGCAAGTAATATTATCAATAAGATTCTACTGTACTGGAGAATAAGGGCCAGTTATGTGCATCTGAGAAGGATGTCATATACGAGGTCTGTCTGGAAAGTATCCAGCCATGTAATATGAAAAATAGAGACATTTGTTGAAGAAGATACAAGATACAAGAAACATCATACATAGAGCAATGATGCCTCAGTCCCCTTCAAAGTAGGCACCTTGGGAGCTCACACAGTTCTCCCAGTGTCTCTTAACTTAACATGTACACGTTCAACATTCTCAGGTGTTCTGCTTGTTGCAGGACTTCCAGAACGTGGATCTCTTTCAACAGATTCTCAACCATCTTTGAAGCATTTGTGCCATACTTTTATTTACACTGCACTCATTATATCATCCCGAAAAGCCTTCTGAATCATCCAAATAATTTCCATGGAGAAATGTTGAAGCTTAATGCAAAATTTGAGAAGATTCATGGCTCTATTTGCTCAGTCATTTTGAATGTGATGGCCACACAGTAAATATGCTCACTCAACGGTGTCTAGCGCCCCACTAACTAGTACAGTGAAGTCATCATTGTTCACGCATGCGCATCCCAGTCCACTCTCCTTGCCTGCCAGGTTACATTGATGTCACGCAAACCATTCTCATTATATTAACAAAGGCTGGATACTTTCCACACAGACCTCGTGTATCTTATAAGGCATAAAGCTGAAAGGACTTCCAGAGCATATGGCTTCCCTGAATTGAGGTGGCTCATACTCATCTTGTCTCATCTCTTGTGACCACATTCAGTGGCCTACTTGTGTCCTGTCTTAAAGCTAAGCAAACTTAGTGCAGGATGAAACCTATTTTGATTTGTGAATTTGAAAGTCAATCTGAACCCAAGAGCAGAGATTCTGCTCAAGCAGACTGGGCATAATGGTAATGTTTTTGGAAACATATTTTTAAATAAAAATGTGACAATTCTATAGAAATCCTTGAAAAATGAACTCAACAATGCAGTAATTAGATGCTTTTTATGGTAAGAAACCCACTTCAAGTGGGCTTAAAAATAAAAATAAATTTATTAGCTCATATAAATCAAAAGTCTAGAAGTAGTGTGGACTTCAGGTGGAACTCCATCCAGGTTCTGTCTCAGTGTCCTGCTCTTCCTTCAAAAAGAATTCCTTCTTCATGTGCTGGCTGGCTTTGTCATGAGTGCAAAATTGCTATAGTTGTTCACAGTATTATGTCTTATAAAACCATGCAGAGGAAGAGTCAACATGTCTTGATTTTTAAAAAATCAAATGAAAGTCATGGTCTTTATAGAAGCAGCATAGATTCTGCCAATTCTGAAACAGTTACCAGGTCCAGAGGGATGTTACACCCTAATGGCTTAGGTCCAGACTCCATGTCCATCGTTAAACCAAACATTTTTGCATGGGGAATAGGATTAAGCTTGTTGGATGGCTTTTTGTTTGTCTGTTTGAAAGTGGAGATGAAATTAAGTAAAATGTATAACAGCTCTTTCTTTCCTTCCCAAGTTTAGAAACAAATGAAAAATAAAACACAGTGGATGGACATATGGAGAGCAAAATGTCAGCCCTTTTACTCACTGGCTGAATAGGAAACATGGCTTAGATCATGGCCAAATGGGTTTGCTCACATTTCAACCATAGATGTTTGGAGACCCACATCAAGGCAAAGCCTGCACCACTAACTTTATTCCATGCTGCCTTGCTGAAGGAGAAAATCTCACAAGAAGAAAGAAGAATAAGTTGAGATTACTTAACTTTCATCTTCCAATTTATAATCAGATGTCATTCTTTTTCCATAGGGAGGATTGAGTGAGGAGTTGGGAGTGTTATTCTACCTGAAATTTCTTCGTATAGAAAAATAAAGCCAAGCTGGAAGGTTCTTTGCCTTCCTGTCCACCAGTGATGATGATTAGTTTGGGTTAGTAGGGCTACCTCCTCCAAAACCACATGGGTAGTAAATCTGAAGACTTGTTAACAACGGACACAGAGAAAACTGATGCCAGGGAGTCAACTGACTCTGTCCACTGCAGACAGTAGGAGAATATATCATGAGAGAGATGTCCTGAAAAACATGGGAGACACGTGCATCTCCCTCTGCTCCCTTCCCAAACCTGACTAAAATGATACTTAGTTTAAACCCACAAGGAGAAAGAAAATGGTAAAGAAAAAAAAAAGCACTCTAGTGAGGGAAAATAAAATTCTGGAGGCTGACATACGGATGGAATAATAGTAACAGAAGCCAGAATAAGTAAGTCAATTCATGTCATAAAACTCTAGAAAGGCTCAGGAGTTGAAGGAACCCACTATCTCCAGAGGATGGGGAGTAGAAATGTGGGGGTAAGGCATAAAACAGGAATACTGGTAGAAAGTCTGAAACAAAAGTATTAGAATCCCAGATGCCCTTTTTGAGGTCATGGGACAATATTGTATTCTTCAGCTCTGAGGTTTCTGGAGAAGCCATGCTATAGAGTATAAAAACATCAGACAACAAAGACAAAAGGCTAGGTGGTAAATAAGGAAGTAAGTGAAAATCTGCATTGTAGATCATGAGAACACTCCTTCAAACCTCATCCACACCCCGACAACTACCTCAGGCAGGAGAAGGTTGGGAAATCTGACCAACCCACAAGAAATCATGGGCATCCTTTTGTAACACCCTTCAGTAAATGCAAGAAGTCAGTAAGCCTTGCCACAGCATATGGAGTTCCCATAAGCATTTTGGCAAACTATTGGATATAAATAGATTGCAGAAGGCCATTAAATATTTGAGAAAACTTCTAACTTTATCTTAGCTATTTTCCCTTCTGCTTCTTTTCGGATTTAAAAAATAATGGTATATGGGATTGAACAGAATGATAGAATAATATATCATGTTCTAGATAATTTAGCTCAGAAATTCCATGATTGTTCAATAGAAGGACATAATATAATACACAATTTAAGAAGTATGTGTAAAAATATGATAATCCCAATAAATACCTTTAGAAAGATAGTTGTTCGAATTCAATATTTATTCACAAATGAAAATGGAAATAAAATTCTGATAACTTGTCATGATAGTGTCTACCCTGAAGCAACTGTTAACATATACTGAAAGGGAATTATATAGGATATAAATATAATACTCAAAAAAAGTATTTCATCACAATAGTAATTAAAGTTGTAACCCTAATTTGAAAATATGAATCAGAAATATATAGGACATTCTTTGCAAAAATTACAAAGCCTCATTGGAAAAATATATATATATTCAAAAAGCAGAAAGAAACAAATAACATGTTCCTGGATGGAAAAGACAAGTATAATTTGGGGTCTTTCCAAAATCATATGATTGTTTAACAAAATCTCAATCAAAATCATAAGCTCTTTCTTGGACCAGGGTATTCACATGACAAATTTTATTTGAATTATTAATTAATAAAGAATATTTCAGAACATTCTAAAAGAAAAATAATAAGGAAACTAGATTTAACAGATATTAAAATATGTGCTAAACAATCAGTAAATGAAACAGTGTGACACAAAAATCAACACATTATATTATACTGAAAAGTAGAGAAAACTAAAAACTGACCTGTACATCAAAATAACAGAAAATGTTTTTAATTAAAATATGCTTAGATAATAATTTGGCAAATTTAGAAAAATATCTATTTAGACCATTCAGAAAAATAACATGCCATCCCTAAATGCACTACAAAAACATAATATATTATTACACACAGCATTAAGAATATCCAGAATGCCTCAAATGAAATAAAACTGAATGTTTAGCCCATTATGGTGTAGTACAAAGGGGCAGCCAATAGCCTTTGAGCTATCTAAGAAAAAGAGGTATTTAGCTCCCCAAAACCCAAATGAGACTATATAAAATTTTGAAATTTCTGAATTTTAGCAATAAATAAAACTTCAAAAAAGCTAAAAAAAAAAAACTAGAGCAAATGTAACAGGAAAAGATTATAATTTAATTATAACTATTGTTTTACAAATTAAATTCAGTATTCAAACAGGCAAACCCATGAGCAAACAACTCACTAAATAAAGAGTATTATTTTAGTAAGCAAGCATTAAAATGTTTAACCTCAATTGTATCTCAAATGCAAACTGCAAACTCAGTCATATAATTGCTTACTGTAGGAGTAAAATTAAATGATGCATTCTTTGGCAGAAAATATCTTAAAATTGGCACAATCCAGAGAAAATAAACATGTAAGGATGACACAGAAAATCACGAAGCATTTCATTAAAAAAAAAAAGCACTAAAAAAAGGGAACACAAGTCTCAGTTAATAAAAAAAATGCTAAAATCATAAGAAAGTAATTCACCAAAACATGAAGTAATTTGGCAGTTGTAGTAACTGCAAAAGGATTTCCACTATTAATTCAAATCAATGCAACAAATATTTACCATTTATTAATACTTAGTATGTGTTAGGCATTTTTCTAGTGTTATAGAAAATGAAAATACTAATGAATACACTTTCCTATTTCTCCAGGAGCTCATGAACTGCTGTGAGCCTGGAATTGGGCCAGTAAAAAAATAAATAAATAAATTTTAGTTAAATGTAATATACAATGTTGGAGAATAATAAAACTGATATACATAGCATATTATGAGATATAAATTGTTTAAAACCCTTTTTTGAAAATAGTTTGGCATTTCATATAATGAGGCTTAAATATTTCAGAACCTTTTATTCAGTAATTCTATTTCTGAAAATTTAGTCCAAGGAAATATATTCAAAAGGAGAAAAAAATCATAATGATTTAATATTTTTATTGCAAGATTATTTAGGCAGTAAAAAACCAGAACTATTCCTTAGAAAATTGATTATATTTAATAACAATTATGAAGACCAAGAGGAAAATTTTACGATGTATTTAGAGAAAAATTAAGATGCATAAATTTAGCATTCTGACAAATATATTTTAAAAGTATCCATCTGCAAAAAAAAAAATGAAAGGAAATAGCATAGTAGAAACAGCACATGCTAGGATTCAGCGTGGTTTTCATTTATATTCAACATTTTATTGCTTGCCAAAAATATAGACTTCCTCTGGGCAAACATTCTCTTGAGCTGTTTAATGCTATTGGATTCTTTAATAATTAAGACAATGTAAAGAAAAGAGTTTTAGACTCGTTGCTAATACAAATTTTAGAACCCCAGATTCCCACTGTTCCATTTTCCGAGGGAGTCTTTTAGATTTACATCTTAACCAGTTAATCAGTTAACTGGTGTAACTGGTTAGCAGAGAAGATAGTTCATACAGGGAGGGCCTCCAAGGCTTTAGCCCCACATTTAGTCCCTTGAAACTAGACTCCTATCCTCTTCCAAACCTGGACCTAGATTGGAGGGCTGAATTTCCCCAATATTACACAATCAGAGGTAATGTGGTTTTGTCCAGTTGTGTGGGGAAGAGGAAAAGGAGAAAGTGGAACACCATATTAGATATGTACATAGGAGAGAAAGGATAAAAATTTATATATAGATAATAAGGTATTAACTTTTAAAAAATTACTGTGAATAATCTGACAATAACATTGACTGTACTATGCCCAGAAACAGCTTCCTGACCCACTTCTGATTAATTCATTCCAAGAGTGGAAGAGTGGAAGCTTTTTCCTTAAGCTTTTTCCTTAACCTTTCCCCTCCACCCTATAGCTCAGCCAAGTGAAATTCCAAAAAAACCTCAATAGATCACAGTATATTTCTCAAAGTTCTGTATGTTCTACCTTCAATAACTCAGATTAGGTACATTTAGTCCAATCTAAATTTCCCTCATTTAGTAGGAAATACTAAATGAACTAGGAAAAGCATTTTTCTACTTTTTCAAGGAACTGAAATTAAAACTTAACTCAATTTACATTACCAAACTAAGCATTTACTATCCTGCTTGCAGATTTACATGATCTACCATTTTTTCCAAGACAAAGGATAATAAATTTCTTAAGTGTGTGTAATTAAAGGGTCAATCTTGTTGTTTTAAGTCATACAGTCTCAGAGCACAAAGAAAATCAACTTCATGACAAAAGTGGGCAAAAACATTTTGATGGGCTGGAAGTATAAAGCATCATTCTAGACTGAGGTTATTGAGGAAAAAGGGCTTAGAGGCTTTATTCTACTTTATCAATGCAGAATGATTTGAGGCTTAATGTGCCCAGAGAGATGTGGCAGGGGATGCTGCTAGAAATTGAAGTTGGTGGCTGGCCACAGAAGGTATCACGTATTAACCTGAAGTGTTTGCGCTGGATGTGACTGGCGGCCAGTTTTGACTCCCCTTTTATTGCTCCCCCAGAGTTCAGGGCTGGGCCTGTCAGGCCTGGGAGCATGTCATGACTGAGCCAGGACTGATTCAGGAACTTGGCATATGCCAGACTGTGACATTTCCTGGATTACACAGAGATCAGATTTAGAACACACGTGTGATGCAGTCTGGAACAAGATGCAAGATGTGAGGGTTTCCTGTGGACTTATGGGGATGAAGTATAACTGCTCTTGAGAGAGAGCCACTGGAAGATAATTGTCATGGTAGGACGATGACAACCTGGGATTGTTTCAACCATTTTGCCTCCAATAGGGAACTCTATTGCTGAACAACAAAGTCTATGTGGACAAGAGTGGAACCAAAGGGGTTAGAGAGAAACAGGTGGAAACACTGGCTTAAGCTTTCCCCAAATACCTTCCTGTCTCTGGACTTCCAGGTACAAGAGCCAATAAGCAGTGTAATATTAAAAATATGAAACAACCTGTATACTATGATATATATGTACATATAAACCAGTATATAATATGCTGCTCATATATGTATAAATACATATTATGAAGCTGCTTATTGATATATGCTGTACTTATAAATATGACTCACAGTACATATCCCTCACCAAATCATTCCAACTTCCAAATTATTTTTTTATTTTTAGAAAGTGTTGTCATGATCTTTTCTTTGATGCGACTGCCTCTAGCTAAATGAGATCTCTGTTTGAGTCATGATTTGACATAAGAAACTATATCAACTCCTTCCAAAACTTCCCCATAAAATTGTTGGTTATTATGTGACATGGTCTAAATAGGTAGAGAGATTTTCCTCACACACAAAATATAACTAATTATACTGAATCCTCTTTACATGTCCATTAAACTAACAAAAATTATATTCAAAATGTTTCCAGCTTATAACACTCTGAGTTTTGCATTTCAAATGCATCTACTAATAATTCATAAAATTATTTATTGGAATATCATATTTAATTATTTAGCCTAATTTTGCTGGGTTTTTTATTCATCTTAAAACTATAAATCTAATTCATATTACTTGAAAAAAATCAGGATTCAATAGAACATCAAATTTATTAAATGTTTCCCTTGTGATATCAGTTTTATGTAATTTATCAGTGGATGTAATGGTCTTTTCATTAGAATTATTTTGCTTCAAATATTATATCATATGCCTTTGTTTCTACATCTTCTCATTCCCAGTTTTTAGTTTCATAGATTTAATCATTTTTACCATGCATTAAATTAATCTGCCAGCTTTAATAAAACAACTTTTCATGTAAACCTAAAAAAATCAGTGAAAACTATAAGACTATCATAATTCAAACCTGAATCTTTTTTTAAAAAACCCACTTTCCATGTTCTTAATTATTCTCGTTTCACAATTTCTATTATAATAAATATTCAACAGGATAAAATTTCCAAACTATGATTGCCGCTCCACTGGCACAGGCTACAAATACAGGTAAAATTGCTCTTCTAATTTTCATTATGTCAATTCCCAACCAGTTAGTACATCACTTAATTCTCTCTAATGCTTATCTAATATGTGATAATAAGTATAAATTTCATCAAGAAAGGAATTTAATGTTTTGCTTTATTTATCTTCTGTTGCCTTATTCAGAAGTAATTGAACAAGATAAGGTAGTGGCAAATTAAAACAGTCAGAAATTTTTGGCTTATACTCCAGACTTTGTCCTTCGTATTACATTAACACAACTATATGGAAATATAAAGGGGTTTTTTTTGTTTTCTTTGTCCTTTTTTAAATTATCTGCTATATGGTGGAGTTTAAATAATCCTTATTTCTTCATGAAAAAAAGGTTTGAAGGAAGTATAACTAAATTTGAATGAATTTCTGAATTTTAAAGTATATAATACAGTAGAGGTAATTTCTTTTATTTTTATTTTTTTTAATTTCATGATATTATGGGGGTACACTTTGGTTATATATATTGCCTATGCACTGCCCAAGTCAGAGCTACAATTGTGGACATCCCCCAAACTGTGCCCCCGCATCCCTTTGGTGAGAGTTTTCCCATCCCCTCAACCCCCCTCCCACCTGCCTGCCCCCTGATGAATACTATTTCCATGTGTGACATAAGTATTGATCAGTTAGTACCAATTTGATGGTGAGGACCAGTGGTGCTTGTTTTTCCATTCTTGTGATACTTCGCTTTGAAGAATGGCCTCTAGCTCCATCCAGGATAATACCAGATGTGTTAATTCACTGTTGTTTTTTATTGCTGAGTAATACTCCATGGTATACCTGTACCACATTTTATTGATCCACTCATGTATTGATGGGCACCTGGGTTGCTTCCACATCTTTGCAATTGTGAATTGTGCTGCTATAAACATTCAAGTGCAGATGTCTTTATTATAGAATGTCTTTTTTCCTTTGGGTAAATACCCAGCAGTGGGATTTCTGGATCAAATGGTAGTTCTACTTTTAGTTCTTTGAGGCATCTCCATATTACTTTCCATACAGGTTGTACTAATTTGCAGTCCCACCAGCACTGTATGAGTTTTCCTATCTGTCCACATCCCACCCAACATTTGTTGTTTTGGGACTTTTTGATAGAAGCCAATCTCACTGGAATTAAGTGATATCTCACTGTGGTTTTGATTTTCATTTCCCTGATGATTAGAGAAGTTGAGCAATTTTTTATGTTTGCTGGCCATCATTCTGTCTTCTTTGGAAAAGTTTCTGTTCATGTCCTTTGCCCATTTTTTAATAGGGTTGTTTGATTTTTTCCTGTTGATTTTCCTAAGTTCTGTATAGATTCTGGTTATCAGCCCTTTATCAGATGTGTAGCATGCAAATATTTTCTCCCATCCTGTAGGTTGTCTGTTCACTCTAGTGATAGTTTCCTTGGCTGTGCAAAAGCTTTTTAATTTGATCAGGTCCCATTTATTTATTTTTGTTGCCGCTGTGATTGCTTTGGGGGTCTTCTTCATAAATACTTTGCCTAGGCCAATGTCTATAAGAGTTTCTCCAATGTTTTTACTAGAATTCTTATAGTTTCACGTCTTAGGTTTAAGTCTGTTATCCACCGTGAGTTGATTTTGGTGAGAGGTGAGAGGTGTGGATCTAGTTTCAGTCTTCTACATGTGGTTATCCAATTTTCCCAGCACCATTTATTGAACGTGGATTCTTTTACCCAGTGTATGTTTTTGTCTACTTTGTCAAAGATCAGATGACAATATGAGGATGGTTTTATATCTGGGTTCTCAGTCCTGTTCCACTGGTCTATGTCTCTGTTCTTATGCCGGTACCATGCTGTTTTGGTTACTATAGCCTTGTAGTATAGTTTGAAGTCTGGTAGATTGATGCCTCCCAATTTGTTCTTTTTGCTTAAGATTGCTTTGGCTACTTCCCAATTAACTTATTTTTCTTGAGTACCAACAAAAAAGACTAATATGTTATTATTTCAGATGAAATTCCTTCTAGTTCCATATCTTCAGCCTGGAATTTTACATTTGAATTAATAATTACTTTTATGTGAAATAATTGAAGTTCTACTGTCTTGATATGTACATTTTTCAAAAAAAGTGATAAAGTTCCAGGATGTTTCCAAAAGCAAATGTTTCCCACAAGTGAGTCATAAATCTAGACTATAATTACTATTATTATTTTTGTTATGTGCTATTAATATTTTATATCTAGAAGTGCTTGAATATTTCTAACATAAAATAAATTTCTGATAGTACTTTCTAAATGTTTTTATATACTTTATTGATTTCTTAAAAAAATATTTTGGAAGTTTATATTATCTTAAATGTTTTATTATGTGAAACTGATCTGTGTGATATTATATGAAACTAAACAGATGACTGAGGATACCTCCTTTTTATTTAGACATGGAGTTTCACTATGTTGCCCAGGTTGAGTGCAGTGGCTATTAATAGACGCGATCCTAGTGCACTGCAGCTTTGAACTGCTGGGCTCAAGCGATCCTCCTACCTTAGCTGGGACTACAAGCACACACCATCATCCCAGGATAATTTTCCCCCTTTGATGTTTGCAAATTTTTTTTATTTGAACTATGAGCTTTAATGGAACATGATCAACATTCTGAGGAAATGCATGTATTAAGCACTTTCACCTTTTATTGACAAAATTTTAGCAATTTTAATGCTCAAAAACAATGATAAGCTACTTATAAATTTGATGAAATAATTGTTTTTCATTCAAGAAATGTAAATGTTTTGTTTTATTTTATATTAACCCTTAAACATTATCAACATACATCCCACATTCTTATTTTTACTCAGCATCAGATGACAATCCAGGAGGCAGTCTATTATTTTATTTTGTTATATCTTTGCTATGTTCACACAAATTTTAAAGATTCATGTTTATAACACAGGCACCTGACGCTATCCAAACTTTCAATTATCCCAATAAATTCCTAAAACAGAAGTATGTGTATTTCTAAGCAATGGCAATTAGTTAATTAGAGGACAATGAAAAATGCTGATTCTTCTAAAACAGAATACTTTTCAGAGAATTCACATGCTGCCTACCATGACATAGTTCCACCCATGGGTAAAACTGCTAATGTTTCAAATCTCATTACAAGAGGAGTACTATTTAGCAACAGACATTATTGAGATAGGAAACTGGCAGGCCCTGCTCGGTAAGGAGTCATAAGACCCAACCAACATCTCTGATAAAACAGGAGGTGGTGGAGAAACTGACCAAAACCAGCTAGAACCAAGATGGCCAAGAAAAAAGACCTCAGGTTACCCTCACTGCTCATTATATCCTGCTTATAATGTGTTAGCATACTAAAAGAAACTCCCACCAGCACCATGACAGCTTATAAGTGTCATGGCAACTCCCAGAAGTTACTGTATATGTTTTAAAAGGGGGAGAGACCCCCGGTTCTGGGAACTCCCCACCCCTTTCCCAGAAACTTTATGAATAATCTTCCCTCTGCTTAATGTAAAATTAAATAAAGGTATAAAATAAGATCCCAGAAACTCACAAAGCACTACTCTCTGTTGCTCTGAGAGATAGCCACTGCTCTGCATATAGAGCAAGCCTTCCTTCTATTTCTGTTACTTCAGTAAACTTGCTTTTGCTTTACTCTGTCAGCTCACTCTTGAATTCTTTCTGTATGAAGTCAAGAACCCACTTGACCTTCAGCGTGGACCCCAGTTTTGGGCACCACTTTCCTTTATAAATGACATAATATGACAATTAATGAATTAATAAGTTTGTTGTAGTTTGATTGTATCAATGGTCTCAGTACTTCACCACTGTCTGTATCCATGTGCTCTGGTCACATATCTTTGCAGTGCCATCCACTTTGTCTCTGGGATACACCAAGTGACTTGCTTGGGCAAATGGGATATAAGTAAGTGTGATGCAAGTGGAGCCTTGAAAAACACGTGTGTGACTGGGCATATGCTTGCTCCTCTGCCTTCACCATGAGAACATACTTGGGTTAACCTTCTACTAAGATGGCACATATGAAGCAGGGCTGTTACTCCAGTAATCAAAGCCAGTTCCATCCTCAACAGATGTGAACAAGGCCAGCCAAGATCAGTAAAGACAACTAGCTGGAATATGGCTAACAGCAGACACATGAACAAACCTAGTTGAGATCAGCTGAGCTCAGATGAAAATATCTAAATCCCATAAAACCATAAGCTAAATAAATTTTATTGCCGTACACCACTGAGCTTTTGTGGCCATAGAGAGCAGGTGCAGGTTTTACATGCTAATTTTCTTTCATTAATTAATTTTACAACTTGTTGTAGTTACTATTATAACTTTTTAGCAATCAGTGAAAAAGTATTTCAAGTTTTAAAAAAACCAGTATTGCTGTGGCTGGTGTGGATTTCCTAAACATCAGCTCAACCGATGAGTCTCATAATTTAGCACTGTTTGAATGGGTTTCCTACCTTCCTGTTACCTACAGCCAAAGACAACATAAATGACGTAATCTGTAATTTAGTTCTGTATGCAATGAGAAAGTATTGAGTCATGGCAACATTTCAAAGTCCCACAAGTATAATGACCAATACTTTGTCTATATTTTCTGCACATCTGCTTGAGCCAGAAGCAAATTTTCCAATTTGAACACAATTATCTCATCTTCTTGCTTTCTATTCTGAGCCAAGAATGACTGCATGACTTTTAACAACTTAGAATGCTTATAATCACTGAGATCAACATCCAGTGCAGTCAGACGGGGTCAGTAGAAGCTTCAATATAACCAAATTAATTTTTTATGAATTTGATAGTTATTGAATTAAAAATATTTGGGGAAGAGGGTTACAACTTAATAGACTTTTAAAAAAGCATTATCTAGCAAATTGAAAGTCAAAGTTTGTGCTGCAATTTCTATACCTTGTAAGAGGAAATAAACCTGACAAATATTATCTCAATTCTAGGAAAATACTTGGGAAAAAATTCACAACAAACTATAACTTGTTTCAATGAAATGAGATCAAATTAATAACTATTTTATTGAAATGACAGAAAATGGATTTTAAGATGTTGCACTTAAGAATTAAAACAAAACAGTAGTTATCTTTTATCAAACTAGCAAAGATTTATGATAATGTTAACCCCAGCTGATGAAGGCAGCAAAACCATTAACAGGGCAAATTTTTACAATGGTTTTGGAAAAAAACTTATCAATATGAATTAAAAGCTTAAAAATGTTCATTCTTTTTGGCCAAATAGATTGTATATTTGGCTTTGCTGTGAAATACCACCCCAGAATTTAGGTAAAATGACAGCCTTGTGCACCTTTGTCAGATGCCATTCAGGAAGGCAGCCTTGCTTCTTCAGTTGGCTGACAATCAGTTGGAGTGACAAGGGCAAATTGGTTATGTTTCTCTAGCTGGAAGGATTCCAAAAATCAGAGCAGAAACTGCAAGGACTCTTAAGAACTAAGCTTGGAACTGTCACAATTGTCATTTCTGTTGCATTTTATTGATGAAAGCAAGTCACAAGTTCTGATTTAAGTAGTGAAGAAACAGACTTCGCTTCCTGATGGAAGAAGTGGCAAAAGGATATTGCAAAGGGGTATAGGTGCAGGACGTGTAGAGAAATGTCACCAATTCTGCAAACTACCATATAGATTTTTATATTACCTTCTAAGGAATTATCTTAAATATGGGGGCTGGGGAGACTCAATGCACAAAGTTGTTTATAGCAGTAAAATTAGAGGAAACAGCTTTTCTATCTCTTAAGGAAAATTATCATACATATTATTAAAAGTTTATTTTGTGGAATAATATGGAGACAATATTTAAAATATGAAGAATACATACATGTGTTATAAAGTTGAAAAACAAAATAGAAACACACGAAAATAGTAAGATTACAGCTAAATCAAACATTTTGAAAAGAAATATGGCAAAATGTGCATATGAATATGTGTTTGTGTAGCAAGACTACTTTTTAAAATCTGCTTGTTTTCCTGAATTTCATACTTCTCTATACTGCACATGTATAACTCCCACAATATTGGACATAAATTGATTAAAAGGTAACACCCCTCAGTTACTCTTTTAGAGGAAATTTTGAAGATAATACATGGAAAGTAACATCATATTTCACAGTGGGGAAGGGAGGTTTTCAATTTCTTTTCCAAGTAGAAAGTGACCTGAAGCACCTGCAACACCAAAGCCACCATGAGATTAAAGCATGCAGAGAGAATAGGTGTAGTCATTATGAACTATGGGCAGAAAGGCAGAGAACTTCAGTAGAAAAGAGTCACAGTACTCCCTGAACACATGAGCAAAACCTCACAGCTATTAGCTGCTCTACTTTGAGGCAATGCATAAGCAAAAACTAAAAATTCTGTCATCACTAACTAGGATCTTGAAGCCAAAAACACTCATTTAGCCTAGACCAAATCATGAAAATTAGTAGTAGAGAAAGGATTAGAGAAGCAGAAAAGTAAGCCTTTAGCTAATCCAGTTAAGAATTATAAACTATCTAGTGAGAATAAAATAAAAATTCTTTACATACACTTAACAGCTTATTGAATACAATTATACGTAAATAACATATAGAGCCTATTTGCACGTATAGTCAAAATCAACAAGTTCGGAACTTGTTAGGATGTGGCACAGGGAATAGCAGAGCGGTAGCTTTGCTAGTGTGTGCTCATTACAATAAATAGATGGACCCTCAGCAAGTCTTTTTTTTCCCCCTTCTCTAATCTGCAAGTTCTGTCATGTTCAGAATGGTGAAGAAAATGGTTTTTCAAGAGCCTTTCTAGCATCAAACTTCGACAATTTGATGATTCAGTGTTGAACAGCAGGCTCATTAAACATTGGGTCCTACAGGGGACAGCTCATTCACTCCTTGGCTTGCTTAAATTATGATCCAGAAAACGAAGCGGCAAGCACCTCTTCCTAGGGAACTTTGTCTCATTTGGAGAAGTGTTGTCAAGTGTTTTTATACAGTTCTAGAAACAGCCACAAACATTAGGCTCCCGGCCAGGATAAAATTAATCATTACATTGTTATCTTTGCAGTCAGCCCTCCCTCATTGGTTTCGCCTTTAGTCCCCAGACCAGAAGCTGACAGATTCCCACTTCCCAAATGGTCAAGTATTTTTCTATACATGGCATTGATTTTGATGTTCTACAATTTCAGAGAACTGTAGCTATTTGACAAACCATTCCATGCCAATCCATGCTCTTTTCCAACTGTGTGACATAAGTAGTTAAGAACATTATAATCACACTGGGGTTTGTGGTAATTTGTTATGGCAACAATAGGAAAATTATCACATATTACAAAACCATATTACAGCTATAAGTTACTGAGGTGCATATATATCTTCTATGTATCTACTTATATTTTCTGTTTAGGCCTTTGGAATGGACTAGGTCAAATTTTGAAGTCAAATAGAGTAATATTTTCTCCTGAGGCATAGTATTACAAAGAGTTGTTTGCATTTTTATTTCTCCAAATGAATTTTGTTTATGGAAAAAAACACTTAAGAAAGAGTAACAGAAAAAATAATAAAACTCTTCAGAATTCAGACATACAAAAACAAACTAAAATCTTCCCAGGAAGTGAAAATAGCTAAGAGTAACCAGTCTTAAAATATACATTGTGATGGAGAAAGGAGATATGTAAAATAAAAACAAACAAAACAAACAAAAATCAAGAGAGAGAATATTGTTTCCATTTGTTCTTTATGTTTTGATTATATCCAGTCTTATAATAGTTTATCTTGTTTATAATACAGGCTTTAATAATAGACCTATTTTATCAGATAGAGCATCTTTAGTTGTTTAACACTTTTTTGAGGTATTCACATAATTACCTTGATAAATTATACTATTTCTTTTAAAAATGGCCAACTTATTTTTATTCCTGCTGAAATAAATAACATTAAAATATTGACCTTTACTCAAAAACAACTTAAATGATTGGGTTTTTTTTGCTCTAAGTAAATTCTTCCAAGAAATTTTTGTCTCTTATGAAATGCAGACTTTAGAAGAACACCAATCACCTAAAGTTTATCAATTATATGAGGAACACAATATTGAATAGGAAAAAACAACTTAAAATTAGTTTGGTAAATTTTAACAATCTTTCCAGCTAGTCATATAGAACTTACACGAAAGGAGAGAAAAATCATATTTTGATGATATAATTGAACTTACATAATAGGAAAGAAAAATCATATTTTGATATAATTGAAACAGAACAAAGGCATTTTAAATAGCTTAAATTGAATTTCTGACCTTTCACAAATTATCTACTTTAAAACTCTACACACTGAAGAACACAATTTTTTTTTCTCATTCAACCACATTTTTCTACAGATTTTTCTCATAGGCCATGTCATAAATCAGTATATCACATTCCCAAATAGTCTCTGAAATCATTCAGCAGAAGCAGTACTGAAATGCTGGACTCCATTTAGTTTCCTAAATGTATGGTACATTCTTGCTTTTTCTAAGCAACCTAAAATTGTTAAGATATCATACGATTCAAGTTATACAATTTACACCTTTTATCTATGTCATAGATCACAGCACAAATATATTATCTTTGTCATTTAATTGATTCAAAACCAAAAAAAAAATTGTCCTTTCAATTGGTAAGCCAGATATTATGGTAATCTTTAATAAAAATAATCCTATGTGTTTTATCAGCAGTAAAAACTTGTTCAATACAGTTTATAGATGATTAATATAAAATTTTATAGTGGAAATTTTAATTTGCAGTCTTCATCAGAATGTTGAAAATCGTATTTCATTTCATCTCCTCTACAAACCAAACCTTCTTACTTTATGTGTTAATGTCAGTCACAGATGCAGGAAGGAACATGCGAAAGAGAAGGATAAGGATAAAAATGAGAGGAAGAATCTGATCACTGGAAATCTTTGATGTCATATGAAATGAGTATGAGGCACTGGGGAGCCATTGAAGAATTTTAAGTAGAGGAGTAGCATGACATATTTATATTCTAGTAAACTCACTCTGGAAGCAATGAGGATGGTAGAACAGAAAAGAATGGTCCTCAAATAGGGAAAGTTCTGTGAGATATGAGGATGTTCTAAACTACTAGCTGAAGAAATGGGTACTGGAGATAAACACTGGGTGAGTAAAAATAGTAGAGTTGACACAATGATTACTGATTCATTCTGGGAGTTAGGAGAGAGAAGTGGAGAATTGTTTACCCAGCTATTAATAGTTGGAAATGCTCACTGACATAAGAAATACAAAAGTCAGAAAAAAGCGTCAGGGGTGAGGGATGAGAAAAAGAGTTCAATTTGGCAAGACAGGATTGCATACGCCTGTAAGTAGCCAGGTGGGAATGTCCAGTAAGTTTGAACTTAGTAGAGAAGTTGTGGAGGAAAACAGAGTTCATGATTATGATTGATTGATAATCCCATGAGAGAGAATGATATTGGTCAGGATGGTTGTGTAATTGGGAATACATCCAAGAACAATATTCTGAATGACACCAATAGTTGGAGAGTAGGTTTAAAAAAAGAGAGACAGAGGGAGAAAAGAAAAGAAGAGAAGGCAACAGAGGAGTCTGAGAAGGAATAGTCAGAGGGGTAAGAAGAGGCATAGGGTAGAGTGATGTTCTAGAAGCCACAAATAAAGGGTAAAGAAGAGAAGAATGTTCAACACTATCAAATATTGAGGCCAGATATGATGAGTACTAAACAGAGTTCATTGGATCCATTTTCCATGTTTTTTTTACAACATAAAGTTTTCTGATATATTAAATATCTTGCTAATTATTCAGGCAAAAATATTTTTATTTCTGTTTTAAAGAACAGTAGACAATATTTTGCCCCCATGTTAAACCCATTTTGACCAATGATGCTTTCTCCAGCTTTCTGACAATCTTTAATAGGAACAGAAATTCTGAATACTTCATTTTTTATTTTTTAGTATGTATTTTAAAAATTCACCTTTTGCTTATTAGACACTCAGAATAACAAAATATTCATTATGGTCTTCCTTACACAAAAGTCAATTATGAGTGAAAACTCTAGGACAAATGTCATGAAGCATTCCACAGGTTTGCCACAACCCCTGGAGGGAAAGACATGGAAAGTAAAATGACAGTCTTACATTGGGAATTAAAGCCAAGAAACTTAGCAGAAGAGGTAGTAAGAGGTATTTAGAGAAGTTGAGCAATGGGTTCACCAAGGGTCATGCTAGGCAGAGAAAGGGGAACAGAAATGCCAAGTAGAGAGACCACTGAGCCCAGAGCAAGTTGCAGAAGGAGCCAGAACACCTGTTCTATTCCTGAGGAGATTCCATTTCCAGGCCCTAAGACCCCTTTTTTTATTTCAAAATATCAAGGGAATACAAATGGCTTGAGTCAGGGCTATAAATGTGCCCACCACCCGAATAGTGTTCATTGTACCTGCTGGGTGGGTTTTTGCCCATCCTCTGTTCCCCCCTCCCCCCTGCTTGATTTCTAATGACTTTTACTTTCCTCTGTGCACTTGTGTGCCCATCGGTTCATTCCAATTTATTAGAGAGTACACAAGGTGTTTGACTTTTTTTTCCATAAAAAAGGATGAATTAATTCCTTTTGCAGCAATTTGGAAGGAATTAGAGACCATTACCCTAAGAACTCTTATAAGATTCCAGGCACTAAGAACTCTTATAATAATCTCCCTTTTACTTTGAGGTAACCTGAATGAACCTATTTCTTGCAAACAAACAGAGATAAAAACCATCTTAAAAGTTGACAGACAGGGAAGATAACTTCCAGCTCAAGAAAGAAAAAACCAAGCAAATGAATAAAACAAACCAAACAAATAAACTGTCCAGAGAAGGTAGTATTTGAGGTAAGCCTTATGTATAATCTATTCAACAAGTTGGTTGTGCCAATATGTCTATCTTTAAGATGGAAACTTGACAGCCTTGAGATCAAGCCTAAAGTATAGTATATTTATGAGCTTGATAAATATTTCCACATTAAATTAAAGGATATGGAAGCATGAAAAGTTATCACAAAAATGCTTACTTCAGTACAGCACAATATGAAAATAAATGGTTTGCTAATAAAGACTATTTTTAAAATTACTAGTAAAGGTGCCTCCCCATTCTCCTTCAATGTTGCAGTAAATAAACCATTTTCACATAAGAAATCCCCCAACATCTATCTTAATGTTGTACCAACATTTTCCACTGAAGGCAATAAGAATAAAAATAGCCCCATGCTTTTTAAAACATATATGGTATATGATTAATATCATACCCTCTGTCCCAGATTTTGAAACCAACCAAGTAAGCAAAAAGTCCTTAGACTCACTAATCCAATTTACCTTTTTAAATTCTGTTTGCTTGTAAGATCATATGCATCTGCTAGAAAAATTTCAAAAGCTAAGCAAAATAACTGCATAAATAGGAGGATTTATAATGGAAATACTTAAAGTTCCTGTCCAGTAATGGTGGTACTATTGAGGGCAATAGGAATATCTCACAAAGGAATCTAAATATATTATGTCATATTCAATAAGCAAAAGTATTTTATGTTTCACCATGATTCCTTAGCCAACAACATCATCCCCAAATATCATGGCATGGGGAGAAGTGGTATTGGTTTAATTTAGATTTGATTTATGTGCTGTATCATCAGGAACAGATAAACCTGCATAATAAACAACATATGTTGCCCTTAACCAAGCATGTGAATTCTGTTATATGAAAAGTAAATGTTCAAGTAACAAAATTAATATTAATGTGTTCTGCAAAATCAGTCTGGAGCTACTTTTGGTGGAGCTGAATAATCACAGGTTCTATTATAGGCTAAAGCCCATTTATTTTGCATAAGGCAAGAGAGCCGGTGGTCTCCAGTATAGAATTCCACAGATCTAATACCCAGAACTAAGTTACATATTCTTTACACAGAAATTCCCTCTGTGAGAAAAATAAGTTTTATAAAAACTTCAATCACACTCTTTGACAAGAAAACTGGAATTATGTAGTAGATAACCACCATTGTTGCAAAATTCTCCCAAGCCATATTCACAGTCGCTCTGTGTTCTAGTTGTTTCACTTCATTTTGGAATGTTGAACTGCAAAGATTATGATAAGTAATAATAAACTAGGAAAGAAAACCCCCGTAAGGACAAGAGGCAGGGTAGTTTTGTCAAATTTTTCCCAGGCCTTTGCTACTGGAGACACATTTGTGATCATTTAGGCTCCTGAAAATTAAAAATGAACGCTTAAAAATAATCCTATAGCTACCTCAAGAGGTTGGTTTTCCTAAAATCCCATATTCTGATCTCACATTTGATCTCTGGAATCACATTGACTCATATACTCATATGTCATATGTACTTTTTTTCATATTTACTGCCCCTCTTCTTGGGTCTGCCATTCTGTATTTCATTCTGTCTACTATGACAAACAATAGTTGTCATGACACCATTCTCCCCCTAGATAGAACATGAAAGTTTTTCTTTTGCTTTTTATAAAACAACTCCTTTCTACTTACATGGCTTACAACCATGCTGCTTAGAAGCAAGTGTTCCCTTGTTGATATTTCTCTGAAATAGTCTTTTAATATTAATGTGTACTTATATCTTAAAAAAATAGAATGAACCACTTTGGGGTTCTCTATAATTCTATCTAACAGAGAAGTTTTCAAACATATTGCTATGATCTGAATGTTTATGTCCCCTCAAAATTCATATGTTGAAACCTAATCAGTGTGATGGTGTTAGGAGGTGGGGCCTTTGGGTGATGATTAGGTTATGAAGGAAGAGCCCTCATGAATGGGATTAGTGCCTTAGAGAGCAGTCTGGCCCTTTCTACCATGTGAGGACACAGTGAGAAGCTGCCGTCTGTGAACCAGCAAATAGGCCCTCACCAGACACAAAATCTGCCAGAGCCTGGACTTGGACTTCCCAGCCTCCAGAACTGTGAGAAAAAATTTCTGTTGTTTTTAAGTCACAAGTCTATGGTACTTTACTATAGCAGCCCAAATGGACTAAGACACATATACCGAGGCTTTCTCCTTCACCAAACCACACAAATCCCCTATCTCAGAGATTCAAAGTTCTGTATCTTTGACCTCATATAAGCAAAAAGGGTAGAAAAAGATGTAATCTGAGAAACTACTTAAAGGCTCCTGTGTTTAATTATTAACAAAGACAAAAATGGCCACTAGCCTAAAAGGCATTGTTTTAAATAATTCCATAATACCAAATGACTCTTTTAAGTGTGGTTTGTTCAAGATTTTAAAAACTGAAAATAGCATCCACTGCTGAGGCCCTATGTCAAAAGCCCAGTTATTGATAATGAGGCCATATTCATCTCTTAAAATAACTTGTTTCTTCAAATACAAAAAAATGCTTTCTACAAAATATTTTAGAGGAATAAAAAAAAAAAGGAAATAAAGATAGCTTGTGATCCTTTACTCAGATATAACCATTGTTAATTTTTTGACTTATAAACTTTTATAGTGTATATGTGTATATCAGAAAGGTGATCAAATATTTCTATAACCATCTCTTTTCATTTATTAACAAATATATCATGAGATTTTCTCACCACTAATAAGTGCATCTGTACATCATTTTAAATGACTTCACACTATTCCATCATTGGCCTGTTGTTCAATCTTTAAATTGGCATTAGGATGTTTCCAATTTTTCCTTATTGAAGACAATATTGTGATGACTATAGTTGAAAACACATCTTGGCGCATAAGTCCCACCATTTTCTTAGGAAACATTTTTAGAAGTGAAATTGCTGAATCAAAGAGTAAGCACATTTTAAAATCTGAACGATATTGTCCAACTGCCTTCCAACCAATGGTATTTAATAGATGGGTGTATCCCTGCCCTATCTCCCATTCATTTTTCATAGAATCAACAAACCTTGATTCATGCTTCCATTGTATAGGGGTGTGTACTTGGTGCTAGATAAGAAGATACAGGAAGAAGACTAAATCATGGCTCCAGCCAACTCCTCCCAGAGTTCATAGTTTAGTAAGAGGATATACATGTAATTTAAATGTAATGTTATTTTAGTAGCACATGTATAGTTGATTAAGAAAGATAAATAACATTTATTGAATGTGTTATGTAACAAATGTGTACTTTCACATTTGTTACATCATTTAGTGATGCTAAGCCTCATAAGAGATGGGTCTTATTATCTTTATTCTACATAGGAAAACAAATCTAAGACTCCAAGAATTTAAGTAACATTTAAATTTAAGGTTTGGCTGCTCTAGTCTCACCTCACAAACCCTCTAGCTTTGTGACCTTGAACAAATGAACTTCTCTAAGACCCAGTTTCCTCATCTGCATGATGAGGGTAAAACAAACTTCAGGATTTCAATAAGGGAGGACTAAATTAAATTGAGGAGTCCTACAAGGCATTTAGTGCAGTGCTTGGTTCATAGTAAGTTCTCAATAGATGTTATTACCACTAATGCCACCACCACCTCTACTAAAAATACTGCTACAAGAGAGAAAGATCATTATTTTTTCATAATCCATTCCATAATCAGAAATATTTTCTTCAACGTTCTACTAAATTTCCTCAATGCCCTTCAGGAACATCTGGCAATGTAAACATGTCTTCCATAAGCAAAGAAATTGAAATATCTCTATTTTTTTCCAGTTTATTATTTACTGATTCTTTAGTTATTTTTACAAAAATGCCACTACTTCTTAAAGATGTATCACAGTCCTACACTTGGCTTTGAGCATTTGAAGAAGTTATTATAAATTGAGTTCCTAAAGCAATCTAAAATACGTTTTTAAAATGTTCCAGCAAAATGAGCGATTAGCACACATGTCATTATCTAGGGGCAGGAAGAACAAACTGTGTTCAGTGGAATCAAGTAAATTACTGGTGTAGAGTTCTGAAGTAAATAAACATCTTTTAACTACTTCAATTTTAGCACATCTCATTTATGTAAATATATAAAAAGTCATAAGAGATGTATTCTGAGCCTCTCAAGTAATTTATTAAACCAAATCATTTTTTCTATTAATTGTTCCAGAAATTGCTTATGGTCCACAGCACAGCTGGCATTTGGTACTCTTGTTTTAACTTTGATAATATTTCTAAATAAAAATAACTGCGCCATTTTTTCTTATTTTTGTTACTTAGAAAGATTGGATTGAAGGAGACAGAGTGAGAGCAATTTAACTTGTATTTATACCATCATTATTCAGATTAATCAGCTAAAAGTTTCTATTTGCGTTTGGAGCACAGAGAATATAGCCCTCCAAGTGAAACTACCTCAATCATTTAAAAAATATTAACATAAAGATGTTTCTCATTAAACACATAAAGATGCAGAACAATCATGTGTCCAAAAATGCTCAAGTAGGCAGCAGTGATGAATCTGGTAAACATGAATACCAACATCTTGAAAATTTACCACTCTAGCCATTGGATTGCCTTCCCCTTTGCCCTTTAACCCTTTGTCCACTTAACTTAAAGTTAGCTCCATGCCATGTTTCTGCAGTAGGCTCATTAGTAGTCTTTATCAATTATTTTAATCTCAAGTTTTAGGGTCAAAAGTGTTGGTGGAATATTTGTCCCAAATTCCAATATAAGATTGCTTTTGTTTTCAATGATTTGAAGACTTTGTGGATCATCAAGCCTTGATTATCACTATAGCAAAGAAATTCATTTAAATCATCTCAACAAAGGGTTACCCTCAATGCAATATTACAGTAGTCCCTCCTTATCCTAGGAGTATAAGTTCCAAGACCTCCAGTGGATGCCTGAAACCACAGATGCTACCAAACCTTATATATATTTAAGCTTTCTCGATGTGATAACCGAGACAGCTATTAAGTGACTAATGAGCAGGCAGCCTTTACAGCACGGATACGCTACACAAAGGGATGATTCATGTCCTGGGCTACACAGAATGAGATGACAAGAAATTTCATTACATTACTCAGAACGGTGCACAATTTAAACTTATGACTTGTTTATTTCTGGAATTTTCCATTTAATATTTTTGGACCACAGTTGACCATGGGTAACTGAAACCTCAGAAAGCAAAACCATGGATAAGGGGGAACTATTGTATTATATTAAGAATTTCTGGGATGCCATGAAAATGAAAGAAAGATTCTACCTCACTAGGAAATACAAATGACTTGCAATTAATGTACTTTAAGGAATAAAAAATAATAATGTTTATATGTGTTGCTATAATCATTATTAGCATGGATATTGGACTTTTAAAGCTATTTACAAGTTCAGGTTGCAAAACAGCAATACAAACCCACTCCTAAACATGAATAATATTCACTTTTCTTTTTCCCATGTGAAGTAGACTTTCAAAAGCCTCTTTTACCAGAAGAGAACCATATTATCGAATTGTAATAAGCATTATTTTCTTAGAAATGAAACATCAACCTTGCAAATGCAGTATCAATAAATTCACTATTGCATGTAGTTTGAAGGCCAGAGAGCTCTAGCTCCGTGAGGGGAAAAATTTATTTTCTCTAAGTGTCATATAGTCCTGAAGTGACTTCAAAGTCAGACCCATTTCCAGTCCTGTAAGACGTAAAATGTGGTACTCATGTCAAGTGGATTTTCAAGTGGGTTATTTATCTCCATCTGTCTTATATTTCTGGGCAGGTTGAGTGCAAGATCTGAGTCTGCTTGAGAGAGAGATAAAGAGATTGACTGTACTCTGAAGAAAATAGCTAAGTTTAAACAAGAAAATAAGAATCAATATCTGCAAATTTAACTAAAAACCTTGGGGAATGTTTATAGCTCATAATTCAGGCAGTTTCGTGTGCAGATTTTAATTTGCAAACATGAAAATTTGACAATCCCCCATTGTTATATAGAGCATAGTTAGAAATGATAGTTTATGGAAACAAAAATGATATGTGTGTGTGTATTTTCTAAGAAATACATTAAAGTACAGTTTTATCTACCTAACTTTATTTTCCTTGTTTGGATAAAACTAAGTTTCAGTTTCCCATGTTCTCCTTCAGTGAGCACTATCCACTTTCAGGACTTTCACTTACCTTTCCAATAAAACTCCAATCTTCATTGAAGTTTGTACCAATAATTAAACAGAAAAATCAATATTTCGGTACAATTATATTTTGGATAGAGGTTCTTGACTCATCACCACACATGACACCTGCACATAATTTATGTTAATTTGAAGATTTACGTCCTTAGAACCTTTTTAATTAGTGAATGCTTTATTTCCCTAATGTAAACACTATTGTTTGTTCAGATTCTTATAAAATATTTAACAAGTTACTCTGATGTCCTTAGGTAAAAATAAATTAACTCAGAAAATGAGAGAAGCCTAATTAAATCAGGTGCCTTGTAGCTTTCTACCTGTCCGTAATTATAGACGAAAACAATATCTTGTACTAAAAAGAAAATACACACGGCATTAATTAGTCTTTTGGGGTGCTTAGTATTAAAAAATGGGATGTGTTTAGAATCAAAAGATTTACCCCTTCTGATTTAGGAACAATCATTAAGGGCATGAGATACAGTTGTAGGGGATCAGAATTTGCTGGTCAGGAGCCCTCATCTTTCTCCTAGCTTGAACCTATATTAAACATTCTTTATTCTTAGCAGCTTTTACTTTCTTATTTAAGTGGTCTACACCAGTATTTACCTGGAACAAATTCCACTGGAGCTTTTCAAATAGAAAACCTCTTGTAAAATTGATTTTAAAAGTTGTTAACTCCAAATCTTAATGGCTTACTACAACAAAAAGATCTCTTCTTGCACATAATATATATTTTATTTGGGTCAATGAAAGTTTCTCCTCTTCATGGTATTTTTGGGACCTGGGCTGAGGGAGACTTTGCTGGAACCTTACATATACATGGCTTCAGCATTTGCCATAGCAAGGGAAGAGCTTAGAGAACTCACAGCTGCCCTTAACAGAAGCACTGTATTTCTGTTCACAGTTCATTCGAAAATTATGTCCCTCACGTACTTCAAAGAATGTTGGAAATTTTTCAAGAAAAAGGAGAAGAATCAATTATGGTAATGACTAGTAATCTCTACCATCTCCTACTCACTAAATATTCAGTTCACCATTCTTCTAACAACACATATTTAACACTTCCACATGGAAGACAACCTGAAGCCCATTTAGTCAGTGCCTGAATCTCAAAATTCAGAGCATCTAGGTGAAACCCAATAATCCCTACCAAGGCCAGATGTTGTTTCTGTTGGTCTAGAGACCGATGAACTTAAAAGCCAAATTACCTACCCCTAGACGCACACACACACACCCACCCACACACACACACACACACTCAATAAATGAAGATATGACAGATATGACGTAATACTTGCTTTTAGAAAGGAGAAGCATGGGACATACACCTCAGCCCATTTAAATCCTGATCTTTGCTGAGCACACACAGTGAAGTCTCCCTACCTGTATACGGCTTCTCTTTCCTCCCTAGGACAGGTCTTTTTTTCCATTCCCTTCTTTGACTGTGTCTGAAAATAAGTCTCCTCAAGACTGCATAGTTTTGTGAGCCTTCTTCTTGCTCATATAAGCTTGTGTGCACAAAGGCCATTTGCAGCCTCAGACAGTCAAAGGCTTCTTTAGACCGGGCTTGTGGTATTTTTGGCAGTACATTCTTACGAATACTTAAGAGGTTTCTTCTCTATTTGTCTCCAGTCATTTCAACATGCCAGTGACCACACCCACTCTTTTAAATACCTAGTTCTCAAATCTCCTAGGACTCTTTGTTTTCTCAACCCCAGGTCATTTTCTCTCAATTTCGTGGGGCTACCTTAAGCTTATAACACGTAGGAAGGCCTCACTTTTAAAACTTTCCCTGCCTTAAGAACTTTAGTCATCTTAAGGTCTTTAATCAACTATAGTCAAAGAAAAGGTTTTATTGAATTTTTATTACTTAAAGCCCCTGTAAAATTTCCTTGCTCACAGTTTGTGGTCTAGAAGCAGTTTTTTGTTTTTGTTTTTGTTTTTTCCAATACTATAGGAATCTATATTTCTAGATCCTCTTTATTTCTTCTCATTTCTGCTTGTAAACAAGCCAATTCTTTCCTGAATTCATTTTTGTTTTTGTAATACCTTGCCAAACATAGCCAATAGCAGTTAACATCTACTACTATGGTTCTATTTTCTCCCACTTACCCAGGAGCTAAAAGCTACCTAAGCCTACTGTCCGCCTTCCAAGTTCTGACTATAATAGTTTCACCAAATGTTCTACTGCTACATAAGATGGATTTTCTTTTTTGTCTACTTCAGGATCAAATTTCTCACTGCCTCCCAAGTACATATAAAATTTTTTATTATGGTAGAAACTAATTTCTAAAATTAATTTTTGTGTTAGTAAGAATAGAAAAAGTTATACCATGGTAACAAATTAACCACAGAATCTCAGTGGCTTATGACAACACAGGTTAATTTCATGGTCGCATGAAATATACAACATATGAGGGAACTTCCTTCCATAAAGTCACTGAGGAAACCAAGCTGTTGCTTGTCCCACTGTCTCTGACCCTGGCATCTCAACCGGTGGCTCCTGAGGTGGCCAGATCAAGAGGAACTTACAATCACACTTCAATGCTTCAGCTTGAAGTGACACAGGGCATTTCTTCCACAGCCTTAGTCCACAATTAGATACATGGCCCTGCCCTAGTGGCAAGGGAGGCTGTAAAGTCTTTACATGTTCCTACGAAGTAGAGGAAAATATATTATCATGGGAACTAGTGATTTCTATCTTCTTGTATTTATAATGTTCAGAAAAACACAGAAATATAGATAAGCCACAATAACATTATTTAATCACCGCCACTGTAGAGAAACATTCGTCAGACAAAGTATTGGATCATATTATAAGTATAAATGGGAAGAAGGAGTTTGATACATTTCTTTAATTATGAAAGTAACTAGTGACTAATAATGTATAAAAGGAAGCTAGAAAACAATCTAATTGGCTCTCAATTTTTAAAAATTCCCTGAGAACTAATGATACCACATGGAAATGAGACTATTAGACAAAAACAAAGTCATTAGCAGTAAATAGTAAGAAGTGGGGCAGGAAAAATGGAGGAAAAAAGATGAGCAAAAGGGAAAAAGAAAGAGTAAAACCACATAAAAACATTCAGGAAAGAGTCAAATGTTATAAAACATAAGGTATTATTAATAATAAAGATAAGTTATAATTCCCTGAAAGGAAATGTCTTATAACTTCAAAGCTTTATCATAGCTAGAACATCAGGTTCAATATAAATAGAAGGGTCCTAAAAGATTCTCAAAAAGAATATTCCTTAACACCTAGATCAAGAATCAAGGTTGTAAGCATTTTGGTGATAAAGTGATGACTCAGATATTATAGTGGCCCACCATCAAATCACGGTAAAAAGAATGGCGGCAGCCCTGGTATGTTTTTGGACACTATACCCATCATCCTAGTACCCAAGTTCAAGAGAAGAGGGAATAGGACTCTCAGAGATGAAAAACCATCAGGGCCTCATTAGACAAGCAAAGCACTTGAAATAAAATATTTGCAAGAAATATTTCAAACAAGGGTTAAAATCCTTACTATGTAAATAGCTCATTCAAATGATAAGAAGACTTTTTTTTTAAAGTAGCCCTCTAATGGAGGGGTAGGAGCCCACAAACTCTTTCTATAAAGAATCAGAGAGTAAATATTTTAGACTTTGTGAGCCATACAATCTGTCACAATTATTTGATCCTGCTGTTATAACAACAAAAAAAAAACTATAGATAATAAAATATGTAAATAAATGGGCATGGTTGTTTCTCAATGGAACTTTATTTACAAAAATAGGTAGCAGGCTGAATTTGGCCAGCAGCCCATAGTTTACCAATCCCTACTCTAATAAGTAACAGGGTAATGAACTGTAACAGAATTTTTAAAAAAGAATAAACTGATCAATAAAATAAGAAAACAATATTTAACCATACCAGTAATCAAAGAAATGCAAAGAAAAAAAATGAAATTCTATTTTTCCCTACAACATTAAGAATTAAATACCACGATACATGGCTAGAGGGAGGGAGAGAATATTGACATAAATTTCAGAAACTTTCTGAAGGTCAAATGCCTATATATTATATATTTTATGTATGTATATATATGCTTTGGGGGTGTGTGTGTGTGTGTATATATATATATGGAGACAGAGAGGGGGAGAGACTTAGAATTAGGAATTCATACTAAGGATGTGTGTTTGATTTGAATTTTTAACTTTGAATTAGTCCAAAAGTTATTCATAGATGAATCAGGAGTAAGACAACAATTCTGGGTGGCCATAATAATGGTTTATTTAATGATGTATATGAACTTTCCTAGACCCATCCTTTACCTAAAGAACAAAAAGACATAAGTAGGAAAAGTGCTACGACCTCTCTATTGGTTCTGGAATTTCTTAACATTAGCAACATGAGTTCCCCTATTTAGTCTCCTCTTTATCACCTTCATTCACCTCATGGATTGAGCAGCTTTCTGGAGAAATCATATTACACAAAAGCTAGAAGCATGTACTTCCTAGCCATGGGACTGTCTACCTCGTATGTGGGATCCTAATATCCCCATTTGGCCATGAGTTCAACAATCCTCGCATATAAATACTTCCATAGCACCTTTGAACTGTAAGTAGAATCACTACAAAGTTTTGTGGGTGCTAAAAAATTGAAGATTCCACTAAAAAATAAGAATTGTTTCCAATTCTTCCAGTCAACTGTTATAAATAAACTGAGACACGTTTATGAAGAGTCTCATACCTGGTAAATCCTCTTTTCTCTTTTTAAAGCTATCTTTTTTCTTTCCTGATCACAAAAGTAACACATATATCACCAACGAATGTTACAAAGAAAAAATTAAAAAGAAACAATTATGCATGATGCTAGTACTTAGAGACAACTACGGCTGGTATCATGGAGAACGTTCGCCCAGATTTTTATACATGCCTGTGTGTGTGTTTGCCAAACTAGGATCTGATAAACAAACTATTTTTTAATTTGCTCTATTTCTCTTAAAACAACATAAACAATTTTAATGTACATAAATAAAAATGAGCTCCTTCACCTTTAACCACATTGCATTCCACTGGAAGCACACACCATAAATTATTTATGCAATCTTCTATGGGTGGGCATTTAGGCTGCAAAACCATTTTCACTATTATACCCTCTAACTTGGGCATTTCATTACATGTATTTAGGAGTGTTTGCCCTATGATTTCCCTTAGGATAAACTCCTAGAAATACAATTTTCTATATTGAAGAGTCTCTAAATTCAATATTTTGCATTATATTACAAATTAATAATTTTAGAAAGTTGTAACAATTTATTCTCTTTCTAAATGTCCGGTATGAACATGTTTCAATAAATTATGGTACTTCCACAGACTCAAATACTATGTTGCAAAAATTAATGATATGGAAAACTATGCATAGAACTATATCAAGTTAAAATACAAAAAAGCATACCAATGGTATGATATATTACTATATAAATTTTATATACATATGTGAAGAGGACACATGACAGCAGGAAGTGCCACAACTGAGGGAAAGGGTTAGAGCAGATTTTTAAAATTTCTTTCATCCTCTTCTACATTTGTTAAAATTTTTTAAATTTGTACATATTTTACTTGTCATCTGAAAAACATCATTAAGAAAATATTGGCAAGTACAAAACCAAAGAAATAAGTCTTCACATATTTTGTAGTTCACCTCATGTAAGACGTAGTATTATAAATCAGAAATCCCTAAAATTTGCTCTAATCTGTACTGTTTAAACATGCTGGACTGAAATACATTTGCCCAACAAAGAACTTATTTTTAACTCATGAAAACTCTTCATGCCTAATTGCAAGCAGAATAAAATCTTTCGCTTCTTCACTGAGCAGGCAAGGAGCAAAGCTGTGAGGTCCCTGAAAACAGATTTGAAAACCTTTCTCTAGCTATAGAGGCATTTTGGAAAGCATTTTGGAGGGAAACAAACCATTAATAAAGACTCAATACTTACAGTGACCTTTGAGCAATTCCAGATGTAGACATAGATATTTTTCCACAAATAATAAGAAAGGGCCTACTACAAGAAGTGACAGTCCAGAACAGGCTTGTATGAGGCTAGAATTACACGGGACACAGAAAAGAAATTCAGCAGAAATGAAACGGCAAAAAAAAAAAAAAAAAAAAAAAAATACAGATCCTTGACCAAACATAACCAAAGATTTATTCTCTTTCAAGAGTTTTTATCGGTTCCTTGTATTTCCTCCAGTAAGAAAAAAATATATGCCATTTTATATTTTCTGGATGTGATTATGGTTTTATCAATAGCTAGTCTTTATGATACTCTTATTCCCCATCTATCACTATGCTAAGTTTTTATGCAGAGTAAATCATTTAATCCTCACAAAACTCCAACTTGGTACAGATTATTATTCACATTTTATAATGAGAAGAGTGAGGCAAAGAAACTTAGACCGCTTGGCCAAGGTCATCCATTTAGAAGAGAGGTCAGCAAACTTTTTCTTAAAGGACCAGTAAATATTTTGAACTTGACAGCCATAAGGGTAGAACTACTTACCTCTGTTGCTGCATGGCACAAAAGCATCTACAGTCAATATTTAAATAAATGAATATGTCTGTGTGACCCAAACAAGTGATGGGTCCACTGGCTGTGGTTTGCCATTCTCTGATCTAGAATGCAGTAAAGCAAAATTCAAACTCAAGTCTATGCTTTTAATTACTAAATTGCCATGCAATAAAAGAAAAGAAAAGAAATATGGTTCTCTTCCCATAGTATGGGCTCACTCATCCTCAAATATTCTTTTGGTTTTCTATACAGTCCTGTTCTAAAGAAACTAATCAGTTAATGTGAATTGTCACTTACGATGATTTGGTGGACAAAAAGATTTGGATGCCCAGAGTACATAAAGAAGGTATGTAGTCTCCCTAATCAAATATGAATTTAACAACATTATATTAGGATAGATGTGCAGAACTGAAATTTGGGCAATACTCAGCCTTCTAAAATGTAGGGGGAGAGAAGGAGATGAGTTTGGGCTCTTTTTCAACACATAAATATTTAGTTTAACAAATCTTATTAATACCCATATTTTTTCTTAATTTGAAATTATTGTCACTTTGCAATTTTGTCTCATAAGTATAATACTATTGGACAACATAGCTATACTCATTTTAAGTTGTTTAAAATTCAAAGTAGTAGGGAACAATATTCTACCACATTTAGTTTTTCTTGTCTTTGTAAAGTAGAATTGAAAAATAATTATTTTCATTTCTTAATAATCATCTTCACTAGAATTTATTTGAGAGTCACATCCATGAATACAGAATAAATCAAGATAACATAAAACTCCTAAAATAATTGAGAAGTTACATGATCCAATGGGCAAGAGAGAGAAGAGTCATAAAATTTAAACTCTCAGTCTTAACATTACTAGGTACCTCAAGCTAATTTTTTCTAAATCTGAATCTTCCACAGGAAAATGGCAATCATATCACCCCCTGGCTTACCAGGGTTATTGTGAAAGTTATATAGAAAAAACCCGTAAATGACCTTGTAAATTTAAAACACTATATTCATTAAAGTAATCTTCTAAGACCTACAGTTCATTCTAACAAGGAAAAATATCTTTGTTTCCTTTTTTCTCTCTCTCCTTCACAGATCTATAATCCCTTTCACCAGGAACATAGCAAAGAGGAGACACAGAGTTAAGAGGGTCTTTGCCATCCCATCCTTGTGAAAAAGCAAAGTGAATCCATTATATAGTACCATTTCATTTTTCAGGACATTTTAAAATTTTCCTTACCATTAGTAATCATCAATATAAGATATAGTCATTCCTAAATATTCAGTGTACAGCAGGTCCTCGAATAACCTCATTATATTATGATCTTGATGAGGAAAAAAATTGCTTTCCAGCCAGGGCCACTGTCTGTGTGGAGTTTGCATGTTCTACCCATACCTGTGTGGGTTTCCTTCCAATCCCAAAGATGTATGCGTTAGGTGAATCAGTGCGTCTACATGGTCCGAGTGTGAGTGAGTGTGTGTGAGTGTGTGCACCTGCAATGGGATGGCATCCTGTCCAGGGCTGATTCCTGCCCTGCTCCCTCAGCTGCCAGGATAGACTCCAGCCACCTGTGACATTGAACTGGAAGAAGCTGGTAAATAATTCTCTTGCTTTTATCAATCTGTCTTAAATGTATATATAGCTCATATTTATTTCAATGTCTAATATTGGAAGTGCTTTAGTCTTTATTTAGAAGTTTGATGATGTTTTTGTGACCAGAAATATGATGTAGGAACTTAACTCTTATTTATATCAATGAGCCTATGGGAAAATGGGTTGACTTATCCATGGTTTTGCTTAAAGTCTCAGTTTCCAAGCACCTATCAAGGATGTGAGGACTTCCCGTACTAGATTCCTAAAACACTTTCTTTGGATTTCTTAGGAGCTGAAGAATAAACAACAACAATATGTATAGAACACAAGTATAAGTACTTTATCTGTATAAGTAGTTTATATAAGCCAATTAACTAAACTTTTGGCTAGATTTCTAAAAAATATCACAAGAACACTATAATAGATAGTGTCATATTTTGCAAGTGTTTGCAGCCCACCTTTCAAGAAGGATTATACTCCCTCACTAACTGATGTCAACCTTTGTCATATGACTTGTGAAAAGTGAGCAGAAGTGATGTGTGTCATTGGCAAGCAGAAATTTTAAGAGCTTCTATGTAGTTTGCCAAGTTCTTCCTCCTCCTGTGCTAAGAGACTAGAATATTCCAGATAAGGGCTGTTCCATCAACTTGGGGTCCAGACTGAAGACAGCATCAGAAAGCACTGAGACCAACCCAAAGGACCATATAGCATGAGTGAGAAATAAAATTTTATTGATGTTAGGTCACTGATATTTTAGGTCACTTATTATTGCAGGATAACCTAGGCTATCATAACTGACTAATCAAATGTAAAGTCCAGTTATGCTCTGTTACTTTGGCACTTTAATCAAAATAATTAACATAAAGAGGGCAGCAGCATTAAAACATCTCATTTTTTCAGAAAGGAACAAATATTCAAATGTTTCCTACATGTTAACACAGTTACTTACAACAGGATATAAGACCAAGATTTGTCTGCACTAAACCACAAGGATCTTGTAAGGGATTCAGAATCCTAGAAGGATTTTTTAAGTTATTTATAGACTAGGAAAGCATATAGCCAAAGAACCATATCCAGAAATAATATTGGCCATTATTTAGATATTGACTCAGATATTGGGCCTCTTACTAACCTATTCTGTAATCACTTTTTTCTTTTTCTCTTTTTTAACCAAGAGACCTCAAAATTATTTTCAACATAAAAAAAAGACTCTCAATATGTGTTAGTAAAACTCAATAGATTTCCTAAATCCAAAGATGAATAATAAATATAGCATTTCTTGTCTAGAAGCTTGGTCTTAATATCACACAGATCATATCAGGATTTCTGTTTTTAATAAAAAGTAAATTGTGTCATCAGTATTTTTTAAACATAAAATCTTTAATATCTGGCTCAATACATGAAATATATGATTTCAGGAATAACATGAGATACTCTGTAATTTCAAGAAGTATCAACACAGTATCAGGGATACCCTGCCCTCTACTGTCAGTACTTTAATTTTACATGTTTAACTAAATAGTTATTAAATCACTTCATTTAATATCCAAGCTTTTTCCCTCTACACTTTGGTGTTTAAACATTCTATTCTATTAGCTATTTTCTTAGAAAATTTAACATGATGTTTCACTTACAGACTAAAGTTAATCAATCTGTTTATACTGCTCCTGAATAATTAGAGGAACTCAGAATGCTTTCATCTAATCCTGGTTGGAGCTAGAGCCCATTCTTCAAAGCGAAGTGTCACAGGAATGGAAAAACAAGCACCACTGGTACTCACCATCAAATTGGTACTAACTGATCAACACTTACATCACACATGGCAATAATATTCATCAGGGGTCAGGCAGGCGGGAGGGGGGTGGAGGGGATGGGAAAACTCTCACTGAATGGATGTAGGGAGCACAGTTTGGAGGAGCCCACGATTGTAGCTCTGACATGGGCAGGGCATGGGCAATATATATAGCCAAAGTGTTGTACCCCCATAATATTCTGAAATTAAAAAATTAATTAATTTTAAAAAAAAGACTGAAAAAAAAGAATGATTTCATCTAATCAGTCATTTTTCAATTTATTTTTCTTGATTTTTATCCCATTAGTTAGAAAATGTAATTGGTTTATCTGGTAAATGTTTGCTTAGAGTAACACAGATGTTTTCTATTTCATTTGCTCACCACGAGATGAGATGTCTTTTCACATCTCAGGCCTTCCTTTGTTATCAGTTCATCTTTAATGCAGGTCTGCTGGTGAGGGATGTTCTTCGTTTTTATTTGTCTGCAAAAATCTTTAGATGTCCTTCTTTAAAGGTTTGGAGATATAAAATTCTAGATTAACAATTATTTTCCTCCAATACTTGAAGATAATATTCTCCTGTCTCTAGCATCCATGGCTGATGCTAATATCACCCAAATTCACACTCCAGCTGTCCTTTCTGACTGGCCCAGCTTAGCAGCTTTGCCATAAATTATCCCACTAACAACCCAACAATCTACGCTAGCCAAGCTCTTGTTAATGCCAGTTTGGGGAGTTTCCACACTTTTGCTGGGAAATCTCACCTTTTCATTGACTTTCTAGTTCACCTATGCTATAAGTTCTCAATTCTACTTGGTTTCTATATATCTGTCATTTGCCTGTAACCTCCAGAATTTTCCTACAATGTGACCTCAAGGTAGTTTAAAATATATGCAGATTTATAGTGTATGATTTACATCGTTTGCACTTATATCAATGAAGAGGAAACATGTTCATGAGCCACACATTTAATATTTTCCATCATTGTGGTATTCTGGATATGTGTTGATGGTGGTCTTGTACAGTAACATTCAAAACTCTTAAAATCACATGCTTGTATTTGTCAAAAAAATGGAGCACTCCCCCAATGTATTATACTTATTTGCAAATTACATGCATGTTCTACCATAAATCTTAACATTAAATAGTAGTGAAATATATTTTTATTTTTAGACAAATGAATTTGAGTAGAATATTTGAAATCAATGTTGCATATATTCTAAAGTGTGTGTCCCACCAGTATCAGTAAAGGTCTTAGAAGTTCTTACCTCTGCAGGGTTTCTATTGAGCAATCCACCTTACAGTAGAGGTCCGTTTGACACTCTAGATATTTTCAGAGCCTTTTAGGTAACTCAAGAAATAAACCTGAAAAAAATGCACACATACTGTTAATGCTTTCAAATACTAAATATGGTGCTGCTCAAACAGTGGTATGCCCTAACCAATATACAAACACAATATCAGATAAAATCTCACCACTAGTCACAGCACTTCTCGTTAATTTTTTTAAAAAATTGTTTTATACCTACAATGTGCTTGGTACTTTATGAGGTGCAAATGATAGAGCGGTAAAAAGATGGTCTCAGTCTGAGGTAACAGATTGGCAAGTCTCTTAAGAGAGACTAACAATTATCAAGCCAGTATAGTAAAGTGTGCTGAGTGCTAAGATAGGAAAAGTACAGCACATTGTGTGAGTACTTAATTTCAGAAACATTTTGAAAAGACTCAGGCTCTTATGATTTGGCTTAAAATTACACGTTAGACAGAACCTTGAAAAGTATCTGTTTTATTTCTTAGCCCTGGGAATCACATCAGAACTCATTGTTCCCCCTGCATTATTTGAAATCCTAGAGGGACACTAAAAAAAGTTCATAAAAATTTTAAACGTATTAAAAATGTTAGTGATGATTTACAAACAAAGCTTGGTACAGACAGTTGCAAGTCAATACACTCTTGAAAGGGCATCTCCTGTGATGGTTCACTCAAAGTACAGATTATTGGAGATTCAGTGAATCATACAAATATGTCTGTGTTCCTAGAAATCAAGAGAGAGTGAGGATACAACAACTAAAGATAGGTAGAAGATGATGTTTGAACCAAATGTACTTTAAAAAATTAAAATTTAATTTGGTGTAACATGATCCAGCACAAATATAAAGAGAATCACTTGTTACCAGATTATAGTGACTAGAGACTTATTAAAATGGATGTTTTGTTTTAACTACAACATCCTAATAAGTATCATCTTGCAATGAAGTAAGATGACCCATTTTCTTTTTCTTTGCCTTTTCATACTTGACACAGAAAGGTAAAGGTAGCAATAGGTGGTTCATATACATACCCTAAGAGGCATGTGATGATATGTCTGAAAATTGACCAAGTCAGAGCAAAATTAAAGCTCACCTTCCTGGCACATGATTTACCTAATTATATGTAATTGAAAAAACTTAGATTATGTAGAATACACACAGGTGTATGAACTTTTGTGGTAGAATATACATCTACATAGTTATCTTGTGTTTGTGGCTGGCTACATCTGGCTGTGGCCTTATCTTGGGGGTACATGATCGTAGCCTATTTAAGACACTATTTCAAGAGATATGAAATAACTGTCACTGGAACTAACACTCAACTATACTCAGAAGTCCTAAGTTTGAGGACCACTCTTCCTCTGAGTTCATGGCTTTGGACTGTTGGTCACAGTGTCTAAATCTCTAAATTGGGATCTCTGAGGTCCCTTAAACTCTAACATTCTATGTTTCTGTGTGGCTTCTGCTGACATTGATCGAGTCTTAAGGACACAGGAAGTCCATCTGCCCAATAAAATTCTTTGAGTATCCTCAATGTAACAATGGCTATGTCCATTCACTGCAAGGCATGTTCAAGGAATTTATAGGGTTGGTGGCAAATGGGAATCGTAGACCAGGGCAAATGAAGGATACATGTACATAAATTTCTATAACCAATGTTGCCTAATATTAGTCCTTTAGTGTTTGTTTTGCATAAAATAATAGGAATATATCATGCTCTTATTCTGCCTCTTATTCTTACTCAGACAGTAAGTTCTCAGTAACTTCTTGATTAATCTCTAAACTGGCTTTAAAAATAATCAAGTAATTATTTGGCACATAGAGTTTTTTCCCTCTTTACTTCAGACAAAACTCTGAGTTAGATTTCTTAATCTCACTTCCATTCCCACAGCAATTACTGGAAAAGTAAGGTAAAGAAGAAGGAAGAATGCAACATCTAACCCCAAAACAAGAGCGGGCAATGCTTTCATTTCATTAGTACAAAACCACATCTGTCATTTTCATGTTAAACGTTTATTATTAGTAAGTTGGTACATGAATTATTGGTAAGGAAATTTTCCT
Organism: Daubentonia madagascariensis; assembly: GCA_023783475.1. NCBI lineage: Eukaryota > Metazoa > Chordata > Mammalia > Primates > Daubentoniidae > Daubentonia > Daubentonia madagascariensis. The sequence continues at coordinate 18,566,229 of JAKFHU010001684.1, read as the reverse complement.
TGAGGAAAGTAGCCTTTCAAATAAATCTTGTTTATAAGAATATATAGACACGAAGGTGGAAGGCAACTCCCAGAAGGGAAAGCTGACTAGGCTCATAGGTATGAATATTAAAAAAAAATCTCTCCTCATTTCACCTCTTTCCTGAGGGCCAGATTGTTCTGTGAACTGAACCCATTCCAACCTGAATATATTTAATATGAATGAACATTATAGCAAATATTAACAGGGCCAAATTCTGCTACCACAAAAATTTTAAAACAAATAATCACCATAAGGAAAATAGTCATAAGCTCTGGCTTATGGTTCACACTTGGTTGAGCTTTTTAAATATGTTACTTGAAATAATTCTGTACAGTTTTATCAAGTCCTTAACACTCATTACTCCGGTGGCTTTTAACTTTTTACTATGACTCCCAGTCAAAAATATATTTAACATTATGATTATATGTATATATATATATGTTTTATAATTTTTCCTTAAAAAAACCTATCCTTACTATATGCTATATACTCTGGTATTTTATATTCCCTTCTATTTTGTTTTTTGAAATGATGTTTGAGTACCAGTTAATTGATTTTGCAACTCACTACTATATCATGAACCTCAATGCATAATAGAAAACAAATAGGGATAAAATATTCTCCCCAAGAAAACTGAGAGAGAGAAAAGAGAAAAAAGAAATGGAATCGAGGAATAGAAAGAAAGGGATGGCTGAACGTTATAGAGAAAAGAAATCGTAGCACTTTTAAAATGCATATCGCCAAAGAGAAGAAAAGGTCATCACCTAGAAGAAGAGGGCATTTTTCGGAAAATTGTCAGGGTTAATCTTTAGAGTTTGAAAGACTCAAACAACTTTGAATATTTTCCTCCCCGATGTACGAAAACTAACAACTTTACATAGTACCCATTACATTCATTAGATGCATAACCTATGTCCAAAACAGAGGGCAGATGAAAGCAAGGTACCCTCGTGATTTTTAAAATTACGATATATTAATTTTTTTGTAATATGAAGTATTTTTTATTATTCACGAATCTAGATGAATTCCATTTCATTCAATAACTCTGAGAAGTGAAGGACTTTCATTATAATTTATAAATCCTATGTGCTCAACTGGTACCTAATTAATAAGATTGGCCAACAACTGTGCAAAGAGCAAAGACTTCAGAGTAGGAGGACCAAGTTTTGTGTTTGAGGCTAGGTTTTACCACATATGTAAAAACAGTGAATGACAAAATATGGTAGAAACACTTTGTAAATCAGAATCTCCCACAGCAATGTGGCTAACCCTCAACCAATTATAGTACCATTATATGTTCGTAATCGTACATAGTTACAAAAACTTTTCCATACGCAAGTCCATTCATAATACAGATCTGTTTCTCCTTTTTTCCAACCAGTGTTCTAAATAAAGATCTTTCCACTTAATTTCCCTACTGAAAAATAATAGTCTGTCCAGAAGATTCAACTTTTTACTTGCCTGTTACTTTTTCAGAAATACCTCCTTCTGATCTGCAAGGATTCAGCAAACATCATCTTCAAATCTATCATAATGAAAACAAAAGTTCATTATTAGATTATCTTTTGAAATTAAATGAGTCAGGACTTGCTACATTGCAGATACTTCAGTGAAGCAGTGGTCTTGCTTTTTCTTCTATTAGGCTGAGACTTGGCAAAACATCTATGCCCTAGTGCATTTTATTATCTCATCATTAATTCTTTTCTATTTCTGTAGTTCTCAATGCTAGTTTTAGGTGAATTTTAATTGTGTGACCTTCACTGCCACTAGAATGTAACTTCCATGAGGGCAAGGAATTGTGTTCCTGTTTTTAGCAGTATTAACCTCAGCACCTAGAACGGTGCTGGGCATATAGTTGGTACTCACCAATTAATTATTTGTTGACCAAATCAATGAAAAGTTTCACCTTTGACTGCAGGGGACCTTTTACTCTTTTATTAATGGGTACCTAATCTTGGATTAATAATCTCTAAATCCACTTCCAGTTTTCTAGAACTGGAACTGAGTATGTTTGTTCATATTAGAATCATATGTACTCAGTCTGCTTAAGGACTCCTTTCTTGATTCACTGAAGCCAAGTTAATCCATTACCCTCCTTGTTCGCACAGCATGCTATTCTTGCTTATAATATTAGCATTTATCTTAATATTGTTCCCCAGATTAGGCCACGGGTTCATCAAGGGCAAAGTGTGCTTTTATCTGTTTCTTTATATCCTCGTTATAATATACCATGATGTCTGGCGCTCATAGTGTTAGTAATTCAATAAATATTTACTGAGTGAATAAGTGAGATTTGTATTAAATAATTTCAGGGGGGGCTGGGAAAGAGAGAATGATTCTTTGTTTATATTTTAAACATCTATCTGAAGAGCATAAACCACTGGGGATTATTTCTATAGTGGGTTATTGAGGAGTTTTTTAGATTTTTCACTCTTCCCCAATCTTGAAACCCAAACAATGAAATTTTTTTCTCCTCTCTGATGTTTGTCTTTGGGGAAATGCAAAAGTCGTCATGTTCTCAACTGAACCAGTATGAAATTAGAAGTCTCAAAATTTAAGAACAGAAGCTTAGCTAAGTTTGCCCATACAGGTGAGAATCAACCCTGAAGCCTTCCAGAAGTAGATATCGCCTAAATTCTTCATTTCAATGTTTTATTTTAATATTTTTAAAAGATCAACAAACTAGGAAATACTTATCATTAAACATCATTTTAACTGCAGTTTCTAATCACAGTATTTAAAGAAAATAAAGACAAAGACATAACTTTGTACAACAAGATAAATTTTCAAGAATCTCTGTTTGATTTACATGTCTAATTTTAAGGAAATGGCAAGAAAACTTATATATTTAGTTTAATTGAACATCTACAATATACAGTCATATTTCATTACTCACTGCAGTATAAAATATCATCATTCTGCTAAAAGAGTGATGTTCAAACGTATTTGAGTTTAGCATCATTCCTTTTCTGAAAACTATTTGCTATACACACAGAATAAACTAAATTTATTCACAGTATGAATTTTCTCCTCTTTGAAAATGAAACTATCCCACTTTCATTTAAGCAAGAATCAGAGTTCTCTTTAGTTCATGTTTGTTCTTTAACTTTCCATGACTCAAAGCATTGCTTCACCCTAATAGTATGCTCCAGATATATTCAAAAGGTAGAAAAATCAATTATAACACTAATAAAAGCTACATCTAAACATATTCCTATGTTAAATGAAGATCTTATTAGAATTTACTTTGTTTGTAATTAGCACTCAAAGTCAAAAGAAAGTTGACGTATATGGCTTTTTATGACAGAAACTTCTTTTCACATTCAAAATGGTCATTACTTTTAAGATAGAATTTTGTGTTTTTAATCATAATTGGGTAAAGAGGAAATTAGACATCTTTAAAAATATCTTCTCTAAGACAACTGACGCTACGCTTTCATCGGAGAATTGAATTACTCAAAGCAATATTTCCCAAATTTTACACAATGATGAATTGCTATCATATAATATCTTTCATCTGAATATTTCAATGCATTTTGCGAGTGGAAGCAGGGGACTTAGAACCTCCTTGAGAGGGTTTCTCTAGATCTACCCCACAGTCTGTTAGAAACTCATGCATCCTATAATCTTTTATTATGCAATGTCTACCACTGTGTATCAGGCACTGTGCTAAGGCACAGCAGTTTTAAAGATGAAACTCTTTGTTTCCTTCTATAAGGAACTAACAGACAGACAAGTGCAAAACTAAATAAAATAAAATAAAAGTGTACTAGAGTATGCAAAATGTGCTATGCAGGATGATCCAGGTTTTGTAGGGCCTGAAACTTATTCAGTTTGAGGGATCTTCTTTAAGAAAGAGAATATAAACTTACAAATATAGAGTTAAGCATATACGTGAATATTTAGAATGATACAATAAATCATAAAAATTCCAAAATTTAAAAAGCTGAATATATCACAACCATCACAAATTCAGCTAATTCAGTCTTTTCTCCAGCATTTTAAAATTATTGATAGTTTTGGAAACTTTCCTCTTCACAACTTGTTATTGGTAGTTATGCAAATGTTTATGATTGCTATTCAGTTTGGGAAAGTTTTACCAAGTTTCTTTCATATAAATAAGATTTTGGGTATTTTAAATATTTCTCCTGTACATTGACTCTCTCACATACTCTGAGTTGACAACACTTATTAACCAGTTTGCCACAGATATCTTCATTGCTTTGATGTCATTAGGATTTTCATGCTATCCTCATTAAAGTCAATAATCACATCTAATCAGCAATAAATTTGTCTTTTTCCAATGGGTTCAGATGACTCATTCTTTTTCACTAATTTGATTATCTAACAATTCTCTAGCTATTCAGTTCTATTGCCCTGAAAAAATATCTCTCTCTCCTTTTGAGTTACTATTTTAGGTATGATTTGAACATGTTTTTGTTAAAATTTTCTTCTCATTGTCAAAAAAAATTTAATTAGACTCCTTATCTTTTTTGATTTTTTTCATATTCCATTAATTTCTATGAGAATTTTCCCCACTTTTTAAAGTAAATGTCCCAATCAAGAGTCTATAATTTCTTGTTGTATCAAAACATTTCAAAAAAGTATTTCCATACTACAGCTAAAATGACTTCCCCCCTAGTCTTATCCCAAAAAAGGGTCTAGTGACTGCCATGAGTAGAATGAGACTCAAATTATAACGAATTACAATTAAAATATCTTTTGCTTCATAGTTAATATGCATTTGTTCTATGGACAAGTGGAAAGGAAAACTAATTGTGCCTGTGTAAGATCCAGGAAGGCATCATAAGGTGCATGAATATTGGAGATGACTCTCAAAAAGTCAGTGTTCACAAGGCAGCAAAGACCGTGGGTAAGAACTTAAGCGACCGTTCAAAGCCCCACAACAACAACTGAAAATCCAAGGTTCTGATCCTGACATCACCATCTTTCTCTTCCAATTGGTTATTCAGTATCTCTATTTCCCAATTTCCATCTACTCATGTACAGTAGCAATTGTGGTTATTATAACTCAAGGGCAATTGAAATAATCCATGTGAAATACAAAATTCTAGATGAAAATAGAATAAAAGCAATGTAAGATTTTTTGTTTGGCAAGGTAAAGGCCATGAGAACAATATATTTGAGAAATATAAAAACATGAAGGACATGTTCATTTTCAAATCCAGGATGAACCAAAAAGTGAGCATGTCCTTGAAGCTTGAAGGAAGCATTTTTGGAAAATGAATGCACATCAACCTGAAATCCCTGAAAGGTGGTAGAGATTAAAATTGGGTGTTTCAAGAAAACTTTAGATAACATCATGGATGAAAGATCCTTATCAAAGGGAAATTATACCTTACAGCTTCCAATCTCTACTCTTTGTGATAAAAATCAAAGAAAAAAAGCTGCCATCCTCTCCACACAAGTGGTCCTATTAAAGTCAGAGTTTCCTGAGTTAGATGAGCTTTTAGAGTGGCCCATAGGATGCTGATGTTCTTAGTTTCTCAAATATGTTTAAAGCATCTTGGAAAATAGACATAAGTAGCAAACCCCAAAGCTTACAGACAAATGCATACCTCCTACATATTTTCCTTTCTGACTACTGTGATTGTTAATTTTTATATACCAACTTGACTGGGCCACAAGATGCACAAATATTTGATCACACAGTATTCTGCATGTATCTGTGAGGGTGTTCTTGGATGAGATTAACATTTGAATCAGTAGACAAAGTAAAGCAGCCCTCTCCAATGTGGGTGGTCCTCATCCAATCAGTTGAAGGCCTGAATAAACAAAAAGGCTGACCCTCCCTCAAGTTAAGAGGGAAATCCTCCTGCCCGACTGCTTGAAGCTGAAACATTGGTCTTTTCCTGCCTTCAGATGAAAACTGAAACATTGGCTCTTCCTGGGTCTTGAGCTTGCTAGCTTTTGGACTGGAACTATACCATCAGTACGCCTAGGTCTCTAGCTTGGTGATTGTAGGTCTTGGAACTTCTCAGTTACAATAATCATGTAAGCCAATTCCTTCTAATAAATCATAAATCACATATATCCTGTTCGCTTTGTTTCTCTAGAGAACCATGGTTAATACAACCAGATATAGACAAGATAAAGAATTCTATAAGCTAGTTAAGAAGAGAAGGTCAAAATTAATATTCTTACAAGCTTATTCTACTCTGTGTATTTTGGCCTTTGCCAGTTCAGATACAGCAGAAAGGAAGAAAGGCAAATGTCATCTGTAAACATACAATCATGGATGTTAAAGTTGGTCCACGTCACAGATAAAGAAACTGAAATGCAGTAAGGTTAAACACTTTCCCAAATACATACAGCAAATAAGTGATAGAATCATCAATAGCACACTTTTCCTGAGTCCCAGTCTAGCATTCTATGCTTGACACCAGGCTTTTAAGTTCATGCTGATTCTTTCCATGCTTCAGTAGTTTAACATGTAACATGATCTCTGCTAACTTATACTCCACATTTCATTTATTGGGTACCAATCTTTCTTTAGAATGAGTATGTTTGGCTGAATCTGATAGAGCCTTGGCCTAGACAAGTAATATATTTATGCCTTAGACAGAGGTATGCCAGTAAAGGGCCAGTAGAGTAGAACTTCTCTGGTTCCTGAGGGTCTGTCACAGAGAATCCTCTGTACTCCACGCTGAGATGGGAAGGGAGTAAATATTGACCTGGTGGCAATGTGCTCAACTGTAAGGAGGGCTCAGGGAAGAAGTGCCAAGATCTTTAGGAAGGCATTAACCCTGTAGCCTTCTTAAATCTCCCCATCTCCAGAGAGGACTCTGGTAACCTGAGCCTGCCATACACAGAGCTAATACTGCCACCACTAAGACACACAAAGGTTTCCTTCAAGGGATTTTCTCTGAATATTCTTGTATGAGGCCTTTAAGGTCCATCAACTAACGGCTTTTGGTAAATTTCATCACCAATTCTATACAATTTTTACGCCCCCTCACTCAATATTTAATGATACATAGGCTTGGCAAAAAAAAAAAAAAAAAGAAAAAGAGAAAAGCTGTAAATTATTTTTGCAAAACACATCTGTTTGCTACAGAAAACTATAAGAAAAAAAAAATAAGACATTGACTCAAATTTCCCTGGACAGCTTTTAAGGTCAGCTGGAAAAAAAAAAATCATTTCAAAGAATATGTTCTAATTTTTAAGAAAGCAAATAAAACAGTCATTTAGTTAAGTGTTTATCGTAACTAGCTATACTTTTTAAGTCAAATTTATAACAAAGTTTTATTATGTAACTGATATGTTAAATATATTTTCCCTATTTTATGGATTTGAGCAAAATTTTACTAGTTTAAATTATTATCTACTTTTTTAGTTGTTGTATGCTTTTCCCTGCCCTTGGTCAGAAATACAACACCTACCACCCATTACAATTGTTCCTAGGGGAAAAATCAATCTTTTTGATAATAAAATAAGTCATGACAATTTCCATGAACATCCTCTGATGAAAAGCAAGGATAGCCTATTATGTGCCCCCACCACATAGAAAGGACCAGAGGGGGCCATATCCTAGTGTTTGCCTAGGATAAATCTGTCAGATTTTATGAGTCCTTGCATAGATCCATCGGCTATGTCAGAACAAGCCACATGTCCCTAAGGGGATCTCATAGACCTCCAGGTGCTGTTGAGCATCAATGCTGCTTATCCATAAACAGGGGGGTCAATATCCAGGATTACCCATATGAGTGTTAGACATATTCTATGGTCAGTAAGCACTAGGATACATTAGGAGAGCTAGTTATTAGCGACACTAATTCCAAGCTCACTTCTGATGCCTCTCTCTTTGGGCATGGGCAAAGAATAAATGCGAGAGGCTCACAAATGGAATCAAAAGTCTGGATGATGGTGAGATATCTAAGAAGAGAATCAATTTTATTAGGAATAAAATATTCAAATACAAAGAACAAACTATGCTGTAAACAATAAAGTTATTTTTCCAGAAGGCTGAGTGGTTTAAAGGGGTTTGTGACATCTGGATGTTTATTTTCTGAACCACCATTGCCATAAAGCCACATATCATGAATAAATTCAACAAAAAAAAATTATGACTATTATGACTTAAAAAATTAGACTTCATTCAGAGTTTCCTTTCCACTCAATGGTAACTTCCATTCCTGCCCATCATATCAACCACTTAATAGGAACCAGTCTCTCAGTTTTCCATCAGGAGTTGTAAAATTCTGACAGTAGAAATTGATTGCTAAGTGAAATTACAAATTTTGCAAAAGACGTGAGATTTCATGAAGTTCATGAAAGTGATTTTGGAGCACTGCTTGTATTATATGCATGGAAACTGACAATGAAAATTTAGCTGGCTTACTCCAGTTCACAAATGAAGAAAAGACAATTGCCTCACAAGCAAATGACTAAATATCAAAACATTAAGAGAGGACTTTGAGAAAAATTATGAAGCTTCCCTTTTTTCCTAAGATGACTCTCTTGATAATCATAAAAGTCAAATACGAAGTTAAAGCCCGCTTGGGTGTTCAAAAAAAGTCTAAGGTCTGTTATTTTTTAGTAATTGTAAATATTGAAAGAATTAAATCTGCTGTAAGTTTATTCCCTTTCCTTTTGTGATCCAGTTAACCTATAGCAACCTGACTTAGAAAATAACTCTCCCCTAAGCAGACTGCCTATTTTCAGTTTCCTCATCCAAAAATGGAGAGGAATTATTTCTTATAAAAATGAGAACAGACATTTACTCTGTAGCCTAAGGGGTTCACTCCTTAGTGATTTGCGATACAGAACAAGATTGAGGGAAGATAGCAGAATATCAAGGTGAAAGATGAGACAATGAGAGAAATAGTTTGAAAACCATATTTAGTATGATATTTATTTGAAATTTTACAAAGCAAAAAAAAAGTATTTTGTAGTACCATAGAAGTAAATAATATAAGCCACAAAAAATAAAGCAGTGAAATATTTTTTGTAGGTGGTAATATGCTTATAATGCAGTGATTTTAAGAGGGTTTATCATAATTAGAGGGAAGGAAAATTTGGGATTTTTTTGAGATGTGTGTGTTTAGAAAAAAAAGGGAGAAACACTCGTCTTCATAAACAGGCAAAAAATACATTAAAGGTGAGAAGGAAAATATAACAAAATCCATTTGGTCATTTGACATTTGACCAAATCTATTCACTGTAATCTTTTCCTCTAATAAAATAACAACTGAGATATTTTAAAGGTGTTGGATCCGTTTTAACATTCCCTCACCCACCTGAATACAGGCCCAGTCTTCAAAATTGATTCCTTTATCCAATGAAAAAGGATGGCCAGGCAAAGGTGCATACACACGTACCCTCTTTGCAAGTTCAATCTATGTCTAAGAAACCCTGGTGTTTAAGTCAAGTTAGGTATTTACACTGGTCTTAACTATATTTAGAAAAGCAGAGCAGAGTTTCTCCTTTCATTCTGTAACTCACTCTGAATTCTGGGATGTTTATATAAAGGTCAGCTGTCATAGTTGTTCATTTATTCAGGAATGTAGTTTAACATTTTTATTGAGATCTTGGGATTCTTGATATACGAATATAATTTTTTTTTTTTTTTTACTAAAGCCTTTAGACAGGCTAGGAAATAGTACAGGATTTAAGTAACAGAATTTCAAAGCTGGAAGAGACTTTAGAGATCATCCTAATATGAAAACCAAGGCCCATAAAACTAGAGTGGGAGCTCATGCTTACACAGCAAAGCTGTGGAGTAAAAAGAAAGACTGCAGTAGTTGGAAGCCCAGGCACCCGAATTCAAATCATTACTCCACCATTTTTAACTGTGAGATACTGGGCAAATCACTCAACCCCAAAGGAAGATATTTTGGTGTAGCTAAAGTTAACTAATTTATTCGTGCACTTCAGCGTATCCATCTATAAAACTGGGACGATAATACCTACCTTTCAGAGTTATTGACAGAAATACAGATAATATATAAAAATGTTTTTAAACTGTTAACCACTATTTTAACTTCCTAGAAGAAATTTCAGAAATCATGAATCTCAGCTCCTTTGCTCTTTCTTAAAAATTTTTTAAAATTTTAATTTTTTTTAGAGACAAGGTCTTACTCTGTCACCCGGGCTGGAGGACAGTGGCATGATCAGGGTTCACTGCAGCCTCAAACTCCTGGGCTCAAGCGATCCTCCTGCCTTAGCTTCCCAAGTAGCTAGGACTACAGGCTTGTGCCACCATGCCTGGCTACCTTTTGCTCTTTCTATCAAAGAGTGTTATGTGAATGTGAGCTTTCAGGTCTGATTCATATTTTTAAAATCCCTTTAGTAAAAATTTCCTGTTTCTTGATGCTATTATCCATCAATGTCATAATTAGGCCTAGAATATTTTTTGACATTGAGTGGCTCTTAGTAGACTTAGGATGCTCCAGGAAAAGGGAGGCAAATAATTCAGGAAATGCTGCACACTTGGGCTCTAGACTTAAGAGAAGCCGTTTATTAACACATGAAAAGTTTCTTTAAAAAATCCTGCAGTAAGGAAATCTGTTTATACTTGCTTATTCAGAGTTTCTTTGGCATACTTAATAAAGAATATCTATTTAATATTAATACCTCCAAAGAATTGTGTTACCTGGACAATTTCTACTCCCAAAATGGTTTATGAATATGTGGTTAAAGGCACAAGTTTACTGAAATGATACACATAATTCAAACATAATGGTTTTAATACCTTTTAAGTGATAAGTAAATAAAATAAGTCAATTAATTTATTTTTACTTTGAAAATTTAACACAGGATGAAACTGCTGAATGGGTACAAAGTTTTAGCTTGGAATAATGGAAATATTTTGGAACTAGATAGAGGTGACAGTTGTACAACACAATGAACGTAAAATGCCATTGAATTGTTACTTTAAAATGGCTTATTTTATTATGTGAATTTCATCTCAATAAGTTATTTTTAATTTTACATATACCTAAACTGTTTCATTTCAAAATATTAAAAACTAAATATTTCAAATGATATATGAGAAACCAACAAAAAGTTTCATAGACTTAAAACATATATTACTAAATCAAAGAGCAAGTTTTCTTAATGGTCTCTAAAATGTCTGTATGTATTTGTAAAAATAAAAATCAATATTTCTTTTAAGCTCTGAAATTGCAGAAGCTGTATAACAAAGTCAATACCATAAAAAGAGGTATTTTCTACAGGTAGCTAATATTTTACAGGCAGATTTCAAACCATCACAAAACACATATTGACAGAGATTGACTGTGGCTGCTGTAACTTAATCTCAGCATTCTGGTGATCTCAAATCTCTTGAGTCTCACTTCATGGTTTATGATACAGTTACATCACAATCCCTCAATAGAATTACACTTTGTCACTAATCTCTCCCTATCAGTTATCCTGTAAGGAAGGAAGCTGGAAGGCACCACTAGAAAGAGGCAGTGGCATGAATGATTGCATTCAGTCTCTTTCCACAACAATATCTGTAAGTCTGGGAGTGATAAATGGCACCCAAGTTATAAATGAGCAACAAGGTCAGTAACACCAAGCAGCCAGGAGTTCAAAGAAAAGTCACAATTCTGACGGGTTCAAGAAAAGGCCACATACTGCTGGCCTGTATCACTAAAGATAAATCCTCAGAGATGCCTTACTGCAATTACAAAACAGAACTAGAAAAGCGTGTTACTGAAGAGCTAAGATTTTTGTCCCGGAATTAAACAAAGAACATTGATTAGCATAAAAGTCATTCTTTTTCCGGAAAACATGTTGGATTTAATAACATCCTCTGAACAGTTAAGAATCCTAGTGCAAAATATCTTCAAAATTTTAAATAATTCTTTGACACTGAAGGATGTGTAACTGAATACACTGTTTTCTTCTTAATCTTTTCTTTTTAATCTCTTAAATGCATCTGTAAAGAACCCAGAAGAGAAATGGAGAGAAATGGCCTCCCTAGAACTGTTTTAGGCTGCGTCTTCATTCCTTTATAAATTTCCGTAGGCTAAAATAAAATAAAAATGTGATTTTTTTTAAATAAACTAAAATACACAAATCTTCTAATGATATAACATATAAAAACCATTCACAGAATGTTATAATGAAACGTCACCTGAAGAAATTCCCATGTTTGCCATTTATGTAATGAAGATGCAGATATGTTGAGAGTTTTTCTAAGGTCATGTCACTGGTAATTGGCAGATTAGGATTAATATCATCAAATCCCTGAAGGCTACTCCTATCTTCTTTCCACTGAGTAAAAGTTTCCCTCAAATAGGTAACCACTGTCAGTCTTGTAGCATCTAGGTCTCTCACTGGATGGGCTATAGACTTGAAGCTTGCATATACTACAGAGTTGTAATTGACTTCAATATTTTTAAAACTTCTCATTTGTTTGTTCATGAGGCTCAAGACTAATTGCACCATATTGACAAATTTGCTATCCAATTGTGATGCAAAACTGAGGGAAGAATGCAAGAAGGGACAGCCACTGAAATCTTCACTATTCCTCAGAGAGAGAAGACTTATACCAAAGAACTCTTTAAGATATTGAATGAGCAGCTCTCCAATTTCACTCTACTGTCTCCCAAGGAGAGTCACCATCCTCCTGTAACAGTCATGGGGATTTTTCCTCCTTGAGTTTGAGCAGCCATATTGGATGATAAAAAATATTACACCATGTCTCGATGAGTGATTAATATTAGAGTAATTATTCTCATGCTATTTGTCCCTTAAACAATATAGAAAATGAAATGTTTAAAAACTGATCATAGCACACAGCAATGAAATTTTAAGGTGCATTTTGTACACTTCTGCTTTCAAGTTACAAAATTTTAATGATGGGACACCAACAATGAAAACTATATTGAACAATGGCATATCAGTGCTAGTCAAAGGACACGGGGGCTTTTATTATCCAAATTGGTGCACAATTCAAGAATTACTTGTCTTTAATGACTATTTTTATATGTAGTTATTTTGAGCTTGTCTGTTATTCTGGTAATAATTCAAACTAAGTATTGACATTTTACCATGAATCTTTGAAGATTAATTTTTCTCCAGTGCATCCCATAACTGCCCTTTCACCACTTTCCAAGTTACCCTGAGAGCACCTCTCAGACTGGCATTGTGATCAGGTCCAAAGAATTTCTGCAAACGTGTTGATTCACACCTCCCTAGAATATGTGTAATAATGATCTTGTTTCAAAAATGTCTCTCTTCTTGCTATGCTAAACTTGAAACCCAGAACCTGACTCTTTCAATCAAGCACATAATTAAGAGTCTAGAATATGAAAGTGAGATTTTTAAATGGATGATAAATAATGTAAGTGCCCAGTAGAAAGCCACACACATTCAAATACATGTGAGAATTTTGAAAAGTTGTGCTCTGATGAGAGAGTAAGATCAAGAGAAAACACAATCACTGAAGTGTTCTGTGTACTCTAGATACTAGAAAAATTAGAGTTCAAGGCAAGTCCTTCTACAACCACTCCAAAGAGTGTCTAAATTCTTTCCTTGTGTTGGAATGTTCTAATTATTATGGCTAGAAAAACCAAGTTGCAGGATACTTAATCACATCCTTCTTCAGAATGGGAATAAAATAAAGCAGACCTCAAATGCCCCAGCACTTCTTTCAACATATTTTCTTCAATTTGGGCAGATTTTATTCATAAATATACCTAATGTAAAATTAATCATCATTTCTTTACTCTGTGAAATAAATTGCTCATGGTAATCTCTCTCGTAAGCAATGCTGTGTGCATGGCTTTTCCTCTCTTTCGCTCTGAGCTTCCAGACAGTTGTTTACCCCTCCTTCCTCACTCAAGTGTCACAGTAAAGTGCTTCCTTTAGTCCTTGCTAAGCCAGAATTCCTGAGTTCCGTGTCTGTCATTGTGCAGAGAGGTCACTAATAGAGATATAACCTGGACAAAAGCATTTTAACTTAATCAAGATTAATATTGTAATGAGAACATTAAAGCACAAATATTGCTAGCAATCTGCTGGAGCTGAGAGACTTTTTTAAAACCTGTGGTGGATTTTATTGTAGTTGTAATGGTTTTTACCATAATGAAATTTAATGCATTACCAGGAAAAAGCCATGCCCTGTGGTAGGGCTCTGCTTATATTTCAAAACACGTTAGCGTGAAGCTACAGCCAGATCTAATAATAGAAATGAACTTACCTAAAGATGCATTGATTTTTATATTAGGTCATGTTGAGAATTTACAAAGAACATCTAGTCCATGAAACAAAAATTCTCCTGAGAATAGCATTGATTGCAAGAAGGGTAATATTAGAAAAATGGAAATCCTTTCCTCCAGGAACGGTGTACATTCATGTAATGGATTAAGTGCACTACATAGTTTAGAAAAGGTCATCTTGCAGATAAATGATAAATTTGATGAATTTCAACAGATTTAATCATCCCTTGAGATTTGATCAAAACAACAATAAAGTAAGAAATGAATAAAAGAAAATATTCATTTTGTCCATATAATTTGCTTATTAAAAACAAGGTTAATTCACTCTTACTTCTAAATTATAGATATTATTTCTATTATCATGCATCTATTCAATAAGATGCCACAGAAAATAAATTCCTATCATTTTAGTACATACTCCAATCATTGGATGGCTTCAAAGATCAGGAAATTCTCTCAGATAAATTACCTGATAAGAGAACGGACAGAGAATTAAGGCAGTAACTGATTATATTTCTTACAAAACTCAGAGATATAAGAGAATAAAGAGGGAGGGTTACTTTCATTACATTACTGAACAGTTGAAATCAGCATTCCATTCAACAAACCGTTATTTTATATGTATGTATATATGCAAAAAAAAAAAAACTTTGCTAAATGTTTTTTTCAGAGTGGTGTATTTTAGTGCATTTCTGTGTTTTCATCATTCTATGTTGTTCACCCATATTTTCTATTATATTTCAAAACAAAATACATTAAGGATATTAGGTTATAGTTTTTATTTCTTTGAGAGAGGATGTCTCTCTTGAGTATTTTTTCTTCTCTGTAAGAATGCTATGATGCTCTTTATTCTATTTTTTTCCTATATTAAATTGATAAGATATTCAACTCATCTTTTTTTATTGCTCAATTTTAAGTAAAATAGTTTTCATATCCTTTTAGGAAAAAAGGGATGATCCCGGCTATCATTTCCAACTTTGTGGCTCTAGAGCTCCCTCTGTTGTTGTTTTCCCACAAAGTGATCAAGGTAATAATGGAGTTCTATTCTGAGAGAGACCAGCTTCCACAGCTTTCCAGCTCAAGGGAGTCAAACTGCAGCCTATGGGCCAAACATGAACATGGGACCTGTTTTTGTACTTGCCTCAAGCTAAAAATGCTTTTTAAAATTTTAAAGCATTACGAAAAACAAAAAGGAAGGGAGGAAGGGAGGAAGGAGATGTTGGAGACCACATGTGGTCCCCAATAAAGCTTGAAAATTCACCTTATGGCTCCTTAGAGAAAAAGTTTGCCATCCCCTGGGTCCTGGGCCAATATTTTTCTTTAAGCTTGCAGTCATAGTCCTGCTCAGTTTGGATTCTACTCCTAGAATTTTCTCCTAGTTCAAAGCTTTGACCTGGAAGAGCACTTCTGTTTTATAGTGTGAGAGTTCTTAGGATCCAGACCTTGCCGTGGGCTCCATGCACCAACCCACAAATCAGATCCTGAGAAATCCCTTCCAGCTTTGACTGCTGTTCTTAGATGGCCACGCTTTCCAGTTGGTTTTCTTTCTTTGTGTTTGTGGAAGCATTCAGGGAGAATCAAAATTTAGGCTACTGCCTCCATCTTCTTAAGATCTTGAGTTAATTTATTTCTTTTAAACTGATTGATGAGGAGGACCTGGAAAGATGAGGAGCATTTCTACATTCCCTTTATAAACTATTAATAGAATGTGATTTTTTAAGAAGGAAGTATGTGTTCAGTAGATGCTTATTAGCTTAATTTATTCCTTCTCTCTTCCTTGTCCTCAATCAAATATTCAATTATTTTTGCATATGTAAATAAAACTGATCAAACAAATTATTAAATTTCAATTTATATACCAATCTACATAGAAACTAAATTCCCCTCAGAGAAAGTAGAGTAATCCTACTGGGTTAATTCTATATCTCCTTTAATTAATATACCCCCCAACCCTGAGAAATTAAACTATTTTGGTCTCTTTGTTTCAGAATTACTTCTCAAGTAGGAAGCATAATATGAGCCTTCATAATTAAATTAATTCTATGAGAATGATTGAGCAGCTTATATTGGCCTAATCCATCCATAGACAGCTATTCAAAATTTCAGACAAAATATAAAAAGCAACTCTGAGGAGACTTCAGAGAGCAATCAAGGATAGGAAGAAACTAGAAAGCATTTGACTTTTTCTTGAAAGGAGCTGCATCAGGTTAAATCTGTGTTTACATAGCATTTCGCTGAGGACATCCACCAGGACACACCTGCAGAAGCTTGGGGGAGTGAACGTTGCTAAAACTCAAGCAAAAGCCCAGGCTTACTGGCTTGAAAAGTCAAAGAATAAAGTTTGGGATGCCAGATGGCTGAAAATTGAGAGGAGAAATACTGAAGAAAAGACACTACAGAAGGAGTCCCCAAATCTGCGTGTAAACTCCACCAAAACTCTTGGCTGATGCTTGGCAATGTCCAGGGTGGGAATTGCGGGAATTTTAAGGTTTTGCGTAAAAAGCAACAGCTGCGAAGGCTAAAAGAACTGAGCAATTTCAGTAGCTGCCTATTGCAGAGACAGAGTTTGGAGTTTAAATCCAGTCAAGTTAACTGCCTTCTAGAACAAAAATCAACACACTTTGGAAGATTTCAGGAGAAAAAGCAGACAATAGATCAATGCCTCACCCCAATAACCCAGATGTTAAATTTGGCAGACAAGAATTTTAAAACATCTATTTTATATATATATATATATATATATATATATATATATAAAATATATATATATTTTTTATATATATATGTTATATATATATGCAAGGATTTAAACAAAAATAGGGACATAATGAATGAACAGGAAGGGAATCACAACAGAGAAACAGAAAAACTAAAACAGAATCAAATGGGATATCTAAGACTAAAGAGTACAATATTTTAAATAAGAAAGTTCCTGGATATACTCAGCAGATTGGAAATGGCAGAAAATGGTTTAAGATAATAATAATTTAATGTACTCACGTGCTGAAATATAAACATTAATGATGAAAGTTATCAGCTACTGGAAAGGTCTGTTTCTTTCCAAATACTCACTCCTGGAGTACCACCTAGAGCCCACTTTCCACCCCAACAGAGCAGAGCATCTAGTATAAATCAGCACAAACAAAGGTCATTTGTCTGTAACCCAGGAGGGAAGAAAGATCTTTCATCCAAAGGCAGCTCAGACTATGAACTGAGGCCTTCAATCTTAAAGCCTGAAGGTATGATAGTAAGAATGAGCCTAGGTTAGAGGACAGTGATTCTTAAAGCAAAACTCTGGGAAAAGAAATTTTAAATACCTTAGCATTTTTAACTACTTGCAATATATGAAAGTTTACCTAAGGAAATTCCCCAATATCTCACCATTTATTCTTTCTATAGCTTTGGTGAAGACCCATAATACGCCAGGCACTGAGATGGCCCCCACTGGAGATACAAAGTGAATGAGACATATTCTTAGACTTGAAAAGAATCTACAATCTAGGTAAGACACTAAGATGTGCACACAAATATGCAAAATGAAAGGTATAATATGATAAGTAATGCAATGAATAAAGAACCAGGGAATTGTGGTAGTTCAGAGAAGGAAACATCACTTCTAAGGTGATTGTCTAGAGAAGATAGAATTTTAGGCAGTTTTTGAAAATGAAAAGCATAGTCATTACATTTTGATAGGTGGATGTGTTTGTATAGGACATTCTAGTGGATAAGGCCATGTTAAATGTTCACAAGTCAGATAAAAGTACAGCTTGTAAGTTTAGACACTCTCCATTGTATACAACCTTTCTTATGCCAAGGCTTATGCCTTCGATTTTGTGTAAGTTTAAAACAATCTACTTTTATAGTCAGTTACAACTAAACCTCACTACATCTTCAATATTGTTAAAACCAAAGAATCAAGTTTTAATAAACAGTATATCCAAGAAATTCCTTATGATTTACTCATTAGACATTTAAAAAAAGAAATAAAATAATACAAAGACATGAAACTTACCCAACCAACAATTTATTCACCACCTCTCAAGTAAGAAGAAACTGAGCTGCTATTTAGTGTCTTCCATATATTAGGCTTGCTGGGAAAGTAGTTTATGTGTATCATTGTTTCATGTATATGTCCACTCTGCAAAGAACTGTATTAGATACTGTAGAAAAATAAGTTTCCATTCTTTAAGGCTGTGGTCCCCAACCCCCCGGGGCCTGTACCTGGTCTGTGGCCTGTTAGGTACCCAGCCACACAGCAGGAGGTGAGAGGCAGGCCAGAGGGAAGCTTCATCTGTATTTACAGCCGCTCCCCATCACTCGACATCCCCCACCCCCTCCCCCCAACCATGGAAAAATTGTCTTCCATGAAACCGGTCCCTGATGCCAAAAAGGTTGGGGACAGCTGCTTTAACGAGTTTGCACATTAATATGGGAAACACACACATGAGCTCAGGGATGCACGAAGGAGACCTGTGCATTTTTCAGTTCAATGTCATAAATATCCCTGGCTATTCAGAAAGAGGAAGCATTTTTCTCTTACCCACCTGGTTTGCATCCCCTTCTTCAGAATCTCCATCCATTGTAGTACTGTTCCTCTATTATAGCACTTCTTAAACTATATTATAATTGTGTGCTTGACCTGCTCTAACAACACAGTAAAATATTAAGGCAAAGACTGAGTTATCACCACTTTTTGCCTCTCAGAACCTGGGAAGCACAATGAATTCCATTATTCAATAAATATTTTATTAAAGAAGAAATGAATGGTAACTTTAATAAATCACTTTTATTGCAAAGCCTTATTTAACAAAAGAGTTCCATAGAAATTACAGAGCTACAGAGTAGTATGGCACCTAAAAAGATCAAATCTATTATTTTCCTCAATCTGACCTCACCAGTCCTCTCCTAAAGCATTTTAAACATCTAAATTATTTTTAAATATATATACTACAAAGGGTGGCCTGTAATTTATATTGGTATCATATGCCAAAGTTCAATTAAATATTTGGATTTTTTTCTTATTTAATCTAAATTCTACTCACAGAAAAATTCTTACCCTTTCCCCATAATAGAAACAGGAAATTTTCATGTGATGGAAACCTTTTTTTATAAAGTCCCATGCCCTCCTTTAAATTTTAAATAACAACAACACCTACCAATTTTTTCCCACTTTTTAAATCATTTCTGTTGCACAAAGACAGGTAGATGCAGAACCAGAAGTCAAACATCCCAATTCTAAATCCCGTGTTCTGTCTTCCACTTTACAGCAAATTCACTTTTCTAAACCCAGTCCCAACTGTATGGGCCCACTCTGCACCAAGTTCATTCAGGAGTGATTAAGGCCTTAATTACTTTATTAAAAATTTTCTTGAGAGAATCATATAGTTTACTCTTTCAATCTTGGCCAAATCTTAGTGAATAAAAATAATTAGCATTAAATCATTTGTAAAGGCTCACCTCTTAGAAAGAGTTTTGTGTATTCAACCTGTGCTTTCCTTCAACATTGCATTATTTGTTAATAGTTTCTTTAATAAATGAGGAATCAGTCATCTAAGTTTCTTCATTTGTAAGAGGGGCTTTTGGACTCAATGATTTGTTAGTTTGGTTCCCGAAAAAGAATTGGTTGATCACATTATGTTTTTCTCCATAGACTCAGAATTGCTCAGAAAAAGTTTATTAATTTAAAAAATTTAAGTATATTAATAAAATATTGTTCTATTCCAGAAGTATAAGACTTATAAGACTTAGCATTTGCGATAAAAGCGCATGGAAACATTTTAGCAATGTATTGAATAACATTGAATTATTAATAATCAAACTTATCATTGTTTAGATAATACTCATAGTTATACAAGTGATATAATAAGTGATCACAATAGTTTTTATAATGCTGATTATTGTTGACAATTATATTATTGTTGCTGCTGTTGAAAGGAATTGATGCCAATACATTAACCAGGGAATAAATAGGAATATTATAAATTATGTCAAAGAAGGGCATTTATATGTTTGTAGAAAAGAATATGATTGGGATCTGCTAAAAGATGGGATGTCTGAGGAAGATGGTTATCAATATTTCTCATCGAATAACAGTCTTCCAGAAATTGAGTGAGCTGCTCAGAGCCCAGCCCCTGGAGAATCATAAATCAGGGAAGGAACCTTGAACATATTGGAGAGTAACTCTTCCCCTAGGCTGTTATAAGACACCTAAATGGACAATGTGTCTTCCAAAACAGTACATAAAGTATATGACAGAAGCACAGCATCTCTACATACAAGAGAGACTTGTGAATGCCCCTTGAACTGTAAAGAGATAGTGCTTAAAGGCCAGAATGTCTCAAAGCTCTCTATTGGCAACATACCTGAGGTTGACACACTTTTATCCAGATTAAAGAGTTGTAGAGTCTACTTTGTTGAACTAACTAAAAACTAAATGAGAAACCATGTGGATGGTGCTGCTGGTGGGTTGGGGGTAGGTAGGGGATGATCTGGAATTTGGGGATAAATAATTTTCTTTAAATTGTAATTTTATGTCCTGAGGTGATTTTCTTAAACTTATCCCTCTGAGGTTGCACACTGTAAAAAAGCAAAACAATAATGTGAGGCTTTCTTTTTTTAACTAGACATACTCCTTCACGTACCACTAAAGATGCTAGCTTTTCAAGATGCTTATATTTAGTAAAATTGGGGCTATCTGTAGTTTGACTCTGTTTCCATTTGAGTAAAGACTAACAACAATAAAGAACTTCACACGTTAAAATACGTGATGAAAAATTACATTCAATTACCATTACAAGTGTGAAAATGAAGATGGAACCCCCTAAAAATATTTATTTTCAAAATGTTATCTAATGTGCCATGTGAATTATTCATTATTTATTGGAACTGTCAAGTGAAGAAATTGGTCTCATAGAAACTAATTTTTGGCTTACTAAGAAGATGATCCAGCAGTTCACAATTTTCTAGACAAAGTTAAGATTTCACATATCCATGCAGAACTCAGAGATATGGTACTATGAAGTACCAGAATTGCAGTAATCCCAGGAGAAAAGAAAGAGACAAATGCAGGCATTGCATATACTTTTTAAAAAGAAACCTGACTTCTCACATTCTTTACCGAGAAGGTCCTAAAACTTTATAGAATGATGATTTACACCTTCTTTAATTTGAAGCTAGTGAGGTTGATTAGGTGATTGAAGCAATTATTCCTGCTAAAATAATAATATGCTTGAATGCTGACAAAAAGTCAAAGGACACTGACTAAAACAGTGAAGATCATAATTTTATGATTCTAAAAAAGTAGGCTAAGTAAAGCTTGTTTCAGCCTTTGCTTCAGCTAACTAACTATATTGCTCACAGATCACAAAGTCAGACATTTTGTCCTTTATTAATGAAAAAGAAGTCCAACTAAGTTCAAACAAGGAAATTATTCAAGAAGGAAGTTCAGAGTATGCATACATGACAGAGTAGATGCAGCTAAATGCCACATATTTCTATATCTAAAACAAAATACTATAATTGATTATAAATATTAGCATGAAAAATAATTTTGCATTGTTTTCATGAACATATATATAGAGAGAGAAACTTAAAGCATTTGGGGAAAAAAGGTCATCCACGAAAATAAATCAAAATGATGCTAACATTTACCAGATCAGCTGGAGAATAATAGAATATTTTAGAGCTGGAATGTGACCTTACTTTTCAAATCCCCTCTTGAAATTTTTTTAATTTCAAAGAATTTAGGGGTACAAGTGTTTTTTGTTATGTGGATAAATTGTATCATGCTAAAGTCAGGGCTTTCAGTGTACGCATCACCAGAATAGTGTACCTTGTACTTAATAGGTAGATTTTTATCCCTCATCCCTCTTCCCCTTTCCCTCTTCTTATTTTCCAATGTAATTATTTATTACACTTCATGTCTCCAATGAACGTCAAGAAGTCATTTTGAATAAATACAAATCCCAAAGTGAATAAAAATATAAATTACAAAGTGAATAATAATAAACCCCTATAGCTCAGTAACCTAATTTTTTAAAAATTAAGAACTCTCAAATGCAGCATTTTAAATCATTTGCCCCAAACTTCAAACCTATAAAAATGCTATCCTTAAAACACCTCCCCCCCTTCTTGCTGTTTTCTGTCAAGTTATTGTACATGTCATCACTTACTTGACAATGTGAAAGGTATGGGGCAAAATATTTAACACTGAAATTATTTTGTACCATGCCAGGGCCATCCCAAATATATTCCTATCCCTGAGGCCTGCATCATATAATAGAAGACAACCTTCCTCAACTTCATCTGCTTTATACCCTAACCCACCGCCCCACATGCATCATGTCCTATTTCTGCCTTACCTATCATTATACGTGATTTAATAGATTCTATTTCTTCGGAAGCTATTGCATCTAATGAAAAAATAATTTGCTATGTAGCTATATAAAAATACAGATGGTTATATAACTTGCAGAGATTCCATCAGTGAATGGATACAGGGAAGGATTTCTGATATTTCTGAAACTTAGCTCACACTATGGCCTGCCCATATCACAATTAAAGCAATCTTTGGGATAGTAAACCAGCTGGAGAAGAACCAGGCTTGAAATATAATAAACCCAGGAAATGAGGCCCAGGACAGAAAACTGGAGGCAGTATGATGTTGTCTAATGCCACGCTCAATCATTTGCTAGATTGAGTTTTGGCTAGGTCAGCCAGCTGGAGGAAAAATGTGAAGCAGACACTTGCTCATTATAGAGGTGCGAGTTGACTAAAAACAGAGTAATACTACTCAATAATTATCACATCCTCCCCCATCTTCTCCCCCACCACATACACACACATGCACACACATCTAATAGCAAATGGATATCTGGCAGGAAAGCCTTTGGCCACAAGACAAACAAGCAGAGTCCAGGAAATGTAGCCCAGGAAAGCGCTCTAAAAACAGATACTTTGAAAATCTTCACTTTGCTTCCCTAGGTTTACAGATGATGGCTTCCCCAAAGGACCAATTAAAATTCTCCTCTAAGATCCAAGAATTCTTCTGGGTCACCAAGAAATATTCTCTTTTTTCAGACCAAAAACAAAATGTTTTAGAGTATTTACAACCAAGAAGGGGGAGAAAGTTCTTTTTATTCTATCTTTGTAAATGTCTGTTTGTGTTCATATTATGTCTCCCTTCTCTAAAATTCTTTGTAATATATGCTGAAAGCAAACCAACAGGCATAAAATAATCTTTTAAAGTCAGTACAACAAAAGCTGGTTGTGGGATGTTGCCCTCTTTCACCTCTGAAACATAGTAAGGTATCAACTCTTGTTATAAATTAAGTCAGCTATGTCACTGCATTTACAAGAGGAGAAATAGGACATTTCCTAAGGGCAGAAGGATTTGGACTAGATATTTGTATTCATACAGAACCACTGAAGCACTGTTAGGCTTATTTTGTAAAAATGACCTACTCCAAGTAAGAGTCAGAAATTGGTGTGGCTAAGAGTTACACACGGCTGGCTCCCTGTCCCTAAATTGCCCTTGTTACCCCCCTGCTTTCTTTGTCTTTTCATTCTTTAATTAGCCTTATAATTTAGTTTTGAATTGTTCTCTGCCTAGCAGCCCTTGTTCACCCCTGTAGCCTTCTACCACATAGAGACCAAAGCCCTGTCCTGAACCCTACTCAGCAAGGGAGACCTAGGCCTACAAATGATAACCACCTGTCCACTTGGCTCTCGGTATTCCCAGCTTTCTGGTTTACTCACTACAGACCTGACTGGAAAATGACTTTTTTCTGCATTGCAAATTAGACTGCAACACTCCTCAAAAAATCAAACCCCTTTACCATCAGCAACTGTAACTGACTCACTTCTCCTTTGTCAGTTCTTCCCCAGAGAACAGGTGCTGGGCTACCATCTGCCTCCCCTCTGCTCTATCCTGCTCTAGAAAGACCATCAGTATTTGAGCATGAGTGATCCCAAGACATGACATTGTGGTAGATAAAATCATCGTCTGGTTATTCAAACACTAATCTAGACACTGTTCACAGATACAGTCAAGGTTACCGTAAGGGTATAGAAAAAACTAAAGTGTTTTTCCTATTCTTAGTCAACACTTCTGTCACCAATGTGGGGGGTTTCCCCCACATAAGCAGCAATTATGCATATGAATCTCTAAGCAGACACCAGCTGAGTGTCCTCTAATTCAATTCTGACTCTGTCCACCTAGAGATAGCATCAGATCACACAGCTTGAGGGCTCAGTCCCACAAGACTGCCCCCCTTCCCATGTCAATTGCAAACCCATTTGTTTTACCCGTGCTTCAAATCAACCAGCTATAAATCATAGTTCCCACAACCCCTTTCTTGGGTTCGATTAATTTGCTACAGTGACTCAAAGACCTCTGGAAAACATGTTTACTGGTTTATTATTTTCAAATATTATAAAGGATACAGATGAACAGCGGATGGAAGAGGTGCATAGGGCAGGGCATTTGGGAAGGGGCACAGAGCTTCCAAGTCCTCTCCAGGTGTGCCACCCTCCAGGAACCTACACCCTCCAAGAAACTACAGCTCTCAGAACTCAGTCCTTTTGGGTTTTTATGGAAGCTTCATTACATAAACGTGATTAGTTAAATCATTGGCCATTGGTGAGCAACTTATCCTTTCACCTGACCCCCCTCCTTAGCGGTTGGAGGGTTGGGTGAAAGTTCCAACCCCACAATCATGGCTTGGTCTTTCTAGTGACCAGTCCCCATCCTGAGGCCATCTAAGAACCCCCAGCCACTAGTCATCTCATTAGCATAAAAAAAAACCCCACTCTTACCACTCTGAAGATTCCAAGGATTTTAGGAGCTATGTGCCAGGAAATGGGGATGAAGACCAAATATATATTTTCCAATATCACAGTAACTAATCAGTTCACCTTAAATAGGGAGCTTATCCTGGATTATTTGGGTAGGCACAATGCAAATCCCATCATCCTTTAAAAGCAGAAGAGAAAGACAGGAGAATCAGTTTGAGAGAGAGAGATCGGGCAGAAGAGGAAAAAAAGAGGAAATCAGAAAGATTCTAATTAGAAGAAGGATTTGACTTCAAGTTGCTGCTGGCTCTAAGCTACAGGGGCCCATGTGCAAGTGAGATAGGAGTCAGATATCCTGCAGGCAGTTAGGGTTGGGGTCAGAAGAAGAAGGCCAACAGAATAAGAAAGCCACAAGAATGTGAATAAGCTTAGCTAAGATAAATATAGCCAATAGGGACCCTTTAGTTATTCTATGTGGACTATAACATCCTTATCTGAAGCAGAAGGGGAACTCCTTTAACTGAAACATGCGCATAGTTGAGGTGGCAGTGTCTCTAAATGAACCAGCCTCATTAGCATGATAAAAAACACACCCACCAGTACCATGACAGTTTACAAATACCATGACAACCCTCCCCCTGCCAGCACCCCCCTCCCAAATTCCCAAATTACCCTATATGACTGAAAGGGGGTGGGTTCCCAGTTCTAGGAACTCTCCACCCCTTTCCCAGAAAATCCATGAATATTCCACCCCCAGCTTAGCATATTATAAAAGAACAGACCCTAACTGTGGGGTGGCACTGTTCTCCTTGGATCAGTCCGCTCTTTTGTCTTTTCTTAAGAGTGCATTCTGCTTTCCATGAATCTTTCTATTTCTGCCTACACTTCCTATCTGTTCTTTCTCTAGTTTGTGACCCTGCACTTGAATTTTTTCCTGCCCAGAGGTCAAGAACCCTCTCTGGCCTTGAAGGCAGTGGTCCACGATGGTATCACAGGGGCCTGAGAGGGTCCTCCAGGAGCTAAGAGCAAACCCTAGCTGACAGCCAGCAAGGCAATGGGGACCTTGGTCCTACAACCATAAGGAACTGGATTTTGTCAACAACCTGAAAGATCTTAGAAGTTGTTTCTTCCCCAGGAGCTCAAGATAAGAGCCCAGGCCCACTGACACCTTGATTTTAGCTTTGTGAGACCTGAAACAAAGAAACCAATTAAGCAATCCTGACTATGTAGCCTCTAGAACTGTGAGATCATAAATTTGTGTTGTTTTGAGTCACTAACTGTGGTAATTTGTTATGGTGGCAATAGGAAACTACTACAGACGTAATTCACTCACACAATTTTTTGTGAAAAAGAAAAAAAAGTCTTAGGAAAAAGACACCTCTGGTTAAGATTAACATTAATATTCGTCTCTTATTAGCACTTTTCATACACACACAGGAGTTTATATTTCTTATAATTCCTGCCACCACTTTACTATTAGAAGTTTTTTGTAATCAAGCATGTCTTCATTCATTAGATATTCATGGAGCATCTCCTATGTCCACAGATCTTTAGCAGACACAATGAGTACCTGCCTATGGATCCATCCTCGTATGGAAGACAAACTGGCCACTACAGGATAAAGTGTAAACAATTTAACATGCCATACACAGTGTTCAATCGCCTAGTATCTGCTTATAATTCTCCTCTTGACCCCTAAGATCCAGACAGACATGAAACCAGCTGATTTTTAAACCCTTGATTTCCTTTCATGCTGTTGACTAGCAACTTACAGTTCCACACCTCAAGTATGGCTTTTCCCTCTGCCTGGAACATGCCTCCCCAAGATATGCAGATGACTCTCTCACTCACCTTCAAGTCTTTGCCACATTTTGCTCTCTAAATTAGACTTCCTACCCTGACCACTCCATTGAACATCGCAAACTACCACCATCTTCACATTCTTACTCACCCTAATTCCTGTACAATTTCTGTTCTACAACATTTAACAACTTCTAATGTACTATCTATTCATTTATTATATTTGGTGCATATATTATATTTGTTGGGTGTTATTTCTCTATTCCCCTAGTAAGACGTAATCTTCACAAGATAGTGATTTTTTTTTTTCAGTTTTGTTTCCTGAGTGAGCCCCAGCACCCAGACCGGTGCCTACCTCGGAATAAATAAGCCCTTTATAAATATTAGTAAAGCATTGAATGAATCTTATTAAGACCAT
The DNA here is from genome assembly GCA_023783475.1 of Daubentonia madagascariensis. Taxonomy (NCBI): domain Eukaryota; kingdom Metazoa; phylum Chordata; class Mammalia; order Primates; family Daubentoniidae; genus Daubentonia; species Daubentonia madagascariensis. The sequence goes on along the minus strand of JAKFHU010001684.1, from coordinate 18,539,004 downwards.
GTATTTTCAAGAGTTATTTATAGGGTGGAGTCTGGCAGAACACAGTAGATGTGGATGAAAAGTAGAGGACTAACAGCAGGTCCACAGGTCACCTTGCTCAGCTCAGGAAGTGGGCCCGGGGCTTTCAAATTGTCAAGTGTGCACTATATCCCACCTTCGTCTGGGACTCATCTGGAAATATGGGAAGCATTGCTAGATAGGTATTGGCAAAATGAGGGCCAAACTTGCATATTTAAAATGCTACCTAAAAATGAACATCATTCAAATTCCCTAAAAGAGAATGGGACAATTTATGCATCTTGCTCATAAATTCCTTTTTCCCAACACTCCCTTTATGTTCTGAAAAAGTCTTAAAAATAATGACTAATTGAATGCAATATTTATTACTCTTCTAGTGCTATTCCTATTAGTTGCCAGTCTCCTTTGTGATAAAACTTTCAATTCACCACTGACATTTTTTCCCTTGTCTTTTTTTTTTCAAACCATTTTGACTTTGGCATTCATATGCCAGAAATACAAGGATGAACATTTAAAATTAGAGAAACGTTTTTCTTTCTCATTGTTACAGATACAAGTTGCTCACTTTGAGGTTATTCTCTAATATTTTCTACTTACTATTTAGTTATTCTCAGTTGTACCAAGAAGAAAAAAGTTTGCAAATAGCTATCAAGCACCTATGAAGCCACACATAGCTCCCCACACATACACCAAGACCACAAATTGATATTTATCAAACTTCAAAAGTTTAAGGAGGTTTTTCTGGGATATGTGGCTGAAAAGTACCAAACTATCTCTGTGACAAGGAGCTAGTATGCTTACTGGTAAAGAAATTCTAGGTCATGCTGGCATGGAACAACATGCTTGAACTTGCCCACCATTTAGTAGGTTACAGTTTGCCAACTTTACAAAGGAAAGGTTTATTAAGGAAAAAATTCAGCCTTTCCTTCTTTAGCCTTCTGTATCTTGTCCAAAGCAGTTTTGCCAAAGCCAAAGGTTTAAGGGCTGGGCTCAATTTCTCCATTTTAAATAGGGGCTACAAATAAAACTGTCAACCAGTAAGAATAAATGTAGTGAGTTTTTTGCCCAAAGTGGTAGACTTCATTTGGCTAGCAAGGCCAGAGCAAATACATCCACAGGACTCATTCAATGACTGACAAATCTTGACTTGATCCCAACAATAGCAAGTGGAAAAAATCAGTCCTCAAATCACCTTGTGGCTTTGCATGTTTTAAGTTATGGCTGCTGCTGCAACCTAAATAACAGCTATTTTAGACATGTTTTTACCCCCAAAATGCCAAAATGGACCTAATCACATAGTCTCACATTTAAAAACACAATAAGCAAACATGACCAATTTTCCTTTAAAGCTGGAAGCATAACAGAGAAACAAAGATGGTTTGAAATCCAACATGTTTAGGTGTGAGGAATGAGGAAAATAGCAATTTATTTCAAACATTTATGAAAAATCATTTTTTAAAAAGAACCTCAAATTCATGCAGCAAATTCCAATTCTAAAGATAATCTTGACAGTGTGAAAAATCTATATTAGATGCTCCAAAGGATTCTTATAGTAGAATATTGCTATGATTATGAAAGCATCTGATTTTGCATCTCCTAAAGTAGTGGTTATTAAACACTGAGCATTAAAATTACCTCTGATACTCAGGCCTTACTGTTGATCAATTAAACTAGAATTTCTAGGAGTAGAGTACGGGTGATTCTAAAGTCCAGCCAGGGCTGTAAACTGAGATCTATAATCAAAAGGAAAGTAATAAGAATTGTGAAAAAATGTTCTCCAAACTTGCCTGGTAATCAGTGTTTCCCAGACAGCTTCTTCACACACATCCAACCTACTGTGGAGAAAATTCTGGGGGAATGTATTGTTAAAAAGCAATTCAATAATACTGGTCTGGAAGGAGAATGTAACTATAGAAAGGATTTAGCAATGATCTGTGGAAATCACTTGAAAAAAATGTTATTTAACCTGAACTTCAAGGTTTAAGGTCTACATTAATCAAGGCACAGTGTCAGAGAAGCTCAAGTTTCTCCTAAAATTCTCATTGTACCACCAAGAAAACGAAGATCCAAAATAGGTCAAGAAGATGAGGAAGTAGTCAGAGACACCCAGACCTTAGTGTTGGAGGATGCGGCAGAGCTTTTAGTGGAAAGAATTAGATTGGGGAAAATCCTCTTGTGTCATCTTCTTGTCCTCACAATCGCTGACTTCATATCAAACAACGATTTCTGTTCTCTGTCTTTTGTTGTGTTGAGCTGGCGCCAGGAGAATCTCTTGAGTATTAGATACCTCCAATTTCACAAGGCCTAATGTTAGCCATGATTTGACCAGTTAATATTACATAAAAACATAGTCCTTGTAAGTATCAATTTAAGTGGCAGCATCTTATCCAATGTGTATCCTCTGGACTGTTTTACTTTTTCCTTGTTATAACACTGAGTATAGAAGTATTCCTTTGGTAGTCCTCTAATGGACCATAACAAAAAGAGGGAAAAGGTAAGCTTTTCCACTGTGCCATTAAATTTCCTGCCTAATTTGCTCTGTAAGAATCCATGACATCAGTGGTAATTCCCAGTGGAGCAATGGAAAAGCCTGGTGGGCACAGTAATGTTCCACAACAATCTGGTAAGATATGGTAGCACCAGTTAGACCTGGTGATACCATGGACTGTGTGGCAGAGAACATAACAGAGCACACTGGGAACAAATGGAGAGTAACCACTAGAATATTTTCAAACTTAACTTTGTTGCAATTTGAGCAAAACTTGAGATTCTATAAAGAAGATGAAGGCAAAACTCAGAAAAATGGGAGAAGTTACTTTACCCACATCTGTATCCATAGGCAAATGGGGTCTGGAGATTCTTGAATTTAATGAAAGTTTGGTTTTTATTTTTCAAGCAGGATATAATAACACACACAGTAAAATGCTAGTTTTGTCAGAGAGGTTTGGGTGCCTATTTTTAAATTTTAATGATATAGAAGACATGGTTAATAGTGGTTATCTCTGGATAGTGGGATTATAAGTGATTTTAGGGATTTTCTTTTGCTTAATCTTATATTCTACAATGAATATTTATTTTTACAATAAGCCAGTATTAAAGTTATAAAAATATTATAATTGTTCAAATTTGATTTGCGTACTAAATATCTGTAGTTTAATAAAAGAGTTTTCAAGCCTAATCCTCTGAGGTAATTTGTTGGTTTAAGCCCTTCTCATAGCAATAGCCTATTAAGGAAATAAATATGCATTTTATGGGACTCAAAGTTATACCTCCACCCAATGTGATGGAGGAATAATTAAGTACTCATGAACAAAGTATTGTTGAATATGAAGACTTTTCTATAATAATTATGTATTGATTAATATTTTTTCACTTTAACCTTATTTTGTTAATCTAGTCTGTCTCACGAGGCATCACTATTGTCAACATCATTGTGAATAAACACAAGACTCAGGCTCATTAGTTCTGGGAAGCAAATTCGAGCCCTACCTCAAGTGGTCAGCACACTCACCATCATAGGGCAAGGGATGGGATGGGTTGAGGACAATTGTTTTAACTAAAAGTCATACTTTTTAAAGACAGAGTAGAATATTCCTGGTTCTGTTTAGTTGTTCCTTTTTTAAAACAAAACAGAATTTCATAATGTATTCCACTATAATCCATCTCTACATATTAAATTTAATATATTACCCTTTTGATCTTAGTTAAAAACAACTAATGTATTTTAATGAATAATTATTAACAAGGGTTCAAAATATTCAACAACTTCTTACATGTAAGAAATGCCATATCTTTGGCATTTTCATTGTAATTCACATTTCCTCTTCATTGAACAAACATTGAAGTTTTTGCTGTATTCACAACTCAATGTATGTTTTAAGGGAGAAGTAACAATAACAAGGTAGTTGGATGACAATACTACCAAAAGGAATCTTTTATGACCCTCAGACCCTAGGTGGGGTATTAGGTGGCAGAATGGTGTGGTAGTGTTATCATTTACCTTCATAGCATCACATAGTGATGACTACTGAATTTGCTCCTCTCCTCTCTTTCAGACAGGGTACATTCTGAAATCGAGTGTCCTCATATTGGACCCACTAGGGGGAAACTGTCCACTGATTTAAGAAAAGTACCTGGTGAAAATTTAATTCAGATAATTTTATTATATAGAGAGATATATAAAGGCACATCTTAAATGTTGCCATTTGAAGCAACAAATTTATAATATATAGCATATATTTCATTATTCTGGTAATTAATGCCTACTTTCTACATAAGTTTCCAGAGTATTATTCTGGGCTCTTTAATTCTGAAAAGGAGTTTTCAAGATGGCATTTAAGAACAACATCCCCACAGTACTCACACGGCAAAAACCATTACGGCCATCATTGTCAACTTCCTCCTCGTAATAATAATATTCATTATCATGACCATCTTAGTTATAGCAGACAAACTATAACCAGGAGCCACCATTTGGAATCTTGCCTTTGGCTTAAGCTATGGCCATGGCACCCTCTTGCCAGGTAAAGGTAGAATTTTAAGAAGTAAACTTCAAAAGCAAAGACATGAAATGACAATGAAAATAAGGTAAGATATTTTTACTATTTCATATATTTATCTTAAATGATAAGAAGACAAGAATACAATGAAAGCACATATATTTTATATATATATATTATTTTTTATTGTTTATTGAGAAGAAAAGGTCATATTTCAGCCCCTCCCTTTGTGATCCTCTTCAGTATCCTTGAACATTACCACTATCAGTCTACTATACATAAATAGCTGCTCATTTGAAAACAACTTATAACTGTAGAGGTGGACATATAAATATGTTGGCAGTAGGATAAACATCACATCTAGTATTGAGAATAAAGATGGTTAAGTATAACTACAGAGGGGAAAAAAAAACATGTGTAGAGAAGATGTTCTGAAACTCAGTCATAAGCAATACATAATAGGTGGAAAATAACTGTTGCCAACAGAACTGAATGTTCTGTAGACATGAGAAATTTTATTGAGCTGTAATTTTAAGCAAAGCCTGCAGCAAAATATGTGCCCAAGGAGGTGTGTTCCAATAGTGATGGGCACTCGGGTAGTGACTATAGTGACAGATACTTGGAGAAGAGATATAGCTACAATCCAAAACATAACACTCACCTATGAAAATTGCCCTTTTAACCTGATCTTAACATACGCATTATACTTCCCTCTCAAACAATGCTCATCATTACAAAAATGAAATATATATAAAAACATATATTTGCAAATTATATATCTGATAAGAGAATTGAATCTAAGCATATATAAAGAGAAGTTATAATGCAATAATAAAAAGACAATTAATCGAAGCAAAAAATGGGCAAAGGATCTGAATAGACATTTCTCCAAAGATATACTAATGACCAATAAGCCCACTAAAAGAAGCTATAAACATCATAGGCCATTAGGAATATGCAAGTCAAAGTGTAATGATATACATTTCATACCCACTTAGAATAGCTATAATAAAAAAGACAGATGATAAGTATTGATGAAGATGTGGAGAATTTGGAAAGCTGTTTTTAAAAAAGTAATGAAAAAAAGCAATGGGCCCAAATTGATCCATAGGTCAATGTAATTCCTATCAAAATCTCAGTAATGTCTTTTTTAGATATAGACAAGCCTAATCTAAAATTTATGTGGAAAGGCACACACATCCTAGAAGAGATAAAACAATCTTCTAAGAAAGGAATAAAATGGGATGAATATGTCTTCCTGATATTAAGGCCTACTGTATAGCTACCGTAATCAAGATAGTGTGGTTTTGGTAGAAAGATACAGAGGAACACAATAGAGAACCCAGAAACAGACTCACACAGATACATCCAACTGATTTTTTACAAAGGTGCAGAAACAATTAAATGGAGGAAGCCTTTTCAACAATGGTGCTAGAGCATTGGACATACATAGGAAAAAAATTAAACATCGATGTGAACCTCACACCTTATACAAAAATTAAGTCAAAATGGATCATAAACTTAAATGTAAAATTATAAAACTTTTAGAAAAAAATATAGCAGAAAATCTTTAGGATCTAGAACTAGACAAAGAGTTCTTAGATTTGATACCAAAAGTATGATCCATAAATAGAAAAAATAATAAATTGAATCACATTGACATTAAAAACATTTTCTGTGTTAAGAAACTTTGTTAGAATGAAAAGACAAGCTAAAGACTAGGCAAAAATATTTGCAAGCCACATATCCAACAAAGGATTCGTATTTAGAATATAAATAACTCTCAAACTCAACAGTAATGAGACAAAAACACCTAATTAGAAAATGGATAAAAGACATGAACAGACATGTCCCTAAAGAGTATAAATAGACAGCAAATAAACACATGAAAAGGTGTTCAACATCAGTAGCCATTAGAGAAATGCAAATTAAAACCAAAACGAAATATCAGGACATACATTTCAGAATGGCTAATATAAAAAACAGTAACAACATCAAATGCTGACAAGAATTTAGAGAGAGAGGATTACTCATACATTGCTGGTGGGAGTGTAAAAATGGTAGAGGCACTCTTTAAAACAGTTTTGCAGTTTCTTATGGAACTAAACATGTAACTAGCATAGTACCCAGCAATTGTACTTGGGGCCATTTATCTGAACAAGTGTGGTACAAGAAGCTGACTTAAAGGAATGATGATGATGGCACAGAGGCTGCTTTTGTCAACCATACCCATTCTTCCTTTACAGTTTAACTTCAGTTCAGCCTGAACAGTTTTTATTTGAATGATTTGAACAAAAATATGGGGATGGGAGAGTGAGAAAGAAGGAAAGTGAGCTTTATCTTAGATTGTGAAGGGAATTTCAGAAAATGTTTGTTTTCCACAGCATTTAAATTCTGATAGTTCAGTAAATAAAATATTACATGGAATAAATCAAATTGCATATTACTATGAATGTACATAAAGATGTTATTGTTCTTTGTAAAAGCAATGTTTTGTGTTAGAATTTTCTTAAACAACATGCATAAGTTTAAAGTTGTAAGACTTTAACTACATAGAATATTGCATATGACTCTTTAGTTACTGAAATTTGCTTGTATGTATATAAAACATAATTTTATTAATTACTACAATTATCTGGTATATTTTAATCTTATTAGCAGGGATTCTATTGGGAAAACATATTTTAATGGTGTTTTTCTGAAAGGGAGACCTCTTGGGACGAAAGTGCTGCTTTCTAAATTGCTATTCAAACATGATAGACCCCCAGTTCTAAAATCGAATAGGCAAAGTTATGGGAAGTGACTCATATTTGGTTAAGACAACACATTTTTTACCTTGATAATTCTTCATTTATATTTTGCCTGAGCTTCAGTTTCAGAACAAGACACATATCTTTTGCATGTTTTTGTAGGGTTTATTCTAAATAGATCAGCTCTGTTAACAAGCTCTGGTGCCTTTATTAGTCTTATTAAAAACACTTTTCTAACAATACAGTTTGGGGGTTGAAAATGACTGTGGAGGGATTTTAATACACATACATTATATTTATGAAGAAATCACTCTTATGAATAATTCAGACGACAGAAAATGGGGTAACCACTAATCACCTCATCTACATAGATATTTATTAATTACTTGTGATTGTGTATTTTCTTTGTCTGTCACCACATCCTGAATGCCATAAGAGACCCTTAACACAGTCTCTTTTCTCTTTGCAAACTGCTCATGTGAAGCGGATGATCCTTTATGTTTATTAAACTCCACAAGATTTGCCCACCTCTGAACACTTGGAATGGAAGGAGTTACTTTCAAGTGTGTTTTCAAAGGCAGCAGGGCTGAAAGAGCAGAGCAACAGCCTGGTGAGGAAAGCACCACGAGTTCCACTGTCATCTTGACCCTGATGACCCTTTCATTTCACTTCCCTGAGCTCCAAAAACACAGAGAGCTGTGTGACTCTTGCTCACCCGGGGACATGAAAAGGAAATCATGCAACAAAAACAAGTTGGAGGTCAGACATGACAGTGAAGTCTTGTGGGAAGAGGTGAGTTGAGAATCAGAGAACTTGGACACTGTTTTCCACTAATCAGGACTGTGTGACCACAAACAAGTCACACTTTCATTTCTTTATCACAAAATGGCCATAATGGTTATTAAAAAGTGAATGTGCAGATTTTTTTAAAGGAATACTTCCAATAGGACTTTAAAATCTAAATAAAGGCTGGATTAATTTAATGTAGTATTATAATTAGCAAATAAGAGAATAAGGACTGTCCTTATAACTTGCTTTTCTAAATTTTAATAAAGACTAAATAATTCTTTAGTCTCAAGGCAAGTTTCCTTTAGTCAAAGGAGTTTTAATTTTGCTCAAAAGGAAATCAGATTACCAAAAAACAAATAAAAGAGCTTCTTAAAGGACATTGGTTCTTGGATAGCAAATAACCATTAAAAACGAGGTTGTGATAATATATTGAAGTGAATCAGAACCTAATGGATTGAATTCTGTCAAATGGTTTCAGAAAGAGAGAAAATGTTAACCCAGATATGATTGGAACTTCAGGAAAGACAAACATAGAACATATTTCATGCTGTGTCTCTCATGGGTATTTAAAGCTTGTACTAATGTGTTGAAAGAGAAATAAAGAGAAATATGAGAAATAAATAAGAGAAGAATTTTTAAAAGAGGCCACTAAAGAAAATGCAACAATTACTTTTAACCCTAAAATATTTATTAGCTAGTATTAGATAATTTCCTTTGTCATTTTCAAACTCAAGTTTTTAACAGCTCTTTAACAAATTAGCAGTTTAAAATATATATCCTTGTATGTGCTGGCAATTCCAACAGATAACACTTAAGGCCAATAGCAGTTAAGAACTGTATCTGAGGAAGCTTAGAAATACAACACAAATACTTTCAACTTACCTTCCTCTTTTCCTGACCAAAGATTATGAAACGCCATATACTTATTGACCATTTCTTCTTACTATTAATAATATAATCAGAAACATCATCTTGTTTTATACTCACAACTACTTAAGGAAGACATTGAGGTTTTAACAGTTTTAATTTGGATGATGTTCACATCATACAAGTATATGACACAAAACCATTTTCAAGAAGAGTTTAAGTGAAGTCAAAGCAGAGCTGAAAGGGAAGTAACTCTTAAGTTTTGTCCATACTATCTAAAGGCTGATATATAGTTCTCTTCTTCTAACTAAGCTGTTTGCTCTTTCATTGAAAATGAAATTACACAGAAATTACACAAAAAAGTGTATATTGCAACTTTTAAAGGGGGGATAGGACAGAAAATCATATATGGGAAGCAGAAACTATAACAGAGAATTGGAATACAAAAACCCAGGGGGGAAAAAAAACACCAATCTCAGTACTTAAACATTATAATACATCTTTACCACAGTAATCATATAAACTGAAATCTTAACCTAATTTTTGCCTAATTATACCTTATAATATGACACAATTATAATTGAATTTATGCTATGGTTAAGTAATTGTTATTCTACCCTACACTACATTGTCTATACTACTCTGAAGCACTTATTCCCAATTAATAACTTTATATGAAAGGAAAAAAGTCTTCAACAGTCTATTCCCGTAATCTTTCTCAATTGAGTGAGTTAAATAGTACCTGGGAAAGCGTTTGATACAAAGCATCAAAATGTGGAATATCAAAAACATGGCTTCTATCTGTGAAGTTTTTATTATGCCATTGAATTAATAAAGATTTAAAAGAAATTTTTAAAAATATACATTAAACTTTAAAATTCATCCACTCATGGATCTGTGGAGACAAAATCATGGTTACTTCTAACCAAAATTATCTAAAGCATCTTTTCTATCACTTTTCTATTATACCCACTGGTGACAAGGAAGAAAAAAACTAATATTTCCGGCATCTACTGTATTACAGGAATTTTCAAATGTGTTCTCATTTAGTCCTTACAACAATCTTATGAATCAGGTTTTATTATTTTTATTTTATAAATGAGGAAACAGAGACACATAAGCGATTTTCCTAAGTAAATGACAGGGCACTCATTCAAATTTACTTAATTTAAGAAAATTTTGTGGCAAAAATGCTAAGAAAGTATGATGGAAAAAAATTATAAAATTACATTACTTTTATGTATTTTTTACTAAATTTGTGAGTCATTTTCATAATACAAACCATGCCACCTAAATAAGGCTCAATAAATGACTTACCAAGCAATTGGTCTATTTCAGAATCACCTCAGTACAAGGAAGTACTGACCATCACATATAGATGACTACCTTTTGAGATGATGGTCTATGTTGTTCTGCTATCGACACTAGCATCAGTCTAGATCAGTTTTCAACGGAGGCTCTGTGAGTTCTCTAGAATATTGTTTTTAATTTTTTTAGTTAATTCTTTTATTATCATAGTTATAGTGATCTAAAAATCATCCATTAAATGCACAAGCACCAATACTGCTTTCTGGTCTTGGTGCTTGCAATTCCTTATATATGAGCTCTAATGATATTACCTTACTTGTACAGGCTAGTGAGAAAACAGATACCAACATAATACTCAATTGATGTGTTTACACAAAGTAAAAGCCAAACCATACCAAGATATATCATATGAATAGTTTTCTGAAAAGAAAGGCCCTGAGAGAATTTGTTTTCACTGAAATAAAGGAATGGTAAATATTTTTTAATATACTGTAGGAGACAGAATTATATTCTCATAACAAGCAGCATTTTAGTTGCAGGAAATATCATCTGTCATTTTTAAGTTTTAAGTTAATTTTATATAAATATCATTGACTTTGTCATATTTTTTCCATTTAATTTCTAACTAAATTTTGGATTTTATAATTATAGGAGAGCTATAAGTAGAAGAATGATGCCTCATTTGATTACTGTACATAAATAGCATTATGAAAAAATATATCATAAATCAATTCTCATGTTGTGAATACATTTCTTTCTTTAAAAGAGATGTGGCTGTTTCTCAAGATTAGACACATTCTAGACCATATTCTTCCAGGATTATGAACTTGGGAATTGGCGGCATTTTAGGTAAAAGGAATTTCTTTGGTCAAAATTTTTGCCTACAGATCCCCTATTTTTGTACAGGCTGGGAGCTAAGAATGGTCTTTCCATTAAATGGTTTTACCTTCAGAAGAATATTAGCCTTTTGTTGAGAATAATAACTCAAAGAGTTCAGAACATTGACAGAAATATCAATATGGAGTTTAAAAACAAGGATAATGATTTTAAGTGGTTTTCTTTGGCTCTTGATGAATGGACAAAGGTTACCAACACTGCACAGTTTTGTCCATTGGATAAGCTGTGCCAACTTTGAAGTGACTGAATAATTAGCCTCTATAAATAGTGTGTGTGGAAAAAATACTGGCAATAATATTCTCAAATAATTTGAGAAAACATTAATTCAGCACAAACTGAAGTGAGATCTGCTAATTTCACCAACTGATATTGTTGAAAGCATGTGTGGAGATAGATAATTTTGCAAAGCTTGTGAGACTATACAGCACCTAAGGATCCTGGATATGCATTGTGTTATTCAATAGCTAGTAATTTGCAGAAGATATTTAAGTCTATCATATGTTATTGACCAGTAATTTCAATTGTGAACTTCATTTGCTCTTGTAACCATCATCGGTTCTGTGAATTTTTGTCATAAACAGAAACTGAATATGCCAATTATGGTGGATATGGATATCCCAGATATGGTGGTAAAGTTTTATTGTGAATTTTTGAGGTAAGGATTGAGATCAAAATTTTTCTGAATGAGGAAAACCCCCCTCAACCACCCTTATCAAATACTGGATACTTTGGAAATCAGTTTTTGCTACAGACTTGATAATGTGTCTTAATGAATTCAATCTAAAATTACAGTGTTTATATGCAACATTTGCACTGCGGTAAAATAATTTCAATGACAGCTAACTTTGTTTTAATCACAAATAATGTCAAGCTGTTTTATATACTTCTCAAAAGTTAAAACAAGAAGTGAGATCTCCATGCACAAATAAATTTGCAAGCTCAGCCTACAGTTCCAGGAGTGTTTTTCCGACCTTAATACCAGTGCAAAATGAATTTTCATATTTCCAACTCCATTTAGTTGTGCAATTGGGGAGTCTCTACATAATCTTCAATTGGAAGTGATTGATCTATAATATAATGATATGCTAAAAGGCAAATATCAAGGGAAAAATCTAATAGAATTTTATAAATGCATTCCAAATGATAAATATGCTCAGTTAAAATCATATGCTTGTGGATTGACATCTGTATTTAGCAGTAACTGTCTGTGTGAAAAGATACTGCCAAAGACAAAATACATAAAATCTCACTACAGATCTGCATTAACAGATGAACATTTGCAATCAGTTTTTAAGACAGGAACACTAGCTTTGAACCTCAATTAAGTAAAATTGTTGTCCCTTCCCCTCTAACAATTCAATTCTTCTCATTAGTAAATCTACATTACAAAAATTTTTACTAATTATATTTTAAATTTCATCAATAAAAATTTATGGAATTTGTCTCTTTATTGTTAAATAAGTACTTACATAGTATCCTGAATTTTTTTTCTCTTGGCCTGCAAAGTCTAAAATGTTTATGATCTGGCCCTTTACAAAAAACGTTTGGTGACCCCTGTTCTTGTCTCTTTGTATAGGTTTTTTTGCCTATATTTTACCATATCAAACACTTCAGAAATATGTGTTTAATATCATCACATTTTGATTCTCAAGCAAAATGCTGTGGCATGATATTTATCTTTTAAAGTAGAGTCTGGTAACCCACTGACCTATCTAAACTTTTTTCAGAGCTGAAGAAGAAGGATCATGGACTGAACTGAAAGGAATCAAGGAAATGGACCTATTACAGATTTCGTTTGTTTCAGAAGAGAGTGAGTAGGAGAAAAAAGAGAGCGCTAGAAAAAAATGTATAAACGTGGTTTAAAGATACCATGAATTTAAAGAAATTTACCTGGGTGCATGAAGGAAAAGATAAAAGTTTAAAAAGAAACAGTTAAGATAGTAAAGGGACTTAAGTAGAAATGTTAACAATAGGGAGGTTAGAATCACTGAAGTTTTGAGTTTGAAATGCTTTAGAGTTTACATAGTTTGAAAATAAAATCTATAGTAACAAATAACTCTAGGACTTGTTTTAAGTCTGTCTAATCACTACTCTAAGCATCTAAGGCTAAAGACAACTCATTTCTATCTCTGTAATCAGTATAACCCAAGACAAGCCCTTTAAAATTCTCTACATAAGCTTAACAGTTTACTTTGTTAATCAAGACTTTTCTTGAGCATTATGGCTCTCCCATAATTAAGCAATAAATGCAGCCATTTGTTTTACAATATTAAGTGACAATCTTATTCTTTAATAGTCCTGAAGGTCTCACTGGATTCTTTTGAAGGTGTCACCTTCTTTCTTCTTCCTGATAAAATTAAAATGTGAGAAAAGAAAGATATTCTAAAGAAAAGAATGTTAAACAAAAGGATCCAAGAATTGCTGTATATGAATATTCAAAAGACAAATGATGATAAAATGAAGAAATGGCTTCCAGACAAAGATCAAATGTAGGACATTCTTGTAAAATATGGTCAAAAGACAGAGCCAAAAATATAGCTGTAAAATTCTTTATTAAGACCTTAGGAAGACCAAGGATTGCGATTTGAAGAACCATTCAGTCAGAGAATAGGGCATCTAAAATGCGTAAGGGCATTGTCTTTCAGCAGTCTTTGCAGCAGAAGCCAAGGTAGATAATGGCTTATCTCAAAGAGATTTGTGGGTGTGGCTTTTATCTAATGGAGTGGAACCCAATAAGTTTCACAGGAGAACCACAAAGTCCTTAAGAAAAGTTTATTGACAGAAACACTGCTTATGTGGACTGAAAGAGACAGAAACAGCACAAAGTGAATAGAGGCCTTTGAACCCTGCTACAGGTTTCATGCCAAAATTTGATCCCCCATGTAGGAGGTGAGGCCTAATGGGAGGTGCTGGGATAATGGGAGTGATGAATGGCTTTGTGCTGTCCTCATAGTAATGAGTTCTCATTCTATTAGTTCCCACTAGAGTTCCCTGACAGCTGGTTGTTTAAAAAGAGTCTGACACCTCCCTCCCCTCTCTCTCTCCTCCTCTCTCACCATGTCACCCGCACATGCCTGCTCTCCTTCACCTTCTGCCTTGAGTGGAAGTAGCCTGAGTCCTTTGCCAGAAGCAGATGCTGGTGCGATGCTTCTTATACAACCTGCAGAACCATGAACCAAATAAACATCTTTTCTTTATAAATTACCCGGTTCCAGGTATTCCTTCATAGCAACACAAACAGACCCCCAGACTTCTACAAGCAGGAAGCAGAAAGTAAGCAGAGAAAACCACTCTGCTGCAAATATAGGCTATGTTTCATTGAATAGGAATGATGATTCTGAAGGCAACACCAAGAGCCCTGAGGGTGGATCTAGGAGTTATGTCATATAGTTTTAATCAAGTAACAGTCAACTACTGCCATGCTGGATTTCAGAACTTCTACAAGGAGTGATTCCTACATGCCTCCAATTTTGTCCTTTTTTTGAACAGAAGGGTGTATAGCAAGTATTCTATGCCTGTCCCACCACAGTATGTATGTTTGGTGTGTTTGGCTCACATAACTCCTCTTTAGTTCAGATAAAGAGGAACTGTACTAGAGGAACAGTCCTCAAGGAGTCACATCTTAAGGGACACATCCACATTTAGACCTGATTTACATGATGAGATTCAGGACTTTGAGCTAGTGTTGCAATGAATGAAACATTTGGGGGCCTTTGCAGGTCAAGACTGTGTTTTATATGTGGTGACGATGTGGTTCTTTGGGAACCAAAAGGTGGATGTTTGCAGCCAGCCTCCAAGATGACTTCCAGTGATTCTTGTCTCCTGTGATCACATCGTCCTTGTGGAGGTCTCTTCTACATTTTATAGGACTAACCAGGGAAACAAAGGTAAGAATGGCTACTCTACTGATACCGCATTCTTAGAAGAAAAGGTAAAAACACATCAGCTTAGAATTCTATATGCAAAAGTATCTTTCAAAAATGAATACAAAATTAAAATATTACTGACAAACAAAAGCTTAGGTAATTCATTGCCAACGATATACACATTGAGAATTACTAGAGAAACTTCTTCAAGTAGAGAGAGAACAATATCAGAGGAAAGCTAGAATCTATACAAAGGAATGAAAAGTGCCAGAAATGGTAAATATGTGGAGAAATATCACATATTTTCTTTTCTTATTTGTAAAATTTCTTTAAAAGATAACTGACTGCTATGATCCAGCAATCTCACTTCTAGGTTTTTATCCAAAAATTTATAAGTGAGAGATATTTGCACATCCATGTTCACTGCAACATTATTTACAAAGACAAAGAGGTGGAAGCAACTCAGATGTCCACTGATAAATGAACAAATGAACATATGAAGAAAATGTGGTATATACATGCAATGGAATATCATTCAGTCTTTATAAGGAACGGAGTCCCACCACATGCCACAACACGGATGAGCCTTGAGGACATTAAGCTAAGTGAAATAAGCCAGTCACAAAAATGCAAGTACTGTATGATTCCACTTATATGAGGTATCTAAAATAGTCAAATTTATAGAATTATAAAGTAGAAGGTTGTTGCTATAAGCTGGAGGGGGAGGGAAATGGGGAGTTGTTGTTTAATGAGTATAGAGTTTCAGTTTTTCAAGATGAAAACTTTCTGTATGTCCATTGCACAACAATGTGAACATACTTAAAACTAGTGAAATGTATACTTAAAAAGAGTTAAGATAGTAACTTTTATGTTGTATATATTTCATCACAATTAAATTTTTAAATCCATCACAATTAACATTTTTTAAAAAATATAATTGCCTGGTTAAAGCAAAAGTAATAACAATATATTGTGAAGAATTTATCACAAAAAAACACTTTAGGAAAGACTTAATAACATATGAGTGAAACTCAAACATTGAAAACTATAAAACACTGATGTGAGAAATTAAAGATGTCCTAAATAAGTAGAAAGATATACCGTGTTTGTGTATCAGAAGATTAAATCTCATTAAAGTCAAATCTCCCCAAATTAACATATAGATCCAATTTGATCCCAAATAAAATCTAATAAGATGACTTGGAGTGGGAGGTAGAAATTGAAAAGATTCTAAAATTTGTATTAAAATGTAAAGGACATAGAATAGCTAAAACAATTTTTAAAAAACAAAACAAAGTTGAAAGACTTTTACACTACCTAATTTCAGGATTTTCTATAAACTACAGTAATTAGATAGTGTTGTATTGGGAGTAAGAACCAATAAATAGAAAGCTACAAATAGATTCACATATACATAATCAATTGATTTTCAAGAAAGATACCAAGGTAATTCAATAGGGAAAGAATAGTCTTTTCAACAAACAGTGTAGAAACAACTGGATAACAGTTTAGGACAAATTATCCTCAATGTACACCTCATATCATTCAGAACAATGAACTTAAAATGGATCACAAAACACAAATTTAAAAGCATTTGCTCTTAGAAAGACACAATTATAAAAATGAAAATTAAAGCCACAGGCTAGGAGAAAAATTACATAATTCATATATCTTATAAATCACATGCACCCAGAATATATAAAGAACATTTATAATTCAATAAAATAAAATATTTAAAAGGCAAGAATTTGAATAGATACTTCATAAATAAAGATATATGAATGGCCAAATAAACACACGGAAATGCAAATTGAAACTCTAATGAGATATCATTATACAATTTATAAAATTGATAAAGTTAATAAGACAGATACCATGGTCTGAATGTTTATATCCATGTTGTATGATTCCATTCACATGAAATTTTAGAACAGGCAAAACTAATCTATAGTGACAGAAAGCAAGTCAGTGATTATCTGGGTAAGTTAGTGGAAGGTGGGGAGGAATTAACTACAAAGGAACAGAAGGGAACATTTTTGCATGATGTTCTATACCTTGATAGGATTGGTGTTTGTACAGGTGTATATTCTTGTCAAAACTCATAAAATTTAATACAGGTGCAATTTATTATACATAAATTGTTCCTCAATACGTTGTATTAAAAAACCAAAACTGCAACCTCAATAAGATAGAAATAGAAAGCCATTAACACGTGTTTTCTTGGTCAAAGTTGGAAAATTATGTCATGGTTTTAGAGTGCCTTCCAGTTCCCTCTTATAAAACTTTTAATTGTTTGTTTTCTCTTCTGTTTTCCAGAGTCTTACATGTTTTTATGCCTCACCTTCAAGGCAAATCAACATTAGTGATGAAGACTCATTGCCTTCTGTTGATCTGCAGTGTTTTCTCCTGCAGCTTTGGCTTAGCAAGGACAAAAAAAGGGTTTGAGAATAAAAAGGCCCCAAACTCCCAAGGAAATAGTGAGTATTCTATAGTCATGGGAACAAATAACCAACAGAACTGGTTTTAAACCTGTCCAATCCATCAATGACAGTTATATAGCAGTGGTAACAATTGAACACAGAATGGGTTTTAAATCTAATTGATCGGTGAAAATTCGCTTCAGTGAACACACCTCTGCAACCAACAACACAAAACAGGCTCTAGGACTGACATCACCCTACTGTTTATATTAGCAACACAAAACACACTTCTAAGACTGACTTCAACCCACTTCTTCCTCTACAACCAGCACAACCAGAAACAGTCTTTCTAAAGATTGTCAATTTGCTTTGTTCTAGAAGACTATGCCTAATCAACATAGATATCCTTTACTTATGCTATAATTTTGACCTTAGCTGCAGATATTGAGTAGTGTTTTATCCTTTGGCAATTCCCAGATCCTCTTTTACAGATGGAGAAAATGATGCATGAAAAATTTAAAGATTTTATTTTCAATATAACTAATAATCATACAACAAATATAACCCAGCAGGAACTAAATATCAGTCTACTAATAACAGGTCTGGTACTCTTTTTCTCCAGGATTCACATATACACTCACGTGCACATACATATATATAGTTGACATAAAATTCTTTAAGATAGTATAGCTATATAAATTAGTTCCATGGTTACTCTGAATCTTTTTTGACTTAGGCATGAGGGATTCAAAGATGAATAATATGCCTCCTAACATCAAGGGGATCATAGTGTAGTGAAGAAGACATACAGGAAAAAAAAAACCCATCAAAGTAATGGAATAAATAAAAACCAGATAAACTAGACTTTTATTCTAGATTCATTGCTTATTAGCAGTATAATGCTGCATATGTTACTTATCCTCTGAGGGGTTTAAGTTTTCTTGTCCATAAAATGCAAACAATAAAACATACTTTGCAAAATTATTGGGGAGTTTGAAAATTCATGATAACATAGGTAAAAAATACAGTGACTGAAACAAAAATAGTCCCTATTCTTATATCATCAACATCATTATTCGCAATAAAATAAGTAGGAAGCAGTTTATCCACAGACATGAGAGAATGGCTACACCCATTTTGAAAAGAAGGTAGTATGTGGCACAGGTGCCATTCTCATGGAGAATGGATAAATTGGAACAGTTTCAGGGGAAAGGAAGCCTGCAGTGGGAGGAGGTGTTAATGAAGGCCTTCTAGGCAGTGACTGGAGCCACAGGTTTCTGTCACATAAATCTCCAGAAATACAAATAATTATAACCAGTGGTTTTAGTATACATACTCTCCACAAGGCACTTTGCTGTCATTAATATATTTCCACATTTAATTTTCACAGTAATCCTGAGAGCTAGGTAGTTCAATACTGCAATTTTACAGATAAAGAAACTGGAGAAGAGGAAGATACTATAACTTGCCCCAAATCGCAGAACTATTACATAGTACGCCTAGGAGTTGAACCTGAGTAGAACTTGAGAGCCTCCACTCTTACTCATTGTGCAATAAGGAAGGTTTGTACCCCAAGGTATGTGACTATGTTATATAATTTTCAAGGATGTTTTATGGCAGATAAGTTTCTTAGAAACCAATGAAGACATTTGGTATCCAAAGAAGTAAATTGTAAGAGATCCTTAATTGCTTTGCAATATGATTTAAATAATTAAGTAGATACATGCAGTGGATACAAAACTCAGTATAAACATTCAGATATGCTCACAATACAATCTTATTTTTATATTACTCAGTTTAGTTTCTATTACCAGCTTCCAAGCAGTCAGATCAAAAAAATTTTAATATCCATTAAATATCCATTGAATAGACTTACCATTGGGTTTCAAGACGTACCACTGGGCTGGGTGGGAGGAGCTGGGGATCCAGCCCTTGTGTTAAAATCTGTACATGTCGGCATCTCCTGATGTCCCCTGAGAAATGCATAATTCATTTTGGTCCATGGATTTCTGTGAAACAGGTCACTGGTAAGTCAACAGTCCCCATCCAAAAGGCTCCTTCAGGTATGCTCTCTCTAGGCTGGCTCCCATGGGACAGTCTCCTGTTCCTCGTCACACACCCAAAGACTTAGGAGATGGGGCTATCTATAATCTCACATTACTTCCTTGCTCCTCTTAATTTCAGGGGATATTTGTACTTCTCAGATACTATCCTGGGGTGTGAGGAAAGTGTGTTATCATAAGTGTAGCACAGATAGTTGTTTGTCTAAATCCATTTTGTCTTTTTCCTGGATCAACATTCCATCCTTCCTTGTTTGGGAGCGTCAGAATCCTGGATTTCGGCACCAAAGATGTCAGGGTGGGAGTCTGCCCTCGGCTCTTGGTGTGCTCTTGGCTGAAGAATGACCAAACACACCAAAGTATCAAGTTCAGACTATTATCCCGGTCCTCTGACTCCTTGCTTAGAAAAATCACCAGCAGGGCCAATGTGACGGAGTAACCGCAGGCAGGAAGCAGTTTCACAAGAGCAGCTCTTTATTGTAGAATAAAACTGGTCTGTCTCTGAGAGTGGAGACAGACCAACCAACTCACTCACTCACTCACTCACTCACTCACTCACTCACTCACTCACTTCCTCACTTTTCAGATTGTTTCCTTTTATTAGCCCAGTCTGGAGGAGGGCTCTTGGGAGGTTTAGGATGTTATCAAATGATCAACAGGTGTCCTCAAAGTTCCATCTGCGTATAGGAGCTCCCTCTAAGAAAGCCCACCTGGGAGGGTGAACCACAATACAGATTCAAGCTAATGGCATATTAATTACCTTTAGGTTACTCTAGGTCACTTTCTAAATCTTATTATGCCTGGGCTGGGGAATTCCTAGATTGATAAAGCATTCCCTCCTTCCCCAGGTGTAGCAGTTGCTTGGGATAGGCTTAAGGGTGGGGCAACACAAAAATGGAGTGCCCGCCCTTATCCTTCTTCCCAGGTGGAACAACTGCTCTAAACAGCACCAAAACAGGGAACCCTTGTCCTGAGAAGAGCCAGAGATCCTATCTACCTACCTAATAGGAGGTGTGACTATGTAACTGAGTTTTAGCCAGTGGGATAGGAGCAGAAATAACTGGTACCACTTCTAGGCCTGACCCCCAAACTTCCAACCCACACACTCCTCTGTGTTATTTCCCTTTCTCTTGTCATGACACAGACAAACGAAGCCCTAGAGGTTGCGGAGATACAAATTCTATAAGCCGGAAAGGACCTTGCTTTCTGAATGACAGAGTAGAAAGCCACCTGATGGAATTCCCACTAGGACTATTATTGATCAAAAAATAAAGTTCTCTTTTTGTCTGGCCATCACTAGATTAGGTCTGTTTGTTACCATGGGCTAGTGTATCCTTACTAATATACAGACTCATCTGATTAGATGCGTTAAACAATGGTTTCTATTCTGTAACACTGATGACTGCATAGGCTGTATGCGGGCAAGGAAGTACAGGTACTCCTGTGCTCCAATCTCCCAAACCTATCTGCAGTGTCTTAAAGAACCCTCAGCTCATCCAGAAGGGGGGCAGTTTCCCTTCTCTAAGGGACTCCCATTACTTACTTGCTTGTTGCTTCACTGTCTTACTCCTCTCTTTCTGCAGTTCCAGGAAACTTTATTATTTTGGTGAGTAGGCAACAAGTTTTGCATTACTCATGAAATATTCTTTTTTTAAAAAACATGTTGAAGACACTAAAATACCATTAATTGAATAGTTTGTAAATAAGTAAGGAAAGAAGTAATGCTGTAGCTGATTAATTGGAAAAACAAACAGTACAAAGAAAAACAAAGATGGTGGAATCTGCTAATATTTCAAAATATTACTCCATGACATTTACGGTTCTCTGTCAAATGGACCAAATATCCAAGAATGATCTCTGAAGGTCTCAGTAGTCAGTGTGAGTCCTATCCAGAATTTTGGGGACTGTGGTACTTGAAAATGATTATTATTTTTTGATAATGAGGGATTTAGTCAACACACAAGTGTTTACTGAATACCTACCATATGCCAGTAGGTGTTGAAATGTAATGAAAGACCAACAATCTCTATTTTCTCCCAAAATGCAAATACTCAATGGAGGTAATCACCCTCCTTCAAGCATGGCCCATTTTGAGATGGTAGAGCTAGACAGAGACCATTGTACGGTTCTGTAATTCTCCACAGATGCTCTAATGAAGTTTTGGTGTGTTCCTTCTGATATGTGAAAAGATGAGTGTAGTCCCCTTGCATTACTACTAAAACTCAGTTAGTACCCTGAGCCCTTCAAGTCCAAATCTTAACTTAAGACACTTTTCCTTATCCCATCACCCTCTGCAGAGAGTATTCACAAGATTTTGTGATGTAGGACTCAGATATCTAAGGAAATAGCCAACTGCCTCAAAGTCTTCCAGGGCCTGCCTTACTCCTTGAACTGGAGCAGTAGAGCACATATTCAAACTGTAAACTTGGGCACAAACTTGGATAAACTATAGTTTCTGATTAAATATGCAGAGTAAATTCCAACATTGATCCCAGGTAATAAATATGTCTAGTGTTATGTTTCCTAAAACAATTGCTTACAAGTTTCTCAGCCATGATTCTACCCTGGTTTTAGATGTCAATTCATCGTGTACTAAGTTTCACCCCAGCTGGGTAAGTTGAGAGTGCAAAAAATGAAAATCAGATATGATTCTCATGTGTAAATATGGGAATTGTGACTTCAGTGCTAGAACATCAGAAAACTGAAGAATAGGGGATTTTTTAGATTTCCTGAGAATTTCCTTCTTTGAAAAACCACTTAATTTTCATGGATTGGGATATTTTGAAGTCATAATCTGTGGGTTAAAATAAAATCTCAGGGTTCACAAGTCTGGTTAAACCACAAAATTCTGTCTTAAATGGAATTTCTGGTAACACCAAACTTTGCATTGCTTTTACCTGAAACCATAATGACAGAAGTCAAAGTTGCACATGGGTGAAAAAAGGAGAAAATAAACAAATGAGGTTTGTTTATCACATAACTGTGCAGGCAGGCAATCACACTGGGTGCTGGGTCTGCCCAGCACATAAGCAAAAATCCTAGAGAAAGGTCTAATGAGCCACTACTATTACTTGAGCCAATTTCTCCCCAGAGATTTGGGCATTCATGTCCCATCATCTTAGGGAAGGCATGGGGGAAGTCTGCATATTTGCGGACAGTGTGGCCGTTGTTGGGAAATACTGTTGTGGGAACATGCTGGTTACAATTGCCAAAGTGCATTTTCACCATATTCAGTCAAATCAATCTCTATCTGCCTTCCCCTCTCATTTTTTTTTTTTTTTTTTGGCTTTTTGAGTAAATTCCTTCCACCCCATTCCTATGTAGCTCAAGCTTTATTTTCCTTTAATATTTTTATTAATACTATTTATCACTAAAAAGTCTTTCTCAGTTTAAAAAGAGTAGAGGCACTTTTTGCTATTTCTCCCAATAAGTATAGCTAAATAGCTTAAACATCATACATAAACCAAAATAAGAAGGCTTTCCAAGGTGGAGAGAAGAAAACAGATTGGCTAAGGACTGTGGACCCAAGGAATGATGCTATAGAGAGATCCTGGGTTTTCTTTCTGCCTCATATATCCTAGATTTGGAGCTACAGAAGCCAGTAATCAGGAAATGCTAATAGGTGCAGACAATAAACCTTCAACAAAAGCCTGTTTTTCTCTACCCGAAGGACCAGGAAAGGGACAGCCCGAACAATAACAGCTTAACTCCAAAAAATAGTACAGAAAAAACTGTGACCCCACACAGTCCCGGGTCAAAAAAGGCTGAGTAGAAAGTCTAGGCCTCCACCCTGGCCCAGCTGTCAAGGTACCCTCCACGCCCTACTCCTGCTGGGGTGGTGTCAGAGAAGGCTGAGTGGGGAGTTGGAAGGGCTGTCTCTATCAAGCATTAATGAATCCCACCCCACTCTGAGAGTGTCAGTGTCAAACACATGGGAAGCCTGAACTTCCTCCTCCACGCTGTGGCAATAAAGCACCCTTCCCCCTCCACCCTTCAATGGTGCTAGAGGAGGCCTAGGGGAGAGTCAGAAATTTCCCCACTGCTCACAGAGGTATGAGTCCACCCAACTCCTGCCCTGTGGTGCCAATGGAGGCCATGAAGGAGGTGATACGAAGCCATTCTAGCTAGGGAGGTGTTAGTGAGGGTAGAATAGAAAGCCTGAAATCTCATCCCCACCCAGAAGTAATGAGGTACCCCCTCCTTCAACCTCCCTCAACCCCCAGCATGGTGTCAACAGAGGCCTAGTGGGGAACCTGTGTGTCCTGCTCTTACCTGGCAGTAATGAGGAGATCCTCCCACATCCCTTGCCAGCATCACAGGAAGCTCCTAAAACAGATTTATGCAAGATCCAGCTTCATAGCATAATACACAAAATGTCCAGGATATAATCACGCCTTGTACCAGGAACCAGAAAAATTTCAACTTGAATGAGAAAAGACAATCAGTAGATGCCAACACCAAGACAGCACAGATGTTGGACTTACCTGACCAGGAATTTAATAATCATTTTTGTTTATCAGATTTACTGTAAATGTTGGTTTCTCAGTGAAGTAGGACAGCTCAATTAAAATAGATCTAATGAAATATAATTCTCACTTAATGAAATGTATTTATGAAAATGGTCACCCAGCACAACCACCATAAAAAAGCTAATGACAGCAATTAATGACAGTTTTTTTTTTTTGAAATGAGACTGGAATATAGTTTAAAAAATTAAGAATTAGGATAATAAAATATATCTGTCCCACTTCATCTACACAAATTATTGTGACAAATGAGTTACATATTGGGGTTCATTTGTCCACAAACATTTATTTCTGTGTTTCACCGTCCCTCCCAATCCCTGTACATACACTCCATAATCATTTACAAGTGCCTACATACCTAATTGCTTGTAAATTAGAATTATTCAAATATTGTCAAACATAATTATGGATATTATTTGTAAAAATAGAACCTAGTGAAGACAAGTTACCATCAAACTTTAAGTTAAATAGTTAATTTTTTATTTGCTCTGAGTTACTTTCCTTCCTGAAAAACTTCTTAATATCTAGTCCTTTGAAAAATAAGCCCAAAATGATTTTATTGAATTTGGTAGTCTTTAAGATACCATTTCATTTTAAATACTGCTTCTTCTCTCTCTTTTTTAGTCAATTTTTATTGAGTCTTTATTTATGAGATAATGGCATGATTCAAGAGCAATACAAGGCTTTTTATAGGATGTTTTCCCCTCTGAGATAAGACTATAAAAGTTCTTGTAAACCTCTCTACTCTTAAAAGCAAAATTTGGCAGACTCCAATGGGGTTTCAAAACCATTGGATATCTTCAATTGCATGGTCATTTGCCTTGACATATTTTTCACCTGGTTTTTATTTTCAAGAGAAAAAAATTGTGGATGACTAACTTTTCCATTTAATCAAGCGTAAAAAGATAAATTTATCACTTTCTACTGTTATTGGTTTTATTTGGAGGCATGTGAATCTCAGGGATGGATCTTATTAGGAAAAAGGGGGTTTTCAATTTTACTTAAAATGAAGGAAGGAAGGAAGGAAGATTTCTTTCTCTTACATGGCAGCTTTTACATGTATTTGTAAGGAATTATTCCTTGTCTTACAAAATAAAACCATATGACTATGTTATAAGTAAGAGTGCTTGAAAATTGCCCAAAATACAGAAAATGTAATTTTTCTACCCTGGACTCTGTAGTATTGCAGAGTTATGTGAGGGAGAGTACAACACATTATAATTCTTTCCAAATCAGTAAACCTCAAAAATGTAGGAAGCAGAAAATTACATGCAAGAAAAATGAAACTAGTATTTATAGTAATTAAGAGATGAGTAATTTGGAAGGGGATTATTTTTAGGAGAGAGAGTTCTACATTACTTAATTAGATAACAACGCTATTATAGAAACTTTAAAAAACAGTATGTGCTAAGCAGCCCATGCTCCACTCTATGATATCCAAGACATCTACTCTTTCAACTATGGAGTTTAGACAGACACATGAGATGCAAACACTTCAGCTTTACTGATGCTGTATTTTCCTTTCTACTTAAATTACAAATTGATTGTGCATGATTGGAAAACATAGTAATAATACTTGGAAACTCCTAAAGCTTTTTAAATTAAATTTGAGACATGTTTAAACCTTAGTTAGTAGATAAACTCTAGAAATCTTACCACAAAAGTAAGCTCAACTTTATAATACATTCTTTCTGATTTTTAGGATCCAGTCATATTTCTATATAATACACTGGGAAGTAGCAAGTCTTTGCTTCAATTTAATTCTCTGATTTCTTCTGCAGCCACTGAAAAACAACCTTTGGACAAAAGGATTCAGAACATTACAAGGGTAGTATGAAATGACAGGATTACTACAGAAATGCCTAAGGGGTAACAGTTATCTGAAGTTCTAATAATGTTCAGACCCACTTGGGAAAGAGTTAGTTTTCCTCTAGATAACATCTAGAATCTGTTACTTTATAATAAACTCCTGTAGTCACAGAGAGTTATAAAGAGTATACTGGATTGGCCTTTCTGATGAGCTTTGCAATGTCACTTTAACAGCTTTTAAGAATCATTTTCCCAAACAGAATTGGAAAATTTTTATGGGAGTTAAGTGACATTAGAAAAAGCAGAATCAAAACAGAAATCCTTCTAGAGTAGATTTACATTCTACTCTATAGTTTACAATGTATTATAGATGCAACCTAACTGATGGCCTGTCTATTCCTATCTAATCAGGTTAGATCAGCAGTCACCAACCTTTTTGGTACCAGGGACTGATTTCATGGAAGACAATTTTTCCAGGGACCACCTGGGGGGGCATTCCGTGGCAGAGGGGGATGGTTTCAGGATGATACAAGCACATTATATTTATTGTGCAATCAAACCTCTCTGCTAATGATAATCTGTATTTGCAGCCGCTCCCCAGTGCTAGCATCACCGCCTCAGCTCTAATTCAGATCATCAGGCATTAGATTCTCCTAAGGAGCACGCAATCCAGATCCTTCACATGCATAGTTTACGGTAGAGTTTGCACTCCTATGAGAATCTAATTCTGGTGCTGATCTGACAAGAGGCAGAGCTTATGCGGTGATGCAAGTGATGGGGAGCAGCTGTAAATACAGATGAAGCTTCACTTGCTCGCCTGCTGCTCCTGCTGTGCGGCCCAGTTCCTAACAGGCCATGGACCAGTACCAGTCCATGGCCCAGGGGTTGGGGAATGCAGGGTTAGATGGAATACAATTCTGTGTCTTATATGATTCTTCAATGCATGAAAATCAGCTTGGTTCTAACCATGCAAATACTCTCCGAACTCAATTTTTAAGAAACCACAGATTTTTCCCTTAGGGAATGAATTGTTTGTGGCCAGGCAGTCTCTTTTATTAAAAAAATTATTCTCCAATGGAGCATTTTCACAGGCTAAAACTGAGAATTCTGACACTTTCACTGCATAAATGTATCTAAATATTTCAAAGAAATATTCCAAAAACTAAAATTAGTTATGTTCTTGTTTATGTAGTTTAAACAACTATATGAAGCCATATGTAAAATTCTACCCAAAGACTTGTTTCCCTTGTTGGATAAATCAATAAATTCCAAGTCTTGCAAAACCCCTTGCTTTCTTTCAGGAAAAAGAAAGCAATCCCACCTACCTTCTGCCGGTTATCAATTTGTTGCTTCACAGCTCCAAATCCATCCTCCATGAGCTGAACCCCGTAAATACTTCTCCTTTGTCAGATGCTCAGTGTTAAGTGTTGTCAGCAGATGGCTCTAAAGAACACTGCAAGAAAAAGGGGCTTGTTTCCAGTGTGTTTTTCCCTGCTTGCCCCTGTGGTACACAACATCCAGCAGTGCATGGGAAATGCAGTAGGGCTGCCCTCCAGTGAGTTCTGCTGCATGGCACTTCAGCAGGCAGCTTCCCAGCAAATTCCATGAAGCAACACTTTCCTATGGACAGTTTCCCAAGCACCTTAGAAGCCAGCTTCCTAGTAATTTCTGCTAGCAATGTACCTCTAAGAAATTCTCCACTATCCAATGGACCATGGCCATGACCACAGGCTCTTGAATGGCAGAGAGGGGTGCCTCTTCCAGATTTGTTTTTTCCTTGGATACTCTGCCTCAGGCCAGGAGGTAATGGCTGTACCCCATATTTACTATTCTAATATTGTTTAGAGTTCTTTTTTCCCTTGGTAGGTAATGTAGGTAGGTTATAGTTATTAGTTATATTAAACTTTCTCTGTTAAAATTACAATGTGGTTCTCACTTCCTGATTGATCCATGAATAGCATATACCTTCAAACAGTTTAAAATTCAATAAGTAACAATACAAATTTGTTTCAAAAACATGACATAATAATGTAAGAAATCTAAAACAGCACCTTAACAAAATATGGTCCCAAAACTTTTCTTTAAATAGACTTTTTTTTTTTTGAGACACAGTCTCACTCTGTCGCCCCAGCTAGAGTGCAGTGGTGTCATCGTAGCTCACTGCAACCTCCAACTCCTGGGCTCAAGGGATCCTCCTGCCTCAGCATCCTGAGTAGCTGGGACTGCAGGTGTGCACCACTGTGCCTGGCTAATTTTTCTATTTTTAGTAGAGATGGGGTCTCACTCTTGCTCAGGCTGGTCTCGAACTCCTGACCTCAAGTGATCCTCCTGCTCAGGCCTCCAGAATGCTAGGATTATAGGTGTGAGCCACTGCGCCTGGCCCAAAATAGACATTTTTAAAGTATCCACTTACAAGCAGCATAAATATACCATTTAGTAGAATACATATTCTCAAAGTAATGTGTTTGTTTCATCTCTGCCATTTGAAAGGAAATTTTCCTTAGTGGACATACTATTGAGATGTCCACACAGGTATTAATAAATAAAAATGCCAAATGAAATGAAATCAACATGTATACTTTCAGGTAGATTTGTATATGTGTTCGATTACATAATTCAAAACAGCCCTGAATTTGCCAGAATAGAAAGCCACTCCCTGTCATCAATGTGGACATTTTCAAGCACATGGGTCAAAGAAACTGAGATAATATTTAGAGATATTAAGGACCACTATATTGCCCTTACCCAAATAAATATGTAGGTTAAAAATCTCCTTTTATAAATTCCCCATTTAGATGTGTCTTCCCCCTTTCCCCTCCTGGTGTATGTAGAATTCCCTCAAAATGTCAGAACTTACTTTTATAACTTCCTACAGATTTAAGGTTATTTAGTTGCAAGCCGCAGATACTTATGACATCTAACCTAAGCAAGTATAAAATTTATTTTAATGCTACTGGGCATCTTAAAAAATTGTCAGGAAGTCTAGAGAACCAGGATCAGGAAAAATCTGGAAACCAAGGGCTGCTCTAGAGTTCCAGGCATCAGGCACTGCTTGATCACCCTGTCAAAGACAACCACAGGAAGTAATGAACTCCAAATATTCTTCTGTCCTTAAGTCCTTCTACTTAAAAGCCAAAGTCCTTGGAGGGCAAGCCCAATTTCTCCAGCTTAGGTCACATGCCCATTCCTTGTTTAGAAGAGAAGAGATCATTGTGATTTTCCATCTCACCAACATAGCACAAATTGGGAGAGGTAATTAACCCAATAAAAATCAGGGTGATATCAGTTGAAGTGGGGTAAAAGGATATTAGAAGGTCAAAAAACTTTTCCATTACAATGACCATTTATGTCAAGTCTCTCATTCCTTAAGCACCATAGATAACAGACAAGAGACAGGTGCAATATACACAAACAGTAATCGATTGTAATGGTTGAAAGTCTAATAAATTTAGTCTCTTGTTGGGTATCCATGTTAAAAGAGGAACATCATGGAAACTCCAAAGAAGACTCTAAAGAGGAGACCTTCTTTGAATGTTCTCCAATGCATTTCTCATGACCAACTAACATCAACCTTTATCCCATCATACCAAAAATATCAGAGATGGTAATGCAGCATCCACTGCTAAAAAGTTCTGCCTTTCCAAGAAAAAAGGAGGTCTACTGACTGCTTCACTGTCTGTGGAACTCACTCAAAAAAGATGCCGAAATGATCATGAGTCACTATCTGAGTCGTTAGTTTCCAATGGCTCTATAAAGAAAGACCACAAACTTGGTGGCTTCAAACAACAGAAAATTTTTTCTCTCATGGTTCTGGAGGTCACAAGTTCAACATCAGTTTCACTGGGCTGAAATCAAGGTTCCAGCAAAGCTGTGCTCCCTTCAGAGACTCTAGCAGAGAGTACATTCCTTGTTTCCTAGAATTTGGGTGGTTAATGGCATTCCTTTGCAGTGTCCACATCATTCTAATCTCTGCATCCATCTTCACATGGCTTTCTCCTTTTCTGTCTTCTCCTCTTCTGTCTGTCTCAAATTTCCTTCTGCCTCTCTCTTATAAGGACATTTGTGATTGCATCCAAACTCCACCAGAGTAATCCAGGTTAATCTTCAATGTCAAAATCCTTAACTTAATCACATCTGTAGAGATGCTTTTCCCTTATAAGGTAACACTTGTAAGTCCCAGGGATTAGGACCTGATATCTATGGGTGACCATTATTCAGTCTACTAGACAGCATAATCCAGAGAGCGTACTGTTTTCTGGATATAACTGCATGTGACTTTGCATTATTTTCCTTGAGAAGAGGGTAAATGTGCTGTATGGCTGAAAATAAAAGGATCGACTGTAAAGCAGCTTCCCAAGCAGAAAGTACATTTCCCTATTCCCATTAGTATCTAGATATAGCCATATGACTAGTGTTTGTCCAATGAAAAGTGAGTGGAAGTAATTGACATTTATCATACTGGGCCAAATATTTTAAGATGCTATTGTGCCAACAGTCTTTTTTTCCTTCTGCTGGTTGGATTAAGACTATGAAAAGGGAATCATTGAGACATAAAATGGAAGAAACTGTCAACCTAAAGAAGAAACAGAGAGGGAGACTCTCTAAAAAAAATGATATTTGTTCAGTAATAGGCATTGCAGTGGAAATAAGTGTGCCATAATAAACTATGCGTGTATTCAGGGAGGTAAAGGAAGACAAAGGTTTTTAAAAGAAAAATGCAAATTACATAATTGTTTTGAATCAAGTATCCTTGACTAAAAATATCAATAATAACAAGGGTAGTGCCAGTCTAAGGATGCACAGGCAATTGCTAGGAAGATATCCTCACAGAAGTTTGTTTTTATGTGTGTGTAAGGTTGTGATGGACTTTGTGTGATATTGTGGTTTTTGCAGTCTTTTGTGATAGTTCTTGTTATCCGGCATTTGTGCATGAGAACCCTCCCTTCATGGCCTTCCATGTCAGGGTTTTTAACGCAAGTGACTTCATTTTTATTCTGACAACTTTCAGATTTCCCCTTTTTGGTCAAGATCTTTCTCCAAAAGCACTGCTGATCAATCATCTTGTAGTTAGGTTTTAATTGTCCCTCAGTGCCAGGATGGACCTGTCCTGGTTTGCTCTGCTCTGGTCCCACATCAGAGGGACAGGAACTAGGAGTCAGTGTCAAAACCCTTTTATCCACATTTGACTTACAAGGGAGCTTTAGAGGGAATGACTCTCAGGCTAAGTCTACATGGAGTCCATTGTTAAGTTTAATTTTGTCTGTTCCATAGGCGTTTGCTATTGTCTCGAAGTGCTGAGCCAGCATTATTGTTAGGAGTTGTACTTCTGCAGAAATTTAACAAGTAACAGGTACAATGTTTACAAAGGAAGATACTAATTAAAATAGTAGTCTCAGTTTGTATAATAGTTTTGAGGCATGAACCTAGGCTTAAAAGTATCCAATTGAATAAATCAAATGACAATGGGGAATTAGGTAAGACCTATTGTAATCATGTGGCTTGTTTTCTTATTTTGTGTGTATGGGTTTCAACTTTCCCAGAGAAATTTATCCAGGTACAACATGTGATATTAGAAATAGCACAGATATTTTCTTATTTAACCAACAGATAATATAGAGCAATTTTATCACCTAGTATTCCATGACAGGGTTGAATTAAAAATGAGAGTGATCAACAGTTGTAATAGGAATGTTGCCAAAGTCATCCACTAGGTGGACTAAAGGATCTCTTAGGTCAGGTGCTGTCAAGTTACCAGCAGAAGCTATTGACTGAAATTTTAATTACACCATTATCCTACCAAGTGACAAGGTAGGTATTCAGTCGGATGAGAGTCTCATTACGATATGGAGTCTTGTTTTGACATCTAGGAAAAAACTGCCTGTAGTATAAAGCTATCAACTTTTCCTCCTGGTTTGCAGTTTGAATGGCTCTGGTTATGGCATTGGGCAGTTTGGTGAAATTTCTGTGTGACCATACATCAAGCTCTTTCCTTGTTCCATCCAGTTTCAGTTTATAGGGCTTTAGGAACAGAGCAGTTCTCATTTTCAATAATTCCATGGAAAAAATTGAATTGGAGGAATCTAGAAGAATTTAGGATCTAATCTGTAGGTAAATAAGTACTCAAAAACAATATGCAGGACTATAACCTAGTAACAGTTGTATTATGACTTTTCTTTAGAAACATAACTTTTTGCTACATTGATCACATAAGATTCTCAGGATTAAAAACCTCTTGAAGCTAGGAAGCAAAATCAAGGCAGACTTTAGATTTTCCTACAGTCTTAAGGTTCCTGGGCCTGCCAGGAAGTGACAATTTTTACTCATTCACTTATGGACATTTTTGAATATGATCTTCCAGTCAAAGCCTCAGTAACATAGCCAATATTGCCACTGTATCTTGTTATAAAGAGAGAAAATTCTTACTGAACTTAGGCAAATAACCATACTGCCATTAAAATAATAAGAATACTCATGGATAGTTTCCAGATTTTACAGGAATTAAGTAGGGAGGAAAAGTAAACGTTTTCACCTTTGTTCACAAAAGTATATTTTAACAAATTGCTGTAAATCATAGAAGTTGTTCTGCAGGAAAACATTGTTCTTACCTATAAAGCCGCAGCTCAGAGGATGGTTGAAAATTTAAAGAAATGAATTTCAGAATTATATCAAAACCTTTTGTAAATTTTACTATGAGCATATCAATATTTTAAGAAAACCTTATTCTAACATAGGCACCAAATTTTTAGTTTTGTATCAGTATATATATTTATCAAAGCTTAATCTTTCAAAAGACTTACAAATAATTTTTAAAATTATAGTCAGCTTGATCACATATAAAATTTTCTTTATAAATTTATTTTTCTACAAACTTTTTATGAATTAGACCTTTCACAGCATGCTTAGACCTTTTTTTGGTCCTATATTTTCTCTTTCTTAAATAACCAGTCATTTTATTTTTTATTTTTACAAAATTTTTTTAGAGCTGGAGTCTTGCTCTGTTGCCCAGGCTGGAGTGCAGTGGCCTGATCATAGCTCACTGAAGCCTTGAACTCCTGGGCTCAAATAGTCCTTCAGCCTCATCCTCCCAAGTAGCTGGGACTACATACAGGAGCACTGCCACTCTACCTGGCTAATTTAAAAAAAATTTTTTTTAGAGATGGGGTCTCATTGTGTTGCCCAGGCTAGCCTCGAACTCCTGGCCTCAAGCGATCCTTGTACCTCAGCCTCCCGAGTCACTGGGTTTATAGGCATGAACCACTGCACCTGAAGTCATTTTATTTTCAGATGTAATTTTATCATATGATTTCTTTCATACAAAATTATTTTTTAAACCTTTTAAATTTTTACCAAAAATATACCTTTATATCTATAGCTTTTTACAATCTTTCTCTCCTATTTAATGATTTCTTTTTTTTATTTTTTAAGAAGTCAAGAACAAACTTATATTTATGTGCAGCAAATTATGTTTTAGCATTTTATTTGGGTATGACCCAGACATTTAATGAGTATCTATCATGCAATTTAAAATAACTTTAAGGTGAAATGTTAATTTATAAATGTTTATCCCATTTACATTTCTCTAATTTATTTTAACAATCATACCTAGATTGCTTATGAAAACTGAGATATTAGACAAAGTCAGAATTTTAAGGTTTTCTTGGTTAACCATATTTATAGCTTGTGAATACCAAGTGTTTACCTAAGTAAGCACTTTAAAGTTAAGTATATAGGTATTTTGTCAATAACACAGAAGACAGAGCTGTTTTTATTAAACCAACAATATTAAATTAGTCTTATTTATCAAAGAGTTACACAAACAAAGACTATTCTGTTTTTAGGCTGGGTTGATAGTTTTATGACCTTAAAACATATAGCAGAGACAAATACACTGATCATTAAACCTAGGTAAAAATGTATGATGATAATTTTGAAGACATTTCTATTTTTATTTATTAATAATTTAAAAGCCAACTTACTTATCAAGGATTTATTAAGTCATAGAAACTAAAAGGCATTTGGCTTAATGACTATATATTTTATATCTAAGCCAATCTGAATAAAATTTCTTAAGGGATTTCTGGCCAACTACACTAGATTTTACCATGTAGACACAATACACAACATGCAAAAATACACATAAACCCATATATATACACAAATAAAGATCTTATAGCTTTTGTTTGAAAATTTTAGCCATAAGACAGTAAAACTTAGAAATACAAACTCACCAGTTTATAAAAGGATAGCTGGATTCAAGTTATATTTCTGACAAAATGCAACCTGTTCACATAGCTAAATTTTATTTGCCCTATTAGGTAATGTGATGGAGGCTGTGGACCAAAATTTTGGATAAAGCAATTTTCATAGCAGTTTGCAATAAGCATCTTTTACCTTCTTTTTCTTTTCAAATAAGTTTAGAATTAAATATCCAAATATCTACATTTTTGCTAGGACTGGCTGAATTTTATGAGATAAACAAAATCTCCAAGTGCCCTTGAAATTTTTAGTAACAGCCTTTGTTTTGTTTGTCAGTCTGGTATGCTTGGTTAGTCAACACAGGTGAGGAAGCATTTTAGAGATATTATTTCTCTGAGATCAAAAGTTTTTGGAACGTTCTTTAAGATGTTTTTCCTTATCTTGTTTGAAATGCCCTAAGAAAAACTTTTACGTGGCTTTTGAAATTTGCAATGGTAAATTATCTAATATAAATGAAAAAGTCAACAGATTCAGAGTAGACAGAAAATAGAGATCTTAGAAGGCTCTAGATATTAACTCTATAGTTGGTTGCAGTTGTGTTTAACAAGCTTACAGAGTTTGAATAATGGCCACTGAGCTCTGAATTTTCCTTGGTGTAATTGGTCCATCAATTTACAAACGTGAATGAGAATGAACAATAAAATTTGAATGTATAGCTGGCTGGAGTCCCAGAGTGTTTGGAATACTTTAGAATTGTAAGGATCTCATTTCATTTCTTATTAATCTCTCAAGAGCAAAGAAAATTTTATAAATCCTATCAGAAAATGTCAGGGGTTTGAACTGTTGTTTTAGATGGCGGCAACCAACCTAGTGGCTTTTAATTGGCCATCTTGTACACACCATTTAGAACGTTTATTTTTGCTCTTGGAAGATGTTCAGAAACAAGCAAGGAAAAAAGAGCTAAATCATTTATCGACATGTATAACCAAACCAAAATTAAATCAAAATCAGAGTACTCACACAAATTTTAACCGAGGTGTGCAAATCAAACAAAATATTAAACCAGAAATGCATAATCAAAGTGAATTCACAAGAAAAGACATACCTCACAGACAGGACATAGATTTTGCAGAAACCAGAATACTTAACCCAGAAGGACACTTGTCCTTATGTCAGAAAGGGCTTGCCAAAACAAAACAAAACCTTTATATTTCCAAGAGGGATGCAAGGTCCTTTATTTAAAGAAATAATTTAACCAAATCAGGTCCCGAATAAACTCAAAAAGAACTCCCCAAAGGGAGAGAGTCTGAGAACCTGAGAAAAGATTTACCAGGGT
Source organism: Daubentonia madagascariensis (assembly GCA_023783475.1). NCBI lineage: Eukaryota > Metazoa > Chordata > Mammalia > Primates > Daubentoniidae > Daubentonia > Daubentonia madagascariensis. Next base: position 18,503,663 of record JAKFHU010001684.1, on the reverse strand, counting down.
AGAAAAGGCAACTCAGAAACAGAGAGCACAAAGGCTCCATCAGTATCGTACTCAATTCCAGGGTCCACTGATTTGTCCAAGGTGAGCTCACTTTTACTCCACTTCTGATACCATTATGCTAACCTGAGTAGCAAGCAGACTAAGGAGACTAAAAGAAGATGATTTTTATTTGGGAATAGGCATTGCAATGAAAATACTCATGCTGCAGTAAACTGTGTGCATATTCAGGGGGGTAAAGGAAGAAAAACGTTTTTAAGGTAAAAATGAGGAGGATTACATAATTGTTTTGAATCAATTACCCTCGGCTACAAGATCAATAACAAAAGTGGCACCAGTTTAAAGTTGGACAGGCAGTTGCTGAGCAGATGTCCTCAAGAAGTATTTTTTTGTGATAGGTTGCAATGGCCTTTGTTTAAGGTTATGGTTTTTGCCGTCTTTTGTGATAGTTATTGTTGTTAGGTATTTGTGCCTGAGAACACCCCCTTTATGACCTTCCTCGGCTGTATTTGCCAGAGTTTTTAGCACAAGTAACTCCATTTTGATTCTGACAATTTTATAAAACTGAGTCCCTTAATGATTGTGTGGGGGAAAGGTATCTGTCATTATATCCCAAACAAGACAAACACAAAGAAACACATACCTAGAAACATTGTAGTGAAAATAGAAACACCAAAGAAATATTAATATAGTTCTCATTTATCCATGGTTTTACATTCTGAGATTTTAGTTACCCACAGTCAACCATAGCCTGAAAATAATAAATGCAAAATACCAGAAATAAACAATTCATAAGTTTTAAACCGTGTGCTGTTCTGGAGTAGCATGATGAAATCTTGCACCCTCTGGCTCCATCCCACCCAGGACATGAATCATCCCTTTGTCCAGTGTAACCATACTGTATCCACTACCTGCACATTAGTCACTTAGTAGCCCTCTTGCTTATCAGATCAACTGTCCCAATATCTCAGTGCTTGTGTTCAAGTAACCCTTATTTGGCTTATTTTAGATATGGCAAAGAGAAGCTATAAAATGCTTCCTTTACGTAAAAAGGTGGAAGTTCTCCACGTAGGGAAAGAAAAACAATTGTATGTTAAGGCTGCTAAGATTTATGGTAACAATGAATCTTCTATTTGTGAAATTGTGAAGAAGGAAAAAAATTCATGCTAGTTTTGCTATTGCATCTCAAACTGCAAAAGTTACCACCATAGTGTATGATAGGTGCTTAGTGCTTAGTGAAGGCAGAAAAGGCATTACATTTGTGGGTAGAAACATGTTCCAATTGATGGCAATTGGGTTTGGTACTATTTGCAATTTCAGGCATCCACTGGGTGTCTCGGAATGTATCCCGCCATGGGTAAGAAAGGATTACTGTAAAAAACATCTTGAAATCATTAGAGAGAAAAGACAGGCTACCTAGAAAGGCATAATAGACTGATTAATGATAGGTTGATAAGAGATTAATGATAGAATTTCAACAGTAACAAAGGAAGCAAGAAAACAGTGGAAAAATCTTAAATTGTTAAGACAAAATATATATCAACCAAGAATTGTGTATCCATCCAAACTCTATTTCTAGGACAAGGGTGAAGTAAAGGCATTTTCAGAAAGCAAACCTTTGAAAGTTTATCACCTCAACTAAAGGAACTTCAGAGGTACATTAGTAAGAAGAAAATTGATTACAAGAGGACAGTTAGAACACAAGAAATATTGAATAAAATGATGAATATACATATAAATATAAAACTTGTCTGTATAAGTTCATAATGATAATATCTAATTTTGGCTGGTATAAAAAGAATAGAGCGAAAATATTGGGTGGCTAGAGTACATGAGTTGCAATGTTGTTGATTTTGAGCCAATTATTAAATTTGAGCATACATTTTTAAGTTAGATTCTACCCAAGGCTACAGTGAAGACCTAGTTGAGGATGTCAATTAAAAGATATAACCAAGAAAACTTTTTGTTATAAAGTATATTTAGTTTCATTCAACAAGCTAATTAAGCAATCAATTAAGCCAACAAGCTATGACAGTTGAAAGACAGGGAAGGGATACACTACTTTATGCCTATAATTTGGCCAGACATTCTACTTCCTTTGGCTGTTTATTCCCAGCTGATTCTTTGTTCACAAGTATTCTCTAACCCAAGCAGTGTTAGGTGGTCATAATAATCTCACTTAACTATTTGCAGCAAGATCAGAGTACTCCAGAGAGAGGCAGGGAGTACAATGTTGTTCTTGTCTGGTGGGTGACAGGCTAGGCATTATATGCTTAACTAGGAACCTGGGCATATTTGATATATCTATTGGTTCAAATTAACTTATAAGTGTCTTTAGACTTGGAGTAAATAGTGTGTGTAAAACAGATGTTACTTGTTTAAAAATTAAATGTCTAACAGGTATTTACCAGTATCCGTTTTTCCAGAAGTCTGTGGATTACCCAATCAGAAGGTTTCCGTTTATGATGGAGTAAGATCCTAACAGAGGACTCACAGCTCAGTAAGCAGCTGTAAAACTTAGACATAACACAAAAAGGTACTGGAGAATGAATGGAAGCAAACAGTTTCTGCTTGTCTCAGATGGGGAATATACCCTCCAGGGACAGTAGTGGAGTGGTATAAAGCAAGCACCTATTTCCATGACTTTTAGCCGGGGGTCAATTGCAGTCCATGAGGCCACCCAGTAGTGTGTGGGGTAATTGTGAAAAATCACACTGTATTTCTGGCTGGGGGAGCCAGAAAACTGATGGTAGGAAAATACCACTGAAGTGAGGGGAAAAAAACCCTGAAAGCAAAAGGGCCAGAGAAAGAACTCCATACTCAGATCTACACTCACATACTCACATCTCTAACCCCTAAACAGATGAAAAACGTCTCCCTCCTCTCAAGTATTCTTCTGCACAAATTCCAGCAACCTCAGCCTCTGTGCTCAATCTCTGTCTTCTCAAGTTAGCAAGACCACCATGCTCTACTCGCGTTTCTTTCTGTGACAGAGTAAGGATTTCCTAGGTCTTTCTTGGGCATGCCACAGCCATGCCCATGTGTGTGGCCTTCTGGATCCCCAGGAATATGTCAGAGCTTTCTTAAAACCCCATAGGGACATCTCATTCCACAATTAGTTAGGTAGTTTTCCAATTCCTTCAAATATTAATAGATACATGTACTTTATTTTGCACATTTATTTGTCATTATTCACAGAGTATTTCTCTAAAAAAACTGATTGTACTTTTTCCAGAAATAAAACACTCCACACAAGATTTTTCTTTAATGTTTTTGGAACAGTTTCTTGTTTGCCCTAACTAGCATTGCCACCTCAGTCACCTTGATGTTAAATAATGGCTGCTGATTGTTTTTCGCAAATGCCCTGGACACAGGACCTTTCCCACTGAGTCGGTTCAATAAACACTGTGAATTGGGCTTTTCCAGGGAACTGCCAGATAGGTCCAATAGTAACAATTATCTGCAGATGGAGTTTTTTGGGGAGCACCAAGCCCATCTGCCTCCTTCAGTGGTTGCTAGACTGCTGGTTTTCAAGGCTACCAAGAGTAGGGATAAGGGGCTACAAACGGGGCAAGTAAAAGTGACACAAAGCCGCTCCTCTTACTGAGATTCAGTCATTTTTCCTGAATAAACACTCCTCAGATTATCACAAGCCTTTGGTTAATTTCCAGAGTTCTGAAAAAGTTTATTTTGATTATTTTTTCCAGTGGTTTCATTGTTTTTAATGGAAGAACAGATTTTCAAAGGTCCTTACTCTGCCATTCTAGAAATGCTTCTTCTCCCATATATTTATTTTGCTTTTCATTCTTTCTTGCATCTCTGTCATTTAAGATCACATTCCTTCAGCTTGAAGAGTAATATCATTTAATATTTCCTTTGGTGTGAGTCCTCCAATGACAAAATCTTTCAGATATTTTTGTTTGAAAATGGCTGTAATTCCACTGCATTTTCAAAGAATGTATTTGCTGGAAATTATATATTTAATATTTTCTTTCAGCAACCTGGATATATCATTTGTCTTTTATGATTTATCATAAGAAGTCAGCTACCTGTCTTATTTTGCTTCTTTCGAGATATACTCTGCCTTTTATTCTCTGATTGTGTTTAAGATTTTCTCATTTTTGTTGTTCTCTGTAGTTTATGTTGTGCCTGGAGGGGATTTTCTTTGCGTATGTTTTGCTTAGAGTTTGTAGTGCCTTTCAAATATGTCCATTAATCTCTGTCACTAGTTTTGAAAGATTCTTAACTATTACTTCTTCAAGTATTGTTTCTCTTCTACCCTCTTCTCTCTTCTCCTTTTGGTACTCCAATTAGATGTATGTTTGTCCTTTTTATTAAATCCCATGTTTTTTTAATATCCTTTTCTGTATTTTAAAAAAGTTATTTTGTTCGTGCTTCAATCTGACATTTCTTCTAACCTGTTCTGTAATTCACAGTGCTCACTGCAGCTGGGTCCATTCTGCAGTTAAATCCATTCACAATGTTCTTAAGTAACTGTAATTTTTAGTTCTTCAAGCTCCATTTGGTTCCTTTTTACTTTACAGTGATCTGATGAAATTTTTCTCTCACCATGTAGTTCCTTGAACCTATTTAGCACACTAATTTTAAAGTGCACTTTTGATCTGCATCTCCCATGTATCTTTTTCTAATGATGTTTTGTCATTTTAATCAGTCACATTTTCTCTTATGCTAGCTTTTGTTTGCTTTGTTTGGTTTGCTTGAGCGCAGGATATTATATGTAAGGTTTGAGGGGCCCAAATCAGGGTCTGGATGATGTAGCTTTGCCCACAGAGGATTTACTTTTATCCTGGCAGGCAGCTCAGCGAGGGGCACTAACAGTCCCAGGACACATCAATATCATCAGTCCTTGAAACGTTGCAAACCTGGGCTTTAGTCCTTTCGAGGGCTGGTCTATTTCTGTTTACCCTTATTTTTAGAATGTAACCCTTCAAGGTGTCAGCAAAAGGTGTTTTCCAAGGCCTCTCATCATAGATGCGTCCTGAACTCCAATTTTTGTTCTTCCACAGCTTCTCGACCCCATGAGTCAGCCTAAATAAAGCATTGTTCAGCTTCCCCACCGCTGAGCTGCCTCTTTAGGAACCCATAAATGTGTTGAAAAGAAAAGCAGCACCTGATGCTGAGATTATCTACCTGGGCTTCCAATCCTTCCTGTATTCTAGCCTCTCAAATCCTCTATTTTCATTACTTAGGTAGTTTTCCAATGGCTTCAAATAGATATTTGTACTTTATTTTGTACATTTATTTGCTTGGTTTTTTTTTTTTTTTTTTTGGTTTTTGATTTTTTTACAGGTAGTATTGTTCTGAAGCAACTGATTATACCATTTCCAGAAATAAAAACTCCACTCAAAATTTTAGTACTTGACCATGGGTTTCTGAATCTGATTTCTAGAATTTGTTTTTTTACCCCAAGGGAAAGTCATTTCCCACCAGAGGATATAATTAAGATTTTTCTGAAATTCAAAGGAAAGAATGCCACACCACAATGTTGGCCTCCTGATGCCATGACAGACAACCTGATTAGAATCAACTGGGGTGCTTGCTAAAGATGTATAGTCTTAGCCTCTAACTCGAACCTGCTGACCCAATCTCTGTTTGCAGTGCCCCAGAAGTGCATTCTACAAAGCTTCTCTTTAATTTTTAGGCAAAGGAAAGATTGAGAACATTTGCACCAAGGGAAGAAACCAAAAAGAAGATCCAAGTATTGACTAGTATATTAGTAGGGCTGCTATAACAAAGTACTACATACTGGGTGGCTTAAACAACAGAGGTTTATTTTCCCACAATAAAGAAGTCCAAGATCATGGTACCAGGAGGGTTGTTTTCTTCCAAGGCTTCTCTTCCTGGCTGGCAGATTGGCTGTCTTTTCCTTGTGTCTTCACATGGTTTCTATCTCTGTATGTTTGTGTCTAAATTATCTCCTTCTATATGGTCGCCCATCATATGGCATTAGGGCCCACCTTAATGACCTCACTTTATTTACCTCTTTAAAGACCCTATCTCCAAATAGTCACATTCTGAGGTACTGAGGGTTATAACTTAAAATATGAATTTTTTTTGGGGGGGGGCACAATTCAGCTTGTAAGACCTGAGGTAATAGATCTTGGCTTTCAGGAAGAAATGTCATTATTTCTATACATTCGAGGACATTAGAATTTAGAGTTAAACCCAGAGAGCATTCAGAAAATGACTCTTCAAATTACTATGCTCAGTGATAAAGTGAAGAGACAACTTTTCCTAGAGTATGTCAGTATTATTGCTAAAGTCCCAAAGACTGCCATATGTCCTGCTCTTTCAAAGGTGTAGGTGTTCGACATTTCTTTGAATTTAATGAGATATCTCAGAATTTTTCAAAAACTATCTTTTTAAAAGTTAATATTATCTCAACTTAATCTCTTAATTTTTAGCAAAAATAGAAAGTAAAAAATGCTTTAACTTCTTGAATAGGCTTTTAAAAATGAGTGATATATTTATAACTTTTTAAAAAGAATTTATATCATTCCATTAAAGATCAACTCATGGAGAGTATAGATCTTCAGATTCTTGACTACTGACGTATCACAAGCACTAAATTACCAAAATAGTATTAAATAGATCTCACACTACAGACACCTAATCTCTGGAGTTTAGGGAGAGTTCAAGGAGAAGTTAATTATTTAAACTTACATGGCATCACATTTATTCAACATGCACTTACCAAATGGCACTATATATTTTTGCCTATATTTGCCTATAAGTTTAAAATAGGCATTTCAGTGGTTACAAAACAAAAACCAAAAAACCACTAATCCATGGACAGTACCCTCAAAGGGCTCATAGTCTAGCTGGGAAGACACCAAAAACATGGAATGTTTTGTGGACTATTGGGAGTCATCCTTGCTCAGACACCATACTACTCTCTGAGTTAACTGAGCCATGTATTGTATTGCCAAAGTAAACAAAGATTACCGAAATGTAAGGTAGAAAAATTAAGACTACATTCAACTCAACTAGAAATAGCTGAATTTCCATCAATGTTAATCTTTTGTGATATAGATAGTTGAAAAGAGTAGCCAAAAGTAGAAAACATTTTGAGTACAAAATAAAGGTTACAATAATGATGGCAGGTCCTACATTCCTGTTTGACTTCTAAGACAAGTACAGCTTCTTTTTCATACGTCTAAGTAAAAAAAAAATCATGGGAAAAATTTTCTGTAAACGTTTTGGCTGTCTTGTTCTTTTGACTAATTGTGTAGTTTTACACAATTCTAGAGAGCAATAAAACACTGTCACTTAGTACATACTTTCTAGTAAAAATGTGAAGAAACATATAAAGAATTAAGATGTTTATAACAGTGTCATCTTAAAATAAAAAGCAGCTTTTAAAATGAGAGTACATACATTTGAGCAAATATTAGCACTTTCTTCTTTTTCCACTTTATATATATATAAAACAAAACTATTCCCTAAATACAGTATTATGACACCACCTACTGGGAATTTTGAAGACAACAATCAAGTTTTCTCAGTATAACTCTCCTTTCTTCAACTGTATGCATTTTTAAAACTATCAAAAAAGCAATCAAAATAATGACCAACATACACATACTGGTGATGATGGCATAGAGAAATCTGACAACTTTGTTAGTAAATTTTCATTTAGAGAAACCTCTAGTTTACCCATTTATCTTTGCTATTTTGGGTACTCTATTAAACAGGATGACCATACCTAGATGAACTAGTTTGTCTTAATGAAATTGATAATAGACTTATTAAACAAAACACTCATTTACTAACCTATGATGAGAAATAATTCCTTACAAGATGAATTTCGTTCTATTTTTGCATCGATATACTGAAGAAACCTAATCACAGCAGATTGGGTAAACGTGTGGCACAGGCTGGTTCTCTGGAAGCAGAGATCAGTCAGCACCTGTGGAAAGAATGGGGAAAAGTAGGATTTGGGTAGAGAGAGACCAACTGTGATGATCAAAGCTGTGCCCAACCCAGTGGAGGACTCTGGGGCATATATGGTTTTGCATGGAGACAAAATGGCCTGACCTTTAATTCATGCATCCATGGGCCCCCAACATAGGACACTCCAAAAACCAAGCTCTTGAGTGGACCCTCTACAACTGAGGCAGATCCTGAAGGACCTGCCAGCAACAAGTGCTTGCTTGAAGGGGGATCTGGGAGACTCCTCTCTAAATCCAGCTCAACATGGGATTAGAGAGATGATGTAAAGATAATTTAAGGCCACATTTTTTGGAAGATTTACTAATTTGATAAACACAATCATATCTATCATACTATTTCTTTCAATTCTTCTAAAATTCTTCATTCCCAATGTATGTATAACTGCCATTAAAGTTGAGGCAAATTCTTTTAAACATCCATATCTGAAAGGATTCTTTATGCTAATTTCTAAAAATTTTATATTTACGTCTTTGTCATGGCTTATATAAAGTCAACTAAAAGACCATGTTCCTCAAGACTAATACTTTTCATTTTTTATTTTCAACTTTTCTGGGTATAAGTAGCTTGACTCACAAAGGATTTGAATTTGTTACTGCCAGGTCTCTGCTACCACTATCAACCTGGAGACACTTCAAAATATAAAGTTATCATCTTGAGATTTTTCAAATTATCTATGCAATGTGAATTCCAGCCTCAAACCCACATACCCAGATACTCAGCTTGTGGTTGTGAATTGTTCCCTCCATCCAGAGTAAACCATGAAAAAGACAAGCTTATTTACTGTCTTCTTTGGGGAGGTTTTCTTCCTTTTTCCTGATGATTTTATATTTTGCATGGGCCCTAGGCTTTATGTTTTTTCCCCTGCTTACTGGCCTAAATTAAGTTCATGGGCCCAAAGATCCAGTTTACAGTGGGAGAAGAAGCTAATAAATTATTTTTAAAATGTAAAATTATGTAAGAAAGTTAATATTTACTTAGGCTATGAGAAGAAATAAAAATTACAAAAATATGACAAATATCAATAAATATCATTAAATCCAGTCATCTCTATAATTTTTTGTACATTTTTGGCTGCACCCCTTTGTATGCTAACAATTTTGTAATATTTTCTATGGGAAGACTAGAAAAGTAATTTATTCTTCCTTTTAGCACAGTTGATCAAAATCGATTAAAGCTTTCTTAATTCTTGGCCATTGAGAATGTTGTTTACTTTCTTTTTAGCTGCCCTAACGGATACATTAAAACTGTTTTAATATTTTATCCAATCTTATAAGTATTTGATAATGGGAGTGTTTCCTAGCTGTATGGTCAGCCATGTTGCTGGAAAAAGAAGTCCCCACTGAACTCTTGAAGTCACTCCAACATGCCTTTGTCTCCACCACTCTGAAACAACACTTGTCAAGACTGCCTACTCTTTTGTCTATATTTTACTCAGAAGCGCTTCACACAGGTGTCCACTTTCTTCTTTTAGAAAAATCTCTCTCCGACTAAGAGATACCAGACATTCCCACTTCATTCGAAATTCTTACTTCCTTTGCGGGTTTTCCCTCCAGCATAGAACCCGCTAATGTTCCTCAGAACTCAAGTCTTAGGCCCTCCCCTCTTCTTTCTAAATCACCTTATTACAGGATACTATGAATTCCTTGGCTATAAATGTATCTTACAGCTGATGAATTATATTTAACTTTGTATCTCTGAGGGATAATTCTACTCTAAACTCTGAATTTATAACTTCAATTGCAAACTTACATACAGAAAATTAAAACACAAAATCATATGAAATTAGAAGTCCAGCAACTCCCAGATGTTCCCTTCAAATTCCTCCCTCCTCGAAGTAACCACTATTCTGACTTATCTGGTAATCCTTTTCTCGATTTTTTAATTTAGTTTCACCATCCACGAATGCATTCTTATATATTTTGGTTTTACCTAAGGTTTTTTGGAACATTTAATAGATAAAATTATACTATATATGCTTGTCTTGCTTCTTTCACATTATTTCACCCACATGGATGATTATGTGGAACTATGATTTGCACTTTTTTTTTTTTTTGAGACAGGTTCTCACTCTGTCGCCTGGGCTAGAGTGCAGTGGCATCATCATAGCTCACTGCAGCCTCCAACTTCTGGGCTCAAGCGATCCTCCTGCCTCAGTCTCCCAAGTAGCTGGGACTTCAGGCACCACCACCACCACCACGCTCAGCTAATTTTTCTAGTTTTTGTATAGAGACGGGGTCTCGCTCTTGCTCAGGCTGGTCCCGAACTCCTGGCCTCTAGTGATCCTCCCGCCTCAACCTCCCAAACTGCTAGGATTACAGGCATAAGCCACCACACCTGGTCTGGTTTGCACCTTTTGGTTGCTGTATAGTACTCCATTATATGAATATAGTACAATTTATCAGTTCACCGTTGATGGACATTTGGGTTGGTTCCAGATGTTAATATGAACAATACTTCTAAGAACATTTTGTACATGTAAAATGACACATATGTACCCAAATTTTCTTTAGGAAAATTACTTTGGAATTGCTGAATAATGTACTTATAACTTCAGATTTTTAAAAGTAATACTCAACACTTTTCCAGAGTGGTTGCATTAATTTATCCACCCACCTGTATGAGTGTTCATGTTGCTACATATAAATCTGCACCAATATTTGGTAGTGAGAATGGTTAATTTTGTCAATCTTATGTGTGCTTGGTGGTATCTTCTTGTCGTTTTAATTTGCATTTTCTTGATTACTAATAAGGCTGAGCACCTTTCCATGTTTATCAATCATTTGGATTTTTTTTTTTTGGTCAAATGCCTGTTAAAGCCTGCTTTTTGATTGGATTATCAGGCATTTTTGGTTTAAATATATGGTTTGAATACATGTACGTACATGTTTCTTTCCTGCTTTGTCGCTTTCTTAACTCTGCTATCTCCTCACATCTTCTAAACCTGCCAGAGTCTTGTAGTTGCTTGTAGTTTGGCTCCATCCACTTGTACTTTATGGCTTATGAAAATGCCTTGTCACCTAATTTTGTTGAACAAGATGTCTATGGGTTTCTCTTTAGTGTATTTGTTCTGTTTTTATGAAACTATCTGGGGACATTTCAGAAAGCATGTCATCGTAATTACCTTATCCAAACCCCAAGTCCACTCTGTATCATTTTGTTTTTAGTGCATTGTCCTCTTGCATGTTGCAAATATCTTCTTCCACTGAATTGTCTTGTCTTTTCACCCTCTTTAGGGAATCTTTTGATGGATAGAATTCTTAATTTAATGTGGTTATACTTATCAAAAATTTCCTTCATATTTAGTTTTTTATGTGTGAAGAAATCTATTGTTATTCCAAGATCTTAAAGATAATCCCTTATGCTATCTTCTATAGATTTCTGAGATTTCCTGCCATCAATAACCATAAAACTGGTAAAAATATACAAAGCAACTCTTTTCAGTGTTTGGACAATGGATAGCATGAAGACAGAATACTTGAGAGCAGTGAAACACCCAGGTAAGCTTTATTCCTGGAGACATTTTCAAATTTATGGAATAAGGGAAGTGCAACCCAAAGAGCAGCTGTCAGGGTGAAATTTCTAGATTAATAAAGGGATACTTAAGCTTCAAACTGCTACCTTAGATAATTTTTATTTTTCTAAAAAATTATCTAAATTTCTAAGAAATTATGACTTACGAAAAATGATCTCTATCAATTTTTAAAATAATCAATATTTTAGTCCTTGCTAGTCCAAATTTTAAGGTAATTCTATGTGTTAATCTTGAAGTGTGAGTACAGCATAATTTTCAGAATTATTGTAAAGGTAGGGGGCAGTTATAATCAGTATTTTATTTCTTTACATTTAAGCACATCAGCATCCAAAAGAAGGGCCAGGAAGAACATTTAGCTCTTTTTCACTTAAAACATATAACTTATGCTAACATAAATGTTATGTAGGCAGATCATTTTTCAGTAAAAGTTTTAAATTTCTATTTCAATTTCTAAAATGGTAAATATCAACACATATAAACTGCCCAAACAAAAATTCTTTAAGGCCTTTAATAATTTTTGAGTGTGAAGAGGTCCTGAGACCAAACATTTGGAGAGGTGATGTTCTATACTGATAATATTCAATTAGAAACATTTTTGTAAAGGGGAAGAAAAAAGAAGCTCATTTATAAACATTACAAAAACATAAAAACACATTTAGATACCTAGAACTGACTAAAGAAAAATGACAAACTTAAAACTCTATTAAGGAACATATGAATCTAACAGGACAAACAATATTCTTTTTGGATAGGAATACTAAATGTTGTAAAGGTGCCACAATTTCTCTCTAATTCCTGTATAATGTCCCATGCCCCACGTAGCCTATATAATCAGAATGTCAATGGAATTTATTTATGAAAGATTAAATAATTCTAAAGTTACCTGTAAAGTAGTACAGAAAATTCTGAAAGAAAATGAGTAATAAGGGTATATGTGTTGGGGAGTAATACTTGACCTATTAGATATGAAAGTGTATATTAGTTATAAAACAAGTATTTTAAATCAATGTTCAAATAATATGAAGCAACAGTAATTAGATTACTGGTAGTTGAACAGACAAGATGGTAGTTGAACAGACAAGAAAAATGGAAATAGATAAAGTGTTTATAAATATCAAAAATAAAAACTACTATCTAGTGAAGGTTACATTTTAAATCAATGGGTGAGATGAGGAATTATTTTATAAATGATATTTTGACAACTGGACAATACTGGCAAAAAATGTTGAATCTTTACCTCACTACTTAAATTAATAATTACCAACTGCATTAAAGACTGACATAAAAAATGAAATCATAAAAATATCAGAAAACATGGATCAGTATTTTTATAATCCTGGCCAGGCAAAATTGTTTCTAAACATTATACTGTAAGCAGAAATTAAAAAGCAGGTCAACAGATTTGATTACATAAAAATTGTCATAAAGCAATAATAAGGAAGCTTAAAATAAATGACAGAAGAAAAAATATTACAGTGTAATAAGGATTAACAATTCCTAATATGAGCAACTGCAAATTGATAGACATGAACACCCAAAAGAAAAAATGTTAAGGGTATAAACAGTTAACTACACAAGAAATATAAATACAAACAGCCAATTAACATATTGAAATACACTCTCATTAAAAATAATGCAAAGAAAACAATAAACTTTTGGCTGTCACTGAAAAATATTAAAGATCAATAATCTGTGTTTTGTGCACTATTGGTGGCAGTGTAAACTGGAACAGCTTTGGTAAAGGGCAGTTTGCCAATATAGCTCAAAATTTTAAATCTGCATACTCAGTGACCCAGACAGAAATTAGACATTTAGAAATTCAGTGGAAAGACAAAATGCATAAAATATAATACATATAGACATATGTAGCAGCCTAAACTATATGTGCACAAGTTAATATAGTCTCCTTACAATCAAATACTGTATAGCAGTTAAGAGAGGTAGATTTATAAACACTTTCTTGAAAATATTTCTACATTTATTGTGAAGCATTTTGTTTTGTTTTGTTTTTTGAGACACAGTCTCGCTCTGTCACCCCAGGTAGAGTGCAGTGGCATCATCATAGCTCACTACAACCTCAAACTCCTGGGCTCAAGCGATCCTCCTGCCTCAGGCTCCCGAGTAGCTGGGACTACAGGTGTGCACCACCATACCTCTAATTTTTCTATTTTTAGTAGAGATGAGGTCTCGCTCTTGCTCAGGCTGGTCTCGAACTTCTGAGCTCAAGCAATCCTCCCGCTCTGACCTCCCAGCATGCTAGGACTACAGGCGTGAGCCACTACACTCAGACTATTGTGAAGTTTTTATGACATCATTTTGATAGTTTTGTATGTACATGTGCACGTGCATAGGAAGATGTCCAGAGGCATCAACACAAATGTTAACAGTGCCTAACTTTGGATATATAGATGGATTTGGTGGCTTATTACTTTTGTCTCATTACTTACGTTTATTGCTTTATATGCATACTACCTGACATGTATGGCATGTGGTAAGCACTCAATAAATGTGTGAATGAATAGATGGGCATGAATTCCTGATTATAATATGCACAACCCTTTGCTAATCTTAGAAATAAAGCAGGACATAGCAGCATTAAAGTCTCATTTCATAGAAAAGAGCAACAAGATTTCAATCAGAACTAACACACTTACTTTTGAGGCCCCAGAGAGTCTCTACAAATTCCTGAATATCGGGAGTTTTAAGGATTAACATCTTTGGATAAAAAGGAATCTTTGAAGGAAGCCATTGTGTTGGTTCTTTAGCTACTGTCTCTCAGCTCCAATTCCACCCTTCTATCCTCTGCTCTGTGATGCTGGCGCTGGGACTCAGCCAAATACATTTCCCTGACCCCTTTGACTGCTGTCTTCCTATTAAGTTAGGAAGACAAATAGGAAGTGCTAGGGGGAAGATGGAAAGTAGGAAAAGGAAAACAAGATCTACTTCTTTGTCTTTGATTGCTAATCTTTATTGGTGTGGATCTAATAATTTAGGCAGCTGATCTGTTCAACTACTTTCATAACTCCTAGAACTGTATGGATTGCACCCCTCAGAATTACCAAGACCAGTTGATGTTGAACTTTCTCAGTGGTCTGAGTACCAACACCATAATGACCTTTTTTTTGGTGCTCCAAGGCTCTGGTAACCCCACTTTTTCCCCTTTTGTCCCCCAAAACCCCCAGGACTAGCAGCTGCATCCTGCAGTTATGATCTCTGGGTTACCCTCTAATGCCTCTGTATCCACATCTCCTCTGTTGAAATAGGGTGGGCTTTCCTGATTGGACACATGCTGATAGAGGTACTCCTGGAAGAACAGACACAGTAAAGTGGTTAATGGCAGGATTAAGATACAGAGACATGTGCATAGAGGGAAGTAAAACTCAATGGAAATCAAGCAGGAGGGAGCAGGGAGAAGGGGATGGACGAAAACCTACCTAACAGGTACGATGAACACTATCTGGGTGACGGGCACACTTATAACCATGACTCAAGCATTATAAAAGGAATCCATGTAACCCAGATATTTGTACCCCTGTAATACTTTGTACCCCTGTAATACTTTGAAATAAATAAATTTTAAAAGACATAAATGCTTAAGGCCAATTTGTTAAGGTTAGCACTTTGGAGGGTGTTTGAATGTTAAAGGGATGTTAATACACAAAGATGTCTAGATCAGCAAGGGTCTGGGTGGCTCCATCCAATGGAACTTCCTGTGATAAACATGTTGTCCAATTTGGTAACCAGTAGTCACATGTGGCTATCGAGCATTTGAAATGTAGTTAGTATGACTAAGTAACAGGATTTTTAATTTCATCTGATTTAAACTTAAATAGTGGCTACTGTATTAGTGCAGGTCTTGGGTGACTAGAGGGCGAGAGAACCTCAAGAATTCTCCTCTGTTAAGTTGCCAGATATTTTAATGGGGGCTGGGGTTACAAAAACAAGAGATACAATCTCTTTCTAAAGAACTCAGTCCAGCAGTGGAAGACAGTCATGTAAAACAAACCACTAAGAAAGATCATTCTGCTAAAAGCATGGAAGATGGATTTTAGGGGTAAGATCAAAGAAATCGAGAGACTACACAGGGACGAATCTAATAGTCCAAACTCAGAGATGACAGACCTCACCAGCCACAGTAGTGAGAAGTGTTAAAAAATCTGACTTGTTGACACTTGGTAATCAATGGGAAATAAAAGTAGAATTGAGAATAATTCCTCAATTTTGGATTATATCATTCCATCAAGGGAATATAAGAGAATTTGGGAAAAAGTGATGCATTCTGCCTGGATGTGCAAAGTTTAAAGGACCTATGAAATACTCATATATGTTGAACAGACAACTGGAAATATTAATATATATTAGTCTAGCTAGAACTCAGAAGGGAAGTTGGTTAGAAAACATAGACTTGTGAATTATGTAGGCAGTACGTGAAGATAAACTAGTAAACATGACCACCCATGAAAGATTAAAAAAAAAAAAAAAAAAAGAAGGGGGCCAAGTATCATACCTTGAGCAAGAATATTTAAGAAGTAGAAAGAAAAGAAAATGACTAGGAACACAGGTAGAAAGGAGAGTAGCCCAAAAAGGCCTGTCTCAGGAAGCCAAAAATCCTGAAAGTCAGAAGCAGGAGTAATCAACACTGACAAATTGTAGAAAGGGCTGACAATTATCGACTATTTAATATGTGGCAGATATTTTCTAAACGTTTTATATGAAACCCATTTAATCTTTAAAAGAATACTCTAAGGTAGGTTATACTGCAATGCCCATTTTATAGAGGAAGAAACAGGCACAGAAAAATTAAATCGCTCAATGAAGGTCAACACACAGCGAGTAAATAGTAGAGCAAGGATCTGAACCTAGGCAGTTTGGTTTCAGAGCTTGCACTCCTATCCATTCACAAGACAGACAGAAATCCAGTCAGGACCGAAAAATATTTGTGTGTGCAGCTTTGGCTAGAACACATGCAAAAATGGGCATGCTTTATGGCTGAGGGGAGATAAACAATTTTAAGCTCTCTGCCCTTTCATGTAACATACAGTAAGACAAGGAAAATTCCTCCACCCTACTTTAGCTAAGGCTCAATTACAGTCTCTCAGGATAGGGCCATAGGCAATTCTTAGATAAATTAAGATTGGAAGAGCAACTATCTAAACCAAGTGTTTTTGAACCAATTCTCACATTAAAAGCTTTTTAAGAATACACATGATAGATAAGACCTAGACAGTTTAAAAAGAAAAGAAATAAAAGTTTCTCACATGCTTCTAATGCACAACCAGGGTTAAGAATACTGGTCTAGCTCTAGATTATAAAAAAAGCAAGAGAACCATTTGCTATGGCACAAACATGTTATATAGGCTAGTCTAGGGTGAAAAAGTGAGCTTTTTGGATTACTTTTGTAGAAGAGCAAACACACCCCCAAAATAATGGATGTATTTTTAATTAAATTTACAAGTTTATTTTTATTACATTCTATTCTATTTTCTTCATAATATTGGGTTTTCAATGTTCACTCCCTTATTAACTGGTTAACTAATAATTAACTGTAAATTTACAGGTAATGTCCCCAATTTTCTTGGCAAGGCAAAAACAAAAATCTTCCAGTGTTGTAGAAGTTGGCATTGAATAGGAGGTTGAGGGTGGCAGTGGAGACCTGAAACACCCATTGAGAACTGCACAGAGAATGAATAAGGACATTTGAAATCTTGGTGTGTTTGCATGTGTGCACTCAATTGTATATATTTCCCTCAATCATGACTCATTTATTTTTATTATTTTCTTATCAGTGCTATGTTATTCATTTTATTATTTTTTATTGTAAGCCACTCCTGTCAAAGCTAATTAGAAAAAGTAGGAACTGGAGGCTGGAAAAGAGGGGAAGAGAGAGAGAAAAGATATGTAAAATAGATGGCACTTCATTTTTGTAAAAACAATGACTCTCCCTTTCCACCCTCCCCACTCCAAAAAGACCCACCACCATTTATGTGTATATACTGCATTAGGTTATCCAAACATGGGAAATACGTGGCCACGATAGTTAACGGCAACCTTTAGATTGGGGGTAAAGAGGGGAATGGAAAAAGGACATGGATAGGTAAGAATAAAATCACTAGCAAAATAAAAGTATATCCATGATGTGATGTGAGGTGAATCTGATGAAATAAACACATCAACAAAGACCAGGAGTCAACATGAACTATTTTCATTCATTCAACAAAAATTTGTCCAATGAAAGTACTGAACTGATTAGATGATGCATAGTAAGCAATTTCTAGCTGGGACTGCTATAATTTTAATATAGTTTTTAGAATAAAAACGTAAAAGAAAATAAAGAAGATGAAAGAGCAGAGCTATAGATATTTGCACTGTATCTTCAGGCTAAAGAGACGACACTAACAATCATATTCTTGTCTCTGGAAAGGAGGTATACAAACTGGGCTATCACATACCGTTATATAGATTGAATTGCTCCCAAGATTTTTATGTTGAATTCCTAACCCCCATGTGATTGTATTTGGAAATAGGGCCTTTCAAAAGGTAACTGTGGTTAACTGAGGTCATAAGTGTTGGCCCTAATCTAATATGACAGGGGTCCTTATAAGGAAGAGACATCAGGGATATGGCACACAGAGAAAAGGCCATGTGAAGATACAGAGAGAAGGTGGTGGTCTGCAAGCCAAGGAGAGAGACCTTAGGAGAAACCAAAGCTGCCAACAGTCTGATCCTGGACTTCCAGCTCCAGAACTATGAAAAAATTTCTATTTTTGAAGCCACTAAACCTTTGGTATTTTGCCGTGGCATCTCTTAGCAGACTAATATACATATTTTGGATGAAGTTTATCATGGTGGCACAACTAATGGTATTTAATCTACCTAAAAATGTAAATTTAAAAAAAATTACACAAGGGTATTCCCACTTACTCCCCCAACTCGGCCCCCCCACAAAGTATCCATGTTATTGTACTTCTGGAAGATGACAGGACCCAGAGGCGTAAGTCAACAAGTCTTAATCATAAAGCAAAGATATTGAACTTAAAGTAAACCAGAAACAGGAGGAAAAATCTACCTTACTCTCAATTAAATCTAAAAGTAACCAAAAGAATTCTAGCTGCTTTCTTGAAATTGCAGTGAGGGAAATACAGAAAAGCTTATTCTCAACAAACAAAAGATCATAAGTGAATGGAAATTAAATAGCATCAATTTAAGGTGCACAAAATGCTACCAATAGTTTCACTAAGTACAGTGGTTCTCAAACTTTAGCAGACATCAAAATTACCTGAAAGACTTGTTAAAACACAGATCACCTGTAGAGTTTCTGAATCAGTAGTTTTGAGGTAGGGCTTAAGAATTTTCAGTTATGACATGTTACCAGATGCTGCTGAACTTGCTGGTCTGAAGAACACACTTTGAAAACTATTAATTTAGTATACGGTCACTATTGTATTTTAATGAATGTGAAGAGTATTAGAGGGGTCCCTCTTTGCTACTGGTCTCCCGAAATGTCTTAAGTTCTATCTATTTGAATTCTACCTGAATTATTTCAAAATAATAATTTTTGGGGAGTGGGAAGGAGTACCAGAGTAACCACAATGACAGTCATTTAAATCTAAGCAAAACCTGTCATGAACAATAGTTCTATGAGGTTCCGATTCTTAAATTATTAGCTATTTAAGCTATATTTAACACAGTAAATTATGTAAACAAATTTCACTGACCCAAATCTTAAGACTATATTAAAAGCCAATATAAAAATAAGTTGCTCCCCTAGATATTGAAAAAAGGTCCCTTTTTAAAATAAGTTATTTCAGATTCCTTAAAAGGAATTAATAACCTGGTTTTTAAAAGTAAATACAGTAATACTTACCTTCAGCACATGAGTCACAGGATTCCCTGGATATGCCTTTTGAAAGAAATAATTCTATGTGGTATCTGAGCACTTTGTGTCTCAGGAATCAGTTATATACATAAACACAAACAACTTTACCATTATGGTAGAGTATCATAAAATATTGAAGATATTTTACAAAAGCTGTGATGATACACATAAAGTTTTTAAACTTAACAAGACTTGAAAACCAATGCAGAATTCTGTTCAGTAGAGAACTTAAAATCTAAACATAAACACATTTTGATAGGTACAATACACAAAATCTAACTTTACAAGGGGAATAGTAACGACCAATACCTTGTCATTAATACCTCAGCAGTACATCAACACCTTTACAAAGAGCATCATATACTAGCTTAATGTTTTTTTCTTCCTCCTCTATCTAGGATCTTTTGTGAGGCATTTATAAAGAGCACTAGTTTTGGCGACGCTATAACAAACATACACATAGTATAATGATGTATTTTACTATACTAAGTTTCATTTATAAAGAAATTTTTATAAATTCAAAAATAGGTTGTTGGTAACATGATTACCTTTAAAGCATTGATTTTGATTTTCATTCACAATATTACTTCATTAATCTTAAACAGCAGTTCCATCTACAAAATGTTCTACAGCTTTATCCTTTTTGAAAAGGAGGTAAATAAAAGCAGTTAAGATACTCATAACTTCTAGTTAAACATTATCAACTTCACTTCACAGCAGTGATTAGTAGTGAACATTTTCAATTAAAGTGGTATACAATTTACAAAAATAGAATGATTATATAATGCAAAACATTGTCCTCCATTATGAAGAATATATCTATGTGGGTATATGTGTGTGTATATATATGCACGTGTATATATATACATATTTAAGTTTCACAATTAAATAGCCCTTATTCAAGTACTTTTTTCAGGTTTCTCTTGAAATAATCACCTTACTATATCATTTGTAAATACATAAAAAAATAAGATTAAGCTAAGAAAAGGTTAAAAGTTTCAGTGTAGTTTGACTTAAAAATCAGCCATTTACTTCAGTGAAAACCTGATTGAATTCAAAACAGGTTTAGGTGCCATACTAAGTTCAACAACTTAGTTAAAAATATAGATATATTTAAGTGTCAAATACGTAATAAATTTCCAATGTGCTACCATTAGAGCAAAGTTAAAAGATTATATTAATCTATTTATCACCTAATCTTAATCCCCAGACAAAATTCATTTATATATTATAGTTAAAATAATACACTGATATACAATATACCTGCTTACAAACACATAGGTAGCCATAAATAAAACTTTATTCTTAATTTCATTCACAAGCTACCAAATAATTATGTATCATACACAGTGCTGAACACGTAAATGGCTATAGTCATGGAAGGATCCAGACTGAATGGAAAGCTGTTGATAAAGAGAAGATAAAAGCAAAGTAATACTGTCACAGAAAGGTGGCAAAAGCATAGTTTTGCCATAATAAAATCAATCAGATTTGTAATTACACATCAGTTCTGGTTAAAACAGAGTCTGAGCGCCATGCGATTCTCAGCTTTATTGTTTGCAGTCTGACTTAAGACTGTATAGTCATTTTGTCTTTTGCAGTTATTAAAATAAAAAAAGTTAAAATCTATAGCAGCAACAAGCAAACCCTGTGACAGGAAGGCAAGGGTTAAGAACTAAAAAGAGTTTATACAGTTATGTTTAGGGGAAGTGTGTGCAGTTTATCTTCCATCAGCAGGAGTTCGACTGAGGGACAACATGATTCGGGCAAATCGCTCACAGAGTTCATGCGTGGAATATGAAGGTAACTTCGGTGGCTCATGGAAACCTTTAATCTCCATAGAACAATCAAGCAGTTTTGGCAGAAAATCTGTCAGCTTTTCTTGGAGGTTTGCTGCAAATATAAACAATTAAATTTAACTAAAGATAGGAATTATCAGATGACCATCCTCAACATGATTTATTAACTTACAGTGATATGTAAAATAATAGCCATTTTGGGGGAAGAGAGAAAAACATAAATGGCAACAGCAACGTTCACAGCTTAATTCATCAATAAGGAAAAAAAGTAATGATGTGAAAATATTATGGAATATAAAAAATGGCAAGAATAAATAACATCTAATTCTAACTGCTTTTAATCCCAACAATCTAAGTGCCTACTAGCACTGTTTAAACTTACATTCCATTTCTTGACCAAGGTAGGAACACCATCGATTTCTCATATCTTCCACAGCCAGTATATCTTTCTCTTCCATTTCATCCACCAGTAATAAGGGCAAAAATGGGACAATAAACTCATTCATGATAATCAGCCCATTGTTTACTTCTCGATCCTCTCCAGATTCAAACAGTTCTGCAGCTTGCTCATTTAATTTCTTAATGCAATGGGAAAAAGAACAACAGGTTTAGTTTCCTTTTTTATTAAATCAAAATACCTGTGTTAATATTGAAGACAACATAAATATGTTCATAAACAGTATTAGAACAGATGGCCCTCAGAAAAAACAATCTCAACCTATTCTAGAACTGAAAATCTCTTAGAAAAAGCTACGCATAAACACAACAGCAGCAACAAAAGCAAAGAGCAGTGGAGAAAATACTGTCATTGTGTTTTTAGTTCATGTTCAGCTTATGTTACTTTGATCATTACTTTAGGGGTCATTTTTTATTCTCTAAAGATTAACTTCCTCCAATTCTAAAATTCTACAAGCAAAGTAATTTCAAAAATAAATTCAGACTCCATATTAATTTTAAAAAACTCTTCAGCATTTTATCCGTAAATGTCAAGTGAATATAAGCTATTATATTCCTTAATACAGAAATATAAAGGTGGGAAAACTCTCACTGAATGAGCGCGGGGCGCACAGTTTGGGGAATGTCCATGATTGTAGCTCTGACATGGGCAGTGCATGGGCAACATATATAGCCAAAGTGTTATACCCCCATAATATTCTGAAATAAAAGGAAAAAAACCCCACAAAAATATAAAGGTAACCAATTCACTTATTCCTTCAATAAATTCTTAATGAGTACATGCCATGTGCCAGAAACTGTTCTAGATGCAGGGGTACCCAAGGGATTAATACAGAAACTTAAGATTCCTCAATGTAAACACAAAACTAGAAAGTCAGGCAGCTTTGACTCTTCCATTTCCTTCTTCCCACTCATCTAATATCCCACTCATCCCATATCCTTTGATTTCATTCCCTTCACCATTTTCTACACCCCTGCTTCGTACCAACTGTACTGCTGCCTCAGTTGAGGCCCTCACCCTCTTTCGTCTGTCTTTCCCTCTAGGGACTTCTTGACTTCAACCTACTCCTTTCCATTTCATCCTCTAATAAACCACACATACATACAGTGTTCCTTTGGCTGGAAAGTTCTTCACCCTTCTCTACAATGAGTAAAACTATTTCTCCATCAAAATCCAGATCAATGTTTATCTTTTCTCTTAAGCTTCTTCTTAACAATTCCAGGTATATCATTTTGCATATTTCTCATAAAGGTACTTCTTCCAGAACAATTATTTGTGTATATCTCTTACCAGACTGGGTTTTCTAAGAACAGGAAGTGTGTCTTACTCACCTCTGTATCCCTCAGAACCTGACACTCATTAAATATATAATATGAAAAAACCTGAAAAGAACACTAATATAATCCTCATGAGGTTTCACTTAAATCCCTATGTAATACAAACAACTACGTGTGGCTAGTTTACTATGAAAAAATGGTATTCTATTTTTTTTTTAATGTTTCAGAGGAACTATCAAGTTTTGGTTGTATTTATGTTTAAAATCAGCTTTACTAAAATATTCCCATACTCTAAAATTCAACGTTTTTAAGTTAAATAAAAATTGCTCTAATACATTCTATGCATATTTCTATATACTTATATAAAACTCTGTATTTTTTAAAGCCAAAATACATATAATTTGGTGCTCCTTCTCTAGGATAGATTCAAAAACCTTTGTAACTAGTCAAATTAAGAATACCATCCTCAATGGACACAAACCATCAACAATTTAAGTTGTTTAAATGCAGTAAAATCAGCTCAGAGAAAAATAACAACCTTCTAACATACCCATTCAAAAATTTTAAAGACATATTGCATACTAAAATTAATGTATGCTGTGTATTTCTACTGAAAAAAAATTTCACCAACAGACCCAATAAAATTTTCAGAAGTACAGTTAAACCATGTAACAAACCTATATAGGTTCAAACTACATATACTCTTTGAATACCTCTGTCATAATTTTTTAAACAAGAAAAACAATCACAACTTAGAAGTTCGCAATATAGAATAGGGTGATGTCAATGGTTAACTGAGAGTAAACTCTAATCAGAAAGAGTATAAGATGGAATTTGTGATTTCATACATAAAGGTAAGTTTATTCAAGGAACATAAAGTACTCCAGAGAGCTATAATTAAGTAAATTGGTATGAAAAAATTATTAAAAAGAATTTTTAAAAGTTTATAACAATAGTAATATTTCAGCACATAGATCATGAAAATATTTGAGGGAAAAAACTACCAATCACCAGGTGCAAAAAAAGATACTGTATTACAATAACTCCTTTAACATTATGTACATTAAGTATACCATCATTTATAAATTCTCAGAAAAATCTATTATTTATATTTTGGAATAATGATAATGATATTTCTTAATGATCTATGCAGCCCCTCTTCTCCCACCAAAAAAGGAGTGGTAGTGTGATGAAGAAATCTAAATATAGGAACATGAACTGATCCCATTTTAAAAACATTTCTGGTTTAACATCTGCAATACCTAGGATCCATAAAGAAGAAGGGATAAAGAATTGAGTGTAATTTGCCATCTTAAGGGAACAGACCCAGTTTACAGACATCACCATGATTCTTATCCCATCAGAGTTTATATATGAGTCTGGAAAACTTTCCCAATGTAAGGCAAAATGATAAGCACATACTATGTGCATTCAACTTACTAGTAAACATTCTCTTCTATAATGTGATATCAATTCTTCATCATGTCCTCTGTATAAGCCTTTGGACAAGAGTTCTTTGTTATTCTGATAAGCACAGATAAGGAACAGCAAGGAATCTATATAACTTAAAAATTAAAAAGAAACAAACAGCATTAGTATTATTTCATGTTTGTACAAAAAAAAGTCAACTACAATTATAAATCATTTTAAGTATACACTTACATTTTGACTATCTAAAACAATATTGTAATTAAAAATATCACCTGATGTAGTGTATGCCTGCGAGCATCTTTTTAGCAACACCAACATCTGAAACCAGTAGCTAGTTATGTCTTAAAGTAAAACATAAAATGGGGGGCAGAAATTAAGAAAAAACTGGTAGAAGAGACCATAATTGATGAATTCAGATAGTTCTTTCTGCCTTCTTTGGTGTTTATCTTCCTGCTGTCTTCCATTCAGAATCAACATAGGACCGATGTGAAAGCCAACAATCTACTTGTTTAACAACACATGTCATTTTTGTATGAAGAAAGAAATCAGATTACTTTATTCTATGATGACAAACATCATTTGGTTTGTTCAATGACTGTTTAGTCAGGCTTTTTCTATGTGCAGACACAGTTCTAGTCATTGAGAAAAATGTAAAACATAGAAGAGAGAATATCCAAGAAGTGGAAAGGGGAAAAAATGCTTCTAATCTGAGAGACCTAGTGGGATAAAACAAAAATAAAAAAGCCCAAAAACTAACATAAAAGGCTCACAGGGTTGGGCTTATGTGTTATATTAATACAGGTCTAGACATTACAAAGCTCAAAGCAGGTTTAAAAAAGGGACATAACAGAGTATTATTTTTACCTCTAAAATAATTATCCTTCTCTTAATATGTTAGAGAAAAAAATATATACAGGCACATATTTGTATAACTGAAATATGAAAGATATTCTAAGATATCTGCTTTGTGTTGGTTTTTCCAGTAATTAACATATTTTCTCACACAATATGGAGAAATACAACATTCTAAAAAGTGAAAGGGAAATATTGAAAATAAACACAATTCTAAAAGTCTAGGTTATGCTGCCAGTGTTATTGTTTATTATTTAATATATGTGCTCAGACATAAAATAAGTCCATTCTACATCCCAAATGTTAAACATAAAATTATTTGGAAATTAATGTACACATTTGTGACAAATCAAATTACACCCCTGAAACTGCCCTGATAAATAAGTTTATTTTAAACATTTTTTTTTAATGGCTTCTTTTCAGGAATTAGTTTTTGAGAAAACTTAAATTGAGTATAAAATTTTATTTTGAAATAATGTGATTATGTTAATAAATACATCCTCAGCTATTTTGTTCTATTTAAAAACAGGGAGCAATAATATTAAGTGTTGTTTTTACATCATTAAGTTGCAGTAGTTTGTTATACAATAAATAAACAGCACATCTATCTTTTCTTCATAGCTATTAAGTTTCTTGTTAAAAAGATCTCTCCTGAATGACATTCATATCTGGCCTTCTAGACCTGAGTCACCTCTCTGAGAATAGCTCTGAAACCATGACCATGTCCAATTTTCTACTGAGGTATGTAAAATGTTCCATATTTTATCAACCTTTAAAGTGCTTATGAATATGTATTCAAATAAATCCAGAATAAGATTCAGCAATCCAGTTACCACATTCTTATCTAAGATGAAATAGATTAGGTAGCCTGGCAGACTCTCTTTAACTTCCCCTTATACTACTAAAAAATTATGGTTCCTAAAACCATGATTTCACTTCACTACTCACAGAATTGACAAGGGCCCATCAGTAAATATTTCATTCAAGTCTTTCAATTGTTATATTTTCATTAAAAAATTTTTTGACAGATCTTTTTGGCAATATTTTATACATAGCTATCTATGGTAACTGCTATATTTAAAATTATAAAAATAATATTTCTTTTAAAGTTATTCCATAAATATTATTTGTCACCATTATTAATTTCCTAGTCAATCCTTCCAATTTAATAAGCATTTCCTATACTAGAATATTGGCTTTCTGAACAAGTATTTATTTGAGAATTGATAAGCAAATTATAAAATTTAAACATACTTTCAAGTTCTATCTTAAGGTCCTTTAACAAATGCTAACTAGGAACAACTAGTAGAAGTTATGCAGGTAGCTACAAAGTGACAGTTTTATCTTTTTAATTCTTACTGAGTGAGATAAATAAATATTTTTTGTACTTGTGATTTCATTAAATTATATAATACAGGGGTCTCTATCTTAATTTTTGTCTCCTTAGTTGTGTGATCTTGAAAAAGTTACTGCATCTCTGTGGAGCCTAATTTCTTTACCTATAAAACTGAAATGTCTTTTTTGATCTTAGACACTCTATTCAACTGTAAGATCATTTTAATATTTTTCTCACATCCGCACAAATCTTATAAATCCTAAAAGTGAATTGAATATATAACATAATATTCTCTCACCGCACAAATCTATATCCTAAAAGTGAATTTATATTACTATTAAAGATTCATCTTGACCAACAATAGTGATATAATAACTATTTACAAATAGGATTTATTTTTCATAACAAAGTGAAATTATCATAAAGCAAAATGACTGGACTGTATATTGTACTAGTTTTAATATGTTAGACAAAGCAATCCTGTATTGAACATTTTAATTATTTAGAAATGCTAAGTCGTTGGCCAACAAACTTCGACCACTATGCCAACGTCTATGATTGGCTATAGGCGGACCAAACATGAGGCTCTACATTTTCAAATTTGCTAGTTACTAATGAAATTGCAACTTGTGCATTGTATACATGTTATTCAAATTGAATGCCACATGGTTGTGGTCACATGTTCGACAAATAATCAGCATTATCAGCAGTTCTTATCTTTACAAAAAAAAAAGTCATACCGAAGAGACTTCATATACCTTTTTACTGGCTCAAGTGAACGAGAAAAATCAATATCCTTTTATTGCTGCAATGACACTATGCAAGTAAAGCAATTTTCAAAGACAATACTGTCAGTAAATCAATGTAAAGAATAGCTAAGAAAATGGAGAAATAAGTAAATGCAAACTAGTAAATAATCTGAAATGGTAAGTAAAGCAAAATCCATCCTTTCTTAATAATAATTAAAATAATAATAAATAACAATATTACAATTAACTAAGTAGAAATGTCTTTAAGACTGTCTTTAATTTAAATGAAAATTAATCTAAAATGTGTTTGCAGTCATATTACTAAGAAGTTTTCTACAGCTGTACTTTTTATGCTACCTAGAAGTTCTGACAAAGAGACAGATTGGAAACACTATCTCTGATATGAAGTCAAGATGAGACTCAGAAAGAATATTAAAAGGGCTGGTGACTGAAGGCAGATGTTAGGGAATAAAAAGAGTTTCAGGTGCTGGACTCCCAGCTTCTTTGGTCCCTGAAAACTTTCTAGGCTTCAATTCAATCCTATTCCATCCTATGCTTCAACTGCAGTATTTGAGAGCTAATAAAAATAAAGACACTAATGCCCAACTTACAGATTTAATTTAAAACAGAAAATACATTTTATTTGAGGTATATGGGAAGTCTCTGTACTAATTTCACAATTTTTCTATAAATCTAAAACTATCCTAAAATAAAATGTTTATTAAAAATACATATGGTGAATAAAATCTTTTGTATAGATGACATCATATCTGAACAGAATTAAGTTTAAAAATAAAGCTCTTTTCATATTTGTCCACTTTGTTTGCCTTACCTTTCTCTTTGAAAATTTTCTAGCCCAATTATGAGATACATAGTTGTTTCCCTGAATTTCCTATAATCCTGATGCCACTCCTGTAGTTGAAAGAAAGTATTAAAAATATTCAGGGTAAGATTTTAAAATTATAATGAAACTGTTCATAAAGTAACATTGTTATGATAACTATTTGATTTAATAGAAACAAAGAGTTCAAAATTAAGATAAACTAGACCTAATTCAAGACTTTACCTGACACACAAGAGTATTTATTAATAATAAACATAAAAATCATTAGGCATTGATGAGGAAATAAACAATAAAGATCTCACTGGAAGACAACAGAAATACCAAGGCAGTATAATCAATCAGGTAGTCTTTCTCTCAAAAATCATATCACTGAAATATTATTATAGTATCTACATCACACTGAAGGTAGGAGGTAAATGAAGTTATTACTTTAATATGAATCAAAGCTTGAACACTTAGCTAATAAAGAATTTTAAGGAACTAAAAGAAAAATGTTATAATAGATTTATTTAACCTTTTAGTTTTGCCAAATTTGTGGCAAACTTGATTTTAAACGTGGTAGCTTAATAGTTTATTCACCTGAGATATGGTGAAAGGATAGCTGCAATTCACATTTCAGTGCCCCACCCCCAAAACAATTATAGGGTATATAATAGGACTAAACAATTCTGAGCTGATACTCTACAGCTCTCAAAGACAAGAAAATTAGGATTTTCTTAACTTGTTTAATAAAAATTGACTCAAGAAAAAGAACTAAAATTCAATACAGGATTAATCTAAAAGAGAATACTGATAACAAAAGTGTTAAAGATTTTATATACACACCATTATAAGCAAACAAAAATAAGACACATATAAATTATTAGCCAACTATATTCACCTTAAATATAAACTATTTTAATTCTAAATTTTAATTTAATTTTAATTTTTCAAGGCATAATTTTCATACTATTAGTAGATCTTAACACATAACGGTACAATTTGTCCTGAAGTATAGAGTTAACTTTTCTGGAGAAGGTATTCAACCTGTCATTCCATGTTGTCATTAGAATTGCCTTAGAAGTTGTGAGTAGGCAAACTTTTTCTGTAAAGGGCCAGATAGTAAATGTTTTATACTTTGCAAGCCTCATCTTTTGCAGTTACTCAACCCTATAACTGTAGTGTGAAAGCAGCCACAGATAATAAACAAATGGATGTGTTCCGATAAAACTTTATTTACAAAAACAGGTGGTAGGTTGGATGTGGTCTGTGGGCCAAAATTTGCTGACCCCTGAACTTAGAGCAAGACAAAGATATAAGGGATATGCAGAATCCAAAAACAAGTCATTTAAATACCTACAATTTAATGGCTCTACAGTTAGAATATGAGAATGTTTCAGAATAAAAATATGCTTAATCCAATCTGTTGAAGCAACTTCAACAATGGTTGCACAATCAAATCACAATTAAAAATCAAGTCCCATGAACATGAATCTTGGTGACATGGGTAGAGAGATCAATCAATTTGAAGGGCACAGATTTAGAGCTATTATTAGCTGAAAGACGACTTGCTCCTCATGGTCATGAGAAAACATATTCTGGATATCTATGGCTCCAGATTGCATATCCTGGTCAAAAAATCTCTAGTCAATGTGCGTCTTTTATGAGTAAATAAATATCTTTGTGCTTCTATCTATGTTGACTTTTAAACAGCTTTATATAGGGGCCTTTCACAGTTGAAATGGAGTTTTGCATATGGAGTGAAGAAGGGATCCAATTTCATTTATTTCCTGGAACCACTTATTGAAAAGTATTTCATTATTCACTGATCTGCATCTCTCTGGCATTTATCATGTGTCCACATATAGGTGAATACATTCCTAGATTTTCTATTCTGTTTTACTGTTTTAATTTACCTATTCTTATGCTAATGTTATTATAAAGCTATAATGGTTAAAACAGTATGTCTTGATTTCTAGTAGAATAAGCTTTTCCACCTTCCTCTTCAAAAATGTCTCTGGTAGATGAACATCTTTGCATTTCCATAAAATTTTTGAATCAGCTTATCAAGGTCCATAAAACATCTTGGTAGAATTTTCATAGGGATGGCACTGAATCTATAAACCATATAAGAAAAACTGATATCTACACAATATCAAGTTTTCTGTATCATTATGCATATCCATTTATTTAGGTCTTCTTTAATGTTTCCCAATAGGTTTTGTAATTTTCCCCACAGAAGTCATGCATATCTTTTGTTCAATTTATTTCTAGGTACTTCATAGTTTTGGTGTCTTTTATAAATTTCATTTTCTAATTATTTGTTATTAGTATAAGAATAAAATTGATACTTCACATAGATTTATATGTTGCAAAGCTCTCTTATTAGTTCTAGTACTTTATCTGTAGATTTTATTTGAGTTTCTAGGTTAAAAATGTGCAAATAATGATGACTTTGTTTCTTCTTTACAATCTTTTACTTTTTGCTTATTTTTGTTGCCTTACTTTTTCCTGATCACAAAAGTAAAGTTTTCAATATTCACAATTCTACGAATTTGCTGTAGTTTTGTTGTTTTTTATTTTTGATTTTAGAGACAATCTTTAGTACATTAAGGTAGCTACCAAATGGGACCAAACATTAATCAAAGGGCACCCAGGAAAGCAATTTCAAATTTACTAGATTTATAAATTTTAAAAAAGACAATAAAGTTACATTCAAAAGCTTGAAGAAATACTAGGTGTTTGAATTGGTCAATTAAAATAAAGAATATTAATTTTAAAGCCAAAGTTAACACAAAGAATTTTGTGAACAAAAAATCCCAACAGCACACATACAAAGTGGCCATGTGCATGCTCTCTCTCACAGACAAAGGAGTCTCATAATGACAAATGTAAATGGCATATAATGACTAAAACAAATCTCTAACTTTCCCCCAAAATACCTGATGAAGCAAACTGAAAGAAAAAAAAGTACAGCATACCTTCAGTGTAGTACAGCAGTTAAGAATGTAGGTTCTATTGGCAAAGTTGTAAACTTCTAAGTGTGAAAACTTTAGGCAGGTTAGTTCACCTCCCTATGGCTCATTTTCTCATAAAACAGGAATCAGAATATCACCTACCTCAAGAGTTTTACTCTATAGATTAAATCAGTTGATAAAGGTAATGCACTTAGAAGAATGCTTGGCATATAGTAGGCTCCAGATAAACATTTGTTATGATCATGTAATCACAATTCCAGAGTTAATTTCAAAATTAGCAATGTAGTTTGTTACTTTGTTTTTATGCCAGAGAAGTTCATTTAAAAAGTAGTTGAGAACTAGTATTGGAATACAAAACCATATATATACACACCAATTTGTATACAAAAACAAAAATCTTCTTTTTTTGGTTTTAAATTTGTTGGTCTACATGCCAAATCAAATAATCCTAAAATTATTTATAAAAGTATTAATACCTTAAGCATTGACTTGGAAATTTAATTTTTACTTATCATCCATAACAAATGCAAACTTAGTTGTGCTGAAATGAAAAGAGTGTTAGGGAACTACAAAATCCCTCAACCTTTACAAAAGCACATTACCTCATATTCCTCCAAGTTTACTTCTTCAGGTTTTATCATTTCCAGTTTGGCTTGAGCAACTTTCATTATGTTGTGACACCTTCAAATAAAAATAATTTATTCTAAATCAAAAGCAAAATCCACAAAAACTAAAACAAACTAAACTACCAAACACATATGGAAATGAAATGAAATCTACTGTCACTGAATGATAGTTT
This sequence comes from Daubentonia madagascariensis, assembly GCA_023783475.1. Classification (NCBI taxonomy): domain Eukaryota; kingdom Metazoa; phylum Chordata; class Mammalia; order Primates; family Daubentoniidae; genus Daubentonia; species Daubentonia madagascariensis. Next base: position 18,471,783 of record JAKFHU010001684.1, on the reverse strand, counting down.
TTGGGAGAAACAACTCCCAAATAACCTTAAGTGAAAAATGTGTTTTTTGGACCAATGTTGGATAATTACAAAGACAACAGCATTAATAATTCTAATTCAAATCTACTGTGTTACATTTATGTATGGCTTTTAAATTATATTCTATTAATACAACTTGCATAAGGAAAAAATGAAATGTGTTTTTATACTGTCCATTAATTAAGCAAGCTCACGAGAGATTACATCTTCTTTTTCCCCCAAATGGCATTATTCTTAAATAGTAAAAAGAAAGAATCCAAAATGTGGCTATCATTTCATGTAAAATGGAAAATATTTCAATGGATTTTATGATCAAAATCATTGATAAAGAAATCTCCACAAATATATTTAGTTAAATCACATGCACCTAATTCTCTCTTTAAAGCACAAGAAAAATCACATTATCAAAACAGACTGACTACTTGTGGTCCCCTGGGCAGAAAATTGCAAGACTAAAAAGTCAATGTGATTACTCCATTAATACGGTCTCCAAATTCAACAGCATACATTCACTGGAACACAGGACACTGACAGCCCAGATATTGAGGGTTATAACTGGTCATATTTCTGAGCTCTGTGCAATAACAAAGTAAGTGCGGTACATACTGCTACTAATACAAATAGTACTGGCCAACATTCATTCAGCATTCAACTGTCTACCAAATATTGTTTAAAACCATTCACTTGTATTTTTTCATTTAATCCTAAATTTCACAGCAGACACAAAAGGGAAGAATTGATCCTAGATGCTTTGCCTCCCCTCATATTCTCCTCTGCTATACAATTTTTTAATTCAGTATTTTTGAGACATTCATAAAGGATAATCATTTATTTCAGAACAAAAATGTAATTACTATGAACTCCAATATAGCGTAAATGTGTTTATATAATAAAATAACTTCCAACACTTTGGATCTTTACCTAGGCTATAATTTTTTTTAATGTCATTCATTCTAATTAGTTTAAATTTTAATTTTTAACATTAATGGTTTTATAGGAATTTCTAAGAGAAAATATTTTGGGGTGAGCCAAATTAATTTAACCATTCTAAGCTTTCTCTTTATGTCAAAGAATGTTTAATTGTTTTATTTATACACGTGACTAAAATCTTTTCTCCAGTGATTCTCTAACAAGGGTAATGATTTTGCTCTCCCAGGGGTTATCTGGCAATACCTGGAGACATTTTGGGTTGTCACAACTTGGGGGTTGGTACTGGCATCTAGTGGGTAGAGATCAGGGATACTACTAAATACCATACATATCACAGGACAGCCCCCCCCAAAACAAAAAATTATCTAACCTAAACTGTGTATAGTACAGAGGTCGAGAAACTCTTTTTTTCCTCTAAAATAGAGTCCCATAAGGACAGTGATTACTTGATTCACAATTAAAATCTATTAAAATGATCTGAATTATTTTCAGTTCAAACTTCAAAAGGCCATGACTATAGACTCCAGAGAATTTACACAGCAACTGTTCAAATTAAATGAGATCAAATTTTTTGATTTATTCAAATATATGTTCATACATGTATAAACATTCAAAAATTACACTGAAAATCTGCAAAATAGTAAGAATAATTTGAGCATATGAATTTTACATTTTCAAATTACCTTTCATCAAAACTCAAATTTCTATCTGCAAATTGTTCTAGCAATGTTTTCTCAATGATTTTCTTTGGTGCCTGGTTCTGGATAAAGTAGACCACTACATGATGTAAACGATAATCTGTTTCTGGTGGGGTGTCTTCTTGGGCCAACTTAACCAACCTTGAATACTCCAACTTAATTGCCTAGAAAATGCAATGAAAATGATAATTTTGGTTAATTATAATAATCAAAATCCTTCAGTATTACAACTTTAATTCTTCTTGCATTCAAATATATTTTATTATTTTAAAGTATTACAAACATGGCAGTACATCTAAGAATACTGTCTCATGTTCCACAATTTCAAAAAAATTTCTGAATAATTCACCACATAGGCATTTCCTTATCCCTTGTCTACATAAATGTTCTTTTTGTTTCCACACACAGAAGTGGTAAAATAATACATTTGAGCTGACAATTTGAGTAATTTTGTAAAATTTTTCAGAGCCTAGTCAAAGTCTATTCAAAGACATCATAAGACAGAGATGCTAAGTTCTCCTATCCTGTTTTACCTTTCAAGTATCAGTTTAAATACACAAATTCTAGGGTGGATATACAGCTCCCAAGAATACCCATATCTGAAAGAAAATGGCTGGCTCTTAAATGCATAGTAATATTATCACAATTAATTCTTAGACAAGTAACAAACAAGGGATGCAACAGCAAGCCGTGAAGTTATAATTACCACAAAAAGAATTCCTTGTTGCTTCAACAATATTTCAATTTTATTAGTATAATAACAATTATACATTATTATCACTATTACTACCTTGATGCTTAAACTTACTTTTTCTTTATAAACAGAGACAGCTCAGAATTTCACAGTAATTATAATGGGAAATATTAATAATAAATACCAATACATGTTTCCACAAATGAGCAAAATCTGGAAAATATTTGACTACATAGAAATATGTGTAAACTTACACATCAAATACTGTTGTACACAAGAAGCCCATATGATTAAAGATACTATTTATTTTTTATATTCATTTATATATAAATCCTAGCTCTATTAACCATAAAACATTTTGGGCTACATGCAAAATATATTATAAAAAAATCCATTAGAAAGAGTTTTTTTAAAAATAGGCATGCCTTTCTTAAGTAATTCTTGGCCATCCAGATGCTACCACCTATGTAGCTGTATTTTATAGGGAGAAAAAGTAAGTGATCAACATTAAATGAAATATTCTAGTTATGTATTATCATACTTCATTAAAAGGAGAGTTAACAAGCCCAGCATAGCATTATAAACAGAATAAGAACATCATTTTTATAGCTAATACAAATTATTCTAAAATACTTTTCCCTTAAAAAATTGATTTTTTTTTTCAGGATATACATGTCATTCTAAAGTCTTACTGCTGTGATTAAAAATAACCATAAAAATCCACTTTATTTTGACATGTCAGATTATCAAGGCTCATGGGTGCCTCATTAGCACACATATGCTTTGCTAGGATTTGTTAAAATCTTCCTGTTTTCCCAATTTGGAAAAATAAGGGGACACATTCATTTAACAATCAAAGTATACTGAATTTGAGAATAAATCTAAAACATAATCAATATTCTTTGTTGTTACCGCCCTTAGACAATGACTGTCATAGACCACAGGTTGAGTATCCCTTATTTGAAATGCCTGGGACCAGAAGTGCTTTGGATTTTAAATTTTTTCAGATTTTTGGAATATCTGTATCATACCAGTGGAGCATCCCAAATCCAAAAATCTAAAATCCAAAATGCTCCAATGAGCATTTCCTTTGAGTGCTCCAAAAGTTTTTGAATTTGGAGCATTTCCGACTTTGAATTTCAGACTGTCAGATTTGGGATGCTCAATCTGTATTAGAAGGCTTTTAGAATATTCAACTATTTCAGATATCATGCTTTTGTTCAAAATTAGTATAAATATAAAACAAATTCGTATTGAGTATCTCAAAATAATATTGTAGGTTTACAGATAAGGAGTTAATCACACTAAGTGGTCATCTATTCCCCTACCTCCTTTCAAAATAGAAGCTGTGATATTTTTCATAAATAGAAGATATCTATTAGAAACTGAAATATATAACCTCTGTACTCTAAGATTATATATTTACCTCTTGATTTTGCTCCATTTAAGATTCTCCTAATTTTCACAAGTGAATTGCCAAAGACATAGTACTTTTCAATCTATAGGTGTTTAGGCCAGTAGAGGTAGAAAAGTACATCTAAATTTCTATAAGCCATTTCTCAAACACACAAAAAAACACTTTTACTGGCATAAATGTGTTTCTCAACTATTTTTTATAAACTTACTTCTTAAGAAATTTTATGACGTTTAAAATATACTGGAATCATATCTATTCAAATTCTCAACAGATGTTCCACGCTGGTATATTTAGCAGAGCTCTACACAATCTGCCATTACGAGTAAAATTAACATTATGTTAAGTTGGCCTCATACTACTTCCTCAGAATCCTGTTCTAGAATTATGTTTGTCCATATTTTTTGGCTGCCTGTGATAATTATTTTAAGTTAATTATTGCACAATGCAATGAAATCACCACATATTTACAAAATGAAATGTGATACTGGTCATTACGTGATAGAACTGCTTTGTATTTAATTTTTAAATTTTTTCACTAGACCTTTAATCAGCCGTAATGTTACCTATCTAGTCTTATTTCCTATTACTCTTCAACAAGAATCTCCTTCCACCTAGGTCAGGCTTGTCTCCCCACAAATACACACATGCCTTTGTTTCTTAAGTTCTCTACATGTGTGATATCCTTTCTTATTCATTCCCTATCTACGTACAGATGATCCATTCAACACGACTACTTTAAGGCGCTCTTTTGAAACCTTCTTCAGTTCTAAAGATCCAAATGATTTCCAGCCAGACTTTTTTCTACTTTCCAATATTATATTATAAAATCATATTCTAAATTTATAGCTTCTTATGAACTAGATTTTGATGTAAATATACACATATATTAGAGAATACCAAATACACAAACATGCAATATATTCTAGGGGCAGTAAAACCTAATGAAAAATTGACTAGATTAAGATTCAGAAAGTTAAGTATACCATTTGCTAATTAACTGTGACATAAAACAAGGCACATAATCCCATAAGTCCTAATGATCTTATCTCTAAAATAAAGATAGTTGAGAGACTTTATGTATATTTTAAAATGTTCATGGACTACTTTAAAAACATTAATAGTGTGCAAAGAAATAAAGAAAACCTACTTCAAATTCCAGAGGATTGAAATCATATAGGCCTTATTCTTTGAACAAAATGCAATACAAATAGTAATTAAAGATACCTCCCAAGCTAAACACTTGGGAACTTAAAAATACTGTTCTAAATTATTCCTGGGCCAAAGGAATAAAAAATATATTAATACCGGGAATATGAGTTATCAAAACCTGTATGACTGGTAGTCAAAGGAAATTCCAGCTTGAATAACACAGAATAAAATTTTGAGAATTTAGAAAGAGAGAAAATAAACTAAAATAAAGTAGAAGAAATAAAATAATGAAACAATTTGATAGTCAAAGGCTTTTCCTTTCTAAAAAGTTGGATAGAAGACCAAAAGGGGGAAGAAAATTCAACAATAAGAAAAGTGATAACACAGAAAGGTTCTTTTAAAATTAAAGAATAATACATATAACTCTGTCAATAAACTATAACATCTTGCTTAAATAGATAATCTAGGAAAATATAAATTACTAAAATTGCTTTTAGAGGTAGAAAAACTGAAGAGATCTAGAGAAACTTCAGAAGAACTTAAAAGGTTGCCCTAGATCTATATCCAATAAAAGAATCAAGCCCACATTTAGATCTGTGCTGCTATGTCAAATCTTCAAGGACCACATAATTTCTAAGATATATAAATTGCTCCAGAGCCTGAAAGAAAAGGACAAGCCTACTTAACGATTTTATAAGGCTAGTACAATCTGAATACCAAAAATTGACAAACATAAAAGAAGAAACTATAGATCAATTTTGCCCATGTATATAGATGCCAACACCCATATCATCTGTGGTAAACAAACTGTATAGTGTACAAAAAGAATATATAGGAACAAAAAGTGTTTAATAATTTAAAAAAGATAGATCAATGTTAAGATCGTTACAAGGATTAAAAATTAAGGAGAAATCTGTTTAGCATCTCAACAGATGCATTATAAAATTTCTAAATTTCAATATCAATCAGTTTAAAAGAAAGCTCTTAACTATGAATTTGAGAAAGTGTTTTTAAATTTATAAAGGGGGTCTCTAAGAAACCAACACTACATATTATTCTTAATAATAACACATTAGAGACATACTCATTAAAACCAGGAAATAGACAAAACAGTCCATTACTATTATTTTAATATTAGGAATAAGTTAGGAACTTCTGGTCATAATAAAACCAGAAATGAAATAAGAAATGAGTATAATGGAAATGATGAGATAATTATTGGAAGAGAGTTTACCGAAATAATCAAGAAAATCAAATCAAAAACTATTAGAAAACAAAGAGTTCAAAAAGGTAATTGGCTATAATATAAATATGTAAAATTAGTTTTCCCATTATCTACATTTCCAATAACCTGGTAGAAAAAGTGGGGGTTAATGACTCAATTCATAAAGGCAAAAAAATTTTGTATACCTAGGAATAAATTAAACAAAAAGGTATAAGACCATTATGAAGGAAAATTATAACACCTTACTAAAGGACATAACAATGAGTGAAAAGTTATATTATGTTCTTTTTTGGGAAGATTCAAAATACTAAAAAACATAATTCTCTACCTCATCCTAAATTAATCTAAGTATAATTCTGAAATGGTTTGGGGAAGGGAGTAGTAATTGATTTGAAAAATCATAAAAAAGAAAAATGAGACTTGCCAAACTTTTTGTTTATAAAAGAACAAAAAGTAGTAAGTGTTCTTCCTACAAAATGTCAAACTATATTGCAAATGGTCTAGATTGTAAATAGGTATATTGTTCAAAAATAGAAAAATAGATCAGTGGAATACAGAGATACAGTCAGAGATACTTATAAATAGGGATCTAGTATATGATAATGATGATATTTCCAGTCAGTGTGAAAAGGATGCATTAATCAAAATTTTATGTTTGGACTATTTGAATATTTTTTCTATTTGGAGAAAATTAAAATCTCATATCTAGTAATCTAAACAAAAAGTAAAATTATGAAAGTAGTAGAATTAAAGATTTGCATGATTTTGAAAGTGATCATATAGGCTCAAATCCATAAAGAAAATATTCCATATTTTATAAGACTAAAAAAATTCTGTACAGAAAGATACCAAAAATAAATTTAAAAGACAAACTGCAAACTATAAAATGTAGTAAATAATTTACAAATTATAGATGAATCAATTGTCTTAGGAAATCATGCTCATTTAATTAAAAAAAATTCTATCTAAAAAATGTACAAAGATGAATAGACAAACAACTTAATACCAACTGCCAAAATTTTGCCCTTACTAAAGATTGAACAAATACATTAAAAAATGGGATTATACTTTTTATGTCATTTTGTCAGACAACCACCAATAGCAGTAAAAGCCAGTATAATTATTTGAAAACAATTTGACAGTATTATCAATATTTAAAATTTGCAAGCACTTTGACTTATCAATTCCACTTTACTATGTGCACTAAAGTGTTAAATAATATATGTACAAAAATGATCATAATACTGGAAATAACCCAAATATCCAGCAACAGCAATGTAATGATAAACTTAATAATAATAGCTAACAATTTTTGAGGGTTCTTTATGTGACAGACACTGAATTGTCTAGTTTAATTCTCAAGATAACTCCTCATTTGTAAGTGAAAAAACTGGCTCTGATAATTTAAGAAATTGCCTAAGGTCACAGTTATTAAGTGATAATGCTAGGATTTAAACCTAGGCACCTGACCATAGAGCCTTGCTCATAACAGCTCATCCGGGACAAAGCTTCCTAACCTAGAGCACGAATAAGCTATAGGTGTGCTGAGAGATTGGTTCCATCAGTCTTTATGGTGGCCAGAAACTCCTAGACACATCACTGCTGGACATATATTATTATTTTTCATATTTGTTATAACATGAAAAAAATTGGGATACTCTGCTGTAGGACAATGTTTAAATAAATTTTGATAAACTCAATAGGAAATAAAGAAAAAATAATAAGATAAATCTACAAATTCTGATGTAAGTACTAATAACTACTCACCATATTAAAAAAGAACTCAAGAAAAAGCAAACAATAGAAAGAGTATATAGGACTTTTATTTAAATTATAAATGTATAGACAAATATCTGAATTTAACTCAATCTTGTCTATCTATCTAGTAGGATATACAAGAAACAATCAATAGAAGCTAACTGTGGAGTAAGAATTAGGAAGTGAGAGAAAAACATTTACATTCTACATTTTGGTACAGGTATTGCAAGTTTAAATGTCACTTTCTCTAAGAAACCCTCCAGATATCACCTGTTTTCTCATTATATGTTCTCATTGCACATCAAACTGCTTCTTCATCATACTAATTACAATTCTAATTAATGTTTGCTTCCCCACTAGAAAATAAGCTTCATTAAGGCAGTAATTCAGTCCATCATCATCTCAGCTATATCCATTGGATTTAGGACATGGTTTGCATATAAGCAGGTAATACCTGTTGAGTATGCCCATCAACAGTAGAATAGGAAATAATTATAGTATAATCATACAACAAAATACCATAATGAGAACAAACTACATCTGCATTCAGTATCATGGATGAAGCTACAAACATGTTGTTTAGTAAAAATAGCCAGATGACAAAGGACCTAGAATAAAAGATTCCAAGTAAATGAAGTTCAACAAGAAAACTAATTTATGTTGTTAGAAGTCCAGATAATGGCTATTTTTGGGTAAGAGTAGAGTGTAGTGAGAGAAACGAGGAACAAACGTGGCTTCTGGAGCACTGCTAATCTTCTACTTCTTGGCCTGGTGGTTACATGTGCATATGTTCACTCTGATAATTCACTGAGTTGTACACTTATAAACTGGTACTTTTCAGCATTTTTATATTTTAATAAATATATTTTTATATCTATTGAATAAACAAAGGGGTAATAACAGACATTTCAAAAGTTAAAAAGGGTGATAAAGTTATGACAACTGGGTGTAGTTATTATAAAGCAATGAAATAACTAGTAAGAAAAAAGTTTCATAATACAAAATTACTACTACTTCATTAAAACCCTAAGGGTAGTTTCATAGATATAGACAAAAAAAGTTATAAAAAAGAAATTTTAATGTCTTTGAAAGTAAATGAAAAAAGCTATACTAATCCCATAATTATAATTATAATATGATCCTCCCATCCCCCAACCCCATACATATACATACAAGCACCCGGTACTTTGAAAATATTATTACTTTTTAATCTTCTGGCTTTTATTTTTGCTCATATTAGTCTTGTACTGCCTTTCTCTGAATTTCATTTTTACATGACAGAATCTTCTCTCTGTAAGCCAGTATTATTTGGGGATTTTCTATTAATAAAGTAAATAAAACTAATCCTAACAAAAAAGTCAATTTGGGAGAAGGACCCAAGTAAGCGTTGCCCAGTCTCTTCCTCTTTTATTTTTCTAGATTTGCCTGCTTATTAACTCCTTCATACTGTACACTTACAGGGGCAGACTCTTCATGTAGGAGGGCCTGTAGTTGAAAGAATTCCTGTGACTGGGCTGTTAACTCTTCTTAATTCAGAGGTTAAACCTTAGTGAGTCCACTTACCCAGACCTAAGTTTGCTTTTTATCAGTAACAAAGCTGACAGTTTCATCACATGGTTTTATTTCTAGCAAACATACACAGCATTAAAAAATTGGTGTGATCATAACGCATAAAGAAATCTGTATTTAGTGGTGCTTAAACAGGCAAAAAGAGTTGAAAAACTATCTATCACAGCCAAAAAGCTAATGTGAAATACACCTGACAGAGATATTTTTGGTAACATGGCAGAACAGAAGACGTATTTTTTTAAAAAGACAAAACAAAATAAAAAACAAAGCCTTTTCCCTCAATTTATAATAAACTAATACTAAAAAGAATAAAAATAAAAAATACATTATATCTAAATTTAGGGAAAACAGGAAGACAGAAGAAGCCATCACATGTCAGATACTGTGCTGTGTACATATTTTGTGAATATTAAATATTAAAGATGATTAGAATCAATTGCCAAGAATATGTAGAATATTTTAACATGCCAATAGCTGTGGAAGGAACCAAAAAATTGTTTAAAAAAGGAGCCAGGCTCATATGATTTTATAAGTGAGTTCTAACTTATTCTTATGGAACAGATAATTCCTATCCTTACACACTGGAGTATAAGAAAAACAGGAAAGCTCTCAAATTCATTTACTAACGTTAACATAACTATAATAGCAAACCTGATGAACACAGCGTAAGAAAAACATATATCAAATTCATTTATTAATACAGGATGCAAAAAGCCCAAATAAAATGCTAGTGAGTTAAAGTTTGAATAGTGTAAAATATAAGTAAAATAAAATTTACTAAGAAAAGTGTTTTAAGTAAAGGGTGAAGAAATAAAACCTTATTTCTTGGGTATATAACCTTGGGTTAAAGTAGACCTTAAAATAGGGCAATGAAATTCCAGAACCCATAAAGAGGGAGAAAGATTTAAGAGCATACTATTTTTAAAACTTCTTTACGGAAAAATGTACCCTAAACTAATTCAACTAGAAATGGCAGATTAAGGAAAAATATAAGACAAATGTTCATAAAGAGAGTAATATATAGTAAGAATACATCTATATCATGGAATACTATATGCAGCTACTAAAGATAATGTGGTAAGTATGTTGTCCTGACTTTAAGAAAGTCTATAATATATTTCTGAGTGATATAATTTGCAAAATAATATGAATTATAAAATCTACATTAAAAATTTTTTTCTTTATATGTATTATTATAAATAAAAGGAAAAAAACAGAAAGGATAACACAGTGCTAAGACTGGTTACAACATGGCAGTGGCAGAGACTGTCATTGCTAGTTTTATTTTAAATACCTCTATGTTACTGAATGATTGCTTTTTGTATATATTACTTTTGTTTTTTATTGGACAAATTTTTTAAAATGATACATTACCGGCTAGAATTTTCCAAATGCTAATCGTTTAACAAAAACACACATTAATTAGAAACAATGGATAATGTTTACATAAGATTACTACATATATTCCTCAATTACAGATGAACGAAAATATACACAGATATAAACTTCAAAAATTTCATAAACATACAGATGCTAAAGATATAAAGGTAGAAAGAGAATTTTATGATAAAAGTTGTTAGGCTAATCATATGAAACTGATGATTTTGCAGGTGCAAAGTGGTACTGGCAATTTCTAAGAGATGAGTAAAAGAAAGTTATATTAGGAAATGAAGGTCCTTGACACAGACATGACACACTTGCTTTCCACCTCCCCTACACCTGGACTAGAACTGGATGCATAAGATAAGGCTGATGATAATACTAATAACAATAATAATAATGGCTAAATTTTGAGCATTTAGTATCAACCAGATACTACTTTAAATGCATATTATTGACAGAATTTATGTAAAACTCACAATGACCCAATAAAATAAATAGTTATTATTATCATCTCTATTTAACACCTAGGGAAACTGAGATACAGACAGGTTGAGTAATTTGCCCAAGATCACAGCTACAAAGCGATAGCCAAGGCAGTCTTGCTGCTAATACCAAGCTGTAAGCTACTTCCTTCCTAATGTATGTTCCAGCTATTCTTATAAGTGATTTTCAACAGAAAGAAAGCAGGTAAGGGAATATCAAAGTAGTAAGGAGAGTAGTTAGTGAAATAATTAGAGATATTGGAATAATAATTTTTAACATCTGACAAAGAGCAAAAGTTTCTTATGCTATAGCTTAGCTATGAGTGAAACTTCAAACTCAAAAATCTGCAGAGCTAATTGAAAACTCTTACCTCAGATTCACTGAAACTTATCAGCCATAGTATTTATTTGGGATTATACACTGAGATTGCAATATACATAACATAATTTGTTTAAGAAAACTCTCTGACCAATCCCTATCTCACAAACTTGCTTCTTATCTCTTTATAGTCCATGCTTTCTTACTGCACCATCAAAATCAGAGTGTAAACCAAAAAAAAAGAGACATAAATGAGATATAGAAAATACACATAGAAAAAGATGCACAGGGAATCCCCAGGGTGATTGTGAAAGGAGATCTCAAGGTTACCAGTTATGCATCAGGAGTAATGGAAAACCAATCCAGATCGGAGGTCATAAACTCCAGAACAGAAGTCCCCAAGAAGACAAAATTAGTAAAGGCAGAATAAGAGGAAATTTAAGCAACTGGTGGAGAGTTTAGAATTCAATCAGTGATACACATAAAAAGTAAGCAAGCCAAAAAACAAAACAACTCTAAGAAAATGAAAGCTGAGGGAAAGAAGGAAAGTAATAGTGTTTATAGCTTAGCTCAATCCTATGTAGCATACATAGTAATACTACTACAAATGCAAAAATTCTGATTTAATCAAAATCACAAGATTTTATGTGTGTGTGTCTGTGTGTGTATGTGTGTAGATGGGGATGGGTATATACATATCAGTGTACATATGTAGACCAGGAGGAGAGAGAAGGCTCATTATTCATATTCCACAGAAAGGAATTCAACAGGTAATGTATAAATTGAGAATCACAAAAACATAAGCACTTTATTTAAAGATATAGAATTAATGCCAAAAGGACTAAATAAAATAACTAGAAGTTGTTATCACGGGGAGGTGATTGTTGTAGTATGTACAATTAGCTGATTCTTTAAATTATAAACAGGTATTAATTTAAGAAAAGTGAGATTTCCAATGCAATAGAAAAATACCCAACTTGACCAAAAATGACAATGGCATTATAAATCATAACTTCTCCATAAGAAAAAAATGAAAACTTTAGAAGGTATATATTTAGAATTTTTAAGAAAGGAAAACGCAGACTATCTCGGCATAAGAATGAATTTTTAACTGTAAAAATTAAGAAATTAGTAAGCAAACATGATAACTACAAAAAAACTTTGTTTTTCTTTTCTTTCTTTTTTTTTAAAGTAGTTTTTTTCAACCTTTCTTATGGGATCTCAACTCCTCCTGGGAACAGTTTGCTTAAAACTTTCACAGTTTAGTACTGTAAGCCCTGTATTCCAGGAAACTGCTCAGTCCTCGGTATATCAGGAGAGTTGGTCACCCTAATCCTAATAAATTAAAAAATGCTACTATGCGCAAGGCTTTTGTTTAGTACTGTACACGGAAGGAAATAGTAAAAAAAAACAACCAAAAAAACCAGCATTTTTAGGATCAAGTTGGATGATGGCAAATTACAGAAAATTAGGGAAAATTTTAGATTTTTAACATCAGAAAAAGAAATGAGCACATAGTTTATTGTAGTAAATTATACCTTAACAAGGCTGCTTTTCAAGAAACACTAAAAAAGGGCCCTTCCCTCCTCTCATAAAAAAATTTAAAAAAAAACACTAAAAAGGAGAAAGAAGTGAAAAAACTTAGAAGATTTTTGGTTAATCTAAATAAAATGACAAAACATACAGGGTGTTTTCACCTTTCAAATATGTAAAAGCAAATAACATTGTAATCAAAACACTAGAAAGCTCTGGTATTAGAGGGAAAAAGATATGGTCATGGTATAATGCATCAGCTGGATGGTCTCACATGTCTTAAACTGACTAAGATATCAAAATTTGATTATGGGGAAACAAGTGAATAAGAAACAAAAGAAGATAATAAATGAACAAATCATTTTAGAAACAATTAAATGAAGAAAGCAATTTAGTACCAAACGACAAAAAAATTAAAGAAAAACTTTTGTAATTTTGACCAATAGTACGAACAATGAGGAGAAAATAAACTAATGTCAGAAGCAATTATCAGTTCCTATTATTGCTCATCAATACCCTCATTTCCTTCAAATAAAATACAATTAAAATTTCTGCTAACAAATTACAGGCACACTATTAGGGTAACTCAGGTAAAATGCTTTGTTTTTCTTGAATTATCTGGATTAAAAGAAAAAGAACCAATCTTAGATTCATGCATAAAAGAAACTCCCAGAATATTAGTTGGCCATGGCTAAGATAAGAAATTATACAGAAAACCAAATTTAATTCAAAGAAATAAAACATTCCAAGAAGTTTAACTTCAAAGAAAAGAAGAAAATAAAATGAAAATGTTAATTGTACCTTAAAGAACCCTGCTTCAGGACCACACCTGTCATATACATTCCTGGATTTACCTATCGCCATGATAATACCTTGCATGTTCGGTGTCATCATGATCTGCCACAGAGATTTAAAGTAAGAGTTTTTGAACAGTTAACGTAAAAAAAAATTTAAAAACCAAAATAATTTTTTTACATGCAAGTTGAAACTCCTTTGTTTTTCATTATTTATAAATCAAATGTTGCATTTTTTTAATAGCAAATGTGATCTAATATGCATGTAAGCATCTTTCAAAATCATCCATACAGGGCACAGCTGGCTCATACGGTGCCTTTGTGCAAACTGCAAAAAGGCATCCTCTCTGAACTGGAGAATTTTAAAAAGGCACCCCCTTTCGGACAAACAAATTAGAAAATTGTGCTACCCTCTGAGAGAACTATTTACAAAAAGCAGCATTCCCTTTACCAATTAAAAAAGGTACCTCTTCCTCAAAACTTGGGGAGCTCAGCATGAGCTTGATTTCAATCCCACTTCTGTCCCTTGGCTAGGCACCCCTGCATAACTGTACAACCTGCACATCCCTAAGCAGCTGCCCTGTATTCATATGACTTATTTTTAAAAGTTCCAATACACATGCACTGTTAAACTGTCACTCCAATAAATTAAAAAAAAAACACACACAATTCTGCCAAGAGCATAAGCACTTGCACAAAGGATAGTGTTAAATGATTAATCACAATTCAACTTTTTTAAATGCTAGAAGGCTCACCCTAGAGCACTTAGGTGCTTCATCAATAAATTAACATTTTTATTAAAAACTCGACCGTTTCCATAATTTTCAAGAGCCAACATGGTAACAAAATAGTTAACTAGAACAATGTAGAGCTACTAAGTACTAAATACTTAAGTATTTATTTGTTTTTATAATAGTTAATTATTCTTAGCTGTTTACATTTTTAAAATATCTACAAAATGAAATAACCCAAGACACTATGAAGTTATCTTATAGCAACCAAGATATTGCATCCATTACCTGTGATTTACTGAACCTATTACTTTTAGTATTTATTTTGGATGATATACTGAGAATTACAATATATCTAACATTATCTGCTTCAGAAAACCCTCTGACCAGTTCCTATCTCACAAATCTGATTCTTATTCTCTTTATGGTCTATGCTTTCTTACACACACAGTGTGTATGTCTGTATGACACTTCTGATGTTGGTGATTAACTCTTGCATAGTTGTAATTATAACCTTGGAATAAGTCTGAAAATTTACTTGGAAAAAACTAATACATATTCAATTCTCATCCATGCCTGTAAAAACTAACAAATGATAGAATTCAATAAGCTTTTGTCCAAGTCAACCCCCACACAACAGGCATAGCATAGCCTTCTCTGTGTTACTTTTCAGAAAAGGAACAGTTTTACTGGCCCTTCCTCAAATATAAAAAAGAACAATTGTAAGCATATCAAGAGAAAAGTGGGAAAGGAGAGAAAATAATCTAATGGACCAGGACAAAAGATGATTTTCATCTGGATTCCAAAGCACTCTATCATGAGAAATAAAAATGCCTCCACACTGTTAGAAAACTAAGTAGATGAGAACGAACAGTGAAAAAGTAAGAAGTAAGATGGAGGTGCCACAGTGTGTGAAACACCAGTAGGCACTCAGTAATGTCGATGAGTCATTCAATTCACAGTCACATGGAGAGGCTGTAGTAGCAAAAATATCAATTACCCATCTTAAAATCATGCTGTAGGATTTTCTGGTAGGTAATGGTGGGTAAAGTATGATAAATGATTCAAGTAAAACAGGAAAGGAATATAAAATTATTTTTAAATGTAAATTTTTTGCTACTAATTAAACAAATCTTATTTTAATCTATCAACCTGAGAATAAACTGATTATATTTCTGCATTAAAAAATTAACTCCAGTATTCTTTTGACAAATTCCATAAGTTTTTTACTTAAATTTTCACTTAAATTCAAAGTTCTGTTAGTAATTGGTAAAGAAATTTCAGACTATGGGTGGCAAAGCTGTATGTTATGCAGCAGTAGACATAAGTGTGAGGGGTGCAGGCATGCCCACAGTATGTGTATTAAAAAGCAAAAATTAAGTAGCAATGGTGCAAAGTGCCGTAATAAAAAGTACCTCATCATCATACCCCCCCTCCTTTGATTCAATCATAAATTTCCCTACATGAGGAATCGCCACCTCTACAACTCGCTGGTTAGAAGGTGGTTGGGTTGTAGTATTTTCAGGTTTCTGCAGAAGAAAATCATTAGGATGAACATTAGAAAAAAGAACAACGGAAACACCAAGTTTGAGTGCATAGACTCTTTAAGTCTTTTAAAAACACCTGCATTTGCACCCATTAATTGTCCCCCCTTTAATGGTCAATGGGTGCAAAAATATAGTTAGATTGATATTTGATAGCACAAATATTTGATAGCACAACAAAGTGACTATAATCAACAATAAGTCAGAGTATACTTTAAAGTAACTAAAAGAGTAGAACTGGATGTTCCTAATACAAAGACATGATAAATGCCTGAGGTATTAGATACCCAATTACCCTGATTTAATTCACATAGTATGCCTATATCAAAACATCACATGTACCATATAAATATATACAACTATAATATTACCCACACTAATCAAAAAATTTTTTAAAACCCTGCATTTGCTTAGTCATCTAAAACTGACCATTAGAAGCAAATGCATTCATCAAGTAGTAAAACAAAATCTACAGCTTTTCCCTTTATGTCACCAAACACCTAAAACAAGGTTTTCATTTTTTTTCCCTGCAAAGCATTTTGAACTCCAAGTTCTTAAAATAATAAATACTGAAGTTGTATTTTCTACTCCTGTCTGTATAGCTGGAGGTTTTATTTAAAAAAAAAAAAATTCCAGATACTCCAGAAAACATTTCTTGATATCTGAACCAACATAAGATATGATCACTTCTAAACCCAGAAGAGTTTGGAGAGTTTTTTCCTTATGGTTTTACCTTTCTATCCTTTCCAGTAATCAATTGTGTATCTAGTTATCCTATCAAATATCCATTACCTATCACGTTTAACTCACTCTGTACAGCCTATGAGACTCTAGCACGGTATATTTACATCTTAAGTATCCCACAAATTCTTGCTGAAAATTAGAAAAAGCTGTTGGAAAGTGATAGCCATTTTTAACAACTCAATCAGACTTACTGAAATCTATGTATTTCACTAATCCATATTAACAAAAAAGAAGCCAATGTGAAAACCAGAAAAGTCCATTCAAAGACACTAGTATGATTCACTCAAAATACTGTTCAGATTTTAAATGGTCTTATATTACTGAATAGATTTATAACTAGCATATCCACTATTTACCTATAAACAAATGTCAAAAGTACTGATGGCGCTTGAAAGCACTTTAAATGATTTTAATTTGGACCATAAAAAGTTGTCCTAAGCAAAGCTAAACTTTAGTTTTAAAATAAAATAAACTTTAATAAGAACAATTAAAGGTGTTTTATTTCCATTTGAAATATAGGTAAATTAAATTTTTTCAGAAACACATATGCAGAAAGAGTTTAATTAAACAATGAAACAAAGCTAATAGCCATGATTGGTATTACCCCTTTTAAAAGAAATGTTATTTTTAACCATAATATTTTTAGAAAGGGCTTTCTTACTTTATCTAAATGGTCATCTTTTCAAAAGGAAATAAATAACCTGCATGGTTGTCATGATCCTGACAGATAATATGCAGCTAACCAACACTTGGTATATAACAGTTGTTCTATAAATGACAAGTATTACCAGTGTCGCTACACTATTTTATTATGCTACTTTAAATTGCTCATATTGGAATAATTCTAACTCAATATTACTATCACACATATTCTATAGAGATGTACTTGGTCCATGACATTTAACTGAGGATTTTTAATCCTCACAGCATATGACAGAAGACTTGTGCTAGGATTCCTCATTCACAAGAGTGAAATATAAGCAGGTAAATTAAGAAATCTGTCTGGAGTTTGTGGTGATGAATTTCTCACTAGCAAACCAATCTAAAACAATATTATCTTAAGAGCAAAAGCATAAATTTAAGGCAAATAGCAATTAAGAAATGTATTACTTAGAATACTGATCCTTATAAAACACATTCTCTTTGGAAAAAAAAATATTGCACTTAGGGAAAATAAATGTTTTATAAGCCTTTCTAGTCACTGTTGAAGAGTTTCAACAGCATAATGCTGATTACACAGGTAAAAGTTTAAAAAGGGAAAAAGTTTAGCCGAATATAATAATTCTGTAGTATCATTCATCAAATTTAGATATACTAAGGTAGCATAAAATTTTTCACATAAAGAATCTAAGGGCTCACCGAAGCAAAGAATATGTTTATTTATCTTTTTCTATTATTTCCAGGCCTTACATGAACACATTAACAAAGCCTAAACTTCACAAGAGTTAAAAATCAGTTATCAGTTAGTAAGTTGCAAAAATAATTAAAATACAAAGATTTTTATTAGTTGCCTGAAATCCATTAACTACATGATTTAAAAAAACGCAGTCTCATAAGAAGGGTGGTTAGAAAGCTATATAACTGTAAGTCCCTTTGGCCACATTAATATGCCCACATCTTTTAACCTAGTAATTTTATTCTAAGGAAATAACCTGAAATATGGAAAAAAGTTTATTTCTAGCAGCCTATTTATAATAATAAAAAAGCAGAAACAAATATACAATGAGCAAATGGGTAAGTAAACAATAATTTAATCACTCAAAGGAATAATACTCAGCCATTAAATGTTTTTTTCCTGAGTTTAGAACATGGAGAAATGTTACAAGGCTAAGTCATTAAAGGAAGAAAAGGCAAGATACAAAATCTTATATGCAACTCAACACAAAAATAAATCCCAAATCCAAATATGAGTGAAAAAGAAAACAACATATTAAAAGTGATTGAATTAAAACTTTGAGTGGTGAGTGGGGGACTATGTGTTCCTGAGTCTACTTTTCTTTACTTTTTAAATATCTTAAAGTATCCAACTTAAAATTAAAGACATTTTTCTAAAAAGCAAGCTGCCTAAACATTTGGAGACTGTCCGTGATTTCTGTGGTTCTAAGCTTTCCAGGGAATTCTTCTTATGCTAAGGTTAAAATTTAATATACCGTGTATTTGTGAAATGGCTAGGGTTAAAGTAACAGAAAAGAAGTTACTCTGCCTACTATATACCATGCTAGACACTTTCAAAAAAATGTTCTTCATAATCCCACAATCACCTTCATTTTATGAAAAAGAAAACTGAGGTTTAGTAAGAAGTAAAATTAATATTCAAAAACCCAGAAATATCTGATTCCAAAGTCTGAAAGCTCTTCACCTGCAAAATTTAGCTTCTAATGTATATCAAATTTAAATGAGAAAACAAAATATGAAATAATTACCGTGATCCTAAGCAACTGACCATGAGACCAAGAACCATAAGCTGCTTCTAACAGCCACAGTTAACAAATTCTTAGACTTGCTTCAGGATTTATACAGACAATGGGGCAAATTTTGGAAACTACTCCAAAAGACAAGCAAAATGGAAAAATATATACTATTTGTCTATCATAATCTTTCCCTGTCACCTCCTTTCTCAAGTAAAGATGACGTAAGTAGGTTGTTAGCTTATATGATATCCATACTAAGAAACTAAGCAATCAAAATATAAGTGCCTATTTCTGCAAATTTAAATTACATATGACTAGCCAAATTAAAAAAATCATGATTCTACATTAAGCTTAAGTAATGCTTTTGGTTTTCTAATACCAGCTAAAAAGATGACAATTATTAGCCATAATGGAGGCTCTAACAAATAAAATTTCTAATTAGCAAAGGCCCTGGAAATTAATTTTTTATGTTAGGCAAAAATATTTTTCCCTTGTATCTACTCCTCCGCCCCTTGCCTTCCCTAGTTGTTCCTTTTTCCACCCTCCAAGAAGTCAACATCCCATATCTACTAAACAAAGCATTTTCCAGGAAAAGCTTCAGAGTTAGTAGATGCTCACATTAAAATCATTTAGATCCTCTAAGGCATATGCAAAATTTGGAATCATCAAAAAAAACTATTTAAATTAATACAGTTTTTAATGGTCAGATGATATGATAATACATTTTCAAAATTTTTCAAAAAGGAAATGAATAATTTCTGATTACTACTTAGTTCATCAAAACAAAATTAACAGAAGACCCTATTTATTGAACATTTTGGCTTACTGCAAACTTATCATATTAAAGGCCTCATTGCAATTAGCAGGTTATTACTGGGATTGAGTTCACTTACTATGCAGAAAATTAGGTGTTATAAAATTATGTTATGTCTATGTGCTCTCTAGGAAGGTAATGTTCAAATATTAACAGAAGCTACCATAAAACCTACATTAGTGCTGCTTATGCTCGCTAATAAAAGATAAATGACTACAGAAATGGAATGGTTTTGTAGTACCAAATTCTCGAAATAGCTTCTTTCAGAATGTCATATTCATTGATGACCTAACACTGATGTGCTCAATTTACTGTTAAAAAAAAGACATACTTGAAAACTACAATACGATAGGATAATAATAATTTTTGCACAGGACACTCTTGAAATATGCATAAACTGTTTTGTAACATCGTATTTATCCTGCTAACCTAGAATATCTAGTAGTTTTATTGTTAAACACATTTCATGGAACAATGAAAATTATATCTTAAATTTCCAATTATTCCAATGTAATAAAATTACAGATGGAGGGTGGGGTGAGGGACAAGAGAAATATTGCTAAATTTCATACTTCTCTTTTTAAGTTCCAAATCAAATAGTCAATTTTATCTATGATTATGATTCATCATAATTCTCTAACAGGAAAATAGAAACTTAAGAGAAAATCATCTTTAAAATTACAGCTGAGGAAATTTCAGCCCAGAGGTTAGGTGACTTGCCACAGTCACTGATCACATTCATGGCAGAGCCATCACTAGGCCCTGTCTCTCCTGATTCCCAGACAGGTCGCTCTCCATGGGAGGAAATGTCGTGAACATGGCTATGCTCAGAGAGCCAAAAGAAAAGTTCTTACCGACTGTAAAACTGTTTCAGGACTTTTATCTTCATGCTCATGTGATGCCTTGGTAATTACTCGAATAGTTTCTTCTTTCAAGTGCTTTGAGAAATCACTTCTTGATGGCTGCTCTAGATATTCTGGTTCTCCTGCTTGTGCTTCATGAGAAAAGAATCAATTGTATATCTAATATAAATCACAGAGTCTATACTGAGATGAATCTGTTATTTATTTCTAAATCTGAAGTTATACAATAATCAATTTTAGTTTTCTATTTAAAGTAAACTACATCCTTCAACATATAGCACTCCCCCCCAGAATTTACAAAAAAAACCAAAACCAAAAACAAAACCCAGAACCAAGTGTACTCAAATAATTATTAAAGAAAACACTCATTATAGTTTATGGTAAGGAATCCATAGTACATTTTCCTGCCATTACAAATACCAAAATCTCATTTTGGAAAATCACCAGCATTTTACCAAATTAAGAGTTTGACTCATATAGCGATCCTGAGCTGAGTTTCCACCAACAGCACAGTAGCTATTTTTCTAGCCACAGTATCCTTTCTCACACCTTCCTGACAAAACCCTAAACCCGACTAAACCTAACCTTCTATCTTTTATGAACCTTCCCCTCCCCCTTTTATGAACTTCCCCTCTGAGTGTTGCCAGAGGAAAAGCAACCACAACTTGGCAAACTGGTATCAATATAAATTCGTGACTTCAAATACCATCCATATGAGGAATAGTCAAAGTTATATCTCCAACTCCTATCTATTTTTAGAGCTCCAGACTCATATATCCAATATACAATAAATGTCCATGGGGTGTTTCACAGACAACCCCAAAATCTCTACATGACCTATAAGGCTTACATCTGTGGGTCTCTGCCTATCTCTGCAACATTACTTTGTGTCCTTTGCCCTCTCCTCAAAAAGGGCCATACACTAGCCTTTTTTCAGCTTTCTAATACATTAGAGGAAGAGCATACTTTCGGATCTTTCCACATATTCTTCCCTCTGCCTGTATGCTCATCCACTCTCTTCCTCTCCCCATTAGTACCTTCTACTCATGATACTATTTAAATACCACTTCCATGTGGAAGTACTACTGATTACCCAACTCCTACAGCAGTATTTCTCAGTCTCAGCACCATTTGGGTCCAGATAATTGTTTGGTGGGGAGCACTGTCCCATAAACCCCAACATCTACCCACTAAATGCCAGTAGTACCACTTCCCCCAAGGTATGACAACCAGAAATGTCTCTAGTATAGTCAAATGTCCCCTGGGGGACAAAATCACTCCCACATGAGAACCACTGCTCTAGAGTGACTTATATTTTCCTTTTAAATATCACTTATCACAATTATGATTTTATTGTTGTGTTTGTTTAAAGCCCATATCCCCTGCTAGTCTATAAGAATCTCAAGAGCATGGATGTTACCTCTCTTCTGTATTGCTAATTCTTCAATACCTAGCAAGTAATAGGTACATAATAACCTAATGAAGCAAATGAATTAATAACTAAGTTAATGAATGGATATGAGGTATAAAAAGGTGCACTAAAATGTTGCATAACGTTAGTGGGATTGGTTAACTGAGTTCCTGCTCAACTACCTGCTGGGACACAACAGGACTACTGTCATCCTCTCCAACATTTTATTAATTTTAAAAAGCTCCAAAGTGAAATATTATTTCAAAAGAAGTACTACAATTTCAATGTACATGCATGATCATTCACTTGTCCAACAAATTTTAATTAAGCATCTAACTATGTGCTAGGCACTAGGCTAGGCACTGGTGCTCTAGGTCTGACTAAGCAACCAGAGTCTCCGCCTCCATGAAGCTTACAGTCAACTATGGAGAACATCACTGACCAAATAATCACACATATAAATTGACAGTATTATGATAACACATTCTAGGAATAAAATTGGGGTGGGGATGGTGTGAGCAACTTAGATTATGAAATAAAGTGACCTTTGAGCTGAAAGGTGAATGGGTTGTTTTGCCAGATGGAAGAATGGAAGAGTCCATGCAGTGAGCATGAGTTAGATTTAAAAAAACCACACAAACAAATGAACAAAAAAACCCAGGGCTGGGTGTGGCAGCTCACATCTGTAATCCCAGCACTTTGGGAGGCCAAGGAGCGCTTGAGGTCAGGAGTGCAAGACCAGCATAGGCAACACAGCGAGACCCCATCTCTACAAAAAATTTTAAAAAATCAGTTGGTCATGGTAGCACATGCCTGTAGTCGTAGCTACTTGGGAGGCTAAAGCAAGAAGACTGCTTGAGCACAGGAGTTGGAGGTTGCAGTCTCTACCCTGGGCAACAGAATGAGACCCTGGAAAGAAAGAAAAGAAAAAAAAAAAAAAGAACATTATGGCTGGACTACAGTATAATAGAGATATGGCAAGAGATGATGCAGGTAGAGGCAAAAGCATTAATAGCCTTTGAGTCATGTAAAAGTTTTGAGGGCAACAGGAAGTGAATAAAGTTTTTAGATGGCAACATGGCAAGTTTTAAAAAACTTATCCTGGTTACATTGTGAAGAATGGATTAGAGAAGAAAGCAAAACTAGAGCTTAGTGAAGGTACTAGAATAATACGGGAAAGAACTGATTGTGTTTTTGGATAACAGAGACAGCAACAGAAGTAGACAGAATTGGCTAGATTCAAGACGTACTTTGGATACAAAGGTTTGAAGACTGCACATGAAGATGACTCCAAGTTTTTGGCATGCATAACTAGAGACAATGGAGGTAAAATTTACTATGATAAGGAAAACTAGAGGTAGGAATGCTTACAACGTATGTGAAAAGGGAGACAAGTTAAAAAAAAGTTAAAGACCTTCATATCTATATTTCCTGATTTTCAACTATAATATTCTTTCAGAGGCCCTGCATGATGGATAAGGTAAAGAAATCTTAGGCATTTCTGCTTAGCAGCACTTCTGCTTCTAGAAGATTTCATGCTAGGTAGCTTAAGCCAGCTGCTTTAAGGCTTAACAGAAGAAAGTTAGTTCTTGTTGATAAAAATTTTCATTGTGTTTGCCACTCTTTGTCTCTCCTCTCTATAGTAGATAATGTCAAGGGTTGATATTAGGATGTGAGCTTAATGCAATTTTAGTCTGACATTGGTCTAACCCATTGAAACCTGGAGTCTATGTAAAGTAAGTCCTTAGGAGCAAGAGTAATGTTATCTGATCAACACAAGTCAAATCCACCTTAGGTAGGCCAAGGCCAAGCTTTCCTTCTATATAACGTTTTGAATCCAAAAACCTTATCAGTAATACTGAATGATTTTGCCTAAATGTCATATAAAACTATTTTCTCTAGAGCTTTCCCTGTGCATATATCTTCTAGGGAACTTATTTGAGTGGTGCTGTAGTCATGGTAAATGAACCTACAAGGATTTGACACCCTGGGAGATTGGAAACAAAAACTACATTCCCAAAATGTTTATTGAACCTGTGCCATTTTCAGTACTGTACTAAGTATTAAAAATGTGAAAACAAAAAAAATTTATACACTTCACTCATTTTAAGGAACTCTCAGTAAAATCAGATAAATATATACTCTATTATAACACAATGTGCTAAATCTAATAACAGAGTTATGCACAAGGTTCTATAAAAGCACTGTGAACCCAATATACTCACTTGAGATAATGCTGCATGTTAAGAAAGACTTTCTAGAAGAGATACAAACTGAATGAGTATTAAAGAATTTGTAGAGAGGATTATCTTGGAGATGAGAAAGGAGAAGATTCCAGGCAGAAAGAACAGCATATCCAAAGGTAATGTAAGGACAGATAAAAGATTAATAAAATCCCTGCTATAAATGAGCTGCTGTACTGGTAAGTAAACCAAAATAAAAGTACAACATAAAGAGGAATATGATAAATTTGGTAGTAAGAATAGACTGGGATTGAAGGGAAAAAGACAGTAGTTGCTACAGAAGTATGCTAAAGGGAATTCATAAAGACTTTGGGATATGAGGAAAATATTGAATGGACAAAAATTCATGAATATTGATGGTAAAAGAACATTTTTAAGATGAAGGATACTTCATGAGCAATGCCATGATGACAGGAAAATTTCCTACATGCAAGAAAAAGGGGGAGTAATCTGGTTTAGATGAAACATAGGCTATTCATAGGGAAGTAGTCTTGGAAGAATTACAAAGGAATCATATTAAAATAGCAGGTCTTCATAAAAAAGAAAAGAGGTTTTTGTCCTTATTTTATCAAACCAAAAGAGTAAGAACATCTTTACTAGAACAAATAAGCAAAATGAGGAAAACTAAAAGCTCTTTCTGCTATCAGAGATAAGCACTATTAGTACTTCTGGTATTATACATTTCCAGACATTACCTTCCTACCAAAAGTTTTTCAACAAAATAATTATTCTATATTTATTGTTTTTAACTCAAATAACAAACATTTTTCATGTCAATATAATTTTTACTGGTCATAATGTGTTGTTCTGTATGGAGGGCTCATATAACTAATACCCTACCAGACATTTAAACAATTTCTATTTCTTGTTAAGAACAGCAGGACAAAAAGTTTGGCTTGTACCACATAAATACACGAGATGATTTTTGTTTAACCTCTAACCCTATAAAAAATCTCATCACTGGTGGCCTGTATAAATGGTAAGAACTTCATAATAAATAGAAACCATACTGATTTCTGCATCTACTTTATGTCCTACTTGGCATTTTATATATTAAATGGCTCCTCAGTTTAATGTATTGTTCAAGCTACAACTTGGAAGACAGCTAGTGATTACTTTCGTACCACTTGTTAGTCTTAATTCCTAGAAGTCTTCCTTGGTTCCCTACCTACAGCTACAAGCTCCTAAGTGTGCTCATTTCACCATGAACAACCAGTTTTCTATTCAGGTATGTAAGATCACTGTACCTGAAGTATCTCTCAGGTCATTTATTTGTTCTATAGGTGTTTCACTGAGATTTTCAAATGGCTAGCCTCCACATAGGAGATTTTGCAGCCATGCTCTATGTTGCATAATGTAGGGACTTCATTTACCTTTTGGCTATCATAGAACACCCAACATTCTGAGGGTATTCGGAGCCTACTCCTTTGGTTCACCTTCAAATTGAAGTAAGGGATTCAGGGGAGTTTAGGGTGCTTTATTTATGCATATTTCCTGGCTATGGTATTCAATATTTTAAGAAGAGAATTAACTCAACCACCAACTGGCTTTCTATTAAAGCATAAGAATCTGCTTTTAATCAACTATAAAAACAAGACCAGCATTTCAGATATCTTTCAGAAGTATTCATTACCTGGACTTACTAATGAGTCATACTACACTCACACTGAAAAACATTTAAAGAGGATTGCTTGAGAGATACACAGTCCATTCTGTTCTAGAAATGTATTTAAAATCAGTGATTCCCTAAAAGAGCCTATAAACAGCCATGCTAAGCTGCTGTATAAAATCACTGGTGGAACTTTTAAGACTTCAGATTCCTGGGCCCCACTCCAAACAGAATCTCAGGGGCATGGGGGACAGAGGTTTAGAAACCAGAGTTAAACCTAAAATCCAGAACAGAGAGCTATATCCTCACCACACATTTTTAGCCTGCCTCCCTACTGTATAATTGTTTAGGTTATACTCTAAAATCTTGTATCCCTTACACTGAGGATCACCCCTAGCAAACTCATTATTGGAATCTCCCTAGGGAATAAATTCAATTTAGAAAACATTCAAGGGACATCTACCATGTCATTTATTATACTAGATGCGGGAAGTATAAACAAGAGCACCACCTAGTCCCTGCTTTCAAGGAACCTCAGAATACTGAGAATATTGTTCATTCTATCAGGTCTTACTCTCAAGAACCAACTGTACTTTCCTAGAACATCAGCTTATTTTTAACTTGTAGACAGTGTTCGTAAAGAAGTCCCAGAGCCAACTCTGCCTGCCACCTCCACACAAATTTGGAATATATTTCATACCAATCTTAACCACTTTTACCTTATTTTTTTCCTACCCTTATTTTTTTTGTTTCAGCTTTTTAAAAAATCTAGGTGTGCTATGTATGTTGTAAGAACCTCAAATATTTTTTGGTTGAGATAGAAGTAATACAAGTAAAATAAAAACTCAATGTTCTTCTCTCCTTCAGAATAATTTCTCTGTTATAAATACAGCCAAGAGTCATGTGTTTAACCAGAGGTACACCTCAGAATTATCTGAAGATCTTTTTAAAAATACATATTTTGGATCCTTTCTCCAGAGATTTTGATTTCAGTATGTCTCAGGTGGGGTGTGCCGTTTATACTTGGAAAAAAATCCTCCCGGTTTTTCTGATGTGTACACTCATAGTGAAGAACTGTTGGCTAGAAATCTAAACAGAAGTGTTCAGGTAAGTTTTCCTTTACAATAAGCAGGTTTAGGGACATAGTACAAAATGGACCAAATAATCTTTTCTCATCATTTACTGCTTATTTCAGTGTTAGTAGGCAAAGAATGGTACTGAAGAATTGATACTCATGCCTTTCTTGATCACATGTTAGCAGAAGAGGAACAAACACTAATTTGATTAATACTATATAAATCAATTTTCTTATTTGGAATATCACTTAGTAGAAATTGGATTTTAATGGTTCTTATGTTACAGCTTTATTGAGGAGATTTCACAGGGAGGAAAGGAAAATCACTCTGCTGGATTTTATGAACAAGATTTCCTTGTATTACTTCCACTAGTCACTCATAATCCGAGTGCACACCTTAGAGACTTAAATATAGGTTCACTTTGAGATCCTAGAAGTATCATCCCAAGTTAAACAAATTATTTACTTTGAAAACTATGAAGAGAATGGGAAGATGGTGGCCTGGGCATTAAAATAAAATTTCTCTACTAATGACAGGGGACAAATGATTCTAATGACACATTAGCCTCATTCATTGTGGTATGTGAAACTCCCTTGCAACAGAGCATAATTTTCTTAATATAATATCAAGGATAATATAGTAATAGAAACAAATCTTTTAAACAACAATCTCAGTCTCCAAATTTATAGACTTGGCACATTCTATTTCTACTAACTAAAAGTGTGTATTTTCATCAATTCTATAGAAGACACAATGTTTCCTACTGAGGTAGTATTGTCACTGTTTTCTAAAAATCTAGTCTGCAAAATAATTATCATAATAGTTACATGTGAATTGACTATTTCCATCTCTTTACCTTTTAGTTATTGTGGTTCCTCTCAGAAACATATCTGCATTCTTTTCAAGTTTACTTTACGCGATAAAAAGGGACATGAAAATATATGCCAAATACCTACTATTGAATTTTTTAAACACTACAAAACAGCGTGTAAAGTGTATGGTGAGAAGTACTGATCATGACAAAAAGAGTATGGGGTATATAGATATGGCCTTTTTATATATAGAAAATAAGATGGCAAATGTAAAAGGTTGGGGGAGAGGCAAGGCTAGTCCCTATCAAATAGGAATATCAGTGGGGAATATGTATTAGTTTGACTGAGTAGAAATGAAATGTGTTAACTCTGAATTAGAGAGCCTTATGAGAAATAGACAAGATGAAGAGGAGCAGGCTATACAGAATACTGTGGTATCACAAAATACAGCTAACTGAGCCAAGAATAAAGTTGGAACTTAACGAATGAATGAAGCACTCGACTGTGAGTGTTTAGGTACCACTACCACTTACGCAAATTATGCAGACCCTTCTTCCCACTAATAATAAGATAAGAATAGTTACATGTGAATGGAGCACAAACATATTAAGGGAAGAATAACACAGTAGCTCCATCTTGGGGCAAGTTCTGGGGAGTGATTTGAGAAGGATATGTACAAAGGATGAAATGACAAAGGGATGGAACTGGCTTAAAAATGAAGGGAACTATAATAGAGTTACTACACTGCAACTTGAGCTCAGAAACCTCTTGATAACTACCGAAACTACATCGTTATGGATCCACAGAGCTTCTTCACCTGTTCTACATGGTAGCCCTGGATGTGTAGGGGAAAAGTGAAGTCCTGCATAATGGTAGAGCTCACCAGCCACTATAATGGTGGTATTCAGGTAGACTGCATGACATTTAAGTATCAAAATGTTGGTATGATACCATTTTCTTGGACTCTTGAAAATTCTAAATTATTTTCCTCTTCAGATCAAAACCAATGACAATTCAATCTATACACAAACAAGTCTGCCTTAGTCACTATACCATATTGACGTACTATAAAAAAGTCTTCTATTGAAAGAATAATTCCTTCTAAAGTTCCAATGATAATGCTGAAACCCATCTAAACAAAGTTGCAAGGAAATCTGTCTATATAAGATAAAATGAAACAAATGAAAACTGGAAATGCCTCCTTAAAAAATAAAAACAAAACACACGTTGCAAAAAAAAAAAAAAGGTTATTCAAAAAGATCCACCTAGAGTTATTAAAAAAAAGAGACAAGTGAGTTTGAAAACAGTATCTGTGTTTAATTCATAGCTTCTCATTTCCCCAAGTAGTATAGAGACATAGTGCTTTTTCTACAGCAGAAAAAATGTTGCCCTAAAATGTATTTGCAACTCAGTGATGATAAAATCAATCTTTAAAAAAAAAGAGAGATCAAAAGACATTGTATTTTCAATTTTGCCAAAATATATTTTCTTTCATTTTTATATAGTGTTTACTTTGAATATTCTATTGAATTCATCAGCTAATAGTCTACTTTGGAATGGTATTTTTTAATATTTATAGTTTTATACATTTATCTGTTTTACAGGTCTATAAACTTTTTTTACTTGTAATATATTAAATATTTAGTTTTGGCTAATTTTGTTTTTAATCTTGAGAATTTTGAAAAATCAAATATTTCATATTAATGGTGCTATTTCAGTATTAATCAAAATATATACGAATATACCAGTAGTACTATTTTGCTCAAACTTGAAATTACCAGAGTTCATTCTCTTGGTAGCTTTAGTGAATTGGTTTAGGTTGTTTTGTTGATTTCACAGCTTTTCCTCCTTCCTGCCAAGTCAAGTCCACTCAAAGTAGGCAGGGTAGTAGAGGAAGAGTCAACAGAATTATCTCATTTATCTTGAAAAAGGTATATATGCATACACTGGTGTCTGGCAAAGAGATAAACTAAATTGTTACCTATAGTACTCTCTGAGTGATGGAATTTCAGATGATTTCTAATGACTTCTTCATACTTTAAGATAGTTATATTTTCCCCTAACGAGCATATCTTATTTTTATAACAAAAATAGATATAATAATAACGATAATAAAATACAGCAATAAAAATGGACAAACCTGTTGTCACAGAAGACTCTGACTCCCTCAATTTCTGAGATGCTAAAAGCTTTTCCTGCAAAGCTTTCTGGGCAAGTTGTGCATCCCATTCTTCCAGTTCTTTTTCAAATCGTTGGTTGTCTTCCTCAACAAAATCTCTCAAATCTGGTGGTAAAGTTTCTATTCCGACAAGAGCCTGTCCAGTTTCTTTATTAAACTCCTCTGCAAAGCATATTTCAAAAACTAGTATAAAATTTAGAATTAATGGAAAAATACAAAGCTCAAAATAGAATACATTTGAAATGGGATTTAAACTATGAATTATTACTGTTTAGCAAATCAATATTATCAAAAATATTTTTAAAACTCTAACAAACGCTCAGAAAAACAATGATACAAATATTTGATAATATATGACAGGTAATGTTCTCAGTTTTTTTTTATCTGAAGAGCAGAAATGAGACAAGATACAAAGTCAAAATTTTCTGCCACCCTAACAATGGTATAATACTACTTTTGCTATTACAAGAAAATACTAGATGTCTGATTACTCATGAAGTAAAATTTTTCAGAATGAGAGTAACTCGTAACATTTTTAAGCTCAAAACAGAAAATTGGTTTTCAGCTGAAGCAGTTAAGGATAGCCATAAAAATAAACATGCAATTATAAAATTAATCAATAAAGCAAGATTTTTTAAAACATTACATAAATAGTATTTAAAAGAGTTACTCAATTTCTACTATATACACAAAAGATAAACTTTACCTTTTCAGTAATAAATGGACTGCCTAGCTAGTTCTACTGAATTGTTAAATGTAAAAGGAAGTTGATTTTATCAGTTTTAACAAATCTTTATTGTCTTCTATATGCAAAGCATACATCACAATATCAGAAATAAAAAATTGAGACATAGTACGACACACTCTCTGGCTTTGAGCAGATCAAAGTGTGCAAGACAAGTCAACATATAATTCCAACACACAACAATAAATGCCCAACAGAAGATGCTATGAGAACACAAAAAGAGATACTTTTGGTAGACCAAGAAAAACTTTGCAGAGGAGACAACACCTGAATTGAATCTTGACAGATAAGCAAGAATTCAGCAAAAGAAAAAAAGAAAAAATATTACTGGCAAAAAATAAAACACATAAGAACATACAGATATAAATGTGTGAAATGGTTTGCTGTGAGCAGAATACAGCAAACAGATATAAATGTGTGAAATGGTTTGATGTGAGCAAAATACAGCAAGAAATTCAAATATTGGTAAAGTATATAAAGTTTGAAATGGACATTGCTGATAAACGAAGCTGGAGAGATAGAGGCCTCACATGACAGGCTAAGGAGTTTAACTATGAGTCAATGTGTGCATGCAGTCCCTAAAGGGTTTCCAGCAAGGTGAAAAAAGGTTAGATTCACATTTAATCATTAACTTTGAGTACAAAATATATGCCAGTTCTCAACCCTGGTCACACTACTTTTCGATTCAGCTTTCTCACTTGTAACAACTCAGTAGCCCTCTCCAACCGTATCTACCACCCTCTGAGTGAATTACACTTTACTAATCACACCACAGGCCAGAGTCACCTAAAAGGGCTATTTATTTAAAAATATATACTACCCTATATATTTCATATTCTTACCTTGTATTAAGAATTGTGCTTTATCATTTATGTACATTAAACAGTACGCACTGGCATTTCTATAACCACCAAATGAATCCCTCACTAGCTCCTCCCAGGATGATTTTGTCACAGCAATATCATTGTACTTCATCCACCTGCTTTCCCGATGATCAAAAATGTATGCCCAGTAGTGTCCAGCATTAGCTTGGCCTTCATGAACTAAAACAGCATGTAAGCGATAAGGAACCTAAATGTGAAAAAAAGAAGAGTTAAACTACAATTACATAGTCTATTATACCACATTCCTTAAAATCTACAAACAAGCTGTTTGGAGGAACCATGTGAGCATATTTTTTTTAACAAGACAACATTAGCTGGGGAAAATTTTGAAAAAATTAAACCACAAAATTGAAAACAAAAAGAGGGACGCTAAATATGTTAAAGATATGCAAAGGAGACAGGTGTGTAGATAAAAAGATAATTTTTGAAACTTTGAAAATGTATTTGTGTGTATGTATTTGTTGTCCTATTTATTTCTTTTGAATAAAGAACTTACAGTAAATAGTTTTATGTATAGTGCATGATTTGTCTAAATCTTAACAATTATAAATTGATGGCTAATAAAATGGATTATATAATCCATACCAGAAGTTAAAATGATATTGAGCCCTAGAGTTTCTTTACAAATCTTAATATCCTTCAACAACCACATATCTTCTCTCAGGACATTTTTAAAAATATTAAGGCCTTTTGTAAAATTTTGATAAATTTTATTGTAAAATAATAAAAAGGGTAAGCAATAAATACAGTATGAGAGTCCATCTGAATGGGGGTAATTTTATAACAAATTTTATAACAGATGTAAGGAAGAAGTAGGTTAAGATAAATAATATAAAGATAAATTAAAATATATGTAAATAATTTTGACAATGATGGCTAGCTCACTTACTTGGATCATAGATTTGTCAGAGTACATTAGTTCAATTGTTCGATGGATTCTGGATATGCTTTCCTGCAAATCTAAGGATATAAGTTGTCATTTAATGATTAATATCAAGTGTGTTTCTACTGAGACTTACAAAATATAGGAGACTAAAGGTTTTTCTATAAACATGTTAGAGAAATAAAGAAAATTTCCTAAAACTGCCCTTAAAAACATTACTATTTGAAGTCTGTATAAAATGAAATATAGTTCTTAATAAAAGATATAGGACAAATGCATAGTTAAAAACCAAAACAAATATGATTTATTCAGAAAATGTGCACAGTCAATAAAATTGAACTTTTTTCAAATCTATAAAGGAAGGTGTCAATAAAAATTAAAGCTAAACCTCCTTACAAAGTGCTATAAAACAGGTGAACTTAAGAATAAATAAAATAACTTTACCACACATCTTGTATATATATGTAATTAAATAAAAATCCACTATAACCACCAATGGAAATAAATAATGGGACTCCCATCACCAATTATTTCTACTTCCAGTAGAAAACAATCCCACAAAATTATCCAGGAATAGGGATGTTCACAGCTATATTGTCCATAATAATTTAAAAAACTGGAGATAATCTAAATATCTGTCAATAGGAAAATGGTTAAATTATACTACCACCACATCATACTGTGAAGTTGTTGAATTAGGAAGAAATCTTGAAAGACTACAAGAAAACATAAATAACTGCAGAATGGGGAAAGCATGAGAGAAAATCCAGTAACCATAAGGGAAAGATAAGACCTCACCACCCAAAACATTTTTTTAAAAAATTTTACATTATAAAAACAAACCAAACAAAAACCAACACAAAGAAAGTCAAATGACAAATTGGGAAAATAATATCTGCAGCATATACCATATACTAAAAGGTTAATATCCATAATACACTAAACTTTCTATTAAGCAATAAGAAAAAGACAAATGGCTCAATATAAAAAATGGGCAAATGTCACAAACTGTAAATTTACAGAAAAATATAAATACCCAACTTCATTCACATTAAGGAAGTGCAAATCAAGGCACTGAAATATCATGTTTTTGATTATCAGACTACCACAGATTAAAAAGTACCCAGGGATAGGGAGGATATTAGGAGACAGGCTGTTTTAGCGGGAGCAAAATCATTTAATGTTTTGGAGGGATAATTTTAAAATAGTAGTCAACATTTAAAATATACACACTTTGGACCAAAAAATGGCACTTTTTAAGAATATATCCTACTTACAGAAGTGTATAAATATGTATGTAGAAGGCCAGCATTATTTGCAGTGAATATCAACAGGGAGATTAAATAAATTATATCATATTCATATGATGGAATACTACATAATAGTTTTAAAAATAATGCTAACAGCTAATATCAATAAGGGATGAAAGAAAGCAAATATCCTGAAGAAAATCTTCTTTCCTGACCCTTAGTATTATATATACAAAACCTTATCACATAAATGTCCCTCAAGCTCCTCAAGTTTAAAATGGCCAAAAGTAAACTCATTATATTCCTACTTCCTCCCCCAAGTGGGAACTGCTTGCCCACCAGTTTGCCTTTTTCCAAAGTACATTTTATTTAGTTATTCATACCACTACAAACTAAGGAATCATTCCTGAATCCTCCCTCTCTCACAGATGTGTTAATGATCCACATATATTAGTTGCCTCCAAAGAGTATTTTAAATACATTAATTTCTTTCCTCCCTCAATGCCACTACCTAGGTGTGAAAAGCTTCCCAGCTTCCACTCTTTTGAATGTAATCTTACAAAAACAATCTGCCATGCCCAGTAGAAAATTATCCAACACCCACCACAGTGTTCAGTAAATACTATGTGCTTAATTAATGTTTGTTAATGAGTTCGAATATTAATATAAAAATTTTCTTATATATGAAAAATACTAAGGAAAATCTTTACTAGTTAGCTACTAATGCTAATTGTTAGTCACCATCATGCCCTATGTACTCCCTATTAAATTAGGACTACTCTTTATTCACATACACTCTATAAAGAGTCAAGTTGGTCATAAAAAAATCCAACAATCAATAACTGTTCAATATAATTCCAATCGTGTAGTATAAAAAAGTTCCTACTTTTTCCTTTTTTTGTAGATCAATAGATCAGCATAAAATTGGGAGATGATAATAGGATATCATATTTTGATGTGTAAGGAAAAGATATAATAAACAAAATCTACCATAAAATATTAACATCACATTTTTAAAAAGTACATTTAAACAGAAAAGCAGGAAGAAGATTAAGACTAACTTATTCTGAATAAAGAAATAAAGGACAGAATAGAATAAAGGAGGGTTCCTTCCAAGAAAGAACAGATGGCGACTTAACACATAAACACACACCCCCCACAGAGCACTGTCCTTATTTTTCTTATTTTGCTGCATGCCAGTTAAAACTCTGCTCTAAACTGGCACTGAGCTCATAAATCGTATT
This sequence comes from Daubentonia madagascariensis, assembly GCA_023783475.1. Classification (NCBI taxonomy): domain Eukaryota; kingdom Metazoa; phylum Chordata; class Mammalia; order Primates; family Daubentoniidae; genus Daubentonia; species Daubentonia madagascariensis. The sequence continues at coordinate 18,436,371 of JAKFHU010001684.1, read as the reverse complement.
TAGAAATCTGTTAGATCAGATTAAAAATTAAAATTCATATTTCTAATTCTTAAACCCAAAGAAATTTTTTTTAATCACTTGAACTTCTTCATTGTGCAAACATTAGGTTAAGTACATAACTGATATGTACAAACTTTGATGTTGTGTGACATTTCACCAATGGAGTAGCTGTGAATATCAGTTTGATATAAATTTAGACCACTAAACTAGAAAATCAGACCATCTGCTATGTCATTCATCAGCTAAGCAATCCAGGGAAAATCATTTGGTCCTTGTGAACCTGATATTAACATCATAAAAATGGGAAGCCAGACTAGTTTATCTTGTTTAAAGATAGTTTAAACCCTTTTCTAGAAAAAAAAATGACTATAATATTTAAATATGAATCCAGAGGTAATTTCTCTTCTCAATTTTACTATAACTTTATACATGTCCATCTGAGGTGACAGTAGCTATGCTATGAGATGCTTCTTACCTCTGGTGTCATTTTCTATTTCTGTCCTCCAGCGATGTAAACAGCTTTCTAGCACAGAAAGTTCTTCTTCTGTTATGTGCCTTGGTGCTGGATGCATGGGCAAATCTGGAGGTATTCGGGACTGAGTGAATGGTTTGTGTATTATCGATCTTGATGAAATGGCAGCAACTGATGCAGGTGATGTGCTTGGTAGTTCTGAAGAAGGAGTTCCCTGTTGTTCTGGTGTGCTATATTTGCAAAGCATAGAATATTTGTTATTAACCTTTCAAACTGAAGTGCTGGACAAAGTAATGCCAAAAACACAGCATTAAATCAGGTTGCAAACGAACAGATCTTAATCTATTAATTAATCTATTCCTTAATTTCAAAAGGAATAGATCTTAAAAAAAGAAATGCATGGATTGATCTAATATCCTAATGAGATTCTTAATATACAAGAACTAAATTTTAGAATAAACTGTAGCTTTAGAGTAAAAACAGCTTTTAGAGTAAAAACAGCTTAATTTATTTATTTTAAGAAAACAACAAATCTTATGTATGCTGAAATTATAAAGACTTTCCCCTTGTTAATACTTACCAGCTCACATTACAGAAACAAACTGTAATTTAACAGTATTATTTTCACGTATCATAAAAAGTTGAAACTTATATAACTGCATACCAAGACAATCAAAAGTATAATTCTGAACAGGAAAAAAGTGATTAAAATATTAATCCATAACCATAAAATCTACTGCAATAATGAAACAAGAAAACTCCCAGAAGATATATTAATACAATCTTCAAACTGAATCTACTCTTTTTAAGGGTTTGCTAAAATAAATCAAGGCACGCATTTAATACAATCTTCTTCAAAGGCATCAATTACATTATTCTACAGGGAACATAGCTGTCTCTGACACGGAGAAGACTACTTACCTTGGTAACGTCTGTGATGGTACAGAGCTACTAGGAGGGGAATTGGCATCAATATCATCAACAGGAGAGGTGCAAACAGGTTTACTTGAGGCAAACTCCAAGGCATACTGCAGAACATCTACCAAGGGGAACCGTTTGGGACCTGAACCATAGCTTAAATACCTGTTAACCATAAAATGCATGAACGTTTTTATTTGTATATAAAGCACATTTGGGTTTTTATAAATAGTTCTTATAAAACATGATACAAAACTTCAATAAATCTTCCTCAACAATAAAATTCATTTATTTTCAAATGAAGATGGTAAAACTGAACATATTAATATATGCAAGAAAAAAGCAAAGGAAACGTTCTCCAAAGGAAGGAAAGCAAAGCTGAGTAAAACTGAATGAGTGTATATACCGTTGCAGCTTTAAACACTCTTCTACACTGTAACTCAAGAGGAAGACGAAAACTGACAGCACCATCGCCTGAGACTGATTTTATTTTTAGATCTGGCATGTGGTCTCATGATCAAGACCCTGACATGTATTACCCTCTTACCTTTTACCACTGCTCATTTTCAATATGATTACTGGTACTTTTTAAGAATAAAAATTATTAAAATAAGATATATTATTTTGTATAAAAAGTTCTAGGCTACTAATTTGCAAATGAATGCTACAATAAAGAAATACATATTAGATCAGAGGTTGCAAACTGGGATCTCTTAGGCCACCTTCAGGTTATAGACTTGTGCCTATCCTGCAGAACATCTGACTGTCTAGATTCTGGCTTCTTTTAGAAATAACCCAAAACTCTAGAAAACAGTGAGACCATATTCACACATGGCACCACCCAGCAGTACTGGATGGAATTTACACTCTCTACACACAGATGTGTACTCTAGGCTCCCCTCACATACCATCTTATACCTGACCCAATTTCCTCCTTTATGAAGCTTCTATGAGGCCCTGGTAGGCATCTGAGTGTGCATCCTCTGTGTAAAGGAGAAAAACTCAACTGCCATTCATTTTAACAACTTTAAAAAAATTTTTATTTTACTTTTAGAGATAGGGTCTCACTATGTTGCCCAGGCTGGACTCAAGTGATCCTCCTGCCTCAGCCTCCCGAGTCACTGGGATTGCAGACATATGCCACCACACCTGAACCACTCATTTTAATGAAAATCTCAAGAGCAATCCATAGTTTCATACAAAAAGAAAGCTCAAAACTAGATTCATTTAACCTTCTATTTTCAGCACCAAGAGCCTCACCTGTTGACAATGAGATATTTAATTTGAAATGCTAAAATAATCCTCTCAAATCAACTATAGATTTTTAGTTTCTAAAACTCAAAACTATACTATTCAAAGCAAAATATCAATCTAGAATGATTATATACTTCTAGAATTATAAATCACTCAAAGCGAGTTAAAAATCTAGACAGTCACTAAATACATGACTTCCTATAGTTATCTTATAATTTCATAAAAGTTAAAATACCGTTCTAGTCTTTGTTGTAATACTGTGAGGTAATCTTTGAGTCTCTTGATCTCTTCCCTCTTAATTCTTGTTATTTCTCTGTTTCTGTGCATGTATCTACCAGGGAGAAAAAAAAGCAATCATTAGCAAGCATCTTAAAAGTAGATACAATATTAAGTCTAGCCATCATCACAATGCATTAATTCGTCCAAAATTTTATAAGATATCAGATAGATATTACAAAATAGTATTTTCAAAAATTTTGACAGAATTTTAAATTACAAAAGTAATCTCACTTTTTTTGCTTTCTTACAACATTATTCCCAGTAACTACACTTTTCTAATAAAGAGTGAACCCCACTTTCCTTGACAAATGGTACTAGATACATTATGCAAAAGTAAAGATTAATTCTAAGAAAATGAAACAAAATTTTCTGCTAGACAGTAATTTTTCAGTTGCTTACTAAACTGTTTCAAAACTAAGTCATGCTGAATACCAAACCATACCTGTCTAAATATAAAACTTGGGGAAATTCCAATTTGTTGTGAATTTTTTCTGGTCTTCCCAATGCCTGATTAAATTCAAATCTTGACAGTTCAAATGTTAACACAGGTGGTAATTCAGTAAACCAATGCTGAAAGAAAACAAAACAACAAAAAACCTTAATATCACCTTTCTGTTTTCACCATTGCAATTTTAGGCATAGGATGTTAAGACTGACATTTTTATACACATCACCACAATACTGACATCACAAATAACTGGGTATACAATTTAGTTAAAACTCAACTTCTTCCTAAAAGTTTTCCACACCTCTTAAAAATTCCAAGAGTATGCATAACACCCAGTCAGGAAAGAGAAAACTCTTCTAACTGTCCTGTTCCATGATAATTCTTTACATTTAGAATTTCTAACCAAAAGAAAAAGACACTGGTTAAAATCATGGCTTAGTAGGTCAAGTCTTCTGTCTTTTTCAATATTACATCAAATGGCACTTATACTTAATCAACCACACTGTCAAAACCCTGTGATAAAGTATTAATAACTTGTAAAATATAGTACTCAAAAGAAAAAAAATTTTATTTTTATTTTTTAGAGACAGGGTCTCACTCTGTCACCCAGGCTGGTATGCAGTGGTGTGATCACAGCTCAATGCAGCCTCTAACTCCTAGGCTCAAGCAATTCTCCTGACTCAAGCCTCCCAAGCAGATAGGACTAGAGATGTACACACCACCATGCCCAACTAAAATTTTTTTTTTTTTTATGTTCCCGGGCTGGTCTTGAACTACTGGCCTCAACCTATCCTCCCACCTTAGCCTCCCAAAGTGCTGGGATTACAAATGTGAGCCACTGTGCCCCGTCAAAAAAGAAAATACGTTTATAGCATAAATGATCACAACTCTCAGGCTAAAACCAGAAAATGGTATTTTCCTGTTTTCCTACCGGACTCTATACTAATTTATGAAAAAGATCTATTGCTAACAAAAAGTTTATACTTGTGGTAATTATATTTAAAATCTTTTTAAATAACTAGTGTTTAAAGAATTAAATACCTCATTGCCATGAGCCAAATCATGGCAATGAGTGTAGCTATAATTTCCTTCCCTCCGCCTCCCCCCCACTTTGGCACCTGTTCAATTAGGCATGAAATTCAACAAAACTTCAAAACAAAATTAATTCCATGTAACAGCCTCAAATTATACATGAACATTATTTAAAGAGAAAGGAAAATTAACAAACTTGTAAATCAACAAATAAAATAAGTGTAAAATAACGTAACAAACACATAGAAGTGCTTATTATAAGCTGTGCAATGTGCTACTTTAAAGAGAAATTGCTGCATTACCCTATTGTGTGTGATAACTTCAAGTGCCACAAAATGCCACTATTCATCTGTCACTAAGTTAAGAGTATACCGATTTAAATTTCAACATCCAAAAAACAGGAATGACTTACCTGGCAAATTGAATTTGACAGAAGCTTGAAATTTACCACTTTTCTCTAATTAAAGCAAATAAAAGTAAATGGCTAATTCAATACTATTTCTCCCTCCCAAAATGCTAATGATTATCTGAACTGAGATTTCCTGAGTTGGACTTGGGTTCTCTTCTACTTAAAGTTAAGGTTTTAGGATTTCTTTATATGGATATTACCTAAATTGAAAGTTATGAAAGATCTAACATCAGAAACACTTTTTCAGTCTTAAAGTTTGATGGGAAAGCTTTGCTTACTTTTTTTGATCTCTCATAGCACTGGCAAGAATTTTTGAGTCAGCTCTAATTCACATCTAAAATTACTATTAAGAATTAAAACATTACCCCAGACATATCACAAAGAAAACTTTTGAAGCCTTAGGATAATATTCTCTACTTCATTTAATGATACTCAAACAAGAAAGATGATTTCAAGAACTAATACTTTCATATTTTATTGCAATACTTTAAATGTCACCATTAAAATTAAATAATTACATATTAATTCATGGGAATCTACAATGGCCAGGAGAAATGAAATGACCCAAATTGGGGTATACTTTTCTGTAGACCATGAAAAGTCCAAAAAATATAAATAGCTTCCATACCTTAACAAAAGGATGTTCAAAAAATGTTATGTAATATGTCTCTGCTATGAGTGCATTTCCTGTATCAGCGATGGCAGGTTTTTCCTACTATATGAGTGGAAGGATTTCACTTTCTCATTCTAAAGCTGATGGGGACAAGATGAGATAACCAGACATTCTGTAAATTCATTGTTAAAAATATTAATGGTATGTCTAGCTCTGTAATATTTGGATTGTAAGTAAAGTAATACATAAGTAGAATTTTAAATAACACAAAACATGAGAAGTTTTTCTTCCAAAAAATTTTCTTTCAACAAAAAACTATACTTCTCTGTAATCTAATTGGTATGCCATGCTTGTGAGACAGAGGTCATTAAAAGTAAAAATCATGCTCTTCTCCATATCTCTAGACATATTTTTCTTACTGTATTCCTACATAATGAACCTACAAGAGGAATAGGTTTCTAAAGTTAGTGAATGAAGAATTTATATAATCAGTATCGGTAGCATAAGTGCTCCAGAATTTATCATGACTCTATAAATCTGATCTTTTACAAGAAATCATTTCTAAAGAAAATGTAGTCATTTGTATGAGTTTTAATAGCTTGTTTTTCTACTAAAGTGTTTAAGATACCCTGCTTTTATGAGAAAGTTACAAAAGTGCAAAAAAAAACCAGAAAAACTCATCCGCCATCTCAAATCCCCACAGAACACCAAAGCAAGTCAGGATACAAACTAAGCACAAGAAGCAAAAACGTCCTATTACAATTCAAAAATTAGCTCCAGTCATTTAAATGCCTTGATTCATTTGCCCTTTCACTTTAAAAGATCAATTTTTCCCATGTAACTTCTCTATATATCTCTCTGTCTAATATGTTACATGTCGATATTGTTTCTCTAATTTAGTTTTTAAAGCTGTGGGAAACTTCTTCTAACACTTTAATGTTACTTCATACAACTTTGTGAAGAGAAATCTGAAAGTACCGAATTTGTATTTATTTATCTATTTATTTTTTGAGACAGGGTCTCACTCTGTCACCCAGGCTGGAGTGTAGTGGCATCATCATAGCTCACTGCAACCTCAAACTCCTGGGCTCAAGAGATCCTCCTGCCTCAGCCTCCTGAGTAGCTGGGACTACAGGCTCATACCACCATGCCCGGCTAATTTTTTTTTTTTTTGATAGGGTCTTGCTCTGTTGCCCAGGCCGATCTCGAGCTCCTGGCCCAAGCGAGCCTCCCACTTCAGCCTCCCAAAGTGCTGGGATTACAAGCCTGAGTCCCCACACCCCAGCTGAAAGTACCAACAATTTTAAAGGATTATGCCCCGTGACCCAAAGATTCTACTTCTCACTATACTTCATTCCTAAGTGTTCAAGGGCATTTATAGAAAAACATTCTTCGAAATAATTCTTTGTCTAACTACTGCCTTCAAGGGGAATTAAATAAGTTTAAATTTATAAATACAGACTACATGACCTTACACAGGTTTTAAAAAGATTGATGTAAAGCTGTATACTGTCATGGAAGGATAATCATGATATACTGCTGAGGGAAAAATGCAAGTCTCAGGACAGTATGTACAGACAGATACAAATATTTATACAGGCACAGCAATAGTCTAAAAGAATATACAACACATCAATAGTAGTGAATACTCAGGCCAGAATTGAAGTATTTACTCTTTGAAATTTTTTTCCTCCAATAGGCAATCAAAAAATACCTCCACGTTTCCTAGAGAGTCTGACTCATTTATAAATTGCATACCATTTAATTAAAATTTATGATTTAAAAAATATTTTCTAGGTAGTTATATTGCACATAATTTTTAATTTATTCAGTTGTCTCCTGGTATATCATTGTAGAAATTTAAACTCTTACAGCCCATTGGATGTTTTAACTTGGGCAATTCTGAAGACTGGAGGTTTTCCTATATTAGTTGGCCACAGCTATTTTAGCAAAAGAGACATTTTCTGTGACAAAATAAAATCAACATCTTTTAGTAAATAATAGTGTGAGGAAAAAGCTAGTATTATCAGGTATTATGTCAATTTAGAAATAGCCTACAGTGTTACTTACTGGTTTATACAGACTCAAGAAGAAATAAAATAGTTATTCTGAAGGATGTAATGAAGTAAGACTATAACTTAAATGTTGTTTTAAAAACTTGTAAGATATTATATACTAGTCAGTGATAGTCTCTTAAACCAGGCTGAATTATTATTGAAACTATAGTCTCTGATAAATCTACACAAGTGGTAATATGAATCACAGGTAATCAAATTTGTTATTATTAAGATTGCTTAGAAACCACTAAATTCAGAAAAGATGACAGACTATTATATTCCTTAGGTTAGATGGAAAAACTTGGGCAGAAAATACATACTTCAGCATTGGGCATTCAGAGGATGAAAAGATGAAGGACAAAAACAAGATCTTTTAAATAAATAATGAAATTCAGATTCTATGTAAGATAAACAATTTTTAAAAGCAAGGAATATGTGAGAAAGATTATTTATCAGTAACCATATTGTACTTCACTTAAAAGCTACTCTGACAACACAAGGAAAATGTCATCCCTGCCTGCCTGCTCCAACCCATCATCCTTTTATTTAACAGCAAACAGATCAGAGTTTAGGGGGTCTGCTTTCCTGTTCAATTGTGGGATCCTGTGAAAGTCCCAATCTTTAGAGATCTGTTTTCTAGTCAATAAAATTAAACAGCTGAATTTAAACATTCTTAATTAGAAGTCTATATCAGAATCACTTGTGGAATTCTTGTGTCCATGTACCATATCCCTATCCTAGATTCTGATTTGACAGCTTTGAAGTGCGGCCTCAGCACCTATTGAGAATCACTGAAGTAGATGATCTATGGTGTAGAGAGAGAAACTACATCAAATATACAATCCTCCTTGTAAAAAAAAAAAAAAAATGTCTAGTTATGTGGGGGAAGAGAAGGAATTGAGGATGGAGCTGAAACAGGAAAGGGTTAACACATCTTTTTTAAAAAAAAAACTTAACAATTTAGATAAAAGCAATTTATTCTCAAGGAAACAAAACCCAGTCTCTTTTCAGATAAACACAGAGACATTATTAAGCACCTACTCAGTATAAAGGCCTCAGAAACTTTTTTGATAAGCACTGACACATTTCATTCATTCATTCAATAAATATTTATTATGTATGCAGTGGCCATACCAACTAGGGATATAGTAGTGAATGACACAGATATATCTAAGATTCCTACCTTCATGCATGGAGCTTACCATCTAGACAGCTATCAGCAATTGCTTAACAATGCCTGATATGGGGGCACATGATCTGTCCTTTGCTATTACGGTGCCAACACTCCATTACAAATAAACACATACATGAACAGACACATAGATAAAGCTGGATGGATGGATAAAGACTCAGAGATAGGTAGAGAGAAAGAGATCAATGGAGACAGATAAATAAGTTTGGAATATTTTTTTAAATTATTTCTTTCTTGAGAAAGCAAGTTCTTCTATATGACCTTATACAATCACACAGCAATTCTATAAGAAAAGAAATCTGGTATTGCCTATATAGACCTAAACAAATTCCAACAATATTTGATATAAGTAACACATACCTATATAAAAATCCACCCTAATAACAGTGTTTTTCTTCTTTATTTCCAGGACTAGCATGCTACTAATGGCTGGCACCTTGATAGAAAAGTCTAAAAAGACTGAACAATGTCCTAGAAGGATTTTAACCAAAAATTTCAAGATAAATTGTTTAAATGAGAATTTAACATAGATTATAGACCATGTTGACTGTACAGGTTTCCTGAATATGTCCATTACCATAATTAAATCCAAACATATTTTCTGAGTATTCTCTCAAATATTAGGTAGCTATATAATCAGAACCTTAAATTATGCTTTACAGCATTGTAAGAAAGACCTGGAGAAAAAAGAGACTAATGAAAATGTCAAACTCACCTCTTGGCCTGATTTTCCTGAATTCTCTGAATGTAAAGACTCAATTTCTCCTTCAATCATTGCAGCTTCTAGGCACTCATGCAGATCTTTGAACCCATTGACCTGAAGTGGGTACTGACCAAACATTTCAGTGTTTTCAAACTTTTTACCTATGAGAAGAAGGAACATTAATTAATGTTCCTCAATATGGCCTTTTAGCTACTAAAAGCAGGTGTATACATGGATTCTCTCCTGAACCTAAGAACTGTAATACTGACTGATTATGTTCCTGAGAATAGTGAGTTAAGTATAATTTTCCTGTTGGTTTACACATGTACACAAATACATTCACACCCAGCCATAGATATTAATTACACACTCACACATATGTAATTATATGCACAAATATGTATGTATATTTATTCTTGTAAGAAGCACCTTCTAAGAGCAAGATACTGTGGTAAATACTGGGAATAGATACAGTAGTAGACAACAGAGATATGGTCCTTGAGCTGTGGAAATTCTCAGCCTCATGTGGAAGGCAGCAAAGAACTTGACAAGTTTAGGAACTAAAGGAAGGTCAGTGTAGCTTGGGGGAGTAAGGAAGAGATCATAGTGAAAGTCAGGCAGAGGGTCAAATTTTACAAGGTCTTGAAGTCCTGTTAAGAATTTTTTTTTCCATGTGATGATAATCTACTTGTATCCCTAAATCCATTTAAATTAAAAAAAAATTTTTTTTCACCGTATCTTTGGGTATAAATTGAAAGTCACTGAACAGTTAAATCTAGGATAACAGGATCAGACTTATGTCTCTGAAACACCTTTATGGCTTCTGTGTGAAGTGGGTGGTAGTCTGTTAGGAGACTCTATCACAGAATCCATCCTGAAATAAAGGTAGCATGGATTAAGGTGTTAATAGTAAAAATGCACAAAACCACATAAAATTACACACATTTATACAAGAGGTAGCACCAACAAAACCTGACTGCCTGGCTCATAGGCCGGATGGGAGACAGAAGAGCAAGGAAGGTATCAAGAACAACACTCAGATTTCTAGCATGAACAACTGTATTAACTTTTATGTACTGAGAACAGTGCCACTGAAGGAAGAATAGAAAATTTATTTTTCTTTTGTTTTGAGGTAGCAGTGGAAATCATTGGTTCAGAATGGCCCATAAGATTTCAATTTAAAAAGAGAGTTGGACATGAGTCTATAACTAAGATCAATATTCTGGTCTGGAGATACAAATTGCTGGAGAATTGCTGGCTTATTGACAGATTGCCCAGGGGATGAGACAGGAAGAAGAAAGGGGCTAAGCCAAGTCCCAAGGATCTCCTACCTTTATATGCAAGAAGAAGAGTTGATAAGTACAATTTCTAAGAAGTACCTACAGAGACAGGAAAAAACCCACAAGAACATGGTGTCACAGAAGCCAGAGAAGTGTGTTTTTAAGGAAAGAATGGGAAAAAGGAAGAGGGAAAGACAATAATCGGCATTAATAGTTAAAAAGAATTCAATATGGAAATGGAAAGGGATCTAATGGATTTGACCAAATGTAGGAAATCAATAACCTTAGAAAGATCCCTTTTAGATGAGTCCTGGAACCAGAACCTTAAGTGAGGATGGTTAAATAAATGGGAGTAAGCAGGTGACACCAACTCCTCTCTTTAAAGGACTTACCTCTGAATAGGAATAAAAAGTGAGGGTAATAACTGAAAAATAACATAGGAAGGGATAATTTTTTTTTATTTTTAAGATGTGAGATACCAGACCATGTCTAAATATTGATGAGAAAGACAGTGGAGGAGGAGAAGCTCAAGATACAGAAAACAAAACAAAACTAAACAAGATAATGGAGTAAGGTCTGAGTAAAAACATGAAGGGATGGAATTCTGAGCACATATAAAGAATAGTCTTTTGATATAAACTGGATAATTCCTTTATTATCTGGACAGATGGATAAAAAGAATACAGTGGAGGTAGCAACCGATCTAGATTGTGGCTCATGTATTTGTGGACATAGTTTTTAAAAAATAAGATATAAAATTACAGACATAAAATGAGATTCAGAGCCTTGGACAGGACCTGTGGTTAAGTTGCATTAACTTCACAGTAAATCTATGAAATCTGAGGTAAGATCTTTTCATAGAGAATGAAGAGACAAAGAAGTTAAATTTGAAATGAGCAGGAAAGATGAAAATAGTTATTGCAGAAAATGGGAGAGAGGACAATATTACACAAAACAAGTACGACTGCCAAGTATGGTTACAGGATTGGACCAATGAAGCCCAGAATTACTCAAATTCACAATCCATTATAATTAGCCCATTTTTGTGACTTTTCCCCAGCAACATTCAGGTACTCAGTACATGCAGCACAGTGAAAATGAACAACTTAGTGAGGGTCAGAGAATAGCCAGGGAGGTGGTGCCAGAAGGAAATAGGGGAAACAGAGTTTGGGGTATTAAAAGAGCAACCTTAATAATAAACAAGGAAGGAAGTGAAGTACAGAAAAGGGCTGAGAGGAACAAGTGGAGAGGTCAATGAACTAGAAGTTCTCAAAAGGCTGAAAAACTTTTGCAGTGCAGATACTTTTGCAAACAAACTAAAAATCATCCCCAATGGAGAACCACCAGTCTAAATGAAAATATTAGGAAGATATACGCATAAATGATAAGAAAGTGCTCTAAAATAAATTATTCTTACTGAAGCAAACACATAGTCGAAGTGGAAATGTATTAAAGACACATTTATACAGCACAACAGCTTTGAAGCAACTTACTAATACCAATTACAAAGACTTCAACGTTAATTGACAAATTAAGTATTTTAGTAACAACCACTTTCAAGAATCAATGTAATACAGGTAGAAATGCTTGTGCAGCATATTATAATTAGTGCCCATACATAACCTAATTAGACCTACTCACGGCTTCAGATAGTGTTATACTTCAAATAAAACCAGAATGATAGGACGGATGACCCAACATAATGTATTATGCAAAATATTCCACTGATATAATAAATATTTGCATTTGAAGCAAACAAAAATATCTGACCCCTCAATATAACTTTTTAAATGCCTAACATCTGAGTTAATATATGCCTTTTTCTAAATCCCAAACTATCAAACTATAATCAAACAAAACTTCATGGGAATCCATTACTTAAGATCATGAAGAAAAAACAATTTTCCAAGTTTTATATTTTAGGTGATCTGGAAAAAATAACTTTCAAAAGTTGATGCACTGGGTCATTTGGAAAAAACAATTTTTCAAAAATTTATGCTTTGGCATTTAATAACATTTTAAATAAGTTATATCTAATGAGTCTAATTTTCTCTCTTGTTAGGAAAATCAAAGAGAAACTAGTTAGGCCCAAATTTTAAGAAACTAGTATTTAGCACAGATGGAGGAATATTACTCTTAACTGATTGTCCAAAAGACAGAGTATAACCCTTTCATGAAAATTAGTATCTAAATAATTTTACAATCACTCAAAAAATGAGAACCCTGTATCACCCTGATCACGCTGCGTTGCTAAATTCAGCTTTCAGCATGGCAAATAAAAACTGAGCATCATACCAAACTCAGTATTCAACTCCAATATTATCTTCAAAGAATCTATCAACTGTCCCATTAATCCCTGTAATCCAACAACACAGTATCACAAAAGCCTTCTCACTGGAATGAACATTAGGATAAAATGAAGTATCAATTAGCATGTGCTAATGCACTCTGTACCTTCCTTTCCATTCACTCAATTCTGTACTACATGCAAATGATTAACAGTAACAATGCAACAGGAACTACTAGACAGAGTAAATCAAATTAAAAGTAAAAACCATTCAACAAATACAGAGTCACTATCAAAACAAAGGAACAAATGGATAATAATATCTCTTCACTTGTAATAAAAAGTAAACGTGTAACTATACCTTCAAGTACTCCCACGGCTAGGAATCTTCCATAGAACAACTCTACCATGGGGTTCTTTGGCTTCTCTTCATCCCTAAAGCATGTTTAAAAAATGTTTAAAATGTGGTTATAATTTTTGGACCTATAAGTAGAGAAAACATTAAAAGAACTGTAACATCTGACAGGACAAAAACAGTTACGTGACTATCACACACTTGGCTCTCTTATTTAAGTGTCACCTTGGGCAAGGTACTTAAATTTATTTTTCTATTTCTTCACCTGTCAATTAAGGATAATTCTGGTAAATGAACTCACAGGACTCTTATAAGTGTTAAAATGAGTTACTACAATGGAACAAACTTGGAAGAGGAACTGACAGTCTGTGCTCATGAAGTTCTTGCTCTTTCTATCATCATTATAGATTTCAATCTTATGTGTTTAGTCTGTATAATACATGCTTATTTGGACTTGTTGGGAAGGAAGTAAAGCCACTTATAATCAGAAGATTTCTACAAAGTTTTGATAAGTTATTTCCTGCATTTACATAGAAGAGTACATACTGTCTAAAAACAACAGCTGTCACCCGTGAAGGAACAAAATACCAGCTTTGACCCAGAGTAGCTAAAGAACTACTCTATCCTTCTCTATAGTTTCATGTTGCTGGTAGAATTAGTCATTTATGAATTTTCTAAATTGTTTAACATACAAATTCATTTTTTTCCCATGAAGCAAACAAAAATTGACAGTTTTTAATTGTGTTTTTATGATTTGTACCGTACAGCCTAAAAAGACAAAGTTTATCTTGTATACAGAATTTTTCTTCATTAATTTTGTGCTTAAATTAATAAAATTAATTTGTGAAGTACTGTTTAAAAGGGAGAAAAGGGAAACACTGTCTCTTGATAAACATGTTACATGGGTCATTTAATTCTTAGAATAATGGTGGTAAGCAAGTACTTCACTAATACTCACAAGAATCCCAGTAGGTAGTGTAGTAGTCTTTAGCGCTAGTCAAAAAAATTTCTGGCCCTTCACTTCCAGGTAAGACACATTTTCCCACTTTTTTTAAAATTTATTTTTTATTTTTAATTGTGATAAAATGTACATAGCACAAAATTTACCATGAATGAACAGATGAGGAGAGCCCCTTACTCACACCCATTGGGCACATCTAAGGATATAAGCCTCTAAAGTTTTGAGGTTGTTGCCACAGAATTACCTAGCTCATAGAGTTTGGGTATGTGACCCTCCAAACCTCATGGTGAAATTTGATCCCCAATGTTGGAGGTGGGGCCTAATGGGAGGTGTTTGGGTTCCAGGGATGGATCCCTCCATGAATGGCTTAGTGCCATTCTCAGGGAAGTAAGTAAGTTCTTGCTCTACTAGTTCCCTGGAGTTCCCCCAGAGCTGGTTGTTAAAAAAAGCCTAGCACCTTCCCCCTCTCTCTTGCTTCCTCTCTCACCATGTGATCTGCACACACCTGCTCCCCTTCATCTTCCACCATTAGTGGAAGATTCCTAAGTCCCTCATATAAAGCAGATGTTGGCACCATGCTTCTTTACAGTCTGCAGAACCATGAGCCAAATACCAAATAAACCTCTTTGTAAGTTACCCAGCCATGGGTATTTCTTTATAGCAACATAAATGGACTAAGACACCCACCTTGACTGATAAAAAGTTGTAACATTACCTCTGTTTTACTGACAATAAAACTGTAGAGTACTGACAATAAAACTACACAACTGTGGAGTACTTGTTAACAATAACACGTGTAGGTTCTGCATGAGGTAGAGGCTAAGAAGCAGGTTAAACTTTAAAAATTCAGCCAAGCTTTCCTAAAAGAAAAAAATATTAAATAAATATACTCAAGGCCTAGGACATTCAGCAACTAAGGAAAGAACATATCGCAGAGATAATAGTATTCACTGGATGCTGACACTCAGAATTTAGAAGCATCAACAGCAAATTCAGTTCAGGAATCTGATGGGAAGATATTTCCATATGAAACTAATACAAACAGAAGAGAGAAACTAACATGAAGAGAAGAGAGAAACCAACCTAGCAGGCAGGTTTCATAGGCCTAAGCAATTTTATAGCAAAACAGTGACAGCAGCCATTTTGGCACAAAATAAATTATTAGAAAGAGCTTCCATTAAGTGCAGCACTGGGGGCTGGCAAACGGGAGCTTATGAAGGAAAACGCAACCAGTGAGTTTTGGTGACAGAAAAGAAGGGCTCCTGACTAACAGAGCTGCCAGCACCATAAACTTCTAAACATGCTCTCAACTGCCACAATCGATGACAAAGACAGTTTGCAAATAATGGCATTTTTTCCTTCAGATATTGCAGACTTAGTGCTAAACTAATCTCTTGAGAAATTTCTCTTAATTTAGTGTAAGTTCACAGACAGTTGTCTGCAACCAACTGACCCTTAATGACTGTTATCCCAGCAGAACTAAAACCAAGATGATTTTCTCAGTTTACCACATTATCTTAAGTTTCTGCTACAGTCTCCAGCAACAACTTGAGTAGGAATTGCACTAAGTTCTGGGAATAATATTATAGTTGTACTGAGAGATAAGAGGTTAAAGTTTTGCTTTTGTTTCAAATTTTCAAATGTAAGAGACTAATATTAATTGTGTGTCCTAATAATCCTCTGAAATCTAAAACTAAAGCATATGAAAATCTGACATTTGAAATGCTGAAGGAACTATTAATATACATGTGTAAGTGACAGAGAATGCAGACTGCAGTTGTAGAACCTCAACTCTGTTCAGGCACAGAAATGACATGCTTATAGCTGAGACAACATGAACTAAGAACCTGGGAAATGATTTTTCTTTTTTGTTATACTGCAACCACAGAGCAAAATAATCTGATTTTTTACCATCACTTCTTGAACTTTACCTTGAAAGATCAAGGTAATGTCATTTGGAAACAATTTTTTCCTGGGTTTTGGTAACAAAAGTGAGAGTGAGGTCTATATTAAAGTTTGGGATCATCTCTTAGCTATTAACATTTTATGATTAGAAGATATTTCACTTTAATTTAATCCATTGCAGACCATAGTCTAATGACCTTTATTAGACAACAAAGTTGGCCATATTGTTATATTCCATAATATAGTCTATAAAAATAGAAATATTATATTCTATAAAAATAGAAAAAAGAGAAGGGAGAGCATTTTCAAACTGGGATTTCAACCTGTAACCTGTATTCTAGGTGTTAATTTAACAACTGTATCTTGTAGACTCATGTCAGACTCTTGTGGTGGCAGTCTAAATGGTCCACCAGTGATTTAAGAAAATACACAAAGGAACAAATGGTTGGTATTAGGAGAGTGGCCTCATGAAGGTGGGAGCAAGACTGCCCTGAAAGTGTGCTGATTTCCTTCTCTAAGGAGGCCAGCCACATATTTTAAGTAACCAAGGTTTTAATGGTTAAGGCTAGTGAATAGAGAATGAGAAGCTAGGTAATGGTGAGGAGGAACTTCATATACCTGTCCTCACGTTTCAACGTAAAAGGACTTCATCAGAATTAACATGCCTGGTATCTTTCTCCACCACTAACTCATTCTTCCTCATGAAAAGTGAGTGTTGAATCTAAGGAAAAGAACTGAGCAAGTGAGATTAGCCCTGTCAGGAATCATTTTTCAGATTTTTCTGGCTAGATTCTGATCTTATAGTGGAAATCTAAAACTATCCAGTAATTGTGGCCACAAATTCCAAAAAGCTTGTCAATAACACAGAAAATATTGGGATGCCCATAAGTCTGTCTTGGTTTCCTATTTCTCTGGTGACATTGAATACTTAAGAGGAAAAATCGAGTGCTGTTTATTCACTTACTAAAACCCCATCCTTAAACTTCATGGTAACTTACGTCTCCTCTTCAGCTTTCATTTGGAAGGCATCTTCTAACCAATCTAATAATTTGTGTGTAAACTCACTCACATCTTGCTGTGGGGAGAAAAAAGAAAAAAGTGTTGTTGATATTTGACCCTACTAATAAAAATATTAAATGTTGCAACACAAAACCTATACCCAGTCACTGAAACATATAGTTACCAGCCCCTTACAAAAGTAACACAAAGTGAAATGTTTCACACCAAATGCAATAAACTTTTACAATTCAACCAGGGTATAAAAAATCTATTTGAAAAAAAAACAAGCATTATATTGATAACTACTGTTATTAGGTTTCACTTTAGGAAAAAAATATATATATATCAAAATTCAAACTTACAAATGAGATTTTAAAAAAAGAATTACTACCCCCCCAAAAGAGCTCTGTAATGAATCTTTATAAAATTAATAACTCATATTACCAAAGGGTTCTTCATTTTATAAAGAATTGTTACTGGCTTCTCTCTTAGAAGACAAACTAGTGTTTTCTGACAATTCATTTTCTTAATTCAACTTATACACACAACTTTTTAAGCTATATCTACCTTTACTAAGATACCTCTTAACTTGGACTGGTTGAATCCAACTAATCACTGACTACTGAGTTCATCCCATAAACCTCAAACTGATCCTCCATTCAGAACCAGCACATACATCACCTTTTGCCATCTCTTTCTTTGGTCTTTACTACCCTAACAAAGACAAACAGGAATAGATGGTGGAAGCTATACTTATCAACTACCATAATTCTTTCAATGATATGAGTTGGAACATAGAAAACAGGTTCACACAGAACACAGTGACAAAAGATAAATCAACCCTACTAAGCCTGCTTAAAGACAGATAAATTATAAGCAATTTGCCTTTCTTTATCAAAATAGCCCCAATTATAAAACAAACTTACAATCATATATTTTTCCAGCTATAAGTCTTTTAAGAGCATCTAGGCCAGGGGTGGGGAACCTACGGCCTTAAGGCCACATGCGGCCTTCTAGGTCCTTAAGTGTGGACTTTTGACTAGACCCACATTTTACAGAACAAATCCTTTTATTTTTATTAATTCATTTTTGTTCATCTTTTATATTTTTATTTTATTTTTAAAATGAACATATTTAAAATACCAAAGAATAAAATAAGGTTCAACAAAATAATCCTCCCAGGTTGACTGGCACAATTAGAACAGTAGTAAGCCATAAAGACTAAATTGACGGCTGCTATGCTCATGCTTTAGTTCTAACTTCCCCTGCCTGACTGGAGCCACTACCATACGAGGCTGACTGGCGAGAGTTTATGCGGGTCGAGTACACCAGTCTATTATCAGCTTTTGACAATGATGCATTGTGTTTCTGTTTGAAGTGGAATTTGTGAATAGTTGCCCGGCTCGACAGTATTTTTTGATTCTGTCTGCTTAACAACCCATCATGTCAATGAAGACCAAGAGAATGCTGAAGGAAGAAAACAGATTTTTTAATGAGGATTGGGAACTGCAAGATTATCTTGTTTCTGCTAAAGATAAGATGATTTGCTAGCTTTGTGATACTGCAGTATCAATATTAAAGAAATTCAATGCTTATCAGCATTATAACACTCACAAGGACCACAAATATTTTAAGTTATAGGGAGAGCTGCGAAAGGCTGTATTGCAGAAATAAGAGAAGAAAGCAAAAGCAAAGACAATTCTTTCAAGCAGCAATAAGAGCTGGAAATAATGCCACTGAAGCAACTTATAAAGTGGCTTATATACTCAGGAAAAAAGGGAAGCCATTCAGTGATGTAGAAATGGTGAAAAAATGCAATGTCTAAGTTGTAGGATGCTTAGACCCTAGTAATGTTTCCAAGTACAAACAACTGCCTCTTTTAAGGAGAATCATAACTGATCAGCACTATGAATTAGGCTTCAACTTAACAAAACTTCATGCAATACTTCAAAAGGAAAATATATATTTTTCAATCGCTTTGGATGAATCAACTGATAGCACTGACTTGGTGCAGGTTTTATACTTCAATAGGGTCATAACAGAAGATTTTCTTTGCTACAAAGAGTAACTCGCTTTGGGCACTCTTGTGAACAGAACACGAGGAATAGATTTCTTCAACAACTTTAAAGATAAATGTAGTGAAGTTAGACTGAATTTGGTAAATTTAGTGAGTGTATGTACAGATGGTGCACCTTCCATGACAGGAAAACATGAAGGGTTTATTGCACAGATTAAAAAAAAAAATCAACAAACCCAGATGCTCTCATTTCTTTTCACGGTATTTCGCATTAGCAGAATCTCTGTACTAAAGCTACTATTTTAAGTGACACTTTGCAACAAGTTATAAGTATTGTTAACTATATCGTGCAAATGCAACACAGTATTGTCAGTTTCATAACATGCTAAAGTTGAACGGTGAGGTATTCAATGTGGATTTGCCACATCATTCTAAAGTGTGTTGGCTATCACAGGGACAGGTATTAGCCAAAATTTTATCTCTGTAAGAACAGACAGTTAAACTTTATGAAGAACAGAATCAGCAATGTGAATTACTGAAAGAAGATTTCTACAGGAATGTGACACTTCTGTGTGATATCATGTCAAATTAAAATGACTTGAACATTTCTTTGCAAGGTAAAACTAAGTCTATATAAGATATGTGGCAAAAAATCCAAGCATTTCAAAAAAAGCTATCTTTTTCCAAAACAATTCTTCTTCAAGAGGAAATTTCATCGCTTGAGCTCAGGAGTTCAAGACCAGCCTAAGCAAGAGCCAGACCCCGTCTCTACTAAAAACAGAAAAATTAGCTGGGCGTGGTGGTGCGCACCTGCAGTCCCAGCTACTCAGGAGGCTGAGGCAGGAGGATTGGTTGAGCCCAGCAGTTTGAGGTTTCAGTGAGCTACAATGATGCCACTGTGCTCTACCCAAGACGACAGAGCAAGACTCTGTCTCAAAAAAAAAAAAAAAGAAATTTCAGATGAACATTTTCCTCAGTTAGCAAAGGTCATTGATGAGCAGGATGACATATGCAAATCATCTGAAGAATTCACAGCTGTTATAGATCTATTAATTGGAGAATACAATGAAAGGTTCACTGACTTTGAGAATCATGACATCACACTCAAATTATTAATAGCATTTCAGCCTCACCTAGTTGATATCACCAAGGCACCTAAAGAAATACAGATGGAATTGATTGGGCTCTCAGTAGATGACACTTCGAAGTCATTGTTTGATACTAAGAAAGATCCAACTGAAATATGGAAAAATGCAGTAGAATACCCACACTTACAGCAACATGCTCGAAAAATGCTTTTTTGCTTTTCAACCACTTATTGCTGTGAATCTACATTCTCCTACGTAACCCAAATCAAGATGCCCTTAAGGTCACAACTGACTGATATCCATCTAGAGGATCAACTGAAACTGCGGATCTCCAAGCTGCAACTAAATATTCAAATGTTTTCCAACAAAAAGCAGACACAACAAAGTCATTAAAGGGCTAGTTAACTTTAAAATTAACAAATAGATTTTATTTTGAAATTATTAAATACATAGATTTTTACAAAATAATGTACATTTTTAAGTATATCTAATTGAAGTTTCTTGAATGCAGCCATATTTGATTACAGCTAAATTAATGTGGCCTTCCAACATGAACAGGTTCCCCACCCCTGATCTAGGCCAACCTATTCACCTTAAAAAATGTAGAAACTAAGGTCTAAGAAGCTTAAGCAAATTGCTCCAAAGCTGGAGAGTTAAATAGGACTAAACTAACTCTTATAGACATTGGCCTAGGCAAAGAAATTATGAAGAAGACCCCCAAGGCAATCACAGCAGCAACAAAAATAAATAAATGGGACCTGATCAAATTAAAAAGCTTCTGCACAGCCAAGGAAACTATCACTAGAGTGAACAGACAACCTACAGAATGGGAGAAAATATTTGCATGCTACACATCTGATAAAGGGCTGTTAACCAGAATCTATACAGAACTTAGGAAAATCAACAAGAAAAAATCAAACAACCCCATTAAAAAGTGGGCAAAGGACATGAACAGAAACTTTTCAAAAGAAGACAGAATAATGGCCAGCAAACATATAAAAAATTGCTCAACTTCTCTAATCATCAGGAACATGCAAATCAAAACCACAATGAGATATCACTTAACTCCAGTGAGATAGGCTTCTATCAAAAAGTCCCAAAACAACAAATGTTGGCAGGGATGTGGACAAATAGGAACACTCATACACTGCTGGTGAGACTGCAAATTAGTACAACCTCTATGGAAAGTAATATGGAGATACCTCAAAGAACTAAAAGTAGAACTACCATTTGATCCAGCAATCCCACTACTGGGTATTTACCCAAAGGAAAAAAAGACATTCTATAATAAAGACATCTGCACTCAAATGTTTATAGCAGCACAATTCACAATTGCAAAGATGTGGAAAAAACCCAGGTGCCCATCAATACATGAGTGGATTAATAAAATATGGTATACGTATACCACAGAATACTACTCAGCCACAAAAAACAATGGTGAATTAATTCTTCTGGTATTATCCTAGATGGAACTAGAGCCCATTCTTCGAAGCGAAGCATCACAAGAATGGAAAAACAAGCACCACTGGTACTCACCATCAAATTGGTACTAACTGATCAATACTTATGTGCGCACATGGAAATAATATTCATCGGGGGTCAGGCAGGTGGGAAGGGGGTGGATGGGATGGGTAAACTCACACCTAATGGGTGCAGGGCACACTGTCTGGGGGATGGGCACGACTGTAGCTCTGACTTGGGCAGTGCATAGGCAATATATGTAACCAAAGTGTTTGTACCCCCATAATATTCTGAAATTTAAAAATAAATAAACAATAAATAAATATGACTAAACTCAGCACAAAATTGCAAACAACCCTAATACCTGTAGTGGCTCACCAAAATAGAACCTCAAAATGTGCCCTTATTTGGAATAAGGGTCTTTGTAAATTTAATTAAGGTAAGGATCTCAAAATGAGATCATCCTGGATTAGAACCAGCCTTAAATCCAATGATGAGTCCTCTTATAGGAAACAGAAAAAAGGAAGACACATAAACACACAAAGGAAAAGGCCATGTGAAGACAGAGACTGGAGCTATCCTGCCACAAGCCAAGGAACACCAGGAGCCACCAGAAGATGGTAGAGGCAAGGAAGGATTCTCCCCTAAAGTCATAAGAGGAAGAAGGGTCTTGCCAACACCTTTATTTTGGACCTCTGGCGTCTTGAACTGTTAGAGAATAATTTTCTATTGTTTTTAAGCTGTCCCATTTGTGGTAATTTGTTATGGCTATCCTAAGGAACCACGTTAAAACAACTTTCCATACTTTCCTGTAACTTTCCATACTTTCCTATAACTTTACTTACCTTGAAGGTTATAGCTAACAAAAACCAAAAAGGTTCTTAGTTACACAATACTCTTCAAAAGAAGTTAATCCTTATTCTTTTTAGCAATCAATCCAAAATTGACAATGATAAAATAAAAATTCTATCCACTTTTATCAAATGAAAAAAAGTAAGGTCTTCACTAAAACATTTTACTTTTAAACTGAAACAATTAAAAGTATGATTAAAATTGACAAAACCACATACCAAAGGGTACCCTACAAGATTCTTGCATATTTCAAAACACGATATATTTCAAATATTTAGGAAGAATATAAAATGAAAGTATAAATTTACTTTTTTAAAAAATCATGATACTTAACATCATTTATGGATTTATTTCACTAAGTCACTCAAGTGCACTTCAGATTCAATTGATAAGGGAAAAGAAGAGAATCAAACCTATATCAACTTTAACTGATGTGTATCTGTTAGGTAGATATCGAGGGATTCCGGGTTTCCCAGGTATGAAAAGTGGGCCCCCATTCTGTTTCCGCCCCACCTTAATCCTATCCTGAGTGACTGCCATACCTGGGAGAGGAGGGAACACCCTACGAATCTGCCAATCAGAACTCAGCATGCCAACTGCAAAAGAATGCAGAGGACTCACTAGCCCATGGGTCAAGCTGCATAGGTATGATAAGAGTCTGGAAAGTAACCTAGAACAACTAGCTTTCAGAGGCTCATGGGAGATCCGCATGCACAGTAAGACTTAGGTCATATAACTCCCAACTGTCCAATCAAAGTGGTTCCATGGTGACATCTGAGACATGAGGGAGGTCCCAATCCGGACACTATAAAAGAAGAGCCAGACCATAACCAAGCCCTTTTTTCCTTTTTGCCCTCTTGTGCTACGACAATGGGTCCGGTTGTCATCCATGGTGTATGTATCTCGCTCTGTAAACTTATTATCTTGCTCTTGCTCTATAATCCTCTTTCTCTCTTCAATAAACCTCATTTTCGTGCTTGCCTTACTTTGGTACATCTGGTCATTCTTCGGCCACGAGCGCGCCAAGAACCAACATTTCAGACTGAAACCTGACACGTCTATTTTAAAAGACCTCTGAAGAAAAAGAATTAACAATGAGAACACTAGTTAGTCTACACTGCTAGCCCAAAGCAAAGGCATTCATATTGTGGCATTATGTGGCTGTTATGGCAGTAGCACATAACAACATTAACAGTTAGTTGTCTCCATTTGACTCTAAGTAAAACTGAAAAGCCCCACCTATGCACATATATGGCTCCAGATGAAGTTTATTCTTCTCCATCTTTAAATATGAAAAGATAACCAAAAGATGTATAGATATCTACACATCTCTGGAAAGCTTCAACAGAAAGAAAGTAGCCAAGAAAGTCACAAGGAAAAAGCAATTCCAGAAGAAAAGATAAGTCAGGGAACAGAAGTAATTTTTTAAAAATTCAATTGCATACACAGAGCCACTGGACAAGATAGTACATATACTAAAGAAGAAAAAAAGGCTACAGAAAAAACAAAATACATAAAACACACTTACAACCACAAGGAGTGTACTAAAATGGTAGTTTAGGATCATTCTTAGGCATATTATTGTTTCTTTTGACTTGTGTTAGTGTTACCATGACAAAGAGTAAGTAACAAAGCTGAATAAACACTAAACCTAACAAGCACTGGACTATTGTTGGAAACTAAAAAAAGAAAACAACAAATAGAAGAAAATTCTGATGCAAGCACCCTTTTAGTTCACTTATCTCTGCCATCCAAGGTGAATTTAAAACAAAGGAAAAAAAAGGCATGGGAAGACAGAGAGGGAATCTTTCAGAACCCTCCTCCAAACACCCTCTCCATACATCCACGCTAGAGACACATCCAAGTATGTACTATGAAAAACAGGCTGCAAGCTTACTGGCTTTTTGAACAATGTTTCATCTTCTGCCCATTACATCTTCGCTGCCATCTTTTTCAACACTTGTTATTGTTCTCTGATACTTTTTCATTCCTCTTTGTTTTCCGTCTTTAATTTCTCTGACTTTACAAATTATATGTGAAAATGCTGACTTATTGATAGATAGTTTCTATTTTTATAGGAAAATTCCCAACATTCTTTTTAGGAAATGGATAAAGAAGCTACCACAATAGCACTACATAAAGACTGAAAAACAAAGTAACAATAACAAAGGTAATGTCATTCAAAAACCTTTTCTTGGTAATTAAGGAAAACTACTCCCTGCCAGCAGAAACAGTAATATCAAAAATATGTATACTATATATTGATATTGGGTTATCACACATTTGTGAAGATTTTTTAATTACATATTTATGAACATTCTTAATTTTACCCAGTTTTCATTTAATTTTAATCATAATATAAATTACAACTTCATTTATTTTAACACTTTCAAGATCACTTACTTTTTTCCTAATTTAAAAGTCTCCCAAATAAACGTTTTAAATGACTCAAGCTATTTTTAATAAAACTAAATAATGCATCTTAAATTGTCATGTCTTCTTAGAAAAGCAGCTTAAAAATGGATCCGATTAAATAAAATACAAATAGTGAAGAAACAAGTAAGTGCAACAAAGCTACCTGCTGTGAGTCATTTGATTTGAAAGCATCCTTAAGAATCTCAACTGCTCTTGATGGATCAACATACTTTCTTTTGGTACCAACAAGAAGTGCAAACAGATACCTCAATTCATGCATAAAAGGCAAATTCCGATGTTCCTGTTGAAAAAGAAAAACAAAAACCTTAAGTCAAGATTAACAAAATCTTTACTGATAAACAGATAATCATTTTAACAGTGTCCAAAAATTAGGGATGAATCCAGCACTGTATATCATAATTAAAGAAAGAGGAGTGTTGGTGCTATAAGACTTGAAGTCAAGCATAAAACAGCAAAAGAATGAGGCTCACAATTTCAGCATAAATGCCACATATTCATAGCAAATCATGTCATTACCCAGCCAAGAATATCCTCCTCATTCAAGTCTTGCTTATTATAATCCTTCCCATTCAGTAAGGGCCAGCTGCTGCCGACGAGAGCAATAATAGCAAACATTCAATGAGTGTTCACTACATGCCAGGCACTGTTCTAAGTGCTTTACCCCAACAAACCAATTTAAGCCAAAAAACCCTCCTTCTCCATGAAGCCTTTCCAGACCCCTTCAAGTCAATGATCCCTTCAAATTCCACATCTCCTGAAATAAATACCTTTCTCTGAGCAATGAATTGTCAGTTGCCACTAGTGTGATGATCCTAATTATCAGACTAATATTAGAACCTCATCTACTTATTTTTAAAACTGTAATAAGTAGTAATGATTTATGTTTATTTTATATTTATAAAATTACTTACATCATTTTATACTTATTTATTTTATAACTATCTTAATAACTATTAAGTATATTTAACATAACTGTAATTATTATAATTTTTAATGTAATTAAATAATTATAACATTAATCTAATAATTAGACCAGATCCTAATATGCAATTAATATATCATCCTACTATTCCTTGGAAATCTTCCTTTTGTTTTGTTTCTCAATAAGACTGTAAGATTCTCAAAGACAAGAACTTTTATATCTCTTGCACAACTTTTTGTTACACAAAATAGGCATTCAATCCTTACTGGATGACAAAAGCAAACCTTCCAGAAAAAAATAAAACAGCCCATATTATCAATCACTAGCAAATTATTTTAAAACAAGAGGGAAACTTTTAAAAATAATATAATTCTCATAACTTTGTGAAATGCTTATGACAAGTCAGAGCAGCAGTTCTTATAATATTTAGTTCTTGCAATAACAATTTTAACAGATAAAGCTTAAATACACTATTTAAATACGGGAATATTTTTTCCAAGTTTACATAGTTCACATTCTCAACATTATAAAATTGTATTAGGTGTGTGTGTATGTGGGGGGCGGGTATCTTTATATAGTTGTTGCCCAGAATAATATATTCAACAAAGAAATAGTTGCTTCCAGAATACATTTAAAAAGGAATCCTAAGATATAGGTAAAAGGGAATAAAATTAATTCCAAATACTTGTCATTTCATCCAAAACCAACATACACCATTAAAGCAGTCACAAAATACACTAATTCTGGCATAAGAATTCTAAGTTATAAAAAACATAGTTTTTATTTACATATAATAAATTCCATCATCAATGGTAAAGGTTAAATTCAAAAATTATAAATGAGCAAACTAATTCATGATTTTTCTCTGGTACTTCCTAATCCACCACCAACTGCCCTATATAAAAAGGTTTTTAAAGTGTAAACACTATGAATTTTAATCCAGAAAATAATTTCCTAAAGTACCCTTGATTTCCTGAGATCAACGTCTTTGTTTATCATTGCACCTAAGTTAATGCAGTTTTTTGAGACATTCCTTGCCAAGTCACAAGGATGGGGGTAATGATTTTCGAAAATTAAGTGAAATTCTGCTGAGAAGCACATTTGAAAAATAAAATACTTTGATATAATGAAACATTTTTGTCTTAGCCAATTCCTGTGGCTAGAAAATCTTTTTGAATTTCAAAAGGCAATGATGTTAAGGGCAGCTACTTCATTTGGCTAAATTATAAAAATATCACTATATATAGAAACTGTTCAAACATTATTTTTTTGTCTGTAACAGATTTGAGATAAACTTGATGTACAATATATTGTACATTATAAAACGTACAATTTTATGAGCTCTCCGTGTGTATGCATTCATGAAAACATCACCACAATCAAAACAACACACCTATCCATCACCCCCCAAAAGATTCTTCATCCTTCATTCCCTTCCCTAATCATCCCCAGGCAACCACTTTGCATTTTCTAAAAATTTACATAAATAGAATCATATACTATGCACTCATTTTACTCTGATTTCTTGTAATCAACATAATTATTTTGAACTTCACCCATGTGATTAGGTACATTAATAATTAATTCCATTTTATTGCTGTGTGGTATTCCATTGTATGGATATACCATGACTTTGTTTATCCATTAACCTGTTTTAGCTGCTGTGAATATCAGTGTAGATGTCTTTGTGTGGACATAGCCTTTTGTTTCTCCTGAGTATATGCCTGCAGGGGAATGGCTAGGTTGTATGGCTAATGATTTTAATCAATGACTAAACTGTTTTCCAAAGGCATTATGCCATTTTATATTCCCACCAGTAGAGTAATAAGAGTTCAGTTCCACATTCTACCAATATCTGGGTATGGGCTATATTTCTAACTTTATTTCTTCTAATAGGTACACAGTGGCATCTCTAGTTTTAATCTACATTTCCCTAACATTGAGCATATTTTCAAGTAGTTATTTGCCATCTGCATATCTTTTTTGGTAAAGTATCTGTTCAAATATTTTTTTACAGTACAGTAATAGGTTATTTGTCTTACAATTATTGAATAGTACAAATTCCATATGTGCTCTACTCACTAACATTTTCTCCCAGTCTGTGGCTTGCTTTTTCATTCTGTATAATTTTTTCAAAAATTATATAATTTTGATGCCAGTTTATCAATTTTTTCTTTCATAACCCATGCCTTTTTATTGTACTACTTAAGAAATCTTTGCTTAACCTAAAGACACTAAAATTTTCTCCTATGTTTCTGTCACGAATTTTTACAGTTTTAGTTTTTCCTTTTAGGTCTATAGTCCTTTATGAATTATTTCACTTTATATAGGTCAGGTAAGGGTTGAGGATTATTTTCTTATATGACACCATTAGTTGAAAAGATTTGCCTTTGCCCATTGAATTGTCTCAGTAACTTTGATTAAAATCAAATCACTCCATTATGTGTAGGTCTATTTCTGAACTCTATTCTGCCCCATTGATCTATACAATTATCTTTTGGCCAATAACACAGTATCTTGACCATTGTGGCCTGATAATTAATCCTTTCAACATTCTTTTTCTTTTTAAAATTTTTATTGCTATTCTACATCATTTGAATTTCCAAATAAATTTCAGAATCAGTTTGTCAATTTCTATGAAAAGGCCTACTGGGATGATGACTAAGATATACTGAATCTACAGATTAATTTGGGGACAAATGACATGTTAATAATATTGAATCCCCTGATCCATGAACATAGTATATCTCTTTATTTCTTTAATTTCTCTCAGCAATATTTGTAGTTTTAAGTGTACAGGTCTTCCATAGACATGTTTTGTCCATTTTCTCCCTAAGTATTTCATGTTTTTATGCTATGGTATAGAATTATTTTTAAATTTAAATTTCCCATTGTGTGTTGCTAGTATTTAGTAAGTAATACAAGTAATTTTTGTATGTTAGACTTGTATCATGTAACCTTACTAAACTAATTTCTTGGTTCTAGAATTCTTTGTTGTTGTTGCTGTTGCTGTTGTTGTTTTGGTAGAGTACTTAGAATTTTCTACATAGACAATCAAGTCTTACAGTTTTTCTTCCTTTCCTATCAGCATGCTTATTTCTTTTTCTTGCTTTATGACAAGAATGGTTAAGAACTCCAGTCTAATGTTTAATAAAAGTGGTGAGGACTGACATCCTGATTGCTCCTGATTTTGGAGGATAAGCATTTGGTCTTTCACCTTTAAGTATTACATTAGTTGCAGATTTTTCTGTAAATGAGCTTTATCAAAGAAAAAAGTTCTTTTTTATTCCTAGTTTCTCAAATATTCTACCATAAATAGGTGTTAGCTTTTGTCAAACCCTTTTCTTCATCTGCTAAGATTATTAAATGGTTTTTCTTCTTCAGTCTGTTAAGATGGTGAATTATACTGATTGATTTTTGAATGCTAAACCAATTTTGCATTCTTGGACAAGCCCCACTTCCCCATGAGGTATTATCCTTTATATATATTGCAGGATTCAATTTGCCAAAAATTTTCTCCAACTTTTTGCTTCCATATTAATAAGGAATATTGGTCTGTGATTTTCTTTTCTTGAAATATATTTTTCTACTTTTGGTTTCAGGCTAATGCTAGGCTCACAAAATGAGTTGGGAAGTTTTACCTCTTTTTCAATGACCTGCAAAAATGTATAGGGAATTGGTATTATTTTTTCCTTAAATGTTCAGTAGAATTCACCAGTAAAACTATTTAGCTGTTGAGTTTTTTGTTGGGTGGATCTCAATTTCTTTCACATAATATAGGGCTAACTCAGGTTATCTACTGCTTCATCAGTGAGTTTTGACAGCTTGTGACTTCCAAGATATGTGTGTATTGTTTATAATATTCCACTATTCTCCTTTTATTGTCTACAGAGTATGTAGTGATGCCCCTCTTTCTTCATTCCTTATATTTGTAATTTATGTTTTCCCTCTTTTTTCTTGCTCAGTCTACCTAGAAATTAATCAATTTTACTGATCTTCTCAAGAAACAGCTTTTGGTTCCATTAGTTTTCTCCATTCTTTTTCTGATAACTAGGTTTGTGGATTCCTGCTCTTATCTTTATTATTTCTTTCTTTCTGGTTTGGGATTAATGTGGGGTTTTTTTCCTCCTAATTTCTTGATATGCAAGCTGTTGTCATTGTATTAAAACCATTCTTCTTTTCTAATAAGGTCTTTGGTTCATATATTTTCCACTAATCACTGCTTAGCTGAATCCCTCTAATTTTGATACGTCATGTTTTAATTTTCATTCAGTTCAGAATATTCTGAAATTTTCATTTTGATTTGTTTTTTATCCCTTGGGATATTTAGAGGTGTATTATTCAGTTTCCAACCATCTGGGGATTTTCTAGATATCTTTCTGTTGATGATTTCTAAATTCCACTGTAGTCAGAAAACATACTTTTTTGTTTTGAATCCTTTAAAATGTATTGAGACTTATAAATCCAGATCCTGTTACTTCATGATGACTAAAGAAGAAATCCCAGAATGTCTCTTTTATTTGTAAAATTCATAACTCCTTTGTGTATTTGCTCCTGGAATTAAGTATGGTACTCAAGTACACCCATTCCTTTCTCCTGTGATTCTCACTTTTGAGTAGTGAAAAGTGGGAAAAATATGTTTATTTGAATATATTTGCCCTAAATCAAGACTTTAAATAATATTAACATAACCTTACCATTAATAAGGCTTTAGCTATTTATATGGTGATTTCCATTAAATATTTTATATATATTATAATATATTTGTTTTCTCAACATTTAATATGTTTTGCCATCAGTTTTTAATATTTTCAGCCAAAAGAATACCCATGTGGGGGAAGAGGGGATGATCATGTTGAGAATGTATCATTAAATTTCTAGTACCCTCAACAATACTCCTAGACACTACAATTATAAACAATTCAAATAAATACAGGTATATAAAATTAGTTTCAATTTGTAGAAGCAATAACCAAGTATACCTAAAATACAAATTGATTTCAAAGACTCCATTTATTTCTCTCACTTGATATGTACGTAGTATTTGTGGCAAGTTTCAATTGCTAACAAAAAATATCCTACTTAGCAGTGCATGCAAATGACATCTCTGATTTGATCAAAGTGATCTCAAGTATATTCTGTATCTTACCACATTATTTTTCAAACTCAATGCAGCAGTAAACATTTCATGAGTTGAATGTAAAGTTATTATTATGTAATGAGTGATAAAAGTTACACTGACATCTTTTTTAAAACCTGTGTCTTTTATTACCTCAAGGGAATGAAGCACCCATCAGTGGCTGATAATTACCTATAAATCCCACATTTGCTTCAAAGATGTCAAGTTATAGTCTGTACTGCTGTTACCATGCCAAATAAAAGAATAACATCATTTATGGAACAATCTTATATAAAACTACACAATATTCTTCAAAGTAAGTGTTTTTTTCAGAATGGAAGTGACAGATTCTCTTAATCCCCTAAATTAACAGGACACCTGGAGATGCCAACTTTTCCACTGCAAGAAACAAATTTCTCTAGAAAGGTGCTGAAGATTGGAATTACACATTTCTCTAGTATTCTCTGAACATTCTTATGACTTCACAACTAGTTCTGGTACATGAACATGGATATAACAACTTTTTAAAATAAGATCACAAAACCAACTTAGTCTTATTCAACACTATGAAGAAGAAATTAAAGCTCTGAACACTAAAATCCAGGAACATACATGGTCAAGACACATATACATATACATACATATATATAATTGGAAATAATAATTCTAATAACGTCATGCAAATTATACGCACACTTTAACCAAGACACGAGAAGAGAGAAGAACTACTAATATTAACAAATTGCAATAAAAGGAAGTAATAGTTCAAAAAGTTCCATGTAAAAATTGCAGTGATTGAAGGGGTTTGCTTAATTTCTGTGGAGGTATAAGAGGTTGTCAGACACTCCTGGTTCCCTTTTGAAAATGGGGTTGTTCATCAGCCTGATACTTTACAGCCCAGAGATTATAACCGGAAAAGTTGGTTATAAATCAAGATATATTCCCCCAGCATGCACTATAAATGTTTCATGAGTTTGCAGAAAAAGTGGTTTTAAAAATTAAACACTAAAAGGAAAACACAATTTAATAATTTATCACTACAACTAACAATAATAGGTCACAAAAAATTCAGCACTTTATTGAAACCTAAAACTTTAACTTCTTTGTCTTTGCAACCAGTTCACGTTAGGACTACAGGTTCTTTATGACAAGATCAATAAAGCCCTACACTCAACCATATCATCTCCATAATTAATCTGTGTCCATTAGGTATAAATTTCTGCATGCAAATCAGTCTTATTTTTTTAAGTCCTATTTTTTATTATTTAACTAACAATAGCTGATACCTAGTACTTACTATATACCAAGCACTTTTAAGCCCTTTACACGTTTTACTTCATTTAATGCTCACAGCAACTCTATGAAATAATTACTGTTATTATTTATACTTCACAGGTAAGGAACTGAATGGAGAGAGATCAAGTAACTTGCTCCAGGCTCACAGCTAGAAACTAGGCAATCTGGCCACAGTGTCTGTGTTCTCTGTCACTTTATATTGCATATCTAACAATATTAACTTTCAAAATAGAAGGTATGGATCTGTACTATAAAGATACCAGTGCAAAAGCAATTTTTTAAAGGGCTCCACTAGACAATCAATTGAAAAGAAATTTTGAGTTCCACACATTTTTTAGGAGATAATTGAGGAAAGACCTCAAATTGTAAATTGTAGCCTATGAAGTTTACTGAAATTTAACAGTCCAAAAAAAAAAAAAAAACGACTAAAGAGACACAAAGGACACAAAAATTGGCATATTCCTGTAACACAAAGGTGAAGAAAAATTCATATTTACAATATATTGACGAAGGATAGGAATTGATCTGACATTCACATTCTAACACTTTCAGATTTGATAAGGCAAATAAATGTCCCCAAAGCAATCGCAGATAAGAGAAAAAAAAAACCACATATATTCTACTTTAAAATCTTGTAATTTTACCTTTTGGTTTCGGGGTAAATCTTGAGTATTTGATGGAGGCTTGTAATTCAGAACTAATCTTCTAAATTCCAAAAGATTGAACAATGACTGAAAAAGAACAACAACTTAAGATAACCTAAAGGAAAATTCTATTAACAGATTATAAAAATGACTGGTTCCAGAGACTTATTTTTGACAACTATAGTGCTTACACACAGAATTGTTGCAACTAGCACAAGAAGGACTATTTTCTCTCTGAGAAAAAGTCAAATTTCTTATATTTCGACATACTGTTCTTGATAATTAACAATACTTATTCTATTGCAAGGCACAAAATTATACACAGACAACTTAAAAAACATATTATTAAAAGTTCTTTCTTTATATTACTATGTGCTTAATATTCTCTGTACAATCTTCTCTTCATCTATATTCCCTTTCCGACATTCTGTTCCCCTTTTCTCCCAAAATATTGATCTCAATGCCTAAAAAAATAAGTACACAAAACTATACCTGTTGTAGCCTACCCCAGGTATCTCTTTGAAGTTAGAGGTTTATATTCCCAGTAAACTTCTTTAATTAGTAAATATATTCACAAGGAAAAGAATTCCCAGTTGTTTCAAATTAGTCCTGCCAACTAAGTAAATCCCATCACTGAGAAAATTCTGTAATTTAAACTTTACAGTACATTTACATCACAGTTTGAACAAGTTCCAACTCACTCTGGAAAACAATAAAAACCTCAAATATTGAAGCAAATTTTCTGCCCAACTTTTCTTTCGTAAGTGAAAAGTTCCATTTATGATGGTAAACTGCTACATCTCAGTTTATATCTGGGAATTAAAGCAGTTAATTATTTTATGACAGAAAATAAAAAATAAAAGATTCTAATTACAAAAGATAAAAATAAAAAGCTACTAAAAATAGTTTAATAGACTTTAAAATCACAATAAAAAAATAAAACTTCAAGTGATCTCTAGACAAATTTGCCTACTTACAATTTTCTAAAATGTGAAGCTTAATGTTTTCCCCCAACTCCAAAAGTCAACATCTTGTTAGGCTATTATAACTCAAATTTTCAAGCTTAGATATTACTTCTCCTAGGTGTTTATATTTCTCCAAAAGAAAAAATTAATAATCCCAAATACCTTATACTTGCCTATGTTAGGAGTTAAGCAGTCACTAAACTTAGACAAAATTTGAAAACTAGTAAAATTACTAGTTTTTAATAAACTAGTTTTTAATAAACTAGTAATTTAGAAAAAGACAAGCAAATTTTTTCCAGCCCATTCCCTCCCCACCAAAAACCACCAAAAATCTAACATGTAAAGGAAAGGCTAACGCCAGACTTAGGGTAGAAATAGATGTATAAACGGAATTAAGTTTGAACTGAGATTATCGAAAGAAGTTTATCCTATTAAAACAAAGGTGGTTATCCCTATATCTATTAATATTAATTTATTTATTACTTCAAATAGGCCTTCTTAAATGTAAGAAGGAGAAATAAAGAATACCTATTCTAACTAATAAATATTGATTACTTACAAGTAATTTCTTTGTTCTCACACTTTTCTAAGAGAAGCTTCTAATCAATGAGCCTCATTTATTGGCCATAATAATGTTAGGACAGCGTCTACTTGCCCAAATACAGTCAGTAAAACATATTCATGAACACTCAGATCATGGCCTTAAAACTGTCCTTCATATTTTAAAATGATGTCTAAGTTATAAAATGTACAAAAGCTTAATAATAAATAGTGCAAGTAAAGTGAGATAGCCTATTAAAAAACCTAAGAGACTCTAATACACCAAATAAAATTTTAGATATTGCTTTTGGTATCTGAGTGAACAAATAATGCATAATCAAGGCTATGAGTAAAGATAGTACTACAGATTTATGTTAATCCAAGTATTCTTTAACATTTTAATATCCTGGAAAAACCAATAACATAGCATATTACTTACTAGCATGCATATTAAAGAATGAAGTAAATCCAGAAAAACAAAGGAAAGCAAATTATATGGTAATTATGTGCCAGAAGCAAAAAAAGGGGGCGGGGGGGGGGGTGGAGGAGAAAACTATAATACTGAAGTAGATAAAAAGTTAAAATTACAGATTAATCATCTAGAGAAAACAGTAACAAGCTTGTAGAAAATAAAGTGAATAACCAGTTAGTTGCCATAATATCACATGAAAGTTTAAGCTGTCATACACAGAGGTTTGGAAAGTTACAAAATAAAGAGATATTTTGAATATAGAAAAAAATAGCATACATGTCCAATGATGTAAGAGTACTCATCAGGAACATTAAATAATAAACTAAAATTCAACTGTCTTATGAAAATAAACACAAAATATTAATTTTCCTAGAGAGTAATAAAAATTAAAGGCATGTTAGTATTCATAGATTGCTTTATTTAAAGTTTTCAATCTGATGAATAACATTATTGATATAGTTTGGGTATTTGTCCCTTCCAAATCTCATGTTGAAATTTGATGCCCAATGTTGGAGGTGGGGGCCTGGTAGGAGATGTCTACGTCATGGGGGTGGATCTCTCATGAATGGCTTGGTGCCCCTTCCTCCAGTAATGAGTGAGTTCTTGCTCTATTAGTTCAAGCAAGAGCTGGTTATCTAAAAGTGTGGCACCTCCTTCTCTCTCTTGCCATGTGACATGCCCGCTGCTCCCCCTTTGCCTTCCACCATGAATAAAATCTTCCTGAGGCCCTCACCAGAAGCAGATGCTGGCATCACACTTTTTATATAGACTGCAGAACTATGAACCAAATAAATCTCTTTTCTTCATAAATTACCCAGCCTCAGATATTTCCTATATAGCAATGCAAAACAAACATAATTATCAATGTCACCTGAGCATGGTAAAGAACTATGACAACAGTCATTATAACATAAAAAAATCTAAAAAAAAAAGAAATCAAGCTAAATACTATATTAAAAAAGAAAACTATTCCAAATTGAGAAAAGGATGGGTATCTACACATACATATATCTCTTACTTTAAATAAGAGGCTCAAGAAACATTTAATTAAGAGCTTTCTTAATTGAAAATAAAATGTGTCATTCTGGATTTATCAATATTTATTCTTTACATCATTCTCATATATGCAGAAAATTATTTATTTGTAAATCTATACCAACCTCAAATAAAATGCCTCTTCATATTAAAGATATTATTTAAATGAGTATAATTCTATGAATAACATTTTCCAATATATACAAATAAATCTGATCTGACCCAAAAAAAGCCAGTTCTGGTTTCATATCTTGGTTATAATGCTTCCCTAAATTTGCAGGGAAATATATACAAAAATATTTTCTTTCCACCCCAACAATTCCTAACAGCTGGGAGGGAGGAGAAATTCACTCCAAATAAGTGACAGGCATAGGTAGTGCTCTACTCTCAAAACTCCATACACAAAGTGGAAAGTTCTATATAGGAGAAGGGTGGGGGTATATTGCAATCCCCAAACTAGTTTATTAGACAGAAGGGGATATAAAAAACTTGCCTGTATTTAAATTTGAAGTATACAACTTAAAAGAAACACAACCCAATCCATTTTCCATTGCTATCAGGCCCACCAAATAAGAGCTGAATAAAGATCCTTACCTGAATAACAGCACTAAACCAGCAAGTATTTCCAACATTCTTTAGCCCAACAGGAGCTTTGTCCTGCCTTTTTCTATCATAAGGGTTTCGAGAATCCCTCCAAACTTCCGTAGGTGTCCTCTTCAAACATGCTTTATTTTCTGCTATGCTGGCTTCAAGAACTCTTAAACAACGAGGAGAAAATGACGGGAAAAAAAATACAGTATTACATAATGCTATACCCCAGGCAACAGCATATCATAAAATCTAAGTATTTTGACTACATAAGCTCTAGATAATGTATTTGGGAAAGTAACATTTAATGCTAACTTTACTCAAATAAAGGTTAGTGTTAACAGTGGCAATGTCAACAGATAAAGAGAAGTGCAGCCTTTCTTCCTAAGAAAAAAGAAATTTCAGACACAAAAAGACAGTGTTATATGTAACAGAAAGTATGTTACATTATATTTCAACAAATTAGAGGTTTAATATCAGGAATATAGCACCTAGAAAAATTTTCTGAGACATAAATGCATTAAAGTGCATATTTAAAATGTAACATAATTACTACTTTTTATAACAATTACTTTGAATCAAGAAAACACTAAAAACTGAACAAATCACACTTTAACCTCTGACCATTTATTTCCTCTTCTATAAAAAAAAGTTAAATGAGTTAAATTCTACAGTTCCTTTCAGTTCTAGAGATCTATGACTCTATGACAGCCAAATAAAAAAAATAATACTTGTATGTTCACTTCCTCACTCAAAAGTTTGCCTGGGGAAAAACCTAATGAAATAAATACCTAAATATCAAAATAACTGAAGATTATTAAACTCACCTACAGAATACTTTAAATGTATCTAAATATGGCAAGAGTAATGCTACTTTGCTTAATGATTCTTTTCTTGCTCCTAAACATGCAACATACCTATAATCATTACTGGAAAATCCTAATTCCCACATATGAACTAACCAAGCATTTTGCCTGCTCATGAAATGTGTTAGTTACTATTCTAAATAAACATAAATAACATTCAAGTATCTTAACCCACTTTGTGCTAACTATAAAAACCTCGGCAAAAATGAGTTTGTCCAACTTTTTGGCTTCTCGAGAAAATCTCATTCATACAACATCATCTTTATCCTAAAGAATTTATCCTATTAGATCAATGTCAAAATAGTATTCTTTTATCCCTAATAGTAGTATTTGACATTAGATACAATGTAGCAGGAATCCAAAATATCATTACTTAAAATATCCTATGTTAATATAGAAGAAAGTCTTTGGGAATCCAAAAAAACGCATACTTTAAAAAAGTGGGTAACACCACCATATGTTAAAATATAAAGATCAAAATAAACTCATATATTTAAAAATAAAGAGTTTACACCTCTGCCACGTTTAAGAGTCACCCAACATTACCTGCAGTACTCTTGGACAAAAATCAACTCCCACGTGCAACCCCAGACCCTAGGCTTTTTTCAATAAAAGACACCAGAACTCCTTGGACAGTATTTAGCTAGATGAATTGGGGCAGAAGAAAATCTAGAATATTCCACTGTTACCAGAAAGCAAGTTTTCAAGACACAAGAAAGAAATAAAAAGTTAAAGAGCCACCTTGAGAGAACTCCTAAGTACTTAAGTTGCACAGTTCAGCATTATATAATACAATAACAATCAACCGGAACAAACTGAATTTGTACAAGGAGACTAGTTTATGCTCAAAAGAGAAAAGTTAATGCACAGTATACAAAATATAACTGTAATACAAAAGATTGCTGTATATAGAGGGTATATTTAACTTTTTATTGACTTTGGTGTCTTCATTTGGACATTTTGTTTCCCTTGTAATACATACCTATATTTACAAGTACAAAGTAAACGTACTTCTATATTGGTAATCAGAGATAAATAAACTAAAACATGCAATAAGTTCTGGGAAAAGTAGAAACAATACCACAAACAATTAGTACCAGTGATCCTACATAAGAGATAGAAGAGGTACTCAGAAATTGACTAGTGCTAGGGGACATATACAATAATCATTTAACAAAAGGATTCTAGAGCATATTCTAAAAGTATAAACTGGTCAAAAGTCTAGAATAACTACACTCAATCCTGAATCTCTTAGTAGATGAACTTCTACCATTATATTGGAACTGCCAATTACAATAAAATACTAATAATAAAACAAATCATTCTTCTAAATAATGCCAACAGACTAAATCACACATATTATTAATACAAAGAGCAGGCAATGGGTCACATATACATTAGTTACAGAAAACTTGAGAACATCTAATTTCTTCAAAATATACCCAATCTGCAAAACTTAAAATCCATATATGAATCACGTGGAGTAATAATACAACAGGACTTGGTCTCAAGATCAGATTGAACAAAACTAGGTTTCATGTTCCCTGTAAGGGTCAAAAACCCAACCTAAGTCTACAACGTAGACTGCCTTGAGATAATGCTATTTTTCTTATTCCAGATCTGTTTAAGACTATCAAACCCCAGGAAGTTAGGGGTTTTTTAAAAATGCTTTAAATTTAGTTAATTCCCTCATCCTCCTCTTCTGCCCCTCTCCCACTGAAAAACATACACTTCTTGATTTGTATGTTCACATACAAAATATGTAATATAAACATTACATTAATGCAATGAGATAAAGTAAGCTTTTTAGTTCCCTTGTCTACTGTCTCTCCTCACAGGACTTGGGAGAATGTGTTGCCTCAAATGTAGTTCCTAGCAGCAAGCAGCTTGCCTACGCCATTTTTCACACTATTCCACAAAGGAAGAAAGAGAAAAGAAGTTAGAGAAATAAACCTAGACACCATCTTCTCAGCATTCCTATATACTTTTCTTTACAGAGGTCAAATTAGGTACAGACTAGAATTAACTGTTTGCTTAGGGCTCAAGAGATACATGCAATTACTCATTGCTCCTCAAAGTCACCTAAGACTTAAAAATAAAATCATAACCATTTCCTAAACCACACTTATACCTGGTATATATATTAAATACTCATATAGCTCAATTCAGTGATGTGGCAGATAGCATTCATTACAACTAAAGTATGGATTTTAAAGAAATAGGTTTAATATAAAATTCCTTAATCATAACATATGGTAGAACTATGGTGCTAAAAAAAAGATGGTAAATGAAAAAGGAATGCCACAATTTTGTGATCTCTTTGATTTAAAGCTTTTAACACATTCATTTTTTATATCACCAGAGCCTTATAACATGCATCAGTAAGTTTCCTACTGCTTTCTACTGGTTCCTAAAGAACTTTATAAACACACTTATCACTGCACCAAAAATATTAATCAACCAGTGTCTCCCATTAGCATCTGGAGGGTAGAAACACAGATTTTTTTTTTTTTTTTACCTCTACAGCATTCATGATAAACAGTAGGGGCTAAACAGTTTCTGAAGTAAATGCCTAATTAAGATATTACATGCTATTACTTGTTGGTTTTTTGTTTTGTTTTGTTTTGTTTTGTTTTTAAAGCAAAAGCCAAACCTCTATTCCAAATACTAGTTTATTTCCAAGCCTGTGCCCTTCTATAATTCAGTACTGGTACTATAAATCTAAACTTTTTATAAAGCAAAGTCCTATATAAGGGTTCCTTCCCTGGCATTACTGGTGATACTACCCAAGCTTTGAAGTATAAGGTATGCAACAGCTAAATTTCAGGTATTAAAGCTGCCAGTAGAGAGACAGAAAAAATAAACATTGCAAATCTCAGAGAGCTCAGAAACAGCCCATAGCAAAATGTAACATGCTGAGAGGCAAACTCATAAGCCACAAATCAAAAACCGGCTCCTACCACACATCACCTGCTTTCTTATCTTCTCAACACTGGTCATGACCTTGACATTCAGCAACATAAAAAGACGACAAAATGTTTTGCTGTCTCTTTTCCTTCCACATACCATATTAAATGTTTAAAAACACTTAGACTTGGTAAATGTTCACTTTCCCATTAAATTTTATTGTACAGGTTTTTTGTGTGTATCAGGATGTGTTATTTTCTTTTGTATTGTTACTTAAATTGCATATAGCAACAATATTGAAAATATCCCACTTTAGCTCATCTTTTAAGCCCCCTTTTGGGAAGCATTATACTCACTGAAAAGCATACATATCATTTAAGCTGTATAGAGCAACCAAAAAGAAAAGGAAGGAAGGAATCATCTATTGATTTCCTTAAAAAAGAAACAAAAAAACTATTGGTATTTTAATTGGGATCACCCTAAATTTAAGAAGAACTGATCAGTTTTACAATGTTCAGTGTTCCAATTCATGAAACAACATATATTTCAAAATATTTATTCTTTAATGAATCTCAATGATATTTAATAATTTCCTTCTTGGAAGTTCTTACACATTTTTTATTATTAATTCCAGGTCTTTAACAGATTTGTTAAAAATCAGTTGTGTAGGTGTGTTAGTTTATTTCTGGGCTTTCTATTCTGTTCCATTGGTCTACATGTCTGTTTTTATACCAATACCATGCTTTTGTGGTTACTATAGCCTTGTCATATATTTTGAAATCAGGTAGTACATTGCCTCCAGCTTTGTTCTTTTTGCTTAGGACTGCTTTGGCTATCTGGGCTCTTTTGTGGTTTCACATGAATTTTAGGATTTTTTTTTCTATTTCTGTAAAGAATGTCGTTAGCATTTTGATAGCAATTGCATTAAATCTGTAGATCACTTTGGACAGTATGGCCATTTTAACAATATTAATTCTTCCAATTCATGAATATGGGGTATCTTTCCATTTATGTCTTCTTTGGTTTCATCAGTGTTTTGTAGTTTTCTGCGTAGAAATCTCTAACCTCTTCGGTTAAGTTTATTCCCAGGTATACTATTTTTTGTAGCTATTGCAAAAGGAATTGTTTTCTTGGATTCTTTTTCAGAAATTCACTAGTAGTGTATAGAAACTGATTTTTGTGTGTTGATTTTGTATCCTGCAACTTTAGTGAATTCATTTCTTAGTTCCAACAGTTTAGTTCTAACAGATTCTTTAGGGTTTTCTCAATATGAGATCACGTCATCTGCAAACAGGGACAATTTGACTTTCTCCTTTCCAATTTGATGCTTCTTATTTCTTTCTGTTGCTTAATTGCTGTGGCTAAGACTTCCAGTTCTATGTTGAATAAAAGTGCTGACAGTGGGCATCCTTGTCATGTTTTTGATATTACAGAAAAAGCTACTTTTCCCCATTCAGTATAATGTTAGCTGTGGGTTTATCAAATATGGCTTTTACTGTGTTGTGGTACATACCTTCTACATCTATTTTGTTGAGAGTTTTTATCATAAAGGGATATTGAATCTTGTCAAATGCTCTTTCTGCATCTATTGAAATAATCATATGCTTTTTGTTTTTGTGTTAATGTTATGTATCACATTTATTGATTTGTATATACTGTACCATCCTTGCATGCCTGAGATTAATCCCACTTGATCACAGTGGATGATGTTTTTAATGCGTTCAATTCAGTTTGCTAGTTTGCTAGAATCTTGTTGAGAATTTTTACACCTATGTTCATAAGGGATATTAGCCTATAGTTTTCTTTTTATGTTGTGTCCTTGTCTAGTTTTTGAATCAGGGGAATACTGGCCTCGTAAAATGAGTTTGGAAGCATTCCCTCTTCCTCAATCTTCTGGAATAGTTTGAGAATTGGTATGAGTTTTTCTTTAAGTGTTTGGTAAAATTCAGCTGCGAAGACTTTGGGACGTGGTTTTTTTGGGTTTTTTTTGATGGAAAATTTTTATTATTGATTCAATATCCTCTCTCATTATTGGTCTATTCAGAGTTTCTATTTCTTCATAATTTAATCTTGGTAGGTTATATGTGTCCAAGAATTTATCCATTTCTTCTATGTTCTCGAATTTGTTGGTATATAGTTTTTCATAATAGTCTCTTACTCTTTGTATTTCTGTGATATCATTTGTAATGTCTCCTTTTTCACCTCTGGTTTTATTTATTTGGGTCTTTTCTTTTTTCATAATCTAGCTAAAGGTTTGTCAATT
Organism: Daubentonia madagascariensis; assembly: GCA_023783475.1. Taxonomy (NCBI): domain Eukaryota; kingdom Metazoa; phylum Chordata; class Mammalia; order Primates; family Daubentoniidae; genus Daubentonia; species Daubentonia madagascariensis. The sequence continues at coordinate 18,393,736 of JAKFHU010001684.1, read as the reverse complement.
TCATTTATCCTTTTTATAAAACCAACTCTTTTGTCTTTTGATTTTTTTTCTCTATTTCATTATTTCTGCTCTGAGCTTTATTACTTCCTTCTACCAATTTTGGGTTAGCTTGTTCTTGCTTTTCTAGTTTCTTGAGGTGCATGGTTACGTTGTTTATTAAAACTCTTTCTTCTTTTTTGTTGTAGGTACTTATTGCTATGAATTTCCCTGTAATAACTGCTTATGTTGTGTCCCACAGGTTTTGTTATGCCTTTCCATTCTCATTTTTCTCAAGAAACTTTTTAATTTCCCTTTTAATTTCTTCATTGACTCTTTAGTTATAGGAGCATGGTGTTTAACTTCCATGTTATCTGTAGGTTCCCGAAGTTTTTCTTATTGTTGATTTCTAGTTTTATACCATTGTGGTCAGAAAACATACTTGACATCATCTATGTTCTTAAATTTTGTTAAGACTTGTTTTGTAGCCTCATATGTATATGATCTATCCTGGAGAATGTTCCATGTGTGGGTGAGGAGAATGCATATTTTGCAGCTGCTGGGTGGTATGTTCAGTAAATGTCTGTTAGGTACATTTGGTCTACGGTATAGTTTAAGTTCAATGTTTCTTCATTGATTTTCTGTCTAGATGATCTGTCCTTTGTTGAAAATGGGGTGTTGAAGTTTCCTACTATTATTGTGTTGCAGTCTATTTTGTCCTTTAGATCAAAAATCTTTGCTTTATATATTTGGGTGCTCCAGTGTTGGCTGCATATATATTTACATTTATTTTATCTTGTTAATTGTTTATTATTATAAAATGACCCTGTCTCTTTTTACAGTTTTTTGACTTAAAGTCTATTTTTTCTGATACAAATACAGCTACTCCAGCTTGTTTTTGGTTTGTGTTCATAGGGAATATCTTTTCCCATCCCTTCACTTTCAGTCTATGTTTGTCTTTAATGACGAGCTGTGTCTCTTGTATGCAACACAGAGTGGGGTCTTGTTTTTTTTTTATCCATTCACCCACTCTGTATCTTTTAATTGGAGAATTTAATCCATTTACATTCAAGGTTATTATTGACAGGTAAGGAGTTATGCCATTTTGTTAATTGTTTTCTGGGTTTTTTTTCCTTTTTTTTTTGAGATCCTTTGTTCTATTCTTCCCCTCTTATTTATTCTTGGTGGTGGTTTTCAGTAGCAATAGCTTTATTTTCTTTTTTTTTCTTGTTTGTGTATCTATCGTAATTTTCTTTTCTTGTCTATCATGGGGTAATACAAAGTTTATGTTTGTAACATAACTATTTTAAGCTCATGAAAACTTAACTTTAGTAGCATAAAAATAATCTAGACTTTTTTCCCTTGCCCTCCACAATTTGTATTTTGGTTGCCTTAATTTATATCTTTGTTTTTTCTGTGTTCCTTAGCCACTAATTATAGGTGTTGATGTTTTTAACATTTTTGACTTTAAACCTTCATACTTAAGATGATGTTTTACAAACCATTACAGCACTAGGGTGTTCTGAGCACCATTATGAATTTACCTATACTAGTGAGTTTTATAGTTTCACATGTTTTCATGATATTAATTATCATCCTTCCATTTCCTAGTGTAGTACTTCTTTAAGCATTTTTTGTAATGCCAGCCTAGTGGTAATGAATTCCCTCAGTTAATGTCTGGGAAGTCTCTTATTTCTTGTATTACTGAGGTAAGTTTCTGGATACAGATTTTCAGGAAGGTGTTTTGTTTTTTTTTGTGTTTTTTTCCTTCCAGCTTGATAGTGCATCCACTTCTCCTGTCCTGCAAGGTTTTCTCCGCCTTTAAAGAAATCTGCTAAAGTCTAACGTGACGTTGATTCCCTTATATGTGACTTGATATTTTTCTCTTACAGCTTTCAGAATTCTGTCCTTGACTTTTGACAGTTTGATTATAATATGCCTCAGAGAGGATTTATTGGGGTTGAATCTCATTGGGAACCTTTGAGTTTCCTGGATCTGGATGTGGATATGACTCCCAAGATTTGGGATGTTTTCAGCTATTATTTCATTAAACAGGTTTTCTTTGCCTTTCACCATTTGTTTTTTCTCTGGCACTCCTATAATGTGAATATTTGTTGGTTTAATGGTGCCCCATAAGTCCCAAAGGCATTCTTCATTCTTTTTATTCTTATTTGTCTTGCTTCCTCTGACTAGGTTATTCAGAAATTGTTTCTCCTGCTTGATCTAGTCTGTTATCGAAGTTCCCAACTGTATTTTTTATTTCATTCATGGAATTCTTTAGCCCTAAGATTTCTGTTTGGTTCTTTTATACGATATCTATTTCTTTGCTGAATTTCTCATTCAGATCATAAATTGTTTTCCTAATTTTATTAAACTGTTTGTATTCTTCTGTATCTTGCTGAATTTCCTTAAAATCATTATTTTGAATTATTTTTCAGGCATTTCATAAATATCCTTTTTTTTGACATCTGTTACTGAAGACTTACTGTGTTCCTTTGGGGGCATGATGTTTCCTTGCTTTTTCATGTTTCTTCTGTCCCTGTGTTAACATCTGCGCATCTGGTAGAACAATTACTTTTCCCAATTTTACAGAGTAGCTTTCATAGGAAAAGGCTTTTTCCTACAGCTAGGTCCTAGAGTGCCATCTGGAAATGGTATGTTGGCTTTGGTTCTGGGTGGATTCAGTAATGTGATCTCCATATAGATTCTTCAGTTGTAATCCTCCTCTATGAAGTCTGTGATTATTCCAGTGGCCTAGCCTGCAGGAGCTTGTTACTGTGGTGGCATGATTTTGCTGGGGGCAGGGGCACTGGGCTTGCTGTTGGCCACGCGTGTGTGGGCACACGGGCCAGCAGGTTGTATGATGGACTTCCCTGAATGTGAGGTCACTGCTGAGATGGCTGTCAGGCCAGGGGTGGGTGCAGGCAGGCCCAGTGGCTGCACATGACTCTATAGTGATGCAGGACTGACCTGTGCAACAAGCTACCTCTGGGCCAGTGGTAGGGCTAAGGGCAGGCAAATGTGGCCTGGAGGCTGCAAGGTGCAGAGCAGCCTCCAGGCTGACTGCCATGCTAGAGGAAAGTGCATGCAGGCCTATCAGCTCTGTGGTACTTTCTCTAGTAGGGCAGAGCTGCCGCCCCCTCTGGGCCCCTGTCATTCCAGGGGCAGGTATACACTTGTTTCCCTGGGTGATATGGTGCCTCATGGGTTTGGTCATTGGGGTCCCAGTCATTCCTTTGGGCGTAGGCTCCAGGTAACCAAGGTATTGGTGCTGCAGGCACTCATGTGAATTTAGTGGAATGAAGGCAGTGAGTGCCTCAGAGATGCAGGGGTTTGGTGGCTACTGGCCCCCAGGGCAAGATGCACTCCAGATATGGGTTCAGGTTCAAGATAGCGCTGTGCTGTAGCCAGTTAGGTTGTGGGGGTGGGGAATGTCAAGGGGGTTCCTGCTTTGGGGGAATGCAGCTGTGCACACTCCTGGCAACTGTTCACACTAGACTCAGGGCCTGTGAGGACTGGGGGACCTTCCTGTAGCAATGACTGCTGGCATCTGTGGCAGTGATGGGGACTACCAACGGTCTCCAACTGACCTTTTTCCTGTAAGAAGAGGCTCCCCTGGCTCTGATATGATCCCAGCAGGGAAGACAGTATGGCACAGGCAGGATGCCTTGCTCTCCTCTCTATGGAGCTATCCTGGGTTTCTATGCTCCACAGGGGTTTCACTGTTCCCCTGGTGCTCTCCAGTGCGCTTCCTCAATTACTCCAGACTACCAAAGGACTGCGTTACACTGGAGTCATAAGACCCATCAAGAGCTATGTACCTTTGGAAAATCATTTAACCTCTTGAAAGCTAAATTTCTTCTTCAGTAAGATAGAGTTACCACTGCCTCCAAATGGCTATTTAGAAGATTATAGTTGGTTATAATTTAAAGATTTTTTTAAAAATCAATATTGTTTAGTAATAAAATCAATTTATTTAGCCCTCAGATGGATCAAATTGTTTCAAACTAAAAAGTTTTGGATATTAAACCAAAAAAACACATTCTATCATACACCTTAGAATTCTATTTCTTTAAGATATATATATTTAAATATACTATCATACTATAGATCAGAGGTTGGCAAACTATAGCCCATGGAACAAATCTAGCTGGTAGGCTGTTTTTGTAAATCAAGATTTACTGGAACACAGCCATGCTCATTATATTATGTATTAGCTATGGCTGCTTTTGCACTGCAACACCAGAGTTGAGTACTTGCGACATAAACCATACAGCTAACAAAGCCAAAAATATTTACTATTAGCCCTTCTCAGAAAAAGTATGCTGACCCCTGTTATAAATTACTGTAAGTTGAACTGGGCAGTCTATCCAAAAGGGATTAGGGGAATAAAAAAAAAAAATCAAAGAAATATTAAAATACACACCTAAATTTAATGCCCCATAATGCCATGCTAAAATCCTAAAAATCTAAGCCTAATTGCAATCAAAACTAAAATATGAAAATTTGGGTTACATAAAATTTTAAAACAACACAGATGCATATTAATAATACAGAGTACCAAAGTACATCTTATTACCTCTTAAGATTAATTCAAGCCAATTATTATTTCTGTCATAAATAATACTTATATCTGCTTTATACAAATTGTTTTTACCTGCTAATGGCTTGTTCCTCATCAGTTATTCCAGTCTCCCTGAATGCCCTGTTTGATTCCGCCAAACTCAAGGCAATTGCTCTCTGAAGATCATCTTTATCATCTCCAGTGAGATCAATCACATCTGAAAAGCAAAACTATCTTTCTCAAAATTAAAAGTCAAACAAAATGAAAGGTAATTCTTATCATGGAGATTTTATACCAAACATACCTTTTCAAACCAAAGTCAGCACTGACTTAATTTTGTGTTTCTTTTATAAGAGCCTATCTAAAAAGAATGCAAACACATTTATAATTGCTTATACTTGGTAACTCAATGTTCTTTTCTATAAAATATACTTAAAGCAGTAAGGGCAGATATATTTTGCATTGCAGAAGACTCTCAGTATTATTATGAGGTATCTTAATTAAAAGCTAATAAGCAGAAAGACTGCTGAGAACAGTTTGTCAACAAAAATTTAAATCAACATAGTTAAATATTTACATTTATGCATTCTGAAGTTAAACCAATTACATACAAATTACATTTTGTCCATACAACCATCTATACGTTATCTATCAAATTATAATAATTAACAACTGAGCCCTGAAAAATTTATGTTTCAGAAACTAACTGGCTATAGATACATGTTTATATATACATTTTTTAAAGTCTGGAAGAATGTGCCAACCTTAGTTAATAGTGGTTAACTTAGAGAGAAGGAGTTATGGGAGGAGGAAGTACGAGACTCTTTCATTTTCAATTTTAAACACTTCTGTACCATCTAAATTATTTAATAAGCATGAAGTCCTTTTAATTTAAAACAAGATTCTTATTTCACAAAAACAAAGAAATATACAAGTGAATGAAACTAATCAGCCCTCTTCCAACAAAAGATAATAGTCTTGATGCTACAAATATTTTTTCCAAGGAATAAAGGTTACAACTAATACCAGCTTCAGTAAAAACCACTTTTAATCCAATTTCCAAATATATATTGCTCAATTTTCTTAACCCAGAGAATGTCAATGATAAATACTCCCAGTATCGTTTAAACAATGATAAGAACTATAGTATATTGTTAAGTAGGTTAGTGGTAAAAGGCTACAAAATAATATGATAAAGAGAAAGAAGTATATCTGTTATTATCTTTGCTCGGTTGGGATTATGTTTGTTTGTATTTTAGAGATGTTTTGTATTCATTTTGCTTATTTGTATTTTAGACATGTTAAAAACTTATTTATTTTTCTTTGTAATCACAGAATTTTACAAGAGAGAAACAAACAAAAGGCGTACAGGATGGGAGATAAGGTGCCTTCATTTTATCATCTGGCTATAAGGTTTTATATAGATACTGGAAAAGAATATCCCACATTTAGTGAGAAAAAATAATGTATACTGATGGTTTCAGAAGTCTACTTCTATTATTATCCACACTTTTTTCTCCAAAGAGTAGCTTACAAGAATATTTAAAATATTAGAAAGAATAGCTGGCCATTCTTTTTTTTTTAAATATCTTCAGAGAGTATAATAAAACCTCACAAAAATGTAATATGTAGGTAGGGCCCCAAAAATTCAATCAAGTAAAATGTGGAGGATAGTTATACAACAAAGTAATTGAAATAATGGGGCATCTTACCTATGCCAGCAGGCCAAAGGACTGGCTACAAGATCCAACTCCACCCAGACCCCAGCTGAAGATGGATGTCACCTGGAACTGGACAGTCTAGCTCAAATATTGATGAAGCAGCAGCTAGGACTAGGGAGGTATGAAATGCCTCAGAAAAATGAGAGCTATCTTGGTCATTAATACGTCTTTAACTTGAGTGAGTAAAGAGAAGATAATGAAATAAGAGGAAATAATTTGAAAATCACAAAGAAAAAGAAAAACAGGTTTTAGGGATATAATGAATTAGCCCTCAGACTCCATTCTCTCATCCTCCTAGCATGCTTTCTTTAACTACAGAAACTAAAAAGAATTTTAAAAAATCTATCTTCCCTATTCACTTGCAGTTAGGGTTCTGGATGAAATTTAGGTTATACCAATTGGATGCACTAACATGAGATTTGCAAGGCAGAAGCAAGGGGGGAGTCATTATCCTGCTTGCTGCCTTTGGCTGTTTTCTCCAGCATGATTGAACAGATGTAAGTTGTTCCACAGCAGCATTCCAGTATCCAATTTCCAGCTCCAGGGACGTCAAGAGGTAGAATAGAAGCGGCAACTAGCCCCTGCATTCCAATGCCCAGGCATAGTTCAGTGGCAGTTACCTAACCCTGGCTTCCTGTTCCCTGGACTGCAGCTACAGTGGTATGTTCTTGAACACAGTAGTCCTAGAGGCAGCCTTCCTAACTGTGGCAGAGGGAGTGGCTTCCCTGGCTGGTCAGTCCTGCAATGATCTGGAAGTCATTTCAGAAAGCTGAGCTAGAGATCCCTTCTCCAGTCCTTCCACTGATTTTTTAAGAACTTAATCCCCTGTATTAAATTCCTTCTCTGAAAATATCTAGGATGTTTACTGTTTCATGACTGACAACTAAACCCAAAGGGCAAGAACACTCATTCAGAAATAGCAACAACTTATACTTAAAGCTTTTCATAATTTATCAATTGTAATTCAAGCAATAGAAAAGCAAAAAAACAAGCCAAGATGGGTTTTTTCTCCACACTATTTCATACATGAGATTAAATTAGAGTTCTGAGAAATGAAGCACAACATTGTAAGAATAGAGAATGGTGCACGGGTTTCAAATTTAAGTCTTCTAACTCTTAAATCCAGTGATCTTTCTGCCTTACTAGCAGTTCTGCAAGTATGGCCCACTGATCCCTGAGGTCCTATGGCCCTTTGAAAGAAGTGTGTGGGGCGGGGCGGGGGGTTCCTTAAGCAAAAAATTATACTTAAAATAATACTCAGATGTTATCTGCCTTTTCTATACTGTGGTCACATTTGCACTAATGATGCAAAACAATAATGGGTAAAACCGCTCCATCTTAATACAAATCAAGGTGCAGCAGCGCCAAGTTGTATGAGTAATTCACTGTATTACTCACAAATATGCACGCTCACTGTATTAAAAAAAAAAAAAAAGTTTCTCTTAGCATTATGTCTTTGATGAAAAGACAAAACTTATTTTATTAAATCCCAAACCTTGATTTATGCAGGGTTTTTTAAATTCTATGTGACAAAATAGGAAGTATGCATAAAGTACTTCTGTTGCATATCCAAAGCATGCTGTTGCGAAAGAAAAAAACGCTAACTAGTACAACATTTGAGTTACAAGTTAAACTGATTTTTTTCCACAGAACACCATTTTACTTAAAAGAACTGACAAACTACAAACTATGATTGTTCCGACTTCAGTATTTGGCAGATGTTTTCTCAAAAATAAAAATAAAAAAAGGTGAGCCTGTCACTTTAAGGAAAACAAATGAGAGTATTTGTTGACAACAATTAATATGGAATTTTCCAGCAAAAATAAGAACTTTGAAAAACTTGTTTCTACCACTGTGAGCCTGATATCTTCCCAATACTAAAATGCTTTTTTAGTGAAATCAGTGGTGAAATTGTAACAAATACAATTTTTTCTTATATAGTAGACACTCTTCCAATATTTGTAAGGAAATCTTTTCAAATTGCCAATGCACAGTGTTACAAAATCATGCATGGGTAAAAGATCCATTCAAAGAGCAAAAGAGATTAATGAATTTTAATCTGACACAGCAGGAAAAGATCATTGATATCACTGTAGAATCACTGATGTGATTTCAGATTCCACATTGCAACTAATCTTTAAGAAATCACCATTTGACAAGTTTTTGGTATAGTATTAAAAAGAATATCTGTTATTATCTGAATGGTCAGTTAAAATAACTTCTTCCTTCCTTTTTAACTTTGTATCTATGTTAAGCCAAATTTTCTTCACAAATTTCAACCAAAACAACTATTGCAAAGAATGCAAACCTTCAGAAGCAGATTTGAGACTCTAGCTCTCTCTTAATATGGCAGACATTAGAAATTTGCAGCAATATAAAACAATGTACTCTTCTTACTAATTTATTTTGTTTCAGAAATTTATTTTATTTTTCATAAAAATATGTTATTTATACAAACATGTAAGATTGATATTTTAATATAAATTATAAGAATAAATATCCTAAAGCTTTTTCAGTTTTAATCTCTAATACAGTAAATATTTTATATAGACAAAAGCTCTCTGAGGTCCTCAATGATTTTTATGAATAAAAGGGGTCCTGAGATCAAAAAATACAAGAACCACTATTTACTCTATGTACTTAGACATAAATGTTTTTATAAAACAAATCATAACTGAAGATTGTTTTCTTTGGCTTTTACGATGTGATTTAAAAAATTTGAATTAATTGGCAAAATATAAAGATCAGGAGATTTTATGTGAGTAATAACAGATTATTTCCTCCTTCCTTCTTTGTGGGGGGGAACCTCAGAAGACCAGCCATATGATTCCTGCATGACAATAATCATTGTGACAAAGCCAGAGTGTCATCTTAGTAGTAGTAGCAGCTCTCTTTAGATAGAATATTCACTCACCATTTTGCCCCCACCCCCAACACTTCCTACCATCTTGTATTTGGCCAGCCACACACATTCACATTACCTGCCTTGCCCTTGCAACATAGAAAACATAAAAAATACTTGTACCTTACACTGGTGTAAAAGGGTAAAGCTGCTTGTGGCTAAACTGACCACAGTCAATGGCTCCACCTACCCTAGCCTCTTCCAGCATCTCTAACAGTTGAGGGGTTCAGTATATAGGCACATCTGTACCCCAGTTGGTTTGAGCCTGCAACCCCTATTATGGAGGAATAGTAGTCTTTAATGCTAGAAAGGTTGGTTGAGACCACAGACTAACAGTCCTTAACTGAAAAGCTGGGAGAAGCAATGGAGAACATTTATTTATCATCTGTAATTTCACTATAATTATAATAATTTTCTCAATGACATTCCCATTACTCCATAAACCTGCTTCTTTCCATAGGATATTTTAAAACAATACGGCAATCCTGAAAGAAAAATATTGTAACCTACTCACATACCAAATTCATATGATAAATTTTAAGACCAGATATTGAGAAAGTACTAATAAAATGTTATTTCAATAGAGTGGTTAAACCTGAATTTCTTATTTTTCTGAAATTAGTGGAACAACAATTTGCAAAACACATGTAATGAATTATCAATTTTACAATGAAAACTAGTCTCCATATTTTCTTATAGGCTTACAACAGGAACTGAGAATAAGCTTGGCTGTAAACAATTTCTAATCGGTAAAAGTCAATTCTAAAAATTTAGCCTTTATAAAAATTACATCCAAATGCCAGAGCATTGTGAATATTCTTATGTCTGTGCCAAGGCAAGACTTTGGTAAAACAGTCAAAACTTTGTTTTTATCCAACCCTCCGTCTAGCATTAGCGAGAGCTCAATTCAACAGTACATGTATGGAAGTGTTAGTTGGGTACCACTATATAAAATCACGTTACAAAAGCATATAAGCAGTAATCTACATTCTTAAGCGCGTTAAAATTAAAACATTTTTCCTGTAAAGTCAGAAATATACCAAAACATGATACTCATCCCAATAAATCTTTCACTTTTGAAGGAATTACCATTTGAGTAAAACTTACATCCCAACTACCAAACATTTCTCTGCTAACTCCAAAACGTATGCAGTCATCAACTAACCAATGAATTAGACTTCCAATATATGCACTGTTCATAACTCATAATTCACTTTCCCACGAAAATACTATATTAGATGATATAAAGTTTCCAAGTTAATTCACAAAGGCTATTTAACCCATAATCTACATGAACTAAAATATATGTAAAGATTTTGAATTCATAAGGAAAAAAAAGTTCTTCTGTTGTTTTCCTTATCTACATAAGGAATGATTTTTTTTTTTTTTAATAAGCCAAGTTTATACTTACCACCAGCAAAGATTTCTAGGCTGGGGAGTGACATAAGCAGAAAAAACTCTAGGGAGTTAAGAACAAGAGTTTGTTCAACAAGTGTTGAACAAGAGTTTGATAAGAGGTGTAATAAGAATACTAGAAGGGCAGAAGCAACTGAAATAAAAAATCTGTATACAAAAGCTGACAGACTTGCAAACTAAATGGTTTTGGTAGATCAGGAGAGCTATTAAAAAAAAAAAAAAAAACCAAAGCCTCCAAATGGGGATACCCTTAGGAGAGAAAGGCAAATATGAACAACAGATGTGGCGCACGAGACTGAAAGTAAGAATGCTGCCATTCCTACCCACACTCACTCAGCTTCAACCAGGCTGTGTCCTCACTATACACTTAAATGAGCCAACACACTCCTGCTGCAGGCCCTGGACAGGATGCACAGCCCTCAGATAGCCACAGGGCTCACTCCTGCGTTTTGCTCAGGTATGCATATAAATGTGTCCTCGTCCAAGAGGCATTCCCTAACCACACTACCTAAAATAGCATATCCTATGTCCAACACACACCACACCTCTGTCACCCTCTTTCTTTGCCCAGCTCTATTGTTTGTCATGAACTTACTATTACCTGACATTGCTTATTTCTTGTGTACTGGCTGTCTTACCCTTATGTAAACTGAGACTCTGTATGGTTTTTTAATAGCCTCTAAAAGTACCTGATACATTATGAGACAATTGACAATATTTGTTGAATAAAGACTATGCAATAGAGATAAAAATTAGTGAGTCATCTTCACAGTGGCACTAATTAGAAAACTTGAGAACATATCCTCTATCCATCCAAAATTTTTGTGAAAGGACAAATAGCATAAATCGTCATGTTAAAAGTTAAAATACTTAAAAGCAAGAAGACATGAACAATGTAAATTGTTTCCCACCCCACACTCCCATTCTCCCCTGCCCTCAGTCGGCTTCCTTAAGATGTTCTGATTTTTCTAATCTTCTCACTACTAAATTCAGATTCTCTAAAACAGTGTTATATAGAACTTTCTGTGATAATAGAAATGTACCACAATCTGCACTGTCCAATATCGTAGCCACTAATGCTGAGCATTTAAAATGCATTTAGTGCAACCAAGAAATTGAATTTCAGTATCATTTAATTTTAATTGCCACATGTAACTAGTGGCAACTATCTTGAACAGCTCAGCTCTAAATAGTCTAATTCTGTTTTTAATAACAGATGCTAAAATTATAACAGCAGCATTGATAAGTAAGGAAAGTGAGTAGTAAGGGAGTCATTCCAGAGTTTTGTCATTAATTCTACCATGTTTTTCAACTCAGATTGTGGAAAAGCTAAAATAAATATTCTGTATTAGTCAACAAAATGTGCAAAGGCCCATGGCTATCATTCTGCCCAAAAACTAAAGAATACTCATAAAGTTATACAAGTCATTCTATATACAGTTCATATCTAATAGAATGCATCTAATCAGTTTCAAGTCCTAATTGCATCTAATGAGTTAGAAGTAACTTTCATACCACTAAGCATCAATTTTAAGTTTAACTTTGATTTTTGGTAAATCATCCAAATAAATGTATTAGAACTTTCTATGGAAAAAGATTAAAATTTCATTGCATTATATTTTTCCTATCTGAAGTTACTTGTTTAATAAATTTGGAGAATAAGAAAACTATCAGTGTTCAATTAATAAAATCCCAAACTAACATAGTGAGTTATTCTCAGTAGTGACAGGGGCACTAGAATGGGATATATTTATCACTTGAGCCTTAAATCACTCTTAGTCTGGCCAAGCAATATAACCATAACCAGAATTCTGTAACAGAACCCCAAGGTCTTTCCAAATGATTCAAGTTGTTCTTAGGGGAAAAATACACTGATTATAAATTTTTGAAAAGTCTACCACTTAACACTCATTCCAATGTGTTACACCAATTTCTCTAAAACTTAAGTCAGTATGTAGCATTACTTTCTGTGTTAAAATTACCTACCCAAATCCCTCTTATCTTTTGATCCATATTTTGATTGCTCAATTGTAGCACATCTTGTTCTGGTAGGCATATACTGTTTTTCTCCTGTTTTAAAAAAGTTCAAAAGAATTTAATGGTCATGAAATAAAGACTATTACTATTAGATTTCAAATTGGGCAAAAACCTTGTATGCTTATGTCTATGACAGAGTTTGCCAAGACACAAAAACTTTGCAGAATCTCTCCTCTGACTAATATTAAGTACATCTATAACACTCAAAACCTTACACTGCGTCCTAGTCCCATTTTCATTAGTATTTTTGACTGAAAAACTACAAAATAATTTTATTACCAATTTAAGCGGGGGGCAAGAGGCATTCATTTGACAACCTAAAAGATCCAATCTGGACAGGAAAGCCAGGTAATGAAAAAAGTTGCCTAGAATTTTTGCTAATTATACTGCAAATGATTTCAGCCTCTTCCCAGAACTCAACAGAGTATTAAATTACAGTATGGAATGTTACCAAAGTAACATAAAGACACCAGGTACACTACTTCTAAATTCCTTATGATGTAGAGCAGTGGTCCCCAACCTTGGCACCAGGGACCGATTTCAAGGAAGACAATTTTTCCATGGACGGGTGGGGGGAGGAGATGGTTTCAGGATGATTTAAGCCCGTTACATTTATTGTGCAAACCTCTCTGCTAATGATAACCTGTATTTGCAGCTGCTCCCCAGCACTAGCATCACCGCCTCAGCTTCACCTCAGATCATCAGGTATTAGATTCTCATAAGGAGTGCGCAACCTAGATCCCCCGCGTGTGCAGTTTACAGTAGGGTTTGTGCTCCTATGAGAATCTAATGCCACTGTTAATCTGACAGGAGGCGGGGCTTATATGGTGATGCGAGCCATGGCGAGCAGCTGTAAATACAGATGAAGCTCCCCTGGCTGCCTGCCACTCACCTCCTGAAGATGGGACAGTGGGGGTGGGGGGGAGTTTAGGGACCACAGACGTAGAGTACAAGCTTTCCTTGAATGTTTCTTATTTCTCAAAAGTGAAAGGTAAAAATACACTAAAAAGGTATATGGTTCTTCTACTAACTATTGAATATGTAAATACTTGTTTAATATTAAATGATGGCTCACAAATATGTGTTCTTCAAATCAAGTGAAATAATTTATTTTAGCCTCTGATATATCAGGTATGCATAAATGAAAATTTCCCCACAAGCTCCAAATATAACTTCCAAGGGATATTAGTTTAAAAACTGAGTTTTTCTAGTCACCAAAAAAATTTTTTTAATGTGTTTTATTCCTTCTGAAAGAGACACTCAATTGTAAGCAGTTATATTCCAGCTTGTATCAACAAGGAAATATATGTATTTAGTATTAGAGATTTTTATTTCAAAATAAAGATGTTTTGTCAGCACTACAATCAATAGATGATACACTTAAAAGTCAGCATGACTCTGTTTATGCTTTAGCCCTGAGTGTTGATTCTTTCTTCTTTCAAAAAGAAGAAAGAAAAAAAAATGACTAATAATAAAAATCCCTGCCATATTTGAAAGAATTAACTTAAACTGTGGTCAACTCTCAAATAACAATGTATTTCATAAAAAATTGAGAAAATGCTCAAAAAGCATTTTAATATCTATAACAATCCCTTGAAAACTTCCTCACACCGTGATCATTCTATTACTCCACATTCCTACAGTACTTATACAATTTTTTTCAATAGAGGCCTGCATTTGAATATACATTCATTTGTAATTATTTTCTATCTTTCCTTCCACATGTAAATTTTACCACTCTGGTCCAAGAATTAAAAGTACACAAGACTTCATTTCTTCTCAATAGTAATTGCATAGTAATCTAAAGAGAGTATTTTTTAAAATACCTGCTGAATGCATGACATCTCCTTACCTTCTCAGTTTTAGACCATGTATACTGTATTATGACACAGTGTTACATGGTCTAAATTTAACTGCTGAATCTGGATTATTTCCTAAAGGCTGCTATACTTCTTAGAACTTTATAAAACATGGCACAACTATGTTAAATGGAAAAGTATTACTGTTACTCCATCAGCTATTTTTTTTCCAGTTTGATACTGATACTATCATAACACAATCACCACATTAAATTCCTACAACAGTTTGCTTCTCAATCTCAAACCAACTTTATGGACATACTATCCCAATTAGCATCCTGATTAGAAAGACAGCATGTTTTATAGATAAAGAAACCACAACAGTAAGCAATTTACTCAAGACAATAGTCAATCAGTTGAGATGAAATCAGAAACTCCATTTCTCTACCTTTTATTTCAAGTGGAAAATAAAATTACTTAGTGAGTATTTTTCATGAGATACATACACAAAATATTTTTTTAATTATCAGCAAATGAGACACATGCCTTCTGAAATTAGGTCACTGTTGGATCTGCCCCAGAATGGGGTAGATGAAGACAGATAAGGACCCCTGCAGGCTGCAGGCTCCAGAGGAGTCGCGGAGATCATAAAGATAACTCTGAATTACAAAGGCTGGGATGGAGCCTGGCAGAAACTGGCAGAACTCCCCCTCCCCAAACTTTCTATGAAACTCGCCACCCTTCCCCTTCTCTGGGTGGACGCCCTTTTAGGCCTACACCCACCTGCACCCAGGTGCTCAAAATAAACGGCATTTTACCACACCCCACGCTTGAGTGTCTTCCTCTGGGCTCTGACCCAACAGTCACCTTCTCCCTAAGGGTACCTACTCAAGTTTCATTTTGTCTTCCATAACATCTTCACTATTCCTTTTCTAAAGTCTTGAACAAGTGTTAACATTTGGCTTGAGTAATATTTTCTCACTTTTACACAGCAAATACGGTATCTTCTGTTTATGACACTTATAATCCAAATCTTCACCTTTATACACACATATGATATCTCATGTTATAAAGCGTACCGTCTATATTAAGACTTCACAATAATCTAAAATCTTTTCATCCTTTCAACTAGAATACTGAACTGTGTTTAGTCAATTTCCTATTTGCTTCACTTAAACTAGTAGCCTTTAGGCAAAATCATCCTTTTCTTTTTTCCTTTTACTACCTAACTAGTTTCTTTTTCCCTCTCAAATCTCAGAATCTTGAAAGATGAGATGTTATTCTCAAATACTCATTATTCCTATATTTATACCACTTCTGTTTTCCAACTTTTTACAACAAGCTTCTCAACCTCATTCCCTTTCACTGGTGTTGAAAGGGCTTTTCGGCATATAATATCAAAAATAATTCAACAAACATTTCTTTAGCACCAATGATGTTCAAGCACATAATTTCAAAATAATGCAGTACTAAGACAGAAATATGCCCTGAATGCCTAAAAAGCATTTAGTCCAAGCTACAAGCCAGGGAAAACATTCTCCAGGAAACAGCCCCTCAACTAAATCTTTTAAGACCAGAATAAATTAGGCTAGAGAGGGGAAGGCCAGAGGGGATTCCAGACAAAAGGAATAGCAAGTGTAGAGACAGAAAAAATAAGTAACAATGGGTGCATGAGAACGTCAGGCCATTCTATATTATCATACTGTAAAATGAAAGGAGGAAAGCAAGGGAAAATGAGGCCAAAGATGTGGATGCGGGCCAAGTCACAGTCTGTCTTGAATTTGGACATAAGCAAGTGGGTATGTCTTACATATACAAAACTTCTCCCATCACCTATTAACTATGAGAGAGAGGAGTATTCCAGCTTTGGCTGACATAATATCACTTGTGGAGCAAAAATACCAAGATTACCCTGAAAATTGGAAATTAAAATATTTTATCAATAAACTTTAAGCAGTGTTTAATGTCAGTCAAAACCTATAAACAGCTATGTGAATGGGCTCTGTCTAGTTGTTTCCTAACTTTGAGATGGTCTATAAAAAATCAGAAATTCTTTTCAAATACATGTTAATAATTAAACTTTGCAAATCTATAATACATAAAAATAAATATTTATATTTTATATAGTACAATTGTTAAACTATAAAGAGATAGGAAGGTAGCTGAACATATTTTTAAAAACTCTGAGTGCTACATAAAGTATTCACATTATGAAGAAAAACTAGAGTCCCACGTAAAATCTTCCATATGTATGTGTGCGTGTGTGTATATCTCCAAAATACTTTTTCCAAGGTGTTTTGTTTTGTTTTATTTTGGATGAAAGGGGATTTTGTTACACAGTAATAAACTTTTTCCCCAAATCTTTATTTGGAAGAGGGTGAGAGAGAAGGGAAATTGTGCAAATGGTAAGCCTATCAGTAATTAGAAATAATACTTTACCTTCAAAACTAATACTAAGGCCTGTAACAACATTTAAAACCCACAAAACAAAGGATTGCACCCATTTAAAATTCTAGGAATTTTTCCTTTTATGAATATGATACCTGTAGCTTTTGCATATTTCAAAGCAACAAATACTACATGAAATGCTCTATGAAAGAATACATAACTTAAATAAAATCTTTTCCTTCAAATCTGGAAAAAGTATAACAAAGCTAATAAAAATATATGTTCCTTTCAACTACACTAAAAAGAACCAAGGTCAAAGCAGTTATTTATTTGTTCTTCACCTCTGCCTAAGCAAAATTATTACCAGGGAAATTTTTTCAATACGTTTCTCCTAAAACATTGAGAAACAAAAGACAACTCACTTGTGTCTGCTTGGCTTCCCACACTGATGTATCTATCATTGCCAGGAAGTGCTGTTTGGTAATAAGTTGTCTCCTCCTGCTGAGGGGTCTTAGCATTCTTCGCAGTAAGGAAAGCCACTGCTAACTCCAAGTTTCCATTACTATCCTTCAAATATCAAGACAGGAAAATCAAATGTTTTGGAATAATTCTATATACTCTAGTAAAATGTATGCAATTTTCTCCATAATAACTAATACTTCATAGCAAAAATCACTGTCAGATTTGAAATTATTCTATTTGTGATTCTAATTTTATAGTATAAATTCATCACATACAAAGTATACTATGTCAACAGTAATTCCTTTTTTATTAATTAAAACTAATAATGTAATATGAAAATCAATTCACTAATTTCTTAGTTTTCCATTACTTTCCTATCTGCTTAATAAAAGTCAATCACAAATTTAAGCTTTTAAACAATCTAAAAAATTGTTTGCTGGAACTTGCCATACAAAAGAGTGCAAAATAAATATTTAAAATAGTACTTCTGCAAACAAGGACAATAAAAGATATTCCTTTTCATTTGGGTGTTAGATACACACCGAGGGGCAAACTTAACACGCAAAATGTCAAGGACTCATAGGAAGAAAATAGCAAAATGTACTGAAGCTTGATAGTATGGAAAGGCACACAGAACTCTAGACAGAAATAGTACTGTCAAGATGACAATCCTAACTCAAATTAAATATATAAATTTTACACAGTTCTCATCAAAAACATACCTGGACAAAATGATTTTTAAAGTTCATTTAGAAGAAAGAAGATGCTAGAATAACTAAGAATCTTTAAAACAGAAAAATAATGAGAAAAGGCATGCCTAGTTATATCTTTATATTCTCTGTATGGCTGACAATAAATAAATAAAATATAACACTAGCTGTAAGACAACTAATTGAAACAACATAGGAAATCCAGATATTCATAATGAAGCTATCTTTTTAAAAGAAAGCAAGAACATGGAAGACTCTGCAGGCCCTAAGAACTCAAGCATACACAGGAATGTAATAGGAAGCCAGTGGAGGGTTTTGGAAAGGAATGACATGGTATGGACTAACATTTTAAAAGGTTCACTCTGGCTATGTAGTAAGAGTAGAGTGCAGGAGAGAAAGGGCAGAAACAGAGAGTCCAACATTATTTGCTATCATATTAAATGTGTGAAGTAATAGAAGTAGGATCAGGATGACTCCAAAATTTGAGACTCAAGTAACTGAAAGAATGAAGTCTCCAAAATCTACCCCAAATCCAGTTCCAGCATCCAGTGAGGAGAGAAAAGTAATAGTGCAGTTTGAAAAGCACCACTGCCTTCAAGAATGTTACCTGTCACGACTCTTAAATGACTCATCCAAAATATAGGTATAACATACTCTATTGTTGGATAAGTAAACTAATCACAAAATAAATTGCAATAACAATGGATAACACTGAGCACTTTATATGCCAAAAAATGTGCCAAGTGTTTTTCATATGCTACCTCATATAATAATAAAAAACTAAATAAGGCAGGAATTTACACCAATTGAAGGTCATTTGCTTTGTAGGGCTAAAAATAGATTCTCAAATTAAAAGTGCTGAAATTATTAATAATCAATGACATTGTGTTGCCCGAAAGTCGACTCCATGTCAGTATGTTACTAAGAGAGTCAACTCATTATGAAATGTCTTACAAAATGTAGAATGGGCAACAACTAAGGTTTAAATATACTGTTTTCCCCCAGCTACTGGGAACTGAAACAAAAATGTGAAGGAAAAAAAAACCAAAAAACCTATTCTCACACAGTTTTCATCAAAGGAAATAAGAACAAGACTTAATTGGTTCTGTGTTTCTCAAGTTAAAAAAAGTAGTGAATTCTTCACATTTACCCTGGCAAGGTAATAGGCTGTAGTCTCACACTCAGTGATATATAATAGGAAAGGTACTTTCTGAAAATAGACATAGAATGATTTAATCATGCTATTTACCAGAATAAAGAAAGGACTAGCAATCATCTAAATGTCATAATTATAAAAATTGAGGTGTGACACTTCTGCTTCCTCTCCAAATACTTACAGTAGCTTCATAAGCCCTGCATTAATACTCTAAACAGTACTGTTTCATCATTTTCCGGATGGGAAAATAAGGTGAAGCAAAGCTTCTAGTAAAAGAAGCAAAAATTAAGTGTGGCACCCTGGGATCAGGCTGATTCGGTTTCTATTCCAAGCTCCTCCACATACTAGCTGTGTGATCCTGGGCGAGTTACTTTAACCTCTCTGTTTCCTCAGAGTCAAAATGGGAATGAAAATACTACTTACCTCATAGAGTTATTATAGGCTGAGTTAGCCCACATAAAGTACGTAAAATAGTGCCTGGTACTAGTAAGTGTTGAGTAAGTGCTAGTCATTATCATTATGATGATTTTGATTACAATCATCTCAAAGATAAATTATTTCTAGAATCAATGAAGAACTTTTGGCTCAGAATTGAGAATTACATAATTAACTTTGTCTCATGAAGCAAGTTCCAAAAGATTGGAGCTGTGTATATAATAGCAAAAATGCTGTATTTTTAGCCTTTCATAGCAATATTCAAATAACCTTAAAATACTGTTCACTTCTATTTCCTGAGTATCTTTCATTCACTTTATCTTCTTCAATGTGAACATCCATGTGACTTAACTCATCTAAGTATGTCTGTGTGGAAGTGAGGTTGCAACTAAGATATATCCAAAATGATGCACTTTATTTGTTGCACATACTGAAAAGTTTGAAGTTGAGTGTTCTTAACTTAAGGTGTAATTAGTTGAATGAAAGCCAATTTATATTTCTCCATTTAGGGAGGAAAAAAATGTAAGCTTTTGGCCTCTATTAATTTTCTACTTTTCCATTTTCCTCCACATTTTTCTCTAACCCACCCTACCTTGCACCCTATTTAAACTCTAAAATCATGGCTCTTGAGTAAAATCAGCCATTAAAATTAAGGTTCACATCCCACCATTTTGCCTAAAAAGCATTTCATATATAGAGAGACTGAAAGTCACTCAAAGGTACTGTAGAACATTAGACTGCTGAAAGCTAACATGGTCAAAATTGCAGTAGGCTAAGTGAGGATCTTACTTTGTACAAGTCCATTCCGATATCTCTACTACTACTACATGGTATAACTAAAAAACTCAACTTTCAAATATGGTATGCAGTAGAGATGGGGGTACACCACAAACTGTATGTCATAAAATAAAGGCCATACCTTCAAGGCTTGCTGTAGTATCTGGGTGTCATTAATCCCAGTAATTTCTCTCAGCTGATTCAAAAATGTCTGCTGGTGCTAGGAGGAAGGGAAAAAACAAAATCATTACACTCTGAAATCAAAATATACAAGGAGAAGCAAATAAATGACCTTTGGGTTAAAAAAAAAAAAAAAGAAAATGCAGAATAAACTAAACTACCCCTAAAAAAAAAAAAGAAAATTAAAGAAAATAAAATAGAACTTGAGAGAGACTAAACAAACTTCAATCTTTTAGAACAAACCGTTCTGTGGAGAGCCCTTATTCCATTTTCATGTTTCCAAAAGGGAACTTCTTTACATTACTACCCAAGAAGTCTTACTGAATTAACAGTTTCTGTCCCATTCTTTACCCCTTCATTTATGCCTCCCAACAAGAAAAGGAGTGATTTGCACATTGGTTAAACACCAGGAGAACAACATCTAGGATGTCTAAAAAACCATGCCCTTGGCAGCCCATTACTAGGTGAGCAATTACATCATGACCATCCTAAGATCCATTCAAGGAAAAAAGAGGATCATTTCGTTCTCCAATTTAACTGTCATAAAAGATTCTAAATTGAATAGACCATTTGCCCCCATTTGCTTCAGTCCTTTTTCTATCCTATTTGTCTGCATAAATCAATTACCCTCTGTCAGAGAGGAATGGATGTAGGATAGGGTTCCACTATGAAACCCTCCCCTGATCTTCCAGAACCAAGTTTCTCCCTACACTTCTGTATTTCTTAACGCAAGTTCCCAGAAACTACAAAATAGCACCATGAAATAAAGAAATCACAATGGATATGACAGGAAAAACAAGCCTAGTCACCAGAATAAATTAGGATCTACTGAAATATTTTTTGAAAATGTTTGACATTTATCTCAGTAATAATTCAGTTGAGACCCTTCAACGAACGCTAAAACTGAGTGAAAGTTTCATGAGAAAGAATATTTACATAGTTTCTCTGCCTACAAATTATAAAGGCAGAATAACTTTACAGTGAAAAACCTAACAGTCACCACCTTGACCAAGGGATCAAAGTTAATACTACCAATGAGACAAAATGGCAGTGTGTGCCTCCTGACACACTACAGCCTGTGATTTAGCCCTGCCAAAAATGCATGACCCATGTCTAATCTTAGAGAAGCATCAGACAAACCCAAACTGAGAGATATTTGTGTAAAATAATTAACTATTACCATTAACTAATAAAATAAACTATTACTATTAACTAATAAAATAATTAACTATTACTATTACTTTCAAAAATGTCTATATCATGAAAGACAAAGAGTCAGTCTCCACATTAAAGGAGGCGAAAGAGGCAGGGCAACCAAATGCAACATTGAAAGCCTGACTGCATCTCATACCAAATGTTGCTCAGGATATTATAGGGACAACTGCAGAAATGTGAACATAGGCTGCTTAGTAATGATATTGTATTTATATTAAATTCCTGAATTTGGTAACTGCAGTATGGTAAGAGAATATCTTTTTTCTTAGGAAACAGACCTTGAAGTATTGAAGTGGTAAAAGGGCATGATGTGTGCAACTTACTCTCATGTGGTTCAGGAAAAAAACTTAAGTTATAGAAGTTCTTTGTACTAGTCTCGCAACTTTAAATTTGAAATTATTTCAAAATAAAAAGTTTTTAAATGTTCTGCATCAGATTTGTTGATGGTAAAACTGTAAAATGTGTATTTCAAAACATGCTTGACAACTTAAATATGCATAACATATACATATCCAGAAATTAAAAGTCCTAAACAAATTACATGAAAAGTTTAAGATAAGGCAGTCCAAATATCTTTTACAGAAACCGTATGTATCAGTTATAAACCATATTCAGCTACATATAACAGACTCCCATCTCTAAATAGTAGCTTCAACATTCTGGAGTGTCTTTCTTGCCGCCCCTCCCCCCAATAATTTAAGAAGACTGGCAATGGGCAGACCTGATAAGCACACACAGCATGATTTCCTTATGTAGGACATTCATCAGAATATCTGTCACTCCATAGTCTCCTCCTCCAGCATCCTGTCCAAGTTCTGAGCAGGATAAAAGGAAGGGCAAAGGACAAAAGGTATGTGCTGAATGAATCTGCCTTCTTTAACAAACCCCACTTACAGACTTCCAGTTAAATAAAGCCTCGCAGAGCAGAACAAAGTTGCACGGCCACTCATAGCTGCAAAGGAGGTTGGGAAATGAATTTTACAGATAGGCAAAAGCTGCCATGAAAATGAAATCAGGGTTCTGTTAATAAAGAAAAGGAAAAGAATGTTTATTGGATAAGCATTGGCAGTGTCTGCCATGCCATCAAAAAACTTTCATTTCCATAAAAACTTTATTAAGGAACTGAGATAACCAAGACTATCTACCAATACAATACATAATCAAGTATGAACAAAGTCACATAAAATGCCAGGAAGTATCAAAATAGTTGAATAAAAGAATCAAAGTGCCAAATTTACAGGGCTGAAATACGACAAAAATAAAATTTTCTTTAGACCTATCAACTTTTCTACTTTGATTTAGAAAATTACCAATAACTAGCAATGAAATCATGGCTAAGTTATGCAATATCCAACATTATGAAGTAAAGACAAAAATTTTATAGAAATCCTCTTTGTCCAACTCAATGTCTTCATTTAGTTAACATAAAATACTTTAAAATATTTATAAGCCTGTTCGGAATCTCACTGCCACCAGCACTTCAAACCCCATTCTGTACATAAAGTGTTATTTTCCTTAACTGCAAATTATTCAATCATGGATCAGGGAAAGATTATTGAATATCACAAGGAAATCAGTCATTTGTACAAATGTTTGTGGCCATTACTTATAATGCTGGAAAAATGGAAACAATGCAAATGTCCTTCCACTAAGGAAGTGGTTCCCAAACTTTAAGTGCACTAGAACGACCTGATGAGTTTGTTAATAATGAAGATGCCCAGGCCCCAGCCCCAGAGATTGTGATTCCAGGTGGGCCTGGGTTAAAAGCCCAAAGATCTGCATTTTTAATAAGCACCTCAAGTGATTTTGATGCAGATGAACCTAGAAGCACAGTTTGAGTTAAGCACACAATTGTATTATTTTTAAATGATTAATATATAATCTATGTAGAAGTTAACTTTATAATATCATATTAAGCTACATCATATATATATAGAGAGAGAGAGTCTGTGTGTGTGTGTGAGTGTAAACACACATTAATGGCTACAAGGTAAATTGTAGACACAGATGTAGAGCCCAGGAAAGATTACACAGCCTGTGCTAGACTCCCAATTCTCCCATCCCTATATTTACACCCTTTGCCACTTTCCACCTCCTGCCACTAGAGACACAGTATATTTCCTTGTTGCATTGATGATGGGCTTTGACCAATGGCATGTTAGCAGATAGCATGCAAGCAGACATAAAATGCACTTGCATGGTTGGGCTTGCCCTGTTGAACTTCTGCAACTTCCTTAAGAATGTGACCTAGGTAGCCCACGTGCCTTGGAAGAATGAGGCACATGAGGAGAAGAGCCACCGCAGCCAACCAGCAAACCTATGAACATGGTGACAATATTTCAGTATGCCATTGGCTTTTGAGGTGGTTTGTTATGACAATAGTTGACTGACAAAGAGTGCAATAAGAATACTGAGTATCTTATGGAGACAAGCAAGGCCTTTGAAATTATGTTGTTTTTCGGTGTTTTCTTTATCTTTTACTATAAAGTCAACTAAATATCCTAGAAAAATGTTCAGGTGTCTCTCCAGCATGGTTCGTGTTTTCATGTTTTCATAAATTTTTTAGTGGAAATGAAACAATGAAGAGAAAAGAACCGGGGATGGGGAAGAAAGCTGAGTGGAAAAGAAAAAAAGGTGAAAGAATTTTCTTAGCTAAGTTAGGAAGAAATGGGAAAGAGACCAAGATGTGAGCAATAAGAAAAATTGTAAGTTTAAGGCAGAGAAGCCAGCTCATTTGTAAAGTTTTCCCCTTTGTTACTGGCATCCTCCAGTTGTGCTTTTTCTGTCTTTGAAAACCTTCATCTTCATTTCCCGCAGTTAGTAATACTTTTCGTTTCTGCTATTTCTGTTGTGATGAAGACCCTGGTCTGTCTTTCACGGTGTATACCTTCCCATTTACCTAACTTCTGGTCTGTGACACACCCTGATCTTCAATTAGAAGCATCCTATTTATGGTTCTCTCCTCCTGGGCTAGCAATTTCAGATCCAAGGTTGATCCAATCCAATCCACACCCATATCTAGAGCTCCTTTCCTGAGCCTCAAGGTCCTCCTTGTATGGATTTCTTATCTACTAAAGTATAGGGAGGTGGGTTCAACCTGTACCCAGTGCTGTACCAAGAAAGGCAAGATACAATGTCCGAAGAGATCCAGTTGCTTGCAAACACCACAAAAATCAATAAGAAGCCAAGACTATGTGCAGGCCTTCAGACTCCTTCCTCAATATTATTTTTGCTACACAATGACATCCTTAAGTGTCTACTACGTGCAAAATACAGTACTATACACTTCAGGGATAAAGAAACATTGGCAATTTCAATAAAAATTAAGAATCAGAGGGTTTCACAGAAATCCTTTCCCTCCCAGTTGACCCTACCTAACATTGGATCTTTTTAAAGTCTGTGTCAATAAAAACAACAGCATACTTAACATCAGTATAACTTTTTGAGAAAGCAAAAAAGGAGATCACTGGCCTAAGTCAAGGAAAGAAGGTAAGCATTTATTATGCTCTTGCTGTATGACAATGTTGAGGCTCAGAAAACAATACCCCCAAGTATGGCATTTTGGCTTGCTGATTGCTTTGAACAAAGGAGATTGAAAGGCCTCAGAACTAAGCCTCAGAACCAAGGTCTCTCTCTGACATTTCCTGGCTTCCCCCTTTCCCCTAAGAAGCACAGGGAGGGGCTCTCTCTGAAGTTCTCTTAACTGACTGAGAGAAATTCATCCAGAAGAAATGAAATTGCCTTGGACCCCTTCCCTGGAATCTACATTGACAAGAGAAGATTAACTCCTATTGCAAGAGAGGAAACTAAAAGTCACCACGCCCAGGACACCATGCCCCAACAGATTTTTCACCTATTATTTCAACCATTCTTCTAAAGGCTGTTCCCTGAGAAACTATGTGCACGAGACGACTTTTGTCTGCAGTGCAGTTCCACTTCTCACCTTCCCATAATTTTGTTGCCACCTCCCCCAGAGCCCAGAGGAACTTTAAGCCAGGCTATTATCTGCTCTTTGGGCCTACTCATTTCTCCTAAAAATTCATTCATTCTTCCTCTAAAATGGCCTGAATCTCCCACTTCTCTCTCCTCTACGAAGACAGCATTTAATCTGTTTACTATCAGTTTATATCAGCACTCAATTAATTGAACCTTCAGAGGGAAAGTTTAAACTTCCCTATACCAGACTGTTTTAAATGCTTCCAGTATATAATCTCATTTGATATATATACACATTTATATATATAAATCTTCTTTTCTTTTATCTCAGCTTTGTGCATTCCTCCCTCGGCCATTATAATATTTGGGAGGGCCTCACTGCAGTGGCACTCATGGCCCCCAGAGGCCGCTCGTCCTGGGCTAAACCCCGAGTCCCACCCTAGATTGTGGGATGGCCGACACCCACATTTCACCCACTGTCCTCCCAAGCCAGCCAGGGAGGACTCCAGACAGAGGGAACTTTAACTCTTCTGTTACTGACTCCACATCCAACGGTGACCATTCTCTGGGTGAGTAACTCCTCCCCATCCCCTCTCCCCTCTCTCCCCCTTCTCCCCCTTCTCCCTTCTCCCCGCTCTGCGTTCTGTCAACACAATGGAAAATGGTTTGAAGTCCCCTATGTCCAGGCCTTCTTTACCCTCAGATCCCACCCCTCTCCTTGCCAATCCTGCTCTACCTACCAAATCCTACTCTTGCACTCCAAACCCCCTTCTTCTCCTTCTCCTCCCCAACTCCACCCTTCCCCTCCTCCTCAAACCCCTACACCCATTTTCTCTCCTCCCCACACCCTGTCCCAACAGCATAAGCGGCTGGGTCAGCTGGGTCAAGACCATCTGCCATCCTTCCTCTCTGAGAGGTGGGGGGGGCCAAGGATATCGTATAGGTACATGTCCCTTTCTCTATGTCTCACCTTTCTCTAATAGAGAAGAGATTAAGTTCCTTTTCCACAGACCCCACTATTTATACCCAAGAATTTACAAAAAGCCCTGCTGTTTTCCTATCCCACCTAACAGAAGCGCTACAAAAAATACTGTCATAAACCCTACCTCAGCCAAGGGTGCCTTAATTTTTTTTATCTCTCCATCCGCTCCAGACATAAGACGTAAACTCCAAAAATTAGACAAAGGCCCTCAAACCCCACAAAAGATCTCCTAAACATGGCCTTCAAGGTCTTTAATAACTGGGACAAGGAAAAAAGTTAGAAAAACAGAAAAGAAAAAAAAAAAAACTAAATACCAGTTTTAGTATCTGCAGCTATCCAGGGCTCCACCAACAGGGCACCAGTCCATAAAGGAACAAAAGCCAAAGTACCCAGGACAAAAATGCTGCCTGGACCATGCTTTAGATGTAGTAAAGAGGCTCACTACGCAAAAGCTTGCCCCAACCCTAGGCCTCCCACTGGCTCCTGTCCTAATTGTGGCAGAAATGGCCACTGGAAGATGGATCGTGACCAAACCTCTCAAGGTAGGGTCCCATCCCTTCCCTCTGGACAACAGGACTCCTCTGGCCTCGACCTTCCCGACCTTCATGACTTGACTTCCAAGGACTGATGCTGCCTGGACAACATAGCCCCCACCAAAATAACGTCAGCAGAGCCCAGGATAATACTAACAGTAGCAGGTAAGACAATCTCTTTCCTCATAGATAAGAGGACAACTTACTCTACTTTATCCAAATTTACAGGCCCTACCTGCCCTTCCTTCAAGGACATCCATTGTGGGGGTTGATGGCCTAGTTTCAAAACCCCTCTCTACCCCACCCCTTAACTACTCACTTCTTAACTCCCCCTTTACCCACTCCTTTTTGATTATCCCCAGCTGTCTAACTCCCATTTTAGGGTAAGACATCTTATCCAAGTTCCAAGTTCCGAGCCTCCCTTACGCTCACTGCCTTATCACATAGCCCAGACCTCTCCCTCCTCCTTACCACACCTGGTTCAAAAAAACCTCCTCTGCCTCCTTCTCTAATTAACTCTATAGTATGAGACACTTCTGCTCCCTCAGTAGCCCACCATCACTAGCCAGTCCAAGTCCACCCAAAGGACCCGTCTTCTTATCCCTGTTAAACACAATATCCTCTCTCCCTAAAAAGCAAAAAAAGCCTTCAGTCTATAATCAATCGCCTTCTCTCTCAAAATCTCTTAAAACCCACCAATTCCCCTTATAGTACTCCAATTCTACCAGCTAAAAAAACCTGATACATCCTATCGCCTAGTACAGGATCTTAAAATCATTAACTAGTCTTTACTCCCTACCCACCCAATAGTCCCCAATTCATACACTATCCTATCCCTCATTCCCTTCACTACCACACACTTTACTGTACTTGACCTCAAAGACACTTTCTTCACTATACCATTATACCCTGACTCCCAAAATCTCTTTGCCTTCACATGGGAGGACCCAGACACTCTCCAATCACACCAACTAACTTGGACAGTCCTCCCTCAGGGGTCCCAAAACAGCCCCCACTTCTTTGGCCAGGCCCTGGCCTCCAACTTGTCTACTTTCTACTTTAGACTTATACCCCAGTCAACCTTCCCCTTTGCAGCCCTTCCTCCGAACTTTCTCACCAACACACTCCCACCCATCTAAATTTTCTAGCAGAAAAGGGATTCCAAATATACCCTACAAGGCCCAAATCTCCACCTCTCAAGTCACATATCTAAGACTCACCCTCATGCCCGAACACTGAACAATCACCACCGACCAAAAATCCCTAATTTCTTCTTTGTCTCCACCTACCTCCAAAAGGAAACCTCTCTCTTTCCTCAGCCTGGCCAAATATTTCTGTATCTAAATTTCCAACTTCAGTCTCCTTGCCAAACCCCTTTATCAAACATCCAGGGACTCTCTCTCAGAACTCCTGGACCCTACCCTCCCACTTGCCACACCTTTCAAAAAAACTCCAACAGGCCCTTATCACTGGCCTGGCACTCACCCTTCCTAATTTTGACAAACCCTTTAAATTGTACACAGACGAGAGGGAGGGAATGCGGTTGGACTCCTTAGTCAAGACCTGGGGTCTGACCCCAAATTATAGCCTACTTATCTAAACAGTTAAATTCCACAGTCAAGGGCTGGCCAGCCTGTCTCAGAGCCCTAGCAGCTGCAGCACTCCTTACAAAAGAAAGCAAAAAACTCGCATTCATCCACCCAATAACAGTTTTTCCTCCCATAACCTCTCTGACTTACTATCCGACAAAACAACCCATCATCTTCCTCCTCCTCGCATGCAATCCTTCCACCTCACATTTATCACCTCACCAGAAGTCTCCCTTACAAAGTACAACAGACTCAACCCCGCTACCCTCCTTCTCCTTACCCTCATACACACATACAAAAAAAACCACTCACTCATGTATAGACACTCTAGATACCAGACAACCTTTCTTCCCCCATATTAGAGGCCAACCTCTGTCTGATGCAACCTTTACATGATTTATAGATGGTGGCTCATACATACACCAAGGGAAAAAGTAGAGGGTATTCTATTGTGTCTCCTCCATACACTATAAAGGCAAAACCCCTGCCAACAAGAACAACTTATCAACAAACAGAACTCACAGCTCTAACAAAGGCCCTTGCTTTAGCAAAAGGACACTCCTTAAATATATACATAGACTCCAAATACTCTATCACATCACTCATTCTCATGCGGCCATTCGGAATGAAAGGGGCTTTCCCACTACCAAGGGGTCCCCAATCACTAATGCTCCTCTAATTCTCAAGCTCCTCAAAGCTGCACACCTTCCTACCTCAGCAACTATAATCCACTGCAAAGGCCACCAAACAGGGACAGATCCCATCACCCGAGACAACAACCAGGCAGACCAGACAGCCAAAGCAGCTGCTTTTCGGCCACCCCCGTCTTTTCCCACCCACCAGGCCCGAGGACAAACCCCAGGACAAGACTGGCAAATTGATTTCACTCATATGCCCCCATTAAAAAGACTAACTATCTCCTTATCATCATAGACACTTTCTCCGGCTGGGTAGAAGCCTTTCCTTCCACCTCTAAAAAAAAAATCTCTAAAAGTCACCAAGGCTCTTGTCTACCACATTATTCCCCGATTTAGTCTACCAATCTCTGTTCAGTCTGATAACAGACCTGCCTTTATATCCCAGATTACCCAAAAGGTTGTCTCAGTTTTTATCTATAAAATAAAATTTCCACATACCCTACAGACCCCAATCTTCAGAAAACGTAGCAAAAGCTAATTCAATCACCAAAGCCCATGTAACCAAATTGAGCCCAGAAAAAAAAAAAAGAAACCTGGGTTTCCCTCTTTCCAATTACTCTCACTTAAATTCACACCACCCCACAAGCACCAACATTCTTTAGTCCTTTTAAACTCATGTACAGCAGAGCTTTCCTCCTAGATAACTTTCCTGCCTCACAATCTCCTATTGGTAAACTATCTCCCCACCCTATACCTTGTTAAACAACTTCTCAAAAAACATGCAGATGGGGTCTTGCCCAAACCACAAACTGGAGACTTACCACCCACTAACCTATCCCCAAGAGACCTAGTTCTCCTTAAAGAGAGTCACCCGACGGCACCTTTACAACCAAAAAATAAAACAATATCACCGCTCACTCATAACTTTTCTCCTTATCCTTAATACCCCAGGGGGTAACCCTTCCCAACCCCTTCCACACTATCCAAACCAAACCCTTACCCTATCTCACCACCTACTCAACTTAACCTCTCCCCAGCTAGCCCAAAATTATTGCACTTGCCTGACAACGTCACCTGATCCACACACTGCTATCCCAGTTGCAGCCAAAACCTGGCCAAACATTGTTCTCTTACTATAATAAGAAAACCCTAAAATTCACTAACAGAATTTCAAGTACATAACATGTCCTTCATGTTTATAAATCCAAACCTGCCTTTAGCCAGCTATGTAAGAAAAAGAAAAAAGAAAAGAACCTTAATATCCTGACTTTTTGTTGTTGTTAATCTGTGATTTTGACCTTTCATGTCCCTTCAAATGTAATATTCTATGACCTCTCTGAGGAATTTTCCTATAGTATAATCCTTCTCATAGCTTTAAGGGCCCTCTGCATGCCACTGTCTCTACCTCTGTCTCCAGCCTCATCTTGCACTGCTTTCCCCCATCTTCCTCTTCTCCCTTCCTAACTTTCATTCAGGGTCTACAAAATACCATTCTCCTTCCTAATGCAAAGGTGTCCGCACATTCAGGTACCTTCTGTTAGATATTCTCCTGGCACTTACCACAGGTTACAATAATGAACTATGGTTAATCACCAGACAATAAGTCCAAAGAAGGCAAGGACTATTTCACTCATCACTGTACTCCTGGTACCTAGTGCAATGCCTGGCACAAGGTAGGCACTCAGTCGAATATTGATTGAATAAATGAATATAGAATATGCAGAGGCAAACTGGAAAAAGATCCCAAGACTTGAGCTCATCCACAGGAAAGAGGCACTAATTACTGAAGATGGGAACGTTGGGGCTCAGGACACAGCATCCCAAAATATGACTGTAGGAGACCAGAATATGCCACTCCAAAATATATTTCTTTGTCATATTTTGAGCTGTTATTCTCAGACACTACAGACACAGGAGCAGCCCTGAAAAGCTGTCCTTTTGTAAAAAAAAAAAAAAATTTACATCTATAAAGGAAATCTACATTAGTAAAAGTATCTGCATCAGCAAGAGGTCTGCTCTAGACAACTTTTATTACTTGAGAGACTTTTTATCAGGATAACAAGACATCCTTTATTCACTATACATTTCCTCCTCTCAACCTTCCATAACTTGTGTTGCTACGACCCCCAGAAGCCACAAGCCCCTATTTCTTTCTGTAGCTTAGGATGCTACATAATCTTCAATTACCTGACCCTTCTTCAAATATCATATTTTGTGAGACTCCCATTAGTACAAACACAATTAAAGTTTTTTTCCTGTTAACCTGCCTTATGTCAATTTAATTTGCAGCCCAGCCAAAGAACTTAGAAGGGTCAAAGGAGGCCATTTTTTTTGTCCTCTACAGGAACAAGAAGCATACATAAATCAGGCCAACTAACCAATAAGTAAACTTTCAAACTCTTCTAGATTCAAGCAGTATACATAAATGAGGCCCACGTACTAAGCAAACTTGCTACACTCTCCTACATTCCATCTAGAATTGCACAGAAGGTTTCATTTCCTAGTTCTTGTCCTGTCAATCTTACTTGAAAGTTTGTGTAGAATACAATATTGCTGAAATTCCCTATTGCAAATAATCTAGATAGTAGTCCCATGAATGGCTCAGGTATGCTGTATTTCCTACAGCCACAGAGTGAAGAATCTTTTTGGATTAATAACACTTTAGCATTAAGATAAATTATTCATATACTCTATATGCACATAAATCTGAAGGTATACTTTTTTATACCTTACTATCTCCCCTAAGGCTTAAAAAGCCAGGAGTTCTGAATTTTAAAAATTTCTTCCTATCTTTTTATAGAATCCCAGAACTACAAAGAATATTAAGCATTCACGTACTCCAGAAAAAAAATACCTAAGAAAATAAATGAGATACTTTATGAGAAATAGTTAGCAAAGAGCAATGAATATAGTTGGTCCTAAATAAATGCTGATTTCTATCCTCCCTCACCCCAGAGTTCTTCTCCCTACTTGTCACCCAACCTTTCAACCATATCTGCATCATGTCTTTGTTCCTTAGAGAATTTCTCAACCCTACTAACTGGCAGATAAAAGAAATGCATGATAAATGGAAACTCTAAATGCAATCCTCCCCAAAAATGATACACAGCACTATAAGCTAAGTTCATACAGAGTTAAACACATTTCAGAAGGTGAGAAGGAAATAAGAACTTAACACCAGGAAATATGGTTTCTATGGGAACATGCATTTTCAGTTTCAAATACCCAACTTGCAAAATCTTTTGCAACACAGTCTACTTGTAAATTATCTATATTCTGAAAAACATGTAGGTAAACAAAACTTTTATGAATCAAATCATATCCTTGAATTACCATATCTACAGTTTAAATGAAATATGTATTTGACTTGTTTTTGATGCTAATAATCAGATTCCTAACATAGCTCTGTCATCCAATTAAATCTTTATGTATCTCTGGTTTCCATATTTAAATATGCATAATTAACCTACAATCCAAAAATAAACTCCCATATACTAATAAAACAAAATAAATATACTCTAAATAGAACTTTGAAACTAGAATACTATATAATTCCTAACAGCTATTTGTGTCACAAATAATTCCTTAAAGCAAATACAGTTTCGGTCATACTAACTACTTACATAATACACCCTGCAGTATATTAGAAACTCCATTTATCTAGACGTAATTAATAAAGCATATGCTCTATACCACTTTCTTTCCCAGCCCCGTAAAATAGCTATTGGCAGGAATGTCCCAACCTGCAGCACCTCAGCAAACTTCTCCCCAATCCAGGGGGCTTCAATCACAACCTCCCCGACAAGAATCAAATCTTAGAGTCCTCAGGCTTTGGGAGGGCCTCTCTCAAATTTATTCCTTCCTTTATTCTTCTCTTTACCCTTTAGTAGCCAATCATC
Source organism: Daubentonia madagascariensis (assembly GCA_023783475.1). NCBI lineage: Eukaryota > Metazoa > Chordata > Mammalia > Primates > Daubentoniidae > Daubentonia > Daubentonia madagascariensis. Next base: position 18,360,421 of record JAKFHU010001684.1, on the reverse strand, counting down.
TGTTACTAGTCAATCCTTGTTCATATTAAACCATCCCTGTTCTAATTTTTGTGTTTTCTGTGTCCTGATTGGATCCTGATACAACTTCCTTAAAAGCAATGTTTACATTCTAACAATATATTAATAATGTAATTCTGTATTTTTTAAAGAATAAATCTCAAAAAAAAATTAGAAAGAAAAAAATTAACCATATATGCTGAGCTCCATCCTAGAACTACTATTTACTGAGCACATGTAAGGCACTGGAGATTTTATTAAGGCATAGTTGATTAAATCATTGGCCACTGGTGATAGCTCAATCTGCAGCCCCTCTCTCCTCCCTGGAGGTTGGGGTGGAGTTGAAAGTTCTCACCTTCTAATCACAGTGGTTAGTTTTTCTGGTGAACATCATCCATCCATAAGCTATCTAGCCACTCCTCCCCAGACCCCCACCCACTAGAATCATCTATTAGCAAACAAAAGATAGTAAATTCCAAGGGTTTTAGGGGCTTTGTGTCGGGAACCAGGGAAAAACAGCAAATATTTATTTTTTTATTATACCACAGCCAGCCACTTAATAAAGCTACTTATAGATAACAGAAGGCACCAAATCGTTTTATGTTTCTTCGTCTTTGCTCACAGACTTCTCTTTGCTTAGCATAATACCTTCACAAAGTGCCTATATATCTTTAACAGTTCATTTGAACTATTAACTCCTCTACAATACCTTTCCTATTCTTCCTAGATCCTTAGTCCAACTATAATTACTCTATTTAACTTTCAGATCATATGTGCATTTCTGGTTCAAACCACCACCAAACTAAAAGCCTGTGTGTCTTACTTATTTCTCAATCTGTTTAAAAGAAAGAAAGAATAAATAAGTGGATGAACATGATACTAAGTGGTGACTGGATTATCTAAATAGAAATGTACACAGGCAATTGAAAGCTTGACCCAGAGTTTATGTGAGGATGTAACATTAAACTTATTTTGAATGTACAAACTTGGTAGTAATGAAAATATATGACTGGGAAAATATACAGTCTCTCAAAGATAAAGCTTGCGAAGAAGAAAGCAGAAAATCAAAGACTAAATCTTGGAAAATTCCCACAGATAAGAAGAGGAAGCATAGTATACTACATTAGCAGCTAAATTTTACCATGGTGATAGCTCCATATATGCTCCATATATAGTTTAAATATATGTATTTAAAATTCACACAGCAAAACTGAACAAGCTCACAAAATTCTTGCCCAAAGCCAACAGTAGGTAGGCCTACTTGCAACTATTTTCTTACCTAATAATTCTCAACTTATTTGTGTTTTTACAAGCTTTCAAATACTAAAAATTTTGGCAACATACTTGAAAAGATTTAAAACCTTCACCACAACAAAATATAACAACCTAGAAGGGTGGAGGGTGCAATAATTACAATTACTACTCCAGCATAATAATACTGTCTCATAGTGTCTGCAAAAGCAGTTATCACACTGCACAGCAGTATCTCACTCTCTTGATTGCCCAGACACTCAGATATGTTCACAAGGCAAAGTACTCACAAGTTCTAATAAATATTTATTTGGCACTAACTTAAAGGTAAGCTATAATCGTTACCTCTTATTCACAGCAAGTGTATTCCACTCTACACTAAATCACACAACCTGTTCAGTTCAACATTCTGCTTGAGACACACTGAGAAAACTATAATTACTGAGCTACAGCAAAAAAAAAAAAAAAAGTTCTAAACCATTATCAAAACTTGGGGATATATCTTGTGAAGGTTTTACAACAAAAAGGCCAGTGGGCACTGTAGTGCACACCTGTAGTCCCAGCTACTCCAGAGGCTGAGACTGGAGGATCACTGAGCCCAGGAGTTCGAGGCTGCAGTACACTATGATTGTGTCGGTGAAGAGCCACTGCACAACAGTGCAAGAGACTCCATCTCTTTTTTTTAAAAAAAAAAAAACCAAAAAGGCCAAGAATACCATCCACTATAAAATAATGATTATCAACTGAGTACTAGGGTAACAGATACAGTATGAATGACAACTGAAATAAAATTTAATCCCAAGAGCTTAATAACATATTATAAGAATATCCTGAAATACATAATTTCCTTAATTGAAGTTGCAAGTGTCAAATTAGCTTCTGCAAAACACTACCATCTGTGAAATTAAGTTAACCTTGCTATTCCGAATTTTCTTAGTTTTGTAGTTTTGGTTACATTTAAGTTATTGGTTGGTTTTTGGTCTTAGTGCATAAGAGCTATACAACAGAATATAATTTATGCCTACTTTGTATTTAAGCAAGTTTCAGTAAAACTAGAATAAAACTATTCTAATTCAAAGGAGAAAGTCCCTGACACCTGTTTTCCTTTGAAATGGTCCCACATCAGGGATAAAAAAAATACTGTCATCAAGTGGACTATTAATGGAGAAAAGAAGGAACTGTTCAATAAAGTTGCTGGTTCTTCAGAGGGGAAAATGAATTTGGATAACTACTCAAACAATATGCAAAAATCGAATCCAAGTGAAATAAGACTTAAATGCCAAAGGCAAAACAAGAAAAAGATTAGAGGGCAATAAATGAGAAATCCTTATGAAACAGGACATGAAAGTTCAAATGATAAAGGAAACTAATTACATATGAAACTAAATTAAAACTAAGAACTTCTATTCATGAAAAGATGCCATAAAGAGATTAAAAAGACATCCTGAAGACAGGAAAAGATATCTGCAAAACACATATAGTAGTCTCCCGTTATCCACAGTTCCACTTTCCGAGGTTTCAGTTACCCGCAGCCAACCACGGTCCGAAAATATTAAATGGAAAATTCTAGAAATAAATGATTCATAAGTTTTAAGTTGCGCACTGTTCTGACTATCATGATGAAATCTCACCCTGTCCCGCCGGGGACATGAATCATTCCTTTATCCTACCCAACTTACACCACAGAAAACCACAGCTGACCAGGGCCATCTTATATGCTGCTTTCACCTACCCAGCTGCAGCCCTACATGCTCAGGTGCATTAGTGCTCTCCTGATGCCACCCAATAAAAGTGAAAATACTGTCAATTCTGTATGTTCTGCAGTCTTAACAGTGGCTTCAAGTCCTGCCTGGGGAGGAAGCCTGGAAGTCAGCTCTGGGAATCTGTATGGTGCTACCAGAACAGGCACAAAGAGTGTCCACTGACCCCAGGTGGCCTATTGCAGAGCTTCTTCTTCTCTCCAAAGATGGGATTTTTAAACCTGAGGCAGTGGACTGTTTCTTGTTTCCTTTCTTCCCATCTTCTTCCTTAGCCCTGCCTTGCCCCAAAGCCCTTCTCTCCAAGGCCTCATGGGAAGACTTCAGAGCCTTCTTGCTGAGACCACCCAGACCCAGGCCAGAAGCCTCACAGGAAAAAACAGAAAACACCAGACCATCAGCCCAGTGTTTTCACAGCTCCACCTCCAGGAACTGAAACATTTAATTTTGCATATTCTGACATGAAATAAGACACACAAGCTTTTATATATGTGAGTGTACAGTTGGTTCTCATGTTGGTGTTTCCATAGCAACAGGTTCTGGCCACTAATGGTGCATCATTCCTGGTCTGTCTCTCCACATCCCTCCCCCATACATCCATCCTGCCTCAGTGAGGGAGGACCCAGCTCTCAGCTCTGCAGCCAGCTCTGCCCCAATGGCCCAGTGCCCCTCACCACACCTCAAACACTTCCAGAATGAACAGCAACAACAAAAACCCAACATATATAGTGGGGTGGGGTTTTTCCAGTTCAAATCTGAGTCCTCTTCTTCGTTGTCTTTGAAGGGACCAAAAATTGTAAAAAAAATAAACAAATAAATAAAAAATTCCCTGCCCAATCTACTTACCTCTCCACAGTTCATCCCACCCCTGCCACTGGCCCTCCAAGTTATTTTCAAACTTCCAACCCAACTAAAATGTGAAAGTATTTTTGTACCCTGTGCAACAAAATATGCATCAAAAATATTTCTCGTGTGTGTGCAATTAATTATTGAAGAGATAAATATAATATTTAGTTTGGGGCATGATGAAGAAATGGGTTCCCACTCTTCAGCAATGTCTCTTTTTATCAGGTTAGTTTTTTAAAAAATAAAGAAAAATGTGCAATTTCATTTTGTTTTATAAACATATCAGTGCTTGGTACTGAAGTGTTTCCCTTTAGCAATATCTTTAACATTTTTGCCATTTTCAGACTTGGAAGAATAGGCAGCAACTGTTATTGCTGATCCGTGAGAGTGTAAAACTGGATAATTCAAAAACTGGCCAGTAAGCACATGAAATATGTCTAAAACCATCAGTCATTAGGGAAATACAAATTTATACCACAATGAGGTATCACTATATATTAACTAAATGGCTAAAACATAAAAGATTAATAATGCCAAGTGTTGATAAAAATGTAGAACTGGAATTCTCATATACTGCTAATGTAAATATGCAATGGTACAATCACTTTAATATAACAATTCTACTCTTATGTATTTGCCCAAGAGAAATGCAAATATATTTACTCAAAGACCTGCCTACAAATGTATTCATAACAATATTATACATAAGAGTCAAAAACTGGGAACAACCCAAAAGTCCATCAACAGGTACATGTTTATACAGATGTAGGAAAATTCATATAATATTACTCAGCAATAAAAAGAAACTACTGATACATGTAATAAAACATGGCTGAATCGCAAAAACATTTTGCTGAGCAAAAGAAGCCAGATGCAAAAAAAAAAGAAAGGAATTTTGTATAAATCCATTTATGTGAAGACCCAGAACAGCCAAAACTGATCTATAGTAATAGAATAAGATCAACAGATCAATGGTTGTGTGGAATTAGGAGGGTGGTGATAGTCAATGAGAAAGGTGACACAAGGAAATTTTTGAGTGACAGAAATATTCTATATGCCCAAATTTATCTAATTGTATACTTTAAATGTAAACTATACCACAGTAACATTAACTTTAAAAAAGTCAAGATAGCAGCTGGTAGGGTGTGAAAGGGGCAGTCCGGGTGAGGCAAAAGGAAACTTCCAGGACAATAAGATATTCTATTTAATGTCCAGAGTGGTACAAAGGATAGTAATCTTGTTATATTTCTTTAAGTTGTACATAAGTTTTCATACGGTATGTTTAGCCCAAGAAAAATTCTTTCAGAAATCATTCATATACAAATAAACACACCAAAAAAAAGAAAAGAAAAGAAACAGGAAGACCACAATTTTAGCTTATACAGTCGTCTCCCAACTCCTTAATGCATTGATTCAACAAATAAAAAGATGACTAAATTTGCCCCACAGGAATAAGGGTAACAAATATCTCACCTATGCACCTGAAACTTTCGTTTCCATAGAATTGTTGGCTGAGAAAACCTGAGGGAGGAGATAGCTCCTCTACAACAAGGAAAACATGTCAGTACACTGATGGAGAGAAACACCTGAAACATAAGAAAGCCAGTGTGTTCAAAGACTATGCTCCCATATGAAGCTGGGTGTACTATGATAATTCAATCCCCAAAGGACCCCTGTAGTCAATTTACACAAATGATAAAGGCACTCTCATCTTTAAGAATACTAATTAACTCCAACCAGCGGTCCTCAAACTTTAAGTGCAGAAGAATCATCTGAGATTCTTATTAAGAATGCTATAGCCCCAATCCTCAGAGTCTTGAAACAATAGGTCTGGGGTAAGGCACAGAAATCTGCACTTTAGCAAGCACTACAGATAATGAAGATAGTCCACAAAAAAATACACTGTAATAAACTCTCACCTAAACCTGTATTATAATAACTAGACTAAAAAAACAAGGAAAACATTGCTGGACATTTAAAATATCTAGCAACTCAGAGGAAGAAACACTGAAAATAAAGCAGAGTTAATCAAGAGGAGGAAAAAATAAAACTCTGAAAAAGTACTTATCACATACATAAAACAAGATGCAATGACAAGGAAAATATTCTTGGAAATTAATATAAATCTGCCAAAATAAATGCAAGGGGTCATCCTTTTATAAACTCAACTTTCACATGATCTACCTGCCCATATTACATAGCGACATTCCTAAAATGGCTTTCTCAGGCCAAATTTGGTCCTTCACACATAACATAAATCAATGATTATATATTATATTTGCAGGAAAAAGGCAGACAACTGCTTCAGGTCAGTGCTATGGCAATACAATGATATTAGACAGTAAAAGTGTGCTGTAGTGTCAGGGGAAAAAAGACTGGAACCACTCGTACTCTAGCACATCAGGGCAAAAATCAATGATTATGGAGTGGCCCCTGGAGAAGGAAATGAGTGAGGGCCAATGATAAAAAAAAAAAAACCAAGTGCCTTGCCTGACTTTATAGTACCTAGGATGACAAAGAAGTAGCTGACAAACCAGCTCCCAATCCACCCGCAGGATGCCTAGAGTGAAAGCTTACACAAGGGTCACCAGGACCCAAAGGAAAAGTACATTCAGGCATCAAAATTAAAAGTATTACAACAATATGTTTTAGTTAAACAGAATCCACTTTATAAGTTTTTACAGCTTACACGTGTAAATATTTTAGCAGTGCATGAGGTATAAAAGTAGGGAACTGCCTTTTAATATCAGCAACAAGACAACAATACTCATATCATCATATCTAATTGATATTTATTATCCGTATTAGCTAGTACAAGAAAAAATGAAATTACAGGCGTAAAAATTGAAAATATGTAAGTAAAACTCATTATTTATGACACAATCTTTTATACAGAAAATCCAAAATTATCTCTATAGAAAATATTAGAAAAATTTACAAGGTGGCAGATATAAGATTAATATACAAAAGCAGGTTGCATTTGTACAAATCAATAAAAAAAACTTTAAAAGCACCACTATACAATAGCTATCAGAAGTTATCAACTAACTAGGACAGAAGATGTGTAAGAATCTTATAATCAAAATTATAAAGTATATGAGATATTAAACATGACCTAAATAAAAGTAGAAATATACCCTGTTCATGGATAGAAAGATTCACTATCATAAAGATGTTAATGATCCCAAATTGAACTACAGATTCAAAGAAATTAATCAAAAAACCAAACAGGATTTTCCAGAGAACTGGTACAATTATTCTAAAATTTCTAAGGAAAAGTGCCATGATACCTCTGAAAAAAAGGAACAAAGACAGGAACTTATTCTTCCAGTAGTAGAGATTATTATGAAGCAACAACAATGAAAATAGGATGGTAATCACAAAATGATTGATGAAACAGAATAGAGTCCAGGAAAAAAAAAATTTTACATAAAAATTTTGTATAAATGGCATATCAATTCAGTAAATGAGAGCATTAACTTTTTAATAAAGGAAGGTAAACAAAAAAATTTTTTTAGATCACATACAAGTTGACCATCCCAAATCTGAAAATCCAAAATGCTCCAAAATTAGAAATTTTTTGAGCACCAACAGGACACTCAAAGAAAATGCTCACTGGAGCATTTTGGATTTTTGGATTTGGTATACTCAACCAGGTAAGTATAATGTAAATATTCCAAAATCTGAAAAAAATCCAAAAATCCAAAACACTTCTGGTCCCAAGCATTTCAGTAAGGTATACTCAACCTGCATACAGGAAAAATTAAATTGCATCCCTACTTTACACCATATACAAAACTCAAGTGCAGATAAAATAAGGTCTAAATGTTGCAAATACAACTTTAAAACTCAGAGTTGAAAATATAGATGAATACACCTTTTAGATTTTGTAGTGGGAAAAACTTCTTAAATTTTTGAGCCAAAACAACTAAAATAAAAAATATGTACCTTCAGAAATTCATATAGATGCAATAAATAAGAAATCAAGGGAGGATGAACACAGGATTCAAGATGATGACAATCTCAAATGAAAGTAGAGGAAGGGTATGAGGGGACAATATGGTTAGATATAGGTTATTATCAAAGTTCTAGCTTTTGGTTTAAGTAGGGTGTTCATGTGTGCTTATTATTTAATAAGCAATTTAATAAATGAAAAATGTATTTTCATGAACAGCTGATCATGAGACAACTGTTACAATTCAGCCAATTCTATGTACTTCAGAACCAACTAAAAATGTGTATTATTAAAAACAAACCCCCAAAAAAGTATCTGACCATCTATACAGGTAGAAAATATAGAAGTGGCATTACAAAAATAATAATCTATATGATCAAACTAAAAAGTTACCCTAGCACACAGAGTATACAGGGAGAGGAAAAAAAAAAATTGAGGTAAGGAAGAAAGATGAGTGGTATCTAAAATTTAAATAATGTAGTTTTAAAAGATGAAAAAAAGTAATAGAGTAGCAGCAATAATTTTAAAATATATATCTTTGTTCTGAGAACACTGAAGTTTTCAGATCAAACATCCCACGGAGGACTGTTAAAAGATACATACTTAAACATACGCTAGGGAAATTTCTAAACTCTTAAAATCAAAGAGAAAATGTTACAAGCTTACACAGAGTTGACAAGTTATCTACAAAAAACAGAACAAAAAAGCAGAGTGACCTCAAACCATTAAAAAGTATTATAAAATGCAAAAAAAAAAAAGTTTAAATTACTCAACTGTTAAAAATTAACTAGCTACAAATAATCTGTTTATAATACAATTAAGAAAATTCCTCACCTAGAATTACAATTCTATATTATCCCAACAAAACCAGGAATACGCTAAGAAAAAACATGCTAAAATGTCTTATCTATTTGGAGCTAGTGGAAGAAAGAAAAACAGTTATTAACTTTTTACATATGTCAGAAAAATACGTTCAAATATACTTGTTTAAAAATAAAAGAGTAGAAATAAAAAGGAATGTTAAAGGCAAGGGTAGGTGGGGTGGTGATACAATGAAAACTTGATCAATCCATCAAAACTGCATGGAGAAAACAAAACTAATAAATGGAAAATTAGGTGACAATAAAAGATTAAATTTATCAGTTATCACCAAATGTGAATAGTTAAATTCTAACAGACAAACAAAAACACAAGTTTGGATTAGATCCATTAGAAATACAAAGAGAAGTTGATGAAATCACATTAAAAGTAGAGGCATCAACATCTCTCAGAATTTAAAAGATCAAGAAAAAATATGAAATATTCAATAACACTATGTGTTCATTTCATATATAAATATAAAACTCCCTTTCAGAAAATATACATCCTTTTCATATGCTCATCAAAATCTCATGTATTGGGTCATAGAAATGTTAAATTTCTAAAGCTAATAAAAATCATATTCTCTAAACATAGTCCAATGAAACTAAAAATCAACAATTAAAATACTTCAAACATGCCATCTTGGAAAGTAAACAAAAAAACTTTTAAATAAGAGAGTCAAATTCAACAAAATCAGATGAAAATTCAAAGCCCAAAATACTTTTCATTAGTAAATATGATAGGAAATTCACTAAATGTTGCATTCGAGTTATAAAAGGAATAATAAACACCAAAAATAAAAATCAATAAATTAGAAAACAGAACTGATAAATCAAACAAAGCTGGATTTTGGAAAGACCAATAAAATAGATCAGCACCTGGCAAGGAGATATATCTATATATACACACAGATTTAAGAAAAAAACTTAAGACCAATAAAGACAGAAACCTAAACGAAATGAAATACTGTCTAGCTAGACTTTCTAGAACTATAGAACATTTTTAGAAAATCACTCTGGAAAAAGTAGAAAATCTAAAAGACAATAAGCAAAATTTGGAAAGCTTATCTAAAATTTGCTCTAAATAAGAACTCAGCCCTGATACAGTCATATTCACCAATCTTCAAAGTAACAAGTACTTCAGTTGAACCACATCTAATTTTTTAAATCAAAAACGATCATATACCACCAATTTTGAATGGCTCAACCTAATCCTACACTAAACAATTCCAAAAGCATAGGAAAACAAAAGGCTTTCTAATTATTTTATGAGTTAATCTTATCTTAATAGTCCATACGTACACAAGCAAGCCATGTAACCAATCTAATTTAAAAATCCTACGGGGATTGGTTCCAGAACCCTCGAGGATAACAAAATCTGTGAATCCTCAAGTCCCTTACATAAAGTGATTCAGTATTTGCAGCATATAACCTACACACATCCTCCAATGTACTTTAAATCATCTCTAGATTACTTATAATACCTAATACAGTATAAATGCTATGTAAACAGTTGTTATACTGTATTGTTTAGGGAATAATGACAAGGGAAAAAGTCTGCACATGTTTAGTACAGACACAACCATTCTTTTTTTTTTTTTTCAGAATATTTTCTATCTGCAGTTGGTTGAATCCATGGATACAGAAGGCCAATTGTATACTAAATCCTAAGTTAAAATTTAGTATATTAAATTTGGAAATACATTTCTTAAAAAAGCATCATGACCAAATGGGGTTTTACCAGAAATTCAAGGACAGTCCAAACAATAGAGTATTGAGGTTAAGAGCAGGGACTTATGAGTCACATGACCCTGAGTTTAAATCCTACCTTCAACACATACTAGGGATGAGTTTTCTAATACCCTTTACTAGGCTACAACAAGAAAGGGGAAAAAATAGTTCTCATTTCACAAAGTGGTTGGGAAGATTAAATGAAAAAAATTTATAAGACTGTTAGCATAGTGCCGTATGCATGGTACATAGTAAATATTCATACACGTTGTCTACTATAATTATTGTTCTTATTTTATTGATACATAAAATATCACATCATTCACTGAAAAAAAGACATTTGGTAAAGAGTCGATGTCTAAATCTGATTTTAAAACATTTATAAAACTTAGGAATATAAGGAAATTTCCATATCATGAGGAAACAATACATAACAGAAACTAACATTAATCCTAGTAGTAGTCTGTAATCTTAGCTACAGCAGTAAAATAAGAAAATGAAAAAAGTAGTATAAAGAGCGACAAGAAAGAAATGAAAATAATAATTTGTAAATTATATGGACTGTATACATAAAATACGGAAAAAAATCAAAAAGTATGTATTAGAACTGATGAGAATTCATTAAGAAGGCTGGATACAATGTTAGCATACAAATCAAAATTAGGTGAGAAAAGGAATAAGCAGCTGGAACCCTCGCTTTCTGCCCAAATCAAGCCTTATGCTGACAACAAGAAAATCAACTGATTCCTAGTAAAGAATATCCCTTTTATGTAACAGTTAAAGTGATTTAAATAATGTCAACTGTCAAATGCTGTATTGTATATTTTTATAACCTTAGATGATATCTAAATTGGAAAATACTACGTGTTATTTTAACTAAGAAATTTACCCTGAATCCAGTTTGCACTGTTTTTCAAGTTTTAACTGGGAACTTGGTTAATCTGGGACATCCTTTCCACCTACCCCCCACCATTTGCATAATTAAATGAAAGCTGACTGCAGATCCAGAAGATTACTCTGCCTCCATCCTCTACAATTTCTTTTTTTATCCTCCCTATACAGAATAAATGCTTACTTAGCTCCATTAAACACTCTGATCTAAAGAAGTTGCTCGTGTCTAATCATACTAACTTTAAGCTTTTAGAAGACTCAGAGCCATTTAATGACTTGCCAAAGGTCACAGTAGGTTGATTTAGATCTAATCCACATCCTCTCTTTTCACTACCACTGCCTATTTTCCTAGCATGAGCACAGTTTCAAGCCTTCATTGTTTCTCAATAATTTTTAAATCTCAAGATTCAGTTAAGGAACTAAAATAAATACTGTACTTTCATTCCTTCTGAAATCCATTCACTCATTATTTCATTCATCAAATATTTGCTGAATTCTACTATGTGCAAAGAACTGTCCCAAACTCTAGAGTGAAACAATACAGGCAAAGTACCTACCCTTAGAAAACTAATATTTTATACAACTCAGAAGGATTTATTTAATGTAAATAGTATCCTGTTCATTTGGTTCTATAAACTAATGTAGTCCCTGGGAGGAAACCACCTAATGCTGCCCTAAAGAATCCTAATTTGGAACTTGAATCTATGTATCAAATTTCTGAGATCTAAGGCTCCTACACTTAGGTAAATATCAAGCACAAAGGTTTAGGATACATGTCCAAGACAAAAATTACCACAGGATTTAACTGCAGTTCATCTGCTGCCAACTCCACCTCACCTGTAACATCTAAACCTCAGAAAAGCAGCTCTCTGCAGTTTTACTACATCTTGTAACTCCCTGGCTTGGCCAAACTCCAGCAATCAACCAAAGAACACATCAAAGGGAAAGACAGCACCTTGCCTCACCACACTACACTGTGACAAAGACTGATAAACTTTGTAGGTGAACAAAAAACTGACGAAAGTTTTGTAGAGTGCCGCTTTTTAAAAAGATTATTAATCTTATATTACTCTGCCAAAAAGGAAAAAAAATCTTGAAAATATGGGAAACCGTTGCAACCACCATCATATAGCTATTTACCTAAAACTTAAAAGCACAGGCGCACACACACAGTTTTTTTAAAGAGAGCAGAAAACCAGCTAAAATTTTGGCTATACAATATACACTAGACACCTCCCCTTTTACGGATAATCCATTAAACTTCTAAGTGAAAACAGTTTCACTTTTGGTTCTTCTAAGTATCAAGTTCACTTCCTAGTTGCTAGTCTGAATTCCACTTCCTGGTAACTAGCTTGATGGATGTAAATCTGTCAATTTATTTGAGGTAGATGGTTTAAAGTATTTACATCCATATAAATTTTTTAAAATAGTTCTAAGATGAGTAACAAAGTAATAGTGTATTAATATGGAAACCAAACACATATTTAGGTGTTTCTTTAAAAAAAAAAACCTAAATATCATGATGGAAATATAAAAATACATTATGTTGCTCTAAAAAGTTTCCCCAATATCAACTAAATGACCTAAAACACACACACACACACACACACACACACACACAAACAGAATAATGGTAATATTTTGAATTAACAACTACACCCTTTGTGTAGAGAAAGGATTCATTAAACTAGGAAATTGGACTTAACAGCCAAGATCACTTTCAGTAACTTGATTCTTGATTCTATAATTTTATGCACAACTGCTGAACCACACAATAGAGCCTGCATTAAATGACTCTATGCTAAAGAACGTTAGTCAAAATCAACTAAGAAAAAAAACCTCACAAACTTACAAAGTTCTTAATATTGCTCAAACTTAAGAGATGTGAAAAAAATGAGCTGCATTTCCCACTTTGGAACAGATTTTAATATTCAACACTGAAGACAATTATATACAAATTATACCAAACATATTAAATATTACTTAGTATTCATATGACCATGTGATCCTTCCTAAACTTTAACTCTATCACATACTCAACATCAAGAACTAAATTTTAAGGTATGCAAAATAGAATAGAGAAGATTAGGAAGTAAACTGTTTTAAACTCTCATTACTAAATCTTGAATTATTTCACTGTAAATAAACTGCAGTCTACAATAATTTTCTAAATTTACTAGTAATATCAACATACAAGAGTTTCAAAAACAACTTTCTCAAAGTGCCTAAAATAATAATACACTATCCTTGCTTTCCAAACTCCTTGAGCATCTTCAGTTACTTTAAAGTAGTATCATAAAATTCTAAAAATAATCTCAAAGCAAAAACGTAGCAGGCTGTGAGTACATAGATAGTCCATTTCAGGACAGTTGGCCTTACATCTAAAGTCAAGCACAGGTAGGATATTACTATGCCAAAACTACAACAGGGTGGGGCATTCACTTCTCACCCAAATAACCCAAACACTGCTTTGGTGGTTCGATCACAGTAAACCCTAATTACCCTTTAAGTCCAACTAAGGCAATGCTTTTCCCTCTTGCTCAAAATGCTTTTCACGCAAATGAAAAAAAAAAAAAAATTAAGTCATGGCCAACTACTCTTTAGGCTATGGTGCAAACCATGATAGTGCACTTAAGATTCTGACAGCAAAATCTGTAATAGAAGGATAATCTCTTACTATTCACCTTACAGAGACGAAGCTTCACAAAAATAATTTTTTTTTTTGCTTTAGTGGGTGACCATTTGAATGTGTGACTGACCCAAGTATAAAGGGTGAACGATGGAACAAGGTCAAACTTAGGGGACAAAAGATTCCTAGAATAACATGGCCAGAAAGGTTTCCTTTCTTAAGGACGATTTCTATATTCAGAGAAAAAGAAGACAGACAGAAACCGAAAAAGGAAAAGAAACCAACCCAACCATCTATTTCTAAATTGAGCCCACCTGGCCAGTGTACAAACCCCGCAAGGCAGATAATTCAATTTTGGTGGAAACCTTTTTTGCAAAATAGCAGGCCTGGAATACTACCTTCGAAATACAAACTGTGTTCAGAAGGGATGACAACTGGCTCTTATCTTTTTTTTGAGGGAAGGAGAATAAAGTTTAATTAAGAAGCCATACAGAGCACTGTAGGAATGTGAGGGTCGCTCTCAATACCTGGCACCGTCTGCCACCGGAAAACAATCGGCAGAAGTGGATTCTGACCCTCAATCTACACCCCGCTTCCCACACACAGCCTGACACTGGGCGCGACGCCCCCACAGCGAGCAGCAGGAACGGAGGTGGCGGAGGAGGAAGCCCGGGGCAGGACAGCCGAGGCCCGAACGGCGGCGGGAGGGGACAGCACGTCGGAAGGAGCCGCGCCCGGCCGGCTCGCGGGCTCGCCTCACCTTCTGCGCCGCGCTCTGCTGCAGCACATTCTGCTCCACGGTCATGGCCCCCGCGGCGACGACGGCGGCGGCGGCGGCGGCGGCGGCGGCGGCGACGTCCGGCTCCTCGTGCCTCAGCCGACACTGGCTGCCGCGCTCCGCCGAGCTCCAGGGCGGCACGCGCGGGACGGCCCGCCAGCGGCGCAAGCGACGCGCGGGTGCGCGGCCGTGGAGCGCGAGCGGGCTGCGAGGGCCAGCGCCCACGTTTCACCGGCCGCTCAGAGAGGCTGTCCGCGGCGGCCCGGCCTGGCGGGCGCGGACCCGGGCGCGGGAGGGTGCGAGCAAGTCGGGCAGCGTCACGCGTTCGCGCGCTCTTTCGCTGGCGGCTCGCGGGCCTCTGCGGGGAAGGGAGAGAGGGGACGGAGGGAGCGGCCGGCCAGAATGGCGCTGTCCTCCTCCCTCCCCGACTCCTCCTCCCCTCCCCGCCCCCAACCGCCGTCACCGCCCCCGCCTGGCGGCTCCTCCCCCGCGGAGCCCCGCCCTCCGGCCGCCCTAACCCTACATTGTGACCCGCGGGGCGGTGGGGCGGGGCGGGGCCGACGCGTAGCCCCGCCCCCGGACCGGCCCCGCCCCGCCCGGTGCGGACCTGGCGCGGCCCTGTGCGGCTAGGGCGAGCCCGGCGGCGGGCTGGGCCCGGGAGCCGCCCCTGCGGCAGGTTGCACCGACGCCTGCCCTAGACTCCGCGAAGCTGCGAGCAGAGGCCGGAGGGCAGCGTTCCCCCCTCCGCCCAGGACGTGTCAGATCTCCGGCTTGCCCAAAGCTTCCAAAACAAACATTTCCCAACATGCCCGTAACGTCCAAAAACTACTTAGGGTCCCGAACTCCCGCTCCTTTCTGTCACTCTTTCCCTCTCCTCGCCTTTCTAGGAATTTCACAAGCAATAAACTTGCCCAAAGGGAAAAGTCAAGTAAGCAAAACTCTGTCAGAAGTCCTTGTGCTGGGATCTACTTTTCTCCTTAACTAGTCATTACATAAATGAACATTGACATCTTGCATCTACTTTATTCATTCGAATGTGTGCCAGTCACTGCTAGGCTCTGGAGAAATAAGGTTTATTTTCCGAAGATGTAATATAAATGAACTACGGTCTATACAGCAAACATTACAAAAATATCACTGCCTAGATGATACATTATTGTAATACCCCAGTTACCAAATTAAACAATTAACTGTTCCATGTATGGAATATTTGACTATATGTGGAATTATAAGGAAAACCTAACATTGAGAAGGCAATACCTAACTGCAAAAGTATCTTGAGTTCCACGAAGGTGGGAACAGAGTTGAAGGTGCATAGGTGGGAGTGGAGGAATTATCAATGCATATTGTCACAAATACAATACACACGCAAATCTGGGTGTAATTTTTAATCCGATGACAAGGAAAGCAAGCCTGGTAAATGATAATTGAAATATTATCTGGTTTTATTTTATAATCATGGATCATAATAGCTCTTAAGGTTTTGTAACAATTCTGTACACTTTACAGCCGTCTTTGGTCCTCACCTGGGATGTCTTTGACCACCTTTTGTGACCTTTTCCTTGAATCTCCATATTTATTTGCTCATTTAATTTTGACAAATTACAAATTTAGTTGATACCCTACATCTTTCTTAGAACAATTTGAAAAGTCATGAAATGGTTGGAAACAAAGATTATTTTAGAAATAATGTCACAGTTCTGATCTAATGCATCCTTTTTTTTTATGAGAACACTGAAACCCAAGGAATGTGACCTGTCAAAGAAAGCATGTTAGAGCCCATTTTCCCTCATTTGTAGACCAAAGTTTCTTCTTTTCCTTGTTTATAGACCAACTTCATTTTTCTCCGTATTATAGATTTTTTTTAAAAATCAGGTTAATACATTAGAATTTAAGAAAATTAAATTTAACATAAAAATCTAGCACTGTAGTTAAAAAAAAAGGTATCTCCAGATACCAGAGTTTAATTTCAAGAATTTGACAATATGGTATTCCGCTGAGTTAAATTTTTTAGTTCCACACAAAAATAAAATCTTGCTGGTGCTTACTAGATAATCATCAAATAAGGCTCTTTATAGGGTGGGTATATTTGCCCACTTGGATCATTCATTTCTAGTTCGCTTCTGATGGTTTCCTACTTATTCAACATTTGTTTAATATTTTAAATTGAAAAATTTAGTTTTTAATTCTGCTATGGTTTGAATGTATCCTCCAAAAAGCATGTGATGGAAACCTAATCCCCAATGTAACAGTGTTGGGAGGTAGGGCCTAAAGAGAGGTGATTAGGTTATGAGAGCTCTGCCCTCATGAATTAATTAATGCTGCTATCACAAGAGTACAGTTATCGTAAGAGAGGGTTCCTTACAAAAGGATGAGTTTGGCTCCCTTTTACCTTCTCCCCCCATCCAACCCCGCCCCCTCTCTCCTTTCCACTCTTTGCCCTTGATCAACTTCCCAGCCTCCAGAACTGTGAGCCAATAAATTTCTGTTCATTATAAATTACCCAGTCTCAGTTATTCTGTTACGGCAGCACAAAATAGACTAAGACTCCAAGTCTATTTTTCAATTTCGGGTCAAAATGATATTTCTAGCAGTGTTCAGTATTATGTTTCATATGTGTGAACCTAGGAAATTGGTATTCTTCTATCTTGATTATTAATTTCTCTTAGTTTAGAAAAGGTTTGAAAATCTATTTCAGAACCACAAAAGTTTACAATGTTGCCAAAACACATTGGTAGGACATTAATAACACAGAAACGTTCAATTTGTGGTATAGATTTGAACAATTTCCATGACAAAAGAGTGGGTTTAATTGTGCATCAATGAGGGTCAGAATTATTTTGCTCCTTTAAGTATATTGATATCCTGGGATAATTTTTTTTTTTTTTTTTGAGACAAGAGTCTCTCTCCGTTGCCCAGGCTAGAGTGCAGTGGCATCATCATAGCGCACTACAACCTCAAACTCCTAGGCTCAAGCGATTCTTCTGCCTCAGCTTCCCAAGTAGCTGGGACTACAGGCACATACCACCATGCCCAGCTAATTTTTCTATTTTTTGTAGAGACAGGGTCTTGCTTTTGCTCAGGCTGGTCTTGAACTCCTGGCATCAAGCATTCCTTCTGAGTGCTAGGATTACAGGCGTGCACCACCATGCCCAGCCAATATCCTGGGATAATTTTATTTCCACCAATAAAGAAACAATAAGCAATCATTCAAAGAGAAGATGTCTATGACGTCACAATGGTCCTATTCAGTAGTATGCCTAATACATGCACAATAAAATGCTTGTTGAATTAAATGGGTGGCTATGCAGAAGAAAAAACAAGTTTCTTTATGCTTTTGCCGTGCATGTCTAACTCTAAAGTCTCATTTCAATAGCTTTGTGGTTCTGGCAGCCCAGCCGTATTTTCTATATGACAAAGCATGTCATTTTTAGTATCTCCAGCCATCAGTAGTGTTTCACACTCTGAGGGGCTCCAGCAGTTGCTTATTTGGTGTTGTACTAGTTTGTTCATGCTGCCATAACAGAATACCACACACTGGGTGTCTTAAACAGCAGAAATTAATTTTTTCACAGCTCTGGAGGCTTGTAGTTCAAGATCAAGGTGCCGGCAGGGTTACTTTCTCCTACAGCCTCTGTCCTTGGCTTTCAGATGGCCACCCTCTTGCTGGCTTTTTCTACGGTCAGTACATGTGCACCCATGGTCTCTCTTCTTCTAAGGAAGAAAGTCATATTGGATTACAACCCCACCCAAATGGCATCATTTTAACTTAATCACCTCTTCAAAGACTTTATCTTGAAATGTGGTTACATTCTAAGGTACTAGGGGTTAGGACTTCAACATTTGAATTTTAGGGGGACACAGTTCAGCCCATAACAGTCATATTCATCCACTTCACTTAATCTTATACTTTATACCTTTGTGCCATCAAATATCCTTTTTCCTGCCCCACTCCATAACCTCTTAGATTGGAAAGAGATGCATTAACACATTAAAGGATAGTTCCTGATATGGTTTGGATGTTTGGCCCCTCCAAATCTCATGTTGAAACTTAATCCCCAGTGTTGGAAGTGGTGCTGAATGGCAGGTGTTTGGGTCATGGGGGCAGATCCCTCATGAATGCCTTGGTGCCCTCCCCATGATAATGAGTGAGTTCTTATTTTATTAGTTCACACAAGAGCTGGTTGTTTAAAAGAGCCTGGCACCTCCTCCTCTCTCTCTTGCTCCTTTTCTGGCCATGTGACGTGACTTCTGCCTTGACTGGAAGCTCCCTGCAGCCCTCACCAGGAGCAGATGCTGATGGCATGCTTCCTGTACAGTCTGCAGAACTGTGAGCCTCTATTCTTTGTAAATTACCCAGTCTCAGGTATGTCCTTTGTAGCTATGCAAAATGGACTAACACAGTACCTTTACACATTTTCTGCCAATATTGACACTTCCAATTAGAATAGTTTTGGGGGGAAAGAGTTTCGTGAATTGAAAAAGGAATCTTCTCTAATGTGAACTATTGTTTTGCAAGGTCTACTTAGAAAGCAAAGTCTACATGAAGAAAAAGCTACACTTTATCAACCGAGAGCACAAAAGTGTATATGTCTTGCCTGTATCGCTTGCTTTCATTTACCTTCAACAAGCCCAAAGTCACACCATCACTCTGAAAATGGCTTAGAGGCCCTGGCCCAGACACTTTCTCATCACTTTCCTTCCTCACATTTATACTGTACTCAAAAGGCAAAGTCTCGCCTTCTGTATTGGTAGGCACAAATTTCCCTGAAGTTATCCTACAATATATATGAGCAGAGAAAATCACACATTAGAAAGTGACTAATGTCATTTTTTAAGACCTCTCTCCAATATTCAGAGCACATGATCCCTGAAGAGCAACCCAAGGACTGCTAGCTCTGTGATCTTGGACAACTTACTTAAACCTTTTGCATAGTTTTTTTCTATTTGCTATCAGATGTATTCCTTGAGCATCTATTGTTCTGCTCTGAATCAGAGATGACTATTCCTGAATGTCCCATGGCCTTAAATAAGATGGCTTCAGAATAGATTTGTCCAATAACAGGTAAAGGTGGGGTATTGGAGGGTAAGTGAAAGGGAGAAGCCAGGCTATTTCCCTTTCTTCCCCTGCCCCCGCCCCGAGTGGCATCTCCTTGGGCTGTATTTCTTTGGTGGTTTCACCTCTTACCAGACTGGCCAGTTCCAGGCCCTCCCAGTGAGGCAAGTCCCTGAGTTCTAGAAACCTTGTCTCCTCTTTTCTTCCCTCCAAATTAAGGGTGGTAATGCCTTCTTGCTGTTGTTAAACTTTGGCTTGACTCACTTTCCTTGTTCGGCTTTTTAGTTCACCATTATCTGTATAACCAATTCTTTGGATTGAATGTACTTTGTTTTAACTACTGCAGGGGTGAAGGGAAAACTTCCCCTTTGCCCTTTGAAGATTAGCTGAAAATCAACTGACAAAAGTCAGATTAATAAGAGAAAAGGCATAAAAATTTTTTTTAATGTACATTGGGGAAAATCACAAAGTGATTATTCCCCAACCCAATGGGGTATAGATGATTGATTATATACCCCCTTCTTAGAGGAAAGGGAGATGGGTAAATATGATGATTTTAGAGGGGTAGGAAATGATTTTTAGGGGAATTCAGTGGGCTTGGAGAACACATAATAGCCTGGGACAAAGTCTGTTGGGCCCACAGAGCAGACAATGGTTCATGACAAAAGTCTGTCCAGGGGTGTTGACAGACTTCAGTCTTTCTATAATTTGAGTTCAGTTAATGAAAACTCAGGGAAGGGACCAGAGGTAATTGTTTTTTTCTTTGGCAGGCCCAGACTTTAGGCAGATAAGGCAACTTCAGAGAACAACTTTTTCCTGTGCTTTGGGAAAGATAGAGAATAGGGCCAGGAGTCAGAGAGTATTCTGTTTTTCTGACATGACCCTTACTGACATATTTTCTCTGTGTCAGTCCCATCATCTGTAAAATGAAAACAATAATATATAGTTATTTTGATGATTAAATGATTTAATATATGTAAAGTGCCAAGAACACTTTAAGGCACAAAGTAAGTACATGATAAATGTGAGCAAGTTCTTGCTACTATTATTATTAATTAGGACTTCCTTGTGACCTATAAGTTGAGACATTAAAACCATTAGATGAGCACCAAGAAGAATTAGGCAGCTGGGATTGAATATTCCAAATCTAGGAGAACAAGACAAGAAACAGGGTTAAGTAAGGTCAGGTAAAAAAATCTCCCAATCTGAGAAGGCACTATTCCACTGACATTTCTGTAATAGTTTAACATATCATATCATGTACAATAGAACTTTTTTAATAAGAGATGGAGTCTCGCTTTGTCACCCAGGCTGGAGTGCAGTGACATGATCATAGCCCACTGCAGCCTCAAACTCGTGGACTCAAGTGATCCTCTTGTCTCAGGCTCCTGAGTAGTTGGGACCACAGGTGTGCACTACCACACCCGGCAAATTTTTCTTATTTCTTTAGAAACGGGGCCCATGCCTGGCCCAAAAGAATTTGTTTAGTAATTCCCAGGCAGCTACTTTAGTTTCAAACTCTTGGTGATTATTTTTATTCTCTCTTAGATAGAAAAGACAAAAGTTCAGGTGTAAATGTCATTAATTTTTAAAAATACATACTAGAGATATGGAAAATCAGAAATTTATTTATAGGCAAACCATGCTATTAGCATGTAGAAACAAAAGGGAAAAAAACTTAAGTAATAGGCAGAAATGCTATCATTTCTGGATTCTGCACAGCGATGTGTATACAGCATGAGTGCTCAGTGTGTGTAACTGAAATGAATCTATAAACAAAAATGGAAACTAATTTTAAAAGCTCTCCTAATTTTAAGGCTTTTAGAAATCATTTTTGATATTTTTAGTGTATCTAAGTAAAAGTATAGCTTGTTTCATCAAGAACAACACGGGAAATTTTTTTATGTGAAGGTTATTTGGATGGTTTTGTTCAAATCTACCATAGCTTTCAGGTTGGACTATCCTATTATAAATACCCATAATTATATGGGAATACCAACTGGGAATACATTCCATGTAAGTGAAAATGAAATAGCACATTTTAAAATTAGAGCCCATGAGTTTCAATTTCAGAACACTCCTCTAAGATTGGTTTTACTGTCAGGTGAGTTGGGATGGCTATTCCAGGCCTTCTATTTTGAGGAGGGTATGGGAAACTGTCTGTGATACATTTAGAGCCAGCTACTATTTTTTATACACTTACTATATGCCAGTACCTGGGCTAAGCACTTTACACTTATTTAATCCTTGTAAAAATCCTATGAGGTTGGAATTATTACAATCTTTTTACAGAGACAGAAGCTGTGGCTTATAGTTTAGGTAAATTGCCTAAGGGCATACAACCAAAACCTGTAAAACAACTTTGAACTCAGATAGGAGTTTAGTGTGACTTCAAAGCTTCTGCAATTAAACCCCCTACACTGTAGACCTGCTGCTAGGGTTTGGATATGGTTTGTTTGGCCCTGCCAAGTCTCATGTTGAAATTTGATCCCCAATGTTGGAGGTGGGGCCTGTTGGGAGGTCTTCAGATTCTAGGAGCAGATCCCTCATAAATGGTCTGGTGCCATTCTCATGGGAGTGAGTGAGTTCTCACTCTCTTAGTTCCCAGGAGAACTGGTTGCTAAAAAAAGCCTGTCACCTCTTGCACTCTCTCTTGCTGCTTCTCTCACCATGTGATCTGTACTGCTGTCTCCCTTCTTTTTCTGCCATGAGTGGAATCAGCCTGAGTTTCTCTCCAGAAGCAGATGCTGGTGCTATGCTTCTTGTACAGCCTACAGAACTGTGAACCAAATAAACCTCTTTTCTTTATAAATTACCCAGCCTTAGGTATTCCTTTATAGAAACACAAATGGACTAAGACACCAGCCATTCTCAAAGTGTGGTTGATGGATTCCTGGAGGTCTTCAAAACACTTTCTGGGGGTTGGCAAGATGAAATCTTTTCCAACTATATGTCTGTGTGAGGCCATATTTTCTTCATATACTTCACCCTCAACAACATATGGGAACAGATAGAAAGCAGAGGTAGATTAGACAGTACCATTGTCTTCTGTTAAACCAGACATTAGAGATTTACAAAAATGTAAAACAACCATGTCATTCTTTTTACTATTTTTTTTTTGCTTTGGAAAATATGGTTATTTAAAAAAGCATGAGTTATATTAAAATCTCATGGCTTTCTTTTTACTTTTAAATAAAATTATAAATAAATATTTTTAAAATTTCAATAAATAATGATAGATATAACCTAAAGACATAAAATCTCATTGAGATTCTCCATAAATTTTAAGAGTATAAAGTAGTCTTAGGACAAAAAATGTTGAGACCCACTGCTATAGATTTCTACTGTCATCAGGCATTTTGCAAGAACTACAAATAAAATTGATCTGACAGCTCTTTATGTCTCTCAGGGATCATATATCATTATTGTGAACCTTTAAGAAATTGGGGTAGAAATAAATTGAATCAAAATTTCCTCCTCATCCAAGTACCATTCAAAAGCTAGACGAGCTCTAGGTTTAGAAAGGATCATGTCACTATATAGAAAAGTAAAGCCCTAGAAATCTGTGCATGAAAAAATAAAGCATAGAATGTTGTTCTACTTTCTCTTTTGTTCAAAGGATCAAAGATTAATTATTTGAAAGTACCCTAAAAATGGTAAAGGACAGGTCAAATGTTTAGTATTGTTATGAGTTATTATAACATTTTGGTAGTAATAAAATTGTTGAAGTTAGGAATTGGCTCTAATAGATAACCATACTGCTTTTTAATAAATGTTATAATAAAAATTATAATTTTATGTCACTAACTAATATAATATATAACTGTCTTAGTCCATTTGTGTTTGTATAAAGAAATATCTGAGACTGGATACTTTATAAAGAAAAGAAGTTTATTTGGCTTATGATTCTGCAGGCCGTACAAGAAACATGGTGCAAGAATCTGCTTCTGGTGAGGGCTTCAGGCAACTTCCACTCATGGTGGAAGGTGAACGGGAGCTGACTGCGCAGAGATCACATGGTGAGAGAGTAAGCAAAAGAGAAGGAAGAAATGTGCCACACTCTTTTTAACAACTAGCTCTCATGGGAACTAATAGAGTGAGAACTCACTGATTACAGTGAGAATGGCACCAAACCATTCATGAGGGATCCGCCCCCATGACCTAAACACCTCGCACTAGGCCCCACCTCCAACATTGGAGATCAAATTTCTTTTTTATTTTTATTTTTATTTTAATCTCAAAGTATTTTGGAGGTACAAATATTTTTGGTTACGTGGATCACTTATAATGTTTGAGTCATGGTTATAAGTCTGCCTGTCACCCAGATAGAGTTCATTCTACCCATTAGGTAGGTTTTCACCCATCCCCTCCTCTCCCCTCCTCCCTGCTTGATTTCTGTTAAGTTTTACTTCCCTCTGTGCACATGTGTGCTCATCAGTTAGTTCCAATTTAACAGTGAGTACACGTGGTGTTTGTTTTTCCATTCTTTACATGCTTCACTTAGGATAATGTCTCTGGTTCCATCAAAATTGTTGCAAAAGGCATTAAGTCATCCTTCCTCATGGCTGAGTAGTGTTCCATGGTATATATATACCACATTTTGTTAATCCACTCATGAATTGATGGGCACTTGGGTTAATTCCACCTTTGCAATTACACATTGTGCTGCAATAAATATCTGAGTGCAGGTGTCTTTTTGATAAAATGATTTCTTTTCCTTTGGGTAAATACCCAGTAGTAGGATTACTGGATCAAATGGTAGGTCTACTTTTAGTTCTTTGATGAATCTCCATACTGTTTTCCATAGAGGTTGTACTAACTTGCAGCCTCACCAACAGTGTATAAGCATTCCTTTCTCTCTGTATCCACACCAGCATCTGTTATTTTTGGACTTTTTAATAAAAGCCATTCTAACATGGGTAAGGTGATATCTCATGGTGGTTTTAATTTGCATTTCCCTGATGATTAGTGATGTTGAGCATTTTTTCATATGTTCATTGGCCATTTGTCTATCTTCTTTTGAGAAGCTTCTGTTCATGTCTTTTGCGCACTTTTTGATGGAGTTGTTTGATTTTTTCTTGTCAATTTGCTTGAGCTCTTATAGATTCTGGTTATTAGCCCTTTATTGGATATATAGTTTGTGAATATTTTCTCCCATTCTGTAGGTAGTCTGTTTGCTCTGTTTAACACAACGTTTGAAGGGTCAAATATCCAAACTGTAGCAATAACTACATTATCTATAATATACTAATATATAATAACTAATACAATAAGTATAATAACTTCATATTTGTTTAAGTGTATTACTTTATATAAATCACTTGAACATACAGTGTGTCTCACTTGACTCTCACTGACCATGCTATGAGACAAGGCAGGGCATACTCTGTCTATAGATGTGGAAACCTAGTTTTAGAGTATCTTTTGACTCTTAATCCATTGTCTTAGCTCTGGCATATGCTGACTTAAAAGACAGTAATTTATTTTGCAACAGTGTCTTATTTGCCATCATTATTTTAAATGAATTTGAAAAAGCACACCATGGTATTGTTTTAGCACTCACTTATGCAGATCTATGTCAGAAAGCAATAATAGATGAGAGGGATACACATTCTTACATTAGTGCTTATACTTAATCTTTAAATTTTTCTATCTTTGAAGTGTAAGTGATATAATGCTAACTCCTTTTCACATGGCATGTTAGGATTAACTTCCAAAAACAGAAAAGCACACACATGAGTTTCACTGGCATTCCAAAAGTGTAATAACTTTATCAAATAAGTGGGAATTTCATCCACATCTTTTATATGTCAAGTTCACTTAAGATAAACCCATGGTCCCTCCTTATCGACGCTTTCGAATTTCAGTACCATGGACAAAGACAAAAAACTACCTCTACCCTCAAGGAGCCTGTAGCCTGATGAGAAGTCTACAGAAACAATACCATAATATACATGGTGACAAGGAAATCAGGACTAGGGAATGCCTAACTTCACCTAAATAATACAGTCTTTGCTCTGACACAGTTCACAATCTGGTGGGAGAATCAGGACATAGACAACAAAATATGAGACATTAATAAGCAAATTTATTTACAAATTACTGGAATTCAGAGGAAGGAGAGAAATGGGCCTAGCCTAGGAAAATAAAGCAAGGTTTCACAGGAAAGGTGTCATCTGACATAGGTCTTAGTAGAAAGAGAATGAAGTAGAAGTAATTGATAGCATGAGCCTCAGGTCCCAGCCTGCTGAACAAAGGTACTAAAAACTTGAGCTTCCCTTCACCTTTGCTTCACAGAAACTTGAAGTAAATGATCATGAACCTATTGTGTTATTTCGAACCGATTATGTACACGTGATCAGCAGGAAGTTCTTAGCCAAAGTCTCTACAACAGTCAGGCTGCGGAGACATAGAAACTAAGCCTATTTCTAGAAGACACAAACACTTTGTAGTGAATACCTCAGGGGTCGTGTTTTGGGGTGGGGCAGCCCACTCTTTGAACTCCATGTTTAAGTCATTGGCCGATATGTGACTCTTGGTGAGAGGTAGGGCTTCACCTACTGCCAAAGAAGCCAAAAATGCCAGATACTCATTCTCTCAGATCCCTGCAATGAACTCTGCCAATCAGATGTTCCCCAATGCCCACTAAATCTGAATCTGTACCTAGTAAAGCAGAGAAACAGAGAAAGTTTAGAATTCATTCTGGTAGTTGGAGTGGTGGTAAGTAGTGGGGCATGGTGGTGGTGGTGAGGGATTTGTGAGTGGTATGCAGTGTCCACCCAGGGATGTAGCAGCACACTACACTAGCTGCTGAAGGTAATCTCTTTGGCTGGAGTTTTTTTCCAAGCCAGTTTCTCCATCCTTCCTTTCATTCTGTCAACTGCCAGGTAGGTTTCCAGCATACTTCTTTCTTAAAGGCAAAATTAATTTTCGTCATTTTTAACAATGAAACCTGATTGGCCCAGTTTTTCCTAAATAACGGAATGTATCGTGCAGTTTTATTTTATAGTACTTCTAATTGTACATGTTCTACAGTAAATGCACTTTAAGAATGTCCTAACAATGGCCAAATGACAGGTGATGGCACCTCAAAGAAAGAATGTCTTTGTAATTGAATGTTAAGGAAGACACATTAATTGGAGTAACTCACATGTAGCCCCAAACCCAAGGGGATAAACTTTCACCAGAGTATACAATGCTAAATCTTGCTAATTATAAACAAAACACGGCTAGTTAATTGATATTATACAACTTGTTCTCCAGTTGGGATTAGTTAGAGGAAGGAATAAAATTAAGAGGTGGGAACAGCAGTTTGTTAGCAGAAGGATTGAACATAAAAAACCTAGGGCACTACAACAAGAAATTAATTCATTAATTTATTCATGAAAAGAACATTTGAGGAATGTTTATGTGCTGTAAATGAAGGGAGACACAAACAGAACCAAGAGGAGTCCCTGCTCAAGCTGTGTACAATAGGGGTTGGCTTCAAGGCTGGAAGGGGTCTGAATCGCAGCACTGTGTCCCAAAGAAGAAAATGGTGGAATGCCAGATCTTCATGGATGCTCTGCAAAACCTGAACAAGTGTGTCTTTCTGGGGACATACTGATGAAAGAACAGGCTGGGAACGAGGGGGCTGCTCCACATCTATCATCCTAGAGATAGGGAACCTCTCTGCAATGTAATGTGACTTCTGTATCCGACAACCACACATCCCCATAGGCCTACAGTCTTAGCTTTAGATTTTACTCTTTGCCTTGCAGGTATCTAGAGTTTAACTACTAATCCATTATTATGCCCTTCAAAAAACAAAAACAAGAGTTGGTAAGACTATCATAGTGTTTGTGCTTGCTGACATTTAGCCCAGCAAAATTGAAAATGAAAAATTTTAATGATCTCCTAATCCTGTTATATCGAAATTGATTTCCAAAATCCTTCCTCACTATGAGGTAATGTAATAGGAGAATGGCAGTTATACTTCTGCAATACCTTTGTGAACAGGAGTATAAGATCCTCCTTCCCCACCATGTGCTTCTCCAGCTGGGGGGATAAAAGTTCTATTCTCATGTGAACATCCTTTAAGAGAAGTAGTAAGTGCAAAATGGGAGTGCCTCAGCCAGATTCCAGAGATTCTGAGTAAGTAGAGCTAGGTCCCCAAATCTATATAGATTTTTAAAAAATAGATAATACATGCATAAAGTGATAAATTATAAAAT
The DNA here is from genome assembly GCA_023783475.1 of Daubentonia madagascariensis. NCBI lineage: Eukaryota > Metazoa > Chordata > Mammalia > Primates > Daubentoniidae > Daubentonia > Daubentonia madagascariensis. The sequence continues at coordinate 18,332,457 of JAKFHU010001684.1, read as the reverse complement.
TTCAAAAGGATATACAGATGGAAATATTTCTTTCATACAATACCCTTGTTTTCTTCCCCAGGGGCTATTATTCTTTTAAGTTTCTTTTCTATCCTTGGAGATATATTTTGTGCATACACAAGTATATAGAAACCAGAGAAAAAGACAGCATCATATACAGTCTATTTTTAACTTTGCTTTTTTTTCATCTAATAATATATGTTGGAGATCATTTCTTGTCCTTAAAAACACTCCCAAAGCATTTCAATAAACTGAAGACACCAGTAAAAATCTTCAACATGTATTAGGCTCTTCCAATATTCTATAGGGGTAATTTTGTGCTAGAACCAGACTGTTTTCAAAAGATTCAATCTAATTCACATTCTCTTTATCCTTACCTAGCAACCCAAATTTACCTACCAATCTAATTTTACTTTTTATTTTGGTCATTTAAAATACAGAGTTCTTATGGGACTGCCTAGTACATATGGACCTTTGTCCTAATCAACTATTCCTAAGGTCCTAGAAAATAACCGTCCCTCATAAAACTTTTGCCTTTTTATCACTTCCATTTTTGATATTTGTCATGCATACAATTAACAGAACTGCAAAGGGATTTGTTTGCAAATATGTATGCTCTTAAAACTCTAAGTTGAATACTTATTAAGAGGAAGGTATTAATCTATTATTTAATATAAGCAAAAGAATAAAAGGCAGATTTGTATAGCAATGACTAAGAATTTACACTTGAAAAGGATATCACTTTCCTCTTAAAAATATCATTTTGCTCAAGAGCATATAGTTGAACAGAAGTTTAAGGAGAGTCATTTTGCCTGTTCAACTTGGACCATAATTAATTTGGAAATTACTTTACACTGAACAGACTGAAAATGACTCAACACACACATACACACACAAAACACACATACACAACACACAAAAGAACACACGAAAAGCCTCATATCTGAGAATCCCCAACTTATGATTATAAACATGGGAACAGTAAACTATTTTCCATCTTACTTTAGTTAGAATTTACCCAGCACAAGTACTTTACTGTTTAAATATTAATTAATGTGTTTAAATATTAAATAGAAATTCTCTCTGACACTAGACACGCACTAAAACAAATTGAAATTGGTTTCTGAGTTTCAATATTGCTATTCGCCTTGGGAACAACTGAGAAAAAAAAGTTAATGACAAAAAATTACACTTAGAATGTCCTCAAAGCCAGAAATAGATGTACGTACTTGATATTTATACCTAAAAGTCTAGAGAATTGTACATATTCTTATTCCTGAACTCAACTAAATACAAACTTAATCCCTTATTTTGGACTAAATGGTTGTGAAATACAAGTAAATTGGACATAGATAGAAAATATTGCCTTCTCTTTTTGGAGGTGAAAATATTTTTCAGATCTTTTGTTTTTTGATATTTTGTTGTTTTCTGACATAAAGTTTGTATTTGAAAAAAACATATTCATTGGATTTCCGAAGTTTAGTGGTTACCTTGTATATTTTGAGAAAATAGCATACTAATAGTTGCTCATTTTTTCACATATTAATTTGTTTTTTCATTAATTCTACTCTTATGGTGACAAACAGATTATTTTCTCTTTCCTTTCTATCTAGAATGTATATTCAACCCATGCCCCAAGTTTAATCATAATGTGAGTCATAGAATGAATATGAATAAATCACAGGGATAGAAATAGAATTTTCCTATTTCAGTACAATTCAAAAAGAACCTCAACAATTTCAAAGTTTTAATTCAAGTCTATGCTAATTGCAGAGTACAAGTGGTCTGGTCTGCTTTTATTTATTGCTCTAACCCTCAGATGATTCTCATTTTTAAAAGATAGTGAAAATTTTTCACAATATTCTTGTGCTGTGAGGTATTCCATTTTATTGAGATACATTCAAATATAAATTCATGTTCTATTTTTTAGCATGGGAATTAATTTATAAATCTTTCTTATTGTCTATAAAAGTTTCCAAGGCATGTTTACCATATTTTTTAAGTTTAAATTGATTTTTGTAACATGGGGGAAAATACTGTCCTTCTGTTTGATGCTACATCAGAAATAATGATTAATGACACTTCTAGAAGACAATTACCAGCTAAGTATCATTTGTTATATATACACCAATATTGTAAACATTCTGAAAGTGGGGAGATAAGTTTATTTTCTTTATAGGCATAAACTATAGTTGGGGATGTATGGAATTCTTCTTAATTAAGAACAATTCTGTTGTTCAACAGAGCAGAGATTCTTAGGAATGGAAGCTTAAAAATAATGAGATTTATTCTGGTTTATTGAGACTTTACAGAGCTATCTTAGACTTTATGAAGTAGCTGAAAATCACACCTTTATCCTTTATTAATGTAATATACAATTGATACTAGTACTGACTAAACTATTTATGCCACATGCTTACCCAAGACACTTTAAAAATAAAATATAAAAATTTTTTTAAAAGACCCATAACATACTAACCCTTCTCAACCAGAATTATGCTATAATACAGATTGTACACCTAAACTGTTTTTCTTTCATCAAAGCCTTTTGGATTTGAGTTTGGAAATGACCATTCAAATGATTATCCATTCAAAGATTCAAAGTATATCTACTTTCATCAGGCACTGGCTGAGGCTCAGGAGTAAACAGCATGTGCTCATTTTAAGAAAGAGTAAGTAACAGTCCTTGCTGTCAAAAAGCATATGGCCTACTAGAGATAAAACACATGTATATTCTAGTGATAAAAGTGAAATGAGTATGTGCAGTGTAACAAATGTAGATATGATCAATTTTAATGGAGAAGGTCAGGAAAGTCTTTATAGCAGCAGCAACATAAGTGTGTCTCAAACTGTGTAAGTGCTCCCAAGGTAAATGGAGAGATCAGCACAAGCAAAGACACAGAAGCTGGAAGCATCATGTGCCTTGTGGGAGCCACAAGAATGCTGGTGGGCATTATCAGGGCATGGTGGGGGCAAGGAAAGGATAGTAGGGCTAAGGCTGGGAAGTTTGGCAGAGGCCAGATGACACATAGCCTTGTGCCATGCAAAGAATGTTGAGCTCATAAGACTTTATGTCGCCTATCATCAGTTTTCAATGTTTTAAAAACTACTTTTAAAATTGGAGCTTCCTTTAAGAAATATCACATAGAAATCCAATATTTCAAAGTATATATAGGCTTTGTTTGCATTTCTCTGATTATTGGTGATGTTGAGCATTTTTTCATACACCTATTGGCCATTTTTATGTCTTCTTTTGAGAAATGTCTTATTTAGATCTTTTGTCCATTTTTAATTGGATTTTTTTTACTATTGAGTTGTTTGAGTTCTTTATATATTCTGGTTATCAATCCCTTGTCAGTTGAATTCTCACCCCAGTTAAAATGGCTATTATCAAAAAGACAAAAAATAATAAATGCTGGCGAGGATGCTAAGAAAGGGGAATGCTCATATACTGTTGGTGGGAATGTATGAATAAATTATACAACCACTATGGAAAACAGTATGGAGGTTCCTCTGAAAACTAAAAATAGAACTACCATATGACCCAGCAATCCCACTGTTGAGTATATATCCCAAAGAAAAGAAATCAGTATATCAAAGAGATAATCTGCTCATGTTTATTGCGGTACTATTCACAATAGCAAAGATATGGGATCAACCTCAGTGTCCATCAGTGGATGAGTGGATAAAGAAAGTGTGGTACATAAACACAATGGAATATTTTCAGTTGTAAAAATAATGAAATCCTGTCATTTGCAACAACATGGATAGAACCGGAGCACATCATGTTAAGTGAAATATGACAGGCACAGGAAGACAAATAACACATGTTCTCACTCATATGTGGAAGCTGAGAAAACAACTGAACTCACAGAGAGAGAGTAGAATGATGGTTATAAGAGGCTGGGAAAGGTAATGGGGAGGGATAAAGTGTGGATTGTTAATGGGTACAAAAATAGAGTTAGATAGTAGGAACATGACCTAGTGTTTGGGAGCACGATAGGGTAACTATAGTTAACAATAATTTACTGTATATTTCAAAGTAACTAGAGGAATAGATTTGGCATGTTCCCAACACAAAGAAATGATAAATGTTTGAGGTGATGAATATCCCAATTACCCTGATTTGATCTTACATTGTATGCTTGTTTCAAAATATCCAATGTACCCCATACATATGTACAACTAGTATATACTCTTAAAAATTAAAAATAAAAATTATACATAGTCAGAGCCTCTCTGATTGAAGCGCATGTGAGGTGGATGCACTTCAATCAGAGTGATACAAAGACCTGTTTCAAATGCTTGTTACATAAATAAACACATACACACATCCAAAGAGCAGGCATCTTACCTTTTGAATGCTGAGGATAACATGTCAGTTCAGCCCTTTGCCATCAGAACAAAGGCTTTTATTCTTAGTTCTAAAGAAAATATGAAGTGCCAACATCAGAGGAGAAAGTAGCAGTATGGGGAAACTGTTATTTTCTTAACAATACACATCCCTATCCCCACCTGGAAGAGACCTGCTCTTGTTCGGCAGGGTCCTGAGAATGAGACTGGATGTGGTGGATAGTGAAACCCGCTAGGAGATCCATTACTCTGTTTTGAACTCTTCAGTTTATGCTTTGCTTACATTATCTAAGCTTGGGATTAGAGGTGATGCTGGTAACAATATTGCAGCTTGTTAGATGCTGCCTGAAAGAAGAAAAGAGGAAACTAAGAAAAGGGGGAAAAAGCTATTTAGGTTGGGAAGAAAGCGTTTGGGAATGAAAGACATGAAGAATCCTTATGCCTAATGAGGATTTTGATTAGTTTTCTGCCCTGTGCTTAACGATGTGGCACCTTCTCCCTCTCTCTGCAAAATATTCAGCAAACCATCCATTTCTTATTACCACTGGCATAGTTTTGCGTGCTTTGCGGAGACTCGACAAAGTGCTGGAGACAACATCTACACGAGTGAGGAGCCAAGATTGAGGCTGGCCCAGAAGCCTCCATGAATGAGTTTCATAAGGACAAGTGATTTAGTTTATCCTGAAATCTACCTCTTACTCCCACATTGACTTAGAAGATATATGTTACCTTTAGTCACTGTTAAGATTGTGATGTCTGGTTGTGATGTCAATTAGGGTTGTAACGGCATCTGATCCCCAACTTTCCCTGCTACTTGCTATGAGTCAAAGCTGGTTTCAATCTTCCTCCTACCTGTCTAACTACAGGTACTAAGTTAATATCAAGTGTTTGAGCCATGTTTGAGCTGGGCAGTGGCGTGTGCCTGTAGTCCCAGCTACTTGGGAGGCTGAGGTGAGAGAATTGCTTGAAGTCAGGAGTTCAAGGCCAGCAGTGCGCTATGATTGCATCTGTGAATAGCCACTGCACTCCAGCCTGGGCAACACACCAAGACCCTGTCACAAAAACAGAAAAAAAAAATCAAGTGTTTGGACAACCATGAAGTGACCAGGGATGATTTTGAACATCAGTACCCCAGTTCCTCTTCAGGAGCTATAAAATATACCTACACCAAGAACTGGTTAGAGTAACAAACTATTAGAGATATAGGTCCATATTTCCCCTAACCAGAAAAGTTCCAGCTTCTTAATGTACTCTGTGTTCAGAGTTATCAGATGCCAGATTCAAGACAAATGAGGAAGCAGCCAAAACAGGAGAGGGAGTGGTTGGGGAGCTCAGCTCACCTGCTGGACCTCACCTTCAGAGCATGCATATGAGGTTCCTCTTACTCTCATCCTTTTGGTGAGAAGTAAAAGTGCAAGGTTTTGGGGATTGTTAGTTTTGTTTTTGACAGGTCCATAAAAAGAAGAGCCAACCCACATGTCTGAAGAAGAAAGAACAAGTGAACTACTGATATATTGGGTCAATATATAGTGGTTAAGAACCCAGGTTCAAAAGGAAAGCTTTTCAAACATGAGTGAAAGTACACATCACCTGGAAATCTTGTAAAAAAAGTTAAATAATGATTGGGTAGGTCTAGGGTAGGGGCAAGGGGTCTGTATTTCTAATAATACCTTCAGCAATACAATTCTTCTGTCCATGAATTCTACTTTGAGTAGCAAAATTCTAGAGTCAAATTACCTGGGTTCAATTCCTGATTCTGGACTCTACCAAGCTAGGGACCTTGGGCAATTTAACATCTATATGCCTCAGTTTCCTCATCTTTAAAATGGAAATAATATTACGTACATCCATGGGTTGTTCTGAGAGTTAGTTCTGCTAATATATTAATATAACAGCACTAAGAAGAGTATTTGGCACATGCTGGGTACTCAACAAATACTTGCTGAATGAATTACTTAGAAGCAGGATAGGTGAAAAAAAGGGCTTGTGCTTTTGAACGGAAACTCTGTTATGTCTCCCCAAAAGATTCACCTGCCCATTAGTTGGAACCATTGGTTGTCTTAGAATCAACTCTGTAGAATCATAATTATAGCTCAAAAGAACAAAATGGAAAGCTTCTGCAGAAAGTAACGAGGAGTCTTTTTTTTTCCCACCTAAGGGCAGGGGACGATCAGATGTATATGTAAGAAAATCACTCAGAGCAGATGAGAGACACATAGCAGGAACTGGGAAAAACTAGGGATGATAAGACAAGTTTAGAAAGTATTATAATAGACCAGAGAAGAGATTTTTTTAAAAAGGCTGAGATTAGGACAGTGAAGAGAGTTGGGGAGGGTGGAATTACACAAGCATTAGGGAAGTTGACTTGGCAAGACATGGCACTAATTAGTGGCACAGCTGATGTTCAGGGAGAAATGTGAGGATGTTTCCCAGTTTTTTAGCTTGGGTGAGAAAATAAAACTTGGGGACTCTTTGCAGAGATAGAAAATAAAGGATAGGGGATAAATAATAACAAAAGGGATGAATAAAGTGGAAGGGGAATAAGATGGTAATAAGACTTATTTCTGACATGTTAAAAGTGGCTGTGAAGATAGGTATCCACAGGCAATTAGAAATCCATCTCTAGAGCTGAGGAGACATACGTGTTGACTGTACAAATTTTGAATTCATCAGTATTTGTGTATTAAGGCCCTGGAAATGATTGAGTCCATCTAGGAGAGTATGAGCTGTAAGAAAAATTGGATACCAATTAGAGGCCATAAAGGAGATTTTGAAGGAACAATGGGAAATAAGAACAAAGCCAAAAGAGAGGGATAGCAGAAGTCTAGGGAGGAGATTCTTTAGCAATGAGGGAATAGTCAACAGGGCCAAATTCCACAAAGCAACATCTATACTCCTGGAAACCAGTTCTTCCTCCATGACTCATTGAATCTGTCAATACCACATCATTATTTTAATCTCTCAGGAACAAAGCCTCATACCTTTGTTTGACTCATCCTGCTCCCTCATTCTCTACATTTGAGGCACTAAGCGTTCTTTCCCATTTTGTGATATCCATCCCTTTCTCTCTAAGCCCAATTTTACACACTAGTCCAAATACTCCTGGATGACACAAAACTTCCTATACTGTGTGTTACAGCTAGGCTCAACTTCCTGAAACACCTTTTTTTATTATGCCATATTCATTCCCTTCAATAATTTACAAATTATGTTTTTAACTTGAAAAATTTGTTTTCTTTAGGAACATAAGCATCTATGTATCTAAGTGATATCTATGCATTTGATTATTGAGAAATGCTTAAGAATAATAGACACCAAATTTAAGATAATGATTACCTCTGCTAAGGGAGGAATTAGTTATGATTATGGGAGGGAGTACAAGCGATTTCAACTGTATTAATAACGTTTACTTTTTAAGCTGGGTAACAGGATCATGGACTTAAGTTTCTGGATAATTAAATAATACAAAAATCTACAGTATTTAAGAAATACTTTATAATGAGAGCACCCTGAAATTCAAGTGTTTGAAGTGTTTTGTCAATCTGAGGCCCTGCTCCCTGCCTTATCTTATTTCCAACAATTCCTAATAATATTTTTTCTGGGTCTTTCTCTTCTGTGTTGTTCAAAAACGTCTTTGTCAAGTGAATTTGTTTGCTTTCCTTCTGTCATAGTGTCCCCCTGCCGGGAATGTGTCTCCACTCAGCCAGGTCTTCCTGTCCTAGACCTTTGCAGCCCTTTAAGCTCAGAAAACTTTGCTGTTGATCTTTATTGCATATGATCGCTCCATCCTCTGAAATCTCATGAGTGTGTGTGTGTGTGTGTGTGTGTGTTGAGAGAGAGAGAGAAAGAGAAAGAGAGAGAGAGAGTTCTTTTTCTATCGCTTTCAAGTCTATTTGTGTGAGATTTTTCTTACTATATAGTTCAGTAGCTCTAACCCTGATTTCACATTAAATTTATCTAGGGAGTTCTTCAAAAATTTTGATGCCTAGGCCCCAATTCAAACAGGCCCCACCTCAAACAGGCTTGAATGACAGAATTTTTAAAAAGCTTCCAAGGTAATTCTAATACCACAGGTACAGCCTGATCCTGTCTTAAATGTGGGGGCCACCTCTTCTTAGCCATCTCTACTATAGCACAGAATCACACATATGATATAAGAGTTATTTATGGGTATGTGAAATATGTGAATAGGAGCTTAAATACCAGTTACAGTCAGTGAAAGCAGAAAAAGCTAATAATCTTCAGAAACTGCTGCATTGTTCTTCTAATATTATAATATACAAAAAAGTCCACTTAGCAGTAACTTGACCTTAAATAGTTCAATGTCATGAGTATTTGGAAGCAAGTTACCTAAATACTCAAACATGAACAGCTGGACTAAAATTGACACTGACTGGCGTGATGCTAAATACTGGAATTCAAGGAGGTAAGGCCATAAATCAGAGTTCTTAATTCCAATGTTTGACAACTGATCCTTAACACCAGAAAGTATCAAAGTAGATGAGTGTTAAAGGTATAGCTTGAAGAACATAGGACACTTAGTAAATGAATGACCGTACAAAAATGTTAAAAAATTGGCCAAGATACTATGCAAATAGTGGGGAAATTGTAGATTCTCTTTCTAATTCTTCTAATTAAATTATAACTGCATATGACTTGCATGTTGCATTGCCCTTTAATGGTAAAATGGTATTTGAATGGCTAAAGTTGTTTCATCTATGATAGTTATGTTAAAATTATATGTTTCTATTTGCAATAGTCTTACAAGCAAGAATTAGATGATTATTTACATAATTGGCTTTCCATCAGAAAAGAAAATGTATGCTTAACCCAATTTTTCAGAAGAAAAATGAGTAGATATGCTAGATAACTTTTAACCTCTCTTGCAACCCTTAGATTCTTTAACTAATTATTTCTATTGGCCCGTCTCACTTATTCTTTCCATGACCACATTGATCCTACTGATGAGTCCAAATCTCATCATTTGTCCTTTCTGTTACTGTTTTTGATTTCTTGCATTTTCTTTTGATTCTTTCTTAGAGTTTCCATCCGTCTGTTTACATTAGTTATTTGTTTCTGTGCTTCATCTACTTTTTCCATTAGAATGCTTACCATGTTAATCATAATTATTTTAAATTCCCTGTATGGTAATCCCAAAATTTGTGTCATATCTGAGTCTGGTTCTAATGTTTGGCTTATCTTTTCAGGCTGTGTTTTTTCTTGCCTTTTGGCTTGAAATTTTGTTGTTGAAAGGTGGACATGCTATCTATGAGTAATAGGAACTGAGGTAAAATAGGCCTTCAATGTGGGAATTGATGTTAGTTTGGGTGTGCTTAATGTTTGCTGTAGGTATGGGTGCTAGAAGCTTCAAATTCCTCCAGTGCCCTTGTTTTTGTTTCCCCTCAGGCTTCCCTAGGTATGCCTCCTCAGAGACAGTCTGCTCCTTGCAGGTCTTACAGATATAATCCACTGTAGTAACAGCCCTGTTGGTGTGTGTCTTAGTCCGTTTTCTGTTGCTTATAACAGAATACATGAAACTAGGTTATTTATAAAGAAAAGAAATTTACTTCTTACTATTATGGAGGCTGAAAAGCCCAAAGTTGAGGGGCTGCAGCTGGTGAGAGCCTTCTTGCTGAGGGGGACTCTCTGCAGAGTCCTGAGGTGGCACAGGGCATCACATGGCAAGGAGGCTGAGCACACTAATGTGCTGGCTCAGGTCTCTCTTCTTCTTCTTGTGAAGCCACCAGTCCCACTTGCATGATAACCCATTAATCTATTAACAAATTAACCCATTAATCCATGAATGAATCAATCCACTCATGAAGGTAAAGCCCTCGTGACCCAATCACCTCTCATGGGTCCCACGTCTCAATACTGCCACATTGAGAATTCAATTTCAACAAGAGTTTTGGAGGAGACAAATACACAAACCAGAGTGTGGAATGGTATAAGGGAGGGGGAGCATTCTATAGTCTTATGATTAAATTTAAGTGTTTTAGTGGGACTTTGTTCTTGGACTTTGACCTTCACAAGTGTTTCTCCAGTGGTATAGCTTCTCCCATCCACAGTCTTCTATTCCCTTCCCTGGCAGCAATCTACTTTCTTGAAGACTTTACCCCTGTTGACTATGTCCCTGCACTGGTCTCCCCACCCCAAGAGTTCTTTAGGTAATACAGGAATCCTGGAGGGGGTGAGAGGTGGATAAGTTTCTCGTGAAGGCCTTTACCAGGAGAGTAGGCTTACTTCACAGTGATTACTCTTCCCCTCCTCCTGCCAGAGCCACAGGAATCTTTGTTGAATCTTCGTAGTGAGAACCTGGTGGAGGTACTAGAAGCAAAGCCTATGAAATTCCCTCTAGACTGAAGCCCCTGGGAGTTTCTCACTATTACCTTAGTCCACACTCAGCCTCCAGCCATTTAGCAAAATTACCATTTCAGTGTTCCTACCAGTTTGTAGCTTCCAAGGCTTCTGCTTCAAGTAAGCATGTCTCAGCTATGTCTTTCTGGGGGCATCTGTCTTTTCAGATTTCTGGATGACAACTTGCCTTGTGACCTCAGTTTGCTGATGGGTTCAAGAAAAGTCATTAATTTTCCATTTGTCCACTTTTTTCTTGTTGTAAGGATAACAGTGACAACTTCTAAGCTCTTTACATGTCAGAGCTGAAACCAGAATCTAACTAAATTACTTCTACTCATAGAATTCTAAACTTGTAGGCAAATGTAATAGTTAAATTTAAGATTTTAAAATATTCTATTGGAATTGAATATTCTGTCACTTAGGTATATTTTAAAACTTCTAAATTATTTTTAAAAGCTCTTAGTGCTTAATATTAGTTGAAGTTTAAATTTTTGACAAGTTTTAAATTGTTGGTACAGTTAAAATTGATTTCAGTTATTTAATTTATAAAACAATTGCTTCTCAATTCATATATATAGCAATCCCAATCTCTGTCATTCTGTAAAATCTTCCTTAGTAGTTACACTATTTATATTCCCATTCATTAATCAAGAATAATGTTTGTTCTTATTTTTTCTATCAGTTTATTTTTGGTATTAATATATTCCTTTAAATAACTCATGACATCTGAAAACTTTGAGTTCATCATTTGCCCTTTGTTTTAGTTTCTTGACCTAAAATATTTTAAACATCACATTTAGTGCCACAATCTCAGGATTATTTTGATTATTGAAGCTTATTTGGGTTAAAGGAAAAGTATTGTTGCAAATAAACATAGTTTTATTTTCATCTTTTTTTTTTGTTAGTATAAGGTGGTCACTGACAGATGTAGTAATAACTATCAACATTACCCGTGTGTCAGTGATCTTTACTTTGGCATAGTATAATGCAGGTTTTCCTCATTTGAACTGCTCTGTGATAATTTGACATCTTGTCTCATATTCCAGGACAATTGTGGGTCAGAGATGGGGCCCTTTGTCTATGGCTATGGTTTTAATCAGCAAACACTGAGAAGCAGGATGCCTCTGTATGACTCAGTCATCTTGGTGGTTTCTTGAATTGCTTAAAGTTTAGGCTGAAATAGAAATAAATTGAAATGGGGCCTTATTCTTAGCTGGGGCAAACCCTGAAATTCTGTTGGCCAATGAAGGAGGTAAATTTTTTTGTTTAATATTTCCGGATGCAGTTCATGAAGAATAAAGACTAATTCATATTCCTCAGTTTTTCCAGTGAAATGAAACTCTGCTGAAAGGTCTATGCTATTTTCTCAATCTGAGAATCCCCTGGATAAGTAGGTATCTGACTTGCCTAAGAAGAGAGTTTGTGAGATTTCCCTGAGTCAGTTAAATCCCCCAATCTCTCACAACTATTTCGCACATTTTCCTCTCCACAAAAGTCTCCAACACCTCCTCCCTGCTCCTCGTTCTTAATTGATAACCTTAGCTCTTATTTCATGGAAAAAAATACAAATCTGCCAACTTGCACCTGTACTCATATACCCTGTATTCCTTTCTGTAGTTAAACACAATAGATTGTCCTTGGTCCTAAGGCCAACTACTCCTCTTGTGCCCTGCCTCTCATCACCTCTCACCTGCTCAAGGACTTCACTCCTGCAATTGTGCCCCCTTTCTTCCATATTAAAAAAAATGACAACAAACTCCCCTGTATTCCATATTTCCTTCAGCTCAATTTTCCATTTCTCCATTCTCCTTTGCAGCTAAACCTCTTAAAAAGAATTGTTTGTACTCATTGTCCACCACTTCTGTCTTCTCACACTCTTTTGAATCTATTCCACTCAGCCTCCTGCCTCTTTTCCTCTGCAAAACTCTTTGTTCAAGGCCACCAGTGACCTCCATGAGGCGAAATCTAATAGTCAATTCTCAGTCCTGATATTGCTTAACAAATAATCAGCTTTTGAACCTATGGAAAACTTTTGACACGAATGATCATCCCTTCCTTTTTGAAACACTTTGTTCACTCCAAGGCAGGGCCGTCCTTACTCTTGACTCTCCTTCTGTCTCATTGGCCACTCCTTACCAGTCTCCTTTGCTGCCTCTGGTTCTGCCTTAACCTCATTACCTCTAAATTGATCTGCCTCAGAGAATTTTTTTCTCTCTCTATGTATATTCACTTTCTAGGTAATTTCATTTAGTCCCATGGCTTTCATGCCATTTCTATAAAAATTCTAATTAATATCTGCCTACTCAACAACTCCACGTGGCCATCTACAAGCACTGCAAAGAAACATCTGTTCAGAACTGAACTCTTGATTATGCCTGTTCTTCCCCAACCTTCTCCATTATACATATATATATATTTGGGTATTATTATTTGCCAGGTACTAGATAGATAATAAATGCTGAAAAACCAAAAGGTGGTTAAAAATTCAATAGTTAAATTTGTTTTTGAAAATACAGTATGGTATAATTTTCTCAGTGTGAACTGTGCCTCTTTAAGCTAAAATTTCTCTTATTTTAGGGTGATGAGAACTATCATACTGGTGGAAGACTTTTTTCCTTCCTTTTTTTTTTAAACCAAGAGACATTGATTCTATTTAGTAATTTAAAAGATCATTTCGGCAGTGGGTGGCAGTGGGTCTAGGAGAGAAGCACTTTCTAGAGGCCCGTATAACACGCTGTGATGTGGGGAAAGGGGCAGGAGTCTGGCTCTGGGAATGTGATGTGGACTGTGGGCTCCACGCTTAGTCAGGGCCTGGGTTCCAGAATTCAGCTTAATGCAGGAGACAAGACCCTTTGGAACTGGCTGCAGCTTTGCAGTAAAAGCACTGAAGGTGAATAATACATTTTGGATGGTGGATCAAAAATTAATTTCTGCAACCAAAACCCTTATGAAGACACTGCCTTCAAACAATATAATCTTAGGGCCAGGCATGGTGGCTCACACCTGCAATCTCAGCACTTTGGGAGGCCAAGGTGGGAGGATATCTTGAGGCCATGAGTTCAAGACTAGCCTGAGCAGCAGCGAGACACTGTCTCTACAAAAAATAGAAAAATTAGCTGGGCATGGTGGCAGATACCTGTAGTTCCAGCTACTTAGGAGGCTGAGGCAGGAGGATCACTTGAGCCCAGGAGTTTGAGGTTGCTGTGAGCTATGATGACACCACTCTAGGCCAGGTGACAGAGTGAGATCCTGTCTCAAAAAAAAAAGAAGAATATAATCTTAATGAGGAAAACTTTGTGATGGTTATGGTGACAAATCCCAAAGCAGTGGCAATACCAGCCTCATCTACAACCCGGTGATCAAACCCTGCCACCACTGCTGCAATCAGTTCAGCCACAACAGCAGCTGGACTCAAATCCCAGCCCCTGTCTCTGCTTTGGATCCCACTGTGTACCTGTATCCATCACTCCAGTATCTTCTAGACCTGCACCTACTAGTGTAACTAACAAGAAAAACCTGCAGAAAGACCAATGGGAACCCAGTGACTACTAGCTTAATACCAACCGACAGCACATTAGGAGATTCTGCTCAGTGAAACCCTTTTGAAGATGCAAGAAGAACACTAATGACAGATTGACCTTATGAGGATATGGTAATGAGATCATGTCAATGTGCTGTGAATGGGAGCAAATAATTGCAGCTCTCAGAGCTAGTTTCAACAATACTGACAGAGTAGGAAAGTTTTTTGTTTTGTTTTTTTACTTTACCACGTATTTAAAATTTTTTTTATTCCCAAGAGACTTCATTTTTTAAGAGTTGTTTTAGGTTTACAGAATAATTTAGAAGAGCACAGACAGTTACCATATACCCCTCTTCCCCCTCAAACAGTTTCCCTTATTATTGACCACTTGCGTTGGTGTGGCACATCTGTCACTATTTATGAACCAATATTGATATATTTATTATTTTTAACTAAAGTCTATAGGGTTCATTCTTGCTATTGTACAGTTCTATGGGTTTTGATGAATGTGCAATATCATGTATTCACCGTTACAGTAGCATACAGAATACTTTTACTGCCTTAAAAATCCTTGGTGCTCCATCTATTCATCCCTCCCTCTGGCAACCACTGATCTTTTTATTGTCTCTTTAGTTTTGTATTTTCCAGAATGTCTTATAGTTGGAATCATACAGCATGTAGCCTTTTCAAACTGCTGCTTTCACTTAGCAATATGCTTTCAACATTCACCGTGTCTTTTTGTGGCTTGATAGTTCATTCCTTTTTATCAGTGAATAATATTCCATCATATGGATGCGCCACATTTTGTTTATCCACTCACCTATTGAGGGACACCTTGACTGTTTCCTATTTTAGCAACTATGAATCAAGCTGCTATAAATATTAGTGTGCAGGTTTTTTTGTGGATGTATGTTTTCAATTTATTTGGGTACATACTTAGGAGTACCATTACTAGATTATATGGTAAGACTAAGTTTAGCTTTGTAGGAAACCACCAAACTGTCTTCCAAAGTTGCTTTACCATTTTGCATTCACATCAGCAATGAATGAGAGATCCCTGCCCACATTTGATTTTGTCAGTGTTTTGGATTTTTGCTGTTTTAATAGGTCTGTAGTGGTATCTCATTGTTGTTTTAATTTGCAGTTCCCTAATGATATATGCTTTTCATATGCTTATTTGCCATCTACACATCTTTTTTGGTAAAGTGCTTGTTCAGATCTTCATCCCACTTTTTAATTGAGTTGTTTTTTTTTTTTACTGTTAAGTTTAAAGAATTCTTTGTATATTTTGGATGCAAGTCCCTTATCAGATGTGTATTTTGCAAATATCTTCTCCCAGGCTGTGGATTTTCTGCAAAGTATCTTTTAATGGGAAGTCCTGGAGAGAGAGAAAGGCAGGTTATAATTGTCCCCCTTCAAGCAGCTAGTACTGGACTTCTCCATCTTCAGCAGTGGCTGCAGCTGCAGCAACTATAGCAGCAACTTCTGGAGGATCTGTCCTTGAATTTTTATGAAATCAACCTCTGTTCCAATAGATGAGATACATAACTCAACAGAATCCTTCCCTGCTTCCAGTATTGCTACCTCAAACAGGTCAGGAGAATCCTTAGTGACTGCTGCAAATTAGCCAACCTTGGGAACATTTATTCAGATGCTAAATGGACCAGTTCTGGATGCTGGTGGTCTAGGAGGGTGGGGTGGAAGTGGTAGTGGAGGAGCCACTGAAGCAAAAGTGTGCCTATAACCCATATTCAAGCATTGCCTCAGGAAAAAGATGCTATAGAAAGGCTCAAGGCATCAAGATTTCCTCAGGGACTTGTGTTTTCTCCTTGCATTTCACATCAGTGTGTTATACTAACTGTTCCCTGGACCATGTATTAGGTTATTAAGTATGGAATGTCCAATTTCCTTAAGCACTAAGTTTGACAGTTGGTAACTCTGACATTTCACTTTAACAATTCTTTCTCTTTTTTTTATTGTGAAGGTACATCCTCATTCTTTTAAATGCATGTTTTGGCTTGTAATTATCTTTCAAATTTTTTAGAGCAATTTTTGTGATCCCTGCCAACATTTTTGACCATGGAAAAGTCAAAAATTCGTGTTATTTTTGAATATGAGTTCCATCGTGGAACCAATGCAGCACAGACAGCTCAAAACATCAACCAAGAGTTTGGGAAAGATATGGCTAATGAATGCAGAGTACATCGATGGTTTGAGAAGTTCCATTCTGGTGATTTTAATCTTGAAAATGAGCCATGTCGGCTACCTGAGACCAAGGTGGATAATGATGAACTAAAAGCTGTAGCGGAAGTGAATCCATCTCAACCTATGCATGAATTAGCAGCAAGGTTTGATGTTATTATTCCAACAATATTGGACCATTTGAAACAAATTGGAAGGTGAAGAAGCTGGATAGATGGGTTCTGCATGAATTAAATGAGCATCACAAAAGAACTCGTCTGGAAGCTTGCCTTTATTTGCTGTGATGACATAAAGGCGAACCATTTGTATACCACATTGTTACGTGTGATGAAAAATGGATTCTTTTTAACAATCACAAGCATTTGGCACAATGGTTGGATAGAGATGAAGTGCCAAAACACAGTCCAAAACCAAATATTTTATCAAAAAAAGCTAATGGTGTCTGTTTGGTGGTCCAGCGCTGATATTATCCACTATAGCTTCATGAAACCTGGTCAGTCGATTACAGCAGATGTCAACTGCAACCAACTGGACGAAATGATGAGGATGTTTGCAATTAAGCAGCTGAGATTGGTCAGTAAAGACAGGCCAGTCCTCTTGCAAGACCATATGTTGCAAAAAACAACGCTGCTCAAACTACAGAAGCTGAATTTGGAAATTCTCTGTCATCCACTGTATTCACCAGACCTTGCACCAACTGACTACCTCTTCTTCCAGGCTTTGGACTACGTCTTCTGAGGAAAAATATTCAATTCTCAACAAGCTGTGGAAAACGCCTTTAACAATTTCATCGCCACTCGCTCTCCAGGCTTCTTCGCTGCTGGCATAAGCAAGCTACCATTAAGATGGCAAAACTGTGTCAATAGTTTAGACACATACTTTGATTAATTGTACTGTTTCTTGTTTGAGATATAATAAACTAAACTTTTGATTTGAAATCAGACTTTTCATATTTAATGACCTAATAGAATGATTTGTGCTCATCTCCATAACTTGACAAAAGGTAGTATGTTGTTGGGGTTGGGAAAAGATGGACATAGGAAATAAGGAAGAGATGAATACAGTGTAAGTCACCTAAATTAATATTGCATATCTGAACAGTGCATAGAATATTATACAACCAAAACTCAGCCTTTGTAGGTCTTTATTTTTTCATAAAACAGTAGGCAATTTGTCCTAGGTGTTTTGTCTTAGTATTCTAGGTCCAGAAATTTAGCATCATACCATGTTTTATATTTCTTCTAAGATTGGTTTCTGAAAGAATCTTTGTTATCTAGAATCTACAATCTCTATTTCATGGCAACACTGGATATTGTCTTTTTGAAATTGAAAATATTTTGGAGCAACTATAAACAGAAATGCCAAATTATTGCTGACCATTTTGCTGCTTCAAACATATATGACATTTGTGTAAGAAAGCACATTCTTTCATGACAAATACTTCAGAAAAGAGAGATAACTTCTCTTTAAATAAAAATAATTATATATTTTTAAAAATTATTGATTATTGAATGTAAGACCCTTCTTAGATGATTTAAGAAGCTGTACAATTATAGTTGTTATATGCAAGTATAGTTTCCTGTCTTTATTCTTTGGTTTGTTTTGGGAAAAATGGTAGTTGTCTAGTTATAGTTTACTTAAATGGTACAATGAAGTAAAAGTTTCAAAATAATCACTGTGGGCTTGATTTTGATCTACCCTTTTGGGCAATGTACGCTTTTGAGGTCAATGAAGAAGTGCAACAGTCACTAGTCACTTTATCTCTGTCTTACCCTTTTCTCAGCAAAAGTGTGTTTACCAGCAAGTTGTGAGTTCAAACTGCTGTCTCTCTTTTTTAAACTCACAAAATCTTGACTGGATTAAAAACTAATAGAAATGTTTCAAAGCCTGGTTTCTGACATTTGTATACTTCTCCCCTTTATTAGATGAGGATGCATGACAGTTAAAGGCATTAATATTATAATACTTCCAAAAAGAAAAGGAGGATGGAACTACACCTGGCATGTTCTATGTAGTCCAGAAGATGGGAGCAATCTTTTGAAAGGGTTGGGAGATGTGGCTGGAAGTGTACTTTGAAAAATATAAAATCAAGATTTTTATGGCATATTAAAAATAAAAATTTAAGAGCAAAACAATTACTTGAATGCCTTTAGTTGTGTAAATATGATATCTACTTAATATCTCTTCTATGTTGTACAGGCATGTCAAATCTGCCATTCCCTGAATAAAACTTTTGGTTTTCCTCCGAAACCTAATCCTCTCTAAGGCTTTTCTATAACAATAAATAGTAGCACTATTCATCCTTACTCTTACTGATTTAAAAAGCACTTTATTAACCCTTTGTCACATATATGTAGTGAATAATTCCCTAGGCTTTTCATAGTGTTTCAACTTTATTTGTGGTATTTCTAATATGCCAAGGATGTTGGGTTTTGTGTCATTAACTCTGTCAATATTCTTCTTTATGATTTATGTTATTGGTCTCTCATCCAAAAATTATTATAAATATTTGTCTGCATTATTTTAGAATTCAATTTGAACATCTGATGTGGTGCATTCCATGGAAATTTATTGACTTGCTCATTAGTTGATTCAAACTCCCATCTAGGGTTATCTGAGAATTCAGGACTGTGCAAACCCAGAGTAATTGTTTCAGAGCAGGGATGGCGTTGGTGGTGATAGTAGTGGAAGTGGTGGCCATGGGCTGATTGGTGGAGGAGATGACAGTGGTGTTTGTGGTACTGATTGTGGTGGTGGTGCTGGAGGTGGAGATAATGATGGTAGTTGTCTTAGTCTGTTTAGTGTTTCTATAAAGGAATACCTGAGGCTTGATAATTTATAAGGAGAAGAAGTTTATTTGGCTTACAGTTCTGCAGGATGTACAAGAAGCGTGGTGCCAGAATCTGCTTCTCATGAGAAGCAGCTTCAGGCTGTTTCCACTTATGGTGAAAGGGGGACGGGAGCCAGTGTGTGCAGAGATCACATGGCAAGAGAGCAAAGCAGGAGAGAGGGGGAAGGTGCCAGGCTCTTTTTAACAGCCAGCTCTTGGGGGATCTCTTACAGTGACTAATAGAGGGAGAATTCACTCATTGCTGGGAGGATGGCACCAAGCCATTCATGCGGAATCTGCCTCCATGATCCAAACACCTCTTATTAGGCCCCACTCCAACAGTGGGGATTAAATTTTAACACGAGACATAGTGGAGCCAAACAAACCACATCCAAAACATAGTAGTACTGGTGGTAGAGGTGGTAGTTATCGTGGTGGTGACTGATGAGAATATCCTGTAGTCCTACAGGATACAGGGAACACTTGAGAACTTCCAAAATCTCACATGAAAAGACAAGCAATAATTCATCACATAGTTTTTACATGCTTTTAGGCAGATGTTCAAATTGAATTCTAAAATAATGCAGACAAATATTTATAATAATTTTTGGATGAGAGACCAAAATGGAGACATATAGATGAATTTTTAATTGGGATAGAACGTTTAAATGTGCTACCACAACATTTTGAATTATTATAACGCTTTGCACTGTGATCTTTCCTTTTGCCTCAACAAATTTCTGTTTTGGTAGCAAATTTTAAAAGTGATTTCATTAGTCATCATGGGTCTTAAAAGATTTTAGCCTTTTAAAATAAATTTTAGTGAGGAAAGGATCAAGATGGTCAACTAGACACAAGTATCATGTGCCTCCTCCATGGAGAAGAACCAGAAGAGTGAGAAGATTCTCACATTTTGAACAGATCTTCTAGGAGAGAACATTGTGATTCATCAGGGAAGTGACAGGAAACACCAAAAGTAGGTAAGGAGAGGGTTCAGGGCAACCACTCTTTGAGATGTGCTTTTATGATCTTGGCTACAAAAGAACACCCCAACCCATGCAGGTCTTGGGTCTAACATAGGGAGCTGCTTGAAAATTGCACAGATACATTGTTCCAGAAATGAAACTCATGTGGAATCCCATAGGCATCGGAGCCTAGAGTAGCTTGAACCAGGTATCTGGTATCTGACAGCCTAGATACCAGGGAACTGTGGGCATGCCTGCAGCCACTGCATGGCTCTGAGAAGGGATAGAGGAGCCCAGGTGTTCCCATGTACCCCTGGGAAGGTCCCCACTGCCCTACTGTGGGCTGCAGGTGAGACTGAGACATGTACAGACAGCATTTTCACAATTTCTTGCCCACACTGCCTGCCTGGCTGGGGTCACAAAGTGTCTGGTCACAGGTCCAAGGTGCCATTTTGTAAATTTGACTGCGGGATGTGCCCCTCCCTCAGGCTGAGTTTGAGCTTGATGTGGCTGCAACCCCCACCTGGCTGGGGAGGGACAGAGAAACAAGGCTTTCCAGCATGCATCTGGGATAGTGCCCAGCATCCTGATGCCAGCTGATGTGGGACTGAGTCTTAAGTGGACTGCAATCCCCACAGTTTCCTGCCAGCATAGCCTGACCCACTCTCTCTGGCTACTGGCCCAGGCCGCCATTATAGGAGTTTGAAACTGGGCAGTGCTCCACCTTTGGGCTGAATTCAGGCTGATGCAGTTCTGCCCAGCTGAGGGGCGCAAGCTCTCTTACCTACTCCTAGGACAATTCCCACCACCCTGTTACAAGCTACAGTGAGACCAAGAAGTGAGTAGATGGCATTCCACCCAGCATCTTGCTCACACTGTTTGCCTGGAAGGGACCCCCACCCTCTCTGGTCATAGGCCCGAGGTGCCATTTTGGGAGTTTAAAGCTGGGAAGCCTAGGAAGGGATGTGGAGACAGGTACCTCCCATCCTCCAACCACCCAAAGCTGCAGACATAGCTACCTTAGCTCCCAAGTATGAGCTTTTGGTACAGGTGAGCTGTGGGACAATCAGTTCTAGGCTTGCAGGGGGTGGGGTACACACCAAACTGTACTCTGCTCATTGTGCCTTGGTTCTGCACTGAGGGTGCAGCTCTTTTCCCTCCCTTCATGGACAGGTAGTTTTTGCAGCAGTCCCAACCTGGGAATCTCAGGCCCTGGGTCTCTACACTGGATTTGCAGCCAATGCTCCCTAGCACCCACTAGAACCACAGCAATCTTGGGGGACTAGTGGGTCACAGGGAAACTGTGGGTCTCCTGGAGATTGGTCATTGAGGGCAGGGGGTTTCCAGCTGAGAGGAGAGTGCAATATGACAGAAGGCCCCTTAAGACAAAGGAGACCAGGGCACCAGCTCCCCACCATCTGGAGCCTCCTCCTCCTCCTCCCCTCCCCCAACTGCTGCTGCTGAGGCACCCATGGCTTTTTCCACTTGGGACCAGAAAGGGTCTGACAGGGGAAGATTAAACCAGGGCACTTGGAAGCAACTGCCCTGCCTCTGACAAAGCACCCATTATACCCAGGATTCCATGGAGCTTGGGGTGCACCCCCCTCCCTCTAAAAAGCCACACCAAGCCTCTTTTGTGTTCCCCAAGGACTAAAGCTACCACCTCCCCGGAGGGAAGGTGGGGCTAGCAGTCTTCTCTCTGAGCTGCCTATCTCTTCTGGGAAAAGCTTACCCTCCCTGGAGGCAAGTCCCTGGCACCACCCCATGACCCTCACCAGAGCATTTCAGGCACAGCCCACAGCCAGTCTGGTAGCCCTGCACACAGTGGGTTGAGCTGCCACCATCACCTGTTGCAGGTGGGTCAGGGTAGGAGCTGGGAATCTGGGTGCTTCTGTGCCCCTGAAAGACAGAGACTGCTGTCACTGCCTGGAGAGGGAGGTGTGAGCATCATGTGCATCCCACAGCTGCCTATCTCTGCTAATCTTGTCAAGAGACTCACAGTACATCTGCCCTGCTCCTGCCTGAGCATTCTTGCAGAGCAGGAGATCACCCCACCCTTCACTATCACAGCCAGCACCTGAACTCAGGAAGGCTTGAGGGCAATTTTGCCAGCTTGGTCATGGTCTGGTCCCCTTATGACTCAAGTATGCCATCCAGGGGCCTGGGATCTTGGGATTACCTAACCTAGTCCACCACCATTGGCACCTGAACACTCCAGGGGTCTGAGGTACAACTTGCCAGCAACATCACAGTGGGTACCCACCTGCATGAGCCAAAAGGCAGTGTACCTCTCCCTCTCTACACAGAGCAGCAGAGTTCCCAGCAGAAGAGAACAGGTGAACTACAAAGCTATCTGATTTGAGCTGAGGGAAGAGGTTCCAGATGAGAAGGAACCAGTGTAAAAACTCTGGCAATGTGAAAAAACAGGCTCTCTTGATACCCACAAGGGATTACATTAACTCTCCAGCAATAGGCTCCAGCATAAAGGAAATTTTTGAAATATCAGTTATGGAATTCAAAATATGGATTGCAAGTAAGCTTAATGGGATAAATGAGAGTTGAAAACCAACACAAAGATACCAAACAAATAATTCAGGACACGAATGAAAAATTCACTAAAGAGAGTTAAGTTAAAAAAAATAACAACTTCTACAAATGAAAGAGTCATTTAGGGAATTTCAAAACACAGTGGAAAGTCTTGACAACAAACTAAACCAAGCAGAAGAAAGAATTTCAGAGCATGAAGACTAGGCTTTCAAATTAACCCAGTCAAAAATGAAGAAAAAAAATCAAGAGAAATAAACAAAATCTCCAAGAAATATGGGATTATGTAAAATACCCACACATAAGAATAATAGGTATCCCTGAGGGAGAAGAAGGAAAAACAAAATGCATGCAAACCCTATTTGAGGGAATAATGGAGGAAAACTTCCCTAGTCTTGCTAGAGATTTAGACATCCAGATACAAGAAAGTCAAGGAACTCCTGGAAGTTTCAATGGAAATAGGACATCAATAAGGCACATAGTGATCAGTCTGACCAAAGTCAAAATGAAGGAGAAAAATCCTACAAGCTGTGGGACAACAGCATCAAGTAACTTACAAAGGAAAACCCATTAGAATAACAGCAGACTTCTCAACAGAAATCTTACAAGCCAGAAGGGATTGGGGTCCCATCTTTAGTCTTCTTAAACAGATTAACTGTCCAAGAATTTTGTATCCTGCAACTAAGTTTCATAAATGAAGGAGAAATAAAATGTTTCCCAGAGAAGCAAACACTTGGGAATTTGTCACCAGTAGACCTGCCCAACAAGAAATGGTCAAAAGTGCTCCAAACACCAAAAACAACAGTTGATACTCACCAGTACAAAAATACTCAAAAGTACAAACTCACAGCTCTTATAAAATAGTAACACAACAGAGAATACAAAGCAACTGGATAGCAATCAACATGATGACAGTATCTCACTTACCAATATAAACATTGAATATAAATGGTCTAAATGCCCCACTTAAAAGAAATAGATTGACAGAATGGATAAAAACACAACCTAAATATCTGCTGTCTCCAAGAAACCCATATAACTTGTAAAGAGTCACATGGACTAAAGGTAAAGGGGTGGAAAAAATATCCCACATAAATAGAAACCAAAAGTGAGCAGAAGTAGCTATTCTCATATCAGATAAAGCAAACTTTAAGCCAACAACATTAAAAAAAAAAAAAAGACAAACATGGTCATTATATAATGATAAATGGATCAATTCAACAAGAAGATAAACCAACCCTAGGTATATGTGTACCTAAGACAGAAGCTCGCAGATTCATAAAACAAATATTACTAGACACAAGAAATAAAATAAATAGCAAATTAATAATAGCAGGGGACTTCAACGCTCCACTGACAGAACTAGATAGATCACTAAGACATAAAATCAATAAAGAAATACTGGACTTAAAAGGGACTCTAGAATAAATGGACCTAACAGAAATTTACAGAACATTCTACCCAAAAACTGCAGAATACTCATTCTTCTCATCACCACATGGAACATTTTCCAAAATGGACCATACATTAGGCCACAAAACAAGACTCAGCAAATTTAAAAAACCCAGAAATCATACCATGTATATTCTCAGACCACACTGCATTAAAACTAGAAAACAATTCCAAGAGGAACTCTCAAAACTACACAAATACGTGGAAATTAACCTACTGCTGAATGATCTTTGGTTCAATGACAAAATCAAGATGGAAATAAATGAGTTGAATGATAATGGTGACACAAGCTACCAAAATCTCTGGGATACATAAAAAGCAGTGCTAGAGGGAAATTCATAGCACTAAATGCCTACATCAAAAAGTTAGAAAGATCACAAATTAACAACCTAATGTCACACCTCAGGGAACTAGAAAAACACAAACAAATGAAACCCAAAGCTAGCAGAATACAAGAAATAGCAAAGATCAGAGTGGAACTAAATGAAATTGAAACCAAAAAAAAAAAAAAAAAAACAATACAAAGGATCAATGAAATGACAAGTTGGTTCTTTGAAAAGACAAACAAAATTGACAGACCACTAGCTAGATTAACCAAGAAAAGAAGAGAGATGATTCAAATAAGCTCAATCAAAATTGAAAAAGGAGACTATTACAGTTGATACCACAGAAATACAAAAGATCATCTGAGACTACTACTACAAATACCTCCATGCACATGAACTAGAAAATCTAGAGGAAATGGATAAATTTTTGGAAACACATGACCTTCCAAGATTGAATGAGTAATAAATAGAAATCCTGAACAGACTAATAGTGAGAAGCAATATTGAATCAGTAATAAAAAAAACTCCTAAAAAAAAAGCTCAGAACCAGACAGATTCACAGCCAAATTTGACCAGATGTTCAAAGAAGAACTGATACCAATTCTACTGAAACTGTTCCATAACATTGAGGAGGAGGGAATCCTCCCTAACTCATTCTACAAACCCAGTATCACCCTGATATCTAAGCCAGGAAAAGACACAACAAAAAAAGAAAACTAAATCCTAAAAAAACAAAAAATAAAAAACTTGCAAACTGAATCCAAAAACACATCAAAACAATAATTCTCCACATCAAGTGGGTTTCATCCCAGGGATGCAAGGATGGTTCAACATACACAGATCAATAAATGTGACACACTATATAAACAGAATTAAAAACAAAAACCATATGATCATCTCAACAGATGCAGAAAAAGCATTTGATAAAATCCAGCACCCCTTCATGATAAAAACCCTCAACCAGCTAGGCATAGAAGGAACATGACTCAAAATATTAAAAGCCATATATGATAAACCCACTGCCAACATCGTATTGAATGGAGTGAAGTTGAAAGCATTCCCCATAAGAACTAGAAAAAGACAACGATGCCTACTTTTACTACTTCTATTCAGTATAGTACTGGAAGTACTAGCCAGAGCAATCAGGCAAGAGGAAGAAATAAAGGGAATCCAAATTGGGAAAGAGGAAGTCAAACTATCCCTGTTTGCTGATGGTATGATCTTATACCTACAAAGCCCTAAGGACTTCTCCAAAGGACTCCTAGAATTGATAAATGAATTCAGTAAAGTCTCAGTTTAGAAAATCAACATACAAAAATCAGGAGCATTTCTATACACTAATAACAACCAAGCTGAGAATCAAATCAAGAACTCAGTCCCATTTACAATAACTGCAAAAAAAACAAAACAAAACAAAACAAAAAACGTGGGCCATGCTAAATCAGGGAGGTGAAAGACCTCTACAAGGAGAACTTCAAAGCACTGATGAAAGAAATCATAGGTGACAAAATAAATAGAAAAGCATTCCATGCTCATGGGCGATTGGAAGAATCGATATTGTGAAAATGTCTGTACTTCTCAAAGTAATCTACAGATTCAATACAATTTCTATCAAAATACCAACATCATTTTTCACAGAATTATAAAAAAACTCTAAAATTAATATGGAATCAAAAAAGAGCATGAATAGCCAAAACAATCCAAAGCAAAAAGAATAAATCTGGAGGCACTGCATTATCCAACTTCAAATTATACTACAAGTCAATAGTAACGAAAACAGCATGTAGTGGTATAATAGTAGACACATAGATCAATGGCATAGAATAGAGAATCCAGAAAAAAAGCCACATACCTACAACCAATTGATTTTGGACAAAGTAGAAAAAGCATATACTGGGAAAGGTATACCCTGTTCAATAAATGGTGCTGGGAAAATTGGATAGCCACATGCAGAAGAATGAAACTAGGTCCCTATCTCTCAACATATACAAAAATTAATTCAAGATGGATTAAAGACTTAAATGTAATACTTGAAACCAGAAAAGTATTAGAAGAAAACCTAGGGAAAACTATCCTCAATATTGGTCTACATAAAGAATTTATGACTAAGACTCCAAAAACAAATACAACAAAAACAAAAATAAATAAATAATTAAACTAAGAAGCTTCTGCACAGCAAAAGATATAATCAACAGAATAAATAGAAAACTTACAGAATGGGAGAAAATATTCACAAGCCATACATCTGACAAAGGCCTGATATCCAGAATCTGTAAGGAACTCAAATAAATCAAGGAAAAAACCAAATAACCCCATTAAAAAGTGGGCAAAAGACATGAACAGACATTTTTCAAAAGAAGAAAAACAAATGGCCAACAAATACATGAAAAAAATGCTCAAAATCACTAATCGTTAGGGAAATGCAAATTAAAACCACAATGAGATACACCTTACCCTGTCAGAATGGCTGCTATTAAATAGGCAAAAAACAATAGATATTGGCGTGGATGCAGTGAAAAGGGAATTACACTGTTGGTGGGAATGTAAATTAGTACAACCTCTATGGAAAACAATATGAAGATTTCTCGAAGAACTAACAGTAAATTTACTATTTGATCCAGAAATACCAGTAGTGGGTATCTACCCAAAGGGAAAAAAGTCATTTTATAAAAAAGACACCTGTACCCATATGTTTATCACAGCACAATTCACAATCACAAAGATATGGAACCAACCTAAGTGCCCTAAGTGCCCATGAACAGATGAATGGATAAAGAAAATATGGCATATATCCACCATGGAATACTACTTAGCCACCAAAAATAATGAAATAATGTCTTTTGCAGCAACTTGGATGAAACTGGAGGCCGTTATTCTAAGTGAAGTAACCCAGAATCAAAAAACCAAATACCACATGTTCTCACTTATAAACGGAAGGTATGCAATGGCTATGCGTGGTCATACAGAGTGACTTAATGGACATTGGAGGCTCAGAAGAGGGAGGGTTGGAGGGGGTTATGAGATGAAAAATTACCTATTGGGTACAATGTACACCATTAAGGTGATGAGTATGTTAAAAGCCTAGACTTCTCCACCATGCAATTCAGCCATGTAACAAAAAAACACTTGTACCCCCTAAACCTATTTAAATTAAAAAAAAATATATATATAAGAAAAATGGTGGGCCCTAATCCAATATAACTGTTGTCCTTATAAGTAGAGGGGATTAGGACACACACACAGAATGAACACCAGGCAAAGACATAGGGAGGAGACAGTCGTCTACAAGCCAAGGAGAGATGCTTCAGAAGAAACTAACTCTGCTGACACCCTTATCTCAAACTCCTAGCTTCCAGAATGAGAAAATACATTTCTGCTCTTTAAGCCACCTAGTCTATGGTACTTTGTTATGACAGCCCTAGCAAACTCATATATACTGTAAATGATAGGCACAAAAAGAAAAGAAAGGAAAAAGAAAAAGAAAAGAAAAGAAAGAAAGAAAAAAATAGTTTGGGTGATTTTATTTCCTCATTAGTTCTCATGGGCCTTTCATGGTGCAAGCATTTTCCCCATGAAATTGTCATCCTAATGTTTGAATATACACGTTTTTCTTTCAATGTGGTCCTAAACATAAGCAAATTATATTATTTGTTCCCTAAGGAAGAAAAAGGCTGAGTGAAAGACTGGCTGTATTGGACTCTAGAGATGGTAGATTATATTAAAATGTGGTTTAGAAATACCACAGACGATATTTTACAGGAAACATAAGGGATTTCCAAAGACAATGTTGACTATGTGCAAATTTTCACATTACAAGTTGACTCCAGAACTAAGCCCACGTTGTAAATTACAAAAGAGAAGTCTTGTTTGAGCCAGGCATAAAAAGAATTCATACTTACAAAATATGTTAGGATATAACTAATTAAATTAAAAAAGAGCCAGTTTTTCATAAAGCATTTGAATTTATCTGAAACATTTAAAAAATGATGACTTTTAGCCCAAGAGTGGTGGCTCACTCCTGTAATCCTAGCACTTTGGGAGGTCGAGGCGGGAGGATTGCTTTAGGCCAGGATTTCAAGATCAGCCTGAGCAAGAGCAAGACCCCATCTCTACAAAAAATAGAAAAATTAGCTGGGGGTGGTGGTGGGTGCCTGTAGCCCCAGCTACTTGGGAGACTGGGGCAGGAGGATCACTTGAGCCCAGGAGCTTGAGGCTGCAGTGAGCTATGTTGGTGACACTCCGCTCTAGCCCGGGCGACAGAGCAAGACCCTGACTCAAAAAAATTTTTTTAAAAATTATGACTTTTACAAAATAAATGTAACTTGCTGATACGTTTTTGGGGGAATATGTTAACTATGCATAGTGCCATTCATTTTTAGTCTGATTGCTATATTTCTATGGACTTTAAGTCAAAATATACCTTATATTACTAACAGGATTAACAGAACATTTTGACTACAGTGTCTCCACTTACAAAAATGTGTCTACAAAGTCAAGTTTCTATAGCATATGTGAAATAACTCTACAACCATCAGAGTTACAGAGTTTTGTGGCCCAACCCCAGGGTCTCCATTCACATTGTATTCCTGTGCAAAGTACTCTGGCACACCAATGACCCTGACAATGAAATCTATTTAATCTGTCGATCTTGTTTTGGTTAGCTCTGCATAAGCACTTTATTCTTCTTAAGAAAATGAACTATTATTTCAAAACCACTCTTTGTGTGGGTAGACGGCTGTGGTAGAGGCTTGTAAGTAAAAAAATATTTCTCAACACTAGGAAAATACTCCTGACATTTTATAGGATGTTTTCTGTCTAGAAAAAAAATCAACCTCAGTCATTTGAGAAGAAGTAGAGATGGTAATTTATTTGATGTTGAAAATTTAACTTTTTCTTCTGAAAAATTGCCACTGACTAAAAGAACCCATAAGTGGGTGCTGCATTTAAATATTGTTAGTTTGTTACATTTGATTACTTTTATGCCATTCATTAAGTACTTCAAAGTGAAGTTCCTAACCACAATTACGTTCTACCCTCTCCTCTACTGCATTGTCCTGTTCCCACAGTCTTATTGAATAAAACTTTTCAAATCATGTTGGCATATTTGCTTTCATAGAACAGCAGCAACAGAAATGTCTGGGAGACAATGTAGCTAGGGAAAAGCATAAGCCATTGTATTTCTCATACTCTATTCCTTAAAACAAAGCTATTTATAATCTTTGTAAACTTCATTTATTTTACTAGTGACAATGACAGCCCTCTAAAGCAATACTTATATATTTGAAGCAAATATGTATATATGTTTAATCCTATTAGAGTGAATTCTAAGATGCATTTCAAGTATTTTTTTAAACACAATATCCATTTCATAGAATAACCTTTCTAACAAAAAAGTTATCTTATTCCATTCAAGCTACTGTAACAAAATACCATAGACTGGGTAATTTGTGAACAACAGAAATTTATTGCTCATAGTTCTAGAGGCTGGGAAGTCCAAGATCAAAGCACCAGCAGGTTTGGCATTTGGTGAGGGCTCACTCTCTGCTTCATAGAGGATGGTACCTTCTTGCTGTGTCCTTATATGGATATGAACAAGCTCCCTTGGGCCTCTTTTATAAGGGAGCTAATTCCATTCATGAGAGTGCAGGTCCTCATCACCTTATTATCTTCCAAGGCTTCACCTCTTAATATCATTGCATTGGGGATTAGTTTTCAACATATGACTTTGGGGAGTGGGGGAGCCAAAACATTTAGACCATAGCAAAAGTGTATGAATGTACATTAGAAAATTGATTCCTTTTGGAGGGGTGGAGGAGGAGGAGGAACCTGAAAAAGAGATGCAGGCTTGGCCAGGGAGGTGGTAGGGGATCAGAATCTTATCATCCCAGAATAGAGAGGAGGAGAGCATTCCCAGATGGAAGTTAGCAGCAGTGTCAGATGTGTGAGAGATTTCAGAAGAGTAAAGACTGAAAAACTTCCATTTGGTTTCAATGAGGAAGTTGTTGGTATCTTTGGTGAAAGCAGTTTTAGGCAGGTTTGCAGGGGACATTTGGAACCTAGATAGCTATGGAATGGAGGTTAATAGGATATTAAAAAGTAGAAAAATCAAGTATAGATAGTTTTTCCAAGAAGTTTTGCAGGGAAGGAAATAGAGGGAGGAGGCAGCTGCAGAATGGAGATGTGGAGCTGGACAGGGATTACAAAATTATTAAAAATGGGAAGCATTAGAGAGCTTGTCTGAATATACAAAAGAAGGAGTCATAAGAGAGGGAAAGTTTGAAAACTCAAGTAAGGATACTGATGTAGCAGAGAGAGTCTTAGGTGGCAGGAGTAGGTGGGATCAGATGGGATTTGTTTTTACAGGAAGAGAAACCTGCACCATTGTGACAGAAGCAAGAAAGGGTTACTGGGTGACAAAGATAAAATTGGAATATGTCTCTAGTATCTATATTAGGACTGCACATTTGTACCTGTTATTTGCTATTTCTGACATTCCTGACTTCCTCCTTCCATATATGCCTATACTCCTAGCCATCCTTACATACAGAGCTCAAACGTCATCTCTGGAAAGCCTTTTTGGCATGCACAATCTGCTGTGGAAGATTCTCCTTGTGCACCAGGATGCTCCCTGTGTGTTGCTCTATGCATATCCTGTCCTATAATAGGCATTTACTTCTGACTCTTACAGAGTGTAAGCACTGTGAAGGTAGGAGCATATCTTATTTGCCTTTGTATCTCAGAGCCCAAACCATATGAAGAACTCCATCTGTATCTATTGAATCAATGATTGCTTTTGCTTAGTTGAGATGAAATATCACAGACATACCTACTCTGAACTCCTATGAGTTGTGGGCATGGGAATGGAGTGATTTCTCTTCCCTCTCTAGTCATGAATTCCTATTCCTGGCTTAACTCACAATCCATTCTAATCATTGTCACTGCTGTTCTCTCTGAGCATGGCTTTTCCCCAGGCTCAATGAACATGGCTCCCCCACCCTCTTTCGATATTCCAAAAAGTCACCCTAAGTAACAGATTTTTCTTTAAATGTTAGGGCTTAGTGGAAAAATACAGAAATGTGCAGAACAGGAGTCACTTTAAAGTGAGATATTAAAAACAATGATAAAAACCAGTTTATGATCTCATTGACAATCAAACCCTACTGCAGGGAAACTCTCACTGGATATCTTTCTCATGAGAACACAGCCTGCCACTTTTTGCAGGAGCTACCCACTCCTTATCTCTCCCCAGAATTCTTTCTCTACTTTTCTTCTCATTCCATGGCATCCACCCCTTCCTACAAGGACTGTGCTAGGCAGAACAATGGCCCCCAAAGATGTCCATGTTCTAATCCTCATAACCTGTGAATATATTAATATTATGTTACATGGCAAAGGGGAATTTAGGTTTCAGATGGAATTGAGGTTGCTGATTAGCTGACCATAAACCAGGGAGATTATTCTAGATTATCTGGGTGTATCCAATGTAGTCACAAGAGTCCTTAAAAGTGAAGAGAGAGGCAGCAGTGTCGGTGTCAGAGTGATGCAATGTGAGAAACGTTCGACCAGTAATGGTGGGCTTTGAAAGTGGAAGGGGCCACAAGCCAAGGAATACTGGTGTTCTCTAGAAGCTGGAAAAGGCAAGGAAATGCATTCTCCCCTAGACCCTTCAGAAAGCGATTCAACCTTCCTGACATCTTGATTACAGTCCACTGAGACACATGTTGAACTTTTTGAAGACAATAAGAAATTTGTGTTGCTTTAAGTCACTAAGTTTATAATAATTTTTTATGGTAGCAAATAGAACACTAATACAAGGATCATGACAATAAACACAAATTTCTCTTATAATGTGAGATATCTTAATTCTGTTCACTTGAAATCTGCTCCAGCCTAAGCTCTGGAAGCTTCATTTGCCAAATTAAAAAGAATATTAATAAAGTTTCCTTTAAAAAAACAGCCATTTATCCCTAAGATTAATTAAAAACAGCCCTCTCATGCTCGAGTCCTTTTGTTATATTTATGATGACATTTTCCATTTCTGTCATGAATACACTGTTCAATGAATGATTCTAGAAATAACATTATTCCTCTTCCAGGAAGACACTAAATATACACTGGTGTATACTCACTGTGTATTTTAAATAAGAATGTATAAGTATGTGCCTATTGAAGGGATGGGAGAAGACAAATTTGAGGAGTAGGGATTTTTTTAAAATGTTGATTTGCCAAACTCTTCTGATTTGACTCTTACAACTCAGTATTAAATAGGTGCATCCTGAAAAGTGCAGAGATATTATATTTAATAAAATTGAGCAAAAGCATCATTAAACTAACGCCCGTCAATTATTCAAATAGAGATTCCTAAATAAACAAGGTAAAGTTCCTGTTCTACATAAACAGAATAAAGTTCTAGGGCAATCCTTCTCAAGCTTTAATGTGCAAACAAATGACCTGGCGAGCTTTTTAAAATGCAGTTTCTAATTCAGTAGATCTAGATGGGAGCCAAGATTTTGACTTTCTAATAAACTCCTAGATGATGCTGATGATGTTGGTCCCTGGACCACATTTAAAGTAGTAAAGTTATAGGGGACCTTGAGGGTCATAGTAGAACTTAATGCTTGAAATCTATACTTCTATAAATTAAACATATGGAAAGTATATGCTCACAACATCTCAGTTTATATAGCAAAGAGAAAATTGCTTAAACTTATTATTTGGAATTGAAAAGTTTTTATGGCAAGAATTTAAGATTATGAATTTCACTTGCAATTTCTGATGGCATAATTAAATAATTCTTTTTCAATGACTCTAATCATGACAAAGTGTGTACATCAAGCATGTGTCTCAAAATAGATTTTCACTAGCTTGTTCACCTTTATACTAGGAAAAGCTTGGATCAGGAGGTCAGATGCTATTAGCTTGCTCCATTTCCCACCACTGACATACCGGAGAAAGGTTCCAAGCCTCAAGTAGAAACCTTGCATTTGGCTAGGTTTCATATCCAGCGTATTGCAGGAATAACAGTGCAGCAAATCTGATCCCATTACCTAGACTTAAAACATGTCAACGACCCCTTAACAATGCCTGCGAGATTTCCCCGATGATCTGTCTTCTGTCTAGCTCTCCAGTCTCGTCTGTGCCAGTCTCCGTCCTTCGTTCCTTCATCTCCAGTCACACTGCTGTTTTTTCAGTTCTTTCAGTATGCCATTCTCCCTCCCACTTCAGGCCTGTGTTTATGCTCTTTCCTTCCCATAAATACAACTCTCCCCAAACGCCTCACTTGATTTAATTCCTAATAATTTTTCCAGTCTCAACTCAAAACTCACCTTCTCACCAAAGCCCTTCTTTGACTTCTCAGGCTAAATCATGTATCTTTGCCATACACTCTCACAACTTCTTTAAATGTACTTATCACAATTCATAATTGTATACTTGGGTGATTATCTGATCATATTTGTGAGCCTAGATGACCATACGTTCCGTGAAGACAGGGTCTGTATCTGTTTTCCCACCACTGCGTCCATATTGTCTAGCACAGAAAAAGGCATTTAGTAAATATTGATGAAAGAATGAAAGTCAAATTTGCTTTTTAATGGGCTAGTTTAGACAATTGATGTTAGAACTAGGGACATACATTCTCATACAAAAGTGGCTGGCTTGGGTATAAAATTTTAGAACAAGCCTTTTTCATTCATTGGTGACTCATAATATGTAGGTTGGTCAATTCTCTATTTTTTTCCGATTCATTTGTTCTATTCATTTCTTCATTTTTTATTCATCACCAGGTACTATGCCAGGTGTTAAGAGTATGGATATGGACCTATCTGGGTTCCTCTCCTTGGGAAGCTAAGCCTAGTGAGTAGTTCTTGCTGGCTGTGCAATGCTCAAGTGTCCTGAGAGAGGTTTGTGCACAGTTTCCATTTGTGTATGAACCTGTGATTACAATGGAGAATATGCAGTCAGGGCAAGGTTAGAATCTGACTCATGTCATTTCCAGGAAGAAGACCCATGTGGACTGCCTGCTCAATGTTTTAAACAATAGAATGGATAAATATTATTCTACTGTAATGAAGTAAGACATAGCCTTTTGCCACCTCCTTCCTTCTACTATGTGTTGTTTGAAACTTCAACAATGATCAGAACCTGTGTTATGTAAATGCTTAAAAAATAATAACTACACACTTCGTAACACTAGAGCAACGACATATCCATTGTAGTAGGATTTTAACACAAGGCAGACATTTTGATGTTTTCCCTAAATTCACAAAATAGAATTTTACCTATTCTTTTAATTTTAAAAGGAATGAAAATATAAGCATTAAATAATTTTAAAAGTGGACAACTTCCATCTTAGTCTTAAAGAAATTCTCTGTTAGTCTATAGTCAAGAGGCACTTCATGAGACTTTAGAGCTTTACCAAAAGTAACAGTTCCTAGCCAGAAGATACCAATTTTGAAGATTCATTCATAAAACAAATATTTATTGAGTTCTCCTTATATGCCAGGCATCCCTCTAGGGACAAATATCTTTATACTCACAGAGTTTATATTTTCATTAGGGAGAAAGAAGACACATAAACTGACAGGATAATGGCAGAGAGTAGTAAATAAATGCAAAGGTGTATTGAGACAGTTATGGGCAAGGCAGATCTGAAAAGGAGACCTTTGGGTTGAGACCTGGAAGGTGCATGTCTTGCAAAGAGATGGAAGAATAGGAGAGAGGATAAGGTATGCAGAGGACCCAAGGCAGAATCCATGTTGGTGTTTTAGAAGAGCAGGAAAAGAGGCCAGACGCGGTGGCTCACACCTGTAATCCTAGCACTCTGGGAGGCTGAGGCAGGAGGACTGCTTGAGGTCAGCAGTTCGAGACCAGCCTGAGCAAAAGCGAGACCCCGTCTCTACTAAAAATAGAAAAAATTAGCTGGGTGTGGTGGCATGTGCCTGTAGTCCCAGCTACTTGGGAGGCTGAGGCAGAATGACTGCTTGAGCCGAGGAATTTGAGGTTGCTGTGAGCTAGGCTGATGCCATGCACTCTAGCCTGGGTGACAGAGTGAGACACTGCCTCAGAAAAAATAAATAAAAATGAATTAAAATAATAAAAAAATTAAAGAAGAACAGAAAGAGAGCCAGATGGCCCAAAGCTACAGAGAGAGAAGTTATGGTCAGATCGAGGTCGTGGTCAGATCCTGTAGTTTTCCATTTTAAGCACAATTGAAAATCACAACAGGATTTTAGACAGGAATGATGTAATGTTTAAACAATTACTCTGGTGCTATGTAGAAAACAAATTATAACTGAGTAAGAGAAGATTGAGGGAGATCAATTAGGTCGTTGCATCAGTCCAAGAAGGAGATGGTAGTAGCTTGAATCAAAGCAGCAGCCACGGAAATGGAGTAAGTTCTTGGATTCAAAAAGTAACTCTGCATATAAATCTGCAAATAAATTTTATTTAGGCAGTCATTTTACACAGAAAGTTATTCCACTAGGCAACTGCCATTGTCTGTAGGCCATTTTATGAAGGCAAGATGGTTGTAGTTAAAGTAATAGTTTTATTTCATATATAGGTTCTGTTAACAGACAGCGCTTTGAATTCATCCAGTACTTTGGATTCAGCCAGCCATCTTTCTAATATTTGCCTTTACTCACAAGTAGGTCAAAGTATTAAAAAGGAATTAGAATGATTCTATCATAACTTTCTGGAAACAGAGCTGAAACATAAACCCTACTGTTAATGAAGAAATGCAGTGACAGTAATGGCTTATCACGGCACTCATTTTAGAGAAAGAAGTGGCAACCTCATAGACTGATAAAACTATTATCTTCTAATCAGGGAATGGAAAGGCGACTGAAACCTGTTTAGTGTCTTCAATAGTTTTAAGTTTGGAAAGTATTCTCTAAATATAAATTCTATCAAACAGTACTTAGAATACAAAATAACTTTCTAGTTATTTTACCCCATTATACAAACAGTTGTCCCAAATATTTGTAGACAACCACATAAATATTTTTTACATTAGATAACCTAACACTTTGGTGTATACATATCACAGGGATAACATGGTTAACCCTTTCATGCCAGGCTTTGATTGGAGACTATTTTACTTTAATGGCCATAGACATTAAGGTTGTTAATCACCATAGTATAACATAAAAATGCTTTGTTCATTTCTTGAATTAGAATTTATGTAATAGATGAAATTTTATATTGCCATGGTACTAAGTGGGATTGAATTTATAAAACTGTTAAAGAAACTTACAAGTACCTTCAGGAGCAGTAAGTGATGTTTAAAGAATTGTAATCTCTAAATCATATTTTCCACTGAAGTACAATTCTTCATGAAATAACTATTGTTATATGTAAGAAATTGCAGTCATATTTAGAACCATAACCACACAGTTTCAAACAGTAGGGCCTATCCATCTTCGAAAATATCTTATGTCAAAATTTCTGTTCTTTCTTTTTAAATAAAAAATTCTACATTCCTGAAAATATGCTCTCTTTATCCATTGTTATTTTTGGTCTCTGAAAGTGTAACTCACAGAAAGTGTAAGTCACAGATGCAGAATGTTTTAATTAACAATATTGAACAAATGAAATTTCTTTTTTTGCATTTTCCACATTTGAACTAGGAATGAAAATTGAAACTAGTATTTTTAAAGAATGAGTTATTATTTCTCCCCAATTATTTTCTGACTTTTATTATTCATAAAAACAGAGTATTCAGTGAAGGCTAGTCAGTAGATGGAATAATAGGGCTGCTCTTTTTCTAGTTGCTTTTACCACTAAGAATATTCTTAAGTGTTTCTATATCATAATTTCCTTCTGGAGGCATCTTATTCTTTTTTCTATATTAAAGCTCAACATATGCAATGATAATTTTAACTAAAAATGATTAATAGTATTATAAAATAGTTCATCAACAGTAAGAGTCATAGTATTCATGTGAATAAAGCTGGGCTAATTTACATTGCTTAGTATTCAAATGTGAGAACAGAACTCATGCCTCTAGACTATTAGCCTAGTCTTCTAATTCTGAACACTTTTCAATTAATTTTCTGCTACTTTATAATTTGCAGCACTTTGAAACCTATAAATCATAGGTGTAGCAGTGTGTATCTTCTCCATCTCATGGTGCCCCCTCCCCCATCTAGGATCCAGTCCAGGATCAAGCATTGCATTTAGTGGTCATGTCTCTTTAGTCTTCTTTGATCTTGAACTGTTTCTCAGTCTTGTTTGTCTTTCATGAGCTTAACATTTTGTAAGAGTACAGGCCAATAGTTTTATAGAATGTCCCCCAATTTAGGTCTGCTTGGTGTTCCTTCATAATTAGATAATGTTGGACATTTTTGATAGGAATACCTCAGAATCATATCAGGCTTTGTCCCATTATCAATGATGTTAACTTTGATCAAATGAATACCTTGGTGTCTAAAAAGGTACTATTTCTCCCTTTAAAATTAATATGTTTGTGGTGAGTTATTTTGAGACTATATAAATATCTCTGTGATGGTTAATTTTATATGTCAAGTTGATAGGCTATGGTGCCTAGATATTTGGCCAAACACTAATTTAGATGTTGCTGTGAAGATATATTGTAGGTGTGATTAACATTTACAATCAGTTGATTTTAGGTAAAGATCACCCTCAATAATGTGGTTGGGTCTCGTCCCATCAGTTGAAGGTCTTAAGAGCAAAACCTGAGGCTTTTTGGAGAGGAAGAATTCTGTCTCAAGATCCTGCCAGAGTTTCCAGCCTGCTGGCCTGTCCTACAGATTTCAAACTTGCCAACCTCCATGATCATGTGGGCCAATTCCTTAAAATACATCTATTTTTACATATATGTGTGTGTGCATGTATATAAAATAGAATATATATCCATATATGGTATTATATAGTTTGTATATCTATTTATATGACAGGATGAGGATACAGGATAGATAGATGGGTATAATATATATATCTTACATTGTATATATTAATGATATGATACATATTACATATATATACAGGATATATATATCTTGTATACATATATTAAGTATATATATGTAATTATATATGCGTGTGTGTATATATTACCTCTCTCCCATTGATTCTATTTCTCTGGAGAACTCTGACTGACACAATACATTCTTCATAATACATTCACTCACTAGGTTTAGCATTCATTGATGATTCTTGCCTTGATCAAGTATTGGTTGCTGAATGGTAATATCCTATCATCTGTATATTTATTAGTTGGAATTCTAAGGAAAAACCTTCCTTTCTCCTTCATTTTTTTTCACATATTTATTTATATCATTACAGACTTGTAGATTCTTATTTTACTTGGTAGGCTACAATCAGTTACTATCATTCATTTTAATGCCTAAACTGTTCTAATTTGACAAGATGGAGGCCCTTCAAAGCCCTCTCCAATGTCCTTCTGACATAACCCCACCATTCTTTGACCACTTCCATAGTTTCTGTCACAAGATGCTCTAAGCTTATCCCATACTTTCCCTGACACAGCTGTTGATTCAGTGGTTTCTCTAAGGAACTCTAATTTTTGTTGTTGTTGTTTTTGCTTTTTTATTTGTCTCTTTGTTTGTTTAGTGGAGAATGATATTTAGAAACTGAAGTCTGGGTTCTATGGAGTCACTGTATATTTTAATGGCAGGTAACAAGAAACCTCACAGGCAATTTAATCAATTCAATTCAATTAATATTTATTAGTTACCAACTATGTAGAACTGCAAGATATTCTGATGAGAAGGAAATGAAGGATTCAATAGGTTTTTCATTAAATGGGTTAACTTAGTCAATTGAAAATATACCTATTTTCAGGTTTGGGAGAGTTTTATAGTTATTGTTATTATCTTCTCCAAATTTGATCTGTAAGTTAATTAAACATTATTGAAAAACAAACAGGTGATTTAAAGATCTAAATAATTTAAAAACTAAACTATGGAAATTAGAAGAAATGTGAAACAGTCATCAATCTGTAGGGTGGAAAAAGAGAGTGGAAGGTGTTCAAAGGACAAGAAATATCTAGTATTGACATGGAAATAGGGAAACCCAATATTCCCATACACTGCTGCAATAGTATAAATTGTTATTGTACTAATGAGGACAATTTAGGAAATCTATCAAAAAATGCCTGTGTCCTTTGAAATTCTACATCTATAGGTCTATCTTAGAAATTTACTAGTTCCTGAGCACAAGGAGATAAGTACAAGTCTAATAATTGCAGCAGTTCTGGTCAGAGTAAAATATTAGAGACAATCCAAATGTGTATCAGCAGGGGATGGGTTAAATAAAACTGTGCTATGGATACGTTATAGATTACTATAAAAGTTAAAAGGATAAGTTAGATATCTATGTGCATCTATGGGAAGATCTTCAGGACAGGTTAATTTTTTAAAATATTGCAGATTATTTCATGTTATTTCTGTGAAATAAAATATCATATATGAAAATGTAAATGCAGAAGAGAAGGTCTGGAATAAAAACTTCATGATAACTCAGGAAAGGGATGTAGAAATAAAGGAGATTGGATATTGAATGTTACTCTCTATCTATTTAGTATTTGAAATTCTTTGATCAAGAAAATGTTATGTATTACTTGAATAAAATGTTTTTAAGTTATTGAAAAAACTGATTTCTATACCCATGATCTTAATGCTATATTAGAATATAATGCTTGCCCTTTCCTCTTCTTTCCTATTAGTCATCTGTAGCTGCATAATAAATTCCTCCACAACTTAGTGTCTTAAAGGCTTAAACAATGAATATTAATTATCAGTTTCCGTGAGTCAGGGTCCTGGGCATGGTTCAATTGGGTACCTCTGGATCAAAGTTTGTCATTAGATTGTAGTCAAGCTGTTGACTGGGGCTGTAGTCAAGGTGTTGTCTGGGGTTGCAGTCTCATCTGAAGGCTCAACTGGAGGGGAAATCTGCTTCTGAGCTTCCTAATCATGAGTCTTTACACCAGAGCAAGTGATCTGAGAGACAGCAAGAGAGAGCAAACAGTATGGAAACCATAGTCTTTTAAAACTTAATCTTTGAAGTGACATACCATTGCTTTTGTCATAATCTCTTCATCAGAAGCAAATCAAGAAGTCCAGCCCATGCTGAAGGGGAAGGGATTACACACAAGTGGGTAAATACCAGGAAGCAGTGTTCCTAGATGGTCATCCAAGAGGCTGCCTAACACACCATCCCCAGTAAATCCTATTCAGAAACAAAAACCTTGTAAGTTCATATATTTTTTAGAGTTTTGGAGAAGCATAGGCCATTTCTTTTTATTTTTTGATACTCCTAACATATTACAAAATTAAAGTATCTTACAAAAAGAGTTAATAAAATTATTTAGTTTACCTTAACATTGACAGATATTAAGTGAATTAACCCTTTCAAGATAAAATATAATTTTACTATTTAAAGTTAATTTCAGAATTTATAAAAACTATTAATTGATAGTTCACTATAGAAGGTATGGTCAGGTAGTAGGTTAAAGTGAGACACATACTTTCTTTCAATCCTGTAAGATTTTATGTTATTTCTTTTGGAGAATATATAAAAAATCAATGCTTCAGGCCCTTCATGAACATGCATTTCTAACCAAATGACCCTCCCAGTAGCCATTCTTGTGACAAGCCCTAAGGTACCTAATATAGAATGGGTTTCATGATTCTGCTTCATGATGTATGATGCTAATATCTTTTCTATTACACAAAATATTGTAGGTAGTTTTATCTTAAACTTAGGCTAAAACTCTGAAGCTTTCTTCTAGCTACTAGAACAAATTATGTATACGTTTAAAATACAAATATTAAGAGACCATCTTTAAAATCAAGCTCAGGGGAAATATTCTGAGCCTGACTGATGGTATTAACAATAATAAAAATATCTTTGATAAGCATATGCAAATACTGTTGTGGGGAAACTTGTTGCCTGGTCCTGATGTTTCTTTTATGTGGTAGGAGCTCTACTAACGTGATGCTCTTGAGTCCTTTCCTTTCTCTTTTTTGGGGGGAGAGATTGCAGCCAGCCTTTTGTAGACAGAGTGCATTTTGCTCTGCTCCTCCATGTTATACATGCTTCAGGGGCAAGTGATCACATGAAGAGATCTGTGGTGGTCCAACACCATCTGTGACTAGATAGGCAAAAATAAATGTAATTTCAGCATCTAGGGTTAGGAAGCTAATCTGCCTTCAGATATGCCAGATTCTCCAAATTGAGTTTTCTTATCAATAAAAGTGATATTTTACTCACCATTGGTCTTCTCTTTAGATTTATCTCTCAATTAGTTCAGAATTCATGTGGGGAAAAATATGTCATGTTGGTTTCTCCCTGTAATGCGTTGGATTGTGCCTCCCCAAATATATATTGAAAACCTAACCTCTAGTACCTCTGAATGTGACCTTCTTTGGAAATAGGGTCATGGTAGATGTAATTAGTTAAGATGAGGTCATACTAGATTAGGGTGGGCTGCCCTTGATCCATTATGACATGTGCTCTTATAAGAAGAAGAGATGCACAGGGAAGACCACCGAGTGAAGAAGACAAAGGCAGAGATAGGAGGAATGCTGCCACATGCTAAGAAACACCTGAGGCTGCCAGAATTTGGAAGAGGCAAAAAAGTGTCATCCCCTATGGGCTTCAGAGGGAGCATGGCCCTGCCAACACCTTGGTTTCAGGCTTCTAGTCTCAAGATATGTGAAAGAACAGATTTCTCTTGTTTTGAAGTAACCAATTTGTGGTATTTTGTGATAGCAGCCTTAGGAAACTAAGACACCCCTTTTTTAGTCAGTTTGACCTGCCATAACAGAATACTATAGACTGGGTGGCTTGTAAAAAACTGAAATGTATTCTTCACAATTCTGTAGGCTGGGATGCCCAAAAAGGCAAAGGCAGATTTAGTATCTGATGAGGGCCCACTTCCTGGTTCAAAGAGTACCATTTTTTCACTGTGTCCTCATATAATGGAGGGGATGAGGGACTTCTCTGGGGTCTCTTTTATAAGGGTACTAATCCAATACATGAGGGCTGTGCCCACATGACCTAATCACCTCCTGAAGGCCACACTTCCAAATACCATCACATTGGGGATTAGGTTTCAACCTGTGAATTTGGGGGGTATGTAAACCTTTAGTCTATAGCACCCCCCATAAAATACAAACACATATAAGACCTGAATGAACTAATCTTGAATTTTACTTTTTTCTCTTCAAGTCAAGTGGAAAAAAAATCCTTGAAAGCGGAAATCAGTTTAATCTTAAATTATCTACCTTCTTGTTATAGTATAGGTACATCATCTCAAGAGAGACCCATGAAGATCTCATTTAATTAATTAACTGCAAGGAAAAGATTTGAGCTCAGTAGTGAATATTTTGGTGATCAAACACTTTTTTCCTTTATATGGATGTATATTGTACTCTATGGAATGTGGATCTCTGAGTGCAAATTGCATTTCTCAGAAAGGTTTCTATTACAATGTGCTATTTCCACACATTAAGATACTTAATGCATAATTTGTATCTTAATTCATAATTTGGCATTGTTAGATGCATTTTGCTGAAATATTTTTCTCTCCTTAGTCATACTGAAGAACAAAGAAGTACTAAAAGACTATTTGGTCTCTGAAAGAACTATATTCAATGTATTCTAAAAAGAGTCTGATATCAATGGTTAAATCTAACTGCAGATGTATATACGCTTTCCATATGTGATAAAGCATATCAATGTGTGTACTAGGCAGAACTTTTAATTTGTTGGCAGAATTTCATCTTTGAACAGAAAGCAAAAATGATCATGAGTGAAACATGACAAGCTTAATTTACTAAAAAAAAATGGATGCAATTTTTACTTTTTTATGCTGGTATAGATATAGGGGGATCTATAACATGGATGACATATAACCACTCCTCTGTAAATGTGTAAATTCTTTGGAGATAGGGGAATGGGCTGGATGGCAAGGGAAAGCATCATTGGATACTCCAAAGGAGAAAAAATCTTTTTATTCAGACATAAATAAAAATTAATTATATTTTCTAAAATATTTTGTCATGCCTTTGATTTAATCTAGAAGAAATAAAGTATTGCCAGTGAGATTTCATCAGCTAAAAATATATATAAGTAAACAAGGTTTGAAGTTAATTTAATTTGTCATTAGATTGTTTAATTATGATTAATAAGGCACAATGATATACAGGATGATATATTTTCAATGACAGAGGTGCCTACAATTTTTAACATGGTTTCACTTAAAATGTTTTTGGAAAATTCTTAGTCTTCTTGCAGATGCTTGTACTCAGCTAGATAAAGAACTGATACCACTGAAAGCATTTAATGGTTCTTTTTTATTTTTATGAAGCATCATTACTGCTAAATCTCAAGAAAAATTCTTTTTTTTTGAGGTTATGGATGATTTAATATATCTTTTTTTCCCTCCTTTTACCAACTTTTCTGCATTTGGTATTTAGTTATTTTTTAATTAGAGAAAAGCAAAACTATTAATGTTAAAAATGTTTGGAGAAAAAGAGATAAATATAAACACTAAAAACAGACTTAAATTTAAATACATATGCCAATTGATTTACAAAAATTATTTTTTTAGGTGGTTGACATATATGAGTTTTAAATTTTATATACCTACTTATTTATTTTTATTATTTTACTTTGTATCTATTGATTTATGTAAGTTTTCATCTCCTGGCTTATATTATTTTTAATTAGAAAAATAAAAAGCAGTATTGATGAAAAATATGGGAAGAAATATTCTGAAATATTAAAAAAGATTATTAGATGATAATATTTTAGATTTCATTTTCTTGACATTTGCTTTTCAACAGTTTCCATAATGGAAGTTAAACTATATCTAAAATAACTCAACAAAATAATCAGTAAATATTAAATATTATAGTTTTTGTATATAAATATTTGTAGAAAAACTATCTTTTCAGAAAGCTGTATTACTTTAATACTTACCATATGTTCTAAATAAATAACTAGCATGTTTCCTTTTTATGCACATCTTTTTGATAATCCCTATTTTAAAAATTCCTCAGAAAATTTTTTGAAATGTTGGAATAATTAATTGCTTTATGCAGTAAGCATCAAGTTAAGAATTTAATGTTTATTCATTTCTTTTGCAATAGTACTTCAAACTTCTTTTATTTTAATGCTGGCAATGTGATAATAAATGAAAATATTTTCAAGACTGATTTTATCGATAGTCACTCTAACTCAAGTGATTAAAGAGAATACCATAGTCTGTAGTTACTAAATGATAGTTTTATTCCCTTCAAAATAGTTATTCATCTTGGTTGGCTGCTCTAGTGGAATTTTGTTTAAGACTCTAAAATTTGTATTAAAAGGCAGCTGTGACTTAGTCTTGCTGTAAATTCTTATTAATACAGTACACTAAGAAAGGATAACTAGTCAA
Source organism: Daubentonia madagascariensis (assembly GCA_023783475.1). Classification (NCBI taxonomy): domain Eukaryota; kingdom Metazoa; phylum Chordata; class Mammalia; order Primates; family Daubentoniidae; genus Daubentonia; species Daubentonia madagascariensis. The sequence goes on along the minus strand of JAKFHU010001684.1, from coordinate 18,287,480 downwards.
AGAACTCAAATGTATACATCTTAATCCTAAAAATGCTATCACTTCAAAGTGAATTACAGCACCATATGGAAATGTGAATTTGTTTGAAATACTACAGTTTTTAAAACATAAAATATATATAGGAACACTCATACACTGCTGGTGGGACTACAAACTAGTATAACCTCTACGGAAAGTAATATGCAGATACTTCAAAGAACTAAATTTGGGCTCATCCATTCATTTCAACAGGATTAAAATAAATGATGCACATACCTCACAGGGCATTGAAATGTGTGGTGATGAAAGGAAAGGGTGAATTTGAAAGATGCAATGTGCAAGATTTTAGATTTGACAGAGGGATTTACTTCTCAAATTGTCCTTATCATTGATTGGATTTACTAATCAATGAGCAAAAATGGACTGAAATGAGAAGCTGTGCCTAAAACCGGTAAATCTACGATTCATATTTTACTTCTGCTTGTTGAAAGACGGGGCAATTTTGATGCATGTCTGAGATAACATTATACATGATCTTTAAACTCATATCCTGGATCCTCACCTAAAGCCATCTCAAAACTTCATCTAAAATTGCTTTGTAATCTAATTATTAATTCAGAAATGTTTTTCTAAAATAATATTTTAGAATTTTAGATTTTAATCACGCCTTGATTTTTCTGGCCTTGTGAGTTCATGTTTGTAGTTTTACATGTTTAACCTTTGTGTATTTTATATTGTTTTAGCTATTTTTTTATTAGTAGTATTGTAGTAGTATTTTTTTTAATTTTTAATTTTTTATTCCAGAATATTATGCGGGTACAAATGTTGAGGTTACATATGTTGCCTGTGCACTGACCAAGTCATAACTATAAATGTGCTCATCCCCAGACAGTGCCTACCACACCCATTAGGTGTGAATTTACCATCCCCTCCTCCCCCCTCCCTCCTGCCCAACATGCAGTGATTGCCACCTGTATATGTGCACATAAGTGTTGATCAATCAGTACCAATTTGATGGTGAGTACATGTGGTGCTTGTTTTTCCATTCTTGTGATACTCACTTAAAAGAATGGGCTCCAGCACCATCCAGGATAATACAAGAGGTGTTAGTTCACCATTGTTTTTTGTGGCTGAGTAGTACTCCATGGTATACATATACCACATTTTATTAATCCACTCATGTATTGATGGGCACTTGGGCTGTTTCCACATCTTTGCAATTGTGAATTGTGCTGCTATAAACATTTGACAGCAGATGTCTTTATTATAGGATGACTTTTTTTCCTTTGGGCAGATACCCAGTAGTGGGATTGCTGGATCAAATGGTGGTTTTACTTTTAGTTCTTTGAGGTATCTCCATATTACTTTCCGTAAAGGTTGTTCCAGTTTGTAGTCCCACCAGCAGTGTATGAGTGTCCTTATATATATTTTATGTTTTTTAATACTGTACTATTTTAAACAAATTCACAGCTGTTCTTTTGTCTCATAAGTTGTCTCCTTGCCTATTAAATAAGCTGAGAGGACATGGTTATGATTCACAAGGTTGGTTTTCATTATTCCCATTATTCCATTTTTAATTTGTACATAAAGATGGGTGAAAATATTTTGTCTTCATGTTTTACTCTAAATTATACATATAGTTATAAATTATATATCTCAGATTAATTTCATCAATCCTTTTTAGAAATAAAAGCTATTTCCTATGAAATATCATTTTCACCTATGGATTTCAGGTATATTCTGTGTTCTTTAATTTGTTTAAAATGTCCTAATAATTTTTTATTGAAAGTTTTACCACAAATTCACATTTCTTCCAAAATTCTAATTTCAAATGCATTCCACTTAAAAGTCAGGATTTCCTAGAACTTTTATCTAAATAGAATTCCTTAACTGCTATTATTTCCCCATAATGGAATTTTTGTTGGCATAACAATGAGTATAAGGAAATGCTACTTATTTATACCAGTAGCCATAACCAATGCAAAATATGCTGTTTTGGCAGAGTAGTTATTAATCAAATATTACTTTGCTTTTTGTAGTTATTCACATATTTCATTATAAGTTCAATTAACATCCTCATCATACTCAGATTTAATTTTTAACATCTAATGAATAAACTCTTGTGAGTCGTCTATGACTAAAAACAGGAGTGATATATTTTATCTTAGCACCAAATGATATGGATGCCATTGCTGAAATTTATGTTTACATGTTCTGTATGTTTTTTGTCTTCTATGTATTCCTTATAAAAAGCTTTCATAGTAACACAGGAATATGAAAGACATGGTTGGAGAAAAATTCATCATGACATAAATTATTGTATTTGTTTAATGTTCTTATTTTGCTCCCAATATTCTTGCATTTTTCTGATTGAGGACATTTGTTGGATGCCTTCCCAGTCCCCATTCCATCTTCCCAATAGTATCAATTTTTTTTTTTTTTTGGTGGAAGTGGTGGTGGATCCAAATGGTTCCAGGGAAGCTAAAAAAAAAAAAAAGCTCTAGGGTACTCCAATCAGTTGATTCCACCTCCCTGGACACAATGTGTGTTTCAGGAGGTGGGCAGGTGGCATCAGCCAGTGCAAAGAGAGTTAATCTTGAGACATTTGGTGGGAATGCTGACATAAACACACTCTCCTCCACAGAGCAAATGTATTCCAGGAAACATGTGTTGCAGAGATCTGCTTATAGTCATCATGGTATTACAAGGAGAGTTACTTTAAAGAGATACCAGCTCTGCAGAAGGCAGGCTGGAAAGGCAAAGAGACTATATCCTCGGCGATGTGCTTGTACAGGTAGCTCAAGCACCACACAAACCAAGCCTAACTTTGGGTTTTTTAGTTATAAAAGTTGATACAATACTCTATAATTTTTAAGCCACTTTGAGCTGGATTTTCTAGTATTTGCAAGCAAAGTATCCTAGCTGATGTAAGCACTCATGGTAGGAACATCTTTCCTATGTTATATTTCTCCATGTTGAGTAGTTCTGTGGCAACTGGGACTTCCCACTTCTAATTGCTCTTTCCTTCTGAGTACTATTTCCATCTTAGATGTGAAAGAGTTTTGTCCTGATTACCAGTCCATTTAATTTCTTTTACTACTTTGTTAGATTTCTTCTTAGAGTTCTCAAAAACAGTTCAACATTATTTATACTTTTATTTTTTAAATTTAAATCATGTAGAAATGCTTAGGAAGGCATAAAACTCTTATGAACAATTTTATGAACTTTCTTAAATTCAAAGTAGTTGGAGATGTTAATACAGCAATGTGTAAAATTCCAAGATTAATTTCAAAGAGACTTAATAAGTATTGAAGATATAAATATAATTCTTATAGTTATTTACCTACCTGCTACTTGCCACTATTGATTTGATAAATTAGTAGGTATGTTTTCACCATGATCACTATATTTAACAGTCAATTGGCTGAAGTAATCACATAAAAACTTTAAGCAGCTGAACTTGAGAGAGCATATCTAAACATTTTACATTTGTACAATAAGACATATGTAAAATAAGCTAAGAATCACAAGTTAATCCCAATACTCTTTAAAAGTTCAAGGTTGTTTTGCTTTTTTGTCCTTTATTGGTCAATTTTGGTACAGACTGTTGATATGGAATTTTGTTATTATCTATATCTTTGGCGGTATTAGCTATTCAATATTCAATGAAATATTTCATTATTTCACACATTAGTACCTTTGGTTAATATGGCAGCCAAACTCAAAATTTTTGTGAAAAACAACAGAATTTGTTTTGACATTATTTTCATATGAATCAAAATTTCTGGTAAAGAAACCTTAATGAGCCAATGTTAAAACACTAAATGATCAGTGCAGAGTAAAATATGTATACAGTAAGTTATGCAAAGGTAGGTGCCCCATGAATAAGCAAGTTCCTTTCAGTTGTCAGGCTGCTAGAGATCAGGAATGGTAGTGTCATCAACAACTGAATTATACAAGGCTGATATTCAGGTAGTATACCCATTGTTTTGTATGTACAGGTTGTTCAAGTAATGACATACATGCTAATGCCTTGGTCATTCCAACCCCTCCCCTGTACCACCAGATCTTCTAAGGTCCTTTTCCAATACTCTGGTCTGTGTTCATTTTAACTGGTCATTATCCATGCTGTAACAGTTGTTAAATATTTTTATACCATCCCTGGATCAAAGTGTTAATAGCATTTTATGTTGATATACCCTACCTTAATTTTTTAAATGAAATTTTCACACTGTTAATAAGCAAATAACACTGCGACTTCAGGCTCATACTTGACTTAGCTGATTTCTAGTACTCTTGACAGTTCTTCCATGATCAGTAATGTGGAAGAACTGTCAAAAGTACTGATATAAAATCAGTAATTGTTTTGTCCCTCTCTGAAAGGGGTGGGGATATGGGTGTCAAGAACCTGTCCCCAAACCCTCTCCCCTCAACAAAACAAACCTAGTTCCCTCTACTCAGGAATGATGGGAGGTGTCCCAAAACATTGTGACACCCATCCCCCAAACAGGTCAAGTAACTCTCGAAGTAATTCTGCCCTTTATTATGTAAACAGTTACTGATTCTTACTTTGGAAAGAGCTCTGTTATGGCTGCCTTTGAAATGAAATCACCAGTTTCTCAGCTCACAGCTCAGTTCCTCCTACTCCTTGGGTCTGACTTCATCAGTGACAGCAGAAACTTCAGTCCTTCCTCTGCTCCTCCTAATCCTCTGCCCCACTCCACTCTCTTCCTAAACTCCCCCAACCTCACCATTCCCTAATCATACCCCACCAGCCACTTCTGGTTTTTAAGATAGTAAAAGGTAAATGAATGGGAAAAAAACATGAGGGAAAAGTAAGGAAAGTGTGCTTAGTGAGATCATTGGAAGGGTATGTCACTGGTTTCACTATTATTGAAATTGAATTCTTTAGCATACTCCTGTCCGTATCTGCTGTCTGATTTAAATTCACATGTATCCCTGTGTCTCAGTCCATTTAATACTGACATCTCTTAGTTATTACCACATCAGGAGCAATATTTCCCTAATTTGAAAATTTCATGATTTTAATAAATTATAGGTTTTCCCCCAAATAATGAACAAATAAATTCCTGTATTCTCTGGGTTGGTCATGACATAGTTTTATAGTAGTTTAACACTACAATATTTTGTTTTGGCAAATAGTCAAATCTGTTCGCATTCTCTAAATACATAAGGACTACTTGCAAATACAGGCAGTCCATAACTTGGATGGGGAAGAGTGATAACAAAAAACAAACCTGAATCATTAAGTAAAATATAATAAATGAGCCACATGAATATTGATGCAATGTTGACTATGGTATGATGGCCGTAAGAGTACCTTCTGTGGACATCTAGGTTTTCAATGCTGGCACTAGTAGTAGTAACAGAGACTACAAATCATCTACTTCTAGTAAGAATGTCGGGGCTAATGTCCACTTCTGAATAGAGAAGTCAGAGAGGAGACTGGTGACCTTGGGAGAACACAGAATTATTTCTGAAAAGAATCAGAATATATTTTTGGGGAGAAAGAGTGAGCAGAGATGGAGATGCCACTAGAGATAGCATAGGCTATTGGGGTGAGTGGCACTGATAACTGTGAAATGTGTTGAGTTTGAATATCTGAGTGGAATGGTCTAGCAGGTTGGCATTCCATAGCCTGACATTCCAAAATAGTAGCAGCTAATCCCCATCCAATCCACTTGAAATTTCATCCCTACTTAATCCCCAATCTATTCTCAAATGTTTTCCATCAACGTTTGACGTAGGAAGCTATAAATTATCCACGAATATTCAAATTTCCCCTTCATTCACGTGTAGTATTTGCTGATTTCTTCAAGATAACTTAATTCCTTAAATTGGAGTTTAATTTAGTACCAGCATATTAATAACATGATTCAGAGCACGGTGTGCTATGGTCTAGAGGTGAAGTCTGAAAAGTCATTTGAGAAATAGCATTATTAATTTTCAGTATACTCGTGAAGAAAATAAATGATTGGATAATTATATCTTATTGGTGTAAGAATTCATAACCAAGATGACATGCTTTTAAAAATAATATCTGAATCAGAGCTATCTTTGTGTGTGTGTATGTGTGTGTATAATGTTTCAAGATCTCAGAAGGAAAAATATGTTATCCTGGTTCTAGTTTATTGGAATAAAAAACAAAGTTATAATTTGTATGTATTAAGCATAAAGTTCTATGTTTCAAATGTATAAGGTTTCACTTTCATTTATTAAATAATAATGAACTTCAGCATCTAAGGTTTTATTTAAAAAATATTTGAAGCTAGAAGGAAAAAGACCAGATGGTGAAAACATATGGTGTCCTCATAACTAGTAAATTATAATTGCTGGCAATCTGTAGGCATATTAATCCAATAATCATTTCTAGATTCCTCTTGGATTGTTACATGATTATCTATTTTGTTAGAAATTAAAACATGGGGAAAGAAGTTCTTGTCAGTGATTCATCTTTGAATATATTATACAATCAAATTAGAATTAAACTGAAGTTTCTCAGTGTATGAAGAGAATTTACCAACATTTGTAAAAATTTCAAAGCCACATTTGCCTTACTACATAATCTCGTCCAGTGAGCCAAACAAAAGCAAACAAAAACAAAAAGTAAAACTCACTGAATAACCGATCAGGATCAATCATTTTTCACCTAAGCAATATTGATTATTTGTTCAGATTTTAAGATTTTTTTTAAATTTTAGAGCCTAAATTTCAATCAGTTTTGGGGACAAAGAGAAGCTGGATTACATTCTTCCCACTCCTGGCACACATTTTTAAAATGACACAGCTATGAAGAATATTTAGTAAAAAGAAAACCTCTCATTTTGCTTTCTTATTCCATTAGCTGAAGTGTAGATATCGATATGGTCCTTTGCAAAAATTTGGAGTTAGGAATAATTTTTTCTAATTAAAATAGGACACTTAATCATACTACCTTACACATATACAGTGTTGTATAATTTGAGAGCTTATTTCTACATATTCTAGTAGTTTAGCCTCACGTTACCACTTTGAGACTAAAAAATTGTGGGCAATAGCCTTCAGATTTCCTATCCCTTACTACTATTTTCTTCTAATTAGATGATTTGGCCTGCCCGAAGATTATTTTCTATTTTTCTTTTTACAGATTAGCATAGGCAAAACCTTATTATCAAAGTTGCTATGAGAGTTACATAGCACTATCATCTTATTAAAGTAGCAATTTATAGAAATAGTGAAATTTATTTTGAAAAATGCTCTGTTGAAAAATCCAAAAGAGTGAATAAGATTTAAAAATTGTTTGAATGATTATATACCAAATGAGTTAAGGCAATAAGAATAAATAAGTCAATTAAGACATCCAGCGATGATACTGAGGACAAACACTGTCTATTGCTCATGTATAGCTTTAGTTTTATTAATCATCAGAGGATTGGGTTTATAAAAATGGATTTTTAAACTAATAAACGTAAGTGATATTTTATGATTTAAAAAGAAAATAAATTCATTTAAAACACTCTCCCTCTCCTTATGTATCCAGAATCTTTAATATTACTAGGATTTTGTTTAAAAAATATGGGGAGAGGGTTGAGAATGTTTTCTCTTTTTCTTCTTAGTATGAACCAGACCTTTTATAATAACTTATCTTTGACTACTTTTATTTTGATAATTTTAAATGCCTGCCATACTTCTATCTACCCTTGCCCTATGTCTATTATTTATTAATGCATTACTACTCTTAAAAGTTTTTGTTTTGTCTTAAGAGTACTATGTATTGGCTTTTTTTCCTTTCCTTTCCTTTTTTTTTTAGGGACAAGGTCTCGCTCTGTCGCCCAGGCTGGAGTGCAGTGGTGTGATCATAGCTCACTGCAGCCTCTAACTCCTAGGCTCAAGTAATCCTCTCAACTCAGCCTCCCGAATAGCTAGGGCTACAGGCGCACACCACTATTCCCTGCTAATATTTTTACTTTTTGTAGAGACAGGATCTCCCCATGTTGCTCAGGTTGGTCTTGGACACCTGGCCTCAGGCAATCCTCCTGCCCTGGCCTCCCAAAGTGCTGGGATTACAGGCGTGAGCTACCGCATCTGGTTATTGCTTTTTAAAATTAAACTGTGACAGTTTGAAAAATGAAGAAAAATTTTAAAGAAATAAATATAAAGACACTCAAAATATATCATAAAGAGATAACAATTTAATTCTGATGTAGTCTTCATATGTTTTTTCTAAGTTGAGATAATACTGTACATTTCATAACCTTCTTCTGTCATTTAAAACATTATAAAGTGAACATTCCCCATATCAAGATTTTTGATACCCAACTACTTCTTTGGGTAATCAAGTTTGGGCAATCTATTTCTTTGATTCAATAAATGTACTGTTATTCAATTTTAGAAGATAACTGTTCATATTTATGATAGAGTTATATGCTATTTTTCACTGTATGGTTATCTTAGTCCTTTTGGGCTGTAATAACACAATACCATATTCTGGGTAGCTTAAACAACAGAAATTTATTTCTTACAGTTATGGAGGCTGGGAAGTCCAAGATCAAGGTGTCAGCAGATTCAGTGTCTGGTGAGGACCCACTTTCTGGTGACTTCTAGCTGTGTCCTCACATGGCAGAAGGAACTAGCTAGCTCTCTGGGGTCCTTTTTATAAGGTCTCTAATCCCAATCATTAGGGCTCCACTGTCATGATCTAATCACCTCTCCAAGGCCCTACCTCTAAATACCATTACACTGGGAATTAGGATTTCAACATACGAATTATGGGAGTACACAAACATTTAGACCATAGCAATGATTTTCCTCTTTTATGCTTTAACTAAATGGATCTTTCTTTTATAGATGTTTGATAATTAAGAAACAGATAATGGCTTTACTTAGCAGACACCTGTAGAGGCAGTGTGGTATTAATGGAGAGGATTTCAAAGCAAACCTGTTATCAACTTTCTGATTCTAGCACCCTATTTCATCTGTAATTTTAGGTGTGGTATAACTTCAAACTGTAAATTTCCTCCTCTGTGAAATGGGGATAGCACCACCTATCTTAATGGATTTTTATGAGGAGTACATACCACTTTGACTGTGAAAACACTTTGTAAATATATTGGATACGGTTGACTGGTGCAAAATGTCCAACCTGCTGTCTTTTAGTGGGCCTTTCTGTATTGGAAAGGCTGGAAGGCCAGACCACAACACCCAGGCTCTCTTTCATCAATGTGTATTGTAAAATCAGTTCCCCCAATGTAGATGCCAGAGCCTGGGAATCTGGAATTGAGCCAGAGACCATCCCTTGGCTGCTTTATGTTGTGTTCTGCTAGCAGGCATAGTTGAGAAATGGAGTTTCTCCACAGCAGAAAATATATTCCTTAACTTTAAAGGTGTCAGGAAGAAATTGGCCTCCAGGAAGCAGCTGGTCTCAGAGGGCCAGGAATCCATTGCTCAAGGAGTTACTCTGGGGAGTGGTAATTTTTTATCTTTGGGCACAGCAGTGTTGGTGTTTTTTTTATAACCCACAGTTTCATCAGCTGCTCCTAATTCCCTGCCTTCCTGATTCTGGCAGAGATCAGACCTAGAGGCCCAGCCTTGAATCCAGGTGTCCAGTTCTTCAAAGGATTTTATATAATTCATTGATTTGATTCCTTTCCTGCTTAAAGAATCTAGAGTGATTTCCAGTTCCTGAACTGAACTTTGAGTAATACTGTCAACTATAAAACAATACCAAAATGCTAGTGATCCGGTGATTGACACTGAAGGTTTCAATCTACTTTTGAGTCTTTCAGCTTAAATATCCATAAGCTAAATTCTAGAATTGATATTCTGAGATATTCCATGATTTTTTTCACGTTTCATAAAAGTCACCTTCCTTTATTAATTAGTTATTTATTAATTATATTAGCAATCTCTATTCCTCCTTATCACCTATATTTGAACTACCAACTTTTTCTGCTTAAGAAGTTATATTTAATTTTCTTCTTATTAGGGAGTCACTGAAGACTTTGATCTTAATAATTTATGGAACAATTCTCATTTCTAGGCTATAGTTGTAATTTTTCCCCACATTCATGTTAGCCAATCCAAGGAATAAAGCAAAATGGTTTCTAAATTATTTTTGATGTGCTATTAGACTGACCTCTTTTCACCTATATATTCTTAACAAGGTAAGCATTCTCAGATGACAACCCACAAGGATGTGAAGGGAAGACTATTAACCTCGTTTGTGGGCTGGATGGCAAGACACATCTACTAGCACTTATAAATGAAGCATAGCACAAAATAGATTATTTAGGAGCATTAGTCACTCCACAAACACAAAAGACACACAGATAATTTAAGCTGGTTGTATTTCCAGGTATCTTGGTACATTTCCAGTTATTAGGATGCTGTTGGTGTCTATGTCAATATGTATCATTTAGTAAAGAAGAATTCATCAACATCACTATAATGTGTGCTCAATAAACCAGCAGATGGTGTATGGCAATTTCTTCAAAGTGACATGAAAAACATTCCATGATATCCCTTCTTGTTTCCTACTACATCACTATATTAGAACATATTTTTATTTGCAAAATAAAAAGATAACCAGAAATTTGATTGACTTTGTGTGCAAAGATAAATGAATGTTAAAGGTACATCTAAATTTGCCTGTATGACCTTGTGTGAAATGTACTGAAAATCATAAAACAGAGTTCTGTAAGCAGAAAAAAATTATTAATGCAGAAGAAAAAATTGCTGATCATCATACCTTAATCTGTCATGTTTCCTACTTAACCAGAGGTTGGATGAGATCAGTTGAATTTGAAGATGAGCTGAAGATGGATTTTAAATATCCTCTTTTCTCCAGAGCAAGCTAGGACAACATGCATAAAATAACTAAAATACATGTAATATGAGTGTTTAATTTGAGAAATGCTGAAATATTGCTATTAATACCAGTTTTTCATTAAGAACTATCAGAATTAATCAATAAAACCCAGGTCCTAAAGGTTTGATACAACTTACATACAAATTTTTAAAAAATTATGAATAGGTATTCACTTTTATAAAACACTTAACAAAGGTACTACATAACATAAGTTAAATTTAATAACAACTGAATCAATATGCATTACTATTTTAATATAAATGATTAGCAGGTACAATTAATAAAAGTAAAGTTTAATTAAAAATAAAGTCAACACTATATAAAATTATAAAAATGCAATCATGTTACATTAAAAATTGAATACTATTGATTTTTTTAGCCAACATGAATCAATTGTGTCATGGTTGAGTCATAAGCATATGTTTTTGTGAAAAAATTTCCAATTGCTAATGAAATTTTTTCTGACATTAAACTAGTTGGGGAGGGTTTAATGAGTTTGTTCTCAGTTGGGCGAAATGCTTCCCTTTGTCACCATATTCAAACAATCCAGTATCTCATTTAATAATTTTGTGAAGGGCTTTTGGAATGACTTTTTGTTTTTGAAAAGGCTCTAACATTTCATTGGTATCAAGATGAGTTTTTTTTCCCCAAAATAAAGAATTTTGGGTTTGAGATCTATTTTGGTTTCATCATCCATTGACGGAGATTTTGGTGCACTGCCATGTTCATGTTCACACTCCTCTTGTTCTGAAAATCTTTGGATTAGGAAAAGATTGTTCTTGCAGCTAATTCTTTACACCACCAGGCTATGGTTACTTATTGAGATTTATCCTGGTACTGATCTGCCTAGATGTGTAGATTGCCAATGGTTTGTCTTTTTAAAAATGTTTTTAAGGCTGTGTGTGGTGGCTCATGCCTGTAATCCTAGCACTTTGGGAGGCCAAGATGGGGGGATTGCTTAAGGCCAGCAGGAGTTCGAGACCAGCCCGAGTAAGAGTGAGACCTGCACCTTTACAAATAATAGAAAAATTAGCAGGTGTGGTAGCGTGTGCCTGTAGTCCCAGCTACTTGGGAGGCTGAGGTAGGAGGATCACTTGAGCTCAGGAGTTTTAGGTTGCAGTGAGCTATGATAAGGCCACTACACTCCAGCCTGGACAACAGAGTGAGACCCAGTCTCAAAAAAAGGTTTTTAAATAAATTGGGTCCTTGACCTTGAAATGAGTCCCCCAAATTTAAATAACTCAGATGTCAGACTTTTAAAATCTAGAAATAGTAATATTTCATTAACAAAATGGTTGGTGTTTTATACTATAAAACTGCAAACCAGAATGGCAAACACAATGTGTGTAAGCCATACCACACAAAAATACTGCTAGTTTGAAGTGACAAAGGAGTGTATGAGAGATTAAATTAAGAGGATTTTTAAAAACTAAGAGAGCAAAGAATGGGGGGGAGAAAAGCCCTGACAACTAAACCCTCTTTGTGGTGGCAGCAATGTAGCATTCAGGGAAGGGTGGGGTGGGGGAGATAAGGGATGACTTTGGTTTGATTTATCTAATCGTCGACCTCAGATAATTGTCAACCTTAGATAATTCAGAAAATAGGATTAAGTATAGAGTCTATTTGAGCTCAAAGCTTGAGGATGACTACCAGGGAGGATACATTTCGGTTGCCCTAACTATACACTCCAATTAGTAGCAGTTACAAATGGGCTTTTAAAAGAAAAAAAAGAAGCAGTTCCTAAGTTGTTTATCAAGAATTTATGTCAAAATAACATAAGCTATTGATTGGCTATACATTGCTCTTTGTATCACAAGTTCCAGGAACATGAAGATAAGCAGCCGGTTAGGAACAAAATGCCTTTAAACAATTGTCGCTGGGGATGGGTGCAGGGGACGTGACTGAACTCCCTTACTTATGTCTCTCTGGGCCTGATAAGTTTTGCATACTTCACTTATCTCAGACTGAACTGAGCTATTTTTTAATTTTTTAAAAAAAATTTATTTTTAATTATTATGAGTACATAATAGTTGTATATCTTCGTAGAATGCATGTGATGTTTTGATACAGGCATACAATGTGAATTAATCAAATCAGGGTAATTGGGGTATCTAATACTTCAGGCATTTAGCATGTCTTTGTGTTAGGAATATTCCAATTCTACTCTTTTAGTTATTTTAAAGTATAACCTAACTTATTATTGATTATAGTCACTTTGTAGTGCTACCAAATCTTGTTCATTCTATCTAACTATACTTTCGCACCCATTAACCATCCATACTTTATCTCCTCCACACCTCCTGCTATCCTTTCCAGCCTCTGGTAACCATCATTCTATTCTTGTCTCCATGAGATCAATTGTTTTTAATCTTTAGCTCCCACATATGAGTGAGAACATGTGAGCTTTGTCTTTCTGTGTGTGGCTTATTTCACTGAATACAATGTTCTTCAGTTCCATCCATGTTCTTGCAAATGGCAGGATTTCATTGTTTTCTGTGGCTATATAATATTCCATTGTGAGAAAAAAATTCCACTGCATATATGTACCACAATTTCTTTATCCCATTCATCCGTTCATGGACACTTAGGTTGATTCTAAATCTTGGCTATTGTGAATAGTGCTGCAATAAACATGGGAGTGTAGATACCTTTTTGATACACTGAATTCACTCCTTTGGAGGGAACGACCAGGTTTGCTGGATCATATGGTAGTTCTGTTTTAGATTTTTGGAAAACCTCCATATTGTTCTCCATAGTGGTTGCACTAATTTACATTCCCACCAACAGTGTGTGAGGGCTCCTCTTTCTCCACATCCTTGTGGCATTCATTATTGACTGTGTTTTTGATAAAAGCCATTTTAACTGGGGTGAGATGATATCTCATTGGAATTTTGATTTGCATTTTTCTGATGACTAATGATGTTGAGTATTTTTTCATATACCTGTTGGCCATTTGTAGTCTTCTTTTGAGAAATATCTGTTCAGATCCTTTGTCCATTTTTAATTAGATTATTTGATTTTTTCCTATTGAGTTTTTAGAGCTCTTTATATATATTCTAGTTATTAATCCCTTGTCAGATGGGTAGTTTGCAAATATATCCTCCCATTCTGTGGGTTGTCTTTTCCTTTTGTTGATTGTTCATTTTGCTGCACAGAAACTTTTCATCTTGATGTGATCCTATTTGTCCAATTTTCTTTGGTTGCTTGTACTTTGCAGCTATTACTCAAGAAGTCCTTCCCCAGACCAATGTCCTGAAGCATTTACTCAATGTTTTCTTTTAGTAGTTCTATAGTTTCAGGTCTTAGATTTAAGTCTTTAATTCATTTTTATTTGATTTTTGTATACAAGGAGAGAAAAGGGTCTAGTTTCATTCTTCTGTGTATGGATATCCAGTTTTCCCAGCACCATTTATTGAAGGGAACATCTTTTCCCCAGTGTATGTTCTTGGCAACTCTGTTGAAGATAAGTTTACTATAGATGTGTGGATTTATTTCTGGGTTCTCTATTCTGTTCCATTGGTCCATGTGTCTGTTTTTATGCCAGTTTATACTATGCTGTTTGGGTTACTACAGCTCTGTAGTATAATTTGAAGTCAGATAATGCAATTCCTCCAGTTTTGTTTTTTTTGCTTGGATGACTTTGTCTATTTTGGGTCTTTTGGGGTTCCATATAAATTTCAGGATTATTTTTTTTTCTGTGAAGAATGTCACTGGTATTTTGATGGGGATTGCATTGATTCTGTAGATTGCTTTGGGTAGTATGGACATTTTAACAATATCGATTCTTCCAGGCCATGAACATGGAATAGCTTTCCATTTTTTTGTGTTTCCTCTTCAATTTCTTTCATCAATGTTTTATAGTTTTCATTATAGAGATCTTTAACTTCTTTGGTTAAGTTTATTCCTAGGTATTTTATTTTATTTATAACTATTGTAAATGGGGTTACTTTCTTGGTTTCTTTTTCAGATTGTTTACTGTTTGCATAGAGAAATACTACTGATTTTTGTATATTGATTGTGTATCCTGCAAATTTACTGAATTTGTTTATCAGTTATAATAGTTTTTGGGTGGAGTCTTTAGGTTTCTCTTGATATAAAATCATATCATATGCAAACGAAAATAATTTGACTTCTTCCTTTCCAATGTGGATGTCCTTTATTTCCTTCTATTGTATGATTGCTCTAGCTAGAACTTCCATTACTGTGTTTAATAACAGTGGTGAAAGTGGGCATCCTTGTCTTGTTCCAGATCTTAAAGGAAAGTCTTTTAGTTTTTCTCCATTCAGTATGATACTAGCTGTGGGTCTGTCATATATGGCTTTTATCATGTTAAGGTAAGTTCCTTCTATACCCAGTTTTTTGAGAGTTTTTATCATGAAGGGATGTTGAATTTTATCGAATGCTTTTTTGGCATCAATTGAAATGATTATATGGTTTTTGTTCTTCATTCTATTGATTATGATCTATCACATTGATTGATTTGTATATATTGAACCATTCTTGCATCTCTGGGATGAGTCCCACTTGATCATGGTGAATAATCTTTTTAATGTGTCGTTGAATTTGGTTTGCCATCATTTTGTTGAAGATTTTTGCATCTATGTTCATCAGACATATTGGCCTACAATTTTCTTTTTTTGTTGTGTCTTTGTCTGGTTTGGGTAGCAGGGTGATATAGGCCTTGACAAATGAGTTTGGCAGTATTCCATTCTCTTCAACTTTTTGGAATAGTTTAAGTAGGATTGGTATTAGTTTTTTGAGTTCTTGATAGAATTCAGTAGTGAAGACATCAGGTCCTGGGCTTTTCTTTGATGGGAGAATTTTTATTATTGCTTCTTTCTCATTACTTGTTATTGATTTACTAAGGTTTTGGATTTCTTCCTGGTTCAATCTGAATAGGTTGTATATGTCTAAGAGTTTATTCATTTCTTCTAGGTTTTCCAATTTATTGGAATATTGTTGCTCATAGTGGTGTCTAACAATCCTTTGGATTTCTGAAGTATCAGTTGTAATGTCTCCTTTTTTATCTCTGATTTTATTTATTTGGGTCTTCTCTCTTCTTTTTGTAGTCTGGTTAAAGGTGTGTCAATTTTGTTTATATTTCAAAAAACCAACTTTTTTGTTTTGTTGATCTTTTGTATTTTTTTGTTTCAATTTATTTCTGCTTTGCTCTTTATTTCTTGTTTTCTACTAATTTTGGGTTTGTTTTGCTCTTGTTTTTCTAGTTCTTTGATTTGCATTGATAGGTTGTTTATTTGAAGCTTTTCCATGGTTTTGATGCAGGCACTTATTGCTATAAACTTTCCTCTTGTTACTGCTTTTGCTGTATCCCATAGGCTTTGATATGTTGTGTTTTCATTTTCACTTGTTTCAAAAAATTTTTAAATTTCCTTCTTAATCTCTTCATCAATTCACTGGTCATTCAGGAGCTTATGGTTTAATTTTCATGTGTTTGTATATTTTCCAATGTTCCTCTTGTTAGTAGTTTCTAGTTTTATTCTATTGCAGTCAGAGAACGTACTTGGTATGATCTCAATTTTGAATTTTTAAAGACTTGTTTTGTGGCCTAACATATGATCTAGCCTTAAGAATGATCCGTGAGCTGAGGAGAACAATGTGCATTCAACAGCTGCTGAATATTCTCAAATTATTATGATTTTATCTTATTTTTTACTATTTATGTGTTTATTTTTTATTTCAAAGTATTAAGGGGGTACAAATGTTTTTATTACATGGATAGCTTTTATAATGCTTAAGTAAGGGCTATCAGTGTGCCCATCACCCAAATAGTGTTCATTGTACCTATTAAGAAGGCTTTTACCCCTCCCCCCTTCCCCCTCCCTTCTTAACTTCCTATGACTTTTACTTCTCTCTGTGCCTATGTGTGCCCATTGATTAGTTCCAACCTGTTAGAGAGTACATGTGGTGTTTGTTTTTCTATTCCTGAGATACTTCATTTAGGATAATAGTTTTCAGTTCCATCCATATTGCTGCAAAGGACATTAATTCGTTTCTTTTTGTGGCTGAGTGGTACTCCGTGGTTTATATACCACATTTTATTAATCCACCCCTGAATTGATGGGCACTTAGGTTGATTCCACATCTTTGAGATCTACCCAAAGGAAAAGAAGTCATTTTATCAAAAAGACACCCGCACTTGAATGCTTACTGCAGCACTATTACGATTTTAATAATAGTGAGAGCTAACAATTTTGAATGCTTTGTCATTTAGTATCTCAGATACTGTAAGACCTACTTTACACAAATTATCTAATTTATTCCTCACAACAATCCTATGAAAGCAAGTACTATTGTAATAATCATATTACTGAAGCTTCTAAATACAGAGAAATTTGTCCAAGGTTGCACTACTCACAGCTCATGAAATTGGGGGAAGAAACAAAAGATTTGACTGAAGAGCTGGGGAGTTATAATGTTTTTTCTGGAGCTGCACTACTTATTACTTCATTATACTGCTATTACAGCAAGTGAAAAGAGTATAGAGGCCTTTTCTTTATCTTGTTAATTTTGACAGCTAAGAATGTCTGTGCATTTAAACATTTAAAAAAATCAGTAGTATCATTGGGAAAATGGTTTAAATCTGTTTGTGGTAACAATCCAAACAAAAATTCTAATTTGATGTGCTAAACTGGAAAGTGGTTTAAAAAGAAGCCTCTGTGTACTTTGTAAAGGATGAACTCTGCTAATGATTAACACTCTCCACTGTGATCACCACCATAAAATAACTCGCTGAGGCCTGGTGCTAGGTCTTTTCACATTCATTATTTCACTTAAGGATAGTAGGTTTCAGGTAGTGGAATAGCGTGGGTAGGCCTGGAATCAAGAAGTGCCCTGTATGGAGAGATTTCAAAAACAGCAATAAAACCCAGTAAAGTCAGCCTGCTTTTTATTATCACCAGGCATCAGTATTTCTAAACAATGTCTATGGGAAAATATTCCTGCCTGAAAAAGATCTGTTGGTCTTGTGAACAAAAGTTTTCTGAAAAGGAATTTAGAGGAAGAAGGCTTTATTCTAGTGAACAGTTTGCAAACCAGGGAGAGGCTGCAAGCTTCTGTGTATGTAAAATGAAAGTGTGTTCTAGAGAACAAAAGAAAGGTCTGGGTTTTATAGCAAATTTCCCTCCCAGGTTCCCAATTAGGTCAACTTCTGCAAATGAAGGATTCAAACTTGCTTAGTTCGGATTGGTCAATGCAGCTGAGCCCTGATTGGCTGATACAACTGAGCAATGATTGGTTGATTTAGTTAAGTTCTGAAAGCCCCCAAGTTAAACAGGGGTGTGGTTGTGACCTCTAGTCAGCAAATGGATGCTTGGCTCTGTTTAAAATTTTGGCCCAGTTAGCCATTTTGGATTCCTCTTGAAGGATTGACTTTTTCAAGTTCACATTTGGTTAGTCTAAATTCTAAAGGATTGCTGTGGTAACTGTTGAGTTTTAATAACATGTGTGCAAACTTCAAATTGGTACTTTTTTGTTACTAAACCTTTAATGAACATTATATTTTATATATGGAAGTTACTTTGGAAAATACTTTGGATAGAGCTGCCTCCCTTGAAACATACACATGCACAGACACACACACGGACTCAGCTACATGATTTCATTGCATTTGAGCATGCTTTGGGTGAAATTCTCTTTCTAACTCTTATGGTAGTACATATTCTTATATTTAAACAGTGATGAAAATAAATAATGGCAGCACATTGTAAAGATGAAGAAATAGAACTTGACTTACTTCCATTCTGTCATTCTATGTGATCACTTGTAGTCTTATTTATATTTAAAATTTAAAACAGTGGTAAAATATGAACTGCAAAATGTAATATATTTGTTTGGTAAGTGCCTATTTTAGTTCATTGGAAATATTTTACTAAATCTAAATGTTATTAAAATTAAAATACATTCTTTTTAATTTTTTAATTATTTTAAAACTAAGGAATAATTCAAGAAAACAGAAACTGCAATGTTATTATTAATTACAGTTCTCCTTTGTTTCCAAAAATGCATTAATGCAATAAAAAGTATTAATTCATTGCCTTTTCTCCTTTTTATACTGTAGTTTTAATGTTCTTTTTTTTAAACTGCCATGTTCATATGAAGTCAAATAAATGAAAAAAATTTACTGTCTGCATTTCTTTTCTGGCCATTATTATGGGCTCAGAAGCATATTTAAGAAAAAACTCCAAAAATTTCACATATTTGTAAGGTACTCTGTGGAACTCTAAGAAGCCAGACTTCCTAGTTCCTTGACAGCTGGGACCATATCTTAACTACCCTTATATTCATTTCCTTGCTAAAATAGAGTTAAGAAATACAACACTTGCCCTTGTCTTTTTGGAACTTGAAATGTCATCAGAGATGGTAAATATGAACGGATAACTATGATAAAATAAAGTATCCGAGTATTGCAGACAAATGGTAGAAAGTGTCAGAAGTAAGAGAAGAGAGAGATCTTGTAATCAGGGTAATAACAACATATGTCATGAATGATTATTTAAAATGCACATTGAATAACTTATAAAGAACTTATGATGAAGGAAAAGGTTTAATGGGGCAAAGGTAACGAGTTTGGGTGTACATCTGTTGAGAAGTAGGTGACTCTTTAGTTCTGATCGTGAATAGGGGTCTATGGATTTCCTCTGTCAGGTTTTTTAAGGCCGGTGAATTAGATTTTTAGCTAGAACCTGAAAACATTTTTGACACACCTAATAAATAATAAATAATTTATTCAGCATTATTTTATTTAGAAAGTATAGAATATTATATAATTGACATCAAATAAGCAACGATATGACATGAAGTTTTTTAAATGGTCTCAGCTTATTCCACTGTTCTTTGTATAAAAATATACAGAACCTCATTCTCCCTTTAGGAAGGCACTACGTAGAGAAGATCAGAGATTTAGAGGTGAGAAGCCAATCCCAGACCTATGGACATTATATACTCTTTACAGCCCTGTGAAGTCTCTCATTGTGAAGAGGTGGTAGTAAACTTTGCTGAATGCAACTGAGACTGTGTGGGCATTGTAATGTTCTTTTATTTATAGCTCACATGCCTTTTGAGATCTAGAACTGGGCTTGTATTGTTAGATCTGAGTAGCAGCATATTTAAATTTGAAATTTGTGTAGGAAAGGCTTTTAGTCTGTTCTGCCTAAACATGTATGTAGTTTTTTAAAATTAGTGTTTTTTTCCCAATTAAGGCTGAAAATAAATTTATATTTATAAAATTCTTTATTCTGCTAGGTGCTATGATTAACAGACAGTTTGGTTTTTGGAATTCAATTTATAATTATCTTTATATTATTAATATTTTTTGTGGGTACCATAATTATTCAGGTTTAATTTTGGTAGTCAAGACACTGGCACCAAAACCATAGGCCCAGCCTGCACATTAGGTTTCTCTGGTTTGCAAGGTTGTGACTATATTTGAAAATTGATGCTTTTCCAAGAGCATGCCTCTTCCATATGCCTCAGGACTTATGACTTTCCATACCCTCATTCCAGCCTACTCCTAAAATTGTGAGGCCCTTAAAGGCATTCAAAATTCTGAAAGTTATGCTATTTGTTTTCACTAATAATTTGTCTACTTTTCTAACAATAATAATGACAGCATATTAAAGGAGTCTCTTTTAAGCTACGGAAGATACCTTAATGTCTGGCATGCAAAGAGTTAAGTAATTTACTCACAGAGAACAATCTATTACTTCCAGTTTATTCTGGACAATTAAAAATCAAATCGTTGGAAGTTAAAACAATTGATACTAAAAATCTGAGGTCAAAGTATCTCCAAGTCACCTTGGAAATTTTAGTTCAACTAACATTCAGAAATCACACAGAAATATCTTCTTGTTAATCACAACTGGATTTGCTGTCTTAGATTTGTGGGACTTGAGATCTGGCACGGCTCTCTCTCTCTCTCTCTATGTCTATGGATAAGTCACTTTGCCTACCTGAACTCCAGTTTTGTCTGTGAAAGAGTGGTGAAGAATTCTCGTCTCAAATGGATGTTAGTTGTGAGTCTGAAATGAGCTAACATGTGAGAAGGTGCCTGATTCTTATTAGTCACTCAATTAAAATGACATAATACCTTTTTAAACATATACTGTAACTTTTCATAAAATTAACTAGTTTTTCTTTCCTTTTTGGTACTAGCTTCAATTTACTTTTCATTTAACATTTGAAAAAAATTAAAGCATGGTAAATTTTCCAGTTAGATTGATTGTGTGAGATAAACAATTTTGTATTAAAAAATTTTCAAAATACTAATTGCCAATTATTTTTTGAGACAAATTTTCCATTGTAATTCCCCCTCCCTTTTTTTAAAGTTTATTTTCTTAAACCACTTTGTGGTGAGTTTGTTTTGAGCATATTTCAGACATTTCATAATTTATGTATGGAAAAATTGAGGCTTTCCTACCTCTAGTTAACATCTGATTTCCAGAAAACCTAGTGGTAAAGTGATATCCTATTTAACATCTGTAAATTTAAACATACTAGTTGAAATGTGGGAAAAAATTTAATTATACAGATAAATTCATCCCTCCCTATCTTTCAGAATTACTAAAATGTAGCTTTTCCTAGATCTTGAATATTTGAACAAAACCCTTTGTGGTCCAAGTCCTTGGATAATTGCATCAATTTAGTGTAGGAGGGAACCTGAGGGAGAATAAAAGAACATGTAGATACACTCCAAAAATAACTTGAAACTTGTAAAATGCATGTCTTTACTCTAATATATGGCTCTTGGAAATATAAATTCTGGTTACAGTTTATGGAGAACATTACAGCAATATTTATCAAAATGTAAAATGTACATACGTACATATTCTGTGACTCAAAAATTCTACCTCAGGCACTTTATTCTGTAGATAAATGCTCATGTGCAAAATGATGTGTATACAAAAATATTCATTATAACACTGTTTATAAAAGCAAAAGATCAGACTCAATCTAAATGGCCATTGATACGGTTTTGTCTAAGAAATCATTAGCTGTATATGTTTTATTATGAAAAAGCAGTTTAGCACAAGCTAACAGTGCAAGCTCTGTTGTCGTATTGCTTGAGTTCTCATCCTGGGTGCACCAGTTATTTACCTTATTGCCAAATTATTTAGTCACTGTTTGCTTCCATTTATGTATCTGCAAAGTGGGATAGTAATAATACCTACTTCACTGGAATTTTGTAGGGGTTAAATGAGTGCAGTGGAGGTTAAATATGTGCAGTATTTAGCACAGTGCCAGCACAGAGGAAATACTTAACAATTATCAATAGATCCTCTGACCTGCCAAAAACATCTGTTGCAGATGAACACAAAGAAATAATGACACATCAGTAGTAAGTGCTACCATAGAGAAGCACAGAGAAGGAAGCAGCAATTTTATATGAGATGCAAAGACATACATGTTAATGTAGATGATCCTGCAATGTAGATTATTTTTGTGTAGTTTATGGGAGGATTAACTTTACCCAATAGCCACTATAGGAGGAAAAACAAATAATACAAATATTTCCATGACTGGTATATGGTAATGTGCTGATATTCAATTTGACTTGTGATCTGTTCCCCTTTGGGCTATTCCCAAAATCCTTAGGAGGTAAAAGCTGTGATAAAGGGTAAATCAAATAAATGTTGAATTACCAGTCTTTTTACAGAAAACTATGAAGACGAGTCAATGCTGCCATATGAGCCAATAGAAGGATATAATGATGATGGGGAAAGAATATTTTACTCCACTAGGGTAATCAGCAAAGGTCATATCACATGGGTAAGAGAAAACTACTTCATAGAGATAATGAAGTTCTCCAGATGGTGGTAACAGCTGTGTTACAGGCATTCCCAGGGTATATCAGGTCATCAGAAACATGAGAAGAAGTCGCTTGGGGATGGCTAACAAAGTGACACGTAGTGAGAAAACCCAGAGGACCATGAAAGAGGTAAATAAATGAGATACTCAAGAATCTGCCCACAGTCCTCTTGGACCAGATATTTGAGCAACCGAATTTGGGGAGCACAAAGCAATGTTAAACATATCATATGAAAAACATGCCAAAATAATCAATTAAGATTTCTGAAATGTCAGGAAAAAGCAGGATTACACCAACCAGGGTAGGTTTTTGCCTGTGTGTCCAGAGATTTTCACTCCAGAAGCATAGCATATTTTATTTCTGTAACATCCTAGACGTTATTGTATTTGGATTTTTGGAATTGATTTTGGCAATAGTTATTTTACTCAGTGGATTGTGGGACATATTGATTGATGATAAGAGAAAAAGGGAGAATGGTTTTTAGTTTTAACAACCTACAGAATCAATTGTTTTTTCTTTTCCTTGTACCTGCAAAATTACACTGTCACATGTCTTTAAGCGTAATGATTTTCAAACATAATACCCTGAATGCAGAAAAACTAAAACATTAAGCATAATAGCTGTGAGTAAATGAAAATGGTTCTGATACAGACCCTTGTTTTTGGTTTGTGGTGAAATTCTTGAAGAAATGGACACTTGAAGTTTTAAAATTACAGACATTGCTGCTTCCTTGTTTCTCCTTCCTTAAACCAATCAGTAATGTAATAAAAATAAATAGAAAGGGAAATGTCAACTTTAATGAGACAATGAAACCATTTAGCCCTGAAATTTAGTATTTATGTATGAAGAAGAGCAACTAGAGGAAGCGAAAGTTTGAACAGTGTAAAAGAGGACAGCACAAAATAAAGACAATGTCTTATGAAATTAGTTGGTTTAAGAAAAGGGAAAGGGGAACAAAGACAGTATCTGCTCTTTTAATATGGAAAGTCTCCATTTGTCTTGAGAAGCATCTCTCCCCCCAAATTTCAATGGTATCTGCTGTTAATATTTACATTTATTTCTATTATGTGTAATTGTTTTTATTTTGTTGCAGAATCGGGTGAACACAGTACTCCAAAATCAAAAGCCTCTTGGTCGTACCAGCTGATGTGGTATTTGCAGGCTGCTGTAAATTTCTGTGAAATTTGTTTGAAGAGATGCTATCTTTGCAGCATCTTTGTGGTTGTTTTAGTGTTTACAGCACAAATCTTTAGCATATTGTGTTCTATCATAAAGTTGTGTTATATTACTTCATGTGTAGTATGAAAACTTTATAATAGTAAATTTATATTTTCTCTCTCCCAGCTTTTTGCACTACTGTTGTTATAAGAACTGTAGATAAGGACTAGAGGAGGAAAAGCATGTATGGAGTACTGGAGAATGAATTTGGTTTTGTGACTATTAGCTTTGAAAGACATAGCTTCAGAGATGTGAATTTACAGTGTAAAAGAGAGAAGCGTGTTTTGAAGGTAAATATTTTTAAATCACCATGTGTGGATATTGATTGAAACATGACAGTGAAGAGGTTCACCTGGACTAAGTGTGGAATGGGAAAGAAAGAGGGGGAAAGTTGGAATTCTGTGGCGGGTAAAATAAGAGGTGCTGTAACAGAGAAATGAGAAAGAAATCAAATTGAGAGAGCCAGTGACATAAAAGGAAACAAAGGGAAGGTGAAATAGTGTGAGAACTAAATATTGAAACAAATTTAGTGATTATGAGACAGTAGACCATACACGGCAGAGATTTTTGATCCTCATCTATAATCTTTAGATCCAGGGATCTTACAACATTATATATATTATATATTACATCATATATATCATATGTATGATATTATATATATTATATATTACACCATATATAATCATTTATATAACATTATATATATTATATGAACATATTGTGAGGCTGGTGACCAGATATGTCATTCAGCTTGGGAATACTGATGAATACCAAACAAACAATAGGTTCCGAGGTCAGACTCCACAACAGGAATAATCTGAACCTTTTAAAGATATCTGTAATTCTTGTGCTCTGGGTCAACTAAAAAAGGGATGTTTGCCAAAGATTTGTCATAATCTAAGAAGGAAGTATTGTATCTCCTACCCAATTTAACCATCACCTCACCAAAATAAATGGGTTTTGGCTTGTGGTGTAACCTTACTTTTTGAGGAAAAAGGAAAAGAAATAGAAGAAATCATGGATTAGTAACTTACGGAAACTGAGATCAGTGGCTTTTCATCGAAATGAGTTTGGGTTGTTCTTTACAGATTACTTAAATGAAGGGTGGGAAGCCAAAAGCCAGAGGTATTTGGTTAATGCTTGCAAATAATTTTGCTGATCTCAACATGAAAATTTAAGATTAAAATCTTTACAAAACACTATTTAATTAAGTCCAGAAAGTGACTAAAATAAATGATTGTGCTGAGATTGTATATGTCCCATACAGACTAATTTTGTCAGAAATAAGAAAGCTGCCTAGCCTATTTTTAAAGAGCCAAATTGCATTTCTGTACTTTTAAGTTTAGTGTATCTTAGCAACCCACAGAGCTGAATATGAATGCCTGAGAACAAGAGAAGATTCATACTCCTATATGCACTGTTTTACAGAAATGCTAAAATTCATGATTTTCCATTATGTTTTTGGATGAGATAGTCCCTTTCCAAAATATAAAAAAGCCATTTAATTGTATTATATTTCATGGAGAAAAGGTACTTCAAGGTTTTCTTTGATTTACAGAATTTACACAGTATTTCAGAGGGATGAATCAAAGTTTTCAGTACAGAGCTCGAACAAAATTATAGATTCTAAGCAAGCATTTATGAAGATGAGAATATCTGTATTATTTACCTGTTTTCATAGAGCTAACAAGTTATAGGGAAATTAAATATCCTGAGAATAGCCATTATATATGTGAAAGCCAATTCATTATACATTTAATGAGCATCCATTGTATACCATGCACTCTGCAAAGAACTAAAGAGATCCAATAAAAGTGGTAGTTTCTATCTTCAATGCACTAACATTTTAAGAGAGAAAACAACAAAGAAGAAATCATACAATGTAATGAGAGGTGTGTAGCAAGACATTGTATCAATTGCAGTACAAACACAAGATATATATATATATATGACTATGAGAAATAACTTTTCATTAGGGAATATACATTTTGAGCTAATCTACCCTAGACATATACAACACAAACATTTACATGTGAGAGGGAAATAAACCCCACACTTACCTTGAATTCCACTTAATAGATATTTGAGTTAATTTTTTCCCATGTAGTTTGCTTGTAGAGTTATCATTAATATTATATATATATATTTTTGCATATTTTACCTTGGCTATAAAATTTTCAAAATAATGTTATAAAAGTATATTTCTCCTATACTTGAAATCCAGGGCATCTTTTTTATTATGAACTCCGAGTCATAAAATAAGCTTACTCTATTTCTTTCTATGGTTTAATGCTTCCTTGGTCTCCTTGATAAAAGCAAAGGAGCTGAACTATTTCTAATAGTCAGAATTCTTTTTTTGTTTGTTTGTTTAAAAACCCTGCAGTACGAGTTGTTGACTTGAGCAGGATGCTTTTGTTTCCTTTCTCCAGATTTTTATTATCATTTATATATTATATAATGCTTAAAGCATTTTTCTTAAAAGTTTTCTCAAGCTGGCACAGTGGTGTGTGCCTACAGTCCCAGCTATTCAGGAAGTTGAGGCAGGAGGACTGCTTGAGCCCAGGAGTTTGAGATTGTAGTGCACTATGATTGCACCTACAAATAGCCACTGCACTCCAGCCTGGGCAACATAGCAAAAACCTGTTTCTAAAAAAATGTTTTCTCATGTTTTCCCAGAAAGCCCTTGTAAACATTATTAAAAGAATAAATTACCCAGTCGAAAGAATATTATGAACCATATCCATGTTCTCTAATACTTTGTTTATTTTTCTTTGCTATGAAACAAGAAAGATAAATGTGAATAGTCGAGAATTATCAAAAAGAGAGATTAATCCATGTGGAGTACTAAAAATTAGTCCAATCTGTGTTTAATGCTAATAACTATAGCAAGTCATGAACAAAATGAGTCATTGATTTCTTAAGGTTTCATTAGATTACAAGTAACAATGTTCTAGCTGCTGTTTCCTACAAGCAATAGCAGAGCTTGGTGCTCAAATAATAATTTTGCTCCACTAATCTGAGGCTTTCATATGTACTCAGCTTTTTGCTTGCCTCATTGTAGACAATAAACTTAGGGTTTAAAATTTTAAATCTGTCCACCCACTGTTGTCTCATGAAGACAATTGCTCACTTTCACATAATTCCCTCCAGACAGCTTTTTGTCTAGTAATAAACAAAGCTCCAGGCAAATCTTTCCACTGCCTTGGTTCAGACCATGTTCCCTCACCTGGACTACTCCATTAATCTCCTTACTGTACCCTTGCTCAACATTTTCCCTCTGGAATACTAAGCAAAGATGACATTCTCAAATCTAACGTGGAATCCTTCATTTAAAAAAGAGGTCTGCATTTCTCTCAGGCTACTTTTTTGGCCTGGCAACTGCCTTGAACAGGAAAAGAGAAAAGAGGTGTTTCTGGCAATGATGATTGATCAGATTTGCATTAGAAATTCTTCCATTACCACTGTGTGAACGGCCTTGGACAAAGTGAGGAAGAAAGAGAGGGAGGAAAAGACAGCCTAGGCTCTGGGGATGAATCCTCAGGAAGGATGGCTTCTTACAGCACTGAAGGGCCAGGTATGTAGACAGAGATGTTGGAATCTCTTTGTGACAATGGGAGGAGGAGGAGGAGGGGGAGGAGGGAGAGAGGACTGGGGCTCTGAACAAACAGGCACAGGGCCGGGCCTGGGACCCTGCATGTTACAAGAGTCTGAACTACAGGGAGAAGACAGTGATGTTTTCACTCCTGTACTTTGGGCCCAGCTAACTTAAATGAAGCTTTGATATAGGAAAAGAATAAAATGAGGCAGTGAAATCCATCAAACTAATAAACTTAGTTCTGCCCTTGGGAATCCCTTTGCCCATTGGGGTCACCATGCTGCTTGGGTATCATTGCTATGGAAATTATATCCCACACTTTCCCTCCCTCTCCTCCCTCTCTCACCTTTTTCTTTCTCCATCACTTTTTCTTTTCTCTTTAGTTATTTTTATTAAGTATTAAGTAGGTATAAAATATTTATACCGTATATAATGTATAAAAATACAAACACATGTGAACCCACCATCCAGTTAAAAATGGAGAATATTGCATTATTTTTAAGTTCCCTGTGCACTACTCCCCTAAACCCTCCACAGAGGTAATAGCCATAAGAATTATGTTTACCATTCTTTTGCTTTTCTTTACAGATTTCTGTTTTAGTCCATTCAAATAGCTATAACAAAATATCTTGGGCTGGGTAATTTATAAACAGCAGAAATGTATTGCTCAGAATTCTGGAGCTGGGAAAGTCCAAGATCAAGGTGCCAGTAGAATGGATGCCTGGTGAAGGCTCTCTTCTTAGGAGATGATGCCTTCCTGCTGCATCCTCACATGGCAGGAGGGCAGAAAGGGACAAATGAGCTCCCTCGGGTCTCTTTTATAAGGACACTAATCCCATTCTTGAGGCCCCACCCTCATAACCTAATCACCTCCCAAAGGCCCCACCCTTTATACCACCACATTGGAGATCAGATTTCAACATATAAATTTTGGAGGGATGCAATCATTCAGACCTTAGCACTTTTCTACATGTTTGTAATCCTAAACACTAAACTGTTCAGTGCCACATTTTGGAATTTTATGTAAAGAAATCATGCTGTATACATTCTTCTGTAGCTTCCTCTTCTCTCTTCAAATTATATTCTTTCAATTCATCCTTGTTTTGCTCATTACTATTGTTTTATTTTTGTTGGTGGATGGTATTATGTTGTGATGTTGTGATATATATTTGGGTTGCTTTTTTTTTTTCTTTCTTTTTTTTTTGCTATTACAGAGCTTCTGAGAGTATTTTATTTTGGTGGGTGTTTCCCGGTCCATACATACAAGAGCTTCTCTAGGGTATATACTCAGGAATGAAATTGCTTTGCCATACATAGAATAGACACATCTTTAAATCTAGATACTGCCAAATTGTTTGCAAAGTGTCAATAAAAT
Organism: Daubentonia madagascariensis; assembly: GCA_023783475.1. Taxonomy (NCBI): domain Eukaryota; kingdom Metazoa; phylum Chordata; class Mammalia; order Primates; family Daubentoniidae; genus Daubentonia; species Daubentonia madagascariensis. The sequence goes on along the minus strand of JAKFHU010001684.1, from coordinate 18,258,619 downwards.
CTTACACTTCCACTTGTAGTATATAAATGTTTTGGCATTTCACATTCTTGCTAACACTTAGTCTTTAAAATTTCTAACTGGGCAAACATGAAACAATATCCCACTGTGAATTTTTCCTGAATAATCATCAGATTGAACATCCTCTAATATACTCGTGGATCTTTGGGATTTCCTTTTTCCTAAAGTGTCTATTGAAGTCTTTTCCTCATTTTTCCACAGAGTTGCAAGTCTTTTTAGATTTGCAGTACCAAGCATCTCAGTCACGGAAATGCATTTGTTGCAAATATCTTCTCCCAATTTGTGACTTATATTTTTACTTTATTTGCAGCATGCTTTGATGAATAGACATTCTGAAATTTAATATAGTCAAATTTATCAATATTTTCCTACATTTTTGTTCTTGGTGGAGAAATCCTTCTCTATCTTAAGAATATAAAGATATTTTGATATTGTTTCTAAATCTTGTAGAAAACAATCTTGTAGTCTTTTTGAAATATACTTTTTATTTAGTTCTCAAATCATATAGTTCTCACATCATTCTTGCAATCTTGTAGTCTTTTTAATATACTTTTTATTTTGGGATAATTTTAGATTTGTAGAAAGGTTGCAACAATAGCACAGAGTCCCCCTTTATCACTTTCCTGGTTACATCCTTTGTTAACATCTTCCATTACCGTAATACATTTATCCATGGTAAGAAAGCAACATTAGTACATTACTGGTAGTTGAACTCCAGATTTTATTTAGAGTTCACCAGTTTTTCCTCTTTCTGTTTCAGGATCCAATCCTGGGTCCAGATTGCTTTTCTTTGTCATTTCTCCCGTGTCTCCTCCGGTCTGTAACAGTTTTTCAGTCTTTTCCTTGTTTCTCATGACCTTGGCACTCTTGAGGAGAATGGCCAAGTATGCTGCAGAATGTCCTTGAATCTAAATTTGTCTGATGTTTTTCTCATAATCAGAGAGGATTTATGGGGTTTTGGAGAGAATACCACATAGGTGAAGTACCTTCTTATCCCAGAATATCACGGGGTACATGATATCTGCATAAGATCACTGAGGATGTTAACCCTAATTACTTGGTTAAGTAAACCTGCCAGATTTCTGCACTGTAAAGTTACCAATTTTCTCTTCCATACACTAGTCCTTGGCAGCAAGTTACTATGTCTAGCTTACCCACAAGGAGGAATGGGGTGGTGATTAAGCTCTATCCACCTCCTCGATATCAACATATATTGAATGGAATTCTTTTGTAAGGAAGATTTGTCTCTTCTTCTCAATTTATTTATTTGTCTATTCAATCATTTATATTTTTCAGTATATATTCCTGTATAATACATATATATATTTTATCCTTTGAGTTAGTCTTATAGCATTTCATTTCACATTTAAGTCTTTTATTTACATGGAACTGATTTTTGAATATGATGTGAGGTAAGGGACCAGTTTTATTCTTTTATATAGAGAGAATTAATTGTCTTAATACCTTTAATATTTCCCCTCCCCCACTTATCTGTAATGCCAGTTTATTCATAAAAATATTCTGTTAAAAAAACTTTGCCAGTCTAACAATTAAAAATTATACTGATTTAATTTTTATATTTTGATTTTTTGAAGTTTAACATTCTTTGTGATCTTGATCTATTTTGTATTTGTGTATTCCTTGTGGGTATTAAGAGCTGTTTATAGCACATATCAATTAAAAATCTTTTAAGATTACTTATTTTTTTTAAAAAAGCAAAAATAGAAACTTCAGGGTAATAATAGGTACTATTTATTAGATGCTTATTGTGGGCCCTATGCTAAAAATTTAGCTACATTCTCTCATGTAATACTGATATAATTCTTGTAAGATCAATACTTTCCAGATTGCGCAGATAAGAAAACTAAAGTGCACAAGTTTCAAATCACAGCTAATCATGGGTACAGCCAGATTCAATGTTGGGTTCGACTTCACAGTCTATAGTTGATTTCTTTCAGATGCTAGTAGAAAGGCTCTACTTGCTTCACAATGTAAGTCTTTTGACTCAAACAAATTTTCAATGAATCACTAATTTAAACATTCCAAGAAACATTTATTGGTAAGGGTAGTTTCTGCTACACCTTGTGTCAGCCAATATTTTAATTTAAATTGAAATACATGCACAATTTAAAAAGCAAACAATTGGCAATACGAATATTAAATTATGCTTTAGAGAGAAAATGTGACCACTTACGAATAAAACTATTAGAAAGAATCAAATTTACAAGCATATTTAAGCTATGGAAATTATTTTTAGGGAAAGCAATAAACCAAGTGAAACCAGCAAGAGCACCTTGCTATTAAAACCATGGAGAGTTAAGGTGAGACTGGAAAAAAGAATGAGAAAGTAATTTGCAAAAGCAATTTAATATCTTTCAGGTAATAAGATGCATTTATTTCTTGGATGGATGCTTGATTTTTGAATTTTACTGCGCAGAGGACACTTTATTTTAAACAAAACCATAAAAAGTTTAAGTAAAGAACTATTTCTCCTGTCCAAGAATCTGTGTTGCTGGTAAATTCCATGATTGGCAAAAATTTGATTGGCAAGACCAAATTCTCATAGAAAATAGGGAACTGAAGGAAAAAATAAAAATGCCAGTCACTGAACATAAGAGTGTTAGAAGGCATTGACTTCTAAACAAACCAGAGTAGAAGGTGTTAGAAGGTTTTGTCAACAGGTAGCAGTTCTTATGAATTACTTTCCTTGATTTTTCAGGAAACACTGCAGTGACTTTGCTATGGACAGCCGTATTCTTTCCCAAAAGGTTTATATTATGTGATTATGCATCTTTATAAGCTATCCAACTATCCTTGCCTGGTTTAGAATTTTGTGCCTTATACTTCTATTTCTCTAATTCTTTCCTTTAGTGTTTATTAACTAAGCTATACAGATGTTAAAAGAAAAATTTTAAAATCTCAACACGAAAATGAAAGTTGTTACCTAAATTTCATCAAATCCTCAAAAGCAAGGTTGTTAAAATCACAGAGAGTGAGGCATTACTTTATTGACCCATGTCCCCAAAGTGATATGAAATCAGAAAACAGGTTTTTAGGAAATTACCTGGATAGACATATCTACAAGTCAAGTGGCATGAAAATTATTCAAAATGCTTTGCAAATGTTCTCTGCCTGGGTTAGTTCTTAGATGATAGAATTGATGAGAGTGATAGGCAGAATAATGGCCTCCAAGGATGCCCAAGTTTTACTCCTGGAATCTGTGAATATTAAATAGCAAAAGGGAATTTGCAGATATGACTAAATAGGAACTTTTAGATAGGGAGAGTATCCTGGATTATCTTTGTGTGCCCAATGTAATCATAAGGGTCCTTATAAGTCAAAGATGGAGACAGGGGATTTGGGGTCAGAGAAAGAGATGTGATCATGGAAGCAGAAGGCAGAGTGCTATACTGTTGGCTTTGATGATGGGGAAGCGTCATGAACCAAGGAACACAAGGGGCCTTTAGCAGCCGGAAAAGGCCAGGAAGCAGATTTTCCTTTAGAACCTCAGACATCTTGATTTTATCTCAGTGAGACTCATGTCAGATGTCTAGCCTATAGAACTGCAGGATAGTAAACTCGTGTTGTTTTAAGCAACTATATTTGTGGTAATTTGTAACAGCAACAATAGGCAACTAATACAAAGGGTACCGGAATACATTTTGTAGGAATAAGTCATTTCTGTTTTTTAAAATTCAGAACCCTGATGCACAGGGGAAAGTGAATTATAAAGATTTCCAAAAAAGATTGTCTATAATTACAGTTGTTTTCAAACCAAAGCAGCAGAGAACACATTGCTTCTACAAATATCAATTACAAATGCTCTATTTCAGATTCTGCAAAAGGTTTAAATGTTTTTGGTTCCATTTTCAGTGAAATTTGTCTTAGCAGAAAAAGAGTCCATTCATATTCAGACATTTACTGAGCATCTAAACATATGCTAAACACCAGGGATGGCAACATAAATAAGACAGTGTCTCTTTGAGGCATACAATCGACTACAGTAATTTTCTTTTTGATCATGACCCAATACGTAGAAAACATATTTTACATTGCAAAGTAGTATATATATCTTTATAAGACTGAACGAAATCTTGATATACTCTGATATTCTCTATTCTCTTCTGGCCTATTTCACTAAAAAATGCTATGTAGAAACCATTGAATTGATTTTATAACCCACTAATGGGTTTGAAAATTACTAGTTTAGTGAGTAATTTAGACATGTTGAGAAATAGCTGAACATGTCATATACTATAACAGAGATGAAGATGACAATTACAAGAAAAATAGTAATAACCAACATTTGAATTCTTACTATGTTCACTGTTCTAAGGGAGTATTGAACCTTTTTGAGTACCCTAATTTGGTATGCACACTTCAGAGGCAGCTACATAAAAATGTCAAATATAGCTGAGAGTTTTTAATTAGCATAATGAACATTAGAAATGATTTTTTAATAGTAAAACGAGTTGTGCTTGAGTTATGTGATTGGATAGAATGAGTGTATGGGCACCAACACCTGTGTGTGAACTTGGCATAAGGATATGACAAGTCCAGCAGCAGCTAATATTGTTGCAGCAGCATGCTAGGTAGGTTTACAGCTCCATTGGATCACATACCTTCATTTCAGGGAGGACGGTGTTGCTTGGCCAAAACTAGAAGGTTGGCTGATCTTGCTTTCAGAATGTCTTAATAGTGTTGGTACTACAAGCTTACAGGAGCAGTCGATATGATTACTTGTGTTTCTTGTTAGTAAGTGTTAAACAGGTCTTAATCTAAAATTTGTTTTCTCATTATTAACATACCATGGGGTAGCTTGGTTATGTGGGAGAGTATTGTCAGCTAACGCCTACCTATCTACCTCTCTAATGCTGGGAGCTGTCAATATTTGCCAAAAGAAACTGATGATTATTAAATGGTCAACTTGGCTGCTTTCAGTTCCCCAAGACACTTTATACTCTATTGCAAGAAACCTGTATTTCATTTCTTAGCTGGTGTTTGTCAAAGACAGGCCTGCTGTCAGAAACACTTAAATGCAACTTAGAATTTTGCATTTTCAACAAGCACCCCTCCTGTCCCATGAATACCAATATTTGAGAACACTGGTTGAAAGTGCGGGAGCTACTACTTAAATACAGCACACATGCTACCAGATCTGCTGCAGTATTCCTCCTTTCTCCCTTCCCACCCCCAAACTGGGAAGACAATGCATCCTGCTCATTGCTTTGAAGACCATGGCATGTTCCCTTCTCAACTCACCTGGAATTCCTCTTGATTATTCTTTTCCTCTTAGTCTAAAATTTCTCTTCACTCTGGTAGTCTCGTAAGGATGGAGTAGTAAAGAATGGGAATAAAAGAGTTCAGAGATATTACTATTAATCATTTTTAGTTATCTTCAGCCAGCAAACCACAGATGACTTCCTTCATATTAGCCCATAGCTTCAAACCTCCTCAATCACCACGGAAATGCCTGCTTGACTTTGTGCTTCCTCTGCAATATCATGAAACTTGTAGAGTGGACACAAATGAGTGACAGCTAGTGGTTGTGTCCAGTTTATCTTTCTTGGAGGTCTGAGGTTGAAAAACAGGAAAAGAATGAAAGAGACAAGGAAGGAAGGAAGAAAGGAAGAAAGGGAGGGAGAAACAAAAGGGTTCTTTGGTCCTTAGAGAATAAAACACATTTTTCTTCCCGTAATTTTGATGATTAAAAATTAAAAGCAAACAAGCAAAGCTTTAGGATTCAAGACTGCTTGCCCCAGATACTCCTGGAAAAATTCTCCTTCTCTCCTAATTTCAGTCTTTACCATAGTGTCTGAGCCATGGGAAGATCCATAATTACGTTTAGTAGAGAATGGATTATCAAGCACAGATTTAAATCTGATTCTTCCCTCTCACACATGCTCATCACTAAGCTGCCTTTTCTCCTTCTGTGAGTTGTGTATGCTTAGTACACACAGAGATTTTAATAAAAATATTAGCTAAATTTGTATAGCCAATTTTCTGACACTGTTTTAGAATGTCTCAAATTTCAATTTGTGACATCTCCATATTGTCTATTTACAAGTATTTATCTCTTTTGAGAAAGTCCTCCTTTACTCCTCTTCTTTGTTTAGAGGTACCCCCTAGTTAAAGGTTTCCAGAGTACCCTGAGATTCCCTGTTTTAGGGCTTTTATGATAATTATCTTTCTCTCTTTCTTTGCCTGGATCAAAATCTGGCACACAATAGGTGTTTAGTAACTGTTGGATGGAGGAAAAAATAAATTATTGCCACTATCATAGATTTATTTTTTTCCACTAGTGTGACTAAGTAATTTTCCTTCCGTTTTGGCATTAAGGCATACATATTTTTTTTTTTTTTACAGACGTGGAAAAACATTATTTAATGTGAAAAGGCGCTATTAAGATCTATTATAATCTTCACCCCAAAATAGAAAAGAACAAATTGTCTTTTTCATCTCTCGCCTAAATTGTGGGTAACAAGTTTCAGTTTCTAAATGTAAGTGCTGTGCAGATCCTATTCATTTTGTTCATCTTGGATCTCCCTGAAGCATTCCTAGCCTTCTACCTCTGAGTTTTGTTTTAAGAACACATTTGTCAGTTGAGATTAAGATAACATTTCTATGTGAACACAAAGCTGAGAAAGAATTCCAGTCACTCTGCCAGAGGAACCAGCCGTGCTGTTTAGCTCTTCCAGACAGAGTGCAGGCTGTGCCCGAAACAATTAAGAGAGTCAACAGGTACAATTGCTGGGTAAGTAAGGTGTTGCACAACATTCCCTAAAAAACAACAAACACAGCAAGCACCAGAATTATGGCTAGATTCCTGTTCTTCTATTAAACGTTCCAGAAAAACTAGTTTTTTAAGTAACTATTTTAGAGTGTTGGGTGGGCTTCTACCATAAACTTTAGTCTCTCTCTCTTTTTTTTATTTAGTGGACATCCAGAAAGGTGAGTCTAATCAGAGTGTACTTTTTGCTAAAAGGCCTAGAATTTTCTTGACTCTAAAATAACCAGAGGTTTTTATCCTTTGTTCACATGCTTAATTTTTTTTTGAAGTAACTTCAACTTGAATCTGAGATATGCCCATCAAAAAAAAAAGATTCTTTCATTTAACAAATATTTATGTGCTTGTGATATGATAGTAGGTGCCAGGAAAAGAACAGTGAACTAGGCAAGAACAAGATGCCTGCCTTTATGGTGCTTTTATTCTAATGCGTTTTTCTTTTGTCCTGAAACATCATAGCCCAAAATTCTGAACAAATGGTTTCCCAGATCCTACTGCACTATATTTTCCCAGTGTTTCCCAAATGCTCTCTCTCAGAAAGGATAAGACATCTTTTTAAGGAATCACCTGGAGTGCTTATTAAAAATTTGGATTCTCAGCCTGTGAAGTTCAGAAAGTCTGTTTTAGTTGACAGGATTGATCCAGGAATTTCTATTACTGAAAAAGCTTCAGAAATGTTTTTTGGGGGCAAACACTCAAAAATCAGAAAAGTTCTGTAATAGCAGAAAATTTAAGTGACTAGAGAGTTTAAAAGCATTTTTATTGTTGATTTGGCAAACTCATTAAGTCACATTTGGGAGAAAATTATCAAAGACAACTTAACCTGGTGCAGTAATAACCATGATAAAGAATAATGACTAAAACCTCTTCAAACAACTTGATCATTGAGTCTTTCTTCAATTCATGCAATACAAATTTAAAATAAATCACAAATTAGTAAGAATTACTAAGACTTGTGAATATAAAAGGAACGCACATCTTTTACTCTGGTTAGATGATGTAATATTGTATCTATCCTGTCTTTAACAGTTTGCATAGGACTACAAAGAACATTTTCTGTATGAATAGGTATTATAAAAACACTTTATTACTGTATAATCACATGATGAAATGTCTTATGCATTGATAGAGCCAAAGGCTAGGAATAAATCTTAGTAACTTTGTTTTCTTCTTAGAATAGTCCAAATCATTCAAAGAGCATCAATAACAAAAGCCTTTGTAATCTTAGGCAGAAATTTGCCTTATAAACACACTCTATTGTTTAAAAACATTTTAATGATAACATTTGGTGTTTGGTATATTTTAATTTCCAGAATTTTCATTACTAAAAATCAAGATTTGAGGATTCTTCCTAGAAGCCTTTACATTTTTAAACATAATGAATAAAATAAATACTTATTATCTACTTCATGCCAACTATCTCAATTTATATCTTTTTTCCCTTCATTTTAGATTTGACATAGCCATTGCTAAATTAATAAAATGCCCTTATGATTATCCAGAAATACAGAATTCCTAAAGTAAAAACAAAAAGAACTAAAAGTTATTTATGTTGTGGTGATGAATATGTTCTAAAATTAGATTGTGGTGATGGTTACACCACTTTGTGATTATTAAAACCACTGAATCGTATACTTTAAAAGGGTGAATTTTATGGCATGTAAATTATATCTCAATAAAGCTGTTACAAAAATTTTATTAGATTTATGTTAAATGTTAAAATACATTTGCTAAACATGTGGTGGCACATCTATGGAGAGGGGAATAAGACAACTACAGAAGTTGATTTCCCCGTATTTTTACCCTCTATTTCCTTTTTTACTTCTTTACACAGAGCACAATCATAGAGTAGTCCTTCACAAGCAAGGAGTACTTCTTGTAAGCTTGGAAATTTTAGTTAAGGGAGATATCATAGGTAAGTATAACAAGAAAACATAACTGCTAACAACGGCTATACATTTTGCTTTTTGTCTTGTGTTTTCTTGGAAGGCAACATGCTCTGTCTTTGTAGGTATTTAAGCCAAGATTCCATAACATTTTTAGAGTATGCTTTACAAGACATTTGCACAGTGGGTGTGAAATTGGGCTTAAGGACTTTTAAAAGTTCACACAATTCTGAATTAAATAAGAACTCCAATAGATAGAAGATCAGTCTTACTGAAATAATTTTTGTTGTGGTGTCTTTGGGTATGTATTTAAAAAGAAAAAAAATGCTGCCAGGCCTGGTGGCTCATGTCTGTAATCCCAGTGACTGGAGGCTGAGGTGGGAGGATCTCTTGAGGCCAGGAGTTCGAGACCAGCCTGGGGAAAAGTGAGAGACCCTGTCTCTAAAAAAATGAAAAAAAATTAGCCAGGCAGGGTGACATGCATCTGTAGTCACAGCTACTCAGGAGGCTGAGGCAGGAGGATCACTTAAGCCCAGGAATTTTAAGCTGCAGTGAGCTATGATTGCACCACTGCACTCTAGCTTGAGTGACAGAGTGAGACTCCGTCTCTGAAAGAACAAACAAAAAAGGCTAATAATGCCAGAATATTTTGCAAGAAATTGACCATTTAAAAACATATTAAAATAAGTATATTTTTAAAGCAATTCTCTCTTATTCATACATAATTTAATAAATGTTGTTAACATTTTTGTTGTCCCCTCCCTATGGGTAGCATGACTCTCTTTGAAAACAAAGACCATTCTGGGTGTATGTGACTATGACCCCATGAGGCATGGTAACATGGGATGTGATACTTTAAGCCCATCTCAAAGAAGTGAGGTTTTATAAACCTTAACTAGGTCAAGGTCTTCCTCACCAAGAAAGGTATCTTTAATGATACCTTTCTAGACTAGATTGTTTATCTTCCCATCATTTAAGTAACCCATGTCCCATAAGTAGTTAGGGTGTTTTCAGGGGAGGTAAAGGAGTCAGTATTCACTTTTGAGAATTCCATTTGGTGCTTTCGTGAGTTTTTGATATGCCAAGTACATATCACCAACAATCTGTATTTAAAAACTTCCATGTGTGTCAAGACACTCTGAGTACCCTCAACATTACTCAGAGCCATTCATATCCTCCTAAAAATATGACATTAGTGCTAAGATTGCATAGATTCTACAAAACCAAAACGAAGAACACATATTTCCAATGTTAAACTAGACCTGATACACAAAAGGCAACATAAAACATTCTGAAGTCAAATGGCAATGAAGAATGTTAGACAACAGCAATAATTACCCAAAGACTCATCACCCAGAGGAACAAGAAGGGAGAAGTGTCCAGATGAGACTGAAGAGTGTAAGCTTGCACATTCACTTTCTTCCTTGACTTCTTTTCTTGAACATCCAATAAAGATTTCCAGGTCTTTTTGATCTTCTTCATAGTAGAACATTTACTTTATTTTGTCATACATGTAACAGTGCACTAGCAACTCTCAACTGAGAAGTCACAAGAGTTTTCCATTTTTTTAGAGTAAACGGACAGAGAAAACTTTCTATTACTAGACACATCACATTCGTGAAGAACTCTCTCTTGAGAGTAAGATGCTAATTTGATCTATTTGCCTGCTTAGAAAGAGGGATGGGTTTAAAATACAGAGGGAATTTACTTCAGAGCCTGTGCACATGTGAACATTGTCACAGAATAAATTGTGTAAAATCAAATACTCACAATCTTTTTTTTTTAAGAGATGTGGGTTTATATCTGTCACTCAGGCTGGAGCGTGGTGGCACAATCATAGCTCACTGCAACCTCAAACTCCTGGGCTCAAGCAATCCTCCTGCCTCAGCTTCCTGAGAGCTAGGACTATAGGTGTGTGCCACCATACCCAGCTAATTTTTTTTATTTTTTATTTTTTGTAGAGACAAGCTCTCTTTGCATTGCCCACACTGACCTCAAACTCCTGGCCTCAAGGGATCCTTCAGCCTCAGTCTCCCAGAGTGCTGGGATTAAGGTGTGAGCCACTGCACCCTTCCAAATATTCATAATCTGACTTGATAAATTGTCGTTTATAGGAATAAAAATATTAAACAGTGTAGGCTTGCATGCACTTGCATAAGTAGTCCACAAATTGTGACTATCATAACTGTTAGTAGAAAATGGACAAAGATCACCATGTTCTAATTTTGCTTTCAGCAATACCTATTTGGAGGTCACCTTTGATATTTGCTTGATTTCTGTCTTTGTAACAAAGAAAATGTAATTTTAATGAGAAAAAATGTTTAAATCAATAAATGATTAGAAAGAGAATCATCATATTGAGCATGGGACAAAGCTTGTTGAAATACACAACAAAAGACATTTAATGACCTTGTGAAATTCCCACACTGCATGGAAAAGTTTTGAGGCAGAAATAACCATATTGAAGACTAAAACTGTAAAAATATTAGTCATGAGATGATTGTTTGTGATAGGCCATTTTCAGACTGTGAAACTCAAATCTGTTCATAGGTACCTTGTCAAATAGATGATTTCAGTAAATTGTAATCCCAGAGTAATTGTAAAATGCACTTATATTTTGGAAGAAACAGGAATGGCACAAATATCACTACCTCATTCTACAAAGCAGGAATACTGTATGCTAAAGAGTTTTCGAGGTGAGTCATCAAGATCAACAACCAGCTGTCATCAAAACTTAGAAAAGCTCAAATCTTGTTCCTAATATTTTAGTTTAATTTGTCTATTTTTTTATTTTGTTGCCCTAATATTTTATTTTAACAAAATGACATTCACTAGCACTCTGGGAGGCCGAGGCAGGAGGATTGCTCGAGCTCAGGAGTTTGAGGTTGCAGTTAGCTATAATGATGCCACTACACTCTACCCAGGGTGACAGCAACAGAGCAAAACTCTATCTAAAAAAAAAATGACATTCATTTGAATTGGTCAAGGTTACAGTTATAGTCAGTTATATTCAGGACAGAATTTTCCATATAGACTATATGAAGTTAAGCACATTATGATTGTGGACTCTGTTACTCTGGCCTACTGCAGAATTGGTACACAGTTTCAACTGAGTACAATTGTTTTTCTCATTTTGGTGACTATTTTCCATTTGATTTCTACCTGAATTTTCAAATACAGCAAGCATTTTATCTGAAATCTTAATTTAGGTAAAAGAACAAATTCTGAAATTTTTTTTTTAGTTGCCATTATTCATACTTTTTAGACTTACTATAAATAAATGTCTAGAAATTTACCACGAAAGCTAAACAGTGTTTAGCCTTCCATTTTTAGTTGTGTGTTGTTTAAGTATAAGAGAGGTGATGAAATATTCTGGAACTTTACCCTACCCTAAAAATAAGGAAAAGAGACAATTTCAAATATCCTATGATAGTTTGAGTCTGTTGCATAGTGTTTTGGTTATAGGTAAAGGGGCCCCCAGAATTAATGAAATACCTGGTCCAATGGATAAAGTTGGACAGCTCCCTCATCACGCATACACACACACACACACACACACACACACAGAGTGAGGAAACTAGGAATAACCCAGTACTTCTAACCAACAGGCTATCTACAGATTTTTTTTTTACCCTTCACAATTTGCCATTTTTATTTATTTATTTTTCTTTTTTTCTTTTATTTCAGAATATCATGGGGGTACAAAACTTTGATTATATATATTGCCTATACACTGCCCAAGTCAGAGCTACAATTGTGGACATCACCCAAACTGTGCACCCTGCACCCATTCAGTGAGAGTTTTCCCATCCCCTCCACCCCCCCGAGATGCAGGGATGGTTCAACATATGCAAATCTATAAATGTAATTCACAATATAAATAAAAGCATGAACAAAGATTATATGATCCTTTCAATAGATGCAGAAAAGGCTTTTGACAAAATTCAGCACCTTTTTATGATAAGAACTCTTAACAATATAGGCATAGATGGCTCATAACTCAAAATTATTAAAGCCATACATGACAAACCCACAGCCAATATCATGCTGAACATGGAAAAATTGAAAGCATTCCGCCTTAAAACTGGAACCAGACAAGGTTGCCCACTATCTCCACTTCTATTCAACAGAGTGCTGGAAGTCCTTGCCAGAGCAATCAGACAAGAGAGAGGAATCAGGGGTGTCCAAATGGGGGAAGAAGAGATCAAACTTTCACTCTTTGCAGACGATATGATATTATATCTAGAACCCCAAAGATTCAACCAAGAGACTACTAGAATTGATAAATGAATTCAGCAAAGTCTCAGGATACAAAATCAATGCACACAAATAAGTAGCCTTCATATATGCCAGTAAGAGTCAAGCCAAGAAACAAATCAAAGACACATTACCTTTCACAATAGCACCAAAGAAAATTAAATATTTGGGAACATATCTAACTAAGGAGGTGGGAGACGTATATAGACAGAACTATGAAACACTGAGAAAAGAAATTGGAAAGGATGTAAACAGATGGAAAATCCTACCATGCTCTTGGATAGGTAGAATCAACATTGTTAAAATGTCTACACTACCTAAAGTGATTTACAGAATCAATGTAGTCCCTATCAAAATACCAATATCATTTTTTGCAGATCTAGAAAAAGTAATTCTATGCTTTGTGTGGAACCAGAGAAGACCCTGTCTAGCCAAAGCAATCTTAAGCAAAAAGAACAAATTGGGAGGCATCAGTCTACCAGACTTCAAACTATACTATAAGGCTATAGTAACCAAAACAGCATGGTACTGGCACAAGAACAGAGACATAGACCAATAGAACAAGACTGAGAACCCAGTTATAAAACCATCCTCATACTATCATCCGATCTTTGACAAATTCTAAAAAAACATACACTGGGGAAAAGAATCCCTATTCAATAAAGGGTGCTGGGAAAACTGGATAGCCACATGTAGAAGACTGAGACTAGATCCATACCTCTCACTTCTCACCAAAATCAAGTCACGATGGATAACAGACTTAAACCTAAGACATGAAAATATAAGAATTCTAGAAGAAAACGTTGGGAAAACTCTTATAGACATCGGCCTAGGCAAAGAATTTGTGAAGAAGACCCCCAAAGCAATCATAGTAGCAACAAAAATAAATAAGTGGGACCTGATCAAATTAAAAAGCTTTTGCACAGCCAAGGAAACTATCACTAGAGTGAACAGACAACCTACAGGATGGGAGAAAATATTTGCATGCTACACATCTGATAAAGGGCTGTTAACCAGAATCTATACAGAACTTAGGAAAATCAACAAGAAAAAATCAAACAACGCCATTAAAAAGTGGGCAAAGGACATGAACAGAAACTTTTCAAAAGAAGACAGAATAATGGCCAGCAAACATATAAAAAATTGCTCAACTTCTCTAATCATCAGGGACATGCAAATCAAAACCACAATGAGATATCACTTAACTCCAGTGAGACTGGCTTCTATCAAAAAGTCCCAAAACAATAAATGTTGTCAGGGATGTGGACAGATAGGAACACTCATACAGTGCTGGTGAGACTGCAAATTAGTACAACCTCTATGGAAAGTAATATGGAGATACCTCAAAGAACTAAAAGTAGAACTACCATTTGATCCAGCAATCCCACTACTGGATATTTACCCAAAGGAAAAAAAGACATTCTGTAATAAAGACATCTGCACTCAAATGTTTACAGCAGCACAATTCACAATTGCAAAGATGTGGAAACAACCCAGGTGCCCATCAATACATGAGTGGATCAATAAAATGTGGTATATGTATACCATGGAGTATTACTCAGCAATAAAAAACAACGGTGAATTAACACATTTGGTATTATCCTGGATAGAGCTAGAGCCCATTCTTCAAAGCGAAGTATCACAAGAATGGAAAAATAAGCACCACTGGTACTCACCATCAAATTGGTACTAACTGATCAATACTTATGTCATACATGGAAATAATATCTACAGATCTTGACCAAAGTGGTGGATTTCAAGAATGCATTGAAACAAGCAAAACAGTGTTTCGTCTTCTATTTGGGTGGTCATCTGTAAAGCTTTTGACATTTACAAATACCTAATGTTTGACATTGTCTAAATCAGAGTGAAGGCTGTCCGTAGGCTCCAAATATGTACTAACATTTTACGTGTAGGAGTTTTAAAAATGTGTATTTTCAGAAAGAGTCCATATAAGAAAAGAAAATAGCTTGTTTACAAATTGGCCGAGGACTAGTCCGTAAGATTTTATGATTTTTAGGTAGGAGCTCCTAAAAATAGAGCTCATTCAAAAATATGGAGATATTTAATTATCTTTTGTAATTTAAATAAATTCTTTTTTAGATACCCAGTCCTTTGGGTCTGAACAAATTTTGTTTTTTCTAGCATCCTTTTCTAAAAACTAAAGTTCAAAAAGTTGACATTGTTATCAGGTGAAAAAAGCCAGAAGCCAGCTGTAAGCTCCTGTGGAAATAATACATTTGATAGAGGCCTTGAAGGTCAAGAAGTTCCAAGGTGGAAGAGAGAGAAATGTTAAAACAAGGCGTGCATCTGCACCTCCCACAACCAAAAATTCAGATGAATTAAAGGGCTAAAGTTTAAAAAATCACTTAAAATAAGAAAGTTTCAGTAATTACATTTTTAGATATTTGGATTAGAATGACATTTTAATGCAAAAGAAAAAGATATTACTACCAAAAAAATCATTATTTAAAAAATAAAGAGTATAATTAAAAGACATACCAGGAAAACAATCATTTAAGACACAAAAGTTGATATTTTTATACTGATTTTAAAAAACCCAGGACATGAGATCTTAACAATAACAAGTTTACAGAAGACTAAATGTCATATATATAGTAACAAATTTATGGAAAAATAAATGTCATATATCTCAGTCCTTGACTGAGTGACTTAATCATGGGGGAAAACATACAACTCTAAAATAACAATCTTGTATTGACAATAGGTGATTAAGAAGCAAACATATGATAGCAGGGGCCCTAGTCCATTTGCTAGGTCGTGCCATTTTCCCAGTTAGTGGAATCACCTGGATTACAGGTGGTCCTAAAGAGTGACTGCTCTTAGTAAGCCTTTTCTCAAAGGCCATTGGGACTGAGTTGATAAACAAAAGGTGGCTAATGTGGCAATGGCTACTGTCACTTTTGTGGCAGTATAAACACCCAGCTTTTGAGAAGACTTCATACATTAAAGGGAACATGTCTCCATATACCTGCATTATTCTGTGTAAATTGGGAGCTAATTCTCAGGGATTGACTTATTTTCTGGTGAAGGTAAGTGCTTTTTTGTTTTCTTTTTTTTGTAAACTTCTCCCTAATAACCTGTTAGGCTCTGAACAAATGGGGACAGTTAATGAGATATTTGTGTGCATACTTTTTTAACCTCCACATTAACCCCACTTCAGCCTCTTTTTTGCTTAGACCGCAAAGGCTACTGTCTTAGCAACAGACCAGCATGTCAGTTTTCTCTATATTCTCCAAGTTGCATATTATCTGGTCACCAGCTATTAGCTCTTACTCTAGTTAAGTCTAGGTTTAAAAATTGTGTTTCTTTTTTTAAGGAAATAAATCTCAATCACCCTGTTTTTCTGTTCTCTTAGTCATAATTATCTATTATCATAATTATCTGTCTGTTGAAAAAATTCTCAAAATTTTTATAAGATCTTATACAAATCTTACAATGATCTTATAAGATCCTATAGATCCCTCAAAATGGAGCTATTAATATGACTTTGAATGCTTTTCTCATAAATAAACACAAATTAGAATTTACTTCAGATGACAAGATCTCAGATTGAGCTCTCCACATGGCACCTTGGGGGTCCAAAACTGCTTGCCATGAATTCTGTATCATCTAGGTGCCAGTCTTATAATGGAACACCCAGTCACATCAGCACCCAGGTCTGTGTTGGGGCATGATAGTGTTTGTGCAAAGTGGATGCTCAGTGACTGCACAGTAAGTGTTTACCAGCAGTTGAAATAGAGAAGTCTTGAGTCAATTGGTATATCTGTACCACGTTCACATGGCAAATGGCTGCTTATGCAGATATTTCTACAATAATCGTCAAAGGTAAGTGAGCACTAACTGCAATGAAGAAATTTGGTGCTTTCAATTTTAGCAATCAATATGCTATGTGAAATATTTTTTTATTTGATTTGATTTACAATATTTAATGTTGATTTCAACAAAGGCACAATGCTAACCTGAACTTTATTTAAGTAAACAAAATAGCTTTTTCCATTTTTCATGTCTCAGATTGGCACTTGAAGGTTGCTTGTTGGGTAAATTGTGATTATTCTGAGCTAGGTGTCTTGAAACTATTCTGCTCCATAAAATATACAAATGTGAACAGGCAATTCTTACAGCAGGATTCATGTAAAAACACAGAAACAGATCTAATATAGAACCTCAGATCTAATGCTATATCTTTCATCAAACCCAGTATCATTTGTCCCATTAGATTATTAATTTGAATATTTAAAGTTTTTTGTTTGGTTGTACTTAAAATGTTATTTGGTTTTATGGCTATAGTTATGCTATAAAGTATTCTTAGTTTTATTCGTATTTAATATTATATCTAAAGGATTTTAGTCTAAGTATTTTTTCTTTAGATTGAATCCAAATATTATTGAGAAACACAGATTTTTCAAGTAAAAATCATGAAAAAACAATAAAAAAGGTTTATCTCCTTGGATCATTAAGAAGAAATTCCAACTCCAAAAAAAAACCCAAAAAACCTTGGGAAGAGAAACATTCCACCCATTCAAGTATATTAACACTAGTGTTAGCCAGATAAAATGCACATTTTTGAAAGTACACATTTTATTTGGTGCTTTCCCAATACCATAAGAGTAGATGATAGAAGCCAGTGATTTATTTTGACTGCATATTTTCAACTGAAAGCTGTAATCTTCACATCTGATTTTAGATAAGTACCAAAGTCTTGCATTATGAAATACATTCATATAACTGCTATGCCATATTTGTTTCTTAGAAACTTTCTTACTATAAGCAAAAATTCTCACCTGTTTTCCTTGTCTGCCTTTGGTTATGTTTTCAAAACATGTGCCTTGTTAGGATGGGGCAATAGCAATGCTAATATTCCTACTACTGATAGCAATAATAATATAGAACTACCAAAACCTGTGGTTTTGTAGGGGTTAACACCTTATAAAATACTCTCTCATATATTAATTCTCACAATGGTATCTTGAAGAAGGCCTATGATTCAGGTCAAGAGAGAGGTAAAAAGGCTTATCCAAGGTCACAGAGTTAGTGAGCAATTTAACTGAGGAGACTTTATCTTGGCAATTTCTCACAATTACTGCCTCTCTTCTCTCTCTTGTTGCCCCAGCATCTCTTCCTCTGGCATTCCTGCCTCCAGCTTCTCTCCCCATTCAGATCATCCTTTATTCAGCTACAAGAATGATCTTCTTACAGAAATAAATCTGAGCTGTTTTTCTCCTTCTCATAAAGAGCCTCTGCTGGCATTAATTGACTGAAGGGCAGAACATCACGTGGCCTGACCTAGCTCTCTTCAACCTCACGTTGCGGCCTCCTTTCATTATAATCACTGCAAGTTGTGTAGGACAGTGGACAAATAACCCTAGAGTGTCCCAAGCAGGTAGGCGATAGGCGATTACAATGGCTGACGCATAATAGTATTGTCAAAATTACTTGAAATCAGTTTCACATATCATATTGCCTCATGCAGTTCTTTTTGCTCTTACGTAAATTCCTATTTGCTTATTTAAGGTCCACTTGTGGAGAGACTTGCCATGATTATTACCTAATAATGCTTCAGGTATTTCAATCATGATATGTTTAGGCCAGGTACAGGACACATTATCATTGTTCCAGAAAACACCAGGTAATTTTACTATTCTATGTCTGGAATGTCCTCCCCCCAACCCCTAATTGCCTGACAAACCTCTCCTTAAATACCAGCTCAACATTCTTGTGATGTCTCTCCAACTTCCTTAGGCGGGTTTAGCATATCTATCTTATTTTCTAGCTAAGCATTCTGTCCATGCCTCCAGAAGGTCAACCATTCCTTGTTTATATGTTTTCATAACATTGATACATATAAAGGAAGAAAAATGAACTCACCTATCATTCCATTACTTGTAAAAAAAAAACCAAAACATTATTGTGGCTTTGGTTTATCACATTGCAGGTTTTTCCAGTGTCTAGCTGGTTTTTTTTAGTAATTCAGTAATCCTACTATACATATAATTGCCTTCTGCTCCCTCCCATTATTTTATGTCTTTGAAACCATCAGTTTTAATGTCTGCATACTATTCCATCAAGTAAATACACCATTGTTTATTTAACCCTTCCCAAATCATTCAAAGTATGTTAATCTTTTTTAGTTCTTCCTTAATCATATATAATATATGCAGACCCAATCTTATCATTGAGCTTGGACAGTCAATAAATGAGTGTTAAAGAGACCTAGCTGTCTAGGAAACTTATGCTATTTCCCTATTATCTTACTGTTTTGATGAACTTTAATCCCAGGTACTAAATATTTGCTGAAAATTTGTGGTGGAGTGGAGGACAAAGTGAGAAAGGTGGGAAAGCTCTCTGGATATTTTAGTTTGGGGTTTTCCTTTGGAAACATTGGAGATTATAATTCCCAAGGTTATCACAGCCATTCCAGATAGATGATTGTGTCTTCGTAAGTGTTTGCTCCTTCCTGAAAATGTTTCATTTGACTCTATCAACAGCAAAAACTTTTAATCTATGCAACCAATGGAATAAAAAGGAGGAGATGCAAATATCTTTTTACAAAATATGTAATGGTTTGTGCTTGGATAGACATGAAGCTTGTGGCACATAAATATTAAAATATATCAAATTAATAGTAAGCTAAAAGGGTTTACTTTTTCAGAAAGGGCAGAACTGTCTTGTGGCTTAAGGAAATGTCACAGAATGAATAAGTGGGAGCTAATTATAGAAACTTGCCTAAGTTCTTGGCTCCTTTTTACCAACATCAGGATTTGCTTCAGCATATCAGTGGAAGGTGAGAGCGGGGAAGCGGTAAGGGGTGAGTGGAAGAATCACTTTCCATTTGATCACATACATACAAATGGCCAGTGATGCTGAACAAGACCCTGACAGATAACTGCTTGCTGAAATAAATGATTTATTTGGAAAAGTGTTTACATTGATATTTTACACATTGGCTTCCATCACATAACAGGAAACATAATATGGAAATAAAGTCTAGTAGAGGGGAAGAAACAAGGGATTTGGATTCAGACTTGGGTTAAAATCCCATTTCTATCCTTTATGACTTTTGTGACCTTAAGCAAGTTGTTTAACCTCTCTGACCTTTAGGTTTCTCATCTATAAGGCAGGAATAGTAATGCTTGCCTTGCTAAGCTGATACAAAAGTAAAAAGAGGCAAGCACTTAGCATCTGGTATACAGTAGGCATTCAAAAAATGGGAGCTACTATCATCATCTTATTATGTTACATATTGGTGTACAGAAAACAAACTGGAGAATTTGGGTTTCATCTGAAATAAGAAGCAATTGACCTAAGAAATATGCAGGAAGACTACTGCCACATATATATATTTTTATCATCTGTAACCTAGTTTATCTGATATTATTTTAAACCCATGGACCTCTCTATTTGTGAACACAGTTCCCTTGAAGGTCGTCTGAAAAATTCCAATGCACCTGTCATAGGTTGAGTCAATAAACCGGGTTTCTGGTCCACAAAGAATAGGAATCTTGAAAATGACATCATTAGTTGCACAAAATCTGGGAGAAGTATCTGCTATGATAATCTACCCTTGACTTATTCTATCTGAAAACTCTAATCTGAGTCTGGTAAAATTCTATTGCAACTGAGATCTACCTGTCCAGCAGCACACTATTGTGAGTAGGAAATTTGACAAATGGAGGCCTTGTGAACCCTAGTTCAAACTCTCATGGATTTACTGAATCAATCCATTGTTATCTTGGAGGGCCACAGACAACAGTGGCAAGGGATGAGATACATGTAGGTAGACATTCATGTTAGGAGACTTGGAAATAAGATGTATAAGAAAAACCTTAGCGGCAACAAATGCTGTACAGTCTAAATTGGTAGAGGTAGCCAAAATGAAGGTGGTAAGTTTGAGAGCATCAGATGAAGAATCTAGAAACAAGGCAGTTGTGTTAGCCAGGGGTGGGGGGTGAGCCAGGGGTAACATGGAACAAGTAGAGTACAAACAACAGACAAGACATTCTTTGATAATACCTCATTTTGGTCTCAGACCAGCATGCAATGAGATAAGAAGATTGCTATGGTCTGAGTGTCTATGTCCCTCCAAGATTCATATGTTGAAATCCTAATCCCCAGGTGGTGGTATTAGGAGGTGGGGATTTTGGGGAGGTGCTTCAATCATGGGTATGGAGCCCTCATGAATGGAATTAGTGCCCTTATAAAATAGGCTCCAGGGTGCTCTTTTGACCTTTGTCAACATATGAGATACAGCGAGAAGGTGCCATCTTTGAACCAGAAAGAGGACCCTCACCAGACACCAAACCTGCAGAGTCTTGATCTTGGGCTTCCTGGTCTCCACAACTGTGGGAAATAAATTTCTGCTGTTTATACGCTACTCTGTCTATGGTATTTTGTTACAGCAGCCTGAATGAACTAAAACAAAATCTTATCTGTTTTCCAGTGTGAATCACTGTCAAGTAGGGTCTTAGAGGTTAAGATGATTTTGACTATTCCATGCATACTTAAATGCAGTTATCTTTTATTTTGCTGAGGCAAGAATTTGACCACACGATGTGAATTGAGACAGTCCCTTACCTGGGGAGTGATCCTAGGTCACTATCCAGTACTCCCATGTCTACTTTTTCTCTTTTTTATTTTCTGCTTCCTGTGGTAACTTTCAGGGTGTGGTGCAGTCAAACATTGTTGATGTTTGTGAAATATGGCCCTCAAGAGAAAGTTAAAACTTGAACACAATGTAGAAATTATAATAAACAAAAATGTTATGATTCTTGAGAGAAATGAGATTTCTGAGAAAGCTAAGAGACTACATAAATATGTATCTTTTTGTGTTTTGAGGATTTTTCTGAAGCATTGGGACATAGCCCTTGTTAAGGTCAAGTTTACTACATAACCATCTAGAATACACACCAGACTTCTTTGAATTTGGTTAATTTATATAAAGTGCTCTCTCTCATACAAAGCAGAGAGGCTCCAGGACCTGTAGTAAAAGACAGAATGAGCTTCAAGGCCCTAAGGCAAAGTCAAACATATACCTGATTCAATGACATTTGCCCTGCAGAGTCTATAATAAGCACTATGTGATCAGGGAACTGAAATTTCTATTCAAAATAGCCCCTTCTAGATAACCTATTATACATTCATGTGAAAATTACTTCCTACATTTAACGTAAATAAGCTGCTTCCATTCAGAAGACAAATGATTTCTACTCTCAGTAACCAGACATGCCTGATCACCAATAGACAACCTCCCAGTCTACTTCTGATGGACAGACAGGGGACCGTGTGTGGCCTGATATCAGTTCCATATTATCATCTGGATGCTTCTTCACACTGACCTTAAAGGGGTCAATTAAAGGCTTAGAGGCTTAGAAAAATAGTATGTTAAAAGTTCATTCATAATTTTTATTTGATAGATCTCTATTAAAATGGAAAAAATTAATATACAAGGAGGGGAGATACCTGTTTTCTTAAGGTCACTGTGACATGAAAAGAATTTTCTGACATCCTTTAACTTAGGGAACTCTTGTTGGTAAAGTGTTCCCTTAAAAGACAATCAAGCAGGTGATGGGATATAGGACACAATACTGAAAAATACAACACCTTGGCATATTGAATATTTTAAGCTGAAGGAATTTGAGAAATGGCAAGTGCAGGAAACATTCTCCAATCTTCTCCCCTGAGCAGGTCAGGAGTGTTGGGAATCACGTGAAAACAAACTCTTTTTTGTTTTTTTGCTGTTGAACATGCCTCCTCCTTCTCCTTTG
Source organism: Daubentonia madagascariensis (assembly GCA_023783475.1). NCBI lineage: Eukaryota > Metazoa > Chordata > Mammalia > Primates > Daubentoniidae > Daubentonia > Daubentonia madagascariensis. Next base: position 18,235,886 of record JAKFHU010001684.1, on the reverse strand, counting down.
TCAGTTGTATGCATTGCAGACTTGTTTGAACTCATGGACTCTAAGGTGGAGATAATAGTTTTATTGGAGGAAAAATTACTGTTAAATTAGAAGTTAATTCCTCTCCCAGCTTTTCTTCTAGGAACATCTATGTTGCTTGATGGTATGCATGAGTTAAATGAAATCTTAACAAGATTCTTTAAATGTTATATTTCTTGAGAGTCCAAGAGCTGAAAGTACGTGTTCCCCTAACTGCTAATGCTGGGTCTGGTTCAAATCCATTACCATGTCCATTTGAATATAAGATAGGAATGATATGTTTAAGGAGATAAGCAGTTAGAATGTGATATTTCAATTATTATCTCTGATTAACAAAGTACATAGAATAGGGTCTCTTGACTTTCCAAACATTAATCCCAAGAAACCAAAAAGAAATGTTATGAGCCAACCTGAATTATGTAAGTGTGTACTTCTTGCAGTGCTAATCTTCTGTATTCAAGGCATACCTTCCTCCTCAGATTGGAGGTAAAATGCTTCACTCTTAATTTCCTAATTTATCTTACCTGGCTATTGTGAGGCTAACAAATGATAATTTATCATTATGAACAACAAAATAAGGTGTTTCCTAAACTCTTGGGGAGTCAGTGATAGCTATTGCTGTAAAATTACTTGGAAGGCTATTTGCAAGTTCAAGAATGGATGGGAGCTCTATGTTATAAAGGGTTAGTTTTTACTGACCAGCTAACTGAATTTGAACACTATTTTCCTTAATGATGGGTGTTGGGGGGAATGAAGCCAACTTCTCATAATGACCTCAAACATCTCAGGAATTTAACATGACCCTTCCCAAAGAAGACATGGCCAGCAGGAGCATTACCATGTGGGATGAGGATTCTTCATTTACTTCCCCAGAGGATATGAAATGAAAGGTTCATAGGATTCTATTTTCAAGGGTTTTGTTTTGGCTCATTTCTGGGAACTGGGAACTCCCTTGTATAATGTTGATGGCTTCTTTCCCAAAAATGTTGATGCTAAGATAAGTTTACAGTATCATAGAACAGGAAGCTATTTACACCTCCCATATTGTAAAAACTATCTGTTCAACTTAACTGCTCCTATGTTGTCTGTATTTGGGAAAAATTTTGAAACATTAGGAAAAAATTACAAATGACAGAACTTTTGAATAAGTAGAGCCTTAAAAAATACACAAAAATCCTGGGTTTGAGTTGTTTCCATAACTAACTAGTTATTTGATCCTCAATAAATTATAATCTCTCTACATACAGTTTCTAATTTTAAAATGAGAATAATAAAACATACATAGTGGTTGCTGTAAGGATTCAATAATAAAAGTATGCAGAAAGACCTACAATCTTTGGTCACAGTATGATCAATAAGTTTTGGTTCCTAATTCTCCTGTTATCTTAATATTTGTGAATTCATATTTTATTAATCAATAGGCATGTTTTTATTTTTGACTAGTATTGTTTGGCTTATTGAGCCATTTTAGATTCCTAAGAAAATGATAAGGTAAAAAGATGCCTTATCTTTTTGATATTTTGATTCTTTAAATGTTTTATTGAAAATAATTGTGATATTTCTTTAAAAACTTAATATTTTTATTTCTAGGGTTAATGCTACAAGCTTATATTGGACATCTGTGAGTATGTGCTAGAGTTATTGAGAAAGATTACTGAAAGCTTTGAAATTTAGATTCTTTCTTTTTCAAAGAGTATCTGAGCCCAAAATGTGATGCAACTTTTGTGCATTAATCCGTTGCATACTCCCACAGAAGCCTCCCATTATGCCTTAACAACAGTTTGTCATCCATTTGGCAGAAATTTTATCCTTTGAGAACAACCAAATTCCAAATTGTGGAGGTGTTTTTTTTAAGATGAGAACTTTGGTTTTATTCTTTTTTTTCCCTTTATGCATAAGAGTAAAAGGAAGTTCAACTCCTTAGAAGTAAAAAATGTAATGACGGTAAGCTTTATATTTTGATCTAACTTGTATTTTTAAAATTTAACATTCAGAGTACATTGATTTGCAATTATTGTATAACAAAGAGATACTACATACTAAATTCAAGCAGAAAAATCCTTTTTCATGGGCCTGGCAACACATTTCCTCTTTGGGAATGGTTTTGGGAGTCCATTGTCTTTTGTGCAATTCTTAGTTTTAAATTTTTGATAACAATAGCTCACTCATCTTAGTTCCCCTCTAACCATCCTCACCTCCACACCTAAGAGTCAAAGAAGCAAACACAAATACAGCAGGATGGCTTGGAACAAATAAGAAATCCTGGGAACTAGACGATTTTTTAATAATTTTTTCCCCAGTAGACCAGATACAAGTTTGGCTCACATACAAGATCTCCAGTTGTTGGAGACCATTATTCTAAGTGAAGTATCTCAGGAATGGAAAAACAAACACACGTACTCTCTAATAATCGAGAGCTAAAAGAGGAGAACAAACAGGCACAAAGAGATGTAAAGGAATTGGAAAACAAGAAGGGGGAGGGTGGAAGGGGGTGAGGTGTAAAAATTTACCTATTGGGTATAATGAACATTATTCTGGTGATGGGCACATCAAAAGCCCCAACTTAAGCATTATGCAAGGTATCCATGTAAGAAAAACATTTGTACCACCTTAATTTTTTATAAATTTCAAAATATTACAGGTGTACAAATGTTTTTGGTTAGGTGTATCGATTTTGTTATGCTTGAGTCAGGGTTAAAAATGTACCCATCAAACAGATAGTGTTCATTGTACCCGTTAGGTAGGTTTTCACCCATCCCCTCCTCCCTGCTCCCCCCTGCTTGATTTCCACTGAGTTTTACTTCCCTCTGTGTACATGTGTACTCACTGGTTAGTTCCAGTTTAATAGTGAGTACATGTGGTGTTTGTTTTTCCATTATTTAGATACTTCATTTGGGATAATGGTCTCCAGTTCCATCCAAATTGTTGCAAAAGGCCTTAATTCATCCTTTTTCATGGCTGAGTAGTATGCCATAGTATATATATACCACATTTTGTTAATCCACTCATGAATTGATGGGCACTTGGGTTGATTCCACATCTTTGCAATTGTGAATTGTGCTGCAATAAACACTTGAGTGCAGGTGTCTTTTTGATAAAATGACTTCTTTTCCTTTGTGTAAATACCCAGTTGTGGTGTTAGTTTGGGACACAGAGGAAGGGGAACAGATGCTTTGCCTAGGGGGTGGTCATTGAAAAGCAGATGGCACTAGGAGATGCTTTGTCTACTAGGAGGAACAATTTGACCAGAGGGGGCTTCCAAGAAGGAACAGATGACATGTCAAGGGGGCTTCCAAGGACATAACAGATATTTTGGTCTGTGATAGGGGGTCTCCAAGGACTGACCAACCAGAAAAAGGTAGAAAGACCACAAGGTGGAGATATGAACAAGGCCACAAAAGAGGGTCTTTGGAGCATGGGCACAGTTGAGGTAGCAGTGTCCTTAAATGAATTACCCTCATTAACATAGTAAAAATCATACCAACCAACACCATGACAGTTTACAAATACCATGGCAACCCCCGGAAGTTGCCTTACAAGTTTAAAAATGAGGAAAGATCCCAGTTTTGGGAATTCTCCACCATTTTCCAAGAAAAACATGAATATTCCACCCCCCACTTAACATAAAATTAGAGAATCAGCATAAAAGGGAAAATCTTGTTAAACTCAGGGTCTCCTCCACTCGTGAGGGTTGACCCATTTCTTCTCTGGAATGTACTATGTTTTAATAAACTTTGGCACTTTGCTTGCTTGCACCTACTTGGTCTGCTCATTTGCTCCATCAACTTGGTACCAGTAACCATTCCTCAGTACTGGGAACCAACTCTTCTTTTTAGGTCTGGAAAATTCAGATGTGAATCCCTCTGGTCCAGGGCTTTTTTTTATTGGAAGATTTTTTATTACTGCTTGAATCTTGTTGCTCATTACTGGTCTGTTCAGGAGATTTATTTCTTCCTGATTGAGTCTTGGGAGTTCTGTATTTCCAGCAATTTGTCCATTTTCTCTACATTTTTGAGCTTATGTGCATAGAGATTTTCATAGTATTCATGTATGATATTTTGTATTTCTGTGTTATCAGTTGTAATATCTTCTTTTTCCTTTCTGATTGAGCTTATGTGGGTCCTTTCTCTTCTATTCCTGGTTATTCTAGCAAGAGGTCTATCAATTTTTTTTATCTTTTCAAAGAACCAAGTTTTTGTTTCATTGATCCTTTGCATTTTTTTTCTTGTTGTTGTTTTCCATTTCATTTAGTTCTGCTCTGACCTTAGTTATTTCTTTTCTTCTGCTGGCTTTGGGTTTGGTTTGCTATTCCTTTTCTAGTTCCTTGAGACATGTCATTAGATTGTTAATTTGTGATATTTCTCTCTTTTTGATATAGGCATTTAAGGCTATGAATTTTCCCCTTAGGACTGCTATTGCTGAATCCCATAGATTTTTGATAGCTTATGTCCCCATTGTTGTTCAGTTTGAGGAATTTTTAAATTTCCATCTTAATTTCATTATTGACCCAATAATCATTCAGCAGCAGGTTGTTTAATTTCCAAAACTTTGTGTAGAATTGGGTGTTTCTCTTGGAGTTGGTTTTTAGTTTTATTTCAAGGTGGTCTGAGAAGACACATGGTACGATTTCTAATTTTTTGAATTTGTTGAGACATGTTTTGTGGCCTAAGATGTGATCAATCTTGGAGAATGTTCCATGTGCTGATGAGAAGAATGTATATTCAGTAATTTGTGCGTAAAATGTTCTATAAATGTCTGTTAAGCCCATTTATTCTAGAGTCCCATTTAAGTCCAGTGTTTATTTATTTTCTGTTTGGATGATCTGTCCAGTTCTGTCAGTGTGGTTTTGAAGTCCCCAGTAATTATGATGCTGCTGGTTATCTCTTTGCATGGATCAAGTAGAATTTACTTTATCAATCTGGGTGCTCCTGTGTTAGGTGCATAAATATTTATGTCTTCTTGTTGAATTGCCCCCTTTTCCCATTATATAATGACCATCTTTGTCTTTCTTTACTATTGTTGATTTGAAGTCAATTTTATCTGATATAAGAATGGTTACACCTGCTTTCTTTTGTTTTCCATTTGCATGGAATATTTTTTTCCATCCCTTCACCTTGAGTCTGTATGAGTCCTTGTGGGTTATATGTGTTTCCTGGAGACAGCAGATACTTGGCTTGTGTTTTTTCATCCATTCAGCTAGCCTGTGCCTCTTGAGTGGGGCATTCAGACCATTCACATTGATTGACAGAATTGATATTAATATGTGGGATGCTGTTCTGTTCATCCTGTTGGGTATACCTTATTGCTTTGTTTTTCCTCTTGTGCTATTGTTTTACATAAGCTCTGAGCTTTAGCTTTGGGGTGGTTTTATTCTGATGGGTGTCTATGGTGCTCATCCATATATAATGTGGTCCTTAGTATTTCATGCAGGGCAGGTCTAGTCTTGACAAATTCCCTCAGTGTTTGCTTGTCTGGAAAAGTCTTTATTTCTCCTTCTTATGGGAAACTTACTGTTGTAGGATACAGAATTCTAGTCTGGCAGTTGTTCTGGTTAGGAAAACTGAAGATGGGGCTCCAATTCCTTCTGGCTTGTAAGGTCTCCATTGAGAAGTCTGCAGTTAGACTGATGGGTTTTCCTTTGTAAGCTACTTGATGTTTTTGCCTCACAGTTCACAGGAGTTCCTCCTTCATGTTGACTTTGGCCAGTTTGATGACTATGTGTTTTGGTAATTGCCTCTTTGCAATGAATCTCCCAGGTGTTCACTGAGCTTCTTGTACCTTGATATCTAAATCTCTAACAAGACCAGGGAAGTTTTCCTCAAGTATTCCCTCAAATAGGGTTTCCAGACCTTGTGTGTTTTCTTCTTCACCCTCAGGGATGCCTATGATTCTTATATTTGGCCATTTTACATAATCCCATATTTCTTGTAGTCTTTGTTCATTCTTCTTAATTCTCTGTTCTTTATTTTTGACTGACTGAGTTAATTCAAAAGATTGTCTTCAAGCTCTGAGATTCTTTCTTCTGCCTGGTCTAGTCTATCCTTAAAACTTTCCACTGTGTTTTGTATTTCCTTAAATGAATTTTTCATTTCCAGAACTTCTATTCTTTTTTTTAATATGTCGATCTCGTTAGTGAATTTTTCATTCATTTCCTGACTTGTTTTTCTGGTTTCTTTGAGTTGGTTTTCCATTTTCTCTTGGATTTCATTGAGCTTCCTTACAATCCATATTTGGAATTCTTTATCTGTCATTTCAATATTTTCATTTTGGTTGGTATCCATTGCTAGAGAGCTGGGGTTCCCTTTTGGGGGTGTCCTTTCACTCTGATTTTTCATACTTCTGGAGTTCTTTCGCTGATTCCATCTCATCTGGGGCAGCTGTCACTTCTGATTTTTGGATTTTCTTTTGTTTAGATGGGGCTTTTTTTCCTTCCTCCCTCACTTGTAAGGGAGTGTCTGTTGCATATGTTAGGTAAGAACCTTTGGCTTTGCTTGTGGGTGCTTTGATGGGGGTCTAGGTTCTGGATGGGTGCCTGGGTTATAGATATGCTTAGTGTGGTGGTTTTCTCAGTTTCTAGTTGTTTATAGGCTGTAGCAGTGGTGAGCTATGTGTGTGGGCAGATTCCCTGTCTCTCTGTGATGAGGGAGGATGGAGGTCTTTGAGATCCTTTCTCTTTCCCCAGCCCTGTGGTTGTCTTAACAGTGTGAATTATATTGGCATGCCCAGTTTAATCTCTGAGACAGTAGGTGGTGCTGAAGTGGTCCCACCCAGTCAGAAAGTCTGCTTGTGGTGTAGGGGCTGTCTGAGATTCACAATCTGGCTGTCAGTGGTGGGCTTCACTCTTCTCCTTCCTCCCCTGCTCAATGGTCTCCTTCTGGCATCTGCTAGCAGGCAGGAGATCAAACTAGCTGAGCTCCTCAACAATGGCACTGTGGGCTGGGAGCTTCCCTGTCCAGGATCCTGTCCTGGGCTGAGGGCATGGCCACCCTGTGGGGAGAGGGATGATCTGTGAGTGCACTGTGGTTCGAACCCACACTGCGCTCTCTTTTCAATTCTGCCCATGTGGGCTTCCTTGTCTCCCAAAGTTAATTCACAAATCTCCCCTCCATGCCCCCAAGCAACATGATTGAGTCCTGGGGGTATGGGATCTGGCCTGCAGGCCTGTTGCCGGGTCCCCAAAGATCAATCTCTGACCATGCCAGGGAGAAACATGCTGGTCCTGAGTTGCGTATGGGGTGCTCAAGGAGGTTTGATGTTCCTCTGCTTCGGGGTGTGCCCTGCTCTAATGTTGTAGCTGGGGAAGCAGCAGTGGGGAGGGCCAGTGAGCAGGGAGTTCACAGTCTGAGAACCGCTTTGTCCTCTGCAGGTCTTTAAAAGGAAAGGTTTGAGCCCCACTCTTTGTGCGAGCCCTGGCTCAAGCATCTTTCTTGGCAGCCATGGGCAGGGAAGGGGATGGAGAGGAAAAGCGTCTGAATGGAGGAAAACTAGCATTCTGTCCATCTCTCCGGAAGGCAGCCTGCCTGGAATGTTCAGGCTCTGGGGTCATGCAGATATTCCAGGATCCGTCGACCCCCTGTGGCTCCCATAGTCTGGGCTGGAGTTGGGAAATGCTTATGTGGGAACAAGCAGGATGAAAACTGAGGGGCTGAAGCCCCCTGGGAAGGACAAAGGTACCTGGTGAATGGACAAGCAATATGGCACCTGCTGTCTTGGCTTGGGTCTGTGGCAATAGGAAGTGACCCCAAGGGGGCTGGCAGCCTGGTGCTTTGTCCTGAAGAAGCTCCCAGTTCACGGGCTGTGGCAGCTTTTGGGCTCATGAGGGTAGAAAGGCTCTCCAGCAGCTCAGAAGCCTGCTGTCTGCCAGAGATGTGAGGGAGGCAGGAACAAACTGCTCCATCTACCCTTTTCACTGGACTCCAAGCCTCTTGAAGGTTGACCTCTGCTGATATGTTGCTTCTTCTTGTTATGCTCTGCAACTTCTTCCCATGGAATCTCTTGTAAGTTCTGGCACTTTTCCCTTGGAATTACACCCAATCTATGATTGTTTGTTTGTTTTTTCTTTTTCATCTAAAACTTTTCCTTCTTTCTGAAATGATCTGGCAGCTGGTGTCTCTGGTTAGCCATCTTCCCTAATCCCTCCCACCTTAATATTTTGAAATTTAAAAACAAACAAAGTAAGTAAATACACCAAGAAAGTAATATAGGTATAAATTAACCAACCAAAGCCAAAATACAAAACTATACTCACTTCAGAAGTTAGAAATGCAGATCTTTTTGTTTGTTTGTTTTTAAATTTCAAAATATTTCAAATCTCAAATTTCAAAACTCAAATCACTAACTATTAAAATAATCCTTTGGAGATCTAATAATCATGCATATATACTTACACTTTTTTAGTCATTTGCTTCTGTCTCACTCCATTCTATTCAGAAATAAAAATTTTATCTGCAAGTTACCGACCCAGCCAAAGTAACTTTCTTCTGTATTTTTAAAGGAGAAAACTGAATTTATGAGAAATTAATTAATTTTACTGAGGTCACACACCAGGCAGGGGAAGCCAGAATTCCCACCTTAGGTTTGCCTAATCCCATTGCTTTTATTTGTTCCACCAGGCTCCATGCTTTGACAGAGAAAATCAAGTCAAAAGCTCTGCCCTCAAAAGATACTGCCTAAATGGAGAGACAAATATGTAAACAACAACTTAGAATACACTTGAAAAGCAGGATATGTTTTACTGGTTTCATGGGAAATTTATAATAAGACCAACCCAACCTGTCTCTAGACCAGCAGTCCCCAACCTTTTTGGCACCAGGAACTGGTTTCATGGAAGATTATTTTTTCATGGACCCAGGCGTGGGGGGATGGTTTCGGAATGATTCAAGCTCATTACATTTATTATGCAGTCAAACCTCTCTGCTGATGATAATCTGTATTTGCAGCTGCTCGCCAGTGCTAGCATTAACACCTTAGCTCCACCTCAGATCATCAGGCATTACATTAGATTCTCAAAGGAGTGCAGCCTAGATCCCTTGCACATGCAGTTTACAGTAGGGTTTGCGCTCCTATGAGAATCTAATACTGCTACTGATCTGACAGGAGGCAGAGCTTATGTGTGATGTGAGCGCTGGGGAGTGGCTATAAATACAGATGATGCTTCACTCGCTTGCCTGCTGCTTGCCTCCTGCTGTGAGGCCCGGTTCCTAAGATGCCACGGAGTGGTACCAGTCCATGATCTGGGGGTTGGGGACTGCAGCTCTAGACCATCTGGGAAGATGTCATTGAGGAAGAAGACTGAGGAGGAATAGAAACTTTCAACACAGGATAGGACTTGAGGACTAGAGGAAAGAGCACGTGTAAATCCTTTGAAACATGAGAGAACAGCTCAAAGCCAGGGAATCATGAAGAAGCACATGTGATAAGAACCTAGGAAAGACGAGGATGCATGGAGACTTGACATCTTAGACATCATGCTAAAGAATTTAGACTCTACACTATAAGCAATGGGAGGCCATTGGAAGGTTTTAACCATGGGATGAGACTTCATTTACTCAACAAATATTTGAGTGCCTATTATTACAAGACACTAATCTTATTCATAACTTAGAGTGATCTGACAGCAATACAGAAGAAAGAGAAGAAATGGAAAACACTGGAGGCTATTTCAAAACCTTCAGGCAAAAATGATGGGACAGAATTGATGTAGACAGTAAGTCTATTTGTCCTTTGGGTAAACTACTGTCAGGGGGAAAAATAATAGCGAACCTCATTTTAATAGCTTTCTCTTCTTATCCCCCTACCTGCCAAGACTTCTAATACTTTCAGTGCTGCAGCAGACATCAAAGGGGCAAACAAGTTTGTCTTGAACATAGTTGGTACCACCCAGCTTGTCTTTTCACTAAAAAGCTTCTTTTAACATTTCTTCCATGGCAGGTCTACTGGCGGCAAACTTCCTCAGTTTTTGTTTGTCTGAGAAAGTTTTCATTTCTCCTTCACTTTTGAATAATTTCACAGGGTACAGAATTCTAGTTTGGTGGGGTTTTTTTTCTCTGAACATTTTAAATATTTCACTCTTTTCCTTCTTGCATGGTTTCTAAGGAGAAGTTGGTTATAATTGTTATCTTTGCTTCTCTGTAGGTAGGGTTTTTTTCTCCCCCTCTGGCTTCTTCCAGGATTTTTTCTTTATCTTCAATTTTCTGTAGTTTTAAAATAATATGCCTAAATGTGGTTTTTTGGTATTTATCCTGCTCAGTGTTCTCTGAGCTTCCTGAATCTGTGGTTTGGTGTATGATATTAATTTGGGGAAATTCTCAGTCATCGTTTCAAATATTTTTTTCTGTTCCTTTCTTTCTTTCTTCTATGTCAAGTATTTGCATTACACATGCTACACCTTTTATAGTTGTTCCGTAGTCCTTGGATATTCTGTTCTGTTCTTGTCAGTCTTTTTTCTCTTTGCTTTTCAATTTTGGAGGTTTCTACTGAGATATCTTCAAGCTTAGAGATTCTTTCCTTAGCTGTGTCCAGCCTGCTAATAAGGCCATCAAATGCATTCTTCAATTCTGTTATAGTATATTTGATTGCTAGCATTTCTTTTTCATTCTGTCTTAGAATTTCCATCTCTCTGTTTACATAATCCATCTGTTCTTGTATGTTGTTTACTTTATACCCTTAACAGTCTTTAGCATATTAATTATTATTATTTAAATTCCTGATCTGATAATTCTAACACCCATGATATATCTGAGTCTGGTTTTAATGTTTGCTCTGTCTCTTCAAACCGTGTTTTTTGCCTTTTAGAACGCCTTGTAATTTTTTCTTGATAGCTGCATATGATGTACAGGTTAAAAAGCACTGCTATAAATAGGACTTCAGTCATATGGTAGAAAGGTGTGAAGGAAAGGGAAGTGTTCTATAGTCTTATGATTAGGTCTCAGGCTTTATTGAGTCTTTGCTCCTGGATTGTGAACTTCACAAGTGCTTTTCAGTCTTCTCCTTCTCTCAGGTGGGACAGGATGGCTAGAATGGGCTGGAGTTGGGTATTTCTCTTTTCCCATGTGGAAGTTAGAGGGGCCTGGAGTTGGGTATGTCCCTTCCACCAGGTCAGCTGGGCTCCGATAAAACCACAGCAAGACAGGCTCTGGTTAAATAGTTTCTCTGGAGAGCAGACCTTGTTAAGTAGAACAGAATGCTCTGGTGTATTTCAAGATGTTTCTTTTCCCCTCCCCATGCTGGAAAAACAAGGAAATTTTTCACTGCTATTCACTGAGAGGACCTGATAGAGCTCCAGGAGGCAAAACTCACAAAATTGTGGACACCAAATGACTGGGTCCCCCTGGAGTTTTTATCTATCAGACTTGTTCACATTAAGCCTTCAGCAATTTGTCAATCATACTTCAGGTTTTCCTACTGGTTCCCAGGATAGTTTTTACTCTGGTAGAGTCTCTATATTCACCTGTCTTTCTCTCCAGTGTTAGTGGCCACCATTTGCTCTGTGACCCCACTTTTCTTATGGATGTGAAAAGAGTTGTTGATTTTTCAGTTTGTTTAGCTTTTCATTTGTTAGGATGGAGTGTCAACTTCTAAGCTCATTAACATGCTGTCAGATTGGGAACCTGTGGCCTCAAGGCCATGTGTGGCCCTGCAGATCCCCAAGTGCGGCCCCTCAACCAAATCCAAACTTCACAGAACAAATCCCTTTATTAAAAGCATTTGTTCTGTAAAATTTGGATTCAGTCAAAAGGCTACACTCAAGGATCCAGAAGTCCACAGGTTCTCCACCCCTCACACTACCCCCTCGTGACCCATCTCATAGCAATTAGGGACAAAGGAAATACAATATAGGTTTCTCCTCTTATTGCTATCTCCATCAACAAATAGCACCAAAAATGTGGGAGAATTCTGTTTTCTTCACTTTGTTACTTACCTGGCATTTTATATTTAAGGTTAAGCCTTTATTGTACTGTGGACTTGAAAGAAGAAATTTAGGGGTGATACTATATTATAGGATTCCAGAAGCTTTTTGTAAAGTTGTGATTTAAGAAAGGAGTTCCTAACTCTGTTAGAGGCATGCAGGGTTTGAGAAATATTTTGAAGAAGTCCTTTCTTTTTCATACCCATATGCCCATAATATGTTTAGCATGGTGCATGACACTTAGGAATGCTTAAATGTTAATGTATATCAAACAACATGTTAGGTGCTGTAGAATGCATGTGAACCAGTCCAATAGGACTTCATTGTTCATTTTTTTAAACTCATAAAACCAACCCAGAAGGGGTATAGAGAGAATAACTTGGAGATCATACTGGAAAATCCTGTAGCACCAGTTTACTAAAAAGATGATTTCTTATTTTTATTTCTATAATTCTACAGTTATGCCTAAGATGTAAGCATAGGCAGTCACATAAAATCATCCATTTTATAAGGATATTAAGTCCCAGATGGAGGTATGCTCCAAAAACAGATGCAGCTCCTCTCAGGGTTTGGGCAAAAAGAATGATGCTCCATGTCAAATTCTTAGACATTTTTCCTTGGACATAGCAACTCAGGGATTTTTTTCCAAAGTCTTAACCTGGGGTTCAATGCACAATTATACATATTTAAGGCTGGCAACCTAGGCATCACATGCAACAGATTCAGGTTTGAGGCTAAGTCTTTACTCAAAATTGGATTTGAACAGATATTTCTGGTAATAGTGGAGTAAGTTTACAGGCAAGTATCTTACCCCAGGGTAATGGCGGCAGAAATATTTACCTAACAGTAGTACCAATTAAGAGAATGTTTTGGCTGATTTATATCTGAACACATGAGAAAAAAATAAAGCCTGTTCTCTCTGAAGCACAGCTTGGGGGAGAGGGGTAACCCACTATTACCACTGCCACCATCTCCAATAAAATTCTTTCTTATTCCTTTTGTTCCCTATATTTCTTATTCGGTATTTACTGTATATTTTTTTTATTATCCTTAACGTCTCAATCATTTATTTCTTCAACTTTATAGGGAATGAGCAATGAATAAGATTTGCTTGGTATTCTATCTTCTTGTGTTGAGAAAATGATCAAAATGTCAAAACCAAGTAAAAAAATGAACTTTGACGACTTACGTATTTCATAAATATAATACATCAACTGAAGCCCAGAGTTCAAAATTTTCCCGCCCTTCACAAGGGTGTATATAAAAGAAGCTTAGCAAAAATTCCTCACTCAGTTTCTGGAATTAAAACAACTGGGCTGTTTGCCACCCCTCACAGCTTGGAATGCAGACAATCAGGAATTTCGGGGGTGTCAGGCTCCAACCAAATTAAAATGATGCAAACCATTGCATTAAATAGTGAGAAGATCTGTCCTCAAAATGCGTGGGAAACAGGAAATACAAGTTCAATTCAGATGCCTTTCTGTAGTAGAATAGTAATTGTCTCATGCCAGAAACCAGTGAATAAATATTATTGATGATTCTACAATCAAAGGAGACTTGACTTTTGCTATTGTGACAGTCATATGACTGCAGCCTTGAAAATCAGCACAAGTTAATAGGTTCATGATGACTGAACAATTATAATGAAAATACTTGTTTTTTGTTCCATGTTGGGGGGGGAAAAAAGCCAAGACATGTCCAGGGCAGAAGCAATTCAGAGTTTTCTCAGAGGCAAATATGAGTTATCTACATTAGAGGGCATTTCAGTCAATGGCAGAGACTAGCTGAGTGTAAAGATAACTAGAGCTTCAGTACCTTCCTGCATTTTGAGGTTGTCTGGTGTCCTATATGACGGTAATTTTGCACTGTGGGTAATCTTGTTGGAAGGCGGTATCTTATTTTCCCACCACAAAGGGTAAAGAGAACAAGGGCACACCCTGGCAGCCAGGCAGTGACAATGATTTAGTCCCCTCAACTACATTTTCCATACATGGTTTGGAATCTTTACTCTGTGATGCATACAAGAATGGTAGCAATTCATTCTCAGCAGCAGTGCCGACATCTGGGCCAGACGAGATACTAAGGGATGCCGCTTCCGATGAGCCTTCTATTAATATAGTGAGCTCTCAATATCCTTAAAAATATATACACATGAATGCATGTTGGCTAGCCACAGTATGTTTCTATTATTTATTGCAAAATGATGTCCTAATTGACACACAAAGCAAGGCTGATTAACACACATAAAATATCCTTGTGGAAATAGGGAGAAAATGGGATTGGTTATCTGGTCTGGATGCATCCAGTTAAAGTTCTGTAATATTGTGGGATGGGAATTTAGCAATCCATGGCAAAGGTTGTGAAACTGCTAAGTTAATCATCCTGTGTTCCCTTGGGAACAAACTCTGGGAGACAGCATTGCTGCCACCAAAGTATGGTAGTGGGAATTCAAGGACTGCATGGTGGCATAGCTCCTTCTAGTAGAATTAGATGGCATAAAGAAAGGGAATTATAAACCCAAATGTCTAAATTCAAGAACTGGAAATAGGATACATAGGGGGGTTTTGCCCACCTTCCGCTAAACGACCCCTGCCCTCAGAAGCAGATTCCCTTTTTTTGTCTAATGGCTCTTTCTTAGTTGCTTGAGGATTGTTCTGTTACCATCTCACCATAGTGATTTCCTTGAAGACGAAACCCATTACCCATGTGTCTCTCCTTATCCCTACTTTATCCATACTTGTCACTAGAGTTAGTTGTCAGTAGAGCAAAGGAGATAAACTACAAATAAAAATTTTCAAGTTGGGATGACGTCATACACATAAAAAGAATCACAGACTTGCCAATTTATATTGGAAAAAATCTGGAGGGTATGTATAAGAACAGATTTTAGGGTGCTCGTAAAAGGGTGAAACATTTTTAGATTACTAGTACCAGTTGCTAAGATAAAATTCTCTTGCCATACTGTGAACATTGGTACTTATATAACTTTGTTAAAACCTTCCCATGTGTGTTTTGAAGAAACTAATACAGTTAATCATCATCTCCAAGTGACTATATAAAGAAACACATTTGAAAAATTAAAAGTTTAATAGATTATGCAATTTTGGACATTTTATCAACTGTTCTCTTTTTATTCCTCCCATCTCCTCCCCTTAGCTGCCTACACTTGGTTTATTTTCCATCACAACTATTAGTGATATATTTGGTCTGATTGGATTATGAGAAAAGATTAAGGAACAATCTTAAATGTACCTTTTAGAATTCTTCCATCTTACTGCATGAAACCCAAGTCTTTTCTCCCACTTGGCTACGGCAGGAAGAGAGATTTGAGAACGAAAATGCCAAAACCAGTCTTTATACACTCATTAAACACTTCTCTTCTAGACTGCTCCACTCCTAACTCACTTTTCTTTTTTAACAAATTATTTTCATTTTCTCCCACCACTAGATATTGCCCTAAGCAATGGACTTAACACTCATGCCTTTGGAAAATTGTCCTTAATAATAATTCTCTGGCAACTGTTTTAGGGGATAGACAGTATTTTTTTCTAGAGATCTACACATATTAAAATTTAATGTTTTCCAAAATGAAAAAATTAATGCCAGTGGTTGTTTTAATGAAAGAAAAAAAATTGGCCTGAAATCCACAAAGTGCCACAGGACTACATAACTATATGACTTTCATTTACCCAGGGAGGAAAGGGGTAAACTTTGATGGTCTCTAAGGATCACTATGAAAGCAACAGCAGGGTGAGACTGAGGGAGAAACCTAGGAGAGGGTCAAAAGAACACAAGCTCCTGCAAAGCCTAAAGCAGTTATATGTGATAAATGGGTTATGGTAAGTGGCTACTATCCATTTTGTTTTAAACAAAATACAAAGACAATATTGAAGTATCACTCTAAAATGTATGTTAGGTGAATCCTATAAATTTACATAGAGTATTACAAATAACTGTTAGAAATTTATTACGTCCACCTTCATTCAATAACTTGGAAAGTGTATTAGGGTTCTCTAATGAAACAGAAGAGAGAAAGACAGAGAGAGAGAGAGAGAAAGAGAGAGATTTTAAGGAATTGACACAATTGTGGGGGCTGGCAAGTCCAAAATCCATAGGGCAAGCCAAAAAACGGGAAATTTAGTTAGGAGTTGATGTTGCAGTCTTGAGTCTGAAGGCTAGAAACTCAGGCAGAATTTCCATACTGCATTCTGGAAACAGAATTCCTTCTACTATGGGAAACCTCATTCTTTGTTTTCAAGGCCCTCAACTGATTGAACAAGGCCCATTCACATTGTGGAGGGTAATCTGCTTTACTCAAAGTCAACCTATTGTAAATGTTAATCACACTAAAAAAATACCTTTACGGTAACATGTAGACTACTATTTTACCAAACATTTGGCACCATAGTTTACCTAAGTTGACATAAAATTATCCATCATGGAAAGTTTGGAGGGAAAGAATATTTTGTCTTTAACGTAATTATAATTGCATCCAGTTTTTTCATGTATGGTCATTGTTCTTTGCTGATTTTACTAAAAATGTAAAATAATTTTGAATATCTTAGGTGTAGATTCCTGGATAGTACATTGTTCTATATGACTCAACCATATAAAATTTCACCACTGAATATACTGGCGTACCTTTAGTCCATTTTTTTCTGCAAGTAAACACCTGCTGGCTCATACTTTGTTTAGTCACTTAACACAGCAGTTCACATATACAAATAGTGTAAAGAACAGAGTAGACAAGTGGTAATTAAAATTACACAAAGAATTGTGCCCCCAAAAATGAACGAATGAGAACGTTTTGTTCTGACATATTGAGACTAAGAAGAATGAATTAAACAGGAAGATATACCAGGATATTTTAAGTAGAATAGTGGATTATTAACCTCCATCCTAACTGTTGGGTGTTAAAGGCACTTCTGTTGCTTAGCAGAGCCTCCTCTTAGTTATATCTGGAGACTATGTATTAAGAACTTCTGAAAACATACACATCTCACAAAAATCAAACTCCATCAAAGCTAATGGCACAAGGCTACCTATATTAAATATTTCTTCAAAAACCAGATCCGCTTCTCTCTGCTATGACTTGACAATTCGTGTGTCACCCAGAATATTTTGTTCTACATCTTATAACCAATATTAACACATAAGCACATTAGAAAAGTCTTCTAAACAGAGTGTCAAGTAAAGAAGATCACAAAAGAAAGCCAAATATATGAATGGCTCTTGTTTGGTCTTTAATAAAAAGGTTTAATTATTTTTTTAAATGAACAAAGGTACAATATTTTTTTCTAAATTCCTTAGCATGATAAATAAAATTACCTTTTGCAACGCATATGGTATATCATTTTATATTACCTTAATATTTTCATGAATGTCTTTCCCATTGAGATTCCATCTGTGTCCAGTAGAAGGTACATTCAGCTGAAAGGAAAATGAAATAGACTTAAAAACAAAATTTCTAAATTGCTAGCAGCCCTTAGTTACCTTAACTCAATTTCAGCATTTCAGAGATCTAGCTGCTCTGAAGCTTGGCTGTAGTCTGTGCCAGGGCAGTTTTACCTGAACTTGATTCAGAATGTAGCCATTAGGGCCTCCCCCTAAAGTGTGCACCTAGACTTTACTTTTGGTCCAGGACTTTACTTTTGGTCCCTTTATCGCTAGGAGGCTGTCAAAAGTGCTGGTCAGGAGGTTCTCAGCAGCTAATGTGCCCAGGGGAAAAATTACTCACTGAGCTAGGCTCACTTTTCTGGACTTTTATCTTCTTTTGGCTCTTGACCTGATAATTCTTTACTATTTTGTGAGATTTTCAGCATCATCAAACTAATGGCTTTGATACTTGTCCAGTTTTTCACCTTGTCTTTAGTAGTAATGTTGGTTCAAAATATACAACCCCATCTGACCAGAAATAGAGTCCATCCCCATTTCTTAACTGTTTATGTCCTTCCTTGTCTCTCTCAAATTCGGATGTGCATAATGACCACCATATTGGAGACCAAGCTAAGTATTACATAATCTCATGTACATACCATAATGTGGATAGTGTTGGTTTTAACATTGTATATCTGATTTGCTGACTGCTATTTGTGGTTATTTATTGCCTTTGAGCTTCCAGCTGGGGCTTTTTTCAATTTAAAAAGCCTCCCTACCTTAAGGTACCTATTCTTCTCCTACCCAGATTTGAAGGTCCAGCTCAAAGCCAATTCCATCCAAGACTCCTTCTACCTCTCCTTTCTACCACCTCTTTCAAAATACCATTTTACTTATTTTCAATATGATATTCATAGCGTTTATATTCCTTATGGGTTGGCAAGCAGTGTGAGCAAGATGACCTTGTTTGCCACCCTGGATTGCAAACTCTCCTGAGACAGGGTTTGAGCTCTTAGTATCTTCCTTTGCATTTATGCTAGTGCTATATACACCAACAGGGAGTCTAATACTTGTTAGAGGTCATTTTGATTATATCATGCATGTTAGAGAATTTCCATCACTCTCTGGATCCCATGCAAGTTTCTGAACACTACCTTATTTAACTGGTATGTGGGTAAGTTTCTTTTCTTAATTTTTTTTTAAGAAATGGAGTCTCGCTCTGTTTCTTAGGCTGGAGTGCAGTGGTGCAATCATAGCTCACTGCAACCTCAAACGCCTGGACTCTGGTGATCCACCCACCTCAGCCTCCTGAGTAGCTGGGACTACAGGCATGCACCATCACACCTGGCTAATTTTTAAAATTTTTTTTGTAGAGATAGGGTCTTGCTATGTTGCCCAAGCTAGTCTCAAACTCCTGGCCTTAAGCAATCCTCCCACCTCAGCCTCCCAAAGTTCTGGGATCACAGGTGTGAGACACCATGCCTGGACAATTTTCTCATTTTTTAATAGTTACAACTTTTAATACATGTAAAAAAATAAAACGTTAGACCCACAATTTTACATATATGTTTATGGTAATGTAGACCTCATGAATAACAGGTAGGTTAAAGAGTAGATAAAGAAATTTTGCAAAATTCATGAAGATGGTAGAAAAACATGATAGGCTGATTGCAAAAATGTTTCCCATTTGCTCACAATGTGACTTTGAAGCCCCTCCCATCAAGAGTGGTGTCCGTCTCCCACACTTTGAAGCTAGGCTAGCCTTGGAACTTGTCTTGGCTAACAGAATGTGGAAGGAGTGACAAGATGCTAGTTCTAAGCCCAGGCTTCTGAAGACTTGCACATTTTTGTGTGCTGCCTTGCAACCTTGCTACGCAATGAGAAAAGCAGAGGCTAGAGGATGAGAGACCACCTGCAGCAGAATTAGGGAGTCCCAGCTGTGGACATCCAAGGCCAGTCAGCTCTCAAGCAACCCCCAGCCAGCTGCACATACATAAGCAAGCCCAGCCAAGATCAGCTGAAAGTGGCTCAAATAAATAAACCACACAGCTGACCCACTGACTCAGGAGCAAAACCAAATGTTTACTATTGGATGCCATAGAGGTTTTGTTAAGTAGTATTATTGTGGCAATTGATAATGAATACAGATAATAACCAAAATTTGAGAAAAAATGATTTAAGTACTTTACTAGTTATCGTCTTTGATCTTTTGGTATATATTCCATAACAGGACACCCTTCAGAATCAATCCCAGATCAGGTTGTGGGAGAAAAACAGATGGAAGCAGAGTTTTATCCACTGTAATTCAAATAAATAAACTTCAGAGTCTACTTCCTCTATTTTTCTTTTTTTTAAATTATTTTGATAGATTTAGGGGTACAAGTGGTTTTTGGTTACACGGATGAATTGGATAGTGGTGATGTCTGGGTTTTTAGTGTACCTGTCACATAAATAGTGTACCTGCACCCAATAGGTGTTTTTTCTTCCCTTATCTCTCTTCCATCCTCCCATTTTCTGCATCTCCAGTGTCCATTGTGCCATTCTGTATGCCACTGTGTACCCGTAGTGTAGCTTCCATTTATAAGTGAGAACATGCAGTATTTGGTTTTCCATTCCTGCATTACTTAACTTAGGATAATGGCCTCTAGTTATACCCAAGTTGCTGCAAAAGACATTATTTCATTCTTTTTGATGGCTGAATAGTATTCCATGGTGTACATATACCACGTTTTCTTTATCCACTCCTTGGTTGATGGACACTTAGGTTGATTCCATATCTTTGCAATTGTGAATTGTGCTGTGATAAACATACAATTGCAGGTATCTTTTTGATATAATTCTTTATGGTATATGGCAGTGGTCCCCAACCTTTCTGGCACCAGGGACCAGTTTCATGGAAGACAATTTTTCCACAGACAGGCCATGGTTTTAGGATGATTCAAGTGCATTACATTTATTGTGCACTTTATTTCTATTATTATTACATTGTAATGTATAATGAAATAATTATACAACTCACCATAATGCAGAATCTAATGCTGCCACTGATCTGATAAGAGGCAGAGCTGAGGCAGTGATGTGAGCAATGGGGAGCAGCTGTAAATACAGATGAAGCCTTGCTCACTCACCCGTCACTCACCTCCGGCTGTGCGGCCTCGTTCCTAACAGGCCATGGACTGGTAGCAGTCTGTGGCTTAGGATTTGGGGACGGCAGGTATGTGGGATTGCTTTCTTCACTTCTTTTTCAACTTTTGTTATTGGTGTATAGAAACACTACTGAATTTGTATGTTGATTTTGTATCCTGCAACTTTACTGAATTTGTTTATCAGGTCTAAGAGTTTTTTGTTGGAGTCTTTAGGTTATTCAAGATAAAAGATTATATCATATGCAAAGAAGCACAATTTGACTTCCTCTTTAACAATCTGGATGCTTTTTAATTCTTTCTGTTGCCTGATTGCTCTGGCTAGCACTTCCAGTACTATGTTGAAAAAGAGGTTGAAAATGGGCATCCTTGTCTTATTCCAGTTCTAAGAAGAAAGGCTTTCAGCTTTTCCCCATTCAGAATATTACCCCTGGGTTTGTTATATATAGTCTTTATTATGCTCAGGTATGGTCTTTCTGTGCCTAATTGATGTAAATAAAAGTTAAGTTCCTATGGCATATTTCTGGTTACAAAAACATCACCAATCTTCTAAATAAAGACCAAGAACACTCCTTATATTAAACATTGAAATGAATGTGAACAATACATACATATAAGAAAGATTAATAAAAACAAATAAGATAATTATTTACCTGCTTATTCCAGCTCGGGATGGCAAGGCAGGCACCTGCCCTGGACAGGACACCATTCCACGGCAGGCACACTCACACAAACACACACACACACACACACACAGTCATTCAGACTGGGACATTTACATATACCAATTCACCTAACATGCACATCTTTGGGATTTGGGAAGAAACTGGAGTATGCAAAGAAAACCCAGGAGAACTTGCAAACTCCACACAGACAGTGCTGCAGCCAGAAATCAATTTTTTTCTCATTAATGTAATTAATATAATGAAATGAGGTTGAATGAAACATTGTTCAAGGGCCTGCTGTATGTGTAAAATATGTACATATGTAAATAATACATGAACATATTATTTATTGTATGTTAACATAAAATATTTACATCTGTAACCATGTAGAACTGTGATAATATATGTGAAGTATGTAGAATTCTTAATAAATGTTAGCTAAAGTTGATATAATTTGTGTTAAAAAGCACCCTCAGCCACCAGAACCAAATGTTGGCTGTCAAGGGTGCATGGTTCGTTAATCTTTTTCTCTTTCTGGTGCTCACTACATTGTGCAGCACACAGTAGATGCTCTTTATGTATTTGATGATGATGGTAGTCATTTCTACCCTCCAATCTAATCCCTCTGTTTTACTTTTCAAATCTTCCCATGTGGACTTTATTACAACTAGTTTAGTCTTGAGTTTATCTCTAGCACATTCCACTATGTAGAAGACTTATTTTCCAAGGTCACCAACAACAGACGTCTCTCAAAGTTATGCACAAAAATATGTATGTGTGTGTGTATGTGTGTGTATTGAATCTTCTATGTCCTATATTTGACTCTTACACCTTTTCTGACCTCAGATTCCAGGGTGGGATGTTGTCTGTTTCTAATATGGCTTCTAATTCTAAACCTGAGAAAGTCCCCATCATTTCTAAAAGATCCCTCTTGTTTCCGTTAGTCATGCCATGCACCATTTGTGAGTTTCCAGGTTTATGATCTTGGAGTTATTTTGAAGTTTTATGTCCTCTGTAAAATCACTAAATCTTGCTTATCACTTATTGTATAGAACACTCTGACTTATCAGTAGTATGTGACCATCACATTATAAACTTTCTTCAGAGCAAAAACTTTTAAGCTGGTTATTACATTGCTTAGCATCCTTAAATTTTAGTGTGTCTTGCACACAACATGCTAAATAGGTGTGTTTCATCGTCAAAGCATCCCTTAGCCATTACTAAAAAAAGTTACTGAGGGTCAAAACTGTGTATTAAATAAATTTTAACACCTTGGCCTATGTTTAAGGTCTATATCATTTTTTCCTAAAAATTCCCCACAGTCAGCCTAGAAGTTCTCATCACGCACCTTGTGCAAAGCAAGTTTTTCTCTCGCCTTTTCTAAGTCCAACAGTTTCTTCAAGGCTGAACTCCATTCATATTAAGTCTTAATTAATTTCAAGTTTTCAAGGATAGTATTTTCAGTATGTTTCTTAGAAACAATATGCCAGTAATTTCAGAAGGACATATAAAGTAAAAACCAAATCACGAATTAGGATTTAGATGCTAATCATATGACATCAATCAAGGAGGATGAGCCATAATGCATGGCTAGACCTTTTCAGTGCTTGTTTAACCAATTAACAGGGCTTGTAGTAGGTGTTGGCTTTGCGAGGTCAGTGTGCATGAACAGGGAGCAGGATTCTAAGACCCAATATTTGGCCTGACTGGGAGCGAGAGGGAGTTACAAAAAGCATGCTGATGTTTTTTTCCATTTTGCCTTTTCTCAGCAGCCAAGTAAAGGTTCTAAACAGCATTAACATATTAGGATGAGGACCTACAGGGTTATTGAAAGACCAGCTCACTCATTTTAGGGGCAAGAAACGTGAGAGATCACAGAGCCCTCCCACATGCCAGATCAGCTACTTTGTGAGAATTTTGAGAAGATATATCTTCCTTAAGACATTTTATTTCCATCAGCCAGAAACTTTCACAATAACTACACAAATGTATGATGGCAATTATTTACAGCAGAGCATAACCAGCAGTAGCCTCTGTTAGCAGCAGAGCTGGGATAGAACATGAGCGTCTTTAGATTAAGTCCAGTGCACATATGCAACGACGTCTCCTGTTGTGCTATTGCTTCCCTGGAATTTTTTTATAGCCCATTTCTGCATGTATTTTTTTAAAGTCCTCAAGCTGAACATAAGCCATGTGAAAGAAGGAATCATTTCCTTTATTTTCTTTGTTTCCTCCCTAGTGGATTGTGTTGCAGGGCCTTAGGTAAATACTGACTACAGTGTATTTTGCCTCAGAGGCTATTCCTCAATCACAGGGCAGTATTGCTCTCGGGGACAATATTCCTTTCTTGCATGGCTTTTACCAACAGTGGGGGCATTAATGAAATGGTGTCTATTTAACAGACAAAATGCTCATAGGTTTCAACTAAAGGTTTGGTTTGCTTCTTCTCCTTTCTTTGCCCCGTTACCTTGTAAACCAAACGTTGTCAGTGTCCATCCACATTCAATACTTAGTTGAGCGCTTCAGATTCTTCCTGGAACATGTCTCATGAGTTCCTTTCTTTCTTTTTTCACTACTATCACATATTCAGTCCCTTTCTCTTCCCTCCCCCACACCAGAAAAAGTTATTTACAGTTACATTAGTATAAATCAGAGAAGATTACAAAGGAAATCAGAAGAACCAAATTAAACCTGGTTGTGACATTATCCATCATTTGACTTTGGGCAAGTTACTTACTTGAAGTTTCCTCAATTTTGAAATGACTTGAATTAAATCATTCCAGGATCGCTTCTAGGTCTCCACCTCTGGTGTCTGTCTGAAACACTTGGCTCCACTCCCCCTCACGGCTGCTTATGCCTAGTCACACCTTGGACTCAGTTTCCTCTCCTAGACAGCCTCCTGCAACCTCTCAAATTGTGAGTAGGTGTCTCGTAACACGTTGTGCTCACCTCAGTCATGCTACTCCGTTCATGCATCCAACAACAACTGGGTCTTCACCATGCGTAGGCTGCTTGCTGACTTCCAGAGACACACGTATGAATATGCAGAAATTACTCCCCACTTACTCCTCACCGCATCATATTGGTGAAAAGAAGTATCTTCCCGTCTAAGGCTCCTGGCTGAGGCCCCTACAACAAAAGAAAGATCAATAAGGGAAAAGAATACAAATTTACTTAATATAAGTTTTATATGACACAGGAACCTTCGGAAATGAAGACCCAAAGAAACAGGTAAACTTGTGTGTTTTTTTGCTTAGTTTTGATGAAAAGTGAATAATTGTGAAGAAGTATGACTGGACAAAGAGGGTGTGATCTAATGGTGATAAACGTGGGGGAACTTAGCAAGACCTGCCTGTTCAGATTCTTCTTTGTGTCTCTGTGACTTCAGAGATAAGGATGTTCCCTTCCTCCTGGTATAGGGAAGGTGCCTCTGGAAGGAGGGTCCTCTGACCTGCTTCGGAAGTGAAGGGCAAGAGAAGGTCAGAGTGTGATTCTCCTAGGTTTTATGATCTGCTTCAGGAGTGAAGGGCAAGGGAAAGGAGAGAGTGGCCTTCCTGCTTCTGCTGTTTCCTCACACACCAAGGCGCCATATTTGGGTTAGCATGTCGCGAGCTCCATCAGCCATATGTTGCCTTGTATTTGCCTATCCATGTATCTGTTTTCTATAGTGAGCTATAATTACTTTGAAGGCAAGACTGTCATATTTACTATATATGTAGCACCTCATCAAAACCCAATAAATATTTGCTAAATGAGTAACTGAAAGTTCCTCCAACTCACAATTCTAAACATATCTAAAGCCAAAAAGTCTGGCTTCTGCTCTCCAATATGGATAGACAGACATCCCTGGCACCAGTGGTTTAAATAAGGTAACAAATAAAGAAAACAAGTGTTTGAACAAACATGGAAACAAATAAACAGAGCCAATGAAAAAATGAAAATTGAAGTGTTACCTTAATCTACGTGGAATAAAAAATTTAAGACGTTATGTGCGGTAGTAGCATCCATGCCCCCAAGAACCAAACACCAGTTGGTTTTTCTCAGTACATATCAATCAGCAAGCCAACGCTGCATTCACACAGGCAATTCCAAACTGTCTTTGAAACATATATGCTAATAAAAATTATATGGAACTAAAAAGTTTACAAAATTTAAAGAGAAATTCACAATTACACATGATGTGTTCATTTCTTTCTTTTATTCATTGTTTTTAAAGGCCTCTAAAACTAATGTTTACTTCATGACACGCAGAGGATGAGCTAAATTCACTCTTGAGATGGCTCGGATCAAGGGTAAATAATAAAATCAAATTTTACAACTCAAACATTTTCCTTCAAATTCAAGGTTGCATCTCCGTAATTTAGTGTTATAATTGCAAGATGGTCATTTTCAGCTATTAAGCATTTGCAACATATTACCCTTAGTGGCCATTAGATGGCAGTGGGACACCATAATACTAG
Organism: Daubentonia madagascariensis; assembly: GCA_023783475.1. NCBI lineage: Eukaryota > Metazoa > Chordata > Mammalia > Primates > Daubentoniidae > Daubentonia > Daubentonia madagascariensis. The sequence goes on along the minus strand of JAKFHU010001684.1, from coordinate 18,210,316 downwards.
TGGCATTTTGTTTGGCATGGTTCTTGTTTTTCCTAGGTGTAGAACAAGTAGTTTTTCCAAGAGAAAAAAGTTGAAGGGACTTTTTAGAATAAAGACCAAAAACCAAATCTTTTTTAAAAATACAAATTGAATATAATTAAATCCCTTCTACTTGAAATAAAAGAAAGTTTACCACATATTTTCTTCCTCAGGCCCAGATTTCTTTGTAGTGGCCAAGAGCACAAACTTTATAGTTAGTTGGATATAGGACTGAACTTTTTTCTTTTGAACCCACGAACAAGTTTATCTCAGGCAGGTTGCTAAATCTCTTTAAACCTTTGTTTTCAAATCCGTAAACACTATTCTTATAGCACCTTATCCCTACAATGTGGTTTAGTTCTCAATATATGCTAACTCTAATAACACAATAAAAAAATTATTTTATTCCCAGAACCTTGGTAGGTGCAAAATAGTTTAAATAAAAAGGCTTCACCTTGAGATTATAGAGGGAGAAACAGAAGTACTAAGGACAGAAATAAGGGGAATATACAATAGATTTTTGCAAGAAAAGCAGTGAAAAAGAACACCATTTTTTAGAGCCACAAAGACCAGAGTTGGAATACCAATTCTGCTGTTTACTACCTGTAATCATAGACAGGAAGACTCCAAGGACAAATCATTACTTTGCTTTGCTTGGCCTCCTTTTCTTTACTTGTAAACCAGAACTCATAATACAGTATAACACTTTTAGGGCTGATATAAGATAAAACAAGGTAATACATAGAAAGTACTTGTCAAATAGTAGGTGTTCAATGTTGATATTTCTGTTCTTTGCAGACTTTTATAAAGACCTACGAAGAAACCTTGGACACTAAAATTTGATTTTATTATTTTCCTGGGTCTCGGGCTTTCTGAGAAATCTCTAGAACATACAAATCTGGCTGGTTGTGGTGGTTCAAGCCTGTAATCCTAGAACTTTGGGAGGCTGAGGCAGGAGGATTACTTGAGCCCAGGAGTCAAGATCAGCCTGGGCAACATAGTGAGATCCCATTTCTAAAAAAGAAAATACAGATCTAACAAACCCCTATGTGTTTCTCCATGGAAATGTCAATGTTACAGATCTTGACAATTTAAAAACTTTTATCCAAACCTATAGATTATCTTCAATCTTCAACAGATTTCTTTAAGCTTCTATTCTTTGGGTAAGATGTTAATGAGTATTGTGGTGACAAGATGAGGCAGCCTAAGGAATTAGAAAACACAGAGGACTAACTCACTAAGTGGAAACACAGTCACTTCATGGTCTATGTTTAGAAAGATTATAAGAAATGAACTCTTTCAAAGTGATGTCTATGGATGTTTTTCCAGGGGTTAAGAGAATTAAATCATGAATTAAAGTAAGTAGAAAAACAAACCAATTTTGTCAAGACTGGTTGATCACTGTGGACCAATAAGTGATATTGCAAGTTCCTGTAAAGAATACTAACAGTATCAATGTGAAAAATATTCTGTGTTCCTACTCTTTAATACATAAATGGAATTTCCATGGATTAGAATTTGTGTGTTCAGTAACAGAAAAATAGATATTCTAGGATACTATTCCCATTTACAGAAGAAGATCTATGCCCAATAAAAGATAAATCTTGGAATATTTGTATTCAATTACCTACTCATTCTCCATATCTGTCTTTGTTTTTAAAGACAGCAGCATATTTAGAAACGTTGACAAACTTAGCCATCATATTTCAAACTGATTCTTTTACCAATGGAGAGCCTGAAGTCTTGAGAGATTAAATGAGTTGTTCCAGGCTACACAAGTTGTTAGTGGCACTACTCGCCTAATTCCTCATCCAATGTTTCTTCGATTTTAACAGTTTGCCTCCAGAAGAACCCGCAATCAGATTCTTGTCTCTTCAATTTTAACTTTAATTTTTATAATAAATAATTGCTATACCTCCCTTTAGATAGCAGAACAAAGAGTTACTGACTGTAAAATCAAGCAGACAATAAAATGAAAACCCTGCTTGTGAATCTAAATTAAGAGGATACATTTATTGAATAGTTTTAGAGACCTGGTGGAATGTCTGGTCCTTTTATTTCGTATTTATTCAGGAAATAAGGATGTAAACAACCTAAAATACCTCAAAAATGCTATTTTAGCCGCTGTTGATCTTGAAAACCAAACTGAGAGAATAATGGAATGACAACCCGATCTAGGGATAAACTGGTGGAAAGCCAAACACTTAACTGAATTGGTCGCCCTTTCAATTGTGCCTTTCATTCCCAGGGTGGTAGAAAGATGTTCAGATGTCTCCATTACGTTGCTCACTCCCGCTGGCCAGAAGGGTTGAGGTTTCTCATTAACTTAATGGGAGGCTGCTAAGCCCTTACCATTCTTACCATGAATTGCACCACAGTCAGCACTGTCTGTCATTCCCGATTTATTACTGTCTGGTACCTAAAATGCTGCTGCATTTGGAACATCTTAAGGAATCCATTCTTTTTCTGTACATTTTGGATAGAGATATATCAATATAAGAACAGCACATTTTAAATGTCAAACAATAAACAAAAATATATTAAGGACTTAAAAAAATTATATTCTTTAAGAAAAAGAATTTGTTAGAACACAATCCAAATCACATTAGAGTGTAGCTGAGACACTAAACCTTTCTTTTTAAGTTTTTGGGCAATGTCCCTACTTTGCAATTTATGGATTAAATGCTAATTTAAAGGAAACTTGCAAAATATATTAATACTTATTCTCTTAAAGATCCCATTATAGCTCAAACTAAAATGTTCTATGTAATTGGATGGTAAACCTCATTTCAAGACAAGGAGTGTAAGGCTAAGAGAAATTAAGCCACCGGGCACAGGTTACATGGCCAGTTAGAGTCAGAGGTGGATGGAGCCCAGATCGTAGAATTCCTCAACTGGCATAGTGTTTTTCACTATACTAAGTTTTTCTTGGTTGGAAACCTTTTGAAGTTGGTTCACCTGGGAGATTGAAAGGCTATGGCAAATTGGCCTTATATTTTAGAGTTCTTGTTGAGGATGGGGGTAAGGTGGGGGAGAATACCTAATTTGACCAAGTTCTATAAAGAAGATGCCATTTGAAACTACTGTGGGTTGGAGCAACATAGAGGTAGGCCTGGTACAATGCAAAGATCGTGAATCTTTCTATGATGATTACTTGATCTCTTGACTTTTAGTTTTCTCAAAAGTAAATAGGAATAAAAACATAATTCTCCAAGAAGTTGTTTAAAGGCTAATTGGGTAGGATATGTGTAAAAAGAAAATAGAACCTCAAGACCACCCTCCCCCCAACTCCTTATGCAAAACGCAAGGTAAAGGCCTCAGGCACCTGTGAACTGGCCCTGAGACAATATAGGGACAGGACTCGTGCCTCACTTCTGACCAAGGGAGGCAACGTGGGACTGTATGACCAGATTAATTAACTAGAGAAAAGCAAAAAAACAAACGACCTCCTAGCCAGTGGAATTCAGTCCATACACATATAAGGAGGGGACCAAACCATTTGCCCCTTGAGTGATGCTTTTCCAAGACCACTGAAGCAAGATGCTGACACTAGCTGATAAGGAACCTGGCTGCAGAGAAACTAAACCTATCCAGATCTAACCACCTCAAGCCAAAAAGGACCTCCACACTGACCTTACCCTGACTTTTCTCTCATTATAATCTCATTTTAATGCTAAAAATATCACTTCTGGGGTGGAGATTTAACATGCTAATGAAACATTCGATGCCCGAAGAAACATGTAATAAAACTACAGCTGCAAGAAAATCTCCACCTCAGCATGCTTACACATCACCCTTTTCCCACCTAAGCCTCTTTAAAACTCTCCCTGAACTCCCCTCAGGGAATCAGCCTGAGGACTTTTCCTTTGTGCTGCCTCCCTTGTGTTTGAATATAAGCCCCAGTAAAGTTTTGCCTGTGACTCCTGTTTGGCCTCTCATTAATTTCTATTACATAGAGAACAGAAGGGCCTGCACCGGCAACAGCCCCACAGATCATTCATTAAGGAAATTCCTTACTGGCTTCCCATAAGCAAGGACCTGCAAATTTTAACTTTAGGTCTGCAGGCTACGTCTAGCACCTAAAACTAAAGTCTATTCGATTCCACACTAATAATGAATTATGAGTTTATCTTCATAGGCAGCAGAACCCTAACAAGACCCAATCAGACATTCTTCCACCTACCCAGGGACATCTATATAATAGATGCTTTCTTCACTCTCCTTTTCTCTTCTAACATTCGCCTTATGTAAAATGTAGGTTTTCCTGGGTATCACAAAAATGTAACCATTTGGTCTCAATACCTGCCCCCCCGCCACGCCTTTTTTCTTTCTGCATGCTTTTTAAATAGTGAAAACTTCCAAATTCCCCTTTGGAAAAAAACAATCCCAGCTCTGTCTTTGGTTTGTGTTTTTCCTGGGCGAATCCTCAACTTTGGCTTAATAAACCTTCATTGATTGAGATTTTTGCCTAAGTCAACTTATTTGAGTCGAGAAATACAAGGCATGTAGCAGAGTGATTCACTCATATTTGGTGTTTAATAAAGATTAAAACTAATGTTTCCAGCCTTCTAAGGCAATTAATCATTTAAACTAAATCTGAACTCAAAGCTAGGCATGGGGTAAGAAAGCAAGAAATCAGAGAAGCTCGGAGTCTAGTGTACTTTAATTAAGATCAATTTGACAAGTGAACTGCACAGAAGATAAACATAATACCTTTTCCTCACCTGTTGCAAGGTTCTGGGCTGAGACACCTATAACAAAAGACAGATTAACAAGAGAAAAAACACACAAATGTATGTCATATAAATTTTACTCAACAAGCAAGCTTTCAGAAATGAAGACCCAAAGAAACCAAGAAACCTGTGTGTTTCTATGCTTAGCTATGACGAAGAGTGGACAGTCTCAGAGAAGTGTGATTGGACAGAGGGGTTATGATCTAATGGCAATAAACTGGGGGGGGGGGAACTTAGGAAGGCCTGTTTGTTCAGATTCTCCTCTGTGTCCCTCTGACTTCAGAGATAAGGACATTCTATTCCTCCAGGTACAGGAAGAGAACCTCAGGAATGAGGATTTTATGACCTGCTTTAGGAGAATATCAGCTGGTTTTATGGCCTGTTTCAGGGGAGAAGGTCAGAGAATTCTTTCTACATTTTATGGTCTGCTTCAGGGGAGAAGGGGTAAGGGGAAGGTGACAGTTACCTGCCTGCTTCTTCTGTTTTCTCAAATGCCAAGGTGCCATATTTTGGAGTAGTGTGTCCTGAACCCTATCAACTGCAAAACTAAAAATGTTGGGGACATTTTGTTTGTACTCTTTTGTTTGTCCAGGAAATACAATGCCATTTAATAAAGTTAAAAAATCATAAGGCCCTCTAGTTCTGTATTTTCTAAACATTCTGTCTCACTTTAGAATATCTCAGTCTTGGCAACTGCTAGAATATAACAGCAATGACTGCAGGAGGCACCAAAGAAGACTTCTAAAAGCAATGCATTTTAACTGAGAATGCTTTCCTGAAAAAATTTAGATTGTTATATCTTTTTTCCTTTTGTGCTGTGGTTGGAGGCGAGACAATTTTCATTTGTCCTGTGATGGCATTTTCTGCATATTATTGATCTGAGGCAAATAGCATCTTAGGAGAAAATGTTTTCTTCAGCTTTAACTCCTTTCATCCGCCTGGATAAATCATCAAATGAGCAATTTTGAGATCTAACTGATTGTTATTCTTCACACAGTTTTGCCACATGAATGGACATCGAGAGAACATGCACTGCATTGGTCTTTAGAGAATTAACAGCAATATATTCTCTAGCAAATGTCGGCAACCTTGCCTGCCTGGTATTAGTGAGGCTTTTGGGAAACATTACTGAATAAGACAGTCATTCTCCTTAGGGAGCTCACAATTTAGCACTTGTTTATACTGAGCTACTACAACAATTTACAGAACTGACTTTTTAGTCAAGAAAATGAAAGAGAATCTACAAAACCAGTGTTTATAGAGAAGCAGGTTTCCTGCTTTTAAAAAGCAATTCCATATACAAACATTTGCTGCAATGTAATAAATAAGGTTATTGGAAGAGAAAGGAGTAATTTAACTCTTTTCTTAATGGAAGTTTGATTATGCACTTCCACCTTTGCAGGAATTTAATTTTAGCTTAAGGATATCCATGTTGCGTTTTTTCCTTTGGGATCATATATTAACTCAATTCAAAGTTTAGATGGACAGGCTATTAGGAATCTGAATACAATGATTTTTCTCTCCCTCCCTCCCTCTTTCCCTTCCTTTCGTCCTTCCTTCCTTCTCTCTCACCTTCTTTCATTGTTCAACAACCCTTAATGATTTTTTTTTTCACAAATGAATTAACACATAATACCTACTTTTATGTATGGTGAGAAACAAGGAGTATCTTAAATATTTCAAGAGAGTATTTACAAAGATCTACAGGAATGTAAAAAAGAAAGTAAATTGAAATGTGAGTAATTTACAAATTGGGAACAAAAGTGTACTATCTAACCCCAAAACTTTTACTTCTAGATTATATGTATCTGTGTATCTACATATAATATAGATATTATATATATCTCTCTCTCTTTAGTTTTGAGCCTCTGTTAATGGTAGTAATAAGGAGATTAAGTAAATTCAACTTTCTACTCATGTGTGATGCGATGTGTTAGGAACATTAAGAGGGAAAACCTTTGAAGAGGGAGTAAAGTTTGGGGTGGGCCTTGAATAAACTGTAGGATTTAGCTCAGTGGAGAAGAATATCAAGGAATTTTCAAGCAGAGATAACATCATGAGCAAAAAATAGAGAAAAGTGTAAACGGTATACGTCATTTGGAGGAATAATCCTTTACTTAACAGGGTGGGACATTTTAAACAAATGAAATAGTAATGAAACTACTAAGCATGTTTCTCCTCAAAAGAAAATGGGTATCAGATGGGGTGAGGGCCACAAAAATTAAAGAGATGATAATGTGTTTGCATGAGGGAGATCTGATACTACTTGGTGTTTATAAAAAAATTACTGTAGAAAAGTTTGCTATTACCAAAAATGTCAGGAATACTTGGATGAAAAATAAATGGTTGTAAAACTCGCAGTGGTATCAGACAGCAGCTTGGCAAAATGTCCATGGTGTTCAGACTGTTTCATCAGAAACGCTTCTTCGAAAGGTCCTGTATTTTCTGAGATGGGTGGATTTTGGTGTGGCAGTCAGGGAGTGATGAACTAAGATGAGGTTGGAAAGTTGGGCTGGAATCACAAGCTTTGAAAGCCATTCTCAGGAGTTCTTACTTTCTCCGATAGGCAGACAAATTGTTCTAGAAAGATCATTCAGGCTGAGGTTTGGATTGGAAGGGGGAGGAGGTTGCTAGCAAGGAGTCCATCACAGTAGGTTATAGAAGCACCTGTGAAAAGTAATGAAGGACTGAGTCGCACAGTCGCCATAGGACTAAAGAAGAGCCATGGGTTCTGAACACAGGCCAGAATTAGGGCTTCCAGGTTTGGACATGTGTGCTGAGGCAGACGAGAGAGTCAAAAAAGCATCTGGCTCTTGGTACCCCTAGTGATAAAGATGGAGGTAGAGGCAAGGTGATGTAGCAATAATTTCTTTCAATAAGCAATAACTTCCGAAGTGCTTCTCAGAATTGCTCCCAACGTACTGGATGAAAATGGGAAAAAATAAGAAAGGCAAAAAACAAACAAATGAACAAAAACCTCCCTGAAAGTCTACAAGGCTACAAAGCAGAAGAAGGGGAAAAATGTAATAGGGAAGTAAAAACATCAAAATTTGATTGAAATAATAAGTTAGGTAAAACTCTTGAAATTGATTTACTGTCTTAGGGATCTGATAATGCAGTGATAAGAGGAGTACAAAGAGATCCTTCCGACGTGAACACCAAGGCAAACGTAAAAATAGAACCTCGCACTACTTATTAGTTGGTAAACTGTTTAGTTGTCAATTAATGCTGTATAATAAACACTCATTTATAGATTATTCTACAACAAAATTTAAAATGGCTGGAGACTATTTCATTACATAAATCTATCATAATTTGTATACAAATTTCATTGTCTTGGACATTTTTGTTGCTTCCCATTTACACCTATGGATAGTATTACAGTAAACGTTTATTGTAGCTAAATTTGCAAGCATTTATTGAAGAGTCTCTCTTTTCTTGACTGAAATTGAAAAGCAACTTTTCCTGTATATTAAATTCCTATAAATATCTGAGTCTCTTTCTAAACTTTACAGTGTTTCATTGACCTGCCTGCTCTTCCTATGCTTGTTCCACTCCATTTTAATTATTTTTCTCTTATTTATTTTACTACCTAATGAGGCAGAGCACACCTCTTTTTCAGAAACCTCTTGGCCATTCTCTCGTTCATTTATTCTTCCAGGTAATATGTTTAATAATTTTTGACACCTTTTGGACTTACAAAACATTTATACATTAATGAGGAGAGAACTGACATTTTTAAAACAGTGAACCTTGTAAGAAGTGTTAGGATATTCCCATTCTTAGATCATTCTTGTCTTTATTAAATTGACACCTATTCTACTTTTACCTTTGATATCAGCTTTTGAATTCCAATGTATAGTCTGCAAAATATAAGAAGCTATCTAAGAGGGAATTTTTTCCTTTTAAAATTAGGAATAAATATTAAATTTAATTAGCTAAATACATTTCTGATATCAAGCCACTCATATGATTTTTCTCCCTTTATATAAGATAAATAATATTAATAGAGTCCAAGTATGAATTATATCTAGCATTCCTCAAGTAACCATACATGTCATGAATGACATATTATCATTTTACGGTAATGATAATTGTTTTGCTAATATTTTGTTTGGAGTTTTTGTTTCTAAATTCTTAAACGCAATTTGTCTATGATGTTTTTGGTTCTTTTAAAGATCATGTTTCTACTATCTTCAGAAAATGAATCTGGGAAATTTTGACCTTTAAATATGCTCTATGACTGTGCTGTCCAGTACACATGTAGCTATTGAGCACTGGAATATGGCTAGTCTGAAATGACATGTTCTGTAAATGTATCATATATACCAGATTTCAAAGATTTAGCATAAAAGATGCAAATATCTTATTTTTATATTGATTATATATCAGAATAATATTTTGATATATTGGCTTTTATAAAATTAATTTTTATAATTTATATATTATTAAAATTGTTTATCTATTATTAAATCCAGTTTCTCCAGTTTCTATTACTTATGTGTGGCTTTCATTTATATTTCTATTGTATAGCTTCTCTCTATAACATTGTAAATAGGAGTTGAATGAACTGGTTCTTAGAAGTTTGAAAAGAGTTGTCTGTTACAATAATTAAAACAATGTGGTACCCGGGTGTGAATAGATGCACAAATCAATGTATTAATAACAACATAGAAAATGCAGAATTTGCCTTTTTGGGGCAATGAGTCTGTAATAACAACTTCAATGTATTTTTTATTGGTATATTGAGCTTTTGTACTACACTTCAATCATTTTTGATAATGTATATTTTCCTAGAAAATTGTTTTTTTCATTCAAATGTTCAAAGTTATTAGTATAGAGCTCTACTTTAACATTGCTATCTATGGCACTGCTTCTCAACTGGAAGTGATTTTGCCTTCCCTCACCACATGTGTCAATGTATGGAGACATTTTTGGGTTTCACAGCTGGGAGGAGGGATGTGCTACTGGCATCTAGTTGGTAGAATCCAGGGATCCTGCTAAACGAGAGCAAGATGCTGCTATAAAGCACAAGATGGCCCCCCTGTAATACAGAATTGTCTGGCCCCAAATGTCAATAGTGCTGACGTTGATAGTACTTGATCTATGATAATATGCCCCCTTATCTCCTTTATCATGTTTCAAATTTTGGTTTTACCTCTTTTTTTTTTCATTTAGCATTTCCTGAGGTTTGCCTATTTTTTTTTTTTTTGGTCTTTTCAAAGAACTAATGCTTGGATTTATTCATCAATTCTGCATTTTAATATTTTATAATTAATTTAATTGTTTTTCTTAATCTCTAGTAATTCCCCTGTTCTGCTTCTACTTTCAACTTAGTCTCATTTTGTAGTACTTGTTATAACTTTTTGAGTGGTATTCTTTTGTTTAGCATAAAAAGCTCTGTCTTTTCCTATGAGTACATTTTTTGGTCTGATCCCATAAGATTTTAAAAACATTTTTTTGAAAGATAACTAATATACATGGGGAAAGGTGTATACACTATGGGTATAAAGCTCAATGAATTATTACAAACTGAACATGCTTATATAACCAGCACCAACTGAATAAACCTGTATAACCTATGCCTAGGTCAAGAAATAGAATAGAACAACTTTCTAGAACCCTTTCTTCTAGTCACAATTCTCCCAAGGGCAACTAATATCTCAACTTTTAATAGCATAGATTAATTTTGCCTTTTTTGTACTTTGTATAAATGGAATCATAGGAATCATACAGCCTGCAGTCTTTTAATCTGGTTTCTTTGGCTCAATATTATTTGTGAGCTTCAGACATATTGTTATATATAGTTATAATTTATTCATTCTCATTGCTACATAGTATTTCATTCTGAGAATACATCACAATTTGGTTATTCATTCTCTTGTTGATGGACATTTGAGTCATTTCTAACTATAGAGTATTATAAATACTACTGCTATGAACTATCTAGTAGATGTCTTTTGGTGACCATGCAGATGCATTTCTGTTGGGAATGTGCCTGGAATATATGTGTTCAACATTAGTAGATACCCCAAACAGTTTTCCAAGTTGGTTGCACCAATTTCATTCCTACCAGCAAAGTATGGGATACTCAGTCACTCCATAAGTTTGCCAAAATTTGGTATTAATTGTTCTTTTCAATTTTCGCCATTCTGGTAGGTATGCAGTGGTCTCATATTAAGGTTTCAATTTGTATTTTTGTGATGATTAACCAAGTTAATATTCTTCATAGTTTGTTGGCCATTTAGATATCTTCTTTTGAGAAGGACTATTCAAGTTTTTTGTCCATCTTTCTATTGTGTTCTCTTATTGCTTAAAAGTCCTTTTTTTCTGGATATGAGCTCCTTGTTACATATGTGTATTATGAATATCTTCTTCCTCTATGTAGGTTCATTTTCATTCTATCAGTGGTGTCTTTTTTATGCACATAGTTTCATAATTTTAATGTCATTTACTTGATCACTTTTCCTTTGAAGAGGCACATTTTATTTCTTGTTTGAAAAAATCTTTGTTTATTCTAAAGTCACAAAGTTGTTCTCCATTGTTGTATTGTAAAAGTTTTATTGTATTCCCATGATTGCCTAGGTTTAATATATAGACATATCATTGATTATGTTCTAGATAATTTAAAATGCAGTTTTGATTTCTTCTTTTACCCAGAAGTTACTTAGGAGGGTGTTTTAAAATTTCCTTGTACTATCATTTTTTGTTTACCTTTTATTACTTGAGTTTTATTGTGCTTAGATATGTAGTCCATACAGTTTCTACATTTAATAATTTATTGAGTTTTTTGTGGCATATTATAATTTTTTGTAAATATCCCTAATGCACTGAGAAAGAAAGAATTCTCTATTGCTAAATCTCAAAATTCCATATATATAAACACATCATTAGTTATTATTATAGCAGTTAATATTGATTGAGCACTTATTATGGGCTGGGTACTATTTTTAGTGCTTCATATGTATAAACTTATTTAATCATCACAACAATTATATCATCCATTTTATAGTGGAGGATATAAGGAAACTGAGGCAACAAAGTAATGGGTATATTGTCTAAGGACACAGCTAGTTAAGTCTGGGAAACAAGTTTGAAATTCAGGCTGTGTAACTCTGTAGGCAATGTCCTTAACTGCCACTCTGTTTTATATGTATTTCTATATTGCTAAATATAGCAATATAGAATATTTCTATATTCTATATAGAATATTTTTTTTGCATTTCTATTATCTACTAAATTAACATACTAAATATATATACAGTCAGCCCTCTGAATACATGGGTTCCAATCAACTGTGGATCAAAAATTTTCAAAAATAAAAAAAAACGCATATAAAAGTACAGCATAACAACTATTTACATATCATTTACATTGTATTAGGCATAAGTAATCTAGAGATGTAAAGAATACGGGAGGATGTGTGTAGGTTATAGCAAATATTACACCATTTTATATAAGGGACTTGAGCATCCTCGGATTTGGGTGTTTGTGGAGGGTCTGGAACAAATTCCCCAAGGACATTGAGAGATGACTATAATATCCACATTCAGTTATTTTATATACTGAACTTTTGTCTTGACTGACCAAAGACTGAGAAAACTTTAAATGTTTCTTGCCATGACTACAATTTGTCAGGTTTTTATCATTCTATTAGATTTTGCTGTTTTCTGTAGTGCCATGGTATATAGCACATAAAAATTCCTATCTTTTACAAATTCATTATGGATTTTACCTTTTACCAACATAAAATAGTCCTCTCGGTCCTGTTTAATTTATGATTAATTTGAATTTCACCTTTTCCGAGATTAATTTGACACATGTATTTAAATTGGCATTTTCCTGGCTTATATTTACTTGTCTTTGTTTCTAATTTTTCTGTGCATTGAGGTTTTTGAGTCCGCTGGAGAATCCCAAATTTTTTTTCAGAATATTTTTCAAGCTTTATTGAGGTATGATTGACAAATAAAAATTGTATATATTTAAGGTGTATAATGTGATGATTTGATACACATATACATTGTAAAGTGATTACTATAACCAAGCTAATTAACATATCTATTACCTCACATAGTTACCTTTTTTGTGTGGTGAGAACACTTAAAATCTACTCTCTTGGCAAATTTCGAGTATACAATACACTGTCATTAACTACAGTCACCATGCTGTACATTAGTTCTGCAGAACTTATTAATGTTATAATTGAAAATTTTTACCCTTAGACAAATATCTTCCCTTTGCATGTAAGTGCAATCATGCAGTATTTGTTTTTTTGTGCCTGGCTTATTTCACTGAGCACAATGTCCTCCAGGATCATCAATGTTTTTGCAAATGGCAGGAGTTCATTCTTTTTTAAGGCTTGGAGAGTCATATATTTTAATAAGAGATATGTATTTCGATACTTTTGCTATTGTTTTCCTTTCTGATGATTAGTTTGGAGTTTCCTTTTTCCTTTTTCTTATTTTTGCTCTCCTTGTTTCATTTTCCTTTTGAGGAGCTAGGTAGCATAGTGGTTAAACACCTGGACATTGTAGTCAGACTTTAACTCCTTGTAGTGAGAGTTTAACTCCTGGTTGAACCATTTTGCTAGCCCTGTGACTGTGAACGCATTACTTAATTTCCCTAAACCGATGTTGTCATCTGCAATGGGTATGGCAATAAAATCTATTTCATAGGGTTACTGTGAGGACTGAGTGGGTTAATAAATGTAAAGTATTTAGAACAGTGTTTGGCTCGTGGTAAGCACTGTGTAAACATTATCTCTTATTATGTACTCTGTTCTCCCTTCTTAGATTTCTGATGTTGATTTTGCCTACGTCAGTTGTAACCCTTTTGTATTTTTTCTGTAAGTCTACAAAGGCATTACAATTTGCGTTTTCTTTTGTACACATGTCAGCTTGATTGGATATGGAAGTCTTGGATCATAGACTGACTTTCTTAGACTCTGAAGACATTTCTCCATGATCCTCTGGCATTTGGTATTGCAGAAAAGCTTGATGCCAACTTGAGAGTTTGTTTCTCCAGCCTCATGTTGACGCTTGTAGAATTTTTTCTTTAGTCTTGAAATTAAATATTTCATCAGGATACATCAGGTTTAAGTCTGTTTTAACTAATTTTACCTGAGATTAAACATGTCCTCTACATTTGTAGTCACATTACTTTCTTGAGCTCAGATGGGTTTTCTACAGCTTCTTTTTTTTTAATTTTTATTTTTGCTGCTCCATCTATTGAGTTCTTTCCTTCTAGACTTCTTATAAAACTTATTTTAGATCGCTTGGATCTTTCACTGAAACTTTTAGATTTTTCTGGCAATGTTTTATACTTTTTCGAGAAGTTCTGGAAGAAGTTCTCTAGCTTACTTTTTTAATCCATTGATTCTAATTCCGTAGAATCTCATTTTGTGTTCACGAATCCCATTGCATTAGAGAATTTTTTATCTCAAAGCAACTTTTTCTGCTCTCAGATTATACCTTTTTGCTTTTACTTAGTAGACAAAACATACTTTTGAATCTTTTTGAAAATACATATTAGAGATTTTCTATAGTTTTTCCTAGCTTTTATTAATAAAGCTATTTCTTTGGGGATATTTTTTCTGCCTGCTCTTCTTGATTGCCTTCTAACTCTTGACTCTCTTTAGAATTTTCTCTTTACTTCTCCCTACAACTAAGCATGCATGGGTAGGATGGAGAATGAAGGAATGATTGGATAAGTAGATGACGGAGGGAATTCTAGGCTTATCCATATTTGGAGATTTACTTGAATTCTTTTAAATACATACTATTTTGGACCAAATCACACACAAAAAAGGGGGGTATAGGAGGAGGTAAGAGAGGCAAGAAAGGAAAGAAAGAAGAAAAGAAGGAAGGAAAAAAGGAAGAAAGAAATAAAGGAAGGAAGGATTAGCTATACAGTAGTTTTACGTTGACAAATTACAGGGAAATTACCTCTGAAGAGTAGGATATGAATTAAAGCTGGGGGCAGCAACATCAGCCAGGTTTTGCCTCTTTGTCAAAGAGATTCTATTCATTCTTTGTTTGCTGGGATAATGTCCCTGTTCTCTAACTGTCATGGCTTGTTTCTTTTGAGACCAGTTGTAGCATTGCCTCTATTCTACTTGGCTTGCTCTATGATTCAAATGCAAACTGGGAGCAAATTATGCAGAGTAATCCCATTCTCATTAGCTCCAGATTTGCAACCCCCTCCCAATACCTCCTACCTTTGTCCTAATTCTCATTTCACTCCAGGCCTGGCTTGGAGTCAGTATGTGGATTGTAACTTGGTCAGCAATGCTCTCAATCATCTTGCTTGCAATATATTCTGCAGAAATTTCTTGACTTTTTCACAATAGTTTGGTTTCCTTCCTTGATTTTCAGAGCTGACACAAAAGTTTTCCACAATTTTGAAATTCCTTTGGTCATTCCATTGGGAATTTGGGAGAGTGAGAAGTTAAACACAAGGATTCAGAACAAAAGTCTGTCGTTTGAATTTTAGATTAGGGTTGGTTATTATCAGGCATTACACAATAATTAACACTCTAATAAGTGGGAAATATTGATATATCTCTTAATTTTGTGGTTCTCAAACTCTGGGCTACAGATGAGCTGCATCAGAAATACCTGAGGATTGCTTTATGAATGATGATTCTCAAGTCCCACCTCAGAGTTCCAATTCAGAAGGTATGTTGTAGGGCCAGTAAATATGCATTTATAAAATATGCATTTTAAATCTCTTTCCAAGCAATTTTTATGATAGGTTTGGGAGTGCTATAGTTTGAATGTATCCCCACAAAGTTCATGTATTAGAAACTTAATTGCCATTGTAACAGTTTTAAGAGGTGGGGCCTTTAAGAGGTGATTAACTCATGAGATAATGTTTTTATCTCAGGAGTGGCTCCTGATAAAAGCATAAGTTTTGCCCAATTTTTCTCTCTGTCGTGCACACTTCCTGCACATGTGATGCCTTCTGCCAAGGGATGACCCTTGCCAGATGTCAGTGCCATACTCTTGGGCTTCCCAGCCTCCAGAATCATGAGCCAAATAAACTGTTCTTTATAAATTACCCAGTCTGTGGTATTCTGTTATAGCAGCAGAAAACAAACTAAGACAAGGAGTCACTGCCCTAATTTGAAATGGCCACACCCTTTGCAATTGTGATCATATTATTCAATTTTTTATTTTAGGAACTCTTTTCCAATTCCTACTCCTAAGGATAACAGAGTACATTTTAGTCTTTTGTTTATGACAGAAAATTTAAATTAATTCTTTTAAGAGTTTCATGACAGTTGCTAAGATAACTGGAGACTCCCTGAAGTGTGGTAACGAGAAGTTATTGCTCTAACTGTAGGGTGGTTGTGGCTACATTTGAATAGGGCACAATTTGAAAATGAGATAGTAATCCCCTACAAATTCTTTGCTGGAGTTCTTAGGTCTGGAGAAGTAATTTCATCACGTCTTGGTGATTATTTGGGAAAGTCCAATTGTGCCTTTTTAAGATAATAGTGTAGAGTTGATGGGAGAAAAATGAGCAAGAACAGCTGGAAGCTTTGCAAGTGCTTTCATGAGAAGGATATTCCATTCCAGGAGGGAATGCATTTTATGAGAATTTTTAAATAAAACATTCTGCTTTGTGAACATATTTTTTAATCAGTATTATTTATAAATTTCAGTACTATATTTTTTGTAGCAATAAGTACAGATAGGCTTATTGTTAAAGATTTAGTTGACTCATTCTGGCTTTATTTGGAGGGTGTTGGCTATTTAGGTTAATCCATAATTCAAACCCACTAATATTGATAAGGAATGTTATACTTAGAATGACATATGCAAATACATAAAAATGGAAGGCACTTAAAAACTTTTATTTTGACCTAGGAACTCTGCCCTCCAGCATCCAAGCATCTGGTTTTCCCTCTCTTGACTGCCTAAGCTAACAGAAGAGAGATTAGGTGTAAAATCCTAATAAATTCCATTCAGTTTGAGCTCTCTACCAACAACAGAAGACCATTTGTTGTCCATCTGTCTTTCAGTGAAATGGGGGAGATTTGGTGCTAACACTATGATGAAAAAGAGGGTTCTGAGTTTATCTTGTATTTTATTCAGACTGCAATTTGATGATACATAACATTCTGTACTATGAAATCACCAAAATATAATTGCTTGAGATCTCTATATACTTCTGTGCTAAGTAAACAATAACACCCACATGTAAATGGTCTGTGTGATTACACAGACAAACTGCAGGTTTTCTGTTAGGTTTTTCTCTCCCCTAGGAACTTTAGATCTCTTTGTGTTTAATCTCTAATTTCTTCTATAAGTGCAATTTGGGACTCAAAGCAGAAAAGCATTTGCAAAGTTTAGAACTCTACCTTTCAGGACAAAACAAATTAAGCAAATTCCTTGTGTAGATTATTATATCACCATCAAGACGAGACTTTAAAAATTTTATGAAATCTAATTTTTGAAGGTGTGTATATATGATAGGTAGTAAAAGAACTGTTTAGATATAAAACATAAGTCAAGGATAAGTGTACAAAAGGCATATAGAACAATAGAAATAATATATGTTAGGTCCTACTCAGTGTTTCAAAGCCACGAAATACTCCAAGGCCACAAAGTGTGCACACACACACATGTGCACACACGTGCACATATGCACACATAGAGTATGACCTTTGGCATTATATTAGTTTTACATTGCATAGCAAATTACCACAAACTTAGTGGCTTGTAGCAATATTAATTTATTATCTGCATTAATTTACTATCAGGAAACTGGAATGCTTTAGCTGGGTTCTTTGCTCAGTGCCTCATGATTGCAATCAAGGTGTCTCTGCTGGCTGTGTTCCCATCTGGAGGCTCAGCCAGGGAAATCTGTTTCCCAGTTCTCCCATGTTGTTGGCAGAACTCATTTTCTTATAGCAGTATGACTGAGGTCCCCATTTTCTTACTAGTTGTTGGCTGAGGACACTCTCAGCTCCTAGCAGCTGCTTTCCAGAATCTAGAGGGCTCCCTTCATAGGCCCTCCCATCACATGGCATCTTGCTTGTTCAAGGCCAGCCTTAAGAGCTCACTTGATTAAGTTAGACCCCCCCCAAGACAATCTCCCTTTTAATTAACTCAAAGCCAACTGATTAGGCACCTTAATTTTATCTCTAAAATTCCTTCACCTTTACCATAAAATATAACCTAATCATGAGAGTGACACATCATATCACAGATTCTATCTACACTCCAGAAGAGTATTATATAAGGACTGTACACTGGGGTGTAGGGACTTGGGAAAATCATTTAGAATGCTGCCTACCACAGGCAGCCTAGTATTTATAACCTCTCTCTTAATTTGTATACTCTGACTTACTTTGCATTCTACTTCACAACCTATCTTTGGTTTTTATAAACTCAAAGCTACTATCTTATTTATGATTTCACTATACTCCTAACCCTTGGCCTTGAGTTCCTGGGTCACCACTTGTGATCGCTCATGGCCTAGACTACTGAAGACCTTACTTGGCCTTATGTACTCAGTCAATTTCCCCACTGGAATAATCTCAGCCATAGGAATTGGCCTAGATTCAAGATGCTCCCTGATTGTTGAACACTTGCCTGCTGAATATCACAGATATATTCAAGGCTATGATCCTATGCAAGAAGGAAAGGGAGAAGAAATGGAAATCCCCCCAGAATCAGATGCATGTCTATCAATTTCCACATACCTGTTTGTTGGGTAGCCAGAGCCTCTTAGGCAGTGAAGAAGACACAGAGGAGGATCCTTTCTACCCAGTCATCCCTGCAATTCCAGGATTGGTAGAGTTCTTTGTTAGATGTTAAATGTCCTTTGAAGCTTCTGGGTCAGGTAGGGAGAGTATTTCTTCCTGGATGGGTGGCCCCAGGTGCTGTGTGGGACCAGGAAGACGCATTTTCCTAAAATTTCTTATGTTAACTTAGAATACATTTCTCCATAGAAAGAAAGTTTTAAATAATGTTTAGGTTATTTGATCAAGCTACAAAACTTTAGTGAAGAAAACAGATGAAAAGATGCCATAAGTACAGAACAGTTCAAAATGGCTGCATGTCTGTATGACACATGTCTTAGTTCTTTTGTGTTGCTATAAAGGAATACCTGAGGGTGAGTAATTTGTAAAGAAAAGAGGTTTATTTGGCTTATGGTACTGCAGGCTGTACAAGAAGCACGGCACCATCACCTGCTTCTGGTAAGGGCTTTAGGCTGCTTCCCCTCATGGAAGAAGGTGAAGGGGAGGTGGCATGTGCAAAGGTCACATGGCAAGAGAGGAAGCAAGAGAGAGAGGAGGGAGGTGCCAGGCTCCTTTTAACAACCAGTTTTCACAGGAACTAATAGAGTAAGAACTCACTTATTACCTTGAGGATGGCACCAAACCATTCATTAAGGCTCCACCCCTATGATCCAACACTTCCCATTAGGCCCCACCTCCAACATCAGGAATCAAATTTCAACATGAAGTTTTGAGGACGGACATACAAACTATAGCAGTATGTCTACCATTTCTTCTCTTTGGAGACTTGTCTTAGGTACTTAATAAAACTGAGCAGGGATGTCCTGTTTTGGAGTGTAGAGAACCGTTTTCTTACTTTCTAAAATTATGTTCTTGGGTAAGAGTTAATGTCTGCACTACTGTGTAAAACAGTTTGGTGTTGCCTCAAAAAGTTAAGAGAATTACCATGTAAAATAGCAATTCTACACCGAGGTATATACTCAAAGGAAGTGAAAACAGGTGCTCAAACAAAAAATTATACATAAATGTTTATAGTAATATTATTCATAATAGCCAAAAGATGGAAACAACCCAAATGTCCATCACCTGATGAATGGATAGACAAAATGTGGTATATCCACATAATGGAATATTATACAACCTTGGAAAGGAATGAAATTCTGGTATATGCTACAACACAGAAGAAGCTTGAAAACATTATGGTTTTCATATTTAAAAAGCGAAAGGAGCCAGACACAAAAGACCATGTATTATATGATTCCATTTATAAGAAATATCCAGAACAGGCAAATCTACAGGGACAGAAAATAGATATGTGGTTACTTTGGGTTGGGGGGCGGGGAATAGAAGAGTAAGAAGGTGATGGCTCACCAGAGTTTCTTTTTCACGATGAAAATGTTCTAAAATTGGCTGTGGTGATGGCTGTACACAACTGTGAATGTACTAAAAATCCTTGCATTGTACACTTTAAATGGGTGAATTCTATGGTGTAAGAATTTTATCTCAGTAAAGCTGTTAACAAAAGAGTTACTGACTGCTAAAAGGAAAGCATGTTGGATAAATAGAGGTACAGCAAAAACTTCAGAGCCCCTTCTCAAAGCCCAAGTAAGAAATGGACCCCTTTTATGGCAGAGTAACTTGCTCCTGGCCAAATCTTTTTCATTCACTGAGAATCTATATTTTTCTCCAGTTTTTCATTCAAAAAGTTCCAGTGAGGCCATGTTTTTTCTTATTGAGATTGTGAAAGCTCTTGGGAAGGTATAAGTGTGGGCTCTGATAATTGAATTCCAGGAAGAACAACATCTCGTCTTTACTGTTTGAGATTGTTTACTAGTATATTTTATGCAAAGTACCTTCCTCCGCAGGGTTGGGAAGGGGGTGAAATCATTAAACAGCTTCACAGAGGCATGATTGCTTCAGCACTGTGGCTACAAAGTCAAAAATCCAGGTTTCTTAAGAGAGAGAGAGAGGAGAAGAAGAAATGCTGTTCTAGAGTTTTGTGGAGCTAAACTAGACCAAGAACTTTGAGGGAAAAGGGAAGAGGTAGGAAGCCTGTAGTAATTGGCACTTATAAAGGCAGGTACTTTAAATATGTGCTCATTTTAAGAAGTGTTTTCAGTATTAAATAATTGCCACACCTATATTGTGAATTAGACAATATCATTTCCATTTTATAGATAAGAAAACTAAGGCCTGGAGAGACGGTCACAATTAGTAATGGTGGAGTTGTAATTGAATCACAGGTGTGTATGATTCCTTGAGGCTTCATTCTCCACTCTCTTCTCTTTTTACTTAATACCAGTGGTTCTCAACTGGGGGCAATTTTGCCCTGCCCCAACCCCCAGAGGACATTAGGTAATGTCTGGAGATATTTTTGGGTATGACAACTGAGTGAGGGCATGCTACTGGCATCTAGCTGGGTAGAGGCTACGGATATACCTAAACATCCTACAATACACAGCATGGAATTGGCTTTTTCCAAATATCAATAGTGCAGAGGTTGAAATTCCCTGCTTTACATACAACTTTGTATTAATATCTCATCGACTCCTGTGTGGCCAGCAAATATCCATGGATGGCTCCAGCTTCCACATTTATATCCCTAGTCCAGATGTCTATCAAGACTTTGGATTTATGTATGCAATGCCCCCTGTCCTCATATATTCCAAACTCAAAATATTCATTATCATATATTCAGTGAGTATATAGATTACAATTTTGGTTTACAATTTATTTCTTTGAATCAGGATATAAATAATGTCCACAAATTGTGATTGGTAGGTGTGTCCCTGATTACTCTTTTAATCTATAGTCTTTCTCCATTTTAAAAAATTTTTGTAATTTGTTTGTTAAGAAAAGTGGGTCATTTGTCCTGTTGATTTTGCTGATTGTAACTCATGTGGTTCTAAATTTTTTGTATATTAATAATTGGTCTGGAGGTTTGATTAGATGTTTGATTAGATTCAGGCTTAACTTTTTTTAAAGCAAAATTAATTCATAGGTAGAGTTATATTCTTCTATGGGAGGCACATAATTTCTAGTGGTTTTTCTTTTGTGGCTTTAGCAGCTATTGCTGATCAATACTTACCTCCATTATCTCACTTACAGTCACGAAATGGTGATGTACCAATTAAATTATTCCTTCCTCATTTTTAATCAATACTGTTAAAATGTCCATATTGCTCAAGGCAATCTACAGATTCAGTGCAATTCCTATCAAAATACCAAAATCATTTTTCACAGAATTAGAAAAAACAATCTCAAAATTCATATGAACCAAAAAAGAATATGAATAGCCAAAGCAATCCTAAGCAAGAACACATCTGGAGGCATCACTTTACCTGACTTCAAATTATACTACATGGTGATAGTAATCAAAACTGCATGATACTGGTATAAAAGTAGACATATAGACCAATGGAACAGAATAGAGAACCCAGAAATAAAGCCAAATACCTGCAACCAACTGATCTTCAACAAAGCAGACAAAAACATACACTGAGGAAAAGACACCATATTCAATAAATGGTGCTGGGAAAATTGGATAACCTCATGCAGAGGAATGAAACTGGATCCCTTTCTCTTACCATATACAAAAATTAACACAAGATCAATTAAAGACTTAAATATAAGACCTGAAACCATAAAAATATTAGAAGAAAACCTAGGAAAAACTATCCTCATCATTGGCCTAGGCAAAGAATTTATGGCTAAGACCCCAAAAACAAATATAACAAAAACAAAAGTAAATAAGTAAATGGGACTTAAACTAAAAAGCTTCTGCACAGGAAAAGAAATAATCAACAGAGTAAATAGACAACCTACAGAATGGGAGAAAATATTCACAAGCTATACATACGACAAAGGATTAATATCCAGAATCTACAAGGAACTCAAACAAATCATCAAGAAAAAAACAACCCCATTAAAAAGTGGGCAAAAGACATGAACAGACATATCTCAAAAGAAGAGATACAAATGGCCAAAAAGAATGTGAAAAAATGCTTAACATCACTCATCATCAGGGAAATGAAACTTAAAACCACAATGAGATACCACCTTACCCCTGTCAAAATGGCCATTATTAAAGTATCAAAATACAATAGATGCTGGCACAGATGTGGTGAAAAGGAAACGCTTATACACTGTTCATGGGAATTTAAATTAGTACAACCCTTTTGGAAAACAGTATGGATATTTCTCAAAGAAGTAAAAGTAGATCTACCATTTGATCCAGCAATCCCACTAGTGGGTATCTAAGTCATTTTATAAAAGAAGACACCTTCACCCTTCACTTGTATGTTTATTGCAGCACAATTCACAATTGCAAAGATATGGAACCAACTTAAATGCCCACCAACTGATGACTGGATAAAGCAAATATGGTATATATATACCATGGAATATTAATCAGCCACCAAAAAGAATGAAATAATGTCTTTTGCAGCATCTTGGATGGAACTGGATGCCATTATCCTAAGGGAAGTAACCCAGGAACAAAAAATGAAATACTGCATGTTCTCATTTATAAGTGGGAGCTAAGCAATGGGTATGCATGGTAATATGGAGAGACATAATGGATACTGGAGACCCAGAAGGGGAGGGTGGAAAGGGGGTGGGGGATGAAATATTAGCAATTGGGTGCCATGTACACTATTCAGGTGACAGGTACACTGAAAGCTAGGCTCCATCACTATACAATTTATCCATGTAACAAAGAAACCATTTGTGCCCCCGAAATCCATTAAAATAAAAATATATAAATATTATTCCTTCTTTTTTTTTTAGCTGGAATATTCCTATAAAGAGAAATATTTCCTCATCTAGTATTGGTTACCCTTTGGTACAGTTCATATAGAAAAGGCAAGATAAATGTTTAATTTTTTTGCTTTATTTAACAGTTTTCAGACAATTTATTGGTATTCTTCAGTGACAATGTATTAGTTTTATTTGTTTTATTAAAGTATCATTATAGACTTTTGTAGACTGAAACTCATGTGATGAGTTTCAACCCACTGTAGTTGTCATTATTGACACTCAAATTATCCCATGTTTGGTGAGAGTCTTTTGAAGTTGACTCCTCAGCCCCTCGAGATGTTGGGGGTGAGACACAGGAGTAGAGGCTGACCTTCTTAGCTGCTCTAAATAGAGTCCCTCAGTGTTCTACACTGATGGCTACTTTGTATCTCTTCCACTTGAGGTTGGGACACCCTTGGTTCTTCTCTTATCTCAACCGTTCTCTCTTGTTCATACATCAGATTGTGGTTTGGCTATCTGAACCTGTTTGATTTCTATTGTTATGCAAATATTTCATTTCATTTTTTTAATATAATTTCTTTTGTTTCCCAAGGCTGTTACTTATTTGATCTTTAAGATAATATCCTTTGTCCCTGGAGTAAAAGAGGTATCTGGTGGGGAAAGAAAGAAACTGAGGGAGTCTGCTCTCTTGATCTAATCTCCAAGCCATTTCTTGAAGAAAATGTGAATCAAGTGATGCCAATTCCACAATTGAAACTCTTAATGGCCCACAGCTGCTACAGACCAAGTCCAAGCTCCTTAAGGAATCCCATTCTCCTCTAAATCCTGCTTAACCTTGCTTCTTGACTGGTCCCCTGCCCTTGATCACTTCAGCCACATGAAATCTCTTGCAGTTTCCCAAAACATGCCACTGTTACTCCAGCTTATTGTTTTTTGCTCATTATGTTCTTTCTGCCTATTACCTGGAGTGCACGCCTTTCCCTCTCACCTTTGTCTCAACTTCCTTTCCTCCTTTAGGTCTCAGCATAGATGTTATTTCTTCCATGAGGTCTGCCATGAGGTTCTTCTTTTCCTGGGACAGTTCTAGATTATGTCTGCTGAAGATCAATTAGTGTTTGTTAATTATTTTTAATAAACACTTTCACTCTCACAAGTGTCTTTGTTTGGATGATACATTATATAATCACTCTATCTCTGAATTTGCATCCCCAGAACTGTGTTATGTTTTCCTTTATGGCTGTTCATGACATTCTATAATGTGTCTAGTATATTTCATATGCAATTATACTTTCCTATTTACTTGTCTTTGTTACGGAATGAATTGTATCCCCCGTGCCCCCCACCAAATTCATATGTTGAAGCCCTAACCCTCAATGTCACTGTATCGGAGATAGGACCTTTAAAGAGGTACTTAAGGTTAAATAAGGTCATAAGAGTGGGGCCCTAATTCAATTAGATTGGTGTCCTTGTAAGAAGAGAAAAAGACATCAGGAATGTGTGCACACAGAGAAAAGGCCATGTAAGGACACATCAAGAAGGCAGCCATCTGCAAGCCAAGGAAAGAGGTCTCAGGAGACACTAAACATGCTGACACCTTGATCTTGGACTTTGAGCCTCCAGAACCGTGAGAAAATACATTTCTGTTGTTTAAACCAGCCAGTCTGTGGTGTTTTGTTATGACAGCCCTAACAAACTAATAGACTTCTTCGCTAGGTTGACTTAATTTTTATATCCCTATTACCAGTTGTAATGCTAGGTACATAGTGGGCATTGTATCTATCTGGGTTCAATCAGAAAAGCCAAACCACTAGGAGTGATATATAATAAGTGTGGTATAACATGAAATATACTTTGTCTTTATCCCCAGTTCCTGTCACCTACTTCCTAAAACTCTTGGAACTTCCTGAGTGATAGGAGTATATTTTATCATTTATAATGAGCCTCTTTAATCACACCTGAGTTTATCCAAATGAGATGATTTAGGGTGGGGCCTCTGGTTAGCCTCAGGATGGGGACAGTCACCAGAAAGACCAAGTGATTAGAGGATTAAAGGGTTGGAACTTTCAGCCCCATCCATTGACCTGGAGTGGGGGAGGTGCTGGAGATTAAGCTCCATAAAAACTCTTGAACAAGATTTAATGAGCTTCCTGGTTGTTGAACACACAGGTTCTGGGAGGGTGGGAAGCCCAGATAGGGCATGGAAGCTCCATGCCATCTCCCACCCCAGTACCTCCACCCATCTTTTCATCTGGCTTGTTCATCTATATCCTGTATAATATCCTTTGTAATAAATCAATAAACATAAGTACAGTGTTTCCCTGAGTTTGTGAGCTGTCCTAGTAAATTATCAAACCCAAGGAGGAGGGTTGTGGGAATCTTAATTTATAGCCCATTGGTCAGAAGCATGGATCACAACCTGGGACTTGCAATTGGCATCTGAATTGGGGGGCAGTTTTGTGGGACTGAGCCCTTAACTTGTGAGATCACATAGATGGTGTCAGAATGTATTTGAATTATAGGATACCCAGCTGGTGCCTGCTAAAGAACTACAGAAAAAACCCACCCATTTGACCACAGAAGTGCTCTGTGTTGAGTGTAAGAGTGGAGAGAAAAGATGGTTTGTTTTCTTTCCTCTTACAATAAGGAATTTATTACAGGGAGTTGACCTTATATAATTTTGGAAGCGCTTAAATGGTCTACCAAAGTCTGTTGTCTTTGCGCCTGGTTCTGAAGCCTGAATCAGGAAGGCACGCACCTGGGAAAAAAGGTGGCCGCAAAGTGGTGAAAAGCACAGAGAAACTCCAACCTGCGCTGGAACTCATCTGGGCGGACTAGAACCCACGTCAGTCTCTCCACATCTCCAATTTTGATATTTCAGTGGCCTGTGAGAGAAGCTTAAGCCCTGTTTCATGGAACCAGACATTCACCTGGCCTAAGAGTTGGAGAAGCTGAAGAGGTAACCGGTAGGAGCTAGAAGAACGGGGACTGGTATCTGCCCTAGGCCATTGCTGGTGCTCGGAAAGTGACACCCCAAAGTCTGGTGCTTTGAAATGCTGAGAGGCCTTAGAAGCCGCCTAAAGCCAAGGTCCCCCTCACCTTTTCTCATTCCCCCACCCAAGCACAGGGAGGGACTCTCTTTGGAATTTCTATATTTCACCGAGAAAGCTTCTTTCCAAAACAAACTCAATTGCCTTCTTCCTCTCCCTGAAGTCTCATTATCCAACTCAGAAAATAAGACTGAGGAAGGAATACAGTCACACCTGGATGAACTTTTTCACAAGATAATGCCTGCCTGGAGGTGGGAGGGGGCTCATTCAAATTCCAAACAGAATCATTTACAAGTTAATTTTTGTCCATTCCTTCTCCTTAATAATCATTTGCTTCCCCTCAGAACTGTCTACATTCCCATCTTCCCACTCCCCTGTGAAAAAGAGGCTTCTATACCCTACTGGGTTATTGGGTGATCATTCTCCTGTGATTCTCCTGTTCGATGCATGTTAAAATTTTGTATACCTTTTTTCCTACTGCTCTACCTTTTGTCAGTTGATTTTCAGGAAATCTTCAAAGGGCAAAGGGGACATTTGCCCTTGGCCCCTACACCATTGAGGTGAGCCAGCAGATGGGCACAATGTATGCGAGTTGTAATAGTGCCTAGTAAACCCGCACAAATCTTCTAAATGTTTAAAAAGAAAAGTCTGCTGCTTCACTTCTACCACTCAGATCTTATGCAAATGTCACTTGTGGCCCAAACTAACTCAGAATTATGCAGCGAAGAGATGTCTGGAAAATGCGGTTCCACCTTAGCTAAGCTGACACCATATGAACCCACCACAGACACTCAATACTATTCGTTGTTAAAGAAATGATGCTGAAACTAGTGACCTCACCATAGTACCATCAACCTTCCCCTAGAGTGGAAGGAGCCCTTCAGTCCCATTTAACCTCTAGTATTTTCTCGAGGAGCTTCACATGTCAGTCTGGCCCTGTAGATTTTGAAGGTATTAAAATTTTTATTATGAGGTTGGTATGTTATTACTAAAATAATAGGGATGAATCAGACATATTAGACATAATGTTGTAAAAAGAAGCTTGAATCATGAAAACTGGCTATAGGGTTGATTTATAATGCAGCCAAAATATAGAAGACTGGTAAAGGAGAGAATCAAGTAATAGTCCTTATTGCTTCATATTCACCCTTAAACTAATGTAATCACAGATGTAGGAGGAAAAAATCCCTTTCTCTACCCATCTTAGTTTCTCCAGATGGGGCCCTGTAAAT
Source organism: Daubentonia madagascariensis (assembly GCA_023783475.1). Lineage (NCBI taxonomy): Eukaryota > Metazoa > Chordata > Mammalia > Primates > Daubentoniidae > Daubentonia > Daubentonia madagascariensis. The sequence goes on along the minus strand of JAKFHU010001684.1, from coordinate 18,182,778 downwards.
TAGGCTGTGAAAAGATAAACAAGAGAAGAACAAATGGTAATTTATTAGCATGTGCATTGTGCTTACACATGGGAGTACCTAGAGATGAGTAACCTAAAGGGGTGGTTAGAAATTGGCTTATGTACCATTTTAGGCTAAAGGAAAAGAGTTTTGTGCTTGAGGGTGGTGGGAGGCAAGTTATGGGAAGGTGACAAGGGAAAGTATGGTAAGCAAGTGTTGTTTAGCAGTTTGTTTTGTAGATTTAAGTCGGTGTCCTCTCCATTGGTAAGAGTTGTTATGAGCCTTCATCTTCCGGGTACAGGAGAGGAAGACAACTCCACAAATGGAGTTGGAAATTTCCATTATAAAAGGAAAATGTATACTTTGTTTTTAGAGCTTTTCCTACTTCTATTGGTTTTCAATGGCCTTTAGCTCAAAATAATCCATATGCCAAAGAGGCATATTTTGGGTGGCATAATATTACCCCTCAAAGATTACCTGTTTTGTCAATTAGGCAGTTTCCTTTCTTCATTTTTTTGGTTTGCTTCTTCCATTTCCTGACTGCCTTTTTATTCAGTCAATGAGAACTGAAGAGGCAGAAGTGGGAATTTCTGAAACACATAATATACTGTGACATTGAAAGATTTTGTTCTCTAGATTTCCCAGGGACCAGCAGTTTGAAGTGGAAAAAAAAACCACTGCTGTTGATTACTTACATTGAAAGACAATATAGGTTTCAACACATTAACTCACAAAAATGATTTGTTGCCATAGTATCTAAACACTGCTCTGTAACCAATGACTGTAGTTTTTAGAGAAATGATAATTTACATGAACAATGTTCAGGCCCTTTCTTTCTGGAACACTTGAAGCAGCTCAGCTGTTACACAAAAACCCCATGAATATGGAAGATTTTTCTTTTCTATTTGCCAGGGTCAATATAGGAACCAGCTCCATTCTTAAGATCTTCCACTTGGCCACTGTTGGAGGGGACAGAAGTACATGCTTGGGCCTAACAAACCAACCCTTCAAAGGCAGAATACCAAACATATTAGCTACTTTGACAAAATGTCTACAGTAGAATTATTGGTTAAAATGTTATTGGAATATATGCAGATTTTATCTAATTACATCTCAGGCATCTTTTTTTTTTTAATGTGGATAATTGCAGGTTGCTTGTGTTCTTCCTTTAATTGGTTTTGACCACGCAGAATGATTTTTTGATCTTTTCAGCTGCTTCATGAGAATTGAAGAGAGAGAAAATGACCCCTTGACCCTTCTCTCTCAATGTAATGAGGTAAAAGTCACAAAACTGGAAATGCAAATGGATTTTCATGACTCTTTTCCTTTTGATACCAACATTAGGATGATAACCAACTCTTATTTTTCAACTACTTCCATGTAGAATTATGCATGGGAAGCTGTATGTGGAGTTGGCAGTTATGTAAGAGGAATTTGCAGCCTCCAAAAGAAATGCAGATAGGAGAGAAATGAGCTGAAATAACAGGAATGAGAAAAGGGCAATAAATCATAAATGATAATCAGAAAGATCCTGATAAATCAGTGGCAAAGATCTAACAAGTCTCTAAAGGTTCATAAACTTCCTTGATTGCTGCCGGCATAGCAAAGAAAGGCATTGTACGAATGTCATCAAGCCATACTTCTGTGTGTCTCCTATTGTTGCAGTTCATCTCTCTCCTCCCAGCTCATCAACTGTCATAGCTTTTAAAGAGAAATTAAAAGAGCTCTCTCTCCCTGTTCTCCTGTGGCTACTGAAAAACAGAGACTCACTTGAACCACTAGAGGGATCTCTTTTCTTTGAAAAGGGGGGAAAAATCTAAATTGCATGATAAACTATAATCTTGGAAAGACACAGGAAGTCACCAAGCAGGACAGAAAATTAACTATTGCAATACTCAAAGATGTTTCACAGTCTGCCGAGGGGACTCTGCCCCTGTTTCCAAGGCCCTGAGAGAGATTTGGCAAATATGGACCCTGCCATGCAAACATGCTAGATGAATTTTTATTCCACATTAATTTAATGTGAATGAATTGGTTTAATTCACATTATTCCATGAAAATGGGGGAGGTTCCTGGTCTTTAGTTCAAGATAGCCACCATTCTTTTCTTGTTCCTTTCGCTGCTTGGTGGCTCCGTTGACAAATGCAGGGCCACTCTGGTTGGGTTGCAGAAACACCTTTTCATATAATCCTCTTTGACACAAGAAATTTGTAGCTACTCTCAAGGTTACTGTGTTTAATTTTTAGCCTCCCTGGGTCTCTATATTCATCCCCCATCAGAAGTTCCACCACCTTTTAAGCTGTGCTTGGGAGTAGAATATAAATCTTGCATATTCCTTATGGTGGAGCAGATATAATGGTCTCCTAAAGATGTACATGATGTTACATCCTAGTTCCCAGAATTGTGAATATGTTATGTTATATGGAAAAGGGGAATTAAGATTGCAGATACTATGAAGGTGGCCAATCAACTGACTTAAAGTAAGGAGATTATCCTAGCTTATTTGGGTGGGCCCAATGTAATCACAAGGATCCTTAAAAGTGGAAGAGGGAGGCAGAAAGGAGGGTTGGAACGATGCCATCTGAGAAGGCCTGGACCTGCTGCTGCTGGCTTTGGAGATGGAGGAAAAGGGCCATGAGTCATGGAATGTGGTAAAGCTGGTGAAGTCAAGGAAACAGACTTTCCTGTCGAGTCTCCAGAAAAATATAGTCCTGCTGACATCTTGATTTGAGCCCAGTGAGACTTCTGTTGTACTTCTAACCTATAGAACTGTAAGATAATAAATTAGTGTTGTTTTAATCCCCAACGTTTGTGGTAATTTGCTACAGCAGACATAGGAAACTAATACACTCTGGGTGCTGTCACACCTCTTTCCTCTAAACATGAGATGTCTCACTTCATACCTGCTTCCCCGACACAGGTTGTTTTTTCCTGTTTCAGCGTCTGCATACCCACCCTTCCCGCTTTCAGGGCAACTGCAAAAAGACAGGGGAGTTTCGGAAGCACAGACTCTGAAATACAAAATATTTTTATTTCCTTCAAGAAAAGCCTGGACTTTACCATAGGAGTCAGCAAACCTCAGGCTACAGGACAAATCTGGACCTCTGCCTGATTTTGAAAATAAAGTTTTATCAAAACACATTCATGTATGTTTTGTCTATGGCTGTTTTTACACTACAACAGCAGAATTGAATAGTTATGACAGAGACCATATGGTCCACAAATCCTTAAATATTTACTGTTTGGCCTTTTGCAGAAAGAGTATGCTGTCTTCTGCCTTAGAAACAAAAGTATGGCTAATCTTAGGGTGAGGCTATGAATAGGTATGGAAGTGCAGAATTTTCTTTTCAATTTTTATTATATAGCAGCAATAAGCAAGACAGAAACTTTTAACAGCTGGGTAGATTAACTCATGGTTAGTGAAGTAAGCTGATCTGTGGCTCCAAAGATATCCAGGCCTAATCCCTGGAACCAGTAAATACTACCTTTTTTGGAAAAAGGGTCTTTGCAGATGTGATTAAGTTAAGGATTTTGAGATGAGGAGGTAATCCTGGATTATCAGGGTGGGCCCTAAATGCCATCATAAATGTCCTTATGAGAAGCTCTAAGAGGTAGAGAGAGATTTGCTACGCACACAGAGGAGAAGGCAATATAAAGATGGAGGCAGAAAAGGGAGTGATATGGCCCACAGGTCAAGGAATGCCAGGAATGCCAGCAGCCACCAGAAGCCAGAAGAGGCAAGGGATGGATTCTCCCCAAGGGCCTCAGCACGAAGCACAACCTTGCTCTCAGTTTGATTTTGGACTTCTGGTTTCCAGAACTGTAAGAAAATAAATTTCTGTTGTTTTAAGCCACCAAAGTGGCTATGATAATTTGCCATAATTTGTGGCAATTTATGATAATTTGTTGCAGCAGCAATAGGAAACTATTACAGGTCAGAAGACCATTTTGAGAAGATAAGAATCTTTTAATCAGCCCATATGATTGAACCCAATAGAAATGTTATCTGTTCATGAATTCCGGACTCATTACTTCACACAGTATTTGGCTTTGGTGGAAGAAATGCAGGGAAATGCAAAAGAACATGCTTTGGGGACTTACAGACTTTGTGGGTATTCAAATCATTTGACAGTGTGTAAATGATTTCACAGTAATGCAGTCAAAGTTCTCAGAGTAAATCACTATGATTCTCACTTCTGTCTGGCATAAAGAAATAATCAGCACTTCAAAACGAGCCGTTGGCTGTTCTATCATAGCCTTAGTAACTGCTTAGAGAGCACAGGAGATGCCAGCCTATTTCCCCTCTCTTTTTATGACCAAACTTTTCAAAATTGATATTTATATACATATATAGATTATATGACACTATATTACATTACGTTATATTATATGTGCATATATATACTTAAGATGGTTCTCCCACCCTATTAGCATATTTAATATATTATATGCTAAATATTTAAATATTCAGGGCTGCATCACTGAAAACCATTTAAAACTGGCTTATTCTTATAGATTGGTACGTATTTGAACTCATCATCTATAATATAATTTTCTAGCTTTAATATGTATTATGCTTTCCTGAGGAAGCTGCATTTCTTAGTTATGTTGGTAATCATAAAAGTACCTATTTGGGGTTTTGGCTGTTTAATACCAATATTCCCAAAAGTAATCATGTGATTCATCCCCTTATACCAAATCAAAGGTAAGTTCTACAACTCACCTGTAAATGTCAATATTCCCTTGTCCGGGGTAGCATATAGTTCTTATGCCCTACATGAGATTCTCCCTGCCTCCCCTCTTTGTCCAGCCACAGACATGGGGACTAGTTCTGCACAAGCTTGACTTCCCCTCCCAGGGGTAACCTAACAGGACATGGGCTCAGGTATGCCAGGTATGCCACTCACTTCCAGCCCTGGGGTCTCTCTGAGGCTGGGAGTGTCTGTTGATGAGGTTCATCCACCAGGCTTCTCAGGAAGTCCCTCCATTTGAGCAGCCCCATTTGGTAGCCAACTCCACGATGCATTCCCTGTTTACCTACCTCCCTGCATCACACTTCTCGGTAGTCTAGTCATGCAGCAGCTTTTATCTCAGGCTTTTGGGGAAACCTAGACTAAAGCAATAGGATACTGTAGTCGAAAGAAAACATCAGCAAATAATAATGTTTAAAAACCTTTAATTTATGATATTTACAAACAAGCAAAAATTAGAAAGAGGAGTAAGATGGACCCTCATGAACACTTCACCCCATATATCCTTCCCTAGGGGATCTTTGAAAGAGATTCCTAGATTCCTAGACAGGGTTATTATTGAGGGGAGTTTGAAACGTAAGTAGTTATAACTTTTGCTAGTGATAACTAGATTCCCCACCATACGGATTGTATGATCTTAGATTTTTCTTACCAATAAAGTCTAAGAGAGCCTATTTCCCTATAATCACTTTGATAGAGTATGTTGTCAAACTTTTGCATCTCTGCCAATTTCATCAGTGTAGTTTTAATTGCATTCTTTCATTATAAGCAAGATTGAGCACATTTTTATGTTTACTTGTAAATTCTGTCTTCATATCTTTTGCTTATTTTTCTACAGGGCCGTTAGCCTTTTCAGAAGGTCTTCTATATTGGGATAGTAACACTTTATCTGTGATATAATTTGAAAATACTTTTGTCCAGGTTTTGTCATTTAACTTTTACTTTGTTTTGTGTTTTCTTGTACTTTTTGACCATGTCTTTATAATGAGGACCCTACAAAGCGGTTATTGAAGAAGAGATCTGCACAAGAGGTTATGCTAAATAAATATTGGGTGAATTAACCTTCCCTAAATACTTTATGGAAAATTTATAATAAAAGTGCTAAAAACATTTAGGTTGCAAATTACCTCCTAATACTCCAACACCTGGCTGTTCACATTTTGCCTAATTCTGTTTCATTCCTTGTCACAATTTTCTCCCTCTCTTTCTCCCTGTCTTTCTCAACTTGCCCTTCTCTTCCTTCTTTTTGCCTCCTTCCTTCCTTCTTCCCTTCCTTTATCCCTCCCTTCTTTCCCTTTTCTTTCTTTTGCCTTTCCGTCTCCCCTTCCTCCTCTCTCTCTCTCTCTCTTTCTCTCTCTTTCTTTCACCAGGCCCTGGGCATATTCTGGGTAGCAAACAGGAGAATCTAGGAGAACCAACACTAATCTGTACGCAGTCAACGCTATAAAACTGCAACTATGACAGGTGCTGGAAGGAGAGGTGCAAGATGCCATGCGAGGCTGTGCTTGTTGGCTCCTCATCTAGCCAAGCGAGATCAGGGAAGATATCTTGGAGCAGATAACAATTGAGTGAAGCTCTGAAGGATGAGTAAGAATTAACTAGTCAAAAAACAGAGGGACTAGCCTTTTGCAAAGGGAACAACATGTGCAAAGGCCTTGTGGAAAGAGGCAGAAAGGACACAGAAGAGACTGGGAGAGAGGCCGAGAGAGCAATGACAGCCTGGTGAGAGGTCAGGATAGAGGGATGGGTAAGTAGCAGACCGTCTGGGGTCTTAAGGGCCATGCTAAGGAAATTTGTCATTATCTTAAGAGCAATTTGAAGTAATGAAAGGATTTAAAGAAAAGGGAGTGAGTATGATCAGATTTGTGTTTTGAAAAGGTCAATCTGACTTTTATATGAAAAACAGATTGTGAGGGTGCCTGAGTGGGAAGAAACCCAAATAGGAGGCAGATGCTGTGGTTTGAGAGAGGACAGTGTGTGGGATTAGGGTGGCTGGCAGCAGGGGTGCACCTGGTGCATTTAGCATAGGAGCACCCCTTTTTTTAATACTTCCCCATGTGACAAAATTATTTTCAGTAATAAACATCAAATGAAACAAACAACTTATTATAATAATGGCTAAAAAAGAAATACAGACAAGGAAGATTTTCTTCATTGAACTTTATGTATGTAATCACGCCAATTTAAAAAACATTTTTAAAATGAAATAAATAATGAAGTGAAGTGCAAAAATAGGTAAAATCACAGCTATTCATTCAATTATTTTTATTGCTTTTAACAGCTTGAAATTTAATCATCTGGTTATAGTCCTATTATAATACTTTATGTAAATAACTTTCTGATAATTAATAAGCAAATTTTAATAAAACAAAAGTGTCTGCAAAAATGCAATTTAGTCAACAACTAAGTGATAATACTGATGGAATGTTTTGTTTTCTTGATTCTTTTCTTAGTTTTAAAATGCTTACTAATTAAAAAATACATTTTAATTTTGAAGATGCTATTCAATATGAATGAACTAAAATTAGTGCTAAGAAAACAAAAATATTATATCTCATAATTCATGCTCTGTTTAACGTTTTCATTTTAAACATAAACAAATATAGACTCTGCTATGGTTTGAATATAGTTTGTTTGGCCCCTCCAAGTCTCATGTTGAAATTTGATGGGGCCTGGTGGGAGATATTTGCGTCATGGGGGCAGATTCCTCATAAATGGCTTGGTGCCATCCTTGAGGTAATGAGTGATTTCTTACTGTATTAGTTTGGAGAGCTGGTTGTTAAAAAGAACTTGGCACCTCCCTCACCTCTCTTTTGCTTTCTCTCTCACTATGTGATCTCTGCAAACATCAGCTCCCCTTCACCTTCTGCATGAGTGGTAGCTTCCTGAGTTCCTCACCCAAAGCAGAGGCCTGTGCCATGCTTTTTGTACAGCCTACAGAACCATGAACCAAATAAACCTCTTTTCTTTGTAAATTACCCAGCCTCCAGTATTCTTTTGTAGCAACACAAACAGACTAAGACAGACTCCACGTGGTCACATAGAATGACAGAATTGAAGTAAGTCAAATTCTGCTTCCTTATCTTCACAATCCCCATGCTGTCACTGTTTCAATAGAAGAATGAAAGTTACATACAGTACCCAAAGTAAGCACAAATGATTTCTGACCATTACAAGTTATTTTAAAATGAAAACATGTGCTGAGTCTACAAGTGTTTCAGATCAACTGTACAACAGAGAATCCTCCAAATTAACTTTCTTGTAAAAATATAATATTTGTTAAAAGTATGTGATAAAAATGTGTTAACTTAAAGTTTACATCTATATTATTAAAACTCAACAGTAGCTAGAAAATTTATTTAGAATTTAGTTCCGCAAAAGATTTTGGGGAGGAGGAGTATTTTCATCACTGACATTGTTTAGAATTGTCAGCATGTAGTAATAACAAATAGCAGATGTTTTAAAATTCTCTACACAAAATATACATCTTTTAATTGCTTGCACCTGAGCAACACGTCACCCACCACTTGGTCTACCCCTGGGTGGCAGTGATTGTGGAGAAAAATGGATAAATTCACAGGGGGAGTAGTTCAAAAGTGGACTAAACCCAGTCCCTGCTCTTAGAGAGCTTATGCTGTATGTGGAAAAGACATAACTCTCTGATTTGAATGGCCTTCTCAGACCTTTCTAATAGAGAGGCTATCTGGTGAGAGTGAGCCCAGAATGTACTTCAGTTTGAGCCTGACAAAAATTTTCTCCTTGATCAAACTTGAGCCAGGCTTCTCTGACCCCTCCTGTTGACCAGGCCTCAACTTTGACCTACAAAGACTTAAACATTAACATAGTTTCTAACAGCTCACAACAGCACCCATAGGATGATCCAAGTCTACCTTAAAGTGCTTGACTGAGAAAACGCAAGGCTGCCAAAAGAATTTACTATTTGTTTCAGCCAACACCTACAGCTAGGCCCCCTTTCTCCCAGTTTCTGCGAGAGGGTAGGAACCTAAATTCAATAAGCGCCAATTGACAAACCTTGATAAATTTCACATGGACCAACCTCCTTCCTGTGTTTTGTAATTTTTTCACTTCCTTGACCCCGTTGAGCCCCTGCTCACCCCCTCCCTATTTCTTCATTCCCCCTTTACAATGCCCTGTCGCCTCAGTACAAATCGAAGGTGAGTTCAGTTCATGCCAGACTCTTTCCCTATTTCAATCGTATACTTCTGATGAAAAGCTGTCCTTACCACTTTAACTAATGTCCAGCTTTGTTTTCCTTTGAAAAGATTTACAAATCAACCTAAATATATATCTTAACAAAGGCAGCCACATGAAGCAGAGGCACCGCTGGGATTAATTAGATCCACAGGAAAATTCTACTACAGATAGTCCTTCAAATGGAATACATTTGATTCTGTTGAGTGGCCAGAAATAGAAGTTGGATCAGACAGAGGACTGGTGGAAATTGAAACAGTTTGCCCATTAGAAGGAGCTAGCAATAGAGATGAAGATTTTAACTAAGGGCTTTGGCGTTGCCAGAGGAACAGCCTATGCTTAGATGGAGAGAGAAATTTGAGTATATACCAGGTGAGTGATAATTCCTAAAATATTGATATGTAAATAATTTTAACTTACTAGCTATTAGATCAGACAAAAGCTTTCAGTTTTCCAACAAACTATACGGGATGGAATGAAAGGGCTAAGGCACAAACGGGATTTATTAAAAAACAGGTCAAGCAGCATAATACCTTGTATGCTATTTTGCCAGGTTATAGCTTCTCTATACCAATAAATGTGATTTGATAGGAAGTCATATATACACAAAGCAGCACAGATTTTCTGGTTATTAAATGCTGACATTATATTTGCTAATAAATCATTCATTTATTCTGTAAAATATTTATTGATGCTTAATGAATGTCAGACTCTGGGCTATGCAGTGGTCTCTGTCCTCACAGAACTTACAGATGAGTTATAACGGAAGTAGAAGTGCTCCAGGGGCCCTTACATGTGGATACCAGTCATTTACTCCTCTGTTCTTGAATCCATTCCTTGCCCTTCTCCAGCTCTGCTCTGTATCTCAGGAGACATGAACTTTCAGGCTGCATTTCCCAGGCTCAGCAGGATTTTGGTTGGGTTTGACCAAAGGGAGGCACCACAGGGAGAATGGAAGGTAGGAGAATTGGAGAAGCCAGTGTATTTGTCGTCTTGTTCTATTCAGGCAGTATTTTGGAAATAGCTACCTCTCCTCCATGGCTCCAAATTCTGCTTGACAGGCTCAGCTTCTGGTTTCCAGTGTGCCAGCTCCTAAGAGCTAAATCTGTGCATCTCTTCCCAACTCTGCATTGAGTGACAAGTTGGTAGCTTGAAGTCAGCCATGGTGGGATATTTACACCACAGAAATTGGCAAGCAGGTTTTGTTTAGTCCCAGACAACTGGATGTTAAACATTAACCAGTACACCACTGGTTCTAGTAATGGCACTTCTTTGAGTTTTTCTTCAAACGCTAGAGTTGGTAGTTGGCTCTCTGCTGTTACTCCCTCAGTTGCCTCAATGTCTTAATTCTTTCTTCCCCTGTATAGTTATTTCCTTGTATTAAATCCCTTCTGCTGGGATATCTAGAGTAACTTCTGTTTTTCCAATGAGATTCCCATTGATATATGGCACCTAACCTGAATTTGAATATTCAGATTTTGGATATTCAGGGAAAGATCTTCAGAAGACATAATGCACCTATTTTTATTTTTAATAAAATGGATATAACTTGACAATAAAATAAGAGGAGAAAGAACAGTCATGGTTCAGCATCAGGTGAGATTTTTGGTTTAGGAATGTAGGGGGATAATTGTGCCATTTGTTAAGAGATGAAGCAAAAGCAGAGGAGCAGGTTTGGAGGTAGGGGTGAGAATGCTGAGTTTGAGGTACTCGTAGGATACCCAAGGATAGATACCCAGTAGGACTGGACAGAATCTATAACACAAAGGGGATATCTTCTCCCGAATCTTTCTGATCCCTCAGTTGCTTTGCTCTTCTGTACCTTCAAAGTGCTCTTCCAGGTTTCATTTATATATGTTCTTGCCTATCTTACAAAAAGCCTCCCTTCTTAAAGTCCACATTTCTCACCAGCTCCTGCTGAATCTCTCTTTCCCCCTTCGTGAGTAATTTTGTTTCCACAGGCACTGTTTCCACCTTCTCCTCTCCTGTTCCTCCTCAATCCTTTGAAACCCAGCTTCCACCCCCACTTTTCTGAAAGTAAAGGCAAACGATGACTTGCTTATTGCTAAAGCCAATGGGTTCTCAGCTGTGAGCTGGCCAGAGGTGATAAGTTCTGATGAGTGGCCAGTACCTGGCAAAAATTTAGTAAATGGGCTTTATTATTATGATGGTTGGGCTGAATTAAAATTTTTTTAATGTTACTGCTAAATTTACTTTTTCTCAAGAGGAATTATCTTTACAATTCATCATTTTATGAAACTATTTCATTTTTTAATGAATTTTTGTTTCTAATTACCTACCATTAAAAAAACTGGAGAATTCGGTTGGGCAGGGATTCATTACTTAGTGTCCTAGGGAAGGAATAAAAATATAAAATCCATAAAAAATGTTTGACTAAGATTTTCATGTTTCAACTAGTTGTTTGTTTCAATACACAGACAGAGCTTCAAAAGACGAAAATTGCCTTAGGGGAATGACAGGTGAAAGCATTTTCTTCAAAATTTTCGGTGTTTTCTTGTGGCTCCCACAAATAGCTAGTAATCTTTAGTAAGGAACAGAAATGAAGAATAAGGGTCATTTACTAAGTGGCATGTTTGATTTACAGTCTAGTAGTTGCAAAGAATTAGTGGTGTATTCATATTTCAATAGCTCACAGCATAAAAGGCCTGGCTATGCTGATGAGCACCTCTTAAATCATAACTTTGCCAAAGTGTAAAATAGAAGATGCTCTGATAGAACAGTGTGACCTAATCTTTCAGTCTCTTTCAGAGCAAGGAACAAAACCTACAACTGAGATATTATACCTCATTTTTTACTTTCTACTTTTGCTTTTTAAAAAAGCAGTTTCTACTTTGTAGACACTTTGAATTTTGAAAGCCGAGCTTTGCCATGTGGACATTTGTAACCATATGTGCTCAGATTTAACCCTGTGTCACAATCGATAAGCCTCACCCTGTGAAGAGGAAAACCCACAAGGCAATCTTGAAATTGTTAGTAAACTGATGTTCTCTGTAATGTAACGCCAGTAGTTGGACTGCAGGAACATTTTTAGGGTTCATTAACACTTGACTGGCAAAAAATAAAGCCCATTTACTAGGGTTCATAAACACTTAACATGGTGTTTCTAATGAGAAGATTGTGGTGACTGCAAGAGTCCAGCTCACTTAGATCCCAAATGAAACTTAAAAGTTGGTAGGAGGGTTACAGGTACAATCCATATCAGTTTTAAAGAAATAAATGAGCTATTATTTTAATAGATAAAGACATATATGGAGACCTAGCTCTAGTTCCATTTCTATCTCAAATGTTGACCCATAATCTCTCCTTCATCACATGGAGAAGCTCTAAAAAAAAATAAAATGCAGTGCAAAATGGAATCTGGCATGATACATTGACATGTTGAGTAAGAAAGTTCAGAAGGTAGAAGCATTTTAATTTAACATGAGGCACATCTGTTATGTCTTCTCCTGTACAGTTCTTGTTGTTCCTTTGTGCCTTTTTTCATATAATTTAATTTAAACTCATTCAATTAGGTTACACCTAACCGCAGGATTAAAAACAGCAAATGAGCTATTACTTAAGCATACAAAAGAAAGAACCAAGAAGGAAAGAGCAGTGCATAGCTACACACACACACACACACACACACAGATTGTTTTGATGATCCCTTGGAAAATTTCTAAAATGTCATGCTTTACTGGCCAATATTGAGTTTAATTTGATTATTCCTCTCCTTTAACAGACTTGGGGAGTAAGTGACCTTTTCTAACACATGACATTATTCATGTAGGTCAAGAACATACATTCTAATATGGAATTTATGTGACTTAGGCAAAGAGCAGAGCCTCACTCAAGTCATTGTGTGCCACAGGGTTTTTGTCAGGACACATGAGTAGGAATCAAGAAAATGCTGAACCATCTGGCCAAGGAATCTTGGGAACCCTGGAAGAGCCCAGCCCCCCAGGACAGGAGCTGAAAATCTTCCTTAGCTTTCATTCTCTTTCAAGTAACCTGTGGTTTTGCATAGCAGGCATTGGCAACTTTAACCACTTTCCATTTGCCAGATTGAGTCTTCCGTATGTCAGCTGATAAATGAATCCGTTTTCTTCCCTCCTTCCCTTCCTACTTCCTTTCCTTTCTTTCCTCCTTGTTTCCTTCTTTGGTTCTGCTACATAGAGGTTGTGCAAATTGGAGTAAGATACTTAACTTTTCTATGCCTTAGTTTCTTCTGTAATTGGAGTAATAATATTAATATTAATAATAATAATATATCCTCTAGGGTGGTTATGATGATTAAATGAGTTAATACATCTATAGTACTCAGAATATTGCCTATTATAAGAGCTTAAATAGATCATTTATTACTGTTAGTTATTTTTCTTCCTTTTTTGTTTTCCTTTCCTGAGAAGTATATAAATCTGTTCTTGTAAAAACATTAAGTGAAGTCTGGGTACGGTGGCTCATGCCTGTAATCCTAGCTCTTTGAGAGGCTGAGGCGAGAGCACTGCTTGAGGCCAGGAGTTTGAGACCAGCCTGAGCAACATAATAAGACCCCATCTCTACAAAAAGTAGAAAATTTAGCTGGGGGTGGTGCGTGCCTGCAGTCCCAGCTACTCGGGTGGCTGAGGCAGGAGGATTGCTTGAGCCCGGGAGTTTGAGGTTGCAGTGAGCTATGATGACGCCACTGCCCTCATGCCTGGGCAACAGAGCAAGACCTTGTCTCAAAAAAAAAAAACCAAACAAACAAAAAAACCGTTAAGTGAATATAGAAGTATATAGAGTAAAATGTCAAAATTATTTTCCTTTGCTTGCTATGAACATTCCCTTGGCAGAGATAACAATTTGATGTGTATAATTTTAGTTCTTTGTCTAGATATTTGCATGCATTTGTCTATCAAACACACACACACACTTGTATATAAATACACATACACACACATTCTTAACATAAATGTGATCTTATCATTTGTATTTTTGGGGAACACCAATATATCTTAGATATCTTTTTATGTTAAGATACACAGTTCCATCACACACTTTTATATAATTAATTTATTAATCAAACATATATTTACTCATTACAAGACAAAATTCTAGTTACTGGGGATTTGGTAATAACAAATAGATAAATTCCTTGCCCAAAGAAGTTTTGGTTCTAGTGAAGGAAATGGATAATAAAAAAATATGCAGTTCAGTATTATATAATATGAAGAGGTGGTAAATTCTATGAAGAAAAATGAAGAAGGATAAAATGTAGAGAAAGTTGAGGTCAGGATGGTCAGGAAAGTTCTCTGTGAGAGTAACATTTAAGCAGACATACTGGAGAGAATGAACCAGCCATAAAAGAAGCAAAGGAATAAGCAAGTGGAAATTCCCGTGGCTTTTGAAACAAAGTGAGTAATGGGGAGAGAGAGGGGACATGAGTTCGGAGAGGCAGGGATCAGATTACATAGGACTGTGGTTTATGGTAAATATGTTGGATTTGATTTTAACTTTCTTGAGTCCCTTCCTCTTTTTCTAAGGTCTAGATGTAACATAGTTTACTTAACCATTTTTTTCTAAGGATGTAAATGTTTCAAATGTTTCTCATAGAAATGTAACAGTGAAAATCCCTGTCTCATTTTTGTGCACATTTAAATATTTCTGCAAGTTGTATTCCTGGAGCAGACTAACTGAGTCAAAAGGTGATGAGCACAACGTAAATGTTGACAGATGCCGTCAAATTGCCTTATCAATTTTATATTCCCACCGTGGCCATTTCCCTTTATTCTTTCCTATACCAGATATTGCCAGTCTTCTTATTTTCAACAATCCAATGGGGGGAAACATCATGTCTCTTTTTTTTAAGCTTGCATTTCCACTATTAATAATGTGGAAAACGATTTCAAAAGTTTATTAACTATTTTGATTTTTTTTCTTTTGTTACTAGCCTATGATCACATTTTCATCCCAGGTCATGCTCTGGCCACGTTTAGGACTGGCCGCCTTTGAGTCAAGTATTCATCCTCAGTGCAACAGCCATTCTGGAAGATTGGGGTTATATATTACAAAATATAGCTCTTTAAGGCTGCTCCTCAACCGGGGCTATAAGTAACACATGATAACCTATAAACTCTACGGGCAAAGCAATCACCCTGACTAATGCCCAGTACAATTTGATGGTGAGTGAAATTAGAAATGCAACACATTATTTATTGAGCACACACTAAAAGCAAAGCTCTACCTTGGATGTTATAAGGGACATAAAGTTACACAAGATGGTGTCACTTTCTTCGAAACACTTGCAGTCTTATAGGGAGAGGCAAGTACAAAGTAATTATAATTCAGAATGGAATGTAAATTCCCCAAGAATGACACAAATCAAATGATAAAGCAATTCTAAGAGAAAGAGAAATCACACTCAACTGGTAACTCTGCTAAGGTTTAGTGGCAGTGAGAGTTTGCCTTAGATTTTTAATAGGTGCACAAAAACAATATAGCCACTTTAAAAAAAAGTTCATGCTAATGTATGATATAAAAAAGTACAAAGACAGAAGTAAAAATTTTTCCCACTGAGAGAAAATCACTTTTTTTTTTAGCTATGACAATATTTTTGAGAAGGTCCTACCAGATATCTGTGTATGTGTATGTGTGTGTTCATATGAACACATGTTAAGTTTTACATAAATTGGAGCTTTTTATGGGCAGAGAACTTGTCAGTGTTTGGTTCACTGGTCAATGCAGGTACTCAGAAAATATTTTTTGAGTGAATGAATGTTTTATAATTTGCTCTATCTATGTTAATAAAGATATATCTAGCTCATCATGTTTATTAACTGCATAGTATTTCATTACTTGTATAATTTACTTAACCAGGCTCCTATATATAAACTTTTAGGTATATTTTCAGTTCTTCTTTATTTTTTAAAAGTACTGATAAAAATAATCTTAGGCTAAATCTATTTTATATTCACGTAACTATCTCCCTGCAGGGGTGGGGAACCTGTGGCCTTGGGGCCACATGTGGCCTTCTAGTTCCTTGAGTGTGGCCTTTTGACTGAATCCAAATTTTACAGGTCAAATCCTTTTAATTTTAATTTTAAAATTTTGAAAATTTTAGAAATACATTTTATATTGAATGGATAGAGCATATTTTAGTGGATTATGATGCATACAGCCAACCTGTCCTCCTGAATGGAAATATGAATTAAATTCTCACCAACAGGACATGGTAGCATATGATTCCACATACTGGCCAAAACCAGGTTTTTATTTTTGGTGTAGATAGAAGTGAGAAATTCTAGTTGTCATTTAGTGTGTGTTGGGTGGGGGAGAGAGATTGGGAGTGGGTATATTTTTACAAACATAATTTGAGATTAAATTTATTTGGTCTGGTTTAAAGGACCAGAACTCCTTAATTTTTTTCTTTTAAGTATTTGTCAAATTTGTTTTACTAATTTTTATTCTTGGATGCTATAGGCTGGTCCAATGGTCCTCAAACAAGAATCAGAAGTAAACATTTGGATGCATAGTGTATCTTCTTGTATTGCATGATGAACAGGGATTGGAATCTGAATTCTTATTTTTTTTCTCTGTTGTTGAAACTGTGAGGCTATGCTGAATTATACAGCTTCTTAGTAAGCTACTAAACTACATAAGTAGTTTAGCCATTTACCACAGTGTAACTATGGTCATGAATCAATTTTTAGTTATTTCAGAAGAGTTTTCTGTGTATGGTAGTGCAAGTTCCTAAGCTATTGTCTCTCAGCTCTAACTACCTTTCTATAGTTGCTTTGTGGTGCTGAACCTGGAACTCTGCAAACTTTATTTCTGCTTTGTCACCTGACTTCTCATTAGGCTCTGCCAATAGGGGGCACAAGAGGGAGACTGTAAGCTTGCAGGGGAAAGAAGGGGTCTGCTTTTCCTGTTTACTCCTTGTTGGCTTCCTGCCTGCTTGCAGCCCCTGTGAGCATCACCTTGACAATGCTTTTTCACCCCGGCTGCAGCGGTTCTTTCTTATGTAGCAGCAGCTGAGTTCAGTTGGCAGTTTTTTAACAATTGTGAAACAAATGTGTCACCCTTATAACCACCAGCATTGCCAACAGTAAGTGTCCTGTTCTCTCAGCCCCGGGGGGCCTCTCTTCCAAGCTTAAAGACACCAGTATCCATTGAGCAACTGAGCCAGTACCCCCTCCTCAAAGCCCTGAGTTTCAGCTCTGCAGTGCTTCTTCTCTAAGTTTCTAAATTTTAATAACTCCAACCATGTCCCTTTGTTTTTTTAACCATAAAGATGGTATCTGCTTCCTGCAGGGGCTGCCTCCATGATACATGTGTTCTCTTTTTATCTTTTCAGTTACCTGGTTCACAACTTTATACCTGGTTGACAATTCTTTATATTAAATTCTCCCTGTTCAACGACTGGTTATGTTTTCCATCTCCTTACTGGACCTTGACAGAGACAATGGTCGTAGGAGCACAGTGGGAATTTTGTACTGAGCATATGATGAAACCAAGAACAAATGTCATTAATTTACAGCCACCAAATATATATGTAACCCCCAGATGAGTTCCATGAGACAAAGAAAAGTGAGAGATGATGCCAATTAATAATGTTTGGTTCAATAAAATGTGCCCACAGAGCATTGCTTTGACCACAAAGAGACTCCAGATACCTCTTCGTGTTTTTTTTCTTTAATGTCATAAAGTCACATCTCCACAGCAGTAGCAAGATGGATTTTCATGATGTAATCTGGCTAACAATGGGTTGTTTGTAGAGCCAGGGTGTTTCAGTGACCTCAGGTTTTTCTAGAAGCTGCAATTACCCACAGAGAATAACTACAGAAATTCCTATTTGGAGATATTTGGGGAAATTTCGTGGAGGAGCACCTTTGAAATGGCCATATTTGTAAACTGTGGTTGAGCACAAGATTTCAGGATTTATAGCAGTGAGATAAAATCTCTATGTGCAGTGACTGTTGTCATGATAGATTCTTCTCTTTTGATATTCATTTTCTATAAAGTTATGATTTAAAAATTTCAAGTTATCCATTAAAGCTTAATTATGTTAAATAATATTAAGAGTTAAGCTCATAATTTTTCTGAAAATCAAAATGGTTGGAGAACTCTTTTTTAACTGTGTTCTAGTGGAACAAGCTAGTTGACCTATTTATAGGTGAAATCACTTTTGTGCAATTAGCTCCAGGCTCTATCCACTCAACTGTAACCATCCAAAAGTAAGCCCTACCAGACTTCTTAAGTTATTGATCACTGTGAATGTAATTCCATGTGGTTTTGAAAAAAAGGTCACTAAAATATTTCAAATATATTCTTTCTGTTTTGTAAAAGTAGACACAGTGTGGCATCAAGTGCATTTATGTCTGTAGTAACCTTTTTGGTACATTGTAATTTTCCATATAAGCTAGGTTTGGGGATTTCATGTAGATAATCATATCAATTGCAAATAATTACAATTTTGTTTTCTTCCCTACCAATTATTTTCCACTTACTTCTTTAGGTCTAGTACCTCCAATGCAGTGTTGAGTAGAAATGGTGAGATGGAACATACTCATCTCACACCTCATTTTATGAGGAATAATTTTAAAGTTTCACTATTGAGTATGTTGTTTGTTGCAGTCTTTTGAAAAATCACCTATATATCTGTCAGAATTTAATGCAGGAAAAAATAACTCTAGATACTACCAGAAGGGAGCAATTTAATAGGCACTTGAAAAGTCATTGGAAGGTGTGGAAAAAAGGATGAAGGAGGGGCTGATGCTGAAATTTTGTTTCTTGGTCACCTGCCACAGGTACCACCAGAAGTCAGGTCAGTAAATTTGCTGTCACTGTCCCAGTTGCCTCACACCACGGATCTCATACCAGAAAAGGAGAATAATGAATAATGAATGAACCAATGCTGTTGGTTCTTATTTGTTAGTCACTTCTGCCAAAGAAAGATGCCTTTGCTGTTATATCAGTCAGGGCCCAGCAAAAACCATAATAGTTATTTTAACACATAAATTAGCACAAAAGATTTTTAAGCTAAGTATAAAGTTGTTAACAAAAGGAAACTCAAGAGGAAAAAAAAAACCCAAACGCTAAAAGCCTAAGTTATAGAAATAACAATTTCAGGCAGCAATGATCACTCCAAGGTCTAGGTGAACAAAGGCAAGAGGGTGGAATTACTAAAATTTAGAAGCTTTGAGGAAGGGACGTGTGGAGGTGAAACTCAGACAACTCAGAAGATGCAGCTGGTTAACTGGTGATTGCTTTCTCTGAGGAAGATATAGTGAGGCTATTTCTGCAAGTTTTGGAAAATATTCCGACTAGATTCAACTTCTGCTGAGGAAAGGAAGTGCCTCAGCCAGAGTGAAGAAACATTGCCAGAGTGACTGCATAGGAAAGAGTTAATATAGCAGGCCTGATGTTGCTCTTTGAAGGGCTTGCTTGTGAATCTGGTCCTTGACTGACATCTGAAAACTTGACTCTGGAATTTCCCCCATGTTAGTAAATAATAAGGCTGTTTCGTATCCTTTGGGCACTAAACCCTGCTTGCCTAGACTGTATAAAGAGTATGATTTATAGTAAATACCTGCTTTGTTTCTGGGAGTCTAGAACATTGATAATTATGGCTGGTTGTGTAGGGAGAAAGTGCCAATGTGACCAGCCCCCAGTAAAAACCCTGGATTCTAAATTTCAAGTGGGCTATCCTGAGCAAAAACACGGCACACATAATTGTGGCATTTTGTTGCTTGAACAAGGAATGTGTTCTATGCCATCTCTTCTAACACCCACCTGGAAGGGAGAACTTCGGAAGATTTTGCCTGGATTCTTCCAGACTTTGATATGTCTTTTTCTTTTGCCGATCTTGCTATAAAATCATATAAACTCCCCTGTAAACCTGCCTGGATTATGTTTCTATTTTTATGTTTTAGAATTTTTTTCTAGTGTGGTTGAGGGAATGCATCTTTAACTATTAAATCACACTCTTTCATGATTAAGTCTTCTTTCAGGTTTTCTATTTCTTCTGTCATTTTCTGTTAAGTCCATCTATTCTAAATATTTTTTTAAAAATTTTCTTTATATTGAGATGTAATTGACCTACAACAAAATTCATGAATTTTAAGTGCGGCACTTGAGTTTTGAAAAATACATACAGTAGTACAATTACTGCAAAAATCATGATGTTGAACATTTCAATCTTCTCAACAAAATTCTTTTGTGCCATATTGAAGTCAATTCCCTAAACTCTTCCCTCCTAATAATCGCTGATCTGCTTTATGTCACTATACTTTGTCCTTCCTATAATTCCACACAAATGGAATTATATGGTATGCAGCTTTCGGGGTCTGACTTCTTTCACTATTTTTCAATCTATTCACCAGTTAATGGATATTTGGGGTATTTCCAGATTTGGCTATTGTGATTATACTTGCTATAAATACTTGTTTACAAGTTTTTGTGTGAAAATAAGTATTTTTTTTTTTTTGGCTAAATATCTAGAAGTAGGAATGCTGGGTCATATGGTGAGTTTTTGATTAGCTTTATCATAAAGAGTTAAACTGCTTTCCCAAGTGCCCGCACAATTTCACATTCCCACCAGCAATATATGAGCATTGGAGTTGCTTCAAATTCTCTCCAATACTTGGTATTGTCAGGCTTCTTAATTTTAGCCATTCAAATGGATATATAATAGTAACTGATTGTACTAATGGCTTTAATTTGTATTTCTCTGATGCTTTGTTTATTGGCATTTACATTCTTTAGTGAAGTATGTAATCAGACTATAAAAGCAAAAATTGATAAGCTGGATTCCAACAAATTAACATTTTGCTTTTCAAAAGATAGTATGAAGAAAAATAGAAAGGGAAAAACAATAGCAACACAAATATCCGATAAAGTACTTGTGTCTAGACTATGTAAAGACTTCATACACCTCAATAAGAAGACAAAGAACCTAATTAAAAAAGGGAATCAAAGATTTGAGCACGTACTTTTGTGTTTTTTAATTTAATATGCATCTCATATACAACATCTTTAAATAAAGTATACAATATACTTTATTCTACCTTCTTAAAAATCCAGTCTAACAATTTCTGCACTTTGATTGGCATGTTTAGTGCATTTACATTTAATGTAATGAAAGATAGTGTTCTATTTAGATCTGCCATTTGACATTTGTTTTATTTTGGTGTATTTGTCTTACTTGCTTTTTATTTATGTTTGTTTACTTTTATTTTCCTCTTTTTCTGTCTTCCTTTGTGTTAATTAAACAATCCTAATATTCCATTTCAATTCCTGTCTTAGCTCCCTAAATATATATCTTTGTATTTTTTAAAAAGTTCTATGGATTACAATTGTATCTGACATGTATTCCAATTACTTGGAGTTGATATTGAATTATTTCAGGTAAATTATAGGAAACTCACAACAGAATATTATTATTTGTTAAAATAAATAAATAAATTTTATTTATTATAAAATATAATATTTTATATTATGAATTTATGAAGTATAAATTCATACTTTCCTGATTTTTTCTTTTTTTGTATGTAGATTAATTTTAGATTAAAATCTGGATATTATACATGATACATTGTAGCAATAATGCTCCCTCTGGTTTTCCGGCACATCAATAGTTTTGCTGAGGATTTTGGCAGCCTATGCTCTGAATTTGGGTATCACACCTTCCCACACATTCATATAACTTCCTTCCCTTACTGGCTTCCTTAATTAAGCATCATGGAATTTTATACCTGGAAAGTATCTTAGAAAGAGTGTAGTCATCTCATTTTATATCGGAAGCACCAGCGGTCCCAAAAGGTGAAATGAGTTGTGCAGGGTCACAGAGCCAGTTAATGGCTTGGTTTTTCTATTTTTGTATGTAGATTAATTTTGGATTAAAATCTGGGTATTATAGATGATATGCTGCATCAGCTCTAGACCCATCACATTCCTCTGAAGATTGGATCTTTGTTCTACTCTTGTGTTAAGTTGCCTGGAATCGATCTGCAAACTTTGTCCCCCAACCTGTTTCCCATGGTACACATCTGCTTATTCATCTGTTTTTATGTCTTCCCACTGCTGCTTCTTAACAGCCTTTCCCCTTGTTGGTTTCCCCTATTCCTGCCAACTTTGGGCAGAGATGAGGAACTGGGCAATGATTAAGATCACCCTCTCTGTTGTTTTCTTGTTTCTAGGGATTTTCCTAATTTTCAGCTGTTCTGCCAGGTTTGTCTTTAACCTTGGACACTTCAGACTTTTAACCACCCAGGCTGCACATAGTTGGAGAAATCAGCTTAAAAAAAAAAAGCACCAAGCTCACAAATTTGGATCCACATTGCTCTGTCTCTAGAGAGCAGATTTCTTTCTGGTTTCTGCCTACTTTATCATAATGCTCCCTCTGGTTTTCCGGCACATCAATAGTTTTGCAAAGGATTTTGGCAGCCTATGCTCTGAATTTGGGTATCACGCCTTCCCACACATTCATATAACTTCCTTCCCTTACTGGCTTCCTTAATTAAGCATCATGGAACTTTATACCTGGAAAGTATCTCAGAGAGAGTGTAGTCATCTCATTTTATATTGGAAGCACCAGCAGTCTCAAAAGGTGAAATGAGTTGTCCAGGGTCACAGAGCCAGTTAATGGCTTGGTTTCCTAATTCAGTCCCGATGAATAGCTATAATGCCCACAGCAGGAGCATTATATGGTTCTAATGCAATTGGATAGTGGAAGAGAAACAAAAGATACTATCTCAGCCCTCAGTATGCTTGTACTTTCTTTTTTTAGGGAGATCAAATGTATACAACAAGCAAATTGTGAACAACTACAAAACCAACCTAACTTCTCTTTCAAAATAACGTAATTCTAACTAAATATAAACATAAGAGTGATAGGGCTAAAAGCTCAGGCAACAAAACCTAGTGTTTATTAAAAGAACTTTTAATACATCAGAAATCCATATAGTGTTATTGTATTTCTTCCTACTACAAGTGCACAGTGCCAGTAAATGCCTCACTCCTATGGCAGTGGTAAGTGTCAGGAGGGTTACTGAAATTTCCCATATTGAAATTTTGGCAAATTAATTTTGTTTTAAGTGCTTGGTTTTCAGTGTCTCTCCTATTATGAATCCTTTACAGATCTCTTTTGATAGAATGTTGGGTCACATTTCCAGGCATATAAGATACAAGGACTAATTTTTAGGAACCTTCAGTTTCCTCTTCATCTTTGCATCTCTGGATCTATTCTAGAGTATGTGATTAGCTTTCTACTCTTGAAAGCTATGACAAAAGTCACAACTTTTTTCCAGAGCATTTCAGTGTACCATGAATGTTCTTATTTATGTGTGGAAAATAGGAACTTTTTCTACTTATTTGTTCTTTGTAGCCTACTTTTTATAATGTAATGGCATAGGCATAGAGTTAAATTGTGGTTCTAAATATATGAATTGATTAATTATATCAAGAAGTGAATAAGTTAAACAAAGATTCTATAATTTTATGTGAATATTTAGTTTGTTAATTTTCAGCATATAACATATTTTTATTTAATCTCAAATTTATATTCAAGGTCAGTTGCTACTTTTACAAATACTGTCCATTTAGCTTTTGCTTAAAACCTTTGAATGGCTTATAATAAAATTCTCTGAAAGTAACTAGAATATTATAAAAACAATGCTTTTCAAACTCTAAGAGCAAATAAATTTGTTAATTAATCAATTAGTTCATTTGACTAAAAATCTTTATAGATTAAGAATTTTATTTTGCAACACTCTTGCAAAATTTCTCCTTGTTCTTGGATAGATGGCAAGCAGGCTGCATTCTGTTGTCTTTGTCAAATGGTCAAATACATTTTTTAATTCACAGTAATTGAAGGAAACTAACTACCTTGCCATCTTCTCCCTCCAAAAAGAAGGGAAGAATGTTGAAGCTACAAGAAGCAATGTATTGGGTCAATGGACTGATTGAGCCAAAAGCCTTGTTTGAAGTGTGATGATTTTTAGACAGGCAGAGATTTGTGGAGAATATTACATAATGGGCTCTGCAAGTGGCCACAAAGTTACTTAGGCAAACACTTACTGGAATTAATATTTATTGCCTGGGAAGTAAAGTGATTACAAAATGGTCACATGGGTCTGAAATAAAAAAGCTTTTCTGTATCCTGGGCCAAAGGTTGGAAAAGAGGAGTTTGTTGATGGTGTTTACACTCAAGTGTTACCTGTCAGGAGCAAAAACCAAATATTATGGTTAAAAGTAATTTGGGGGAACCTTTTTCTTTTTATTACTAATAGCTAAAATGAAAAAAAGATCAGGGAAAAGAAAAATATATTTAGGCAGATCTAAAAACCTGTGTTTGATATGGTCATCACAAAAAGAGCCATACTTGATAACGTACCTATTGGTTTGGCTTTGGACATTGGCATTGGTTTGGGAACACGGTTCCTGAGTATCCAGATTTCAAAGTGAATCTTACTTTCTGGAAGAGTAGAAAGCTAATTACATCAGGTAAGTTGAGAAGCAAAGCAAGGGCTCATAAAGGTACTAGATATCAGTACCTTACACACTAGCCTGTCTGACATTCTTACCATGACTGTGAATTGTTTGTGGTTTAAAATCCTCTTCCTCCTAGATGTTACATGGAGTAATATGTGTATCTATGCACATTAATGTGGGAGATAGATTAGTTTATTATGTTGACTGGGGACTTGAGGATATGAGATACAGAATAGGCAAAATTTGATGAAGCTTGGAATGAGCCCAGGAAGGCCGAGTGTAGATGTCATACTCTGGCCTGGGTGGTAGGTGTTTTAGGAGAGGGAGGGGAAAGGGGAGATACTGAAGACGGAGGTCACAGGTTTTGCCTTGAGTTTGCAGGAAGGGATATTTGGATAAAGATAAGTCACCTTAAAAAAGCATGTTGATATCACTTAACAAAGGCTAAGAAGCCAAGAAAACTGATACATGTGTGTGTGTGTGCATATGTATCTTAAAAAAAATTTCTTACCTACCTCTTTGCTGTAACAAAATTAATTTCATTTTTTCTGTAGCAATTTAAGTTTTATTGTGGTAATATTAGTATTATATATTTGGTATT
The DNA here is from genome assembly GCA_023783475.1 of Daubentonia madagascariensis. Lineage (NCBI taxonomy): Eukaryota > Metazoa > Chordata > Mammalia > Primates > Daubentoniidae > Daubentonia > Daubentonia madagascariensis. The sequence continues at coordinate 18,157,746 of JAKFHU010001684.1, read as the reverse complement.
GTATTGATATTATATAGATATACTATATTGGTAAGAGTAAATGCATGGTGTTCAATGTTTACCAACTCTTTTTTTTTTCAAGTAAACCTCTGACAAAAAGCTATATTTGTTTATTTCTAAAACTGATAGACTTTTGTGGTGGATCATTTTTCTTACATTAATTACACAGGTAGTAGTATTTTAGTTGGAGTTCAAATGAGATACTACCAATGACAATTTAGAGATGAATAGCACCAAAATCCTGCTATGGAAGAGCTATGAAAATAACATATGCAACCTCAAGTTTTTAAGATGACCTCTGTGCATCATACAGCTAGTCCCAAGTGGGGACCAAGAAAGCAAGGTCATTTTTAATCTCTACATGCATCTTGCTTTCCTGGTTTACCACTAATCATTCATTGTATTCTGCATATTGGAAGGGAGAAGATGAAGGATACATAAGAATTCACTTTGAAAACATGTGCTCAATGTTGCATATCCAAAAGCACCTAGGGATTAAACAATCAGAAAGCCTACATCATTTACATTTTAATGGATTAAAAATAAGAGTTGAAACATTTCTTTACACTTAAACTACCATGTAAAATCTTGTGTAGTTAATAGGAGTGAAGTGGGGCAGGGGAGAAAGGGACTCTATGAAATTTAAGAAAAATTCATTTCTTTTACAGAATTGTAGCTGGGCTGATTAAGTCAAAGTGCCTGACTCTGCTACAGACACATTTTCCTAATGAAAAGTACTGTAACTTCAGACCTTTCACATTTTCCATGAATAGATGTCATTACTCATTATCACATTTATCATTACTTGTAAAACAATTGAGGTGGCAGCAGGGGGAAAGGACTGAAATAGAATCGAAAAAAGATTGGTACTAGCTTAGGTGATTTCAATGATGTCTTTTTTGCAAAAGCACAAACAACCTCCATGATTACTCCACCATACCTCTGGGAAACTGACATAAGGTAGTGGATCACTATTATGAAAAATACAGTCACTGGAGTTTCTCTCCACCCTCCTCTAATTCTGCATTAGAAATGATAAAGAGCTTGCCTGGTAAAATTCTGAAATAGATAATGAGTTGTTTAAGTGATAATTACTGAATCTCATTTTTAGAAATCCATTAACAGGTATCTCTTTAGTCACAGAGAAAACTCTTCATAAATATTAAATTGTGCTATCACATGTACAAATTTCTTTCAAATTGTGGAATATGACTAATTTCACAGGAACTGTTTGCCATTAATTGACTTTAAGTTTAATCAAGTAAAGACATCATTTATTAATTCCAATTTGTAAAGCCAGAAAAAAGTGTAATATTGTTATCTTTAGTTAAACCTTTTCAAATGTTCATATGAGTTGGAAATTGAAAACAAAAGATACCCCTGTGCTTGGAATTTCTCCAATTCAAAGAACTGAATTTATCAATGGGAAGCTGCAGCAGATTTTATAGTAAAATCTTACTGCCTAACTAGAGAATTTTAAAAATAGTTGGACTAGACTTATAACAATGACATTAGGATGTCCATTTGTTGAGTTCTTACTTTAGTAGGTAGAAAGAGGGAAGTAAATCCTAGAGTACCATCCAGTTCAAGCAGTTCCACATTTCCAACAAATAGATCTTGACTGTGTTCTTTAAGTACTAAGCTGTTAGTGAAATGATGAAAAGGCCCTGAGGTACACAATCTTGAATGGTAAAGAGGAGGAGGAGGCCTGGTAGATTGGAAAGTCCCACAGCTGCCAAGGCCCAATTGAGAACACATGGAAATTTTGGGATATGATTCTTGTATGTTACTTACCACTAGCTGCTCAAGATTATAAATTGTACCTGAGACATTACAGAAGTTGAGGAAACATATTAATCATGAATAAAAAGAAGACATATTATTAATCTGTATGTTAGACTCATTTTCCACTCGGGGAAATGAATACCCTTAACTCAAGGAGTTTGTATATATAAAATAGGCATATAGGGTTGTGTGGACATGTGGAAATGGTATTTCTGATTGGCACTGACATATTTATTATTAGAAACAAACTTGTTTGTAAAAAAGGACATTTTTCATGCCATGAAGTCTGATTTCAAAAACTTCTCCTTTCCGACTTTCTCTATATGCTCTGATGTGTGCATTGTCTTTTTCATTTTCACTGCCGGGCTCTATTCTAATTTATCTGTTGCTAACTGATTTTCCAAAATATATATAATAAATGAAATTTTCAGTTTATATTTTTCAATTATTCAATTATTCACAAGGTTAACGGGAGATAGGAAATCAAAATTTTTAAAAAGCATTCTTATAAGACTGTGGTTGTGTTTTTTAGTCTCATATTTTTTGATGATCATGGATATTAACTGAACAAAAGCTATGCACCTTGGGGTGCATGCTGTGGTCTGAATGTTTGTGTTCTCTCAAAATTCATACATTGAAGTCCTAACCCCCGATATGATGATATTCAGAGGTGGAACCTTTGGGAGGAAATTAGATCCTAAAGGCCATATATTCATGAATAGGATTAAGGCCCTTATAAAAGAGGCACTGGGCAGCTGGTTTGCCCCTTCTGCCATGTGAGGACTCAGCTAGAAGGTGTCATAAATGAGCTAGAAATTTGGGCCCTCAATAGACACCAAATCTGCCAGCACCTTTATCTTGGAATTTTCAGCCTCCAGAACTGTGAGAAATAAACTTCTGTTGTTTAAAAGCTACTTACTCTATAATATTTTTGTTATAGCAGCCTGAATGGATTAAGACAGGACAGTAACTTTTCTTTTCCCTCATGCTATTTACATAATCAAACGACCTTGTGTCAAAACTGTGGTGTTATCAGAAGGTGGAGTGATAAAGACCACCTTTCTCTTCCTAGTTTCCTACCATAAGGTCAGGTGATCTTCAAAAAAATGGCAAGAATATTACTAATCACAATTCTAGCTTTGAGAAACCTTAAAGCATTGATATTAAGTATTCTGTACATTGCAAAAAAGTAATTTTTACTGTAGCAGCATTATTAGTGACCTTTCTCCTAAAAATATGGGAGTATTGGCTCAGAAGCAAAGATTGCCTTAATCAACCTAAAGCCATTTCTGCATGTCCCATGAAGAGAAACTTAAATTTGAATTCTTTAGGAAGAAAACTAAAGAGGAAAACATACCAGTCTTGTTTATGTGCTAATTTCTTAAAGACTACAATACTATAAAAATAAACTTTAATAACTTCTCTGATAATCAAAATTATCAACCTAAAACTTTTGAAAGAAGTATTTAAAAAATAATGGGACATGCTTGTGTTTGTAAGGTTTATTATTTTTTCTCAAAACCTAGTACAGTTTCTGGCAGCACAGAGGCACTTATTCATTCATTTGTTTAACAAATGTTTATTGAACATCTTATATGTTTCATGGTCTGTGTAAAATTAATGAAAATATAAGAGCATATTTCTGCATGGAGCTTATAGTCTCATGGGGAGATGAATGAATAAAATATTCATACTAACAAATTTATAAAATTATGTCTCTGTATAAAATTATAATGTGTTAAGTACTGCAGATGAAATGATTTATAGTACTATGAAAACATAGAGAATTTTAACCTAGTCAAAGAACAGTGGAAAGGCTTCTTTAAATAAAAAGGCAAAAGTAGTAGAAGGGACCCCTCTTTAACCTTGGTTACATTCTAATGAAATTGATTCAGGTTGGAGGAAAAGTTTAAATATGTTAGAAAGAAGAAGACAATTTTATTTAGATAAAATGTAAAAAGATGGATTGGCAACTGTTGTATATTTTGGAGTTTGCAACATCTGTGAGATATTCAAATAGAGAAACTGGATAGGTCAGTCTGTAGTTTAGTAGAAAAATCTCAAGTGCAGAAACATATTTGGGGAAACTTTAGGATATGAGTCATAATTAAAGACTTTGGAATTAAAACACCAGGGACAGGTATAGTAGAGTAGGCTGTAAATTCCTCCCTTTCCCCAAATATATCCACATTACAATTCCCAGAATCTTTGACTATTACCTTATATGCAAAAGGTACTTTGCAGATATGATTAAATTAAGAACTTTTAAGATTAAGATTAAGATTATCCTGGGTTATCCAGTTGGGACTGATGTAATGTGATGCACCTTCTAAGAGAGGTGCAGGAGTCGTCAAAGTCAAAGGAGACGGTGATGAGATGATGGAAGCTGATGTTGGAGTGATGTGCCTTGAAGATGAAGGAAGGAGCCACAAGCTAAGAAACACAGATAACCACGAGAAACTGGAAAAGGCAAGGGAACTGATTCTCCCCGAGAACTCGCCAGAAGGGACCAGCCCTACGGACACCTTGACTTGAGCCCAGTAAATCAGATTTTCAACTTCTGACCTCCAGAACTGTAAAAAAAGTAAACTCATATTGCTTTAAATTTGTGATAATTTGTTACAGGAGCAAAAGGAAATTAATATAATACATAGCGAGAAGGAAGAAGAGGGCGTAGATGAAAGCCTAGGGAAGACCCACCTTTAGGAATAATGATAGGAGAATGTTCTAGTGCAGAAGACACCAGAGAACGAAGCAAAGAAAAAGTGGAATCACAGAAGCCAAGAGAGAAAATATTTCTGGGAGAATAGAGATTGTTGGAAAGATGTGATTAGAGTTCATGGGATCTATACTGGATAGGGAAGGAAGTTGAAACAGGAGGAGATGACAACGTAGAGAAAACATTTGGTTTGGGTGACTAGAGGTTGTGTGGCTATGGAAGACTAAGAATAGTGGGAGTACAGGATCGAGACATCTGGATAAGTAGGGTTGTTTTGATTTGAAATAGGACATTAGAACTTCAGATTTTGAAGGAGGATGGTGATTTAGCCTGGAAATGTGTCTAGATCTGGAGCTGAGCTGGTCTACATGGGCACTGAGCTCCTTCAGTAGAATGATGGGTATTCCAAACAAAGAAAGACTTGTTTCTAAATGTTTGTTTTTCTGAATTTGTGTTCTCATTAAGTCATTTTACAGGGTGCCACAACTGTAAGGAATTTTATTCTGTTTTTAAGTGTTCTGTTAGTATTTTCTCTTCAGATGAAATCTTATCTTTTCATCTTGCTAATATGGGAGTGGCCGGGTTCACATTTTTCATTTGTGGTGATGCTATGCTGCATTTTCTGAAATCCCCTCCTGCACCTCCAGGCTAGAGTCTAAAAGGTGACTATTTGATGTCCTGGCCAATTTTCTGTAGCTTGAAGGAATTCCAGCCAGTTGGGAGGAGGGGATGTGATCATGCACATGGCGAGAGCTCAGATGAGGGGGCACAAAGTCTTTATTAGAACTCTGAGCGCCATTGTCTCCTCTGCCCTACTCTAGGGTTCACTCCACCTAGTGGAAGATGCTTTGGGGAGGAATTCTTTTTCTGTGTAACCCTGGGGCCTTTACTTCTCTCCGAGATGTCCTATAGTTTGTTTCCCCTGGCTTCACCCATTTCTCCCCTGGAGCACTTTCCACTAGTGTTCAATCAAAATATTATAAAAAAGATGACAATTGAATTTTTATTACACCATCGACATGGTATTAGGGAATATTGACAGGCTTTTTTCCGAGGACAAGGACATGGTTATGAGCTAAGCTGTTACTTCTTCCTTCTCTTCTGGAAACATTTGTTGCTTTCTTTGAGCTGACTTATTAAATTACAATATATTATTCCCTTGTTCTTGTTTGGTGGCTATTGCTGAACATTTATTGTTGTCGTTGTTTTCTTTGCTCATTTTGTGAAATTTTATGGGAGGGAAATTAAATGTTGTGGTCTACTATCTTAACATAGAAGCTTATGAACGATACTTCACTGGCTGCTTTTATTCATTCCTTAGAAAAGGAAGTCAATCTACCAAAATTATATTTCAGATGTAGGATTCATTATTTTTATGAAGGCAAATTTATTATAGATATGGCTAGAACTAACTTGTGTTTTTAATATCCCTAAAGTGCCTCGATTGTGTAGTGATAGGAGCAATAAACATCAAATATAAATAAGTACTTGCATCTGACAAGTAATTTATAAATATATTGCATGTACTGTAACCATACTTATTTATGTACAGAAAATACATATTTAGACTATATCTACAAATAAAAATGCTGACCATATAGAGTTGTAATTCATAGGTATTACATGTCTCTTCTCTCTTGGTTTATTTTCCTCTGTATCCTTTCCTGTAATTATTTCCTTAACTGATGGTTGTCAGTTCTACTTTAAGGCAAAAGCCAAAGGAATGTAGCTTTTGAGCTTATGCCAGAAAGTTTTTCCTGACTTGGAGAAAAATAATATTTCTAACTGTATATTACAGTTTTTATTAATATGATGTTCTAAGTTAGTAACTATTGTCTATTCTTGCTAAAATTTACAGAAGCATACCTGAAATGAAAAACTAAGCAAACAGGTTACAATCACAATATTGAGTGAAAAAAAAAGCTCGAGAGAGTTAATTCAGATGTCAATGCTATATACAACCCATATTTAATTCAACTCAGAGTTGCCCTACAGTCCTTTTTTAGTTGCTACATCTTTGAAATGTATTGATGTTTCAACAAAAATTCAGTAAGACTCAAAAGAAGATATTTGATAGGACTATGAGAAGCAATACCGTATACACGTACACACAACACATATACACACACACGCACACACTCAGAGTAAATTAGATGCCCCAATGATAAGAAAAAAAAATTGATCTAGAAATTTAACCAGCTATTTTAAATCAAGGTATGCAGGTGACTGTAATACAGCAACAGCTTGTAGCTCGGTGACTGTCATTCTGCCCTGCTTCTTCTCTCTAGCATAAAACAACTTCTATGTATTCTAATATCTCATCTGTTCTTTAAAGGAATAACTAATAAAATATATTTAATTTATTTTTATTGTTACCAGAAGCAAAAGAACTGCAGCCAAGTCTGATTTATTTCATTAAAATTATTTTAAATCACACTAACATACATTAAACTGACAATATGTGTAAACTATAAAAAAGATCTTAATTTTATTGTATCCTCTGATTGTTGGTATCTAGAATTATTAATAAGAAAAATCAGGAAGCCCAATAACTCTAGACACTATATTTCAGCCTATGAGAAATTCCTAATGAAATATCAATAAAGAGTCAATAAGTAATTCCAGGTGCATATTACCTTGAGATGAATTTTTTACTGTCTACTTATGGGCACTAGAAGCATTTGAATTAAGGTTACTCTTAGAATTCCAAGGTGGTTCCTTCTTCCTTAATTCTCTTGGAAAAGTCCATTCTTTTCCTGAATATATTACTAAGTGATGTGTGCATAAAGAGATGCAATTTGATAAAGATTTGTACTTTTTTTGGTTTGTCTGAGTATTGCTAACCCTGGTCAGAATATATTAGCTCCAGTGCCTGACCCCCACCAGATCTGCAAACATTAGTTTATATGAGGCATGTTTTTGTGTGACTCTTCTATACCTTAGGTGTGGCTAGAATATTCTTTGACATGATAACCTATGTTAGCCACAGCCAGTACCCACGTGGTATCTTTGAAATCATTCTGTATGGTCAAGTGACTGACATAATGTTTAGAAAAATAGAATGGTAGAAAATATTTTTACCTGGGCACTATATGTTGTCACTAGAGAATTGATTTGAGTTTTCTACAACCTCTGCCTCGTAAGGCTATAGGGAAGTCAATGTTAAAAAGGTCCATCAACTCTCTCTACTGTACTCCCACGACCAGAAAGCTGCAGATGTCTCATGGTACTGTGACCCAACATACTCTCCAAATTTCTCCACATTAATTCTGAGTAACTGAGTGGTAAATTCATGCCATTTAAGCAGGCAAAATAATTAGGTGTAGATTCATGACCAGCCTTATGGTCTGCTGGGGCAAGAGTTAGAATAGCTAAATTCCAGAGAAAGAAAGGGAATTACTAGTTTGATTTTATTAACTAATTGAGCACTTACTTATATACTTGGGCATTGCATTAAATAGTCAATAAAATCACTTGTACATTATCTACCCCTAAGAGAGCTATGGACATTGACTACCAGACTAGAAAATTGTTTTGCATTTTGTTTGGTAGGATATGATCAGTAAAATTTCTTACCTCTCCAGTGAAAGTTCATTTGTATATTTGTCTACTGAATAGCCATATTATTTTAGGAAGAAGCTTCTACTGACCATCTCCTTAATGGGGGTTAAACATTGTCACACAGTATATGAAAGCCTCTCTAGTTCACCCAATATATCACTTTGAGGATATTTCTTTTTAATATTGTTATTAAGGTATATCTTACATAAATTGTAAGTGTATATAGCTTAATGCAACTTTACATATATATACACTCATGTAGCAACAGCTCTGATAGAGGTATGTAACATTTCTAGCATCCCAGAAGAGTTACCCATTTTGTAATTCCACTGAACTTCAGAGAATAATGGGTAATAATGGGCTTTGCCCAATTGCTAGGCTATCATGAAGTCAAGTGAAGTAAGTTAAAATGTCATTGAAAAACTATAAAATCCTACTAAAAGAGAAAGCTTTGCAGTAGTAGTAGTAACAGTTATGAAAGTTATAACTATCATTCCTTCACACTTTGTCTTTCCTATTGTATGTAAACACGAAAAGCTTGTTAGCTCAGCTCTCAGAAAATTGAATATTTGAAAACTAGTTTTTCAAAAAACAAATTTGAAAATGATGTATAAGCAGTCAAAATTACTGCCATGGACATAGTCCATTAATGTTTCACCTATACTTAATTGTAAGTAGTTCAAATTATTTAATTACTGCTTCTCCTCTACTCATGCCAAGTTGTGTGTATGTTTATATGTGTATATAAAACATCATTGCTGAAATATGTAATATGATTAGCATCCACTGGTGACAACCCAAGCAGTAGACTTGTATGGTTAATATCTACATACTCAATTTAAAGTAGAAACAAAACAAAGCAAGACAAATTAATTGTTGATATTTTCTTTAGGGGTTACTAGCGTATTACAACAGGATTTTTTGCTTCTGGTTTTTTATTTCAAAGGTTAATTGTCAGCATTAACACATATTTTAAAGAGATTCTCTAAAGAGAACATAAGTAACCAGAACAAATTAGCAGATTTGAAACATTGGAAAACTGTACAATTTTTTAAATGATTGATGGATTTAATTGGATTACTGACATTGATTTTCTACTCATATATATTCAGATATATACATATATATATCCATTGTTTTTATTAAGAAATGAATTAAGTATTTCCTTTACTATGATCTATTACTTTAGCACTCTGTAAGAAAAATTATCACTTCAACTGCAACAGAGCTTTCACCTACTTGGTGGCTTTAGCTAATATTCCTGGGATTGTCACAAATACACCTCTAGATAGTTACAGGTAACTCCAGGAGAGAAACTGCTGTGCCTATTGCTCATCTTAGGAAGCAGGTCATCTATGATTAGTCTTATTGACTTCAATTTTCCTTTTTTAAACTTACAGAATTGAACTAATATTGATTCTGAGTGTCCTGAGCCATTTAAAACAATTTACACATTTGGGAGGGGATTATTGTGGCAATCACAGTAAATGTGATAGTTTTGGAACATAACAGTTTTATTGCTCTGGGGTTGTCTTTGATAACTCAAGTAACAAGATTATTAATATTTCCTGAAAAATGTAGATAGGAATTTAGTGCGTATGAGAGTGGGGGTGGGGATGGGGGAGATTAACAGCATTAGTTTGAGTGGCATAGCCAGGATATTTGAAACATCTTCCTCAGATTTCCTCTAATACTCTTCAGGCCTGACCTAAACATTCAGTACTTGTCCATGTGCAAGAATGCAGGCTGTTGCTCTTTACCACACCCTTGCCAGTTACTGTCAAGAGAAATGTCCACAATGTAGAGTGATGCCCCAATTATTTAAACATATATAAAATGATTTTGGAATTTAGACTTCCTCATATAATTACTAAAAATGTTAAAATAGGTTATAATACCAGAGATAAAATGTGAATCATTGTCATGGTCATATATGAAAAAAATCCTTATGTGGTAGAGAAGCATAATAAAGTATTTACAGGTGAAATGTTCCAGTGATTGTGATTTGCTTTAAGCATCTGTGATTGGGGGATAGATGAAATAAAATTGGCAAGATGTTGACACATGGGCTTCATTACTTATTCTCTCTACTTTTGAGTATGTCTGAAAATGTCCATAATAAAAATGTGAGGCAGCAAATGATGATATGGATACTAGAAACATTAGTGGATAATCTCACAAGAGATAAATTCTTTCGGTACACTGTGCACTTTACATTTAAGAAACAAGAAAGTAGCAGGTGGAATGCCTTTCTTAAGATGGTGGAGAGTTGGGTTGAGGGCACTCTCTTTCTCAGTGTTAGCCAACACCCACTGAGCATCTTTAACATGGCAGATCAAATAGTGGGCCTTGATCATACTTATGTGAAGAAAGCATATTGTAGTCTGGGTAGAAAAAGAGTCACACAATCTGGTAATTACAAAACAATATCATAAATGGAAGGGAAGACCACAGCTTGCTGGAGATGGTGTTAACAACACGAACAATAGTGTGATGACCAGGAAATAACACACACTGCTGAAGAAGAAACAAGTGGCTGAGTGCTGCCAGAGTTTCAAGGGTAAGGTAGGAGGGAGTGGAAGCAATGGAGAGAGAGACAGGAAGCCTTGTCCTGTGGATGGTGGAGAGTCACCGAAGAGATTTAAGTTGAGGCATCTGGGTGGAAAACGGGTTTGAGGAGATAACATTGGAAGTCAGGCAAGACAGAAGTCTGTGGTAGTCAACCAAGTGAGAGAAGATGAGGCCTTGAACTAGATCCAGACTTTGTGGGGAGAAGGATGGGAAGGAAAGGGGGCTCAGACCAGGCTAATTTTGTAGTAATGAGACAGGATAGAATGCTTACTTTTCCCTCCTTCCCTTCTCTCTTCTTCTCCTTTTGTATCTGTTTTTGTTTCCTTTCCTGTCCCTCTCTTACCTTCTCTTTTCTATGTTTATTTTTGTTGCATCTTGTGCAAAGATTTAATTAAAACAATTTTTTGAAGAGTTAATATATGCTCATGGCACAGAACACTAAAGAATAAAAATAAAATCCTAAGCCTGTCAACTGACTGAATGGACCCCCTGTTGGCCAAGAGGAACCCAGAGAAACCTTAAAAACTGAGTTCCTGGCAATGATGGGACAAGAGGACATGCTTCACTATACCCCCCCTCTCACTAACCACCATTAGACTTTCTTTCCTGAGGATTAAACCCTTTGCTCCTTCAAAGTGTCAGCTTTTGGTTTCTGACAGAAACTATGTTCCCAGCCTGTAGGCTGTAACCCTTTGTAAAGAATAAAGCTTTCCTCTCTGAATTTATGGATCTCACAATTTTTAAGTCATCAACCCCAAATACAAAAGGCATGAGGAAAAAAATCTCTCTTCCTGCATCCCTTGCTCCTTAGCTGCCCAGTTCTCCTCCCTCAATGGAACTAGCCATTGTTCCTTCCCAGGTTCTTGTGTATTTCTTCAGAGATACTTCATGCAACTTGCAATCCATGCACTTGCAATTATACATAACATGCTTGCAAAGACTTTTGAAAATAACTTGTGTGGAGACTTTGTGTACATACTTGACAAGTTAATTAGCATGCTAGCTGCAGTAGATTAAAATCCTATTAATTAATTTGATGGGTCATTTGATTATATAGCAGTAAAAGAAAACATAGGCCCCGTTTTTTTTTTTTGAAGACAATGAACCCATCAAGGATATTCACATGAATAACCTTTGGAAGATGAAAAGTGTTAAATTAAACTATCTGTGCCTTTCCCTTTCTGGTGGATCTAAAGACTGTTAATCTACTGTCTATCTAGAGTCTTGATTAATCTTCAAAAAACCTCACTAAACACTCTTTAGCCTATTAAAAATTTGCTCATGCAACAACATATTTCCCTGCTGAAAAGGTTTCTACCTTAACTGAAAAATAAGTCAGACTATAATAAACTTGTTTTAACTTTTAAAAAATCAGAGAAAAATTCTTAACCTTTTTTCAGTGGTAGGTTATGGCATTTCTATGTAGTAAAAGATTCCAGCTTCTATTTTCACCTTATGTACACTGCAGTGAAACTCTTACTGCAATAATTCCTGGAAGAGCAGAATATATGATGCTTTCATAAATAAATATTAGTGCATTAGTCTTCTTCCAGCCCAAGCCAGATTTTCCTGGCTCCGTATTTCCCCAGGTGGCCAGAATAATACAATCTCTGATATAAAAAATTTGACTGCTTCAGATACATATCTGATCAGAAATAACACTCTCACTTGCATAATGTTCTTGTATTTCTGTTGGTGAAATATGGTGTAGTGATTATCTAACAGGCATAATAAAATAACCTCCTACATGATTAAAACCACTATGTTTTAATTTGTGGCTGCATTTTCTTATAGGGAAGTCTTTCCTAAAAAACGCTTGCTCAAGCACTAAGTCCTTTAAATAAAGATTTAGATTAAAAATAACGAATATGCCATGTTTGAATTCCAGCTTTTTTAGAAATATTATTTGCAGCCCTACATGCTTAGAAGTACATTAAAAGAATTAAAGATAATATAAATTCCTAAAAATTCAAATTTTTATATTATATTAAGTAAAATATTATCAAATTATATTTTTCTCCTAATAGTAAGCTAGCTAACATACTCCAGAATGTCCTAATTCTTATATTTCAAGCAGATGCCCTCCAATTTATTGAGTACCCAAGTAACGTTAATGCTATTTTACAAATTCGGTTTTTAATATGTTGGGCCTGAAAGTATATTATTGAACATACATGATATCCTGAATTATTTCATAATACTGCCTGCACCAATCTTCTAGAATATGTTCATCTGTTTCGTTCACTACTGTATCCTCAGGGCTTAGAACATAGTAGGGGCTCACTAAATATTTTTAAAATGAAGAAATACAACATTAACTATAACCCATATTTCTGTTAGCATACTTTCTTGATTACACATTGTACATCTTTTTACAACTTTGATTTTGATCTTTGCTGTTATAAAATAAAAACCACATCACATAGGATAAAAAATAAGATTGAAAAAGTTTTTGGCTTGATTAACTCATTATATTCCAGTTGCAGGAAATCTAGTACAGAAATATATTAACAGTTTAATGGTTTCACTATTTTCCATGCCTCATTTCCCTAGTTCAAGGTTACCGTAAATATGGAAAAGCTGTGGATTCTAGAATAAATAAGTAAAAATAGAAAGAAAGGGGGCTAGAGAGCTAGGTCATGGGTCACAGAGACAGAGACAGAGGGAGATAGACTGGTACTGGGAAGAAAGTCTTGCTTATGTTAATAAGATTGCCATTAATGGGGCTTTTAATACAAGCCTCTCCACACTACTCTACACGTTCTGTCATACACTGATGAAAAAGGTGCTTTAATTAGGAAGATAATAAGTGATTCAGAGAGTGAGAGAAAAGGGACAGATTCCAAATCTTCACAGCTAAACATATGAAGGGACAGCTGCCAAGTGAGAGAAGGTTTGTGGGACAGGGTGGAGGGCAAGTAATCTGCATGATATTGCAATAGCTATGAATGGATAGAGGTGACAGAGCCCTTAGGGAGGAAGCACACTCTACAGGGTTATAATGTCGTAGGGCCATCCCGGGCCTCCACCCTGAGATATATCAGGCCAACTTAGCATCTTTTCATTGTCAGAAGAAAGTCAGACCATCTCAAATTTTGGAATGAGTCACTAAAATAATCTGACATTTACTGTCTACACTATTGGTTTAGTTGTAAAATCTGTAATAGTTTTTTGACATTCCTTAGAAAAGCAATGGTCTATCATTTGAAATAGAGGAAAAAGAACTGTCTTGGTCCGAGGGAAATCTTGCCAACCCTTTGATTATCAGGACACTGATTATTAGTAAGAACTGTGCTTACTTAGAATGATGAGATGGAAAATGAGATGTAAATATTACATATAACTATAAATCAAAGATACATCCTATCTCCTAGGACTCTTTTCTTTTTCACTCTGTCTTTACTCATGTTTTCTTCTCTCAGAGACCTGAGATACTATTTGGTATAAGAGGGTAATACAGCACAAAGGCAAGAAGCATATAAACAAGATTTCTATTTTTAAGAGGGAGGCATTGACTTTCATCTGCATCTTAGTTTGATTTTCCTTCTGGAAAACAGAAGTATCTACAGGAATTAGTAGTGAACCTCTAGAAATACATTGGATGAAGACCCTAAGCAGGTGCTATTTAAAATGAGATTCATAGCTTAGTGCCTGCCCCTGAACAGTTACTGTCTTGCAACAAGTACAGAAATTAAGAATAAACATTTAGAATTTTTGCAGCAATTTGGCAGATTAAAATTTTTTGTCTATCGAATTTGATAGTAAAAAGTTGAGACTTGTTTTGTAAATGTCTTTTTATTTCAATTAATTTTTTCATAAGTACTGGATTAGTACTTATCTATTTTTTGATTAGAAATTTAAAAAAATATTTTGCTACCATGTGTACACGTGAATGTTGATTGATTAGTTCCAATTTAATAGTGAGTACATGTGGTGTTTGATTTTCCATTCTTGCAATACCTCACTTGGAAGAGTGGTCTCCAGTTTCATCCAGGTTGTTACAAAAGCAATTCATGTAACCAAAATGTTTGTACCCCCATAATATTCTAAAATTAAAAAAAAATACAAAAAATATATACCACAGGGAGTTTGATAGACTAAACTACTTTTAGAAAGGTTTTTATATCTTATTTTCAGACTTTTAAATACTCCTAAATATCAAGGACTTTGAATATTATAAATTTCTGTTTCTTTATGCTTTCTTTGCTATTTTAAAAAGTAATTATATCATACATCTGAAATGTCTTTATATATTTTAGAAGAATTTAAAAATAATTCAGTCGTATAAAATTCAGAATTGAAACCAAGTCTGTAAGGAACATTTTACTTTTGTAACAATAAACATTTACAGGCGATTGTAGATGGAGATAATAGTAGAGCAGAGACTGTCTGTACTACTCGGTAAACTACTTGGTTATAAATTAGGTCATTGACAAACACCGACTGACTAGGTCAGGAAAATCTCTGCATGTTAAGTCATTAGAGTGATTACGATGTTAAGAGAAACAAACAAAACTGCAAATAATTATGAACCAAGGCCATTTTATCAAGTTGGATTTGGACATAATGGGCACTTGAAGTAACATTTCAATAGTTTGTAGGTAAGATAGGAGGTAGGGAAATGGACACATTTTATCAACAAATCTGAGACACCTTCAGTATTTACAGATCAACTGCCAAGCCTCAGATACCCTCAGTCTCCAGAGAGTAGGCAGCAGACCCCCAGGAACTGCTAGGATATGTTTTTTGAAAACCTTGCATCCTACCTGCCATCCTTGTCAGCTTTTTAAATTTTATTTTTTAAAAAAAGGAAATGTAATAATTGTACCTATTTATGGGGTACATAGTAATGTTTTGATACATACAATGATAGTGGTCAGATCAGAATAATTAGCATACTCATCATCTCAAATATTTATCATTTCTTCGGGAACATTTGATATCCTCCTTCCAGCTATTTGAAACTATATATGTTATCGCTGTCACTGCCCTGTAGTCAAATTTCCCCTGTTCCTATTTTTGCCTTATTTTTTCCCTGACTACCCATATATTGCATCAAATCTCCATTCCAGGGCAAATAAAAATCTCTCTTTTCACTCTCCAAATTTTCAGTGACCCTCTTCCCCTTGATTTGACAGGAACCAGACTCTTCCATAAGAACATGGCTTTGCATGAAGGGGCTAGTTTTTCCCACGTCCCCAATATGTCAACCGTCCTTCCTCCTCTATCCACAGTGCTGCTTCCAGAGCGCTATTGCAGTAGCCTTATGTAAAAATCCCTGCTACTTTGAGATTATTCCCTCAGGTTATGCAGTTCTCTAGCCTTCATTTTTACTGTCACATGCTGATCTTCTGGCCACTCACCATCATGCCTTCAATGATTTAGCACCTGCTTCATTTTTTAAATACTCTCAACTTCACACCCTGCTCGACCCTTCACTGCTCTATTCCTTGATTACTTCATCTCCAGCAATGTTCATCTCTTTAGGACCCCAATACTGTGGGCACACCTAGGTCTTGTCATCACTTGGAACTGTCCCACCTCTGAAACATTAAATCTGAATGCCAGCTGGGACCACAGCTCTCTCCCCGTAAGCGCTCGTACTCGGTTATTCTCACCGTCCCTGTCCTTGACTGCACAGAGGTGGCAGCCTGTGATCTCGTTACCTTCCTCTGTGGACTCCACCTTGTCTTTTTCTTTCCTGTCTTGCTTTGACGTCATGGATCTTCACTTCGATCACTCTTTTGCCAATTTTTTTCCATAACCTAGTCCCATTGCCTTTTTAATCCATCCTCTCAGCAAATCCTCAGGCCAAGTGCTCTGTTTCTCTGCATCTCACCCAGATGGCTGAGTATTACTGAAGATGTTCACGCAATAGTACATGTTGGTGACACTGTAAACTCAACTAGCCCTTCAATACCCTTTATATATCCCTAGTGATATTTTCCAGTCTCCTCAAACCTTTCATTCTGCTGTCCTCACTATCGGCCAATAAACTTGCCTGTTTGTTCAGAGAGAAAATAGAGCTGCAACTTCCTGCCACCACATCTACAAAGGGCAGTCCCAGGAAAGAGAAGTCATTTCCCTGGCTGGGGGTTGAACCCTACATTTGGATTCACAGTCCCATCTGGTCTCTCAGGATCCCCTTTCCTTTGTCTTCAAGCTTTATCTTCCTCCTCCTTTTCATCATTCGTAGCCAATGTTCCCACATTCTAAAAATTTGTCCCTCAGCTTCACACCTTCCACCAGCTTCTCTACTTTCTGACCACTCTTTCACAACCACAGACCGCTTGAAAGTGTCGTCTGCATTTACTGCCTCTAGTTCTCAGCTCCACTCACTCTTCGATCCTTTGCAGTTTGGCTTCTGCTCTCAACACCCACAGAAACTTTTCTTGCCAAAGCCAGCAATGTCTTCCCTGCTGTTAAATCAGTAAAACCCTCCCTTGTTTGCCCTCTCTGCTCCTTTTCCCGTGTTGACTACCTCTTTTCTTCCTGACCACCACATTCTCTTTCCATCCCATCTTGCTGACATTGGAATCACAGATTCTTTTGTAAAATCTTGAAATGTTTGGTATTTCTCAGGGTTCTATCTTAAATTGTCTTATTTTAATTTGCATACTTTCTAGGCACCGCCTCCTTGATTTCCTGTTGTGGCTTCAATAACCCTCTATCAATATGCTGATGACCCCCAAATTCATCTTTCCAAGGGCAATTTCTCTCCTAAATTTTAGATCTGAAGATCTCTCTTCCTACAAAACGTCTCTTGGATGTTCATTGGATCTATCAAACTCAACAGTTGCATCACTGAGGTCCTCTTTTCCATCAAACTGATCCATTTTATTTTGCCCACTGGTCAAAAGTGGAAATCTGAGCATCAGCCTTGACTGCTCCATTTCTTTTACTTTAAGATTCCTAGATATGGATTAATCTATCACTTTTTTCTTCATCCCTTCTGTTACTCACCTATTCAGTACATCATGTCATTTTCAACAGCGTCATAAGGGGTCTCCTTTTCTCTAGCCAGGTGTCTTAGTCCCTTTTCTCCTGCTATAACAGAATACCAGAGACTGGGTAATTTATAAACAATATAAGTTTATTTGAATCATGGTTCTAGAGGCTGGGAAGTCTAAGACCAAGGGGCTGCATCTGGTGAGGGATTTCTTCCTGCATCAAAACATGGCAGAAGGCATCTCACGGTGGGAGAATGCAAGTGAGAGCAAGAGAGGGTGCGAGCAAGCAGGAGAGAAAGGAGCTGAACTCATCCTTTTTATCAGAAACCCACCCCTGCCATAAGTAACCCACTGCCATCATCATAACAGCATTAATCCATTCATGAGGGAGGAGCCCTCATGGCCTAAACACCTCCCACTAGGCCCTACCTTCCAACACAGTTGCAGTGGGGATTAAGTTTTCAGCTCATGAGTTTTGGAGGGGACAAACACTCACACCACAGCACCAGGTCTCCCTTGAACTTATTCTCCACACTACAGACAGTGACTTTTCTCACATGCAAATCTTACACGTGTGTTGCTACTATGGCTCTTCATTACAATGAGGGTAAAGTCCACATTATTTACCATGCCTTGTGCTGTCCTTTATCCTCTTGCTCTTCTTGTCATTCTTCTTTTTGCCTTTTAATGTTCCAACCACACTGTACTTCATTTAGATTTTCAAATGTCTCATCTCATTTCTCTCTCTCTGTTCCTCCTCCTCCTCCCACCCCTCTCTCTCTCACTCCTTCAGACGTCTGCACAGGCTCTTCCTTCTGTCTTGACGTTTCCACTCTACACACACGCACACACACACACTCCACTACTCCCTGGCTAAATTATATACATACCACCCAAGTCCCGCTTAGACATAACCTCCTCTGGGAAGCTTTTCTTGATGCTATAACATGGATTTGGGGATCCTTTGTTATGTTTCCACAACAATTAATATTTCATTTAAATAATACTTGTCACATTCTATTATACTTTTCTGTTTTTGCCTTTTTATCCTCCATTAGCCTGTGTGCTCGATTAGGGCAAGAATTGTTTATTTATTTTGACTATAATGCTGTTCTTGGCACATAGTAAGTTCTAATAATTATTCAGTTTGTGAAGGCAGGAGGAAAGGAACAGGATAATACAGGCAGAATAAAGCTAATAGAGGCAAGAAACTAAAGAGATAGAACCTACATTTATATGAGCCAAGGCCAGGAACTTAGGAAATTAGAGTTGGAAAAGTTAGGAGATGTATGTTCCTGGTGTCAAATACTTGTCTACAATTGGCCATGTCTTTTCCATTTGGTTTGGCCCCTGTAAGTTCTGTCTACATGCTTCTCCAAGGGTATTTTTATAGTGTCCAGGTGTATAGTTCTTTGAAATTTCATCTCTGCCATTATCACTGAGAGTACCTTGTGAAACACTGGTCTGTCTGGGCTTGTTACTTAGGCATGGTCTGTGCCCTCTGGGAGCCCATACTCAGCCAAATGCAAAGCACACACATCTAATTGAGAAAATACAAAATAAAAAGACCAAATAACATTTATTTAATAAGTGTACACAAAGAAAATGTGTGGTGCCATGTGACAAGTGAGAAGAAATCTCAGATGTTGCATGATTTAACCGACCACTCCTCAAAGTGCTACGTGACTGCCCTCAAAATGTCACATGACTTGCATGAATCTATTAGCCTTCTCATAATTTTCCCATATACTCTTTTCCTCCACTATTGTTTATGAGACCATATACATGCTAAAGCAAATCAAAATGCTTTATGTAAACTAACTTGTGAGGATCCTGTCACCCAAGTCATCAAAATATACATAAGGATTTCTGAACCCCAATTTAGACTCAAACTTACACGCTCACTACACTGCTATGTTCTAAGTTGTAGAAAGAGCAACCTTTTGCTTTGCAATTGGTAGAACTAATAAAAGTATTTCCAGAACATCAGAATTAAAAACTTTTTGCATCAAAGGACACAATCAACAGAGTGAAAATGCAACCTATGGAATGGAAGAAAATATTTGCAAATCATATGTCTGATAAAAGATTAATATCCAGACTATGTAAATGACTTCTACAATTAAACAACAAAAAATCCAAATAACTCAATTTCAAAATGGGCAAAGGACTTGAATAAATATTTCTTCAAAGATATACAAATAACCAATAAGCATACGACAATATGCTCAACGTCATTAGAGATAAGCAAACCAAAACCAAGTGAAATATCACCTCATACTCATCAGGATGGCTACTATCAAAAAGCAGAAAATAACAAGTGTTGGGGAGGATGTGGAGAAATTGGAACACTTGTGTACCACTGTTGGAGGGAATGTAAAATAGTGCAGCCACTATGAGAAAGAACATGGTGGTGGCTCATAAAAATTAAAAATAGAGTTACCATATAAGCCCAGAAATTCCACCTTTAGATATACACTCAAAAGAAGTGAAAGCAGGGACTCAAACAAATATTCGTATATCCATGTTCATAGCAGTATTATTCACAACAGCTAAAAGGTGAAAGCAATCAAGCACCCATTGATAGTTGAATGAATCACCAAAATGTGGTAAAATGGAATATTATTCAGCTCTGACACATGCTACAAATGGACGAACTTTGAGGACATTATGCTAAGTAAAATAAGCCAGTCACCAAAAGACAAATACTGTATGATTCCACTTATTCGTGTCAAATTCATAGAGACAAAAAGTAGAATGGTTGTGGCCAGGGGTGGGAAGGAGAAAGGAATGAGGAGTTGTTTAATGGGTGTAAAGTTTCAGTTTTGCAAGATGAATCGAGTTCTGGAGATTGGTTATACAACAATGTATATGTACTTAACACTACTGAACTGTGCACTTACAAATGGTTAAGATGGTAAATTTTGTGTTATGTATGTTTTACTACAATTAAATTTAAAAATATATATATTAAAAAGTATTTCCAGAATGGTTATAGATGTGCATTCATATTAAGATCAACATTTCATGTAGATATCAAGCAAATATGTAGATATCAAAGAATTACACGTATATATCAAACAATAAATTAAACACTCCCTTGTCTCTACACCTCCTTATCTTCAATTTGTAGGAGGAAAAAAATTTTGTTTTTCTTCATAGTGAATTTTACCTCACTCTTTATTTGAGCTATCATTTTCTAAAAAAGAAAAATATTAAAAGTATACTACAGTATACCTATTATAAATGATGCAAAATATCATAACGAATACCATTAGGATATTCAGAAAATAAGTGTGGGATGTTATTTGGGATGCATTGTGTGAAATCTTCCTTAACAGTATAGCCCTAGTTACCCCAATTTTCTGTTTTCTAGAAATTATGAAATTTTATTGTAATCAAACTTTAGCAATGACTGGATGAGTGCATTCAGAACAATTACTGGTTATTGATTGGTCAATAATACAGGTAGAATAAAAATTTAAGTTTCACTTAGTTGTCAGAGAACACTAATTATCCAAGAGTTTCATGAGGCTAATGTAGCTACTATTTAGGTGTATATCACCTTAATTTTCGTGCTGTAGAACATCCTGTGGTAGGCAATTTCCAAGATGGTCCCAGTGATAATTTTCTGGTATTCATGTCCTTGTATAATCAATTCCCTTCCCTTGAGTGTGGGCTTCTAATGAATAGAATATAGCAGAAGTGATGGTATGTCACTTCCTTGATTAGGTTACAAGAAGATTGTGTCTTCCATCTTGGATGCCTTCTTTCTCTGTGTTTCTATCTCTCTCTGTCTCTCTCTTCACTCTCTCTAATTCTATCTGCCCTTTCTTAGGAGAAACAAGCTGTCACATTGTAAGTGGCCCTAGGTGTAAGTTCACACAACAAGGCAGGACTATCTGGAGATAACCTATGAGGATCTGAGGCCTGCCAAAAGCCACACGAGTGAGCTTAGAAGTAGATCCTCCCCCAGCTGAGATGACTATAGCCCCAGAAGACACCACGATTCCAACTTTATGAGAGACCTTCACCTAGAGGCACCCAGCTAAGCTGTGTCTGGATTTCTGATTCACAGAAACTATGAGATATAAATGTCTCTTGTTTAAAACTGGTAAGTTTTGGGAATAATTTATTACATATTGATGAATAACTAATGCATGCCCAAAGGCATCAAATATAATAAGCTTTTAAAAGTGATGTTTTGTGTATAATTTTTATACATTTTTAGGTAAAGCTACATATTAGACTTTCCTTTGCTATAGTTGCTATCCTCTGCCCTTGTTCCAAATCTTATCTTAGCTTGTGAAGTTTGGATCACAGATGATCAGCCTGATTTGATCAACACATTTTTGTAGTCTTGTCTATCATCTTTTAAACGTTCTTAACAACCTCTCTATTTTTTTCTCTTCTTAATCTGAATTAGAACATAATTATTTTTACTCTGCCTCCAAATCTTTAGGAATATCAGAAGAAAAACAGTATATATTTATGAGCTATGGGGGTTCTTGAGTATGTGATGTAATTAATAAGAAAAATTCCAATTACTGGCTGGATCTTCAA
Source organism: Daubentonia madagascariensis (assembly GCA_023783475.1). Taxonomy (NCBI): domain Eukaryota; kingdom Metazoa; phylum Chordata; class Mammalia; order Primates; family Daubentoniidae; genus Daubentonia; species Daubentonia madagascariensis. The sequence continues at coordinate 18,135,597 of JAKFHU010001684.1, read as the reverse complement.
AAGTTTCAATCAGCAATAGAGTGATCCTTTGGTTTCTACTCAGCATGTGATGATTTCTCATCACCCAGAACCACCACCATCGCTTAACAGGATTATGCCAATAGCTTCTGCATTGGCCTTCATCCTTCTACCCTTAGTTTATGCTATGGTTTGAATGTGGTGTCCCCTCCAAAATTCATGTCGAAACCCAGTCACCAAGGCTGTGGTATTGGAAGGTGGAGCTTCCGGGAGGTGATTAGATCATGAGGACTCCTTTCTCATAAATGGATTAGGGCTCCTATAAAAAGGGCTTTCAGGAGTGGGTTCTCTCCCTTCTACCTTCTGCAATGTGAGGAGAGAGTGGAGGATGCAGCCCTCAGTAGAAAACCAAACCTGCTATGATCTTGGACTTCACAAACTCCAGAACTGTGAGAAATAAATTGCTCTTCTCTATAAATTATAGAGTCTCAGGTATTTTGTTATAGCAGCACAAAACAGACTAACACTTCCCATCAGCCTATTCTCAACATAGAAGCCAGAATGATCTCTTCTGTTCAAAACTCTGCAGTGGCTCCTCATTGCAGTCAAAATAAAAGACATTAGAGTACCCCAAAGTGTCTTCTAGCTCCAATCTTGTAATCTTATAATCCATAAGCACTTTACCTACACCACAAGCCCACAAGCCCCCACCTTGTTACAGACACCATGCTCTTTGCCAGTCTCCTATTTTGCAGGGAAATCTCACTTTCAGGCTTTCTCTCTAGTTATTGCCACTGTCTGGGATATTCTTCACCCAAACATGCTCTTGGCTAACTTACCATTCCTCCTTCAAGTCTTTGTTCACAATTTCACCTTCTTGAGGAGACTTACCTTGATCTCTACCAAATATTGTATGTACCTCCTCATCCCCTGCCCCAGCCTTCAGAATTCACCATCATTTATCAGCTTCTAATATACTAACTAATTTACTTATTTTTTACATTTATGGTTTATTGTCTGTCTCCCTCCACTGGACTGTAAGTTTCATGAGAAAGGGGATCTTTGTCTTGTGCACTGTTGTATCTCAATCACATAGACCATTACCAGGCACATAGTAGGCACTCAATAAATATTCATTGAACTGAACTGTGAACTGACTTGAATAGATTTGCCCTTTTAGCTCTCAAAATGTTAAAAGTGGTAACAAAGTATTAATGATAAATAAGTAGAAATGCTGAAAAATTTATAGCCACTGAATAAGGGAAAACACTGGCAGCAGAATCCTTGTTTTCTCTCAAAACAAGTGACCTGATGGAGCATATTAACAAACAGGGACACGATTTATTCATTACCATTTGCAACATCTTGACTGAGAAAATTAAATTTTGTAGATGCTTGATACACTCTGAGACCTTTTCAATTTCTTCACTGTTCTTCCCTTTTTAATTTTTCTTGTTTTCTTTAGAGGACTGTAGGCAAGTAAGCAATATTCTGCTCCTTTGGCAGATAATTGATCACTTGGCCTCTTGAACTCCTTCGTGGACAGTGTGTCTCTACAGGTTTACTTAGCATCCTGAGCAGGGTGATGGAATTAGAGAGTGATTTCTTACTGGAAACCATGCAAAAAGAAAAAAAAAAGAATAAATGCTTCTTATTTTGGCCACAGTGCAAGATGAAATGGAGAACCAGCAAAAGGCACTTTTCAACATCACTTTAAAAATATATATATTTCACTGATCTTTGTATCAAAGGGAAAAAATCCTTTTCAATTCACCTTTCCTGTTGCTGTTCATATCAGCATTAATATCAAATCACAGATTTGAAATAGTTTTCTATTAGAAACCTAACATTAGGTTTCTAATTTTAAATAAGAAAGTAGATTATGAAAATCAAAATCAAATTCCTTTGCACTTAACAGTAGCTAAAACATTATGAAAGCATTGTAGCTCAATTCCTTTCTAAAATATCTTTATAATGACAATTTATGTGTAATAAAAATATTTCCAAAACCTAGCTTAGAATCTAACAATTATAAGTAACAACATCTAGTACCAACAAATTCTAGAATAGGATTTAGAAAATTCATTGCCTCTTTTTGTTAATAAAGTTTTATTGGGACATATTCATGTCCATTCTTTTGTGTACTGTCTGTGGTTGCTTTTGTGCTACAACAGCAAAGTTGAATAGCTGTGACAGAGAATGGATGGCTTGCAAAACTAAAATATGTACTCTCTGGCCCTTCACAGAAAAAAAAATTGTTGACACCTGTTCTAGACAAATAAAACATTGGAGCTCTTCCTTATATTTAATTACACTAAAGTTAACCCCCACATTCACTTCTATCATTTAAGAGAGAAGGAGAACTTGGAGAAATTTCAGTTTCTGGGTCTGGGTAGTTAGCAGGCATCGACCAGAAAAAGACAGAAAGAACTATTGGCTCACAATGGTGTCTCAGGCTAGCCACAGTCATGTCTTACTATAACCCCTCAATTTTATTCTAGGTCCTCTCACTTAGTACCTGAGGCTTCTTTTTGACAGACATGCTTACCTTTTCTACTGTGGCCTTGCTTTACCTTCTTTCCCAAATTGATCTTCTCTCTTTAGATTGTGGCTGGGTGCACTTGTTCCCTGATTAGGCTGCAAATGCATCTATGACTCTGTTAGGTACTTTGTCCTCCACTGCTGGGTGCCGAGACTCTGACTCTTGGTCTTGATTCTCGAGTCTTAAACATCAATAATGGCTTCTAATTTCTGATTCTTAGATTCCCATCTCAGGCTGCCCTTGCTTTTCTGCTCCCTGACCAAGCGAAAGACAGTGAATGATAAAGGACTTAGATAGCATTTTGAAATATTTAACAGGTCATTAGAAGAAATGACCTGTTAAATATGGTTTCAGGATGGTTTTAGCTCTGTTGAATGTCTGAGGCTTTGGTTGAATGTTTGGGTAACAGTCACATTATAAATGGCAATTATACCTAAATTAGGAGCTTGAACTTTTTATTACAGTTTGGATAAATTACTGAAAAATTCTAAACAAGGCATTGTCATGATCAGGTTTGTATCTTTAAAATGTCACTCTGGTATCTATGTGGAGGTTTGAAGGGAGTGTCCAGGACATTAGACAGAAGGCTATTGCAATATTCATCTGTAGACCGTATAAACCTTGGTCTTCATGTGGTGCAGTCTCTTTGTGATGTCATGGTCAAATAAACACAACTTTTGCAGCCAAAAATATTTAATTACAATATAAGACTTTTCTAGAATTTCAGTAATAGTGTTAAAATCCTTTTCCTTCACCCACCTATTTCTCTCAAACCCTAGAACTAGATCCAAAACATTCTTCCATCCTCAATTCGGGTGTGGGCTTCAGAACTTTTTTTCCTCTACTCCTCCCCTTGTTTTCCTAGACGTATCCTTTCTCTCCGCTACCTTTTCTCTTTCCTGACACTATTTCTAGTAATTTCCAATTCTCAGTTATTTTAACCCATTATCACTATGGGCATAGCAGATGGTTCTTAAGTAAATCTTGCAAAGGGGAGGAGGACACATAGCAAACACTCATACATAAATCATTTTTATCTTTTTAAACAGGAGAAATATGATTAGAGATGATTTTAGCATAATGGTCATAAGGTTGGAGAAGAAGGGATGAATGTAAAATAATATTGGAAGTAGAAGGAAAGATATCGGGCCTCAGATGTAGAATGGCGGGAACTGGATATGGAGGGGAAAGAATGGAGGTTGTCTAGAAATATTCCCCAGGTTTCCAGCATAAAACAGGATAATTGGTGGTACTATCGATTGAGTAAGAGACTACCACAGAAGAGTTAGCGGGATAAATAATGAATTCCACTTTATAAAGGCTGATTTTGAAGTGACTTAGGTTACCCCATGAAGCTCTCCAGAGACAGATGGATAAATAAGACTGGGCCTTAGAAGAGGAGTGAACTTCAGATTTATCACTGTAAAGGTGGTAGTTGGGCCAGAGAATAGGGCTTAGAGGCCTGAGGACAGAATGCCAGATAAAGAATAAGACAGAAGAGAAGGCACTTCCAAGAAGCTGCAAAAATTAGAGCAGAGAAGTAGGAGGAAAATAAGCAGGTGAGGGAGGAAAATACTTCATGTAGCAATACTAAGTATTACAAAGAAGTTAAAAAACATGAGCTGAGAACTGGAAGAAGCCAGAAATAGGCTGTCCATTGTGTTTGGCTCTATCAAGAGCCATTTCAACAGAGATAAGGACTGAAGGCAGATAAGGACAGGACTGCAGACTCCTCTTCCAATAGCCTTGACTGTGAGGGCAAGAAATTGAGTTGAGATGGGGATCTAGAAGGAGGAGGACCTGAGGTCCCAGGAAAGATCCTTCATGGGCTGTGAAGATGAGCAGTCCTTTTTCAGGAGAACAAAAAGGAAGGTCTAATCTTAAGGGAGAACCAAGTTTAAGCTACAGTGGATAGATGGAGAGAGAGCTGGGTGAAATACTTGAATGAACAGAGGAATTTATTTACAGTGGAATAAGCAGTCTAGATGGCACTAGAAAAATTTAATTTAGTTACCCAGCCATATGTGATAACCTACTATGTGCTAGGAACTATGGGGCAATGGAGAAAGAAGATATTGTTCCCACCTCCAAGAAGCTAATGATCCAGTAGAGATGCTCATTTAGTTAACAACGATTTAGTAAGAGCCTACTATGTGCTGGGAAATACTGTTCTAGGCACTGAGAATACGGTAGTGGGTACAAAACAAAGTCTAGGTCCTCACAGAGATTGTGTTTCAGTGTCAGCAGATATGCAAAAAAAGAAATTCTTTAATCATTGAAAGAGGTATGATAGCTGCCTTGCTCTGTGACTTGACAAGTTTTTTCTTTCTTAAGCCCTATAAGGGAAGAAAAAATGGAGGGGACTGGCAATCTTATGGGGTGCAGCAGCAAGGAGGAGGCAGGTGGTGGGTGGTTCACCTTTGCAGAGAGGAGGATGATGATCGGGATGAGTCTTGAAAGGAGAGTGGGTTTTCACCAGGCAGGGCACGCAGGGAAAGGCAGAACAGGAAGAAGAAGGAGCAATATGAGCAAAAGCCAGGAGGTTGGCAGGGAAATCGAGTGGGAATGGGCAGATGAGTCACAGGAGAGGAAACAGAGTAATGTGAGGATGAGGATGTGAGAGGCCAGATGACGGTGGGAGTGTGTGTTTTGGGTGGAGGCCAAGGATGGCAGGAATGAGGAGCTCTGTGGGATTAGGTGGCCCCAAAGTTCTGAAAGACTCTGGCTTAGAGGACTGTTTGGCCCGGCACAAAGAGAGTCACTGACAGAGTGCTACAGTCTGCAGCCCAGCCTAGTTGGCGGCTTGGTCAGGGATCCAGAGTGGATGCCTGGGAAAGTACTCTGTGTCTCTGTGGAGCTTGGCCCAGCATGGCTGGAAGGACAGAGGTGAAGGGAGATCTCATGCCTGGTGGAAGCCTATGGGAAGCGAAAGATTCCACTGGGTCTCAGGGATGCATAGTTCTGTGAAGGCAGCTGGGCAGACACTCCCACAGGGCCCTGGCAGTCCACATCACCCTGAGTGGGGGAGCCTCCTTTCCCTGTGGAGTCTACTTCTTGTCCAAAATGAAGAGGGTCAGAATCAATGAAGCCTTAAGTCCTTTCTTAGCTCTGAAATTCTAAGAATCTACTTGTGAGCAAATGTTTTTGAGACAAAGAAATGTGCTTTCCTCAGTTTTAGTTTTCTAATTTTACTTCAGAACAACTCCTTTCTCTGAGAAAAAGCTAAACAAAGCAAAACAACCTTTCAGTAAAGGGCTCACCCCATAATAGAAGTGCAATCAATATGAAATTAATTGATTCATTTCATCATGACAGGAAATTTTTATTCTTCACATTAAAAGTTAAGCAGTCATTATAAGTTCCATGTGCAAATAATACAAGCTCTATTTGCATTATAATTTTTTCTCCTTATGTTCTACTTTGGTTGCCTGACTACAAATGCTTCCAAATTTTCACTCGTTATGATTTTTCAGCTGGCAAATCAGCATGCAAATTAACCTACATACAAAGATCTGAGTCCTAAAAGCGGGAGGTTTGGGGATAAATAAATATCATTTTTATAAAGCTTTTCAAATTTAAGAATATTCATTGCCATGAATTATATCATTATTTTGTTCAGATAAATATTGGTGCACCAACAGAAAACTTGGGAGATGATAAAATGGCAGGTAAACTAGATTGTTTAAATTTATCTACATGTGTGTTCTAAATCTTTGAGTTTGGGAAGAATGTCTCCCTATTATTTTCTCTTATTTATATCAGTTACTTTTTAGTTGATTTTCTCCTTCTATTTTTTTCACGTTCCTTTGACCCAATATGATTTTCTTTTCATTATTATTTACTGTCCCTCCTATTGACAGTCTGCTGTGATTTCGTTCATATGCTCTTCATTCTTTTGTAGATAATACATGTACTGACCAAAAATGAACTCAAAGTCTGATTCATGGAGGACCTCTGGACACTGTCCTCTCATGGAAAACTCAATTTCTGTCCCTTGATTGCACTGCCATTTGTCATTATCCTTTGTTTACAGTCTTTGTGCCAGTTTTCAATCCATGTGACAGCACTTCTGTCCAAATCCATTTGTATTAATTTTTCAATTCAGGTTTCACAAGGCACTGGATCAAATGTACTACAGAGATCCAGGTACATGACACCTACATGTTCCCTTCATCCAGTGATTTTGTAATTAGATTATTTAAAAGTAGGGATGGCATGGGTCGGGGGAGATCGAATTTTACTGGCGCGATCTGCCCATGCTGTCTCACCACCTGGAGAAAACTCCTGTGTGGAAGTATTGACACAGGCACAAGTTTAATACCAATGATAAGCTGTGGGATTTTTAATGCAACTGCAATGCCAGCTGCTTCTCACATTCCTCTGGCCATATTGTCTCATGAAGCAGCCCCTTTTTCAGCAGCGCTAGCCAGGAATCTTTGAGTCATTTTTGATCCTCTTTTATCCTTTGATCAACATTTGATCTATGGGATGAAGTCAAATTGTGAGAGCCCATCAGATTCTCTCACTTGCCCTCTGCTTCCCTCTCTCCTTCATACACTTGGTTATTAACACTCTCGTAGCCCTGAACTCATTCCTACCCAGCTGTACCTCTGCAAGCCTTTATTCTTTGGTATAAAGTAGTCACTCAGCTGTTTCAGATTGTTTTAAAGCCAGCTGGTCAAGTCGACCCTGGTGCCATGGGCACAGGCCTTGTTACTCAGGCACTTCATGTTCTAAATGAAGTTGCTCTGAAGTGTTGGCTTCTGTTGTCTCTCATCCTCATCAGTGGGCTGAGAGCAAACACAGCTATCTGGAATTCATTGCCTTTTTATTTATTTATTTTTTAAAGTCTGGAGACATTTAATCTGACAGATTTTGTGTGGTGGTTGGGGTAGAAGGGTGAGAAGAAAGAGAAATTGTGAAGCTCTTGCCTAGGCTGTCTAGGAGCACCTTCATTCTAATACTTCTAGAGTCTTGTGCTATTTTAAAACAAAGACAGTTCTAGCCTAGCTCCCTAAATTCTTTTTTTTTTTTGCAAATCACTCTGATAAAACAACATCCTCACAATAAATGATTGTAAGTGGTATATTCACCCCCTTGTATATATTAAAATGTGTTTCTCCTTCTCCAATGAGATCAGCCACTGGTTTTTAACTTTGTCTCATTTTCTTAAGTGTCTTGCTCTCCTCTGACTGTATGAACTTTGCACTACGCAGCCTTCTCAAATCTCTGCACCAAAAATGAATTTTATAATACTTGACCTTTTAATCTAGCAAATCAGACCCTTCTGTAATTAAGTTAAACTTTCCATAGGATGACCCCAACTATCAAATGCCATCTTTATCTTCAGCAGCAGAAGCTGATGCAGAAACATCAGATACTGTAGACAAGAAAGAGTCAAAACAGATCATTAACACCAGACTAAATGCCTTTAAACTGTTTTACAATGTCTTCATGCTTAGCTGTTGAAAATAAGCTGTCAAAAACTATGTTGCTGTCTGTTCAAAGAATACAAAGTAATATACTAAGTACACTTGCTTTGAAGAATGTTGGAGCAGCTCTGAAAAAGATGAACAATTTAGTGTGGACCTATGAGTGCTGAACTGAATGGAATTGCTGTTTTGGAGACAAGAAGCACTAAATGTAGACATGCTCTACTATGCTTATAAAATCTAATGGAAAATGAGAAAGAACCAATTAGAATATACAAAATGAAAATAAACATTAGAAGATATGGTCTAAACTGCCGTTAAACACTAACATATATTTTAAATCCTTCCTAACACTTTAAAATGCATTTATATTTATAATTAACAATTCTTTCAAAGCCTATGAATAATAAACAAGTGATGTTCAGTCTTAATTTTCAAACACCAAAAATAAGTGCTGTCTTATTCCAGGCTCCAAAAGAAATTCAAGCAGATCTAATAAAATCAGCAAGACATCTGAATAAAATTTGCTATATTTTATCACCTTTATTTTCTGTGAGGATCTGTTTTTTGAGTAATTAAGCTGCTGGGGCTATTTGTTGCAGGAGGATACATATATTCTTCTGTGAGATCAGGAAGGAGCTGGTGATGCCCCATTTTTATGAACAGTAAAGGAAAGAGATGTATACAAAGCACCTAACAATGGGCTTGGTGCATACTAGGTTCTCAATAAATGCCTTTCCCGTTAAATGAACCTATTCAGCCAAAGTGTGATCAGGTACTGTTTTTCACATAGGGTGATTGGTCTGACATCTACAACTTAAGATGTTTTTCCACCTGGATGAGTATCCTCCCCTTCAGTGTTTAAGAGAGCATAGAAATGCTCTGGTAAAGCAAATGCAGGTGGTAGTTAATAATTTTCTCTAAAGACAAGAATGTGATAGGTTGGAGAGGCCTTTGTAGTTAGGTAGACTTGTTTTCTCATCCAGTCCACAGAAGATATGTGGCTTCAGATCTCTCTGAGCTTCAGATAGCTCATCCGAAAAATGAGAATAATACCACCTACTTCACAAGGTTGTTGTGAGCATCAAATGAAATCATGTTTGTAAAATGTGTATCAAATTGGTAGTTGATAGCAGGTGTTCATTAAATGTCTTTTAACAGATTAAATGTCATTTTTCCTTTCCTTTGAGGGAAAGAGTTGGCAAGAGCTAGGTAGAGTGTCAAGGTACTAGCAGAGGAGGTGGGAGCCACAATACGTGGACGATGCCCACACAACTACAGGTAGTGAAGCCTGTGGCGGGAAAGGCAGGACAGCCCAGATCCCACTCTGGACCCACCACGACTTCAGGTCAGTAGCAGAAAAATTAACCTCAAATTACTTCCTGGTGAGCCTTTCTTGTCCCTGTAGGGTCTGCATGGAGTTCCACTTAGTGATGCTCAAACATTGGTGTAAGTATCAGAGTCACCTGGGGAACTTGGTAAGAATACAAAGGCCCATGCTCTTTCCCTCTTATACCAATCAGGCCTTCTGTGTTCTTTATTAGCTCTCCGGGTGATTCTGGTATTTTTCAACATTTGAGAACCAATGGTACAGGTAATGTAGTTGCAGGAGGTGTGGCTGAGGTCCCTCCTCTGGCTCTAACCACATGTGGAACAGAGAATTCCAGTGTGCCCTGCAGTTTTCTAACAGCAATGTCTTTTACTTCTGTCCCAGGTCTCTTCCAACACCGGACTGTAACCAGAGTGAGTTTCAGCAGGATTATGCTTGACCAATGGGGAATATAAGCCAATGGATCAATGCTCCCTATCCATCCTCAAGTAGACGATTGTGGGAGGCATTCTGTGCACTTGCCAGGAGGTCCCAGTGGAATAATTCACCATTCTCCATAGCAGCAGTCTCAAAAACATACTCTCATATTGGATTTCCCCCCATATCTATCCTATATTTCCTGCAAACTTACTGCTATTTCCTGGAATCATCTCCCAAATGAACTCTTACACACAAGCTTAAGCTTACCTCAGGTGCTACTTTTGGGACACCTCAAGCTAAGGCAATAATGTAGGGGCTGAAAACATGTCTGGGAGAGAGCAGGACATCCAACTTCCACTGGGAACCTTCTATCTCATGCAATGCAATGAGAGAGTGAATTTACAATGAATGATGCTTAGAAGGGCAGGGAGGTTTTTGTTCAGAAGTGTTTCCACACCATAGAAAAGGGAGGCAGGCACAGATGACAGGTCAGACCCCGGATTCTCTCACACAGATGCCAACAAGAGCTGAGGCATCACCTGGGAATACTGATAGAGTATTTGGAAAATCCAAATAAGCACATCCCTGGAACAAAAATTATCCCGGCTAGTGTGTAGCAAAGAATTAATCTGGCCCAAAGAGCGATTTATCCTTTGCCCTGTACTCCTAGGAGGTAATCTCTAAGGCCTTGGAATGTCCTGCCTTATATAAGTATCTTTGCTTACCTGGAAGCCTTGAGCCCCACCAGATTGTCTAAAGACATTATGTAACAAAGTGATTTATTGTAGAGAGCCTTGGGCAACACGTTATCAATTTGACATCTGGAGGGGCTGGAGACTAAGGTCAGCCATGTGGGCAGTGAGTCATGGCCATGTGACTGAGCCCCAGTAAAACTCAGGACACCAAAACTCAGGTGAGCTTCTCTAGTTGGCAAGACTGCATGCATATTGTCACACAACAGTGCTGGGAAAAGTGGGCACAGTTTGCACCACTCCACTGTAGGAAGACAACCAGAAATTCCACATCTCCATGTCTCTTGGCTGTGCCTTATGTGCCTCTACCCTCTGTTGATTTTAATCTGTATCCTTTTGCAGTAATAATCTGTAACTATTAATATGATGGCCTGAGTTCTGTGAGTTCTTCTAGCAAATGATCAAACCTGAGAGTGATCTTGAGGCCCTGAATTTGCAGTTGGTATCAGAAGTGAGGATGGTCATGAGGACTCCTGAACTTTCCAGCTGGCATTTATAAGAAGGGAGAGAGGACAAACTGGATAGCAAATCTCAAAAGAACCTACTAATGAATAATAGTTAGCCACTGCCTTATTTATTGCAAGATAAAAATGTCTCATAACTTTTTTTAAACAGGTGCTATTTTTCAATTGATCTGATAAACTAGAATTCAGATCATTAGTAGCTGATAGAATATTCTTGTAGAATAGTCCTGATTTCAATAAAATTGGCTGGTGGTGAAATAAATATGATCATGCTTTTTGAATTTTGATGGTAATTCTGGTTCAGCAAGTATTATCCTCTAAAGATATGATTGGAATTGAGGCTAGGTTGGATCAATTATGTCCAACTTTTCATGAAAGTGCTGACTGCCATCTCATGACCTAGAGAAGATTTGTTTTCTAGTTAGACTTATACAACTGGGTATATGAATATATTTTAATACAGTGGAAATCTCTTCACTGTCCCATAAAGCAGAGCAAGACTCATCTGTGTTTGAATTTGTGTTCATCGGTCTGTCTAAAGGCAGGGGCTGAAGATAAGATAGCAATGCTCACTTTATTTTTCTGGTCTTTCCTTTGTCAATTGTATGACAACTTCTTGCCTCTAAAATGTTGCCTTTTATATGGTTCATATATAATATCAAATAAAGAATATTTAACATTTCTCACATTTTATAGATAATCTATAAGGTCAAATGCTTTTAAAAGTCAGAGTAACAAGACATAATAGCAAGTTAAAATTTGCTTTTGAATTGTTTACTACCTAAGTTGCACTAAGTTGTAATTCAGGCTTCTTGCATAGTTATTTAAAAGTACATAAAATGGTAGAAATGCAGTATATGCATGATTAGTAATGGTGGCTTTTAAAAACTCATTAGAAGGATTAAGATAAAGGAGATGTACCATTAGGACAGATTTGTAAATTATATCATCATAAGGCTTAAGTTAAAAATTTTTTAAATTGTTAAAAAAAAAAATAAATGAATCATGCTTAGTGTGGTCATTCCTAAGAGAGCTCCCAGTGAGCTCTGTTTCCAGGTATTCACATCCTTGCTTACTGTCCTCCCCCTGAGTGTGAGCTGGACTTAATGACTTACTTCTAAGGGATGTCATTTCCAAGATTAGGTTGCAAAAGTCAGTGACTTCCATTTTGCTCATATTCTGGGGCTCTCTTGTTTACTCATTCTGGAAGCAGCTGCCAAGTTCTGAGCCATCCTGTGGAGAGGCCCACAAGGACAGCCTCCAGGCAACAGCCTGCAAGGAACTGAGGCCTTCGATCCAACAGCCAGTGGTGAGCTTGGAAGTAGATACACCTTCAGCAGAACAGTGAGGTGACTGCAATGCCCTCCTAGTAAGTAACCCAGAGCTAGAGAACCAAGACAAGCCATAAGGAACTGTGAGATAATAAATGTTATTGATTATTAACATTATAAACAGTAAACTTATATTGTCATTGTTCATAAACATTATAAGCCACTAAATTTGGGAATAATTTGTTATGCAGCATTAGATAATTAATACACCTGGCTTAAATTTCAGCTTCATTGCTTTGTGGCAGTATGATTGTTTATAAGTCATTTGAGCTTTTTGTGCCTTCATTTAGTTATTTGCAAACTTTGGGATAAGAGTAGTACCTACCTTGTAAGGATATTGTGAGAACCAGCACAATGTATTACTCCGCAGTAGGACAACAAAGAAGGAGCTCAATACGTGTTAATTTTCATTGACATGGGCTTGGGAACTATGTGGAAGAATAGTGACTGCTACGTGCAGAGTGACTGCTACTTGCAGGGTGACTGGCCGTGGTGTCTTCCAAGCTGAGACTGAGTCACTTCTTCAGTTATGGTATCTAATGAGACATCAGTTGGATCTGATATTATCTGAATGATTAATTCAGATAATTAGGAAAAAAAGAGAATATGCTGCAATTGAGTGTTCATCTTCCTATTTAGCACCAAAAATTTAAAATATAATTGTAAAACCAAATATTTAAATGTTTATCATCAAAATATTTAAAGTCTAACTGTAAAACCTGATAGATGCACCCAGCCCTTAAGATACCAGCATCTCATTTTGAAGGTAGACTGAAGTTGGAGGTCAATATTCGTGATAATTAGAAAATATATAGAAAGGAACTTAATATTCTCCTCTGCTGTTAGTTTTTCACTGTGGACTTTTTAGGTATCCAAGAGTTGTGAATTAGGTTGGATGTTTGTCACAAAACAAAATAAATGTATTGCCTTTATCAAATTATCATGTTCCTCTAACACATTAATTAAATATTAGTTATTAAAATTTGTATCTATAATTACTATTTAGTAAGTACTAAATCAAGTCTCTGTTACTCTTGTAAATCAAGCTATGCAATCCAAGCATACTTCTACCTTCAAATCCTTTTTGTGGCCATTTCTCTTTTCATTATGCATTTTCTTGTGGAGTTTTAAATAGAGCTAAGTCATGTGTTTGAGAGAAGTGCAGATGGACAAGATGAAGAGAACCGTCAGTCTAGGGTCCCTCCAATAATTTAATTTAGGGGTTCTAGAGTTCCAGAGACTTCTCTGCTGGGGTAGAAAGGCACTTTAGGAGGATGTGATAGACTGGCAGCCCTTGCCTGAGTAATTTGTATTCTTTTTCCAGCCAACTGCAATAATATCAACTTCAAGTGATAAAGATACTGCTAAATTTGCTTTAATTAATGTCAGGTCCCTGAGTAATAAATCACCATTAATTCTTGAGTTAGTTTTTTGGAAATGGCCTAGTCCTTTTGGCTGTCACTGAAATTTGGCTGGGAAAGTCTCCCACTTGTGGAGGCCTGTCTTGCTCAATCATTTTCTTTACTCTTCTTAGTTTTTCAAGGTGAGATCTCATCTTGGTTTAAGGCATACAAAATTACTCTCATTCTCATAACTAGCATCACAACAAGACTTTCTTACCATTGTTAGCACTTTGTGTAGACTTATACCTATCACCAGAATTATTATCTAATTGATTTTAGATATTTTAGCAATTTTCAAAAACCTATCTGTTAATGTGTTTTTTTAAAAAAAATCCCAAAATGTAGAATTTCATGACATAATATGGATTTTGAAAATGGAAAATATCTATATGATAGAAAATAACTGCACTTCTCAACTTCATCTTTCAACATTTTCTGGAGGTGGCAGTAGGATACACAAAGCCTGCGTTTCCTTCCTCTCCTCTCCCTATAATTTAGAGATGCATTTTTGGGTTGCATATTTTTAGAAGAGGTGTGTGTGTGTGTGTGTGTGTGTGTGTGTTTGAAGTTCTCTTAGCTATTTGGCATGTCTTTCTTTAATTCAACTTCTTTGAGCTGGTTGGTCTGGTCTAGTCTAGTCTTACAAAGAATCCCCTTCTCAACTTAGGATCACTTTTGTAGAATGGCTTCTTACTTCTGAGGTTTCCTAGGGCTCCATTTGCAGTTCAATTTTGATTTGCATCTTATGCTTCCACTGAATGACTTTATTCTGCTTTGTAACATGCACTGTCACATGCATGCAGGAAATACACTGGTAAAATGCTGGTCTGGGCTGATCCTATGGAAGTTTGGTATTTTGTGTAATTATGCTTCCTTGATATTTAACCATAGATAATTTCAGATTTTGTTAAATTTAAAAGATACCAAATGGCATTATTGATCAGTTCATTCATGAATGTCATGAATTCTGGAGTCTTCTTAATAGTTGTAACTTGCATAGTTTCTTCAGATTCTCAGGGAAATGTTGTCTGACCCAGGGCAACAAGGAAACGACTTTCTCAATGCAGTACATTGCAATTCAATGAATATGCTAAGCTACCACATTAGGAACCTGGCCAAGCTATTTGGTCAATTTTCAATTAATTTTAGTGGGAGTGGAGGGGCTGAAAAAGAATTGGGCTGAGAGTGAGAGAGCCTGACACTGGCATCTGACACTCACCACAGACAATTTACTGAACCTCATTTTCACAACCATTAATTCAGTGAGAGGTAGACAGTTGGACTAGGAAGTCCCTCGTGTCCTTTCCACTACTGTCATCTAACATTCTATGAGTCATTCTCAATGTCCATCTGTATATAACCTGTGCCTTGCTTATCAATTTCTTTATTTCAGAAGGAGTAAGAACAAAGTAAGGGTATAAAAATTCATTTGGTCATTTTGTTGTAGTTGTTGTTTTCCTAACATATAGGATTAGGTTTGAAAGAAGAATTAAACCATTAATAAAAACAGAGAAGGAAATTATCTGTGACTTGTGAATTTACATGGTATCTTCTAATTTGTCATAGGAAATTTAGAATTGGGTGTTCTTTTTCACAGAATCTTTGCTAAACAAATGCATATTTTTCTTTCAACTTTTCTTTGGCTACAATAATTTCTGAGTATTCTCCACCCAGTCACCACTTACATTTCTCATGAAGCAACTAACTTCTGGAAAGCTTTGAGTTCTTTCATCCCTTAACTGTGATTATAAGAGGCTCACTCCCACCCCATCAAAAAGCACACCTATTTCAATGCCTTGTTATACTTGAGTGATTTGCTAGCTTCACCCCAGCAGTGATTTTGTGGGATAAGGGTGGAAACCACTGGAAAAGAGAAGACTGAGAAGAATTTTGTAGCATTGTATAAGATACAGATGTGGAGTATTTTAATCACTTCCTCTTCATCCCATTTGTGAGAGAGGTATTTCTATCCCAGGGTTACAAGGATGGCCAAGTACACGGCGCCTGGCACTAGACAGATGAGATAGGATCAGTTTATTAGCCATATATACTCACAGCCTAGGGAAGGAGGACACTGCTTGCCATGGAGCATCACGTGGGAACAGAGTGAATAACCAGGGAGTGTGGGAGGCAGGCTTAGTAATATCAAGAGGGTGGGGTGTCCTGGTTCCCACAGAAGGATGTGACTGGCTTGTTTTAATAATTCCATAGGCTAGCAGGGAACTGAAACCTACTACTCATGGGTAAGTAGAAACTGCTTGGTCCCCTCAATAACAAGGGTTATTCATCTAGGGAACCTTATCCACAAGAACAGAGTGAGGAGGAGAACTTATAGTAAGACCATTCAAGAACCTTCATTTTTAGCAGATGTCAAGCAGCAAATAATATTGAACCTTAATTTCAGTTCTTATACCACATGGATATATGAAGGTTTTTTAATATTAAAGCAAAATGATGAGAATTAACAGGATCATATTTAAATAAAATATGAGAAACTTTTATCAGTGAGAAATAGAGACTAATTTTTTGGAATAACATTCGGAAGATCTATGGAAGACTTAATAAATGACATCAAAATCCAGGAGAAAGTTTTTGTTTGGATAGAAAGAGCTGGGTGAATTTTAGATTCTTTAGATTTTAAGCTTTTATGATTTCTTATCATTTGACTGATGGATATTGTTAGTCTTTCTCATGGATTTCATTAACAAATATATTTCTCTTGTTTTAATTTCCCCTTTTGTTCTAAAGCCTTTCTGCCTAGGTAACCTAAGTTCTTTCTGCATCTTACAAGGTTGAGCTTGGTTTTTCTAGTATTTATTTTCCTTGGCTTTCACAGTGCAATTTTGTATTCATGATTCTAGGTTTGCTCAGCTCTTTTGTATATAAGAAAATGCTTTGCAAATGACAATTCAATTGTTGATTCAGAAGTATTATGCAGATAAATTACAACACATTTTTAATGAGGAGAAACTGTTCAGAATAATAGTATGAGGGATGAATCTGAGGCTATTGAAAGGTTATTTTTCAACAAATGTTACTGCAAGTTTATAATCTTCTATGGTAGAAAACATTGTATTTACAGTGACAAATTCTTTTCAGTTTCCGTGGGTCTTGTTTTAGCCCTGAAAATACTGCATCCTGGGAAGCTCTTCAGTCCTGGGCAAACCAGGATGGTTGGTCACCCTAGTTGTATTCCTATTTGAATTCTATTATAGTTCAGCAGGCCAGAAATAGATACAAAGTGATTAGTATAAAAATTTACAAAATTATTTTATTCCTTGATGTATTCATAGCACTGAGAAAATTTCTGGATGTGTAGTAGGTTTTCAAAAAATATTTGATGACAGAATGACTCAGGATATAGCCTACCAGTCAGTGTCTAATTAACTCAGAAGGAGAAGTTGCATCTCAGTGGAAGATCATCCTGAGCTGCTAGGGACCCTCTCTTCTAATTCATGTGAGACAAAAATAGTTCTCTTACTGGATGATACCCAGAAAAGTGTGCTGAATCAATCAAAAGGAATGAGTGTTCCAAAATGCGAATGTGAGTCAGTTTATAATGAGTATTGTTAAAACTCCCCAGTTAAAAGGTCAGATGCTTGTTTATCATGTTATTAAAAGCATCTGTCATGATATACCCAAACCTCTGAAATTATTGACTTCACCACACCCCTGGTGAGAACTGTACATGACCACTCAGATTTGATGATGTAAGAGTTGCTGCAGGAAACGCACATGTGAGAAGGGACTCTGAGGCTACCTGCTGTGGTCTGTCCAGCAGAGGGCGTTGGTGCACCTCCGCAAAGACCAGGGCCCACGCTGGGATGACAGGGTATGGTCAGCAAGATGCCTAAGGCCTGTCTGCAAGTGCTGAAAACCAAGAACCCTGGGGAAAATATTTCATGCAGGAAAGCACTGAGATCACTTGATACAAACACAATGCCATCTTGCACAAGTTCTGGTTCCCCAGCGAACAGTCAAAAAAATATGAAGTCTCAGAATTTTACTTTAACCGAAAATAAAACAAAAACAATACTCCAGTGAACTGTTATGTCATTCCTCAGGGCCGGTCCACTAACTACAAAGCTCATTTTAGAAAAACACTAAATACTCAAAACCAAGGAAAAAAATGAATGTATAAAGTCTAAAGATGTACCTAAAAAAAATCTTAATCATTTTTGTAGCTTCTAACAATGATGATGATGATGATGATGATGATATGATATCTAACATGCTTAGTACCTTAAAGTTTCCCAAATTTATTATCACGTTCTTTTAAATATATCAGTCTGTTGAGATATTTAGAACTCTGACTACTACTTTTGTGTTACGTGGTAAGACTCCTGTGGCACAGAGCAGTTAAGTGATTTATTTAAGGACACATAGCTAGATGGATTAGAGCCAGTTATTCTGAATACAAGTCTATTTCTGTCTGCACTTACCTATGGTGCTCTCCAATTACATACCACATATTAACACATTATAGTTATCATTAATTATTACCATGCTTTTAACTGAAGACACATATTTCTTACAAGTATTAAGATAAATTCACCAAGACCAAACTTGATAGATTATCTGATTTATGTCTTCAAATATCAAATTGCCCTGCACATATTAATTCAGACAAAAAAAAGAATTGTGTTGTTTCCCAAAGAGCAGGCAAAATTCTGTGTGCAAGAAAGAAACACTATTTCTAAATATAATTAGGCATTTTTTAGCACTTTAAGAAAGGACATGAAGAATCTTTGGAAATGAGAAAATAATGGTGAAATAAGGGAGGTTCTGTGCTCACCAGTGATCTTTAATTTCCGTTGCTGAAGATGAAGAGGAAGATAAGGTCTCTGGGGACAACTCCGAACATGCCTGTGGCAGTATGACATTGTTGAATGCTTTTTCTGACTCCTATATTTTCAGGGTAGTGACAGCTGTTGGCTTCCCCCACCTGGAACCTGCAGTCATTTACTACCCTACAGCAAAATCTGGTTGATCACAGTTAGGGAAAAATCGGGAAAAATGGATTCTGTGACTTGGGGTTTACATTCTGCTCTCACACTGCTGGACTCCATCATTTAAAAAAACAAAACAAACAAAGAAAACTCCTCTCATGGGAACCCCTTTCCCTGGCCCTGGAAGATTCATGAAGTTTTAACTGAAGACACACATTTCTTATAAGTATTAAGATAATTTCACCAAGACCAAACCTGATAGATTATCTGATTTATGTCTTCAAATATCAAATTGCCCTGCACATATTAATTCAGAAAAAAATGAATTGTGTTGTTTCCCAAAGAGCAGGCAAAATTCTGTGCGCAAGAAAGAAACACTATTTCCCTGGTCCTGGAAACTACATGAGATCCACAGAAAAGCCATTTGAAGTATATATGTGCTTGTGAATGACATGTGGTTCACCCTCCATCAGGAACAGATCTTGTTCACACAATCATCTAACAGGTGGGCTGCTTGGCTTGGCTATCAGGAGCTCAACTGCATGTGCTGTTTGGATTTGTTTGTGTCCAAATATATGTTTAACAGTAACTGAATTTTTTTAATTGAGACTTCACAAAGGCAAAAAAGATTACTTGAGAATTACTGAACTCATAATGTAGAATGAACTATACTTAGTTTATTATATTATGCATATAAAGTATATCTATGCATACATATATACAGAATGCCTAGAAACAGTGCTTAGCTGTAACTAAAATGAGATCCTTGGGTATCCTACCAATCTTTTCTAGCTGTAAACAATTAAAGGGAAAAAACATACCCCAATTTTGACCCCGATTCTTTTATTCTGTCATTATTTGGATTTTTCTTTTTTAATCACAGGTTGACTTCCCTCTGTGTTCTCATTTTTCTATGTTGATCGGCCTCTGTGTAGTCACTTCCTTGAGTCAAGACAGATGTGTTAATTGGAAGAATTCTCAGTCTCTCTGTTTGCAATCATTTAGAGTTCAGACTTTAAAATATAGCCTTTTTCAGCAGAATTTCCACGGCTTGTATTTCTGTCCTTATTTACTACTATACACAGCCCCGCAAGGTCTGGGTGTGTGAAACTGCTCCATTTCTGTAAAAATGCCTGTTGTAACTCTCCATGATATAATTTCATCTCATCTGTATCAAAGTAACCCCTCCAAATTAGAATTAGGTACCCCTCTTATGTTTGCCTCCAGCACACTGTGGGTTTCCTCTCACAGCACTTACCAAACTGTATCTGAATTGTCTGTCTTTTTATTATCTATTTCTCATTAGATCCTAACCTCTAGGGACAGTAATAATGTTATCTTTGTTTGTTCATTCATACAACCAGTGAGTTGTATACTCCAGCCTTCCTTCATGCCTCTATTATTTGTTGAGCATCTACTATGTGCTAGACACATCACCCCCACCCACTCACACAAAGACCAAAGCAGACATTTTCCTTGCACTCATTATGTAATCATTGAGCTTATAGTCTAATGAGGCAGGCAGAGATTAATCAAATAATCAAACAGATAACATGTTATCATTAAATGTGATGAAAGAAGGAAATGTAAAGGATACAATGAGATTAATAAAATCTAGTCTGGAGGCAGCGTAAGTGGCCAGAGAAGAATTCTCTAACAAGTGACTACTGAGCTGAAATCTGAAAGGCGACTAAGAGTTAACTGAGGGAAAGGTAGAAAAAGAGCATTGCGGACTACAAGGCAGCTGCCAGGCAGGAAGGGTAAACCCGAGAAATGAAAGCAGAGCACTGTGGTCGGATCAGAGGGAGTGGAGAAGAGAGGGCGGTAGATGAAACTGGATAACAGTTGTGGAATGAATTGTGCAGGGCCTTGTAAGTCATTTCAGGGCTGTTGACTCCTGTCTGAAGAGCAAGAGAAATTCACTAGAGAGTTTTCAGCAGGGGAACCACAAGATCCTGTGTGAAATTGCTCTGGCTCCAGTGCAGAGGATGGATTGGATGAGATCACAGTAAATATAGAGATTTACCAAGGTGGCTCCTCCAGCAACCCAGGCAAGAGATGATATAGTTTAGACTGGGATGTTAGGGGTAGAGACAGTGTAGAAATTGCTAGAATGGTGGGATGAAACTAGGTTCATACAGCTTTCAGCAAAGTGAAGAAAATCTTTCTGGAAGTGAATGGTTATGAGTGCTGAACCTTACTTAGAATTTTCCCTCTGTGTCTTGGTCACCATTACATCTCCAGCACCTGACACAATGCAGGGCGTGTTGTAAGTGCTTAATACGTATTTTTTCAAGGAAAGACAGAGAAGAGTAAGGGGAAAAAAAAAAAGCAGAAAGGAAGTGCATAACTTACCAAGCTTTTAGTGGAAAGAAAAAAAATCTCTGCGGTATTCTTCACCACCATGCAAAATTGAGAAATTCTTTGCTGATCCTTGATAGAAAGTACCTTTCAAATTGGATATCAAGATAGATTATTTGTTTGTTTGTATGTTTATGTAGTGGCTACTTCCAGTGCTGGGTTGAGAAGGATACTGAGGCTTGGTCTGGGCTCCATGAGACAGAGAGCTGTGCTCCTTTAACACTGTCTGCCATTGGTATGCAACACAGAAAAGGGGGTGGGGTGAGCACCATATATTGCTTTTTCTATAAATTACACTCCAGCTACTTCCTGTGTTGCATTGTAATGTAAACTGTGTCTACCTTCTCTGAAGGTTTTTTCTGTTTACCTATTTTATCTACTTATACTTGTGTTGCATGTGCTCAGATCACACATACACATACACATGCATGCACACACACATACATTTTGTTATTGTTTTTGTCTCCACTAGAATTATCACTGTTAAGAAGAGCATGACAGTTCAGTCTCCACGAATGGATCTTCTTTTGACCACATTATCTGTCACACTGTGTATGATGGATTCAAAAGACAAATGGTTCACTCATTATTTCCATGGGAAAAGCATAAATTGGGACAGATTCAAGGACCACTGAACTTTTACTGCTCTCCAAAAGCACCATTTTAGGATTAAGATCAATGTCTGCCAGTCCATATCCACTCCCACTATTACTCCACTGCCCCCTTTTCCAACAGCTTTTCTCCTACCTCTGTCTCATTTAGTACCTGCCTCTTGCGGTGGGACCTCCCACTTCACCGATGATCTGACCTTAACTCTTCTTCCTACAGTGTATAGATTCTGTACAGGTTCTCAGACTCATTCCATAGGGACTTCAAAGCTCCTCTTATGAGTGCCGGAAAAGATTTTTTTTAAAAATTCATCCTCTTTAATTTGTGTCTTCAGGGATCTCTGAAGTATTAAGTGTGTATTTGGTCCCCAAAAGTTCAGAAGTTCAGGCTGCCATCTGAACCTTTGAGTATGTTCTAGCAACATAGCTAACACACAGAGATAATTTCCTCTGTCATTAAGAGACGAGAGAAATTGCTCCCAAATTCCCACATGCGAGAAGACTAAGCAAAAGTGTGCAAAGCTAATCCTCTCAGTGCCTAGATACCAAAACTCAACAGGAAATCCCAGGAGAAAACATCAAGCCATTGGCAGGCTTAATTTGCCCCAGTACAACAATGGTGAGGGTCAAATGATGAAATTACGAGCAAGAATATGCCACCATTCTGCTTCTGGCTAGGAATATACTGCTACTTCATAGTACAGAAGAATAAGAGTGGATAAATATATATTTGAATAAGAAACAGCAGAAAGTATATAGTGAAATAAAATAAAAAGAACTGCATTAGTGACTTCTAGTGCTTAAAGCTAGCTGGTTATCCTTGTCTTCCTGGCACAAAGGGAGAAATTGTATTTCTCTGACCTTGCAATTAAGCTGGACTATGCAACCAGTTCTGGCCAAGTACTGTGAGAAGTAGTATGTGTTGTGTTGTCACTTCCAGGCTAGAGAATTTAATTGCTGCTGTGAGCATTCTATTTTCCTGCTGCATTGACCAGGAAAGTGCATACTACAGATGATACAGCTATGGTATGAGGGAGACTAGCTCATCCAAGACCACTGAGTGACTGCATGGACAACAGATGCCCTGGAGAGTCACCAGAAACCCACAGCAGAATTTACATGAGCAAGAAATAAACGTCTACTGTATTAAACCACTAAAATTTGGAGCTTGCCTACTATAGCTTACCTGGTCTATCCTTATTAATACAGTGACCTAAGGGAAATTGTTAATTTCTTATCAAGTACAATTGTGCTACCAGGTTTTAGATGGTTGCATCTAATATTAAAGATTTTATGGGAAGTCAAAATAAATGATGACAATCCACATCTATCCCCCTGGTTATAGCTTGGTTCTGCCTAAATGAGTTTAGGTTTGGAATGAAATACCCCACATGTGGGGGTGATCTCAGATACACTGCATCAATTTTTTAAATCAAGTTTATTGAGGTATAACTCACACATGGTAAAATTCACCATTTTTAAACGTAGTTTGACAAACATTGATGGATGCAGATATTTGTGTAACCATTACTACTATCAAGTAGAGCAAGAGTATTTTCATCATTCCAGAGTTTTCCCTGTACCCCTATATAATAAGTTCTCTTCCCCCCTCTTCTACAACTCTCTGACAATCACTTCTCTAATTTCTGTCCCTTTAATTTTTCTCTTTCCTGATATTCATATAAATGGAATCACACAGTGTATAATCATTTTTTGTCTGGCGTCTTTTAGTTAGCATAATGCTGTTGAGATTTGTCCATGTTATGGCATCAATAGTTCATTCTCTTTTGCTTCTGAGTAGAACTTTGTTTTATGGAGTTATCACAATTTGTTTATTCATTCTCCAGCTGATGGACATTTGGGTTGTTCTCAGTTTGGGGCAATTATGAATAAAACTGCTATGAAAATTCACATACAAGTCTGCGTGTGGCCCTATGTTTTCATTACTCTTAGGTTAATATTTAGAAGAGGTATTGCCTGGTCATATGGTAAGTGTATGTTCATTTTTCAAAATTATATTTCAAAAACATTCGCATTACTAGCAAAATGCATGAGTTACAGATGCTCCACATCCTTACCAGAATTTTGTATTTTAAGTTGTTAAAATTTTTTCCACTCTAGTATGTGTGTAGTAATATCTTACTTGGATTTTCAATTGGCATTTCCCTAATGATTGATGGCATTGAGCATCTTTTCATGTGTTTACTTACCATTTGAATAATCTCTTTTTTGGTGAGTTTGTTATTCAAATCCATTGTTAATTTTTTAAAATTTGGTTTTCTGTTTTTTCATTATTCAGTTATAGTATTCTAGATATTTTAGATTATATGTTCTAGGCATAACTCCCTTATCATATACATGTTTACTGCATCATTTTTTAAATCAGACAAACTCAGGTTGAAAGGACATGTGAGGACATTAAAGGGCAGTGGTACTGTATAGGTCTGAGAAAGAATTGAGGAGTATTTCATCCCTTTGTCTTCCTGGAGCTTTGGGGAGAAGAACAATGCATAGGGACAATACATATAACCTCATGCTTTTTTATGTTCAAATGGTGGACTTCTCTAACCCTCCTTTCTCTTCTACCTTCTACTATATCTTTACAAGAACCTTAAGGCAGAATTCTAGCCCTGTGCCCAAATTCCCTCAAGACGTTGTCCCAAGTCAGGGTGTCTTAAAGACTACTTTGAAGATTTCAGCATATTCTCTTTGACATCTTATGTTGTTCTCAGATGAAGAGCTTACTAAAATTATATTTGATCACAATGGATCTTTGGAGAAACCACCCAAGTAAATAGAAAAAATTGCTTTTATTCTGGAAATTTTGCCTATAATAATAATTTAAATTGGTTGTTGTCTTTAGAATAAAAGGGGTTCATCACTAAAACAACTTTTGGTAATAAGAAAGCAGAATCATTCAAGTTTGTTTTCTTCCTCAAGGATACTTTGTAAATTTATTCTGAAAATTTTGGTAGCTTTATTTTCTATGATAATTTTTAAATTTTTATAGGTTCTTTCTAGGTTTGAAAATTATTACCTCTCCGAGTTAAATAACAGGCTAACAAAGGAGTTCTGACTCATACTTGTATGTAATTTCCTACATAATATATGTATTTTTGTTCAGTCTCTCTTGGGTTAGGAAGACATAAACTCAGAAATTTGTTTCAATCTGTGATTGACAATATTTACAATAGTGCTGTTATGTTGCATTTATTATTTATGAATATTTAGAGCTGAAAAGAGTTTTCCTCTATTGGAATTGATAAGTATATTAAGAGATTAATCATGGAGACTCCACCTTAAAAACATTCATTCAAAAAAATACTATGAATTAAAAAATAAATACTGTGTGGTCAAGAGTATCAAAGGAAAAGTGTTCATTTTATGGAATTTAAATATCATCAACCCTTTAGTGGAAATGTACTTCCATTAGGTAGCATTATATTCTTTTTACCATGCTTGATTCATATCACACAAAATAATCCCTCTTCCCTTTCTATTATTTAATGATAAGTTTAAATTCTTTAATCCAGGCCCATAAAATTTTCATGTATTGTCATGTATTTTCATGTGTTCTCAATATGATTTACTATATAATGAAAGTAAATAATAATTGAAAGAGAACTTGTAAAATGTAGAAGAAAGATATGATGCCCAAAGGCAATAAAGACAAACTAAGAGATAAAAAGCACGGCTTGCAGAGAATCTCTGGGGCCAAATATTTTATTTCTTAACAGAATAGAAGAAATTATAAGCAGTCTCATTGGTTCAGAACATTGAAGTCTTTAGGGAATTGGATCAAATCAAATAAAAAGAGACATGAGAAAAGTGAAGCAGTAAAAGTAATAATCACTTATTGAGCATTTGCTATGTGCTAGACACTACTCTATGTGTTTTACGTGCACTAACTCATTTCATCCTTAAAACAACCTAGTGAGGTCATTACTATTATTAGACTCATTTTACAGATTAGGAAACAAAGGTCACACAGCTAGTAAATGATAGTCAGAATTGCATCCTGGCAGTTGAACTACTGAGCCCATGATTTCATTCAGTATGCTATGCTACTTCTCAATTAAGTTAATTAGTAGCTCAAAAAGATCCTCTCTCATAATGATTATTATTTATTGAACTTAGCATGGTGAGCTAAAACTTTATAAAGAAATTTGATTTATCTTTTCAAAGAATTTTTAGCTACTGAGTCATCTATAGATTGGATCTATAAAATAATGCAAGTGATTAAAAAAAACCAAACATACCAAAATTTATAAATCCAAGGTATATTGTCCTTCTCAAAGTGATCACTTAGAAGAGCTTGTATTTTTTGCAAAGATGCTATCATTGATCAAAATATTTTTGCTTTCTACTTTTGAATGATCTCAGAAAACTGGGGATTTTTTGGATATCGCTAATGATAGTAAAATTAAACTTTTTAAATGTAGATTTAAATGCTGAAAACAAGTCGGTAGATAAAAACACAGTTAATCAAAATAAGATATAATTCTGAACAAGAATGAGTTCTTGTTGAGATTCAAACTGGCATTTACTCCAGTTCTAAAATGTTTGGAATGTTTGCAAAAGGGGCAATGACAGTTTTGGAGTTTACTAAGTTGTGTAGCTTACTAAAGTGACTACAACCGTGAAAAAACAACTTTTGGTAGTATATGTTCTGATATGTTTTATTAAAATAGACAATATTAATAGCTCATAGATCTGTGCCTAATACTTGCTTTAACTCATAAATGGGTTGGATGTTTCTGAATTAATAATAGAACCAATATTTGAGTGTTCCATATTGAACCTAATGATAGTAAGGATTAATCATTGGTGTTTATACTTTTCAGTATAAAACAGTGGTTTTCCTGCAATTTTACTTCATTTATGAATATCATATATATTTCTCTGAAAAACCCTGTTACACAGGAATTCGATTTCCCCTTTTTGGTTGAAGTGTGCAAATTTCTGCTTGTTTTTTGAATAATAAAAAAGTAAATTGGAAAGCACACTCTGAGCAAGAGTTTTCTTGTCATTTGGTAAGGTATGGTATAGACCGGGCCATTTAAAGCTATGCACGCACAAGGAAAATGTTCCATTTACTCATTATTCTAAGCTGAAATGAAATAAAACATTTTTATAATATTTTTAGGGCACTAGTGTTAGCCAAAGAAATCAAAGTTATGATTTAGATGAATTTTAGTACTTCAATATAATTTCTAATAGTCCCATCCAGAAATGTTTGAGGTAGACCAGTGGTTCTCAACCAAGAACAACTCCTGACCCCGGGGACATCTGGCAATGTCTGGAGACATGTTTTATTGACACAACTGGGGAAATGCTACTGGAATCTAGGGAGTAAAGGCCAGGGATGCTACAGCGAACAAGGCAGCCCCCCATGAGAAAGAATTATCCAGCCCAAAATGTCAATAGTGCTATGGCTGAGAAACTCAGATCTAGATGAATTACTAATGAAGACAATAGTAATAAGTTAAGATGACTACTTGAGAATATAGACACAAAATTAAGGTAGGTAATATTTAAAATAAGTTTGTAGAGCACCAAATGTAATACCACAATTATTTACCTCTTCAAATTTAAAGATGAATCACCAGCTATAGTGAGTTGAATGGTGGTCCCCATATAAAATATGTCCACTTGGAACCTGTGAATGTGACCTTATTTGTAAAAAGGATCTTTGCAGAGGTAAGTAAGTCAAGGATCTCAAGATGAGATCATCCAGATTATCCTGGTTGGCCCTAAATTTAATGACAAATGTCCTAACACACAGAAGAGGGGAAAAGATGGGGGAAAGGTCACATGAAGACAGAGGCAGAAATTGGAGCTCTGCAGCTACAAGCCAAGAAGCTGGAAGAGGCAATGAAGGATTCTCCCCAGAGTCTTCTAAAGAAGCATGGTCCTGCTGACACCTTGATTTCAGGCTTTGGCCTCCAGAACCATGAAAGAATAATTTTCTGTTGTCTCGAGCCACTAGTTTGTAGTAACTTGGTATGTCAACCCCAGGAAACTAATAAACCTGCTAATTTTCTTTGCTCAAAAGAACTCTTAAAAAAACAAAACAAAACAAAGAAAAAGATACACTTCAGGGAAACAGGGGGTCTGGGATAGTTGAAAAGATCAGGGTTGACCTATCTGAACTCTTTAACCTCGCCCATAGAATGGGCCAAAAGGACTCTCAAGCCAAATCAGTCACCCAGGAAGCCCTCTACTGGACATAATGTTCAGCCGGATTTGACTGGCCATGACAGATGAGCTCTATATAGATACTTATCCAAAAGCCGAGACCAGAACCAAAATACATTTAAAAGGCCAGGGCCAGAGAGGCGAAGTTTGTCAGGATATTTACCCCATGGTATCCATTTGGTCTTCAATGTGAAGAACATAGTATAACATATCGCACACACAGAAAAAAATAAGCCTTATCACCAGAGAATACTTTAATGATTAGTCTTTAGTTGTTTTCCTCCATTCAGAAGATCAGAAGTATGAGTTTAATATGGAGGGTGTACCAAATCCAAGATTTATTCATTTGGCAAATACTCATTGGGTCTGTTGTTCTAGATATCTGTCCATTGAAACTCAGCAGAGGGTTCTTCAACTCAGGATTTTATTGAGGACAAATGGATTTGTTGATAGTGACATTGACCCAAAATTTGCCATAATTTCTTGAGAAACTTAATAAATTACATGATAAACTCTTTGCAGATATAAGCATTGGAATTTGGTTCTCTACTTCGCCTGGGGTAAGAAGCTAGTGACAATCTTTAACCAGCATTACTGAAGGATGGTATTTTTAAAAATTATTCTTTGCTTTGCAAGGTCTGCCTTAAGATGTGTCCTTTTTTTTTTTTATAAAGACTTTGTTACTAAACAAACTTACTCTTTACATGCACTTATTCCAAATGCAGTTTTTAAGTATTTGTAGTTTCACTTGATTTTTGTGGAAGATTTGTCTTTCTTCACTATTTCTTAGAGTCCTGGGTGAGGCTGTGTGATACTCAGTGCTACATATCCTTCATTTCGTGGCTGTAGGATCAGAATTCGCATCTCTGCAGTAGTGTGGAAAAGTTACTCCCCGCTCAGAATGTAATTAGCAAACAGATTCACTGTTGGTGAAAAATTTGGGTGCCGCGATGTTTCCTGTGTAACAACATCAACTATCTCCTGAGCAGTGGCCTATCAGCCTTCTCCATTTCGTGGTGATTTGGGCAGGAGCAGTATAGTTTATTCACTTCATAGCTAAAGACTTTCATGTGGGATATGAAATATTATTGTGTCTTTGAGAGTGACACAAAGGGTTGTGATTTAGGAAGTCTTTGCTACTTTTCTTGATATTTTGCTTGAAATGTTAGGAATATATTCAATTATTTTCTACTTTTTAAAAACACATTGGTCTACAAAGGATCTGAATAGGCATTTCTCAAATGAAGACATACAAATGGCCAAAAGATATATGAAAAAATACTCAACATCATTAGTCATCAGAGAAATGCAAATCAAAACTACAATGAGATATCATTTCACCACAGTTAAAATGGCTTTTATCAAAAAGACAGGCAATAACAAATGCTGGAGAGAATGTGGAGAAAGGAGAACCCTCATACACTGTAGGGGGGAATGTAAATTAGTGCAACCACTATAGAAAACAGTATAGAAGTTCCTCAAAAAACTAAAAATAGAAATACCATATGACCTAGCAATCCCACTGCTGCGTATATATCCAAAGGAGGGGAATTCAGTATACTGAAAAGATATCTATCTGTATACCCACATGTTCATTGCAGCACTATTCACAATAGCCAAGATGTGGAATCATCCTAAATGTCCATCAATGGATGAAGAAATTGTGGTACACATACACCACGGAATATTATATAGCTACAAAAGAAGGAAATCCTGCCATTTGAGACAACATGGATAGAACTGGAGAACATTATTTTAAGTGAAATAAGCCAAGCAGAGAAAGACAAATCTTGCATGTTCTCACTCATATGTGGGAACTAAATATTAAAAACAATTGATCACATGGAGACAGAGAGTAGAATGACAGTTACCAGAGGCTGGGAAGGGTAGGTGGGGGGGGGGATAAAGTAGGGGTGGTTAATGGGTGCAAAAATATAGCTAGATAGAATGAACAATATTTGATAGCACAACAAAGTGACTACAATCAACAATAAGTTAGAGTATACTTTAAAATAACTGAAAGAGTGGAACCGGAATGTTCCTAACACAAAGAAATGTTAAATGCCTGAAGTGACAGATACCCCAATTATCCCGATTTGATTAATTCACATTGTATGCCTGTATCAAAACATCACATGTACCCTATAAAGATATACAACTATTATATACCCATAATAATTAAAAATAAAAATTTTTTCAAAAAGAAAAAAACTACATTGGTCTAGATACTTTAAAAAAACAAACCACTATTCTAAACCTTTCCTAAAGTCATTTGTGCTCACAGCTTTACCACCTCTTGTAGTTGAGTATCTTAGGCTTGTTGCCCACAGGATGTTTTCCTTGTATTAGCTGCAAGTAGCTCCCATTTGTCATTAAATTTAAATTATCCAGAGGCTAATCATTTATACAACCCTTTTTCCCCCTTCTTCCTGCTGCCTGCCTTGGACTTACTTTTCTGGGGTTTTATTTCCAGCATTACCTTCAAGGAGCAGAAAGAGAGAAAAGCTGAAAGACAAATCAGGTAATTTTTACCACTGAACTTAACTTTAAAGATGTGGAAAGGGAGTCCAATTGAATGGCTAACATAGAAAGTTATCTGTGGATTGATCTACCTGTGCTAGTCTTGTTTATCTGCACTGACACTCAAGTTGATTGTAGTGAAAAATGTCCTGATGTGCAGTTTGATTTTGAATAGCTGCTTCTTGGGGTTAATGAACTTTTCTGGCAAGCCCTGGTGCATTTGCGGACAAGCTGGGCAACCTTTTCCCAAGAATATGATGAGAAAGCAACACTGTTGTCCCACTTTGAAAGTCAGTTCCAAGTTACTATTATAAAATGTGCTTCAAAATCATTTGTAAAACAAAAAATAGATACTGAATAATGTTATTCTTGTCAGATATCTCTACCATAATATCCACTGTGCAGTAACTCACACATTTCTTTCTGGTTAAATAGCCATAGTTTTAAAAGAAACAAAGATTAACCCAACTCATTAGGAAGAAAGAGAAATGACTGGACTCCATTCACAAATGCTAATCAGAAAAGAGTAGAATTTTAAGACCTTATTCAATCCTTCTTTGTAGTACTGAGAGAAAGGTCTTTAAAGAAATTGGTCACAAAGAAAGTAGAGTGTTGGTATTTTTCACATTTTTATTTATCTGCAAAGAGGCACATGCTTTATAGCTTTATAAAGATCCCACATAAAGCATTACACGTAGAGGTCCATCATTTTTTCTTCTAGAATATGGTACATGGTCTTCTTTTGCAGCCAATAAATCACAGATGGTGTTTTATCTCTATAGTGTAATTGACAGAAGCAATGCCCTATCTCCCTGGCCCGTCATCCTCAATTAACAGATATAGCAGGTCTCTGAGCAAATGAGGGGTTTCACATAAGAGAATTCTCAAAATTATTGATGGCCACTCCTATAAACCAAAACTTTAAAAGATGCAAACCATTTCAATAGACACTCTGCCAGAATGAATTATATTCCTCTGTGCTTTCAAAAACAGAGAATGCAACGTTAACTCTAACTTGTGTCATGGACACAGAGTAGAATTTTATTATAGTCAACGATCAAAGCAGGTCATAGTGCAGTACTGCCCTGGGGAGATTGAGGTGTGGAGGATTATATGAACAGCTGCTCATAAAAGCACTATGCATTTTGGCTTTTGTCCCTTGCTCAACAAATATGTATTGAGCATTGGTATGCTCGAGTTTGTGCTAATTACTTAGGCTACAAGGCTGCAAAGACACTGACCCTGCCCTCGAAAAGCTTACAATCCAGTAGGGGACAGAGACAAATAAATGTTCATTGTATGATTACCATTGGTAAATGTTTCTAATAGAGATGAGAACAGAGCCCTCCTGGGAGAGTCAAGGAATAATTTTTTTTTTTTTTGTCTTAAACATTTTTTTTTTTAATTTATTTTTTTAATTTCAGAATATCATGGGGGTACAACACTTTGGCCATACACATTGCCCCTGTTCTGCCCGTGTCAGAGCCACAATAGTGGTCGTCTCCCAAACTGTGCTCCCCACATCCATTCAGTGAGAGTTTTTCCCATCCCTTCCACCCCCCTCCCGCCCGCCCGCCCTCAGATGAATGTTATTGCCCTGTGTGATGTAAGTGTTCATCAGTTAGTACCAGTTTGATGGTGAGTACCAGTGGTGCTTGTTTTTCCAATCCTGTGACACTTCGCTTCAAAGAGTGGGTTCTAGCTCCAACCAAGATAATATCAGATGTGTTAATTCACCGTTGTTCCTTATTGCTGAGTAATACTCCATGGTATACATATACCACATTTTATTGTTCCACTCGTGTATTGATGGGCACCTTGGTTGTTTCCACAACTTTGCAATTGTGAATTGTGCTGCTATGAACATTCGCGAGCAGATGTCTTTATTATAAAATGTCTTTTTTTCTTTTGGATAAATACCCAGTAGTGGGATTGCTGGGTCAAATGGTAATTCTACTTTTAATTCTTTGAGGTATCTCCACATTCTTTTCCATAAAGGTTGTACTAATTTGCAGTACCACCAGCAGTGTATGAGTGTTCCTATCTGTCCACATCCCCGCCAACATTTGTTGTTTGGGGATTTTTTGATATGAGCCAATCTCACTGGAGTTAAGTGATATCTCATTGTGGTTTTGATTTGCATTTCCCTGATGATTAGAGAAGTTGAGCAATTTTTTATGTGTTTGCTGGCCATTATTCTGTCTTCTTTGGAAAAGTTTCTGTTCATGTCCTTTGCCCATTTTTTAATAGGGTTGTTTGATTTTTTCTTGTTGATTTTCCTAAGTTCTGTATAGATTCTGGTTATCAGCCCTTTATCAGATGTGTAGCATGCAAATATTTTCTCCCAAGGAATAATTTTTAAATTTTATTTTATCGAAAATATCTACCTTGCCTTTTCTGGTTGTAAACTTACATGTGAAAAGTTTAGCAAATATAAAAACATGTAAGAAGAAAATAAAACCACTTTTAAGTTCACTATTGAGAAATAACCACTGATTTCATTTTGGTATACTTTTTTCTGAAATTTTATGGAGATTGTCATATATAGAGGTGTGCGTGTTTGTGTGTGTGCACGTGTGTTTTCTCCAGATTGTCCTCCATGCAGCTGACCCCTAGTCTATGTAGCCATCCTGCTCGCTTTATAATTTCCTGCTTTTTATCTCTATTTATTGGGAAATCAGACAACCAAACTTGTTTGGATGGTGTCTAAAAGAAGAGCAAATCACACTGAGTGCAGGTCTGAGGGCCTCTTCTCAGAGAAGAGAGCAGGAGCTTTAGCATGGTTTCTATTTTGAATCCTCAGGGCCTTTTTTCCCCTTGCTTCCTGGGTTTCAGCTGTGTTCCTGGTACTTGAGGTTATTGGAGAGATGACCTCTCCATAAGTGAGCTGCTTTTTTCTAAATGTAGTTCCTGACTTTTAGAAACTAATGAGAATTTGGCAATGCCTGGCTATCAATAGCTTGTCACTATTAAGCTGTGAGCAAAAGCGGCCTCAATTTTAAGCCTCTACTTCAGCCCAGGAAGAGCCTACCAATCTGTGCATAAAAGACATGTGGCAATAGGAACCCAATGCTAGTTATATTTGTCCTTTGGTAGCCTTCATCTAGGATTGCCAGATAAAATATAGGATGCCCAGTTAAATATAAAATTAAATAAGCAATGGGTGATTTTTTAATATAAGCATGCCCCATGCAATATTTGGGATATATTTATACTAAAAAAAAAAGTATGTCTTGTTTATCTGAAATTCAGATTTAACTGGATGTCCTGTATTTTTATTTACAAAATCTGGCAATTCTACCCCATCTTTTCTGTAATTAAACTCTTCTTCCCCCTTTCCTTCTTTTCTCCTTACCCACAAGGCTGGCTAGAAAGGCTCCATTAAGTTGAGTTGACTTCACTTCCTACCGGGCTATGGTCCAAACAGTCTCAACATAAGGCATGTT
Source organism: Daubentonia madagascariensis (assembly GCA_023783475.1). Taxonomy (NCBI): domain Eukaryota; kingdom Metazoa; phylum Chordata; class Mammalia; order Primates; family Daubentoniidae; genus Daubentonia; species Daubentonia madagascariensis. Next base: position 18,101,883 of record JAKFHU010001684.1, on the reverse strand, counting down.
TGGTAATGGAACAGTATCTTTTAAATAAAAGAAATATCTTAACGTGTAAGCAGAACCTTATTCTAAAACAATTAAATTAAGATCAAATGTGTGTGTGTATTAAATATAATCATTAAGATTTTAAAAGAAAAATTCATTTCCACTTTAAGTTCATAATCTAAATCATAAGGATTTGAACAGAAAATTTTGGAAGGTCCCAATAAAGATTAAGTTTCAAAATCATGGGGAAAATGACCTAAAAATAAAATAACTGTTTTTCAATATCTTTTTAATGATTGTAAAGCCATAGTCAAGGGAATTAATCTATTAATTCCTTTAACACTACTGCTAGCACTATGCCAACTGCATGGAGATGATTGATCTGCTTTTCTTCCTGATGATGACAATGATTATGCTGCTTTTTAGAAAATACTTTTTTAGAATTGAATAATTTAGAGTTTTTTCCTATTAAATGTTTAAAATTCTGAGTTATTCTCTTATATTAAGGTCAAAAAAGTCTGCCCTGGATTAGAATTTGACCTCTGACCCTTATTTCCCAGGACTGTGGAGGAATCACTTAAATGCTCTGAGCTCTAGTTCCAGTATCTCTGAACAAGAGGGTAACAATACCTGAGGATTTATGAAGATTAGATGAAATGACATATATGAAAACATCTGGCTTTATGGGTACCTGATAAATGTCATTTCAGTTCTTTTGGGGATGTAATTGCTTTTAGTCACTAAAATATTTGGCAATTACAGTGGCACAAGTATCAGTGCTTGATTTCTGCTTCTTGTGATAAATCCTGGACTGCATCATCCACATCTTCCCTCCCTCCTTTACTTTTCTTCTATATATCATAAGGCATGTTAACTCATTCTGCAGTCCTTAATCTTATAACGTCCCTTTCACTTCTTGCCAAATGCCCAGAGGCATATATGAAGGATGGTTTTCTCTTCAGTCTCTAGTCTTTTAAGTCACCTGGCACCTAACAGGACAGAGGCTTGGCATCCACAGCACTAATATTTTGCATACCTTTATCTTTCCTGATAAATACTTAATACTAATTTTTCTCCATCCTTGGTGAAGGAAAAGTACTATCACCTGATATCACCTAAAAATAAACTTCAGCCAACTCTACAAAGGTTTCATATAAGTTCTAATTAAAGATAAAATGATTCAATTAAATAAGATATTCTATAAATGTTAAATAAAAGGTATGTACAAATATGGGTTGAAATGTGGTAGAAATAATTGTTTTAAGAAATGTAGTTAAAATTACAGTTAAAAAAATGCTACAAAGGTAACACATTGCCTTATTAGGAAAATTCTGGGGTTAGGATGAATTAATAAGATTAATATTTTTAAATATATGTCATATAAATACAAATATTAAGGTTTCAATTTGGAAAAAATAAAAGATAAAATGAATACATCTACAGCATTCCTGGCTGCTGAGGTTTGAGTTTGGCCCCACCAAAATCATGTTGAAATTTGATCCTCAGTGTGGAAGTGTTGGGAGGTGTTGGGGTCATGGGGTCAGATCCCTCAGGAATGGCCTGGTGCTGTTCTCATGGTAGTGAGTTTTTGCTCTGGCAAGACTGGATTAGTTCCCATGGGAATGGATTAGTTCCCATGAGAGTGGGTTGTTAAAAAAGCCAGAACACCCTTCTGGTTTTGTCTCTTCACACATGTCTGCTTCCTCTTTGACCTATTCCACCATGTTATGATGCAGCACAAAAGCCAGAGGCATGCCATTGAACTTCCCAGCCAGCAGAACTGTGAGCTAAATAAACCTTTCTTTAAAAATTACCCAGTCTCAGGTATTCTGTTATAGCAACACAAAACAGACTGAGACACTGGCCCTCCCAGCATCCACCTCTTCCCTGCAATGCAGAGACCCTCTGAGATATGTTTTACAGTGAACAGCAGCATCTGTCACTGAAGTTCTCACCAGCTTGTCTATTCTATTGGAGTAGTCTCAAATCATGGACCTGTACATTACAAAGTGTCTTCTGCATTTTGTTTCATATTTACTTTTGAAATAGCAGAACTGTGGCATTTTATAGTAGGTACCTGTCTTTGCTTATGCTGCTATAACAGAATACCTGACACTGGCTAATTTATAAACAACAACAATTTGTTTTCTCCCATTTATGGAGGCTGGAAAGTCCAAGACTGAGGTGCCAGCAGAGTTGGTTTCTGATGAGGGTCTGTTCAATGGCATCCTCTCCTGGTGGCATCCTCACAGGGTGGATGGGGGAAGCATAAAGGGAGGAGCAGAAGAGATAGAAAGGCAAAACAGGCCTAGCTAGTCCCCTCCAGCCCTTTCATAAAGTCCCTAATCCCATTTATGAGGGCTCTGCCCTTAGGACTTAATCACAAAAGGTTCCACCTCTTAATATAGTACTATCACATTGAGGTCTAAGTTCCAACATGAATTTTGGAGGGGACATAAACATTCAAACCGTAGCAGCATCTTTTCACTCACATTTGTGATCACTCTTTTGAATAGGGACTTTCCACTAGAAGGGTTCCACCACATCTGATAGGTTGGCGGTGGGAGAGAGTGATCTCAGAAGCCAAAGGAAGGGGAAGGATAAGAGGAAACTCACCTGAAGGAGAGGCATGGCCTAATCCAGTGATCTGGAGCCAGCAGCAATAGGTTCCAGGTAGGGAATAAGGAGGGGGTTAATAGATGTGGGTATAGTTTGCCAGCTGATTATAGGAAGTGGACCAAACAACCTTATTTCACATGTTAATTGAATAATCCATCACACAAAACAAGATAACACTTTGGAACTCAAGCGGTTTTGTTCTAGGACCCCTGGCTCTGTATACCAGAGTAGGAACACTGTCCCTCTCACTTGGCACGGGTGTCCTTCTATCACCTTCTAAGCATGGCAGATTTTTCAGGTAGAGAGAAGAAATATCTTGCATTTCAGGCAGTGCCAGTTCTGATTTCAGTGACACTGGGAAAGCAAGAGCCCCTGTGTGATGCAAGTGGGAAGGACAGTGATGAGAGCAAAGTTTCAGCTTAGAAATGGCCTTGGTGCTAGGGCCTGGACTTTTAGGATCCTGGCTGTATGGGAGCGAGTGAGAGTATGGGGTACTGAGTGCCCTAATCCTTGGCGCTCAACCAAAATTGCCACTGGGAGCACTAGCTAAGCCTCACTTAAAATGGACATCCTTTTTATCACCCAGTAACTCTCCACCTTCAGTCATAGTGCCACAGGCCCAATTTTACTGGCACATTGCATGGGAGGTTTTCCTTGTGGCCATGATAGCAGTGGCCATAGAAACAATATTTTAACCTTAGAACATTTTTCCATGTATCCAAGGGCCGAAGAGTCCTGGCTTGCTAGCTGTAGCAGCAAGCTACAAGCAGCAAGCTACAGGTGCCCCTGGAGAGGTTAAAAATATCTGGGTAGGGAAACTTACAAAACACTTGACTTCCTATAGTTAAATGGGAGGATGGTTCAGGAAAAATAAATGTAGGATATTAATATCAATGAGAATATCTCTGTGCTCACTGGTATGTAGAGTCCACAACACTTGAGTTACATTTAAACTTATATTCTCACGTGTTTATTCATTAATGTATCCAAGAAACATTTGTTGGACATCCTCTAGATGCTAGACACCATGCTGTACTCTGCGGACACATTAGAAATAAGACAGACATGATCTCTAACTTCCTTTGATGGAATTTGCAGTCTAGTTCTTGCATATCTCCAAGGAAACTTCACTATTTAAAAAAAATCTTTTCTTTAAATTTAAGGCATTGAAATTCAAGTATTTAAAAATAAAAACTTTGCAAATCTGTGTAATAGCTAGGAATAGACACTACTTTTAGTGTGTAGAAATACTGATTGTTGCTATTGTCTCCTAAAATAAGGTAGTGAGACGGTACAGCTCATTTTATATTTTTGACTATAAAATGGTTCTTCTTCTCCAAATGTGATGCTCATCCTCTCAACTTGATTTCACAATTTCAGTGTCCAGGAATGAAAGGGAAACCTAGCCAGCCAGCCATATGAACGAAATCCACCCCACAATCAAATAGATAGCAGATAATCCAGCCAAATCTTCCTCATGTCCTATAGGTTAATATTAGATCTTTCCAATTCAGGAAAGATAGATCAAATAACTTTCCAGATTCAGACTCTCATAAATAAAAATCACTATTCCATTTTATGATAAATATGTTTGCTTGAAGTATCACTCACAATCTGAAATATAGCTTGGTCATTTGGATCCTCTTTAATGGTATTATGTACATGTCAACAGCTGCCATGACAGGCATTAATAATGAGTCAAATGAAATAAATGGTTATTAGCACTTAAGATGTGTTAGATTCTGCCAGGCAATAAGAATTTTTTCATCCCTGCAAAGGCAGAAATAGAATTAATATATATTAACAGTATGGTTCAGACTCTCAAAAAATTTATAATCTTGTTGGGAAGGTAAAATTAAAACATGAGACAAAACTAAACAAGAAATGCAAAGGAGTATTTAATAAAGTGCTGAAGTATGGCAAGTGGTAAGGGGAATCAAGAAAAATCATTGAAGGTTGTGATAGTCCAAGAATGCTTCACAACCTAGACTGTACTGTGCTGAGCCTTCAGAGAATGTCAAGTGTGTCATAGGTACAAGTAAACTTAGGAAATTGCAGGTGGGGTAAACAAAAGGGGAGGTAGTGATATGAACTTGCTATTTCTAGAGCAATAAGTAGGCTGGTTTCACTGGAATGAAAATTGAAATAAGATCACTGGAAGAGTGGATGCTTCAGGGAAGACTTGAAAGCCGAACAGATATGTTTTAATGGGGATAGTGAGTAATAAACCATAAAAGATTTTGGTGCAGAGGAAGCACATGCATTAATCAGTGGATATAGAAAAATTAATCTGAAAACTATATGAGGGCTTAAAGTGAGATGAACAAGTCAGGGAGACCATTACAATACTCAGCCATTGGTCCAAGGTGAGTCATTACTCCATATATAAAACTTCAGGATTATTTGTAAGGGATTTGTTGGCATGAATAGGTGAGTGTAAGTTAGAAAAGAGTAATTAAATGAAAAGACCAGGGATTGAGCAAGACTAGGGGGAGTGATGAGTTTGGGAAATGTGAGTTAGAAGGTGAAGATAAAAGGCAGAATGTCTGCTATGTGGAAGATCCTCAGTAACACAATATTCTGTATTGAAAAAATTCTCTTGGAAATCCTGTTAATAAAAAATAATTGGAGGTCCTTAAAAGAAATTATTAGCAGGGCCCTGACTCCAAATGACCTATACTACCCTGATAAAATGTACACTTTATGGAGCAATGTTTAGAGAAAAGAGAAATATTGAGGTCAATGTAAACCTCTATATCCACAAACAGGTCATTATCCGAGATCATCTCCAGATCAAAATGTAAAAAATGTACTATGTTCAAATTAGTATGCAAAATAAATCATCAGCGTGGAGTGAATTTATGTGATTATGCCATGAATAATTCATTACCACAAGCAATACAATTAGCTGCTTATAATATAATGATATAACTATTATATTCATGTACAGTAAGCCTGACCCAAACTATAGTAATAGCAAGACTAAGTTTGAAAGCAAAAGAAAGCCCCAAATGTGTCAAACCCAAAGGCACACAATTACATGTGTTTCTAGTGGAACAAAAAAGTAGTAAGTAGACAAAACAAGTGCATGCCTAAAATTTGTTTTAAAAAAGTGTATGATTGCATATATAAGCATTTTATCAGACAGTGAATAAAATTACTTACTCTGCATTATGATCTAATTGATGTTTTTAATAAACATATCTCTTGACATAGTTATAAAATTACTATAGATAAAGCATATAGATAAATAGTTAAATAGCTAGCTGTTCTGAACCAAAGCATTTTAACTATAGATAAATCTTTCTCAGACTTTCAGTAGATAGAAGTCAGGGAGTTGAACAGACACAAGATTATCAATGCTTGAACTGGATCAATAAGTAAATAGCATCTGCAGTTTGCTTCAACAAAACCTTTACTTTCCAGAGTAGACGTTCACTTTAAGTTCTGCTTCAGTCATTTTCATGATGAAATTACATCATCTGTTTTGTACTTTCATTGTGTTGGTTTAGGCAAGCTTGCCCATTGATGGTCTGTGGGGGTTTCCTTGGAACTTAATTCTTCTGCTCTTCTTCAAGGACTGCCACGCTTTCACCCCTAGGACTCCAGCAGAGTAACATATTTGAACTTGGCTTCAGATTACTTTTTGTTTGTTTTGCTTCACTAATTAATGGACAGCCATAGAATATGCAAATTGAAAATAATAAACCGGAGTGATAATTTCTAAATGATGCACAAAAAATAATACAATGTTCTTATCACTGTTGTTGTCATTCCTGTCAGTGAACCATTTTATGGAGGGGGCAGTGTGGTAGTGGGGTTTGAGGGACTACTTCAAGTGAAATCACACATCTATGACAGGATGTATGTTTACACTGAATTTCCCACAATAGCAGCTTCAAGTTACTCATTATATTTCCCAGATATAATAACCAGTGATACATCTCTCGCACACTCTATAACAATACATACAGAAGTGAAATGACATCAATTGAGTATGAATTATTGATGTGACAAGCCTCATCTCACATTTTTTGTGTATGCAATCCCTTTTAATTGCCACAAATACCCTCTATGAGAGACTTTCATTTCAGGCAATACAATGGTAAAAACCCAACTACTGAGAAACATTCAACATACTGAAGAAAAAACACACACATACAAACACAGCTACACTCACATTGCTGAGCTGGCAAGAAAGGTAAAACTAAGCCAAAGCATGAATACAGAACAAGAAGTGCTGGCTGAACTAGAGGTGATTTCCAGAATTATCTGAACAGAAACTTTGACATTAATGGACTACATGTAGTTAAGAGAAAAAAACCTATGGCTTCCAAAGAAAGAGAATTGAATTAGAACTTCAAATAAAGCTGGAACTCCAAAAGTATCCTCAGTGAAAAGGTTAGCTAGAAACAGAGCAAAACGAAACAACTCTGTCTTGTAAAGATTTTTATTAAGAAAAATTTACTCTGTTCTTTGTCTGGATGAAAAGAAAAAAATAAAAGCAAACCTAAACTAATAAATTGAGCAAAGTTGCAGGATACAAGAAAAACATACAAGAAAAACCTTTGTATTTCTACACACTAGCAATAAACAATTCAAAAATAAAATTAAAAAGAAATTCATTTTATAAAAGCATTAAAAAGTATAAACTACTTAGCAATAAATTTAACCAAGGGTACAAGACTTGAAGAAGACACAAATATCTTGAAAGAAATCCTGTGTTTATGGATTAGAAGACTTAATATTGTTAAGATGGCAATACTACTCAAAATGATCTACAGATTCAATGCAATCCCTATCAAAATCTCAATGGCATTTTTTTTGTTTTTGAAATGGAAAAGCTTATCCTCAAATGCAAATGGAATTGTAAAGGACCCTGAATAACCAAAATAATATTGAAAGAGAAGAACAACGTTAGAGGACTTACACTTTTTTTTTCCAAACCAATTACAAAGCTACAGTAATCAAAACAGTATGGTAGTGGCAAAAGATCAGATACATAGACCAATAGGATAGAATTGAGAGTACAGAAATAAACCCATACATCCATGGACAATTAATTTTCAATAAGGGTGCCAAGACCATTTAATGGAGAAAAATATTCTCTTCAAAAAATGGTGTTGGGACAACCAGATATCCAAATGCAAAAGAACAAAGTTGGATCTCTAGTTCATATCATATACGAATATTAACTCAAAGCAGATTAACAACCTCAATGGAGTCAAAACTATAAAATTCTTAGAAGAATACACGCAGGTAAATCTTCATGATCTTGTATTTAGCAATGGATTATTAGATATGACATCAACTGCAAAAGTAACAAAAGGAAAAAATAGATAAATTAGACTTCATCAAAACTAAAAACTTGTGTGCATCAGAGCACACTGTCAAAAAAGTGAAAATACAACCTACAGAATGAGAGAAAATATTTGCAAATCACATGGCAGATAAGTGTCTAGTATGCAGAATTTATAAAGAACTCTTACAACTCAACAACAAAATAACAAACAACTCAATGACAAACAATTTTTTTAAAATGGGCAATCAACTTAAATGGACATTTTTCCAAAGAAGACATTCAGATGGCCAAAAAGTACATGAAAACATCATTAATCATTAGGGAAATGCAAATCAAAATGATGATGAGATACTATTCCACACCCATTAGAATGGCTATTAAAAAAAAAAAGGAAAATAACAAGTGTTTACAGAGACGTGGAGAAGTTGAAACCCTCATACATTACTAGTTAGAATGTAAAATGGTACAACCCACTGTGGAAAAGAGTTTTCTGGTTCCTCAAAAAGTTAAACATAGATTTACTATCCGATCACAATTCTACTCTTAGGTGTAAACCTAAAAGAACTGAAAACAGGTGTTCAAACAAAAACTTACACATGAATGTTCATAGCACCACTATTCACTGCAGTCAAAAGGTAGAAACAACCCACGCAAATGTCCATCAATGGATGAATGGACAAACAAAATGTGATATGTACAAAGATTTAGCCATAAAAAAAGAATAAGGTACTGATACATGCTACAAGATGGATGAACCTGAAAAATATGCTGAATGAAAGCCAGACACCAAATTTCTCATACTGTATGATTCCATTTAACTGACATATCCAGAATAGGTAATGCTATAAAGACAGAATGTACATTAGTGTTTGCCAAGGGGTAGGGGTACGGGAAGGAGTATGGGAAGTAACTGCCCAGTGGGTATGAGGTTTCCTTTTGTAGTGATGAAATGTTTTGGAACTAGACAGAGGTGATGGTTGCACAACATTGTGAATGTAATAAATGCCATTGAACATACACTTTAAAATGATTAATTTCATATTATGTGGATTTTATCTCAATTAAAAAAACTAAACAAAAAATGCCTCCACTGGGAATTTATAAATATTAAGCAGGGCCTAATGTAGGATTGTGCTCTGAATTTATATCACCCCCGATCGGTAGTGCCAGCTGATGAATGACATAAGAAAATGAAAATATTTCCTTGAGAAATACGCTTTCAATCTGTGACACAGAATAGCCACACAGAAAAAGTTTCATTAAGCCTGAGCTCACAACAGCAACAAAAATAACAAAACACAATGGGAAATAAAGCACCAAGACCAAGAAAGGGCATAAACAATAAAGACCAGAATCTGATTCATAAAGACTTCAGATAATGGAATTATTAAATTTAGAATATAAAAATTAAGAATACTCAATATTTTTAAAGTAAAAAACAGAAGGCATCAAATGTGTGAATGAGGAATAAAAGACTATGGAAATTGATCAAGCGGAGGTGATAAAAATTTTTTTAAAAACCCAGAACTTCTAGAAGTGAAAAATATAATTTTTGAGATTAAAAACTCAATGGGAAGTTTAAATAAAATATCAGACACAGCTGAAGAGAGACTTTACAATTGGAAAATAAAGCAGAAGAAATGACTCAGAATACAATCTCAGTAAAGATTTGGAAAACATGAAATAGAGGTCAAGAGACATCAGAGTAAAGTTAGAAGGTCTGTCTCATGTCTGGTCAGAATTTCACAAGAGAATATAGAGAATAGAGAGAAGTCAGTAAAGAAAGATATAATGGCTAATGGCTAAGAATTTTCCAATGTTGATGACAGACTAGAACACAGATTCAGGAGACCTCATTGAAATCTAAATAGATAGCGACAACAAAATAACACACACCTGAACACACCTTAGTGAAACTGCACTTCACCAAAAACAAAGCACAGATGAAATACCTACAAAGGAATGACAACAGGTACAAAGGAATCCAGAAGATAATGAAAAGTATCTTCAAAGAGCCAAGAGAAAATAACTATCAAAACATTATATGGTAGGTGAAAGTACTTGAAATAAAGCCATTATCAGATAAACAAAAGTGGAATTTTGGGGAGCAAAGGATATTGTAAGGGATATACTTCAGGAAAAAATAAAAATATACTTGAAGGACAATATACAAGAAGATATATGATTTTTTAAAAATCCCAATGATGTAGAAATTATTGTACTTATTGTTTAAACCAGAAAACTGAAGTTCAGATTATTTCCCCAAATCTACCAACTAGTAAGTGAAAGAGTCAGTCTTAATATCTTGGTCTGTATGACTCAAAGCCTGTATTCTCTTGTTTTATAATACACACACACACACACACACACACACACACACACACACATCACTTGACCCAACTGTGTTAGCTGACTTGGGCTGCCATAACAAAATATCATAGACTAGATGGCTTAAACAACAGAAATTTAATTTTTCATGGTTCTGGAGGCTGGGAAGTCCAAGATCAATGTGCTGGCTGATTCAGTTTCTGGTGAGGGTTCTCTTCCAGGCTTGCTTATGGCTACCTTCTCGCTGTGACTTAAATTGGGGAGGAGGGTTTCAACATATGAATTTTGGGAGGATACAATTCAATCCGTAGCACCAGCCTTCCACATAATAGCTTTCTCTAAATTCATGAAAGTTAGTTATAGACCCTATGATTGAATTCACTCTATTCCTTACATATTTAAAGGAAAAGTTTGGTGCTATTTATCCCTTACTCTCTACCAAAATTCCTTCTCAACCTGTGCCTTCCCTGCCTCAGGAGGCTAACCCCTAACAGTGGATATTTTTGCTGGCAGGTTACTGATTATGTTTGGCCCACAGGGTACACTGGGTTGGAGGGGAGAAAAACTAGGGTATTTCTTCTCTGCTCCTTCCCTGCTTTAACACAACATCTTGGGTAGCTACGGTGTTTCTCCTAAACTGTAGCTCCAACTGGGCAGCCCTTCCTCAATGATTCTAGTTCTTACTGGGTTCTGGTCACATTATTTCTTCTCCTTGTCCCTTCAGCCCAAGAGGTAGTAATGTTGCTAGTCCCTGGGTAGATCTCCAGCCCTTATTTGTTCCTGAAACTCTACCTACGCCTACACCTATCTAAAGAGTCCTGTCATTAACATATCTTCATTTAAACCAGATGAAGGGTGAATTCCATTTCTTACTGGGATCCAGAACCTCACAAGTCTTGCTTAAAGATTGTGTTCAATTTAAAGCTCAGGTATATGGGACTAACATGCCATTCCACATGGCATGTATTTGTATTTGGGGAAAAAATATATACATTGACATCCATCTCACTTAGAAGAGAAAGATGAAAAAGGATAGGAGAAAATGCTAGAAGAAGTGAAAAGTACTTTGCAAACCTGCATGAAGAAATTGTCCCTTAAACCTTTAGAAAAACCTCACATTGTCAAAGGGTCTCTGCCAGGGGAGCCATACAGAAAAATGCCCTTTTGTCTCCTTATGAATAAATTGAACATCATTACCCAAGTATTGTCCATTCCTTTAATGGAAAGGTTATAAGAGGAGATCATTCATTTTCTTTATGATTCAGTTTTTCATTTTTTTCCCCTTTGGAATGAGAATAAGTAGAATTTTTCAATACTTTAGTTTAAAATAGGTCATTTCCTTCTCACATTGTCAGAGAAGTCTTACTTCCCTAAATTGGGTGATTGGGTATATTCAGGGAGTTCCTCTATGCAGTGTAGCTGAATTTCAAAATCAATGTCATTCACAGTGTTTGAAATGTTTGGTGGAAATCTGTTGGAATTGCTTTGTTCATGCAGAGGTAGGTCATGGAAAGCACTGAGACAGTAGGTTGGAGTGGGCACCAGAAATTGTCTGCAGCAAAGAAGCAATTCAAATGGACAATGGGCAGGTACAGGTAGGTTCAGATGCTGTGATAAAATAGTCAAGAAAGGGGATTGGAAGAGAGGAGCAAAAGGACAGGGAAGAAACTTTTCTGTATCGGTGGGCCTTGTTGAGACTGAGAGAAAGTCCTTTTTCACATACTAGATGAATTCCATAAGAGTTAAGGAATGTTCCTTAGGGAGAATGGCTCTGAAACTTCTGCTAAGTTCATTGAAAATGAACTTATGCTATTCGTATAGTATATACAGATTATATCCGCAAATTCTCCAGTGTTATTTTAGATGTGCCCCAAACCATCAATGTGGGTCACTGTGTGAGGCCAAGGGAGGAGTGAGCAATGAGTCAGGGAGGGAGGAAACTGATTTTCACTGAGATAAGTTTTTTGACCCTTGGGTCCCTAAGATGGTGGCAGCCCAAGAGCAAAGCCAAATCTAATACCAGGCAGCATTGTTGGGACCTGCAGGGTAGAGTGTTCCAGCCCTGGCTTATTCTCTATTAAACACTTTGAAGATTAAAAGCATGACTTTGTGACTTGCTATTCCCAGTGCTCAGAACAAATTTGTCCTCTGATAGGTAAACAGTGAATGTTTGTTGACTGCAAAAATATCCCCATGCCTGACTCCGCCTGTCCTTTCACCCTCTTGGCTTATCTTAGAAATGATGGACATGAGGAAACTAGTTCTTGCCTGGACCTCCCACCTAGCCTGGGCCATGCCAGCCACTATGCTATGGCATGTGGTTGCTAAAGTTTAGCTACAAGGCTACATAAGAGTTGTTTTAGGAGGAGGATGGGGTGAATTTTTCAGCTAGAGTTTGGCCTGAGGAAAGATTTCAAAACTTGTCCCTGCAACGCTTTAACAGCATTAAAGTCAAATGGAAGCTTTTCATACAGCGAAATCCACAGCAGCTCTCTGTGATATGTAGGGCTGCAAGCCAGATACACCTGAAAGCAAGCGCTTGCCTTGCTCTCTCTCTGCCACAAAATGATGATACAGGGATACCAAAGGGAAATACTGGGAATGTCAAGTCCAACAAATCATAGCTCTTCTCTGGCAACTTCTTTGACCTTGTTCTGAGGTAAGTCACACCTGCAGGAGGGACATTCAGGATAAGCATGTTTGTCATTTGAGGCTTCTATCTGCTCCAAAAGGAACTCTAAATCTTCCTTATGGAGGCACTGACATTTAGTTTGGCACATTTTCAGATACTAGAAAAAGAACCATGACTTGACAAAAAAAATATGTCAAGTTAATATGAAGCAGAAGAGGCAATTATTTCAAGCTACTTAGAGAATAATTTGCACATACATGTGCAACGGCACAAGTTTTCAGGTATTGAGATTTCTGTTTTTTTCTGTCAATGTACATCAAATAAGATAATGATGGCTTTTTCAAATCTTCTAAAATCAAGTAAGATTTTTTTTTCCTTTGTAGTATCCAGGGCTTTTATTTGTTTATTTGTTTGTTTTCTGCCAAGTGTGGTTTCTGTTTCAAGGTTCAAGAGCATCATATCAAGCTTTATCACGTCTGAAGATGAAGGGAGTAGTTTTACAGAGAAGCTATAGCATCCATTTTAGAGTAGATATAAATCTTATATTTGGCACATGTTTATCTGATGAACTTCACTGTGTATGTTCCAAGTTTCAATTAAATCTCTTCTGGGGCAGTAAACCCATTTGTTGATTTGGTGGGGGTGTTATATTCTTTTATGTGACAAAATAACCCAGAGACTTAAAATGTAAGGGATCCAGAAAGACTGAAGAGATAAAAAATATATCCCAAAATGGACATGCAGTTTGTACTTGTTGATATACTTGCTGAATATTTTGCTGTCTTCTTTGTTTTCAAAGGGGCACCTAATCCTCTGTTTCTACCATTTTCTTGGCTCCTCTCCAGCTTGTACATCCTGTGACTTCTACAGTCCTGACGTTTTAAGGCAATATTCGATCTCTTCAAGTCTTTGATTATTGTTTTACTCATCTCCAGACTAGCTCCTCCATCATGCTAACTTTAAAGATAAAAGACTAGCCCATGAATGAAATCAGAAGGGGAAAGTTCATTTTTGTAATTCCAGCGATGAGACACCTTCCACATTTATTACTGCCCAAGTATCAGTTTTTGAAGGCAGATTAAAAAAAAAAAAGCCCGATGTCAGGAACATTAATATGTCATGCCCAAATAATATGGAGTCTCTTGAACTCTAAGGAGAAAGAAAGACAGCCTGCTTTTAGACCTTCTGCTTTCCTTATTAACTTTGACCTTAGCCATTTCTCAATCAGCTGCTTACACATCCATTTTATACACTAGAGGTGTAGAAAATTTCATAAGAAAAGCAACCAGCATAAAAATGACTTTTCAAAGAAAGTTCAGCAACCTCCATATAGATCGAATATGACATGTTCAAGTCACTGACTTCATTTATTAAATGCACTTCCCTGATGTGTTAAATAACTCTTTCTCCTAAGTGCAAAGGGTTTGTGTGGCTCCTTCCGCCCTCTCTGTTCCCGTCTCCACGATTTATGATGTTCTCCTGACAGGCTTCATATGTCTAGGGTCCATTAGGTAGGAAGGTAGTTTTACCTCTGGGTGAGGACTGAAGTCATCCTGGGGTGAGCATTATTGTTTGGTAGTCTCCCTGGACGTTTATGAAGGAAAAAACAAAAAGAGAGTCACCTGGAATAGAGGTTTCGGGGATAGTTTGCTCCTGCTTTTCAAAACAGGGTTTTCTTTCCATGTAAACTTTTATTATTATTTTTGCTGTGTAAATGGACAGTGTTCTCTTTTTTAAGAGCATGTAGAACTGGGACAAAGGTGACCTTAAGAAGGCAGCTCAACTGTTTCACAAAGATTTGGGGAAAAAAGTGGAGCTGCTTAAGTTGTAAATTGGGGCCACTTGTTGGAACCCTGAGGACGGAAAAGTACATCTTGCATGGAAATATGGTCTTGTGCCTGTGAATCAGTAAAGGATGTTTATAGATGTGAAATGTTCTAATGTTGTCTGGAAACAGCTGCTAATGTTGGATCAGTATTAGGTGTGTGTGTGTACAAAATAGACCCCCCCCCACACACACACACAGAGAAAACTGAAGCTGCTGGTAAGGATCAACTGTAAGTTAAGTATCTGACTTACTCAATGTAGCTGGTTTTTCTAAACTTCTTTCTGGTACAGTTTGATGTCTGAGAGTATTTGGGGACACTACCACTGTCTCTCTGAGAATTGTTACTCTTAGGGGTGGTATTTAAAACGGGAATTGTTTGTTTGAGAAAGGGATTAATATTCAGATAGGTAAGGGTTTATTCTGCAAGTGTGTTGCACAAATTTCTTTAAAACGAGGTTGCAGATTTATCAGTCCTTTCTCTTTCCTTGGAATGGATTTTATTACTAGATCAAGAACTGCCAACAGTCAGGCCTAGTAAAATGCAAAATCTCTCATATCTTCCTATCTTATAACAGGCTGAGGCTTCTGAATACCTTTTATTTAAATAAATAATAATAGTTCTCAAAAATATAAAAATACTGGTTACTGATTGCTACCTGTCCTGAGGCTTAGTTGCTAACACATTGTCACAATGAAAGAGCTCAGATGAAATCTAAATTTGGTGTTAGACGTCCATTGCTGTATTATTAATCATTTGAAATAAAAATGTCACAGTTATGACTCTTTGGAAACTGCTGCACTTAACTTCCAAACTGTTGCTTTTAAAAAGGCTAATTCAGGGTTGGGTACATTAATGTCAATGTCCTATAAAACTGCCAGCTAAAAAAATGTCAGCAGAGACATTTTTTCTAGCCGATGTCAGCACAAAAGGGTGCCTCAGTTGTTTCATCTCCAAACAGCTGCATGCTTTCATTGACATTTGGTGACCTTTCTTTGTGCACCCGGCCTAACCTCTTAGGTTATTTCCTGGCCTCCCTTCTGTGACCTTTGACCGAGGCCAACCTTTAGCTGGAGAATGTGACATTTTGTTCTCCTCTAGCTGACATGTGATGCTCTCATTATTCAAAGGTATGTGAAAATAATGACCCCAAGTGACCTTTGAGTTTCCTTTCATTTATTGGTTGTTTTTGGTGCTTATTCAGCATGCGCCTAGGTGAAGGGGGGTGAGGGTGGAGATTGGAGTAGCCTAAGATGGCCAATATCTCATTTTATTTCATTTCTAATATCTTTCCTGCCAGATGAGCCACTTCACTGCTTATAACTAAGCCTTAGTATTTTCTGTTTATTGATTTAGGGACAATTTTGAACTTTGGACAATGGGTCTTTTGGAAATTTAAGAAATTTGGTTTAGTGAGTGAAGAAGCTACTTGTATGTTTCTATTGTCTTCCTATCAATGACATTTCTACATTTCTGAAGATAATTTTCCATTTAGTAATGCCAAATCCTTCATACTTGGAAAATGAATAACACATATAGAATAGTAATAATATGTGACAAAATGAATAACTGAAAAATTTGTCATTTATGTTTTATATATATGACCCAGTTAGGTATTTCAAAGAGTTCTGTTTCTAGAGAAAAAGTTTTGTGTGTTTTATCATATACTTTTAATAAATTTAATTATGCTTATAGATTTAATGTTACATTAATTTATATACGTGTATATATTAATATAGAAACGTGCACAGTGGGTACTAAATATGAAGCAGGAAAATGAAATTTAGGCACTGGTAAAATAATGGTCATCAATTACTTAAGTTAGATTTGGCATGTCAGAATCAGATTAGAGGGTGTTTATCCATAAGAATTCAGAGATATTTAAAATACTATTTATCTCAAAATATTCCACTAAATAGTTTATGGTATCTGATATCTTGTTTTTCAACAAGACAAAGGGTATTTCCATTTAAATAAAATAACAAAATAAGAAATCATTATCCCCTTTATATAACATGTATCTATTTGTATTTTGCTCCTAATCATTTCTCACCTCTAATATAATTACCTCTGAAATAGATCCAGCTACTGTAGAAAATTGAGGGCAAGAGTTTGGATTGCTTGGCCAAAATTTAAGCATGGTCATTAACTCTGAGATTTCATAACTTCCCAAGGCAAGCTGTTTAGATGCTGATGATGAGTGACTTGAGAATTATTATAAATACACTAACAACTACATAGTCTTCAGCAGAACACAGGGCCCTCTGACTATGTAGATTCAAATAAAGAAAAGGTCATCATCCCTAAGCCATCATATCCCCTCTAATTTCATCTCCAAACACCTGAAAAAAATAATTACATCATTACACTGTTATTTTCAGTCCATGATTTAAGCACAAATTTAAGGAACATTGACAGAGTGCATTACTTTCCTCTAAAGGACCTATCTTAAAACCATCCCTCCTCATTTCTGAATTTATGCAATTAATTTCAAAAGGGACATAAGAAAGGTAGATTGTTCAAGAACAGGTTGTTTCAAGACTGAACAGTATTTGCCAATCAACCACCTTTGATGCAGGGTGGCATTTTCCTAGAGCAAGCATGCTTTAATTTCTAATTTGCAAAAGGATGCCATATGGGCTCTGCATTCAACAAATACTTGAATGGATACTTTATATAGAGAACTCCACTAGATGCAGGGAGACAATATAAATCAGACATGAATCTGGCCTTCAAGGAAGATGCAATCTGGTAGAAGAGAAAATCATTATAGCACACTGAAACTTTTAAGTGCCATAAGAAATTTTAAAAAAAAGTTCTATAGTTTCATGAAAAATAAAGAGCTTCAACTTAAATCAATGTGTTTTTACCCATCTGTAAAATTCATTTCTCTTGCCACTGTCTTTGCGACTAATTAGTATATATTGCTTTATCACCCACCAATCAGCTGAGCAAACTTTACAAGTAATTAGATTTAGGCCCATTAACTACACTAGGATGAAAGTTGGAGCTAATTCCAAAGCTAGATCTTCTATTTCACAAATAACAATAATAATAACAACACATTTAAACTCCTAGGTTAAGGTTTTCTTGCAAAGTAGAGAGGTAACAATTAAAGTATGGGATTAAATTCAATTAATGTGACCAAGAATCACAAAGAAAAAAAATGTAGGGAATGTACAGAATAGCTACATGTGTACTCATGAGTTTCAACCTTGTCTACATTCAATATGAGTATTTGCTTTGTGATTTTTTTTTTCATCTCCACTGGCTAATACTGAAAACTTATTCTTTTATCTCTTTTTTGTAGCCAGTGATATGCTTCAGAGATTTAGAAGGAAACCTCAAAAATTACTCCGAGGAATGTTTCTTGTGATTTGTGCTGTGAAAATATGATCTTGCAGAGTTTTAATGGCTATTTTGTTTCCATTTGAATAGGTTTAATCCAATAAAGGACCAAGTCAAAAATATTTCATGGGCTCTGTTCTGCATTGAAGAGGAAGAAGTTGCACTGATTAATAAACAGAGGTGTATGTAGGCTAGATGTGCTGCCAGGGCAAAAATATTCAATGAAAGGAAGTTATAACAGGAAAAAACAAAAGAAAGAATTAGTCAATATTTTGATAATTACATTACATACATTACATTGGAGAAGACACTGTTATTTTGCTATTTTGTAGGGGTTTATTAAGAAAGTATTAAATTAACTTTAAAAAATGTTTAGCATTTTCCAATTTACTTGGTGCATTCATCTCCTTTATTTGTTATTTCCTTATTTTTGGAAACAGCATTAGAAACCTGTTTTTGCACTTAGCTCATTCTGTTCTCTATAAAGATTCTAACTTGTCAGGCATTTAATCACTATTAAAGACAAATGTTTTCACTTGTTCAAAAAAGTTTTCACCTAATAATAAAATATGACTTGCCACATAAATGTCACCCTTCATGGACAAAGTGCTTTAAAGTGATAACGGGTAACCAAGTTATAAATGTTTAAAGATTGCGTCTGGCAGGAGACATAAGTTTCTCTCTCCAAACCCCAATAACCCAAAATTGAAGAGAGCCAAGGTCTGTTTCCTGCTTTGTGATACTGCCTTATTGTCATTTAGATGTCTTTAACCACAAAGGCCCCACGTTCCATGTGGTAGATTTCTAAACAGACGTAAATCTACCTCCTTAGCCAAGTATGGTTTTTCAGCATGTGTTTTTTTAAGCAGCAGAAATGTGCACAGAGGACAGTAGGAAAAAATTACTCTTATCTGCATTACCCTAACTGAATTCCCAGGTCTTTTGGTACCTAAGGCCTCAAACTTGGCCATGATTTCCAAATTCGTATAAATTCCAAAAGTAACACACCAAACTCTCATAGCTGAAAAACAGTATAAAATTTTAGTTTTGAATAGTCTTTTAAAAAAATTTATGTTTCATGAGTTGTCTGATTACACATGATAAAATAAATTTCCCTGTGGTTCTTTATGTAATCACAACTTTGTCTCTTTTTTACCTTCCAGGTGAGATATAGTGTAATTCTTGCTAATTTCACTGAAATTTGCTGCTGCTTCTTGAGAAGTAGTCTAGATATCATCAATATTTTTGCATCATTGTTAATCTAAAGGGACATACTTCTTTTCTCTCTTTGAATGGGGATTTATTTTAATTTTTTAAACATAAAGATACTTAATTCGATAATAATGATAGCCTTATTTTGGATCCATTGATTCCAAGATAGATTATTATTTAACTTTGGGGTGAGAAAAGAAGTGATTTATTATGGAAGCTGGAGAGGACCAGATAGATTGAATTTCTAAACCAGATCCAGTCAAAACAACAGTCTCACGAATTACCAAAATTCACTGTATTTTGCCAGTTGATCTCCTTACTTTTATTTTAAAATTAATGAAAACATATTTTGAATATCAGATTTTTATCCTTTCAGATCCAGCTGACTCCCTATTTTGCTGACATAAGTGGGCATTTATTCCCTTAAGTGAAGAAAGTACTTTGAAATACTATTATATTTTAAAAATCAACAGCAAAATCCTTCTGATACTGTACTGGAGGCTTTTGTTTTCAAAGATCAATAAATTACTCTATAGGACACAATAACTCAATATTTATTCTCAAATGAAATTGAAATACCCTACATATACATAAAATCTGCAAGGGAGTTCATTTCAGCAGGATAATAGTTAATTTATGGTATTAAGTTCAAAAAGGCAGAAGAAGATAACAGCCCAATTTAGGTAAAGATGTAGCACATTTATGCTGGAGGAAAATAAATGTCAAATAGAAAACCATATCTGAAATTCAGATCACATTTAGATGCACAAGAAACTGTTAAGAGCAGTAGGGGGGCGATTGTATTCCAATTAAATTTCCTTTACTCACATCAGCCAGTCTTGGCTTGAAAGTCAATCATAAGATTTACAGGGCTCTTGAAGAAATAAAAAGAGGACAGCCCACGAGAGGGAGAAAAAACTGATAATATAACATTTCTAAGAAGGCCATGAATTACAAAGTTTGGGCTTGGGGTAGAACTGGGGTAAGTTAAAAGAAAGTCATTGAAACATAAAAAATTTTTACATTTTGTTCTTTTTTTGTATGTGATACTATTCACTAGAGCTTGTTTTTGAAGACTGGGAAAAGCCAGATAAAGAATTCCAAGTTTTATGTAATTCTTAAAGAGATTATAACCAGAAACCAGAGACTTCCTAAGGTTTGGAGTTGTTTGGCAGGAATTCTCTGCGAACAGGATGCGGGTGTGCATAGCAGGACATGCCTTTTTTACAGCCCCGCACAAATATCAATATATATGTTTTGGTTATCAGAAACTCAAAGAGGCTGTCTGATTCAAATTGTCCTTGGGCTTAATTTTGAGGAAATAGTACTATTATTAACTGGGTGAACAATTTGGTGAAGTAAAAAAGCTTATCAAACAGGGACATGAAAAAGAAGTAGGTTTTTTTTCCAAAACCCAAAGGACAACACATAATCTGAAGAGGAATATAAATTGGAGATTGGGGACAGGACTAATGAGTTCTTTGTTGTCCCCAAAGGCCCTCAATGTGTATGCAGTATTGAACTAGTACCAGTTCTATAAAACCGTGATATGTGATATTTGACTCTAAGTATCGAAAAGCACACAGCAGACTCATATGTCCATAGATTTTTGGAAAATTTTGAGTTGCCATGGTGGCTTATATTTTCTCGTCAGCGTGACATCTGACAAAGCCCATATAAGTTGTTTTGACAGACTCCTAAGATACTAGAAATATATTTTTGTAAATTCTTTTACAATTTTCTTTGAACTTTCTTATACTTTTCACGTAATGATTGATCCATTAGAACTCATAATTAGGAAAATCACAAGAAAAGAGACTCAACTGAATATCTTTATTATAGTGGCATTGTCACAGCCTCAGGTGACTTCCAGTGTACTTGTTTATGCAATAATATCTTTTCATATTCTAACAGTGTTAGTCTTAAAAATATTTCTATCATACTGGTGCATAAAATGACACTGGGGACAGATAGCTATGAATGAATTACTAGGAGTTATGCTGCAAATATATATATAAGATCTTTTCATAATGCAGATTACATAAATTTGAATTAAGTGACTTTTAAGAATGTTGATTATTGATCTGATAAACTATTAGAGCCATTAGGGACTTTTGTGTAAATAACTATTTTTAAAATTCATGCAGCTTTATAATAAAAATTCTTATGAAAAATACTTATGGTCTCTTGTATGCTGAATAGCCACTTTTCAACATTAAATGTCTTGGCCAAAAATACATTTTAAAATTAAGAACCATTTAAATTATACAACCATCAAAAAAAAAGAAGAAAAAGAAAAAAAAGTGAATTACTCAGCATGCACTTTAGCACTTATATTACTTTAAAATGACCAAGACATTTTGTTTTAAATCCCTGTAAACATGACTTACATATTCTTTAAATGACAAGCCATTCTATGTTCTACTGATTATACTATATACTCTACCAAAAAAGAAAATTATACTTTTTATTGTGGTGCTGATCCCTATTTTGAACAATTAGAGGTATCAAGGAGCCCTATGTATGATAGCTACATTCATAAAAAACACGTAAGTCACAGAAATGTGTCATCACTGAAATGAAATGTGTTTAGTCTGTGCTAGGATGAAGGTTGAGTGTAATTCTTCATAGCTCTTTGTGACAACTCTTCTTGGTGTGAAAGAGAAAACTAGAGAATATACTTTTATTTACCCAACTCTCAATAAAACATATTAATAAATTAATTAATGATACACCCTTGCTAACACTGTAAGCTCCTTGAGGACGGTAACTGCAGCTTATTTATTTTTAAGCACCGCAATATTCTGCTTCATAAATGTGTGGGGAATAAATGAATGACAGATGAGTGTACGTATTCAAAAGGAAGAAAACATTTTCTCTATCCAAAGGAAAAGACTCCAGGCATCAGAAAGAAAATCTATCTTTCCAAGGAAAGATATTACATAAAACGTGTTTTAGAATCATAAAATTTTAGAGTTGGAAGATACTGTTGAAAGGTGATTATACATATACATTCAATGCCACATTCACTAAATTTTTATAAATTGCAAAAAGTTTGGAGATTTCTTTTTTTTTTTAGCTTGATTCTGTTGGGGCTCAGAAAATGATACCCCAAAGTATGTCGCTTGAGCGTGCTGAGCACTTTGAATTAAGGAAATTGGAAGGCCTTAGAAGCTGCCGCAGAACCAAGGTCTCTCTGACCTTCCCTTGTTTCTCTCCCCACATGCAGGCAGGAGCTCTCTCTGAAGTTCCCTTATCTGACTGAGGGAAGTTCTTCCAAAGAAACACAATTGCCTTCAATCCCATGTCTGAAATCTCATTAACCAGAGAATATTAATCATGGAAGAAGAAACTGAAGATCATCACCGCACCCACTTGGATAGACTTTGCATCTATTCTTCCGAGGGCTGTTCCCTGAGAGACTTTATCTGCATATTAAGACAACCTTTGCCTGCAGTGCAGTCTCACCTGTCACCTTCTCATAACTTGTCACCACCTCCTCAGCCCAGAGAAATTTTGCCTCAGGCTATTGTCTGTTCTTCAGGTCCATTCATCTCCCCTGAAAATAATTTGCTCTTCCTCTAAAATTACCTATATCTCCCACTTCCCTCTCCCCTATGAAGAGTGTATTTAAGCTTCGACCATGTTGCCCTTATTTGAGTGTCATATTGGTGTGACTCCTGTGTACTAGCACGTTAATAAATTTGTTTACCTTTTCTCCCACTAACCTTTCTGTTGCTGGTTTATTTTGGCAGACACAATTATCAAACCTTCAGAGGGAAAGTTTGAACTTCCCTACAATTTTCTCCCTCTCCCCCGATTTGAGACTTTTCATCTTTCGGTGTCGAGGAAATAGCTCTCTGTTTTTATCCTTTACCTTATTTGGCACAAAGTACATAGATAACTTTTACAGAACAACCTTATTGGAAATTGGAAAGGAAATTGTTTCTCTAAACCATTTTCCTAACTTGGTTTGAGGACTGTGTTAATGAGGCCAGAGCAATGTATTTTTTGTCTATAGCCACTTTTTGGCCTCTTAACATATTCAGTGTTCTCAGTGAGAGGTCAGGAGAGAGTAGAAGAATCTAGCACCTCTGAAAAAGCAAGTCACTGCATAGCCCTAATCTCAGCAGGTCATACACATCACTTTTTTGTAGGCAGGACAGTATGATGATAATTCCTTGCAGGTCAATCCTGAGGACTTCAGAGCTACTATTAAGGGATGCATACAGCCAGACTTGGCCTTTAAGTTGTCCCTGCTCCCCACTCTACATGCCATTCAATAAATGCAGACAAATGAAATGTTAAGGTTGAGGAATTACCATTTACCCGCCCCCCAAAAAATCCCGAATCATCACAAATACATCAATGTGGGATAATTTCAACAGGCCAATACCCCAAGTTTAAACATTTTTTAATGTCAGGTGAGCTCCAAAAGATGCTTGCTTACCTTTATTTGAAGCCAAGATAAATACCCTGTATTATGTAAATGTTTGCATTGGTATGAGATTTTTGCTAGAATTTAAATGAGCCCAGGGCCCCCAGCTGGCACAGACACAGGGGTGGGAAGCATGACGGAAGCAAACTTGCTCACCACAGATGCTTTCTCAGGTCACTGAGCTCCGTAATCACTGAAGGATCAACATCCTGTGCCAATAGTCAGGGCCTCTCTTGAGATTGCTTGGCCAGGTGCTATTTTAATGCCATTTCTCTTCACCACCTGCTTTACACAGAACCTGCTGCTTTTGCTGTTGTTGCTGTTGTTGCTGTTGTTGCCTTTATTAGAGCATCTTTTTTGTTCCAAATGTTTAGGTGCTAAAAATAATTTTAACCCTATAAGTATCCGAAATATTTTAGATGCTCAATAGAAAATAAGATCAATAACCCTGGAAAGAACATCATTTACTAACAGCCCAGGAGATGGGAGTTGCCCTTAATAAAGCACATCCAATAGGCAAACACAAGCATTGCTGCACAGTAATCCAAAGTACTTTCTCAGCCCAACGGACTTCAGTGAGACTCCCATTTCAGAAAATGTCATATCAATGAGAATATATGTGTGGATGATTTGGGATTTTAACCCTAAATGTAAGTCTGGCTTTCACTTAGTGGGCGCTAATGGTACAGCTGGACTAGGTTTACAGCTGGACTTCATCTTAATGAAGTCAGAACTCAGGCAGTCTTAGTTCCTTAATATTTTAAATTATCACTGGTTCTGTAGGGATTTTTTTAAAAAAATGCTTGCCTGTTGTTAAATAATAATATCCTGTGTACTCACTAGCTCTTTCTTCTTAAAATTTCACAGCCACACTGGGACATAAGCAAGCAGGATTCATTATCCCCACCTGAGCAATGAAGAAACAAGATTTAGAGAGGTTGGAGAGTTCTTGTTTTTGTATTTTTCCCACACTAGTAAACCATTATTCCTCACAGTCTACACACGCATAGCAATGAGTTCACTCCCGCCACCACAGCTCTATTCTGTTTACAAATGACTCTTTCAGGGTATAGGCACTGTTTTGCACATTAAAGAGAAACATGCTGTCTGTGCTGGCAAAGTCCCTGCAATTCTCAGTACGCTTGGGTGAGAGCAGGTAAGAAGGAAGAGCTCAGAGGAGAAGGCTACGTTCTGACCTCACCAGTTGGAGGGCTTTGCCTAAGCCACCTCACTTCTTGGGGCCTTGGTCTCCTCATCTATAAAAGTGAGGCGGTGGCACTATGCAAAATAGTGGCATTGGTTTATGCCCCCTGCACCGCACTGCACCATGCTCTTTTGCTCCTATGTCTAACGACTTCTTGATCCTTTCTAAACCTTCTCTTGGGAAAGAAAGGAAGCTGTTTCACCAAGAAATCAATAGCAGGTACCAGCTTAAAGGGTTACTTCTTGGAAATATTTGCATTAAAATTAATGTCTGGAAGGTAAGATTTCAGTAGGCATCAATCTGTGTATGGTAAGGAAGAGTATTTTTCCTGGAGTGGCATAGGAAATATGGTGGTTGCCTAAATGTGCCACTCAGCTCCTTCTGCAGGGAAGGATGTGCTGCCCAGCTTCAGGGCAGGTGGTCAGCAGACAGCCTCCAGCCAATAGTCCCTTCAGGGTTGGCCCCAGCTGCAAAGTGTAGCCTCCCTCTCTGGAGGTCCCACCCTCTGCAGGTCACCTGTATCCAGTGATGAGCAAAGGTGTGTGAGAGGCAGTATAAAGACCAGCTACATGGGCCACACAGTGGGGACCCTGGCAGGTAATCCCCTCTTCAGAGCTCCCTTCTGGAAAGGCCGGGACTTTGGTTGGCCTTTATTCACTGCAGGTCAACTTCTCCCCTACCTACCAATGACAGAAGCCTAGGTAGAGCTGGGGAAGGGGAGAGTTGAGAAAAGGTCCTATAGAGAAAGACAAGGTGCCAAAGAGTCTGTTTTCAAAAACCTCATTTAACACAGAAGAATGGAGAAACACACGTACAAAAGACCACAGCAAGAAACAGATAAAGCAGGAAAACAAGGACACATTGATGTTTTCTGAGGGAAGTACCTAAATGTGGAGGTCCCAAGAGATAATGATGTTGTAAAGGCTGAGATTCTTCCGGGAGGCCTTTAGGAAGTGCCAAGCTCAGAATAGTCTCTGGTTCACTTCCTGTCATCCCAAGTTTCTCTTTAGGACTTGCCTGAGGATGGTGCCCAGTTATACTGAGTAACATAGCACATTTGTGGCCACAAACTTGACTTCAAAATTACTCCCAGATTACAGTTTTCCTGCAGATTTTTACAGGAAACTTTTCAGGCTGTGCTTGGCTCTCTGTTACCATATATACATCTATCACACCAAAAACATGTAACTTATTTCAGGCAAGGTTAATAACAGAATACTCTGATTTCTTACGTTTTTACAAAGGACATTTCACTAAATTTTCTTGTGTAAAAGCCATAGAACATGGAATGGTACAGTAGAAAGAATGCTTGATATCAGTGACTACACCCTGAATGGTTCACGGAAAGGTCAGACCTTGGTGTCAGAGGTCACAGAGATGTCACATGGCTTCTTAATGAATGCAGGGTGGAGTATTATCCCTAAGAAATACTGGCAGTCAGAACAAAGGACCTTTACTATTGTGCCAATTATTACTGTTTAAGGGATGACTCACTTTTGGTGATTAGACTAGTATCATCCAAAAATGGAGCTTTTGAGTTTGCTCCAGTTTTTGATAAATTGATTCCTGCTGAAGAGGACTAAAATCTCAGTGTCAGCATTCAGTGTCTTAACACATTATCTTCATGTCTAGAGGCAGCTTGAACCAGCGTCTTAGGTAAAGGACTGGAGGCAAGGAATTCTGAGACTGGGAAAGCCCTAGTAGGAAAAGCATGGCTAATGGGGCATGATTTAAACTTGATTCTCGGTTTGCCATCGAACCAGCTCTGAACGTGGAGCCATTTGTATGATCTCTCTGAGCCCCAGTTTCCAAATCTGTAGAAGAGGGATAATCATTCTTGCCTTGCAAAATTATTGCAAAGTTTATCTTAGATCATGTATGCTATACACAGGAAGTATTAGGCACACAAAAAGTATTGACTTTTCTTACTGCTTGTTGGTGATTTAGGGTGAGTTTATGCTGTACAAGAGTTAGTTTTCTGAATCTGACTGACCCTTCTTATGAGATATTAATAATTAAATGGTTGTGCCTTTTTTATCACTATGATATACTGGAAAAATACCAATTGAAGTAACAACATTCAGCATCAGTCTCATTTTGAATGGGTAGACTCACAAATACAGCTTCCTTACTCACTTATGACATTGATACTGTCATATTGATATCCTTTAAGAATTATGGTTTGTGTTTTATATTTTTATGTATTATATTTTATGCTTTATATTTTCAAATATAAATACAGTTAATATAAAATCTTCTTTTACCTTTGAATTCCAGTTCCAGAGACATGTTTCTAGTTCTCAATGTTTGCCTTTTATCTATATTAAAAGTAACCATTCTTTTAAAGATGTGTCAATGTGTAATCTCTGTACATTGAATTCTGACACAAATCCTCTGAGAAGAGTAGTTGCACAGTGAAGTGCTCCAGTTTGGGGCACTTATTAACAATACATACAGACCAAAAGACAATGCTCATCTCACCTTTATTATGATTTCCCAATGAGTTTCCTGAATAGTTTCCATTGTTACATTGATTAATCATGAAATATAACTTATTAACTTGAACAATCACATGGTAATTTTTTTGTGGATGAAATCATATAATTCATATACAGTGTAAAGGGTTTATCACCTCCTTTTGAAACTCATTACCTGATTATAAATCCATTATAATATAGTAAATAACATCAACATCTTTACCAACTTGGGAGTCAGATTTGGGTTCAAATGTTAGCTCCACAACAAATTGCTTGCATAAATTTGGGGAAATTCCTTATCATTTTGGAGCCTCAGCTTCCTCATCTATTAAGATTGGGCTGGTAATGATATACAATGACGTTTTAAGGTGATTAGAGAATGTGCGTAGGGCAAGTAGTATGCCCCTTGACACATAGTAGTTGCTTATTATATAATTACAATGATTACCAATTTCCTCATCTTTACAAATGGATGATCATACCACTATAAGAGGGTTATGGTATGGACAAAATGGCAGGTCATGTACAGGTGCTGTGAGCACACACAGGAGAGTACCTCTCTTGGGGAGAAGGCTTTCTTAAGAAATTATGTGTCATCTGAAACTTGAAGGCTATATAGTGTTAGCCAAGCCAAGAAGCTTGGGGGAACATGTTTTACATGAAATGATCAGTGTTGAACAGAATATTCTTTTCACTTTTATCACACCAGTGATGGCATCCTTGTCATATACACTCATTTAGGTCATAAGCTACATTTTATTTAGCACTGAACCTCCCCAGCATCCCCCTTCTATTATAGGAATAAGCAACAAAAGAAAAAGCAGATAAATTGGACTACATCAAAATTAAAAACTTTTGTGCTGCAAATGATATTATCAAGAAAGTGAAAAGACAACCCATAGAAGATGAAAAAATATTTGTAAAGCATACATATGATAAGGGACTGGTATCTAGACTATATAAAGAATTCCTACAACTCAATAATAAAAAGACAAATAATCCACTTTGAAAATGGACAAAGGATTTGAATAGACATGTCTCCAAAGAAAATATAGAAATGGCTAACCAGCATATGAAAAAAATGCTCAAATTATTAGTCATCAGGAAAATTAAAATTAAAACCATAATGAGAAGCCACTCCATACTCACTTGTATGGCTATAACTAAAAAAAATAAGGAAAAAAGAAAAATAGCCAGTGTTGGTGAGGATGTAGAATAATTGGAACCCTCATACATTGCTGGTGGAAATGGAAAATGGTGCAACCATTTTGAAGAACAGTTTTAAAGTTCCTCATAAAGTTAAACATAGAGGCAGAGAAGTATCCTGTTTAACTCCACTATGACCCAGCAATTTCACTTCTAGGTACATAACCAAGAGAAAGTAAAATAAATATACATCTGCACAAAAACATGTGCATAAATGTTTATAGTGGCATTACTCATAATATTCAAAAAGTGGAAATAGCCCTAATGTCCATCAACTGATGAACATATGGTATATCTATAAAAAGAATATTATTCAGCATTTAAAACGAATGAAGTACTTACACATGCCACAAGAGGATGAACTTTGAAACCATTATGCTAAGTGAAAGAAACCAATTACAAAAGATCATATATCGTGTGATTCCACTTATATAAAGTTCAGTGTAGGCACATCTATAGTGACAGAATACTGAGTGGGGAGCCTCGGCCTGGGGGCGTGGGGGTGAGGAAAATGGGAATGACTGTTAGTGGGCAGGGGATTTCTTTCTGGAGTGATGGAATGTTCTAAATGTAGATGGTGGTGATGGTTACAGAACTCTCGGACTGTATTAAAACCACTTAATTTGGTGAATTTTATGGTATTTAAATTATATTTCAATAAAGGATGTTTAAAAAAACCAAAACCATACAGGGACTCAGGTATGTCAGAAGACGGTGGAAATTCTAAAGCTCATTGCATTTCTGAGGTCTTTTTGAAACTACAGATATTCTAAAAAGTGTATGTATACATATATTTAAAGCATCCTGATGTATAAATCAAATTACTTTTTGATTTAAGTGAAACTGGATTGAGACAACCTCAACACGAAGTTAAGCCTGTCAAAATGATACGATACCATTAGGAAATTATTTGACTTTCTCTGTTTATCATGTTAAATTTTTATAGCCTCTTCTAAATTGCTCTTTAGTTATGTAGGATTGCGGTACTATTACCTGGGCCAATATTTAAGTATTAAGGCATAATATCTAGCAGGTACAGTAGTGAACAATATATCTCTCACTCATCTACTGTTCTCTTAATAATAATAGATACACCTCCATTAACATAGTAAAATCATTTCATAAAGATTTTAATGCACCAGCTGGACCCAGAAAGCAACTTTGATTTCTTGTCCAGTATCCTTTCAAACCTGGCCCGGAAACTTGTTTTTTCCTATCACTTGGATGAAATCTCAAGTATTCATACAATAAAAACTCATCTACTCACTTTTAGTTATAAATATTATCTCATTTTGTCAACCGAACTATCTAGCACAGGGTCATAACCCAAACTCCAAAATTCACGTCTATTTAGTTCTTCTCTTCTCTTACAGCTCAATACTGCATTATGCCTGGAAGGCTGTAGCAGAAAGCGGGTGGGAAGAAGACACATTCCTTGCCTGCTTTCTGTGGTTTCTGATCCTTCTCAGGAGAGCGTGGATCAGGGACCTGGAGTGGGGAATTTGGAATCACTCAGTCAAGAGGACAAGAGGAGACTGGAATTCTGCTCACACTCTGCTCACCAACCCATGTGCCCTGGCATGGCATTGTGCCCACCGGGAAGAAGAGGTGACATTGAAATTTGCACATGCTTATCACCTGTTCACAAGTCTTTTGCCCATGGGGTGGGGCTGCACCTACTTCAAGAGTGCACCATTTACTCTTGTTTCTTTTTTAAGACTAGATGATTCCAACACCATAAAGACAGTGCTCCCCTATCTCATTACTCAACTTGAAAAATTACCAAATCTTAGGGATGTCTTTTCATTTCATATGAAGTTGTAGAAGCAATGGGAATTTTTTTCCCCCCTGAAGGTTCAAGTCTGCTAAAATAAACTGACAATAGAACAACAGGAGAAAAGGCATACAAATTTATTAACGTGTAGGTGTGCATGGGAGTTACATAAAATATGAGACTCAAAAAAGGGTGAGATGCTTGAAGCTTAAATACCCTCTTTATAAGGGAAAGGGAGATGAGGGATGTAGGCAATTTTGAGGAGTAGTAAATGATTTTCAGGGGAATTGAATGAGCCCAAAAAACAGGCAATGTCCTAGGACAAAATTCCTCTGATCTCTGAAGGAAGTGGCAACAAATTCCAGGAAAGTGGGGGGCAAAACTTCACTGTGAAAGTAGGTTGTCTTATCATGCAGATAAAGTCTCCCATGGAATATCTGGGAGCTGCTCTCAGAAGAATAGACGAAAGGTCTGTCTTGGGCATGGTGACTTTTAGTCTTTTCTCACGTGCTTAGTCTTTCCTGGTTACTTGATGAGAGTCCTCTGGAGGGGGGTTTAAGACAATTGCATTTCTTTTGGAAGACGTTCCCACAGCCAGATAAGGGAACTTCCGGAGAGAGAGCACTTTCCTCCCCTTGGTGGAGGGGAAGGAGAGACCAAAGGAAGGACAGAAATTTCTTGGTTCTGAGGCTGCTTCTAAGGCCTTTTACTTTCCTTTAGATCAAAGTGCTCAGCATGCTACAGCGTCACACATTTTCTGAGCCCCAACAAAGCCATCATTCTATGGGCTACCAAAGGCCTTAAACGCACTGCCTGTAAATTTACTTCGATGACTGCTTCACGCCGTGCCTCTTGGCTATATAAACCACCCCCTCCACGGTCCTCGCCACGTGTGTAAACCAAGCCTGTCCTTTCAGTTTCACCTTCCTGGTGAGGTCTTGCCCTGACTGTCCTGGTGTAGACACCCCTTCACCCTTGGAGAGCCCAAAGCACCCAGTGCCAGTTCCTTGGATACTTTTCTTTCCCTTTGTCTTTCTTCGCCTTCCTCCCTCCCTCCATGCCTCTCCCCTTCTTGTTCTCTTTTTTCCTTTCTCTCTTTCTTCCTGATCCAACTTTTATTTCCAACTGTGTATGTGATTTAGAAAGTTAAGTGGCATAACTCCTTCAACTAAAAAGAATAGTGCCTCACCCCGTACTTCTCACCGGCGAGTCCTGCGCCTCAGAGCAATCACGTTTTATTGCTTTGCTGTCTCTCCTGCCATTTACCTTCACATTTCTAAACAACATGCTTGGACTGTTCTTTTTAGACTTTTTTCAATTTTATAAATTACCTATTTACTTCCTTCTAACACAGACTAGGATTTAGTAGTCTTACATCAGAGCTAACACAGATATTTCATCATTTTGTGATAGTTTGGTAATACATTTTAACATCTAGATTTGGTGTTTGCGTTGTTATGTTTAAGTTACATCTTTGTTCATATCAAATCTCGTAGAAAACATGATTATATTTCTGTGCTTGTATAAGTTTTTGTTTTTCCAGGATTTAATAATTGCCTCATTTATTTGCCTGTATCTATCATTAATGTATCTGTAATCTGTCTGACTGAACTCTAAACGCCTATAAATGCAGTCAGGCATCCTAGTTTTGTGGGGTTTTTTGATTATACCCCTCCTGGAACCTTCTGTTTTTCTATTCTGATCAGGACTGATTGCTCCGCTCGCCTCAGTGTAGTTATTTTCCTGGGACTTTCCTTCCTCTCCATCCTGGGAATTCCCTTTGCTTTTTCCCCATCATTTGTCTTCCTTGATTTGGTGCCATAGATTTGGAACACATGAGCCAGCATCTTCCCAGGAAAGTGAGTGTGTCTGGGGCTGGGGAGAGAGATGGATGATTATTTTGAAATTTTGTTGCATGAGTGAAGATGTCTGTATTCTACCCTCATCATTGATTTATAATTTGGTTTGGTATAGAATTTTATGTTGTTAATCATTTTCCTTCAAATTTTGCAGGTTTTTCTCCATTCAGTTCAAGCTTCTAGGGAGGCTATTGAGAAGTTTAAAACCATTTTGATGCTGATCCTTCTCTGCAAGCTTTTAAGACACTCTCTTTGTCTCAGGTTTTCCTAATGAGGGTTCTTTTCATTTATTGTAATAGCTGCCAGTAAATTCTTTAGAATTTGTATTCCAAACATTTCTCAAGTTCTCACTATATACAGGAACTGTTTTGGAACTCGTGTCTGGAGTTCTGTGAAATTTTCTTTTATTATTTCTTATTTCCTACCCTTCATTTTCTATTTTCTCAATTTATGGAGCTCCTATCATCTGCCTTTTGAATATCCTGATTTGATTGTCTAATTTTCTTACCTTTTCTCACCTATTTTCAATTTCTTTTTCTAGTTATTCTCCCATTCAAGAGATGTCCTAAATTATCTTCTGTTCTTGTTTAAAAAAATACAACTTCTTCTCTCATTTTAAAGTTTTTTTTCTAGTTTCCTTTAAGTTTTTTTTCTTTCTGTTTCGGATTCCATGTTTAATAGTAGCAGCTTTTTGCAAATGACTGGCTATCACTCCATCTCAGAGTGAGGCTCTGAAGAGCTGGTAGCAAGCGATGGGAGACCAGGCTCATGCACTGCCACTGTTTCCTCTAGGACTAATAAATTCTGCTAAAGCTGGTCCTCCATTCTCCTGCCAGGCAGGATATAAATCTGTCAGCCTGCAATGTGGATCCTCCAGGGGAAGGGAGGAGGAAGAGTGGACCAGGTGTCTCAACATGTAGAATGCAGATGATCACGCAATGCCTTCATTTTCAGGACTGGCTTCCCTTCCATGGTCACAGTGTCTGGTGTCCACCTGTCCAGAACTTCATTTTGATGAGAATCTTTATGGTAACCTTCTCCTTTCTTCCAGAGCCAGGGAATGAGAAAAGGCATCTAGGGATATTACTATTCCCTGTGATGTTTCATTCTATCCATCTGGGGTCGGCTGCCTTCCCATCTCCTCTTTCTAAGCTGCATGATACCTCCAGTCCCTGAGTATTTTCAGGGTTTTGTGGTCTGCTCTTGGCTTCTGTCCATCAGGAGTGTACTTTCCCAGAAAGCTCAAATCTATGCGAGTTACCACTTGGCTGTGACTCGGCTGCATTTTTTTTTTTTCTGCTTCTCTTCTTTTGTTCTTATCATTTGGGGGCTTTTGAAAATAAGCATGTATGTCCCATTGGCCACATTTAGTTTAAAGTCTGTTTAATTGTTTCTTCTAGACATTTTTCCTTTGGTCAAAATATTTTCTCTCCCCCTCACTTTATTTTGCCCAAGTCTCCAAGTGTCCCAAAGCAGTGATTGTGGCCTGCCATCAGTCTGTGAAGTGGGCAGCAAAATCATGGCAGGACTGATTTTCAACACGGTAGTGGGTGAGGGAGGAAGTGAGAGAGGTGGCCTGACCTCAGCCTGGGCTGTGGATGTCGGTCACACTCTAGGGGGACGCTGGGGTGGTCTGAGGATGGGGGGAAGCTGGTCCGAAATAACTACTCCCGGCTGGGGTTGCGACAGGCTGCCGGAAGAGGAAGACAGGCATCCTAGGGATTGTCCAGACTTGGTCAGGGGAGAGTCTCAGAAACCCTAAGCAGGTCCCGAGGTGATCCAGGTCACCAGCTGGAAGGCAGAAATGAGCCCAGTCTGTTGCACTCCTGTTTTTCTAGCTATGGGGCCCTTGGGAAACTTACTTAACTCTCTGAACCTCAGTTTCTTCAGTTATAAAATGGGATCATTAGCCATACCTTCTTCCTGGGGTTATTGTGAAAATTAAATCCATTAATATCATAAAGGACTTAATATAGTTTCAGATAATGACTCAATGAAAAATGACTCAATAAAAAAAATGAAGGAAAAAGACCAGTACAATCATGCTTTATATGTGGCTCAGAGTAGGTGCTGCTCAGTAAAGCTTTGTTAACTAGGTGAGTGAAATACATCTAGCGCTCATCATGCTGAATTGAAATTTATGGTCAGTTTTCTGTACTTGGCAAGAGAACTATCAAAGAACTATTTTAATAGTTGCTTTTAGTTGGAATAATTAGCCACATAGCCCTGCAATTGAAGAGATGTATACTTCTAAATTTCTTCCAATAACACCACCAGGTAGACAAATCATGACTGATTAACCAAGAGCTATGCTTTGTTTGGTCCAGTAACAATTCTGCCCCCGGCGTGTCGGCACAGTCTTCCAGGGACTCTGACTGATCAGCAAGGAACCGAATGGCTGGTAATTTCTAATTTATAAACACTGCTTGACGTAGGCAGTCGGGCATTCTGCCACACTGCTATGGCCTGAAAAGGCCCAACCACTTTTCAGTGCGCGGAAAGCAATTTCGAGTGACTTAATAACTCTTTACCTACCTCTCTGCTGGGGTTCACAGACACCATTGGATGGAGACGGCCATCCAGTGGCCTCAGGACAAGGGGTTCAGGTTACAGCTTCATGGGGTTTCCAGCTGAACAATGAGTATATTGTGAAAGTCCCATCTGTCAAAGTAACCAAAGTATAAAGAGGGAAATAATACAATTAGACCTTTAAGACATGTACATTTATCTTTAGTTTTTCAAAACTGATCTTAATTTGGCAAGATTTTCTTTGGCAAAGATGTCAGAGATTGGCATTCTTTGATATAAACTGAGATCTTGTCTAAAATGAGTCTCGGAGTACAAAGACGAAAATAATGAGTAGCAACTAGTACTATTGAGGGGGGGGGGAAATGAATCCTGTCTATAAACTAAGTGTTCCAATAAGACAGATAACTACATAGCTTAGGTGAAGCACTATTTTTAAAATATTGAAACATTTCCACCTGCCAACAGCATGGAAAGGCTATATATGGAGATAGAAGGAACTGAGAAAATCCCTGATAGTGAAAGGACACTGTCTTCTCTGTTTGCTGGGACCTCAAGCAGTGTCGCTGCTGGAATCCTAGTTCCCTCAGCAATTCTTTTCTGTTCTCAGGGGCTCAGACTCTCACTTTCAGCCTTTTTGGCAGCTATAAGTCACCTTCTAGACCCCTGCTATTTGAATTTGGTGGGATGCTCCTCCATCTGTCAGATGCTTTCTCTCTGGTCACCCCAGAGTCATTTCTCACCTTCTGCCATCAGCCGTCTATGCAGCAGCTACACACAAGTCCTGCTGCTTCAGAACAACCATCCTCCCTCAGTGACCTGAGCCCAGGCTGCCACACTCCGATAAGCCATCATTGGACCCTGCCTGGGTCTCATGCTGGGGCCACATGATACTGGTTGTGATTACCCCACACCTGGTTTTTAGTGCATTAGCAGAAATCGTTACCCTTCCTGAAGGAGAACTTTGCTTTTTATCCTGTCTTCCCCGCTCCCTTAGACCAAGCTAAACAAGACACATTATCCAGGTGGTGTGTCCTCTTCTTAATTCTCTAGTAAATGAATTATTGGATATTCGGTGCACCTACAACCTTGTCTGGGTCTGAAAGGGCAGTGAACGGAAGGCAGACACCCAGACATCCCTCAGCAACTCAGAATGCCATTAGGCTGGTGTTCTTCCTTCCTCCCTCAAGGTGCCTTAGACCAAGGACTCATCATCAGTTGTCTAGACAAAATCCTGATCTGTTTAATGAATCTAGCCTTACAAGAACCTCAAGTACAAGCAAGAGCACCACCCCAGGACCAACACTAAGAAATGCGTGTTTATGAACCTGAATGAGATTCCTAGGCCTTGTTTTGTCCTGCCAACACTATGGTATGATGCTGGATGAAAAACTGATGGAATGTTCTTGAAGATGATTAGAAATAGTAATTTTTACAGTTCACTATTGATTACTATTGACTTGTTGTCCATTTTTCTACCTTGATGGTAGAAATGATCTCCTTGGGAAAGAAAAATGTTTGCTGGACCCTAGTCATATCTGTAAAGTTTTGGTGTTTAAGAAACGGGTTAACATGTACCGTGGTCCTGGTCTACTCTACCTTACATAATAGAGACATCAAGACTTCTGACTTTGAAGGAGGTAGGAAATTCCTTCCTAGCATTGATGTTGTGAGGAAATAAGACAGGTGAAAGTCAATTGCCTAACTCTGAAGCTGAACTTCTAATGATCAAGACCACCTTTGGCCACCTAGACTGCCACCTTTTAGGAGAGCTAAAGCAGACGTAGGTACTCAGATTTCAAGGGATCAGGTCAGGCTTCACGACGTTTCACTTCTTCATAAGGTAGACTAGGAGCAGGAAAGTATCTTGTCTGTCAAGGTGGACTATCTGGGACAATAAGGTTGCTCCAATTTCACAAATTTTCTGTCCCTACAACTTCAAGCTATAGCTGAATGAAATGACCCAGTGAAGCCAGCTGATAATTAGGCTCTATCCTCAGCCCTTTAAATGTAGCTAATCCACTCACACATCATGGCGCAGAGAGCATGGGCTCAAACTACACAGACTCATCTCAAATACTTACCTGACACCCTCAGGCTTTGCTACTTGACCTGTTATTCCCAGGTCTTCAATCTTCTGGCTCTTCCAGCTCCCCAAATCTGGCTTTAAATCCTCTTACTATTTTAGTACTCCATTTGAGCCTCTTTAATGATTTTTAATCTCAAGCCCCTGGTAGACTCTTGGGATCTCAGCAGGGATATTTCTCTTCAACTTTTGTATTCTCAGAGCACCAACTGTCACTCCTACCCCACCACTATGGCCTTAAGCTCTTTTTTGTTTTGTTTTGTTTTGTTAGAGGAGGATGATTATACATTAACTGCCTAAAGAAATGTTTCAACATAAAATAACTTATTTTTTCACTGTTTGCTCTACATGTACCCACCCCAATTCCCCACCCAAGCACACAATACTATAAGCCAAGCCCACTTGTTTTTGGAGACTTCATTTAGATATACTACAATGGCCTCTTATCTGTACCTCCACAGCTATGTCCTCATGACATTGACCTTGAACAAAGCAACCCAGCAGTGCACACAAACACACTCACAAAAAATATTACTCGGCCCATCATCCCTAATTCCTGCTTGCAACTGGATCATCTTTGCAATGTCTGTATATGGAATTGATCCTGATTCTTGGCCAGCATTTTCCCTGAGTTCAGTTAGTTAACTCACTTCTTCCTATTTCTGCTACTTTCTTCTAGCTGACTACCCAGGCATCTTTATACAGTGGTATGTTCTGAAACAGTCCTGGGACTAACACTGAAAATTCAGTATTTTCTCTAGAGGGCAGAACTAGGATAGATAAGGTAAAAATTACAGCAAGAGAGATGGAGTCCTAATATAAGGAAAATCTGGCCAGGTGAGGTATCTGGCGATGAAGCTGGCTGCCTTAGAAGTGATGAACTCAACCCCAATTAATATATTTAAGTCAAGGTTGAATGACTAACATGATAAAATATTCTCTGTTTAGAAAGAGATGTAAGAGAGAACACGCAAGAGTCTTTCTACCTATAACATTCTATAAGAACAATACACTCAAATACTTAAGTGTAACTGAACATTAAACTCAGTTTTGTCTGAGGTATCAGAGGCTGAGAGTAAACAGTGATCCTCACATTCCCAAGTGAGGTAAGCGGGGACAGACCCCTGCAAAGGACATGCTAAGGGAATAAAAGTGGTTCTGCTAGCAGAAAGAATCACCATAGCCAGTCAGGAAAGGAGCACTGTTGAAGAGGACGGGGTAACCCCATAAAGAACCTCTGCCATATATACCCGCACTCACAGAGAGTGCTGTTCCCCCATCTCCTCAAACCAAGTCTGTGCTTTGAGTGGAGAGCTGTCCTCAGAGCTGGGAGGAGGCATAGAAATAAAGAATGAGGCCAGGTACAAGCTTAAGAAATTTCAAGGCGACAAGAGTGACTATCGCTGCCCCCTTAGTGGCAGAGCAAGGTGAGACAGCAGAGTCCTAGGAAGGAGCCATTCTTTCCCCAACAGGCTCAGTTTCCCCACGGGGCAAATAGAGCTGATGTTGAGCCATCCTGAGAGAGCCTCCACCCAAAAGGGCTGCCTGAATAGCAAGGGGACCCTAATAGAGACAGCCTGTGGGTGATGGAGTGCTAGGGTCTAGGGTCTGAGGAAGGAAGTAGGAAGCTGACACTGGAGGAAGCATTCAAGTATCAGTTAATACTCAGTCAATTAATATACACCACCATACATGGAGGTCCCTTGTGTGTTTTGAGGATAAATCGAATGGATTGCTTGGAATGATGGGGAGTTTGGGGAACTGTCACTGGAGTGTTAGATTAGGACCAAAATTTGAAGGGCCCTGAATGCCAGCCTAAATTCTATAGTACAAATCAGTAAGTGGAATACCGTGCAGACATTGGACTGAGAGAGAGCATGATGTTAGATAAAGGGGGATATATTCTTCCTTCGTCCCACTCATTTCCCTAGTATGGATCAGATTTGCCCAAAATCAAATTGAACCAATTTCTATTGAGGTTTACTCTTTCATATTCTTTACTTTATCCTTGTAGTCAGCTTTTCCCCTTCATTATTTTTTGTTTGTTTACTTGTTCACATGCATGCATTTGGTCACATGCATGAAGTCATGCATCTTGTCTTCAGTATCCTATGCTGGTGTTACATTGCCTGCTAATACAATTCCTACTTCCAGCTATTGTTATAAGTTTATCAAAGAGTCCTTATTCTAACTGTCATCCACCAAACCCAAACTTTCTGTCTGATGCAATCCTCACTTTCTTAGACATGTATCTCATTTGATCATCAAACCATTTTACTGAAGCCTTTCAAAATTCAATTCAAAACTCAACTCATTTATGACGCATATACTATTCCTATAGAATCACAGACATTCTCCTAAATGAAAAATCCCAAATTAAAGTTATTGAAAACTATATCCATCCTAAAAATA
This sequence comes from Daubentonia madagascariensis, assembly GCA_023783475.1. Lineage (NCBI taxonomy): Eukaryota > Metazoa > Chordata > Mammalia > Primates > Daubentoniidae > Daubentonia > Daubentonia madagascariensis. The sequence continues at coordinate 18,062,655 of JAKFHU010001684.1, read as the reverse complement.
TTCACTGTGCTGCACCTTCCTCCCAGCTTCTATTTTATTCTTATCTCAGCTAGATTCTTTCTAGAGTTAGGGCTATGTTTGAAGGAGATATGCAGTACACCCTAGCAAATGTATCACACCATTTAAAAATGCTAATGTAAAGTAATTAGTTAGATAAGTGTCTTTGGCAACTTTCTTGCTCTGAATGTGTTTTCTAATAATAAGTGTTGATGATATTAATAGACAATTATGGGAAGAATGAACAACTTCTGTATCTGTAAAACTATATTTCTCAATACCCATTACTATTGTTTCTTGAGACTACTTGCATATTTTCATTTGTTTACTTAAGGCTAAAATCCTGGAGCTGCTCTTGTGGGACTTATATAAAGAAAATGTCTCTGGTCTCTGAGGTCTTTCCTTATTCCTCAAAATTTATTAGGAAAGAAAAGTGACTGTCTTGGCAAAGATCCAGAATATTTTGCTGCATTTGTTTGTTTTTTTTATTAAAATAACTCATATTTGAAATAAAAACATACTTTATACAGTACTATTTGTTCCCTTCATTTTACATAATGGCACTACTTAAATGCCTTTTTAAAATACGTATATAGAGAAGGGTTTTATTTTTGTTTTTTGGTGAGGATATACATATGTATGTATGTATGTATTTATATGTGTGTGTGTGTGTTTTAATAATTCCTTTAGGTTTGTTCAACTTACCTCATTTTTTTTGTTTGTGTAACTTAAAATCAATAATCATTTTCTTGTTTCATGTTAAATAGTTCAGATAAAAAGCAAAAGCAAGAAATTGCACCTGGTACTTGAAAGTCTCTATTCCTGACAGCACTTCATCTTTTCTCATGCTCATATTGGCTTTTCTCCCGGCCCATCCATTCCTTAATGTAGGTGTTACAAATTGCTCTAAAGTGCCATAAAGCATAATAAACATAAATCAATATTTCTTGGTTAAAAACTTAGAAATGCTGATCCAGCCCAGGTTGGCTATAGATGTCCTGAATCTATCATGTCCCTTGGTTATTTCGTCTTACCAGAAGTCATTTCTGGGCTCAAGAATGCCTCTCTTTTTGTTTTTCTCTCTTACCCTTGTCCCCTGGACACTTGCAGTGACACATCAGGATGGATTGTGGGGAAGATATCATCCAGCAGTCTTAGAAAAGCCCCATTCTTTTTCCTTTTGGTCTCTGATCCCAGCAACTTTGGAGGAGCGGAGTGACATTCTCAGACAAAGTTAGAATGCAGGCTGGCGACATGTCAAGCTCATCTGAGGCAAATTTCAGTTTGTCATGGGAAAAAAAATGTTCATTTTCTTTTGGATTCACTGAATTAGGCAAAAGCCCACTCTTTTCCTTCTGGTTTTTGCAAATGTGGCATCTGATCTAAATGGAACACCTGCAGGCAGCTTAATGACAAAACCAACCCATTTGAATTCTGCTATCTTTGGAATTTTTTAATATGATCATATGCTACACCCTTGGGTAGAAAACCACATCCCTCTCCTGGAAATGACAGCTTGCCCCCACAGCCAACTGAAGCTATTTATGTGGCATTGTTGTTATTTATTCCCATCTCAAAGGAAATGATTGAATGGCTTTGTGGTTTCTCCCAAGAAATTGTGGAGCTATATAGGATGAAATCTGCAAGCTCAGGTGATCATCTTTCTTGAGGAGATTTTCACAGGCAGCTCTTTGGAAATTGCATGAAAAGGTTGGTAGGACATTAGACAAAGTGATTTTATTAGGCTTATTGACTCACAGTCCACTTTTCGTACTAATTGTAATCTAGTACACACAGAGGGCAGACTGCCTTCTCCCTAAAACCTCACTCCACTCCAGCCGAAAGCAGGCTCTCCCAGGATATTAAGAAGCAGCTTTTTCTGGAGGAAGATTGTGTTTCATGGGCATGGGGATGGGGAGAATTAGACAGACATCATTCCTCCAGTTATTTCCCTCCCACCTGTCCCAGTTTGAAACGCTGCCATTAACATTCATTCCTTTGGATTCTGGAAACTTTTAGATCAATAGAAAAAGAAATGACCTCTACATATATGAAAAGATGCTCATCTGTACTCATAAGGGTAATATAAATGAAAAAGGTACTCAGATCCCATTTTTTTACTAATGATATTGGCCAAACAAAATTGAACACATTTTTTTGGCAAAACTTTGAGGAAGTAGCCATCCTCATAACATTGTCAGTGGATACAAATCTGGTGGAGGGGTATTAGGAATAGCTATCAAACTTACAAATGTGATTGTTCTTTGATTTCAGCAATTCCAATCTTGAGAATTGATCCTGCAGTAAAAACTGCATATATACATGACAAATATATAATGTTATTCATTGTAGAACTCTATAAATATCCAAAATTCAAAACAATTCAAATTCCATCACCAAGGGACTGGTTAAATTAACTATGGTATATCCACAAAATGGAATATTGTGCAACAGTATAAAAGAAAGTGGCAGCTTTTATGTACTGGAAATATCTCTAGGATGTATCTTTAAATATAAAAATAAAGACATAGAATAGTGCATATATATTATTATATGCATATATGAAAAGGGGGAAATAAGAATTCATATTTGTTCTTGCTTGCTATTTGCATAAAGATATGCTGATAAGATACATGAGAAATTAATAGCAGGAGTTACCTGTGGGGCATGGGAAGGGGAACAAAATTGAGGGGGTTGGGGAGAGGAGTAAAGAATTCTCTCAATGTGTAGTGTTTGTATTTTTAAACTATGTGAATGTGTAAGTAACTTATTCAAAACAATTATTTTAATTAGAAGCCATATATTTATTTTGTAAAGCATTTTTTATTGTGGTAAAATATATATAACATACAGTTTACCATTTTAACTATTTTTAAATTTACAATTCAGTGGCATTAATTACATTCACAACATTTTGCAACCTTCACCACTATCCATTTCCAAAGCTTTTTCTTCACCCCAAATAGAAACTCAGTATCCATTAAGCAATAAATTCCTGTTTGCTACTCTCCCTATCCCCTAGTAACCTCTGATATACTGTCTGTTTCTATGAATTTGCCTAATCTAGATATTTTATATCAAAAGGAATCATACAAAATTTGTCATTTTGGGTTCCACTAATTTCACTTAGCATAATGTCTTCAAGCTTCATCTATGTTGTAGCATGTACCAGAACTTCCTTTCTTTTTATGGCTGAATAATATTTCACTCTACACATATAAAACATTTTGTTTATCCATTCATCTGTTGATTTCTCTGAAATCTCAGGCTCACAAGACACGTTGCCAAAGAACACAAGTCTTCCTATAAGCTTGGCACCTGGGGCTCTCTCCTTTCTCTGGGACCTACAAATGCCTTACGCCTCAGATCACTATTTCAAATATACCTGCAGCCAAACAGCAGGTTCCTCCACAGAAAGGGGTAATCTTTAATGCACAGAGATGGGCTGACAGCCCAGCTAGTCTGAACTGGGATCTGGCAGAAGGAGAAAGATGAGCATGACCAATGGCCAGAGTTTTCCATCCATGATCTGACAAGCAGAATGAATGACTGTCAACCCTTCTTGTGGCATCCTTGCTCTGGGCACAGTGCCCTTATCTGTGAACAGCTACCACCAAAATGCTGGTTTAACCCACCGAAGAGAGTCTACTGAAGAGCTTATCAATCATTTCTTCACTGGGTCCACCTGTGTGTGGGGTTGGTAACAAGACCCTGGCAACCATCAGGGAAATGTGAAGCTCTGGGAAATTCGTGATCTTGCCAACTGTGCTGAACTTTTTTCCCATAGAAACACTAAGCAATTTTTCACCACTTCACCTCAACACCAAGAAGCCTTTAATGGAATGTATTACAATGGAATATATCAAGGGAATATACTAAAATGGAAGCATTTCACCTAGACAGCAGTGTGTCAAAACTTAAGATATTACTCCAAGATGGATTTGCATCCCTTGAATGGTGATGCAAAAATAATCCTTTAAAAAAATTTGGCCCAATTTATGAGAAAATTTTTTTTCTATGTATGAAAACTATTCATTCAGGGAAAAAAAAAGTTTCATATTTGGTAGGCTATGTTTTGAGCTCAAAGGGAAGGTGAAAAAAACATATCTGGAGTCTTTTGGAAAGATCTAGAATACACGTTCCACTTGTAGCAATGTGACTATACAACTTACCCAGGACTCTGCAAGGCCCTGTCCTTGCCTTTTGCTTAGGTTTATTTTAAAATTTTATTTTAAGTAGTAAAAATAAAATATGAATTTACTTTCATTGTAAACTTCGAATAGAAAAAAGTGAAACTCCCTTACTTCCCCCCATCTCCTTTCACATGGGCATTTTCTACTACCAGGTGAGTGTGTATCCTTCCAGGTCTTTTACACACCTTTACATTTACATTAGTAAATTGTGACTCGGCTCTTTAATCAATAAACATCTATTCAACAAATACTTTTTGAGCACTTACTACTTAGAAGACTTTGTGTTTGGGACAGGAGATATGGAAAGATTAAGTCATAATATATTGAACACTTTATGCCAGGAATATTGCCGAGGGGTTCAACTCTGGTGGTGTATTTAATTGGTACAACAACCTTTAAAAGACATACTACTATATTCATTTTATAGATGAGAAAACTGAAGCTCAGAGAAACTAAGTAATTTACTGAAGCTCACATAGATGATAGAAGGTAGAGTTCAGATTCACACCAAGGGCTGGCTGTCTAGAGCACGTCATCTTAAGGACACAGCATGGCAATGTACCGAAATTATAGCATTTCTCCACTATGCAAGATCCTTTTCTCAGGGCTTTACATATATTGTCTCATTTAATTTTCATAACATGAATACAGACTGTTATCACCCCCATTTTACTGATGAGGATATTGAGGCACAGTGAGGTTTATTAACATATCAAGATTGTGCTAGTTACAAGTGCAGGGCTGGGATTGGCATCCTGACAGTCTGGTTCTGTAGCTTCCTCTCTTGCCACCTGTGTTACTCTGCCTTTCCCAGTAGTATGTGCATAGATACATACTCATGCTTAAACACTATGCAGCTCGTAATCCATGTTTGCTTAGAGCTTTCAACAATATTGAAAAATGCTTAGTTGTAATGTAAATAAAATAATAAATTGAGAATTGCATATATGGTATGATCCTAATCATATCATATATGTATAGCAGAAAAATCTCATGAGAAATTAATTTGTTTTGGTTCTTCCTGCTATTGGGTATTTTCTTTCTTGCTATTTCAAAAAGGTCACCAATTCTCTGTGTTTCCTGATCTAAGAAGCGATTTTATGGGAAGGTCCAAGGCAGAAGTTGCCAGATATTCAACAGATGTCATGCCCACTTCCACTCCAGCCTCCTGGAAGAGACTGTGCTAAATTGTGGGGTGGGGGTGGGCTGGGGGAGGTGATTGGGAGGCAAGCATTTTTGGAGGAGAAAAGGTGGAAACAGGAGAATTAGTGAGAGGTTAGGGAGCTTCTCCCATCACTGGGAAGTGGCTGGGACTGTTTTATTTTTTCAGGTTCCTCAGTTAATGGAGACCAATGTCCACACACATGGTGACACTCAACCCACTAGTAATAGGGCTTTTGGGGAAATAGTGCAAGCATATGGTGCCCCCGCTTCTTGGGGGAAGAAGATAAAATATTAAAATTCGTGGGCTGGGAGCCCATATCAAAGGACCCTATGCCTGGCTTCAAAAAGTTGGATAATTGTGGTGACCAGTGTGGAATGAAGAAAAAAGTTCTTTTCCAGAATGTTCTTGACTGCAAAAAACTGCACAAAACTCTTTTGGAAGACATTCCCTCCACCCAAGCTCCATCCAGGATAGGAGTTAATAATGGCTGAGATTTTCTTCTAATTCTGCTGGCGAGGACTTTAATTTGATTTAATGACAAAAAGGAGTGTGACATTCCACATAGAGAAAACACACAGGAAAACCTCAGCAGTTGTTGTCTTCAGGTAGTAGAATTGATAATTTTCTGTATTTTCAAGTTTTCTATGATTCTTACTTGCTACTTACAAAATCATAAAACCAATTACTTTATTTAAACTCATATTAGTTATATCACTTCCCTGTCCATCTGGCTTAGTTATGCTTTATTTTCATCTAGACATTTTTACACTGCAAATGTTTGTTACAAGTAGGACAGCTATGATTTTTCTCTAGAATCCCATCCTAGAATTTGCATTTAGATATATGTAAATTAAAACAATTTAGGCCAACATCATTCTATATCCTACTTTAAAAGAATTTTTGAAGTGTGAGGGAAAACTGGAGGGGTTTAATCAGTTTGTGCCACGCCATGATTTAAGTTCGGGATCAAGAATGTAAATGTTGACAGGGGCCAGGCCAGAGTCATGAATAAATGAAGCAACACTTTGACCAATACTCCTCAAAGTGGTAATTTTTGGCAACTAGTTAAAACTTATAAATGGAATGTGGACCAAATGTACAGGCCTAACAAAAAACCCCATGAGCTGTTTGCAGAATAAGAGCAGCCACTTTGCAATTTCTGCTTGAGTCAGTCACTGGTTTACAGTTGTAGTTATTCACTTCAATTAGATGTGAACTGATACCAAAAATAGATGTGCTGCATCAGGTTACTTTATCCTAGACTGTAGCAAGTGTACCATAATCCTACATAAAAACTAGTGCTCTTTAAGGACCATCTCGAGATAGATCTATTCTTAAACAGACCCCCGAGGCTTCAACACCAGGACAGTTAATTTCAGGTACAATTCCTTGGTACTCCCTGTGTTTGTCTCATACGTCGGAGATTCTTGGAGGAATTCCAGTTGCTTGATACCAATTCTATCTTCTGTGTTCCATAGTCTCACCTCTAATTTGCATTCCAGTTTTTGCAAGAACTTTTATCTCTAGAGCACTGTTTTCCCTGATCCATTCCATTATGTTTTTGAGTTTATTGTCCCATTGTGAGCTAGCTGAGTAAATGCAAACTAGATCCTAACTCTTAGTATTGCATGATTTATACGAGCCTGCTTGCCTGCCTTCCTGATGTTGCCAGGCATGCCACAGAGGTATGCTTGGGCAAATGCTTGCTATTTATGGCTTTAGAGCTGAACTACCTTTCTCAGCCTATCCCTGCTACAATATCTGCCCATGGTCATCATCTCCTCCTAACCCATCTTTCCAAGTAATGGTAGAGTTCCTCCTTTTACAATCTTCCTTACTGTCCAACAAACCATCTTTCTGCCTATTCATTCCTCACCACTCATGTAAATTAAGTTTAATAAACATTTATTGAGTAACTACCTCATGTTGGCACTATTTCAGGTCTACAAAGGTGAATAAAATGAGATCTTTGCCAGTAAGGAATTTATACTTTAGTGGGTGTATTAGTTTCGTAGGCTGTTGCAACAGAGCACCACAAAATACGTGGCTGAGAACAACATAAATTTATTGTCTCATAGTTCTGTGGTTAGAAGTCTGAAATCAAAATCAAGGCGTCAGCAGGGTTGGTTTCTTCTAAGGGCTGTGAGGGAGAATCTGTTCCGGCCTCTCTCCCAGCTTCTAGGAGTCTCGGCCTTCCTTGGCTCATAGGTGGTGCTCTCCCTGCATCCTGCTTCTTCACGTCAGCTTCCTTTTATGAGCATCTGTGTCCAAATTTCCCTATTAAGGGCCCGATCTAAACCAGTATAACCTTGTCTTAAATAATTACATCTGCAACCTCTCTAGTTCCAAATGAAGTCACATTCTGAGGTATGGGGGGTGAGCATTTCAACACACGAATTTGAGGGGAGGGGTTCAGTTCAACCCAAAACAGTGGGCAAAATGCATACAAATTGAATGAGCTGAGATAAAAACATAAAAATACTAATGATAAGTGCTCATGGTAGCAAAGTACAAAGGAGAAGTGTTTCATTGTGATTGAAGTAGACTGGGCAGAAATGGCTTACAGAAAAACAAAGCTGTTTTCAAATATTCAAACAGCACTGTCAAGGATTCTCCTCGTGGTGCTGCCACAGAGCAGAGAAGAATGTCCAGCTGTTTCTGAGCAGATGAAAGCCTCGCCCTACAGTGGACTCTTCAGGGCACACCTTTGACCCATGTCTGCATCCACAGAGGAAATGGTCTTTACAGCATGAGCTGTACATCTAATATCTGGGTATCAGACTCTACTGAACATATCAGATTTATTAGATAAAATCGCCTGAGGGCGGAAGTACCAATAAGTATGAGTAATTAAAACACTGAGCGGAGATATTATTAAAGGTATATTAAAATCAATGACATCCATTTGAAAAGATATATTTCACACCCTGTCCTCCACAGTGGGAGATGTGGCTGAGCAGAAACAGGTCAAGCAGGGAGTATTGTTAATGAAAGTCCTCGTGGAAAAGGCTGCCTGAAACAAAATGAGTTAAAATCTTTATTGTGCCTTGACAGCCCACATGAATCTATGATGATGATAAATGTTCTCATTTAGAACTTTCTCTTTTCCTGAGACATTTTACATGTTATCTCCAATTTGCTTTGAATTTCTCAAAAGACATATGTTCACAGAAGAAAGTCTCTGCTTGCTTTTCATTAAGTAAGATCTTATCAGGGTGTTTGCATGTGGCATCACGTTTGAACTATTAATCTTATGACAGGATATTAAAAAGGGGGGAGGGGGATTCCTTAACAGGTTGAGGGCCATTACACTTGAGAAACAGCCCTCAGCACTCAGCAACAAGAACCAGCCAGGAACTGCAGCTGCGATGATGAGTAAGACTTACCCGAAACTAACACTCTAGGCAAAAACGTTGCTCCCTAGAGGGTGCACAGTGGACAGAGGAAGCTAAAATGACTTGTGTGCCACTGAGCTGGAACTTGGTGCTGCTGGATCATTGACCTGCAGGATCCTGTCAGGGCTTCAGGGAAAGATTGTTAATCAGATTGGTATCAAGCAATTGTTAATTCTCAGTGACAGTAAGGCTTCTCTGGAATTGAGGCACAAACTGATGGGGCAAAACACAGATCTAGGTAGGGTAAAAAGAAAACAATTCTCTATCCTTAATATAACAAGTCTATAAGGTATACAAACACATACACACCAGTGTGCACAAGCACACACACAAACAACACTAAAAAACCAATGGGTTTTACTTCCATATGTGCACGTAAGTGTTGATTGATTAGTTCCAATTTAGTATTGAGTACATGTGGTGTTTGTTTATCCATTCTTGAGATACTTCACTTAGAAGAATGGTCTCCAGTTCCATCCAGGTTGTTACAAAAGATACTAGATCACCATTTATTTTATAGTCGAGTAATACTCCATGATGTACATATACTACATTTTATTAATCCATTTGTGTATTAATGGGCACTTGGGTTGCTTCCACGTCTTTGCTATTGTGAATTGTGCTGCTATAAACATTCGAGAGCAAGTGTCTTTTTTATAAAATGTCTTTTTTTCCTTTGGGTAAATATCTAGTAGTGGGATTGCCAGATCAAATGGTAGGTCTACTTTTAGTTCTTTGAGGTATCTCCATACTACTTTCAATAGAGGTTGTACTAGTTTGCAGTCCCACCAACAGCATATAAGTCAAGCAGGTGGGAGAAGGGAGGAGGGGATGGGTAAATTCACACCTGACGGGTACAGTGCACACTATCTCGGTGAAGGGCACACTTACAACTTTGAATCAAACTGTACAAAAGCAAATTATGTAACCAAAACATGTGTACCCCCGTAATATCCTGCAATTAAAAAAAAACATAGAAGACAGTAGAAGGATGAGAAAGGAGAAGCATGCCCCAAGCAGAAGGAACGTATGTGCAAGGCCCTAGAGGAAGTCAGGCAAATGGAAGGAATTTAGGGTAAAAGGGAGAAACGGCCCACTAGCACGGGCCTCTCACACTGTTTCAAGAAGTTCAGACTTTAACCGAAGAAATCCGAGAGTGGCATGATCCCTCAGACTGAAGTTGGATGAGATCTTGAGAAGCACAGGGAAGGGGGTGGCAGGTGAGGGGGGTCTGAAAGAGGTGTGGAGAAAGACAGAAGGGAAAGGATTAGGAAGCTCTTGAGAAGGTGGAATTGACCAGCGCTTGTGACTGATTGAACGTGGGGAATGAAATCAAGGATGTTCCCTGAATTTCAGCTTGGACATCTTGGTGTCGCTCATCAGGAAGGAACACATCAGAGGGAATGAGATGAGTTTATCTGAGAACATGTTATGTTGGGAACTTATGAAAATCCAAGTGGAAATTTCCAGAAGGCAGCTGGTGATTCTGGTCTAGAGAAGGGGTTGGCAAATGATAGCCCATGGGAAAGCCCCTGTTTTTGTAAGTGAAGTTTTATTGGAACACAGCCACCCCCATTTGCCTAAAAAAATGGGAAACTGGTTTAAGATAAGGCTTTAGAGATGAGTGGGATCTAGACCTTCTGGGCCATAAGACTATGAAAAGAACTTTGACATTTATCCTAAAAGTCATGAGATGTCTTTGATGGATTTTAAACATGAAAATATATAATGAGATTTGTATCTTTCAAAGGTTTCAGTGTGGATGACAGATTCAAAATGGGCAAGAGATGGTCAGAAGCCTATAGAAGGCTAGTGGACCACCTTGGCCTATGGAGATGAGGAAAGTATATAAATCCCAGTAATATTTTGGAGGTCAAATCAAAGTACTCGATGGTGGCCTAAATACTAGGATGGGGAGGAAGGTAATATCAAGAGAGACTCCCAGTTTTCTGGGTGTGTAAACAGATGGATGGTAAGGAATTCACAGAGACAGCCTGAAATGGGGATAGTCCAGACATGGTGGGGCAGGTCATGAGTTGGATATTGGATATGTTGGGTTCGCAGTGCCTATAAAATATCTCAGTAGGAATGTCAAGTTGGTTATTTCCATCTAATGGTTATTAGATGCCATAATGTAATCTGGCATCTAGTCTACTCAATGCTGTCTAGATAGCTCTCATTCATTTTTCTAAGTCTTCAAGTTTTTAAAAAATTATTAAACATTTTTGTGCTTGGAGAGAACAGGAAGTCTTAGAATTGTGTCAAATTTATAAATTAAATTTACTCAGAATGTCCCAAGGGCTTCTTTCTCCCTTTTTGATCCAGGAAAAGTGCTGCCTCTTAAAGGTCAAAGGTCTACCAGACCACCAGAAAGGGCAGCAAAGCCAGGTCAACTTTGGTGAGGGTCTAAGAGAAATGATTTTTATCATCAGTAGGGAATATGTGTGTTCTTGTTGTATGCTAACCAGTTTTTTCTGTTCTCCAGATTACATACATTTGTTGTCTCTGGTTAGGGGACTACAGAATGTAGCCACATGGTACTCTTCTGCCAATGTCAGGGTAAACCATGCATCAAGACCTCTCACTGGGAGGGAAATATGTCCACTCGATGTTGCCTCCAACTAGCTTGAGAAATGTCTCAGAATTTTCCTTAATATTATTCTAAATTGCTTTATGAAGTAAATGTCAAGTATTTTATTTCCATTTCCCTAAAAAAGAAAATGGGTTGCTAGGGGAAATGCCTAAGCCAGTCAGAAAGCATTTTGAAAGGGAGAACATGGTGAATGAAAATGTTAATTCTTGTCTTGTTCAACAAGCTCTCATGGCACACTAACCTGAGGGTAGTAAAATTTATTCTCCTACCAGGACAGCCCTGGAATATGGTATCAGCATGGCATGGAAAGCAGTCCTGGGAAACTGAGAGTAATGCTGTCGCTGGCTCCCTGTTACTTGGCTGAATAGTTTGTCTCTGTTGTGCCTAGGAAGTTTGCACCTCATGTGGGAGGAGGGGGTGCAATCAGGTAAAATGTTTTTTTACTTATTCCTTTCCCAGAAAAAGGATGATTGTGTTGTGTGGGCTGGAGTGGAGTAGAACTGAGTTTAAAATTTGCAGTAATCTAAAATTGAATATAGGGTACTGATAATGGATTTGCAGTCTTTGAGTTACCATGGGCTGAGAGGGACAGCAGGGCAGTTAGTGGGATCCCAGAGGAATTTGGCAGGACAGAACAGAGCAAGCCATCTCACTGCCTCAGAGAACACACAAGTCTGTAGGAACACATCAGACTTCAGTAACACAGGGCTTATCCCAGTATCTATTCTTTCTGATTCTCAGTTTTCTCATCAATAAAATGGAATCAATAACACATGCCTTATACGGTTCTTGTGAGGATTAAGTGAGATGAAAAATGCAAAGTACTAGAAGTACTAGAAGTACCTGACACATGCAGGAGCTCCACACATAAATTATTATTATTATTGAGGAGGAAATAAAAGGTAAAGGCATTAGAGATTGTTAAGAAATTATTACAGACATATTTTTGTTAGTCATTGTACAAATAAAGAAAATGATTCTCATATAAAGGAAATTTTCTATTTAAAATGAAAAAATTACAATGCTTCTGCCTTTTATGGTGAGAAGATTAAATCAGAACATTCTGTTTTTCACCTACAAAAACTGACGGCTGTGCAACCCTAAGAATTTGTGATCATGTTTAAGGAAAGACAATAATTTGAAGACCTTAAATATTGCCTTTGCTTAGCAAAAGACTTTGCTAGGCCTTTCTGACTGGGTCAAGAGAAGTCCTAGAGAAGATCTTGAGAAAGAAGAGAGAGGACAAGGAAACTGAACATAACCTAGCCCAAAATTTTGTTGTGGATATTTCCTAATAGAACAATACAAAATACTCTGAGGAGGCAGTGGGGTGAATGGCTCTGCATGATGATCTTGGTTGCATCCTGTCTTTCACTTAGGTCAAACAAAAAATAAAACGTTCTTCATGGGAACTTCTCATTTTCTCTGCCCGTACTCCCAGATTTGGTTTGGCCTAAGCGAACTCTTAACCAGTTTACAGCCTACTCAGGTCCACTTTATGATACCACAGATGTTGGAAATGGAACTGTTGCTTGTGATTCTTAGCTATAGAAATTTTCATGAAGATTCCAGAAACTTTCTTATCTTGGCCTTCTGATGGTTCAGGTTGAAAACAGTTCCATTTCTGCCATGTCTATACTGAACTTTATTGTTGTTCTTTATTTCTCTTTTTATAAGAAATTAAAGATTCATTTCCTTTTATATAAAAAATTGCTACTTTATTCCCTATAGTCACCCTCCCTCTTAGTAAAACAATCCTGATTTTTTATAGCTGGGCACATTGCCACCCAGTTAAAGACACATTTCTGTATCTTTCACCGCAAAAGCAGTGAAGCAAGGCCAAGAAACTATGCTTTTGCCAATAAGAGGTAAACTGAAGTGTAGCATGGTACTTTTGGAAAGTATCTTTAAAAAGGAGGAGCATCATCTCTTTTGTATTTTTGCCCTCCTTTTCCTGCCACTTGAAATGTACATACAATGGCAGCTTCTTCTGTAGGTATTTAGGATCATGAAGTGTCTTTGATGGAAACCAAGAAAACTAGAGCAAAAGAACTGAAGGATTTGGGATTCCAGATACCATAGAATTACTATGTTGCCAGCCTTGGACTACAGTATTAGTTATAGTAAAGGTCATGCTTCCATAAAAAAAAAAGTCCCTCAACATGACAGTTCAAACAAGTTAGAAAATCATTTCTCTTTCACAGGGTGGAAAGGCAGACTGTGCTCCTCCAAACCACCCAAGGATCCAGACTGGCAGGGCACACTGCCATCCTCAACACATGACTTCTAGATCGTTTTAATCTTTACCATTTGAAGCCAATGGGAAAAAAAGAGAAAAAAAGAAGCCCATATCCAACGACTGAAGGCATCCATCACCTCTGCTCACATTGTTTTGGTGAGACCATACTCTCTTGGCCACACTTGAATGCTGAGGAAGCTAAGAAGTGTAGTCCAGCTAGATAATCAGCTTCTATGTCCAGCAACTTTATTTTAATAGAAGGGTAGAATGCTTACTAGTGATCAAAGAGCAGTCTCTACCAAAACTGCTGATCTCAGTATTTTATTCAGATGATAGAAAAATCTATTTGAGTCTTGTTTAACCTATTGCATTTGGGGCCTTTATTATTCACAGCTGAACATTATCTTCATTGATATACTCCTTTCATGGTTTATTCCATGAACCTCTTATCTGTAAATTATGAATTTGGATTGTTAGATAAAAGCTGATTATCTTCCAACTGTAAAATTTTAAGGATCATTAAAACTCCCTTTCTTAATGTTCTCAATGAACAACTTACAGGTTAAAAAAACAAGCACAAGAAAAATTCTTTCCTGCAAAGAGCCTTTTGGTATGGTGGCACCAACCTCTAGAGGGCCCATCATGAACTGTCATCTGGGAAAGTGATGCAAAAGTTAGAGTGGCTGAAAGTCAATCTTATCAGGAGCTAGAAAATGTGTATCTGTCACCAATGAAAGACATTGAGAGAAGTAGCCACTAGGATTTCCTATCACAAAGAATAGCAGTCATTAGAATAGCAGGTTGGAGCTTTTCTTTTGTTCAACAATTCTTCATTCTCTCACCCATCCCAGTAAAAGTCATGCCCATAGAATAAGAGAGTTATATTAGTTAGAATACTTTTGTTTGCAAGTGACTGACAACTTAAGCCAAGAAAACTTAAGTAACGTATGACTGATATATCTAGAGATATATTTGTTTGGAGAGAAAGTTGTTTGGATAAGTGCTTGATCACCAGATTCATTTCTTGGTTTTGCTTCTTCTGAATTGGCTCCATTTTCAGGCTTTATAGGTAAACCAGAAGATTTAGGCTCCCAGTAGCACAGGAGAGAGTCTGCTTCCCCATTCAATAGTCCCAGAGTTGTGTCTTATTGTCCTGATTAGACAGACTTGGCTTATATCCTTAACATTAACCCAAACAATGCGACCAGGAAGTAGAACAAGTGGATTGACTTAATATCGGTCACATACCGCACCTCTGTAGATTGAGAGAGAGTCAGCTTCATAACAAGCACATGAGCTGAATGTGGGAAAGTTAGGGCACTGTGGTCATAAGAAAAGAGACTAGGTAATGAGTGGCAAGAACAATAGATGAAATGTCCATGTATTCCTTTGTTTCATCCAAAATGTGAAACCTCAAAGGGAGACAGCTCAAGGTCTCATTTAGTTAATGTATCCATCTTCATGTCCAAAATCTCTGAATGATGTGCCTCCAGTCAGATTAGGATATATGTCCCCATGGTCTACTGACCCATGGCTAATGAGTAGGTTTAATCACCCCAACACATCCAACAGGAAATGATGGAGAAAGGACCCAGTATCTATAACCAAGACACTTGTGTAGAAAGGATGGGGTGGGGGTGTTGGAAAACAATGCGCAGTGAATCCCAGTTCAAAGAATGCATCCTAGCCTACAGGCAGGAAAGGCAATGACCCCCTGCTCTAGTGGGACAAACTCCTTTGGTCAGTCAATCTGGCTGACCTTGGCTCTGTTCTCTGACGTCATTGCCCATCACATTTCCCTCCATAGCTCCTGGTTCTGGTCTGTGGAAGGATTTCCCTTGTGCATTGTCCTACTTAAGAGATGGGTACTGGGATGATGCCCTTTCAGGGGACCACACCTCTTTTGGAGCCCACTTCATTTTGGTATATGTCGGGAGCCTGAGGATTATTTTAGGTGTTGACCAGAAACCTTTGTTGACCTATCTCTTCATCTCAGCCAATTTCACACTCTAGGTTCAAGATTTCCCAATACAACATTCTAGGAATTAAGTTAAATACATTTGGTACTCTTTTACTTGAAAATGATAAAAATCTCAAATCAATCTGGCTTAAGCAAAAAGCGGAATCTGTTGCTATAGACAACTGAGAAGTCCAGGGGTAACACCGGCTTCAGGTAAAGCTTGATTTTAGATGTGTACCAGGTTCTGTCTATTGATCTGCTCCTCTAGGTCTACTAGCTTCAAACTCATACCACAATAATACCTGGGAGATTTTGTTCCTCTGAATCAAATCAAAAGAAAATTTTCCTACCAGAAAAGTAAACCAATCCCAGGTAGCATAAAACAAACCAAAAAACCCACCATAGAAATCTAATTAATGTGTCCGTAGAATAATAGAGATTGCTGCTGTTTCTTCACATTCCGCATTTGAAAAGAAATCTGTAAGCCCTGATTGCCTGTGTAAGGTACTGAGTCATAGATAGAAAACATACAGTTTAATCTAAATCTAACCAGCTAAGCAGACGGTGCAGTGCAGGAAAAGTATTGCCTAAATAATTTGTATTTATGGCTTTGTTCCTGTGAATAATTTTTGTCCCTGAGAATCCGGAAGAAAAAAAAATTTACACCAGAGCAGCAAAAACACAGTGACTAAGATGGTAGTAGCTGTGTCTCTCCTCTCTCTGACATGCTGTGATAGTTAATTTGATATGTCAACTTGGCTAGGCCACACTACCCAGATGTTTGGTCAAACACCCATCTGGATGTTGCTTGAAGGTATTTTTTTAGGTTAGATTAACATTTAAATCAGTAGACTGTGAGGAAAGAAAATTATCATCCATAATGTGGGTGGGCCTCATCCAACTGGTTGAAGGCCTTAAGAGAAAAAGACTGAGGTCCCCCAGGAAGAAGGAATTCTGCCCCCAGATTCTCTAAAATTGAGCTGTAACATCAATTCTTCCCTAGGTCTCCAGCCTGCTGGTATACTGCACAGATTTTTGACCTGCCAACCTTCATAATCATGTGAGCCAATTCCTTAAAATAAACTAACTCTCTCTCTCTCTCTTTCTCTCCACCCCTCCCAATTTCTCCTTCTCTCTCTATATATATACAGCAAGAAGTCTCTCTCTCACACACACACACACACACACCCCTTGGTTCTGTTTCTCTGGAGAACCCTAACACACGTGCAAATGTGGATAGGGTGCTAATACACTGGGAAGAGCCAACTTAGCCTCTGTATTAGCTTCCTCTTGCTGCTGTAACAAATTACCATAAATTTAGTTGCTTAAAACAGCATAATTTTTTGTCTTAAGTTTTGGCAGTCGGAATTCTGATACAGGTCTCACTGGGCTAAAATCAAGGTACTAACAAGGCTACATTCATTCTGGAGGCTCTAGAGAAGCATTCACCTTGTCCTCTTGCCTTTTCCAGATCTAGAAGTCCCCTGCATTGCTCGGCTCATGGCCACTTCTTCCATCACTGAAGCCAGCAGCATAGCATCTTCCCATCCCTCTCTGACTTTGACTCTCTTGCCTCTCTAATAAAGACCCCCCGTGATTAGAGTGGACATATCTGGATAATCCACAATAACCTCCCTCAAAATCTTTAATTTAATCACACCTACGAAGTCCCTTCTGCCATGGAAAATGACATTCACAGCTTCTAGGAATTAGGTTATGGGCATCTTGCAGAGAGTGCGTTATTCTGCCTACCACACACCTTTTACAAAGACTGGCATTTTGTGATGCATTCAGTCATTCATTCAGCAAGTACTTACTAAGTGCCCACTGTGTACTGTGAGTTGAGACTACTTTGTGCTGCTCTAGTGGTTGGCATTAGTGAACAAGACAAGTCTGATTTTTATGCTCATGGGGCTTATATCTAATAGGGCCAGATACAAGATAGATTTTAAAAATGCTATGGTCTGAATGTTTGTCCAAAATTTGTATGTCAAAATCCTAACCCCCAAGTGATGGTATTAGGAGGTGGGGCCTTTGCAAGGTGGAGCTCTCACGAATGGGATTAGTGCCCTTATAAAAGAGGTGGGGAAAACCTAGCTAGTCACTTCCACCATGTGAAGTTACAGTGAAAAGACATCCATCTGTGAAGGAAGAAGGCCTTCACCAAAACCCACCATGCTGGCTCTCTGATCGTGGACTTCTCAGCCTGCAGAGCTGTGAGAAATAAAGTTCTGATTTTTATAAGCTACCAAATTTATGGTATTTTTATTATGGCAGCCCAAATGGATTTAAACAGGAAATAAATGTATAAGTAAGGCCATTTCAAATAGTGATAAGAAAGATGAAAAAAATAAAATGTGATGGAAGATAAGTGGGGTAGCTTCTAAGGTGAAGTCTTTTGAGCTGTGACTGGGATTAGAAGAAGCCTCTAGCAATGTCAAGATCTGTGAGAAGAGTATTTCAGGCAGAGGCAACAGCTATAGCACAGGCCTAAGGTTGGAATTAGTGTGATATGTTTGAGTAAAAGTCCATGACAGAGCGCACTGACCAAAGGGAAGCACGGTTACAAGATGGTGTCAGAGATATAAGCAGAGCCCGGCTATACAGGGCTTCGTGAGTGGTAGCAAAAAGGTTAGGTTCATTAAAGGATTTGGAAAGCCTATCATTTTTCCTCATGAGATACTCCTTGGGAGAGAAGGATTTGATAATACAAAGGATCTGCTCACCAAGTAAAGAGCTGGTCACCCTTTTCTGGCTGAGGAAAATTTGTCAAGAATCCCTTATTCAGGCCTTGTTCCTTATTTTAATGTTCCCATAGAATTATTCCTAACAGACCAGCAATTTGCCACAGTCAGTATGCCTGCAGAATTTAAGAGTTAGCAAAAGTTCTTTGAGTTTATGTACAAATATCTGGATTTGCTGATCATTTTCCAAATGCATTTTGCCATGGGTATGTGGAAATACCCATGGAATATTCATAGGAAAAGAGGAAATTAGATGTGTTGTCTCCTAGCCAACGATTTAGTATTAGCTTCTTATAACTACCCAATGAAAAAATAAAGGTAC
The DNA here is from genome assembly GCA_023783475.1 of Daubentonia madagascariensis. NCBI lineage: Eukaryota > Metazoa > Chordata > Mammalia > Primates > Daubentoniidae > Daubentonia > Daubentonia madagascariensis. The sequence goes on along the minus strand of JAKFHU010001684.1, from coordinate 18,044,047 downwards.
TCTCTGCCTCTCCCCTACTTCAACTTAACTAGGTTTGAATAAGACCTATTTTAGGTTTCTTTACTTCACAACAGGAGAAAGTCTCTTGGTTTCTCAGCACTTACAAACCTGCAGGAAAAAGAGCTGAAAGTAAAGGGGGAAATTGCTTTGGTCATTTGGCAGTGTAATTCAACTTGAAAAGAATAAGTGTTGCTGCCTTGTAGTTAAAGTCCGAATAAAAAGAAATGTATCCTATGCTGTCTGGGCAGGTAAGCCAGAAATCAGGAACCTACTTAAGTAGCAATTTGAGAATCATTGCCAGAAAATAGCAAACAAAAAGCATTATGGGGGGAAAAAATGACCACAACAAACTAGGGTTGGTTTGAGCCTTGGGAAATATGTATTCAGAATTCTCTCTCTCTCTCTCTCTTTCTTGTCTGTAGCTCTATCTATAGCTCTATGCATATCTGAATTCTCCCCTCCCCCCACATTCCCACCCATTTTCATTAATTTATGGTTTGTCCTTTCTGTGTTTTTTATTGTTTAGCAAAAATAAGCAAATCAAACATATTCTTGTTGCCTTATCTTTTCTTAAAAAAAAAGGAAGCATATTACCCAAGAAGTATTCAGCTTTTGGTCCACATACTTTTCAAAAAACTCTATCAGTTGATCTCTGTGTGTGTGTGTGTGTGTGTGTGTGTGTGTATTTGTGTGTGTTATTTCACAATATTTCATTTTATGGTTGCATTATAGTGTACTCAGTCTCCCGCGAATGGCTGTTTGTGTTATTTTCTATATATTTCTATTATAAATAATGATGCTGTGTAACTTGAGTTTTGTTATTTCTGGGAGTGCATCTTCAGAAAAATTCCTAGAAGTGGACTGTTGCATCAAAGAGTAAATGCATGTGTAGTTTTGTTAGACATTGCCAAATTCCCTTCCATAGGGATTGTATCATTTTCCATGCACACCAGCAATTTCTGAGAGTGCCTGTTTCTCCACAGCCTCACCAACAAAGTGGGTTGTTAAGCTTTTTAATTGTTGCTAATCTGATAAGTAAAAAATTGTACCACACAGTACATTTAATAGCATTTCCTATATTATGGGTGAGTACTTTTCACATATTCAGATGTCATTTTTCTGACATTTCCCCCCTTGATAGTAAAGAAATTTTTTATGTATTTAGGAAATCAACTTTTTATCTGTGACATTTCAAATATTTTGTCACAGTGCCATTTTCTTTATATTTTGCTATGGTTTCTTTGTCATGCAATTTGTTTCTATCCAGTAAAATTTATCAATCTTTTTTTTTAATTGCAATTAATTTTGAATCTGATTAAAAAAGCTTTCACCACTCCAAAATTATAAAAAATTTGCTCATGTTTTCCTCTAGTACTCATATGGTCTCATTGTTTACACTCATATTTCAGATCCATTTGGAGTTTTTTATGATGCATGGTGTGAGGTTTGAATCCAATTTTATCTTTTTTTCAAATGGGTATCCAACTGCCCCCAAATCACTTATAAACATCCATGTCTGCCCCAGTGATGTGAAGTCTTACCTGTACTGTTTTCATATGCACTCAGACTTATTCCTAGGCTTTTTGCTTTGTTTTATTGGTATATCTGTCTATTATGTGCTAGTATCAGGCTTTTAAAAAAGAATGTTAATAGTATATTGTAACGTCTAGTAGGGATAGACATTAGGGGTAGACATTCCCCTTAATTCCTCTTCTTTAGGGATTTCCAAGCCATTCTTGCATGTTCATTTTTTCATTTGATCTTCAAAACAACTTATCTTGTTCCAGAAAAACAAGCAAACAGACTTGTTATTTGTATTGGAATTATACTAAATTTACATATAAAACTGAAGAAAATTGATACATTTATGATGTTGAATAATCCTTTCCAACAGGAAGTATCTCCTTCCATTTGTTTAAGTCTTTGTCTTTATCAGAAGCCCTTTCAAGTTTTCATCGTATGTGTTTTGCCTATTTCTTGTTGAGTTTATTCCTAAGCACTGGGAGGGAAGGGCAGAATTGTAAGAGGAATTTCCCTGGCACCTTCCAGTTTTTTATTCTCTGTATATATGGAGGTTATTGATTTTTATGTAAATTTGATATCTTGCTGTCATATCTAAATGTTGTTTGTGTTAGTTTTACTTTAGATCTTTTTTGTTTATATTCTGAATTTAATTAAGGCTCTCTTTGGACATAATAATAGATGATTAAATTTGGTAAAATTTCCATGGATGCTAGGAAAGAAAATATGTTCGATTTTTTAAATAGAAAGTTAAATATATCTAAGAACTGATGCTTAATAATTCTGCTAGTCAGATTCTCCATGTTAGTTTTGGCATATTTGGTTACAAAAGTCTACTGATATTTGTTAATGTTTTCCAACTGAAGAAGTTATATTTCTCTAAATGTCCCTTGTTTTTCCAGTAGTTTTTGGTCTACTAATTTTAACCTATGTTATTTGGCAAAGAATGAATTATCTGTAGTATATCTTCATCATGCACTATAATTGTTTTCAACTTAATATGTCATTCACATTTTTCTCAAATTAAGGTTATCATTATGCTTTATTTTTGGTTTCAACAAACAAATTTTTGCTCTTTTTAGTTTGTTTTCTTTTCACATTTTCTTTTAAATATATTTCTTCTAAGGAGACTTGTTTTTGTGGCTATAGTATAATTTGACTGCATGTTTTCAAATTTAATAACAGTCACCTGATTGTTCTCCTACAATGCATGTCTCAATCCCTAGGAGCAGGCAACGAGAGTTCCAAGTGCACCATATTTTTATGAAAGTCTGTAAATTTCGTTGTGGCTTTTCCTTTTTTCTTTTTTGAACATCTTTTTCTCCTTTTTTGTATTTTATTGAGGAATGTGTTTTCCACTTCTGCAAATTGCTTGTTAGATACTTGCTTGTGTTTCCCTTATTGATTTGTAGGAGCTTTTCAAATATATTGAGTGCTAGTCTTCTGTTGGTTATACGCACAGGGAATGTTCTCTACCAGTTTTTGATTTTCATTTTAATTTTTAAATAGTATCTTCTAATGAACAAAAGTATACTTTCATGTAAATAAATTATCAATCTTTTCTCTCATGGCTTGTACCTTTTTGTGTCTTATTTAAAAATCCTTCTTTGAGGTATTAAAGATAACTTCCAATATTTTCTACTGAGATTTTACAGTATTTCTTTTCACTTTTAAATTTTTGATACTTTTTTTTGCATAGTGTGAGGTGGACATAAAATTTAATGTTTTGTTATATGAAAAACCAATTTTCCAAACACTCTATATTTAGTATTCCACACGCTTACCCTACTGTTCTAAAATTATACTTCTGCTTTATTTCAAATTTCCTTTATTTATATGTCTATTTCTGAACTTTCTATCCTGTTGTATTGGCCTGTCTTTGCCTATCTGAAAATTATGTGGTGTTACATTTTAATGCTTTATAATAAATCTTGATATCTGGTAGGAAATTTATGTCAATTTTCTGACTGTTTTTTGCCTTTCATGTAGATTTTATAATAAGCTTGTCAAGACTTATGAAAACACTTGTTGGGATTTTTATAGTTCTCCCTTGGTATCCTTGAGGAATTGGTTCTAGGAACCCCTGACAGATGCCAAATCCATGTATGATCAAGTCCATTATGTTGTTCATAATATTCTCTTATTATCCTTTTCATGTGTGTAAGATTTGAAGTGATTCTCCTTCTTGCATGACTGATATAGGTAACTTGTCTTTTCTCTTACTTTCTTGATCAGTTCAGCTAGAGGTTTGTTAACTTAATTGATCTTTGCAAAAAACTAAATTTTGCTTCTGATGACTTTATTATATTCTTTTTTTACTTATTTGATTACTGTTTTTTTTATTATTTCTTTCATTATACTAACCTTATGTTTCCTTTGCTCTACTTTTTCTAACTTAAAAGATGGAAGCGTAAATAATTTCAACTTTTCCTCTTTACTAATTCAGTCATTAAAACCATAAGTTCATCTCTGAGCACTATGTTAGCTGCATTTCACAAAGTTTGTATGTTATGTTTTCATTATCATCCAGTTCATATTTTCTGATTTCTCTTGTGATTTTTCTTTTTACCCATGAGTTATTTGAAATTCGTTTTGCTCTGTTTTCTGCAAACTTCTTTTTTATTTTCCTTTTTGAAGAATATTTTCACTGGATATAGTATTCAATTGTGGTGATTTTTTTTTCCTTTCAACAGTTAAAAAATGTCATTCCATTGTCTTAAATCACATCATGTCTGATGAGAAATCAGCTGTCTTTCTTTTTTCTTTTTTCTCTTTGTTTGTAACATCTATTTCTATGGCTGCTTTTAAGATTTTCTCTTTATCATTGTTTCTTATGAATTTGGTTATGATATGCCTTGTGGTTTTTCTTGTGTTTATTTTCTTGGAGTTTATTAAACTTCTTGAATCTGTATGTTGATAATTTTCATTAAATATAGTCAGTGTTTGCTCAGCATTTCTTTAAACATGCTTTCTGAGTTCTGCACCCTTCATGGAATCCAATTACGTGTTTGCTAGATTATTTCATATTATCCTACAGGGCAGTGAAGCTCTGCTTTGTTTTGTTCATCCTATCTTTTTTTCTATTTGCTCAGATTACTATCTATTGCCATATCATCAAGTTCCCTGGTCTTTTCTCTTGCAGTATATCGTCTGTTTTTAAGCCTATCTAGGGATACATTCACTCCAGATATTGTATCTTTCAGCTTTTGATGTTCTTTTCTTATTATATAATTTCCATTTCTTGCTTCGTTTTCTTTTTAAAATTTATTTATTTATTTAATTGGATATTGGCAAACTATAATTGTATATATTTATTTGATACAAAGTGATGCTATATCTATGCAATGTGGGATGATTGAATCAAGCAAACTAACATATCCCTCACCTCAAATACTTATTATTTATTCCTTCTAACTAAAACATTATACTTTTGACCAACATCTCCCCTTTTCTCATTTACCCCCCAACTCCAGCCTCTGGTAGCCACCATTCTGCTCTCCATTTTGATATGATTGTTTGTTTGTTCTTTAGTTTCCACATATAAGTGAGAACATGCAGTATTTCTGTGCCTGGTTTATTTCACTTAGCTTAATGTCCTCCAAGTTCATCTGTGTTGTCACACATGATGTAATGTTCCTCTTTTTTAAGACTGAACAGTATTTCCACATTTTTAAAATCTATTCATCAGCTGATGGACACTAAGGTTGATTCTATAACTTGGCTATTGTGAACAATAATGCTCCAATACATGTGGGAGTGCAGGTATCTCTTTTATATTCTGAATTCAAATCCTTTGGGTGCATACCCAGAAGTGGGATTGCTCGATCATATGGTAACTCTATTTCTAGTTTGAGAAAACTCTACGCTGTTTTCCATATGATAGGATCTTATCTTTTCACTTTCTTTAAATTTTTTGTCTTATATATAAGACTTGTTTTAATCACAGCAGATGACTTATTTACTTGAAGATCAGCTTGATGTTTTCAATCTTTTAAAAAAATGTTTTGTTTTGGTGTGTTTAGGGTAGGTTTTGCTAAAAGGCTAGGTTAGTTCTATACCTAATCATGAGCTTTCTGGGATCTCTACTTGATGTCCCAGCATACTGAGTAAGCTCACTCCGCTCTGGATGATTGGAAAGTGAATGTCTCTCAGTCCTCCAGTCTATGGGCCTAGATAGTTGTTCAGTTTATCATTACCCAATACCTTGTCTTTCTCCAGGAATTCTTTGTTCTTCCTTGTAAAGTCTCACCCTACACATGTGCAGCTTAGCATTTACCAAACACTCAAGGGAGCCCCTATGCAGATTTCTGGGGATTTTTCTCCTGAGTAGTTTCCTTCCTTCTACTCAACCCCACAAATTCTAGCCACCTAGAAGTTGTTTCTCTTTTTTCCAAGATCAAAGTCTACAATTTTTTCCCAAAGTCCAAAAATAGTTATTTCCTATATTTTTTCCACTTTTTAAATTGTTTACATCAGAAGGACTAGTCCAGTACTAGCTAATCCATCATGGCCAGAAGCAGGAGTTCTCTGCATAGCACTTTACTCTTCAAAGAAATATAGACTATCACAGTTAGAATAAAATCTCATGGGTCATTATTAGGTCAATTAACCCCAACCCAACAGGACTTGAATTTCCTTTTCTAACTATTCAATAAATGGCTTTTCAGACTATACTTGATCACCTCCAGTGATGATGAAGCCACTATCTCCAAGGTAGGCATACACCTGAGATTGGTAAGAAAGTCTTTATCATATGTAGAACTCTGTCTCTCTGTAACTTTTGCATCATCCTGTATCTCTTGAGTCCATACATAGAAAAGTCTACTTATTCTTCCACTAAATAAATAGTCCCACAAATAATTGACAACAGCATCATGTTCCCACAGAGCCAGCTCTTCTCCAGAACAGGCATGCCCAGTGTTTCCACTTATTCCAGATAATTGAACAAGTAAGGTAAAAAGACAACTGCTTTATTCTCCTCCCTGCCCTTAAGTATATGCCCCAAGACTTTTGAAATCTCAGGAGAAAATTCCTTTTGAAGCCCTTCTGCACTCTTAACTTGACTCAGACATGCTTAATTTGATCAAAGGCTCACTCAAGTGTTGCAAGCAGTCTATGTAGTTATAATAGCATCTTTCAGAATCTCCTAGGACTATATCAAAAGAGCATTTGCCTAGCTTTATGACCCAGTTAACACCACTCCTGACCATGTCTTTACATGGGGCTACAGAACAACTGGAAAATTGCTTCATTTATTGGGAAGTAGGAACTAGAAGAGAGGGAGGAAAGTTTAATTCTATCAAAGGATATGGTTCCATTTCCTAACTGATAACTTTAAGAATAAGATTGAACATAAAATTTCAGGCCTCAAATAGTCAGTTAACACACCTGAAGATCAGGGGTAATTTATGGTCCTAATATTGTCTGCTGCTTGACTTTAATTTACCCTAAAATTGAGCTTTCAGCACTTTGTTTTTATTCAAAATTAGGATTATCTTACTTAATAAACGTTTTATAGTGAAGTTTTAAAAAAAGTCCTGAAAAACATGTTCACCTGCCCCTCTTCATTTTTAATAAGAACATGTCTGAGGGCAGTGGGCATCATAACTTAAACCTGACAGTTTGTTTCAATTGGTTTCTGATTCATTTCTTAAAGACATGCCTTATTTCTTTCAGTCTCCAGGTCTGTACTAATCTGCATAACAACATTAACAGAACATTGTGAAACATAATTCTCACTCATTAAAAAATGCAGATGCTAAATGTCATGCATTTACATTTTGAAACAGTGATTTCCTTCAATCTATTTTATCTTATTTAACTTTTAAAAATGATTTCCCAAAGGCTAAAGTGTAGGAAAACCTTGGTAAATAACTTTACCTCAAGCATTTTTTTAATCACATAGAGACATCACAGTTCCACCAAAGTGTCTTCTTATTAGCATATAATGTCTCATATGGCGTGATAGGTTCTGCAGCTGAGGAGTAGCTATAAACATTTTTTCTTGCCTAAGACACAATGGTTGATGGCTAATACTTATTTTTTTTTTCACAGGCTTTTTATTTGCCCAATTAAACTTGTCTCATAAACTCTCTGCTTCTTTATGTAATGATGAGGCTGTAGGGTTAGATCTGAGGCTGGAGTCGGATATTTGGCTATTCAATGCTATTACCCATAGAGAGGAAACGTTTTCCACTGGCTTATGATGAAAAAGAGGAGAAAAGAATAGATCTGAAGTGTCTGAATTTTTGCAACCTGTTACTTTTCTCTTGTCACTTTAAGATATGGCTGGAAAAAGACAAGGAGCTGACCAGAATGTAGGCCTGGAAGTTGGTCCCCAAAAGAAGAGTGGGCTAGATACTGCAGGCTTTGCCAGTCAAGCCAAAATATGAACAGCAAGGAGTAACCTGCAACTTCTATCATTTAGTCTTTGCCTTGTTTTTTAATACTTGCTGAGTGTGGGTGACCTTGGACCCATAGGCATTTGTTAGCGCCAAATAGAGGTCAAGAGTCTCTAACTTTGGTTAATTTTAATTGGCTTCTCTGGCTCCACTCTAACTCTCACCTGCTTTTTTTTTTTTTTTAAATTCACCAAACTACATTGCACTCATACCACGGGCCAAGCCTAAAACTAGGAGCTGGAAATGCAAAAATAAATGTCAAGTTAAAGGAGTTCACAGACAAGACCATCAAACACACGATTGAAAAAGAGTTTAATAAGGCTTAAGACCAAGATATGTTAAGTCTAAACCTAAATTTTAGTGAGTCAGAGAGAACCACCTGAAAGAGGTAGCATATGAATTAAATTTTAGCAGATGAGCAGTTAGCTAGACCATGTAGGGGGAGAGGAGATGAAGGCGTTCTGAATGAAGGAGGAAGGAGGCATCAGGTGCCACGATGTGGACGTCTGAAGGAACATGATGGCCTCAGGTAACAACAAGTGGCTTAGTGTGTTGGGGACATTGGGCGTTTGAATGAATAGTGTCTGTTTCTACTATTAGTATCAACCAGTTGCCCAAATCAGAGGCTTCTCTTTGCAAATGCCTTAGTATTGCAACCTCAGAAATATCTCTTAAATATATCTTCTCTCTGTCCTCACTATAACTGTCTTAGGTCTCCTCTGGACTATTACAAAAGCCTTCTACCTGGACTTCAAGCCTTCATACTGTCCTCTCTCCATCCCAACCTCCATAGGAATCACAGATAATATCATTTTGTTGCTATAAAAAATATCAGGAGTTTTGTGTTGACTACAGTTATATTTCAAACTCTTTATCTTGTCATACAAGACTCCATCCAATTGATCCCAGCTCACCTTATCGAGCTACATGCCAGCCAGCCATCCGCACATCATGTCGGCTGTTCTCTAACCCAGCACATCTTTTTATAACTTTACTTTCAGGTGTTCTCCGAGATTTGAATGTGTGTCCTTTCTTCTCCTTTTAAGCATATACCTGCTCATCCATCAGAATCCAGCTCAAATGCTACTTTTCTATAAATCTCTTCCTGGATTTCCTAATGAAATTAGTCAGCCTATTAGTTCTCTTCCCTTAGCATGCTATAAATAATTTTATTAAACACATTATATTATGTGGTGATTGTGTTCTTATATCTACCAATAGAATGTGAAGTCTAAGCCATATCCATTTTATGATTCTTGGTGCTGAGCGCTATATCTGGGATTTGGAGACTGTAGCCGGTTGAATGGTGGCCCCCAAAAAGACATGTCCATGTCCTGATCTCTGGGACCTGTGAATGTTACCTTATTTGGAGAAAGGGTCTTTGCAGATATAATTAAATCAAGGATATTTAGATGAAGAGATCATCTTGAATTATTTAGGGGGCCCTAAATCCAATGACAAGTATTCTTATAAGAGTTGGGCAGAGGGATATTTGACTCAGAACAGAAAAGTAGGAGGCAATGTAACCCTGGAGGCAGAGATTGGAATGATGCAGTCACAGGTCAAAGAACACCAGCAGCTACCAGAAGCTGGAAGAGGCAAGGAACATATTCTCTGATGCAACCTCCAGAGGAAGTATGGCCATGGCAATGTCTTGATTTGAGAGTGCTGTAAGATAATAAATTTCTGTCATTTTAAACCATCCAGCTTGTGCTAATTTGTTACAGCTGTCACTGGAAACTATTACAGATCAAAAGATGGTTACTATCACTGTTACTATTATTACTAATGGAATACAAATCCACCAGGATATAAAATTCATATATTACATTTCAGGTTCCTTTTTGTGCCAAATGTAAAATAACAAGATTCATCTGTATCATTCATTCATTGATTCATTCAGTCATAAGTATTTATAGTTTGATCCTTTTCTATGTGTTAAGTACTGAACTTGGGACTTTGAATGTATTATTTACTTGAATACTCACAGTAACTTTCGTAGAGAGAAATAATTATTACAGCTTTGCAGATGAGTTGAAAGAGACTTATAAGTTTTAAATAATTTGTTCAAAGTCATGAGGTAGTGACTGAGGCAGGATTTAAACCAGATTTTTTCTGAACCCAGAGTCTGTGCCCTTAACCTTGACTATCTATGCCATATGATTTTTAAAAAATGCAGCCAAAATTAGGTATTTGACAATATTACACAGTATTTGTTTTAGTGATTCTTCTTTTACTAAAGTCCAAAGGTAGATATCAATTGAGCAGATATTCTTCAACAATTTCATGTTGGGTGAAATACATAGACTTGATTTCATTGTTTTCATTATAAAAGTTGCTTAGTCCCTTTCCTATGATAAATATTATTTATCTAAAACTTTATGCTTAGCATTTAAAAATGACAAAAGATTTCACTCTAGTAGTTTTCTATTAGTGGCCATTTAATTGCAAGGATCTAGCTGAACCAAAGTAATAATAGGATTCAACTAAGGTAAAGAGAGGAGAATTTGAGCTTTCACTCAAAAATACAACTCTATTCTGCAAGAAAATAATTTTGTCATCAACTGCCTTAATCTTTTCTCAGATTACTTTAATTACAGTTTGTTCATTCTACTTTTAGGTTTTTCAGAGACTAAAAGGTACAATTTTGTTATCATATTTTATTTAAGTGGATCAGGTTTGTAGACAACTTGGTTTCAGAAACATCAAGAGGATTATCTTCTCTGTCAAATAAAAGATGATAATTTCAAGGCATTAAAGCTTATAGCAGCATACCTCTGAAAGCAGTAATAGGTCCAAGGAGAAGTGAGGTGGAGACAGCAAAAGGTCGTTGATTTCTCAGATGTTTTCTTTCAAAATCTTAAACCTTGCACAAATATACAAATACCATTAACCACAAGTAATTGCGTTATTTTAGCCTGAGCTGTATTTAAGCCAGGTTATTTGTTAGTTTGCTTGTTTGTTTTAAGATCAATGTTTCATAAATAAAACCATGTTTATATGAAGACAACAGCTAAATCCACACTAGTAATACAGAGCTGCAAATTTCTACAAAACCACTTTTGTCTTACTTTTCAGAAAATAACATATATAAAAAAGATGATGTGTATGGCATGAGCGTCATACTTATCAGAGCCTGGTCATGAATGGCTGCCAACATGGCATGTGAAAGAGCACTGGACTGAATTAGGGGATGTAAATGCTAATCCTGTCTCACATTACTAATTATAGGAACTTCAGTAAGACACTTCACCCCCTGGGCTTTAAAGTTTTTTATTACAAAGACAATTAATAGGGAAAGATGTCACCAAGATCCATTATAACCTTAAAAGTTTATTATTCCAATGCAAAAAGAAAGGATTGAGGTATAATATGTCTATTTTGTTTCATCCAAGATCACATGACACCCACTTACAGTGCAACTTCTAAGAGGTTCCATTAGCTTTGTGTCGTTTCATGAAACTTCAGGCTTTGCCTTACCTAGTTATCTTACAAAAGGAAAGATTTGACATATATTTTGGAGGTTAGTCAACAAGATTTGATGGTGATATGAATGTGGAAATTAAAGAGAATGAATTGTCAAAGATGAAATGCTTGCTTCTGGCATTAACTACCAGGTGGATGTTAAAATCAGAAACACTGGAGGAAAATCAAATTGGAAGTAAAGATCAAACATTTAGTTTTGCACAACTTAAATCTGGGATGCCTCTAAGAACCAAGTGTATATGCAGGTAAATATACAAATCTAGAGTTTAGAAGAGAGGTCAGGGAGGGAAGCATAAATATGGAAGTCATTGGCATATCAGTAGTATTTTAAAATGGAAATACAGATGAGATTGACTAGGGAGAGAGTATAGATTGTAAAGATAAGGATTTGGAGACTAAACTTTAAGAAATTCCCTCATCCAGGAGAAAATGGGGATCGTGTGGTGGAATAGAAGCCAATGTCAGGAAGTGTTCAACAAGATGGGAGAAGCCACCTGTACTGGATGCTCATGAAAAGATGGGGTAGAAGCCGAAGGGTCAAGATGGAGTAGTAAGTTTACTCTCTGACATACCTCTTCTGATTCAAACACATGAACAGATAAAATATAAAATGAAAATTAATTACACAGCCAGGCTCACAAAGAAGATAAATAATATTTCCATGTCTATAAATGGAAGATAATACAAAGTGGTAAGTGAGGCTAAAGCCATGAATGGGCAATTGGGCTAGAAGTCTAAGGGTACTTATACAAAATGGTCTGGGGGTTTTAGAAGGCTGGTCAGGCTCAGTTAAGTCAAAAGCAGGGGTGAGCTTGAAAGATGTTATTCATTGTAATTGTCTGGGACTGTGACTTACATCAAGAATTTAATCTAGTGTTGTTCAAGGACACAGACATAGTAACATGACTAAGACCTAGACCAACATCTTAGTATGGGGCAGAAAATTCAGTCTATCCTGTAAAATCTGGCTCTGGATGGACTTTCAGGAGATGAATGGACCTTCAAATAATTGGAGTGGCCCCAGGCTCAGTCTTCCAACCTCTGCTCCAGCTACATTGGCTCCTTGGTGATACAGTCCATCCTCATGCTTTTAAATACCACCCGTATCCTGGTGACTCCTAAGTTTACATTTCTAGCTTGGACTTCTCTGAACTTCAGATTCCCACATAGTTGCCTACTTGATATCTCAGCTTGGATGTTCCAAAACTGTCATCCTAAAATTTTACCCCCAAACCTTGCTCCTTTCATAGTCTTCTCCCTAATGTGACCAGCTCTGTAAACAAATTTCAATTACCCCTAAAATTTTTTTATAATCTACTCCCCTAATTACTTGAACTTCTTGAGTTGTTTCCCAGAAGTGGCAGAATTTTTACAAGACAAAGTTGTTGAGATTCTGAAGGCTCCTGAACAAGATTCCTGATGCCAGGAATCACCATCCCCCATGACCTGTCCCAATGCATGTGGCCTCTCCTTAAAATGCCCATGATCTCTGTTGGTTGGGGAGATTAATTTGAGACTATTTCTCCCAATTCTCCAACAGACGTCTTTCACATTAAAATTCCTTTCTTCCTTGGCAATCCTCATTGTCTTAATAATTGGATCTTTGTGCGGCGAGTAACTGATCTAGTAACTGGATCTAGGCTGAAACCCCCCTTGTGGTTTCAATAACATTAATAGCAACTTTATCCTTTCCATTGCTGAGACTAAAAACCTTGATGTAATCCTTGGCTCTTGTCTTTCTCTCATCTCACACCAAATCTGTCAGCAAATCCTGACAACTCCACCTTCAAAACATATCCAAAATATGACCACCTCTCCTTAGCTCCACAATTACCACCCTGGATCAAGAGGTCATTATCTCTCACTTGAATTATTGCAATTCCTTAGTGGTCCCTCTGGTTATACTGCTGCCCTGCTATTGTCTAATCTCAATATGGCAGCCTGAGTGAGCTTTGAAGTGTCAGTCACTTCATATCACACCTTGGCTCAAATGTTTTGAAAATTTTCCGCCTCTCGGGAATAAACGCCAAAGTCTTTATAGTCTGCTACACAATCTGCTGACTCTCTGACTTCTTTTGGTCAACTTTCCCCTTGCTCACTCCACTCTAGCCTTACTGGACTCTGCTGTTCCCTAAACACAAACATGCAGGCTTCTGTTGCAGGAGTTGCACTTGCTTTTCTCTCTGACCGAATGTTCTTTCTCTAAAGAGCCACAAACCTTGCCCCTACACTCCCTTTTACCTTTTTTTCAAACATTACATTTCAGTGAGATCTTTTCTGAACATTCTGTAAAACCTGTCATAGACATGCCCTACCTCTACCTTCCTTGTCTTATTTTTCTCCGTAGCACTTTCCATCATTTGATTTATTAACTACATACACATGTATCCATATATGGTCTGTCTCTCTACCACTAGTAAATGAAATTCATGAAAGCAGGGATTTAAAAAAAAAATTTAAGTCTGTAATTCACAGCTGTATCTCCAGAGCCAACAACTCTGCCAACTATTGGTAAGTTCTCAATAAATATTTGTTGAATGAATGAATGAGGCAAGGGTCAATGGAGACAGAGAAGGAAAACAAAACAAAAAGCAAAAATCCCACAAGACAAAAACTTCGCCCCCTGAAAATGAGCCTGTGAACCAGCACTGCAATGCATTTGAATATATTTTCGGCTTATACAGCCAAATCAACCTGGATAGACGGATAAGTCTCAAAAACACACTGTTGAGGAAAAAAAGCAAAATTCATAGTGATATGTAATGCATTATACCATTTAGATAAAGCTTGAAAACATGACGAATGATGCTATATATTGTTTAGAGATGCACGCATATGCAGTCATAATATAAAAACTTGCATGGGAATGATAAATGCTAATGGGGCAAATAGCTAGTGAGGAAGACAGGAACCTGAGTTTCTGGACAAGTATACAGGGCTTCAGTTCTCTCAGAAGGCATCTGTAAGAGTCTGAATGCAATGAGGGCCAATGCTATCTCAGCAAATATGTCCAGTAGGGAAGGAGATGGATGGATAGATGAGGAGACACCAGTGGTTCCAAGGTTATGTGGACCTGATGAGATGGCCACTTGAGCAGGATGGATGGGGGTTGTGGCTGCTTCACACGATTTTTCCTGAAGGTTTCCTCCTCTAAATGGTTTCACAAATTTCATGGGACACTTATAAGTGTTGTTGAGTAAGTATTGGCCTTTGCACTTTCAAATCACACAATTGGTCATTTCTCCCAGGCTCAAGAACCCACCTCCAGGCCTGAGTTGGGAAGAATCCCATGGCAGTTGAGCTTGTACCTGGAGAGTGCATCACTTACATCTTGGTGATGAATCTAGCCTTTTAGTCCAAAATCTCTATTCACATGTAGTAAGTTTTCTGCTAGAGCTTCCATTATCCTTTCTAGCTATGGGGTGAACACTATTCTATTCCACTGACATGGTCTCAATGAATTTCAGAGTTGGCCAGATGTCCAACCCCTTTACCTGTGTGTGACTCCTCAGCTTCATGGGTTAGTTAATGAGAAATCAGTTTAACTCCACTTTTCAGTAACCTCCAAGCCCAAAAGTGAATGAATATGTACAGGGAGGGGCACCTGGGTGGCTGTTTGCAGAGCTGAGAGAGTCATCAGTCCCTATAAACATTTTCCAAAAGTAGCACCTTTTAAATAAAACATAAAATAATACATTAAAATGCGCTTTGTGTTGGCTATGATAAAAATATGTTAATGAAAGCAATGCGAAGGCAAGAACCATGCAGAGCAGGTAGGCAAAGGGCAGGAACTTCTTACAAGCTTGCTGCCTCCTCACCAGCCGCTGGAACAGTCGTCTCTGTCCATCACCACTGAGGGAGGCTTGCATGCCTGGGATCGGAGGGTTGGAGAGGAGGGTCTTAAATACCTAACATTAGTAGCTGTGCCACAAGCAAAATGTCCTATTACACCTTCGCACCTTTTTTGTCTTCATCTAGAAGAACTTACTCGTATTTCCAAATAAAATTCTACTCGTCCTCCTAAAACCAATATAAATGCCTTAAACCTTCCCTAGTATCCCAAGATCAAAGTTGTCTTTCTTTCCTCTGAGTTCAAATATTCTTTGTCCTTCTGTGTCAATATATTTTCTTTTTATAGGATTTACTTTCCTGATCAAATATCAATTCCTTCATATCAGGAACCAAGTAGCATCATCTTTGATCTTAGTAAAACGTTTTAAGTAAAGACTTAGTAGCTATCTACTGAATTGAAATATAATGTGTATCATTGAGGTAGAAATTAGTAATTCTCACTAAAAGTTCTTGTTCTCCTCTCCTTCCAGGCAAATACCTCCTTGAAGTTAGGTGTGCCCATGTGAGAGCAGAAATGCTTTGGGCAACAAAATGAGAGCAGAAATGAAGTGTGTTACTTCCGAGCTGAGGCACGTGAGAGCTGTGTGCCCCTCCCCACACTCTCTTCCCTTGCTGTGCAAGCCCATGTCGATGTGACGGGTGCTTCCTGAACAAAGCAGCCTGTGATGCTGAGACTTAGAGTCAGAGGACACTTGCCCTGGAGAGTTGCCCACATGCAAAGAGCACTTTATGTAAACAAGAAATTAACTTACGTTGGATCATGCCACTGAGATTTAGGGGTTGTTTGTTACCACAGCAGAACTAACTTTATCCTGAGATACATAGTAGTACGGTGGCAAGGGACTTAATTTTAAAAAGAGAGAGAGAATGAGAGAAAGAGAGATTTGAATTCAAATCCAGGATTTGCCACTTCATAGCAATGTGACTTTTGAGAAGTTTAGAAAAATCTTACACCTCGGTTTTTTTAATCTATAAGATGGAAGCTGCGACTACCTACCTTTCTATTACCAAAATGTTATGGAAAACACTCAATAAGTATTTATCTTATAATAGATGCTCAAAAAATAGTATCCATCAATCTATCATGTATATTTATATTTATGCACTTTCTGTATTACCTAGTACAATGCCAAGAAAATACCAGGGCTTGGGTGAAGTTGGCTGAGTAATCTGAATATTTATAATAGAATATCTATAAGACCATACAATGAGAGGCTTAGAGAGGTAATCAAGAGACCATTTCTAAATTAACAAAGAATGCAAATAAAGCCTGAGTATAAAGTTGACCCTGACCTTTAGAGAATTCAGAGGGTAATGTGTTCTTAAATAATGAATTGTACTTGAACAATGTCTCAATGTGTGGGTCCCAGCCCTTCAACATATGTCACATACCCAACCTCCTTGTTCTTACTGCCTTGTTCCTAGATGATTGTTCTGTAATTAACCTTGGAAAACTCCCACCCTTCATTTTTATTCCTCTTGTATCCTTCCTAATATATCATTTAGCCAGTTCAGGATTTTGGCTTGATTCGGCTTCTAAGGTTTTGATTTCTCAGACTCATTACACACTGGCACTATGCTGTGATCATCAACATTAGCCATTTCTATTTAATACAAAATTAATTATTCTACTTAATTCATGGTTTTTTTTCCTTTTTTGACTGCTATTGCTGTTTGCCTAAGAAAGACTTGAGATTAAAAAATGCCCTCGTTAAAAAATGGTATTTTGTTTTAAAAGTCTAAACTTAGTCATAAAGATTTAAAGAAAGGCTTGGAAGACTTTTGATGTTGTCAGGAAAAGATCACAGGCTTTGGAATGAGGAGGATCTGAATTCCAGCTTCTCCACTTGAGGACTGTTTATTTGGGACAAGTCTGGCTTTTTAAAATCTCTCTGTCTCCTTTCCCTTATCTGTCAAGTTCAGATAATAATAATATTTACATCTTACATTTGCAAGGTTTGATGAAATAATCCATGTAAAACCCACAGTGGAGTGCCTGCTATAAAGTTAGCCTGGATGAAAATGTGGGTCCCTGCCATCACAGAAGTTATAGTTTACTTAGGAGATGAGTGGATACATTTGAAATTGAAGAAGAAAGAGCTCTGTAGAACGGAACTTGAGTGAGCACCTTTATCCACAGAAAGGACAATTAAGGGCTGACTTCTATGATAAGAACTTCAGGTGCACCAGGAGGGCAGAGGAAGAAAATGCCAGTGAGTGCAGGAGTCAAGAACTTTAGCACTCAGAGGACTTTAAAGACTTTAAAGAGAAACCAATGCTGTGATGCAGGATTTGAGAATTTATCTGAACTCTGACGTATGGATACAACTTGGATAGATAGAGACATTATGGGTGGTAGAAGGGCCAGCATAAGCTGCTATGCTATGACAACAGAATTTTTTTTTCATATATGGAAAAGAATGGGATAATTCTGCCTGGAGCTGAGAGTTTGCCATAGAGATAAGCATAAAAAATCACGGAGAAGGGTTGCATCCATTTAGAGAAGATTTGGAGTATGCAAAGTTGCTTTCACTTTATCCTGAAGGAAATTTAGAGTCCTTACAGGGTTGTGACATGATGGGTGTTGCTTTATGAGGATTCTCTCTGGCTGCTGTGTCTGCAGCGTGGCTTCAGATGTAAGACACACTGGGGCAGAGCAGCTTGTTAAGAGACTATGGGAGTCATCCAGGGGTGGGAGAGAAAGACTTGGAGTAATGACCAACGTGAATAGAGGATACATGGTGATCCCTACAGCCTTTCTCAAGATAGCTGTTATAGGATTGGTGGTAGACTCCAAAAAGGACATTAAGAAGAGGTAACGGTCATGGATGACCTAGATAAATATTTGTGCATCAAACTCAGAAAGTTCATTCCACTCACCAAAGAAATCTTTGAAAATTTCTTTTTGTAAAACATTCTTTAAAATCTAAATGATGAATAAGATAGAACAAAATTGTATGTTATTTTTAAGGTGGCCTTTGTGTTGACGAGTTTATTGGAAGAGGCAAAGTAAATATCAGTGCCAGTCTGCTTTGCCTGGCACCTAACTGACCTATAGACTCAAAATGGGAAGATGTGAGTATTTTGTATTTATTGCACCTTATCTGCTTTTGCATCATGGAGTCAGAGCCTCAGGAGAGAACCTAGATGAGTTCCTGCTCTCCTCTAAATGTAGAGATGGCTTCTGTGGCAAAAAGGGGTTTCTTCCATCGTGCCAATCATCATATACACTGAAGATTCCTCCTGTGGTTGGCTTTCACCCCTCATATGTGTCTGACCCTACTCTTTCCCTGGCATCAATGGTGGTTATGCATCAACTCCTCCTTTGTTAACAACAGGCTCATATTCAGGTAATCCATCCCGATGGGGAGCTGTCAAAATGCCACAAGGTCAAAGAAATTGAACTAAATTTAAAATGTGCTAAGTGTAAAAAAAATCCATAAAGTTACATCTTTTAACAAAACCATTTTTTAAAAAAGATCTGCATGAAGAGAACAGGCCCAGAGAGATCATTTAGTCCATTCAAGTGGCTCCAGCTAGAGTAGTGGTTCTCAACCCTGATTGCATAGGAGAATTATATGGGAGCTTCTAACAGACCCTATCCCCAGAGATGCTGATTCAGTGGTGTACGGGGTATCTCCTGACCTCAGGGAGTTTTGAAATCCACCCAGGTGAACATAAATGTGCAACCAGGGTTGAGATATGCTCTTCTGTACCCTGGCCTGGCTGCTCGTTAGGGTCACCTGGAAAGTCTATAAAAATACCAAAGTCTGGGTCCAACCCCCAAAAGATTCTGAGTTAAGTGGTCTTGGGTAAAACACAAGCATCGTTCTATATAAAAGCTCTCCAGGTGATTCTTATGTAAAGCCATTTTGAGAATCAATGAGCTGAGTGATGGCTCCTAAACATCAAAATCCCCTGAAGAGGTTGTTAACACTAGAGACTGCTGGACCCCGTCCCCAGGGACTCCGATTCAGTAGATGTGGGGGGGACAGGAGAATTTACATGTCTAACAAGTTTCCAGGTTAAGGTGCTGCTGCCAATCTGGGGACTATACTTTGAGAACCACTAAAGTAAAACTCATCCATATTAAAAATATCTCGGAAGCTGATTAGTCCCCTTTGTAAATATCTTCCAGTACTTCAGCCTTTCCTCAATACAGTCCAACTCTTTTTCTTAACACTGATGTAATATGGTCAGGTCTTAGTTATTTGAAGTTGAGATGATCAGTAAATCCATATTGTTAATAACATAACTAGTTACCAACTAATTTCTTCACTTTCTAGCCCTCTCTCCCCCCTGCCAAAAAAAAGGATTAATTTTTTGTAACTTCAGTTCTGAAGAAATGTAAGCAAATAATTGCTAAGCATTTATAATTTGATTTTCTGCTACTAAGGGTTAAGGTCCACTGATCCACAGTAATTTTAAAAAATTATATAAACACAAAAGAGTAGGAGGCACTGATAACACACCATTGTAGATATCATACAATAAAACCAAAGTTAAGGTCAGGTTGACCCATAGTGTTAGAGAACACCATCTACTAAGCACATAAGAAAACAAATTGTCACATTTTTTTCTTTCAGTGGTTGTAAATGAAAGGCGATATTTTGAGGACAGGATTAATAAAACATTAAAATAACTAGGAAGAAAGGCTGATAATTAAAGATGTACTGTAATTCAAACCCAGCCTGAACAATGGCTCTTCTCTTCTGATTCTGCTTCTTTTTAATTACAGAAATAACAGCTCTTCCTGGATCAGCCCTTTCCTGTCTATCATCTCCAACAGATACAAAGCTAGTTTTAAAAAAACCAAATCTACAAAAATGATTCATGCTTTCTGCCTCCATATTTTTCTTTCTAACCTAGTTCCTCCAGAAAATGTAAAAGAGCAGCCGAAACATCAACTGGTACAATGACTACTACACATCAGGCCTCAGCCACACCACAGTCATTGGATTATTCTATCACAGGTTCTCTCAACAGTGGACTATAGTCTCCAAGGGAAACAAGACAGAGAGGGCTCAGGAGCATTGCTATAAAGTGGGCAATTGGAAATCTTTCCCCAAAAGACACATTGTGATGGTTAGGAGACGGCTATTCAATCCACTAAAAATTTAAACTGAAAAAAATATCTTTTGAAAAAAACAACAAAAAGCAACCTGTTCTACATTTTAAGTATAAAAGAGACTTTATTCAGGTGACTAACATGTTGACAGTGAATCAACTGGGAGGATATTTTCAACCAGGATAGTGTGATAGACACCTTTCATAATATACTAGGAGACATGAAATTTGAAGGCAGGCATTGTGCTAAGTCAACTCTCTACCTAAAAATCCATTACATTTTGTCTATAAATCAAGGTCAGGTAATTAAATGAACGTGCTCTCATCCCTAAATACTCTATTCCACCATTGTGCTTAATTAATCACAAATATCTTACACTGGGCTCTTTGGGAGGTGATGAGCAAAACCCATAGAAAAAATTAATAGAATACATAAAAGATATATTAGAAAACAGGCAATAAATGCAAGGAAATTAAAATACAAGCAATAAAGTTTGCATGATTCTTTAAACAGATGATAGATACAGTAATAATTGTGGTACTCTTCAATTGCACAACACATTTATATTTTTAAATCTATTGTTGTATCATTAAAATAACCATGTTAAACAGGTAGACTACATCAGTATTCCCATTTGACAGATGAATAAATTGAGTCAAGGAAAAGTTAAATATCTGTTAAAGTCATACAGCTTGTTGGTAATGGAACTGAGAGTTGAAAGCACATCTTCTATATCCCAGCTTTAGTCACCTCTTCTCCAAAGATAGTGTCAGAATATAGAAAGCAGAAGTTCAACTGTAAGCACCATTCTGCATTCCATATTTATTTTTCCTAACAAGTAATTTACAAAATAACACTTGGAGATAACGTGTGCAAAGCACTTTGCTAAATGTTAGATTCTGCAACCACTTTGAAAGAGTCTAGCAGTTACTTAAAAGGTTAAACATAGCATTGCCACATGACCCAGCAATTCCGACCCTAGCTTTGTACCTAAGAAAAATAAAAAATATATGTCCACACAAAAACTTATACATGAATGTACATAGCAGTATTATTCATGACAGCCAAAAAGTAAAAACAATCCAAATGTACATCAATGATGGATGTATAATTAAAGCATATAATATACATAACAAAGGGATCTTATTTGGTAATAAAAAGGAATGAAGTACTGATACATGCTATAACATGCATGAACCTTGAAAACCATATGCTAATTGAAAAAAACACTCACAAAGAACAACATATTTTATGATCCCATTTATACAAAATGCCCAGAATAGGCAAATCTATAGAGATAAGAAGTGGATTAGTAGTTGCTAGTACTGGGGTATATGCAGGGATTAGGGGGTATTGGTTAAGGGACACAGGGTTTCTTTTTGTGATGACAAAAATTTTCTAAAATTCATTGTGATGATATTTGCACAACCCTGTGAATATACTAAAAGCCGTTTAATTGTTTACTTTAAATGGGTGAATTGTATGGCAGGTAAATTATATCTCAATAAAGCTGTCAAAAAACAAACAAGCATACTCTCTTTCCAATGGTGGTGAAGACCATCTCTGCATCCGAGACAGAAGGAGCTGTCTTCCTCCTCTTTCACTCTTTCCTCAATTAGTTCCCAGTTCTCGGGACCCAGAACTCAAGTTATTGTGATGAGTAATTTACAAAGTATAAAAGTTTGATCGGCTTTGATTTGCCTGACAATCGTACCCAGATGTAGTACTTTGATGGGTATTCTGAGTTTTCAACATCTTAACATAAAGGCCTTTGTACGGAAGGATACAGTCCTTCCATACAAAGGACACTGAATGTTCTTTAGTCTTCTATGCATTTTTGCTTCTGTCCTCACACTTGGATTCTTGTGTTGCATTATCCCACACTTCCACACAGCAATTTATGACTTCAACTCCAGGCCATTTGATTGGTGGGTTGAAAAACACTGTAACCACTACTTACTGGACTTCCCGTCTTTCCTCTGTCTAGTTTTTAAAGAAGTGGCTCTAAGCATCTTCCCAACCCACCTAATCACTAGCTTAATAGGATATAATAAAATAAAATTTGCATAAAATCATTCCCATAGTAACTATCCACACAATTAGACACAATGGCTCTCTAGTTTTAATAGGTAACTATTCTCTTTTCAGGTACAAAGCTAAGCTAAAACAGAGCACAGTGTATTTTTTTAAAAAATTAGACCAATAGACAAATCTAAGTAGGCACATTAAACAACAAAAGAAGGTGATTTCATCACGTGCACAGAGCTGACAACTTTTTTCTTATTTAATTAATTAGAGATTATTAACTCTTTAACAGAAAGATCTAGTTTTTAATTAATTTTTGTGCCCTTGAATTCCTTGAATATCTTGAATAATGTGAATGAATGAATAAGACTGAATTAATCACATCTCATTTTTAACAGACTAGAGTCAAAGACCTAAGACATACTTACTATATTACTTAGTATTTGTATTTCGTACTACTACTTACTATTTGTGTACATACATATAATTTGATATCTCTAAGACTCAGTTTTCTCATCAGCTACATAGGGTTGCTGATGTGTCAGTGAGGATAAGTAATAGAGCACAGTGCTTTTAAAAGAGGTAGTGTTAAAAATATGTAGACTATTAGCTTCTAGGCATTATTTTATGTAATAATAAGATTGGCCACAGAAAAAGTCAGAAGTGACAGCCAGGAGAAGAAAGTAAAAGAGGATGAAATCAAAGCATATTTACCAGCTGAACATAATTGTGATCAGCCTGATGATTTTGAAAAACTATGAGGAAAGAATTCCAAATTCATTGCAAACCATCATTATGGAATCATGTCCTCCAGTGTGTGAAGCAGACATATTTTTCTTGCTGTGAAAACTTTGATGGTGGGAACTTGCAAAGAAATAAATGATTTTAAGAAAGGTCAGAAATAATCTATTCCAGCTGTTGTTTGAGGAAGCTAATTTGAATTTAAAAGGAAACAAAAAATCCTTTTTTTACTTCTCTCTTTCCATTCAAGCATTCAAGATTTTTAATATTGTGGACTCCTAACAGATATAATTGCATGACATCAATAGAGCACTCAAAAGGAAAATTCAAAGGGGAAAAATCTACCAATAGTTTGGGGAATTCTTGATTAATTCATTAGAAAAGTAAACGATGTACGGTGGCTGTCTGGCCCAGACAGGTTGGTCCTCTCCCAAAATGACACCCAAACTTCCTTCCCTGCTTTGCTGCTTCACCCAACCTCCTCCCGTTGTGGTCACTGTGGTTTTGGTTAGCACATGATTTGGTTTCTGCCAGATAGTCCTTCAGATCTCACTGAGATCCTACTGTCTGGGAGTGTACCCTTGGCGATTAAGTCATGGAGAAGACATGGTCTAATTCCCTATAAGACTTTAAAATCTGCTGTAGAAAATTCATCTTTCTTCTACTATTCATTATTTCTTATCATCTTCTTATTTTATCACTGGAGCTTTTGGGAATTTAGTAGAGTGTTCTTTCAAACCTTAGATTGTTGTTACACTTAAGTTATTTTGGTGAGGTCAGACTTTTCAGTTATAGGATAGATGATTTTCCTGAAAATTTTTCTTGACAGAAAAAGAATCTTAGTGCAGATTATATGAAATGAACATATTTGACCAACTCCTAACTATTCTGGTCAGATTAGCTTCCTTTTGGGTTCATATAGTTTAAAATTTCTGCCAAATGTTCAGAACACTTCTTTTGAAAGAGTTATGTGGAGGATAGCTTATTTGGCAAAGTAATATCACTAAAAGACATGAGAATAAAATTGTTTATCCTACAAAAAATACTTAATAAATTCAAATGTGAGATTAGATTTGGCGAAGTTCATTTTGTTGATTTCTTAGAATTACGATGAGATAAATCTCCAAATACTTGCCATGTATTGTGCTATTTACAGATAAATTTTTTACTCTTAAAATTATTATGTGTGTACGTGGAGAAATTTTAATTTCATGCTCTGTTATTTTACAAGGGTTGAGCATCCCTAATGTGACTATATGTATATGGTGTATATGAAACATAAATGAATTTTGTGTTTAGACTTGGGTCCCAACTCTAAGATATCTCATTATGTATGTGCAAATATTCCATAATCCAAAAAAATCCTCAATCCAAAATACTTCTGGTCTCAAGCATTTCGGATAAGGGACACTCAAGTTGTAACTGATTTCAGATAGAAATAAGTTCAACTACTGGAAAGTTAAACAAAGAAATACTGAGATTTCTCTGTTTCTCCTAGTCTCTTTCTTCTAAGATAACATTCACCAAAATAGATCCTATATAGGGTGACAAGAAGTCAATATTTCAAATGGTTGAAACCATATGGAGTATGATTTCCAACTATAACAAAATTAAACTAGAAAACATCTGGAAAATTCCCAAGCATTTGGAGGCCTAAAAACACACCACTAAATAAGCCATGAGTCAAAGAATAAATCAAGAGTGAACTATAAAGAATAAATTTAATATAAATGAAAAAGCACATCAAAATTTAAGAGATAAAATATTGCTTAGACTTTTTGCCAAAATTTCCAGAAGAAATATAGGATAAAATACTTATATGATTGGGTAAGCAAAAATTTTTAGGACACAAAAAGTATGAGTCTTAAAAGAAAAAAATTATGAATTATATTTCATCAAAATTAAAAACTTTTGTTCTTTGAAAGACACTATTTAGAAATTAAAAGGCAAGCCACAGATTGGGAGAAAATATCGGCAATACATGTTTCTGACAAATAATTTATAACCAGAATACATTAAGAACTCTTTCAACTCAGTAAGACAATTTCAAAAATGAGCAAAAGATTTGAACAGAGAGCTCACAAAATAAAATATACGAATGACCAATATACAAATGCCAAATGAACATGAAAAGATGCTTAACATCAGTCATCAGGGAAATATAAATTAAAGAGCCTCAATAAAACACCACTACACATCTAATACAATATCTAAAATTGAAATAACAGGTAGTGCCAAGCATTGCTGAGGATATGAAGCAACTGAAATTGTTATCATTGCCATTGGAAAAAGTAAAATTTTGTGACCACTGTGGAAAAGAATTTGGCAAGTTCATTTTATAAGGTTAAATGTCCATTTATCATATAACCCAGCAATTCCGCTCTTAGGTATTTACCAAAGAGAAATGAAAACATATATCCACATGAAAACTTGTGCATTAATGTTCATAACAACTGTGATCATAATAGTAGAAAGCCAGAAATCAAAGTCTGCCGAGAGGTGAATAAATAAATTGTGGTATGTCCACACAATGGAATACTTCTTGGAAACAAAAAGGAACAAATCTCTGATATACACAACATAAGTGAATGATGAATTAAAGAACCGTACGTAAAGGAACATGTACTGTATGATTCCGTTTATACGCACCACTACAAAAGGGGAACCAACTCATGATGATAGAAAGCATACTGGTGATTGTCAAGGGCCAAGGATGTGGGTATAAAGTTGAGTTCCTAGGAGCATGAAGGGACTTTTTGCCTTGGTGGTGGTTACTTGGGCATTTACGTTTGTCAAAACCCACTGAGCTACTTAAAGGAGTGCATTTTCTTGTATGCAAATTATGCTTCAATTAAGTTAATTTTTAAAAAGCTGACCAAAGAGACCCCACCGAGATCAGCTTTGTATTGATGAACTGAACTGTGTAATTTTCCCCCTTGCTTCATATTTTTTCCTTTCATTCCTAATTTTTAAAAAATGTGCAAGTATTTCTTCTATAGTGGAAAAATATCAATATTTTAAAAGCTTTTATACAAATTTCCATGCAGAGTCGCTCTATTGTATTTCACCCTGCCTTGTTATTTCTTTACTTTTTTGAAAATTGGAGAGTTAAAGGAGTATTAAAGAGGATATCTGACTTATTCCCCATCTTCAGGTCAGACTGTTTTAAAGTAAAAAATCCACAAGGTTTCTACATGTTCTATTTGCTAGGAAATCACATGGGCTGAGAGCTCAGCAGAGCTATTGTTTATGATCACTCTGCTGCCTCTTCTTGACCTCTATGTAGTAAAAGTTCAGTTTCTCTGGAACATAAGGGATAGTGTTTCTTTTAGCAGTTCCACAGGGAACTGCTGACCTCTCCATGTTCTTTGGTCTTAAAGCCTTCTTAGCAAAGTTAATATTGGAGACTCCCAACTTTTACAGGCAGTCTGATTAAGCAGGTTGTTGAAATGGTACAGGGGGTAATTTTGTGTACATTAATTTAAAAAGTAAAAAGGAATACCCTGGCACAAGGCCATGTTGCCCTCTACTACTTAGTAAATTTAATTAAATTGGCCTATTCCTAGAAGAGGTTTTCTGCTTGAGTTTGAATAGTTAGTGCAGGTAAGGTTTACAGAACCCTGTTTGGATAGGTGTTCAATTAGATTTTCCAATTTAGGCTGCGCTGAGCTGATGCACATTTTTGAGCCATTCAGTGCATTTTGATTTTCTAATTTTCTGGGTCATGTTTTCCAGTACTATGGAGGCTGAAACAACAAACTTGATGAATGAGTGAAATCAAAAAGGAAACAAAGCATTCCTAGTAGATGGAGGGAGCCCAAAGAAAATATTCACAGGTCTCTTCTTCATTTATCTTTTAGTGCAATTCTTACTATTGCCATTCATTCTCTTACTCATTCTTGTGTGATCCGTCACTTGTTTATTCATCCCCTCATTTGTTCCTTTGCTGAGTGTATACTAAGTACCCAGGCCTGGAGGAGACAAAGACAGTAACAGCTACTATTTTCTGAATTCTTAGGTTTGTGGTATTGTATAGACTTTGTTTCTAATTTTTAAATTTTTTTATGGAAACAAGGTCTAATTATCCTTATTTTTTAGATAGAGAAAATGAGACTGAACCAGGATTTAAACTCAAATTTCACCAACTGAAAAACTCACTTATTTCACCGAACCATCATGCCTCCCAAATCAAATTCTAGAGAGAAACCAAAAAAGTCTATGTACGATCAAGACAGCATCAAAAGCTGAAAAAAGCAGAGGTATTAGAGGTAGAAATTCTAGTACCAAGTCATAGCCCTGACAAACGAGACTTGTGATCTTGAAGAGATACTTTATCTATAGGATATGGATGTATAAATATCCTATAAAAGAGGGGATGTATTAAATTATTTTTATGTTCCCTTTTCTTCCAGTTGTAAACATTTCAAATCCTTTCATTTTTGCCTTGAAAATTATAAACAGTTGACTTGACAATTCAATTTTCAGAGATTTTACAATTTTTAAAATTATTTTGCTTTGTTTTCTCATCTTTCTAACTAGCTCATCAGTTAAACTCCACAATGATAAAGAGAGGTATTAAGTATCTAATTCTGGGGGAAATCAGATGTTGAACTATCAACCGATTCCAAATAATGTCAAGCAACTTGTGAGGCTGGTGGCTCTTAAGCTCTAGTTTCTAACTTTCCTTTTGGCATTGGTTCTCGAACATTATAACATAATGATGCTCTCAATTTGGTGATTTTTAAATACTTTAATCTTAATGAATGAATAAAGAAAAAGTTGTGTTTGCTGAGCTCAAATCTCATCAAGTGCGAGAAAACTATATCTCAGCTGTATGTCCTGTTACACAGTGTTCTTGGAACTTCTCATATGTCATTCTGTCTCTTCATGTGCAATCTGATAACTGCAATTAGCAAATGAAATATTTATATATGCTGCCACATAGTCAGTCCATATGTGCAAAATATTGCAAGTTCCTCAGTAGCATTTAGCATCACCCACTGCTATGTTAGTTTCTTGAAACAGACCTTATGGTGCCTTATGAAGTACGCCCAAAAAGCATGCAGTTTCCTTGCTTTGCATGTTTATAGTAGAACTCAAGTCAGCCTCCATGAGGTTTGTTCTCTGACAAAACTCAGCACCACCAACTATCTGTTTTTCTCTTTGTGTTATTCCTGGGCTTAATTTATAAGTAACCCTGTGTCCCTCAGAGCACTGTACGTCCACAGGGGCAGCCAGTTACTATTTATTTATAAAAAAATTCTAGTCATTACCCCAACACAACTTAATTGAGGGTCCACATGGAGAGTCTCAAAATGGAAATTTAAACCTTGAACAGATACACACTCTCTATAAGCAGCACATGAACAATAAGATGAGCTTGTTGAATTTTTAAAAAATTTTCTCAAAACCAAAAATTCATAAATGAAAAGAAAACACTCAATAGATTCACTTTTGTAAATTAAGGGACATTCAACAGCAGAACGAATGTGGGGCAGCTGCCCTCAATAAAATGTTGGTACTTGTAGGTCTCCTCCCCTCCTAAGTCAGATCACATTATGTTGATAAAAGAGGAGAGTGTCAGGAACTGAGATTCTACCTGCACGCTCAGGTTTGTGGGTAACCTTATTTACCAGAAAAGTTCAAGCACTCCCAATTAAATCACAACACGAGAGAGAGAAAGTAGAGGGAACACAGAAGATGGAGAGGGGAAGAAGAGCACAAGATGATTGACGTGCCCCTTGTGCTGGGTGCTGGTACTTGCACTGCTGAACTAATGATACAGCCAATCCACCTGGCTGAAATGTGGTGAGCAGAGAAAGGTCCTGGTTATTAGACCAATATAAGTAAGAATGTCTCTAACTAAACACAGCTAATGCCTAGTTCCAGGGGATATTGATGCCATTAATTTATGACCTCCATGTTTTTTATAATACAAACCTTGTTAATAATACAGAGTCTCTTGAAACATACGATTCCACAGCTCTTAAGAATAACCTTGCAAAAGATGGTACTTTATTCTACAATAACGGCGTCATGTCACTACAGTTTGAAGCATGGAGGGATGCATTATTTCCTGTCTTTTTATACTGTAATAGATTTGTGGTGGGATGGTTTAAGAGGCTCCTGCTGTCTCAAACTGTTCCCTTCAAGAGCTGACCATGAACTGGGTTCAGAGATGATTTGGACGCTTAACATTCTCAAGGACAAAAATTTTTCCCAACTAGGTAGAGAGAGCAAGACAGGAAGAAAAGATTATTTTATCATTCCACTTTAGTGCCACTAAGGCAAACTTAGAGACATGGGAAAGACTGAAAAACAGACACTCTAGTACTGAGCTTGTAGTGCCTAATTATGTACTGTATAAATTAATGGCATAAATGTCTACAAAGGAATAAAAATATGCAGTGCTATTTAAGCAATGGTTTAAACAAATACAGCATATTTTCAGTTAAAAATGCTAACTTGGCCACTCACTGCCAAATCTCTTTGCAAGGCCTGTCGGCCACACTGTTTTCCCCACCGTGACAGATTGGAATTAATTGAAAAGTTGCTAGTTTAGAGCTGTCGCTGAAAACTTGTATGGTGAAATAAAATTGGCCTGGTGATTGTCCTTCAGTCTATTTTTACACAGCCTCTTTATCCTGGTCATCATTTTTTTAGGAACTAATATGAATATTTCCCAAAGCCATCAAAAATATTTAACAATGAGGGGTACCTACCCTCTTCTACCTAAAAATGTTCAAAGTCTCAGAGGTCATTACTGTTCCTGATTCTTGTTTCTTGCCATCAATGAACTTTATGTGCCCTACTTAGGACATAGGACGTCTTTTAAAGAGCTGCTTGAAATGCAGTTAGCATGCTCTCAGAATAAGGTGAGGTGAGAAAACCGGAATAAAAAATGAAGCTAAGTAAGGGGAGAGGCAGGAAATCAAGGAGTTAATAAGTCTAACTGTCCCAGTTGGGAATGCTCATTGCCATATTTTTTTAAGTCATTTTTCCTAAATTTCTATTCAATGCATATTACTTTCTGTGACACAGAGCATCCTCATGGACAAAATAGGTCTCAGTGAGTTGTCATCTAATGGCCCATCTCTCACAAAATTTATCAGGAGGTTTCTATGTCCACAGCCACACTGTATGCAAGTTTTATGAGCCTTTGCAAAGGAAATAGAAAGTATGGTTGCTATCCAGAAAGTAATAACCTGCTTGTACCTCTGTAAATACCAGTAAGTAATTATCATGATAATTGTTGTCCTAAGTAACCCTAATGCCTTGATACTTAATGTTTGCTCCATGAACCAGCATTATCGGGATCTCCTGGGAGCTTGTTAGAGATGCAGATTATCAGGCCCTGCCTAAATCTGCAATTTAACAAGATCCTGCAGTGATTCATACGCTGTTAAAACTCCAGAGGCTCCTCCCCAGTGGGTATGTATGTGGGACACCTGTGTTAATTTCCTTGAAAAATTCTGTAAGTTTCGAAAGTATCCTCTACTTTTGTTATTCTCATTTTTAACCACATGGACCTGCAGAACAGATGGTTACATTTAGAATTTAAGAAAACAGGTCCTGGAAAGGCAGCCTGAATTTTGATACTGAAGTTTCCACCATCCAGGAGCTTAGTCCATTTGGAGACAGGAAACAACACCCAAAGAGTGAGGACTAAGAACCATGTGGAATGATGACAAACTCAATCACACACAGGTGCAGAGGACACATTAAGTAGCTATTGCGCTGACACATATTAGCATCAGCTATGTAAGCATAATTACTGGTCAAGGGCAGATTGTTGTAAAACAGCTAATAAACAGGAAACATTAACTTCCCTCACACAGGGCCTTTGCAAAACCAATATTAGGCCTGTGTACTCTGTACATGTATTTTCTCTGAAGCCAATTAACCTCTTTATTGGAAAACAAGAACTTTGTTATTGTTCAGCATGGCAGCTAATCCTTCACAGTAGATAACTTTCATTGAGCAAGAGTGGAATGAGTTGTGTTTACTTCACTGACTGACAT
Organism: Daubentonia madagascariensis; assembly: GCA_023783475.1. Taxonomy (NCBI): domain Eukaryota; kingdom Metazoa; phylum Chordata; class Mammalia; order Primates; family Daubentoniidae; genus Daubentonia; species Daubentonia madagascariensis. Next base: position 18,012,932 of record JAKFHU010001684.1, on the reverse strand, counting down.
TCCTATACAATTAAAAGAAAGATTAATTGTTTAATTTCCTCAACATTGGTGCTAGTGAAGGTTAGGAGATCCATAAAACTAAAAACTATAGTTTTTCATTCATCCAAGGCCAAGGAAGCAGTGGAAATTAATTTTTGGATGGTATATGTCTTTTTATTATCCTGATCATGTAAGGAAGGATGAGGGCTTGGGTATTTTTGGGGAATCAATTTTTTTTAATACTTCTTCCCTTTAAAGGTTCAAACTGGGAAAAGATAATGACTCGGTAGGTCTGTTAAATTACCTTGACATTTCAGACTTAGACTTTTTGGCTGTTATATACTACATGGAAGATGTCAACAGAGAAGACTAATGAAAATATGAACAATGACCACTCCAGTAGATATTAAATGCTGAAGGTATATTTAATAACAATAACTTGTACCATTAAAGTGAGTCCACTTAAAGTTGCAGGAAGAAATTTCAGAAGCAATAGTGCAAAATCATTGACATTGCTGAATTTGCTTGGAAATCAACTAAATGAGACTTGTAGACCAAGGGGACAAATCACGAGGATGGCAGCTATGGGTGGAGGTGTGTGTACATACTGTGGTATTCTTGTTATTTCACAATCATGTTTCATCATCTGACCCTTTCCCCCTGCTTTCTCCAGTCTTTTGGATTCTCTAACTCTATTGCCCCCTTTCTTCTTCTTTCTTGAACTTTCTTCTCCACATACCCAAGCTAAAGTCTAGCCTTTCTTATTTTGTTTCTTAGGGTTGAAATATTTTGTTTCCTTCATTTTTTAAAGTGACTCCAGTGCATGAAATTATAGAAGTACAAATATCCAAGACTGCCTTCAAGGTCAGTACTGTTCAACAGAAACATAATGTAAGCTACCTATGCAACCTTAAATTAATTGTAATATAAAATTTTCTAATAGGAATGTTAAAAAGTGAAACAAATTAATTTTAATAACATTTGTGTTTAACCCAGTATGTCCAAATTATTATCATTTTAACATGTAATCAATATAAGAACAATATTGAGATATTTTACATTTTTGTGCATGTGGGATTTGAAATCCTGTATGCATGTCACACTTTACAGCACATCTTCATACAGCACATTTTAAATGCTCAATAGCCTCATGTGGCTAAGGGCTACCATATCATCCAATGATAAACCTGATATCACAAAGGACTGAAAATTTTTTTCTGCCATGAATGCAAAATGCTATTGTTGGACAAGACAAACATAATTTTTTTATTAGACCAAGGGAATACCCATCTTCATCAAGGATGATAACACATTTAGGACTTTAGAGCGTTTGTCAGACAATTGTCAATTTGAAAAATATTACTTCAATGGAAGGTTTTAATCTTATTCTCTCTTGTTAAAAACCTAAACACCTTAATTTATGTGGGCATGACTACATATTTTTCTTCTTCATTTGTGTTTGGATGAGGGTAGTATGAGAGAGGACATTTATGTACTTCTCTGGAAAGGCTCCTGCACACACATCTCTATTCATTTACACTCTCCCAGAAAAATCAAAGGATTTGGATAATCCATGCTGAAAAAATGCAGCTTTCATCATTTATGTTGATGTTTTCCATTATGTTTTTTTAAAATATTAACAGTTTTGGCTGTTCTTAGAATGTTATAGTCTGTTTAAAATATTTGTGATGACTGTATCCAACACTCCTTTTAAAGCTGTCCTCTGCCTCCTGAGTAGAGATGTGCACAGCACATCTTATTAGTCAGAAAAGCCCGTGAGATGTCCTCTCTTTCAAGCTCTTTTAAAATCTCTTACATTTGTTCTGCTATTTCTGGCTACCTTTATCAAGGAAAATAACATAATTCTCAATGTCAACTTTGTGATCCAGATCACAGAGCAAGCTCTGAAATGGGTTTATCAAAGACAGCTCATGTTATCTTTTAGGGCACAAGTTAGGAAAACTGTAAAGGAATAGAGGGAGCTCCCAAGTTAAGAAGACCTGGAATATGAAAACCCAAACTCTTTAAACAGATCCATTAGAGGAGTTTTCTCTACATCTCAAAATGATTTTTCTTTTCACCACAGGATTTAAATCAAAGTCTCACCATCTTCCCTGTATTTAAGTATTTGTTTATAAATCAATAATTACTTGAAAGAGAAACTAGAGAAAAGAGAAAATGAAAGATAAAGAGCTGGGAACCAGTGCCAATTTGAGAGGAATCAAAAATTAAGATGAACCATATTTAAATTTACTATAAGCCAAAGGGAAAATAAGATTCACCATTTAAACTTTCAATTCTGTTCATTTTCACCTTAATGTGTGTCTGAACAAATTATGAAATGAAACTCTACAATTATCTATACCCATTAATGGCCCTCTCAAAATTAATGTCCGTGAGCACCCCCTAAACACCACCATGACATACACACACACAGAGGCACTTTTCCAGTTTCATTCCAGATAACTCCACGATGTTCCCGTGAGAGGACAGCCACTGATTAATGTTTGTCTGAGGAGTGTAACTGTAAGTTTCTAGAGCTGCTGGAAGGCCAATTCTTACCCAAAACAGCTGCAAAACCAGACTGACTTTTAACCTCCCCTGTTGAATACAGAAACTCTTGGCACAATTACAGTGCAAGTAGCACAGAACATATGGGGTTACCATTATAGAAACAGACTTGGCCAGCAGGAAATGTGTACATCCTGCATGAAACCCTGATGTTTGACATGAAACCGGAGCTGCTCACCATAGTTTCAGAAAACAAAAGTCTCCATCTTTGAACTTGCCTCATAGCCCAAACAAACAAATATTCCCATTTCCTTTCCATCAAATGCCTCAATCCTAACTACTCCTTTCATTGAACTGTTTTTTATAACTCTGTAGATACAGGAAATAACCAGCCCTGCAGTGCTCTGCCTATAATGAAATACAAGCCACATCCACCAAGGGTAACTAACACTCAGTAAGCAACACAACAAAGAGAGTCAGACCCTGGGTTGGTCCTTGCAATTCCTCAAACATCTCCTAGATAAGGAAATTTTATTTTTAAAAGCATGAACTAGGCTTCATACTTCAAAAGAAAGACAGCCAGGTTTTGCTATAACTTACTGAATTTGAACCTTAGAACTCAAGAGGTAGTATTAACATGCTGACTTTTACCAGATTCTCCATGTGAAGGGAGGAAAATGAAGGCAACCTGAGCTGAAAGGTTCATCTGGCTGAACCTAAAGATCTAAAAGAGAGAAGTTAAAGCTCTTTTCCAACATCCAGCAGCCCTTGGCAAAGTTACAGCACCAAAAAACCACCTGGTCACCCAGTTTCCTGCCAGCAACTGGACAAAAGAAGGGGGCTAGTGAAACTCCCCAAAGGACTGTTAATTAGTTTAATGGGCAACTTACACCTGATGCCCTGATTATTTCCCCTCCCCCATCAGCAAAAAATTAAAGAGACAAGAAAGGCAAAAGTGGGCACCAACTATTACCTTTCAATGTTGCAGATAAAGGCATTTTTCTTTTTTCTCTTCTCTTTTTTTTGGAAGCAAATCACTGGTTTTGCTCTTTTCTTAGGTGAAATGCAGAGCATCTTAGAGGCCAGACAATTTTGTTGTGACTTCAGCAGGGTACTATGATTAGACTATATTGGTTTGTTCCTTTCATGTGTTAAGATGACCATGCAAATTGCGCTGACTTCCTAACTGCAGAAGGCCAAAAGGAAATCGGGCAGCCAAAAGGAAATTGTGTGTAATCATCCCTCTTCCAATTTTATTTGGATTTTATAAGCATTTATGGGCAAGGGAATGTTGGAAAGCCTTTGAAGCCATGTGCTGTGGAAAAAAAGTGCGTTTTATTGCTGGGCTCATTCTTACTATTTGAGTGATCTTTTGAATGTATTTAATTTGAGATATTGTTCATCCGTCTACAATGAGTGAATAAAAACCACCTTCTCAGGCCGTTAGGGTATGGTGGGTAAGTGTCCAGGCTGCTCTAGACACAACTGCACTCGAATATGATGGAAGGTAGCTGCTTTTCATTTAAAGTCTTCAAATTCAACATTTTGGCTGTTTCTTCATTTAACTGAGATGGTCATTAAAAGAAAATCATGACACTGTGTATTGGTTTTCTATTGTGACTGTAACAAATTACAGCTGTAACAAACTTTGTGGCTTAAAACAAAACAAATTAATTATCTCACATTTCGCTAGGTTAGAAGTTTGACACCAATCTTACTGGGCTAAAATCATCATGTTGGCAAGACTGCATTCATTCCTGAAGAATTTGTGTTCTTCCCTTTTCAGCTTCTAGAGGCCACCCATATTCCTTGGTTCTGTGACTAGCTTCCTCCCTCTTAAAAATCAGCGATGTTACATCTCTTTGACCACAGGCAGAAAAGTTCTCTGATTTTAAAGACTCATGTAAGTACATTGAGCTCACCTAGATAATCAGAATATACTCCCTCATCTCAAAACTTTTCACTTAATCTCATCAGCAAGTCCCTTTTGCCTTGCATGGTAACATATTCACAGGTTCCTGGGAATAGGATATGGACATTTTTGGGGGCCACTATTGTTCCTATCATACTCTGGAAAGTGGCAGAATCTTATAAATGGTCTTTACTATTAAGACAACATCTTTGCAATCATGACCCTGTTTTCAGGATACATAGGGACAATTCTAGAACATTTCATATACCTCTAACTAGTTTCCTAATGTCAAAAGTGGTAATGTAAAAGTATTTCGAACAAGAAATAAAATTTAAATGCATCTAGTTTTTGGGTCAAATTATGTTCAAGATATGTTTTTGACCAAGCTATTTTAAAATGTCAGTTTGTTACAGGAAAAATTTGGCCAAAAGTGTTGAATAATCTAACAACTAACTTGAAGAAACTATACATTTCAAAAATAGATCAAAATTATGTCTTAATCACCACCAAAATGTAGTTGGCTATATGTCTGTCCCTTTTAAATTTTCCCAAGATCATCAAATATATCAATGACTTTCATATTCTGATTATTTTCTCATTGTAGCTATAGGCTTTTTTGTTTTCAACTTATACTACCAAATTACACCCAATACACATCAGAATCCTGGTAAAATACATTCTAGTCCTTAGGTCTTCTTTGCTGGGTGTTTTCTACATTACTAAAGTTTAAATGTTAGAATTCCCCAGGAGTCAGTGCTAGGGTACTGCTATTTAGTTACACTTAATCCTTGCCTAATCACATGTGATCCCATAGCTTTATATAACATCTGTATTCTAACAAATGCCAAAGTTATATCTCCAGGCCCAACCTTCCAAGATTACATATGACATCTCTACTTAGATGCCTAATAGCCACATGAAACCTACACTTTTGGAAGTCTTGTCCATCTTAATAAATGACAATTCTATTCTTTCTGTTGCTTAAACTCTTGAGTATTCCTAGATAATCCTCTGTTTCTCATAGTCAACATAAGTAAATTAGGACAGCTCTTATTTGCAAATACATCCAGAATCTGACCCCTTCTCACACTACCATGCTCATTATTTTCCTGGTCCAGGCCACCTTCATCTCTCACCTGGATTGTTGCAACAGTTCCTAAATGGTCTTCTTGCTTCTATCCTTGCCTTCTCCTTTTTTCAAAAACACCCTGTGACTTCCCATGTCACTCAAAATAAATTACAAAGTCCACATTACAGAAACAAGGCCCTACATGATCTGGCCTCTACTTCACAGCTTGCGTGTCCTCTCGTTTGTCAATTTTCTCACTAGAATGCAGGCACTCTGGCCTCATTGAGTCCTTTAGACTTGCTATGCTGGAGACCTTCCATTTACCACCCCCCAAGATCCACTCTCCATGTTTCTCCCCTCTATTCTGTGCCCTGAGAGGTAGAATAATATAGACTTTATCAATGGATGCCTTAGCCTTCTGGTTTCAGCCAATAGGGAACTCTTCGAAGAAATCAGAGGGAGGAGGAGAGAGAGGTTAGAATATATAGCAACTATTTCTCTCCCTGCAGGTACTGTGCTGGCAGGCCTCACACAGCCTTCATTTAAGGGATCCAATCCTACAAAGCAGCCCTCTCTACACATCCCTCTCTGTCTCTGGCTTCTGCCATTATTCTCACCTGTCACCCTTTCGGGCCTAATGTCAGTAATAGAGACCCACTGTTATCAGTCCTAGGTGCTGTATTTTTCCCAACGACTTCCTTACATTCTGTTTTTGCCCTTTAAATATAGATTCTTGATTAGACTCTTCTCAAATTATTCTGCTGGGAGGCTCACGGACATCAATGCCAACCACACTCCTGCTTTAAGACCTCAGGTCTTTGCACTCATTGCTTCCCATGCCAGGTTCATTCATCCTCTTGATAGTCCTAGGGTTCATTTCCTTCCCTCATATCTATCTCTGTTCAAATGTCACCCCAGTAGAGAGGATTTCCCTGACTAGTCCATGTAAAATGACACCAACACCTCCATCTCTCTAACCCATTGCCTTTAGTTTTTTCCCTGCATAACATGTTTTACCCATTGATGTGCTATGTATCCATTTATTGCCTTTCTTATTCCATAAGAATACAATAAAAAGCTCTATTTGAAAAGGAACTAGGTTGCACTTTGCAGCCTCCCTCAAGCCTAGAACAGAACTGTATATATACTAGGCACACAGTTATTGTATGTTCAATGAATGAATGAATGAATTGAATCGTTTTGAATAACATGGGGAAAGAGTGTAGTTGTTGAGAGTACTGGAATGGTTCCATTATGGTATCCTGACTCTGGAATCTGAAGAAAGACATTATATCAAGTGCCTAATATGTCTACCATGTGACGTCTGGATTTTTTCTAATCCTGTAATCTCTCTTCAGTCTTTCTTTGACTGCTCTTTGAGTTCTGTTTGCATAAACCAAATGAAGAGAAACAACTGTGGAAGTTACAAACATAATTTGAAGACAGAATAAAAAGGGAACCAAAATGAAGACTGGGACAAGCAAAAATACAGTGAAGCCTGCAAAGTTTAAGCAGAATATTAATGAGAGGAATAAGGGTGAGTCTAGATCTGGCAGGAGAAAATCACTCTGCTCTAGAGACATCTGGGATTGACAGTTAATCCATTTTTCCTGATCCATTTTTAGGAACTAAATAGAAGGGGGGGTTGGTAACCAAAATAAGTGTGCACTGATAAATGTTACCTATGTATTATAAGGTATCTTTAAGGCATCAATTGTGTTTATTGAACTGTATACTTTCAAGATTATGGAACCAAAGCAGAAGAGAGTATAAAATGGGAAAAAGTGAATTTTCAGGAGTCAAAACTACCTTTCTCTCCCTTTAATCATTAAGAGTTACAAACAGACAAAGTGAGTAATGCCACCTCAAATTACTGTGTAGCTTAATAATTATAACCTTCAGGAACTGGTAAACATATTTTATCTTTTTGTCAATTTCCCATTCATTTGATAAGTAGAATTATTGAACATTTTTCATTAAAATATGTATGCCTTTTAGATGAGAGTCACCTAGCATTGTATATAAAAGAATCTGCTTTAGATGTTTAATTTATGAATGTTAAGAGTACAATTTAATTCCCCCCAAATTTATCAAGTATTTCTATATGTTAATCACTTATTTATGGTTTAAGAATACATAAATGAAGAAAACTCCTGGTTCCGGCCCTGAAGGAATTTATACTCTAATAAAGGAAATAAGCACTTTGTAAATAGTGATTATTATCAAAGGTGTTTTGTTAGTAGCATGAATAAAATACTGTGGGAACCTGAAGAAGGGAAACGGTAATATTTCATGGACGAGAATCATACTGAGAAAGGATCAGTAAAAGTTTTAAAGGGGATAACATTTGAGTTGAATCTTGGAAATTATTTTCGTCATAAAAGTTTGTTAAGAAATATCACTTGGGTAATGAAAACATCAGAAGCAAAGACAGGTTTTCAGGAAATAGTGAGAATAAACCAAAAAGGTGAATAGACAGAGAATAATTAGTGATATTAAGACACGTTAAGTGTGGATAATATATCTACAAGGACATTGGTTTTGTATTCTTCTTATTTAGGTATATGCATTTTATCTCCCTTTCTAAGTTCTTTATTCTTTCTATTCAGAGATTATTTCTTTGACTCGCACACAGGATCCAATGGTGTTCTACATTATACATTTTAAATTAATGAATGGACATTAAAGTTTTTACTCTTATAATATTTACCTGACTCTACAAATTACATCTTACTGATTAACTATTAATTTACATGTCTGTCTGTTTTAGCTGTAGTGGAGATATCTATCACTATGCTATCTCTAGTAGATTGGTAGTAGTTGCTTTGAGAGCTGTGTTCAGAAGAATTTTGAGATTTCATGTATCACAAAGAACTGGGTAGTGTACCATGCTCATTTGGAGAACAGGGACTTTATTCCATCTGTCTTTATAGCATCAACACCTTATGCAATGTCCAGTCCAGACAATGAATAACTGTTGAGTGAATGAATAACAAATGAATGAAGATAGTCTGAATTATAGTAGATTTGAATTGAATCTTGATAAATAAACGGATTCAATTGACTTGGTTAGTGCTTTCTCAATGTCATGACTCTTCCTCTGTAGCACTGCTACTATAATTGTGCTAAAAATAATTTACAAAACCATGCCAATTATTTCATTTAAAACAATAGATTGAATTCATCTATTACATGGCATAATAATTACATTCTTACTTATATTCCAACATTATTTCCTGAATGAAAGATAAACAGGGAGATTTGGAACTGAGTTTCTAGGAAGTATAAAAGATCCTGGTTACATGCGGTTATGGCAGTGTTTCCTAAGCATGAGCTTCATCCATCACAATAATGAGGTACAAAGAAAATCACCAAAAGTGTTGAGTGGCTAGAGATAGGGGAGAGAAAAATGTCAGGTGGAAAGAAGGTATTCCATGTCATGGGAATGATAGGACCACAGAACTGGAAAGAGCTTGACATAAGCTGGGACATAACACTAGCCTTGTTCAGCAGGATGGAATGCTCTGCAGAGATGCAGTAGAGATATAAAAAAAAAAAGTTCTCATTACTGTCACAAATGAGGTGAAAATATTGGGAAATATGCTTTTCCTTCACCTGGAAAAAGGAAATTGGATTTCTATTTAATTAGTAAGTCAGTGTGCCTTATTACCAGGTCAAAAAAAAAAAAGGAAATAAAAAGCCATTCAAGACTGCTGGAGACTATTTCAAAGAGGACCATGCCACAGAAACATTTACTGGTCAAGGTTTTCAGAGCAGCCTCCAAAAAGTGAAATAACCATTATCCTAACAGCACATAAAATGCATACAATATAAGTAAGTAATATCATTCAGTCCTTTGAGGTCATGTTAACCTTCTTGAAGATAAAGCCAAGTACTCCCTAAGTTAATCATCACTCTCTATGGAGTTGGTAGCTATTTTGGCTTGAAGTTTTGTTTAGAACAAGCATGTAAAAGGCTATTGAAATGCTATATTTGTTTATGTAAGGTCAGACTAACCCAGAGGTCTTCAAGTATTATAAATTGGGAAAAGTTTGGATTAATCCACTGTTGTGTGTGTGATTGTGCAAAAGATAAGCCCTTCTTTGCCACCCTACAAGGTCATACTACTCTTAATGCTCAGTGTGCTTTGCTGAAATAGTAAACATTCAATTGAATGTGAAAGAGACTTGATGTATAGACATGTCTTGAAAGTTATATTACAAAACATTTTTTTTCAGTGTATGGAAGGGAAACTTATACATGGAGAGTAGTGTCAATTCTTAAATTCTTGAGAATTACTTTAAGACATCACAAAAGAGAGGCCTCAGTTATGAAGTTTAATATTTCACTGACTCATGTCTAAACAATCAGCATATTTCTTGGGGAAGAGCAGACTACTGGCCTGAAAATTAACAATTAATTTTATATTAAGTTTGGCAGAATGGGAACAGCACAGTCAATAGTGCTAGCAAACAGCATGATTTATATATCACTTTTAATTAAACATGAATTCTTTAAAGTTATTATAAAAATGAACACACTGAATTTGGTTCCTTTATTATAAATATTTTAGCAGGGATATAATGGGTGCATTTTTATACATGTGTATTTTTTTTAGAAACTATCTGTCCCACCTGTCTAAATGCCAATATATGGATCAAAACAATGATCACAAAGATAAATGACCCAAAGGAGACTTTCAGAACAACTGATAATGGAGCTGAGATGAATTTGATATTTTAAGTGATTTTTCTCAAAGAACAGTATGTTATTTGGAAGCAGTCATTCATTTTTTTTTCCAGCATTAAATGTTTGTCAGCTATTCTAATTGAAACTTGAGCTAAAAACTTATGACTAAGTAAAATTGAGAGAGAAAGAATATTTCTATATGTCAAGCTTGGATGAAGAATCTTCAATAGGAAGGCTGCCATTTTTTCAGATAAGCATTTTCTTTTCCTTAGTGGAGGTCACTTTAGAAGTCTTTAGAAGGATTTAAGATGAATGGCTTTAAATTGAGTAACTTCAATGAAATAGAGATACATGATCTCAAGCATTGCTTTTCTAAGAAATGCAGTGCAGGAAACATGAATGAAAAAATAAATAAGAAAATGAGAGGGAAACATTTACTTCTAGAAATCTGTTGATAAATCACAAAGTTGAACAAGGCAGAATAACAAAAAGAAATCATACTATAAATATTTAACTTTAGAAATATATGTGTAATAACAGCACTCTAATATAATTGAGTCATATTATATGTATTATTTGATGAATATTTTACTTAAGAAACATTAATAGCATATTTATTAATTTCTAGGCACTATACTAAGAAATATCATGGAACAGAAAGTTAAAAGATAGTGGTGATTCCTGACCACCCAGAGCTTATAGGCCACTGAGGATGACAGAGAATCATAAAGTCACACTAGCAAGTGTATAATTACAAACGATGCTCAAGGATGCTCAAGAAAAAGAATAGGGGTTTATGAAAAAAAATTTGGCTTTCATTGAGGATTCAGGGAATGTCTGAGCTTTGGTGTTAATGTTGAATTGAAGTTAACTCAGTGAAACGGATACTTTCAAATAATATTTGATGAATAAACGAAAATAAATCCCAGATAATTATCCTGTGGCAACATGCAGCATAATTCACCTGAAAAATTGAACAAAAGTCAATGAGGTTAGAGTACAGAGAGCAAAGGGTTAAATTGGTACAGAAGTAGGCAGAGACCAAGCCACGCCAGGATTTGGTCTTCATTTATAAGAACAAGGAGAAGCCATTGAAGGTTATAAACAGGGTGAAATGATCAGTTTATGTGTTCAAGGGATCCCTTCAGCTGCAGTATAGAAAATGGATTCTAAAAAGACCAGCGTGGATATGGGTAGAAGAGATAAGCAGTTATTGCCTTGAAGTGCAAAAAAAGTTCTGTAGCTTGGACTTGGGTGGTAGTGATGGAGAGAGAGCAAGTGAAAGTTTTCTAAGGCAATTAGGAAGGAAAACTGAAAGTCTTTAGCAACTGTGCTGATCAATTTTCTTGGTTGAGAACAAAAGAAATCAACCTTAGAAGAAGAGGAATTGATTGAAAAGGTATCAGGAAATTAGCAGAATTGATAGTAAATTGGCAAATTATCTCAGAAAACAGATGAGAACAAGAGAATCCAAAAGCCAAGAATACAAAGTCACTCCACAGGAATAGGCTGGCAAGGATGCTGGGCTCTCAATTCCACCATGACCACTGTGGACAATAGCAAACTACCTGCATCTTTGCATCTTTACATTTTTACTTCTCCAGAGTCAAAGGTCCAGCTGCAGCATCCACTTCCCTGGACCTAGTGGATGGGCCAGTGACTAGGTGGCTCTGGGAACAAGGAGAGGAAGCATTTGCCCCCATTCAGTTTCTCTCCTCAGATTATGGACCCTGTCTCCCACAATGACCCAATCAATGAGGGATGCTCCTCATTGCAAAGGTATTCACATTATGCTTAACAGTCAAATTGTAATGCATTCCCTACACTGTTGGATCGGATATCCTAGGATATACCAGGATGGCTGGTAACGGAGAACAAGACAGGAGAGATGACTATGGCATGCTTCCTCCTAAAATGGGAAACAATGAAAAGCAATGGGTTTCATTTGGGTTTGAATTTTTTCTTGGGGAAAGGAGATTATCAAGAGTTTGTTCTTGGACAAGTAGGTGCCTTTGGGTCAGACTTTAATCTAAATTTTATTATCTATTCCTTTTCCCCCAAAGCATTTAATTATTGGTATCTCTAAGTAGGAAACTCTGCTATTAAAATGAGCAAAATTGAGCCATTATTAATAATGGATTATTTATCCTTTTCATCTTAATCATTTAAAATGCTTTTTCATAGATAAAATCTTTTTTTATAATACCCATAGTAGTTCAACATATAAATCTGTTTCTTAAACAAATGGGAAAAAAATGAAATGGGTCCTCTCATTCTATCACTCTATAGGACTCTTATCTTAGTAGTGCCTTAGGTAACAAATATGTATGAGAAATATTTTACTGCAGGTTACTGTAGGCTTCTTCCAATAATCACCCAGAAAATAGATTCTAAATATCACTGAAGTTTTGACAAGCAGCTTACAAATATTTTGGGCATGTGAAAAGAATTTGAGTCTATAAGCACATAGTTTAGACAAAGAAAGATACTCTCTGCAAGTGAAGAATGAGACTTCATAGGATATCAGTTTTAAACAGGGTGTTCTCAGGAAGACCATTCTTAAAGAGGTGCTCTAGCTATCAATTTAAAATATTAATAGAGTGGTGGAAAAGATTACTGAAAATAGTTTACAACTCAAATGATTTTTAATTTTTCTATTGAGATATAATTCACATGACATAAAACACATCATCTAATTTTTAATTAACAAATAAAAATTGTGTGTGTATATATGTATATCTTGTAAAACATGATGTTTAAAAATATTTATACATTGCAAAATGGCTAGATCAAGCTAATTAACAAGTATTATCTCACATATTTAATTTTTGTAGTGAGAACACTTAAAATCTATTCTCTTAGTCGTTTTCAAAAATATAATACATTGTTATTAACAATGTTATATGAAATATATTTTAAACTTATTCCTTCTATCTGACTGAATTCTTATATCCTTTGATCGACACCTCCCCAACCTCCTCTCTCCCAGCCCCTGGTAACAACCATTTTATTCTCTGCTTCTATGTAACCTTTTTTAGATTCCGCATACAAGTGAGATTCCATATATAAGTGAGATCATGCAGTATTTGTATTTCTGTGTGTGGTTTATTTCACTTAACATAATGTTCTCCAGGTTCATCTATGTTGTCACAAATGACAGGATTTCCTTCTTTTTTAAGGCTGAATAGTATTCCATTGTGCATATATACTACATTTCCTTTATTCATCTGTTGATGGACACTTTGGTTGATTCTATATCTTGGCTATTGTGCGAGATGGCAGACTAGAAGCAGCCTGCACATGCCACTCTCATGGAGAGGATTGAAAGTCGTGCATGGGTATCAACCTTCAGATCAATTTTCTAAGAGAGCGAATTGCAGATCAAAAGAGAGACTACAGGAAGCACCCCAAGTAAAGGAGAACGAAGAGAAGGTTCTCTGTAGGTCCACACTCCCCCTGCAATCAGCCCATAGCAACCCTCCACTGCAAAGGGCTGCAGGAATGACGTAAGGAGCTGACTAGAGACTGTGCAGTGGCATTGCTCCAGACAGGAGACACAGTAGGGACCCACTAGCTTGCAAACCTTGGGTGCTGTGTCTAGTGCCATTTTAAGGCTCCAGACCCAGAGTGCTACCACTACCTAGGGGTCTGATCTGTTGCTACTGCCTCCCCACCACCCCTGCCAGACTGGGGAGAGAGCAGGGAGACAGGGCACTCTCCTGAGTCTTGTGGGTAGAAGCTGCCCACCCCCACTGCTGATGGGGGACTTGGGCAGGGCAAACAGTGGGGCCACTAGGGGCAGACAACCACCACCTGTTGACATTGGTGGGGCTACATTCATGCTGCATCAGCTCAAAAATGCCACCACCTGCGGATCTGATCTGAACAGGGACTCTCTGAAGTTGTTGCGGGCTGACAATCACCACCACCGGCAGGTGTGGGTGGAGCTGTGCTCAAGCCGCTGACTGGCCGACAAACACTGCTGCCCATGGATCTAAGCAGGGAAGCCTTCAAGCCAGTGCAGGCCATCAACTGCTGTCTCCCATGGTCTTGGGCAGGGTAGTGCTCAAGCTTCTGTAGGCCAACAAACACTGCCACTTGTGGATCTGAGTGGGTCTGTGCTAAAGCCAGAATGGGCTGACAGTCACTGCTACTGACACAACTAAGTGGGGCAGTCACTGACTCTGCAATGCAAGGACCACAAGTGACAACCACAGGGGAATGGTGAGACAGGAGACACAGGAGAACAGCAGTGTTAAACACTTACAGTGCATCTGACTATCTCATGCCAGGCCATCCTTCCAGAGTAGGACACAAGTGCATCATCCAGAGACATCTCCTTCTTTGCACTAAGTAGGAAAGTCCCCAGCAGAGAAGAACAGGTGCACCGCAAACTTATCTGTCTGGAGCTGAGAAAAGAGGTTTCAGATGAGAAGGAACCATAATAACTCTGGAAACATGAAAAAACAAGCTGTTTTGACACCCCCCAAAGGATCACAATAGGTCTCCGGCAACTGACCCCAACTTAAAGGCAATTGTTGAAATGTCAGAGATGGAATTCAGAATTTTGATGGCAAATAAGATGAATGGAATTGAAGAGAAAGTTGAAAGCCAAGACAAAAAAGCCCCCCCAAAAGAATTTCAGAACATGAAAAAATGAAAAAGTAGCTAAAGAGATAGACAACAAAGAAAAGACATAACAGAACTTAAAGAAATGAAAGAGTCCTTTAGAAAATTTCAAAATACTGTAGAAAGCATCAACAACAGGTTAGACCAAGCAAAAGAAAGAATTTGAGAGCTGGAAGACAAGACTTTCAAACTAACTTAGTCAAAGATGTAGAAAAAAAGAATAAAGAATAATGAACATTCACTGAAAGAAATATTGGATGATACAAAGCAGGCCAATATAAGAATTATAGGTATTCCTGTGGGAGAAGAAGAAAAAGGAAAAAGCATGGAAAACCTATTCAAGGGAATTATTGAGGAAAATTTCCCTGGCATCTCTAGAGATTCAGATATCCAGATACAAGATGGTCATAGAACACTGGGAGGATTCGTGGCAAATAGGACATCTCCAAGACATATAGTCATCAACCTGGCTAAAGTCAAAATGAAGGAGAAAATTGTACAAGCTGCTAGATGGAAGCAATAACTAACCAACAAAGGAAAACCCATCAGGCTAACAGTAGACTGCTCAGCAGAGACCTTATAAACCAGAAAGGATTGGGGCTCCATTTTTATTCTTCTTAAATAGAAAAACTGCCAGCCAAGAATTTTGTATCCCCTAAAACTAAGTTTTATAAATAATGGAGAAATAAAGACTTTCCAGACAAACAAACACCCTAAGGGAATTTGTTACTACTAGATCTGCCCTACAGGAAATGCTCAAAAGTGTGCTATATGTGGAAGAGCACAATAGATACCAACCAGTGTAAAAACACCGAAAGTTAAAACTCATAGCTCTTATAAAATAATTGCACAAGAGGAAAAACAAAGCAACAAGGTATCATTCAACATAGTAAACAGAACAGTATCCCACAAACCAATATTAACACTAAACATGCATGGGCTTAATGCTCTACTTAAAAAACATAGACTGGTTGAATGGATGAAAAATCATTGCTTAAGTATATGCTGTCTCCAAGAAACCCATCTAACTTGCAAGGACACACACAGACTCAAGGTGAAGGGATGGGGAAAAATATTCCATGCAAATGGAAACTAAAAGTGAGCTGGTGTAGCCATTTTCATGTCAGATAAAATAAGACAATGATGGTCATTATATAATGATAAAGGTGACAATCCAGCAAGAAGACATAACAATCCTAAATATATATGCACCTAACACAGGAGCTCCCAGACTCAAAAGGCAAATTCTATTATATCTAAGCAAAGAAATAAACAGTGGTATCATAATCACCGAGGAGTTCTACATCCCACTGACAAAACTGGACAGATAATTGAAGCAGAAAATGAACAAAGAAATACTGGACTTAAGTAGAACTCTAGAACAAATGGACATAGCATACATTTACAGAACACCCTACCCCAAAACTATAGAATATACATTCTTCTCATCAGCCTATGGAATATTTTCCAAGATTGATCATATCTTAGGCCACAAAGCAAGTCTCAGGAAATTCAGAAAAATTGAAATCATACTATGTATCTTCTCAGACTATGGTGGAATAAAACTAGAAATCAATTCCAAGAGAAACTCTCAAATCCATACAAAGTCATGGAAATTAAATGACCTATTGCTGAATGATCCATGGGTCAATAATGAAATTAAGATGGAAATTAAAGGATTCTTTGAACTGAACAACAAATGTGACACAAGCTTTCAAAATCTATGGGATACAGCAAAGGCAGTGCTAAGGGGAAAATTCATAGCCTTAAATGCTTACATCAAAAAGACAGAAAGATCACAAATTATCAACCTGATATCACATCTCATGGAACTAGACAAATAAGAACAAAACCCAAAGCCAGATGAAGGAAAGAAATAACAAAGCTCAGAGTAGAACTAAATGAAATGAAAACAAAACAAAAAAAAATACAAAGGATCAATGAAACAAAAAGTTGGTTCTTTAAAAAGATAAACAAAATCCAAGCCCACTAGCCAGATTAAACAGAAATAGAAGACAAAGGACTCAAATAACCTCAATCAGAAATGAAAAAGGAGACATTACAACTGATATCACAGAAATACAAAACATCATCCATGAATACTATGAAAACCTCTATGCACACAAACTAGAAAACCTGGAGGAAATGGATAAATTCCTGGCAACATAAAAACTTCCAAGCCTGAATCATGAAGAAATAGAAATCTTGTATGGACCAATAACTAGCAGCAAGATTGAGGCAGTAATAAAAAATCTCCCAACCAAAAAAGCCCCACACCAGATGGATTCACAGACGAATTCTACCAGACCTACAAAGAAGAACCAGCACCTATCCTACAGAAATTATTCCATAGCATTGAGAAGAAGGAAATCCTCCCTAAATCACTATGAAGCCAGTATCACCTTGATACCAAAGCCAGAAAAGGACACAACAAAAAAAGAAAACTATAGACCAATAACCCTTATGAACACTGATGCAAAATTCCTATCTTTGCTATGGTGAATAACGTTGCAGTAAACATGGGAGTGCAGATATCTCTTTGACATACTGATTTCAAATCCTTTGGATATATACCCAGAAGTTGGATTGCTGGATCATATGGTAGTTCTATATTTAATTTTTTGAGGAAACTCTATATTGTTTTCCATATGGCTGTACTAATTTTCATTCCCACCAACAATGTGCAAAGGTTTCCCTTTCTCCACATTCTCTCCAATACTTGTCATCTTTTATCATTTTTGATAACAGCCATTCTAACAGGTATGAAGTGATATCTCTTTTGGGTTTTAATTTGCATTTTCTTGATGATTAGCGATGTTCAGCATATACCTATTGGCCATTTATATGTCTTCTTTTGAGAAATGTCTATGCAGGTTCTTTGTCCATTTTTTAATAGGATTATTTGTTTTCTTGCTATTGAGTTGTTTGAATTCCTTGTATATTTTGGATATTAACACTTTCTTAGCTATATGTTTTGCAAATAGTTTCACCCATTATATAGGATGCCTGTTCACCCTGTTGATTCTTTCCTTTGCTGTGTAGAAGCATTTTAGTTTGATTTACTCTCACTTGTTTATTTTTGCTTTTGTTGCCTGTGCTTTTGGTGTCATATCCAAAAATCATTGCCCAGACCAATATCATGGAGAATTTCCTCTACAATATTTTCTAGTAGTTTTACAGTTTCAGGTCTTACATTCAAGTCCTTGATGTATTTTGAGTTGTCTTTTTATGTGGTGTGAGATAAGCATATCATTTCATTCTTCTGCATGTGGATATCCATTTTCTCCTAACATCATTTATTGAAGATACTGTTTTGTTCCCATTGTTTGTTCTTGGCACCTTTGTCAAAAATCAATTGACCATAAATATATGGATTTATTTCTGGGCAAAATTCACTATTTTAAAGTATACAATTCAGAGAGTTTTTAGTATATTCATTATGTTGTACAACTATCACCATTACATAATTACAGAACATTTTCATTCCCTCAAAAAGAAGCTTAGTATGTATTAGCCATCAGTCCCAATCACCTCCTCCTACAATTCCCTATACCAATTTATCTATTTTCTGTCTGCATGGATTTGCCTATTCTGGGCATTCCATATAAATAGTGTAATACAATATGTGGCCTTTTATGTCTGGCTTATTTTACTTAGCATAATGTTTTAAAGGTTCATCCATGTTGCATCATGTAATAATACTTCATTTATTTTTGTGGTTGAATAATATTCCATTATATGGACATGAAAAGTTTTGTTTATCCATTCATCAGTTGACAGACACTGGGCTGTTTCCACTTTGGGGCTATTATGAATAATGCTGCTATGAACTTTTGAGTACAAGCTTTTATGTAGACATATGTTTTTATTTCTCTTGGGTATATAACTAGGAGTGGAATTGCTAGGGTTTATGGTAATTCTATGTTTAACTTTTTGAGGAAACACAAAGCTGTTTTCCATAGTAACTGTATCATTTTATATTTAGCATTCCATTTTCTCCACATTCTCATTAACACTTGTTCTTTTCCTTTTTTAAAAAAAATGTATTATTGCTATCCTAGGGAGTGTGAAGTGGTATCTCATTAAAGGTTTTTTGTGTATATCCCTAATGACTATATTGTTAATCATTTTTTCATGCGCTTATTTGATGTTTTTATATTTTTAAAGATATGTGTCTTCAGATCCTTTATTTTTTGATTGGGCTATTTGTCTTTTTATTGAGTTGTAAGTGTCTTTTATATATTCTGAATAATAGACCTTTGTAAGTTGTATGATTCACAAATATTTTTCTCTCCTTACTTATAGGTTGTCTTTTCACTTTCTTGATAAAGCCATGTGAAGCACAAACATTTTTAATTTAGTGTAGTCAAATTTATGTATTTTTTATTATTATTACTTGTGCTTTTTGTGTCATACTAATAAACTATTGCCTGTACCTCTTAAATTTAGGTCTTTGATCTATTTTGAGTTAATTCTTGAGCATGATATGAAGTAGAAGTCCATTTTAATTTTGTTTGCATGTGGATAGCCATTTGTCCCAGCATCATTTCTTGAAAAGGCTATTTTTCCCCATTGCATGGAAAATTAATTGACCACAGATATATGGGATTATTTTTGACCCTCAATTTTGTTCAATGGTTCTGTGTGTCTACCATTATGCCAATACCAATACTGTCTTAATTATTGTAGGTTTGTAGTAAGATTTAAAAGTGAGATATGTGATTTACTCAATTTTCTTCTATGTCTTTAAGATTGTTTTAAATATTCTGGGTCCCTTGAATTTCCACACGACTTTTAGGATCACATTATCAATCTCTGCAAAAAAAAAAATTGGAATATTGATGATATTGTGTTCAATTTTCAGAAAAATTTGGGGAATGTAGTCACCTTAACAATATTAAGTCTTCAAATCCATGACCCAGAATGTCTTTCTATTTAGTTCTTTAATGTATTTCAACAATGTTTTGTAGTTTTCAGTGTACAAGTCTTTCACTTCTTTGATTAAATTAATTCCTATGTATTTTATTATTTTTGTTGCTATTATAACTGGAATTGTATAAATTTCACTCCAGGTTGTTCATTTCAGGTGCTTAAAAACACAACAGATGTTAGTATATTGATCTGTATCCTGCAACTTTGCTGAATTCATTTATTAGCTCTAATACATTTTGTGTGAATTTTTAGGGGTTTCTATGTATAAAATGTCATCTGCAAATAGAGGTAATTTTTTTCCTCTTCGATCTGCTTAATTTCATTTTTATTTCTTTGTCTCATTTAATTGCCTTGACTAGAACCTCAAGTATAATGTTTAATGGAGTGACAAAAGCAGATATTCTTGTCTAGTTCCTGATCTTGGGAAGAAAGCTTTCAGTCTTAATAAATAATACTTTAGATTAGATTTTATTCTTGTGCTTTCTTATGAGTGCTAGTGTACTTTATTTGGGAATTTTCAATACTTAAGTAAAATATTTAGAAAATGCATAGTGAATCCCTGAATTAGGAGAGGCAGGAAAGTAGCTCACTTTTTGCCTCTTACTTCTATTTTTTCCTTTGCTAATTCAATTTCACATTTAAATTGTTCTATAACATTAGTTTAAAATGAGTTGTCCTTTTATATAATGTTAAGACACTTGGCTTTGCAGCATTTTCCCTTCACTTAAAAACACAATAAAATATTTTATCTTTAAGAACATGTCTGAAGAGTGATATCAGCAAGGTGAAAGAGACACCAGCCTTTGTCCCCTGACAACAAAACAACTATCCATGAATGAAAATAGCCCTGAGAGGGCTCAAGAGTCCAGTTAAGAACCTCCAACAGTGTAGTGGAGACTGCTGCACAGAGACTATGCCACTGAGTCCTTACTGCAAACATGGAGAATAACCATGCAGGATTTTGGGGGAGATCACCATGCCTGAGACATCCAAAGATGGCTAGAAATAAAGAAGGCGGCCAAGGGCTATCTGAATCAGCCATGTGGCAGGTGCCACCACAGTCCCTAGTGGCCTGCTCTGCAGAGGACTCCGGCAGTATTTGCTATTGAGTACCCCAATAGCCCTGTGGTAGCTGCAGAATCCCTGCAACTTTCAGAGTGGAGATTCCTTTAGTGTTCATTGGTGTGGATCCAAGTGGTCTGCTTCACAGAAAACACTAGCAACTTTCACCACTGAGGTAACCAATGACCATTGCCTATGTAAGCCCCCTGGAGAGGAAGATACTAATTAGTACCTCTCTTCCACCCACCAAGAAGAGTCTGCCATTGTGCTGTTCTGGGACTGTACCCCAACCTTGCACTTACATTTAGGACCCCAGATCTGCCACCACTCTGTGAGTGCCTGCATCTTGGACATAAAAGCCACCACTAAAGCAAGCTAGCCCATCTTCCAGATTCTGGCTTTGCAGATGCATTACAAGCTCCTACAGCACAGACACACTTGCAGAAGGACTTTCCATGCCCCAGACACCAAAGCAGTGGTCGCTCTACACATGCTTGTATGGCTACTTCA
This sequence comes from Daubentonia madagascariensis, assembly GCA_023783475.1. Taxonomy (NCBI): domain Eukaryota; kingdom Metazoa; phylum Chordata; class Mammalia; order Primates; family Daubentoniidae; genus Daubentonia; species Daubentonia madagascariensis. The sequence goes on along the minus strand of JAKFHU010001684.1, from coordinate 17,991,639 downwards.
TAAGTACCCATACCTAGGACACTGGAGCCACCACCATAGTGGAAGCAGCTGAACCCAAGACCCCAGTGCCATGGTAGCTCTAGCTAACCCTGTACTCTGAACTCTGGCTCTCCAGGTGCTCCACAAATACCTGCACCTTGCAGACCATTATCAATGATGCAGCACGTGCACTTGTGCCCTGGGCACCAGTTCCAACATTGCTTCAGATCCCAGAGTCATAGTTCCTCCATGCATGTCTGCACTCCAATACCAACACTGACCTCAACTGACAGAGATGCACAGAGACTATGCCACTGAGCCCTTACTGGAAATTAAACCACATTCTCTGAACAACCAAGGGGTCAAAGAAGAAGTCAAAAGGAAAATTTAAAAATGTCTTGAGATAAACAAAAATGTAAACACAACATACCAAAACATGGAATGCAGCAAAAGCAGTTCTAAGAGAAAAGCTTATAGTAATAAATACCTACATGAGCAAAAAAGAAAGATATAGAATAAGCAGCCTAAATTTATACCTTGAAGAACTAACAACAACAAAAAAACTAAGCCCAAAGTTAGTAGAAGGAAGGAAATAACAAACATCAGAGCAGAAAATGTGAAATAGAGACTAGAAAAACTATAGAAAACAACAACAAAACTACAAGTTGGTTTTTGTGAAAATATAAACAAAATTTACAAACCTTTAGCTAGACTGAGAAAAAAGAGGGGGAAGACCCAAACAAACAAAATTAGAAATGAAAGCAGAGACAGTACAACTAATACCACAGAAATATAAAGATTCATAAGAGACTACTGTGAACAATTATTCACCAACACATTGGATAACCTAGAAGAAATGGATAAATTCCAAGGAACACACTACCTACTGAGACTGAGTCTGGAAGAAATAGAAATTCTGAACAGAATTTCTGAGTCTGGAGTTTGGGTCAGTAATCAAAAATCTCCCAACAAAGAAAAGGCCAGGCCCAGATGGCTACACTGGTGAATTATACCAAATATTTAAAGATGAATTAATGCCAATCCTTCTCAAAATCTTCCAAAATATTGAAGAGGAGGAAACACTTCCAAACTCATTTACTAGGCCAGCATTACCCTGTTACCAATGCCAGACAACAACACTACAAGAAAAGAAATTAGAGGCCAACATCCCTAATAAACATAGATGCAAATATCCCCAACATAATACCAGTGGACCAAATTCAACATTACATTAATAGGATCATACATCACAATCAATTGGGATTTATCTCTGGGATATAAGGATGGTTAAACACATGCAAATCAATAGATGTGATGCACCACATTAAAAGAATGAAGGAAAAAACCATGTGATCATCCAAAAAAATGCAGAAAACCATCTGACAAAATTCAACATCTTTTCATGGTAAAGACTTTCAATAAATTAAGTATAGAAGGAATGCACCTCAAAACAATGAGGGCCATATATGAAAGTCTACACCTAACATCATAATGGAGAAAAGTTGAAGGCTTTTTCTCCAAGATCAGGAAGAAGACAAGGATGCCCATTCTTGCCACATCAATTCAACATAGTACTGCAAACCTAGTCAGAGCAATTAGTCAAGAGAAGTAATTAAAGGCATCCAAATGGGAAAAGAAGAAGTAAAATTGCCTCTGTTTGCAGATGGCATGACCTTAACTACAGAAAACCCTAAATACTTCACCAAAAACCATTACAACTAATAAACAAATTTGGTAAAGTTTCAGAATACAGAACTAATAAAAATCAGTTGTATTTCTATACACTAGCAATGATCTGAAAAAGAAATTAATAAAACAATCCCATTTATAATAGTATCAAAAAGAATAAGAAAAAGAATAAGTATCAAAAAGAAAATTTATACTTAGGAATAAATTTAACCAAGGAGGTGAAAGATCTATACAATGAAAACTGTAAAACATTGATGAAATATATTGTATCAGAAACAAATAAATGAAAAGATATACCATGTTTATGGATTGGAAGAATTAATATTGTCAAAATGTTCATGCTACCCAAAGTGATCTGCAGATTTCATGGAATGCCTATGAATATATCAATGGTATTTTTCACAGAAATAGAACATAAGATCTAAAATTTATATGGAAATGCAAAAGAATTTAAATAGCTAAAGCAATCTTTAGCAAGAAGAACAAAGCTAAAGGCATCACACTTCCTGATTTCAAACTATATTACAAAGCTATAGCAATCAAAACAGTATGGTACTGGCATAAAAAATAGACACATAGACCAGTGGAACAGAATTGAGAGCCCCAAAATAAGCAAATGCATATATGGTGAACTAATCTTTGACAAAGACACCAAGAAGTCACAACAGGGAGAGGATAGTCTCTTCGATAAATAGTGTTGGGAAAACTGAATATCCATAGGCAAAAATATGAAATTGGACCTGTATCTTACACAACTGACAGAAATTAACACAAAATAGATTAAAGACTAAAACATAAAATCTGAAACCATAAAATTCCTAAAAGAAAACAGGGAAAAAGCTCCTTGACATTGGTCTGGGCAATGATTTTTTTGGATATGACACCAAAAGCACAGGCAACAAAAGCAAAATAAACAAGTGGGACTAAATCAAACTAAAATGCTTCCGCACAGCAAAGAAAACAATCAACAAAATGAAAAGGCAGCCTATGTAATGGGAGAAAATATTTCCAAACCATACATCTGATAAAGAGTTAAAGTCTAAAATATATAAGAAACTCATATACCAAAAGAAAAAGCCAAATAAATAACCTGATAAAAATGGGAAAAGGACATTAACAGATATTTGTATATCCAAAGAAGAATACAAATGACCAACTAGCACATGAAAAGGTGCTCATAATCATTAATCCTCAGGAAAATGCAAATCGAAGCCACAATGAGGTATTACCTCACATCTGTTAGAGTGGCTATTTTCAAAAAGACAAGAAATAAACATTGGCAAAAATGTGGAGAAAAGGGAACACTTGCACACTGTTGATGGGAATGTAAATTGGCACAGCCACTACAGAAAACAGTATGGAATTTTCTCAAAACATTAAAAATAACACTAGCATATGACCCAACAATCCTGGGTATAAATCCAAAGGAAACAAAATCAGTATCACAAAGATATGTCTGCAGTCCCATGTTCATTGCAGCACTATTCACAATAGCCAAGTTAAGGAAACAACCTGAGTGTCCTTCAAAGAATGAATGGATAAATAAAATGCAATAGAGGGGTGTGTGTGTGTATGTGTGTGTGTGTGTATTATGAATACGATGGCATATTATGAAGACATAAAAGAGATCCTGCCATTTGTTTCAGCATGGATGAACCTGGAGAACACAATGCTGACCGAAATAAGTCAGACAGAGAAAGACAAATAATTTATGGTATCACTTATATGTGGATTCTAATAAGTAAAATAAAATAAAAAGTCAAACCCATTTGGTTGACTGGGGCTTAAGGGTAGGGGAAATGGGGAGATGTTGGTCAAAGACTTCAAACTTTCAGTTACAATTCGAACAATTTCTGAGGATCTAACTTACAGCATGGTGACTATAGTTAATACTGACTGTATATTGTATACTTGAAATTTTCTGAGAGTAGATTTTAAATGCTCTCACCAAAAAGCATGAAAACCCCCAAAAACAAAAACAACGAAATATAACTACAGTCATGTGTAGCTTTATGACAGGGCTACATTCTGAGAAATGTGTTCTTAGGCGATTTCATCGTGCGACATCATAGAGTGAGTGTACTTATATGAACGTAGATGGTATAGCCTAGACTTCAAACCTAGGCTATATGGTATAGACTGTTGCTCCCAGGCTACAGACCTGTACAGCATGTTACTGTACTGAACACTCTAGGCAACTGTAACACAATGGTGAGTATTTGGGTATGTGTAAACATAGAAAACATACAGTAACAATATGGTATGAAAGATAACAAATGGTACACCTGTATAGGGCACTTATCACGAATGGAGCTTGCAGGGCTGGAAGTGGCTCTGGGCGGGTCCGTGAGTGAGTAGTAAGCGCATGTGAAGGCCTAGGACATCACTGTACACCACTGCTGACTTCACAGACACTGTATACTTCAGCTACACGAAATTTATTTTTAAAAACTTCTTCAATAGTAAATTAACCTTAGTTTACAATAACTTTTTTACTTTATGAACTATTAATTTTTGTTAACTTTTTGATTCCTTTGTAGTAACACTTCACTTAAAACACGAACACATTGTATAGCTGTACAAAAATATTTTTTTTCTCTATATCCTTATTCTATAAGCTTTTTTCTATTTTTCAAAGTAAAAATTTTTTTTAACTTTTTAAACTTTTTGTTAAAAACTGAGACACAAACACGTATATTAGCCTAGGCCTACAGAGGGTTAGGATCATCAAAATGTCATATGCAACAGGAATTTTTCAGCCCCATTACAATCTTATGGGATAACTGTTGTGTATGTGGATCATCGTTGACCAAAATATCATTATGTGGTACATGTCTGTATGTGTTAACTGACTTGATTGTGGTAATCATTGCACGATGTATACATACATCAAATCACCACATTGTACACTTTAAATATATACAATTTTATTTGTCAGGTAAGACTGACAATATCAAATATTGGCAAGGATATGGCATAACCAAAACTCTCATACATTGTTGGGAGGAACAGACAATATTACAACTACTCTGAAAACAAAACAAAAAAAACCTCGCAGTTTTTCATAAAACTGAACCATATCGCCTAGTACTTCAACTCTTAGGTATTTCCCAAGATAAATGAAAAACTAGGTCCACAAAAAGACTTTACAGGAATGTTCAGGGTAGCTTTATTCACACTGGCCGAAAACCAGAACTGGCCCATGTGTCCATCAACAGAAGAATGGACAAACTGTAGTATACTTATACGATAGAATAACTAGGAATTTTAAAAAAATTAAGTAGTGGTACATGCAACAAGAATGAATCTCAAAATTTTTGCTGAGTGCAAGAGACTTACAAAAGATTACATGTTGTATAATTCCATTTATGTAAAAACAAGCAAAACAAATCTGTGGTAGAAAAAAATTAGAATAGTGGTTGCATCTCAGGGGAAGGGAAAGAACGGCTACAAAGAAACACTAAGTGACCTTTGTGGAATGATGGTAATGTTGTATCTTAATAAAAGATTGGGTTAATAAATCTTTATTAATAGGTGTATGAATTTGTCAAAACTCATTGAATGGAACAATTAAGACATATGCATTTTACTGCATGTAAATGTTCTATTGGTAGGGACAAATAAGAGATAATATTGAACTTTATTTAGTGAAATATGTGCACACGTGGTTAGTGGGAAAATGTACTGACACATGCAACTTATTTTGAAATGCATAAAACAACAGGAAGTATGCATAGAAGGATAAATACATAGATAGACAGGTGATAACACAACTATAAGAAAATGTTAATTGTAGACTCTGGTGGTGGGTATGTAGGTATTCCAATACAATTCTTTCTACTTTTGTATATGTTTAAAATTTTTCATAATACAATTCTGAAGAAAAAAACATAGTAAAAGGTGAAAAATGCCACAATTCATATTATCAAGTCATAGTAACACTGACAATGAAATCTGGCAATAACACACACACACACATGCATACACACACACACACAAACATACATACACATGCCACAAAAGATCTACAGACCAGCCTTACTTGTGTATAATTTTTTTTAAATCTTAAAGAAAATACTAGAAACTCTAAAGCTTTTTTAAAAAAACAAACACTGTGGCCAAATAGATTTTATCCTAGGAATACATTGTTGATTTAATTTATAGAAATCTATTAGTGTAATATGTCACATCTATGAACCAAAGAAAAATCATATGATCATCCCAATAGACCTTGAAATGACCCTTAATAAATTTAGATCTAATCCTAGTTGAAATGAAAGGTTTTTAGTATGTTAGGAATAGATACATATCCCTTGAACATGTGAATTAATCTATGCCATGCCAAAGGAATTCTTTTTCGAAATTGATCATATAATTATAAAGTTCATCTCAAAAAATAAACAAGAAAGTATCCATTTTAAAAAAATTAAAAACAATGAGGGCATACTAAAAGAAAATTAGTTGCCTAGTGAAATACTTAGCAATTAATGAGAATTAAACCCATGCTTCTTAAACAATGTACATAGAAATATTGGAGACGTTGTTTAAATGCAAGTTTTGATTCAGTCGATTTGGAAGGGAGCCTATCATTCTACATTTCTAACGAACTCCCAGATGATTGTAATGCTGCTGCTCTCTGGGTCACACTTTGTATGGCAAGGCATTATACAATAAAGATGGCATTTTAAATAAGTAGGAAATGAATGATTATTCAGAATATATTATTGATATTTGATCAATTGATACATATTGGGATATCTGATTAACCATTTATAAATAAAATGAAATCATTATCTCACATGATACACTAAAATAACTGTCAAGTACAGTAAAATTAATTTCAAAATGAGCAAACCTTGTTTCCATTACATAAAGATGAATATTTATGTAGTTTTGGTATGGAGGATTTCCTAAGACCAGCCATCAAGATAGAAACCATAAAGAGAAGAGATTAAAAATTTGATTATGAAAAAAATTAAATTTCTATATGCCAAAAAATACTTAAAAATATTAAGTCAAATGAAAAATTTTATAAAAATATTTGCAACATACTTAATCTAAAGTTTAATGTCTTTAACACATAAAGTGCTCTTACAAATAAATAAGGTAGGAACACATTGAACAGTAGAAAAAACATAGGTAAAAGATATACAGGAAATAATTCATAGAATACATTTTAATGACCATAAAAAGGATGAATGTTTTCAACTTACTATTAGCTAACAACTGAAAATTTAAAATATAAAGTATTTTTCTTATCAAATTGGAAATAAAGTAAAAATAGTTTTGGAAAGAATACAGAGAAGTTGATATTCTCATAATTGGCATAACAATTCTTTGGCCAAACTGATAAATATAAATAAAAAGATTTTAAAAATGAGCACAGTGTGATTAGCAGTTCTACTTCTAGAAATTTAACCTAAAGAAATGATCAGAGTTCCATGTAAATATTTATATCTAAAGGTGTGCGCTGCAATATAATTTATTGTGCCAAATATATATGTATTATACATGCTACAGTCACAATATATAGATGTGAAATAAATAGGCTTTAAAAATGTGTGCTCAGTGTATTAGGGGTTTTTTGTTGTAAGCACAAAAACCAGCTTTGGCTCAGGTAGGCAAGTGAGTCCAAACAAAGGAGTCCAGGAAGCAGAACAAGACACAAATTTGGAAACAGGCAGAGAACTACTCAAACATCTTTCCCATCTTATTCATTGAGACAAATGAGCTCCAGATGTTTTATACCCTCCCCATCCCACCTATCTTTCTGTAACTTCATTCAAGATCCAAAGTCCTGGGAAAAAGAGACTTAATTACTCTATCTTGGCTCAACTGCCAGTCCCTTAGATGGGGAAGGAAAAGGCTTCTTAATTTATGATTCCACCAAGACTACACATAATGGGTGAGGTGATATTGAAACAGGAAATTGGGAGTTGTTAGGAAGAAAGTAGATGCAGAATGAATCCAAACAATCCAAATTACCTATTATTTACAGTTTCAACCCAAATATGTAAATCATTAATGTATATATGAATGTGTGTTATACACAGAAAAAAAAATACTAGAAAATAATACCATAATGTTATAGTAGTGCCCTTTATGTGTTGGATTACATTTGAGTTTTATTTTATTCTTGGTCCCTTTCTGTGTTGTCTAAATTTTTAACAATGAGAACTTATTGCTTATGGATTAAGATATAAAACAATAAATTTTTTACACATTTTATAACACATGACTTGATTTACTTTCTATTGATTTTAGAACTTCATATATTAAATAACCAGAACTATTACTTCAAGAACTATATTCTTATTCCAAATATTGGTATGTATTCTAATATAGTGAAACACAAATTTTTCTTACTTTACATGAAGTACCTAAGACAGTCTCACCTTGATCCTGCAGAAGGCATCTTAAAAACAGACTCATGGAAAGGCCACATTGTGCTAAAGAAATTGCTTCAGTTTTGTGCAAGATCAGGACATGGTATCACTCTCTAACAAACAATGTTTCAATTCATAACAACGAATTGTACAGAGATGATCTGTCTGCTACTCTGTTCTACAGAAAGCCCTGGATATCATGGCCAAGAACTCAAAAACTGCCACATAGAAGATCATAAAATTCTTGGAACATCTCCATTTTACATGAATGTGATTTCGTTTTTACACCATTAGGATGTTGAATTCTGAATCTACTTGTTCATAACACAACCCTGTGCTTAGAGTAATTAGGATCAAAATCAAACACAGGGCACACGTAATACCAATTGCTGTTCACTTTATAAGTGCCCAACTTCAAGCTCAAGTTCTTCAGTAATCATAGTATATAATAATAAAGGTACATAACAAGTGGGGTATGTGAATGGAATTCTCAAAATTTTTGCAAGAAGAGCAAACACTGCTATTTTTCCATTATCGACAGAATAATGGATGTATTTTAATATAAATTACTATGTTTCACAAAATTTTGCTCTTCTAAAATTCCAGTATCCTAAACAAATGTAATTAATTTTCATATTAAAAAAAGATTGAGTTTCAATTCCCAAAGATTAGGTTCAATGGAATATGGGCACAATTACCAATATAAAAATGCTGTCTTTCCATGATTGTGTAATACCAAGTGGTAACTGCCAACTAAAGAATAAAGAACACTTAAAAGTCCATGCCATTTATCTACCTTCTAGAAAGTTCCATAATAAAGATGAACTAATCATCAACTTTAAAGTGGCAATAAGCAATGAAATAACTTGTGAATTTTATAATGCAAAAGTGATTTTATTGTCTTTCAGATGGAATTGTATGTTATGCGGTTTTAGGTAGTATTTAGTAAATGTCATTGTATTAGTCTTAATTTGTTAATGTAGTATCTAAAAATATCTAGCAATAACGAAAGCACTCCAAAGACTTATTAAGTAGATGGCTCAATGAAATGAAGAAGAAAGGGAAGACATAAACTCAGGGAGAGACTACAAAGCATATATTAATAAATATAAATTAGCACTGTGAAATTTGGAGGGGAGGAGCTTAATTAATTAACATTTGTCATTAAAAGTTTTCCAGAAATTTAATTTTAAGTGAGGTTTTGACAGAGAAAAGGAAGATGTTATGGGAAAGTTAAGGTTGAATTTAATTTAAATTTCATTTTTTGTTCTATAATGGTATGTTTAACTGCTACTTTAAAGCCAGTCTATATTATATAAGTCAAAAATTTAGTGACTGATGAAGAAAAAGAAAATTGAGTTTATTTATGTGAGTATATTTGTAACAAATATTCTAAACCATCTTTTATTCAGTTTTTCTTCGAATTCTTCTAAACTGAGTATTTCAAATCAAGTCTTTAAATTGCCAGCACATGTGAACAATAGATTTGCACTTATCAAATATCCAAACCTAAAAACAATATAAGACTTTTTTAAAGCAAACGTATTTTTGCTTCTAATGTCAAGGTGTTGAATTCAATCAATTAAAATTCATTTTACCTATTTCCATGTTCTCTAATAAATACCGATTGATTTGTCCTATAATGAGAGGCTAGCTTATTATACTATTATAGTAAAAATAAACTTTGTCGAGCCAATCAGAAAGTCAAATTAATCAAAATAATGAGCTCTTCATAGCATTTTTGTAAAAATTTACTTTTTCAGTGACAGGTACAAAAACAACTTTTCCCCCCATTTTATAAATTGACACAATCTCAGTGCATTAATTTGTTATTAGTTATATCAAGCAAAGTCAGCCTTAATGAGCATTTGCCAAATTCTACACTGATATTTAGAGAAAAAGCAAGATTCAGTGGCTGTTTCTCTTACTACCAATAAAAGGATTCTAGGCTTTTTCACTTTTATTTAGTTTATTTTGCTTGCCTATATGTCAAAGATGTGATCTTAAGGCTTTATTAGATATTTGATTGCTTTGTAGGAAATGACCTTCATCCTCCACATGAGGTGACCCCCAGATATATCTCTTCTGGAGCATTATGTCCTATTTCAGATTATCAGCTCCAAAGTTTAGGCTGTCAGGAGCGGATGGGAGGATTTTTACTTTTTATTCTGAAACTACAAGTAAAATCTCTGGTCAGCTTATGTCAGTTTCAGTAGTCTTACAAGGCTGTTAAGGAAAAATCCAGCTTGCTAGATTTACTAAAAGGCAATGCTCTCTATACAACCATTTTATTTTAATGTTTAATGATTTGATGGGCAATGATGTTCATGTGCATCTTTTACTACTATGACAATTGATTTTAATAGCATGTTATGCAGCACAGCATATTGTGCTAAATATTGTGGAATTCCAGACTAGGATCTGTAGAATTCTAAATTATTAATTATTTATTATGTTAATAATCTTAATTTTTGCTAAAACCAAAAAGGGCCCTGTTTTAAAATTTGGAATATAATTGAAACATTTGGACATCCAGTCTCTGGGGACCCCCCTTTTTGGAATAAAGGCAGGATTAGCATGGTGGGGTTAAAAGGTCAGAGCAGAAGGTCATTCTTTTTGTCAATATTCAAATGGAAAGCTGATTCAGACAGAAGGAAACAGCCTGATGGACCAATGAACTCAATCATTATTTCACCAAGAATATGTTCGAAGTAGAAGGCTGATCTCTCTGAAAATTTGAACACCTTCTTTTTTTAACATTTCCTAGAGTTACAAAGAGGCTACATTTACTCCCTTGATAAGGAATTTAAATAGTATTATCACAAACCATGCCCAATTAGAAGTGACTGCAGAATTGATGTTTTATACCCCACATTTTTGATGGTAAAAGTTACAGAAGCCAAGGTGCATGAGAAATATTTGAAAGCTGAAACCTCATACCTTCAATTTCAGATTTAGGTAGTGGATAACAAGTCATATTATAGGCTATTTTTTGACTTTGCAGAAGATGTTTTAGAAATTAGGTTAGACATTAAGTACATATTTTCAAAGACTTGAATCCCTGAAACCTAAAGCTGTAAACAGCAAGATCAGAAAGACCACCCAATGTATAAGTGTTCCTTTTTGTACCCCTGTAATAATCTGAAATAAAAAATAAAAAATAAATAAATAAATAAAAAAGTTCTGTTAAAAAGACCGTTCAATATTATTTTTACTTAAAATAGTTGCTGGTGTTAACCATACTATTTTGTGCAAATTCCAAATTATTCCACATTTTCAGTTGTAACTACTTAACAGACCTCTACTCAGTTTTCAATTCAACAAATGTTTATGAAATACCTACTAAGTGCTAGCCACTGCAACAACAGCTGAGTATGAATAAAACAAGTTATATATGTTAAGGGATCTATACTCTGATAGACATGCTACTTTTAAAAATATATAAGTTCAAAATAAAGTGATAAATCATATAGTGATATGGGTAGTGTGGAAATAGAAAGTGAAAAATGTGATTAAAATTTGCCTTACTAAAGTGAAGGAAGCTAACAGGGGAGGTGCTATATGAAATCATTCATGCAATAAATATTTACTGAGCACCTACAAATACCAGGAGAATACCAGTAGGTGCAGAAGATACCACTGTGGGCAATGCAGACAAAAATCTTTGCCCCCATGATATGTACACCCTAGTGGTTAAGACAGAAACTCATCAAGATAAATAACTAATATATATATTGTACATAAGAAGTGAAAATAAAAGATAAAGCAGAGATCACTATATATAAAAATCAACTCAAAATGAACTAAAAACTTAAACATAAGACCTGAAACTATAATACTAGACAAAAACATAGAGCAAACCTTTTAGCACATTGGTTCAAGCAAAGATTTTATGGCTAAGACATCAAAAACACAGGCAACAGAAACAATAATAGACAAATTGGACTATATTAAACTGAAAAGCACAGCACAGGAAACAAATTGACAGAGTGAATAGACAACATACAGAAAGGGAGAAAATATTTGCAAACCATTAATCTGACAAGGGAATAATATCCAGAATATACAAGGAACCTGAACAATTCAACAGCAGAAAAACAAAAATTTGATTAAAAAGTAGGCAAAGGATCTGAATAGACAGTTCTCAAAAAAAGACATAGAAATGGCCAAGAAATATATGAAAAAATGCTCAACGTCACTAATCATCAGGGAAAAGCAAATTAAAATCACAATCAGATCTCTTACCCAAGTGAAATGGCTATTATCAAAAAGATTTTTTAAAAACCCCAAATGCTGGGATTCTTATACACGGTTGGTGGGAATGTAAATTTGTGCTTCCATAATGGTTGTACAAATGGTTGTGGAGGTTTCTCAAAAAACTAAAAATAGTACTACCATACAGTCCAGCAATCCCACTACTGGATATTTATCCAAAGGAAAGGAAATCAGTATATCAAAGTGATACTCCCATGGTTATTGCAGCACTATTCCCAATAGCCAAGATATAGAATCAACTTAAATGCCCATCCACAGGTGAATGAATAAATTGTGGTGTACATGCACAATGGAATGTTATTCATTCATAAAAACGAATGAAATTCTGTCATTAGTGGCAACGTGGATGAGCTTAGAAGACATTATATTAAGCAAAATAAGTCAGGCACAGAAAAATAAACACCACATGTTCTAACTCATATGTGGAACTTAAAAAAAAAAAAAGCATTGAATCCATGGAAATAGAAAGTAGAATTGTGGGTATTAGAGGCTGGAAAAGGGAAGCGGGAGGGGAGGAAAGAGAGATTTTGACTAATGCTGTGGTCCCAACCCCCAGGCCACGGACTGCTATCTGGTCTGTGGCGTGTTAGAAACCAGGCCGCACAGCAGGAGTTGAGCGGGCAATTTACAGCCTCGCCCCATCACGCTCATCACTGCATAAGCTCCGCCTCCTGTCAGATCAGCGGCAGCATTAGATTCTTACAGGAGTGCCACGAACCCTACTATAAACTGTGCATGCAAGGGATCTAGCTTGCGCACTTATAAGAATTCAATGCCTGATGATCTGAGGTGGAGCTGAGGCAGTGATGCTACAGCTGGGGAGCAGCTGCAAATACAGATTATCATTAGCAGAGAGGTTTGACTACACAATAAATGTAATGCTCTTGAAGCATCCCAAAACCATCCCCACCGTCTGTGGAAAAATTGTCTTCCATGAAACTGGTCCCTGGTGCCAAAAAGGTTGGGGACCGCTGGGTTAATAGATACAAATTACAGCTGGATGGGAGGAATGAGTTCTGGTATTCCACAGCACTGTAGGGTGAAAATGGTTGACTATAATTAATTATATATTCTCAAAAAACTAGAAGAGAGGATTTTGGATGTTCACAACACAAAGTATTGATAAATATTTGATGTGATAGATATGCTATTTACCCTGGTTTGATCATTACACGTTGTATACACATATCAAAGTATCACTCTGTATCCTATAAATATGTACAGTTGTGTGTCAACTAAAAATAAAAGGAAAAGAGATAAAACAGAGGAGAAGAAAATGAAATCTTGAAAAAAGTAAAACTTTTGATAAGGAATTCATGGATAGTTTCTTTGAGATGATGAGTTATGAGTAATGACCTGTTTGGGGAGAAATTTACCAGGAAAATGAGAATTTGGAAGAAACATATTTGAGACAGAGAACTTGCAGCATAATGTATGTTTAGGGAATAGCAAGTTGTGGCACTGAATTATGTGTGTGTGTGTGTGCACATGTGAGTGTGCAGTTGGAGGGTTGACAAGAAAGATAAAGGAGAGGCTGGATTAGAACCAAAATGTGAGAAACCTTGCTCACCTTGCTAAGGAATGAGAGCTTTAGCAGGACAGTGAGGCCACATCGTAAGCTTTTAAGCAAGAGAATGATAAGCTTTATGAATCTAGAAGGTTGGCTGAAGAAATGTCATTGTGGCATTGGGGCATGGCTAGCACTAAATTGTTTGTAACCCTAAACAAACCAAAACCTCTCCAGGCAGTTGTTGTGAGTTTTCCTTGTACTCATATATGTTGATTGCATTTTGGACATAGATGCCAATGGACAGAATTATTGATGTGCAAGAGGAGAGGTGCCCATGAGCAGGCGGTACCACAACCAAAAAAGATGCTACATTGGTGCTACAGAAAATAAGGGCATCTTCTATGCAAAGGAGAAAACATCAGGGTGGTAGATATTTAAGAATATTTGTTGGTTTGGTCCATTAGTTATTGTATACATATAAATCTTGATATTTTTGATTCTAGCTACCTGCTCTTTAAAGTACTGTATCTTTAAAGTCAATAAAATTGTTTTTTATTTTTAAAGTAGTGGTTCTCAAAGCCTGGTATGCAGATCTCTAGGGGTTACCAAGAATTTTTCAGGGGTCCACAAAGTCAAAACTATTTTCATTATAATACTATGAAGCCATTTGCCTTTTTACTGCGTTGACATTTGAACTGATGGTGAAAGAGCAATGATGCTATCATCTTAGCATGAACTGAGATGTTTGCATCAGACTGTGCTAGCAGTCATTGTAGTCTTCACTGCCACATACTTGTAGGGAAAAGAAAAAAAAGCCAGTTTCCTACAAAAATTTCTTTGATTAGCATTAATTTAATTAAACTTCTACCCATGAATATACATTTTTAAAATATTACATGTAACGAAAATGGGATGTACATGTAAAGCACATCTGCCAAAATATGACTGCTCTCTTGAGGAAATGTTCTTTGTGTTGCAAGCTGAACTAGCCACTTTTTTGATGGAACACCATCTCTACTTGAGAAAATGACTTGGCAGACATTGCTTTAAAATACTGAAAATGAGCCTGTTACTTCATGGGAAACAACTGTTAGAATTCATTGCCAATGATAAAATTTGAACTTTCAAGCAAAAATTAGTGTTTTGGAAAACTTCTATTCACCACTTTGAGCTTGACACCTTCTTAAAGACTTCTCCAATGAGATAAGTGGTGATATTAGCAAATGTGACTTTTTCATATTGTATAAAGATTATTTGAAAGAACTACATAAATGAGTAAACCAATCATTTTCCAAATGGCCAATGACCATGGTGTTATAAAATCAGGCAGGGATAAAAGACCCATTCAAAGAGCAAGACAGACAAGTGGATTTTAATATGACAGGGTATGAAAAATTCACTGCCATGATTTCAGATTTTTTATTGCAACTAACCTTTAAGAAACTATCAGTTGTAGATTTTGAGTGTAGCAACAAAGAAGATTATTATCCACAATTATCTGAAAAGGCATTAAAATACCCTTCCCTTTTCTAAACTACATATCTGTATGAGGTCATATTTTCTTCATATATTTTAACCAAAACAGCATACTGCAACAGATTCAGTGCAGACACAGATATGAGAATCTAGCTGCCTTCTATTAAGCCAGACATTAAGGAGATTGGAAAAAGGTACAACAATGCCAATCCTCTTGTTGTTTTTAAGAAAAATATAGTTATTTTCATAAAACTGTTATTTATGTAATAGGTCTATTTTTGTTACCTTAAAACAAATTAATAAATACTTTTTAAATTTTTTCAGTTTTAATTTATAATATGGAAAATACTGTCCAGGTGTGGTGGCTCACAGCTATAATCCCAGCACTTTGGGAGGTGAAGGTGGTAGGATCATTTGAGGCTTGCCGTTTAAGACCAACTTGGGCAACATAGCAAGACTCCACCTCTAGAAAAAAAATTAGCCAGGCATGTGGTGCACACCTGTAGTCCTAGCTACACTTGAGCCTAGGAGCTCGAGGTTACAGGGAGTTATGATCATGCCACTGTACTCCAGCCTGGGTAACAGAGTGAGACACTGTCTCAAAAAAGAAAAAAAAATACTAACAGATATAAATGACATAAACAATATGGGATAAGGTTTTCCAGATTTAGCAAATAAAAATACAAAACATATAGTAAATTTGAATTTCAAATAAACATGAATACTTGTTAGTATATGTATGTTCCATGTAATATTTGGGACATATTTATACTAAAAAATTATCCATTGTTTATTTTAGATTCAGATTTAACCAGCACTCTGTATTTTATCTAGCAAGACTACTTTGGTATTCTCAATAATCTTTGAGAGTATAAAGGAGTCTTAAGATTATGGTTTGGAAACCATTGCTTTAATACATTCTATAGGGTAGCCTTTTTCCATTTTCTGTTTCTTTTTTCTTCTACTTAATAAGAATTAGTGAGGTTTACCTATAACTAATTTCTATGCATGTCTTATTACTCTAGACTTAATTGTTATTGAGCACTTCATTTTTGCAGTCAGTTCTAGACATAGCTTATTCATCTATGTATATTTTGCTCAAGTAGAAAATAAATGTGTTGTAGTAGCAGAACTGATAAATTTATTATAAGTTTTATGGAATATTCCATGGATAACAATAGTGGACCCTTATGCCTGGTATGAAACCATGTTGAAGATGCTCGTATTGAAATATTAAGTATTGATTAAGTATTGATTGAAATAGCTCCTACACTTATTTTATATATTAATAGATTCTCTCTTTGTATAACAATATAAATATAAAATTATTTGGTCTAGAAGCCTAAAAATTTGAGATTTTAGACAAGTGTTCAAAAGGAGGGCCTAATGAAATGTAATGCTTCTCAGAGATACGTTATGAGTTTTGTTTAATGTTTCCAAGTACCTTGACTGTCCTTGGTTAACTAAATGGCATATTTGCACTGAAAATAATAGCACTTTGTACTGCTTATGGAAAACAATAGACTTTGAAATGGTTTGCAAGTTAAAATTGTGTAAAATTGAACTGTACTAAATTAAACAAATTAGTCCTCTATGTTAGCACGTAGAAACCATACCTGTGAAGGAATCAGTGACCCCTTTGGCTTTTTTATAGGAAAAGAAAGAAATTCAGAGTGCTACAAACTCTTGAGTAGTACAGCCCTGACATAACACATCTTATTCCTGAAAATAAAAATACGAACCTTAAACAAAGCTAAGGTTATTTAAAAATATAATCTAAAGTTTGTATATATACAGAAAAATGTATGTATACATACAGAGAAAAATTGACAGTTATTTTAGGAGATTAGGATTATAGAGAATGTTCACTTTCTATTTTATATAGATCTCTGAAATATATTTTTGTCTTTGGATTACATTTAAAATCATTTAAAAAGCAATAAAGATAATACCTTTTTAAAAATATCTTTTAAAAAGTAGGATCATACTTCACAAACTGCTCAACTTGTTTACAATGTGTCTTGCATCTCCTTCCATTGCAGTGTCTACACCCATATCTTTTAATTGCTACATAGCATGTATATACAATGTTTTTTACCCTTTCTCTGTTGACAAGCACTTTTTGTTGCTATTTCAAACAGTGTTGTCATGGGCATGATTACACAAATCTCTTTGTCCAACTGTAGGAAGTTCACAGGGCAGTGGGATGGAATAAAAAATTGTTTGGGGGTGGTAGATCTGTTGGAAAGGAAGCATACAAATATTTTTATGTTTTTACCAAGTTTTGGCATTTATACAGAGTACTTTATCTTCCTGAGAGCTCACAGAAGGTTTGGAGATGCCAAAGAAGTCATCTTAATGGAGTCTGTCTCCTTATTATTAGGTTGTGTCCAATACCCTAAATTGCCTTTTCCAACATCCATTCTAACTCACTGTTAACATGCAGCAGCTAGAAAGTCAAAAACTACAATTTTCAGACTCATTGGAGGCTAGAACATGATTTAGGTTCCCTCATACTCTTGTGAGAATGTTTAGAAACTGAATCAAATACAGGAAAAAGCCAAGTTTGAGGCATACGTTTTGCTGGCAAGGCTCAAGGCCGAGGTGGCAGCTATAGCAGTGACTTCCCAATGTGGTAGGTGGATTCCTGATTCAGCAGCTTCCGGGAGCAGCAGTGGCATATTTCTGGATCATGGCAGAGTAGCCTGGGACTGAAGTCAGCAGTATTAGCAGCAGATTCATAATTTGTTAGCTTCCTGAATCTGTGGTGGTAGTTTACCTGCTCAATGCAAAGGCAGAGTGTTTCCGGGAGCTACTAGTTGTTCCTGGGTGTTAAGAATAGAACTGTTCCTGTATTCCTTCCAATAATTTTGTAAGTTCTCAGTTCTTAATATAAAATTTCTTATTACTTGTATTGTCTAGGGCAAGGGTCAGGAAACTTGACCCAGAAGCCAAAGCCAGCTCACTGCCTGTTTTTGTATAGCGTACAAGCTAAAAATGGTTTTTACATTTTTAACTGGTTAGAAAAAAATCAAAAGAAGAATAATTTTTTGACATGTGAAAATTATATGAGATTCAAATTTCAGTGTCCATAAATAAAGTTGTATTGGAACACATCACTTCAATACATTTGCATATTAGCTATGGCTGGTTTGGACTACAACAGCAGAATTGAGGAGTTGCAACAGAGACCATATGGCCCACAAAGCCTAAAATGTTTATTACCTGGCCCTTTACACAAAAAGTTTGCCAACCTCTGATCTAGAGTGAATGATCTTGGTTCAACTGGACACCGAGTAATACAGATGCTACTGTATTAAGATATGTAAGAACATGGTGGCATAAATTGTAAACAACACATTAATTATGTTTAAACTTAAGTCACTGATATCTTTTCTATTTCTCTCATCTAGTCCTGGTCAGATAATTTTCCACATTAGAACAATAATCTAGAAAGTTACAAAGGGCTTACAAATTGTAGTAGCCATTAGCATTGTCCATCAACTATTTCTGTTTCTTCCAATGGACTTATGACAAAATTGCACTTCTATACCTGCTTGATGTTAGATATGACCATGTGACTTGCTTTGGCCAATAACATTTGAGCAGAAGGAGTACATCTCACTTCAGAGAAGAAGTTTAAGAGTCAGTGCATGACTTAACTATGTTCTCTTTTTCTCCTGTCACGGTTATATACCAACAACCTTTAGATGGTGAGTGCCCCATCAGCCTGGGTCTCTCTCTGAGTAACTCTGAGGAATAGTAGGGCCTCAACTCTCATGCATGTAGCATTAGTGAGAAATTAACTTTTGTTGTTTTAAGGGAATAAGATCTGGGGGTGTTTGTTACTGCAACATAACTTAAACTATCCTGACTGATACCTCATCATATAAATTGGGTTGATGTTTTAAACCCTGTAAGTCAGACATGCAAAATACAAATGTGTTTTCCCTATTTCTAAAATAGATCACATTTTGATTAGAAGATCCCATTCCTGCAGATAGTGGTGAAAAATATTGAAACTTGCCAATAATTAATGACTTTGTTCTTTGTTGTTGTTTAAAAGTCTCTTTAAGTTAATTAAGCTTTTGTTGGGTAAATAAATATTTAGCATCCAAAACTTAAAGCCCTACCAAGGATATGTTTTTACTCTCAAGAGATGTATTTTTCCCTTCCTTGCCATTCTGGCATCTAAGAGAAGAGGGATCCCTAAGATTTATAGTGGAGGGGACTGTAGGCATATGTGCTCTTCCCCAAGTGCTTTTGCAATATGTCATCTGGTCTTTTTCCTGGGAAGCTGGCAATGATGGGACTAGGCTATGGCTGGTGTTGATTATATCCTTGGGCATGGTGCTGACACTTGCTGCTGAAGCATGTGAAGAGTCATGAGGTCCCTTTGTGCTACAGTCCTCTTGTCCTGACCCCAGGTTCTCTGATTCTTTTAGCTCTTCTTCATTTTCATGTAGAACTCTCAGTTGCTTTCTATCACTCTCACCCAAAGTATACAGGACTCAGTGAAGCTTTCCTCAAGCTTACCTTCCTTGGTTTTTTCTAATCTGTAGCCTGGTGCCATATTGAATGTAGACCCAAAGAGACAGCTTCTCTGAAAGACTCACCATTTTCCCTAGGATATGTCTAGGATTCCCCAAAGCCTATATGAATATTTCCATGCCCTTTGGTCTTTGAATTTTAACCAAACAGTGAGAGCGAGAAAGTCCTCATGTCTTGCTCCTGCAGTTACCTTTCTCTGGCTCTCACCTTCACCTTTATCTTCTCCTAGAGTCAGAAGGTCTTTCCACTGCCTCATTTAGCTTGTAGGAGTTTCTCTATGCTCCTTCTTCTTCAGTCCTGGGTATTCACTCTCCACTTCTCTACGGCAATATTAGCTGAAGGGCCACAGGGAATGAATATGGCTACCAGGAAGAGAATATGTACTTTAGGAGGTATTTCAAGAATATTGTCCTTATTACATTACTCTTAATAGACCCAATCATTAAAAAAACCACTAACCCCATATGTGCTTAAATATAAAGTGAATTATTTTTTCAAAATATGCCTTAGAAACAAGAAAGTCATTTTACGGAACCTTTCATATTAAGTAGTATCCTCTCATTTTAACAATAAAATTCTATTTGGGAAGCATCCACTAACCCAAAATACTGATATGACCAAACTTTTAAAAAGAGGCAAATAAACTTATATATAGTTAATAATTATCCCTGTAGTATTCCCTGATAATCACAAGTTTTAGATATAAACACACCTTTTATATAACACTTTAAAATATAGAGTAGTAATAACTAAGTTGTCATAATAATAACTACAAAATGAATATTTGTGGCTTCGGGTAAAATTTCCAGTGACCACAGAACATGCAAATTGTAAAACAGCTTTATCTCCAACAACTTATATAGAAGGGAAAGTGGTAAGTTCATTGATTTAGATGACTCAAAAAGTATTCCAGTTATAGAAAAGATAATGAGATATAAAGGATACTTTTTGGAAAATACTTACTATTGTATTCAGACATTATAAAGTATTCATGCAAGTGATGAGCTTTAAGATAGTTTTTTCACAGAATGGGAGCATAGAAAACAGCAACATTTGTTCATTACTGTATTATTTAAAATAATATGTTATTTTAAAATTATCTGTAGAAAAACAGAATACAGATGCTCCTTGACTTATGATAACACTATGTCCCAATAAGCCCACTATAAGTTGAAAATATTGTAAGTCAGAAATGAATTTAATACACCTAACCTACCAAACATCATAGCTTAGCTTAGTCTACCTTAAACGTGCTCAGAACACTTCCATTAGCCTACAGTTGGGCAAAATCATCTAACGCAAAGCCTATTTTATAATAAAGTGTTGAATATCTCATGTACAGAGTAGTCTGCCAAAGTGGAAAAAGATGAAAACTCAAAACTTAAAGTACAGTTTCTATTGAATGCCTATCACTTTCACATCATCATAAATTTGGAAAATTGTAAGTCAAACCATACAGAGACCATCTGTAATCATAAGTCAGGGACTCATCTGTAATTAAATTTTATAAATAGATCTTTAAACTACATCCCTAAAATATGTATATTCAGTTTAGCAAACAAAACAAAACAAACAAAAAACTTCTTTTAGAATTTTCTCTTTGAAAAATGGGGATCACCTTATATTCAAGTTTGCTTAATATTCAATAAATTACACAATTTTAAGTCTCTCCAACCAACATTTGTCTGTATGAATGTAGCTCCTACTGCTTAGGAATGAATATACTTTTTTCAAAGTTTCCAAATCCCTATTTGGATGAGCATTCTGTAGTTAGTAGGTTTACACAGGTTTTTTTGAAGTTGTGATACCTTCTATTAAATTCCAGGCTAACATTTCCATCTTCTATTAACAACATTAGTAGTAATTATCACTAATGAAAAAAAAAGTCCCTTTCAAATATAGATATGCCACAGGACATTGATATTCCCTTTTTCCCTGTTCTGAGATCACAAACTAAATCTCAGGCAATTCCAGTATGATACTCACTGGACCCCAACTAGTCTTTGTTGAACCTGCCTTTCATGAAATTACACAGTGACCTCTGCTCTTCGGAATTTATCCCATAGAGTAATTTTTTTTATGTCATTTGAGTAAAACAAAGAACCTCTTTGAGAGAGAATATGAAAGAAAGAGAAAAGACAACAACAAAAAAAGTGAAGAACATGAAGAGGCCCTGTAGAAAGCTAGGGGAATTTGGTGAGAAACCAGCTTGCAGTATCTAAAAATGTGATTCCAAGTTTGGAACCACTTTCATTTTCCAGAAATGGCAAATTTCTGCTTGAAGAGGTCTTACAAACTTTAAAAAAATATATGCTTAATTACCAATCTGAAATAAACTTAGAAGAAAGAATGTATTTCCTAAATCCAGCAACACTTTTTAAAATTGTCCATCCCCACAGTACCTTCTACTTTTTATAAGAACCTTCCCATTTTTTATTTGGAATCAACAGAGGGTTCTTATCTCTTCCTTTCCCAAGAAGCCAAGGCAAAATAAGTTCCTTGACTTGCTCAGGATCACACAGCTAAACCAGAGGCAGAAGTACTGGAACCAACCCAGGATTCTGCTAGCAGGGCTGCACCGCCAGCTTCGGTTATGTAACAGGTCTTCCAAGTTCTCAACTGGGTTCAGCAACATTAGCAGAAGAGATGCCCGGTAACAACCCTCATATAGTATTCTAAGTCACCAGGGCAAGATGACAGTAACTTAACCTCAGCAATTTTTTCCCTCTTACCTTTAACCCAAGGGATGAATACATTATTCCAAGAAGCAACTGCCCCTTGGCTAGTAGTGTACATTACACTCTAAAGGCTGACGGTTTATTTCAGTGGTTACTATTCTGGGCCCAATGAACAGGCTCCACCCACTAATCATTTTGCACAATTTTCCATACAGCAGAATCCAAATCTACTTTCTTTTCCTACCTTTTCCCACCATGCTAGTATGCACAGGTGCATCAATCTAGTGTGCCAAAGGCAATTTCTTTATGCATGCTGAATGGATTTCTTACCCTCCTATCAGAGCAACGTCTACATCATGGCACATACTAAGTGAAAATTGCCTCAACAAATTTTTAGTCATTTTGGATTTAGGGATTAAAAAGATCTGATCATGTTTTATTGTATTCTCTGTGATTAATAGCTAACTTCTGGAATCAGCAACAAAGGAAAGAGTAAAAACTTGGCTCTAGAGATTTTCATGTCATTGTGGATAGGCTTTTGAATGCCTTGACTGACGTGTATCCACAAGTATAATGAAAACAAGTTTTCCAAATCTTATGCACATTATAAATCACTCTGCAAGAGTTCACAGGGTGTGTTGATACTTGTTGGCACAGGAGGAGAATATTCAGTTACGTGAAGCATTTCCTAGAGATGTGTGAAATATGTAGTGAAAAATCATGACTAAACAAATGTGCTACCTTGGTCTCTGAGAGATGGACATTAGTACAAACTGGGTTGATCAGGCTCACTCTCCCTCGACTTCTACAAGGCTACGTTCTTCTGGTTCTCCTACTTCTCTAACAACATCTTTATTTCCCTTCGTGATTCTTCTTCCTCAAGAAGAAATAGGATTCCCCAATGTTCAATCTTCAGTGGCCTCTCCACTTTTTGTTCTTTGTACTTGATCTCTCTTAAAGCTGTTACTTGTTTGAGTGGCCATTACCTTCACTGGCTTAATTTTAAACCTTCTAAGAAAACATTAGGGATTTAGTCAAAACTTTTTATTGGAATGAACTCTACATCTAAATTCTCTCTGCAAGAACAATTTTCAAGTGGATATTTCCACTTCAACTGACGGCTTTGGCATTCACATCAAATTCTACATTACTAAAACTAATCACTGCTAGGCCAACCCCCTCACCTCCTATCCAAACAACTTCCTCCTCCCAACTTTCCACTAACTCACCTCTCTGCCTCCACCTTTCCCCTGGCAAAGCAGCCAACACACTCTTGCCAGACTAACCTGTCCAAAGAGCATCCATTAGCCTGCTAAAAACCCACAGAATGATCATCTTGTGCCCATAACTAGGACTATTCAGCCTGAAACATAGAATCTGCCAAAATCTGGTCTTATCCTGTCTTTGCAAACTTGTCTGTCACTGTTGCCATACATGGACTCTACTCCTTTCTCCTCAGAGTCTCCAATATACCTTGAATTTCATACCCTCACTCTGCCTTAATTTACCCTGCCTTACTGCCAGGAATTCCTTTTCTTTCATTTTTCCCAATATTTAAATCTCATCTACCTTTCAACGCCCAGGCCAAACCCCATATCCTCTGTCAGTATTTCTCCTAATCATCCCATACTAAATGACTTCTCCCTCCTCTGCCCTCCTCTGGCTTCTTGGTCTGCACCACTTTCTAAGCACTGATTGTTCATAGCCTTATACTGTTTGTTATAATTTCATTTACCTTCATATCGTCTCCCCCAATAACTCATATGCCTCCTGAGAGCCCAGGCTATCAAGCAACTTATGTATCTTCATATTTATGATTTTTCCACAATAAAAGCATCGTTGATTTGTTAATATTCATTTTTATTACTATTAAACAAACCATATTCAGAAAATGTGTCACAGACATACATACATTGAATCATATGTACACTTGACTGTCATGAATTAGTCAGATGAAATCTGAATACAAGCAGAGTTTTCAGTTGTGTAAAGTAGAAAGACAAAAATTTAACGTCCAGCATAATATGAAAAGTGAGACAAAAAGGATAAATAAGAAGATGAAACTATTATTTCGCTAGTTATGATGCATACAAAGGAATTTAAAAGGGAGAGGGGTGAGAAAGACTTTAAGATGCCTTGGTGGACCCCAGGGGAATTATTTGCTAAAATAATGCCAAAGATGAGAAAGAGAATGCATCCTTTCCAGCAATCAACCCAAAGAAATGATAAAAGTATGATGCTGTGGAGATAACTTTGTATTTGTAAAAATAATAGATGTTTGCAAACGCAGCAAGGTGGAAATTTACAAACGTGAAAAAGTGCATAGAGGTAGGTTATTTAGTACTGCGTATATTTTTCCAATGTAACATGGATTATACTGCGACTTCAAGTCTGTGTTTTCCCTGCCAATCTTGCTGACACCTCTTCTGGATTTACTAGCTCAAACATATGACTATAAATCTACCCTGTATTAGGTCATCAGCCTGTTTTACTGGATCGCTCTCTTTTGCAAAGTAAATAAAATGTGTGCTGTTAAATTTTTTTAACTGTTGCCATGGAAATTTCAGCTTCAATGTTACTAATGGCTTGTGCTTTTTAATTAACAGATCATTTGATTTTTATAAATATGTGCATGACCTTCTTAATATCATTTTAATTGATTTTGTTTAAATAGCTTTATTTCTAAAACTGTAATCAATATGGTTCCTAGAAAAAGACAGCAGACCAAAAATACTGGATGTAAGCCATTTTATAAGATGTCTTTCTGTTTAAGCAAATTATTTAGAAGAAAGATGAACTTTTAATTATATGACTTCATTATATTTTCAGTACACTAAATTTATTTCAGTGTTTTGTGGCTATAAAGCAGTGTTGCCTAGATCATTCCAATGGGTTTCTCAAACATATGCTCAAGAAACGCTTGCAAAACTAACTGGTTCCTGTTAATGAAAACAAAATCTACTACTACATGTGGTTTAGATCCTAAGCACATGAAAAACAGATTATTTTCAAAACTTATTTTCACTATTGGTCAGAGTAATTTTTTATGTTAAGTACACTTGCCTTAAAAAAATGCTCATTTAAGTAACCATGGTTCAGTACATGTTAGAAAGGATATAAATAGGAGCTATCAGATCAATGAAAAATTTCAAATGGTTTTCTTCATTCCTTTTATTTATTTGGTTTCATGTGTTTTTCATTTTAATGGAAATTTATATTTGTGGAGGACTCTAGAAACAACTAATCATCAATTGCATGTAAGATGAGATACAGAGAAAATAGCCACTATAAATGTCCCACAATATCATGGTTATTTAGCCCCTCAGAAATTTTTCTGATAAATTAAATGATATACATGTAAGTCAGGAGTGTGCAGGAGAGAGGAGGGAGCAATTTGGAGGGACAGGGAAGAGGAGGAGCTATTCTCAAGACTTTGGGGATATATGGAGTATTGATTTTTGGTCAACTCCTCCAGTTAATGGGCATATACTAGTCTATTGAACACTGGCAGATGGGCCAAGTATTACAGATGGGTAATGAAAGGAATTGAGCATAACTTAGAGGGGTAAATGTAAATAAGGCTAATATAGTTTGTAGACTAAAATGAATTTTGTTGAACTTAGGGATCTTTGAAAACTATTTGTCCATCTGAAATAGGCAACCTTTGATATTCAATTTTATTTAAAGATACAATTTAAAATATCCTTATTTTTCAGTACTATATCAGGTAATGGAAATTTTGCCTATTTAAAAAACCCTTTAGTGATGAAAGGAAATGAACGATTAAGCCACAAATAAAGACATAGAGGAGCCTTACATGTATACTGCTAGGTAAAAGAAGCCATTCTGAAAAGAGCACATAGTACATGATTCTGACTATATGACATTCTGGAAAAGATAAAACTACAGAGACCGTGAAATGATCACTGATTGTTAAGGTTTCCAGGGGAGGGAGGGAAGAGATGAACAGGGGAGCACAGAGGATGTTTAGGGTAGTGAAATTATTCCATATGGAATTAATGGTGAATACATGTCATTATACATGTGTTAAAATCATAGTACTGTACAGCACAAAGTGTGAACCTTTATATAAACTGTGGACTATCATTAATAACAATGTATCAATATTGATTTGTTGATTGTAACAAATAGACTAATGCAAGATGTTAATAACAGGGGAAACTGTTGAGGGTGGGAAGGGTATATGGAATTCTATGTACTATCTGCTCAATTATTCTGTAAATCTAAAACTTACTAAAAGCAAATCTATTAATTATTTTTAAAAAGCTATTCTCACATGTTTAGTTCACACTATTTTCACTAAAATAAGAATGTGGGTTTTTCCCCCAAGGAAAATAGGCTTTTTCGCTTCCCAGATTAAACTTTCTTTTTTTTTCAGTTTTCATCCTGAATATTAGAAAATACTCAGGTATGTGTTTGTTTTTATCATTCAGTCGGAAGTTCAAAATGACTTCTGCTTTTTTTAATGGCAAATCACTAAATTTTCTTAGTTAAATAAAAAATAGGATGACAGTGTACGCACAATTTTAGTGCACTATAAGTTGTCTTGGGCATTGAGAATGTAGGAAGTAAAAGCTTAACACCATCATAAATTGGAAATTTTCCAAATATATACCACCCCTAAAGTAACGGGAATTTCATGAAAAGGTTGGCTTTGTATAAACCATAGTTTTTTTAGTAACTGAGGTCAGAGAGAGAAAAAAGAAGTCTTTGAAAAAAACGTGTGCTCAGTATTTAAAGACTGTTGAGCCAGATGGCTGTGAAGCAGAATGAGACACATTCACCTTTTGTCTTCATTATGTTATGGCTCTGATTGTTCTTAACAATCCCAGATGTTCCTTGCTTTAAATCTCTTTCTCTTCTCTTTCCTGACCTTACATCTTCTGTATTTCTTCTGGAAAGGTCTGTGGAATTGCCTTTCCCATATTGTGACTGGGATTAACTGTTTAATGATGCACTTCCAAATGACCACAGCTCTTTAAGCCTATAAAAGTGTTTTCCATCTTTCCTAGACCCACTCTTAAAAAGATCACCTATGCTGGCTTAATTCATATCCCGAAAATAATTAAAATGAGGTCACCCTACGATAAACTAGTGCTGTGATATATGTGATTTCACTTACAGCATTCCATTTCAAAAGTAATAGAAGTATATTTTAAATTCTTAATTTTTAACTCACTGTTAAAAATTATATACATACCAGAATTTCCAACATGGTTTTGATTTTAAATAAAACATTTCCTTAACCATATAAGATATCAGCAAAGCCCTTGAAGTTTCAGTATTTTGGCAAATAGTGATGAAGTTGTACAAGCTAGTAAATATTAAAATAAAAACATGCAAATAAAAGAATTAAAAAGATTCAGCACCACAAAAATACAATGTAGATATTATTTATAATATAATTAGTTAAATATAATTATGTCATTGTATAATTATATATAGTTATATAAGTAATTAGTTTTATATATAAATGTAAATGCATGTCTGTGATGCTTTATAAAATACTATGGCTGTTGAAATCTTGAGAATATAAAATTGGTTTATAAATGTTCCAGCAAGGCAGCAATACAATGTGATTAATAAAGTAAATATCACAAGGTATCATTCTAGTTATTGTTCTTACAGTTTACTGCTTTTTCAAAATTGCATAACAAAAACTTTAAGACTATAAAAAGTTGTCTAAAATGACAAGACAAAAAAGATCACTTTTAAAGAAACTTTGCAATGAAAATGAGTATCTTTTTCTAAAAAATATAGTATTCCCACACAGTATTTTACTCCCAAAATATTCGAGAGATAAACATTGCTCTTGCTGGAAATATGACATCAGTTTATATGCTGTTGTTCTTCCTGTCAAAGAAGCAGCATTTGCCTCTCAAGTCAGCAGTTTCCAGAACTTTTATAAAAAAATATTTTTTTAATAAAAGATAATCCTCTTAACATGAGATTTTGATTTAAAAGAAAGTATGATTGCCTATCAACCTCTAAAAAACAGTTTTGAGATTTAAGCATGCACCTTTAGTCTTTTTTTTGTTGTTTGTAACTAAAATTTCATCATCTAAAACAAAGGCAAAGTAACACCATAAAAGCCATTGCTTCCAAAGCAAAGATTTTTCTAATATGTATTAGACAAAACCACTCATCTCCTTATGATTGATTTGTCTGTCTACAATTATAAAGTCATTTCTGTACTAAATGAGCACATACCAAAGTGGATGTGAAACACTTAGATAGCAAAACCCTAGTGAGACACTAGGCGTTTGAAATCAACAGTGATGGCGGAGGAGGAGGATAAGAACCACGTGTGCTGGTGATGGTTGACACAGAACATAAACAAAGACAGTTGACTTAAGATAATAATACAGGGATGTTCCTTGTGAACTCAGAATGTAACCAGAAAAGAAAAATGCAAAACTGTAGCTGCCTGGAAAGTGGGAAAAGTTTGGGCAACAAAGAAAGAGGGTTTGGGGCTTTGTGTGTGTGTGTGTGTGTGTTTTATTTAAAGACTGAGTATTCAGGTAGTCAGCCAGCATGAAAACTCATTGACGAAGGCTAGCATTCCAAACATTTAAAAATATGTTACAGTGTTCATTCACTGCAATCCAGAGGTTACTTTTGTACCATATTAAGAACTTTGGGGCTCTGGGCAAGCCGTGGATGCCCATTGAAACCATGTAACCTCCCTTGATAATAATATAGATTAATTTTTAGTGGCTTGCTAAGACATATTTGATAAAAGAAAGTCAAGTGGTTATTAACAGGCAAATTTCTTCAAGGAAGTACAAAAGAACAACAGAACATCAACTTCAACTCTGTACTGGATAGGCCAAGTCTGAGAAAGCCTATCAAACATGCACATACTTTTCTGAGGGAAAACACCCCACTGGCAGCCTGTTTTCCACATAGTAGGTATCAGTTTCCCCGGCCACTGCTGATCAGACCAGGTTAGGGCACAAAACACAAGGCTGGCTAGTAAGTACGATGTGGCCTGAGGCAAAAAAGGAGCTGGTTCAAGAAGATTTCTTCTGAGAATGTGTACTGGGAAGCACTGATTGAGCCAGTTACAGTGGGAGTTGACACAGAACAGGTATGATAGAAACATGGGAGATACAGCAAAGGGCGTGATGAGGTATGTCTGAGGTAAAGTCGTCATGGAGAACTATGAACAGGCGGAGGAAGTCAATGAAGTGGAGAGAGCAAAGCAGAATGCCAAGAGAGAAAGTGTGGCTGCTTCTCTATAGCCTGTACCTGGGACTGCTTGGGCCCGATCTATTTCCAGCGACAGTTTTAGGCCACATGTAGACTTAAAGTAACTCAAGTTCATACAACCAAAAGATTCTGAATAGAACAATCTCAAGTCAGCTTAGCATAGTTATTAAAACATGGACTCTAGAGTCAAGCCGCCTGGTTCAAATCCCTGCTCATTCACTTGCATTGTGACATTGGCAAGTTATTTACCTTCTCTGTACCTCAAATTCTACCCTTATAAAATGGGTGTGATGATAGTATTCACCTCATAGGTGGATGTGAGGATTAATGGGATGATATGTGTAAGACCTACATCTACCAGGAGCTATATAAATGTTAATTATTATTACTAATTTTGAGTGACAAAATTCACAATACATGTTTTATATTAATTTTACCTCAAAAGACCAAAGTCTGAGTATTTTACCTCTTATCAGGAGGAGGGATTCAGTATTGTGTCTGAAAAAAAGTGAAGCTATTTCCCTTGATGGATATTCAAGCTGTGAGAATCATGTAAGTTTCTATAACACATCAATTGTTTAAGTTGCTCTTTACTGATAATTTCTAGCAAACACTGGACAACCATGTTACTTGGAATTCAGCTTTCCACAACAACATTAATTTGGTTTGCTTCAAGTTGTAGTGGATAGGTAGTAGCATATGTTGACAATTTTTCAGGTTAGCACCTCTGCCAGTTTTGGTAACTATTCTCCTCAAACTGGATCTGACTTACTTTTGATAGAGGGGGGCTGAGCAGCTTTCAAAGCTACTTGATAAACAAGGCTCATCTTCTTAGAGTTTATTTTTTAAAAATTATTTTTATATAAAAACAAATATGAGTATTTTATGAAATGTGTGTGCATTTTGAAATCTCAAGTTGAAATTTTAAAGAAATTGTCAATTTATGGCACAGATCTTTGGGAATTTATCCCAAATCCTGATACTAAGATTTTAACTTGACTTTACAATTAGGAGTACTTTGAAGGAAAAGTTTGAGAAGCTCAGCTGTGTTGAATAGCACCCTCACATGCCACCATCGGTGGAGTGAGAAGACTCAGCCCACAACACTGGTTAGGGTTCTGAACTTTTCAATCATAGATGGACCTTTCACCAGTTAACGTGGATTCTAAATTTTACTATTCTTAATTGTAAACATAAAACCTCAGCCAAGGTCCTCACCTGAGGGTTGCCTTGAGCAATTTGCTGCAATCCAGCACCTAACAAATGGAAAGTACCAACTAAGAACCGGTCTCAGCATTTCACGCCTCCCAGCATTCTTAGTTCTACCTTGGATCAGGATTGAACACATGCTGGCACCACATTTGCTGGGTTCCTCCCAGAACCGTTTTCCTCCCTGGTGTTTTAATACTATGCTTTCGACTTTTGTTGAAGGCCTTTATAAGAAAGAGCCACATGAGGCCCATTTCTGGATTTGCTGTGAAACTGTTGTAAGGACATTGTCCATTAAATTACTCAGTGTTCCCTACCTAAATCCCACATGAGAACTTGCTCTGAGTTTAGTACCAGGAAAAAAATGTGCCTTTCTTGAGAAAGTAGTAAATTTTCTTCTTTTCTATTAGTAAGTTATGTAACCCATTGTGTTTCCTGTTTTTTATCTTTGGATGCCAATAAAGCATACAACCAGTTTTTATGTACAATCATACCTACTATGTTGGCTTTTGCAGTTGCCGTACTTAATTCTTCTCTCTTCTTAGCCTTTTTTCTAATTTATTCTAATAACGTTATTGTATAGATCTTTTCCTGTAAGCCAGCAATGATCCATATTGGAAAGAGGATGAGTGTACTCAAGTCAAATTTACAAATATATTGCTGTACTTGATATAGATTTTCTGAATATATTTTCAGTTTTGTTTTGTCAAATGCTATTGAATTTAATATAGGATAAACACCTTGTTTAATGTATAATTAAGTGTGATATAATCATATGCCTTTGGCAAAATTTCCTAGACGCAAAGTTATAAATCAGGAAAAAAGAAATCTCAGGGGCAGAATCACCATAGCCATAGTGAAAATCTATTCATTCATTCATCATATTAGTAAAGTACAGCATTCATTCAACAAATGTTTAATAATGCCAGCTTTGTGCAAGGCATTATGCTGATCACTGTGAAGAATACAAACTTGGATTAAAAAACAGATCACCCTCAAGGAATTTATGGTTTAGTAGTTAAGAGCCAAGGTGTTTACCAATCTTACCTAAAGGCAGGAGTGAGGTATTTTTTGTCCAGCAACATCCTATGTCATTATGTGAGGATTTTTTTTTAAATTAGTGAAGTTGGAAAAGAAGTCTTGTAAAGATATTAATAAAATAAAATTTTGTCATGGAAGAATTTTGTTATAAAGAGAAGAAAAACTTTACACCTGACTCGAGCATTACAAAAGTGAACCACGGAACCAAAAGCATTTGTACCCCCATAATATTAACACTTTGAAAAAAAATAAAAAAAGATTAATAGTTAAGCTTCCCTCAAAAGGGGAGTTATTTGCTGAAAAACATTATGAGAAGTAAAAAAATCTAAGCATGACTTTATTATGATCTGCAAGTAGCTATGTATGTAGGATTTCTTTTATTTTAATATGAGCAACATTTCTTCAAAATAACACTTTCTTAAAGGCTGAAGGCACTACTAACTATTCTATGTGGGCTGACAACATAAACATTTTATCAGTGTCCTAAGCTCCTACACAGGAAGTAGGGTCATGGGAATATTTTCACAGCTTGCTGTTGGCCTTTTAAAAATTGAGGGTTGAAGGTTGCTACAATCATTTGCTTTTCATATTCTGCTTGTCTTTTTTCATGAGGTGAATAATGCAAGAGTCTGGAAACCAACCGTGGGGTGGGGGTTTTGCCTAGAGATGTTTAGATTAGTTACCAAGCTTCCCAGCTTGTGGTCATTGAAGGTCACTTGGTTGATAGCTAAAATTTCAATTGGAACCTTGTCATATAATCAGGATTTAAAGCCCAGCTGAGACTTTGTCTCTCCTGTGAAAGGGGAGGTTGTTTTATGATTAGCTTCAGAATGTTAAATTAGGTGTTGGCAATTATGAGCCATTTTTGTAGCTTAAATTGCACTATAGAAACACCTGTCCAGAATAGCAAAGGAAGGCAGGCTTTAAAAAAAAGCCCGAGTTCTCTTGTGAACTGATTCTATTATGCATGAATAGTCCTGCTTTTATTATCAAACCCTAGAAGCCACACTTAACCACTCTTGAGAAAAAATACTTTTTGTATTCTTTAACAGTGATTCTCAAGAACAAGCAGCATATTAAAGATATCTTTTGTATGTGGCAAAGGGAAATGATTTGCAGAAAAAGCCCATTTTAAAAATGACTGAAGTGTTTTCCAATTCATTTTCAATAATTTTTTTTCCTTCTGGTAGAAGTTCTCATGTTCTTAGAAAAAGTCTATGGATGACCCATGAAACCATGTCCTAAAGTGGGCCAGGTTTAATAAATTCTACTGCTATTACTATAAAGGAGATTCACTGCCTTCAAATCAGAGAGAATTGAGCAAAAAGATGATTTAGAAGATAGGAAAGAAACTCTGAATAAATTTCAAAATCACTAAAGTTCTTCTCATCAAAATAATACATCAATTTTTCTTCCTTCACAGAGCACACTGGGATAGGGGCTTAGTACAGGGAGCAAGCAGTGTGGACACTATTTATATATAGTGCCTGTATATATGATATGGAAGGGTAGATTCCCACCTCTGGCTAAGATGGAGATGGAATTCGCCCTCCCATCTAAAACAACCAAACCAAATCAAGCATTTGCAACAAAGGCTTTCAAGACACTGGACATCAGACAATGAAGGAAGTGATCCTGAGGAGGTGAGCCCATGATTGCCTGCAGCTTATTGCTTTGAGAGGGTTTCCCAGTTGTAGTACAGGCAAGGAGGACCCACGAGGAGCCTGGCAGACTCCCTGAGATGCAGTTAGAGAGTTGAGAGTCTGGGGAGACCAAGGCAATCAGAGTTTACCAGACAGAGTACTGGAGGGGAGAGAGATGCACAGAGGAAAAACCCCAGAAATCTTCTGAGAGGTCCTCTCAAGTAGCATTCAACATAGTACTAATCAGCACTGACATGTAAAGAAACTACGAAGGCTAAGGAAAAACCATCTGACAAGATTAGAGGAAACAGTGCCTGGGACTCACACACAGCCTGGAATGGTACCTGCTCCTATCAGACAGACTGGAAAACCTCATAATTCACAAGGTAGAAAATTTGAAAGGATCTTAATCAGTCCTAGTAAACATTACTCTGGTCCCATCTAACAATTCCTAAAAGCAAGACTTGAAAATGTGAAATTGTTTCCAATAAACTTTACTATGCCTCAGAATAAAACTCAAGAATGCTAACAGGAATACAAATCACTTGGGTTCAAATCCCAGCTTTGCCACCTACTGTGTGTGACCTAGGCAGGTTACTTAACTTCTCTGATACTTTGGTTTCTTCATCCTTGAAATAACTGTAATGATACCTACTTCATGAGGTAGTCGTAAACATGAAATGAATCTCAATATATGTAAAGTGTTTTTACATGGTAGCCTTTCACTAAATATTGTCCAGGAATGTCTTTCCACAAATAAATAAATATATATATAATATATAAAATTTTTATATATATACAGACACAAATGTATATATCAAGAATGGAACAAGGTAAAATTCACAATATCTGACATCCAGTCAAAGATTACCAGCATCCAAGAAGTGAGAAAATACAACCCATAGCGAAGTTTGATCAATCAATTGAAACCAACCCAGAACTGATGTAGGTGTTAGAATTAGCAAACAAGGGTATTAAAACATTTATTATTGTATTCTAGATAGTTGAAATGCTAAGTGGAGACATAGAAGATTTTAAAAAAGAGACCTAAATTGAATATCTAGAGATGTTCTAGATATCTCTACAATTGGAAATCTACAATGTGTAAAATGAAAAATACACTGGATAGGTTTTATAGTAGATTAGATGCCACAGAAGAAAAGACTACTGAACTTGGAAATACCACAATAGAAACTATTCAAAATGAAACACACAGAAAAAAAGACTGCAAAAAATGAACAGAGCATTAGTGAGTTTGGGGGCAACTTACCAAACTGAATATTTTAGATATATGCATTGCAGTCTGTTGTACGTTAGGTATACTTCAATAAAGCTGTTTAAAAATATGAAATATAACAGTACCCTGAAGAAATTTATAATCTAGTCATTAAATCAAGGGAGACTTATAAACAAAATGATACATAGCAGCATAGACTGTTATCACCTTACAACATCAACTTAAATTAGCAATTTGGGATAATAAATACAGAATGCAGAATGATTCTTACTATTATAATTAAATCATGTTTTTTTCATATAGAGAACATTTTTAGCATCTTATACTTTTAATATCTTAAACTTTTCAGCGTGTGATAAGAAATCTAATGTTACTGAAATAACATTTGGAATAACCTCTTTTAACCTTCGTAAAGTACATTATCCCAATTCACACTTTCAACATACAATTAATTTTTTTAGAGATAAAACTTTTGAGTAGATTTAATTGCCAAAATAACTACCTAGAAAATGGAAATAACCTTCAATTATGAACTATGATCAAAGAGAGCTTTTTCATTTTTCACATTGTTTCGTGAAATGACTTTCACTCCTCCCATCACCTTTTAAGTAACTTTGACATAACATTTATTTTTCATCACTAATAAAATACTTTCAGTTGAATACAATTTAATGAGACAAAGCCTTTAGCCAACTCTAACACAAATAGATTTATATTTGGGAGAAAAGTACAACCAGGTGCTAAAATGAAGCTCTCTGGTCTTGATATCATTCACGTTTTGTTTGAACGCTTCAGCCAGACTTCATACCGCACCATTGCAAGGCATGAAGGTTTGCAAAAGCAGATTTGTAAATGGGTGACAAGGGAACATCTCCTGTCATTAATCCACTGATAATATATGGATCTTTCTAGCAGGATTAGAAAATCGAATATATCTTATTCTTATACCACTCTCAAAGACCTTGCCTAATTGTTCCCTGAATAAATTAGCTTCCGGAAGATGAAAAAAAGACAAATGAATAAAGAACTTAGAAGTTGTAGAATATCAATTAAAAGTCCTCATCTCAGAGAAATGCTTTTGGAAGATTAAACAAGATTTTATTTTACCATGTTTTCTTCATTCTAAGACTATCAATTAACTGCACATTGCACCATCAATTTAAAGACTTTTTACTGTAAATGTCCACATAGATTGTAAGATAAATCCTAATGTAAGAAACACTTGACTCTTTGAGTCAAATAGGTTTTATCGTACATAATCAGAATTTTTTACATTTTAATACACTTTAAACAAATATATATATGAAAAGAGCACCTTGAAAGTAAAATTTCAGATTTAATTAAATTCATCTCTATAGATAAGTTTAAAGAAACTTTCAAACAAGTATTATTTCACACCTAAATTTATTTATTTCCAGCTCCTTTCACACATTTAGAAATTTTATGGTCATGGTGCAACAGAAGGAATGAGTGCCTGTAGCCAGGAGAAGTGTGGTTTTTATTTGGTAGATTGTGTTGTCAATTTATTTTTAAATAATTAGTTACTGAAATTTGATTCTATCTGAATGCTGCCTAATGTTCCCTCACATGTTTAGCTTACGGTCCATCTTAAATTGCATGGTGAAATCCTTTGTGTATGTCATTTGTTCATAAAAGTAAAAGAAAGAATAAGATTTAAAATATTTCAAAATTAAAAGTTTATAAATTGATACCCCTTTTATTAATTATCAATCAATGATGAGCTCATCATAAATTACTCACTGGAATTTTAATATAGATAAAATATTTCCTTGTGCTTTCATCAAAGGTAGAAACACAACATAGCACTACAGTCTCTAAATTGGCAATACTAACATGTTGAATGTGAACATTGGAAAATGTCTGCTTTACTTAAATAAATGATGTCAGTATCACTGGCAACATCCGGAAAGTAAAAATGTTTTAAGACTAGAGGAACGAAATGGGAATGTGAGACTCCCAGGGGCTCTCAGAAAAGATAGAATCTATGAAGGAGGAGGTTTGCCTCTATCTGGCTGAAATACCTTAGATGTGACTCATTCAGCAGTCAAATAAGGCAGCATTGGGTGCAACATTAATCTGAGGGAAAATAGTGCCTCTCCCACCATTCATTTTCAGGGCCTGACGGCCTGCTCCTGCCTCTGTTTTCCTTTGCTCATTAAAGTTCTCTTCATTTCATTACTCTTCTGTTTTGTTGCTTGGTTCCCATCAGTGCTTCACTTCACACTAATTGCAATTCCTATGAACTTCCTCCAAAGTAGTTGGTGCATGTAATTTTGAAGTGAGCTCCTAAATTCCTAATGCTTGGATTGATTTCAAGTTTCTCATTAGTTTACTGTAAGAGTTAGAACACAAGCAGGATATAAAAAATTTTGGAGGATCTCTACTATCAGTCTTGAGTTTGAAAGACATGCTTTATTCTGGTAACAATGTGGATTGCCCTTTTTTCCCCCGCTGTTTTGAGAAATTCTTCTAGGTTAACGTATACAAGATTCTGCGCGTTTGTGCATTTTTCTGGAAGAAGTTTCATAGCTCCCATCATACTCTAAGATTAGTTTTTGTTTTTCCCCCTCCCAGAAGGATGAAAATCATGGTTCTAGGTGCTTCCTTCACTCAACTATATTTACTAAGACTGTATTACTTGACAAATATTATGCTAAATATTGAGAAGCAGAGATGAGTAGTAGCTCCTTTCCTGAAGGAGTTTATCGGGACAGACAAACCTCTAAAGAGCCCACCATAAAACAGTGCAGCAAATTCTGCAATAGAAGTTGCTGAGTGTTCTTTAAGGACAGAGGAGGGAGAAACTGAGTCTAGGGAAGTTAAAAAGGAGTTGATCCAAATTGGGACATTGTTCATGGGTCCGGAAGCCCAAGGAGAAAATGGGCTGTTGTTGCTCTTGGATCATGAGTGGATTAACTACATACAGTTATTGAGGGTTTAGAGCCTGATAATTCTAATCTCTCACCAGTACTTGAAAGGAGTGTAGCCCAAACTTTAATTGGCTTCAGAGATTCTACTGAATTCTCTCTTTCAGAATGTTTCTTCCACCTCTCAGTTGCTTCAAATTTTCCCACAATACTATTCAGCATGCATTTGAAACTCCTATCTGGGCATTCCTCTCCAGCTTGCTTATTTTGTCCCTGTGGTTTTACTCTGCTACTAATGACTCTCACAAAGTCTCTGCTCTGTTGGGCACAGTGGGCTGCCAGTGAGCACTACTTCCTCTACTGGGGGCCCAGAGGTCCTGGTCCTGTTATGTGTCATCACTTGCTAGTGGAGCTAGGCATGGCCACTGGAGGCCAGAGGACTCTACTACTCCCCAGAAGATGGTTGCGCAAAAAGTCATCACTTCTCTGTTCTGCTGATGTTCTTGCTACTATGGCTGCTAGCAGTGAAAAGGGCAAGCTATGTGGTTATTCTAGACCTTCTCTGCTTTTCCATAACCGGGTGTGTTGGATATACACATCTCTGTTCCTTCACATCTCTATTGCCAGTTTTATATGCCCATTCCCAGCTCTGTGATCTACTCCTAACTGCTCGCACCTGCAGCTTCTCCAAGGCCTGCTTTTGAGCTATTGAAGCAGAGCTGGAAGTACCTGGAGTTTACAAATCCTCTTTTCTACCCCCCTTGCCCAGCCTGTAGCCAATGACTAACTGCTATTGCAAGTACACAAAATTCCAGGCCCCTTGCCTCAAGGCAGGGCAATGTCTGAGGTGCAATTTTCACTCCAGAGTTCCCCACTAAGTAAAGCCCGGGCTGGGACTTTACCTGAAATCACACCCTTGCTTGGCTTCCCCCTACCACCACCACCACATAACCTGCTTTTCCTGTTCCCTTTCCGATTTACACTCAATAAACCATGACAGGAAAATCGTCTCACATCAGCATTTGTATTGTGGAAACCCAACCTAGAATACCAGGTTAATCCCATACCTGGAAGCTTTGTTCTGGGGAAATAAGACATTCCTCCAAACCCCAGTCTAAGACACACCTCATTGCTTGCCCTATACTGAAGAAGCTTCCAGGATGTTTGACAAGTATCACATTTTTTTCTTTTTCAGGGGGAAAAAATAGCTGATTCTCCTAGACTGTGGCCTTGCCCCAGGGCACAAACAAGGTAATCTCAAAATTGATTGATGTTAGTGTTTTCAAGATTTGGATTATACAATCTTGTCCTTGTTCATAAGACTTTTTTCAGAGTTTGAGCTGGGGTGGAGGGGAGCAGCTAATAGTGCACAAATGCAGCATAAGGAATGATTATGATAAGAATTCCATCATTACTGGAGAACAGTATATGCAGCTGTGGATAGTAGAAGATGAGAGTCCAGACCTGATGGGCTTTACACCCCACCAAAGAGTTTGAACTTTACCCTGTGGACACCAGGGTATTTAAATGAGGTAATGATATGAGGAGATGTATTTTTTTAAAAAAAAAGATAAAAGTCATAATGGACTGAAGAAAATGAAGTGGGGAGAGCCCTAGACGCGCAGATTGGGAAGTCACCTGCACGTGGAAATACAGCTTAGAATATAAGATAAAGCTATGGATAGAGATGGGATCACTTAGGGCCTTTGTAAAGGAAACAAAGGCATATCAAGGATAGTACCTTTAATTACTGAGGGAACACATCCTACAATGCAATGGGTGGGCCGAGTGAAAGGAGGAAAGACAGTAAATAGATAGAAACCAAGAGAAATCGGTACCCTAGAATCCCTGGAAGGAACAATGTCGAGCATCAAATTCTATAGAGAAATCAAGTAATGTGACAAAAAATAAATAGAATTTGGTGATGAGAGTGTCATTTGTGACTAAAGGGAGAACAGTCTTAGTAGGATGATAAGAGCCAGATTGTAATAAGTTAAGGACTGTGTGAAATTGGAGAAAGAGACAGTAAGTATGGTCTTTGTTACCCCCGTACCAAGCAGATTAACCACAAATTGAAAAAGAAATTAGTAAGTAGCTTGAAGAGGATGTAGGGATAAGATAACAAAATTTTGAGGATGAGGAAGACTTGGACATATCAATATACTCTGGAGGAGGGATTCAGAAAAAAGAAAAAAAGAGAGACATGGAATGTTTACAAAAAGGGGAGCAAAATGATCAAGATCCTAGAGTGTGGGGGAAGGATGTTATATGAGTCAAGGTTCTCCAGAGAAACAGAACCAACAGGAAGGGATTTACTATGAGGAATTGGCTCAGTCAATAATAAAGGCTGAGCAGTCCCATGATCTGCTGTTGGCGAGCTGGACACCCAGGAAAGCTGGTGGCATCGTTCCAGTTGGAAGGCCTGAGAACCAGGGGAGGCAATGGTGTAAACCCCAATCCATGGACAGGAGAAGACTGACGTCCCAGCTGAAGCAGGCAGGCAAAAAGCAAAAAGGGGCAAATTGCTCCTTCTTCTAATTTTTATTCTATTCAGGCCCTCAACAGATTGGATATTGTCCTCATATATTGAGAAGGACAATCTTTTTTCCTGAGTCCACTGATTCAAGTACCAATCTCATCCGGAAACTTCCTCACAGACACACCCAGAAATAATGTATAATCCAAACATCCCTTGGCTTAGTCAAGTTGACACACAAAACTAAACATCACAGACATCTTAGAGAAAAGGCCCAGGGACACCTTGTTCTAAGACAGGAGGGAAGATGGATAAAAATGGATTCTGTGGTCAGAGGCCAGGCTGCCAAGGAAAAAGGTTCCCAATGGCCTTTCCCTTGTTTGAAGAATCAGGCAGAGTCAACTGCTGGGGGTTAGAGAGGTGGGGTTAGGGAAGTGGAATGAACAGTACAAAGAGGGATGTAAAATATCTGAATAGCAGCAACAGGAAATATAGAAGGGCCAAAATCAGAAACAAGAGAAACAATTATCCAATGGTATCAAGGGCCCATATGGTTTGGAATAAAAGTTGGCGGTGCCATTCAGCACCATTATAGAATTTTGATGTTCAGCACCAAGGACAAATAGTGAAAAAAAAGGATGGTTATAAGTAAAAAGATTGGGTAGATTCGTCTCTGGTTGGGTATTACTATCGTGGTGTCTTTCTTTGGCCTAAAGAAAGACAAAATAGGAAAGAAGTTGAGGGTGCTCATGAAAGCGCACTTAGGTGATTGTACCACTGAATCTAGGCGGAGTTGGAAAGGGATCGATATCAAAAGGAAATTGTCAGATCTGGGGAACCTAAAGGACATATCAGGCAAGGTGCAGAGTAAAAAGGAAGTTCCAGAGGCAGGACAAGGCTTCACAAACATAATGACAGTGAGGAGAGGCCCAGCAAAGGCAGAGAATGTGTGCTGTGGAATGGAGGTAGACAGCTGGTGGGCTTTGAAAGCTCAGCGGAGCTAAAAAGCTAACTGCACGCAAATAGAGAAGGGGCAGATCCAAGATGATCTTTGAATGGCAAGAATGTAAAGCTTAATGGAAGGTGAGACATAGACAATGATGGAGAGAAACAAAAACAAAGATACCCATATCCCTAGCTTCTTGCCCTGAACGCTAGAAGGATAACACCACCACCCCTAACAGAATGCAATCAATAAACAGGGAAACAGGTCTAAGTTGAGGGGGAGATGAAATTAACGTTAGAAGGGAGGAAATATGTAAGCAAAAATTTCCTCTAGACTGCTGGAAATATAACATTTTAACATATAAACCGAAATATTATTGAGGTCAGGCCAAGAGTGTTCAGTTTTTGGTTTGTCGACAACCTCTGCTCTTAGATATTAACCTGTTGTCACTAGGACAAACTCCTCCACACCATCTAGTTTTCCCCAATAATTTCCAACTCAAAATCTATACTGTGGTCATTAAGAATAATTAAAACCTAGCAGGTAGACATAAAATACTTTACTTGGAACACGAAATCACAGATGGAATTCAGGATAGTTATCACTTTTATAAGATAATTTGACCTGTAATTTGATAAGCAGCAGTCCTGTGCTTTTGGAACTGGGTATTGATTCACACACATGAGGGCAGGGGTAGGCCAGGGGTGGAGAAAGGAAGAGTACCTCGCCATGCTTGTAAGTCATCAAGCACTGGCTTAAACCATAGCACAGATCTGCCTGGGGGAGTTAGGAAGATGCTCTCTATGGACGAGCACATAATTTCTACCATTAGGATACTTAAAATTCTAGGCAACGAAGTGACTTAAAAATATATATACCCTAAGGGCCTGATGGAGTTAATTCTTTTCAGAAACCTAGATTTTAGTTTCCTCTTCAAAGCAAGATCATGCTCATCATATTGCAAAATAATTTATTCATCGTAAGTACATATGTATTAGTAATTTATGGTTTACAAATATTGTCTCTAGAGCTCTTTTCTTATCCATAGCACTGTGTAAATCATCTTTATTAGGCCAAGTCCATGAGATATATCTGCTAATTCTGAGGCTAATGCAAAAAACATGGAGATTTTCCCCTCAATCCAACTAACCAATATTTCTTTCTTTATATCTCAATTATTCTTTCTTTTTCTGCATAAGTATCACCACTATGGCACAGCAAAGTTTTACATTTCATATTAGAAAAAGTAAACATTTTTTTCCAAATGAGAATACTACACTGGTTTAGTGCATTGTTCAATCAATCTTGCATTATTTCTTCCACTCACAGCACAG
Source organism: Daubentonia madagascariensis (assembly GCA_023783475.1). Taxonomy (NCBI): domain Eukaryota; kingdom Metazoa; phylum Chordata; class Mammalia; order Primates; family Daubentoniidae; genus Daubentonia; species Daubentonia madagascariensis. The sequence goes on along the minus strand of JAKFHU010001684.1, from coordinate 17,949,088 downwards.
GTGAAATATCTTGTCCCAAAGTATGTGCAGTTATTATCCAGCTTGGTAGACTTAATTTATTAGCTTCCTCCCCAAGCATTTGAAGAAACAATTCTCTCCATAGCCCAATAATATCCCTTTTAATCACCAAGGGTGTATCCTTCCAGTGACTGACCAAGCACAGGTGTTGTTCACTAGGACTCAGAAATGAAATGCTTTCCCCAGAGTGAACAACTTCTTACGAGAATATTCAGAGTACAGAGTGTTCCAGGCACGCAACACCTGTTACTCACTTGTTTAAATGTCTCATGAAGGGGACAGAGAAAAAATAGTTTCTCTCTGTGTCTGGGAACATACATAAATTTAGCATACAGTTCTTTTTCGGCCAAGTACAAGTTTGAATTACCTTAATTAAGGCCATAAAATATAATTTCTTGAAGATGCTCTTCACATCACAATTTATTCCATAAAATGACTGAGAGGAGGTGATGGCCGGGAGAAGGGAGGAGAAGGATGGAGACAAAAGAAATGAAAAATAAAAGGGAAGGCAAGGTGATAAATCCAGACACGAAACCGGGATGGGAAAGAAAACACATCAATTTATCCTCACTGCTAATGTTTGCATTATGTCAAAGTATTTGGCCTTCTAATTCTATTTAGTTATGGGACATGTGAGGTCCAGATAACTGCTTTTTAAATATTGAAAAATCACTTTCTATGTATGAAGAAGTTATTGACCAATTCTCCTTAGGAAATAGACTGAGCTTATATTATTTTTCCTACATTTTGAGATGAACTCAGTCTAAATAGGGGACCTGAGTGAGTTTTTTTTGCCCCATGAGACCAATCAGTCTTAATCTCATTAAAATAATACTTGAAAAAATGAAAATATATGGGTCCAACATGACTTTATGAAGTGTCTTGTTAAATATCATCATTGACATTGCTGAAAATCTAGAAATATTGGAAAATGATCTTTAGAAACAAATCATTGCTATATTGATTCAGGTTGAACCGTGTTCTTAGCAAGCATTATCTACTATGAGCGCAAATGAGTACTTCCAACGTACTTGTGCATGAGTTGAGCATATGCACACATGAGTGTGTGTACTCACATAGATACATACACACACGCAAAGCTGTGTGTACAAAGCTGTGAATGCTAAACACCTGCACCTCTTCAGCATTTCATTACAATATTGAAGTGAAACACCTGTCCACACACTTTGGACTTCTATCACTTTTGTATGTACCATTGCTTGTTAATAGCCACTGTGTGAGTAGTTTTCCAGCATTCTAGGGCTGTATTTAGAATTGCAGACATACTCATAAAAAGAGAATTCAAGGTCAGCAGCCTGTGTTAGGAAAGTCCTATATGTATAAAATTTCTAGAGTTGAATAACTTACCATTCTTCCTCTCCATGCTTGCTGGGCTCAGGACCAGTCAACATTTTCACCAAATCTTTTTTTTAACAGAGGGGTGAACATCCAACGGGTATCTGGGGTTCAAGCTCACTCTGAAGGTTTACCGCTCTCATGATTGGCTAAAGAATAACACTTTGGAATAGGTGCTATCTTCTCCTCCTGCCAATCTGGCTCACCTCAGGAGCAGGTGCGAAATGCAGGGGAGCATCCAGTCCCTAAAAGACTCTTCATAGTAGCCGCGGTGCTTTCCAGGAAGTATAAGAATGTGCAGTGATGTTAAAACGTATTTCTTGTTGTTGTGTGTGTATATGTGTGTTTTGTTTTCTCTCTTTCTTTTTCTCTCTTTTTATTTTATCTATTTATTTATTTATTGGCTTTTCAACACATGTGTGAGGACTTATGCTAAGTTTTGGATTCTGACCTGCCTTTTGAAGACTCTTTCAAATACAAAGACTTCATGTTCCTTATGGGAAAATAAATAATGAAGATTTTGTATAATATCGAGTATGTAGTCAATATATGACATGTGTCAGCACAAGATTTATGCACAGAATTATATCAAAGCCAAAAATAATCAACTATTAAAATAAAAGCTACAGAAATCATTATAAAATGTATGTAGTTAGCCACATGTGAAATTCTCCCCAGGAAATGATTCAAGCAAATAATATGAATTCCTTCAATTTCATCAAGAAACCTGGGACCTCCCTGAAGTCTCCTTAAAGAAGACATAAATTTAAAATATAACTAATGTATGATGAAAAATAATGAAATAAAAATGAAAAAATACATAGTACTGTATATAATACACAGTGGAAACTCAATAAATGTTCCTTTCTCACTCAAATAATTGTAAAATGTATTGTTGTAATAACAGATATCAGTAGTCTTCATGAAGAATAGAGAAAGAAGAATGGAAAATTGTGTGTTACCAGAACTTTTTAGTGGTAATTCCTGGCTGCCCAATGTAAGCTTTCTGTTTGTCTTGGTAGGCACCTACTTATATGGGGAATGTGGCATCAGGCTAGGATACTGTGATAACATTAACCATAAAGATCATTTAACTTTCTCTGCTCTGACTCTACACTCACCGGAAATGGTTAGATCTTTATTTGGTTTCTTAAGTTGACTTTCCTAGTAGAATAAGACTGCTTTCAGCAACAAAAAGGAATATCCTAATTTACTTAGTGATAACATTTCCAAGTATTAATACATTGTTATTCTGTTTTAAAAATAAATTGCTGACAAGTTTTATTATAATGAGAATCTATCCCTCAAAATCTGATCACCAGATTTGTGATTTTAAATTGATGGAATTTAAAGACATTTCCACCCCTCTACTCTCAAAATGCAACTCCCAGGAAAATAGAACAAAAACAAATAAACAAAAACAAACAATTTGAGTATATTTTAAAAAAATTAATAGACATCTATAATCCCAAGCCGCAGTATTTAAAAACTGAAGTCAATGTAGTAATAATAAATAACTTAGAAGGGTAAAGGAGAATAAGATCTTACAGATAGATATATTAATATATTTGGCCCCTAAAACTCTGAAAAGGCTCAGGAATTGGAATTCCAAAGAACAATTTGAAGAAATCAAGAAGAGTATTCGGAAAGCTGCTTGGGAGTAATTAGCCCCACATCCCTGGTGCCCACTTGCTCTGAGCACCTTCAGATGATGACACCTTACTTCTATCTCACCTGCAGTTAGGAGGCACCAAAGACAGCAAAGTAGCATATTGAAGAAAAAAAAGGAATTAATCTAACTGAACTGCGGTCCCTGAGCCTCCCTTTTCCACCAAATTCCAGGAAGGTGGTAGCAGGCTAATAACACCTAGGTAGGTTTAAGAGAGAATGTACTGCCTCAGAGAAAACTCCAGTGGGAATGCAGACATTTGGAGGTTTCACAACAGAGAAGCTGACTGGCCAGTCATCATAACCACAGGAGGTATAGCACAGTGAAAGTGCAGCCCACACCCATAGAACTTCCTATTTATTTTTTAGGGCCTTGATCTTAATTAGAAAAGAAAAAAAAAAAACAAAGATCACAGAAATCTTCTAAAATTAAAATGAGAAAAAAACTGTAACAAATTCAGGGAACAGAAAAACACTGTAATTAGTATCTCTGGAGAGATGAAAGAGGTACTGAACCCAGGGAACAAAACCAAAATGTATAAAAAGGAACGTTTGTGGAATGAGAAGTAGATATTAGAGAATAAAAATTCAACAAGAGTTGGAAGATCAAAAATATAAAGAGATAACCAGTAGGAGAGAAAAGATGAAAGAAAAAAAAATTAAGCAAAACGGCCCAACATCTGACTAACAGGAGTTCCATAGAGAAAATCAGAAAATCCCTCACTCTGAAGGATGTAAGTCTCCAGATTGAAAAGAGTCATTACTAAGCGCCTAGAGCTATAAACGAAAAAAGTAGAAAAAGCAGGAATAAAGAGGAGACCCTCCAGAGAGAAGGAAGGGATACATTAAAAAATCAAAAATAAAAATTGCTTTTGCTTTTTAATAGCAACATAGAAAGCTAGAAGACAGTAGCATTTCAAATTCTTCATGCAAATGATATCTATTCTGGTAGTCTACATCCAATCACACTATCAGCCGTACATAACAATGAAACAAAGACATTTTATGAAATGCTGTGTCTGAAAAAAAATTACCATTGTACTGTGTTTCTCCAAAAAGTAATGGTATGCGCCATCCGTAACAGGGGAAAAACCAAGAAAGTGGAAAACTTAGGATCAGGAAACAAAGGATCCAAAATCAAGAGAGGCAAAACGAATTACCAAGAGATTACAGAGTGTCAAGATTATAGTTGGGCAGAAACCTTCACACAGAAAAGAGCCATTTCAGATTTGACAGAAGCCCTAGGAGGGATGTTTCCAAGGGAAATAAAGATGAAGAAGAAATGGATAGATTTTCAGGTAGATTTGACTGTATGGGAATTTGAATGGGACAATATTTTATATAGTTATTAGAAAGTATATGATGACATCCATAATTTCAAGGTAAACTAGGGAAACCGCAAGAAAAATTTTCAGTTATTAATTCCAAGAAAAGATTATATAAGGATATAATGTAAATTCAGTGTGCTACTTGGCTTCAGCAGTGAACAGTGTTTACATTAATCATAATAATGATAACACTGACTATGGATTTATCACCAAACTACGATAAAATTGGATAATGTTTAAAATTAACCATCAAAATAAATCAATACTATATAGTATTTAGAAATAAGGAGTTACGTACCAGAAGAGCTAAGAGGTGACATCTCTCATCTCCCAAGGATGACTGTGGTGAGGAGGCTCATAGTGGCCTGGAGGCTGAGGGAGAAGGGGAACACTGAGCTATGTGTTTTAGCAATGGCTTACTGTTGAAAATATATGAAAAAAATTAAAATCAAAACTTTCAAAAGTTTATGATCCCATTTTAAAAAACTAATAAAAACTAATTTCTCAACACGCAAAGTCAAGAACCAGACTCAACCCCACCAAAACACAGATACTCTAGGAAGTACTGCCTGAAATAGCCCACTAACTTCTCCTTCATTTGTTAGAATTGTTGTTGTTATGCATTCACCATGTCACTGAGGGCTAGGCAGGGAATGAAGCAGAAAATATCCTTGCCCTCATGCAATTTTTATCTTGTCTATAACAGATTAGATATAAAACATCAGTTCCAATTTAAGGAGTTAAAAGGAGAAAGGGAGAGAATGTTGCTTGAAGGTGATTCAGGAGTTGATGGAAAAAATGAGACTGGTTGCAAAATACTTTTAAGACCCAAATAATTCCTTAAAGTTGAACACATTTTTAAAATGAGTAATATAGAAATATCCAAGTTTTTATATCAATTCCATGGTAACTGCACTAGGGAAGAAAATAACTCAAGCTACTGTTTCTAAAAATTGGTCTCATGGAATTCAAGCACCCTTCTGTCAAACACCGTAGGACAACCTGACCCTAACTCTAACTGAATTCTCTTTTGGGAGAAAAGAAACCACAGTCCAAAGTACTAATGTATCAATGTGTTAAAGCTGTTATTGTTTAACGCCTCTGCCAAAATTATATTTAATATTACACCCTTCTTATATAAACAAGGTGAATTAAAATTCACTGTACATACCCACAAACAGCAAGTGCTATTATCAGAGCTTGCTGTGCTCCCAAGCTCTCTGTCTGCTGAAAGCATCTGAGCTTTAATCAACAATAGCATCTTGCATTACCATTCATTGTGTACACTATGCAACAGTGATGGTGTGACAAGATTGTTACTGCAAAATTTTCATTTCACTTATTCATTCATTTGACAGTTGAATGCTACAATGTGTCAGTCACTATTCACAAGCTGGAGATGCTTGGTGACCAGGACAAAGTCTTTGCTATCAGCCAACTCAGCTTCAAAGAGGAGGATACAAATGATAAACAAGTCAACAAGTGAATACCCAAAACATCTTCAGATAGCAATAACTACTGTAAATAAAATACAACACAGAGGATGGAGATGTTAACTTAAATGGAGTGGGTCAAGAAAAATCTGAGCAATGGGTCACCCGGTAATGTCACTTAACCTGGTAACACCTCTGATAGGTCCCATGACTCTAGCCAGAAGACTTCATTTTTTTTTTTTAACCCAGTAAGCAATGTGACAAATCATCATTTTATCCCCATGGTCCAACATAGAAAGCATTTCTTGGCCTGTCTTTTGGACTTTCTCCTCCAAGAATCTAAACTGCTGACTCTCAATTTGCTTCTATTCAGACCTTATTTTTGCCACATTCTTCACCTACAAGCAACCTCTTGATTTTTGACCTAGCTCGCATGTGATTTGATTCTTGCAAAATCCCCTTTGGAACTCAACTTGTCTAAGTGACATAGAATTATGTTTCTGGGTGGCCACAAAGAACTGCATTCTGTATGGCAGCCTAACAGTTCTCTTACTGCAGAACAGATAAGTGTTTCTTCTACCGCCTGACTACACTGGTACAGAACACTCACACACACCCCACACGGTGTTCAGCCCTTTCCAGCACACAGTATGACATGACTTCAATTCTTATTGAACTTTAGTCCCCAAGGGACCTAAAAGCATTTGAAAATCCATTTTACTAAAAAAATAAATCTTATTTTATTCTTATGGATTTTATAGATTGGAGCATTAGATTCAATTAAAAGTGAAGAAATCCTAAAAGTTGTTCTAGCTGGTTGTTAATTTTATGTTTTTATATAATTACTATAACTTAATAAAGAGCTGGCTTTCTAAAACATGAGATAACAATTAGACTGCAGTGTAAATAATTTCCTGCACAAAAGATGCTAAATAAAAAGGCAACGATTTGAACATTCAGAGCTTTATAAGCTACCTGCACAAACAGAGCCCTCCACAAATGTCCAAGGCGGTGGCTAAGTATTGCTCCTGGGCATGTCATGTGCTAATGGACTTCCTAACCTTAAATTCTTCTCTGTGGTTCCACAAAGAAAGTACCCACGATCTCATCTAGGTCTCCCTGTAGTGTCTTTGCCACAAAGTATAATCTTTTCCCATCTGGGGTTCTTTTCAATATGCAAGCTACTACACATTTTGCTTTTACAAGTCAGATCCCAGGTCTCTAATGCTGCCTCCTGCTGTGTTGAACATATGTTCAGAGTCTTTCTACTTATTTTTCTTTCCCTACTTGCTTTCCCACTGGTTATTTCCCACACCAAAATTACTTGACAAAATGAAGTTAGCAACTTTTTTTTACATGCTTTTGTGGCCCAGGTCTTTTACATTCTAGAGTATCTCACAGCACAGAGAATAGCATTCTGTTCATATTATGATTCAACAAATATTTGTTGAAAGGAGAAATGGATAACTCCTTTTTGTAACTTCCATAGGTGACATTCAACACCTTCTCTTTATTAAATCAGTGTTTGGATTCTATACCTTATACATATGCTGATTAACAGAAGTGGGGGCTGGGAGTGACTAGGTGAGTTAAGTCCAGTTGCCCATAAGAATTGGAAAGGGAAAGCACAGTGAGCCTGGAGACAAGGAAGTTTAAACAAAGACATCATGAACAAAGATAAATTGGGCTGATTTGACATCCCAGGAAAATACCAAAAAGTGCTTTAATTAGAGTGACAGGAAGTACAGAATGCAAAAGGAAGATATTGGTCTTTAAAAAATAAATAAATAAACCCAAGCTATCAAGAAGTTTTTCAGTATTATGGTGAATCAGTTACTCAGCCACAGAGTTGCAGTCTAGGGAGAACATAGATATCATTGATGGAATTATTAATCAGGAAAAGATCATCCTTTTTACAAAAAAAAAATCTCTAAATAGAAAATTGTCACTATCAACATAATCCTATAATTTGTAAGATCAAAGATGTAGAGCAGTTAATACGCTCCATAATGTACTAGAGGATGGGAGGATGCCAACAGCCCTTTGATCCACAGCCATAGCTCTATCTGAAAAGCAAGACATGGAGAATCTTCCCTCTATGCAAGCTTTCCTTTACAATGCATGAACATAAAATATGAGGATTTGGTTCAATATAATAGTTATCGGGTAAACCAGATCAATTTGTATTCCTAATCTGTGTATAAAATACATAATTAGAAATAATTGTCCATCGTTAATCCTTATTATTGGAATGAAATTTACACACTAAATATCCAGACCTGACAATGGAGTGTCAACCAGGAATTCCAAAGATGATCCTGAGTGGCCTTTCTTCATTACCTGGCAATGGACAAACTGCACTGGAATTCCACATTTAATCCAGCTGTATTTCAATACCAAATTCCTTTGAGATGAGTGGCTCCCTCCACCCAGCAGAAGATGGTGCAACCTCCCATGGGTTCCCTAGGTCTCCAGGAGCTGGCACCTAACCTATCAGTGACTGAGTCCAAAATGTTTAGTTTTCCACCTTACGGGAAATTTGCATATCATATTCTAGCCATGGGCTTTGATCAATTTCTTATAGAGGCAACCTCGCAGTACCTCCCCTCAGGCATATGATATGAGCCCCTAGATTCTATTCTAGGGCTTCTCTCACACAAAGAGAAGAGTGATAGGAATTTCAGGGTAAATTAATGCCGCCTGGGATAATTCTTGGCCATTGACAGACAGAAACTAATGGGTGAATGTTTCCCCATTTTTCCTTTGAGCTGATGATCCTGAGACATGTGTCATACAACTCAGACTGTTCCATAGCATTGAGTAACTCATCAGCCATATCAGTGACCAAGTGGATAACTCATCCTGGGTCATTTTCTCTCCATATATCTTTCCTCTGTCCATTGTTCCTGCTCCCATGAAATCACACTCCCAAATACACTACTCTTAGTCCAAGGCTCTGCTTTCAGAGTAACCCAGGCTAAGACAGCCACTGATGGACCATTCTCTGCTCACACTAGAAGTAGAGTTACAGGGCACAGGCTGCACTGCCTACCACTGGCAGGCTTCTCTGTGGAATCCTGAGAGAAAGGGAGCTGTACATCGCTTCTTGCCAACCTTTGGCTTGTAAGTTTCCCAAAGAAAACCCATACTGGGTTTTATAATATGGTTGTGTGGTTGTATAATTTGCCCTGACATTCTTCACAACTTTGTCACAATGACAGTTATAGAAAAAGTTCCAATTAGTCATTTTTGTTTTTCCAAGGCATATAACTAAAGTTGTATAGGGCTCTAGGTATACCAGTGAATGTAAAAAGATGTATATGTTAATATGTATATGTATTTTCAGATTCCTCTCAGGGTTGGTTGGTTTGAAAATGACGTAATTTCAAAAATTAATTGGTTGAACTGGTAAAGTAGCTTGAGATGGCATGTTCAGCATTAAAATCGGAAATGTCTGTAAACCACACAATGCTATCTCTTGCACCTTTAGCACATTTCATGTATATCATAAACTTACCAAACGAGATCATATATAAGCTACATAGCACAATGTGAAGCCCATGATAAACCTTCGCTAAATTTTGTTTCCTTCCTCTGCTACCGTGGCAATTTGTGTTTCCTTTCTCTAACTCTGTGGAAATGAACTGAAAAATAGAACTTCCTAAATATGACAAATGTTCAGAAATTTGTGTTACATTTTTGGCAATGCTGTTAATATCAGTGAGCTTCTCCAGAAACCTGTATTGATGTCATTTTAATATTTGAAATTGTTCATTTGGCAAACATAAACATTACCAATAGGTTTGATTCTATGGCCTTTTGCCTGGATAATGGATGTAGAACTAGGTCCTAACTGGATTTTCTTGTTTTCAGTTCTAGGTTCTTAAAATTCAGAGGACATATCGGAAAAAAAAAAAAAAAGAAACTGTTAAGGTTCTTGTCAGAGTCAGTATCATCCTCAGGGGCCAGAAATGCCCTGGGCCTCAAATTCCTTAGAAATTTCTTGTCACTTTCTCCTTTCCTGGTCACTGAACACCCAGGAACTGTCTTCCTCTGCCAAAATCTCCAAAGAGCTAGAAATGAAACTTTGCTCTGAGGCTTTACACCTTGAAGGTGTGTGGCTATATTTCCTCTTCTGCCTTTTCCTTCCTAGAACGTAGAATTTGTTTGCTCACCTATAACTGGTCTATTTACATTGTCATGTGTTTGAGGATGTGTGATAGTTCCATTTCTGTTTATCATAAGGTTGATTCTCTCCTATGCGCTCTGGAATATAAAGAATAATGGGAAAGTCTTATTATTTCTACTTAGACTGTAATTTCAAGTGTAAGATGTTATCTACTGATTGACATCTGGCATTTCTCTATAACTGACTTTTCTGTTTGGGGAAATATTTCAATATTGAATGAGTATCTCCAACAGGCTCCATGGTTCTCCACTCTTACATATGATAAAAGCATAGATTATCTGCTTCACTTTCTAAATCATTCTTTTGTAATGACACCATCTCTAGGCCCTTGGTGGAAAAAAATGGGTTTATCATCTGAATACTGTTATTTAGAAAATGTTTGGTTCTGAAACCTAAATATTCACAGTGAGGTGGGGTTTCTGTTCCATAATAATGAACATTATCGCAGTACAGGGCCAGAATGCTATGTCAGCATTGGGTATACTTCCAAAAGCCATATTCTTTAGGAAGTTTTTGGAATACAACATAATATTACTTTCGCTAAATTAGCCTATTCTTTTCAGTGCATATAAATATTAGCTGTTTGTTATATTTATTTTTCTGATGATATGTTTCACTATCTGAATTTCCCCCAAAATTACGTGAATATTTAAGAGAAGGAAATACACCTTACATATTTAAACATTTACAGCTTTGTGTATAGACCACAGCCTATTGAATGAATTATTGATTTGATGAATTTGGTTTGGACTTGACAACATAACTTGTAATGTTAACACAAAATGGAACAATTTGCAGAATTGAATTTTTAAAAGATCATACAAATCCCTAAAGTTTAACATTATCAACCACTTGATAGATTTTAGGATCACTAAAGCTATTAATTAACAGTTGATATATAAAATGATGTTGTATATAAAAATACAGATTCTTTTTTTGCAACGAGTATCTCAAAATGTGTCCTAAAAACAGAATCATTTAGGGGTGATTATTAAAAATCAGTGTGGATTATTTGGCCCCATTCCAAACCTTCTGACCAGAATCCCTGGGGCTAGAAGCCAGGAATTTGCATTTTAACAAGCTTCTAGTTTGGTTCTCCAAGATCCTAAAGTGTGAGAGCCACTCGTTTAAAAGCTAACATAAGTTTGAAATTCTGGTTTGGCGGTGGAAAGCTGTCAATTTCTTTTCCACACTGAATCTGTTACACTGAGGTACTCCACAAGATGGGAATCAGCACTTTTTATTTTTTTTTTTGCAGAGTAAGAAATTTGCTAAAGTAAATAATAGCAAAATTAAGAATGAGCTATAAATTGTACTAAATGCTGATAACTTGAAATCTCCAAAATGGAATAAATTACTGACTATTCACTTTAAATGGACATTAAGAGTGTTCCAAATTACCAAATGTTTTGCCATCTTGATAAATTGGTTTTAATTTTTTATCAGACTATATTTAAGTACCCTCCAGCAGCATGCGCCAGACAGCTCCATTAGGCATTTGGAATTGCATTTATTTTCTTTAATGTATAAACTGTATAAACTAAAGATAGTTTGAAGAGCATGGTGCTCAACTTCATTGCATTGCTGGGAATAGTTTCCCCTGAGTTTGGGGCTATGTTCCCACATGAACCCTAGGAAAAAATATGAAAATATGAGTTAGAAAATCTTTATGCTTTGATTTGATTTTGCAAACATTACTCATGAACACAAAGAGGGAAATTAAAATTGCACCTGGTTAAAATGAAACAGTTGGATGGGGAAATGAGAAGAGATTTGGACCACTTTATGCAAAAGAGGAGAAAAAAGTGTAATAAAAGCGCTCAAGTCCTGAGAGTCTAGCACAATTAACTCCTTGGCACCATGAGATAGACTCTCCCTGCATGTGGTTCATTGCCAGTAACGGACATGCCTGAAACCGCTGGCCAAGAAGAATTACAGGCATTTGCTATTACTTTAAAATATTCATGTTTCAGTTACGAAATTTCATATTTTCTGTTGACAGATATGAAAAAAATAAACTTCTTTTTCTTTTTCTTTCTCCCATTTCTGGCAGAAGAACCCTACATCATTAACTCCTTCATTTAACAAGTCTGATAGTTTTCATTACAGCTGCGGATTTAGGGCACACAGTATTTTGAAATCAACTCATACGAGTTTGTTGGTTTTTCCTCCCAGATTTGGAGAATGTACTTTCTCATTTAGATCTGACTGATGCAGATGGATGCATTTAATCAAAAACCAAACACAATGTTGAAAACCATGGCAATGGTGGAGGGAATGGCCTATCCAGGGCCAGAGGTCCGAGCTTCGAAGGTTTACAGACCTTAAGAACAGCCTGCTGACAACTAAATCCTGAAAAGAAAAAATGAGATACAGATTCAAAATAAGGACAATAATGTAGAAATTACATACACCTGAGCAGAAATCATTTTAATATTTTCTTCTTTCATTTCCCTCCCTATTGAGAGACATTTCTTTCCTCTTTTTCATAAAAACTGGAGTAGTTTCACAAGAGCCAGATTTAATGCAACACTAAGACTCAGCATTAAGAAAGAAAAGAAAGTAGTTATATATAACGTTCTTCTGTTAAGTTATTATTAATAGTATATCATTATTGATACCAGATGCTTTGTATATCACAAATTAAAAAACAAATATCACTGCTTGCTGCATGAACTATATTTTCGAAGAGTAGGCTTGTGACTGATAATCCAGCATTTCCCTTGAAGTAGATATAAAAGGATAATATTCCACTATTTTTTTTGATAAAGTTCTCTGTCTTATTCTCCAAATTTATTTCCTTCATATAATGATGCAGATCAATCACCTGGCACCTTTTAGCTAAATGCCCCTACAGACACTCCCCTCCCCCAATGCCACCAAATCTCCTCATATAAAACAACCCTATAGCAGATATGTAACCATTTTCTCTTTATTTCTCAGAAGCCAGCATAGCACCTTACACATGGCAGGTACTTGCCATATGGAGGTTGAATTGAAATTAAATGTTTCCTTTCTGCAGAAATCTGCCATATTAAATGATTACGATATCTATAGTCACCACTTCATACATAGGACTGATCCTTTATCAGGCTGGTTTATATTATTCTATTAGAACCTTAACAAAACTTGTATTTGTTATTAGATGTTTTGTCACTAAACTATAATGTGATGCATTGTTAAAAATATTAGGCATGGTCATTCAGGAAGTGTTGACTCTGTCTTCTAAACTTACATGGTTATTACTTCCTTTCAATAAAGTACCACATGATTTAAATTCAAAGTGTGGTATTAGTCATTTAAAGTAAACAACTTAATAATAATGATCAACGAAGACATTTCAACAGAACTTGACAGTTTTCAAGGCCTCACTACCTCCTTAGATTCATGATGGCCACTTATAACATACACAACACTAACATCATCTCCATTTAAAAAGGAAATTGAATATTCTGGTAAACTATGCAGTAACTATACATTAATCTACCTGAGCAAACTGAAAGGGAAATTTACACTTTAAAAGTTATTCTAAGAGTTCTATTTTTAAAATTTTGTTTTATTTCAGAATATTATGGGGGTACAAATGTTTTGGTTACATGGATTGCTTTTGTACTACTTGAGACAAAGTTATAAGTGTGCCCATCTCCCATATAGTGTATATTGTACCCTTTAGGTATGATTTCACCCATCCTCCTCCTCCCCCCTCCTACCTGTTTGATTTCCATTGAGTTTTACTTCCTATTGTACATACGAGCGCTCTTCAGTTAGTTCCGATTTAATAGTGAGTACATGTGGTGTTTGTTTTTCCATTCTTGTGATACTTCACTTAGGAGAATGGTCTCCAGTTCCATCCAGATTGTTACAAAAGGTATTAATTCATTTTTTATGGCCGAGTAGTACTCCATGTTATACATATACCACATTTTATTAATCCACTCATGTCTTGATGGGCACTTGGGTTGATTCTACATCTTTGCGATTATGAGTTGGCTACAATAAACATTCATCTTTGGCTACAATAAACATTCGAGTGCAAGTGTCTTTTTGATAAAATGACTTCTTTTACTTTAGGTAAATACTCAATAGTGGGATTTCTGGATCAAACTGTAGGTCTACTTTTAGTTCTTTGAAGTACCTCCATACTACTTTCCATAGAGATTGTACTAGTTAGTTTGCAGTCCCACCAACAGTGTATAGGTGTTCCTTTCTTTCTGCATCCATGCCAGAATCTGTTGTTTGGGGACTTTTTGATAAAAGCCATTCTCACTGGAGTTAAATGATATCTCATTGTAGTTTTGATTTGCATTTCCCTGATGATTAGAGACGTTGAGCATTTTTTCATTAGTTTATTAGCCATTAGTTTATCTTCTTTTCAAAAGCTTCTGTTCATGTCTTTTTCCACTTTTTAATGGAGTTGTTTGATTTTTTTCTTGCTGATCTGCTTGAATTCTTTGTAGATTCTGGTTATTAGCCCTTTATCAGATGTATAGCATGCAAATATTTTCTCCCATTCTGTAGGTTGTCTATTCGCTCTATTGATTGTTTCCTTGGTTGTACAGAAGTTTTTTAATGTGATCTGGTCCCATTTATTTGTTTTTGTTGTTGGTGTGATTGCCTTTGGGGTCTTCTTCATAAACTCTTTGCCTAGGCCAATATCTGCAAGATTTTTTCCAACATTTTCTTCTAGAATTCTTATAGTTTCATGCCTTAGGTTTAAGCCTGTTATCCATCGTGAATTAATTTTTTTGAGTGGTAAGAGGTGCAGATCCTGTTTCAGTCTTCTACATGTGGCTATCCAATTTTCCCAGCACAATTTATTGAATAGGGATTCTTTTCCCCAGTGTATGTTTTTGTCTGCTTTGTCAAAGATAAGATGGCAGTATGAGGATTGTTTTATATCTGGGTTCTCCTTCAGGCATCCTTGCCCTAATGGATTTATGCACTCCATTTGCATCCCTATGTCACCCAAGCATCTGGTGACCTAATCTCCAATAAAACTGTATTGAATACCTATATGCAAAGTTTAGGTATTTACAAAGATATGAGAAATTTTCTTCCCCGCAAAAGAAGCCTGCACTCTACTTGAAGGAAAACTGCAAACCTTTTGAAAAAGATGAATATAAGAACCAACTGATACGTGACTTGCTCCAGTTGGTGATTTGGCAATAGGAACCTAAAGACTTCATAGCACTAGGCTAACAGAAGCCTTCTAGAGGAGGTGGGATATGAGTTAGGCATACAAAGTACAGAATGACCTAGAGAAGTGGACAGAAACAACGAGTGTAGGCCTGGCTAGGCAGAGAACCTCAACCAGGTCAGAAGAAGAAAGGTAAGAGTTCTTTGGTAGTTTGGCTGAAGTGTTGTCGTTATAGGAAAGTGATGGAGACACAGTATAAGGCAGTTTAGACCTGGGTTGTCCACTGTGGTAGCCACTAGACACATGTGACTATGTAAATTTAAATGTTAATTAATTAAAAATGGATATTATTAAAATTTAGTGCATGAGTCAAACCAGCCACATTTCAGGTGCTCAAATAGCTATGTGTGATTAGTGGCTACTATACCAGACAATGCAGAAATAGAACATTTCTATCATCACAGAAATTTCTATTGGACAGTGTCATGTTAGACTTTCATAATACTTAAAAACCTAGACTTATATTTGTAAACAGATAACTTTTCTTCCCAATGAACAGTGATCACTCTTCACCCTGAGAAAAACTCCCTCATTATATCTGTAAGGCTGTGCTAGGGAATTTTCAAATTGCTTTTAGGGCAATGTACTTGTAAAAGTTTCCTTTTGGGGTATCTGCCTTATACACACACTTTCTTTGAAAATCTCTCTCTTTGCTCTCCAAGAGTGTGGGTTAAAGACATGTTTGCTTCACAGGATCTTTTGCATCCACTCTTCTATTGTTTTTTGGAGTAGGAGTAGATACTGGGCCCCTGGCCAATCAGATTAATTCTACTAGGGACTTGGTATTGGGACAATGTGATGTGTAACAGTTGTTGGGAGCTGTACATTTGGGACTGTGGAGCTGTTAAGCTATACCACCAATTCCCAATTTGTACAGAGATAAAAAGGAAGACAGTAAATAACATCACTTCTTCACCTGAGCCCAGGTATTCATAACCCAAGGACAGAATTCAGAGGGCACACGAACTTGGAAGAGAAAAAAATTACAATTTTTTTTTTGCCAACCACTAACTAAATTATGAATTTAGACAAAACTTAAGGAGTACTAGTAATATCTATTATTTTATTTCCAGTAGAAGTTACAAATATTTTCTGTAAAAACCATCAAAATACTGTTTATACTCAGTACTACTTTGAAATTATGGTAGTTATTAGATACACTGCTAGATCTTCTTACGTTGCAAAAAAGCACATAAATTAATATATCATAAAAATCTTATTTTATAACTGTAACTGTATTTTAATATATTTTGTTTCTTTTTCTAATACTATGGAATGTGCTTTATGCATTGAAAGCATTTTCTGAGAAGGGTTCCATAGGTTCCATGAAAGAGCCAAGGGCATTCATAGCACAAAAATGGCTAGTAACTCTTAAGTCATAGAGAGAGGAAAGATGAGGTCAATGTTTGAAAGGAGCAGAGATAAGAGCCCCTGTGCCTATGGAGAGAAAATTTTGATGAGTTTTCAACACAGTCCTCATCTTACCTATGCTGGGCTGGGTCGAACTGTAAACCTTCTCTACACCACTAGTGTCAGCTCATATCGTAATTAGCCTAGTTTTCTTGTTGTTATCCAATAAGCATGTTTATCAAGCAAGAGAGATAAATCCGTTGAGGTAAAACCAGGTACAGATTAGACTTCTAAGCCATTACAGGACTAAATAGTAAATCATCCCTCCTTAAGTAACCCCAACTCCTTTTAGACCAGTTTCTTGGGCTATAAAAACAACTCCCCAGAGAAAATAAATGCACCAGAGTAGGCTGACGGCCAAGATCCATTATGTTTGCTGAGTGCAAAGCTAGTCCAAGCTTCCCCCTTTTTTTTGTACCAAACAAGCTTATTGAAGTTGATTGAATTTTATAGACTTCCTTCCTTGTTTTATATACATCATTATCCTCTGTCCTCTTACTCCATAACCATTGACTTCTCTCTTCAGTCAGTACAGAATCTCATCCCCCTTTTCTATGAAAAAAAACTACTTGTAATATTTTTCTACTCATAAATATTCACTCAAATTTTTATTTTTCATTTAAAATACCCAACCATCAGTTGCCCATTACCCAGCCTGTAGTCCAAAAGGCATTTGAATTTACAACTGAGTCAGAGTTGACTACCTAGATCTCTTAGCAAAAACCATCCTTGGAAAATCAGGAGGGATGAAATGAGAAGGGGATGGAGACAGTGAAAATTTTTATCTTTAAATATTTAAATATTTAATTCTACTCTCCTAAATTATTATACCCAGAGTGGTGTGTGCTGAGCTAAATTAATCTGTCACACACCTTCTGTTTGAACTGGCACAGCAAGATAGACCTTGAGCTGCCAGTACCTCCCATAATAAGCACCTCTGCTTTCTTTACTGTCTTCTTCCAGCAAACTGAGAAAACTACTGGAGGCCATCTTTATCCAGGATTCTGCTTAATTTCTATTGAGCCTGGAAAAGGAGGGCTTGATCCCTGAAAGCTTACACAAAGCATGGAGATGCATACTCGACCATACCTACTTAACCACCCGGTGCATTATCATTTGGGTTCAGGAGCTTGTTTTCTACATAAGAAAATAAGCATCGTTCATACCATGGTGACAGTAAGTTTAATTTGTAAAGTGCAAGCCTCTAAGGGTATTCTGTTGGTGTTGAATAGAGCAAGAAGATATTCTGGGGAGAGGATGGGGAATGGATGAAGAAGAGTGTGGAATATGGAGGATGGAGATGAAGGAAGACCATCAGCTAACAGAATGAGGGCACTGACTTTCTGGGGGATGAGAGATAAGGTACAAGACAAGATTTAGAAGAGAAGGTAGAGAGGTAAATTTTGTCTAATTTGCAAGTTTACTAAGGGCTTTGTTGGCAGGGAGTGGATTTGGTTGCAAAAGAAGTGAACTACTAATTTGGACTATCCCATGCCAATATAGTCCTGCCCTTTTTCTGCTGGAAGAAGGAGGGGAAGAGGCAGGAGTCCAGAATCCCAGCCTGAGTTAATCACTAAATCTGCTGCACGGCACACAGGCCTTGGCATATTGTGTGTGCTCTGATATCTCATTATTGATCAGCTGAATCAGGACCAATGTCAGTTCTACCTTTTTCCTCTTTTTTAATTTGACACCAGAGCACAATATAATGAGGGAGAAGGTCTGTATCCCAAGTTGTGTCAAACTACGACCTTTGGGCCAAATCCAGCCTGCCATCTATTTTTGTAAATAAAGTTTTATTGGAACACAGCCATGCTCATTTGTTTATATATTGTCTGTGGCTGCTTTCACACCACAACTTGCATGGTTGAGTAGTTGCTACAGAGACCATCTGGCCCACAGAGCCAAAAATATTTACTATTTGGCCCTCTACCAAAAAAGTTTGCTAAATCTTGGACTATTTAAGGGATTGGGAGTTTTCTTTGAGATTAAAATAATTTGGGAATCAGAAGAATTTAAGGATGCTTCAGGGCAGGGTTTAGAACAGGAAGAGGGCTCTAGTTCTCACTAAGAGGTCTAGAAAAGGGGAACCAAGAAGAACTTGGATGGGGAGTTGTAGGCACAGAAATAAAGGTGAAAGATTGTCAAAGAAAACCTCCTTCTGATCTTACCTAGTAACAGCTCTGGTTGACTTGTTCTCTACAAACTCTGGGTATCACCTCTCTCTTTAAACATTAAGAGAAAAACACCAACGAAATACAAAAAAGAAACCTCCCTAACTAATATCTGAGTGTTGGGTGGACTGATTACACCAACCTGTTCTGAGAGAATAGTAGATTTGATTTGAGACCATGTCCATCTTACATTGCAGTGAATAGACTTAATTATCAATAGGTTTTGATAGGAAGGTAGAAAAATTAAATTTTGTAACTTTCAGTTTCCCAAAATCAGACTGTGAGTGACAGAGTCGGAAAGAAATCTTAGCAGGTCTTAACTCTTCCCTGTCCTTTTTTCTTTTCTTCCCAGATGTCAGAAATAGTAAATATGGCTATGCTTCAAAGTCACGCTAATTTCAGCCATTTGTGTGTCCCGCTTGTCTACTGTGCCATTATTATCATGTAGCACAATTACAATTATTAATACCATTAAAGATGTAGCCATTAACTTGCCAATGATTTTATTTTCCACTTTCTGTGGAATAGCTCAGGCAATATGCAGAGTAGTAAGTGCATTGCTCTTAAAATCAAAGACCGCCATTAAAGTCATGATTTTTTTCATTTAATCATGTATCATCTTTATAAATTAATTAACTTCTTTTAATTTTTGTTTCCTTATTTGTAAAATGAGGATAATAATAACTTACTAAATTCATAGGGTTGCTGTGGGTAGTAAAGATGATATAAGAGATGACAAATATGAGGTTATTGATATTTTGCACTTAGAGCATGGTGGGCCATTCCTTCTAAAACAAAGGAAAGAGAAAGATATTTCTTACAAATAGGTAGATGTCAATTGTAAGTATTATCCTGCCTTCTTTCCCTCCTACCCACCACCATTCACTCACCTTCTGACACCTCCTCTAAAGCAGGGAAAGATAATGGTGGGAAACATTCAAATCTCTCTCTACCCAAACCCAGTCACCCCTGCAGGAAATATTGGCTTAGGTTCTAAAAGAGTTGAATTCATGAAAGACTCTATTTTACAAATGATTGTTGGCCAATTCTTAGAAAATTAATTGATGTCAACATGTATACGCTGATCTAAAGAAAGGGAAATGCCTTTAGAGGATAAAGTAACAGTGGCCTTTGAAATGAAAATATCCTAAATCTTGAAAAGTCTTAGTGATGCATTTTATTTATTCTGCTAACAGTTTTTAGGTTCCAGGTGTTGTTGTTGTGGTGGTGTTGTTATTGTTGTTTTAAGGTTAGATCTACAATGAGGGTGAATAGTAGTACTTTTACAAAATAGTACTTCTCTATATAACTTCTAATGACAAAAATCCAAGTCATTTTATTTAATGTATTATTTAACTTTAGTTTTTGAGAAGAGAATTTCAAAACTTGATATCTTAGGGGTTATAAAAATTACAAATTTAATCTAGTAAAAATTTTTCTGTATATTTCTTGAAATAGTCAACCCTGTTAACTTCCACTTAAAGCCCAATTATTCAAGAATGTTATAGATGCCTATGAGTCTTTGGGGAAAAATCAGCAAGACTTTAAGTGCCCATTAGCTAAAGCTAAATGATAGTGAAACACCTAGAAAAGCACATGTGTTATCTATCCACATGAATACTAAATTAATTCATCATAGTAGCCCGGCTAAAATAAAATATTGACAAAATATTTCCTATGGCATAAAAAAAAAGATTGAAGGTTGAAAACAGAAATACTATTAGGCTATGCTATTTGTCAAAGAAAGAGACATAAAAATATTTACAGAATGTTAACTAAATACCAAATGATCATTTAAAACGTTTAAATTATTGAGAAATGTCCATTCTGTAACAGGTTATGCAGCTATTATATTGTATAAGTCTTTAATGGTAGTGTTCTTCATAAGCAACTGGAAAATTTTAACACAAAGAATAAAAGACAAATACCAATTAATTAATCAAAAATATATTTAACACCTATCAAGTTCAAGAACCGTTTTTGATCCTCTAGGAAAATTTAAGAAAATGAATAAGACGTTTTCTCCACCCTCAGGATTCAAACAATTCAGCTGGGGAGGAGGGGAAATATATATACAGATGCACATACACATACATAGATGTATTACACATATACATTTATCTTACAATATAAGGATGTAAAAAGAACATCTGACATTTATTGAGTTCTCACAATAGAGCAGGCACTGAATCAAGTACTTTAAAGGAATCACCTTATTTAATCTTTACAGGAATATGTGAAGGAAAGTCTATTATTCCCATTTTACAGATGAAGAAACATTTTATAGATTAGAGAGGTCAAATATCTAGCTCATAGTCACCCAGCTGGGAACCACAGAGCCAGGATTCAAGTCCAGCTCTGTCAATACCATTCTTTCAGAGATTTATAAATTCAGTAGAGTGGTTAAGACTGTAGGCTCTAGAAGCCAAGTGCTTGGTTTTTCTCATTCCTTGCTAGGTGACCTGGACTAAATATTTTAACCTCTAATGATAGTAGTAGGTTTCAGATAGTCAGAGGTGAGTTTGGAGGGAAGAGGCATGGCACAGAAGTGGAGACAGGATGTGTCCGAGGGATACTGGCATTTGTAAAGACTAGATGCTTCGGAGCCATGGAAACTAAACCTGGAATCAAGGAGAAAGCAGATTGTGGCGGGTCTTAAACACAAAGGCAAGGCATTCTTATCTCATCCTGTAAGCAATTGGGAGGCATTAGAAGTTGGAAATAACAGCTTGAATTAATATGTTCTATATTATTTCCTTATGATTAGGCCTGAAAAAATATTACCCTCAAACTTCCCGGGTCTGTGTCTTAAGGGTTTTATTTTAAGTACTTCGACTCAGTACAAGGTAAATATTGATGGTTTTATTGTATATTTCTATACATTATTAGTCATAACTTGGAGGATAATTCAAAGTGGGGGTAAAATATCTAGGGGATAAAGTAGTTATTTAAAAAATAATAAAGCATTCGCAAGCTTTCTTCACATTCCTTGCTTCCCTCCACCCCCAGCAAATGAGATGGGAGGAAAATATCAAAAGATGTAAATTGTCAGTATAATCTTACTGAATTACTTGCTATTCTAAACTACTTGTTATTTTTTAAGCTAGCTAATTTGATTAATTGTCAGTAGACATATGAAGACAGTCTTTGGCAGGCAGCTCGGTATCTCCAGAAATATATTTTCCCTGTTATCCTATATATAGCAGTTAAGCAAATACATTTTTACCTCTCTCATGAGACCAGCCTTTGAAAAGGAACTCAATGTATTTAGGTTGTGAGAAAATAAACTGTCTATATTCTCATGGTTTTTACATCATTCATACTTCAAAGATCTTTTTTTTTTTAGCTATTGCAAAATGGTGGTTGTCTCCCCAAATACTATGCACAATCTAATATATGTGATTAAAACTCTTAAGCTCCACCTAAGATTTGAAGAAAACATGAAGAATACTACTACAATTTGATCTTTTAAATGTGCAAAGTATTAAACATTGCTAAAGTCATTTCTGAAAAATAAGCTTGTTGCACTCTCCGCCTAAGTGGCTCAAAGTGTTTTTAGTGCCTTTGCTTTGGTTTATATCTCTTCAGTAAAGTTTAATTATAACTGCAATATCCTCAAAAAGGTGAGTTGTGACAAATATTACACATTTTACAGATTGACAATGCAAGACCTGAAGATGTTTTATGATTTTTCACTCCTAGGCAGCAATAGAATGGCAAGAATAGCACCTCGCCTCCTCTTTGCTTTATCATCTTCTGAAATTCTACTAAAAAATTTTAGGGGAAAAATGCCTTAATGATGAATTAGGGCAAAGTGTCCCCCATTCATATTTGGTTTTGTGTGTGGGAGGTGAGGCAAGTTTCCATAATCAAACTCGCCTTTGGGAAAGATTTTATCTAAGCAAAACAAGGCTTTTACTACATTCATGTACATTTGGGAATCTCCAAGGTGAGGTGATAGTGGCAGCATTTTTTAAACTTATTTTACCACAGGATTTACTTTCACAGAACACCTGGCAGGACTAGTGTTCCAAGGAATGCATTTTGGAAACTGCCATTGTGGAGCCATAGAGTAACGTCCATTTTGTCTCATGGATATCCAGTAGGCTGACGTGAGGAAGCACTGATTTCCTGAATAGATATTCTTTCTTAATGTGACCCAGGTTAACCCAGGAAGCAGCCTCCTGTCAAAGACTGGACTCTTCCATTTCTGGTTTTTGACACAAAGCCCCAGCCTGCTCTCCACCTCAGGCCTTGCTCTGACCTGCTTTCTCACTTGACTGTGTCCTGAAGGACTTCATCTGCAGAGACTTCACATCTGTGCTTGAAGAAGGGACACTGCAGTTAATTGAAGGGGTGGTTCTTCCAGGCATTATCCCAGAATCTGTCTCCTTGGTGATTATGTGGGCCTTTCAGCTGGGCAAAATCCGTAGACCTCCTCCTCTTCTGTCAGCCATTTTACTCAGGACTTAGTTCCAGAAAAATAGAAGGGGAGGAGACACTTTACAAACTGTGTCTTTAACAGGAAGGAAAACTTTGATATCTCAGGTACTTAATCAATGAAAGAGGTAATGAGTCATAAAATCTTCCACGCTGCTGCATTTTCCTAACAAGTTTGCTTCACCAATTTGGCCTTAATTTCTCAATTATTAAAAAGAAAATAAATAAATATACATACACATATATATACTACTAACTTGCTTCATCTCATGCTGTGAGGATTTAATGACGTAATAATGTCTGTTACAATTTGAACTCCTACAAGTTTTTGTCTTCAGGCAAGTCACTTAACCTCTTTTGGTGAGTTTCCTGAAAAATATGTTAATAGGGCTTTCCCAAGATACTTCTTAAGGTAGTAGTAAGGATTTCATGAAGATGAATGTCCTTTAAAAAGTATATATTATTGTACAGCTTTCAGAATTTTTTAAAAATCAAAGTATCTTTTTTAAAGCCAAAGAAAACCCTCCTTTACAGTGTTTATGGGAATAATTGGAGTCATTTTAGCTAAAATTTCATAGGGTTTAAGTTCCTTGTCACTTTCAAATGGGACATAAAATTTGTAAGATAAATTTTAATGTGCATTTGTGGGTATAATGTGAGCCTCCATCAACTGTTCAAGCAAAATGTAAGTGTATATATTAAAACATAATTGTTTCTTTAAGTTCTCATTTCTTGATTCTTTGCATTTCCTGTTTATTGAAAGCATTCGTCTAAAGACGTTAGAACAGTGATGGTGTCCAGGACTGATCCACCTTTAGTCACTGTGGAGTCACTGTGTGCCACACATTGTGGAACCCAACAAAACACATGTGTCTCAGTCACGTGTGAAGATGTTCTTCGTGGTCCCTGCCACATGCCCATCCTGGTTCCTCCATTCCTGCTCATGGCTGGTTCCTGCTCCTCTTGGGCACTGCTGTGCTCTGACATGCTGGTGGTGGTAGACCTAAGGCCTCGGACGTGACCACCAGAGGCCCCCTTTTCCTCTCAGTTTTCCCTGAGATGTGGCTTTTCCTCCTCTTCTGGTGCTGTGGAAGGGTTGACCCTGAGACACTACCCCCAGGTTAGCCCAAAGAATCAGAGACCCCAAACAGACCTGGTGGTGGAGGATGGTGGTAGATGGGGGAGAAGCAACCTCATGGGTCATGGGCATCAGGTCAAGAGAGGTGTAATGATCTTCTATGGCTGCTGTAACAAATTACCACAAACTTAGTGGTTTATAGTAACATAAGTTTCTTATCTGACAGTGCTGGAGGTAAAAAGTCTGAAATGGGTTTCACGGGGCTAAAATCAAGGTGTTGGCAGAACTGCATTCCTTCTGGAGATTCTAAGGGAGCCTTTCTACCGTCTAGAGGCTGCCCACATTGTTCCTTGGGTCTTGGCTGCATCACAACTCTGCTTCTGTCATCGTATTTCCTTTTCTTACTCTCCTACCTCCTCCTTCACTTACAAGGACTTTTGTGATTATATTGGGCTCACCCACAGAAGCCAGGATAACCTCCCTATCTCAAGATCCTCAACTTAAATCACATCTTAAAAGTCCCTTTTGCCATGGAAGGTAAAACATTCACAGGTTCTAGGACATCTTTGGGTGGTGGGAGGCCTTATTCTACCAACCACAAAATAGAAAGGACTAAAAGTGGAGGAAGACAAATCAGTACCTCAGGACCCAACCAAGTCCAGAGACAGAGCAGTGCTGATCCCATTTGAATGAGTTTCTCCTCCTGGGGGCCTAGCTGCCCCTCTCTCAGCTCTGCTTGCTCTTTTTTCCACTGAATGGAAACTCTTCTGAATTTTATCACGAAGATAATGAGCTAATCCGGTCAGGGCTGCATTATTATGGAGACTTTCCATAGAAGAGGTTGTCTCACTTTTAATGACCTTGTCAATTAGTGAGTTAACTATTGAGAATTTGTGGCCAGATAGAAAGGGATGGAGACCCCAGGGGGAGGATATTTTGTAAAGAGATCCTCCCAAGTCACTCTAAGCAAGAAGTTGCCTTAACCCACTTCCCCTTCTGTAGGCCTGGCTCTAGAGACGGAATTGTTCTTCGTAGTGATTTAAGGATCAGCAAAAACTCTAGCCACACCGCTTGAATCAGATTATGGAAAATGAGGCTGTTCCTAGCAATTTGTCACATGCCTTAAATGATCCAGCTGCAGAGATGTACTTACACTTTCCTAACAGCAAGGTTCTTTTGCACGGCCTCTGGTCACACTGCTCCCTCTGAACACAATGCTTTTTCACCTGGCTGACTTTTACTCATTTTGGGGTTTGTTTTTGTTTATTCATAGGCATCACTGTCTCTGGGAAACCTTCCTTGACTCCTCTGTTCTGGGTGCTTTGATTGAATCTCTTATGCTTATTTCTATCCTGGCATCCACCTCATTGCTATTTGTGTGGAAGCCTTTCACTAGACTGTGAAGTCCCAAGACAAGTTGTGTGCTTCAGTCAGTTTGGGATCCTCAGAGGCATTCAATCAATTGCGGTTGGGTGAACAGATGAAGAAGTCCTCCTAGAACTGGCAAGCTACAGCAGTAAAAGGCCACAGACATGGCAACACACACAATACCACTGAGAACCTGGAAGGAGCACAAGGAGAGTAAGGAGAATTCCAAAAGTGACAGGAGTGGGGGTGCAAACCTAGGAGATAACATCATCCATTTACATTTGCCTTGATATATTTTAATGAGACGCTACTTGCCATTTCCTCCATCCAAACCCCCACTAAATGCCTGGCACATGGGAGGACTTACTACAGGTTTACTGATTGACTGATTGCCTAGTTCTGGCTGAATATGACCCAAAGAGGCAAAGCCTAAGTCAGGGCTATATAACAAAAATCTAACAACTGCATTATTTCAAAGCACAATCACATAATCAGAGTGACATATACAGAGAGAGAGTGAATATATATTAGCTTCCTACAGTGAGGAAACTCTTGTAGTAGTTGTTGAGCATTAATAATAAAAGTACAAAATACATGAAACCTGCCCTCAATCTTGTCATTGTTAACAGAAGAAACAGGAAAAATATATACCGTAAAAATGATGCAATAATATATATTAGGACTTATTCTGCCTCTAAGGATAGTGGAAAACGTGCCCAATTGTCCTCCTGGAGTCCATTTCAGACCATGACAAAACTGGGTCATAGGAAGAAGAGATATCATAGTTTACTTCCCCAAATCCATTCAAATCTCCTGCATTGGGTAACACTCATGAAGTACAGCTCATGAGGTTGTTCCAGAAATGTATTCATCCTCCTTATCAGAAGGTGGCCCAATCAGAGCAAAGCTTAGAAATTTTGTGCAGTGGATATGACAAGGCATCATGTTGTTGTTGACAGCTATCTTGAAACTATGGAGAAGCCAGCCTAAAAATGAAGCTTATACACAGAGGAGGCAGAGTCAAGAAACCACAAAGAAATAGAACAAGGACTCCATTTGAACTATACCTAAAGCCTTCCTATCTCAGTACTTCTCAGTTCTGTGTACCAAAATACTCTACTTGTCTTTTATCTAGATTGAGTTGGGTTTCTGTTGCTTGCTACAGAAAGAATCCCATTAGGTACTAGAAGGGGCATCTATGTCCCCTCCTTGTATATCCTCTAGTTGGTCTGCAGAAATGTGTAGGGAATCTTTTGAGGGCACCATGCCATAGAAAGTATTAAAATTACAAGTGTCCATAAGAAGAAATACAACGTATGGAAGAGATAACAATATTGGCATAAAGCACCAGATATGAATACTCTAAAATGAAAGAGGGATTATGACAACCATATTCAGGATATTCATATGGAATATCCTCTGCAACAATGGCCTGAGGGTTAAAAGTGACCCCTGTATGGTTGTAGCTGAAGAATTCAAAATGCAGTCACACAATCACCAGGGAGAACAGGAGCATTTAAGGATCAGCAAAGGTTGAACTGTTTCTCTGTATCATTCAATCAGTGATCCTCACTGACAGGATAAATGTGGAATTTTTACTAAAGAATTACTTTTCATTGAAAGCAAATATGATTCACCAGCATAAATACAAAAAAAGAAACAACAGGTGGTGAATACAACTCAAGACATTAAATTTCCATGAGTCACTGAAGCCAGATGGCGTGCATTTGAGAATTCTGCAAAAAATTAATATCAAAGCATTTTAGATACTAACAATATAGGCAATTTATCACATAAAACAACTATCAGAGTTAGGGAGACTGCCAACTATATTATATGGCACTATTAGGAGAAGCACAAATTGTTCAGGCAATTCAATTAATTCAATGGAACCTAACAAATTTATTTAAACACCAAGTGCAAAGACTAGGCACTGGTCACTCAAAGGTGTTTACAACAAGGTCACATCCTCTGCAATCTCATAATTGAGAAGATTGCTATACTGTCAGTAGCAATCAAACATACATAATGTCAAATATACTTAATGATTTTATAAAGACAGCAATATTTAAAGAATTTTCTTATGAAATATTTTCCATTTGAAGATGAATTGGTCAAGGATCAGATGCAGATAACTGAAACCATTCTAGCTAGGTTAATAAGAGGAGATTTTGGTGCTTTAAGATTTTTGGAAGCACTGGAGGAATAGATCCTAAGTAGCGATTCCAGAAATGACTTCCAGAACAAAAGTCTAGAACTAGCCTCCATGGCAGACATGCCTCTCACATAATCAGGGGATTGGACAGGCAGGAGGCTATTAGCTCCAGAGACACTGCCCCAGCCTTTCCACAATCTCTGCCAGCAAAATGAATGCCCCCCCCCCCCACTGTCTTTCAACACTACAAAGCTAAAAACTGGACATTGGAAACTCTACTACAGCTGCCACAGAAGAAGCAAACACCCCAAGGGCATGCTTTCCAGTGGAAACAGCTGAAGCAACAGGAGCATGGAATTGGCCTCATCTCAAGTGAGTACATGTGATGGGTAGCTGCAAATGAGTTTGGGAGATGTAGATTTTAGCAGTACTGCCTTACAGCGCAGTATCACATCAAGGCATGCTGAAAGGGAGTGGAATGCAGGCTGAGTCAGAAACCATAGTCTCTGACACCAGAGACTAGATTGTCTACCCCCCTGTCCACAGCCTGGTACTTCTCTTCCTGGTCCCATTCACACATCCACCCAAAGCAACTCTTCTCCTTGCCTCTCTTATTTATTAGCTTCACCGTCCACTCGACCGGCTGAGACAGAAGACTTGGAGTCAGCATCAGCCTCTCCCTCATTCACTCGACTTTCAATCGAATGGTCGACAAATCCTGTTAGTTCTGTCTTAGATGGCACTGCCTTAGTTTAGGCCTTTTCACCTTTTAAACAGATTATAATTAAGTTTCTTCATTAGTAATGTAGCAGGTCCTTCCCTTTAAAGGCAATCTTCCACGTGTCCTGACTTCCAGAATTGTCTTTCTAAAATAAAAATCTCATTGTATCACTGCTTTGTGTGAAACTCTCCCAATTTCCTGCAAAATAACGTCTAAGCTTCTTGGCTGGGCAATCAGCCTCCTTCCCAGCTAGAAATTAGACCACCTCAACCTCCCCTCTGTGCAGTCCCACGTCCTTTTACCTCTGGGTAGCACCTCCGTGCTCCTCAGATGCACTGTTCCCAGCCAGGACTCTGTTCCCCTACATGTGTTGTTTTTAAAGCCCAGGTTGTACTTTCTCACAGTTAGTGAACTTTTCATTTTTCAAAACCCAGTGTGGATGTTACTTTTGCAAAACGTCCCCAAGCAGAGTTCATCTTCCTCTCACTTTCACCACTATAACATGTTTCCCATGTTGTCATTCCAGTGTGTTTCATCATATACACATTTTTTCCATGACATGTGTCCTCCACTCAACTGAGAATGCCCTTAAGGTAGACAGGGTTTCCTCCAGAGTCATGCATCCTTCCCCCTCCCAAATTGACCACAGAGGTTGGCACATTAGAAAATTTCCATTAATATTTATTGAATGATCAAATGAAGAGCATATAAGAGCATTAAAATAACAGAGAATTCAAAGACTTAAAAATATCTGAATGTATCGTAGTGAAGTAATATTCCTCTTCTCTTGCCTGACTCCAAGAAAAAAATTAAAACCTGTTAGGGAATAGGTGTAGCGTTCTTTTTAAGATCCGCTCAGTCTCTAAAAGATGTAAACTTGGCAATTTGATTTGAGACAGTCAAGATTGAGCATACATGAGTTTCTTACAGGCAGCATTGGCTCTCTACCCAGAGTGAGCCAGCAAAATCGCAGAAGCCTATATACAGTTTTTCTTGGACTATGTATATGTTTAGATTATAGTAGCCAGGTGGCTCTAGAGAAAGCTATTGGCTTTCATGTAAAACCCAAAAGAAAAAAAAATCTGCTCAATTCCAGAGGGAACTTGTTAAATCAAAGAACAACTAGGCTTCTTCTTGCTGTATTAATTCAAATAATTATGAAGAAATTATAACCTGTAAATACAACAAGGAGGGCCATAGGCCTACATTTGGTCCCAAAAGGAAAAATGCAATGGTGTTTGATTGATGCTATTCTTATGTTTTAGTGCATAGTTTCCCAAAATGTATGATAGGGAATACTAGATAGGGGATTTGTGGTTAAAGGAGTCTGGAAAATTAACACACTATATTGTCTTCTGGGAACATCACAAAGGCTACTGGTATTATAAACCTCTGAGAAGTCCTATTAAATGTTACTTTAAACCCAGTGTTTCTCAAACATATTCAGTTTCTCTTGTACTTATTTAATAACTATTAATATCCAGCAGAAGTAGTGGTTATTAGTAATGTAGGAAATGGAGAGAAACAGAAAAAGTTTTAACAGAAAGTTAAAGTTGATAGTGGTGTGATAGGAATGAAAGGCTTGGACTAGAGTAGTCCTCTGTCTATAAAGAAGGAGGAGGAACAAAACAAACCCTAGAGTACATAGAACAATGATCCCTCCTTGTCATGGAGGGATATGCCCCCAAAGATATGCCCAGGTTCTAATCTCTGGAACCAGTGAATATGACATTATATGGCAAAAGTGAATATTACCTTACATGCTAAACATGTGATTAAGTTAGAGATGTTAAAGGAGGAGCTTACCCTGTATTATCCAACTGGGCCTTAAATATAATCACTTATCCTCACAAGACAAACATATGGAGAAGAAGGTGATGTGAAGACCGAGGCAGGGATTGGAATACTGGTGCAGGCACTGGAAGCTGGAAGAGGCAAGAAAGGGATTCTTTCCTAGGGCCCCAGGAGGGAGTGTGCTCCGTCAACACTTTGATTACAGACCTCTGCAGAACTGTGAGGGAATAAATTTCTGTTATTTTAAGCCACTAAATGTGTGGTGATTTGTTACAGCAGCCACAGGAAACTAATACACCCCAGTTGAGCACCTCTCTGACTAAAGCACTCAGCAATGTTCTGCCAACCTCCACAATGTTCCCAAAGGTAAGAGATGAGCCTGCCACTTCCACCTCTGGCATCCCGATTTTGTTTAATAACCTGCTAGAGTCCTTCTTGAACCTATTTGTATATAATAGCCTACATAATATCTTGAAGCAACGAGTTTCATAAATTTACTACCCACTGTGAATAGCATCTTGGTATATGGGCTTTTTTATGGCACAATGCATTTTCATGATGAATCCATTTGTCCCTTTTTTCAACTTTTGCTTAATGCTTCTATCATTAGCTTAAATAAATGTGGGAGACAATTGAACTCCACTAAATAGGACAAAGGTCAGAGAGGACAGCTTGAAGCAGTTAGACCATATTCATGAGACACATAAAAGGCGGCTCTTTCTGAAGGGGAAGGCTTTTGTGAAAATGGCCCTGTTTTAGAGTGCTGAGATTCAAACCGGACATCGTGTCAGAGTAAGACCTTGCAGGCAAATACTCATCTTGGGAGCATTTCAAGAGAAGCTGACCCAGAGACAAAACATGCAAAATCACAGAAATTAAACTCAACACCGGGATCCCCCTCTGTGGGATAATAGGAAATGTTTTCTTTTGGCCTTTAATAGGAAAACGACCGTGTCATTAGATCAACATTTTTGCATAAACCCTGATGAGACTGGCGGAAGAAGGGTCTTGAAGATTAAGCCCATAAATATGTCTTGTTGCTTGTTTTGACACTTGCTTTCCACCTTCCTTCAAAAGAGTCCAATTTGTAAAAAGAAAAAATTAACTTAGTAAAAGAATTGAAATTCAGAGTCTACATGTTTAAGTGCCCAGATAGATAGATATTATAAAGCAGAACACATGAAACTTTGGTTATTTAGCATTAGTTAAACCTTGCTTAAGATTCTAGGGTATTTATCCTCAAACTTTCGTGTACATGTGAACCACTCAGGTAGTAAGTTAAAAGGGGAGGGTCCTGGATGCTCCCGGTTTTTCTGATTCAATAGGTGCAGGGAAAGTATGGGTGATAGGGAGGGTGACATGTATTGAGAAATGTTGTTTTAGAATGTGTGTGCATGTGTGTTAAATTCTGATAAGGTAGTGATGAGTCCCCTCCTACCTTCCTATACATGCTGCAATTTGGATTAGGGGTAAGATAGGGAAAAGAAGAATACAGAGAGAGAGGATATGTATGTGTGTGAGGGAGAGAGAGAGAGAGAAAGAGAGAGCAATTGACTCAAACCTCTGGCACCAATATATAGAGTTGTTAAAAACTTAAATACATTAATCTGTTCAACCTATCATCTTAATCATCTTGAAAACAATTCTATTATACACTCAAATGACATCTCTATTATAAATCTTTGTACTATTGAAAGAGATTTACACACTCAAAAAAAAGTAATTGTTAACATTTAGTGAGGATTTCTTCTGTGCCAACACTATTGCAAGTGCTTTAAGTATAGGAATGCATTTAATTCATACAATGCCATAAGGTAGATGCCATGTTTGTCTGTCTTTTATAGATGAAGAAACAGTGGCCAGATTTTAATCAGGTTCCCAAGGTCACACTGCTAGTGAGCAGCACTACAGGTATGTCAACGCAAGCAGCCTGCCCTTGGAAACTTAATAATAGACTATACTGCATTTTTAAAACATTTTCTTTCCATCACTTCATTTATTGAATTTTAAGGCTTTGTACATGATTATGTCATTGAAGGAATTCTACATAGCTATTTTATGTTTTCTATATTATTTTAAGCCACATCTTAGATGGATGAACTTGGATTTAGGATGTTGATTCCCTCTTTTTTGACCTATCAAGATAGGGTCACTAAATAGAACTGTTTTAAAACCCTAGAATAGAAGAGGACAGTTGTCACATTTTCTACAATCAAGTCTTCCAGGCACTGGAATGCCAAAGACACCGTCATTCCAAGTGAGATGGATGGTGAGGGCCATTGTGGAATGTTACATTTTCATCTTTTTCAGGTTCTTGTAATAATCCACTTCAAAACAGAGAGCACAGAGCAATCTCTTCTTACATTTAAAACAGCATGAACCCCAAACTACATGGTTATAAATATCTTTAAGATCACCCATCGCTTTCATTAGCAAGAAGAGATAATACCTCTATTACATGTTATGCTGTCTTTCACAGAATTACTGATCCAACTCCTGGACTTTTTTCTGATTTCCCTCTCACTTTTAAACTTAGATCATCTTCTTCCAGAAGCCTATCTTTTCACACTGGCCTAGTGCGTAAGAGTGATATTATTCCATTGGTAATACAAATACTGCCCTTCACCAAGGCAAAGCTGATGAGTGTTGATTACCATGCAACCCCCCCCTTTCTATTTATTACTAGGTGTTTTTGTTTCATCTTCTCCAGGCATGTTCCCTATTTTAAAGCCACTATTGGGCCTCTCTCTCTCTTTTTGCTCCTTTTCACAGCTTTAATACAGATTCCATAAGCATTACACTTCTCACACAATAGCCACATGCCTTCTTTTGGAATAAGGACTCTACATTTTCTGGAGGCATCTAACACTTCCCAGAATGAGGGTATAACTGCTTCTTGATGGTACCGGGTCTAAGCTAAGAAAACAGCAGGGAATCCAAGGCCTCCAATGGATGGATGGATCCCTTTCTATGTGAGCATCCAGGTGGGAATAAGAACAATTTAGATGTCCTCAAAGCCTCTATGATTTAATCAAGTGGGAAAATCATTCAGAGAGAACATGTTACAGAGCCAACTACCTGTCAGAGGGTAAAGTCCAACCCCCTTAGCCTTTATACCAGCGCTTTGAGATATGAGCCTCCAGGCCTCGAAAGCCTCCTCCAGCTGCTCCTGACCTGGGTCCCTGCATTCTGGCCAAGCTGAATGAAGAGCTCTTCCTTGCATGTTTCAACACGCTTCTTGCTTCTACATGTTTGGATCTATACTTCCTTGCACCTGGAGGGAAACCCTCTCTCTCCTCGTCAGCTGACAAGGTCCTTCTTCCGACTTCAAATTCAGTTGTCACTTCCTCTCATAAGTCATATTTAGCCATATAGTTTCCCACATTTGAACATTTATCATATCGCTCTAGTGACATCTATGGACTGTCTTCCACCAGGCTGTGAGAAACGAGGGGGCAGGCAGGGACTGTGTTCTTATTATCTCCATCACTCACCTGTGAAGTCTGATACCTACCAGGTGTTTTATAAGGGTTAGGTGCTTGAGTAGCCAGGAGCACCCAAGTGTAATTATGTGCTTACGTTCTGCAATCAGATAAATCTCGGTTTACATCCAGCCCTTGGAATTACTGTGTAGGTGACCTTACAAAACTTACTCAACCTCATTAAGTTTCAGTTTCTCCTCTATAAAATATGTATAAAATAATGTCTACCTCAGAGGCTTGTTGCTATGATGAAAAGTAATATATGTAAAGGAATGCAGTAAGACTTGGAAAATGGTAGTTAGTAATGTTATTATTGTTAAAGAGTAGTTTAATGCAATAGGGTAACATTTTATATATCCTTGTTGAGGATATAATGGATAGGAAAGGGATGAGTCAGAGGTAGGTAAACCACAGCAGAAATTCTGGAGGAAGGGGATTTTAAAATTTACAGGTTGTAATGCAAATAAAAGTCATACAAGGGAGAAAAAAATATGCAAGTCAGAAATGATGACACTAGGCATAGATAAATAACATTGAAATATATTGAAGGAGGTAACAAAATAAAAATGTTGAGAGATAATGGTGGGAGATGAGCAGCAGACAGAGTCACCAAGATGGAACAGGGGCCCCTAGGAAAGCTCTTTAGTCATACAGTGAAGTGAGTGTTGAAGATTTTTCATGCAGCTGTATATAGAGTCTTTTGAAGTAGGAAGAAATTTGAAGGCTGGGGGAACAAATAGGAAAGACTACAGTAATCCAGGAACTCCATGTGGATAAGTATAAGGCTGTCCCATACAAATGCTAATGTGCTAAATGCTAAATGAGTCCACCTTGGCAACTTTTTTTTTGAGGGGGGTGTTATTAACATTTGCTGAGGAAAAGCCACTTATTGACTCTGAAGTTGAAGCAACCAGAAAAACAGCTTTACTTGAGAATGTCTAGAAGTGAGTTAATGGCCAATCCCAAAGGGGAGAAGAGTAAGCACTTTTCAAGCATTTGCTGATCAAGACTTTTGCATATCTAAGCTCCAGCACATCAAAGAGGACTTCCCGCTGGGTTTGCTTACTGCTTTAAACTAAGTCCTTGAATTTAAGGACAGACATTCCTGTAAGTGGAGAATTTTGAATAGTCAGAAGTTGCATTCAGACCAATAGAGTTGTTCCTCCTATAAGAAAATGGCACAGTTGGATAGTTATTGATTGAACAAAATACCACCCCACCTGGAGTCCAAAGTCTTGTCCTAGTAGTTGTAAATTGGCAGGTATCAGAATTCAAATGTGAAGTGCCTTATAGCTACCCTGAAAGATTGGGATGCAGAGGTCAAAAGTCCCTTCACCAAAAGGTCAGGTCACCAAGGTCAGGATGCCCTGCCCTTAGAACTGGGTCATAAGGGTCAAAATGCCCTGCCAGTAAGATTGAGTCCAGAACGTGGAACTGGAAGAAACCCATTGGTGAGAGTGTAGCAAGAAGATAAATAGGCTTATCTGCCATGGTTAAAGAAATAGGGCCATGGAATGTGGCAAACCTGAACCGTGTTTGGAAACACGATTTTAAATTTAGTTGTGTTAGTAAGAATGGGATATATTTCAGATCAAGAAAAGTGCACTTTTCTCCATCTAAGTACTAAGGTGTTAATTTTATTGTTTGTTGCATGTAGTCATGACCTAACCCACTAGTGCCATTTTCTCTGTTGTGCTTTGTAGTGATTATATTTGTTAGAAGTTGGATCTGAAAAGTGATGACATTAAAATCCAAGTGCCAACAATTTCCTAGCACTGTACTCCAAATAATATTTGCAGAGACCAAAATGAGGCATTAATTACCTTAATGTATTATCTTTAAATATGTATGAAAAGCATTTAAAATAATTTTTGTCTTAAGTTTTAAGTTTCTTCTGCCTTTCTTTCAAAATTATTTAGAGGAAAAAATAAAGTATTTTACTGTTAGGCCTATTTGACTTCACTTCATATTTTTATTTTGAAAGTTACAGTACCATTAGAGTACCAACACATTTGACAAAGACAATAATTTAGAATCACTCATTAACAAAATAACCAAGTGGAAGTTTATAATAAAAAAAATTACACATATACCACATTTTTCTTTTAAAATCACTGGTCAAAAATAGCTATTATTATGAAAACTTTACATTTTAGGATGTTTGTTAAAGAACATTTTAACATATACTGTCCCATTTGATGCCCACTAGACACAATATATAATATATAAATAATGAAGTTAATTGTGAAATATTTTTGGTGTTAAATGGCACTTGGCCAAATTAAAGACAATGAACTATATTTCCATTTTAGGCATGTGATTTCAATTAGCTCTAATAAGCGAATATATTTCCTCCTATGTGCTCTGTATCAAAAATAAATTCATATTCCTGTTATTAAAGTATTATCATCTTTGGCTCCTCCCTTCTCTGGAATGTACCAGGCACAATACAGAATATTGCAAGGTTGCATAATACAGAACAGCAGTATAATATTTAAGATGTAATTCTGTTGTCTTTTCAAGATATACCACAGCAGGACTAATGCCAAGATATCTCAACTTCAGCAAGATTCAATTTTCTCTCAAATAAAAAGTTACTCCCAAGATTTAGACTTTCATTTTATAAAATTATTCCCTTAAAATTACACAAGATATGCCAAGACTATAAAACAATAAAATTCTATGTCTACAGACACAATTGTTTCCCTGTAAGGAAATATTTCATTAATCACTGTTTCACTACACATTCTGATGTACATGTGACTTTAAAGTAATACAACGAATAGTGAAAGTTGCAGGAGATGATTAATTCAATATTTTTACCACAGGGAGAAAAGTTTACATTTGTAAAGGCATATTAATACTTGATCAGATAGTCGTAAAGATAGTGTTCCTATTGTGACAATCCCTTCTCCAAATGACTTGGAAGAGTCCTAAAACCTGGGCTGTTATCCTAAGAAACATGTTTAAAATACTTCCCTTTATCCAGACTCTGAAGTTTTTTTGGAGTAAAATCAGATATTTGATATGTACCTTTGTTTTGTTTCAAAGCTTCTGGGGTCAGATGTCTCCACTCATAATGCTTAATTCACTTGGGATAATGTACCACCAAGGCATTCAACATGATTATACTGTTTAACCCAATTTAGTCAAAAGATTTAAAGTCTTATCATTTTCTATAAATTTATGGATTTTTTTCAGTTTTAAAGAAAAGAATCTAACTCAGCCATATGAATACATTTAATATTCCCCTAAATTCATATTTAATCTTATATACATTCAAATTATTTCATCTTCCTAAAATAAATTCCTAACTCTTCTTCACCTAAGCAAATCTTCTCAACCTGTAAAATCCCAATTCAGAGCCACTTTCCTTTGGGAACTCTTACCTAACTACTCTCTTTTGTTTAAAATACAGTATGGATCTCCTATACTAATCATATTTCACTAGTTTATGTACATTTCACATGTGTTAGTCATATTTCCCCAACTAGGTCTCAAACTTATCGAGGAGAATAGGGAAGGAAACAATATTAACTGGCCTGCTGTGAGCAATGGAATGTGTTACAAACTTTATATATTAACCCAAGCAATCACTTAATATTGAAGATCAAAGCTTTACACATCTTGTATGACTTTCAAAATGCAGGGCACAATTAGTGTTCAACAAATTCTTGCTCATTTGAAAAAATAGTGTTTAAAGTCATTTTCTCCCATAGATGTTATTATTGCTAGTTAAATCTATTAGCCATTAGTAAAGTTCTTTCCCTCTAAGTTTAGCCAATTTTCTCATTCATGAGAACTTTAGTCTCATTTTTATAAATGCTAACAATTCAGAGGAAATATCATGAGGTAACACAATGACTTCAATTTAATGTATTTTATAAAGTCTTTTGCTCTCCCCATTATTATTTCTAGGGACTTAATGTGGAAGGAAAAGATTGCAGCACATTCTTAGTCTAATTACTAAATTATGGACTCTGGATTAAAAATGCTAGGTTCAAATTCCGGCTCTACCAACTTGAGCAAGTTATTTAGACTTTCTAAAGCCCAGTTCCCTTATCCATAAAGTAGAGATAACAGCATATATCTCCATGCTCTGTGAGGATTAAATAAGATTATGTTTACAAAATGCCTGTCCCTTAATAAGCACTCAGTAAATATTAGCCATTATTTTATTGTTACTTCATTTATAACTTGTCCTTCCCCATTTCCTCATTTTCTAAGGACTTAAGAAAAGCAAAATCACAGCCTATCCAATGTAGTGTAATAGGAAAAATGTACCTCAGACTCTCTCTTTACTGTCATTAACCCAAAGTAAAAACTACAGTGGGGCATAGTTTATCTGACCCAAGGCCAGACTTACGTATACCAACTTTTTCCATACTTCACCTTGTCCCCCTTCTCCCGGTTAACCCTTTCTCAAACTTTGCTCACCGTGATTTGATTCACTAAGAGACAAATCAGTCCTGTATGAATGGTCTCAGCCATTCCCCTCCTCTGACTGCTGGAGGAGATTCTGCCATTGCTCTCCTAGTTTCTTCCCATCCCTACCATCTGATGAAAATCCTTCTTTGCCAGATTGGTTCTTTTGAAACTCTGTGGTGCAAATTCAGAAGGAAAGTGGTGGGAAGGGGATAAAAACAACAATAATAGTGTTCAGGCTGGGTCAGGGGAAAGAGCTCCCAGGGAGTTTGGAAGTGAGAAGCATGGAAATGATTGCATTTTGTGTAAAATAAGAGCAGAAAGTGATTTAAGAGGTAATGCTGGGGGTCCGTGTTCTCTCTCTTTATGGTATTCCAGAAATAGAAGTAAAGGCACAATTTTAATAAAGTAAAAGTGATTTTGAAATAACTTTTTAGTTTCTGAGTATTTCTTTAACTATGGTACATTCTGAGACTGGACCACATGGTTCATGGATTTATGACTATTACCCAAGTAAAGCACACAACTAAAATTTATTAAAAAGTATGGGAAGGAAATTTGGGTATATAAACAGTTGTGAAAGGTTGCTCAAATTAGCTGAATAGCTTTAAGTCCTGGGCTCCATCAAGCAACAATCAATGAACCCATTCAATCAGCCTTAAAGAGCTCCATTTAACGAGTCACATTACCCATTTGCCTTTTTAATTTTTTCTAAAAATTCAAGAATTCTTGAAGATTATTCTTCCCTACTTTATATTGTATCCCTGCTTTCTCACCACTATCCACTTCTTTGTCAAACCTAACATAAAAATATGATCTTTAAATCTATAGGTACTTTTGGGAAGGTAGTATTTTTCCACAGCAATCATTATTAGTCTTTTGAGTCTTGAGAATGAATGGTCCCTAAGAAACAAACACCCAGTACAGGTGCCTTATTAGCTTAAAAGAATTCTAGACTGGCCTTCTTCCCCTTTCCCTTCTAGTGCTTTCTCCAAAAATCATTGAATTATCTTCCTAAAAGCAAATTTGATTGCTATGCTTGTGCTTTAAAACTTCTGTTGGCTTTTTAATACCTGTGAAATAAAATCCCATTCCACAGATGGCCCTTCCCAACTGAGCCCTGACAGGGCCCCGAACATGCTACCCCAAAATACGGCATCTTAGCATACTGAGTATTTCAACCTAAAGGGATTTGAGAAAACTGCAGAAGCAGGAAGGTCTCTCTGACCTTCTTCTGTCCTTCTCCACTAAAGCAAGCTGTGAAACCTAGAAAGAATTCTCTGACCATCCTCTAAAGCAAGTCGCTCCTCACATGAGAGGTGCCTTGCCTATACCCTGAGGAAAGGAATGTCCTTATCTCTGAAGACACAGGAACACAGACAAGAATCTGAACAGACAGGCTTTGCTAAATTCTCCCCAGTTTGTTTCCATTAGATCAAATCCCCTCTATTCAATCATACTTCTCCACAACTACCCACTTCTTTATCAAACTTACCATAAAAATATACAACTTTAACTGTTCCTTTGGGTCTTCATTTCCTTATGAAGGCTCCCATACCGTGTAAGACTTATATTAAATCAATTTATATGCTTTTATCCAGTTAATCTGTCTCTGTAAGTTTTATTTTCAGACTCAGACAGGGTCCCTAAGAGGGCTGAGAAAAACCTTCTTCCTCCACAGCCCCAACCTGTTTCTTCAACCACTCCTTTCCAACACTGCACTAGGCCATACGAAGCTCTTCCTACTGCCTGAAGACACTTCACCCATTGCCCCCACAACCAAGTAGTTACTCCTCCTCTGTGGCCTTCAAATTTCTGTTCCTCTTTAAGAGATGCTCTTATATATGGTGTTTCCTCTTTCTAGAATATTCTTCCCTGTGAAAACTTAAATCACTAACTAAACACTTCTTGACCCCGTTAAAGTGTTGCCTCTTGGTTATGGCTTTTTTTCAACTTCCCCAGGTAGTGTTAGTGATATGTACAGGGTATATGTATGTGTGTGTGTGTGTGTGTGTGTGTGTGTATGTATGTATATAAGTATTTATGTATAAAAGTGTGTGTGTGTGTATATTTTTATATATACTTTATTACCTCCTTTAACCATGACAGAAACTGAAGAGAAGATTCTTATTAGGTTCATTTTATAAATAATAAATTGAGAGCCACACAAGTTAAAATAGTTGCTTAAGGGCAGAACTGGCAAATTTGCCACCATTGCCCTCTCAGCCAAGCAGTTGCCCCTCCTCTGCACTCCTATAAATTTCTGTACATCCCTCTATTGCAGTCTTTAGCAGTTAGTAATGAAAATATTTGTCTGTATGCATCTCTTCTGTAGTTCTGGCTAGATTCCTTTCTAAGGTTAAGACCCCTATAGCCCCAGAACTAGGTGTGGTTCTTGGTAGTCACATATTTCCTGAATAAATGAAACAAAGCAATCAATGAAAAATTTACTAATTTAAGAAAGAAAGAACCTGAGCTAACATTTAATGAGCACTTATACTATTTACCAGACATTGTGCTAGATTCTGCAAAGCTCACTTAGAATTTTTTAATGAGTTTTATTAAAACTCCCAGAGATTACATAAAATATAACATAAATTTATAAGACTTTAACCAAGTAAAGTAAATCTAAACATTCAGGAATTAGGTGCTTGCTGAAGACTTATTGCACAAATTGTTCATGATGCCTTTCATATTAACAAAATTAATAAATTAATATGAACATATTAAGAAAATATTAATATTAACATATTAATAAAATTAATAAAATTAATTTCGTATTACTAAAGAAAAACAAATCACTGGAGACCAACCTAGAATCACAGCCAATTTGTTCTTTATACAAATGTAAACCCAGCAGTCTCTAAATTTCTTTATTCATGTACTTGGGGGGAAACAGTCTCCCTGTTCTGCTGTGTGCTCTGCTTTATTTTAGGCTCTTTTGGTTGCAAGTAGCAGACCAGCTTAGCTTAAGCAAAAAGGAGATTTCGTTATGAGAAATCAGGTGGGCCTCACAAACCTGATGTCTCCACAGGAATTGGAATCAGTAACACAAGCTGTTAGGAACTCAAGCAGTGACTCTCTCTCCTCTTTCTCCCCCTCTCCCTCCCCCGTGGTCTCTTGTCTCTCTGATTCCCTTGTTTCTGTCATTCTTCTTTGTCATTTCTCTGTCTCTTTCCACATAGTAGGTGATGGGTGGCTGTCCAACCTCCACAGACATTTTACGTGTTGCTCATCTCCAGCCATTTTTAGAGGCTAGCTGGATGACTCTGAGCATCAGTTCCTTGGAGAGAAAATTTGATCCACTCAGCATGGCCAGGTTTCCACCTCGGACCAATCAATTGAAGTCAAAGTGGCAAAGGTCTTGCAACAAAAAATAAATAAAAATAAAAGAGCAGATAGGGGTGAATTTGTCAGAGAAATGGGGTCAGTGTCAATTGAGCAGATACATCAACAATTTTGTATTCCATACATGTTCTTATGCAAATTTTTTTCTTATATAGAAAACAGAGTATCCATATGTTACCATTTTATCAGATATTTAAAATACACAATATTGAGAAGAGTCAATGTCCCAATGAGCTTATAGTAGATTCAATTCAAAAATTTAGACCACTATTTTCCAGCCACTATAAAATCATTAGGGATGATTGAATCCACACCTTATCTGGTCATTATGTAATTTTCTCCACTTTCCC
This sequence comes from Daubentonia madagascariensis, assembly GCA_023783475.1. NCBI lineage: Eukaryota > Metazoa > Chordata > Mammalia > Primates > Daubentoniidae > Daubentonia > Daubentonia madagascariensis. The sequence goes on along the minus strand of JAKFHU010001684.1, from coordinate 17,907,154 downwards.
AAATAGATTGATGCTTTCAGTTCAATGTAACTAGAACTAAAGAAAATCTGCAGAGGAAATGTCCTTCCTTATTACATTATAATCATGTTTGTGTTATAACAGGGTGGCTAAATGAAAGGGACATACTCAAATTGCTACAGGACCAAATTAGCAAATTGAATAGTTGTGGTGTGTTCACAGAATAACTGATTAAACTGTGCAATCTCAAGAGAGGCAAGCTCCAATACGCAGAAATGTCACATAGGAAGAGCCTCTGATCTAAGGACATAATTGCACATGGATGAAGGGATAGGGCAGAACATGTTCACCCAGATTCTTCCTTAATTATGCCTCGTTCAAAATAATCCTTCAGCATTTAATGACAGAAATAAACATTGCATTGACCCTTGTTGTTTTTAATATAAATAAATTTTTAAAAATGAAATTACCCTCAAAGATTACAGTTTCCAGTTTTTCTTAAGACAAACAACCGCTCAAAAGTAGCTCACCAAAAGCTTCCATTACTGGGCAATAGGCTGAGTGTCCACATCCATCTCCTCTTCTTCCCCTACTGCCATTGGACAGTAGGAATGTTCGAAAAGGAATACATTGTAATAGCTTTGTAAAAGGAGGTAATAGAGGGCAAGGGGGAAGGGACATAAGAAGAAAAAGAAAGCAGAAGGGATGACATTGAAGTGCACCACAGGGTGGAGGATGCCGTACCCTCACCAGAATATTCACTGAAGAATGCCACAATTCAGGGACAGCCCTTTCTCCTGGTAAAGATCCAGGGAAACTCCAAGGTCAGCATCAGCAAATCAGAGAGCAGGAATGGGCTGTGGAACTGTGTCAGTCAGGGTCTTACCAGGAAAACAAAACTCTTTCTAGGTATTCCAAACTGAGACGAATCACTGCAGGAGACATGTTATCCTGATGATGAAAAGAACTGGGAATGGCCAAGAGTTTAAGATGAAATTTACTTGCTCAGAAATTAGCAGTGAGGTTCTACCACTCTTGCGACTAGAGGGACCAAAGGACAAGGTAGGGTGACCAGAGCCCAAAGCTATAGCCGTCCTGCAGAAATTAGAATGGTGGTAGGCCTCCCCGGTAACAGCTGAGACCACAGAGAAATAGGCTGGCAGGAGAAGCATAGAGGAGACACTGCTGCTTCCCAAAATGCTGCCCCTGCCTGGGACACAGACACAGGGAGAAATGGCTTCTCTTTTCCTCCCACCCTGCAGCCTTCTACCTGTGCCTCACGTTGGCTACACCGCTGCCCGGGGAAGCGGAGAAATAAGGATCCTGCCACGTGGCCCAGAGCATGAGGAAGTTGAAAAATACATCTGAGATCGCATGGCCATGTGACAATCAAGAGGAAGTTCTCAGGGATAAGCTTTCTAAAGAAACTGGTTCTCTGACGGGAGAGAACTACCCCACTGGTTTTCATTCTCATTATATTTGGTTTTTTTCCTGGGAAAAGGGAGAAGAAGGGCCGCCCATCCACCCGTCTCCTACACACCATAAAGTGTATCTGCTGTTCTTTAGACACACAATTTTCTGGCACAGAAAACTCGTCCTTCTTACCTATATTCATTAACAGAGTCTTTTATTCACAATTTTAAGTGGAAAACCAAAGAACACCACTCATTTGAGGAAAACCAGAGGCCTAAAAAAGAACTAAAATAAATAAACAGAACAAATGATCCCAGAGAAAACAAAGAATCCACTGACCAGAATTATAATATAGCTAATCTTTTTGGAGAGATTCAGGAATATATTCTACACAAAACAACACATACGCCTAAGAAGAGACTACTATGAAAATGGAGCAATTAGAAAATGAGAGTCTTTGGAAATTAGATATGTAACTGGCAAATTTTTAAAAACTCATTAAAATGCTCGATACATGTCAAGAAAATCTTAATCTAGAACATAGAGCCAAAGCCCCCAAGATTACATATGCATACATAAAATATATACATTTATATATATAAGATGAAAGAAAAATTAGGAGACATAGAGACTCAAATCAGGAGGCCCAATACCCTACCTAAGAGAAATTCCTTAAAAAGAGAAAAGAAATAATAGGAGGCAGGAAATTAAGCAGAAGAAATGGAAAAAGCAGAGGAGAAAGAAAAGGAACAAACTCTCAAAGCTAAAGAAATGTCCAGGTGTCAACTGGGATATGGGATGAAAGATCCGTATCGAGGCATTAAGAAGAACTAGACAAATCCTTTAGAGTTCTCAGTCTGAAGGCAAATAAAAATGTGAGGCATAAAATAAAGACACTTTCAAACACACAATGAGTTATCTCCACTTGCCTTTGCTAAAAAAAAAAACAAAGTAATTGTGGTTTCTTTCCAAAACAACAAAAAGGAAATTGAAGAAAAATAAGCCATGAAATCTAAGAAATAGTGCACCCAACCCAAAAGTACAATGAAAAGAAATCCTTGCATGTGAGAAGAAAAATGGTCAAAACTGGAACATCAGTGTAGAGGGCTCTAACTATGATGTTTTCAAGAACAAATGGATTAACTTCAAAAAGTCCTGTAGTTAAAAGGCAGGATTATTGTGGTGCTGAAATAAAGGCTTAAGTTTCTTCCATCAATAAGGAAATGAAAAAGAAAATTGGAAACTCAGGAAATGGCAAAAATCTACATAAGGAAGCCATGGAGCAAATATGAAGAAAAGTGCAGTGTGGAATGATTCTGAGCCACTCGTGGGGCGTGAAGAAAGAGCTCCACTTGGCTTCCACTCTTGGAACGTCATTTGTCAAGTGGGCCAGGTTTAGTGAAATAGCATTACACCCTTCTACTCACTTCTATGATGATTAATAGTTACTATAGTTGTAATAGTGAAAACATTTATTGGTTCTGAATTTTAGAAGACACAGTATAACATGTTAAATATTTAATTAGTTATGTTAGTACAAAATTTAAATAGTATAAACTCTGTCAATGTGCAAGTAATGACACAGCTAACAGAGCCACCAAGGTATGGAGGAGGAGGGGGAGGAAAGATGTACAGAAGCACTGATTTTCTTTTCTTAATAATGGACAGAAGGAGTTAATATCTACTTTGATAAATTAAAAAATGAAGGTTACTAGTAACAGGATTAATAAAAATTTCAGGGGGAAAAATAAAGTGGAAGTAAGGAGCTAGTATAAATTAACAAATTCATCAACTTCTATAAGAAAAAAAGGACATTTTAAGGTGTAAATTTGGGGGTTTATAATTGTTAAACAGTTTTAAGTTGTTACATGTAAAATAGAGGTGTGAGTGTATGGTTTAGCACAAAGCTTGCAAATTGGTAGGCCACAGGCCAATTTTGTAAAAGAGACCTTTTTTGTTTGTTTTTTATTTCTTATGCAATGTTCGTAAAAAAAAGAAAGAAAGAAAGAAACTTAACCAAAAGATTCAGATTTCTGGTTTTCCTTGAGGAAAAACATGGAAGAACTAGCAACACTAAGGTTGCATTTCTACATAGGAGCAATTGGCCAGCTGGCATGAAGCTGCCCGTAGATGGACATTGTGCTGTTGCATTGGCCGTACTCCCCGATCTCCCAGCTATGTTACTCCTACTGTGCTTTGCCTGTTTACATTCCCTGCCCAGACTCTATGAGATTGGAGGTTATTATTCCTCCCTGGGAGTTATGGAGTTAAATACCAGGATTCTACATGGTTCAAGGTTGGTATCTCCAGGGAAATGTGGCCAAGGGTGGGAAGAACACAGTTTGGGAGATATCACCCTTCAGAAGAGCTTAAACCAGCTCTTTTATGTCTATGTCTGTCTGTGTAAGCATGTCTATGTCTATGTCTTATCTGGCCCTAGACTTATCTGGCCACAGACTGATTCAGAGATAAAGTCCAAGAAGGAATAAAAAGAACCTGTGCTAGTCAAAGGGTCAAATATGAGCAGGAAGATGGTTTTCAAGGCAACAGTTCAGTGCCAGGGGTCCACGGGTGTCATAAAAATAATAAAACAAAAAAATGAGAACAACTTATCTGCCTGGTGGAAGTAAAGTAATATTTCTCTGATCCTGGTTGTCAGCTCTCACAAATATCTGTGTGCTGCTCTACATTTCCCAGCCTTCCTTGCAGTGTGTTGCAACAATGTTACTGGATTCTAGCAGATAGGACATAAGCCACTCCTGAGCCTGGCCCATAAACTCTTCCCCAGCAATCCTTCACATCTCTCTTTCCTTTCCTCCGCAACTTGGAAGCCAAGTGTCCAAGAGAAAAAAAAACCAAAACACCAAAATATTAATAGAGATTATTAATCTAATATTGGAATCATGGGTGATTTTTATTGTATTATTTATAACTACATACGTCTTCCAAGTGTTTTATAACATGTAATACTTTTATAATATTCTTAAAGTAATTTTCTACACAGGAAAAAAAGATGATGTCTTAGCTACAAGATAGAGGGAGCCTATCTGACCCAGGTTTGATGGTGGTGTGAGCAAGAAAGAAGCCTTTGTTATGTTAAGCTATTGAGATTTGGGGTTTGTCTTTTTCTGCAGTTTTTGTTAATTACCTAAACCAGTGGTTCTCAGTCTTAGCATATTCGAAATCACCACGAGGGCTCGTTAAAACACAGATTGCTCACAGGTGATTTAATATTAAGTACCCTACATACTAGCATTGAAACAGTGAGCACTTACTGCAACATCAACCGCACTGAAATGAAGATGCAGGAAGAATGGGTGATGCCAATTTCAAATATGGAATATAATGGTGTACTTGTCTGAACTGAGATGACTATAAGCATTCTGGAAAGTGATGACTTAAAGTTACCTTGAAGCACAATTTCAATTGCAGCATGATTATGATCTTCTGGGAAACCAGGGGCCCCAGAAAACAGCCTCCGCTGAGGTCACCCCTGTTGAGTAAAAGCATGGGTCAGGTTCCAGGTGAAAGTACAGGAGAGAAAACATAATCAGATACTGCAGACAATGGATCAGTCAGATCGTGGGGAAGTCACAAATCAGACTGAGGACAGGTGCCACAATCTTACACCTCTATGCCCATCCCTAACAGCTCTTCACTTCTGAATGGAGCAACAATAAAAAGTTAACGGCCAGAGAAGGGAAAATACCCATTAAGAATCCCACAATTTTCTGTCAAGAATACTGGAAAAAAACAGATGTATTTCTAATGATGTGGGAGTGACAGACTCAACCCTAGAGGTTAAAAGCAGCAATAAGACAAAATTCAATTTCCTGCCTTCCTTTTTTCAGATATGAAAAATGTGCATCTATGGGGTGGTTATTTCTACAGTATTTTTCACAGCGATGATTTTATGAAGTGCTGAAACACAGTACAAAACCAAATATTCATCAAAAAGGCTAATGGTGTCTGTTTGGTGGTCCAGCATTGGTATTATCCACTACAGCTTCATGACACCTGGTCAGTTGATTACAGCAGGTGTCTACTGCAACCAACTGGATGAAATGGTAAGGATGCTTGTAATTAAGCAGCTGAGAGATTGGTCAATAGAGACAGGCCAATCCTCTTGTAAGACAACGCCTGACCACATGTCGCACAAACAACACTGCTCCAACCACAGAGGCTGGATTGGAAACTATCTGTCATCCATCGTATTCACCAGACCTTGCACCAACTGACTACCACTTCTTCCAGGCTTTGGACCACTTCTTACAAGGAAAAATATTCAATTCTCAACAAGCTGTGGAAAACACCTTTTGAGATTTCATCACCAGTCACTCTCCAGGCTTCTTTGCTGCTGGCATAAACAAGTACCGTTAAGATAGCAAAACTGTGTCGATAGTTTAGGTGCATACTTTGATTAATTGTACTGCTTCTTGTCTGAGATATAATAAACTGAACTTTTGATTTGAAATCGGATATTTCATATTTAATGCCTTAATGCTATATTGCCAAATTTGTCACTGTTGCTTTTTCTAAAAGGTATTTTTGCATCCTCTTCAACAAATGTATACCCTTCTCAATACCTACTATAACAAGCCACACAAACTAGTCTTTATTTTTATGTAATAAAAATATAAAATATATCTTTCTTTTAGGGTTCAACTTTCTAAAATGTAATTTGTTAATTGTCTCACAATAATGTGATAAATTATCCATGTTTTCCAGAAACTATTTTTTCTCTTTCATTTGCTTCTCTTAAGTTTTTGCATAGATCTGATCACAAGAGAGGTCCTGCTTGGACATCACTGTTAATATTCCTGAGGAGAACTTTGCTACTGCAGGTTATTAATTGAAACTCTAATGAGAATGGTTTGATTACACTATTTGATTTTTCTGTTCTATTTGTACTCCAGTGGGATTTTCACTCTTGATGTTATTAACTCTTCACATTTAAATTTTAATCCTCATTTAGTAGCCCTCTGTTGTCCTTAACTTTATATGTCAAAAAAAAAAATCTGGATTTATCTCTGTCCTTTTGAGGAAATTACGATAGAAGAAATAATGAAGTAAAATGTGTTTCATTAAAGTTTTGATGTTCTAAAATTTTAAATATTCCAAACTACTCAGAGAAAGGTATCCTTTATTTGGCTTTATTAATTTTTTTAAAAAATAGGAACAGGGTCTTGCTCTGCTTGAGTGCAGTGGTGTGATCCTAGCTCACTGTAGCCTTGAACTCCTGGGTTCAAGCGACCCGCCCACCTCAGCCACCCAAGTAGTTGGGATTACAGGTGTTTGCCACCATGCCTGGTTCTCCATTGTTTTTACAATAAATATCATTAACCATTTACTATCTACACAGCATTGTGCTTGGCATTGTGGAGGATTCAACATCAACAAGACACAATTTCCTCCATCTTTGTAGAACTTAGAAGTAATGTAAAATCGTAAGTAGCTATGATACTGATAGTAAACGTTGAGTTCCTTAAGAAAAGTAGAACTTAAAAGCTATATATCAGAAGACAGATTATTTGTAAGATGAACCAATGAGAGTTTCATGGATATCTGAACTAGGTTATGAAGAATTGTAAGACACCAAGTGCAGAGAAGGCATGCATAGACAAAAGGAGGCAGCACTATATTCAGGAATAGGAAATAGCTTTTGGAGAGTGGCTATAAAACAATACAGGGTATCCTTAGTCAGAAGACTGAAAAAAGGGAAATTGGAGCCAGATTATAGAAGTTTAAATGGAACATTCAAGAGTTTGGAATTTACCTTGTGATCCCTGAGGGTGTGATAAAGAAGTGAGAAAATTAACAGTTTTGCCTTAAGAACATGGCAGCTGCGTACAAAATGAATTAAATAAAGGCAAGTCTGAAAATAGGATTGATGGGATATTGATGGGATATTGATGGGGAAAAATTATGCAGGTCAAAGCAGAAGAGGAAATCAAAGATGATTCTGAAGTTGAGAGCCTGACTAACCCGGCTACATATTTGAAGTCATATACACTAAAAGAGAAGTCAGAAAAGGAGCTGGTTTGGAGAAAGATGTTACTATAGACTTTTTGAGTTAAGGACGCCAGTGGGATGTATGGGTGGGGCGGGGGAGGTAGGGTGCCGGGTGCTGAGAGTTAGTGCTAGGGATTTAAAGCCACGCAGGGGAGGGTGTGATATATATGGCTTGGATGTTTGGTCCCTCCAAATTTCATGCTGAAATTTGATCTCCAATGTTGGAGATGGGGCCTGATGGGAGGTGTCTGGGTCATGGGGGCAGGTTCCACATGAATGGCTTGGTGTCCTCCCCTGGGTAATGAGCGAGTTCTCAGTCTATTAGTTCTCAGGAGAGCTGGTTGTTTAAAAGAGCCTGGCAGCATCTCCTCCTTCTTTTGGTCCTGCTCTCTTCCACCTTGATTGGAAGCTCCCTGAAGCCCTCACCAGAAGCAGATGCTGGCACCATGCTTCTCATACAGCCTACAGAACAACGAGCCAAATAAATCTCTTTTCTTTGTGAATAACCCAGCATCAGGTATTTCCTTTATAGCAACGCAAAATGGGCTAAAACAGGGGGTGATTGAAATCAAGTGAAAGAGTGTGGTGATAGAAAGGTGGAAAGCTAAAAATCACTCAGGACTAGCATTACCCAGTTCACTTCATTCATACTAAACTAAAAACACTGAGACTGCCCCAGCTCCTAGAACGTCCTCGATAGAGACAACGGCCAACAGTGTCAAATGTTATAGAAGAGGTAGATCGGGGAATTTCTATTTTCATTTGTGATTAAAGTCAAGATTGAAAGACTCTGTATAAGGGGTCTTTTTGGTTTCTTAGATCACGTGTAGATTTGGCAGTTAGCTAGGTCATCTGACAAAGACAGAAATCCAATTGGATAACTTCTAACTCCCCCAAATCCACCTGGGCTCTGAATTATTTATTTGGATTTTTTAGCGTTGGCCACATTGCTTATAACTCCATGTCTTCTGGCTAAACTGTAAGCTCCTTAAGAGTAGAGCTTTGGTCTTACAAGCACTTGGCCCTTAAAAGAAGCTTAATTCTTTTTAAAAAATAGTAGTTGAATGAAAACTGGCCCCAACCCTGTATAGATCCTCAACTATTTGCAGGAGTCATTAGCAACAAAAGGAGAGAACAAAGACTTCAGCATAATGTGTGTTCTAGGGCCAGTAGAATGCTAAGGAGGGAAGAGCTAGGAATGATAGATGATTTAGAGGCCCTTGGATTTACCAGTGAGTCAGTCTTCCCATTGCTACTGCTGAGACATGCTTCATGGATTAATTAACTATTGTTCTCAATTTACAAATCAATTTATAGAGGTAGATAGGTTAAGTCACTTCTAGAAGACCATAATGTGTCAGCAGGATGTCAAAGCCTGAAGGAACAGGCTTACCATTTAGAGCTTCATACCTGTAACCTAATAGAGATAGAGAAGTTTGGAACTTTTTTTTTTTGAGACAAGGTCTCACTCTGTTGCCCAGGCTAGAGAGCAATGGTGTCATCATAACTTCATAACTCACCGCAACTTCAAACTCCTGGGCTCAAGCAATCCTCCTGCCTCAGCCTCCCAAGTAGCTGGGACTACAGGCATATACCACCACACCTGGCTGATTTTTCTATTTTTTTGTGGAGACAGGGTCTCACTCTGTTGCCCGGGCTGGTCTCGAACTCCTGGCCTCAAGAGAGCTTTCTGCCTTGGCCTCCCAAAGTGCTGCTACTACAGGTGTGAGCCACTAAGCCCAGCAGGTTCTGTACTTCTGTAAAACTGTGACTTCACTTCTTAGATGATGAATTGTTAAAGTTTTCCCTGAGTTTAGTTTCACATGAACAATTCAGGGGAAACCTACTTTAAAGTGACAAAGAATTGCAACTGCATGGTCTTTTTAAAAATCATACATGGCCTTTTTTATTAAAGACAAAGTGGCAATTCTTCTTGATGGGAAGTTAAAACATATCCCCCTACCTTCCCCACCTCAGAAATAACATTTACTGCACCGTGAACAAACACGGGACACATATTTACTTGAGTTTTACCTAGCATTTTTGAAATGACTAGGTGGATTGTTGATTCCATTAGTAAAAGATTGATTAGATATTAATTTTAAAGGTTCATTTCTTTAATCATGAATAAGTTGAGGCAAAGTTACCTTACGGCTTCTTTTTTGTCCTCCCTGCAATGTTAAAACAGGTCACAGAAGAGTTAATATGAGTCCCAGACAGTCCCCTGCTGAATGTCAATAGCTCCTTGTGAACTTGGGTAACCCAGCTGAGCCCTCCGCTTGCCAGAGCTGGAGGAGGTAATCAGCCTGACCCGTGTGACCTTCCTGAGGCTGTGTTCTGTCCTGCATGGAGAAGCCTCTTTGCATATGACTCCTTCATCCTCTTCAGAAAAAAACCTTTTTAGAAGAACTAGAACTGAGTCAGCCTCAAGAGGACACATAATATAAATTAGTCAATGCTGGTTATAGGTTGCACAATATAGTAGGTGCTTTAAAAAAAAAAATTAATGGGAACGCATCCTGGAAACCTCAAAAAGATTTCCAGGAACCACTATGACATCTGCCCTTCCAGTGTTATTAAAATAAATTGAAGGTTATATAACAGTTCTGTCAGCACTTCACATTTCTTTGTGGAGTTGTGTTTCATCAAATGCTTTCACCTTTCTGGGTTTGGTAAATTGATTTCCTTTTGTTTCATTGTTTACTCGTCACTATTTTCATTGCATAGCCCTAAGGATGTCATATACAAGATGTGTACATTATAGATTAAGAGGATATTTTGTAATATTTTCATTGAATTCTTAAACAACATTTCATCCTTATTCTGTGCAATAAAAGAAACTTGAATAATAACTTAAACTCCTTTTGGTCTGTGTATGTCTAAATATATTGTTATTAAAAGAAAATTATTATTTATAAGCTGAGAAAGTACATGCTAATTCTGCCATTAAACTGCATAATTTGTATAACCATGTAGAGTACAGCACAACAGTACTTCCCATAAAAGTAAGAAAGAGTGACTTGTACAATAAAGATTAACCTATCACAGACTATGCAAATCTTTAAGTCCCATAACAAATACAGAGTTTATATTCCTAAGAAAATGGGGCTTAAATATAACAAAAAGATTCAGTTGGCTTCAACCCATAGTGAGGTTAAAGTACTTCAGCTCCAAGGCACATTATTCCATCACGGAGCTAGAAGCTTCATTTTCCCCCTAAAGCAAATTACCCCCAAATATATTTATTATGTATGTATGTAAAGTCTTTAGTATTGAGGAATCCTTGATCATGACTAATAGATTTTTCCTGGAAAAAATTTTATATATTGTAATTTGCTTAGCTATTATAATAATAATAATTTTTAAACCCTTATCAAATAATGGCTCCATAAAAGGTGAATTGTTTACCAAATGCCATCAGCCACTATCATTATTTTGCAGATTAAAAGGACAAAAAAGATGCAGTTTCAGGGTGGGCTAAGGAAATAAGCAAGGTTGTAATCACAGTCTGTGGTCAAATACTATAAAATGCCGTGTTTTTTGTTCTTTGAATAAGCACATATGGTTGGACAAAGGGGGTGGGTGGAAAAATACTGCTACCAATTCTGTCTTAAGTTTAACATTATACTCTCAACTTGGCCCTTAAGAGAAATAACAAGTTATGAACCCTAAGATGAGCTGAAGGTAACAGATAGTCAAGATGACTTGAGAGACATGACACCTATATATTTGACCACAACTGTCGAACACACACACACAAAGACTTCGTAACAACTGCACTTTACCCAGACTTGCCCATTTCTGGCTCAAGCATCTTGTAACTGAGAGCTTGAACATCTCTGAACAAATATTTTAAGAGTACAATTCCCAAAGGAGGCTGATTTTTCAAAACACATGCCACATGCCCAAGGAAATCATGTATCCAGAGTCGGTTCTGACAAGCACACTGAACTAGTAAAATATATTTCCCTTGCTAATTTTATAAAGCCTGTTAAGATCAGATCACATGATAACTAGTTATTTTAGCAAAGTCTAAATTTGCGTCTAGAGTTCACCTCTTAGAAAGTGCCACATGCTTCTTTTGCTTATAAAACACTCCTCTTTACAAAGCTTTGTGGAATTTTTCTGCATAAACAAATATAAAGAGTAAATCTTTATCTAACCAGCTCTCATTATAACAGCGCAGAAGAACTTTCCACTGCTTTGTTTGAAGTGTCTCCTTTTTGCTCCTCAGTCCTGCACCACCACCACCACCCACACTTCCCTGAAGGGAGAAGAGCTGTGTCAAAAGATTTCTTGGTAAATCAAAAGCACTTTGTGGATAGGAATAGGGTGCATTGCACCGGAATGAGACCTAGTATGCTAGTTAAGCGATGTTCTCCAAAATGAGTTCCTGCTGGCTCCAGTCAATCAAATACCTGAGACCTGAAATGAACAAGTTTCAGAAATTGCTGTAGAAACTAGGTTATCTCAAACAAATACACCTAAGTTTTGCATAGTTCTATATCCCCATAGTCAAAATATAATTTGCACAGTTTAGCTGCAAAATATACTTTGGGGGCCATCCTTATCAAGGGTACAAAATGAGCATTGTGCTATGTGCTATGCGCAGTGAATACTGTGATAACTTTACTATCTTACAGACACTTTCAAAGACATTATGACTCTGTGTCAGGCCCCATGAAAAATAAAGGGAAAGAAACAATTAAGATATGGTGCCCAATCTAAAAGTTTCCACTCCAGCAGGAAAAAAAGACAGGTACAGTTATATATAAAAAGATTGTACTAATACCATAGTAAAGCTGTGAGCCAAGTTCTATTTGTACCTAGAGATGCGCAAAATCTGAAAAAAAAATTTGCTTAGCCTATCTGAGCGACTAAGCAAAGGCTTTCCAGCAGAGGAGATGTTGAGGCCTTCAAGGACTTCATCAAATAGGATACTGGAGGCACTGCACACCATGAGAGGAAATGCCTCGAGGATACAAATCCTGTGTGTAGCCCCTGGTAGAGGTGCTGGGGCTTATCCTAGGTGGAAAAAAAAAGGCTAGAAGTTTGGCCAATCAACTATTTAAATGCGTTTATTATTTAAGATTCTAAGCATCCACAAATAGAGAAAGAATAATAAAATGAACCTTCAAAGGCCTAGACTCTACATTTAAGAATTATCAAAACTTTGGCCATTTGTTGATTGACCTTGTTTTCTTTTCTTTTTCTTTTTTCCATAGTTTTTTTTAAAAAAAGTATATTCCAGACATCTGTTAGTTCACCTCTTCTAATTTTGATATGCATCTCTAAAAAGATGGATGTTTTCTTAAATAATCATAATGCCATTATCACAAACAAAATTAATGATAATTCTTAGGTATCACCTAATAGTAGCTCATATTAAATTTCTCCATTTTTCTCAAAACTGCTTTTTACATGGTTGGTTTATAAAATTGGAGACATATTTTTTAAAGCCCAATGCCATCTCATGGAGTTGGGTAACATCTCATAGGCAGTGGGTGTTACCAGAGGCCCAGACCATATTGAAATCCTCGTTGAATTGCTCTGTACCCAGCTCAGTGCCTAGCCCTGACTTATCCCTAAATAAATGTTTTCTGAATTGCACTGAATTGAATTGAATAACAACTTTTAAGTAGGGTGGCATTTCATCAGTACTCTGTTTTAACATAACTCTAGTGGCTATAGGGTGGATATTGGAAAGCCTGTCCTAACAAAAATTCTGTACATTCAAGGAGCTAGTACAATAGGCGATCAACACTGTAGGCGTCAAAAGGACCCGCAACGGTAAGCTGGAATGTTATAGAACAGAAATTCTCAGTTTGAAGGCTTGCTTAAATGAAAGACTTTGAGCTTTCTGGAATGTGGAAAGGGACCATACTTACCCTTGAATATCTGAATAGAATAATATGTGAATAGGTTAATATCAAACATAGATCTTTCAACCATGCTAAAACGTCTCTTCTGATGATGAAAGGATTTTTTTTTTAAAAAAATTTACTTCAACAATGTTCTGAGTGAGCATTCTCAGAACCTAAGGGAAGAAACCACTAGAAGAGAGAGAATTCTATCCAGGGAAGAATAGTATTCACCACCCTTGCAGTTTCAGTACCTTACAATTTGAGACACACTTATGCATTTATCCCATCATTTCTCATTTTTACAAAAACCAGTGAAATGTATAAGGCAAATATTGTTATTTACATTTTAAAGATGAGGAAACTGAGGCCCAAGTTAACTACTTGGCTGATGTAGTCAAGTCCTCAAAGGTAATTATGGGTGGAGGCAAGATTTGACGTCAAGTCTCTGGTACAAGAACAGTACTAGTGGTTTTATGTTTCTTGCTGTTTCTTTGGTCTCCATTTCCATTCTTAGCATTTTCTTGTATTCCATTTGTTCTGTGGCACCAAGTCCCCTGTGTAGAAGAAGCTTGAAGGCAAGTAAGCCTCCCTGTCTTTCTGGTAGGACAGAGCAAACAAACTTCAAGCAGTTTATTCAAGAGCTTCTAGCACTCACTAGAGCTGACAACCTTCTCTTCATATTAGTTTTACAGATTCTTCAGGCTCCATTATTATTTTTGAAGATTTCTTCAAAGAAATAAACAGAATTACATTTTCTCCATAGAGCAAACCTCTACTGGTAATTGGTGATCCAAAATGATTTGAACTATTTGTTATGTAATTGTGTATATGTATGTGTATAGGTATTTTAATCAAAGACCAAAAAAGTTAAAATGTATCCTAAAAAGTGTTTATGTGTTTGTGCTCAAAATTTGTTTATAGTACCCATAATATGTGTATTGTACATATAGATAAAAATCAGACATTAATACTGCATTGGATTTTGACAACATTAAATTTTAGTATGAAAATCTTTATAGTATCAGGTTATAGTATTAAAATAAAACGTGTAGAGCAACAATTAGTTCTGGTTCAATTATTCCACAGCAAATTATCTTCAGTCCATTATTATGAATAAATGTATATGGTTCTTGCATTATTCATATATGAACTACAGGTTTGCATTTAGCTTTCTATTATTATTCCTGTGCGACACTCATTTTGTTCAGCTCATGGTCTTATTTCCAGTGCTACCTGAGTTTTCTTTTTTTTTTATTTTCTTTCAAACTATTTTATTATAAAAGGTTTTCTTAAATTTTGAAAAATGGAATCGTTTTGTATAAGTGCCCTTAGAAAAGATTGCATGATAGTCAAGTACTGTAATTCCTAAAACCAAAAGAAATTGTTGTAAGATATGAATGAAGATTATTTTAGAATTTTTTTACCTAAAAGCCCCAGAAATTTAATTGTAGGATTGATTGTTTCCCCTTATGAGCCACGTTGGTCTCTGGGGGCTGTATTTGGTTCCAAAATCTCATTGCAGCAGCTTCTGATTGAGACCACAGTCTGTGTTTTTACACAGTGATTTCTCAAAACACTCCACTGAGATAGGTGCTAATTTCTATCCTTCTTTATTTCTTACAAGTGGAATTCGAGTGAGGATGTTCAACCAGCCTTTTTTTCTTCTTTTAAGCTAACTTTCAGCACTTTGAATGTTCTTGGAAATGAAGGAAATCCATCCACCTAGACCAGGGAATTGTGCAGATTTACAAGACTGAAGTTGTACTGTTTTGTTACAATTTTTGTTAATTGTTAGTACCAGAGGAGATGTCATTGACACTGAAAATATTCTTTAAGATACTGGAAGAATAGATGGTACTAATCTTCTTGGAGCTGTTGCGTTTCAAAACAAAAGAAAGGGAGTTTTAGAATAGTGGAATTAAGCTGTACACCAATTGGTTATTATAGATGATGCATAGTGGTTTACTGGTGAGGTTCAGGCAATAGTAAGCCTGTCTCACAAAAAGATGGTATTTGGGCAGGATGCTGACAATCTTGCTGTTGACTGTATCTTATCCCTTTTTGTATTCTCCACAGCTCTGCAGACGGTGCTTTGTCTTAAATAGGTGTTCAATAAAGGTTTACTGCATGGATGAATGCATAGGCCCAGGTTTATTCTGAAAGGAAATTCATATTCATATGACATGGTATCTCCCAGAAGCACTTAATTTTAACCCCTTTAGACTTCCAGAAGATGCCAGGATGATCTTTCTAAAATGCAAATCTGGTCATGTCTTTCTTATATCTAATCACCTTTAGTGGCTCCCATTTGCACACATGAATCAATCCAAATTCCACAGCATGGTATGGAAAGCTTTTATCCCTGCCTCAGACTCCAGCTTCATCTCCTGCTCCTACTCTTCTCTGCCCTCTTCCCCTAAATAAAATAGGCACATTGACTTGCATTCTCTTTCTGTGTTTTTGTGTATTCTGTTCCCTGCCTTCTTTCTCTTCATGTACCTGGTTGATCACTACCTATCTTTTCGTACCAACCAGTTCAAAGCTCAATTCCTCTGAGAAGCTCCCCCTGAAACCCCACTTCTGAAGCCTGGTTCTTCTCTGTGTGTTGCGTGGGCTCCCAGTACCTTCTGATGCAGGTAGGTGGTTTCCTGTCCTCTGTTTCCCAGGTCTGCTCTGTGAAGACCCCGTATCTTTTTTATCTTTAATTCTAGGACACTCAACATCACAGTGCTGTGAACACAGTACGTACTCAAACACATTGGGGCAAAATAGGTAAAAAAAAAAAGGAGAAAAAAAGAAAAAAAGGAAGAGGAAGGGAAGGGGAGAAAAGTTACTATTGGGCTAGATCATTTTTCTGGCTCTCTAAGCCAGAGCCTAGAATAAATTTGATTTCTTTAGTTTCTATGTTTGGGGTTAGCACGGGGCAAGAATAGGTTTCTTTTTCTTCCTCTACACCCAGATGAACATGGCTTGTTACTATTTAGATCCATGAGCTCTAAATAGAAAACAGTACTCAACATTTTTATCATAAAAAAATTTGCTAAACAATGAATATAAATTTTAAAGGATTAACTTTTATATTTTGTAAACTTGTTCATAAGGCTTAGTAGTAACAACTTTGATACAATTCCTCTAGAGTGATGTAACATACAATAGCAATAATTTTCTTATTAAATTCTGCAGTTTGAAATCAAAGAAAGCATAATATTTCCAAGTATATTTGACTCCAATGTTAGGAGATGAAAATCCAATTCAGAAATAACCAAATTCTCACTCTATAATATTTTGTTTAAATACCAAGTAAAAAGTTAATTATTTTGCAGATTTGGATGTGTTTTTAGGTCATGAGATCAGTCTATTTTACTTCCTCTTCACCACAGGCTGGAGGCTCTTAACTATTTATGGATTTTACTCATCAGCAAGCTCTGCTAAGCTGAACTGCTCCAAGTATCGCAGGATTTTAATAGAAGTGGAGCTTTCTTTAAACATGGTTTCATTTAAAGATGTGTTTGAATATCTCGCTTTATAACATGTAAATATAATATCATTTCAAGAAAAAAGAAAATAATTAATCATGCACATTATAAAATCTAAACTATACATTACAATAAAAATTCTTAATGAGAAAAAGAGATCAGTTCCAGGGATAGGGCGAGAGGATGCAGAAAACATGGGGGACTATTAAAAACTCAATAGATTATGTCCTTTGCCATTCACACCCCTTTCCAAACTGCCTGAATTATCAGAGACTTCAACAAAAGACTTACATGAATAAATAAACAAATTGTTAGGGCAGGGAGGACTGATGTTCAACTCTAAAGGTAAAGTAAGAGTAAAATTCTTTGCTTGAATTGTTCATGTATGGTAGTTCTTGCTTTAGTTGTATTAATGCCCTTCACCCTTTTGCAACCTTTCCACTTATAAACATCGTGCCTCACAGTTGGAAAACCTGCCTATCTCTCAGATCAGGAAACCCTGTCCAAGGCCATTCAGTACAGAACAGCAAGTCTGCAGCAAAACTGAGAACCCAGGCCCTAGATTCCCGGTTGGTCAGACTACTAGACCACATTGCACCATCAGAGCGAAGACAAACAGGGGGGTTGTTCCAGGGCAGCCTGTGTTTGTTTACCAGTGTGTTTTCAGCCTGTCCGAAGCCCCGTTGTCCTAATTTCTTTTTCCTGTTTGCAACTTGTAAGCATTTCTGTCTTCCTTTCCCCTTACCTAGCCTATTTCTGTGATCACTTTCTTGTTTTTGAAGTGGAGTCTATAAACAACTGAAGAATAAAAAAGAATAAAATGATCAGGGGTTAGGTCATCTGGAAGCACGATGATATCAGGGTATAGTGCACATCTTACTATAAATAATATTAAGGAAGTACATCAGCAAAAAAGAATATTCTACAAAAAAAAGTGCTTGAAGCCCCGAACAACTTCTTATCTTCCCCACACATTTTGAGTCAAAGAATTTTAGGGAAGTAAAGATGTGATGGAAGTTAGATAATCAATTGGTTGTACTCCTCCAACCCAAATGCAATAGTGGTTTTGCCCAGACTTACAGTGTTGTAAATGAAACCTTACATTTGCAAAGTGTCTATTTAAATACATAAGGTAAGTAAATAATCACATAGGGTAGATCCACAGCCAATTTTCAGCTAAAAAAATAAGCATGATCAGCTTGACAAAACTGAAAAGGCTAGAAATAAAGTAGGGAAACAAATCTCACATATTATGATTGCTAACACTTGAGAGAAAGAGAGAAAGCTCTTTTTAGAGGAGGATGAGGAGGTAGACAAACTACTCCTGAAATTCTAAAGTGAACCTTCAGGATCTAGGAAGCTTTTAAGGTTAGAGACACTGGCTTCATTTATATCTAATTTCATTTAACTTTATTCCTTGATATAGGAATTATAGGTTTATCCTAACACTATTATTAAAGGCCATGGACAGGTCAATGTTTAGCTTGCTAATGTAATGAATATACAATACTTCGATCAGAAATTAAAAAACATATTCTTATAGAGGTAAAATTGTTTTTCTTAGTCTGTAAATTTTACAGTATTTTTCTCTCAGATTCTCTCTTGTTTTCTAAGATCTGTTTCTTTCGGTTTTAAAATCTGTACCTCTAGACTTGAACCTGGGAGTGGGTGAGGACAAGTGCTCAGCCATCAGAATGTCCACCTGGTCACCATGCTAAACTGTCCCTACAGCCAATAAAGCCAGACCTCTGGGTCCTTGCCCTTTCGTGCCCGAGATCTGTGGCTAGTGGCAGGAGCCTGGGCTGAGTGGCAGGAGCCACAGTGACCTCTGTGTGAGTAACCTGGCTGTAAGCCCTGACCCACGGGTGGG
Source organism: Daubentonia madagascariensis (assembly GCA_023783475.1). Classification (NCBI taxonomy): domain Eukaryota; kingdom Metazoa; phylum Chordata; class Mammalia; order Primates; family Daubentoniidae; genus Daubentonia; species Daubentonia madagascariensis. The sequence continues at coordinate 17,888,561 of JAKFHU010001684.1, read as the reverse complement.
GCTGGAGCATTTCAGTTCACACCCCGTTGCCTAATCCCTCTGACTCCAGTGGAAGTTAGGAAGGAAGGAATAGTATGACTCTTACCTCAAAAAAGGGTGTGGAAGGAAGAAGAAGAAAGATGGCCAAATAGCCTGAGGGTGATGGAAGTTCCTGGCCTCCATGTCACCCCTCTTGGGAAAGTCCAGACTCTTCATTTCATATAGACGGTTAGGAGGATAATAGGATCTTTCAAACTGGAAACTAATGGCCAGGCTATTGTTAATAGTTTGTCCAAGAGAAAAGAATTTAATTAGGTGGTAAACCACCCTGGATAGAAAAGGAAAGGAGGTCTCTTAAGAGCCCTAACAATGAGAAGAAAAGTGAAATCCTACCATTTGTTTGTACTAAAGGATATTTGGAAGCCAGGCCTCTGTGTGATACAAACATGCCTTTATCAAATTGCCATCCTACCCCACTGTAATGGGCCACTCTCTCAAGGGACTGGGAAGAGGGAGGAGAGCAGTCTGCTGGCTCATTAACCTACATGAAAAAAAATTTTTTTTCTAGTTGTCCCCAAGAATATTTTCCAGATGTTTGACTCTTAGACCATTGTATTTTCTCCTGGGGAGACGGGAGCCAACAACTGCACACAAAAGAAATCTCATGAAACCTTGTGAATGTGGACTATCGTGTGTCTGGGTGTCCTGGGCATTCAGAAGCCAGGTGACTGCACCATTGTGAACAGAGATTCCCTCAACCACACTATCCTCATCATGACTTTCCAGAATAGACACACCTGGAAGAACCAGCCAGTGAAGCTCTGAGTTTTCAATAGATGTGGGGCAAAAAAAAAAAAAAAAAACCAGAAGGGGCAGCACTCTTTGTCTAACAGCATTTCCCAAAGGGTCATTTTTTGGTGGCTTCCAAGAGCCACCAGAGGTGGTCAACTACCGTGATGTAGGTACCAGCCTAATTCTTTGACTTCTCATACTGCCTGGGGGAGGCTAGTCCGACACCAAATAAAAGAGGAAGCAAATCACTCACTCATGCTCTTGAATCTAAAGGCTAAGGAAGAGGGAAGCCTTTGCAAGCTAGCATCCTCCCGCCTTTCTCCGTTTTCCTTCCATCTTTGGCTTTTTTTGGTGGAAAGGGCTTGACCTTAGTTATATTCCCAAATAATGATTGAATTGGAGGATCTTGTACTTTTGACATTTCCTTCATAGAATCTAAGATCAGGAAGAGCCCTTACACACAGATTTACGACTTGACTGGTTGATTCATTTTTCACCCATCCATTTAGCAGGCATTTGTTTAGGGCCTACCGTGCGATAAGCATAGCGCAAGGGCTGAGAAAGATGCAAAGACAAAAGGATATTGGTTTCTGCCCTGGAGAAGCTCATGGTCCAGTGGTGGAGATAGACACGGAAACAAATGTTTTAGTATGAATCATGGCTCACAAATGGAGGTAAATGTGCGATCAATGTCATGTGCCTTTACTTTTTGCTAAAGGAGATTAAATGCTACCCTGAGCTCTCATCCTGCTGGGCATCTAGGAAGTTCAATCTCAGTTACTATTGAGGGTTCCTCCCTGCTTTGTCCTTCTTTCATGCAAAGGTCCTATGGTCTTTCACAGCCCGGAGCATGCGAGGAGACCCCCTTCAATTCTGGTTCCCCATGGGCTATTCCTGGATGCCCATGGTCCAAGCCTGGCTGGTTACTTGAGGTCTGGAAGATCCACTACTTCCATGATGTACATAGGCCATTGGATTTTTGAGGACCTAGGAGCCTGATGCCCAAGGTCAGCTTCCTAGATACACAGGGAGCCACTCCCCTCCTATGGTCCTGCCTCTTCCCAAGCCTCTGCCACAGAGTAGGGCCTGCCTGGGTCCTGCTGCCCACAGCACCCACCCCGCTCTTTTGTCTTCCCTGACTGGGAATCTCCTCTCTCTCCATCTTCTGTATTTCTTCCACCCCAACTCAGCAGAATCTGCTCCAAGAGATCATACTTTCCACAAAAAAATATAAATTAATATCTCAGTGAATTATTCTGTCCTTTGTCCCTAGAAGTGAGTGCCTCCACAACTGTCATGCCCTGGGCAACTCCTGTGCCTCACTCCAGTCCCAGCGGGTATCAGAGCATAGGCCTCAGTAAAGCGCCATGGGAAGGAAGCAACTACCTATTGGGGAATTTGGGACTCAGAGAAGATGATGTTTCTTCTGGGTCCTGACGCATGGAGATGTGCATGATGTGCATGGGGCATGGGGGATGGACATTTGGAAAACAGAGAGGGATGACAGAGCCTGTGTGTTCCAAGGAATGTGAAGATCCTGCTAAGGTTAAGGTATAGGGGTGGGGTGGGGAGGGGGGTGATGGCTAGAGATGAGGCCAGAAAAGGGGTTGGAATTAAATTTTGAAGGGACTTATAGTAAATTTGGGGGGTTTTAAGGTGAGTTTCTAAGGTAAGCAGATAGTTTAAGGTTGCATGCCTTCATATGGAGGCAAATCCATGGACTTTGGAGTATGCTGAATGTAGCTTGCAATCCCAACTTAGTCACTGTCCTGCCATATGGTCCTGAGCAAGTTATTTAGCTTCTCTGTGTCTCACTTTCTATTATCTGTAAAATGGACATAGATAATGGTAGCACCTGTCGTCGAATGAAATCAGAGGCACTTTGTACCCTTACAACCAGAAGTCTTGACTTCTGACTTCAGTTGAGAGAGACAAAAATATGAATAGGGCAGAGGTAAAGAAACAACATGCCATGCTGACATGTGGCTATGCAGTGCCACATGTCCATATGTAAAGCATCTGCCCAGTTCTGGCCACATAATTAGTATTAAATAAATATTAGCTAGTAAAATTATAATTTTAAAGTTATGTTCATGTCATTATACCCACAGCAACCTGGAGAGGTAGGCCCAGCATGTACTGCTGCACTATTCTGTAGCTTATAGAGATATCAATGGCTCAGAACTTAAAGTGCTCTTTAAAATAAGCCTCCTGGCAAATATAAGATGTGAAGTGACATTGTAGATAATAATGGTCCCAAAGGTCAAAGGAGATGAACATCGGAACCAGCATGTAGGGCCAGGGCTTTGACAATTTACCTAGTGCAAGGGCAGTGTCCAGCACCCAGATGCTACCCAAGTCATTTTGTTTTCAGATTCCCCAAGAAAATAAGATAAAAATAAAAATGAGTAATCAAAAGAGGTAAAATGGTGTATTAGCATCCTAAGGCTGCTGTAACAAAATACCACAAAGCCGGTGATTTAAAACAAAAATTATCCTTGCACAGTATAGGCTAAAGAGGGCCATACTCCCTCTGAGTCTCTGGGTAGCATCCTTCTCCACCTCTTCCTGAACTCTGGTGTGGGCTGCCTCTTTTCACATGGTCTTCTCTCTGTGTGTCTGTCTCTATGTTTCTTTTCTTCTTTTAAGGACATCAGTCAAATTGGATTAAGCCCCACCTGACTCCAGTATACCTCATCTTATCTTATATCTTAATTATGAGATCTGTGAAGACCCTATTTCCAATTAAAGTCACATTCCTAAATATCAGGGATTAGGACTTCAATCTGTCTTTTGGGGAATGCAATTCAACCTACAGGTGGTGTCATGGAAAGAGGACAGGGCTCGCAGCTGTGGCAAAGTTACCTCTCAGGGGTCAGATGTGTTATTTGTGAAATCAGCAGTTATCTGAGCTTCTGAGATTTTCTTGATTCTAAAAACGAAATACACCTCGAGGCAAAAACTGAAGTAACGAATTGAAACTGTGTTCAAATCAAAACCCAAATTTGAGGAATTAAGGATTACATAACTAATAACCTAAGCCCTTACTGACCCTGGCTGCATTAGGAAGCGCTGCTTGTGAAAGAACGCACTCTGAACAATTTCTTTAGTCGGGCAGAGGATAGCCTTTCTTGTGTAACTGGCATTTCCCACTCCTCCCTTAAAATGTGCTTTGATAAATATATTCGGAAGAAACAGAAGTATAAGAAAATGGAAAATTTTGTTTACTCTGTAAATCTCATTGTCCCATATGATGATTTGAGCGTTGGGTACCAAAGTATACTATTATTTAAGAATTTCCCCCCTTAGGTTGATTGTGAAATAAAGATCACCGCTGAAGACTTTCAATTCATCATCTCCACCCACTTCGCACCCCCTTACCACCCCCTTGCCTCTCATCCCTGCTTGCAGTAACTCATTTTTCGCAGTTCTCTGTAATACAGTGATGCATAGGTCACACTTTTAGTTTGATTCTGTTTTCAATATATATCACATTTTAGGGTAGTCTTGCCTGCTGATATCCAGCCAGTTATTCTCATATCACATTCTCTCATCTTTACATGTTTATGCGATTTTTGATGGTATATATGAATAATGAGCACCTGCTAGGATTTCATCGTGGGTTGGCCCAAGGCAACCCAAACGTTGACAACTACTCTGTATCCCTGAGAAGGATACAAAAGTTTGGTAGGATCTTAAAAGGTGGTTCAAATGGGAACAAAATTCTATTAGGGGGATAATATGAGATGAGATTTAGAAGTTGAAGACCATACAGCATATTTGGAGGAAATTGATTTATTTCACTAATGATTATCTTCGTTCAGACAGATATAATGAAATACCTTAGACTGGGTAATGCACAAGCAATAGGAATTATTGCTCACAGTTCTGGAGGCTGGGGACTCCAAGATTAAGGCAGCAGTTGATGTGGGGTCTGGTCAGGGTTTGCTCTCTGCTTCAGAGATGGTGCCTTCTTGCTGCATCCTCACATGGCAGGAAGGACAAGGGAGCTCACTAGAGCCTCTTTTATAAGGGCATTAATCCTACTTATGAGGTTGGAACACTCATGACTTAATCACTTCTCAAAGGCCCCACCTCTTAATACCATCACATTGGGTATTAGGTTTTAACATATGAATTCTGAGGGGACACAGACATTCAGACCATAGCAATGATTTAGTCCCCAATGAACCTGAAAAAGGCGTGCTTGGCCCAAATTATGGAAGGGCTTTGCCTCCAAGGCTAACAGTTTGGGTATTTATTCTGTAGACATAAAGGAATGACTGAAGGTTTTGGAAAAGGTGATTTACCTAAGGAGATGTTTTAGTAAGAAATCCCTTTAGCAATACAGAAGGTGGGTTGGTGAGGGAGAATCTGCATTTGCAGAGTCCATCAGCAAAGCCATTACAAAAGTTGGAACAAGGCGTAAAAATAAGCCTGCATGAAGGTAGTTGTCTCAGGAGAGAAACAGAAGGTATAAATATGAGAACATATAGACCCAGAACCAATTTGTCATTGGCATGAAAATGAGATTTCTAGTCCTAGCAAGTGTGGGGATGATGTGACCTCATGAATGTGTGAGGATTATGTTCTATTTTGGATGTGTTGAGTTTGAGGTGACTTCAGGACAACCCAGAGAAGATGTTCCCTGGGAGGCATGAGGTCACTATCTCTGCTCTGGTATGTTTGTAAAGAAGACTCCCAAGGACACATACTGCAGCTCTGTGTCCTTTGCCGAATTCAGATGTCCTGCCCTGTGTTTACCGAACACATGGTGGTTACTCAGTAAAGCCCAGTTAGGATCTTTACATAGCACCTTTCATGGAATGCTCAACAAAGTCATTAGCAGCCCTACCTATCTACCCTGCCATAAATGTGGAAAACTTGTAGTTCTAACATTTTTAATGCAGCAACTTCTAACCAGGACATTTGTCTAAAGTCAGCTTTTTACCGAGGAGTGAACAGTAATATAAGAAAAGCCTGGAGTCACATATTCCATGTATCTAAGAAATAGGAATAGATTTCAGGAGCCTGAACTCCCAGATGCCTACTTTCATCGGGCTACTTATTTTTTTTCTTTGCTAGTTGATTTATTAACATTATGTACTACAGAAGTTTCAAAGACCCCATCTAAGAAGAATAACCAGAAAAAATCCTATTTTATCCATAAAGTGGGGGTTAGGAGAGAAGCGTTGGTTTGATGCCAAAAGCAGTCATGTGTTTTAGATATGCCCTTGGTTGGTATGCTCATAAAAATAATTTACAGGGGGAAAGTTGATATGGAGGCACTTTGTACCCTTACAACCAGAAGTCTTGACTTCTGACTTCAGTTGAGAGAGACAAAAATATGAATAGGGCAGAGGTAAAGAAACAACATGCCATGCTGACATGTGGCTATGCAGTGCCTAGACCAGTTAGCTAACACCATATGAGAAGGGCAGCTCATCTGCTTTTCCATAGACTCAGGCAAGATGGAGTGGAGAAAGACATTTTGCACCCAAAGCCAGGACCTAATGGGTTCGAATTTTGACTGTGTCCCAGAAGTCCTGCTACTAGCCTTGCGTAAATCACTTCACCCTCTACACATTGGCAGTTTCACCTGTAGTTTTCTCTCCTTCATACATTACCTTCTTTATTGATTCTCGACCCCTGCAGCCGTCTTTAAGCAATCACACACCAAATGCATAAAATACCTACATATTTGTGGGTGATGTGTGTTTCCTACTGAGACAAGCTCCTCTTCTTGTGGCTAACAATGAAGATTACAAGTGTAAAGCATGACTCACTTGTGTCAAGATGATATGACTTAACTGAAGGTCACTTTCAGCATACTTTATTTACCATGCCTCCCAGGCACTGCTGATAAGAAAAAGACAAAAGGACAAAGACAAAATTAACTTTTAATTTCCCATCCAACCTACAACTGACAGAAACAGAGAGATGGGTAGAATCCCTTCTAACATAAAATGAAGAATTATATATTAAACATCTTTTCTGATTTAACTTATCAGAGATAACCAAACATGCAACTATCTAAATCTATATTTATAGGTAAGGTCCCTAGCTCTGAACACTGATAAATTTTAGTGACACATTTTCATGTCTAGTATCAGTCCAAAAATCTTTCAGCCCTAAATTAGATGAATAAATAAACAAATCAGATATATTAATTTTTTCTTTGGAATAGTTTTCTTTCCAAGCAATCACTAAAGTTATTTACATGCTGATATAAGACATTACTTCACATAATGAGTGACAATTTTCTCTCCCTCTAAGGTATGAGACACAAAACCTTCTTCAGTAATTTATTTTTGAAATTCTATAGCATCACCAGGAATATTAGTAAGGAATTTGATTTTTTTTCATTTGATTTATTTCATGAAACCAAATCAATAATTGTGATGGGTAAAGCATTAGCTATACAAGCCACCTAATAATATGTGGATGATATATATTAACTACGAACAATGAATTGATTTTACTGAACATTCCATCCATACATGAGCTATGAAGGTTAAGGACAAATTACCAGTGCTTTCAAATGATAGATTTAAAACAATTTTTTAGTGTGGCTTTTTTTATATAAACTTTTCGTCTTTGTGTAGTGTATCCTAATTCTGGTAATTTTACAAGCAAGGCACACCCTGGGCTTCAAGAAAGTCCAATTCAGTAACGTTTAAAAATATATATGAATTAATTATTACTTTGTTGCTTTACAAATTCATTCTTTATTTTAAAAAAGTAAAAGTTACCCTATTGCATGTAAGTCTAATCTGATTGCTATGATAATGATTGATTACTCAGAAACATATCTGTTTTACAAGGCATGTTTTACTTCTGCTATATCTTTTTCAACACACAGGATTTCTACTTAAAAGTGATGCAAATTCAGGAAAAATGTTCAGTACTGACTTTAGATTCGACAAGCTGAGAAACTGGCAAGGGAGTAAGCATCCCACCAAAATTACAGTACTTGAGAATTACATAATCATTCTGTTTTACCCTAAGATAGTTCAAGAATTCACAATGAAACAGAATCTCCGAAGGAAAATAATCTCCAACTCTATAACACATACAGTATATGTAGCATTTATAATCTGAATATCCAGAGTTTTAGTCCCCAAACTTCTCCTTTGCTCAGGAAACATTAGATGTTCTTTAGAACATTAAATGTTCTAAGTTCTATGCTTAGTCTTAATCAGTAGAACTGGAGGTGATATTCAAAAGGAATAGACAAACACTGGAAGAATTAAAAGTATTTTCATTTAAATTTTAAAAAGGATATCTGATTTTCTGAGGTTTTGGAATTTAAAAATAACTTTAAAAATTTTTATTAGCGGTGATAGTTTCTTGCAGAAAATGATGGATAAGCAAAAAGAATGAAATAATTCCAAAATTACAGCTATGCATACTCTCTGTTGAATTGTGTCCCCTGCCCCAAAATTCAAATGTTGCAGTCCTAATCCCCAGTACCTCAGAATGTAACTTATTTGGAGATAAGATCTTTACAGAGATAATCAAGTTAAGGTAAAATTATTAGGGTAGACTCTAATCCAACGTGGCTGGTATCCTTATGAAAAGAGAAAATTTGGACAAAGATATCCATAGAGAAAAGACAATGTGGAGACATGGGGAGAAGATGGCCATCTGCAAGCAAAGGAGAGAGGCCTGGAACAAGATCCTTCCCTCGTAGCACTCAGAAGGAGTCAACGCCACTGACACCTTAATTTTGGTGTGAGAATTTATTCTCACAATTCTAGCTTCCAGAATTGTGAGAATAAATTTCTGTTGTTTAAGCTACCCAGTCTGTGGTACAATTATGGTAGTCCTAGCAAACTAACACTCTCTTCGTCTTTTTGCTAAGCTTATATATACATTATATATATAATATATATTATATATTATATAATGCTTAACATATATAAGCACACACATACATATATATGAACATGTATATATATTTAATATATATTTAATTGGTGTCATAATTTACATACTGTTTTGTAACTTTTTTCATTTTCCATATAAGAATATTTCCCTATGTCTTAAGATATGCTAGTAATAATAATAATAAAGTTAACATTGATTAAACATTTATTAGGTACCAGGCTCTAAATATGTCTACTATTTTAATCCTCATAATGTCTAAAAGAACATTATTTTTAATGGTGATATAGTATTCCATTACATGGACATATCATAATATATGTGAAGTAGATCTTATTATCAAATACTGAGGTTTATTCTATTTGTTTTGGTTTAATAAATATCTCTGCCATGAACTTCTTTGTATCAGAGTCTAGGCATATTCGTACTACCTTTTTGGGACAAGGGTCTGTGAGTTTATAAAATTTTAAGGTAATTTGGCAAAATATATATATTTATATAATATATACTATATTTTATTTATACATATTACATAATAAGTACATATATACACATACATACATACATTGAGAGAGAGAAAGAGAAATTACCTTCGAGAATATTCATACCAATTTTTACTCCTACCAGCAATAAATGAAAGTGCCTATTTTCCTTTATCCTCTTGTTTTTTAAAGCCAAGTCAATTTGTAGGCAAATGATATCTCATTGTCTTAATTTGAAGGTCTCTGACTCCTAATAAACTTGAACTTTCAAAATGTGTCCTTTAGTCCTTCCTGTTGTATTTTTTGTGAGTGTCTTGTTTTTTGATTTATTTTTAATCTAAGGTCATAGTGAAAGTTTTTTTTCCCTGGATTATTTTCGTGACTTTCCCATCTCCCAAAGTCCCTCCTAGTTTCAGAATTACCACCAGCTACCCTTGTTCGGCCACTTCTCACCCAGAATGCCTCTTATCTGTCCTAGGATCGCATTTCTGACAATCTCGATCAAACTGAACACAAATATAAACCAGAATATAAGATATGAGAATATGAGATACAGGAATGAAGCAAAATGCAAGCACGAAGTGCATGCATGTTGCTGCAACAAGGAGACCCTCATACCAGAGTTTCTTTATGCAAATTTTAGCTAAAGTAGATAACAGACTAGAAAAATCAGAGAGAAAAAATGATGGCTCTTTGAAGCCAATTCATAGTAAATAAAACACTCTTCTTTTCTTGCCTGAAATTTTCCCTCTGCACGCGAGACTCCTTGCTTCCTTGCCCTCAGCTCACTTTCTCACTCCCTTCCCCGGGATTCACGTGTTACTATAGAGATGTAACTTAGTGGATTTTCTCCCCATCTCCTAGGTGGCTCCTTTTTCATATGCTAATATTGCACTTCACATGAATCTCCCATATGGCACTTGTGTAATATCTCTTAATTATTTGTTCATCTATCTGCTTACCAGACTAGACCGTGAATGCCTTCAAGTCATCCTGCAGTTTGTCTTTGCAGCATCAGTGCCTGGTCCCAGACAAAGGTTGCCATATAGTAATCACACGGTTGCTGATGTCGCTCATCCTGAAGGCATATTTGGATTGAGGGCAGATCCAAATATTTATCCTTATGTCTAAGACTAAATCTTATGAAATTTTGTTGATGTTCAGAGTGAGCTATTTGAAAGGAAACAAATGCACCAGCTTAAGCACAACAGAATGATACATGGATCTACTTGAATCCCTGATAGGCTTAGTTACATATCTATGTATGCAAATGTGACAATTATAAATATCACAAATCTCCATATCTCTCCTGGTCTCAAGTTCTTGTTTTTGATTCGGTTTTAATCTGCAAAACAAGAGGGTTTTGACATCATTTCCAAGGTGTTTTTCAGTCCCCAAATCCTGTGATTCTGATTCCACTTGGGCAAGCCTGGATGTAAAGTGTCTCCCCTGCTATTCTGGGAGCAGGTTGAGCCTGGTGCTGCTTGTGTCACTGTCTCAGAGTCTCAGAGATAGCATGCTGTTTACACACAACAGTGCCGCCCTGCCTCTCATAGCTGATCCTATCAGACATGGTTATTTCCAGCTGTCTTCGGGAGCAGACAGCTGCCGTGTCCAAATTTGCCTGCTTTGCTACTGGAGAGTATAGCAAGCACAGTCACGCTCCTTGCAGGGCTCTTGGACTGCTAAACAAATGCTTGGGAGAATGTGACCTCACAGGGACAGATAGCTGCATGTAAGGGCTAAGTGGGAACCACGGCTGCCTCACATTTTCATTAGGTTTGCAAATTTGTCCAGTAGCCAGCTGGGGCCAGAACTGGGGGAGACAAAGACAATTAAAAAAAAACATTCATTAAGAACAAACAAGCCTAAAGAAATTAAGAAAATGGCACAACTTTACAACCTGCTAATAACAATATTTTTTGTAAGTATGTAAGCTTATAGATATGGTAAGTATTTCTCTGTAAATGTGTTTGTAAGTATGTAGGTATTGCATGGAGCAATGGTTTAAAACCCTGATATCACAAGGAACTAAAAATGTCCAACAATTTGAGAAATGGTTACCAACACCCTCCTAGTCTGTGCAGTGTTGGACAGACACTTTTCAGATTTGGGTACTCTTCTTAGTGCTGAAACTTGAGCAGAAAGTTAATAACTTCAAAATGGTTAGAAGAGAGTGATAGTGATATTTGAAAATGGCAAATAAGACTTATTAATCATCTCATCAAAATGACTTTCACATACTACAAAGCTCCAGTAGGCCTGTGCATGTTTACTTAATCTAGTGCTATATACAAAAAATGCTCAAGTTGACAATTTTGAAGATGGAATCAAGACCTCTATTTTGCTCTTAGCAAAACTGTGTGACACATAGTTGAAGGGCTGTCGCGTCTACCTTAACCAGAAAACTGAGTTGCTGGGACCATTACCCCACCTGCCTAAGCAGCTTCTATTTTGTGCCACAGTGCAGTAGACTCCTTTGCACAGACAGTGACAGGATCTGAATAGAGATGACCTCATTTCCAACAGGTTATACACAGCTCTCCTAGAGGACCAAATTTTCCTGATTCAAGTTGAATTCAGAGGGAAAACAGACTCAAGTCTAAATCATTTAGTCTCTTTTACCTGGTTTCTACTTGACAAAAGAATTTGAAAGACTGATTTAGATGTTAGCTTCCTGCAGTCGCTACAAGACACTAAAGAATTTTTTTAGACAAATTCTAGCAATACAACAATTTCATTTATACAAATTATTTTAAATGGCTCTTTGTGATGTGCAAAGAATTATATTTGGCCTGGCAGAGGGCTTCCAGGGCCCCAGGGAAGAGTCTTCAATAGAGAAGAGTCTTCAATAGAGAAGTCATCCACTACTTATCTTTCTGAGAAGGAAAAGATTTACTTTGGGTAAAATGCAAGAGCCATTATTAAATAAAGACTAACAACAAAAATGAACCCTAAGTCTTTGGCAGTTTCTCTAAAATTTTATTAGATAAATTTGAATAGCACTGACTTTTCATAATAAGGTCCAGTAAGAATAAGGATATTTGTGTATCTCCACTGAAAAGAATTCCTATTTTCGTACACTTGGACAATATTTAATTTTACTAGGTCATAGATAATGGGAAACCCACATGTCACAGAGATCAAGTCCTTGGTTTTCAATAAGCACTTATAGTAGGTACATAAGCTAATGAAGGAGTCTTACTTGGTTATAAATGATTGCAGGATATTTCATAATAACAACCACACCATCACTTTAATATGCCTGCCAAGTACAATGAAGCATTTATCAAATATATTTCCAGCCTGTAGTTGTTGGGAAAATGTAGTTATTTTTAGAGAGTCTTGAGAAATTTATTTTCTCAGATGCTGGTTTTCTAGCATTTTGAGAGGACCTTAACTAAGCCACTGGTATGGGAAACTACTAGGATGGTAAAGACTCCACAATGCCACACTGCCCTTCCTGTTTTTAAAAATCTGTGTCAGTGCTAGTCACACTAGGACAGAATGTATCTCTTGAACAAATTCCATCACCTGAAATGCAAAAGTATTTCTCTTTTTGAACACTGATGTTGACTCAACCCTTATCTGGCTTTTCTATAGCAAAATATATACATAATTAACACTTACTAAATGCCAAGAACTGTACCAAGTGCATTGTACTCCTAATTCTCAAAAGGTCCCCATCATACCATCATATGGGCTATGACATTTTCATCCATCGTACAGCTGAGGAAACTTAAACACAGGGTGTTAAGTAACTTGTTCAAGGTCACACAGGTGGCAAGTGTCAGGGCAAGGAAGATCCAACCCAAATAATGAGCTTCAGAGCCTGGATGTGTAGCCACTGTTATTGAGCCTCATTGGGCCTCATCCACACAATTAGCAAAAGCTGTAAGGATTCAGGATTCAAGTGTCTATGTGTGTGCAGGAGGAGGCATCTTTATTATTAAGGATTGTATTTAAGGTCATATTTTCATAGGAAATAGGCTGCCACTTTACTACTTTATGACTCACATTGCTAAAGTTGAAAATCCAGGTGCCATATTTTGCCTGTCTTAAAGACACTGAAGTGCTGTTTCACCTGGGAAAATGAAAAACTAGAACTGTATTTGAAATAAAGATAGGCATAGCTTGAGACTTTAAAGGACAATCAATTGTCTCTGATTTTTTTGAAAACTTTCAAGCTTACAGAAAAGCTGAGAGCATAACATGTGGAATAACTATAGAACTGTCACCTAGATTTATCGTCGTTAACATTTTGCCATATTTGCTTTATATATTTTTTTATTTTGCTCAAGTATTTGAGAGCAAATCACAAATATCATGGCATATAACCCTAAATATTTAAGTATGTATCTTTGAAAAATAAGGACAATTTCCAATGTTTTCCTACAATTTGCAATAATAGCACTGTTATTAGCACATCTAAGAAAATTATAATAATTCTTTAATGTCATCCAATAGACAAGCCATATTTAAATCCCCCCAATTGTACAGAACATATATTTTACAATTGTTTTGTTCAATCCAGGGTCAAAAGAAGATCCTTTTGCTGGTTATAACTCTTAAATCTCTTTTTCTAATTCCTTTTTGAAGTTGTTTCATTGTACTTCTAGAAAGTCTTTCTCAAATTTTTCTTAAAATAAACAAGTGATTTTTTAAAATTCAAAAGCAAAGATTAATAACTAGAGTTGATACCTTTTTTAGGGAAATTAAAACAAATAAAAGATAGCTGTATTTTAATTATCTTTTAGATATCCTTTCCGAATTGTCTAGTGCAATGACTTCTGCTGCCTCCACCACCATGGTCTCATCCTTTCCAGCCCATGTCTCAGATTAAAACTAATGAAAAAAGTAAACCTTCGAAATTCAGAGCTGAGAGATCAATGATGTTGGAGATCAACTGAAATAACCACCTCGTTTAACACGTTAGAAAACCAGGTTTCAAAGTAATTAAATAAGTTTTCCAGGGTCACTACATATTATCAGAAAATGGAAGCAAAAGTCCAGTCCTTTTTCCAGTAAGACCACAGTAGAAAATCATATTACATGGTACCTGTTCTTCTGAAAAATTGCAGAACTAATGACTTTTCAGATCCTATGCTCTGGTTATTCCTGACATTGCAATTTACATCTGTGCAGCATATTTTACCAAACTAGTATGCAAGCGAGCTCTAAAAACCCAGTTCAAAACTGTGGACATGAGGCCGAAAGTTTGTCGTGAATCTTTTGTGCTTCTCTGCAAGCCTGCTGAGGACTCACACAGAACTGGATGGACTATATCTCCCAAGAGAACCTCATAAACTCACCCACTAACAGGCTTAAGGAGACCCAGTACAATGCCCTCTTCCCAGACTGTTTTTCAGACTAGCTTTTCTCTTACCATTGGGGAAATATTTTTCCTCTTTCCATGTGGCTCTGGTGAGACTGCCAGTCATGATCTTTCTCTACCCAAAGGGAAACATTATCCAGCTTGGCTAACGGTGGAACCCCATTCCCCCATTCAAACGGTTTATAGGGTACACGTTCAACCCAAGAAGGGCCCATCAGGGCACATGTGCAATTCGATATACGAGAACTGGGAGTAAAACTGTTCTCACTTTCTTTTGGATAATACACTCTAGTGTACGAGCTTTGACAACCTTTCCTGCTGATGAACCTAGAGAGAACTTTAGGTCATACAGATTTGGGAGATAGAAAGAAAGAGCCCTGACAACAACACTTAGGCCTCCTTGGAATTCTAAATTAAGTGAACTAAAAAATTTACTAGATTTTTGTCATTTACATCCAAAAGAATTCTTGTGAGTACAAGACCTGCTTTGCAGAGTACCATCAAGTCTAATGTTTTAAGACATCTAAAGGTAGTGGTTTGCACCTTGTCACAACTATTTATAATTTTGAAAACAGAAGTTACACATGAACAGGGGTAGTCTACCCAGCAGTGACCAATCAGAAATAAAATTTGTGTTTTCCTTTTCTTTAGAGAGAAAAGTGCTAAAGACTTCATAATTTAGGCCAGGATGAAAAATCACCTTGGAGTCACAGGGAGTAGCCTGATTTAGAAAGGTGGAAATACAGAACCTTTGGATTACTTGAGAACCTTCCTGAGGAAGATATATATCACCTTGGCTAAAGCATTGAGGATTGATCCCCCAAGAAAGGTGAGCATAGGGTAAACCTGAAAGGTATGAGGAAAGGAGGTAAGATCAGTTACCCTTCCCTTTGGTAGGTCACTAAGGAGGAAAAGGCATGGGGGGCCAGGGCTTGGGAGTTAGTACACATGAGACTGGATCTGTCCCAGCCCCTTAGTACCTGCTTGCAGTTTAGAAACTGGCTGTCTGTGTATAACAGCAATTGTCGGGCTCCAAACATGGACAGCCTTTGGCCAACCTTAGAACCAAAGAAATGGAATGGCTGCCGTATTCTGGGCCTGTAATCACTGTTCCAGCTGTGTAGAGTTAATCTTTGAGAAGCAGCAGCAGCAGAGCATTGACCTGCCTCCGTGTCTCTCCCTACTTGGTGGTAGCCAGAACTGCCCCTCTTTGGACTGGAGGAGTTTGCAGAGGGTAGGGAGTGGGTGGGTAGGGGAAAGGCAGGGAACCTCAAGAAAAAAATACTAGACTTTCAGTTAAGAAGACATGTGGGTCTTTGTTATGGTTTGAATGTGTCCCCCTAAAAATCATGCACTGGAAACTTAATCCCCAATGCAATAGTGTTGGGAGATGCGGCCTAATAGGGGCTGTTTAGGTCATAAGGGCTTTACCTTCATGAATGGATTAAGAAGGCTGGAGGTGAGAGTTTGATCTCTTTCTCTCACCCGTGCGATGTCTTCCACCATGCTATGAGGCAGCAACAGGACCCTTACCAGATGCTGGCCCCACAATATTGGATTTTCCAGTCTCCAGAACTTTAAGAAATAAATTTATTTGCTTTATAAATTACCCGGTCTCTGGCATTCTATTGTAGCAGCACAAAATGGACTAAGCAGTCCTACAGCAATTAATTGAAAATGAAAAAAAAAAAAGTGACTGTCTTTGTAGCAGGATTTGTGGAGCAGTTTATATTGGTCAGAGACATCCCTATCTATGGCTATATAAAAAGATATATCTGTGATAGGTAGACTGATAGATAGATAGAACATATACTTTCATTTGCTAAAAGAATTTGGGTATTCAAAGAAATCTTAAACCGTATTCTTTGATATTTGATCCGCCAACTGTGAGGTCTTCAAAAGTGGTCTCAGTGGAGGACAACACTGGACTCTCTTTTGTCCAATTCTGGGCAGACTTTCTGCAATATATTTAATGCAAGTTTTTATATGCACACAGTTATACTCCCAATGGAGGCAATATAATTTGTAAACCAGAACTGGAAAATGATGAATTATTTGTTCTTACCCATAGGTGGTAGATACCTGTAGATCATATTCGGTGTATTGGTATAGACACCAGACTGCCACTACATTCCCATCTCAATGAGTTAATTTTACTTAGAGACCATGTTGTACACTTCTCTTGAAAATTGCTTTACATATTGCTCTTTTGTTTTACCTAAGTCACTGCCTCACAGCCTGTGTCCTTTGTAATTTATTAGGTACCTTTCACAACCTGTAACAAATTCCTATTGTCTGGTCTTATCCCTTTTGTTATTCCACCTACTAGAAATGTTTATTAGGCTTCCCCAGTCAGCTCACTCTTCCTTCAGTCATCACTGTCAGGCTCCCTAACAGAGATTTCTTCTCTCACCCGCCCGGTGCTTGCTTCACCCTCCAGTCTTGAATGTTTGGGAAACATTTTTGGTTTCAACATAAGCAGTTAATCATGCACATTTATGACCTGCAATCTCCAAGAAGGCTTCAGGATGTACCCAGTGGGAGAGTTCATGGACTAGTAGGCAAAATACCAGCTCAGATGGGGATACTTGATACTCCAGTATTTCTGGCTCTTCTAAATATTGCCTGAATCTCTATAAAAAAAAAAAAAAAGACATTGAAATGTGCTGATTTTCTGATTTAGTGAGAAGGTAGGAAGTGAAAAAGATCATTTTAAGGCTCTTCCACCTTCTCCCTAGTCTGCCCTCCCTACAGACATCTTTCTCCTGTCCCTGTTCCTTTTCCCCTTTACTGTCTGCTACAACCTGAAAGTTGGCTCAGCCTAAAAATATGACTGGGCAGGAAAATCTTAACAGGGTATATGGTCATGGGTATAAAGGTGGTTGCAAAATATATTTTTGGAGTGGGTTGTGGATAGGAGCTAATATCTGGGATTCCACTGCTCTGGTAACAGAAACAGAGAGAATAAGAGAGAGAAAATAAAGTCATCATTCATTATAAATCCATCTTCTAACTTGGTCCAATAGCTGTTTCCAAAGCCACTATGTTACAAGATTTTATCTCATGATGTTTTTTCCTTTATAAGTTATACAAGTCATACCTTCTTGTAACAAAATCAAATAATACAGAAGTCTAAAAAAGTCTCAAAACCTCCCAAGCCTGAATCCCTGGAAGGAAAAATTAGGTAATTTTTTAGACTTGCAAGTTTTTATATATACATGTATTTTTTTCAACATATTTCAACATTACAACATATAAAGAGTATGTTCTTTTAAAAAGAATTACTTTATTATTTTGCATAAATGAGATCACAATAAACATACTCTTCTGCACATTCTTTACTCTTACTGTAGCATGGACATCATGATTGTTTATTTTGAGGTATATAGATTTGGTGTTTAATGAGCAACTCTCCACAGATTATTATTTATGAGTCAATATTTAATTAGTTTATTCTATAAGCAGTGAATAAAAAACATGATATCTGTTCTAATGGAGCTTAAATTGTATTAGGGAAATAAAGCCATACCAAATAAACAGGTAAACAAGAAAAATATCAGATAGCAATAACTGCTAATCAAATAACAAAAATATGGTACTGTGAGACAGTGAGTGGGTAACTACTTTAGATTTTTAGGTGTCTCTTGTAAGTCTTACTCACCAGGAAAAAACAAAAGTATGAGTTTTATGTCATAGTTTTTTATAATTAAATTTTTGGTATTCAAAAATACCTTCCAAATGCCAACAATTGGGGGTATAAATTCTAGCAGGCTTTGTGCAATGGTATCCTATAAGGCCAGTGCTCTCTAAGTCAATCACTACGGGTCTGATCAACCTTGGCAGTATTACAGGGTCATATTTTTACATGGCTGAACTGTTCTTGAACAATTTCTACAATGTACTAGGTACAAATAGTCTTTTCTTCAGCACCAGGCATGCGTGTCTTATCTTCCAACCCATTCTTCTTCCCTTCCACCCCACCCCACCTTTTGCTCTCATTACTTTTATAAAAGAAAAGCTATTGTAGGACATGTAAAGAAAACTCGTCACCATGGACTTTTTTTTCCCTTTCAGCCTGCCCTGTCTTCGTGCTACGTTATAGCTGAAGTACTGCACTCACGGACTCCCGGTTTATTCTTAAGATGGATTTTATTTGCAAGTTTCTCTGGTTGTTTTGTGGTTCCAATGTCCCAAAGAATAACCTCTTTTCATTTTTGTCAGAGGAAGGACAAGAGCTAGGAAAGGGATGTGGTTCTATCAGCAATTCACCCAGGAAAAATCCCAATGTTTTTCTGAACTGTTCTACAAAGGAATTGCAATGTCATCACAAAAGAGACTGAGATCACAGTCAATTCTTAACTATCAAAATGTTTCCAAGAAAATATAATTTTTGAATAAAGGAATAAAATCCATTTCCGTGAAAGCAGTCTTTCTTTTCTCTCCATGTTTCAACCCAGCATACTGGATCGGGGAGGCGGGGAGGAGCACTAAACTAGAAACCAAGGGTGTCAAGAAGGATCAAAGCATTGTCCCAGGTGGCATGCTGGAACAAGTAATTGAAAGTTTACAGATGAGGTACCTGATGAAAGTGTAGACAGGTAAAATAAAGCCAACAAGGGACAGTGAAGTATTGAGGGACGGTAGCTACTTTTGCTACTCCTAGGGCTGAAAAAGCAAAAGAAAGTGGGGCAGCCATAGATGCTGACGGCTGCAGACTTCCATTGAGGTACCCAGCCAAGCCACAGCTCAGCACAGCAAGAGTTGGGGGGATAAATACCTCAACTTCACTCTCCTAAAAATTTGCATCTCCTGATGGTACTCCCATTGGTGGAGCTCAACTGGAAAGCTGAGAACAAGCTTTCTTATGAAAGAGCTTATGGTTTTAGCTCATGCAAGTTGGCCTTTCACTCAGAGAGCCATGTGGAAAGGGACAGAGAGAGGATCTGCAGAGCAAAGTGTCCAGCCCATCCCATCGTGCCACAGATGAAATCTCAAAGTCCTGGGCCTTTTTTTCCTCTCTGGGCTTGATGGAGGTTTAGGGCCATCCCAAGCACCAAGATTCTGTACATGTTTCCTTAATTTTTATACGTTTTATTGGGAGAGGAGGAAGTAAATGACTGAAAAGAATTGTTGAAAATAACATCAAAAAGCTTTTTAGAATTCTCAGCACCTTTTTTTTTTCCTTCCTTGATATATTCCCAGGGTGATTCCCTCCTCCCACCCCCGTCATTAAAAAAAAAACAGTTTTGTGGGTAATTAAAATGTTTTGAGTAAAATATGAATGTGCTCCATGGAGGTAGTCTAAGCATGCCAGACTAGAAAAGTGATTTAACTTTCATGTAGCATTTCCTATAATATCAATATCAATGTGAAATGTTCATAGTGTTTGTTTGCCATTTTCATATTTTTCTAGATTTAGTGTATTTATCAAAATTAAACAGCATTAACAGCTTTTGGTCTCCACTAAATTGTGAGCTCCCGGAGAGGGGTCCACATGTATCTTTGTGTCTCCCTAGAATCTATGTCATGGGTTTAGCGGTGAATTCATAGAGACTATTTGTCTTTTGATTATTGTATGTTAAGCACTGTGCTAATTGCCTTTTAAACAGTATTCTCCTTCAATCATCAAAACAACCCTAAAAGTTTATTAATGAGAAAATTTAGGCTCAGAGAAGTCAAATAACTTGCCCCAGGTCAGGCAGCAATAAGTATTACAGCCAGGAGCTAACCTGGGTCTGGATGACTGCTATGTTTTCACTTTTAACTAACACATTGAACTTCCACTTAGAAGTATATAAGGCAAGGAGGTGTGCAGAGGGTTTTCTGTAGTGTCTGGCAAAAAGCACTAAAGACCTTGAAGGTGGTATTATTATAAGTATCATTGTCATTATGCTGAGGTATATGAAAAAGTTCCTACGCTCAAGTACATTAAATTGTGGTAAGTAGTATTGAATAATTACTCAAATGACTGTAATGTAAGATAGAGTAAGGAAAGGATCATAAGACAAGTACAAAAATACGTATGAGGGTGGTGGCCCATTGAACAATGAACAGGAGATGAAAGAATGTCACTCCAGGTGGAGAGAACATCATGAACAAAAGCAGTGAGGTTGGAACACACAGGGTGTGTACAGGGATCAACAAGGAATTTAATGACTGGAGCATGGGAAGGTGCAGGGAACAAGGAAAGAAACGACTGGAAAGGTAGGTTAGAGCCTAGTGATTAATCTACATAATTGTACTATCATCCAGGACGTATTTTCAGAACTTGTTGACAAGAGAGCTCATCAAGTGCCATGGTGAAATCTAAAAACATGTAATTTACTGAATTTCCCTGATCTAGCAATTTTGCAACCTTGACAAAAAGAAAATGAAGCCAATATGACAAACCACCCTCAGCCCTGCTCTCCTCCAATGTGTCTTCCACGTTAGAGTCAGAGTGAACCTCTTAAAATTCACATCTGATTAGGTCACACTTTCCTTTGAACACTTTATTTGCTTCTCATTTCCCAAATTCAACATGACTTCTTCAGCCACATCTCTTACCAAACCCTATCTTTAAGAGGTTCCAACCACACCAAACTTCTCTCTGTTTCCTAGATGTGCTCTTCCTCCTGGGTTGAACACCCTTCCCTCACACCTCCATCCCTGTCTGAGCCGTCTTCCAAGTCCCAACCTTGCTGTCCCTTCTTTTTATGAAGTCCTTCCTGCAGCCTCCTTCATAGCCGTCCTGCAGAGTTCTTAGAGTGCTGTTGGTTGCATACCTCCATTTGTGCACTTACCACAATATTTTACCATGTTAATTTAAATTTCAGAGACTTTTTCTTATTTGTTTTACAGTCCCAGTTTCCCAAGCAAAGTAAGCACACAGTAGGTATTCACTGAATTTTTAAAAAAATGAATGAAATAGTGCCAATTTCCTCATGGAAAGACTTTAGCTTGAAAGTCATAGAAACAAGATCTGTTCTTGGGTGGTGAGATTTCAGCACCTGTGTGGATAGCTCAGAACTCCTCGCCCTCCCCTATCCACTTCTGAAACGGTTGTCGAGGTAACATGTTTAGTCTGTCCAGGTGGCTGTAATGTGCTTCCACAATTATAGCATTTATACTCTATTCTTTTACTTCAAATATTGTCAGGGGTGCTTTCTCCTCAGCTTCTGGATTTTTAAAGGATTATTTTTATGCTTAAAAAGGATACTCTTTTATCCTTATACTTCAATCCTGTATCCCAACCCATTAGATTGTAAGATTATTATTTGCTGTTCTTTTTCTCCTAAGAATTATTGGAAATCATCCAAACCACTCTTCTTTGGAATCATAGACATGGTCCTTCCCTAGTAAGGAGTTTCTATTTCTTTCCACGGTTCCCCCCAAGCCAATCTCTTTACCCTCAGGATTCAGCGCAAAACCACTTGGGGAAGGGCTGTACAATCTATCCTCATCAATTCTTATCAAACGGCATGCTGTCTACAATATCATTTTATATATTTATTATTTATACACTTTCTGGTCAAAAAAAATAATTTGAGACAACCATTTTATTATTTAGTTTAGTGGCTCTCACTTAAGAATGGCTTAATTCAATTAAATGAGTTGAGTTTTATATGATCCCTTTTCAAAGATCATTTCCTCAAGAGCCAAAACTTTATCTTCATTAGATTTTATTTTCTAGTATTGTTTTTCCCTAACATACAACAAGTTGACTTGCTTTTAAACTCATCTTAATGTAGGTCTGAAACAGGAAAGCAAGCTGCTGGTCCCCGCTTTTCTTACGGACCAGGAAAGAGATTAGTGAAGGAAGATTCCTAGCTTAAGTCTTATTTAGACAATGAAGTACTTATGTAAATACATAGACTGCTTAAATCATACAAATATACCCCATCATCCAGACCTTGCTGTAAATCATTTTAATCATGAAATCTACTAATATCTGACAGAGATTAAGGTTCTGGAAAAATTATAAAAACAGGTTGCAACATGGGGATGATAAGATGATTGTGGAGAACAGGCCACTTCAGGGATTGAGGGTGGGTTTAGGAGGAGTATCCTGTGACATGAACAGTCAAGGGTCTCTCCACTGCATCTGTCATCTGCTAGTAGGAGGGTCATCTGAAGGCCCAGGCAGTAAGGAAGGAGTGTGTCAGTCAAATAGTCAAGATTGGCACTGGGGCCCCTGGTCACTATGGCAGCCTGTGAATTGTTCGGCAACATCCAGAGTCACTCATCAGGCATGTTTTTCTTAGGTCACTTGTTCATTCTCATGACCAATTTTATTTGCTCTGAAGAAAGGAAAGATTAGCATCTTAAGGACCTAGTGTTAGGACTCATGAAGTAGTAACCAATCCAGAGACATTCTGAGTCCACATTTAGCCTTCTGTTATTGTAGTAGATTAATCTGAGTGGAATACCTGAATATTATTCTTTAAACCCACACCAACCATGAGCCCCTTCTTATGAACATATGTATTAATATACATGCATGTGTCAGTTGGGGCTGATATAACAAAGTACCATAGACTGTGTGTTTTATAAACTACAGACATTTATTTCTCTCAGTTCTGGAAGCTGGAACTCTGAGATCACGGTGCCAGCATAGCTGAGTTCTGATGGGGGCCCTCTCCAGGTTGCAGACTGCCTACTTCTCTTTGTGTCCTCACATTTTGGAAGAAAAAGTGCTCTTTGGAAGAAAGAGAGTTCTCTGGGTTCTCTTTTATAAAGGCAGTAATTATAAGGGCTCCACTTTCATAACCTAATTACCTCCCAAAGGCCCCACTTTCTACTACCATCACCTTAGGGGTTAGAATTTTAACATATGAATTTTGGAGGGACACATTCAGTCCATAACAGCATGTATTCACTGAATGCTTATTCCCCCTACCCATGGAGTACAGCTTTCGTATTTGGAGGTTGTGTGGCTCAGTCCTGTAGATATGGATCTTTTTGTGGCCACCCTATTTTATCTGACATTTTCCAAAGAATATATCAGCCCTTGTCATAGAGCATTTTGCCTGATGGTAGGCACTAACAGAAATGGATTTCTTTTTCTACAGGTAAATCTGAATTAATTAACCAAAAAAACACTTTCCAACAAACTAATATCAAATGTAATGACATAAAATGTCATTATACAACTAAAAATAATATGATGCCTAAGCATGATTATTGTAAATAAAAATATTTTTTGAGCATCTCTTTGTGCCAGGCACTGTGCATGTGCTCTTTAGTTTTCTTACAACCACACTGCAAGTTTGATATTATGAATTTTTGTTTATAGCTGAAGAGCCAGATATTCAGTGAGACCAAGCAACTTGTCTAAAATCACCCAGCTTATTAGTAATTGGCTAAATTCTAGTTGGTTCTCAAGTGTGTCAAATTTCAAAGATTCTTTTCTATACCATAGCTATTTACCCACCTCACTGGATATCTACAGTGTAATAATCTCCTTTTTTCTCCTCATACCAGGAAGGGAGTTGATTCCCAGGAACTTTGGTTAAAACAGAGGATGCTTCTTTTCTTCTCAGTAGAGCCTCTTATCAAGTAGCACAAATGTCATATAACTATTACTCAACATTACTCCTTTTTTCTCTCCAAGTTGACTCAACTATGGGAGAAGTGGCTGAGTCGGTTCTAGCTCAGCAGGCTCAGGCCAAGACAGCCCCAGGTAGCCTACACTTGAGCCTGAGTCTTGTTTCCTCTTCCCATCCATTCATCCGTCCAGTCATCCATGTTTAAAGCCAAAATTTTATGCCAGGCACTATGAAATGTGCTAGGGATTCAAAGAAACAGATTCTGCCTTCAAAGAGATGAGCCTAGCAGGGAAGAGACTACAAACTGATGCAATAACAGGAACATTTTGAAGGGCTAGTGAAGATGTAAGGGACAAAGGGGTCAACTCTTCCTCATGGGTCACAGAAAGCATTATGGAAGACATGCTTGAGCTGGCTCAGTAGCCACTAAAGCACTGAAGAGTCAGGACCTTTCTCCCACCCAGGCCAAGTTTGGCCAAAGCACGTTTTTTCCAGGGGACTTGTGAATTGAGATATCAGTGTGATTCATGGTCAGAATATCATGGGACAGAGTGTTGATGCACTGCACTTTCCATCTCTGCAGTGCCATAGAGAATCTTCGTTATGCGGAGGTGCACATCTTCCTGGAATTTATCATCACTCTGGGACACAGTGTTGACTCTTCAAAGTGATCTATAATCTTTTGCATGACACCCTGCATGTGTGCTTCGAGAACACAGTCATCACGTTTCTGATGATTTTAGATGACTCTCCCGCAAACTTGTGATGACATGCCTAAGCTCAAATTAAAATCAGTCTGTAGAATGACGGCCCGCCAGGACACAGCGGAGACAGGCAAGCATCCTGGTGCTTTTTAAAGCACCAGAGCAGAAAAGAATGTGAATCTAAATGGAGTGGTTGAAAATAGCTGTATGTTTTGCCATTAGCAGCTGTGGCTGCAAATCAAGGGCAAATCTCATCCAGGCAGTGTAGACAGGCCTCTCTGACATGCATCATTCTTATCTGAGCTGCACGTATACATGCCTGGTTGGTGATAGAATGATTATCACTGTTTTCAAACACAAAACCCAGTTATGTATATGAGTTTGCAGTGAATATTCATAAAATGCCTAAAAAATATATACCCAGACTATTCATTCTTTTGAATGCTCCCTTATTCACAGAATATATTGCTGCATATGATATAAGAATGGCTTACATTTTCAGAATTGGTGTTTCAGGTGTTATTCAGGCAATTTGATGTAACACAATCCCTATGGTCAGTGCTTTATAATCACCTTTTTCTTAATTGATCTCCATTGAATAAAGTCTAGTATAAACCCAACTTTAAAAAAATATATTGCACTATACTCAAATTGCAGTATATTTGAATTGACGGAATCTATGAAAATGTAAAATTTTAAGAACATATTTAACCCTGAAACAATTCTGAAATTTGATGTTTCCATACTGTGCAAAACCACTGTGTAAAATATGTTTGCCAATTGTTATTGGGACCATTTGCATTAATAACCTGTCAGAGGAGAAGTAGAATATGAAAGGCTGATGTTAAGTTTTCAAGTGATTTTCTCAAGGATCTGATCATTATCAGAGTTTGCACAAAGTGGTTTAAAGTGGAGGTTCCCAGCCCCGGAGATGCATGAGAGACACTATTGGGACAGGAAAGGTGGAGCTGGCCCCCGTGCCCACTGGCTTACTGAGGGCAAGACCAAGCCTCTTTTGTTCATCACTGCACACCCAACTCCCTGGATGGGGTTTGGCACAAAGAATAGGATTGTTATACATTTTTTGAATGGGCGTGTGAGCAAATAGACCAGTTAAAAGTTCATCAATCACCAGAGAAATAGAATCAGTCTGTGTCTGGGGGCAATATAGTGGAACTGGATATATGGGCTTCAGTTTCTTCATCTCTAAACCAAACACAGTGCATAATGCAATAAATACATAAAAGTATCTAGAACTGTCCTTGACACCTAGTAAGAGACTCCAAAAATGCAAGCAACCCCAATCCCTACCCACTCCTATATGTTCTCCTCCCTCCCTACTTTTAGCCTACATTTTGTCTATTTTTTTTAATGTTCTGTTATGGAAAATACATTGAATGGAAATCAGATTTGGATATAGGTTCCAGCCCAATCACTCAACCTCTAGGCTTTGGTTTCTTATCTGTAAAATGAAGGGCTTGGACTCAGTCTCTAGATCCCTCCTATCTCCAGGTTTTAACCTTTAAGTTTCTTAATTTCTTTAAGGAATTAAACAATTTATAATTGTCTAAATCAATAAATATTATGCAAAGGCTTGAAAGACTCACTATCATTTATATTGTTATCTGCCTACTTGATTTTAGGTATCTTTTCTAAAATTCTGTGTGTGAATTTTCCTCACCTTTTTTAGGTATCAGCTATATTCTGTTAGCATGATTGAGATTTGGGTATTCTGTTTGCTCGACTATATTAGCCAACTGAGAGTTACTCTAAGTGAGTATATATGAGTTAATTAATTTCTTGATGTTTTAGAAAATAACTCAGAATCATCTAAACCATCATTTTCATTTTAGGGTTGTTATTAAATATTGTACTCTAACATTTTTAACATAATAGGAGAGAAAGTGGAGTAGATAAGGTTTGGTCAATAAAGAGTTTTTACCAATACAATTGTGGGTAATAGAAAGTTCACTGTGGCAAGAGGAAAACGAAAAAAATCAGATGATTTATTATATTCCTCTGTAACTTTTTCCTACAAATGAGCATTTACGACAATCGTGAATTTCTTCAACAGTGACAGTCTTTTTGAAAGAGCAGTTTTTAAGTGTAGGAAGCGTTTAAGATTCTTCATAGTCTCATCATGATTCTGAGTTACTGGAATTTGTGTTCAGAAAGAATTGTCAGTCTTCATTCATTAGAAATGCAAAAATAATGCTTCTATTATTAATTCATGAAAAGTAAAAGAATAATTAAATTCACTTTATGTATTCCTTCTATCTAGCAATGTTTTATCACTAAGATTAAATATGTGACATTGTATGAAAAAAATTGCTGCACTGACTGATTTTAGAAAACTAAGTGACTACAAAAATTTTAAGATTAAAGTTAGTGTTGGTAGAATCCATTTTTCCCCCTTAGCCTACAAAGAGAGATTCTACCCAAGACAAATATCTCCATATTTTTTAACACAGAATATTTTTTTCTTATTTAGGAACTTAGTTTATAGATGAAAAGAGCATAGTGGATGTAAGAGAGAGTGATAAATTATCTATATATAGTCCATGAAGCATATTCCATGTGGTTTTGGTTGGAAAATTCCTTTTTAAATATAGAATATAGGTAGAGCTACTTGACTGAAAGTTGTTTCCCCATTGACACCAATTCCAAAGCTCACATGTTCTGCTTAATTCTTTTACCATATATTGCTTGGTGTCTGGTCAATGCAGCTGTTAAGGGTGGCCTTCTATTATAATCAGGACATCTAGAAATCAGTGTTAGAAAAAAGCAATGGAATTATCAAGAAAGTTTCATTTCTTGGATTTTCTTTTGCATTTCAAATACTTATAAGCTAAAACAGCTTTTAATTGTTTCATGGAATGAAGCGTTTGACCTGTAATCAAACACACAGAGATCCATGTTTCATGGTCGTGTGAGACAGCCAGAGTGACAGGTCCTCGTATATTTATTTTTAAATGATGGCTACCTGAAGTCATCAATCTGAAGCTATGAATTTGCTGGGAAGTAGGGAAGAGGAAATGCTGCATTTGTGTAGGCTTGTGTTTTTCCATCTGGGTGGTGGTATTTGAGAATGATTATAGAGTTAAGGTGCTCAAGCATTTTTGTGGCTCACTGGGGTGTTTCATATCAATATTTCTTTTCTTCAATAAATACTTTAAATAAACTTTCACAAAAATGCTTTCTAGAGGTAGTTTGTAAATGTTTAATTTTCACCTTTTGCATAGTAATGTGTTGTATGCTTCTGCCCAATATTTGGATTTTTTAAAACCTTTGATACACTACTATTTAGAAAAAATTATGAATTGAAAGGAATTCAACTGCTGGAGAAGGATTATCAACTGTTGCTCCAATAGGTTCCAAAGACTTTCTTTTTATCCTATTACAGGCTTTCCAGAACTTGTCCATAATTTTGTCGATTGATTGATTGCTTGATTGCACAGTTGCTCAGTTCTTAATGAAACTAGACTAACATACATGCCCATGCAAATTTTGTTCTCCTCTTTTAATGAGGTTGTGAATATTATTTTATTTCCAATTCCTATCTCAATAATTTAGGGTTTAGAAAAGGAGACTTTAGCAATCATATTTTTTTAAAAAAGGTGCATTCTCATTATTGAGATGAGCCTTTTGGTCAAGAATGCTCAAGTGAGATCCAGAAGTAACACTCAGTCTGAGTTCACTTGAACAGAGGCATATTATTGCTACTTTTAAAATATTACTATCAGGAATCCAAATATGGCCTGAATAATTCTGGTTTCTGATCATCTTTGAGGGACACAAAGTTTTCAAGGAACTGCTTTGGGTTATGTATAACAATTTCTTATCCACTGCTTGGAAATTATTATAATAAAATCATAATCATCATATCATAATCAGAATATCAAGCCCTTAGGAATTTGCTAAGAGCTCAAATTTGATGACCATATACTCATTTTTTTTTAAATGGGAGAAGAACTTAGAGGGCATTTAGTTGCCTCCCTAACTTCATTCTTCCATTAAAAAAAAATAACAAGAAAACGGAAGTTTGAAAAGGTGAAGTAAAGTAGCTTGACCAATGTCAAACAGCTAGTAAGTGACAGAGCGAAAAAACTTAATCCTCCTGAGTGCAGTGTAACTTCCTTAATGCATAAGACCAAGATTTAGAGCTTGGAGCCTGGAGACCAGAAAAGAGCTTTTCTTCAAATTATTTGTTGATAGAGAAGAAAGAAATTTCTATGACCATGAAGAAAGTTTTCTAAGTCATAATCTCCCTTGTTCCCAGTTGTAATACCTAGCCCAGGGCCCGGCCCATCCCAGCGGTTCTTCCTTCATGGATGACTCATTTCGCCTTGACTGGGAGAAAATAATAGTGACTTTGTTCCTGCCAGGTTGTTACACAGATACAAAAGGGTACTGGAGTAAGACGGAAGTCTCAAAAAAAGAGAGAGGAAACCTTTGCTAGGTCACTTGCAATAAGCTGGTTTTCTAAACCCCAAGCCAGGAGATCTAGTTGGACATGCTGTCTTCTGCTAAGGGAAATCTTTTCTATGAACAGTTTCCTAAATAAAGGTGTAAAAATTAAATCAATTTAGTTAACCAATTGACTTTGCTGGAAACAATGAAATATCAATAAAATTGAGGCTGTGCTGAAAAGTGCAGAATGTAAATCCACCATAAGCATAAAGAACATTACAGTGGAAGTAATATAGCAGTCTGCTACCCAAAGAGTGGTCTGAGAACTAGTAGCATTACCTTGGAGCTTGTTAGAAATGCAGAATCTCAGGCTACAACCTGGGCTTACAGAATCAGAATGTGCATTTTAACATGATCCCCAGACGATTTATATGCACATAAAAGTTTGAGAAGCAGTGATTTAGAAGACAAGAGAAAGACTTTCAGGGAATCTAAAGTCTTGCCATCATAAGAGGATAAATAGTTCTAACCCTTTTGCTTTGCTAGTTCCTTTTGGCCATAATTTTCCTCTGGGATAGTTGTTCCTGTGACTCGTAACATTCAGGAAATATTGAAACTACGTACTGTGTTCTTCAGAGTAGGGCCTACTGCTCCATTTTTCCATTTTAAATGGTTATTTTATTGCAATTCTCCTGACAACCAAGTGAAGCAGAAAACCACACATATACCTTTTACTTTTCTCAATATTTCTTAACTTCAAAAATGCCCCTGCAACCAATTCTTGATGAAACAGTGCAAAAGGAGTAAAGAATGGCATTGATAGGGTCATAAAATAAACTTTTAGTCATGATTTTAACCATTAGGACCACCCTAATCCTGTCTCAGCTTTTATAAGGAATTGCTAATAATTAATAAAATTCAAAGATTTTTAGTTTTGCCTTCTCTCCCTTCTGCTATTTAAATTTCTGATTCATTCATCAAAAGGTGATGGAATTAATAATGATTAGGAAGATAAGCTGAGAGTATCAAGGATCCATGGGCTGGTCAATTGAAAAGAGTTGTTAAATTATCATTGCTACTAATATTTCTTGAGTCACTCTGTGCAAGGTCTATACTAGAGGGCTGAGTATTTATTATCTGATTTAATCTGTATCTTTCTGATACACTCAGGACTCACTGTGGACTACTAATGTTAGTTCCAAAAGATAGGCTGTGGGACAACACCAGGTTTTTTCTCACCTTAGTAACTGATTGTCAAGAGATTTGTTTCTTTAGACTCTATGTAGCCTTCCACATCTTGAAAAACATGTATATTTGATGTCTTTATTTCTGTTTAACAAGCAGGAATTCAGGCTACTGTCTAATCAAATCCAGAAATTTTAAATTTGGCATAAAAACTTGCTGTGCGAGTTTTATTTTTATTACACGTTACTAATTAACAGACTCATTGCTATTCAAAAGCGACTTAATAGCATACATATTCAGGACTTAGTATTGGTTTTTTAATTTTATCTTTTTGTTTAACAGTCCTAAACTAGAGACAGAAATATTGGTTTTTGAGAAGTGTAAATTGTAATTAATGTCACATATTTTGATTACATATAAACATGTGGAATATAGTTCATCTTCTGGAAATCAAATATATTGTTCACTAAAATATTTCTTCTGGAAATCGATGTCTTACTCATTAAAAAAGTCAGAAATTTTTCAATTGCCATGCTACCTTTTAGAAAGCTAAAAATGTTTGAAAATTGAAAGATGTGAACACATGCAGATTAAGAACATTGAAAACTATTTAATTTTAAGAAGTGACATGAATGCCTTAGCCATAAATTAGATTTATTATTTAGTAATCTTTTTGTCTGTTTATTATTATGATATTTCCATTTTCGTACTCATGAGCTAGCTTAATTTTTAAAAAAATAAAATCAAGTAACGCCTGCTGTAGGTAGAAAATGTTTTTTAATTTTTAAAAATTTATATAGCACTTAATCTTGATATCCAGTTTAGGATTATGTTACACATAGTCCATTAGTTGTGAGTTTTATTTATGTTTCATCAGAAAGTGCCAGAGCCACTGTCTCCTTTTCTCATTGTCATCAGTGAACCTGAAATAGGTATCTTCGACTGTCCCAGTTTCAGGACTAAAAGTCCCAAATCCTGAAAAATCCTAGATGAGAGAATGAGACTCAAAAATTTCAAGTAACTTGCCCAACTTTCCAGGAAAACCAGAATGGAAAGACAGGTCTGTATGAAACTCTTGAGCACATGCATTCCCTATGGGGAAAGTGAATGGAGGGCAATTTATATAACATGCGCACTTTGACCAAATTATCCTGTTAAATAGTCTTGAAAAGCTGCTTAAAACTGCTGATTGACCTGTTGAAAATCATTATACCTGGGGAGAACAATCAGACAAGTAAACAAGATGTTCAGATGAACAATTGCCTTCACACATAATGCCTACCCTTATTTTGAAAGGCAGGTGATGATAACTCTGTAAGAAACCTCATAGTGTTTTATTTTAAATTAACCTCCTCCTGTTTCCTATTTGGAAAACGATATCTGTATTTATCATTCTGGAGCTGTTTGCAGGCCTCTCCTTCTAATGTTTCTTACCAAGAGTTGTTTTGCGATGGCTGATTGCCCCAAATCAAGGATGGCGAGATAACCTTGTCTTCAGTAAAAACCACCGGGGGGGATTGGCAAAAGTCAGCAAGATAAACCAAAAAGCAAACACCTCATGTGTAAATAGTAGCCCTATATACAAGTTCAGTTTGTCTTATTTTAAAATAATGAAAATACGCTCATTTATAAATATTTAACTAGTGGGGAGGTACACAGCAAAGGTGTTTTTATTCAAAATCATTGTTAAAACATTTTAGAACATAAAACTTTTCTTGTTAATCTAAATTTACTTAAATCGTGAGTAATATTTTTGATAATTTACTAATCTGACCTGTTAGCTGCATTGGAAACCACTACAAAAACATGGCACATATTTTTAAGATATCATAAATCACAGAATGTTTGAACTTGGAAATAATCTAGTCCAACCTTCTTAGGGATGAGGAAAGTGAATACAGAGATGTTAAATAACTAAGAAGTGTCAGTGTTTGGACACGGACTAAGGTATTTGACTTTAAGATGAGTGAGTGTTCACTCTAGTAAACCATGCTACCTTTCTGGAAGGGCAAATTCATCATTTTATTTAGGTAAAAATTGTTGTCTATTGAGGTTATATTCCATGACATGACACTTACATATAATTGTCTTTCCTACCAGTTAGGAAGATCCTTGAAAGTAGGAACCTTATTATATAGAGTTTTGATTTCCCAGAGTGCCTAAGTAAATTCAACAGTGCTTTGCATATTGTTGATCTATGGATTTTACCTAACCCTTCCTAAGCATATTATCAAATCCAAGATAGAAAAGGAATGTTGATGAGTGATTTTTTTAAAAGTTCACAGAAAACATAGCCCTACATGCACTGGAAATCTAGTCTATTTTTGTTATCTCTGATATCAAACTAGTAGTTTATAATTCTTTCTTGAAAAAAAAATTATCCACTATCCTTAGGTACAGGGTTAAGAATATTTGTAAATTGACTTCATTTTTTTATTTGCTTGAACATAAAGATGATATATGCACTGGGATATTTTTCCAAAGTGTTTTGTATCAATGACCACAAAATCACTTAAATGAGGAGGTATTAGAAAAAATTATTTTTCCCCCTTTAAATGGATTGTGCAGAGGAACAGAAACCTATACCTTCTACTGATATTTGTTCCTAAATGACCCTTATGGACTTTCAAGTTAGCACATTCCCAAAGCAAATGGAATTGGGGAAGGGATGGCTTGACACGTTAGCTGTTACTACTCTCCTGTCAGCTGTCACAACAGCCTGAGGCGTCCCAGCAAACCAGAGCCACTGTTAGCTGGAGTCCAGTCCCTGCCAGCCTGGGTGAGGAGAGCAGAGAAAGATTGGGTTACTCAGTGACAGCTGAATCTTCCCAAGAGAATTAGCTACCTAATTCCCCTAATGAAAATGTACCTTTTATATAAATTTGGAAGAGGAATAAAAATGGGAATAGAATTAGTACTTTAACCAAGACTCAACAGCTTTTCTCATTCTGATGCTAAAGCAAATTTTTTAAAGATATAACCACATATTCTTAACACAGAGTTATCAAGGACTGAGCACTTAAAACCTCATGCACATGTGTTAAGCATTTTTAATCCATGTCATAGAAAATTTAATTGACACACAGTTGTGTTTATCAAAAGCAATTTCTCATTTTTTTCTTCCTCTTTTTGTTACTTGGGATCTTACACTGCCCTTCACAGGGAATCTTACAAATAAGGACCAGAATTACCTATAAATTAAACCACTTGTCACTGTGAAGTCTCATACTTTCTTCTCTGCTTAAGGATTTGAGTGTTAAACCATTAATAGATGCCTTTTCATTCTTTCTTACCCCAATGTCTTGTGATTTTCAAAGTTTAACTTTCATAACTACATATCCACTTTGGCTCTTAAAATCAAATTTTCCTCCACTTATAATCTCCCTCTCAAAGTGAGTCTTTACTATCTCACATTAGTTTGTGTGTATCACGAAGGATCAAGTTTTTTTCAACTCTTTATGCTAGTACATATAGTCGGTATAACCATCTTGGTCCATGAATGTAAAAACTATACTGCCCGGTAGACAGATTGAGCTCTTTCCTTTAAATATTGTTCTTTGTCAACAATAAAAATTTAAGACCTGACTAATCTTCTGGAGAATATTTTCTTATGTTTCTGACTTAGAAAAAAGTCTCTGATGTTCAGTTTCTTTTCTTTTATCTTACTTTTTCATATTTCTCTGTATCCTAAGTAGTTTCCATATCTTGGCATCAATGCCAAGACATTCTATTTTAAATAATATATTTCTTTCAGATTAAAACACTACTTGAGAAGGGAGTTATTTGCCGTCATTTGAAATCTTCAGGCTTGACAAATTGTAAAGGAATATGGGACTGAGGCACTAATGAGGCATTTTCTTCTTTCTTAAAGATACCCTACGGTGTTAGAGATTCCAATAGCGTTGATCTCTTATTAAAATTACCTGTATTTCCCATCCTTTGACAACAACAATTACAGAAGCAAGATCCCCAATCATGCTTTGCCTTCCCCACGGATTTGGAGATAAATTGTTCTATTTATTCTGTTAACATCAAGCTGGGGATTTCTACCAGGTTGTGAGCTGGGAGTATTGACCCAAGAGTGGGATCCACTCTAATTACTACCTTCTTGGAGCAAGAATTGAAGATAATTACTTATCTTGTTTTCAATTAAAACCTCAAATCTCTTTAGTTCTATAATACCATATACCTCATATAAGGCCAGTGTAATCTTATTGTTAACTTCTGCCCTCTCTATCCATCCTCATTTATAGTAAATGATGTGCTTATGAAAATAGGTAAAACTCTAGTCTCTTGTTCTCTTGTTATTTTGTATGGAATTATTGCAATTTACCTTTGGTAATTAGTGGAACAGCAGGACCTAAAGGCTTTTTATTCCATCCTGGAAGATAGACATTCTCACAGTTTCTTTCTTTTTTTTTTTTAAGTGCATTTTCTTAGTAGTGTAGAAGAGATTAAGTTTTCCTCTAGAGCAGAAATACTGCCTTTTTAGATCTTAATATCCATGCAATAGTCTGAATATCCTTGCTTTGTGTCCCTTCAAAATTCAGATGTTAAAATCTTAACCCCCAGGGTGATGGCATTAGGAGCTGGGGCCTTTGGGAGGTGTTTAGATCATGGGGACAGAGACTTGGTGATTCAGATTAGTGTCCTTATAAAAGAAACTACAAGGAGCTAGCTAGCCCTTTCCACTATAGGAGCCATCTGTGAATCAGGAAAGGGCCCTCACCAGACATCAAACGTCTGGCACCTTGATCTTGGATTCTCCAGCCTCCAGAACTATGAGAAATAAATATCTATTGCTTAGAAGCTATGCAGTCTGTGGTATTTTGTTGTATCAGCTGAGATGGCTAAGAGAATCCTCAAGTCCTAGTACAGTTCATACTAAACAATAATAACAATGACAAAGCTGAAATTTGTAAGGATTAAAAAAATATCAAATGTGCTGAAGAAACCTTGTACCAAGCACTGTTGGTCATCCGCCCAACATTAATTCATCTCCTTAATTTCCACCACATCAACTTCTTTGTTCCTCATGTATCTACCTTTCTCTGTAGTCATACTTGAAGGAAGCTGACTCCAATCTCAGTCTCAGGGGTGAGTCCTAATTGGTCTAAGCCAAACACAGTGGCCCAGAGCTTTTGCCAATGACTGGCTTAAGCATGGCTGTGTAACATACGTCTGGCCAATGAGCTACAAAATGATATTTGCTAGGAAATTTTTCTTTTCTCCTGAAAGCAGTACATGAAAAAGGTGGCCCCATTTTTCTGACTTACTCTGTCATTGCTGTACCTGGATGTGACATCCAGACCTGGTACAACCATCTTGAACACTGACAGGAGCCATTCATAAGAGAATCTAAGGCAAGAGGAGGTCAAAGCTAGACCTTGACTGTACCATGTCATAGAGCTGCCCAATCTCTTCACTTCTTGTTACAAGGGTAATTCATATTCTTACCGTTTAAGAAAGTTGAATCAAGGTTTTCTGTTACTTGCAGCTCTAGTCTTCCTGATGGAAAATTATTCCATATTTCTTTGTTGGTGAATATCTAAAAATAAGACTTTAAACAGTGTTTTCAGTCCTCTCTTGGGATCTTAGGTCTTGTACAAAGTTATGAGGGAAAATAATGAGGGAGCCAAAATTAGGCTATATTTGCATAAATGTAGCAAAACCAAAAGTGACCAAGATGTTTAGCTTAAAAAGTCCACATAATTCTAAAAGGTTGGCTTTAGAAATCAGAGACAAGTAATTCCATTTTTTTCGCTGATATCTATAACTCCTAGCCAAAGACCATGGGAATATGGGATTATGGAATCTTCCAGTCCCCATTCCACACTGCCACACCACGTGTGTGCATCCTATTGCAGTATGGAGAATCAGGAAGCCTTGCTGTGTGCTCTGAAAGGGTAAGCCAAGAGTTGGAGATTTTATTTTTGCTTTTCCTTAGAGTGTCATTCACACAGGGAGACCAATATTGAGGAAACATACCCTTCAACTCTCACGTGAAGAAAGGTTTGTGTCCCTTTACTTTAAAGCACATAAGCAGAAAGAACTTGTTGCAATTCCTCGTCCAGTTTTGCAAATCTGCTGGCGCGAGAAGCCTTTCGTAATGGATTTGGATGAGTCCTAGAGTTTATTGTGCCAACATCAATTGAATTAAGCCTTCAAACCTTTTCAGGGAACTTCCCATCCTTCATTTCACATGAATGCTCAGACTGCTTTTAGCTACAGAAATGCTGGCCCCTAAATGAAAAATGACTACCTCTCCACTAAGGTGGATTGCAGAAACTAACAATATCAAATTTTGATCAGGATCCCAAATTAATTTTCTTTTAGTGTAAACAGCTATTTCCACTCTTTCCAGAATTTCACACAGGGCTCTAGTGGAAAGAGCATTAGATTAGGAGTCAGGGATCCTCAACTCTACCTTTTTTACT
Organism: Daubentonia madagascariensis; assembly: GCA_023783475.1. NCBI lineage: Eukaryota > Metazoa > Chordata > Mammalia > Primates > Daubentoniidae > Daubentonia > Daubentonia madagascariensis. The sequence goes on along the minus strand of JAKFHU010001684.1, from coordinate 17,851,823 downwards.
GTCCCTGTCACTTTCTTCTTATGTGCCTTGACAAATAGTTTTACCTCCTTAAATTTCAGTTTCTAAATCTTTAAAATAACAATAATAAGTTTTGCTAAATAGTTTTGAAAAAGATTGTGAAAAAAATCAGTATGATAAACACAAAAGAACTATAAAAATATCAGCTACCATTATTATTATTCCATCCCTTGTTTGTGAGGAGATTTGAGGACATGTCTAAATTTATTTGCATCATAAAGGGCTGAGACTCCAAACCTTGACGTAAAGATAACTAGGCCTCCCCATGGACCCCCAAGTGTATACTTCCCAAACAGTATTAGATTCCTGACCTCTTTTTTTATTTTTCTTTTTAAAGTTAAAGTGGCATTAAATCACCAAAAATCCATTAAGTTCTTATTATATCCTGACCCATTTCTAGGCACTAAGGGTACAAGGACATGTATGAAGCTTACATTCTAGTAGGGGAAATAGCCCAACTAGAAAATATAAGACAGTAAGTGGGAAGAGAACAATACGGACAGAGAGCTACGGGAAATCACAGGCAGAATGCCTGTTTCAACGGGAGGTTCTTGATCCGAAATGTTGAGGCATAGCATCATCCCGTTACTCCCCAATAACCAGTTCTTATGGATTTTCTCAGGTTTCCCAATCCAGTACAACCATAGTGAATCCCAGCACAGACTTTCAAGGTTCTACAGATTCTTTCCACCCCCAGAAGGTTTTAAAACAGATGCAAGAGGAAGCTCCTACATGATTAATTTTCATCTCAACTTTCATTATGTTGATAGGATTTTTGAGGGCAAGGGGTGCACCAGAGTCCTCTGAATGCCAAAGGGAGAATGCGGTTGCTGGCTGAGGGTGTGCTGCGTAAGTTAGGAGGTTATGGCTGAAACCGTTCTTCTCCTTCCTCCTGAGAATTCTGCAGATGGAGTGTTTTATGGGAGTCTTTAGTTGGAAGAGAAGTTGAGGCAAGGAGGAGGTGCATCGTTTGCAAAAAATCTAATCATGAGAATAGGTGAAAAGGAAGAGGTAACAGAATTCAAGAATCCTGATTTATAGCTTGCTGAATAACCACTTACAGTTTAGAAACAATTACTCTAAACATGCCTTTTTATCATTGGTAGCCTTATGACCAAGGCAGAAGGAATAGAGGGTTTCTTTCTACCATCCATTTCTGCAGTTGCCATTAACATATGACCATGCAGTTAAGAATAAATGCACAAATACATATATTCCATCTGACTCACTGGTCGTTATCACTGTGGCAAATTCCACGCTACTCTCTTGGAAGTTAATTTACCCCCTGGAAATGAAGTCAGGGAGTGAATAACTGTTTAGATGAAAAATTGGGCTTGAGAAACAATTTTTTTTTTAATCCACTCTTTTGGAGATCCCACAAAGCTTATTTCATGGCATGAATAGTGAATAGACTTTTATGGGCACGTTGTCTCACTGGTGACACCACACTAAGTTTCTGGGTAACTCAGGTGCTTTCTCCCCACACTGGTGTCTCTCCTACCCTGCTTCAGCAGTCATCCTGGTAGCTGCAATAGGAGGGGAAGAACCATGTGTCTTGGAAACTCAGTGGTTGTTCTCTCTTCTGTGGTTTTTACCATTGGTGCATAATCAGTCATCCCAAAATTTAGCAGCTTAAAATGATGATTTTATTTTGCTCACAATTTTGTGAGTCAGAAATTTGTAAGCTCTTTCTCTCTTAAAATCTCTCCACAAGGTGTAGTCAGATGTTGGCTATGGCTGTAGTCATCTGAAGACTCAACTGGACTGTGTTGTATGGTGTATTCACAGGGCTGGCAGTTGAAGCAGACTGTTGTCTGGAAGCTCAGTTGATTGTTGACCAGAATGTCTCCATGTAGTTCTTCGGCATGGCAGCATGAGGACATTTATATTCTTATGTGGCATCTCAGGGCCCTAAAAAGTGAGTATTCCCAAGAACAAGTCACATCTCATTTTATGACCTAGCCTCAGTCAGCATTACTTCTGCCACAATCTATTGGCTGCAGAGAAGTGACAAGCTCACCCAGATTCAAGGGGAGGGGACTTAGACCCTACCTCTTGAAGGAGGAGTGGCAAGCTTCTAGAAGAACATGTGAAATGGAAGATGTTGTGGCCGTCTTTGGAGAATACAATATACCAAAAGTGATGAAACACTGTTCCACATGAATTCCAAGACTGCTTAGTCTATTTCTGCTCTCAAATATTCTGTGATCTTCCTAAGGTTGCTTTTGGTCATTTTAATGATTCTTCTTGTTCTTTTGATGGTTTTTCCCTTCATTTTTTGGTTAAGTCAAAAGGGGTATTTGGTGGAATCCAATTCATTGGTTTCAGATATAGGTTATTCCCCATGTGAGGCTGTCTTATTAAATTGCAGCATATACACAGCTTGCTAGAAATACTTTCTCCCTTTACTTCCCCACTCCAATCAGGTAGCTTGCTCACCTTTACCTGGGAAGGAATTCTGAGGGCTCTTCACATTGCAGAGCTCTTGGCTCACCATCATTCTCATTATTAACCTTGGTACCTCATGTCTGTTACTCAGGGACCCTGTTCCGTAAATACAGAAACATTATAGCTCAGATTGGCTTGTGATTTCTTCTAAGTCCTCAGTCATATTTTTGAAACTAAACTTCCTGGACTGCACACCTGTGGGCCTGTTTGGGCATGTAGGATTCATCCATTCCTCCTTGTCTTAATAACATCCTTGGACTTGACCCCTGGTCTCTGTCCCTGTCTTGTGAAACTCTAGTTCATGACCCTGGATGAATCATCATAGGAATGGGAATAGGAAAACTATTTGTAGTTCTTTCAACAGACATGTTAAGACTGAATATTACATTACTCTAAGATTGCTTTGTGATAACTAATCACAGTATTTTTGATTCTTATTAGAATCTCAGTTCTCTGGAGAATATAACATGTTGATTAAAAGCTCAATATCAACAATGGAATATTATTCAGTTTTTAAAAAGATTGAGATCTGGCCATTTGCCACAACATGGATGGACCTGGAGGACATTTTATGCTAGTGAAATAAGTCAGACACAGTAAGAAAAATATTGCAAGGTATCACTTATATGTGAAATCTAAGAAAAAAAGGAGGTCAAATACACAGAGATAGAAAATAAAACAGTGGTTACCAGGGACAAGGAGGGAGGGAGAGGAAATGGGCAGATGTAGGTCAAAGGACACAAAGTAGCAGATACGTAGAATGAACAAGTCTAGCCATCTAATGTACAACATGAGGACTATAGTTAGTAAAATCCTATTGTATTAGAGATTTTTGTTAAATAAGTAGAGTTTAGCAGCTCTTGTTAAAAAAAGTAACTATGTGAGATAATAGATATGTTAACGTGCTTCACTATAGCAATTATATGTATCTCTTAACATCACATTGTAAACCTCAAGTATACACAATAAAATTTATTTTTTTAATAAAGTGCCTAGTATCAAGAATTAGATCATCTTAAATTTGAATCTTGGGCATGTTACTCCCTGTGTCTCAGTTTTATCACCTTTAAAATGCAGACCATATTAGAATCTAAAATACAGGGTTATTGCGAAAAATAAATGAGAGAATGAATTTATATCACTTGGTCTAGTAACTGTGCTTAGTGAATACTCAAATATATTAGTTGCCATCATCCTCATCATCATTTCATTTTAGCTTTGTATATTCAGCAACTGTGACAAGAGTAAGCACTCGATGTCAAATCTCTAAAAAGGATAAACTGAATAAAAAAGCATACATTTTTATCAAAACAAAAATGATTCTGATGGCATATCTAGGCGTAAAAAAGTTAGTTGTACAGGACTGGTGTCACTGGGATGATCTGAAACTTCGTGAGCCTGTGCTGTAGGAGTGAGGAATTTGGGAGGAAGAAGGCAGGTATAGCAGTGGTAGGAGAAGTCCAGCCAGGCCCCTGGAATGCTGCATCAAGAAAGCCCAACAATGCTACAGGGCATGCAAAGCGGGAGTGTTGGATGGGTGTCGGCATCTGAGAGGTCCAACCAGGATCTAATCATCATCAAGGACCAAATCCTCATGCCTGGAAAAGCCCTGAAAAGCCAGGCAGAACCCCAGTTTAAACAGACTCAATCTTAGGCTAAGTGCTTTGGCATAAGAGGAAAAAGGCATGGACCCAGAACTGCAAAGACAGCTTGGGGATTTAGGCTCAAGAATAAGGCTTACATCCAAATGCTAGATCAGAGCTAGACTAGCAGAAATGCAGAAGTGATGCTAAGTCCTTGGAATATTGAGCTAGAGTTCAATACATGTCCCCTGATCAAGGTTAGGATTGATCTCGGTTCCTGGGGCAGGAGTGAGTCTACAGATGGAGGTCACATGACCCCGGATGTGAGGAAGAAAACTTTGAGAAAACATATTGATTTTGAATGAAACTTTTCTTTCATTTAGCACCTGCAGTAAATCTCTATAAGAACTCCATATTAACATTCTCTAGGTGGGAGGATGAATTAAGGTTAAAGTAGGAATAATTTAAATTTGCTTTGGTTTGTAGTGGTATATTCTGTGTGTTCCCACAGTACCCTGAAGCTATAACTCTCTCTCTTTTTATTTTTGCTTTATTTAATATTTCAGAAACCATGCAATTCATTCACTTAAAATGTACACTTCAATGGTTTTTAGTATATTCACAGAGTTGTATAATCATTACCACAACAAATTTTAAAACAGTTCAGTCACCCCCAAAAGAAACCCCACACCTATCAGCTGTCACTTCCTATTCCAAGCCCCTCCCTGCAGCCCCTAAAAAACACTAATCTACTTTCTGTCTCTGTGGATTTTATATAAATGGAATCCTACCATATGTGGTCTATTGTGACTGGCTTCTTTCACTCAGCATAATGTTTTCAAGGTACATCCATGTTGTAGCATGGATTAGTATGTCATTCCTTTTTATGGCTGAATAATATTCCATTGTAGAGATATACCACATTTTATTTATCCATTCATCAATTGATGGATATTTGGGTTGTTTCTATTTTTTGGCTATTTATAAATAAAAGTGCTCTGAACATTTGTGTACAAGTTTTTGTGTGGACATATGTTTTCAGCCCTCTTGGGTGTATATTAATAGAAGTATAATAGATATCACTCTTTAAAGGTCTTATTAGACTAACGTAGGTCACTTAAATATTTATTATTTCAATAAATATTTGATAACTGTCTCTTCCATCCTAGGTACTTCTTGAGGTCTTAGAGTACACAAATGAGCAAAATAGATAAAGCACATGCCCTCATAGAGTTTACATTCCTCCCCAAATCTGTAAGGAGTCTTTGACACTAAGAACTGTATTTTATTCCCTGTCATAGCCACAATGCTAGCACAGTTCTGTTCACTAAGCTAAAATAAGAATTAATTTGTGTACCACAGTCTATGGGAAAAATTGAATCATAATAATAATGCTTAAACAGAATTTGGTTCATGTCCTACCTGCTGAATTGTAGAAACTCCAATCCCTCTCAAATGCCTCTAATTTGTTCAGGAAGCTCCCATTTTATGTGTACTGCAAATGCAGCCCTCCTGTCTGACATGAGGCATCCACTACTTCCCCTCTCCCTCTTGGAATGTGGACTTCCTGAGATCTGGGCTCCCACATTGCTATCCTGGTGGTGAAGACAGTTGTGGCTTCCTGCCCAGGGCTTGGAGGACCACTCCTGTTGTTCCTTCTAATGTGTTTAGACTTCTCTTTCCTCTTTGTTTTTGAACGCCAACTTTTTCTACAACTGCCTCGTCCACTGAGAAAAATATCCTCCATTCTACTTAGGTTACACACTATAAACACTATATTCTATTAATGGGTGTATATGGCTAGTCTTCATTCTCAATATCTCATAGAGATTGGTCTGATCCTGGAGATTTGTTGTTGCTTTTTTTTCTTCCCTTGAGCACAGAATTACTTGAGGAGGTCAGATCTGTAGGACCGACTGATCACCATTGACCAGGCTACTCAAAAATTTTTCCTCTCCTCTGACAACAACTGGTTATGGAATCAGTTTTGTGCACCTTAAATCTCTATTTTCTCATGGTGAATTCCTCCCTTTGCTGGTCTTTGGTTGCTCATGCAAACAGACCCTTGAAGTGTCCTTCTTGCAAAGTCTCCAGACATCAACAAAAGGTCTGAGTTATCAGAATGAGCCGCTCACATCTCAAATTTTATTCCTGCTGCAGCAGCATTTACTATAAAATGTGATTTGATAACATTTTGCTCAGTGTCTCTTCTGACTACCCGCATGTGAGTCTATTTCGATTATGCCTTTGAATTTATGAGTTTGGAAATAGATTCGGGAGTAGGCCAATAGTTCAGATAATTCCAGTGTGACCTGGCAGGACTCTCAATCTAGTGATTTATATAATTTGTACCTTGTGGAAGTCACTAAAATGTTCTGAAATCTAAGTTCCTCTTTTGTAAGAAGGGCATTATTTTACCATCTAGAGTTTTAATGGTAATAGCTAATGTTTATTGTATACTTCTGGGCACTAGGTGTAGTTTTACATGCTTTATATCTGTCAGCTCGATCATTTCTCACACTAATCCCATGAAATAGGTGTTATTACTCTGCAGGGTAAAATCACTCTAACTAATATACATGAATTATAAATGAATCTTGCTTATTACTATTAAAGTAAGGCATAGATGGGATTTTTTCACTTTAGGAAATTTTCGATATGATTCCATAAGTAATTATGTAGAAAACATATCCTTTCATTAGAAAACAAATTATATCTGTATAGCAAACACAGACCTGTTCCATGAATAATCTCATGCACTTGGGATTTATGCCCTACAGACTATTTTGACTTCCATGTGGCCCCACACTGCCTCAGTTTTATTCCACATTTCAATTCCACCCAAGAGACAGAAGTCAGAGCAAAGAGCTCTGACAGTAGCCTAGAGTACACAGTTCATCAAGGCAGCCTGAACTCTTATTTATTTTTAAAAGTTCAGTGACAATTCACTAAGTCCTGCCTAGAACCATCCACCTTGTCTCACTTTCCCAGCCAAAATCAGATATGTGTTCCCACTGTCTCAATATTCTCCTTTGGAATTTAAGTGAAATAGTACATGGCGATAGTATAAAGATCATTCCATGGATGTGATCGTGTTCTTTCTTTAGTCTTTGCTGTGAGACTTCTGTAATAGCCCCTGGCTTTTATTTTCATTTCATACAGCTACTTGCATTATTTTCTTCTTGATAGCAAAAAGAGAACCACTTGGTTAGTCATCAACTTGTTCTTATCTGCTTGACTGCATGCTTTGCAGGCTGCTCTGAGATATTTGGCCAGGAATTCAGTTTTGATTAACAAATTCTGTTATATGGTTGAAGAAAAGATTAACTAATTTGTTAAGAATTATAAGCACAAAATGTTTGGGGTTTTTTGGGGGGGAGCAGGAGAATTGTCGATAATCACAAATTTTTGCATTAAAATTCCAGTTCATTAAGTAATCAGCATGGGGGTGTCTGATTGGTTGATTAGATGCAGAGGCAAATCATTTGTTGCTTTTTTAGGGAAATTTCCATCAAAGTAGTTCCACCTGGAGAATTTAAATTAATGTATCATTTTAAATCATGTATATTTATTTCAAATTGAGTTATCCTGCAGAACAAAGGAGTCATATTCCAGAACACTCATGGCTTTCGGGGTAGTGTCAGGGCTGAAAAGTCTTTTCCAGGAGTTAGCTTCACACCAATAATACAGTTGCTTCTATATAGCTGCACTTAAGAACTTACAACAAGCGACAAGCTTGTTTCTCTCTCTCTCTCTCTCACACATACACACACACGCACACATCCCTACCAAACCAAATCCTGTATCCTAAGGTTCCAAGTTTGCCGCCACAGGCCTACTTAGACTTAAAGCTAGGTGAATACAACTTTGTCCGTTTTTCTGCTGTTATATCCTTTGAATTTAGTTAATGTGATTCAGTCAGTAGTTCAACTAAAGAGCTTGCATTTTAGCTCAGACTTCAAAATTGAGAAGGGCTAACCCTTGTGGTTAAGGGACTCCTTGGAAGGGCCTTGGTCAAAACTTTGAGCAGTCATGACACCAATTTAAAAAATAGATTGGGAAACTACACTTATCCCTTCATCCTTGGTTAAAATTTCTTCAAAAGAACTACTGAATCAGGCCACAGCTGGCTTTTGAGAGGGTTCAGAGCCATCCCATCCCCAAGGGATGCTTACTCTTTACCTGTGTCCGCCTGAACTAGGCTCTCTCCAGAGGCACTATAAGAGCTTCCCACCAAGATTCTGTTTGGGAACTGAGAAAAGCCACAATTTGCTAATACCTCTGGCAATACCCCTTTTGGCCTGAGCCAACACTGGTACAGAAGCCACTTTGTACCTCTCCTCCACTTGGAACCTGGAAAGCAAATAATCCTACCAGACCTCATACCCCTGTTTATTCACAGTCCCTGCCCAACATTCAAGTGCCTTTGACCATCTACCCTCTCCCCTACTCTCAGTCCTAAACTTCCCTTCGGCCCGTCCATTTCTCTCTGCCCTTTCTAGCTGTGGCTTCTGCAACCCACTTCTATGGTACAAAACCCCTCCATCATAAACCTCTTCACAGAATGCTTCTGCCACCTTCGTGCCTTAACTGAAAGCTGATTTCCCATGCGGACCTGTCTAATGAAAACAGGGAGTGCTGGTACCTCCTTGTTCTCCCATTGAAGCTTTTACACTAAACGGTTACTCCTCTGCATGTCACAGTCTGCCCTTTAGGGGTGATGTCAACTAGCTATATGCCTTATTGGTGCCTTTTACTAATCACCAGTTTGGGCACCTGGGTCACATATTTCCTTTCCACTTGTCAACTTCTCAATTTCTGCTCTCACCCCAAGTAACTTAACTAGCCCTTTAGGTGATATCTCTGATTCGTTTTCCTCATAGTTTCATGATATCTCTAACTCCAAATCTTCCTTTTCCAGTCTACTTGAACCACCTCTCACACATGGTCGTGTAATAGTCCTTGAAATCATTCTGAAATGCTCCATGTCTGAAATCTTACATGATAGCATCCCATTCATGGACCATAACCTCTTACGATTTCAGTTCTTTCCACCCCTGACTCCTACTGGGCCTACTTTTGCAGGCCTGTAGGCCCTAACCACTCCATTTTCTCCCAATTAGCTACCACCTTCCTGCCAAGATAGACCACAAGACAGACCAGTTACTCCCTCAAATTTTTGATGCAATACATCTACCCATCAAAGCCGCAACCCTAGCTCAAATCAACAATCTGTCTCCAATGCCCTAAACACCAGTTTGCTGAGCACTGCTGGAGAAAGTCACACCACCATGTGAAATGGTGTCACCATGGATTTGTGGTCTCTTTTATCCCTGGGCCCTCCATGCTGCTTGACAAGCTTTCAATGGGCCCTTACCAGCAACTGATGCAATGCTTCACCAAAAACACTCCAAGCCTTCTCGACTCTCCCCCAGGCCTGATGTTTGTGCCTTTTGTACTTCTATATTTTCTGCCTCAATTGAAAATGAAATGGTTATAGTGTCTCGACCATTTTCAGAAAAAGGTTTTCATGTGGTGGTGTTGCTAGGGATTGATCTTCTGGGTTCTTATGTACCAGCCAACTAAAACTCTTCCCACAATAGTTTCATGGTACTTTCCCCGATCAAAATGAATCCGTGCAAGAAACACATAGAGAAAAAAAGGTATTTTCTACAGTGTCTGAGAAATTATGGAAAGTGTTAGATCCCTGAAAGAATAATCCTGAGCTTATTTATTTTCCCAAATATATCCTCCAGATCTTCAATGTCTGACTTGTGTGCAATATATGTATATATGTGTGTTTATTACATACATATTCAACAAATGTGTTCAGCAAATACTGATTAAGCACGTATTATACGCCATTCCCACTAGAGGGTAAACTCCATAAGGGCAGGGACATTTGTCTTGTGTTTTATTGCTGTTTTTATCCCAGTACCTTGGGCTTGGAGCTATGCATAGTTTCTAAAACTATTTTAATTTTCAGGGTCTTTTGTGAAATACTGTAAGAGCAGGTAACATACTTATTCTTGACATCCTCAGACATTCCAAGAGGAAAAATAAAAAAATCAAGTAATCATAATTATAGATTACTTTTCCATTCCCTGTGTTCTACATCATCAAGTCAAAAAATCAGACCTTATCAGATAGATAGACAGACCTGAAATTTCAACAAAAATTTCACATGTTTCTGATGTCCTAGTACCATGTAGTTAGTGCCCAAAATGGTTCCCTGTTGATAAGATCCAGTTCAAATAACACAACAGAACTGTCTCTAGCAGGCATCATTTTCTCTGCCTAGAGGCTTTGGGTCTTCCTTATTGTCACGTCCCCTAGCTTACAGTGTGTCTGGGGGTAACAAGGATTGGTCAAGGCCTCATAGTTAATAGTTACTAGAAGAACACTCTTAGGAAGCATTCTTAACTTTCACACTTACTCTCTAAGGTAGGATATTCAAAACTTTGTGAACCTCAGAATGTTCCTGTATTCATCATGTAGAGTTTCTGAGTCTTTCGCAGACAGACTTCACTTACAGCTTGGATATTATGAGATTTCTCATTGGATGTAACAGGATTGGTTTCATACTACACCCTGACAAGGACCCAGGGCAGTTTCTCCAGGAATTTATCTAAGAGTCTACATCCTAGAGTGTTAATAGTTAATTTACATTAATTAATCAGATGTGCAGAAATGTAACAGAGCTACCGTTTCATAGCTGACCTCAGCTTACCTCTGAATTCCACTTTGATCACTAGCCAAAAAAAAAAAAAAAAAGATCCTGTATCTTTAAGGTAGTTTATCCAGTCATATCCTGTTTAAAATATTCTCTTTGAGGCAAAAATTTATTAATATTCAAGTTTTAAAGTTATTCAATTCATAGAGTAATCTATTTAGCATGGCTGTTCTAACCTCTCATAAGATTCCTTTGTCCTTTCTCCTACCTGCAGAGTACAAGAGGAGCTCATTTAATATCACAGTGTCATGTGGGGTGTGTGTGGTGGGGGGAAGGGCCTGATCTTCATTACTTCTTCCAGATCCTTGCTAGAAGTCTGGACTCTCCTGCTGTGTGGCCTCTGGTAGCTGGTGCGTGGCCTCTGGCCTCACTACATTTGCTGCTGTTGCTACAACAGATCCTCCCTGACCTGCACACCTACAGGCTGCTCTCTGCCCTGGCCTCCAGTCACAAGGTTTGCACTCTGTTCCTCTTTTATCTTGATCCCAACATCTTGCAGTCCACTGGCCCTTTCAGTGTGCTAGCATCTCCCACTGACTTCTGGAGCAACTTTTGAATCTCCTCCTTCAGGCCTGCCACATAATACTTGCAGGGCTCAGGGCAAGAGTATGAATGGAGGCTCACTTATCATAATTCTAAGTATTTGCATACTATAAATGAAGCAAACAAATTATTAAGTAAAATATATTCTATACTTTTACCTTGACCAAATATACTTTTATACTGACTTAGAGCATTTGAATTTAGAAGTTGAGGTTACTTACAGTTCTACACTGAAAAGTGTTGGTTGGCATAAAAAAGGCAAGGCCCAGTTTATGGCCCACTTTCTATTCTCTTCCCACCACTGGCTCCATTCCCCATGGCCTTAAGCACACCTGTGTGGAAATCCCAGCCCACATACTTAAGCTCCCATGTCTACCCCATACCAATTCCCCCATAAACACACACAAATAACCACTTCCTGGCCCCGCCTCAGACCTAGGGGTTCACACACTGGTGGCATGACTTACCCTCCAGCAACTACACCCAGGAAGAGACACGCAAAGTCCGGATGCAGGCTGAGAGCAATCTTGGCAGAATTTCCAGGATCCCAGGGGTCCAGAGCATGGTCTAGAATGGTGGGAAGGGGTTGAGCTCTGGATGGGCAAGTCCCTTTGGTCCTATGGACTTCCAGTCCTGTAGGACAGGACCTGGTCAGAGAAAGACTAACGTATAGTCCTTTGAAGTATGAAGCCCAGAGAAGGGGTCTCAGGGAAGTACTTTTCTCCTCCATCCTGCAAACAGCCACAGCAACTGAGGGGCAGGCCCTGCTCTCTGCCTCACACACCACCTCTACTCTGCTGTGGCTGCCAGGGTTGAAGGGAGGCATCCAAAATTCCCAGTGAAAAACAGAACATATTTTCCCCTAGCATTAGGATTCCCGAGCCACCTAATGGTCTGTACCCGCTCCCACGGGTTTCAGAGTCATGGATAGAGCCAGAGAGTCAGTGCCAAGCTGGCATCTCATCCCGTTTGTTCTTTCCTCCCTCCCTTTTGAGACGCCTCCTTGTAGCCCACAAAGCTTCCATATCACAGGAGGCTCTCCTTGTTATATTCTGCATCGTCCTCTATTCCTCAAGGTTAACGATTGATGTTGATGGTATAGTTTATTACACATATAGGTGGGTTTTATTTACATATGCATAGTTTAAAGGGCTAACCAATTCTAAGCACTCCCTGCAATTAAACAGGACTCCACCATATCCTTCCATTTTCTTTTCCCTAGAACTAATTTCAATTTTTAGATGATTTTTTATTAATTTATAAATTTTGAAATATTACATATATAGTTACTTTTGGCTTCCAAGTTCTAGATATCATTTCTGATTTGCCAATTTCTCCCCTATCTCCCACCCCCTCCCCCCAAATGCACACCATTTTATCTATATAATAGACGTGTGCTGGCGAAAATCCCTGCTCTTATGCCCTCTCCTGTCTTCTGCTTCCTTCTAGACTGGCGTCAGTATTTATAGCAAAGGGCCTGGCGGGGTCATGAAATGACAGCCCTGTTGCCTGGACCAAACAGGTCTCTAAGTTCCAGAGGTTCCACTCAAGGTGATTGAAGATGTTGTCCTACTATGAAAAGACAATCACGTAAAGAGGAGTCTCCCAGAGAAGAATGGATGCCACTTCTGAGTTAAAAGGGAGTCACTCAATCTCTTTCTACAGTAGCACTGGTGTCTCTGGATGGGAGTGCTACTGAGGACTAGGTATATTAGACAGAAAGGCGGACATCTGCCTAGAATGCTTGGAGGTGAGAGCAGGGAAAAGAAGCAGCAAAGGCAACAGACAGAAAATCAGGAGAATGCAGGAGCATGCAAGCTAAGAATGTCTGAAAATCCAGGGAGTGATCATTGTGTCAAATCCTCCAAAGTCAAGGTCCAAAAATCCAGTGGATTTAATGATTGGAAGGTGTCACTGTTAGACAGCAAAAGTGGGCTCAGCAGATCTGTGAAGGCGGGAACAAGGCTGCAAGGGGTTCCGGGAGTGGGAGGTGTAGAGCTGAAGTGAGGAGCACAGGTTACTCTTTCGAGAAGTCTGTTGGGATAAAAGGAGAGAGAAAGAGGAAAGTACATAAGAAAGAATGAAAGATTATGAGAGAGAAGCTTGAGGTTGTGGCAGGGAAAAGAGCAGAGTGGGCAGTGATATTTGTAGACGGAGTAGGAAGTGCCAATAGAAAGTAAAATATTGAAGATGCCAAGAAAGTAAACAGGAAGAGGCTCAAGGTCATGACATAGTTCAACAGGCTGGTTTTGACAAGGAGGACTGTCTCATCCACTGCAATGAAAGGTAATAATAAAAAGAAGCTGAGGGAAGAAATTGAGAAATGATCAATGTAGCTGGGGGTGTGGGGAAAAGAGACATTTTAAGGAAGAAAGGAGAAAGATTAAAAAAGAAAGTTTATGTCAAGATGGCTGCATCTTCTCATCAATTTCTGTAGTTCAAATTCAGAGATGTGGTTACCTGCTGAAAGTAAATAGGCCAAGCAGGGTGGAACTTAGAGGGTTTAGAGAATTTTTGAAGGTTATAGAAAATCCATGGTGAATAGTTTGCATAAGAAATCAATACGAGGTATAAACTTCTACAGAAAGAAAAGTTTTGTGGGATGTAAGCTCAAGTCCTGTATTCTGCAGGGAAGTTTCAAGCTAAACACATAATATGACATTCAAATTGTCAGCCCAAAGCTATAGCAGTCAATATTAACCTGACTCCCCAATACAGAGACCCAGGTAGCTAGATATACTTTCCTTATACTTTCTAGCTACTTTTTTTTTCTACATTGCTTCAGGCTCTCCTATTATTCCTTTGAGGCTCAAGGGAATATGTTATGGTTTACATAGGCATTGCTAAGATATTATCATGAAACGAAGAATCAGTTTCAGAAAGGAGAGAAAGTGTGGGGAGGGCCTGTGACTAGGTGGGGATAGGCAGATATTACTAGGGGCGAGGATGCAGTTGGAGCATGAAAGAAGAGGATAAAAAGGAAATGGGAGATGAAAGATCCACGTGTTGTGGGTCTAGGACTGCAGTTCTCAACTGGAAGTGATTTTACCCCCCAGGAGATATTTGGCATGGTCTGGAGACATTTTTGGTGGTCACAACTGGGGCGGATGTTACTAGTGGGCATCTAGTGGGTAAAGGCCAAGGATGCTGCTAACTATCCTGCAACGCACAAGACAACCCTCCAAAGCAAAGAATTATTTGCCATAAAATGTAAAAAGTGCCAAAGTTGAGAAACCTTGATCTAAGGACCCTGGAGGAAAGGAAAACTTTGGCAGGCACAGTGCCTTTTTTATCCAGTGCCAAGCAACTGACAACGATGGTTCAGGGCATTGATTTTAATTCTAATAGAACATAAAACATTCTCATTATTTTTCTAAGAGACATGATTAAGTAATATTTTAGTATTTACTGACCTAATTCGAAGAAATTATATATTCTGAGATGTGGTGAAAGCCAATTTCTGCATTCTGTCTATACTGTGATGTCTTTGGCTGTACACCACGTAGCTAATAATAATTGGATAGTAGGTTGGGAGTCTATTGTCTATACTGACAACAGATGTCAGTAATATTATCTAGGGACACCTATGTAATCATACCCACTGGTTGCACCCTGGCCTTGTGTTGTTGTCTAGGTTTACAAGGTCAGGTCTAGAATCTGACGAAGCTGTCTCCGTCCTTGTCCATTGCATCTTCTATTACTATGTCACAGCTGCCATAGGCAAAAATAAATAAATAATTAATTAATTAAAAATTAAGAATCCAAACGCATTACAAGTTTAAACAGAAAGAGAGGGATTCTGTTTGTCGTGGTCCGTGATTCTGAGGGATTCAGCTCCAGGGAAAGGAGTTGTAGAATAAAAAGGAAAAACAAAATAATGGGAGGGGGAGAGAGAAGAGTTTCCATATGGCACGCGAGCATGTGCGCAGAGGAGGGGAATTAAGAATTGAGAAAAAGAAGAAGGGCCTGGCAGTTTAATAACCTTTCCCAGCAAGGGATTTATAGAAGTTAGTGGCGCTTCAAGAAAATAAAGTAGTGTGCCTGATGCCTTTTGAAACAGGAATCTGTTCTCAGCTTTTCATCTTCTGTGCCTACGTTATATGTAAATCAGGTTTCATGGTGTATTAGAACTGTGAAGATGATTTAATATGCCAAAACGTGTTATGGATCATTTGTACATCAACTCTGCAGTTTAAACAGCAGTCACTGAATTGAAACTCAAAACTACCCTTGCCAAAGTACGGAGACCTTTAGGATTAACTCAAATGAATGCAGCGCCTCTGTCTGAAGAAGCCACAGCTTTCTTCTACCCATTCCAGGTACATCCCACAGTTGTTCAGTTTATTTGTCTGTTTGTTTTTGTTGCAAGAATATGAGCAAAACTGTTTATAAGAATTTTCTTCAGGCCCTATTGTCAGTGTAATCCACAGTTCTTTTACTATGTCATCTTTGCCTGGTCATCAGAAACAGAAGTGAAGATGAAACACAGCACCTAACTACACTAACCTCATCATGGACAACCTACTAGAAAGTAATTATTCCTGGAGAGCAGGCCCCTCTAAGTCGAGTTCTCCAATTTATCTGTATTATTATATTATCAATCACATATATTATTGAGCATCTGTAACTGAAAAATAAGCAAAGTTTTATAGTAATAACCTGTGCTTAATTTAAAACTAATTCTTGGTCCCTTTTTTTTAGAAATAACTGGTTTCAGTTAGAGAGAGGGATGACTGCACTCTGCCGCTCCTCTCTACAGATGTTTTTGTAAACAGAAGGTGCAGCCCCCTTCTGTGACACTGGCTCAAGTTCTATATCAAAGGTTGGATCAGGCATTTCAGTTATAGGAGAGGGAAGTTCAAAAGAGGGAATGTTCAACTGGTTTTTTAAAATTGTCTATACTCTCATAAAGATGATTTGAAAAACCACATGGTTGCGAAAAAATGATTTGGACTAAACACGGTTTTGGCAACTAAGCTTATTTCATGAAATGGATTTCCCTGTGTCTGCTGACCATGTAATAGCATTTGTACATACTCATTCATATATTATTGTCCCAGTAATTCTGAGGTCTTTTTTTAAGCCTCATATCCTGCTTCTAGACCCTGAACCCTGACTTTGACCTGTAATGTTCACATAAATAAGGGAACCATGGTGATATGGGTGAACTTGGGCAAGGTATGGGCATGAACCACAAAGAACTATTTCTCCTACAACTTCATCTCACTGCGCTCGCTGGCTGTTTGGTTAGAGGAATAGCCAGGAGCTGACATAAAATGTAGACAGACCATGTGAACACATGGCCACAACCTGAAGGAAGCTAACTTTACCTAGATAGCCTTGGGATCAATTCAGAGCTTCTCACATGCACAGAAAAATTTAGGGTCCCCATCACCATCAGCTCACTAGCCGTGCAGCTAGCTGATGGAGGCAACAACCTCGTCCTAGGTTTTTGACTTTTTTTTTCTGGTTTCTTCTTGGCCCACTCTGAATCTCGAAATCGCACTAACAGGATTTGAAAATTACACATGCTGTAGGGTGGGGGTAAGGATCCACATGGTGCAATAGAACTTTCAGGATTAATGGACATGTTCTGTATCTGTGCTCTCATAGAGAGTAGCTACCAGCCACATGTGGCTATTGAGCACTTGAAATGTGCTAGTGTGACTGAGGAACTGGATTTTAAATGTCATTTAGTTTTAATTAATTTACATTTATGTTGCTTCATGTGGCTGGTGGCTACTGTATTGGACAGTTCTAGATATCCTCCCTCTTCTCTGACTGTTTATTCACTTCCCCACAAATGCCATCTTGCCTTTGTCCCTTACAATTCACTACATTATTTCAATGAAAAAGACACAGTTAATGCTCCCAAATTTATTTTGGAACTATATTCAGTAAGATATTTCTGCAATATTTTAGCTACTAATTAATAAATGAACTGTACACATTGGTTATAAAAGGCTATTGATAGCTATTGCAAATGGATTACAACACATTTTGAAAATGTGTCTATCCTTATTATGACTGCACTTGAATTCTGAGTTCTGAGCATACTTGGCAGGTTACTTTATTCTTCAGCTACCCAGTCTGGGCTCTCTCTTGTACTGACAGATTAATTTATTTAGTTCTCAATAGTATCAATGGGAGTTATCTATGACAATCTTCCAAGCACTGAGAGAAAAGGGCTGCCTGCCTCTTCTGGCTTTCAGCTAATCTGTATTGTTTAGAAACCCTGCATGCTTTGTGCCACATCTGAGGTGCTAGAGGAAATCATGGGTTCAGGAGGTAAAGCCAGTCAAATTCTTTGTGGTAAAGTTGGGTTAGTCCTTTGTTCTGTGACTTGACATTTGTGCCTGGTAATAGCCCTCTAAAAAAGCTTTAAGGAATTCCTGTTCTGAGGTTGCAGAGGGTTTCTTCAACTCTTGACTAAATATTAGGCAATGTGCTATTACAGCCACTGTGGTCATAATATTAAGTAATACTGATATTGCTAATAAAAATACTAATACTAATATTAAGCAAAGTATTAGTTTAGTATACTTAGTCCTTTTTTGTTGTTGTGTCAAATCGTGTCAATGTCAATTAAAATTTAAAAATTAGGAAATGGTAGAAATCAAATAATAAACATAAGCATTACAGACTTTCCTTCATATGGTAAATGTAATTCTTGTTTACCTGGTGTTTTCATGTCTTAAATGAAAAAAAATCTAAAAAAAATGAGTTCTTGGCTTCCAGACATCTTTGGTTTTAAATCTTCAGTTATATAATGCAGAAGTGGATTTTTGTAAGTGTTCAAATGGTTAGTCCAATAAAGGACGAAAAATGTAGTGGAAACATGAAAGAACTACATTCACATTCTTTGAGGGATGGGTTTCTGCCTTACCTCAGGCCCAAAGCAAAGAAAGAAGTGGTTGGTTTCCTTTCCAGGGCAACTCAACTAGCCTTCTGCTTTGACAAATTCTTCATTACTTTCTTCATCTCAAAAGCTCTAATTCTCTCTCTAAACACTCTAACTCCAAGTTTTCTTTAAAACCCTCTTTCCCCATATCCTTGCTGGGGTCAAAAGACGCTTGCCAAGACTTTAGCATTCAATTCAGCCTCAAACATTTGCTATCATTTCCTTGGTCTCCTTCTTGGTTGAACTAAAACTATCTGAAGTTGTGGCAATTCCTGTATTTCTTTTTTGAAACCATTCATTTGACTGATTAAATCATTTTTCCAAGAGGTAAGTGTCATTCCAGCAGTGCTATGGGCAGAAGAAAACGTGGATCCATCCATTTAGAGTATTAATTCTACTGACAAATTCTTCATGTTGTTATGGCGGATGTGTGTCTGAGTCGTTCCCCTCAGTGGGCATCAACTTTTAGGGGAGATCCTGTTAATAGTAAAGGGTGGAAGGTGAAAATTGGGAAGCATCAAAATGTGGCTGTCACCTCCCCAGTCATGAGGGTTAAGGCAGAGTGAAGTAGACAAAGTTAGTTTCTTTCTCAGTTTTCCTTCCCTGCCCAATACAAACTTCCCTTGTCTCCACTCAGCAGCCATTGTTGACAAACAAAGAATTTACTCAATTTCCTGGGTATCATCTGTGCCTGGGATAGATTTCCTGCACCTACCACTAGCAGGTCATGATTAGCTCTTCCTGCTTACTTACCTCACTGCCTGCCTTTAGAGATAAGTTAATATTGCCCCTTCTGTCAGATGGAAAAAATATTGACTGGAAGAGTATAATCTTTGATCACCTAGAAATAATACAAATGCCATCCCTTCGGCCCAAGCACTCTTCTATGAATTTCATGAAGTCAAAGGGTTCAGCTCAAAAACAAACCTGTGAAAATGCTTTAAAGAAGAGTGCTAGAGGTTCTTCTGTTCCAACAATGCAAACACATTTTACCTGGGCCTTTGTGGAAATCACACCTTCTGTAGGGAATTTCTTTATTCCCAGGACTTTCCTTCTCTCATGTTGAGCATATCAGGCCACAGAGGGCAAATGATAGCAGCATGGTAGGGTCACAGGACAGAGATTTGGGGGCCATACTGTGTAGGCAGTAAGTCACTTATTCCACATACATGTAGGTCTGTCCCCTTCCAAACAGAGGCTTCCATACCAATAATGGAAGGCAATAAAAATTAAATTAAAACATGTCTACACAGACTTCCCACTTAACTTATTCAGCTTGCTGAGTCAATTCTTTCTGGCTTAACTTTCCCTTTAGAACTTGTTGGAGAGTGAGAGCACTTTTCTCACTTTAGCTGCATTTGTTGCTCCCTGGAGTTCTTTCAAAAATTCTTGGTGTTCGTGGACTCCAAAGTGAGTCCCCCGGAATAGACGTTGTCTCAGGGCATTGTACTATTAGCGACCTCACTTTGTCTTTCTGTTATCCTGTCCCTCTTTGAGTACAGACCAGACTATCCCTGGCCTTTCTTGTTGCCTTATCTTATTACTTAGAAACGGCAACCTAATTTGCTGTCTCCTGAACACCAGGCGTTCCTTAGCTATCTTGCTCCATCTGATTAATTTATCTTTATTTTTTCTCCAGATTTGATTCATCTGCATTTTCCATAAAGTTATTTAATTATGTTATCTCCTTATTTAGAACCTCTTTGGATTGAGGGAAGCAGGAAGATGCAGAGGATAGCAACGGCTTAGTGACATTATCTGGAGCCTAATTTTTATTCTGTTAATGAATCCCTAGATAACCTCTGGAAAGTCAGTGAGCCTCTTTCAGCCAAAATTTATTCACCTTGGAAAAAATGAGAAAAGAACAATGCACCCCTTGAGGTGACCATGGGGAGCAATTAATAAAATGATATTAATAAAGTGAAAGTGATATACAAATCAGAGCATTTGTGAGGATCACAGAAATATTTTTTCTTCCTTATGAATTAATTGCAATATTTCTTACTTTGGAACCTGAACATTTCTATAGGATGAGGTGGGAGGAAATCTTTGAATTTGTTAATGTTTATTTATTCTTCAATGCTTCATGCCCATTGTGCCCAGAAAGGAAGTGATATTATCACTTTCTACAAAATCAGCTGTTTCCATATGTCTTTTTCCTTCTATTTATGTTTTAATAACAATCAGGGCTGATTTTATGATTGGAGCATTATGGGGAAGTTTCTATTCCTGCCACAAGTAGTTGTCCACATTCAGACATGACAATGACTTAAATCCTTCTCAGTAGAAATGTATTCCTTTAGGTATCAAAGGCTTTTGGTTCTTTAGTAATCCTCAAACATATACCCATATAGATGATGACTCAATGATAATGAATAAAGTATTATCTTTTACATATATGTACACACATATACATATTCTTTCATATATCGATTACCTTTCTTACATATGTATAAGTACATACACTTACATATATATATATGACAGATAATATTTTATGTGTTATCATTGAGTCATTAATACATACTAAGGCTAGAGAAATTGAGGAATTACAAAGAAGGAATGAGGTCAACAAATAGCTTACCTACATTATACTTTTGCCATGCATTCATTCTTTTTCTTAATAACATTTTAATTTATGAGTTGAAAAACTTTCAGAAAAATTGTGAATATAACACAGAGAGTTCCTGTATATCCAGTTTCCCCTAACATCTTACATTAGTATGGCATATTTGTTATAATTAAGGAACCAATAATGATACATTATTATTAAGAAAGGTCCATACTTTCCTTGGAGTTTCTTAGTTTTTACCTAGAGTTTGACCCAAACCTTACCCTCACTGCTTTTTTCTGTCCCTTAGTGTTTTGCTTATATCTCTCTGTTCTCACCTGCTATGTACGTTCTTGCCTTTTTCTTCCTATTTATATAGTTCAAGGCCTTTAAGGACTAGGAATGGGATGTATCTGAATTTTAATTTATGCTTTTTCATAGCATACAGCATGGGCTCAGTAAATAACCATGATAATATTTATATATGTGAACATCTACTGATAATTATCTCAGTAAATATCTGGAACATTGTAGGACTTGATATATATCCGCCAAAGAAATCAAACCTACTGATGGTTTTTAAACTCCATTCCGATGTAAAGAAAATATGGGAAAAAGAAATCTTAGCTCGATTTTATGCCTCAAAACCAAGTAATATCCTAAATTCTAAGCCTGTGGGGCACTTTTGTATCACCATGAGCTATGCTTCTTTCTGAAGTAAAACATTAATCCACGCTATCGCTGGAAGGAGCAGCACCCCAAGCGACCCACTGGGTAACTAGTCTAAAATCCTGCCCTCTTGGCACTTGTGGCTGGAGAAGGAGCGTGAATCACAAGTGCCTGGCACTAGACCAACATGAAGTCAGGCCCTGTCTCCCTAAACCCTTACCTGAAGTGCTCTCTCAAATCACATTTCCCAAACTGCCTGCCTCCTGTGTTTTATTTTGACTCTGCTCACTTCCATAAAAGTGAGAAATGAAAGAACTACTGTCATTTAAATAAAATTGGTGTCAGGACATAAGAGGCAGCGGTGGACTTATGAACCAACTGCTGAGAGGAAAGACTAAAGACAGAGGGATTGTGATCTTGGTTTCACAATGTATTAACTCTATGGCCCTGGGCCAATTGCTCTTCTCTCTGAGTCTCAGTTTCCTCATCTGTCTGATGGGAATGGTAATTACTGTTTTGCTACCTTCCCAAGGATTTTGTTAGGATTAGGTCAAACAATAGAAACTATTTGGGAAAGGGAGTTTCCCTTTGAGTCTTTGGTAGATGAACAAAAAAAACAATTAGAGGAGGGCTGTATCCAGAAATGAATTAACAGCGATCTACTGTCACACTGGGAAAGGGTTTGCTGAGTTTTAAAGGATAAATCTAGTATTTATTTGATCTTTGGTAGTTAGAGAGTGAATTCTTTGACCCATCTTGAAATTGCCCTCACAAGCCCTTACTTCAAAGGACCTCTGTTTTATGTGTCTGCTTGGGGCATAGTTATTTCTTAGAAACAGATTTTTGACCTAGTCTTTCACATGTCTTTATCTTGATTGCTTTTGTACACACACAAATCCTCAAGAAATTATAGTTTGGTCCCGTTTAAGCTTGCATATAAAGAATAAGTGTAAGAATCTGGGAAAATAATCTGTCAGTTGTTTGTGATAATCGCCTTAAATAAGCAGTCCCGTGGCTTATCTAAATCTCGCCCAAGCTAAACAAAGAAGGCAGTCAGCAGAGCCTCAGACGCTGAACTCTGAACCCTGGCTGGACCTTGCACTGGGCAGCCTAGTAACAGGAAGGCAGCAAGACATACTTTGAACCAGGGGTTCTAAGGCTGCCATGGGGTTATAGACAGGGTGACAGCTGCACTTTGCAGTCTGAACTTTGTACCTCAACACAGGGGCATTTAATCTCCATAACAGGCACTTTGTTTCATTACTTATTAACAGTTCCTCCTTGAGTAAAGTTCTTTGTTAATGGAGCTTTAAAATACGATCCCTTTCCCCCCTATTCCTGCCATAGGGGTGGGCATTGGTGCTTGCTTGCATTATCTGTCCCTAACATGGGCTCAGCCTTCCCTGGGGAGGGCTTTCCGTCAGTTCAAAATTGGCCCTTGTACAGACGCCACTTTGTAATTATGGCTCCAGAGGTGACACAATGCTCTCCAGTTTACACTTGGAGAAGGTAACCCACGGTCCTGATGCCAATAACTATCACACCAAGCAATGACTGGTGTCACTTCACCTCTCCCCACCACATCAACCCTTTTATATTTGATCTTTCTTTTGGCCCATTGTTTTTACTTTTCCATTTTTTTCTCCTCTCCTTATTTCCTTCTTCACATTCAGCCTCTCAGTGGCACAGGAGTTAAATGATGGTGACCCTGGTCTCATATATCTTCCCCCCTCGCCAGAGTAGCCAAGGCATGTTTTGCTGCAGTTGGAAGTCAAACCAATTTAAGTGCACGTTCAAGTATCCTCCTTTCCAAATAAACACGTCGTGCTTAACTTCAACAAATCAGTAACTGATACTCAGAAAGCTTGAAGGGTTAGCTATTTAAAGAGAGGGGCTGGGCTCTAGAAAAGGGAGAGTGAGATATTTAGTGAGCTAAGCATTAGTTACCATCTACAAAATAAATACTAGTCCTACTAAAAATACTCAGACTTGCAGGCCCCTCAAGCCACGGAATATATAGACACTATCTCAATTGCCAAATTTTGTTCAATATTGATCAATAAATAGGCTTTGGCTTCTGGGACCCAGGAGGGGGTGACTGTAGGCCATTCATTTAGTAACTAACAAAGGCCATAGGCACCTTCTCTGAAGCTTTGCTTGAGGGTTTGGGGGCCAAGAAATTAACCTTTCACCACTCAGCTCTTTCTCTATTTTGGGAGTAGTTAAGCTTAGTTCAGACAACAATTCACCCACTTCTCATTTTTCTTTTTATGTTTAAAAATTCCTGTGTTTCCAGCTCTCATTCAACAAGGGGTCAGCCCTGGAGTCAGCGCCGTCTGGGGCACCATGCAACAAAAGCTCCTGGTTCTCCCGACCCTTCCTCACTCCCCCCACCACACTTAGACCCTCCAGAGTGGTCCAGCCCCCCCACCTACCTATGTGGTTCAGCTCTCAGCCACCAAGCCCATTTATGCCAAAGCTGGTTGACAAAAACTTATTTTGAAAGCCAGAGTCTTATTTACACACCCCTGCCTTACTTTCCTCTTGTTTTCTCCTAGCTTCCCCCCAACTCCCATCATTTTCTTATTCTCTCTCCTCTCCCTTTTTCTTTTCTTCTACTTTTCTTCCCTTTGCTCTTTTCTTTTTCATTAACATGCTCAGATACGTCATTTAAAAACTCATCACTGGAGCACAAACGACAAGGTACAGGAGCAGTTCTGGCTGCTCTGTGTGCATTGCTCTCCCTCATCCCTACCGTGTTTTGCAAGCCGTCCATGACAAGGGGATGCGACCCAGTTCAGTTACTTATCCCAGTGACTGGATTTAGATTATTTAAAAGAAGAAAAGGGAAATGAAAAACAAATATAAATCCTTTGGAAACATTGGGCCTCCAGATGACATTCAGCGCCATCCCTGGATGATCCAAAGACCCTATATATGTCATTTTCCTTGCACTTGGCTTTCCAAGTACCAGCCCATTTCATAGCAGGGTGGCAGGGAGACATAAAAAAACCAGGACATGTATTTCACTGTTTCAGTGCCAACATGGTTTTGGTACTAAAACGCTGTACTTCTGGCTCTTGGGCTTGCTCCTTCCTGCAGAAGTCCCCTTTGGCTTCCTGCTTTCCTCTGGAAGCATGCCAGCACCTGCAGCTGGCTCCCCCATGGCTCCTCCCAAGGCCCTGGATTAGGTCTGCACCTGTTGGGGATTTGCTCAATCTGAAAAATAGTAGGGCTCCTCCAGAACGCCTAATTTTCTTTGCCCTGAAAGCAATGCATTCAGATGCTTTGGCAGCACACTTAGGACAGCCAGGGGCTGCAGACGCGGCCTCCAAATTCAGTCTCAATTACCCCAAACAGAGCACGGCAATTGACCCTTGATTTACTCTCCTCCCAACTCCTCCACCTGCCTCTCAATCCCAGAATCTTGCCACCTGCTCCAGGCAGGTTTAACGAAGTGCAAGCAAAGGTGATGGTAGCTTGCATAGCTGATCACTAGACGATAACGAGAAAAAACTGGTCTGATTTCATATCCACTATAATAATCCAAGCTTAAAGATGAGAAATGCAAGGTTTATTGAATTTCTTTTTTTGAGTAACATAAATTTAGTGAAACAAACATAATTATCTCATTTGATTTTTAGTTCCTGACCAATGATTGAAAACTATTTATAAACTAATATGAGTTCAGTATTCATGAAAATCCCAATAACAACTTCTTTTAACCATGCATATCCTTCGGTTTCTTCTCCCAGTACATCCATGCACCCATGGGAACAGCAGAGAAGAGATGGGGAGAACAGACCATGATCTTGCTGTAGATTAGGAGGAATATTGGACAGAATCGGCAAACTAGGACAAGTATCTGCATGAGGGTCTGTACCAACTGCCTGAGTGATAGGGATGCTCACTCAGACCTTCAGGGACCACTATCTTTGTCTGTAAAATGATGCTTTGAAGGATATAGGGTCATTAGTTCTCAGATTTAAAAATTGAAGGAAACAAGTAAAGAAAAGGAAATTAGCAAGGACGGAGGCATCGCCAAACTGAAAGCAAGGGGATGATAAAGAGAGGAAAAATACTATTGGTTTGAAAGATGCTATTGGTTTGCTATTGGTTTGCTTTCTCTGGGCCATTACGCCAATCTCACCTGCAATTTCTGGACAAATCTTTCCTCTCATCACATTCAGATTTTCTCTTTATGTGGAATATACTGTTACTAAATATATTTGAAAAGAACAGGAATAGAGAATAGTGGTAAATTTTGCCTAATATTAAACTATTTAGATAGAGTACAAAGTTAGATCAACTAATTATTGCTTGACATAATCAATCAACTCCACGGCCTCCTAATTTCCACCAGCAATTTCTTCTTGGTGCTAATTTTGCATTTATCTTTGGCATAAATTAAGGTTAACTGCCTTTGATTATCTAAGATGAATTGCTCTGGATGGAAAAAAGAGTAACATACCTTTTCAAACGTCATCTAGTTGGTGGTTGTCAGTACTGGTGCTTGCATGAATGCCTAGCTACTGGTTATCACCTTGTGTACTTCTTACCTTCTCCTAAAATAGCACTCCAAAACTATCTGACATGAGGTCCAGACCTCATGTATGTTTATTCACCTCTTTAACTATGCACACCTCATCCATGTCTTCTGTTTTTCCCATCCTCACTTTCAAGCTATCTATTCCCTTTCCCAGTTGTTTCTTGCACTTATAAATTCTATGAAGGTAGATAATAGTTCTATTTCCTTTACTTCATCCTTTCCTCACCTCAAGTCCTTGAAACACTTACTTACTGACATATTTCTTGGAATAGTTTTTTCCTGTTTCCAAATGTAGGTTTGAGTTTCTCATTCATTGCTGAAAGATATTGCTTTACCTAGGATTCATTCATCGGTGTTGCAGTGGCAAAAATTCTTTGGCTTAGGCTTCATCTGTTGCTCTTGATAAGGATGCAGAGAAAGCAGAAACCTCTGAGTTTTGAGTTGTTATGTCTGGTGAAGAAAAAAGCTGGACCATTGACCTACTTGCTCTGCAGAAGCTTCTTAAGGGAGGCAAGAAAGCAGGAGTCCAGAGTCCCCAGAAAGAAAGGAAATTTGACATTTATTAAGCACATCCTAAATACCAGGCCATGTACTAGGCTAAAAGAGTTTATATTTATCTTTCTGGGGGACAGAAAGCTGAGTCAGAAATCTACACAGAACATATATTTACCAGAATTATAGATTTAGGCAAGAACTTCCAGTTGTTCCCTAGTCCATCAAGGAGCCTGTCTATCGAAGCATTTTCTCCTGCCACTCACGTTCCCTCACAATTTAGCTCCACATGTCCACCCAAATTTTTTTTTTTATTGTACTATATTTATTTATTTATTTTATTTTTTTATTTATTTTTTTACTGTTGGATTCTTTTTTTTTTTTTTTTTTTATAATTTATTTTTTTAATTTCAGAATATCATGGAGGTACAACATTTTGGCCATACACATTGCCCCTGTTCTGCCCGTGTCAGAGCCACAATCGTGGTCGTCTCCCAAACTGTGCTCCCCACATCCATTCAGTGAGAGTTTTTCCCATCCCTTCCACCCCCTCCTGCCCGCCCGCCCTCTGATGAATGTTATTGCCCTGTGTGATGTAAGTGTTCATCAGTTAGTACCAGTTTGATGGTGAGTACCAGTGATGCTTGTTTTTCCAATCCTGTGACACTTCGCTTCGAAGAATGGGTTCTAGCTCCGACCAGGATAATACCAGATGTGTTAATTCACTATTGTTCCTTATTGCTGAGTAATACTCCATGGTATACATATACCACATTTTATTGATCCACTCGTGTATTGATGGGCACCTGGGTTGTTTCCACAACTTTGCAATTGTGAATTGTGCTGCTATGAACATTCGAGAGCAGATGTCTTTATTATAAAATGTCTTTTTTTCTTTTGGATAAATACCCAGTAGTGGGATTGCTGGGTCAAATGGTAATTCTACTTTTAATTCTTTGAGATATCTCCATATTCTTTTCCATAGAGGTTGTACTAATTTGCAGTCCCACCAGTAGTGTATGAGTGTTCCTACCTGTCCACATCCCCGCCAACATTTGTTATTTGGGGATTTTTTGATATGAGCCAATCTCACTGGAGTTAAGTGATATCTCATTGTGGTTTTGATTTGCATTTCCCTGATGATTAGAGAAGTTGAGCACTTTTTTATATGTTTGCTGGCCATCATTCTGTCTTCTTTGGAAAAGTTTTTGTTCATGTCCTTTGCCCATTTTTTAATAGGGTTGTTTGATTTTTTCTTGTTGATTTTCCTAAGTTCTGTATAGATTCTGGTTATAAGCCCTTTATCAGAGGTGTAGCATGCAAATATTTTCTCCCATTCTGTAGGTTGTCTGTTCACTCTAGTGATAGTTTCCTTGGCTGTGCAGAAGCTTTTCAATTTGATCAGGTCCCATGTATTTATTTTTGTTGCTGCTGTGATTGCTTTGGGGGTCTTCTTCATAAATTCTTTGCCTAGGCCAATGTCCATAAGAGTTTTTCCAACATTTTCTTCGAGAATTCTTATGGTTTCATGTCTTAGGTTTAGATCTGTTATCCATTGTGAATTGATTTTGTGAGAGGTGAGAGGTGTGGGTCCACTTTCAGTCTTCTACATATGGCCATCCAATTTTCCCAGCACCATTTGTTGAATAGGGAATCTTTTCCCCAGTGTACGTTTTTCTGGAATTTGTCAAAGATCAGGTGACTGTATGAGGTTGGTTTATATTTGGGTTCTCAGTCCTGTTCCATTGGTCTACATGTCTGTTCTTGTGCCAATACCATGCAGTTTTGGTTACTATAGCCTTGTAGTATAGTTTGAAGTCTGGTAGACAGATGCCTCCCAATTTGTTCTTTTTGCTTAAGATTGCTTTGGCTAGACGGGGTCTTCTCTGGTTCCACACGAAGCGTAGAATTATTTTTTCTAGATCGGCAAAAAATGATGTGTGGTATTTTGATAGGGATTGCATTGCTTCTGTAAATTAATTTAGGTAGCAAAGCCATTTTTACTATGTTGACTCTGCCTATCCAAGAGCATGGTAAGGTTTTCCATCTATTTACATCCTCTGCAATTTCCTTTCTCAGTGTTTCATAATTCTCTCTATATAGGTCTTTGATCTCCTTAGTTAGATATATTCCTAAATATTTAATTTTCTTTGTTGCTATTGCAAAAGGTATAGCATCTTTAATTTGTTTCTCGGCTTGATTGTTATTAGCATATATGAAGGCTATGGATTTGTGTGTATTAATTTTGTATCCTGAGACTTTGCTGAATTCATTTATCAATTCCAGTAATCTCTTGGTTGAATCCTTGGGGTTTTCTATGTATAATATCATATCGTCTGCGAATAGTGAAAGTTTGACCTCTTCTGCCCCTATCTGGACGCCACTGATTCCTCTGTCTTGTCTAATTGCTGTGGCCAGGACTTCCAGCACTATGTTGAAAAGAAGTGGAGATAGTGGACACCCTTGTCTGGTGCCATTTTTAAGGGGAATGCCTTCAATTTTTCCCCATTCAGTATGATATTGGCTGTGGGTTTATCGTATATGGCTTTAATAGTTTCTAGGAATGAGCCATCTATGCCTATATTGTTAAGAGTTCTTATCATAAAAGGGTGTTGGATTTTGTCAAAAGCCTTTTCTGCATCTATTGAAAGGATCATATAATCTTTGTTCTTGCTTTTATTTATATGGTGATTACATTTATAGATTTGCTTACGTTGAACTATCCCTTCATCTCGGGAATAAAGCCCACCTGATCATGATGGATTATTTTTTGATGTACTTTTGAATTCGGTTTGCAAGGATTTTATTGAGAATTTTTGCATCTATATTCATAAGGGATATTGGTCTGTAGTTTTCTTTTTTTGTTGTGTCCTTTCCTGGCTTTGGTATCAAGGTGATATTGGCTTCGTAGAATGAGTTTGGGAGGATTCCATCCTTCTGGATATTTTCAAATAATTTCTGCAGTATAGGCACCAGTTCTTCTTGTAGGCTTGGTAGAATTCAGGTGTGAACCATCTGGTCCGGGACTTTTTTTGTGGGTAGATTTTTAATTACTGCTTCAATTTCGGTGCTTGATATTGGTCTGTTTAGAATTCAGTTTCTTCCTGGTGAGCCTAGGGAGGTAGTGTGTTTCTAAGAATTTGTCCATTTCCTCCACGTTTTCGTGTTTGTGGCATAGAGATTTTTGTAGTATTCAAGATGATGTTTTGTATTTCCATGGTATCAGTTGTGACTTCTCCTTTTCATTTCTAATGAGCTTATTAGAGTCCTTTCCTTTCTGCTCTGGTCAACCTGGCAAGTGGCCTGTCTATTGTTTATCTTTTCAAAGAACCAGCTTTTCGTTCATTGATCTTCTGTATGTTCTTTTGTTCTCGATTTCATTTAATTCTGCTCTAATTTTGGTTATTTCTTTTCTTCTGCTGGTTTTAGGATTGCTTTGCTCTTCCTTTTCCATTTCCTTAAGATGATTCATTAGTTTACTGATTTGTGACTTTTCTGTCTTTTGGATGTGGGAATTTAGGGCGATAAGTTTTCCTCTCAGGACTGCTTTGCTGTATCCCACAGATTTTGATAACTTGTGTCCCCATTATCGTTTAGTTCGAAGAATCTTTTGATTTCATTTTGAATCTCCTCTTTGACCCAATACTCATTCATCATATAGTTTGTTTAGTTTCCAAGTTTTTGGAGGAAGATGTGAGTTTCTGTTGGAATTGATATCTAATTTTATTCCGCTGTGGTCTGAAAAGATCTGGTATGTTTTCTATTTTTTTGAATTTGTTTAGATCTGTTTTGTGGCCTAGGATGTGGTCAATTTTAGAGAAAGTTCCATGAGCTGATGAGAAGAATGTATATTCAGTGTTATTTGGGTGGAGTGTTCTGTAGATATTTGTTAGGCCCAAATGTTCTAGAGTCCTGTTTAGGTCTTTTATTTCTCTATTTAATTTTTGTTTGGAGGATCTGTCCAGTTCCGTCAGTGGGGTGTTGAAGTCCCCTGCAATTATGGCATTCCTCCTTATTATGTTGTCTAGATCTAGCAGCATTTGCTTTATGTACCTGGGTGCTCCTGTGTTGGGTGCATAAATGTTTAGGATTGTTAAATCCTCTTGTGAAATTTTTCCCTTCACCACTATATAGTGTCCATTTTTGTCCTTCTTTACTTTTATTGCTTTAAAGTTGATGTCATCTGAAATGAGGATGGCTACTCCAGATTTCTTTGGGTTTCCATTAGCCTGAAAAATTGTATTCCATCCTTTCACCTTGAGTCTGAATGCGTCTTTGTGTGTGAGGTGTGTGTCCTGAAGACAACAGATACTTGGTTTGTATTTTTTAATCCATTCAGCCAGCCTATGTCTCTTCAATGGGCAGTTCAAGCCATTTACATTTATTGAGAGAATTGATATTTGGGGTAAATCTCTGATTATTCTGTTGGGTGGTATCTTTTGTTTTACCTCTTGTGTCATTGTGGAATCTGGTTTCTGGGGTTTTAGCCTTTGCATAATTTTACATAGGTGGGTGTCTGTTGCGCTGGTTAGTGTATAATGCAGGTCTAAGCATTTCTTGCAAGGCCGGTCTGGATTTCGCAAATTCTATCAGTGATTGCTTATCTGGAAAGGTCTTTATTTCTCCCTCATATAAGAAGCTTAGTTTGGCAGGATACAGAATTCTGGGTTGACCTTTGTTTTGTTTAGGAGATTGATGATGTCTCCCCATTCCCTTCTGGCTTGTAAGGTTTCAGTTGAGAAATCTGCAGTTAATCTGATGGGTTTCCCTTTGTAGGTTACCTCCTTTTTTGTCTTACAGCTCTGAGGAGTGCCTCTTTTGTGTTTACTTTGGTCAGTCCAATAATTATGTGGCGTGGTGAATGCCTTTTCACGTTGACTCTCCCAGGAGTCCTGTGTGCTTCTGTACTTGGATGTCGAGGTTTCTGGCTAAGCCATGGAAATTTTCCTCTATTATTCCTTCAAATAAATTTCCAGCCCATGCAAATTTTCTTCCTCTCCCTCAGGGATACCTATTATCCTTATGTTTGGCCTCTTTACATAATCCCACATTTCTTGTATGCTTTTTCCTGTCTCTTGTTTTTGTGTTCTTTCTCTTCAGCTGATTTATTTAGCGCATAGGAGCTGTCTTCTAGCTCTGAAATTCTTTCCTCTGCATGGTCCAGCCTATTCTTAAGGCTTTCCACTGTGTTTTGTAGATCCTTGAATGCTTCTTTCATTTCTAGGATTTCTATTTGATTTTTCCGTAATATTTCTATGTCTTTGGAGAATTTTTCATTCATTTCTTGCATTTTTCTTGTGGTTTCTTTGTGCTGGGATTCAATTTTCTCTTGAATTTCATTGAGCTTTCTTATAATCCATAAACGAAATTCCTCTTCTGTCATTCTACCCATTTCATTTGGGTTGGTATCCATTGCTGAGGAACTGATAATTTCTTTTGGGGGTGACTTTTCACTCTGATTTTTCATGTTCCCTGAGTTCTTTCGCTGGTTTTTTCTCATCTGGCCTCTTGGTCGAGAGCTGGGGGTGTTAGAGCTAGTTTATGGCCCTGTCACCAGGCCCACAATTATTTTTCCTTGGCAAAGCCAGGGAGAGAAGTAGTGGCCTGTATTGCCTTAGGTGTATTTTAGCAAGTTTGTTGGATCTTGAGTTAACTCTGACCTGTGGTCTTCTCCTCTTCCCAGTGGAGTGTGGTGAGAATGACCTCCCAGCTTGGGCTCTGAGCTAATGAATTGTACTTGAGGATATGAGTCCTCCGCTCCCTATTAGCTAGGTATTCTGTTATGTCCGTGGCAGACTCTGATCCCCCAGTTGGGGTATATGAAATCCCCGTGCTTTGGGAGGGGCCTTGTAGCTCCTAGGGGTTACTTTGACCCTGCTCCTCCTGAGATGCAGGTAGAAACACAATTTCTTTTGGCTGCAGTGTGACAGCTGAGTTGGGAAAATTCTACACAGCTCAGGGGTTGCTCATCTAGCCACGTGTGTCTGCTCTTGTGATGTGTGTCTCCGCGTGATACTGGTTGATAGGGGGATCTCCAATTGTGCACCCTTTTTCCACCACTAGACCCCAAGGCAAGGCGGGTGGCCGTCTCTATCCCCAGCAGTCTCCACCAGGGGGGATGTTCCCACGGGGAGGGGGGAGTAGTGGCTGCTGGAAGCGCTCTTGGATGGTGCGAAATTCCCTATTGAAGTGGGCAGGATTATGGGGAGCTGCTCTGGTTCAGCCTGTGGCTCTTGAGGTATTTGGTTGTCATGGGAACCAGCAGTTATACCAAATGAGTCACTATAGCCAGCAACCTTCAAAATGACCAATCTCTGGGGTATAGGAGGGCTGGGACCTGAAGGACGGGCACTAGGACCAGCACGGAGCGGACTTGTCGGAGGCCAGAGCCGGGGTAGCAGAACCAGATGGACGAGCTGCAAACTGTTTCCAATACCCAAAGGTCCCGCCGCTACAGTTCCGGGATCTCGTCCCACCTGGAACCCACGGATGCAGCTGTCCCTGGCCACCACAGGCAAAGCCTGTCTCGCCCCAGCGGAAGAGCCCTGGGCTGGGGTGGGGTGGGGCTAGAGACGTGGCTCCCAGCTCCGCGCGGGCGGCTGTAAAGATGGCGGCCGCCGCCAGCCTGGCGCACAGCCGGGCTCCGATCGCACCGGGAGCGCAGTTTTTCTCCGCCGGCAGCAGCAGCAGTTGCTAGCAGCTTCTAAGGGCGTGTCCCGCTCTCCGTTAAACTCCTGGGCCCAGTCCCGCTGACTTCTAGTGGCGCAGTGCCGGCCTGCGGGTTCCCGCGCACTGTCCCGGGAAGCTGAATCTCGGTCCCCGCCCAGTTCCTCCCCAGCCCTCGGCAGTCTCTGTATATTGCAGCTGCGAGTTGTGTCTGGCTCTGGCTACTTCCTCCTCCTCTCCACAGGGCTCGCCGGCCCGAGCAACCGCTCTGTCCCAACTCTGGGCTTGTCCCTGACTGCGTGTATGGGGAGGCGCGTAACCGCTTGGGGGGCAGGTCGCGCTGCGCCAACCTGGCGAGTGCGTCCTTCCCGCGCTCTGGGCTCTATTGTGCTCCGTGCGCCCTCCGATCTTCGTGAAAATTTTGTACCTGTTTTCTTGGGCTGGGCATTCGGCGTTGTTTCTCTGTCATTCGCAATGCTGTTTTTGGAGTGAGCGGTCCGTGTTCGCAGGCAGCCGCTGGCGTTCTTCACCTCCTTTCCTGGGAGCGGTACGGTGGGCGGACCCTATCACACCGCCATTTTTTCCAGCCCCTGTCATGTCCACCCAAATTTACGGCCCATTATTATGCCTGATGTATCCTCCCATCAAGCCACCTCATCATAACCTTCTTATTCCTGTGCATATGCTCTTTCATGGTAGAAAATGTAGTCTTTGGTGCCCTGCTGGGTCTGTGTTTGAATCCCAGCTCTGTCACTAGCTACCTATGTGACATTTTCGAGCCTCAGTTGCTTCCTCTTTAAAGTGGGGCTAGTGAGTCTTTGCAGAGTTAATGTAAGTGTTAGAGATAATATGCATGAAGGGCTTGGCCTCATAGCTGGCATGCAGAAGGCACTCAGTGAAATATTATTATATCATCACGATCACTACTGAATAGTTCTCCACCTCCATCCTCTTCTAAATCTTTCTCATCAATCAACAGTATAATACTTAAGTTCTCTTTCAAATCATTTTTCACCCCCAGTTCAAAACTATAGATTTATTTTCATCATATAATTTCATACTTGATCATATACTAGTTTGTAGGCCACAAGCCTGATCTTCAATTACTTGAGTACAAAGGTCAATTCTTATGGGTCTCTGCTAAAACACGGCTCTGAGCTTTCAAGAAATGTGCAGTAAATAATCATTTCTCTGCCTCTTGGCTAAGATCATGTGTAATGAGCAGTAAATAGTTCCTGGATTTTAACCTGTTCAGAGCATTTGTGCTTATTGAGGTTCCTAGGCTCTGGGACCACATTTTATAATGTTAGGCCATACTCAGCATACTACAAGCTCTTATTTTAAATAAGTTAAAATTATTTAAAATAATTTTCAGTTTCCACGGGAAATACATTGCAATATAGCAACTCTAATAAACTACTTTTTTTATTATAAATACCTGAAATAAGGATTTATATGTTCTAAAACTTTCTAAGCCTGGAATTAAAGTATGCTGGAAACAC
The DNA here is from genome assembly GCA_023783475.1 of Daubentonia madagascariensis. Classification (NCBI taxonomy): domain Eukaryota; kingdom Metazoa; phylum Chordata; class Mammalia; order Primates; family Daubentoniidae; genus Daubentonia; species Daubentonia madagascariensis. The sequence goes on along the minus strand of JAKFHU010001684.1, from coordinate 17,817,168 downwards.
ACTTTCACATTCCTTTTAACAATACAAAAAGCCATATAATTAGCATAAAAATACTCCTTATATGTATTTTCCTCTTAACTTCTCATTGAAGTGAAATGAATCAACTGAATATTCTGGAAGCTGACCTTCTATACAAACAACCCATGGTTTGCTTTTGGTTCAATATACTGATTTAAACAGCACATGCAAGATTATAAATTACATTTGGTAAGATATACATTAACAGTTTAAAGTGATGACTATGTTGCACAGTTTAAAGAAGGAAATAGACATATTTTGGTTTCCTCTATGGGGATCTTGAGAAAAGTTCAGGGGTGGTGACATGGAAAGTCCAGAATGTACATCAGGCTTGAACCACCTGCTCAGAGATTAGTAAACCTTCATCCCTGAACTTTACAGGCTTGAACCACACCCAAGAGACATACCCAGCTCTGCCTGTGGGACCTGCCCCAACCAGCTTTCTTACCTAGGACAGGCTGTAAGAAACTCTTTTGTTCCTCTTTATGTGGATTAATTTGTCTCACCATTTCCTGCATTTTTCAGAAGTTATTTCAATAGATTATTTTTAGGAGCAAGTTGGAAGTTGCTGGTAGCTATTACGTTATCTACAAAGCCCAGCGCCAAAAACTAAAGTGTAAAATTTACCCGCTGGTGTCAATCTACTTTCTAATCTATATAACCAAATTTCTACTAATCATTGAGGTGATTTCCTTTCTTTCACAATGTTTTGAGTTTCCTTTGCTGTCTTATCTACGTATCTTTTGCTACAGGTCAAATGTGGAAGGCAGGGGGCGGGGGAGGGCGTTGGTTGACAGGCAGGATTGGAAAGTCTCAAACTTCTCTGAAATACGAAAACATTTATGTAAAAAAATCTATTGCAGAGCTAAGAGAAACTGCAAAATAAATTAATCTGAATGACTATACATCCCAAATGAATAATATCTGGGCAGCAAGTTTGGGTTAGAACCCTTACTTGAGTGTTATTAGGAAAGTCTTAAGTAAATCCACAAATGATTGATTTGTCCAAATGAAATGATAGCCATTTAGAATATCATGCAAATGATAAAAATGTTACATGCCTTCAGGCATCCTCTAAATCAGGACGTTTCTGTTTCTACAGATATTTCACCATATCTGTTCTGGGGGACATGAAAGGGCAATGGACTGAATCAATTCTTCAATCAACAGGTATTATTTACCACCTACTCTTCCGTGCAAGCAAAGCAATGCATACTTGGCCTGTGGAACAACCAGACCAGCATAACACCCTGTGCCCACACAGAGGCAGTTGCAACTGGGAAAGAGAACACAGGTGTGAAATGTAAAAATGCTTGAGAGAGATGGATGGGGACGCTGCACAGTCAGGTACTGGTCTTAGGCCCATCTTCTTAGTAAAGACATTTAACTTCTCTTTGTCTCAATGTCCTTTTTTATAAAAATTAAAAACCCAACTAGGTAATTTTAAAAATTTTCTTCAGATCTGAAGTTGTATGATTTTATGAATCAAAATATAAAATAGTTTATAATAAATGCTAAAATTTTGTTGTATTTACAACTAGAACATTAGACTAAGGAATTGCAATACCAGTTTACTATTATAATCCAGGGAAGTCAGAGATCTCAAAGCCTTAATGTCCTCCCTCTCCCATGCCAGTATCAGAAGTTTGGGGCAGTCCCATTGAACAGTAAATGGTGTGATGGTGGTGATGGCATTTACTGCTGCCACTGGGAAATCAGAACTGAGCCTCATCCCATCATTTTTTATTTCACTACTACATTCCTACCATACTGGTTCTTTCTGTCCCTCAGACAAAAAGGCTCATTCCCACCATGGTAAACAAAATAATGGCTCCTCAAAGACGTCCACACCCTAATCCTCAGAACCTGTGAATACATTATCTTACATGGCAAAGGAAGCTTTGCAGGTGTGATTAAGTTAAGGCCCTTAAATTGGAAGATTATTCTGGATTATCTGGGTGGGCCAAATATATAATCGCAAGGGTTCTTATAAATTAAAGAGGGAGGCAGGAGAATCAGATTCAGAGAGAGATCTGAAGATGCTATACTGCGGCTTTGAAGATGAAGGTGGGGCCATGAGCCCAGGAATGCAGGTGGCCGCTAGAACCTGGCAAAGCCAAGCAAACAGGGTCTCCCTCATAGCCTTGAAAGCAGCCTTACCAACACCTTAATTTTAGCTCAGTGAAACTCAATTTTGAACTTCTGCCCTTCAGAACTATAATATAACAAATGTGTGTTGTTTTAAGCCACTAAGTTTGTGGTAATTTGTTACAGCAGCCATAATAAGCTAATCCACTCACCTTAGGGCCTTTCCAATAGCTGTTTCTAGTACGTGGAATGACCTTTCCTTGGAATCTTTCCATAGTTAGCTCCTCTTTGTCATTCTTGTCTCCATGTGTAATCTTCTCTGACCGTATAATCTAAGAAACCATCTAGACCTTCAGCTAATTCTTTGCATAGTGTATGTGTCATTTTTCTGGTTCATTTGCTTATCAACTGTCTTCCTCTCTATAAGGCCAGCTCCATGAGAACAGGAACTTTGTCTGTCTTGATCACCACTACCGTAGTTATAGTAGTTAGAATCATGTCTGGCCCTCAGCAACTGTTGTTGAATGTAGGATTTAGGGAACCCGACAAGGGTTCAGTGCTCTGAATCTTAAAGACAGTTTCTGAGATACACAAGGGGGCCGCGACACACATACTTCCATCATCTTTTAATCATTGCAAAAGATATCTGTCACCCCTGAAAAAAAAAGAAACAAAACAAAAACCAGTCTCTTCCCTCCATTTTGATTCTCTCTCACTGTCTTTACCTATCTCACAGAGCGGAGCTGAGAAAATATGAGAGAGTGAGCTGGACACCCTCAAAATGTGAACTGTGGGATAAGAACAGTGCCTAATATATGTAAAGATCTTTGAGTTCTTAAGGAATAAATGATGCTAGATAAATGTTAAAATACTAGAGTTTCCTTAAGTTTAAAATTCCACTTTTACTTATCTGTTTGATAACAATACAATGTTTCCACTCCAGCGAAATTCTTTTGCAGCAAAAAGAAGAGCGATCATCCCCCTCCCTTGAAATTTGTTAAAATGGCATTTCCCTTGTGTTGCATTTCCTTAGACCTGTGCAAAAACATCTCCTCTCAAGATAGAAAGCAATGCACAGCTGTAGCCCTGGGACGAATAACGCTGTGCTCAGAATATCAGATTTTTAAATCTACCAAAGCTGGAAAAGAGATTAAGAATTAAGGCTGAAAGTTTGTCTTTAATGTGCCCTATTATGCACCAGGCATTACAGTTAATATGTCCCTTCAGATTTTGATGACCTACTTTGCCAGGTTTACAGATGCGGTGGTGCACATTAAGGACAGCGGTGGTTCAGCAAGGATTGTGAATTTCCTTGCTTACGTAGATTGACCCTCACACCCCTCATGTGGTGGTGATGTTTTGTATATGAGAAGTAAAGAGAGAGATGGCGAGGGAAAAAGAGCAAGAGAAATAATTTTATACTTTTATGGTCACCATAAATAATACAACATCGAAAGGAGGAAAAGAGGGTATAGTTTTTAAAAAATTGTCTGCTATGTCTCAACCATACACCTAGTTTTTTTTTTTAATCTTTTAATATTTTAGCATCTTTTCTCTTTACCTGAATTTAAAGTTTCCAATAGAGGTCTTCAGGTCTTTTATTTTGTTTTTTCCTTGGCCAGAATATGCAAACTGTCAGCTATTGGTCGGTTAATGTTAGTGGACAGGTTTTGTTCGGCTGTCCGTTGTCTAAAAAACTTTTTTTTTAATCGGAACACTTTTAGGTGGACATATCTGCTCCTGTTCCCAGTAGATTCAACCACTTTCTCTTCTCGTAATCTGGCTGCTTTACACATTTACATTTCCCTGTTTTTCTGGCCTTTAAGGTCTGGTCTGTACCTGGCTAATATGGGCATGCTGGGACACCCAACTCTAGATGCCTCCATATATGGGTGCCAGACTGTCTACTTTGTTGTTCCCCTGGAGTTAGAATATGATTCATAGATATAGCTACCTTATTTTTCACTCCCCAATCAGGACTTCTGATTTACAGATTTAAGTACTGGAAAAAACTATTACAAATTTAAAATTCAAATCACAATTAGATTTACTTACACCTTGCCTTTTTTCTAGAAAGGATTTAAGATGGCTAGCAGATATAGGTATAAACATGGATGATGAATTATTTTTATTTAAAAGCACCAAATAACGTATAATCTGGATCTTGGAAAAAATCCTGGCCATATTGATACCATGTGCATGGCAGAAGTCAGGCATGGGGGACTGCTGTTTTGTGGAATTTGTTAGAAATGCAGTTTCAAAGGAGGAGACAGATGTTCCATTTTCAAAGCATTTGACACAATTGATAGACATAAGATTTCACACCAGGTGGGGGAAGGGCTCTGAGAATCCATGGAGCAGTGATCAGTATACATCCGTTTCTAGAGTAAGTCTAACTGGGCAGAGGAGCTCAGAAGAGATGATTCTCAGCAGACAGTGCAGGATGGAGGTGGAAAGGTGGGTGGAGAAGGTGGAAGAGGCCTTGAGGCACGTCTGGTAAACTACCAAACAGGGTAGAGTCACCAGTGACTCCTGCATACCAAGAAGGAAAAGAAGAGGTGCTTTTACAAGAGCCAGAGAATCCTGGAGAAAAACTCAACTCCCTTTCTCTGGAGCCCATTGTTTTCTCTGCTTCTTCTCTACATCTAGTTAATTCACTCCTCTGCTCAAAGTTTAGGAAATGTTGAGGTGTACATTTTAAGGCAAGCCTGGTCCAAGCCACCATCATCTCCCACCTGACTTTTGCAAAGATCTACCAGTTGCTTTTCCCCAACAGCAGCCAGAGATGGTTTTTAAGAAAGCACATATAATCACATTACAGCTGTTCTCACAACCCTCCAACGGATTCCCCTTATTCTTATGATAAAGCACAACGCACTTCACCTGCTCTTCAGGATGCTACATGATCTATCTAACGCAGCGGTTCTCAACTTTGGCTCTATTGGCAGTTTTATCTGGATAATTCTTTGATGTGGAGCTGTGCTCTGCATTGTAGGATGTTTAGCAACATTCCTGGTCTCTACCCATTCAATATCAGTAGAACCCTCCACCCCCAGTTATGACAACCAAAATATCTCACCAGACATTGCCAACGTCTCCCCGATTGAGAGCAATGAATCTAACTGGACCCTGCCCTGCCTCCAGCCTAATTCTGCACCACCCCCCACATTCATCTCACCTCTCCTGTTCTCCAGCCACACCGGCTTCCTTCTAGCTCTTCAAATGCATTTTGCCACCACTTCCCACTGCTGGTTTTACTCCACTTCCCCCAACTCTGTACCATCTAATTCCTATTCATCTTTCGAGACAGATTCTTTCCTAATCCTGGTAGTCTTCCTACCCTCAAACCTTACATGCTTCTGTAACACCTATTTTTTGCATGGGGCTTATCATCACTGAAATTGCTTTTGTAATTAGTTCTCCCTGTTTTCCCTTCTGCACTGAAAACTGCTTCAGGGTAGGGGTCTTATTTGTGTAGCTTGCTGCAGTTTCCAGCTCCTAGCGTAGTGCCTGATGCACAATATTCCAAAATAAATTACTGAAGACAGAAAATGAGATGAAGTACTAAAAGCCAGGAAGCTTAGGGAGGGATGTGACCGCAGGTAAGCACCGAAGCTGCTCTCTTGGGGATTCTCTGTTAGATGGTGTTACGGCTTATAACAGCGGCTCTGCCTCTGCTAATAACAATAGCTAACACTGAGTGAGTGCTTAATTTATGCCAGGCACTGCACTTTATACTTATTACATCCATGAATCGTTATGACTACCTGACAAGGCAATAACTATGGGCATCCTCATTTTACAAAGAGGTTAAAGAACTTGACTAGGGTCACACAGCTGGTAAGTGGCAGAGCCAGCATTCATACTCCAGAAGTTGGACCCAAAGGTCCTTGCTCTTTAGACTATATTGCCTGTCATGAGTCAGGGAGCAGAGGGAATCTTAGCACTTCCTCAAACTGTATGATGGGAGATTGTTTTAAGAATGCCTGAAGTCTACAGAGTCTTGGTGTCAAGATATATATTCTCAAGAATAGGGATGAAGAAATCATTCAGAAGTGGAATACCAACTGCCAAGTGATTCTTCTCAGTATTGTTTTGTAGGTGAGAGTTCAGCATGGGGACACTAGGACATAAACAAGGGGAAAAGGAAGTTAAAGACTGTCTCTCCAACACATCACATCCATGTAAAGTTTCATTTTAATTAACAAACTTCTCGTAAAATTCATAAACATAACAGTCATTCACACTTTAGTATGAGTGATCTCAGGCCTATAATAAGAAAGCTTTCCTCCCACTGTGTGTGTTTGTGTGTGTGTGTGTGTGAACTCATGCATGTGAATATAACAACAATGGACCTGTATAACAACTATGACAACCCCAGGCCCTTCAGTGCAGGGAGATGAGTGGGATGACTCAGAGAAGAGTTTGGAAAGCCATAAGCTTTTGGTAGGGTCACTACACACTTGGTTCCAGAAAAGCAGGTGGGAGAAGGACACTGGACATGAAGTGGGAAGATACCAAAAGTAATTGCTACCCACTTTGCAATTACTCCCCAGGCCCAGAGGCTGAGGAAAACCATCCCAAGGGCTACCTTTGGCACTGTGAGCCTACAATAGAGTTTTCATGAATAATTCACTTTGCCAAAGTAGAAGTAACCATGGTTTGTAGTTCACTTTCCTTCCATTAATTTAATCTATGACTTTCATTTTGTCTATCTGTAAAAACAAAAGGGATACAAATATTTAGCAGTGAGCCAGGGAAGTGATTTATTAGGCAACATTTATAAGTCATTATTTATGGCACTCTAATAGTTCAGCAAATGTTTTTTTTAAAAAATAAGATTTTTACTGAGTACAGATTCAGAAGAACAATAAGCATTCTATACATAGTCAACTGAATTTTATCTCTTCTTCTACAGATAAAATTTCATCTACCCAATTTTGATGCATGCACTCAAGTGCCAGAGATGGCTTAAAGTATAAAGTCCATCTGTCTAATGGAGGTTTGGCCTATCAGTCAAATTTGTCATTACTTGGATTAAGTTGTTGAAATGATCTGCTTCTTGGAAAACACGGAAGCTGGAAATGCCATAACAAATTATGGTGAACTATAGGGATTTAGGGCAAATGATCCTATACCAGTGGAAATCCAAGATCTTGTTACTTAGACTCCCTTCAGAACTGGTAGAAAGAAAACATTCTCATAAATGTGGTGTCTTCATCCCTTTGGCTTCCTCCTGAGGCACCCACCCTGGTCATCACGGTACTGTCCCAGGGCCCTGGCTACCAGTGTCCTCACATCTAATTAAAAACTTCAGTAATGTTAAAAGGCTGGGAGACTTTTCTCTTTGAAAGCAGGACTCTGGCTCCAAGTTTTGGACTTGGTGATATGAAGCTAATTCCACAGCATGGACACAGGCTATTTTTGGGCAAAGGCAACTCCAGTGTCTCAGTCCCTACAGTGGGAACAGGAGCTGACCTTGGCTGACCCCATTATGCCCAGGTAGTCTGCACATAGTGGCTTCTCTTAGGAAGTTACCAGAAAACAACAAGAAGTGTTGCCTGCAAAGGGCATGATACCGGATAGCCAAAATAAATCTAGAACCTCTCAGGGAAAGTTAAGTATTGTCACACACTCGTAGGAGGAAAAATCCTTACTTCTTTTTTCTCCTCTTGTCTCCCTCTCTCAGAAGTAGAAGAGGTTGGTGAGACAAGTGGGCTGGCAAAGTTGCTGCTAAGCTTATACATAATATAAATAACATACTGATCTTTTGAAAAGTAAGTTTAATTACTTGTGTAGTTTTGTGGGAAAGTCTTGTACGTCCCTGTTAAATCGTCTTTTCTAAGATTAACAGCATCTGGAAGGGAAGGGAATTACATGCCTAACTGTGTATGAATATCTCTCTAGCTGGGTCAGTATTTAATAGGTGAATATATAAGTTAGTTTGCACCCAATGAGTGAAAGAACAATTAAATTTAATTTAGGATCGTTTTGCATGAATACATGATATCAGACATTCACGGAAAGTGTGTGCCATTTTCCCATGAAGGACAAAGTAGTAAAGGAAAGAAATGAAGAAACAGGGTAGTGAGCTATCACCCAGTTATTTCTCCCCTTCCCTTCAATGAGGTAGAAAAGCTATCCTGCAGTTCTGCTCTAGACTACTGTCCTATATCTGACACTGTCCTTATTTCAGGGACACATAGGCAGCCAGCCTTTCTTACTTATGCCTGGGGAAGAAATTAGGTGGACTTCTAGGCTATCTTTCCAAGTATATTCTGGAATTCCCGAGTCCTCTCCCCTAGCCTCTGCTGTCTCTCACCTTACCTCTGTAGCAGCTGGCTCCATTATCCAGGTCTCCACACACTCTGCTAAATGAACTCCATCTCTACCTCTTTACCTGGAGCCTCAGAAGGAAACTAAATAAGGAAGTTGGAGCTGCAAAGAAGACAAGAAAATCCTGAAGATAGGATGATAATGCAAGTCCCTCCCTTTTCTTTATTTTTTTATGTCATCTGGTTACTGAGGAAAATAAAACTAAGTTATGCTCATATGGTTTTGAAGAACGGTGAAAAATAATTGTAAAGAACTTTTCAATTATCATCTAATTTGTAGATGCTACTGGGGCACCACACGAATATCAGGATTGGAGTGATTATTTCTTAATTGTTTTGAGCCTAATGGATTTGAATCATCAGTAAAAACATGCTCATCAATTTTATGGCACATGTTGTTGTCCTTATAATATAGTTAATTGTCTATATTTTAAAATTATTATATCAGTATGTCATTTCAATAAATATTGTTGAGCTCTTCCTACATCCAGGACAGTGTGAAGCACTGAACGAAATCTAAGATAAAATAAAACATGGTTTTTACTTTTGATGCACTCAAACTCTGATACCAAAGAGAAGATATGACATAATATATGTCTCTTATAAATGTTATAAGAAACATAGTTCTGGGAGTGCTACAGGAGTTTAAAAAAAGATTACGTTCTATTAGCATAATTATGGAAAGCTCTTCAGAGAAGATAGCACTTAATACTAAAGTATGAAATAATATTTTGACCACTAATTGCTTTGTGTGTATGTCTTATCTCCTCAACTACACCATAATCTTCTTGTGGTTACAGACTTAGTATCTTACACTTGTGCTCTTCCTCGTCTTTCATTCTTTTAACAAGGATTAGCTGCCTAGGAGGCCCTTCATACATAACTGTTTTCTAATACTTGCTAAATGGTAAGACAAAAGTCAGAACAAACGCCGAAAATTCCATCTGCATCCTTTAGCTGACTAAATTTCAACAAGGAGATTCTCTATGGATACTATGAGCTGGCAGATACTCCAGTTCCTTTCTTCTGTGTTGAAGAATTGGGAAACTGGATTCTAATTCTCTCTCTTTTATAATGTGGGGTGGATCAGCCTTCAACGATCTCACCTAAAAATGAGCCTGATAGCATCTCGAAGATTTACTAAGTATCATTTTATGTCACAAAAGAGTTGTAAAGTTATTGAGAAAGACATTATACAAATGCAAGATGCCATTATTACTAGTACAGATTTTGTGTGATGTTAAGTTCATTCACGACAAGACTGCAGAGATTTCTTTAGAAGCATGTCATCGCTTTAATTTTTTATTTCCCTTTTATGTTTCATCTGGCTCATCTTTTTGAAGTCATTTTCCTTGTTTAAATAGTTTTCTATTGTACTTTTTCTCTCAAACTGGTTCTATTTGGATGGATTTGGCTTCCCCAGAGGAAGCTGCATATGGAAACACCTATGAACCATTGAGCTGCTAATAATAATTATCCTCTGCCCTTTTAGAGCCTCTTTTATCTGAGGATATCAAAGCACTTCTCAAGCCGGCATCTATAATTATCTCCATCATACAAAAGACTAACTGCAAATGAGGCTGAGTGACTTACAGGAGGTGACAAAGGCAAAAAGCAGAGCCCCAAATTCCCTCCCCCCTTTCTTGCCTGTCTCCCAGACTTCAGGACTTTTAGGAAGGGTGAGACCTGACTTAGACCTGAGGAGAGTCGGCGAAACGGAGACCAGGTCTCTATGATCTGCAGCTCTAGCAGAGGCCTAGTCTCTCATAACCTGAGGGTATATTAACACAAATGACAGAACATCAGTAAGCAGCAAACCAGTGGAGGGAGAGGTCACTTTGGGGTAGCTCAGCTAAGAAAGGCTTTGTCAAGCAGAATTTCAGTCAACCCACCCCAGTGAGTGGCAGGTTCTCCACGTTGCCTTGCCTTTGCAGTTTTCTCTCTCACCTAGAAAAAGAGAGTTTATATTTGGTAAAGAACAGAAGTTCACTTATTCCTCAGCAAGCCAAATTGAGGGCTAGCGGATGAATTTCTGGGTTCGCCGTAAAGTTGTAATAAGGCCCAGTGTTCACTGACATTCAAAGTAATTTAGTGATTTACCATCCATTCTTTAAGACATTGCCTATGTTTTCTTTATAACTTTAAGACTTTTGTTTCTGGGTTCTAGTTGCAGATAGAATGACATGTCTCAAATTGGCAAATTTCCCCTATGAATTGGAAAAATGAATAATATGGATTGGGGTTGGAGACCCAGGGCATTCTGATTAAACGTGGGGTCGAAGAACTGGCAGAAGGCCTGGAACTGACTGATAGAAATGAGGACTCTAGGTCTTCCATACTAAATGGTGAACTAGGACTATAAAGAAATAATGTGGTGAAAAGCTTCAGCCATCAAGTTATTCCAAAAATGAAGTAGGGCATTTTATACGTGGAGAGAAGGGCACTGATTATTATCTGAATATTGCTAATATGTCCCACAGAACCTACTTGGAATAATTTTTTACCATTAATTTGAACAAGAGCACTGAGACTCTTTATATGTATAATAAAGCTAATTTTACATTTAATAGAGATGATTTTATTTTTAATGTTAGTAAAATCAGAATCTTATTAAATTTTAGAAGTGAATTAAACTTTTACAACTTAGGATTTTCTTTGTGGGTTCTATTTGCTGATTAAAATGCTCCCCCTTCAATACCCTTAGATTAGATCGAATTTTATGGTGCTCACTCTTTTTCCCTTAGTCATGTCTCTATTGTTTAAAAAATGTAGTATTTTCACGGCAAGCTGTTCTACACATTCATTTTCACATTTGCTTTCATATATTTAACTGAATGCTAATGGTTTGTATTTTTCTGATCAATAAGGAATTGAGGGTACTTGATTTGAGGGAAATAATAGCTATTATTTATGAAGCATTTACTATATGCCTGGTCCTGAAGTAAGCTGCATGCACTACATCATTTCATCCTTAAAATAGCACTGAGGTAGGCACTAGTGTTATTTGCATTTTATAGATGAGGAAACTGAGGATTAGAAATTTAAGTCATTTGACTAATGTCCCACAGCTGGTAAATGGCATAGCTATTATTAAAACCCAAGTCCTACTGACTCCACACCCACTTGCTTACAGATTGCAGCTTTAACCTGTTTCATAATTGATTCTTAAATTTCTAGTTCTGTGACCTTCACTGTGTCCAGCTAAGCCATCACAGACCATGTGCCATTACAATCTGTTCAAACATCTTCAGCTAGCCTGTGGGACTACAAATTTAACCAAGTTGGAAACACCCAAGATAGGTACCCCTTCCACATAGGTTCCTCATGCCTTAGCCGAGCTTAATATTTGTCGACTTTAATGGTTGTAATGTCCTCGCAAAAAGAGATGACCTTACTAAGTGTTATTTCTTGGTAAATAAAGCTCTGCTGCTGTTGACTTTTGATACATCATCACACTGATATTTAGTGTCAGTGAGGAGTACATTGGACAAGACAGCAGTCTTGAGCTTTTATAAAGGGAAACAGGTGGCTGGGCTTTGGACATAGTCCCTCTGGCAGAGGTGGGGAAACTGTAACTTGTACTTAGTATTTTAATTGAGGTTGGCAGTGTATAGAACTACTTTTCTCTTTAAAACTCTTTTCAAGTGATAGGAAACCAAAATAGAAAGTATTATAAGTTCTTCCTGTGTCATGTACATTTTAGCTCCTTCTGAAGATAAGACTTCCCTTTTCTTTGTCTCAAACACGGCATTTATATGCTCTCGAACTAATAGTCATCAAAACTAATACACACAGGTGTTTAGCAGATCAGGAAGAGTAAATGTTTTGGTCAACTTTTTAAACAAACTTCCCTCACAATCACAGTGCTCTCCAAATAGAATCTGCTGACTTCAATGGCAGGGTCAGTGTTACAGAGTGACTCATTGCCAGATAGAACAAACAAGCTCAACAAAGGCTGTTTCAAGATGTAAATGCCGCTTCCTTATTACTAGTGAAAGGTAGATTTTTCACAAAATAGAGCTAAAAAGTCTGCGTTTGGGGTTCCCTGCTGAGTCTCAGATATCCCTGGGTCTCAACAAATGCCCACACCCTCTAACAACTGTTTCCCTCCCCTTCCTCTCCCAACTCCTAGAGTGCACCAGATGCATTCAGTTCCTCAGTGAAAAGGCTCCTGAACCTGATCCAGTCCTGCTCTAACCCACAACACTTCCCAGAAGCCAGCCTTGCCAAGGTCTCCAGTAACATGCTCACTGCCAAAATGAAATGGCACTTCTCCATCTTGATGCTCCTTGACCTATGTACAGAATTTGACACTGCCGATAACCAATTACACAACTCTCTCTTGGCTTCTGAGCCTCTTTCCTCATTTAGGCTGCCTCTCACCTCATCTGCTTTAGAGACCCTTCGCCCCTCATTCCTTAGCTTCCACTCTCCACAGGGTTACCCCCATTGCTTTGCCATTTATCTGTTTCTTGCATGGCTGCCTCACTGACAGCAGAGGCCATGCTTTATATGTGTTACAATCCCAGTGCCTAGACAGTGCTTGCAAAATAGCATGGGCTCAAAAAAAAAAGAAAATGTTGAATATTTTCTGTATCTAATAGGTCAATTTCTATATTCACGTCAGTCCTACACATTGCATCGTGCTGTGAGACAAGTCGCATGACCAATTCATATTAAACAGAAATTTATCATCTGTCTTTAACTTTTCCCACACCCAACATCTATGTTTCACTAGAGAATACTGATTAATCATGAAACTCCCAAATAAATCTCCTCACTGACTCTTGGTTGTTTTTCAATTTCTATTTCCAGTTCCCAATTAAATCTGCTTTTTCAGTCATGATATTTTCTGAATTTGATTTGCCTTCTTCTCAGCACTTCCAATAGATTTTTATAATATTTGGGGAGGATAAATTTTAAAAAGTACTTTGTGTTCAATTGACATTTTGTATAGTAATTACTTGCTCTGATGTATTGCAGAGAGCAGCCAATTACTATTTGTTGAGTGATGGCTGAACAAACAAATGGATTTTGTGTATTGTTTCTCAATTTGATCATTAAGGTGGTCCAAAAAGTGAATTAGCTGTTCCATTGTCTGTTTATTTTTGTCATTTTAATGACCAAATCATACTATCTCAGCAGTGTTATAATAAAAGGTAAAGCAATTTATTATTTCAATGAAAACTAACAGTTTGACTCTATAAGCTATTAATTTGTCTTATAGTTTACATATAATCCTTTATCTCCTGTTTGGATATGAATCTCCCTAGAATTTCAAGTTACAATATCCCTTTCCTGTAAGTCTTCGGTTCTTTTGCCAAAGTTATCTTTTTCATCTGTCATTTTGTGTAGGCCAGATTTTTGAGGCCATATATATTTTTTAATCTGTCCTATAAATCATATGTTAGAACCTCTTGCTCCACTGCAAAGCCTTTTATTCTAATTTTAAAAAAATGCCTTATAACCATTTTCCCTCCTCTTTTTGTACACTCTCTAAATGAGTCACAAAAACATTTCCAAAAGTCCTGCAATCACATGCCTGCTCACCACCTCTTCCTCTGCTCATTTCATCTTACATCGTCTCCCATTGGATGGATGGATGGATGGATGGATGGATAGATAGAGAAACAAATTCGCTTCCTACATATAGTAAAGAATTTTTCAATACATTCTGCTAGCACCAAGAACTTCCTTCATACTAAAAGTTACGGTATTTTCTTTGTATTCCCTCCTTGTAAGCATACCTCTTCCACATTTTTAATGGACCAAAAGCACTTATATTTGAGCATGATAGTATTTGTGGTTTACATAGTATCCCTCCTTTTATGTGTTTCTCTGTATTATCTTCATTAGTCTCTTATTACAAACTCCTAAAGGAAGAACTCATATTTATTAAACATATCCTAAATAGTTTCTAGCAGTGTACTATGGGGATATAGTCAATTAAAATGTTATTTATGAGTCTATTAACAAATTGTCATGTAAAACTATGTGGGTATCTGAAACTATAAAAATCAATTCGTTCTTCCATCTTTCACCAGTATATTTATTCAAACTTGCTCGAGGGAGTACATAATAAAAAAAAAGGGACCCCTTCCATTATTCAATGGATCTTGTTAGATCAATAGTATGTCCCGTTTAGTAAAATGTGATGTCTCATGATTTTTCATAGCCATCTTTATAATTGAAAAGGATTTGCTTGATTAACATAGAAGAGTGGTAAGTCATATGAAGCATGATAATGAGGTACTGTCTATATCCATATTTCTAACCCACCTGAGTTTCCAAAATACTTAATTGTAGGAAACTAAAAAGAATACTTTTTCCATTTTCTTGATGTTTATTGTTTCTCCTGGTTGATTATTTCAGCTGTAAACCATATACATTCCTAATTTCTTTCTCTGCTTGCCATAGCCACACTCTTTTGCCCAACATTTTAAGTCTTTGATAAAATATAAATGAGCAACAGCTTCCTGCTAACCACAAATTCCCCTTCTTGTTTTGCTTTGTCTAAATGTTCTTCTTGAATGCCCAAAGGACTTTCTCTTCCTGCTTGGCACAGTCCTAAATTAGTTTGAATCACATTATTCTTACATTCAGTGTATGTACCTGCATTATGATTCCAAGGGTAATTCGTGTCCTTTAACCATAGTGTGCTTATCAATGCTTCAAGGGACTACAATCTGGCCTTGATCTTGCTCAGTTCATCAAGGTTGCTTGGAGGTAGAGCTATTCACTGGCACATTGTTGGTTTCATGCCTATGACAACCCAGAAATTTATTTCTCAACCAAGCCAGTGATTTCTAACAGGGTTTTGTTTTGTTTTGTTTTGTCTTAATCATGTTTGCAAGTTGGTGCTGATACAAAAGTGTGCATTTACTTAATATTTTTTTCCATTAAGTTCAAAACAAGCAATTTTTTTATCAGCTCTTCTATTCTGACCTAAAATTTCAGCCCTTGAGTATTGGTTAAAAATCTTGTTCTGCCTTTGTGGTTTTTTTGAAAGTATGTGTATATTTTATTTTCAACATCTCACTAGAAGATTAAGACAGTTAGTTGAAATAAATGGGTGGACTGTCTTGCCTGTTGCTCATTCATGCATTCATCTTGTCCCAGCTAGCTTACCCTCATGGTGGGTTGGTTGGTCTGCCAAAAAGACTGATTATAAACCTTTGTTTTGTGCAAAATCCCCACTATCTACAGGGTGTGGTGCAGAGACACGCAACGATTATTGAGCTATCATAGCATTACTATACCTTTTTTTGTGTGAATAAACGGACCTCCTTTAAGAAATTATTTATGATGTACAAGTTTGCTTTTGTAGCTGGAGCCACAACTATTTTCCATGTTCATTTCTGGGCACAAACCTAGTACCTATACTCTCAGCTCAAAGCCATTGTCACAAAAGCAGCTGCCTTAGCACTGAAGTTAGTTAACATTTTCCTACATTCTTTGAAATTCAAGGTTCACAGCATCTTGCCTTGAGTTAAGTTTATGTAAGCCTCAACAACTAATTACAATGTGGAAGAAAATTATCAAAGCCATAATTTCACATCATGTGTGAAAAATATGTTTTTATGAATTCTACTTTTTGTATGCTAAATTCAGTCAAGTCAGTTTTGATGTGAAGACAACACCTTAGAAATGGACAGATTGTAATCCAGAATGTGTAAGTGACCAAGTTACAGTCACATAAGCAGTGGGGCAGGGGTTTTCTCAACACCAATCATAATTCTCTTATAATTATTTCTTATAATTTTAGATAAGAAAAATCATAATTTTTCTTATCTAAAAGCTTAGGTCTGAAAAGACTTCATCTCTAGATTAAGCTTTGCCACTTTCTAATTTAGCTGGATGACAGAAGATAAGTCAGCTAATCTCTTTGTGCCTCGGTTTCCTTTCTGTAAAATCGGGAGATTGGGTGAGAGCAGCAACTGTCAGTTCCATCTGGTGTGTCTCAGGTCAGAGTATAGAGTCCCAGTTCTGTCACCAGGTACAGGGCCAACCCCCCAGGCTACATCTTCTATTATGAGCTGTGACAGCCAGAGGGAGCGTGTGGCACAAAAGTGTTAGCAGTAGGATGTGCTATAGACGATAAAGAGGTTGAGAACCCCTGGAGCATATAACCTCCAAGATATCATGTAAGTTCTTCCACTTAGAGTGAATCATTGGAATAAAAAATTTTAATGTTTTCTTTTTTTTCAAAAGACTGAGATTCTGAAAACGAAACCTGGGGTTATGCCATGTGTTTTAGCTATAACAAAATACCACAGATTGGGTGGCTAATAAATAACAGTTCTAGAAGCTGGGAAGTCCAAGCTCAGAGAACCCAGGAGATTCAGTGTCTGGGGTGAGGGCCTACTTCTTCAACAGGCATCTTTTTGCTGTAATCTCACATGGTGGAAGGGGTGAGGGATCTCCCTGGGATCTCTTTTATATGGGCACTAATCCCATTGATGCGGGTTCTGCCCTATGACCCAATCACTTACCAAAGTTCCCACCTCCTAATACCATTATCTTGGAAGTGAAGACTTTTACATATGAATTTGGGGGGACACAAATATTCATAGTATAGCATTTTGCCCCCAACACCCCCAAATTTCTGTCCTTCTTACGTGCAAAATATATTTCATCCCAATAGCTCCAAAATCTTGTTTTAGAGTCAACTCAGAAGTCTAAAGTCTCATCTAAATATCATCTAAATCAGATATGGGTGAGACTCAAGGTACAATTCATTCTGAGGCAAATTGCTCTTTAGCTATGAACCTATGAATCAAATGTGTTATACGCTTCCAAAATACAATGGTGGGATAGGCATAGGATTGGCATTCTTGATCCAAAAGGGAGAAACAGGAAGTAAATAAGAAAGGAGTACCAGGTCCTCAGCCAGTCTAAAACCCAACAGGGCAAGCAACATTAAATCTTAAGTCTCAAGAGTGATCCTCTTTGGCTCAATGTTCTGCACACTAGGCCCACGGCTCTGCTGGGCATTGACATAATTGGGGCTCTCTTTGGTGGCCCTGCACTTGCTGGGGCTTTTACACTCTAGGCCTCTGATGGTTGAGACAGCCCTGATGTTTTCTGAATTGCCTTCAGGGTCGTTCTTCCATAATCTTGAACTATTGTTCAAGATTTCTCTTTAGTTGGTTGACCAATCTCCTTATCAGATGATCCTTTGACCACATCCTTAGTGTTCTGTCTTTAACAGGCTTTCTCGTTCCTTTTGATGTAGATAGACTGAGAATTTTCAAAATCTTTAAATTCTGCTTCCCTTTTGATTAACAATTCTGTCTTTAAGTCATTTCTCTCTTCTTGCATTTTACTACAAGCAGTCAAGAGGAACCAGGATGCCCCTTCAATGCTTTGCTTAGATATTTTCTGTGCCAAATATCCAATTTTATTGCTTACAAGTTTCACCTTCCACAAAACACCAGGACACAAACACAATTCAGCCAAGTTCCTTGCCGCTTTATAACCAGAACGGACTTTCCTCCATTGTCCAATAACAGGTTCCTTGTTGTTGTCTGAGACCTCATCAGAATGGCCTTTACAATCCATATTTCTACCAAAATTCTATTCAGGATTACGTAGGTGTTCTCTAAGAAAATTGAGGTTTTCTTCACAGCTCTCTTCTTTTTTTTTCTGGTCCATCGCTGGAATCACCCTTAATGGGCTGCTCACAGCAATGGAGCCCTTTTCTAACATGAACTTTGAAACTCTTCTAGCCATTAGCCATTAGCCATTACCCAGTTTCAAAGCTGCTTTCATATATTTAGGTACTTGTTAGAGCAGCACCTCACTTCTCAGTACCAATTTTCTGTCTTAGTTTCTGCAGGCTTCTCTAACAAAATACCATAGTCTGGGTAGCTTATGAACAACAGAAATTTGCTTCTCACAGTTCTGGAACCTGGAAAGTCCAAGATGGCAGATTTGGTGACTGGTGAGAGCTGGTTTCTTAGCTCGTACATGGCACCTTCCATCTTGTCTCTACATGGTGAAAGGGGTGAGGGGTCTTCTTCCAGGACCCACTTATAAGGGCACTAATCCCATTCATGAGGGCTCCATCCTCATGACCTATCACCTCCAAAAGGCACTGCCCCCTAATATCACCTTGGAGGTTAGAATTTCAACATATGAATTTGGGAGGGGAGGCAGGGGGACATAAACATGCAGACCATAGCATCATATAAAAAAATCACACAACTTTGCAGAGATTAGGTTATAGAACTCTGTGAATGAAATATGTAAGATATATTGTCACATTGACCACTTTCACTGGAAGATAGTAAATATTTACTGAGCACCAAGACTGTTCTACTTTTCTGGATCACAGCCCATGACTATGAAGCAGCACCCATTCCCGTGAGGGAGGCAGATATGTTTTCAAACAATTAATATGAATGTGATGTGTGAAGCTGAGACTAACTTTGCATGGGGGCTTGGAGGACCATCTGAGAAGGACCTTGAAACATGGGTAGGAGTCCATTAAGCAAAGAAGGTAGTACGGGCTTAGGGAAAAAAATAGATTACATAAAGGATTGATTGTGTTTAAGGAAAGGTAAGAAGTTCCCTGCACCTAGAGAATTAGAAGTGTGAGGATACCATCAAAAGAAAGACTGAAGACATAGATAGAAAGTAGGTTCTTATAAGGCAAACTAAAGAGTCTGGGTTTTATCTGATAAGAAACAAAAATTCTAGCTTTTTATAGTATTTATTATTTAAACTCATCTATGTTCTCTTTTTTATGACTACAGCTGATTTTTAAGGAGAGGGGAGCAAATCAAATGGAGGGCCATTTTGTCTGTGCCTTGATGGGCTTGCTTGTACATGTCTGGTGGACTTTATTGTGCAAGACAGTGGGGACAGGTTGAGATGAATTACTCTGAAATATAGGAGAAGAATTTGAGTTCCTATTTAAGAAGGAGATCAGGAACAGAGAGATGAAGGAAATGGAGGACTCAACAAGATAAATAAAATCAAGAATTAGGTTAGCAAATATCCATGGTGTAAGGGAAAATGAAGGATGTTTTAAAAACAATTATCTCTCTGCTCTTTTTGAAGTTATATTTATTGCTAATACTTAAACCATTCAGGGGGAAATAGTGGCAGACTAGAAGCAGCCTGCCAGCACGCCAATCCCAAGGAAAGAAGTGAGAGGTGTAGGCAGCTGTCTACATACAGATTGCTCTTCCCTGAAGCAGCATTGTGAAATCACAGAGAAGCAATGTGGGACACCCAGAGTGGGAAAAAAAGAGAGTCTCCAGCAAGGTATAGGAGCACTGCAAACCTATTAGCCCTGAGTTGAGAAAAGAGGTCTCAGATGAGAAGAAACCAGCAAAAGAACCCTGGCAAAATGAAAAATCAAAACAGATCAACAGCCCCAAGGGATCACAATTGAGCTAAAGCAATGAACTCCAACTACAAGGTAATTGTCAAAATGACAGAAATGGAATTCAGAATATGGATGATGAATAAGATGAATGAGATTGAAGAGAAAGTTGAAAACTAACAAAAAGAAGCCCCGAAACTATTTGAGGAAATTAATGAAAAAGTCACTAAAGAACTGGACAAAATTAGGAAACATATAATAGAATTTAAAGAAATGAAAGAGTCATTCAGGCAATTTCAAAACACAGCAGAACATTTCAACAGTGGATTAAACCAAGGAGAAAAAAGAATCTCAGAGCTTGAAGACAAGGCTCTCAAGCTAACCCAATCATTTAAAGAGGCAGAGAAAGGAACAGCAAAGGCAGAGCAATCACTTAGAGAGATGTGGGACTATGCAAAGTGAACACACATATGAATTATAGGTATCCATAAGGGAGAAGAAGAAAGTACTGAAAGCATGGGTAATCTGTTTGAGGGAATTATTGAGGAAAACTTCCCTAGCATCACCAGAGATCCAGACATCCAGATACAAGATGGTCATCAACCTCCAGGAAGATTCATAAGAAATAGGACATCTCCAAGA
This sequence comes from Daubentonia madagascariensis, assembly GCA_023783475.1. Classification (NCBI taxonomy): domain Eukaryota; kingdom Metazoa; phylum Chordata; class Mammalia; order Primates; family Daubentoniidae; genus Daubentonia; species Daubentonia madagascariensis. The sequence continues at coordinate 17,796,753 of JAKFHU010001684.1, read as the reverse complement.
CACATAGTAATCAACTTGACCAAAGTCAAAATGAAAGAGAAAATTCTACAAGCAGCTGGATGTAAGTAACAACTGATCGACAAGGGAAAAGCCATCAGGATAACAGCAGACTTCTCAGTGGAAACTTTATAAGCCAGAAGGAAGTGGGCCCCCATCTTCAATATTCTTAAGCAGAACAACTGCCAGCCTAGAATTTTGTATCCTGTAAAACTAAGTTTCACATTTGATGGAGAAATTAAGTTTTTCCCAGACAAGCAAACATTGAAGAAATTTGACATAACTAGACCTGCCCTGCCAGAAGTACTCAGATCTGCATTATACATGGATCAGTACAATAGACACCCACCAGTGTAAAGTCACCCAAAAGCTAAAGGTCAAATCCTAGATACCACAATGGCTTAAGAGGTAAAACAAAGCAATACAGTTCTATGCAACAGGTTGAATAGAAATCAACCCTACTTATCAATTCATTCAATAAAGGTGAATGGCTTGAACTCCCCACTCAAGAGACATAGGTTGGCTAAATGGATAAAAAAATACAACCAAATATCTGCTGTCTCCAGGAAACACATCTAACCCACAAGGACACATTCAGACAAGGTGAAGGGACAGAAAACAATATTGCATATAAATGGAAACCAGAAGAAAGCTGGTGTAGCCATTCTCATATCAGATAACACAGACTTCAAATCAACAAAAGTAAAGAAAGACAAAGATGGTCATCATATAATGCTGAAGGGAACAATTCAACAAGAAGACATAACAATCCTAAATATTTATGCACCTAACACAGGTGCACCCAGATTTATAAAGTAAACCCTACTTGATCTAAACAAAATGATAAACAGCAGCATCATAACAGCTGGGGACTTCAACATCCCACTGACAGAACAGGACAGACTCTCCAAGCAAAAAATAAACAAAGAAACAATGGACTTAAATAGGACTCTAGAACAAATGGGCCTAATAAACATTTACAGAACATTCTACCCAAAACTACTGAATATAAGTTCTTCTCATCAGCTCACAGAACATTCTGTAAGATTGATCACATCCTAGACCACAAAACATGCCTCAATAAATTTAAAAAAACAGAAATTATACCATATATCTTCTCAGACCACAGTGGAATAAACTTAGAAATCAATTCCAATAGAAACACTCAACTCTACACAAAGTCATGGAAATTAAACAACCTATTGCTGAACAATTGTTGGGTCAAGGAGGATATTAAGATGGAAATCAAAAGATTCTTCAAACTAAATGACAAAGGGGATACAACTTGCCAAAATCTGTGGGATTCTGCAAACCCAGCCCTAAGAGGAAAATTCATAGCCTTAAATGCCTACATCCAAAAGACAGAAAGATCACAAGTCGACAATCTAATGAATCATCTCAAGGAATTGGAAAAGGAAGAGTAAACCAATGCCAAACCCAGGAGAAGAAAAGAAATAACTAAGGTGAGAGCAGAACTAAATGAAATCAATTCCAAAAGAATTATACAGAAAATTAAATTAATAAAACAAAAAGTTGGTTCTTTGAAAAGATAAACAAAATTGAGAGACCTCTAGCTAGATTAACCAGAAACAGAAAAGAAAGGGCCCTAATAAGATCAATCAGAAATAAAAAAGGAAATATTACAACCAATACCACAGAAATACAAAATATCATCTATGAATACTATAAAAATATCTATGCACATAAACTTGAAAACATTGAGGAAATGGACAACTTCTTGGAAACACACAGCCTCTCTAGGCTCAATCAGGAAGAAATAAAACTCCTGAACAGACCAATATCAAGAAATGAAATTGAAGCAGCAATAAAAAAATCTCCCATGAAAAAAAAGTCCTGGACCAGATGATTTCACACCCGAATTTTACAAGACATACAAAGAAGAACTGGTACTCATACTGCAGAAATTATTTCATAAAATCAAGAAGGAAGGAATCCTCCCCAACTCATTCTACAAGGCCAATATCACCTTGATACAAAAGCCAGGAAAGGACACAACAAAAGAAGAAAACTACAGACCAATATCCCTTATGAATATACATACAAAAATTCTCAATAAAATCCTAACAAACCAAATTCAGCTGCACATCAAAAAAATAATCCACCATGACTAGGTGGGTTTCATCCCAGAGATGCAAGGATGGTTCAACATACACAAATCTATAAATGTGATTCCCCACATAAATAGAAGCGAAAACAAAGACCATATGGTCCTCTCAGTAGATGCAGAGAAAGCATCTGACAAAATTCAGCACCCTTTTATGATAAGAACACTTAACAAAATAGCCATAGATGGAACATACCTCAATATTATAAAAGCCATATATGACAAACCCACAGCCAACATCATACCATACAGGGAAAAATTGAGAGTATTCCCACTTAGAACTGGAACCAGAAAAGGTTGCCCACTGTTACCACTTCTATTCAACATAGTGCTGGAAGTCCTAGTCAGAGCAATCAGGCAAGAGAAGGAAATTAAGGATATCCAAATGGGGAAAGAAGAGGTCAAACTATCGCTCTTTGCTGATGATATGATTTTACATCTAGAAAACCCCAAAGATTCTGCCAAGAGACTGCTGGAATTGATAAATAAATTCAGCAAAGTCTCAGGTTACAAAATCATTGTACACAAATCAGTAGCATTCCTATACTCCAACAATAGTCAAGCTGAGAATCAAATCAAAGACTCAATACCTTTCACAATAGCAACAAAGAAAATAAAGTACCTAGGAATATATTTAACCAAGGAGATGAAAGACCTCTACAGGGAGAACTACAAAACACTGAGGAAGGAAATAGCAGAGGATGTAAACAAATGGAAAAACATATCATGCTCATAGATCATCAGAATCAACATTGTTAAAATGTCTACACTACCCAAAGTGATTTACAGATTCAGTGCAATCCCCATTAAAATACCAATCTCATTTTTTGTAGATCTAGAAAAAATAATTCTACGCTTCATATGGAAACAGAAAAGACCCTAATAGCCAAAACAACCTAAGCACAAAGAACAAACTGGGAGGCATCAATTTACCAGACTTCAAGCCATACTACAAGGCTATAGTAACCAAAACAGCATGATACTGGCACAAGAACAAAGACATAGACCAATGGATCAGAACAGAGAACCCAAATATAAAACCACCCTCATATTGCCATCTGATCTTTGAAAGCAGACAAAAACATACACTGGGGAAAAGAATCCCTATTCAATTAATGGTACTGGGAAAATTGGATAGCTACATGTAGAAGACTGAAACAGGATCTGCACCTCTCATATCTCACAAAAATTAATTCACAATGGATAATAGACTTAAACCTAAGGCAGGAAACTATAAGAATTCCAGAAGAAAATGTGGGAAAAACTCTTATAGACATTGGCCCAGGCAAAGAATTTATGAAGAAGACCCCAAAAGCAATCACAGCAAAAACAAAAATAAATAAATGGAACCTGATCAAATTAAAAAGCTTCTGCACAGCCAAGGAAACAATCAACAGAGCAAATAGACAACCTACAGAATGGGAGGAAGTATTTGCAAGCTATACATCTGCTGAAGGGCTGATAACCAGAATCTACAAAGAACTCAAGCAAATCAGCAAAAAAAAACCCAACCCCATTAAAAAGTGGGCAAAAGACATGAACAGAAACGTTTCAAATGAAGATAGACTAATGGCCAACATACATATGAAAAAATGCTCAATGTCTCTAATCATCAATGAAATGCAAATCAAAACCACAATGAGATATCACCTAACTCCAGTGAGTATGACTGTTGTCCAAAAGTCCCAAAACAACAGATGCTGGCATGAATGCAGAGAGAAAAAAACTCTTATACACTGTTGGTGGGACTGCAAACTAGTACACCCTCTATGGAAAGTAGTATGGAGATACCTCAAAGAACTAAAAGTAGAGCTACCATTTTATCCAGCAATCCCACTACTGAGTATTTACCCAAATGAAAAAAAGACATTTTATAAAAAAGACACTTGCACTCAAATGTTTATAGCAGCACAATTCACAATTGCAAAGATGTGGAAACAACCCAAGTGTCCATCAATACATGAGTGCATTAACAGAATATGGTATATGTATATCGTGGAGTACTACTCAGCCATAAAAAAGTGGTGAACTAATATCTTTTGTAACAACCTGGATGGAACTGGAGGTCATTCTTTAAGTGAAGTATTGCAAGAATGGAAAAACAAACACCACATGTACTCAACACTAAATTGGAACTAATTGATCAACACTTTTTTGCGTATATGGTAGTAAAATTCAGTGGAAATCAAGCAGGCGGGGGGGAGGAGGGGATGGCTAAATTCACACCTAATGGGTACAATGCACACTATCTGGGTGATGGGCATACTTACAACTTTGACTCAGACTATACAAAAGCAAATTATGTAACCAAAACGTTTTTACCCCCGCAATATTCTGAAATTAAAAAAAAAAATACTTAAACAATTCTTCCACCGTTTGCCCAACTCTCCAAGTCCATTGAACTTGTATTTATATGAGTAGGTATTTTAACATTTGTGAAAATCAAGGGGTAACCTGAGTTAGTGGGATATGACACATTAAGGAAGCAAGACCCCAGAGGCTGAGGTGAGTAAGAATTTAACTGCTGCAGGTATATGTAAAACCCTTGGGGAGGGTTTTAGTCATCAACAGGCCATGGAATTGGGGGAGAGGAAAGTTTTTGCCAATTTTATTTACAAGTCAAGTGTGTGGAAGGAGACATATAATCTCTGCTTATAGTAGGTTTTTATAGTCAGGGACTGGCATGACCAAACTCACTTTGAGAGAGCTGAGCAGCATAACATTTGGGGCAGTAGGATAGCATCATGAGGCAGTCCAGACATTGAACCATTAGCAAGTAGAACTGAAAGCAAATACAGGTGTCAGGAGGTGCACCTATGTATTTAGATTGGTAGATCTAAGAAACTACACTGCCATATAGAGGGGCAAGGAGGTAGGGGTGATGAATTAGATTTGGAATATGCTGACTTTGAAGTGACTGCAATAAGGGTTAGTAGAAATGCCTATTAAGAGATTGTGTGTATGGCTAAAGAGGGTTTGTCATCAATGGTACGTGATTTAGTAAGAATAAAACATAGTGCACTTATTTCCTCTTATTGAGTTATGCGGTTCTCTCCCTCCCTCCCTCCTCCCTTCCTTCATCTCTCTCTTCCCCCCTCTCCTTTCTTCTCTTTCTACTTCCCTCCCTATCCCCTCTCCTTCAGAAAACAGTTATTAAAGAAAATAAAAACTTTTTATGGTTGGCAACTTTTTCTAAAATATCTTTTTTTAAATTATTTTATACATTAATTTTATATGAGACTTAATGAAAACATTTGCTCCTGTATATATTAAATGAGTTGTCACAGTTTTGATATGGTGATACCTGCTGTCATTTTATAATTTTTTAATTCTTACTATTAAAAGAGAATGCTACTGTTGTAAATATTTTATAAACATATTTCTCATATTCTTTCTGTCTTAATGGAAAAATTATTCTTAAAGCTATTTCTCTAGCCTTATCTATTAACATTAATTTCTTTCCCTGAAACTGTCTTCTCTTTTTACTATTTTTCTTCCTATCTGCTCTCCCCATATGAATCAGGGCTTTCCCAGGTTCTCTCACTTTGAACTACACAAATGTAAATAGCTGACTGGATGATGCCACTGTGCATATCTGAAGCTTTAATTACATTTTGGCTCTGTTATAATCATTTTAAGGTTATGTAAATGCTCCCATTAGGATCATTTAAAATTCAATTTATTAAGCCAGTCATTTTTCCGTGGTTACAGAAAAATGGAAGAGCTTATGAGAACCATTGTCAAAAGGAGTTGAAACATACAACATAATCATTGTTTCTTCTTAAATTATAAAAGAATAAAGACTTTTATTAACATATTTTAATTAAAACTTTTATTGAAAACATTTGAATTTGTAAAAGCAATGAGAGATCATTTTAAATTATCTTTCAGAAAGGAGATCATTTTAAAGACACGATATTTTGCATATGATATATAGTTACTCACAAGATAATAAAATTATGACAATTACTAGTAATCAAAGTATAATTCCTTTTAAAACAATAAATTTTAGTGAAAAGGGCTAAAATGTAGAAATTGGTGGCAGACAATGAGGATGAAATTTTATTAAATAAAAATAAAATATACTACCACACTACTAATGAGTACTTATGGATAATAATATTATCTCCACAGAAAATTGACTTTTAAACATCATGTTTCAAGTTTTTCTCAGAAAATCCATTCCTAATGTGCATTCCAAACATTTTTAATACTAACAGCTTATACTGATTTTTTAAAACCTGAGAGGACATAAGGCCTATTATGATACTTTTATCACTTTAAGTCTCTAATTAAAATGTTGTTATTTAATTGGATCAAAAATAGGACAAAGGACCATTGAGATACTTTATTATCATGTAGATTTTGAGACACATTCATTCTGAAAAAAGTACATTGGAAAATGGTAGTCACTGCTTAGAAGTAACCCACTCATATCTTTAAAATAGCTAAATTTTGAATATCATTTATTTACATTATATATTTCTTCTGAGAAACTCAAGATATTTTATTATATGCACAACATACGTCAATAAATACTTATTGAGACAATAGATACTCACAGAATACCCAGAGATAAGATAATGGAAGTCATTATTCCCATTAAGAATTCTCAAGAAATTTTTCCAAAGTCTCACATGAAGCCAGTAGCCAAACTAAGGAAAAGCACATATGCAGTAGTCCAGTTAGAGTGATCCACTTGTAAGACCACACTATTTTCAAAAGTTTTGCCATTTATGTATAAAGGATACCCAAAATTCCCTTTGGATGTCCCGGTAGGGAGCTTTCACCATTTCTTTAGTGGTGAACAAATTCTCCAGAATGCAATGTCAGGTCATGTAACTAGTACCTCTTCCATAAACTGCTCATGAGAACGTCACTGCCATTGGACTCACCCTTCTTCTCCTTTATATATTTATATGTGTCACTCAGCACCCTTCTTCCTGCTTGGAAAGCCATCAAGAACTTTTATCTTAGGAGTCAGTAGCAAGTTCCGTTTAATGAACAAGTCGGCAGGATTCTCGAGAGCCATGAGCGTAAGCTGGTCTGTGCCCTTCTTCTCAGACTAAGAGTGCCATTACCTCAAAAGCCACCCATTAGGAAATAGTCTTAGAACTGCTCACTGGAAGTCATACATCCTCACAGCCCACCTGACAGCCGATTCCTGGGCACCCAGACATTCTGTTTTAACTATTTAAATCTGTTCATACTTGTATAGTTTCATCAACACAAGAGAAATCACTGAACATGCTTCCTTTTGACTTTTATATTCTCTTATTTAGAATGTGGATGCTGGAGGTATTGGAATGTTTTGGTGAGCCTCCTGAGTGAAGAACGTAGATTCACGGAGCCTTCAAACATCTTGTGCTGTTTCACTCCTCCCCCAGGATATTATCATATTTGGCAAGAGGGGGTTCAATTTCACTTAAAGTGATGGAATTAAACAGTCAGCCCATCTAATGCGTGGAATCTGTACACTCTTAGAAGCATAGTTAAATTTAATCAGATATTAGGCCATAAAATTAATAGTTCTACATTTGGAACTAAAACAGATTTTTGAGTTTTATTTGACATTTTAAGAGTGAGTTAAAATAAATACATAGTAGAACACCAGGCCCATTAAACCAAAATATTTAGTGGTCATATTTTATGTTTTATGGTTTTATAGTATTAAAAACTACTAAAGTATATTTCAGTTTTAGTATATTTGCATATTATGTACAAAATGATAGGAATCAAAGTTAAGAAGGCATTTAGAATACAGGAAGAAGAGGCTGGACGAGGTGGCTCATACCTGTAATCCTAGCACTTTAGGTGGCTGAGGCAGGAGGATTACTCGAGGCCAGGAGTTCAAGACCAGCCTGAGCAAGAATGAGACTCCGTCTCTACAAAAAATAGAAAAATTAGCCAGGCGTGGTGGCACATGCCTGTAGTCCCAGCTACTTGAGAGGCTGAGGCAGGAGATTTGCTTCAGCCCGGGAGTTTGAGGTTGCAGTGAGCTATGACGACGCCACTGCACTCCAGCCTAGGCAACAGAGCAAGACCCTGTTGGGAAAAAAACAAAAAAACAAAAAAAAAACCCACCAATACAGGAAGAATTGATTATGCCACAAATAAAATTTACTGCTAATGAATTAAAGAGAATATATGAAGTGGGTAATTGATTCTATGGTGTGAGAAAATTTCGTATTTTCTATATTAACTTTTTAACAAATGGAATATGCACATATTCAGATGGGCTATACCTCTTGATTCTTTCTACATAAGTAAGCCATATTGTATAACATAAACTTCAGACTCTAGGGACTGATTCTTTATCTCATTGCTTAGCTATTTTTTTGGTTGTCTTATATATACTTTTGTGTACATACATTCTGTGTATTCATTGCATATATACGTTTTGTACATTCAAGCCCACTCCTAGTCCTCCCGTTTGCCTAGCCCTACTATCAAATATAATTTTTTTCTTCCTTTTGACAGTCTCACATATTTTAGGAAAAATCACTGCAAGTTTCTGAGACAAAATAATTCCAAAACTAGTTTAGGATTGCCAATGTGTGATAAATTAAAACATTGGAACTAGTATGTCTGAACTGTTTTTTAGCACAACTCTCAATTCCATGAGTCAGAATATGGCCTTCACTCAAACACCACCAGTCATGATTTCTACTAGAGGAAAGTGAATTGTGTTTTCAACCATCCATCAAAATAGGAGGCATCAATATCACTGCTTTGCTTCCCAAATATGGTGGAACTGTCAACAGAAACTTGTTCACACCTTTACAGTTTTCTAGAGGAACATGGACTTTTTTTTTTTTTGTATTCCATCATACCTGTGTGTAAAATCCTCATCTGGGGCTCCATGAGCCTATCAGGCAAGGGATGAGAGAACAATATAAGAAGAATATAAAAGGAGTATATCTTCACTTTTATGACAGAAAATTTTGAGTTTTCCCAATACGTAAAAGAGGCAGAGTATGGTAAGTGTGATTATCTATTTTGTGGTAGGTCATGGAAAAGACCATGATATTTATTGAGCATCGACCTTGACCCTGTGCCATTCACTTACATAGTCTTAATTTAATCCTAAATATAAATCTGACAGGTAATTTCCTGAAGTTTTAAACTATGTACATATATTTTCATTAAAGAGAAGTTAGCAAATATGGTATAGAGGGAAAAATGTCTTTCATTATTACCATTTTAATGAAATTCTTTCCAATTTATCATTTTAATAACTTTCCATCCATTATTTTTCCATGAATAGGTATATAATTCTTGTGTAGTTCCAACAACTTTGTACTTAATTATATATTTTAACTTTTTCATTTACTCAAGATTATAAGTATAACCTACTTCTGCATTATTATATAATTGACATATATAGTAAATAACTAGATAAAGGCCCTTAGTATAGAGTGAATATACCATAATTAGCCGTTTCTCATGGATTTTAAGTTGCTACTAATTTTTCGTTATTATAGATATTTTTAGAAAAAAAGTCTGTCATTATTAAAGCTTTTTTTGGTTCATTTGTAGTTGCATGTATTTATGATTATTTCCTTAGCATAGGTTGACAACAGTGAAATAAATAGGAAAGGGCATAGTACAATTGCTAATAGAATAAAAATACTAATTAGATTTTCATTTGCATTTTAAATTAATACAAAATTTTGTTTTATAGGTAATATTAAAACTATTACTCTGTTACTCCCTACATTGCTGGTCAGTGCCTTGAACTGACACCACTCTTTGGAAAATACTTTTATGTATAACTTTTTATATCCAATGACACGCCATCACATTTCTGGGAGTCTCCCCAAATAAAATAGTGCAAAAGAGGAAAACATATCTAGCAAAAATAATCATTGTGGCTTTGTTGATATATTAGTTTTGATCTTATAAATGAAAATAACTCTTATTATCATTATAAGAACAATACATATTCATGGTAAACAATGTAAACAGTACATAAGAACAAAACATATCCTCCAGTCTCATTTTCTAAGGATAACTGCTAACAACCTCTTAACCTTCCAAAATTTTTCTATTCAGATCTATGTGAATGCACACTTCTTTTCACTCACGCTCACACCATACAAATTGTTCTTCAATTTGCTATTTTCATTTACCGTAATATCTTAGACATCTTTCCATTTCGGTACATACAGACCTTTTTCTTTTGAATGACTAAATAGTTTTCCATTGTACAGCTGCACCATAGTTTATGTAGCCACTATCCATTTTAAGTTGTGTTTATTTTTTCTATTATAAAGAATGTTGCAAAGAACATCTTTGTACATAAATCATTTTTCTGTATACATTTACAAGTATGATTATGGGACATTTTCAGCAGAAGAATGGCTAAGCAGAGGTTATATGCATTTTAAATTTGGGTATATTATTATATTACCTAATTGCCCTCCAGAAGAGCTGAACCTATCTACATTCCCACCAACAGTGTTTGACAATGCTTGTTTCCTCACACCCATTAAAACACTGGATATTCTCAAACTTTTAAACCTTTGCCAATCTGATAGGATCGCATTTCATTTACAAGCATTTGTGCTCACTAAGACAACCCAGAAGGAATTCAGCAGAAGACATGTAACCAGTTACAAAAGGATATGCAATTTAACAGAAGACAAATACATGTCGTGAAATCTCCCAGTCAAAAAATTTTGTATCTTGAAAAGTCATTAGTTGTAATAAGCTTCACATTTCTCATCTGTTATTAAAAACTTATATCTCATGAACTGAACAAATATATACATAAATGCCCCTTGAAGGATAACAAATCACTTATGCTCAGTTCACAGATAAGAAGACCAAGCTCTAGAAAGCTAAAAAGACTTTCCAATGTCACACAACTATGTTCAGGAAGAACAAAAGCTATAACAACTACAGGTATGATGTTATTTCCAAGGCAACATGAAAGAATAATGTGGCTTTATATATAATGTAATGTAGGTGCTGGTATAATAAAACTGGTTAATTTGTCATTTTATCAGTGGAAATCTATTCTAACTAGCACAATAATAACTGAGTTACAATGAATAATTGACAAGTCGTTAGCTTCTGTTCTTTCTAGTTTTTAGATTTGCATGTATTTAGTATTAAATGTATTTTTGTACTAATTATTTGAATTTAATCATAAGTATATGTTAGATTCGAAATCTAGAATATGAATTTCCAAACAATCCCCAACTTTCCCAGATGCAAATGGTTTATTGCAGAAATACTGACAGAAGCAGGAAGAGAGGAAGAACAGAAAGGATCCAGGATTCAGTCTGATCTGAACAGGGTTAGAATGATTGTGGGTCCTCTACACTCCCTTTTTTTATTACAACATAAGCATTTTCTGATGTCTTTAAATATTCTTTCAATACTTAATTTTAATGCCTGCAAAGAAATTTATTAATTTATTAAATTCCATTTTAGATTATTTCAATTTTTTCTATATCATAAATAATGTAGCAAAAAATAATCGTCTATGTAATTTTTTGTCTATATTGCTAATGATTATCTTAGCAGAGATTCCTAGGAGTGGATTTATTGCATGCAAGGATAAAAAAAACTTTTAAGAGTCCAATCTTTCCTGGAAGATTAGTCTCAATTAAAATACCTGTCAAGAGTATATCAGCATGTTTATTTCACTTTACCTTTCCAAAGATTGAATATTATTATTACACTGAAGGATTTTTGAAAGAGAAAAATGGGTAATAATATATGGGTCTTACCACCCCACCACCCTCCCCCATTTTCCAAACTTTATATTTTGTTATTTTACTTTTACATTTAAATGGATTAAATATGGTTGGGCATATAGGACTATGATAAGTAACAGTTTGACAGCCATTAAATACTAAGTTGTACTCTTCTAGCACAGTAACAGTAAATCAGTGAAGGAAGGTATCAGTGTGTTGGCAGGTTTCATAGAAGTATAAACTCTAGACTATACCTTGAAGTATTTATAGGATTCAGGTTGGGCAAAGAGGAGGTGAGGTGGCATTATAGGGACAGGAAAAGCATAGGCAGAGGCCCAGAGGCTCAAATGAGCATAATATCCTTTAGGAACAAATGTACTGGGGAATTGGGTTAAATCAGATAGGGCTGATTTTATTCTAAAATCTCCTCGGTCATTTTCCCCTCTCATCTTACATAAAATGGAACTCATACCTTGCTTTTGGTGGCAGACCTTTGACTTGATCAGAATTCTCATACCCTATTATACTATACCCACTAATTTAAAGAAAACTCAGTACACTCATGCTTTCTTGATTTGTTTCTCTGCATTGTTAATCAACACACCACTAGGCAGAATCTTCCTTAGGATGCAGAATCTGAGCTGACAGTTTTCAATTCGGTGCTTCCAATAACATTTTTATGCTAAATATAAGTTTTTTCAAAGTGAACAGAGGGAAGAAAAGTTTTTATAAGCCTGCTTTTAGAATTATGTTTTAATTAGCTATCTCAAGTATAGAGTACCCCCGGTCCATCTGTAAGCTACTAGTACTCAAATCTGACCACCTCATTATGTGCAAACAGTAAGATTGAAAAATGGAAAATACAAGGCAGCCATCTGGATGTCTGATATAACACCAGAGTCAGAGTCCTTGAAACGCTCCGTGTTTACATTCAGTTTCCTCTTACTTATTCATTCATTTTTGTACTTTTATAATTTATATCCAGAAAGGATCTGTGGCTTTGCATAATTTAGCCTTCAACAAGCCTCATTCTGTGAGCCACAATTACCTTTTTCTCATTTCTCTAAATGCACAGGGTACACAAATGTTAATTGCAGCTTTATTTGTCATAGCCCTAAACTGATGGTAACCCAAATGTCCTTAAATAAGTGGTGGAACTCTGAGGTATCCATGCACTGGAATACTACTCAGCAATAAAAAGGAACAAACTATTGATAACACCCAACAACTTGGATGGGTCTGAGGGACATCATGCTTAGTGAAAAAAGTCAGTCTGCAAAAGGTTCCATCCTGTATGATTCCATTTATATACTATTGTCAAAGGACAAAACTGTAGAGATGAAGAACATATTAGTGGCAATAGGAACAAGGGTGAGGCACTGGTGCAACTCTAAAGGCAAAGCATGAAGGAAGATCTTTTCTGGTGATGAAACAGTTCTGCACCCTGATTGTGGTGCTGGTTATATGAATCTTTACATGAGGTCAAATTATGTAGAACTACACAAACACACATACACGCACACACTTGAGTGCATGTAACAACTGGTGAAAACTGAGTAAGGACTGTAGTCTAGTTCTAGTATTGTACAAATTTCAATTTTCTGTTTTTGATATTATACTAGAATTGTAGAAGATGCCACCAGTGGGGGAAACCGGCAAAGAGTATATATCGCTCTATGTACTATTATTGCCACTTCCTGTAAGTCTATAATTATTTCAAAATTAAATTGTTTTTTTAAATCTGTCAGGGTCTTCACCCATGTTTTCCCCTCTGTTATGGTCTCCCCAGATTAACTTTGTTTCCCACTGCTGTCTGTTCTCATGGCATGTCCTATTTCTTCTTCAGGCCCATAACAATGGCTATTAAATAACGCTATTAGTGTAACACAGGGTACGCTGCCTTTCCCAGACTATAAGTGTTTAAAAGGCAACACTCTGTGTTCACCACTGCCTCATTAGCACCTGGTATATCACTAAAACACAGTTGGTGGCCAGGCGATCTTTGCTGAAATAGGGACTAAGAATGACACAGCACATGAGCAAGCATTTCTGTAAGTCACCACTGGGGAATTTTAGTTGGGATATGAAGATGAGATCATGGGGAAAGTCAGTTCATAGCTAATAAATTCATCACACAGATGTCTGGGACCACAAAGAGTACAAATATTAAGGCACACCATGCAAGACAGTCAGTTTCTATGGAACCAATCAAATGTGGTTGTTTGATTATTTCCATCTTGTCAAAAAGAACATTTTGACTATTTTATTTGGCATCGGTAAAATGCAATCTCCATCCAACTTCTCTGTTCCTGGGGTATTTACCCAATAAAACACGTTGGAACAAATTCTGATAATGAGGACATTCCATGTAAAGGTACTTGGAGGTTTGGTTTTCAGTGGCTTTCAAGGCTGTCACTGACCCCAGGGCCTAGATAAAATGTCAAAGAAACAACTGATCATTGACACCCTGACATGTTTATTCTCAGCCCCTCTCCTATCTTGTGGAATCTACATTCTCTCAACTTGAAATATTTCATTCCTTCGTACTGTCCTCTGGTTGTTAAATACCTCTACTGTAGCGTGTGTTTGTCTCTCTCTCCCTCTCTCACACACACACACACACACACACTATTCTCCCTCCTTCCTTTTCTCACATCTTCGCCGAATCTCAATTCCTCAGTGCTCAGGATCACACATAGAAAGAAAGAATCTCACTACAGTCATTAAAGTAGTGAACAAGCATAAATCCCTAAAACAGTGCAGAGAAGGTATTTCTGAATAGAGATGGTGGTTACCTAACCCAACTCAGGGTCCCCATTCCCCCATCAGACGCCAGAAGAACAGAAATCAGAATGGAAACATGGTATCTCATTTCCAAAAGTTTTCCGACCCTTAAGCCACAAATCAAATGAAAAGTGTAAGAGACATCTGGACATCCAACATTTTGCAATGCTAATGTATGTGTTCTGGAAGCAAGCACACAAAAACATGAGTATGAGAGCTCAGTCTCTTCACAAAATTAGTTCAGAGCCACATAGGATAAGGCTAGTAGCAGAAACCAAATGCCAAACAGCTCTAGGGAAATTCTATAGAAAGTTTAAGTCAAGAATGGCCCCAAAATATTTCTAAAATAAGATCTTATGTACAAAAACTTGATTTTACTTTATTGGTGGTTTAGTTTAGAATAGCTGGATAACAATGGCTATTATGTACTACTGCTTTCTCAGATGTAATTTTAACATCATCAATTGAGCATTTTGTGATGTTTATTTGGTTTGTTCATGAGAATTGCACAATATTTTTATTTTCAGCTGCTTGAATCATCATTTCAGACAGTGGTAGAACCAGGTAAAGGCTAACTTTAGCATAACGAAACTGTTGATTAATATGGGAAAGAAAAAAATCAAAACAAATTTGCTTATTAGAATTTTCCAGAAATTTTTTTTCTCCTAGAATAACAAATAGCTTTTGTGTTTAATTTCTCCTTGGCATTTTTCTTTTGAATGAGACAAGGATTACAATCAAAAGTATTGCCATGTACTGACCCATTATGGCAGCAAATTAAGGAGAAAGGAATAGACTATAGTCCTCTCTTTTATCCTCTGCTTTAGATTACATGCAAACCTCTTCACTCCAATTTGACACCATGTACTATTCACGTAAATTTATCTATTTTCAAGTATAAACCACCCATCTGTCCCTTTTGTTCTCCTTTAAGTCATTTTGGAACTCACTATTGAAAATAAACTTACTAACTTTAACCTAGGTAATAACTATCCAGGAAAAAAGATGGGTGTAGGATACATAAAGTAAATGAAAATTTCGACATCTGTTCCACCACATTCATGACACTCGTTATCAGAACCAGAAAATTATCACAACAATAATAAAAATACAGACTCCAACAGGCAAATGGATTGTGCTCTAAAATTTTATTTGCAAGTAGGTTGTTCAGAGCACTTATAATAGAAATAACGTTCTATATCACAGTTAGGACCCTCAGGTATTCTGTTAATGCCTATTTAGTCCACCTAGAACAGAATCATTGGAATCATTTTACATAAGTACACTCTGTGTCCTAAAATGAATAAGGGAAGAGGAAGAAGAGGGAGTGGGAAAGGAAAAGTTTATCCCCATCTATGTTACAAGCCAGAGCACAACTTTGAAATCAGAAAGTTGACCTTTGGCCTCCTCCTACCTCCCTTGTGGCATCCCTTGCCCCCCTTTTGATACCATTAGTTTTCAGTTTCCAAGCACTTGCACCCTCACACTTCCCTGAAACCCACATTATAGAAAGCCAGACATGTTCGTCCGCACAAACCACACGCTCCATGGGAAAACGTTGCCTACCATTTGATAAAAAGGTCTGTTCTCGTAGGTATGTTTATTCACGATTATATCCCTTGCATCTAGACTAATGCTTGGCATGCATTAGGTGGTCAATATTTATTAAGGGAATAAGTGAGTAAAGTATAGCTGATATCAACTCCATATGAAAGACGAATTTCTAAATTAGGGAGAACTACATTGGTTTGGAGTTCTTAGCTTTATTGAAATTCATCCATTATTAATTTTGTTCTCACTGCATTGTAGGGAGCTATTATACAAAGTTATTCTATTATCCACATTTTAAAGTGGAAACTTAGTGGCTTTCTCAAATTCTTTTATAATAATAATGATAATAATAACAGGTAACAGCACATATACTACCTCCTGTGTGCCAGGGACTTTAAGTCCTTCTTATATCTTCATTAATTTAATCCTCTTATTAACCCTAGGGGCATGTACTGTTATTATTCCCACTTTAGAGATGAACAGAGTAAGGCACAGAGAATTTTGACAACTTTCCCAAATTCATACACCTACTTTGTCTAGCAATCAGGCTCAAGTTTAAGCTCTGAGCTCCTCTGCTATCTTTAGGGTATCTGGTCTCCTTTGCCATTTACCATTATTTATCCTTGATATAAAAGTTTCTTAATAAGAAGGGATCATCCCACACAAATGGGTTGTGTTCCATATGTCAGAGGCAGTGTGGTGTTACTGCCGTATATGGACAATCCCAAAACAATAGGAAAAGAAGGGAAGTGGTAAAGTAGTGTGCAAAAGGGGCTGCTTGTCATGCTTTTTAGATTTCTCAACATTTTCCTAATCACTAAACAGAATTAGCAATTTCTTACCTTCAGGATTGATAATTAATATAGAAAAATTTCTTCTCAAGTGGTGTTTTTGATAGTGCCCATTTTTGTGTCATCAAAGCAGGCTGCTTCACATGGTGACTCTAGTTAAATTTTTTCCATACTAGTTGTATCCCCATTCTTGGACTAATATTGACATAACTGGTTAGCTTTGGACTTGACTGTCAAAACCAAACCCGAACATCTGACACTACTACATATTTTTAAATGCATTTTTTTCTTCTGTTTTAATCTCTTTTTAATTTATTTTGTTTTGCTACATGATAAAATAGAATAGTAGTTTCGTGGAATCACCCTTGAAAATAAAATGATTTGGCATCAAAACCTAGAAACTATGAATGCGGTATTTCTTTTTTTGCAACAAATTCATTTATGTTATCTACTCACTACCTATTATCTAAGTCAACTTTTCAATAATATTTTGGTAGCATCCATAATCTTCTTACCGTCAGTACATCTTTTTTTTTAACTTTGATGTTCTACTTTCTCTCTCTATTAAAGAAAAATATGATCTACGCAAGCCCAATTTTGTATTCAACATACTTTTTTGATATTTAAAAAACACTCATCTATTCATTTGTAACTTGATCTGCCTATTGGTTTAATAATTTGCTTCAGTCCTTGCTACCCAACACTTTTTCAAGTCACTAAATTTCACATCACACTATTTCTCCCCTGAGATATTCGTACCAGTTTACACATTTTCTTTTGAGAGTATCATTATTTTTTATGTCATGAAATAAATCAACTTGTGGATTTTTAAACAATCCTAAAAGGCAACAATAAACAAACAAACAAAAAAAGATATTTATTAAAGCAATGAAGACCTTGCATGATGCTTTGTAAACCCAAGTTCACAGAGCAGAAGAAAATAAGAGGTTGCATAATTTCTCACTGGACTCAGAACCATGGGCCTGCCCGTGCTCACGCTTGAGTTATCCAGATACTAGTGGGATCTTTCGTTTGGGTTGTACAGTCATGTCTCTCATTTCTCTTTTTGCCAGTCTAATATGAAAACCAAAAAGCTGTCACAAATTTATTTTAGCCTTTCTCTTCAGTCTTAGAAAATGTAATGTATAAACTGGAGAAAGTTTAGCAAAATACCTTTTAGGATAAAAACAAGAAAGGAAAACGCATATCAAGATAAGGAAAAGGAAAATTGTATCATGCCGTCTTTCCACTACCTTCTACCTCTTAAAGACCAAGGAATGACATAAGGAACACATCTTACACACGGAAGATGGAGCCTACAACCATACATAGTACAACATGGACATTTGGCATTTCATTGATGAATTAAATCAGTATAGATACATAATCTAGATGACTCCAGTGGCTCTTGGCCAGGCTATTTATCATCTGGAAATTTGCAAAATCTTCACTTCATCTGGTCTAAAGGAAAACAACAAAAGAATTAGAACCCCTCAATCAAGAAGGATGTTCATAAAATGGGTTATTCTACTCTATATACACTCTAAGCTCATGAATCTTTGAGCCTTTCTTGGATGGTGCTTTGTTGGCAGCACTTTCGCATCAGTATTCTGAGCGTCAATATTTGTTGAACACCTACTACAACAAATGAAGAAGGTGCAGAAGATTAACTATGGACTGGTCACAGTATGTGACTGATATGGCTTCTGTGGAGGGGCTGAAAAAATAAGTTGTTGATAACAGTTTGTTTTACTCATCAAGTGCAGGCTATACACTCCTCCTAACTAAAGTTTCCAATTAATCAACTTTGTACTTTTTAACTCCACAGTGGTATGGTGGGTCCCTTCTATTTCAGTGAATGAATCTTTGGTATTATTTCAATGCTGGGTCTGTTTCATGATTAAGCAATGAAATAGCTTTGGCTGATAGTGTCATCTATGGTGAGTGCCATGGTGTTTTCAAAATTTAATCAATAAGAAATAATGAACTACATGTTTCTAAGATCAGATACAAAGTAAACAGCATTTTAAAATCAAATTGGAAATTTTTGTGTCACTAAAAGTTTAGTTTGGAAAGAGCTTTAACTCAAAAACATCAGATCTTTACATAGGTGTAAGTACTGGATGTTATGACAAAGCACTGAGTTTTTACTGCTGCCCTGTGGACAAGAGTACCAATCTGTTGGCCTGGACTTTGACCCAGGCCCCTGAGGACTCATATACTAAATGCATGACTGTTATAGTAAAGTTTGAGATTAGAAGCAAAACACTGTAAAGGAAAGTCACAAACCATGGATGTTGACGAAAAGAGACGTGTTTTCTGAGGCAATGACTTTTTAAAGTTGGGGACATTTATGTTTGTTAGTTTGTTCTGTCATTACTGCCTCATCCTATAAAAGTGAAAACAAATATTATTTTCTTACAAGACAGTAAGTAATTTAGTCCTTTACTTTGGAAATTCTGACATCAATGTGCTACATTAAAACAAATGTTTTAGTACTCAAAAGAGTGCTAAGTGAAACATTCATGGTTTATGAGAATTCATAAATTTCATATTAAATGCAAAAAAGCAGCCCAGCATTTGAATGACAGTGTTTATAATAGTGGACTTGTATACACAGTAAATCCTTTATTTTTGTCTTTTGGGTTTTAATTCTTAGACTTGGTTATAATATATAAACTGGGCAATTTAGAAATGTCCATAAGTATATATTTCTGACTTTTTCCCCATCTCTGTATTTCTCAATTTAAATCACAAAATGGAAAACATTAATGTGAAGTCAAATAAAAAATATAGCACAAATATCTCCCTAAATTGATACCTATAAAATTCATTTCAATAGCTACAGTGTAATTTGTAAAAACATTTCCATTGGTATCTTGGGCCAGTCCACTTAGTATTTGATCTAATGGAAGTCACTGGACAGATATTTCATCCTGCAAACGCCAACAACTTCAGCCCACAGCAAGAGATTGCATCATGTATCTAAGTTCTGTAAATGAGTGCTACTGCTTGTAAGGTGACGCTCAGAGAATGTGCACAGCTCAGAGTGGGCCTCAACCTATGGTTGTCAGGGCTGTGCCTGCATGGGGTGGCCTGCCAAGGGTGTGGAGGGAGGTGAAAGCCCATCCACATTTCACTACCCAAGTGTCAGCCCAGAAGACAGGATGTCTTTTTCTAATTCATCCACCCAGACGCTCCCCCTTTCTCTAAATGTTCTGCCCAGAGGTCATATGCGGTATCTTTATTTAATAATACACACACAGAGATATTTTGCCAGTCGTGGCCTTGACTGGGTGCAAATGACCATTTCTACTAGAAACACAAGTCAAAATGCATGTCATGAAAATGACAATAGCCTTCCTTTTCTATTTAAAATATGGTAAATTTTACATATTATTACAAATTAAAATAATTTTACAACATACTTAAAAGTCTACTATATTTGTTTACAGGAAATATTATAACTAATACTGATATACCATATTAAATATTAACAAAATGTAATTTTCAAACTTTGATATTTTTACGTAAGTGTATAATTTGATATTTTAAAAAGGTTACTCTGGGGAGATCAAAGATACAATGACTAACAAGGGAGGCAGTTAATGAAATCCTTAAAGTCCTGGCACCACTACTTGCTGGCTTGTAACCTTAGACAAGAAGTTTAGTTGCCCTAAGTCTGCTTCCTTATCCAAAAATGGTGCTGACAATATTACCCACCTCTTAGAGATATTGTAAATGTTAAATAAGATAATCCATAGAAATCACCTAGCAAAGCACCTGGCAGGCACATGACCAGCACCAAATAAATGCTGGCTAGTAGTAGTAGTAGTAGGTGGCAGGTGATAGGCAGAATTTCTAAAATGGTCCCCAAAAATATCCTGCCTTCACCTCTGCAAAGGCAATAAGATATCATTCCTATGATTAGCTATGTTATATGGCACAGATGACCTTGACAAAGGGAAGTGATCTGGGTGGGTCTGATCTAATCACACAAGCCCTTAAAAGCAGAGAACTTTCTCAAAGATGTGGCATGAAAGGAGCTCAGAGAGATTCATAGCATGAGAAGAACTCATTACGGCATTGCTGGCTCTGTAATGGAGGGGACCATGTGAGAAAGAATGTGGGACAGTCTCAAGGAACTAGAGCAGCTCCCAGCTGACAGCCAGCAAAGAAATGGAGACCTCAGTCCTACCACCACAGAGACTATTCTGTCAACAACCTGCATGAGCTTGGAAGTGGATTGTTGCCCAGAGGCGCCATGTAACAGCCAGGCCAGTCAACACCTTGATTTAAGCCTTGGAAACTATGAGCAGAGAACCTAAGCGAGTCTACCTGGACTGCTGAGCTTCCCAACTGTGAGATAATAAGTGGACATTGTTTTAAGCTGTTACAGTTATGGTAGTTTGTTACACAGCAGTAGATTACTAATACAGGCAGTCTGAGGGGTGGTTTGATATCTTGAAGGGATACCTGTTCTAATTGTTAGGGAATTTCCAAAAAGAAAGGACATTTTTGTGTTTGTATGGAGTGAAATCTTGTGGGAGAATTTTAATCCATAATTAGGAGTACTAAAGGGTAATATTTTGATTTTCCTAATAGCATAATACAAAAATGGTTTACTATAAGAATTAAGTGTCCACCCTTCTGAATGTAGATAGCTGTGTTATTAGTGGCCAACAAGAACATCAAATAGGGGTTACCACTAGAAATAATTTTTCAAAATAAGTGTATGGATTCAAATCTTTACTCTGGATCCCTATGGAAAGAATCAATTCTTTTACATTTAAAAATTACTTACATTGGTCAAATATACTAAAAGATAGAGTAAAAGAGTATTACATTAGGGTAGCACTTAGAATATTACTGTTCAAGGATATCTCAACAAAGGGAATAGCTAATACTTTTGGTTTGCCTAGCATTTTTTTTTTCTTTTTGGGAACTGCTCATCTTCCTGATGGCTTAGCTTACATGACAATCTCTTCCACCAAAGGATTGACATTTGGCTTCATGCTGGCCAATCAGAATACCCCAAACTTCTACACAGAGAGATTTCTGTGCATAATGATTGGTTCAGAGCTACCCATAGTGGCAAAGCATTGTCAGTCAGGATATTTAATCAAGCAGAGAGAGGAAACACATAAACAAAAAAGAAATACCCTTAGTCTCTGTGGGTAAAAATTGATTGTGTCATACATCAAATTCTTGATTATGCAGCCACTGCTTTATCTAAGTTCTGTTCTATTCTTTTTATTTCTTCCTACAGTTTGCTTTTTAGGATTTCAATAAGCATTTATTATTGTACTTTCTTTTGAAGTTGGGAAAAGGACAGGAAAAAGGGAAAAAATGTATATTTCTCACATGGCCATTTTTGGGCAGGTGGTGACTTGGGGAGAGATAACTTGGGAATTATCTGTCGATATCATTATTTCTGTATCTCATTTTCAGGTAACTCGAACTTGCCAGGTTACCTCTTCTTATTATTAAGTGAAAAATCTCTTCAAATTACATATATTCCAGGAAGCAAAAGTTTGGGGTTCAGCATCTTTCTGTAGGATGTGATTTGGTCACAAGTGAGGTGACTAGCTAATTTGGCAAATTGCTGTTTGAGCTTATTTTCGGTTGAACTTCTGCTGAGAGAAGAAAGAACAAGCAGGCGGAGCAGAGAACATACTATATGCATCACTGAAACTTATTGCTTATCTTTATTGCATTTGAGTAAATGCTCTTTTTTTTGCTGTTGCCAAGTAAGTAATCATATTTTAGTTCTGCACTGAATCCCACAGCAGGAGACGAGATTTGAATAGATCCAGAGTGTAGCAAATGAGAAGAATGCACACTTTGGCTAAAATGCCCCTCTCCTCATCCTCCTTCTTACTGTCTTCATTGGTAATTTGCACAATTCATACTAATTCCTATAAAACACTTCATAGAAACAGTAGTGGGGTTTTATGCCAAAGTTTTTAGCTAATCAAAAACATATCTCCCCTTACTCGCCTCATAAAAATAATACATACTTATTGTAAAAAAAAAACCCACAAAAACATACAAGGAAAAGAGTAAAATTTACCTGAAGTTCCACCTCTCAGAAACCCATTAACATTTCAGTAACCATATCTTAACATCTCTCTGTTTATATAGACCTACCTATATAATATTATTTAAATATGATCACAGTAACATGATTTTTTAAATTCCATGAACAACTTTATTTTTTTATACATTATTCACCTCCCCTCCCTTTTTCTTCTTCCTTCCATCTGTATCTTTCTCCTAATCAAACATAGGCCAATATATGCACTCACATGGAGAGTTTGCTAGTTTCCCCAAAATTGACTCATTTTTCATATTTCTCTGCATCTTACTCTTCCCACCTAGCCACACATTGTTGAAATCCTTCAAGGGCAATGGGATAAAATAAACACATTCTTTTGAATGGTTGTGTAATAAACCCTAGTGTGAACGTACCACAATTTATTGTTATTCCTCTCATTATGAGTACTCAGATTGCTTCCAGTTTTCTTACTACCACAAATAATGATGCAATTAACACCTTTATATGTTAGTGCTTTTATTTTTATCAAAAAAGTGCCTCAAAGTAGGATTGTTGAGCCGGAAGTACACGTGTATGTATAAACGCACATATATTTGATGTTAATAGATACTATCAAAGTGTTTCCCAAGATAGCCTAAACAGTTCACATGTCTAGAGCAATGTACAAGGGTGTCCTTCTCCTTACAACACTGGAAATAAACCATTTGTTTTTATAATTTGAGGAGTGAGTAGTGATATCTCATTGTTGCTTTGTTTTCCATCTCCCTTACTACTAGTTAGGCTCATGAAATATATTTTTCCCTCTATTTATTGGCCATTTAGGTGTTCTAATCTATAAAATGCCTACTCATTTCCTTTGCCCATTTTTCTCTGGGCTGTCGTTATTTTACATAACCATTAAAAACCACAATGATTGTTATTTATAAGAGCCTGAAGGATACTGTGATTCCCACGTTTGTCTTTCCTGACATTACCTTGTGTTCTCTTCTCTCCTTACATATGTCACCGTTGGCCAACTGGTGTCTCTTTAACCATGTTTACTCTTCCGCTGAGAGTCTTAAAAACCCTCCGATTGGGAAAGTTTGTTAGGGTAAAAGTTGTTTATGCCTATGTTGGCTTTGGAGAATATTGCTATGTACCAATTGTCATGAATAGATTATAAACCTTTGGGGAAGAAAGGGATTACATACTGTTTTTAACATTTTATTTCTTATTTATCTGGGTATCTATTTATAGTACAACATAAAAAGTAATATCTTTCCCCAATGTTCTAAAATAAACTGTGAATATTTCCTGGAGCCATTTCCAGCCTGGGCTGGTGGTCTTCGGTGCTGTCAGTGAGTTGCAAAAAAGCTGCATAGAGGACATTGCATGACCCAGTTCCTTTCATTTATTCCAGGTCATTGGTAACCAGATGAATTCTAGTTATGTAGAAGGTTTAGTATTTGTGTAGACATGGGTTATGCTTCAGGTCTGTAGCTTTGTTTGAAAGCATTAAGTTTCTCAGCAAAGTAGGTGAAGGCTTGAGGGTTATATGGGCAACAGAAATATGTGTATATTTAGCTCTGTTTGTTCTGGCATACGTCAGAGCACAAACCTGGCTATCTCAGCTTCTAGCAGTGCGTGGCCAGACTTTACTTATATATTTGACTTTTCATTTGTCTACCAGATGCCTTATTCTCGATAACTTCATTCAATATGGACTTCCTAACCATTTTCTTACTGACAGAACTGACAACGTGGCTGATAAATCTTCAGTCTAAATGGCAGATTTGAAACAATATAGCCCAAACAAGTACGTCAGAGCTAGAAATATAATATGCTCTCTCAAACTCAGTGCTGTCTTGTAAAGAGGTGGTACACACATATGCTGACAGTGGAGCAACTTTTAAGAAACTTGGAGCTCTGCACAAAAAATAAAATGAGACTGGTTTTTCTCAGAGGCACTCAGGTATGCCTCTGAGTCACAGAATAGTCCGCACTCCTAGCTATGTGCAGCATGTGGCACCTGAATTGTGAAGCTCTCCTAATTTACTCATAAATCTTGCTTTTCTTGAAGCAATTCTTTCCCTTGAAGGGATCTTTTAATTACCATCCTCTGGACTAACCAACCAAGCTGCAAAACCCTTAAAGCAGCTGAGAGAGTCCTCCTTCCACGATGGTCGTGCAGCCTCAGCAGGTTTCTCTGCCTATGGAAGCAATTTCTTTCAGCCACTTCCTGCCAAAGCACCGAACTGAATGGAGTATGTTGTTTTAGATGCCACGTCATTATCCATAAGAACAGAAAATTTTAAAGGGAACATTTTCAAGATCTGAAAATTGACATAAGCCTCTTATTTAAAACAAAACAAAGGGCCCTTTTGGGTTAATGGTATCCTTTTGTTGCAAGAGGAAATTGTTTTTCCTCTGAAGTGTATTGTGACATTACTATAAGGAAAGCCATAATGTGTTTTGCTATGCAGAAAAACCAGGAATTTTCTCTGTTCTATCTGCACTCTTGCTGTGTGCTCCTTCTCAGTAAAAGCATAGTGCAATCGTACATGGCAATGAAATAAAGTAACACTGTCCGATATTAAACTTAAGTTCATCAGCACCCTACGCTAGCCATCTCAGCAATAACCATGTTGCTGCTAAATATCGATAAACAAAGAAAACATTTGTAAATGAATGTGGATTCTGTGTTTTCTCATGTTTTGTCAGCATACACTGTTCATACAAAGCCGTATTGTCTACCAAGGAGATACAGTCAGCTGAGTCCAAGTCTCATTTCCATTAAAATTTGCACCAATCATTTATAGGTTTAAGCTTGGTGAAAGGTGGTGATTACAGTTTGTAATAAGATGAGTCACTGCACCAAACTTAGTCATGAAATAGTAGAGCTAGAAGAGGCTTGTAGACAAGATCCAACTTTTCTGTCTGTCTCCACGTTAAGTTAATGAAACCATCTAAGGCTACGTTTTCCAAAGCATATTTTGTGAAACACAAGCCAAGTGATACACTCTGCCAAAAAAGTAAAATAAAAAAGAAGAAGAAGAGGAGGAAAGATTCTGGAAAATGTAGAGATTCACAATAAATATTATAATATTAAAAGCTTTATTATGACCTTCAGTACAGAAAATGATTTAACTTTGTTTAAATTAGAGTTTCTCAAAAGGATTTGACCACAGAACTCCTTTTTTCATGTGATTCCTGTTACACAGAAACACACTTTGAACAATGTGGGTCAAATGATTACAATTGTCAGAAGCTCTCCACAGAAAATTTTCAACTGTCCTTCAAAGATCGATGTCATCCTCTCAGAAATATTCAGCATTATTCTTATTTTTAAAAGAAATCTTCCTTTTGGTAAATTGGTTTATGTACTAAGAAAACGAGGATCCCCTGGCTCCTGTTGTTGAGGGGGAAGCCTAACACTCGTCGCTCAGCTCCCTGTTATCTGTACAGCAAGTAAAACACTTGAGCTCCTCTTCCTGGGAAGAAGTACCAGAGGAGGACACTTTCTATCTCTCTCTTTGTCTTTGTTGCTGCTGTTCTTATTGTTAAGCCTGGGGTAAAACCACTACTCTTGCCTGGCCCGCTCGCTTGGTTTTCTCTGTTCTTTGAACTACATGTGAGGCAGATTACAAATACACGTGGGCCAAGTGGGTAAATGTCTCGCCTTGTAGACCCAACTTTCTCCTTGCTTGGGCCCTGGGTTAAGATTTGTGGAGTTAAGTAGTGGAAGCAGAGTTGTGAGAAGAGAAAAGAAAGTAAGCGAAGTAATAGGAAACCTTACATGCGTCTCAGGACCAAGCTGCACCCTCCAACACAAGAAACCATGACTCTTGAGGGTAGTAAAGCTGATTCTATCATTGAATTCCCACCTGGTTGCTCTGACCTGTTTTCAGTTTGGTTCCAGAAATTTAGAAACCAGAAATGAGAGAAATAATGAATTGGCGCCCTCAACCCCCAACACCTATTATCCTTATGATGCCCCCTCATCAGTTAAAAGTGATTATGAGGTCACCCTGCAGCAATTTCTTCTCCGGCTCAAATAATTCCAAGTTCTTTTCCCTTTTGTTCCCCATAGGTCCCTTTGCCAACACTAATTATTTTTGTTACTCTTCCCTGGTTCATTTCCAACCTTCCAAATCACTTTAAAAAAATATAGAGCTCCAAATGGGAACAAGCCTTCTGTGGACTCGGCTTAGTCTGAGCTTCTAGATGGTTTGCTGGCCACTGCAGCATTTTATGCTTAGCAGTGGATGCAAATGTAACCCCATGTTATATGAGCTTTCATAACAATAGCCTGGCACCAGTGACCCCACTCTATGGCTTACTGTGAGGATGCTTAGCAACCATGATATTGTGCTGGTGGCACCAGCTAAGCATTTCTCACTAAATAGTATCAATATTGCTCATTTTGTCTGTCTAAATTCTTCACATTATATGTTAATCCTATTGGATCCTAGTGGGTTTCTTTTTAACCGTATCTCAAAAAGATTAAGTTTGTTCTGACTTTTTCTTGTGGTTTAGGCTAGGAAAATTTCTTGTTCATTTTAAAACCTCCAGAATATTTAGTGAAATTTACAAATTTACCATCTTGAGTTTGTTATTCAATTCCTACATATTGCATTATGTTGCTAATATACACTAAATATTAGGAGCTTTGCATATATAAAGAAAGGAATACTTAGTTTATAGCACTTT
The DNA here is from genome assembly GCA_023783475.1 of Daubentonia madagascariensis. Classification (NCBI taxonomy): domain Eukaryota; kingdom Metazoa; phylum Chordata; class Mammalia; order Primates; family Daubentoniidae; genus Daubentonia; species Daubentonia madagascariensis. The sequence continues at coordinate 17,769,051 of JAKFHU010001684.1, read as the reverse complement.
GCAGTTTGAAAATTGCTTTCAAAATACATGTTCTCCTTTATTCATTTACTCAACAAATATTTACTGAGGTCGTGTCAGGAATTGTGCTAGGCACTAATGGGATAAAGGGAATAAAACATTATGACCAACCTCAAGAGCTTACAGTCTAGTGGGCGTGACAGGGACAAACAATTGCAATACCAGAGGCAAGGGCTATGAAAGAGGAGGAAGTAATTTTTACATGGGTTGGAAGGAGTATTTTCAGGAAAAGGAACAGGTGAATCGGTTCGTAGAAGCAGCACAGTGGGTGGCAGCAGGGGGAGTTAAAGGAGAAAAAGCTTAAAACAAAAAATGAGCACAGATTTTGAAAGCCTTCATAAACAGAGCATTAATCCAGCATATGAATTTACTAGGTAGGGTGTGTATTATCTCTCAGTTTTAGAGAGGAAAATTTGGGGACCGGAGAGACACATGAAGAAAATGCTACAGAAAAGACAAGTTCTAGTCTTTTGACTCCTAGACCAGTTCTCTTTCTACATGAAATGTCTGTTATAAAAATGAATGGGAGATTACAAAATGTTTATGATTTTAGTGTCTAGTTGTTTTCTAAAGTTTTTTTTAATTTTAGAAATTAAAACATGTTTATTGTAGGATATGTGCAAAATAGAAATGGATGAAGAATAAATGTAAAAATCATAAGTTAATAATATTTAAAAATATTTCCTCTGTCATATGTATATATAAATATGCATGTGCATTTTATAAAATTGGCCCTATTATGTATATACCATATTGTATTCTGATCTTTTCCTTAAACAAAATATATTGTGAATATTTTCCTCATGCAGATAAATATGCTTCAATATTATGATTGTTAATGGATACAAAGTATTCCATTATTTTTAATGGTTGTAGAATGTTCCATTGTATGGATGTAATGACAATAATTTGTTAGTTTCACTCTTGTTGGACATTTAAGCTGTTTTTAATAGTTTGTATTATGAATGGTACTGCTGTGAATAACTTATTCGCATTTCCGAGTCTTTATGTAGGATAAGTGGTCACTAGATCAGAAAGTACAGTGCTTTTAAGGCTTATGACAATTACTGGCAAATTGTCCCAATTTGCAATCTCACTAGTGGTGAGAAAAGTGCCAGTTTCACCACCATTGTCAACATTGTGCATAAGGTAAACAACTTTTTGGCCAACAAATAGCTTTTGTATTTGATCCTTTGCTAACTTTGGGGGTGGGGGGTGCGGCATGTGTCTCAGAGGTAACAGGTTTAGGAAAAGGTGCGTCAGGGCCCAAATGTACTTTCCAACCACATTTGCACAAGACGACCAGGGCCCTTCTCCTTCTATTTCCGGCCTTCCTGGGACACTGGGAGATGTCCATCTGGCAGAATCAGACAAGAACCAAGAGAATTCTGTGTCATTCATGCCTGGCTTTTGACAAGCAAAGCGTCAGAGCATAAATACTCTCCAGTCCTGAGAAGATACCCCCTCCCTCCAGGGCCAATCTCCTGTGACAGGCAGCAAGGCTTCCCTGCACCATCCACCAAGTTTTCTCAGTTTCCACCTCTCTAGCAGCCCCCGGCTGCCCCCAAAACAAACACTTTAGTCTCCTCTCCCTGACATTTTACAGAACTTTTTAATAAATACTTAAGGCATTTTAAAATTATGAAACATTTCAAACACATAGACAAGGACAGAGATTAATATAACAAATACTCTTCTACCTACCACCCAGATATAACAAATGTTAATATTTTGCCAAATACCGTTTTCTTTTCAAGAACTAGAATGTTAGTGATAGTGTTGAAGACCCTTATACCACTCCTCATTCTGTTCCCATCCCTGTCTCTTTTTTCCCTCTCTCCTCAGAGGTAACTGCAAACCTGAGGTGGTGTGGATCCATCCTGTCCGTATTTTATCATTTTGCTACATATGATAGGAAAACATATGCAATACATTTCATTATTTTGTTTGTTTTTAAACTTTACATGAATGGAATTATTCTGCACATATATTTCTGCAATTTGCTTTTATCATTCATCATGTTTTTGAATTTTACCCATATTGTTGCCTGCCAATCTAGTTCATCCCTTGTAACTGTTAAATAGAACTGTATTATACGAATATACCACAATTTGTCTGTCTATTCTCTTATTTGTAGACATTTGGGATTTTCAAGTTTTGCTATTACAAACAACACTGTGATGAACATCAATGAATATATTTGTCTCTCTTTGTACCTGACCAAGAATGAAATTGCTGGTTATAGGGAATGTACACCTTTAATTTAAATAGATTTCATTAATCTCCAAAGCAGTTGTACTAATTTATACTCCCCCAATAGTGAGTGAAAATTCCCATCTTCCCATGTCTTCCTCAATCCTTGTATAATATAACCTGATGACTCATTAAACCCAGAGACCAGATCATAAGAAACTGAGAAATTGAGTTTCCCTTCCCTGGGGGGGAGGGAGGGATTAACCTTCCAACAACACTCCCAGAAAAGAACAGCTACATTCTATTTTCCTAATGCAGAAAAAGATAAAAGCCACATATGTATGTGCTATTTCCATATTAAAATAAACTTAGCTGTCATACTCTTTGGCAAATATTTTAATTTTCTATAAACCAGGTAACAGTCAAAGGAAACTGCTAATTCATTTTCCCTTTTATAGACCAATCCAGTTATTTCTCATTCATATAGCAGACACAAGGTTGAAGACTCTAAGTTGGGCAATAAAGAGAAAAGAACTCTTTATTTAGAAAAGAAATAGAAAAGTTGTTTTCTTGCTGATATGTAGAGTCATCAGAATGAAATGACAATAGGAAGTCCCCTCACTCTGGTCCTGACCAGATGACTATAGTCAAGAAGACAATAAAGCCATCAAATATAATAAATATGAAGATTAAGAATAAATAAATGCAAATTTGGAGAAGTCTTCAAAAATGAAATAACTTTTCAATGGAAATTATAATGTTCAATAATAAAGAAATATGTTATATAAATAAAATACAGTCAACATTTTGATGACATATTATATGGGCTATAAAATCAGATTTTTGAAGACTACTTAATAAATATAGTGACATACCCATGGCATAATGTTGAAATTTTTTAAAAGGAGTAAAAAAGTAAAAATGCTAAATTGCATACATAATATGCATATATGTACATACATATCCATATATGCAAATAGAAAAACATGAATAGATAAATATGATAGCCATTTTGTTTGTATTTGCACATGTGTATGTATTTATGTTTGTCTTAGAAAAAGGTTAGGATAAAAAACAAACTAAAATATTAATAGTTATTTGAGTAATAGGATTACAAAGAAATTCTGTACTTCTTTAATTTTCCCAAAATTTGTATAGAGTTGCACAGATATTACTTTAAGTTTAAACGTGTGTGTGTATGTTTGTGTGTAAGAAAGAAATGAAGTTAGATATAGGTTGAATGTTTGAATGTAATTCAATAGTAAATGAAATTTTGCATTCCTCTGGCAATCTGAGAAGAAACCAGTTCACCTGAGATCTGTACTCTATTGGTCTGCAGTCAGGAAAGCCAGAGAAATTCTGGTAAGTTTAAATGAATGCACAGTGGACCTTTGTCCTGAGTTTATATTGAGGAAGACTCGTGGGCAAAACAGCTGATTTCGAGGTTTGTATGGACTTTTCACTGAATCACATTGAATAGGTTAATAATGTGACCAACCGGCGTAAAAAGAGATTCAATAATCTCTGATGGCATAAAAAGAGATTCAACTAAAAGTAATTGATTCAGTAGCCACATGTAGACACAGAATCAATCTCAGGGTCAAGATAATGAGAAAATCAAGGTAAATACTTGTTTTGTAAAACTTACTCAAATATGCTTGGAAACAAATAATAGATAATCCTGATTTTTCAATACAGCAACTACTCTAATTATTTTAAACCAGCTATTTATTTATAAGGCTTGATGGTAGTTACTATGTTTTGATAGTTCTCATTTTGACAGGTTTTGTGATTTTAATTTCATTTCTTCACTTTTGAGTATTTGCAGACTGCCAGTCACTTCTCAGCACACAGCATCCCTCCTTTCTTCCCTCCCTTACTACATAAACCACCAGAATTCTCCGCTTGGTCAGAAATGCCATGTCCTCAGAAAATTTCCTGTGAAGAGGGGAAAAACTATTGTCCCACATTCTTTCACTTTTATTGATGTTGAAATAATTTTGTTCCCAAAATTTTAATTTCTGCTAACTTTAAGTGAAAGATTAGATTAGCTAAAACTGAGTAGAAAGAGTTATTCATAAAATGAAACATAGGCTGAAAGTCATAATAAAGTGATCTCACCTTGGATGAGAATAAAAATGCATCAACAATCAAATGCACATAAAGCTATTGTCGTCAGTAGCATGTTAACAGGCATTAGATGCATTAATAAAATCATAGTGTCTTAGAGGTAGGAAGGGAATTAGACATTATCAGTTTAATTCCCTTCTCATTTTTTCAGATAAGAACACCAAGGCCAAAAAAGTGACCTGCTCAAATTGTGGACAAAGATTCCTAAATCTCAATCTACTCTTTAAAAAAAAAATTATTTTTGAAAGAGTTGCGTGTGGCCATCTTTTTTGGTCAATTTGCGTACTAAATCCTGGGCAGTCAGAACCAAGCAGATGACACATCACATAAACCAGCAGGGCTTAGTGGAACAGACGCCTCTCTGAAAGCTCCTCTAAACTGGGGACCTTCTGGCCATCCAGTCCACACTGCAACTGACCAAAACAATTTAGTCTGGACAGCAGGTGAATCTGATGATGTTAAAAAAGAGACCACTTAAAAGTCAATTGCTTTCAGAAGGGCTTCTTTAATATTGGAGTCCACTATAAAATTGGCGATTATTGTATGTCATTATAGGAGGCCAACTTTTATGTGAAAGATCTATTTTGTTGATTAAATGAAATTCTTTTTAGTGCCATTGGGTCACACATAACATATGTCCAGTCAATTATTTTAGGAGTAGTTGAAGATTTCTCTTTTCACAGTAATAGTTTTTTTGGCAATCAATAGAGCTTTGAAGAACCATTTTTCTTGGTAATGACCTAGATCTTTTTCTATAGGAATTTTTTTCCCTCAGGATAGATAGAGCTGGGTCATGGGAAATGGTGATCAAACATGCTCTTGTAATTTTTCCAAAAAGATAGATGATTTTGCATTCCAAAATTATAGGATAAAACAATAGTTTTTAATAACTTAGAATGCCTAAAAACAAATGTGGGTTTGACTTGACAGATGTCAAATAAAAACATTGGTACTAAAGAAATCGCCATCCTTTTTCCAGGAAATTTCATCTCTTTTTATCTTACTAGAACAATAAAATAAATTTAAGCTATATGGTGGTCAATAATCTAGCCAGGTAAAAGACTCAATATTGGATATTTGGGGTTTTAGTTTTAGGTCTAATTCTGATGCACTATTTTTCTGTGGAAAAATCATTTAACTTTTAATTGCTTCACAAGTAAACTGTTAGCTTTTAGCTACTATTTGTTTTATTTAAAAAAACATGTTTACTAACAGAAGTACTTGTTTTTATAGAAGTTCTTTGCTTCTGTTTTGTGCTCAGATTAAAATTAATACTAATAATTCAGGGGGTATGTTGACCTGCTCTTTCATCCTTATGTGCAATTTACACTGAGTGGTATTTTCTCATGAAAGGGTTGACGGCTTGTGCTGAATAGCTTAACTAGAAACCCCTTATTGATGTAAGCAGTACTTAAATTGCCAATTGGGAAATCCTGTCTGAGCATCATCACCCTGTTCTGTCCATGACCAGTGAACTTTGCTGACCTACCCTTTCCCCCTCCTTCCAAGATATCCCAGGTTGTAGCCAGGTACCTATGGACTGTGGCACTAAAGGACAAAATTTAAAGGTCGAAGAGTACTGGCTGCACTCACTACCTACACTACCAGTGGCAAAACTGTACTGTGATAATGGGCTTTTTTGTGTGCAGGTGCCCAATCCAAGAGTCACCCAGCCCACTGAAGAAGAGAGCAGGCCAAGCCTTGTTTCATACCCTCGTCACATTCTAGGTGAGGAGAGGCAAATGTTCTACATACCATGGAATTAAAGCTTACAGGGAGCCATGCCCTGTTCTGATCCTTGATAGACTCAAAGGCGTCAGATAGCTGCTTTCACCTAACACTGATCCAGTGGACTCAGCAACTGTTCCAAAACAAATTCATTCTCATGTGACTAGGCAATACTACGGGGGCTCCAAGTTTTGAAATTTGGTAACGCAAACTGGGCATCAGGACTCTTCTCTGTCACACAAGTCCCTACTCACAGGCATCTTCACTTTCTATGTATTCAAAGTTACGTAGATAGATACATATCCCATACTGAAAACTCATTAGACTCCATGGTACTCCTTTTGAAAAAGATCAGAAAAATCTGTTTGTTTTCCACATCTGCCATACTCTTAATGAGATTCCCTCTTGGGCTCCTTACCTATACTAGTACCAGCTCTGTGAAGGTTGGGATCATCTGACTCCTGAGTCTTTGCAAGCCAGACCCTTGATCTGAAAGGATGGCAAGTGGATGACAGTTTTCCAAACTTTTCAATGTACTGTAATTCCATTAAGTGTCCCAATGTTGATTCTAAGGATTCTGAGCCAAACGGAATCATAAAAGTTGACATCTCCTTGGTATACATCACTGAGCTCCTTTCCTCAGGTTCCTAATTGGGATTGTTCTAAACACAATGTGAATATACCATATACCATCTCTGCACTGTTACCAATAACACATATGAGAATTTTGGAGGTAGAATTCCTAGAACAACACAAGTATCAGTAATCGTGGAGAAGAAGGACAATTGAAGATGCCCAACAATTCCTGTGATGTTCCAGATCACAGTGGTTCATGCCCTACCTTTTCACTCTGACCACCCCAATAAAGACCTCAGGAACTGAAGTGGGTAACTGGTCCATGGATGAACCTTCAACATTCCAATAGTTGAAAGCTCTGACCCTTATGCTGACAGCACCACTGTAGCTGATACTACAAGAGCATCCTAGCAAAAGTAATCTCCTTGCCCACATCTCTACACACTTAGTCCTATCTGAAATCAACACTGCTCATGGAATAGAAAACTCTGGCAATTAATGCCAAGTTTCGGTCAGGTTTCTAGGCAAGTGATGAGAAGGCATCTAAACACTGCGGCCTAGGAAAGCAAAGCAACCAGAATAGATAGGTGAAATAGGCTATGTTCTTCAAATACTTCACCCTGCATGCTGTCTAAATCATGAACAGTAAGCACCAAGCAGACACCAGGTCACACAAGCCAGCAGGGCTCAGTAGAATAGACACCTCTCTAAAAACTTCTCTCACCTGGTGACCTTCTGCCCAGCCAGACCATTCTGCAACTGATCAAGATGATTCAGTTTGGACAGCATGTAAATGCCTAATTATGTCCATGCCTAAGTGAGGTACTACCCAGAGTCTTTCCCAGACATTATATGACCCCCATTATCTTGGCAAAGTGGTAATATATCCCAGCAGAACCACTAACAATAGCTCCTTATTCTAGACATGTCCTGGATTCCTGCCCAACCCCTGATCTACTGCTCTGCTCTTTGTCTCTCTGGCTCCATTTTCCAGCTTTGGTATCTGTAACCCTTACCTTCTGGCAACTCTCCTTTTGGCATTTTGGCCTGAGGTGACTTCTCATTGTAGAAAAATGAGGGAAAGAAACAAAAAGCAAAAATAAGAATCCCTCCTGTCCTTTCAGAGATAATCACTGTAATCATTTTAGTAACATATCCTTCTGGACATATTCCAGGTCCATTAGTGTGTGCGCACACACACACGCCCCTACACACACATGTAGTCTTGCATATATATACATATGAGATCACACAGTAAGGTGTGTATCACAGTGACTGGCACACACTAAACACTCAGGAAATGTGATCTATGGTTATATTTCTGATTTGTAACTTGCTTGTATGACTCAGCAATATATAGTGAATATGCTCCACATTGATAAATATTTTTCCATACTGTGATTTTTAATGGATACATAGGATGCACCATAACTTAATACTCTTTTGTCAGACACAGATTATTTATATTATTTTGCTATTATAAGCACAGCTACAACAAACTTTATTCTAGCTAAATTTTTATATTCTAGGATAAATTTCTAACAATGAAATTGCTGGGTCAAAAAGTATGCATAGTTCAGACCTTTGACATAAAATTGATAAATTTGATTACAGACGATGACCCTATACAAGTTTATATTCTCCTATCAGTAGCAAATCCAGAACATCAGTTCATTTATTTATTCTTTTAACAAATGAATTTCAGGATTATGATAAATTCTACAGATATTTTGGGGGCCAAATATGTTAATACAAGGCTCTTATTCTCTGGGGTATACATTTTAAAAGGAGAGAAAGTGGCCATTAAATAAATATCACAATGACCAATGACAAAGTTTAAAAAGTACAATGACTATAAAAAGCAAGGTGCTATTAAAGGTGTATTGGTTCTATATCACTATGTAACAAATTAGCACAAAGCGTGGTGGCTTAAAACAACAAATATTATTATCTTACAGTCTCTGTGGGTCAGGAATCTGAGTGCAACTTAGCTATGTCCTGTGAAGAGATTTAATAGTTATATTTTAGAGGATGACATGGCAAGCCTTAGTGAAAGATTAAATGAGGATGAAGCAGAGGAAGAAATCAGCAACGATTCCTAGGTTTCTGGCTTCAGCAATTGGCTATAGGATTATAGATTTTATGTTACTATTTTATTGTTGTTGCTATTTGCTTATTTGATGAGTAACAATGACTTTCTCATTTGGACTTTAATTTGCATTTCTTTTCATATGTTTATTGGTCAATGGGATGTTTTGGTTCAATTATTTTATGCCTACTATCTTAGAAATTATACTACCATTGTTTGAAATGGTAGAATTCATATTAGAAACCTGGTTTTCAATATCCTTGTTAGTAATTTAGCCATTAGAAATTTTTAACATATATTAATAAATAAAAAAGCAAGATAATAATGTGTTTATAAATACATATATGAAAATGCATTCATGTTATAGATGTACACATGTTTGCAAATGTACGTAAGAAACAGGTAATAGTGTTTTGTTTGTTTGTTTTTCTAGTCTAGAAAGGAGAACCAGGTAGCTGGGGGACAGAGAGAGACTTACTTCCCCTGTATGCCTTGCCTATCTGTTGAACTTAGTACCAAATGCAGATATTAGGAGTTTCAAAAATTGTGTTCTACCAGTATATATGATGGTTTTGTTGGAGTAAATATGTGACAGACTTTAGTACCCATTCTATTGTTATCTAATGTCTATTTTACCAAATGAAAAAGATATAGCCAAAGGCTTCCAGAAGAATTCATTTTAGAATATGCTGGCCCAAAACATGGATTGTATTATTGTAAGAACTGAATATAAAAAGTCATTATTGGTAGATGGTAGCTGGTAACCTGAGACCATTAGTAACAACAGTGTCTTGCTCTGTGTATCAGTGTCCTCTGTTTGTGTATTATATACAGCCATGTATCAATTATTTAGTACTCACTATTGAGCTTGTGCATTATCTAGACTCTTTGATTCACATCCTTAGCTCCTCCACTACCTGCCTCTTAATCATTTTCCTATTCATTAACAGCTCCAGTGGGCATGGCCATAAAGGGGAGGCAAAACTCAAATAAATTTATTTATTATTGTTAATTGCACATATGAAAAGGCTTTATGAGTAAAAGGTTGAATGTAGTGATTAAAATGTTTCAATAATTTTAATTTATTTTTTTCTTTTCACTTCTAATTCTTTCACATCTATGCACTCTACTTACTACTAAGAGCTGGATTTTCTCCTTTGCAAAAAAAAAAAAAAATTATCTGCATAAAGGAGTACTTAGATGTTTACTGGCCACTCATTGAACTTTCCAATATTTATCCCCAAATCTGGGCAGTATAATATGAAGAAACAAATAGAGTAGCAGATGTTGAAATGAGATGTTTCAGGATAGTAACTAAGGAAAACAACAACAACAAAATTTAATAGTACGTAGAAAGGACAAAGTAAAATGGTGCGGGCATGACCCAAGAATGAATATAGAAAGGCCAGATGTGAGATGACCACTCAGAAGCAAGCAGTCCCAAAGAAAAACAGAGACCAATTGTTTAATGTGCTTGTTAAAAGAACTGAAAAGAGAAAGAGAAAGAGAAATAAATACCCAAAGATATATATAAGCAGAATGGATAACTGCAATGGAACTATAGTGGACTCCTATTGCGTACTGGGTGTCCAATATCCATTTATCTCATTCTGATAACTGCTTCCAATTTTTCTGTTTGGAGATCCATTCCTCTCCCAGTCTGAGTGCTCACAGTCCCTGTGGAGAAAATGCTGCCGTGACTCCAGAGGTGGCAAGTGACTCAGAACTGGCCGATCAGAGCATCACACTTTACTGCAGAGACACTGATTTTGGTTAATTTATATTGCCCTTTTGAGGAACCTGATTTGTCCTTTTCTGCTGGACTTGGAATTTGGGGGATTTAAAGTCGGGAGATGTTTCTGCCAGCTTGTCTCGGAGAATGAAGTAGAGAATGAAGCTAACATGCCAAGAGTGGAGAGCTGGGTCCAGCCAAGAGGACTGAGAGGAAGCAAGACTTGTAGGGCCCTGCCTGGGCTCCTGCCTAAACCTGAACCCACTTCCACTCCTGAACCTCTCAGTTACATGAGCACATCAAATCAAGACAGCCCCCCACCCCCACTCCTAAACCGGGTTTGGACTGAGTTTTCCTTGTACAGAGAAGAGTCCTAATTAATAGGTTTTACTCACAGAAGGCACCGAGGGAAAGAAAGATGGTTTCATTTGTGTGTAACTAAACAGTAGATAGAGAAAGAGATAGTGTTTTATGGAGATAATTTGCCATCCATTTCCTATGAGTGCCCAACCTAGCTCTGGTAGAGCCATGAGGGAAAACCGAAAGGCAATAAATATTAGTGGTTCCACTTTGAAAAATTTTGAAAGTGGTGGAGCCCAATTATTTCTGTGAGATCGCTAAAAAAATATCTGACACTGGTTTACCTAAAATTTTGTAATGGTGAAATATTGACCTAATACTGACCTGTAAAAGAGTATGGACGTGAAACTGAATAAAAATTGGTGGGGTGGGGGACAAAAAGATAGGACAGTGAAATTCAGAGTAGAAATGTAGAAGTGTGGGAAATCCAAAATTATTTCCATCCCTAATATAATTGAAATCTCTCTGAACCTGGTAGTGCAACTGATGCCTGGAAAACATGGTAACTTTCACTGTGACATTGAAACTTGCTGAACTGAAACACTTTGCTTCCATCACACTTTGAAATTATCATCCTAGACTTGAACATTTGGGCAAAGTTGAACAAGATCGAAAACTCTGAGTCACTAGTGTGATAGCTCAATGCCAGGAAATGATGACCTCTTCAGAAAAATGGGGACAGTGACATCAGTTTGCAATGGATCACTAGGTATTGCTCAGGGTGGCAAGTTTTTGTGCACAATCCTGGAAGAAGCTTCTTGCATGGAATATGAGACCAGAACTCTAATTCTAATATTGTTATGAACAAACCTATACAATTAAGACCTAGTGCATGACTGGAAGCGCAGATAAGCTAATAAGATTATGAACCAACTAAATAGATCTTGAAGCCATATGATGACATCATGAAATTTTAGAAGATACAGCTGGCTGCCAATGATATTTTTGCAGTCGAAAATATGTATCATCTGGTGTTTTGCTTATCATTCTTTGCTGACGTAGTCGTCATCTTAAGTTTCTTTTTATCATGTAGGTGTGTTAAGTTTAAAAATAATGTTGAAAAAAATTGATAGAGCATTCCATTCAATTTCAGGTAAAATAAAAAGTAAAAAGTAGTTACTATTACAAAAACAAATTGTTTATAAGAATAATTAGTGCCCTGAGTCCTTGCACTTGCATTAATCAGGTTTGTACTCTTGAAGCACCATTAACCTAGAGAATCCTTGTCTCTTATCCAGTATGGGACATTCAACCATTCATTCTTGCATGTTTTCAGTATTGGGAGGTAATGTAGCATATGGGTTAAGAGTCACAGCACTGGATATAGGTTTCTTTGGTTCAAATCTTAATTTTACCACCTACTAGCTATGTAACTTTGAAGAAGTTACTTAATCTTTCGAGGTCTAGTTTACTCATCCATAAAATAGTAATAATATTATAGTAACTACTATTAAGTGATGCAATATTTTTAAAGTATTTTGCACCATGTCTAGCATATATAAGCCCCAAGTAAACATTATTTATTATTAATCACTCACTTAACATATACTTATTGAAGTCTATATGTGTTCTGGGCAGTGTGCTAATCCCTGGAAAAACTTGGCCAAGAAGAAAGAAATAGTCTCTTAACAAATAACTGGTGAGTAGGGATATTCTCTGACATTTTAATTGCTAATAGTTAACTGAGCACAGCTACGTCTAATACAGTAATGAGCTCTTTGTTAAAACCTGGACATATGCATTTCTCATGCTCTGTTGTGTTCTACTCTGCTGCCTCTACTGACACTGCCTTTTTAGCTGCTCCCAGATTTGTCAAAGTCCCTGCCTTCTAGGAGCTTATATTTTAGCAAGGGTTAGGGATGAGGAAGGATTTATCCAGAGAAATAATATTAAATAGTAAAGTTTAGTAATACCTCTATTACCAAAAAAAGAATACATTCTAAAAATACATAATTTCATGCTATTATCAAAAATTTAATTCTAGGTGGTGGCATGATGTGGGAGAAGGCATGGGAGTGTATTCTATCATCTGAGTCCACTCCAAATGGGGGGACCTAGGCTGATGTCACCAACAACTCATCTTGTTCTACCTCTGTTATATCTTCTCTGCTTGTTCAACCCCTGCTACTATTAGGCTGCTGGCAATGTTTCCTCTGCCACGGCCCCTGTCACCCCTGCCAGGTGTCCCTACTTCAAATGCTGCCTCTACTGACACTGCCTTTTTAGCTGCTCTCAGATTTGTCAAAGTCTCTGCCTTCTAGGAGCTTATAGTCTAGCAGGGTAAAGGGCATTTGGAAATGTGATCATATTCAAGCCTGGATGAAATAAATACTCACAAAGAAGTATAAGAAACATAATATACATTAAGGAAAGTTTTATGTAGAGAGTGGTATTTGAGCTGACTCTCCAGGAGTTATGACACTACGGTTATGACACTACGGTTATGACACTTTGCTGTTCTCTCAATACTACAAAAACCCCAAACCAATGAAGGGTCACAACACAATGATTTACCCATGTATGTCTTCTGGAAGGGCATATTCAGGTCAGTTTTTCCAAGTATACGTGTGTGACTAAAGCTTTGGTTTTGCAGGGTGTAAGCTGAAGCTGAAGGCATGGCTTTTTTGTTTTGTTTGTGTCTACTGGTTACTTGTCTACTTTGCTATGAGTGGTAGGTGTTAACACAAAGCACATTATAATATGTGGGGGGGGGAATACTCTGTGTATATATATATGCAAACACACACACACCCCTAAAATTTAAAACAGTAATTTAGAAACAAGAATCAATTTGAAGTCCAAAACACTTAGTCTAATTTCTATGAAGTAATGGTGTATAGTGATAAGTTATTGCTATTTTCCACTGTTATTACCTACTGGATTTATTTTATTTCACATGCCAGAAGTATTGTGTTTTCATATGAACTACCATAGACTAATCAACAAGCATTTACACGGTATTTGAACGTTAATTACCAACTTTTTTTTGATGACTGATTAATATCACTAATCCTCATTACTCACCTGAGCCTTAGAGTCATGGTGCCTTTGATCCAAAAGATATATAGAAACAGGACATGACAAAATGAGACAGTTCAGGCTCATGGTATTTAGATATGTCAGTGAGAAACCTTTAGTGCCATTACAATAACGTTTCTTATCTCTCTTCACCAGAGTAGAACACAACAGAGCATGAGAACTGCGTATGTCCAGGTTTTAACAAAGAGCTCATTACCGTATTAGACTTAGCTGTGCTCAGTTAACTCAGAAGGCTCAAAATACAGGCAACTGATCCAATGACTGCACTTTATTGCCAAATGTTGTCCAAATTAAAGAGATTATTTTAGCAAATGTTTCATTAGTGTTTGACTTAACAGACAAACCACTATTTTCCCTGTGAGCATGTTTTAATCAAAATGGAGAAAGCAACAGATGTTTGATAGTTTTCAAATCTATACTAAAATTTCTCCCCCCATCAAATACATTTCAAGTTCCTTTAAAGGTGATATTAAGAATGCTTATGTCCAAATTATGTAGCTCAGTTCACTTCAGAGCTTTCTTGCCATTTTATGTCAATTCTTTTTCACACATCTTTCAAACAGGATTAAATTATACATGCTTTAAACATACAATGAGTTGAAATAATGAGAGTCAGCCTGGCTTCCTGGAAAGATTAATTAAGTGCATCAGCTCTTTCCTGGATAGAAAGAAGCTGTAAATTTGGTTCTTTGATGCAAGATTGAGCTACTGGCCCCAAAATGGGCTGGAAAAAAGTGTTGCTCACAGGTAGGGCTATCCTGAAATTAGAATGTCTTGTTCACATTATATAATTGAAGAAATTTGAACAAGTCTGGCTGGCAAAAAATAACTCCTCCATTGTCTTATGGAGTGTCTCAAATTCCTGATCCTCAATTCATTCTTTGTGAATTTTCTAGTGACTCTTCCAAGGGGTCTAACATACTAACTTGCCAACTTATTAGCAGAGATTAGTGTATCTGAGCCATTGTTATATCTGTCCCTGGAAGAGACCATGCTTCCAGAAGAATGAATGAAATCAAGGGATTTCATATTTGTTCAAGAAATGAAACACTTGTAGCAAAGTTTTTTCCATAGCACCTTGAAATCTTGCTATTGTAAACTGAAAATGACTATATGTTTTGTGTAAATTCAATTTTTAAAAAATTTTATGTAGAGATGGGGGTCTCACTGTTGCCCAGGCTGGTCTCAAACTCCTGGCCTAAAGCAATTCTCCTGCCTTGGCCTCCCAAAGTGCTAGGCTTACAGGCGTGAGCCACTGTGCCCAGACCTGAGAAATATTTGATTTAGAAAACTATCTGATAGCTGATTCTTTCCCTGCAAATTGAGAGAAGATGACCATCATTTGATTTAAAAACAGAAAATCTTTAAGCATGAATATTTTTCTAGAGCATAGTTTGTGAACTGTTGAATTAAATTTTAAAAGAAGCAAAGATGAGTGACGGATAGGGAGGTTGAGAATTACAGTGTAGATCTATGAATATCTAAGAAGTATGATGAGAAGTAGTGTGAAGTGGTGGAAAGAGTTTTGGATTATGAATAAAATGCCCCAGTACCACCAAGCACAGTACCAACTCTACTCTGTATTATCTTTGTGTCATTGGGGGACATCCAGTACTTCATTTGTAAAATGAGAACCAATGACTACCCAACTTACCTTACATTATTATGATAAGACTGAAAATACACAGGGTATGCACTAACAATTTGGAAGTTATCAATTAATATCATATGTCTTTGATTCAATGTCATATGCCATTGATTCATCATTGGATATAACATCTCTGAAATGGGAATGTGTCTTTTTGTCATTCTCTGTGGGTGTCAGTTGTCAGTGCAACTACATCAAAACATACCCAATGGAGGTCAGCAACTTGGAAAAAAAATCCGAAAGATAGTAGTGGATCACTCGTCTAAGAAATGCTGTATCAATAGCACTGCTTGATGTCACAAAATTTAAACTATGTTTTTTAAAAAGTAGACATTTGGCTGGACACGGTGGCTCATGCCTGCAATCCTAGAACTTTGGGAGGTCAAGGCAGGAGGATTGCTTGAAGCCAGGAACTCAAGATCAGCCTGAGCAAGAGGGAGAACCCATCTCTGAAAGAAATAAAGAAAGATAGATTAGCCAGGTGTGGTATTGTATGCCTGTAGTCCCAGCTACTCAGGAGGCTGAGGAAGGAGGATCGCTTGAGCCCAGGAGTTGGAGGTTGCAGTGAGCTATGATGATGCCACTGCACTCTAGCCCGGGCAACAGAGTGAGACCCTGTCTCACAAAACAAACAAACAAAAAAGAATAGACATTGATGACTAAGTCAAAAAGTGATTCTTGGGAGACAGACTCAATGTGAAAACATTTTACGAATACCTTAAAAATTATATTTCACTTATATTGTCCTTTTACTTATACATAAGAGTGATAAAAGATTAAAAATCTATAAATAATTTTATAAGAGCTATTTCAATAAGTATAAAATTAAAATTATATGTTATAAGAAAGGATTGTGCAATTATTTAATTTGTTGCAATCTTCTTTCTTGGGGGCACATGAAACAATTGGTATGTTAGAGTAATAAAAAATTGGTACATAAATATACAAGGTTACAATGAAGTTATTGGGCACCTTAAAGAGTATTGCACTAAAAGTGAGTTAGAAAAAGGGCATGTATTAGTACCAAAGGTAAGGTTGGCACATTCCACAGTTTTGCTTATGGCTGGCTTTGATACCAAGGAAGAGCTCATGGAAATGACAACAATCACTACTACTAAAGACATCTGAAAAATTCCTACGTGCATGCAAGCCATGGAGCTATTAGAAAAGCAGATGTTATCCCATGGGAGGAATCTGAATCTGCTTCCAATTGATAAAATGCCATTCTAGCCCTACATATTGACACACTGAATATTAATAAAGCTTCCTGAAAGGGTAGTAACACCTGCAAAATACGACTTGATGAAAAGATGTTATAGTAAGTGTATAAAAGCTAATCAGTGATGACCATTAAAAAAAAAAGCATATTGGTAAATTCATCATCCATGATCTAGTTCAAAAATCATTTCCTTAAAGGAAGGAACCTTTCCTTCAATCCCCCCAAATATGAACCAATGCCTCTTTTCCCTATAACACCCATCTTTATGCCTTTATTAAAAAACATATCAAACTAAACATTAGCTGTCTCCTCCTGTGGGTGCCATCAAGGAAGTAACCATGGTTTGTTCATCTGGTATCAAGAGAACTTGATACAGTGTGCCACGGGGTATGCGTAGGGAATCAGTAAATAATTGGGGAAAGAATGAATATGTGTGATGTGTTTTGTATATAAGAATCACAAGCATTAATTTGCAAGCAGACAGTTTGTAAATAAGATTAACAATGCTGTTACAATATTACAAGTCTTAATTTATGTGGTGTAAAAGATAATGACTGTACTAGGGACATTACTTTATTTATCTACCACAATCATCTTACCCTTCTAGTTTCACCAGTCCTATTCACAGGCTTGGGAATGTCAATTCTTTGCACTAAGTTAACTTTCCCTCGCCTCCACTCAGTAAGAATGAATAGACCAATGCTGGATACCTACCCATAAAAGAACTAGTCCATTGGCTGTACAATAGTTAATCAAATTTTCTCTTTTGAGAATTGGACCAACAGACAGGGTCTGAATAAGTACAGAACAAAGACACATTATTGGTGGAGCTCCAGGGTGAAGGACTACTGTCTCCTGAGTACTAGTAGGACAGAATTTCCTTGGATTCCATTAGTTTTATACCCTAGAAGTTTCTTTTTTCTCAAATTAATTGGCATAGGTCTCTCTTTCATCCAACCAAAGATGTCCTATCCCCTTACTTGTCCAAGAATAAGCATATTTTTTGTATCCCAACAAGATCAATACATAGCATACTGGTTAACAGTGGTTAGCCAACCTCCCCAGACTTAGAATATAATGAAATACAGTTAATGCAAAATTTACCCAAATTTAATGATCCTTAGGTGTATTATTGTTTATTTTACAATCTAAATGTTTCCTGTGTTTCAGAAACTTTGGGTCTTGCTCTCTTCCGGATACTTGACTTCATATTCTCCCTTGATTTTGGCCCATTTTAACTCCAGCTGATATTTTTCTCTCACTGCATGGTCCCCAGACATCCATACCAGCTCTGCTATTGCCCCACACCATGTCCCATTCCTGTGTCTTCACCAGGAAAGGGCTTGGAACAAAGAGGTGCACCTTACTAGAATGGAAAAGTGTGTTTGTAGACTGAGCAGTTATTGATTCATCTGCATAAGGGGATCTATATCAACATTTTTGGAATGTTATTAGCAGCTTTAAAATAGAAAGGTAGGCCAAATGAATTATTACAGCAACAACTCTGCTAGTGTTTGGATATGGTTTAAGTTTGTCCCCACCAAAACTCATGTTGAAATTTTATCCCCAATATGGCAGTTTTGGGATGTAGGGCCTAGTGGTAGGTGTTTGGGCCATGGGGGCAGATCTCTCATCAATGGCTTGGTGTTGTTCTGGTGCTAGTTAGTTCTAGCTCTAGCAAGACTGGATTAGTTCTCTTGGGAATGAATTAGTTCCCCAGAGAAAGGGTTGTTATAAAGCCAGGATGCCCTTCAGGTTTTGTCTCTTTGCAAATGTCTGCTTCTCCTTTGACCTTCTCTGCCATGTTATGACGTAGCTCCAAAATCCTAGCCAGGAGCCAGGGCCCTGCCCTGGAACTTCCAAGCCTGCAGAACCATGAACTATAAACTATGAAATATAAACCTCTTTCCTTTATATACTACCTTCCCTCAGGTATTCTGTTATAACAATACAAAACAGAATAAGACAAACACACAAAAACATACACACACACACAGAACCCTAGAGAAAAAGGGAAACATAGTAACTCAATTTAATTCATGCTTTTTATTAATTTTACTGTATATGTTGTCACACCTTTCCTTAAATTTTAGTATATTAATTAAAATATAATTAAAACTCAGAAATGAACTCTGGCAGATACTGCAGAATGACTCACTGAACACCACTCTAATCTCTTCCTACTGTGCTTTCCAGGTTACTAGAGGCTGGAAAGCTGAATATTATATACATTTCTCAGATTCAGGTGAAGCTAAGCTTTCCCATTTGACCTGGTCTCCATCAACCAGACGTACCTACATAAGACATGGAAGATGGATATGAACACTGTGAGGCAGAATCTATAGGGCTGTTTGGCAAGTAAAGTGGTTGAAGTGTTTGGTTCTTCTATAGAGTTGTAATGGAGGTTCTAGCGTTTAGTCTGTATCTTCATTACAGAAGGGTAGAGTTTCCACTGGGCAGTCCCTTTGTGCAGCGGGACAATTCTTCTATGTATCATCCAAGCTTGGTTCCAGGGTCCCAGTAGAAATTTTGTAAACTACTATTTTATAATAAACCTGTTTCTGCTTAAACTAGCAAGAGTGATTTTGTTTTTTGCAACCAAGAACCATGTCCAATGCAGTAATTGGTGTCAGAAATGGGATGCTGCATGGGACAAGTATCACTAATTTAGTAGAAGCAGTTGGACAGTGTGTGGTAAGCGTCCGCTTTTAATGTGGCAGCAAATACTTGACTAAGTTGGCACTTGCTTACCTTGAAATACTGACTGTTTTTAGACTGAGGCTATAATGTTAAGGGAAATAAAATAGTAGAACAAATTCATAATGTTGGCAGGTTGTGGCTCATTTTTTTGCTATTTTCAGCAAAATCTTATGGGTTAGATGAACTTAGATTAGAACCAAACATTCTGGAAGCAGAAGTGGAAGAAAGCAAAGACTTGCTAAGGACCACACTCTCTGTGCTTGCTAACTACTGTCATGGAAAGTCCAGCATTTGGGCCTTGCAGTGTTGAAAAAGTCATCTGCTCTGTACCTGAAATTGAAGAAGTTTTAAGCCGTGGCCATGAAACTGCAGGCTTAGCAGGAGGTAAGACTCATGCCTTGTCATAAAGCAGCAATGATATTGTTGGCAAGAGGTGATAAATTGTATTGCCTTCCCTCCTAAGCCTATTATTTCAGATGATCTCAAGGTAGCCACGATTAATTTAAGGGCCAGAGGGATGGGCAGAGTACAGAGCCCAGTAAATAAAAACTGAGAATCTGCAGCCTTGAAAACCATGTCTGGGCAAGACTTTTGCCTATGGTAGCTTGTACACTGAAAGGAATGTAAACAAATCAAGCCTATAAAGTGTTTGAAGGAATTAACTTCCCAAGGAACCCCAAACTTGGTCTGCAACAGTCTGTGACTGTAAAAACTTTAAAACAATCTGCACTGCAGTATTTCAAAATCCAAGAGATCTCCAAGAAGGGCATCCTCCCCTGTGCCCACCTCAGATATATTTGTTAAGGAAAATTGTCAAGTTATAAATCTCCCAAGGACAGATCCAGGAACACAGAGCAAAGCACAGAGAACATTCAAGAGAAAGAATCAAGGGCTACCAGGTCAGCCAACTAAGGAACTTCCAGCAGCACCAGGGCAGGGAGTCCTGGCTATTCCTGTTCAGTAGGTTTTGGTAATTATCATGGAATGGTGTCTAATGTGTGTTCCTCCTTCTCCTTTTTTCAAAAGGACAGATTTATCACTATGATCCTGTTTCTTCTCCATCGTTGAAAATTTAAATATTCTGGTGGCTGAAAAAATGTCTTTAGTTTATTGGTTGCCAGGCTCCAAGGAGCCCTATCTGCACCTCTTGGACAAGGCTGCATATCACCCAGAAATCTTGGGCAGTAGATTTAATGCAGTAATGGGAAGATACCGTCAGCTTGTTCCATTGTGTGGAAACAAGGACGCACATGTTTGTTTGAGAAACCAAAAAGGCAGACTATAGCAGAAAATGCTGATAGCCTACTGAGGTGGTTTTCAAATATGTCCACAAATTATTTGATACTCCTCCCTTCAAGGTAACTTTCCTCTTGAGTGTGGAATGAACTTCGTGACTCACTTCTAACTAATAGAATAAAATGGAAGTAACTGTGTGTGAAATAGGAGACCAGGTCAGAAAGGACACTGTGACTTCACCATTGCTCTCTTGGATAGCTTGCTTTAGTGGAAGTTAGCTGCCACATCATGAGGATACTCAAGCAGCCTTTGGAAAGGCTCACGTGGCAAGGACCTGAGGCCTCCTGCCAACAGCCATGTGAGGGAGACTTCTTGAAATTTGATTCTCCAGATCCAGACAAGTCTTCCGATGACTACAGCCCCTGCCAACACCCTGACTGCAGCCACATGAGAGACCTTGTGTCAGAACTATCCAGCAAGTCTGTTCCTACATTCTTTACCCCCAGAAACTATGAGATAAGTGCTTCTTGTTTTAAACCACTAAGTTTTGAGGTGATTTCATTATGCAGCAACAAGGAATAACAATTGATCGTTTCAATTACTCTACATCCTCACCAACATTTGTTTCCATCTGTTTTTCCACTGCAGCCATTCCTATTGAGTATGAAGTAGTATCACATTGTGGTTTTGATTTGCATTTTCCTGATGGCTAATCATATGGAGCAGCTTTTCATGTGCTCAATGTATATCTTCTTCAGAGAAATGTCTATTCAGATACTTTGCTCATTTAAAAAATTGGGTATTTGTCTTTTTGTTATTGAGTTGTGAGTATTCTTTATATGTTCTAGATATAAGTCCTTTATCAGATTTATGATTTGCAAATATTTCTCCCAATCTGTGGGGTGCCTTTTCATTTTTCTTTATAGAATCCATTGAAGCACAAAAGATTTTAAGTTTGACTTAAGTCTGATATACCTATTTTTTTTTTTTTGTCATTTATGCTTTTCATGTCATAGCTAAGAAGGTTTTGCCTAACCAAGGTCATGAGGATTTATTGCTATATTTTCTTCTAAGAGTTTCATAATTTAGTTCTCCCATTTAGGTCTATGTTCCATTTTGAACTAATTTTTGTATATGATGTGAAGAATGGATCTTTTTTTGCATGTGGATATCTAGTTGTCCCAGCACCATTTGTTGAAAAGACTATTATGTCCCCCATTGAATTGTGTGAATTCATGGGGGGGCATGTGCGTATGCGTGCATGTTCCAGGTCTTTGTGAAAAAATAAATTACACAAGATTTTCACCTTTCTTAAACTAAACAAATCTAAAACAGATATGTCAGTGTCTCTCTCTGTTTCTTTTGAAAGTCAAACAATTATACAAATGGCAAGAATATATCATGTTTTCTTTATAGCTTTCTTCCCTACAGAACTCTGAATAATTTGGAAAAACAGATGTGTGCTATACCTTGTTTTAGTTGAAGGCTATCTGAATAAATCTCTAAAAATTAACAGGATCATGTTTCCCCTGAATTGATTCATAATATGGACATATGTTTGTGAAATCCCTAAAAGAAACTTTTGTATTTATTTATGACAAGACTGCTTAATGAGATCTACATAACCCATTTCTACATAAAAGGATAGGGTTCTGTGTAATATTTACTCTCAATCACTTAGACATGTTAAACTGAAACATCATCAAAACTGACAGGTTTTCTTTGCTTCATCGGTATTTCTTGGCTTTTTTGACCCCTTAACTATACTAGACATTTTCTTGTTTTGAGAAGGAATGAGAAGGCATCATGCACGTTTGCATTTCATTGAAGTATCTGCCTTTTTATTGCATAGTTTCAGCTGCCTGAACACAATCATTCTCAGACTTTTTTTTTTTTAAGATCTAGTTTTCAGGATTCACTTTAGTATAGAAATTTTGTGGCTTGGTTTTGCCAGTTCTTGGCACTCAAGTCCCACTGAAGGTAAAAAGGCTCCAATCTCATTAGGGAAAATTGCACAGTAACCTGCAGATAGGTGTCTAAACATCTTCATGTTAGCTCTTTAGACTTTTCTCAGTACTGAGGGAGCCTCAGCACATCCTTACAGCTGCAACTTCAGGTAGATGACTGCCTCAAACAAAGGCTGGGGTGGATTTTGTAGTCCGTAGATAACTGTGCATGGAAGAATTAAAGAACCAAACCCTAGGCTTCTACAGCTAGGAAGATGCTTGGCACTAATTAGCATAGAAGTAGTTCCATGTTGTAGGGAGACTTTTTTAAAGCTTATTTAACCCCAAATCTATAGCATTTTATTTCTGCCATAAAGACAGTTTACATTTACAGTCTACCACCACAGTTAATAGAGATAGAAGTAGTTGTAACTACAGTATGGTTAATGAAGGCACAGTACATAAAATGTAAACTTTGCTGATTCTCCAATTGGTATAAAAGCCTAAAACACACGAAAGTGGTCTTTATAACATAGTATAATTAAACACCTGTAATTGACATAAATAAAATCTTAGATTTAACAAGACAGAGTTTCATTTTAAGAAAATTTCCTTTTACTATATTATTAAAGATTTCCTACATTCTCTGGAGCTGCACTATTCAATATGGTAGTCATTAGTCACATATGGCTGTTGAGCCCTAGAAGATGTGCTGAGTGTAAAAGACACTGGATTTTGAAGACTCAGAATAAATGAAAAAATGTAAAATATCTAATAATTGTTATGTTATGTACACACTGAAATAATATTTTGTATATACCGGGTTAAATAAAGTACACTATTAAAATTAACTCTGCCTGTTTCTTTGTACTTTTTAAATGTGGATACTAGAAAATTTAAAATAATGTACATAGCTCACATTCACAAATGTTTTTATGATTCACTTTATGTTTTTATGGGACAGTGCTGCTCCAGAGGCTAAGGGACTGTAACAATGTACACTGGGGTTACATTTTTATATGATCTGTTATACACATTTTTCCCCTCAGGTATTATAGTTCATTCCATAGTATATAATATGAGTTCAATACTTCTCAATGCATATTTTTGTTTCATCACACCTCTTTACTGTTAAACAGTCTATTTCTTCTGAGAACCCCTGTTCCCACTTCACCTACTTGGCAAATTCTTTTTCCCTTTTAACAGCCAGCTGAAGCCTTATTTTCTCTGTAAAATGTTCTCTAAACTCCCTCCCTTCACACCATATCACAAATAGAAAGACATATTCTGTCCTCTGGACTATGCCAGTATCTTGGCCAATATCTATTAAATGCCTGCTGTTTGCAGAGCACAGAGATAGGTGGTTGGTGGTAACCAAACGTGACTGAGAGGGATATGGCTCCCGTGCCTGCACTACTTACATTCAAGAGTGGGATACAGATGAGTAAATACCCACTCATAAAATGGTTTGAAAAATGCTACACAGGACAGATTTAGGGAACACACCAAAGACTTACCTCTCCCAGACTTTGTGGTAGATAGGCACATTGAGACTGAACTATAAGCATCTGATTTCACAGGAACCTTGGGCTTAAAACCATACTTACATATTTAAGTATATAAACTGAATGACATCGTTTTCACATCACAAATTGTTCAAATGAGAATTGGCTTTATAATACAAATTACCGAATAGGCATTCTTATATTACACATATGCTCTTAGTATCCTTGCAATGATTCTCTTAGCCAGGAAATTTAGGTATTGATTTTCTAAAAACAAAGAACAACAACAAAATAGTCTCCACATAATTAGCATGATTAAGTAAAAATGAATTCCACAAGAGGTGTGCAATTTACTTAACACTAGTGAACTATCAAAAGAGTTCAAGATTTTAATGATTGGATTTCTGTGGGGTTGAGAAGATTAATAATTGAGCACTTTGGTAAGTCATCTAACGTATGGCCGTGGACTTTTTAACGCTAGCGTTGGAGGGCAGGACCAATACTTGGCTTGTTGGGCAGTCTCTATAATTCAAAATCTCGTTAACAAGCAAAATAAATGATTTTAAAAGCAACATTTGAACAGTCCAAATATTTGTCCCTAAGTCTATGCACTAAGGTGTGTGTGCCTTATTCCTTGGTGATCACATCAGTCCCTTACATAGAACCTATTAAGTTTTACTTTAAACAGAATTGTGACAAGTGAGGCTATCTGGATTCCTAGTCTGCAACAGACTAGAAGCTGCCAATCAGAAAAGGAGGACAATGTTAGAGGCAGCTATGCTGGTAACAGAGAAAGGACAACAGATTGTCAGTTAGTGAAGGGGGAGAGAGAGAAAGTACAAAAGGCAGAGATAATCACTAAGCCATACCATCCTGGAGAACTTCAGTGCAGGGACTGATAGCTTTTATACCTCCTGGGAGGATCCTAACACCTAGGAAGAAGCCTTATATACAATAGGAATATTGACGTATTTCTTGAACCCACTTCAGCCGACTACAACAATTACTTTTAATAAAATTGACACTGAATTGTCAAGAAAATGCCAATGATATCCAATAAACTGCTTAAGGAAACAGAAACATTTATAATACATTTTAGAAAATCTTTTTATAACAGTTAAAATAATTTTTTTAAAAAGAAGTTCAACAACCCCTGCCAAAGGGCCAAGCTCCAATTTTGCTGATCATCATTTAATTGGAACAATTTGCTTTATATCAATCCTGAATAAATGATGCAGCCTTTACTTTGCCTTGAGCAGATTTTGAACTGTGGCATATGCAAATAATATGCTACTATATGAGGTTTAAACTGTATAATATGGCAACAGATTGCATAGTTGAATCACTAGGGTGATGTAAAATAATTGTTCTAAAATGTACCATCACCATTAAGCAAAACATTCCTACCATGTGCCCGGCACTGTGTTAGGTGCAGGATTTATTAAGCATTAATTTGAAAAATTGCTTTCACTTTCAGGATTGTGAAGGTATTCCAAAACTCTCATTCATATTTTTAAAGGTTAAGTGAAATTTTAAATGCACAACACAGCCATTACATAAGAGGCACAGAATACAGTTTTATGACTTGGATAGTTTTTGTTTTGTTTTAAGCGCATTAGCAACTTTATTTCCAAATGCTACCCAATTCTTAAGGATATGAAAACCTACATATTAGAATGGAGTGCCTCATCCACTCATTCGTCTTACGTAATAAGTGTTTTAACACAGGCATGCCATTTCAGCGTTTAGGGTAAAACTAAGCTGTTCTTTAGCGTTTTTGTGTCAAGCAAAAACAATTTTAGCAACGGCACTCATTTCCCCTGGCAATTTTTTTCATGGCGAGTTACTAAATGCTAGATGCTGGAGTCAAAAAGAAACCTGACATCTGGGGAGGTGTTGAGGGGGTGTTAATAGTTCTAGTTAGATGTTTGGGGAGCGTTGAGGATACAATTTTAAAACAGCAAACACATGGAAAAGGGGAAATTATGGTTTCGTATGACTCTCTCCTCCCTCCACTTTCTCGCTTCACCGATTTGTAACCCCCCACCCCCAATTTAGAGGCGGGTTCAGTGAGATTAGGCTTCAGGAAACTGAGAGGCTCCACGGTGCTGCCGCCCCGGCCTCGTGATGTAATTGTTATTTCTTATTCGGAGGCTGAGGAGAGCTGCTGGAGAAGTAGCAGCCCTGCTCCTTTTGCCTTGTCTTGTTGGGTCAGATCCTTCCCAATGATGTAGATTGGCCGACGGACTCCGCAGGAGACTTCGCAGTGACAAAGCAGCTGAAGATAAACCCTGCTCCTGGGTCCTAAGTCTGTCCAGGGAGCTGACCGGGCACTCCTCAGGTCTCCTTCCTAGTTTTCCTCTCGGAGTCACTCCACACTATTCCTGGGTGCCTACTAGGTGCTGGGCGTGGGGTCAAAGTGACCTAGAGTTCGTGCCCGTGTCCCCCAAGATTAAAGCAGGACACACAGATTACAAGGAGATGGGGGGGGGTGAAAGGGGGCCAAGGGAACGCGTGTTGTGGGGTGAAATGGGAGGACGGTGACGCTTTAAGCGCCAGCACCCAGGCAGGGACCCTGGGGCATCTAGGGCGCCCCAGCCCCCAGGCTGTGCCCCAAACGTGAGCCCTTTGGCCTGGGTAACGAGAACGATCCCCCGGGCCCCGGGGAGGAGCTGTCCGGGCGCGGGGCGGCTGGACAGAGCCGGGAGCCGAGGGGGACGGCTCGGGTGCGCCGAGCACCCACCTCTCCCGGCCGACGCTGTCCTCTCGCTGCCTCCGGGCCCTGCAGCCCCGGCTCGGCGACCCGGAGTGCGGGCGAAGAGGAAAACAACAGAACAGAGGGGGCTCCCAGCTCCCGGAGCTGCCAGGATCCGAGCGGCTTCCTTCTGACCCGGTGACAATGGGCGGGAAGGGGAAAAAAGGGTTAAGAAACTTGGCTGAAGAGCTGAATGGCGTGGAGCGGCGAGGGGAGGGACTGGGCCGCGGCGGACTCGGCGGCGGAGGGAGGAGCGCGGCTGCGGGCGGGCGGCGAGCGAGGCGCTCAAGTCAGCCGCGCAGACATTGCAGCAGAGCCCCGAACTCGGGAGGCGGCGGCGGCCGCGGCGGCGGGACGACCCGGCCCCACGCCTGCCCGCCCGCCTGCGCGCGTCCGCCCGCCCGTGGCCTCGCGTCCGCCCTGCGCTGGGCAGCGCTGCCGGTTGGAGGGAAGAGCTCGCCGGGGCGCCGGGGAAGGACGGGGCGGCGGGGCCCCTTCGTGGAGTGAGCCTGACGGAGCCGCGGCGGCCTCGGGTGAGTGGCGGCCGCGGCCGGGGGGCTCGGAGGAGCGGCCGCCGGAAACGGCCCTGGAGCGCGGCCCGCGGCGGCGTTGGCGTTGGCGGGCAGGGCCGCGGGGGCGTCGAGGCGGCGGGGGCAGCGCGGCCGGCCGCGGGGGCGAACGCAGGCGGCGGTGTGGGCTCGGCGGCGGGGAGGAAACGTTTCCGGGGAAATCCCGCCTCTCCCCCCCGGGTCCGAATTTCCCCGGGTCCTCGGGGGGCCCGGTCCGCGGGGCCGCTAAGTTGTGGAGTTAGCTCCGGGCTCGCCCGTCCGTCCGTGCCAGTCCTGGGCCGAGGGGCGGCCGCCGCGCGTCCCTGCGCCGGGCCGGACGCGGGTGGCCGGGGCACCGGGCTGGGGTCGCGCTGCGCTCGGCTGCCCTCTCGGCCGCGAGGCGCGGGCGCTTCTCGCCGCGCCGCTGTCAGACCTGCTGTCCAGCGGCGTCCTGGGCGGCGCCGGGCACGGCTCCCCGCCTTTCGCCCGGGTGCCTGCCTGCTCTGTGCTCGCCCGATTCCCGGCCAGGAAAAGTGAATAGGAGAAGGGACAGCTCTCCCGGCCCCCACCGGACCCCCAGGCCCGCTGTGCCAGCACTCGTCCGTCCCCTCCCGAGGGCGAGGCTCCTGGACCCGAGGCCTCAGCCATCATTTTACCCCTCCCTGAGCCGGGAACCTGGCTCGCATTTGGGGTGAGCCCGGAGGAAGTCCTGGGAGGCTTTGGGAAGCTGCTTTTCTCTCTTCTTCTGTGTCCTCCCACCTTACTACTATCGAATATTGTTGTTTTACGACGGGTTTCCGTGGAAATATTCGACATACTCTCCCATCCTTTCCAAAGTAGTTTCCAAATTTTAATCAGGAGTTGTTCAGTCTGAAGGAACAAAGGAATCAACGGTGTCTTACAGGCGGACAAGCTGAGAGTCTCTGACACATGTTGATCTCTGAAGCATTCCAGGACTTTCTATCCTCTATCATGTTAGTGATTTAATTGGGTTCCAAAGGTAGTAAAAGGAGGACAGAATGATTAACACTTTTGCGTTTTTAAAATATTTTTTAATGGGATATTTTATTTTGGATTTTCAACCCAGTTGGTGGAACCGAGTTGGAGTTTGTCTCCGGTAATGTAAATGATTGAATGTTGAGATTGTGAGGAAATGTTGTCTTTAGAGAAAGAAAGACCATCTGTAGGTGTCCAAAGTTAAAATGGTTGTCAGGTTATTTATGGTGAATGCTCTTTATATTTCTTGGGGGAATTTGTGAAACAAGGGGCTTTGGTAATTCATTCTTTAAAGTTATGAATTGCATTGAACCTGCTTATTAGTGAATCATAGGTTTAGTAAGTGGGTGGCATTATTCAATGTTTAATCATCAGTTTGCCACCTTTGTTGCGGAGACAGTGAAATAATAGACTTTTTTAACAAATGGTGCTTCATCTGCCTGGCCCTAAGTGTCAGTTGCTGCCTGGAGTATGTTGAAATGTTTTTCAGCTTCCAAGTGAGTAAGTTGCTCTGGTTTTGCCCAGCAGTTTGGTAACGTCCATAGGGTTTAACTGGCTCAGGGAGCAGTGGCTTCATCACCAGTAGTAACTTTTCTCTGCTTGGACTTAGTTCCTAGAGACAAAGAAGGAGAATCAGTTAATGGAGCAGCTAGTACCCTGCAGGCTGTAGGATTGGTTAATCTAGTCTGTTTCATACTCAGGTGGGGAAAGATCTCTTTCCAAACTTACCCTTGGAAGTACCCTAGGACTGTGAGTAAAATCTCTTTCTCTCTCTCTCTCTCTATATATATATTTATTTTATTTTATTTTTTAAAAAACGACTACTCATTTTTACTCAAATGAATTCTCTACAGTGCCTTTGAGGTAGTTGAAAACCAGGTGTAATGCCTATGGGAAGATTTGACTTAGAACCACTTCTTACATGTGTTTCTAAACTCTGCAGAACTTGGATTTTACTAATTTAAACACTCTAAAATATTGTAAGTTTGCACTAAAGAAATGTGTGAAGAGGCTAAAGCCTCTTCTGACTCTTGCAGTTTTAAGAGGAAAACATCATGATAAAAAATAACCTATACCACCACCTAGAGTCTGTTTGTTAGTTTATTGCTCCTGAAGTTTGCTTAACTTGACATGTCTCTTATAGTTCCGATATAGTCAAAAAATGATTAAGAAATGATGACTTTCGAAAGGCCATCCAAGAGAACAATTATTTAAGTAATAAATAGCAAGTGCCAATTTAAATTATCCGAGCCACCTTTAGGATTGAAAATTATGATATATCAAGTTGAATGGGCTATTCTCCAAAAGATATTAATTCAAAAGAATTTAAAACAGGGAAATTTCAGCTTGTGCTCCAAGGTAGCTCTGATTGCTTAAAGACTTTCTGTGTCATTATCGTAGATTCAAGAAATCTTACAAGTTAAATGCCAGTAGAGCTTTCTGAAGTCCAGGTGAAACAAAAGCAATGATAAAAACATAGGGGAGCATTACAACTACAGAAATTCTGGAAATTCTGGAAACTCTCAAAAGTTAAGAGAGAATGTAGGCTGTGGCAGAGTTGTGGTCCACAGATGTGAAAGGTAAAATCAATGTGAATTAAAGTGGTAATCTGTTTTGCTGGTGGTTTATGTGTAGTAAAGCAATCTATTAAATGGGAGACATTAGGGAGGCAGCTTTGTTGGCCATGAGGCTTATCACTTTGTCCATGGAGGAAGTAATGTTCCTCCTTTAAGTGGTATGGCCTGAGAGAAAGATGGCCTCCAAGATCCTTAATTAAATACCAGTTGAACAGAGAGAACTAGAGCACTGTATTAATTCTGTCAAACATCACTATTTTAGAACATTGAGGACAACTAAAAATGAATTAACTCATATCTGAAAGCAGAGTTTTATGGAAGGTGACAGATGAGGCAAAATATGTCAATCTAATGGAACAAATAAGATAAGGAGATATGCCATCCTTGACTCTCTAGAAAGATCAGAGGAAAGGAGATCATTATTAATTGCATAGATTCTGTTGCAAACCAGTACTAGAAAACAGTGATGTAGAAGTTATTTTAAATCGTAGTGGCATAGGATATATGAGTTTAAAGGAATTAGGTTTTTAATTTTAAAACCTAAAGAATGTAAGAAACTTAAAAGCTCATGTTTTAAGTGTTGTTTGGGAAATGCAGTAATAGTTTTATGTATCAGGTTGAAAGATACTTCTGCTTAGAATAAGTTTAAAACATCTAATTTTTATCAAGGAAAAAAATCTTTCACTTTAAATTCTGATAGGGTCACTTTTGCTTTTCAAACTTTCGATTGCCTGATATAGTTTTTCAAGTGAAGGTTAATAGAGAAGAAGAGGAGTTCTAGTGTCTTTTTCTCCCTCTCTCCATCTCCCCCACCCCCTTTTGCTCTCTTCCCCTTTTCTAAAATAAACAGCTTCTACATCTTTGGATGTTTTCTTCCATGAAAATTGCCTTAGTTTGCAGCTTCCCTCCTTGGCTGTGGTGGGGTGAATGAAGTTTCTTTACTCTTGTACTTTTTCCCCTCTGCCCTTTCAAGTGATTGGTACACAAAGTGGATTTTAGTTTGTTTTGTGTTTTTAATAATGATTTACTGTTACATAGATGAAGATTGGGAAAAAGCATTTGCTATTCTAACAAAACCCTGCATGCCCATATCTTCCAACTGGAGAAATATTTTTATTAATGTAATCTTGACTACTACTGAAAAGTCAAAGAAGCATTTTCAACAGACTGTGGTGGGGGGATTTTCACGAGATGTTTGAGTCTGAATCTGTGAATTAAATTGTTCAAGATGCATTTCCTTAAGTTGCAGTTTTTTCAGGGGTCTGTCTGGGGAGGAAATGAGCAAACTCATTCAGTAGTATTTAGGTAACACAACAATTGGAGAAACGTAACACCAGGATGGTCACTAAGACTTGAGAAGGTAAAAACCAGGAGTGTCAGATGATGAGGCAGGCCACTGGAATGGAACTGAAGATTATGTAGAAAGGTTGCAATGAACAAAAAGTAAATGGAGGAAAGAGATCTTGTTTCTGTATCCTGTTTGCATCTGATGCTGAAGCAGGGACATGAATTGCTGATGGTAATGGATTCCCTTTTACGAGGCCAACAATATTATATAAATAGTGGTTATTTGAGGGAGAGAAATGACAAGTTCCCCATTTGTGCATGTGCACGCTTTGTTTTTGAATGTCTCTTAAATATATCTGAAGTAGAGGATCAAAATTGGGTACCAGAAAAAAATAAATTAATGTTAGATCATTTTTCTTTTGTCTATTCTTTTAAGATCTGGAGTTTTCTAAGGGTCTTAGTCATCATGGAAAACAGTTTTGAGTGCTGAGGTTTGGGTGGTGAACTGGATAACTCTTTTATGGTATCTTTGATAAAGATAACTTGATGTAAATAACTATAGAAAGAATGCTTTCTTTAAGCACATTATCATATGGTACAAGGTAGGGGGAAAATTGAGACCACAGAGACCTCTGAAGTCTTATCAGGGTTTCTTTGCAAACTATTATATAGATGCCCATCTGTTGTTTTTTTCTTCTGTGAAATTTAATGTTCAATTTGATGGATACTGAGTGTATAGGATTCTAAAGATTTGAGTTTATTTAAAACAGAACTTTCCTTTTGTTTTGCTACAGGTATGAAAGTCTTAATTTTTCATAATAAATATAGGTACTGAGATAAGTAGGAAGTTACACTAATTTTTGTCACTGTTACAGTACACTCTGTATCATGAACCTTGAAATTCAAATTGATCCCTACATTAGCTTGCAAATAATACAAATAAAGCGTTACAAAATTTGAGATATTTTAGGTTATCAATACACCTGAAATATAAAATAATTTTTTTAAGTTCATAAAACATAGAGAAGAACAAGAATGAGTTAAAAATAAATACTAAATTTTACCATTGTATTAGGATTTTGTTAAAATTAATATCTCAAATCATGCTAGGGATAAACATTTAGCCTAGAACTCTAGATGTAATATAATGAGAAGCAAATTTAAAGAATTTAGAAGGTTGGTGACTCACAAATGGAGGAAAAAACACTCTTGGGGTTATGAAAAAAGGGAACTTCACTATATTTACTTAGTGGTATTAATTTTTTTTTAAAAGCTATAACCAGTTTTAAGATAGATTGTTCTTGACGATAATAGTACAAATAATTTAAAGAAATTATTATTTATATGATTTGTTTTTCGGTTGAAATAATTTCAAGATCTCCAGCACATGTTGCAACTCTGGCTGGAAAGATGATTGTGACATCTATCCATTCATCCATTCTCTGTCTCCTTCCTTCCTTCCCTCCCTCCCTTCTTTCCACTTTCAATAAACAGGGCTGGGGAAAAAAGGGGTTTTGTTAAGAACCTTGGAAATAGAATTCTCTGACAGGGTTAATAGTTGTGCTTGAAATTCAAAGCTAGCATAGTTCACTCTCCCCAGAAAAATTTTTAACTTCTTACACCTCGGGGAATAAAAGCTCTAAATTAAAACCCATCTTGCCTATTTCACGTTGTGTTGTTTAACAAAAATATCTTTAAAGATGGAAGGAAAAGACCTTATTTGCCTTAAATTCCAAGTCACTGTCTGACTAAGCCCAGACTTTCAAGAAATATTAAACTAGAAGCCTGCTGGGAATTTGAGTCATCAGCTTAAGATACCACTGGGACCAGGACAACTCTGGTTGACCTGATGTTGGTGTTTATTCAGAGATTTGGTAGAAAGGAGTCTCTCACCGTTGGACTTATAATTTAAAAAGTCATTTCTTAGTCACTTGTTAAAGTGATAGGACTACTCGTTGTTTTCAAACCTGTAGTTTGCTACGGGATTGAGGACAATAAGAAACTAGGGAATTTGGAGCCTGTGTTGGTAGTAGTCTGTTTTGATTATTTTGATTTTACTTTCTTTACTATTATAGCTACATGAGGGTACTAGGTAAAAGTCTGGTGATTAGCTTTAGATAGTTAAGAGAAAATCTTAGCTTAAGTCACATATAGTGGCTAAGGTACCATCTCCTTATATTTAGGTGTTTTTAATAGTTCGCTATACTCTACATAACATGTGGACATGTTAAATGTGTTGCTGCATTAAAAAGGCATTGCAATAGTAAGATAGGAAATTATGTTTGTATACAATCTTAAAATGAGAACAGTATTATAATGTTGTAGTGTTTAATGATGTAATGCAGGTACCTGGCATGTAACAGGACACAATCAAAATTTGAGAATTAGAAGTTGAGGATAAAAAAGGTACACCTCTCTTGAGGAATCTATCTAGACATTGAAAGATATGAAATTTTTAAGGGATTGTAACTGGCTTGTGAAAAGCACACTTATTTTGATTCTTTCAATTCCTGAATTTATGAGTTTATAGTAATAATCTGTAATAGAGCAGTGGATTTATATATTGGAAAAGAAACACATTAAGGGAAGGAGGGAGGACAGAAGGTGGAGCACACAAGCAAACGTATTTGGGAACATGTGAAATACTCTAAATGGGGAATAAGAAATGTCCTCAAAATGAATTAATCACAGTTGCAGTGTTTCTCCTAAAGGGACTGTTTGCACAATGGGTCATGTAGGCTTACGTTTGATTTTTGAAAAACATGTTAAAAAATAGTATTTCTGTTTTGTTATTCCACATTTAGTTTTCTAGTTTAGGTTCTGCTACTAGGTCAATGATGATATGGATAAAAGGAAAGTATGTTTTTATTTTTTTAATCTCCCTGGGCAGCATCTATAGAATGAGGGGGTTAGATTTGATTTCTAAATTCTGAAATTGTGACTATACATCAATCTATGCTGTGTTGACAGTGAGCAGTAAAGATTTCAAACCTATAGTTTAAAAAGGAAGTAGAGGTGATTGGGTAAAAACTTGAAATATGAAAAAGTTGTTGTTTAGTTGCTTGCCTTTTGTCTTTTCCTTTTTTATTGGGAGGAGCAGGGAAAGGAAGAGAACTGATATTTTGGGGGTAACTGCTTTGTGCCAGGCATTGTGCTGGCTGCTTTACACACATTTTCTCTTTTTAAATCCTTCAATTCCCCTTTGACATACAGGTATCATTTTCTGTGGTTTATATTAAATAAATAAAGGATCCTAGTCTGAGAGATGCTAGAGTAACTTGCCTGAGGTCACACAGTTAATTTAATTGATAATTTGATTTCCCATGAGAATATGTCATCTTTTGAAGAGAAAGCCAGTTGCCATCTGATTTTCCAGAAGTCATTAAAAAACATTGCTTCCAACCTGGTAGCCACAAAACTCATGCAGCATGTACAAGCCTCCAAGACTGGATTCTCAAAGACCAGCCTCCCTGGGAAGGCACATTGTTGCCAGTTGATGATTCTGCAGCAGTGTATGTTAGTTCTCAGAGAGAGCTGAAGTCCTGCTGCCTGTGCTTAACTGGAGGGAAATGTAGTCACCAAGGGCAGGCTGTACAGGCTCTTTTCCCTCCAATGCTGGGTCTTGTGAAGTGTACCACAGAGTTACTGCAGTGTTCTTTGAGGCACTGAAAGCAACTATGTTTCTTGATATAATTCATTAAAATAGCTTGTCATGGTGTTAATCTGGGTGTTCCCAAGGCTAATTATGTTTGTCCACTTCAAGGAGCAGTTGTAGCAAATTCAGAGCCATAGTGCTTCCTGGTTGGAAAGTTACAACTCTTGACTATTATGGTTCTTAACATGATTTTTTTTTATTACCCTGTCTTCACTACAATAATTTTGTTAAAGACTATACTCTGCTAATAAACTAGTCTCTGTTATACAAAGAAGAAACTGATAATGCATTTGTGAATTTATTGGAAGGAAGCAGAAATAGAAAGATGAGTTGGCTTCATTTTGCAAGTAGACTTGTCAGTCAGGAAGGAGATTTTTGAGTTGGAGAGGTTCATGGCACATAGTGTATTTTTAAGTACACACCGGGCATATGCTTTTATTGTTGAGGCCATGAGAAATGGAGTTATGAGCCTTTCCACCTTTTTCTACTTGCCTCATTTAAAATTTATGGAATTTTGAACCCAAAAGATTCAAGCTGAGTGGTTCCCTATACACTAAAAGGTACAGGCAAATTGAAACTATGTTGGAGACACAAGGATAAGTAATAATATTCATATACATAATATTTTCTAGGGTGCTTTGGATTTTGAATTGCCAAGTAAATGTTGGAAGAGCAAAGGATTTGTATTAATATAAAAACTGCAAAGGAAATGTTTTGCTTGTGTCTTTTATTAAGAGAATATATTGTATTTTGGCCAAATAAGAAAAAAGAGAAACTGTCAAAGTGAACAATCTGAGGGGGAAAAAAGTCTTTCTAAAATTTAAATATGTATTTATATTATTTCCATAACCCATCCATGCCTTCTTAAAATATTTAGTTGAAATACATTGAATCTACGTGATGCCAAACATAAGAATTGAAAATAGGAGGTTTTTTATTTACCATCTGGTTCTTTCTCAATATCTTGATGTTTGGTATTATTGAGGCAAAGCCCAAGGCAATGCATTGTTAGCTCTGTTGCTAAAAAAGTTACCTTTACCTATCCTGGTAATACTTGACTGACCTGAATCCTGAATCAAAGCCACATTTTTTTTTCTTCTTTTCTTTTTAACTTTGAATTTCTTTTGCTTAGACTTTCACAAATTGAAGTAATTTCAAAAAATCCTTAGATTACAGGTTGGAAGATAATTTGATGAAACTATGTATGCTGTGGATTTAAGCATGCTTGTCTTAGAGGCACCTTGTTCTACTTCCCCATTATCAAACAAGTTGGTTTATAGAGGCATCTTGCTTATGGAAGAACGCACAGCTAGTGTAGACTATAGATCAAATAATGGCAGTGCTACCATTCAGCACTTATGTGCCACTTTCTTTTATTTTGATCCTCCTCCTTTCTCTATTTTTGTTTCCTCTTTACCTTACTTTCCTTTTTATTTCTCAATTTCTCACCTATCCTTTTTTTTTTTTAAATTGCCTGAGGATCCATGTGATACAAAAGGGGAATGATTACTTAAATTCCTGCAGTTTTTGTTACTGTTGTTAGGTTAAAATTTCCAAAACATTTATTATCTGCATTTTACAGAGTAGGAAATTGAGCCCTTAAGAATTTAAATAAATTTTAAAAGTCATACAGCTAGCAATTGGGTAGACCTACAGAAACCAAATCTTGATTTAGTTCACACTGTTTTGTTAATTTTTGTTCAGAAAGAGGGGTTTGTGTGCCAGGTGTTAAGGAAGAGTTAATGACCTTTGGTGATGGATCGAGCAGTAAAGTCCAAGCTAACCTACCAAGGAATGATCTATAATAATCAGAACTGGGTCTTGAGAAGTGGAATGAGAAAGGGCTATCTGCATCCCTCTTGATCTAGTACCTTGTTTTCTTCTCATGGTCTTCAGAAAAGTCTTAGGATTCATTGAATTTTCTAATACTTGGAATGTAATTTGTAGGCTGAGAATTTCAAAAAGGTAAGTTTTATAGTGCAGTTGTGTATATGTTCATACAGCAGCTTTGTTTTACATGTTGTGTGTATGTTTGGAGTTCTGTTGAAAAAGTCATGGGGAAGTTGCTATTTGTAGATTAACAGAGCCAGGTACCTTTAGTTGACTAGTGTGACCAGAATACTCCCAGGCCAGCTCTGCTTGTTACTGATGAGGAATGTTCCAAGACCATCAATGGAGGTGTTGGGTCTGTTGGTTCAATTGGAAACATATGGCAAAGGTTGGGGACTCCAATCCTGTATTCTCCTATGAAAACGTAACAAATAAGATGAGAGGGCACTGTGTAGACCAGTGGTGATAATGTGCCATGAATCAAATGCACCTAGGTCCACACCCCTAGAAAAAGAGCAAGAGAGAAGAAACCTCACTGAGCCCTTTATGTGGGCCACAAACTGGTCTTGGTGGAGCAAATTGGAAAGGAATATTTTCTCTCATGGGACACTGGGCAAGAGAATTTAGAGCCTCACTACCATCCCCAAGCCTCTAACAAAGGCCGTTTTTTTTTTCACAGTTTTCTGTACCCCAGTTATAACAGTCATACTTGTTTTATATCTGAGTTCCTTGGTACACTGTAAACTCCGTGAATAGCAACTTACTCATTAGTGTATTGTTGGTGCCATAAGTGCCTGGCACACAGAAGCCTGTCTATAAACGTGTTGAATTGAACTGTACCAATCCCAGCTATTGGTGAAATTTGGCTCCTTTGGGTTAGGATGGAGCCTTTATGTATTTATATATAACAGCTGTTAATTATTATTGCATAATTTACGAATAATTGTTGTTATTCATTTTTACTTTAGTCTATTTAAATTAGGACTTCTAAAAGGAATACTATTTCTACCCTAAAACATATCATTTTCTTTCTAGGCATATTAATTATGAGGGAAAAAGTAAAACTAACTTATGACATTATAATTTAACTGGCACTTGGAATAATTTGTTTTGTACTACTAAGTTTCTTCAAAAATACCCAAATTATGATATATGAGAAAACATGTTTATCAGAATCTTTGGGGAACAACATTTAATATTTTTTGGTAAGGAAAAGAAACAAAATATTTCTAGAGCCTTCTAGGCAGTTTCCAGTAGTCACAAGGACCTACCAGCTCAGCACATTTAATTGCATTGGATTTTACTACTTGGGAAGGTGGAGTCATCTTAAAATTTCATATCTAGAGTTGATTTTGGTGTTCAATAACCTTAAAAGTTTTGGGGTACCAAGAATGATTGATGATCCAAAACCTAGTAAGTTATAGGACTTAAGTGGTATATGAAGCCCTTTTGTTATCTTTTAAAAATTAGAATTTGCTCTTCACTAGAGGTGAATTTCCTGACTGTTAGAACATCGTCATTTTCAACTGCATTACTAATTACTGGTAAGAGGCAGAAAATAAAATTATTTTTACATGGAGCTCAGAAATTTCTAGATGAGAAATTTATTTTCAAATGCTAATGAAAATATATAAATTATCCAGATATATATTATTATTTATAGCACTGATGTTTAACAAATACTCTTAAAATAACTTGAACCTAGTTTCCTACTTTGTGAAGACAAAATTTTTCACCAAAGGTAACTTTATGAGCATTTAGCGGTGGATTTCTTTTGTAAACAAGAAAAACATCTCCTCTCTTGGCTCCCGTTTCTATGTATTCACATGCTTATAAATCATAGCAAAAGAAAAAAAAGCTAATGGGCTAATGTCTGAAGTAAAAGGGTAAAAAAATGAGCACATTTACTATTTATGTGGTATATTCTACTCTGTGCTTTCGCCAGTGCTTACCCTGGGTACCCAAACTCCTTTCCCTTCATTGATCATTAGCGTCAGTCAGTATGTTACAAAGTGCATGAATTTCTATACGTTAGTATGAATTTCCCATTGTTGGATTCCTCAGCAGACACCCAAACTTAATTTCTCTTTCATGAACTAAAACTTGTAACTAAGGCATGGCGTCTCATTTAAATTATCATTATTATCCTTTGCAGTGAAAAAAGCAAATGAATGACAGTCTGAATGCTGGTAGTTGCCCCTGATACTCCATCCACTTATTTTACATTTCACACATCCTTGTGTATTCTGCCTGATAATGCTAAGGAATGCTTTCCTTTGAGAGTATCATTCTAATAACAAACACATTCACCTTGAATTTTAAACTCCTGTACCACATTCTTTTTTTCCCCCCTTTAAAAGGGATACATTCTCTCATTGGGATTATTCATCGTTTTAGCACAACTCTGAATGATCTTACTTTTGCAAAATTATCATATGTTCTATTTGATGGTATATTACCTTAAACCTGTAAGGTTCAGGGTTGCTGAAGGCTAAAGATGACAATATTGGTTAATAATGAAAATAGGTAAAAATGGGGCTTTGGGCAGTCAACAAAAAAGGTAAAATCTGACTTTAAATCTTTTGAAAATCTAAAATTAATATGCATTTCTTCACACCAGTCATAGAAATCCAAATACTGTTTTACGTTACTGATCTTTAAGTTGTTTCATGTGTCACAGTAAGAGTGGTAAAAAAAAAAATTTATCTGGTTGTATGAAGTAAATGAAAGGAGAAATAATAGTATACATCACTATATGGTAAAACTAAAATATCTCTGGGATAATAGCATGCTAGTTTAGACTACATTTGATTTTATTTTACAGTGGATTTTAAAGTTTGTTTTTGTGTTTTGGAATTCTGGTAAATGTGAACAGCAATTCATATGCATATAGGTGTAAAAAACATATGCTGTGTGAATTTGTCCAATGGAGATAAGTAGCAAGTTGTAATTGCTTTCTGTAGTTTAAGTCACTGACTCTGTTGAATACTTAAATGAAGCATCAGGAAAGAAAAAAATTTGTATTCGTACATACTGCCTTGTGATTGTTGCAGGATTTAGCAGTTCTCAATGGCCACTGTTACTTTTAAAAAGGAACAAACAAAGTAGCGAGAGGATAGGAAGTTTTGGTGCGTGGGAAGGGAAAGGAAAAATTACTTCTAAATTGTGTTGAAATCGCCATTTGTTTTGTTTTAGGCCTGTTTGCATAGCGTATTCTAGAGGATGGTGAAAGGTAATAATTTGTGGTGCAAATATTAGTATCCTTACTTAACACACTGCTGGGTGGTTTAACTATTAATTCGAGACACGGTGGAGAGTAAAGAATTAGAGCTAGGGATTAAATAGGTTTTAGCATAGCTTTGCCACGGAAAAGCTATGAAATGGGTGAGTCATTTAATGCTTTCTGGCCTCAGAAGCAGTGTTACTTCGAAAGTGAGCTTTTATTTTCAAATGCATTGAGTATCAGGGTGCATAGAACTTAGGGCTGGGAGGATGTCCCTTATGATTTTTTGAACTTGGCATTTAATATTTTACAGCAAAGTTTTTAGTTTAACATAATTGAACTTGTACTAGATAGGGTTAATAGGCTAGAACAAAAGGTCAAAGCATAAGGCATTAGGCTTAATTAAGGGAGAGCAGGAGTGGCAGGAGTGTGTGACAGTTAAATGGGTTTCCCACAGACTAATGTCGGTTACAGTGCAACCATGCCTCAACTTAAGTGGGTTATTTTGTGCAAAGGGCAGCAGAGATTAGCAGTTTGACATGCCAGACACTTCTGGCCAATCCCATCTGTTTTAGAGGTTAAAAAAGCACACCTTTATGAGCTGATGGATTGATTTGTGTGCCCGTCTGGTAAAGATTAGAAGTCCAAGGCCAATGCAGTAAATGTCAGTTATAGAATATTGTACTTTCTTGGTTGGCTCATTGTTTTAACCGTCAACTGTTTTATAATGGGGGATAACTGCTGTTTATGGAGTTGAATGCAAGATGGGTGGGGGAACAGGTAAGGGACAAGGAAAAATATTTCCTAGATTGAATTGTGAATTAACATGTTCTGTAGCAGGTGTTTCAAATTTTATGGAGTGCTTTTGACCTGTTCCTTATAGTTTGAGTCACATTGTTCTTTTCTGAGGGTTATCTCAGCAACACTGTCAGTCCAGGATTTAATTTTGCATAAAGAATTGGTAGGTTTCTTCATTTAGGCACTCTTTTTCAGGCAGATGGATAGTTTATCTCCTATTATTATGTATATTTTAAAAAGTGTAATATTTTGTTCATTGACCTCCTGGGGAAGGGAAAAGAGGAAATGACGAGAGCCATACACACACAGACACACACGTGCACACACACACTGTTCTGTGTTCTTTTATGTGGTCAGTTGGGTGCAGCCACAAAAGGGACACGGGAGAGGCTCAGGACAACAGTT
The DNA here is from genome assembly GCA_023783475.1 of Daubentonia madagascariensis. Taxonomy (NCBI): domain Eukaryota; kingdom Metazoa; phylum Chordata; class Mammalia; order Primates; family Daubentoniidae; genus Daubentonia; species Daubentonia madagascariensis. The sequence goes on along the minus strand of JAKFHU010001684.1, from coordinate 17,727,858 downwards.
TATTATACTCACGGGTCCATGAGGCCACATGAGAAAGCCATACCATGCAGGGCCACATGGGAAAGCACCAGTGTTGGTCAGGAGGCCAGAGGGGCAGGAGCTAGGGAAAAGCCTAGGCCTGTGGCCTTTATTGAAGTTTCTGTGGAAAAGGCAAGGCAGGACAGGGTAAGCAAGTTTAGGATTGGCTAGTTTGAATAAGCTATAGGTATATAATAATAACACTAACAATAAGCTATAGGTATATAATAACAATAGTTTTGAATAAGCTATAAGTTTTTAAGCTCTAAACTGTAAGAGTAGTCCCTAGTTTTCCTGGTACCTAGCCCTGGATTATAAAGGTGGAGGAATACTGCCTCCTGGGCTGGATGTGCCAGTTAGAAGAGGAGGTATGGCTCTGGATTGGTTAGTTTGCATATCAAAGGCATGCTCCTGGCTTTGTCATCTCTGAGAATTGGCTAGTCCCTGGAGGGGCAGTGTCTCCCCAGCCAGAAAGGTTTTTAAGAAGTCAAAACCTCATAATATACAGGAAATAAGATATATAAATTATACACATGCATGCATACTTGTTGTTGGTAGAATTTACTATGGTAACCTAAGATTGAAGTGTGTCTAAACCTAGACTCCAGCCTATCTCTTTCTTCATTGAAAGCTGTAAGTGATGCCGTTAATATAATTCATTTTCAGTTCAAAATTATAGCCCATTTAAAGATACGCAAAGACTAGATTGTAGTTATAAAAATTGGCTTCAACATATTCTGGTATTCTAGGAAAGAAAAAATCCTAATTTTATGTGGATGAAATCGATTCAGATACTGTCGTCATAATCAATGAGTTTAGGAACATAAAGCATTCAGTCTTTCAGGGTGGGCAGAGAGAAGTGTTTGAGAGAAACAAAAAGTTATCTGTATCGGAAGACTATCTGCAACCTGAAGTTTGAATTCAAATGAAAACATGACCAAGAATATGGAAACGACATTGGAAGGTTGTGATTGATGTCACATGCTCTTATCCTTGTCAAAGAACGTGAGCTGTGAACTGCCTATGACATAGTTACACAGATTGTATGTTTCAAGTCTGGCCCTGAATTGCTTCTTATAGAAAAAATTAAAATATCTGAAGAAAATGTGGTCACTGAAAGTTATATGTAGATGATAATAGTAATTAGTATTTTATAAAATATATGTATGCATTTATTTTAAAACTAAGCTAATCCAAAGTGAATTGGCTTAATTTATAGAAAGAAATTGAGAAATTTTATTTATTTAGAAAGGACTGAATGACATCATGGTGCTGGAGTTTATTTAGGCACATAGTACTTAAATATGTAATCATCCTTGTGTTCTTTGTGATGTAGCATCAGTTGAAATGATTTGGATCTAATACAGATTTACGTGAAAAAAGATTTGCCCTTCTCTGTAGGGAGAGAAGGTGAAGAAGCATAAATTTTATATCATTGCTTCTCTTTCACTAAATCATTTTTAAATTGTAAAAGATTGGCTTGAGTAGTATAAAAGTGCTTGGATAGTAAATTGAATGTGGGAAATTTACCTAATTTAGTGGACAGAAACTTCTTAAATGAATCTCTTGGTGATGTTATATTAAACCGGAAACAAATACTTGACACTCTACAATTGTACTCTTGACATAAACATTTTTAAAGTACCCCAGATCCTGTCATTTTGGTTTCCTTCCCTTTTCTCCAGTAACTTAAAGTGCCCATAATAATCTAGTTTGTGTTAGAATTGCATTTTACTAAACTAAAGGGAAGTATTTTGTAGGGTTAACTTTTTTGTGTGTGTTTTGATGTATTCTGAGGTTTTGAAGAATACACATTGTCCCCTGTAATCTATGATAGTTAATTTTTGTCAATCTATTGTACTTCCTTTCTTTTACTAATGTGGTATTATTGGATTTGTGACATGTAAAGTATACTCTTATAAGCAAATTAGTTGAACATATGCTTGTTTAGGTTATAAAAACTAAAGCAGAAACTTAATATACTTAGCATCTTCTGTTTGTAATTCTTCTCCTAAAACTATAGATTTGTAACTTGAATTTTAGTTGTTAGAAGTTTTTATGAGACAGCGGAAAAAATATTAGTCCTATTTTGTATTTGGATTTTAAATGCTATTAAGATATAGAATTGGTCTTGCCTGTATTTAGGCAGATTAATTTTAAGAAGAAAACCATGATATATGATGAACTTATTTGAATATATATTCTTAGTATGTTATGTATATTTATATTAATACAATTAATGTGTGTGTATGTATATGTATGGTATATTTCCACTAGAGATGTCTGAACCTGTTGATTGCATTAAGCATTTGGTGTCTCCTAATGAAGGACAGAAAAGGTGCTACTACACTAAGTGGGTCCCTTCTCTGTAAATTGCATACATTTTACTTTTTTGTATTTTGTGACCTTGCAGTCAGTGACTTCAGCCCAGAATAGTTTCAAAGTCATGTAAATGAATGCAATTAAGGTATTGCTTATCATCTTACATAGTTCAGATGGAACCTTATGGGATAGAGAGGTTTATTTGCTTTATGAGGAAGGTCAAAATAAGGTTAAATTTTATTACATAAACTGATTTGGTAATGTTCTTATTTAGTTGCTGAAAAAGTAGTGTCCTAATAGGAAATGATAGTGCTTTTTTTTCCCTCAATTGCCTGGAGGTCTCTTCAGGGTTGGTTTGTTTGTTTGTTTTTTCTGTCTAATAATTCTATTTTAAGGAGATGCGTTTTGTCTACTTCTAAGATTTTGAGAACATTCTGCCCTTAGTTTTGATTCTAGGTATCTTTGATTTATACGTAGGGAACACACCCTGCTGCTGATGGAGGGTAGCTTTGGTGTTGCTGATGTGTAGGCTTACCTCGTTTTATTGTGTTTCACTTTCTTGCTCTTCGAAGATACTGTGTTTTTTACAAATTGAAGATTTGTGTTTTTTACAAATTGAAGATTTGTGAAGATTTTGAGCAAGTCTATTGGTGCTATTTCTCTAATAATGTGCTCACTTTATGTTTCGGTGTCACATTTTGATAATTCTCTCAAAATTTCAAACTTTTCTATTATTATTTTATTTGTTACGGTGATCTGTGATCAGTGAGCTTCGATGTTACTATTTCAGTTGTTTTGGGGAACCACGAACCATATAAACAAGTGAACTTAATCGATAAATGTGCGTGTTCAGACTGTATCACCCACTGGCCGTTCCCCCGTCTCTCATCCTTTTCTCAGGCCCCCCTGTTCCCTTAGACACAACAGTATTGAAATTAGGCCATGTAATAACCCTATGATGGCCTCTTAAGTGTTCAAGTGAAAGGAAGAGTCACACCTCTCTCACTTTAAATGAAAAGCTAGAAATGGTTAAGCTTAGTGAGGAAGGCATGTCATGTTGAAAGCCAAGATAGGCCGAAAGCTAGGCCTCTTGCACCAAGCAGTTAGCCAAGTTGTGAATGCAAAGGAAAAGTTCTTGAAGGAAATTAAAAGTGCTACTCCAGTGAATACACGAATGATAAGGAAACAAAACATCCTTATTGCTGATATGGAGACAGTTTTAGTAGTCTGGATAGAAGATGAAACCAGCCACAATATTTCCTTAAGCCACACACAGCCTAATCCAGAGCAAGGCCCTAACTCTCTCAATTCTGTGAAGGCTGAGAGAGGTGAGGAAGCTGCCAGAAAAAAAACTGGGAGCTAGCAGAGATTGTTTTGTGAGTTTTAAGGAGAGAAGCCGTCTTCCTAACATAAAATTGCAAGGTGAAGCAACAAGTGCTGATGTAGAAGCTGCAGCAAGTTATCCAAAAGAGCTAGTTAAGGTCATTGATGAAGGTGGCTACACTAAACAATAGATTTTTAATGTAGATAAAACAGCCTTTTATTGGAAGAAGATGCCTTCTGTTGGAAGAAGATGCCATCTAGGACTTGCATAGCTAGAGAGGAGAAGTCAGTGCCTGGCTTCAAAGCTCAAAGGACAGGCTGACTCTCTTGTTAGGGGCTAATGCGGCTGGTGACTTTAAGTGGAAGCCAATGTTTATTTACTATTCTGAAAATCCTAGGGCCCTTAAGAATTATGCCAAATCTACTATGCCTTTGCTCTATAAATGGAACCACAAAGTCCAGATGACAGCACGTCTGTTTACACCATGGTTTACTAAATACTTTAAGCCCAGTCTTAATACCTGCTGCTCAGGAAAAAAAAGATTCCTTTCAAAATATTACTGCTTATTGACAATGCACCTGGTCACTCAAGAGCTCTGATGGGAAAAGAGTGCAAGGAGATGATGATGTTTTCATGACTGCTAATCTAGCATTCATTCTGAAGCCCATGGATCAGGAGTAATTTTGACTTTTGAGTCTTATTATTCACGTTGTGTAAGGCTGTAGCTGCTGTAGGTAGTGATTCCTTTGATGAATGTGTTCAAAGTCAATTGAAAACCTTCTGTAAAGGATTCTCCATTCTAGATGTCATTAACAACATTTGTTATTCATAGGAGGAGGTCAAAATGCTAACATTAACAGAAGTTTGGAAGAAGTTGATTCCAAGCCTGATGGATGACTTTGAGGAGTTTGAGACTTCAGTGGAGGAAGTAACTGCAGACGTGGTAGAAATAGCAAGAGAACTAGAATTAGAAGTGGAGCCAGAAGATGTGACTCAATTGCTGCAATCTCATGATAAAACTTCAACAAATGAGGAGTTGCCTGTTATGGATGAGCAAAGAAAGTGGTTTCTTGAGATGGAATCTGTTCCTAGTGAAGATTCTGTGACATTGTTGAAATAACAACAAAGGATTTAGAATATTCCATAAACTTAGTTGATAAAGCAGTGCCAGTATTTTAGAGGACTGACTCCAATTTTGAAAGAAGTTCTATTGTGGGTAAAATGCTATCAAACAGCATTGCGTACTACAGAGAAATGTTTCATGAAGAGACGAGTTAATTGATGGGGCAGAATTGATTATTGTCTTGTTTTAAGAAACTGCCACAGCCACCCCAATCTTTAGCAACCACCACCCTGATCAGTCTGCAGCTATCAATGTGGAGGCAAAACCCTCCGTCAGCAAAAAGACTACCATTTGCTGAAGGCTCAGATCATTGTTAGTATTTTTTATTAATAAAGTATTTTTAAATTAAGGTATGTACATTGTTTATACACAAGCTATTGTATACTTAATAGACTACAGTATAGTGTAAGTATAACTTTTATATGCACTAGAAAGCCAAAAAATTTGTGTGACTTATTGCGATATTCGCTTTACTGTAGTGGTTTGGAACAGATCTGGTGGTATCTCAGATCAGGCAAGTATGCCTGAATGTGTTTAGAGGATTTGTGTTAATGTCCATGTACCATGCCAGTTGGTACAGGACCTGAGACAGTGGCACTGGAGTCCCACATGACCAGGGCAGAAAGGAGATTGTCTGTGGGACAATCTCCTCCACAGCTGATTGTCAGTGGGAGTTGAGAGAGCGTTGACATAGACACTAAAAGAGTCTTACTGATGAAGAACTGAGAGTGAGTGACTGAGTGAGTGTGTGTACATGTGTGTGTGTATAGTAAGTAAAAGAAAGGCAAGTATTTTTCATTGTGGTTGGTCCATATAACTACTTTCCTTTTATGATGTTATTTTTACTTAAGTGTGATATATCAATTGATCAAGGCTCTAAGATTCATTGATTTCATTTTGTAGACATTTACTGAGTATTAGCTGTATACCTTGCACCATGCTAGCTAGGTATTGGGGAATTCAAAGATGAACAAAGGGCTCACAGGCGCAGGGAGAATAACAATGAGGAAGATAGAAATAAAGTGACCTAGAGGCATAGTGGTGAAGTGCCTGCTTGGCTAGGATGCTGGGGAAGCATCACTCTAAGAAATTTGGTACCTGTATATGTTTAAGGAGACTGAAGGGCCCTGGTAAAATGAAGTGATAATGAAAAGTAACTATTTTGGGAGTTTAGAATTCAGATTTGTTTTTAGTCAAAGTATAAGCCTTGAGAACTGATCATAGGTTATGGGCTAAGAATTGAGAGCTCTAGAAATGTAAGTCAGATATAAGTACAGTGGCTGATAGATACAAATGGAATGCTGCTGTGGTATCAGGGAGTTTGCATCATAACTCCCTTATCACCAGCTACCTTCACTAGCCAAGCCCTGTTGACCAAAATAAAGCTTCCTCAGCCAGCACAATATTAAATTGTATGCTGTGTCTCTTGCTAGCTAAAAACTTTCATCCATCTTTTGTTCCTGAAAGTGTAAACTTTCCCACATGTCAGAGTCATTATATATCTAGAATGGTTCTAATTCTGAGTTTAACATTTTCTGTTCCTAGTGGTCTGGAAAAGAAATGAAGGTTTCAAACTCTGTGATGACTATCAAATAATTCTAATACTTTTTCTCCCAGACTCCTTGATTGATATTCCTCTTTATCCTTGACATTAACTTCTCACATCTTTGAGAATAGGCACCATCTTTACAGTAGTGTAAAAACAGATAGGTAGTGTATTTTGGTAAATAATTATGAAATGCAAGTTGTTTCATCAGATGTGGTCAACAACTATGCCAGGAAAGCGTGTATCATTAAGAATACTTTTTACCTTGCAATACATCTTTTTTGTTGTTTTTTTGAGATGATTTATTTTAGTAAGTAGTTAAAATTCCATTGTAAAACATACTATTGAAATTCTTTGAGATAAGATGCACTTGAGGTAATACTTATTTCTCTTAATTTTCAGGGAGTGTTTGGATTGTGAGCTATTTCAGAACTCTGTTCTCAGGATCCGTGATTTTAACATTTGGGAGAAATACATCCAGAAGGTATTGTATTTTGTCTCATTGCTCCATTTATTTAAATGTAATTAAGCCTTTCCAATTATAGGAAAGTAAGATTATTATGCCATATCGTGTTGTTTATTTTTCTTTAACATTCAGATTTTTTTTTTTTTTTTTTTTTTTTAGAGACAGGTTCTCACTCTGTCTCCCAGGCCGGGGTGCAGTAGTGCGATCGTAGCTCACTGTAACCTTGAACTCCTGGGCTCACGTGATCCTCGTGCCTCAGCCTCCCAAGTAGCTAGAACTATAGGCACACACTACCATACCCAGCTAATTTTTAAAAAAAATTTTTGTAGAGACGTGGTCTCGCTATCTATACTGTCCAGGCTGATCTTGAACTCCTGGCTTCAAGTGATCCTCTTGCCTTGGCCTTCTAAAGTGCTGAGATTACAGGCATGAGCCACTGTGCCCAGCCAACTTTCAGATATTAATAAACTAATTTGACATTTGTCACCAAGAAGAGGGGTATATTTCAATCTTGATAAATTTTATGTAAGTGAGTAAAAAATCTGGTTTAGGTTAAACCAGTTTTGTGTATTTTAAACACTGAGGTATTTACGTTTAACCTTTTTAGTGTAGAGTATCTTGATTTGAAAATGATATATATAAAGTTCTTGTTTAAGACATTGTGAAGTATACAGTAAACATTCAGGCAGTCTTAAAGTCCGTCCTGCCTTGACAGCTCTGCCTTCTAGTATACAGATGAGCTGTCATCTGTATTTCCATTGGTCTGTCATCAGGATCCATTACTTAAGCAGGCCACCTGGCTTTGCCTCTGAATGTCCATTTCCTAAGATCTCTCGTTGCATTATCGTATGTGGTTACATTGGTATAGCATAATAATTTATCTACTTGTAGAGCCGGAGTGTCAGGACATGTGACATATTGCTAGGAAGGAAAGATATTAAGAAGATCATGAGACCGGGTACAGTGGCTCATGCCTGTAATACTAGCACTCTGGGAGGCTGAGGTGGGAGGATAGCTTGAGGTCAGGAGTTTGAGACCAGCCTGAGTAAGAGCAAGACCCCATCATTACTAAAAATAGAAAAAATTAGCTGGGCGTGATGGCATGTGCCTGTAGTCCCAGCTACTTGGGAGGCTGAAGCAGGAGAATCGCTTGAGCCCAGGAGTTTGAGGTTGCGGTGAGCTATGATGACAGCACTGCACCCTAGGTGGGGCTACAGAGCAAGACTCTGTCTCAAAAAGAAAAAAAAAAAAAGATTGTCAGTCGGGAAACTTACCTGCTTTGTGCTTTGTCTTTTGCACCTTCAAAATTCAAATGTACTCTTAATTTTGACATTATATGATAAACTGTCATAAATGAATAATTCATGATGGCTTTAAGAGTGTATAATTCCCTTTTATAACTAAGCTTGAATGTTATAAAACTGTTGGCAAAGCGGCATTTTCTTCCTTTTCTTGTCAGTTATGGGGAGAAGGCAAAAGCAAATAAGAAATTTAAATAAGCAAATTAGGACTGTAAATGAACTTGTAAAGCATTGTATAGCAGTCCATTTGGGCTGCTATAACAAAGTATCATAACTTGGTGACTTATAAACAACAGAAGTTTATTTCTCACAGCTCTGGAGGCTGGGAAGTCCAAGATGAAGATGCCAGCAGATTTAGTGTCTAGTGAGGGCCCCTATTCTCATAGACGGCCGTCTTCTCACTGTAAGTTCACATGGCAGAAGGAGCTTCTGGTCCTCTTTTATAAGGGCACTAATCCCATTCACGAGAGCATCACCCTCATGACCTAATCATTTCCTAAAGACCTCACCTCTAAGTACCCTCACATTGGGGATCAGGTTTCAATTTATGAATTTGGGGGGTAGGGCACAAACATTCAGACCATAGTATACCCCATAGACCCCATGTGGATATGCTGGTTGATTTGACTAAAGTCAGTCACCTTGATACATATCCAAGATATTCTTCTTAATGTTCATTTTTATACCTCTCCTGTATCTTGTGTTTTCCCTTTTAAAAACTTTTACCATCTGTCTTGCTTAGAATAGAAACAGATGAAGAAAGGATATATAAATATATGTAATAAAAAATGAATAGGCCAACTTCTTTGAATACATATTTACTTTATTAACTGAATATTCACGATTTATATCCACATTAATAACACAAAAATTGGTTTTACAAATTTTCTTAATCACTGTCAAGCAGTGTGAATTTCTAGGATTGGATGAATATAGTCTCTTATGTTTCCCCAGCACATTGGATTGAAGCTTTAAAATATAAACTGTTTTATGTTTAAGATTATTCACTGTTGGCACAGCAGCATTTTCTTCCTTTTCTTGTCAGTTATGGGGAGAAGGCAAAAGCAAATAAGAAATTTAAATAAGCAAATTAGGACTGTAAAAGAACTTATAAATGAACCCCACATATTACTTAAATTTATTGTATATTTTATTAGTAAAAGGAATTATGTGTTCAGAAACTCTGGATTTTATGGAATTCAGTTATCTTTTTAGACTGAAGATAAGAATTAACTATTACAATTAAATATTTGAAGGTGTAAACATTCAAGCTTAGTTATAAAAGGGAATGATACGCTCTTAAAGCCATCAGGAATTATCCATTTATGATAGTTTATCATATAATGTCAAAATTAAGAGTACATTTGAATAGAGTTGAACTAATTACTATTTTTTTATTGAAAAGAAACAACAAAGAAATTAAAAGTTCAGTTGAATGATTAAGTAGACAAATTGTTCTGTAAATTCAGAAAAGGGATTAGTTTTAAATAATTCCTTTGAGAAGAAATCATAATGTGTAAGGTCCTTTTATGGAAAACCTCTTTACTGAAATATAATTTAATATAGTCAAGTAGACACTCTTATTTGCTAGCTTGATTGTTTTTTATATAAGTATACCCTGTATAACTAACACCCTACCCCCGAAAGCTTACTGTATTTGTGTATTTTCTGGCAGATACTACCTTTACCCAACAGAAACCAATCTTTGACATTTTTTATCATAGATTAGTTTTGCCTGTTTTTGAACTTTATAAAATTGGAATCATATAGTATGAACTCTTTTGTGTCTGATTTTTTTGATCAGCATTTTTTCTGTGAGAGTCATTCACATTGTGTATATCATTTGTTTTTTCCTCCCAAATTGTCTATATTCCATTGTTTGATTATACCACCATTTATCCCTTCTACTTCAAATAGACATTGACTATCTTTCCAGTTTGTAGCTACGAATAAGGCTGCTGTGAACTTGTTTGTATCTTTTGGTAGATAAAAGCATGCATTTCTGATGAGTACAGTATATGCACAGGAGTGGAACTGCTGAGTTGTAGGGTATGTGTGTGTTTCACTTTAGAGTGATAGACAACTTAGAGTGCTTTTACAGATTTTTAGGAAATGTCAGTGTATCTTTTACTAATGATAGATTTTATTGTAAGATGGACTTATTTTTCTTCAACTTAATATAAACTCTAAAGTTGTTTTTTAGAAGTTATTTGAATTTTCCCATATGTTAAAAAAATAAGTTATCTATTTTCTGATTCCATTATAATATGTATTTGGTTTACAAAACCTGAATCTGTTCTAACCCTAGTGAAGGGAAATAGAACACGAAACCTTCTTACACATACTTACGACTGTGGAAATACTGGAAATGGATTTTGAAGCAAATCAGACAAAACATAATGATGATTTTTTTTATTTGTTGAATGTTTAGATACCTCCTTGAATATTTAAAGTAATAGATACTCTTGAGTTACAAAAAACTTATTTTAGCATTTCTGATAAATATTTCTTGTGATCTTTGACTGTGTGTGTACTACTCTGGTGATTAAAAGTGAAATTATTCATTCTAGAATATAAGTATTTGAGAAATTTTGTATTAATTTTTTTCTGGGTCTTTCCTGTAGAGCAGTGCTGTTCTGTAGAAGTATATTGCAGGCTACGTTATGTAACTTTAAATTTGAAATTTTCTAGTAGCCATATTAAAAGAAGGAGAAAGAAACTGGTAAAATTAGTAATATATTATATTTAATCAAATATCTGGAAAATCTTATCCTTTCAATGAATAACCAATATAATATTGTGAGATATTTTACATTTTTTCTCATATTAAATTTTTGAAATCTGGTATTTTTACTTATAGAACATCTCAGTTCTAACTAGTCATCTTTCAAATGCTCAGTAGCCACATGTCCCCAGTGGTTGCTGTATTGGACAGCTTAGCTATAGAGTTACATCTTGGGTTTTTTAAAAATAATGCTTTAGTCAAATTCACATTTAGTTAAAATTAGCCTTAAAAATCCAATAAAAAGATACCATGTCAGATGCTGAAGTATCATCTTTAAGTAGGTCTCAAACAGCCTATTTTTCCTCTAGTGTTGGAATAAATAACATTTTCCTTGGTTGAACATCAGATAAAGCAATTAGTCAGTATTTAGGGGGCATGTTGAATGACAAATATGTATCTTTAAACTGTAAAATCAAAATCTTTAACAGTGGATTCACTTCTTCCATCTTACTCCAGGTTGTATGTAAGGTAGAATTTTACTTTTGATAGAGGTTGTTTTCTTTCTTTTTTTTTTTTTTTTAAGCATGGCTGGTTTAATTTGAATATGATAAATTGCCATATGATGTAACTATACTATATTCAGAATAAAACAGGGCAGTTTAAAAATATTTTATATGTGTATGTACATGGTGGTCCCCAACACCAGGGCCACAGAGCTCTGCCTCCGCCCTACACCCCATCCATGGAAAAATTGTCTTCCATGAAACCGGTGCCTGGTGCCAACAAGGTTGGGGACCGCTGCCTATAAATATACCTCAGCCTTTTCATTAATTAGGATATTTAAAGGCTACCTAGATTTTGAGGTTAATGTTTCTTCATGTATATTCTTGCCAAGTGGGATAAGTCAAGACTATAAGCTTCTTACGTGAGTGTGGGTCAGATTTTGCCACCAAATTGGTTTTTAAAGCTTTTTGGTGTTCAAAATTGGGAATGTGGATAGAGTACTACTGAACTGTGAAAAGGGTCAAATATGGAAGGTTGCCGTAGGGGGTAAAGCCTTTTGAGCAATCGGCACAATCATACATTTTACTTCCATATGTGCACGTAAGTGTTGATTGATTAGTTCCAATTTAATGGTCAGTACATGTGGTGTGTGCTTTTCCATTCTTACGCTACTTTATTTAGAAGAATGGTCTCCAGTTCCATCCTGGTTAATACAAGAGGTATTAGTTCACCATTTTTTTATGGCTGAGTAGTACTCCATGGTATACATGTACCACATTTTATTAATCCACTCATGTATTGATGAGCACTTGGGTTGTTTTCACATCTTTGCAATTGTGAATTGTGCTGCAATAAACATTGAGAGCAGGTGTCTTTTTTATAGAATGTCTTTTTTTCCTTTGAGTAAATACCCGATAGTGGGATTGCTGGATCAAATGATAGGTCTACTTTTAGTTCTTTGAGGCATCTCCATACTACTTTCCATAGAGGTTGTACTAGTTTGCAGTCCCACCAGCAGTGTATGAGTGTTCCTGTCTCTCTGCATCCATGCTAACATATGTTGTTTTGGGGCTTCTTGATAAAAGCCATTCTCACTGGAGTTAAGTGATACCTCATTGTGGTTTTGATTTGCAGGTAGGAGGGGAGAGGAGGGGATGGGTAAATTCACACCTAGTGAGTACAATGCACACTATCTGGGGGATGGGCACACTTGTAACTTAGAGTCAGATGGTACAAAAGCAATTTATGTATCCAAAACGTTTGTACCCCTGTAATATTCTGAAATAATAAAAAAAAAAATCACGTTAGCTTTTTTTAAGAGTCCTCGATCTGAGGTTCTGTAGTTGTTTTACAGCCCTACCACCCAGCACAACCCTCTTAAATGAAATCAACTACACTTTTTAACACTCAATTCTGATTGTACATCTTATTGGCTATTAAAAAAAAGAAAATCATTCCATTGCTTAACAGTCTTCATCTCAGTTGGTATAAAACTACAGGCCTTGCATTAACTGATAAGGCGTCTCAGTGAGGCGTAGCCTGGTGACCACTCGATTCAAAATGGGAGCCTCCTCTTTTTCCTCTCTCCCTTATGCTGTTCTCTTTTTTTTTCCCACAGCACCGAACACCTTTAAAATTACCATGAAATTTATTTTAAAAAAAAAACATTTTTAGTTTATTGATCATTTACCCCTTCTAATTCCTGAGGGCAGGAATTTCTGTTTTGTTCATCACTGATAAATCTGAAGAACAATGCTGGGCACCTAGAAGGACCACATAAGTACATATTGACTAAAATATTTATTGCATGCTTACAGAAGATACATACTTTTTTACTCTTGAAAGTTTGCCTTTATGGATTTTCTGGGGCAGGGAATATTTAAAGGAAGTGAAAACAAAAATCTTCAGTTATGAGCATAATACATTTTGATAATGTAAATAATTTGAAAGTAGTTTTTAATCAGACTGACATATATGATCCTTTGAAAGGTAATTTATAGATATGAAGTTCTCAAAAAATAGGGTTTTTATTATGGTCAGGTAATTTTTCTTTTAGGGATAAATATGTGTGTTTTTTCTTTTGGGTAATAAAATAATGTTGATAATTAGTTTGAGAAGTACTTTTATAAGAGATTTTTTCCTGTTCCCATAAAATATAGGAGATATACATTATATTGGTATTTTAAAATTAGTATAGATCAGGCAGAGTTCAAAAGTTTTTAGTAAGTAATTTTTGTATAGTAAAATATAGATTGTCTTTCATTTCATATGGGTAGTTTCTGATTGTGGTTCTTGAAAGTATTATTTTTAGGTCATCTACAATAAATGTTTTAAAAATAGTACAAAAATGTAATTAAAGACATATTAAGTAATGGTATGTGGTACCCTAGAATATATCCAAAGGGGATATTATAATGTTTATTCCATTATAGAATAAATAACCTTATGCGATGATTTAAGGAAGTCTTTCCTAAAAGCTTATTGGCAAGTTTTTAGTCTTATATTGTGCCTTTACATATTCAACACATGATAGCAGTCAACCATACATATTACTATGTCAATAATCATTTCCATTAGAACAGGAAGAATTAAGGGTTTTGGTTTATTTATTTGTCTTTCCACCGTCATCTTCCAAATTCAGGCTTTAGTATTTCTTGTTATACTGCAGTAACTTTCTAACTGGTCTTTTGCTTTTTAGTTGTTACTAACTGGTATAATCTATACACTGTAGAAAAATAGAACTGTCTGAGGAATGTATTCTTATTTTAAACAAAGATGTTTGCTCACAAGATAAAGGCCAAATCCTATTTCTATCTGACTCTTGCTTACAGCATCAAATATTTGGTTTGCCCCATCCTTAAACAGGTTAATTGCGCATTTCTTATGCTGCCACATTATTTTTGCCATCTTCATCTCAGATGTCTTTTGATCCCCACTAGTTGTCTTTTACCAAAATGCTATCCATCCTGTGATTTGTATGATCACTCTGACAGAAGGGAACTGTGCTTTCACCCACTCTCCCATAGTAGTTGATGAGTACCATTCACATTGCATTTATTTTTCATAGTTTATCTCTTCAGCAAGATTGTAAACTTCTAAAGGGAGGGACCATATCTTTTGTAACTCTCTGATTTACAAAGCACTCAGCTTGATGCCTCACATATACAGGGTGATACATCAAACTGCATGTGAAACAAAACTCCAGGGTATATCCTGATACTATTTTAAAGCTTTAGAAACAATCAAAAGAGGATAAAAATTCATCCTGTATTATAATGTGCAACTTACACTTGTGCAACAAGTTTTTCATGTGATTTGTGTGAAGATGAAATGATAGCATGTGTGTTGGAAATTTTATCATCCAAAATGTGATATAAATATTTGTGATAGTACCCGTACTCTATTTTGTTGAATATATAAATTTCTTTGGTTTAACTTAATGTGATATATAGAATGGTCTTTTAATGTTCCTTACCTGAATAACAAGCAAGATTGGTTTAGTATGTTAGCTGAACATTTGCTGTAGTAAGTCTCTTTGTTATTCATCAAGAAAGGAAATACAGATGCCTTTGGTGAAAGTAATAAACTACCTGTTTGGAAAGCAACAATTTCAAAATTTAATGAATTTAAAAGTTTTGTTAACTTTCCAAAATTTGTCCTCAATTTTTCATATATAATTCACATTGGAGCCAAATACATTCTTTAGAAGGGTATCATTTCACAGATTTCCCTAAATTTCTTAAAGTTGACCCCAATTCTTTCAGTTCTATTTCCTAGGAGTATTTAAAACTAAATAGCTTGCCTGGTTGGTGGAGGTTCCAAATGGGACTGAATTTGGGATGATGAAAATTTTTTTATTTGGTTTGGGGGCTAAGAATTGTATCTAGAAATGGCATAAGTTTCTGGCTTTCAGAGATTTTTTTCCCCCCTCAAAAGCAAAATCTGAGGATCATGTATATCTGGGCAGTGGCTGTAAATAAGTTCACAGAAAGAGATGGTACAAGGTTCAGGGAGGATATTAGTTTCATAGAATCAGCAGCTTAAACCAGGATGAATAGTGTCATCACACATAGACCCTGAAAATTTGGGCTGATTATGGTCTTGTATATTTAAATGCTCAGATGTTGATAACACAGAGTAGTAGCAGAAACTGAATTTGGGAGGAAGAGACAATGATTATGGTTTCTAAATCTTCTTTACTCATAACAAAATATGATTTGGATAATATTCTTTTGGCAACTAGATAGGTTTGGGAAGTTAACCTTATAGGCCACCCAGATGTATTTAGGCAGTATTCAGAATCCTTATTTTCTTGTCTAGAGCATAAAGTTTAGAAAATAAGAAAATATTCAGCCTTTTTTCCTAATGTTGGCCAAAAAAACTTGACCCTTTTCTTTTATTTTATATCACAGACAAAAATTCTGAAGGGAAGCCTGTTTATTCTAATAGAAATGGATATAACTGACAGTGAATGTTATTAAAGTTACTTTGATAAGTGTATTAAAAACATGTGCAGGCACATTGTATTAATAAAGATGCTTTAACTGAATTAATGTTAATTTGCCATTTTCACAGTAATTTCAGGAAATAAGAAATAGATAACATTTTCATTTTATTTAAGTACTCTCATGAGTTTCTTTTAAGAGTGAAAAGCATCATTACAGTATTTGTTCGAAAGTCACATATGATTTAAACTTAGTCTGGTGACCTCAGAATGCCATTTTCATAGCTTTTAGCCTTTGAATAGTGTAACATCTCTTCATCTTGGTTACTGTAATGAAAAAGGGAATTATCATGCTGACTTTCTTTTTACAGCAAAATTGTATAAAAAGAATATATGTGAACTTTTTAAAACTGGTTCAAGTATTTAGACTTGTTTCTGATAGGCTTATCACATGATCATAATTCATTAGCTGGAAGCTTGTATTTTAAAAGAAAACATTTATTTTATGTTTAGGATAGAAGGATTCTTGTTTTCTCTTGGGAGAGGGCAGAGGTAATTGTTTCTTTGTTTTTTAAAAAAATTTTAAACCAAAGAGAATCTTTCTCTTTTACTGCTTGTGTACACACTAAAAGCAGTTTAGAAACAATCAAAAAAGGATAAAAATTCTTCATGTATTATATTACGCAAGTTACACTTGTGCAACAAGTTTTTCATGGCCAAAGTTAAATACATCCCGGCCAAAGTTAAATACGGTAGTGTGGAAAATATTAGCTTTAGAATCCTAAGATTTATTTTTGAGCCCTGGCTTTTCATATAGACTGTTAGCAAATCATTTAACCTGAGCTTCAGCTTCCTGATCTGTAAAATTAGAATACAACCTACATCACAGGAATATTATGCAGAATAAATGGAGAAATACGTAGGGTGCATTTATATCAGTGTAATGTTGTCAGGAAAACATGTTATTGACAATATTGTTAATTCTAATATATTTAAAGAAAGAAAATAAGTTTTTGGATGATCACTGTTTTGCTCAATGGCACATCCTTCTAAAATAGGACTTATCTTACACACATTCTTCATTTTTCTTTCTTTGCTTCTACTTTTCAGAGCTCTCACAAACCTGGTCCCTGCTTTTGAACTCCTTTCAAGTGTGAACCAGTTAACATCAGCCACCTACTGACCCAGTTCTCTCTACTTCCTCCAGCTCTCCTCTCCTCAAACACACTTGCTTGTTGTGTTTGTGGGGTGATTAAACTGGCCTTCATTTCATTTTCGCAAATATCTAGACAGTACAGGGTTAGGAACAGCAGTTTCTGAATTTGTTTGAACTATAAAGCAAAGTGGTGCAAAAGAGTCAGTAATAATATTCATTTTTTCCCCAGGGAAAACAGTTTTCAGGGAAAACAATTAGTAAAATCCTACATGGACTAGCTTTTCCTTTCATAGTATGGCAGTTATAGGTTTTAAAAGTGATCTCTGCCTACATTGACAGGTTAAAAAAAGTTTTCGGTACAAAGCCTGAGTTTGGAAGTGACTCACAACCTATGGAACTTCTTCAAAATGAATGCCCTTAACTACTATTTGAATTTTTATAGGTTTGTAGTTTTGCTCACTACAAGCAAATAAAAGGCCCAGTGCCAGTTCTTACTGAGTCAAGATTTATTTTGAAGTGTCACCATTTCCTCAGCTTTTTGACACCTAAGAAGTCCTAGAGATTTTCCTGCAAAAAGTTTTAACAGGCTTTTTCTGGTAAAGAAAATTCAGGGTGTTTATGCTGTGATAGTAACAAAAGCAGTGTATTTGGTGAATTTGCCAATAGATATTTCCAGAAGCTAGACTACCCTAGGAACATATTTTTATTTAAAGAGTCTAGTGGTGTCGGCAGAACTTGTAATTATATTTGTCTTGTTAGCATAGGTCTAGGCACAGAAAATTTGACCAATGATTTATAAACAGACTGTTAATCTTTTGTGAAATGATCAGGAGACCACCTGAGCAAGGCAATTGATCTGATACTGTGGAAGCTTTGTTGGGTAGTGGCTGGGGAATGCCTTACAGAAATACACTGACTTGAGTTTGAATCCCAGACTTACCTCTTACTTGGGCAAGTCACTCAACTTCTCTGAGCTTCATGTGTAAAATTGGGTAATATCTATTTTATAGATAATGATCAAGTGAGATAATACATACTTAGCACTGTTGTCAATAACAGGTATTTACTTATATCTAGTTAATAAAAGTTAATCATAATAACTGGGACTAACCCACTCAATAGTTGTTTTAGAACTTACATTTCATGTTGAGAACCATCATTAGAGTATAGAAATATATTTGAGGCTACTTAAAATCTGTAGGAAACCACATTTGAGTCAAAGCACTGTTTACGGTAAATGGGTTGAAATTGACAAGGACTGAGACACTATGGTGTGGTGGTTTTTAATAAGACCAGGTATTCTAGGTATGATTGTTGACTTTGGGCAAATTACCTTACCCTTCTAAGTCTCAGTGTTCTCATCTGTAAAATGGGGATAACTTCATAGGGTTGTTTTGAGAATTACTGTGTAGGGATTAAACCCTAGCACTTAATACAGTTCCTGGCACATAGTATCTAATAAGTTTTAGTTATTTCTGTTATTCCTTAGATACTCTTTTGGACATGGCCTTAACTACTTGTGGGAAATATTGTTCTGAATTTTTTGAATCTAATGGTTAATGTTGGAATTTTGGTTTTAAATACTTTTTTCTTTTTATTTGAATAATGCTTATCCAGTTGACTTACATTAAGATAAGATACTTCAGAGATGATCATTTTTAATTTTCAGCTTTCCTAGTAGCTCATTATTTAAAGGAACCATATTTTAAATCCTTGTAGTCAAACAGGCTAACTTACATTTTGTAAAAACACATTATTATATAGCATACCGTTTTTAGTCATTCTTTGGCTTTACACTTTTAATGCAGTCTTAATTCATGCATCTACTGTCCCTCCTGCTTCATTTTCTGCATGTAGAGTGACCCAAAGAAGAAGCAAGGAAGAATAGGAAAAGGCAAGGTTTATACCTGAGATGAATATACCTGTGTAGTCAACCTTAGGATGACCAGATATCCTCTCTGGATTAAAGCCTTCAGTTGAATTGATGCAGTGACTGATCATGCATGGAAAGATGCATGGAAAGATGCATCTGGAAAAATGCTTTTTGAAGTTTTACCAACAAAATAATTTTTATGGCTTTTGTTTAATATTGGAGAATATGGCAAGAAAATTTTGAAGGAAATAATTTACTTTCCCTGGGGGCTTTAAATAGTTTTTTTTTGGAGCTATAATTCATCCAAATACTTTTTAAAAAATGACAGCTAATAAAAGTATTGATATTAAACAGTTACCATATATTACAGATATTATATTAAGTATAGAGTTAAGTTTATCCTGTAGTAAAGTCTATTTTAATATCTTCTATTTTTGGTACCATTATATGCAGAGTAAGTTACTTGATAGTATAGGAACTTTGTTAGAGTTTTCAAAGTTTTTAAGACTTTTATGAGGAAGCAGTGTTGTTTGTTAGGTTGTTGTACTGAGGACTTGAGTTCTAGTTTTGAGTACTTAGAGTTTTGGCTTTGTTACCAACTAATGGTTTAGCTTTGAGTTAAAAATTAAAACACTGACTCAAAATTAGCCCTTTGACACAAACCATCCCTGACCCACTTCCTCCCTCCCCTCCAATTTAGGATTACTTCAGGGATGAAGGGGAACATCTCAAATAAATGGTGGTGTCCCCCAACTGCCTTCCAGAGTGTGTACACATACAAAGGGACTGTAATTATCTCTTTTAACTTTGTTTGATTCATCATCTTCTGAGTTTTTTTGGCTTTGGGGCCTCCCCACCTCCCTCCTTCCCTTTTTTCCTTCCTTTGGATCATCACTTTTCTCCAGAACATCATTAGACATGTAGTGGTGTGGAACATAATTTTACCATTTAAGTCATTGGACCAGTTTACATTTCACTGGTAATGTATCAGAAGCTTCCATTGAGCCACATCATTGCCAAACCTTGGAATTGTCAGGCTTCTTAACTTTTCCTAATTTAAAAATAAATTGAATACAATATGACATCTTATTGTGGTCTTAATTTGCTTTTCTGTGATTGCTAATGAGTTTGAACATCTTTTCATGTGGTGAATTGGTGTATTCTTTCACAAAATGCTTATTCTATCTTTTTTCCATTATGTACTTAAAATTGTGTATTCAGTTTTATATATTCTTAAAATTTTAAAATAATAACACACATGGAAAAGTTACACATATAATAGAGGAAATTTTTTCCACTGAAGACTTGACTTGATGCCCCTTTACCCATGAATGAACAAGTGTGCATTTCCTGCAAAGAAACAAGGACATTGTCCTATAAACCACAACAAAACTATCGAAATCACTGATCGTTGCTACCATCTAATCCTCAGATCTCGTTCAAGTTTCCAAGTTGTCTCAATAATGTTCACTATAGCAAAAGAATTCAGTTTAGAATCACACCTTGCATTTTACTTGTTACGTAAACAATCCTTTCCCGATTAAACTTTCAGTTAATTAATTTATTTGTATCAGTATGTGCTCTTGATCCTGTATTTTATTCAAAGAGCTATAATCCAAAGTATTGCTACTTTGGTGCTCATCTCATCCCTGATTTAGCCAGTGGGATCCCCTTCAAGTTGACTTCTGTGTCTTTTTGACATGTCATTCCTTGATCATACTGATATCTCCAATTTCATTCCAATGCCATAGGGTTCAATGACATTTTCTTCCTTTTTTTGTACCTCCTCCTCCTCTAACAGTGAGAAACTTGTCTCCCATGATACCTCATACATTTCCTTTCTTGATCAGTTTCCCCGTATGTGGTCAATCTGCCATTTCCATTGTCTCTCCTCCTGTCCCCCGAGTCTACTTGAGCCTCAAAGCCCCCTTCATGTGGAAGTAATCCCCACACGGATTCCTACATTGCACACCACAGTGCATTTTTTTGTGGGTACCCTCCTTCCTGCGCTTGGGCATTGATACACAGTGCTGGCACATTCCTGTGCAGGGACTCCTCTGTCATCCTGCTCACCTCACAACAAACCATCCTTTTCTCAATTTAGTGGATGCAAAATGTCATCTTATTATGGTCTTGATTGGCTTTTCTGTGATTGCTAATGAGGTCGAACATCTTTTCCTGTGATTATTCACCATTGGTATATTCTTTCATGAAATGCTTGTTCTTGTCTTTTGTCCATTATGTACTTAAAACTGTGCTTTCAATATGTTTATGTTTCATATTTTTATATTTTAAAATAATAACACATACAGAGAAGTTAGAAGTACAATACAGAGTTAGAGCTTGGCCTTTAATTCCCTATACCACATCGTTTCTTCCATTCCACAATGGACACCCACCTTATCCTGCTTGAGCTGTGACACCTTTTATCAGGGCTACCCGTCTGCATTTTGCTCATTTTTAGTTAAAATGTAATAGGAGACACACACACACACTATCTGGATACCAGATTTCTTTGGCAGTGTATTTTGTGGTATTGTAGGTCATCTTTTCATTTTTCTTTTTTGTATTTGTTGATGAATGGAAGGTTTTAATCTTAATACAGTTGAATTTATTAACATTATGCTTTATAGTTAGCCCTTTCTATGCCTTAAGAAAACCTTCCCTACTCTGAGATCATAAAGATTTTCTCTTGTGTTTTATTTTAAAAATATTAAAGACTTGCCTTCTCTACTTAAAACTTTAATCCCTCTGGAATTTATTTTTTATATGTTAGACAGTGGGGATCCAATTTAATTTTTTTCCCCAAATGGATAACCAGTTGTGTCAGCACTGTTGGATGATTCCTCCTTTCTTCAGTGATTTGCAGTGTAACTTTTGCCAAATATTTTCCATATGTGTGATGGTCTGCTTCTTCCACAGCAGTCAGTTTGTCTGCCTCTTTTCCAGGTGCAAACTAACTTAATTTTAGAGCTATATATTATAATAAGTTTTGGTATCTGATAGGGCAAGTTCCCCACTATATTTGCATTTTGGTTGGATGGCTTCCCTATTATGGGCTTTTGCTACTCCGTATAAATTTTAGAACCAATTTATTAAACCTTTTGAATTTTGATTAGCATTGCATTAAAAGTATTGGTTCAGTTTGGGAAGAATTGTCATCTTATGATATTGAGTCTTTCTGTCATGAACATGGTCTGCCATTCCATTTGTTTAGATTGTTTAGGTTCCATTTTTAATGTCTTGCAATACATTTTCTCTGTATTGAACATGTAATATTTACAAATTACTTTTATTCCTAGGTATGGTTTATTGTTGGATATTTTTAAAATATTTTTTCTTGTTACTGGGCTATAAAAATACAGTTGATTTTTAAAAAGTGATCTTGTAGTTAGCCACAATTAATTAAATACAAACAAAAGTGAGATAAGCTAAAAAGCAAGTAAGAAAGATGAGAGAGGTCCAGGTGTTTACCCTGGAATTACTTTTGATGTTTTAATAAATACCAGGTGAATAGTCATTTTTTTACAGCTTTAATGAGATATAATTTACATATCATAAAATTCACCCATTCAAAGTTTTCAGGTTAGTGGCTGTTATAATCATGCAGGTGTGCAGCAAACACCACCATATAATTTTTTAACAGTTTCACGAACCTCAAAGACCCCTATGCCCATTAGCAGTCACTCCCCATTCTCATCCTTCCCCACCCCAGCCCTAGGCAACCACTGATCTTTCAGTCTGTGTTAATTTGCCTCTTCTGGACATTTTACATAAATTGAATCATACAATACATGTTGTTTTGTTACTGGCTTATTTCACTCAGAATTATATAAGGTTAAATCTATGTTGTAGCATATGTCAGTACTTCATTCCTTTTTAAATCTAAATAATATTTCATTCTATGGATTTATCACATTTTATCTACTCATCAATTGATGGACACTTAAGTTGTTTCCAATCTCGGGCTTTTATGAATAATGCTGATATGAGCATGCATATACAAGTTTTTGTGTCAACGTAAGTTTTCATTTTCCTTCTGTATATACCTAGGAGTGAAATTTCTAGGTCATACAGTAACTGTTACTTTTTAAGGAACTACCTGTCTTTCTTAGCAGCCATACTGTTTTTTACATTCCCATTAGCAGTGTTTGAAGAAGGTGAATTGTCGCTTAAATCTACTTTTACATTCTCCAAAGAGTAATTGTAATACATTAGATTTATCTTACATTATAGTTATTATTTTAAATAATGAAAGAAATAGCAACTTATTTTACATTACTCATTTTAAAGCGATTTATGATTCTGTACGTAGTATATCTATATCTTTTTTATTTTTATTTTTATTTTTTGCAACTTTATTGAGGTATAATTTGCATATATCAACATACATCAACACATACAAACTAAGTGTTCAGTTTGATGATTTTGAGTCAGTTTATTCAGATGTGCAGCCACACCATAGTCCAGGTTTAGAACATTTTCATCACCCGAGGGAATTCCTTTACGCCCATTTTCAATCTCTGCTCCCTTCTCCTGCTCTAAGAGGTGATCTGCTTTCTCTACCTACATTTTAGCTTTTCTAGACATTTCATATATAAATGGAATCATGCAATATATATGTCTTTTGTATCTAGCTTCTTTCACTAAGCACAACGTTTCTGAGATTCATCCTTATGACATGAATCATTAGTTCATTTCTTTTTTTTTTTTTGGTTACCACTTTATGCTTATCCCTTCCCCAGTTGATGGGTATTTGGGTTGTTTACAATTTTTGGCCATCATGATTGATGCTGATACCACTATTTGCATACAATAAAGTTTTGTGTGGATATGTGTTTTCATTTCTCTTGGTTAGGTACCCAAGTGTGAAATTGTTGGGACATTGCAAGTATATATACATACATGTATGCTTAACTGCCAAACTGTTTTCCAAAGTGGCTGTGCCATTTTACATTCTCAGAGTTTCAGTGTCTCCCTGTCTTCCCCAACCTTTGATTCTTTTCAGTCTTTAAAAAAATTATAATAGCTATTCTAATGAGTGTGTAGTGGTCTCAGTGTGATTTTATTTGCATTTCTCTAATGGGTAATGATAATGAGCATCTTTTTCTGTGTTTACTAAACAGTTGTATGTTTTCATTGGTGAAGTGCTTTAAATCTTTAGCCCATTTAAAAAATTAGTTAATCTTCTTATTTTTTACTTCTAAGGGTTTTAATACATGCTGGATACCATTTCTTCATCATGTATATGATTTGCAAATATTTCCTCCTATTCTGGGGCTTATCTTATCTAACTGATGTCTTTTAAAGAATTTGATGAAGTTAAATTCTTCAATTTTTTTATGGATTGTGCTTTTGTTTTCATATTTAAGGAATCTTTGTCTAACTTAAGTTCATAAGATTTTCTCCTATTCCTTCTTGTAGAAGTTTTGTTATCTTACTTCTTAGAATTCAGACTACGATCCATTTTGAGTTATTGTTTTCATATGTTGCAAGATAAAGGTTTACACGTATCTGTTTATTTTTGTGTGTGGCTATCCAACTGTTTCACCACCTTTTATTAGAAAGACTTTTTTCTCTGTTGAATTGCTGTTGCATATTTGTCAAAAATCACATAACCATGAATGTGACAGTTTATTCTGGATTCTCTATTATCTTCCATTATCCATATATCCATCTTTAGTAGCAACACTGTGTTGGTTACTATATAGCTTTATAGTAAGTTTTGAAATTAGGTAGTTTAAGTACCGCAACTTTAATCTTCTTTTTCAAAGTTGTTTTGCGTATTCGTAGTCCTTTATACTTTCATGTATATTTTAGGACCAATTTCTACAAAAAAATATGATGGGATTTTGATAGATCATTTTGGAAAGAATTGACATATTAATGATACTGAATTTTCCAATCAACTGAATCTTTGTTCTAATAAACAAATCTTTAATTTCTTGCAGCAATGTTTTATAGTTTTGGGTATATAGGTTTTACATTTTTGTTAAATTTATTTTAAGTCTTATTCTTTTTGCTACTCTTGTGAGTGAATGGGATCCATTTTTGAATTGTTTGTTGCTAGTATATAAGAAATGCAGTTGATTGTTTACAGATCTTGTCATATACCTTTCTAAACTTTCTTATTAATTTTAGTAGTTTTTTTGTAGGTTTTTTAGTATTATAAGCACACAAGATCATGTTACCTGCATATAAGGATAACTTCTTCTTTTTCAATCTGTATGTCTTTATATTTTTTGCTTTATTCCACTAAGTAGACCTCAGACATTCTTGCCTTTTTCAGGTTTTGAGGAAGGGGGATCATTCAGTCTTTCCCCATTAGTATGATGTTAGTTGTAGGCATTTATCCCAGAAAGGAAGAGTTGTTTTAACATTGAAACAATTAATGTAATATACATTATTAATAGAATAAAGAGCAAAAACCACACGATTATCTCAATAGATGCAGAAAAAGCATTTGACAAAATCCAACACATTAGTGAGTACAGAAATGATCAAACTCAAAAATAAGGTATAGAAGAGAATGAAAAACCTATATCTAGTATCATAATTAGTAGTGAGAGACTATTTTCTCCCTAAAATCTGGGGACAAAGCATGGATGTCTGCTCTCACCACTTCTATTCAACACTGGACTGGAAGTTCTAGGTGTATTTTTTCTTGTAATATTTGTACAACTTATTTTAGTGCATGTGGAAAATATTAAGGGGAAAACCCCAAACTCCTTTTTCTACTATGTAGAATTATCACTGTTAACATTGTGATCTCCTTCCTTTCGGTATTATGTGTGTGGAGTAACATTTTTTACAAAAAACAAATTTGAGATCACATTTTATGCTCATTACTCTGACCTCATTTCTCTCTATTTTCTTCCTTGCTCATTGCTGCCTACTCTGATCATCTTTCGGTTCCTGGAGCAGGCAAGTCCTTTTTTTGCTTTGTGGCCTTTGCACATTGCTATTTCTTCTATTGGAAATTCTCTTTACTTTATCATTTGTATGACTAGGGCCATCAGGTTGTTTAGATATCAGCTTAAATGTCATTTCCACAAAAAATATTTTCCTTATCATTTTATGTAAAGAAGCTTCCTGTATACCTCTTGCTTTGTTTGAACTCCTCAATTATTTTATTTATTTTCTGTATTCTTGTTTCTCCCTCTTTCCCGTGGGCACTGTGTTTGTCTTATTCATGTTGTAATTCCAGCACCTAGCATAGTGCCTTGCCTTCTAATTGTTTGACAGTTTGTTCAATTCAAATGAATAGTATCTTGCTTTCTTAGCATTGTATTCCGATAATTTTACCATGTCATTATTCTTTGAAAACACACATTTTAATAATTGCATAATATTCCACAATATTATGCAATTTATTAAATAACTTATGATTAAGTTATTTTAACTTTTTTTATTCATAGACATGCTTCCTGTCATGATGATTCAAAACACATCTAGCATATTAAGTTTCATTGGCTTGGATTTAAGCCTTATTTACCCATTTATTAATATAAGAAAACATGTGAATATTATCTGTTAGAGTAGTTTATTCTATATTATCTTTTGTTAATTTTTATTATTTAAATATTCTTTTAATTTATCTTTCATGTAGTCATATATTTATTTCAAAAAGGATAATAGTAATGCTTTAATAGAGACCAACCATTAAAATAAACAATTCTAGAATGTGGCAAAACATCAGATGCAAATTGTGGGCTTGAAATATTTTTTGATTCCTTACATGGAAAATGTAGACTCGTGAGCTTCATATACTAGTACCAAGTGTTTTGCAATACCTGAATTGAGACCATTGTAGATGGATAGCTAGGGAAAGTTAGTATTGTCTATGGTCATACTACCCTGAATGCGCACAATCTCGTCTTGAAAGCTAAGCAGGGTCAAGCCTGGTTAGTACTTGGATGGGAAAGTTAGTAATTATGTTCCAAAGAACTGCCAAGGCCCTGTCTTTTTTCAAGTAAAATTCCACTTCAGCTTCTTATTAGCTTTGTGATTTTGGTTAACTAAAACTCAGTTTCCTCATCTATAAAATGAGGATAATAATAGTTACCTTGTAGGGTTCTTTTAAAGATTATGTATGTAAATGGCTTAATGTAATGTTTGACACAGAGTGACTGCTCAGTTGTTACTTGTTAAGTCTCGCTTAGTCCTGAAGTATTGTTAAGAGTAGGAGCTGTAAGGGTTCCTTATGCTAGCAGTCATCATCACTAGATGTTGACCAGCTCGTTAATAATGTTCCTCTAAAGATGTTTACTTTTACTCTTGCCAGGAGTTGGTAGTTTTCTTCATAGAACATGCCTATTTGGGGACTATTTCTTGTCTGTGTACCTATGCCAAAAAAAAAAAAAAAAAGACTTAGCCTGAAAGGTAGTTATTTTAAAGTTCCATCAAATTAGGTCTTTTGACATCAATTTATAGGTTACTATTTGTAGCATTCTTAAATGTAATTATGATTACTTTCTCTTTCCAACTTTAAAAGGTAATGATTTTTTTCAAGAAGGAAGAAATGTAACTGAAAATTGAACAATCAAATTCTAGAATTTCAGTGGTTTGCTAGATAATGTTGACAAGGGGCAAGATGGGCTTTCCTTGGGTATAGCTTCAGAAATTGAGCACTGGGGATTTAGGAAATTCCCAAAGTGCCTGGCATAGTCTAACAGGAGTACTAATATAATTGCAAATATGGTTATTTTTAAGTTCACATGTGAATTACTTCCTTTTAAGTATAAGTAATCAGGAAAAGTGATGGTTTGCTACTTCTCTTGAATTCCTATCAGAATTTATTGTCAAGGCTCAATTTGAGTCCAAGATCTATAATTTGGGGCATTTCATTTAACCAGCCCTGCTCAGTGTCTGTTTCCCCTCTATAAAATGGAATAATGCCTTCTTTGCTCATTTCACTGAGTTACTAAAATCAAGTAAGGTCATGTCCATGAAAGCGCTTTGTAACTGCTAAAGCATGTAGCTTACTTAATGATTGCTCCCATTCATCCTGTCAGACCTGGCTCTTTCTCACAACTATTTTATAGGTCACTAGTGAGGGTGGCATGATAGCCCAGAACTACATCTGTTATGTGCAACTACCTCTTAGGGGTATTTGTTTTATACTTATACTAGGGAGTGGACAGTTTTAGATTGTTGCTCTTTTCACCCTTTAATTTATTTTGTTTGTTAGAAAATATGTACATGTTTATTGTAGAGAAATTAGAAAACATAAATCAGTGAAAAGAAAAAATAATAATTACCTCTAAGAAATAATTACTGCATTTATTTTAATTTAATTTAAAATAAAAATTCAATTATGGTAAACATAATGTCATTTCCTGTTTTTATCACTTTATATATAATATAGTATATCATTTCATATAATTTAA
Organism: Daubentonia madagascariensis; assembly: GCA_023783475.1. Lineage (NCBI taxonomy): Eukaryota > Metazoa > Chordata > Mammalia > Primates > Daubentoniidae > Daubentonia > Daubentonia madagascariensis. Next base: position 17,699,667 of record JAKFHU010001684.1, on the reverse strand, counting down.
TTTTCTTATGTAATATTTTAATGGCCACATAGTATTCCGTGATATAATATACCATAATTTATTTAAAACCAGTTCCAATTTTTTTATTTTGACATTCAATGGCTATTTCTAATTTTGGGCTAGTAGAAATAATATATATTATGAACATCCTTATGTCTAAATATTTGTACATATCCTACATTTTTTTTTTATTAAGATAAATCCTAGGCATGGAATTGCTACATCAAGGGGCATATAACATTTTAAGGCATTTGATTTTTTTTTACAGCTCTCTCGAGGTATAATTGATATATAATAAACTGCACATATTTAAGATGTACAATGTGATAAATTTTGACATATTTGCATATCCATGAAACCATCACAATTAAGATAATACCCCTTTTTAATCCTTCCCTTCAGCATCCTGCCTCCTCCTTCCCCAGGCAACCCCACTCATTTATTTTCTTTCACAATAGATTAATTTGCATTTTCTAGAATTTTATGCAAATGGAATCACACATTATAGTATTTCTTTTTGTCTGGCTTCTTACACTCAGGATAATTATTTTGGGATTCATCCATGTTTATTATTGTTAAATATCTATCAATAGTATATTTTATTTTGTTGCTGAATTATAAAATTACATTGTATATATATACCATGTGATTTATTCTCCTATTGATAGGCATTTGAGTTGTTTCCAGTTTTTGGCTATTAAAAATAAATCTGCTTTGGACATTGGTGTACAAGTCTTTGTATGGACAGAAGGCATTTAATATTTACTACCGAAATTTTATGCTGGAAAGGTTATACAGTTGCTACTTTGAAACCGAAAAAGTTTAGTATGACAGAAACTATAGCTATTATTTTCTTAGAATTTTTGGAAAAACTTAATTGAATTAATTTGACAGAATACTCTTAAGAAATTTGAAATTAACAGAGGTTAATAAGCACATCCTAGCAACTACAAACCTTTTTTACAGTTTATTTTGTTGAAGCACTTTCTTTTATCAATTAAGTAAATGCCTTATGTGGAAAGCAAGGATCTCTTGCTTTCCTCTAATGAACTATTATTCATAAACAATTTAAATTTCCCTGTCAAAGGACTACTTTTGCATAGAACTTGAATAAGAAAAAGTAGTGGGATAAGTTTACTGAACTTCACAAATGGTATTCCAGAATCTGGTTTGGAATAGATGCCAAACTGTCTTTTTCCTGTTCTTAAGATGCACACTTGACTGAAGGAGGAGGGGGAATCTGAAGACTCCAGGTGACATCAAAGCTACTTTTCAACAGCCTTCTCAGTTTCCTTTCCCAGAAAGCAGAGGCTCAAACCTTGGAGACAGACGGTGAGAATATTTTTCCTGACTTCTTAAGGCTTAATCATTGTGACTTTAATATATTTCAGACAATTCTTTCTCAGTTATAAATTAGCTTATAATTACCAACGTGAATTATGTGCTTTTTCTGTGCAGGTTATTTCATGAGACAATGTGGTTAAAAAATGAATAAGATGCAATCCTACCTTTAAGGGACTTACAGGGAAAGAATAAACATAGATAAATAAATGTAATCAAATAGTAAATGAAGTTAAACGCCATAAGAAAAACACAAAAAATATCCTTGAGAATTCAATGTGTAGATTACTTCTGGTGAGAGGGATTGAGAAGTTTGAAAGAAGAAATAGTATTTGTGTTGATGATACTTAATTTGTTTTTACCAAAAACCAGAAAAAATGGACAGTTAATATAAAACCTGAAATAGCAATCTAATTTCAGATAAAAAGTTAATTACTGTTTTGAGGAAAAATAAAACCATGTGTGGTTATTGTGGGTTTATTATAGTATAAGGTCAGTAATTACTTTTGGAATTATATAAAATTCCTCTTATAAGGCAAAGAAGAGTATATTAGCATTTTTGAGAAATGATGAAATAATTGGATTAAATTAACACAGGTAGGTGGGCAGTGCAACAAAAGAGATAAGTGAGTGGTTAATTCTACTTGGATTAACACTCCTGTTTTCTAGTTTAGCTATAACCTAAATGAATTTGTCATGTCTTAAGCTCTCGGACCTTCTGTTGCTTATTTCTGAGCAGAAGCAATCCAAGTAAACTGCAAAAAGGTACAGTGATTGATTATTGTGCTTATACTTGGTTGTGAAGAGTTCACTTTGAGCTAGTAACTGAAAAACTCTGGTCAGAAGAGAGATAAGCAGATAGAGTATTCTAAAATTCCATGTTTTAATTGACGACCATGTTTCAAAAGGGGATGGCAACTTTGGGCTAAATTTGTTCTTTACTTGTAGGCATAATATAGTTGTCAGTAATAATACTAACTCCTTTGTCTTCATTATTCTGATTATATTCAGAAAACCTAGTGATGAAGTTATTTTAATCACTCCAATTAAATTCTTATCTTTTCTTGTAATTTCATCAAGAAAACCTTTAAAATGTTACTTTGAAAGAGACTGTGTAAAATTATTAGTAATTATTTAGTTGCTAGTCATTTTTCATATAGTCATATATTTTTTCCTCTAAATTGTAATTTAAAATCAGCTAGGCTTTTATTTATAAATAATAAAAGTTCTTTCATTCAGATTTAACTATGTGTTAATGACTGGTCGATAGTCCAAATCTGCTTTTATATTTGACAAAGCGTGGTTGATATTGAACCCCACTTCTCAACTTTTAATTGTGTTAAAATTAACATTGTAACCATGCATACTCCTGTGACACTTTTTTGTTGTTCTTAATTTGTCAATACCTTTGTTTTACCAAGTAACCAGAGCAATCTGGTTGTTGTGGTTACATACTTAGGACAGTTGGATAAATAAATCAGATAGCCGTCTGATAAGTATACCCAACCAATGAGTGTTGTTCTTACCAAATGGTCAAATTTAGGTCTTCCAGATTAAAAAAAAAAAAAAAAGACATTATTTAAAATTTACAGTAAACAACTTTGAAAACTAAAAATTCATAAAAATGAATTATTAGTAGTGATTTTCTATTTTCTTATACATGTTCAAAAATGTGTAAAAGTGATTATGTCAGATTTTAAGAGTGATTATGTCAGATGTGTGTTTTCTAAAATGTGTTTTGTTAAAGAGCTCTTCCTTTTCAATGAAGAGCCTGTGGTCAAATAAGCTTGAGAATTGTTGGGTTAAAGTATATAATGTCTTTTCAGAAGACCTCTCATTAACCAGTAGACTGTGTCTCCAAAAGAAGGATCTGGTATATATCTCAGGATACTACTATTTGACAAGTTGAAGACTTTGAACTGACATATTTTAGGAGGTTTTGTAATAGTTTGTCATATAGCCATTCTATAACAGCACTCATGTTGTATTTTAAGTATAATAATGTTTTTTTGAATGAGAGCCCAAAGGGGATTGATTGGGGGAAAAGAAAAGAATTTGATTAATTGAATATTGCAAACCACACAAAACATGAAGCGTTTGTAAAACTTTTTATTGTCTTAGGCCAGATTTCTCTTGCTCTTTTGTGAGCTCTCCCTTTTGAAAGAAATACGGTCATCCCCTGTAGTAACTAACAAAATAAGTTCACCCTTTACAGTATTTTGTAGGACTTCACGTACTTTCTATGCTTTGTTTATTTCAGTGTGTATGTAACATTTATTAGCTAATTTTTATAAAAATTGGTGAAACAAAAACAGTGACTATCTTGGGTAGAATTAAATAACTGACCATAACTCAGTTTAGCTTAAACATTGGAATATACTAATTTTCCCACTAATGGAATTTTTATTGTTATATGTCACTATTTTTCACTGGGGAGACTTCTTTATTGCATTTTTTTCTAGTTTGATTAAATTATTAATAACTATTTCAATAGATGTTTTGAGTGTTAAAACTTCCATGTTGTACATAGAGATAGCTATATAACATACAAAAATAGCCAGTGATTCAGCTGGTTCTGACAGGTTGGGATACCAAGTTGGCAAAGGAGGCTAATTATGTTCATGGAATGCCTATCCCAAACTTCATAAACGCTCCTCAAAGTATTGTTTTTTGTTTAAGAAATAACACTTTGTAAAATGTGTTTAAACTTCTACACCAAGTTTTCAAAGGAAACATGGTACTGGTGAAACCAAGATCAATCCACAATCGGGGTGAGTTATTTTAGTTAGAATTAACTGCCATAAATCAACTTGACTGTCTCACTGGTGTTTCCCTGGCCTCGTGGATAACCCTGGTAAGAAAACCTGGATGCTCAGCTCAAAGGTAGCATTGTTAGCTTCCAACATCGTTTCCATCCACCCTTAATTCCCTTTCTCACAGACAACCATCTAGTTCAGAGCTTTATCATTTCTCATTTGGAGCTCTTGTGCTGCCAAGCCTCTGTACTGACATCCTTGCCCCATTTTCTCACAGCCACTAGATCTTCCTCAAACTCCAGTTTACTTGTGTTACTTCTCTAATCAAAAATAATTTAGTGATTCCAGTGGCACAATGACCATAGAAAAGTAACAGGCCTTTCTTAATCAATCCTAACTTACTGTTACTATGGGAAACACTAAAATAATTAACATTTCTTCTGAATTCGGTATCTTTACAGAATTGATTTTCGTTAAGTCTTTTACTTAATACCTTAATTGACATAACTAACATCATTTTGGGAGGAAAATCCCTAGTATACTAAGCCTCCATATTAACTCAGGTATTTTTCCTCTTCCTTGAAAGACTTCAAATGACATAACTAAAATAATTTAAAAATGTGTTGATCATATTGTCAATATACTTTCTCTTCTTACACAGACCCTGGTTTTTTTCACTTAAATTAACAGTGGTGAACTTGATACTCTCCTTGATTCTCTACTACATTTGCCCTTCAACAACGTGGCCTGTGGTTTGCACATCTGAAATTGGTGTGATTCTAACAGTAGAGCTTACGCATTTTATTTAGATAACTAGAATTTCTCCATTCTGGATTAGAGACATACTAGTAATTTTCAAACCCTGTTTTCTTGTTTGCGTTTGCCTGTGGAAACAATGTTCCTGGTACAACCTATGCAAGCTTCTAGCATGAAGCTTCATCTCTGGCCACCGCCACGCTTTGCACCTCTCGTCCCTACCCTAGTGCAGCCTGTCCTCTCAGCTAGTGATTCCCAAAATATCTGTAGTGAAAGACCAGTTCTTTTGTGTGTGTTTTCATTTCATTTTTTTAGTAACTCACTTTTATTGTATTTTTTAAAATCTTCTATGACAGATTGGAAATTTTTAAAAAGACTACAAAATATAAATCCAAATCTTTCATCATTAAATTCAACAGATATCAAATTACTTTGTCATGTTCTATAAAAGTTTCTAATTACTGGTGATGTCTGCTCTTTGAAGAACGTAAAGTTTCTGGAACATACTGTGTGCTGCTGTGCATCCTTGCTTGGGCTGGTGCCCCCACTCCCTAAAGAACGCCAAAGCTTCTTTTCAAATTGGCAAAGCCTCGGTTGTCCCTAGAGTCGCCTCGCATGCCATCTCTACAGAGTGCCTCCGCTAGGAACAGTGTTCCCTGCCCTGTCACCCAGTCTTTCATTTCTTTCCACAAACCTGTATTTCAGTGCTTTCTCCACTTTGTTCATGTCTTCTTAAGCAGCATGTCACTACATGTTGATTATAATTTTTCCTGACAAGATTGTTAGCCCACTAAGGGCTGGTTTATCACTTAGTTATCCTTCTAGCTTCAGCTCTTAATACATAGCGGCTTCTTTATAAATATTTGTGGATTTGTTACTTCTTGTATGGTATATTCAGAATTGTGTAACTTCAAAGATGGGAGATTTTTCATATCCTTCTTTCTCAACTAATCTGCTTTCTGAAAAGGTCATTCTTTTCTTCCCCCACATGGGTCTTAGGGGTGTTTCTGCACAGAGAACATTATTTGTCTGGCATAGTTTTAGTGGAAATTCTTGAAATCAGAAAGTAGAGATTTTGTTTGAAGACAACCAAGATTGCACTTCTTGACTTTTACCAGTAGCAGTTCTCAAATTTCTTGCTTTATATTCTTCATTTATTGAGGACCCAAGAAAGCTTTTGTTTATAATATTCATATCAGCTAATAGTTACCATATTAGAAATTTAAACTGAGAAAAATTTTGAAACAAGAATTCACAAGTTTGCATTCCATTACCCATCAAAGCAATGACACATACATAGTCTCTGGACAACTCCGCTGTACACTCATGAGAAAGAGATACAAAAAAGGAGATAACATTTAGTATTATGAAAGTAGTCTTGACCTCATGTGCCTCCTGAATGGGTCATGGGACCCTTGGGGTCCTTGTAACACACTTTAAGAACTGCTGTCTTATGGGAATTAACTTGTCACTGTTGTCTAATTGCCAACAGAATATTCTGTATTTTTATTTCAATAATGTTGTAACCTCGCTTTTGTGTTTGTAGATTAGTAAGTTTTCTTTTTAAATATCTGCAAGGATTATCATATTACCTACCCTTCTATTAATGTCTAGACATAGAATGTGCTGGAACTTATTGCCAGTGTTGGCTTGGCAGCTATAAGATGGAGATGCTTACTCAAGGAGAAGTCATTTTATTTGTGGATACTCAGTAAGGTCATTCTTAGTTGTGCCCTGTCAGTAACCCTGGCTTTCAAGTGCCAGCCCTTTTTATGACTTGTGAACCTCTAAATACTTCTCCTATGATGACTCTCCTTGCTCCAGAGGTTTTGGAGGTTTGATCATTTTTTTTTATGATTTCACAGAATGAAGTTGACGTCTTCTCTTGAGGGAGTGAGTAGACTTTCCCTTAAGTCTTTCCTTCTTCTCTCCTTTGTGTGACCTTCTCCTCCACTTGCCTCAACCTGATCCCTGATGCTGGCGCTCCTTTTCTGAGTGTACAGTCTGCTCTCTGGCAGATATATCCTTGGCCCTAGTGACTCCTGGGTTTTTTTTTTTTTTTTTGCTCCCTACCCTCTTACCTTGGCTGATACTCTGTTAAATTCTTTCTGAGGTCTTAGCAGGACAGTCAGTCTCTAGAGTATTTGACGACTCTCTTCAAATTACATGGGTACTGGGTCTTCCCTGAGAGTTCTGGGAATGCATTGTGTACCTTTCAGCTGGATGAGAATACCAAGATGGCTGGCAGTTCAGATGCTTGATTTACCACCAGCTCAATATTCTTTTCACTCACAATCTTTTTATTATGTGATGATGTCATGGTGAGAGCTGGAATTTGGGGACTTAGTATCATTATGAGTGATATAGTCTAGAAGCACAAAGCTGATAGAATGTTGGGGGAGTTTTTATCTTTTAATTCTGTGTCCTAAACATAATAAGCACTAAATAAATGTTTTCTGAGTTAATTTTTTTCTCATTAATGTTAGATGGAGCTCTTAGCTCCAGCAACCACATTGTAATTTAAGTCAGGCATCTCTCTTGAGTAGCTGAGGGAAATATGCCCTCACATTGTTATGGAAAAGGTACATGTTGCTGTCTTAGTAAGCAAAACCTTTGCCTAATGTTTAATGAAGATTGATATTTGAAATGTATAAAATTAAGATTTCTAACAGGATCTGATTCTGACTGTGTTAAATACCTCTACAGGAATTACTATTGTTCTTGAAACTTTATACAAATCATTTCAACACAGTGTTTAACAAACCTAGGCTTGAGATATAGTAATCATTTTCATCATTTTCATCTTTTGACTTAATGAAGTTGCTATGAAATAACACCCTATTTTATAGCACTATTTATGTTATACAAATTGCTTTCTACATATTCAAACCAACCTTCGTTGTTTTCAGAGCTATCTTTTTCTTCAGCTCTCCCACCTCTGCCTTATTTTGACCATGAATCCTTCTGTGCACTAACTGGTCTACAATTTCTTCTCCCCTCCAAGTCATCAACTCCACAGCTTCTGTTTTTGTTTTTTTAATACACTTAATCATACCATTGCCTATAAACCTTCCACTGCCCACCAGATAAAGGCCAGCTCCTTGGCATGGCCTTGATTCAAAGTCCTTGGTCCCACATGCATTTCCAGCCTAATCTTCAGTCACGTTGGACTACCCCCTTCCTGTATCACACTCAGCTCTTCCCTCCTTTGAGTGCTATTTCTGGAGCCTAGAATAACCGCCATTCTCTTCTGCCTGGCTAGCCCTTACTCATTTTTTAGCCATCACTGATCACCACCTGCGCATGTACATAAGAACTAAAAACCTGGTGATAGCCCACTCTGTGTTCCTAGAGCACTTTTTACATACTTCAGTCATAGCATTTAGCATATACTAGCATGAGCATGTCTACTCTCTCCTTCAGCACAGTGACTAAGGAGGAAATTCATATATTCTGTACAGTCTTCTGTGTTATCTGCTCACTAGGAATTATTAACTCCACCCTTTTCCTGTCCCTTTCAGGAAAGCAAATCTGAATTCAAGTGAGTGAAAGTGTGGTTGTTACTCAGCATAATCTTAAATTTATCTTATTCCCTTATTTTTTAAAAAGGGAATAATTTGTAACCTATTTGTTGGGTTTGGCAATCTTATTCAGTGTTCTAGGTTCTTGGTGTGCTCTTGGCCAAAGAACAAGCAGACATACCAAAGTAAGGCAAGCACGAGATGAAATTTATTGAGGGGAAGCAAGATAGGATTATAGAGCAAGAGCAAGATATAGGTATACAGAACAAGATACATACACCACAGATGATGACCAGACCCCTTGTCGTGGCAAAAGCGGCCCCTTGGTTACGGTCTGGGTCTTGTTTTACTTGTTTCAGGCATCATCATGGAACCACTTTGATGGACAGTTGGAAGTTATATGACCCGAGTCTTACTGCGCCTGTGTATCTCCCATGAGCCTCTCTGAAAGCCCGTGGGGGGTGGGGTGCCATGAACTGAAGCCTAGATTTAAGCTAATGACATAATTAGCCTTAGGTTGTCCTAAGTCACCTTCCAGACTCTATTGTACGTGTCGCTTGGCCCGTGGGCTAGAGAGTCCTCTGCATTCTTTTGCAGTTGGCGTGCTAAGTTCTGATTGGTAGACTAGTAGGTTGTTCCTTTCTCCCCTAGGTATGACAGTCATTCGGGACAGGATTAAGGCAGGGCAGTGCCAAGACGGGAGTCTGGGGCCCACCCATGTCCTTCTTCTCGGGTGAGGCAATTGCTGAAAGCTGCACCAAGGCAAGGTACCCACTTTCGTCCCTAGGCGACCTGGAATCCCTTGCTATCTACCTATCGTATTGGTTCTTAATAAATTCTGTACCTTACACTAAATACTCTTTAGAACTAATCATGATATACCTTTTATCTGCTGATGACAAACAAACATGTCATAGATAGGGACACTCTGATTTTAGGATATTACATTTGAAGCATTACAGCTGTTTGTTCTACTGGACTATTTATTTCTTGTGAGCTAGGACTTTTTTATTGATCTTTTTGTTGTTGTCGTTCTAGAGTAATGATTTTAACACTTGGCTATTATAGCTACTAAATTAAATTTTGTGGGCATTGCCAGGGAAGAATCCAACACCCTTTACTGGCATTAATACCTTCTCTTTTGGCCCATGCATTGGAGGTGCTAAAACACAACAATAAAATGCCATGCTGATTTCTTGTAACACGACTGAGATTGGTTTACCTCATTTTACTTAATGTTCACTTTTACTATTCTGACTCTTAACAGTGTATCCATCATGTAGCAATAACAAATTTAGTAAACATATAATTTCCCTTACCTATAATTTTAGTAAGCTATATGAATTATGCATGAAGTTTGTGACTTAACCATCTAAAAGCTTATTTCTTAAAAAATGAAAATTCTAGAGATAAGTGTTGATGGAAATATTAACTTAGTCTTAACCTATCACTGTGTTACAAATCTAAAAGGTACAAATAGAGCTTTAAGTTTTACATTCAGTACACTAAAATATGGTCAAGAAAAAATTCGACCTGAATCCTTTAATAAGCACAGTGGAAGGGTTGTTTATTTTTGAGGACTCATAGCTGCCCCATCCTTTGTGATTGCTTGCTTACATAATTTGTTATGAAAGAATGCTTCTAGGTAAACCATCTTTCCCGAACGCTTGTGATTTGTTGTATTCTGCTTGGGAAGGGTTAAGAGGAGACAACATCCTGTCAAAGACCTTGTTTTTAATTTTGCTTCTCACACTGGCACAGATCCTGCTAAGAGCAGCCCAGATTAGTTCGGAAAACCTTTGAAGAGATTTAAGATGTCCTTCAGCCAGTTTGAAGGTTTTTGTCTTGCAAATCCAGTACAAGGGCGCCTGCAGGCATCTCGACCCTTGCTGTGCTGCTGATGCAGCTCAAGGTCACACTAACCCGCCCTGTGACATTCAACAACAAAAAAAAATTATGCGGTGAAACTGCTTCAGCGTTCAGCCAGCCAACAACTTCCTTTAGTGAAGAACTGATGAAGAAGTCTTTTTCCCCCTTTTTCTTTTTTTGGGGGCTCTGTGAATTTTTGCTGTAGGAAATAATCCCAGATTTCTGGTGTATGTGATGACAAGGTCATTTCTTAATTAGAACACATGTAAAGAACAAAGCTAAATGGCTTCAAAACAGCTTTGTAGTTGATGGAGAGGATTTAAATTATTTAAAGAGATAGTCACCCATGTATGATGGAAACTGAATTCTAAAGGCATTAACTCCTTCATTCCTGTCTACTTGCCATTGCTTTGAATTCCTTATGTCTGACTTTAGAGGGTTGCATCCTAAACATAAGAAAATTCATAAATACCCACTTTTAAAAGGGTGAAACATAATTTATAAGTCAAATTCTCAGATAAACTTTTAATGGAGAAGTTTTCTCCCCATGACATTTATCTCCTGGAAATTTTGTCAGATGGCTTGACTCAGGAACTAGGAATTATGCACTTTTCCTTCTGGCTACAGTGATTTATTTATAATGTGTTGGAGAGGGGTGCATAAGTGCTTCTTTATTGCCTCACCTTCTCTTCTTCGCTTTTACTCATTTGTGATTTAGAAGTCTAGTTGAGCAATTTACCCCTGCCTCTTTAGAAACAACAGCACTTATCATTCAGGTTTCTCAGCTTTCAAAGAATTGGTGTAGGAAGACATGCTTTTTTCTAAGGAAAACAAATAAATTTAGCTTAAAATGGACTTTAAGAAAGTTGTTTCTGAACATGAATGACTTCTTAAAGCACAATGAAACCATGTCCATGAACACTCAAAAGCCATATTGGACTCGCTCTCCTTTGTGGGGCATGTTTCCCCATGTTTCTCCTTTGTTACCTGCAAGTGCTAACTACCAAATAAATTAGTTGGATAGTGTCCAAGTGAATTGGCTTGCTGTGCTTGAGACTTAATGCATATATCACCTCTGCAGGATTGAAGCAAAACAATCTAAGAGAGTAATTTTATGGTTGGTATTTTCTTTATATTTTATATAGAAGCACACATTGCAGTTATTTCTTTATACACAAAATCACATCGTGTAGAGAAATTTAACTTCAACGTTATGATATTAGCAAAACAGTTTTCTCAGAATTCATACCCAGTTGCTTTCTCAAATGGATGTTTTCCTGTAAATGTGACTGAAGTAGATTCAGGGCAAGTGCTTTATAGAGATGGATAGTATTTTAAGTGTGATTATTTGAACTAATAATTTGGATTTTGTGGGCCACACTTAAAAAATGTAAGTTTGAGGTGATAATATGATGATGGATTGCATAAGAACAATTTAGAATTAACCAGACTTCTTATTCTGAAGGATTTCCCTTCTATCAAGAAGAAATTTCTTTGGGTCCATGGAAAGAAAAAGGGTGTATACATTAAGATACATATTTTTAGGTATGGGTATTTTAAAGGATTCCAGGTTTGCAGAAGGAAAATGTTGGAAGGGAAATCTATATGCAAGGAAATGGTTAGTGTGATTTAGTGCATCCTGCCCTTGCCTGGAGTCTTGTATGCCCTAAATGTCATGTATGACCCAAGCTCACCTGCTAGTAATTTCTAATTTACTGTCCTAATTCATCGATTTGTTATCACTAATTGTTCTTCATTTACTTCTGTGTAGTTTCCAGTACCTAAAGGGTTGAAAGGTTGCTGTAATTGGCACCCGCAGCTGCTCTTTCTTTTGACAGGGGATAATTTTGCAGCCTATGCTTTGTGTGACAGCTGCCTAATTGGGCATTCTCCCCTTGTAGCAAGCCTGCCTCCTCCAGCCTCCCTGCTGACAAATGGTGGTGGATTATAGATGAGGACACGCTGACCCATTCGACCTTGCTGAGACAGCGGGGAGGGGCCTCCTGCTACTTGAGGGAAGCTTTAGGTCATTTAGAGGACAAGGTCATGAGCCAGGTGGAGAAATGACATGATATCACATGACAGTAGCCTGATGACATGGTCAGTGTGTCAAGGACAAATGCATCAGTATCGATTAAACATTATTGCCATACTTCGTTGAAGTCCCTAGTATTTCTTAATTGTTCCTACTGATTTTTTTTTAAAAGGAAGAGTACAGAGTAAGACACATGTATCTTAGCGGTATTAAAGCAATTGTTTACATGAAAATAGAGCTGGCTTAGGCAGCCTCCTAATAAGTTTCTTCAGTTATTTCGAGTATAGTTTGCAGCCCCTTAACTATCAGTACTTTTCAAGAGTTATTTGACAATTAAGGCAGGCAAATTAAAATGAGGCAATATGTGTTTTTAAAAAATATTTAACAACTTCTTTCATCACCCTACTCAATGATTGACATACCTTTTTCATATTTTGAATAAAAGAAAAGCCAAGCGAAAATGCCTAATTGAAAGGAACCTCAAAACTATAGATTTATGAGATCAAATGTACCACTGTGCTACCATCATTATAAAGTGTTAAAGATGCTTTCTAAATAATTTTTGAGGCCTGAAAAAAATGTTTAAATAGCTTGAGATTATACTTAATGTAAAAACTTCAAGATAAATGAAAATCTTTTGGATGTCTATTCATTACTGGTAATGCACATGTTTTTCTCGAGGAAATAGACTTACACTGTTGCGGTATATTTTTAAGATCTTAAGAATCCATGCTGAGTCTATTAACCCTATGTTAATACTTGAAAGTATAAGTCCATATAAACTGTGCTGGATAATACACTTCAGAAAAATGCCTTGTTTTAAAAACAGTGAATAGTTGAATGCAGAGAATACTGATCATGTTTCTTATTTCTGGAAAAACAATTGTTGTTGGGTACTGTTGGATGTAAGCCCCCAGTTCAACAGGAGGTAATTTTATGCCCCTGAGATAAAAAACAAGGAGTAGTAAAGTGTGATGAATTAGTTCACTGAAGTATGTCTGTATTTTCATGGCACATGCGTGAGGTGGGGGGCGGGTGTGTGTATGTTTAATTTAGACCGTGCTGTGCATGTGTTTAGCCATTCTCAAACCCTGCCTCAAGCTTGGTGGAGGTTTAATCCTGTGCCCTTGTACACGTATGCTTGATTAGTAGTTGTGGTTATCTCAGCAGAAGACATACCGCCTTCCTCCTTGTATTGGTCGGGACCTGGACATTGGGGAGTCAAGGCAAAGGAGAAAGAAAAGAGATTTTACATTAGTATTCTATGAAAGCCTTACTGTCTGCAGAACAAATTGATTGCTCCGGTGTACCTGTGCTTGGCACTACTGCTGTGAAAGAAAGGTAGGGCTGTAATCTGTTTTATTGTATTACATATTGTGGCACTCCAGGAATATTTAACATGCACTCTTTCTAAGGCACGTGCTGCAAGTCTAAGTAAAGAAAAAGGAAATAAATGAATGAAAAGTATGTAAGAGCAGTGGACTACAGCTTTGTTTACTTCAGTCCATTAGAGTTCATTCGAATGAGATAATTTTGCTGAAAGCGTCACTGGGAACATAACCTGATTGATAATGCAACCCTATAAAGTGTTCTGAGGCACTAATCTGCTTCCCTGCGTGATATGTGTCAGGTGGAGATGAAAGTCAAGCTAATACTGTAAGATTTTAACCACAGAATGGGAGAAGTCATGGAGGTAGTTATGAACATAATTAGTTTAGAAAATTATTTTAAAATTATTTTTCAGTACATTATATTCTTAAAGCTTCCTGCATAACGTAGTGCAGAGGATAGGAAAGAGATTTTTATTAAAAAAAGAAAAGAAGCCACTATACCACCTTAAACTATATTAAGGAAATTAAGAAATGTGTTATTTATTTTTTTCTTTTGGTTTGTATGAACATTATACTGTTTGATTCTGCTGTAGGAAAGGAGATTGCAACATTCCTTAGAGTTTTTTTTTTTTTAATTCTGTGAATGTTTTTCAGATAGAGACCTGTACTGTACAATTTGGGATTGCTTAGTGTGAATTTCATAAATGGTTTAACATTTTACAAAATGATTAAAATATCTGTGATTGGAGTTTGACCCCTTGGCATTTTCAGACATTCTTGAAATGTGGTCATAGCTGTACTTTTTAGGTTGCATATAAATCTGTACTGTGAGGGAGAGAAGAGATTCCTCTTGTCCATGCCTCTTGCCACATGTGAACTGCAAGTGCCCTTTGCCTCCTCTGTCCCCATCCTGATCCTTCGATTACAATCAGAGCACTTGATTTAGGAGAGAGAGGAAACAAAATAGCTCATACTAATACGCTGGTGGGATTAAAGTTGTTTTTCATTGTTTACTTTTGTATTCTTGAAATTAGTACATAGCTTTTCATTTTTTAGATTACATTTTGCTTCCATTTAAATATGTGAATGTGTTCTGTATATGTACTAATTATACATCCTAAAGATGTCCTGATACAGATCTATGTAATCAGAGTCTGTGGACATTGGTCTAGACTTGCTCATGAATACTTTTATAGAAAATGGACAAGTGAAGAAGCGTTTTTAAGTACTTTAAATAACAAATACAAATATACCAAACTCTGACATAGAACGCTGATTAAAATGAACTGTTTGCAATCACATTGCCTGTAAAGAAAAGAAGATGTTTTCAAAGAACTTTTGAACTCTATGGCAAAATTAAGACTATTAAATATGTTTTCAATTGAATATAGCCATGGAAATTATTAATACTGTATTTCTATATACCTAGTTTTGTGGGATTTTTTCTTATTAAAAAAATATATCAGAAATGTAGAGGAAAAATAAACCATAGAACTAAGAATGTTTTAGTTTTCAGAATAAAACATGTTATTAAACTCTTCCTAGTTTTAATTTTAGTTTTTAATTTGTGTAATTACCTTACAAATTTTGAAAATTTTGGAATCCTTCAAAAGAAATACGTGGCATGCATATATTTAATAATTAGCCAAGTAAGAAAGGGACGATAAAGGGAACACCAAGTAGAGAAAATTGATATTTATATCTTCTTGGCTTTTTTTTTTTTTTTTGGTGGAGTGGAAGATTGTTTTTAACATACAAGGACTGTATTTTGTTTACCGAAGTATTCACAATGCTTAATACTGTACCTATTAACTGTTTAATAAATATTTGTTGAATAAATTAATAAAGCATACTCAAGCAACTTCCCTACTCACCCTCCAATACGCTTTCTTTCTTCTCTCTTTCTGTTTACAGTTTCAATTTTTGCTGTGCTCATGGGTAGTGAGTTTTTAGCATGTTTTTCTTCTAAGTATTCTAGGTATTGAAGAAACAGGAATTCAGTGTTTTAGAACCAGCTTAGGAACTGTGTTTATAAAATTGTTTTCTAGTCAGAGTAGCTAAAGTGACTGAGCCTCAAATTGTTTTTCATCCAAAGGTGTGCTTAGTGTTCTTCTTCACCTCAATTTGCCTCTATTCTTTACCCTCATATGCTGACCTATTCTGTTGAATTTTTTTTAAAGCTGTGAAATCTATTTCTTGTAGTTTAATTTTTTACATTTAGGTACAGTATGCTTACTAACCAATATCAACAAATTATTTTAAACATCCAAGAAAATTGCATGTTAACTTTAGCCAGAGAGATCTAAGTACATTAAATTATGTAAAAAACAAACATTTGACATGTTATTATGACTATTTAATTATGAAATGAAAGTCATTCATGAGAACAATAGTATGTGGGTGACACTTCTCTAAACTCAGTTAATGAGCATCCAGTGTTATTTGGTATCCAACATTAGCTAGACTTGGACTGGAATGGTTCTTGAGCAGTAGAAACCTCAGGAATTAGTATAAAGAATTCATTTAACTGATGAGAACACTGGGCTTTAGGCAGGTGGCTACTTAGCCACTTTTAAAACTGCTTAGTACCTGAGCCAGAGGTAAAACACAAATCACTTAGCTTTTTAAAAAGTGATTTTTTTTTCAGGTGGGATCAACTCTTTGCTCAAGTTTATGCTTCTAATACAATAGTTGTTATGTTGATGCTAGCCAAATTTTGTATCTGTAGCCCCATTAAAGTTTAATTTATATCTAAATAGAATGTAAATCAAAGCAAACTGACATACACACACACACACGCTATTGTGGATTAATTCCCATGGATATGGACCCAGTATACTCTTATGCCAAGAACAGATGACAAAATATTGGGTATTATCAAAAAAGATATAAAAAAATCAAGAAGACAACTTTATGTTAAGTCATAGTGTCTGTATTAGAATAAATTTATGCATACAGTTGGCCCTTGAATAATGTGGAGATTAGGGGTGCTGACCCCCTATGCAATTGAAAATCTGTGTATAACTTTTGACTTCCCCAAAACTTTACTACTAACAGGCTATTGTTGACTGTAAGCCTTACCTGTAACATAAACAATTGATTAACACATATTTTGTATGTTACATAGGTTATATACTGTATTCTTACAATAAAGTAAGCTAGAGAAAAAATGTTACTGATAAAATCATAAGGAAGAGAAAATATATTTATTATTCGTTAAGTGGAAGTGGGATCATCATAAATGTCTTCATTCTTATCATATTTATGTTGGGTAGGCTGAGGAGGATGAAGAAGAGAAGGAATTGGTCTTGCTCTCTCAGGGGTGGCAGAGGCAGAAGAAAATCTGCATTATAAGAGGACCTGCACAGCTCACACCCATGTTGTTCAAGGGTCAACTATGGTACAGTCACAAATAAACACATTATAGTCTGTTAATATTTAATATGGCAACATTTTAATGGGATAGCCATGGCTGGGCAGAGAGAGAAGGCAGCCAACTGAAACTCTCGACATGTGGGGACCTCCAAGGGGGGATATTTGCTAGGCATGGTTTCCTTCAAGGATAATTAAATGCTGAATTGTCAAAATTCAAGAAATATTCTAATTCAGATTGTTCATGGAGAGATTAGACTCCAGGGAGTAGATTGAGGGTTTCCAGGTAGGTCCCAGCAGTATATGTCCGATGAGTATCCAAGTTAAAGACTAAGAAGATGCATCTAAAAATCACATGCTGACAAATCTAGACTTAGCTAGGAGTGGATCAGGCCTTCATCCGCATGGAATAAGATTCATGACTAGGTTTTATTTCCAACAGAGAAATGAATAGGGAACTAGAAACACTGTCAAAAAGCCAAAATTACCAAACATGGAGATAGTGGGGAAACTAGTGGGCAGTAGATATGTAGTTTGGAGACTTGGCAGTCTCACCCTCAAAATTAAGTGTATAAACTTACAAGTCATAGGGATGGCAGCTAACCTGTTTCTAAACCTTTTCCTCCCATTAGTGGAAAAGAAATCTCTAGACCTCCTTCTTTAAACCAACGGGCAAAGTTTTCAAGCAAATTATTTAAACTCTCTAAACTGCGGTTTTCCTATCTCCAAAAGGGGATTATTATAGTATCTACCTCTTTAGCTTATTATGAGGATTAGATGAGAAGACGTGTGTATAGTACCTAGAGCAGTGTGTGTGTGTGTGTGTGTGTGTGAGTTTTTGTGTCTGGGTATAAAACAGCTAAGCCCTCTACTGATGTATTTTTTATACTACTATTAATAACAGAGGACCTGACTAGGTAACCATAATATGGTATAGTAGAGCTATCTGGGTATTTCAAAATCAGTGATTATAGTCTTTCCATCTTTTATGTGCAGCATGATGAAGCTGTGTCTAAACTCTTATTCCTATTTTTTTACCTATTATCAAATTTTAACGTAAAAAATGGTCTGTGACTTGATTCCCTCTCCCAAAGTGTATATTCTTTGTCTTGATTAGCGATTTTTATTTGTATTTACTTTATTTGTATTGACTTTATTAAAATATATATCAAAAACTGGGCATCATTTTTAATGATCACCTTTCCACCTAAAAGTCTAAAATGTCTAAATGAATCATGAATCTCACTGTAGAATTATAGTAAATAATTTGGGAAATAAGAGGCTAGAGCAAAATTTAATTTGTTTAAATCTTAGCTAAACTTTTCAGCTTTCTTCAAATATTACTCATAGTTTTCAGGCTTTTTTTTTTTTTTCCTTTTAACTGTAGAAATTTCTTGGCAGTTAAAGATTTTTTTGTAGATTTTTAGGAGATGGAAGTGATCTGACTTTACAAGTGTGAATGGCAAATGTATAGCAGTTAACACTTTACTTTTCTCTGGAAGGCAGAAGAAGGAGGACTATTAGGAATGCCTTATGATTTGATTTGAGTTTAAATAAAATTTTACTTTTCATTAGATAGTACTTGTAATTTTAATTAAAGTCATTACTTATAATTTTAAGTAAAGTCATTATTTCTTTTGATCTTTATAAAGACTTATTATTTGAAAATAGGAAGGATTTTTCAGTTATACCTTGTAAGCACCTTTATTTGGTTTACATGATAATTTAAGTAATTGTATATATTTTTTTTTCTATTTTTTTGCATGTAAATTATGCTGCCAGTTGTTTCTCAGAATTGTATACATAAATGAGTGGTCATAGAGAAACTAAGAATGTTGTATAGACATGCATTTATTTAGCACAAATTCAATATCTTAGATTAGGAAGCTAGTACAGACACACACACACGCACACAACTAAACCAGTTGTCACACATACAACTAAAACTGTTGTCAGATAAAGATACATAAACGGTGAACAGAATGAAAGTAATCCTTGTCCTCATGGAGCAATAATTATAGTCTAGTGGTGGAAGACAGGCAATAAACAAGTATAAAAAAGCAAGGAAAACAGGCCAAGAAAACAATGACAGAATGAGAAGTCCTGAGACAGTTGTGGTCTCCTGGGTGCTCTGCTTGGGAATAAATGGGAAGGTTGTTTACCTAAGGCCATTGGGAAAGACTAGTCTCAGAAAGCGATATTTAAACTGACCTTGGGGAAAAAGGCAAAGGAACCAGCCATGAGAAGAGCTGGGAAAAGCTTTCCAGAAAGAGGGAACCACATACAAAGGCTAGAGTGCCAGAAAGCACTATCTGTGTTCTGGGATCGAAGGAAGTCCATGCAGCTTGAGCTGTGCTGTCCAGTACAATAGCCACGAGCCACACGTGGCTTTTCCAAATTAATATATGCTGTAAGGGTAAAATACTCACCAACTGAGAGGACTTAGTACTATAAAAAGAATGTGAAATATCTTAATTTTATATCGATTTCATATTGATACCATGATATTTTGGGTTAAATAAAATATACTCAAATTAATTTTCCCCTTTTAAATTTTGAATAAATATAGCTACTAGAAAACATAAAATTACATTTGTGGCTCCCGTTACGTTTCTGGGGACTAAATGACATGAGATTAGGTTTGTCAGATTCACTGGAGCCAGTTAATACAGGGCCTTCTAGACCATAGAGAGGAATACAGACTTCATTGTAAGTGAAATAAGAAGCCATTAGTAGTTTTTAGCTGAGGGATTTGCCTTTCACAAAGAGCATTGGCTACAATGTGGAAAATATATTAGAGGGGGCCAATTAGGAAGCTACTACAGACACACATACACACACACAGCTAAACCAGTTATCAGAACTGTTGTCAGATGAAGATACATAAAAAATTGTCTCTTTAATCACCAATGAGTTTCTCAGTCTTATTTGATAGAATTTTTTAAGCTGTGAGTATAGGCATTGACTTAGGTTTACATGTATAAGAATTCTCTTTCCTACGTACTCATGGAATACCAAAAATCTTACAAAATTAAATCTCTCATACTCCCAGAACACTGTAATTTGTGGAAATCATAATACTACTTTAAAATCATTTATAGTTTTAAAGATTTTGAAGAGCTTTGACAAAACTACAACATTTCTTAATATTTTGAGGTTCAAGTAAATTGATAATTTGTTGGAAGCTACGGACATCTCGGATCCCACAGGCCTATATGTGCATTTCTCAGGTGGCCTTGGATCCCCAATTTAAGAAACACTGGCACGCAGTTCAGCCTCTAATTCTCCCACCAATTCTCTGCAGTCGGGCTTATTCTCCCCGTTTTGTAAGTCAAGAAACTGAGACTTAGTAATTAAAAGCAAGCTGCCAAGGTTGATATTGGCAGTGAATGACAGACTTTAGGCTAAAACCCAGATCTTCAGATATATATTGTGATTTCTGCTTCTCAAATTGCTCCTTTTATGTAGTGTGTATGTGTGTATCTGTCTGCATGAATGTGAATTATATTCACCATTTGTTTTATTTGGATCAGAAGCTATATTTGTGGTACCACCACTTAATTTGTATGCAATGCAAATATTTATTAATCTTTGGCTTTGTATTGTTGCTTACTATTACTCTGTAATGGTACAAGGTTTTGGATTATTTTTTATAATACTGTTAAAATACAAGACATGTCATACAGTTTATAGGGGGGTTTTTTGTTTGTGTTTCTTTTGTTTTAACTTTAGAGGAAAAAATAAAATTTATTTGCTAGAGAATCTGCTTTCTCTTATGAGCACTTAGGGGATATCAGACACAGTGCTAAGTTCTTTGAATGTTTTATTTCATTAAGTCTTTTTTACAGCCCTGGTAAATAGGAATATTATCCCCAGAATCTCAGAAAAGTTGTTAGTATCTGAACTAAGATTCAAAGGCCAAACGGACCACCTAACTCCAAGGCTTCAGTGTACTAGCCAGTTTTTAGGTGTCTTTGAAGCAAGTGTCTTTACAGTATCCCTGTGAAGTACCCATTTACAATTGTTAACAATATTTTTCATTGTAAAAAGAAAAGGTCATTTGAAATTCCAGTGAAAAGTTTCATTTTTTTATTTTATTTTATTTTTTATATCAGAATATTATGGGGGTACAAACACTTTGGTCACATAAATTGCCTTTGCACTGCCTGAGTCAAAGCTACAAGCGTGCCCATCCCCCAGAGTGTGCACCGCACCCATTAGGTGTGAATTTACCCATCCTCTCCTCCCCCCACCCACATACCCGATCCCCAATGAATGTTATTTCCATATATGCACATAAGTGTTGATCAATTAGTGCCAATTTAATGGTGAGTACATGTGGTGTTTGTTTTTCCATTCTTGTGATACTTCACTTATAGTGATATTAAAGCTGATCCATGATTTATCACTAACAAGGCTGATCCTTTGGTAAACTAATAGTTTTATGTCCTCTAGTTAAATGAAAATAAGAAAAAAAATCAGGTAGTGCTCAAGGAAGCTCACATAAAAATCTGGCAATTTTCTTTTAATGGATGATTTTATAAACAAAGTAAAATTAATAGGCTTATTGTGACTAAGCAGTGTCATATGATTTAAAGTAAGTACAGTAAAATATATAAATATATGATTCAACTTTAGATGTCGATTCTACTAGGAATTAGAAATGCTAGGTACTTGGTATGTGGTAATATTATATACATAATGGTTTAAAATACTTGAATATCTAAAGCATTTGTAAAGTAGTACTACTTGCTTTAGTTTTCGTTATACTGCTTGATTTTGGAAAGGATAGATTTTGCCTAATTAGTATAAAATTATATACAACAATTATATAAATCATGATCAATGTTTACTATACATACATAAAGGGGAGAAAAGTGAATTAACATTTCTTGAGGACCTCCTGTGTTGGATGTTGTATATAAATGTTATCTTCTTTAATCTTCACAACTGTTCCCATTAGGTAAATTGGTATCACGCACATTAAACTGAGGCTCAGACAGATTTACCCAGGGTTACATAGCAAGTGGATGAACCCTAGTGTTACTGTTTTTAAAACTCATGGTATCTTTTAGAAATGAAAATGGAAGGAATTTTTGATTGTGGAGATGGCTAGAAGGTGTAAGAGAAGCTCTTTCAGAAGTGAACTGTGGAAAATCTGACTCTTAGATTTTCTTTAATTGAAATTGTTGAAATTGACAATGGGTGGATTGGAGTGGGGTCTACTCCTGTGTGTAGCCAGCACAGTGAAATAGTTGATGAAAGTCAAGTGTAGGTTCCTAAGCCTTGATTTTTTTTGTTGTTGGTCTTGATTTTAGATGATTTCCAATCATCTTTTTTCTCCAGGCTCATCACTGATAACACAAAGATATAAGTACTTAACAATGCAAAATACAAGAATTACCCTCTGCAATTGTAGAAGTGTTTTTTCATGTTGAACCTTTTTTAATAACTAAAAACTGATTATTGAACAGAGATTTTTTAAGAAAGTTTAACCATTTTTGCCTCTTCTGAGTCACAATTTTGCTAAGATTTGACTAGTATCAGCTAACCGATGACCTTTTTTTATTATGTAGGTGAAAGTAGAGATTCAAGGCACATTCTTACTTAGTTTTGTTCCAATGTGCATATTTTAATGTATGTATGTGTCCGTGTGTCTTAATTTCATAATTTTGTTCCTATTTTGCTGGTTATGCTGAACTCCACTTAATCGTTTTGTTCTAAACATATGTTCCAACCAGTTCTACTTCGTAATGTTTATGCTATTGAATAATGTATTTGGAAGAAAAATTGCCAAATATAGAGACTTTTTTAGTATATTGTAGATGTTTTCAGCATTTTGAAGTAGTATTTTTCTCCTCTTTGTGTCACTTTCTGGGAGTATTCCTGCAGTATACATACTTTTGGCGTGGAGGGACACCTTATTTGGTAAATCAATTTTGGTAGTTATTTTGTGGCAAACTGATGTTTACAGTTGGACTTTTTTGTGGGAAAATAGTAAGTTTTTTATTTTGAAAGTTTGAATGGTATTTTCTTATGTAAATGGAGTATAGAAACTTATCATTTTTATCAATATATTATAAACCACAAAACTCACTCATACTAAGTTTGTAAGTTACATTGTTTAAGTGATACCCTTGCCTCTGTGGTTCATTTCAAAAATTCCTTCAGGCTCTGTAAAATATTCAGGATAGAGGAGAAAACATTGGTCAGAGAATGGGGAAAAAGAAAAAAAATCTTTAAGGAAAAGCAGATTTTTAATTTTGGTAGAGGTTTCTTACCATCTCAGATGTAAAGGAACAATATTTTTAGTCACCTTCCACTTTAATACTTTTTTTTAACATTTTGGGAAATCTTTGTCACATGCCTGGGCTCTAAGAATGTCTTGGTGAAAATAAATAGAAAAAAGTGACCACTTTGTTTCCTTTTATTTCTTCCTTTCCATAGAAGAGTATATATTTTTTTATTCTATTCACTTTTTGAAAATTTGTCATCATTTATGCAAATACTTTTATTTCCTTTTAAATAGCCGTGGTAATTATCTCTAAAGCTAAACTGCAAAATTTCTGGATGACACTTATAAAAGTCTCCCTTTTTGTGGGTAATAAGATGAAACAGGCATTTTATTCCATCTGTATGAGGATGCATACTTACACTTGAAAGGAGCATCAATCTCAAAAGATGGAGCAAAGAAAGAAAGGCAGAGTGATTAGATTTAACTGTACTAAGAACATTCTCCAGAAGGCCTTTAAAATAAATAATTAGTATAGTAATAGTAAAATAACTAAAACCTGGGAAAATGCAGTAGAATCTTAAAGAGGATTTTGCTTAGACTTCTGCTTTTAAATGAGTAAAGTAAGGCACAAAGAGAAAATGACACATAGTAACTTGTTTTCTTTCTTCAGTATCTCAGCCCCAGCATTCTGAGAGTTGGTCCACATGGACAGTTTCAGTCTTCCCTCTGCTGATCTTGGCTAGGTCCTGTTAAGAAGAAGAGGCAAAGCATGTTACGTGATATGCAGGAAGGAATTGAGGGTGAAGTAGTTAGAACTACAGCGGTGGAACCTTCTGCCTCTTTTTCTTCATTATTCCACCATGGAATAATTGTTGTTTCTGACTCCTTCCTTTAGGCAATTGCTGTCAAGACATTTTGGGCCCAGGCTGTAATCTAGGACCAGGAGCCACCAAAGTTTATTTAAGAAGAATTGGGGACATGTGGAAACCCAGTAGTTTTCAGCAGCAAGTGAAACAAGGGAAGCACATAGAACTCTTAGGTACAGCTGGCCTTTCCTGACTCAGGGTAACCCATCTTCCCTCTCAGCTTCACTAATGAACTTTGACTGCAGGCAGTGGCTGCTCACTGTTAGGTGCCATGCACATTTCCTATTAAGATAGAGGCATACTTTGCTAGGACTGCTAGAAGTTAGCTGAATCACGATCCCCTTATCTAATGTTTTGCTATCTAGCCCTCTGAGGAAGAACTATCTCGTCTTTGTCTGCTGACCAACTTCAGCATAAACCATCCACCCACCCTTTGTGGTAGGGTTTCACTTTAGGAATTCATTCTCCATATCTGTTCACACATATAGCATCTCTTTTAAGATTTTATCATCTCTTGTCTTGTTCTTGCTGTTGCTCCCTGGTATGGCCTCTTACCTTCTTCTATTTAATAGACGTAGTACCTAGATTGTGTATTGGGTAAAGTCATTCCTCCTAAGCTTGTCATTCATTCATTCATTCATTCCCAAGGTTCTCTTAGACCTTGTTCAAGGCTCATCATCTAGGGCTTGGACAACCCTAGTCTGACCCACAGGTGGGCATTAATAATTACATTGCTTGAGGGTAACCCACCCAATCCCACCTCTGTACACAGTTCCCAGCTTAAGGGATGTGGCCTTCATGTCAGTATCAGGAGCCTTTGTAGTTCTGAATGCCTGCAGTATTCATGAGTAGGACAGGTAGAATTAATTTCAAACTTGGGAATTAAATGATGGAAAAAAGAAGAGCAAACCATATGAGAGGAGGGGTAGAGGGAGGCAGGAAGAGAGAAAGGATAGGAGGGGAAAAATACAAGCTGGAGCAGCTTTTAGGCTAGTGACCCTAAAATCAGAACTAGAACCCACTTGATGGATGTGCATCTGATTCTAAGGTATTTGGAAGTACTCTCAAATTTAATACTTCAGAATTATTGCCACCTTAGAAAAATTACAAAGTGGGAGAAGTAAGGAAAATGGGCAAGGAAATAGGCTACCTGTGCTCTTTTGTGATTCCTTTTTTCCTTGATTAATAGGAAAACCAAAATTTTTTTTTAGTTTTCATGTGAAATAATACCAAGTCTTTGTTTTTTTTCTAGTGGCCATAGTCTAAATGAATTGCTGTTTTTGAATATGAGAAATCTTTTTTAACATCAAAAAATTTCAGGCTCCCCCCACCTACACACACATACACACATAGAATATATTAAATATATATGTTCATGTGTATTCAATAACTCCAGAGTCAGTGAAACTGCTTGGCCGGTATGAGCACAAAGATTTATCTACTTTTAAATTTAATAGAATAAAGGGAAAATGATGAAGCAAATTAAACTGTTAAGTTCTTCAACATCAGTAAGTTTCACACAGCTGCAGGGATAACTTGAGGAAAGGACATGTTCGGCCAGATGGCCTGTTCTGGCCTCCTTCCCATTCCTGTGAAAGATATGTTATTCACTCCCAGGGTAGCTCAGGGAAAGAACTGATTATGGAATTAAAACAACCAATGTCCAATTAACCCCTGTTTTGGTCAACGTCTCTTACACAGTTTGGATAATTGGCATACTTTAGTTCCATCAAGGGAGCCAGTTGGTTCATTGGTTAGTGCAGACCCCTGGGAACAAGAACTCTGAAATTCTATTATCTGTTCTGCACCTACATACTAAGTGTGACCTTGAACATCTCTTTGTGTCATTAGCTTTCCCCATTTGAAAATCGGAGATACATATTGCTCTTTGACCTTATATGAGGTGGAGATACTCTAGGAGAAGTGAGAAAAAAGAGTGTTTGTGGAGTTCTTTAATACACGCAGTTTGTCTTACTGCAAGTATCTCAGGGATGGTATGATTACACGGAACAGAAGCCAACAAAGCCCATGCACAGGGGTATTGATTAGAGGTATGTAGCAGGCTCTTCAGGAACTCAGGGATAGGAGAGCTCGGCATCTCCTTTGAGCTGGAAGACCATTCAACAATTCCCTGTTGTCTCTTCTCCTATTTTGCTTTCCTCATCTCTGCTTCTCTTTGTGCCTGCTCCATGTTTTTCTCTCAGCACATTGACTCCTCTGTGCAAATCTGTGATATGTGGCCTCTTTAGGGCCACCTAAAAATGAAGTTTTCTGTCTTTCTTTGAATTCCAGACCTTAGGAGAGGAAATGATTGGTCCATATCAGTCAGGTTCTCAATGTTGGTCCATTCCCCTCGGGCTCATGGTCTGGAAATAGGTTCTTTAAGAAAAAGTTCTAGGGAAGGAAGAAATTACAGGCATCTTTGTACATGAAATTACTCTTTATTTTAATTAAACCTGTCATACAAAGTTATAAAGAATCAATTAGCTATTTTATTTAATTATTTTATAGATCCAAATGCTTTCTTTTTTTTGGTTTTTCATGGTGTATGTAGAATATGTTAAAGCATTCAACAGATAATTTTGAGTACCTCCAAATTATCAGGCATGGGAATACAAAGACAAAAAACAATCCCAACTCTCAAGGAGCTTTATATTGGGTGACTAGTATGTAAAAAGTTTTTTTGAGAAAGTTCTCATGTCTGGTGAGAATAACAGAATAGTTAACATTCATTGAGTGCTTAGAAAATGCCAGGTATTATACTAAGTATTTTGCATACACATTTCATCTAATTTCACCTTTATGAGGTAGATAACCATTATTATTCCTCTTTTACAGCTAAAGAAACTGAGCCTCAGAATGGATAAGTAAATTGACCAGTCACCCACTGCTGAATTGCAGAGTCAGGGATCCAGAGACTGTTCTTTTAGCCACTGTGCTTTGTGGCCTTTCTAGTAAATGCAAGAGACTTATAATAACAGAGACAAGATTTTAAGAGTAGGAAAAGTAATCCAAAATTTTCAAAGTATTGCGGAAAAAAAAGTTGTTTACTTTACCACGTTTTCAAATACATTTTTGTGACAATCAATGGCAATTTAATATGATAGGAAAGGCTAGAATTCAGAAGACCTTGATTTGGTTTTGGATCAGCCACTTCCTGGACAATTAACCAATCACTTAGTTGTTCTTAGCATCAGTGCCCTTGTTTGGTAAAAAGCGAATGAGAATAAATAATATATTAACCAAGCCCATGAGGAGAATCAAAGAAAAATATATATTGGTATTTCACTTGAGGAAAGGGTATGGCTTAAAGCACCTAGGAAAAAGCAGAGTTTTCTAAATGCATAGTATACTTAGTAGGAGTCAACAATCCATGCCTAGAGCTCCCAGGAGGTTTTATATACTACTTTGGCCAGTCAAGGTGTTGTAAAGTATTGCATCTTTGGAGCACCCACTACAGACTGGTGCCCATGAACATTTGTCTTCCTTTGTTTGCCCTTTGCTAAGCTCCTGTCAACAGTGGGTTTTAGCTATCTTATCTAAACCTTAACAAGGTGATAGATTCAGTCAGTGGAACATGGCAGCTATCTTCTAATGTTGAAAAGATTACTGAAGGATTAGCCTTGTTTTTTGTGGCCCCAAAAGGACCAATGATTGGACTAAAAAGAGACAGATTATAGCCCAATGGAAGGAAGAATTTTATACTGATGCAGTTCTGCAAATGGCCCTATTGAGCTCTCTGTGTCCAGGCTGTATGAGCATTATCACATTTAATCCTCACAATGGCTCTATGAAATAGGTGTTAGTTTTTACACATTTATAAAGGATAACACTTTCAAGAATAGTTAACTTTCCCAAGATCAAACACAGTTGGTAAATGGAAGAGCCAGAAATTGAACCCAGAGCCATTTGATTGGAAAAGATACCATCTTGGAAGACAGGCCATGGTCATTAGAGGTTTTCAGAAATAAAGTAGGCAACCAGAGTTAGCAAATGGGTTATAAAAGGGATTAAGCATCAGATAGAAATGTTGCTTAGGCAGATGACCTTTCAATTGTCTTCTAACCTTTAAGTTCCTAGATTCTGTCATGTTTGTAGAATCACTTTACACACCATACTGTTATGAAAATGAGAGCTGGTGGTAGAATCATTAGAGGAAAATAGATTTCACTTCATAAAAATTAACTGTTCTTCCAATTTTATACAAGTTCTATGAATTGTGTATCTAGTATTATGTAGAATAGGATGTTTGTCAATTTAGCTTTAAAAAGAAGTCATTAGTCCAAGTGAATAAAGTATCTGCCAAAAGAACTATCATTTTCCAATGATAGATAAAGAAGATTAATAGTGTAATATCTTTAAAAAATGCCTAAACAAATATCTAAACAAATGCCTAAATTAATGAATGTCTCACCATGCATTTTAGAAAACTGGGTTTTCTAAATCATATCCATCCATATCAAAGTTAGATCTTTTCTGGACCCACCTGACTTCTTAGCTTCTGTAGACCTGGGAAACATTATTGAGGTTTTCATACTATGCCACAGAGCAGGAGTGGACCTGAAGCTTAGCTCTTCAATACAGGTCAAAGGAGTAATTTTTCTTGATTTTATATTTCTAGCAATGGCAACATACCAATATGGTAAGAAGCAGAAAAGGCACAGCAATGGCATGTTGACTCATCTTGTGCCACTATTCAAGACCTACTGGGATAATGTTTGTTTTTGTTGAATTGGTTTTTAGTTTTTTCAGGTTTAAATTCTTTAAAAGAGAATTTGATTACTTTTACATATCTTAATTGAATCACTTTATGGTAATATATTCTTTTTATTTAGCCAGCTCAATGAAAGTTCATACTTGAAGCTCTTCAACAAATATAGGTTCCAGTGAAAAATATTGCAAGAATAGTTTTGACCAATTTGATTTAATCTTTATCACATAATTTAAAGTGTTTAGGTTCTTTGGCATACAACTGTTGTCTACTTCAAGTATTGATTTTTAAAATGGGCATAGAGAAACAGTTTCTTAATTGTGGTTGATACAGTAAAAAAAAACAAAAAGCCTTTGTTACATAAAGGCTTACCTTTCTCATTTCATTGAAACTTTTTTAGAATGAATGTAAGTTGTCTGGTTTTAGGGAATAAATCTTTCAATGTGATACTTCATTTCTTAATATATCTCCATCAAAATAAAATTTAACAAAATAATGTTTCAGTGTTAAATGAGTTTTATTCATTTTTCTGTAGGGGGAGTAATTTGAGAGGGAAAAATGGTGTAAAACTTGATGGTACTAATATTTTGAAATATATGCTTATTCTTGGTATGGCTGAAATGCATACCAGATCTTACTACCCTTGTCTGGGGAAATAGTGACTAAAGGAAACTAAATGAGTATGATCAGCTCTTTATAAACAAATTGTAAAATAAAGATCATCTTACACAGACTTCAAAATCTTCTGAACATATGTGTATTTTTAAAATGCTTACCCGGGCGCAGTGGCGCATACCTGTAATTCCAGCTATTCAGGAGGTTGAAGCAGGAGTATTGCTTGAGGAGGGGTTCGAGGCTGCATGAGCTATGATGATGCCACTGCGCTCCAGCCTGGGCAATAGAGCAAGACCCCATCTCTTAAAAAATTTTTTTTTATTTAAAATTTTTTTTAAAATGCTTAAATCTTGTGTTTTTCTACCAGAACACTAGTAACACATGTTTTCCAAACCCACATAAATACTTTATTACTCTTTAATTTTGTAGTTTTTTTGTTAGATTAAATTTAGGTCTGATTTCAAATTAAAATGTCTTGATTTTGAAATCAGACATTGTAAATAACATTATCATATCATTTTAATTCTTGAGAAAACTAAGAATTATGACAGCACACCCCTCATTTTACAGACTGAGGCTCTAGGAAGTTGACTTGTTGCTTGCTGCGTGTTCTGCTAGGAATGATACCTCGGCCAAGTGCTGGGACATAAAGATGACAAAGACATAATTCTTGCCCATAAGGAGTTTACACTCCAGTGGGGAGCCAAGACTAAACAAACCAGTATGCAGGCATACCTCAGAGATATCGCAGGTTCGGTTCTAGATAACTGCAATAAAGCAAATATTGCAATAAAGCAAGTCACATACATTCTTTGATTTCCCAGTGTGTATAAAATTTATGTTTATACTATACTGTAGCCTATTAAGTGTGCAGTAGCATTATGTCTAAAAAAAGTGCATGCTTTAAATTAAAAATATTTCATTGCTAAAAAGCTGCTAATGATCATCTGGACCTTCAGCAAGTTGTAATCTTTCTGCTGGTAGAGGGCCTTGATTCCATGTTGATGACAGGTGACTAGGCAGAGTGGTGGTTGCTGAAGGTTTAGGTGGCTGTGGCAGTTCCTTAAAATAAGACAACAATGAAGTCTCCTGCATCAATTGACTCTTCACGACAGATTTCTCTGTAGCGAGTGATGCTATTTGATAGCACTTTATCCACAGTAGAACTTTCAGAATTGGAGCCAGTCCATTTACACTCTGCTACTGTTTGATCAACTAAGTTTATGTAATATTCTAAATGATTTGTTGTCATTTCAACAGTGTTCACAGCATCTTCACGAGGAGTAGATTCCATCTCAAAAAACCACTTTCTTTGCTCATCCATAAGAAGCAACTGCTCATCCATGGAAGTTTTATCATGAGATTGCAGCAATTGAGTCACATCTTCTGGCTCCAGTTGTAATTCTAGTTCTCTTGCTATTTCCACCATGTCTGCTGTTACTTCCTCCACTGAAGTCTCAAACTCCTCAAAGTCATCTGTAAGGGTTGGAATCAACTTCCAAACTCCTATTAATGTTAGTATTTTGACTTCCTCCTATGAATAACAAATGTTGTTAATAGCATCTAGAGTGGAGAATCCTTTCCAGAAGATTTTCAATTGACTTTGCCCGCATTCGTCAGAGGAATCACTGTTTATGACAGATACAGCCTTACAGGATGTATTTCTTCAATAATAAGACTTGAAAGTTGAAATTACTCCTTGAGCCATGGACTGCAGAATGGATGTTGTATTAGCAGGTATGAAAACAACATTGTATCTTTGTACATCTTCATCAGAGTTCTTTGGTGAGCAGGTGCATTGTCAATGAGCAGTAGTATTTTGAAAGGCATCTTTTTGTCTAAGCAGTAGGCCCCAACAGTGGGCTTAAAATATTCAGTAAACCATGCTGTAAACAGATATACTTTCATCCAGGCTTTGTTGTTCCAATTATAGAGCACAGGCAGAATAGATTTAGCATAATTCTTAAGGGCCCTAGGATTTTCAGAAGGGCAAATAAACATTGGCTTCTACTTAAAGTCACCAGCTGCATTAGCCCCTAACAAGAGAGTCAGCCTGTCCTTTGAAGCTTTGAAGCCAGACATTCATTGACTTCTCCTCTCTAGCTATGAAAGTCCTAGATGGCATATTCTTCCAATAGAAGGCTGTTTTATCTACATTGAAAATCTCTCTTTTTAGTATAGCCACCTTTGTCAGTGATCTCAGCTAGATGTTCTGGATAACTTGCTGCAGCTTCTATATCAGCATTTGCTGCTTCACCTTGCACTTTTACGTCAGGGAGACAGCTTCTTTCCTTAAACCTCATAAAACAACTTCTGCTAGCTCCCACCTTTTTTTTTCTGCAGCTTCCTCACCTCTCTGCCTAGAATTGAACCGAGTTAAGGCCTTGCTCTGGATTAGGCTTTGGCTTAAGGGAATGTTGTGACTGGTTTTATCTTCTACCCAGACCATTAAAATTGTCTCCATATCAGCAATACAGGTGTTTTGCTTTCTTGTTATTTGTGTGTTCACTGAAGTAGCACTTTTACTTTCCTTCAAGAACTCTTCCTTTGCATTTACAACTTGGCTGTTAGGTGCAAGAAACCTAGTTTTTGGCTTCTCTTGCCTTTTGACACGCATTGCTCACTAAGCTTTATCATTTCTAGTTTTTTATTTAAAATGAGAGATTTAAAAGGAGTGACTCTTCCTTTCACTTGAATGCTTAGAGGCCATTTTAGGGTTATTAATTGGTCTAATTCCAATATTGTTGTGTATCAGGGAACATGGAGGCCCAAGGAAAGGAAGAGATATTGGGGAACGGCCAGTGGGGGAACAGTCAGAACACACACATTTATAGATTAACTACAATGTCATAACAATTGCAATAGTCATATTAAAGATCACTAATCACAAGTCACCGTAACAGGGAAAATAATAATGAAAAAGTTTGAAATATTGCAAGAATTACCAAAATGTGACACTGAGACACAAAGTGAGCACATGCTCTTAAAACTGCGGCCCCCCCCCAACCCCTGGGCTGTGGCCTGTTAGGGACCTGGCCAGGCCACAGACTCCACCCCACACCCCCCATCCCTACTACCCCCAACCCCAACCTGGTCCGTGGAAAAATTGTCTTCCATGAAACTAGTCCCTGGTGCCAAAAAGGTTGGGGACCGCTGTGGATAATGACGCTGATAGACTTACTCGACACAAAATTGCCACAAACCGTCAATTTGTGAAAAATGCGGTAACTGCAAAGCACAATAAAATGACATATGCCTGTACAATTTTGTAAGTGACAAGCTTGAAAGATCTTCTGAGTTTGTAGAGTCATAGAGATGAAAAACTGTCCCCAGCCTGTGGAGTTAAGGGAAGGCTGCCTAAATAGGGGGTGAGTCCTCAGCTGAGACCTACAGAAAAAAAGATGTCTTAGTTCTGTAGCCTGTGTAGATGAATAGGGCTTATTATATGATTCTCTGTGCATTTTTGAGTCTGATACATTTCATCAAATGATGATGATGGTAGGGATTATGTGGGCGAATGGGAGGAAGGGAACTAAGCAAAAGGTTCTTTATATTCTTCTGTGCCACACTGTTTCTCCCCGATTGTCTTACTCATATCCTCATGTTTAATGACAAGAATTTAAATATAAAACAAATTATTTTATATAAATGCTATAATTGAAAGCACAGGAAAGACCAAAGCACAAAGCAAAATATAAACAGTAGGAAACATTGATGTAAGTATTTAAGAAGTTGATATTAAGAATCGAAGGAACAACTAAAACGTAAAGAGATCAATGTGGCATATGTGTACCACACATCATCATTTAATCTCAGAAAAAACCCAAAACAATTAGAGATTTTCATAAAATATTTAGTTTTTTTGATGTTCAAATGATTTAATTTTATTAAATGATGCTAATAACAGATAATAAGTAGTTGCTTTTAATGATCTTTATTGTTGAAGTACAAGTGGTTCTGAAATATTTTTCATCCAGCAAGTGAAGTCAGAAGAGCCCTGACTTACTGTTACCTAGGCTACTACTGCCCTTCCTCAGTCTCTATCCAACTCAGAGTGGCGGAGTCACAGGTGCCATGGCAAGGACCATGCATAGGCTTTCCCTGCTGCGTACACGGAACATGCCTTAGACCTGGACAGCAGCAAAACTGGGTCTCAGATTAGCAGTCACTGGCTACAGTTACTGAGATTGTTACTTCATACACTTGGTTATATGTACAGATGGGCAAAAGAGAGATCAGGGAAAAGTATGCATGACAGTTCCTTCAATAAAAATAAAACCATTTAAAGTAAGCAGCCTACTGATGGTGTGCCAGTAGCTTCATCTTCCTAGTTGAAAGACATATTTTAATGTTATCTATTAATATTTAGATACATTGACCTTCTCCAGGTACATTGTGCATGCAGTATTACTGGTTTTTTGTTCATTAATCCTCTGGGATGGGACCTGGTCAGGTTTATTGACTTCTTCCCTTTACAGGTATCATTGCCATGTCTTTCCGTACATGGGTTGTGTGTTCTGCAGTGGTATGTCTCTTCCACAGACTGACTGACGCTTTTAAACTGAAGCTTGAATCTTTGTGTTCCGGGCCAGTACTGACAAGAGTGATGTAATATAATGTGATTTCAATGGTATTTAATTTGATAATTTGATATAATTTTTTTCCTTTTTTACTTTGTTTTGTTATTGAGAAACTAGCAGTCTTTCCAGGATAGTACATTTCTGAATTTTCTTTCAAACCTATTTAATTCATCAAAAATATTTTTGCAAAAGGAAAAACTGATAATTGAGAACATTTACATGTATCGTAAGTATAATGATTTGTGGATTGAGTAAAGCTATGGCAGGTGGTACTTGATATAACAAGGAAAGCTTTTATAGTATAAATTTACCCCAACAGCATTATGCATCCTTAAAAATGATTTTTTGATCAGAATGCTTCAGTAAGAACATTCATCACATAACTCTTGGTTTCATAAATGTAATTTAAGGTAAATTTAACATCTTGTTTAAACAGCTAAACTAAGAGGCATGATTTTGTTAGATAATTGCCGTAGTATATTTAATAATGTATTTCATTAAGAATCACTTTTGTTGCTATTGTTGATAACTAAAGTTCCTTCTGATATGTATGATTTGGAAAGTGTCATGGAAAACTATGGATATACTATAAAACTTGCCTGGTTTAACCAATACTTAGCAGTTAAATCTGTGTAATTGGAAAGAAGTGACCCAAGGTATTGTGGAGCATACTATTAACTTCAGGTGGAACAAAGCCTTGGAGATGTGAGACAGCATGATCCATTCAGGGATCTGCAAGTTAAATAAATTTCAAAATTGTCACATGGCAAAGGTCAGTTATAACAAACAAGTAAATAAATATGCAAGTGTATGTATATGTACACACATAAAAATTTACAATTCTGAAACACACACCCTGGAGTTTTCTCTTATTCTGTGATCCAATACAATATTTTTAGCAGAACATGCTTTATAATAAGAAGTGCATGAAGATCTTGTCTTCAAAAATGGGGAACATTTTTAAGACAGAGTGTACTCTGTGAGTAAATACAGAGTGTCTGCTAAGTGTAAAAAACCTTAGGAGCTTTGATCAAATGCCAGCTGTTACATCAGTTCTGTTCGTAATCTTTCTTGCTGATCTGTGACCTTGACCTTGTGCCTGTGTGTCTATGTCAAATCTGTTTTAGGGATGGGGAAACCATAGTTGAGTTTAATAGGATTTATGTTCCAATCTCAAAGGATGTCCCTGTATATATATTATAAACACTCAAACAATTCCAGAAGAAAAAACATCCATTTTCTGTTATATTTCTTATTTTGATAGAGCTTGGAAAATATTATGCTTTTGAAAACTGATAGAAAGCACCAGTTACTCTAAAGAGCTATAGGGAAAGGTTAGGAGAAGCTTTATCCTCTGTTAGTTTTTTATTTAAATACTTTTTTTATTCTTATGTGCTACCAAAATAATTTGTTAATGATTATTTTGTGTTCCTTCATGTAAACTGTTATTTATTTGAGAACAGTAGAAGATAGTAAAGAGACATTAGTGCTAATGATAAATTTTGTATGTACTTTCTGTCCTATAATAATTAGTTCTTTTCCTGGAGTTTTTAAAATTACAGTCAGAATTAATTTTATTTAACAATATTCTAGTTACTATGTTTTCAAGACAATATAGCACAGCATCCAGGAATGTATTGTATATTTGAAATAGAAATTGTTTTGCAGTTTAGCTCTTTCTCTAGCTCTTTTGAATCTCTTGCTCTTTGATTTTTAACTTAAGGTCTCAAACTTTTGCATCTTAATTTAATTTTGATTTAAAATTTAATTTTTTTTAGATAAACTGTAGAGGAAACATAAAATGAATAGTGGATTATTGAATCTGATTCATATATATATAAGCATTCTGAGGATAATTTGGAGCCAAGAAGCCCTTCTTTATTTCACTGTATCAATTATACAGGGGATTTGTTTCTGTAACCAGGACAGTTACTTTATCTCTCTCTTGCATTTGTCCATGTCAACAAAGATTCTGCATCTGTACTGTTGTCTTGCATTTTATTCAGTATATAGACATTACAAAAGAAGCAAAAGTTCTGGTTTAAATATAAGCTCATATTTTGCTTTTAAATAAACATCTGTTTGAAATTCTGTGACCCTACTGAAGAATGTAGTGAAGATAAATAACTTTTTGGGGATTAGGTGGGTAGGGTGTATGGCTATTTCAAAACCATTTCCTTCCCCTAGAATTCAGTAAAAAGACTATAAAACATATTGGTTAGGGCTATTTCCACAACTTTATGACAGCGTATCATCTTTCTGGTTAAAATGCTTTTCATTTTTATCAACTACAATTTGACATATTACATGGAATCATAGAAATAAAAGGTCCTCAGATACATATGTCCTTGTGTTGAACACTTGAGTTAGTCAGGCAATAGTGTCTCCTAGTGAGTGCTTGTTAGTAGGGGATGTGAGTGACACTGTTTTACTCCTATGGAAGCAGCTGACAAGCAAGTTAAAGCTGATGAACCTGGAAGTTAGGAGCAAATTTGGCCTTGGGCAAAAATGTAAACCCCTCAAGGTTGCAACGGAGAGCGATCCAGGCAGCTGTTCTACTAGCTACAGTGACAGTCAGTGGCTTCCATGCCTACCTGTCTCTGAAGAGTATTTATACCTGTACCTAAAAGGAGAACCGCTGGGAGACAGCAAGAAACTCTTAAGATGAAATTTCAAATATTGAGGCCCTCAGTTGAGCAAAATGATTTTAGATAAGTTCATTTTTTGGCATCCATTAAATTGTACAACCACACATCTATCTTTTGATAAAGATGATACTTCAAAGAAAGTTATTATCTTGGAATTCAAATTCCATCAAAAGACATGTTCTAATTTTGATTCATTTTTTGCAAGAAATTAGAAATATATTTTAATAAATGAAATTTCAGGCTTATTCTTTTACTATTCTCTTATCATTCCTTGCTGTGCAATACCAATGCTTGAATGTTCTTTTATTTTTCTTAATGTTTCTTTCCAACAACTTTCTAACTTTTAATTAATAGTAGAGCATTCACTGTAGTCTTCACTTTTTAATGAAGCTCCAGGACTCTTATCTAATGTGTTACTCTTCCTTTTCTTGTTCTATGAGATGAAGTGTTGGGTTTTACGTATTCCAACTTTTCATTGGCCCTTGGTTTGGAAAGCTGATTTCATCCATTTGGATAAAATATTTAGTGTTACATCCTATTGGTAAATTGTTCTTGGGTTTTTTGTTTCCTGTTCAACTTGTAAAACTTCCTTTCAAAGTCCCACCTTAGAAAACACCAAGAGTTTTCTGAATACCTGGATCTATATTGTTTAAATAAAAGGTTCAATAATTAGGACTTTGGAATCTTCTTAGTATGTACTTAGATGTTTTTCTTCTAATACTTAATGAAACACATTAATGTCTTTCTTACTCTTTTGTATAAAAAGTACCCCTGAAATAATCCACAGTGGAATGTAGATATTATTTTCCCATAGGAATTATTCTTGAATGATATAATTAAACTAGCCCTCCAATTATTTCTGCATTGCAGAAAGCTGAATTGCCGAAATTTCAATAAATTCAGTACTCAAACAGAGACTATTTGATAATGCATAAGAAATTGGGGGAAATTGCACGGAAACAATTGAAAGTCATGAGTTATTCCTTAAACGTAATTTAAATAACATATAAAGTGACTTCATAGATGTTTAATCGTTTAAATATGTTTTTAATGGAGAATTTGATTGCAAGTAAGAAACTGAATTTTTTCCTTAAAAACAGCTGGAGAAGGAATTTTGTAATTATTTATCTATTCTCAACCAAAAGTAGTCCCACATGTAAGAATTCTATTAGATGCATCTTTCATTTGTCTAAGTAACAGCTTGTTACTTGTATTTTACCATGGTAAAGTGTGTAAAAGTTCTGCAAAGTTTCCCTTTGTGTAGTAAACCATTTTCAACTAGAGAATGTAAAACACTTTGCAGTGGAAATAGTTTTACTTCAGAGAATCAATAAAACACCCATTTATGAACTGTTAATATACAAATTATTTACAACTTTTATTGCTAAAGCTCTAAAAAAAGTTACACTTCAACCTAATTTCATACTTTTCAGGTACTTAAAAGAAAATGCAGTTCTTTTTAAAATGTAGTTTGTAATTCAAGCATTTTACTAGATATTTCCTTAAAATAGTCTGTGTTAAAACTTGGATCTTTCCCAAAATCTATCTATGCATATGGTCAAATTGCATGGAATTTGGTTTAGTTTGATTTCACTATTTTGTTGATAATTCTGTCTCACCATAACAATAACTTTTTTTTTACATTTACTGGTTTACTACAAAGTATATTATAAAGGATACTGGTGAACACCAGAGGAAGAGCTGCATAGGGAGAGGTATGGGGGAAGGGGCCTGGAGCTTCCTAGCACACCATGAGTTCCACTATTCAGAAACTCCAGTTTTTTCCACTATAGGCTTTGGACCAGTAAAATCTCAATTTTATAAAATTTAAGAAATAATTTAATGCTTATAAACAATTTTAATTACTAGGAGGAAGATTCAGTTTATAATTTTAACACTGTCAAGTAATTGGGCATGAATTTTATTAAATTGTCATGAAATGCATTAACCTTTGGTGTACGTTCAGGTTCTTTGGACCCAGTTTTAGTTTTTGAGAGTTTTTTTAAAAGTGTTTCTAACTAGTATAACGGATCCTATTATATGACTTTTATTCTTTTAGAAAGTTTTAAGGAATGTGTTTTTAATAAAATAGAACATAGTATCTTCCTATTACCATATGTGTCCATTGGAACCTTTTATAAATGAAAGGTACATTATGGAATTTAGTGATGTTATTTTTTATATTAATATATCTTTAAGCATTTTGCCAGTTTACCATCTTGATATTTAATTCATCATTTATTCTCATCTGTGCTAAAAAAAAAAAGACTAAAATAATAAAATAAAAGGAAAATAATGGAAGTACTTAGAAGGATGATACAATAGTGAAATAAGGCATCATGCTGTTATACCATCATTTTTCTTATAGCCCTTTATACTGCATCATCTTTCAAGAAGGTAAAGAAAAAATCTGGAAATACTATCCTTATAGTCTTTCAATTTTGTTATAAGGTTGTATTAAACATAATAGAGAATTCCGTATTTTTCATTTTCTGTCCATAATGTCAAAGAGAATAAAGTTGACATAGGAAGATGTTTCAGTTAGATGAGCCAGAAGATGAATGCAAAGAAGCTGATAGTAGCGCTGTAGGCATGAAGGATGATGGTGCTTATTGATTATATAAGCAACATATCTGACTATTGTCTTCAGATGATGATATAGCCTCAATGAATTTTCTCAAACTCAAAAATCGATGAGTGAATAATGTAGTTCAACAATATTATTCTAAGAACAAAAAGGAAATACAGTATTTTCATCCAGTTAGTCACTCAATAGGAAGGACTTCATCACTCAGTAGAACCTCTACTGCTCTGTGTAGCTGAAAGGGTGTGTGACAATATTCTTTGGTCTTTTATGATGTTGAAGCACCCGTATTTACTTGAAACTGTTCTTAAGGGGACAAATACTGAAGGCAGGTGTGTGATAAAAGAGATTGGAAGGAAACATCAAACTTTGTTTGATAGAGAAACAAAGTAATTCATTGGAATTCTAATATAAAAATGAAAAATGTTTGGCAATTATGGAAAAAAGAAGATTTCTGTCCTCTCTTCAACATAATAATGAACTGTTGGAGTTTTCAAAAGTAGCAGATTTTGACTTATGCAGGTACAGAAAAAAGACCCAGAAGTCCTAGAACCTTTTAGACATGTATTTGAAAAATGGAATCAGTATTTATAAGATATTTCCAGATTCATCCATGACAGTTGATGAAACAAACATCATTGAGTTAGCTATTATTCTATTATTGGGTAGGTTTTGTTTTCTTCCCCTTTATATATATGCATTTTTAATGTTCATTAAAGAAATTTTTCTTTACTTTTCCTGTCATATCTACCAACCTAATGTTTAAAGACCCACTAGGAATATAATCTATTTCAGTTTCTAAACTAAGGTTTTCTTTCTAAAACCGCATAAGAGCTGCCAAATTTATGAGGTTTTTATTTGTTCTTAGTATTTTTTTCCCTCTATTTTTTTCTTTTTCTGTCCCTTCAGTGCTTTTATTCTCATTAGTTCCTCTCCTCTTCCATAAACTGAATTTTGGAAAAATTCTGTTCCCTTGACTCAGAAATCATTTAACAAGTGTATGCCATACCAGTAAAATCTCCCCCTGTGTTTATGAAGAAAATGTTGCGTATCTTCAGACAGACACATACGTAAGCTCTAGTAAAATAAATCGTTGTTGAACTTAAGGAAATGACAAACTAGTGGATCACAGTATTTTGTAAACTATTCCAGTTCTAAAATATATTGCTTGAAATCCCTAAAGAAACCTAATTCCTAAATGTGTATTTGTAACTGGATATACTCAAGTATAAACCTGACGACGTTTTTAAGTAATATGTATTTAAAACCAGGCAAAATACATTGGTGCTTCAAGAATAATGTAGTTGTGTTTTGCTAAAAAAAAAGAATCAGACTAATACTGAATAACTTTAAATAACATTTTTAACCTTAAGACATCTATTTATTAGGTGGTGGTCATGTGTTACATCAAACCCTAATACTCATAGGTTCCAACAAGCTTTACTATATCCAGGTATCATGCTTCATTTTCTGTTTTTCTATATTTCTTAATTAAATTCTATACTATTGAAATGAAAAGGCAAAACTTAGAGGTGGGAAGGATTGTTAGTGATTTCTCCCTCATTAGTTGTTTTAAGGGATAGAAAAGGAAGGTATCTGAAGAAATTTGGCCCACTCTGCGGCCTACAGAGCGTTCAATAGGAGGGTCTAAGTGAATTCAGGCCTTAAGTAGTCTCTGAATTCCTGCTTTCTTAGGTATTCCATTTCCTGGTGAATGTTGGTATGTTATGCCACTGAGTGTCACCTGAAACATCCTCTCCAAGTAGCCATGACCTTTATCTTCTTAAAAAACAGGTTTTCATGAGAAGTTCATTTTCCTCCACTGCTTCATGTAATCGGTGCTTTTTATAGGATTTCTTTTCAAATAAATTAATGAAAAATAACCACCTTGACTTACAGTAGAATTTTTTGAAAGCCATTATTCATCTTCCCTTCAAATCTATTCTAAATTTGTTTCTTGCCCACTTTTGTAGAAGATAAATTATTATATACACATGGTTATGCTTATACATACTATGTCAGCCACATTTTCTAAAGGAAAAATGTTTTGTTTTATAATTTTCATTTAAAAACCTTAAAAATATTTTTCAATAACTTTTTAAAAATTTTTTTGTACTTATTGATGTAAGAAAGTCATGTGAAAAGAAATAGCATGGGTAGGAGAAAATTTTATATTAGGAATATTCTAGAAACTTAAGGGTACAAGTTCACCTTGCTTCATCCTTTAGATGTTGCTTTATCACATCCCACTTTTTTAAATTAACATAACTCACTAATTCCAAAACAGACTCCAAGCAGAATGGGAGTTCAGTAAGAGTTTGTTGTATTGATTTAAATGAAATGAACCAATTGAATATTTAGAATGACCTTTGCCTTGTCATTTCTTTGATTTACAGTGATGAACTTACGGTATGTGGTTTCAGATTTGTGATTTCAATTATTTCAGCTTCTCAGCTGTCCATGTTTTCAGAGGGAGGGAGAGAGACAGAGAAAGAGGGGGAGTGTGTGTGTGTTTGAATATCAAAATGCCTTCCTTCTACTAGCAGTTTGGGCATTCAATAACTTAATGTATGATAAGGTTCAGTTATATATTGAGTGTGTTGCACTGTACTAATTATAATTAGCACAGGCCTCTGACCCAAGGAGCTTAATGAAATTGTATATGTCATCTTTTGTTCTTGAAGTTAACTTAAAAATTAAGTATGTTTTCTTGTTTAAGAAATGATTACTCTTAGTCTCTGTCACCTAGTTTCTCTGTTAAGATAAGAAATAAATGATAGATAGATGAATAAATGGTAAAATGCAGTATTAGAGCCCCTTTGCAGAGAAAATATGGTAATTCATTTTTAAATCAACTTCCAGATCTACTTTGTAAATTCAGAAATGTATAAAGTCAGTGTTTTTAAAGCAATGAATAATACTTTGCAATTTATATAATGCATAGTAAAATGTGAAATAGAAATAGCATGGATAATGTGAACCCAAAGATGCTCCAGTAACCTTACTTCATTCTTCTGCTCAGTGAAGTACTTCTTAAGGCTACCTACAAATAAATATGAAGTGGCTGATATGATTTTTGACTGATTTTCTTTACTCAAGAACCAAAAGATTGGCAGTGGTATGGAGAGAAATATTTTGGATTTGCATACCCCATTAAATGGTTGTTAAATGCCTTAATTAGTTGAGAATGAATTGTATATTAATGGTTTTTAGTAGAATTATAAAACTGTGTTTCCTCAACTCTAAGATGTCATCCATTGTAAAATGCACCGTTATTTTTGTACCACTGAGAAAAAAATATGCCTCCAATTAAGCAACATTTCCTCAACTGTAAGATATATACCAATGGAAGAAAGTAGTGTGTTTAGTTGGGTTACTTCCCCACTCCCTGAAAAACAAGTCAAAGTTTTGTTAGTAAACTTTAGTAAAGGGAAAACGGGAGAATGGATTAGGTGGTAGTCATCAGGCCTACCATAATTATCATCATTTCATTTCAGGATCATTATAAATCTCTTCAAATGTCAATGTTACTTAAAGTACACTACAGCAAAGCTTAGAGACCTTTTAAAAATGGTGGCTTTGGAATCTCAAGAAAGTCCCATCTCAACCTACTTACTTATTTTAATCGTTGTTGCCTCTTTTCTATATCTTGTTCTTGGGCTATCATTTTTTATCCTTTTAATAAATAAATCTAATAATTTGATACAATCAAATAATTCTTTTCTAAAGTTTGACTTTTAGTTAAGCATTTCACCCAAAAGGCTACAGAGTCATCTTTAAATTAAAATTAATTTTTTCACCTCCTTGTGGACCAAGGTAGTTGTTGATAGAACTGAGGGAGTCTAATAACTTGAACAACACATTCTGACATCTTGAAAAACAAATTATGGAATTCATCCCAG
Source organism: Daubentonia madagascariensis (assembly GCA_023783475.1). Lineage (NCBI taxonomy): Eukaryota > Metazoa > Chordata > Mammalia > Primates > Daubentoniidae > Daubentonia > Daubentonia madagascariensis. The sequence goes on along the minus strand of JAKFHU010001684.1, from coordinate 17,656,545 downwards.
CTTCTTTTCCAAAGAGTATAAATGGCTCCCTTCCTTAGATCAATTTTGACAAGAACTTATCTAACAGGTTTTCAGAAAGGCAATGGCTGCTTCCTTCTTCAATTTTATATATATTGTGATAGAAAATTGGTACCTTCTTAGATAAATATCAGTGGACTATTTTTCAAATTCTGACTAACGTGTCTTTTGACATTTCTCGTTGTACTTCACGTATATAGTAATGTTCTGACTTCTTTATCTGTAAGGAATGGACCTGACATTAAAAGTTCCACATAAAGCACATGAGTAAGGATTTTTAAAAAACTGTGTTAAACCTTTGATACCCTGAAAGAGGACCTGAAGAGTCAGTCTCTGTCTTTAATAAGTCACGGGAAAAACTATAGGAGGATAAGCTTTGACTGTATTTTAAAGCTTATAAATATGATTAAGACTGCCACACTTTGTACAGGCCCACAAATTAATCCTAAACTTGTTACTGCTTCCATTTTTTTTGAAGACAGAAATTCTAAAAATTACTTGTAGAATGTCTGGTGTTTGGGGGATGATGTCAGAAGTGAATCTGTTCTGTTGGCCTCAACCCCACATCAGACTCATCAGATGAGTCCTGTCATATGCGTTTCTTTTCCTTTTTCTGCACATCTACTTTTGTTTCTTCCTAAGTGCCCGGTAATATAAGGAAGCTAATTCTAGTTGCCTTATAGAACTATAAAGGAGACTTACCATTCACATTACTTTGCATAAAGGTGCTTATGAAAATTCAGGAACTTGCTGGGCTTTGGAAGGCAGTTATATAATGTTAAAGTATTTTCTCTCCTCTAAATGATTTGATCATTTTAATATGGATTAACAGGGGATTTCCAGTAGATATTTTCAATTGAATAGGAATGGCAATAAAATAAATTACTAAAGAAGTGACTATAATACATATATATGTGTATTATTTATGTGTATAATATATGTATAAACTTACAAATGCTACGTTCTTTTGCTTATAGGTATCATAACTTGATCCTAGTTCTGTACCTCCTTAACTATTTTTATTTTTATTTTTTTTTAGAACACTGATATTTGCATTTAATGGGGAACAAAAGATGAAGAACGAAAAGCAGTATATTCACTAAGGATTATATCTGCTTACTGCTACAGACCTGTGTTTTAAGGAATTCTTCTGCTCCCTCTTGCTTAGAAGTTGATCAGCTCTGTGGTCAGGCAGCATTGGAGTTTGCCTGCCTTCATCGTGTCATTGCCAGAAGAAATCCTGGCCGGAATGTAACAGTTCATCTCTATCTGATTGCCATGGAAGGTGATAAACTGACATTCACTTATTAAAGTTACAGCTCATTCACTCACAGAAAACCGTTCTTTAAAGTGAATAGAAACCAAGCCCTTGTGAACACTTCTATTGAACATGACTCATGGAGAAGAGCTTGGCTCTGATGTGCACCAGGATTCTATTGTTTTAACTTACCTAGAAGGATTACTAATGCATCAGGCAGCAGGGGGATCAGGCACTGCCGTCGACAAAAAGTCTGCTGGGCATAATGAAGAAGATCAGAACTTTAACATTTCTGGCAGCGCATTTCCCACCTGTCAAAGTAATGGTCCAGTTCTCAATACACACACATACCAGGGATCTGGCGTGCTGCATCTCAAAAAAGCCAGACTGTTGCAGTCTTCTGAGGACTGGAATGCAGCAAAGCGGAAGAGGCTGTCTGATTCTATCGTAAATTTAAATGTAAAGAAGGAAGCTTTGCTAGCTGGCATGGTTGACAATGTGCCTAAAGGCAAACAGGATAGCACATTACTGGCCTCTTTGCTTCAGTCATTCAGCTCTAGGCTGCAGACTGTTGCTCTGTCACAACAAATTAGGCAGAGCCTCAAGGAGCAAGGATATGCCCTCAGTCATGATTCTTTAAAAGTGGAGAAGGATTTAAGGTGCTATGGTGTTGCATCAAGTCACTTAAAAACTCTGTTGAAGAAAAGTAAAGCTAAAGATCAAAAGCCTGATACCAGTCTTCCTGAGGTAACTAAAAATCCCATCAGAGATAGGTTTGTAGAGTCACCTCATCATGTTGGACAAAGTGGAACAAAGGTCATGAGTGAACCCTTGTCATGTGCTGCAAGATTACAGGCTGTCGCAAGCATGGTGGAAAAAAGGGCTAGTCCTGCCACCTCCCCTAAACCTAGTGTTGCTTGTAGCCAATTAGCATTACTCCTTTCAAGTGAAGCCCATTTGCAGCAGTATTCTCGGGAGCATGCTTTAAAAACGCAAAATGCAAATCAAGCAGCAAGTGAAAGACTTGCTGCTATGGCCAGATTGCAAGAAAATGGCCAGAAGGATGTTGGCAGTTTCCAGCTCTCAAAAGGAATGTCAGGCCATCTTAATGGTCAAACAAGAACACCGTCAAGCAGACTAATGGCCAGCAAAAGTAATGCTACAACATTTCAAAATCCAGTGGGCATCGTTCCTTCTTCTCCCAAAAATGCAGGCTATAAGAACTCACTGGAAAGAAACAATATAAGACAAGCTGCTAATAATAGTTTGCTTTTACATCTCCTTAAAAGCCAGACTATACCTAAGCCAATGAATGGACACAGTCATAGTGAGAGGGGAAGCATTTTTGAGGACAGTAGTACACCTACAACTGTTGATGAATATTCAGATAACAATCCTAGCTTTACAGATGACAGCAGTGGTGATGAAAGTTCCTATTCCAACTGTGTTCCCATAGACTTGTCTTGCAAACACCGGATCGAAAAACCAGAATCTGACCAACCTGTTTCTCTAGATAACTTAACTCAGTCCTTGCTAAATACTTGGGATCCAAAAGTCCCAGATGTAGATATCAAAGAAGATCAAGATACCTCAAAGAATTCTAAGCTAAATTCACACCAGAAAGTAACACTTCTTCAATTGCTACTTGGCCATAAGAATGAAGGAAATGTTGAAAAAAATGCCAGTCCTCAGGGAGTACATAGTGATGTGACAAAGTTCAATACACAAAATTACACAAGGACTTCTGTAATAGAAAGCCCCAGTGCAAATCGGACTACCCCAGTGAGCACTCCACCGTTACTTACATCAGCCAAAGCAGAGTCTCCCATCAATCTCTCTCATCACTCTCTGGTCATCAAATGGAATTCCCCACCGTATGCCTGCAGTACTCAGTCTGAAAAGCTAACGAATACTGCATCTAACCATTCAATGGACCTTACTAAAAGCAAAGAATCGCAAGGAGAGAAACCAGCCCCAAATGAAGGTTCACAAAACTCTGCAACTTTTAGTGCCAGTAAGCTGTTACAAAATTTAGCGCAGTGTGGAATGCAGTCTTCCATGTCAGTGGAAGAGCAGAGACCCAGCAAACAGCTGTTAAGTGTAAACACAGATAAACCTATAAGTATGATTGATAGATTAAATAGCCCTCTGCTCTCAAATAAAACAAATGCAGTTGAAGAAAATAAAGCGTTCAGTAGTCAACCAACAGGTCCTGAACCAGGACTTTCTGGTTCTGAAATAGAAAATCTGCTTGAAAGACGTACTGTCCTCCAGTTGCTCCTGGGAAACCCCAACAAAGGTAAGAGTGAAAAGAAAGAGAAAATTCCTTTAAGAGATGAAAGTACTCAGGAACATACAGATAGAGCTTTAAGTGAACAAATATTGATGGTGAAAATAAAATCTGAGCCTTGCGATGACTTACATATTCATAATACAAATGTGCACTTGAGCCATGATGCTAAGAGTGCCCCATTCTTAGGTATGGCTCCTACTGTGCAGAGAAGCACAGCTGCCTTACCAGTGTCTGAGGACTTTAAGTCGGAGCCTGTTTCACCTCAGGACTTTTCTTTCTCAAAGAATGGTCTGCTAAGTCGATTGCTGAGACAAAATCAAGAGAGTTACCTGGCAGATGATTCAGACAAGAGTCACAGAAATAATGAACTGACACTTCTAGAATCAAAGAATCTTTGCATGGTCCCTAAGAAAAGGAAGCTTTATGCTGAGCCATTAGAAAATCCGTTTAAAAAGATGAAAAATAACATTGTTGACGTCGCAATCAATCCCAGTGCTCCAGAAGTACTGTATGGGCCCTTGCTTAACCAGGAAGATCTAAAATTTAGCAGAAATGATCTTGAATTTAAATATCCTGCTGGTCATGGTTCAGCCAGTGAGAATGAACATAGGAGTTGGGCCAGAGAGAGCAAAAGCTTCAATGTTCTGAAACAGCTGCTTCTCTCAGAAAATTGTGTGCGAGATTTGTCCCCGCACAGAAGTAACTCTGTCATCGACAGTAAAAAGAAAGGACACAGAAATAATGTGACCAATAGCAAACCTGAATTCAGCATTTCTTCTTTAAATGGACTGATGTACAGTTCCATGCAGCCCAACAGCTGCATGGATAACAGGACATTTTCATACCCAGGAGTAGTAAAAACTCCCATGAGTCCTCCTTTCCCTGAGCACTTGGGCTGTGTGGGGTCTAGACCAGAATCCGGGCATTTGAATGGGTGTTCCATGCCCAGTGAGAAAGGACCCATTAAGTGGGTTATCTCAGATGTGGATAAGAATGAGTATGAAAAAGACTCTCCAAGACTGACCAAAACTAACCCAATATTGTATTACATGCTCCAGAAAGGAGGCAGTTCTGTTACCAGTCGAGAAACACAGGACAAGGACATTTGGAGAGAACCTTCATCTGCCGAAAGTGTCTCACAGGTTACAATCAAAGAAGAGTTAGTTCCTGCTGCAGAAACTAAAGCTTCTTTCTTTAATTTAAGAAACCCTTACAATAGCCATATGGGAAATAATGCTTCTCACCCACACAGCGCAAATGGAGAAGTTTATGGACTTCTGGGAAACGTGCTAACAATAAAAAAAGAATCAGAATAAAATGTACCTGCCATCCAGCTTTGGATCTTTTAAAAACTAATTAGTATGAACTTGAGATCTGTATAAATAAGAGCATGATTTGAGAAAAGCATGGTATAATTGAAACTTTTTTCATTTTGAAAAGTATTGGTTACTGGTGATGTTTAAATATGCATACTAATTTTTGCTTAACATTAGATGTCATGAGGAAACTACTGAACTAGCAATTGGTTGTTTAACACTTCTGTATGCATCAGATAACAACTGTGAGTAGCCTATGAATGAAATTCTTTTGTAATCATAAATAATAGGCATAAATTAAAATGTAAAACTCCATCCATAGTGGATTAATGCATTTTGCTGCCTTTATTAGGGTACTTTGTTTTGCTTTTCAGAAGTCAGCCTACGTAACATTTTTAAAATTCCAACTGTTAAATAACTCTTTAAAGGATGATTCTTGAATAAAAAACCCTAGTGCTGATTTACATCTCATTATCCAATTTAAAAATAAATTAGAAAAATATATGCTTACATTTTTCACTTTTGCTAAAAAACATATTTATTTTTAACTCTTGGAAGGGGTTTTATGGTTCCCAATGTGTCTGCCCCACCCCAGTCCTTTTCAATATGTATTTCTTTAAACCTTGTACTACTTAATAAAAATTGATTACAATTGAGAGAAGTTTGATAGATCCTTAAAAAAAAGGCATATTTCCATTTTTGTATTTTAACTACTTTATTAAATTAATACTCCTCCTTTTACAGAATTAGGAAAGTTAATATTTATCTTCGGGTGGTTTCCTGAATAGTTGAATATTTAAGAAATTGTTTTTAACAACAGAAACAAAATGGCTTTTCTTTGGACAGTTTTCACCATGTCTTGTAAAAGTTAATTCTCACCATTCCTATGGTAGCTGCGAGTCACGACCAGGATTCCTTAAAGCTGGACTCAGACCACTTGCATTAGAATCATCTGGAGCATTTGTTTTGAAATGCAGATTCACAGGCATCTCAGATCTACGGAACAAGAATCTCTGCTAAGTGAACCTGAGAATCTTCCATCTGCATCCTAACATGCTCCCTAGGTGTTTCTTCTGCACACTGAAGTTTGAGAACCATTGCTTATGACTTTTCTCAGAACATGGGACTGTAAAAAAAACTATTTGATGCCTATATTTTCCCCAGTACAGTCACACATCAACTCAAAATTTGCAATATTGTAGTTCATATTATTACCGTTATGTCTTTGAGAATCGGGTTCAGAATACTTTTTATGACAAAAAAAATAGGGTGGAGGGGACAACTTTCATATCTGGCTCAATATCTCAGGAAAATCTGTGATTATTTGTGTGTTCTAATGTGTAACATCAACTTAATTAGCCTTAGGGATGGAATAACAGGGCCACTTACCAAACTCAGGTGATTCCAGGATGGTTTGGAAACTTCTCCTGAATACATCCTTAACATCTACTAAAACCATTGTCCTAAGAACAATGCTGACAAAGATTAAAACAGTTCAAACCCAAGAAAAGCACCAAACTCAGATTGACTAAACAAAAAAGTACAAAGGGCAAATACACATGACAATTGTACACAATCACTTCATTGGATTATTTTAAACTAGTGATTAAAAGTAGACATTGATACCGTCTTAGAAGAACTTAATATATTATTGAGCCACATGGGGTTTTGATCTTGAAACAAGTCTGTTTTTAAGTTCAATTTTTACAAACCACAATTCATTCACCAGATAATATTTTTGTTTTTAATTGTGAACCAGGTTAGCAACGAACTTATCAAAAATTATTATATTATCACTATTAATTAGAAGGAAATTCATTTAAAGTTATTCTACTCGAAGTTGTTTCTAAGATTTTTATATTAAAAATGGGTGTTATTTCCTAATATGATCTAAAACCCTAAATGGTTATTTTTTTTTCTCAAAATGATTTGTAAATAATTACTGGAGATAGTATACAATAATAGGAGTGAATATTAAGCTACATCATGGGGAGGTGAAGGCATACTTATTCTGACATAAAATTCCACTGGCCAGTGAATATGTTCTACTCCGTGTCCATAATGTGACAATCTTATTGTCAACACTCTATAAGTAAGCTTTTAAACAAGTCATTTGTCTCCATCACTGTGAAAGGTCTGGAGCCTTAGAAGTATGTCCAAAAAAAAATGTGGATATTCTCCCTTGGTTAGGGGGAAATGAGCTTTTTACAAGGGAGTGAAATTTGGGTCAGGGAAAAAGAACATCATGGGTCAGCATTGCTATTTTTTTTGTTTGTTTGTTTTTTGGTTGGTTGGTTTTTGTTGCTAACACTTAAGGGAATGAGAATATGTAATACTAAATGTGACCACAAAGAATGCTGTTCTGATTTACTAGAGAATGTCCCCAATTTGAGTTTAGGGTGATTTTAAAGAACAGTGAGAAAGGGCATACATCCACAAATTCACTTTGTTTATGCATATGTAGATACAAGGATGCACATATACACATTTTCAAGGACTATTTTAGATATCTAGACGATTTCTTCCTAATAAAGTCATTTGTGGAAGGGTACTACAGCTCTCATTGGCATCAGTAAGGTAGCATTCATTACCTGTTTATTCTCTGCTGCATCTTGCAGAAGAGTAAACTGGTGAGAGAATATATTTTATATATATATATATTATGTGTATATATATATATATTGACTTGTTACATGAAGATGTTAAAATCGGTTTTTAAAGGTGATGTAAATAGTGATTTCCTTAATGAAAAATACATATTTTGTATTGTTCTAATGCAACAGAAAAGCCTTTTAATCTTTTTGGTTCCTGTATATTCCATGTATAAGTGTAAATATAATCAGACAGGTTTAAAAATTGTGCATGTATGTATACAGTTGCAAGTCTGGACAAATGTATAGAATAACCTTTTATTTAAGTTGTGATTACCTGCTGCATGAAAAGTGCATGGGGGACCCTGTGCATCTGTGCATTTGGCAAAATGTCTTAACAAATCAGATCAGATGTTCATCACAACATGACAGTATTCCATTTCTGGACATGACTTCTGTGATTTAAGCTTTGTGAAAGAATGTGCTTTGAATCCAAGGGTCTTAAATTTTTTTTTTAAATCAAGTCAACCACTTCTCAACATAAAGAATTTACACAACTACTTTCATGAATTTTTTAATCCCATTGGAAACATACCAGAAGTATTCTCGTATTAGCAAATACTGGAATACAAGCACATTACCATTCATAGTAAGAATTCTGGGGTTTACACAACCAATTTTGATGCAATCTGCTCAGTAATATAATTTGTCATTTTTATTAGAAATTTGATTTGTTCATGTGATGTCATGAAACTGTACATACTGCAGTGTGAATTTTTTTGTTTTGTTTTTTAATCTTTTAGTGTTTACTTCCTGCAGTGAATTTGAATAAATGAGAAAAATGCATTGTCTCTGGTTGGAAATGACTGTTATTTTGTGGACTTTCTCTGCTTTTCAGGTTTTTCCATAAACATAAAACACATTGCTATGAAAATAGCAATAGGTCTTTGAGGATGTTTTGGCCTTCTCAGGAAAAAAAAAAAAGGTAGCCGGCAAGTCAGTACGTGTAGAAACAGGGTGATTAAAGCATAGCCCAAAATGACAATCAGCCTCTGTCCTCTTTTCTGTTTCAGTTTGTAACTGGATGGCCACTGTAGATTTTTAAACTGGAAAAGAATTTATTTGTACTGTATTCAGAAATAAAGTTGACTATACATACAGACACATTTTGTTTAAAGATAAGATTTTATTAGAGAGCTTTTATCCACTTTTCAATGGGTGTCAAGTTTATTTTAAATAAAAGAATAAAGGTCTTTAATAATTTTCGGAAAATGAATGTGCGCACATACACATTTAAATATATACTATATGTGTATAGGTAATAAGTAGTTGAGAATGATAAGCAACATTCATATGTAATAGGTAATAACAGAGACCAGTTTATTTAGGGGCAGAAAAACCTGTGTACCTGTTAGTGAGCAATCAGTGGGCTCGCTGTCCAATGCACATAGAAGCCAATACTATGGTGCTAGCTTTTGAGAAAAAAAAATCTTTATTGAGAGTTGACTGGCAAGGAGACAGGAGGAAATGTTCAAATCTGTCTCCCCAAGCTGGGACTGGGTCGGGTTTTGTAAGCATGGGGTAATGAGGCATAATCTGATTGGCTCTTGCAATGATGTGATGCTGGGAGACTTAATCCTGCCATGGGGTGACGCCAGGTCTCGATCTGCTGGATCCTAGAACTTGCCATGCGGTGTCCGATTCTTACTGCATTTCCCCACTCCTCTGTCTAAACACTTAAGTTGCACCTGTGGTTGCACACTTGATTCATCTAAGCATGTTCAGGTTACCTGACCTTCAACCTGGGGGTCCAGGTTGGCAACTGAAAACTCACAACTTCATTACATAAAAGTTGAGCTAGATTGGTCTGGTGTGGTTACATACTCTTGTGAATTTATGGCCTAGAAATTTTTATTTTTACAAATTATATTAATGATAATTGAGGAGGAAGACATTTTCCCAAAGATGAGTTCTATTTCCTGGGACTAAAATAGGTCTATTATATTTCATGTAGCTTCTCCTCTTAACAAGTTTATAAACGTCTAAAAAATGTTCAAGTAGTAGAAATACATTCTACTGTTCTACATTATTAAAATGTTAAAAAATTACACCTTACTATATGTATAGATGCTGACATCAGAATGAGAGATGCACAACCATGTTTTGTTGGATTTATTTATATGGCAAAAAAGCATGAGAAGTGCATCAAGTGATAAATCGTCTAAGAAAGATTTTTATGATGAGAACCACCAGTTAGCAATTCTTGACTATAAAATAGTACCAGTGACTTTAATATTGAGGGTCTTTAAAAATCAAATCAGATTGAAATCACTCATATTATGTAAGGTTCTATTTCTATTAGTGTGGAAAATTATCAACAAAGAAATAATTTTGAAACTTCTTTTCCTACCATTGGTATCACTAAACTGTGACCTGTTTGGCTCCAGAAAATATGTTTTAAATGTTCATCGTTAAGCATACCGGTAATTTTTTGTTTATTCCATAAAATTTAAAGTATCTAATACTACCTCACCTTGTCGGGATTGGTAGAAAAATCTATTGGCATCATTTAGCATTCATTTAGTACTTCAGTTCTCTAGGTGGTTGGTACGATAATTATTTACAACATTTTTAAGATGCCATCTTCATAAATAAGTTAAAGACTTCTCTTAAACAAGATTAATGTCCTCTTGAGTTGGTAGCAGAATAGTTGGAAATAAAATCCCATAAATTCCAGTCCTGGAGAACTACTGCTGCACTTTTGATGCCCCCTTATGAGTGTCTAAAAGAAGTATATAAACCTTTTCATCAATAAACCAAATTTTGAAATAGTATACTCTTGCAGTCAGAAGAGAATTTTTGAGCCATTCTAAATAGTCTTTTTGCAGCCTTTGTATTGACATAAAGACCTAGACAAGTGTCTGTTTTTCCTCCATTGCTTTTACCAAACTTCATTGGTATGTGCTCCAACCTTTGAGAAAAGTCTACAATCCTTTTGGACTATTCATTTTGCCCATTTTTGTTAATAAATCTCCACCTCTGAGATCACGTCTGGAAAAGAAAATGCCCTAACATTTCAGAGCTGTCATAGCCTCTGTTTTTGGAAAGCTGCATATACAGTGCCACACAGTAGAGCCATGGTAAAGGTACAGTACATTGTCTGAAATTGTATTTTCCCTTAGCTGATTGATATGATAATTCAAAGGTAGAACCATGGGATAATTCTCTTATAATTAGAAAACTACAATTTTCTCTAAAGGCTGAAGGCCTGCCTCGGGCAGCCACTGTAACTAATCTTTCCATAAGCAAGCTGCAAGTCCTTAAAAGACTTTTAGCATCCTGTTGGATGTACCAGCTAGCCTTGCTACATCTTGTAGTGTGCCCTGCCCTTTTGCCTCTCTACCCTGATCTTGTGAATTTTCTTGTGTTCTTGTCTTAGTCACAGTGGCACCTTTGAATATATAGAATTGTTGAGGTAAATCTTGAGGGAATAGTGGGAGATCCTCTTTCTTTCCCTCTCATAACTTTATAGTCACTTTCAAAAACCAAAATTGTGATGTTAATCTTAGCCACTTCCCCACCTTCTAAAACCATGCTTTTCCTTTTCAATTACCTTTCTTTTGGGGGAAAAATTATCCATTAAAAAAGCATTTAGAGTGTTGATACCTAATGTAGATAAAACGGGGCTCAATCCAGTCAGTGGGAGAGACTAAAGCATAGGGTTGATACTGGTGGGATAAATGCTGTAACACATATTTATCTCTAGCTTTAGGACTCTAGCTAAGGCCTTTCTCTCCGTTCTCCCTAATTGTTTTCCTATTACTAATAAATATTTTCCCTGACAAGACCATGCCATTAGGTTTGCTACCTTTCATTACATCTCCCACCCACCTCAGCACAGAAAGTGCTGCTTTCCATATGTACATAAAAATCTAGGCATTTATCCATAAGACCATTTGCTCTTTTCTGCTTTTCTAAGGGCAGTTGGAACACTGTGGGAAAGAAACTTTCTTCCCACCTTCAACAACATACGCAGAGATTTTTATCTCATAAGCAGAGTCTAAAATGGGGACTCACACTACGGCTAGTCCTATCAGAGGGTAGGGTAATTTAGGACTCAATGGGCTCAAACATTATTATCCACTCTTATACACATTTTCACCTTCATAATCAAATGCACTACTATCTCACTTTACTTAGTTCTATACTAATAAAAATGATCATAATAATCTTTGCAAAGTGAGTAGCTTGGATAGCATTTCAGATCCCTTTGGAATTGTTTGCAACCCAAGGAATTTTGTGCCCTTCCTACGCAGTCAGGTCCACCTGCCAAAGAATAAAACAGCCATCTGAAGGGGATAGGGTTCTTGCTGCAGTCCACTCTGGAAATGCCTATTTTGGGGAGACTGAGATGGTCAAGGGTGGCAGTTCTGACCTATTTTTCTCAGTATTATGCTGAAACGTATATAACAAGACTATAACAGTCCCCAAAAAATAAAGATTAACTGCTCAGAAAACAGGCAGACCTAAGTCAGAAACAGCACATCCTGCTAATACTTTCATTTCTGGCCTGGGCAAGCCATTGACACATGATCTGTTTGGTCTTCACAACCTAGTGCCTCCCACTAATTTTGTTTTGTCTCACAACAGGTCCTTTTATCCATAGCTGTTCATGTTCTGCCCTTCCAGCTCTCTCTTCTTTCTTCATACCTTTGCCAATATCAGTCATCCCTAGGTTTTCAAAAACCCCATACTTTATTGCGAGTTCCACCTAATTATCTAATTATCTTCCATTTCTTACTACTTATGCATATCCACCTTGTCAACCTATTAATATCTGAATTTCAACTTGTCCCAGTCCTGAATTCAGTATACATTCATTCTCCCTGATTTGTTCTGTCCCTTGGTTGGAAATTCATTCATTTCTAAAAACTTTGGTCCTCTTCAAACTCTTCTTATGGTAGCCACTGTTATTCATTGAAGATTTCCTTAATCTGTAGCTTGCAACCCATCTCCTTTGCCTTAACTCAGAGCTTTGTCATTGCTGTAGCATCTAATTAGCCTGCCTTCCTCCCATATCTCCTTTTCCCGATCAAAGTACCCCCTATTGCCAAAGCAATCATTCAAAAATACAAATCTGTTCAATCTGCCTAAAACCCTCTGGTGACTTTTTATTGCTTATGGAACTGCACACTCACGTGTCCTTAGGGGCCTGTTGTAGTAGTAAAGTATGTAAGGCTACTGGTGGAAAATGGTAGGAAATGGTGGATCTATGTTAAATGGAGGAGCTAAAGATATTCTAATTCAAATTTTAAAAAAAGAAAAACTCACTGTGTTGGCCAAACAAAACTCATATGACTACCAGTGTCCATCGTAAGTCCAGGGGATTAATTCTATGTCCTCCAAGCTCCTTTGACTTCTGGCCCTGACTGCATTTTCACCTTTTCAACTCCTTCTCCCACCTTCTAAAGCCTTTCTGTCCATCATCACCAATCATTCCACGTTCAAACCTTCCCCAATAAAAGCTTACTATTTCCTGAGCACACCTGCCTCCTTGGCATCTGTGCCTGCAGTCATGTAACATTCTCTGCCTAAAATACCTCCTTCCTTTGTCCCCCTTCCCCATTCTCAGCATAGTAAATTCCTATTCTTATTTTAAACCTAACAACTACTTCCTCCTTAAAGAAGCTCTCCCTCCATAATTCACTATTTAGGGCAGAGTGTATTTCTCAGTCCTCTGCAATGACATAATACTTTGTGTAAACCTCCCTTATTGCACTCATTGGAATGGTTGAAGACATACTTTGTATTCCTTCTAAAAGGAAAGAAGTGTATCTTCTTCTTAATCTCTTTACATTCAGTGCCTAGTACATAAAGTGATACATAACGGTTAATAAATGTATGCACAGTCAGAGAATGAATGAAAGGTAATCTCTTCTCAAACGAAAAATGAAAGCCTCCCCCTCCCTGACCCGGGAAGGAAACAAAGTAATTTATTAGGTAGGGACACATCCATTCCCTGAGGCAAGACCTGGCTTCCCTAACCACTTCTCACTTAGAGCTCATGATCTATCCCGGCCAGCCCAGGCATTCTCTCTTCTGCCTTCTCAACTCTCTAGCAGAAATTCGATCTTTACTGGGAAAGTCCTAATAATAGAAGCAGGTTCTTGAAAGAATGAGAACTTTGGTGATGTTGCCAATAAAGATCTAATTACCTGCTGTACCATCAAACAATAGCAAGAGCATCTTAGAAGCTTTGCTTTCAGCATGGAAGCTATCAACCCTTCCAAATACCACTATACTGACATAGGCCTGAGATCAGAATTCATGGTTCCTGACAATGAGCTCATGACTATGTCATACTCCATAGGACCACATTCTTTTGAACTCTCCAGAATCAAACATAGGCAGAATATATTCGGCTGGTGAATGTGGTACAATCAACTCCTTGATGGTAAGACACTCACCAACATAGGAAGTGGAATTAGCATTAGGGTATTTCAGATCCCCAAGGAAATCTGGGTCCCTGTGGTGTGGAAATGCAAGAAACCAGTGCCATATACGAACTTGCTGACTAGCGTGTTCTTTCAATAGAGGGCTTTGAAAGTGTCAACATGTCTATTAAAACCAAATCACCAGGTTTTCAGTGATTCAGTAAGTGCTTAATAAAGGTATGTTAAATTGATATGAAAGCAGAAGCTCATCTTTTTTGTATCTGTGGAGTTAGGCTAATAGATATGATTTCCCTTTATTCTGATGCCATAAAATTAATGTAATAAACATTTTATTTTTTAACTATTGCATTCTATTTGGAAAAAAAAACCCCTCATTTCCTATCCCCACCCCCCAATAGAGAAAATAAGGTCTTGGTTGAAATCACCCTTGTTATATTCTAGATTTTTTTCAAATGGCACTGAAAAATGTAAATATAGGGCATATTCAGGGTGAGGAGATTGGTTTACAGTGAAGATAGAATAGTCTTCTTTCCCTAACCATGTAGTACTGATTAACATGACTTATTTTGATTTTTACCCAATATAAGGTCATGATTCAAAGCTGTCTTTCTCAATAAAGGGGATCTTTTCAGGTGGTATTTACATACTTAGAAGGACCATGGAGATAACTAGATGTATTTGAAGAAAGACAGGTAAGTTTGAAGTATAGTGTTCCTAGGTTTGCTAAGGAAGAGGGGACCCTCCCTAAGCTGTTCTCTTCCTGTAAGCTCCTTTCTAGCTTGAGCAAACCAAGAAGGCTTCTAATCATAACTATTTAGAGGATAATCATACTTTCATATTCTCATAGAAGATAAAGAGTTTCCTGTGACTCTGCACACTTAAAATCAAAATTTTTTTTCCAGCATCTCTTTGAGTAAGGTTGTAGACTTGTAAAATTGGGATGTGAAACCAATCATTACATAGTGATAAGAGGCCTTATCAACTACATTTTCTTCAAAAAAACTAAATGAAACAGCACCCTAATAAATACACCATGAAAGCAGTATGCTAATATGTCCAAATGGCCTTGAGGATCAGCAAAAGAGTAGTAATATGTCTTTTTGTTCTTAAAGACTACCTCATCCCCTGGGCAAAATTTCTAAGCCACTGCTTCAGAGCTGGGGACAGAGATAGTACCCTGCTTCTCTCAGAGTGACACCCTGCTTTACAAGCAGGAGACTGGGTGGGGGCAGCAGCCTCTGATCTTTTTCAGCTTGCTTTTCCCAGCGGGAAACTTCTACCCTATGAGTAAGCTACAGTTAAGGCAGTCAAACCCAAATATTCTCGGCCTGCCACACCTAGAGTGGAGGGTGGGTAGAAGAAGAGAGCCCCTGACTTTCAATGGAACTCACCTGGAATTTAGGTTCTGTAATTGGAGCTTCATGGAGCGTGAGAAATGCTGTTGGCCTGCCAATCTCATGGAGATACTTTAGCCTTTAACTGGGACCTGGGGAGAGAGAGCCTCATCTTCTTGACCACACCCAACTTGAGTGGAGCTTCATCAAGCTAAACTGCAGAGGGGGGAAGGACGGGTCATGGTTCAATTACCATAGACTCTCACTGTTCTGACCAAGATTTAATAGAGTTTCGTGATTAATGTCTCTTCATTTGGTGCATGCACCTAGGAAAATTTTCAGTTTGTTAAAAAATAATTTTCACCATTTATGTTGTTGCACTGGACAGTAGTGGGCTTGCAGAGCTCCTCACACTGCCTTTCCAAAAGTAGATCTCTCCTGCTTATCTTATTTCTGATCACCAAATAAATGCACACTTGAAGCCACATTCTGCCAGGGTCACCTGCTTAAGCAACATTGTGATTGCTTATTTCTGTCCATAGGATGGTATGTTTCTGGCCTTGAGGACTAAATCACATGCTGCTTTTAAAGACTGTTCTTCCTCCCTTCCATTAACCATAATTTACCTAAATCTTCTATTCTTTTCTCTTCAAGAATTTCATTTATTTTTTTCATATCCTCTCCTGGATAATATTCGAATTCATAACTCTTTGTGCCTATCAAATATCCCACAATTAAACCCACCAAACCAACCCTCAATGCAACAACCTGCCACCACTTACATATTCACTTTTAATAATTTAAATGGCTCTTTGGTATTTAGCTCAGTAAAATATTCTTTATTTGTTTTTTAAATTTAATTTTCTTGAGAAGTTTTAGAGTTACAGAAAAACTGAGCAGAAAGTACAAAGATTTCCCATATACCAGCTCTACCAGTTTCCCTTAAATTAACATCTTATGATTAGTGTGATATATTTGTTAAAATTGGTGAACCAATATTGATACACTGTTATTAACTGAAGTCCATAGCTTACATTGGGGTTCACTCTTTGCATTGTACATCCTATGGGTTTTGACAAATGTATAATGACATGTACCCACCATTGTAGTATCATATAGAATAGTTTTGCTGCACTAAAACTGTCCCATGCTCCACCCACCCTCCTGCCCTCATTTCCACCATAAGCCCCTGGCAACCACTGATTACCGTTACCATAGTTCTGCTTTTTCCAAAAATGTCATATAGTTGGAATCATATACTATTTAGCCTTTTCAGAGTGACTTCTTTTACTTAGTGATATGCATTTAAGGTTACTTTGTGTCTTTTTGTGGCTTGATAGCTCACTTTGTTTTATTGCTGAATAATATTCCATTGCATTGGATGTACCACCTTTTTTAAAATCCATTCTCTTATTGAAAGACATGTTGGCTGCTTCTAAGTTTTGACAATTATGAGTGAAGCTGCTATAAACATTAGCATACAGGTTTTTGTGTGGACATAAGTTTCCTTCATTTATTTTTATATATTTTCAGAGGACAGAGGCTTATCTTCTAGTAATTTAAATTTCCCACCACTCTTGTGCTCAAGAAATGTTTAACCATCAATTCCAAGCCCATCAGTTTCACTGGACATGCAAATCAGGAAAGGTTAAGCTATGTTGCAGTATCACACAACCCTAAACAGTGAATGAAAACCACAAAGGTTTATTTCACATTCTTGATATTTTTTCCATCTTCAGTTGGCACAGAATTCTGTGCCACCTCGTCCTCACTCTGGGACCCAGAGTGGTGGAGCCTCCATTATCTGGAAATGCCACTGGTTATCATGGCAGAGGGGAGAGAACGTGGCAAATTAAGCACTGACTTTTAAAGGACTGAACACTTCTCCTTGCATTACACTAACCGTTGGTCTGCTTACCTTTAAGGGGGTGAGAAATGTAATTTTGTAATGTACCTGGAAGAAGAAGAATCAGAAATATTGATGAGCATTCAGTAATATCTTCTTTTAATACTTGATTTTCTGAAGCATAGAACCATGGTCTTTTGATCACTAAATTAAATTTGATTATATTTTAATGTTTGCCTTCCTTCTTCAGACTATAGACAATAGGCTAGAAGATAAAATTAAGGGCTTAAGGGCTCAAACAATATTTACCAATCCAAAGGAAAAGGCTTAGTTTGTAAGATAAGCTCTATAGGCTTACTGGAAGGAAGATAGCAGGAGTCTGAGCATGAGATCTAATGAGGGATTGATAGAGTTTGGCACTGCTGACACTGTAAGACTCGAAGTGAATGAGGATAAGTTCTTTCATTTGGGCTCAGGATAACAATAGAGGGATGTTCACTTGTGGTGTCATATAATTGTATATCCATATACATTTATTGATTTCATTAGGTCAGTTTATTTATATGATTAAAGTTTTTCTTTTCTTTCCAAAATGATATAATCCGTTGGAACCTAAACACATACCGAAGCAAATTTCAACTCAGAAGATAATTTTGGTTTAAATCATTTTAATTTATTTAACAGCCCTTGAATTTTTAAGCTTTACGGCCATTTCTTTTTCCAAGGTTTGCTGGCGATTTCTGATTTACCAGCACCCACCATATGAAAATCCTTTATTTATGAACAGTCCCTAGAACTGGGTACTCACCCCTTTCCTAGACTATCCTGAGAAACTTCTCCTCTTCCTTACAGAGACTGCAGCCCTTGGAAAGTCATCCCTCCTTCCATTTTTCTCGTCTTTCTTGTCTCAGCATCACTGTGGTCAACGAGCAAGACATGCCCCAGTCCCTACCTGTGCTATCTGAGCCTATGCTCAACAGGAACACAAATCACCCCCATGTTCTCCCGCTTATGTTTCTCCGGCAAGAGAATTCTCCCAAGTCCCCATCTCAAACTTCGCCGTTCCCCCTTCTCTTTTCCCCCGAGCCTTTTCAGAAGCTTCTCCGCGGTTTTTCATTCTCCCTCTTCCCAGCACCTTCTGCTAGGGCAAAACAGATTTCATGGAGAAGAGGGAGGAGCACTCATTTCTGACTGCAGCAATGAGGCACAAGAATGTGGCAGAAGAGACTCTCCCCTAGAGCATGACACACATCAGCTGCAATTCTCAGCCCATTTTAAGAAGAAACCATGGGAACTAGAGTACAGTAGAAAACAAGGCTTTGGAGTCAAAAGCCTGGAATGTGAGGTCCAGATCCACCTCAAACTAGCAGTAAACCTGTCCTAGTCTCAGATTCTTGGCCCAAGAATGAGTTTAGTACCTCTTGCCCAACAGATTATTGCTAGGATCACACTATCGTATTACACATGAGAGTGTTGTATAGAGTGCTGTTCATGTGCTCTCTTTTCTAAAAAGTATGCTTATATTTTCAATCATAGCAATTATATTGGATCATAAAATTTATGGAGAATTCAGAAAAGCACATGAAGAAGAGAAATAAAAATGACCTATAATTCTACCACCAAGATATATAAACACTATTAGTTATTTCTATTAATATTAAATGCTATTTCTACTTTCTCCTAATCTGTTAGTAATTATGTGTTTGTGTTTAACATTGTCAGGATTATTCTCTGTATATAGCTTGTGTCCTTGTGTGGTAGACTCTATTTTCCAAAAATGGCCACACAATATTTCTAGTGTCTGAGCCCTGCCTCTCCATAAGAGTCTTATTTTCCCCTCCACGTATTACTGGCCAGGCCTTGTCTGGCTGCTGTCTGGCTCTCATTCTTAGGACACTGTCCCTCGGAACCAGTCACCATGTTATGACGAAGCCTAGGTCATATTGAAAGCGTCTGTGTAGGTGTTCTGACCAACAGCATCAACTGCTGGGCATATGAGTGAGCAAGGCTTCAGATGATTCCAGACTTCGAGCTGCTTTAGTTTACACCAAGTGGAGTAGAGAGAAGCCATCCCTACTGAGCACTGCTCAAATTACACACTCATGAGCAAAACAGATATTTTCATTAGTTCACTTAAATGTTATATGCACATTTTCTTATGTCTTTAACCATTTTACATCAATGTAATACAGTTGTATAACATTCCATTATGCAGATATTCTATAATTTATATAAACCTGTATATGTTGTTGCATATTTAAATTCTCCCTTCCATACTTTTTTATGTCACGGTACATAAAGTTGCCAAAAAACATTTGTGAACACACATTTTGTGTTTTTGCATTTCTGATTGTTTCCATAGACTAGATTCTTAGAAGATACAAATAAACCATTTCCATACCTCAGTTATATTTAATTAGCCTTGTGTGGCTCACTAGAATCAAGTTGTCTTAGGTATTGTTTCTATAGAAAGGTGACATAAGATGCAAACTTTCAACAACTGACTTGGAAAACTTTGGAACACAATCCTCTTCTGAAGTCAGGAGCCCATTTTTGCATTGACTTCTGAATGGCAGGGTCAGCATGAGATTTATATTGAGGATGGGTCTTTCTATCAGAGCTTATACCTCTCATCTTCAATTTCTCTTGAATTGCTTGCACTCCAGAAGAAATTTTTTTTTATTAAGGTGATGCCTTTACCACCTCTGGTAGGCTGAATATGGCCTCCAAATGGATATTCATCTTCTAAATCCCTGGAACCTGTGAAAGTTACCTTAGATGGTAAAATATAGTTCGTAGATGTGATTAAGGTTAAGATTTTCCAGACGGGAAGATTATCATCAAGTATCCAGACAGGTACCAAATGCAATCACAAGAGTCTTTATAAGAGAGAGGCAGCAGGGAGATTTGACACAGACAGAAGAGGAGAAGGCAATGTGACAATAGAGGTAGAGATTGGAGTGATGGGGCCACAAGCCAAGGCATGTCAGCAGCCACCAAAAGCTGGAAGAAGCAAGGAACAGATTCTCTCCTAGAACCTCTGCAGGAAGTGTGGCCCTGATGAGACCTTGAATTTGGCCCAGTGAAACTGATTTTGGATTTCTGATCTCCAGAACAGTGAGAGAATAAATTTCTGTTGTTTTAAGCCACCAACTTTGTGATGATGTGTTACAGAAGCCCTAGGAATGTAATACAACACTTGCTACTACATAGGAAATACTGAAATATAGAGGAGTCCTTTTTAATGTTCCAAATTCTGTTCCTCAAATATCTTCTTAGGGTAGGTCCAGGCTCCAGTAAACATGCACAAAATATGTTGGAGCTCTTTGTCTTTTTAGTGTCTGTGAATATTTGTTAAGTATCAAGTGTTTACTGTCCTGTGGAGAATAATAAAGCAAAGATAAGATTCTTGTGCTTGAGGTATTTATATTCTAAGTTGGGACACACACACACATATGCACACACACGTATATATAAACAGCTGGAACAGAGTACAGAAGCCTGTGTTTCTTCAAAGTCCACCTTGAATTATACACTTTGAAATATGTAGGAATTCAGAGCACATAAACATGCAAGTGTAGTTTGAATCTTCCCCCTTTGGAAATATAATTGCAGTTGTGGAAAGGAAAATAACAAGGAGTCACAGATAATAGGGCTCCAAAGATCTCAAAGAAATAGGTTAATCTCACTGTGGATCCTAGCATGTCATAAAATATCAGTATACACTAGCTTCTCTTTCCCTTCTTTGGTTAAAACTGTCCCTTTATTGTCAAGGTCTAAAAAAAGGCAAGACATAGCGAATGAATCTGCAGTGATGTTTGAAAAATATGCCCTGACACATTTGGAACATACCCACTGTTCAAAATCTGCTGGCTAAGAGAGGCTGATTAGAACCCCTGACGGCCCGTGGGGAGCCCAGTCCAGGTGCCTGTTACCTGCTGCTGTCAGCTCCGCCTTGGGCCAGCATGGAGCCAGAGTCTCCAGCTGCCTCTTATCTTTATGTAAACATCAGACCAGGAGGCGGCCACTGCTGTTGATATAAACATGAAGGGAAGGTTGTGCTGGAGACAGTATATGACGAACCTCCTCTCTTTCTGGTGCTCAGCATTAGACTTTAGCTGGGCCTCTTCAGTGATAAAAACATCACCCTTTTCATTATGAAGTGCCTTGATTTTGGTAGTTTTCATGTGTCTCTTCACTTAGAATCAGAAAATATCCACTCTATGTACTCTCTCCTGAAGCTCAGAACCAAGAGAGACTTAAAATTACCCTGCTTGTTGGTGTGTGGATTTAAAATTGAAAAAACAATGGTAAGGTTGGCCAAAAGTCCTGCATCCCATCACCACATGGTGGATTTTAAATGTATTTTTATCTGCATTTCCTTCCTGATGGTGGAAAAAAAAAAAAACGAACCTGTCAGATTTCATTTAGCATGTATCCTTTTTTTACTACAATATATTCTGATATAAATCCTTAATGTGATTATAAATAATATAGCATAGGAAAAGTTTTCTAGGAATGAAATAAGTCAAAGTGGAACAATTTACATTGAAAATCATAGACAAAGCAGGCATGTTCCATGGTGCAGAGAAATTCTAGTTAGAGGAAAAGTAATTCATACATATATTCATTCATTTAACAAAATATTTATTAGCATCCACTCTATAACAGCATTGTGTAAGGTCCTAGAAATACAATGAGGAATAAGACAGATCTGGTATCTGCTCTTAGAATTTAAAGTCTAATTAGTTTAAAGACTAAGACTATTAGTTACCAACTAATGCTCTGATAGGGTGCAGTAGGAAAGCAGCTAACCCAACCCTCAGTGCCGGTCAGGCTTTCCAGAGGAAATAATATTTTCCTTGGACCTTAGAGGATGGAAATAGCATAAGCAATGGTTTGGAGGCAGGAGACAACCTGAAGCATGTTCAAATAACTGAAAAAGAATCACAGTGGCTAAGAGATGAAGCTGTGAAGGTAGAAGAGACCTCTTTACATGGGCCTTGTAAATAAAGACCATGGAGGTTATTAAATAGTGTTAAGCACATTAGAGATGTGATCTGATTAACTCTTCAGAAAAAGTTAGCCTACAATGTACAAGACTACTATTGGAGCTACAGAGGCAGGTGGTGGTGGTGGCCAAGGTATGGTTGTGATAGTGAGAAAGCAGATAAGTGGGTGATACAGGGATATTTAGGAGAGATATTTGTCAGCCTGGGTGATTGAGTGGGCGGGGTGGGGGGAAAGGAAAAGGATAAATCAAGGATGGCTTCTAGTTTTCCAGATTGATCAAGTAGGAGGTGAAGTTAATGAGGTCAGTTTCAGACAATTGAATTGGAGATGTCTAAGTTATGTTCAAGGGAAGATGTTCAGCAGACAATTAGATAAACAGGTTATTTCAGGAGAGAGACTTTGGCCTGAGATATAGATTTCAGAGCTGTCACCATGCAGTTAATTATTGAAGCCATGAAGCCAAAGAGATTGCTCAGGGACCTTGTAAGTTAAGAAGAGATGACTACCTGGGACAGAACTCTGAAAAATAGGGTGTTTTAAAGATGAAGAGAAGCGAATCCTGCAAAAGAGACTACTAGGTAGGTAGGAGAGTGTGTATCACGGAAGCCAAAGGAAGAGAATGTTCAAAGAAGGATGGAGTGGTCACATATGTTGAATGCTGCCTTGACTCAGGAGTGTGCCTAGTGTATGCGACACCCAGAGTGGATTCCCTCTGCCATATGGTAAAATTATTTTCAGTCATCATCATGTAAGGGTAAATAATCATCTTTATTTTCTTGATTCTTCAATCTTAACATGAGCACAATTTTAAAAAGAATGAATTTCAATTTGAAAGATATTCAAATTCAGTAATCTATTTCATGTATGAATTAAAATTTGTACTTACCGACCGAGTCAATAATTAACATCTCACAGTTTGCACTCCTTCACTGTTTACAATTTTAAATACAAATAAAAACTCCTAGTGGTAACATAAAATGACTGAATTAAAATAACTCAATTTCTGTTTCTTTGTCTTTACAATCTCTATGCTGTCATTGTTTATTTTGAATCTACTGATTAAGCATAGGATATTTATAGCAGGGTCGTGTAGCACAGTGTTGGAGACATTAACTGTGCCCAAAACAATCTCGAATGACTCTGAATTGTTATAAATTTACTTTTGAAATGAACATGTGTAGCTGAATCCATGTGTGTCTGGGGTAGGCTGTGTGACTGCAAACTCCTGAAGTTAACTTTCGGGTATATATGATATTTACTAAAGGATAAATAATAAAAGTGTGCTTATTTGAAGTTTACACATGTATACATATATACACACAATGTAACATGATAATATAGACGTCTAATAATAATCTATTATTAGAATGCAACAGTAACCATAGTAATTGCTTAGAACTTAGATCAACAAAAGAGTTTTGGGTGAGGAGTTTTATATACTAATGTTGTTTGGAATTGCTGGTGTATTGTGATATTAATAAAAAGCCAATCAACTTTTATCAATTTTTATGATTGTTTTCAAATTGTTTACAGATAATGCACTCCCTTATTGCTTGCACCCAAGGTGAACTACTCTGATGGCCCAAACTTTGGTACAGTACTGGCCTAGATGATAAGTAAAAAGAGGTCTGAAAATTACCCATGTACTCAGCTGCAACAAGGTAATCGGTAACCTTGGCAAAAGTAGTTGCAGAGGGGGTTGGGGGTGGGGGCAAAGCCATATCACTCTGGGCTGAGAAACTAGTAGGAGGAGAAGCAGTTTAGACAGTGACCGACCCCGCTACTCTCAATTCTTCCAACTTCCTGATCACTCCTTATTCCTTCCCCTTCACCCCTGCCTATCCATCCTACTCTCCAGGCATATTGAACTTTTCTACTTTCCCCCAAGCATACCAAGGCCTTCAGTGCTTATTTGCCTTTATACCTACCATTCCCCCTGCTTGGAATGCCGCTTCCTCCTGATTAATTTCTGTCTTGTTCGTCTCCACTTCTCAAGGTCAGTGATCCAGTGCAGCCTTCCCTCCTCTCCTGAGCAAAGTTACAATTAGTCCCGTCTGCCCCACAGTCTCCGTCTCCGTATCTGGCAAGGCAAGTGCTGCCTAGTTGTGCAATGTGTTTTGTCTTCCACATTCCGTCAGTCAGCACGTTGCCTGTCTGTCCTACTCATAAAGGTTTGTTGGGTGGAAGGAGGAGTGAGAGATTAAATGAGTAAGTAAATGAAGAAGTGAACACAATTAAAGGAAGCCTGGGACTTCAGTTCCGTGTGCGTAACCACGTGAAGGCCAAGTGTGTTGGCGGCACTATGTTGATGAGCCACAGTCTCGGGTGTGGTTGGTCATGGGAAGATGATTAGCTAAACCTGAAAATTATCCTAACACCATAAATAAAACCAATCAATTTGTGGTCCTAACTCAGACTTCTCAGCTCTGGGCGCCCCACCTCTATTAGGATTTCTCTGGCCCTTCTTCTGGGTGTCTCTCTCCTCATCACTGGGTGGGGCATTTTAATTCTGTAGGTGAAAGGGGGCAAGGCCAGGCTTCTGCAAGAGCAGTTTTGTCAGCTCAATCTAGAAAATCAGTTGAGCAAAGCATAAGTTATTGCTGCTTTAATCTGTCCTACTTGTCCAGGAAAGGGTCTGTTGGGTTTTCAAAATGACTGATTCAGATGCATCTAAGTATTTACATTTGTTTGGGAAAGGTTGAGATTACAGTATGTAATTCAATATATACCTTTCCCCCAATTCCTCAGCCCCTCCTGTCCTGTGCTTTGTTACATGTTCAGTGACATGAAACCAGGTGGTGTTGGCACTCTAAATAGCTCTAAACAACGGATCATTGTCAGCTTCAAAGTCAATCATTTGCCTGAGGTCAGGAAGGAAAGCTGGGTTTTGACTTCATTTGCTAACGCTCCAGACTTAGGGGTTTCCTCTCCCATCCCCTCACCACTTTCTTGGTACTTTTGTTTGTTAAGTTTAAAATGGGACATCTATGTGTCTCAGCCACAGACAAGGTGAACTTAGAGTCTTGTCGATAATAGAACTGCTTGAGGCTGGTGTCCTGGATGTAAAATTGGGCTCTTTATTCTGAATATTTGTTTTCAGACTGTGCCAATGTTGCTTCCCAGCCTACTTATGCTGATTCACTATGTCTCCAACAAGAGCCATTTAAATATTTGCAGGGCAGTGAGGTTCTCTTCAGTGAGTTCAATTGAATGAACAGTTGAATAAATAGTGAAAGATCAATTTCTGTGAAACAACAGTAACGTTCAATAATATCTTTTTAAGTGTGCTAACCTTTATGACATTTAAATATTAGAAAATCTTAACAATGTACAGCTGGTGAATGAATGTGCCCTTTTGATAATTGAATATTTTTCTGGGATACAAAGCTCTAGATTCAACAGCTGTCCAGTCAACAGTGAAAGATACACTCAGTTGTATAAACACTGGTGTTTTCTTGTCCAATTCCCCAGCCCCACGCCCTGTGAGTTTGTTAATACATGTCTAAGCACTCTTCTTTACTGTGGTCTAGCCTAATCTTGAACAAATTTTTGTTACTTATTAGCAACCTACTAGATTTGGACACAGTGAGTTCAGGATGAGAATGATAGGATCTTGTTATCTGGTGATAAATGCTTGGCATGGGAGGATATTCATGCTAAAATAAAACTTGGGAAATGTAATGATGTAATGGAAAGATGTCAATTCCAGTCCTGTCTTGGCCATTAAAACTACTCTATGACCTTAGAGAAATCAGTTAACATCTCTGGGCCTCAGTTTTCTCATGATTACAATGAAAATGTTGGATTAGATCAATGGTGTTCAACTGTGCCTCTAAAAGCCCTAGGGTCTTCTAGGAGATATTAGGTGACATATGATTTTTCTTCTCTGTGTCTTTTCTGCCGTTTAAGTTTCCTTTAGGGCTGGCATAAAACTTTGCCATAATTTTATTTTACTATGTAACTGATCGATTTGAATTTTATCACCACTTGTGGTCGACTTGGGGTTCTGCCTTTCACCTACCCTCTACCACCCCCACTCCGAGCCTCATGTCTTTCTGATTTAACTCCTTCTGTCCAGGGACAAACTCAAGATCTGCTTCTTCTATGATACCTGTATTAACTATCCACCTCATACGAATTGCTTCTTTTCTCTGAGCTTCAATGAAGTAAGTACTTCATATTCTTTTATATTATTTTATTTCTGTCTGTTCTTTTTGTCTCAACAAGTAGATTGCAAGTTTCATGAGAGCATGACTGTGGCAGCCTCTTAATTGCATCCTTAATATCTGTTCCCCTTAGACACAACTTAATGGAGTCCCCGGCCAGGTTTTCATTTAAAGCTGATGATTCATAATTGGTCTCCACCGATTATGGAAATCCTGTTACCCTCTCCCAGGCTCCCTACAGCAGAGATTGACCCTATGATCCAGTTCTGGTCAGTGAGGCTTAAGCCAACTGGAAGTTTGTGAAGGAAGTTAAGTGGAGGGGGGGGGAATCCCAGAAAAAACCCACCAACAACTTTTATTCTCTTGGGGAAACTGGTCTTTCTCTTCTTTCTCTTTTTTCATTCTTCGTGCCTTGGCCACAGATAAAATACCTGGAGTAGCAGCAACCACATTGCAGCTATGAGGCAACCAAGATGAGAAAAAGGCCAGAGAAATCTCAGGCACGTGGGCCCTGACCTTGTTAAATTACAAAACCATTGACATCAACTTACCTCTGGAGTTTTGTTTTATGAGAAGAATTTTATTTAATGGTTAGAGTTTCCAATACGTAGCTGTTCATTCATTCATTTATTCAACAAATATTTTTTACGTTCTTACAATATCCCAGGCACAGTACATGAAATACATTAGTAAACAAAACATAAAGGATGAGACATAAAATTAGCAATAACCATAATAAATAAGTAATTTATGAACAATGTTAAAAAATACAAAGTGCTGTCAGGGAAAAAAAGAGCAGGATATGGGGACTAGGAAGTCCAGCTTTAGAGTCAAGTGTGGTTGCAAATTAGATAGTAGAGCTTGAGACAGCAACATTTGAGCAGAGACTTGAACAAGCTGAGAGATTCAGTCATGCAGTTTCTGGGGAAAGAGCAATTGAGACATTAGGTGTGACCATTGCAAGATCCTAATCCAAGAGTAAATCTGGTTGGCCTGAAAGATAGCAGTGTGAAGTGAGCCAGGGGAAAGTAGTGTGTGTGTGTGTGTGTGTGTACGCGTGCAAGTGTGGTGGATCATGTAGAAGGTCATTGTAAGGACTTTGCCTTTTTTTCTGGTTGAAATGAGTAGCCATCTGAAGATCTTAAGCAGAATTATAGTATGGTCTGACTTATATTTAACAAGATTGCCTGACCTACTCAGTTGAAAGCGGCTGTAGTGGAAAGCAAGGATGGAAGCAGGGAGAAGGGTTAGGAGGGCATTGTGGTAATCCAGTAGAGAAATGATTCTTGCTTGGATTGGCATGGCAGCAACAGAAGTGCAAGTAGGAAACGTTTTCTTCTTCTGGATATATTTCACAGGCAGGAACAAGATTTCTTAATGGAGTTGAGTAAAAGTTATCAAGCCCTATCATATTAAAGTAGTAAATACACATTAAGGACAAAATAAATACCACTAAATATAAAATTAATTCTAATTTTAAAGCAAAGTCAACTGCATAGAAATTTCAGTTACTGAAAAACATTTTATTTAATAAGGAAATGTAACATAGTAAACAATACCTTATATCCAAACAGATGTTTATTGATTTTTGAGGAGCTATACCACTATCCCTTTTTAGTCCTATCAGAGTACCTCAAGAGTAGGTTGAAGAACTTTACATGCCCAAAACTTCATTTATTAAGGAACAATTCCTAAATATTCACAACACTATGAACTAAACACACAGTTCTCTTTTGCCATTTTCCTAAAACTAATTTAACTGAACCCAAATGAAGTTTTAGTGGAAATAGCATTTTTTTGGACAAAATGTGGAGAAAAGAAAAAAAACTCAACTTGATAATTTCAGGTTCAAAATGTCTGCCAAAAAGGAGATTTTAGTTGTTTAGATTTGACCTAGAAATTTGGCAGAACAAGTTTGAAGATTCCATAGCACTTAATAATTGGTTATTTCGGGTTCTCAGGATAACGATACTATTAAATGTGTACATATATTTGTGCCCAAGTTTAATGTTGGCAAATCAAATTGGATGAAGTCCTATAAAGCATAGATACTGGTTAGACAAAGGTGCATATTGAAAAGTCAATGCATAAATCTAGATAGCATTTTAGTTTTCCATTACATTGTGTGAGGTTGGGCTATAAGAGCAAGGACAATGATGTTGTAATAGCACCTTTCTCACGTGTATAAGATATTTATTGGAAACTTTCAGCCTATAATGAATTAAATTAAAACCCACAGGACAAAGAAAGGTTTTGCAAGCTTTTAAAAGCTAAATTCGTGAGAAGAAGAGCTCGTTATCAGATCTTTCTCTGAGAATGTATAAATTGTAAATTAAATACTTCTGTATATTCTCTGATTTACTGATCCAAGTGTAGGGCTTGTTTCTGAGATATTTAGTTTTTTTGTTAGTTTACATTTACGGAACATTTTCACATTTCTCAATATTAAACAAATATTTAAAAACCACCTACTAAGTGCTTAAGGTCTGTGTAAACAATGGTGTCTAAGATGAATATGGTCACTATTCTCATGAAGTTTTTCTTATTCTATTTGAATGTTCATGGAATTTATAGAAATGTCCACACAGAATTTAGTGAGCTAGAATATAAGAGTTGTAGATATGGATGAAATCCCTACAATTTAAAGATGATGAAGGTGAGGCACAGAATGGTTAATGACTTGGCATAGGACATGCACTAGCAGAGCCAGGGAGAGAATCCAGGTTTTTTAACCTTCTGTACTTCATACTCAACCACAGCATTACAGTTGGTTGAAAGAGAAGATAAAGGGGGATGGAGGGAATCTCTTAAGTTAATTAGCTAATTTTACAGCAGGACAGATACAATTGTAAAGATTAAATCAAATGAATATATATGAATTTAAATGGATCTTGGAACTGACCCACCTTATTTTGAGAACCTGTTCCAATGGTGCAACCTAGCAAAAATAATGTGGATCCTGTCCAGACATGTCCCATTATTGCAGAACTGTCCTCACCCTCTCTAAGAAGCAAAGTAAAAATCCACAGTCTGGTTGCTACTGTGGCAAATACTTCCCGTTACGGGAAAAGCACAGTCTTAATTCTTGTCCACTACTGAATGGAGTCAATTATGAAGAATGTGTGTCAGTCATTTCACAATCTTGATGAGAAGCAGTTTGGCACACTGAGAGATATTATAATATAGTGGGCATAAGTATAAACCCTGGAGGCTGCTTTCTGAGCTTAAAGCTTGGCTTTCTACTTACGAGTTGTGTGAATTTGAATAAGTGATTTAACTTCTCTAAGCCTCAGTTTTATTGCATAAAAATAGAGATCATAATAGTATTGTTGTAAAGATTGAGTTAATATACCTAAATCATTTAGAATAATGTCTGACACATAGTGAAATCTAAATAATTGCTATTTTTAGAGTAATCACCAGGATTTGTACAATATAGATTTGCATGAAAATACATATTAATGAGGCATCATTGTGTTTGCATGTGTGTGAGTGTGTATGTGTCTGTGTCTCTAGAGATCCAGTGTTCGAGACAAAATAAAGCCCTCCACAATAGAGATTCCCAAATGTATTCATTTTTTTTTTCTCAAATACTCTCATCTTTCCATCAGAGAGCTCTTAAAAAGCAAACATTTACTGTGTACTGCTGGCCTACTCCCACAAATTAGTAGCCCTCACTCTAGAGTTTCTGCTTAAGAAACTCCTTAAAGTATACGCCTGGCTGACAGCAAACATAGATGCCCTTGGCAAACTGAAGTGCTGAGTTAAAACAGAGCCATGGCTGGGTGAGGAAGCAATCATGTACTCTATCAGAGACTTCTGGGCTTGGAAACCACCCAATCAGAGCTCAACTATTTCAACCAATCAGAACTGAACGAGTTTGAACACTTCATTTGCATAAAAGGACCTGATTGATAACTTGGGTGGGAATTTTCCCTATTTAAGCCAGACTCTAGCTTTGTTCCTCAGAGAGCACACTTTCATTTGTTCTGGATGGTATGATGCCCCAATCTGTATATATTTTTTTTTTTATAGAAAATAAAACTCTCCCTTTTTCCTCTATAGATCTTATTGTCTTTTGTTAACGCTTCTCTACACAGAAAGGTCTTAAAGATTGGTATTGTCTGAGACATAATGCTGAATCTTCCAGTCCCTGGGGTTCTCAAAGGGCAAGTGCACACATCTCACCCCATTATATTAGTGTTACTATTAATATATGCTCTTGTTCTCATTTTCCATTGTTAGTAGAGTAAATGTTTGGGCGGGTGAGGAGAGTGTTGCTGGAGGTATCAATAGATCTGTTTCTAATCTTACCTCTATTTTCTCAAGGCCTGGATTCAATATATGATGAATCTTCTATTACAGGGAGTTTCTCTGTACTGTTGGATAAAATAGAGTATTTGCTCATTCATGCAAACTCTGTACTCTTCATTTTATTTAGGTAATGCTAAGCCCTTCTAGGAGACGAATAGCTGGAAGTGAGTGTAAGGTCTATTTCATCAACACATTCCTGGAAGACACCACTGATTTCTTAGATTTATTAGATTAAGTCGACTGGGGAGCTTTTGTTTTCTACTGCACATGGATTTCGTGAAAAATGATGCAAATTATAGAGAAATTGGAAGAAAAAGTTTTGTCATTCATGTTGTATGTATGAATGGTATCTGTGAATGTTCAGTCATTTGACAGTTAAATTCACTAAAATATCAATAATGGCATAAAAATAATTTTAAAAGCACACATCTGTGAAACAGCAACCATCTCTTAAAACTTTAAAAAAATACTTTAAATTATGTCTTTGAGTAAAAAACAAAATAAAACAAAAACCTGCAGGCATAGTGTACTTAAACGAATAATATTTTTGGGGTTTAATTTTTCTTTCAAGACCACCTTTGTCCCAGGACACTTCATTGGACCAAATGAAAAGAGAGAAGCTAGTTTTGTAAATGATTGCATTATATGATGTGATACCAATGAAATTATTTGTGATTTTTCTTTACTGAATTTGTTTTTCTTGCATCTAAATGAAATTAAGAGAAAATGGGTTTCTGCATATCAGGATACATTCCTTATCCGGTAGAATGTTTTTCATTCTGGACTCTATACCAGAATGTATGAACTGGACATTTGCAAAATCCAGACCACTGCTAGGGTCCCACACTCCAGTATTGGCTGGAATGGGAGCATTTTAGAGGTTTTTCAACTACACTGCAGTGGAACCACTGATTGCACTTAGTCAGCTTGAAGAAAGTTGAAGACACGTGACAGACTGTATTGGGTAGATCTAATAATCTCCTTTAGCTTCAGAGAATTGTAAGTTGTCAGGGATTCTTGGCATCATGGTAGGATGTAGCATATATTGTAAAATAATATACTAATAGACAAATAGCTAGAAAACACTTCAGCAAAGGTAGTACATTCTTGGCAGAAAATGACTGCATTTGGCATCAACCTCAAAGGCACAAGAGAAGGTTTGGAGGCATGATCCTTCCAAATTAGAATGTTTTTCTAAGATCCGGTTTTTTTTAAATACTGTGATTTAGAAGCAATAGATCTTATACTTCTAATATTTACTCTTAAATTTTTAAGATGCTTGTAAAAAATTATATTTTTCTATTGCTAGTTAGGATTCATAGTTATCTGTATCCACTCCCCAAAAAGGGCAAGAATCTTATCTCAATTTTGATTTCTTCTTCTTCACTAGCTCTACCACCTCTCATGGTAAATTTACCTGGAATTTTTTTTCCAAATGTTTATTATGTTTTGGTTTTGCCTTGCACATCAACAATTACTTAGATGTTACTATGAATTTGCTTGCTTTTCTTTTGTGTATTTTGGACTACATGATACTCTTTTTTGGGTTCATTGCTTATTTATTGGTATGTATCCTCAAGTTTCAGAGATTGCTTAGCTGGGTAAACACTGTGAGGCTTTCCTTGTCTGAATATGCACTTGTATTCTCTTCCACTAGAGTGCTAATTAAGCTGTATAGGATTACAAGTTTAAAATCATTCCTTCCTTCAATTTGGAAAATGCTAATCGCTTATCTTCCAGTATTGAGTTGTGTTTATGAGAAGTTATGCTGATGACAGGCTGATTTTTCAGGTTTTTTTTTTTTCTTTTAGTTGCTTGTTCTTCTTTGAAAATCTTTAGGATTCTATTTATTCTTGAACTTCTGAAATTTCACAATGATGCACGTAGCTTTGGCTCTTTTAACGTCTGGCTTAGCACTTTTAATTTGAAAATTCATGCTTTTTTTAGGCCTGAGATTTTGTTGTTGATATTTATTTCCCTGCATTATTTCCTTTTTCTCATTCTGGAATTCCTATAATCTAGATTTTGGAATTTTTGAGTGTATTCTTCATGTCACTTAACTCTACACTTATATTTTCCTTCCTTTTGTCTTTGTGTTCTGCTCCATGCGACGATGTTTTTGCTCGATGCTTCACCTCACCACTTCACTATATAGTATGCATTGCTGCTATTTTTGCCGACCTATTGAAATTTTTGTTTCTGTGTGTGTTTCTTTTTTTTTAATTCTAAGAGCTCTAGGAGATACTTTTACACAGAGGCAATGTTCTTTCAAGTCTTTCTAACTATCCTTATACTTATTCTAATTCTTTTTGTTAGCTTTATTAACTTTTTATGGGGAGAGGGTGGTCATTCTTCTTTTTGTTAATGCCTGGCTTCTATGTTATTGACTTTCTTAAAATGTTCTGGGCTCCTTGGCTATCTCCAGCTCTGTGTTTGAGAATCACCATTCATTTGCCCCTAGTATTACCAGAACCTACCTGCAAGGTATAAGAGAAAGAAACATTGGGAATGGCAGCTTGTCTTCCAGATGTGAAAGTTCTCATCACTCTTGGAAGTGAGTAGCTACCTGGGCACTACACGTCTTCACCAGCCCCCATACTCTTGTATAGGCAGTTGTTAAAGTTGACATAGCACAAAAGACAGAGAAAGGAACAAATTGACTAGTCTGCTCTTCCAAAAGGAGCCTTCCAATTAATTCCCTCTAAATGTTTCAGGGTTTTCTCTTAATTTTTGGAACTGTTGACACTGGGTTTAGAGACTTTCAAACCTCCTACCTCAACCACAGGCTTCTCCTACGTGTGTTCCAGCCTGTAGTTTCATTCAGCTTTATTTTGCTGAAGACATGATTTTATATGCTATTTTTCAAAATTCACAAAATCTGGGTTTCATTGATTCTACTTTTTAAGGGCATAAATTATAATCACATAAAATGTAAAATATTTGTGTGATTTGGAGAAGGAACATATAAAGGTGCGTTCAGTCTATTCTATTTCAAGAATCATTTTTATGAGAGGAGCTTACAAAAGTGAAATTTATTTTCCCCAAGTTCAGGGGAAACACTTCCATTCAAGAATTTATTTAGCCTTCAGTACAGGGCTTTACAAATATGGTCATGGTGAATCGTATACCACAAGTAATCTTGTATTGCAAATATTTTCTTAGGTCTATTGTGAGATAATAAGGTGAAGAGAAGGTGTTTTCAATTCTTTTTTTTCACCTTATACCCTTTTGGGATATTATTTTCCTAGCAATGTTCTCATTACAATAAAGTTTCGCCACAATAAAAATGAAGTCTCCTTCCAGTTTATTGTAATTGGTGGAGATATTAATTTTTAATGGAGTTCTCATGAGGACAAGGATACATCCTTTGGGATCATGTGGTGGTTTTATCCTTAGAGAAGATGAAGTCATTTTGAATATAGAGCATTCCTTCACACGCTTAATGGGATCATCGACCAATAACTTTCTATCAGTGACCTGATTTGACTTCAATGCTGAGTTGTCTGAAATATATGCAAGACTGTGACATTTAATTACAACACAGTTTTCAGAAATAGCATCATTACATGTTAGCCACTGGATCATGTACTTTTGGCAGTGGATATGGGCTAATTTCAACAATGCAAACTTCTCTTTTTAAACCACAGTTACAGAGAGAGAGTACAGAAACTCTCCATGCTACTCTATATGGCTACAATACTAGAGTAATGAATGTGAAGCTACTGCAGGTGGTTGATAAAGTAATGCTGAATATTAACTCCACATTACTCTCCCTTTCTTCTCTCTCTCCCTCTCTACCTTTCTTGCAAACTATACTGAAGAGATTATGAATTTACATATAGCCTTTCAGCATGTTTCTTCATTAAAATATCAAATTTTATAAAGTTCTGGAGGTCAGTAGAAAATTGCAAATAATAAAAGTATTTTAGGAATCTATATAGTTTTTTATTTGATTAGGTGCTCCCACCACCCATTCTAATAACTCAGGCTGACTTAATGCTTTCTTATTTGTAAGGAGATGGGCCTATAGTAGAAAAATGTAAATACTCACTAATTTAGCAATTGATTCAACAGTATTGGATTCAAAATATCAGTGATAGAGAGATCAATCTAAGAGCAATATTTGATTTTCTATAGCAAATTTGACTTTGACTTTCACATTCAGTTCAACTGGAATGCACCTGCTTCTCCTATATGTATGTTAGCTCTTTAATGTTAGGTCACTTCTTAATATACATGGGAGTAATGACTCATATTCTATTTTAGTAATGAGATGAAAAAGTTCAGTGAGTTCATTAAAGTCAAACAATCAGTCATTGGTAGGTCCAAGGTTAAAATTCAGAAAATCTGGCAGAAATGCAAAGAGAACTCTCCAATGACCAAAAATCTAGTAACAGAGCTATAAATAGCAGAAGACATGCCCCATGGTTCAGAAAGATGAAAGCTAGATGAAAAAGACAAAGAAATCTCCAGAGCATCACTGGTGCTAAGATTCCCAAGCACCACTGAAGAGAAATTCCTGATTTCATTCTCACATAATTTGACACCAGTGGTAAACTGAATCTAACGAAACCTGTAAACATGTCCAAACACAGCTTGATTATAGATTAGATTGACTCAGCTCACCAAACTTGCACTCAGACAGAAAAAAGGCCATGATTTCTCTGTGAGAAAATATTGTTTTACTTTTGTCGTTACTGTTCATTTACACATTATACAACAAAAAGTTATGAGACAAGTGATGAAGGAAGAAAATATAATCCAAGTTTAAGAGAGAACATAGTCAATAGAAGGAAATACAGAGATGTTCCAGGTGTTGGAATGATCAGACAGGAACTTCAAAATAATGATGATCAATATGTGGAGAGGGAAGATAATATGTAAGTAGATGGGGAATTTTATTACACACAGGGACATTTTTTGAAAAATCAAATGGAAATGCTAGCAACAAAACACATGATATGGGAAATGGAGATTCATTCAGGGGCTTTTTGACAACTGGACTGAGCAAAGAAAGAAATTGGTGAACTTAAAGACTGATCAATAGAAATTATCTAAAATGAAACGTACAGAGAGAGAGGAAAAAGCAATGGAAATAATGGAATAGAGTATCTAAGAACTGTGGGACAAAATCAAATGATCTACGATGTGTGCAGTTAGAGTCCCATGAAAGGAGAGAAAGAATGAGGGACAAGAACTATTTGAAGAGATAATGGATGAGAATTTTCCAAAATTAGTTAAAAACACCAAAGAATTGCAACCAACCCTAAGTGGGGTATATAAAAATAAATTTCCAACTAGGTACATCATAGACAAACTACTGTAAACCCAAAATAAAAAGAATATCTTAAAAATAGAGAAATAAAAGAGACAACTACCTACAGGAGAACAATGATAAGAATATGGCTGCCTTATTAACAGAAGAAATGAAGACTAGAAAAAAATACAACAATATCTTTAAAGTGCTAAAAGAAAAAATTTCCAGCCTATAATTCTATATCCTATAAAGGCATCTTTCAAACATGAAGATGAAATAGTTTCAGAGAGAAAAATGTTTGAGAAAATTTGTCTGCAGCATATCTGTACCACAACAAATACTAAAAGAAGTTCTCTGGACTAAACAGAAATTATACCATGAAATTATACCAAGCCAGGATCTACAGGAAAGGGAAATAACCCAAAACACCAGAAAGGGCAAATATATGGATAAATATTTGAGTGGCTGACGTTGCTTGCATTCAACATCGTACTGGAAGTCTTAGTTAGTGCAATGAAAGTCTAGTTAGTGCTAGAAAAAGAAATGAGACAAAAGGTTAAAAAGAAAGAAGTAAAACTATCATTATTCACAGATGACATAATTTGTGTGTGTAGAAAACACCACGTAGTCCACGTACACAAAATATTAATAATAACTACTAGCACTAACAAGTGAATTTAACAAAGTCTCAGGACACAGGGTTAATATTCAAAAATCAATTGTATTTCTAATTACTAACATGAACAATTATAAAATGCAATTAAAAATATCATTTACAATAGTATCAAAACCTTAAATACCTAGAAATAAATCTAATCAAAGATGAGCAATAAGATATTACTGAGAGGAATTTTTAAATACCTAAACAAATTCCATACTCATGAATTGGAAAACTAAATATTATTAATATGTTCATCTTTGCCAAAATTACTTATAGATTTGATGCAATTTCAATAAAAATCTCAACAGGCTTTTTTGAAGTGGATCAAAAAATACAAAGGATTTAACATAGCCAAAAAAATATTGATAAAGAAGAACGCTGATGGATTTATACTATTTGATATCAGGACTTAATACAGTGTCACAGTAATCAAGTCAGTATGGTATTAGCATAATAATAGACTGATTGATGGAACAGAATACAAAATCCAGAAATAGGCATATATAAATATATGTGATAAATACACACATATATATGATATATACATACAAAGGTATATTGATATCTGACCAAAGTGGCAAATTAAATTAATGAGGAAGAGAAAATTCTTTTTAAAAAGTGATGCAGGAAAGACTGGATACCTATTAGAAAAAAAATTGATCTCTTTCCCAATACACAAAAATTGTTTAGAGATAGATTATAAACTTAAACATATAAACTATAATCAAAATCTTTTAGAAGAAAACAAATAAGAAGATCTTCATAACCCTGGGGTATGCAAAGATTTATTAGACAGAATTAAAAAGATACCACCTATAAAAGAATATTTGGATTTCATCAAAATTAAAAATATCTGCTCATCAAAATAGTAAAATGAATCGGCAAGTGACATACTTTGAAAATACTCTTGCCACTTATATTTCCAGAATATATAGAAAACTTTAACATGGCAACAATAAAAAGTTAAACATCTCAATAAAAAATGGATTGTCACTCTCTCACCCAGGCTGAGCTCACTGCAGCCTTGAACTCCTGGGCTCAAGTGATCCTCCTGCCTCAGCCTCCCGAGTAGCTGGGAGTACAGGCATGTGGCACCACTCCCAGGTTGGGCCAAAATTACACTTAGCAAAAGAAACTTAGCAAAAGAAGACACTTAGCAAAAGAAAATTTGGGAATGAGGCATCCTACACAGGATGAGGCCAATGAGCACATGAAAAGATATTCAGCATAGTAAGTCAGCAGGGAGATGAAATTTAAAAACAAAATGAGATACCATTTCACACCCACTGGAATGGCTCGAAGACTGACAATACCAAATATGGATCAGGATGTGCAGTAAGATACATACTCACATAGTGTTGTCAGAAGAGTGGCATGTTACAACTATTGTGGAGATGGTTTGGCAGTTTCTTAAAAGTTAAACATATTATGTCCCAGGAATTCCACTCCCAGGTATTTATCCAAGTGATATAAAAACGTGTCTACACAAAGGCTGGTATAAGAATGTTCAGAGGAAATCTGGAAACAACCTAAATATCCATGTCCAGGAAAATGGATGAGCAAATTGTGGCATATTCAAATGATTAAATATTACTCTGCAATGAAAAAGAATGAGCTTGGATACATACAGTAACACGAGTAAGTCTCAGAAACATATATTGATCCAAAGAAACCAGACATAAAATAATATATACAGTATATTATCTTCAAGAACAGGCAAAATAATCTATGGCCGTGGAAATCAGTACAGTGGGAAAGGAGAATGAGGAAGATTTCTGGGCTGAATGAAACGTTTTATATCTTGTTTACAGTGGTGTTACATTGTTGTATACAACTCTCCAAACTCACATATTGAGTTAATACACACTTAATATGTGTGTATTTTATGTAATTTTTAAATTACCCAATTTTCAAAAAGTGTAAAAGAAAAGAAAAAGAAAAAACAACCACAACAATTTCAGGCATCATGACTCCTTAAGAACTGTTATTTTTTAAGCACTTGCTTTTCATCTGATAAGTGTGTTTTAAAGCAATACTATGATGATGAATATAGGATTTGTCGAGAGTATCTGTAGTGGAAGGAGAAGGTTAGGTCAGCGCCACCTGTTTCTGGCACTTTTCTGATGAGACACCAGATTGCCTACTGGCTTATTTCAGCTTTCCTGAACGCAGGCAGAGCGGCGACAATACCAGGGAGCCTTATGCTTACAAGATGGACACCATATGTTTTCACTATCATTTCGTGGCTGTTCTCATCTGTCTCTTTCCTGTGTCCTTTTAGCATATGAGGTCTGGTGACCCCGAGGAATTTAATGTAAGAAGATACCATGAATGAAATATTAATTTTTTTTATCAAATACAAAGGGAAGACTTACATGAATGTTAATTGTCTTCACTTGTCCAATAGCTATTACTTATCAAATTATCACCAAAACTTTCAAACCATGTCTTAAAATGAATATCTATGCTTTATAAGGATAGTCGTGAAAACTTATTAAGAACTTCTACATATATTATTTAAAGATACCATTCACACATGAGAAGAATTAAAAATAAAATATATCAAATGTCTGAAAATAGCAACATGTGGCAGAATTTTCAGAAAAAGAAAGATTAGTACTTGAAGAAGACATCCAAATAAGGGAATTACATTTTTAAGATAGGATTCTGGTGGGTTATTGAGATGGGTCTTTGGTTCTTTAATATGACCAGATTAGGATTTAATCACAAAATAATTTATGCATAACCTGAGATTTCAAAGGCTTTTAGT
Organism: Daubentonia madagascariensis; assembly: GCA_023783475.1. Lineage (NCBI taxonomy): Eukaryota > Metazoa > Chordata > Mammalia > Primates > Daubentoniidae > Daubentonia > Daubentonia madagascariensis. Next base: position 17,617,253 of record JAKFHU010001684.1, on the reverse strand, counting down.
GGCTGAATATAAAATGTGCACTTCTGCCTTCCTTTTGTTGCATTGGTGTGATTTCAGGAAAATTTATCACCAGAAACTTTGTGCTTTTGGCCACAGGCATCTGCTTGCAATTTCTTATCCGGGAGATATTTAAAATGCCTGGAGGAGGAGGGTGGAAAGGTTTGTGTGTGAACAGCGACGTGATTAAGGACGAGCAGAAGGAGTACAAAATTTCAGGACTGGTTCTGTGGGTTTGAGTGTATTTTACAATTTAATTCTAAGTCAAGCCCAGAGCAACTTTATCCTTTTGATTACATTTGTTTTTTCAAACTGCCCCTTGTTTGTGGAGCTAATTTCTTCTCAACCACTAAACATTATCGCTTGCCTTTTGAGCCACACAGTGTAGTATAAAACAATGTAATTTACTTATGAGGAATAGAATGTGCATGTATATTTAACACCACATTTAATGCCTACAGTTTGAGAATCTCCTTGAAGAAATGAAGAACAATCTGTATCGGGTTTTTCAATCTACTGCCACCTTTCATGTGGGAAATCCACCTCCCCCAAGGCCTTAGGAAATAGCTTCTTGCTCCTACCTAATACATAGAAATTACTTCTTTTCCTCATTATCTTATCATTTTATCCAATCTCCTACTCTCTCTTTCTAACTCCTACTTTTTTTCCAGCCCACTCTCATTTTCAACTTTTTGATGTGTGTGATTATAACTATTTATAATGTTCAGCTTTGGATCAGTGTGTTCTTAGGTGGTTACAAAATATGCTGCACCCAAGAATAATTAGTAAAAAAGACTAATGCCAAGTGAAAATAAATATTATCTGGAAAAGAAATATTAGGCCATTGAGAAATGATTTTCATGTCTCAATTGCAAATAAGATGTGATTATGATTCAGACGGAACAGAGTAAACAACTTAAGCAACTGGGGAGGTAAATATCAAAACATCTTTAGTTTTGCTGTGCTTCTCCTGCTCATGGGACCAATCTCTCTTACTGAACTTTGGAAGCAGCTGGTATGTAAAAGCCAACACAAGTCACATAGCTTGCATTCACCCGTGTTCCTCTATTTCTAACCTTTGCTGTCTTCTCAGGAGCATGGAGATTGCCACAGGCTGCAAATTGAGACGACCCTGATAATATTAGGCCAATTTCCCACTCCCCAGGCCCTGCAAACTTTCACATAGTTCACTGTGGCCTTCAGTACATGAGGAAAGTTCTACTTATGAAAACATCAAGAGTAGAATAACTGGTTTTGTATTTGCAAAGCCAAGTGAGTTTATCTGCTTTGTCACTCAGCATGATTATTATCTTAATTATATAGGTATTTGTGAACATCAAGTATGTGTATTCAAATTTTTAAGCTCATTGATTGCTTATCTGGGTGCCTAGGAAATTGGAAGGCAATTCTTTGGGTTCCTTTATTCATTTTCTATCAGAGTTTGTTTATTATTCAAGGCTTTCCATGCTCCTGAGTTAGTTTTATATTCCATAAAGCCTGATACTTCTCAAAGTGAAATTTCAAGTTCATTTTTTTTTGTTGCTTGTCTACTAAAATCCTAGGCCCGGGCAAGAATAGATCTGAAACTTCTACTAGCATAAAAATACGGTCAAGCTTGTTCTCACAGCATTTGAGGTCTTATTAGGTGCTCGCATGGTTAACTCAGACCAATGTTTCTTGCAAATGCTGCTTGACTGGTGATATTTTAGCAACCTGGATGGAGTGCCTCCCAGATCTAACCGAGCTTTTCTTGCTTTGGGCTGGCCTATAATAATCCAAAGGTATTTTGGATACTACTTCCCTGATGGCAATTCTGACCGACTTGTTCTACAGCAACTTTTGTTGCCACAAAATGCTGCAAATATTTGAGGCATACTTTGTAACATTAGTATATGCTATATTTGATCACATTAAATTTTTTACTGTCTAGAAACAGTACATTTTTCTTATAACTTGTGAATATTTCAGGCAACTGTAGGAACATAGGTTCATAGATTAAAAGGAACATAAGAATGTAAGAACATTAGGAACATATTATAGTTGAGAATTACTGTTAAATGAATTGGATATATTGCCTTGACCCTAAACTACTTGTAGTAAACCACTAAACTAACATGATAATAAACGACAATGGGGTAAATCTCCTTCTGTAACACCACTGTCAGAAACAGAAACTTATTCCACATATTGAAATGGTACTCCAGAGCAGTGGTTCTCAACTATCAAAGAGCGGGAATGGTGAGGAGGGAGATTTTTGTTCCCCAGAGGACATTGAGGCATGTCTGGAAACATTTTTGGTCATCACGATTGGAAGGATGGTTGTTAACGGTATCTAGTCGGAAAAGATCAGGGATGGGAAGTTGCTAAACACCTTGTAACGCACAGCACAGCAACACTGTCACCCCCACCCACACACCTAGCAAAGAATCATCCAGCCCCAAAGGCCAATAATGCTGAAGTAGAGAGACCCACCTCTGAAGACCACATCTCAGAGAAATGACTTCCTTTTATGTCTTTAGGGAAAAATAGCTACACTAAATATAAGCATGAAAGAAAGAAAACTTAGCGCACAAGTCCGCCACCTTATTGCAGCCATGTCTATTTCCGTGCTAAACTTGACTGCTTACTGCACGTTTTCACCTTATTATAATTGCAATACTCCCATGACTTTTGACTTTGGCATGGTTTAATTTTCAAAACATATATTCTATATTTTAGAAAACAAGTTAAATACTTAAATATTCCTAAGTTAATAGGAAAGACATAAGAGTCAAGTGTGAACATCATGAAGTTGAGATACTGTGGAATAGACCTCCTAGACCCTCTCTAGACTTCAGGAATTTGTGACCACATTCTACAACCTTAAACCATATTAAACAATTATTTTAAAAGCTACAGAACACTTAAGTCAGCAGTCCTTCTCAATAAGCACAGTGGTAGGGAGAAAACATTTTTGCATAAATAAGTTTGGCTGAGCTGATACAATTTAAAGGCTAGTAGAATGGATTTATATAAACTTCAAGCTCTAAAACTTAAAGCAAAACATTGTTTTACTGCATTTGGTATCAAAAATTTCCCATACAGGTTATCATAGAAAAAAAGTACAAATATTAATAGTTGTAATTGAATAGCATAAGAGAAGTTATAAAACAGTATTTTTAAAAGGAGAAAAATCTTTAACAAAAATAATATGATACTATAAAGATTATTAAAATTCTTGTCAAAGCATCTTTCATAGTGGACATTTACATAAAAGATGGAAAGAACTAGCTAAAAGAAATCTCATATTTTGATGTGATATCTTTCAAGAAGTTTATGTGTGACTTAGTTGCAAGTATTTTGCCTAATTAAATTATTCAGTGGTGGAGGTGGATTAAACTATATATGGAACAACATTTTTATCCTGCCAAATATAAATGATTGAATTCTGTAGAATCTTTGCTTTCACTATAATGAAATATACACACATTCACATGCTTTGTCACGTACAAAGAGAAACCTATTCTCTTTGTTTGGAAAAGAATTCAGGATGTTACTACATTTGAAAGTGAAGACAACAAAATCATCTCAAAAAAAACTTGAAAGTATGAGATATAAAAAAATTAATAGCTGACAAAAGCTAAATGCATCTGAAAAAATACCTTCTGAGAAATTTTTGCAATGTCCGCCTTACACTCTCTTTATGAGATTGCCCAATTTAATTGTTTTTCTTGTTCAGATTTACTTCTGACTTACTTTTGGTTATTTCTAAATCAAGTATACACATCTTTTTACACTGAAAAGATGAAGATACATTACCATATGGACAGTCAAAAAAATGTGCCACAGAAAGTGAAGGATATCTTTGAAAAGGAGCTCTAAAAAGTGTTTCAAGTAATGGCAGCCTTATTAGGGTAAATGCATAGCCTCCCAAATGGACACTTTAAAAGCAACAACACACACTTGGATGTGTGAATTATGATTTTTTTTAAAAAAATCATGCTAGTTTATGCATTATAATATTGCTGGTAGTGCATTTCTTTCTTGGGAGTGTTTATAGACCAAAGGCTGCCTGTGACCCCACCAGTAAGCATGCTTGCACTCACACACACAAGTGGGATTTAGAGAGGACACTCTTCTTTTGTAACTAGGCCAACATAATATTGTGATACCTTGGAAACATCCTTAGATATTGATTCCGAAAAGGGGGATGGCACTGATTCAGACTCCGTAGAAGGAAGGAGCCAGATGATCCAGTTTGTGTTTAAGATACCAATCATGTCTCTATTTAACTGAGCAGAATTTTGCATTTGAAAATAATATGTAAGTCTCACATCTCTAGCAAGACCAACAACAGAATGGACCCAGAAGATTTTGGATTTAGGACTAGAGATCTGTCTCAATTTTAAAAGTAATCATCTGAACATTTTCTAATTACCTAGTTTAAAAAATGCTTTTCTCTTTGCTGTGATATTTGATGATTTATACAGCATACAAACTATGTTCTAAATTAATTTTCTTTCTCTGGCAAGGCAGTCATCATTTTTCAATACATATTCTTCATTCATCCTTCTTTTCCCCCCTTTAAGGTGGTTGTGATCTTCCTTTATTTAAGCATCTACTTCCTTTTCTTCTCTGTTTTAGCTCCCACTTTGCAAGCCTTCAATTGGGTTAATCCCAGTCCTGGGTTGTTCCTGGGCCATCTCACTATCTTGTAGCACATCTGGAATAATAGACCAACTTACCACTCTTATTGAAAACCTCACTTTTTCCACTTTCATATTTCTTGCACTATATATACGATGCATAATACTAGATGACATAAAATTACACTAGTAAAAGGGATTACATCTTCTTATAAACCACTTTAGCTCATCTCTTTAATGTATAACACCTACCAATTCTCTTGGTAGAGTTCACAACTGATGTTTATTCTACCGTTTTTCCCTCTTCTTTCTATCCAAGCCTATTCCATCTGTTCGACAAGATGGAAAATCTTTCTGTTTGCCATTATTTCCTGTGAACAGTATCACATGTCATTTTACCTAGCCAGCACAAAGTTTTTCCCCTAGTTCAGTACATTTTCATTCAAATTTTTTGGCCAGCTAGGAAAAATTGTGACATTCATCTTACTGAAAATACAAAAGACTAAGGTATAAAGGCAACTCTGTATCTCATCTTTGTTAACTATTGTAGTCTGGTGTTCCAACGGAGCAAATGTAGATGTAGACTGTGATCTGTGCTTAGCCTAAACTGAGAACAGCTTTTTGGATTCGGCAATCCTCCCAGGGATATATTTGCAAGTCTGATTTGCATTTGGAGAAGGGAAGAGAAAGGAGAGAGGAAAGAGGAGAAGTTTTATATCTGAAGGCCTGAGAGGGCTCTAGGAGATGAGAATGTAGGAAATGCAGCGGATAATATGGTATCCACTTCCTGGAAGGGGTGAGGGCAAGGAATAGTACTGAGCCCTGTGAACTCAGGAATTAAACACATTTTGCCCATTTCTGGGTGGAATCCAGCATGTGCCAAGAAGGGAAGACAGAAGGAAAGACAGTGCCATGATGGTGCCACATTGCTGTGCAGCACTGCGGACACCAGTAACTGTCCTGGAGAAAATAATATTCTCCTTAAAGATCAGTGGCATAAGATGGGCAGACACCTGATTCCCCATGGACCACGGCAAAAAGCCGGGAGTGTCTGAACCAGCACAACCAGTAGGCTCCTCAACATTAAAGACACTCTCTGGAAAGTGCCAGAATTTCTTGGGTAGTGGGAGAAACTCTTCAGATCTTAAGGTTTTTTATAAGCAGATAGCCTAGAGAAGCCTGTATGGAAAAAAAACTGGAAGGGGAAAGCATGTTGATCTGCAAATATTTAAGATAGGAAACATAGTTTTCAAAATCTCCTTTCTGTTTACAGTGACACATGATTTGAAGCCAGAAAAACTTGGTACCTCCATTAGTCTCAGTTTGGACTCGGCTTTGAATTTCAAGATCCAATATTTTTTAATAGTTCTGAAATTTTATAATTTTTCCTTTGTAATTTTTATAAGTTGACTTCTTTTTTATGGGCCAAATTTGATGTGTTATATGGAAAATTATAGATGTGATCTGAGCTTTGTCTATGCATATGATTATTAAGCAAGGCATAAGTACCTTTTTTGACTGTAGCATAAATGCCTCAAACTATGTGACCTTTGGGGAGTTTGTTTTCAGTCTTATGGCTTGAGAACCAGCAGGAAACTTTACAATCTAATGGTCAAACTGTTCTGCTAAATCCTAGTAGAGTAAGAATTCCAAGAACAGAACTACTAGACTTCTGTTTCTTATAGGTGATGATGTCATCAAAAGATCACTTAAAATCGCATTTCCTCTTAACATGTGGCTCTCTTAAGCATGACTTTTTATAGGTTACTCTCTCAGAAGTCTTTGGTTCTTACCAGATACTCTGGGTGTAAGTAGGGACTCTAGGATCTCTCTACTCATCAAGCATTTAACCTGGCACTTTTTCTTAATGAGGCCTTCCAGGAGCAAAATACAGTAAGCCACTGGCAGCAGGGTTAGGGTGGCTTTTTCCACAAGTGACTCACCCTGCAGGTTTATGTTTCAAGTACTCCTGAGTGTTTGGGTGTCCTATAGCAAACCACTACTTCAGATTACCTAGATCATTCATATAACTGCGATGTGCAAACACTGTATCTACAGGCAAGCAGAGCAAAACAAACAAAAAACACCCAACAGCCTGACACATACCAGGGGTTAACTTTCAAACAGTGAAGCCCTTAAGCTGTTTCAAAAAAGCACTAAAAACAAAATCACTGAGCAGTTTGATCAGCTATGTGGAGAAAAATTCCGTTCAACCTTGTCCTTGCATTGTTGACATGAAACAACAACATAACTAATTTTTTAAGAACCTTTCCAATGGTGCTTGTGCCTTGTATAAATGTTAAATTTGCTGAATTCACGCAGAAGCTCTGTAAGACTGATAAAATATTTCTTTTCAAAAAATGTTTCAGCTGCTAGCCCAAAACATTCTCTTCAAAGTTATAGATAGTATTCTTATATTCTTAGTTTGTTTGATAAAAATTTAAAATTTTTGAATTTTAAATTTGAATGGAATAGAAACTCACAGGAACAATAAGTTCATCTTTTCTCTTAGATTTCTGTGAAATCCTATGAAAGTATGTGGGATCTTTTTTTTTAGCTATCTGGGTAAACAGATAGCTAAAATGACTTTGAAAAATAACTTCTAAACCAATGTTTATGTTAGCCAAAGCTAGGACAAAACGATATTAACAAATTACAATGGGAAAAAATATATTACCGAAAGATAAGTTTTGAATTGGGCTCTTTTAGTCATAAGGAATAGAAAGTAGCCCAAAGTAGCTTAATTTAAGTGAGACACAGATCTCATAGGAATCCCGATGAAAATGAACACCAGACCTTCAGGACTGAATCAGCCTTTCTGTCAAATCTGACTCCTCATATCTCAAGATGTCCTCTTTCAAGGACCGTGTTTTTCTGGACATTGCTTCTTAGTCTGCTTTCATTCTAGTCCTCTTTCTACCCCAACTGGATTGTTCTGCGTATTCATTCATTATTTACGGGCCCAGATGGCTGCACCTGTCCTAACTTTTCATGGCTTCAGGCTCCAAGGCAAAACAATTCATTGACCCCAAGCCTGAGTCTCTTAGAACGAATTCCTAAGATGGAGAATCTGATGGGTCAGGCCAGAAGAGTCACAGATTGCTATCTTGTCTATGGACAAGCCATTTTTGCAGGTCATGTGTTGTTCCCACATCCAATCAGCTGTGTTCAGGAAGTGGGATGGATCACATTTCACAGAACATGGTGGTTTAGACAGAAGTGGCTGTGGACACAGGCACCTTATACATAGCTTTAACATTTTAAGGATCTGGTCTCTATTAACAAATGTTAGGTTTACGTTTGTTCAATCATTTATTCATTCATTAATCTGAGGGGATGGGAAAAACTCTCACTGAATGGATGCGGGGAGCACAGTTTGGGGGATGACCACGATTGTAGCTCTGACACGGGCAGTGCATGGGCAATATATATAGCCAAAGTGTTGTACCTCCATAATATTCTGAAATAAAAAAAAAAAGAAAAAAAAACCAAATATCAATTGAGGAACTATAATGTTACAGGCATTATGCTAGATGCTTTTGAATAAGTAATATATTGGGATGTCTTCACATTAGGTTTGAATTTTTTTCCCCTAGGCTCTGCATAAATTGTCATGACCTCCAACTTTTATGAAAACTCACATTCCTTCATACTGCCATACCATTCCCAAGACTATTGTAGAAATACTTTTCTCAGCAAATGTTTTTCTGCATTTTGAGAAAGAAGTTAAGCACATCTCACCCTTCAAATGCTTGATACATGCTGAATAACAGTCAATACTGAGGAATAATGTGAGGTACAGGATCCAGGTTCTTACATTCCTGATTTCAGTTCCATCTTAATACTTTAGCCCTGTGTTGTTACCTTGGCAGTATGTCACCCTTACAAGACTATCCACGTTTTCCGAGGATGTTCCATTTTTTTTCTTGAATTTCTGTCATTGTTGTTGAAGCCCTAGAACTTTTGCAGCATGTGTTACTGGCAAAGGGGCATTGTGTATGACCCCCAGTCATTTGTTAAATGTTGTTGTTTGCTTAGTGACTTTGGTATTCGTGAGGTATGGCCAGAAGTGGGCAAGCATTTTAGAAATTGCAAATAGCCCCATTAAAATGCTGACTTGAGTGGATTTCCAAAGCCAGGTTTTTCAGATCAAACTTTTCTTTCGCTTCCTCCACACAAGTTACATTTTGAGGCTGTTCCCAAGATATAGGTATTGGTGAGACCTAATTCTTTTTCTCCCCTACTTTCTGAAGTATGAGGAGTGATTTAAATTTTTTGCAAAACTACAATGAGACAGGTTTTAATTTTTAGCCCCCTGTGGATTTTGGAACAAACATGTTGAGGATGCAGAACCATCCAAGAGAAAGGGACTTTGAAACCTGGGATCACTTGCAAAGAAAAGTTTGTATCATGGAGAACCTGTACAAGGACACTTTGATTATTGGTGTCACAGGGCTGCCAGGTGTAGAAGAATTTGACAACTGGCTGAAGGAATTTTCAATCTCCAGTGATAGGACTCCATTCTTTCAGTGCTTTCTGAAAATTGAAAAAAGTTACAGATACATAATACTGCCAGCTAGCTTGAGTCCTAATAAGGTGTTTTATACTGTGATGAGCACTTCATGTGCTGTATTTCATTTAATCTTCATGATGTCCCATGGGATATATACAGTTATCATTTCTTGTTTATAGTTGAGGGAAATAGTATGTAAAGAGATTAAGTAATGTGCCTGAAACAAGAACTAGAGGAGAGCTGAGGTATGAGCAGAGGCAGTCTAGTTCTAACTAATTATAACTGCTTCTAATACCTAACTATGCTGTACTGTTCACTGGCTACCATCATTAGTTAAAGCTAGAAAACACCTATGGATTACCCTGTCTGACATGACGCCCTAATCTGATAAGTGAGGAAGAGACCCAGAAAAGTGAACATGTTCTGTTGAAGTTTAACCAGTTAGGAGTAGTGGTAAACCCAAGTTTTTCTGCTCCCCAGTCCAGTACATTCCCTGATATGCCAAGAACAATTACTAGATAGAATTTCCTAGACACAATGAATTGCTCTTATATGAGTCTATTTCGTGGGGTTTTACAGCTTCTGGAATAATTCAAAAGAACTGTAGGGACATGAGTTCTGAGGGGAAAAATGTTGATCTATAGACTGATATTTGCAAAATTTCTTTGGTATTGATTTTAAGTTAATTTTCTAAATTTGTTGTAGTCATTTTTCTTGAAAATTGTTCTTGTCGCTTTTCTTGAAAATTCCTAAGAGCAGCACAAATTATTCTTAGGAAATTGATATAAAATATGTCTCCCAAGATGAGAATTTTATGATCATCTATAAAGAAAAAAAGAAAACCTCTACAACCTAATTGTGAGTAATTGAAACCAGGGTTTTATAATGGGAATTCTAGCAAGTATTTAATTCCAATGGGATTGCTAGTGGTTGCATTATGATATAGTAGTCCCATTATAAACAGATTTAATTATAAACTATAAACCTGTGGACAATCCAGCCCTATTGAATAGTTTTTGTTGGTTGGGTCTCTAAGACAACCAGTATTATTAAGAGGACAACTGGGTTTTCTACCTTTCCATTTTTTTTTCTGTACAAGGTTCATACAGTTTCTATCATGCGCATGAAAATGGAGAGGTAGGAAAAATTGAAATGTCTTTTGTGCAAGACACCAGCCAAGTGCTGGGCATCATTCTCCAGGATCCTAAACAGGATTCACCTCTTCTAAAAGCACTTATTTATTTGTCCTCTTATTCAAGCTTCCATTTACTTACCAAGTATTTATTACATGTTCTAATATGTGCTGGACACTACTAGGTGCTGGAATTATCTCTCATCTCTAGGCTGTATAACATTAAGAATTTGTTCTACACAATTTGGTACTTAAGAGAACACACAGCATTTCCTGTTTGCTAACCTTGTACCTCTAATTGGATTCTTTGTTATTCATGGGCAGGGGGCTGTCGTAATTTGTATTACAGCACAAGCTGGGTGTACATCCAATAAGTAGGGAATGTTCTAGTCCTGGTTCTTTTTCAATCTTTTGCTTTGCTGTCCTGCTGTCAAGAGAAAACTTTGGGAGATACAGGGTTTAAATATGGCTGAAAACAAAGTCTGATTATAGTTACTTAATCAGAGTGGAAGAGCTCTATTTTCCCTTCTTTCTCGTTATGCCACTGCTGCTGCTTTCTGGAAAAACTTTCCCTTTCACTTGTATGGAAGTCTGAAATAAAATATGTTATTTAAGTAAAAATAATACAGTATTATATCTGGAATCTGACTCTGAAAATTATGTCAAATTTTTTCTTCAGAGGAATTTATTCCAGTCTTGGAAACATTATGGTAATTTTTGTGCCATACTATAGAGAACGGCATTTGGGAAATCCTTTGCACATAATATTCATCTAAAAACTCTGCAATTCTTTACAGATATTTTCTTTTTCTTCATTATAAGGAGATATCTCCATGGAAGTCACACTGAGTTGGGGAAGATGTGAGGTGGCATGGATAAGGGGCCCACTGCAGTGTAAGGTGCTGAGGTGGAGTGTTAAAATTACAAATCACAACATACGTATCCAAGTTATGGTGTCAGCCACTGGTGAAGTTATTTATTTATCAAATACATATGGAATATCTATTATGTGCTAAGCACTGTTCTGTGGATATAGTAGTAGCTGGGATAGGAAAAAGTGCCTTTCCTCTTGGAGTTTACCTCCTAAAAGATGAAATTCTGAAGTTTTCAGAAGAATATATGATGTATTTTGACAACTATTCCAAAATAAGATTTAGTCTTCAAAAACTGCATAGTCATCTTCATGTGGATGTTTAATGTCTGATCTATTTTTTAAAATTAGCTACATGATTTTTATGCACATCTTACATTGATGGACATCTATTATTCTATTTATTAAGTACTATATACTGCTTTAAGAAATGTAGCTTTAGTATGCCCAAAGAAAATCCACATCTAATTATGATGTTAGAATTTTCTTCAAAGCTATTTGTGTTGGTTTTTAACTTCTAGTCACACAACTGGAAGATGGGGGTAAGGGGGAAAGATAGTAAGTTTCTTTAAAATTAGATGTCTTATTTCTTTTAGATATATCTTTATTTTTTAGATCTTGGGTTTAAGCTTATTTTCATACCTGAAATAAATGAAATGTACTCAGAATCTAGAGATGGAAAAAGTATCAGTGCTGCTGGTACCCAATGTTCTCTGTAATCTAGATTTTTAAAAATTTACCTTTGCATCATGGAGTGATACTGGGTTTTCTGTTCAATTCACTGTATCCAGTGACCTTTTGTGGCATCTGTTCCTCCAAAGCTTTTGAGATGGGAACACGCGGCATGCTGTGTTCCATGTCATGTCAGTCATTACTCTCTTTGACTTTACTTATGTTCTCAAGTCAATATGTTCCAGATTAATGAGGCATTTGTTCTTAATCAAGAAACTATTTAAGAATATACTTTTAATTTTAATGACTTGTTTATGATTAATTGTTTCGACATGCCCTTCTAATTCTTGAGGATTCTTCAAACCTGCTGCCTTTTCCCTGAACAGTTCCCCAACGTCTGAATACTGGTAGTTGCTATCACCCAGTGATCTCCAGGGACTGAGCAAACAGTTATTGATTTCCTTGAGAAAATCATTCATGCAGTCTCCTTAAACTAAAAATCACTTTGAATAATAATAATAATAATAATAAAAGCAGCTGTTAAGCAAAGACTGAGTGGTTACACATTATATATTTTTAATGTTCCCCTTAAATTTTATATACATATATGTATGTGTGTGTGTATATATATATATATATATACACACACACACAAAGTATATATATAAAACGTGGTCCTATTGTTTTGTGAGGAACAATCTTAGAAATAATTTGTGAAGTAGACTCATTTTCCCAACTGATCTATACTAAGCCATCAGCTGAATTAATTAAAATTTACTCTGATTTGTGTTTTCTTTTTTATGTAAACAACTAGCAGGTTTGTGTACATGTGCGCACTTTATTTGAAGCTACAAAACTAAGTGATCCATGACCTCATAATAAGAGCTAACATTTCTTGAGTGCTTATTATCTGCCAGGTTTCATTCTAAATGCTTTAAATCTATTAACTCATTTACTATTCTCAATTACCATCTGTGGGAGCCCTTTTTTTAAATTCATAGTTTACATATCAAGAAACTGAGACACAGAGATGCTAAGTTACTCTCCCCAGGTCATGTAGATGATAAGTGACAGATTGTAGATTGGAAACCTAGCAGTCTAGCTCCAGAACCCAAAAACAACGCTATACCACTATGTGCAATAAGCTCCTAGTATTGGCAATCCCTTCTCAGAAACCTTAGTTGTTTTGTACTGCTTGAAATGTATTCATAAACTTTACTTATCTGAGACCATTGTGCTAGGTGCTTTGTCTTTTAGTCCTTCTTCTGTAGGTGCCAAAATAGAACAGATGAGTTCTCTTTCTAAATTCATATATTTGCTTATTTGCTGGATTTATATTTCCTTTAACAGAGCAGATATTGACATTTTAGAGATTGTAGAAAATTGGGTGAGAAATGAAAACTAGGACTGATAGAAATCATTTTGGGACTATCTTCTGTGCCCCTATGATGGCTATCAGCATCTGAAACAATAATACTGACCTAATCGTGTTGGGCTTGCCTTAGTAACTAACTTTCTTTTGGGTTCCACAACATATTTGCTCCATTCCAAAAGGTTTTAGGAGAAATACGTCTAACTTAGCTTTTAAAACGAGGATTCAATATAAATGTGTTCTTGATTCTACCCAGGATTCCACCTTTAGAATCATACAAGGTCTATTATTGTTTCTCGTGTAAAATCTAATAGGAACAATGGGTTTAAACCTTCCTGCCATTGAAGACAACATCCTAGGAATAGAAAATTAGCCAGTCAGATTCACTGATAGGAAATTAATGTGTGGTTTGAATTTTTCTTTTATAAGTTAGTTTCTTCATGTTCCCAACAAATCCACTGGTCTCTTTGAGGCTTAACCTTGCATTTGGTAAGTTTAGATGGTGGGAATTTTATTCATCAGATCTCATCGGCTTATATATGACAGAATCCAACCCAAACTAATTTAAGCAAAGTGGAGGATTTAGAAGACCCATGGGTAGAAATAAAGCTGGACTTGAGGTACAACTAGAAATAGAGACCTTAGCACATTAGAAACCTATGTGGCTCTTACTTCTGTTTTCTGGACACACACACACTTTTTTTCTTTCTCTTATTTCCTCCCCTTTTCTATTTCACACCACTGGAAATTTTGTTACTGACACTTGGCCTTGTAGTTTTACACATCACAGTTCAGGCACCCAAAGAATGATGCCAACGCTAGATACAATATTCCCAAAGATAGATTCCAATTTTCCTATTTGTATCAGGTGCCCAGCCTGGACTCTTAAACTTTAGCTAGGAAATAGTGTCTGAAGAAGGAATTATGACAGGGTCATCTTGGGTGTAGTGTCTACTGCTGGGCCAATCAATTGTGGCCATAGAGTAGCTTCTACCATAAACACATAAAGTGAGGAGAATAGGCAATTCCCATATGTGTCTGCTATCGTTAATTCCTTGCCTAAGCGTGATAATAGGCCCTTTTCTCTCTTTGATCATAATAAATGAGACAGTAAGAAGTCTACTTCTTTTGGTATCTTAAAAGATAAAAATTTACAAGGAAAAGAAAGTTATTTCATTGAACATAGAGTTTATGTGCATAGAATTGTAGGGGATGCAATCTGGTAGGTGTGAAAGATAGTAACATTTATCCCCAAACCTACCGAATATATATAGATTCTTTCATAAAACATCTTTGTCTGTATTTTTTCTATAAATGGATATGTCTTTATTAATCAATTAAAATTGATTTGGGGAGTACATGGGTGGTAGGGAGGGCTTGATAAAACGGATAGAGATTGAAAGGAGAGCAATTAAATTCTGAGTTATTGCCAATATAATTAAATAAAAGGTAGGAAAGACTGGGTGCCAGGGAAAATAATAATATTAGGTAAGACAAAGTTTGGTATTAATTGGATATGGTGAATTAGCAGATTAGAAGTGAAATCAAAGAGTCTTTTATGAAAGCTGGAAACCAGTATGAATTTGTAGCTCAAGTTTTAGGAGAACCAGGCTATGCTGGATATTTTTTGTTTGCCACCCCCACCCTCCACCCCACAGAAGACCCATTCTCTGCTCTTCTCTACCTTGCTTTGTGCCCTAGGAGTCTGATTCCTGCTGATAGCATCTGGGAGGGTCCCTTCCTGGCTGGCATCTGTTTGGATTCTACCAATCAGAGGCCATGACTCACCTGACGGGAGCTTAGAGAGCAGGAGGAGAGAGCCTTCAGAATCCTTCCTTGCTCCCTTTCTGCCTCAATGCTGCATAGCTGGAGGTAGATGCATTCCTCCCTGACCACAAGTCCTGTGAGCAGGCTCCACCCAAGGCTGCAGCTTTCCCTGGGCTGTGGCAAAGCTTTCTTCTCCTTGCCCCTTCGGTTCTAATGGGGGCAGGGTAAAAAATTCCCTCTGTTGCTAGTCTCTGGTGCCTAACCTTCCTTTCTTTGTTTCCTTAACACTTCTATTAATGGATCCTTCATTAACGTCTATCCATGTGAAATCGTGGGGGTAAATTATTTTTGCTGCTGGAACCCTGATAATTTACAAGTGAGGAAAAAAAATATTTTTATATATAGTACAATAGTATTATACATATAAATAATTATAATATGTGATATTACATATAATATATAAAATATTTTATATTTAAACTTATTTAGATACATATGTTTTATAGTAACATAAAATATAATAAATGTAATATAATAAAATAAAATATGAAATAAAATAAAATTTATTTATATTTCCCTCAGTTCCCTCACTTGTAAATTTCCAGCAGCAAAAATAATCACCTAGTGACATCTTGATGATCTTAACCCTGTGCAGGCCTAGGCTAATGTGTATGTTTGTGTCTTAGTTTTTAATGAAAAAGTTGAAAAAGTAAAAAAAAAAAAAATTAAAAATAGAAAAAATACAGAATCAGGATATAAAGAAAGAAAGTATTTTTGTACAGCTGTACAATGTGTGTTTTAGGCTAAGTGTTATTACAAAAGAGCAGGAAAATTTAAAAAAAATTAAAAAGTTTATAAGTAAAAATGTTACAGTAAGCTAAGGTTAATTTATTATTGAAGGAAGAAAAATATTTTTCATAAATTTAGTGTTGCATAAGTGTCCAGTGTTTATAAAGTCTGCAGGAGTGTTCTTAGTCCTTCACATTTGTTCACCCCTCGCTCACTGATTCAGCCAGAGCAAGTCCCAGTCCTGTAAGCTCCACTCACACAGGAAGTGCCCTATACAGGTATACTATTTTTTTCTTTATACTGTATTTTTACTCCACCTTTTCTATGTTTAGATACAAAAATACTTACTATTGTGTTACAATTGCCTACAGTACTCAGTACAATAACATGCTGTACAGGTTTGTAGCCTAGAAGCAATAGGCTATACCGTATAGCCTGGGACTATAGTAGGCTATGCCATCAAGGTTTGTGTAAATTCATTCTCTAGTATTCATACAATGACAAAATTGCCTTAGGATGCATTTCTCAGAATGTATCTCTGTCATTAAGCGGTGCATGACTGTATGTGAGAAAACGAGATTTATTTCAGTTTGGCTCATGGGATTGCGGAAGCTAGCAAGTCCAAAATCTACAGGGCAGGGCAGGGCAGGCCAGCAACCTGGAAATTCTTGGGTAGGAGGTGTTGTTGCAATCTTGAAGCAGAATTTCTTCTTCTTCAGGAAAACCTTAGTTTTGCCCTTAAGCCTTTCAACTGATTGAATGAGGCCCACCTATATTCTTGAGGATAATCTCCTTTAATTAAAGCCAACTGATTGTAGATATTAATTACATCTACAAAATATCTTCAGAGCAACACCTAGGTTAGTGTTTGAATAACTGGGTACTATAGGCCAGTCAATTTAACACATAAAACTAACCTCCACACCAGGTATTAAGGACAGCTGTTTCTTGGAGAAACCAGGAGGAAGACTAAGGTCTTTGAAGAGCCAGAGACAGACTTAGACTGGGAAGGAACCAGATTTGGGTGATGAGAAAGATTCCATATAGTGTAATTTATAATGTTAAATACATAATATGCAATATGCAGAATGATTCTTTTCCGAATAAGTATGTGTCCAGATATAATGTGAATATGACAAAGCTTCCTACTTTCCTCCACGTGGCTTTGCAGCATTCAAGGCTGTTAGTGCTTTACCAAGGAGGAAAGCTAACAGGAAAACTCAGCTCCTGCAAGAGTGATGGGGGCTTTAGGTATCCTGCACTTGACACTTCTTTGTAGTTTTATAATCAAAAGGCTTATAATTTTGCAAAGGTGACTATTCATAGTGCACAAAAGATCAGAGAACAAGGTCGCATTGTGTGCGCTCCTATTTATGTTTAGAGCATTTTTTTTTTCCTCTTTGGAGTTTTTCATGGGTCTGGCATCATCTGGCATCCCTCCCAGGTTGTGGTTTTATTTTGTGACTCTTTCTTGCCATAGAGGTCATGTGTTGTAATTTGGACTTTGGTCTGCAGTTCACGGTACAGCATGCGCTGTAAATTCAGTCAACACGCATTTATTGAACAGAAAGTACTTTGAGCATTGTGTGAAGAACACTGAACTAAATATTTTAATTGGGAAGAGTCATTGATTAATAGAATAGCTCTAATCTTTATGGGCTCCAGCTTGTTCTCTTTCTCAGCACTGTGTTGGGTAGGAGGAGGATGTGAACCAAGGCCTGGGAGACTTTTAGACAAAGCTTAAGCCCAAGCTTTAGACCTCCATGAGTCTAAAATTCCAGGTGTGCAACACAGATGAAGGCCGGCCCTGGGAAAAGAAACAGAGCCAGAGGAATCAGGAAACAGAGAAACACAAAGAAGGTATCATTAGTAAGGGACACAAGCAGGGCAAAGAAACAGGTTTAAGGACCAGGAAATAAAAAAGAGTAAGGGGACACCTGCAGTCTCAGAGCTGGTGATTCTGGTGGAGTCTGGAACCAATGTCGGCATGACTCTTTTAAGGTTTAGATGATAAGAGCTCCTGGCTGGCCCAGGGATTGAGGGGCAGAGCATAGGTTCCATCCTCATTCATTTACAACTCTCTTGGCCCCCATTTAGTTTTAAATGGAGATCGCCTTTTATTCAGAATATTTTAGACAAGGTTTCTTTGGAACTCTTCTGAACTCTGACCCTGGCAGATACTCTGCTCTACCCCTTAGTGCATTTTTCTCTCTAAAATAGCAGATGTTTCTGAAGTAGGTTTTACCATCATGCACAGACTAAGAGTCATTGAGATAATGGATGTCAAACACCTAGCAGTGTGCCTGCCATGTAGAAAGCATTCAATAAATGTTAGCGATGATTATCATGTAATCATGTGATCACCATTTCTTTTTTTACTGCTTGCCCCCATAGACCGTCAGTCATGTGCGAGTCAATTCCTTGTGACTCACATATATCTCCTAATTATTTTTAAAATGTAGGTGAAATTATATTTTTATTCCAACACCAGATTCCAGGCACACTATAGCTAATCTTTTCTCTTTGGCCCAAGCATACCTATAAATGATTCTAATTTCTTTAGCTAGTTTTAGATCCAAGATAGCATTTTTTCTTTATTCTCAAACTTTTTGAAAAGACAAGAATATGTTGTTTCTCTGCACCAGTTATTAGCCATTTTAAGTTTATGGAAGTACAAATCCATATTCCTGCAGGGTTGATGGGAGCCTGTCAAGTTTCAATCCCCAGATTCTATTTGGCACCATCCTCAGATTTTTTTTTCCCCAAGCAGTATCCTAGCACCAAGACAAAGTTCATTTGTCTGAATTCTTGGGATTTCTCTCAGTTTCCTTAAAAAAATAAAACAAAAGAAAACATAGACATTGTGTTAAAAACTGGCCAATCTTCAAGAACAGCTGCTATTTTTGTGGACATAGTATATGTCCTCATCAATCTCTGCTGATTCACACCTTACTTTCCTCAGAACACTTAGATAAATGCCATCTGCCCTGAGAGCTTTAATGCACTTTGCTTTCTTTGATTGCAGCAACAGTCTTCTTCACTGGAAACTCTAATCTCTGTTATTCTTGTGAAAAACATTCTCAGAAATTAGAATTTCCCCATCACTTCCTAGAGTGGAGTGCTGCCAAAGAACCAAACAAAAACCCTCTCTGGGCTTTTATTCCTCTGACTTTATCATTCCCTCCTGACCACCTACAACAACATCCAGCAATTTATATGCTAGTGAGTCTGTTATCTGGTCAAGCTGGATTTCTACTTTAGAAGTCTGCCTTTTATTCACAAATGCCTTACCTTTCTTCTTCTGGGAGTGGTTCTGTTCAGTTTGCTGTTTGTCCATTGGACTATTTGCTTTAAGATACTTGGGTCTCCTTTCTCCTGATTGTCTACTTTTTATGGACAACCAGTTAATTTCTTGGATTGATATGTTAGGCAAGAAAAACTAGAGGACATTTAAGTTCCCTTTGGCCCTAAGATTCTATGATTCTGTGAGTTTTCAGTTCACATCCTTTTATTATTTCTTTCCAAATAGTCTTCAATAAGTGAGAATAGCACCACTGGTATGTTTTGTATCACAATACAATCATTTGGCTTTGGATATTGTCCTGCTACTTCTTAGTGGTATGCTGCTGGCTGAGTTGTATAATTTGTTTCCTTATTTGTAGAATGGGAATAATAAAAACCATCTAGTCCTCAATGTTGTTATGTATATAATTTACATTAATTGTACACTATGAGTTAATAAACAAAATATGCTTAGATGGTGCCTGACTCATTATAAATGTGTAACAAAATAATGAGTATTATTGTAAGTATTGTATTAGTATTGTGTTATTACCCTTAATACAGTGGATGTTAGATTAGTCCCGATATCAAACACCACCAGTTACAAAGCTAATGTCTTCAGTGGAGGATAGAACAATGTCATGGTGAGATAGGAAAGGTACTTTATACAAATGTTAATAGGAGATTAGATATATCTTACAGTATTACCAAATATAGGCCATTATTTAAGAAAATTTGGGAGAAGCTTTTAGACTTAGAAGACATGAAGGCAAAAATAATGCATGGAAAAGCCATTATTTATTGTATTGATCTTCACCAAGTTTTTCTAAGACCGTTCATCTCATACAACCTCTTAATAATTTCACCATTAAAATCATCAGTGAAAATATGTAGGCTTAAGTAATTATTTTGATGATATGATAATAGCTCTTCTCTGCTCCATTGTGACCATGTACTTCTGGGTATATCATTCTACTCAGTAATTCTAATAAGTCAGATAGAAGATTTTGGCACCCAATCAAGAATTTTGCCCCTTGGAGGTCTGGAAGCTCACAGAAAGGAGTTGTACATATCCACCTGTGTCTGTTTTTAACCTACTCTCCCTTGGTATGGGATCTCTGGTTACATGGAGCCTTGTGTCCTCAGTCATGAAGGTTGGTCTTATTCCAGCATGGGTAGAGGGAGAGAGCAGGTTTTGAGAGTCTGTAGCTGCCCCAAATGGATTCATCTGAGTCCTAAAACTTATTCTCTCATAATCATTATGAGGCCAATCCATAGATTCTGATTCATAAAATAAAAATAATCAGTCATACATGTATAATTAAAATATGTAACATAAAAATATATCATCGAAAATATAAAATTGAGGCTGTCAGTCTGGGCTACAGGTCTAAGCTAATGTCAAAATTGGCTTGCATGTGTGGCTAAGACACACTGTGAACTTTCTTATGAAACCAGATTGGAGACGACCTGAACTAAGCTGGGGCTGCCCAGTCTTGCCTGAAAGATGAACTAGTAAACTTCCTTCCCTGTGGTTGGAAGTATGAGGCCAATAACTTTTGGGGCAATCTCCCCAGCTCTTTCTATGTAGAGCTTCCTTATCTGATACAAAGACACATAATTTGCTTGAAGAGTGAATTAGGCTGGGTGCAGTGGCTCATGCCTGTAATCCTAGCATTTTGGGAGGCTGAGGTGGGAGGATTGCTTGCTGTCAGGAGTTGAAGACCAGCCTGGGCAACATAGAGAGATCTTTGTCTCTATACAAAAATAAAAAAAAAAAATTAGCTAGGTATGGTGGTACACACCTGTATTAATATTTTAATTAAACATTGTATTTTGGGCTTGATTGATGTCTAAACATCATTCTTGCAGGCTTTCTTTTTGCAATGTTTAGAAACTACACCATCTGGTATTTTAGGCTAGAGGGAGAATACAGATGTCTAAACATAGTTGCTCAAACAGTCCAGACCTATCAGAGTTATCAGGCAGATAATTACAAAGTTATTTTGGCTTCAGGTTCCTTCTATCTTCTTGCTCTTCTCACTTCTTGTGGTATTGTTCTCGTCTGCATGGTTGAAGGTGGGAAATACTGTCTCCAGTCAACCATGTGTCTAGCTGTAACTCTATTAGCGTAGAAGGAAAGAGCTCCTTTGGGGGAAATCTAGCTACCAAAACATGTATTTGTTTTTCCTGTAGTGAAAATTGGTAATTAAAACTGCTGTTATTTCGGAAGTACAGATTGACTTTGCTAGTAAAACAGCTGGGATGTCCTAGCTGACCCTCTAATGAGATTAACGTTTGGCTATGTGAGGAACTCTTTATACCAACTGGTAACCAAACTGTTTTGACTGGGGAAAAGGAGGAAAAAGGAGTTTTATGTACAGGTCCCTGAAAGGGAGAGTAGGAAACAAAGAGGTTGGGGAGATGTTACTTTCCCCCAGTTGACCTGAGGCTCTGCCATTAAGCCCCAATTGAGAGAGAAGTTAGAAGCAGAAGTTGAAGGAGCTGTGTCAATGAACAACTCAAGTGGAAGTGATGAGAATAAGGCAGATAAATAATAACATCTATATCATTTTTTCAGTGCTTATCAACTCCTTGCACTCTGCTCAGCACCCAGTGTAACGATACAGTATTCTATTTAATCCTTACAATAGTTTTATGAGGACAGAATTATCATTTCCACCATATTAAAGAAGGGAATAAGTAGAAATTCAGGTTCAGAAAGGTTTTGTATATTGCTGAAAGTCAAAGAGATAGTGAGTGGCATGGACAAGTTTGGAATCCAGACCTGATTTTAGAGCCAAATTCTAAAGCAGCAGGTTATAGTGCTCTGGCCCACCAATAACAAAGTGTGGCTCAAAAGCTGGAGAAGGATTTTTTTTCTTCCTGTGCTTTTCAACACCCTTCTTTCTCCAATTCCCATCCCTTTCTCCCACTCTCCTATCTTCCCTATCCCCTATAGAAGGACTATCGTGCATTGGCCTTGGAGCTCTAGAGCTGTCCACAGAGGATGGTAGCACAAGAGAGGACTATTCTCAGAAAGGGATCCAGATCAGGGACTTGGTGAGTGAAGGGCCTTGAGGAAGAGGCCAGGGACAAAGAACATCAACTGGCTTGTTTCTGAGCACACAAGAGCATCTCTCCTGAGAATTCTTGGAAATAGAGAAGACCTTAAGAAGGGCCCAAGTACCTACATGACTTGGGTGTTAAGGTTGATGGGATCTCCTTGCTCCGCCTATGCTGATAAGGCCCAGAACCATACCGTCACAATGGTAACTGCCACAGACTACGCATTCACCAAACTCTTCTCAAGTGCTTCCAAACCTGTAAAATGTAGGGATGAGATGAGATGGTGCCTAAAATTATTTTTAGCTCTAACAACTATGAACCCATAATTTATTTTCAAACACCACCTGGAACCTGAATTAGTAAAGGATGAGCAAATGTTTTTGTACTAACTATGATTCCATGAAGAAGAACCCCAAGCCACTATAAGGAGAGGGAAAAACAAAGGGAAAGTGATGTGGCACAGAGCTAAGCAATCATCTAGAAAGTTAGCATTTTTGAGACACAACTTGACAAGAATGTTTTACTTCTCTTTCTTTATCTAGAAAATCCTAATATGACCAAGGAAATCATGACTGTAATCCTTTTTCCTGTGGCCACCTGTCCTCGCCTGGAGTCCCTAATTGCTTAAAATTGGTTCAGTCTCCTGGGCTTCCACCTTCTGAAAGATGCTAGAAGTTATTATTCCCTTTTCTCTGTATCATGAGAATCCCCATAAATGTTAAATAGATGAAGGAATTAATTTATATAATCATCTTTCTATCTGTCCCTCTATCCATCATTTATTCAGTAGCCATTCACTTAGCACCTACCATATGTCAAATACTGTGTTTATACTGGGGAAAGCAGGTCCAGAAAAAAAGATATTTTCTGCTCTTGGGAATCTAAAAAAAAAAAAATTCCAATGTAAGTGCTATGGTTTGAATGTTTGTGTCCTCCCAAAATTCATTCATATGTTGACATTCTAACCTCCAAGGTAATGGTATTAGGAAGTAGGGCCTTTGGGAGGAGGTGATTAGATCATGAGGGTGGAGTTATCATGAATGGGTTTAGCGCTGTTATAAAAGAGACCCCAGAGAAATCCCTCGCTCCTTTCACCATGTGAGTACACAGTGAGAAGTTACCGTCTGTGAACAGGAAACAGGCCCTCTCCAGACAAAGAATCTGCTAGTGGCTTGATCTTGAACTTTCCAGCCTCTAGAACTGTGAGAAACAAATTTCTGCTGTTTATAAGCTACCCAGTTTATGGTATTTTAGCCTGAACAGACTAAAATAGCAAGTAGCAGACACAGAGATCCAAGCAATGTGTTAACTGCTATGATTGAACTTGAACTGTAAACCAAGTTGTGTGCATCACAGAACAGGGATACTTTATGAAACCAGTGGGAGGAGGAAAGGCATTCCAGAGAAGGACAAGCCTCAGTTGGATCTTAAGAAATGAGGCATTGCTGGAAGCAGACACATAGCAAGGTATGGGGAAGGGTTTGCATGGCACACTTAGGCAATAGCAAGCAGTTTTACATGACTCAAGCACACAAAATATTAATGAGGAAGAAGAAAAAGATGAGGCCATTTCATAGATGGCCTGGTGTAATTTGCCAAGATATTTGATTTTATCATGAGGATAATAGAATTACTGAAATAGTTCAGATGGGAGAGTAACTTATTACTCAAGAGAGTTATTAAAAATAAGGTGTCCTTAAATTTACAATCACTTTGGACTCCCAATGCCAATAGTGACTTCTAGCACCTATTTTCATTTAGTAGCATTTTCCAGTGCAATAGTTCTCATCCTTAAGTTTCCATCATCTCCCGTATCACCTGGAGCAATTAGAAGCCCTAATGACCCCACTCTACCCCAGTCCATTTAAGTCAAAATTTCTAGAGCTGAAGCCTAGACAAATAAAATATCAAGGATATTTTAAAGATTCCAGGTTATACCAAGTACAGCCAAAGTTGAGAACTGCTATCACAGTGACATTCTGGCAGAACTGCCTGAGACCCGTCTGTCATACACCCTGTTGTCTCAACTCTCTTTTGCCATCCCTTAAGATACACACTAAATTGCTTTCCTGTCAGGTTTCATTCTGTATTTCTAAAGAAGGACCTCTCAGGGAGTTGCATGCAACACAATCATAGCTTATTGTTGGAGGCAGAAAATTAACTAAATATTCCAATATGGTGAGATAATTACTCTAATTTTACTCCTTGTACAGATTGTTGTGGAAGAGACACATTCAGAGAGGAAGAGGGAGGTGAAGTGTGAAGGAAGAGAAGTATTGTGGCAGAGTATAGCATCCCAGGGATTAAGGACAAGAGAGTTATTCCAAGCAGAGGGATCAGAATTTTTAACGCATGGAAGCATCAAAAGAACATGTCAAAGACCCAGGGTTCTCACTGTGCTTTGTTCACACCATTTGAAGTCTACTCCCCACATTGTTGTATATAGTTAATTGAATACAGATCTACTTCTATTTCTAGCTTATGAGGACTTTGAGGGTAGGTATGCCCAGAACACAACATGGTCTTTACTGTATAACAGCCTCTCATAAATGTAAGTGTTTTGTAGGAAAAGAAAAAAAAAAATTTAAGAGAGAATTCAGTCAGACAGAAGGTTGGAAACAACTAGCTTAAATATAATGAAGTGACTTAAAAATAAAAAAAGAAGGAACATAAATATTCATGGGAAAATATTCACAAGATGAATTGAAACAAGAAGTTATTCTCATGAATGTAATACCAGCTTAAGTGTCTGAGCAGTGTCCAAAT
Organism: Daubentonia madagascariensis; assembly: GCA_023783475.1. Classification (NCBI taxonomy): domain Eukaryota; kingdom Metazoa; phylum Chordata; class Mammalia; order Primates; family Daubentoniidae; genus Daubentonia; species Daubentonia madagascariensis. Next base: position 17,592,398 of record JAKFHU010001684.1, on the reverse strand, counting down.
CCCCTAATACCTGGTTTTCTTGGAATACCCTCCTAAATGCAGTGACTTCCCTTTGGTCAACATCCTTATCAATATGATCACTTCTCTCGAATTTTATCTGATACTTTGAAGTCACACTTCAATTCATAAGGAATTCCCACTCTTCCTTACAGCTGTTGAGTGTGGAGTCCTAATAAGAGGAAGTAGCCCTTTGTGCTCACCCCATTTCCTTCCTGGCTGTGTCACTCCTGGGTCTGGGTCATCCAGCTGCATCCAAGAGTCCCAGAGGATGTTGTGAATATTACCTACAGTGTAAATGGATCTAGGACACAACTCCTTTAGAGCCATATCTTCTAGCCTTGATTTGTGTTAAAACCAATGACAAAGTCATTTAAACTTAACTGACATTGTTAAAACTAACATGACTGAAAAGTAGTTATGAATGTATTTATTGTATATCTTTATTTCAAGGTTCTTACTGTTTTCTGTAGTTAAGTATTCTCATTAATCTTTACAAAACTTGTTAAGGTGGGAAGCAGATCGTATTATACTCATTTGGATAGATGAATTGTGACAAAGATGATTTCTTAAAAAGTTTTTGAAACAAATGTTGATTCACAGGTAGGACTTTTTTTTTTTTAGGCAAGTGAAAGCATTCCCAATGGGTATGCATAACTGAAAATAGAAAGGACACGTATGTCCTTTACTAGAAGAGGGCACTTTGGGGTTGCATGAAACAACAGCTTCATATGATGGTGTCTGAAGGTGTTTTCCTAAGTGAGCTGATTGGGTTGGGTTAATATTCAGTTGATGGCTCTTCCATCCTTCTTAAGTTTGCCATTTTCACTTTAAGAAAGCTAGTCCTGTCATTATTATTAAAGCTAGTCTTGTCATTATTATCAAATAGATGTTTGAAGCTCTGTAGCTGTTCTCTTGGCTTCATGTTTGAGCTTTGACATTTTGAAGATCTCAAAAATGGCCAATTCCTTATTCACATGAGGTTCACTGGGTTCATTCATCCATTTCTTTATTTTCTATGCATCCCTCACCATTTTCAGCAAATACCTCTTAATTCCAAAGTACTTTACATCTCTCTGATTTAAACCACATTTTGTTGTTCTTGAACTTCTGTTTGAGCAAAACAAACAAACATATGATGTAGAGTTAGTCGAAGAAATTGCCTTAATGTAAGGCTATTAATATGACTATTTTAAAATGCCTTTGGTTTATCTTTTCTAGATATGCTGATCTCAGGGTAGAGTTAGGTGAGGAAAGAGCTCATATGACTGCTCTTTCTCTGAGATTCAAAAAATAAGAAAATAAATTATGATGTTCAATTCCAAGGCAGTGGTAAAGATCAAAGACTCATTTTATTACAATATTTTTATTGAGCAGATTCACTTTGGACTTTGGCTTGCATTTGGAATGTTTACCTTTTAATAAGTGATCTGTTTAAATGTGGATCAGAGAACAAGGGTTTCTGTTTTACAGTTCAACTTTTGACCTTGGGGGATGAATGGGTGGAGGCTAAGAGGAAAAGTCCACTGTGTTTCTACTGAACTTTTTACCCTTAAAAAAAAATGAGCAGGTTTAAAGTTCACACAGTGCACAAGAGGTCTCCACTGGGGATTTCTGGTATTATTAACTTCCTGACCTCAGATAATTAAAAAGGAAGAGCAGAGCCACCTCAGACTGTGACTCAACTTTGAACTTTTAACCTCCCAAGTAAAGTATTTAAATTGTAAATGGTAGACCCTGGAAGCTTTCTTATTGCTATTAACTTCCTTCATCCCTGGTCACAAAGTTATAATCTAGGCCAAAAGCATAGCCTGATCTTTCCTTTTTATTTACTTAACCTCTTTTAGCAGAAAGGACTGAGAACACTATTTACCTAGAAATGACAGGTATTCTGGTGAAAGAATTTAAGCTGAATTTTGGAGCTAAAAGCAACCATAGCTTTTGTGTCCAGCTCCCTCAGTGTGGAAAGAGAATACTGAGAACCAATAGGTTGAGTGACTTCCTTAAGGTCAGACAATTAATAGGAGAACAAAAGAACATCTCTGATTCATTAGCTGTATTTGTTGTATTTGTTTCAGTAGTAGAGGGACTCAAGCATGATTGGGAATAAGAAATATTTTCCTACATAAGGGTCACTCTAGAGGATCTATGGCTTCTATTTTTACACAAAAATTTGTGAAGTGGAAAAATCACTGGATGGGAGTCAGGAGATCTGGTTCCTAAGTGGCCTCTTCGCTCTTATTTGTTTTATAACCTTTGGAATTCATTTAACTCTTCCAAGTTGTGATTTGCTTGGTTGTAAAATGGAATGCCGTTGGAAGGAGGTAATAAGCATCTAAGAACCCTTTTTGTTATAACATTTTTTGGTTCAATGGTATTCTTTCCTTAAGAATTCTTGCTGTGATTCATGTTTAAACACTGTATAGATATACAATTCTAGGGAACACCTGGGTTTTTAAAAAATGTGGGGTAAGGCTAGACGGCTGTGGTTTTAGAGTGATTGGTTACATCATGCTGAGCTTGACATGGGTGATGAGGTGCTCCTTACTTTAAAACAAAAATCTCAAAGGAAAGGGGGAATATAATGCAAGCAAGCATACAGGACAGGAAGAGGAAGAGCAAAACAAGCAGGACAAAGAAATAAGGGGTGACCAGGAGAAAAGGCATTAGAAAACAGGGTGACAAAGGGATGGTAGCCCCCTTAATTGGATAGGGACCCAGCCAGAGCTTGCAATACTGATGAAGGCAATGAGGGTGTTGTGAATCTGCTGGAACCACATGCTGTTCATACTGAGTCTTAGATAGGCAGCTCTCACTGGCACTTGTACAACATGCAGCACGTGGGACAGCCAGTATTCGGTGGGGCTACTCTTCCCTCCTGCTATTTGCTAACACCTTTATTGCCTCCAGTTAGTTACTCACACCACTGTCATTCCCATATGTTGAGGAGAGTTCCCTTCCAACACTCTGTCCTGCTTTTCATGTACGAGAAAGAGACCCTTCCAGTGTGGATGCAAAGCACAGAACGATATTGAGCTCTGAAATTAAGCAAGTTTGGAGTGAGGTTAGCAATGATTTTCTCAAGTTTCTTTGTCCCAAGGAGCAAAGGGGATGGAACTATAGGGTACTGCCTGGGACCCTTATGCAGAGACAGCTGGAGGAGAAGACAAGTGTGGTGGCTGTCTGCCTGGAGGCCTGTTTGCGTTACCCTGGAAGCAGGGCGTCCTGGTCACTGCCTGGTGAAAGTGCCAAACAGCTATATTTAGCTTCACTCACATCACAGATATTTAGCCACCTATCTGCTAGACCACCCTCAGATGCTTTAAACTAGTTTGCTTCTACTTTACAACTTCCTCTCCCCTCTCTTCCTCCTCTGGGAGCCAGTGATGACAGGTGATTACTATTTGAGTAAGGGACTGCACTAATACGAATGTCTCATCAGGCAATTGAAGTTGCAGACCAGTGGGCTGTAAGTAACTGGTAATTGGGGTTTTTGGTGGGCAAAATTACCCAGTTATTTTCTGTACCTGGGAAGCTCTATTCATTCGCTGAATTCCTCCTACATTTTCTAGTCTTAAATACATTCTTTCTGGTGTAGATGTCCACTGCACGATCACGTTAACCTCAAGAGTCCCTGAGGAGGGAGGTGAGAGGTCACCAAGCAGAGTGTAACTGTTGTCATAAAACAAGTCATATTGTCCCATTGTCACTTACCTTCATCAACATCTAGAAAGGAAATAAAGCACTGGGTTTTGTCTGCCAGCTACACTGCAATGAAAAACATCACAATGCAAATATATTGCACTTGTGAAGTTAAAAAAAAAAAGATTTATTCCACTATTCTCAGTGATGACCTACAGCAAATTCCAGGTGGCCTAATTCAGGGCAATGATGATGATTCTATTTTTTTATTTACTTATTTTTCCTTTTTAAGAATCTGTGTAACTGCACCAGACCAATCTGGCTCAACTTTCATGTAACAAAGTTGTGAGTTGTTCAGTTGCCATGAACCCCTAGGTTGAAAGTCATATAACCTGAGCATGCTCAGATAAACCCAGAGTACAACCTAAGTGCTCAGACAGAGGAGCGGGGACTGAATTCAGAAGTGGATACCACATGGCAGGATCCAGGATCCAATCAGATTGAGCCCTGGTGCTAGCCCATGGCAGGATCCAGTCAGATCATGCCTCCTGGCATGACCTCATTGCAAGACCCAATCAGATCATGCCTCATTACCCTATGGTTATAAAACCTGAACCTAGCCCCTAGCTCTGGGAGATAGAGTTGAACCTGATTTCTGTCTCCTTGCTATACTATCTGGCAATGAAACTTTCTCATTGCAAAAACCCAATGCTTTGGTGTTTGGCTTTTCATTGTGCACAGGCAAATGGGCCCAGTTCAGTTTGGTGACATCTGTGCCTTAAGGCAATGGAAGAACAAAGAGTTAAGCACATCCCAGAGAGCCAGTGCCAAATAATTCAGTATGTGAATTGTCTGCAGTGAGTACTTTCCTAAAGCCGGGCCTGATAATCCCCCAGGAAGGTGAGAGAGTCGGAGGGCTGGGAAGGACAGCCAGGCATCTCACCCTGTTTCTGATCTGCCCCAGCCCCACCCCAGGTAAGTTGAAGAGCAGTGTGCAATAAGTAGCCTTTGCTGGCTCTAACTACCCCCAGCTGGGGATAGGATCACAGCCCCAACTCAGCAATGAAGCCAAGACCTTGCCTCTAGAAGCAGCCAAAGGCTGATGGATTCTCTGCAGTTGCCTGTTGTCCCTGGAAATATTACCTCCCTCTTTTGGTATGAATATTTGAAAATATGATGGGAAACTGAAAAAGTAATTAGCAAAATCAGACCATCAAAAAGCTGACAGGTGATTACTATTCGAGCAAGGGACTGCACTTTTCTGTTTCCATCCTCCATACCTTTAGATAAAGTAGATCTCCATATATTTGTCTGATATTATTCCTTTGATTTGATGCACCCAGCTGGCAAGAATAAGTCATCTTTGGGGATTAAATTTAGGAGAGTATCCATGCAAGTGCCAGGAGCTCCAGAACTCTTAATGGAACTTTGGCAGACAAGACAGCAATAATTGTACAGCAGGTATAATGGGAGTAGGAGGCTGGTAGTGCAAAGAGCTATAATCTTCTCCCTTCCTTTTCCCAGCAGTCCTGAAAGTGAACTAGTATCTAAAGTAGGTGTTATCTTTAGATTACAACTTGTCACACCTAATGGAAATGACACTGTCATGCAGGCAGATGCCAGCTGGAAATTTGTTGGTATCTAGGGATGGCAATTGTTGACTCGTTTATTGATTCAATCAGTCATTCAAATAACATGTATCATGCCTATCAAAAAGATGTATCAGTCTCTGGACACAGGAATCTTTTGGTGATCCCTGAGATATAAAAGAATGAGCTAGGAATTATCACTGCTAAATTCCTGTTTATCCAGTACTGCTAGGCAGACAGCATGCCTTCAGAGAAGCTCTAACAATCTGTGGAGTATTGCTCCATACTCAGGAGGCTTCATTTAAAAATCAGACTTGATTCTCCTTGTGGAGGGCTGAAGACACTGGCCCACTTTATTTCTGAGGGGAAAATTTGAATACCCTACAAATTTATGGTAGCTGTGTGGATGGGCTCCCTTTTACCTCCCCTTAACCATGTCGAGTTGAGGGAAGTACGACTGGGCCAACATTTTACTAACTTAGGTATTAAATGTCTACCAAATGCAAGGCATCATATATGACAAAAGATGGCCTTCCTTGACCTCAGGAGGGAAAAACCTTTTCATATATAATTGTAATATAAGGGTAATTCTGGTATGGACTATAGGAGAAAAGAGTTTATGGTAAGTTGTTTGTAGGAATCTCAGAGAGAAGGGTTATTCATGAACATAAAAAGATAGAAATATACATTAAAAATAATGTTACAAATTTTGTAAAAAACTTAAGCACTGCTTTATAAACACTGAACTGAGAGAAGAATGTTAAAAATTTAGCAAGCAAAATGGATTAAACTAATGTAGTAAATAATAACTTCTTAGACTCTTGAAAATGGTAGTGTTTTAAGTTTTTTTTTTAATTTAAGTTTCCAGGAAGACAGAGACTTCTGGGTAATGTTTAAATCATTGGGAATTGATCTGACATTTAATGGCAAAACGTTGACTTTCTAATGCCAAAACAAGGTCAATGGGTCAGGAGACCTCCATTACCTAACCTTAGCTGACCTCTTTATATGACATAATCAGAGTATTGATCAGGGTTGCTATGCAGGATTGGACAGAGAGTTCCATCCCTCTCTTTTAATGTTCTTAAACATTAAATTGGGTCTAGAAAACTTGTTATATTCTGCTATGATCTGCATTTCTGTCTGATCTCAGTGAAGGAGCTTTGCTGTGTCTCTTCTTTATCTTCCTACTTTTACTTGGCTGTGCTCCTTACACAAAATTTAGGTAGTCTTCTGTACGCTCTGTTTCCAGGATCTTAACATGCTGTAGGCTTCCCCGCTATGTTTTTGCTTTCAAACTTCATTGATTCTACCAGAATGGTAGTCACTTTTGATATTCTTTGAGCTGTGGTTCTGAATGATTGAATGAAATTTGCTATGTTGCTAAATCTGCCTTTATTTTTGTGACCCATTATCAACAAAGGAGTGCCAGCTTAACTATGACCCATATTCTATTCTTACTTATATATATTCTGTTTGGACTCTATTCAAGGGTTGATTGCTTTCTCAGTTTACCTTTTAGTCCTTAGCTTTTATTTGATTATGGAAATGTTGGGCATTGTCTTCACAGGCCTAAACTAAATCCTTTTAGGTTTGAACAATGAAGGAATCATTCAATTTAATTTCTAACACTGTTACATAATGGTTTTAGCCTTTCCAAACAACTTTTATACATATTTTCTCATTTTATTCTCATCACACTTCTGTGAAATAAGAATATATTATAGTTCATAAAAGGACCCTAATATTTCATCAAGCCCTTATAATGCATTCCCATTGCAAGTGACAAATGTAAGCTAAAGGAATAGTTTGTTCTGCAAAGAACCTAAGATGACTGATTCTTGGACCTTCATCTCATCCTCATGTTCTTATCATGACTATAAAAATGCTTAAAGGGTGTGGTGGAGATTGCAAGTTGGCCACCAAAGTCTGTGCCCTATTTCCTCCATAGTAAGATAAAATCATAACTAGGACAGAGCTACCCAGCCACAGACTATATTTTCCTTCTTCCTCTGCAGTTAGTTGGAGCAGTAAGACTAAGCAATCTCCAGTGAAGTGTGAGTGAGAGTGATGGATGCCATTCAGACCTTGCCTTGAAAACTTGCGTGCTCTCTCCTTCGGCTCTTTCTTCCTTCCTGTGTGCTGAAATGGTGAGGACAAGAGGGACCTAAGGAGCCACATGTTGAAGATGGTAGTGCTAACCTCATTCTGGGTTGGGTTCCTGAATGACTGAGTGGAGCAGATCCTCCCCCCAATGCTCACTTCCAACCCACACAACACACACACAGACCTGAACCTCCAGCCTTGGACTGCTACTTTAGAGATAAATCTGCTTCTATATTATATGAACCATTACATTTTGAGGAATATTTACTTCAGTAGCTTAGCCTACCTAATTAATGTAAGTGACTACTTTCTACTTTAATAGAAAAAACGTCAAGAGCATTTAAGCCAGAGTTGGTGATGAGACTGAAAATTATTAAGCCCTGTCCATCATATATTTGGTGGGGAAGGGGAAGGGTAGTAGAATAGGGGAAAAGAATAAAAGAGGGGTAGGTGAAGAGTGGAGGAGGCAGGATGGAGATAAGAGTTGTACTACAGAGATGTTCATACTTCCCAGAAATGAAAGTGAAATAAAAGCATTAAAAAATAAAACCAGACATTTCCTCCCACTTTCATTTATTTATTTATTTATTTTAAAAATTTTTTTTTTTTTTTTTTTTTTTTTTTACCACATAGAGCCTTTATGATGGAGTATTCTGAACTCGCAGGATATCACCAGGTAATGAATTCTAATTTCTTTGTGTTTGGTTCACTGTAATGAATGAACAGTTTTTTTCACTGTAGTGAATCAAACACTAAACTAACAAGGGTTCTAAGATACGCACTGGAGAACAGTCACCTTGTACACATATTGCAGAAAGTAACCTCTTCATTTTCTTAAGTCTTTTCCAATCAAATTGTGTCTTTTCTCTTTATACTTGTCACTTAGATATTTATCTAAGTAGGTCATCTCAAAAGTCTTGCATGCTGGAATCCAGAGAAATATAGAGATAAGCATCACCAACATTTATTGATGAAACAACTACTTAATACCCTCCAGAGGTGCTCACGCATACACATTCACATGGAAACAGACCAGATAGAAACTTTAAAGAGATCTCACAGGAGAAACCAAGGGGGTATTGTCACATAGTCATCGCTGCCCCAATAGTATTTGATCTGAACCTGGCATAGCTTCAGAAAAAGCCATGTGTTCAGGCTAAAACAAGAATGAAAAAAGAAGAAAGCTGCCTTCTTCTAATGTGTTAACTAGGGCATGAAGGTTTTATATTTAATAGTTTGCTAGTAGAACCAGTTGTACAAGCTCTCTACTCACTCACCCATAGGGCTTAGCCTTAAGGGAGAAAAAGATTTTTTATTCAGAAAGTAACTTAAGATTTATGGCAGAATGTTTGAATTTGGTGTGTAGAATAAAGAACTGAGATTAAAGTTGTATATCTGATTTACTGGGACCAAGAATGAAATTGGAACTCTTATATTTTAAAAAGTTTTTCATGAGTGCTAAACTTTTCACTTCTGTTTTTGGCATGAGGAAGTGATAAAAGGAAGCTTCCCACTTTTGCACCTTCTTCTGCGTTCCCTTATTATTAATTTTGGTAGATTTCTCATATTCATTTACATTGTTCTCCCAAATTATTTCATATGTCCAGAAATGATCATTCATTTCCTGGATCCAGGTCTTCTGCTCTCCTCAGTTTGAAGAGAAAATAGCTTTAAGTAAGAAATCCCCACAAATTATTAATATGTATGCCCCTCTAGGTTAGTGTTGTGTGTGTGTGTGTGTGTGTGTGTGTGTGGAGAGAGAGAGAGAGAGGCAGAGAATGTGACACAAAGAGAGGAGACAAAGAAGCCTTGAAGTCTTAAGGTAATAAAATGATTTGCAAAGTTATTGAACAATAATATGGTATTTGCACATTTCAAATGCCATTTTCTTTCAAGTTTCAGTGTCTTTCAACAAAGCCTCGGTGCCTTCTACTTCAGGCGGTACTACATGGAACACAGAGCAAGAGATAGATGAGGAGTAAAGGAATGTATGTGTGTTTGTGTGTGGAGTTTGTCGCCTTTATTCCCCTCTCCTAGTTCAGTTAATGGGAAGTATTCTGATACTGTTTCTTTCATTTAACAACTTGTCTGTTTTGATGAAGACAAATCAACTTCAGGTTTTTGTGGCCCTTGGGGAAATATTCTATATCTAGAGGTAAAACTGATTGGTTTTATTAAGGCCACTGTGCAATATCCACTGAAGGAAGAAAATTATATTTTCCTACACTGAAGATTGAATAAGAGAAAAAAATCTGAGGAAGTATTATATGTTATATTCAATTTTAAAAGATACATATGGAGAAGGTGTAGGGATTGCCTTTAAACTTCAAGTTAGGAAATATATATATATACACATATGTGTTACATGTTCATGGTTGGGTATATGAATGATGTTATAAGGACTTAATAACTGAGTGTTCTTATCAACTCACAAATTAAAGTTTTCATTGCATTTAAGCAACTTTTTATTAACCAGGAGTAAATTGCTTTTTTTCCTTTCCTGCCATCCCTCCCTCCTCCCCACATTTCCCTCCTCCCTCCCTTCCTTCCTTCTCCTTCCTTCATTTGAGGAGCTAAAATAAGTTTTCATTCTTAACTTTTTATCTTAAAAGTCTGGCTATGCAGCTGACAGCTGGCTTAAAAAGATATCCTCACATCCTCTTCCACAAGAACCTCTCTGATATTTCAAGTCAATCCTGTGCAGAAGTTTTAAAGTTCTGAAATAATCACAAGGTTTTATTATCCCTAATGATTCTCCAGAACTATGAGAACTTAGGTATGCCAGAAAGGCATTTGCAAGGGACAAGAAGTACAAGCATTAGCTTTGTTTCATTCAAATTAGAGTGGCTGCGTTACTTTTGTTTTTCCATTAAAACCTGCTTCTTTATGTTTTTTCCTATCCTTCAAGCCCCAGCATTCTGGATTGCAAAAATATGTGACAATCCTATCTACAAATAGGCCATATTTTGGTTAAGTAAATGGAGGAACAGAATTGATTTCTTATTACTGAAATGAGGCTGTTGTCAAAATAGGGACCGTCTAGAAGGGTAAGAAGGGGAAATGCAGCCTGTTGCCACATCACTCAGGGCAAGCCTGTGCTTGGCATAAAAATTTAAGGGAAATGAGTTGAAAATGAACACTTGTTACATTCCCTTTTGTACTCAACTCTTCTTTCAACCTCTCCTAGGAAGGAGAATGTGTTTTTCCTCCCAAGCAAGGAGCAGCAGGGGTTATCTTTTCTCGGACAAGCTAAAATCTGTCTCCTTGTCATAGGAGACAGACCAGGTCAAAGAGGACTCTGCCTCCCAGAAACAGAGCGCAGAAGTTAAGATTCTGGTTCATGACAAGAACGACAGGTTCTTAGGGTGGAATCAAAATGCCATCTTGTTTGCTGGGCCACAAATTGCAGCACTGATTTAAAAATTATACATATGACTTTTTGAGCTGTGCCAAGAATGCTTTTTTCATTTTAGTGTCATTGGTAGTTAGTTTGTTTGTTTCGTGTGATATCTTTTTTTTTTTTTTTCTAAGAAGCATGAAACGGTGCAAAGAACAGAAAGACCACAGTATAGTCCTGTGGGGATACCACTGCTTGAAAGCAAAAATGCTAGTGTATTAAACATGTTCAAAAAGGATTAAGAAGAGTAAATGGTTTGAAGCAGAATGAGTATGTTTAGAAGTGTTTTCAAATGTCTTTTTCCCCCAACTTTTTATTGTGAAAAATTTCAAACCTACAGAAAATGGCAAGTATAGTACATGAACATTCATATGCCCTTCGTCTAGATCTGTGCTGATAGAATAGCCACTATCTGCATGTTGCTACTGGCCACTTGAAAAGTGGCTAGTCCAAATTAAAATGTGCTGTTCTATGAGTCTTTCTAAAGTTTAACTAATTCCTCAAGTTTTCTGAAAAGTGAATAGATACTTTGGCCCTAAACCAAGCATATAAAAATTGAGTATATATAAAAACATATGTATAATTCCATAGATACATAAACTATACATAAACTATATCTGTAGAATATATATATATAAAACACATATGTGTATCTATGTGTGCATGTATGTATCTGTGGATCTAGTCTTCATTTTTGATACATCAGTCAGAAAAAAGTGATCATCTGGTGGGGTGGGATGAAGGTGTAGGCATCCACCTTTCAAAATGTCTGCTTTGTTTCTCCCCCTGCATGGTAAGGAGTAGATCCAGGCCTAGTGAGCTTATTTATTCTCACATCAAATATATAATAAGTTAGAAATAACAGAATCTCTTTTTTTGGAAAATAAAATAAAAACATAAGTTAAAAATGGAAATCTTAAACATTAAGTTTCTTCTTAAGGATAGTGAATTTTTTTTGTTTTTGTTTTTGTTTTTCTTTTCTTTTCTCTTTTGTTTTTGGACAGGGTCTCGCTCTGTTGCCCCAGCTAGAGTGCAGTGGTGTCATCATAGCTCACTGCAACCTCATACTCCTGGGCTCAAGCGATCCTCCTGCTTCAGCTATAGGCGTGGGCCACCGTGCCCAGCCATGGGATTGTGATTTTTATAAGCCAGTTTTAAATCCAAAATTCATCTGTTTGAAAGCCTCTTTGTTTCTCTGCCTACTCCAATGCAACGTAAAATATAAACATAGAGTTGTCAACATTTATTTGGGATTAAATCTTATATAATAATCAATATTCAAAGATTCACCATTGGTAAAATAGTGAAGTAATTAAAAAAAAGTTTAAAAGCCAGTGGTCAGTGACTTTGAGCTTCTTTCAGTGCCCTCCCACATACAGTGTGAACAGCTTGTTTAATAAGTAAATAGAACATGTCCAAATGGATGATGTCCCCTTTAAGTAGTCTCTCATGAAAGGTTTTTGTTTGTTTTAGCATATTTCTATTATTGTCCATAGCAGTGCTCTGTCATGCTCCTTGGTAAATGGATATGTATTTTGCAAACTGACAAACTTGTTTAAAGCCAAGCAGAATGATAAGATTGATAATACTACTTGTATTAGTCAGCTCAGATTGCTATAACAAAATACCATAGACTGGATGGCTTCCACAACAGAAGTTTACTTCTCACCATTCTGGAGGATGGGAAGTCCAAGATCCATGTGCTGGCAAGGTAGTTTTCATTCTGACGCCTCTTCTCTTGGCTTGTAGGTGGCTGCCTTCTCAATGTGTGCTCACGTGACCTCTTCTTTGTGTCTCTTCTTCTAAGGCCACTAAACTGATCACATGAGTGTCTCACCCTTAGAGCCTCATTTAACCTCTGTCTTCACTAGTCCCATCTTGAACTTGATACATTGAGAGTTAGGGCTTCAACATGTATGAATTTTGGGAGGACACAATTCGGTCCATAGCCCTATCTAACATGAATTTTTGACCCAAGAAAAGTTATTGATTATAAAGAACAAGGCTAGTTCTATGCATGTGTGTGTTTGTGGCTTAAACAAGCCCTGAATATATTTCCAAATGAGAGCTTCAAAAATATCTTATGGCATGCCAGTTTTGTTTGAGGAAATATGTTAACCACTTTTTTCTTATTTTTAACCAATAAAGCAACATATTTACTTTGCATAAAACTTGGAAAATGAAGAAAGAATAAAGAAAATTGAAACTATCATGTATCATTAAAATTTTCTGAGAATCATTTCCCCAGTACCACATATATATATAGCACATATACACACATACGCACACATATCTTTTACAAACTTGGAATCATATATCCGAGGAATGTTCTGCATCCTGCTCTTTTCCATTTGAAATTATCTCATGAGCATTTCCAAATTTTTAAATAACTTATGAAAAATTGTCCCACTTGAGGAATTTTTGTTGTCTTCATTTTTCACTATTGAACATGGGCCATGAGTTAATTCTTGCTTTTATTTATTTCTTATACATAAATCATTGGTGCAGGTCTGATTATTTTCTCAGGATAATTCCCAAAGAAAAAAATTTCTAGGTCAAAAGGGATTAATAATTTTTAGATACTTGATTCATATTGCCAAAGCTCTCCAATAAAATTGTGTTAAATGAAACTCTTACAAGATATTTGAGAGGGACAAGTTCATTTGCCAACACTAGTCATTATACTCAAAAACATCTTTCTCAATTTGTAAAGAAATCTGCATCTGGGTTTATTTTGCAAGTGAGAATCAACTGTTTTGTTTTGTTTTTCATTGGCTTATTCTTCTTTTTCTACTTCTATTTGTGTACTGGCTATCCTTCTCTTTTGCCCACTTTCTTTTGGGGGAGTCAAAGTTTTCTTACTGATTTGTTTTTCTATTGATTTATTATTAGTATTCCATTCTTCATCATATAACATTGTAATTTTTTTAACCTGGTTTTCTTTTGACTTTTGATTTTATTTGCATAGAAATTTTCACACCTGTATAGTAAATCACTAAATCTTATCCTGTCTTGCAGTTGTTCCCAGGTGTAACGTGCATCAGAATCTCCTGGTGTTCTCATTAAAACAGAGATTCTTGGGCCCCATCATCAGGGTTTATTATTCAATAAAACTTTGTTGTGGCCCTAGCAACTGTTTTTATCAAGTACCCCAGCTGATTCTAAATTAAATAGTTAATAAGCCACACTGTGAAATACTGTATTGGGTTAATACTTAGAGTTTTTCCTAGTAATATTGTTAAGAGTAAAGAAGTAGGAGACAGGGCTGAGACAAGAGGTAGGGGCTTGAAAATTGAGTACAGGTGTTAAAGTAAACAACCCTCAGGCAGAAGCTAACCAGAGGGGCTGATAAGTGCAGGCAAGAATCGGCTTCAACTGGCTTGTCAGCTATCTCTGCCACCTTACACGAACTTTGACTAATTAAAATATAGTTTACATTGTAGTTTTAAAATTTCTCTGACCTTGAAGTCACCATGACAGTTTTGAGACAACCATATAAAATATGAAAATTGGAGGGGACCCAATTCTAGAGATTACTATCCAAATTCTTAGTAAAAGCCAACCCCTTGGGCTTGAATATTCCTCCCCTCAATTTGTAAGACTACAAAAGATCTAAAACCACTTCCCCTCAGTGCAGCTTCTCTCTTTTGAGCCTGCCAGCTCTCCTCCCTGAGATTGTAGTTTTGCTTTCAATAAAAGCTATCACTTGCTTGGCTTACATGGTATGTCTTGAAATTCTTTTCCCAATGAACACCAAGAGCTTGGAAAAACCTCCACTTGGAGGCCAGTAACAATATCACATAAATAGTTATCCATATTTTCTTCTATTTTCTTTTGTTTTCATTTTTTTACATCCACCTGTTTAATTCAGCTGGAATTTATCTTACTATGTACTTTACCATCAAATATTGAACTATTTTTACTAGTATAATTTACTGAATAACATTTCCCCAATAATTTACAATTTTAACCTTTTTGTTTACTACAATTTTATAAATATTTGAGTGTATTACTAAGCTTGTCTTTCTGTCCCATTGATTTAATCTATTCCAGCTTACCTTTTTTTGTCTTTTTATTTTTTTTGAGATGGGGTCTCGCCATGTCATTGAGGCTGTCACAAACACTTGGGCTCAAGAAATCCTCCTACTTCAGCTTCCCAAGAAGCTGGGGTTACAGGCATGAGCCACCATGCCCAGCTCCCAGTATGCTGTTTTATTTGCTATATCTTTTGAGTATATTTGGTACTATGAACAATGTACCCTCCTCATTACTCCTCCTACTCAAAAATATTTTGGCAATTCTTACCTGTGTAATTAAAAAAATCGGTTTGTCAAATTAAAATAAATTGTTAAAAATTTTTGACTGGAGTTGTATTTAGTCTAGATTAGAACATAATTTGAGAAGACTTCACATGTGTGTGATATTGTGGCTTCCCATACTAAAATGTATATTTTTACATGTATTTATTTATAGCTTCTTTTATGGTTTTAAAAAAAAATTCCTAATTGTCTTCATATAGGTCTTCCTTATTTCCCAGGTTTATTTTTGGTACTGTATATTTTTAAAACTCCCATTATAAATTATAAGTGGAATATTTCTCTATACTCTTTATAAATGACAATTGCTAGTGTGTGTGAAAGCTATTGCTGTTTTACTTACTCGTGTAGTAATCAGGGAACTACTCAACTCTTGTATTCTCAGAGTTTCTAAGTTGGTTCCCTCAGGGTTTTACAAAAGACACTCATATATCATCTTTACATAAGGTTAAAAATTATATCCTCCTTTCCAAAGTTGTATTTTTCTTTTCTTGACTTATTAAATTGACAAAAATTTCCATAGTACCAAAATATAATGATGCTAGCAGGCATATTTATTTTGTTCCTTTAATTTTACTGCCTAAAACATTTTAACATTTAACATTTAGTCTTAGTTAAGTATGACTCTGCCTAGCAATATAAAATAAATATTCTTTATTATGTTAAGGAAGACTCCTACTTCTTGGTTTCTACAAGTTTTATTATGTAAAGATGTTCAATCGTTTCTAAAAATCAAATCAACCTTACTTTGTCATATCATTTTCTTTACTTATTGCTTTAGTATTTCTCAAAGTGGCCATATAGTTATTCCCCCTCTAATCTAGTGATGTGATTAAAAATTCTATTTTAAATATTAAAATTTCTTTTAAAAGATAAAACTAAGTTTTGCTATGGTTTGTTATTAATTAATTTAGTAATTCTCACACTTTTCAGGATATATTGTGAATAATTTGAAAATATTTTTTAAAGTATTTAACTCAATTGTTTATTGTTTTAAAAAATAGAGCAGATTTAAGATTACCGTTTGCATTCTGGTTTACTTTTTGAGTGGCAGAGAAAGGAATAGTGCTACAGCTAAATTCTAGGAGTTTTGAATAATCCTGAGTGAGTCAAATGAAGGTTCTAAATCATGTGTATCACAGTAAAAAAAAATAGTTGAGATATTCTCTGGATTATAATTTTCTAGTATTGTATCATAAATGAAATAAGTGTAGGATTTTATTTTGTCAACTTTGCCAGGTTTTAGGATCATGGTTATTTTGTATGTATGTGTCTAGTTCTGGCATATGTATTAAATTATGGCACTTAGCATAGTATATATATGTGATACGCAGATACTTATCAGATAGATAAAGATGGGTCTCATTACTTTAATGTAGTATCACTTTGGTACTCTAGCAATGATGAGAAATGTGAATAAGTAAAAAGAGTTTCAATTTCAATAGTAGTCTAATGATCTGCTCTTTTAGTTTGTAAAATTCATATTTAGCCTTTGTTTAACTGTATTTTATATTAGACCCTCAACTTATCAATTCCCTGATTTGCATGGCTCACATAAAACGTCTTGCCATTTTTCTGGGTACCAAAATACAGAGAAAATATTTTTTCTTTTTAAAATTTTAGTTGGTTTTTGTAAGCCCTCATAGTAGAAAGCTGGGTTAAATTTCAATGTTGTAGTTTTTAAACATTGTCAAGATTGACACTTCCAAAATCAAAATTTGTCATCGCTTTTTCTCTATCCATTTATGAAAGAAGATTCACATGAAAAATTATAAATAAATAAATACAAGAAGTTTTCCCCTGATAGTTCAGAACTTTATTATACTGTTAAAATTGTTCCAAAGCAGGTTAAAATTTATTTCAAATCTGCAAAATAAAGTCCTTTGCAAGGTGAACAGAGGTGGATTCCTTCCTGGAGGCACCAAGGACAGACATTTCCTGCTTTATTCTTGTCTCTTCATCTTACTCTGATCTGTAGCTCCCCATAGGCATCTTTGTTTAACTGGTTTCCTTCCCCTCACCTGGGGCCAAAGAGGGAGAGGGAAAAGCTTGTTCCCATACTGAGGCCTATTTGGAAGCAATCCTGGGGTGTAGAAGACACAAGATTTCACTGCCAGGCAATGAGAAAAATGGGAAAAGGGAAAGGGAAAAACGGGCCAATTTGGTCAGAGTTTTCAAGACTTTTCCAACTCACCTTTAGGACAAAGATTCACAAAGATGTATTTCTTGCTTTTAAGAATATTATGAAACTAGGGCCAAGTGTTATGGCTCATGCCTGTAATCCCAGGACTTTGAGAGGCTGAGATGGGAGGATCGCTTGTGGCTAGGAGTTTGAGACCAGCCTGTGCAACATAGCAAGACCCTGTCTTTATGAAAAAATTAAAAAAATAGCCAGGAGTGGTGGTGGCATGTGCGGTGGTCCTAGCTACTTGGGAGGCTGAGGTGGGAGGATTGCTTGAGCCCAGGAGTTTACCTGGGTGACAGAGTGAGACTTGTGTCTAAAAAGAAAATAAAAAAAGAATATCATAAAACTAGGGGAGGTGACAAATCTCATCTCATTATAGAACTCCTAGGGGAACGTTAGCCTAGGCATATGGATGAAAGAATGCTTATTAACTCTGAAGCAGCAGATAAGTCTTCTGAACACCAGTGAGTTTGGTGTGCTACAGAGAATGATAGCCAGTGGGTTGGCCCATGGAGCCTTACAGAGGTTCAAACTGTGGATGTGAACGGGAGCAGCTCTAATGTATTATTTACAGTTGAGACTGTAGGATTGTTTGAGGTCTTTCAAGGAATATAAGAACATGAGGGACAGTAAAGAATCCTGTGAAGTGTGTAGCAGGGCTTCTGGAAGAATATGGTGTATGGAAACCTGTGGACAAAAGCATTTTAAGAAATTGTGGTAAGTGCAGACTAAAGATTTGGTTGACAGTAACTGTATTAGTTTCCTAGGGCTGCCATAACAAAGAACTATAAACTGGTTTAAAACAACAGAAATTTATTGTCTCACAATTCTGGAGGTTGCAAGTCTGAAGTCAAGGTGTCATGAGGGCCAGTTCCCCTCTTAAGGTTGTAAGAGAATCCTTCCTTACCTCTTCCTAGCCTCTGATGGTTTGCTGGCAATCTTTGGTGTTTCTGGGCTTGCGGCTACATAATTCCAATCTCTGCGTTTCTTACCACGTTTTGTTCTCGCTGTGTATGTGTCTTCAGATGGCCATCTTCTTATAAGGACACCAGTAATCTTGCATCAGGGGCCAACCCTGCTCTAGTATGACCTCATCTTATCACTAATTACATCTGCAACAACTCTATTTCCAAATAAGGTCACACAAATACTTACCATTGTGTTACAATTGCCTATAGTATTCAGTAAAATAACCTGTTGTACAGGTTTGTAGCCTAGGAGCAGTAGACTACACCATATAGCTCAGGTGTGTAGTAGGCTATACCATGTAGGTGTAAGTACACTCTATGTACTTTATTTCGCACAATGAAATCGCCTAACAATGCATTTGTCAGAATATATCACCATTGTTAAGCAATACATGACTATAGTTGATAAAATTCTACTAGATCAGGATGTGTTTCCTGTTAATATAAACTCCTAAGCTATTCCAATCAGTATTAAAACACTAATATTGATATAGGTTTATTAGAGTCAACATATCTATATTTACATACATACACATATATATTCATACATACATAAATATAAAAATTTTCCATGCTTTGTACTGTTTTCTAATATTACACAGCCACTAAGACAAGGTTGTCATAACATAGAGGTCTGAAATAAGAAAGGCATTTACAGTTTATAGTTTGATATATTTTTCATTCAAAATCTAGAAAATCATTTCACTTGATTTTTCTATGATTAAGTAAAAAACTGTTTTATTAAAATTCAGTTCCCTCCCAAAACTTTCCAGAATAACGAAGACCTCTGAAAGGTTAAAATTTTCTCTGCCAAGCGTACCTTCTGTATTTAAATATTTATAAGTATGTGCCAAATGCATACTCTGAAACACAAATAGAATGTGTTTTCTTATATATTAATAAATATTTTGATTAATTAAACAGGTGTTAAAATTGTGCATCACTTTAGGGTTATTTGATTCAGAATAGTACTTGGTTTCAGTGATAACCTGAATTATGAAAACTACTTACAAATATGCTCTTATTTTCTTCTCATAATCTTTCTCCTAAGGAAAGTAAACAGGAACAGTTGAAAAAGTACCTAGTGCTTCTCAGAGGCTATTGTATTGGTTTGGTCCAACCCAGGACATGCAAGCATTTGTCCTTGCAAGGACAGTGAAGTCCATCTGCGAAGGCCATGGTGTTATTCATTCACAGGGAAGCTGCACACAGCTGGCAAGAGGGAAGCAGACCCCTGAGCAGGTTCAATACTGCCCCCCTCAGGAGGACCTCTGCAATAGAAAGTTCCAACTACCATCCAACAGTGCAAAGAGCAGGGATGCAGTCAGGCCAGAGAGGGAACTTCTATTTTCAAACACAAATGAACAAAACAAAAAATATTATAGAGAAATCATTGTTCTCTCTCTCTAAACTTAAGGCCCAAACAAATCCTCCCTGATTTAATGTGCAGATTCTGGCCTGACCCCCATGCACTTCCTGATGGGTCTGTGAGGCAGCACTGTCTGTACCAGTGTGTGCCAGGCACAGGGACTTTTCTAACTGTCTCATGACTTTTGGGCAATCTTGCCTTTTTGTTCAACTTTTAGCTGGGCTGTCTATGGTCTTTTTAGGTTTAACTTTGGGAAGCTGCCCCCCGCTGGGCTTTGGTTGGTGGGAAACTCCTGGGCTTAGGAAGGGGAACTGCTGTAGTTGGCCCCTGAATGGACCCTGGACTTTGGAGCCTCCTGAGTGACATAATTGCTTACTCTTATGTTATCAACCTGAAAACCTCGTTAAGTGATACATCTCCAATCCCTTGATTGTCTTGTGACCAACTCACTGGTATTAGGCAAAGCTCATTCCAGAAGGATTGCCATAAAGTTGTTGACTGGACTCTGTCTCGGGAGAGTTTAGCGTGCCCTGGTGACTTTTATGCTCACACCACTAACTCTGAGAGGTCAAGGGTTTTATGTAGAATAGTAATGTTCTTAAAATTGACTCATAAACAGGGCTATGCATAGCAGACTCATCTCTGGTCTTACAGAGAGGATGTCAAATGGCTGAGCCATGCACTTTCTCAAAGTCAATGACACAGGGATGAGGAAGGGGTCGGTCATGTAAGAGAGAGCCTGTACAAAGGCCAAGTCGATACCAAACAAGTTGTCAGTCTCTCTGTGCTTTTCATGCACGCTCAGGCGTTCCACTTAGCAGATACTGGAGCAAAAGGAAGACCAATGTTACAGGTAGTTTGTTCTGATATAACTGTCACTATCACAGGGCACACACTCTCCATGAGAACACTTCTGTTTCATTAATCAGGTTTTCTTTTGAAAATGTGACTAAATGTAAGTGATGTCAATTTCCACGGCTGCTTTTGCTTTATAAATAGGCTTTTTAAAAAATCCATATTTGGTAGATGTTAATAGTTCCATGTTGGACGTGAGAAAGGTTATTATAGTATGTAATGTAGTAAAATATTTGTTTTATTTAAAGAGAGAACCACTCAATCATTTTATTTACATTCCTGGGCAATTTGGGTCAGGCTGCCCTAAGGAGTTGTGTTTTCTAAAGAATAAGTCTATGGAATGACTTCATCATAGATTCATGAAACAAATACAACCTCAGGATTTTTGCTATGCATGGTACCCTTAATTTTCTAGAATAAGTGAAAAGATAGTTATTATGAACAATTTTGAATAAAACTCTGACTTATTTAATTTTAAAGACCTCCATGAGTTTGAGATAATCAAAACAAACTATTCTTTTTGCTCAGACTAAGAGAAAAATAACAACACACATCTACTAGTGATCTAATTTTAAATACAACTTAAAATATATATCTTTAAAGGACTGATTTTTTTTCTTATGATCAAAGACAGACAAGCTACAGAATTGCCTTTAGGAATTTATGTTTGTATAATGCATTTATTTCAATTAAAGAAAAATGGAATAAATCACAATTAATGAAAGAAGGTTAAATTGTGTCTTAAATGTAGGAGAGGTAAAAGGATTTTTATTTTTTATTCTTTTAAGGAGCAAATAGGGCAGAAATTAGAGTGGCCAGCAGGGGGCTTCTTTTAGGTTTCTTCTCTTTCCCCTTAAATTAAGACCTAACCTGAAAATATTTTTACTTTTTAGTTTTATAAATAAGGAATAAAGGGAAAAACCAGGGCTGCTAGATTTACACTGCTTCTGCTAGTCTAAACAAAACATGTTTTTCTTCTTCAGTTAATTCCTCTCTCCCACTTCCCTTCCCACCACTGTTCTTTCTCGAGACCTATAACATGTGATCCTTGCAGTCTGGGTTTGCCACTGCTGCCTCTGCTCCCACTCCCAACCGAAATTCTATCTTTGAGAAACTCCCAGGGAGGTTGTGAATGATGGGCTCCCCACCAGATATAAATTAAAAGTAAACTGAGAACAAAGAAGCATATTCTGGTTTGATGATTTAAATGGTAGTTACAAAAATCTGGTTTTCACTCTCAGCCTCCATTTGAGAGGGACTGTATGAAATCAGGGGCTTGAGGAGTAGTAAAAGGTATGGACGCTGTGTAATATGACATTTTAAAAGAGTGCTGTGTTTTCCCAGGAATTTGAGAGCGTGTGAAAGGCCTCCAGAACTAGTAAGCAGATTCTGAATCATAACGGAATATAGTTCCATCATCATCCTTTCTTACATGCTTAAGGTTTTACCTCCTTCTTACTTCCTTTTTGGGCCTATTTTATAAATGTAGGCTCAATAACTTGAATCATAGAGCAGATCAATTCACCAGATCATGAATTAAAAGGTAAAATTGTGACATTTTGTGTTATCCAGGTGAAATCTTAAGAGAAATTGAAACTGACCTCATGTAATTTTTCAAATAAAAATTAGGTCTTGACAGAGAAAACAAGAAATATATCTACAATGATTTTTGAAGTTCCAAGCAACCCAAAAGTCAGGAATTCCAAGTTCAATATGCGAGACACAAAATTATGTTAGGATTTCGTTTTACTTAGAGAAAAGAAAACTTTGATTATTGGAATAATACAGATAATGCAGAACAGGCTGGCTTAGGGTCATGTTTCCCAGACTGGGATATATGGTACTGGGACATGGGCTATTGAAATCACAGGATGAGCCTGCAGCCTTTTCCTACTGTGACAATTTACATGTGGATTGGGGATAAAAGAAGATTAGTAATTTAACTGGCAAGAAATTTCAAATACTTTTATACTACCTTAATAGGGCCATTTTATAAAATAGAATATAAAATTCAAATGATATTTTCTATGGCCTGATTATGTCTCCTCATGTGATGAAATCCTCACCCTCAAGGTGATGGTATTAGAAGGTAGGACCTTTGGGAAGTGATTAAGTCACAGGTGTGGAGCCCTCATGAATGTGATTAGTGCCCTTATAAAAGAGGCCAGAGAGAGACCCCCCTCACCTCTTCCACCACATGAGTACACAGCAAGAAGATGCCATCTATGAGCCAGAAAGTAGGCCCTCACCAGACACCAAATCTTCCAATGCCTTGTCTTGGACTTCTCAGCCCCAGAACTGTGAAAAATAAATTTCTACTGTTTATAAGCTACCCGGTTTATGGTATTTTGTTATAGCATCCCAAAAAGACTAGGAAAATTTGTTTAAGATGAACCTTCAAGAAATTTTGAATATGAAAAGGTCCATTATAGCTTGCCTCCCAGGTATATTAGTTAAATAAATTCTTTGGCAGCTAAACTATCATATTTCTTGTCTTGGCAGAGTAGTTGATTGATATGACCTCTGGCAAGTCAGTTAATTTTTCATGCATTAGTAAAATTGGTCACAGCTTTTAACTCAATTGAGGAATTATTAGAAAATTAGAGAGTTGAATACAGTATTGCTTTAAATTATTTGTATAGATAAAGGAATAAACATCACTATAAGTGTTTTGATTCAAAGTCTTGGGATCTACCTGAGAGGAAAACAGGAAAGAGAAGTTGGAAACACAGATATCCTGACCTATTGCAAAAACATAACTGTGATTTATATGTGCTTGCATAGCTTTGTCCTTTACCATACCTTAGTTCTCAGGGTTATCCTTCAAAACAGGGAAGAAATGCATTTTTATTACTGGGTGATTTAACCAGTGGCCAAGATTATGACTTACAACCTTGGATTTTAAGACTGCCTATGGGCATAATTTGAGGCTGAAATTTTATAGGTTCCCTCTCTGGTCCTAAAAAAGAGGTCAATAAGGGAAGAATTCTTTTACCTAGTTGTGGTTTATAAAACAAATCCTGGGAATGACATCACAGTGCATCTTGGCCCAGATTACTCCTCACTATCTATCAGTACAACTACCCCAGTGAAAAGATGTCCTTTGCTGTTACAGTGGGCCTCTGATGAGCATTAAAGGAAATGTGCAAAAATAAAACCCCCAATATTCTTTCTTTTTAAAAACACTATGTAGCTCTCCTTGTTTTTAATTTTCCTTCTGCTCTTATTTGATGAGAATGAGAAGCGAAAGTGAATGTAGGTGATCATGCATTTATTGAACACGGCTGTCCTTTGAATTTTCGTTGCCTGGTTATTATACTATTTTTAAAAACTTTGATAGGAAAGTATTAACAGGAAAATGAATGAAAGGTAGATCAGTCAAATGTAAGGCATTAACTTTTAATTAAAATATGTCTAATCTTTTTTCAGGTATAGGCTATTTATATCCAATTACACAAAGCCTTATTGGTAAAGAAAAGGTAGCTGATTGTCTTTCCCCTATATTCCCTCTTCACCCTCAATGTATTTTCCAATATTTTGTGCTGGAAGCTTCTTTAAAACAACACACAATGCTATATTCAGCAAATTATAGGCGGAAAAGGGACCTTAAAGGTGATTATAAAGTGATAGTATTAATGGATCTAATTGTCCACGCCTCTCTATTTCATGCCCCTTGGTAGAGACCTCTCCCACTGTCCTAACTTGGTTGTGTGACTTGCTTTGAACAATGGGATTATAGCAGAAGTGACACAAGCAGAAACCTGAAATGCATTTCTGCACTTCTGGTTCCTTTTGTAGATTCCCGCCACTGCCATGAGAACATGCCCCGGCTAGCTTGCAGGAGAAGGTAAGAGGAGTCCAATGAAGGATAGCTAAGTTTTCCCAGTGATGCCATCAAGGTCAGATAACCACAGTTAACCATCCACCTGACAGCAGGTGCGTGAGTGAGCCCTGCTGAGATCAGGCGGGCATGGTCCAGAGCAGCAGAACTGCTCAGCCAACCCATTAGTTGAAAGAAAGTAATAAGGGGTGGTTATCTTCAGTCGTTAAGTTTGGAGTAGTTTG
The DNA here is from genome assembly GCA_023783475.1 of Daubentonia madagascariensis. Taxonomy (NCBI): domain Eukaryota; kingdom Metazoa; phylum Chordata; class Mammalia; order Primates; family Daubentoniidae; genus Daubentonia; species Daubentonia madagascariensis. The sequence continues at coordinate 17,567,909 of JAKFHU010001684.1, read as the reverse complement.
TTATGCAGCAATGGTTGATTGATATGGGATCATTTGTTCCAGACTTCCCATATAAAAATTAAGAAAACTGTGAGTCTGGGGATTGACATTTTCCCCGACTTTATTGCTATTAAACCTCCCAAATTTTAGAGTTGAAAATTCTAGTTCTGAATTATGTAAAAGCAAGAATAATTATTGACAAACTTCTCAGTCCTTACCAGCTAATTCCAGACGATAAAGTAATAAACAGTGTTTTCTGGAATTACTTTGATTAGTATTATACATAACATTAAAGATTTTGTCAAGCCTAAGCAAGATATTGTATTGCAGGAATTATCACTCATGTGAAGTGATTCTCTTGTGCTAAGGAAAATCTTCATATAGTGTGCTGAATTTGTAGTTATGTTTCATGCTTAAAGGAAAAGAGTTACCATATTACAAGCGTCCTCTAGAGACTGGACTAGTTTCCGATTGATTTCAAGTTGCCATTCAAATCGCTATCTTTCACATGTAACAACTGCACGTGTCAATTCGTGACTTCTCCAAAACTACTGGAAATAAAATCCTAAACTTTGGAACTAAAGTAAAGGTTACTCTGGAATATATGAGGGCTATCCAGAAAGTATCCAGCCATAATTTTCATAATTTTTCATATTACATGGCTGGATACTTCCTGGACAGCCCTTGTATGTAAGGGCAACAAGCTTATGGTTTAGGAGGGTGTCTTTCAGTTATGACTTAAGCTTTTAGATCTAAAATATGGAGCCTCCTACGGAAAGATATTTCTCTTACAGCATTGTATTTAGATTGAGAATGTGTAGATTTGGAATGGTTTTCTCTTCTAATAGTTTGCTATTTCATGTGATTTCTTTTTATTAAGCAGAAATCTCATTTTCTTTAAAATACCTTAATATCCTGATATAGTAGATTATTAACGATATAAACTTTTTTCAGCTTGTGTTTTATTTTTTGGTCTTGGAGATAGGCAATAATTAACACTCCCTAAATGTATTTTTCATTTTTCTGATGATGACTTGCCTTTAAGGACCAGGTTTTCAAAACATAGAGCACAGAAGCACTGGAATTGATTCACTCTGATTTTCATTTATTTATTGAGTGTTTGCTGTTGTGCCAGTTTTGCAGTGTCATCAATGGACTACAATAAATCTGTATGTGTTCTGAAGAGAAGTTGATTTCTTTAGTCTTCCTTTCCCGGCTTAATTTATTATTATTATTATTTGTGTGGGTGTGTGTTTATGTGTGTGACAAGGTTTAAAAGACTTAAAGAGATACAATGTAAAGACATAGTTTTGGGCAGAAAAGTTACACCTAAAAGTTTAAAGACCTATGCTCTTCTGTTCCTAAAATTCGAAAGAACCCATATGGATATTATGGTAATTATTACATTGTTCCAAGTCATGTTATTTTGTGCTTCCAGTAGAGAGAAATTTATCCCAACACAGTATAAATCTAATAAACACCTCCAAGTTTTTATTTCAAATCACTTTTTTCTTCCTCATCATGTTTCTTATTTCCTCAAATTTTGGTATTCATTAGGAAGAAGAGAACAAAAACTAGGAAGAGGTAAGGTATAAATTCACTTTACATAAAGGATTTATTCCTGTAAACTAAGGTGTAAATTAGTTTTTTGTGTGTGAATGGAAAAATAATAAATACATTTTGGGGGCATAATAATGTCTAGATTCAAGAACAACTCCTTCAAAAAATAAGTATCTCTTATAAATTAGTATTCTTGAAAATTAAAAAATTTGAATCTACATTTTATAATTGCTCAGACCATCTTTCACCAAATTTTAATTTTAATTTTTCTCACTATTCCTGAACCTGTTAGAAGAGGAAAAAGCAAACATGTTGGAACAACATAAAAAATGTAAAACAAAAAACCAAAGAAGCAAAGTCCCTAGTGTATTAGTTATCTATTGCTATGCTATGTAACAAATTACCAAAAAGTAAATGTCTTATAACAGCATATATTTAGTATCTCACAGTTTCTATGGGCCAGGAGTTTAGAAGAAAGTTAATTGGATCTTCTGCTCAGGATCTTCCACAGGCTACAGTCATGGTGACATCTGGGGCTGTGGTCTAATCTCAAGGCTCAACAGTGGGAAGGGTTCGCTTCCAAGACTACTCATTTGGTTGTTGGCAGAATTTAATTCCTTGCAAGCTCTTAGTCAGAGGGCCTCAGTTCCTCACCACATGGCCTCTTTAACATGGCAGTTTGCTTTATATTAAAGCCAGCAAGAGAGGGAGAATCTGTAAGCTAGAGGAAAGTTGAGGTAAGGTAAGGTAAGGTACCTTTTGTAAGGTAATGACTGAAGTGACATCTCATCACTTTTGCTATATTGTATTCATTAGAAGTAAGTCAGTAAGTCCAGGCCATACTTGAGGAGAAGAGCTCACACAAGGGCATGAGATTATACAGGAGGCAGAGATCACTGAGGCCTGTATCAGGAGTCTGCATACCACAGCTAGAGTGGTCCCACTGTTATTGTCCTAATGTTATCTCCCTTTCCTATAAATATGTTTTAAAACAATTTTTTTTATCTATCACATTTAATTACATATAGTGTAACATCACAGCCAAATGAGAATATTGTAAGATAAACACACACAAAAATCACATAAAATTTGCATGAACTGGTTAATCATTCCTCTCTAGAGTACTCTAGCAGGGTTATGTCTAATATTTTGTTGGGGAGCTGTTTTCAGGTTTCACTCTACCTGTGCTTTGTTCTCTTATATAAAAAGAAAAAGTGGATTATATATTTTTGCTGTGCTCCGGGATGGGCCAAATAAGATACAGAAAACAACACTGAGAAATGAAGAGATGCTAAGGCCTAGCCTGATTTGCACTTGTGACTGGTATTTCACACAATATTGGAGAAGGAAATTTCTTAAATTCATTGATTGTACACAGCATTGCAATGGCTAGAGTTGTAGAAGGAGTTAATAAAGATTCTTTAAGTGATGTCTAAATGTGAAGCATTTCAGAGATTGAGAATTCTCTGTAATTAACAATATAGACTCTGATAATATAAGGAGCAGGTCATTCCAACACACACTGGCACAGAAGGGCAGACTGGGAACTATGAAAGAGGAGAATCCAGACCAGGTCAGGTGAGAAACATTGATCTTCACCTTTCATGAAAAGGTTTTCATCAACCCGCTAGTATAAGGCTAAGATACACATTACTAGCACTTACTAACATCCAGTTCTTCTTTCTCTCTAGGCTGACAGGAGGTTACACTTCTTAAATCCTTTGCAGTTAGGCAGAATCATGTAACTTTCTGGCCAATGGGTAATGAACAGAAGTGAAGTGTGTCACTTGTACGGAAGAATGGGTCTGAGATCTCCATGTACTCTCTTCCTTCTGCTCTGGTGACCAGTGATTCCTCCAATGGTAGAATCTGTCAGCCTGAGTCCTTGATTGACTATATAAGGAAAATCCCCTGCCATTGACCAGTGATGGACATGTGGCATGTCCAAAGTGGTAATTCTTTTTTATGTTAAGAACCTTTGTCTTTGTTTTCTATTGTTGCTGTAATGAGTTACCACAAATTCAGTTGCTTCAAACAAAGCAAATTTAATGTTCTGTTCTTCTGGAGGTCAGAAGTCCTAAAGTCAAGATGTTGTCAAGGCTCTGTTTTCTACTAGATGCTCCCAGGGAGAATCCATTTCCTTGCCTTTTGTACCTTCTAGAGGACATCTGCATTCCTTGGCTTCTGGCCCCTTCCTTCACCTTTAAAGCTAGCAGCATAGCATCTTTAAATCTATCTTTCTGTCTCTTTCTCTCTATATTTGCTGCTACCAATTTCATATCTCTTTCTCTTACTCTGACCGTCTTACCTCAATCTTATAAAAATTCTTGTGATTACATTGGGCCCACTCAGATAATCCAGTATAATTTCCCCATCTCAACATCCTTAATTAATCTGTGAAGTCCCTTTTGCCAAATATTGTAACATATTCACAAAATATTCCATTTTGAACATGTGAAGTTTGAGGTTTCTGTAGAGCACCTGTCAAAAAGAAGTTGTAAATATTTTATAGGAAGACAGGAGATTAGCTAGTGGTGAAGAGAGTAATATGAGGACAGAGGTGAGATTACAACTGTAAAGATTGTTGAGATCACCCAAGTAAAGGATGCAGACTAAGAAAAAAGAGAGCCAATGTAAGAACCGTGAGGAATATCAACATTTAAGGGGTGACAGCAGAAAATAGAACAAGAAGAGTAGATAGGGAAAGAAAGATCAGAAAGAGAAGAAAACTGGGAGGATTTTGTATAACTGAAGCTAAGTGAGTTTTAGGAAGACAAGTATCACTAAACAAAAATAAAAATAGAGACACAGACCAATGAAACAGAACAGAGAACCCAGATATAAAATCATCCACATAACAGCCAACTGATTTTTAACAAAGCAGACAACAAGATACACTGGAGAAAAGAAGCCCCGTTCAATAAATGGTGCTGGGAAAATTGGATGGCCACATGCAGAAGAATGAAACAGGATCCATATCTCTCACCACTCACAAAAATTAATTCAAGATGGATAAAACACTTAAACGTAAGGCATGAAACCATAAGAATTCTAGAAGAAAATGTATGAAAATGTCTTCTAGATATTGGCCTAGGCAAAGAATTTATGACTAAGACCCCAATGGCAATTATAGAAACAACAAAAATAAATAAACGGGACTTGACTAAATTAATAAACTTCTGCACAGCTAAGGAAATAATCAACTGAGCAAATAGTCAACCTACAGAATGGGAGAAAATATTCACAAACTGTACATCTGATAAAGGGCTAGTAACAAAAAGCTATAAAGAACTTAAGGAAATAAGCAAGAAAAAAACAATACCATTAAAAAGTGGGGAAAAGACATGAACAGAAGCTTTTCAAAAGAAGATAGACAAATGGCCAATAAACATATGAAAAAATGCTCAATGTCACTAATCATCAGGGAATGCAAATTAAAACCACAATGAGACGTCACCTTACCCCAGATAGAATGGCTTTTATTAAAAAGACCAAAAACAATAGATGCTGGCATGGATGCAGAGAGAGAGTAACGCTTCTACACTGTTGGTGGGACTGCAAATTAGTACAACCTCTATGGAAAACAGTATGGAGATTCCACAAAGAACTAAAAGTAGCCCTACCATTTGATTCAGCAATCCCACTACTGGCTATTTACCCAAAGGAAAAGAAGTCATTTTATCAAAAAGACACCTATACTCAAATGTATATTGCAGCACAATTCACAATTGCAAAGATGTGGAATCAACCCAAGTGCCCATCAATTCATGAGTGGATTAACAAAATGTGGTATATGTGTACACCATGGAATACTACTCAGCCATAAAAAAAAATAAATCAATGCTTTTTGCAACAATTTAGATGGAATTGGAGACCATTATCTTAAGTGAAGTATCTAAAGAATGGAAAAACAAACACCACATGTACTTGCCATTAAATTGGAACTAACCAATGAGCACACATGTGCACAGAGGGAAGTAAAACTCAGCGGAAATCAAGCAGGGGGAAAGGGGGAGGAGGGGTTGGACAAAAACCTACCTAACGGGTACAATGAACACTTTTTGTGTGATGGGCACACTTACAGCCCTGACTTGAGCATTACAAAAGCAATCTAGGTAACCAAAAACATTTGTACCCCTGTAATATTTTGAAATTAAAAATAAATAAATAAATAAATAAATAAATAAAGTTATATGAATTTCAAACAACATTTTCTGAAATGAGCAGCTAAGAAGTTTGTGGTGGCCTTAGTTGGCAAATTCTTTGTAGTTGTAAAGGAGAAGTCAGATTAACAGTTAATAGACAGTTGTTCAGAAAGGGAGTATTGTGAGTACAGACCCTTTTTTCTAGAATACTCTGACCTGAAGGATAAAGACAGGGAAGTTATTAAAAGAACAGGCCAGGTCAAATGTGGATCATTTTAGTATGTGGGAGATTTGATCATAATTACAGCCTGAGGGAAAATGGCAATGGAGGACAAGTGATTGAAAATATAAGACAAATATAGGATTATTGATGGAGCAAGTTTTATGAGGCAATGGGGCCTGATATATGGAGAGAATGGTGACAAAGCTTTGAGCTTCTCCATGTGCCTGGAGTGGAAAGAGAATTGTATAGGCAACATTGGTTATGAAGTGGTCATAATTTGGTGACTCTGTCTGTAAATGTTTAAGGTATTTATTTGGAGGTATGGCTCACATTTTTAGCAAACATTTATTGAGGATGTGCTGTGTGTCTAGCACTGAGATAGATGCTTTCACATTTGCACCATCATTTAATTTGAAGATAGGTCTTCTATCCTAAAGAGAGGTTTTAACAGTGAGGCTGGAAGGCCAATGTGGGCATAAACTTTTAGAGAAAAAGACCTTGGAATTTCTTTAAATCAAACCACCTGGGGCTGCTTCTTGGCTTGCGAGCAGGCTGGCCCAACTTCCAACTTCAGGAAATGACATACACATTGTGGTTTTTGTGTGTGTGTAGATGGTGGAAGGTTATGTGGAATGTTCATGTTTTTTGCCTTAGATCACAATAATTGCCTCTGTTTTAGGGATTTAGACTTATCAGCTTTGAAAGTCTGAGATGTCAGTTTTGTCAGCCTAGTATTAGGAAATTAATTCATACTGGCAAGGTGTATTATACAAGATAGAAATCTACAATGAATGATGCATGTACCATAAAGATGAAGGTCAAGCCTTCTCATTCTTAGATTATGATTCTTCCCAGGAGGTCATGGTCATCTTCATATCAGATTTATTTGCACATGAAATTAGAAAGCTCTAGTTTATGTGGGAAATTTCATTATGATCATGTTGGAACAGGTAGGAGTAATTATGAATTTTATCATTCTACCATTTTGAAAGGAATTAAATCCAGCCATTAAATAAAAATCCTATTTCCTAAATAGTGTTTGGGGAACAGAAGTTCTTCTTATTGCAACTCTTACTTTTCAATGATCTATGTAAATTAAAGAATTTATTTTAGTTTATTGAGCCTTACCCTGCCATACTTATTTATGTAATGGCTAGTCTATGGGCTTATTTTAATATCAACCAAAGAATGTTGTGTTTCTATTGACCTTATTCTCTTCCTACATTTTTTCTCTATTCTTTTGCCCCTTTGTCCTCAGCAGACATCTTCATATATTTGCTCTTTTTAATCCTGTTGGTCCCATTCCTTTTGCAGAACTAAATGCTTAACCACTGTCAGGAAAGAAAAATATTTCCTCTCCTTATTTAGGTTCAATAGTTGGGGTCCCTCATATTAATCTGACAAAAGATAGACTAGCAGTATAGACTAGCAGGAAAACAAAACCCAAAGTTTATTCATATGCATATGGGAGCACACAAAAGAAGTGTCTCACTAAACAGCAAAACTTAGGGGCTTATATAACTAATTTAAAAGGGAAAATGGATGGGAAAAAGGCTTCTATGGGAAGAACACATGAGTTTCTTTGGGAAAGACAAATGGATTTTTAGGGGAACAAATGGAAGATAAAGGAAGTTTTTGATAATATTTGTTTATGCAAGTGTAGGTTGTCTTTTTCCATCTTCCATGTCCATAAAATTCCCCCAGAGAGAGAATTCATGATGATTGAATCTTTTGAAAGTTTCTGCTTTTAGGCACATGAGAGGAATTTAGAAAAAGATTCTTCAGAGTGGATTCTGTCATTCCAGCCTCTTCTGGATCCCGTCATTTTTCCCATCTGAAACTTTCCTAGAAGCTTCACAAATAAGGAATTGGGTTATTCGATTGACTCATATCCTGTTAGATCTGTCCTTCATTTCTAGGAATAGATCAGTCCAGATAAACAGTTGTGTCTCAGTTCAGGAGGTGGTGGTGCAGGTTGGGGCAGGGCAACCACCGAAGTTAGGCCTTTATATGGTGAAAGCAATCATTTAACAAGAGACACTTCCATAAATACAAAGGAGAAACAAAAATTAATGGTTGGAACAGACTATAAACCTAGTTTGTTTGTTTTGTTTTTGAGTCCAGAGCACAGCCAGTTGAGAAAACTTCTCGATATTGGGTTCAAAGTGTCTTTAGATGGTGGAATGAGGATGGTAGGGGCAGTGTCACAATCATTGTCATCTCCTGGAGCTAAGTATGGAAAATGTAGATGTTCTGGTAAACTTTCTCTGTGGCCCACACTGTGATGGTGATAAACCCTTTGAAATTATATCAAGTTTTTCTGCTTCAGCTTGCAGGGCTTCAGGAAAAGGGCATTTTTATTTCTCAGTGATGCCAAGTCAGAATAATTGGAAAAAAAATTGGAAAATAATTGGAAACATTAATTACTGAAAAAATACATAAGACAAAAGGATCCAGTTTACAATGAGGTAAAAATATCTCAAAGACAATAAACAGCACTAGAATCTGATAACCCACAAGGATGGGTTATAGTTTTCCATTGAAACACAATATTTCTATGATCACACCCATTTTGATTTTTTTCAAAAATTAAAGATCACTAAGATTACTCTTGTTTAAAAAATGTCTGGTCCTATGGCCTGATCATTTGCATAAATGCAACAAGAATGGTAATTGATCACATAGGCCTGTTAAAATTTGCTTTGCTAGAACTTTCACAAGGAATCTCAGATTGGATTTTTAAAAGTCTTTCAAGGCTAGGAAGCCAAGCCAAGAACTCTCACCGTCAGACTTCACTTGTACCATAGATTTGGGTGAATTCCTCTTTTCTTAAAGTCCCTCAAATGTCCTAAGTTTCCTGGGTCTGCCAGAAAGTGACCTTCCTTACTCATCTGTAATATTGGGAATCCTATTACCCAGGTTCCAAGGCAGTTTTTCCAAGAAGGCTTTGTAAGTATTGGCTCCATAAATTCAACCTTATTTCCTTAAAACTCTCTGGTCATATGTGATTCAATGCACATCATTCTCAAACATGACATTCCAAGTCAAAGCCTTGGATATATAACCAATGTTTCCAATTATGTCTTGTGCTATACATGAATGTGCCCCCCAAATTCATGTATTGGAAATTTGATTCCCAATGTGGCAGTGTTGGGAGGTGGGACCTAATAGGAAGTGTTTGGATCGGGGGGCACACCCTCATGAACAGATTAACACCGTTATCATGGGAGTCAGTTTCTTCCCTTTTGTTCACTCTCTCTCACCCTCTCTTTGTCCTTCTGCTTTCTGCCATAAGATAACAGCAATAAGGTCCTTGCCATGTGCCAGGCCTTTGATCTTGGATCTCCCAGCCTCCAGAACTGTGAGAGAATAAAATTTTGTTCTTTATAAATTACCCAGTTTCAAGTATTCTGTTATAGCAGCACAAAATGGACTAAGGTATCCTGTTACAACGAGAACAGATTCTTATCGAACTTATACAAATAACTATATTTGCATGAAAATGAAAGTACTCACTAAGAGTTTCCAAATTCTGGAGGGATCCATTAGGGAGAAAAAGATAAATGCTTCATTTTTGTTTACAAATGTATAATCCACTGAATGATTGTGATTTCTAGATAGAAGAGCAAAGAGAAAGGGTTTCCTTATATCCAGAAGATAGAACTCAAGAACCAGCAATATTCTGAGAAAGAGTCATAAAAAATCATGACCATTCTTCATCAGTTCATTCAGTCTCATGTAATTAATTTTTGTTCTGTTTGATCTTGGGTTAGCAGTTTTATGAACTTATCAGCACCTCCATTAGTTCTGGAAATTTTTACTTAGTGCAGTGGTATAATCTGAAAGTTATTTAGCTGATGTCATCAGAAGCCTGTACCCTAGAGTACCTGTCACAGTCCTTTCCATGGGTCTCTGAGACAATCTTTTTTATCAAAGACAAAGCACAAAGCACTTTGGCCTGTACTTGATTGCAAGAGCTTTCAGGAAATCATCAGAGGGGAATAATAACTATTTGTGAATGACAAAAGGCTTAAAATAGCCATGATTAAAGACCTGATGAGAGATAATTTTAATGCAATTGATAAGGAAATTTTGTTGTCTCTGTGGCATAACAACATTGAAGATAACCAGAATTATGACTGACAACGTTATACTAGGACATATCATGGACAGCAAGGACATTGTCAAATTTCTATAAACCTTATATAATTTTTGAAATACTTATATTAGTAATATATATCCATATAAATATAAGCTAGGGAAGGTTAAGTATCACTTCTTATTTGACAATGGTTTCTATGCAATTTAGCACATCAAATAAACCTAATTAGTTTAACATCTCTCTTTTTACAGGTGAGAGAACAAATCCTTTGAGAGTTTACAGGGGCCCTCTCAGAAATCTCAAAGTCTGGTTGAGGTCAAGATGACTTTACTTAGAAGTTGATTTTGGAAAGTTGTCAAAAATATCAAAAGGTTTGAGCACTGATTAAACAGGATCACAGATCGCTATGAAACAATATTTATTTATTTGACCAAGGTAATAACAAAATTTTAAGAGGAAATATAGGAGGTAACATGATTGTAAAAATAAAAAAAAAACTTAGCTCTTTTAATATGGAGAAGACTTGGTTCTCTTAGATGATGGAGGATATGGCAAAGACAACATAAAGCACAAGAAATGATGATGAGACACAGAATCTTTGTTCCCTAGGTGGATTACTCAAAAGGTAAAGAAAAACCTGCTATAATCTCATATAAAGAACAGAACAGACCAATAATCTAAGAAATCTCTGTCCTTTTAACAGAAAAAGAAAACCAAATTCTAGTTTTGCATCAGTATATTTTGCTATTAAAGTTTATTTTAAAACCTTATAATAAATCCATCCCATCTTAGCCAGCGTGACCACATGAGATGTCTCTCTCTCTCTTTTTTTCTTTCCCTCTTTTCACTCTCATTAACTTTATTATTCTCCTTTTTTCCTTAACAAAAACACATCCTACCTTCTTTGAATACTTTGCACACAAAGTTTTTTCCCTCTTATTATCCCTACTAGTTTCATTTACATATATTGATTAGAATCCTTAACCCTTAGCAACCTTAATTTCCCGACAAAATGATAAAGTAGACAATTGTGAACTGTCATTAAGCAGCATTCTGTAGCAGCCCAGCAAATTTATGAATACATAATTTCACAATTTCTGGAGGCAGATGCTTCTTTATAGTACAATTTCTCAACGTGGCAAAAAGAACAAGTGTATTAACAGACTCAAACACCTTTAGTTTCTCTGTAAAAACAAGAAACCAGAGTATAAATACTTATGTTTAGTAATTAATGTTTTATTATTTTACGTCATTTAGAAATGATATAGATACTCAATTAACATGTATAATTTAACTAAGTATAAATTTAAGGTTTCAAGTTACCAAAAAAGATTTTGGAAACTAATTTAAGGCAGATATATAACACAATTATTGTTGATATAAAGTCTGTCAGAATAATGATGCAATTTGATTAAAATCAAATCTATAAGTTTTATAATCTTAGACATCTAATAGATATAAACTTAATTGACTAGTAAACCCAGGTAGAATAAAAATTATATGTCTACGTTGTACTTATTGTTGACAACTCTGAACAAATACTTGATTTTATTAAATCAATAATACCAAACCAGTCTTATTTACCAAATATTTTCCAAAACCATGTGAACTTGAAAAATATTTGGATTAGTTTCTATATTTCTGAGAGTTTTAGGAATACCTAATTTATAAGCACAATTTTTTTTAAGTAGACATTTGGGTGGAGGGAAGAACTCATTTATGCTGGGAGTCTGCAGTTTTGTAGGCCAGTGTTGAGACCTAGTTGTAAAGAGAGCTCAGAGAAGATTGTTGAGGAAGCTGAGGCTTAGGGCAATCCCTATTTAAGTTTTTCTTTCTTTTCAGTGCAAGATGGTCCCTTTTTCAATGTCCTGGCTTGTGATAGTATCTGCAAGTGTCTTGGGATAAACAAGGAAGGTTTTGTGATTAGTAAGAAAGATGGGCTTTGAGTTACTCCTAGAATCATATGTGTTTTTACAAAGACAAAATTTGTAAGATGAGAATTATTGATTTTAATTTCTTCTTTTTCTTGTTTACTTGCAAGCTATTTTCAAAAAATTGATAACATTGACCTGCCCATCCAACCACATTTAAAAAAATCTGTTTCTTTACATCAGGGAGAAGATTTTTAACTAAGGTGAAAATCAAAAAATTTCTATGTTCTGGGGCTTCTGGATTTAGAGCTGTGCACCTTTGGAATGTGTGTATCAATTATTTGACAAAGGCTTTGGGATGTATTTACTCCTTATGAATACATAGTTCCACTTTAGCCTAATTAACCTTCAGAGTGAAGGCTTCTATATAAAATAGTTCCTATTAGGCCCTGAATATCAGCCTCCAAATGGGCCAACTTCTCATTATTTACAGGAGGGCCTAAAAGAGGCTCTGGTCATTTGTCATGTTGGTAAGGAAGATTTTTTTTTTTTTCCCAGAGGGCCATCTGGCTTGTTGAGTGACTACAGAATAACTGTCGGGGGGAGGTTTATGGTTGGTGTAGATTTTAATTTTTTGTTGTAAATATGATTTCTGCTATTTAATTTTGTCAAGGGATTCTTTTAGACTAGCCATAATACTTCTGTCTTTCTTTCAATTTGATCCTTCCATGGCTACAAATAGGACATTGGTTTAGGGTAAGAGTTCTCTAAAAATCTTTTTAAATATAAAGCTTTTTCAATCAAAGGACCTGTCATTTGGCCATTGATGATTTAGGATCTCCAAAGGTGTAGCTGTTCCAAAATGTGACTCAAAACCAATAAGCCTTTTTATGGCTTAATCATGGACACAAGAAGCATCCCTAAAGGGGGTGCAGAAGATACAGCCCCCATGATCCAAAGTCACTACTGTCGATAGGTAAAGATAAAGACAGAATTGGATGAGCCCTCTGAAAGCTGGGAGATATCGGTAGGATGCCAGACCCGAATGGGATGCCCAGGCTATTCAGATTTCTGTCCAGCCAACTACAAATTCTTAGGGTCCCCCATCTGATGGTTGTCCATCTCTGAGCATACACCCGACAACCTGTACCCCACTGGCAGACAGAAAACCAGAGAGAGAGAATTCTCTCACTAAATCCAAGCCAAGCTTTTGGGACACAAAACAAGACAAACGGGACACAATGGTTATCCCTGGGATGAAAAGGATCTATAACAAGAATACTCAAACCAAGAGTCACAGTACTCAAAGAAGTATTTCTTATAAGTGTTTTCTAAATCTTGGTGAACAAAGAGAAGGAGAAGCTCTTACTGCCCTCATTCAACCGGACACTGAGCGGAGATCAAGGAGTCTGGTAAGAAAATTTACCTTTGCTGGCTTGGTCAGAGATCCTGAGATCGCAGCTACAGCCTCCAGAGTGATTGGGAATCCTCACCATCCCATTTTCACTGACAAACTGTTGAGGAAAAACTGTTATTCTACTACTTAGAATAATAGTTTTCATGGCTTGGAGGCCTGCAGATTAAATTGATGAAAGACAGACTAGCAGGAAAATTAAAAGCCAAAGTTTATTTATATGCATAAGGGAGCACACAAATGAAGTGGCTCACTAAATGGTTAAAGTTAGGGGCTTACATACCTAACATAAGAGGGAAGAGGGAGTGGGGAGAAAAGCCTCATATGGGAAGCACACTTGGGTTTCTTCAGGAAAGACAAATGGATTGTTAGGGACACAAATGGGAGATAAGGAAGTTTGTGATAACGTTTGTTTGTGCAGGTGTGAGTGGTATTTTTCCATCTTCTTCATGGCCATAAAACTCCTCCAGAGGGGGGATTCATGATAGTTGAATTCTTTTGAAAGTTTCTGCTTCTAGGCAGGTTAAGGGAATTCAGAAAAAGACTCTTCACAGTGCTATTCTCCACTTTAACTTCCAGGCTTGCCCTGCTACATAATGTAAGATATAATTCCTGAAATTCTCATAAGTAATGACAGTAATGTGAGTTGTATTAAATATAGCATATATTATATATATTTAAATCATAGTGTAGTTGAACTAATTAGGTGTTTTAGTTATATGTATTTTTAAACCATTATGTATGGTAGGAAATACACAAAAGAATCCAGAATCCAGAAACCCTGCTTACATTTCATTTTCTCACAAAGCTGTGTGATCTTGAGTCTCTTCTTTGAAACTTGTTTTTATAATCTTATGTGAAATAAGAACACTAATAACCTTATTACAAGATTGATGAGATATGATGAGATAAAGAAGATGAAGGATCTTGACAGACTGCTTGGTGCATCGTAGGCATTCAGTAAACTTTGGTTGAACCTAAATCTAGCTGAACGCAACTTCTCATGATGGCAACCAACTAACCCACTTATATTTTCCTTTGTTTCCATTTAATCCTTGTCTTACTTTTAACATAGTTTTAACCAGAGAGGGAGGCAATAGTATATTCTACCTTTTTCACTGAACATTATCTGATATGTCTTTACACTACGTTAGCACCATGTTCTCCCTTTTAAGGTCACTATGCTATGTTGTCACTAAAAATCAGTCAAGTGGAATCACACAGTCATTTGCAAGCCCTAGGTATTTGTTTGGCAAGGTAGAAGCTTATGCTTTTAGATCATAAATTAATGGCTAAGTTAATCTTCCTTTTTTAATTAAGAAAAGTCAACCAAGCATAAATGTTGATTAAACAGATGATGGTACCAAAAGCAGCCTATAGATAATAATAATATCCCAATCCCAAAAGATTGGGAAAAATCTTAGGGAACCAGCATCCTAAATTATTTCTATAGGGTGTAAATTCATCTGCTGTTCCCCCAAATAAGTTATTTATTTTTAGAGAAAAGTCAATGTTGAAGTTGAGACTATATCAGGTGAAAAGGCAGCTTAAATCCAGTGATGAAAGTGCTATCTATGGTTCCTTCTCTCTTATCTGTTTGAATTCAGGTGCCTGCGAACCTCTGGATATCTTTGCTTTTTTTCCTCTCACCTTCCTACTAGCCTCACAGTCAAAGAGGAAAGGGGTATCATGTTTAATATCTAAGTGCTAAACATACATTGAATCATTTGATGGGTTTAGACCTAAACGAAAGGGATAGACCTCCTAAGAGAAAGGAGGCATATTGTTCTCAAAGAACAAAATAGCTTGACTCCACTCGTTTGGTATTCTACTCCATTTGGTAGGTACACTTTTCCTCCTGCTTTCACTGTCTATGTTCAAACATCTAAATGCATTTATCAGATTGCCTTTAGAGACTGCCTGTGAGAATAGGGATTTGCATTCACTTTCAAAGATCACAGCATCTTGGTATAGAAAACATTCACACTGCTGCAAAAAGCAGCAGTCTATACGTAAAATATACAAGTGTCACTTGAAATATGGGCTCTTAAATAAGAAGGATGACATCTGGTCATACTCCTTATGCTCCTTATACTCCCACAGTCTGAAACTTACAAAAAATTTTCTGAGCAAGTAACCAAACAACTACTAAGTACAATAAAACCTCTCTGATTTACCCTACATTGATTAAGAAGTGTAAAACAATATGAAAGGACTGATGTTCAGTTTAGAGTCATCAGTTATGTAATACAAACTTGGAAGAGTTTAGAAAGTATGATTAAGCATTAAGTGAACAATATCTTCAGAGGAATTTTGCCAAATTTCTAAGAAAATGAAACAGTATACAATATTTTAAAGGATTTATAATTCTGACTTGTTTATTACTTGAGCGTAGACATCTCCCCCAAGCCAGTCCTGAGCAGTTCCTATTAATGAAGGATTTTATTGCACATTCAGTTTTCCGTCAAGGACACTATTTTCCCAGATACTCATGTGACTTGCTTCTTTTCCTTTAAGTTTCCACTCAAATATCACCTAGATAAAACAGCATCCTCAATGTCCCCAGGGCACAATGCAGCTGTCACCCTGCCTTGCTATGTTTTCCTCCTTAGCTCTTACCATTCATTTGACATGCTGTGGATTTATTTGTTTTGTCTCTGGCCTTTCATAGAATATAAATTTTATGAGAGCAAGGACTTCACTGGTTTTGTTAATTCTTTTTTCCCAACACCTACAATACCTCCCAGTATATAGTAGGTGCACAATAAATATTTGTGGAGTGAAGGAACAAATGGAATTTGCTTGACTCTGCTGCAAAAGAGTAACTAAAGACAACGACATACATGGATAAGTAACTAGGAGAATGTTAACACAAGCAGAGAAAGGATCATTTCTTTTCATTTGGGTGTCTCAAATCTATTTGTTGTTTTTTTTTATTTTTTGGCTGGGCTTGAAATGTAGGCATTCAGCCAAGAAGCTGCATGCTGACTGATGAGATAGAGATACACATTCAGCCCAGCAATATTCGTACATTCTATACGCATTCATTTTACTGTAGTGACATTTTAATATATTTTGGTGAAGATATTCCCGAGATAATGAAGATATGTCGAGTGAGCATGGAAAATGATGAGTCTTTCTTTCCATTATCAAAGACAAATACAGGTGTGTAATATATGCAGAGCATTGGAAGTAGGGGAAGAAAATGAGAGAATCTCAAGTAATGAAAAGAAATTAAAGCTCTCCAATAATTGAAAGAAAGGCCAAACCGAAAACATAAATCTCTAGACTCAGCAAGGATTTATACTGATGAGGAGTGAGTGGACCAATGGCTTTCATGATGTGATTCATTTTGAAAAAATATGTCATTTCCATGGCCAAGTAGGGTTCATGGTTTAGTGAAAATTTCATCTTCAGTCTAATCACATGAGCCAAATTTTGACCCTATATATTCTGATATGAAGAACGAACTATTTCTAGCTTATTCATGAGATTCTAAGCATAATGTCAAGGAGGGGTAGTCACAGCTAAGGTAAGATCTTGATATATTTGCATTAGGCCTTACGCTCAGTGTAGAAATTTCCTTGTAACATTACATGAAATAGCATAAAGTCCATTTAATTCAAGAGTGCTTTGTACCCTACCCAAATGACCAAGAAAGACATCAACTCACTTATAACATAGTTTTGATGGTCAGACCAAAGGGTATATGATAATGAATTATTTTCAGCAGACACTCACAGAATAAAGCAGGAGAGAAGCTGGACAGGTCATTTTAAAGCAGTACCAAATTTGACAGAGAGATGTCAGTAATTTTGGGGATTGGGCTTCAAAGAACAACCAAAATTAATCATTTTTTAAAAATTGATCATGATGCAGTAAATTGAATTAGAACATCTCCTCTAATACTAGCTATACAATAGCAAAATTAGGGTGGGTAGTTTGCACAGTTTGTATGCAAGGGTATTGATTAAAATCAATCTAGCTCTTTTATTGGGAGGATGGGAATCTGTCTAGATGGTAAGTGAGGCAGTAGTAGCTAACACAAATAATACTCACATAGTGTAGGTCATCTTAAATTTGTAGGTATGCTATATGTTGGGTTCCATATATTATACAGTAAAATTTTACTTGTCTTTTTCCAAAACTTCAGGAATTGGACTGTTTAATTTAGTCACTAATGAGCTGACCTCCAATTCTTCTGATTAGAGTAAGTTAATATTCATAAAAGTAGAGGAGAAAAAATGGAGGCCAAAGAGTAGGTGTAAAGGCAAATGCTCAGGTGTGCATCATGGCATTTGTTGTCAAGCTGAAATTTAGATCAACAGTGGGACTGCTTAATACCATTCCAGGTGATGACCATCAGGTAGATGGTCTTCTGTTGAAAAATTGTCTACTTGATCATCTGGGGACTAAAAGCCAAAGTTGGGTCATCAGGCTTTTTAAAACTCAGCAGGTGAAGTTGTTATACTCGAGAAGAATATATTTTTAAGTGAAAGATTGTTATAAGTCATGATGTCACCCCCTTGAGAGACCCTCTATGTCTGTGTCTGCCTGCAAGTCTCTCACTTATTCTTATAGATTTACCCAGGCTTTGCTTATTTGTTTGTTTGCAGAAAGTGAAATAGATACAAATTGACATAGCGAAATGCTGCTATAAAGCTCTAGCCGGTATTTCCATTTGCTCTAGTCTGAATTCTCCTAAAGTGGTCAAATTCCAAAAGCAAACTTAGAACATGGAAAAAATAAATAATGTCTGAAATACAATGCACAATTGAAAAGCAGGCTCTTTTATCTTTTCAAGTGGTGGAACTTTTGCCAAGATATATAGAATGAGTTTTCCAACATGATATATAATCAGCATACCATTTTTCTTTTTTGAGCCAAAATTAATTTAATTATACTGTTTATTGGAATAAAATATACAGAATGTAGAGTAGAAGACCAAATGTAATTAGGTTCCAGTGAACTTCCAACATAGTTTTCTCTAACAGTCACATATTTAAAAAAAAAAAACCAAAAAAATATAAAGGCTTGTTTTCCTGAAACACCATCTGTTATTTTTGTTTGAATTAAGCTCAGTGCTCTAAAGGTTGTGGATACTGCACAGTAATTAGTATCATTATGGGAGATGTTGTTACTTCTATGTAATGGACTTCCACAATTAACAACTATAGAATTCCAAAATGACCTTTTATCAGAGGTGTGACTAAATTTCTTGCTTGCTCTAAAACATGGGCAATACAATAATATTGCATTATCAATTTGCTTAGTCTGAAATGCAAATAAAATAGATGATTGTTTTTCATATTTTCCAGGTAATTGTTGTTTTCTTTACATCACATGTATAGAGATTTTGAAGAAAGTGATAATCAAATTATTATCAAATATCTATAAATTCTATTAATTTATCTACCTGAGGGAAATTAGTTTTCTTCTAAATTATAAGAGAGCTAGATTCCCTTCCCCAAAGTGAGGTCAACAAATTTCAAGTACTTTTATGTACTATATAAATATCAATAAATTCTTTGTACATCATTCCCCCCCCCCCGCAAAGCAAAGATAAAATACTCTTTTGAAACAGTTGTGCAGAAATATTTAATTGCATGGCATGTGGTTATGGATATTTTATATGAAGGCTATATCTGTCTCTTAACTGACATTTAAAATGACAAATTTAAGTTTCATGTTTCTCAAGCATTGCTCTCATAATATTAAAAAAATTATACTTGGAGTGAACCAAAAAAGAAAACTAAATGTTGTTTATACATAGACCAAAGCTACTCAAATTAAGGCTTTTACCCTGACTATAAATTCCAATAAAGTAGAGAGTATATGAAAATTCACAAGACTCTGTAGGGTGCAGCAGTGATCTGGCCATGAACTTCATCAGAGTTAGTGCTGTGTCATTGGGCCCTCTGGTCAATGTCAGGGATTGCCACCTGGTTAATTCATCTAATGGCAATGATGATAGTAACATTAAGTGTACACTCAGTATGTACTGAGTGCTTTACATAAATTAACTCATTTAATTATGACAACAAGCTCCTTATGGTAGGTACCACTGTTATCTCCATTTCACAGGTGAGAAAATTGAAGAAAGATACTCCGTGGTCCTAGGGAAGAGCATGGCAGATCTAAGCCCAGGAAACCTGGCTTCAATATAAATAAGTCTCTACCCAAAAAAGGCAGTCAGCAGCTGAGAGTTGCCTTGTGACTGTCTTAAAGGGCAAACTTCATAAAGAAAAGCCAGTGCATAAGTGAGGGCTCAGGCTCTATAATAGTAATAGTAAGCCCTCAGCTGATACTTCTCTATGCCAAGCACTTTACAAATATCAATTTATTTAATCTTCATAACACCCCTAAGATAGATACTCTTTTAATTTCTATTTTACAGTTTTGGAAATTGAGACACAAAGAGGTTAAATAACTTGCCTACAACTACTATAGTGACAGAGCCAGGTTTTGAACTCAGGCAGTCTGATTCTGTAGTCCATGTTCTTTGCCATTATGAGATGTTATGTCATGTTTTGGAAACTTGGAATAATTTATGGGCAAACTCAGGTTATGGGAGCCAAGTTTAGCAAAAGAGGAGGAAACATGAAATGTCTTTTAAAAGTTAAAATTCAATAAAAAGGGAAGAAATATATCAAAAAATATTATCAATGACAGTAATGAATTGGCACTCTACAATTTAATCTGTATTTATGCTCTTGTTTTAGTTAGTACTTTTTATGAGTTGAATTGTGTCCCCACTTCCCCTCAAATTTATATCTTGAAGTCCCAACCCCTGGTACCTCAGAATATGACCTTATTTGTAGATAGGGTCTTTACAAAGGTAATCAAGTTAAAGTGAGGTCATTAGGTCCTTACAAAAAAAATTTGGTCACAGGTAGGCATAGAGGTAAGACAATGTGAAGAGACATAGGTAGAAGAAGGCCATTTCCAAGCCAAAGAAAGTGGCCTGGAATAAATCTTTCCCTCACAGCCCTCGGAAGAAGCCAAACCTGCTGACACTGTTATTTCACACTTCCAGTCTCCAGAACTGTGATAACAAATTTCAGTTCCTGAGACAGGGTCTCCCTCTGTTTCCCAGGCAAGAGTATAGTGGTGTCATCATAGTTCACTGTAACCTCAAACTCTCGGGTTCAAGCGATCCTCCTGTCTCAGCCTCTGGGCCTATAGGTGTGTACCACCGTGCCTGGCTAATTTTTCTATTTTTTGTAGAGAGGGGGTCTCACTCTTGTTCAGGCTGCTCTTGATGTCCTGGTCTCAAGCAATTCTCCTGCCTTGACCCCCCAAAATGTTAGGATTACAGGTGTGAGCCACCAGGCCCAGCCAACAAATTTCTGTTCTGTAAGCCATCCAGTTCATAGTGTTTTGTTACAGCAGCCTTAGCAAACTAATACAGTACTCTTGGATTAAAATTGGCAAAAATAGTTTCAAACAGCTTAGCCAAAAAAACGTGATTTAATGGAAGGATGGTAAGACAGCTCATAGAACCTAAAAATGTCTGAATACCCAGCCTTCAGTATATGCAGACTGGAGAACACCGGGAACTCAGGCAGCACATCCAAGTCTCTCTCTCTCTCTCTCTCTCCGTCTCATAGGCTGCATCACCTCTCATTCTTCTCTTTCTCTTGCAAACAGTCTTTCTTCACTTTTTCACTCACATGACTGCGCCAAAGGGTATAGGTCCCCACAAACTAACAAATACTTATTGACAAGATTAAATCTCAATTCTAAACTCATGGGAGACAGAATCTGACAGGCCTGACTTAGATCAAATTTCTTTCCCTATTTCAGCCAGCTATGGCCAGGGAGGTAGGGCCACATAGGGAAAATGGGGCAGCTAGGAGCAGGACCACATTGACTTTTATGGACCTACAGTTACTTTTGTCTTCAGAGGCTCCCTCCTCACTAAAAATACTAACAATTTTGTATTTTATCATTGCATTTATATGAAGATTAGTATATTATTATATAAGAAAACATGAAAGGTGTTTTTTCCCCCTTATTTTAAAGGACTTAGGACATTTTCATGGACCTCTAAAAGTACTGTGGCCCCTAGGCACTGGGCCTGCAGTGCCTAATGTGACTTTTTCAGTGAAGTGGACTTTTTAGAGAAAGAGAGAATCTGTCAGGATAGCGACACATTTCCATTTTGTTAGGCTTTTCAAAACCTTTTCTTTTCATTTTTTTTTTTCTATGAGACACTTGTAACTTGTCTTGTTGATGATGATACAAATAATATCAGTGCTGGAGAGGATATTTTTCCTTGCATATTCTTCCATCTAAATGCTTTACATATTTATAACTGAAAGTTGTTGACTTCCACCTCCTGACTCCCATGTGGTCTCAAGGGTATAGAACATCTTAAGTATTTGTTATGGAAAGGCTTGGGGTAACTTATTTAAGCTCCTAGACTAAGAATTTTTTACTTATACTGGAGTATTTTTCAAATCTCTTCTCCAATACACAGTTTTACATTTTGTCAGCTATGTTCATGGTAACTTCTCACTAAAGCATATGTTATTAGTCCATCTTTTATAAGTAAAATATTAATAAATCCAGACATCCACTGTACTCACTGGGAAATGCATATTAATACACCTTGCTTTTAAAATGACATTTGATTGTGGGTCAAATTGAGCAATGGGAGAGGTGTATTTTCTGTCCTGGGGAGACACATGAAGGCCTTCTAAAACTTATTCAACTTCCCTATTATGAGCCATTTTTGAGTCCTTTCATCTTTGCTGGCAATGACATAAATGAAATAACAAAGGCAGGATAAAAAGTATGCAATTCTTTACTAAGTTTCAAGTCTAAACATGTGACTAGGTTGAGAATGAGCATTATACCTAAGTGACTGTTTCATGGAGTTTTCACATGGGATTGCCATCATATGACTTGAAATACCAAGTAAAGCCCACCTTTGGGAAAAAAATCACAGCTTGTATAGACCTGTGGGATACAGAAGTAGTAGTAGTTTTACAAGAAATTGGGTGGATTATTTGTGAGAAATTGAAATAAACTAAGGCTTTGCAAAATGCCACTGCAGCTACACACTGGAGCCCTTGCCTGTATGAATGGTTATTGGTTTCTCAGTGCTATTGTTAGGCTGAATACACAAATGTGCATTGTATTCACCCTGAGAACGGCCATCTTTGAGAGCAAAGGATCACCTTCTATATCAACGAAATCGGTATGAAATGGTTGAGCAGGATTATCACTCTCTTGGGGGCTCATTTAATCTGGAAACATGGGTGTGGTGGCTAATCTTATTTGTCAACTTGACCAGGTCACAGGGTGCCCAGCTATTTGGTCAAACACTATTCTGGGTGTGTCTGTGAGGGTGTTTTTGGATGACATTAACATTTGAATTGGTTGACTGAGTAAAGCAGATTGCCCTCCCCAGCGTGGGTGGCCCCAATCTAATGAGTCCAAGGCCTGAATAGAATAAAAAAGTTTGTTCTCATAAGTAAGAGGACCTCCTTCTGTCTAACTGTTTTTAGCTGGGACATTGGTCTTTTCTGGCCTTTGGACTTAAACTGAAACATCTGTTCCTCTTGGATCTAAAGCCTGTTGGCTTACAGACTGGAACTACATTATCGGCCCTTCCAGGTCTCCAGTTATCTAACTGCAGATCTTGGGACTTTTTAGCCTCCATTATCAGTGAGCCTATTCCTTACATTAAATCTATTTATCTATCTGTCTCTAGCTACCTATCTATACAAACATCCTATTGGTTCTGTTTCACTGGAGCTCTCTAATATAAGGGGTACATGTTAAGTAAAGCTTTAAGTTCCTGTTTTGTAACATATCAAATATTTATTCTTCATAATTTGGCCAAAGTAAAACTATCACATTGTAGGCTCTCAAAAAGATTTATTGCATGGAAAAAAGATGATCAGGCAACATTTCAGAACAGAAGCCTTTGTTCCAACCTAGCCATCCAATTTTGAAAGTGTTCTTACTTTCAAAGTAGTGAGCAGTGGCACACTTCTGCATAATGAATGGGCTACCATGAAAAGCTGACTGTTAAATGTCAGAGGAGGGCATGAGGGGAGGGCGGCAGGGACCGGTCGCGTGCCCTAAGGGCCTCCACCGGAAGCGGCACCATCCTGCGTTCACCGGAAGTGGGCTGGTGCAGCCATGAGCCAGTTAACCAAGGCTAAACTGATCAGAGAACTGAATGAAAGAGAGGCTGGTATTGCAGTGGCACCTAAGGCGTCCTGGCACTCTGTGTACAAGGACAGTGCCTGGATCTTCCTGGGAGGGCTTCTTTATGAACTGACCGAAAGAGATACCATATCTGTATTCTCCCAGTATGGGGAGATTGTAAACATTAACCTCGTGTGGGACAGCAAGACAGGGAAATTTAAAGGATTCCGTTTTATGTGCTATGAAGACCAGAAGAGTACAATTTTGGCCATTGACAATTTCAATGGAATCCCGATCAAGGGAAGAACTACCCGAGTTGATCATGTGTGCAACCTCCCACCCCACCCCGGGGACTGGGAGGACTTGGATGACGCCACCAGAGAGCTCCAGGAAAAGGGAGAGGGTTGTGCGGCCCAGACCCCCTCACTTAGTTCATCTGAAGGCTCTAGTGACAAAACCCTCTCACAACAGCGCAAACGAGGAAAACAGAAACAACGTAAGACTGAAGTCAAGACTGCGCTATGAATTAAAGACGAGGAGGGACAGAGAGCAGCCACTGTCCATGCCAGCCAGAGACCAGGATTCAAAAGAGAAGGACATCCCAGGTGCCAATAAACATACCAAAGTGATGTTAGAGTCTAGAGAGGGGCACAAGCCCTAACCTGTCCTGTGGGCAGGACAACTGCTGCAGGCGCCAGCTTCCTGCAGGGCCCAGAAGGACCTGGAGAGTGGGATGGAGAAGGAGAATCTGGATTCTGTGCCCAGCCCTTTGGTGGAGGCAGGAGGAGAGCAGGGGTAGGGCCAGAGGTTGAAGGTCAGACACATTTCAGCCCTTCTGAGGGCGTAGCCACAGGAATTCTCCAATCCCAGGCACCAGAGGCCAGACCAGGCTGCAGCCTCCTCCGATCCTTGTATTTTGAAGTGAAGTGTGATATTTAAATTCTATGGGTTGGAACTTGTTATTTTATACTTTCTGTTAGTAAAGGTATCTGGGGCAGAATTTCTTTAAAATTTGAAATGTTTTTTTTTTTAACTACTATTCAAAAATTTATAATAGTTCAAATTACATTACAGGATTTGTATGGCTCCTTTTTAAACTCCCTGAAGTTTTGATGCCTCAGAATTTGAGGAGTACCCTATAGTGGTTCACTATGTAGTCACTCCCCTCCCGTAGTATCCTGATTAAATATTACCATTTTCTATGTAACAGGATGTACAGAAGGTTAAAAGCACTGGACTAGATGGTCTGTATAGTCTTTTATAGTTCTAAGCTGCTTAGGCCACTATGGGAGAATGTCAGCCAGCACAGTGGGAACTCACTACTATCATGTAGTTTCAGTAAGCACTAAAAAATATTGAGGCTCCTGCTCCTATATTATTTTATGGATCAATAGTAATGAAAGGTTTGTTGTTGTTGTTTCCACTGTACCTTTAACTAACAATAAAGTCAAGGGCAAAAGATATTCTTATGGAAAGTACTATCAATTGAGATACGTGACTAATCACAGTGGATTAAAAAGAGTATCTCCGATAGCACATTCTTCCTATTCTTCCCGACTTTTTTATTTTTATATACACATATATAAATACATATACATACCTGTATATATAAAATTTAGGGAAGCATGATATTTTATTCTCTCTCACAAGAAGTTGTTTCCTGTGCCAGGGATCCTGGGATATGTGAAGTGATAACAGCGTAATTGGAAACGCAAAATGCTTCACGGATGCTGTTAGTATTTGCTGTTTGACTGATGAGCATTTCATGCCCATTTGCAATTTCACATTCTGCGTCTATGAACTTGCAAAGGTTGCTCCTTAGCATGGGAACCTTAAGCTAACCTTTTGGAAACTGCCTGTTCATTTTCAATAAGGAAAAAAAAAAAAACCCTGAAATTCTAATATCTTGAATTATTTTGAATACATTGTAACTATGGAGAAATCATTTTTTATACAGGAAATCTATGTAGCCTAAAAATTTTCTCAAAAAAGACTCTACTAATTTTGTGCTACTACATAAAAAGTTACCAGTATTATAATCAACAAGAGTATTGCTAATCAGCATTTACTGATCAGTGAAAATTTCTATAGTAGGCATTTACTATGGATTTTGAAGATCTCTCCTTTTTCATTGTAATTTGTTCAAAAATTAACTAAAAATAGAAAGTTTCTATACCGTGATCAGAACTTAACTTTTAATCTTCCCACATTTACTGCCAGTCTTTGCCCACAGGTGTGCATATTTTGCATAATTTTAGGTCCTTAATTTACCCATTTATCTGTTTATTCATTCATTCAAGGAATATGTCTTAAGTTTCTATGTATCAGCGCTATAATATAGTTGGAATTACAAAAATGAATATGACACACTGCCTGACCAGAGGAGGTTCTAGATAGTGAAAAAGATACACATGCCAACAATTAGCTTAGAAGTATGTAAAGAGTGTTTTCGAATTGTAAAATGGGACACAGAAGAGTCAAGGGAGCAAATGAGAAAAGACATTGCAGGCAGAGTTTTCAGTAGGTTCTGGAATCTAGGGGAGATGCGAGTAGTTCAGTGCCAGTAGGAGTACAGCGTACCTCGCATAACAACGAGAAATGACGCTGTTGAGGCAAGGAGAGGTGCAAGAATGCCCTTGCATGCTATACAAACTGTTTGAGCCTCTCTTAACTTTGACAGAGTCAATGATTTTAAAGAGAAAGTGATCATAAATATATTTTTGGAAGAGCACTTGCTGGGAAGGTGGAGGATGAATTGTGCTGGGGAGGAACTGAAAGCAGAAAGACCAGGAGGGTGGCAATTGCAGTAGTTGAAGGAAGAGATCATTGGGGCCTGAACTAAGCAGCTTAGTGCAGGAGATAGAGAAGGACTCAGGTTCCTAAATCAACAGATATTTAGGAAGGTAATTTTAGGGGGAAAGAGAAGACTCCCAAATTTCTGACTAGAGGGCCCAAGAAAAGGAGCAAAGTGTATGTGACTTTTTGAGGGGTAGTGGGAAGGGGACAGGAGGAGCGGTAGGGATGAAGTGAGGGGAGCGGAGGTGACGGCAGAGCAGGTTGAGTTTATTTTGCCTCTTGTTGAAGTCACCCAAAATAACAGGTTCACAGTGGCATGGAATTGAACAATTAGGAGGTTATTTGTGACCAGAGTAGAAGTTCACAAGAAAGGTGGGAGAGAACACCAGATAGCACTGAGAGGTGAACAAACTGAAACAGCAACTTCTAACATTGTCTTTTGCTTATTGTATATAACATACACCTTTTAGTAATTTTAGTAGTTGTGTAATATGCCACGTAATGAATATAACATAATTTAGCAAGCTTAGAATTATTTTTCTCTTAAAATAGCAACACATTGAGCCTGTTTATACATATGTTTATTTTGATGCTGTTGTTTTTTATATTATTTTCATAGAATATTTTCTCAGGAACTGGATCATTGGGTAGAAGAAATGAGTGTTTTTTGCTTTTTGTTTTTTCCAAGCCATTTACCATCATTTATGCATATAGTATTAGGGAATAGACTCATTCTTAAAGAATTTAGTAAGTGAAATAAAATGACAGAATTCTGAACTGAAATTCATAGCCTTGGTAAATATGACTGGATATACTATTCATCTGGCCTGAGGCTAATCATTTTTCTCTACCATGATTCATTTTGAATAAAGGTGGTTCTAGAGTTACTGAGATTCCCAGCAAGAGTCATTTCTTGATTTCATAATACTCTTGCTTGGGTGGTACACTTGTTTTTCTTGTTATTTAGAATTCTAATAGAAGGAAGCAAAATACTCATTTTATTTAACCTTGGGAAAGTTAAATTTTATTCCTGATTCTGTTAGGTGAAAGTGAAATTGACTGTGTCATTTGAAACTTCATTTGTGGAGTCCTTGGTGGTTTCCCAGATTACTTCACAGTTGAGCTGCCTCTGGAAGAGCAAGCAGGTTATATTTTTGATGCTTTGCATTTATATGGAGGATTCCATTTATTGTTTAAAACACGTGACATTAAATAACCATAGTTTCTAAATTGACGATAAAGTGTAAGTTAAATAATATTATCTGTTATCAAAGATGGTCACTTTATAAGAATACATAATTTTGGGTGAATCCATTACATAAAATTCAATAATTTGTTCTGAAACAATTAAGTCGCCTTGATAGGCCTAATGTTGATTTTACTGTCTTTTTTTCCCCCCAGTGTTTTTGCTTTTCAGTTTGTACAAGAGGGAGAAGATACATGATATGCGTTTGGCTCATGCGTCTGAATATGGCTCCACAGGGAAGACTTGACACAGCTGAAGCTATTGCTTTTTAGAGACCTTTTATTTTGAGCAGCTGCTTTAACTGCCTTCATCTTGTTACATCACATGCGATATATCTCAGCAATAGGAGAAGAAAAAGACATGACTGAGCAATAATTTTTGACTAAAACTTGAAATTGCAAAACCCACAACAGAGATAGATGTTCGTGAAGTTTTTTTTTATAATATGTGAGAGAGACACAATTTTCTTATCCTAGTTTTAAAGTATTCCTCTAACCCCCAGGATTTTTTGTTTTGTTTCATTCACATAGTCAAACTCTTTCTTTGAATAGACTATTATATTTTGGTTTAATAATTTGAACCCTTATCCATAAGGCATCTCAAAGGACTCATCTACAAAAATAGATTTCAGGGCTGAACATTCTGAAAGACAGTTTAGTGCTTCCTTTCCCCTCATGCCCCTATATGCAAATTAAGAGCGTCAGTTCACCAGTTCTTAATGTAATATAAGGGATAAATTATGCCTGTTTATCTAATTACACTTAATCAGAGTAGTAGGCTGGAGTCAAACCATGGCTTCATACGTGAGATGTGGCAAGATGTGGCTTTTAGCCTGTAATGCCAGAGTCAGCTAGGAACATAGGAGATGACAGTGTCAACACCTTTCAGGCATTCCTAGTGCTTTTGAGTTCAGAAATTCATAGATTCTCTAAAAGCAACAGTAGCATACTAAACTGACACATAACATGTCAAGCTACATGTATATAATTGCAGTGGATATGATTAACACAAATTATATTAATTGCTTGTTTTTTTACCCTTATGGCTGATTGGCTGAATTTACTAATTTTTTTGGTATGTTCAAGAAATTGTCCAAATTACCTTTTCATTTCAGTTAAGGAGCCAGTCAGAGAAAACACACTTTGATTTGTTGAGAGGTGGAAGTTCTCTCCTAAGACAACATTCTTGGCCTTCTACACTGACACCTAAATGGAGCTGCAACATGTATTTTGATGCTTTGCTTCATTTGATTCCTTTACTCTTTACCCAAAGGCCAACATTTGACCATAAATACATAGAAGATAAAAATATATTGAGTATAGGAGTTTGGTCTGCTCAGTGGGTGAGGACTTCATATTTTCCCCTGTAAACATAAGTTTTAAAAGAATAGCATGTAGTAGATATGATAATGGAAACCAATGCAGTGGAAATTTGGACTGCAACTCTGAAAAGTCCAACACAAAGGATAAGTAATATTTCAGGGCTGTGGCCTCTCTTTGGTGTCTTGATCACTCCAGTGAGATAGACTTAGAAGAAGGTAGGCACTAGAGAATCCCCCTCTGACAGGGTTTGCCTTTGGGGTCTGCTTGAGTGTGTGTTTGCTGGTAAGAAGTTTGAGTAACTGGCTAAGTTTTATAATGCCATCTCATACTTAAACTCTGAGAAGATTGATATGTTTAAATAAGCTTCAACATCACTTGGGTTTGTACAGGGAGCTGAGCTGGAAGAGTAATCACAGGCCAGAAATAGATTTAGATGTAGCATTTTTATATTTTAAGTAGTTACTTCTCAGGATTAGTATTGTATTTCATTTGATTAAATATATCATAAGTAATATTAAGAGTAAAGGTTTTATACTTTTAAACTCATTAACTGGATATTTCCATAGGAATGAGCATAGTTTTTGTCTTTAGCAATTTTAGTTAGTAATGATTAGCAGACAATATGGTAATTGTTGAAATATTGTGTGAGTGCCAATAACAAAGCCCTATGTTAAAATGTTAAGGAAATTTTTGTGTAAAGAGTTTACATATTTTTTATTGTAATTTTCTTTCTACAGTATATTTGAAACATATCTGGCATGTTTCTTCATCTTCTTTTTGGATTTTTTTTTTCAAACAAGATTTTTCAATATTATGTTACCACTTATATAGGAGAAAGCAGACCCATTATTAACATTAAAATGTTATTGAGATTTCAAAGGTAGAGGACATCATCTTCTCGTATTTTTCTTTATGATCTAGTGTTTGTATCATAGTGTTTCGTAAAATAGTAAGCACTTTTTTTGGAAGGAAGTTTAGTGAATGGCCGAGTCATTTCTCACATAAAACTGACAAAGGTAGTGCCATCTGGGCTAAGATATTAAAAATATCAGTACAACAGTAACTACCCATTATATTGACCAACCAGAGCTTATCTATTTTTAGTCACCCTGATCCAGATATACACTTTCAAGATAAAGAGGGATGTGCTTCCTTTTTCAATTGGTTATGAATGGAAGTCATTAATTATTTTTTCTGACTTTCATCTTACTGGTTTGAAATAAAGAGTCAGATGCATGGCTTTTCAATTTCTTTTACTATGTTATTTTATTACTTGGTTATTTTAAGGTCAAAAGATTTCCATTTCCAAAATACATAATAGAAATAATAAAGCAGTAAAATTTAGACTTAGATAATATGGACATTTTTCTTAAAAGTGCCAACATGATTTACAGATTACTAAAAGACAGTAAAATTGGAACTGATATAGCATAAACTTTACCTTAAACTGTCAGATACATGATTTTAAAGTTATTTGATTAAATCTATCACTAATAATTATTTTTCTTATCAACAGAGAAAGTGAAGTAAAACCTAGTTACTTAAGCAATCGTTAGTATTGGAAACACTAGATGTTCATATATTAATTTGTTTTTATTTACCTAAAGTCCATATTTCTGCTGTATTTATGTAAGGTCAAGTTTATATAATAAAATAGTTGAAGGAAAGTGAGGTTTTCTAGTTGAATTAAACTTCAAATATCATTTTTATGCAAGTTGTTTGGAGAATTGAATAAAGATAATTTCTTTTAAAGGTATATGTAGGAGATAATTACATCAATTTTTCATTTAGCTGGTGTCTGACCATAATTTCTTCTTTTGAAGTTGTATTTAAGGTATGATTGCAAAATCCTTGTAAAATATGAAACAGTGTTCCTCATCTAGACAATTTAGCATCTTCACAAAAATCCTGTGATAATTCATTTGGAAAATAATACCTTCACATGTCTAAAATATTTTTCCATAAGAAGAATGTTCCATAAGAAAAAAATGATTGGCCTGTTCCTAGAAGAAAATGCTATTAAACAATGTGTTATGGGAACAGATAACATTTTCCTTATCTTTTGTGATTTTTTTCAACATGAATCTTGGTCAGAGAAATCATTTCAAAATAGAATAGCATCAGAAATAATCAGTATAGAAATGGTTCTGTTGAGGTCTGTTAAGTGAAAAGGCACCAATTGAAGCCCTCTTCCATGATTGCAAAACTGTTTCCATTCCCAGGAGGCTTGTAGCATTTGATGTTTCTAGAAAGCTACAGTAGAAGTAGTGCTGGAGGGGAATCTGATTTTTGCCAACTAATGCTCCCTAATGGCAACAGACCCCTCAGGAAAGAACAGAAAATTAATAATTATGATAACATGTTCTGTGTATCATCACTGTATTTATTATTTAACACATAGTGTTAAGTGTACATAAACAGTAGCCAAGTGTGATAATAACTACCTTATTAATATACCTTTTGTCAAAGATCTTTGAAGAAAAATCTACACACAAGCTTTTTCCTTAGGGAACAACAGGAAGGAGTTCCTTAAAATGATACAACTATTTTGAAATATCCTTGACCAGTCTATCCCAGTGGAAGAATACTTACATGGTAGGACTGTTTGGGCAAAGTGCTTGAAACATTAGGACATAGCAAAAATGGTTTTGAAATGTCTTCTTGCTCAAAATACATGTGTTGCCAGGACACTCCTAGTGACCATTTTATATCTCATGCCTGGAGTGTTTAAAACACTGTGATACAGGTGTCTGATTCCATGTTGGTCAATTTTTAAATCCAAGTGCCAGTAGTAAATGTGCTGATTAGTAGAGTGGATGACTTCTGGGAGCTCCCCTTTCCTTTATTGACAATTCTTTTGTAAAGCAAATGCCAATCCTGCAGGCTATTAATAAAGACAGGAGCTCCCTTGTTCATTAGACACACAGCAGTAATATGGGTAACATAGCTATAGAAATATATTTACAATATGTTCTTTTTGCACAATTTACATATAAATACTGCTATCACTATTTACCCAAATTAGCAATGTGTAATGGAGTGCTCATAGCCTTTTTGTAGGTTCCTGTGACCTTTAATTGGCACTCATTTCAGACAGTTGCCATATTAGATATCACTAGCCCCATCTTTTGCAATTAAGTTTCAAAGTTATCATCATGATACTTGCAATATTTTAAAATGGTTTTTTTAACTTTAAGTGGAAGACAATTATTCACCCCTGGAGGATTTATCATGTTGGGAACTTTCAATTGCTTCTCTAAAAGGAATGCTTCACTGGAATAGGTCTCATCCCATTGGTATATATGGGTAAACAATCAACTACTTACCTCTTTTGGCTTGCCAAAAGAGTCTCAAATGAAAGAAACAGACACAAACTAATCTGGTGATGTCATTAGGAAATGCAATAGTGACATGAAAGCTCATCAGTAATAATAATAAAAAAGCATATATAATACTTCATATGTACCTGGCACTATTCTAAGAGCTGTATCTATATTAACATGGAAGTTTTTGAGGTAGATACTATTATTACACCTATATGTCAATTGAGAGAAAGGAAGCCAGAGAGATTAAGGAACTTTCCCTAATCACCCAGCCAGAAGCCACTACAGGTGGAATTTGGCCCCAGGTGGTCTGACTTCAGAATCATCCCTCAGTCATCATGTTTTATCACAGACTTCATGCCATGATGTCTTTTCTCCAGGCTTTTTACTTGATTGTTTTGTCTAACTTTGTTATTTTTGGGGGCAAACATTAATGCAATCTTTTATATTTTTTGATCCTTCTTTATTGGGGCTTTAAAAAACATTTCTTTTTAATAATAAAAAGTTGCAGTTGCTGCAAAATTGAGCACCTAACTTGTGAGAAGTTGTTCTAAGCCTTCATTTGTTTCTGGCCTGACTTTGTGTGAATCACAAATCTGAATAAAGCTGATCTTATAATATTGCCATGTTCGGGCCTCCAAAAATAACTGTTGTAGGACATGACCTATCATTCTTATGGATTCTGTTGAATCATGAGCTCAGCTGCTTGTACAAACCATTTTATTTGCCTTCTCCTTTAATACTGTTTTTCAGCAAATCAGGGAGCACTATTTTATTTTGTGATGTTGCTCAAAATAAGAGGATTTTACACTTGTAAAATGTGTTTTTATATCTTAGCCCATTATCTGTTAAAAACAAAACCAATAAAATTTTGCCATATTATCACTGTTTTTAAAACCGGAATTATTTTCCAAATCAATAAATGCCATGTTATCATTGTCATCTCCTTAAAAACTTAAAAAAATTGAAGTAAGGGAGGCTAGTTGAAGCTAGAATTTAACAAATAGCAAAGTGAAAAAATGATCTCTTGATTGTTAGATCAAATGCAGTTGAATTTTGACCTATGTGTGATGGCCTTGTCCACAGTCAATGACTAAATTGATCTATTTTTTGTTCATTTGAGGTTTTTTTGGGTCAGCTTTAAAGATCAAATTTTGCCATATTGCTCAGGTTGTCATGTACTTTATTTGATTTTGTCATTGAAAGATAAAGGATTGCTCACTTATCAATCAAGGATGTGCTCCAGGTAAAGGTAGACAATAAAGATGTTAGTTGAAGAAATCGCTGATGTTGAGGAATATAACTTATTAGTATTTCATTTAACCAGGTTAGCTATTATGTTTATCAAATTTTGTAGATAATGATTTGCATGCTACTTGTTAAATGCTTCTTGGTACATGGTGATCATCTAGATTTTATGCCAAATCAGCCAGAAAGCCTTGTAGCTTTTGGTTTATAATCTGGGAGAGAAAAAAGCAAGCATAATTTTAAAATGTAAGTTTAAATAATGAATATATTTATATGTGGAAAATCACAGAGATTACCGCATTTTGTAGTACCAAGGACCATCTGAAAGTGTTTAACAAAGGGGATTAGAGGAGGTCACCCTGCCTTCTAGCTAGTCAGAGATAATTTGTTGATTAGATGTATTTTCAAGTGCAGTTAGAAAGAGAGGAAATAGCTGTTAGTAGGCTTTATTTGAGATAAGAAGGGCATTCTGGGAGTAACCTATAACATGGGAAAATACAGATGTTGAATGCTAGCACTGGAGGTAATGTAAAATGTGGACCTGGAAATAGACATAAATAAAAAGAAGGTGGAGCTAAAAATTGAAGACTTACCTTAATTCTCTGAAACTGGTCTTTTAATGAAGCCAGAGTGCTATGAAAATCCTGTTTGCACCCGGAAAAAATGTATAGAATGTGTTCGGTTTAAGTTAAAGTCTCATCCTGTAACGTATTAGTCATTAAGTATATATTCTAGAGCACTTTCTTAACCTGTGTCTGAAGTACCTGGAAAGCACTCATTAAAATTTCATTTATACTTGGTGATAGGCAGATTATTCCCTAGAACATTGTCTAAATGCTGCTGAGAGATGTAATTTGACTAGTAAATTAATGATTTCTGGTGATCTTAATGTTAACATAACATTTGGAGGCATTGCTCATCAGGGGTGCAATATTGTGTTTCACAAGATGCATGAGACAAAGGCACTTAATGAGTTTTGGCTGCGCTGCACATATTGTGCACAATTCTGTTCAAACTGTTACAGGCTTCCTGCCAAGATACATGGGAGAAATTGCCTAAAAGATTAGTAGAAGAAATGGTCCCGTCCCCTGCTGTGTACCCTTGTGATTGGTTTATCAACAGTTGGGGAAAATTTTGGTATAGACCATAAAAAATTAGTTAGTGTCAGTTCATAGGAAGGCTGGTCCCCTCAATAAGATTTATGAATAGGGAACTAGTGACACTAGTATAATATTTCCTTCTTTGTGATAAGTGATGGTTTTAATAGGTAATGGCTACTCCTATTATTCATTATTCATGCTCATTCACATTTTAAATAAATATTTCCTGTGATAAATTCCATTTGATATACTTCTAGAAAATGAGATCGCTAGATATATTGCAAGTTTAATATTCCATTTTTGTGTATATAGCAAAAATTTAAAATTATTCATATCTTCATTAAATTTTAAACATAAATAAATAACAATTAAAGTTGTTGCCCATTAATAGTCTGCAAATGAAAAGTGGCAAAGGCTATTATTTTGCATGGTCTATGCTTAGAGGACGTACATGCATAAACCTTATTCTTGAGTTGAAGAATCATTGTACCATGGAAAAATAAATTATCTATAAAACTTTAAACGTACACAACTGGAATAGTTTTATTAAAGATGTTTTTGCAAATTTTTAAGCATATTTTCTTTGCTGCCTATCAACATTTTTTTCTTGTACGTTATTTTAAAAATAGCCATTCCTACTTTATCAGTATATAAATGTTTTACATAGTAACAAACTTTAATATTTTTTGTTACACCAATACAAACAAAACTTATTAGCCAACATTTATTGAATGTTTGCTATATGCCAGGAACTATTCAAAGTGCTTTATATATATTTACTCATTTAAATCTCACAAAGATCCTAGGAGGTAATTATTGCTATCAGCATCATTATAGAAGGAAAAAGTGAGACACTTGTCCAACTCTTACAGTTGGAAACTGGTAAAGTGAGGATTTAATCCTGACTACTGAGTTAGGCCTGTGGGCCACTATGTGTGCTACCTTTTCCAGATTACCTGGGGATAAATGATTGTGCTGTGTACAGTTGAACTGTGGAATGTTTCAAAATATGCACTCTTATTTTTAAAAGTGTGTATGTTCTACTTTGAAAAACATAATAGCCAAACTAAGATTTGAAATAATTGTTTTCATTCAATACTATTTTTTTTTTAGCATTTTAACCATTTTTAAGTACATAGTTCACTTAACATTGGGTACATTCCATTGTACAAGCATCACCACTATCTATCTCCAGAACTTTTTCATCATCCCAAATTGAAACTTAATGGGTACAGATCCATTAAGTTACAACTCCCAGCCCCTATCTCTTCTACTCTCTAACACTATTCTACTTTCTGTCTCTATGAATTTGTTAATAATATTATAAAATGCTTAGACAGTTTACAATCATTTTAAATAGGTTAATATTTTAAGTATACTTACATTTTCAATTCTCATTTAAAGCACAAAGTTAAAGTTCCACGCAATCTCTGTCTGGATTATTGAAGATTCTCTATTAGTGAAGTCATATTAATGAGACTTTACTAATAATTCCAAAATGTTACCTTCCTACCAGTATTGCTGTTAGTTACTTGGATATTGATGATACCACTTGAATGTTTGAGAACAAGATGATCCTTGTCCTATGGCTTGTTTTGACCTTTGGAAATATACCATTAAGTCTGGTGCACACCTGCTAACCTATTTTGAGATTCTTTTCAATCTTCTTAGTGTTTTGAATTACTAGAAAGCACAAGGATTACCCATCAAGAAGTAAGCAACGGATGTTAGGGATTCTGGCTCTCTCCCCTTGGTATGCCCCAGACCACCCTTTTTTTTTTTTTTTTAACATTTTTGTTTTTAAGAATGATAGGTACAGGGGAATGGAGAAGAATGTTTATTTTGAGCCAAATAAAGCAATAAGATTGGAAATTATGGTCTCAAATTAAAATGACATTCTTATTCTATTTAAGAATATTGTAATAAAGAATGGTAGACATCAGTCAAGTTCATTTCCCAGTGAGAAGAGCAACCTGATATAAATCCATGGAGTTTTACTTGGGATCTCCCACAAATTTATGAGATTGAAAGGAAAATTCTCTGACAAATTCAGATATCACTGTCTATTGTTCAATCTTGGCTAAGAAAATGAACAAAAGCAACGATGGGGTAAGCCCAGGGTGTGAATAAACCCACTGGGTATTTTCCAGAGACCATTTCTCTGGGCTTGGGCTTTCCTAAAGTGGCCCTGGGAAGTTTGCCACGTCCCATATGAAACAAACCTTGGGCCTGTGACATGTAACTGTGACACATAAACCTAGTTGTTTTTATTTTCTGTGTAGAAAATTGCAACAGAAAAAAATGAAATATGATAATACTTTACATAAGTATACTATAGAGCATCCTTGGCAATAATGTTTCTTAACGGAGAGAGAATACATAAATAAAAATAGAGTCTTAACAAAGCATAATCTCTCTTCACAGCTGTAGACTACAAGGAGGATATTTGCATGTTTGAGTTCTTCTAAGATGAACCCTTCATCATTTGAATTGCCTGCTCTTTCGCTACTGTTTTTCTTCCCAAATAGAAATGCCTTCATGATGTCTGTGTGTGCATGCACGTGCACACATGAGTGTATGTGTGTAGGCAGTGGGTGGCAGGGAGGCAGGATAGGAAGGATGAAAGTTTGAACATACACTAGCAGGAATGAAGTAGATAATTGTTACATCAGTATTGCAGTGGGATGTGTGAGTTTGTTGTGTGTGTGTGTGTGTGTGTGTGTGTTGGTAGAGCTTGAGGAGTTGAGAATAGATATATCAGAATCAACTGTGAGACATTTTCGAACTACTATTTGCTACTTCTCACCCCAGTTCTCCAGGAATCATACTAGGGTCTTCGAGGGGTGGGAATTTGTGTCATTTGTAAAAGCCCTTTTGGTGATTGTGGTACCCCCCAAAGTCCACCTACACACTTTCTTACACACTGACACATAGGCACTTACACATGCATAGAGAGCCATTGCACTGACTACACCACCTAAAAAGGAGAGAAAAGGAAAGCCTAGTCAGGGGCAGACCTAGCCTAGTTACTTTGTTACACATTTGGGAAGATGGGGTCATGTGGAACTGGGGATTCCAGGTAAGTTTCCACCAAGAATATTGGGTACTAATGCCATGAAATAGAGCAAGTAGTGATAGCTATAAAAAAAGAAAGAACAAACTGAAAACATGTGTGGCAGCCGATCTAGGAATCATGGATGGATCCAGGACTGAGGCCATGAGGATATAACCTGCGGGTTTGTCAGCACAAAGTTAGATCCCATGAAAAGGAGTAAGAAATCAAGTTAACGTGTGTTATAAGACAAACATTCAATTGCTTTGTTTTTAGGGATTTGATATTAATAATTTATTTTTTAAATTGCTCAATTAAAATAGATCTCTATGGTTCATTAGAGGTGTATGCCTCGGGTCACCAACCTGTCCTGATTTGCCCAGGAATTTCCCAGTTTTAGCACTGAAAGTCCCATGTGTCTGGAATCCCACTGGTCTTAGGCTATCTACAATGTTGGTCACTCTAAGTTCAAGACACATTATTTATGACCATAACTTTATTATTTTACTTATGCTTTCCTACTGTATATTTTGTCTGTTTTCATCTTCTCCTACAAGAAAAACCAAGTCATAGGGCACCTATAATCCCAGCACTTTGGAAGGCTGAGGTGGGAGGATCACTTGAGCCCTGGAGTTTGAGGCCAGCCGAGGCAACATAGCGAGACCCCATCTCTAAAAATAAAAATTAGTCAGGTGTGGTGGTGCATACCTGTAGTTCTAGCTATTCAGGAGGCTGAGGCAGGAGGACTGCTTGTGTTCAGAAGTTTGAGGCTGCAATGAGCTATGATCCTGCCTTTGTACTCTACCCTGGACAACAAAGGTAGACTCTGTCCCCTCCCCCACCAAAAAAGACAAAATAAGTAGTAGTAAATAATAAAGTAAGCTTCTTTTGAAATACAAACAATAGTTTTGAAGCAGACACTTTTGCTTTCAAAGGAAGGAGGCAAAATGTTATTGAAAGCAGTTGCATTTAATGCTTAAAGTGATATTTCCTAAATTGGATGCCTGGCTGGTGACCAGATGTTCTAGGAATGCATCTTAATTGATTATAATGTCTGGCTTCAAAATGCACATGCATGTGTTTGGAAAATTTAACTTTTGGACATGTGCATCTTCCTTAAATATAATTCACTCTGATGCAGAGGAAGAGGGAACAGGTGTTAGGGTCACTGTTCTTATATAATTGATCGAAGACTGTTTCTTTTTAGAAAATGGAAGCATTTCCCACCATACATTTTACTCTAAGCATTTCTTTGGCACCCTATATATTTTGATACATTGTGTTTTCATTTTCATTCATTTTAAAGCATGTTCTAATTTTCTTTTTAACTTGCTTTTTGACCCGTGGGATATTTAGAAGTATATAGTTTAATGTCCAAATATTTGGGGGTTTTACAGATATTTTTCTGTTATTTCTTTTTTCGATATTTTCTTTTTTTTTTTTTTTGGAATTACCTTATTTATTGATTGATTATTTGTTGTCATGTCCTACTCTTTTTTGTTGTTGTTTCTTGTTTATGTTTTTTTTAATTTATATATTTTTTTAATTTATTTTTTTAATTTCAGAATATCATGGGGGTACAACACTTTGGCCATACACATTGCCCCTGTTCTGCCTGTGTCAGAGCCACAATCGTGGTCGTCTCCCAAACTGTGCTCCCCACATCCATTTAGTGAGAGTTTTTCCCATACCTTCCACCCCCCTCCCGCCCGCCCGCCCGCCCTCAGATGAATGTTATTGCTCTGTGTGATGTAAG
Source organism: Daubentonia madagascariensis (assembly GCA_023783475.1). Classification (NCBI taxonomy): domain Eukaryota; kingdom Metazoa; phylum Chordata; class Mammalia; order Primates; family Daubentoniidae; genus Daubentonia; species Daubentonia madagascariensis. The sequence continues at coordinate 17,528,608 of JAKFHU010001684.1, read as the reverse complement.
TGTTCATCAGTTAGTACCAGTTTGATGGTGAGTACCAGTGGTGCTTGTTTTTCCAATCCTGTGACACTTCACTTCAAAGAATGGGTTCTAGCTCCAACCAGGATAATACCAGATGTGTTAATTTGCTGTTGTTCCTTATTGCTGAGTAATACTCCATGGTATACATATACCACATTTTATTGATCCACTCGAACAGACAACCTACAGAATGTGAGAAAATATTTGCATGCTACACCTCTGATAAAGGGCTGATAACCAGAATCTATACAGAACTTAGGAAAATCAACAAGAAAAAATCAAACAGCCCTATTAAAAAATGGGCAAAGGACATGAACAAAAACTTTTCCAAAGAAGACAATGATGGCCAGCAAACATATAAAAAAGTGCTCAGCTTCTCTATTTTTCTGTTATTGATGTATAATTTAATTTTGTTATGGTCAGAGAAGGCACTTTGTATTATATCAGCTTTTAGTTGGATGAGGTTTGTTTTATAGCGCAGATTATTATCTATCTTGCTGAATGTCCCATGTCTACTTCAAAAGAATGTTTAATCTATTGTTGTTGGGTTGTCAGTTGATATTGTTTTTGAGGTCTTCTAGATCGTTAATGATTTTCTGTCTACTTGTTCTGTTAATTACTGAGAGAATTGTGTTGAAATCACCATCAATAGTTGTGGATTTGTATATTTTTCCTTTTAGTTCTATCAGTTTTGCTTCATGTATTTTGAAACTCTTTTGCTATGTACACATTTAAGATTTTTATGTCATCCTGGTGTACTCTTTAGCATTATGTAATTTTCCTCTTCATCTCAGGCAATGTTTCTTGTTTTGAAGGCTACTTTGATATAAATATAGCCACTCCAGCTTTCTTTTGACTTGGGCATCGTATGTTTTTCTTATCATTTTTTTAAGAGAGTTCTTTGTATATATTTGGCTCTTATTTTGTTATTCAATTTGAACATCTCTGTATTTTAATTAGTATGTTTTGGTCATTTACCCTTAATGTAACTATTTATATGGTTTGAGTAAAATCTGCCCAACTTGATACTTTTTCATTTTTTCAACCTGTATTTTTCTTCTATTTTTCCTTTTTCTGCCTGCTGTTGAATTTTTATGATGATTCCATATTAACTTGACTACTGGCTTATTATTTAAACCTCTTATTTATACTTTTATAGTAGTCTCCCCTCATTCATGGCTTTGCTTTCTGTAGTTTCAGTCACATGTAGTCAACCGTGGTCTGAAAATATTACATGGAAAATTCCAGAAATAAATAATTCATAAATTTTAAATGTGTGCCACTTAAGTAGCATGTTGAAATGTCATCCTGTCCAGCTCTGTCCACCCAAAATATGAATCATTCCTTTACCCAGCACATTCACGCTGTATACCTACCTGCCTGTTAGTCACTTAGTATCTGTCTCAGTTATAAGGTGAAAAAAATATAGTATATATAGGATTTGGTATTATCTAGGGTTTCAGGCATCCACTGGGGGTCATGGAATGTATTCCTGGATGATAATAGGGGACTACTGTAATTATAATATATTAATTTTAGTGCTTTACTAGGATATGCAATATATATATATTTTAAAAATTATTAATATTATTTTTGACTGTCAAATCATAATTGTGTACATTTATGTGGTACAATTTGATGTTTTGATATATGTATACAATGTGGCATGATCAAACCAAGCTAATTAATATATTCATCACCCAGCTACTTATCAGTTTTTATGGTGAGACATTTGAAATGTATTCTCTTAATTATTTTGAAATATACAATATGTTATTATTGATTATAGTCACCCTGTTGTACAATAGATCTCCAAACCTCTTCTTCCTGTCTATCTGAAACTTTGTACCCTTTATCAACAACTCTCCATTCCTACCTTCCCAATGTCCCATCCCCCCCCAGCCTCTGGTAATCATCATTCTACTCTCTACTTCTATGAGTTGAAATTTATTAGATTCCACATATATAAGTAAGATCATGTAGAATTTGTCCTTTGTGCCTGGATTATTTCACTTAGGATAGTGTCCTCCAGATTCATTGATGTTGCTGCAAATGACAGGATATCCCTGTTTGTAAAGGCTGAACAGTGTTCTATAGTATGTATATACCACATTTTCTTTATCTGTTTATCCATTGATGGACACTTAGGTTGTTTCCATATCTTGGCTATTGTGAATAATGCTGCAATGAACATGGGAGTACAGATATCCTTTTGACATATTGGTTTCAGCATTTTGGGTTATATACCCAGAAGTAGGATAAATGGATTGTATTGTAGTTCTATTTTTAGTTTTTAAAAGAATTTCCATACCATTTTCCATAATGGTTGTACCAATTTATATTTCCATTAACAATGTATGTGTTCCCTTCTCTCCACATCCTCTCCAACAATATCTTTCATCTTTTTGATAAAAGTCATTCTAATCGGTGTGAGGTGATATCTCATTATGGTTTTAATTTGTATTTCCCTAATGACTAGTGATGCTGAGCAATTTTTAATGTTCCTATTGGCCATTTGTATATCTCGTTTTGAGAAATGTCTGTTTAGGTCCTTTGCCCATTTTTAAATTGGGTTATTTGTTTTCTTGCTATTGAATTGTTTGAGTTCCTTATATATTTTGAATATTAACCCCTTATCAGATGTATGATTTGAAAATATTTTCTCTCATTCTATGGGTTGTCTCTTCACTTTGTTAATTGTTTCTTTTGCCATGCAGAAGATTTTTATAATAGTTTGATGCCATCCCATTTGTCTATTTTTGCTTTTCTTGCCTGTGCTTTTGGGGTCATATCCAAAAAATCATTGCCCAGACCAATGCCATAGAGATTTTCCCTGTTTTCTTCTATTAATTTTACAGTTTCAATTCTTATATTTAAGCCTTTAATCCAGTTTGAGTTGATTTTTGTATATGGTATAAGATAAGGGGTCAATTTTATTTTTCTGCATGTGGATATCAAGTTTTTGCAACACCATGTATTGAAGAGATTGTCCTTTCTCCATTGTGTGTCTGGGCACCTTTATCAAAAGTCAGTTGACTGTAAATGCATGGATTTATTTATTTATGTGTCTGTGTATATGCCAGTACCATGCTGTTTTGATTACAATCACTTTATAATATGTTTTGAAAACAGGGAGTGTGATGCCTCCAGCTTTGTTCTTTTTGCTCAAGATTATTTTGACTCTTCAGATTCTTTTGTGGTTCAATGTGAGTTTAAAGATAATTTTTTCCATTACTGTGCAAAATGACATTAGAATTTTGATAGGGATTGCATTGGATTTGTAGATTGCTTTGGGTAGTATGGACATTTTTGCAATATTAATTCTTCTAATCCATGAGCACAGGTATTTTTCCATTTATTTGTATTTTCTTCAATTTCTTTCATTAGTTTTTTTTATAGTTTTCATTATACAGGTCTTTTACCTCCTTGGTTAAATTTATACTTAAGTAATTTTTTTGTTACTACTATAAATGATATTTTTAAATATTTCTTTCCTGAATAGTTTCTTACTGGCATATAAAAACACTACTGCTTTTTGTATGTTGGTTTCATATCCTGCAAATTTACTGAATTTGTTTATCAGTTCTAACAGTTTTTTGGTGGAGTCTTTAGGGTTTATGTTGTCAGCAAATAGAGACAATTTCACTTCTTCCTATCTTATTAGGATGCTCTTTATTTCTTTCTCTTGCCTAATTGCTCTGGCTAGGAATTCCAGTATTATGTTAAAAAGAAGTGTTGAGAGTGAGTATCCTTGTCTTGTCCCTAATCTTAGAGGAAAAGCTTTCAACTTTTTACTGTTGAGAATGATGTTAGCTGTAGGTTTCTCATACATGGTCTTAAATGTGTTGAGTCACATTCACTACATACCTAATTTTTTGAGAGTTTTTTTTTTTATCATGAAAGGGTGTTGGATTTTGTCAAGTGCTTTTTCTGCATCTACTGAGGTAATTATATAATATTTATCCTTCATTTGTTAACATAATGTATCACATTTATTGATTTGCATATGTTGAACCATCTTTGCACCCCAGGAATAAATCCCACTTGATCATGGTGAATGACTCTTTTAATGTGTTCTTGAATTTGATTTGCTAACATTTTGCTGAAAATTTTTGTATCTATATTCATCAGGGTTATTGGCCTATAATTTTATTTTCTTGTAGTGTCCTTGTCTGTCTTTGGTATCAGAGTAATGCTAGCTTAGTATAATGAGTTTGTAAGTATCCCATCTGCTTTGCTTTTCTGGAAGAGTTTAGGAAGAATTGCTATTAGTTCTTTGAATGTTAGGTGGAATTCAGCTGTGAAGCTATTTGGTCTTGGGTGCTTTTTTTTGTGGGACACTTTCTATTACTGATTCAGTCTCCTTACTTGTCATTAGTCTGTTCAGATTTTCTATTTCTTATAATTCAGTCTTGTTAGGTTGTATGCATCTAGGAACTTATCTACTACTTCTAGGTCATCCAACTTGTTGGCATATAGTTGTTCGTAATAGTTTCTTATAATCCTTTGTATTTTGGTGGTATCAGTTGTAATGTTATCTCTTTCATTTCTGATCTTATTTGAGTAGTCTCTCTTTTTTTCCTAGTTAGTCTAGTTAATTGTTTGTCAATTGTGTTTATCCTTTCAAAAAGCCAGCTAACTCTTAGTTTTGTAATTTTTTAAACTTTTTCTACTCTATTTAATTTATTTCTTCTCTGATCTTTGTTATTTTCTTCCTTCTGTTAACTTTGGGCTTATTTTCTTCTAATTCTTTGTCAAGTTCTTTGAGGTGTGATGTTAGATCATTTATTTGAGATCTTTCTTCTTTTTTGATATAGGAGATTATCACTGTAAATTTCCCTCTAAGGATTGTTTTTTCTGTATCACGTAAGTTTTGATATATTGGGTTTCCACTTTTGTTTGTCTCAAGGTATTTTTTTGTTTCCTTTTTGATTTCTTTGGTGATCCATTGGTTGTTTAGGGAAATATTTTTAAATTTCCATGTATTTGTGTAATTTCCAAGGATTTCTCCAGTTATTCATTTTTAGTTTTGTGCCATCTTGATCTGAAGAGATATTTGATATGATTTCAATCTTCTTAAATTTGTTAAGATTTGTTTTATGGCCTAATATATGATCTATCCTGCAGAATGTTGTGTGTGAATGTGAGAAGATTCTATATTCTGCTACTGTTAGATGAAATGTTCTGTACATACATGTTTGGTCCATTTGGTCTAAAGTATAATTCAAATCTAGTGTTTATTGATTTTCTGTCTAGATGATCTGTCCATGGTTGATAGTGGGGAATTTTGAGGTCTCCAATTGTTGTAATATTGCAGTCTATGTCTCTCTTCAGATCATTTAATAATTACTTTATGTTTTTAGGTGCTTTGAAGTTGGATTCATATATATTTACAATTGTAATGTCTTCTTGGTGAATTAATCCATTTATCATTATATAATGACCTTCTTTGTCTCTTTTTATAGTTTTTGACTTAAAGTCTATTTTGACTGATATAAGTATAGCTACTTCTGCTCTCTTTCAGATTCCATTTGCATGGACTATCTTTTTCCATCCCTTCAAGTTCAATCTATATGTCTTCTTACTAGTAAAGTGAGTCTCTTATAGGCAGAATATAGTTGGATATTGTTTTTTTTAATTTGTTCAGTCAAATCTATGTATTTTTATAGAAGAATTTAATCTATTTGCATTCAAGGTAATTATTGATAGGCAAGAACTTGCTAATGCCACTTTGTAATTTGTTTTTTGATTTCTTGTAGGTCCTTTATTATTTTTTTCTTTTTCTCTTGCTATCTTTCTTTGTGGCTTCATGGGTTTCTGATGTTGTATGCTTTGGGTCCTTTCTTTTTCTATTTTGTGCAAGTATAATAGATTTTTGCTTTGTGGTTACCATGAAGCTTGCATAAAATATCTTATACTTAAAATAGGCTACTTTAATCTGATAACAACTCATTGCCTTTTATCACATACAAAAACTCTACAATTTCACTTTCTTTTCCCCATCTTTTATGATTTTGATGTCAAAATTTACATTTATCTTTGTAATTTATATCCCTTATCAATTTGTTGTAGCTACAGTTTTTTTAAAAGCACTTTTGTCTTTAAACCCTTCTAGTAGGGATAAAATTGCTTTATACAATACTCTTGCAGTATTAGAAAACTCTGAGTATGACTATGTATTACTTATACCACTGAGTTTTTACTTTCATATTTTTGTTATTTATTACTAGTCTTTTATTTCAGCCAAAAGAACTCCCCTTTAGCAATTCCTGTAGAGCAGGCCTAGTGATGATGAACCCCCTTATATTTTGTTTGTCTGGGAAAATTTTTTATTTCTGCCCCATTTGTGAAGGAGATTTTCTGAGTAAAGTATTCTTGGTTAGCAGTTTTGTTTCGTTTTGTTTTGTTCTGTTCTCCTTTAGCACTTCAACTATATCAACCCACTGTCTCCTGGCCTGTAGGGTTTCTGTTGAAAAATTTTCTGGAAGCCATATTGGGATTCCCTTGAATGTGACATATTTCTTATCTTGTTGTTATTTTTAGTACTTTTTTGTCTGTGATTTTTGATAATTTGATTATAATGTGTCTTGGTGAACTCTTCTTTGGGTTGAATTTCATTGACAACCTCTCAGCTTCCTGTACCTGGGTGTTGTCATCTTTTCCCAATTTAGGAAATTTTAGCCATTATCTTTTATATATCCTTTCTAGTATATCTAGAATGTTAATTAGCTTGTTGATGTCCTATAATTGCTGTAGGTCTTCTTCAATCTTTTTCTCTCTATTTTTCTTTTTACTCCTCCGACTGGATAATTTCAAATGTGCTGTCTTTGAGTTCACTGAGTCTTTCTTCTGCTTGATCAAGTTTGCTGTTGAAATTTTTAATTAAATTTTTTAGTTCATTGGTATTCTTTCTAGGATTTCTATCCATTTCTATATTTTTATTTCTATTTCTTTGTCAAACTTCTAATTTTATTCATGAATTATTTTTCTGTTTGTATTTTTTTAGTTCCCTGAACTTCTTTAAGTGAATTATTCTGAATTCTTTGTCAGTCAGTTCATAGATCTCTATTTCTTCTGAGTCAATTACTGGAGCTTTAATAGTTTCTTTTGGTGGGGTCAAAGTTCCCTGATTTTTCATAATCCTTGTGTCCTTACATTGGTAGGTGCATATTTGAGGAGATAGTTACCTCCTCTAGCCCTTACAGGTGTTCTTTGGTGGATCGACCTTAAATATTTAGTCTAGTTTGGGATTCTGGCTGGGCTGGCAGAACCCCAGACAGGTACACATTGCTATTGGGTTCTCTAGTTGGTGTGGGTTGCTTCCTGTGCTCTGAGGTTGAATGGTACTGCTGGCAGTGCTCTGTGATCCAGTAAGACCACTGTATAGCCTCTGCTGTCAGGTGGGGCTGCTGGCTGGGCTCTGTGGTAATCTCTGATTGGGCAGGGTTTCAGGTTGTCTTCCCTGGGTGGGAGGTACTGTTTTTTGAAATCTGTTCAAAAGGGCTGTGTGATGGGTTCTGAGGCTGGGTGAGGATGGGTTCTGAACCTAGGTGATGTTCTGGTGTTGCTGCTTGGCTGCACAGAATGGGCAGGGCCAGAGGATATGTGTGGACTTGGGGAGGCCTCCTGGCCTAGGGTAGCCTTAAGTAGAGCACTGAAGTTTGGTAGAGTCACTGCTCTGCAGCTGGGGTTGGGAGGGGCCAGATGCTCCCCTTGTACGTAATCACTGATGTGCAGTTGCTTTCCGGTCTGGGGAAGACTTAATGTGAGTACTGGACTTTGTTGGATTATCTCTCTGCTGCTAGGGTTGGGCATGGCCAGATTTTCCCTCTGTGAGTACTTGCTGACCTATAGTTGCCCCTTGACCTGGTGAAGACTTAAGGAGAGTACCAGGCCATGTGGGGAAGCTGGCCAGGAATTTGAGCCTGGAAGACCCATTGACCATGTTTTTTGCAGTGTGATGCTGTTGGGTAATTTTTCTGATATGCCTCTAATGGCCAGAATGCACAGCGAACACCAAGATCTGTGCACTGATTCCTGTGAGTCCCACCCCTATTCTTTGTTTCTAACTGATCCCAGCTGATCTAGCCCTGCTGGTACTCCTGTGTTTCTCATGGGATGAGACAGGAGTGAGTCTCCTGTGAGGAGTCCCAGAATGGTTGGGAAGCTGAATATTCACCTCCAACTCACTCTTTGCCACTGTAAAAAAAGGTGAGTCTGGGGGATATTCTCTATTTGTGTCTCTGTGCTGGCTTGGGGGAGGGGCAGCTTGGTCGAAAAGATCTGTTTCCTTTTACTGTTTGTGGATTTTCTTTATTCTGCTCTCCAAGGGGTTGTCTCAGTCTCTTCAGTTCTGGGATATTCATGCTGGTATTCTTGTCTGTGGATAGTTGCTAGTTGGATTTTTGTGCGAGGAAGGGAAGCCGGAAAACTTATGTTCTACTATCTTGCTGACATCACTTAGACTATACATCTTTAATTAATCAAAGTCTGCATTTAAGTAATATTTATACTTTATGTATAATGCTAGAAACTTCTGACAAAATATTCACAATTCATACCTCTCAATTTGCTTGCTATTATTGCCATGCATTTTTCAGATCTCAGAAAACTACAGCCTTTAAGCTAAAACTGGTCATATTTATTTATGTGTAGTTTACAGCTGCTTTCAAGGTACAAGGGCATAGTTGAGTTATTGTGACAGAAACCTTATAGCCCATAAAGCCAAACATATTTACTGTTTAGTCCTTTAAAGAAGAAGTTTGTTAACCCTTGCCTTAGACAATTGGTTATCCTTTTTGATAGGATTATGCAAGAAAGAAAACTTTTTGTATTTACCTTTATTTTAACTATATACAGGAATCTTTATTATTTTTTTTCTGTGTATCCAAGGTTCTGTCTTGTGTCGTATTCTTTCTTGCTGAAGAACTTCTGTTAGTGTTTATTGCAGTGCAGGTCTTTTGGTAATGAATTCTTTAATTTTTGTTTAATATGAAAAAACATTTATTTATACAATATTTTTGAAAGTTACTTTTTATTACCATGTTTGTCTTCAAGTTATTTTTTCCTGTCAATCCATAGACTGGCTTGCATAGTTTCTCTCAAGAATATTATTCTAATTCTTCTTTTGTTTCTTTATTTATAATTTGTCTTTTTCTCTAGCTATTTTCAGTATTTCTCTTTGTCTTTAGTATTGAGCCATTTTAATTTGATATGCCTAGACGTGTTTTTATTTTTTCTGATTCTTTTTCTTTATGTTCCCCTTATGGGTTCCTAACATTTATGTTAGTCTATTTGTTATTTTTCTACTGCTTTTTGATGCTCTATTATTTTTTCTTTACCTTTTTTTCTTTTTGTGTTTGACTTTGGGTAATTTCTACTGACTTATCTTCAGATTCACTGATTTTATTCTTGGCTATGTTATTTCTACTGATGAGTATCTCAAAAGCATTTATCTTAGCTTGGGCTGCCAAAACAAAATATGATTGACTAGATGGTTTGAACAACAGGAATTTATTTCTCACAGTTATGGAGACTGAAAGTGTAAGATTAAAGTGCCAGCAGGTTGGTGTCCGGTGAGGGATTCTCCTTGAGTTGCAAATGACCACTTTCTCTTGTATCCGCACATGTCCATTCCTTGGTGCATGCAGGTAAAGAGGGGAAGAAAACTCTTTAGTGTCTCTTCTTATAAGGGCACTAATCCTATCATAGCCTCCAGAGGGATCCCACTTAATACTTCATGACCTCATCTTATACCTCATGACCTCATCTAAACTCACTTACCTTCCAAAGCCCCCATCTCCAAATACCATCACAATAAGAGTTAAGACTTTAACGTATGCATTTGGGGGAGGAAACAATTCAGTCCATAGCAGCATTCTTCATCACTGTTACCATTGATTTTTATTTCTAGCATTTCCTTTGAATGCCTTCTTATAGTTTCATTTTTCTGCTGAAATTTCCCCATATTTGTCCATGTTTCCCACATTTTTCACTAGATCCTCTAACATATTAATCACAGTTTTTAAAAATTTGGTCTATTAGTTTAAATATTTCCAGTGCTTCTGTTTGGATAATTTCTAGTGCTATGCTTTCAAGTTTACTAATTTTTTTCCTAACTGTGTCTAATTTGCTAAGCCTATCCTATAGAATAGTTTCCACATATCTATTGAGATTTCCTGTTTGTTTCCTTATCACATGTATGCTTTACATTAAATCCTTCCACATGTTATTAAACACTGCTTTAAAGTCTTCAGTAATTATGTCATTTTTAAAATTATAGGATCTGTATATATTGAATGATATTTCATTTTATCTTTTCCTCTTCACATATTGAGTAATTTTTTGTGAGATGCTGAAAATTATTGAGATTATGTTTTTGAGTACCTGGAATTACTGGTCTTTCTTAATGGAATGTTAAATTTTATTTAGGCAGACAGTTAATTTACTAGAGTATATGCTTGATAACTTCAAGGTTTGCTTTTAAGCTTTATTATGACAATTCTATAGTAGAATTTTTTGTAGAGCTAGATTAGCTACTCCTAATGTATGGCTTTTCTTGATTTTACTGAATACCCCAGGATGTTCAATGAGGTTGTTATACTCTGACTGATCTTGAATGTCTCCAAGACCATTATTGAAATTTTCTATATAAAGTATCTGAACATATATACATAAAAGTATAATCATTTAACTTTTCATATTTCTTCTTCTACTTATGCAGATGAGGTAGAGGGAATAATGGCCTCGCAGAGATGTCCATGTTAAATGAAAAAATTTAATTAAGTTAGCAGATGGAATTAAGGATGCTAATTGATTGACTTTAAGAGAGGAAGATTATCTTGGATTATATGTAGACCTTTTATCATCACAAGGGCCTTTAAAAGTGGAAGAGGAAGGCAGAAGAATCAGTGTTAGAGTGAGGAAATGTGAGAAATACTTGACTGGCAATCTTTGCCTTTGAAAAAATTGAAGGGGGCCACCAAGAGAGGAGAAAAGACCATAGAAACTGGAAAAGGAAAGAAAATTGATTCTTCCATACAGCCTCCAGAAAGGAAGGCAGCCCTGCTGACACTTTGATTTTAGTTCGGTGAGACCCATTTTAGATTTCTGATATCTGGAAATGTATGATAATAAATTTGTGCAGTTTTAAGCCACTAAGTGTGTAGTAATTTGTTACAGCAGCAATAGGAAACTAATACAGGGGCCAAAAGCTTTACAACTGTAACCTTAGTTTTTGCACACATGAAAGAATCGGAATAAAAAATGAGCAAAATCAACTTACAAAAACCATCATTTGATCTGGATGAAAAATCATGCTTCATAGAGTGGTACACAAAACATTTTCTGGAGATGGTCATGTTAAATTATCATATTTTATTATATTAAAATAGCTGCTTTTTAAAAAAACACTTTATTGAGGTCTTATTGACATAAAAATCTGTGCATATTTAATGTATACACCTAAGAGTTTTGGAGATAATTATACACCCATGAAACCATCACTACCATTAAGGCCTTAAACATATTTAATACATAACACCTCCTGACATTACTTTCTGCCCTCTTTATTACTAATACTGCTATTTGGTGTTCATGTGTATATGTGTGTATGTGTGTGTGTGTGTGTGTGTGTTTAGAGCACTTAACATAAAATCTACCCTCTTAGCAAATTTTAAGTGTACAATACAGTATTGCTAGCTATAAGCACTATACTGTATATTAGATCTCAGACTTATTTATCTTGCATAACTGAAGGTTTATACCTTTTAACCATCTCCTTACCATCTTTCCCTCCCGGAGCCCCTGGCAACCATCATTCTACTCTCTGCTTCTATGAGTTTGACTATTTTACATTCCACATGTAAGTGAGATCATACAGGATTTGTTTTTCTGTTTCTGACTTATTTCACCTAGCATAATATTTTCCACATCCATCTATGTTTTTGCAAATGGCAGGATTTCCTTCTTCTTAAGCCTAAAAAATATCCCATTGTAAGTATATACCACATTTTCTTTGTCCAGTCATCCACTGATGGACATTTAAGCTGTTTCTATATCTTGGCTATCATGAATAATGCTGCAATGAAAGTGGGAGTCCAGATATCACTTTGAGATCCTGATTTCAATTTCTTTCAATGTATACCCAGAAGTGGGATTTCTGGATCATTTTGAAGTTCTATTTTTATTTTTTGAGGAAACTCCATACTGTTTTTCATAATGGCTTACCAATTCCCATTCCAACCAAGAATATACAAGTATTCTGCTTTCTCCACATCTTTGCTAATACTTCTTATCTTTTGTTTTTTAATAGTAACCATCCTATAGGGTGAAGTGACATTTCATTGTGGTTTTGATTTTTATTTCCTTAATGATTAGTAATGTTCAGCACATTTCAGATACCTGTTGGCTATTTGTATGTCTTCTTTGGAGAAATGTCTATTCAAGTTCTTTGCCTATTTTTAAATCAGATTATTTATTTTTGTGTTGTTGTTGTTGTTTTTGCTATTGAATTGTGTGAGATCCTTATATATTTTGGATATTAACCCCTATCAGATATATGGTTTGCAAATATTTACTCCCATTCCATAGATTACTGTATTAGTCCTTTTTCTGTTAACAGAATACCTGAAACTGGGTGATTTATAAAGAAAAGAAATTTATTTCTTCAAGTTAGGGAGGCTAAAAAGTCCAAGAGAGGGAAATGCGTCTTTTGAGAGCCTTCTTGCTGGTGGGGATCCTCTGCAGAGTCCCCAAAGCAGTGCAGGGCAGGGCATTACATAGTGAGGTGGCTGGTCATTCTTGTTCAGATTGCTCTTCTTATAAAGCCACCAGTTCCACTCCCATGATAACCCATTAATCTATTAACCCACTTGGAGGCTAAAGCAACTCCATCTTGGACGCTAATCCACCATTTTGACTTCTGATTAACCCCCATTCTTGGAATGTCTCTAAGATATCTACTGTTACTGTAATTCCTGCCCTTACATCAGAACAACCCTGCTCATAAATCCTGCTGTCAGGCGGATTCACATAGCATTTTTGCCTTTCCCTGAGGGTTCATCTTCAATTGTCCTACATATTCCTTCCCTATGGCATATAAGCCGTAGATCTTGGGGGTAATGACACAGGGATCCACCATCTTGTCTCGTATCACCACTGCCTGAGACATGACTTCTATTCATAAGTCCCTATTTAACTGTTTCTTTCTGAGAAACTGAATATATCAGCATCTTTCTTCAGCCTTTCTGCTTCCCCAGACTTTGGGGGTAGGTTTGCCTAGACCTGCTCACCCTGGAACAACCCATTGATCTATGAATAGATTAATTCATTCATGAGGGCTGAGCCCCTCATGTTCCAATCACCTCTTACAGACTCCATCATTCAATATTGCCATATTGGGGATTAAGTTTCCAACTCATGAAATTTGGGGGACACATTCAAACCACAGCTGTCACCTTTGTATGTTGTTTTTTCCTTCACTGTGCAGAAGTTTTTAGTTTGATTTACTTCCACTTATATGTTATTGCTTTTGTTACCTGAGCTTTTGGTGTCCTATCCAAAAAATTATTGTCAAGACTAATGTCAATGAGCTTTCCTCCTTTGTTTTCTTCTAGGAATTTTGTGGTTTAGGTCTTAACATTTAAGTCTTTAATACATTTTGAGTTGGTTTTCTGTACTGTGTAAGATAAATGTATAATTTTATTATTTTGCATGTGGATATCTAACTTTCCCCAAACCACTTATTGAAGAAACTATCCTTTCCTCATTTTGTATGGGGGCTCCCTTTTCAAAAATTAATTGAACATATATTATAGATTTATTTCTAGGTTATCTGTTTTGTTCCATTGGTATATGTGTCTTTTCTTATGCCAGTACCATACTATTTTGATTAATATAGCTTTGTAACATAATTTGAAATCAGGAAGTGTGATGAATTCAGCTTTGTTCTTGCTCAAGATTACTTTGACTATTAAGTGTCTTTTGTGATTCTATATGAGTTTTAGAATTGTTTTTTCTATTTCTATGAAAAAGTCCAGTGGAATTGTTGATAGGGATTACACTGAATTTGTAGATTGCTTTGAGTATTATGGACATTTTAACAATATTAATTCTTCTAATCTATAAATATGGGACATCTTTTCATTTACTGTGTCTACAATTTATTTCACCATTGTTTTATAGTTCTAGTTTACAGATCATTTACTTTCTTGGTTAAATTTCTACAGAAGTATTTTATTCTTTTTGATGCTATTATAAATGAAGCTGGTTTCTTAAAATTTTTTTGCATGGTTTATTGTTAGTGTACAGGAACATAACTGATTTTTCTGTTAATTTTGTATCCTGCAACTTTACTGAATTTGTTTATGAGTTCTAACAGTTTTATGGGACTTCTATATGGAGTCTTTAGGGACTTCTATATGTAAGGTCATGTCATCTACAGAGATAATTTTACTTCCTTCTGTCAAATTTTTATGTCTTTTATTTCTTTTTATTGTCTCATTGCTCTGGCAAGAACTTCCAGTACTATGTTGAATAGGAGTGCTATAAGTGGGGATCCTTGTCTTGTTCCTGATCTTAGAGGAAGCTTTCAGCTTTTCCCATTTGAGTATGATATTAATTATGAGTGTATCACATATAGCCTTTATTATATTGTGATGCTCTCAGCTCATGGCCTCACTGACAAGCTTCCCTCTGCCCTATCTTTATTATATTGTGGTATATTCCTTCTATACCTAATTCATTGAGAGATTTTTAATCATGAAAGGATATTCAATTTTGTCAAATGCTGTTTCTGCAGCTATTGAACTGATATGATTTTTATCCTTCATTCTGTTAATACGGTATATTATGTCAATTGATTTTTGTATGTTGAACCATCCTTGTATCCCAAGGATAAATCCAACTTGGTTATGGTGTATGATCCTTTTAATGGGTTCTTGAATTCAATTTGCTAGAATTTGTTGAGGATTTTTCCATCGATATTTATTAGGGATACTGGCCTGTAATTTTCTTGTAGTGTCCTTGTCTGGCTTTGTTGTCAGGGTAATGCTGGTCTCATAAAACATGTTTGGAAGTATTCCCTCCTCTTAAATTTTTTTGGAACAGTTTGAGAAGGTTTGCCATTAATTCTTTCTTAAATGTTTGGTAGCATTCACCAGTGAAGCCATCTGGTCCTGGGCTTTTCTTCGTTAGGAGGTTTTTGATTAGTGATTCAGTCTCCTTATTTGTTTTTGATCTGCTCAGATTTTCTCTTTCTTCATGATTGATTCAATCTTTGTAGGTTGTATGTTTTTAGGATGTTCTCCACTTTTTCTAGGTTATCCAATTTGTTGGGATATGGTTGTTCATAGTGTCATAGTAGTTTCCGAAGCCCTTTTACTTTCTGTGGCATTAGTTTTAATGTTTTCTCTTTCAGTTATAATTTCTTATCTTTTCTCTTTTTTTCTTAGTTTAGGTGCAAGTTTGTTGATTTTGTTTATCTTTTCAAAAAACCCATCTTAGTTTTGATGATCTTTGCTATGGTTTTTCTATGTTCTATTTCATTTATTTCTGCCCCAATACTTACTATTTTCTTCCTTTTGCTAACATCCCACTCAGTTTTTTCTTTTTTTCCCCTAGTTCCTTGAAGTGTAAAGTTAGGTTGCTTATTTGAAATATTTCTTTTTTCCTAATGTAGGTATTTATCACTATACACTTCCCTCTTAGAACTGCCTTTGTTGCGTCCTATAAGTTTTGGCATGTTGCATTTCTATTTTTGTTTGTTTTAAAGTATTTAAAATTTTCCCTTTTGATTTTTATTTGTTCTTTATTTTAAGCCTATTTGTGTCTTTAAAGCTAAAGTGAGTCTTATGTAGGTGGCATATAGTTTTTAGATATTTTTTTGTTTATTTATTTATTTATTTATTGTAGAGATGGGGTCTCACTATGTTGCCCAGGCTAGTCTTGAACTCCTGGCCTCAAGTGATCCTCCTGCCTCTAGGTATTGTTTTTTTAAAAATCCAATCAGCCACTATATATCTTTTGATTGGAGAATTTTCCACTTTTACTTAAAGTAATCATTGATACATAAAGACTTTCTCCTGGATGTAGTAGTATTCTTGGTTGGGTTTTATTTTTTTCCCCAACCACTTTGAATACATCATCTCACTCTCTAGAAAGTTTCTGCTGAGAAATTGCTGATAGTCTTACAATATTTCCCTTGTATATGATAAGTCACTTTTTTCTTTTTGCTTTTAAAATTGTATCTTCGACTTTTGACAATTTGATTATAATTTTTCTCAGTGGAGACCTCTTTATATTCAACCAATTTAAGATTCTTTAGGCTTTGTGGATCTGGATGGTTATTTACCTGTTCAGATTTGATAAATTTTTTTGTCATTGTTTTAAAAATAAGTTTTTTCTACTTTTTTTCTTTCTGTGTTCCTTCTGTAATTTCCATAATACATACACTGGTTTTCTTGATGGTGTCCCATAAATCCTGTTTCCTTTCTTCACTCTTCTTTTGTTGTTGTTCTTCCTCTGACTGGATAATTTCAAATGATCTACCTCAGAGTTTGCTTATTCTTTCTTTTGCTGGATTGCATCTGCTGTTGAAGCTCTCTATTGAATTTTTCAATTCTGACATTGGATTCTTCTACTCCATAATTTCTATTTGGTTCTTTTCTATGATTACTATCTCTGTTGAACTTATCATTTTGTTCATATATTGTTTTCCTGACATCATTTTTTGTCTGTGTTCTCTTATTCTCTTCTCTGAGCCCTTTAAGGTGATTATTTAGAATTATCCCCATTTCTTTGGGGTCAGTCATTGAACCTTTATTTTATTTCTTGGGTGTTGTCATATTTCCTTGTTTCTTCTTGTTCTTTGAATCCTTTCATTGCTGTCTTCACATTGGAAGAAACAATCTCCTTCAGACTTTACTGATTGGCTGCTGGAGAGAATCATCTTCACCAGTAGCCCAGCTAAAGATTCTGGGGGTCTTTCAGATCTTTTATGTGGATGCATCTGCTTTACTCCTCTTGTTTCCTCTTTGGGGGGAATTTTTTGTATTATGTGTCTTCTCTTGAGATTTCAAAGCCTGGCCTCATGCTGAGAGCCTCTTGTCTATTTTCCCTAGGGCCATGCCCTCAACTGTTCAAGGTTGTGCATCTTCTTTAATCTACCAGTTGAGCTGGCTATTAAAATCTGCACCTGTTGTGATCATGTGCTGTCTGCAGGGTCTTGTGCACAATATCTGTGGGGGCAAGTATGTGCTATGCATGGGGATGTAATGCATGACACCAGCCACAGGGGTGACATATGGGGTGCTGGAGGCATGTGTTGGCTGGTTAGATGAATTCATAGGCTAGTTGTCCTGTGGGGTTCATGAGTGGGTCCTTACACTGGTTAGCAGGATCTGTAGCTGGCTATTGAAATCTGTGTTCCAGTTGCTGTGATGTTCTACCCCATCTCCCTCCTCCTACCTGCCCCCCCACCCCCATGCAATTCAGCTGTTTTGATTCCCTCAGTGTTCTGGGTGGGCAGCATCACCAAGGCTGGGGAGGCTGGGCATTTACTTTGCTCCCGATTTTCCCTGTTGAGGGAAGTGTGGGCTGAGGGGGCCTTTTTTAACATCAAGCTGTGCCACCTTGGGGGAGTAGTTATGTGGGTATAGTGAAGCTATTCTTTTCATCCTCTTCATTGGGCCCATTCAGGTTTTCTGCTCCACTGGGGTCCTGGAACCTCTCAATTGGGCTTTGGGGATCCCAAAGAAGTATTCTTATCTGTGGTTTGTTGCCAAAATTGGTGTTTCTGTGGTGATATGAGGGCTGGAACTTCCTATTCTGCCATTTTGCTGATGTCACCAGCTACTAACTTTTGAAATTGATTCTATAATCTCTTAACAAATTTGTATCATTAGATCTTTATGTCACTGATGTTACTATGGCCCCATGTTATGTGGAGAATAACATAATTTATGAAAGTCATTTGTTCATCATCAACTTTCTTGAGAAATACACACTTTATTTTACATTAAAAATGAGAAATTTTGGGCTAATTACTGCTGAATTTTATTTTGCAAAATAAAAAATTGTTTACAAATAATAAAATAAATATATAGCTTTACTATTACACCTTATAAAAATGGCAAAAGCCACTATAGCAGGAGTTTTTAAATGTTCTATGGCAGCATTGCTTAGCTTCTACTCCATTATGAATTTTACATACCTCTAATTTATCATTTCTCATGTTTCCCGTTAACTTTACTTGCTAAGCACTGATGGTTAAAACTATACATTGAGTTTTAATTTCGTTGATCATATAGTTTTCAGTTCCAGAACATGTATTTGAATATTTTTTTTTTTTTGGCAAAACTTCTCATAGTTTTCTGTATCCTGCAGATATTTTCAAGCTTGTTTTTTAGTTCTTTAAACATTGTAAGCATCTATGTCTGTAAGGTTTACATCAGTATTTTTGTGGATTTATTTCTGCTTCTATTGTTTCTGTGGGTTTATGCTTGTGGTGGTATGTGTTTGTGTGTGTGTGTGCGTACTTAGTGTAACTCTGCATTGTTCATTGGTTTTGAAATTTTATTAATAAGGAATTTTAGTGTCAAGATAAAGATGTATCCTGTTGAGAAAATCTGTATTTGTTTCAGCCACGTATATCAGCTTCCTAATTTGGGAAGCTTAAAACTAAATTTTCAATTTAAGCTTTTGTGGGTTTTTTTTTTTACTTGTTTTGTTCTGTTCATCACCCATGTGATGTAAATTTGAGCCATAAATGCCCAAGGGGTTGGTTTCTGGCTTCAGATTTATAAACTCTGAGGATTTTTTTCTTTCCCCTCTTCTGCTTATCATTAAAAAAGCCTCACTTTCTGTTCCTTGTGGGTAGGGGTGTTTACTTCTATTTCATCTTTATCTTGATGATATATTCTTTTGGCATTCTAGCTTAAAATTGAAGTGCCTGATTAAATGTCAACAACTTGGGTAATCTCAGACTTTTACTTCTGCTTCTCCCATCTGGTAAGACCATCAAAATCATCTGATTTCAACACCAACTGAAGGTCCTTACCCTGATTAGTTTTATGGGTTCCTGTTTTAACTTGGATTTTAGCCTAATGTTTTCTTACTATCTTTTTATACATTTAAATGCTTTTAAGGAGATATTTTTCATTTTTGTCTTGCCTTTTTAGTTGTTGTCAATGAAAGTGCTGGTTTAAATAAGCTACTCCATCATTACCCCATCCTCAGTATGTATTCTTGGAGTGCTTTCTGCTGGCAGGGAGAAGTGCCAGGGCTGGGACTTTAAGATAACCTTGCTTTCAAGGGTTTATAACATATTATCCTAAAAATATAAATAATAAAGATAGTTAGTTTATGTTGATTTCCAAGTAGGTACTAGGTAGGTATAATAAAGGCTACTGATATTCAAAGGATGATTTAATCTCCAAGGGAAAGAACATTTGAAGTAGGTCATGTGGATGGGCCTTAAAATGGAGGTAGGTGGGTGGAGACATTTCAGGCAAAAAATATAGAATAAAAATAAAGTGTGAAAGTAGAATGAACATAGGGTGTTTTGGAGAATAATGAGCATGGTAGTTTGTCCGGCGCTTAACATGACCCTCAACACATAGTTTGACTTAATATTTCTTGACTGAATGAATCAATGGCAGGTTTCAAGAAGGAATTGGGTCTTAAGAGAATAAAGTCAAAGGGCAAATAACAGGGACATGTGTGGAAAGCGTAGGAGTTTTCTGGGAATTGTTTAGAACTGAGAAGAGAGGATTACATGATCAAATATTGGAGAAAGGCCCTTGGGGTTTCTCTTTTTTCCCCTTCAAATTTTGTTGAAGTATAATTTACATATAATAAAATGCACTCATCTTAAGTATATGGTATAATGAGTTTTAATAAATGTATAAGCCATAGTATACCATCAAGTCTAGACCTAGACTACTTTTATCACTCCCCCAAAAGTGTCCATTTGTCACTTGAAGTCAATTCCCCCTACTCCTGACCCCAGGCGACAAATAACTTGTTTTTCACAGTAAAATAGTTTTTCCTTTTCTACAATTTCATATAAATAGAATATTTTATGCAAATTTTTTGTATTTTTCTTTTGCTCAGCATAATATTTTTGAGATTTATCTATGTTGTTGCTACACCAGTAGTTAATTATTATTTTTTATTTTGTTGCACAGTTATATTCCATTTTATGGGTATCCCACATCCTATTTATCCATTTACCTGTGATTAGAAATTTGGGGTGTTTCCAGTTTTTGGAAACTGTGAGAACAAAGCTGCTATGAACATTCAGGTACAAGTCTTTGTGGACATATATTTTCACTTCTGTTAGATAAATACCTAAAAGCGGAATTTCAGGATCACATGGTAGGTATATATTTAACTTTCTAAGAAATTGTCAAACTGTTTTCCAATGTAGCATTTTACATCCCTGCCGACAGTGTGAGAATTCCAGTTGCTCTGTATCTTTTGACAATAATTGAGTGTCTTTCCATGTGTTTTTGTCACTCGTATGCCTTCTTATGAGTCTATTCAAACCTTTTGGGAATTTTAAATTGTGTGTATGTGTGTGTGTGTTCCTATTTTTGAATTTAAGAGTTCTTTATATATTCTACGTATATCCTTTGCCATATATATGTATTGCCCAATCTGTGGTTCATTTTTATTAACACCTTTTATTGAAAGCTGCTGAGCAAAAGTTTTTAATTTTAATGAGATCCAATATACCAACATATATAATTTCATTTGTTCATAGTTTTTCCAATCTAGAAGTCTTTATTTTCAAACTTTCAAGGATTTTCTGCTCCATTTGTTTTCCTGGAAATTTCACAGTTAGCCTGATAAACCATGTTGAGTTTTATTTGTGTATGGTGTCAGGTAAGTGTTGAGTTTGAGCTGTTTCCATATAGTTATTCAGCTGTGCCAGCACTACTTGTAGAAAAGAATTTTTCCCATTTAATTACTTTGTCATCTGTATTGCAAATCAATTAACCATGTCTGTATGAGTCTATATCTGAATTAGACTCAGACATGGCTGTATGAGTCTATATCTGAATTCTCTATGCTGTTCCATTGATCTATGTTTTTTTTTCCTCCAGTACTACTTTTTCTGATTACTGTAAATTTATTCTTCTTTCATTTTTGTTTTCCAAAATTGTTTGACCATTCTAATTTCTTTCCATTTCCATAAAAATTTTTAAATTAGCTTATCAATATCAATAGATTGGCCTTCTGGGATTTTGACTGGGATTTGTTGGGTTTGTAGATCAGTTTGGGAAGGACTGACAATTTAACACTCTTCAGTCTTCAATTAACATAGTTGATATCTCCCTTTATTTAGGTCTTCTTTAATTTCTCTGAGAAATGTTATATAGATTTCAGGGTATGGGTCTTGCACATTTCTTGGTAGGTTTTTCTCTAAAGTATTTCATACTTTTGGATACTGTACTGGTTTAAATTTTTTATTTAAAATTTCCAATTTTTCATTGCTAGCATAAAGAAATACAGAAATATATTGATCTTGTATCCTTGTATCCTGATGCCTTGTGAAATTAATTTATTAGCTTTTTAGGTGATTCCTCAGGACTTTCTGCATAGATGATTATGTTAAGTGCAAATAGACAGCTGTAAGTCTTAGGTTATTGTGTTTACTAGAACTTCCAACACAATATTGATTTGAAGTGGTGAGAGGCAATATCTTTACCCAGTTCCAGTCTCATGTGGAACGTATTCAGTTTTTTTCCATTAAATATGATGTTTGCTGTAGGTTTTTCAAAGATTTCCTTTATTGGTTGTGTAAAATCCTTGCCATTCCTAGTTTTCCTAGATTGCTGAGTATTTTTTTGAATTCATGTATGAATATTGAGTTTTTTCAAATGCTTTTTTTGAATCTATCCAGATGATTATATGCTTGCTCTCTTTCTCTCTCTCTCTCTCTCTCTCTTTTTTATATTATATTTATGCTTGAATGTTTAATCAACCTTATATTCTTGGGAGAATTATAGTATATTTTAATATGTTGCTGGGTTTGATTTGCTTTTGATTTCTTAAAAATTTTCTGAGATGAGAATTTATTTTGTGGGAAGATTTTTAATTATAAACACTATTTGTATAATTAAATATAGTCAATTCTATTATTTCTTTTTGTGTCAGTTATAGTAGAGCATGTCTTTCAAATAATTTCTCACTTCATCTGTATTGTCAAATTATTAGCTTAAGGTTGATCCTACTATTACCTTATTGTATTAATTGATATTACTTTATAATTCCCTTTTAATATTAGTAGGTTCTACAGTGATATTCCTTCTTTAATTTACAAAATATTGGTAATTTATATTTTCTCTCTCTTTTCCTTGACTGGCCTAACTAGAAGTTTAATTGATCAATTAAATTGATCTTTTCAAAGATCCAGAATTTGCTTTCATTGATTTTCTCTATTGTTGATCCATTTTCTGTGTTATTGATTTTTATTCTTAGCTTTATTTTTTCTTCTTTCTACCTCTTTGGGTTTAATTTTCTCTTCTTTACTAGCTTCTTAAGACAGAAGCTCTGATTGAGGATATTAGAACTTTCTTTTTTTAATATAAGCATTTAAAGTTACAGATTTATAGTATATAAATTGTACAGCTAGGCTGCAACTGAAGTTTAAGTTATGTTTTCCTTTGTTTAGTTCAAAATATTTTCTAAATCCCTGTGTGACCTCTTCTTTGATCTGTGGCTTACATAGAAGTATTTTGTTTTCATTGTTCATGTATTTTTATTTAAAAATATTACAGGGGTACAAATGTTTTTGGTTACATGGATTACTTTTGTAATGCTTGAGTCATGGCTATAAGTGTGCCCATCACCCAAACAGTGTTCATTGTACTCATTAGGTAGGTTTTCACCCATCCCCTCCTTCTCCCTCCCCCCGCTTGATTTCCACTAAGTCTTACTCCCCTCTGTGCACATGCATGCCCGTAAGTTAGTTAAAATTTAGTAGTGAATATATGTGGTGTTTGTTTTACCATTCTTTATATACTTCACTTAAGGTAATGGTCTTCAGTTCTAACCAAATTGTTGCAAATGGCATTAATTCACCCTTTTTTATGGCTGAGTAGTATTTCATGGCATATATATACAACATTTTGTTAATCTACTCGTGGATTGATGGGCACTTGGGTTGATTCCACATCTTTGCAATTGTGAACTGTGCTGCAATAAACATTCAAGTGCAGGTGTCTTTTTGATAAAATGACTTCTTTTCCTTTGGGTAAATACCCAGTAGTGGGATTACTGGATGGAATGGTAGGTCTACTTTTAGTTCTTTGAGAGATCTCTATACTGTTTTGCATAGAAGTTGTACTAATTTTCAGTCTCATTGACAGTGTATAAACATTCCTTTCTCTCTACATCCACACCACCATCTATTGTTTTTGGACTTTTTAATAAAAGCCATTCTCACTTGGGTAAGGTGATATCTCATTGTGGTTTTAATTTGCATTTCCCTGATGACTGGTGACAATGAGCATTTTTTCATATGTTTATTGGCCATTTGTCTATCTTCTTTTGAAAATCTTCTGTTCATGTCTTTTGCCTACTTTTGGGTGGGTTTTTTTTTCTTTTTGATTTGCATGGGTTCTTTGTAGATTCTGGTTATTAGCCCTTTATCAGATGTATAGCTTGCAAATATTTTCTACCATTCTGTGGGTCATCTATTTGCTCTGTTGATTATTTCCTTAGCTGTGCAGAAGCTTATTGGTTTAATCAAGTCCCATTTATTTATTTTTGTTGCTGCTGTGATTGCCATTGGGGCCTTCTTCATAAATTCTTTGCTTAGACTGATATTTAGATAAGACTTTCCTACATTTTCTTCTAGAATTTTTATGGTTTTGTGCCTTAGGTTCTTACCCAACATGTGCTACAAATATACCCTTGTGAGTGATGGGAGGAGGCCCCACCTAAACAAAAGAAAATCCAAAAATAAAAAGTGACAGGAGCTCCAGATGAGAAGGAATCAGTGCAAGAACTCTGGAAGTATGAAAAATCAGAATGAAAGTACACCCCCAAAGAGGAACACCAGCTCTCTAACAATGGATACCAACCAAAATGAAAGTGTGGAAATGACAGATAAAGAATTCCAAATATGGATTGTAAGAAAGCTTGGTGAAATCCAAGAGAAAATGGAAAACCAACTCCAAAAAACAGAAAAACAATTCACAAAATTAATGAAAAAATTACTAAAAGATATACATATTGAAAATAAGCAAATAGAACTTCTGGAAATGAGAAATTCATTTAAGGAAATATGAAACACAGTAGAAAGTTTCAAGAATAGATTCTACCGGTAAGAAGGAAGAATTTCAGAGGTTGAGGACAACCCTTTTGAATTAAATCAGTCGGTAAAAATTAAAGAACAAAGAATTAAGAGGAATGAACAAAGCCTACAAGACATAGGGGATTATGTAAAATGACCAAACATAAGAATCATAAGCATCTCAGAGGGTAAAGAAGAAAACACACAATGGCTGGAAGACCTATTTGAAGGAATAATTGAGGAAAGCTTTCATGGTCTTGCTAGAGATTTAGACATCCATCTACAAGAAGCTCAATGAATACCTGGGAGATTCACTGCAAAGAGGCAACTACCAAGACATATAGTCATCCGACTGGCCAAAGTCAACATGAAGGAGGAACTGCTGTGAGCCATGAGGCAAAAACATCAAGTAACTTACAAAGGAAAACCCATCAAGCTAACTGCAGACTTCTCAGTAGAGACCTTATATGCCAGAATGAATTGGGGCCTCATCTTTAATCTTCTTAAATAGAACATCTGCCAGCCTAGAATTTTGCAACCTGGAAAACTAAGTTTCATATGTGAAGGGGAAATAAAGACTTTTCTGGATAAGCAAACACTAAGGGAATTTGTTAAGACCAGACCTGCCCTGCAGGAAATACTCAGAACTGCATTATACATGGATCAGCACAATAGATACCCACCAGTGTACAACCACCTAAAAGCTAAAGCTCAGAGCTCATATAAAACAGTAGCATAAGAAGTAAAACAAAGCAGTAAGGTATCACCCAATATGGTGAACAAAAAAATCCCACATACCAATTTTTCAATCAACATGAATGGTCTGATTGCTCTACTCAAGAGATGTAGGCTGGATGAATTGATGAAAAAATATAACCCAACTATCTGCTGTCTCAGGAAACACAACTAACCCACAACGACTCATACACACTCAAGGTGAAGGGAAAAAATATTCCATGGAAGTGAAAACCAAAAGAAAGCATGTGTAGCCATTTTCATATCAGATAAAATTGACTTTAAAATCAACAATGGTAAAGAAAGAAAAAGATGGTCATTATATAATCGTAAAGGGAACAATTCAACAAGAAAACATAACAATCCTAAATATTTATGCATCTAACACAGGAGCAACCAGATTCATAAAGTGAATTCTATTAGACCCAAGCAAAAAGATAAAGGCAGCATCATAATTGCCAGGGACTTCAACACTTCACTGACAAAACTGTACAGATCGTCCAAGCAGAAAATAAACAAACACTGGACTTAAACAGAACTCTAGAACAAATGGGCTGAACGGACATTTACAGAACATTTTACTCCAAAACTACTGAATATACATTCTCCTCATGAGCACATGGAACACTCTCCAAGATTGACCATATCTTAGGCCACAAAATATGTCTCAACAAATTCAAAAAAATAGAAAACATACATATATCTTCTCAGACCACAGTGGAATAAAGCTAGAAATCAATTCCAAGAGGAACATTCAATTCTACACAAAGTCATGGAAATTAAACAACCTGCTGCTGAACAATTATTGGGTCAATAATGAAATTAAGATGGAAATCAAAAGATTCCTCAAACTAAATGACAAAGAGGACACAAACTATCAAAATCTTGGGATTCAGCAAAAGCAATCCTAAGGGAAAAATGCATAGCCTTAGATGCCTACATCAAAAAGACAGAAAGATCACAAATTAACAATGTAATTTACAGCCAAATTTTATCAGACCTACAAAAGATTGCTGGTATCCATACTGTAGAAATTATTCCATAACATTTAGAAGGAGGAAGTCTTCCCCTACTCATGCTATGAAGCCAGTATCTCCTTGATACCAAAGCTAGAAAAAGACACAACAAATAAGAAAAGTACAGACCAATATCCCTCATGAGTATGGATGCAAAAATCCTCAATAAAATCCTAGCAAATTGAATTCAACGGCACATCAAAAAAATAATCCTCCATGAGCAAGTGGGCTTCATCCCAGGGATGCAAGAATGGTTTGACATATGTAAATCAATAAATGTGACTCACCACAGAAATAGAAACAAAAACAAAGACCATATGATCATCTCAATAGATGCAGAAAAAGCATTCAACAAAATCCAGCACTCTTTCATGATAAAAACCCTCAACAAAATAGGCATAGAAGGAACAAGTCTCAAAATAATAAAAGCCATATATGACAAACCTACAGCCAACATCACACTGAATGGGGAAAAGTTGAATGCATTCCCTCTAAGAACTGGAACAAGACAAGTGTGCCTACTTGCACTGCTTGTGTTCAACATAGTGCTGGAAGTCCTAGCCAGAGCAATCAGGTAACAGAAATAAATAAAGGGTATCCAAATGGGTAAGAGGAGGTCAAATTATCACTTTTTGCCAATGATATGATCTTTTACATAGAAAACCCCAAAGACTCCACTAAGAGACTCCTGGAATTGATAAATAAATTCAGCAAAGTGTCAGGTTACAAAATAAAACCACACAAATCAGTATCATTTCTATACACCAATAAGAGCCATGCTGAAAGCCAAATCAGAGACTCAATACCATTCACAATAGCTACAAAGTAAATAAAATACCTTGGAATATACTTAACCAAAGTGGTGAAAGATCTCTACAAAGAGAACTATGAAACACTGAGGAAAGAAATTGCAGATGACACAAACAAGTAGAAAAACATATCATGCTCATGGATTGGTAGAATCAACATTGTTAAACTGTCCATACTACCCAAAGTGATTTACAAATTCAATGCAATTCACATGAAAATACCAATGTTATATTTCACAGATCTAAAAAAAAATAATTCTATGCTTCATTTGGAACCAGAAAAGAGCCTGAACAGCCAAAGCAATCTTAAGCAGGAAGAACAAATCTGGAGGCATCACATTACCAGACTTCAAGCTGTACTACAAGGCTATAGTAACCAAAAGAGCATGGTATTGGCACAAAAATAGAGATATAGACCAATGGAACAGAAGAGAGAACCCAGATATAAAACCATCCACATACAGCCAACTGATTTTTGACAAAGCAGACAGAAGTCTATACTGGGGAAAAGAGGCCCTATTCAATAAATGGTGCTGGGAAAATTGGACATTCACATGCAGAAGAATGAAACAGGATCTATATCTCTCACCCTTCACAAAAATTAATTTGGATAAGAGACTTAGAAGTATTTTGTTTAATTTCCTTATATTGGGGAACTTTCCAGATATCTTTTTCTATTGATGACTTATTTAAATCTGTTGTAGTCAAGAAGCATATTTGCATTTTTTAATATTTTAAAATTTGTTCAACAATATGAGTGTACTTAACGCCCCTAAATTGTGCACTCAAAAATGGTTAAAATGGTAAATTTTTTGTTCTATTTATTTTACCACAATAAAAATGTTAGCTATTATTATACTGAATTATAATAAGTTTTGAAACTATTAAAAATTATTGAGACTTACTTTATGCCTCAGGTCCACCAGGTCCACTGTCAATGTATATTCTGCTGTTTTAGGCTAGAGGGTTTGATAACTATTGATTAGGTCCAGTTAATTGAGAATGTTGCTCAAATCTTCTGTATCCTTAGTTATCTTCTGTTGACTTTAAATTCTGTTGAATTACTGAGGAATTTTGAAATCTCCAAGTAAATTACAGATTTTTCTATTTCTTCTTTCACTTTTTATTGATTTTTGCTTAACTTTTTTGAAGCTTTGTTCTGGGGTTCATATCCATTTAGGGTTGCTATGGATTGTCCATGATTGACCCTTTTATCTTTATGAAATATCCCTCTTTTCCTCTAATAATAGGCCTTGTTCAAAAGGCTACTTTGTCTGATAATAACATAGCTACTCTAACTCCCCTATACTTAGAGATTGCATAATATATCTTTTATCCATCTTGTTATTTGAGCCTATCTGTGCCTTTATATTTAAAGTATGCTTCTTATAGAGTCTTTTTTTAAATCCAATCTACTCACTTACCTTTAATATTACCATCAGTCTGATTGGTTTAAATCTATGATCTTGTTCTTCTTTCCTAATATGTTTTTGGTTGAGCATTTTTGAATACCATTGTATCTCCACTTAACTTGTTATCTACAACAATTTATTATTTTAATGATTGCTATGTATCTGGGTTTAGAAAAGGCACATTTAATTATTATAGTTGACCTTCAAGTAATATTATATAATTTCTCTGCCTTATGACAGTATATGCCCTGTCTCCTTCCTGTTGTATATGTTCCTCTTATTGTACATTTACAACCTATGTGTGTTATACATCCTAGCATATTATTTTTATTTTTTATTTAAATAGTCAATTATCTTTTTTGGGGGGATACAGTGTTTTGTATTTGTGGTATATGACAAAGTAGGTCTCTCTAAGCTGATCCTCTTATTTAGAGAGTCTGGAATGGAAATTGTGCTGAGGTTGGGAGATTGTTTAGTGTGCTGGGAGATTAAATTGGGGCAAGGGCTCCCCAGGAGGTGAAAATCTCTCTCTTCCTCCCTTGCTATTGCTAGGACTGGTGGTCCTGAGGCTCTTCCTCCTTGGCGGCTATGTGGAACATAAGGTACACCGCCCTTTTGCTGTAAACAAATTCATCATCATACCAGGAAATGAACTGGAAAAGTGATCATTGAGAGCAATGATAGCCCCATAATCAAAGTCAGAAGAGTAGGTGTCACTACTAAACTCACAGGAGACAACTGGGTTCTCAGTATAGCTCAGGATGTCCTTCAGGGGTCCTCTGATACCTACTTTACCACCTTCTTGATGTCATCATAATCAGTACCTTTCTCTACATGGTAGGCCAGATTCACAACCAACACACTGGAGGTGGTGGCACAGAAAGTCATATCAGAGAACTTCCCGTTCAGATCCAGGATAACCTTGGCATGTCCCAGTGGATGTAGAGATGATGTTCTGGGCAGTCCCACACTGTCATGCTAGTTTCTCAGATGGGCCATCCAGTCTTCTGGTGTCAGTGATGATGTGGACTTTGGTCACTCCATGATGCCAAAGTTATCCTGGATGACTTCTGTCGGAGGTGCAAAGAAGTTACTGGTATGAGGCATTGCTGAAAATCTTGAGGGAGTTGTTGTACTTCTCATAGTTCTGGAAGTCTGGGATGGAAACTGTGTTGTGGTTGAAAGCATCATAAATATGAGGGCATCAGTAGAAGGGGCAGAAATGATGACGCTTTTGGCTCTACCCTTTAAATGAGCCCCAGAACCAAAAGACTACACAGCATATTCAGCACCAGTATCACTGCATTTGATGTCAGCAGCATCTTGCTTCTGGAAAATAGAGATGGCCTTCCCATGGTTGACAAGCTTCTCATTCTCAGCCTTAATTGTGCCACTGAATTTTCCACGTGTGAAATCATATTGGAACATGTAGACCATGTAGTTTACAGAAGGAAGGAGTCATTGATGATGACAGTCTTCTGTTTGTTGGGGTCAAAAGCAGCCCCAGCATCCAGGTGCCCAATGGACAAATGGGCTTACTTGGACCTTTGGTGATTATGTCTCAGGTATGTAACTGGCACTGCAGAAGAACATGTGGCTGTCTGTGGAGAAGGGAGGAAAACAGACCTAATTATTTTTTTAAGAAACTTAAAAATGAAGACAATCTTCTTTCATATTTACCATTTTTGGTGCTCTTTATTCCTTTGTGTAGATTCAAGTCTCCATCTGGTGTAATTTTCCTGTGCCGAGAGAAATTCTTTTCACATTTCTTTTAGTGCAGATCTGCCGGTGGAAAATTTTCACAGCACATGTTTATCTGAAATCTCTTTTTTCACTTCTTTGAAGGATATTTATGCTGTGGTCCCAGGGTTTTAACCAGGAGAGGGTGCTGTTCCTCTCTACAGTTCGGAATGAAGATAAAAGCTGAGGTGCTTCCAGCAGACCTCTGGGCTCTCGGTGAAGCTGAAGTCCTTGTCTTGGTTCTGAATTTGCAGAAAAGGCCGTTTCAACTCAAGGCTTGGCAAAAGAATAGAACAGCTGCTCTGTACAGTCTGCTAGATAAATATAAATATTACTAGGAAGTAGTAATGGTTTACTTGAAATAAGTCAACAGGAATTTGTGGTGTTATTCAAATACCGAAATTTTTTTTCTAGCAAGACATTTATAATTTATGGCTTAATTTTTGTTCATGAGAAAGAATTGGTCTAGGTTTGCTTTCAGGATAAGAGGCAGGTCTATTTGTCCTCTCCAAAACAGTGCTTGATACTCGTGTTTCTCTCTTGAAAATGCCCATACCTTTTTCATGTTGCCTCAGAAGTATGTAAATCATAGCCATAATATTAGTGATTTGGACCTGGATTCCAGAGTAGTTGGTCATTTGTCTGTCTGAAGGTTATATGCTATTATTAATTTCACCTTAATATGTGAATGTAATGCTTCATTTATAGAGAATCTTATAATCTGGCATGAAATAGAAAGAGGTTTCCCACCTTTAAAAGCTCATGAAATATTTTACATGCAAAAGCACCTAAACTTTGTAATGCTAAATTGACCAGAACTTATGTTATATAACAGCACAAAAATTGCTTGTCAATATAGTTTTTCATAGTATATGGGAACTCATGAATGATGATGTCACTATTTTTCATTCTGTGACAGAGCTTTTGCCTATTATATTCTGAAAAGAATCACTATCAGAGAGGCAGTTGGGATAGACCTTGATAGACCTGATTCTACAACATACTGGCTGTGTGGCCAATGTATTGAATTTCTGTAAACCTCAGTTCCCTTTTCAGTAACATTGGAGTAACCATAGTATTTAGCTCATAGGGCTATTGTGAGTTTCTTGAGATCATGTGTGTAAACCACTCAGTACAGTATCTGTCACATTTTGACACAATAAGTGTCAAGGATTATTTTAATTAGCTTTTATGTTCAGTGAAAGAAATGCATAAAATTAAACAAAGATTATAATCTCTATTCTATGGCTACTTCAGGAAGCATGGAGAGGATGCAAAAGAGAGAAACAGTTAGATGGATAAATGCTAATGATTTTCTAATTTAATTGAATGTCCTACTAACTCTGATAAAAACATAATGCATATGATTTCTTGAGGAGCTTTCTGTTGTAAATCAGGACTAATGGTGCAATGTAATGGAAAAGCCACTAGGTTTTGTATCAGGAGACTGCTTTATCATGGTTCTATCACTTCCTACCATATAATTTTTGGAAATACACTTATTATCCCCTCTGTTCATACATGGGAGATAAACCTTTTCTAGGGCTCCTTGACAAATGTGAGAAGGTTTCTGATGCCTTGCCTGGGAGGGCCACTGGCTGTTATGAACAGGTGAGGTTACACTTCTGAAGTAACTGGACCTCACCTGTTATGGGCTGAATTGTGTTCCCCCAAAATGTATATGTTGAAGTCTTAACCCCTAGCACTTTAGAAAGTGACTGTATTTAAAATAGGGAAGAGATAATTAAGGTTAAGTGAGGTTATTGGGGGTGATCCCTAATCCAATATGACTGGTGTCTTTATAAGAACAGGAGATTAGGACACAGACATGCACAGAGGAAAGACTAGGAGAAGACACCAGAGAAAGACTGCCATCTATAAAACAGAGGCCTTCAGAAGAAACCAACGCTGCTGACACTTTGGTCTTGGACTTCAAGCCTCTAGAACAGTGAGAAATAAATTTCTGCTGTTTAAGCCACTAAATATATAGTACTGTGTTATAGAAGCCCTAGCAAACAAATACACCACCTGTCATCTTTGCTCCAAGTCTCCTGTTAGCGTGACCTCTCCAAGGGATTGGGGACTCTACTATGTGGATAATGTTCATAAACTTATGAGTAACCCCATTCATGCTTCCCTTACATGAAAAGAATTAAATATATAATCTTTGTCTGCTAAGTGAAAAATTGCTGAGCTGAACTCATATTTGAAAGACTTCATTTTCCTATAAGTGCTAAGGTCTGACAATTTGTCACATATTAAAGTCTGCCAAGATGTGGCAATGGAGCTGTCTTGTGGCTCTTCTCTGAACCGTGTGAACTAAGTTTCCTTTCCACGGAAAGATTCTTCTGAAGAAGGAGAACAAAGAAAAGATATAGGTGCCTCCTTCTAGTTTCTGGAGGTTGATATATGCATAGTAGATACTGCTATCTAGCCTATAACAAAAGTGAGTATGCACTCAAGACAAATGTACTGAAGGAGTACTTGCTTTTAGAAAGCAAAAAGAATATTACAGATATTCTGAATGTTACAGAAGCTTACCAGTGAAGAACTCATGTTCTGAATGTTAAATTGCCAATTGGTTCCTTTGTTGTTAAAAGCAGCAGGCTCATTTCAAAGTAGAATGACTGTAACAGCATTTTAAGTTAACACCCAGTATTTGCTGCTGCTGCCGTAACAAATTACTTCAAATTTGGCAGCTTTAAAACAATACCCATTCATTATTTCACAGTCCATGAGTCAGAATTCAGGCACAACGTGACTCAGCTATGTCTTCTCAGCTCAGCACTTTACAAAGGCTGAAATCAGGATGTAGGCCAGGCTGGGCACTTCCCATCTGAAGACTCTGGGAAGAATCTACTTCCAAGTTCACTGGTTGGTTTCGGAATCCAGTTTCTTGCAGTCATGGCAATGAGGTCCCTATTTCCTTGACACACAGCCCCCTTAATTTTTAAGCCAATAATAGAGGGTCAAATCCTTACTCTATGAATCTTTAACCTCTCCTTCTGCTACCAGTCAGAGAAAGATTTTTGATTTTAAGGCTCATATGATTAGATTAGGCCCACCTGGATAATCTTTTTATTTTAAAGCCAGCTGATTAGTAACCTTAGTTACATCTTCAAAGTCTCTTTTGCTATGTAATTTAACATATTCCTGGGAGTAGCTGGGGATAAAGTTTAAAGGGGACAGAATTCCTACCATACATCCTTAGGTGACATCCTTTTAGTTTCCTTAAATGAATTTTTTATTTCATTTTGGAATAATTATGAGCATGCAATAGCATTAAAATAATGACATTTTGACTTCAATAGATGTACTTTTCTTTGCATTTTTATTTTTTATGATAAAATCTTCATTTTTCTCTATGATTTATCCTAATTAGAAAAAAATTCCTTTATGTCAGTGGTTCTCAAACTTTAGAGTGCATGAGAATCACCTAGAGAGCTTGTTAAAACACAGATTTCTGAGCTACACTCCTCAATTTCTGATTCAGTATCTATGAGATAGAACCTTGATAATTTGCTTTGTTAATAAGTTCCCAGTAGGATTGTTACTACTGATACCAGGTCCACATTTTGGAAATCACTATTTTAATTTGTTTTATTTCTATTTCTCTACTTATGAAAAAGCACAAATCTGCTACTTTATGTTTTTGAGAATGCCTGCAGTATACGTGTTGCTGTAACTATTTTATAATTACCCCATCAAATAATGTGATGTGGAAAAAATGTGACGTGGAGAAAGGGGAATCTATCATTAATGATATTTAAGACATTTCCTTATATGTACCAGGCAATGATGAGTCTGTTTTTAATCTCTTATTTATTTTCTTTACCTAAATATTGCCCTATGAAAATGAAGCACAAGATAGTAAAAGGAAGGGTAAACAGGAAGATCCAAAGAAGAAAGTGAATTAATAACATTCAAATGTTTCCACTGGAAATACAGTTTCCAGGAAAGTTTCTTTGAATCCGATTTAAATCTTATTCTTCATCCAGTAAACCAGATAATCTAAAAAAATGTTTGCTAAAACTTTTCCCCAAAGTATACTAAAATATTTTTGCCAGTGGTATAATTGTCCACATTGGACAGGGTAATTTCCATTCTAAAATGTTTATCTCCTTTTCATGCAGAAGGATTTACCAAAAAGATATTTCACAGTGAAGGTGAAGAATTTTTGAGTAAATTAGGGTATTATTTCTTATAGATGGTAATTATTTCTTTCATATTACAGTATCCTTATTAATAGTAATGATTACTAGTGCTAATAAGGATAACATTGATGAAGTGGTTACTGTATTTCATAGTAGTAAAGGTGAAAACTGGAATCTGTAAATAGAGACATTTACAAACCATTCTCTGTCCAATTTGCTAAAAGTGAAGAATATGGCAAGAATATAGCTTCTCAGAACCCAGTTGGGAAAAGTAGGAAAACATATTCCTCAACACCTCCAAGATCTGCACAGAATTCTTTGAAGTCCAGGAAATCTGACTCTCAAATAAGTTCCTCTAAACCCTGACCATGTCTGTTCAGAAGGAAAGAGCGCCAAAGGCCGTGGGTGAGGACAAATGGGTTTTACACGTTTAGGTTGTTAAGGAATTTCTAGTATCTCCATGCAATTTTACTATGTAATTTTTAATATATGTGTTTTGAGTTTGAATAAACTGA
Source organism: Daubentonia madagascariensis (assembly GCA_023783475.1). Taxonomy (NCBI): domain Eukaryota; kingdom Metazoa; phylum Chordata; class Mammalia; order Primates; family Daubentoniidae; genus Daubentonia; species Daubentonia madagascariensis. The sequence continues at coordinate 17,493,905 of JAKFHU010001684.1, read as the reverse complement.
AAAGGATATATAACACAGTTTTTAGTGAGAATAGACCTAGGAGCAGTGCCATAACTTGTCTGGGGCAGTTCATTATAGAATAGGCAAACAGGTCTGTATCCTGTGTGGGATAGGTCATTTTTATATAGTGGAAACAATGAATTGGAAGCAAATAAACAAAATTTCCAGCCAGTAAACCATGGGTTTGCCTCTGATCCTAATGATTTGTGGATTCTGGAACAAACTCAAAAATGCTCCCTCATATCAGTGAGTTTGGGTGTGTGCGCGCACGCATGTGTGTGTGTGTGTTTGGTAAAGGATGCTTCCTTGGGAGCATAGAAGCTGGAAACAACTCAAAACATCACAGAGGTTTTGTTACACAAGAAGCCAGAAGCAAATATGCGCTAGATACTACTGTATATTTTCTTTCTTTAAGGAACAAATTGCTGCCATTGATCCTGGAACCAGACTCACACACCATATTCTGAGGTTAAGTGGCTGACCTACCAATGGAAGTGAATTTGCACGTGTCAAAATATATTCCAAATCAAAATCTAGCAGCACGTGGGTCTATGAGATGGAATAGAAAGGCCCAGAATAGTATTACCTCATAAGTTTGGGATCCATTTGTTTGTTGTATATACGATGTGACACAGCTCCTACTTACCTCAGAGATCCTTTCTAATTTGAAGGCTGTTATGTTTGGGGAGAAGGGAGGGCTCCTTTTAGACTGACTTAGCTTTTAAAGGCATGGTAAGAGAAAGGCAAAAGTGAATGGAAGAGATAAATATGCTATGGCTTTGGAAGATATTTTGCAGGAAAATACAGCAATGCTTTTGTCCACCAGCTAAAGTGCATGTGACATGCTAAGCACTAGGCTAGGTGTCTATATTTGATTCTAATATCAAACAATTTGGGGAAATTGAAGCTAAGAGTGGCAGAAAAATTGTGAATGGATTGTAGGTCTGAGTGTATCTTGTCCAAAGCCCACTCTATATTCTGGGCTGCTGCCGAAATCTGACTGAATCAGCCACTGATGACCTGGGTGATTTTTGTAGAAATCACAGTGTTCTCATATGTAAAACAATGGATCATCTCTAATTTTATTCAAAAAGGTCTGAAAACATGACTGCATTTCTTGGAAGATAAAAAGATTTCACAAGGGCATTGGCAAAATCTCCTTCACTACTTTCAGGCTTAGAAGTAATTTCCCCCAACTTTGTAAAAGCCCTCACACCTATTTAACTTCAGTTTATGCAAAGTCCTTTGAGTATAAGTAAATGAGATATTTTAACAAGATAATTTCTTTCAGAAAATAGGTAGCATAACAAATTGCAGAACAATTGACACCAGGAATAACTTTCTTGGTTTTACTTAGTCTAGATTGGCTAATTTATTTTTATGCCTTAAGAGGAGTAAGCAACATTGAGCATGTCCCCAATTAAAGTCTTGTCACAAGTGTCATAGTACCTGCATGGAAGTCTTGACTTCTGTTGCAAAGCACTAACAGATGTGGCCCCTGTCCACCTTCCCAGCTTGTCTCCCCACACTCAGTTGAAGCCACATTGGCCTCTCTTGCTGTTCTTTGGACAGTCCAGGCTTCACTGCCTCAGGACCCTCCTATTCTCTTTGGAATGCTTTTCCCATAGATATTTTCATGGCGTATTTCCTCTCTTTGCTGAGTTCTAAATACAGAAGGCTCCTTATCAGAGTCGAGACATTTGCCCACACTATATAAAGTGGCATGCCCCACCTGCCCCCTCCAACTCTCTGTTCTTTTGCTCTGCTCTACTTTTCTTCATAGCACTTACCTCTTACCTTATACTATATTGCACATTTATTTTTGTTTATTTTCTCCTTTTCCCCTATCCCCAGACTGTATGCTCCAAGAAGGCAAGGAACATTATCAGTCTTACTTTATCAGTCTATTCCAGGCCTCAGGAAAGCCCTGGCCATGTCACTGTCCAATAAAGCCATATTTGCTGAATGAATCAACTAAATGTGTGGTTGTAAGTGACTTTTTGTTTAATAGTATTTGATCTGAATGCAGCTTCTCACATAAATTAAAACCAAAGCAAAAGGGCTAATCAAATTTTTATTTTTTTCTCTGTCTTTGCCTTAAGTAATGGACAGAAAATTCCTGGGATAGGGTGAGATACAGAAGCTGGCATCAATTTAATTAAAAAGGAGCCATTTTAAATTGCAGAGTCATTCTGACCCAGTGTTAATGAGGGAAAACTGACATCGCAGCTGGGTCTCCTCTCCTGGCTGTGCTGCTGCTGCCTTGCAATGTGGCAGGAGCACATTCTGCTGCACCCAGGCAGGTGGTGCCACTTGTCTGGGCAACTGGGGCATCTCCTGCGGGAAGGTCAGCCACATAGTACCATTAATGTGACAACTTGGAAGAGCCCTTTCCTCTACAGCAGGTCTGCAGGAGGAAAAATATGTGAGGATATCAGAGTCAGGAATTGGGATAAAAACTGCTCCTCAAATGCCAGTATAATTAACTAAATTTATGAGTGATAAAGACATCGAGAAAAGAAAAGCAGAGGAGAGGCAGAATGATGCATGTGCCTTCCCATTGCTCATTTGTCTGTACCTTCATGCTCATGTCCTCCTGGAGAGAGGGGTGCCTGGGATGCTTCAGTGAGCCTTAGATATATTCCCAACATATAGGTTTATTCTCCCCAATTTTCAGAATATGCTGTGAAGAAAATGTTCACTTACATTAATGACATTTTGTTTCAAAATGGACATATGACACATTATTGAATCCCTACTATATAGCAGTTTTTGTACTAGGAACCAAGGCCACAGAGTATAATAAGACATAATTTCTTTCTATGTGAGGGCATGAAAACAATGTTATAAATACCATGTAAGAGGTAGGAACAAGATGTTGTGGGCTCCCCAAGGAGAGTTTGTCTATAATTGGGAGACTTAGGGAAGGCCTCAGTTAGAAGGTGATATTTGAATTTGAAAGATGAACAGCACTTTTGTCAGACAGAAATGCCAGGGAAAGGGCATTCCATACAAAAAGAAGAGCATGTACCAAAGCAATGGATTGGATTTTTGGCAATGGCAAGAATTCTGGCTTGTGTGTGTGCTTGTATTTGCACACATATGTGTGTGTGTGTCCACTTAGGGGAGCGTTATAGAATAATGGTGAGCATATCTGTCAAGGTTTGTTCAAGAAAATCTCAGCCACTCTGTATATTGCAAGTTTGAAATGTTTAATACAGGGATTAGAAGCTTATACTCATACTCATTGGAAGGCTTTGGGAGAAAAAAAGACCATCTCAGTGTAGAACATTTATGAGGTAATTCTCAAGTGCTCACTCAGAGTGTGCCTCAAATCTCATGACCACCCAAGCATCTGTTTGCAATATCTGGGTAATAATGCCCTCCAAATCTTTAGAATTTGGGTTTGGAAGGATTTGCCTTCCAAATCTTGTGTGATGCCTGTGAATGGTAGACTCTAACCAAAAACCACATGTGGAAGGGTATTCCCAGAGTCCTTTTCCTTGCTATCCTCTTTTTGGCATTGGAGAATAGACTTTAGAAGGGCTAGGATGGTACTGAATTGATGGTAGACAATCAAACTCAGTGAAAGACAGGTAAGGTTGGCTGGAGTCTGCTTCTACTGGCTTTCATGACATAATATGCATTTGCACTTCATTTTGGAATCAGTAAAGAAGTTATTGAATGCTTTAACTCAGGGAATGAAAAGATCAACTGAGTTTTACAAAGATCATTACTATTATTGCCAGAAAAATAACTTTATAAATTTAAAGAGAAAAAAAGGAATGAAAGAGAGAAATTAATGACACCCTGATAATTATTTTGTTGTTTGGATTAAAGGGAAATAGAATGCAGAGAAACCAGTCGCTTCCCAAGCTTTGTCTTTTCCTTAACAGCCAGGTTTTGGTTCTGTGAACATTAAATGAGCAGCTAAATACCAGCATTGTGCTTCCAGGAGGAGAAGCACCCTGATTGTCTCATTTTCACCCTTGTCAAGCCTTATTCACCTGACTAGAAACAAAATTCTATCTGCAAAGGTCACCCATAGACTTTGTGGCAGAGACTGCCAGCTGTCTACTAAAGATTTGTGTTGCCCTTGCACAGTGTACAGGTTGCTAAGAAGTGGCTGCTCAGCCATGGACTATCATTCCCCACACCTTTTCATCCAGGTGGGAACATGTCACTGAATTCTGTTCAATGGAATATGGGTGAAAGTATACCGATTCTAGAACTGGTGCATAAAACCTTCCACAAAACCCTCCAAACTCTCTTCCCATCTGTTGGATGGATGAAACTTTCCTGGGTGACATTGGAGGCCACATAATATAAAAGAGAGAATCTCCATAACCTTGGGTCCCAGAAGCATCTTTAATTTTTGCACCACACTGCAACCACCACCTCCAGCTGGGCCATATTTGAACAACAACAACAATACTCCTATTTCATTAAGCTGCTGAGATTTTGAAGCTTTTCTATTACCGCAGGTAGTAATACTTTTCTCTTTGCTTTTCTGTAGCAATATGTACCATCTCTTTAGCACATAATGCCTGTGGGCATTTAAATGAGAATGTCTTTTGAGTACTTGAAAATATAGATAAGGAGTTTAGGAGGGTCTGAATATACAGAATTTTGGAGTTGTAGCACATAGGTAGTAGGTGAAATCATGGGTATGGGTAGGATGATTCAGGTAGAATGGGTAGAATGAGGAAAGAAGGCCAAAGAAGGAATCTTGGGCAGTTCGACAGTAAGGATGCAGGTAGAGAAAGAAGTAGTAGCAAAAATTGTGGACAAGAGAATAAACTGCATTCCATTCTAGAATGCATGAGAATTCAAGGGACAGAAGACTATGTCAAAGGCTGAGAATAAATAACATCACACTGGAGTACAGAGAACAAAAGTAAAACTGCTGTGCACTGAGGTGTGAAAGAGGGTAGTCAGAGTAGAAACAGAAGCCACAGCTGATTCCAGAATTGTAGCAGTAGGGGAAGGGGAGGCATACCTGTAAGGTTAGCAAAATGGGCAGATGCATTTTATGTAAGTATGAAGATATGTTAAACAAGGTTGTAAACTGAAAGAGAAGAGCCAAGACAGAGGATATAATGAAGATTAAAAAAAGGTGGTGAATGCTGAAAAGGCTTTGGAGGACATACAATAGAATGGAAAGTCCATGAGGAGAGGGGCTTTGTCTGTCCTATTTCACACTGTGTCCCAGGGCTTAGAATATCCCAGCACCAGAAGGCACTCAATAAACATTCACTGAAGGAACATAGGAAGAGAGGAAGAAAGGGAGAAGATGAAATCAAGAATACATATTAAAGTATTATATTTGGAAGAGAGGCAAGACATTCTCTGGGACAGAAGGGAAGGAGGGAAAGCTGGGGAACATGCAGCTAATATAGGAGGTGGGGTTTGTGACTGATGCCTGCTATTTTCTCTTTAAGGTAGGAGGCTCAGCCATCTGCTAAAAATGAGCAAGTGAGTCCAGCTAAGTGATTTAAGAAGAATGGTAAAGGTTTGTAACAGCTACTGGCATGAATAATATGGTTATTTACTTGAAACGAAAATATTAGATAATACTAACAATCACGCATTGTGAAAATTAATGCGTTCATTTGAGGTTGCTTAAAGAAAGATTTACAGAAAATCAACAAATGAATACATGGAATCTTTGATAAGGTGAGGGGTTAGGTTTAAGATCTGAATATAAATTTGTTTGCAGATTATCCAGAGCAAAGTTGATAACCTATTTTGTGTATTGCACAATCTCAGACACAGTGTTAGTCTTTCTCTGTGAACTTTAAGGTTCTAAATTAATAACATATTAGTAGCTATAACATTGTGTAATATGAACTTCATCATTTGAGTAAAATTATGGAAAAAAGAAATTGTCCTTAATTTTCTGATATGGAGATCAAGTCTTAAATAATGACTTTTATGAAGAAAACATAAGTGAATAAATTATATGTAAATGCTTAAAATAGATTTTATAGACTGAGGCTGGCTCTGAGTATGTAGATTTGATAATGTTGAACATCATGAAGGCTTCTACGGTAATAAAAGACTGTTTGCTGAGTCGTATTCCATGGTATACATGTACCGCATTTTGTTAATCCACCTGTGAATTGATGGGCACTTGAATTGATTCCACATCCTTGCGACTGTGATTTATCCTGCTATAAACATTCAAGTACAGGAGTCTTTTTGATAAAATGACTTCTTTTCCATTGGGTAAATACCCAGTAGTGGGATTGCTGGGTCAAATGGTAGGTCTACTTTTAGTTCTTTGAGGTATCTCTCTACTGTCTTCCGCAGAGGCTGTAATAATTTGCAGTCCCATCAACAGCATATAAGTGTTCCTTTCTCTCTGTCCACACCAGCATCTGTTATTTTTGGACTTTTTAATAAAAGTCGTTCTAACAGGGGTGAGGTGATATCTCATTGTGGTTTTAATTAGCATTTCCCTGATGATTAGTGACATTGAGTATTTTTTCATATGTTTATTGGCCATTTGTCTATCTTATTTTGAAAAGCTTCTGTTCATGTCTTTTGACCACTTTTTGATGGGGTTGTTTTAATTTTTTCTTGCTTATTTGCTTGAGTTCTTTGTAGATTCTGGTTATTAGCTCTTTATCAGATGTATAGCTTATGAATATTTTCTCCCATTCTGTGTGTTGTCTGTTTGCTCTGTTGATTATTTCTTTGGCTGTGCAGAAGCTTTTTCATTTAATCAAGTCCTATTTATTTATTTTTGTTGTTGTTGCCATTGGGGTCTTCAGAAATTCTTTGCATAGGCCAATATCTAGAAGAGTTTTTCCAACATTTTCTTCTAGAATTCTTATTGTTTTGTGCCTTATGTTTAGGTCTTTTATCCATTTTGAACTGATTTTTTTGAGTGGTGAGAGATATGGATCCTGTTTCATTCTTGTGCATGTGGCTATGCAATTTTCTCAGCACCATTTATTGAATAGGGATTCTTTTTTCCAGTGTATATTGTTGTCTGCTTTGTCAAAGATCAGTTGGCTGTATGTGGATGGTTTTATATCTCAGTTTTCTGTTCTGTTCCATTGATCTACATCTCTATTTTTGTGCCAATACCATGTTCTTTGGTTACTATAGCCTTGTAATATAGTTTGAAGTCTGGTAATGTGATGCCTCCAAATTTGTTCCTTTTGGTTAAGATTGCTTTGGCTATTTGGGCTTGTTTCTGGTACCATATGAAGTGTAGAATTAGTTTTTTTAGGTCTGTGAAATATGACATTGGTATTTTGATGGGGATTGTATTGAATCTGTAAATCACTTTGGACAGTATGGACATTTTAACAACATTTATAACAATGTTGATTCTATCGATCCATGAGAATGATATGTTTTTTCATTTGTTTGTATCATCTGCAATTTCTTTCCTCAGTGTTTAATAGTTCTCTTTGTGGAGATCTTTCACCTCTTGGATAAATATATTCCTAGGTATTTTATTTTGTTTGTAGCTATTGTGAATGGTATTGAGTCTTAGATTTGACTCTCAGCTTGACTGTTATTGGTGTATAGGAATGCTACTGATTTGTGTACGTTGATTTTGTAACCTGAGATTTTGCTGAATTTATTTATCAATACAAGGAGTCTCTTGGTAGAATATCTGGGGTTTTCTAGATATAAGATCATATCATTGGCAAAAAATGATAGTTTAACCTCCTTTTTTCCAATTTGGATACCCTTAATTCTTTCTCTTGCCTAAGTGCTCAGGCTAAGACTTCCAGCACTATGTTGAATACAAGTGGTGACAATGGGCATCCTTGTCTCATTCTAGTTCTCAGTGGGAATGCTTTCAACTGTTCCCCATTCAGTATGATGTTAGCTGTGGGTTTGTCATATATGAATTTTATAATTTTGAGATATGTTCCTTCTATTCCAAGTTTGTTGAGGGTTTTTATCATGAAAGGGTGCTGAATTTTGTCAAGTGCTTTTTCTACATCTATAGAGATCATATGACTTTTGTTTTTGCTTCTCTTTATGTGGTGAATCAAATTTATTGATTTATATATGTTGAACCATCCTTGCATCCCTGGGATGAAGCCCACTTGGTCATAATGTATTATTTTTTGATGTGCTGTTTAATTTGGTTTGTTAGTGTTTTGTTGAGGATTTTTGCATCCATATTCATAAGGGATATTGGTCTGTAGTTTCCTATTTTTGTTGTATCCTTTCCTGGCTTTGGTATCAAGGTGATATTGGTTTCATAGAATAAGTTGGGGACTGTTCCCCCTTCTCAATGTTATGGAATAATTTCAGTAGTATGGGTACCAACTCTTCTTTGTGGGTCTGATAAAATTTGGCTGTGAATCCATCTGGTCTTGGGGATTTGTTGTTGTTGTTGTTGGAAGATTTTTTTTTATTGCTGCTTCATTCTCATTGCTCATTATTGGTCTGTTCAGGAGTTCTACTTCTTCCTGATCGAGTCTTGGGAGGTTGTCTATTTCCAGGAAGTTGTCCATTTCCTCTACGTTTTCAAGTTTATGTGCATAGAGATTTTCATAGTATTCACAAATGATATTTTGTATTTCTGTGGTATCAGTTGTAATATCTCCTTTTTCATTTCTGACTGAGCTCATTATTGGTCTGTTCAGTAGTTCTATTTCTTCCTGATTGAGTCTTGGGAGGTTGTGTATTTCCAGGAATTTTTCCATTTCTTCTATGCTTTTGAGTTTATGTGCATAGAGATTTTCATAGTATTCACAAATGATATTTTGTATTTCTGTTGTATCAGTTGTAATATCTCCTTTTTCATTACTGATTGAGCTTATTTGGGTCCTTTTTCATCTATGGAATACTACTCAGCCATGACAAAGGATGACTTCATGCCTTTTGCATCAATATGGATGGAACTGGAGACCCTTATCCTAAATTAAGTATCTAAAGAATGGAAAAACAAACACCACATGTACTCGCTATTAAATTGGAACTAACTGATGTGCACACATTTGCACAGAGGGAAGTAAAACTCAGCAGAAATCAAGGAGGGAGAGAAGGAAGGAGGGGTATGGGAAAAAAACTACCTAACAAGTACAATGAACACTATCTGGGTGATGGGCACTCTTATAAGTATGACTCAAGCATTTTAAAAGTGATCCATTAACCAAAACATTTGTACCCCCTAATACTTTGAAAAAAAAAAAAAGAAACCAGAAAAAAAAACATAAATAAAGACTGTTTGCTTAGCATTTTAATTTACTGTCAAGGCACATACTTTTGCTTACCATTTTCCAGACTGAATCCAGATAACTTTGGACATTTCTTCATTCAAGGAATTTTTACTGAACATTTGCAGGCTACTGCAAACATAGTGAAGATCAGGATGGCATGGTTTTTCTGTCTTCATGGAGATGAATGAATGAATATTTTTATTAGTCTAAACATGAGTTCTTCCCAAATTTTCCTCACAAGACACAGGCTCCTGTCTCTTAACAATGTTATTAAGGGTCCATGGTGAATTGGGGTTCATGAGTTATTTGCCCATGTCTGGTTTTGCCATGGTAATGGGGGAAAAGTAGGGGTGTGAGCAACTCACTATTTTTTTTGGTTTGTGGATTCTACTAATAATGTGAAGATTAAAGGGTTTATATTGGGTAGAAAGCAGAGTGAGAGAAATGGAGAGTGGAACTCATATTTGGTGGGTCAGTAGCTACATTTTAAAATATGAAGAAAACATATTTGACTTTTAGAGTACAATGATCTGCCATGGATATGCTCTTTTGGGCTGCTGTCCTGTAGGCTAAGGCAACTCAAAGGCAATGCAATGATCATTGTCTGTGGAAGTCCTTTTGATTATTATTGTATTATGATTTATACTGTGATGGCTTTCTCTTTGAGGACAGAAGCTGTTCCTCCAGGGAGATAAAATATGAATCTTAGCTTTAAGTACATACTTCTTCACCCCTTCACCCCAATATAGAGTGGCTCTGGAATTTTGTGCTTCACATGGGAGTCAAAAGTTTTCATTTAAAATTTTATATTCTTATTGGAGATCAGGTTGTTGAGATTAGAAAGTTTTTATTTTTCAGTTAGAGTGTGGTGATCAATATTCCCTATTGTAAACAGCTAAATTAACCAAAATAATTTAATTTTGCAATGACTATGTTTTTGTCTTTAACTGTACATTAAAAGGTTTTATCATATCTACAAAGAAAGTAAGAAATCTTTTTTTGTGTGTGAATGTTACAAACATTTTTTTCATTGTGTTGAAAAAAACATACCACGAGCTCTGTCCTCTTAAGTTTTAGGTATATGGTACAGTATTGTTAACTATAAGCACAATGTTGTACAGTGTATCACTCCAACTTTTTCATCCTGTATGACTAAAACTCTATACCCATTGAACAGCAACTTTCCCATTTCTCCCTCTCCCTACCTTCTGGGAACCACCATTCTACTTCCTATTTCTATGAGTTTGACTATACTAGATGCTTCATATAAGTGGAATCATGCAGTATTTGTCCTTCTGTCATGGGCTTATTTCACTTAGCATAATGTCCTCAAGGTTTATCCATGTTCTAGCATGTGATGGAATTTTATTCTTTTTTATGCTTGAGTAATATTCTATTGTATAAATATATACTATATTTTCTTTATCTATACATGTATTAATGAACTTTTAGGTTGTTTTTACCTCTTATCTACTATGGGTAAGGCTACAATGAACATGGAAGTGCAAATATCTTTTCCAGATCCTGATTTCAATTCTTTTGGATAAAGTCCAGAAGTGGGATTGCTGGATCATATTGTAGTTCTATTTTTAATTTTTTGAGGAGCCTCTATACTATTTTCCACAGTGGCTGCACCATTTTACACTCTCACCAACAGTGCACAGTGTTCCAATTTCTCCACATCCTTGCCAACAGTTGTTATTTTCTGTTTTTTTGTTTTGTTTTGTTTTGTTTTTATAATGTTCATCCTAACAGATGTGAGGTGATATCTTACTATGGTTTTTGTTTGCACTTCCATGATGATTAGTGACGAATGTGCTTTTTGGCCATTTGTATATCTTCTTTTCATATGCTTGTCTGCCCATTTGCATATTTTCTTTGAGAATACGTTTATTTTAATTTTTTTTCTCTTGAGTTGTAGGATTTCCTTGTATACTTTTATATTAACCCTTTATCAGATATATGGTTTACAAATATTTTCTCTCATTTCATAGGTTGACTTTTCACTCTGTTGATTGTTTCCTTTACTCTGCAGAAGCTTTTTAGTTTGATGCAGATCCACTTGTCTATTTGTTCCTTAGTTGCCTGTGTTTTGGTGTCATATTCAAGAAATCATGTTCAAATCATAATCATAATCAAATCATAATTATCAATCATTATGAAGAGTTATTTCAATGTTTATAAATTCATGTCTTATGTTTAAGTCTTTAATCTATTTTGAGGTGATTTTTGTGTGCGGTGTAAAATAAATGTTCAGTTTTATTTTTTTGCATGGTGGATATCCAGTTTTCCCAGCACTATTTTTTGAAGAGATGACCCTTTCCCCATTGTGTAGTCTTGGCATCTTGTCAAAATTCATTTGACTGCATATATGTGGATTGATTTCTGGGCTCTCAATTTTGTTCCATAGGTCTATCTGTCTATCTTTATGCCAGTACCATACTCTTTTGATTTCTATAGCTTTCTAATATGTTTTGAAATCAGAAAGTGTGAGGCCTCTGGTTTTGCTCTTCTTTCTCAAGGTTGTTTTACCTATTTTGAGTCTTTTGTGTTTCCATATACCTTTTAGAATTGTTCTCTTTATTTCTATAAAAATGTCACTGGGATTTTGATAGAGATTTTATTAAATGTGCAGAGCACTTTGGATAGTATAGACATTTTAACAATATTGTCTTCTAATCCATGAACATAGGAAGTCTTTTAATTTATTTGAGTCTTCAATTTCTTTTAGTAATATCTTTTAGATTTCAGTGTCTAAGTATTGACTTCTTAATTAAGATTATTACTAAGAATTTTATTGTTTTGATTGATACTGTTGTAAATGGATCATCTTAATTTCCTTTTCAAACTGTTTATTGTTAGTGTATACATACTCAACTGATGTTTTGTATGTTGAATATGTATCCTGCAACTTTGCCTAATTGACTTATTAGTACCTGTGTGTGTGTAATCATTAGAGTTTTCTACATATAAGATTATATCATGCACAAACAGTGACAATTTTATTTATTTATTTCTGATTTGGATGCATTTAATTTCTTTTTCTTGCCAAATTATTCTGGCTTGGACTTCCAGTACTATTTTGAATAGAAGCGGTGAGAGTGGGCATCCTTGTCTTTTTCTTGATCTTAGAGGAAAAGCTTTCAGTTTTTTACTGTTGAGTATGACATTCATTAGCTGCAGCCTTTATTATGTTGAGGTAATTTCCTTCTATTTCTAGTTTATTGAATGTTTTTATTATGAAATGATGTTAATTTTTTAGATGCTTTTTCTGCATCTATTAAGATAATCATGTGATAAAATCTTTCATTCTGTCAATATAGTGTATTACATTGATTGAGTTTTGTATGTTGAGCCATGCTGGTATCCGAAGGATAAATCTGACTTGGTCTTGGTGTGTGATCCTTTCAATGGGTTCTTAAATTCAGTTTTCTAGTATTTTGTTGAGGATTTTTGCCTCTGTATTTATGAGGCCTATGGTTTTCTTTTCTTGTAATGTCTTTGGTTTTTGTATCAGGGTAATGCTGGCCTCATAAAATGAGTTTGGAAATATTCCCTCCTCTTTAATATTTTTTGAAGAGTTTGGGAATGATTGTCATTAATTTTTCTTTAAATGTTTCATAGAATTCATTAGTGAAGCCATCTGATCCTGGGCTTATATTGCTGGAAGGTTTTTGATTACTGATTTAATCATCATACTCATTATTGGTCTGCTCAGATTTTATATTTGTTCATGAGTGAGTCTTGGTAGGTTACATGTTTCTAGGAATTTATACATTTTTTCTATAATATCTAATTTGTTGGCATATAATTGTTCACAGTAGTTTCATGTAATTCTTTTACTTTCTGTGGCATCAGTTATAATGTTTCCTCTTTCATTTCTGAATTTTTAATTTGAGTCTTTTCTTTTTTTCTTAGTTAATCTTGCTAAAGTTTTGTCATTTTTGCTCTTCTTTTCAAAAAGCCAAAAGCAAGTCTTAGTTTTGTTGATTTTTTTCTATTGTCTTTCCATTTTCTATTTTGTTTATTTCTGCTCTAATCTTAATTATTTCCATAATAGTCTTAGTCTATTCTTCTTTTTCTAGTTCCTTAAGGTACAAAGATAGGTTGTTTGAAACCTTTATTCTTTTTTAATGTAGGCTTTTTTTTGCTATAAAGTTCCCTCTTAGTAGTAACTTTTCTTGCATCCCATAAGTTTTTGTATGTTGTAATTTCATTTTTATTTGGCTCAAGATTTTTTTGATTTCCTGTCTGATTTCTTTTTTGACCCATTGATTATTCAAGAGTATGTTATTTAGTATCCACATAGCTGAGAATTTTCCAGTTTTCCATTTGTCATTAATTTCTAGTTCCATTTCGTTGTGGTTGGAAAATATACCTGGTATGATTTCAATCTTCTTAAATTTTTTTGTGACCTAACGTGTGATCTATTCTGGATAATGTTTCATTTGTGCTTGAGAAGAATACACATTCTGCTGCTGTTGGGTAGAAGGTTCTGCATTTGTCTGTAAGGTCCATTTGGTCTATAGTGTTCAAATCCTCTTATTTATTTCTTTATTGATCTTCTGTCTGGTTGTTCTGTCAGTTATTGAGAGTGAGGTATTGAAATCCCCTATTGTTATTGTGTGCTGTCTCTTTCTCCATTCAGTTCTGTCAATATTTCCTTCATATATTTGGGTGTTCTGATGTTGGGTGTGTGTGTGTGTGTGTGTGTGTGTGTGTGTGTGCATAGATAGATAGATAATCTTCCTGGTGGATTGACACTTTTATCATTATATAATATCCTTCTTTCCCTCTTTTGACAGTTTCTGACTTAAATTCTATTTTGTCTGATATAAACATGTCCACTCTTTCTCTCTTATGGCTACCATATGTGTGGAATATTTTTTCCATTCTTTCACTTTCAGGCTATGTGTCTCTTTAAATCTAAGTGAGTTTCTTGTATACAAGACAAAGTTGAGTCTTATTATTTACCCATTCAGCCACTCTGTGTCTTTTGATTGGCAGTTTAATCTGTTTACATTTAAAGTAATTATTGATAGGAAAGGACTTACTATTGTCATTTCTTAAATTGCTTTCTATATGCTTTTTTGACTTTCTTTTCCTCTTGTTCTCTTCCTTTGTGTTTCACTGATTTTTATTTTTATCTTTTTGTAGTAGTATGTTTTGGTTCCTTTCTCATTTTCTCCTACAGGTATTTCCTTTTGTGATTACCATAAGACTTACATAAAACATCTTATGGTAATCTTTTTTACATTGACAACAGTTTAACTTCAATTGCATACAAAACCCCTTAACTTTTATTCATACCCCCACACTTTATGTAATTGATGTCACAAATTAGATCTTTAATATTGTATATACATTAATATGTTTTTATAGTTATAGTTACATTTTATACTTTTATCTTTTAACTTCTACACAGGAATTAAAAGTGATTTAGGCACCATTGTTACAGTATTACAGTTGTCTTAGTTTGTTCAGGCTGCTATAATAAAATAACATAACCTAGGTGGCTCATAAACAGATACATTTATCTCTCAGATTTCTGGAGGCTGGGTAGTCCAAGGTGAAGGTGTCAGCCAACATATTTGGTGTCTGACAAAGGTCTACTTTCTGGTTCATAGACAGTGCCTTCTTGTTGTGTCCTTACCTGGTAGAATAGGCAAGCAAGCTCCCTGTGGCCTCTTTTATAAAAGCACTAATTCCATTAATGAGGGCTTGATTTCTGTGACCTAATCACCTTTCAAAGACCCCAATTCCTAATACCATTAGTAGGGGTTATGATTTTAGCAAGTGAATGTTGGATGGACACAAACATTAAGACCATAGCAACAGTATTCTGTACGTGTCTATATATTAATATTTACCTTTATCAGTAAACTTTATATTTATATATGCTTTCATGCTACTCTTCAGCATCCTTTACTTTCAACTTGATAAACTTCCTTTAGCACTTCTCGTCAGGCAGGTCTAGTGCTGATGAACTCTTTCAGCTTTTATTTATCTACAAAAGTCTTTATTTATTTCTCATTTTTGAAGGATAGCATTTCCAGATACAGTATTCTTGGTTGTCAGTTATTTTTCTTTCATCATTTTGAATATATCACTCTGCTACCTTCTGTCCTGTAAGTTTTCTGCTGAGAAATCCACTGATAGTCTTATAAAGGTTCCCTTGTACATGACAAGTTGCTTTTCTCTTGCTGCTTGCAAGTTTTTTTCCTTTGGCTTTTGGCAATTTGAATATAATATGTCTCAATGTGGATTTCTTTGGATTTATCCTAGTTGGAGCCTATTATGTTTCTCAAATCTGGATGTCCATTTCTTTCCCCAGATTTGGGAAGTTTTTAGCTATTATTTCTCTAAGTAGTGTTTCTTCCCCATTCTCTCTTTTTCCCCCTCTGACACAACCATAATGGATTATATTGGTCCACTTGAAGGTGCCCTATTCATCCTTTAGGCTTTCTTCTTTTTTTATTCTTTTTCTTTTTTCATTTTCCTCCTCTGACTGATAATTTCAAATGACCTGTCTTCAAATTCACTGAGCTTTCTTCTGCTTAATCAAGCCTGCCATTGAACTCTCTAGTGAATTTTTCAGTTCAGTTTTTGTATTTTTTAGCTTCAAAACTTCTGTTTGGTTCTTTTTTTATATTACATTTTCTGTCTCTGTCGATACTCTATTTTGTTCATTAATCATTTTCTTGGTCTCTTTGAGCATCTTTATGACAGTAATTTTGAATTTTTTTCAAGTTATTAATATACTTCTGTCTTTGCAGGGTCGGTTTCTGGAGATTTATTTTATTCCTTTGATTGAGCCATGTTTCCCTGTTTTTTTGCATGCCTTGAAACTTTGTGTTGGGACATGCCATCTCTCCCAGTCTTTACAGACTGGCTTTGTATGGAGAAGACCCTCACCAATCAGCCCAGATAGAGATACTGGAGGCCTCCAATACCACCTTTTGGTGAGGGGCAGGATTATTTGGCAGGACCTAATAATCTCTTTGCCAACCTAGTGTCTGTCTGTGATGCTATAAGTTCTGTGGTTCTATAGCAGCAAGTTTCCCAGCTCTCCCTTGTTGTCAGTGACCACTAGGTATCCAGAGTATGCCAAGTCCCTTTCAGCACTCTAAGTTAGATGAGATAGATACCAGTCCCTCAGCAGCTGGTGTTCCAAAAAGCTGGAATGACAGACTCTGCTCCACTTCTCTTCCTCCCTGCTGAGGGAGAAGCTTTGAGTTAAGTCCCTTCTCATTCTGCTGAGCTGTGCTAGCTGTAGCAAGCTGCCCACTGCTTTCTTTTGTTCTTAATATCCACAAGACATTCAACCTGTGCCACTTCCATCAGTGTTCCAAGTGAGGCAAGACAGAAACTAGTCCCTTGGGAAGCCCTCTAAAGAGCCAGAATGCCAACACATGCTCCACTCCCCTCCCTCCCTGCCAAAGGAAGACTTCCAAGTTGTGTACCTTTTCCCAAATGTAACATAGCAAGCCACCTGCTGCTTTCTGTTGTTCACAGTGACCCCCAGGCTTCCAGACTATGCCAGTCATGTTAGCATGCCAATTCCACTAAGTCAGAAACCAGTTTCTTGGGAAGTCCTCTGAAAATCTGGCTGCTCCACTCTTAATTTTCTCCCAGAGGAAGAAGATGTGGATTGAAGTATCCTCTCCTGGCACTGAGCTGTGCCAACTTGGGGGAGAGGCTGATATAGGTAAAGTAAAATTGCTCTATGTCATCCCTGTTACAAATTATTTTGAAATGTTTCAATATGTGGATAATTAATTTTATTCAGTTCACTCATGTCATAAAGTATCCATTAACAAGACTCTCACTTGAAAACATGTGGGTAGTCAGCAGCATTGAAGAATCAAGAATCTACTCATTGCAGAAAAAAAACCTTTTTTTATTGATTATTAGTGTCTAGGTATACTGCCTCTCACTTTGTCTTGGGGGAAATCTTGTTTACATTGAAATGCATAGCATAAACAGGATATTAGCAGGCAAAATGTGAGCTGAATCCTGGGTTCTTCACTTGGAAGCTTTAATCTCAGCAATATGGAATGACCTCTTATTGTTTTGAAGTATCCCTCTCCTAGGAGAAAATGGGGATTGGGGTAGAAGTGAAGAAATGTTCTGAAGAGGGGATTTTTACTTAGGGATGGGGAAGACAAGATTTCAGCAACATATTTCTAATCTTTCTTTATGATGTAACATGGGATTTTTGTCATCATTTCAATGGAAATAAATCAATTTTATACCCAGATATTCAGGAAACTGTGGAATTTTTATTTCATTTGTTTATTTTATCCTCTTTATCATTTGCTCCCCTTCTCACTGATATTCTCCATGTGTTTTTCATTTATATCAGTTTACTTGTTGCCATCTCTTCCTGTTGAATGCTTTCATGCATTTTATATTGTTCCTTGTAGATTGTCATGTATACACTACTCGTTAATTCTAGTTTATCTTTCTTCTCCAATGACCACTGTGCTTTCTTTTCCTCCTTTATCTGACCCTCCCTTTCTCTTCCCTGGAATAAGTGCTTACTGCTTACAAGGAGTGCCTTGAATGTTAATGCTATAATTCAGGCACTGATTTTTAAACAGAATCCAAGGGTTGCATTTGTAGCTGGCCTCACTCAGTATCTGCCATATGCCACTGAAATAATCTATTGTTTATCACTGTTTTATTGTGTTCTTATATGGTTTTATACTGCTTGTGTGTGATATGGCACTGTTAGCTTTATCCACTTCAAAATTAACCACGCCAGCTGGAGGAGTATAATTTAGAGGGGTAGCACATGGGTTGGTGAATGTTGACATCTTGATTGTGCTCTGAGGGTGTCTCTTTTGTTTCTCCATACCCAAGTTTAACCCAAATAAAGCACAAAAATTAAAATACAAATCCACACTCACTTCCCCATATATGCACAAAAATCTTTACATTGTTCAGGCTTCACTGAAATATCAAGAAAATGAAAACAATAGTCTATGGAGTTCCTTTAAATCATAACAAGTTTGTGATATTAAATGTATTCAAGCATGGAGTGGCATTTAAATAATGCCTTGATGGATTTTTTTCCCAATATACTTTTCCATATTTTTTCTCATTTATTGTCAAAGTATTTTATTTATTCATTTCCTTTTCTCTCTCCCTTCCTCTCTCCTTTCTTTCCTTCTTTATTTCCTTTCTTTCCTCTACAAGTTCTTATAAAGCATAAATTGTGAGCCAGAGTCTGAGATTTCAGTGATGAACAAGATAGGCATGGAGATATTTTATAGCAGGCACACAACATATAAACACATAGATAGTGAACAAGATATTTTTTCTATACTAAATTTTATAAAGAAAATAAGTCATAGTTATATGACAGAGATTGATAGGATGGTTGAGAGTAGAGTGGTTATTTTCCTATAGAAAGTCAAGTAAGACCTCTCCGAGGAGGTGGCATTTGAGCTGACACCTAAATAACAAGAAATAGCTAATCACAGGAGGATTGAGGGCTCAGAATACCAGACAAACAAACAGCAAGTGCGAGCTTCATAGGGTTTAAGGAATATAAAGCAAGCCAGGAACAGTGAATTGAGAGGAAAAGGGGAGGGCAATGAGTTCAGAGAGGTAGGCAGGGGTCTGCTCATGCAGGCTGCTGGAGGTCATGGGGGAGAAACTAGATTTTATTCCAACTGTAACAAGAAACTATTGGAGGGTTTTAAGCAAGGAAGTAAAGTGATTTGATTTGTGATTTTAAAAGATCACTATGACTTCTGTATTGTCAATGAGGAGAACAAAGCAAGATACATTAAATATTTTGTTCTGGTCTACAAAGTAAATCACAGAACAAGAACCCTTGTCTCCTGACTCCAAGTCTAGTCCTCTTTATCATTTACCTTGTGACCTCATCATTTTCTATTTTTTATCATCATTTTGTCCTCCAGACATGATCTTTGTTCCTGTCTTCCCAGATTGTTCTAGCAGTTACTAAATTATCTTTTTATTTATTCTTTTCATGCATTGACCTTGCTAGGTTATAGAATCATATTGTATCGTCTTTATTAAGGCATGCCCTTTCGTGAGGGTGTGCTTCGTGCATGTGTTGTATCTTTAATTAAATGTAAAAATGTGGTTCTAGGATAAAACCAAACAGATGAATACCTTTCCTACTGAGATGACCCTGAGAAATAGGGCAATAGTGGAGGAAAACTAATTCTTAGTGTTTGCAAGTGATTTCCATCGAATGGCTTCCACTAATTCCATTTAGTTTTCCAGGAGAAAAATGATAACTTTTGTAAAATTAACTCTTGTCTGGAGAAATTTGGGTTTGGGGGGGTAATTCATGTATAGTTTAAAAAGTGGAAATTTTAAATGAAGAATGGATAATACGTTGCTACGTTAATTTAGATAAAGCAAAACAGAATAAAACTGTTACCAATCTCCTCATTTCTTGTTTTTTCCATTAATTTGTTTATTCATTTATTTATTTATTCAACTTATTTTGATAACTTTTATTTCAAAATATTAAGGGGTACAAGTGTTCTTGTTACATGGATGAATTGTACAATGCTGAAGTCAGGGCTTTTAGTGTGTATCCAATAGGTAAGTGCCAGGGATGAATGCTTTATCATATATTTGACTTCAGAAATGCTGTTTTTTTGTTTCTTAGTTTGTTCCTTTTTTATTCCTTTGGATAATTTACTTCCCTAACTCTTTCATGTGTTCTAGCAATTTCACTATGGTGTCCATTTTGCATATCTCTGCCAGATTAAACATTTTAATCATGTTTTCCCCTTGTCAATCCATTACTAAGCTTTCCCGCCTCCCTATGCCCACACTCCTCTCCCATTGTTGGAGCCACTTGATATTTACCTGCACATTCAAGTCCAGTACATTCTCAGGAACTTGTTCTGCCCTTCGTCTGGGGGTATTTAAGGTAGCTTTCCTGGGTAATTAATAGGCATCAAAAGTCAGTCTTACTGCTAGTCTTGCTTGTGGTTCTTTTGTTTCCTGTTTTTAATGAGATGCACTTCCTTTTTCCAGTGTCTAGTTCCCCACTTGAAATCCAGTTTTCTCCGAAGTAAGGCATTTCATTAGGCTGAAAATTCTAATCTTGAACCATAGTCCCCTATCCGGGCCAGACTTCTCTGTCTAGTCCCTGCACATTGGGTACTTTGGTAAACTCTCTCTGTTTGCTTTACTTCATGTGATAGTACCTTTGGTGATGGGACATTATCTTCTGCCTATACAACCTAAGGAAGATTCTAAGGTCTTTTCAGACATCTATTTCCTACTCACAGGGATTCACTACAATCTGCTCATCTTCCTAGTTCCCTCACCATACATACACTGACATCTCTAAGACCACATTTTCTGTTTGGCATATTCAATGAGCTTTTTATCAGAGGTTCCCTCTGTTTGATTCTCTTCTCACTTGCCTTTTCTAAGCCAGTATTTTGCTGGTTCTCATCTCTTCTCTGCCTCCTTCATGGGCTTTCTCTATATGGTTTATCCTTTAATACTGGTGTTTCTCAGGGTTCTATCTTTGAGTCGTTTGTCATTTTTAATACTCCGTGGGTGATCTTGTCCACTTTCTTGTTTCAACTGCTATACAGCCCAGCCTTAATCCCCATACTCTGGATTCATATATCCAACTTTGCATAAACCACCTGTCATCACTTTGATCTTAATATTTTGAAAACTGAATGTGCCATCTTCCCTCTAAATTGCTCCTCTTCTTAAATTGCTGTCTAGTCATCTTCCTCTCCCACAGTTCCATATCTACCCAGTCATAAGTTCTGATAATTTTTATGCTTAAGTACTTCTTGACATTTTCTGCTCCTTTCCATCCCCACTACGTCAATTCTGGCTGGACTATCACGACTGTCTTTACTAGTCTATCTGCCTCTGGTTTTTTCATCTTCGATCTTGTGTTCTACTTTACTGCCAAACAGAAGTATTTGAGATGTCAATAACACTAAATGAGGCTGCTTCAGAACCTTGTTGCAACTTCCCATTGTTGATGGACTGAATTTCAGACTCCTTTGACAATATATGCCAGTCATCCATGATGTGCCCCACTTCCCTCACCAGCTCCATCATCCACTACCTTGAACTCTGGTTTAGCAACACTGAACTAATTGTAGCTATCTGCAAATTTTTCTCCGTGTCTATGTTTTTTTGTCCTGTGGTCCCATTTACTTGGAGTCTTCCCTTCCCCTGCTTGGCTGATCTCTACCCTTTCCCTGTCCCTATTGCCAGCTATCTACTATTCATCTTTAGCTCAATGCTGTTTCTCCATCTCTTCCAGAATGACCACCATGACGATGGCATTCCCACCCTACCTGCATTGTTTATGCTCCCAGACAGTATGTGCATATCTGTATTGTCTTAATCATCTGTTCATGTATTATAACTTCTTTTGCATTCTCAATGTTACCTGGCCTACTACTAGTCACAAAATACAACTCAGTAAATATTTGTAGGTTGCTTGATTTTCAAGTAATTTTATGCTCTTAACTAGTAGAATGGAATTAAACCCATACGGGGTGGCTACAAAGGCCACTCTTAACCATTACACTGCCTTTAAAAATTGCCTTAATTCTTCAAGTTCAGTTAAAGAAAGTTCATAATGACTATGTAAACTAATAAATTTGGTTGCTTAATTTTATATTTATATTTCAATTGCATAATTTCTTTTAAATAATTATTAATATATCCTGGAAAGCAATTCTGGACTATATGCTAAATTCTTTGAAAATATCCATGTCCTCTGACATAAGAATATTTATACTCCTTGATTTTACTTCTAAAAATAACCCTTAAAAGGTTATCAGAGTTTGAAAAAATAATTAATATTAAATTACCTAAACAGTTAAATAAATTGCTGTAACTCAATGATTATAACATAACTATTAAAAACCATTTGGAGACTATTTTATGATATGAGAGATGCTTATAATTCTGTACTTAAAATTAGCAATATTGTATATATAGCACCTTCTCAATTTTGTTAAATTAGTCACCTACATATATTTGCATAGATATATATCTATACATATTTTGCCTAATGTACACACATTATGCATATTCATGTATTTATATGCCCATATGCCATATAGCTGCATGGTAAAAAGTATGAAGGGAAATATACCAACAGGTTAAAAGTAGTTATCTCTAGTGGTGGATTATGGGTGATTTTTTTTCTTGTTTATCTACTCTTTGTATTTCTCATATTGAAAATAAACAATATGCTTATATTAGTCAAGGTTCTCCAGAGAAATAGAATCAATAAGACATTGGAGAGTACACACACACACACACACACACATATACACACATATGTGTTTGTGTGTATGAATTGGCTTATGTGATTAAGGAGGCTGAGAAGTCCAGACCCAGGAAAGTTGATAGTATAGGTTCCAGTATGAGGGAAGAAAAGACTAATGTCCCTGCTTGAAAGCAATCAGGTAGGAAGAGCAAATTTTCTCTTACTACACCTTTTTCTTCTGTTCAGGCCTCCAACAGATAGAATGAGGCCCACCCACACTAGAAAGGGCAATCATCTTTACTGATTCAAATGTTAATTTCATTTAGAAACATCCTCATAGAATAATGTTTAACCAAATTTCTGGGCACCCTGTGGCCCAGTTAAGTTCATAAATAAAATTAATGATCCAGTACTTATATTGCTTTTATAATTAGAAAATTTGCTTTACTTTTTCAGGCCACTTCAATGTTGGATATACACTTATGCTCGTTATATCTTCTTGATAAGTTAACACCTTTATCATCATATAGTGACTTTCTTTGCCTCTTGTAACAGATTTTGACTGAAAGTCTATTTTGTCTGGTATAAATACAGCCATTCCTCCTCCTTTTTGGTTACCATTTTGGAATATCTTTTTTCATCCCTTCACTTTTAGTCTATATGTGTCCTTAAGGCAAAAGTGCATCCTTTATAGGCAGCATATTGTTGGATCTTGTCTTTTTAAATTCATTCAGCCACTCTGTTTAGATGAGAATTTAATCCATTTACATTTAAAGTAATTATTGATATGCAGGGACTTAATATAGCCATTTTGTTAGTTGTTTGCTGACTGCTTTATAGTTCCTTTGTTCTTTTCTACCAATCTTGCTGTCTTCCTTTGTGATTTGTTAAATTTTTGCAGTGTTATGCTTAGATTCCTTTCTCTTTATGTTCTTTGTATCAACTAAAGGTTTTTTCTTTGTGGTTACCATGGGGCTTACATAAAACACCTTATAGTTATAACATTCTATTTTAAGCTAATAACAGCTTAACTTCAATTGCCTTCAAAGTCTCTACACTTTTACTTCTCCCCCACATATATATTTTATGCAATTTATGTCACACTTCACATCTTTTAATTTTATACATCCATTAAACAATTGTTGTAGCTATAGTTATTTTTAATACTTTTGTCTTTTAACTTTTATACTAAAATCCCAAGTGAGGGTTTTTGAAAAAAATTATTAGTAGATTCGGCAATTTTTCTGAGTCAATTTTTAATTCCTTCAACTAGACTTCTCATTTATTTTCAGACAGCATCAAGGTGCTCTAGGATCCCCATTTCTGGAACACTGATAGTTTCTTATTATCTCCAGTGAATGTTGTACTTAAAACTAAACCCAAGGAGGCACTTCTCTGTTATTTTTTTCTTCAGACTGGTCAGACTTCAGGTGGCAGAGTTACTAAGCATTATTTACTTGGAAGGTCCTCTGTAACCTAGAAATCCCAACTGCCCTCATACTGAGGATGACCAGGAGACACTTAAATGGTGGCTGTCTCTGAAGGCCTATGACTTCCAAGTTTATAAAGGTCCCTCTACCCCCGGCCTCCTCTCAGTCTAATGATATTAGCCATTTAAAATATTAATAGACTAAATATCTATTATTTGGATATTTGGATTAAATTTGAGTAAAGTATTTTATGGGAAGAACAAATATTTTGCATTTAAGAGTTTGAGAATACTGTTTTCATGGTTCTACACCCTAGAGAACAATTTCTATTGAGTTGTTTAAATATGTTCTTTTCAGGGACAATGTAAAGGTGAATATTTCACCCCTTGTTTCTTTCCTCTGGCATGCATATAGGAAAGTATATAGTTTTTTAAAAAAAATTCTACATAATGTTGCTTGAAGAAACTTATCCTTTGCACCTGCTCATCTCCAGCATTTTGAATTCACAACCTTAATACTAATTTAATATAGGTTTTTAAAAATTCTACAGTACTGTATAAGAGAGTAAGAAAGCAAAAAATAAAGTAATATACAGAAATGAGGAAGAAAATAAAAATAGGTTGGAAAGAAAATAGGATGTGAGTGTGGGATATATAATAGTAATGACTAAGAACCTAACTCTAAAATTACATTATTCAATATAATATGCACAGGTGATTGAAAAATCACATATTTTGCATTAACCAGGAAAATTAAAAATGAGTATGGAGTCTATTTTTCTCTCTTCCTTTTCCTTTCAGAAGATACATATATCTGTAGAGTTTATATAGAAAGAAAAAGGAAAGAGAAATCCATCCAAACTCTAATCCTCTCTGTTTCTAAGTGTTCTAATAACTCTTATGATTAACTAAAAAAAAGTCAAGGGGCTGAAATAGGAATCATGAAATCATCCAACTATTTCACATCTCAGTGACATAAGTGGAGTTTCTTCTTAAACTATTTACTAGGAAGGTACACTCAAGAAACACAATGGGTCAAATCTCTTCATGACAGACTTAGGTTAGCTGCACAGTTTTGAGTTTTTTGGAAACTTGTCGAAATAAATATATTGCTACATATCACGTTATCAGTTGGAAAAATTTAGCATTAAGGAGTAGCCTCTTTGAGGTGAATTTTCAAATAAAAACAAATGATTAAATCCAATAGTAGGAAAGTGATTTGCTGAAGCTACTTGCAATTTATTTCTTCAAATTTTTTTCATTTGTTCATTCACTAAATTTGAGTGTCTATTATTTATCAGTCACCTATTATTCTATATTTTGTTTAGATATATTAATTTTTAAAAAATGGATTTATTTCATTATTTGAAATATTTGAGGTGGGGTATACTAATTGGAAAGGGGATTTAAATATAATTACTGGATAAAGTGCTTGTTAACAGCTCACTCAATATACAGTGAGAACAGTACACAATCAAATACTTCAATCATAGAAAGTAATTTAGGCAGAGATCAGAGAAAGACCTCATGTGGAATTATTTGTTGTATATAAATTCTATAATTAAATAACACAAGCATTTTTTTCCCCCTGTGGAATATCTGTGAAGACATGGGGATAGTTTGATCATAGAGAATTATTCTTTTTAAAGGGAATTTCAAGGAGATTTTTATCTAGAATACAAGCTGGATGGTAGAAGAAACTTTTAGGAACTTGGAACTAATGCGTACCTTTTGTTTATAAAATGCCCACTTTACAAAATGAGATTCACATTCATGGTTTCAACAACACTGTAAAGTAGGCATTGGGAAAGCTAAGCCTGAGATTTTAATTAGGGAAAGCAGCACAGGGTAATTAGGTGGTTTTTAAATCGTATTCTACATCAGTGCTTCTCAAGTTCCTTGTGCACACACACCACCTGAGGATCTTGTCATATGGTAGATTCTAATTCAGTGTACCTGGGCTGGGGCCTGAGACTCTGCATTGCTTTCATGCTCAGAGGTGATACTGATGGTCACTTTGAAGGGGGGCTTTGGAAGAGCCCTATGACTGAGTGTTGTTACTGCCTTGGAGTGCCAGGAAGGAAGGTGGGAGAGGTTCAGTGGAGGTCTTTAAGACTCTTGCCCTTCTTCAACCACAGTGATATCACTTTGATCTGATCATATATTAAAGTTATACATTGGATTTTATTTGAATAATTTTTTTTTTGGTTTCTAATTATTTTTTCCTAGCTATTGGTTTCAAAATCATGAGGGAAAAACTCCACTAGGCTCCCATGATGCCTCTGGCAATATCTATCCTCAGTCTCTCTGGGGGTGTTTGCTCGTCTCTGAAGTGAGTGAAATTTAAGACAAAATCTCCAAGGTAGCTTCCAATACTATAATTTCTGTATAATTTCTGAAGTAAAACTGCTAGGAAATGGTAAATCAGAAGTTGGCCCCAGATATTCCAGGTCTAGGGCTCTTGTCACTACAAACATGTTTGTTGAAACATTTTCTATAGGTCGGGAATACAAATATGTCTCTTTTGTTCATAATGAGCAATGGAGGAATCATTGGTTTTGCTAGAAGATTTCATTAAAAAAATCAGCACATATTGTAATAGCACATATTGGGAAAGAGAGTATCATGAGAGGGGAGAAGTAACTGCCCCTTCCTATTTATAGATAATTCTTGGTTATCTTGGGAAATGGAAAATCAACAAATCATAGAATATAGAAGTGGAAGGGATCTGAAAGATTTTCTAATTTGAGCATATTATTGTAGCCAGAGAAGTGGAGTAACTAGTCCCAAGGTCACTGAGATAGTGGCAAAATTCAGACTACCCATTGGATCTCTTGATTCTTATACGAATTCTTCTGCATCTTTTTTAGTCCTGTAGCAAAGCTTCCACCAGTACCGGTAATATAAAGTTATTGTAGTTGGGCAAAGGTTTCATACATTTTGCTTCTTCCTTTATCGCCTTCTTCCAACTCTCCTGCTATGCCTATCATTTGATGAAGATGATATAAATAGAAGCAGTGCAGCAGACAGTGGGACCAACAGAGGCCAAAGAATACACACTAGGGAGCTGAATGTCAACCATGTTGCATAAGCCCTGTTTATCTTCACTGTAGAAATTGCCATCCTCATGCATACTTCACACTCTTTGGTGTTCTTAGTGCACTCTGGTGTAAGAACCCCTAAGTGAGATACTGGGTGAAAGGGGAGAATTTTGTGATAGGGTAATGTGAAGCCATGGTGAAAATAAGAGATAGCATTGACATAGCTTTTATAAATACCATCAAAAAAGTTTTGAAATTGAATAATAAAAAATTTTTGTTATTGATATACTTATTATTTTGGCAGAATAGCCAGTATTTTTTCGAGAAGTTAATACATAGTAGATACAGTTAATTCTCAAGTGCATCCAATTTCAAATCTGTGTGTTGTCAGAGTGACAGCTAAAAAAGGTGGAAAAGACAGTTCACTCAAAGACTTCTGACGCTACCAGATTGATTTTTCATTGAATCTGCAGTTGTTTGATTTAATGCACCGAACCACGTGGTTTCTTAGGCATCCTGTGACCCACGTTGGCCGGTCATTTTATACCTCTCACCTTTTCTCTGGTCTTGTGATATAGAGGCTGCATATGCCTCCAAGGTCTACTTTTTTTCTTTAAGACACAAAGAACTATTTAAAACACATCAATATTTTCTGTTTCCGTTTTCTTTCCACATCGCTTTGGGAACAAATGCAAACAATAAAGTTAATCTTATTTTAGGTGTACTAATTCTCAATTCAGTATTTTTGACATCAGTGGTTGAACTGGTCTAGATTTTGTTGTTGTTCCACTTTAATTTTTATTTCTTATAGAAGCATCAAGGTTCATTTTAAAGGATAGAATTAGTTGCTTTCTCTGATACATCTTTAAATTCCCTTTTTAATCCATTGTTCATCTATCAGTTACAAATGTTAAACCCAAAATATCTACTGTATGTTTCCTCTGGATAAAAGAGTTCTTTGAGGTTTGGAACCACTGTGTAAAGTACTGTATATTACTAATCTGTCAGAATGTCCATGTGTTCTCTATGTCTAGTTTTCCAGTATCGGGGAATGCCAGTCTTCCTTCTATGAAAGCCATTCTATATAGAGATTACCTGTGATATGCCAGGGACTGAGGGATTCAGTACTGAATACAACAGATGATCCTGCCTTCATGGAGACAGCATTCTAGTGGGAGGAGGTACATTATAATATTATGGACATGGATCATATTCTTCTTAGTCCTCTGCCTATTTCCATCTGCCTCTTTGATAATAAGACATTCTGTTTTCTCAAAGAAAATTTCCCTGAAGACTCTAGAAATATTATCAGCAAGACTCATTTGGAATTTACACATTTGTAATTTTGCAATGTCATCTACCTTTTTTATGTGTAAATTTTTTTTCTCTGTAGTTGGACTTTCTAAGGGCAGGGATCACCACACACATTGTTCTATTAAATTTTATTATGCAAATATTTACATACACAGGAAGGTGTAAAGAAAGATAAAGTGAACACCATCCAGCTTAACAAATATAACATTACCTGTACATATAAAGTGCCTTATGTACTCCTCTCTGATCATGTCCAACTTCATCCCTGCCTCTAGAGGGAGCCACTGGTGTTTATTTTCCAATATATTAATTACATGTACCCTTAGGCAATACAT
The DNA here is from genome assembly GCA_023783475.1 of Daubentonia madagascariensis. Lineage (NCBI taxonomy): Eukaryota > Metazoa > Chordata > Mammalia > Primates > Daubentoniidae > Daubentonia > Daubentonia madagascariensis. Next base: position 17,465,331 of record JAKFHU010001684.1, on the reverse strand, counting down.
AATACCCTTTTGTATGTCTTAAAAGTTTATATAATCTTATACCATAGTGCTTTTTGTTCATTTGAGTTTTTCTTTCAACATATGTTGATGAGAATCCTCTATATTAATGGGTATACCCGTAGTTTGTTCCTTTTCTCTGCTACATAGTATTTCATTGTTTGAACATAATAAATAATTTAGTTATTCATTCTGTTTGTGGACATTTAAGTCTTTTTTTTCTAATTTTATAATCTTCTAAGTCTTTATACTCAAAATATCTGTGGGTAAAAGATAGTAAATAACTACATGATTTTTATTCCAAATTATAGGTCATCATCGTATTACCTTCTTCCTATAATGGAAGGTAGTTCATCTCATTTAGTTAACTGTATGTTTTTCAGTTTCAATATGTCTTCATAGTGAATGGCTGTAATGTAAAATTCAGCTAATTTCCCCTACAGTTTCAAATCTGGATTTCAAGTTGGGATCACAATCAGGAAGGGTGAGAGCTAGAGTACAGATGAAATTTTCAGGGTCATTACAGGGAATAAAGGTCCAAATAAATTTGTTAGGAACTTAATGATAGTACCACTTACCCCATATAATGAAACATTGCTGCTGAGTGCCCTTTCTAAGCACACAAACATTGCTATTGTGCAGTGTTTCAACATCACCTTCTGGAGGTCTTAATTCATGTGTTATTTATAAATGAATTATACCTTTCACAGCTCTTTTATATAAGGAAAACTTCCAGAATTGCTTTGAATGCAACCATTGGCTTATGGCTAATATTATTCAGGGCTCCAGAGGACAGGCTTCCCATGGGTGCCAAAGAGCAAGAGAGGCTTGCTGCCACTCCATTGTGTAGTAGATGGGTGCATGTTTGGCTTTTCTGGCACAGCTTGATTTAACCTACTGTGCAAGCCACGTAATTGGCTTAGGTCTGTTAGAGTCTGTCAATATTGAATACAAATCTCATAGAAAACAAACGTGTGAAAAAAAAATGGCTTCATCAATGACTAGTGTGCCCCTTCCCTTGTATTTCCAAGTTGTGCTGCAAATCAAACAGACAGTGTAGAAATTCAGATGTCTGTGTGATGATTTTGCTATTTGGCATTTATCTCAGCAAATGAGGGCATGATGTCATATCACAAGAGAGGTGTGATGATAAGTGCAAGAACAAGTCATCCCTTAACAAGGGAAGATTAATGTGCTGTTCTAAAATGGAACTATTATACGTGCTGTTTACTCAAAAGGAGTATGAAAAGTGAACAAATGGAGCTGTCAGACAAAGTGCTGATGACATACAAAATATTGGAATAAACAGCTGATGATGCACGAAGCATTGAAAGACACATTGATAACCCCTGTTGGCTCCACTGCTCACTTATTTCCATGTGGTTGTCCTCTTCTGAATGTGATATAGCTTTTGCTCTGTTAAGAACGTTCCAGATTGGGTCTTCAGTGTGACAGAGAGCTAGAGAGTGGGGCAATTTTTCATTGACTATAAATTAATAGAGATAAATTAAAAGAATTTGAAAAAGATAAGTTAAATCAATTATCACGGTTTACAAGGAATCATTTTTAATTGGCAATTAATTATATCAGTCAGAATGATCATGGTAGTGATGGGCTAGCTGCTCAGAAACCTGTCGCTTTTTTCTATGCACATAGGATGAACACATTTCTCAGAATTCTTTGCAGTTGAGTCAGGTCCATGTGCCTAGTTCAGACAAAGACAGTGTGAATAAAAGTGTTGAAAGTCAACCCCAGGCTTAGTGCCTAAAATCTCTCATGAGATCCATTATTCACTTTGCTCTGTGTGTCTGATGTGAGCTACTCCAAAATGGCAAAACCACATAATGAAAGGAACTTAGATTCCTGAGTTATTCTTTGAAGGAGAGACATCCAAGAAAGCTGCCCAATGCCCAGGGACTTTCTATGAGCAATAAATAAAACTTTATTTTAGTCATACTGAGATATGGATGTTTGTTAGAGCAGCTAGCATTTCTATCTTAATATACTAATCACATAAAGTTCATTCAAACTCATATTTTTGTCTTAGGCTATTTATATGATCTACTAGTTAGTTCTTAGATTTCTTTAGTTAATATCATTTTAGTTGGGCCTCTACACAATTGAATTGAGACAAATCATAAGTAAAATTTTAAGAGGAATAGAAGATGGATTTCATTTAAGAAAGGGGACCTCACCACTCACCTGAGAATTTTGATTTCTGTTTCTCAGAAAACTAATAGTTTCTTATAATTCACACAACTCCTTTGTAAATAGTTTTTTAAAAGTTTTTAAATCATTTTGGCCTTTAAAATATAATATAAAGTTACAAATTAATGATAGTTAAAAACTTTTTCTTATGGGTAATAGAAGAAATCACAAAAGACTAAAAAATGTGCCAACAGATTATGTCTAAGCACACCTTCTGGGTTATCTTACTCTGTGACTCCATAGATGCCCTCTGCCTTTTGTTTCCTTTGTGCTATTTTACAGCTCTTTCAGTTGTAATATTCTTATCCATGGGAATACAAATGAATTTTGCCCAGTGGAAATACAGTTGATCTCCCTCTCCACATCTGTCCCTCCCACATTCAGCCCTACTGCTTTTACATGTGTAGTTTAATCATTTGAACCACTTATAACATCATAGAGGTTCCCTCATTAATTGATGAAATAAATAAAATCTTTGACATATGTTTATTTTATTTTATTGGATGGCTTAAAACAACAGACATTTATTCTTTCACAATTCTGGAGGCTAAAAGTCTGTAATCGTGGTGTTGGCAGGCCATGCCTCCTCTGAAACTTATAGGGGAGAATCTTTCCTTGCCTCTTCTAGATTCTACTGTTGGCTGGCAATCCTTGGCTTGTAGATGGATGAGTCCAATCTCTCCCTCCATCACCACGTGGCTATCTTCCCATGTGTCTCTGTGTCTCTGTTCTTAGGTACACTAATCATATTAGATTAAGGGCCCACCCTACTCCAGTGTGAACTCACCTTAACTAATTACATCTGCAACAACACTATTTCCAAATAAGGTCATTTTCTAAGGTACTGGGGGTTAGGACTTCAATATATTTTTTAGAGGGACATAATTCAACTCATAACAATTTCTTATCCTAGGAACTTAGTTTATACAGCCTGCTAATCTGCTAAAATTCTAAAGTTTGACAGACAGACCACAGTTACAGAGCCACCTGCCACCCCAGTTTTCTCTGTGAATTATGTTAAATGTTAGGACTAACATGAGTGATAGAAACTACACTGGGAGCTATGGTGACAGGAAAATGCAACTATGTACTTTAGTTTTTCAAGGAAAAAGAGTAATTTTGTTTTAAAGTAGCAATTCTCAGGCTTTTGGAACTCATTGAGGATCTCAAAGAGTTTTTGCTTATGTGAGCTTTAAATATCAATTTTTACCATATTAGAAATTAAAACAGAATAAAAAATTTATTGATTCATTTTAATATGGCAATAATGAATGCATTGCATTGCTAACATGTATATCTTAGTATTATTATGAAGTAAGTTTTTACCTCATAAGCCCCCTGAGATTTGTTCTAAAGTAAAATGTCAGTTTACTTGAGAGTATTAAAGAACATAAAGAATATTGAAATTTGGAAAGTGATTTTTCTTGGCCATGATTTATAATACTTAAGTCTAAAAAGAAACTATAAAATGTGTTGACATTTTTGTTTACTTGGGGAACCTGCGGCCTTCTGTTTTCAAAATTGTTCTTTTTTAAGCAACAAAGGAGGCAAGAAAATCTTTATCTTTCTCTGCCGCACCCCTTTTACTGAAAGAATTTGTTCTGTAAAATTTGGATTCAGTCAAAAGGCCTCACTTAAGGACCTTAGAAGGCCACAAGTGGCCTTAAAGCCATAGGTTCCCCACCCCTGCGTGAAGGCTATTCTTTACCTTCTGTGTAATCCGTGTGAATAGCAAAGATTATGTATTTCACCAGCACCATTTTCTGTGCTTTTCGTTGACTTAATTTCCTAATTATGTAAGATGAAAACAGGAAAGAACAAAGGTTTTCTCACTTATGAAACAACTAAGGTTTCCACAATGCTGCTAATTTCCACGATTATTTTTAATTGTTTTATTGTCACTTTACTTAAGGTAACTATTATTTCTCAGGCAGTCACGATCTTACCTCAATTGCAGCTCCAAATCTCCTCTGAAAACATTTTGATTTTGGCCTTCTCAAATTCAGGTCCTAAGTATAGAAAAAATAAAATAAAAATATTAGGATATCTTTTACACCTAAACTATCTTTCAGAAGGTTTCCCAGAGGGCTCCTGGAGAAATCACAAAGATTTATTCTTTTGCTTATAAAAAGATGTGCTAGAAATAATGAGTTTTTAAATTTTATTTGCTACTATTGTATGAGTTTCACGGGAAAGGTTGTTAAATTAGAAGAGATACTCAGTCTTCCCTAGGTTAAATTTGTAAAGGTAAACGTTATTGATATAAATATTTCAGAAATTATATGCTTTATGTGAAGTCCTTGGAGATTTGTCAATGCTATTATTTCCATAATATATTTTAACCTCTGATGAAACACTGATCAAAATTCTTATGAAATAGTTCCATCAGGGTTTTGTACATTTACCAGAGTCCTATTGTGCTTTATCTGTTAAAAAACAATAATATATCATTCTGTGTTATAATTTCAGTTATTACTTCAAATGTTCATTTGTCTACAACCTTACTTTTTTCATTTGAATCTGTTGGGAAAGACAGCTCTCCATAGGTTTCTCACTGCTGTATGTCTTGGGGGAATGTCAAGATTTCAAGGCCCTGATTCCGCTTCTGCCTGGGCCAGTTCTCAAGGCTGTGTTCTCATAAGTTACTTTGAGGGATGAAGTAAAGTTTCCCTCTGAGACAAAGTTTAGACTTGCTTACTGCTTACTATAGAAGTGATGAATTTCCTTGAACTCACTGTTCTTCGGGCTGTGACATAAACCCTATGTATGCACAGCATCTATCTGGGCCCTCTCTGTCACCCCTATGGGACTTGGGTAAAATGGAGATCATCACACCTTCTTATGTTCATGCTGCTGGCTGTGATGTGAGTAATAAAGTCCTCTGTCTCTGATCCAGGAGTGTGATGTCTTCTACCAGCACCCGTAAAAGAGTAAGAGCATATCTCAGTGGCTGGTAAGTAGAGTAAAATCAAATCCCACACCCAACAAAAGCTAGTGTCTTCTAGGCTAGTGGTGCTTGATAAGAGGTACATGTTGGACTAATATAAGGAATTCTACATGTGTTTAAGCCCTACTCCAGACTTACTGAATCTCTTTACTTAACATTCTTGGTATATGATGTATATTATATCTCGGGATTATTATATGCCATCACAAGATTTTTTCTCTTTAAAACTGTTCATACATTTTTATAAATCATTCAATGACATTTCTGAAAATAGACTTGGTCATTTCTCTTAGAAATTTTTTTGGGAATGGTTTTATTATCTTTGTTTTTCATGTCACAGAAACAATCATATACTCCTGTCAGTTGCATTATTCATATCAGAAACCCTGTAGAATTTGTGCATTTGAAAATTATTACTAATAAATTAACTATAGCCATTAATTCTCTTCCCATAGTATTTGTTTTATTCTGATGTTTGTGTGAAGGCTCTGCTGTAAGCTACAGGAAAGAGTTTGTGTCTTCAATAAAAAAAGGAGAGTTTCAGAGCCTCAGGGAAAAGGGCTGTACTCCAAACTGTTGACGTATCAAAGCTGATCTTACATTGCTTATAGCAGGGGACAGTAACCATGGCCTGCTTCCCCAAATATCCACTGCCTGTTTATGTAAATAATGTTTTATTGAAACACAACCATGCCCACTTATTTATGTATTGTCTCTGGCTGTTTTTTTTTGCTACAGTGGTAGGGTGGAACAGTTGTGACAGCGAGAATCTGTCTTGCAAATTCTTAAATATTTACTGTCTGGGATTTTACAGAAAAGGTTTGCTCTCAGACTATACCAGTGGATGGGTCTGGGTTTCCACAACTGTTTTTAGTTGAAAAGTAGTGGCTTCATGAAACTGGTAACACAAGATCTAGCACAGCAAGATTAATTACATAGATCTAAAAGAACTAATGAGGAAATTTTTACTGTAGTAATTTATTTAGAATATTATTGTCTTATTTTCTGTTTCTGGGATATATGAGGAAGTCCTGTCTTAAGCTATAAGTAACCCACAGCAAGTTTGTAAACTCTGCTTTTGTAAACTGAAATGAAACATTTTTAAGTCATAGTTATTTCTCACTGACTTCCCAGTATTCTAAAGCTACTACTAAGTATCTATACTTTTTATGGTAATATAGTTATGCACATGGGTTCAAAAAGAACCTGTCCTCTGTTTTTCCAGGTTATAATTGGATAAATCAATTATTCAACCAAGGCAAATGCCATTTTTGAAAATAACACAATTTTAATTAGATATAACAAGTCACATTTAAGGAACTAATGTTCACTTTACATATGGAGTTGATGCCTACAAAGCCAATCAGAAATATTGGCTTATAGAAGATCACTTTCTTGCAGAGCAAAAGCTTTAAAAAATTTGAGGGACTCCCTAGAAGAGAGCAATTCACTCAAATTTATAAGGTACTGCAGATAAAATCCAGTATAGATATTTTCTCGAGCTTGATTTTCTAGTCTTCGGAGAACAAATAAGAGATGTTTCTAAAGGTCCAATCAGAGATTTCTTATTGAAACTTTGGGAAGAAGTTAAGTTTGAGGTCTCAGTGGTTGTTCAATTCTGTATAGCTCTAGATTCTCAAAATAATCTCAAAGAGATTTGTTATCACTCTTGCTACACCTATGTAAACAATCAAGCCAAAAATAGTGGGTGGGACCAACCAACTCCTTCTTTGCTATAATTATGATCTTAAAGTGGAGGATGGTTGAGGAACTGTATTAATTTCTTATGCTGCTGTAAAAAATTACCACAAACATAGTGGCTTAAAACAACACAAATTTATTATCTTGCAGTTACAAGGTCAGAAGTCAGAAATGGCTCTCACTAGGCTAAAATCATGATGTCAACAGGGCTGCGTTCTCCTGGAGGTTCTAGAAGAAAATTGGTTTCCTTGACTTTTCCTGCTTTTAGAGGTCACCTGCTTTCCTCAGCGCCTGGCCCCCTGCCTCCATCTGCAAAGTAAGCAATTGCATCAGTTCAATCTCTGCTTCCATCATCGCATCTCCTCTTTCTTTGACTTTCTTGTGCTTTCTTTCAATATAAGGATTCTTGTGATTACATTGGACCTTCCTGGATAATCCAGGATAATCTCCCAACCTCAAGGTCCTCAATTTAATCACAACCGAACTATCTCTTTTGCCACGTAAACTAATATATTCACAGCCTCTGGGGATTAGGACAGGGACATTTTGGGGGGCATTATTCTGCCTAGTACAGAGACTACAGGAAAAAGTGAGAAAGACATTGAAATGGGCAGAAAAAAATTACTGGGTATCTCAGTGAAAACTAACTGCTGCCTCAGCACATTCTTTCTGGGCATCTGATTCTGTGGTGCTTCTGCAACTTTCATTGCCTTTAATCTTTTCAACAACTCTGTGAATTGCAAATAACTCATACTTATTAAGTAGAGGATTCTTGACCATAAACATGTAAATGTATTTTGTCCATTGAAAATACAATCGCTTTCCCACCACTGCCACCACATTCACACTCTTCATAGAATAAGCCAGTTTTGTGACGTCATTTCAGTGTCACTAACTGCTTATATAGGTAAGTTCTTTGAAATCTCCTTTAAACTAACAGTAACTTCTTATTGGTTTCCTTATTAATTAATAAACTATAAACAATCTTTGACCTATATACATATAAAAGTCATGATTATACTCTCTCTAAAGTTTATCTTTTAACATGGAGACTTCCAGTCTACAAAAGTAGATAGCATAGTGTAATGAAGTTCTATCACTCAGCTCCAAGAAACATCAGGCTAAGGCCAATTTCACCCCTTCTACACTTCCGTCCATTTCCCCCTTTCTGTGGTCTGAATTCTAAAGACCATATTATCTCATCCATAAATATTTATTGTGATTTTTTTAATGATAAGAACTTTATTAACATAGCCACAATGTTAATATCACACCTAAAATTAATGATTTCTTAACATAATCAAATATCCAGTGTTCAAATTCCCAATTGTCTCATAAAAGACATAAATGTATTATTTTTTGTTAATTATTAATTTCTAATCTATCATTCATTTCTTATTTGTTAGCAAGATAGAATATCTTTATAAAGAGAAATGTCTCCTAATCTTTTATTTGATTATGAAGTAGGAGAGGCAAATAAATGCTTAATTCCTTCTCTTTATTTACTGGTTTCCAAAATGATGAATTATTTCCTTAGAATTCTGCAATGATGACCCAGTAGATGTTTACTCTCCCTCACTCTCTCTCTCTGTTTCTATGTGTGTGTATGTGTGTGTGTGTGCGTGTATTTCAGCATCATTATGAACTCATGAATAGACATATTTGCTGTGTTTGAATCTATTGCAATTTTTTAATGGTGGTTATGTAACTATTTTTGGTCAGTGGGAGCCTTTTTAAGTCAGCTCCTGAGTCCTTTTGATATGACCCTAGTAATATATAACAGTTTTCCTGCTTTATGGTATGATAAAATGTCCAGGCCCATCTTGTACTTTTTCTGCCTCAGGTCTGGAATCAGCCTGTGGGAAATGGTGTCTGGAGACAATAATAGGGGTATTTATTGCTACCAGGTTGGTCACTGTTTCTAGGCAGTTTCAGTGGAGAGAAACTGAAAATATATAATAAAATATAATGTAATAAATATATATATGTATCTATTTTAAGATAAAACATATTAAGAATTCATACTTTTAATTTTAATTCAAATCCGGAACTACCTAAAAGTTTAAACTGAACCTGCCCCATCTTACCTATTTATTTCCTTTCTTCCACACAGAGAAACCTAGTTCTTAGGTAGACTAAAGATGCTAGAATCAAAATGTCACCTAATTACTCTTTTTGTTTTATCCCGCATCACCCAGAAAACAATCTAAGGAGAGCAATCTCATACTATTAGCAACAATGTGCTTACAGAAATAAGCTATAAATTGTTTTAAAGAAAGCTCGTTTTGACCTTAAGGTATATACCACGAGGAACATACGAATTATTGTATTTTAAAAACTCTCAGGAAATTTTCTACTTGTGTAGTTATACTATCAATAGGATATTCACATGTCAGAGTCCTAGATGCTATCTTGGATGACAAATAGAGGGTTGGTGCCTGTCAGATGGAAGAAATCAGGTACTCGGACAATTTTGTGGACCCTCTAAAAGCAATCAATGAGTATTTACATATGGATTTTCTTTTTCACATTGCAGAGAAATAAACTTCTATTTTGTTTAAGCTATTTTATTTTTTGTTAGTATGTTATATACAATAGAAACTAGTTCTGTTGGATACAAAAGAGAATCATATGGAATTAAATAATAAAAGATAAAAACAAAAATTATTGACTAAGAAAAAGGTAAACCAAAGAATAATTAAAAGACAATTTGATCTGTAATGTGGAGTTAGAGATGTATATGATTTTCCAATTTCTAATGTATTTAATGAGAAGTTGAAAAAGAATGACTTAGAAAAAGAAGTCTTTGAAATATTCAAAAGTAACTTTTTAGACTTTCTTAGTTGCCTTTCATGTTGATTTTAATGTTTGTTTCATATATAAAATTTTCATATTTTTATTTAAATTATGTTCTATAATTCTAACTAATCTTTAGATTTTATATTAAAATTGAATGAAGATTAATCTTCATTTTCAATCAATATCACTAAAAGTAATAAGGGTTTGTACGCATATTTTCTTTACAATTTAAAGAATATAAATAGAAATTTTTTCTCCTCAACAATTTAATATATTTCCACTATATTTAATGTAGGAATGTCAGAATTCTTTTTCACTCTGGCGCTAATAAATTTTGGAAGTCTTTAAGCCCTAAGATGATGTTAGGGATAATAGCAATACCAATAAATATTTAATTTAACACGATAACACCCGATCTATTTGGTAGATGTATGTACCAAAAGAAATAATAAGAATAAGCTGTGGATACTCATTTGCTATTCAAAAAGTGTCAAATAATTGGTAATGTTAAATATTCTAATTATTTATTTGAAAAATAAAAATATATGTACATTAATGAAGATGTATAAATTTAAATACAGTTGACCCTTGAACAACGTAAGTTTAGGGTTGCCAACCCCCACACAGTCGAAAATCTATGTATAACTTTTGACTCCCTCGATACTTAACTACTAATAGCTTACTGTTGATCAGAAGACTTACAGATAACATAAACAGGTGATTAACACGTATTTTTTGTGTTATTGTATTATATACTGTGTTCTTATAATAAAGTATTATAGACAAAAGAAAGTGTTATTTAAAAAATCATATGGAAGAGAAAATATATTTACAGTTTATTAAGTGGAAATGGATCATCATAAAGGTCTTTGGCCTCATCGTCTTCATGTTGAAGAGACAGAGGGGGAGGAGCAGGAGGAGGGGATGGTCTTGCTGTCTCTGGGGTGGCAGAGGTGGAAGAGGTGGAGGAGGTGGAAGGGGAGGCAGGAGAGGCAGGCACGCTTGGTATAACTTAACAGAAATGCATCTTAATTTACTTTCTGACATTTTTGATTTTTTATTTCTCTAAAGAGTTTAGTGTCTGTATCATAGAAGGGTCCATGTGGTAAAAAAAAGATCAAAAGCAGTCTTGAATAACTGGAACTCTTTTGCCAGATTGTCCAATGTCAATTTGGTTTTTGGCACTGCTTCCTGCATGTCTTCTTCCTCATCATCTGGCCCTGGTTCAGAAGCACTCTTCTCCATCGAGTCATCTTCTGTAAATTCCTTTGCAGTGGTGTCTTTTAGCTCTTGAATTTCTCCAAGATCCATCTCTTGAAACCCTTCACCCTGCACCTTTTTAGGCATATCCACAATCTCTTTCATGATTTCCTTGATTGGCTCTGTTGTAAATGCTGTGAAGTCATGCACAACATCTGGACATAGTTTTCTCCAGCAGGAATTCATTGTTTCAAACTTGATGGCTTTCACAGCTTTTTCTATAACATTGATGGCATCTCCAATAGTGTAATATTTCCAGACTTTTATGATGTTCTATCAGGGTTCTCTTCCATAGTATTGACAGTTCTTTCCACAGAGCACCATGTTTAATGAACCTTAAAAGTCCTTATAACTCCCTGATCCAGAGGCTGAAATAGAGATGTTGTGCTAGTGGGCAAGTGGACCACTTCAGTGCCTTCAGTGTTGAACTCATGGGCTTCTGGGTGGCCCAGGCATTGTCCAATATCAGAAGAACTTTACAAGGCAGTCTCTTATTGGCAAGGTACTTTCTGACTTCAAGGACAAAACATTGATGAAACCCATCCAGAGAAAGGGTTTTGTTTGTCCAGATCTTCTTCTTGTACAACCAAAAGACTGGCAGGTGGTGTTTATCTTTTCTTTTCAAGGCTTGGGGGTTAGCAGCTTAAAGAGAAGGGAAGTCCTGATCATAAACCTGACTGCATTTGCACAAAACAGTACAGTTAGCCTATCCTTCTCTGCCTTAAATCTTGGTGCTTGCTTCTCTTCCTTTCTAATAAAATGTCCTTTGTGGCATTTTTTTCCCCAGAGTAGAGCACTTTCATGTGCATTAAAACCTGTTTAGACAGATATCCTTTATCCTCAATGATTTTGTTCATGGTGTCTTGGAACTTGTCTGCTGCCTCTAGGTCAGCTGAAGCTGTTTCTCCTGTTATCTTGACATTTTTAAAGCCAAACCTCTTTCTAAAATTATCAAACCATCCTTTGCTGGCATTAAATTCTCCATCTTTATATCCTTCACCTTCTTTTTGCTGTAAATTGTCATATAATGACTTCACTTTGTCTCAAATCATATTAGAGTCTATAGGTATGCCTTTCTTATAGCAATCCTGTATCTCCATAAAAGCTGCATTTTTAATATGAGATATAAACATATTTCACAAAAAGTGCAAGTTTTTTGCACCTGTAGGTATAGCTTCAGTGACAGCTTCAACAATTTCCTTTTTTTATTTTTATTTTTTTACAATGATGTCCTTATACTGGATTCGTTTATCTTGAAATGGCAGGGAATTGCAGATGCAGACCTCAATCTATGATTCATACCAAGCAATTAAACTTTTTCTTACAATGTCATGACTTTTCTCTGCTTCTTGGGAGCACTTCCGGCATCACCATTGGCACTTCATATGGTCCCATAGTGTTATTCAAAGTATATGGTATTGCACTAAATATGATAAAAAATATGTGAGAACAGTAAGAGATCACTTTTTACTGTGATACTCAATTTACTGGAGAGATGAACTGTTCCCATGGAGATGATTTGCATCACATGGCATTTTAAGTGGATACCCACAACACTTGGGCTCACAGCAATAGCTCCTCATAGCAGGAAGTAGCTATGAAATTATTACAGTAATACAGTATGTACTACAGTTAATTTTAAGCAGTTATGACTTAATACTGCATCTTTACATTTGTTTACATTTCTTTAACTGCAAGTGGCACCTTGTACAATCCATGTTTGTGTAATTTTGATAAATTTTAACTTTTTAGAATAGATTTGAGCGTATTTTATGGTAGTAAATGGTAAAATAGACTTGTACCTACATGTATTTCATGCATTCATGACACACCAAATTTAACCTTTTCTTAATTTTTTTGATATTTCTAGGCTATGTGGTTCGTCTGTGAGTTTTTTCAAATTATTGCAAATCTCCCCCAAATTTCCCAATATATTTATTGAAAACAGTCTGCATCTAAGTGGACCCATGCAGTTCAAACCTGTGTTGTTTAAGAGGCATTCCATAAATATTCTGGAATGAATAAAGAAATATAAGGAAAGCCAACTATGACATCCCTAGGGAGTGCTAAAGCTCCAAGTCTTGTTTACTTATGACTTTAGCCAGAGTAAAATTGTTCTCTACTGTTTCAGTGTTTATTAAACATTTATCGAATACTGTGGGTTTCCTTAGAATTGCAAAGATAACCAAGGCTCATTTTTTGCTCTTGAAGCATTTAGACACTGGAATGGCAAGTCCTGCTGGTGATAAATCACAACAAGGTTATCCACTAACTCAAAATACCTGGCCTTTTAGACCAGGTGTTTGGGCCAGGCGTGATTTAAGGGGTATTGCAGCACCCAAGACATTTACTTCAAGGCTATGCCAACTATCATTACAGACCACCCTAAGTCACTTATAACTGTGCCCTAGGATTCCCTCCTCCTTAGGAATTCCACTGAAGCTTGGGCAATTCCCAACATAAGGATATCTAGGGTTGATAAAAATTTAAGAGGTTCTTCAGAAGTAACTTTCTCTTCCTCCTTAGAAATAAATTCAGGATTGACCAAACTTAATTAGCATAGAAAATCCTCCTGTCTTGGTCCTTTAAGACAAGTTACATGTCATTTGATGGTCAGTAGACCCGTTTGAATTAATGGTCATGTGCATTTGGCCATATGCCCCGAAATTTGGGCACTGCCAGAAGTCCCTTAAGGGCTAATGACCTCTTCCTGGCCATAGCTTCTAATTGCAAATGGCTATAATACCATAATTTGAATAGAGGTCAGATAATCATTCATTGAAGTTTTCCATAGTGCAATTGCATTTTTGCTTTTCCTGGCAATGATCAAAGGCTTTCAGTTGTCCCTAATTAGAGAGTATAATTTTTAAGTGCCCAACGCTTAAATTTATTACCAAAAAAACATGTATCACTTGTGCCCTAAACTGAGTTGGAACCTATAATTCTCCCAGGCAAGCAACTTATTTTAACTGCTAGGAATTTTACAACATAGTTTTTATTTTTTAATGTTAAATTGGGAATTAGATGGAGTAATTCTTAATAGAAATGTCTTGGCTAACTCCCTATGTCTCACTGGAAATTTACATACTCATATTAGCTTTTCTGTATTCTATAAGCAAGAAAAAACTCAGTTTTAGTAGGGACCCCTGTTAAAGGGTAGAAATTGCCATAGGAGGTTCCCAATTCTTATCCACCCCTTAGGTAGTATATGCAAACTGAAATAAAACCTGGAGACTTCAAGAGGTAAAGGATTAAAAAATAGGGAAAGGGTAATGCATAATGTTTGTTACCTTGTATAAGAAACAGGATATTTTGCCTTTCTCATCATACAAAGAACCAACACAGATGTTTCTAAATAATGGCTGGTTCCACAAAGGATGTGTTCCTTTAACAGCAAGAGCCATATTTTTGTGTTATGCTGGCTCACCACACATTTAAAATTGACATACATTGAAGAACTTCAAATTTATATCTTCATTTAGGCCATTCATTTAATAGGTCAAATCATCATTATATTTCACTGGTATGGTGGATTTTAATTCATTTAACATTTTAATCTTTCATCAGTTTTTCATTTCAGGGGATTTCACAGCATATATGGGATTTGTATAAATTTGTGTGCAGTAAATTTATTCTTTTAACAGTTTTATTCTTTCATCAGAAATTCATTTAAATGGATTCCACTATATATCACTTCCCCTTCCAGTGCAGCTTTAGGTCAGGCTGTAATTGATGCAAAAGCAATGAGGTATTAAAAGAGATAGGAAATATCTGAAATTGGAAAGAGTTCAAGAAGTGGGCTATTGTAAGGGCATTACGCTCCTCAGATAAGGTGGAGAGGGGAAAATAATATAGCATTTTGATCTGAAGCCTTGCAAGCTTTATAATTTCAGTTCTCAACAAAGTCAAAAAGATCTATTTTATCTAAGCCTGTGTCTTTAAAATAAAATTAACTGCTTCAGCGCCCTGAAACAGCCCCCATATGGCCATGTGAATGTACATGCTTGTCTTTACCATCCATTTGAATTAATGGCACAGCTTCTTTCAGTGAACATTCTATCTCCTGCCTCCCCTCTGCCGACATTCATTAAATGACATCCAACTGATAAACATTAATTTAATAAATACGGTAGCTATGGAAATAACCCAGGGAAGAGGTGCATTCTATCATGTTTTCATACAGAAGTAGATGAAAATCACCAGTAGTGCGTTATAGCTGGTGATAGACAACTGCGGTATAAGAGATGCCTCTACTGAAGAACAGAGGTGCTGGTGCTTGCTTTGTGCGCGTCAGAAAAGTAAAGAGTGACCTTGAGAAAGTCCTCTTTGCTCTCTAGGTCTCTGCAAAGGAAGTGACTGCTTTTATGGTTGTCTACTGTAAGAGGGCGTTGATGTCTTAGACTGGTCAGTGAAATGTGCTACAGAAATGACAGGTGGAAATCAACCTTTGTTTTAATGTGTTAATGTTTCTTTAAAGAAAATTATGCATAAGGAAGAAATGAAAAGAAAGAAAAGGAAGAAAGGAGGGAAAGGAAGGGAAAAAGAGGAAAAAAGGAAGGGATGAGGGACGGACTTACTTCGTGATATTGTCCTTGTTGCATTTAATATATTCCTTTATGAGACTGACAGCTACTTATTAGTCTTCCCCTGGTTTATTGGCACTGTGGAGTGCCTGTTACGCCAAGTGTCTGATAAATGTTTGTTGAATTGAATTGAATTGTACGGAATTAAAAGAAGAAAATTAATAATGCTGGGGAAGATGATCCAAGCCCATCATTCCCTGCCTCCTCCAACCCCCTGCAAGGTCATAGTATAATTTGGTGTTAGAAACTATGAAGTCAATTTACTTATCACTCTATTCATAGAGAATGTCCCTTGCTGCATCTGGCTAGGGAGACGATGTAGCTGAGAGAAAAAAGGTTGCACTCAGGTAAACATCAAAATTAGTATTTCTGATGACAATTATGACAGGTCATGCAAGATTGTGGGAGGGTTATATGAGGATCATACCTTATTTCTAGTCTAATGTCACAATGAGCTCTCTTGTGGCTCCTCTTATCAAATTATGGCGGGCCATCTATAGGTTTAGGTCTGTAGCGAGCTTTTGACATAAGTTTTCACAAGTAAGTTGGGAGCAATCACTGGATTTTCCTGTATATTCAAGGAAGCTCTCTTGGTTCTAGATCCCACAGAAAATTGATTGAAATATAGAAAACCTAGTATATTTCCATTTATGTTTTGAAAAAGCTGCACTTTTCAACAATGGCCTAAGGGAGAAAGGGGGGAGGAAAGGGACAAGAATTTTTTTTTTTTTAAACCTTGGGGGCTTCTGGCACTTCTGTGGAATGCATGCTGGCAAATCTGGTCAACAGTTTTCCAAGTCTATTTAGGTGAGGCTCATAGTCCTCTAAAGGGCACTGTATATGTCCCAGGAAGTTTATTACAGTAATGTGAGAGCATCTTACTGGAGGCTAATTTTATTTGGATTTAACTTATCAACCTAGCTGTCAAACTACAACTGGGAAGGTGAATTTCACTGTGTGGACAATTATATGACCTTTCAAATGATAATTACATGAATTCTTGTGCAGGCATATATTGATGGATGTTAAAACGGGCAGAACCACAAGCCACACCATAGAATCAAGGATAAAAATCATCTTTCCACTTGCCTTTCCTCTATTGCTACTTTTGTAATGCATGAAAACCTTCTTTCAAATGCAAAATGTGAAGCAGGCCCTCATTTATCTAACTGATCTTGCCCACATGTTTCCTTTAGTTTTGTCTGCTCTTCCAACCAGCAACCTCCTGCCAGCAATTTCAGATCAATCTGCTCATCTAGATGGTTTTCTAGCTATTACTCTTTTTTTTTAAAGTATTAGTGAGATCTTCACTTAATACTTGAGTAATCTGGTTCAGGATGAGTTAAGAAAGTCTGCAAAACTGTAGTGATCAATTTCATGAAGACTGAGTCCCCACCATGTATTAAAGGATTTGAGCTTATTAGTGTTGTTAGCAAAGGTATAAAGAGTTCCCTTTGCACTTTTTGAAAATTCGTGCTTACATGGTGTATCCTTTTCCATCTTTTTACTTTTAACCTACCTATGTTGTTTTCGAATTGAGTTTCGTGGAGATAGTGTAGAGTTGGGTCATGTTTTTTATCCATTCTGCCAATCTCTGTTAGTATGTTTGTATATTTAGACTATTTACATTAAAGGTAACATGATAAGGCTTAAGTCTGCCATACTGTTTGTTTTCTGTTTATTCTGTCTATTTCTAATCTCTCTGTCTCTCTTTTCTTGCCTTCCTGTGAGTTACTTTGCCATTTTGGGGGCTTCCATTTTGATTTATCTATGTTTTTAAGTATATTTGCAAGGGATGGAATTTTGTCCTTTCCAATTCATATGTTGAAGCCCTGACCTACAATGTGATGGTATTTGAAGATAGGGCTTTGGGGAGGTTATTAGATTTAGAGAAGGTCATAAGGGTGACTTTCATGATGGGATTAGTGACCTCATAAAAGAGGAAGATGGAGAGATCTCTTTTCCTCTCTTAGCTCTTGCACAAAGAAGAGGTCACGTGAGTACACAGCAAGATAATCACTGCCTACAAACCAAGAGAAAAGGCCTCAGAATGAAACCTACCTTCCCGGTACCTTGATCTTAGACTTCCCAGTTTCCAGAACTCTGAGAAATAAATTTATGCTGCTTAAACCACCCAGTCTATGGTATTTTGTTATGGCAGCCCAAGCTGACTGATAAAATATTTCTTTGTATAGCTTTCTTAGTGGTTGCTTTGGGTATTATAATATGCAGTAAAACTTACCATGGTGTACTGGTATAGAAATTTTACCACAGTGAGTGAAGTGTAGAAACCTTATTTCCATTTAGGTCTCTTTATCCTCCCACTTTTAAAATACAATTACTTGAATATTTTCTCTTCATTAATTGAGCATCATATCTGATAGTGTTATAATTTTTGCTTCGATCATCAAATATGATTTTAAAAAGTCATGAGGAGGATAGTCTACTCCTCTTATTTTTATGTATTGCATTTTTTGTCCTTCCTTTCTGGTGATCCAAATCTTATTTTGCTATCATTTCCTTTCTGTTTGGAAAACTTCCTTTAGACATTCTTTAAGGATAAGTCTACTGGTGACAAATTCTCTTAGATTGCCTTGTCTGAGAATGTCATTATTTTCTTGTTTGTTCTTGAAGGATATATTTGGGGTTGATGGTTCTTCTCTTTAGGCATTTGAAAAATGTCAGACTTCTTTTTGGTCTCTGTGGTTTCGGATGAGAAAACTGTCATTTTAATTGTTGTTCCCCTATAGGTAATGTGTCATTTTTCTCTATCTGCTTTCAAGATATTTTTCTTTGTTTTTAGTTTTCAGAACTTCAATTATAATGTGTCTTGGTGTGGATTTTTTTGACTTTATTCTATTTGGGGTTTGCTTAGCTTCTTGAAGCTCTAGGTGCATGTCTTATACCAAATTCAGAAACTTTCCAGCTATTGTTTATTCGAATATTTTCTCAGCCCACTCTCTTTCTCCTCTTCTTATCAGGCTTTGATGACGTACATATTGGGTCTTTTATTATTGTCCCACAGATGTCTGAAGCTTTGTGTGTGTGTATTTTAATATTTTCTTTCTCTGTTGTTTAGATTCAGTAATTAGTTGTTATATCGTCAACTTCACTAATTCTTTCCTCTGTCATATTCATTCTACTATTGAGACCCTCTAATGATTTTTTTAGTTCAGTTATTATATATTTTTTATATTATATTTTTTAGTTATTATATTTTTGAATATTTTATATTAATTTCCATTTGGTCTTATATTTTTAGTGACATTCTCTATTTTTTCATTTGTTTTAAGGGTGTTCATAATTGCTTATTAAAGAATTTTTATGATGGCTATGGGAAAATCCTTGTTAGACAATTTCAATATCCCATCTATATCAGTGTTAGCATCTGCTGTCTTTTCTCATTCAAGTTGTGATTTTTTTGGTTTTTTGCTATGGCAAATGATTTTTCATTGGATCTTGGACATTTTGACTACTATATTATAATACTCTGGACCCTATTTCAGCTTTATTAAGTAGTAACCCTCTTTTATGGACCTACATTTTATGGGCTACAGTTGCACTGACAATTTAGCTTTCTGAGCTTTTGTAGTCTACTTCAGTCTCTTTGGTTTGCTTGGTGATGCTGGGCCTCCTGATCATTCTTTTGATGCTGGTCAGCAGGCCAAGCCACGTGGAGTCTCTAGATGAGGAGAAGGAGACTCCTGCTCATGAGGTTGAGACACTTCCATGAGATTCCTATTATTGGTAGGGCTCCCATTCAATCCTTGCCTGAGAAGAATGTCTGGTGTCTCTAAGTGGAGGGTTTGGAAAGGGGAGGATGGAGAGTCTTGGCCATGGAGGCAGAGAAAAATTCCCCAGGTTGCTCGTGGTTGGCAGGACTCCTGTTTATGTTGGCAGGGGTGGGCAGGGAATCTCTTTACCTGGGTGACATTCTGCCACTGAGTTGGCAGTCAGAAGATATTGGCCTGGTTCTCCTTCTGCAGATGGAATAAGGGGTATGTTCAGAAGATGCCAGGCTGATGTGTTTTTCCTCCATTCCTGGGGTCTCTAGCCAGTTCACCTTCCTTTCTTCATCTTTCAATGTCCTTTTATGGTTGCCTTGTGTTATTTTCAGGGTTTATACTTGTACTTAGTTGAGGAGAAACAGGGAATGATGAGTCTTCACCATCTTGTTCATATCAGATTTTTCCTTCTGCATTTTTAAATTTCTTGAATACATATTTTGATAAGTCAGAAGTCATCTCCTAGGTTTTCATTATAAATCCTTGTGCTTTTATGTACTTAGTGACTTTTAATTAAATATTAAGAATAGACTTGTTAAAAAAACTGAGAAGAAAATTTATCAAAAATTTTTAGTGGTTATATTTTGGATAGTGGGATTGTGGGGTATGCTCATTTTCTGCTTTCTTATTTTCTGTATGTTCCAGTTTTTTAAAATAATACCACTATTACTTATTGTACTAGTAAAAGTGTTATTTAGCAAAGGTAAAAGAAGCAGCATGAGAAAGAAACATGTATTAAGCATGGTTAGGCTATAAAGCACTGAGAAATAGTGGAAACAATAACATCTTTTTTTAAATTTTATTGTCAGGCACTGGACTCGTGGCTTTCTGTGTATCATGCTTACATAACATAACATCTTCAGAACTCTACTTGGCCAGCCAAAAGAGAAAAAAGAAATAACACCTTCAAAATTAAACAAAAGTGGACTAGAGGGCAAGGGGAAAAGATGGTCATTTTATAAACAGTGCTTGGTCAATTGGATATTCAGAGGGGAAAACATATATATCTCTACCCATATCTCTCACTATGCATAAAAATCTATTCTAGATGAAGTGCAGACCTGCAAGTAAAAGGTAAACCAATAAGTCTTTTAGAAGAAGTATAGAAGAATATTGTCACTTTCCGGGCTACCCAGAGAGGGGCCCATGTGGCGTTCTTCTGGACTCCTGTCAAAACTTAAAGGGAAACTTTCACAATGTCGAAAGCCCTTGATGTCCTGCAAATGAAGGAGGAGGATGTCCTCAAATTCCTTGCAGCAGCAACCCACTCAGGTGGCACCAACTTGACTTCCAAATGGAACAGTACATCTACAAAAGGAAAAGTGATGGTATCTACATCATAAATCTGAAGAGGACCTGGGAGAAGCTTCTGTTGGCAGTTCTTGCCATTGTTGCCATTGAAACCCCTGCTGATGTCAGTGTCATATCCTTCAGGAATACTGGCCAGCAAGCTGTGCTGAAGTTTGCCGCTGCCACTGGAGCCACTTCCATTGCTGGCTGCTTCACCCCCGGAAACGTCACTAAAAGATCCAGGCAGCATTCCAGGAGCCGCGTCTTCTGGTGGTTACTGATACCAGGGCTGACCACCAGCCTCTCACAGAGGCATTTTATGTTAACCTACCTACCATTTCTCTGTGTACCACAGATTCTCCTCTGTGTTATGTGGACATCACCATCCCATGCAACAAGAAGGGAACTCACTCAGTGCATCTAACATGGTGGATGCTGGCCTGGGAAGTTCTCCGCATGCGTGGCACCATCTCCTGTGAACACCTGTGGGAGGTCATGCCTGATCTCTACTTCTACAGAGATCCTGAAGAGATTGAAAAGGAAAAGCAGGCTGCCACTGAGAAAGCTGTGACCAAGAAGGAATTCAGGGTGAATGGACTGCTCCAGCTCCTGAGTTTACTGCTACTCAACCTAAAGGTTGCAGATTGCTCTGAAGGCCTGCAGGTGCCCTCTGTGCCTATTCAGCAGTTCCCTACTGACGACTGGAGCGCTCAGCCTGTCACAGAAGACTGGTCTGCAACTTCCACTGCTCAGGCCACTGAATGGGTAGGAACAACCCCTGAGTGGTCTTAAGCTGTTCTTCCACAGCTCTTAAACAAGATGGAAATAAGGTTTATGGAAAATAAGCATCAGTTTCTAAAAAAGAAAAGAAAAGAATGTTGTCAAGATCTTAGATTAGGAAAACATTTCTTAATGGCCCAGAATCAATAGTCACAAAAGAAAAAATTGATAAATTAGACTATTTTAAGAATATCTGATAGTCAAACAACACTATTTAGAGAATGAAAATGAACCTACAGATTGGGAAAAAATGTTTTGCAAGTCGATAAGAAAAAGATAGAAAATCCAAGTAGAAACATGAGTAGATATCCAGAAAAGAGGATGCCAAAATGACCAATAAACATATGATAAGGTGTCCAACTTTGTTAGTCATTAGAGAAATGCAAATTAAAATCACAATTTGATGCTACTGCATGCCCATCAGAATGGCTAAAGTGAAAAACAGAAAATGCCAAATATTAGTGAGGATATAGAGCAACTAAACTGTCATATGTTGCTGGAAGAGTGTATATTGGTGCAACTACTTTGGAAAATAGTTGTCAGTGTTAACTCAAGTTGAACATGTGCATATCCTATGACCCAACAGTTTCAATCCTAGTTATGTGTTCAAGAGAAATGTATACATATGTTTACTAAAAGATAAATACAAAAATATTCATAGCAGTGCTACTCATAATAGCCCCAAACTAGAAACTACCCAAATATCTACCAGTTGTAGAACTGATAAATACATTACAGTACAATCACATAATGGAAACCTATATAGCAACAAAAATGAGCAAACTACAACTATAGCCACAATATGGATGTATTGCATAAACATGGAACCAAATCAAAGACGCCAGATATAAAAATCACATACTATATGATTACATTATATACTATTTACACACAGACAAAACTTATGGTGTTAGAAGTCTGGATAGTGCTTATCATTTGAGGGAGGAAATGACAGGAAGAGGGGACAAGAGTGTTGGTTCTGGGATGCTGGTAATCTTCCATTTCTTAATCTGAGTGTTGGTTACATGAGTGTGTCATACTTGTAAAAATTAATTGAGCTTACATTTGTTTTGCATTCTTTTTTGAACATAAGTTATTGTTTAATAAAAATATGACTCTATTTTAAAATATAATCAAATTTTATTTAAAAATAAAATGAGATGAAACAACTACATTTGTTTACTCTTATAAGTTTTAGTTTTTATGCAATCTGTTTTTCCAGGCTACAGAAAGGGAAGGACAATAATCAAGAAGCAGGAACTGGTGACAGATGGTCCTTGCTCTCTAAGCTACTACTGTGGCTTAGGAATCATATCTCATGCTGCTTCTCCTTTAATTGAACAGATCCAAATAGAATCTCTTTTGTCTGATATTGGTATAGCCACTCAAATTTTCTATTGGTTAATTTTTTGCATGGTATATCTTTCTCCATCTTTTTATTTTTAACCTATTTGTGTCTTTGAATCTAAAGTATGTCTCTTGTAGACAGCAGATAACTGGATCTTTTTTTAATCTATCTCCTAATCTCTGCCTTTTGATTGGAGTGTTTAATCCCTCTATGTTTAATGTAATTACTGATGAGGTAGGACTTATGTCTGACATTTTGGTAGTGGTTTCCTATGTCTTATATCTTCTTGCTCCTCTATCCCTATGTTACTTCCTTCTTTTGTGTTAAATATTTTCTAGGGTAGCATTTAAATCCTCTTGTCATACTTTTATTATATTTTTGATTCATTCTCTTAATGATTTCCCTGAGGATTACAAATAACAATTTATAACAGTCTAGTTCATACTAGTGTTATCTTAATTTCAATAGTATAAGAAACTTTGCTCCTATATAGCTCTGTTTCTTCACTGTCCTTTGTGGTATTATTGTCTTGCAAATGACATCTTTATACCTTATAAGCACATCAACTGAGTTTTATAATTATAGCTTTGTATAATTGTCTTTTAAATCAAATAGAAGAAGAAAAAGAGTTAAATACAAAAAATACATACTGCCTTTTATATTTACTTATATAACCTCTACTAGTGTTTTTTCATTTCTTCATGTGAATTCAAGTTACTGACTAGAGTCCTTTTATTTCAGCCTGAAGGACTCTTGTTAGTATTTCTTGTAACAATACTGATAAATTATCTCAGTTTTTGCTTAACTGGGAATATTTTCATTTCTTATATATATTTGAAGGATGGTTTTACTGGATGCAGGCTTCTTTGTTGATGATCTTTTTCTTTCAGTGCTTTGAATGTGTCGTCCCACTGTTTTCTGGCCTCCATGGTTTCTGATAAGAATTTAGCTGTTAATCTTAATACATGTCTCTTATACATAAACAGTTATTTCTGTCTTGATGCTTTCAAGAATCTTTTTGTCTTTCAACTTGTTTGATCTATCTAACACTTTGATTATGATCTATCTAAGAGTGAATATCTAACATTGCCAGTAATACTTGTGTTGACTTTACTGATTTTACTATAGAAGTGAAGTCTGTCACCAACAGAGTTCCAGCTCTTTTCATTAAGTTCCCAAAAGGTAGCTTCACATTCCCTTGGGCCTAAGTACACATATATGTCTGTGTCTTCCCTCAAAGATATCTAAGTGTGCACAAAGATATCTGGTCACACTTATTGCACCAGGATGAAGGCCAGTCCCTTTGAATTCCACTTGCTGTCTGGGATATTCTCCTCATAGGTTGGAACTGCTTTTATTTCTCCTCTTGTTGGAATTTCAATAGGTGTTCTCCAAAGTTTTCTTTGTCATTCTTCTAAGGAGAATCCAATGTCTTTGTGCCAGTAAAACTGATAGTATCATGCTCAACATTATGGAAGTAAGCTTGATGACTTGACTTTTCTTCCTTTCATTGACCACGTTTTCTCAAGTTCTTCTTTCCTGAATTGATAAAGAAGATGACAAATTAAAGAGCTAAAGGACCTATTGAAGTGATTAAGATTACTGTGCCTCAATAGCATATAATTCCTTTGCCAAAGAGATTAGAATGTATCACAGTAGTAAAGAGGTATGAATTGGAGTGAAGGACGGGGACATCTGCTTTTGGTCTTTGAGGACTGGATTCCTTTCCTCTCTTCTTACCAACTGCAGAGTTCAGTGAGGTCATATTGTGGTAAACTATCTTTGAAAATAACTGTGCTACATGATGCATCCAACTTTAAAATTAACTCTCCCATTTGGAAAGAGAGTGATTGTAATAGGATAGTGGAATGGGACTTTGAGCTCACTGGTTTTCACAAATGGAAAAATAAACAGGCTTTGATGAGTTTGTTCCTCATTGGTTTATAGAGCATATAGTTCTGTAGTTGTCTCTTTGTCACTTTCCTTAGAGAGGTTGGATATGTTCAGATGACTAGTATTCCCTGTCTTTCAGGGAATTGCTAGTATAAGAGAGAATAAACACTATCCAGGTAACCGAATGAGAAAGTGGGTCATGAGACTCTCTTCCATTTGACTCTTATGTTTTGTTTTGTCTTGTTTTACCTGCATTAGTGAATATTTCCAGGAACTCCAATTGGCCACATTATTGGCAAACTTAATAAAAATGTGATAGTGAGAAGTACCAAGCAGTGGCTACCACACTGATATGTTTGGTTATTTGGCCCCTCCAAATCTCATGTTGAAATTTGATCTCCAGTGTTGGTGGTAGGGCCTGGTGGGGGGTCTTTGGGTCATGAGGGCAGATCCCTCCTGAATGGCTTGGTGCTCTCCCTGTGGTAATGAGTGAGTTCTACCTGTGTTAGTCCATGCTGAGAGCTGATTGTTTAAAAGAGCAAGGCACCCCCTCCTCCCTTTCTTGTTCCTTCTCTCACCATGTAATACACCTGCTCCCCCTTTGTCTTCTGCCTTGATTGGAAGCTCCCTGAAGCCCTCACCAGAAGCAGATGCTGGCACCACACTTCTGTACAGTTTGCAGAATCATAAGCCAAATAAATCTCTTTTCTTTATAAATTACCCAGTCTCAGGTATTTCCTTTATAGCAATACAAATGAGCTCACACACACACTAACACAGGAGAATAAATTGCAGTGATTTTGTGCTTTTATTAGAGTCAGGATTCCTTCAGAGATGAATCCAGTTACTGAGGGAGAAGTTGACTATGGTTGAGCACTGATAGTTGTTCTCTGAACTGGAAGACTTGTATGTACGCTTTTATAATCCTCTGTCCTAGAGATCATCTATTATTGCTGCTTGAATCTCCCTACTTTCCTGTGGTTGGAAAAATACTCTCTTAACAAAACTATTATCTTTAAACAGATTCTGGTTCATAAATGGTTTATGAACCAGAGAGATCTTAGGTACTGTCTTAGATGGCTAGAATGGTTACCCATGATTGCAATCGGTCGATACAAAACCTCTAGATCTGCCATTTATGAATTTGCTGTCCATCTTTTTTATGAAGATTAAGGTGTCATTTAAAAATACAGTCAAGAAGAAGTATTTCTTAAACTATATATATCCTAGGCCTTCATCAGATTAATATTATTGGTCATCACATTGATAAAGATGTGAATAAACTGAAAAGGATATTGAAGAGAACAATGAAAATGATTAAAGGGATAAAACATATCTTAGTGTAAGGATAAAAGGAATAGTTTAGTTTAGAGATGAGAAACCCAAGGGAAGTCTTGATCACTATTTTAAATTGATTGAAGGCTTTTATGAGGAGCACGCCTAACAGGTATTCTTTCTGTCCATGAAGAACAGGATAAGAAAACAGACTTAACTCTTTATTTTATTATTATTATTATTTTATTTGCTGATTAACTACTTAGCTAGATATTAATAGGATTTATTTCCCACTACCTAAATCACTCCCTGGTGGCAATTTGGACGCTTAGAGTTGTACATTAATTTTTTCAGGGCCCAGGGGCACCATTTAGTACTCTTGAGGAATAGTGCTATGTACTAAAGAGTATAGGGCAACCTGAAACTGGCTCACTGGTCATTGAGTTATAGATCAAAAAATGACTTTCAGAGATCATCTGGCCCAGGCTTCTGAGGGGAATAACAGAATCATAGAAAGTAGGGGTTTTATACACTTATTAAAGCTCTCCAGGAATGGATATTCCACATCCTTTCTCATTTTATATAATGAGAAATACACACATATACTAACACACACACACATAGTTTCATTACATACATTTTTTGAACATATGAAAGCAGTTTTTTAGATGCTGATGGTTAGGGGATAGGAAGTGGAGGGTGTTGAGTTGAAGAGGAATCCATTGATTCTTTTTAAAAATGGACACAATAAATAATTAATGCAGAAGAAATGATTTATGAAACTCATAAGTCTAATTTTTATTTCTTCTCATGTTATACAAATTTATGTAAATGACTTAAGAAACTTTAATCCATAATTAGTTAAAAATCAGTGTTACATGTGTATCCTGTATTTGTACTGAATATACAGTGAAGGTGAAAATTAGCAGTGGTATATTTCATATTTGGATCAATTTTTCCTATGATGGTAGTCAAGTGGGCTGTCTAACTGACAGAGGCATGGTACAATACATGTAATAATATTTGACATCCTTCTGTGACTTCCTGCAGGGCAAGGAGAAGGTGATGGGGGAATATTCTCCCTTCCTACTCCTTCACAACTGAACTTAATGATAGGGTGACATCATTGAAAAGACCCTAGATAGGTAGAACTAAGAAGGAGAAATTAGGACTGTGGCATAGAGTAATCTTCTCTATTGAGGTGGAAAGTTGCTTATGTTCTAACTGATGGAGAAGAGAAAGGCTTTATTTCAGGATTTGATACTGATACTTTTGGTATGTAGTTAGATTCTTATTTTGTTATCTATGCATCTTTTTTTCTATTTAAAATTTTAGAGGGTGTATATAAAGCAAATGATTTAATGAGATGTACACCCAGTGTCCCCATTTTGCTTCCTATGCCAGCCCCATAGTCCCCCCCAGGTGAACTATTATCAGGTAATACTGGTTTAGCATCTCTGTTTCCAGTACTGGGGGTCAGTACACATCTGATAACTTTTATTTTTAATTTACTAATCAGAAAAATTACAGCATTATTCATAAAAATAAATGTGACATGATCATGGATTATATAAAATTATAGCTGTATAATCCCAGAAAGCCAGATAAAATATTGGTCCAAAATACATATTCAAGTATTGTGTATACAAAGTATGAAACACTAACATGAGAATGATAAACTGTAGTTAATTAATTAATTCATTCCACATACATTGAACCTCTACTCTATACAGAACACTGTCTTAGGTATTGTGCGAAATCAAAAGAATCTACATAAGGTGTTGTCCTGCAGAAGCCGGGCAAGGACATGTCTATTCAAAGTTAGTTTGTTACTATCTGAGGATCCTTGTTTCACTATCACTTAGGCCACGTTGGGACCAGCTTTCATTTGCAGAGAGTGGCTACTGCAACTTTTTGAAACAACTTCCAATATCATCCAAGGACCTTTTCCTCTTTGCTTCCTCGACCCTGTTCAGAGGCAGATGGACCCTAAGAACTTGTGTGAAAGTATTGTTTCTAGACCTCCCTGTCATAGCAGCCCACATATTTAGCTTTACTCTATCTTTACCCCACCATGATCCATGTATCAGAGAACTCAATGAGTGTGTTCTGGAGCTTTGGTAATATGAGGCAGGTTCATTCTTAGGAAGAATCAGGATCGTTCTTGAATCTTAAAGCATCGCTAATAAAATTGTGGGCTCATAGAACAGTAACGTGGACATCACTTGAGAGCTTCGGAAAAAAGCAGGATCTCAAGTCCCACCTCAGACCTAATGAATCCGAATCTACATTCATACCCATAAACTAGTGAAAGATAAACGAATTGAAAGATCCCCCTATTATATTCTTAATTTGAGTTCAGATTAAGACACAGTTGGTTAGGGTGTGATTAATGAATTCTTGGGTTCAATACCATGCAGTCAACCGAGGGTAGGGATTATATATTTCAGTGATGTTTCCAAAATGCCAAAATGGTGCTGACACAAAGTAAACACTAAATAGATAAGTGTTGAATAAATGTATATGTCCTGTCCAGCACTAAGCATAGAGTTTTCTCTATACATAGTACTATATATAGTTGTTGAATACAGATTTGCAGATAGAAAGTTGGCATTTCAATCACTATTCCCCAATCTCTAAAAATGCATTATCTTCAACCTTATGAATTCTTATATAAATGCATTTCATTCAGTCATTCTATAATATTTATTAACCTTCTCTACTATTCCCTTTGCCAGGAATTTGGAATTAAAGAAAAGAGATTTTTCTTGCCCTCAGGATGTTTAAAGTCTGGTTCACTGACAGTTATAAAAATATTAATATATGCAATGGTGAAAGGATATACAGATATATATATATATATGCAAAGTACAATGGAAAGGTAGGAAGATAATTTAATTTTTCTGAAGTATACCAAGAATGGCTTCACAGAAGCAATGTTTGAAGTGAGACTTAGTGGATGAGTAGTACTTAAAGACAGAAAAGCGTGAGCACATTCCAGATGAAGGAATCAAGGTGCAAGGGAGCTTATAAAGTAACTTATTTCTGGAGATAGGATATGAAGGGTACATGAGACTGAGCAGGAAGGCAATGCCCTGACCAAGAAAACCTTTGCAGGCTTGTTAAGGAGGAGTCTGTGTATCTTTGAGCAGACAATGTGGGAGCCACTGAAGAATTTTGAACAGGACATGGCATGGCCAGATGTATATTTTAGAAAGCTTAGTGAGTGAGGAGGCATTACAACCAGAGTCAGAGAGATCAATTAGGAAACTATTGTAATAGTCTATACTAGAAGTCACAAGAGATCAGACTGCAACAGGGAATGGAGAGGGAAGAAATAGCAGAGATTTTCTCCTTGACCAAACTCTACTCAGGCTTTCCAGAACAGTTTTTCAACTAGGCCTCAACTTTAGGACTTCCTTGTTTGTCTCTGCATTGTCTACTTTCAGCAAGAACCCTGACAAGTCAGTTTAGCCATCCTTGATAACTGATCACCCTTGATTTCTGATCAGATTCCTCATTTTCCACCATCTGCTAGGTGATATCTGATCATCCTGGCTTGCTTTCAGCAAGAATCCTGTTGGGTTGGTTTAGCCACAATTTCCCCATTGCCCCTGATATTCCCTCTTAGTAATTTTCTGTCTACTTACCCTCATCCTTCTCTTTGGCTATAAGTTCCCATTTTTTTTATTGTATTTGGAGTTGAGCCCAATCTCTCTCCCTATTGCAAAACCCCACTGTAGTGGTCCCTACAACCTCTCACAATAATCTCCCCCGGAATAGAGTCTGCTTTACCATTTTTAAACAAGTGTCATTGAATAATTTTTTCTTTAATAAAAGGGAGAGAAAGTATTCTCAGGAAGTACACAGGTATAAGGGTGAGGGGGACTGTAGAGTTGCCTATGTTCATTAAACTTGGGCAAAGTGAGAGTGAATTGCTCTTGGTAGAATTATTTTCACTCTCTAATGAATAGTCACTTGTCATGTTCATAAAGTAAAAAGAGCCAGTAGTCTTCTGAGCATCAAGAAGCATTATACTTGGTCCAAGAACCTAGAAGATAATTCTATTGAGAATTTCAGAATCAATATGGAGAAACCCAGGCTACTCTGCATGAAAGCCTAGACAGAGAAATTATCCTGAAAAGCACTGTTAAGACTGGTCCATGATATAAGAGTATTGGCTATGAGTTATGACTGATTTATTTCCTCTACTAGGAAAGTAGACATATACAAGACATTCCTTAGATATATATAGGTCAATTATTGCCCACATGATATGATTTAGGGGGTAACTTAAAAAGCCTCCCCTGCCCCTGTCTTTACTGGTATCCAAAATTCTTATCATTGTAGAAGAGCCATGCATTTGGGGTAAGAAGTTACCTACATCAGGAGAAGACACTGAAGATACTCCTGGGCTCTTGAGACACAATAAAGAGTCAGGAAAGGTAAGGTTGGGTCTGTACATGAGTATAAAGAGCCACTTTGCTAAATTTCTCATTTGAATGTAGTTTAATTAGGCAGCCAGTCAGATTATGGCTTAATAAGGTCTAACTCAGAGCTTCTCAAATGTTAATGTCCTTAGAAAAATCTAAGGATCTAGTTAAAACACAAATTCTGATTCAGTAGGTTTGAGATACGACCCAAGACTATATTTCTAACAAATCCTAAGTGATGTTGTATTGCAAACATTGCTCTAAAACAAAACACCAAGATGTGAGGAGTAAGGGCTCTGAAGGAATAAGACACAGTTTATGTAATTTGGGGGTTGGTTGGGGTGTATAAAGGTTTATTTGTCTTCATATTTCCTTTACATAATGTCTCTGAATGCCATTCGTCTATATGACACAGAGAAACTGGTTTCTTTGAGCAATGCTTTATTTGTGTGAACACTGCCAACAGGTTATGTAAGGCATACTGGTCATGTGCCTTAGAATCCTTCGCTTCTCTAAGAGTAAGGGTCTAAAGGCACAGATGAACTTGCTATGTTTGTAAACAAAAGTGCCTTCATGATGACTTAAAAAAATCTCCAACCAGATCCACAAATTCACAAGCTATAAGAAATTAAAAATGAAGAGAAACTATTTATAAAAGTAAGATAAATAACTGGGGATGAGTCAAAGAATTCTCATCTCAAAAATACCTCATTCTATTACAATTACTTGCATGTTTTCTTGAATTTGCCTTTATTTTTTCTGAACAATCTAAATAATTGCCCACATTTTCCATTTCATATAGACATATCCTGGTTGTAATTAGAAGAAAAATGCATCTGGTTGAATATAATCCAAGGCATAAAGCTGAAGTGAAGATATTAGATATAGGTGACAGAACACTTAAGGTAAAATTAAAAAATTGGTCCTGGGTATATTTATCATTGTCACTTCTTGCATAAAAAATAGTGCTTTATTTTTAACAAAAGATTAAAATTTTACTAAATGGCAGTTTGCACAGTAGCAGTGCAAACAAATGGAAATTTTATCTGGCCTGAATTCAGCCTTTAAAAAACTCTTATTCATTGTTTAAGTACAACAATTATTTTACTTGGGTCAATTTATTTAGTTATTTTATATTTTAAATAGATTTAAAATATGTGACTATGTACTATTACCTGGCTTTGAAAATTAAGCCTGTGGCGCTGTTCCTACTATATAGCAACTCCCTGAAATTTTCTACAGGCAGACAGGCAGAGTATAAAAAAAGGATTAAAACTGCTTTCTGTATCCTCAGCTTTATCAAGGATAACACAGAAATGTCCATCATTCTTATTGCCTAGAGAGTTCTAAAGCATTAACAATTTATCTAGTTTTTATGTAATAAAAGCTAGAAAGTATATATTTTTAATACCAATCACCAAATCCTACCATAATGCAAAAAGTTGTATTGCAAGTTTGATTGGTACGATTCCTACTGAATGAATAAAATACAACATGCTCCTAGAAAAGCTGGTATCCAATAAACTTGACAATAAAAAAATCTCATCCAAAGGGGTTAGAAAGGTATTTGGGGAAACACACTGCTTCACAAGAAAGCTACTATCTTCGATGTGTAAATTTTTTTTTTTTTTGGTTTGTCAGGATGAACAACATGAAGCATTGGCTTTTGCAAGAAAAAAGTTGTTAACAGCTGCTTTAGACATATATATAAGATGTTGATTGCAATGTTGCTGGAGTTATTTCACCATTCCTTATCATTTGTCCAGAACTGCTTTTAAGAACTGAGTTCAAACAGAGGGCTCACAGTGCTAGCCCTAGGCAAGCTGTCAAGAAAGTTTGTTTTTCAACAACACGCAATCTCTTCCCACCTTATCCCTTCTCTTCACCTTCTTTCTAGCCCGCAGTGTTTATGTCCTGGCAGGGGAAGGGAGGGGGGATCTATTTATCTTCATTAAAAAAATTTTTTTTATTTGTACAAATTTATGGGGTACATGTGAAGTTTTGTTACATGTATATCATGTGTAGTGATCAAGTCAGGGTATTTAGGGTGTCCATCTCCCAAGTACAATACATTTTTGTTTAGCTATAGTCAATCTAATCTGCTATCAAACACTGAATTTATTCCTCCTAACTGTATGTTTGTATGCTTTAACTCATTCTCTTCATCCTCTGCCACTCACCCTTCCTGGTCTCTATTCTCTATCATTTCTCATAAAAATCCAAAGGTTCTTTTTACAGGAAAGGAGAAGGTGTTTCTGACAACATCCATATAATAAGCTAGTTAACAGAAAGAATCTCCTAAAACCAAATTAATACTAGAGAAATCTACTATATTTTCTTCAGGGATTAGTATGCATATTTCATAATAATTGTAATTTATGTTTTATGGATTATCAATAAATTAATATTGCTAGAAATATTTTAAGGAAGTTAAAAGCCTAGTTAAAACAAGTTTTCAATACAAACACAAAAAATAAATATAAAAGATGAAAATAAATTATCGTCATTCATAAAATGCAGAAAACATAACAGAAAAATAAAATTAGGCAAGATGACTCTCTATCTCTCCTCCCTCATTCCCTCCATTCTTCTTGAAATCCTTAAAGTGTCAAAAAGATGAAAAGGAACAGCCAAATGAATATAAAAGTAGTCAAAAGGAAGTTGATAAAATGGCCATTGAGGGAATTGAACAGTGGTAGAAATGGCTTTAGGCGACTGGACTTTACATACCGTCCTAGGTCCTAAGAATGTGGTCCAAGATCCCCTTGCCTTAGAATCACCTGACAGATTATTTGATATACAAATGTCTGAACGCTGCCAAAGACCTCTGAATCAGAGTCTCTGGAAGTTGGGCCTTTATCAGCATTTTAAACAAGCCCCCCCTGAAATTCTAATATACATCATTGTTTGAAAACTTCTACATGATTCTACTCTACAATCAACTGGCCTTTTGTGCTTGACCTCTAGACAGTGTCTAAGGCTAATGGTCTTCTTTTCCTTGCATTGTAGAAGTGTAAAAATGTTATGTTGCTTTACAAAGCACCAAACAATAGCTCATCTGTTCTCAAATTATCTGTCTCTGAAACTTCAAAAACTAGGAAAGCACAATTCTCTCACAGAAGTTTTCTCAGTTTCATGAATTTGACCCCATTGTGATATTTCTTGAATCCACCAAGAAATTGTGGTAAATGTGAAATATCCAAAAAAGCAACACAAAATATGTTGAAAAACAAAGCTGTTTGTTTACTTAGTAAAGTAAGAGAGAACATTACCTTATTGAGTCTTAGTAGTATCTCAAGAAGGCAAATGTCAGGAGTCTGGGCTTAAGTGGGTCTTAGGGCATGTGGCTTGAGGTGAAGCACTGATTGGGCCTGTGCAATATTTATGACATAACATTTTTATATTGGTCGACTCAAGAAGGGAGGGTCTTGAAGTGAATCTTGATAAGTAAACTGCAATTGGATAAATGGTTTGTCCAGGTGAGCAATCTATTGTCCTCATAGGAGAGGAAAATAGTTGCCCAGACAAGAGAGCTCACTGGAATTTTCTTAAAGCAAACAGGAAAGTTGTTTATTGATTTCTAACCTTATTTTCTTGGGCAAGAATTTCCTGAAGCAAATAGTTGTCATGTTAATGCAGGTGGCTTCAGTTCTCACTAACAATTGCCAGGCTCTGTGGACAGAGGTAGTCCTCAATTCTCAAACCAAAGGAGAGTCAAAGAGGCCTTTCCTGGGATCTCTTTATTCTAAATTTTTCATTTTAAATTCTTGGAGAACTTCATTCAACAAATATTTGTTGACTATACAGTGAAAGATGGAAAATTCCAGGCACAGATACTGCTGTTGTCTTCCACCCACTGACCATGACAGACATTAATAATCAATCACAGCATTCCTTCCAACTCATGCTGAACTTGGCCTCATGATCTTTTTTAAAGTAGCATTTAAGGCAACCATTTTCAATTGATCAGAGTAGTTACCGAAATGGCAACCTAAAGGACTGTGTTAAGCATTTGGGGACTGTGAAGGTGAACTGGGCATACATTGTGTCCTCAAGAAGTTTGGAGTTAAGAAATCATAGAGAGTACCCCGGGGGACATTGCTAAGTGTTTGGTTACAGCAAAGCCAACACGAATGTGAGTAGTAGACAGCAAGTACAGATAGAGAGCTGGTGGCATTTGTAAGTGGCCTTTGAGGTGAGACCAAAGCATGTGACTGACACTTATGTGATAGGGAACAGGGAATGACTGGCTCATGAAAAGCTGGGAAAGAAAGAATCACAACTGTGCTTCAAGAAGATGAATAATCTGAAAGCAGGTAAGAGATTCTGTAAATGTAGAGAACTTGTAGGAATTTAGGAAAAATATTCTGTAGGAACAGATTAGGACAGATATAGGTAGATTGGAAAGGAAAGAGTGGGTGGAAGAAACGCATTACAGACATAGAATTGACAAGTTTTGACTTCAGTGGTTAGTTGTAGGAAATCAATCAGAGAAGAAGGAGTAAGAAATGACTTTATAAAAATACATTTGAAATTTTCAGCAACTAAAAGGAACAGTTTCAACCAAAATTTAATACTCACGTGGAGAAAGACATTTGTGAGGGATTTGACCGTTGCAGTGGATATCTTTTATTTCTGTCTGCTTAATTTCTTTTCCTTTGGGAAATTACTTCTCCATTTGACTTTTGCAGAATATAAAACTTAAGACCCTGTGCCTCTTGACCACAGGGCTGCCACATGTTCTACACTAGACCAATTAGTGGCACCCTACTGAGAACTTGATCCTTAAGTTGAAATACTCAGGGATAAAAGGTGATAGGAATGAGTCTCCAGAAGGCAGAGCCCTAAAGAGACTTTTTGTGTGTTAACACCATTGAGTTTCAAGATATTCTAGTTCTTCACCTTCCAGAGATCCAGCTTTCTTCCTTTGAGTCTATAGGCTATTAAATGAGAGCTAAAGCCACCATAATTCCCTGTCCCTGTGTTAGGCAGTACAGAGATCAAGCAAATATTGTTTAGCTATTTGTTCTGGGATATACTTGTCCCTGGAAGATAAGATTGCTAGTCAATGTTCATTTCAGGGCCCTTGCCTCACTGTGCCACTAATCTAAAACCATTATACTGCAAATTCTACTCATGTAGTTCCCTGTCTTGATGACCTCCTTTAAAATTATTATACCCAGGCACTAAAATCTTATATTTATACTCTCTTGTGGACACCCCTTCAGGGACACTACTAATATGCTATCAAGTTATTGACTTTCTTTAGTGTAGTAGATCTCATAAACATAGCTTTGCTTGACCATCAGGTTTTTCTGGTGGTCTTTCAAGGAGCCAAAATTCAACATAAGTAAACAACCAATAAATCCTTTATTATTTTCTGGATAAATTAGAAAAATAAAATTCTCTTGCCTGAAAGTAAAAATTGCTAATGATCTGAATTATCATGCACACTCATAGAATGTCATTTTGTGTGTAATTTCTCCCATAAAATTAGACTATAAATTTCTAGAAGGCAGAAAATTTGTCATATTGGGGCTAATGTTAAATAACATAAACTAGGAATAGACAAACTTACTACTTTGTGCTATCCCTTCTCTCTAAGTTACTACATATTGCCTCCAATATTTATTTGACAATAGCTGCATTTATTGTGCTAATGACATAAGGTCTTTAACTTTTATAAAGATAAAGGACTTCAGGAGGCACAGAGTGTTACCCATTTCCTCTTGGATCCTCTTTTCATTTCAGTAGAAATTCTTGAACACCGCTAGCGTATTTGTTACAAGACTGCCCTTCCAAATTGGTAGCAGAGACTTAATGTATAAAAAAAGCAGGGATTTACTGGTAAGTTACTGGTGCTGACTTGTCAACTGGCTGCCAAAGACCTGGTGTCTTAGGCAGTTCAGGCTGCTATAACAATTGACTATAGACTGGGTGGTTTAAACAATAAACATTTATTTCTCACAGTTCTGAAGGCTGAAGTCTGAGAACAGGATGCCAGCATGGTTGGGTTCTGGTGAGAGCCATCTTCCATGTTGCAGACTACTGCCTTTTCCTCGTATCCTCGCATGGAGGAAACAGGGTGAGAGAGCTCTCGGTCTCTTTTTTGTAAGGGCACCAATTTTATCATGAGGGCTTCACTCCCATGACCTAATTACTTTCCAAAGGCTCCATCTTCAAATACCAGCACATTGGGGATTAAATTTCAACACAGGAATTTTGGAGGAACACAAACATTCAATCCCCAACACCTGTTAATCAAGCACATTTATGTGTGAACATAATCCTTGCTTCAGGGTCTGCTTCTGAAGAGAACCCAATTAGAATGTAGACTTCTTAGGAAAGCAGGTTGTCTTTATCATTCCTCGGTAAAAATTTCAAGGATTGCACCAAGAATAACTTTTGGTGAAGAGTCAGTGAGATTGTGTACACCCTGGCAAGATTGGTGTCTAATTTGTCTTTGTCAGTCAAATTACTAGTATGGTGCATGTCACAGAGTAGGTAATCAATAAACATCTGCTGCATGGATCATGATGGTCTAAGTAGCATGGATACAGAGTTTGGTAGTTCCAGGGATATGACAATCACAGCAGACTAGAGTTGAACTGTGCTGAGGGATGAAAGAGGTATTTGTTCAAGAAGTATTTTAGCCAACCCATGCATCATAACTAGGACTGATGCACAGCTAACATGCACTGGGACAGCTGGACCAGTTGTTCATGGTTGGTGTCCATTGTGAATTCTCGATTTGTCTGTTCCAATTAGTACATGCCCCATGCTTTTCTAGTTGTTAAATGTTTTTATTATTACTCCATTCATAACCATTTTTATTAACTACTTTTTTTTTCAGGTGTGCTTGAATCTTGCTCTTAAAATCTGAAGAGGATGTTATCATCTTCTGGCATGGTCTTTATTTTAATGACTTCTCACCAATTCTTTAGTGTTGCAAAGAGAGATATTGTCTTGGTCAAAATTATTGCTTATTTCTAAAGCATATGTATCTGATCAGTCATCCATGAAAGCATTTGTTTTCCTCCTTAGGAATTATATTTCTTATCATGATTGACTGCATTGGCCTAGTGCCAATCTACTCCGTACTCTGTTAGATAGCATTAGGCATTAGTTTTTGTTGATACCATGGAACATTACTTATGATGACCTGGACATTTTTAAGTCAGTGTTTAAAACCAATCAATCAGAAAATAGTGTTTTAGTATCTAATATATGTAAAGCACCTTAAAAGTCTCCAAGGGCATATATAAAAATTTCAGTAATGTTCTCTGCCTTCTAAATGTATACAATTCCAATTCAGATCTGGTACACAATATTTATATAGCCCTAGGCAAGTAATTTAACCCTTGTGCCTTATTTATTCATTTGTAGAGTGAAGATAATAACCAATATGCAGGTTTCATGCAAAATTTAAAAATATTCCTTAACATACTATAGGCATTCAAAAATGGCATCTGTGATAATTGTCAGTCTAATTGCAAAGCTGAGATGTAAAACACTTGTAATAGTATATAATACCACCTGATAGATAGCAAAAGGCAAGGTAAAATTTTTATGTGCATAGGACCTGTAGTACTGGGAATTCAGGGGAAGCAGCCATTCTGAGCTGGAGAAATGTGGGGAAGCTTTTTGGAGTAAATGAAATTAGAATTGAGTACTGAAGAAAGGGTAGAGTTTGAACAAACATGCTCAATGCTTCAAGATGAGACAGGGCAAGGTGTGCTACAGCATCTGGGACAGGTGCCACACTGTATCTAGCTTGGGAGCTCAGGGAAAACTTCTACCCCTGCCCATGAAGGGACCAGATTGAGGTGGTTAAAATTTGGTTATAATTATAGTATAATGAAGGCAAAAAAAAAAAAAAAAACAGACTGCAATGTGCTAAATTTTGACAGGAAACAGTCAGGGTAGGGGCAGAGCCTTGGAACTTTGCTGATGAGGTCACAGTTTATTCAAAGATGATATGGGTATGTTCAACATCTATTCATGAAGAATCAACACTTACCTCTTCTTACTCTTTTTCCCTGGGATAAGCATATATGGTCAAAATGAATGTTAAAAATCACTTTCTTCCTTGTTTTAAATTTATTGAAAAGCAAGATAGATGTCATACCATGTATATAAACAAAGAATCATTTTCCAACTCTTCTGCCCATTTCATGCTGAAATTTCATTTTTTCCTCCTTTGATTATATTTACTGGTGAGAATGATATTATAAGCCACTCCTTCATGGAATACAGAAAGTATTTGATATTTTCTGTTTTTTGGTTGCCTTAAAATTGACCACACTTTTAAGAAAATATACACATACAGAGTCTACTACTTAAAAGAAAATTTTAGAAATGACAGTAATGCAAAAGAACAAATACATTCAGTGTTATTCTTAAAATTATCATGTGCTATGTAGAGATGAAGGTGTTAACTTCTGTCCTCAGATCCGTTTTTATGTTACCAGACAAAACCAATGCCTCTGCTGAATTATAGGTGTGAGAGCCATTATCTCCCAGGAGCACCTTGGGGAAGAGATGTCTAATCTCAATAATGTGCCTTTTCCCGTTAAATAAATCCCCCATGTTTAGTACTTCTTCCTTCTGAAGTAGAAAATGTCTTATCCCTCTCGTCATTCACCTCTTCTAATCTTAAAAAGAAAAGAATCTCAGAGAAATTTGCATTTTTACTAACCAGAATCATTGATTTTGTTTCTTCCTACTTGGTATTCTTCATCACATTGCTTTTGCCTGTGTGTTATGTAATGGATGAACAAACTCAGGAGAATTGGTGTGCTTGCCAAATGTTTACTATATAAACTACTTTCCTTCATATTGACTTCACTCTCCATTTCTCATACTAAAGTATGTGCTTATAAAAAAAGCA
The DNA here is from genome assembly GCA_023783475.1 of Daubentonia madagascariensis. Classification (NCBI taxonomy): domain Eukaryota; kingdom Metazoa; phylum Chordata; class Mammalia; order Primates; family Daubentoniidae; genus Daubentonia; species Daubentonia madagascariensis. Next base: position 17,426,142 of record JAKFHU010001684.1, on the reverse strand, counting down.
ATTAGCCTAATAAGCCTAGTTTAATCAACACACCTCTGAGGCAATACGTGGAAAATGCCTGAGAAAGCATTTCACTAGGATTTTGAAAGGCTCCGGAGACTTCGCAGATGAGCAAAATCTCTTCTGCTTTGCAGATGAGCTACACTAGGGAGAGCGTCCTACAGAGGCTTTTTTTTTTTTCCTTTTCAAAAATCCGCTCCACATACTTTCAATTAGTTCTACACTAACATAATGTGTGCCTTGGCATTTTGGGGAACGTTTTGGACCATATCTGTTCTATTTTGACATCAATACTCCATGTTCTTCCTTATACTTGCATGAGATGTGGTTAATGGATTCTATAGAATGAGCACTTGAAAGTCAAAAGCAAATAGAGAAGTTTTTCCCCTGTAACTTGATTTTGGGTGGCTTCTTTATCTCTCTTCACTCAAACCAGTGTATTGACCCCTCCCCCATCCCAAGCACACAACATATTCAACGGAACAGAAATAAATATTGATTAAAAATAGAAGGGAAAAAAAGTAAAATTCCGTGTTCATATTAGTGTCCCTATCCAATGTCTTGGTTTTCTGAATAATGATAAAGTTCTATTTTTATGTCAATCATTTATATTTTTCCTGTTATGAAGAGGCTTCTAATTCACATACACATAATATAGCAGTAAGGTAAAAAGTTAGATGTGAGTCTTATATGAATGGCATAGATCTTATTTTATATTTTAATTTAGATAGGAAATTATTCAGTTTGAGAAATCCAGACAAAAGGTTCCTTAGAGTAAGAATTTTACAGCTAGAAGTGATAATCAATATTATTTAGTGTAACCCACTGTACTGGAACAAAGGACTACAGAGATAACTAGCAATTGGCTCTAATTAAGGGTAAAGGCAAGACTAGAGTACGTATCTTCAGCAAACTTTATAAAGACCATTCTTTCCTTTTGATCAGTATCAAAATACTATCCTATTATAACACTAACTTTCCTCATAGACACAACAGTACAAAATCTTAAATATTTAACACTGATGGACCATTGACCAATCGGCATGAACAGTCTTGCCTGTATGCCACCCTGCTGCTTACTAGCTGAATATCAGCCCTGCTTGGTCACTGTTAACAAACACTTCTTCAAGTTTCCTGGCACGCTGTTTTTTTGTTAATACAGCTAACTGTGCTTCTTTTACTTACAGCGCTATAATATTATGCCATGTTTGAAGTGGGGTCAGCTCTGACTTCAGATGCCTATTTGGCTTAGGCAAGTCAGTCTAGCTCTCTCTGATATTTTATTTTTTCCTACCTAATTGACATGAGCTGCACCTGGCACTATATTAGTACTTCATCTTATTTAGATCCACAGGCTATTTTAGCTTAAAGGTCATGTCTTATTTTAGCTGGTTTCAGCTAATTCATCACCACCAAAAAGTTAATTACAAAGCAGATTCACTGAAAACTGTATCTACACCATAATCAAACTTTCAGTTAATTCAAATTGGTGAAAACTCAGTCCAGTTGGTTGTTTGGCTTTCTTAAACTAAAAAACTAGTTAATTTATTGCATCACTTTTCAATAATCCATTAACTAAGTTAATGAAAAAATTAATACTATATAAAGGACTAATCTATGTAGAATTTCACCAGAATTTTGACTGCTTGGATCAGAAATATTCATTGGTAAAACTCCTTGGGCATGACCCTTAGAAGTTTTATAGTCACCTACTGCTAATTTGGTTTAAATAACATTTCCTCAATCTGTTGGTGAGTATCATATGCCATTTATGATAGAACAAGGAGGTGTATTTTGGTGAGACATATTGTGTCTATTTTCTCCCCCAACCTAGCAAGTTTGTCAATGTAACAGAAAAATCATATCTTCTATAGATTTCAGAATTTGGTGTTTGAAAGTCTTTCTTAATTAGGTTCAATAGTTTTTAATAGAAGCCACATGGTCGACTGAAAACTACAGCGATCAACTTAAGCATGATAGAAAGTAACATTCTTTTAAATAATTAATATCTGCTAAAAGGTCCCATGTATTATGGAGGGGGGAGGGAGAAGACCAGATTTAATCAGTGCATTCAGGAAGGAGGGTTGATGAGAGAGATTAATCAAACTAGAGCATGGTCATATAAGGCACAGGATCAGATGATTCACTCACAAAAATGAGTAAGAGGGAAGGAAGCAGAGAGTGGAGGGAGGGTGACATGGTGGAGGAAGGCACATATGTGGTGGTAGTCAAGTGTCAAACCTCATTAGAGAAGTTGTCCAAAACATCTCTAATGAGCTGGAAACAATGTGCAGCTCACCTGGTTAGAGGCTTTTTTGCACAAATTCAAACTCAGGCCAGGTTGCTCAATGGGTCTTCAGAGAAATTACAAACACTGGAGTGAATCCCAGCCAAGGGGAGCTGTGTTAACAGACTTTTCTCAGCCACATAACTTTGGCAATTGAGACAAAGATGAAGAGCTTCATCTCTTCGAGGTAATGCAGAATTGGCTTCATCTATATGTTACCACTAATAATTGGTACAGAAGACATTAGGATTATAGTAACTAAAACAACAACAAGAAACAACATAGTTTTTCTAAAATGTCATGATCAGGCAAGGCTGGGGGCCAGATATCAGTGAGCAGGGAAGGATGTGATAGAAATCTGTGTTCCTCTGCCAAAGGAGAGGAGTTAACTACACTCAGCCATCTAAGCCATCTGTATATGCCGAATGACCTTGGCAGAAGTGGAACACATTATTTATTTCCATGGAAAAAGAGGTTTTATTTTTTTTTCCCAAAAAATATCAGGCGACATAGTCTAATGCAGAGGTATCCTCACTTTTCCTGCCAAGGCTTCTTGGGCATGTGATGAAGTATTGTGAACTTCTTTCAAGTTTTTGATCTAAGTTTTTCCTCCATGGATGCTTTAAAATCAATGGATTAAAAAAGTCAACAGACCTCAACTTGTTTTTTTCCCTCCTAATTTCTTCCTCTAATTATAAGTAGAAGGAATGATCTTCTGCAATCATCTCTTTGAATATGTCACTGCCTTTAAATAACTTTAAAAGAACTTCTAGTTTTAATTTGCATCAAAATAAAATGTTCTGACTCTCTTTCTTTGTCCATCCTGTACCTTACTGTTCTTATTTTGTGTTGCATACTGCTCTCACCTCCCTTCTGCAGCCAGACATAAACTATTTGCCATCCTGCTTCCCTTATTATTTTCCTACTTTAAGATTTGCTATTGTCCTTACTTAAAACATCTCCCACACCCCTTTTCAATAGACCATGCCACTTATTTCTGTCCAAACTTTGTTTAATTTTTAAAACGTTATTGCAACTGTCCTCCGTTATATGAATATACCCGTTTCTGATACTTTTGTAATCCATATATGTTTATGTTGTTCCCTACACCACTGGGACAGGAGCCCTATGCTCTTTTTTTGTCATTATCATAGTATAAGGCTTATCATTGTGACTTGACCATTGGTTCCATTTACATTTGATCTTTACTCAAGCTTGAGCAGACTGTATCACTTTTTCATCAGATAAATCTTTTCTTTTTTCTACTTAAGCTTTCTATGTGAAGTCTTAACATGCTTCCCTTGAAATAACAAGAGGCATGGGCTCTCTGAGCACACAGTGGATGGATTCAAGGGTACCAGGTCACGCTTTGGAAGACCTAGAGAGTGGAAGGAAAGTGATAAATCCACAATTCCCTTGCCTTCCATCCACCCAACAGATACTTGACTCTGTGTTTATGTACATAATGTTTTGTTTTTACTAATTCCGTATTTGTCAATAGCCAGTGTGTCTGTTGCTTTGTTCATAGCATAACCTTCCAAAGATATCACTTTTCCATTGATTAATTTGTATTGTCTTATTCCCAATATGATGATATGTACCCCATCTCTCTTAATTACTCATTGATGATAATTAATCCACCAAAGATATTTTCTTTAACAAATATTTCCGAAAGGAAGTAAAATTGTAAATGATGGCATTTTCCATGTAAGCCTTAGACTTGAGTCCCAGCCATGACCTTGTCACTTGTCATGAGAGCCAGATCTAGTGGCAAAAAAGCCCCGAGAGCATAGCGTTGGAACCACGTAGACCTTTAAATGTGGAGAATTTAGCCTAAACGTGTATTTGTGGGCATCTGCAATATCACTTCTTTACAGAATGTCTCATATTGACCCCAAATAACCTTTTTGTGGAAGCTTGCCCTCAAAGACTAGTATTACTCATATAATTGCTCTGCAATCACCCTGTCTCTCATGATGTGAGTCCAACTCTGAGATCATTGGGCTAATTTAAAGTATTTTGAAGCCAGCAAAATGATAGACTTGAGGATATATTGACTAAGTCTCCAGTCCAGGAGGCCAAAAATCTTCCATGGTGCTGAAAATGTCAAATTTAGCCCTTCAACATTTCTCTAAACAGCTCTCCAATCAAGTCTCAATAACAAAAATAACCAAAAATTGAGAAGGACTTGACAGAGTCAAGTTTTGCATGATGACAACACTACTCTTACATTTTATTATAATTCTGGCTAGAAAAAGAAACGGTGCTGAGATCCCCGTGACATGTGGAAAAGCACCTATAAAATAGCTTTGTGAGGCGTGTAGGTAGGGGAAAGTTTGGATAAAATAATGAAGAAAGAGAACAAATTGATACGGATTTATATATATTTCTAATTTGAACATTACATAAGACTGCCTCCCTTAGAATCAATAGGAACTTGTTAAAAATGCCCCACAGGCCTGCTGTGTCAACCTCCTCTGGAGGTTGTACTCAGGAAATCCACGTCCTTAACAAGCTCCCCCAAGTGATTCTCATGTTCAGTAAAGTTTGAGGGCCACTGATGTACACTAATATAGGAAATAAAAAATATTCACTGAGTGCTGCGTACTGCACTAGATACTGAAATACGAGAGTAAACAGACCCACTTCAAGGATTTCCAAAGGCATGTTATGATGCCAAAATAAATGAACACCATTATGTATTCCTACAGAGTTTATGCAAACCGTAAAACTTGAGGACTGAGTTTTCAAGTAGGTTAGTTTTAGTTTCTTTAAATGGAAATATATTTTCTTATCAATTAAATTAACCTAAACAATTAAACTTATTGAAAACATTCTTCAACTGTTCTCCTAGCTGTTGCAAAGTTTTGAAAAGTTATTTGCCTAAGCCAATCTGAGATGTCTTGGCAGAAGTGGTAGACAGAGTTATGTCTTCGGGGCCCCACCTTCTCCTTTCTTTGCCTCTAGCATCTCCCTGATATTTCTTCAAGGGACCCCTGGCCTGATGGCCCTTCCTCTGCTCTCCTGTCATAACTGCTCTAAGGACATGGATACAAAGGAGAGCGTTAAACTGATAGTCAAGAGAAATGGTTTGCACTGTTACTCTGATCCTAAATAAGTTATACGGCTTTGAGCAAGTTCCTTGAACTCTTTTCTAGTTTCCTTATTTGCAAAAATAAATGGAGGTTATACAAGCTCTGATATTCTTCCTGGTTCTCTCTTTCTATGAGTCATTGAGTTCACCATACATTGCACTTCAATGGAGGAGCTGAAGTGGTAAGAGAGATTGCATGAAGAGGACTCTTAGATGAGTTGCTTATGGGTGTTGGAGCAGGGCTCTGAGCAGCACCACTTAGAGCTAATGAGGAGTCAGAACACTGGAGTTGAGTCAGCCCAGCTCTACCTCTGACTTGGTAGGTAAGATGTGAACACATCCTCCAGCTTTTCTGTGATTTGTTTTCCTCATTTTTGGGGTGGAGACAGTAATATAACTTTTCTCATGGTGTCATTTTTAGCATTACCAAAGAGGATGAGCAGCTGTGTTTCAGGCACATGGTGGGCATTCCATAACTGTTTCTTTATGCACTATGAAGGAGCGGTTTATTCATCGCTTCACTTTACCTACCCAAAGTTGAGCTGTTTATTTATTTAACAAGCATATACAGGGCTCATGATGTTCCAGGAACTCATCTAAAAGCTTCACTTTAATGGTAAATCAATTCATCCTTATAACAAACCTGTGAGGCACTATTATTATCCCCATTAGATAGATGAAGAATCTGAAGCATACATTTGCCCATGGTCACCCACATAGCCAGGCAATATGGCTCCACAGTCTGTGTTCTCAGCCGCTATTCTAGTGGTCTACACTGAAGGTCAGAGGACAAGAAATGGAGTGGACTGTGGGCAAGTCAACTGTATTCATTGTCAAGGACTTTGCATAAATTTCATGCAGCAGAAAGAGATCATAATAACTCAGAAAACATCTAAAATAATAGGTGCTAAGCATACAAAAAGTCCAACACTGGGTGCTGCTTTTGAAGAGATGTTAGTCTGGCATCACAAGTATTTCCAAAGCATTTTAAATCTTTATAGCAGTCCCTCACAGAAAACCCAAAGGGTGAGGACATTGAGAACCTTGAAACAAGAGTTGCAGCACTTCTTAAACATCCTCATTCCCACGTCTTTTATATCTCTCTCATAGGAATGTTAACTCACACAGAAGGTCTCTGCTCTAGTTCCAGCTCCTAAAACTCTTTCCCCAGCTCAGCTGAAGCCCATCCCACCTGCAGGATGCTAGCCTTATCTTCTCTTTCTTTATTCTTTAGATCGTTATACATTTAGTTTTTTTTGTTTTTTTAAAAATCCCTTTTACAAGATCTAAGAGAGTATAAGTGTAATGTGTGGCAGGGATAAATCTTGTTCCAGAAATAGTCACTAAGGCTTGTTGCTTACCTGGTTTCCCTCACTGTGAGGCCCAGAATCTTGATTGTGATAGTTAATCAGGTTTTTCTTTTTTAAACTAAAGATTTTATAAAAACAATAAAGTGATTAGTTAAGAATAACTATGGATTGTATTTACAACTTAATATACAATAAAATCATCGTAATCATTTACGATAAACTGAATGATAGATATTTCTGATGTTAATTTCTAATTTTGCCTTATGAGTAAATGGTCATATTTAGCCACTTAGAATTAAAAAAAGAATTCCATTCAGGGTTGCTTTCAATTGCTAAATTTTTCTGCTGCTTAAATTCTGTCAAACTTCTTGGGTAACATGCCATTCCACCCTGAGATGTCACTTCCTTATTTTAAGTTACTTTTGCTATAAGCAGACAATTCTCAGCCTCTGCTCATGTAATACTCAGAGCATACTGTAAATAAAAACTGCCTATCATTCCTGTTTCTACAGGGGTTCACTCTCAGCAACATACTCTGCCAAATGCCTGATGTTAATTAATTATTGCCCTGGGGATGATTTCCCCTGATTGAAACATGGCCCTGAAGCTTTCTGTCTCCATCTGAGCTCTCTGTCTTCTCACTCAGCTGACTTTGTGTTCTTTCATTCCTTAAACTTTGACTGAGCATGTACTTATGTTAGAAACTGCTGGGCTCTGAGATTACCGACACAAATAAAATACAACCTCTATGGTCTGGAAGCTCACTCTTTAGAGTGGGACAGCTGTATATATACCGACAATATTATTTGATAAGGTGCCATAATAGAGATGTGCCCAGGTACCATAGCAACCTCAAAGAACGATATCAATGGCATACTAGCATGGTGGGTACCAAGAAGGTTTCACAGAAAAAAACGACTTCTAAGTTGAGTTTTGAAAAGGGAATTGAAGTTAGGTAATAAACGACAGTGGAGATGCCAGAGTGCTCTAGGAGGAAATGTAACATGTGCAAAAACATGGAAGTTAGAGAGATGGTGCATTCAGGAAACCAAAAGAAGTTTGGTATGGCTGGGCATAAAGCTTTCAGGGCAGATGGTGACATTAGTATGGCAATGGCCATCTGGGGCTAGGTCAAAAAGGGTCTTGAACTCCATGTTAAAGTCTTTGGCTTTGTCCTGGGGTATTTACTTTGAATGAATTCCAGTCCTGTTTTAGAAATTGAAGGATAGTGCACCTTCAACCAAGAAAAATACACATTGACACAGAAAAGCCCAGATTCGTATACATTTCAGAAAGTTTTCAAGTCCCAAACCACAGATTAACATCTAGTACTTTAGATGAAGAAGTGTTGACTTAGGTGAGAAAGTGGGATATCTAGATCTGTCAGCAAGAGAAAGGGTTTGTTGGTGCTAAGGACAGTGGTGTGCACAGCAAGCCTGATTAGAAATTGTGGAGGTGCACACTAAGGCATTGGTCATTGAACGTGAGGTGGGAGTGATGGTGGCTTTAGATTTGAGTCTTATTATGGATGTAATATTGCTAGAAAGTAGTAACTAATGGGATATGGTGGAGAGGTGAAGTGGCCCAGAGAAGAGAAGGTATACATTAGCTGACTTCAATGCTCCACAAGAAGTCAGATCAATGTAGCCCAAGTTGAGGCCTCAGGTGGGTCAGAAGCCCAGTGTTCTGCTAGTCAGTGTGTTGTCCTTTCGTGTTTTATTTAGATTCCTAAATGTCCTCACTGCATTTAAGAAATGGATCGCTTTCTCCCTCCCTCCCTCCTTCCTCCCTCCCTCCCTCCTTCCTCCTTTCCTTCCTTCCTTTCTTCCTTCCTTTCTTCTTTCCTTCCTTCCCTCCCTCCCTTTCTCTCTTTCTTTTTCTTTTCCTTAATAGCAAGAGGAACCTACAGATTAGTTAAGCTAAAAACTTATACTTGCCATTGCATAAAATTATAGATGAACAACTTTAATTAGCTGAAACAGTTTTAATAACCATTTTATACCCAGCATTACTAATTCTAGACATTCAGAGACATTCCACTATTACATATTTAGTATATTATTGCCTTGTCTTCTCCCTTCTTCCCCTACTTCATCTACTTGTTGTAGATTTCTACTTTTAAGGCAAATTCAAGGAACCAAGAATGTTTTTCAGTTTTCCACAGAAAATTTCTGTACAAATTTTTACTCCAAACTTCCTTTCTTAATTCTAGGGTACCATTACATATTATTTTATTTGAAATATCTATCCAATTAGAATGTTGATTCAATGGTTCCCATACAACTACTTTTAAGTACATTAAATACACTGAGTGATCTAGGTTGTACAACAAAAGCCTTTCTTTGGGGCTTTCACTTATAATATGACAACTTTTTAAAATAGTAGCTATTTGGCCTAGTTTTAAAGGCTTGGCAAAAAGTAGATGTGAGGATGCATGATCAGCCTTTTATCTAGAAATCTGTAATTTCCTGTGTCACTAAACAAAATTCTGGGTCAGGGCTAGCATAGCTGTGAAAAAGATGATGTTAAACTCACAAAAATCTCACCTGTATATCTGAAAAATTACCTAATAGCATGTTTGTTCCTAAACTATCTCCTCCCATATTCTTTACAAAACATAGAGTTTTCCATGTGCCACAGAATAGCCATCCAACTTGCATATAATGGGGTAGAAAGTTTTCAGAAAGTATGAGTGGAAAATTACTTCTGTGAAAACATGGTTAGAGAATTATGACTCATCAAGCCCAAGCCAGACAGTGGTATACAGAAGTGTTCTTTGCAGGAGACTCAATCAGGCTTATCATCTGAATGGGGGTACCAGATGACCACAACCTTTTCACATTCTCAAGCTATTCCCTAGTTTGTTCCTGAATGGGAGATTATTTTAATAGGGGATCCTTTCTAAAAAGTATTAAATTATCTGTATTTTCCCCTGACTTAAAAAGCAACACATACCTAGATCAGAAAAAAAAAAAATTGAAAATACAATGACTATAAAGTAGAAAATTAAATTCATAATTCATTATTCAATATAATATAAATATATCTTCAAATACACACACACTACACATGTATGTCGACAAACAATGCTATATAGAGAGCTGTATGTACTATTTGTAAAATAATGAGTGTACATATGTACACTTCAATTGTGACTATATCATACACAAGGAGGGTAATAATGAAGGAGCTCAAAGAAACTGATTTGTGGTACACCCAGATTACCACTGTGAAATCTTGTGGGTTGGCAGTGATGATTTTTTTACTTCACATTGTTGTTTTTTTTAATAAAGGAGTGATCATTACTCTTTCTTGCTAAAGAGGGACCACTGAATGTAAATTTTCCAGCAAAAAAATTTACCCCAAGAAGAAATGTTGCAAAATTGACTCAAAGACTGCTATGAGATGTGAACATAGTGGTTGTTGGCTTTTAAGGTCACAAGATCAATCATTTCTTCATTAATTTATATTTTGCCTTCATTTCAAAAAGATGTGTAGTTTCCCAAAATAATATATAAATTCATTTTGAAAGAAACATTAAAGATGAGGAGCTACACATGTTCTCACTCATATATGGGAGCTAAATATTAAAAACAATTGATTCCATGGGGACAGAGAGTAGAATGACAGTTACCAGAGGCTGGGAAGGGTAGTGGGGAAGGGGGATAAAGTGGGGATGGTTAACAGGTGCAAAAATATAGTTAGTTAGTTAGATAGAATGAACAATATTTGATAGCACAACAAAGTGACTATAATGAACAATAAATAAGTTACAGTATACTTTAAAATAACTAATGGAGTGGAATTGGGATGTTCCTAACACTAATGACAAATGCCTGAGGTGATGGCTACACCAATTACCCTGATTTGATTAATTCACATTGTATGCCTGTATCAAAACATCACATGTGCCCTGTAATGATATACAGCTATTATGTACTCATAATGATTTTTTTAAAAAATGAGAAGCTAAATTATATAATAAATGATCACATGGAATATGAGGAAATAATAACTAAATTCAAAGAAGTTACCACCCATTTATACCTTGGTGCCCAACTCTGAGCATCCTATTACTACCTTCAGTTGGAAAAAACAATGGTCTACCACACATCTTTTATAGACTAATGGAAGTTGGTATTGTTAAGATGTTTCCTGGTGCTAAACCCTTGGAACAATTCTTTATTGACAAAGGCTTTTCGGGTGTCTGTTCTTTCTTTCTTTCTTTCTTTCTTTCTTTCTTTCTTTCTTTCTTTCTTTCCCTTCCTCTCTCCCTCCCTCCCTCCCTCTTTCTTTCTTTCTAACTTTGCAGATAGATTCTTTATGGAGCCAACCTTTACTAGTGCTATTTATATGAGACATTATGCTAGGGCTTTATGTTGATATCCTAATTTTATCCTCCCAACAACTCAATGGGATAGGTACTACTAATACCCCCATTTAAAGTTGAGAAAACTGAAACTTGGAGACTTTAAGTACTTGCTTTCTGTCACCTCTCTCGTAACTGGGGCAAGGCAGTTTGGAATCTATAGCTATTTAAATTCTAAATCCAGGTACTGCCTACCCTTTTCATCATATTGCACTTCAGTAAAAGTATAAAGTTAGGAGTAATATTTATGTAAAGCTGTTAGTTGTTTCTGTGGGAAGCCAGAATCTAGGTTAAAAGAATCTGCAGATAAACAATCATTGAAAACAGGAGGATAAGGATCCTCAAATTTTAGCCTGCATTAGAATTACCTGAAGGGTCTGATAAAACACAGATTTCTTGACACAACTCACAGAATTTCTGTTTTGGTAAGTCTGGGATGGTGCTCAAGAATTTGCATTTCTTTTTTTTTTAAATTTTTTAATTTTTTTAATTTCAGAATATCATGGGGGTACAACACTTTGGCCATACACATTGCCCCTGTTCTGCCCGTGTCAGAGCCACAATCATGGTCATCCCCCAAACTGTGCTCCCCACATCCATTCAGTGAGAGTTTTTCCCATCCCTTCCACCCCCCTCCCGCCCACCCACCCTCAGATGAATGTTATTGCCCTGTGTGATGTAGGTGTTCATCAGTTAGTACCAGTTTGATGGTGAGTACCAGTGGTGCTTGTTTTTCCAATCCTGTGACACTTCGCTTCGAAGAATGGGTTCTAGCTCCAACAATACACGAGTGGATCAATAAAATGTGGTATATGTATACCATGGAGTATTACTCAGCAATAAGGAACAATAATGAATTAACACATCTGGTATTATCCTGGTTGGAGCAAGAATTTGCATTTCTAACAAGTTGTCAGGCAATGCCCACGCTGCCTGGGTCAGTGGTTCAAAAACTTGGAGACACGTTGGAATCACCTAGAGGGAATTTTTAAATTCCTGGGCCTCATCTCTTTTAATTAGCTTTGGATGGGTCTAGGAATCTGCAGCCTCTAAAAGTTCCTCAGGTGATTATGTGCAGTGAGGTTGCATACCACTGTTTTACACTCTCCCTATTCAAGATCATTTGCTTTGATTGGGCTTGAGAGAGGAAACTGAAAAAACACAACTTAAAATTAAGGTCCTTGACAAGTTTTTAAAAGGAAGTTATTATGCTGTTGATTAAAAGGAGATGTCAGGCAAGTAGGTGCCAAGATCTTCTACTTCAAGTTTAATGTTCCTTCTGTTATGCCTCAAAAGACCTGGGAATCCGAAGATCAGTTCAAAATATGCCCTCCCAGCATGCAAATGAGGTAATTCAATGAAAAAATTTGTTTACCTCCTTTGTTGCCTGGTTTTTCTCAGATTGATGATTTTGATTTTGGCTTCAAGAGGTCATGTTGATCTGTTTGTTGTGACAGTAATAAGTGGACAAGCAATCATCTGCAGAGTCTCCTCTTTAATATGGTCCAAGTGCTCCTTGCTATAGCAACATTCAATATTCACACAACCTGCATTTTCATACATTTTACCAAGACACCCCTAATCTTCCTCCCTTGACAAATACAGCTTGTTGCTATCATCTAACTAAGGAATATTGCCAGCCCTTGTTAGGCGGGACTGCCCTGGAGCTGTGAGTTTCTTTTGGGCTGCACCATTATTTTGTTCTACGTAGTGTGGATGTGTGGGTAGGGGTGGGGAATGGACAGTTATGTCAACATCTTTTATTGTTGCATTTTTCTTATTATTTCATAAAAGTGGGTATTTCCAAAAGGAAAGGTATAATTAGAAATTCTATGAAATGCTTTAACTCTTGGGGATGGAACTCTTCTTACAATGTCCAAACCTATTGTTTGACTTTTATACCTTTGAATTTTACTCACGTATTCAGGAATTTACTTTGTTCAACAAGGTAAATCAGTATAGTAGGCAACTTCATTACATATAGTTATAAAAGTAATTACTCACCTGAAATAAGTGATTTCATTTTTGTTTGGAGTTTTTGTGACCTAAATTCACTGCTTTGGCACAAACAGCTTATTTAGTAGCATAGACAAATATAACTTACAGGGAAGTGTTCAAGGTTGTAAGATTGAAATGTGTACAGTTCACAGTGGGGGTTCAAAAGAAGCACTGGTTAGTACCCGTGGGAGTGTCAGGACAGGATTTGTGACAGAGGTAACAATTGAGATGGTTGTTAAACTACCAAATGTTGACCAGTGAGCAAGGATGAGAAGGGCATTCTAGAGGCACATAAACCAGAACAGAGCAATACATCACACAGGATCAAGGTTTGTCCCTATGGTATGTGGAAGAAGGTAAAGCAGGGTGCCACAAGAGAGAAGGTAAGAAGACGTGATATAAATAAAACAAAATGATATTTGTAAGCCATGTGTAGCAGATGCTGTCAAAGCCTCAACATATCCCTGTACCTTAACCAGTTCACTGTACTCCAGTGTTGACTTGAAGCTGTGCCTGGGGGCTTTGTTGGATCTCTAGAAAGTTGCTGTGGCCATTCCTGGCAGGCCAGAAGTGTCCATGGAAGTGAGCTCCCCCAACCCCAGAAGCAGACTGACTGGAGTTGATGTGTATACACCCCAAGGACCTTCTTCCTCCGGTAGGATAACTCTGAGATATGAGTTTTATAGCATTTCCCTGGGATATTCTAGCAGGATTAAGCTCTAGTCTTCCCTGCCTTCCTGTCTCTGTATCAGTTCCCTATTCCCTTACTGGTGTTCCTTGTGCTCTTAAATAAACTATCAGCATGTGAACCCTTATATCAGGGTCAGGGTCTGCTACTGGGGAAATTTAAGCTGAGGCAACATGATAAGTAGTGCTAGGAAGGAGTTCAGAAGTTTTAGATAAAAGTAATTTCATCGTATTTTGAGAGATCACACTGACAGCAGGAGGACGGATGAAGGGGAAAAGAAATAGAATGGAGGAGCATGACTACTGAAGAGAGAATGGCCAGAGTCTAAGGAAAGATTTTGAGGACTGACCTTAAGCACTGAGGGCTGGGGTGGGGGTGGAGATAGACAGCAATGGAAGTGCTGGGCAGATGTTAAGGCAGTAGACAGGAATGCAGTAGATTTGAGGCTTTAAGGAAGACTGAGAGGGAACCATCAAAGAAATAGCAGAAGGCCAGGAGAAGGGTTTCTCCATTCAAGCCAGGAGACAGCTCCAGGGGGGAAGAAGCACTCAACTGTGCTACCAGCTACAGAGAGATGACGTCTGCAATGGGTCTATTGGGTTGGAAAAATTTGAATCATTAATAACCTTCAACAAATCACTTTCTATAGAATGATGAGGACAAAATTCTGATTGTAGCAGATTAAAGAATAAATGGGGTGACCAAGTGATTGTAAACCAGTCTTTGGAAGAACATGGCTCTCAGGGGTAGGAAAAAGAGAGTGATGGATAGAGATGGTGTTTTTTAAAGGCAGGGATGGCTTGAGCTGATGTACAGATTGCAGTGATAGAACAAGTACAGGCAGAGAGGCTGAAAATTCATCAGCTGGTAGTAGAAAGTCTTTGTTCTGGAAGAGATGGGGAAAGGGTGTGAAATCATGAACACAGCAAGGAGTTTAATCTCATGTTGCCAAGTTAAAGAGAAACTGTTTGAACGCCAGACACATGATGGTGTGAAGGAAGTCAGGAAGCTGATTTAAGAGGGATGTAATATTACAACTGTTTTTATAGGCATTTCTGAAAACTCATATTTATGAAAAAAGTCAGAGCACTTGTAGATGTGATCCTGGGTCTTCAGCCATGTGATACAAAAACAGAAGGTGATAAATATAACCAAGGATTGGGATCAGGGAAAGAAGAAAGCCAATTTGGGAAATGAAACTATAAAGTTTACAATGCTACTGAATTTCAAACATTTTCGGAAGTAATGGAAAGAAGAATGCAAAGAAAATGAGTTTATTTTAAAAACCGCACTTTGTTTTTGGTTTTGCAATTTAATGTTGTATAAATTATGTGGGTTTCTATTTTGAAAAAATAAAAACTACATCATATGTGTGGATTACTACTTATCACTCCAGCAGCAAACAAGACAATGAATGCTCTAGGTTTTAATGAGGTAGGTTATTACTTCTTTACATCTACTTAGTAACTTCTCTAAATTCTACCTAAGACGTGTCACTCTAACATTCACCCCTCCCTGCAAAAACAAAATAAAACAAACAATAAACAAAAAATAAAAAACAACCCAGAGCTTTCAATATTCATCCTAAATATAGCTCTGCCTTGCTTCTGTCTGCAATATACAGACTTAGCAGATTTTGGTTTTTCAGATCTTCTTTTTGGTGTCTAATTTCCTGAAGTGCAAGAGACAGCTGTCTGGGGGCCTGAAAGCTAAGATGATGAACACGCAGATATCAAGGAAATGGTTTTCTTACAGCAATAGCTACATTTAGATCTGAGTATTTCCTCATTCTTGCCTAACTGTAGGGCATCATAAGTTTCGATTTGTGCTAAATTCAGGCATGTTTTTTCTTTGTGATGGGGGCGTTTAGGGTTAACTTCTTTAGTCTGTTTTATGCAAGGCAAGATCTAATCAAAGGAATCTCCAGATTCCAGTAGTTTGACATTTCAACTGTGTATCTGTAGAAAAACAGTGCATACAGATATTTGCAAATGAAACCAATGGAAAATAATAATTTTTTTAAGCATTCAAAGAAGGATTGTTTTTATTTCTGGGTAATAGCATTTTCTACGTTAGGCATTGTTTCCCCATCGGTCTGAGAAAAGTAAAGTATTTTGTCTTCTCCAACTTCTCTGGCAGTTGGAGTTTCCAATAAGAGTATGCTCGTTTCCTGCATATTAAAACAGGAAGCACCCTTGGCTGCTTGAGTGACTTCCTTCACTTTTTATCTGCTTGGCTAAAGTTTGGGCTTCATAAAATTGGTTGAATCTTTATGGCCCAAGTGAAATAGAAGATGAAGCAATTAACCACTTAATTGAAACTATGTCAACAGTCAATGCAAGTAATTCTAATATTGAGCACTTTCACACCCAGAGTTATTGATGAAGACAAATCTATAAAGTGGAATATTGGTTGTGATCCAGTGCCAAGCTGGGTCATTTAGGACATGAAGTGGACAGTTCAGTTTCTAGCATAGAGCATTTTTATCCTTCTGAATGATTTACATTAGTGTTGTCAAATGGCTAAACAAGCAACTTTAAATCATTGTCAATTTGCAGTACCCTAATGTTTGACTTTATTACATCCACCTATTTTACTTCTATATTCTACGTGACATTTTTGTTCTTTAATAAGTGACTTTATACTTAAACAACTACATGTCACTTTGCTTATAGATTTTTTTCTTTGAGATACCTAAAAGTCCTCTAATATGCCTTTAAGGCAGTTTTGGAAATTGTTGCCTTAGGAATAGAGAACTGTAAGGAATTCTAGAGAACATCTGGTCCTAACCCTTATTTTAGAGATAAAGAAACTGAGGCCAAGAGAGGTGAACAGCCTAAAGTCAAACCACTAGTTAATTGGTTGTAGTAGACAATTACAAATGGCTGTGTTGTTCTTGCCACCTGTGTCTACATCCATTGGAATGTGACTTTGCAGCTTCTTCCATCAAAAGTTAGCATCTACTTTCCCATACCATGAATCTGACCTTGCATTGTGACTTCTTTCAACTGTTAGAATTTGGAAGAAATAAGAGTGCCAGTTCAGCAGCAATAGACAACGAATGTACGATTTATTTCATTTACCTTTTTTTTTTTAAAAAATAGAGTACTCTAGAAAATCAGCAGTACTCATAGGGGTTTTTTCCTCAACTCATGCTTCCAGCTATTTGGCAAATTTTCAAATATTTGCTCTCTTTGCTTGTATATTGTGTGATTTTTTTTCATCTTCTACTTCATAAAGCTTTCTAAATGTGTTCTTTCCTCTTCTGCTTTTGAGTTTTTAGGAACATCTTTGGCTGAGGTAGAATTTTTTACTATACTATTGGGCATTACTTTGTAGCATGAAGTTTTAATCCACTTAACAGCTTCCAGCACATTTATTTTTTTGGCAGGCAGGTGATGCTGTCAGGTATGTCCATACCAGGAGGCAAATTGCAGCAAGCAAGCAACTCTTGGAATGAATGAAAAAATAACTTTAACCAAGGGGGAGGTCAACTTGTTGTGTTTGATAAATTTTAGTTCATTGTCACCTGAAGCTATGCACATTAGCATAAGGCATTATCATATTTGCAGCCCAAATAGAATCATTTTATCTGACATCCTCTTTTTATTTTGGGTGATTTACTCATTCTTACATGAGAGGCAGTATGATGTAATAAAATGAGCACTGAATTTTATGGTAGGAAACTGGATTTCAAATTCTAGATTACCCACTCATTAGATATGCCACTTTGGGCAAGTCACTCACTCCTCTCAAAACAAATTTCTTCATTACTTAGTTATTTTAGAGAGTAAGGTAAAGCATGCAATGCACTTTGTAAGCTGCAAACTCCAGTATCGACTTCTCTTCTGAGTTCCTTACATTTTCAATTGCCTATTGAACGTTCTCTGTTGGATGTCCCCTGTCCAATATCCATCTCAATATGCACTACTCAAGCCTTCGTTTTCTCCTGACTTCCCTAATTCTATTAAATGGTACTAATAATTTGCTAGTTACCCAGGTTGAAAATCTTCAAATAAGTTTTTGGTGCCCCCTCTCTGATTTATCCCTTATAAGTTATTCATTTATTTGTTAATTTGTGCATCTAGCAAATGCCTATTAACTATCTGTTCCCTTTTCTGCTGCTGTGCTTCCTCCCTCTTTCAGTCTCATCTCTGTGTTTCAAACCAGGCTTTGCTCCATTGTATTTCCCTATTTAATACTCTGCTCCTCTGGATTTGGCATCTATCTTAGATCTCTCAGCCTAGACCTTGACCTGATTGTATCACTTCTTGCTTAGTCTGCTCTTCCAGCCCCAGGGCCTCTTACTGCTTCTGGTGAGAAAAGCTCCTCTGTTTCTAGTCTATGCCCTATAAGACCTCCTTTTCTCTCCCACGGTCAGCTGTGCCATCTAAGCCAGTTTGTTAGCGTCCCCATTTCCATGAGGGAAGAAGAGACTCAGACACTACATGTGACACCGAGGATGTTACCTAATTTTAATTAACATAATTTCTGCATTTAAAAAATGAGGGCCGGGCGCAGTGGCTCACGCCTGTAATCCCACCACTCTGGGAGGCTGAGGCAGGAGGATTGCTTGAGGTCAGGAGTTTGAGACCAGCCTGAGAAAGAGGAAGACCCCATCTCTACCAAAAATAGCAAAAATTAAGCTAGCATGGTGGTGCATGCCTGTAGTCCCAGCTACTCAAGAGGCTGAGGCAGGAGGATTGCATGAGCCCAGGAGTTTGAGGTTGCAGTGAGCTATGATGACACCACTGCACTCTAGCCGGGTCAACAGAGAGAGACTCTGTCTCAAAAAAAAAAAAAAAAGAGGAGAGAGAGAGAAGGATACTGACAACCTCACAGGGTCATTGGGAAATGAGATAACACATGTGACTGGCACAGAGGAGACACTCGTAACCTAAGAGTTCTTCCCAAAGACCTGGATTTACTTGCTTAATACGAAACTCAATACTCCATATCTGACAATTCAAAGTAGAAGAAGCTAAGAATCTAATTAGGGAGATGAGAATGCAACGTTTAGCACAATTTGTGTGTAGAGATAGAATAAGCAATGCAGTGCAGGTGGATGAGTACAAAGTGAAAAGGTGAGTATAAAGTATGGTTACTCAAAAAGACAGGCAGATAGTGATTTGCAAAGATACTATTAGGTATGAATTGTTGAAAAAAGAGCAGGAGAATATTTTAGGCATGGGGAATTATACAGGAAAATGCTTGAGAACAAAACAAAGTGTGACATTGTGCTATTAGCCTGGTAAAGGGACAGGCTGGGTTTTAGGTTAAAGATCATATTTAGAAAGGTAGAGTGGTGCCAGTTATTGCAGACTTAAATTTTTGCCCTAGTAATAGAGAAACATATGTGAGCCAATGTTTCAAATATTATCCAAATTTTACTTTCAATAAAAGCAATTTATTTTGTTTTGTCATTCCTAAAGAGGCAAGTTAGAAATTTAATGAATTCGTAAATCCTTTGATATTATATTAAACAAGTGATATCTAAACCCAGTTTCCAAATGCATTATTTTAAATGTGAAATAACATTTGTAGAGAGAAAATTTGACTGCATTTAAGCCATCATCCTTCCAAGGTAAGTTTCCTATATTTTATTTATGAAAATTAGTTGCCTTCCCTTTCTGTGTGAATTGGGCTAGAAAATCACAAATGCAAAAGTCTTTGGGGTTGTCTAATCCAAGTGCTACACGTTTTACAAATGAGGAAACAGAAAGAGGGAAGTCAAATTTCTTTCCCAAGAAAGATCTGTCAGTGGCCAAGTGAAACTTAAACTTCTCTTTAGATTTTTAACCTAATGCTTTAAAACATATGTACAGAAGGACCTAAGATAGGAAAAACATTATAAAAGAAAAAGAGCAATGCTGGAATACTTCTGCCACCAGATAGGAAGCATCGCTCTAAAACTATAGTAATTAAGAAAGTACAATATTGGCACAAAGATAGACCATGGAATAGAACAGAAATTCCAGAAACATATGTACACTAAAATGGTACCTTGATATGATAAAGGTATCACTGCACTTCAATAGTGTTCATAGTCTTCTCAATAATTGTGCTGGGTTAGTCGGATATATCATTGAAAAGTAAAAAAAATCTCTACTCCTACCTCACATCAAACACAGAAATTAATTTGAGATGGAACACAGATCTTAAGTGTAAAAGCTAAACTGGTCAAGCTTCTAGGATAACACACGAAGAATATCTTCATGATTTTGAAATACATAAAGATTTCTTAACTCAGACACAAAAAACACTAGCCAAAAAGAAAAAGATTAATAAATTGGCTCACACTGAAGTTAAGAACTTCTGTTTATAAAACATTAGCATTAAGAGGATGAGAAGTCAAGCCACAGGCTGGGAAGAGATTTATGTAACATATATGTATTTGTCAAATTACTTAGCAGAATATAAAGAACTACACATCCATAAGAAAAAAGCAGACAACTTAAAAATGGATGAAAGATTTGAACAGACATTTCATAGTGTCAAAATGGCTAAGAAACATAGGAAAAGGCTCACTGTTGTTAAAACCACAGGTAAAACATGCATACTGGAGCAACTAAAATTAAAGATTAACAATAATAAGTTTTGCTGGCAATATGAAGTGACAAGAATTCTCCTTCATTGCTTATGGGAATGTAGACTGGTGCAACCACTTTAGAAAACTATTTGCCAATATCTACAAAAGCTAAACATGCACCTAATCCAATTTTCTATTCATACATGTATATACACACACACACTCCCCAAAGAGAAATGACTGCATATGTTCATCAAAGACATATATAGGAATACAGGAATGTTCAGAGGAGCTTCATTCACAAAGATTGAAGCTTTATCTCCTCATACCACACATAGATAATGCTGATAATTTTATGGCACACTGACATATTACACAGCTGGAGGAGATAGGTCTGGAATCTTTAGCACTTCTGGGTCCTACCTGGTGGTCTGGAGGAATCAATGTATTAGTGTAACAGTATAGTAAAATTATAGACTGCTTTAGCATTATCAAACAAAACATTGGGCAAAGGCTGATACAGTTTGAGGCCACTCCGGATAACTTGGTATACAAAGACAAGTTCAGCAAACTGATGCTGTTGGCTCTTTCTTGTCACATATGTTTTATACTAAATTTGCATTATACCTAAAACAAAGAGATATTATAGTAAACAGCCATGTGTACTTCCCAGTGTCATGAACGGTTATCAGAGAAAAGCATTTCAGTTTAGATGGGAAAAATGCAATATTCTAGAGCCATCAGCATCATGGGGCTAATGTGGAAAGCTCTCTGGAGCTAGTGATAAAGTCTTCTCTTGAAATCTGTTTAGTAAAAGACACTAGTTGTATTTGCTACCACCTGTCTATATCTATTAAATTAAAACCTTAAATGACTATTAATTTTAAAAAATGACAATTTTCTTTTTAGTCATATGGTATTTTTAAAAATTAAATACATTTTTCTATTAAGTGTATTTTTGTCAGATATTTTAAACATTAATTTTTTCTACTTTGTTTATAAAGTTTAAAACCATCTTTCAGTCATTGAACTTTTCTTCAGGAATTTGGAAAAAGATGTAAGAACCTGAGATTATCCAATCCAATCATATGCCATATACTTTACATATAATGTTGAGGCACAGAGATTAATTTATGGTCTCTTCTCCCACTAGAAATACCTTTTAAGAAATATTTTTCTTCTTTATCATATATGCAAATCACTGCATTCTAAAACACATTTCTTAAACTTCTTAAAAGCTTATTCCTTGTCAGATTCTACTTTGGTCACAAAAAATATTGAAAACCTTTACTAGATGAAACTTCAGTATTTCAAAAACAACATTATTTCTGTAAACCTTATCTAACAAACATGGCTCTCTCTAGCTTTCCTTTAAAATCAGTCCCTGAAAAGGTAAGATATTTATTGTCTGTCACACAAATGTTTATACTGTTAGAGTTTCTCTTTCTCCATTTCTATTTCTCTCTCTCTCTCTCTTCCTTTAATACTAGATGCTTAAAAATGGGGATAAAATGTTACCTGGGTTCACTAACTAATAGATATGATGATAATCCTTTCTATGAATTATTTCCCAAATGGTAGGTATTTTTGCATTCAGCCATTTATGCTTCTAATTGTGCTAATTTTGCTTCATTGAAATTCATAACTTTACATCTGTCCTTTATGACATTTTGGCAATGGACTTGAGGCAATAAATGGCTACTTATTAAGCTAGGAATTACTCCTTTGCAACAAAAAGGATGGTATAATTTATTTCAATCTAACTTTAGGAAGTGCCACCTTAGGATATGGTGGCATCTCAGAATTGTCTATGCTATAATTTTGTGCAGCAGTCTGTAAGGCGTAAATATAAAGATTAAATTTACCTTTCTCTAACTTAAAGATTTTCCCTGTCTCCTGCTCTAGTGTTGCCGTTCTCTGTCTGCAATGTTTATCAGGAGTATTATAGAGCTAGAGGTGTTTTCGACGTCCTCCAGAGCAGAGCTTCCCAACTGGTGTGCAGTTACATGCTGATATGCCAGGAATGGCTACGCATGTGTTGAGATATCACCTCCTTGGAACTTGGGGTGATTGGTTGGGCCTTAAGGCACATTCTCTTTGCTTTTTGTGCTGTTATATGAAAAGTATTGAGAAAGACCAATTATATCTCTTTTGTAGATGAAGAAACTGAAACCCTTTGAGTTTGGAAAGCTTTTCTACAAAGTTCCTTAGACTTAGTATTAGGTATAGAATCCAGATTTTTGTGGTTTTTGCTGTGATGCACTTTGGCCATGACACAACTCATATCCCTCCTTACTTCCCTTTGAGTGAGAAAGTAGAATTTAGTGGCTGGTCTTGGGTATGTATTTTAATTGGAAGAGGTGACCAAACTAATTCACAATAGCAGTTTGCTGAATTTTTCCTGGAATGTACTTTATATTCATTGATATCAATTTATATAAAAAGGCTTCAAGATAGACTTGATTATCATATTTTTATAGAAGTGGAAATTGACACTCAGAGAAATTAAGTGACTTGCCAAGGACTTCATTAATAAATTATTGAATTCACACACAGGTCTGTCTGCCTGGCTTCAAAGCTTGTGCTCTTTCACAATATCACAGTAACTACCTGTTGGAATGAAAGGTAATTGTTATTTTACAAGGTGCAGGAATTCTGCCTGCAAAGGAAATAGATACAATATAGTTGATTTTCAGTATAGGAAAGGAAAAGATTGTTAGGGGGGCATTGTTGTAGCTGCTGGGACCAAATAGGTTAGCAATAGCTTCGGAGGAATGGGTATCCTAGAGTAATTTAAAACAAGTTAGAGACCTTTTGCAAAAAGAATCTTTGGGTATTTTATTGCTTTTATTGCCTCTATCAGGCACAAGAGTTAGAAAAATTTCAAGTTGAAGACTAACTGCCGAGAAATAAATTTTTAAAAAAGATTTAAAATTAGGTACTATAGTATTCTCTTTAGATTCTCCCAATAGCATATGACAGTAGTGCACATAATGGAAGGATTACAGGGAATGATCTCTGATCCTAAATTGATCAAAGGTCTTGTCTTATCCTTTATTATTCCATATGCACTTTACCACCAATAGGTGGTTTGAAGAAATAAACTCTCTAAAACATACATGGGCTGAATATGTGGGAAATGACTGGTATTCTTAAAACGAAGAAGTGAGAATCAGAAAGAAAAAAATACCCTGACACTAGATTTGGCTTTTCAGAAACAATTAAAATATTTCAGACTTTCCTTGGATGGATGGCTGACTCTACATTTGAAGGAAAAAACATACAAAATGAACCTGGGACATCCTGTTGTTCCAGAATTTAAGAAACTCAAAGAACAATACATTGATTCAAAAGTACATAAGAACGCACTCACTAAAAGTTTCTCAATGGCCCAAGATAGAACAAAATTGAGCATCAAGAAGAATATGGAAGTATTAATTGAAGCATATTGCACATATAAAAGCCTATAAGCTCATAATGTCATGAGGGAGGGAGAGAGAGATGAGAGGGAAGAAGAAGGAGGAGGAAGAAGAGGAGGGGAAAATAATAATAATGCACAATTTATTAAAAATAACTAGAGCACCAATTCCTTACTCTGAAAATTGTAACATGTCCTTTTTCCTCAATGAACTATATTTTAGGTTAACTGTAGCACTAGTTAATGAAAAAAAATTTCCACTTTACAAAATTTTCCAGTTAATTAATGTGTGATGACTTATATAATTTAAAAAAAAAACATTATTTTATAGCTTCTAATGAAGTCATTTATTTAATTAGGATAATCAATAGATTAAACTATCTTAGTATCAGTAAAGGTAGGAAATATCGCATGCTTTCTGATATGATGCAGAGTACAACACCCAGCACTTAGGAAATGTTCTAGCAAAAAGTTGACTCAGAATCTAATTAACTTCCATTTGTAGGAAAGAGCTAATTCCCTTTTATAGGAAATGCCAGAGATAGAAGAGTAAGTTAAATGATACACAAAGAAGCAAATGGAAAAAAAAAACAACTCAGAATGTGATACATTTTGCAGAACTTAGTCTCTGCAACAAGTTAATGAAAAGGAAAAGAGAGAGAGAGAAAACAGAGACCCGAGAGGCACTGATAACAAAATGTCAAATGTGGTTCTTGTTTGGATCTTGATTCACACGGAGCAAATGAGAAGATTCTTCTCCTTCTTTCCCCCCTTCTCTCTCTCTCCCTCCCTCTCCTTCTTTTTCATCCCCTCCTTCTTCCTCTCTTTTTCTTTAAGATCACTGGGAAATTTTAATTATAAACAGTGCTTTGTTGATTTTGTCACATAACAAACCATCCCAGAACTTAGTGGTTTAAAAAACCAATCATTTATTTTTTCACAATTTTGCAATTTGGTCAGGGCTCTTGAGGGATGGCTGTCTGTTCCACCTGGCGTCAGCTAAGGTGGCTCATTTGGGGCTTGGGGATTTACTTCCAAGTTGGCCTCACCCACAGGGCTAGCACATCGGTGCAGGTTGTCAGTGTGGAGACCAGATGGGGCTGTCACTGAAGCCCTTAATTTTCCTTCATGTGGGTCTTTTCATGTGATGCCTGGGCTTCCTCACAATAGGACAACTGGGTTCTAAAAAGGAGGAAATAGAAGCTGGCAGTTTTCTTAATAGCCAGGTTTAACTGAAATTTTGTAGTAAGTTCTGAAGATCTATCATACAGGATAGTGACTATAGTTAATAATAATCGTGTGTTTAAAAATTGCTAAGAGATTAGAATTTAAATGTTCTCACCACAAAAAAGTATAATTATGTTAGGTGATGGATAAGCTAATTAGTTTGATTTATTTTTTCACAATGTTTACATATATCAAAATATCATGTTGTACACCATAAATGGATACAAGTTTTATTTGTCTATTGTACCTTAATAAACCTGGGGAAAAATAAAAGACATGCATGGAGAGAAAAAATTCTAGGCTTAGAACCAGCACAGTGATATTTCTGCCAAACTTCATTTATAAATGTAGACATAGTCTTAGACCACATTCAAGGGATTGGAGAAATAGACCCCATCTTCCTGTGGGGGGAGTGACAAAAAAAAGTATTTGAAGTTATCAAGAAATAATTTTTAGGTTTAGCAATGGCACTCTAATTATCTAAGAAAATGTCAAAAAATTTTAGAGATACAAATGAAGTATGTAGAAGTAAAGAAATATGATGTCTGGGGTTTGCTTTTAAATACTTTAACAGGAAAGAAAAATGATAAGGATAAAACATAATAGATAAAGTAACTGTTGCAATACCTTGATAATTGCTAATTATAAGTGAAGGGAATATGGAGTGATTAGTTTACTTTTGAGTATGTGTGAAAATTTTCATAGTCATTAAAAAAAAAAACCCCAGGATTTGAAATAATGTTATTGCTCCTAAGACAGAAGATTATAAAGAAGAAACTCAAAGTTCTAGTTTCATCTGATTTTGCTTTTGATTAAATATTAATATTACATCTCAAAAAACATTCCTTAAATAATACTTCTCTGATTCAAAAGTACTAACATGGCAAAGCATGCAGAAATAGAGAAACTTACAGGGGTGCTGAGGCTGTTGGGAGGCATAATAGAAGGGCAGCCAAATTTGAAGGGCTGTTTGACATTGCTGCATTCGATGTCTGTTTCTCATGTTTGAAAGCAACTGTGTGAGGACTTAACTCTCTGAACTTTTGCAGTCATCTTCAAACCATAAAAGAAAGGGAAAGGGAACTGTGGATTAGTACCCATGACACTGACCTCACTGACCCTCCTCAATGCCCACAGTTGTCAATCCACGGGTCTATTTTATATGAGAAGAATAACCCATCTTGAGTAAACACTCTCAGTCATGTAGTCTGTCACTTGCAACAAAGCATTTTTAATTGATAACACTCTAAAACAGAAGAGGCTAATATGAATCTCCAGGTGCTGCTGATTAAAAACAACAGGCAATTGTACATGCCCTTTCCAAGGGTATTAGAAATAAATGTTATTTAAAGGAAAAATAAGTCCAGAACCAGATGAAGAAGAAACTTAGATGCAAGAACTAATTTTAACTTTCATTATCCATTCATCTGTTGATGGACACAGATTGATTCCACATCTTGGCTGTTGTGAATAATGCTGCAATGTACCGAAAAGTTGAAATATCTCTTTGACATACTGATTTCATTTTCTTTGGATGTATACCCAATAGTTGGATTGCTGGAAAATGTGGTATTTATACACTATGAAATACTATTCAGCCTTAAAAAAAGAAGGAAATCCTGTCATTTGGGACAATATGAATGAACCTGGAGTACATTATGTTAAGTGAAATAAGCCAGGCACAGAAAAGATAAATACCTCATGTTTTCACTCATGTGAAATCTAAAAAAATTGAATGAATTAAAGCAAAGAGTAGAGTGGCGATTACCAGGTCCCGGGGGGTTGGGCAAGTAATTGGAGGAAATGCTGGTCAAAGGACACAAAATTTCAATTAGACAGGGGGAATAAGCTCAGGAGATCTGTGGTACAACATGGTGACTGTAGTTATAACAATGTATTATACACTTGAAAACTATTAAAAAAGTAAATTTTAAGTGTTCTCACCACAAATAAATATGTAAGGTGATGTGCATGTTAATTAGCTTGATTTAACCATTCCATATACATATTTCAAAATGACATGTATACCATAACTATACACAATTTTTGTCAATTAAAAATAAGAAAAAAAATTATTAAATAAGCTAAACTTTCAGAAATATTAGTGAATTTATAAAATAATTAGATTTCAAGCATATCCAGAAATAAAAGGACTAAATGGCTATCAAGCAATCACTTGGCTCCAGCTTCTGCCTTCAGATAGCTAGGTTTAACAAAGCCATTGTATAGATGAATTTACTGAAGATTCAGAATCTAAGTATCATTCCTAAAGTTTATACAGGATGATTAGTTAGTGAGAAAAGCATGAAATTTGGAGCCAGAGATTCCTGTGCTAGATTCCAGAATCTACTACTTTCTAGTTTTTGATGTTGACAAGTTACGGAATTTTCTGAGCCTCAATTTCTTCATCCTTAAAATAAAAAAAAAACACACTTTTCAAGGTTTTTTTGAAGCTGGAGTAAGACAATACACAAAAAGTGCTTAATTTTAAAACTTATTTCAAATCTACAATAATCATACAGTGTGGTATTGGCATAAAGACAGATGTATAGACCAATGTAATAGAATAGAAAGCCCAGAAATAAACCCTCATATATATGAAAAAATTATTGTCAGCAAAGGTGTCAAGACCACTCAATGGGAAAAGGATAGTCTTTTAACAAATGGTATTGGAAAAACCGGGTATCTATAATACATGCAAAACAATGAAGTTGGATTCTTACACTACACCACATAAAAAAATCAACCCAAATTGGACAAAGACCTAAAGTAAGAGCTAAAGCTATAAAATTCCTAGAAGAAAACATAGGGGAAAATCTTTATGACATTGAATTTGGAATTTTTTCTTGGATATGATACCAAAAGCATAGGCAATGAAAGAAAAATAGATAAATTAGACTTTATCAAAATTTAAAAGTTTTGTGCATCAAAGGACACTGTTAACTGAGTAAAAATGCAACTCAGAGAATGGGAGAAGACATTAGCAAATCATATATCTGAAGAGAGATTCATATCCAGAATATATAAAGAACTCCTACAACTCAACAACAAAAAACAACAACCCAATTTTAGAAATGGACAAAGGACATGAATGAACATTTCTCCAAAGAAGATATACAAATGGCCAATATGCAATGACAAGACGCTCAACATCACTAGTCACTAGGCAAATGCAGATCAAACCACGAGACACCATTTCACAGCCATTAGGATGGGCATTAACAAAAACAGAACATAACTAAGGATTGGTAGGGATGTGGAAAAATTGGAACCTGTGCACCCTGTTGGTGAGAATGTATAATGGTGCAGCTGCTGTGGAAAACAGTATAGTGGTTCCTCAATAACAATGAAGGATCTTCAAAAAATTCATGGAAAAATGCATATTATAAAAAACTATGAATAATTTCAATTTTTTGCACCAAAATAAACTTGTACTAACTTGTTATAACATGTCTGACCAGGATTTAGTTTGAAGTACTAAGAAAGATGAGACATCAGTTTGAAAAGAGCCCCTATCAGAGCAATATGAATTCTGCTAAAATTGAAGCAAAAAAAAAAAAAATCACATTTATGGTGAAGCTTGGGTGGAAGAATGGTGAAATTACTGACACTTTACAAAAAGTTAATGGAGACAATGTCCTTAAGAAATCAGCACTTTACAAATGGAAAATTCATTTTGAGGAGGGACAGGATGATGTTAAAGATGAAGCCTACAGCCTCAAACCATCCATGTCAATTTGCCAGGAAAAAATTCACCTTGTTTGTGCCCTAATTGAAGAAGACCAATGATTAACAGCAGAAACAATAGCCAACACCATAGATATTTTGATTGACTCAGCTTACACAATTGGGACTGAAAAATTAAAGTTGTGCACCCTTTCCACTAACTGGGTGTCAAAACTGTTGTGCCCAGATCAGCTGCAGACAAGAGCAGAGCTTTCTGGGGAAATTTTAAGCAAGGTGGATCACAATCCTGAAGCATTTCTTTGAGGAATTGTAGCAGGAGATGAAACATGGCTTTACCAGTACAATTCTGAAGAAGAAGCATAATCAAACTAATGGCTACAAAGAGGAAGAAGTGATTCAGTGAAAGCAAAAGTGGACAGTAAAGAGCAAAAGTTATGGCAACAGTTTTTTGGATGCTCAAGGCATTTTGCTTATTGACTTTCTGGAGGGCCAAAGAATGACATCTGTTTATTATTAGGGTGTTTTGAGAAAGTTAGCCAAAGCTTTAGCAGAAAAACACCCAGGAAAGCTGTGCCAGAGAGTCCTTCTCCATCACAACAATGCTGCTCATTCCTTTCATCAAACAAGGGCAATTTTGTGAGAATTTCAATGGGAAATCATTAAGCATCCACCTTACCGTTCTGATTTTGCTCTTTCTGACTTCTTTTTGTTTCCTACTCTTAGAAAATATGTAAAGGAAACTCATCTCTCTTCAGTTAATAATGAAAAAAGACTTCATTGAAATGATTAAATACCCAGAGCCCTCAGTTCTTTAGGGATAGAATAAATGGCTGGTATCATTGCTTACAAAAGTGTCTTTTTTATTATCCGCAATATGTGTATATAACCAAGTACTCCTAACATGAATATATAAATATAGTTCAAGTTAATTATAAAATAATAGACAGTCTACTTTTTTCTCTTACTGATTTTTATATATTTTTTTATTTCAAAATATTATTTGCAGTCCACTAACAGTGTATAAGCAGTCCTTCCTCTGTGTATCCAAACCATCATCTATCATTTTTGGACTTTTTAATACAAGCCATTCCAAATAAGGTAAGGCAATATCTCATTGTGGTTTTAAATTGCAGTTCCCTGATGATTAGTGATGTTGAGCATTTTCAAAATATGTTTGTTGGCCATTTGTCTATCTTCACTTGAAAAGCTTCTGTTCACATCTTTTGTCCACTTTTTAATGGGGTTGTTTGGTTTTTTCCCTTGCTGATTTGCTTGAGTTCATTGTAGATTCTGGATATTAGCCCTTTATTGGACATATAGATTGTGAATATTTTCTCCCATTCCATAGGTTGTCTATTTGCTCTGCTTATTATTTCCATAGCTGTATAGAAGCTTTTTAATTTAATCAAGACCCATTTATTTATTGTTGTTGTTGCCGTGATTGCCATTGGGTTCTTCTTCATAAATTCTTTGCCTAGGCTGATGTCTAGAAGAGTTTTTCCTACATTTTGTTCTAGAATTCTTATGATTTCATGCCTTAAATTTAAGTCTTTAATCCACCTTGAATTAATTTTTGTGAGTGGTGAAAGATATGAATCCTGTTTCATTCTTCCGCATGTGACTATCCAATTTTGCCAGCACCATTTATTGAATGGGGATTCCTTTCCCCAGTGTATATTGTTGTCTGCTTTGTCAAAGATCAGTTGGCTGTATGTGGATCATTTTATATATGGGTTCTCTGTTCTGTTCCATTGCTCTATGTCTCCGTTTTTCTGCCAATACCATGCTGTTTGGTTAGTATAGCCTTGTAGTATAGTTTGAAGTCTGGTAATGTGATGCCTCCAGATTTGTTCTTTTTCCTTGAGATTGCTTTGGTTGTTCGGGCTCTTTTCTGGTTCCAAAAAGCATAGAATTATTTTTTCAGTTCTGAAAATATAATGTTGGTATTTTGATGGGGATTGCATTGAATCTGTAAATCACTTTGGGCAGTATGGACATTTTAAAAATGTTGATTCCGCTGATCCATGAGCATGGTATGTTTTTCCATTTGTCTGTGTCATCTGTGATTTCTTTCCTCAGTGTTTCATAGTTCTCTTTGTAGAGATCTTTCACCTCCTTGGTTAAGTGTATTTCTAGGTATTTTATTTTCTCTGTAACTATTGTGAACGGTGTTGAGTCTTTGATTTGATTCTCAGCTTGACTTTATTGGTGTACAGAAATGCTACTGATTTGTGTAGATTGATTTTGTAATCTGAGACTTTGCTGAATTTATTTATCAATTCCAGAAGTCTCTTGGTGGAGTCTTTGGGGTTTTCTAGATACAAGATCATATTATCAGCAGAAAGCAATAGTTTGACCTCCTCTTTCCTGATCTGGATACCTTTAGTTCTTTCTCTTGCATGATTGCTCTGTCATGGACTTCCAGCACTATGTTAAGGAAAACTGGTGATAGTGGGCACCCTTGTCTTATCCCAGTCCTTATGGGGAATCCTTTCAACTTTTCCCCATTCAGTATCATGTTGACTGTGGATTTGTCATATTTGGCTTTTATAATTCTGAGGTATGTTCCTTCTATGCCTAGTTTTTTGAGGGTTTTTATCATGAAAGTGTGGTGGATTTTGTCAAACGCTTTTTCTGCATCTATTGAGATGATCACATGGTCTGTGTTTTTACTTCTGTTTATGTGGTTAATCACATTTTTTGATTTATGTGTGTTGAGCCATCATCCTGCAGCGAAGCTCACTTAGTCATGGTGGATTATTTTTCTGATGTGCTGTTGAATTTGCTTTGCTAATAATTTTTTGAGAATTTTTGCATCTATATTCATAAGGGATATTGGTCTATAGTTTTCTTTTTTTGTTGTGTCCTTTCCTGGCTTTGGTATCAGAGTGATACTGGCTTCATAGCATAAGTTGGGGAGGATTCTCTCCTTTCAATGTTATGAAGTAATTTCTGCAGCATGGGTAGCAGCACTTCTTTGTAGGTCTGATAGAATTGGGCTGTGAACCCATCTGGTCCAGGGTGGTTTTTTTTGTGTTGGAAGATTTTTTATTACTTCTTTAGTATCAGTGCTCATTATTGGTCTCTTCAGGAGTTCTATTTCTTCCTGATTGAGTTTCAGGAGGTTGTGTGTTTCCAGGAATTTATCTATTTCCTCTACATTTTCTAGTTTATGCGTGTGGAGATTTTCATAGTATTAACAGATGATATTTTGTATTTCTGTGGTATCTGTTGTAATATCTCCTTTTTCATTCTGATTGAGCTCATTTGTGTCCTTTCTCTTCTATTCCTGGTTAATCTAGCAAGAGGTCTGTCAATTTTGTTTATCTTTTCAAGGAAACAACTATTTGTTTTATTAATCCTTTGTATTTTTTTGTTTGTTTATTTTCCATTTTGTTTAGTTCTGCTCTGATCTTATTTACTTCTTTTCTTCTGCTTTGGGTTTGGTTTGCTCTCCCTCTTCTAGTTCCTTGAGATGGTCATTAGATTGTTAATTTGTGATCTTTCTGTCTTATTGATATAGGCATTTAGGCTGTGAATTTTCCCCATAGGACTGCTTTTGCTGAATCCCATAGATTTTGATAGCTTTTGTCCCCATTGTCATCCACTTCAAGGATCTTTTGATTTCCGTCTTAATTTTATTATTGACCCAATAATCATTCAGCAGAAGGTTGTTTAATTCCCTTGATTTTTCGCAAAATCGAGTGTTTCTCTTTGAATTTATTTTTTGTTTTATTCCACTGTCATCTGAGAAGTTACATGGTATGATTTTAATTTTTTTAAATTTGTTGAGACATATTTTGTGGCCTAAGGTATGGTCAATCTTGGAGAATGTTCTGTGTGCTGATGAGAAGAATGCATATTAAATAATTTTTTGGTAAAATGGTCTATAAATGTTTGTTAGGCACATTGTTCTAGAGTCCTGTTTAAGTCCAGTGTTTTTGATTTTCTGCTTGGATGACCTGTCTAGTTCTGTCAGTGAGGTGTTGAAGTCCCCGGCAATTACGATGTTGATGTTTATCTCTTTGTTTAGATCTAATAGAATTTGCTTTACAAATCTGGGTGCTTCTGTGTTAGGTGCATAAATATTAAGATTGTTATGTCTTTTTCTTGAATTGCTCCCTTTACTATTATATAATGACCATCTTTGTCTTTCTTTACCATTGTTGATTTAAAGTCAATTTTATCTGCTATGAGAATGGCTACACCTGCTTTCTTTGGGTTTTTGTTTTCATGGAATGTTTTTTTCCATCTCTTCACCTTGAGTCTGTATGAGTCCTTTTGGGTTAGATGTGTTTCCTAGAGATAGCAGATACCTGGGTTGTATTTTTTCATCCATTCACCCAGGCTGTGTCTCTTGAGTTGGGCATTTGGACTGTTCACATTGATTGATGGAATTGATATGTGAGATGCTGTTCCGTTCATCCTGTTGGGTAGTACCTTATTGCTTTGTTTTATACCTTATATGGTATTGTTTTATATTAGCTCTGAGCTTTAGCTTTTGGGTGGTTTTATACTGGTGGGTGTCTATTGTGGTGATCCACGTATAATGGAATTCTGACTATTTCCTGCAGGGCAGGTCTCATCTTGACAAATTCCCTCAGTGTCTGCTTGTCTGGAAAAGCCTTTATTTCTCCTTCATATATGAAACATAGTTTTGCAGGATACAAAATTCTAAGCTGGCAGTTGTTCTGTTTAAGAAGACTGAAGATGGGGCCTCAATTCCTTCTGGCTTAGAAGGTCTCCATTGAGAAGTCTGCAGGTAATCCTTTGTAAGTTACTTTATGTTTTTGCTTCATGGTTCACAGGAATTCCTCCTTTGTATTGACTTTGGCCAGTCTGATGATAATATGTCTTGGTGATTGCCTCTTTGCAATGAATCTCTCTGGTGTTTGTTGAGCTCCTGTACCTGGATGTCTAAATCTCTAGCAAGACCATGGAAGTTTTCCTCTATTATTCCCTTGAATAGGTTTTCTAGCCCTAATGCGTTTTCTTCTTCACCCTCTGGGATGCCTATGATTCTTATATTTGGCTATTTTACATAATCCCATATTTCTTATAGGCTTTTTTGGTTCCTCTTAATTCTTTGTTTTTTATTTTTGTCTAGCTAAGTTAATTCAAAAGAGTTGACTTTGAGCTCTGAAATTCTTCCTTCTGCCTGGTCTAGTCTATTCTTAAAGCTTTCCATTTTGTTTCATATTTTCTTAAATGAATTTTTCCTTTCCAGAAGTTCTATTTGTTGTTGTTGTTTTTTTATATGTCTATCTCTGTAGTAAATTTTTCATTCATTTCCTGAATTGTTTTTCTGGATTCTTTGAGTTGGTTTTCCCTTTTCTCTTAGATTTCATTGAGCTTCCTTACAGTCATATTTGGAATTCTTTATCTGTCATTTCAATGTTTTCATTTTGGTTGGTATCCATTGCTTGAGAGCTGATGTGCCCCTTTGGGGGTGTCCTTTCACTGTGATTTTCCATACTTCCCAAGTTCTTGCACTGATTCCTTCTTATCTGGAGCAGCTGTTGTTTCTTGTTTTGGGATTTTCTTTTGTTTAGATAGAGCTTTCCCCCTCCCCTTACTCATAAGGGTGTGTCTGCAGCATATTTTGGGTAAGAATCTTTGGCTTTGCTTGTGGGTTCTTTGATGGAGGTCTAGGTTATGGATGGATGCCTTGGTTATAGATATCCTTAGAGTGGTGGTTTTCTTAGTTCCTGGTTGTTTGTAGGCTGTAGTGGTGATGAGCTATGTGTGTGAGCAGATTCTCAGACTCTTGTTGATAAGGTAGGATGACTCTTGTTTATGAGGTAGGATTGAGGTCTTTGAAATCCTTTCTCTTTCCCTAGCCCTGTGGTCTTCTTAACAGTGTGAATTGTATTGGCACACTCAATTTAATCTCTGTGATGGTAAGTGGTACTTATGTGTAAGAATCCACTACACCCTGTATGATTGAGTCAGAAAATGTTGTAAAGTGCTGTACAAATTGACTCCCCTGCCACTAGGTGGCCCTTGCTTGAAGGAACCAGCTGCAGTGTGTTTTTGGTACCTGTGACTGGCTCTAGTCCCTAAGGAGAAGTACTTGGATGTCCCAGGTGGTGGGTAGGGCCCTGGAACTTCCAGATGAGTCCTTATTCTCCACCACAGCACAAATGGGTAGATTATTGAGGCTAGGAAGGGCTGGGTTGGTGAGTCTGCCCTCAGGCTCCACAAAAGCTATTAAGGTCTTGGCAGGGGTCAAATGTCCGCTGCCAGGCTTCTGGAGATAGCCACCAGGGAGGTGCTGAATTGGCCCCACCCAGCCAGAAAGTCTGCTTATGGGGTCAGGGCCATCTGAGATTCACAATCTGGCTGTCAGGAGCTCGTTTTACTCTTCTCCCCCTACCCTGCTCTGCGGTTTCTTTTTGGCGTCTGCCAGCAAGCAGGAGCTCAAACCAGCTGAGCTCTCCAGCAATGGCAGTGCAGGCTAGGAGCTTCCCTGTCCAGGATCCCACCCTGGGCTGAGAGCACAGCCTTCCTGTGGGGGAGGGGTGCTCCATGAGTTCACTGCAGCTGGGACCCACACTGCACTCTCTTTTCAGTTCTGCCCACACTGGTTTCCTCACCTCCCAAGATTAGTTTACAAATCTCCCCTCCGTACTCCCGAGCAACACCATCAAATCCTGGTGGTGTGGGATCTGGCCTGTGGGTCTATCCCTTGGTCCCCAAAAGTCAATCCATGACCATGGTAGAGAGAAGTGTGCTGGTCTCGAGTTGCCTATGGAGTGGACAAGCAGGTTTAATGTCCCTTCACTTTGGGGTGTGCCCTGCTCTGATGAACTGGCCAGGCAAGCAGCACGAGGGAGGGCCAGTGAGCAGGGAGCTCACAGTCCAAGTACCCTTTAGTCTGCTGCAGGTCTTCAAGAGGAAAGATATAAGGCCCACTCTCTGTGGAAGCCTTGGTGTGGTGGATGCACCAGCAGAGGGGAAGCAGCCACTCCTGAGAGCCCCAACTTAATTGTCTCTCTTGGCAGCCATAGGTGAGGAAAGGGAATGGGAAGAAAAGAGCCTGAATTGAGGAAAGCTAGCACTCTGGCCATCTCTGTTCCTCTCTCTAGAAGGCAACCCACCCAGGATGTCCAGGCTCTGGGGTCTTACAGATCCCCCAGGACCCACTGGCCCCTGTGGCTCCTACAGTCTGGGCTAGAGTTGGGAAATGTTTGTATGGGAATGAGCAAGACAAAAAATGAGGGGCTGAAGCTCTCTGGGGAGGACAAAGGTGAACAGTGGGTGGAGAAGCAATATGGCACCTGTCATCTCAGCTCAGGTCTGTGGTGACAGGAAGTGACCCTTAGAGGGGGTCCCAGCTTACTGCTGGAAGCAGTTTTTGGGCTTGTGAGGGTACAAAGCCTCTCCAGTACCCTGGGAACCTGTTGACAGCCAGAGATGTGAGGGAGGGAGAAACAAACCCCCCCACCTACCCTTTTCACTGGACTCCAAGCCTCTTAGGGGTTGATTTTGCCAATATCTTGCTCCTTCTTGTTCTGCTCCACAACTTCTTTCCCATGAAATCTCTGGTAGGTTCTGGCACTTTTCCCTCAGAATTACACCCAATCTATGTTGGGTTTATTTGTTTTTTCTTTTTCATCTAAAACTTCCTTCTTTCTGAGATGATTTGGAAGCTGATGTTTATGGTCATCCACCAAAGTATCTTGAACTTGATGGAGGTTATGTTGTGAAATAGTTTATATTTTATTTTTATTGTTTAATACCATTATTCCATGAAATTTTTGAAGTCCCCTCTTAGAATTACCGTATGATCCAACAATTTCACTTCTGGCTATATAACCAAAAGAATTGAAAACAGGGACTCAGATATTTGTACATCCATGTTCACAGCAGCATTATTTACAACAGCCAAAAGGTAGAAGCAACCCAACTGTTTGTCAACAGATAAATGGATAAACACAATGTGATATATACATAAAATGGGATATTATTCAGCCTTAAAAAGGAAGGAAATTCTAGCACATGCTACAACATGGATGCACCTTGAAAACCTTACGCTAAGTGAAATAAGCCAGTCAAAAAAGGATAAATATTGTATGATTCCGTTTATGTGCAGTATGTAGAGTATTCAAATTTATAGAGACAGAAAGTAGGATGGTGATTGCCAAGGGCTAAGGGGCAGAGGAAATGGGGAATTAGTGTTTAATGGGTAAAAGAGTTTCAGTTAAGAAAGGCGAAAATGTTCTGGAGATGGATGGTGGTGATGTTTGCATAATAATGTGAATGTACTTACTGCTACAAAACTGTACCCTTACAATGATCAAACGGTACAATTTTATGTTAGGTATATTTTGCCACCATAAAAATGTGCTTATCTCTGTATCTTGTTATGTAAGCAATCAAACATTAAATTATTAGATAAAAGAGTAAAGAGGAATGGGAGGTGGAGAGGAACATAGGATAGAGCCTTGATCTACCACCTTTAAAGGGAAGATGTTATTTTAATATTGAAGAATAACACTTTGTTCAGAGTTTACTTCAGATTTGCAATTTAGTTAGCTAGTTCTATGGTTGTTTTCACTGCATTTTCCCTGCAGATTTTAGGACTATCATTGCCACCTTTGAAATCTCTTTACACAGATCATGGTAAGTCTCACTCTCTCATTTTATTAGTCAGGGTTATTCATTAATTTAAGAAATTGTTTGTTCAATAAAGATCTATATTATTTGATAATGGTCTCTAAATCCCCTGGATTACGGCAGGGATTTTACTTTGTAATAATCTCCTATGAGAACTGGCCAAACAGCTGTGGAAGCAAGAGAGAGTTACAGGGGCAATTGTATTTTTTAAAGCACAGCAACAAGGGACTGAAGCCTACCAAAATGAATCTTTTCTGCATTTCACTGGTAAGTTTCTTTATTTGCACCATATATATTCTCATTTTTATTTTATTGTGTCAGATAAAAGAAATGAAATTAGTGTATATTCTAAACTTTCTATGAGATGGTATTAATACACTTAGCATCTCATAAGAAAGTTTACATCAGAAAGAACAGAGAGAAAGGACGCTTTCATTAAAGCATTTAAGCCAACTCTATTCAAAGGCAAGCTATTTAAAAAAATATATTTATCTACAACAAATACTAGTTATTTAACATTATGATGCTGAATTTCTAAGTATAATTTTCTGTGAAGAATATTTTCAAAAAACTATTTTCTTCTATTCATTATGAGTGTGAGAAAAATTTTTGCAAAATATGCAGGCTTTATGTTACTTGCTTTTCTTCCAGACATCCCAGGAATCAAAATTTCTTTTTGTTGTTTGAGTAATGAATTCCATTCAATGTTGGCTTGGTTAAACTTCCATGGAGACAGTTTTCTGAGTTACACTGCACTGTAAATGCAAGGTACAATAGATTAATCCAGTCCTGGAGATGTGCTTACTCAAGGGTATAAGCACCTCTCAAATTCTTTTTTACATTATTTTTTTTTTCTTTAGCCTGAAGTGGATCAGTGAAAGTTATCAGGTACTAATAGATCTGGAAACATTTTATAACTCTAACCTGCAATTGTGACCATCTGCCAACGCTTAAAAATGGATTTCAAAAATAATTTTATTCATTTCTATCTGTGTTTACAGAAGGGCAATATGCCTATTCATTGGTTTTTCGAGATGTCGATGGGAGATCCCTCTCATTTGGGAAAATAAAATGGTCTACTTTTGATGTTTGTTTTCTTTCCAAATTGCGAATAAGATTAACATAAGCGGTAGAGATGGTGCTGACATACGTGGTAATACCTAAACAGGAGGCATTTTGAGCCAAGATAAGGGATTTAATCTTAGAGCATCTTGAAAAATAAAATGCAATTGTGAGTTCTGAGAGACTGAATCATCGTGTTTGGGTTGCCTGTATAGTCCAATTTACAAAATAACTGCCAGCTCTCAACTTTGCTTTGTTCCATATAAATCTGACTGGAGAAATCCCATTTCAGGTGATTTAAGTGGTATTGTGCATTCTTTTCAGGTTGATCTAAAAGAGCTATATGTGGTTTATATGAATATACTTCCCATGGCAATAGGAAGTATAGCATCAAAGATGATTGTGTTCTGAAATCATTTTGAATGGTAATATAATCAGTATGCTAATGTTTCTATAACATAACATAGTTCAGCATAGCATGGCATAGGTTTGCAATCCTGCCACTAAAGACACATAACCATATAATGAGCTTGATTGTCTTTCTCTGTGATGTACAGAAGGGAGCACGTACTCAAAAAGGATTGCTTCAAAGTCCTAGCTGACAGACTCTATATGACTGCAACTCTTTTCTATCTTTTAAAGTTGTCCTTAAAAGTTATGTGCTCAGAAACACATTTGATTAGACTGAACTGAACCATCATGAATGCTGGACTATTTTGTTGAAGCATTCCAAAGTTTATGTTATCAAAATTAATTGCTTTAATAAGAAAATGTAAACAAAATACTTGAAAAAATGAAAACTATTTTAGATGTGTTTTGTTCATTTTTGTAGAGTAAATAAGTAAAATAATTTAGCATATGGGCTCTCAACCAGGGTGTTGTGACACTCTACTGTGCTGTTATGAGCTGTGAAAAAGGGGTGAGGTTATAGCTTTTGCCAGGAATTTATGCATAATCCAAAACATATTTTATCTGTGCCTGCAGGAATGTGAACATATGGGACATCACATTTAAGAAAAAAGAATAAAAACCACTGATTTAGTGGAAAGAAAGATTATTGAATTAAAAAATGAAAGTATATGTAATATATTGACCTTTAAATCTCTGGGAAACATGTGATCTTAAATATTAAGTATCACATAAAGATTACCACTAAGGAAAGAATGAAAGAGTTAAACATTCTTTTATTTAAGTATAAGGGAAAATTGTAAATCTTTTAGTAAATGGGATTTTTAAGAGAAATATAAAGGCAGAAACTTAATGAACTACTCGTTCTGAACCAAGGATACTATAAATAATCCATTAAAGGTGATTGCTATTATTTTGGATCTATAAACTTGAAATGGGATCTATCTTTCAAAAGGGAAGCAGAAATACCCTTTTATGTATGCCACTCTGACTCCACAATTTTTCTTAGAGTTTTACGTTGGTGGTGAGGCTTTTAGAAAGCTTGCTCATTTGCAGAGAGATGATTTTCTTGTTAAGCTCATCATTTAGTTATTGAGTTTAACATGACTTTGTAACCCATGAGGTTACAAATCAATTATCCCTGCACCATTTCTTCAGTGATTTGAAATGCTGCCTCAATCTTTATTTGGATTTTCTATTTTATCCCCTTGGTTTATCTCTACCCTTTTCCTTTTACTTGTTCTTTTAAATACCTATGGAAAAATAATTCTAATGCCAAGTAGATATTTTACTCAGAAGAACACCTCTTGCTTGTCCTTCTTCAAAATTTGGACTTTTTAAGTCTTTGTTCTTCTATATAAATTTAGGAACATAATTTCAAATTATATGAAAACCTTTGATGGGATTTTGATTAAAATGGATTTGAATTTTAACATCGTTTTAAGGGGAAATTGACTTATTATGGTGGTGTGTCCTCTCATGGACAAACATATATATCTCTTCATTTATTCAATTCTTTCACGGCCGTTAATGATGTTTTATAATTTTCTCTACCAAATTCCTGCACATCTTTTGTTATTGTTAGGGTTTTAAAATTTTTGGCTGCCATTGTCAATATCTTTTTCCAAGTTTCTTTTTGCTGATTTATAGATACATTATTAATTTTTAGATATATCAATATGCAAATAAATAATTTTGCTGAATTTAAAAAGTTCTGTCAGTCTGTGGTCTTCTCAGATTTACTATGTAAATAATCTATAATTTTTTTCTCTTCTTTAGCAGCTATACTATTCTCAACTTCTTTCTCTTCTATAACATCGAGAAGCAAGAATGCTATGACGGAAGTCATCTTAGTCATATTTCCAATGTTCACTAATTATTTTTCATTCAGTCTTCAGTTTTTGTTAAACAACCCTAATCATCTTAAGAAAGTCCTATCTTTTCCCAATTTGCTAAGTTTTTTTTTACAGGATAAATGTTAAAATTTTCAATGCTTTAGAATATTTATTGAGAGAAACTTTCTTCGAAATATTTTAATGTATAATTAAATTTTAATGCATTCTCACATTCCTGTATTAAACCTTGATTGGTCATAATGTATTTTTATATATACTATTAAATTTAATTTTGTTGACATTTTATTTAGGATTTTAAAAACTATGTTAATAAGTAAAATTGATCTGCTGTTTTCTTGCATTCACAAGAAAATTCCAAAATTTTCTTTTTCTAGAATTCCCATTAGTCTTATGTTGTCATCTCTCCACACTTTACCCTCCACGCTTTTACCTGCATGTTTCTTGTGTTTTCTATTCACCTTTCTATGCTGCACTCTGGGTGAACTCATCAACATTTTCTAATTTTCTCTTATGAGAGGGCTAGAGTTCATTCTAGTTTTTGATTATTTAATACAGATTTCTGTGATTATATTATTCATTTTCAAGACTTTTTAATTGTTTGGTTTTTGTTTCTATTTAGTAGTTCCTGTTTCATTTCTATCTGTTTTGATTTCATCATAAATTATTTATTTTTAATCAGATATTACTTTTTCATTTAGCTCTGTGAAGATCATAAATATTCTTTCTTAAATTTTCTCTCCATCTGTTTTATGATTTTAATTTAATCTGGAATGAAATGGTTTTATTTTCAGATTGTCAATTCAGTTGGCTGCCTTTCTCAGCATTTGATCTCTGGTGTGTTTTGGCTAATTTGGAATGACAACTCTCTCTCTCTCCTTCTCTCTCTCTCTCTCCCTCTCCCCCCCTTATCTCCTAGCTTCTTGGCTTTTCACTTTTCTTCATCTACTTGTGAGGCATAAATCCCAAGTCTCTCTGATGCTCCAATTTAAAACTCGGGCTCACATTTCTCATCCAGAGTTCTCACTAAAAGCTGATACGTGGTATATTACTGATATAGCCACTGAACCATTGGTAACTTATTTCGTATCCCAAATTGCTGACTAGGTTGTTTAATTTTGCTTTTCTGGCCCACAGTTTCCTATAAGCAATAGTCCTAGCAGCTGTTGGCTGAAGCTTTTTTCATCCTCCTTTTATAGCTGTAAGTGCTGCTATAACCCCTGGATTTCATCATGGAGTTTGCCGTATGCGGAGGACATCTATTGCATGCTACCCAACAAAGGCTTAAGATCTGGTCAATGCTGCCTGTTTCTTAATAGGCCCCAAGTTTTGGCTTTACTCACTGCTTTGGTTTTCTGTCGGGTTTGGGGTTTCCCTACATGTTTATGTATTTGACAGCACCCATATCTTACTTAGGTCTTTGTAATTTGCCCAATAATTTGTCATGTGTTTGGAACAAGACGTACTTAAAATAGGAAATTGCAAATCATATTGGCTGAAAGTTCTAAAGGCAGACAATGCATTCAATCTTTACTTTGCTTAATAAAATACCTTTTTTAAGGATGAGAACATTTTCAATGCAATATACTGCACTATGTTTTGAAAATCATTTCAAGCAAGAAGGCCTTTTCATAATCCGGGAGACCTTTATATTGATGACACCATTATCAGCATTACCAGTTAATATATCTAAAAAATTTCAATATATCAATTATATATGTCTCTCCTTTAAGACTGCTTCTAGATGATGCCATAAGTAGACCAATTCTAACAAAGGAACAAAACACGTCAATTCAGTTAATACGTTTATGTCCCAAATATAAGAAAAGTTACAATATAGTTCACAATAGTTAAAAATCCAAGCTCATACATTTTAAATTTCATTATTCCATAAAATGATGAAAACACATAAACAATTTTATTTGTTAACATAAATATTCTAAACATTAATATTAATCCCTTGGCTGTACTTATAAAATACTTTTGCTATTTGAAGGCATACGTCGTATTCATTTTATGCTTACAGCTCTTCTGTAAGGTGAGTGAAACTGCTATTTTACAATTCAGAAAGCTGAATTGCAGCAGATTGTACAGCTATACTTATACAAGAACATGGTACTAATTAAAGACATACATGTGACTAAAACCTGTGACAAACACAGTTTATCAGTGTCTCCGATAGAACTTTATTTTGTACTTTGAACTTGATATCTTAATCATGCTTCCTGAGGAATCCCATCATGTTGTATGTGCCTCCCCCACATTTAGAATCTAAATTCCAGGCTTTATACTGGTGAGGAACCTTTCTTTACGGTGCTTTTCCCTGTTGAAAATGAGCATACCGTGTAACTCTTAATCTCTATGCCCAGGAAAATTTAGATGTGGTACTATATAAAGTGGGAAGATATATTAGGTGCCTTTTCAAGGACAATTGTTATCCTGTTATTTCTTCACTCATAAATCTCTGTATTTTAGGAGGGCTCTATGGATAACTTATATGAACCAATCCCAGAACAACAAGCTAACCAAGAGAGCACCTCTGGTAGAACCGGTTCTCCTATCTCACCCTTTGGGGAGAGTGAACAAGTACACAAAAATCTCTTCATGGTGAGTGAAGCCATGATTTGAATGGATTTCTTCTCTGTTATATATTTAGAATCACTTGCTCAATATACCTGTTAATACAGCAAAAATCCACTATTTTGGAATGTTTTCCCTTTACTTTCAATTTCTGATTTTCTCTTCATTGTTGTCTCCCTTATGATTTTGGCTTATTAATATGAACCACCATTTACTGAGTATATATTAGGTGATTACATGAGTTAACTCTATACTCAGAGCAACCTTATGACATAGAAATAATTATACATTTTCTACATGAGCATTGTAGCATTTGTTAATTTCTATGGTGAAAACTCTCCCACCATGGCAAATTTTAAGCTACCAATGATTCTATTATAGGCTTGCAATATCTGAATATTTAATTATTAATTATCTCAAGTGCCAACTCCAGCACATCACTGGCTGCTTTCAAAGCCTGTGCTCTAACAACTTTACTAAACTATTTCTTGACTTTATGAACACACGCCATCAGCTTACAAAATGTGAGTGTTACAGAATGCAAATGCAACTCATTTTTGTGAATTATCTTTAAAATTGCTAGACACAGAGTCCTTTGCACTATGCAAGATTGTCCCTGTCCCCATTTAACAGTGCCGGCTATTCTCTTAGTCAATAGGGCTGTATTAAAATACAGTTGACCCATGAACAACACAAATTTAAATTGCATGAGTTCACTTATACCATGTATTTTTATTCTGTCTCTGCCACCCCTGAGACAACAAGACCAACCCCTCCTCTTCCTTCTCCTTCTCAACTTGAAGACCACAAGGATGAAGACATTCATGATGATTCATTTACACTTAATAAATAGTAAATATATTTTCTCTTCCTTATGATTTTCTGAATAACATTTTCTTTTCTCTAGCTTACATTACTATAAGAATACAGTATATAATATATATATAACACACAAAATATGTGTTAATAGACTATTTATGTTTCTGGTAAGGCTTCTGGTCAACAGTAGGTTATTAGTATTAAGTTATGGGGGAGTAAAAGTTATACACAAATTTTCGACTACGTAGGGGTTTGGCACCACTAACGTCTGTGTTGTTCAAGGGTCAACTGTAATTCCTTACTAATAAACTTACTTTGTTTCTATTGTGGCTTAGGACAATACAAAACAGCCTATATCTGCTGCAAGTAAAGAACTTCACTATACTTGTAGATTTA
Organism: Daubentonia madagascariensis; assembly: GCA_023783475.1. Lineage (NCBI taxonomy): Eukaryota > Metazoa > Chordata > Mammalia > Primates > Daubentoniidae > Daubentonia > Daubentonia madagascariensis. The sequence continues at coordinate 17,381,798 of JAKFHU010001684.1, read as the reverse complement.
GATACTACCTCCTGCCCTTATAATCACACTTTTCCCTGATAATGATACAATTAATATTAGCTATCATTTATTCAATGCCTTCTTTTTTGTAAGGCACTACACTAGTTAATGTGTATATATGAAATTATTTATGTTTATTTTCACAGTAATTTTGGAGAGGTTTAGAAATGTTGAGAAAGGTGAAATAACTTGCCCACTTAAAAAGAGGATGAGCCAGGATTCAAACCCAGGTCATTTTTACTCTAGGGAAAGAGTTATAACAAAGCACTTTTAAGTTTTGCAACTACATTCACACATACCTATTTTGTTCTTTGGGTATATTGAGAACTGCTTATTTTCATAGCATACAAAAAGTTTCTGTTTCCCAGAAGCTTACAGCAACTAGAAAGCAGTGTTAGTGAACAAGTTTAATAATAAGTCTCCGTATCTCAGCTCGACTGTTATTGGTGTATATGAAGGCTACTGATTTGAGTGCATTGATTTTGCATCCTGAGACTTTGCTGAATTCATTTCTCAATTCCAGTAGTCTCTTGGGTGAATCTTTGGGGTTTTCTAGATATAATATCATATCATCCACCAAGAGTGAAAGTTTGATCTTTTCTGCCCCCATTTGGACACCGCTTATTCCTTTCTCTTGTTTGATTGCTCTGGCAAGGACTTCAGCACTATGTTGAATAGAAGTGGAGACAGTGGGCAAACTTGTCTGGTTCCAGTTTTAAGGGGGAATGTTTTCCATTTTTCCCCATTCAGTATAATATAGGCTGTGGGTTTATTGTACATGCCTTTAATAATTTTGAGGTATGAACCATCTATGCCTATATTGTTAAGAGCTCTTATCATAAAAAGGTGCTGAATTTTGTCAAAAGCCTTTTCTGCATCTATTGAGAAAAGCATATAGTCTTTGTTCCTGCTTTTATTTATATGGTGAATTACATTTATAGATTTGCGTATGTTGAACCACCCCTGCATCTCGGGGAGGAAGCCCACCTGATCATGATGGATTATTTTTTTGATGTACATTTGAATTAGGTTTGCTAGGATTTTATTGAGAATTTTTGCATCTGTATTCATAAGGGATATTGGTCTGTAGTTTTCTTTTCTTGTTGTGTCCTTTTCTGGCTTTGGTATCAAGGTGATGTTGGCTTCGTAGAATGAGTTTGGGAGGATCCCATCCTTCTCAATGTTATGGAATAATTTCTACAGTTTAGGCACCAGTTCTTCTTTGTAGGTTTGGTAGAATTCAGGTGTGAACCCATCTGGTCCAGGACTTTTTTTTTGTTGGAAGATTTTTTATTACTGCTTCAATTTTGGTGCTTGATATTGGTCTGTTTAGGAATTCTATTTCTTCCTGATTGAACCTAGGGAGGTAGTGTATTTCTAAGAATTTGTCCATGTCCTCCACATTTTCATGTTTTTGGGCATAGAGATTTGTATAGTATTCGAAGATATTTGCTTACTACACATCTGATAAATGGCTGATAACCCTAATCTATACAGAATTTAGGAAAATCAATAAGAAAAAATCAAACAACCCCATTAAAAAGTGGGCAAAGGACATGGACAGAAACTTTTCAAAAGAAGAAAGAACAATGGCCAGCAAATATATTAAAAATTGCTCAACTTCTCTAATCATCAGGGAAATGCAAATCAAAACCACAATGAGATATCACTTAATTCCAGTGAGATTGGCTTATATCAAAAAGTCCCAAAACAACAAATGTTGGTGGGGATATGGACAGATAAGAACACTCGTATACTGCTGATGGGACTGCAAATTAGTACAACCTCTATGGAAAGTAATACGGGGATACCTCAAAGAACTAAAAATAGAACTACCATTTGATCCAACAATCCCACTACTGGGTATTTACCCAAAAGAAAAAAAGACATTCTATAATAAAGACATCTGTACTCAAATGTTTATAGCAGCACAATTCACAATTGCAAAGATGTGGAAACAACCCAAGTGCCCATCAATACATGAGTGGATTAATAAAATGTGGTATATGTATACCATGGAGTAGTACTCAGCAATAAAAAACAATGGTGAATTAACACATCTGGTATTATCCTGGATGGAGCTAGAGCCCATTCTTCAAAGTGAAGTATCACAAGAGTGGAAAAACAAGCATCACTGGTACTCACCATCAAATTGGTACTAACATATCAATACTTATGTGCACATATGGAAATAATATTCATGAGGGGTCGGGAAGATGGGAGCGGGGTGGAGGGGAAGGGAAAACTCACACCTAATGGGTGCAGGGTGCACTGTTTGGGGGATGTTCACAATTGTACCTCGTACTTGGGCAGTGCCTAGGCAATATATGTAACCAAAGTGTTTGTACCCCCATAATATTCTGAAATAAAAAATAAAATAAAATAAACTATTTGGGGAAAAATGTAAAATAAATAAATAAATAAATAAATAAATAAATATTGTTAGATGAACTCACAGAAAAATAAGTCTCTGTAAAGTAGAAATTAACACAAAAATATTTTTAATGCAGTGGAAACTCTTCCTTCAACTCTATACTTTTTTCAGTATCCATAAGAAGTCATTGTAGACAAACATGCATAATAAGAGGCAATAATATATCATGCATATTAATGTGGGAGAGATAAACTATTTACATGGAGGCTGTCAATTGACCTTGTAAAATGTTTGTAAGCATTTTCACCCTATAATTTAAAAGAAAAATTGAACAGGCTAAAAAGCTTGAAGATGTTTCCTTAAATATATAAATTTAATAAGTATGCATAAAAATAAACAAGTTCACGGCCAGCTAGTTTACCTAGAATTTTTTCAAATTTCACTTATATTGCAAAAGTAGATGAGAATAAGACAAACATGACTTAAATTGCTACAGCTCTCTCTCTCTGTAATATGTCTCAGCATTTAATTAAAAATATGTGTATGTATATATGAATATATACATACTAAAAATTTAGCTCAACCATTTAGTCCACCATTTAATTGTTTAATTATACCAATCTTACCAAATTATTACTGATACTTATTATAGTCCTTCTGAAATGATTTCACAGCTTGGATAAAATAAATTCAGTCTTTTAATAATGAAATTAGAAGATTTTAAGTATCTGCTTTCCTAGTATCCCTAGTTAGTGGTTAGAGCTTTCCTAAATTTCCCTCTAAACCTCTAAAGAATGGATTTTTTTTCCTCCTGGTATTAGCACTTCCTTTCCCCACCACTAATTTAAGGAAAAAAAGTTCTGAACCAGTTTTGACAGTATTAGAAAAAGATTATTCTATTTGGACTGGTTCTCTAGAAATACTATGAAAACCGTAAAGTTAATAGAGTTATGCCACAAGCTCCCAACCCTCAAATCAAATGTATTTGTAACCTTTCCAGAGAGGAGAGGTACTCTCAAAATTTCTAGGACCAACCTGACAACACATCTAGTTGTTACAGTGGAAACTATAGCCCATAATAAAAATAATGTCATTTGCCACATGAATTAAAAAGAAAAATCAATATAAGAGAAAAATTCTTGGCTATTTGGCTTCCCTTATGAAATATTTTATTTACACATGTTTATTAGAAATTTTACTATTTGGATGACAAATAGTAGGTAGTTCCATAGGTGAATATAAGATCATCCAGAGTCTCAAAGGAGATAATCCAGTGTAGATCAATTGCACAGTTAGTGGCAGTATAGGTGTTGATGGTCAAGGTGAAGAAGTTTATTTGGGGGTTTTAAATGAGGAACATCATAAAGTTTGTATTCTAATTGCAATTTCAGGAAGGGTTAGTAATAGAGAGCTGGTTCAAAAAAGAATCAATTTAAAATATGGGACTTTATTAAATTTTTAAAAGAAGAATAATAAATGATTCACTTGCAGTATGTTAGCAAAGCTACAGAGTTTTGGAGGACTACTGACAAAATACAGTGGGTAAAAGTTTTACAGAGCAAACAACTGTACAACTAAATAAATGTGCTGAAAGAAAATATAATATATTAGCTAACTAAGCATCGACTATTTCATTATTATATTGTTTTAATGTAGGCTGTGACTGCTTGATTCTGTACCTCCTTATTATGTCTGAAGATAGTAGTATATCTTGAATTAGAAAAAAAGTAAAAATGCTATGGTTTGAATATGTCCTCCAAAGCTCATGTGTTACAAACTTAATCCCCAATGCCACAATGTTGAGAGGTGGGACCTTTAAGAGGTGATTAGGTCATAAGGGCTCTGCTCTTATGAATGGATTAATGTTGCTATCATGAGAGTGGGTTTTTTATAAAAGCAAGTTCATCCCTCTCTTGCTCTCTCTTTTTTGTCCTCTCTTGCTCTTCTGCCTTCTGCCATGGGATGAGACAGTAAGAAGGCACTCACTAGATGTAGCCCCTCAATCTTGGACTTCCCAGCTTCAAGAACTGTGAGCCAATAAATTGTGTTTGTTATAAATTGCCCGGTCTCAGTTATTTTGTTATAGCAGCACAAAATGGACTAACACCGAGAACACAATTTGGGGTTAACTGGCTCAAGCCTGAATTATCTGGTTTGCCATCTATGTTGATTGAAGTAAGCAAATAATTGGCAATTTTCCACTTCATTTTGTATCTAATAAATTAGATTGATAAGAAATTTGAACCTTTTCAAAAATGTGCTTAAATGCGTGGCAGAGGCAAAGTTCTTATTATTCATATCTTGCATATAGTGGTCATTGGATAAATATTTGTAAGCTAAATGAATGGGTTAGTGAAGGTTCATTACTCAAGCTACAGAAAGTCTTAGTAATAATGGAGAGCCAATGATACAGTGTCTAAAAGCACGAGCTTTGGAGTTGGACAGACATGAATTCTCATTCTAGCTCTGCCACTTACAAGCACTATGACCTTGGAAAGCTGCTTGAATTCTTGGAACCTCAATTTCCTTCCACTGTAGAATGAGAAGAATAATCCTCTGTATGAATTCAGCCAGGTTTGATTGTGGAGAACAGAATCTATTCTTGCTAATGTAAGCAGGAAGGGTTTAGCACAGAAGTTAGAGAACTACCAGAAGGGCTGATGTTTCATATTCTAGAACAGGGATTGAAAATTACAGCCTGAGGCAGCCTGTAATTGTACCGTCTATGAGCTAAGAATGGCTTTTAAATTTTTAAAAGTTTGTTTAAAAACAAAAACAAAAATAAAGGAGACAATAGAATACAATAGAAACTGTCTGTGGCCCGCAAACCTAAAATAATTTTATCTGGCTTTTCACAGAAAAAGTTTGTTAACCTCTGCCCTAGAGCTGCACCATACAACTACAGGTGGCAATTGAGTACTTGAAATGTGGCTAGTTCAAATGTAGATTGCTAGTAAGTGTAAAACACATATCATGTTTTAAAGACTTCATATGAGAAAATAGTGTAAAATACCTTATTAATAATTTTATACTGATTATTTGTCAAAATGATAATACTTGAGATATATTAGGTAAAAATGAAATTTCACCGATTTCTTTCAACATGGCTATTAGATGTGGCCTCCACTTTCACATCCCACCTTCCAAATTTCACGGGGATGTATGTGTTCTGCCAAATATAAATCATATCTGTTATCCGAGCTTCGAGGGAACTCGTGGAATGTGGTTTTTAGCTTTCCAGCCTTTGCACAGAAGACATACACCAGAGAGGAAGCGGGGACGTTTTTAAGGGTCCAGTCTACTAGGTCCACCACTCTTCCCTCTCAGAGTCTTTTAATCCTTATTATATTGGCATTACCATTCTCAAAAACTACAAACAAACAAACAAGCAAACAAAAAACAGTGCCCTCTCACCACTGGAACTCTTCCACAATGGGCAGGGAGTATGGCTGGCTTTCTGAAGGAGGCTCTGCTCTGTCTCTCGAGAAAATAATTTGTATCATCCCTACCCCAGACTCACAGTTTTATGCTAACATTTTAAATGAGTCGTATATAACAACTCCTCTGCAAAACTTGGGTCTTGTAAAGTGTTAATAAATGAACACTTTTTGGTTTTTTTTTCAGTTAAGATAGAGAAGGATGACCAAAAAAGCAAGACTATTTAATACTGTTATATTATTAATAGAAAATAAATCACAAAGAAGGTGCTACACAAAAGTCTTTGCTGCAGCTTCTGGCAGTCGTTCTCCATAGAAGCTGGACTTCAGATCACCTGAAGACCCAAATAGGTGTCCAAAGCCCACTCTGTACCTAGTGCATTGCTAAAAAGTGGTTACAGATGCCTTGTTTATTAGGAATATAATGCGACCCACATATTCAATTTTATATACTCTAGTAGTCACAATAAAATTTTTTTAAAATTTGAAATTGATTTTAATAATTAATTGTATTTAAGCCACTATATCCAAAATATTATGATTTTTAACATATAAGTAATATAAAAAATAATGAGATATTTTATATTCTTGTTTTTAAATTATTATAAAACTTTGAAATCCGGTATGTATTTTATACTTATTACATCCTAGATGCTGAAGTTTCAATGGCTAAAGTGAAATCAGTCCCAGTGACATAATAAAAATTGTGTATTTTTAACCCATCTTTGGTTTTAAAATAATTAAAATTAAATTAAATTAAAATTTAATTCCTAAATTTTAATCAGCCACATATTAAGTACTCAATAGCGACATGAGGGTATGGGTGGCTTCCATATTGGACAAGGTAGGATTAGACACTCAAAATTGCTGATGGTATTCAGGCGCCAAAGTAACCAGATAATATCAATTTTCCACTTCACTTAGGTATGTATAGATATTAAATTATAAAATACTTGATGATAATGACTTAGGTATATACTTTTAGAAAGAGCATAGATATTAAAGTATAACAATATTTGATAATAAGTATTTAGTTGCATACTTTTAAAAAGAGATAAGGTGGCAGGGAGCACGTGTTTACCAGTAAGGAAGCTGAGATTAGTGACTTGACTGCAGTGACAGATGGAGTCCAGGCTGGAGTTTTGGCTTCCCAAATACTGCTAGTCTTTGGTCTCTGCCACAAGCATGTGTGTGTATGTGTGAGAGAGAGCGAGAGAAAGAGATGTTGTTCGTGCACATGTACACAAGGGTGAGGGAGACTAAGAGAGGGATGAATAGGAGAGTAGGTTTGTGGGAGATGAGACGCAAGGAGGAGGGGAAGACAGCAGGAGAAAGAGCTCAACCTTATATTACATGTGCTGAATATAATCTGGTATCTAGAGGACATAGCAGAAAAAAACTTGGAATGAGCAATGAAGTTAATAGACTTGAATTTTATTTCTGTTCCCCGTCTGGGAACTATGTGTCTTTGGAAATGTTATTGAACCTCTCTGACCCTAAGCTTTCTGAGCAATAGAATATGGATAAAAATGTCTATCTCTTGGTTTGTAGTGAGGATCAAGTGTTATAACACACGTTAAGCACCTGGCATAGTGCGTGTTAACGATCATTTCCCTTCCTTCTGCAAACCATCACACTGGGGCAGAGTGATCTTTTAATTTAATATCCTTGATTAAATGACTTTAAGTCAAACTCTTACTTAAGCTTGGATGTCGTTTTAAAATAACTGCTCAAAATAATTTGTAATCACTGCTCCTTACCTTAAAAGTATTGATTTTTTCCAGGCTGGACAAGAAGCAGCAACAGGATTTATTGTTGATGTGCATTAGAAACCCGAGATTTTAATCTCCAGAAATTGCCTCAAACACTAGGTTTAGTGCAATGTTTGACAATTCAGCCTTAGATTTCCCACCACCTGCAGACAGCTGTAAACAAGAAAATCTATCATAGTGGTATTTGCTCATCGACTAATTCTTATTTCAGGATTTTCTTTTCCCTTTTAACTTAAATATTTTTAAAATGCAAGTTTAGTTTTTTATATCCTCACTTATCAACATTCTGCACTGATAAAAAGCACTGGAGAAATCAACTAAATTGTTCCCAGCTACCAGATGTTAATGAGTAATATAGCAGATTCAAGCATAGTTTTAAAGACAAACAATACAATGCATGTCTAACAGTTGGTTAGAGCTCAGCACTAATGAGGCCAAGGTCAGGGGTTTAAGCCCCTTATGGCTAGTTACTTTTGCTCTATTTCATAGTCACTGGCAGCACCTGTGACCCCAGCCAGCCGCCATTGATAATTAAGGAGTCTGGGTTAGAGGACAGGGGCCACCAGCACAAAGCCATTACCCACTATGGGAAGAATAACTCAAGGGAAGAAATACCCTGCTTCATTTGTCCATGAAGGTTTTCCTTCACTAAAATCAGCCTTAAGCCACCAGGTACAATTCTCATCTTTCAATTTAGGATAATTTTTGGAACAATAATAAGAACATTAAGAAAGAAAACTGAGTTCTCACCCTGGCTTGATTCCTGAGTAGCACTGATTAAGTCATTACCTGATCTGGAACTCAGTTTCCACCTCTATAAAATAATAGGATTAGAATAGACATTTTCTAAGGCCCCTGTTGCTCTAAAATAGTTCCAAATATATTTGAATACATTTAAGTTGTTTTGGAAGGAAGGAGGTGTCAACTGTTAAACACTATTACTTTCCTTTTAGTACCGCAAAAGGCAGAATTCTGTGATGGCCTCTAAGGAATCTCACTGTATTAGTCAGGGATCTCTAGAGAAACAGAACCAATAGGATATTTTTGTGTGTGTGTGTGTGTGTGTGTGTGAGTGAGTGTGTATATCTATATAGACAAAGAGATTAATTTTAAGGAATTGGCTTACACAATTGTACAGGTAGCAAGTCTGAAATTTGTAGGGCAAGCCGGCAGGCTGGAGACCCAGGGAACTTTGAGGTTGCAACTGCAGTCTGAAGCTGGCCTAGAGGCAAAATTCCTTCTTCCTTGGGGCACATTGTCTTAAGGCTTTCAGCTGATTGAAGGAGGCCCACACACATTATGGAGAATGATCTACTTTACTCAAAGTCTAATGATTTAGATTTTATTTTATTTTATTCTATTTATTATTTCAGAATATTATGGGGGTACAACACTTTGGCTATATATATTGCCCATGCACTGCCCGTGTCAGAGCTACAATCGTGATCATCCCCCAAACTGTGCTCCCCGCATCCATTTAGTGAGAGTTTTTCCCATCCCCTCCCGCCTGCCCGCCCCCTGATGAATATTATTGCCCTGTGTGATGTAAGTGTTGATCAGTTAGTACCAATTTGATGGGGAGTACCAGTGGTGCTTGTTTTTCCATTCCTGTGACACTTTGCTTCGAAGAATGGGTTCTAGCTCCAACCAGGATAATACCAGATGTGTTAATTCACTGTTGTTCCTTATTGCTGAGTAATACTCCATGGTATACGCATACCACATTTTATTGATCCACTCGTGTACTGATGGGCACCTGGGTTGTTTCCACATCTTTGCAATTGTGAATTGTGCTGCTATAAACATTCGCGTGTAGATGTCTTTATTATAGAATGTTTTTTTTTCCTTTGGGTAAATACCCAGTAGTGGGATTGCTGGGTCAAATGGTAATTCTACTTTTAATTCTTTGAGGTATCTCCATATTCTTTTCCATAGAGGTTGTACTAATTTGCAGTCCCACCAGCAGTGTATGAGTGTTCCTATCTGTCTGCATCCCCGCCAACGTTTGTTGTTTGGGGATTTTTTGATATGAGCCAATCTCACTGGAGTTAAGTGATATCTCATTGTGGTTTTGATTTGCACTTCCCTGATGATTAGAAAAGTTGAGCAATTTTTTGTAGGTTTGCTGGCCATTATTCTGTCTTCTTTTGAAAAGTTTCTGTTCATGTCCTAGCCCATTTTTTAATAGGGTTGTTTGATTTTTTCTTGTTGATTTTCCTAAGTTCTGTATAGATTCTGGTTATCAGCCCTTTATCAGAGGTGTAGCATGCAAATATTTTCTCCCATTCTGTAGGTTGTCTGTTCACTCTAGTGATAGTTTCCTTGGCTGTGCAGAAGCTTTTTAATTTGATCAGGTCCCATTTATTTATTTTTGTTGCTGCTGTGATTATTTTGAGGGTCTTCTTCATAAATTCTTTGCCTAGGCCAATGTCCATAAGACTTTTTCCAATGTTTTCTTCGAGAATTCTTATGGTTTCACGTCTTAGGTTTAAATCTGTTATCCATTGTGAGTTGATTTTTGTGAGAGGTGAGAGGTGTGGGTCCAGTTTCACTCTTCCACATATGGCCATCCAGTTTTCCCGGCACCATTTGTTGAATAGGGAATCTTTTCCCCAGTGTACATTTTTCTGGAATTTGTCAAAGATCAGATGACCGTATGAGGTTGGTTTTATATTTGGGTTCTCAGTCCTGTTGCATTGGTCTATGTCTCTGTTTTTGTGCCAGTACCATGCTGTCTTGGTTACTATAGCCTTGCACTATAGTTTGAAGTCTGGTAGATTGATGCCTCCCAATTTGTTCTTTTTGCTTAAGATTATTTTGGCTAGATGGGGTCTTCTCTGGTTCCACACAAAGCGTAGAATTATTTTTTCTAGATCAGCGAAAAATGCTGTTGATATTTTGATAGGGACTGCACTGATTCTGTAAATCACTTTAGGTAGCAAAGCCATTTTTACAATATTGGTTCTGCCTATCCAAGAGCATGGTAGGGTTTTCCATCTATTTACATCCTCTGCAATTTCTTTTCTCAGTGTTTTGTAATTCTCTCTATATAGGTCTTTGACCTCCTTAGTTAGATATGTTCCTAAATATTTAATTTTCTTTGGTGCTATTGTGAAAGGTATTGCATCTTTAATTTGTTTCTTGGCTTGATTGTTATTAGCATATATGAAGGCTATGGATTTGTGTGCATTAATTTTGTATCATGAGACTTTGCTGAATTCATTTATCAATTCCAGTAATCTCTTGGTTGAATCTTTGGGGTTTTCTATATATAATATCATATCATCTGTGAATAGTGAAAGTTTGACCTCTTCTGCCCCCATTTGGACATGCCTGATTCCTCTCTCTTGTCTGATTGCTCTGGCCAGGACTTCCAGCACTATGTTGAATAGAAGTGGAGATAGTGGGCAACCTTGTCTGGTTCCAGTTTTAAGAGGGAATGCTTTCAATTTTCCCCATTCAGTATGATATTGGCTGTGGGTTTATCGTATATGGCTTTAATAGTTTTGAGGTATGAGCCATCTATGCCTATATTGTTAAGAGTTCTTATCATAAAAGGATGCTGGATTTTGTCAAAAGCCTTTTCTGCATCTATTGAAAGGATCATATAATCTTTGTTCTTGCTTTTATTTATGTGGTGAATTACATTATAAATTTGCATATGTTGAACCATCCCTGCATCTCGGGAATGAAGCCCACCTGATCATGATGAATTATTTTTTTGATGTACATTGAATTCAGTTTGCAAGGATTTTATTGAGAATTTTTGCATCTATATTCATAATGAATATTGGTCTGTAATTTTCTTTCTTGTTGTGTCCTTTCCTGGCTTTGGTATCAAGGTGATATTGGCTTCGTAGAATGAGTTTGGGAGGATTCCATCCTTCTGGATATTTTCAAATAATTTCTGCAGTATAGGCACCAGTTCTTCTTTGTAGGCTTGCTAGAATTCAGGCATGAACCCATCTGGTCCAGGACTTTTATTTGTTGCAAGATTTTTTATTACTGCTTCAATTTCAGTGCTTGATATGGGTCTGTTTAGAAATTCTGTTTCTTCCTGGTTGAGCCTAAGGAAGTAGTATGTTTCTAAGAATTTGTCCATTTCCTCCACATTTTCGTGTTTTTGGGCATAGAGATTTTTGTAGTGTTGGAAGATGTTTTGTATTTGCATGATATCAGTTGTGACCTCTCCTTTTTCATTTCTAATTGAGCTTATTAGAGTGCTTTCCTTTCTGCTTCTGGTCAACCTGGCAAGTGGCCTGTCTATTTTGTTTGTCTTTTCAAAGAACCAACTTTTCATTTTATTAATCTGTATTGTTCTTTTGTTTTCAATTTCATTTAATTCTGCTCTGATCTTGGTTATTTCTTTTCTTCTGCTGGCTTTAGTATTGCTTTGCTCTTCCTTTTCCATTTCCTTAAGACGATTCATTAGTTTACTGATTTGTGACCTTTCTGTCTTTTGGATGTGGGCATTTAAGGTGTTAAGTTTTCCTCTCAGGACTGCTTTTGCTGTATCCCACAGATTTTGATAACTTGTGTCCCCATTATTGTTTAGTTTGAAGAATCTTTTGATTTCCATTTGAATCTACCCATTGACCCAATAGTCATTCAGCAAAGGATTGTTTAATTTCCATGTTTTTGATGAAGATGTGAGTTTCTGTTGGAATTGATTTCTAATTTTATTCCACTGTGGTTTGAAAAGATACATGGTATGATTTCTATTTTTTTGAATTTGTTGAGATCTGTTTTGTGGCCTAGGATGTGGTCAGTCTTAGAGAAAGTTCCATGAGCTGATGAGAAGAATGTATATTCAGTGTTATTTGGGTGGAGTGTTCTGTAGATATCTGTTAGGCCCAAATGTTCTAGAGTCCTGTTTAGGTCCTTTGTTTCATTGTTTATTTTCTGCTTGGAGGATCTGTCTAGTTCTGTCAGTGGGGTGTTGAAGTCCCCTGCTATTATGGCATTGCTATTTATTATGTTGTCTAGATCAAGCAGTATTTGCTTTATGTACCTGGGTGCTCCTGTGTTGGGTGCATAAATGTTTAGGATTGTTAAATCCTCTTATAAGATTTTTCCCTTCACCACTATATAGTGTCCATTTTTGTCCTTCTTTACTTTTGTTGCTTTAAAGTTTATATCATCTGAAATAAGGGTGGCTACTCCAGATTTCTATTGGTTTCCATTAGCCTGGAAAATTGTATTCTATCCTTTCACCTTGAGTCTGAATGTGTCTTTGTGTGTAAGGTGTGTTTCCTGGAGACAACAGATACTTGGCTTGTATTTTTTAATCCATTCAGCCAGCCTATGTCTCTTCAATTGGCAATTCAAGCCATTCACATTTATTGAGAGAATTGCTATTTGGGGTAAATTTCTGATTATTCTATTGGGTGGTGTCTTTTGTTTTACCTCTTGTGGCATTGTGGAATCTGGTTTCTGGGGTTTTAGCTTTTGCGTAGTTTTACATTGGTGGGTGTCTGTTGTGTTGGTTAGTGTACAATGCAGGTCTAAGCACTTCTTGCAAGGATGGTCTGGACTTCGCAAATTCTATCAGTGATTTCTTGTTTGGAAAAGTCTTTATTTTTCCCTCATATAAGAAGCTTAGTTTGGCAGGATATAGAATTCTGGGTTGGCCTTTGTTTTGTTTTAGGAGACTGATGATGGCTCCCCATTCCCTTCTGGCTTGTAAGGTTTCAGCTGAGAAATCTGCAGTTAATCTGATCGGTTTCGTTTTGTAGGTTAACTGCTCTTTTCGTCTTACAGCTCTGAGGAGTGCCTCTTTTGTGTTTACTTTGGTCAGTCTAATAATTATGTGGCGTGGTGAATGCCTTTTCATGCTGACTCTCCCAGGAGTCCTGTGTGCTTCTTGTACTTGGATATCGAGATTTCTGGCTAGGCCAGGGAAATTTTCCTCTATTATTCCTTCAATTAGATTTTCCAGCCCAGGCGAATTTTCTTCCTTTCCCTCAGGGATGTCTATGATCCTTATGTTTGGCCTCTTCACATAATCCCACATTTCTTATATGCTTTGTTCATGCCTCTTGTTTTTGTGTTCTTTCTCTTTGACTAATTTATTTCCTCTGCATGGTCCAGCCTATTCTTAAGGCTTTCCACTGTGTTTTATAGATCCTTGAATGCTTCTTTCATTTCTAGAATTTCTATTTGATTTTTCCATAATAATTCTATTTCTTTGGAGAATTTTTCATTCTTTTCTTGCATTTTTCTTGTGGTTTCTTTGTGCTGGGATTCAATTTTCTCTTGAATTTCATTGAGCTTTCTTATAATCCATAAACGAAATTCCTCTTCTGTCATTCTACCCATTTCATTTGAGTTGGTATCCATTGCTGAGGAACTGATGGTTTCTTTTGGGGGTGACTTTTCACTCTGATTTTTCATGTTCCCTGAGTTCTGTCACTAGTTTTTCCTCATCTGGCCCGTTGGTAGAGAGCTGGGGGTGTTATTGCTAATTTATGGCCCTGTCTCCAAGCCCTTGAGGTTCTTTCCTTGGCAGAGCCAGGGAGAGAAGTAGTGGCCTGTATTGCCTTAGGTGTATTTTAGCAAGTTTGGTGGATCTTGGGTTATCTCTTACCTGTTGCCTTCTCCTCTTCCCAGTGGAGTGTAGTGAGATTGTCCTCCTAGCTTGAGCTCTAAGCTGGTGAATTGTACTTGAGGGTATGAATCCACAGCTCGCTAATAGCTAGGTATTCTGTTATGTCTGTGGCAGACTCTGATCCCCCAGTTGGGATATGCAAAAGCCCCTCACTTTAGGAGGGGCCTTGTAGCTCCTAGAGGTTACTTTGACCCTGCTCCTCCTGAGGTGTGGGTAGAAACACAATTTCTTTTGGCTGCAGCATGAGAGCTGAATTGGAAAAATTCTATACAGCTCAGAGGTTGCTTGTCTAGCCACGTGTGTCTGTCCTTCTGATGTGCATCTCCGTGTGATACTGGCTGATAGGGGGATCTCCAATTGTGCACCCCTTTTCTACCACTAGACCCCAAGGTGAGGCAGGTAAGCGTCTCTATCCCCAGCAGTCTCCGCCAGGGGGATGTTCCCACGGTGGGGGGAATAGTGGCCACTGGAAGCGCTCTTGGATGGCATGAAATTCCCTAATGAAGTGGGCAGCATTATGGGGAGCTGCTCTGGTTCAGCCTGTGGCTCTTGAGGTATTTGGTTGTCATGAGAACCGGCAGTTATACAAAATGAGTCACTATAGCCAGCAACTTTCAAAATGACTGATCTCTGGGGTACAGGAGGGCTGGGACATGAAGGGCGGGTACTAGGACCAGCACATAGCAGACTTGTCGGAGGCCAGAGCCGGGGTAGCAGGACCAGATGGATGAGCTGCAAACTGTTTCCAAGACACAAAGGTCCTGCCACTACACTTCTGGGATGTCGTCCCACCTGGAACCCATGGATGCAGCTGTCCCTGGCCACCAAGGCAAAGCCTGTCTTGCCTTAGCAGATGAGCCCCTGGGGCGGGGCGGAGCTAGAGACCCGGCTCATAGCTCCAGGCAGGCGGCTTTAAAGGTGGATGCCGCCACCAGCCTGGCAAACAGCAGGGCTCCAATTGCGCCTGGGAATGCAGCTTTTCTTAACCGGCCTGTGGCCCATGGAGGCAATTGCCAGCAGCCCCTAAGGGAGTGTGTGTTCCACTCTCCATTAAACTCCTGGGCCCAGTCCTGCTGACGTCCAGTGGTGCAGTGCCGGCCTGCAGGTTCCCGCGCACTGTCCCGGGAAGCTGTATCTCTGCCCAGTCCCCCTACCCGGCCCTTAGCGGTCCCTGTGTATTGCAACTGAGAGTTCTGTTTGGCTCTCGCAATTGCTTCCTCTCCACAGAACCTGCTTTCTCGAGCATCAGCTTTGCCCCAACTCTGAGCTTGTCCCTGACTGAGTGGATGGGGAGGTGCATAACCGTTTGGGGGTCAGGTCACACTGTGCTGACCTGGTGAGCGCATCCTTCCCGCACTCTGGGCTCTATTGTGCTCCATGCGCTCTCCGATCTTTGTGAAAATTTTGTACCTGTTTTCTTGGGCTGGGTGTTCCGCGTTGTTTCTCTGTAATTCACAATGCTGTTTTTGGAGTGAGCGGTCCACGCGCACAGGCAGCCAGTGGCGTTTTTCACCCCCTTCCCTGGGAGCGGTGCAGTGGGAGGACTCTATCAGACTGCCATTTTTCCTCCCTCCTAATGATTTAGATTTTAATCTCATCTAAAATATACCTTCACAGTGACATATAGACTGATGTTTTACTAAATATTTGGGTCCTGTGGCCTGGCCATGTTGACAGATAAAATTAACCATCACATCTGCCTTCTGGTATTTATGTCCTTGTGTAATTCTCACCCATAAATATGACTTGATTCCAATAGAATATGGCAAAGATGATAGGAAGTCGTTTCTGTGATTAGGTTATAAAAGATTTACTAGCAGACTATATTGCCTTACTGGCTTGCACATTATGATGAAGCAAGATCCCATGTGGAAGAGGCCCATGGTAAGGAATTGGGAGCAGCATTTGGTCTACAGCCAGCAAGGAAGGCCTTCAGCCCAACAGCCTTCATAAAATTGAATGCTGCCAGTAATCATTAAGTGAGCTTGGAAGAGGATCCTTTCCCCGGTTGAAACTTCAGATGAGACCTTAGACTTTTTGGCCAACAATTGATTACAACCCTGTGAGAGACCATGAAACAGAGAGCCCATCTAAATCATGCCCACAGTCTTGACCCACAGAAACTATGAGATCATAAATGTGGATTGTTCTAAGCCATTCAATTTTGGAGTGATTTTTATACAATAGATAATTAATATAGGAACTAAAATTAATATGGCAAGATATTGATCAGGGTTATTTGAAGATAACCAAATCCATGCTAGATAATTTAAACAGAAAGGAACAGGTTACAGAGAGCTCAGAATTGTTGGCATCTGAAGACACATACTCTAAGTTTGCAGGAATTACTCTGAGAAGCATCCTACAAATCCAGCCATGCATGAGAGCTGCTGCTGCTACTACAATCAGGAAGTAGCCAAATCCTGAAGCCACCATCACAGCGGTAGGCTCCAGAACCACACTGCCTCTGCTGAGATTTGTGACATTAAAAATTAATACCCACACCTTGCTTTCCCCCCATGTTAGTCAGTTTTGTATCAGTATCTTAAGTTGGTATATGTGATGGATGGGACCTAAACAACACATCTTATTATAGTGACAAGGGAAGTTAGAAGATTTCCCTCCTTCCTTCCTTCCTGCCTTCCCTCTTCCTTCTCTTTTTTTCTTCTGCTCCTCTTCTTCCCCCTCCTTCTACACACTGATTTTAGGATCAATGGATGGCACAGATATCCACTTCAGCAAGAAGTAGTTATACCCCAAATATCTAGAGAGTAACATAAATAACTATGTGATTAAATTCTTTACTATATGTATCAAGCCCAACTTCTATAAGAATTTTCAGAAGGAATTCCAAAAAATATTATCATGTAGTAATCAGGAGCACAGAATTTGAGAGGGTCAAACAAACACTGAAACATCCCAGCTTTGAAATTTACCAGCTATGTGATCTTGGACAAATTCCCCAAACTCTTTAAGCCCTTGTTTCTTCTCCTATAAAATGAGGAAACTATTTGTTGCCTCTTAATCATCCTGTGAGAATAAAAAGCGACAATGTAGTTTGCATTATTAGCAGGATGGCTGGCACAAGGTAAATGATCCATAATAGGTGTTAACTCTAAGAACGTAATTGTGGTTTGTGGTTTAATGGTACAAGTTTAATAGAGAAGATGAGATTTAAGCTGTGCTTAAATAAAGAAGAACTAGAGTTAAAAATGGTGACAGGGAGGTTAAGACATTATTATTGCACAGTGTCCTAGCACCTTTCACAAAAGGTCTTAAAAAGCACTTAGAGTCTAGTATCTTATAAATGGATAAATGCACACATTGAAACATGACATGTCATCTTAGAATAGGTGAGTAATGGAGAAGTCAGAGTAGGTGAGTCTCAGGTTAGTATTCTAACCACTTAACTGCATTTCTTACTTGGCTCCAAACTATTATTTAATAAAACTGGGAGTTTTTTGTTCTGTCTTATATTAGCATCAGCATTGACATAGCTATTAATAACATAGACACTAAAGAAAGAAAATGAAATTAACAATGGCATCCTATCAGCTAGGCCTTCATCGAGTTATGAACAAGAAGAGTCAGTGTCAAAACAGTACATGTAATCCTTTTTTTAAAAATTTCCAGATTATATGATGACTCATAACAAACCAACATATAAAACATAGATTGCATTCATTAAAAAGACTGCACTTTTCTTTCATTTTTAATTTTTCCCCATTATATCTATGAGCTATTCTTCTGCCACCAATTCATATATGAACACATTTTGGTTCTTATAAATACTTTCCTCCTGTAAATAGAAACTTATGTTAAAATAAAATGAAATCAATAGATTAAGGTTAATTATGTTTTATTCCCTTTTTTATTTCCTAGGCTTATGATAGAGTTACTAATTGATCTAATGAAAGCCATGGTTATCTCTTTAATCACTTTTTTAAAAAAAAAAAATTGTAAAGCAAAAAAGCCCATTCCCACTTTAATTTGTTCTTAAAAGATTTTGTCATTGCTACTGACTTTGTATTGAAATGCTATAGATCAGGAACCATGGATTGTTTTTACTGGATGGGATTTTAAAGTTCTTGTTCACCAACCTTCATTCTACTAATGTGGACACCTGACCAAGACTCTGAGAGGGTCCTTGGATCTTGCTCAGTTTAGTAGTGTACTTGGGAGAGCAAGCCAGGTTCTGGCGTGTCAGTTCAGTGCTTTTCCATTTTAAGGTTTGGATTTGATATTTTTACCTGTCTGATTTTCTATCACACTTCTTGCAAGTTTGTTTGGCTTGCTCTTATTTCGTTTGTGGCTATGAGGATTAAATAATATAATGGTTCAAGTGGCAGGAAATATGACACTTAATAAACATTAGTTCATTTCCTTTTTTAAAACCTTGTGTAAATATAATTTCATAAATCACAACATGTTTAAGGATACTTAAGAGAGCTCGCTGTTTCAAGATATCCAGAAGGGAATCTTTTTGAAAAAGAAGAATCTTTTATCATGCAAATAACCATCCCTTAGGTAACCTGTTTTGCCATCCTGAAAATTTATGATGCTGTGAGAAGAGTTTGTTACTTCAGGATTGATAGAAAGCTCACTTAGCACAGAAGTAGACAAATGGCAAAGTTCATATGTAATTTATATGCTCTGTCCCTGATGGATTAGATATGGTCCTATGCATTCTCCAGGCACTACAAGCGATATGATATGCCCTGAAATGAGAGGCTATGTGTGGATGCCGTACATCACCCTCTTAGGGAAACCAGAATTCACTAGTTGTGTAGGGTTGTTACTCTAAGACAGGAGCTGGACAGGCTGGCAAGAAAGTCTATTTTTTCCAACAGGATGAGCTCACCATTGATTTTTGTTCTTCATTTCATTCTTATGGGGAGATAAAATCTGTTTTCCCTGAGAACCATAACATTATTGCAGTAATATACTTGGGGGTCTCTAATGCACAGAGTGTCATCTAAATTCATTGATTCCTGCAGTTCCCACTTTTAATTAAATGATTTGTCATAAATTACTGAGCATTCCTTGATGATGAGTATGGCATCCACAAAATGATTAATGCCTTTAAATCATATCAATGTGCTGTCTACACAGTTGTCTTCATATAATACTAAATTATTAGTATTAGTGCTCTGAAAAGGGTATTCTTTTGAGTTGTTTATTTAGTAGTGACATATGGTATTATAACACATTTTGTCTGAGATTTTGTAGGTGATCTTCCTTCTGGCCAATAATGCTTATTTGTGAAATCTCTGGTCTTGAAGACAGGCGAATTCTGTATCTATGGAGTCAAGTATAGAAGTAGTATCATGGAGTAGTGAAGACACCATGCATAAAATCCAAGTTTTACCACTTACTAGTTAAGCCAACTTAGGTAGGAATGTTGACTGCTCTGTGCCTCAGTTTAATTATCTATAAATTGAGGATAATTGTATCAACCTCATAGGATTGTTGTGAGGATTACATGAATTATCACATGTAAAGCCTTTAGAACTATGCTTAATACTGTATTAGTGTTCCACCATTATTACTCTGCAAATGAGTAGAATCAAGAAATTAGAAAAGGAATTTAAACCTTGTCATTCTTAGCAACTTACTTGAATCAACTGGGCTCAGATTAGGTACGTTTACCAACATCCCCTTCGCCATGTGATCTGTTCCATAACTTAAGAGACTTCTCCATTATGGGATTTTTCTCTATACATTTGCAATCAGGTGTATAGGCAAGGCAGAGGAGCTTATGTGTGGTAGGACTCCTTTACATTTGTGATTATTTGTTATCCTGTCACATAAATCTCCTCCTTGTTTTGAGAACAGAGCTGATAGCTGGATATATATTTTGTCATCTCCCTGATAGCTTTAGGTGTACTGCAAAATTAGTCTACATTGTCAACTTTGAAGCATCACAATCATCCTTTTTGCCAGATGTCTATTAGAATTAAAAAAAGAAACTTCCATCAACTGCCATGTATTTTTCAAACATCTGTAGGAACTTCTTTGAAACACAGGAAGCTAAGAAATGTCCAGAAACACACTCATTCAGTTTGGACACACAGAAGTATGATTAGAGGACATGTTTGATTAAAATTGCTGTATTGTAATATTAATAAAACCATTTTAGTTATGCAAGTGAATAATCTTATTCTTGCAAGATAATGAATTGAACAAAATAAAATTGAATTAGCTTACTTTAATGGCAAGTTATATGTATGTATACGTATATATGTTCAACTCTTTCCTCAGTATCAGAATTCTAACTATTAGCAAATTCATCTAATGAGAAATAACTTCATCTATAAGTACCTTCAATGTGTTCAGCATCATGTAAGGATTTTATAGAGGTTAGCTCATGTAATCTTCAAGTTAAGAAAATGGAATCCAATAGATTCCTGAGATCAACAGTCATTGGCAACAAACAATTGAGAGAAAGACCACCTCAGTTATAATTCTTTGCATATAAAACAATGATGGGGTACAAGAAATGCTACCTAGAAATATGGCACCTTGGCATGCTGAGTATCTTAAGCTAAAGAAAATTAAGAAAACTGCAGAAGCAACCCCCTCTCTCCTAAAGGGGACCATAGAAACTGAAATTCCCCTTGCCCTTTTCTCCCCTGAAGCAAGACATAGAAATTAGAATTCCTCTCACCCCTTTTTTTCTGAAGCAGGCCACAAAACCTAGAAGGTCACTCTCTGAACTTCTTCCCTCCTCCCCTGAAGACCCTCAGGTGACAGGTATTCTGCTCTATACTGAGAGGGAAGGAATGTCACACAGAGAGGCCAAGAAGAATCTGAACACACAGGCTTGCTAAGTTGCCTCCAGTTTATTACCATTAGATCATACCCTCTTGTCCCTAATCATACTGCTGCATGATTTTCCATAAAAATATACAGTTTGCTCTGGGTCCTTGGTTCTTCATTTCTGAAGGCTCCTGTGCCACATAAAACTTTTATTAAGTAAATGTGTATCTTTTCTTTTGTTAATCTGTCTCTTGTCATAGGAGTGTCAGCCATGAACCTTATGTTGGGTGAGGAAAGAGATATTTTCTCCCTTACAATAGTGTCTGGTACATAGTAGATGCTCAATAAGTGCTTATTGACTGAAATGTAGGAAGGAAGGAATGAATTATACAATTCCAAAGGAATGTATCAGAATTTTTAAAAAAGCAACCAACATTTAATCAAGGTAAAGCACTATGTGCATGACCCTAGATAAGTCAATTTACCATTTTAAGTCTCAGTTTATTCCTTTGCAAATCAAAGGTCAGATCACATCAGCTCTATAGTCTTAAAAATTCACTAAGGTATTTACACAATCAATTACTGCCTATTAATTTTCTCTGGTGAAGAAACACCTTTCACATTTCCATTAGTTAGGCAAAAACAGCTTCTGACATACTTCATTTTTCCTTTTGACTTTGTGATTTGAAAGTAAGATTTAAAAACCAATCATGCAAGAAACAGGCACATATTAGACTCAACCTCAAAGGACAGTCATCTGTAACCACTGCTTGAGAATAGAAATATGGCATTAGGTATATAAAATTTATCTCTTCATTTAAGGCACATCTTCTCTTTCTTCATTTCTATTTTTTAAAAATTTGACCTAATTTCATAGTTATATGGAAATGTTTTGCTCCTAGAGCCTACCCTTATTCACACTAAAAATAACACAGGTTGGACATATGCCTTACTTGCTATTGGTCCATTTGTAATACTTTACCTACATTTCATTTTTTATTTTTCCAACAATTGCCAGGGGTAAAAATTAAATTAAGACACAAACTCCCTAGTGGATGAAAGGTAAGACCAATGATTAGTGCTTGATTTAGGGGATAATGAAATGAAGGGTAACAGGAGTCAGTTTTACCTGGTATTTATGGCACATGTAAAATTAATGGACTAGACAGAATTATTTCATTAACTCTCTGAAATGTATCTTTCTTTTGGAGTTCTGAGTATAACACACACATACAAATACACATGCACACACACACAGCTGTAGTTCTAAAAATAAAGCTGTATGTAATATTTCTTTGACTTGCCCCTCTAGGAATAAAGAACCCAGGGTCTGAACTCCAATGTACGTGACAGTCTGCTTATGTAAGCAGCAGTCAGAATTGAAAGCAGTTTACATTTTCCACAGCTGCTTTGTGTCTAGTACAAGCAGTACTAAAAATTGCTTAACCAGTTCAGTAGTAATCTACAACTAGGCAACACCCAGGGAACAGACCTATTATTCTAATTAAGTAGATGTTGGCCTGTTTAAGTAATCCCTTTTCCTCTCATAATCACACTTCAGGACCACATTTAATGTGCTTGGCTCTCCCTACCCTTGTAGGGAGCAGATTGCCTAAGGAGAACTACATTAACTCTTTCATCTTAATAAAGATCAAAAAGCTGTTTTAGCTCAAAATTTTTTTCCAAAGTATTCATTACATGAAAGCTCAATGACAAAAGATCCCCAAACCTAAACTGATTAATTACAAGCAAAATTTAGATGACTCTAATTCCAGTAAAACAGACCAAAGTGGATAGTCCCTAGAGGATGTTATGACAAAGTATATTCTAAAAATAACCAATCTCTATCCATAGTCTTATGAAATTCTTTCAGTTTTGGTCCAGATGTCTCCAAACCTCAACCCAGAAGCTAATTGTGTGTCTTTCACCATAATCAGCAATCACAAGTATTTAACCAGCTTCATGTGGGTCCAGCACCTGACTGTAAATATTAACAAAGGCTTCACTCAGTTGAAACAGGAGACCGTGCTTGAATAATACTCTCTGTCCCTCAATTCAAACACTTGGGTTCCGTTGCATGTAAATTTTGTGAGCCATTTGGAATTAATCTCTTTGATAGCAAAGACAATGAAATACTGATATAATAAGTTGATTGAAAAGTGCCGTGATTTGAATGATTAAAAATACAAAAGGTATCTAATGTTTCCCATCTTCCTTATTGCAAAGCTACCTTTTGTACTGGCTAACTCTAGACTAAACACCCTTTCTCTCTATTCTCACAAATAGTAGCATCTATTTTGAAGAGTGAACCATTCGTAATCCTGTGAGACCTATCTATACCTGTATGACAAATTAATGTGACTCAGGACAACGGATTCTGACTATTGAGACATATTTGGCCCAGACTGCATTGACTGTGTGAATGTGGAGCTTGCCCTTCCTAGTAAGTTCCAAATATTTATGACAGGGAAATATTACTACAAAGAGGGATGGCCAGCCTTTTTCCTGATGACTGTCACAAAGCTGGTTAAATGTGTGTGGCTGCTGATTGTGGTGAAAGGAACATAATTAGCTTCTGGTCTAAAGTTTAGAAACATCTGGCCCAAGACCTAAACGATTTCATTAAAAGAACTTGAATAGAGATTGGGTACTCTTAGGACACATGATGACAAAACACAGAGAATGGAAGGCGTGGTCAGTCTGACCATTAACTCCTCAAAGGCCTGTTGATACCTGAGCTCATGTCTGGGCTTCCCGCCCTACTGCTCTACCAGCAGTGTCCTCTGGTTGATCTTCAGGCATTGCAAACGTAGCAAACTTGTTCCTCAAGTTCAGGAACTGATTGCTTGGCATGTGGTGTTTCATTGAAACTCTGCTCAATAACTGGGAAAATAGGAAATTTAAATTGTCCTCTGACAGTTAAATCTTGATACAAACAAAATAAGGATTAGAGAAATGGGCCCCTGAATCACTATGTGTAGAAAAGTGGATTACTGTGCTTAGACTGATGCTATTAACCATTTGAATAATAGAATCAACTTTCCTTTTTCTGATTTGATATGACTGTGCTCAGACTGATACTATTAACCATTTGAATAACAAAACCAATTTTCCTTTTTCTGATTTTTACTCACCATTCCTGCTAGCCTTAGCATTTGTGCTTTTCCCCCTAAGTAAAATATTGGTCACAAATTTCTTTCACACATAAATTTCTACCATGCCAAACAAACAAACAAACCTCTCTAGAACATGATCTGTTGCCTATCATGTAGTAGATGTTCAGTGTTCAGTAAATGTTTTCTAAAAGAAGGGGTGGATGAGTGATAGAGACTCTGAAGGGTTCTTAAAGGTGCCTTGGGGCTGTTCATGTTCCTTCAAGGATGGTGAAAGATGTGGTGACATTCTTTCCCCAAAAGTGTACGGGATTTTACACAACAGTCACTTGCTCTGAAGAAAAAGGTCAGATGAATCAGAGATGCATTTCAACACCCTCAGGGTATTGTGACAGGCTACTTTCCATCTTTCTTGAGAAAGAAGGTACTATCTAATGTAATTAACATACCCTAGTATGTATCTCTTCCCTTGGATTTGGTGGGTTGATATGGTATGGGAGGTTGAGGTTGTGAGGATTTAATTGCATGTTTTTCATTTAAAAGACTTTTTTTTAACTGGCAAGGGCTTAAAATAAGGTGTAAGCTCTAGTTAATAAAGGAAGCATCCTACCTTTCTTGAAGTTACAAAAACAAAAGAAGAAAAAAAATAAAAACTTGAGCTAAGATTCTATGACACATTACTAAAATACAAGGGGGAATACATCAGTCTTTTTTCTAGGAAAAAGGCAAAATGAACTTAACTTGGATGACACTGGAAGAAGAACTATACTTGAATTCTCTTTCTGATTTCTTGGAGTAGTTTTGTGTTGTTTTATTTTATTTTATTTTTATTTTATTTTACAGGAAGTTTCTAATTTGGAGAATGTAAAACCAAAAAAAAGAAAGTAAGTCAAATTTACTTTGTAAACTTTATGCTCCCTTAGTTCTTTAATGTTGAATATGAATATTTTAGTGGGCTTCCTGCCAGAGCGCTTTTTTTTTTAAAACTGTCACATACAAATCTAAGTGTGTATTGCTCTGATATCATTTCTCTGTTTATGCTGATGCATAGGAAATCTGTGTTGTGACATTCCTGTAGACAGGGATGTGAAAATTAAATTTTCAGAAGAAGAAACCTGTGTTTAAACGAGGCTCGGATTAAAGTGGGAGCCTACATGAAAACATATTTCTATCGGTGACCTATAAATCTTCTGAAGAATTTTTCTAATCCACATAAAAATGTGTTTGCAACGAGGTTTGGGTTATTTAGGTCAGGCCTGGCTTTACATTCAGCACATCCAGCTGCCAGAGGACATAACATATACATGTTGCATAAGGTAATAGGATTTTAACTAATAAGCATGAAATACACAGGGGCAGGAAGTTGGTTTATGGGGAAATTTCCATATCGGTTGCTGATGATACGGAAAAATGGTTTCCTTGAACCCTGAATTGGTCAGAGGCCAAACTGTGAATTACATGTAAGTTTTCTCTGGGTGACCTCTTTCTCGACAGCTCTTGCTTTACCCCGCTCAGGAACTCTGTGCTTTTCATATTCTTTCCTCTCCTTCCTGCTTAAAGCTTTCTCCCAGTTAAGGATATAAAACACATTCATAGTAAGTACCTAATTGGATGAGTAACAGCTTAGGGCACCTGCCAGGCAGCGGTAGTTGTATTTTAACTACTTAAAATACAACATTGGCATTTTAAGCATGAGCTGGAGTAAAGAGGTGGCTTTGACAGGGCCTGTCTCGGTCTTACCTTCCCACCTAAGAGGCTGTTTATTCTTTCCACGGATAAAGAATTCAAGAATTCCATGGCAAATACTTAAACAAAATTGTAGCTGTGGGCTTGATTTATCTTCTAGAGATTAGAAGATTCCAAAACATGGAGGGGCAGAAGGACGATGAATTAAAGGGAAAGTGCCTGATGCTGCTCAAATTACAATTTTTCCAACATAAAGCAAATCAATTAAGGTGCTCCTCAGATTCCAACCAATTGAAATAAAATTGAAGATCCCTTTGAGTTACTCAATATTTTTTTTGCCCACCACTCCCATGAAGGGAATAACATTTCATGTTGTTAAACACCTACTTCAATTTATAATATTATAAATAGCTTTTTTGTAATGCTTGCTATATGCCAAGGGACGCCCTAAGCATTTTGCATTAAAAAATTAAAAACAAACCCAAAAAAATGGTTAAGAGAAAAAGAAACCTTGTATGTGCAGGTTTTTGCTTACAACTCTGAGCTTATAGAAAAGGATAAACTTTAATCTAATGGCTATCAAGAATATCAATAGTGGAAAACACCTAAGCTATAATAAGTTAGTTATATGTAGGGGATATGTGTATTCACCACATGTGTGAATTGATTAGCATGGTTAAGTCAGCAGAGTCCCATCCTGTTTCTGTTTTAAAAATTTTATTATGGAAATTTTCAGTCATACACAGAGAAGGAGAGAATGATGACATCACGTTGCCAAATTTGAAAAATATCAACTTATCATCAATCTTACTTTATGTCTACCCATTCTACTCCCCCCACCCATCCCTACTTTTTTTTAATAAAGCAGATGCCAGATATAATTTCATGCTTCAGTATATATCATTATAAAAAAGAACTATTTTTTAAAAAAGCATAATCACAATATCACTACTGCACTAGAACAAAATAAGGAAAGTGACATGATATCAACAAATATATAGTCAATTTTAAAATTTCTTGGACAGACTCAAGTGATTTTTCAGAGTTGACTTATTTAAATCAGGATCCAAAGAGCTCCATGCAATGCATTCAGTTCACATCTCTTAATTTACATGTTTCTTCATTTATATGTTGAAGAAACTGGGGTGTGTGTCCTGAGGAATTTCCCATAATTTTTGAATTTTGCTGATTGAATCCTTGTGATTTTTAAAAACATGTTCTTCTATATGCTATGTTTCCTGTAAATTTTTAGTTAAATCTCAAGGTGTGATGAGATTCAAGTATATATATTTAAAAGTAGGTCTGCAGTGACTGTGTACTTCCTCCTGCATTGCACTATAAGTCGTATGTCTGGTCATCTCTATTTTTATGATGGTGATATTGCTCAGTGGGTTCAGGTGGTATCAGGTTGATCAATCCAGCACAAAGTTGCTCATCAGCCTTTCAACTAAAGGCTGTAGCAGCAATTGGTGATTATTTCCCAGAACTATTGTTTTATTAGAAATTGCATAATGGTTATATTCAATTTACATCATTCTTTCTGTATTTATTAAAAAGAATTATTTGGAAAAGAACTTTCCCCCATTAACTATTTGGTTTACCTGAGATACATTCATGTAAAAATGCCTCATCTTTTTTTCAGATTTTATGAATATTAGTTTCTCCATATTGCATGGAAATTTCCAGACCAAGATTATTCTTGTATTAACTGTAATTTGCCACCTAGGGTTAGGAAATTCAAGATTGTAGGTAGACTTTAGTTAGAGGTGCAATTAATTTCTACTCTCGAAAGTATTGCATATATTCTAATTTCTGTTTGATTAAAATATTGTGTTAAATCTAGACTTAAATATCTGTTTCTTTTATTTTTCTAGGTCATTCTGGAGATTTATGTCTGAAAATAAAATATTCGGTTAGTGATTCATAAGGTTACTCCTAAAATGATATATTCTGTTTCCCTAAAAGTTCTTTTCTACTGCTACTGCCATAAAGCAACCATAAGTGATTAATGAAAGTCAAATTGAGTTGTCTTTGAATTCTATCAAAGAAATTAAAAAAAAAAAACATGGTTCAATTCTAACTTTCAATGGCTAAGACAAAGAAATCATTGATTTATTCAGAATAATTTCCTTTTATATTTAAAAAGACCAATTTTCTTTGGTGGTTTGGTGGCTGATTATCTTCTAGCTCTCTACATTTAGCTTGGCTGGTCTATGGTCAAGGTGACCTGTTAGAAATCTTTTCAGACCTATGAATTTAGGAGTAAATAAAAAAGAAGAAGTAAATGGTTTTATTACAAAAGACTTCCACAGCATTTCACACACCAGATCTTCACTTTAGTTTCTGTGATATAACATCCACAGTAATAATAAAGGCAATCAGTTTGATTGATATTTTAATTCTAAAGTAAAAATCAAATTCTAATAATTACTTTTAGAAAGTTAATAGATCATCTCCCTTCTTCCTTTATAGAATATAGGGACTCAGTAATTACAAAACATTCACAATGTTAAAACATCAGGATTATCCAGTCAAGAATTCATTTTTTATGCAGTGTGTCCAACTTATGGGTACCCTTTCTCCTTTCCTTGTCCCCAGCAGAGCTTAGGTGTCAGGTGTTCATCCCCATTTCCCTCTTTTTTAAAAACCAATTTCCAGGCAGGATCTGAAAAGCTCATCTGAGCAAGGTGATAATCTTCAGTCAAGGTGATAATCTTCCAAGGATATCTGCATTTTAATCAGGTTTGATACCCTTCCAGCAGTGGTATCCATAGGTTCTGAGTCTATCTCATTAGTCAGGGTCTTACAAGCACTAATTGTTCAATATTTTGAATATCAACCCTGATTTGAATAGTGCATAGTCTTAAGTAAAAAAAAAAGTAAGGCAAAACTTGATTTTCCATCTAGATCCATTCTCAGAGCAGTCTATTCTGTTTGTGCATACAAGACTACGTATGTTTCCATCCTAACATAATTCTTGCTAATCAACTGCATTTTCTACAATCAAAACTCAAGAGCAAATAGTGACTTTAAAAACAACACAGCATGCTGAGTTTGTGTCCACGCTAAGATTTAGTTGTCTTTTTTAAAATTTGGTTTATCAATGTATGATACAGCATGTAGAATGATTAATCTTCAGTAAGTAATTTAGAAATATTTCCAATTCTTCATTTGGTGCAGTTTGCTTCGTCATGTGTCCAGGCCCTACTTGAGGTGTTGGGAGGTCAAAGCTGTGTAAATCATGGTCCTTACACTCAAGAATCTTACAGTTTGTTGAAACTATCACAGTTCAATGTTCTCTGTACACTTAATCATCTTGTTCAAAATGTTAGGGAATGTGGAGGGTGGGGACACTTTAACTTATGCATAAAAATAAGTGGTTATGAATTCAAGAAAACTACTTCAAGGAACAAAGCAATCATAAGCTATCAAGGGACATTTGAGTACCAGCATTCTACCATATATGCCTGGGTATTTATGTAGTTCATGGAAATAAATGTGCAGCCACAGGACACCCAGGGTTGTTTATGAGGGACTAGAACTCCCCGTGATGGGCCACAGAGCTTTCTTAAGATACCACTTACCAAGTTACAACTGTGTGCTGAATTTGTTTCCATTTCAAATTTCTTACACTTACAGGACAGATGTTACTGTAAATTCTGTTAACCAATCTTCTGCTTTACTTTAGAAGGAAAAACTGTGAATGACAAAATCTGGCAGGAAACCAGCAAGTCTGAGAATGATTTCCACATTAGAAGGTCCTGTCAGCTACAAGGTAATTGCTAAATTTAGTTTAGCTGACTTTGCATTTTCCCAAAGTAGTTTAAAGGGAAGGTAAGAAAAATTTACATCTTTCACCATTAAAATAAGGAAAGCACTGTGGTCTACTTAAAAAGGAAAACCAAATAAGGTAGAATATATATTGTTATAAATGATTGATGTATGCATGTATACATATACATGTATGCATACACACATCCCATAGATACACATACAGAAGGGAACTGGAATCCAAGTTGCCTGTTGAAGCCTAGAATCAATTGCAAATAATATTTGCAAGGTTTTAATGTCCAAAAGAATTTAAAAATGCATTAAAAATCGGCACATAGAAATACCCTCTAAAGATAACATCAGTATGTTAACAGTTGTTTAGGTTTTCTAAAAACATTTAAGAGAAATAGCCTTGATTATTAATTCAAAGTTATGTCATTTTATAATTAAAAAATTCCCAGGAAGAGCAAATTAGCAGTCAGGTATAGAAGAATTTAATAATAAATGACTTCATAATTAAAATTACTTAACTTTGGGAAGGTAATGAATAAAACAGAAAGTCTAGCATGAAAAGATAATCTGCTTGGTAGTCACTCCCCAGGTTATTGGAACAAGAATAAATGGATTATATTAGTTATTGATAATTTAAGAATTTTTGATGTTTAACAAAAAGTTTTTAATATTTTGGGACAAAGGAAAATTTAATATATTTTTATAGTTAGGGGTTTAATAACTTGACTATACATTACGTCCAGATTTTGTGTTTTATTTTTTCACAAAGCTCTTAGATTTACAAAGCAATTATTTATGACAATAATTTTCCTTTGAAATGTTTCTATTTTATGCAAGATTATGTAACATTTTGGTGAGTAATTTTAACTGAACTTTTAAATATTTAAAGTTTTCTCTGTAATAAATAAATAGGTGAAATATTTTAGGATTATTTGAAATATTTTGTTTTAATTACAATAAAGGGAATGTTTTATTACTATCATGTTTTGATTGGACTCTGTCTTCACCACATGGATGCCAGCTATATTCATCCACACCTTCAGTCATTTAATCAAACATTCATTCATCAGTTTGTCTATTTATTTGCCCATCCATTCATCAATCCATCCCTCTAATAAACATGTTATATTGTAGATTATTATATGTTGATCTGTGGACAAAGAAGGTATAGCTGTATTATAGATTATTTTTAGTTATAAATTTTGCCATAAACCTCCTGCAGTATTCTATTTCCTAAAACTGCCTTTCTGTGAAATGTGTTGTTTGTTTTGTTTTGTTAATTTGAGAGTAATAGACAGGTAATCACTGACAGGGCAGCAAAGGATCTTGGCCTTAGGTTAGGTGTTTCTGATTGCTTTATCAGAGAAGAAAAAAGAAAGTTGTTACTGCTTTGATATTTCTCAGGTTCTTGAGCGACCATGCATGTTCGGTGTGAGTGTGTGTGTGTCTCCAAGAGGTTCAGCCCACATTTTATCAGTAGCAGTTGAGTCACAGGGCGTTTCCTAGGGATTAATGCCATGCTAGGAAAAGTTGATGGCCTGAGACCAAGACTGTCGGTGCCATTATAAATTGAAAGGAGCAATTCAGGGCCACAAGTTGTAGGCTCAAATTTTATGGGTGTAGTAGCTTCATTTGGAAGGCTCAGAGTATTTCTAAGCAATTAGTGCCCTACATAGCAACCCATAATATTTCTTTCTCATTTTAAACACTACTTTTTAGTTGTTAATTATATAATTACTTAAGAGTAGTTCAGTGTACCTGAAGATAGACAGTCTGTAGAGCTTAGTGAGATGAAGATGGAAAAGTACATCACTGCTATCATCCACAACACATGATTTTATGCAACACTGATAACTAAATTGTAAAGACAGCCTCAATAAAACAGAAGAAAATATATGGGAAATAAACTGTAGGAATAACATTAACTCCTAAGGAATCTGTTACAAACTTCAAGACAAAAAAAACATTTTCCTCAATTTCAGTTTCAAAATGGTATTTCCACATGTCATATATTATATTAATAGCATTTCAGCCCTAAAAGTATTGGGGCCTTATGAAAAACTTCCATAGGCTATATTTAGCTGAGGATTTGTGTCTGGTGTTTTAATCCATAAAGATATTTGCATAGCTCAACAACATGACTGTATTATACAGGTTAAGACAAAATTTATCAGAATAAATTGAGTGCCAGAAGCATAATATTTTTAGTTTATCTAGTCCATTTCCTTTTTCTAAGAAGATTTTTATCTAAACCTACATCTGTGCTATTAAAAGAGACTACATCTGTAAAATAAATGTATGATAAATTGAGTGCTTAGAATTTTACAACTAAAAAATTGGCATAGCTTAGGTGACAAAGGAAATTAATCTGTAATTCATGTTAGTTGTTGTATTTTCAGCATTATAAACAGGGAGAATATTCATAATATTAATTTTAGTAAGTTAAAGTAAATTTTAAAATCTTTAAGTTTATTTTGGCTTTAGTTTTATGAAAAAAAGTGAGAAGAATTAACTTTTGAAATCTATGAATTGGAGTAAACCCAAGATTAAGTTATGATTTAAGTAAAAATAGTTTTAAGAACAGGGTTTTCCTATTTTATACCAGAAAGTAAAAAGAATAAAATCAAAGCAACACTTAAAAAATAATAAAACAGAAACAATATATTTGCAGATTTAGAGATTTTTCAAACAATCAGTGTAACAGTGATAGACTATTCCATAAGAAAGATCTGGAAAAAAAATGGCATTTGCAAGTAAAGGAAGGAAGAGACCAAACAAGATCAGAAAACATGGTTGGTAATAAAAGGAATATTAACTTCACCCATACTGGTGCAAAATTACTTTAAAAATAAATCCTCTTTACATATGGTTTTGATGAGATTCATTGTCCAAGGAGAAACATTGGAAGAGGAGGGGGGTCTTAGGGCTTTCTAGTCTGCCACTGGAATTTCCATTGGTTTGAAACCCCCGTCTCTCCTGAATTCTAGTCAATATCACTATATGGCCAGCCTCTGCAGTATAAACATATAAATATTTTGGCTTAATTTTTCAAGACCTTATTCTTTTTCTTTATTGGTCTGGTACCGAATACCTTAATTTCAAGATGGCAAATATATGAAGTCACAAGTGTATTTACTGTTCTGGTTAATTTTCAGGGACCACACGTTTAATTAAAAAAATTGTTTCCCAAGAGCAGGTAATTTAACTGTGGCTGAACTGGACTATATGAGGAACGCCAGAGGGAAGTCCTATTCACATCTCGATGTTTACTTACACTGTGGGATTAAACTCCCTGAGCAAAGCCTATCTGTTGCAGTGGTGTGGCACCTCTTATATTTCCAAGGAAGACTTTCTGAATTGAAGGTTGAGAACACTCAGAGTTCTAGTGTTTTGTACAAATGAATGTTGGGATCTGTCAATTCTTTAGGGGAGTTGTTACTAGGATTATAATTGCCTGTTTTAAAATTAATATGGTCAGAAGTATCTACATTAGAATCACCTAGAAGCTAATTGGAAGTAAAAATTGTTTTTGTTTTTGTTTTTTACCTCATCTTCTCTTTTCTTGCTGCCTCTGCATTTCAGGGGCAGTTAGAGTGTCAGCTTTTATGCTGGATACTACATTTTTATGCACACTGATGTTTGTGATCCACTATGTAGTTTGTGCATGTTTTGATAATCTATTGCTGCAAACAAACCACCTCAATACTTAATGGTATAAAGCAACATTTTGTTAGGCTCATAAATTTTGCAGGTCAGGAACTCAGTCAGGGTGCTGCTTCACGATGTGATGTCTGAGGCTTCATTTGGGAAGACTTGAAGGACTGGGGAGAACTTAAACGTCTGGTGGTTGGGATAATATAGAGGCTTCTTCATTTACATGTCTGGCATCTGGTCTGAGTTAGGCTGGGCTCAGGTGGGACTGCGGACTAGAGCACCTAAGTGTGGTCTCTTCATGTGACTAGAGCTTCTCTCAGGCTAACGGTTGGGTTTCAAGAGGGAACAAAATGCAAGGAAGCTGCACGCATCACTTGAGGAAGTGTCTAGAAATGAGTATCCCAAGAGACGAAGGTAGAAGCTGCAAGGCTTCTTCTGCTGCAGCCTTGGAAATCGCAGTGTCACTTCCACTGCATTCTACTGTAACAGGTGAGTCACTAAGATCAGCCCAGGCTCAGTGGGAGGGGGATTAGACTCCATTTCTTAATGCAGGAGTGGCAAGGTCACTTGGAAAAGAACAAGTGGTGTGAGAGAGATGGTTGTGGCCACCTTTGGAAAATACAACCTAGGCATATTGCCTAATTCAACTACTGCCTTTCTTGCCACTTAGGACTCAATTGCTTCTGTCCTTATAAATGTTCTTTTCATAGGGTAATATTTGAGAGATCACAAATAAAGAAAAAATGTGTTAGACTACGCACCAAATGGTTAATCTTCATAAAATGCAATTATCCTGGTGTCTCCTCCGTAGTCCCAAGCCCTCAAAGATCCCCCATTCTCTACCGCAGGGGCTGTAAACTGGTACTTCTATAACTAAATTCATTTGGGGCCATACGGTGTTTGAAAAATCAGGAAATTTTACATTAAAATCCATATATTTATATGCTCTTGAAAAACATGAGGGAAACTGCCAATTCCGGCCCCAAAGTCTCAGGTGACTTTAATCGAGCAAGCTGAGTGCCGTGGCTCCCCTTTGGCTGGAGAGCTTGCCCTCCTGCCCACTGCAGAACTCCCACTGCCTCCTTGACCAAACTCACTTCATGTAGTTAAGTTACTTATGTGACTCCTATAGATATTTATACTTGCAATATTGATCTAGTGGGTTATGTCCAAATTCTTTCACCTGGTACTCAAGGCCCATTAAAATTTGGCCTCACTCACCCATCCAGCCCCACCTTCTCCTGCCTCATATCCAGAACTGCCCTCTGGCTTGAGCAGTCTCGCTCTCTACTTTAATTAAACGTGTTCCATTTATTTTGTAGTGTAAACCAGCGTTCGTAGCATTGCTGCTATATTTGTATCATTTCTCTTACTTCTACCTTTTCAAACTACCTCCATTCTTCAAGCTTCCATTCTGGCCCTGCCTCTTCTACACGCCCTCTGGGTCATGACGATCTCTTCCCATAGCACGGCGGGTGAATCACTCATTGTACTGCCTTGTGTCGTTGTGGACGTGCACTGTACATATTCGTGTCTCATTTCCTCAGCTCAGTTCCAGATTCTAGAGCACAGGAGGCCACATTAACCTTCTTTTTCTATACCCAGAAGAATGCCTATAAAAGGGGTTATACAAAGTTCATCTTAAAGGGATCAAAAAAGGGAAGAGATGGAAAGGAAAAAAGGGAGGAAATATTTTTTTTAAAAAATACAGAAACTAAAAAAAAAAAAAATACAAACTGCAAAAACTCAGCTTCTAGCAGCCTGACCCTGTGATAAAAGATCTTGTTTCAAAAAATGAGACCACAAAACCAGTTCATTTTAAAATTTAGGTATTTTCTGAAATCGTGTAGCATGGTTACTCTGACTTTAAATATTAAGTTCTTGATACAAATAACTCATAATCTGAGCTGTGAATTTAGCATATCTTTTAACCATACCTATGATGAGGATTTAGAGAAAAACTTGCACCTATTGTGCACTATGCATGGAGGATAGACCTAGCCTATCCCTCCTTCCTCTGCAGAAGATGAGAGTGAAGAGTAGCAGATAATTGAAGCAGCAGTTGCCAGTAAAAAGGAGGACAAGCCGCCGGCCTGGTGGCCAGGGGATGTCTTCACGTCACAGTGTCATCACCTGTAAAATAGGAGGCTTGGACTGAGTGATCCATAAAGTTTTGTCCTCTCTTGACACAATGTATGTTTCAGATTTAAATAATGAAGCCCCTTTTACAGGGGCTGAAAGGGAAGTACTGCTACTTTTGAAAAGGTTTTATTTAGCTGCAAGCAAATGGATGCTACATCCCAAAGCTTTTACTAAAGCATGTATAGAACAACTTTGACATAAATAATTCATGTTGAGAAGACCTAAACTAATGAAGCTCAAAATGCCAGGGATGGAAAGCTTAGTTTAACAGAAACAGGTGAGGTGATAAACGCATGGAATCATGGCATTTTGGAGTTAGAAGTGGCTTTTGTAGCTAGTACACTATCCTTTTATTACCAAGAGAGAAACTGAGTCCCAGTGAGATTCCGTGGCTTCCTCAGGGACACAGTTGGTCGGTGGCATTCTTGGTTTTTATTTTGTTAAATTTCTATTTCTATTTTTTTTTATTTTGGAATATTATGGGGGTACAACACTTTGGTTGTATATATTGCCCATGCACTGCCCAAGTCAGAGCTACAATCATGGACATCCCCCAAACTGTGCACCCCGCACCCATTAGGTGTGAGTTTTCCCATCCACCCCCCTCCCACCTGCCCAACCCCTGAAGAATATTATTTCCATGTGTGACATAAGTGTTGATCAGTTAGTACCAATTTGATGGTGAGTACCCATGGTGCTTGTTTTTCTATTCTTGTGATACTTCGCTTCAAAGAATGGGCTCTAGCTCCATCTAGGATAATACCAGAGGAATTAATTCATCACTGTTTTTTATGGCTGAGTAATACTCCATGGTGTACATATACCACATTTTATTAATCCACTCGTGTATTGATGGACACCTGGGTTGTTTTCGCATCTTTGCAATTGTGAATTGTGCTGCTATAAACATTCACGTGCAGATGTCTTTATTATAGAATGTCTTTTTTTCCTTTGGGTAAATACCCAGTAGTGGGATTGTTGGATCAAATGGTAGTTCTACTTTTAGTTCTTTGAGGTATCTCCGTATTACTTTCCATAGAGGTTGTACTAATTTGCAGTCCCACCAGCAGTGTATGAGTGTTCCTATCTGTCCGCATCCCCGCCAACATTTGTTGTGTTGGGACTTTTTGATAGAAGCCAATCTCACTGGAGTTAAGTGATATCTCATTGTGGTTTTGATTTCTATTTTATTTTGATTTGTTTCTTATATAAAAAAGCATATCTTTAAGAGAAGAAATATTTATTACCTAGCCAATATGTCTTAATAGACTAAATAAAAATATAATGAGTATTAAATGGCATCTAAACTTCCTAAATCCTGTGATATCTGATCATCTACATGTAACATTTATCTCTTTTCATAGATCAAAATGATGATGATTTTCTTTTGAGTAATACCATACCTACCCTTCAAGGAAAAAAACTACAAGGAACTTCCTATCAGGTAATATGACTAATCAACATTTACACGGTGTTTTGTGAAAATCATCTTGTTAATGAGCTCCATAATATGTTATATGTATTATACAACATTTAGACAGCCTTGTGTCTATTTTGTATTTAGTTATTATAGGTTGTTTTGTAATTGATATGCTTATGTTCCTGTGAATTGGAATATGAATGAAAAAAATCAAATGATGATGAGATAATAAACCATCTTGATTATGCAAAACATTGTGCTCTGCAGCCTTTTGATAGACTTATACTTGCTATTCACCCTGTAACAAGAAAAAGTATATGAGTCATTAGGGCCAACTCAGGAATCAGACTGATTTTTGATATTTTTCTGACAGCCATGAGGTTCACTTTAATCATTCTGATAGTTTTATTAGAAAATTTAGAACTGACTTTCTTTGGTGCAGGAGGTTGATCAATAGGCAGAGGGTACATAGCATATGAATTGTGAAGTGCTGATTTGGTGGGGAAATAGAGCCTGCATTCCTAAATCCAACTTGATTTCTGAGACTGTTGAAGGCCTCTGATGAATTAGACAGTGGAACATAACTTTGATCCACTATGGTTTCGGTTTCTGCTGGTTGTTCTGATGCTGCCAGAATGATCACCTGTGCTACGAAGCATGCTAACATATTGCCTGAGTACCACCTCCAGTGGGTTCTCGCAGAGTGCATGGATGAGAGCTCTGTCATCAGACACAGCTTAGTCTGAATCTTGGTTTGGCTCTTAGTAGCTCTGTGACTTTGTGCAATTTACCTAGTCTCTCTCTGCCTCAGTTTTCATCATCTGTAAAACAGGTCTGTTAGAAACCTCTATCTCAGAGCTGTCATGAGGATTCAGTAAGATATTTCATTAAAGCATTGAGTTCCATGTCTGGTATTTAGAAGATGCTTAAAAAAATTCAGTTGTCATATCTCTTTTCTACTTCTCTTCTCCCTCCCCCTCCTCTTCCTCTTCCTCTTCCTCTTTGCAAGGGCTTAATGACACTTTCACAAGCACAGCTGTCAGATTATATCTCTGAAATATGCAGTCTCATTTTCCTAAATTCAGATGAGACTTTAGATATAATATCTGGTGAAGCATTGTCTGATGGCCAGGAAAAAATAACGGCTGGTTTACAGGAAGAACTCCCCAGACACAGACATGCCTTGTACCAAAAGAAATCTTTCTTTAGGTTTTTAGCAGAAAAATAGAACCATCTCTTAGAAAGAAGAAAATCATGTAGAAAATTCTTAGAAGAAAATGGTTAAAGATAAATCTTTATCCTAAGACCAATGCTTCTGGAAGTTTTAATTGGCCAAGAAATGGTGCTTCTAGAATGGTAACCATTCAATTGTGCCATGTAGTTTATCACTAACGATTAGTTAAAGGAATTCACACTTGGTGACAGACAAACAGGAGCCATTTAATCTAGAGATCCTCATTTGAGAGTAGGCACTAGTCTTATCTATCTTTAATAATTCTGTTCTTATTCATAGTAGGCATTCAACTGAATTTAACTAAGAAACATTTATCTGTGTGACAGAATACTTTGGTTTAACAAGAAGTGTTATGCAAAATAATAATTTAATAACTCCTGTGACTGAGAAGAAGTGGATGCAATTTACCCTTTGAAAGATGGGGAAGGGGGGTAGCCATTCTCAGAGGGAGAAGCAAATGGGTGACCCTGGCCACCCGTCAGTGAGCAAATAACTATCAGAGCAGTGTTTCTCCAAGTGTACCCTGGGGACTGTCTGTATCAGACTCACTTGGAGGACTTATTAAAAATGCAGACTTCTGTGCCACACTCCTCTCCACCTGACTTGTCATGACTGGGGCCTAGGAATTGGTATTGTTAGGTAAATCTCTGGGTGATGCTCAGTACATGAACCATAAAACTCTTGGAATAGGGACAGTTGGTGGTGTCTTAGTCTGTTTCATATTGCTATGAAGGAATACCTAAGACTGGGTAATTTATAAAGAAAAAAAGGTTTATTTGGCTCATGATGCTGATGGCCAAAAGTTCAAATTGGGCATCTGCATCTGGCGAGGGCCTCAGGCTGCTTCCACTCATGGCAGAAAGTGAAGGGGAGCTGACCTGTCTAGAGACCACATGGTGAGAGAGAAAGTGAGAGGGGGGGAATGTGCCAGGCTCTTTCTAACAACCACCTCTTAGGGGAAGTCTATTGGGAACTAATAGAATGAGAACTCACCCCTGAAAGAGAACATTAATCTATTATTCATGAGGGATCTACTCCCATGACCCAAACACCTGCCATTAGGCCCCCCTCCAACATTGAGGATCAAATTTCAACATAAGGTTTGTAGGGGACAAATATTCAAACCATAGCCATGGG
Organism: Daubentonia madagascariensis; assembly: GCA_023783475.1. Lineage (NCBI taxonomy): Eukaryota > Metazoa > Chordata > Mammalia > Primates > Daubentoniidae > Daubentonia > Daubentonia madagascariensis. Next base: position 17,342,680 of record JAKFHU010001684.1, on the reverse strand, counting down.
CACTTGTCCACAGATGTGATGCCCCATGCATTTTCACTTTACAAGTCCAAATTTGGCTCAGGTATGGTCCTGAAAGAAAACAGCCTCCTGGAAAAAGTGAAGTTTATTTTTGTTCCTTATTATAGGAATGATATACCTTCATTGTAGAATTTTTTTAAAACTATGCAAAAGTAGAAAGGATTAAAAGAATGAATAATTTCTTGGGGTAAATATTTTCTCATGGCCATATTCTGAATATTAGCAACATGGGATAAAGTTCATGGAATGTAAATAATTTTAGTAGTTATAATTATCATACAACCATGCCCACAAAATATAGTTTAGACACTAAAAATGTTCAGAATAAAAGATTTAAACATTAACTGAATTTCCAATCAGAAAGTACTCAGGAAGACGTGTTCCTTCATGTTCTCAAAGTGGGAGGGAAGGTCTCAGGCATGGAAGAAGGTACAAGGAACCAAGCAACTGGGGCAGGAGATGTTCATGGACTGCTTTCTCCAGTACTTGCTTTGCTCCATGCATATATCTGCATACGTGGCCCGGGATAAACTTGCTGGAGAACCAGGCTTGAAGGAGAAGTGCTGATGCTGATGGGGAGAGTTTGAAGCAAAGCAGTCTGCTTAGTACTGTGATCATCACACCAACCATAAAGAACATCTTAGGGAAACTCGTCTTCCAGCATTTATTTTTGTATCCTTGTTCTTGTTTGTTCTTCTTTGGCAGCATTCGGTTGATGGCTCAGACCTTTTGTAGCATATTGAAAAGGGTATAAAATATGCAGTAATACAGACTTTGGGCTGATATATTTTCAAAAATGTCACATGCTTCATTTCTCACATAAATTCTTAGGTTGCATTCAGCCTTCAGGGCATCAGTCATATTCATGATAGAAAAGAGGGATAACATTTATTACCTTCAGTGCTGTTGATATTAAGCACTGTCAAACACCCCTACCCAGGACTGAACCAAAACATTTTCTCCCTGAGCTCCTTTAGTGGGAAAAAGTGTTGCTGAATGAATGAATGAATTAAAAAATATATATATGTGTATATGTACATATACATACATATATACATATATTCCCTCAGACCATGAGGTTCCCTTCTATGTAACCTATTAAAGTAGTAAGGCTTAGATCACTTCACATACATTCCAATCAATTTTTTTTTTGATGGCCTTTACTATGGATACTGCAAGGTTAAGTATTTGAATTCTCAGCCCCCTCATAGTTAGGGGTGGCCATGGGAGCCAGTCCTGGCCAATGAAATATAGGCAGAAACTCCTGAAGAGGATTTTCTTTCCTGAAAAAGAAATGGCAGAGTCTCATTAGGATAAAGCTTTGTCCTTTGCCTTCCTTCCTATCTGGAGCTGGATATGACACCTGGCAAGTTGGCAGCCATCTTCCAACCATGAGGCAAAAAGCCTGCATGGAGGATGGTGGAGCAGGCAAATGCATAGAGCCTGGTTCACTAATGACATTCCTGAGAAGCTGCACCAGCATTGGACTGCCTATGCCTGCACTTTGATTTTATGGAAATGTAAGCCCTGTACTTGTTTAAGCCACTATTGTTGGGTTTTCTGTTCCTCAAAGCTGAATACATTCCTAACTGATACATCTTATCTTTAAAACAGTCACTTCAGCTCATGCTGAACTCTAACTGCTCTATCTAAGCAATCAGACAAAACTGTGTCCACAGAGTTAGATGGTGTCTAGACTTACCTTTGATTGTACAACCTAGACTAGCTTCCTTCAGTTCTCATGTAGGGTAATCAGCATCTAGAGTTGGTCATTTAGTCCTTAAGATGAAAACTGGATTACTAACAAAATATTAGCTATATACAGCCCATTGGCTATACACAGACTTAAAACTATATCCAACACAGCACCTCATTGTTAGGAAACATGGACCAAAATGAAACTGCTTTTTGCTGAGCTTAACTGAGGTCATGACACTAGGTCAGTGGAAAAATACTTTAAGGTTTTGCTGTGATCTATTAACAAGCAGGAGAGACAGGTTTTATCAGATAAATTTGGGGTGGTTCTAAACAAAGGTGTGAACAATATATAAGGCAAAAAAGGAAAAAAAGAGAACAAAATGACAGATTATTCAAATAGTACCTGCAAGTGTCAACCAAAGGATAGTCTTTATGTATGATTTGATAATATTGTGATGAAATAATGATATTGTGTGTTGATCAATGTTTCTTATATCAAATACTTTCTTATCTATTATATAATTTTAACTATTATATTAGATATCTATTGATAAATAACAAATAACCCTAAAATTTAGGGGCTTAAAACAATAAACATTTATTATCTCATGGTTTCTGTGGGTCAGGAGTTTGGGAGGGGTATAGCTGGGCATTTCTAGCTCAGGGTATTTCATGTGGTTGTAATCAAGATGTCATCTGAAGGCTTAATTGGGGCTGGAGCATCTTTTTACAACTCCCTCTTGGGGCTGTAGGCAGGAAACTTTAGTTCCTTGCAGGAGGTTGGCTGGAGGCATCAGTCCCTTGCCATGTCAGTCTCTCCATGGAGCTGTTTCAGCATCCCCATAGAATGGCATTTGGTTTCTCCAGAGTGAGAGATTTAAGACACAGAGCAAGGAAAGACCACAATGCCTTTTAAGACCTAATCTCAGGAATTAAACATCATCACTTCCACCTTATTATATGTGTTACAATCAAGCTATTAAATCCAGCTCACACTAAGGGAAGGGCTATTATAATCCACCATTTTAAGAGAGAGGATAAAAAAATTTGTGGGGAGAGGGTGAAGCAAGATGTTGAATAGATACCTCCAGTGATTCTTCATCTGCACAAACACAAAATTCAACAACTATCCATGCAAGCAAGCACCTTCAGAAGAACTAAAAATCAGGTGAGCGATCATACAACCTGATATTATATCAAGGAAAGTGACACTGAAGAGGGCAGAAAAGACAATCTTGCGTTGCCTATGCCACCCCACCCCGATCCCCCTGCAGTGCCACATCAGCACACCCAGTGGAGAGAGAAGTATGTGTGCCCAGGGGAGGGAGAGTGAAGTGATTGTGGGACTTTGCACTGAAACTCAGGGCCACCCGGGCACAGGGGAACACAGTACAGGGCAGAATTCTGCTGGTACCCATGGAAGGAGCATTTAGACCAGCCTGGTCAGAGGGAAATCCTTCATCCTAAAACCTGAGTTTGGGCTAGCCCCACCACTGGCTGACAAAAAGCAGCCTGGGGCTTGGACTAAATGCTTAAGGCAGTTGAGCCACAAAAGCTGCAGTCCTCAGGCATTTCCTGCGACTCTGCTGGCTTGAAGCAAGTGGACTTGGGGTGCATGTGACCCAGTGGGACAACAGCCATGGCAGCCAAGCCAGGGCCTGTCTCACCTCTCCCCCAACTCTGAGCAGGACAGCTTAGGGAGAGTTTTCTTTCAACTGGAGAAGGGAAAGGGAAGAATTCAAAAGACTGTGTTTTGCAACTTGGGTACCAAATCAGCTACAGTAAAATAAAATACCAAGCAAACTCCTGAATCCCCTGTGTCCAGGCCTTAGTTCCTGGACATCATTTCTGGACCCACCCTGGGCCATAAGGAAACATACTGCCCTGAAGGGAAAGACTCAGTCCTGGCAGTATTCACCACCTGCTGACTAAAGAGCCCTTGGGCATTGAGTAAACATCAGAGGTAGCAAGGCAGCAGTCACCTCCATGCCATGGACTTTGGGGGAGAATTGGCTGGCTTCAGATGTGACTTGGTGCTGATGGCCACAAGGGAGTGACCACATCACTCCTTCCCCAACTCCAGCAGCCCAATACAGAGAGTGAGGGAAGATAGTGAGATACTTTGCCTAGTAATCCAGGGAATTCTCCTAGATCTTACCCAAGACCACCAAGGTGGTACAACCAGGAGTCTGTAAGAGTCACAGCATTACTGGGCTTGGGGCAACATGAGTACTGATGTGGCTGCACTGACCAAAGACTTAGATCACATTCTTCAATTCCCTTTAAATATCTGGAAAGCCTTCTCAAGAAGGACAGGTTCAAACAAGCCTATACTGTGAAGATTAAAATATTAATATGTACCTAACTCTTCAATGCCCAGACATCAGTGAACATCCACAAGCATCAAGAACATCCAGGAAAACATGACCTCACCAAATGAACTAAATAAGATACCAGTGACTAATTCTGGAGTGATGGAGATATGTGACCTTTCAGACAAAGAATTCAAAATTGCTGTCCTGAACAAGATCAATGAACTTTAAGACAACACAGACAAGGAATTCAGAAACCTACCAGAGAAATCTTTCAAAGAGATTGAAATAATAAAAAAATCAAGCAGAAATTCTGGAGCTGAAGAATTCAACTGACAAACTGAGAAATATATCAGAGTCTCTCAACAGCAGAATTGGCCAAGAAGAAGAAAGAATGAGGGCAATTGAAGACAGGCTATTTGAAAATACACAGAAGAGAAAGAAGAATAGAAAAGAATGAAGCTGCCTACAAGATCTAGAAAATGGCCTCAAAAGGGCAAATCTAAGAGTTATTGGCCTTAAAGTAGAGGTAGAGAGAGAGAGATTGGGGTAGAATGTTTATTCAAAGAAATGATAAAAGAAAACTTTCAAAACCAAGAGAAAGATATCAATATTCAGGTACAAGAAGGTCGTAGAATACCAAGCAGATTTAATCCAAACAAGACTACCTCAAGGCATTTAATTATCAAGGTCTCAAAGGTCATAGATAAAGAAAAGGTCCTAAGGGAAGCAAGAAAAAAGGAAAAAATAACATAAAAGAGCTCCAGTATGGCTGGCAGCAGACTTCTCAATGGAAACCTTACAGGTCAGGAGAGAGTGGCATGATATATTCAATGTGCTGAAGGAAAAAAAACCTTAATCCTAGAATATTATATCCTTCAAAAATTTCTTTAAAAATGAAAGAGAAATAAAGACTTTCCCAGAAAAACATAAAGTGAAGGATTTCATCAATACCAGACATGTCTTACAAGAAATGCTAAAAGGAATTCTTTAATTGGAAAGAAAGGGATGTTAATGAACAATAAGAAATCCTCTGAAGGTATACAACTCACTGGTAACAGTAAGTACACAAATACAAAATATTCCATCGCTGTAATTGTAGTATATATACTACTTATATCTTGAGTAGGAAGACCAAAAGACAAAATTATCAAAAATAACTACAACAACTTTTTGAGAGATAAATATATAAAAAGATGTGGATAGAAACAACAAAATGTTAAAAAGTGAGGGGAATGGAGTTAAAGGGTAGAATTTCTGTTAGATTTCTCTTTGCTTGTTTATTTGTTTGTTTATAATCAGAGTTATCAAATGTTTAAAATAATTTGTTATGAAATGTTTTTTGCAAGCTTCATGGTAATCTCAAATAAAAAAACCTACAAAAGATACACAAAAAATAAAAAGCAATAAATTAAAACACACAACCAGAGAAAATCACTTTTAACAAAGGAAGACAGGAAAGAAGAAAGAAAGAAAGGACCACAAAACAACCAGAAATCAAACAACAACATGGCAGGAGTAAGTCCTTACCTATCAAAATAACATTGATTAAAAACAAGAGCCAACTACATTGTGTGCGAGAAACCCACTTCACCTATAAAGATACACATAGACTGAAAATAAAAGGATGGAAAGAAATATTCCATGCAAATGAAAACCAAAAAAAGAGCAGAAGTAGCTATGTTTCTATCAGATAAAATAGATTTCAAGATAAAAACTGTAAAAAGAGACAAGGAAGATCATTATATAATGATAAAGGAGTCAATTCAGCAAGAGAATATAACAATTTTAAATATATACATATGAAACATCAGAGCACCCAGATATATATAGCAAGTATTATCAAAAGCTAAAGTGAGAGATAGACTCTAATATGATAATCGCTGGAGACATCAACACTGCACTGTCAGCATTGAACTGATCGTGCAGGCAGAAAATCAACAAAGAAACATTGGGCTTAATCTACACTATAGACCAAATGGACCTAATGGATATTTGCAGAAAGTTTCATCCAACTGCTGCAGAAAACATGTTCTTCTCCTCAGCTCATGGATCATTCTCAAGGATAGACCATATGTTAGGCCACAAAATAAGTCTTAAAAAATTCAAAAAAACTGAAATCATACCAAATATTTTCTCTGACCGCAATGGAACAAAACTAAAAATCCATAACAAAAGGAACATTGGAAAATATACAAACACATGAAAATTAAACAATATGCTCCTGAATGACCAGTGGGTCAATGAAGAGGTTAAGAAGGAAATTTTAAAAATTCTCAAAACAAGTGAAAATGAAAACACAACATATCAAAACCTATGGGATACAGCAAAAGCAGTAATAAGAGGAAAGTTTGTAGCAATAAGTGCCTACATCAAAAAAATAAAAAAGCTTCAAATAAACACCCTAATGATGCATCTCAAAGAACTAGAGAAACAAGATCAAACAAAACCCAAAATTAGTAGAAAAAAAAAGAAGTAATAAAGATCAGAGCAGAAATAAATGAAATTGAGACCAAAAAAAGCAATACAAAAGATCAACAACACAAAAAGTTGTGTTTTTGAAAAGATAAAAAAATTGACAGACGTTTAGCCAGCCTAAGAAGAGAAGATCCAAATAAAATCAGAGATGAAAAAGGAGACATTGCACCTGATACTGCAGAAATCCAAAGGATCATTAGACACTGCTATGAGCAACTATGTGCCAATAAATTGAAAACCTAGAAGGAATGTGTACATTCCTAGACACATACAATCTGTCAAGACTGAAGTAGGAAGAAATCCAAAACTTGAATAAACCAATAACAAGTAATGAGATAGAAGCAATAATAAAAAGACTTCCATCAAAGAAAAGCCCAGGACTCGATGGCTTCACTGCTGAATTCTACCAAGTATTCAAAGAAGAACTAAACCAATCCTACTTAAACTATTCCAAAAAAATTGCAAATGAGAGAATACTCCCAAACTCATTCTCTGAAGCCTGTATCACCCTGATACGAAAACCAGACAGAGACACAACAAAAAAAGAAAACTATAGGCCAATATCTCTGATGAACGTAGTTGCAAAAATCCTCAACAAAATAATAGCAAACTGAATTCAAGAACACATTAAAGAGTATCCATCATGATCAAGCAGGATTCATCCCAGGGATGCAAGGAGGGTTCAACATACATAATTCAATCAATGTGATACCTTATATCAACAGAATGAAGGACAAAAACCATATGATCATTTTAACTGATGCTGAAAAAGCATTCAATAAAATTCAACCTCACTTCATGATAAAAACTCTCAAAAAACTGGGTATAGAAGGAACTTACCTCAACATGATAAAAGCCATGACACACCCACAGCTAGTATACTGAATTGGGAAAAACTGAAAGCCTTTCCTCTGAGATCTGGAAAAAGACAAGGATGCCCAATTTCACCACTGTTACACAACATAGTACTGGAAGTTCTAACTAGAGCAATCAGACAAGAGAAAGAAATAAAGGGCATCCAAATTGGAAAGGAAGAAGTCAAATTATCCTTGCCTGCAGATGATATGATCTTATATCTAGAGAAACCTAAGGACTGCACAAAAAATCTATTAGTACTAATAAACAAATTCAGTAAAGTTGCAGGACACAAAAATCAACACACAAAAATCAGTAGCATTTCTATATGCCAACAGTAAACAATCTGAAAAAGAGACTGAGAAAGTAATCCCATTTACAATAGCTACAAATAAAATAAAATACCTAGGAATAAACATAACCAAAGAAGTGAAAGATCTTTCTAATGAAAACTATAAAATGTAGATGAAAGAAGTTAAAGAGGACACAAAAATATGGAAAGGTATTGCATGCTCATAGATTAGAAGAATCAATATTTGTAAAATGTCCATACTGCTTGCAATCTACAGATTCAATGCAATCCACATCAAAATACCAATGACATTCTTCATACAAAGAGAAAAAATAATCCTAAAATTTATATGAAACCACAAAAGATCCAAAATATCCAAAGCCATCCTGAGCATAAAGAACAAAACTGGAGGAATCACATTATCTGACTTCAAATTATACTACAGAGCTGTATTTAACAAAACAGCATGATACTGGCATTAAAAAAAAACCACATAGACCAATGGAACAGAATAGAGAACCCAGAAATAAATCCACACATCTATAGTAAACTTATCTTCAACAAAGCTGCCAAAAACATACAGTGGGGAAAGGACAGTTTATTTAATAAATGGTGCTGGGAAAACTGGATATCCATATGCAGAATAATGAATCTTTTAGACCTTTATCTCTCACCATATACAAAAATCAAATCAAAATGAATGAAAGACTTAAATCTAAGACCTGAAACTAGGAAGCCACTAAAAGAAAACATTGGGGTAATACTTCAGGAAATTGGTCTTGGCAAGGACTCCTTGAGTAATACTCCCAAAGGACAAGCAACCAAAGCAAATTTGGACAAATGGGATCCACACCAAGATAAAAAGCTTCTGTACAGCAAAGGAAACAATCAAGAAAGTGAAGAGATAACCCACAGAAGGGGAGAAAGTATGTGCAAACTACCCACTTGACAAGGGATTAATAACTAGAATATACAAGGAGCTCCAAAACTCAATAGGAAAAAGTCAAATTAATTGATTAAAAAATGTGCAAAAGATCTGAATAGATATTTCTCAAAAGAAGATATACAAATGACCAACGGGTATGTGAAAAAATGCTCAATATCTTTAATCGTCAGAAAATGCAAATCAAAACTACAATGAGATATCATCTCACTGCAGTTAAAATGGCTTTTATACATATGGTTCCATATATAGGTAATAATGAATGCTGGCGAGGATGTGGAGAAAGGGGAACCCTGTGCACTGTTGGTGGGAACCACTATGGAGAACAGCACGGAGGTTCCTCAAAAAACCATATGACTCAGCAATCCCACTGCTGGGTATATATCCAAAGGAGAGGAATTCAGTGTATCAAAAAGATATCTGCACTACCATGTTTATTGCAGCACTATTCACAATAGCCATGATTTGGAATCATCCTAAGTATCCAACAGCAGATGAATGGATAAAGAAATTGTGATACATACACACAATGGAATATTATATAGCCACAAAAAAGAATGAAATCCTGCCATTTGCAATGACATTGATGGAACTGGAGAACGTTACGTTAAATGAAATAAGCCAAGCACAGAAAGACAAAACTCTCATGTTCTCACTCATGTGTGGGAGCGAAATATTAAAAACACTTTATCTCAGGGAGACAGAGAGTAGAATGATGGTTACCAGAGGCTGGGAAGGGTAGCAGGGAGGGGGAGATAATGTGGGGATAGTTAATGCATGCAAAAATATAGTTATGTAGTTAGAATGAATAATATTTGATAGCACAACAAAGTGATTATCATCAACAATAAGTTAGGATATACTTTAAAATAACCAAAAGAGAATTGGAATGTTCCTAACACAAAGAAATGATAAATACCTGAGGTGATGGATGCCACAATTATTCTTATTTGATTAATTTACTTCATATACCTGTATCAAAACATCACTTGTACCCTATGAAGATATACAACTATTATATACCCATAATAATTAAAAATTAAAAAGAAAGAATTTGTAGCATACTTTAAAACCATTAGAGCTACCTAATAATATTTGAAGTTATAGTAGAGGAGTTTTCCTACCTCTCAAGAGCAAGATTATAACTCATTTTGTGGATAGAAAACATATAGGACTATATTTGTTATCTAGAAAGAGACTCTAATCTCCTCTCTTTAATAGTAGAAGACTTTAAAGAGGGCTTTAGTTGGTGTTAAAGGAACATAGAATGTTTATATGGAAACCACATCTTTTGCTTCTGGTGAAGTGAAATTAAAATTATACCAGATTTTCTCATTTCCATGTCCAAAGTTATACTGCATTTATGATAAATGTATTTTCCCTTATAAAGCAAGGAAAACAGCTTAAGCAAACTTCCATTTCAACTTTTATTCAAAGAAGAAATGCCTGGTTCTAACAAACAAATTTGATGAATAAACTATACTTTGTGGTCAAATTCCAACTCCAAATATGTGTGGGTATTTTCCTTTTTGATCACTTTAAAAGGTTGAGAGGACTTTTGTGATATTCCTTAGCGTTATCCTCACTCATTTTTTAAAAGGAATTATGCAACTCAGAAAATGGCTAGTAAACACATTCTTGTAACTTACACTGTGCCAAGCACTGGGTACTAGGTGGCATCCTGAAAATGTATCACAAACATGAAAAGGTGGGCCAAGTCCTTCAAGAAGCCACAGGATACACCCAGTGGCAAAATAGAATTCAATTCAATCATTTATTACCTGCTTCAATCACTTCAGCTACTCTGTCAGTTTTCTGTTTCAAGCCTCTTGTTCCTAGCTATAACTTGTGGGCTACAGCTCCAGACTTCTGCTTGAGTTGAACTTCATAGTAATCAAACTTGCCTTACCTTTATATTAATCATAACCTTTGACTTTAGACTTGTTGCTTAAACTCTCTGTGCTTCCATTTCCTTATGTGTAAAACGATGATGATAAAAACTTCTTGTGATTGTTATAAATATTAAAAGGAGCATATGTATACTACTCCCAGAAGATGTTTAATGAACATTCATATCTTCCTCTCTCTAAATGCCCCCCTTAATCCCACTGTAGGCCTCCCTCAGAATAAAATTTGAAATCTCTTGTGTTCTTTCAGGTAGCTATAACAAAATACCTTAGACTGGGTAATTTATAAGCAACAGAACTTTATTGCTTAAAGTTCTGGAGGCTGGGAAGTCCAAAATCAAAGCATCAGCAGATTCAGTGTCTGGTGAGGCCTTGCTCTCTGCTTCAACGAGGATGCCTTCTTACTGTAGCCTCCCATGGCAGGACGGGGGCAAGGGAACTCCCTTCAATCTCCTTTATAAGAGCACTGATTCCATTCATGACTTCGCCCTCACGGTTTACTCACTTCCCCAAAAGCTGCACCTGTTAATGCTATCACATTTGGCATTAGGTTCTAACATAAGAATTTGAGGGCAAACACCAATATTTGGACCATAGCACCCTTCTATCTCTGTTATAGACTCCATCAAATGACCTTTGCTGCAGTCTTGAAGTGCAAGTAGAAACTGTGTTTGATACCAAGTATATAGATTTTTCAAAAGAAGTAGAAGTTGACAGTAAGGAGCTTACACTCACAGGTACCAAATGTAATAAAAAGATATTCCATGCTATGACTTGAGATGTTACCCAATTCCAAATGTATATTTGGTTTGAGTTTAAACTCAATCAGAGCCTCAAAAATGGATGCCCATTATGTATCCAATAATGTTGGGCACTAAGGGATTACAGTGGACTACTTCATAAAACGTTTTCCTGATCCTAATTCTCTTTCCATTAACTCAACGTTTTTCTAGATGTTTGACCATGGATTGGGATTGGAGTATATGAAGTGTGGGGAGTATATATACATTTTATATACATACACACATATATATATACACTATATATACATATAAATATACACATAAATTCCATATTTATCTTTATATGTCTGTATGTACAGATGAAGCCACTGATGAAACATTAATCAGTGTACTTTGATAACAAGACAATTATTTCTAATTAAGACAATGGATCCTTTCCCAATTATTTTGGCAGCTTTGTGGAGTTTTTTTGTTTTGCTTTATTTTTTAAAGAATGTTAACATCAGTTGTCTCCTTTTGTTTTTCTAATGCTAACAAAGTTAACCGCTGAATGTTGGAGTCCATTTCATTATCAAAGACATGTTAAGCCCACTGGTGATGAAATACTGAGAAATTTCTCCCCAGATATGACTATTTAAGTGGGTTTTCCATCCCTTTCCCAATCAGTTTAATGTATGAGAACTGTTTTCTATAGTTCTTTATTACATTTATTTTCAGCTGCCACATGGAAGTGTTTTTAAAGAATATAAAAAGAGACTTGTCCTTATTGAGAGGTTTCTTGACCTAAAAGGAGCATAAAGCATTTCCTTCAAAGAAGGATAGGTCGTTATGTAAAATTTTTTCGCTAAAATTCAGCAATTTATACTGAGATAGGAAAAATTTTATAATGTTAAAAAATGTATCTTCTTTGTGTGCCAACTCTCCCTTATGATATTAAAATCCTCAAATCACATCAACTCCCTTTCTTTCCTTATCAAGCCATTGCTAAACAGAGGTTCATGGAAAGGACATGTTTTAAAAGTTCTGGCAAATTTCCAGGACTTCATGTACATTGACAAGTATTATAGCATGATGGACTTGAATAAACTGTAAGTCTTATTTGTAGTTCTTGAGCCAGACAGGTTTAGAGGACACTGCAAGCTAAATTATGCAACTTATTTGATTATTGTTTTTCACAATGTAATTGTAATACAGATTTGCAGATTTTGTGACAAATAACTACCTTGAACAAATGTTTCTTTATGTAGGTATGCATATAATAGTCCTAATATCTTTATTTGTAGCTCTTTTTTTCGCAAAGATAATTGACATGTTATTAACATCTAAGTTTGCATAATAATTTTCTTTTCAGCTATGGTTGTTTGTCCAAGAGATGTCTAGGCTATGCTAGGTAGGAGGAAGAGGTGATGGAAAGGTACTGTTTAAATATTACTTCTATTTCTTAAAAAATTTATTGAGATCTATTCTTCCTATTTCTCATGCCTTCTGAGTTTCTAATGACTAATTAAGTATCAAAGACCTGTGGGAAAAAGCAAATGAACCTCAATGAATACCAAAATGACTTCCAGATGAAAATAAAGCTATGCATTTGGGAAAACTAGGAAATACCTTATTTATAAGCAAGAGAACTGGATCAAGAAACCTGGCACTACGAGGTCTAAGACCACTCAATGCTCTAAGGCCACTCAGTTCACATTTCTGTGTCTCAGTTTCTTGATTTTTGAAGTAAGGAATTGGACTAGAAAAGATTTCTTCAAACTCTGATAATCTGTTAGTAACAGTAGCTCATTCCCACTTTTTCCTTGATATTTTTCCAAGGTCCAAGAGTTTATGTAAAGTAACAAAAGGAGATACTTATCTAGTCTAATGTCCCCAAACTTATTTGAGGCAAAATGAATTCCCATGATCTAACTCCTCATTTTATAGATGAGGGGGCTGAATTGTAGGGAAGTGAAGTGTTCACATGGGTAGTCATAAAGCAGAGTTTCAAAGCAGAATAGTCATTTATCTGCAGACCAGGGCTGGTTCTTATGCCAAGTTTTCCTGAAATTTTGTGTGTGTATTAAATGATAACTCCTACATACAAAGGTTGTTTTTTTTACTATACAATTTCCCATACCCACCGCTGCTCCTTTTGCTAGGAATCCAATAGGTGCTTAATAAAAATTAATTAATTTGTATACTGGCTGTTAAATTTTCTATTGTCTGTATTTTTTTGGTCAGCTAGGAAGTGTAACCAAAAAGTGGGTGATTTGTATTTACATAGCAGGATAAGACTCTTACATAAATGGTGTTGTTGGACATCCTAAATTATACTGCTTAGCTTTTTAAATGCCTGTTAATCCTTTAGCCAAGCACATTTCCCCTCCCTACATCAACCTGATGCAGCCTTTCTGTCCTGGGAATAATTATTGAATTTTATTTGTACTTCTCACATGACACACATTAACCTTTTCCTCCAGATGTATTTTTGGCCAAGTGTTCAGTTCAAATATATTTATTGAACATACTAATGCTAGGAATAGAGATGAGCAAAACAGCACTGGAACCCCAAAGAGCTCACCTTCTGCAGAGGTGGATAGCCACAGAAACAGATGACTATTTATTTTTCTTTGCACTCATATTAAGCAATGAGCATCACAGGCAGACAAAATGTCTCCTTCTCCTTTGCATCTTCTAAAGATTAGGTGCTCAGTAAATATATGATAAATGAATGATTAAATGTCTTATAGGTCTTCTAGGAAAATATACTTGATTTTTATTAATTAATTAATTCAATTACTTATTTATTCAATGACTTTTTAAATTGTGCCTACCTCTATTTTAAGTGCTAGTCTAGTCTTAGTTTAATTTCAGTTTCTATCACTGAAAAAATGATAAATTTTGTAATTATAATTATATATGAATATCGAATATCAACATGGCAATTTTCCCACCAACTGTAATTATTTCTTCAATCTATATTTCATTTGCATAAATGAATTATTTTCAAATTGTCTTTTTAATTAGTTATAGTTACAAGAAAGCAGTAAAATAAACCTCTGAAATGAAACGTGTTTGTTTTCATGTGTTTGCATTGATTGATTTTAGTTCATAATCCCGTCGGTTTTATTACTCTCCATTGACTTACTAAATGTTGATCGATCCTTGTGACCTTACACATTATCTCTTTAGAGTATGTTTTAGGTCATAAATAGAAACTAGTGACTTTTGTATAGAAGATAATGAAGATATAGATTTGGGGGTTTAATAATTCATTATTTAAAGCTTTTTTTTTTAACCATGAAAATAACTTTCTCCTTTTTATCCAGTTCCTAGACCTTTCCTTTCAAGTGTGTAGGATAGAATTCATAGTATAATAACTGGGTACTTCTGCCCTTCTTGGAAGGGACAGATTTGATTATTGAAACCTGCATTCTAAATACATTTTTAAATTATAGAATTTCTCCCAATTGCAGAAGTAATACATCTTCATTGTAGAAAACTTGGAAGTGCGGAGTATATAAAGAAGGAAAAAAAGCAACTTATAGTGGTGTTTATACTTTTTATACAAATTGCATTCTGATTTTTTGCTTAATATATTGTGAGCATAAAGCCCTATGCATTGGTAAATTTTTAATAACCAAGCAAAGAGTCATAAGACCAGGAAGCTCAGAGAATATTGTCAATGCAAAACACATGAAACTACCTGAAGTTTCACTTCAAGGTTTTCATTACAGCTTTCTTTAAAAATAAACCAAAATATTAATTTTAGAAAAATCTACATTTCTCCTGTGGAAGAAATTATGTAAAATAGACATCAGTTGATCAGGATTTTCTACTTGAATACTTGTTAAAGATGACACTAGAGAGGAAATTTTTTCTAAATAAGAAATTAAGAACAAAAGAAAGAACAAAGGGAATTTTTTTTTAACTTCATTCGAGGTCTGTCATGTTACTTTCCAGCTTCCTTTTCATTAATGGAGTAAAGAGAACATAATTCAGACAGATAGGCAATCTGGGTTTAATTAGTTTCTATAAACCAAAATTTTTCCTCTGTAAAAGGAAGGGATAAAATCAGAAGAGATTTAAATGCCCTTCCAGCAAATGTGTGTGTGTGTGTGTGTATATTTAAGAGGATAGGCCTATAAATCTGAGAGTGTCTACCTGATGCTCATCCTCTGCATTAGAAAACCATATTTAACTTACAAACCAAATCCCTGAATTTTGTTGGTCTTAATTTGGCTGTCAATACTAGATAACTAGTAATTACCTGGCTTTAAAAATCTTGTAAGAAAGAACATTGGATTAAAGGTAAGCATACTTGATTCTCATCCCCACTCTATTATTAATAAATTATCTTTCTTTGAGTAAGCCACTTAGCTTCTTTGGTTTTCTCATTTTTTAAAATAGGCCAGTAGACAAGATGTCCAGTAATTTCCATCCCAGCTCATAAACTATGATTGTAAGACTAGTTCAGTTCAATAATTCACTGATGCTTTTTTCTAAAAATTATTTTATAATCCTGATAGTCCTGCAACATGTCAGAAAATGAGATGTATTTAACCTAGCACTTCTAATGAAATTTTTACATTATTTAAGGAAGAGTGAACAAAATGAACTAAAAGATACTTACATTTACAGTTATAAATATATATGAAAGATAAAGCATATATATATTATATGAAAAATTACATTTACAGTCACATATAATTAGCATTTTGATGAGATTTGCAACTTTCAAAGAGGACTTTATAAAATAATAATAACTCTAATTTTCATCCTTCAGGTATATCTACCTAATAGTAAGAGAAATTGTCCAGAAGTATTAGTTTTCTGTTAGAAAGTAGCTAGTCTAGTATCACAAATTTACTATAGATAATCCATTTGGCATACAAAACGTATGTATACAATTAGGAGAGCATTTATGTTCATGTAGCCAACATTTATTAAGCCATGCACTATCCTAGGCACATGGGATTAAAAAATGAATAAAATGAGGTAGAGTAATGTCTAGTAACTCAAAGAAGGAGTGAACAAAGATACAAATATTAACAATATTGTGTTTTTAAATTTTTTAAATACTAGAGTGTGAACAAAATAATGACGGGTCCGTTTAAAAAGCTCTGTGCCATGAGCTCTCACACGTTTGGATTTAGACACCTTCCACATGCTTCCATTCCTCCTGGGGGCACATCATTAACATGAAGTTCAATTTCCCTGATATATAACACCTTTCTCCAAATCAAGTGAAAGCCTTTTTTGTAAAGAAGGGAGAGAGAGAAGGCTAGTTCTGATGCCAGCGTTTCTATGGAACGATTAAGCTTTGGCTGTAACAGGAGGACATTGCCATAAGAAAAGAGGCACAGCAAAGAAAAAATGGTTGTGCAATGTCAGCTTATAATTTCTGGAATGGTCTAAAGATTGGAAAAGGGCTCTTCCTGAGTTGTAAAGGGATTAATAAAACCAAGTAACTCAGAAAGCACTGAAAAGAAATACTGAGAAAATAATACAAAAAATAAACAGCAATAGAAATCGTGTCGAACCGAGCATGACCTTTGGAAAGAGCGGGAGGATTTTGCATACCTAAGAATATCTCATCACAGTCCTCTCTGAAAGATTAAAGTGATTTCAATATTTTCTCATTTATTTACTGCAAACAGGTATGGCTTACTCTGACAAAACCACATTTTCTACTTAGGTGCTATTATGCAGAGACAGAACACCAAGTTTATATTGGTTTTTCAAAGTCATTCTTAAAGACCAAAAATAAAAGTTGAATATAAAGACTGGAAATGTTTGCATACCAGATATCCTTTACTTCTAAACATTCCCTTGGGCTTATAGTCTCTGTCAAAGGATTGGAAAGCAAGCTGTTAGAAATACGTCCTATTCAAACATTAATGAGGAAGCAAATCATTTGCCTTTTGAAAATTGCAGTATCTATTTAGATGTCATTTATCAGTGGTTCAATGGAAACAATGAGACAAAAGGTGGAGAAATATTTCTGAGTCCAGAGCTTTCTGGATGAAAAAAAAGTATTCTTACATGTATTACCTCACATCTTGTTAATATAACAGAATACAACTATTTTACCAATTAGTATAAAACTTAGCATACAAATAATTAAATTCCAAAGTGTTTTGAAATCCTTAAGAGGAAATATTCTAAAACTAATAAATAAAATCAGTATAAATACAAATTTACCAACATTAAACCAGCGAGAAATATTTATGTGTCATCCAAAGAAACCTTAAGTCATTAATATAAAGTTAATTCTTTTTGAATCCATATTTTGTCACAATAAACAAGTGACACTGACATACTAGAACATAAGATGGTATGCTGTGGCTATATTTTGTTTTGCTTAGTGCATCTCTTCCAGAAAGCAGGAGACTATTTGAAAAATGTATGTTATTTGAAAACAGTCCAAACCTGAAATAAATGCTGTTTTTCTAGAAATTTCCAAGAGGAAAATGAAGAAAATTTGAATTCTGTTTTATGTGATATTAGTAGGTAGACTTTACATACAATCAGTCTATTTAAACACTTGCAAGTAGCAATGTACACTTTTTGTTCTAACTATATTATGCTGCAAAGACCTTGTTGTTTTCCACTATTTCACACTGGGCAGGAGTGAGTCATTTATAGATGGCTCTGAATTCAATCCATTTTGCTGCATTTTGAAGTAAAAAAAAAAAAATTGGTGAAACCACTCTGCTTTACTATGTCTGGACAGTTGTGACGTATTTTACAATTTTGAACCCCCCAAAATGTAGCGTGCTTTCAAGTTATTGCTTAAATTGACTCAGGTTTCAGGTTTTAAGGTCACATTATTAATTTCCCCACATTTATGATCTCAACATATTTTACATTTCATCTTTTGTGAAGAATAATTTGTCTTTACCTTGATCTGTGTTTGTGCTAGGCCATAAAATCAGGTGGTGACCCGGTGGAATCCATGCGGACGTTAAAGCGACTACAGAAACTGGTTTGGACCACGAAAGCCAGGGTGCAGAAGCTGGATGAGGTGAAACCTACGTTAATAAATCTCCGTAAGTAAGAGCTCAATAAGCTGCTACAAATTCTTTGAGGGAGAACTGGGAAGCATATATTAATGAAGTCCATTTAGATAAGGTCTTAAAATAATCATTAAACACGGAGGGGTTTTTTTTGTTTTTTTTCGTACCCGCTCACCCACCCACCCTGGAGGGTTTTTTTAATTGTCAAGTTATTTTGAAACAGATATCCCCATCCTATTCCTGAATCCTATGCCCACCGCATTTCTCCTTCCCTTCAGGACCAGTGTCAAGGATAGAGAGAGAGAGCGAGCTATGGGTGAAGCTCAGCAAGAAAATGAGGGTCAGGAATATCCACTGTTCCCATTCTTTGACCATAGAAAACAGTAGTTTTGAATTTTGATGTAAGTGTGGCATATTGGTATGGTCAAGATATGCAACTTTGATTTACATTTATTTACTTATAGTAGCATTCTTAATCGTAATCTTTTGCTTACACCCATTAAACACTTGGATTTAAAGAGATTCAATGATACAGAGCAATTTACTATGAGTGATATATATTTCTATTTTCTGTAACTCTTTTATGTTACTAGAAATTTCATCAGACCCCTTGACGCATTGTGTAAATATAGATCCCACTAATCAACTTTACAGTGTTAAAGATAGAACTTTTTCTTTTGTTTTCTCTGTCTTGTTCTTGCTTTTCCAAAATATTTCACTATAAGACACAGTACATGCATAAATTTCTTTGCAGATTGATATTAAAATAGACAATTTTAGAATGTCAGTAAGATTTCAGCCCATATCCACTGAGATTTTATTCTTTTAAGTCAAATAATTTCATTTGCTTATTTATGATGCTTTCTTATACACATGACCTCAAAAAAGTTAAAAATATTCAAGAATAGAAACACACCATCTAATAAGATGTGAATTTTTTTTAAAAAATTTAATTTTTCTCAAATATCTGTCAGTCTTCTATTTGCATGTGGCTTCCATTCATTCCAATCCAATTGACTTTAATTAATAGATATGATTTCAAAAAGTTTCAGATACATCTGATTTTTAAAAAAACAAATAATTTCATATAACAAAAGAACTTATTCTTTAAAGAAATGCTATTGTATATTATTTTATGAAACTAAATGACTTCCTGGTTTATCATGTGTTCATTTCTATTGTATAAAGGGAAGTATAGTATTACAATTTCGACATGTGAAGAATTATAAGACAATCTTAGTTTTTAACTTTTTTTGTCATTCAGAAGATGAAGATGACACATTGATTTCCTGTTTGAAATTAGCCAAATCCCAAGAAAAGAAAGTTGATAATATTAGCACAAGGAGGAAGGAAGAAATGGAGATTAGATTGGAGTCTCTTTCTGCACCACTGAGTAGATCTAGCACTTCCAACGAATGTAACTTGGAAGATATGTTAGCCCACTCTGAAGGTGAAGTTTACATGTGGCACAGCTGGAAGCGTTTTCCAGAAAATCCACTCTGGCCATGTGTTGATTTCAAAATTTCTCAAGCTGGACCCTGGGGCCACTCCTCCTCTTGTATTCACCACCCACGTCTCAAGTTTTCTTGCTCAGATATGGATCTCTTACATTCATGGGTAAGTTTGTAAACTACAGAAATGTATCATCTTACTTGGGGGTTTGTACTGGCAGGAAAGAAACAGATAACAAATGTGCTAATCAGTCATATTTATCAATGTCAGGAAAGTTACCAGAGTTACTAGAGTTGTCCTTCAAAAAACTATGCAACTGTTGTGACTTTTGCCCATGTTAATACTACATATATTCCTTTGTGTACAAATAAACTACTGCATGATAATTTCCAGGGATTTCTTTTTAACTGAGGGAAGACTTTGGATGTTGATTGACATCAAGAAAATATGCATCACATTGGCTAAATTGTTGCAATTGTAATGAAGTTTCACTGACAAATAATAACTAATTTTAATGAACATTTTCTTTAGGCCTGCCATTCACCTAAGCAATTTACATGTATTATTTCGTTTAAATCTCACAACAACCCTATAAGGTAAGGACTGAGATTCTAATACTATTTCCCCTTTGTTTTACAATTGAAGAAACTGAGGAACAAAAATGTTGGTAATAGGTGCAAAGTCAGACAGCTAAGGAGAGGTGGCGCCAAAACCTAGAAACTAGATAGTGTTATGCTACAGATCCTGCTTTTAGATAATATATCATAGAGTTTTCCATATAGTAAGCTATTAATAGATGCTAAAGCTATATGGTACAAAAGAAAGAGTATGAACTCTGAAATTTAAACAATTTGGGTTTGAATTCTGGCTCTGCTATTTTTCTAGGTTGGGCAAATTATTTACACATTTTAGCCTTGATTTTCTTAACTATAAAATGGAAATGGATTAAACTCAGGAAGTGTTTGAGAAACTAAAATTAAATATCATAAATCTTCTAGGACCTGAATGTCTAACTTTTTTTCGACTTGATTGTAATTTCCTTAAGTCATGTCTTGTACCTTTATTTCCCTATAGTTCATGGTCATTAGTGTTTGCAGTGAATGAATGGAACAATTTTGTGTATCCAGGAAGACTACTATATGCCATTTTGCTCTAAGAATCAGTCTGTCATTAGAAAGGGGCTATATTTTATGACATATTACAGATCACCGAAGAGGCTTATTCTTTCTTGGAGTCCTTTTTATCTGTTAAGATTTATGTATTAAGTTTCTGAAGACTAGAGCTAAGGTAACTTGTGTTCAAAATACCATGTTAAATATAACAGGTGTCTGGTAACAGACTTAGAACTGGTGAAACTTCCCAATAGTAATCATTTCTAGAAATGTCTCTCCTACTTTTTTAGTCCTTATCTTCTCTTCTGCGGTTGCTGTACTTTTCAGGTTTTCCCTTGCAGCAGCTTTAGAGAGTAGCTGATAATATAATTAGGACTTGCTCTCTGACAGGTGTCAGAGAGATTCTTCAGAAGCAGGATCAAGGCTGATGACTCCTTGGCAAGTGGCTAAACTGGTATATAGGAATCTAAACACAAACATTCAGAGCTTCCTTTAAGAATAAAATCTGGACTTCTTAACTTGGCATTTCTGGATTTTATCAGTCTGGCCTCAATCTAATTTTTCAGACTTACCTACTTACTAGTTCTTCCTTATTGATGTCCTATGCTGGACTGCCAAACTGAATGATTTGCTCTTCCTAAAGACTGTCTTGCACTTTCATGCCTCTGTATCTTTGTGTCTGTGTACTGGCCTCTGCCTGGTATGTTAGAACCATCCCCCCATCATTTAGACTCAAATTGAATACCTTGTCCTCTAGAAAGCTTTCCAGGATAACGCCAGACAGAAGTAATCTGTCCTTCCTTTGAACTTCGACATCATTTAAAGACAATATTTTTTCATTATAGGTTCATTGAACGCATATCGGCATCTAATATTTGCCATTCACAGTATTAGGCACTGGGATACAGAGCTTACACTCAATATCTACATTGCCCTTGTCTTCATGGAGCTTACCACACTCCACCGTGTACTGGAATTAGTTGGGCATTTGTATACTTCCTATAAATAATTTATCTTTGTACCCTCCAAGTTCCTAGAATGTGATGGGTACTCAATAAATATCTGAATAGCATTTGCTGCCTAAAAGAACGGAGTTTAAAAAACCAATGGATGTTGTTTCCATGGATCTAGATAGAACATTTCTTTTGGTTTTTCTAACTTTTCTTATAGCCAAAACTTTCCTCATTCTAATAAATCCAGTTATACATAAATTTAGTTATTTTGTATATATTAGTGTTTGTGGATGTGTGTAAATTTAGGTAAATACACAATAGTCATGTTTTTCTTTTGTATTTAGGTAGTTTTGTCTATTTGAGTATATAACTAAATGATTAAATGAGTTTTATCAGCAGAAGGTCAAACTTTTCTGCAGAATGCTCAGAATTTCAGATGATAATGTTCAGCATTTGTGACAGAAAAGCCTCAGTGGACTTGGAGAGAAGGTTCAAGAGCATGTTAGAGTTAAATTGGTTTGGTAAACTTAATGAGACCACTTACACTCAGGGATTTGAGACACTAGAGTGAAAGAAATTGGATAAGTACAAATTATTATTTTTATATTCTACATATATATTCTATAATAATAACAAGTGAACAATATCCAGTTTAATTTTAGCATAGTGCTATTTTTTCTCTAGTAATTGCAGGGTTATTATTTAGGTTATTTAACTTTCATATTATAGAAGGTACAGAAAGGTAGATAGTGTTGAGGGAAAAGATGTGCTTCTGAAATGAGAGTTACTTACTATTAATGACAGGTAGTCAGGGGTGACATTTTTGCAATTTTAAAGGGTAAGAATGTGATCACATTTTATTTAATTTGTCAACATATGCAGATACAGTGGAGCTGGATCTAAACTTCATATTTCTTGGAAAATGAATCCAATCCACAAGGGCACTAGTTTCTCCTCGACTTCAGAAATTTCATGAACAATAGATTCCAGTTCTCTAATTTCATTTTAAATCAGGGTTTTAAGGTGTCCTGAAACAAACAGAAAGTCCTTATTCCCCCAGATATGACTCCCTGCTAAGCCCACTGCAGGCTCACACTCTCAAGGCTGGTTCTGATACATTAAACCCAGCTTTAACGTGACCAGCAGAGTGAGCTCGAGCAAACTCCTTAGCCTCCCTAATCCACTAATTCCAATTCTGTGCAGTGGTTTCAGTCCTACTCACTCCCTTTACTCTGAGAGACTCTTTACCTACCAAAAACGCCCATTTTAAAGCAAGATTATCAATATCTACCATGCGGGGGTATTGGAAAGATTAAATGAAGTGGTGTTAGGACTCAGCCTATACTAGATAATATTTATACAAAAATCAAAGACCTCAGAGGACTGTGTTAAGATAGAACATTTTATTCAGTTGAGATACCATAAACTGAATCAGACAGGAAAATATATTATTTGTGAAGGGCTCTTCACAGAAGTCAACAGGAGAACGAGACTCACACAGATGTTTAAAGTGCTGCATCAGTGTTTGTAATGTCTGTGGAATCTGGGAAGTAAAGAAATATGTATGATTACGGAATTGACATAAATTGAGAGAGGTAAAAGATCGCATTTCTGAAAGTGTATATTTCGCAAGAGAAACATGAAAGGGAAAACTTAGGATGTAGGTCTTCTCTAACATCTGAGATGAGTGGTATTGAGAAGGGATTTCAGATGCATCTTAAGAAGGGTAAAGGTGGATGTACCAAAAATAATATACGAAGCCAAGTGTTCAGAATCAATTTACAAGAAGAGTGACTGAAGGGTACTTATGAAGTTCTACATGCTAAGAGCACAAAATGTCCTAAGAAAAAGAAGAAAGGGAGCCATAAGCTTGCTGGGGAATAAGGGTAAGAAAGAATAGAGTTTGTGTGTTGCAAAGGAGACGAAGCCTTCCCTTAATATAATATTTTGATAATAGCAAACATATTTTTCAAAATCTGGGAGAATATTTCAGCCTTATGAAAAGGATAAACAAATTATTATTTTTTTGGAGGAAAAAAGAGAACCATCTAATTAAAAAAATAAGTGTTATACTATAGCTTGTAATTGATGAGCTGTTATTTGTTTTTTCTTATTTCAGAATTTTATGGGGTTACATGCGTTTTGGTTACATAATTTGCTTTTGTACAGTTTGAGTCAAAGTGTGCTCTTCACCCAGTTAGTGTGCATTATACCTGTTAGATGTGAATTTACCTGTCCCCTCCTCCCCCACAACCTACTTGATTTCTCTTGAGTTTTACTTCCACATGTGCACGTAAGTGTTGATCAACTAGTTCCAGTTTAGTACTGAGTACACGTAGTGTTTGTTTTTCAATTCTTACGATACCTCACTAAGAAGGATGGTCTGTAGTTCCATCCAGGTTGTTACAAAAGATACTAGATCACTGATTTTTTATGGCTGAGTAGGGCTCCATGGTATACATATACCACATTTCATTAATCCACTCATGTACTGATGGGCACTTGGGTTGTTTCCACATCTTTGTGATTGTGAATTGTGTGGCTATAAACATTGGAGCACAAGTGTCTTTTTTATAAAATGGTTTTTTTTCCTTTGGGTAAAAAGGTAGTGGGACTGCTGGATCAAAAGGTAGGTCTACTTTTAGTTAGTTGCAGTATCTCCATACTACTTTCTGTAGAGGTTGTACTAGTTTGCAGTTCCACTAACAGTGTGTAAGAGTTCTTTTCTCTTTGCATTCATGCCAGCATCTGTTATTTTGGGGCTTTTTGATAAAAGCCATTCTCACTGGAGTTAGGTGATATCTCATCGTGGTTTTGATTTGCATTTTCTTGATGATTAGAGACGTTGAGCATTTTTTCATGTGTTTTTTGGTCATTAGTCTCTCTTCTTTTGAAAAGTTTCTGTTCATGTTCTTTTGCCCACTTTTTAATGGGGTTGTTTGATTTTTTGTTGTTGTTGTTGATTTGCTTGAGTTCTTTGTAGATTCTGGTTATCAGCCCTTTATCGGACGTATAGCATGCAAATATTTCTTTCATTCTGTAGGTTGTCTATTCACTCTATTGATTGTGTCCTTGGCTATGCAGAAGCATTTTAATTTGATCAGGTCCCAATTATTTATTTTTGTTGTTGCTCTGATTGCTTCTGGGGTCTTCTTCATAAATTCTTTGCCTAGGCCAATATCTATAAAAGTTTGTCCAACATTTTCTTCTAGAATTCTTATGGCTTCATACTTTAGGTTTAAGTTTGTTATCTATCATGAATTAATTTTTGTGAGTGGTGAGAGGTGCAGATCCTGTTTCAGTCTTCTACATGTGGCTATCCAATTTTCCCAGCACCATTTACAGAATAGGGATTCTTTACCCCAGGGTATGTTTTTTCCTGCTTTGTCAAAGATCAGACGGCAATATGAGGATGGATTGAAATCTGGGTTCTCTATTCTGATCCCTAGATCTATGTCTTTGTTTTTGTGCCAG
The DNA here is from genome assembly GCA_023783475.1 of Daubentonia madagascariensis. Classification (NCBI taxonomy): domain Eukaryota; kingdom Metazoa; phylum Chordata; class Mammalia; order Primates; family Daubentoniidae; genus Daubentonia; species Daubentonia madagascariensis. The sequence continues at coordinate 17,317,442 of JAKFHU010001684.1, read as the reverse complement.
TACCATGCTCTTTTGGTTACTATAGCCTTGTAGTATAGCTTGAAGTCTGATAAAGTGATGCCTCCTGATTTGTTCTTATTACATAAGGTTGCATTAGCTATTTGGGGTCTTTTCTGGTTCCATACGAAACATAGAACTATTTTTTCTAGGTCAGTGAAAAATAACATTGGGATCTTAAGGGGGATTGCATTGAATCTGTAAATCACTTTGGGTAGTATAGACATTTTAACAATTTTGATTCTGCCAATCCATGAGCATGATATGTTTTTCCATCTGTTTACATTTTCTGCAATTTCTTTCCTTAGTGTTTTGTAGTTCTCCCCATAGAGGTCTTTCACCTCCTTAGTTAAATATATTCCTAGGTATTTTATTTCCTTTGTTCCTATTGTGAAAGGTATTGTGTCTTTGATTTGATTCTCAGCTTGACTGTTACTGGTGTATATGAAAGCTACTGATTTGCGTACATTGATTTTGTAGCCTGAGACTTTGCTGAATTTATTTATCAATTCCAGGAGTTTCTTGGATGAATCTTTGGGGTTTTCTAGATATAATATCATATTATCAGCAAAGAGTGACCTCTTCTTTCCCCATTTGGATACCCTTGATTTCCTTTTCTTGTGTGATTGCTCTGGCTAGGACTTCCCCAGCACTGTATTGAATAGAAGTGGTGACAGTGGGCAATCTTGTCTGGTTCCAGTCCTAAGTGGAAATGCTTTCAAGTTTTCCCCATTCAGCATGATGTTGGCTGTGGGTTTGTCATAAATGTCTTTAATAATTTTGAGGTATGTCCTATCTATGCCTATTTTGTTAAGAATGCTGAATTTTGTCAAATGCTTTTTCTTTGTCTATTGAGAGGATCGTGTGGTCTTTGTTTTTGCTTCTATTTATGTGGTGAATTACATTTATAGATTTGCATATGTTGAACCATCCTTGCATCTCTGGGATGAAGCCCACTTGGTCAGGTGAATTATTTTTTTGATGTGCAGTTGAATTTGGTTTGCTAAGATTTTATTGAGAATTTTAGCATCTAAGCTCAATCCCTGACCATGCCGGGGAAAGGAGTGCAGGTCCTGAGTTGCCTTTGGGGTGTTTTATCAGGTTTGATTAACCTCTCAGGTTACCTCTGGCCTATTGTCTTCATCTCTTCTCAATGGAGTGTAATGAGTTTGGTCCCCCAGTTTAATCTCTGAGCTGGTGGATTGTACTTGTGGGTATGAATCCACTGTTCCCTAATTGCTTGATTTGGAAGGCACTATGTTTAGCTATGGGGTTGTTCCTGCTGTTGTTGATTGTAGTTTGCATGGAGGAGCCAGCTGCTGAGGTAAACTTGCATGCCCATGGTAGGCTCTTGTCCCCCAGGTGGGTTATATGAATACCGCAAGCTTTAGGAGGGTCCCTGTAGCTCCAAGGGTGTTGCTTGGTCCCTACTCCCCCTGAGATGGGGGTGAGGAGCAAGATAGATCGTGGCTGGAATGCAAGAGCCTGAGTGAGGAGCTTTGCTAAGCCTCAGCAGGGCTCAGAGATTGTTTATCTGGCTGCTAGGGGGAGCTGCTAATATGGAGTTTAGGGCTCTCTCCATGTCCGGAGAGCTGCTCCTGAAGGGAGGGGCCTAATTGTGATTGCTAAGGCCCCTAGCCAAGCTTTTTCCATCCCTGCCTACTAGCCTGATTTCTCTGCGGGGTGGGGTGTGTGCCCTCCCTATTCGTTCCCTGGAACTCCACAGCACTCTCCCCTCTGATTGGTACACATGCATTCCCTCTCCACCCAAGAACAGCTCTCAAGCTACCCCACAGTTCGTGTGTCTGATCCACTGGCATGCATCTCTGCATTATACTGGTGGGTAGGGGGATCTCTAATTGTGCACCCCTTTTCCACCACTAGACCCGAAGGTGGGGGAGGTAGGCCTCTCTATCTGCAGAGGTCTCCACTAAGGGAATGCTCCCACTGGGAAGTAGTGGCGGCTCACAAAACTCTTGGATCAAGCTGTACTCCCTATTGAAGTGAGTGGTAGGAGGGGCTGCTGCTCTGGTTCAGCCTGCAAGGCCAAGGCATTCAGTTGTCATGGGAACCAAGGGTTATGCTAATTCAGTCCCAGTGCAGCAGCCTTCTCCAGTATGGCAATTTTCCAGTGGGCAGTGGGGGATGGGGTGCACTCACAGGCCCCTGCTCCTCTGTGCTCCTCTGTGCTCCTCCACACGCTCCTGTTGGATATAGCCATGAGGGAGGGCTCCCTTGCCACCCAAGCCTGGAGCCACGACCTCTCCCCTATGTCTTCCGGCCCCACTCTCATGACTGGGGGACACTAGGTTCAGCTGCCTGTCTGAGCCGCCAGTGGTAAATGCAGCAAACGCCTGTGGGCAGGAAGATTGCAAACTGCGGCTGTCCTGTCTGCTCAGAATGTGTCCCTGGCACTGAAAAGCAGGCCTCTCAGCATAGGGCACTCTAGCGGCTGCTATGGTGGGAGGAGGGGCTGTGGTCTCCCTGCACTGCTCTTGTGTCAGGGGGCGCTGGGTCTTGCCTGCCTGTCCAAGCTGCCACAGGTGTGGCTACACTCTCAGATGCAGGTTTGGCTGAGAAGGTGCCCCCATTATGGGGAGACAAGTCTCTCAACATGGAGCACTTTCATGGTTGCTATGGGGGGGAGAGGCTGCGGCTACAAGGTGACTTGAGCCAAAATTACTTTCTGGGATGTCAGGAATGGGGAAGGTGCAGAGGAAGAGGCATCCAGATGCAGGAACGGTGGCTCTCTGGTCCCTCATGGCACTCCCCCGGAGGATGAGAGCCCTGTGTCCCACTGCCGGCCTGAGGCACCCAGGTAGGGGAGGGGAGCCCCCCTTACCCTTTCAGTGGGCTCCAGGCCTTCCCAGATTTGGTTTGCACCTTGAATCTCTCTTTCCTATCCTCCTTTCTCTCAGCTTCACAGCTCCTCTTGGTGGGACCCCCAGACTCCTCTGCCGTCTCTCCTGTGGTGCACATCTGAGCAGTAATTGTTCTTGGCTCTCCTCAGTCCAACTCTCTACCCTTCTGCCAGGATGGTGGGACAAGCTGTGTCTCTAGTTGGCCATCTTAAAGAGACACTTGAACAAATTATTTTTATAATATTAAGGAATGGAAGTAATCTAGACATGAAAAAAAGGAGCAAATATCCATTCCTCCCCTCAAATGCCTAAAATATTTTGAAATCTGTTGTATAAAAATACTGTGATATGTTTAAAAAATGACTGTAACAAGAGCTCTTTTAGGAAGAAGCAAAGTCAAAGACCCAAAAGAACAAAACAGAGACCTAAGTGTAGAATAATTCAGACATAATATAGATAGAAAAATGATAACAAAAATAAAAGAAAAGTGAGTAAAGTTGATATACAGCCCCTCAAGGTGAAAACACAACCAGGTTCTACTTAAAGGGATCTAAGAAGAGGATGAGGCAGTTTTTTTAGAATATTATATGAACTCATCAAAATGGTGACAAAAAAGTACGAATAATGAAAAAATTATTTATGCAACTATTCCAGTAGAAGGAACAGGATGTATTCTAATGCTAATAAGTAAAGGAACAAAAGATTTTACAATTAATTTTTCACTTCAAATTGGGAGTAGTGGATGCTAATTATTGACATGGGAAAATGCCTTTGGGATACATTGCCCCACTGCTAAGTGGTGTAAGAGTTTTAATACTTCTCAAGAAAACCAGTGGTCTGTGGGAGAGTGGTGACAAAACCAGGATGAGCTGTTTTTGTCTGTCTTCAACTTTGTCTATCTTTTCTTGGCAATCTCTCCCAGTCTCTCTGACCCTAGGTTTCCTCCTTCAATCAGCATGACACACCATTACCAGATTAATCTACCAGATTAATTTATTTGACTAATCTAACTAATTAATGCCACCTGATTAATGATCCTGGACCCCAAATCTAATAATGTCATTGCTCCCTTCATAAACCTTTAAATGCCTCCCCAACAGCTACTGAGTCAAATCCAAACTCTCTCACCTAATCTTCCTTCTAACTAGACCCACACAAGTCTCTTTCACACACTCTTTGCTGCAGGAAAAGTGAGTACCATCCTTTCACCAAGCACAATGCCTTTTTCTGTCTTCATATCTTTATACTATTTCCTCATTTTGGCCTTTCTTTCTTCTCCATTTAGTGGATAGTATTGAAGTTTAAAAGGATAGATGGATGAATAAGAATCCATGGTGTAGACTTTGAAGAAAAAAAATATATGAAAAGGAGTTAGGATAGAGAGGACCATTAAAAAGAGAGTAAGGAGGCACATGATTTAGAAAAAAAGGACAAAATGAAATTCACAGGTTCTATTCTCATTTTCTTTGTACATTAGTGATGTTAGACTCCCCCCAGAAGCCTCTGTGGTCCCATTGATAGGGATATTTTTCATGACCCGGTAAATAATAAGACATAAAAGAAAGCTCACACATCCACCTGGAAGAAGGTAGTCTATGAACCATCACTGCATAATTCTTCAGAGTTTAATGCCCTTGTGTTTCAACTCTAAGACAGCAAAAACTATTTGTTGGAAAAGCTTTAAACATTACTTGCTTACATTGGAATTATGGTGGGATGGAAGGAGAAAAAGTTTCAGCAAATATATTTGAACTACTTGTGAAAAGGAAGATACAATAAATGATAAGCAGGACTGAGAATTTCAAAAGGAAAAACAGGAAAATGTAATGAAAATTACCAAAAGATGTTTATACTTACTACACTCCACACTAAAATTAATAAACTTGAGAATCAATATTCTAAAAATAATTTTAAGAGCCTTAAATGAACAAAACCACAACATTAATTAGACCATTTTACATTTACATGACAATTTTTAAATTATAGCCAATATAATGTTTGATGGAAGGAGAATCACACTTACCAAAGAGAAGAATTTGAAAAATAAGAGATGCTGCAATAGTTCATTCATCAATTTGTCCATTCATTCACTCATTGACAAATTCATGCCAAGGGCCTCCTGAGCCATTTAGTCCATGAACTTGGGAGCTAGAAGTGTGGATGTATGTGTTGGGAGTGGTGGTGGACAGGAGAATTTATGGGCTTTTATTAAAAGGAAAAAGGAAAAAGAAAGAACAAATAATCACAATCCTTGGAGTAAAAAATTCACTAGGATGGCAAACAATTTGTGGTACTTGTAAAAGTTATAAAATAAGACTGGAAAAGATCTGGCTAGACATGCAAACACATTTTATATTAAAAAAAAGAAGCACTTATACAGGAAATATTAAAATATGACTTATAATAGTATAAGATGTCAGGTTTATGGAAATTCTTTAGACTGAGTTTGAAGAAAGTAAATTGTAAATGTGCATAAGATGTTTAAATGTCTTTTCTAATAAAATCTTTTACAATAAAAATAAAGATAAAATGAGAAAATGTAATTGCTCTGCAAGTGTGAATTATTCTAGAAGTCCAGGACAAATAAAGATATTATTAAATTAGACTTTTGAAGCACAGCACTGCAGCATTCAAACAATCAAATTATTTGGGTTGATGTTTGGCTTTTCCCGATTACACAAATCTCCTTCATATGTGAGAGTAATAGACTTGTGATCTAGTTCTAGCATTGTGATAGAAACCGAGAGTCTCTCTCCCTCATGAATTACCCTAAGGGTTTTGCCCCTTTTCTTTCTTTGTGTTTTTTCACTCTGTGCTTGTTTACTCAAGTGCATCAAATTAAGGAGAAAGTTGAATTGGTACTCCCCATAATAAAATCTTTCTAAAGACATCATAAAATATTTGTCATTTAGAATAGTTCTCATGATAATGAAATAGGACCCACTATAATCAATTGTAACCACATTTTGGCTTCCACAAGAAAGCTGAAATTTATTTCAATGGATCCTCAAAAGGAAGGAGAAACACAATTAATGACTATCCAATATGCCCATTATCCATGGGAGACCTAAAGCTCTTTCTTATTTAGAGCCTAACTTTCATGCATGGTTCAATAGAATAAAGCAAATCACCAAAACTTGACATTAACCTTTGGAAGCAAAAAGGCCTGGAATGTTAGACTATTTCATATAATAAGCCTTGGCAAACACTCCAAGTATTGCCAAATTTACTTTTGTGGCAAAGAACTAAGTTCATAATTTAAATATTGCTAAGCAAGCTAAAGACAAAGGCATATTTTGCATGTGTAGCATGGTGTGGTAAAGGCTGTGTTATACACTAAAAAGAGCTCCAGTCAGAGCCAGAAGAGTCAGCTGTGAGCTTAGCTCTGTTACAGCAGGTTCTCTTTGGGTCAGGTTGCTTAATCTCCATGGGCCTTCTGGGGAAGAACTATCAGTGATTTTTATTTTCAATACTTTGAGCTAGGAGGGTACACTGAGGATGATAAATTCTATGTGCAGAAAAGGATTAGTCCACAAAGCTTTCTGCTCTTTCAAAGCAGCTCTTTTCCCACTCTTCAGATGACCCATATTGAACTTATTTCTACATTTTTCTTTTACATAGCTATTTTAGGTTTAGTGTTATTTGTTTGTTTTTTGGGGTTTTTCCCTGACCAACTACACTTAATTTGTTGTGGCTACTTCCTCTCTCCCTCATGTCTTCTGTACACATCAGCCATAATTGAAACAAGGCAGAACCAGCCACTGCGCATATGAGTTCACCTCAGGGCCGTGAAAACGTCTTCATGAACCAAAATGTCTACATATTGATTCTCAGGAACTAAGAAAGCTCCTACCACTCAAAAAAAGAACTACTTTTTACAATCCTTTTAAATGTCATTTCAGAGAACTAAATGCTGCTTTGAAAAATAAGATTATAGAAGGGGACAGAAGATCAGAGGTCATGCAGTGTAAAGAGTGCTGGGTTGGAGTGAGACATCTGGTTTAGCTACCATTACCCACCACAAACACACACACACTCACACCACACACACACACACACACACTAGGTGCCACCTTAAGTGGTTGATGCCTTTGAAATCTTGTTCTGATCATGCAGACATGCAATGATAATTATGGTATAATGATAATCATGTCTTCCATTGACTTAGCATTTGACTATATTTAAGGTGCTTTTATATATTCTATCTTTACTTGGGTTATGATTCCTTAAGGTGTATTATTACTCTCGTTTTAATGATAGAAATCTGAAGCTCAAAGATGTTAAATAATTTATGCGACATAACAGTAGGTGGCAGAGCTGGATTTTAAGCTGAAATCTATGAGTCCATAGTTTTTCTGCAAAGATCATGGTTTTGTAACTTTTGAGACTAGGCTAGTAACTTACCCTCCCATACCTCATCTATAAGAATAGAGACATTAGTTTCCAACTTGCAGTATAAAATTAAATGATGCATGTGAAGGTGATGATTCAAAGTAGGGGTTTAATAGCTTAATAAATAGAGCTCCTGCCTTCAAGGTGCAATACAACGTTTCTTAGATTTATCTTATGCTAGCCCTATTAATTAGGCAAAACGTTAGTGCCATTTTACAGATGGAGAAATTGAGGGACATCATGATCAAGTGAATGACCTGAGGACCCACAGCAGGTGATGATAAATCTGGCATTGAACATAAACCTCCCGACTCTTAGTCTAGACTTTTCCTATCACTAAGTTGTCTTTAAATTTTGTAGCAGATAGATAAATAAACATGGTAGTAAAGAAAAGCAGTAAATGCTGGAAACTATGTGAGCCAAATACACCTGGTCTTCAATTGCAGCTTTACCACTTACTGCCTGTGTGAGTAAGTTACTTGGTTTCTTTGAGTTTTGGTTTCTTATCTATTAAATGGACAACAAAGAGATTTCTTTGTGGAGTTTTAGCAAGAATTGGACTGGATAATGTTATATAAATTGTTTAACTGTGCCTGATACCCAGTTGGAAATTAATAAAGAAGAAAATTCCCATTTTCAATGGGAATTATTACTATTTAATTATAATTTATAATTATGTGTTTATAATTATTTGTCCTTTATTCAGTGAGCAACAACATAGTGTCTACGATATATCAAGTATTTCCCTGGGCTGCGAGGACACAAAGATGACTAAGCATGTCCTTGCCGTTAGGCTATCACCATCAACAATCCTCAGCAATTCTGAATCACATGAGATAATGTTGCATTGAAAGTGCATTACTGGTTTTCACCAGTTTTTAAGATTATTTCATATAGTTTGCCCAATTTTCTCCCTGGAGATAAGAAAGTCAGAACTGCGTCATTGAAATGTACACAGTAAGCATAGAGAGTCTGCTTTTAGCTCGCTGGGGCTACTTTAGTGACCCTATTCCTGTGAGTCTTTGAGCCATGCAGACAAAAAGAAGACAGGGCTGGGTGTATGTGCTGGGCTCACCCATTGCCCTTTTCTGACCTCCCAAATTATCACTGTATTAGCAGTGTCTTGCATATGTAAAATGCTTTTAGCTTTTTAAAACTCCTCTCATATATTTTATCATAGCCACATCACATATGCATTTCATGATATTTTATTTCAAAGTCAGAATATAGCTCTCAGTCATAACCACCTTTTTCAGAAGAGAATGAAAAATGAAGGAAAGACATTCATGTTCCCTTTCCTTCCTGGAAAGTTGTAAAGCAAGAGGTTGATTTCACTCTAAAAATCCTTATGAATATTCAGTGTAAGATCTTTATGCATCTCATGGTTCCCAGCTATTAAATACAACCATACTGATGAATAATTGGATTAGAAATATGGCTTTATTGCAGCTCACCTCAAGCCCAACCTACACTGAAGCTCACATCTCACCCATAGAAAGGATTTTTAGCCAGGGCACAAGATGCATTAAAATCAAGAATTCATTTATTCATTCACTCAACAATTTGTTTTGGAGTATTTACATTGTGCTAGACAAAGAGAATAAAATTTTGGGTAGAAATAGACATTGTGAACCTCATAGTCTAGTGAGAGATGAAAATAGAAATAATCACGTAAATAAACATGAAATGGCAACTTTGATAAGAGCTATGATTGTTGCATGGTTCTATGAAGGCTTATAACAGGAAGATTTGACCTAGTCAAGGAGTCAGGAAATGTTTTCAGGGGTAATGATGATTGAGTTCAAATCATATGGAAAATGAGAGTTAACTAGCCCAAAACAGGAAGAACAGGAGAATGGTCAGAATGGCTGGAAGAGAAAGCAAGATGTGGTATAGCATAAGTCTTGAGAAAGAAGTTAGACCGTATATGACCTAGATTATGATATTTATTGTTTGTTCCATAAAAGCAATGGGGGAAAAAGTGTATTAAGCCAAGGGCTTGTTTTTCTGTTTCTTGTTTGTTTGTTGAAAATGTGAAGCAACATGCTTAAGTTTATATTTTGACTCCTTTACATACAGTGAAGAGAATAGATTGGAAGACAAAAATCGATGAAAGATGATGACTTGAACTATAGTAGTAGAAAGATGAAGATTAATAAAAAGCTCTCATGCTCGTAGACTTATGTCCTCAGCATATACATTTCTCCAAATGAAAGAAATGTCAGTTTCTAAAGTCATCTTCTGTGATGCCAACTGAAAAGTTCCATTCACTTTAGGACATATGGTCATAGATGACAGCAGAGAAGTGATACAATGACATGACTGCACATTCCAAATCTGTCCTTTAATTTTTAAAACTCAGAAGCTCACAGTTACCAAAGTGGTTTAATGGAATCATTACCAATGGATAAGGAAATGTCATCCATTTACCTCCCCTGATTCCACTTGGACATAGGCCAGTGTTTCTACAAAGAGTAGCTTGGAGCCATGCAAGATTTCAAGGGAAATTGGCCTTTCAGAGGGGCATATGAATAGACAATGCATATTGCCACTGTAAAATTTCTAATGAATATTAAGGGTGGCTTTCATTTGTGGTGATTGAAATGAACTCATAAATTCTTTCTCTAGAATGCGGGAATTTTTTCCTCCCTGTGGAGAGATTTAATGGATTTGCGGCACTCTGAATGATTTGGCAAGAAATCAGAAGTACCTGCACAGTCACCCGCAAAGGGCACTTAGTTTCTTGCATGTGATAGTCAACCACCACAAAATATTTTCTGTAAAAACGCAGAATGATTGATGCAACCTAATGTAACTCATGACAAGGTGTCAACTGAAAAACCGAAAAAAGAAGTGGTTAAAGACACCACAGCTTTAAAAACAAATTCGACTTTTGGAGGAGGGTTATTTCCTTTAAGGAAAAAAAAAAGTTAGATCTGCCACCTGCAAGAAATTTAGATCAGTTGTTTGTGGCAAGGCCATCATATTTTGAGGCCACTGAGAGTTCCTACTGCTCTCTGTATGGAGTAGATTAAACTGTTCCCACACAGTGATAAATATATCACAGAGCCATAACAGGAATATAGTAGTTGTAGCAGTTAATGGTACAACTTCCAGTTAAAACAATATTCTTTGGGTTTCTTTTTCTTTGGCCTGTTCCCATTTTATTATGCTATTTTTTTGATAAGTTAATTTTTCACATTTGCAGAATCAGTAACTGTCAAAGCTTTATAGGATTGAAGAGGAGCATTGGAGGCAAGAATTCTAAGGACTTTTGCTAGCTGGGTTAACAGAACAAATTCTGAAAAAATAATTATCTATCCCAACAGCAGGTGAGGATTAAGATTAAAAATATAAAAAAATTTTGTACACATGGAAGGAAAATGGGGAAATAACCCAAAGCATCAGTTGCCCAAAATTAATTCATATATTTTACTATGGAATGTGGGAAAGAATATCTTTTTAGAGAAAGTAACTTTTTAATGCTTTTTAATGCTGGACTTTCTATACTTGAAGTGAAAAGAATTCTGGTTAATTTTTTCTGTTGAAGGAGTGTATTCCTTTGTGAAACGAATCTGTAATCTTGCTTTCTTATACTATGAGTAAGATACTCTAATGGAAGTAAATCCAAATGCTGAGGTCCCCAACACCCAGGCTGCCAACGGGTGCCAGTCTGTGGTCTATTAGGATCTGGGCCACACAGCAGGAGGTGAGCTGCAGGGGAGCAAGCAAAGCTTCATCCGTATTTACAGCCATTTCCCATTACTTGCATCACCACTTGAACTCCGCCTCCCCTCCCTTCCCCCGCATCCCAGCCATAGGTGGAAAAGCTGTCTTCCAGAAACTTCCCTAGTGCCAAAATGGTTGGGAACCACTGCAAATGCCCTGCATTTGCTTACATGAAGGAATTACTACTATGATTTAAGACAATGGATTTCCTTTTAACACTGGATACTGGATAGCAAAGTTTGGTTCAATGGGGAAATCTTTCTAAGTTTAGACTTGGCTCTCAATTAGGCTTCCTTTGGGTGGGAAATGTCTTCCTTTGTGAATATTCTGAATTGGAGGACAAGCCAGATGCTATTAGCAAAGGTTTCTTTAGCTGTAAAATAAATGGATAGTACTAGATGACTACTAAGACCTCTTTCATGAGTAAATATTCATGGATAAACTTTGGGAAGGAATGAAGGTAGTTGTGAGTTATATTAAGCCATCATCTATGGGGAAGGACCTGAATCCCATGAAAATATTCCCAAACTCAGCATCTTATATGGCAAATTGTTGAATACCTTTTTTTGTACAATTTTAAAATAATTAGGCAAGAAGCAATGTGTAGTGTTCTTCTAATTGCCATTGTACACTTGGCAGTCTCATCATTGCACACCTATTAGAACTCAATGTTGCTTAGATCTGAAAAGTTGATATAGTTCTATTTATGAGTGGGATTTAGGGAACTCATTCTAATTGAGATCAAAGGCTTTGTAAGCCCAAAGATGAAGATTTAAGGGAGAGAAATGACATTGGAAGGAAGAATCACTGCACATCTGAAAATTCCAAATAAAACAATCTGTGTTTTACAATTTTGCTAGAACATTATGTTCTAAATCTGTATTTCTCAACGTGTGGTTCCTTGAACCAATTGCATCAGAATGGACCTAATATCTGCCTACTCCAGACTTACTGAATCAGAATTTCTAGGATGGACATTCTTTTACAACCTCCTTGGGTGACATTTTATGCTTACTGAGATTTGAAAATAACCTCTGAATAGAAAAAAAAAATTCATTATTCCCTGATTTTTCAATTTCCTTTTCACCTATCCACCTATATTCTTTTTGAGAATCTCTCGTATGTATGACATTTTCACAAGTTATTAAGTCCTAAAGGCACAACAACCCTGTGAAGTAGGTAATACAATTTTCTAAATGAGGCACAAGGGCACTGAGGATTGAGGAAGTTGCCCAAGGTAAATCAGTTTCAGGGCTGAGCTGGGATTCCAATCAAGGTCTTCTGAATCCCTTTCTCGTAAGACACATCACCTTAGGGACCTCACGCTTGAGAAAACAGAAAAGGCAAAGGGCAATAAGAATGCACTGGGTGGCCCTTGGTAGTGCTCAGTACTCAAGGCCTTTATGATCAGCTGGAAATTTTTACAGAGCTTCTAAAGGGTGCAGCTGATAAATCCCCAAAAGTAGTTTTATGCTTTCCAACTGACTTGGTTAAAAATACCACCAGAGAGTGTTTGGGACTTTTGATAAATCATGGAGTAGAAAAATCCCCAAACAAAGGGCATAACAAACCACCAGGCCACATACCACATATCTTCCAGATTTTACAAAATGTTTTTGAATATAAATAACTCTTATGATTGTAACATAATTATTTTCTCTGATATCTACATAAATGGAATCTGATCCTCTTAACTGGGTCATTGTGGTTTTTTCAAGTTTAACATCCAAGCTGGATTAAAAACCATTCACCTCACTTATTCATGCAACTTATTCCAATTTGTGGGTGCCTCTTTTATGTTCTCTAGCCCCATTTTTAGTCCTCTCTTTCAACAACTCCTCCCTAGTATGGATGTTTTAGTGAATTGCCTTTCCATGGTTCTAGGAGCCATGAAACCCTCTGCCAACAACACTTCTGAATGACCTGTCTCCTAACACAACATGCTATCTAATCACTGAGGAGCAAAAGCCATCCCCTCTGACAGAGGGCCAAAGAAAATGCCCAGTTTGCTAATGATGAAGCCTACTTACTGTACTAAGAATTTCTAATATTATTTGGTCATGATCTCTAAATCCTCAGATGTTTGAATCATGCTGATAGGTTTGAAAGGGATCTTGAGGTGGTGTGTGTGTGTGTGTGTGTGTGTTTCTTTGCATTAGATAACACTAACATATATGGCTCAGGAAAAAATATGAAAAAAGTTTTATTTGATTCACCATGTTCAACCTCCCTCTGCCTTTACCTTTATAAAAAACAGTAATTTTTAAATGGCATTATATAGTGGTATCCACATACAATACAATAGATATATTTTTAAAAATATTCCTTTAAATGTCAGAACTGAGTGTGGGAAATGAAAATCACTGGTGTTAAATGGTAACAAAACTAATGATTTTGAAATATTTATGTTAAAAGGCTTTTTGAAATTGAGTACTTAGCTCCTGTAATGTGCTTTTCCTGACAGTGTTGAAACTCTTGGATATTCTTATTCTATGCAATTAGTAAATTTGATAGCTGCATTTATTGTTCATTAATTCAGTTCAAATGAAAGTGGAGAAGAGTCTCCCTTGACTAAAACACAATTGAATTTAAATGTGGTTACTACCAATGAGTTGTCAACCAAAGCAACAGCTTGGCCTTTGTATCTGGGCAAATTGTTGGAAAGGTAAGATTGTCTTTACAGTAACAAAAGCAGAACTTATTAGCAAGTCATTCTGCATATATTTGAAAGTAAATAAACTATGATGTGTCCCTGTTATTTCCATTGTTTAGAAATATGCCCCATTGGCAAGAAGACATAATACATTGGTTTACCTTTTGCAATTAAACATATCAACCAATCACCAAATATTTTTTAAACTCCTAGTATCTGCAAAGCATTTTTGTATTTTTAGTGTGGCTAGCATAGTATTCACCATGATGTTTAGAAGATTATGCAGCATGGTATGAGGGAAAGACTACTAGACTTTAAAGAAAGGAATCTTGAGTTTAAATTTGGAATCCGTGGTGTCTGTAGTCATACTTCTCTCTGACCTCCAGTCCCTTCTTTGTGTAATGGGAAAAATATAGCCTTTCTCCCAGACTTGTTAGGATGGTAAGAAATATTTTATGTGATGGTGTTCAGCTCTCTGCTTGATGTATAGACAGTGGCCAAGAACCAATGTTAAAAGGAAACAAAATCATATTTTAGAAAACCATGCCTCAGAACCAGTGAGGCAATTATAGATTTATGTGTACAGGAAGCATTTTGTTGAGCTCATTGACTTGCTTTGGAACTTGGTAACACTGTCTCTAAACTTCTCAGTCTGGCTTCCACCATAAATGCTAATGTTATCAATAGAGGATGAGTAGTTGAAGATATTTTCCATACATCTTTGAGGGCTTCTATATGATGTACACAAATCAAAATGTGTTCTTTTTTTCTTCTGGGCTTTACAAGCTCCCTGGTATGTCCCTTTTGAGTTTCTCCCCCTCACCTCTGCTTAATTTCAATTACTTCTCCATCCCTTGGAAGCCTGTGCACTGTCCTGCAAGCATGTGCATGCTACAGCTTCTCCTGGGTTAATTTAGAGTGACCCTTCTCAGCTTTCAGTTTCCCCCTCTGACTCTCCTAAAAAATGCCCTTAGGATGAAATGACAGCATACTGAGCCCTTGAAAAGGAATTACAAAGTAGAAAGTAGACAGAAAGAGACCAGAATAAGGGGGGGAGGAGAAAGGTAAGGAGGCTATGTTCTTTGATTATAAAACCAAGGCTTATATGTACAGCCAACTGCTAAAGAAACGAGTGGGGTTGCTTTTGGCTTGTAACCTTTCTCCCTTAATTTGCTTGTGAGTTTTATTCTGCATGATCGGTTTGGCTATGAGTCAGACAAGCCTGGGTTTATTTAAATCTTTACTACTTGTTAGCTTTTTGACTTTAGGTCAACTAGTTATTTTGTGCCTCAGTTTCGTCTTTGTGAAACAGGAGATATTATAATAACACTTGATATAGTTTTTTGGGGCTGTGATCCCCAAGCCCTGGGCGCAGCGGGAGGTGCGCGGCAGGCGAGGACGCGAAGTGAGCAAAGCTTCACGTGGATCTAGGGCTGCTCTCCGCAGCTTGCCGTTCCCCTCCCGGCGCCGCCCCACCCCCACCCCGGGTCCGCGGAAAAATCGTCTTCCATGAGTCCGTGAAACCGGTCCCTGGTGCCAAAAAGGTTGGGTACCACTGGTTTACAGAATTAAGTGAGATGCAGTGATCTAGAGCACTAGCGCAGGGTATCAAGTGTTTGCTCATTTTGCTCATTTTCCTCTTCCAAGCAATCTCCCTTCTTCTTGTCTCCTTCCATCCCTCAGTAATGAGATAGACTGAAAATGTAAGTGTGGGAACGTGGCTCTTAAACTTATGATCCGTAGTCTCCATCTGTGTCTCCCTCTAACTCTTCTTTCAAGTCAGCACGGAGGCATCCGAAGTCCTCGCTTAGATTGTCTGATTTGAAATCAGTTGCATGGCTTCAGAACTAGACATTACTCCCTCTAAAAATCCAGATGGTATAAGCAAATCAGATTGTAAAAAATGGAGATATTTGCCAGTGCTAAGCATATAGCACCAAAAATGGTGCTGGGATGAAGGAATGCAGAAATGAATGAATGCCCGTGTGTAAGTAAATATACCCAACCACCCCATGTACATATAGGCTATTTTTGGTTCATTTTTGCTACTATTCTTAACCTACCTATATCCTTGTTTAGTCTTCTCCCATTTAGGTAATTCTACCACTATTGATGCTGACACAAATGTCAATTGCTGAGAGACAGGGCACCCCTTTAACAATGTGCATGTACACAACTCCTCCTAAATACTTTATATCTGTTCTTTTGTTGGAGAAAATGTGATTTGCAGGGTAAGAAACTATCTTGTCCTATCATATAATTCTGATTAAGGCCTCTACTCTCTCTAAAATGTCATTTTGTAGGAATCACTAATACAGAAACCCCTGTTGTTTTTGTACCCAGGGCTTAATCACTAGGGAAAAGGTCTGGTGACAATAGTACAGTACCATATTTGTACCACAAATGGAGACTCTTGGGCTCTAGACCCCCAGCTGCCCTCAGCTATCTTTGTTTCCTTGAATCAGGCCTCTTTACCTCTTCTCTGAGCCTTAACATTCCCAAATTAATTTTATGATTTTACGTATCAGCACCAAAGACATCTGAATACTAAATTGTGTACACAAAAGTTTTTCATATTTAGAAAGTCTTAATTTAATAATATCATTGATTTTAAAAATTTATTACACTATGCATTTCCTGTTTCAAACAAAGGGAAGTAGTGTTAAATTTCTCCTCCAATATAATTCAATTAGAAACATATACTTTACAGTTTTGATTATGTCATATAATTAATATTTTCGTTACAGTGTCGGTTATGGTATTCCAGTGAATGAAATGAAAGATATATTGAGCAATGTCTTATATTCATTAAATTATTTACTTGTATGTGCAAGTACTACATGTTGTGCCTCTGGAGGTTATGATGAAATTTCAGAGTGTGAATCAGAATGCTTTAGCAGTATCTTCTTGCTCTCTAGTGAATTCTGTCACTTTAGTAAAGATATATCACTTGTAAAGGGTGTGTGTGTGCATGTATGTTGCTTGAAATACTTAAAATGTACTCAAGTCTTCTGCATTTATAATAGGATCTATTTAAACTATTCAAGATTAGAAACAGCTAAGGAATACATAGCCTTGGGAGTGTCATAGGTTTGAATGCCACCTACCCAAATTAGAAAGAAGTCATTTGCTTGCATTAGAGCTACAAATTATCATCACAGTTCATGACATCTGAGGAAATCAACCTAACAGAAAATAACAGCTGTACTACAGTATCTTTAGTATTGATTTAAGTTATGGTATGTTTCTTAAGTTTTTTTACTTGCATAGGAATAGATATTTCAAGATACAGATATAAATCAGTTTTTACAATTAAGATAAAGATCAAGGAAAACAATTCTGGGAACTCAAATGGCTTGCTACTGGCAAATTATTTTCATTCACTTCATGGTTATGAGTTTTCAACCGAATTTTTTATCATCAAAATATCAATATCAAAATCATTTTAAGTATTTATATTATAGTATTAGTACTGTCATTTTCATTGTGACTTTCCCATCACTAAATAAGGAGATCTGTCAGGAGTAAATTTCAAAGCATGCCTCTTTCTTTGTTCAGGTAACATTATGCAGACAAGAGAACTCCAATATAACATTTCAGGCCAAAATGAGAGGAGAAGGGTGATCTTTTCTCCATTCTGTACGTTTGTTTCAAAGATGAGAAATACTGAAGTATAGCGATCAATAAGCTTTGGAAATTTTGAAAATTGGAGGAAAGGTACAGCTTCTTTCTACCTCCCATGTCTGACCCATGCTCCACATTTCAGCCAGTGCCTTTCACCTAACACACAAATCTAACTGTGCCCCTTTCTTGCTTGGTGGTTATTCAATAGTTCCCCATCCCATACAAATGTATACATACTCATCTTACACTCAAATCTACACTATTTAGCATAGTGAATTAGTTTCCTAGGGCTGTCATAACAAAGTAGTACAAACTGGGTGACTTAAAACAACAGATATTATTGTCTCCCAGTTCTGGAGGCTAGAAGTTGAAAATTAAGGTATTGGCAGAGCAAGACTCTCTTCAAAGCCTCGAAGTGAGATGTCTTCTTTGCCTCTTCCAGATTCTGATAGCATTCCTTGATTTGTGATGGCATAGCTCCAATTTCTGCCTCTGTTTTCACATGCCAGCCACTCCTTTTGTGTTCTTATATGGTCTTCCCTTTTTGCATGTGGGTGTTCAAATTTCCTTCTTTTTTTAAGAACACCAGTCATATTGGATTAAGGGCTCACCCTACTCCAGTCTGACTATTATATCTGCAACAACCCTATTTCCAAATAAGGTCACATTCTAAGGTGCTGGGGGTTAGAAATGCAACATATCTTTTTTAGCACACACAATTCAACCCATAACACATGCCATCCAAACTCTTCAGAATCTGGCCATAAACCAACACCTGCCAGCCCCTTCCCTGGCTTTCTCCTTGTTTACCATATACACTTGCTGGAGGGAATTACTCCTCATTCCCAGATCATACCAAACGCTCTCATGCCTCTAATCTTGTCATATACTCTGCTCATTGTGAGAATGTGCCCCCGCTTTCCTTTTCCTGCCTGGAAAATTCCTATTTCACTCAATATTTCCTCAAGCATTGCCTCCTCAGTGAAATATTTCCTAACTTCTCCAGGCAAATTAGCAATTTACCCTCTATGCTTTCACTGTTTATTGCACCTTGGATTGATACAGAGCATGTTACATTGGATTGTCATTGCCTGTTGTTCTGCCTGTCTTCCCACTGAACTGTAAGCTCTTGGAAGGCAGTGCCCATGCCTTTCTATCTTTGGACACCTGGCAGAGTGCCAGACCTATAGTAGATATTGAATAAGTATTTGTTAAACTAATAAGACCACCCTCCCCTGCCCCACAACCTTGGAGCGTGGCAAAAATGATGGCAGGAGCCCAGAAGCAATATCTTATACCGGTGGGGAATTCACATCCCCACAGACTGAGAGACTCAGTGTTCTCTCTGTTACCTAAGAGACGGATTCTGCCAAGCGGGCTTCACTAGTACAAGATACTAGTCAGCCATAGAAAAGACTCTCAAGCATGTTAGAGTTTCCCAAGCTGACAACCTAAGTTGTGCTGGCTTAAAAACTGGCAACAAACTTCGGCAGTGTCCAAGTTGGTGCCTTGGCAAGATGATACTACTGTGTGGGTTCTGTTCACCTACTGATTGCTAGCAGAGGAGATGACCTTTGCTGGCTAAAATAAAGAAGCTGGCTTTGCATGAATCATATGACATACTTACTGATTGTACCATGAACTAGAAAAAGAAAAGTCCACATTTTTCCCCTAAGTATTTATCATCTTGTAAAGAAAGTTTCTTTTCTCTTTTAAAGGAGAAGTGTTAATTTTCCAAAGCACCATTTCCACAAAGATGAGTTGGCAAATTCAAGTCAAGCTCTAATATTCAGAGAATTATAGGGCCAGGATTTTAGTGGAGATGGGACCAATATAATTTCTTTCAATAGGCAAGGAGATATTTCATTTCAATAAATGCTTTGCAGGAAAACTTGTGTGTTCAAAATTAGAAGTCCTGGAATCAAAAGCTGAGTCAGTAGAAAAGGAAAATCAAACAATTAGTTTTTCATATGCATAAAATCAGGATAAGTACTTCACAGGAAAGCTGTTAGGATAAAATAATTTATGTTAAAAAGTGTTGAAGCCTTGGGAAAGAATGTTATATAGATCAATAATAGACCATTATCATCATTAGGAAGTTATTTTGACATCTCTTATGGATTTCTCCATAAAGGAGAAAGTATTTTTTTAAAGTGGTTTGTAGTCTGTGTGTTTCCAAATTTTTGTAAGATTTTTTTTTTATATAGTCTAATTCCATATTTATTCTGCATGCCATTATCCTTTTTAGATTTGAGGAGTATGGATTCCATGATTTTAATTCTGATACTTGTCAATCCAAGGAGATGGTCTAAAGTGTGCACACCTATAGAGTTGAGTTGATTCCTTTATTTAACAAACACTTCCTGAGCCTCTCTCCGTGCCAGGCACTTCAAGCGGAAGGAAGAGCTGGAGCAAAAGCCCAAGAAAGAAAAGAAATGAACTGTTATCAAAGCACAGAGAGAAGACCAGCATGACCAGGTCAGGAAAAGAGAGGAGCAGAGTGGCACAGATAG
Source organism: Daubentonia madagascariensis (assembly GCA_023783475.1). Lineage (NCBI taxonomy): Eukaryota > Metazoa > Chordata > Mammalia > Primates > Daubentoniidae > Daubentonia > Daubentonia madagascariensis. The sequence goes on along the minus strand of JAKFHU010001684.1, from coordinate 17,297,673 downwards.
GCAAAGGCCAGAGGTGTTCAGGCCATCCTGGTCATGGGAAAGAGCGTGGAGTTTGTTTTAAGTGCAATTGTAACTCCACAGTTAAATGCTTATCACCAAATCTAAGTGAAAGGAGAACTGAATTCCCCCGTAGAAATTTCCCCTTAGCTGGTAGCTGAGGATGAGCAGCATATTCAAATATCACTACCGCATGTGACAACAAGAGAACATCAGGTTAAACTAGCAACGAGGCATGTACAGGCTTTGGAAATCAGGGGTCAAACATGTTATCAGGAAGTTGGGTCACACTGACCACATCCTAGAACGTAGGGCTTGAGTCCCTAGGAGTCTCATGCTTTCTCCCTTTGTCTTTGAAGAAGAGAGAATGGAATTAGCATTTGTTAAGACCTACTCCCTTCTCAGTGTCAGAAATTGTATACATATTGTCTGATGTGATCCCAACAACAATCTCACGAGGAAAAATTATTTTCCCCCTTTGCCAATGAGGAAATTCAGACTCAGAGAGAACAAATGTTGAGCCCAAGTTCATACAGAGTGTGTGAGCTCACACCTCAGTCAACCCTCCAAAGTCGTCACACTCTCATCACACTACAGGGCCTTCGTAGGGGGGTGGCACAAAAAGCAGACCCCTCAACCAGGCTTGCTCAGCAGAGCACTAGTCCTCTGAGGGTATAACTGCTTGGAGAGGCCACTTCAGGGGGTCAGAATTCCATGCCCTTGAAAATAAAACAGAGAATCTGATTTCTCTGCAACGAGATATTGGTGATTTTCAGTTAATCAGTTAAGTTTTCTCGGGCTGCTGGGTATAGATGTTAATTTGACTATATGGTTCATCATACTACTTGATTGACAAAAAAACGAAACAAACAAGACTTTTATTTCTCACAAACATAGCTGCAAACGTTATGGAAAAGCTTTCTTATTAGAGAGAAAAACAGAATTAGTTGCAGGTAACATACTTGTAAAATCCTGTAAATGATCACTTGATTTTTTTCCATTCCCATAAATGACACATACAAATGCTTTAAAATGAGAATGCAGAAGGGTTTCCGAGGAGCTGTGTCTCACTGTGGCTTCGCACTTTATGTGGAAACCTCACTTTGTGTGTGTTGGGTGGGGAAGGAACTGTCCACCTATTTACAATATACTCACACATACATATATAGACATGCATATACATATATATGCACATATATGATATATATCAACTCATGAAATTTTATTTTGCTGTGGTGAAACATTTTTACATTAACAACATCCAACAGAATTATATTCTATTTACTTGTACTTAAAATGATACAGAATTAAAGTATTTCATCTTATAATTATAGTTAGTGTTGTGGGCATGAAGATCATACAGGGATCTTGATTGTTTAATAAACAGACTGTACAGTTAATACATCCTATAGCTTTACGGCTTTAGCATAGTTTCAAGTGATAAGGTCTGAAAAATAATCTGGTTATTCTTGAATCTGTTATAAATTTTTGTGATGAGTGAAAGCAGAAAGGAAATAGGAAAGATCTTGCTGTTCCTGCTTAAGAATAGCTGTTCTGAGGAAGGGAAGCTCATCTATATCTCTTCAGTGATATTTTATTAAGTACATTTTTCTTCAGTAGGTAAAGACAGGAAATCATGGTCTATTGCTCAGTGCAACCTACCTTCCTCTTTGCTTCTGGGGAACAAAGTATGAATGGAGTAGGGGATTTTAATAGTACATGTGAAGTGTAGTGTGTTCACATGAAAGTTCATTTAAAAAACACTTTTGTGAAAAATTCAGTTCATTCTGTCAGTATTGTACTGTGGGCAGAATTTCCTTTCAGCCAAATGAGGTATGATCCAGGTGGTACTGAATTATATTCTAAGTTTAAACATTATTTTGAAGATTTTTAATAAAAACATGAGCTTTTGATTATCATTTTATACTATCTATAAAGAATGAAAAGGTAAACTATTCCACAGGATACTGTATTTCTGTGCTTGTGAGAAGAATCTAAAAATGTGGAGAGCGCATACTCACTTCAGCGTGAGAATGGGTTTCCATGGAAGAGCTGCATGTGTGTGCTTGCCTTCTTCCCACTGTGTCACACCAGTGGCCCTGTGCTTATGTCAATCTTAAAAATTGTAAGGTAGGGGTGGTGGCAAGAGGGATCAATTTTACATAATTAGCTACATATCATATAATTGGGAGCTTAGCAAATAAGATAAGCTAAAGATATGTAAATGTTTTAAAGGGTAGAATGAAAGAAGAGAGTCGGAGTTAATTAAAACTAGACTTTGTTTAAATAGCCACATGCATTTACCAATAAGACACAATCTCACAGAGACTAAGAGCTCTGGAAAAAGGCTAGGAGAACAGATGCCAGCTAGCGTTGTGGGTGCTGAAAGGTGAACGGAGGATCACAGCAGGTAGCAATTGCAGAGGCTGCAGAAGAGGAGGCTGCGATGAAATGGGTCAGTTGGCACCACAGAGGCCCTGACAGCCGCAGCCTTTGAAAGCGGCAAGGAAGCTATTTTCTCACCTCCCAAGCCCTAGCAGGGCATGGGATGATTATTACCTGCAGAACCTGAATGGTCTCAAAGAAAAGAACTCCAGAAACTGCCATTTGGGTGGTGAAAAGGCTTCCTTGCTATCTGATCACACGACCAGCCCGCCCATTTGCACGGAGCTTCCAGTCAGGTTTTTTATACCATGCTCTTAGTAATGTCTTCACAGCCAAAGATCCCCAGACATTTGACAATAGCATCAATGACGAAACACTGAAATGAAAGCCAACAGAAGAAAGAAATCAGAAAGAGACAAGGACAACAAAGAGAATAGAAGGAAAATCCTAAAAATTATAATTAATTACTTCAGAAAGATAAGAGAACATATTTCATGTACTTAAATTATTATCTAATATTTAGTATGTGTCAGGCACTTTTCTGCTAACTTCATAATAGTGTCTCATTTAATCCTCATAGCAGTCCCTTTCAGGTAGGTATTACTTTCATGCCCATTTTATGGAAAAGTTGAGTAACTAGTAAATGGCAGAGCCAGGATTTGAACCCAGGCAGTCTGGTTCAAGTCCACCCTCTCAACCATTACATTTAACTGCCTTTCCAAAAATTGAGAACAGAACGTTATGAAAATGGAACAATCAGAAAGAACTTTTGTAAACTAAATATATCATAGCTAAAATAAAATATTTGTTAGTAGAATAATTGGAATTTTCCTAGAAAATACAACAAAAAGTCAAAGGAGTGGAAAACAGAAATACAATAAAATGAGAGTATCAATCCAGGATGTCCAACATTGTACTAATCAGTTTCCAGGAAGAGAGAATAAAGAGAGATGAAGAACTCATCAAGGAAATACAGACCTGAAGGGAATTTTAAAAATAACATATATCAAGACACATAACACAACATTTTAGGATATACAAAGGATACAGGGAAAATACAGACGGAAAAGAAAGAGAGAGACAGAGAGAGAGAGAAGGAGAGAAATAGTCCATATACAATAAACCAGGAATCACAATGGCATTAGAATTTTCAACAACAACTGTGGAAGTCATGAGACAATTGAAGAGGCCTTCTAAATTCTGAGGAAAAATGATTTGCAAGCTAGAATTCTATTTCAAGTCAAAAAAGCATTCAAATGTGAAGGATCTAAAAAGAGGTAGGTGCCCTTTTTCTGTTAGGGAGGTGCGCAAATGAGAGAGGAGACAAAAAAAGATGACGTGAGACTCAGGCCAGAGAGGACTGGAGAGATTAAGGAGAAGTTCCATTTCACCCACGGTGGAAAACAACCAAACCACATTGGAATAGAGAAAAAAACCATCTAACGCGTTTCAGCATTTGAACTGACTACAAGTATGATGTTTGAAATTAAATATTTAAAACAAATCACTTGAAAGATTTGCTGGAACATTTATTTGGGAAATCCTACCAATAATACATAGGGAATCAACCATCAAAAAGACAGTTATTAATTCCAAATTAGACAACAAAAGAAACATAAATCACTAAACACTATTTGACTCAACCTTGAACAGAATTATTTACATAATGATAATGTAAACAGTGACTAATAATTTAACTAAATAATTACCAGGAAATTAGGAAGTGAGAAGAGCCCAAAATCCTTAAGGACAATAACAGGATCGACAGGTAATGTCCAATTTGTAAATCAAGAAAGTACTGGCCCATCGTTTAGAAAAATGGATCAAAACAACTAGAGAAATGGTTTTAATATTGGGACGATCAGAAAAATAGCTGAAATAGGAATTCTAGGAGTAGGGATGGGACAGGAAGCTTGTTTTTTACGTTTTTTTAGTGTAAGCATTTTTCATTTTTACAAAACTTAAAATGACATTTAGAAGTTTAGAAGGGAAAAATATTGTAGAAATGTGAAGATTATGACCAAGATTTGGATTTGATATTGAGGCAAGCAAAAAAATGCAAAAGTAAGAGTCAAAGATTAAGGGAAAAATAAACTCTTGAGAAATAGAACTTGGGAAGCTAAACCCCCAAATCAAGGAGAAAATGGAATATGCTTACAGTAGTAACTTCACAGATAATATCAGTTTACAGATAGATGCCTTATCAAAAGCCATCACCAGATGGCTTAGTCCATTCAGGCTGTTACAACAAAATACCATTAACTGGATAGCTTATAAACAATAGAAATTTATTTCTCACAGTTCTGGAGTCTGGGAAGTCCAAGATCAAGGTACCAGTAGATTTGTTGTCTGGCGAGGGCCTTTTCCTGGTTCATAGATGGTGCCAACAAGCTGTGTCCTCATGTAGTGGAAAAGTGGGGGTTAGGGATCTCTCTCTAGCCACTTTTATAAGGGCACTAATCCCATCCATAAAGGCTCTGTCCCCATGCCTAATCCTCCCCAAACCTCTACCTCCTAATACCATCACCTTGGGGGTGAGAATTTCAACACTTGAATTTGGGGGGCACACAAACTTTCAGACCATAGCACCAAGGAACTTCAGAACTTAAGGAATTTCATAAAGTGTGGATATGTCTAACTTGTGCTTCTATCCTGATTACCTACACCCATTTTTGTAAGCATGAAATTAGAGAAAATGATTATTATCAAGAGTAGCATTGAGGGTCAATAAGAGTCACAACAAGGTAGCTGGGGTTGGAGAGAGGAATGAATGGTAGCAGGTTTGTCCCCATAGTGCTGAATCTTAATTATAGAAGACGGTTATGAATTGGTTGCAGACTTACTGGTTTCATTTTCTTTTTACACATGTAATGATTGAACCAACTCTCTCTTCAACTAGCAGCCAGTAGCTCAACATTACCCTCTCCACAACCCTTAGCATTACTGACCCCAACCACTGAATAAATCACTCCATTTTATGCTAGGTCTTTAGGTATGCCAAGACACAGTCATGACATAGAATGATGGTTATGAGCTGAGGCTTTGGATTGCATCCTGACTCTACCACTTCCTAGCTGTGCAAACTAGACACATTACCAAATCCCACCTGGAAGTTGAGGATGATAACATTAGTACCATCTCATGGAGATTTTGTGAAGATTATATGGGAGATATATATAAAGCACACAGAATAATTCCTGGTATATAATAAGCACTCAAAATGATAGTCGTTATTATTAATATTAATATTATTAACTTTAAGAATAGGATGACTCCATAAATATAGCTTTTAATCATAAATGGATGAAATTTTATTTTATTATTATTGATTATGACTACAACAATAAGGCCTTTATATGGCTTTTAAACCAATTAGAAAGTATATACTTATAATTTATTAATTTATTGAAGTAATCTGAGTAATTTACCTTTATTTTGAATTTTGAGCTCATCAGCACCCCTAATTTTTTCAGTCACTTTTGATTGAACTGGTACTCCTCATTTTTTGTTTCACTCAGTCTTCATTTAAATTGTGTTTTCAAATATCTTGTAAGGCATGGATATAATCCAAAAAGTTCTTTCAAGGCTGTTGCATCCTGTATGATACTTTAGGTTATCTTAGATCATTGGTCCTTTTTATTTATCCCAAGTCTCCATTTCTTCTATAGCCAAGATAAAGAGATAATGGGTTGCATTAACTCTTTAGAAATTTAAAATAAGAAATAATGTTGCAGGGCCAGCCTTTTCCAAGAGGCTTCCCAAGATATCAAGTGCCTGACCAGCAACTCTCGTCTCTCAGAAACATATTTTGAGCACAAAAAGTGTAGATCGTTTCTTGGGAACACACTCTAATTAACCTCAATGGCAATTTTTAAATTTATAGTAAGAAATAGCAATCACAGGGTTCCAGGTACTTTATGTCCATATGAATGTTGCATTTTTCTCTGGTACACATACTACCCAAGGAACCCTGCTCATAGAGCTTAAAATTAAAACAAAGGAAAGTAGTTTGACAGATTTGTTGTTTACCGAAATCCAGCTAAACTTGTTTGACGTGTTCATCTCCGCACAATAGATTATCTTGTCAGGGGAATTAAGATACTCAAAGTTCACTGAGGCTATTTTTTTTCTTGAACTCACCAGCTTGAATGGATACTACCAATATTTGCCTCTGTTACTGTCCTTTTTCTATGTGAGGTAAAATGAGTTAAAATTCTCCCTCCACCTTCCTAATCATGTAGGAGAAATAGTTTGGGCGTTACCCTATCACTGTAGTGAATGCATGGCAACTCTGCAATGAAACTCAGGCAAGTCACCATACCATAAGGAGAAATTAATATACCTATTAATTTCAAATGTAGACTTGATAACAAGTTCCTAGAAGAAAATTATTCCTTGTGATAGAAATGATTAATTTCAGGCCTTGTTGGGACAAGCACAATGGCTCCCATCTTTTTTCCACTTCCTGTTATTAGAATCAGAATTTTCTCTTCCCCTAATCTTCTCCTCAAAACATTAAGTCATTAGAGGGGACTTCAAGAGCTGGGGAAGGGGGGAGGTCCCTTACAGAAAAGGATGAGTAAATAGGGACACCAGAGGCAGAATGGGTAAGTGACTTCAGAGAGCTAGGAAATATAAGAGGTTCAGAGGGAAGCCACTCTACCTGAATCCCCTTAACCCCTGCCATAAGCCAGGGGGAATATCCATTCCATCATTTCTCTGTAAACCCCCAAATGCAAACAAGGAAGTGTTTTATCCACCATATAGTTAGAATAAGCTAGATAACTAGAGAAGGTACAACAACCAGTCCTCTCTATATGACATTGCAACCATCATCTGAATTATTAAATACAGAATTGCCTAGAACTTTATCAGATGCCAGTGAGTATTTGCTTCAGGAAACCCTGAGTAGAGACAGAGTTTGCATGGTAGTGTAGGATCCCCACTTCCACCAAGCCATAAACAAGTAAGAACACAACAACCCCACTGGACTTCTTTGTATAAATTTCTCTTCCCCATACTATAGAAAGCAGCCTGCTCTGAGGGGCCAGAAAGAAGAGAGGAACTCTCAAGTTTAAGTTACTTTAATGATTGACTGTTTTTGTTTACCATAGGTGACTAAATTCTGCAGATGTGAATGGAATACAATTCATTGTTTTCTATAAGATGATTATTCTATCTAATATTAAGTGTTAATTTCAGAGTTGGACTCCACGATGACAATCTTATGCCCCTTATTTTCAAGTTCTTGAAAGATGTCTCCTTGTTTTCTCCCCCAACAAAGCATTTGAGGTATAGTCAGGAGTATTTTGGGTTATAGTTACTAAAACATCTCTCGGTAATAGCTGTCCCAGCAATACACAGAGGTGTAAGGTAGACTGTGCCTAAGTCCACATATTAGAGGACTTATAAGTATTAAGGCAAAGCAGGGAATCTAGTCCCCTTCTAAAAGGTTTGGTTTTAATAACCCTTCATCTGTTGAACAAGTATACATGTCCTAAAATAAAATGTAGAGTAGGAATGATCTGAACATTACTATCTAATTTTAGTCTTCAACTTGATGGGAGAAGGCAGTGGGATGTAGATGGAGATCCCCAGGCAAGCAGTGTTTCAGCATCAGGGTCATCAGACAGATTTCTCCCCTGATCTCTTTGTCTACCTATGATTTGAATTTGATGATTTGTGTTTTAACAATACACTAAATAAATATTTATTGGATTGCTAAAACAACCCTTTTATGGCTCACCTGACTTTCCCATAAAATACACCCTATTCTCTGTCATTTGATTGCAATTTCTTTAAAATTTTGACTCATCATTGATGACGCAGAAATAGTAACTGACATATATGCCACAAAGTCACAACCTTGTTTCATCCTGTCTAGGTTATAAGACCAGTTAAGGTATTGTGTGAAAACAAAGTACCGAGACTTTGAACTTTTGCAATTTCCCTGTTTCAGAACATGACTTAAGCAAAATGTGGCCTAGTGGTTTAGTCATGATTTGGTGTTAGATGTGCTCAACACTGACTCTCTACTCCATTCCTGTTCTATCTTTGACTTTTGAACTTGTTGGATCACTCTGGGTTAGTCATTAAACATGTCAGTGTCCTCAGAATTCCATAAAATTGTAGAGGATTGATAAAAACATTTGCCAACTTGTCATCTGAGATTTTTTTGAGGATCAAGAAGTTTAACATAGTTAGGTGGTAATGGGGCCTCAAATGTCATAGGTGTCTTTTAAGCCCCAGAAATCATTTTTCTTGAGTAGAAGAAAGATTGGAAGATTGCTTCTTCTGTCTGTAATTGAAGGAAGATATTCATTTTATTTACATTTTAAATATTCCTTATAGTATTAATGATAGTAAAATGCCTAGAGATCATAAGTTGAGATTTTATGCAAACTGCTTGAGTATAACACTTTTTAATGTTACATCCAGCGCACGTATGGGCACCATGAATGTGAGTGTTCTTTATTCTTTAGTTATCATCGTAGAAATACAAACTATAGTAAACACCACACCAAACATAATTGTTTGCTATCTCATGCCTCTTTAGCATCCACAAATATTTGTGATATAAAACATTAATGAAATAAGTCATATAATAAGTACAGCTTTTATTGATATTTCCTTTTATTCTTAATAAAACTCTATCATGTTATAAGAGCATTATTCTGATTTTATTGATTAAACTCCAAAATTGAATTAAATTTCTATTCATAGATGAAGAAACGGGGTTATAAAGGATATAAATGTTTTGGTTAAGAAATATATTTTTTCATGACTTTCAATTTCTTAAGAGATGGAACAAAAAATTTGTTTAGGCTACTGCCTTAACCCAAGCCTAAACAGAAAGTTTAAAGTAGTTATACTTCTAGGGAATTACCCAACCTCAGAGTTCTCAGGACTTCCAGTGTTATCTTCTGTGTCCGTGTCTTGAAAATACCAGCTTAGTAATTCTCAGAAATAAAATTCTGTGTTTAATATCTGGTAGAAAAAGCATATTAACCATAATCTTGACAAGTGTCTTCTTTCAATTCTGTTACAGAATTAAAATAGGGACTTTCTTTTTTAGCTAGTCAACAGGTTTGCTATATTGTCAAACAGCACATAACAAGCATTCTATTTAATATTTGTTAAATGAATTAGTGAAATTTGAACCTCAGTTGTTAAATGAATTAGTGAAATTTGGGTCTCAGGGACGAGGGGCTTAGAGGTGTGAGGGAAGATTAAGAAATAGAGTTGGTGATTGATTTGTCACCTAGACATGCTACTGAATAGGAATATGGCACTACTGCTTTTCAATACAGGGGATTTAGATATAGAAATCTAGGTTGATTTTCTTAAACAAGCCTGTTTTAATAGAACCAGAGTTTCAGATATTCTGTGAATATCTGAAAACTTTGGTAAATCCTCATTTAACAAAAAAGCTTGAACTTCTTGCTCTTACTTCTGGATATCTCGGTTTTGACATGATAAAAATTTTAAACCTTTAGTTTGATGAGGGAAGTCTTTCTAAGTCATATTATCTCTACTAGGTGTATTTAATAGAGACTCTGGATGTTTCATTTAAAGAGACCATTGATCTGTTGGATCATCACAGGGACAGCTATTATCAGTATATGGCATTATAGTTTATAGGAGAAAGACATCTGGTTAATTGGGGGGTTCTATTCAATTGTTTCCTTTATTAACCAGGACTTTACAACATAGAAGTACACTTAAAAAGTGACATATGCACAATCAATTACTTCTGGAATTATGTTTATATTTAGAATGAATTTCATCCATACTCTATTTCGAAAGTATATGCACACATGCTTTAAGTAGGATTAATATTGGTTAAGGTCTGACTTATTTTATTTTTTAACAATGTTTATTTAGAAATGTAAAATTGACTACCCTGAGTATTTTCTTATTTTTTTAAATAATAAAAAGCCAACACCTCAAGTTTTATTTCTCTTCTTGGCTCAGATATTTTCTTCCGTCTACCAATAGAATGTATTGTAGATTTTTATTTTTGTATCAGCTGAGAAAATGAGTTTTGTTTTGAAATCCTTATGTCTCATATGGTAACTGCAGGCATGTCTAAATGTGACATTTGGAACCTATCTCATAGAATGTAGCAGGAACAGGACAATAAAGAGTTACCAAAAGATTACGGTAAAGAAAAAAAAAAAAACTTTACACATGTAGATGTTGAAGTCATATCCTGACCAAAGGAGGAAGTGGCAGGTCACTGGGCTCAAACTTATCTGATGTTGTACATCATAGACAGCACATTGCTGACTGTTTTCAGTTGTTTCTGCAACAGCAGAAAGTGCACTCACTAGAAGTATTCTGAACTCAAAATGCTGAAGAGAAAACCATCTAATGTTTCAGAGAAGGAGAAACATCAAAAACCAAAGGTAAGGTAATTTCCTACATAGTTAAATAAACCCAAACCATCTAATAGAAAACACACGCACACATGCACACACACTCATTGTTCTCATCTATCAGTCATCAAGCGTAGGGTTGACTGCCTCATGGCAAATATGGAAAAACTGAATTGCAAACTTAGATGTTAAATAGCACCTGAAAATTATTGTTTCTGTGATTTTGTCTTATAGTACATATTTGAACACTTGCATTTGTAACTGAAGTTTGAGTTCAGATCAACTTCATGGAAATCAATTTGGTGGTCTCTGAGTGGTTCATATTATAAAATCTTGCACGTTTTTAATGACTATGAGATTGTCAATATATATTTAACAGTCTACTGAATGAATTTTATCTCTTAAGAGCTTAGCTGTTCATAATACATTTAGTTATGAGAAGGTTGTAAAATGGAGATGTTATGGTTAAATATATGACTTTTTTCATTTTGAATGCTAAAATATGATAGCCTGTTGCAGGGATGTATTTTTGCTACTCTTTCTCTTCTCTTGAAGTAATATTGTTACTACAGAAAGGATTGGGCTATGTTTTGAGAAACATCAAATCCCCACAAATTGGTAGATTTGACAAACTGGTAATATGTGGAATGCTATTCTATTCTTTGTCTTGACAATAAACGCCACTTTTAAGAAAGTATGATATGGAATAGCAAAGTTTAGATTTTGTTGTAGAACTCTAAATTGGATTCATTGATAACATAAAAGAACTATTTATGAAACACTGATGTCAGAAAATTTCTCCAATACTTTTACATTTCTTGAATTTCTTAGGTAAATAAAATTTTTAATCTGTTTGTGAGATAAACAATAGCTGAGTCCAGATCTTTTTTAAAAAAATTAGTTAATTTATTTATCGGTCTTTATTTGTTAGGCACCTGTTTTCAGAGAAAGGGGTTGGGGATTGATTATGATCTTTTGAATTGATGTGGCTTTGAACAGTGGTCAATATTTTGAGTCTTTGGAAGTTACCAGGCAATTTTCTGATGAAAAGTAAAAATAAATGATATTCAATCTTTGGAAACTAAGAACAAATGATTTTCAATATTTTTTCTGACCCAAAGATATGATAAAGGATAGACAAGCATCTTTACTTAAAAGTACAGCTAGATAGCATCATGATTTCTGTCTTTTCCCCTAGTTTGATAAAAATTCAAAGTAACATTTTCCAAAGAGTATAAAAAGTTTTTTAAAGCATCACTTATACTTCTAATAAAGATTAATTTTATATAAAAGTTACTCAATTAAATGCAACAAATATTCAGTTGACAATAGTAGGTTTTGGGGAGATTACAAAAGTTACTATGAAACTAGTTTTCTTGAAAGTATTTAAAATCTAAAGTTGGAGTATCTGATAAGAACTATATTATATAGTGAGTTACTATCATATTTATGTTATTAAACTATTTTCAAAATGATACTTTATCATCATCATTTGGCTTAATAGCAGGAACTATTATAATACAAGTGGAATATTGTTCATCTTGGTTACTTCCTTATTCACAAAATTAAAAACATACTTGATAAAATATATATGTGGGAACAAAAGATATCACAGAAAATAGTCACATTGGAAACCTATCAACTTTTGTTGTGAATGAATTCCCATTTTATTTAGACATATGGTTTCATCCCATAAGAATTTGAAGAGATATGTGAGTATATATGCACAGGTGTGTTTTTCATACATTCCAGATCAACTGGATCCTTTCTTTTTAGTATGGTAGTGATATTTTTCCAATTCTTACAATTATGTCTTAAAACAACTCCTTTTCCTCTTAATTCACATTTATTTTACTGGGTCGTTTTCTTTGTACATTTTGTGGATAAAGAGCAGAATCCATAAAGGATGGCAGAGATGAATGCTATGGTGAGCCCTGCAAAGAAATGACTAGCAGAATAAGGAATGCAAATCTCTTCATCTACTAGAAGGGAACATAGAGCCTGTGTCTAGAAAGACAGAACCATCAAAACATCAGCCTAAAATGTAGGGAATTACTGTCTACATTGATCAACTACATACCAGACATTAGTTTACATCTCCTGATCTATAAATGTACATTCTTTGTACTATACTTTCCAAATTTCTAAGAGGGATTTTTTGTTTTTTATTGTAAATGCTAAAGTAGGCAAAAAATGACAACATAAAAAAATGAGGGAAATATTACTTAATCATCTAGTTCATGTTAACTCTCATGGGTTATATTTCCAGGGACCCAGTACCCAATTCAAATGCAGTGCATATTATAACTAATATTACCTCAAATAAAATTTATGAAATTTTACAATTGAAAAGGAAATAAATGGAGGACTTTGTTATTATTTTAATATTTTCAAATAGGTCATATAGTTGAAAGAAGTTTAAAAACATTCATAGATATAATATGCTATAATAGATTTTATAAGAGTCCTATATCGAAAATAATTTATTACTTTTTATATTCATAAGACTTATCAAAAACATTTCCATGAATCAAGAAAAAGTAAATATAAACATGTGTTAAAATACAATTTTACCATTTGTAATTTCATCATTAATATGCCTTTTTCTTCACCATTTATTCCTGTTTTTCTATTGTTGATGTGGGTTCTCTCCTTTGAATAGCTTATAAATAAGGCCAGTAGCATACAAATTTATTATAAAACATTTGCAGCATTGGCTGAGAGGCAGAGACTGGAGATATTCTATAAGGGAAACAGAAAAATCCTTGGAGATTTAGTATAAAAGAAGCCCACTACATGTACTGGAATGTTAATAAATTCTAAGAAGTTTAATATGTGTCTCAGAACTTTCTATGGTGTATAGATAAATTCCAAATTAAGAAAGAAGTTTGATGTATAGTGGTTAAGTACTCTATATTTAGGTAGTTTAAAAATAGCCTTGCTTAACATACATGCAAGGTATTATATCCTTGAATTTTGTTTTTACCTTCTTACTACTAGTACCCTCAGCTGATAATGATTTGAAAAACTTTTAAACATATCCAGGGGTCAGATTTGATGAAATATTATTGCATTACACTGTATTAACTTTTAAATTACAGAATTTTCCTGTTTTTCCCACTAAAATGTTTCATTTCTGTTTATTTTTGTGAGTTTATTACATGCCAGTTGCTGTGATCAGAGCTTTTTGTACACTAATTTACTTAATATTTGTAACAACTGTGAGAGACTCACTCTTATTTAGCCTTATAAATGAAGAGCCTAAGGCATAAGGAAGGTTAATTACCTTGAATAAAGGCACATAGTGAGATGAAAAACTGTGTGCTGTGAAATACATATGTTAATTTTCAATACTTCTGCTCTTATCATACTGCCATTATAAGCAAAAGATCTGTAGATATTATTTCTGTTTCTGTCTTAATTGCCAGCTAAATTTTAAGGAGACCAGGGGGACCATATTGTTAAGAGCCTCTGTAAGTTGGAAAGGAATTTAGAAGTCCTCCATTTCTGTCTCCAACTATGCACGAAGTTCATCAATGAAATCCTACTAGGTATCCACCCAAGTTTCAACACCTGCAATTGTAAAACAACCACAACTTTGTAAATATTCAAATATTCAAAAATTTTAAAAAATCATGACCTAATATTGAAGTAAGCATAATCACATATGTTCATCCTGCACCTCCATAACACTTTCAATGCAGTAGGTTCTCGATAGATATTTGTAAAGTGAATGAAGTTTGTTAAGTCTACTGTGTATAGCCTGGTTCAAGTACAGATACTCACTAGTACTATGTACTTTCATTATTCTTGGTAGTAAATCTGTTAGTATGTGTGTAAAAATGTTTGTATGTGTATAAATACAACTGTAATTCATTTTTAAGCTTTATTTTAAGAAGAACTCCAACATACCAAATGGTGTGCAAGAATCCCTAGAGACCCATTGTCACATAACAGTAGACCTTTGTTCCAGGTTAGAAAATATGGAAGAATCTTCAAAAATAGAAAAAGGAATAGACCCCACAAATGAAACCTGGTAACTGTAATTAGAACGACTTGGCCTTTACTTGGCTGGGATTAATGATCTGTGTTAATAAATTTTAACTAAGGTTTCTCTTAGTAAAAAAAATTCAAGCACTATTATTATTTTAAAAGGAAACATTGGAATAATGGCAGGTCTGGAAATAGCTTTTTTTTTTTTTTACCATTCTTTTTAATCTAAAGTGCATACTAAATGAGACACCATTAGTGTCACAGATGCTAATTTTCACTAGCAATGACTGAAGTGGCATTCTTTCCCATTTGCATTTGATCCTAGCAATGATGAGAGGTGATGAGTTGATTATGAGCTGTTTTCACTGCACTGCCCGCTGTGCAAATTTATGCTCCTAGACAAGGATGACACATAGTTGTGGCATTAAAGAGCTTTCTTCATTGCTTTCTGTATGGAGATTGTTAAGATACATTTTAACTCTTATCTAACCAAGTATAAGAAAGGGAAGAAGTATTTACATGCACTGGGGTGTACTTAAGGCCAAGCACTTGCCCAACGGACTCATGTCCATTGTTTTACTTAATCATCTCAAAACCCCTATGAGGTAGGCATTACTTTTATTCCCAATTCACAGGGAGGAAAAAAAGTCCTGTAGATGTAAAATATTTTGTCCAGGTTAAAAAATCTAGTTTAAAAAAATGATTTGGGATTTATGCAACAGCTTTTCTGTTTCTAAGCCTGTGGCCCCTTCACTTACTCTGTTGCTTTTTCATCTGGGGTATAATTTTTGTTGAGTGTTTGGCTTTTCAAACAAAGTTATCTGTAATAATATATGTGATATAAAATGTAGGTAATATGATAGATAGACTCACTTTTTTTCCCATTTAAAAAAATGGTGAGTGTTAATAACTGTTTATTTTTACTTTTGTTTATACCCTCATTTCCCACCAAAAAAAAAAATCTCTCAAAAGGTTCTCTTTATTTTTGCACTTACTTAGTATTTGTCATATTTTTTTTCAAAAAATATTTGAAGTAAATTATAATGCAAATGTAAAACCAAATAAGGCAAGTCAGGAGAAAATGGAGTATGGAACATGTTAAAAGGTATCCCAAGGGTCACAAAAGTTGACTTAAATCTAAGTACTTGCTACTCTGTGTGGTCCTACCACCAGCAGCATTGCCATTCCAGGAACTTGTTAGTAACGTAGATTCTTTGGCCTGCCCCTGGCCTAGAAAATCAGAATATACTTTTTAATAAGATACTCAGGAGTTCTATGAGCACTTAAAAATTTGGAAATGATGTTCTTCATTGATGGTTCTCAACCTAGGTTTAACATTTGAATCACTGGAGAGTTTTAAAAAAATATGGATGATTGGGTTCCATCCCCAAATATTCTGATTTACCTAATATAGAATGTAGCTGGGCATCAAGAATTTTTTAAGTTTCCCAACCTGGCAGCATTTTTTTCTACTTATCTTTCCAAAACACTTAAAATTTAATTTACTAATCCATTCATATATTCATTCATTCATTCTTCAATGCAACAAATATCTATCGGATGCTTACTATGCACAATATGGACCATATGTTGGGGATACAGAGGTGAAGAAAACAAAGATCCCTGCCCTCATAGGACTTACATTACCAGGGATGACAGACAATAAACAGTATAAATAAGTTAAATACCCAGTATGCTAGATAATGATAGGTACCAAGAAGAAAAAAATTAAACAGAGGAGGGTATGAAATAGGAAGAACTAGAGAAGCCTTGGTAGGAATGGGGGATTTGAGAAAGGACCTGAAGGAAATGAAGGAGCTGGCCTGGGGACTGGTGGAGGAAATCACATTCCAGGCAGAGGGAGGGGCAAGTGCAAAAGTCTTGAGGTGGGGCTGAACTTGGTGTGTTTGGGAAACAGTGCAGCACAATATACAGGGGAAGAGCAGCCGCAAAGAGCTGGATCCTAGAGGGCTTTCTAGGTCATTCAATGGATTTTGGCTAGTACTGAAAGATTTTGTGAAGTGACAGGATCTGGCTTACAGTTTAGTAGGTTTATTCTGGTTTTTGTGTTTCAAGTATACTGAAGGAAGAGAGTGAAAAAGCAGGGAGACCAGTTAGGATGCTATTACAGAAACCAAGCAAGAGATGATTATGGCTCAGACAAAGGAAGTGGCATGTTGAGTTGGATGTTGTGAAGACTTTGAATTTGGGATCTATTTGTACATACTGTGTCCATTTTGATATGTATAGGAAAGTTACTACATGTACTCTGAAGATGGTGAACAGAAAGTTTCCACTGCCCTGCACCATTTTTGCTTCCAACTGGTGCCTGCATTCCAAGAAGAAATGGCCCCATTCCTGCTCACCCCAAAATTGATGTCCCAATTCCCGGTGGCTTCTGGGAACCCATGAAGAATATGATTTTCTACTGGATTTAATTTTAACTTTTAGGGCACCTCAAATCAAAAGAGATGAACTGATAACTTGCTTATTTCACCATGTTTAATTGATTTAAAAAGTTAAATAATTTTTAGCCTTGAACACTTCTCTCCAGACAAAGCACTAATTTATTTTAGCATTTCCATTTTACAGAATATGAATCTGTAATCCAGTTTTATCCCAAGCTAGTAGGAAAATTTTGGGGACAAATAGACTAGTCATACTTGAAAAGTGTTCACACAATATGTAGAAAGATCAGGAGACAAATGGTTGGGAGACATGACAGAAGGGTAGCCTCCCCTTTGTTTAAAAATTTGGATATTATATCCTATAGGAAGAGTATAAAGTAAATACCTTGACTACCAACACACTGGATTTGTTAAAAATCAATTTAATCAGTCTCTTATCTCTTTAATCTTTCCTTGCCTTGCTTTGGAGATAAATGACTTCATTATTCCTGAAAATTGTGTGTTTTTAAATAATGGAATCAAGTCCATGCTCCACATGTCTAAGTTTCCAAATTTTGCATTACCAAACTTATCCATTTCTCTTTCTTTCTGATGTTAAGAATTTAGGTGAACTTTCAGAAACAAAACTTTCATATTAGCTTCTTAGTACAGAACAAAAACATCTTCCATTAAGAATTGATTAATAAGAATAGAAGAAGTTTTTAATCTGTCTCTGGTGGTAGATGAGGTGATTCTTATACAGAGAGAACCATTTTTTACCACAGCTGGCTAAGTCCTTTTCCTTCCCTTATGTGAAGAGCTTTGTAGGTTTTCACCTAGTCTGTATTAGTTTACTAGGGCTGCCATAACAAAATACCACAGACTGGGTGGGTCAAACAACCAGGATTTATTTTCTCATAGTTCTGGAGCTTGGAAGCCCAAGATCAAGGTGCTGGCAGGGTTGGTTTCCACTGGGGGCCATAGGCAAGGACCCATTCCAGGCCCCTCTCTTTGGCTTGCAGATGGCTGCCCTCTCTCTGCCTCTTCCTCTGTGCATGCATGCCTCTTGGTTGCCTCTCTGTGTCCTAATATCATCTTATAAGGGAAGCAATAGGGCTGGATTAGGGCCCACCCTACTGGCTACATTTTTAATTTAACTATCTCTTTAAAGGCCTTATCCCCAAACACAGTCATGTCAACATATGAATTTTGGGGGAACACAATTCAGCCCCTAACATAGGCCATGAGCTCCTATTACTTGGAAGTGAGGATTTGATTCTCAGCTGCTTCCTTCCTTCCAATTATTCTAGATCCTTCTCCACTTCCAGTTGACCAGTGCCCTAATGCTGCTAGCCCTGTGTTTGACCTGGACTCCTCACTGCAATGCCCCCTTTTACCTGTTCTCTCCAGTCTTTGTTCTTACTCTTTCCTTCCTCTCATCCAACTTATCTCAACTGTATCCTACTAGGCTTCCATTAGGAGTTATTTTAATATTAATGAAAGTAACACATCTGCTCTACCTCCTTGACAAGCACTTTCTGGCTACATATTAGACTCATCTGGGGTGCTTTACAAACATACCTACGTCTGGGCCCCACTACCAGATATTCTGGTTTAGTTGGTCTAGTGAGACCCATGTTTCTGATGTTCTGACCACTTTCATACCTTCCTGTCTGTGCTGTCCTTAGCCTGGAATGCCTCTGCACATGCTTCCAGCTTTTGAACTCATACCTATTTGAATATCTAGTAAGACTGTCGCTCCCTCAAGAAAGCCTCGATCAGTTACCCCAATACAGTGAATTAGGGGCAGTCTGGCAGAGCAGTAGGCAACATGGACTAAAGTCATATAGACCTGGGTTTGAAGGTCCTATTTGATAGCTCTTAACCAGAGGATTTTGAACATTTTGTTAAATCTCTTGAGCCTCAGTGTAGTAATCTGGAAAAGGGGAAGTCTTAAAGTATGTCACATAGGGTTAATGTGAGAATTAAGTTAATTATCATATGTAAATTTTCTAGCCCATAGTACATGTCCACTTAATAATCTGTCCCTCCTATTTTCATAGTGCTTGTGCCACACTTCTACTGTTTTCTTTTTTTTAACGCATAGTTTATTTCATTACATGCTCCCAACTAGATTCACCATCAAGAACAGAGGTTGTGTCTTATATGTGTATCCCTGGGCTTTTTGTTGGGGATTCCAGAAGGACTGAAGGCAGTTTGTCTGATTTTCAGATTCCATGTGCTTTCTGTTACACTTTGGCTACCACCAAAAACATTTATAGTATAGAACATAGTAGTGATTTCTCAATATAAGTATGATGAGTGTGGAATGACTAATGGATAACATTGGTCATTTGGAGAAGTAATCTACTCCAGAACATATTTCGTAAATGGGTCACTGATAAAGATCTGAGAAACACCCACATCAAAGTAACCATTCCTAGAATCAAAATAATCAAACATTATAATGTAATCTATCTGAAGGAAAAAAAGTGTTAGCGAAAGGGTGTTGCATTTCAGAAAGCTTAGAAATATGTGGGAGAGTAGAAATTTGCCACTATGTCTGAAGAACAGCTGAAGCATATCCCATTTAGCTGGGTGTACTTGTTCACTTAGGTGAGATGTGTACTTCAGGCTATTACAAGAACTTCATGTCTCTAACCTTGATACCACCTACTTTACTTTACTGTGACTCTGCTACACTAATAAAACAAACTTCCAACAATAATCTAATGATCTGGTGTCCCATGTAGCATTTCTTCCAGGGGAAACAATTTTTTGATCAGTCAACAGGAATACACATTCTTCTTGAAAGATGAATTTCTCATAGCAAATTAATACTTGCTTGGTATTGCCATTTCTGGTATTTTAATAATTTGGTTTATGAATCAATCATCCTGAGGTTGTTTAGTTCCATGAGCTTGAAAAATAAACCTCCTGTATCTTTTGAAATGAGGGCCTGACACTGGACATAGAGACCATAAGCAAGAAAGTGGCTTCCTAGAAGGACTGACATACGTTGCCAACTGAATTCACTTCCAGATATATTTTCTCTGCATAAATTAAACAAATACAAGTAAATAATTAAGCTTTTTTTTATGTTTTCATAATTTTAGTAGTTTAAATTCCTGGAATAAGATTCAAGGTAGATTTACCTTGTATCAAATTCTATTTTACAACACATAGTGATATGGCATTAGTCTAAATATTTGGTTAAAAAGAGCAAATTGAAATTTTCTGGTTTTTTCCTGAATATTTTACAGGGTTATAGCTGTGCAATGATTTTTAAAAATTAAATAAAAGTAATAAAATATGCAATTAAATATACAAATTTTGTAATATTTATGGTTATATTTTCTTTATATTGTTAGTTATTACATAGCCATCATCTTTTCTTTTGTTTGCTACCTTTTGTTTGATTTGCTTAAGTTAGGACACATGCAAACTTCAAATTTCTTTAAGATTATGAATATCTCACTATAATTATTTATAAATTTTAAAGCAGCCATTACCAATGAAACAAGTGTTTATAACTTTAAAAATACAGTTCCTTCAAAGATAAATGTTCTACAATTATTGGATTACATTATAGGTCAAAGAATTATCATAAACTGAGTTCATTTCTACCACTACTATGACATTTCAACTCCATTATTAACCCCTCAATAGATTGAAATATTCATATAGCCGTATCCACATAGGCTGGTAATTGGCAACGAGGAAATCGTCTCTTCCAAGCATCCAAACACGAATTTACTATTTTTTTCCACCCATTCTTTCCCTGTTTTGGATTACATACTATATATTTGCCCCACATAAACATGTCTGTTCTTACTAAGAAAAAACGTTTAAATTCCTAAGAGTAGCAGCAGCGGGTGTTGCCTAAGATGGGAATGTTTATAAGCTTTATGATATTAACTGCAGCACTCAACCTCAGGTGGCATAAAGCATGCAAAAAAGAACTTTCTGTCAGTTTTATTATTTCTAAAAAGGTTCCCCTTGAAGCAGAAGAGTGACCTTGCTCTGCTGAGCTGACATATGCCACTGGATTAATGGTCGAGCTCTGCTGGAGGGAAGCTCACGGAAACATTACAACTCCACAAGCTAGGCTGGCGGTGACCATTAATCAGGGGGACCAAAATCATGCATCAAACACACTCATTTAAAAGTAGTAAAAATGACTTTAAAAAAACTTTTTGAGAATTAGCTTATTGTTTGTCATCACTTGTGTTCAAGGAGATCACCGCTTGACTAAAATCTCCCTTGGGGAGACCTTTAGAAAGGTTATTGTGTGTACCCAGGGGCCAAGTGAATGCATGGGGCTTTTAAGAGCTGATACAAGTAACTAAGGGGAGGAGTTTTTGTTCTAGAGAATTTGATGGGAAAATTTATTAAATGGATTCTATCTTCCTATCTTAATTTTTCGATCTTTATTTAACCATGATTTCAAAATAATGGGTATATGAATGTTTGCCTCTTTGTGATTGTTTTATGTTATTTTTAAAACTGGAGCGACTGGATTTAGTGGTATGAACATGTGTCTTGCAAACTTGTTAGGCAATTTTTCAGGAAACTAAAGTTTGACTCAACATATTTAACTATTAACTATGCTAAAATTATCTTAGGCTTAAAAGTACTGTACATTCTTCCATCATATTAGCTAATGAAAAATTTTCAAGATATTTTTCTACAATTTTTGAAAAGAAAAAATGGACTCCATCTAATATCCTGAGATTGTCCAATTTAACTTAGCTGACATTTTTTTTAAAACCCCTTTGATGAAAAAATTGAGTAGACATAATTTTTTTTTATACTTTTACTAGTTTATCTTTTAGAGTAATGATGCTATACATAATACATATAATTTCATTAATAGGTGGAATAAATAGAAACATCTGGCATTTATTAAGAAAACCAAAATAAATTTGATATTTAAGATTATGGTTAATGTAGTAAGGTCTGTTGTGATCAGATTTCAAATTTATTCTTCTCCTAAATAAGAGTTGCTTTCTTTTACCATAATCTTCAATGTTACCTTCTGATTATTAGCCATACATTACACAAGAGTATTGTTTATGCAGAATTATTTATTTGTTTTGGAGTTTAGTTATAGGATTAAAATAGTTGATACTTGTGTGATCAGTTAAATATTATTTAATATTTGGTTATAAATAGAAAAAGTTAAATAGGCACACAATGGAAAGTTAATTTCCTTAAATTTACAAAAGAATAATAGATATTTTTTGTAAACTGGAAATTTGAATCATCCATCGTTTGTACCACCTTCCTTGTACCAAGGTACCTAGAAAACAAAGTTAGTAATGTGAAATTTGCTCAGGGAAATTACTTATCTTAGAGCAGAGATGGCAAATGCACTTTGGGAGGCCAAGGCGGGAGGATTGCTTGCAGTTAGGAGTTGGGGATCAGCCTGAGCAACATAGCAAGACCTCGTCTCTACAAAAAATAGAAAAATTAGATGAGCATGGCGGTACATGCCTGCAGTCCCACGTAGTCCCAGCTACTCGGAAACCAAAGGCAGGAGGATCACTTGAGACCAGGAGTTTGAGGTTGCAGTGAGCTATAATCATGCCACTGCCCTCATGCCCGGACAACAAATGGAGACCCTGTCTCCAACAAAAAAAAAAAAAAAAAAAAGGAATTGCTTCTATATTTGTGTGCCTTTCATTTGAGTATGGCTCTATTTGATGCTTACAGATTGAAATGATTTTGGCCAACGGTACCAATAGAGTATAAATTTCTCCAGGGTAGATTCTTGTCTTATTCATAGAGACAGCCCTTACTCCAAGTACAAAGTTTAGCCATAGAAGCCACTTAGTGTATTCATGTTGAATTGCATGCTGCAAAACTTTATGGTCTTTAAACATAAGCAAAGCATATTCATTGGTTGTAATGTGAGTAAGTTATAATTTGCTTCTGTGTAACTGTGAATGCATAACTTGTGACATTTAACTTGAAAAGTAATATGGTATTTGTCATCTGCTATGGTTTTCCCCAAGCCTTACAACTGTAGGATTTTTCTCCATAGGTGCTACAGCACTTAAGAATGGGGGCAATCAATGTGTGCTAAAATGTTCACTAAAATGATGTCAGCAAATGGTTTCATAAGGAAGGTGGAACTTAATCCTGTCCTTGAAGAACAGGCTGGGTTTGAGTAGGTGGAATAAAAGAAGACTGACATTCTTTGAAAAAAAAACAACATGAGCAACAGCTTAGAGATATAAATAAGTGTGTCCACACTGGCCAGCAAGAAGCGTTAGAAATTCTGCTAAATCATATTGACTAGTGTTGCCTGACACTATGGAGAATCAGGGATGTGCCCCATACTGAGTTTGAGCTTCATTTTGTTGACTAAGGAAGAGCAACTCGAACACTTTGAGCCTCAGTTCTCCTCAGCTATAAACCGGAGAAATTAATACCTAACTCAGAGGGGGATTGTGTTTATGTAATAAAATAATTACAGATAAGTAGGTTGGCATGGAGTTCAGCATGTAGCAAGCTCTTACCGACTGTCCTAGCGATGTGGAGCAAGGTGTATATTTTGAGAAGAAGGATGAAATGATGAGAATTGTACTTCAGGAAAATTAGTCTAGCATTGTGATGTTAGATGACTGCAGGGGCAAGAATTTGGGGACAAAAGAGCCGCAAGTTGTTGCGTTGGTTTAGCAATTAGCACATATTTGAGTAAAAGTAATAAAAATAATGCCTACGATACAGATTTGGAGAAAGAAATAAACAGATGTAGAGGCTAGAAGAGTGTGCATTTGTGTTGCATTACATTTTGCATTATGGGTCCAAACTTCTAAAGAGAGCAGTGAGCAAATATAGTTTCCAACAGTGCAGGTGATGGGTTCAGAGGTAGGGACAAAACTGACCCTCCCAGGCAGGAAGTAAGCAGTGAGAGCCTTTTGTTTGCATGCCTGCCTTCCAGCCCAAAGGCAGACAAAGAGTGACCTTGGGCTAGAGGAGGAGGGGAGGGGAATAAACCAACCCAATGGGTACTATGAACCCTATTTGGGTGACGGGCACACCTGTAAGCAGGACTCAAGCATTACAGAAATGATCCATGTAACCTAAAACATTTGTACCCCCTTAATATTTTGAAATTTAAAAAGTGGGTTCCCTGGAGAAATTCTCGAAGATTTCAAGGAAGTGTTCACATAATGAAAGAATTCCAGGAGGATCAGGAAGTACCATTTAGTGTACTTATTTATGGGTTAAGTAGTTAGAGAAAGAGAAAGAAGGACTAGAAAGTGTGCCATAAGACAATAATGTAGGAATAAGTGGGCCAAGCAGAAGTTTTACAATAGGGCAAACAAGCTGAGCAGTTCAGGCTTGTGTGATCTGTGATCATGGTCACATATTTTAAAGCTTTTCATTTCTTTTTTATTCTATAGGGTTTCATAAGAATTGGCGATATCAAATGACTGAATTTTTGCCACATTATGCTTTTTACCTGAAAAAAAAAAGATATTTAAAACATATATTATTTAACAACTCTTTTCAAATAAAATAGAATATCATCATTTCTATTTAATTCCTAAAAGTGTAACATGACTTATAGTCTATGGATGCAATGTAAATAATGAGATATGGTTGTAAATTATGCAGAGGTGCAATTGAGAATTTTAACTATCTGAGTCTTTTTTACTCATCAAACTTGTTTTGTTAACGTTAAATAGGTTGGTATGGATAACCACTTTTAGGGGTTATGAATCATTCTACATTGATTTTTTTTTTTAGTTTTAGTTTCTTTCCTTTGGGTAATTGTTGAGACAGTTTCAATTTACAGAAAACATTTCTAGCGTCACATCAACTTCTGAAAGTAAAGCTTTAGCACGGAAAATTTGACAAAACTTTAGAAAACTATGGTGGAGTCAGAGCCTGCACTTTTTAAAGATATTTTGCAGTTAATAGAAAAGATACTGAACCAGAGAGATAGAATAGACTAACTTTTGTTGTTAGCATCCAGATGTACACTGAAGATATTTAAAGCATTGATATATGTTTGAGCTTTGGGTTGCCTTTATCCCAGGTTAAAATGTTAGTATTGAAGGCAAGATTTTGCAGCTCTGGTTGTCTTTTAGCCTTCAGTTTCCTGATGCCTCACAGAAGTGTCTTCCATTGGCACCATATGATAGTGCAATTATTTAACACTGAGGCAATCCTAACAGATTATTTTAAGTGAGTTAAATTTGTTTCATACTCTTCAAAAGATCTCAGCACCTGAGTTAGTTGGAACAATTAAATCCTTAAATGCCTTTGGTTAAAGGCTGACAAACTTATTGAGATTTAGCATTTTATTATAATAGAATATTTATACAAGGGTGTTCTCTAATCGAATTCTGATCTTCAAGAATGTATTAGTAACTGACGTTCTATGTGCAATATTTAGAAGACGTGAGAACTCGTTGGCAAGAGTGTGTGTAATTTTAATGTGCCAATATATTTCAAAATACTGCAGATCTCTGACTCACATATGAAATTTTTTTCTTTGAAATAGACTGAAACTTTTTCCACCAGTGCCTTACTCAAATATTAAATCATGCTGGAGATGAGATTTTATTTGAAGACCCCAAAAGTCAGTGGCTGGTTAAGAAAGAAAATAAGGGTTTTGCTGGTTTTGGTCAAAATCTTGATTCACATTTCTAAAAAAAAAGACCCCCTCATTCTCCTTCACGTTGGTAATTGCAGGCTGGTCAATTGTTCTAGGAAATCTATTTAATTCCATCCTTTGTGTCAAGCTAATTTTGCCATACTTTCCATACTGCTCAGATAGCAAGTTTCTTTGAAAGAAGAAGACAGGGTCATTATCAAAACTAGAGATGTGACTAATAAAAAAAGGAGTCCTCTTGACTTCTTTTATATTATTCATTGCATTGTGTAGGAACATTGTGTAGGAACATTGTGTAGGAACACACATACACAAATGCTTTCAAACACCACAATTGACACTTGTTCAGCACTATTTTTTGTGGAAGCCAAGTAAATTATGTGGAAGAAAGTAATCTGCACATTGTGATCACAGATAGTCTTCAAAAAGACAATCCAAAATCATGCATTTATGTCAAAGTTAGTTGTACTAAAATGACTTTAGGAAATTCCTCCTTTAATGTTTGTACTTCCAAACAACTATGACCTAAACCATATTATGATAATTTTACAAATTAGTTCCTTAATAAAGTTGTGAAACCATTAATTCTTTATAAATTTTCTTTTAGCTGCTACATCGGTATATTTATTTTTTTAACTCGACAGTTTATTGTGGAAAATTTCAAGTATGTGTAAAAGTAGAGAGTACTACAATCTACTCCCATACATCCACCATCCAGCTATTAAATAATGGCCAATTCTTTATGCCCATACACTTGCTGCCCCTCACCAGATTATTTCAAATGACAAATTAAAAAAAGAACAATACTTCCTTAATATCATCACATAGCTAGTCATTTTCAAAATTTCCTCAGTTGTTTCTTGGATGTTTTCAATACAGTAGTTTATCTGATCTACATCTAAACAAGATTCATGGCTTGTATTTGGTTGATATAACTTTTAAATGCTCTTAATTAATACTTTACCTTTCCTTTGCTTTTTATTGATTAGCTGAAGAGAATGGTTTTTGTTTTTTTTTTTTTGGTCCTGTAGTCTCTTGTTGTCTGGATTTTTTCTGATTGACTGCATCCTTTTGGTATCTTTTAACATGCTCCTCTATCTCTGTATTTCCTGACATCTGGTAGTTAGATACAGAGCTTGGTGTGATTGCTTTCTTCATTCTTTTCTCTGTTTCTTTTTCTCCTAGGGACATATCACTAGTGGTATTAAGATGAAGCACATATTCTGGTTGTCTTCCTTTTTGTGATTTTAGTAGCCATTGATGATCATTACCTAGATCCAATAATGTATTAGGGGTTTGTAACAAGGTAATTTTATAATTTCATCATTTTTAATTGATTAGCTAGAATACACACAATTCAGAGTAATTTTCCCTCATAAACTATTTAGTTATTCTGAAATATATTTCATACAGGAAAGGCAGATTGAATGTTTAAGTTTTCTCTTTATTTGCTGGCTATCATAATGTAATTGTAACATTTCCCAAGGTAACCACCAAATTTTTCTTTTTAGTATCCTTATAGACTCATGAATTTTGACATTAGATTTATTTCAATATATTTTACTTTTCTCCATTTTACTTTTTTTACTTACACTATATCCTAGAGACAATTCCATTGCATTATAAAAAGATATATTTCATTTTTTTACATCTGCACACATTTCCACTGTGTGGATTTACCATACATTATTCAATCAGTATCCTTTTAATGAACATTAGGCTTTACAGCTTTTTGATAATATAAAAGTGCTACAATGAATGTGGATATGTAAATCAACACATATCCAAGTGTATCATGATATAGGCACATAGAAATTTAATTTTTGAGACAAAGGGTAAACATATATGTAATTTTGCTAGATATTGTCAAATTTCCCTCCATAGGTATTGTGCCATTTTACAAGTGCATTTCTAATTGTATAAGGAAAGACTGCATACATTTATATTAATATAAAGTATGACTAAAGGCTAAATATGATCGAATGTCAACAGAAACAAAGAATTATCTAAAATATGAATTGCATTTTTATTTAAGCTACTATTCCTATTGATACTTATTTGTTTATACAATAGCTCTGTCTTGATGGGAGCTTTTGTCACAAGATAATATTTACTAAATCTAATTCACCACAATTATATAATGCAAAGTTATCAGTATTCAAATACATTCTCATTTATTAAAGACTATTATCTAGGAAGCAGGCTTTGCTTCCGCGTGATTCACCTTATTATTAGAAAACTTGACAGGAGTAGAAGTTATAAATTTTTTAATTGTCCACACCTCATCATAGATATTAGCCCCTTCTCATCATAAGCCATAACCTATACATTATGAACCCAGCTCAGAAAGTCACTAACTTTTAGACTAGAGAATAATGAAATTTTAAAAATATTCTTTTAAATACTTAGATTTGCTACTTAAGGGTGTCTTAGCATGGATTGATATACTCCTCTGGCTTAAAGTGTTGAGTGAATAGCAATGAGATGACTGACAAAACCCAAAGTAATAGTCCTGTATCCTTCATAAACCACTATTCCTAAAATCTGCTTTTCTTTATTGATGTAATAGGGGGAGAATTAATTTTAAAAGGTGGTAACTATTGATTACTTAATGGAAGAAGATAGTGTAGAGAAATGCTGAAGTGAGTCTATTCTGTGCCCTCCTGTGTAACAGGACCCATTATCCAGTAGTGGAAATCATGCCGTAACTCTCATTAATATTTAACAGGCAGGAGGCAGGCTGGATGTACGCTACAAAATTGCCCTTGGCATGAGCTTCAAAAGTTCATAGAATGTTTTAAGTATATAAAAGAGTAATAGATTTCCCTGTGTTCAGATTGTTTATAAGCAGGACAACAATACCTTCAATTCCCCTCTGTGATGCTGAGCAATGATGGCCAGATGGAAACGCCTACTAGGCAAGTTGGAGTGATTAATGCTCTGGAAAGTCACTCTTGGTTAGTAAGTACTGCATGAGAAGACTTTGTATTTTCCAGTGTGATTTGCAATTTCAGCCCTTCTCTTCCTCGCCTCTCGCCATAACCCGAAGGGTTTGTTCAGCAGGGGTGGCAAGTCAGCACGAGGCGTTAATTGTGTCTAACACAGCCATCATCCTTGGGGCAATATTCTCTATCACACTGTCTGTCAAGCTAACCCCTTGTCATATGTCAGGATCTTTTTATATCAGCTCATTTAAAAGGGAAACAAGGATTTTTAAAGATAGCTGGTGGGGAAACATGAGTATAAAAGTGCTTCTAAGGACTAGGAGCCTTTGAAACTGACTTGAACGAAAATGGGCTGTGATTTCTGAAAGGACAATATAGCAGGTCCTCGAATAACATCATTTGGTTCAACAACGTTTCCTTATAACATCAATGTGAAAAAGAAATCAATTCCTGGCCAGGATCACCGTGTGGAGTTAGCATGTTCTCCCCATGTCTGCGTGGGTTTCCTTCCACATCCTAAAGAGGGGCCCGTTAGGTGAATCACCATGTCTGCATGGTCCCAGTGTGAATGAGAGAGAGAGAGAGAGTGTGTGTGCGTGGAGTGCATCCTGCGATGGGATGGCATCCTGTCCAGGGCTGGTTCCCGCCTTGCCCCTGAGCTGCCAGGAGAGGCTTTGGCCACCTGCAACCTTAAGGGAGAATAATTGGGTAAATAATTATCTTAACCTGTTTTTATTAATCTTTTTAAAATGTCTGTATAGCTCACATTTATTTCAATGCTTAATATTAGAAGTGTTTCGGGTCTTTATTTAGAAGTTCGGTGGTGTTTTTACGTCCAGAAATATGCCATAGGAACTTAACTCTTGCTTGTATCAATTAGCCTATGGTGAAATGGGTTTTGTTATCATCGTCCCACGTTGTCACTGTTTCTAAGAACTTATCCACGACACTAAGTGAGGACTTGCTATAGGAGGTTTTATAGATTACTGACTTCCATTTTTAATTTTTCAAATTACCAGGTTATTTTTCAGTATTTAGTTTTAAAATATGATAACCTAGAAATGAGATAAAGTCCTTAAGAAAGGACATATTCTTGGGATGTATGGGTATACAAAGAACATAGTATCAGATATCCACCATCCCAAACAATGCATAAAATTAAATAGAGAGGAAATATCAATTTTTTGACTCAATGACTCTAAAGAATTTTAAAATGTGTTTAAGGGAATCGTTTACTTTGTAGCATATTATTTATAATTACCTGCCTAGAATGAATTGCATAATAAAAATTTAGCTTTGTAAGCAAAAAATATCCAAGGGTACGGTCTTCTATTAACATATTGAGCTTATTCTCAAAACCAGTGAATGAAACTGACCCAGAGGTCTCATTGTAATTCCATTTTAAATTTGTAAAAATTCAGTTTTATTCCCAATCTTAGACTGTGCATGCCTAAATGCTGCTTTCAATTTATGAATAGGTCTACATCTGTGCTTTTTCTTTTTGATATCCAGTAGAGAATTTCAAATTATCAAGAGTTAGTAATAGGAAATGCATTTTTTGTTCATTTCTGTTTTAAACTTGATCTTTATGAAGTGTAATGGTGGATCTACTCAGATGCTTGCTTTTTGTTTGTGTGTTTTGTTGTTGGTATTTGTTTATTGGTTGGTTGGTTAGTACCACATGCCATTACCTTATAGAAATAAGTCATTGGTTAGCTCATTTCAAAAAGCCTCAGTTTAGAACTCACAGATTCTTCACGTGCCACTCTCAAGAGCAAAATTAATACTATAAATTAAAAATAATTAGACCAAGATTTTCCTCAAGGTGCTTAACCCTATAACATAAAACATGGAAAGACATTTTATCAACTGTACATATAAAAATGTTAATAGTTATACCTTCAAAGCCTTTGGATACTCAAGAGGGAAGAGCTTTTTAAAGCCTGTATTTGTAATAGGCGGGGCTTATTAAACTACAGTCTATTTATTAGTTTGAGCAGTGAAAGTCACAAGCCCTAAGTTTTCTTTCCTTTTCTTTCCTTTCCTATTTTATAGCGCAGCAGCAGTTTTGGGAATTTTGATCGTTTTCGGAATAATTCCATGTTAAAACCAGATGATTTAACTGAGGTTAGTATTTTATTCCATTTTTATGAATGTTATGTAAGCACATTATGAAATATGATGAAGACAATATCACTTCTTCAAAGTACAGTAAGAAAAATACATTTTCAGATCATAGCCTTGCATATGTTTTTGTGATAAATGAACAAACAATGATTTTGTACCTAGTACCATACCGGGCATTTAGAGTAAACATCTATCTAAGAAGCCTAACAGATGTCTGAAGGCATAACATGAATCTAAGAAGATAGTTAGAATTCAAAGTAACACCAGCAATGCCAAATTTCCTGAGCATTTCCATCCTAAAACTATATATATACACACACACAAACACACACACACCACAAGTACATATATATCCCTCAAAGTTTATGTAAATTATAATTGCTTTAAATTAGGAAATGATAAAGTGGCTTAACTGTAAATTTGTTAAGGAGAGCATATGGCTGTTCACTTGCACTCTCGTACTTCTACCATTGAAATGTCCCATTGGTGACCACTACATACACATTTGTAAATTGTGAACACTTAAAATGCAGCTGAAGAAAAGTTTCCCATAAAATTAATTTACATAATAATAGGACCAATAATATCTACATTTAATTGAGCACTTCCCATGAAATAAGCACAATTGTAAACACTTTACCTATCTCTAACATAGGAAGTATTAATATTTCTATTTTAGCAATGAAGAAACACACTTGCTTCATTGAGTAAAATCACTCCTAAATTAGAGTTATTAAATGATGAAGGTAAAACTCAATCTTTTCTCTCACTCCAAAGTTTGCCATATTGTCTATAGACCAGGGGCCACATGTGATAAGTGATTAATGAAAGATATAACAGCTAATGATATAGTAAAAAGATGGGATGTATACTGAGAAAATTGAAAATACATGCTTATCATTGAACCTGATTCAGTGACCTCACAGGCGGTATATTCTTTTAATGTCAATAGGTTTTAGATCTTACAATTATCTTCAAATGCATCTATATATGAATACAATATTTTAAAATATTTTTATTTCAGTAATGGATTCTGAACAAAAGAAACGGAAATAAAATGACATATATTATTACTTTATAAATATCTCCATTGGTGCATATACATGCATGTGTGAATGTATAATATATCCCCTTTTATCCATTTATATACTATATATCCATTTTTATCTATTCTATATATTTGTATATACATGATTATGGATAAACTTGTATATAGCTATATGGTCAATCAACATTTAAATGATTATAAGTAATACAATGCAACATATATACATATACATATGTGTGTATATAGACGGAGAGCAAGAGCAGGAGAGACAGACATATAACTTTACTTTCACTTAGCATCTTGTATAAACCTTTAATTCTCCAGAATCATACATAGCTATATTTTACCGTTATTTAGTTTATAATTCTACAGTTAACCTATAATAGATAGCTCATACTCATTCAGGTTCCTTGATTAGTAACAGTGGCCTAGTAATTTGTGAAAAAATTTAGTGAAGCTGATAAAATAGCTTTCACACTTTTCAAAAATCCAACATTCATTCAACAAATAACTACTTCAGATCCATGACAGTGTTTTCATTAGGCACTCAGGAAGTACTCTTGCAATAACAGATGAAAATCTTTACTTCATGAAGCCTGCAGTATAGAGTGAGAAAAAGATTAAAGAGGCAACAACAACCAAACCATAAATAATATCTAAATAAAAATGTGATTCAGGCTATGGAGAACAGCATAGAAGCATGTTAAATTCAAGAGATATGCTTTGAAGCTTCTGTAAATAATGATAGAAAAACCTGAAAAATATTTGTGCTACTTTTTCTGAAACTTAGATAGTGGTAAATTAACACCAGTAATAGTAAAATAATATACTTTCTTATATATTTTAGTTAGTAAAATAATTTTACAATGAAGATAGAGAAAGTTTAGGTAGAGAAAAGAGAGAAGAAAAAAGCTAACTCTAAAATTTTAAGGTGTTTCCAAATTATATTTTACTTGGGGCTTTTGAATTAAGCAAAGAATCTTTACCTTTATAACCTTGAATGTAGAAATTAATAAAGTGCAATGAGGGTTTAAATTGGCTGTCCATTCATATTTATCATAGGCAATTTGGGGTAAGATATGAAGCAAAACATAATATTCATTAATAATGATGTTAACTATGTGGTTAAACTTTCATATTAAAATATTCAAGTTCACTAAAGAGAAGTTTCCCATCATTTTCTATACTCAGGGAATGACTGGCTTGTCCACCTATCAGGAATGATGGGCAGTGCCAAAGTAGATGACCCTCAAGGTTCCTTTCTGGCAAATCTGAGGTATTAAGGATGTGCAACCCAAACATGTCCTCCAAAGAAAAAATTGCTGCAAAGTTCTACGTGGGAATTTTTATTTATTCAAAAAATATTCAGTGCCAGTTATGTGTTTGGAAGTATTCTAGACACTCAGAATAAAGAAAACAGATAAAGTCTCTATTCTCATGCATCACAGTTGGAGATGTACACAACAATCAAATGAACAAACAAATACATTACTGAGTAATGTTAAGTACTTAGAAGAAGAATAAAACAGAGTAAACAAACAGGAAGGATGGACAAGTGCAGAGGGTGATCAAACAGAAAATTTCTCTCCTCTTATGTGACATGTGAATAGAAACCTGGATGACTGAAGGAAGAAATTTGTGGATATCTAAGGGAAGCCAGTGGCAAAAGCAAGTACAAACATGGTGAGAACCTGATAGATGAACAGCCAGGGGGCTAGCTCAGCAATACTTTATTACAGTTGTTTTCAAACAAGCGTGTGTCAAAATCACTTGAAGAGCTTGTTAAAACACAAATTGTCCCCAAGTGATGTTGATGCTGCTGGTCCAGGGACCACATTTTGAGAACCACTACTCTAATTAGCAAGGGAGAGCTGAGAAGTAGCTCGAGTCGAGGTGGTGAAGATATTTCATTTCATATAGATTTCATATAATGCAACAAATATCACATTCTAATATATATTATATTAATTATACCACATTATTTTATGTTATGTTATAGAGCCTTGCAGACTATGAACACTTTGTGTTTTACTATGAGTTAGGAAGTCATTGGTTTAACGAAATTCCTAAGTATAGGCAGAAGCAGTCCAAATAAGAGATTTGCTTAGTGCAGCATGTGAATTACATTAAGATTTCTGTACTAATATCTGCAAACAGTTCATATTTACTATTGCTTGAGAAGGTGGGAAATGCACATGCTAAGGTGAAAAAAATGCAGTTTCTCAGTGGATTTAATTAATGCCCGAAATTCTTAAAAATAACCATGACCATCTCAATCTTTATGAGAAGCAAGAGGATATTTTAAGGCCCATTCAGCACAGATAGACACTATAGCTTTTCTAAAGCCGCCAATAAAATATCTCCCATCCATGTAGACACAATCACTTCCCATGCTTGGTCTTTAATTCTATTTGTTCATTTCAAAAACAAGAAGAAATAAAATGGTTCTTCCATACAGCTATTAAAAAGTAACCAAAATTCTCAAAAAGAATTTCAGATGTGAGGCTCATGGTCTTCTTCACAAGTTTTACTTTCTGAGTTTGTGTGTCACATAAGCATCCAGGCCTAGACAACTTTAAAGATATGTATCATGTCCAGATTATTTGAAATTTTGGAGGCTGCTGCACAGGACATGTAGGAAGTCTACAAACTTGGAATCTTCTTTCTAATAATGTTTTCAGATCAATGCTTTTTATTTCTTTATTATTTTGTCTTTTGTCAATGATTCAAAACTAGAAACATGAAGGGGAACCCATAAATGAAAGTGGAGAACAAAATAAAACTTCAAATAATGGAGGAAGTTTGGGTAAAAAAATGAGAGCTATTTCATGGACAATGAAGAAGAAAGTGGGTAAAAAGTACATCAAAGCCCTTTCTGAGGAAAAGGTGAGTGTACTCTACTAATCATTTGTATTTTTCTATTAAATCTTTCTTAAAATGTTCAATGATTTCTTCTAGATATAGAAGTACTTGGTGCTTTATGAAATACTTAAGCATCTATTTTCTACCTCAGTCATTATGCCCAGAAATTGGGTGGAAGAAAGGTATTATAACTTTTATTTTAATAGAAGAAACTGAGGTTCAGAAAGATCATGCATCTAGTATGTGAAAAACAACATGTCATTAATATTGTAGTGAGCATCAGTACTCTATACCTTTTTATTGCTAAATAGTATTTCATTTTATAGATTAACCACATTTAATTTATCCATTCATCAGTTCATGGACATTTGGATTGTTTCCAGTTTTCAGCTATTATAAATGATGCTGCTACAAATATTTGTGCTCAATTTATTGTGTGAAAATATTTTTTCATGTCTCTTGAATATATGGTAACTCTGACTAATATATTGAGAAGCTGGCAAACTGTTTCCTTAAGGAGCTGTATCATTTTATATTCCCACTAGCAAGGTATGACGGTTCCAATTTATCCACATCCTTGTCAACACTTACTACTATCTGTCTTTTTAATGCTAGCCATCCTAGTGGACATGAAGTGGAATTTGATTGTGATTTTGATTAACATTTGGTTTTGATTCACATTTTCCTGGTGACTAATGATGTTGAGAATTTTTTCATGTGCTTATTAGCCATTTGTATATCTTTTTAGAGAAACGTTTATTCAAATCCTTTGTCCATTTTTATTAAGTTTTAAATGTTTTGTATATATTCTGGATATAAGTCCTTTATCAAGTATATGACCAGCAATATGATATATTTTCCTGATTCTCTGGATTGTGTTTTTACTTTCTTGATGGTATGGTTTGTGGCACAAATGTTTATAATTTTGTTGTAGTTCAATTTATCTTTTTTTCTTTTGTTTTGTCATTTGTGCTTCTGTTATCGTATCTAAGAAATCATTGTATAACTGAAGGTCATAAAGATTTATTCCTATGTTTTCTTCTAAGTGTTTTATGGTTTTAGCCCTTAAATTTTGGTGTATGATCCACTTTGAGATAATTTTTCTATGTAGTATGTAGGAGGAGTTCAACTTCATTTTTTTACATGTGGCTATCCAGTTGTCCCAACACCATTTGTTTAAAAGACTATTCTTCAGCTGTTGTGTTGTCTTGGCACATTTGTTGAAAATCAATTGACCATAAATTATGTGGTCATAAATACATGTATCATAAATATGTTGGTTTATTTATAGACCTCTCAATTCCACTCTATTGATTTATATGTTTTATACCCATTCTTTTTTAACCCACTTCAACGGGGCTTCTGTTCCTAGTACTCCATTAAAACAGTTGTCACCATCAGTAGTGACTTCTGTGTTGTCAAATCCAACGGTCAATTTTCTTTCTTCTTACTGCTTTTCAGCTGTATTTGACACAAGTAGTGATTTTCTTACACGTGAAACATTCTATTTTCTTGGTTTCTTTGGCTGGGCATTCGTCTGGTTTTTCATCTTCCTAATAGCTTCCTTTCTTGGCTCTGTTTTCTTTCTTGTCCATCTAAATATTGAGTCTTCCTGAGGCGTGTTTCTGGGTGCTCTACTCGATCTACCTTCTCTTCCTAAATGATCTCATCCAGTCTCACGGCTTTGTTTTTCACAATTATATCTCTAGCTGTGACCTCTTCACTTATCTATTCTATTTATACAACCAGTTGCTTATTTGATATCATCATTTAGATGTTCACTAGATATCTGAAATCTAATATATCCAAAGCTGAAATATTGATTCTCTTCGCTTCTAGAAAAAAATGGTTTCTCATCCAGTATTCCTAGTGGCAACAGACAACACTGTCATAACTCTACATGCTAAAAGGAAGAAGAGGGAGAAGGAGGGGGAGGGAAAGAGAATCTAAGAATCATTCTAAATTCCTTCTTGCTCTCATTTTTCACACTAATTCCTGAGTACATCCCCTAGGTTCTAACTCCAAAGTATATCTAAAACCCCTAATTTCTCCATGTAAACTGTTCCTGCCTTAGACTAAGTAACCAAACTCTCTTACCTGGATTACCACAGTAATCACCTAATTGCTTTCCATTCTTTTACCCTTTCCCCCATAAAATCCATTCTCCACATGAAAGCCAGGAAGATCTCTGAAAAGTGGAAATCAGGACATACCACTCCCCTTCTTGTTAAAATTTCACAGTGCCTTCACAATGCACTCCCTTACTATGGTGTGTTCATTCCTGTCCTCTGAAAAGCAGATCCTAAGAAGGGCATAGAAACACCAAAGATTTATTGGGAGAAATGCCTGTGAAAGATAAAGAAGCAAAAGAAAAAATGGGCAGGGAAAGCCTTTAGATTGCAATGCAAGGCTGTCATCTGTAAAAGGAGAGCGGGGAGGAAGGAGGATCCCATAGACAGAGTCTCAGACTTCAGCACAGTTCTGAGAAAGCTTTGGCCAGGTTGGTAAAGAATCCTTTTACCAAAGTTTTCTATTGGAAGAGCTCCACATCCCACCAGAATGGGCTCAAATAATCTCCTCACTTTTTCAGTCACTGGCAGGAAGCATGGTTTCAGCCCAGACACAGTGGTGGATACAGAGGGGCAGTGCTGCAGCTGTCAGTAAAGAAGGGTCCCATAGCAAGAGATCTAAGTGGTACATGTCCATGGCCACCACACGTGATCTACAAAGCTCTTTGTTATATGGCTCCAGTCTACTTTTCTGAAGTCATGTACCAATATTCTTCTTTTTCTCCCTACATTGGCATTTTTGTTTTTCTCTGCACAATCCAAGCTAATTTTGAGTGAAAAAATGTCTCCAAAGCTTCACATAAGTAATATTTTCTTATCATTCAGGTTTATAATTGAGAGCATATATTGCCTTATGGCAGAGGTCTTTGGAGGCTACTTTATCTAAATCGGCCAACCTTACCCTGACCCTAACCTCAGTAGCGAGTTCTCTCACATCACCAGTTTTATTTCCTTCATAGCACTTATGATTCTCTGAAATTGTCTTGTTTATTTTGTTTACACACATCTCCCTAAACACTCTATACACACACACACATACGTAGACTAACACACTAGAATGTTCTTCATTAGAGTCAGGACACTGTTATCGTGTTTACTCGGGTAATCCCCAGTTCCTAGAACAGTGCCCAGTACCTAAGAGGTGCTCTATAAACTGTATTGAATGACTGAAGGAATGAATAGGGAATGGATAAAAGGAGAAAATCACACTGAGTGTATACCATATGTATATTCTGAACTTTTATCAATGTTTAGAAATACTCAAAAATGAGGAATATTAAATTATGTTCTGATGAATATTAAGAAATTCATAGGTTTTGTCCAAACTATCTAAATATGGAAAACATTTGAGATATTTTCAAGGAAATACAATTTGTTTTGAAATTGCCTGTCTTTTCTAATTTTATGCAAGATTTGCTTTTCACTTGACTAGGTGGCAAGCGCTGTACGAGATGTGTAAAGCTTCTTAGATAAGCTTTGCTTTTAGAATTGCAAAGTGTGCATGTTTTATTCATATCTAGTGATCTGGTAGGGTGCAAATAACTGACATGAAACAACTATGCAGAGTTTAAACTTGTAGTATCAGACCTCAATGGATTAGCAATGGTGGTAAATAGATAATAAGCAGAACATGAAGTAAAAGTGCTTTAACAGATAAAGCACAGATGTCAATAAATCGAACATTTCTGATTAAATAATCTTGGTATGATATTCATCCTAATTTGCAAAAATGAACCATTATAATTTCAGTTGAGTTCCACAATGAGGAATGTCTCATTTAAAGAGTTTTTCCAAGAATACTGTAAAATGTTTTGCTAGAAATTAAACTAAAGATTAATGACTCTCATATTTTATGCTGTTGTGTTCCTAAGTATTTTATTTCTAAAATATGTCTTGTTTATTAAATCAACATACACAGTGAACATCTCCGTGGAA
Organism: Daubentonia madagascariensis; assembly: GCA_023783475.1. NCBI lineage: Eukaryota > Metazoa > Chordata > Mammalia > Primates > Daubentoniidae > Daubentonia > Daubentonia madagascariensis. The sequence goes on along the minus strand of JAKFHU010001684.1, from coordinate 17,258,915 downwards.
ATCTGCTCTTTGCACTTAACCTCTGATATATTTTTCTGAAGGATGAGGAAGATGGAGAGGCTGTCCTCCCATATCGAAACAGTGACCCTGTGATGGGGACCCACACTGAGAAGGTCTCCCTCAAAGCCAGTGACTCCATGGATAGTCTCTACAGTGGGCAGAGCTCTTCAAGTAAGGCTAATAAATAAAGGACAAGGTCCTAGGTGTGAAGTCTGGGTTAAATTAATTAAAAACAGATTCTTATCACATTAGCAACAAGGTTCCAGCTACTTGATAAGAGAAATGGTGAACATGTAATAAGTATTGAATCTATATGCAGTTGCTCTTGTTAAAAATGATACATAATATATTAGATAGAATTATGTGTTGTTTTAAAACTTTTAACAATGTGGTCAGCAGGGCTCTTGGGGATGTGCTTCAAAAACATCATGTGGGGTGATTAAATATGCATCCCTAGAAAAAAATCTATGCGGGGGAGAACTAGTTTTATCTTGAGTCAAAATGTTTCAAATGACTTGAAGTATTCAGATAAATAAAATCCTGTTCTCTGTGTCTCTTCCTCCCTCTCACCCTCCTCCCTACTTCTCTCTCTGTCTCTGTCTCTCTCCCTCCCCCGTCTCCCACTCTTTTTCCTTACTCTCCTTTCCTTTTTTCCTGAAGTACTCTGAACAGTGCAGGACATTTGCATAGACTCTGACATGACTTTTTAGGTCCTGACCCAGCGTTAGTGAGTAAAGAGTAAGCAATACGTAAATAATAAATGGTAGTAATGTCACCAGTTAGGTGGTTAAAAGGAATCAGCAAGTGACCAAAAAGGATTTTCTAATGAACATTGATATTTTTCTAAGAAGGAAATCACTTAGGAGTTGGTCACATTTCCTGCTACAATATTTGGATGAAACTATTGATATCTGCAGTGTGCAGTATCAATAGTTTATGACTTTTTATATGTGGACTGTTATACATCCCTTTAATCTTTTCAGGGCTTTTAAATGTTTTTGCAAAGTTTATTTTCTTTTTCCTTTTAAATCAACTGCTTCTGTTATTTCAAGATGGATCACAAGGACCACATCTTTCAAATATCCTGAGTTTTATTCTTATTTTATTCCTATTTTCCTATTGGCTGTAGAACAGTTTTTCTGTGGCAAAAGCTAATGCAGAAACATTTGAAGGATGTATTTTTGTGTGTGTGAAATTGAGATTTCACTAGTATTCATTTCTTCTGGTAGTTTTAAAATTATAAATTGTGATGCTGAATGTGGGGAGAATTTTATTAATTAGAAGATACTAGCCAGGCGCAGTGGCTCACACCTATAATCCTAGCACTTTAGGAGGCTGAGGCAGGAGGATTACTTGAGGCCAGGAAATCAAGACCAACCTGAGTAAGAGTGAGACCCCCTCACTACAAAAAATAGAAAAATTAGCTGGGCGTGGTAGTGCATGCCTGTAGTCCCAGGTACTCAGGAGGCTGAGGTAGGAGGATCACTTGAGCCCAGGCGTTTGAGGTGGTAATGAGCTATGATGATGCCACTCCACTCCAGCCTGGGCCACAGAGCAAGACCCTGTTTGAAAACAAAAAATGTACCATGAAAAGCCTGGGCCTGGAGTAGTCATGGAAAAGAAGGTGAGAGGAGACGGTGGCCCTATTTAACTGATGTCATGTACAACTTAATTTCTGTGATTGGATGCAGCTCACCTTTCTTTTACACCAGTTCATATACAACATGGAGTATCTCGAAGGATCTTTACCTTATGTCACAATGGATGGTAGTGAAACCTGGGCTGTTCCCTCATTGAACAGAGTGCTGAAAGGCCAGACTGAAGGAGGAAGGAAGTGATGACTGGGGATGGGGTTTGGACAAGGACAGTTACTTCCGCTGGGAACCATTCTTGCCCCCAGGCAGGCAGCAAAATGGCATTTCTTTTCTATTTCTTTCCTGAGGTTCAAGATCAGAAAGGAAGGACCAAAAAACAAGGATTTGGAGCAGTTTTAAAACTCTGGTTTAGAACAGTTTTGAACCACTTGGGGGTAGACATCCAAACACACTTACTGCCTTTACACTCATACAACAGACAAAAGTGCCACCTTTTATGCACAGTAATGTTGTCTCCAAATGGCCTTTGGTACACATAGGACCCTGGGGGAGAATTTTTACTACAATTGTGATAAGTTGTAGGGAATTTTGTAATGCCATGTTTTGACCATTCGTGATCAATAGCATACAAAGATCAAACTGTTCCTATCAGTTTCTGTCTTTGTTTACATGTACAAAATTAATTATCTGACTTCACAGGATCAACCTATACCTTCCTCCTCTTTGGCAAGTGTCCAATACTTAACACAGTGTTTACTGGATCAGATCACAGAGACCAAGTGAGAGGGTGTTTGGGTTAGTGGTTGAGGAGAGATTGGCCAGATTGGCAGGAAAAAGGTCAGAAATAGCTCAGGGGACAGAGGTCATTAATGGAGAATGACTGGGAGACAGACACTGGGATCAGTCAATTCGACCCCCTTATGAGGCTGGCATCCAATGCTTCAGCATTACCAACACTTAGTTGTGTCCAGACGCTGGTTCAGAATGTTACATGCCTTCAGTGAGAAGCTAACATCTGCTTTATTCAGGTGGAATAACAAGCTGCTCAGATGGTACCGGCAACAGGGACAGCTTTCGACTGGATGATGATGGCCCCTACTCAGGACCATTCTGTGGCCGTGCCAGAGTGCATACTGATTTCACGCCAAGTCCCTATGACACTGACTCCCTCAAAATCAAGGTGAGAGGACTTCATATCCACCTTCTGGATGGTTTGTCAAATGCTGGTTGTATGATCTGTTTCAGGAAGTGCAAGCATTGGGAAGTAGAGGTATGAGTGTGTTCTTCCCAAAAGTAGAACTGGGGACAAGTTTACTGTGCCAAGAACTTGAATAAAACATGTGAGGTAGTAAGGGGGGATCAGTCCATTCAGGCTATTAGCATACGTTGCTGTTAAGTAAATATATGTCCAGAGTCTATCAGGAGGGAAGGAGTTATCTACATGTTTCTGAAAACTGAAAGTCTCACAGGTTGCTAGAGGTTCCCAGCTCTGCCTGATACTTACAGGAGTAAAAATAATGAGGCCAAGGAGAGGGAGAGAAGATGGAAATACCAGGCAAGAGCCCAGCAGAGCAAAGGCCTTGGGAACCACACTTTGCCAGGCAACTCCAGTACTTTTTAAGCTGGTTGCTGGGAGTAACCAGAGATCTTTCTCCCAGTTATATTTTCTCCTGCAGTCCCTCTTCTTACTCTTATTGTCTGTATTCACTTTCTATTCCTGTGTAACAAATTACCCCAAACTTAGAGGCATCAAACAACACAAATTATTGTTATCTCACAGTTTCTGTAGGTCACAAGAATGGGCATGGCTCTCCTGAGTTCTCTGCTTAAGGTCTTACCTGGCTGAAATCAAGGTGTCAGCCTGGTTGTGATCTCACCCCAGGTCTTCTGAGCTCACTGTCTGTTTGCAGGAGTCAGTTACTTGTGAATGTAGGACTGAGGCCCCTGCTTTCTTGCTGGATATCAACTGGAAGCCATTCTCAGCCCCTGGATTCCCCAGCCAGGGCCTCTCTACAACGTGTCCGTGTGTTCCTTCAAGGCCAGCAGGAGAAAACTCCACTCGTGCTTTAGTACCTTTCTTTTTAAGGGATCCCATCTGATTAAGTCAGGCCCACCCAGATGACCTCCCTTTTGGTTAACTCAAAATCAACTAATTTGGTGCATTAATTATATATGCAAAATCATATAAGGTAACATAATTATGAATGTGAAATCCATCATGTCATAGTCTTCTTCACACTCACGGGGTGGAGTTGGTTACGATAGTACAAACAGAAGAAGGCTTTGTGCTAAAATACTTTATAGATGTTAAATTACTCCTTATAGTATCACAAAGTGCTAAAGTTAAAGGGATATAAACTATGAATTTTCTATGCTAACACCAAATGAATGTTAACTAATAACTATGATACGTTATGAAGTGTTGATATTATTTAATATTTAAGGCACTCAGGTTTTCCCTTTATCCCTTCTATGCTATCGAATCAGAGTAAATTCAGCTGGAGAATGAGAAAAGCATTCTTCCCCACAGTTAGCTCCTTAGTCATGTATAGGAAATGATTTGAAGCCTCAGTTCAAGTCTTACGGAAAGGATGGCTGTATCCTAGTAACCATTTTGGGGGGAGAGCAGTAGAAGGGAATAAACACAACACATTTTGACTCAGAATAGCTTTTCAACTTCCTTACAATACAATGCCAGTGTGCCCCTGCCAGTGCTGCCTAGGGTGACTTTTACGGAGTTCTTATAGGACACACTAAGAATCCCCCAGTTACCACTGAAGATTGAAATACCCTTGTTCCCATCAAGGGTCTTATCCAAAATGAAATTGAGTCTTTGCTTGATAACCAGTGGGCTCTCCTGGAACACGCAGGTTTACAAATTTAAAGGATATAAGTTACAAGTTTACGAGTTTGAAAGATGATAGGAGGGATGCAGTGAAGGTCTGCCACACCTAGAAACTTTCTAGAGCTTCTGGAGAGTTCCCAGTCTGCTTAGCTGATGCCATCTAGCCTGAGATTTGATTCCCCCCACAGGGGTGGGGAGCCTGTGGCCAAATCCAAATCCTTTACTAAAAGAATTTGTTCTGTAAAATTTGGATTCAGTCAAAAGGCCACACTCAAGGATCCAGAAGGCCACATGTGGCCCCAAGGCTGCAGGTTCCCCACCCTGAAGTAACAGCTCACAGGCCCACACAGATAGATGACCACAAATCAGAAAGACCAGATCTTTCAATCACACTGAATTCTACCATTACAAGTAAAATTTGTGTTTAGATAGAAAATCACACATTCACAGAGCAAAAGGAAAAAATATTTTTAGTTGCAGATTTAACGTTTAGTTTGTTTGAAGGTAGACCCTAAAAAGTGGCAAAAATATTGGACCCTGTAGGGTCCTCCCAGGGCAGAAAGTTCTAAGTCTCAAAGGAGTAACTATGACTCTTAAATGTAGACACTGTACTTGCATAGAAATCAATTTTCTTTACAAAGGAATACCCCCGTGGGGTTTTCTACTCTTGCCAGTAACTGGCAGCACAGCCTGTAGCCAGTTATGGTCTTGGACATGAACAAGAAAAAAACCAATTGGTTTGCCCATCTCAATGTGCTTCATTCACACTTAAGTCCAAATTTTGTTGTGCAACTTAATCTAAATATTATTTCCTCTTAATAAAAGGAGATGAATTAGCACTGTAATAAGAATTATGCAGCATAATTTATCTATAGTGCACACACACTTTCGTGTGAGCTCTGCACAATTTAATTATTTTAGATGGATGAAATACTTCAGATGGGTTTATTTTACACTGTAGATAAATATTTCAGATGAACTGGAAACACAGGCAGAGTCACAGACTTCTCTTTCTTTCCCTCCCCCAGTTGGGGACCTCCTTCAGGGATGATGGCTTGAGCTCTGCTACATAAATATTGCTTTGACAGTATAAATGAAAAGAGCATTATTTTTTAGTTCAGACAACTTGAACTTGAGTTCTGGTTCTGACATTAACTTCCTGTAAGCTCTTGAGAAGTTGTTTAATATCTCTGCTTCTTTTTCTGTAATATTAAATGAATAATTATGATACCTCCTATGTGTGCCTAAGAGGTGTGTTGTAAGCATAAAATGATTTAGTGTATGCAAAAGTGTTTTGTAAATTATACTGTGGTCTACAAATATAAATTGATAAGTTGATATGATAACAAAAACATAAAAGTATGTAGGAGCTTTTTGTCAAACATTTTGAAGTTTTCTTCATTATTACTAGTAACTAATTTCCTTAAGCTTTTGAAAGAAGTGAACTTTTAGATTTATTTCTGTTATCTCTGAACCCCTACAACATAATGTTCTCATTATTCTAGTTTTGTATAATTTCATTGTTTCTATCCATTTTCATAGCATCATTGTTATATGAAATCTGATTTCTATATGTGTCTTTTCCCTTAGAAAGGAGATATCATAGACATTATCTGCAAAACACCAATGGGGATGTGGACGGGAATGTTGAACAATAAAGTGGGAAACTTCAAATTTATTTATGTGGATGTCATCTCAGAAGAGGAAGCAGCCCCCAAGAAAATAAAGGCACACCGAAGGAGTAAAAGGGAAAAACCCAACACTCTGCAGGAGTTCTTAGAGAGGATTCACCTTCAGGTTAGCAAACCTATGGCCTATTTGGTTTTGGTGGGCATATGAATGGAATAATTAAGGAGACTGGATCAGCATTTGTATAGTGTTGTTTAAAAATACAAGACTTACAGCAAAGGAAATCTGTTTTCCTAGAACAGCTCTTATTTCTCCTTTATTACTTTTATTATGCAAGGACAGGTCTTGCTATAATATCCCTTGGACAAAACCCTGATAGTACTTAGCAGTGACAGTAGAGATTAATGTTGAGAAAGTACAATGAAAATGAAAAATACCTACGAGAATAAAAGGCCCAGAGAAAATATCTAAATGAGAATGATAAAGAGAGTATGAAGAGTAAAGTCCAGAGAAGTGAAAGGAAAATGAAAAGGAAAAATTGTATTTTCTATAGAGCAGAGATGAAAATCAAGTCAAGAGAAAATAAGTAAATATAATGGTTTTAAAAGTAATTTGTTAGGAAACAGTGATCCTTAAGCCCCACAATGACTGTGTTAAGGAAACTGTGTTGTTCTATGTATATAATCCAATTATTTTCTTGTTAAATTAGCAAGGCTTTTAGGAAACATCCACCTTGTTAAATGGTGTGTACATATAATATACCTAGCCTCAATCAATTTACAGTTTTGCAATCCATTTCTAAAATTAGCTCAGCAGTACTTTGGTAGTTTTCAAAATTCATCAAGGCAATAGCCAATTAAACTTTCCTTAACTGTTTTTTTGAATTATCTAGTTATGTTTCTGTCTGTAGACACACTATCTAAGCCTTCCTACATTACTATTGGTGTACCCCAAATGGGATGCTCCTTGGAGGAAATACAGGCTGGAATCTTGCCTCTGCTATTTGTTGTGTGACCCATGAGAAAACCAAGGTCTAAGGGAGTGACATGACTTGCCCAAGAACCTGCAGTTAGATGGTTGTGTCAGAATGGGAATTTTTGTGTTCTCTATTCTAATTTAGTGTTCAATTAAAATACACTTTTTAAAAAAGAATTGTCATGACTCTTGCTTTCTTTTTTTTGTCATTGTTGTTAAAAAGGGCTGGTAATAAGTTATTCCTGATTACTTCAAACTTTTAGACTTCCTCTTATTTTATTTTAGTAAGTAAAATAAGGATATTGAAATTATGAAAAATGGGAGGAATTTTTGAGGAAGTTGCAAAAGCATTCAATTTCACTTTGCATTTTTATTCTGTTAGAGAGAATAGAGGTTACATAAAAAACATACAGACTTTGAAATCAGAAGCCTATGAATTTTAAACTAATACATATTGATGCAAATGATGGACAAAATATACAGGCTGAGAAAAGAAACAATACTGTCTGCAACTACAGTGCTTTTATGCTTCATAAACCATTTTAATTAAATAGAAAATCTGGAATCCTTTAGGTTTATATAATGCCTTTTAACCAAAATGCTAAACCCATATTTTATATAGAATAATGTCTGTTTCAAACTCATTTTTTAACCTATCCTAAGAAGTTAATAAGAGCAGATGTTTTTGCAACCAAGCAAACAAGAAGATATGTAGATTTGGAAATATTAGTATATAGTATACTACTGGCTAGAGGCATTTTATTGATAGACTTAAGGAAATGCTAGCTATGTCAATTTAGCTAGTTGAGAAGTTAAAAGTGCCAAATGGGATATGTGATCCAGCTATTTAATTAATCCATGATTTGGAATTGTATAGTTTAAGGTAATTATTTCATCTTTACGTTTGTCCTTCTAGAAAGTGAGAATTATATAACATAATCTTTTAAGTATCCTAGAGTTCATATGTGGGAAACTAATACAAGCAAAGTTAAGCAGAAGTTCTATTAGCACCTTTTGTTTCCATATACATTTCTACATTTTCTTTAAATCTAAAGAGAACTAAAAATAATATTTGAATCTAACTAGTTTGTATTGTACCTATATTTTCTCTCCCATAGGAATATACCTCAACACTTTTGCTCAATGGTTATGAGACTCTAGAAGATTTAAAGGATATAAAAGAGAGTCATCTCATTGAATTAAACATTGAAAACCCAGAGGACAGGATGAGGTTACTATCAGCTGCTGAAAATCTCCTTGATGAGGAAAGTAAGTGTGCACTCCTACTCTTGTCCCTAGCTGATAACAGCAGTTTGATGTAAATAGTAAAATCGTGAAAACAAAACTAAGAATCATAAAAAAGCATTCTTTCCCATAAAATAAGTATTTTCATATAAATTTGGAAATAACTGTGGTCAAATGTATAATTAGGAAGAGGAACATTTTTTCCTTATTGAACTCTTAGGAAATAAATGACTTTTCTGGGTACCTCATTTCGATTCTGCAGAGCTATTAATTTACACACAAGTGGATGCCTGCACTCCCAAAGACTGAGGGAGTTAGAGACAAATATTTAGTAACAGCATAAGCCATTAGTGAGAAATGTCACACATGGCTTCTGTAGAACAACACAGAGCATGGCTCAAAGCTAATGAGCCTTTGCGCCACACAGGAAAATTCATTTCATTAGCATATAGTCACATCTTGTACGTATTTATAGTATTCTTTCAGAATGCTATCACAGCTTGCAAAAATATTCAGCATCCACTTTTATTATCTGAGATGGTGCTCTGTATTTGTAAGTATAAACTGAAGAGGGAATAATACATGCAGATTCACAGAATACTGGCTACGCTAACAGGGTTTGTAAAGATAGGACAGCTTTTAATTTCATAATTCATTCAGACCACCCTTCCCACTAAATCTGGTCAGGCCTCCAAACCCTGAGCTCAGGATGTGCCAAACTCTGCAAGGAGTATATTATGAGGGGAAAAAAGGGGGGAGATGGAGTCGAATTTTAAAGATGAAGAAGAACTTAGATCATCGAATCCAGCTTTCTCTTTCAAAAATAAAACTACTAATAATTATTAACTATTTTTTTTAAACATGTGCTCTGACTAAAACTTTCGGCCAAGGTCTTTGCATTTATTACCGTCTTGAGTGCTCTCCGCAGCTCTGTGAGTTAGACAGCACTGCCCTCATTCTTATGATGAGAAACCGAAACGATAGTAACTGTGGAAATGCACACACAGCGAACCGTAGGGTGAGGAGTCCAACCCAGTTCGTGCAGCTGCGCTGTGCTTTCTAACACTACAAGTAACAGCCCAGATGGAGAACGAGGGGGAAAGCTGTGTTTAGGACCCGAGCTCCTTGACTATCCTTTCGTGGGCCATCCTATACTCTCATAAGCCCCACAAAATTGGGTCATTGCATATGTTTACTATACACTGGCTTTTTATCTAGTAGGAATTAGTTTACTTTTTTTAGAAACTGTTCCTTACTGTATTCTTATTTGCTGTCTCGTGTTTGCATAGATTTTCATCCTTTTCCAAGAGATTTCACATGCATGACTAACTTAACACCAGTAGGAAGGATTTCACCATTGGGTCTAGGTTTTTATATGCTTTCTTCGAAGTTGTGGGGGCTGGGAGATGGAAAAGAAAGGGAGATGGGGGTCCCAGAGGCAGACAAAGTCCAAACTGAAGAAAGTAGCCACTTTACTCAACAGTACAAGCCCAAACAAAATTGATCAGTGTAAACTGATGCAGCAGTCTCTTTCAGGTAAATTAGGCAGTTTCACATTTTGTCATTTCAAGATGTGGCTCCTCACTAAGCAAGGTTTGTCCAAGAAATAGATTTTGTAGATTTCTTGTGTTGATAATATTCAGTGTCATTGCCAAAACTCTCCAAAATAATTTGACCATGAAGTACAGGGAGGGAGAAGAGTATTTTTTGAACACTTGTAAATAATTGTTTTTCTTCCACAAGAGCATACACCTAGATATTTTGCCCAATTTACACATGAAGGAAAAATACAGAGGTGAATTGCAAACAGGTTGAACAGCTAGATAAGTAGCAGAGATGAAGTTTTAATCAAAGGCAGTGTGCTATGAAACTCTTCCACATGTGCAAACTGGTAAATAGGAGAGCAATGAATATTTGAAGATTGAAGTTTTTTGCTACTTCACCAATTTTCTCAATGGCTTTAGTTCAGTTTTCCACCTCAGAAAGTGAAAGGTGAGAGGCTACTCTGGCTGCCTGGCAACAGGGCTTGCGAAGAGAAGGGACCGGAGAGTCTCAGCAAACAGAGCTTTCAGCAATAAAAGTGTTCAGTAAAGACCCACAGAAGGAAGATGGGTCCAGGGCCAAAGGCTTGTGTCCGCTTCATTTTTCTCATTCTGCCTCCCTCACCACCTATCTACTTTCTATGTTAACAAAAAAATAATGATTTATAGGTGATACAATATAAAGTTGGGTATAATTTTAAAAACCACGTGACTCAAATTCCCCCTTTGCAAGATGTGAAAACTAAAACCCAAGTAGCTAAGTGGCTTTCTCAAGCTCACATATCTACAACTGAGTCTCCTAAATTCATTAGAAACATGTCCCAGTACAGCCTGATCTCTGAAAACAAAACAATATCTCCAAAGCATGAAATGACTTTTAATATTTGACATAAGAAAGGACAAGTTCCAGAAATTATTCCTCTATATAAAACTTTCGAAAATGGCACTTGAAGGTCACTAGAAGTCGATCACTTAATGATAGCTAGTAACTCCAAACATGCGCATATGGAGCCAAATTCTGGGAGATGAAAAATGGATAAAATGCCGATTCAACCAGTGTTTCTTGTCAACACACTACCCTGAGATTTTTCTTATTTTAATCTTACGGTCTAACATAGTATTAGAATATACATGTCAAAAAGATGCATATTACATGTTAGGCTATTCTGACTGAGAGCTATTTATCTTATATGAAACTGCTTTGCTCAAAAAATAAAGAAGAATGACTTCCATTTGCTGATAAGATGGTGAGTTCTGATGATTTGGCAGCATGCTGCTGCATACTTATTTTTATCTATTCTCTACTCTGTGAATCATATCTACTACTACCATGCTAAAGATTAAATGCACAATCTTCATGTACCTCGAATGATAAAGATTTTGAATACACGGTTATCTAAAACTGAGACATTATTAAAAACAAATTCATGTCACAGTCATAGGTTAAAAATAGTTAGCTTTTGTTTTTGAAGAGTGAAGTATGCAAATTGGCCAGGATTTTATGTATGCATTTTATTTTGATCATTGAATAATGTCAATTTGGGGAACATGAATACATTCCTAGGTTAGGGTTTCATTGTTTGTTAGGTTGGGAAATTGGAAAGTTTTGCTTTGCTAATCATTCAGTATAAAAATTGAGCAAACAGGGCATGTGTCTTGAGGATAACACATTGATAATATAGAAACAAAGTGCTATAGAAATAACACTTTGAGATAATGTAGAAAAGACCACAAGACCCATGTGAGCCTTTAATATATCTAAAGGGACCAAGAGGATGGGGACAGGACATGGAAAAAACCAGACATCTAAGATTTAGAGCAAACAATTTTCCTTTTCTCTTAGCTCAAGAAAGATAGCATTGTACCCACTTTGACCTTGAAAACGTAAACTGGATTAAACTTTTTAGGTCACTGCTTGACAGGAGGTAAAGATGCTTCTCCAAAAAGCTGATAAAAGGGCTGGCGTGTGGTGTTAGAGCTGATCACAGGATTACCTCTGGAAGAGGATAAGGACTTTGGGGCTCTGCAATCCCAGCAAGACCAGCAGAGATATTTGGAATTTGCTCCTGTGTTGCATTAGAACTGAGCAGAACTAGGTCATTGGTTCCCTCAAATGGGATTCTAGATAAGCTTACAGGGAAGAGAAAAATTGGTGTGAGACTCAGCTCCTGAAGGAACAAAAGAGCAGAATCTGTTTATTTTGTGCACAGAAGAGTTTCTCTATTTATCCTCTGAATTTAAAAATGGCTTGTTTGCTTTGGGAGTAATAGTCCCAACAAGTAAAAAAGAGAATAGAGAATGTGTGTGTGTGTGTGTGTGTGTGTTTTGTTTCATAAAGACAGCCTTCAAGTCCCCTTTGCCTTGACTCAGAAATGCCTCTTTAGAATAATAAGATAGTTTGCTGCTGTTTATTGTGAGTATTTTCTCTTTATTCTGCACTTGTTTCTGTTTTCCACGTTTAGAAGCACTTTGATGTGTCTTAAAATTGTGTCTATGAGAATGTGTACTATTTTCTTCGGAGAAAACGGGTGATGGAAATACCTTGTTTTCCCTAGAGTACAGGAATAATTAAATTTTAAATTGAAAAAATTTGGTAACAGAATAAGCAGAGTTTACAGAATCTGTATACGTCTTAGGTGCCCGCAAACTCTGGTTACAGTGCCAAATGAGAAGGAAGGGGAAAGGGTGGGTTGTGTGCCAGACCACTGATACCAGCTGTGGTCACAGCAGCCCTCATTGCTCAACCATACCCAGTTGTGCCTTTCTGCCTGCTTGCCTGCCCAAATTGATGCAGGGCAAATGGTGGGGCCCAGCCAGGAGCTTGGAACACAAGCTGCCAGCAGGGGAGATTTGTAGTAATGCCAAGCAGCAGTCCAGCAGTTGGCCTAACAGTGTGCCAGGGTAGCCTGGTGCCCTAGCCCCTGACTTGTGTACCTGGGGTTTCCAACCCACTTGCCATATGATTTGAAGCTTTTAAGAAAAAATATGCTAACTGTCCACATATACAAAGTAGAGAAGGCATACAGGCATTTTATTTGTATGTATTTATAAGCATGTGTCTAATATCTATTTCTAGTCATAGCTGTTTGGCTTTGTGCAATTTAATTTCTTCAGATTTCTTTTTTATTTTACCCCCTAAGATTTCATTTATGATGGATGCCATATTCAAGCATTTTTACTCATCTACCAAAAAATTCCCAGTGAGAAGGGTTCACAGATATTTCACCTTAGTACTTAAGGACCTTTGTTATGCCTGTACATATACAGCACTCCTAAACTTGTGTTTGTATTGCACTGTGATTGTGTACTACACATGGCTTTGTAATGATTACCCTAGCTAAACATGACCAAAACACTTATTGCCATGTGCTTTCCCAAAGCCCCTAGTCTTGTGCTTTGCATCCAGTGGATGGTTAACAAATACTTACAGAATGCGTAAATGCTGAGTGAGGAGGTGAAGAGATCTATAAGTAGTAAGCAAGTATTTTTTTAATCATAAAAATTAAAATCACCTGTAATCCCACCTCATAATACAAGTTTTAACAGACTGAGTGGTATTGGTGCATGTTGTCAAGATTTATTTTATTTATATGCTAACCACGAATGTATGGGTGTGTATAAGAGTGTAAACAAGTACTTTTTTGGAGCACAATAATGTAAAAAACTATCCAAGTTTAAAATGTGCACACTTTTGTACCCAGAAATTCCAGTTCTAGGAATTTGTCCCACTAAATTCAACATACAAATGCATATAAATATTAACTAAAATAGTAGTAGTTTTAGTTAAAAACTTATAAAAACAATAGGAACTTCCATCAATAATTAATTAGTTAAGTGAATTGATATATACCCAAACAATAAAGTAGTTTGAGGTGTTAAGAAAATGATATAGAACTCTATGCCTACTGGCATCAAAATATGTCCAAAATATATTGACTGATAAAAGCAAATAGTAGATCAATGATATTCAGGGTAATCCTATTTTTTTCAAAAGTAATAATTTTAGAAATGATGAAGTTGGGTTTATTTTTCACCATATAAATGTCAGGAAGGCAAATTTTACCTCTACCCTGTTGAAGTCTCAAGCTGAGCCTGAAAATTAAGACAGAGATCAACAGGAGAAAAGCATACAAATTTATTTAATACAAGTTTTATGTGGCAAGGGAGCCTTCATAAGGAAATGAAGACTCAAAGAGGCAAGTTAGAGTTTGAACACTCATTTACTGAATTAGACAAAGAGTAGTATATTGTGAAAACGTGACAAAGCACAGGGGCTTGGGATAGGGTGGTTAATTGGGTGGAGAAGTGGTTAGGAAGGTAAGGATTAGTCTAACATGGTTTGTTTCTACAGATTTCTCTCGACCTCAACTTCCCATCCTTGATAATAAGAATGATACTTTTCTTCTGGTATAGGGCGGACATCTTTCACATAGGAATTTCATACGCTTTTAAGAAGCAGAAGGAAAGTCAGAGTGATTTTATTCCACCTGCTGTTATTCAAGTATCTTAAATGCAAAATAGTCAATATGCCAGAGCAGCATATTTTGGGGTGACATGTTCTTAACTCCTTCATCTAGCAAATGGGATTAATTAACCTATAAGAAATATGATACTGGTTTCCTCAGGCCCCAAATTAAATAATATATGATAGTTTTTAACCTTATTTGGTCATTATCAATATGGCCAGTCTAACATAAAAACTACTCAAGTGAGGGGAAATATTTCCCGGGATCAAAGCCTTCCATGGCGTGTGTAGTTGTGGGGAGTAGCAGCCTAATGACATTGTCCATGCTGGGGCCGAGTTATTGTGATCTTGAGTGAGCACGCCTCTGCCTCTACTGAAGAGCCCAGCACAGTGGAAATGCAGGTTGCTGGGTGAAAGTGAAAGAACTGACTCCCCGGTACACATCTCATTAGAGTGTAGACTGTGATGCTAGACTGCGAAGAGAGATGTGCAAAAAGAGGAAATCATTTCAACTCCACATTCTCTCATGGCCTCAGGGGAACAGCAGCAACTGGTTGTTTTTCCTTGAATGGATTCCTATTTTTCATTTGTTGTTTTTCCAAAAGGTGGGTTAGAATTCAAGTGAAATCAATGCCAAATATGCATTATAATTAGAAAGTTTAAGTATTCGGGTAACTTAAGGATGTGCTTAAGACAAAATAAAAAATAACGGAGAGTCATGCCATATTGTCCGCTAAATTTTCCTGCATGGACAACGCTGCCTCTAGACAAATAAATATAGCCACAGTTACCTGGATTTTTTTTCTGAGTTACTCAATCGAGGCTAAAACATGAGGTTGAGGTTTTGAGCCATCCTAAGACGTGCATCTCTGGTTTTTCCTCTTTGGAAATGGCATCAGGCTAGAGAAAAAGGAGGTAATTCATAGAGTTAAGAGGTATCTTCATTTGAATTTCAACAAAATTCCTTTTCTGATCTTCTTTACTTTTATTTCCTTTAATTAATCTATACATCATTGTGTTTATTTAAAAAAAAAGTTCATTGAGTAGTACTTTCTGTGGCCAGGCATTTTCCTATGCCCTCTTGGTTGCATTACTTTATAGTACTTGGCCCAAAGAAACAGAGGCTTCAGACCTAAGGCAAGGAAGATAGTAAAGTCAAAATCTGGAAGATTTGGGTAATGATACCTGGGAAAGTCAACCAAAAATTAGTAGTTTTCATTTTTTTGATTCTTACCTTTTTAATATGTGAATATGGGGCAGATTTCTCTCCTTGGAGTCTGAACACTTTTGCCAGAGTAAGGATCTAGTTTTATTTCCTTAAAACTTCTTCACTTTTAGTATAATTGAGATTGCCTATACTTAATTAATTAAATGTCACAACTCCAATATAATTATTTTATGAATAACTACATTAGCTGTCTTCTGTTTTAATCACCATACCACTTTTTTTCTACATTGATGATTATCTTAAAATGTTGATCCATGGGCTTTATACAATTCCATAACAATTTTGGTAGAAAGTAAACTATTTTAATATTCAAATTAGTTGTTCATGATAAAATATTTCCTAAATAATTTTCTCCTAACATGATTATTATTACATAGAGTACAGAACTGTACTGTTTTCTGGAGTTCCTATTATTCCTGCTGTTAGCTGGCAGCAATGAGAGAGAGCCCTTTTCAAATTATTAAATAATTCTTCAATATACTCAGATTTGAAAATGCATAGTCTTTGGGATATTTGCAGACCATTTGGGGGCTTCATAGAGAAATTATAACATTTTAATTTTTTCATTAAAAAGAAACTATAAAACATTGTAGATAATCTCAGAAATATAGGGGAATATATCTAAAATTTGAACGACTTTCATTTGTGAATTCTGTACATGTGTATGTTTTTATATAATTTTAATAATAGAATACATACATTGTGTATATATTTTTCAACCTAACATACTATCTGAAACATTTTGGTATAAAAAGGTGCAGAGATACCCTATGAGAAGTCTGTAATTTTGGAGGCAAACTGTTTCTTATTCCAATGTGTTACTTGCCTGGTTAGCTCAGATGATTGAACCATGGGACAAAACTGATGAAGGTTCTGGTTTCAATTTCTGGGTAGGCTGGTTAGCTTTCCTGTTTCATGGCCACATGAAGAGACTAAATGGTTTAGAAAGAAAATATGGATGCATGTATTAGTGTGAATTCACCCCCTCTGCAGGAAAAAACACCCACAGCACAAGACCTAGGTTTGTGCCAATCCCTGCCATTACTGTCAGCATGAAAAGAAACAAGAAAAGGAAAATCTTGAGCCTCCAAATACAAAAAGTGAATGCCATATAGCTTCATCTCCATAATATAAAATAATGACCTGGCTTTTCTTTTTATAGTTACAGTTGAGGGGCTCCAGCTGATCACCTGCCTGAAATTATTGCAAGCCTGGTGGGAAGCATTTGAGGAGACATAGTCATGTTTTCATTTCACTAGGAAATCATTTAGCAAATTACTGCTGTTCTGTAAATTACCGTGCTGTATAACTTTCACACTGAGAAACTGTTTTCTTTTTCCTTAAAAAATGCAGATGAAAGGTTTCTACAATAAATAACCTATATTTAAAACAAACCAATTCCTAGAATTTAGACAATGTGATATAGCATTTCTCAGGTGGAAATACAAACAAATACATTTTGACCACTAATATTAAACACTGACATATTCTCTGGTAAAGTCAGTTTTTAATTTATTATTTGTTTACTTTGTTATCCATTGAGGTGAATGTATAGAACTTCTGAGGATGAAATAACAAGCTACTACTTATATTTTGAAAGGAAAAGAGCTGATTTTGGAAATTAGAGTTCTTTAAGCCTAAATTTTATATATTGAAGAGAGTCCCACAATTGGTAATCAACCTAAATAGAACAGAGTATTGGGAGCAAACAGTTTTTATTATGCCAAGTCTTGTTTAGAATATAAGTCTGAAGGGAAGTAGCTCAATTCCTTTAACTTTGCACTGAGGTTTTAGGCCCAAACACAATCTGAGGAAATGTGGCCTTATCCCCACAACCATTTTGACTAAGAGGGTCACAATTCGAATACCTTGATCATTGCTGATGTGGCAGGATGCATACAAAAGAACTAATTCCTCTGGCCTTTTCCAGAAACACTTGGACAATGGAACACAGAGCTGGTTTATTTCATTTCAGTAGCAATAAGATAAAAAAGGAGAGGCAGGAGAGAAGGTAATTCTTCAGAGAATGAGGTCCATTTTAGTGCCGCCTTTTCATAAAAGAGCTTGGAAACAAAAGTGAATGACTGATACTCATAAGGACTAGTGAATAGTAAGTAAATCCTCCCAAACATAAAAATTGTTATGAGTAATAAACCGAAAATGCTTCATGGCAGCTAAAATTTAAAAAGTACAATCACAATAGATGCATATTAAAATTAAGGCTCCTATACCTAAAACTAGTTATGGCATCACTAGACTTAAATATATGTTGTTGAATCCACGGTTAAATAAAGCTGTGGCAAATGTGGGGAATATTCAGAAGAACGGCATAAATGTGGTTTCACTGTTGCAAATAAAAGCCTTAAGGAAAAGGTTAAAAGAACTGTTCTGATTCATTTGGAAGATGAGTAGACTAAGAAACAATTTTTATCATTTTCTTCCAGCCTTTCTCAACCAGTGTTCTTCATCTAAACTATAGAATACAGAAAGTGTTTTCAGGGACAATTTTCTCAGTTCTCCCATGCATGGTGCATAACTAGTACCATTCTAGATACCTTAAATAGAAATTAATTTATTACATACAAGGCTGCTTTAGGGAACCAGGGCTCAATTCTCACTTGCAATGGAGGTTGATGACAATTGGATACACAATGGATCATAAACTAATGTTGGCAAGATATTTGGAACCTGGAAAATTCGGTACAATGCACACTACCTGGGGGAAGGGCACACTTATAACTTTGACTCAAACTGTTCAAAAGCAATTCATGTAGAAAAAACATTTGCACCTCTGTAATATACTGAAATAAAATTTTAAAAAGAAAAGAAAACAAAATCTGGAGATATATAATTAAGATAAAGGGTGGATTTCCTAAAGATAAATTAGTTAGCATCATAATAATCTATTGAAGAAAATTAGATAATCTCCTATTTCTAAGGATTTTGAAGTTTGGATTTACTTTCTTCTCACTGGAATGGGATGAAGTGCATAACCCCTGAAGGCAGAGTTCTTGTCCCAACCTTAAATGTATGTGTTTGGTTCTTCCAACATGGAGCTATTCAAATGCCTAAAGTGGTAAAGCCCCCAGATTAAAAGGGGAAAGAGGAGATGCTAATATAGCTAAGAGACAGTAGCCTGAGATCCATTTCTTCCCTGAAGAACTCAGCTTATGATGCAGAGAAACACTCATCTACTGGTGTCAGGGAAGACAAAGAAACTTCACATTGACAAAGAGAAGGCTAATGCTAAAGGAATCTCAAGAAGAACAACACTTTAACTATAAGGCTTCTTAGGTTCTGTAGAAGTATCTTTTGTTATATCACTAATATTAAATTTTTTCTGAACGATAATGCCTGTTGAATATAGAACACTTCTTTAATGACACAGAATTATCAATCTGAATATAAAAGATTGTTGTTCAGAACTACAGACAAAGATGTGGAATACAAACTAAATATTCATAAAGCAGATTTCAATGAAAATTTTGGTGTTTTACTCTCTTAAAGCAACGTAGTTTCTTATGTCTACTTTCTGATGAATGCAAACATAGGAAAATTCTGGATACTGAAAGTTTTATTAGTTAAATTCCAAGTGATTGAAGTCCTACTGTACATTGTTGCCCATGGTGATCTTTTATTCATCAATCCACATTATCATGATTCTGGAATTGTTCGCAAAGATCACTATTGACTTGGATTGTACATTTAAACTATAAATGACTTTTTCTAATGATACTTTAAGGAGTATTTGGACAAGGCATCAGTCACACTGTGGATACAATCTGCTTTCTCTGGCAACTTATTATTAATGTAAAATGAGAGTCCATATTGATCGTTGCTTATGCAGGCAGTTCACATGAATTCCATGAAACGGCAAGTGAACAATGAAGGACAAACTTTGCCTTCTAAGAAAACAATGGCTTGAACATTTGAGTGTAAATATCTTTTTTATAATAAACAAAGATATCTTTTACTTGCCGAACTTTCCATTGTAAGGAAGTAAAAGGTTGGAACAGTTAAAATTGTATAATGCTTGAAAGTGAATGAATACATGAATACAATTTTTCTTGGCTTTGCCTAACTCTTGTTCTCGTTTCCATTTATAGCTATTCAAGAGCAAGAAAATGAACCTATGCCCCTATCCTTAAGCCCAGACACCTCCTTAAATAAGTCACAGTTAGATGACTGCCCAAGGGACTCTGGTTGTTATATCTCATCAAGAAATTCAGATAATGGCAAAGAAGATCTGGAGTCTGAAAATCTGCCTGACATGGTACATAAGATTTCTATCACAGAGCCAAGTGACTGAACACACATTCTCAACTATATATCCATGGATACATTCCATTTTAACTCTTCTTGAGCTAAAAGATCAAATAGAAGAGGAAGAGAAATATTTGTAAATATAACCTAAAGTTAAAATGTTTTCATCTGAATGATTGTACATAAAAGTTCAGATCTCTAACATCCCCAATTATTGTAAATAAAATGTATATTTATTATTTTAAATGCAATGTGTTAATATTTCACTTTCTGTATTAGAAAAGGCATTGTGTAAGCCTTTGGTATGTGTGACATATGCTTTATTTGGCTTTATTTTACAAATACACAATGATAAAATCTGCAAAAACAAGCAAACACTTTTACACCTGTCAGTTTTGTATTTGTGTGTATTATTGAATGAATAGTTATAGAAGATGGTTTTGTGAATCGATCTGTCCAAGCAGCATCTACATTCATTTTTATACTAATTGGGAAAAATGTGACTTAATATTGGAGACATTTTATCCTGATTTACAGTAGAAAGTTAGTAATTATTTTTTGTTGACTTCTTCACTCTGTCATCTGGTATAAAATATAGATAAGAATATATTGTCACTCCTGGCTTAGTAAAACTAATTTTAATAATTGTGCAGATATTTTGTCTTTAAGTGTAAATATTTTTAACTTTGACATGCCCTAATTTTAATAATAAAAAGGACTATGTGCACACTGTATTTTCCAGACTAGTGTTACTTAAAGTATTTTAATATCAGAACTTTAGAGAAAATACGTCCCACCAGAGAAGGTTTTATAGTTAGTCTTCACTTTCTTTTTAAAGTTAGTGATTTCCAAATATATTACCTCAGCCTCAGTCTGTCTCCTGAACTCCAGTTCAGGAGTTCACCCAACTTACTGGATAACACCAGGAAACTCCAATTCAACCTACCCCAATCATTGATTTTCTCTACAAATTTGTCTCTGCTTTTTTATTTCCGACCTTTCTCTTTACTGATATCAACACCCAGCCAGTCATCACAGCAGAAAATCATTTCCTGTTTCATCTCACATATATCCTTCTCTTACAAATTCAATAAGTAATCAAACTCTGAGATTCCTGCTCTAGAAATGCTTTTCTACCCACGGCGTTCTATCCATTTCCATGGTCGCTGTCTTGCTTTGGATCTCATTGTCTCAGGTGTGGAATATTGCAATAGCTTTCCAACGGACCTCCTACCTTCTCATCTGTCCTCCACAGCCTCCAGAAAAATCTTTCTAACCCACAAGTCAAATCAGGTACTCTCCTGGTTGAAAGTTTTTGATGGCCCCTCATTGTCCTTAGTATAATATTTAAACTTTCTTCCAGGATGTACAAGGTCTTTCCCAACCACTTTTTATCCACCTTATGAATCATATCTGCCCCCCGCCCTGCCCCACACCTCTCAACCTACACTCCAGCTATAACAATCTACTTGCAACTTTCTGAATTCACTATTCCCTTCATGACTCTTCACATGCTATTTAATTTTCCGGAGTGGCTTCTGCTATTTTCTTCACCCCAAGTCTCCCTCTGTTCTCTGTCTCAAGACTCATCACAAAGGCCACTTATTCTGTGAAGCCTTTCATGATTGCCTTTGATGCTTTCTTCTTTGTGTTTACACAGCAACATGTAAATTGTGGGTTATAGCACTTGTCACATTGTACTCTATTTGTATGAAATTGCCGTTACACAAGACTGTGATCTCCTTGTGACAGAGATTATTTTATTTCGCCTTTTTAATCTCTCGTGCCTAACATAAATACCTGGCACAGAGTGGGCATTTAGAAAATGTTTGCTGGAGTGCATTGACTATGATGATTATTCCCATATAACAGATTTCATCTTCATATTTAAATCAATCTACTTACACTATAGGTAAATCCCTTTGAAAGTGATCTAATTTCTTTTTAAACAAATAAAACATAATATCTTAGAAAAAACCAGGAAACACAAAATGTTATTTCAAATGCTAGGGGACAATATTACACAGTTAATCTCTAGCATATTTTTCTATATCCCTGAGATTTAATCCTATATGCAGTGCCCATGTCAGGTTTCAGTCTGAAATGTCAGTTCTTGGCGCGCTCATGGCCGAAGAATGACCAGACACAACAAGGTAAGGCAAGCATGAAAATGAGGTTTATTGAGAAGAGAAAGATAGGATTATAGAGCTTGGGCCCAGGCATGGGCCACTGTACTGAAAAGGACACATGCATAGCAGAAGTATATTCTGCATTACGAGAGAGTTGCTGCCTTCACTTTATCTACAGCTATCTACTGGAGCCCTGCAGCTCTATTCTCAGCTCCCTCAGCTCTACTCTCAGCTCCCTATTGGTGTCCTTAGGGGACACCAATAGAAGGAAGACAAGATTTGTCTTGACCATGGAAAGCTGAACAAAGAGGAGTAGAAAGGCAAGAAATAATTCATTCAAGGATCTGAGGTAGTTGGACTTGGACCTGCTGCTGCTTTCGGCTGGGCGAGAGACATGAGTCTGAGCCTTTTAAGATGGTTAGAAGCTTGAAACATAGCCAGGTTAAAAAAAAAAAGAGGTTAGAAGGTTGACATTTTAATAATTACAGGATCATGATACCGGCTTTGTGTTTCTAGGTTGAAACTAAATGAGATTCCCAATTTCATTTGTTTATCTATTCACTCAACAATATTTAGACATTTAACATGTATGCTTTGGACCCTATATCTGCATTAGAATCACACCATAGCTTCCTCCATTGGAACCAGCTGAGTCTTTCAGTACATATACAGTTGTAAAATCTTTCTAGGCACAATGATTATTCTGATCTCAGAGATTTCCTATATTTGCAAATTCAAGTATGTTGTGACATGGTTGGAGAAATTTTATTGCAGGTAAGTGGATAAAATCCTCATAATACTTTTTTGATGAATACAAAAATCAGATCATTTAAATTCTGGGTTCCCCCTGTTCTATTCCTGATGTAAACAAATATACATCTTTACCCTGAAGTATTTTATTATAATTTTTTAAAAATTCAATTAAATTGACAAGGAAGTTAGTTCAGAAATGAAATAACTACAGAAGCTCCTAAAATGATAGGCAGCTAAAGATTATCAAGTTCTTAAACAACATCCAATTCACTGAGGTTACAGTCAAGTGCCTTGCAACTTCCTGAGTGAGGCCAAATTGATGACATTTCATGTTGAGAAACTTCCGTTACTAGCATAAGTTCTGAGAAAAATAACGTGAAGAAATTTTAGATAATCCATCAGCCCACACACGCACGCACTTCCATCCCCCACGACCACCAAGGAAGATTGTATAACTAATTAGCATACAGACTTCAAGTACTCCTTCATAAAGTGGGAAGTCATGCTAAAATTATGTAAAGGTTGAGAGCAAAATTAATAGGGACTAAATATAGGTAAAAGAACTGCAGCTTCTAGATTTGACCAGGTTATTTGCCAATGAAAATAAGATAGAAGCAACCCCTTTTACTCTATCTCCTATTTTACCACCAAATTTCTCTGATCACACCCAATGCTGACCTAAACCTATGGACTGGAAGTCATGGAGTTGAACCATGTGGTTTGAGAACTGTGTGACTTTGGGCAGGTCATTTATCCTCTAAGCTTAGTCTTTTTTGTTTGTTTAATCTACAAAATGTTGATTAAATGAGATAATATGTGCAAAGCACTTGGCACAATACGTATAGTATGTGCATAAAAACCACTACCATTATTATATCCACTACTTCATTTCTATCCACTGATGTCTGAACACACAGTGGAAGTAGTGCATATGCTACCATAATGTAGGCATGGACTTATAGTAATTTGAAATTTTTAAGACACACATGGGGTGAGGGCTAGGTCAACGGTGTTGGCTAGAAGCAATGACAGAGAATCAGTTGGTTTAACAGAACTTCTCAGATAAATGACCATTTTGTCATGACAGAATATTTCTTTGTTCATTTCTAACCAGCTTTAGGAAGAGGCTAAGCTGTATTTAGCCTTGATTCCTCAGCCTTGGCACATGACAGGAGAAATCATTTTTGAAGAATGAAGGATTGAATGTATAAATGAATGCCTACATGAATGAATGAATGAGTAAATAAAAGATTTGGGGTCACTACTGCTATTACTGCACGTTGGGCCCTGGTCTCTTACAAATTATGGAGTCACAGATTATTGTGCTATAGGGAACAGAGAAGCCCTGAGGAAGGCACCCTAAATGTAGGTATTTATCTATTTATGAAACTTATGGGCACACAGGCAAATAACCCACCACGGGAAATTGAAGAGCAGAAAGAGGCTGTGAGGCTACCAGGAACACATCGTATGAGCTTGTCATTACTCCCCCTTCCTTATCTTCATCTTGCAAACCTCTCACATTTGAATTACCAACAGTTAGAGTATTAGTAGGTCTGTGTGATGTACATCATAAACTAAGAAATCATGAGAGAAGAATCTAAAAACTGACATTAGTATATTCAGTGGTCTCTTTTGACCTTCTGGGGTCCCTGGTGGGCCTGAGTGCACAGCACCACTTCCTCATAGGGCAAGAGTGGGATCCTGATGTGTAAGTCTAACAGGGTCGTTTCCTCTCTGAGTTCTTGGGCACTAAGCCAAGGGAATGGGCAGGAATCATTCCATTTGCCAAGTAAAATGGGGTGAAAAGCACTTCTGGCACACTTTGTCCATATAAATTATACTTGTTTGCAATTCATCAACTTCTTCTCTCCTTTATATCCATATGTAATGTAAATGATCATCTTTCTCTCAAGCTCCATAATGATGCAGAGCTCAAAAATGTGATAGAATCAGCTAAAAGAGAGCAGATGGAAGTTTTTCCCCCGATATACATATTCATAAAAAAAATAGAGAACTCAACAAAAGGAGATACATAAGTACTTGTACCCGGGGGCTGCATGGACTTATGTATGACAGTAAGTTGGTTTTCTGCAACTATTTATTCTTGAAACCTTTACTCATTCATTCCTGCAGCAATGATTGAAAATGCTCTGGAAAAAAATCTGTCTCTGCGTAAGAACAAATATATTTCCCTTTGGATTTTTATTGCACCTTAGAATCCATGATTCAGGAAGCAATGGTTAAATATTTTACCAGAGAAATATAATTAGAAGGCAAACCATGTAAAAAAGTGAAGTCTTAAGTGTTTCTTTAGCAATACAAACTACAGACATTTAAAAGCAAGCTGTTATACTGAAAAAGCGATATAGGGAGAATAATGAACTATCTGGATCACATTTATCTATTTTTTAAAAAATATCCGATTACTCAGGGGCTGAGGAAGTTCATGTAGGTGTCCTGAGGATGCAGCAATGCTGTAAGAAATTTTGTTAAGATAAAGAAAACAACCATTAGAGAAAACATAGGAAATGGTTAAAAAAAAAAAAAGAAACACAAAATCATTCAAAGGGTGACTGTAAATTTTGGTAGCATAACTAAAGAAGTAGCATTCATATTAGAATTAGATGTTTCTGACCCCTATCTCCCTCCAATCCACTTTCGACTGACTGGGAAACCCTGGTGTCTGCTCAGGGAGGTTAACCTGTGTGGACTACATCCTGGATCTGTGCCCTCGGGGCTTCTGCTGAGCTCAGGGACTGGGAAGCTGCAGGGAGAAGGGGAGTGAAGTCAGGATATTTACTCTCCCCATGAAGTCACCTTCTGCTGTTTGTCTCCCTTAATCAAAGGCCACTAGTCCTCTCAAGGTGACTATTTTATGTGACTCTTTTCTTCAGATTCTGGTAAAGGAAAGGGTACTCCTTTCCCTCTTATCTTAAGGCCTGGATTTAGTAACAGCTCTGTGGCTGATAGCACCCACTACCTACTCAACCCTTATCGGTTCCCCTTCCCTCCTTTCTGCCCACGCCTTTGTAATTAATCCCTTTGAAAATAAGCTTTCCTTGAATTATCCTAATTGGATTGTGTTTCCTGTTGGGAGCTGGACTGGTACACTGATCCCCCATCCCTATCACTCCAAGTTACTCAGGTCATGTTCTTGAGCACTGCTCCGTGACTCCCAGATAACTGCATTTACATGGTCTCAGGTCTTTTCTTTCTATTTTACTACCAATCTCCATTTCTGCTAACAATCAAGCAGCTTCAGGAAAAAAAAAAAAAAAAGGAAAGCATAAAGCATTTCCACTAAAACCACCAAAACTCATGTCCTGTATCCTTTCAATTTTGTATCCATCTGTTCCATGGGACCCATGTACATATGTCTCTTTTTTCCCAGCAGCTAAGAATTCCTAGAATTGGGGTGACTGGCAGCATATAAATGGAGGTTTTCATGGTGAAGTTCAGGCTAACCTAACTGCGAGGAACACTTCTTCTCTCCTTTACTGACAACTAAACTCACAGTTCACTTTGCTATGAAAACGTAGGGTCATATTATTGCGACAATACACCATCTACCAACATTAATATCCATACAACAACTGTATAATAAGATAGAATGAAGCAAGTGCATATTTTAGCTGCTTGCTACCTAGCCAGAAATACCCGACATTAATGGCATTTTAGGGGGTGTATGTAAATGTGATAGCACATAGATACGAGGATTATACTAACAACTTTTCACTTCTAAAATTCTTTAATCTAAGTTATATTTCATCTACAATATAACCCACTAACATGGGGCTCTCCTACAGAAAGCCTTAAGCCTCTTAATCTCAAAAGAGGTTATGGTAAAATATGGATGCCCAGATAATTTGCATGATTAATGAAAATATGTTTTAGAATATTAAACATTTAAGATGTTAGCATTTAGTAGGCTTTCTGACAGAAGTTAAAAGACTATTAGAATGACTGATGAATTGCTACAGTACATTAGCCCTCAGAACAAGGAGCGTGCTAAAGGACATTTATGTAACTTCTTAGCGTTCTTGTTTTTTTCCTTTTTTCCCCACTCTAACTAAATTGTTCTTTTGTGACCTTGGCTCAGTTTTAAATGGCCAAACATAGGAATTTACAAACTTTTGAAGAACTTACAAATTACATGAAAGGCTATTGACAGAGGGAGAAAGAAAGCAACTGCATTAGCCATGGCTTTGTACACAGTGTCTGGCACATAGTAGGAGATTCATAAAATTGTTAAATTCATAAAATTGTTGAAGCAATGAAACACCTTCTTTCATGGTTAGGATGGTCTTAACTTAGCACAATGAAAAAAATGAAATAGAAAATTCCTTCCTTGTCAGTGACAATGTCACTACAATTTGTTCATATGTGGAAAATATAGATATACTTATTTTTTCCATTTATGAAATTCCAAGTTAGGAATTGTGTTTCAAATTGAAGCTCCACCTACTGTAGTCATACAGAGCCTTTTGTCTTGGATTGCTGCAGAGTTTATCAGGACCTATTTTTTCATTTATTTCCCCCTCTTGTTATACTTAGAGATGAAATATACCAGAAATGACTGTCAGGGAGGTGTTTATATCCCCTCTGGGTAAAAAGTAAAATACCATTGAAAAGGTAAGACCAAAAGAAACATCAGAATAAATTCTTAAGGTAGGAGCAATAAGCTGCTTAATGGCCTTGCTTTGGGGGAGACAATTAACATTACTTTAATTTATGTGAAGTATTATCATGAAGTTATGAGCTCCCTCTCTGAGCCCTACTTCCCAAAGCCTGCTTCTTTAAGCAGTGTTTCCTTTATAGTGTTATTTAGTTTATAGTTCTCCTACACTCATGTATTACACAGTATCCTTATTCCTTTGCCAGGGAGCATGGACAAAAGTATAGTATTGCACATCACCTAAAATCCCACTACTTAATCATGAATGCAATAGTGGGCAGAGCCAGTGTAGTAGGCTGAATAATTCCCCCAAAGACAGCAGATCCTAGTCCATGGAACCTCATAAATGTCATTTTATTTGGAAAAAGGGTCTTTGCAGATGTGATTAAGGGTTTTGAGATAGGGAGATTATCCTGGACTATGTGGGAGGTCCCCTAAATGCAATCACAAGTATCGTTATAATAGAGAGGTAGAAGGAGATTTGATTCACAGATAAGAGAAGGCAATGTGGAGACAGAGCAAAAGGAGATTTGAAGTTGCTGGTCTTGATGACTGGAGTGGTGTAGTCATAGCCAAGGAATGCTGGCAACCCCCAGAAGCTGGAAGAAGCAAGGAATGGATTCTCCCCTAAGGCCTCCAGAGGAAGCTTGGTCCTGCAGACACACCTTGATTTTAGTCTAGTGATAATGATTTTGGATATCTGGACTTCAGAACTAGGAGAGAATAAATTTCTGTTATTTTAAGTCACCAAGTTTGTGGTAATATTTTAGAGCAGCCACAGGAAACTAATACAGCAAATAAACTATTTCCAGCCTTAAACAATAGGATTATGACCCCTATTAATGGCATTTAACAGTAGACCATAGGAAAAAATTAGATTAGCAGTAAGTTCAATACAAAAGTATATAAACATATATATCCTTTATTTATTTTTTTTTTATTTTTTTTTTTATTTATTTTTTTAATTTCAGAATATCATGGGGGTACAACATTTTGGCCATACACATTGCCCCTGTTCTGCCCGTGTCAGAGCCACAATCGTGGTCATCTCCCAAACTGTGCTCCCCACATCCATTCAGTGAGAGTTTTTCCCATCCCTTCCACCCCACTCCCGCCCGCCCGCCCCCTGATGAATGTTATTGCCCTGTGTGATGTAAGTGTTCATCAGTTAGTACCAGTTTGATGGTGAGTACCAGTGATGCTTGTTTTTCCAATCCTGTGACACTTCGCTTCGAAGAATGGGTTCTAGCTCCGACCAGGATAATACCAGATGTGTTAATTCACTATTGTTCCTTATTGCTGAGTAATACTCCATGGTATACATATACCACATTTTATTGATCCACTCGTGTATTGATGGGCACCTGGGTTGTTTCCACAACTTTGCAATTGTGAATTGTGCTGCTATGAACATTCGAGAGCAGATGTCTTTATTAAAGTGTCTTTTTTTCTTTTGGATAAATACCCAGTAGTGGGATTGCTGGTCAAATGGTAATTCTACGTTTAATTCTTTGAGATATCTCCATATTCTTTTCCATAGAGGTTGTACTAATTTGCAGTCCCACAGCAGTGTATGAGTGTTCCTACCTGTCCACATCCCCGCCAACATTTGTTATTTGGGGTTTTTTGATATGAGCCAATCTCACTGGAGTTAAGTGATATCTCATTGTGGTTTTGATTTGCATTTCCCTGATGATTAGAGAAGTTGAGCACTTTTTTATATGTTTGCTGGCCATCATTCTGTCTTCTTTGGAAAAGTTTTTGTTCATTTCCTTTGCCCATTTTTTAATAGGGTTGTTTGATTTTTTCTTGTTGATTTTCCTAAGTTCTGTATAGATTCTGGTTATAAGCCCTTTATCAGAGGTGTAGCATGCAAATATTTTCTCCCATTCTGTAGGTTGTCTGTTCACTCTAGTGATAGTTTCCTTGGCTGTGCAGAAGCTTTTCAATTTGATCAGGTCCATGTATTTATTTTGTTGCTGCTGTGATTGCTTTGGGGGTCTTCTTCATAAATTCTTTGCCTAGGCCAATGTCCATAAGAGTTTTTCCAACATTTTCTTCGAGAATTCTTATGGTTTCATGTCTTAGGTTTAGATCTGTTATCCATTGTGAATTGATTTTTGTGAGAGGTGAGAGGTGTGGGTCCACTTTCAGTCTTCTACATATGGCCATCCAATTTTCCCAGCACCATTTGTTGAATAGGGAATCTTTTCCCCAGTGTACGTTTTTCTGGAATTTGTCAAAGATCAGGTGACTGTATGAGGTTGGTTTTATATTTGGGTTCTCAGTCCTGTTCCATTGGTCTACATGTCTGTTCTTGTGCCAATACCATGCAGTTTTGGTTACTATAGCCTTGTAGTATAGTTTGAAGTCTGGTAGACAGATGCCTCCCAATTTGTTCTTTTTGCTTAAGATTGCTTTGGCTAGACGGGGTCTTCTCTGGTTCCACACGAAGCGTAGAATTATTTTTTCTAGATCGGCAAAAAATGATGTTGGTATTTTGATAGGGATTGCATTGATTCTGTAAATTAATTTAGGTAGCAAAGCCATTTTTACTATGTTGACTCTGCCTATCCAAGAGCATGGTAAGGTTTTCCATCTATTTACATCCTCTGCAATTTCCTTTCTCAGTGTTTCATAATTCTCTCTATATAGGTCTTTGATCTCCTTAGTTAGATATATTCCTAAATATTTAATTTTCTTTGTTGCTATTGCAAAAGGTATAGCATCTTTAATTTGTTTCTCGGCTTGATTGTTATTAGCATATATGAAGGCTATGGATTTGTGTGTATTAATTTTGTATCCTGAGACTTTGCTGAATTCATTTATCAATTCCAGTAATCTCTTGGTTGAATCTTTGGGGTTTTCTATGTATAATATCATATCGTCTGCGAATAGTGAAAGTTTGACCTCTTCTGCCCCCATCTGGACGCCCCTGATGTCTCTGTCTTGTCTAATTGCTGTGGCCAGGACTTCCAGCACTATGTTGAAAAGAAGTGGAGATAGTGGACACCCTTGTCTGGTGCCAGTTTTAAGGGGGAATGCCTTCAATTTTTCCCCATTCAGTATGATATTGGCTGTGGGTTTATCGTATATGGCTTTAATAGTTTCTAGGAATGAGCCATCTATGCCTATATTGTTAAGAGTTTTTATCATAAAAGGGTGTTGGATTTTGTCAAAAGCCTTTTCTGCATCTATTGAAAGGATCATATAATCTTTGTTCTTGCTTTTATTTATATGGTGAATTACATTTATAGATTTGCGTACGTTGAACCATCCCTGCATCTCGGGAATAAAGCCCACCTGATCATGATGGATTATTTTTTTGATGTGCTTTTGAATTCGGTTTGCAAGGATTTTATTGAGAATTTTTGCATCTATATTCATAAGGGATATTGGTCTGTAGTTTTCTTTTTTTGTTGTGTCCTTTCCTGGCTTTGGTATCAAGGTGATATTGGCTTCGTAGAATGAGTTTGGGAGGATTCCATCCTTCTGGATATTTTCAAATAATTTCTGCAGTATAGGCACCAGTTCTTCTTTGTAGGCTTGGTAGAATTCAGGTGTGAACCCATCTGGTCCAGGACTTTTTTTTGTGGGTAGATTTTTAATTACTGCTTCAATTTCGGTGCTTGATATTGGTCTGTTTAGAAATTCTGTTTCTTCCTGGTTGAGCCTAGGGAGGTAGTGTGTTTCTAAGAATTTGTCCATTTCTTCCACATTTTCGTGTTTGTGGGCATAGAGATTTTTGTAGTATTCAAAGATGATGTTTTGTATTTCCATGGTATCAGTTGTGACTTCTCCTTTTTCATTTCTAATTGAGCTTATTAGAGTCCTTTCCTTTCTGCTTCTGGTCAACCTGGCAAGTGGCCTGTCTATTTTGTTTATCTTTTCAAAGAACCAGCTTTTCGTTTCATTGATCTTCTGTATTGTTCTTTTGTTCTCGATTTCATTTAATTCTGCTCTAATTTTGGTTATTTCTTTTCTTCTGCTGGTTTTAGGATTGCTTTGCTCTTCCTTTTCCATTTCCTTAAGATGATTCATTAGTTTACTGATTTGTGACTTTTCTGTCTTTGGATGTGGGAATTTAGGGCGATAAATTTTCCTCTCAAGACTGCTTTTGCTGTATCCCACAGATTTTGATAACTTGTGTCCCCATTATCGTTTAGATCGAAGAATCTTTTGATTTCATTTTGAATCTCCTCTTTGACCCAATACTCCTTCATCAATAGATTGTTTAGTTTCCAAGTTTTTGGAGGAAGATGTGAGTTTCTGTTGGAATTGATATCTAATTTTATTCCGCTGTGGTCTGAAAAGATACATGGTATGATTTCTATTTTTTTGAATTTGTTTAGATCTGTTTTGTGGCCTAGGATGTGGTCAATTTTAGAGAAAGTTCCATGAGCTGATGAGAAGAATGTATATTCAGTGTTATTTGGGTGGAGTGTTCTGTAGATATCTGTTAGGCCCAAATGTTCTAGAGTCCTGTTTAGGTCTTTTATTTCTCTATTTACTTTTTGTTTGGAGGATCTGTCCAGTTCCGTCAGTGGGGTGTTGAAGTCCCCTGCAATTATGGCATTCCTGCTTATTATGTTGTCTAGATCTAGCAGCATTTGTTTTATGTACCTGGGTGCTCCTGTGTTGGGTGCATAAATGTTTAGGATTGTTAAATCCTCTTGTGAAATTTTTCCCTTCACCACTATATAGTGTCCATTTTTGTCCTTCTTTACTTTTATTGCTTTAAAGTTGATGTCATCTGAAATGAGGATGGCTACTCCAGATTTCTTTTGGTTTCCATTAGCCTGAAAAATTGTATTCCATCCTTTCACCTTGAGTCTGAATGCGTCTGTGTGTGTGAGGTGTGTTTCCTGAAGACAACAGATACTTGGTTTGTATTTTTTAATCCATTCAGCCAGCCTATGTCTCTTCAATGGGCAGTTCAAGCCATTTACATTTATTGAGAGAATTGATATTTGGGGTAAATTTCTGATTATTCTGTTGGGTGGTATCTTTTGTTTTACCTCTTGCGTCATTGTGGAGTCTGGTTTCTGGGGTTTTAGCCTTTGCATAATTTTACATAGGTGGGTGTCTGTTGCGCTGGTTAGTGTATAATGCAGGTCTAAGCATTTCTTGCAAGGCCGGTCTGGATTTCGCAAATTCTATCAGTGATTGCTTATCTGGAAAGGTCTTAATTTCTCCCTCATATAAGAAGCTTAGTTTGGCAGGATACAGAATTCTGGGTTGACCTTTGTTTTGTTTTAGGAGATTGATGATGTCTCCCCATTCCCTTCTGGCTTGTAAGGTTTCAGTTGAGAAATCTGCAGTTAATCTGATGGGTTTCCCTTTGTAGGTTACCTCCTTTTTTTGTCTTACAGCTCTGAGGAGTGCCTCTTTTGTGTTTACTTTGGTCAGTCTAATAATTATGTGGCGTGGTGAATGCCTTTTCACGTTGACTCTCCCAGGAGTCCTGTGTGCTTCTTGTACTTGGATGTCGAGATTTCTGGCTAAGCCATGGAAATTTTCCTCTATTATTCCTTCAAATAAATTTTCCAGCCCATGCAAATTTTCTTCCTCTCCCTCAGGGATACCTATTATCCTTATGTTTGGCCTCTTTACATAATCCCACATTTCTTGTATGCTTTTTTCCTGTCTCTTGTTTTTGTGTTCTTTCTCTTCAGCTGATTATTTAGTGCATAGAAGCTGTCTTCTAGCTCTGAAATTCTTTCCTCTGCATGGTCCAGCCTATTCTTAAGGCTTTCCACTGTGTTTTGTAGATCCTTGAATGCTTCTTTCATTTCTAGGATTTCTATTTGATTTTTCCGTAATATTTCTATTTCTTTGGAGAATTTTTCATTCATTTCTTGCATTTTTCTTGTGGTTTCTTTGTGCTGGGATTCAATTTTCTCTTGAATTTCATTGAGCTTTCTTATAATCCATAAACGAAATTCCTCTTCTGTCATTCTACCCATTTCATTTGGATTGGTATCCATTGCTGAGGAACTGATAATTTCTTTTGGGGGTGACTTTTCACTCTGATTTTTCATGTTCCCTGAGTTCTTTCGCTGGTTTTTCTCATCTGGTCTCTTGGTCGAGAGCATGGGGTGTTAGAGCTAGTTTATGGCCCTGTCACCAGGCCCACAATTATTTTTCCTTGGCAAAGCCAGGGAGAGAAGTAGTGGCCTGTATTGCCTTAGGTGTATTTTAGCAAGTTTGTTGGATCTTGAGTTAACTCTGACCTGTGGTCTTCTCCTCTTCCCAGTGGAGTGTGGTGAGAATGACCTCCCAGCGTGGGCTCTGAGCTAATGGATTGTACTTGAGAATATGAGTCCTCCGCTCTCTATTAGCTAGGTATTCTGTTATGTCCGTAGCAGACTCTGATTCCCCAGTTGGGGTATGCGAAAGCCCTGTGCTTTGGGAGGGGTCTTGTAGCTCCTAGGGGTTACTTTGACCCTGCTCTTCCTGAGGTTCTGGTAGAAACACAATTTCCTTTGGCTGCAGTGTGAGAGCTGAGTTGGGAAAATTTTACACAGCTCAGAGGTTGCTCATCTAGCCACGTGTGGCTGCCCTTCTGATGTGTGTCCTGCGTGAAACTGATTGATAGGGGGATCTCCAATTGTGTATCCCTTTTCCACCACTAGACCTCAAGGCGAGGCAGGTGGCCGTCTCTATCCCCAGCAGTCTCCACCGGGGGGATGTTCCCACGGGGAGGGGGGAGTAGTGGCAGCTGGAAGCACTCTTGGGTGGCGCGAAATTCCCTATTGAAGTGGGCAGGATTATGGGGAGCTGCTCTGGTTCAGCCTGTGGCTCTTGAGGTATTTGGTTGTCATGGGAACCAGCAGTTATACCAAATGAGTCACTATGGCCAGCAACCTTCAAAATGAGCGATCTCTGGGGTACAGGAGGGCTGGGACCTGAGGGGCGGGCACTAGGACCGACACGGAGCGGAGTTGTCGGAGGCCAGAGCCGGGGTAGCAGAACCAGATGGACGAGCTGCAAACTGTTTCCAATACTCAAAGGTCCCACCTCTACAGTTCCGGGATCTCGTCCCACCTGGAACCCACGGATGCAGCTGTCCCTGGCCACCACAGGCAAAGCCTGTCTCGCCCCAGCGGATGAGCCCTGGGCCGGGGCGGGGCGGAGCTAGAGACGCGGCTCACAGCTCCGCGCGGGCGGCTGTAAAGATGGCGGCCACCGCCAGCCTGGCGCACAGCCGGGCTCCGATTGCGCCAGGAGCGCAGTTTTTCTCCGCCGGTAGTTGTAAGCAACCTCTAAGGGCGCGTCCCGCTCTCCAATAAACTCCTGGGCCCAGTCCCGCTGACTTCTAGTGGCACAGTGCCGGCCTGCGGGTTCCCGTGCACTGTCCCGGGAAGCTGTATCTCCGTCCCTGCCCAGTTCCTCCCCAGCCCTCGGCAGTCTCTGTATATTGCAGCTGCGAGTTGTGTCTGGCTCTGGCACCTTCCTCCTCTCCACAGGGCTCGCCGGCCCGAGCAACCGCTCTGTCCCAACTCTGGGCTTGTCCCTGACTGCGTGTATGGGGAGGCGCGTAACCACTTGGGGGGCAGGTCGCGCCGCGCTGACCTGGCGAGTGCGTCCCTCCCGCGCTCTGGGCTCTATTGTGCTCCGTGCGCCCTCCGATCTTTGTGAAAATTTTGTACCTGTTTTCTTGGGCTGGGCGTTCGGCGTTGTTTCTCTGTCATTCGCAATGCTGTTTTTGGAGTGAGTGGTCCGTGTTCGCCGGCAGCCGCTGGCGTTCTTCACCTCCTTTCCTGGGAGCGGTATGGTGGGAGGACCCTATCACACCGCCATTTCTAAAACTCTCCCCCATATATATCCTTTAAAACGTATGTATATTGTTCTTTGCTTGTACATGTGTTGTATGAATTTGTTCAATCAACTCAATATTACTCAACAGAACAGAAAGTTCCTTCAATAAAATAATAAATGTATGAATATGACAGTTAAGTATATGTTGCTTTTATCTTTCAGATGTTTTAAATTTCCACTTAATAAGAGTATGCTTTCTTTCATCCCCCTGGAACACAGCTGTTACAGGCTAAAAAGCATAATGCAAGTTTAAAATGTACTTGCAAAACAAGAACACTAATTTTGGCTTTATTAAGAGCAGAAGCTTCCTTGAAGACCTGTAAGTATTTATTTTGCCACTCACTGAAAAGTAGTGATTTTTTTATATCATGAGTTATTTATTCCTTCATTCCTTCATCACCTCTTTATTGAACATGTTCTACGTGCCTGGTAACTCTATTAGGCATCGGAAATAATAAGATATAGCACCTGTTCTTCAGGAGTTAAGAATTCAGTGTGCTCCTTTGGCATATGTGTAAATAAATAAATCCCTAAAGACTGTAATAAACTATAGTAGCAACACAGGAAAGTGGTATGGAAGCAGCACTTACAAATAAATTATTTCAGAACCAAATGATTCTGGAAATTCAAGACTTTTGGTTACTTTGTTTACTAGTTCCAGCAATTAGGTTCTGTATATAGGAGCTTGAGAAGAGTTAAATTGTGCCCAGGCATTTGCAGTAGGAAAAAAATTTAACATATTACACTGGAAAAGTTTCTTATTCCTTATTCTTGTGGCCAAATATTTGGGAAATTCATAGGGAAAATTATATTCAAGGTTACAGTAGGCAAGATTTCAACATCTTCAAATTCTGGATTTGAATTAGCAAATTACACTAGTTTTTCTCATGGTTTCAAAAGCAACTACTTGTATAGTAAAGCTTGCTTAATTAAAATTTATCCAACTGAAACACCCATTTATCTGAAACAAATGTTTCTGAAATCCACATCAACCAACTTTTCACATGACTAGTTAACAACAAACATTGGAATGATGCCCAATAAATATCAATTAAAACAAATTTCTCCTAATAAACTTTGCACAGGCACATGTTACATGCATAAGGGTGAGACCACACCCCCATCAGACACGCAGAACTTTGCTATTGTAACTTGTCTTCTTTAAAAAGGTCAATTAGTGTTGACTCATCTTAAAGACTATATCTTCATTTTATCCTTGAAGCCCCAATTTTAGTCACTAATAAGGCATGAGTTTTAGGTAGGACCTGCTACCCTGAGTGCTGGCAGATGGCCTGAGTGCTTAGAATAATGGTCCAGTACAAAATGAAAATGTAGGACCTCTTGTTCAAAATTGTTAAGAATTTTAAGACAGCAATAGCAAAGCATTAAGCCAAATGTGGGCCTTTGTGAAAGCACAGCCCTGTGCAACAACACAGGTTACATGCCCATGAAGCTGGTCCTGGTTTCAGGTATTTCTTATCAATAGTCTCCATTTAGATTTTCCCAAGGATCATACTGTAGATGTATAAAAATGAAAACAACCTACTTAAAAGTCACATTATGATCATATATTCTTTGTACAGGCTTATGTTAACTATAAAGACATTGTTGTGTACCCATTAAAATTCTATTACAATCAAAGTTCATCATGCTTACTTGATTTTGCCTTTCTCTGTTCTAGCAAGCCATACTCATGTAACTTATGAGTCAAAGAAAATGCTATGTGTTCACCAGACTCTGTTTATTAACCTCCTGGGTATACTCCCACAATTGGGTGCATGTGACCAGTTCTGGCCAAAAGTAGGGCCCAGACCATAAGATATACTTTGAGATTCATGTCCTCCCCTCACTAGGTTTTCCTCACTCTTTTTTGGTTCCCTTTACCCCTTTTGTAAATGGCTGGAAGCAAGGAACTCTGAAATGTGGAGCCCACTAAGGGAAGAGCCTGAATCCTTGAGTCATTTTTTGAGGCAATCCATTCAGGAATGCTGTTTGACCCACATCAGAGTGTCATATAAAATTAAACTGCATTTCGTTAAGCTACTTATATATTAACAGTCTATATTAGAAAGTATGATGGTCTGAGGTAGGGTGATAGGGCCCAGGGGGACCAAGCTTCTTGAACAATTCTGATACACATTAGCTTTGGCCACCTTTTGAGAAACTGCTGAAGTCATCTGTTCAGTGGGCTATAAAACACTGTGCTAGCCAATAGCTATGGTGTTATCTCACGGAGATGTTTACAGTCTCAAAATAGCATGTATTTATAATTTTCAAAGCACTCTTTCCTATATATTTCTATAGGATTATGAAACATTGTGAAGACTTCAAAATCTGTAACAATGAATTATGAGG
Source organism: Daubentonia madagascariensis (assembly GCA_023783475.1). Classification (NCBI taxonomy): domain Eukaryota; kingdom Metazoa; phylum Chordata; class Mammalia; order Primates; family Daubentoniidae; genus Daubentonia; species Daubentonia madagascariensis. The sequence goes on along the minus strand of JAKFHU010001684.1, from coordinate 17,221,393 downwards.
GATAGAATGATCAATAACAACAATGTTACTTTGCTGAGCATACTCTCAAATCGCATAAATTATCACCTGTCTGCTTCTAGGACTTAGAGACCTCAAAAATTCAAACTATCCAAGGAAGTATTTGCTAGAAACCCTGGAATCAGGGCTGAGTCTAACAATCTGGGAACATTGATCTTAGGAATCTCAGGGCCTGGTATTATTGAGAGGGACAAGGAGAGATGGCTAGAGTGCTTAGAATAATGGCAAATGTTCTTTTCCCTTTGGCTGCAGAATGTCAGCATTTATGGGAAAAAGTCGATCAAGTACTTACTGGATATGCTTAATCAGGCATAATTGTCACCATGTGACTGGCAGTTATTGGAAGGTCCTGTGCAAGACAATGCCAGAACCAGTATGCAAAGAACTACCTACATCATAGATAGTAAAAGAAAAAATAACTTTTTCCTCAGCACAGGAAATCATCATGATGAAATGAAAGACCATGAATCTTGGCATGCAAGAGATTTGGGACCAGACTTAGTTTCAGCACTCATGTACTTCAGGTTCTTAAGCATCTAAGATCCAGTTTATTTGAAAGGAAAAGAGATGTTAGTGCATACATTGTAGGGTTGTTATGAAGCCTAAATGAGAAAGGCATCTAGCACGATTTCTGCAAGAATTTACCTCTGCCAAGCTCATTATTTGTACTAGTAATATTATTATCATTATTAATGTCTTTAAGAATTAAGAATGGACAAGCACTTCCATCAGGCACTTTCAAATTTACACCATAAAGAATCCCACTAAGTATCTTTCCTGCCCTCTCTAAAACGTAGAAATTTTTTGCTCAGACAGTTTCAAGACACACAGTGTTAGGCATCTATTATCACCCATTCCCCCACAGCCAGACATATACTCATATTCCAAACAAAGCTTCAATTGTCCAAACACTCATAAGTTGTAGGAAATAATAATTCATTAAATATTCATGAAATATTGAACTATCATATTCACACCAAGGGAGTTTAATGAGAGAAATTACTTTCCCATCTTGAATCTTAAAAAAGACTCTAGGGATGCTGATTTATATAGATTTTTCTACAGTGTACCTTTTATACTACATATCTTTATAAATGTTTTATTTATTATTCTTTAAGAGTTGTAGGATAGTTTTCCTCTGAACAAAACCCCAAAATTCTTCAAACCTAAGTGAAGGATATAAACTTAAGGATTATTTATAAGTGCATTTCTGAGACATGAATCAGACATTACATAAATTGCTATTAACAAAAATCTACTATATTTTTTCAATAATTTCAAAGCTACCTCATATTTTAATGTGTACTGCAGTGTTGATATAGAAAAAATTCAGTTATCTAAAAAATGTGTTATCTTAGATGAATTAGAGGCATTTTAATCTTGAAATATCCTACACCTACATAAGATCCCAGATTAAACTCTCTGGCAATATCTAAAAGACAAAAATATATCTTTTAATATAAAGGAAACAGGATAAAAAATTTAGAGTAATTTAGTGTAAAAAATAGATATTTCTGCATTAAGGTTGTTTCATGAATTAGGAAGTTTAATGAATAGACTTATATTTGTTGATTTAATTGTGAGCTTTCAATGGGCAATGTGTCTATTGCCCTACCTGTATGATTCTAGTAAATATTAATTGAGCACCTTCTAGAAAAACAAAACTATTGGACACTTGGAATAAAAAGATATAAGATAAATGGTCTTCTTTTCTCTCAATAAGTTTGCAATCTAGCTGGAAAGGAAGTACAAATATCAAAGACTGTGATAGCAACACAATCCTGTCACAAAATACGCATCACGGTATCAAACCAATAGAACAAAATAATAGCTACAGAGTTCATAGAAGGAAGGCATCCTGAGTGAGATATTCTGCTTTTCAATGTATAGGGTATTTTTTTTTTTGCCTGTTTGTTTTTTCCTTTTTTCTTTTTCATTGTGCTGTTTTATACTTAGTATAAAATTATTTACTACATAAACTTTAGCTATATACAGTATGATTTATGAGAGGAATTGTTAATTAAAAACAATTGACATTAATTACACTGAAGTGGTTTTCAGTTTACTGCAGCAGACCACATGATTCATTTATACATTCCATTTTCATTGAGTTTTGTGGAAAAGTGTTTACATTCCAGTGATTAAAAGAAAATCTTTCCATAAACTTTTTTTAAAAAAATCATGGTGTACAATTTATTAAGTGAGTAGTTATGGAGCTGGCTGTTAGATGCTAGGTGCTAGGGATATTTAGAGCACAAAAGTATGATCCCAGACCTATAAGAACTTATCATCTAGCTGGGAAGGCAGGGGCTCTAAACTTAATCCAACCATACAAAGTGGGCATATGTTAAAGGCTAAACGAGCCTATTAGATACAGGTGTCCCAGTGGTTATAATAGTCCCCAAACCAAAGGAAGCCATTCCCATTCTCAACCGGAGTCTGTGAATCTGGGAACAATGTTAATATGTCCTTTCTGGATTTCAAATTTCCAAAATTTCCATTATCTGCAATAATACAAGACAGGTAGAAGAGACATTCTGGGAGAAAAGAGTTCCTAAATATTAGTCACTAGAGTGTTATAAATATTTTTTAAAAATTGTATACTAAGTATTGTACTTGGATGCTGACGGTTAATTCCTCAAGAGGAGGGCTTCCCATCTTCACAGAATCATGAATGCCAAAGATGTAGGGGGCCTAGAGAGGGTCTGTTCCGATGCCACTGAGATATTTGAGGTGGTAGAGGGGTGAAGAGATCTATCCATGGTCACACCTATTTTTAAATAAAATGAATTCATCTTCTAGAATTAAGCCTCGACCTCTTTCCTTCAGACTATACTGCTTAACTGTAGGTAGAAAATAAGATACTGGGCAAAGTCAGATATTTAACAAAATGTTGTTAATTGAAGTTAGGTCTCATCAAGAAAAAAAAACTTTTCTCATCCTTACAAATCCTTTGAGATTTGTTTCCTAAATAACATACAGTCCCTTGGTAGGAAGAAAGTAGAATCATAATAGTCTACATATCATTATCTTAAGTAAGAGCAAAATAAAAAAAAAAATCAGCAGTATAATGTTTGTCTTTCAGCATCATGGTGAGAGCACTAACCCGGAATAAGAGAACATACAATCAAAGGAGACTTTACAAATGTTTCTCTTGACTTCGGGTGAAATATGGGATCTATGCCGGCCAACTTAAAGGAAAATCATACCTCCTATAAGGTGTCTTGAACACCATTAGAGCCTTATGGAACAACATTTTGTGAAAATGAATCACAATATTTGGCAAAGGGTTGTGCTGCAGTTTTACTCAAATTAAGACCAATTGGTTGAAAAGAAGAGAAATACCAATAAGATTCATTCCACGTGCTGCATTTTGATTAGGCTTCTGAATTCTCAAATTTAAGATCCATCCTTTCCCCAGGAGTCATCATTGCCTGATGGTAATTACAAAGGTATGGTAATGGAGAGCCCTAAATCAAACATGCATGGTAGATCTGCTGTCACTGCAAGAACCATCTCATTGCAGGCTGGCAGGGAAGGATGTGCTTGTCTTTCAACTGGCAGAGCAGTCTTCTTGGCTGGCATAGGAACCTAGCTCTGTCTTAAATCTTCCTGATTTAAATTACTGTTAGAGTAATTTGGCTAATTGAAAATGTCTGTCTTTGGAGAAATCTTTCATAATGTTAGTGTCTTTTGCAGGTTGCCAAGGAAGATCTCCAGGGCAGCAGTGCTGCCTGGCTGCCTGCAAAGCCCCCACTGATCAACAGTACCATCCAAAGAGTCCACTTAGACAAGAGGCCATCCAACGATATGCCAGTGATTCCCCCCTTGCCAAATGGTATACGTGAGCAAAGTGTCTCTGAGAAAACATGAAGCCTCCAGTGAAGCCGACAACATAGATGGGGGATTCCCAGCCCACCCTGGACAGTTCCAGTTATTTCAAGAAGTGGGGTGGAATTAGAACAGCCTCAGAGGAAAATCTGCCAACCATCTTTAATTTTAAAAATAAATTTATGTTACAGGTCATCTGGGGGGAATAAGCAGAGGGAGAAAAAAGAATCAAAGTAGGAATTCTTTCACAATGCAGGCAGAAACCACAGTTGGGATACCGTGTGTTAAAAGGAAAAAGTTCTGTGGAAAATAGTTTTTATTTTTTCAATTTTTACTTATTTATTTGTTTGTTTGTTTATTTATTTATTTATTTATTTTTTATTTATTGAGACAGGGTCTCACCTTGTAATTTATTTATTTTTTAGAGATAGGGTCTCGCTGTGTCACCCAGGCTGGAGTGCAGTGGCACAGTCATAGCTCACTGCAACCTCGAACTACAGAGCTCAAGTGATCCTCCCACCTCAGCCTCCTGAGTAGCTAAGGCTACAGGCCTGCACCGCCACCCCTGACTATTTTCTTTTTTCCTTTTTTGTAGAGATGAGGTCTCACTATGTTGCCCAGGTTGGTCTCTAATTCCTAGTCTTAAGTGATCCTCCTGCCTTGGCCTCCCAAGATGCTGGGAGTACAGGCATGAGCCACCGTGCCGGGCTGGAAAGTGGTTTTTCATAAAGTCAAATGAATACGATATTGTTTTTCAGTGTTTTTACTTCTAGTCATTTCATCTCCTTTTAAATCACACAGTTAGTTTTCCTTAACCTTTAAAGCACCCATCTGCTAATAGAAAATGAGAGTGTCTTTAATTCTTTTCCTGAAATGGGAGGATAAATTACATGCCATCTATACAAACAAAATTCTACCAAAATACATCAGTGAATTCAACAGAACAAGCTGAGAGCATCGGTGGTATAAAGAAATCAGTCTCTGAAAAGGCAAATCCATTTTGTTCTTCCTCTTCCGGTCCACCTCAGCCTTAACTGGCCTCCAGTTCCACCTTTCCTGTGTCTCTGAGTCCCTTATCTAATCCCAGCCTCAGAATGCTCTGCCAGCTTTACCAGTCCTCCTGCCTGCCTGGACCGGCTCTCACTCTTTCCCCTGAACGCTGTCTGGCTCCGAGCTTGCCCTTCCTCCTTGTGTGGCTTACTGCATCTAAGTCCCCTCGACTATGAATTCCTAGCAGTCGTAAACACTCATGAACACTTAGAAATATTTCAGGTGTAACAGTCAATCCAGGAGCCACCAAAACAGACCTAATCTTTGGGATCTGATGTTGTGCCAGTTGTGCCTCTCCTCAAAGGTCATTTCTAAGGGATCTAAAACATGCCCTGGCGAATGCCATGTTCTGGGACGAGCCCATCTATTTACAGTGCTACCCAGCTAGGCAGCGCTATCTTCCAAAGTTTATTTGTAAGTTAAGTCTTTGGAAATCTAAATATCTTTTCTGATGGAAACTATTAATATCATATACAGAATGGTTTAAGTCCCAGACCAACTCCAAATATCTATCTAGCCCACAAACTGTGTGAAGACTAGTACGGAACTAAAAGATATTAGAGGCCCATTTGGTTAGAGCTGGAAGGGAGCATGGAAGTTACATAACCCAATTTTTATTTTATAAAGGGGAAAATAGAGATATTAAAAGGCTAATTCTTTCACCCTCATATAAGAGGCATAACTGGGATTCCTCTTAACTGTCTAGCCTGCGCATTATCTCAATTAACCCACACAAAAACCTTGAAAAATTAGTATTATTATCCATATGAGGAAAGTGAAGCTGAGAGAGCCTAAGTAATTTGGTCAAGGTCATCTAGCTCATGCCAGTAGAGTGGTGAAGCTGAGATATAATTTCAGTTTTCTCAGGTTGTATGCACGCTTCAGTCCACTGAAGAAATCACAGGGGAAAATCGTAAATAGTGTGAGATGAATGAAAGTTAAAATAAAGCCTATCAAATCTTTAGGGTATGCAGCAAAAGCAGTGTTTAGAGGGTAATTTGTAGGGTAAAATGTATATTAAAAGAAGAACTATCTCAAATCAGTAATTTAGCCTTCCAATTAAAGAAACTAGAAAAAGAAGAGCTGACTTAATCCAAACAAGCAGACGGAGGAAAATAAGAAAAATTAGAGCATAAATAAATGAAATAGAAAATAGAAAATAATAGAGAAAATAAAAAAACTCAAAAGTGGGTTCTTTGAAAAGATTGACAACTCACAATGACAATAACAAAATTGATTAATCTAATTCTCCTAGAAAAAAGAGAAGGAAAAAAGAACAAAGAATCAATTTACTAAGATCAAGAATAAGAAGGCAGGATCTGATTACCTCTCAGAAATGAGAAAGATTATAAAGAAATATTATGAACAATAGTATGCTAACAAATAAGATAACTCAGATGAAATAGAAAAATTCCTAGAAAGAAACAAATGATCAGAACTGACTCAAGAAGACATGGAAAATCTGAATAGACCTATAATAAGTTAAGAGATTGAATTAGTACCCAAAAACTTATCACAGAGAAAAGCCCACTACCAGATAGCTCCACTAGTGAACTTTATCAAGCATTTAAATAACAATCAACACCAATACTTCCCAAATCTCCAGAAATGTAGGAGAATGGACTACTTTCCCACTCATTACATAAGGCCACTATTATTCTGATTCCAAAAGCTGAAAAGGTATCATAAGAAAAATAAAACTACAGATCAATATTCTTTATGAATATAGAAGTAATCATCCTCAACAAAATCCTAACTAAACAAATACAGCAACATGTAAAAAGGATTATATATCATGATCAAATGATATTTATTCCAGGGATGGAAGTGTAAATAAATGTAAGAAAATCCATTCCTGTAATATACCACATTAGTAAGATGAAAGAGAAAAAAAATGATCTCAATAATCTCAATAGAAGCAGGAAAAGCATTTGACAAAATCCAGCACTCTTGAATGTTAAAAACACGAATCAGACTAGAAATAAAAGGGAACTTTCTCAATACACTAAAGGGCATTTATAAAAATCTCACAGCTAATATCATACTTAATGATAAAAAAAAATGAATGCTTCTCCCCTAAGATCAGAAAAAAGACAAGGATGTTTGCTATTACTATTTCAATTTAACATTGTATGGAGTTTTGAGCCAGGATAATAAGGCAAGAAGAAGAAGTTAAAGCCATCCAGACTGGAAAGGAAGAAGTAAAACTATATTTATTTGAGTATGACATGAACTTGTAGATAGAAAAATCCTAAGAAATGCACATGCACATGCACACACACACACACACACATAGTCAGAACTAATGAGTTCAAGGTGGGAGCATGTTACAAGATCAATAATTTAAAAATCAATTGCACTCCTATATACTAGCAATGAACAATCAAAAAATGAAATTAAAACCTATTCCATTTATAATAGCATAAAAATAATAAAATACTTAGGAATTGATTTTGTAAAAAAAATAATGTATGAGACACATGTACTGAAAACCACAAAATATCACTGAAAGAAATTAAGGAAGACCTAAATAAATGAAAAGACATTCACGTTCATGGATTGGAAGGTTTAACATAGGTAAGAGGGCAATATTCCCCAAATGATCTACAGATCCAATTCAACCCGTATCAAAATTGACCCACTGATCCTTAAAGTCATAAAGAAATGCAAAGGATACAGAATAGCTAAAATAATCTTGAAAAAGAAGAACAAATTTGGAATATGCACATTTCTGATTTGAAAATACCAGCATAAGGTTATACACATAGATCACTGGCATCGTATTAGAAGTCCAGAACTAAACCCTTACATTTATGGCCAATTTGTTTTTAACAAAGATGCACAGATAATACAGTGAGGAAAGGATGGTATTTTTAACAAATGGCACTGGGGCAACTAGACATACACACACAAAGAATGCAGTTGAACTTCTAACACATACCATACAGAAAAATTAACTCAAAGTGGACCCTAGACAAAAATTTTAAAGCTAAAACTATGAAACTATTAGAAGAAACTGTGGAGATAAATCCTCCTGATCTTAGATTAGTCAATGGCTTTTTTAGAAATATCAAAATCACAAACGACCAAAAAAAAAGATAAATTAGACTTCATCAAAATCAAAAACTTGCACATTGTAAAAAGACATCACCAAGAAAACATAAAGACAACTCACACATTGGGAGAAAATATTTAAAAATCATATATCTGAAAATAAATTTGTATACATAAAAGGCAAAGAATTTTTATAACTCACCAATATAAAAAACAAATAACCAATTTAAAAATTAGCTAAGGATTTGAACAAACATATTTCCAAAGAGGATACACAAATGGATCAAAAGTACATGAAAACATACTCTATATCATTAATTATTAATATTAGGGAAATGCAAATCAAAACCATATTGAAATACCTCTTCACACCAACTGGGCTGGCTAGAGTTAAAAAGAAAAATGATAACAAATGTTGTTGAGATTGTGGAGAAATTAGAAACCTGATGCATTGTGGTGGGCATGTAAAATGGTGCAGCAGCTTTGGAAGACAGTTTGGCAGTTCTTCAAGAAGAGTTCCTGTAGAGTTAAGGGTAGCACTACCATGTGACTCAGAAATTCCACTCTTAGATATCTACCCAAGATAACTGAGAAAATATTTCCATGGCAAAACGTGTACACAAATGTTCATAGCGGCACTATTCATAACAGCCAAAAACTGGAAGCAATCCAAATGTCCATCAGCGACCCAGTGGTCTATGCTATCTCTTTAGGAAAGTGACTCTCAATCTTGGATGCCCACTGGAACCATCCAGGGAATTTTTGAAATGTCAAGGCTTGGGTCTGGCCCCAGAAATTCTGATTTAAATGTTCTGAAGTGTAGCCTGGGCAACAGAATTTTAAAAATGCTGATTCTTATGTGTAGCAAAGTTGAGACACTGATCTGTCATCCAAATCCACTCTAAATGTTCAGACCAGCCCTTATACCCAACGACTTATTTTGAATGTACTATATGAATCTCAAACCCAGCCTGTTTGAATGAAATTCATCATCTGCTTCCCAAAATCTTAATCTCTACAGTGTTCCATCATCCATCTAGACTCCAAATTATAAATCCAAAAATGATGCTTGCCTCTTTCCTCTCCCTCATACTTCACACACACTCAGTCCCATCGATATTAGTGCCAAAATATAGCTCTCAAGTTGACCCTCTCCCCTGCATTCCCACTGCCTCTGCTTCAGTACATGTATGTATTCATCTCCTCTCACAGAATCGTTCAATGGCATTCCAACTACTCTCCATAACTCCATCCCTGATCTCTTCCAATCCATTCACTAGATTGCTCAGTAGAGCACTCTAAATTGCATATCTGATTACACCACTCCTCAGTTTAAAATCCTTCCATGGTTCTTACATACTTTCTGAATGAAATTTAAATACTTAGACTGATTTTTAATTATCTTTTCCTACCTAGCATTATCATTTATCACTCCATCACGCCTTCCTCATTACCCTATCCTCTGGTGACGGGAGACTGTTTTCACGTTTCCTAATGTGCTTTACTCTCCTACCTTTTGAACTGGTTCACAACCCCCTCCCCGTGTCTAGACCCACTCCCTTTGCTGAAACTCTTCCTTATTCCTAAAGACTTACCCTGGACACTAACTTTTTCTGAAAAGACATCCTGGTTACTCTCAGTACAAATTAAATTTCCTGCTGTGTGTTCCCATATCATCCTAAATATTCTTTTACCACAGAACTTACCACTCTTACAAAATTGTCTGTTAACTCTATTAAACTGAAGGCTTTCTGATGCAGAAATTGTAACCTTAGCACTGAGTAGAAAATCCACATATAGTTAATTCTTAATCAACCAAAATATGCAAAAAAGAAATGGTGTGCTTCTTTTTTTATTGTATGTGACAGCATTGGAATATACTCATTTATTATTAATTTCTTAAAATTATAAAACAGAATATATAGTTGTAAGAATGCATATATGAGGGTTGTCCGGAAAGTATCCAGCCATTGTTAATATAAGGAGAACGGTTTGCACGACATTGATGTAACCTGGCAGCCAAGGAGCTTGGACGGGGATGTGCATGCATGAACAATGACGACATCACTGTACTAGTCAGTGGGGCGCTAAACGGTGTTGAGTGAGCATATATGTGCTGTGCGGCCTTCGCATTCAAAACGACTGAGCGAGTAGAGCAGCTAATCTGCATCAAATTTTCCTTTAAGCTTGAACATTCCTCCACAGAAATTATTCGGATGAGTCAGAAGGCTTTTGGGGACGATGCAATGAGTGCAGCATAAATAAAAGTGTGGCACAAATGCTTCAAAGATGGTCGAGAATCTGTTGAAAGTGATCCAAGTTCTGGAAAGCCTGCAACAAGCAGAACACCTGAGAATGTTGAACGTGTATGGGTTAGATTAAGAGATGCTGGGAGAACTGTGTGAGGTCCCAAGGTGCCTACCTTGAAGGGGACTGAGGCATCATTGTCCTATGTACAATGTATCTTGTATCTTGTATCTTCTTCAATAAATGTCTCTATTTTTCATATTACATGGCTGGGTACTTTCCAAACAGACCTCGTATATACATATACAATGTGCATGGATGAATATGTGTGTATGTGCATATATACGAAATACACACAAGGATACAGTGTATGCATGCATATACGGGGAAGAACCTACACAGAAATAGAAAAATATTAATAGTGGTTTTCTAGGACATAGGATTATAGATATTTCTTTTCTTGTTTAGACTATTTTGCTTTGTGAACACGTATTATTTTTACAGTGAAAATAAGTTTTAAAAGATAAACTTGTCTAATTTTTTCCCCACTGATTCTATCTGCCACAGTTTCTCTCCTGACTAAGCTAAATAGAGCAAAATTCACTCTCTTTTTTCTGTGTACTCCGGTCCTGAATTAAGCACAAAAGCCCACTGACCAGCTGGGCACTGCCAAGGAAATTAGGATTCTGGGGCTGTAGGCGTTGGCAAAGTTTTTGGAGGTAGGTATGGCTCAGGGACTTCATCTTTTATTCCCTTTCTCTGTTTTTGTAGTCTCTACAGATGATACCAAAATAAAATTGATTTGGATTGGAATAGAAAAATGAATTGAGTAAGTAGTTTGAATTTCTCATGTTTTGAGTCAGTATGATTCATTTACACATTATAATTAACTGCTTTTGTGTACCTTAATGTGGAAGAAGAAAATGTTAAGGGGAAAAAAAGAGAAAAACTTATATAGTTATTTCTTAATCTAGCACTAAGTTTGAAAAATTCACATTTAATCAAACTAAAAAGACTACGTTAAGACTTAAATATGCATTTGAGAATACACATTGCATTTTAGTTTAAACACTGTTTACTCAAAAAATTATATCATGTCTTTACAGTAGCAAAGGTTGATTGGGGAAAAATGTTCCCTTATTAAAGCAGTTAAACTTATGCTGTGGATAACATAAGGTTCGGGTACCATTTTAGGTGGAACGGATTCTTAAGTTTGTAGACTATTTCCCTGATTGTGTCATTAATCTGACTGAAGCATATGGGCATTAAATTTGAATGTTATAAACTGTATTGTATTTCCATTGAGAAGTCTTTCATGTTTACAAAATTCAGAAAGCATTATAAAACTTTTCATTCATTTTCTTTTTATAAAACCATGATTCCCAAACAATTTTAAATGAGGAACAGAACAACATAAACAAGGCAAACCCATGCCTAACCATGCATCTCTTGGTTTTGATCATCTTAGGTAATAGTTCAGTGGTCTTTAAGCCCCTCTCTGGAGGTTAAATCTCTCAAGAGTGTGGAGCAAATGCAGCCAGAGCAAGGACATATCATCCACATGAAGATAATGGACTAGGAGGATCAAGGAAAAACTTAAAGGGGGAATTAAGACACAAAGGAACAATTTGGAGCTTAAGGAACGAGGAACATGGAATAGAAAGAAAAGGGCATGGGCTTTACCTTCTTGATAATGGGAGGATTGCCTAGTTGTTCATGTGAGTATAATCCTCAGTTTTAAAAGTATTAATATAATTTGGCCTCCCCTGCATCCTCATTTTTACCTCCCCCTTCTCCTCCTACCTCTTAAGCATTCCCAACCTCATCCCAAGTTAGGGCATGTGTTCCCTCTGCTCTCCCTACTCCCACTGCCTATCAGGTAGTTGAACTGTAATTTCCATTGGAGGAAGGTGCTTTAACATCAAAGGATACCTGTGGCTGGCTGGCCAGAGCTGCAGGTCTCTACATTTGACCTCTTCCCACTTCTCTAGCCCTGTACTTTTGGCATGGAAGAGCTCAGAAAACTTTTAAAATTCAGAGTAATAAGTGCATTAATTTGTAAATGATTGGTTTCCCTTGAACAAACCTGAGTATACACATAAGTATAGTTGCTAGCTATTATAATATGATCTTAAGGCCACATATCTGAAGGTAACATAGCCAAAAAACAAAATATTGCAAACAATTGCGATCCAACTGCCATGGTGCCTGCTATCACCTGTGGGTGAGAAAAGTTTTTAAAGAAGCTTCTTTTAAAATGTAATTAACAGATACATTCACTAATAAAGTTGCTTAGACTGGTTTCTTAGGCTATGAGACAGAAAGACTCTGAGGGAATAGAATATAAGAAAAAACATCTATCCAAGGTCTTGCAATTACATGGTGGAGCCCAGCAAGTATAGTGAAAGAAAGCTATATGAAGACTCAATTGCTTTGGGTTCCAAGCCCAACTCTGTCACTTGCCACAAATGGCACAGGGAAACTCTCTGAAAGAATTATTCCTGTTTTTTCAACGAGTCTAAAATTAACTGCAGAATACTTCATGATGATGCCATGAAGCTAAATGAAATAATTTACTTTAGAGTGCTCTGAATATTGTAGACTATCATGCAAATAAAGAGTATTAATATTATTCACACAGAATTTTAGTAATTTAGAGATTGGGTTGGTTCATAATACTGGACATAATGGGATTTATTTTTATTTCATTTGAAACTTTTTAATTGAAGCATTGTGTATATGCACAAATCAGTGTACCACTTGATGAGTTATCAAAAAGTAAACACATCTATGAAATCCCCATGAGGTTATGAAATAGAACATGGCCAGCACCTGAGATCTCACTTTGTACACCTTCCAATTATCCAATTTCCTTCCTCTTCCCCAAAGGTAATCACTGTCCTGGCATCTAAAGCCATAGATTAGTTTTGCTTCCTTTTAAACATTCTCTAAATGGGATACAATATATACTCTTTTGTGTCTGACTCAATGTAACTTTTATGAGATTGATCTCTGTTGTATGTAGCAGCAGTTTGCCATTTTTATTGTTGCATATATTTATATGCTGTACATACTAATGTATGGGTATTTATCATTTATTTATCCATTTTTCTGTTGATGGACATTAGGTTGTTTCCAATTAGGGGCTACTGAAAATAATACAGCTAGAAATATTCTCTTAAATGTCTTTTGGTGCACCTATATATGCATTTCTGTTGGATATAAATCTAAAAGTCAAATTTCTGAGTCATAGGGTTTGTGTGTGCTCAAACTTAGTAGATAATGCCAGTTTTCTCGATGGTTTTACCAGTTACTCCTACATTCTGGTAAAGAAGTTCTAGTTGCTCTACATCCTTGTCAACATTTGGTAATATTAGTCTCTTATTTAGCTATTCTGGTGCATGTATGTAATGACAATTCATCACCATTTTTATTTGCATTTTCCTGAATCATATCAGTTTTATCCGTCTTTACAGGAGTACAATTCTCATTTTCTGGTAGAACTGCTCCTTAAATCATAGAGATGCAGGGTGCTATGTATGATCATGCCTGTGAATAGCCACGGCAGTCCAAGTGAGACCTCATCTCTAAAAAAGGAAAAAAAAAACCTGAACAAATACCCCACAGTCTTACTAGCTTAAGTACAGCGAAACCCCAGCAGGTGGAAATTGCATGTATGTGTTGGGGGTGGGGGAATCCTATGAGGATGAGAACCACTGAGAGGGAGTCCCAAATTCTGTGCATAAACTCTTCCCAAATGTCTGGCTCTGCATACATGGGGCAGTCTTTAGCAAAGAATAAAAGAACAGACCTGCAATCTCAGAGTTTATTTCCTACTAACACAAAAAATTCAATAATCTTCACAGGAGCATGACAAAATCCAGATTCTCTACAAAGTATTACTTATAATATCAAAGATATGACCAAAATTACTAAACATATGAATAAATAGGGACATGTGACCCATACTCAAGAGAAAAGGCAATCAATGGAGACTAACCCCGGGATGAACCAGATGTTGCAATTAACTGACAAGGATTTTAAAACAGACAGCATAACTGTGCTCATGGTGTAAAGGAAATTATGCTTAGAAAAATGCAAAATAAAGCCATGTGCAGTGGGGTGTGCCCGTTGTCCCAGCTACCCAGGAGACTTAGGTGAGAGGATCGCAAAATAGGAGATCTCAGTAGAGAAAGAGAAACTGTACAATAAAAGAATTTTGTTAATAGAAATTGGAAATTTGGAAATGAAAATTTAATTATTTAATTAAATTAATTATTTTATTTCTTTATTTTTGTGAGATATGGTCTCACTTTATCTCCCTGACTGGAGTGCAGTGGCATGATCATAGCTCACTACAACTTCAAATGTGAAATGGAAATTTTAGACTAAAAAACTAAAAAATAAAATATTAAAATAAAGAATTCACTGAATAGGTTTAACAGCGGATTATAGAAAGCAGAAAAAAGAAAAAAAAATCATACAGAATAAAACCATCTCTTTTTCCCTGGGTGAGAGATTTTAGCAGTTACAGATTATGTGTGACTATGCAAGTCTGTTGTCATAGTAAGTAGATTTGCCACTGGAAGATTATCTCTGCAAGGTTTTTTTAAATACATATATTTGAAAAAATCGGGAAAAATGGAAAACTATTTCAAGAAGTCTGTAATGATAATTTTAAAAAGCACAGAGGCTCTCATTCAAGGTGGCTTGCCAAACACTCTTGAGTTTATCTTTCCTGCTTCCTCAAATCCATTTTCTAAGGACACAATAAGTAAAATGATAAAAATAAATCTGTAATAGCACTTGAAAGTCAGGTGGTACACTACCACAAACCAGAAAAGCAAAGAATTCCTGGAAGATACTATAAAGCAAATGGGAACAAATTGATAATGAAACTTAACAAAGGTGAGGAACTATAAATCCCATACAATGAAGAGCTCAAAACAGATGAGTTTTTACAGCACCAAATCACAAACAAAACAAAAGGCAGAGGGTCTGGGAGATGGAGCAGGCCACAGAGAGCTGTCCAGGTAAGTAATTAAAGAATGACAAGAACAGCTGTACCAGGAATCATCTTTACCCCCAAATTACTGAATCTCACAACTGCACCCAAGTTGAATGTCTCAAGTACAGAGATATACTGTAGAATGAGAATTCCATGCCCAGACTTAAGTTCTGGGCTGAAGAAATTGAGTCATACCTCAATAACCAGCTACACTCATTATAAAGAAAAGTTACCTGGCTGTTCTTCAGTCCCCCCATCAAATATAGAGGGATAATAGAGGAAGAGTGGATCCTTATGAACCCATTTTTTAAAGTAAGACCTTTCCAGGACCTGAGATCTGTAGAGAAAATAACTAAAGGATTCCAATTTCTTATGTGCTTGCTTCCTTGGTTGTAGGACCTATTCTTATGCCTAAGGTGACAACATAATTGGTGTCCCAACCAGGACACTTCTGAGCACAACTGCAGACACTGTCAGTAATTTTTCTTGGATAAAAGACTTAAACCAAGACTATCTAAAGTGATCGTGGACATGAGGTCATGCCTACCTATGTGAACACTCCTCCCCAAAAATGAGTAGAGACAGAGCAGTCATATTTCCTCATGGCTGATGATGGGTCAACTATGCTTGCTTGCTGATCAACCAGAAAGTATGAAGATTTTTAAAAATAAAAAAGAAGAAGAAGAAAAGTAAAAAGGCAACTTTTTGTGATAATCACAGAGAATTGCAATGGGTTTGGTCATTAGATTATATTCAATAATTACTGTTACTTTTGTTGGTTGTTTTTTGCAATAATGTTCCTAAGTCTCTATCTGTTTAATTAACATGAGGATTATTACAAATGAAATTATGTGAGTCCAGGATTTGTTTTAAAATATTCTAGTGGGAAGTTGGAGTAGGAGGAGAAGAAGGGAGAGGGGTAGTAGATAAAACCAAATTAGCAATATTTTGGTATTTGTTGAACCTTAGTGATGCCTGTGAATGGGATACAATATATACTTGGGATACACCTCAACTTTTGTGCATGTTTGAGAATTTCTCAATAAAAATTTTAAGTGTCAACATAAGGGTTTTTAAAGCTTAAACTCACAAGAAAAACAGTATGTGAAAAAAATGATAGCCACAAATTACGGGAAGGCAGAACAAGTAACAAATGATTAGAGACCCCAGGAAGCTAAATCCTAAACTAGCAATGAATAAATTTGAAAAATAATTCAGTTTGTTCCATACACTCGCCAAAAACTCATGAATGGGGGAGACCATTTACATGTAGAAGTACAAGTGAATGCGAACTAAGAATAGGAGAACTGGTTGAAAATCTACTTGAGAAGCACTTAGACCTCAAGATTTCCTCTCCCACAATGCTCAGCCAACGATCTGTGCCACTTCCACCCTTGCAGAAGTCCAGAGATTTAACTATTCGAATGAGGTACAGAGATTTAAAAAATTGGGAGATACCAATACCAGGCCTCTGAAACAGGGATTTCAGACTGAAAACATGGAAACTAAGTAAAAGTTTACACATTTATATTGAAATCCCTAGCCCTATTTTCCCTCCCAGCTCCAAGGATGCTGATAGCCAGACTTATACCATCAAGGCAGGAAAAGATTTTTATCTGGAGAATCTAAAGTAGTCACAGGAAAAATATCTAAACATATTGATTTGGGATCCCTAGTGGGACAGCCTAATAAGAACACATTACAATTAAACCTATAATCAATAAGTCACACATACATACAAACATTTTAATCAGTTTTTTATTGCCCAATCCTTAAATATAAGTATATATCCCCAAAACACCAGATACCTGAGGAAAGTTTCTAACATGAAAAAGAAACCAAAACAAGCCAACAGCAATATACAACTTGAAAAAAACCAGAATGTATGCAGGGATATGGGAGAAAAAATATTATTTATATTCTCAGAGAAAAAGTAGAAGCTATTTTATTCATGAAAAAAGAACCATCAACTCTACAAAAGGAAAAACCATAGAATAAGAAAGAGACCTTTTAAACTTAAAGTATTAAAGTAGAATTAAAAATTAAATAAAAGTATTAAAAGATAATATTTTTAAAACTATATACAAAATAGAAAAGATAGGAAAATTATAGGACAAGTACAGGAGGTACAATATTCACAAAATAGGTGATATCAAAAGGCTAAGAGAGAAAAAAATTAAATTAAAACATTTTCTTTCAATAACATTTTCTGAATTGAAGGATCATTTGGTTTGAAAGACCCATTGAGTGGCCAACACAATGAATGAAAAATACACACATTAAGTAGAATACTGGAAACAAAGGAAAATTCTACAAGAGTTCCAGAAGAAAAAAAAGGTGACATTAAAAATTAGAATAAAAATTAACCTTCTCCACAAAAGCAGAAGCTACAAGAAGACAAAACAACAATACCTTTAAAATCCTGTGAGAAAATTATTTCCGAACTAGATTTGTATATCTAGCTAAACTTTGAAAGTAAAAATAAAATGAAGTAAAATAAAGATACTTTTAGAAATAAAAATGAATATATATGTTTTTAGACATGCAAGTTATTAAACAATTTACCTCCAATGTACCCTTCTTAGGAAATCACAGGAGAACATGCTCCTTTAGCATGACATAAAACCAAAAAAGTGACTATTTGGGGTCAACTCAAAGTAAGAGTTGGAAAGAGTCCCAGGAACACAACTGTAAAACTGACCTGGAAAAAACCCAGTCCAGATAGGAGCTGGTCAAGATGCTAAAGGGGAAATATGGTTAAGTAGATGAAACTCTCATATTCTATATAGACAAACAAAACAACCAGACAAGTATTATATGAACTTCAGGAATTTTTTTTAAAAAAACTTTTTAAAAAAGTAACTTCACATGTAGTTGACATCACCAATATCTCATTCTCTTTTCCTTCCTGAAAATTCTACATCCCAATATCCTTGCACTTAGACAAGGCCATGTGAACAGTGTGAATCAATTAAGTGTGAACAGGAGTGACAATCACTGCTGGTCTGAAGCAATGAAAAGCCCCTAGATTCTTTCTCTCTTCTGCCTTAGAGATTATTATTGAGCTGGTAGAGCCACAAGATCAGAACTTTCTGGACTGTTGAGTCCATGCATGAAGGACAACTGCCCTGGAGAATGGAGCAAATTTCGCATGGCCAAAAACCACTGAGATTCTGGTGTTATTAATTAATATGTTATGGATTAGCCTATTCTGGCTTATACAATATTTTATATGGTTCCATGTAAATAATATTTAATATTCATAATAACACAAACACTAATATTGTTCTATCCAAAATTATGATATAAGTATATGGTGGGCATAGGAAATGTGCTGTGTGAGTGGTGTGTATAAATGTGGGAATGGGAGAAGGGACTAGGTATGTGTGTTGGTGTGGTGGGATGTTGGGTGTCAGAGGGAACAAAATCCCTCTCTTCTACAGTGAAAAGTCAATGAATAGTGCCTAAAAGTCAAAGAAATGGTAACAGAAGGATGTCTTGTCCTCAGCTTTGGGACTCACTTCCTTTTTTGGCACAAAGAAAAAACCCTCTTGACATGCACATAAAAAGCAGATCAATTGAGAACATACATTGGGTTTTACTTTCGGAGGTGTGACTATGAAAGGTCAGGTCTTTGACTATGGTCAAAGGTCCTTTAGGTAATTATACTTGACTGGCTTCCCTCATTCATAGCGGTAGAAAGGTGGGGAAATAGTCAGGTATGCGTTTCCTTACCAAACCCCCTCACCACCGTTAGTTCAAGTAACAGTATTCATCTGACATGAGCTGAGACGAAAAATCCTCCCCTGCTGAATTCAGAATTGAGACTAAAAGACCCTAACCTTGGTATGCTCTGTTTTCTTGAAATAAAACATTTTGTAAGGTGACTATCTTCCCCATGGTGTTGACTGAATAACAAAAGCCAGCGTGCACCATGAGAAGAAGAAAATTGATGCACAGAGGGATAATGTCCGGAGTCCTCGTAACTTCTCAGTTCCTGGTCCTGTGAAGCACCCCTTTTGTGTATAAACTAACTCAATTTCTGTTCATGCTTAGAGCCAGAAAGTTCTGACTGTTAAAACTATGCTTATCAGCTGGGAAATAAAAAGGCAGCTTAATTCTCTCCTTTGTACCTAAAAATACACACTCCTTAGGTAGTTACAGGGAAAGATCTCAACCAGAATCTCTCCTTTGCCTATACACTGATATTTCTCTGACAGCTGTGCAGGTCTCAGAGTGGGCCTCGGGTCCTCCTTTAAAAGGCACAGAAAAGTGTATCTAGGAGGTATTGTGGAGCTAACAGAAGGTTTAGACTCTTGAACTGAATGATTTCACCACAGTGTCTTCTGACTCAGTACAGATCACATACTCATAGTGCAAGGTTTTAAAGGATGGGGGGAAAAACACCCTCCCTCTCTAACATTTATTTTTTAGTAGAGAAGACTGACATTAATTATCTCCTTCCCCACCTCTAGAAGTCTCTGGAATCCTTTTGCTGACATTATCAGCTCAGGTTTATAACACCCCACTCTCCTGGAAGACAGAAGGAAAGTCAAGTGCATTATACCACCAAGAGGACATAAGTTAATAAAGAAAAATGATTAATCGATATTTGTGAGCAACACATTGAAGCAAAGAGAGAGTCTGCATTAACTGCAGAGCATAAACCTCTTTGCAGGGAGAGCACTTCTGAATCCACTCCGTCATTCTTGATTTAGCAAATGTGAGCTTTTCTTCTTTCTTAGCTAACAGCCAAAATAATTAACACAGAGTTTACATGTCCTGGGAAAGTGCTGTATTGAGAAAAAAAAGAGGGAGAGAGGGAGAAATTGTACAAACCCTGTAGCCAAGTAGGTTGCTGCCAGAAATAGAACCGTGAACATCAGTCTGATTGGAAATGCGGTTGTGTGGGGTAAAGGTGACTGAAACTCGGAAATCAGCTCAACATTTTCCATACTCAACCTCTGTGAGGTTCTCAGACTACCTAATCAGAAGAATAGAGATAGGACCCGCTTTTGATTAAAAAGCCCAGATGAAACAAATGAGTTATTTAAACCAACATTAAGGAATGCATTAAAACAAAAAAGATTTAAGGCATTTCCTTTGACACTGTCCATTCTAAATTCATACCAAAGCTAAACATTTTAAGCTTGTTATATACATATTTGTTTGCCTTTTTGAATTGAAAGGGACCCATAAGATCACGTATTTCCTTATGCTTGCTTTAAACGGCAGAGGAAGAGGACCCCCGGAAAGGTTAAGTGCCTGGTCCAGCATCAGCAGCTAGTGAAGAGCAGGAGAGAGCATAAAAGCCGGGCCTCCTGCCTCCTAATTAGTGCTCCTCTCACCTCACTGTGCTTCAGATAAAGTCCATAAGAGTCCAATAGGATAATAGGAATAATGTCACACTTGAAGAGACCACAGGTCTCCTGGGAATATCAACTTGCCACTTGCGAGAATGTAATTTTTCTTTCCCAAAGAGGGAATGACAGCCTTCTTTTTGAAAGCTATTTAAAAGGCGCAAATGTGTGAACTTCGAGCAAACTGCTAAGGCAAGTGTATTGCCTAAGCAGTAAAAAGTAATGTCACAAGTAAAATCAGGTGATTTCATGTGCAAATTTTACCCTCTGGAGTCTAAATATCTTGATCATCCTTAAAGAAAAAAAAAATCAGGCCTCTTGTCACCACAATTGAACTGCAACTCCATTACTGAATCAATACTCCTGCTAGCAAATATCCCTCTGGAGTAGCCTTGCTGCACGAATTAAAACAGTTTTGGGAGGAGGGAGTGGTAATTCTGGGAATCTTGAGGAAAATAATGACCTCAAAACAGAATTTGTTTAATAGATAGAACTGGGGCTGGGTGGATGCGGGTGTGGTTGAAGGGGGTGGAATGGTTTACATTATAATGTACTTTTTAATAAAAGGACATAGACATTTTAGCCTCAAGACAGAGGATAAAATGATCAAATGGATCTTTTCCCCAAATAAATACTGTTATGCTACACTTTCCTGGTCAATAGTGCTCCATTTGTAGGTGCCCCTCGTCTCAAAAACCAATTTGGCTTATCTGTTTTCTCCTCCTTACATATATCTCAAAAACTGTTACAGATTCAGGGAAATAGATGACCTAGTCACAAATGCTCACTTCTCCAGGGAGTTGCCTTTAAATTGACCTTGAGCTTCACAAACGAAAAGGAGCATTTGTGTACCTCAGGACAGTATTAAATCTAGAAAAAATTAAATAAAAAATGAGGCATAGGCAGAGTTGGCCAAAGCAAATAAATACTCATTTAGACAGCCAAACCAACAGATAAGAACACAGAGCCCCCATTAAGCTGCTGATTCCTTATGGGACATAAGTAGTTACAGGAAATGTCTGTTTAGATTAATGTCACAAAATCATCAGTCTTTTACAAGAAATTTTAAAATGTGAACTTACCCAACTTTTTGTGTGGCTTTGTGTTTCTGCTCTTTTTGAAAGATTTTGTTGGTACTGGGGAGAGAAAGAAGTAACAACCTGGGGTTCAGTCAGGTAGTATATGCGTCAAGGAAAATTTTATTGTTTACTACGAATTTAATGTACTCAGATATCACCTTTTTGCTAAGTCTTTGGTCTGCGGAGAGGAAACACACACAATCGTGTGGTGATATTAGTGGGATTATGGGCTACCGATGAATAAACTGAAACCAAATTCTGTATGACTTGTGGCATAAATAAAAACCGTTGCTATCATGAGAGGGGAATTCCCACAACTAATACTCAATGGCTTGGTAGGGTGGGTTTTTAAATCTCCAACTGCCACCTACTGATGAGGGCTATTTTAAAAGTTAGGTAAAAAGGTAAAGAAAAAGCAAAGCTGAAGACTGATTTTGTTATTACAATCTGGAAAACTTATAACCAGAATTTTTGAAAGGTAAAATAAAGATATAATAATTATAGCTTAGAGTTATCTAGTACTTTCTAGGTGCTGTGGATAGTATGACAGGTTAAAGATGGCTATACATTTTTTTATATTTCTCCCATAGAGAGATGGGTCTATTATTCCTTCCTGAATCTAGGGTGGTTCTCTAAAAGCTTTGACCAGTTGAACATGGCAAAGTGTCTCTGTTAGTTTCTGGACCTAGCCCCTAAGAAGCTAGCAGCTTCTATTTCTTTCTTCTTAGAACACTCTCTTGGATCCCTGAGCCTCCATGTAAGAAATCTTATTATCCTGAGACAGCCTGCTGAAAAGGTCACATGTAGGGGCTCTGGTCAACCTTTCTAGGCTTCCAATCATACATACACATGCCAGACATGTGAGTGAAGCCATTTAGACCCTCTCAACTAGCTCATCTGCCAGCTAAATACCACAAAGTGACTTCAGTTGATGAAGCAGAATGATGAAGTACAAGAACTGCCCCCTTTGAGATCTGCCTACATTCCTGACCCAGAAAATTGTGAGATATCATAAAATAGCTGTTATTCAAAGCCACTTAGTTATGGAGTGGACATCAGAAAATGTAATACACAAGCTCTTCACATTTATTAACCTATTTAATCCTCATAACAGTCTAATCATATAGGTAATACCATTTGCCCCATTTTAGAGATAAACCTGTAGAAACTGAAAGTCAACAAGATTAAGTAACTTGCCCACAACCACATTACTAGTAAAGGGCAGAGCAAGGATTCAAGCTTATGCAGTTTGATGCCAGAGTCTATACTGTTAGCCATGATATTTTCTCCGTCAATCCTGAAAAAAATTAAATAAAAGTACCAATCAATAAATATTCATGAAGTGTCAAAATATTGTAAAGCACTGATAGGTGCAATATAGTAGAGGGGGCATGGCCACAGATATTGGTAGAGCAATCCAACCTAATAAAAAAGCATTCCCTGACTCCCAATTTAAAACAAAATATGGTACCTTCCTTAGCCTGTCCCACTTGCTCTCCAGTTGTCTCTATTTCATCATTCCAGTTATTTCCTTTATAAAACATAAGCCTACCTGAAATCACCTTGTTCATTTGTTGTTTAGTTGCTTATTGCCTTTTGTCCTCTTTGAAACATAAGTTTGGTGGAGCTAGTGTGATATGGTTTGAACATCCTTGTGTGCCCAGCTTTATTTTATTCAATAAAAAGTTATTAACCAGATGTTGCTAACAGCTCATATTCTTATTCTTTTTAGGCTAGACTCTTAGCTTTAAAATGCTAAAGGCATTTAGGCTAAAATATTTAAATGTTGAGGAAAAGAGCACAGAAGATCTCTAGGGCCATTTCCAGGAAATGTATGCCATTTTAGTTAAAGCAAGTGTCCTTAATTTGACCTCAGTGGATGAGATTCATATGGTCTATAAGCCCTTTAAAATTGTACCCAAAACATAGGTGTATAGATTTGTGTGCCTTTATCTTGAAAGAAGGACCATAACTTTTATCACATTATCAAAAGAATCATCAAATCAAAAAGCATAAAGAGCTATTTTTTTAAAAGATTGTTTCTCAACCTTTTTTTCACTGCCATCCATTAAGAAATACATTTTTTAAAATAAGGATCCAGTATGTGAGCTCCTGCACACACAGAGAAAAAAAAAGAAAAGTTTCATGACACAATATTTCCTCTAATTTTATGCAGTGCCCTCTGATATTTTCAATTTCATTTTATTCTACTTCATATTTGAAATGCTGTTCTTGACCCATGCAATTGATTTCATAACTCCCTAGTGAAAGGCACTGTTATAGAAACAGTTGAGCCACATTTTTACAATTCCAGCTCCCTTATAGATGAGGTGTTAGAATCAGTTCAGAGAAGGTATGGCATCTTGGCAGACAGGTGGAGACATATTTTAGGGCAGATGTGAGCTTGTGAACTTCCCAATCATACTGTACAGCAGTTAGTTTCCCACCCACTCTGGGTAAGTCCCACTATCAGAAAAATGCATAAAATACAATACAAGATAGGACTTTGTGAGTGTGGATATGTATATCCATTTGTGTGCCCGTGGGCTTCAGCAGGGGCACAGTGAGGAGGGTGAGGAGTATGATAGTTTGATCTTTCACAAAGGAAGTTCTTTGAGAGCACATCCTGTGGTGAATCTGCAAACTACCTACAGAACTTCACACAGCATCCTGTGGGTACTCTGAATGGGGAGGCAGCCAGTACAAGCAAAAGATCACTGTACTCAGAATCAAAAGAAGTGGGTTGGAGTCCTAGTTCCACTACTTGGGCAAGTTACACAAACCCTTTGAGCTTTAACCCTTTATTCTCTAAAATGATAAAATAAAGGAACTTTGTTCACCTAGCAGGGTTATGGTGAAGAACAAATGAGACAATGACTAGACAGACCTAGGAATCCTCTCTTATTTTCTCCTTAAACTAAATCTCACTAGTTGAAAAGAATTCCAATTAATCTGGCAGTTATTTGCAAATAATCCCTGTTCATTCAATAACTGCCTTTTTCCAGACTACTAGCTGTACAAAATGTTTATAATTTGCATTTCATTCATTTCACTCCCTGACTGTCACCTCTTTTCCTTACAGCTTGTCCACTCCATCTTCTCAAAAGAAGAAGGACTTTAATTTCTTCAAAATCTTACTACCAACTAGCAGGACCTTGGGATATGGGAAGTGCAGCTGCTTAAGGAGTTGGAATGAAGGTAGCGGAGAAAAGAATTAATGACACAAAAGCAGCCTTAGTGGGGTGAAAATACGTTCTGGACTTTGGAGTCACACAAATGATTATTTAAACCTCAGACCCTTAATTCACTACCTATGTGTTATGGGTTGAATTGTCTCCCCTCAAATTCATACATTGAAGTCCTTACCTCCAGCAGCTCAGAATAAAACAGTACGCGAAGAGAGGGTTTTTAAAGAGGTAATTAAATTAAAATGAGGTCATTAGAGTGGGCCTTAATCCAACATGACTGCCTTCTTCCCTATAAGAAAAGATTAGGACACAGATATGTACAGAGATCACATGAAGACACAGGAGAACGTAGCCATCTACAGGCCAGGAAGAGAGGCCTCCAAATGCAATCAACCCTGCCAATACCTTGATTTCAGACTTCTACCCTCCAGAACTGTGAGAAAATAAATTTCTATTGTTTAAGCCACTTAGTCTGTGGCACTTAGTAATGGCAGTCCAAGCAAACTAATATACTATGCAACCTTAGGTATGTCATAAGAATTAAATTTGATAAAATGTTTTTTATAATTGTTGTAGGCATTTTTGTTGTCTTTATTTTCTTAAGATAGATATAAGACAAGTTAGTCATAGCAACGTAGGATAAAGCAGATATAGATATGGGGAAATACAAGCTGTATGCCTGCACTGAGAAAATGAGTAGCATCTTCATATCACTTGCTTAAATCCTCATGTTTGTTCCAATCTTCGGCTGAAAATCTGTCTTGTTTGCTCTGTTTGGTAAGTATATTTTTTGAAGAATAAGGGAAGAATCTGCTGACTACAAAATAATGGCAAAAGTGAGTTAGTTATAACTTGGTTTCACATATGACCTCACAATCTTGACTCTTTCTAGGCCCTAGGCTGGTAGTCCCTAAAGAGCTCAGCTATACACAAGACGCTTCTGTCATCCCCTCAGTTGCTAAGTGAAGACAGCTAGCTGTGGGGCAGGGCACCGCTTTAACCAATGAAATTCTTTCTGTCCAGCGGAGAACTGGGAGAAGTCCAGGTGATTTCTGCATAGAGATTAAGCATTGCACTTGACAAGGAACAAAAGGCATGTGAAACCCTTTGTCTTGGTAGCCTAAAGTTTCCTTCTATGTTCCACAGAAGAAGGAAGCCCCAGTTTTTTTAATCATATAGTAGGAGTGCATGTGAGCATTGAAATGCATGTGCCCATATATATACACACACCAAAATATTTTGGATATTCATTGGTTTGGAGATTTTTAAAATAACACTTACCTTTTCAGTACTTTCCACATGTTCTGGGCCAGGCATGGTGGCTCACACCTGTAATCCTAGCACTCTGGGAGGCCGAGGTGGGAGGATCGCTTGAGGTCAGGAGTTCAAGACCAGCCTGAGCAAGAGCAAGACCCCACCTCTACCAAAAATAGAAAAAATTAGCTGAGCGTCATGGTGTGAACCTGTAGTCCCAGTTACTCAGGAGACTGAGGCAGGAGGATCACTTGAGCCCAGAAGTTTGAGGTTGCAGGTGAGCTATGATGATGCCACTGCACTCTACCCAGGGCAACAGAGAAAGACTGCCTCAAAAAAAAATCTAAATTGTCATATATTAAATTTATAACCAAAAAGAGAAACATTAAATTGGTGGGCAAGTGTACCTTAGAATTGTATTAATTTCTATTTAGTGAATGATGTTGGAAATCATCTGCCAGCATATGGATAAATAAATAATTGAGTTATCATTGATAACTTGAGAATAAAAGCTAATTAAAAAATGATTCTGCTCTTTCTTTTGTATGCCGAATGAAATGGGCCATTCAAAAATCACAGGAAGAGCCTCCTGGGGCACCCTTCTTCACAGTGGCTGGGCCAGAGCATTGCCACATGTCATCCTGCTAAGTCTCCTTCACAGATTCCTCTGATACATGACTGCAAATGAACCTTGGAGGCCATAGGACAGCTCCCCAAAGAGTTTGCACAAATCCATGTCTTTAAATCTTCTCTTGCTATGACAGGGAAGTGCCATTCAATTCTTTGAAACAGAAACTTTGCTGGGCAGTATTTTGTCTTATGATCCGAGGGATTTCTTTTCACTCTGGAGTTTTTGATAATGTGATACGAGGAGGCAGATGGTGAAATGATAAATGATCAGTAGTTCTCTTTTAGCAAAAACACATCTAGAAGTTCTCATAATGGCCTCTGGTGCTCACATCTTTTAGGTATTAATAAATTTTAAGCCATTTCATGAAGATACATCATCCACAAAAATATATTTTGCACACCCTTGATTCACAAAGACAAATGAGGTATGTATAAGGTCCATTTGGATGCACATTCCACAATAATTGCATCAGCCATGGCTTTTTTGGCATTCTTTTTAAAAAAGCATGGCCTTTGGAATCAGACCCATATCTGGATTTAAGTTTTGGTTCCACCACCTACTGCTTTGTGATCTTGTGAAAGTTAATTCCATTCATTCAAAAACTATTTATTTATTGTTTTTCATGAGCCAGGCACTATGCTATGGTTAGGAGGTATAACTATAAATATAATGGTAATTGTTTCTGCCATTATAGAGCCTAGTCTAGTGAGGGAGACAGGCTTTAAACAAAAAATTACAGAAATAAACATACAGAAAATAACTCCTAAATTACATATATTCTGTAGCTTTTTAAATAGTTCCAGTGGCTGGATTGTCCTGGGTAGATCAAAGTGTAATGGGCAAAGGTTTGTGAGTGGAAGCTGGACCAGAGAGAATTGTTATGCATTTTGAGTGGAGGTAGTAAGTGTTACTGCCCCAGGGAGGTGAGAGCAAGAACTCCTGGAGGGGAGTCCTGTACCTGCTCTATTGGCTGTATCCTGGGTAGTGGTGGAGTCAAAGTATGGCAGCCTTTAAGTCTTGGATAGGGAAAATCAGATGTTTCAGGAAAAGTTTCCACAGAACTCTGCATACCGGGATTTGAGAATAAAATGTTAGAGCACTATGATAGGCTGTTACTTCTTTTGGCCTCCAAATCTAAAGAGCCTCCAAAAAAAATTTTAATGAAATGTTAAATGATATTGAACTCACAGTGAAAAATTATGACAAGTCCAAACCTACATACTAGTCAACAAGGCCCTGAAACAAAAATCTACCCATGTAGATAAAAAACAGAGAATATGACATGGAAAAAATACAGATACAGATATATAGCTATAAACACTACTATGAGAATGTAGAACAAAAGAACCTAGTTTGGATGGGTGAGTTGGGGAAACTTTGAGAAGTAATATTTTATCAGACACCTAAATGAGGAGTAGGAGTAGCCAGGCAAATTCTGAGGGAATGATTCAGGCAGCCTGGGTACAAACAGCAAGTGTGAAGATGAGACAAATATGTATACTCTAGAAGGAAAAGATTACCACCAGCTGGGAGTGAAGTGAGCAAGGAGGTATAAAAGGTGAGACTGGAGAGGTAGGCAGCAGGGTCAGAGTAGACAGGGCATGGTAAGTCAACTCCCACAGAACTTTGCAGACAAGAATTTTACAAAAAGGAGCAATATGACTCAATATGCATTTTAAAAGGTAATTCTGGCTACTAGGTGGATTGAATGGGAGTCAGAATGAAAAGATAAACCATTATTTGCAGGAGACTAAATGAGGGATGATAGTGATTTAAACTAGCATGTTAACCCTGGATATGGAGCTGAGTGCATTGTTTCAATTGTTTACTGAAGCAGAATCAGTAGGACTGGTGATGATGTAAGTAGGAGGTGAAGGGATAGCCAACTTACCAGTAAAATGAAGGATATAAAAATGATTTACCACGCAGGCTCATGGTAAGCATTAAATGAGATAATATATATCAGATACACATAGGAAGCATTCAAGGTATATAAGTTCTCATCATTATAAATATGATTACAATAATAAGCACTTTAAAATTATGTTCAGTTATTCTAAACTGCCCAGAAAGTAAGTATCTTTATACTGGTTGGGAGTTGAAGAAAATTGAGGGGTGATAATTTTGAAACCTCAAAATATTCCCTCAGATGCACACATCTCCTCAAAGCGGCTATCGTTTTTTAATTGTTTGCAATGACTGCTTTACAACCTTACCACATCCTAAAAACAACCTCAACCAGGAGGAGAAATGCTTAGGCTTCTGAATGCCCACTAGGGACTCAAAGAGATGACAGAGCAAAGAAGGATGAAAACTTTCATTAAAGACTTACCTCCATGTAACTAATCCAAAGTATTCATAAAGTGGTATATTCTTTACGGTTTAAACAAATAAAACTTAATTGAATGACTTTGGTAACTTAACTTCCTGCCTCTATATTTAGATAACATAATTCTGAGAAAGAAAAATATTGTTTTTTACATGGCAAATACTTGACCCCTTGTAAAGATGTCATTTTTTCAACAGGACTACAGGAATGACAGGAGAAATGGAGCATCAGAGAAGCCAATGAGTGCTGTTTACATCTTGAGAAAAGGAAAAGGCAAATTCCAAGAGTGCAATGCAGGAGACAGAAAAACAGATCTTTCATGGACACTCTTCCAAAATGATTGACTTTCACCTCATCACCAGAGACTTCTGGTTGTTTCCTCAAGGAAAACAAACATTGAAGGATAATTTTTTCCCCTGAGTTTTATAGGTGTCTTTCTATTTGTCAGCCTTGTTGTTTTTAAGGTTTCAGTAAACAGCAAAGAAGGAAGCCTAGGTACTTCAGAAAAGTCCACACTCAGGTTACAATGGTCTCAAGGCCTCCGGCAGGCAAATATGCCATTAACTCAAATCACAGGAGAGCTCAGTAGGATTTTCTAAAAGGCTGAACAAACTCATTGAGTCACCTGATCTGTCTCCCTGATTTTCATTGACTTATTTTCAAAGTTTCTGCAACAATTAATTGGTTATTATTTACAATATCCTTCCGGGGTGAGTCAATGCTATTATCCCTCATGTAGTTCAATACCACAATATTATCTCAATAACTTTTCTGTCTACTTACTGTGTTCCCTGGTTAGCAAGGATGTGTTATTGCATGACAGCTTTCAATGCAGTTTTGCTACTGATATAAAAAAGTGGGTTTTTCTACTTACTAGTAAAATAGTCCCTTGCCAGCCTAGAACTTGAGAGCGTTAGACCTTTACTGCCTTTAATGCCACTGGCTGTCAGTCATTCCAAAAATGCAAGAGTGTTAGAACAGTCCACTACCCATGGGTTGTCCTGATGCCCCCTGTGGAGGTACAGAGAGCACTTGGACTCTCATGCCACCTTCTAAAATACGAAAAGGGCTGATAGGTCAAATGCAGATGGATGAGTGATCCTCCCATTGGGGTGAGGATGGCCTCCCCAGAAAAATGGCTTATTTGTAAATACAACCAAATGTCCCCGTATCAGAATATATTGTAAGCATCTACCTCCTCTGAAGCAAACTCCTATTCATTTCTAGCTGCTTTGTGCCTGTCACAGAGCATGCTTTCAAAAATAAGTGTTGGATTGAACTGAATTAGTTTAAAGTAGGAATACTATGCTCATTTGGCTTTCTCCTTTTCCTCAGTTTGACTAAATGGCTGCTAACCTGCTTGTTATTTTTCAGGTGCTCTCAGCTAAGAGCAGCAAAAAGGTAGGCAAGATGAGAAATGACAGTGTATTTCTCCTGTTCTCAGGTCTTTGGGTCTTGGCCATGGGAGTGAGTGGCAATGAGCTAGAAAAGGAAGCCAGAATGGCACAAGGGAGGATGAGTTCCTGCCTTATACGAATGTGTCCCATAATTATAACTTACTCAAAGCTAGAATGTTAGTACCAAAGACATGGATGAGATACATTCACAATTCTGGAATATTCTGATGGAATCATCATAGGTCAGAAGTCAAGCAGAAATAGGAGAAAAGTTCAAACACCTGGAGTTTCTGTTATTGCATTTTAAAACTTACCTACAGGAAATCTCTGCATTTTACTTTTACTTTTTTAACTCAGATCTGTTGAAACTTTTAAAAATAAGAATTATACTTGATATAAGTAAATCATGACTTTCCTTTTGATCCCAAGTTTGTGACATCTGCACTGACACAAGTAAATTGAAAGACAACAGGGGCAGTGGCCTATTGTATAGCAATGAAGCCACATGGCAAGAGCTCAGTTGCAGAACAGCACCCCAGGAAGTCTCAGGAAGGGAGCAGCTCTCATGGTAGCAGTGAGGTTTGAGTGTGTAAGGTCCTCAGGCCTCATCCTGAGAAAGTAATAGATGTGGTTTCTGAGGTCCTTGGCTTAGAGTGAAAGTTTTGTTGTAGCAGTGGTTAATTCTGTTATTATTTCAAACGCAAATCACATACACAAATTGGAAATATTAGCTACATAAATAACAGATACCTATATATGCCCCTACTGGCATCTTTCACATGATCAGTACTAAATGGCTTAAACAAATTTATTTATTAAATTTGGATTGGTGACCTATGACAATGGTACCACTGATGCCCACCAGCAAACTTGCATGACACTCTGCTCTCTCTGTCTCCTCCTTTGACTTTCTCTATTCCTTCCTTCTTAATTTCTGTGTCCCATTTTTATTCCATCTGCTTTTGAGTACTGCCATAAATATTTTGTGGCATAGTCTAAGCCCAACAATGAAACAGAGAGTTACAATAATAGCTGAACTTTTCTTGTAGAGGTGTGTACGTGAATGAGCAAGGGACCAGGAGCCAAAGGACCTGTGTGCTAGCCCAAGTTCTACTAACAGGTATCCATGTGATTAGGCACATTTGCTAACCTATTAGATAGCTCCTGAAGTCATCGAGCCTCCATTTTCCATCTGTAAATGGAGCTAAGAATTTCTTTTCTGCCCACTCCATAAGGCTGTAGGATCAAGTGAGATTACACACATGAAATCTTTTTTTATAAACTACACAATAATATGAAATATCTTTAAATTCAGACTGATGGCCAAGAAGCATGGACTTGTATCTAGAGTAAAAGTAAAATGATAAGATGAGGTGATTAGTTAGAAGGGTAAAAATAAAAGCCAGAAAACTGTCTGTGGAAACTATATCAAAATTATGATAGCTCGGCAATAATAAGGTTTAATGTGATCCTGTTTACATCATTGCTGAAGTATGGTAGAGGCAGGGTGACATTAAAATTTTGTGTAATTGTCAATATATTGTTGATTTAATACCCAAAGTTTATTTGCCTAGCAAATGTCACAGATGCTAAGCTAATTTTGAGAAACTATAATACCACCTTCCTGTGCCCCCACAATCTCTGCCCCATGCTTAAAATTTTATTTTCTGTTCATTATGCATTGCCCTCAAGGTTATAAGGAAAGAAATAGAAAGGATAAGTCAATAATAAATATTCTTGCCAGAAAAATAAACACCGAACTGGACCATTGTTAGTAAGACTATTACATGTAAAAACAAATGAGGTAATTTTTCTGCCCTAGCTGGCATTTTAAAAGCTCTCAGAATTCAGGTTTTGAGTTTTCTTTGTTGAAATACATAGAGAGACTGGAAAAAAATTCAGAGAATGGAAACCAAATTAAAAAGTTTAGTAAATAAAGAAGAGTTGTGAGAATGGGGTAATTTTAGTTATGAGGAAAACAAAACAACTAGCATGGTAAAAGGTCAAGGGAAGATAGATAGCAAATTTAGAACTATTTTACATAGCAAGCAAAGGATAAAATGTCATGCATTAAGGTTCTTACTGGTAGGACCTATTGTTAGAAAGGAAAATACACAGAGACATGTCAATTATCCAGTTTTATTTTGGTATGAAAAGGTCCCATTTTTAAGAATTAACTTGAGGATCATAACTGTAATCATCCACAATGCCAATTTCCTTGATATGCCCAAGTCACTTCAATTCTTTCTTTTTTTCTGAGAATGGCAGAAATAAATGTACAAATATTCTGGATGCCATCCCTCAATACTAACAAAATGCTAAAGTGTAAACAGTGCAAAATAAAGTTAAGACATTACAGAATAAACAATTAGTATTTTATTGCTAAATTATTCAAAATCTCATAGAAATGTAACCCCTATGGTATTGTAAACACTAACACCCAAAACCATGACTGCCAGGAGACTATTTAATGGTGTTTCATTGAAAATATCATGCTTTCCATGTTTCTGCACAGTGGGTAATTTATTTTCATTTTGGACTCCAGGAAAGAAGTGATTTTTCCTGCCAAAGAGGATGTAAAATATCCCTCTTCCCCTGTTGCCACTGATGTTGCTGCTACCACAGAGAACAGAGTTGCCAAAGAGAACATAGATCCATATTGAAGACTAGTTCATGAAAGAAGACAGTCACAGCACCACATGGCCACAGAGAGCATTTGGTGAGATTTGAACAGAAGTAAGTGATCTAAAGGAAATAAATTGAAAAAGATTCCATATTTTAGTCACTCTGGTAAAGACATAAGCATAAAACAAAAGGTAATAATAAAAAAGTAAATAGCAGGCATCCCATTGAAGATCACATGGGACAAAAGAAACACAAGGCACATAGAAAAAGAATCCATACACCAATAACAGTCAAGCTGAGAGTCAAATCAAAGACTCAATACCATTCACAGTAGCCACAAAGAAAATAAAATACCTAGGAATATACTTATCTAAGGAGGTGAAAGATCTCTACAAGGAGAACTACGAAACACTGAAGAAAGAAATCACAGATGACACAAACAAATGGAAAAAAATATCATGCTCATGGATTGCCAGAATCAACATTGTTAAAAGTCCATACTACCCAAAGTGATTTACAGATTCAATGCAATCCCCATTAAAATACCAACGTCATATTTCACAGATCTAGAAAAAATAATTATACACTTTGGACCAGAAAAGAGCCCAAATAGCTAAAGCAACCTTAAGAAAAAGGAACAAATCTGGAGGTATCATATTACCAGACTTCAAACTATACTACAAGGCTAGAGTGACCAAAACAGCATGATATGGGCACAAAAATAGAAACACAGAACAATGAAACAGAACAGAGGACCCAGATATAAAACCATCCACACACAGCCAACTGATCTTTGACAAAGCAGACAACAGTATACATGGGGGGGAAAGAAGCGCTATTCAATAAACGGTGCTGGGAGAATTGGATAGCCACATGCGGAAGAATGAAACAGGACCCCTACCTCTCACCACTCACAAAAATTAATTCAAGATGGAAAAAGACTTAAATGTAAGGCATGAAACCTTAAGAATTCTAAAAGAAAATGTTGCAAAAACTCTTCTAGATATTGGCCTAGGCAAAGAATTTATGAAGAAGACCCCAAGGGCAATCACAGCAACAACAAAAGTAAATAAATGAGACTGGATTAAATTAAAAAACTTCTGTACAGCTAAGGAAATAATCAACAGAGCAAATAGACAACCTACAGAATGAGAGAAAATATTCACAAATACAAATATTCCATCTTGTAAAGGGTTAATAACCAGAATTTACAAAGAACTCAAGCAAATCAGCAAGATAAAAACAAACAACCCCATTAAAAAGTGGGCAAAAGACATGAACAGAAGCTTTTCAAAAGAAGATAGACAAATGGCCAATAAACATATGAAAAAATGCTAAACATCACTAATCATCAGCAAAATGCAAATTAAAACAACAATGGGGTATCATCTCTCCCCAGTTAGAATGGCTTTTACTAAAAAGTCCAAAAACAATAGATGCCAGTGTGGATGCAGAGAGAAAGGTATGCTTATACACTGTTGGTGGGAGTGCAAATTAGTACAACATCTATGGAAAACAGTATGGAGATACCTCAAAGAACTAAAAGTAGACCTACCATTTGATCCAGCAATCCCACTACTGGGTATTTACCCAAAGGAAAAGAAGTCATTTTATCAAAAAAAACCCCACCTGCACTCAAATGTTTATTGCAGCACATTCACAATTGCAAAGATGTGGAATCAACCCAAGTACCCATCAATTCATGAGTGGATTAACAAAACATGGTGTATGTATACTAGGGAATACTACTCAGCCATGAAGAAGGATGAATTAAGGCCTTTTGCAACAATTTAGATGGAACTGGAGACCTTTATCCTAAGTGAAGTATCTAAAGAATGGAAAAACAAACTCCACATATACTCACTGTTAAATTGGAACTAACCGATGAGTACACATGTGCACAGAGGGAAGTAAAACTCAGTGGAAACCAACCATGGAGAAGAGGGGAAGGGGGGGAGGAGGGGATGGGCGAAAACCTATCTAACGTGTACAATGAACACTATCTGGGTGATGGGAACACTTATAACCCTGCCTCAAGCATAACAAAAGCAATCAATATAACCGAAAACATGTGTACCCCCATAATATTTTGAAATAATAAAACAAAGAGAAAGAAAAAAGAAAAAGAATCCAGACCAAGTCAGACATATTTCCTCAGCTAACGCAGAATTATTACTAGTCCCTCAAAGAAAAAAAAATGGTGAAATGTGTCATGTATTTCTAAATTTAAAAAATGCTTCTAATATAGGAATAAAAATAACTTCCTAAACATCATAAATATACTTATCAGAAAGAGGAAATATTAAAAGGTGATACAATAAAAGCATTCCCCAAAAAGCCAGGAGCCAGACAGGCATGACTGAATGTCACCAATATTTTGAAGAGTCTAGCTCATGCAAAAAAATTTTGGAAAAGAATTCACTAATTAATTAAGTTTTTTGGAAAAGAAGAGAAAAAACTATTCTCATTTGCAGATGATGTCATTTTATGCCTATGAAATCAAAAAGAAACAACTAAGGTAATTTTAGAACTAATAATTTCTATAAAGTGACTCCATAAGAAAATATACAAATATCAATTTGTATATGAATAAAAAATATAAGAAAGTTGGAAAATAAAATGAGAAAAAACTCTAATTCACATTGGCAACAAAATTTGGTAATTATCTGGTTATAAATTTAACAAGAAAGAAATAAATGTATAAGAAGAAACCTATGTAGTCTTACAAAAAGACAGATGGGAGAAACATGCCATTTTCACAAATGGAAAGACTTAATCCTATTCAAATATAAATACTTTTCCAATTATTAGGTAAATTTAATGTATTCCAAGCAAAAGCTTGACTCCTTTTTTTTTTCCTTTTTGAAATCTAACAAGTGGACAAAAAACTAGGAAAATTTTGAAGAAGAATTAGAAAGTATGTGGCCTACCAGATATTTAAATGTATTTTCTTGTTATTGTGAATATAAAGTCTAGCACAAATACAATAATGGAGAGATAGGGCACTGGACTAAAATAAAGCTCAGAAAATAACATAAGTATATATTAGAATCTATAAATGATAAATCTGGCATTTCATACCAGTGGGAAAAGGATGTTTTATTCAATATATAGAATTGAGACAATTATTTGTCATATGACAAAGAAGAGTTGGATACTTGTATCACACCTATTTCATAATAAATGAAAAATCACTTTAAATGTAAATCTGAAATATAATCATAGTAGAAAGAAATATAGGGGAAAATGTAAATGTAATCATAGTAGAAAGAAATATAGGAGAAAATTTTTATAATGGATGCAATACAAGTCAAAATAATAGATACCATTTTTTGTGTGTATCAGCTTGGCATCATTAAAAAGATTAGGATTGACTTCAAAGTGAGAAAACAGACATTCTCCTGTATTGTTGATGGGAGTATAAATTGTTGAAAAAATGTGCATCGTTATAACCCAGCAATCACACTTTTAAAAATCTATAAAACTGATGCCAAGAATATTAAGTCCAAAATTTGTTTACAATAGCATAATACGGGAAATAAGAATCCACCAGGAAGTAATTAAACACATCTTAATACAGATATAGAATGGAATACTGTGCAGTCACTAAAAAGAATGAGGAAGATAACCTGGAAATATGTCCTGAATATATAGTTAAATGCTAAAAGCAATCTTCTATTACATAGAGCATGGCTCTATCGATAGAATTTGTTGGTTACTACAAGGACAGCATCCATATTGGCTGACTCTGCAGCCCTCCACCCCTGTCTGTCATGTCCCTACAGTTACGGTAGAGTTTGTCTCCAGGAATAAACAGTGTTTGGGTCAAAGAAATATGGTGGTAACTCAGAGAGATGATCACCCCACAGAGGACTACACAAAAGTTAGTCCCAGAAAACCAGTTTCTGTGATATTAGTCCCATCTCTTCTTTCTTACTGAAAACAATGTGAAGTATAAGCCCTTGGCAAGTGATTCCACCCTTCCACTGAAGCTGGCTACTAACAGTTTAGCAGAAATTATAAACTACATAAATGAGTTTTGATGAAAACCAACACCATGCATGGGGAAAAAAAAACACAAAAGGAAATGATATTTAAGTAAAAATAATACATAAACAACCAGAAAAAATACATAAAGTAAAATTTAATTATTCTCAAAGTGATACAGGCAGATATTTTATCTATGAAGTATGGATAGAAGATTCTGGGAAAAAAAAGTACAATGTATAGTTGTTGAAATTAAACAAAAACAAACCTTAATATATGGTCTGAATGGCCATGGCTTAAGAGAAAATCTGAGTTGGATAAGGATGACAGAAGAATTTTTCCAGAACGGATAAAAAATGGAAATAGTTTCAAAATGGAAAAAGAACCATGAAGAGACAGAAAAGTTTCCAAGAGGTCAACATCCACCTAGTATGGTTTCTACAAGAAAAAGAGAATAAAAAGAGAATAGAAAGGAACACCTTTAATAAAAAATTAGGACATGACTGAGGCAACAAGATGAGGTCACCAGCAACTGTCCTGCAGCAGGCCCTGAGGGGGCCCAGTCTCAACTATGGTCCCTTCTGCTGCAGTTGAAGACCTACCCCATATGTGCAGGGACCTGCTGGGTGATGTGCACCCATCTGAGCCAACGAGAGGCTCACCAGCCTGTCTCATAACAGATCCTAAGAAGGGCCTAATCTCATTCCATCCCCTTTTGGTGCAATTGAGGACCTATCCTGCCTGTGCAGTGGCCTGCTGGGAGGTGTTCCTATCTGGGCCACAGGGACAGTCTTTTAGGCTCTGGTCCCTGGCTAGCTTTCCCACACAGGCCAGGGATCCTCCTACAGTTTTCCACAGGTCCATCCAGGCAAGAGAGCCACAACAACCTTGGAGCCCTCATGAGACTCACAGAAAACCTGGGAGTAGAGCGTCTTCTAGTGCTGAGACAGCTGCAGTGGTCATGGGCTCAGGGAACACAACAGTTTGCTTAAAATCTGTGAAGAAGGACTGGTACAAACAAAGCCAGACGGTGAAGACTGGAATAGATACTAATCCTTCAATATGCAGATATTGTCACACCTCTATAACCGTCAAGAACATTGAGGGAACTAATGTCACCAAAAGGACCAAATAAGGCACCAAAAATAGACCCTAAAGTGATGAAGATGGGTGATCTCTCAGACAGAGAAGTAAAAATAGCTGTTTTAAGGAAACTCAAGAAAATAAACAAAGAAATTGTTTAGAATTTTAACAGAGAAATTTAACAAAGAGATTGAAATAATTAAAAAACAGAAATCCTGGTGCTGAAAGATACAATGAATAAAATTTAAAATCCAGTAGAGGGCATTAATAGCAGAATTGATCAACTAGAAGAATTAGTGAGCTTGAAAACAGGCTATGTGAAAATAAAACAATCAGAGGAGAAAAAAGAAAAAGGGAAAGGAACAAAGAAAGCTTACAGGATCTATGAGACATTATGAGCAAATACTTGGGTAATTAATGTTAAAGAGGAAACAGAAAGTCAAAGGGGTAGAAAGCTTATCCAAAGTATCCAAAGAAATAATAATAGAAAATTTTCTAAACCAGAAGAAAGATATAAATATCCAGCTATAGGAAGTTCACAGGTCAGCAATCAGATTCACCACAAATAAGAACACCCCATGACACAATATAAAAAAACTCTTAAAGATCAAAACAAAGAGAAGATCCTAAAAGCAGTGAAAGGAAAGAACCAAATAGCACATAATGGAGATCCAAAATGACTGGCAGTAGACTTCTCAGCGGAAATCTTCCAGGCCAGAAGGGAGTAGGACCAATACATTCAGAGTGCTGAAGGAAAAAAACCATCTGCCAACCAAGAATACTATATGTAGAAAACTATCCTTCAGAAAGGAAGGAGGGATAAAGACTTTGTCAGACTAACAAAAGCTGCGGAAATTTATTGCTTCCAGACCTGTCCTACAAAAAATGGCAATGGGAGTTCTTCAAACAGAAAGAAAAGGATGCTAACATGATTGTTATTCTAATACTGTAGTCATGGTGTTTTAACCACTTATATCTTCAGTGTGAAACTAAAAGACATAACTAGAAAAATTAATAATTACTACAATAATTTGTTAAGAGATACGCAATGTAAAAAATGTAAATTGTTACATAAAAAGTTCAAAATGTGGCAGGAGAATGGAGTTAAAGTGTACAGTTTTTTTAAATTTCTTTTCTTTTCTTTGAAAAGTTATCAGTTTAAAATAACTTGTTATAACCATGGGATGATTTTTATAAATCTCACAGTAACCACAAAGTACAAAACCTCTAATAGATATACTAAAAATAAAATGCAAGGATTAAAAACATACAACTAGAGAAAATCACTTAACCACAAAGGAAGACTGTAAGAGTGAAAGAAAGGAAGAAAGGATTTATAAAACAACTAGAAAAAAAATAAGATGGCAGTCATAATCCTTTACCTGTCAATAATTGAATATAAATGGAATAAATTCTCCAACTAAAACATATAGAGGGTGTCTTAGTCTGTTTATGTTGCTATAAAGCAATACCTGATAAATGAGCCTGGGTAATTTACAAAGAAAATTTTATTTGTATCATGGTTCTGCAGGCTGTACAAAAAGCATGGCAGCAACGTGTCCCGATGAGAGCCCCAAGAAGCTTCCACTCATGATGGCAGGCAAAGGGGCACCAACATATGCAGAGATCACATAGTGAGAGTGGAAGTAAACTGTAGGGATGTTGTAGGCTCTTTTTAACAACCAGCTTTCATGGGTACTAACAGAGTGAGAACTCACTCACCCTTCCTCCAGGGAGGTCATTAATCTATTCATGAGGTGTCCACCCCCATGACCCAAACACCTCCCACTAGACCCCACTTCCAACATTGGGAATCAAATTTAAACATGAGGTTTAGAGGGTCAAATATCAAAATATTCAGAGGGGCTGAATGGATAAGAAAATAAGATCCAATTATAAGCTTCCTACATGAGACTCACTTCACCTGTAAGGACACACATAGACTGAAAGTGAAGGTATAGAAAAAGATATTCCATGTAAGTGGAAACCATAAAACAGCAGGAGTAGCTATACTTACAGCAGATAAAAGAGACTTTAGGCAAAAAAAACCGTAAAAAGAGACAAAGAAGGTCATTATATAATGATAAAGGGGTCAATACAGCAAGAGGATACAACAACTATATATGCACCCAACATAAAAACACCTAAATATACAAAGCAAATCTTAACAGATCTAAAGGGAGAAATGGACTACAATAAAATAATTGTAGTGGACTTCATCACCCCATTTTCAGTAATGGACAGATGATTCAGACAGAAATCAACAAAAAACATCAGCATTAAACTACACTCTAGACCAAATGGACCTGACAGACATTTATAGAACATTCCATCCAACAGCCAAAAAAATACACATTCTTCTCAAGAGCCCATGGAACATTCTATAAGATAGATATGTTAGACCACAAAACAAGTCTTAACAAATTTTTAGAAAATCAAAATCAGATCAAATATCTTTTATGATTGCAATGGAATAAAACTAGAAGTCAATATCAGGAGAAACTTTAGAAACTACAAATACACAGAAATTAAACAATATGCTCCTGAATAACCAATGGGTCAGTGAAGAAATTAAAAAGGAAATTTTAAAAATTTCTTGAACAAATGAAAATGAAAACACTATACACTAAAACCTATAACATACAGCAAGAGCAGTTCTAAGAAGAAAGTTTATAGCAATAAATGCCTACATCAAAAAAGTAGAAAGATCTCAACTAAAAAACCTAACATTGCACCTCAAGGAACTAGAAAAAGAAGAAAAAACTAAACACAGAATTAGTAGAAGGAAAAAAATAATAAAGATCAGAGCAAAAATAAGTGAAAGAGACAAAAGAAATATAAAAGTTCAATGAAACAAAGAGTTGATTTTTTTAAGAAATAAACAAAATCGACAAACCTTTAGCTAGGCTAAGAAAAAAAAGATGACTCAAATACATAAAATCAGAGATTAAAAAGGAGACAGTACAACCAATACCACAGAAATTCAAAGGATCATTAGGGACTTATGTGAACACTATACATCAACATATCAGAAAACCTTTAACAAATGGATAAATTCCGAGACACATACAATCTACCAAGATTGAATCATGAGGAAATAGAAAACCTGAACAGACCCATAATGAGTAACCAAACTGAATCAGAATAAAAAGTCTCTTATCAAATAAAAGCCCAGGACTGAATGGCTTCACCGCTGAAGTCTACCAAATATTTAAAGAAGACCTAATGCCAGTTGTTCTTAAACTATTCCACAAAATTCAAGCAGAGGGAATTCTTCTAAACTCCTTCTATGAGGTAAGCATTACCAGATAATGACATAATAAAAAAAGAAAACTATAGTCCAATATCACTGATGAATAGAAATATGAAAATCCTCAACAAAATACAAGCAAACCAAATCCAATAGAACATCAAAAACATTATTCACAATGGTCAGGTAGGATTCATCCCAGGGATGCAAGGATGGTTTAATTTATGCAAATCAAATAAATGTGATATATCACTTTAACAGAATAAAAGACAAAAACTATATGATCATCTCAATAGATACAGAAAAAGCATTTGATAAAATTCAGCATTCATTCATGGTAAGAAT
The DNA here is from genome assembly GCA_023783475.1 of Daubentonia madagascariensis. Lineage (NCBI taxonomy): Eukaryota > Metazoa > Chordata > Mammalia > Primates > Daubentoniidae > Daubentonia > Daubentonia madagascariensis. The sequence continues at coordinate 17,179,657 of JAKFHU010001684.1, read as the reverse complement.
CCTAAACAAATTAGATACAGAAGCACATACTTCAACACAATAAAACCATACATGACAAACCCACAGTTAACATCATAGTGAGTGTGGGGACAGTTGAAAGCTTTTCTTCTACATTCTAGAACATGACAAGGATGCCTATTTTCACCACTTTTATTCAATATAGTACTGGAAGTCCTAACCAGAGCAATTAGACAAGAGAAAGGAAAAAAGTCATTCAAATTGGAAAGATGGAAGTCAAATTGTCCCTGTTTGAAGATGACATAATCTTAAACATAGAAAACTCTAGAGACCCCACCAAAAAAATTGTTAGGACTAAAAAACAAATTCAGTAAACTTGCAGGATACAAAATCAACATATAAAAATCAGTAATGTTTCTATATGCCAACAGAGAACTGCCTGAAAAAGAAACTAAGAAAGCAATCCCATTTACAGTAGCTACCAAAAAAAAAAAATAGCTAGGCATATGTTACCAAGGAGATGAAATATCTCTACATTGAAAACTACAAAATATTGATGAAAAAATTGAAAAGGACACTGATAAATGGCAAGATATTTTGTGTTCATATATTAGACTAATTAATATTGTTAAAATGTCCATATTACCCAAAGTGATCTACAGATTCAATGTAATCCCTGTCAAAGTACCAATGACATTCTTCACAGAAATAGAAAAAGAAATCCTAAAATTTGTATGGAACCACAAAAGACCCTGAATAGCCAAAGCAATCTTGAGCAAAAGAAAAACACTGAAGGAATTATACTACTTTAAAATATACTACAAAGCAATAGTAACTAAAACACCATGGTGTTGGCATAAAAACAAACATAAACCAATGGAACAGAATAGAGAATCCAGAAATAAATCCATGCATTTACAGCCAACTGATTTTCAACAAATGTGCCAAGAACACACATTGGGGAAAGAACAGGCTTTTCAAAAAATAGTACTGGGAAAACTGGATCTCCACATGCAGAAGAATAAAACTAAACCCTTACCTCCCACCACTTACAAAAATCAACTCAAAATGCATTAAAGACTTAAATGTATACCCCAAAGTATAAAACTACCAGAAGAAAACATAGGAGAAATGCCTCATGACATTGGTCTGGGCTAGGATTTTTTGGGTAAGATCTCAAAAGTACAGACAACAAAAGCAAAAATATACAAATGGGATTACATCAAACTAAAAGGCTTCTGCACAGCAAAGGAAATAATCAGCAAAGAGACAACCTACAGAATGGGAGAAAATATTCACAAGCTCTATAACTGACAAGGGGTTAATATCCAGAATATATAAGGCACTCAAAAAATTCAATAGCAAAAACACCAAATAATTTGATTAAAAATGGGCAAAAGAATAAAGAGATATTTCTCAGAAGACATACAAATAACAAGAAGTGTATGAAAATATGCTCAACATTATTAATTATCAGGGAAATGCAAATCAAAACCACAATGAGATTATCACCTCACCCCAGTTAGAATGGCTATTATCAAAAAGACAAAAAAAAAAAAAATGCTGGCAAGGATGTAGAAAAAGGGGAAGTCTTTCCCCTTTCTCACTGTTGGTGGGAAGGTAAATTGAAGCAGCCAGTATGGAAAACAGTGTGGAAGTTCCTCATAAAACTAAAAATAGCACTACCCTAAGACACAGCAATCTCTCTTTTAGGTATATATCTAAAGGAAATTAAATCAATCTGCTGAAGTTATATCTACATCCCCATGTTTATTGCACTACTATTCACAATAGCCAAGATGATAACAACCTAAGTGTCCACCAAAAGATGAAAGGATAAAAAAATATGGTATATATACACAATGGAATAATATTCAGCCATAATAAAGGATGAAATCCTGCCATTTGCAACAACATGGATGAACCTAGAGGACATTATGTTAAGTGAAATAAGCCAAGCACAAAAGGACAAATACTGCATGATCTCACTCACATGTGGAATCCAAAAATTTGATCTTATAGAAGTAGAGAGTAGAATAGTGGTCACCAGAGGCTGGGGAGATTAGAGGGAAGGGAAGAGTGGGGAGAGATTGGTCAATGGGGACAAAGTTACAGTGAGATAGGAGGAATAAGTTCTCATGTTCTATTGCACAGTAGGGTGACTACAGTTAAAAATAATATATTGTATATTTCAAAATAGCTAGTAAATTTTGAATGTTCTTGCCACAAAGAAATGGCAAGTGTTTGAAGTGATGGATATCCTAATTACACTGATTTCATCACTACACAATGTACTCATGTATCAAAACATTACACTGAACCCCATAAATATGTACACTCATTATGTGTCAATTAAAAACAAAATGAAACAAAAATTCAGGAAGGATATAATCACAAAACAACTTACAGTGACTACAGTAAAGTGAAGTTAAAGAAGGATGAGAGTAGATAAGGAATTTTTTTAGTGGTTAAAAATGTAGAGATTATTAGTGATTTGAAAATTTTGTGTGTAATAAAAAACTATGTATGTAGAAAGTATGGGCTCAGTTAGTCACAGAAATATATTTTTATTATTTTGTAAAATCTTAAGTGAAAGAATCCCTGCAATTATCTTTCTAGGTAGCTACCCAGATCAGGTGGTCCTTTTCTGGCTATTAGAATCATTAGTCTATTGGCCAAAGATAGTAAAACCAAGTAAGCAGAACCCTTTACAAGAGTCTATCTTAATGAGACTTATTCTATCTTATATACTATGAGTTATTAATAAGTAATTTCATCACCATAATTCTTCCTCTTCTGATTTTAGCAAAACAGGTGACAATTGTTAACACAAAGAATTTGTTTCCCTCTACTATAATCATTCTTGCACTTGGTTGTTTAGTTTGTTGAGTGTCAACATAGATGCAATGTGAGAAGCCAAGTCATCATAACAAGAAGTGGAATCTTACAGAGATTATCTGGATGATTCAGTAAGATCTCCTGCTCATCATCATCTTGAGCACTTGGTCTAAATGATTGATTTGTTAATGTACTATAACCATTTCATAGTTTTTTTCAATTCTTATAGCTGTAGTATTACCTTAAATGAAGAATGAGAATCACATCTTCATTTAACTTCACCACAAGTCACATTCAGACAAAGTAATGAAATAGATTTCCCTCTATATATGACTAATAAGAATATGAGAATTTTTATGATGCATTTATTGAAGGGACATCAGATAAGGATCCATGTAATTTCACTTGCCACTTTCACCATTATCAATATTTGCTTCAAGATTGTATTTGGGGGTTCACAGATCAAATATAAACATTCCCACCTTGTGCCAAAGTATAAGAATACCATCATTTCCTGTTACCAATCAGTGGGCTTGCTGCCCGATACACATAGAATCCAATTCCATAGCACCAGCCTTTGAGAAAATAAGAGCTTTATTGCAAGTCCACTGGTAAGGAGATAGGAGGAAATATTCAAATCTGTCTTCCTGAGCTGGGGGCTCTGTTAGGTTTTATAATCATAGGGTAATGAGGCATGATCTGATCGGCTCTTGCAATGGGGTGATGCCAGGGCTCAATCTGATTGGATCCTGGATCCTGCCATGTGGTATCCACCTCTTAATTCAGTCCCCACTCCTCAGTCTTGCCTGACCACTTAGGTTCCACCCATGGTTGCACGCTTGGTTCATCTGTGCATGCTCAGATTATGTGACCTTCAATCTGAGGGTCCATGGCAACTGAAAAACAAGTCACAACTTTGTTACATAAAAGTTGAGCCAGATTGATCTGGTGTGGTTACATTTCCATATCTATTTACCAAGAAAGAAAAATAAAATAAAACAAGCTATTTGAGAATGGCACCCATGATGGAACTGGTGCCAGGATGTAGGGGCCCCGAGCGAACTAAGGCAACAGATCACCAAGAGCAGTGCTGACAAGGGAGGTGGGTGAGCACAATGGACAGACAATGCCCACTTAAATTTTGTGCCTAGTGATAAAGTTTGGTTTTTCCATAAGGTAATATCAGAAAAGGCCTGGTTCAAAGCTAAAAAGGTAAGAGTTAGAAGTTTAAATAAACCACTAATCTGCAGTTTTCAAAATTCTTTTATGGAATGACAAATACTACGGGAGTCAATAGTCATAAAAATTCTGGAGGTGGAAGGATCCAAGGTAAAGAATAAATTATTTCAAAAGTAGTTTCTTAGCACTGGAATTTCCTCAACCTAGCAGCTGCTTCAAAGAAATGCCTTAAGCTAATGTATGCACAAGCAGCAAATCTCCCTGAATTTTCCACATAGTTGCTTCACCACTTTGCTTTCCTCCTATTATGAAGACTTGACCTCCTAAATGACATTCATTCTACCAACATCACCAAAACTAAATAAAAAACAAATAAAAGCAAGTAATGTCAATCCTGAAGTGATGTGAACTGTGACAGATTTTTTTTTTTCTGTATTTACTTAAAACAACTCCAAAGCCTCAGTTCCTTCATTGTTAGATTTTAGAAGTTTAGCCCTTTTAGAGGGAAAACGGTCTGTCCTGCTGTTCCTCTGCAGGTGATGGAACACTATAAAGCTCTATTATCTTGAAAGCACTTCTTTGGTAATTCTCAAGACCTCATTTCTCAATCCAGCAGTGTTATTGAGCATGTGTTCTTCAGAATTAGAATTACTGTCCACAGGGAATCTGGCTCCCCTGCCCCTTTTAAGTCCTTTTCTATGTACTTTTGAGACAGAACATTTGGAACATGACCCATGTAAAATGTCATATATCTGAGAAAAAGCTTTCACTTATCCAAAGGCAGCTGTGGTTAAAAAAAAAAAAAAAAAAAAAGCAAGTTTTGGTAGCCTTAAACATCTTTGTGCCATTTTCCAATCTGAATATTGGGTGTTGTCCCCCTGGCACCTATCAGTAGTCCAGTGGTCTTTCTCTCCTTCTCCCATCATTCAACGACTGATTTTACATTAACCACTCACATTTTAGTGTGAATAAATTTAATCATTGTAATTGTTTCTGAAGAATTTATTTTTAAGCCTTGTTTCTAATTGTTTAAAAAATATTTTTCCTCATTAAATTAAATTTAGGCATCATGTAAAACATGTGGGCGGGAATGCACCTTCTTTTTACACTGGAGTTTGTGTCTCCTATGTTTGCAAACTGTTCACTAGAATAAAGTCTGACCTCCAAATTCCTTTTCTGGGAACTTTGGTTAAAATAAATGAATAAACAAACAAATAAACAAATGTGGGGGCAATTATGAATTCTCATTGTATTCCACGGTCTTTCCTCTTGTGTTAAAAAGAAAAGAAATGGAAGCTGGACTGGACTGTGGTGGTGATAGAGGGAGTCCGGAGCAGATTGGGAGCAGAATATTGTGGGTCCAGGCAGTGTGCATCCTTCAGAGCTTCTACGCCCTGGGCCTGCTCAAGTGCCATTCCTCCTGCCCATTGCTTCCTTTTCTTTTGTCTTATCCATTGGCTCTCTTTACCCTTTGTCATTCTCTTTCTCAAGAATATAATATGTCAGGGATCAAAACTCATTTACCCTGTGCTTTCTTCCCTCCTCGGGTTTACCTAAACCCCCAGGTGCTTAGAGGGCACCACATCCACGTGACCTGGAAGTTCTGCTTCCTTAAACCCTTCAATGTACAAATTACCTGTACTGGAATTTCTGAGTCTAGAAAAGGGTCAGGAAGATCTGAGAATGAGAATTGCAAAGTGAATAAGAGGAGGAAGATAAGAACACTAGTCTTCAAATCTGAAAAGGGAAATATATATAAATATTTCTCCTCCCTCCCTTCCTTCCCACTATCTCCAAACCTTGAACAGCCAGAGATAACCTGGGGCAGGAAGCAGCAAAGTTCAAAGCAGGGAAAGAGAAAAATCCAACAACAAACTCCTGACCCCTTCCACATTGTGGCTTCCAGGCTGTAGCAAGCAAGAGCTGAGAAGGGTTATTTAGCTAGATATGAAGAGTTCATATTAATACACTGGATTAAATCTATTGCAAAGATGAAATTGTTTTTGAGTTTTAAGGTGATCAGAATTCTATTACAATGAAAAAGAATAGAAAAGTTATAGGATAAGCTCAAGATATCAGATAGGGTGAAAAATAGAACTGCAGTGGGAGAAACAGATGCAGTCTCGTCAGCATACACCCTAAGGACAAGTGCATGCCACCACAATTTGTCATACGCTGTATGTAGTTTGTTTTCACTGGAGAAGAGCAATGTTTGAGGTAGAATTATGTCTATGAAGTAAGATGGTAATGGCACTGATATTTCTGTTCTTTAGTTTGTCATTGGTTTTGGAGAGCAAATGTAATCCACAGACTAATGTATTGGTTATGATGAATACTAAGGAGTCAAAAAATGCTCAGTATAATAACTAGTGAAATATCAGTAATTTACATTCAAGCTCAATGAAAGAGAAAAATACAAAAAACTATATGAGCAGTCTATTGTAAAAAACTAATCTCCAGCCCGGGGTGGAGACAGCTTTGAACTGAAGAAAAGTCCCTGGGGAGAGGCTCTAGGCTTAGATGAAGAGAGGGAAAGAGTTCTAAGGTGTCTGAGAAACAGCATCTCTTCTCTTTAATGAATTACAGAAGAGGAGAAGAATCGGTGGAATTATTTGTGAGAATGGCCACAAGGCAGTCGTGAGAAGTACAGGGTGCTACTTTGTTTCTTTCTCTGAACCAATGGATTCTTAAGTAAAGACTTTTTATTTCATAAAATAAAATTACCAGAGTTTGGATTCTCCAGTTTTGTTGATCTTAAAATATCTCAGCAAGTTCTTTGACATTGCTTTTATCAAGAAGTAGAGTCTAAGTCTGCCCCTGCCTTGGACGTGCACTGTTATTAGTGACTCCTAAGTGACAAAATCAGTAGTGATGCTGCATGAATTTAAAGTCTAGGTCAGAAAAGAGAAAAAAAAAAACCCACTCCTTTCTGGCTCTGACTCTGTGGAATATATGCCTTGGAGCTCTGAACCACCACGTAAGAATTCCAATGACCCTAAAGCCATGGTATTGGAAGGAAACAAAACAGAGAGAAAGAGAGAGCTGTAAGATGAACCTCAGCTCTTTTGCTTATTTGAGTCTTCCCAGCCCAGGTGCTATAGGTAAGTGAGCAAGCCAGATGATTCTGGCCCCAGTCACCATCTGACTGCAGCCACATGAGAGGCCTGGAGTGGCAACCACCCAGCTGAGCCCAGCCAACCCCAGATCCATGAAAGATAATAAAATAAGTGGTTTTTTTTTTTTAAGCCACAAAATGTGGTTGTTTTGAGATGGTTTGCTACACATCAATAAATAATTGGAACACTGGTATTCAGCAGTGGTTTACAAAGAGGGGTGCACAAATAACACCTGGTGAATGGAAAAAATACAAAAATTCAATGTATATATATTTGCTATTGAATCATCTTAATACTTACTTTGGAGTACACTTAATAATTTGCCCAAAACTAATTTAGAAGTAAATGTATATAATTTATAAACATACAAATAATCATATACTGATGTTTCTTCTCACAATATTTTATTGATAAGTTTGTGTAACAAAAATATTTGGAGACCACTGGTAGAGTGGAAAACACCTTCAACGAGGAGCCTGAAAATTAGGTTCAGGTCTTGATTCTATCTCATTAACTTTGTGACATTGATCATATCTCTGTACTAGCTTTCCCATCTACAAAGTGAGAATTGATGGTACCTACATCACATTTGTAAAGGCAAATCTCAAAGTTGAAAAGTAATAGAAAAATAAATGTCCTACTAAATAACATTTTCCTAAAATTTATCATTTCAGGAAAAACCTTTGTGATATATGGGAAACCAGAGTAGGCTTCATCATAATCTTTTTTTAAGGCAAAACTCAAGTTAATTTTATTTGAAAAGCTAACTAAATTATATAAGTATATTCCCATATCATCCTTCACAATGTTTTAGAGATACTTTAAACCTTTCTTTCATATTTTATTATCAGCACTCAACTCAAAATAGTTCTTAGGTTTGAAGTCTGCTTTTAGTTTTTTTAAAAATAGGTTTTATTTTTTAAAACAGATTTAGATTTACAAAAAAACTGAGAAAATAGTACACAGAGTTCCCATAGACCCCTCAACTAGTTTCTCCTATAAGGTACCATTTGTTACGATTAATGAACCAATATGGATGCATCATTATTTACCAAAGTCCATAATTTGTTCAGATTTCCTTGGTTTTTACCTAATATCCTTTTCCTATTCCAGGATATCATTCAAGACACCACATGTAGCTGTTATCTCTGTCTCCTTAAGCTCCTGAAGCTGGTGACAGTTTCTTAGACTTTGTTTTTACTTGACAACCTATACAGTTTTGAGGAATATCAGTCAGGTATTTTGTAGGATGCCCCTCTACTAGACTTGGTCTGATGTTTTTCTCATGATTATACTGGGGTTAATGGGTTTTGGGGGGAATATCACAGAGGTAAAATGCCATTTTCATCACAGCATATCAAGGGTACATACTATCAACTTGAGTTATGACTGTTGATGTTGACATTGACAACAGTGCTGAGTTAGCTTCATTAGGCTTCTTCTCTGTAAAGTTACCCCTCCCCACTCTTTTTCATACTGTACTCTTTGGAAGGAAGTTGCTATGTGCAACCCACACTTAAGTGAGGATAAATGCTCCCTCTCCTTGAGAGTGGAATAGGTGCATAAATTATTTGAATTTTTTCTATATGGGAAATTTTCTCTTCTCCACCAATTATTTATTTATTCAGTCATTTATTATACTGATATTATTATGTCAGTATGGACTCATAGATATTTATTTTATACTTTGGGCTATTGTCCAAAACTACGTTATTTTCTTGCTCAAATTATTCCAGCTTTGGCCATTGGGAGCTCTTTCAGTTGGCTCCTATGTCCCTTTGATACACCTTCATCAATATGGATTTTGTTTGTGAGCATTTCTTTACTTTCTGGCACTACAAAATGGTCCAGGCTTATCTTGTATATTTGCTGCCTCAGTTCTAGAATTAATCATTTCTCTAAGGAGTCCTGGTTATCATAAGTTTTTTGTGTCATCATGAAAATATGTAGTATATGTTCATGAATCCTGGAAATATTTAACCTACAATAAAACTAAATGCATTGAGATTTTTATAATTTATCATAATTATGTGAAAAGGATGAAATGGCAAGGATCTGATAGTAAAGACACTAGAAACATGAAGAGATCAACATTGTAAAAACAAAATGGTGACATTTGAAGAGTTTGTTTATAAAGACTTTATCAACACTTTAACAGTAATAATCATAGAAAAGATAAATGTCAGAAAAATCCATATTTTAACACTTAAGCAATGGTTCTGCATTGAAACACCAAATATATTAATAATGAAGAAGTATACACAAAAGCCAAGTGAAAAACTTTATAATGTATAATATTAGGGTCCTACCCTGTCAGCTGGTAGGATTCCACTAATTTGTAGCAAGTATCTAGAAGCAGAGGAAGAAAGATAAATAATCAGGACATTAAAAGTTCCTTAAGACCACCAAGGTTAATCAGCATTATCTACATCTACTTTGTACTATCAAGAAAGAGAGAAGCCATCTTTTAAAAACAATAGTAGAATTTTAGGTCTAGAAAGGATATTAGCAGCCTTCTAGTCTGTATTAGTTTGCTATGGCTGCCATAACAAAAGACCACAGATTGGGTGGATTAAAAAACAGAAATTTATTTTCTCATAGTACTGGAAGCCAGAAGTTCACAATAAAGGTGTCAGCAGGTTGGTTTCTTCTGAGGCCTCACTCCTTGGCTTGGGATGGCCACCTTCTCACTATGTCCCCACAGGGACTTTCCTCTGTGCATGTACATCCCTGGTGTCTCTTTATGTGTCCAAATTTCCTCTTATTACAAGGACACCATTCTGATTGGATTAGGGCCCACCCTAACAGTCTCATTTTAGCTTAATCATCTCTTTAAAGCCCCTATAGCCAGATACAGTCACATTCTGAGGTACTGCAACTTTGTAGCCTTTGACCTACATCTCCCCATTTCTTCCCACACTCCCAGCCCCTGGTAAGCACCATTCTAATCTCTGTTCCTCTGTATTTGACTTTTTTAAAGATTCTGCATGTAAGTATGATCATGCATGTATTTTTCTTTCTGTGTCTGGCTTATTTCACTTAGAATAATGTCCTCCAAATTTATCCATGCTGTCACAAATGGCAGAATCTCCTTTTTTTAAGGCTGGATAATATTCCAGTGTGTGTGTGTGTGTTTACAATTTCTTTATCCATTCACCTGTCAACAGACATAGCTTGTTTCCATATCTTGGCTATTGTAAATAATGCTGCAGTGCATATGTGAGTGTAGTTATCCCTACAATGAGCTGATTTCATTTCCTTTCGGTATACACCAAAAAGAGGGATTTCTGGGTCATAAGTAGTTCTATTTTGAATTTTTTAAGGAACCTCTATCATGTTTTCCATATGGCTGTTCCAATTTACCTTCCCACCAAGGGTATAAGAGCTTCCTTTTCTCCACACCCTTGGCAAGACTTGTTTTCTCTTATCTTTTTGATATAGCCATTCTAACAGATGTGAGGTGGTATCTGATTTACATTTCCCTGCTGATTAATGATGTTGAGCACCTTTTCATATATCTGGTGGACACTTTTATGTCTTCTTTGGAAAAATGTCTATTCAGGTCCTTTGCCAATTTTTATCAGATTATTTGTTTTTTGCTATTGAGTTGTATGAGCTCCTTGTATATTTGCATTTTATTTTATTTTTTAGACATCCAGTTGGTACAATTCTTATATATTTTAAATATTAACCCTTTAACAGACACATAGTTTGCAAATATTTTCTCTCAATTCATAGGCTTTTTTATTTTGTCGACTGTTTCCTTTGCTGTGCAGAAGATTTTTAGTTTGATGTAGTCCCATTTGTCTATTTTTGCTTGGTCCCAATTTGTGTTTTTTCTTTCTTTTTTTTTTTTTTTTTAGTTTCCTGACCTTTTGGTGTGATATCCAAAAAATCACTACTGAGACTGATGTGGAGGAGCTTTTCTCCCATGTTTTCTTCTAGGAGTTGTTGCAGTTTAAGGTCTTACATTTAGACCTTTAATCCATTTTGAATTGATTCTTGCATATGGTATAAGATAAAAGTCCAATTTATTCTTTTACATGTGGATATCCAGTTGTGTCAGCACCATTTATTAAAAAAAGTGTTCTTTCCACATTGTGTCCTCTTGCTGCCCTTGTTAAAAATTAGTTGGCCATATGTGTTTGGGTTTATTTTTAGGCTCTCTACTGTGTTCCATTGGTCTATATATCTGTATTTATGCAAGAACCATACTGTTTTGATTACTAAGCTTTGTAATATAATTTCAAATCATAAAGTTTGATGTCTCCAACTTTGTTTCTCTTTCTCAAGATTGTTTTGGCTATTTGAGGATATTTTGTGGTTCCACACAAATTTTTCTATTTATATGTGAAGAATGCCATTGGAATTTTGATAGAGATTGTGTTGAATCTGTATATACTTGGCCCTCTGCATCTGCAGGCTCTGCACTTGGGGATTCAGCCAACCATGGATCAAAAATATTTGGAAAAATAAAAAATAAAATATAATAATAAAAATAATACAAATAAAAGAAATACTGTATAACAACTGTATATTATACATAGAATTTACATTGTATTAGGTATTATAAGTAATCCAGAGATGACTTAAAGTATACAGGAGGAGGTGTGTAGGTTATATGCAAATACTACTCCATTTTATATGAGGGACTTGAGCATCCATGGATTTTGTTATCCACAGGGGTGGAGGAAGGGCCTGGAACTAATCTCCCATGGATACCAAGGAACAACCGTACCATTTTGTGTAGAATGGACATTTTAGCAACATTAATTCTTACAATCCATGAACATGAGATCTCTTTCCATTTATTTGTGTCTTCTTTAATTTCTTTTATTAGTATATTATAGTTTTCAGTATACAGATCTTTCATCTCTTTGATTAAATTTATTTTTATGAGTTTTATTCTTTTTGATGCTATCATAAAAGGGATTTTTAAAATTTTGATCATTATTGGTTTAAAGAAATACAACTGATTTTTGTATGTTGATTTTATATCTTCAAATTTACTGAATTCATTTATTTGTTCTAAGAGGTCTGTGTGTGCATGCATGTGTGTTTACTTATAGCCTTTAGGTTTTTCCACATACAGGGTCATGTCATCTGCAAGTAGGGATAATTTTACTTCTTTTCCAATTTGGATGCCTTCTATTTCTCTTTCTTGTCTGATTGCTCTTGTAAGTATTTTCAGTATATATTGAATAGAAGTAGTGAGAGTGGGCATCCATGCCTTGTACCAGATGTTAGAGGAAAAAAGTTTTTCCCAATTGATTATGATGTTAGCTGTGGTCTTTTCATAAATTGCCTTTACTATGTTGAGGAAATTCCCTTTTATACTTAAATTGTTCACAGTTTTAATCAAGAAAGGATATTGAACTTTGCCAAATGCTTTCACTGCATCTATTGAGACGATCATGTGATTTTTATCTTTCATTCTGTTAATGTGGTGTATCACATTGATTGATTTTCATATGTTAGGCCATTCTTGCATTCCAGGGATAAATCCCACCTGGTTATGGTATATAATCTTTTTGATGTGTTGTTGACTTTGGTTTGCTAGTATTTTATTGATGATTTTTATATCTGTGTTCATCAGAGATATTGGCCTGTAGTTTTCTTTCCTTGTGATATCTTTGTCTGGCTTTGATATCAAGGTGATGCTGGCCTCATAAAATGAATTTGAAAATATCCCCTCAAGTTGTATTTTTTTGGAAGTGTTTAAGAAGAATTGGTATTAATTCTTTCAATGTTTTCTAGAATTCAGCCATTAAGCCATCCAGTTCTGGGCTTTTCTGTGTTGTGAGGTTATTAATTACTAATTCAATATCTTTATTTTTTATTGGTCTGTACAGGCTTTCATTTTTTTTCCTGATTCAGTTTTGGTAGGTTGTATGTTTCTAGGAATTTATTCGTTTCCTCTAGGTTATCCAATTTGTTGGCATATTAACTGTTCATAATTATCCCTTATAATCCTTATTTCTCAGGTATCTATTGTAATGTCTCCACTCTCATTTCTTATTCTATTTATTGGGTCGTCTTTCTTTTTTGCTTAGTCTAGAACAGTGCCAAGTCTCATGTGGCCTACAGGCAGCCATAGTGGTACTAGGTTCTAGGGTACAGGTGCTCAGAGCCACTGCCATGCCTGGTTCTTGGGCTCAGGGGCTTGTGGACTACTGTAGCACCTGGATCCTGTTGAACAGGTAGACTTGCTGAGGCATGGGCATGCACAGATCACCCACAGAACCAGGGTCTAGGACTCTGAGGCACATCCCAGTGGCTTGGGCCTGGGGGTGCATGACATAATGGTGGCTTAGACCTTGGGGGGAGGAGGATAGCAGCAGTACAGTTCAGGGATGCAGAGATGTTCTGGCATCTCAGGTCCTAGATGGAGAGGCACAGCAGCAACTCTGGTCCTATGGATGTTAGGGCACAGCTGTGACTCGGGCTCCAAGGGGTAGGTAGCAGTGCAGCAGTGCTTAGGCAGCTGGGGTGGGACACCTCTGTGTTGGCTCAAGCCCTAGGGGGTGGGGTACAGCAGCAGTGAGGCCCCAGGGATGGTGGGACACGGTAGTGACTCAAGTCTCAGGGTTTATGTGGCTCCACAGCAACTCTGCCCCAGGTTCTAGGGTATAATAGCATAAAGCCCCAGGAATGGTAGGGTGCAGCTATGGCTTAGGCCATGGGAGCAAGGTGCAGCACAGTAGTGACTCCAGTCCCTGGGAAGGCAGAATGTTGCCACAGATTGGGCCACAGAGGATCGAACTCAGGGGTGGTAAGGCCTTTGATTTGTTGGAACACAGTGGCAACCCAGGCTCTGAGGAGCATGATCCAGCAGCAAGCTGGCCCCAGGGTGGCCATGGACCTGTGGCAGCTCAGCCACAGAGGGTGAGGCACAGTGGTGACTCAGGCTCCAGGGGGTCAGGGCACAGCAGAGCAGTGACCACAGTTGTTGGCAAGATGGGATGCCATAAAAGCTCAGGCCCTGGGGGGCAGGGCATAGCACAGTGATGACACCAGACCCTAGAATGCTGGGGTGCTAGAGCAGCTCAGATTCTGTGGGCCTGGCTAAGCATAACACAAAATCAACTCTGGTCTCTGGGAAGGCAGAACTCCACAGCAACTCAGGCCTCAGGGTGTGGCACAGCACAACAGTAACTCCAGTCCCTGGGAGGGGGGTACTACAACAACTCAGGCTTCTGGGGGCAGCGATCAGTGCAGTGGCAACTCCAGTCCCTGGGTAGGTAAGGTGTTGCAGCAGATCAGGCCCTGGGGGCAGGGCTATACAGCAATTGCTCCAATCCCTGGGTAGGCAGGGTGCCACAGAAACTCAGGCTCGGAGGGTCGGGGAGCAGAGCACTATGGCAGTAAGGCTGCTGGAAAGGTGGGGCACAGTGGAGACCCAGGCCTACAGCAGCAATTCAGGACCATGGATGGTGGGGCACTAGGCAAGCCAAGCTCCAGGTGGTGGGGTGCAGTGGCAGCAGGGCTCCAGACATGGAGGGGCACAATGGCTATTCAGGACCTGAAACCATGGGGCAGAACAGCAACAACTTCAATCCTAAGATGTCACAACACCACAGCAGCAGCTTGGGCCATGGGGCAGAAGGAACAGCCTTGGCTCAGGGGGCAGTACAGCAGCATGGACTCCGGGTAGTTCCCTATGTTGGGCTCAGTGCTGGTGAAGACCGTAGGGATCCCCAGTCGTGAATGCTGCAGGTGTCTGTGGTGGTAATGGGGGCCACTGAGATCCTTTTGCTCAACTTTTCCCTGCAGGGGGAAATCCCTCTTGGCTCTCAGCTGACCCAGAATGAACAATGGAGTGGCCCAGGCAAGGTGTTTCCTACCCTTTTCTATGCAGCCAGACTTGATCTCTGTGCTCCACAAGGCTTGTGCTACTCCTTTGCTGTACTCTGGAGCTCTCCCTTAGCTATTTTCTTTTCATTAGTCTATTATTCATTGTTTTTGTTGTCTTTGTGAGGGAGATGAGCATTGGGACCTCCTAGTTTGCCATTTTGCAGATGTCACTTCCTTTGTATTTTCACTTTTTTAATGAACCCAATTGATAAATAGTTTCATTTGTTTTTTACTGTTTCTTTAAGTATAAATTACATATGGTACATTAAATTTTAGAAATCTTAAGTGTATAGTTAAATAACTTTTATATATGTATATACCTGTGTAATTACCACACTTATCAAGGCATAGAAAATTTATGAGCCCAGCAAGCTTCCTCATGTCCTTTCCCTGTTAATAATTTCTGCAAGAGTAACTAGTATTCTGACTTCTAGCCTGATACATTAGTTTTGTCTGTGTCTTCATCCATTTTATGCTGCTATAACAGACTATCTAAGACGGGATAATTTATAAAGAGCAGAAATTTATTTCTCACTGTTCTGGGGACTGGGAAGTCCAAGGTCAAGGCAGCAGCAGGTTCAGTTCCTGGTGAGGGCTGCTGTCAATTTCCAAGATGGCAACTTGAACACTGCATCCTCCCGAAGGGAAGAATGCTGTATCCTCACAAGGCCGAAGGCAGGAGGACAAAAGGGACAACCCCCTTTTTCAAGCCCTTTTATAATAGCAGAACTCTCATGACCTAAACATCTTCCAAAAGACCCCACATTCCAACACTGTTGCATTGATGATTGAGTTTCCAACAGATGAATTTTGGGGACACATTCAGACCATGACAGCCTTCTGGTAAATGTGATATGAATAGAAACATGCAATATTTACTTATGTGTCTGGCTTCTTTTGTTCAATGTTTTGTTGATATTCATCCACGTTGTGAATATAAGTATTTCATTCTTTACCACAATTCATTCATTCTCATGTTGGTGGCCATTTGGGTTGTTTTTAATGATGTGAAGATTAGAATTATAAGTAAAGATGCTATAGATATTACTGAATGCATGGATCTGCTTAGTCATAGGGTAGCATTTGTTTAGAATTAGTAGATACCACAAAAAAAAATTTACAAAGTAGCAATTTCCATTTACACTTGCATCAGTAGTATATGAGTGTTCCCATTGCTCCACACCAAAGTCAACACTTGATATGTCAGCCCTTTTAATTTTAGTCTCTCTGTTAGGAAAATGCTGGTATCTCATTGTGGTTTTAATATTTGCATTCCATTAATGATGTTGAGCACTTCTGCATATGTTTATTTGTTACTCCTATAAAGTTTTTGTTTGGTATACAAACTTATTTCCTACCCCAATAACATAAAGATGTTTTCTTCTAAAATGTTCAGTTTATTAGAATATATTTAATTTGGAATATATTTTTGTGGGGTGAAAGTTGTTTAGTTATATATATTTCTATAGCTATAGCTATTTATCCCAGCACCATTTATTGAATAGTCTTTGCTTATTTTACTGATTAGATAATGCATTCTTTGTTTTAACTACAATAGCTTTTATAGTAATGTCTTGTAAGTAAAACAATGTCAGAGATTGGAAAGAAAACAACAACTTCAGAAAACATTAGAGAGCCAGGTGTGGTGGCTCATGCCTGTAATCTCAGCACTTTGGGAGGCCAAGGTGGGAGGATCACTTGAGGCTAGGAGTTCAAGATCAACCTGGGCAACAGAGCGAGACCCCATCTTTACAAAAAATAAAGTATTAGCTGGGTGTGGTGATGTGCACCTGTAGTCCTAGCTACTTGGGAGGCTAAGCCAGGAGGATTGCATGAGCCCAGGAGTTCAAGACTGCAGTGAACTACGATTGTGCCACTGCACTCCAGCCTAGGAAGCAGAGTGAGACCCTATCTCAAAAAAAAAAAAAAAAAAGAAGAAGAAGAAGAAGAAAACATTACAGCAATAGAAACAGACCTGCATGTATCTGAGAACTTGGTCATGTGAGTTTTAATGCTCCTCTTTATTGTTTATTTTTTTCTATTTTGTTTTATTAATCTTCTGATCTTTATTATATCCTTCTCTCTAGTTTCTATTTCTATTGTTCTTTAACTTTTTTAGTTGAATGCTTCAATCATTACTTTGACTTCTTGTCAAATGAATTTAAGCCTATGCATGTTCTTTACTGTAGTATTAGCACCTGGCAAGTTTTGTCATATAATGGGTTCACTGTTACCTAGTACTAAATACTTTCAAATTTACATTTTGATTTCTATCTGGCCCATGAATTATTTAGAAATGTATTTTGTTAATTTCCTAATGCATAAGGCATTTGATTATATTTTTTTATTGTAGAGATTTATTTTCATTTCATTGGTGGTCAAACAATATTTTCTGCATAATATTGATTCACCTGTAGTTTTGAAACTTTTCTCAGTTTGGAAACAATTCTGGTACATTCCATGCATGTTTGAAAAGAACATGTATTCTAAATATCAGGTACAGGGTTCTACCAAAGTCCATTAGGTTAAGAAGATTAATTAAAATGTTCAAATCTTCTACAGTTCTACAGATTATTGGCTTAATCTATTATTAACTGAAGGGGTTCAAAATTCCATATTACATTTGAAACAAAAATGGACATATTAATAAATACATGTGCTTTAAGGCTATATTCTTAGTATACATACACAAGTTCAAGATTGTTATATCCTTCTGGTAAATTTCTTTTACCTTATCTGTTGTTCTTAGAAACAAGTGAAGCGTTTTTTCCAATAAATTCTATTTGTTTTTTTAAAATAGTATTTCCTTCTTATTGTTTTAATTTCTTCTATTGTATCTTTTAAAAGAACCTTATTTTATAGTCTTTTCAGATTTTTCTATTATATAAAGTTCTAGAGATTCTACTCTTCCAGTTTGTCATTTCCTTTGTATTTTGCCATTTTGGGTGAATATTCCCATGTGACCTGGATTGTGTTATTTAATTCCAGAGTGGTTTTGCAAAGCATTCTGCATAAGATTCAAGAGTATCCCCAGCCTGAGACTAATTTTTATGTTAATTCCTCAGTTCAGAGTGCCAGGGTCAGCAATAAAGTATAAATTTGACTTCCTAAGTAACAAGATATAAAACCAAGGATTTTGATTTCTCAGAAAAGACCACCACTATTGCTGTGTTTGACTTTTATTTTCACTCAGGTCCCAGGTAGAAAAAGCTCCCTTATTGCTCTGTACTGGCAGATGGGTTTTTCCCTCCAGTATATTATTTCTCTCAATGGCATAGCTTTCCAAGGGTTTTGGCCTGTATATTGATCTTGGATCCAAAGGCCTTTCAAATCCCAGGCCTCATATTCAGCCCATGAATAAGTCTTAAAATGCAACTCCTTAGTTACCAGGACTGAGACCCCCATAAACTTCATGGTGTGTTCATGCACTTAGAACCCTAGGGATCAGTTGCCACTTCATTTTTGGCAGTTTGGCATTTCCCTTTCTTCTTTTGAACTCCTCTGTGCATTTAAAAATTATGACATTTTTGGTTTGTAGCAGGACAATAATCATTTCTTTGTTCATTCATTTGTTTTTTTCTTTAGGTATTCTGGTGGAAGCATCCTATTTAACCTAACTGTTGCACATAGAAATTTAAGAAGTAGAGCCATTAATTCCTTCTTTCCACATTGGAATACTGACTATTATAACTTTGAGGAGGGACTCCACATGAAGGCACAGAACAAGAACCTGGGGATCACTTGCAAAATATTTTATAGAAAAGAGATGTGTTCAAAATGTGTTTTGGAACAATACTGCCTTCTCATTCAAAGTGGTACAACAGTTGGACTCCTTATTTTCAGGCATTTACATACATATTAATTTATGCACATGGGCTAGAAAACTACACATCATTGGTCCAGTGCCTCTGATCCTCTACTTAATTGCTTTCAAGTATATAATGTAACATGTGTTCTGTGATTTTCTAGAACATGCCTTTTTTAAAAAACAAAATGAATACACTATAGGAAATATTACTTGCAAAAAGGAGTAGAAACCAGTATCATTTCTTTATTTTAGTTACACTATTTCAAAGCATTCACATGATTGCATTCTCCTGCAATGTGTGATTAGGGAGGGTGTGAAATCAGAATTATAAAAGAGGAGAGAGCAATTTTTTCTGGGCAGGTTGACTTTCTGTCTTGCTTACAGGCAGATAGAATGATATATGAATCCAACGAGATTTCAGAGCCACTCCTAGGTTTTTGATTCTTTCATTCTTAAATCTTTTCAAATACGCTCTAATAACTTACTATCTTGTTTAAACTGCCATGCCTAGCCCATATTGCACTCTGAATAAAATGAATATTTTATTCAAAATCATTGAATAGTGTGTTTCATAAAATGCTCTGTCACGTGAGAAAGATGATGTGAATCTTATTTCCTTTTTCTATTAGAGGTACTAGATTTCACTGACCCATAGGCAAACTTTGACTCAGTTCTCCTGCATTCTGTGTCTCACAAGTGATTGAATGAAGTCAATTGTATACAGCTGGGATGAAGCTCAGACCACAAGGAAGCTAACTGGCCCATAAAGCCCATCCCCCTGACCTCATTAATATTATACTCAACCTCAAAATATGCTCTGTGACTTCTGCACAACTTCTGGTGCACTAAGGAAGTTTGTGTGAATTAGATCATTCTCAGCAGACCGGAGACACAGGAAGGCTTAAAATTACATCTACTCTAAACAACTATTTTTTTACACTAATAAGATAACTACAAGTCGTATGTCAGCACAGATGCAGGTGATATTTAGATGAGGCATTGCAATAGTCAGTACTTCGAAATGCCTTAAATGAATCGTTTAACCAACATCGGCACAATCCCAAATGTATTGTCAGATTGTGTTTCAAACTCTCTTCTGACGTGTTTTTAAGAGCAGATAATATTTCAAAAAAATTGGCTTTAAGTTAGATGCAAGAAAATTAGGGATATTTATAAATAGAAATATATCATTACTATCTGATGTTATAAAAATATTAATAAAATTTGTCTAAAATAACACATTTTATAAACATTCTTATTTATTTTCTCAGTGCTCCTCTACATTTAATAAGCAGTATTATTGCTCCTCCCTCATAAAGTAATTTAAATTCATGAAGTAAGCAAAGAGATTAGAACCGACCAAATTTTCTAATTATTTCAAATCTAATGATGATCATCTTACTCAGTAATTCCCGAATGCTTTCATAGCACACTCCACCAGACCTAAATCAGCCTGTGCACTTATTTATGCAAATAGGCACGGCACACACAAAACAAATGACAAGGGGAACATAAAAGTTATAATTCTAGAAGATCTCCCACCCCACACACACTCAGTCCTCTCGCCCCCACAAAAAACCTGGGAGTGATTAAGTGATGGAAGATCTATTAATAATAAGGGAGTAATAAGAAAAGGAAGGGCAAACTGTTAAGCACAAGGAATAACTGTTGGGCAATTTGAGAGGTATTTGGTTCCACTAAGAACTAGTGCTTCTTAACCCCATGTAAAGGAATGTACGTTGGTGACTGTGTGTATGCAACTATGTGTATGTGTATTTCTAAGACACAATTCATATATTACATTTGCTTTTAATTTTAATTTTAATTTAATAGAATATCATGATCATTTTTCAGTGTTCAGAAATAGTCTTCTATAATTTCATTTTCAGCTGTTCATTTGTATTCTAGTATGTTGATGTTGCATAATTTAATTAATCCTCAATTGCTATATACTTCCTTTTTACAGTGGTCTAGTGGTCATTTGTCCCTTTTTTTTCTGGTCTGCCGAGCTTCATTCCCTCATCCCAACAACACCTTAATTTCCAACCAAGGAAGTAGCTCTTTCTCCTTGTTTTAAGTATTATGGGAGAAGAATTCTGGGTAATTGCCTCCTACCACAGAAGCCAAGGGAAAGAAATTCTCTCCCCTAGTTCCTGTACAGCCAGGTGTTAGCATGCGTCCTAAATTTAGCCAGTTGGAGGCCCTTTCCTGGGACTTAGAACCTGGAGCTTTGACCAAGTATAGGAGGGAAACATGAGAGGTTGATCAACCCAACAGGGGTAATGGCTGCTAGAGTTGTGAGGGCATCCTGACCAGCTCTGCCAGCAATAAGAAAGTAACTGTGCTTGTTACCTCTTCCTCCTTGATAACTTGATTACCACTGAATCAGCTTCTCATTCTTCTGGAGACTCCCACGGAGCCTCTTAACAAATAAATTTTTGTAAAAGTTAGTCAGTCTGGTTCTGTAGCATTAATCATGGATTTCAGTATTATAAAAGTCTCTAATGAAAACCCTGAGGATACATTTTGCACTTATCCACTATTATTTCCTTAGTTAAAATGTTAGAAATGCTAAGCCAAAAAGTATGCAAAATATTAGTTTTGCAAAAATGTGTAGTGTCAAACTACCTTCTGAAAATATAGCATAGAGGTTACGAATGCTAGCTGACCTCTCACTGTATAACCTTTTGCAACTGATTTCTCAGCCTCAGTTTATTATTTTTACTATGGGATTAATTACAGCACCAATTTAACAGGGCCATTGTGAGGGGAAAAAACGAGAGAGTACATACAAAGTTTAGCACATAATAAACTATGAATAAATGTTAGACTTCATTGTTATTAGAACGTACACATTATACTCCCACTGGCAATGTCTACATGTACTCATTCACTCCTCCTCTGCTTTCTTTTGGTTCTCTTTTGTCCCCCTTTATCCATTCATATATGCTTGATCTATGATGCAAATTCTTGGCAGGGCTATTTTGCATAATTTTTGGTTTCCTCTTGGCGCTTTCTTTTACAGTGATAGATTACACAAAAGGCAGACTAAATTTAAAAATTCCCTCATAGGATTATCAGATTTTTTAGGAAACTTTGCTGTAGTTGTTATTTAACTTTTAGTTAACTTAAAAACAAAACTTCGTCAAACTTCCTTAAAATTTCTTCACAGTTTACTATTTTTTGTTTTAATCACATACGAGGAGATGTCATATCACAATCTTTTCAGTGTTCAGGGCTTCTAAATAAAGATCTTAATCCAGCCCTCATTCTAAAAGATGATGCAAGCTCACCTTAAAGAAAGAGGGTAGAAGTCAGGCATTAAGAAATAATTTTGGATACAGCATTTTAAGAAACAAAAGATTAAAGATTTAAGAGAGGTAAGAAATTTCTTCACATAGAGTGAAAGAAGAAAGGAAGTTCAAATGTAATAACTGAAAAATGAATTTAGTTAGGTGTAAAATAGGATCAGTATTAGAAAAGCCTCGAATCTCATCTCCATTGTGTAACAGGGACACCTACTGGTCACTTTATATTTCACTGTTCAAATCCTTAAAATACGTTTGTTCATTTATTTTTTATATCCTACTCCCACAGATAGCCTCTAATCTCTTGAAAATTCACAGCACGAAGATGATGAGAGATTCATACCAAAAGAATAATTAAATCAATGGACTGTATTTTTCACATTAAATCTGGAGAAAAACCTCTGCCAGCAAGACAACTTTGCTAATGCCATTTTAATATATATGAAATTAAATCTGCTATGTATAATATGCTGGTAAAAGTTAAACTAAAGTATATAATACAACTCCTTACACAGAAAAAAGATCTAGTTTTTGCTTCCTGAAAGTGCACAATAAAATATAGTTAATGAAAAAGATGAAAAATTCTAAAACAAATATATCTAAGACATCAGTTTAGGATTTTTGTCTTAGAAAAGAAATGTAAACAACGATTACCCAGAAATATTAAAAGTATATCTTATAATAATACAGTAAAAGAAACTGGTTTGTTTTCTTTTGTTGCTATAATATTCTCAAGATTGATGGGAAGTGTCCATTGCAACTAGAGCAGTAGTCAAAAGGGGTCAAACACAAAGACTGATCAGGTTATTACAGAGTATAAGTTGGGACTCCTATCCCCAAAAGAACTTTGACTCAGTGAGAATATATCCTTTTTCCTTAAGTAATTCAGATTAATTAAGATACTATGAATAAATATATCTTGGCAAACAAAATATAATTTGCATTTTCTTTAGCACCCTCAAATTTCATATTTTGAAAGCAAAGATTTAAAAAGTATTTCAAAAACCAAGAATGACAATCAGAATCTAAAATAGCATGTAGCATAAATTAACTCAGTAAGTTAGATATGGTACATGGCTAAATTCACAAAGGGGGCAAATGTAAAAAGTGATTATAATCAATTAGCTCATCAATTATCAAGTAGTTATTAACACTCTGCTCACTATTGTGCATAGGTTTATAAGAGATGCAGAAGTGTAAGACAATCTATTTTCAAGGAGCCCGTATTCTAATTGCATAGACCACTTTGTTTCACATAAATAATAATGTATGATAAAAGTCAGCATTTAATTATGAGCTAAATTAAGTGATGATAACCCAAAGTCATGTAAAACTTCCTACATGAGTGTTGGGATAGTTGGGAAGTAGTTAGGGAAATGTTTATGGTGGAAATGAGCACTGAATGGGCATGTGAATACTGGGCTAGATTTGAGTAGGTGGAAGTCTCAATGAAAGTTATTTCAGAAAAAGGGAAAAACACAATAATGGAAAAGGAGCAAAGTCTGGTGAGAATTTGTTTGCGGGCAAGGGAGTACATCTCGCTAAAGCAGAGAGTGGACTGAGGGAAGAGCAAGAAATACTTGGCTTGAAAGAGTGGGGCCAGTGTAGGTAGATTCTTGAAAGCCTGGCAGAAAAATTTAGATTTGATGCATCAGGACATAAGAAAGATGAGTTCTGATAAATTCAAAGACAGTGACTTGATATATTCACTATTTAAAGATTAGTTTGGCAGCAACCTTTACCATAAGTAGTCTAACATGGATTGACTCCACTTGAGTTACTTTGCTAATAATATTTGGATTCAAACTTCAGCTACAAGGAAAGTAGTTCATACATAACTTCATGCATTCTATATGATGATTAAATTATTTACTTGGTCTCTATGCCAATAATAAGTGAGGAAGAAAGCTAAGCAATAAATTTAATTTCTATTGATGACCAACCTAGTGAATGAGACTCCCATACCACCCTCTTCTACCTCTCTTGCTCCACTCCCTGATAGATGGAAAAATATTAATTAAGAGAAAGGAATAATTATCATTCTATTTTTATTACCTAATCTTGTTTAAGAAAAGGTGGGAAATTTGTCCTGAATTATATAAGACTTTAGTATGTATAGGGATAATAATATATGCTACTATTAATGAGTGCCTATTATATGTCAAGCATAAAACATATATTATAGCATTTCATTCTTACAACATCCCTGTAAAGAACGGATTGTAATCTCCATTTTTGCAGCTAGGTTTGTCTGAGGCTCACAGGATCTGGAATAAGTTCTCTCAGATTGTGTACTAGGATGTGAAGCCAGGTCTGTCTGGCTCCAGAGCTTGTACTGTCTGCATGATCCCACCTAGCCTCTCTGTGAGGACACTGCTTGAGACATTGAAACAATTCCTGTCCTTGCTCCATCTTCATAAAGCTAAATGTCAAAGTTAAAGACCACTTCAAACTACATATAAATTATAGCATGCCAAAATGTTAGCGGACTATCACAGCAGTGATCATGGAAAGCATGAGTATTGGTAGCAAGGTCTCGCTAACAACTCAAATGGCAGATTTCCAATTCATAATTTCAAAATTCACTCTAAGTATCCTAGAGTCATAATGAAGCCTGACATTGAATGATAGTTAACAACATAATAATCTTCTTTATGGTTTGTTTCAATTACTTCTTAGTTCTGGCATATCACTCAATCAACTCTACATTCTGGCCTAGTTTTTAAAGTTCTTGATATAAATTCTTGACATTGAGATTTTTCTAGGCTGCCTCTCTCATTTTGGCATGGGTTTTCACTGTTATTGATTAGTATATCCCTATTTGGAGAACACATAATCTCTGGTTTATAGATTTTAAATAAGAGAGAAATAAAGTCAAGGGCTGCTAGCTGTTTAGGTGCACAGTTCCTTCCAACTCCATAATAAAATACAATAAAGAGAGGGAAGGGGTCTGGGTCAATTGACTTTAATGGCAGAAGCTAAGGTGTTCAAGATTGCCATTTCACACGTCATCAGTTGAACTCCTAGAATTGTATATTGAAGAGCCCTCTCACGAGTAAAAAAAAGAAAACAGTTTCCATAAAACATTGTTTTCATTGCCATTGCACACTGGACTCCTGAGAATTTCAGGAAAATCTCTACGGGACTAAAAAATAAAGTAAGTTTGATGAAACTGAAGGGCAAAACCAAAAAGAAGCCTCAAGAGGCAGAGATGTCCTGAGGGCAAATGCCAAGATCATCATCCCAAATCCTGGGCCAGTATCAAGACAGGGAAGATTAATCTGAGACTCATGGATTTAGCCAGGAGCCTTGAACAGCACTAATGTGGCCCCAGGTTGGTTGCCCTGATCAAGTTGGATCATCCAATATATTTTTTATAATATTGGCATGAAGAATAAAGGGAAGAAAAATAGTCAACACACTCCTGAAGAAGAGGAATAAAGTGAAAGTATTTGCCCTGATAAATAGCATGACTTATTATAAAACTATAATAATTAAAAGAGCATTAGATGAATTGACTAGTAAAACAAAATAGAGAGCTCAGAAACCGACCTGGGCATTTACATTGAAACTTGATATATGACAGAGATAGCAATGAAAAAATTACAGAAATTATGGACTATTCAATAACCAGTACTGGGCTAATAGTAATACATATGGAAAAAAATGAAATAGGACCCTTACCACAAACCACACACACAAATCAATTCCAGGCTGATTCAAGACCCAGTCTAAAAGCTAAAAAATGATAAAATAGGAGGATATATTAATGACTTCAGAGTAGGTTAGGAGTTTTTAAACAAAATACAAAAGGTACTAATCATAATATTGACCACATTTTGTAATTAAGAATTCATATCATTAAAAGACATTATAAAGATATTCAAAAGATAAGCCATAGAGATATTTGCAACACATATAACCTGCAAAATGTTAGTATTCAAAATATATAAAGAATTCCTATAAATTGTAAAAAAAAGAAAATGTTAGAAAAAATGGGCAAATTTACATGAACAGGCATTTATAGAGAAGGAAAAAATGGGTAATAAACTTATACAAATATATGATCTCATTAATAATAAGAAAAGTGCAACAAATATCACCATGAGATATCATTCTACTTTCATCAGACTAGACAATATTGACCAGTATAATAAATACTAAGTGTTGGCAAACACGTAGCTCAATTTAAAGTCTATACCTCTATTGTGAATAGTGCTGCAGTAAACATGGGGGTGCAAGTACACCTAATATAATGATTACCTTTCCTTTGGATAAATACCCATTAATGGGATTGCTGGATCATATGGTAGTTCTATTTTAAGTTTTTTGAGAAGCCTCCATACTGTTTTCCATAACGGCTGTACTAATTTACAATCCCACCAACAATGTCTAAGAATTCCCTTTTCTCTTCATCTTCGCCAGCATTTGTTATGTGTTGCCTTTTTGATAACAGCCATTTTAACCAGGGTGAGATGATATCTCATTATGGTTTTGATTTGCATTCCCCTGACGATTAGTGATGTTGAACTATTTTTCATATACCTGTTGGCTCTTTGTATGTATTCCTTTGAGAAATGTCTATTCAGATCCTTTGCTCACTTTTTAATGGGATTATCATTATTTCTCTCTGTCTTTCTTTTTTTTTTTTTTTTGCTGTTGAGTTGTTTGAGATACTTATGTATTTGGGATATTAGTTTCTTGTTGACAAATAGTTTGCAAATATTATTTCCCATTCTACAGGATGAACGGAAAGTTATTCAGCCATTAAAAAGAATAAAAAAATCCTATTTGTTTGCAGCAACATCAATAGAACTGGAGGTCATTATGTTAAGTAAAATAAGCCAGGCACAGAAAGACAAATATTGCATGTTCTCCCTCAAATGTGGGAGCTAAAAAAGTTGATCTCATAGAAGTAGAGAGTAGAATAGTATAATAGTTAACAAGGATGGGGAGAGATTGATCAATGGAGAAAAGGAAGGATGGGAAGTTGTTGGTCAATAGATGCAAAATTACAATTAGAGAGAAGAAATAAATTCTGGTGTTCCTATTGCACAGTAGGGTGACTATCGTTAACAATAATGTATTATATATTTCAAAATAACTAGAAGAGAAGATTTGAAATGCTGTCAACACAAAGAAATGATAAATGATTGAGGTGATTAATATCCTAAATGCCCTGGTTTGATCATTACAGATTGTATGCACGTATCAAAATATTACATGTACCCCATAAATATGTACAATTATTATGTATTAATAAAAAACTCTATATGGCATTGGTAAGAGTATAAATTTGGTAAAACCACTCAGGAAAAAAATTTGGCATTATTTTGTAAAGCTGGACAGGAATACTATTTCTAAGCCATGGAGAAATGCTTGTACAGTTATATCAAGAGAAACATATAAGAATATCCACAGTGGCATTCTTCATAGTAGCAAAAACTGGAAACAGTTGAAGTGTCCATAAACAGGAGAATGGATAAATAAATTTTAGATTTTTCACATAATGTACTATAAAACACCAATGAAAATTAAAGACATATAGCTACACAAAACAACTTACAAAGTAAATGTTGAGAGAAAAAAAGTCACAGAAGTCCATAAAGAGTCAATTTAATTAATTTGGAATTACACAGCCCAGAATTGTTTTTTCTGTGTGATTTCGAGTTAATGTTACTACACGAGAAATTTGTCTAAGATTTGGAAGGTGAAATTTTCAACTCTCAGAAGGTCAGTATCTTTCAAGTGCAGTTGCAGCTCACACACGTTGTCACTGATCTCAGCAAAGGACAGCAGTCAGGCCTGTAGCTTCCCCAAATCCCTTCAGATCTCCTTCAGGTTCTCTGATTCTGGCCAGATGTGGTTCAATGCTGGGGTGAAGAGAATCATCTTATCCATCAAGTCACCTGCATCATCAAAACTGAAGGTCGTGAGAGACAGATGTGTCTCCAGTTTTTCCCTGGTCTCTCACTTAACTTCAGGTCCAGCTCACTTCCTAACTCAGGGCCAGCTGGCTTCCAGCCGAGAAAAGAATCAGTTCCCTAACTGCCTAAATTCTAATCTCTATAGTAAGTCCCTTATTCTATATCACTCACACAGGTTGTGCTTTCCTGAGCAAACCCTAACCGACACAGTCAGTATGATTCCAGTATGGGGCCTTCTAGATAGCTCAAAACTATAAGTAAATAATGAATTGTTTAGGTATGCATCATATATGATAAAACTTTTTCTAAATAAAGGAAATGGTAAACACAAAATTCACCTCTGAGAGGGAGGCAGGAATAGGAAAGGATAGGAAAGGGACACATTGGTAGATTCAGTGGTATTCAGAATGGTGTTGGTAAAGTTCTTAAAGTGGGAGGAGGAATTCATTGGTGTTCATTTTATTATTTTCCTTCGCAACTCAAACATACATTGTATATATAATTTTGTATGTATAAAATATTCTAAGAGAATAATAAAAGCACCGAGATAAGAAGGGCATGAAAACAAAATTGAGTCAAGAAATCAGTAATTCAACAGGAAAAGAAGGTAGTGTCCAGAGCAGAAAGTGCACCAATTTTCTGAACCAGCCCTGGAAAAAAACCATGCTAAGAGACAGACTTTGGAAACATGAGCAGGCCCAGAAGCAAGCCACAGAGTAATTACAATAATTTATTATAGGAGTGGAGCATGCCCTTATTGTACCTGGGGTACAGATTGGGTTGTCCGTCCTATGTGCTAAGGCTGCAACTAGTGAGGACTCCATTTTGGACAAAGTTGCAGCAGGTTTCTAACGTGGTTCTCATAGCCAGGGAAGCCATGGATTAGTGTACCCACAGCCCTCTGCTCCACCACGGTACAAATGAAAAGAAAAATTCTTCCATACATCTGCAGTTGCATTCCCTTACTCATTTTCTCATTTCAGAAGAGAAACCAATTATTATTATTTGGAGATGATAGTTACTTAGAAAATCAAAGACAGATCAAGTGAAAATTAGACAGATTAAATGTATTAAAAACCAATAGTTTAAGAGTTTTTAATTGACAGTGTAATTCTTACAAATACTGTATCACAATATCAACAAAAACTATAGAATATCTTGGAATAAATTTAACACAGAATATATTAACATATATTTGAGGATAACTATAAAACTGTACCACAGGATGAAGAAGTCCTCATTAAATGCAGAAATACATCTTGTTCATAGATGGGAAATTTCATTGTTGTAAAGATGTCCATTCTCCTCAAATCACTACATAAATTTAAAGTTCTAATCAAAATCCAAGTGAGATTTTTTTGGAGGAAAGGGAACCAAGTTGATTCTTAAGTCCATGTGGAAAAATAAGTCAGTGAAAATAGTCAAGAAATTGTCAAAATGAAGAATAAGTATATGTTTGTCCAATTAGATAAATATATATTATGACTGTGCTTTGGTGAAATAGTATATTTCTGATCCTGATAATCGAATTAATGAAACACATGAGTCAAGCAAAAGATCTGTGCATATGGACATTTCTGTATGCATATGGATATTTGGTTTATGGTATATGCAGCATTTAAAACCAGTGAAGAAAACAGCTTATTCAGTAAAATGCTGTTTTAACAACTGCCTGTATATTTAGGAAAAAGTTGTAAATCAATCTCACAACATACACTATTATATATTTCTATTAAATTTATGACTTGAATATAAAAAAAAATATGTAAGAATAAATGTGAGAGAATTGTTTAAATCTCTTTTAATGAGAGTTCTTTGTTCTTTTAATGCATGGCACCAGTCTTAGAAGCCATAAAGGAAAAGACTTGACTGTATAAAAATTTAGAACTTCAACATGACAAAAGAAGGCATAAACAAAATAAAAAACAAATGATACATTGGGAAAACTATTACTACAACATATAATTGGGAGTGTTTTGATGTGATAGGAATATTGATAATAAATATCAACAAAATAATGAATAAAAATGACCAACTAACAGGTAAAGGATATGAACAAACAGCTCATTCAAAATAAGTATAAATGAACTGGAAACATTACCAAAGATTTTTAAGATCACTAATAAAAATAAAAATGCAAAAATAAAGCAACTATAATATAATCCACCCCCTCCCCCACGATCAGATTGGCAAATGTTGATAATACACAGCACTGGCAAGAAGGCAGGGAAGGGTGGGGGCACATACACATTTACATACAGGAGTATAAATTGTTACAGCTTTCTGAAGGGCAAATTAGCAGTATTCTATCAAAATTATGAATGTGTATAGTTTTTAACTTCTAATAACTGATTTATAGAAATATTTGCAGAAAAAGGAAAGGCAGACACAGGAAGATTTCTTTGCAGAAGTATAATAGCAAGAAACTAGAAATAACCCAAGTATCTAACAAGAAAGACTGTTTAAATAAACCACAGAACATTAGTGCCATGGAAAATTATGTAGGTATTAGACTGAGACAGAATTATGTATAACAACATGGAAAAGATATCCATGACATATTGTTAAGAGAGATAAGCAAATTACAGAATAATATATATATGAGCATATTTTTTAAATAAAAATGTATGGATATTTTATGTATGTCTATGCAGAAAAAAAATTCAAGAAAACATACCACACGGGGCAGTTGGATTGTTTGAATGGAAGTTTTCTTTCTAACTTTACATTCTACTGTGTTTAAAATTTTTTTTACAATAAGTTATATAAAGAAAATGTTTTTAGCTGGCCTAAAATGTAGAGAAAAAGATCACATTAAAAAAAGGAAAAATCTAGGGCACAAGTATAATTCACCTAGTCTTCTGAGCTCATCATTTTCATGAATTAAACAACTCATTGCAAACATTTGAAATTCTTAAAATAGATGGCACTGAAATAAGCTTAAGCCTATCTCCTAGAATACTGCAAAATAATTTTTTTAGGAAAAGAGATTAATTTTACTAAAAATATATTTAAAAATTAATATTAACTGTGGATTGCATTACCAGTATTGTTTTCTTTATCAAAATGTTGGCCCATCACCAATTAAATCTCTTTCAGTATAATAAAAAAGATGGAAATACTTCCCTTTAATACATGGAAGTGAAGGTATATAAACTAAAACATAAAATAATACTGAAACTCACCTCTCCACCAATGTAAATCTTTCTTTGAAGCAGTTATCACACTTAAAATTACATCACTATTTCAGCAACTAATTGTTACATATTTGGGCTTCTCCAACTAAGCAATAAGTTCCCTGAGCTCAGGAATCTTTCCATTCTGATTCCCTACAATATTCAAAGTGCCTAGGAAATGGTGGGTGTCAAATAAATATTTGTGGAAGGGAGGGGGAAAGGGAGGAAGACAATCACAACATTTTAAAAGAAAAAAGGAATCTCCAAGGCCATCTCTGCTAAAGAGATATAATCAATGTCATGTAATCAATGTCACAGAGCTGGCCCTGGAACTCTCTTTTAATAGCTGGCCCTGAATTCTTTATGTTCTACTAGGCAACAGATCTTATTCTGTTTCAAGTTAGTTGATTTGTCACAATTTGAACCAAAAGAGTATCTTGATATACATAGTGTAGCAAGTGTGGTCTAAATTTAGCCAAACACGTCAACATTTATTACCAAATGGAGTGTTTTTTCATGTGTTTGTTGGCCTTTGTCTATCTTCTTTGGAAAAACTTCTGTTCGTGTCTTTTGCCCACTTTTTAATGGAGTGGTTTGTTTTTCTCTTGCTGATTTCTCTGAGTTCTTTGCAGATTCTGGATATTAGCCCTTTATCAGATGTATAGTTTGCAAATATTTCCTCCCAGTCTGTACTTCATCTATTTGCTCTGTTGATTATTTCCTTAGCTGTGCAGATTTTTAATTTAATCAAATCCCATTTATTAATTTTTTTGTTGCTGTAATTGCCTTTGGGGTCTCAGTCATAAATTCTTTGCCTAAGCCTATGTCAAGAAGAGTTTTTCCAACATTTTTTTCTGCTCCAAATTAGTACTCCAAATTAGTACAACCTCTATGGAAAACAGTATGGAGATTTCTCAAAGAACTAAAAGTAGACCTACCATTTGATCCAGTAATCCCACTACTGCATATCTACCCAAAGGAAAAGAAGTCATTTTATCAAAAAGATGCCTGCACTCGAATTTTTATCCCAGCACAATTCACAATTGCAAAGATGTGGAATCAATCCAAGTGCCCATCAGTTCATGAGTGGCTTAACAAAATGTGGTATATGTATACCATGAAGTACTACTCAGCCATAAAAAAGGATGACTTAATGCCTTTTGCAACAATTTGGATGGAACTGGAGACCATTATCCTAAGTAAAGTATCTAAAGAATGGAAAAACAAATACCACATATACTCTCTAATAAATCGGAAGTAACTGAGGGGCACACATGTGCACAGAGGAAAGTAAAAGTCATTGGAAATCAAGCAGGGTGGATGGGGTAGGAGGGGAGGAGAAAAACCTAACAGGTACAATGAACACTATTTGGGTGATGGGCACACTTATAGCCCTGACTCAAGCATTACAAAAGCTGTCCATGTAACAAAAACATTTGTACCCCCTAAATATTTTGAAATTTTAAAACTCCCTCTAGAGGGAGAGGTCTGCAACAAACACAGGGCATGTTTGTATTTTAGGGAAGGACTAAATTTAAGGTAAGCTGGAATTGAGCTCCTACCTAGGTAAATTCCCAATTGTACTGAAATGATTTGCCCTCAGTCTATCTGCAAAAGAGAGGAAAGGGAAAATCCTGCCTGAGCGAAAATAACATCAACCTCTCTCTCTACGGTTCAGGTATAAAAAATAAACATGAGACATATAAAGAAAGAGGAAAATGGAACTGAAAATATAAGGAAAAAACAGATGAATATAAGGACTCCCCCCATGGATGTCACTGGAACAAACAGATAAAAGCTTTAAAGTACCCATCAAAAATAAATTTAAATAAAGGAGAATAAATGACACAAAAAAGGACAGAAAAGACAGAGACTTTCAGAATATAATTGGAGTCAATATAAAAATCAAACGGAATTTCTGGAACTAAAAAAATATGTGAATTAAAAAATTGGTGGAATGTGTTTAATAGCTGACTGGACACAGTAAAGAAATTATTAGTGAACCAAAAGAATATGGACAGTTTAAAGCAGTAGCAATAATTCTTACTTCTGGGGTTCATGACATATATGTACGATATATGACAACAATAGTCCAAGGACAGGAGTGGTAAATGGAATAAAAAGTGCTTTGAGATTTGTGCATTCTGCAAGACGTGATAAAAGGACTAACTGTAATAAGTCAAAGGTACATGTTAAAGTCACTAAGACAACCACTAAAGAATAAAAGAAAAGGGGTTTTAACTGCAAAAAAATGAAAGATATAAAATGGATTAAAATGCTGATTGATCTAAATGAAAGCAAGAAAAACGTAAAAAATAAATTAGACAAGTTTTTTAAAAACCAAGAGGGTAGACAAATTCATGTATTGTTCTATATCCATAGCTATATTTAATGCAAATTGGCTAAAGATTTCAAATAAAAGACCAATATTATCAAACTGCACTTAAACATAAACTCAACCATCTATATACTATTTGCAAGAGACATTTTAAATATAAGGACATAAATGGGTGAAGAGATAAAGGATCGAAAAAATGTACTCAGCATATACTAACAAAACAAAGCTGGAGCTACTCTATTAACATCAGGCAAAGCAGAGCTGGAACTAGGGTAAGGCAAGCAAGTGCAAGCGACAAGAGAGTGAGTGCCTCCAAAAGGGTAAGGCATCTAGGGCACAAAATTTAAGGAGACACCTACTCTCAGGGTCCTGCAAGTGCAGAGTCAGTACCAGAGAGTAAGCTTCTCCTTAAATTTTGCTCTGTAATTCTGGACCTGAGACAAAGTAGCCTCTAAAACAAGATGTAGTATTAAACATAAAAAGGAATATTTCATGATGATAAAAAGGATGATAATCTAAAATTTGTATGTGCCTAAAAACAGAGCTTCAAAATATATAAAGTAAAAATTGACATAGATTAAACACACACACACACACACACACAAAATTGGTAAAATCCACAATGATAGATGGCCATTTTAACACACCACTCTCAATGACAGAATAACAATAAGAACAAAATTAGGATACAGACCTTTAAACTACATCTAAATGATATTTCCAAAATGCTACACCCCGTGACTGCAGAATACACATTTTTACATAAACATGGAATATTTACCAAAACAGAATATATTCTAGACAATAAAGGAAGTCTGAATAGATTTCAAAGGATTAAAATTATACAAAATATGTTGTCCAACCACAACAGAATTATACTAGAAATCATAATAAAAAGGTAACTAGAAAATCCCCAA
This sequence comes from Daubentonia madagascariensis, assembly GCA_023783475.1. Taxonomy (NCBI): domain Eukaryota; kingdom Metazoa; phylum Chordata; class Mammalia; order Primates; family Daubentoniidae; genus Daubentonia; species Daubentonia madagascariensis. The sequence continues at coordinate 17,145,238 of JAKFHU010001684.1, read as the reverse complement.
ATTTTTGGAAATTAAGAAGCAAACTTCTAAATAACCAGTGGTTCAAAGATGAAAAAAGAATGGAAATAAGAAAATACAGTAAAGCTAATAATAAGTTAAAATTAAAATTAAGTGGACATAAAATGCTCTTCAAATCTATTGTTTAGGCTATTCATCCAAAGTGGTATTTATACCTAAATAGTAATATCTATTCTAAATCTTTTTTATTTTTGAGAAGGGGTCTCTCTATGTTGCCCAGGCTGATCTCAAATTCCTGGGCTCAAGTGATCCCCCTGCCTCAGCCTCCTGAGTAGCGGGGACTACAGGCATAAGCCACCATGCCCAGCTTAAACCTTGATTGATTTTACTTAACAATGAGGCTTAGAAATATCTTCCTACCACAGTACAAATTAATTACTTTTTTTGTTATATATGCATAGTAGTCCACTATTTAACACAGCCATAAATGGTTGATGAGATAATTTTCAGTTATTTTTTGGGAAAGAGTCTTACCAGGAGCAATAAGATGTGTCCTTTTACAAGAATATCTGTAAATTCCTAGCAGTAGAGTGTTTAAAATTTCTGGTGTTCTTCTGCCTAGTTCTCATGTATAGCAAATTTTGTTTTGTTTTTCAAATTAACTTTATTGAGGTATAATTTACATACAATAAAATGTACCTATTTTAAGTGTACAATCTGATGGGTTTGACAGATACATAAATATACAGATAAACATACTTGTATCTTTATATTTACAAGGAGATATATACCTTGTAACCACCACCCACAACAGTTAAGATATAGAACATCTGCATCACAGCAAAAAGTCCCTTGTGTCTCCTTCCCAGTCAATCACCTCCCCAAATCACAGAAATCTCTGCCCTGCTTTCTGTCACTGTACATTAGATTTTTCTTTTCTAGAATTTCCTATAAATAGAATCATAGAGTATGAACACTTTTGTGCCTGGTTTATGTTGTTCAGCTCAGCATAATGTTGTTTGTATCAGTAATTTTCTTTATATTGCTGAGTAGTACTCTGTTATATGGTTATACCACAATTTGCATATCCATTTGCCTCCTGAATTTGGATTGTTTCTGTTTGGAGGCTACTGTGAATAGAGCTGCCCTAATCATTTATTACAAGTCTTTGTGCAGACATCTTTTAATACTTCTTCTGCACAATTGTATAATAAAATTATTTATTCACTCAACTGTTGATAGACTTATGGTCGTTTCTAGTTTGGGGCTATTATAAGAAAAACTGCTACATATATTCTTTCACAATTGTTTTGTGCATATGTTTTTATATCTCTTGGTTAAATGCCAAGCAGAATTGTTGAGTCATATGGTAAATGTATGTTTAACCATACAAGAAACTGTCAAATTGTTTTTGCAAAGTCAATGTACCATTTTACATTACTATCAATAACGTGGGAGTTAAAGTTGCTCTACATCTATGCCATCACTTAGTGAGTCAATTTTTAAATTTTAGCCATTGTAGTGGATGTGTAGTGGTTTTAATTTCTATGTCCCTGGTGATAAGTATCTTCCCATGTGTTTATTGGCTATCAGTATATTTTCTTTTATGAAATGTCTGTTAAAATTTTATAATCAATTTTTAAATAGGTATTTTTGGTTGTACTATTATTTAGTTATAAGTTGCTCATATACCCTATACACAAGTCTTTTGTCAGATATATGCATTATCAATATATTTTCTCAGTTTGTGAGTTAACTTTTCATTGCTTAATGGTATCTTTTTAAGAATAGAAGTTTTTGATGTTGATGACATTCTACTTATCCATTTTTTTTTTATTCATGCTTTCTATATCTTATCTGGGGAAGCTCTGCCAAGAAGGCCATGAATATTTTCTCCAATGCTTTCTTTCACAAAGTTTACAGTTTGAGCCTTTACATTTATGTCTATGATTGATTTCAAGTTAATTTTTGTGTATGGTGTGAGGTAAAAGTATTCATATATTCTGGAGATTTCTGGTGTTCTGCATAGCTCCCACCTCTCCAGAGCCCTTTCCTGCAACTTCAGCCTCCCTCCACAGACTCCCTGAACTCTGATATCTGTTTCCTCAACACAGTAAGGCCATGCGCCCTACTTGGGACTTCCTTCTCTACACTGAGGTCTTGAATGTGTCTCTGAATAGAAATCCAGGATTATTATAGAATTTACCCCATTTCTTTCCCTTTTCTCAGGGATCATAGTCCCTCTCCACCTGTTTTCCAAGGTCTGAAACCATTGTTTCATCTATTTTTGTCCTGTTTTCCATCTCTTTTTAGAAAAAGAGTAATTCCATTCATTCTAATCATGGATGTAAATGAAAGTCTATGTCCTCTGCATTTTAATCAATATTATCCTTTCAAAATGGGCTGCACAAACAGATATATCATGAGCAACTGCAGACACACTCACCAGCACTGGTTATCATTATTTAAATATTTTTCTAGTTGGATAATATACAGTTTCCCGGGGCTATCATAACAAAGTACCACAAACTGTATGTCTTTAAAACAACAGAAATTTATTGTCTCATAGTTTTGGAGACTAGAAGTCCAAAATCAACATGTCAGCTGGGAATGTTCCCTCTGAAACCTGTAGGAGAATACTTTCTTGTCTCTTCCTAGCTTCTGCTGGTTTGTTGTCAAGCTTTGGTGTTCCTTGGCTTGTAGCTGCATAACTTCAATCTCTGTCTTGGTCATCACACAGCATTCTCCTTGTGTTTCTGTGCCTTTGCATGACATTTTTCTTATAAGGACACTAGTAATATTGGATTAAGAAACTACTCTATTCCTGCATGACCTCATATTATCTAATTTCATGTTCAACAACCCTATTTCCAAATAAGGTCACATTCTGAGGTACTGGGGTTAGAACTTCAACATATCTTTTTTGGGGGTTTGGGGGGAAGAAACACAATTCAGCTGATAACAGATGGCTAAAAATGACATGTTATTATTTTGATTTACATTTATTTAGATGTGATTAAGGTAGGGTTTCTTTTCAGGTTTATCAGACGTTTTTATGTTATTCTCTGTTAATTGCCTATTCATATCCCTTCTGATTTTTCAACTGGGCTATAAATCTTTATACTTTGAAGGAACCCTCTGTAAAGAAAGAAAGGTAATCTCTTGTACATCACATATGTTTGATATTTCTTCACTTTGTCATTTGTCTTTTGACTTCATATATATCCAAGTAGGTAATTCTGACTTCTAGATAATTTTAAATTCTCTATAATCAAATTTATCTCTTTCGTTTTGATTAATTTGTTTCTGGGTTTTAAGTCTTAATTTAAAATATCTCTCCCACCCCCAAGTTAATGAATAAAACTACCTGCACTTTTTGAATTAAATCTTTTATCCATCTGGAATTTATTTTGGGGTTAAGATGTAACATCCCTATTTGCATTTAATGTTATAAATAACCAATTGCCCCATTACATTTATTGAATAATACATCTCCTCTTTCCTTCATTTTGAAGTGCATGCCACTTTCATCTTTGGTCCATTTTCTTCTTTTCTTTTCCTTCTTTTTTTTTGAAACTGGGTCTCTCTATGTTGCCCATACTGGCCTTAAACTCTTAGGCTCAAGCAATCTTCCCACCTCAGCCTCTGGAGCAGCTGGGACTTGGGACTATAGGTAGGTACCACAGTGCCCAGCTGGTCCATTTTCTATTTCCTCTGTAGTATATATAAGTTTGTAGCTTTGTCATTTGTTTTAACATATAAAAGGGGTATTCTCTCATTACATTTTTATTCTTAAATATTCCAAATGAGTCGTATTGTCACTTTGTCAAGTAGTAAAATATCCTTCTGGCATTTTATTTAACATTTCATTGAATTTAAACATATAGAGAACAGCACCTTTAAAGTAATAACCCCCTAGCGCACAAATTATGGTTGCCAAATACCACACTGTAATGAAAGAAAGTAGAATTCCTTAGAGATATAGCTGTTATAAGTATGAGGCAAAAAAAAAAAAAAAAAAAAAGACTAAGAAGATCCTGAGGCATCTTTTCAGAGCAGGTAGCAAGGAAGCAAGCAAAGCCTACTAGGGTTGTATCAAAAGTACTCACGAGTGAATACTGAAGAGGATGCCACTGGCCAAAGTTGGAACAATCTGATAATCAAGAAGGGTAATAATTGCAATGGATTGGATCATATAACACCAAACAATAACAACAACTGTAACAACAAATGAATTGGTCATCATTTGAGGATGATAGCAAGCCAATTGATTATTTTTAAAAATAAAAAGTAAAGATAATGAATCAAGAATTAATCTTGCCTTTTCTACATAAACAGTACTACTGGGTAAACAAATAGTAAATGACAGAAGTTTCTCTTTATAAATATATTCCAGATAATAAATAAAGAAGAAAAATATAATAAGAATATCATTGTTTTATAATGCTTAATGAATTAATAAATTGGGCATTAATCATGAAAAGAGAGCAATTAGATGAGCACATGTGCACAGAGGGAAGTAAAACTCAACGGAAACCAAGCAGGGGGGAGGCGGGAAGATGGGATGGGCAAAAACCTACCTAACGGATACAATGGACAGTATCTGGGTGACGGAACACTTATAACCATGATTCAAGCATTATAAAAGCGATCCATGTAACCAAGAAGATTTGTAACCCTGTAATACCTTGAAATAAAAAAAAAAAAGAGAGCAATTGGACTTTTGCCTCCTAATGGAAAAACATATGATCAAAGACAAAAAAGAAAAAAGAGCCTAATTAGATCATATCTCCATATCCAACTACCAATTTATACTAAATATACAAAAGAGACAAACATGTTCAACGATACCATGGAGATACAATCAGCAAAATCCAGAATGTGGAAAACTTTGTAGGACAATGATTTATTTTTTAAAAACTACAAGTTGTGGAATTCATTTTGATTCTTATTCAAAGGAGCAAATTGGAAAACAATATAACACTTATGAAACAACTGGAAATTTAAGCACTGATGATTCTTAATAGCCGAGAATAATTTTTGAAGTTTGAGTTTGGTGATATTAGTGTGTATGTATACAATCATTATCTTTTAGAAATACCTATTGAAATATGTCAGAATAAAATGATATATCTCCTACTTACATGAAGGTAATATAAGATGAGGAATGGGTAGAGATAAATATAAAATATGATAGCCACTAGTTGATAGTTATTGAATCTGGATGAGATACATGCTAATTAACTCTATTTTTGTATATATTTAAAATTTTCTATAACAAATTTATTGAGTTTGCTATCCAAGAATGTTTTGTCTTTTAATTTACTTAAATGTATTGTTCCGTTCTTAGAAGAGTTTGAGAGGTTTCTTTTTTTCCTTAAATTTACTTCTATGGATTTTATTTTTTGTTTGCTACTGTAAATGGGATTTTTCCTGCTACACTTTTTTTCTAATTGGTTATTGTTTTCATATAGGAAAATTATTTTTGTACAATATAATTGAAGAAGCCCCCTATTTAATTCTTACTGCATGTTATTTTTAGTTTATTGAGTTTTTCCCTATGTATATAATCACATAATTAGAAAATGAACAAATTTGAGTCTTTATTCTTTTCCCAAATTCATACCTTGTATTTTGTTCTCTTGTCCTGGCTGCTACTTCCAGAGCAATATTATATACATAATAATTATAAATGGACATTCTTATCTCATTCTCAATTTTACTGGTAAGGATTCTAAGTTTGGTTGCTGATTTGTTGTTTGGGGCATATATGTTTTATCATGTAAGGAAGTATCCACATATTCATATGCCTTTAATTTTTATGTCTTGCTTTATTCAGAAACAGATTTTTAAAGGACAATCTGTTATTTTTTAGTTTATTCCCTTTATGGATACAATAAAAATTGATCCTAAATATGTCATCTATTGTTTTTACTGCTTCCTTTGTTGATATATTTGCTCCATGAATTTTTAAAATTTAACTTTAAATGATATGTTTTGGCATTCCTCTATGGAAAACTGAAAAAATATACATATTTTTATTGTACTCCACTTTTTATTACCTATAACCTATTCCTTTTTAAAAATAATTTATTTTTTGGTCCTACAGAAAATTGACTTTTAACCTTGAATAATCTATATAAGATTCTACTTCTTAAATTCCCTATACTAGATAATAACTATTATCTAGTATAAGAAAAATGCTAAGAAAAATGAAGAAATAAGTATATATACATTTCTTCCCATGTTCCTGCCCTCATCCATATTTCCCAACCTCAGTTCCTTGACTTTTCTGTATTTTATAACATTACAATAACCCTGAGAAACAACTGGAATAGTCTCACCAGCATTCTTATGTAAGTATTTCATTGTTCCTCTGATTGTAAACTAACAAGAAGGGATAAGTGACATCAGTTACTAACCAATTTAGTTGGTTTAGATAATGAAATTTGAGACTTTCAAGCTGATGAGGTGTAGATGAGCTTTCTGCACTTTGAGTTGATGCTGTAATGGGATGAGACTTTGGGGGATGATGCATTTGGTATGTGGACATATGTGAATTTGGGGGGGCCACAGAACAAATTGTGGTAGGTATAATAATAGCCTTTCAAAGTTCACATTCGAATTCCTGGAACTTACCTCACATGGCAAAAGGGACTTTGCAGATATGAGATGATCACAGAGTTTGAAATGGAGAGATTATCCTGGATTCTCCAGGTAGGGCCAACTTAATCATGTGACCTCTAAGAATCTGAAGAGGAATGCAAAAAAGATGTCCTCTGAGAAGGACCTGACCTACTGTTGCTGGCTTCGAAGATAGAGGAAGAGGGTTCCTGAGCTAAGGAATGTGGGTAGCCTCAGAAGTTGGGAACAGCCTTCAGTTTACAGCCAGCAAGAAAATGGGGACCTCAATCCTACCATTGCAAAGAAATAAATTCTACCAAAAACTCCAGTTAGCTGTAAAACGATTTCCTCTCGGACCTCCAGGAAAGAACGCAGCTCTGCCAACAACTTAATTTTAGTCCAATGAGACCGTACCAGACTTCTGATATACAGAACTGTAAAATAATAGATTTGTGCTTGTTCAAGACAATAAATTGTGGTAATTTATTAAGGCAGAAATGGGAAACAAATACAGTCTGTTTAGATCAATTTTATAATCCCTCCCCTATATTAAAGGCCTCCCACTCTGAGATTACATAATCTCTACCTACTTCTTGAACAAATAAGGATCTTACTAGCAAGGAGAAAGGGGTGGGTGGCAGGAAGAATGGCAGTGATCAGTGCCTGCCACAAGTGACTAATTGTCTTGATTTGGTTTAAATCCCTAGTCTTATCTCTCAGACTTCTACCTCATGCTTTACGATCCAGCAGTTCCCAGTCTGTGGGATAGATGATCTGCTTCTATGCCCTCGGTAATTCAGTTCCCTCTGCCTGGAATACTTTCAGCCCACTTCCCACTATACCTAATATTCAAGAAACGAGTGCTTGAATTATGCATTCTTCATAAGAATCTTAGCGAATAGCACTTATTATAGACACACACTTTTTATACTTCACATTATGAAAGACTTAAAAAATACACAAAAGTAGAGAGAATATTATAATGAATCCCAGCCATGATTCAGCATCAATAATCAACATTTACATCTATTTTTTTAAATCAGCTAGAAAGACAGTAGCAATTTATTCCCACAGCAGGCTGACCTGTTGTCAACAGGCATTGTTTGATTTCTATCTAAGGTGAGGAAATAGATTCAGTTCTCCAGCATCTTAGTTCTTGTGAACTTTAACAGCAATAATGACAAAACCACTCTCAGAAGGAGCCATTAGGTACTAGCAGTGACCAAGATATGAGAAAAATCCTATTGCAGACTAGAACCTACAAAACATTTCACAAGTGTCCTAAGTGGCCAATACATGGTATAGCATTTGTTCAGCAAGGGCAATTCTGGCCACTTAAGACTCAATTCAAGAGAAAGGGTTTTTTTTTTGTTTTTGTTTTTGTATCTAATGGACCACTTCAGCGTTAGCAATAGAAAAAATGTCGCTGCTGTTTTACACAAACCGCATTGACCTCAGAATGCTTGAATTCATTTATCCCAAAACAAAAGCAGAGGACTGAGGATCTTTTTGGAGTTTCAGGGATGTTCCCAGTGCGACGAGTGGAGACTCCGGACCAGACCTCCCTGTGCCGCCGCACCGCAGCAGAGGCCCTTCCTCCGAGGATGAGCGGGGGGATGGTGGGGATAGAGGAACTGCATCTAGAATCTAGATCTCAGGCAAAGGAACGCGCTTTAAAAGGAAGAAGAACGAAAGAACAACTGGGCCTGATTGGGGATTCGACCAAGATAACAACTAACGGTTCTCACCCTCCTTCTCATTCCCTGTCGCGGAGCAGAGGGCCCGAACTACACTTCCCAGAACGCAAAGCGGTGGGGCGGGGCTAAAGAAATAGCGTATTTTCACTTTGAGGAGCTCGCGGAGCGTCGGGTTTGATTATAAACGCCAGTCCTTCTCCGTGGCTCTCCTGCAGCGCAGCCTGATTGGTTCGGCAGCCCGTGCGTGGGGGCGGATCGGTCGTCACAGGCAGCGGTTGAATGGCGGCTCTCCTCCCCGCGCCTCATGGTAGATGAAGTCCTTGCTCTGGTCCGAGCGGTAGCTTCTCCGGCTGCATCAGAGCAAGAGGAACTACATTTCCCAGCGGGCGGCGGGCATGCCGGGCGGTGAGGGGGCGGGGCCTCACGTCTGGTACAGTCATCCTAAGCCTCTTCGGCGGGACTGTGATGGCCGGAGAGATGACGATCTTAGGTTAGTGCTCGGGGGTCCCTGTTACTGCCGCGGGCTTCGAGGCGGTCTGAGGAGGCCGGATGGGCGAGGGTGGTTGTCTCACTTCCCGGATCCTGCTGGCGTCGCAGGAGGGGAGTCGGAAAGGTGACTTGGGGGGGTTTCTGGCTGTTCGGAGCGGGTGGGATTCGGGCCGCCTCTAGGAGGGCCCAGGCCCAAGCAGGCCAAGGTAGGGCCGGCGGTGACCAGCTGCGTACATCCCAGGGACATCGGGCTTAGGGAAGCGTTCTTTACACAGAACCTCGGTTTTGAATTGCTGGTTGAATTGGGGCCTTTGGAAGGCTACAAGAAGGAGCACCCCAGGACCCCTTTGTGGAGGAAGGGGGAGGAGCAGCAGCAGCAGCATCTGGAGCTGTAGACTCATGGGATGCTGAATTTGGAGGGATTCAGGCTTCTTTGGTGTATAGCCTGATGCTCTTCCCACCGTATGGGGCTGGGAATTACCCTCCCCTGCCTAGAAGGTGATGAAGCACTTCTGAAATTTTGTGCGTAGGTGGAAGAGGAAAGTGGTATTGACAGTTGGTTTTTTGTCTTTGAGTTATATGTTGATGAAGATGAGCTAACAATTAATAACACAGAGTTCTACAATTTACATTTTGGGTCGTATGTAACATGAATGGACACAGGTGTATAATATAGCTTCCTGAAACCAAATACGAGGTTAATTCTAAATTCATAGTGGCATCTTTCTTCACTTGTGTTTACAATCTGTGTGACATTTGTTCCTATTCCTGTGTGGTTTTTATTTTCTTTAATTAATATTTGTTGAGCATCTGCTGTTCCTGGCGTGGGGGATACAACAGTGAACAAAACCTGTCTGCAAGGAGCTTGCATATATGTTGCCTAGCAACATATGCTGCTTCTCCCCTAATTATTACCTCGGCAAGAAGGATGTCCTTAGTTCATACTTAAATATATAAAAAGTTAACTGTGTTCTATTATGAAGTGACAGTTTAATACCTAAGCAAATTTCAAAATAATTTTAAACAATTTGCACATTTAATCCTTTTGAAAGGGAAAAGGAGCTGAAATACACAAATGAAGAGTTTTAGCCTTACAATAACCAAGATTTTGTTATGTAAACTGTAGTAATGAGTTTCTTTTTATTAATGCTAATTAAAGCTATTTATAAAGCCATAATTTCTAAATATCAATTGATCAAGAAAATTATATTATATCTAGCTTTTACTATAGATGAATGGTGTTCCCTGTCAGCGTCAGCACAATTATTATCAAAATATTTTTACATTTTATTCCTCTTTTCACCCATTAATGAACTACACAAACATATACTTATGTTTGTGGGGTTTTTTGTCATTACTTCATTTTTAGTTGTAACCAGTTTTCATTATGAAAAACTTGATGTCTGAGAGAAATGTTATTAGTTCTATAAAAAATATTTTGAGATTTGTATTTTTAGTCTTGTTTCAAAGAGTGGTATTAATGGGACTTTGCTGTGGTAATTTAGCATATTGTACTAGTTTGTTAAGATATATCTTTTAATTTGCCTGTATTTCAGGATCAGCTGTTTTGACTCTCCTGTTGGCTGGCTATTTGGCACAACAGTATTTACCATTGCCTACTCCTAAAGTGATTGGTATTGACCTTGGCACCACCTATTGTTCCGTTGGGGTGTTTTTCCCTGGTACAGGAAAAGTAAAGGTGATTCCAGATGAAAATGGGCATATCAGCATACCCAGCATGGTGTCTTTTACTGATGATGATGTATATGTGGGATATGAAAGCTTAGAGCTGGCAGATTCAAATCCTCAAAACACAATATATGATGCCAAAAGATTCATAGGCAAGATTTTTACCCCAGAGGAGCTGGAGGCTGAAATTGGCAGATACCCATTTAAGGTAAGTGATTAATCTAAAATCTATTTTAATATTAGTTTAGTGTACTGTTTCAATTAATGCTTTGGCTTCACATTACAAAATATTCTATCTCAACTAGCTTAATCTACATGGAAGGTATATTATCTCACATAACAAGAAATTTCACAGCAGTTTTGTGTGAGTTAATTCAGAACTCCACAACGCTATCAAGAACTTAAGGTCTTACCGTGTTCTTGCTCTCCCATCCTCAGAGTGTCTGTTTAGCTCTTTCAAGGTAGTAGGAAGGTTGATGAAGCCCCATATACTATAGATATATAGATATTCTCTGTGTGTGTATACATATTTGTATACATAAAAGAGATCATACCAGGTATGCTGTTTTATGACTTATTTGAAACTCAACAATGTGTCATGCACAATTAGTTAATAGGTTCACATCATTATCTTTAATGGTTTCCTGGAATGACTATTCCATTTTTGAATTGACTAATCTCTATCAGTATACCTTTTTAAGCCTGGTTTTCCATTAATGTTGGAGGTTCAGGGAATATCCTTATACACATGTCTTAGTACACTTCTCTGAAATTTTCCTAACTTGAATTCTAGAAGTAGAATTGATAGGTCAAATGTGTACATGTTCTTTAAGGCTTTTGATTTATATTGCCAAGTTATGCACCAGAAAGGTTACATGCTCTTAACTAAGATTTTTTAGAATGCCTATATCTTCACTAGTTATTATTTTTTAATCTTTGCCAGTTACACAAGTGAAAAATAGTATCTTGTATTAATTTTTTCATTCCTTTGGTTTCTAGGGAAATCAGAATTTTTAGAAATTTATTGGTATTTTAATTTTCTTTAGTGATCCATTTTTCATTTTTCATCCTGTTTTCTTTTGTTGTCTTTCTCTTTTCCTTGATGACTATAAAATACCTTTGTTATATGTTTTTGTTATTTTTCCCTTATGACTTTTTTAATTGATAATATATAATTTTATTTTTGAGCTATCAAAGTTTTAAATTTTTATGTGATAAAATGATCTCTTAATAATTTTTTAAAATTGGTTTTAGAATCTTACTGTGCTTGCTGTGACCTTTCCCATCCTATCCACTTGTATTTTTTTTTCTCTGATCCTTTTATGTATTTGTTGGCTTGGGTTTTGCTATTTTTTTTCCTTTTAAACATTTAGACCTTTTTTCCATGTAGAGTTTTTCTTGTAAGTTATAAAGTGGGATTCTAAATGAATTAGTTTAAAAATAGATAGTTATATCAGTGCTGCTTATTGAATAACCCTATCCATAAAAATTCTCAAATTTTTGTCCATTTTCAAAGGAGAAAGAAATTTGCTCTCTATGTTTCTTAGGTTTATTACTTTGTTCTTTTTTAGCTTCTTACTTGGGATTCTTGACTGATTTATAATCTTTATGTAATGATCATCTCCAGCTACACATTTTCTCTAAATTACGGCTTTGGGTACATTATTGATTGATCCAAAAGATATTTTGTTTTAAGTTTCTAAGTGATCTGATTTTTTTGTTGTTTCTCTTTCATGTGGGCTGTGACGGTTCTGGTGCGTTTGTACCTTATTTTAATAGTATCTGTATAACTTGTTTATATTTTCCCAGGCTGGTGAAATACTTTTTGAAAGGTCAGATTTTCTTGATTGAAACCTAATTTTGAGGTCTAGAATGGGGAAAATTCTTATAATTTCTGCAGATTAATTCTCTTTACTATTGATATTAATACAATCTGTTGGTAAAACTAGAATAGTATGTTTTAGAGTTAATCTGGTTTTTTTTAAATGTACACCCACATTATCAGGGATAATGAGCTAATGCACAATACATGTTTTCATGGAAATGAGAATGTAAATGATGTTTGATTCGTGGATAAGAACATAGTGAAGTACTAAAATTATTCTTGTTAATGTGTACTAGAAAATTCTTTCAATTATCTATTACTTTTAGAAACAAGTAAATTGGAAAAAAAAGAGAGAAGATCCTGAGCTACATATATGATTGAGCAACTGTTATTTCTTATTTTTGTCATTCATTCTTTCCTTCATTCATTCAACAAATATGTGGAGAATCTTCTCTGTTCTAGTTATGTGCTTGGTGATGAATTTTGTCCTGCTATTATTAAAAACTGTATTGTGGGTTCATTTTATAGATTTTAAAGTATAACATTTAATAAATTCTAATCTTGGTGGTTGTACTGGATAGATGACAAATAAATTTAATTTTATAAAGATAAAGGTAAATTTTTATTGAATAAGTCCAGTATGTACATAGGTATATACATATATAACTTTTACACTTTTTTTTTTTAAATCCTGTTTACAGGTTTTAAACAAAAATGGAATGGTTGAGTTTTCTGTGACAAGTAATGAGACCATCACCGTTTCCCCAGAATATGTTGGCTCTCGACTGTTGTTGAAGTTAAAGGAAATGGCAGAGGAGTATCTTGGGATGCCAGTCGCCAATGCTGTCATTTCTGTACCAGCAGAATTTGATCTACAACAGAGAAATTCAACAATCGAAGCTGCTAACCTTGCAGGTAACAGCACCCTTGCCTGATCTTTTGCCTATACAAGATAAGCCTATCCCATTTCCACAGCACTTATTTTATAGTATTTGATGATTAAAGTTTTATTGCTCATATATTCCCAAGTAGAATATGAATATTAGAAAAGGCTGAGAGATGTTTTGAAAATTAAGTATTAATTAATAAAGAACAAAGTAATTTATTCCGCTGAACCTGGGCTTTTATTTCTTTATATTGTAATCTTCTTTCAGAATAATTTTAATGATACCATTTAGAAGAGCCTATATTTATTGTTTCTGTTTCATGTTTCTGTTGGGTTTGTGACTGCTCTCATTATTATTCAGTGGAGTTCATGTCACAGAAGACACAAACATGCTATGAGGTTGAGTGGGAAGGAATTTGTTAATAGCATCCTCTGAAGAGTTGTTTTTCCCTTCAACCAATCCCACAGGATTGAAGATCTTGAGGGTGATAAATGAACCCACAGCGGCAGCCATGGCCTATGGTCTCCACAAGGCTGATGTCTTCCATGTCTTGGTGATAGACTTGGGCGGAGGAACTCTAGATGTGTCATTACTGAATAAACAAGGAGGAATGTTTCTAACCCGAGCAATGTCTGGTAAGAAAAATACAGAGAGAGTTTAAAGAGGTTCAGGGAGTGCTTTCCTTAACATATTATAAATGTGTAGTGCATTTTTTTCCCCAAAATTCTTTGACTTCATTTTGGTAATTTTATGTATATGTAATTTTATACCACATTTATATATATTTACAGCAAAAAGTTCGGTCTCAAAAAATGACTGGGCATCCTATAAATCAAATCAATACATTGCCAGTTACAGCTCACTGGGCCAATAGGACTTTTCATGGCGATGGTGAAGGAAGGGAACAGAGGGAAGAAAAATTGCTTTAAAATGAAGGGTGATCAGTGTATTTCATTTGATAATATGTTTTATAAAGTGGATGTCTTTAGAAAATCTAATTTTAGTCTAATTAGAAAATCTAATTTAGATAGGCTTTTGAATTCTAAATCTTTTTTAAAGGTTTTTGTTTAATTTAGGTTAAACAGTTAAGCCTGTTTGAAAAGTTGAGATGTAAGTTATAGTGTGTTCTTAACCTCTGCATTTTGCTTTCTCTTAACCAGACTCTTTCAAATCAAGCTAAATGCTGGGGACTTTTATTATATTATTTTTTTCCTTTGAAATCATTTTTCTTTTACTTTATCTTTTTTTTTTTAGAGACAGAATCTGACTCTATTGCCCAGGCTGGAGTGCAGTGGCATGATCATAGCTCACTGCAGCCTCGAACTGGGCTCAAGTGATCCTCCTGCCTCAGCCTCCAGAGTAGCTGGGAGTATAGGCCCGTGCCACCACGCCCAACTAATTATTTCTATTCTCTGTAGAGAGGGGGTCTCACTATGTTGCCCAGGCTGGTCTCAAACTCCTGGCCTCATGCGATCCTCCCGCCTCAGCCTCCCAAAGTGCTGGGATTACAGGCATGAACCACTGTGCCTGGCCTGAAATCATTTTTCTACTTTTCAGTTCTTAATCATGCAAGAAAAAGAATGAAAGAATAAAAAGATAAAATGCCTACTTTTTAATTATAGAAAGCACTTTCTTCTGTTGAGAATGACATTTAGTTTTTTTAAATAGCTACTTAAAGGCAATCTGTGTTCTCAATCTCTATTTTCTGCAAAATTATTTGATATCATTAACAGATACTTCTTTTTATATCATTTAAAAATTTCAACTGTGATGTGCACTGTTTTTTTAATAGTATGAATTTGGGTTAAAATTACTTTAACCCAGTTATTTTTAATCAGCCTTTATATAAAATTGTTTTTCTCTCTTTCTTTTTTGAAGATTGGTTCTCACTGTGTCACCCAGGCTGAAGTGCAGTGGCACAACCATAGCTCACTGCAACCTCGAACTCCTGGGCTCAAGTGGTCCTCCTGCCTCAGCCTCCTGAATAGTTAGGACTACAGGCACGCACCACCACACCTGGCTAATTTTTTAAATTTTTTGCAGAGACACGGTCTCACTGTTTGCCAGGCTGGTCTCGAACTCCTGGGCTGAAGTGATCCTCCTGTCTTGGCTTCCCAAAGTGCTAGGATTACAGGCATGAGACACCATGCCCGGCCCCTAAAATCTTAGTAATACATTAAAAAAGGGATTTGTTATTCCCAGAATATAAATTTTATGTATACATACACATATATGCATAAATATAATATAAACTTTTTTTTTTGTGCTTAGGAAACAATAAACTTGGAGGACAGGACTTCAATCAAAGATTGCTTCAGTACCTGTATAAACAGATCTATCAAGTGTATGGCTTCTTTCCCTCTAGGAAAGAGGAAATCCACAGGTTAAGACAAGCTGTGGAAATGGTCAAATTAAATCTGACCCTTCATCAGTCTGCTCAGTTGTCAGTATTACTAACGGTGGAGGAAAAGGACAGGAAGGAACCTCAGGGTAGTGACACTGTACTGCCAAAGGACAGACTCTCCCCAGCACATGGCCACCATGTGAACAGTGAGTTTGGACCCGGGCTTTTTGAAAAGAAAAGTGGAGAAAGTCAGGTTTTATTTGAAACAGAAGTATCACGGAAGCTCTTCGATACCCTTAATGAAGATCTCTTCCAGAAGATACTCGTCCCCATTCAGCAAGTATTAAGAGAAGGCCACCTGGAAAAGACCGAGATTGATGAGGTGGTTCTAGTTGGTGGCTCTACTCGTATTCCTCGAATCCGCCAAGTCATTCAAGAGTTCTTTGGAAAGGATCCCAACACGTCTGTAGACCCTGACCTGGCAGTGGTAACGGGAGTAGCTATCCAAGCAGGGATTGATGGAGGCTCTTGGCCTCTCCAAGTGAGTGCTTTAGAAATTCCCAGTAAGCATTTACAAAAAACCAACTTCAACTGAATTCTGGAGGAATGATGATGATTTGTGATCTTGTCTGATGATCTTTTCTCCTTTATCAGACTACCTCCTCCAAAAAAGAAAGTTTCTGTCTAAAATATCTCACAGATTTACCTACATTTAGATATAGGAAAATTTTACATAGCATTTTGTTTTAGGATTAGATGTGACCAGATTGATCCTATTTGATTTTGGAGAGATCCCATTCCAACAAATAACGTCTAAAATGATAGAATTGAGGTAAAACTCTCTTTTAAGAGTGTGAGTGATCATATATTTCCTGGATTCTGGAAGTAGATAACCATAGGCACTTAACATTATATTCTGTAAACATTAAATAGTGCCAGTTACAAGATTCCCAGTTCTTACTAAATTGTATTAGCAGGAGCAGGTAATCTCCTTACTTGGTTATCACATGTAACTATTAATTTGAACTATACTTGAAGGACAGTATTGATGTCAGGTATTTACATTGGTTGGTAGATAGCTGTATTATTAATATAAGCTGCATACATATTATTGAATAACTGCCACATTATATGACAAATTTTACTTTCATAAATTCAGTATCCTGTTATGTGTCATATTCCTGTAATCTGCATTCTCTAGGTTTTTTATGTATTTAATAGATCAATTTATTTTCTTTCTTAAACAGCTACAGTTTTATTCAAATGTTTCAATACCAGATAGTAGAAATACCTAATTTACATTCTAGTTCCTTCATCTCCTATATATCATTCTCTGGATTTCTATGATTCTTTTGGTTAGGGAACAATAGGAAATTATTAATTGCATTTTTAAAATGTTTTAATGTGACAATAAAGCCATCATTACTATTTCGTTTTTTGTTATCCAAGACCTTTGCAGACATTGGTTAAGTAGCATTAATTACTTACTGTATTGGTTTTATATTTTTGTTTTTTTGTTTACATTTTCAGTAAGCCCTGGGGAATATAGCATGCATTTGAGCTATCAAATGGTATTTGATTCAGTTTCGCTGAAGTTTTTCCTCATATTTAGTTTTAAATAAGGAAAATGTGTTCAATTGTAAAAACCCTGTTATTTTTTCCTGTTACTATTTTTAAATAGTCACACTTGGACTATTTTCAGCCATCAGGTTAGTGTGCAGTGAACGTTTGTGAATATTGGAAGTAATGTGGAAGGCATTGTGGAAAGATTTCCATAAACAACGTTTGAGTTGTGTGTTTGTTTTGTTTGTTTGTTTGTTTATTTCCTTAAAGAAAAGCCACAGGGACCAAGGAAGAAGACATAGCAGTTCAATTTCTATGATACTCATTTTATTTGAAGATATATTTATATATATTTTTCCTTAATAGAGGAATGCTTCATATTATTATTCAAAAATTATATCCTGATCAACATTTTTGTTAATATAAAGTGTGTTTGCTTTATCCATTGTTGAATTTAAAAGGATGTTGAATTTCCAATCAACTGAATAAGGGATCAGTAAGCAAATTTATTTCAACAACATCAAAACTTTTCAGCTTCTCGGCAAAACAGCTGAATGTTGTTAATATTTTTTGATCTAAAAAAAAATGTTTCTTGCTGTTAACACACATTTCAATCAAATACTTTTGTGTAGAGAAAATGTGTGTGGTAGGTAAATAGAAAAATATGAAATGTGTGTTGTTATGTTTTATTTTAGAACTAATGAAGAAATGCCAAAGATGAATCCTTCACTGCATTATGAAAATAGTGCTCTCTTGGACTTATATAAATCTTTAATAGATTTTAACACTGAAAAATTCTTTTTATGAAGGTCTTTAAGAGAAAAGTGTTCAATTTATCTCCACATATAGTATCAGCTTTTACCTAAACCATTTTAAAATTTCAAAAACAAGCTTGAATTTCTCAAATATTTGAGATAGTTCAAGACAATCTATTAATCTGTTAACAATTTTTAAAGGAAACAATTTACAAAACAGGGCAGGCAGCTAATCTCACACTAAGCTAATTCTCATATTGGAATTTAAATAATTTGACTGTATCTGAAAAATAGAATGGCAGTGTTGGAATTTGGGGGCAATAGTTTCTCATATTCTCTAGTATAGTTACACCTTTAACAAAATGAAGGAATATCTGTTTTCAGTCATATTTTAGGGGGCTATATATAGTCTTGAAATCAATGTAGTTTATTTATTTAAAAGATAAGAATGCATCCTGAAAGGGATCATTTATGAATAACAATCTGAAGTCATTTTTCATAAAACAAACAATATACTTTAGTTGTACATTTAGCTAGTGTTTTTTGAAGTATATAACTTTTAAAATATTAAGTGTCTTGTGTGATTAGAACATGTGAATGAGTAATTTATTTTGTATCAGGAATGTTTTGGTACTGTGTCTTCACTCAAACCACTGACTTAACAGATACTACTGTGTGTAACATACTAAATATTACAGTTATTGTGCATAACAGATTGTGCCTCTTAAATTTCTGTGTATACAGGTAATTCATGTTTTAGTGTAAATAAATACCATTTTGCAGTTTGTTTTTTAAACTGTGTACTTTATTTTCCACTCAGGAGTAGGCTGGAGTACATTTTTAAGGTATATAAATAAGAAAGTAAGGATAAAGCTAATCTGATGCTCATGGCACTCGACCTCGGTAGCTATAGCCTAGTTCCAGAAATGTACATTTCCCTGCATCCTGTCTCTGGGATTGCTTATATACTTTCCACTTACTTTCCTAATTTAGAAGAGACAGTTCTTACATGATGTGAATGCTGTCCCCAGAATTCTGAATCCCAGTTGATGGCTTCTGACCATAATGGAGCCAAGAGCTAAACTCTAAACTAAGCTAAGCTAGCTAGTTAATAAATAATCCTGCATACCAGGTTAATGTAATCCTTTAGTTGATGGTTAATGCTTTATACTTTTCTAATTGTATTAGTTTTTGGACCAAAAAACTCAATATAATTGTTTTTGTTTTTTAAAGAAACATTTAATTAATGTAGTCTTTTAAGGTGAGCTCTTAAATAAAGGTGGTGGACTTGACCCCCTTGCAGGTACTCAAATATATGAGGAAATACAATGGCACTTCCATATTTATTTTATTTAACAAATACACAGTGCCTTATTGAGGTAGGCAGCTTCTAATGTGGCTCCCAATGATCCCCACCTAGTGGTATTATTCACTTCCTTGTGTAATCCTCTTCTCTTTAATTTGGGCAAGATTTAATGACTCTCTGCTAATGAACAGAATATGGCTGAAGTGCTGGGATGTCACTTCTAAAGTTAGGTGTAAAAAAGACAAGCTTCTGTCTTGCATGTACCCTCTTGCTTGCTGGCCCCCTCTCTTGGAGCCCAGCTGCTATGAAAAGAAGACTGGGCTATTATGCTGGAAAATACAGGTGAAGAAAGAAGCCCCCAGAAGAGTAGAGGCCACATGGAGGCAAACAGGCACCCCTGCTGACAGCAAGCACCAATTCCCAGGTATGTGATAGAGCTGCCTTGAAATGAACCTCCCAGCCCTAGTCAAGGCTTTAGATGATGCAGCTACAGTTGACAACTTGAATGCCACCTCATGAGACACCTTAAGCCAGAACCATTCATCAGCTAAGTGACTTCCAGATTTCCTCACCCATGGAAAATGTGAAAGCATTCATTTTTGTTGTTTTAAAGTACTACAATTTGGACTCAAAATTTGTTACACAGCAGTAGATAATGGAGTTCTTACTATGTACCAGGCACTGCTCTAAATGTTTTACTAATACTAACCAATTTAGTGTAGTTCTCCCAGCAAATATACAAGTAGGTATTATTATCCCCATTTTCAAATAGGGAAATTAATGTGTTAATTTTAATGTGTTATGTAATTTTCCCAGTATTATACAGCTAGTAAGTTCCAGAGTTAGGATTCAAATCCAGTCTATGCTCTTAAGCTCTATGCTGTGCTGCCTTATCTGTCACATAATACAATCCCATAGTATCTTTTTTGTTCATTTACTAAACTGCTGGATAGTACCCATGTAAGACCTCTTATTTACCAGATAATGTTAAAATTAAAGATTTACTGCTATTTAATCCTTTCCATTTTTGACAGGCAGATTTAGAATTTACAGATTTCTTAAATACAAAATGGAAATAATAGTACATATTTCAATGGGTTTTTGTAAGTGCCGGGTACTAGAAAGTGATAAATATTATGAATAGATATGGTAGATAGGGAAATGAACAAAGAAGTTCAGTGACTGCCAATTTTATGTGGGATTATGAAAAATGTCACAAAATAGGCTACATTCCCGAATATCCTCAAGAGCCTAATCCTATAGGTCTAAAGTTTCTGCAAGTTATTGAAAGTTCCCCTGATGAAATTTGAAAAAAATTGTATTGGTAAAGCATTTACATAGTTTTGGAAAGAATTAATAAACAGTTTGCCTTACATTAAGTTATTTGAATGTTAAAGCAGGGATAAATGCAGTTTGTTTTATACCTCATTGAATTAACTATCATGTGGCCTTACCTAAAAGTCCTAAAATATTTCCATTGGTATAATACTTGTAACTCTATAACTTACTATGTGTATATAAAGTTTATATGATAAACACACACTTCTCCCACTACAAGTTCATCCATTGATCTTAAATTATCTAACACAGACTATTGGAAACTAAAATTGGGTTTCAATTATTATTTCTAATCACGACCTTTCTTCTGTCTCCCAAGTTGACAGATAAAACTTGATAATTTTGACATGGTTGAAAAATACTTTGAGTAGTTGTGGCAGACTACTACTAAATGCTATCACAATATCATCCTATTCATTCTTACTTCCAGAACGCAGTTTTATTTGGAGCAGCAATATTCCCTACTTCAAAAACTGTATTTCTATATTTTCCAGCTTCCCTTGCAGCTAGGGATGGCTATGTGATGTAATTCTGGCCAATGAGATATAGGCATAAATCACTAGCTAGAAACCCAGGCTTTTTTTTTTCTTAATAGATATTTGAATTATACAAATACCTTGCTCCTCATCATTTTTTTCTCCTTGGAGTGCAGACATGATGCTGGACACAAAGCAATGGGTTTGCAACTACCAAGCAACAGACATTCTATGGATGGTTGAGAAAAAGATGGGAGTAGCCTGGGGGTGTTACGGAGGCACCTCAACCAAACTTGTGCTCTCTACTTTGGGATGTCTTCTTACCAAAGAACAATAAGTCCCTTAGTTGTTTACATTTCTTTATTTGCTGTATGCTTATTAACTGTATGGTTAAATATTTAGTCAAATTGTCCTTTGTTGGACTTCTACTTCTGGCAAGATGGAATAAAAGGAACTGATTTTCCCTCCTGCCTGTATCAGCTAAAAAACTGGACAAAATATATGAAACAACAGTTTTCAAGACCTTATGCATCATGGCCAACAATAATTCTTGTCCATTAACGCTGTAAAATCATTGAGAGATATGGCAGTATAGCTCAAGCAGTGGGATGTTCATGTTCTGTAATACCTGGAGGTTGTTGCAACAAATGCTTAGCACAGAAAGCCAGAAGCAGATGTTCAGAGGGAATTAGTGGTGACTGAAGTCATTTTAATATTTATTCCTAGTTCCCATTGCACTCCACTGTCTTACATTCCAATTGTTCATCTTAGTCTTCCTCTCTGATCACCACATTACATTTTCTACTATCTATATCAGAGTTAAAAAATGGCCATAAACCAATACACAAGTACATTAATGATGACCTAAGTTTTATAAACACGACTTCAAAAATTGATCCTGTGTTACTTTCCTTGGCACATAAAAAATGCATATGCATCATTTTACTTCTAAGTGTCTGGAGCAAATTTATCATAAATATTTTTCAATATATTATCTATTTAACATTTCACTAGTATGCCTGTTCCTTTTTATTTTGCTTTGTGTGCAGCATTCCTGAGATAAATGAAAGGTTATCATCTTTGGTCAGTCATGATAATTAAGCCCAGGCTGGTCGTTCTGTAAATAACAAGTGAGCAGCCCTTGTTATCCAGGTAGTAATCATCAACAAGAGAAGCCAGTCAGCTTTCTTTTCAAGGATTTTGAACCGTTCTTGAACTACAAACTCTTTTTAAGTTGCTCTCATAGGAATGAGACATCTTGGTAGAGAACTGGAAAGACCATCATCAGTTTTGTAGTCACATGGACCTGGATTCTACGTCTCACTGGCCACGCTCCTCTTGGAATGTTAGTATTATTTATGGTAAAACAGAATAGATAATACCTTTGTTATATTCTTTAGCGAGGATCAAAAGTGACAAATGTTCCAAATTCCTTGAATATTATGGACTTTCAACAATAAATATTCTCATTATCCTCAAATAAAGCAACTTAATGTTGTTTAGAATTTTCTTCTTTCAGCTAAGGTAAATATTTTACATACTGAAATTATAATTATTACTTTCTTAATCCATTTTGAAGTCACAGTATCTAAACAAATCTTTCAATCATGGAATAAGGTTTTTAAAAATACAAATGTGCTCTCTTTCTGTAATCCAGACATTTTGAGTACCCTACACTTTTTTCCTAGCTTCAGTGAATTAACAAGATTGATGTACATAATTAAAATAAGAATAAAATATTAATTTCTTAAAACAATAAAATTATCTTGGAATAATTTTGATTGTTATTTTCATGTTTTTTGCTTTCTTTTTACTCTATTATATATGATAATGATTATAAAGATATATATCCACACACATAGACATATGCAGAAAACTGTACATATCCTAAGTACGCAGCTTAATGAATTTTAACAAACTGAACCAATACTCAGATTCAAATCAAGGAACAGAACATAACTGTTATCCTAGAAGCCCACCTTGTGTGCCCTTTCTATCATTACTCCTCTCTACCAAGGATAACCAGTATTCCAATTTCTAATATTATAAATTAGTTTTTCCTTTTTAAAAAAAAAAACTTTCATATAAATAGAATCATGTACTCAAATAATAATATTCTTCTGTGGCTGGCTTCTATCCCTCAACATTGTGTTTGTGAGATTCAGCATATTGCCTGCCTGTAGCAGTTGTACATTCATTCTCATAGCTGTATAGAATTCCATCATGTGAATATACCACAATTTATCCCAGCTACTGTTGATTTCCCATTAGATTTTAAAATTATGCAGCTTCTCTGATTTACTGAAATTACAGTAGAGAGCTAAAACATCTTTTAACCAACATTAATGAAATATCTTGATCCTTTTCTTAATGGAATTCAACAGCTATTTATTCAATGTTTATAAAGCACTTCAGGGATTATAAAGACAGGACAGCATTTCAAGTAGCTTACATTCTAAAGGGAGGAGACTTTCGATAATAAAAGGTTTTATAGTTTAAGGCAACTTTTCATAAATACCCTTAGGAAATGAAGCAAGGTTGTACAAGGTTGAATAGGGAAGAGAAAAGGAGGATGAAAGAAATGTTTGATGGGCCTTAAAGAACATGTTTAAATATTTTATTAAAATCATCTTGAAAGAAAAATACCACTAAAGTTTAAACAATTTAAATTTGAAGGGCAATTCAGATACATAATGTTGCTTCTATTACGTAAGACTACTAAATGAAAAATCCCTTCAAAATATCATTAGTACTACAAATCAATAATCCCATGAATATATACCATCTGATACATACCTCACTGAGGTTGATTCAGCCAAAAAATGTTATTTCAAAGAAAATATCATTTTTTTACTAAAAGGCAAATAGTAAAAGTATTATAAAACATTATTTTTCTATAAAGATCATAAAATTCAGTTAATATGTAATTACTCTTTCCAAAAATTAGCTGAATAACATTTCTCCTGTGATTCCTCCATTTCATAAACTGTGTATATATATTTATATGCAAATAAATAAGTACTTATATCACATTACTCTAAATGTTTAGTTATTTATTCTGCAAACATTTCTTGGGTATCAGTTATGTGAAAGGCACTATGCTAGGAACCTGACATACAAAGATGATTGAAACTGGGCACTTGCCTTCAGGGACCTTTATCTGAGGGGAGACAGACATTAAAGAATTAAAATAGAATATGGTCCCTGCCATGATAAAGGAACGCACATGGGGCTAGTGAGAACACAGAAATGGGGCATCTAGATCAGACCAGAATGCAGAAGGGGAGGTCAGGGGACACTTCACTGAGGAGATGACTCCTGAATGAAGTCAGAGACTTAAAGGATAAGTGGCACTTAGCACTTTGGGCAATGCAGAGAAGGCAGGCATGAATGGAGGAGTGAAGATGGGTACAGCCCAGGACGGTTAGAAACTATGCTGCTTATTGATATTGTGTGTACCAGCTTGTAGCCAGGGGCCTGCCTTTGTGCATTTCTCCCCATCATTGTTTTTTTTTAAATACTACTGCATTATAGTTTTTTAAATTTGGTATAATCAACATACAACTAAAATAATTTATTTTTTGTGCCAGAGTTTGGTATTATTCCAGCTTCTATTGTCATTTCAAAGAAAAGTCCTTTCTGATCTATCAAATTCTGTGGTGCTTCAAATTCCATAATCCTTCCAGAGTCTAGAACAAGCACCCTGCAATGTGAAAAAAAACACAGTCAGGTAACCTATAATCAGTTTTCCACCTCAGCTTTTTGCTCTTGCTAAGGTTTAAATTACTGTGTGAGTTATTTCAGTACAAAATATAGGCACTAGTTAATTCAGGAAATCAAGTTTTCTAATTTTTTTTAGCACTAAATTTTTCTTCTAATTATCTTGGAAAATATTTTCTATACCATTCAGGAAAATTTTTTATCTCCCAGCAAAGATAAAACTCTTTATTAGTGGCAAGTAACTAGTGTGTTTGTATGTCCAATATCTAGCTATGTAAAAATTGTTTTATTTCTAGGAAGAAAGAAAGCATACCTGTCTGAATCAATGATCGAATGCAGTCTGTGAGCAATCGTCAGGATGGTGCAATCAGAAAACTCCTTCCTGATTGTGGTCTGCACCAAGTTATCAGTCTCAAAATCAATGGAGGCTGTTGCCTCATCCAAAATGAGAATTTTTGTTTTTCGAAGCAAAGCACGAGCAAGACAGACAAGCTGCCTTTGTCCCACGCTATTAGGGAACAAAAGCAAAATAACTTCAACAAGGGACTTTATGGTAACACACTTCCTGTTCTAAAATTCTGATGATACTGCTATTCATTCTTTTTCTAATCCACACATTCATTCATTCTTTTATTCAAGAAATATTTATTGAGGGATGACTATGTGCCAGACACTAGAGCAATGAGCAAAACAGATAAAAATCTCTTTGTACATTTTACATTCTCATGGGGAAGACAGGAAAAAATAAACATAATAATTGAGTAAAATGCATAGTAAGAAGAGCATAAAAGTATAGTACAACAGTATATATAGTAATTTCATATATAATCTGTATATAATAAGTGCTAAGAAGAACTCAAACACACAGAAGGTGGTATAAAGTGTGGGTGTGGGGTGGGGCACTTTAGATGGGCCTGCCAAAGAATTTCTCAGAAGTTGCCTTTTACGTCAAGACCTGAAGGAAGTGGAGAGTGAGCCATGCAGATTTCTGGTGGAAACTCGTTTCAGGCAAAGGAAACTGCAGATGCAAAATCCCTGAGGCAACCATGAGCTGGCGTGGCAAACTCATGCAACAGCAAGAAGACCAGGACATATGGCAGAAGCACAGAGAGGAAGGGAGAAAGTTATCAAGGAAGAGTTGGGAGTTGTGCCATGCAGGCCATTAAAGGGATCTAGCTCACTTTCCTTGCATCTCTGATCACATCTCTGAAACATGTTGTTTTAAGACAACAAACAGTGATGGAGAGAAAGTAACCCCTTACAACATTTTTAAGGAATAAGGCTAGTAGAGTAGCAATCTTGAGAAAAGAAGATTCAATTAAATAGTGACATTTCATAGTTTTCTTTCTTTTTTCTTTCCCTTCACCAACAGTTCCCTAGTCTATGGCTACCATTTTACTCCTTGTTCTTCTTCCCTAAAGAGAATCAGCAATCATGTGCTTTAAACAGACCAAACAAGCTCCTTGGTGGCTCAGGAGCTATTTCCCTAGGAGGACAATTTCTAAAGAGCTTAGAATGAATAACCAGGGCAAGCTCTGTTCTAAGCAGCCTACCTGAGGTTCTCACCACCCTCTGAAATCTTATGCAGCAGCTTCTCAGGAAGGGACTGCACAAACTCTTTTAAGTGACACAATTCCAGCACCTCCCACAGCTCACTATCAGAATAGTTGTTTAGGGGATCCAGGTTCATTTGAAGGGTTCCAGAAAATAAAACAGGGTCCTAGAGAATAAAATAGACCCCTGTAATCTTACTGTCAACTGAGACACACATACGTTTAAAAAAATCAGACTCAGAAAATAAAAAAGGAAAAAGCAAAAGGATCAAACCTAATATAGTCATCAAATTCATTTTATATTTAAAACAAAAACAGAAGAGAGTCAAAATAAACTATAATTCATATTAAATCATTATAAGCCTCCCGATTCTCTTTCTCCTCCTCCTAATATTTGTAGTATTATCAACAACCAGAATAATAATGATGATGGTAGCTGCCATGTAGTCAGGGATACGATATAATATATAATAAATGTAAAATGTAGTATGTATATAATATTATCACTCAGCATACCAACTCAGAAAGATAGAGGTTAATATTCCCAATTTACGCAGAGTGAACTGGAGGTTCCAAAGAGCACTTGTTCAAGACCACAAAGAAGGTAAGTTGTTGAGTAAGATTCAAAGCAGACTAAGTCCATTTTCTTTTTACTACACCAGGATGCCTGATGAAACTATATTTTATTATACCTGCATTTATTTATAAGAGAGGAGGGACTATTGTCTCTTTCTTCCAGTAAATGTTTTTCCCTGCCAGAATTCCAGATTTTACCTAATTTTTTTTCCCCCCTGGACAGGGTCTCTCTCTGTTGCCCAGGCTAGAGTGCGGTGGCGTCATCATAGCTCACTGCAACCTCAAACTCCTGGGCTCAAATGACCTTCCTGCCTCAAGCTTTCTGGGTATCTGGGACTACAGGCATGCACAACTGTCCCCAGCTAACTTTTTCATTTTTTGTAGACACAGGATCTCACTAGGTAGCTCAGGCCGGTCTCAAACTCCTAGCCTCAAGTGATCCTCCCACTTTGGCCTCCCAAAGTGCTGGAATAACATGCGTGAGCCACTATGCACGGCCTCAAATTTGTTCTAAAGTAAATCCTCTAATAGAAGTGTATGTTTAAATAATGTGACAAAGAAATTTTAGTATTTTAAGATATTTTTAGGAGATAGTACAAAAATAATTAATAAATGGTTGGAAAATATCTTTATTCTCTCAAACTCAACTGAATAAATCATATTTGATTTTACGGGCATCATATTCTTGAGCCAATTCACACACTTGTTAATGATTAAGTTCCTTTGGTTCCACAGACAAAAAAGAAAATAAAAAAGACTTGAGAAAAGAAATCTAACTGAATTATGGTTCTTTTCTTAATGTTCTTAAACTTCAAGTCAAAAGATTCAAATTACACTCAAACTACCAACTAAGCAAAGTCTTCATAATTTTTTTTCTTCAAAAAAATACCAATGAGTTTCAGTCTGATCTATTCATTTGAATTTTATTTGCACTTACTATTAGGAAGGGAACTTTTTCAAAGAGATGTACTGATTCTTCAAGTTGCTAAATGCTCTTAGAAAGAATGCTTTACAATAAGAGTGTTTAAGTAGGATTCCATCATGTAGCAATTTTTCATAATACATTTAAAATGATCTGGCTTCTAAAAATGAATTTATATACTTGGAAGGAACAAATTTAAAAAAAAGAAAAGAAAAAAGTTCACTTGGAGTGAATTAAGAAGGACCACAGGCAAAATACTTTACCTGTGGAATAATATTAAGTTTGCCACGAAGGTCATGAAGTCCAATAGTTGATATATCAATTCCATCAATGATAATTTTACCTCCTGATCTCTCCACAATTCTAAATAAGCAATTTGATAGTGTTGATTTGCCTGCTCCAGTCCTTCCCACAATTCCAATCTGTAACGAAATGATCATGAACAGTTCACACCGCACTTTCTGTAAGGGAATGGGGCCTTTGCACTGACAACAAATACCTTAGGTGCCAGGTGAGTGGGATCTAATTTTCCACCTAGACTAACGTTGAGTGGCATGGAAGATGTAATGTTGTAACGGCAAAAACCAGAGTCACGCTGTCCAAGGAAACACTGAGAGGTACACGAGGATGCAGAGAGGTCAGGTTTATTAACTATTAACGCCGGCGGGCTCAGAGGGGTCTTCCGCCAAAGTCTGAGCACCCCCGGTCAGGGGAACTTGTCTTTTATAATTTAAAACAAGGGGGAAGGGTACAGAGCGGTGCATACAGATAAGAGAGTTGCAGGGAGGGAGCTGGTGCAGGAACATAAGCTGGGTCACGCCAACCGGCTACTAATTATCTTTCTTTTTTTTTTTTTTAAAAATAGACTTTTTATTTTGAAATAACTTTAGATTTACAGATAAGTTGCAATGATTATAAAGTTCCTATAAACTTTATCAAAAACTTAACCTCCCCTATTGTGAACATCTTATATTACCATGGTACGTTTGTCAAAGCTAGAAGTAGATATTGATATAGTATTAACTAAACTCCAGACTTTCATCTGGATTTCACCGGTTTTTCCATTAATATTCTCTTTCTGTGCCAGGATCCAATTCAGGGTACTACACTGCATTTAGTTGTCATGTCTTCCTAGTCTTCTCCAGTCTGGTATTTCCTTGTTTTTCATGACCTTGAAAGTTTTTTTTTTTTTGTTTTTTTTTTTTTGCTGTAGGAAAAACTTTCTTTTTTTTTTTTTTTTTTTATTTATTTTTTTAATTTCAGAATATCATGGGGTACAACATTTTGGCCATACACATTGCCCCTGTTCTGCCCGTGTCAGAGCCACAATCGTGGTCGTCTCCCAAACTGTGCTCCCCACATCCATTCAGTGAGAGTTTTTCCCATCCCTTCCACCCCCCTCCCGCCCGCCCGCCCCCTGATGAATGTTATTGCCCTGTGTGATGTAAGTGTTCATCAGTTAGTACCAGTTTGATGGTGAGTACCAGTGATGCTTGTTTTTCCAATCCTGTGACACTTCACTTCGAAGAATGGGTTCTAGCTCCGACCAGGATAATACCAGATGTGTTAATTCACTATTGTTCCTTATTGCTGAGTAATACTCCATGGTATACATATACCACATTTTATTGATCCACTCGTGTATTGATGGGCACCTGGGTTGTTTCCACAACTTTGCAATTGTGAATTGTGCTGCTATGAACATTCGAGAGCAGATGTCTTTATTATAAAATGTCTTTTTTTCTTTTGGATAAATACCCAGTAGTGGGATTGCTGGGTCAAATGGTAATTCTACTTTTAATTCTTTGAGATATCTCCATATTCTTTTCCATAGAGGTTGTACTAATTTGCAGTCCCACCAGCAGTGTAT
Organism: Daubentonia madagascariensis; assembly: GCA_023783475.1. Classification (NCBI taxonomy): domain Eukaryota; kingdom Metazoa; phylum Chordata; class Mammalia; order Primates; family Daubentoniidae; genus Daubentonia; species Daubentonia madagascariensis. Next base: position 17,115,646 of record JAKFHU010001684.1, on the reverse strand, counting down.
GAGTGTTCCTACCTGTCCACATCCCCGCCAACATTTGTTATTTGGGGATTTTTTGGTATGAGCCAATCTCACTGGAGTTAAGTGATATCTCATTGTGGTTTTGATTTGCATTTCCCTGATGATTAGAGAAGTTGAGCACTTTTTTATATGTTTGCTGGCCATCATTCTGTCTTCTTTGGAAAAGTTTTTGTTCATGTCCTTTGCCCATTTTTTAATAGGGTTGTTTGATTTTTTCTTGTTGATTTTCCTAAGTTCTGTATAGATTCTGAATTCAGCAAAGTCTCAGGATACAAAATTAATACACACAAATCCATAGCCTTCATATATGCTAATAACAATCAAGCCGAGAAACAAATTAAAGATGCTATACCTTTTGCAATAGCAACAAAGAAAATTAAATATTTAGGAATATATCTAACTAAGGAGATCAAAGACCTATATAGAGAGAATTATGAAACACTGAGAAAGGAAATTGCAGAGGATGTAAATAGATGGAAAACCTTACCATGCTCTTGGATAGGCAGAGTCAACATAGTAAAAATGGCTTTGCTACCTAAATTAATTTACAGAATCAATGCAATCCCTATCAAAATACCAACATCATTTTTTGCCGATCTAGAAAAAATAATTCTACGCTTCGTGTGGAACCAGAGAAGACCCCGTCTAGCCAAAGCAATCTTAAGCAAAAAGAACAAATTGGGAGGCATCTGTCTACCAGACTTCAAACTATACTACAAGGCTATAGTAACCAAAACTGCATGGTATTGGCACAAGAACAGACACGTAGACCAATGGAACAGGACTGAGAACCCAAATATAAAACCAACCTCATACAGTCACCTGATCTTTGACAAATTCCAGAAAAACGTACACTGGGGAAAAGATTCCCTATTCAACAAATGGTGCTGGGAAAATTGGATGGCCATATGTAGAAGACTGAAAGTGGATCCACACCTCTCACCTCTCACAAAAATCAATTCACAATGGATAACAGATCTAAACCTAAGACATGAAACCATAAGAATTCTCGAAGAAAATGTTGGAAAAACTCTTATGGACATTGGCCTAGGCAAAGAATTTATGAAGAAGACCCCCAAAGCAATCACAGCAGCAACAAAAATAAATACATGGGACCTGATCAAATTGAAAAGCTTCTGCACAGCCAAGGAAACTATCACTAGAGTGAACAGACAACCTACAGAATGGGAGAAAATATTTGCATGCTACACCTCTGATAAAGGGCTAATTATCTTTCTTGCAACAGCTGTGGCCTTCAAGCATTCCTGTGACTAGGAGGTTAACAAGCAGTCTCACACAAGCAGATTAAGCAATCGAACATAAACAGGGCTATAGCTTCTCTTTTCAAGGTAAAAGGTTTTCAGTGAGTTTTATTATTTTTTTTTTTCCATCTCAATGTGACTTCTAAGGATCAGTCTTTATCCAGATACTTTTTATTACTGGAAAGACTCTGGTTAACTAATATGTATTATTCCTCTACTTGTAGTGATTTAGTTACTACCTAACTAGAGAACCCCAGCAGCCCCAGGAAGAGCAGATCATCCCTGCACCACCTCTGAACTAGCCATTAAAGGCAAGGGCAAAGGAGGAACTGATGATGAAATGGTTTTACTGGAGCTTGCAAAACACGAGGTTTTCTCTACCCTCCTTCCCCCAAAACAAACAAGTAAACAAACAAATAAAAGGCACTGGAAACTTTTTGCCAGATAGGCTAGAAAATCCAAGGGAATACCCGTAAATTTCCCTGGTGTATCAAAACAACTTAGCATTAAAACTATTGTGGATGGCCACGGATAATGTTTAAAGATTTGACTCCTGGCCAAAGTAATTGGCTTGTTATAAACATTCCAGTAATTAAACATGTTCCTTTGACCATGAGAACCAAAGCAATCTCTTCTGGTTGCTGATTCATGTGTTAGTGCTAATAGGAACATTAGGCAGAGAGAACTTTAAGGTCGTTGGCTTGCCCTAATATAAAATTTTAAATCTGACAAATACATCAGAGAAAAAAAAATACCAAGGAATGTATTGAATCAATTGGGATAATCAAAACTCCAGAATGATTTCATTTGTTCCCCCAAATATTTCTGTTCCCAAAACATATGTGCTAATATGTATATATCTGTTTGCTTTTTTTAAAATGCAAAACTGAGATCATACTATCAACAGTGTGTAAGTTGCTTGTGTTAACTAAATTACACGTCAAACATCTTTCCATCTCTCTAATAGTCTTAGAAAACATGATGTCTTTGACTATACAAATAATTCATAATATGGATATACTGTTTTTTAGATAACTATTTTCCTTATTGTTATAAATCACTTTATAGAGGAAGTAAAAATAATGTACACTAAAATTATGTTTTACAATGAGCAATTAAAAAATGTATTTTTTCTTTATAGAGGGAAAACTTATCCTCTACCCACCAACCACATATTACTACTTTCATGTGAAATTTTAACAAAAGACCACCTTACATTCAGTATCAATACATTCAATATCATTGTACTTAACAATGAATACATTCAGATAAAAGGGAAAATGAAACATATGAAATATATATGGTACCTTCTCCTCCTCATGAGTCTTGAAAGTGATATCTTGTAATGCAAAACCGAGATCTTCTCGGTATCGAGCCTGATAATTAATAAATTCCACTATGCCCTTATTGGGCCATTGTAATGGAGGCCTTCTAGACATTATCCAAGGTGCCTTGAAACAAAGAAATATTCTTTAAACTACAATTACAATAAAATATACCCCCCAAAAATAATTCTCATGCATGCAAACAAAGAAGATAAATGATGATAAATGAAACATTTGTAGACATTATGATTTTGTAAAAATAGTTTTAAACTATTTTTAAACTACAATTACAATAAAATATACCCCGCAAAAATAATTCTCATGCATGTAAACAAAGGTGAGGATAAATGGTGACAAATGAGACATTTGTAGATATTATGATTTTCTGAAAATAGTTTTAGATATTACCAGCGTAAAACCTCTCATCTAGTTATAAGAAAGTCTTAGAAATACATTTTTACAAGTAAAAGACTTCTTGTCTTCTGTCAAGTTACTTAAAAAAAACCTTCTAAAGTCCTATAAGGGGCTGAAGGTAACCTGAAATTTTAGCTGAGATGAGGACAGTTTGTCATTCACACATTCCCCAAACACTGAATGTTTGCTGTACCGGTCACTGTTTTAGTTGCTGGAGACTCAGCAGTGAGGAAAACAGATAAAAATTCTTTCCTTCATGGAATGTATATGCTCGTGGGGAGAGACAGAAAGAACCATATAACATATGTAGAATGTTAGATGATACTAAAGCTTTGGGAGACAAGAAGAAACAGGCAGAGTTGGTAGGAGGAGGAGGTGCTATTTTAAGTAGGGTGGTTAGGAAAGGCTTTCCTGGCCATGCTGAGGGAAAAAGCCATGTGGATACCAGCAGAACAGCATTCTAGGCAAAGGGATTAATAACTAGCTGGAACTAATCACTTGTGCCCAGGACCCTGAGACGGGCCTTTCTGGAATATTGGAGGAAGCATGAGGAAGAACACAGAGGAGAGTGTGGTGCCTGGGCAGTGAGGTGAAGTGTTTCATGGGACAGGGAGTGATGGCCAATGTCAAATGATAGGTCAGATAAAGTGAGGACTAAGGATGGGCTATTCTTGATCTTGAAAAGGGTAGGTTCATTGGAGTGGTAGGATCGAAAGCCTGTTTGAATCAGATCCAAAAAAGAGTAAGAGAAAAGGAAATAGAGAAGCAAGTACAGGCAACTTTTCCGAAGAATTCTTTTGTAAAAGGGAGCAGAGAAACAGAGCTGTAGAGGGATGAAGAGGATCATTTGGACAAATTTACCTCTTCCATATCAAGTATTTTTGCAGCAGTATTGGTCACAACTTGCATTAAATTTCATAGAAGTTTTTTTTTTAAATGTTTGTGTCTATACATAGAAACATATTTTATCATCTTATTCCAACGTGACAGAAATATGTATTAATAGCAAAAAATAGAAAATATAGAAAATAATATATACATATATATATATAATTTTTTTTTTTTTTTTTAGAGAAAGTGTCTTGCTCTGTTGCCCAGGCTGGAGTGCAGTGGTGCGATCATAGCCCACTGTAACTTCAAACTCCTGGGCTCAAGCAATCTTCCTGCCTCAGCCTCCTGAGTATCTGGGACTACAGGTACATGCTACCATGCCTGGCTAATTTTAAAAATTTTTTGTAGAGACCCGGTCTCACTATGTTGCCCAGGCTGCTCTCCAACTCCTGGGCTCAAGCGATCCTCCCACCTCAACCTACCAAAGTGCTGGGATTACAGCCTTGGGCCACCGTGCCCGGCCCAAAATAATATTGTATATTAGTCGTCAGATGGCAAATATACTAAGTAAATTGAATATGGGTAACTGAGGACTGTGAGGATAGATTAATCTTTCATGAAATTTATATGAGAACGAAAGACAAGACCTAGGGAAGAATCCAAAGGAACATTCAAAGTTTAGGTAGGAATTAGAGGATATAGAAAATATTTTACCATATATATGGGCTGAGAGGAGCAAGGGGGTAGGAATTAGAAGAGGTAGTTTATGGGCAAGGCCTCAGAGAAGACAGGAAGCAATACTACCAAAAATACAACTAGAAATGTTCAATTTTTATTTGGAGGTGGAACACCTCTTCCTCAGACTTAGGAGCAAAAGAAGAGTGATGAACAAAAGGGGAAAGGTACTTTCACAGGTGGACTGAAGAAGACACAGACATTCAAGTTATCTTTAACATCTGCCCTGTTAATTAATGGAACTTGGGCACAGAAGTAACACAGATGAGTAAAATATACAGATAACTTAAATATTACATTGTCAGTAGTCTAATTCTTTGCCCTCCCAAATTATAGTTAATTAAAGAGAACAAAACAGACTGATCTATTCTCCTCCTCCTTCCCATTCACAGAGATGTTAATGATGACTAAGTGGAGAAGTTACAAGCAATAAGGATGTAATCAATTTAGAAACTGTGCAGACTCCAAATAATTATGAGATGACTATATTAAGACACTTTTCTCAATGTAAATCCCCACAAAGTTGTAATCATAAGTTGTGTATTTCACCCTACACATCAGTAGGGGACAAATCACTGTGCCTTTAAAAACAGGTTATCATATTACATTTTTATAACACACTGAAATAGGGATGTATCTTACAATTTATAGACTGTCCTAACTTAACTAGAAGTGTTTTTATTTCTATTTTAGTGATATATAAAATAATGGTCCATTTTACAATAATTTTGGTTTTAATTTCATTGAAATGTTGAATATTACAACATGAATTTGGAAATGCAGGGTTTTTTTTATTATGGGTACATAATAGCTGTATATCTTTATAGGGTACATGTGATGTTTTGATATAGGCATACAATGTGAAATAATCAAATCAGGGTAACTGGGACATCCATCACCTCAAGCGTTTATCATTTCTTTGTGTTAGGAACATTCCAATTCCACTCTTCTAGTTATTTTAAAGGGTACCCTAACTTATTACTGATTATAGTCACTTTGGTGTGCTATCAAATATTGTTCATTCTATCCATTAACTATATTTTTGCACCCATTAACCATTCCCACGTTGTCCCCCCCTCCCAAAATGCACGTTTTGTTTAAAATTTATTTTTTTAAATGTTAATTCAAGGTGCATTAAAATATCTTAATCCTGCATCTATTTATTGGTTACCTAGGAGCGCTTACCTCTTTATCCATATTTTCATATTCACAAACTCTTTCAATGGAAACTGCATTGCTTTCAATTTCACATGCTTTCTTTACCCAAAAATTCAAAGAATGAGTAATCTGGTGGTGAAGGGGGTGACAGGGAAGGAAATAAGAGCTTAATGCATGTTCTTTAGTCTTTTATATAATATAAATAATACTTTATTTTTATAAAGTTTCATTTTTCAGAGTTTTCACATACGTTATTTCTGTTGATTACTTAACAGCTCTAGAAGTATATTACTTCATATACACACTTCTGTTTATTTAAGTACATTAAACTCATTAATATCATAAAAAATGCAATTATTTGGCAGAAGATAGAATGGCCATAGTTCAGCATGTATTAAAGAAGTCCATACTTGGTATAAGGAATGATGAATACTAAGATTGATGGGATATGCCTCAAAAAATGTACATCCTAAATGAAAGAAAAACAATAGTGCACAAACACTTTGCCATTCTTCACTGTCTTCTATCAGAAGGAAGTTTCTCCTAACTTTCTGCCTTTCTCCGAACTTTCTGTTTCCTTTTTTTTTTAAACTATACTTTCTTCTCACCCTATTCCCAAATGTAGGTTCTCCAAGGTTGTTATTTCTAACCTAATTCTAAAAGTCAAAAAACTTTGACAATCCAGTTTTCTCTTGAGTTTGGTGCCAACCCATTTGATGCCCTAACTGACTTGAACTGATATGGGGCTCTTCAGAATGTTTACTTACCCTACTCAGGATATATATTAGCATATTTCACTGTAAAACCAGTAATGTTTGATTATGGGGTTCTGCCCCAGACCCTGCATATAAATATGTACCATATTCCCTTTCTAGAAGCCTAAATTCTGAATTCTGAAATGCAATAGGCCTTAAGGTTTTTGGATAAGGGACTAAAGGCATAAACCAAAATCATCTAGACTTATCTTCTAAATAATGTGGAATTATATTAAACAGTTTAAGGTACTTGCTATTTTACAAAGGGGGCTTGAACACACTCATAGCACTAGTGCTTTGCAGTGTAATATAAAATAGGGCTTATTAGGGAAAAACTTACAAGCAGAGGAAAAGCAGAATATATATTCTCCCCAGAGCCTGCAATATTTTTCTTGCTTAGGCTGGGCAAATTGGATGCACAGCCATGGTAGACAGGGGCCATACCCCTGTAACACTGTATTAATTTATGAGGGTTAGACAGCAGAAACTTCTGGGTAACTATGGAACAGCAGGAATTTCCTGGTCCCTTAGTGCTCAGCCTTGGGTATCAGCCTGTTCTTCCTATTAGCTGACTTAGAACTGCTGAGCCAGATTCCTGCTACTACCCAAACAGAAAGAAATAAGCCCCTAGGGTAATCCAGATTTGTCTCTCATTACCTAGTTAATATAATCTATAATTTAGACAGGCAAAGGAAAAGAGTGTTTAATTAATTGGATTATAAGCATATCATGTACTGCAAAAATCATTATTTACTTACATTTAGGGCATAGGATATAGATAAACCAACTATTGCTGAATCTATGGAATTGCCAGCCAGCACAGCAAGCAGTGCAGCAAAAAACACCATTATGTTGCCAATAAATTCAAGTCTAACAGACAGCCACCTGTGATAAATGGAATATATTACTAAGTCTCCTAGATGAGAAAGTTTTGGTGCACTTAGTACTAACTCTCCTCTGGGAAATTCAGAAGTAAATGTCAATAGCCGCTTTCCTTTTGTTCCCCCACTTACTTGGAATTCAGTCAAACGTAGGCTTGTCATCTGATGATAGCTTAAAAAATTCCTCTGCATAAAAATACACTTGCAGAACTTTGCTTTAAAATTTGATCAGAATTTAAAAGCAAATGAAAAGAACACTAGCTAAAATGATGTATTGCATTTTAAAAACCCCATTAGAAAATCAATTCTCTTTCCAATTACATACACTTTTTATATGATAAAATTATTCTCTAAAAATTAAAATGTACCCAACTACTATTTAATATTTCATTTATTCTCCTTTAAGTGAAATTATAACTTCAAATTCAAAAATTTTATAAAATAGTGTATGCAAATAATATCTATTCTAAAAATACAAAATACAAAGTAGAATCATGTGATAAGTAATTCTAATAGCATCCTGTATATCTTTCAACAACTTGGGACCTTGTTTTCATATAAAGTAGGATGTACCTTTTCTATGAATATAAATAGATATAATTTAATTTAAATGTATATTAAATACTAAAGATATTTAGGGCTTATTAATATATATATTTTTAATTGGATGAAATGCCATTACAAAACATTCTTTCTGTTTAGAAGTCAGTGAACAAGATATCTAAGAAGAGACTGATCCTAAGGTAGGTGTATCGAGGTGACTTACCTGTTTGAAATTACATTATTGTAGAAACAGACCAAGTTCTCATTCACCACCTCTTTGTTTTGCTGAATGAATCTATGTTCGTGTCCAAATGCTCTGATAGTGGACACTCCTGATAAAGTCTCACTAAAGTGGGAAATGACAGGAGAACGGGAGGCTCCTGCCAACCGCCGAATCTGCCGAGAGCTTGCCATGTAATATCTCTAATTAGAGGACAGAAAGAGGCAGTTGGAAAGATTAGTGGAAATTGCTTCTGTAGTTTGAAAACTGCAAGACCCTTGGGTAATGATTCAAAGAGTGATTCCAAAAAGTTAGATACAAGTCCTAATCCCTGGTACCTGTTCAATTGTGTCCTTATTTGGAAATACTATCTTTGCAGATGTAATTAAGTTAACATCTCAAGATGAGATCACTGTAGATTTAGGATGGATCCTAAATCCAATACTGAGTGTCCTTATAACAGACAGAAAAGAAGACACAGACACAGGGAGAACACCCTGTGCAGACAGTGGCAGAGACTGGACTGATGTGTCTATAAACCAGGGAAAATGTCAGGGATTGCTGACAGCCACCAGAAGCTAGGAGAGAAGCATGAAACAGATTCTCCCTCAAAGCCTCCAGAAGAAACCAACCCTGCCTACATAATTGATTTTGGACTTCTGGCCTCCAGAACTGAGAGAATAAATTTCTGTTGCTTTAAGCCACCCAGTTTGTGATATTATTAGGTTATTAAATACTTCATTACAGGAGCCTTAGATAACTAATATACCTGTGTAACAGCAAAAAGCCCAAATTCTGGACAGCACCACTAGAACATAATTGGGCAAAATTTCACTTTGACAGTGCTCTCAAATGACCATGATTGAGTACCTACTATGGTAAAAGCTTTGTGTCACATGTTGGAAAATGTGACCAGGCAGTTAATCTACTAAATGAGGGAAGCAGACCAAGTATACAAATAATATTTTTGTACCTAAACATAATTACATAAAAGATATTTATTTTTTCCCACAAAAATCACTAGTGCAGCCAAAATTTCAAGTTGGTTCCTCCTTGGCCTCAGGTTGAGGACAATTGGGATGGGTGGGGATTGTGGAAAGCTGGAGGGAGCATGCCCTCAATGAACTGGACCATCGTTAATAAGCCCCAGAGAATTGCTACCAACTAAAAATGAAAATGAAGGGTTATCAGATCTTGAAAATTTTTCAGGAGTGTCTTCAGATCTGGAATTTTATGTGAAATTCCTAATTTTAAAATGTCTTCAATTGGTTAAAATACTAAGCAAGCTAAATAAAAATATATCAATCTACACACAGCCTGCTAGCTTGCAGCTTATGAACTCTGCTCTGTGCTAAGTGCTCTGGAGAATACAAAGGATTGTGGCATTCTGAGGCTGCAAGGGGATTTAAGAGGTTGTCTAGACCAGGGAATATGTTTCCAGGGTCACGGACCCGCTGAGTAGCTGATTAAGGTTAAAACACTTTTCCCTAGACAAATGTAAATATACATACACACTCAGAGCTTTTCATAAAATTTTAGTGAATTGTGGAAGCTATGGAGTTCTTCCATGAAGCTGTCCAGGAAATCTAGTTTGAGAACCTTTGATCTAGATTAATGCTTCTACTTCAGTAAGATCACCTGGAGGGTTTGTTAAAATGCAGACTTCTGGGCCCCACCCTGAGGGATACTGATCCAATAGGCCTGTGGCCCATGGGTCCAGGAATTACACTTTGTATAGCGCACACCTAAATCAAACCTTTTATTTCACAGGAGAAAGACCTGGAGCCAGGGAAATGATGTGCAAGGCACAGAGTCAGGAAGGTGACTAGCACTCCAGGTTCTCAAGTCCAAATTCAGAGCTCACACTATACAACTCCCCCTAACAAGACATGGTTGCTAGACTCTTTTCCATTCCTGCTTACCCTGTTATAGTTTACCAACCATGACCATTACAGAAAATTGTAATGACATGAGTGTTTTTTTTCTAAGCACATACAATTAATTCTCAATATCATCCTTCTGTTTCTAGATTTTAAAAAATACACATATAAGACACAGTCCCTGTCCCCAGAGAAATAATAGTCTCATTTAGGAGACAATCTGTGGTCTCCTAAAACAATAGCTTATAATACTAGCAGTATAGTAACTCCATAATACATAGGTGAGTCAGATATTTTTGCACTATTTTGGTGGAGAATGCTTCACACAGAAAATGGAATACGACCTAGGCCATGAAGGGTAGGTAAGTTCCAGAGAGACAGAAAGAATAGAGAAAACATATGAAGTAGGAGGAATAATGGAGTACAGATGTAGAAATGAACTACTTATTGTCATTCTGGCTTGAACAGACTAAACTTCAATATTAATTTAAAAACTTAGGTTTTTGGAAAGCATTAAACCATAAGAATCCTTTTTTGAAAAGATCCTCAGATTACTTTTATATTTAATTTAAAATATGTGTTAAGAAATTTTCTTTTCCACTGTGGCCTTATAGTGACATAATTTTGGAGTTTAAATTGGTTGATCACGTTTTAATATGAAGATATCACGTAAGTATCATCAGAGACATATTTAGCTCTTCCAGCAATCATTGCCTGATATCTGAGATAAGAGGTCAAAAAAGCAGTATCTATTTCTCTCTTGGATATGCAGGCAAATTAATTTTCTGTTAAAATGTAAACAACACATAGGTATTGAGGTGGACGTAAAAACGCAAGATTCTGCCCCGTGTTTCAGGGAGCATAGCTAACTGACTGATAGCCCCAGCTGCTGCACCACTGGACCTGCAACTGCATTAGCCCAGAGGCTGCTTTTTCAATGGGTTTCTCAGCCAGTGACTCAGCATGGCAGGTAGTGCTAATGCAGGCCCATTTCGGAGACCAGCGGAACTCTCTGATGGGCAACTCTGACTGAGGAATTCCCAATGGTTCCAGTGAACTCGTTACGAAACTGCTCTGCAGTCCAAGATTTTTTCTACCCAAACCTTCTCCCTTCGTTTTCTCCCTCACAGGGATCACATCTGACTTGCTCAGCCCAGCCTTCTCCTGATCATTCTCCTTTATTGTTTACAGGCATACCGCCCAGTAAGTCTCTAGTACATCTAATCCTTTCTTGGACTCTGTTTCTTGGAGACCCTATACTAACAGGAGGTTTAAGTGGGTCTGAAACTATATTTGACTGTGGGCTGATAAGTTCCTAATACAAATAAAAATCCAACATACTTACTTGTATAGAGAAATAGAAGAAAACCAAGGGAATAATCCCCAGCATGAAGAGTGGCAAAGCTCCTGCAATGACCAAAACTGTTCCAACAACATCCAATGTAAAATGTATCCAGGTTCGTAAATAGTAATGGAAACGTGTGTCAATTACAAACATGTCCTGAAAAATTTGATTATCAGGTCACTTTATTTTTAACTTTTCATGTTTTAGAAATGAAAAAACTTAAATGAAAAAATTAAAAAGATGTTTACTCAGTTATCACAATCTGATTATTAATTAAATCTAACTACATGATGTTTGCCCTCCCCTGTAAATTTATCCCCTGTAGTCAAATGTAACAGTTAAAAGGTTGTTCTAGTAACAAAACGCCTATGATCAAGCAATTTATATTTCCAATGACAACTCAACTGCGTGGCAATTAATTATACAACTAGAGTCAGATCCTAATCAAAAAAAAAGTCTAAAATCCAGTAGAGGAGTTTTCAAAATCCAGTATTCTGGGCACTGGGCTACACCCATTTACTACTCAAAAATTGTAAAACACTCCTGGGGCATTGTTAGCAACTAAAAACATGTCCCGTAGCCTTCTTGGGTAACTGGGTCCTGCCCGTATCAGAAGAGAGAGAAAAACAAAATAATCTTCATTTACAAAATTAGAAACTGAAAGACAGAGGTGGACAATAGAAATGAGAGAAGGGTATGGGGAAGGCCATGCACTAATTCACACTTTGGTGCATATAACTTAATCAAATCTGTGTTTGTGACATAAAGTATGACCTAAGAGAGCCCAAGGAAGACAAAGACACTGAACCTTGAATGGGTGAACTACTCAGTTAAGGACAAAACTGATACAAAGTGTAGAGATGGAATTTTATTCTGTCTTGCTTTGGGATTTCCCTGATTATCTTATATACCAAATAGTGTAACAGTATCATATTCACATGCAATTTCCTACCTGTTTTTAGAATTTACTTTCCCATACTCCCATCTGCTCAAGACCCAATCATGTGAAATTTTACTTTATAAAAATGATTGTTATTCAGTAGGAAATGTCAACTGGGAAGATAGAATACTGGGGATGGAGCTCTTCTATAAGTTTTCAAAGAACAATGTGCACATTGCTACAATTAAGCATGATTTAATATTACATCAAGAATGTATTATGCTAGTTATTTTCATTTATATGTTTGTGTTTTATTTTCACTTTCCCTTATATACACACCATTTTCTTTACATAGACATATAAATGTACTAACCTATTTTAAAGTTATGGACCTGCACTGTCTAATACAAGAACTATTAGTAATGTGTGGCTATTGAGCACCTGAAATGTGTCCACTGCAAATTGAAACGTACTATAATTAAAAACAGATTTCAAAGACTTTGTAAAAAAAAAAGAAAGAAATTTAATTAATAATTTTATCTATACTACAGTTTGGAATAATGTTTTGGATATACTTTGTTAAACAAAATATATTATAATTAATTATTTTGACTGTTTATTTTTACCTTTTTATTGTGGCTACCAGAAAATTTAAAATTATGCCTGTGGTTTGTATTATATTTCTATTGGACAGTGCAATTATAAGTGCTTAATAATAAACACATTGGGAAAACTCCTATAGGTAAGTAGAGACATTCTGAAAATCCCCATTCACCATAAGTGATTTCTTAAGTTTTTTTAAAGACAGAATGTTTTCAAAGTCCAGATATCTCCATATTGACTTAAATTTTCATTCCCCTCTTAGCCTAAACCAGTGATTCTCAAACTCAATGTGTATAAGAATTAGAATTGTAGACATCAAAGCTAACGTGTTTCTTGGATTCCTTAAGTAATTTTCAAGAGTTTTTTTAATTATATGTGTAAGATATGACTCTGTTATACATCAGTTATAAATTTACCAAGGTCTAGAAATATATTCAACAATGAAATCTGTACTAAACATATGATATTTTGCACAAATGAGATTATAAGGTACTAAATACAGGTCATCATTTTTAGAAATGCTGTTTAAGGTACATCTTTCCTCACCTTGGTGAAGCGATTGATGATCTGGCCTATGGGGGTGGTTTCAAAAAACTGTAGCGGGAGGTGCAGTACATTGTTCAACAGCTGAGCATACATGGTCCTAGAGGCAGTCAGGGATCCTTTGGTGATTACATAGGCTCCAGAGCAGACAAAGAGACCTAAACACACATTGTTATCAGGGTCATATTAACATCATAAAGGAATTTTGTGTTTTAACTTCCAAAAGGTTGCTTGTAATAGCATTTATTTTTTAAATTGAAAACCTTAATATCACACCTCAAATATGTAATTGTGGGCTGAACTAAATATAAATGTATATGCACATTTGAAATAAATAGGCACTTCTGATGGTTTCCCATGCTACCAGAGCAGAGTACTCCTCATGTATGGTCATAGGTTCTATACAGAAATACACAGAAGATAAAAGATCAATCTGGTTCCTGGAATTTTAGCAACTTATTAACTTTATGGTGTCCTGTGGGAACAATGTGGCAGTGACTAGTGCTTTTAGCCAAATAGTTTCAGTTGTCCAAACTTCTAGGTACATGGAAGAGTTGAACTCTCTGGCCCTCTTGTGGGTGATAGGACCAAATGAATAGTTCTGAACAAGGAATTAGGAGAGAAATGACACATGACACTTCCAGGTTAGTAAGCATTTAATTGCTGGTGTCAGACTTGCTACAGCTCCTATTCCCTTTACACAGTGCCTACAAACATTTAAAATGGTGTTTGGATTGCTCCTTCAACTTGGGTCCCTAGGACAAGCAGAGTCCCTTTCCCCACCCACAGTGGACACATGGTATGAGTGAGGAATAAGCTTCTTTTGGTGTGTTAAGCTACTAAGATTCGGTTGGCAGGAAGACTGTTCTTGTAATAACTATAAAGGCAGATAATATACAAAATAAACTTGTAGCCTTAGCAGAAAAGATTGGAAAACAGTTATTAGCACACGATGACTATTGTTAGCTGCATTTGACAAAATATGATAAGAAAGAGACAAGCTCAGAAAAAAGCTATCCAGTATGTAAGAATAAATGGAATTAAAAAAAAGAGTGCCCAAGTTGGGGAACTTGTAGGGCTAGAAGAAGAAATGCTTTGTTACATTGATTGGTTCAAGGAGAGACATGTGACCCAAATTGTTTCAAGCAGAGTAATTTCATAGACTTCTATGGACAGTTATTTAAAAGATATATTTTCATCACCATGTGAAGTTTGAAAATAAAACCAAGGAGGAAACAAGCAGATCTGATAAATTAAAAGTCATGGATGCTTTATCTGAGCCTCTGGATCAAGTGTGTTTAAAGAGCCATGACTGGGCTTTTCAGTTTTGGGTGTCAATGAATTTCCATATTACTTAAGCCAGTTTGTTCTTAAGTCTTAACAGATACAAAATAGCTTCATTGTACACTAATATACAAAATTGCTGATAAAAATGTGTTGCCAACATGATCCTTGTTCCTTTGTGGGAATCACATTTAAAACATAACAAAACAAAAATAGTTGACCCTCACCACCTTAAATTCCTTTAGATAGTTTCTTTATGTTTTTAAATAATATCATATTACTGCTATTAACTGATTTCTCAGTCTTAAGTATTTTCAATTATTTTTGTCCAAACCTCCCCCATGCTTCCTTCTTCCCTTTCCAAAAATAGGTTACCTTTTTTCCCCCTCAAATAAGTATTCAGTGTTTACATTACTACTAAACACATATTATTCATGAAGTTCACTAAATCTATAGTGTTTTTGCCACTATTTTTCCATATGCTTAGTTTTCTATGCACTAATGTACTCCCAAACACTTTAATAGCCAGCAAATCTCTTCTGAATATATTCATACTCATCAGATATTCTATTGCTTCTTTCATCCTATTTAGACCCTTCCCTTTGCAACACAAAGTACCGTCTTGGAACCCTCTGTCTCTCTGTTCTAAACTAAAACAGTTGCTGAAACAGGCATTTGTATTCTTCAGTTATGGGAAATATTTTTAAATGCTATGTACTTAATAATTTTTCTCCTCCATTTACTGAAGTTCCTTTTATATGAATGTTGAACTTATTGAACTGTTCCTTTAATTTTTACCTATCATTTTTCTTCTCTGTTTTTGATGTACATTTGGGATAATTTCTCCTAATTTATCTTCTCACATATGTATAATCTTTTTAAATTCTTTAATTTTTTAAAAATAACTTTCTTGTTCTCAGACTGAACTTATTTCAGCACATTCTGTACTTAGGTTATGGATGCAATGATTTGAATCTCTGAAAACACTAATTAGAGCCTTTTAAGGTCTAATTCTAGTCCAAATATTATTTTACTTTTGGGCTAGACTGCTATATCTGTTGACTTTTATTTATATTGTTGGTTGTATTAAAATTTATGACCATCCATCATTATCAGTTTAAAAATATAAGAGAAACACACAGTTAATTAATATAGGTACCTGCTGTGGCTTTCTTCTGCTATTCCATACATTAATTTCCCCCAAAATTTCTCTCCCCTGAATGGAAGGGTTTGGTTCAAGTTCCACTTAAGTGGGTGGGTATGACTCTGGAAATCTTCATATAGGGATCCAGACACATAGGCTGAGGCTTCTTCAAAAGCCACAATAAGGAGGCTTTCTTTTATGTATGTCGTGCTAGAAATCCTAATTTCCTCTTTAAACTTCAGCTTTCCAATTTTCCTTGTACTGGTACTATGTCAGTGGCTGTATACAATGGTAGTGGTGGTGGGTGCTCTAAGGGGGGCTGACAAGCCAGCAGAACAAAGCTTTAGTGAATTACTTTGTTTACTTCCATACAACTCAATTCTGCTTTCTGTACCTGTGACCATACGGTGTTTTTCCATGGCACAACCAAACATATCTCCCTTTTCTGTTCCAGCTTCTCCAGTATCTGTACCTAGCTACAGGTTTTCTTCTACTCTTGCTTTTCTATCAGTATAATCGCATATATAGAAATTTATTACTCTGAAACTCCCCGAAGCCCTTCCTTTTATATTTATTCACTGTCATTTCAGTGGAATTTAGTGAGGTAAGTAAAGTAAATGATCCACTCAGCCACCTTAAACTGGAAGCAGCAGTGTACTTCTTAAACATTACACTTTGAAAATAAGGTGCCCATATTTTACACATTGGATCAGAGAAAAGAAGTTCCTAATAGTGAGACATAAAACACAATAGATTAGGGATGTGCTGAGTGTCCTAGAGATTCAAAAGCAAATAGCTGAGACCCAAGGAAAAAAATGTTCAAGGCTATTTCATTTTTAGAAAATGAAGTAAGATTTTTATTATTGTCATAAAATATAGATGTAGCATTATCTGCTTCAGTACTCAAGTTTTGTTTGAATGTTAGCCTTCTATTATTCATAGCAGGCCTCTGGTATTAACATGTGAAAGTGCTGCTTATGCTTTAAAGTTCCAAAAAAATGTGAGCTATGATGTCCGTGAATACAGCCTTCTCTTGATTGGATCAAGTTCCATGAGATGTAGGTGTATTCTGCTGAAAAAAATTTGAAATTATAGATTTTCATTTTTTAGGCTCACCTTACTCATAGAAATGTAATTTATAATTGCTTAAATAGGCCTTAAGAAAAATTTAATTTTTTTTATATGTAGAAAATTACAAGTGAAGAAAAAAAAAATTAGAGAAAATTCATACTCTAACAACTGCAGGTTACTCCAAACAAAAATCTAATCAGAAAAAAAATCTTTATGATTAAATTGTACATAATCTGTTTCCTTTGTTATAAAACACTTACCCTATTTACTGACAGTCAGTTAAAATTAAGATTTTACATAGTAGTATTGTAGACACTAAACTTGCATTCTTTATATATTATAGGAAATGATAGCTGCTCACTTAAAATGTTCTTCAAAGGCTGTTAAATCCACTTTAAAGCTGTAACATGAATTCACTAGATTGGTATGAATTTAACCTTCATATGTATATGTGATATATATAGATATAGAAATTCATGTATATATGGATGTTTCTTTTGCTGATAAGAATTCTAGACCTCTATATGTATTTTTTTCTCACTGAGTTGCAAACTGCATGTCAATAAACTTGACTCTAGCTGATTCAAACCAAACACATTGTAAAGTCCCATTATTTCATACAATAGATAATCCTTATATCTTGTTTTAGTTATTAGCATCTCTTTCCCCAATGAAGGTTATTGATGCCATGACAGAACATACATAAATCTGTCTCACAATATTTGCTTCTTTTCTGATGGAGACATTTATATCTGTCATTATATCTATCTATCCTGTAATTTTCAATTATATAATTACCTATAATCTGTATGCTTCTCTTCTTTTCCCACCTCTCTGGATGATGTTTCCTTGACTATAATCAGGGGCCATTTCTGAATTTTTTTTTTCTCCTTAACATATTTGCAGCATTTCAGAACCTTGAGAACCTATTTTTTTTCTTTTCTTTTCTTTTCTTTTTTGCTTTTGTTACATCATGCTTTTCTGGTTTACTTGGAAGGAAGTCTATCATAGTATGGAGTTTCCCAAAGTAAATTCTATAGAACACAAATTGCTCAAAATGTTAATAGGCAACACAAGAGAAAAAAATTTCCATGGTCAAATGGATTTGAAAAGCATTGGATTAAACAGATCAGTTTATTGTAGAATGACTCAAAACCTTTAATGAAGGAAAGAAAGAAGATTTCAGACTCATATAAGAATGTAATTCTTAATTTCCCAAACCTATTGACATAGAACGCTGTGTTTGTGGAACATCTCATTACTGTTAACGTAAAATCTTTTTGGAAATGCTAATTTGGTGGTTGAGAACATAGGCTTGGGAGTCAGATAGACACGGATTCAGATTCTAGCTTTGAAACTTACTAGTCACAGGACTTTGATCATTTTACTTATCTTCTCCATTGTTAAATAATAGTGCATTTATTGCAGTCTTGCTGTATGCTCAGTGCTTTTCTGTATGTGCTAAATATATTATCTAATTTAATCACTGGAAAAATATTTGGGTAGGGAATATCTACATTTTACAATTGATAAAGCTCAAAGTTTAAGTAACATGCCCAAGTTTAAGGGATTCCCTCATTAGAATATATGTTACATGAATCACTGTATTAGTTTAAACCACATGAAATGGCCATTTTTGTGGGTCAGAAAGGGATGTACAAGCAATTTCATTTGGTTCAATCTCAATAACTAAAACACTTCGGGTTTCCCGACACAGAGCAAGTGTTCACATTATTGTGCTTGTTGTTTTATCTCTTCGTCTCTCTGATCAGGACCTTATCTCTGTTCAACTTCTGTGAAGCCAGTCCCCTAATAGCTCGATAGGGGCTATTCCTCAAGAATTTCATTCACCCTTATGGCTCCCAATCCTCATTCACAGTGATCACAGCTACTCCTACAGATGCATTTTTTATCTCTATAGAATGATTCCAGGTCTAAGTAGAACTACAGAGTTATAGAATGTTATGACTTGGAGGAAACGTAGAAATTATCTAGTGTAAACCCCTCATTTTATAGAGAAAGAAGCCTACTTTCCAAACTTCCAGATGAGTTTTAATCTGTCTACTGGAGAAAGCATCAACACTTCTTATTAAATGTATCCATTCTTACTGAATTCTCCATTTCTTTACTCCACCAATTAAAGCTTCCTCCTGGTTTCCTTATTTTTTTCATTATTGCTCTTCCAGTTAACCAACCTAAACCTCAAAATCATGACTGAGGGATGCCCTCTTCTTACCCTCAAATCAGCAATTCTTATATATGAGTTCACTGCAGTGTCTTTCCTATCCACCCCTTTATCCAATTGCATTGCAGCTCTTTGACCATTCATTCACTCATTCTTCATTCATCAGATATTTACTCCGTCCTCCTCTGCTTCTTACCCATTGGTTAGCATTGAACTAGATGCTTTGGGCAACACAGACATGGATCAGGTAAGACATCTTTCTATAGTAGCTTACCTCCCACCTACACTCCTGGATATACTTGATTATTTTTTCCCTGCCATCTCCAACTTCTCCCTGGTCTCTCCGACTATAGTTTTGCTAATAAAATCATTTTTTAAACACCATTGCTGATTTATTCTTTGTCTGAAATTTATCTCCAACTATGCCACTTCGTTTCTCAATTTCCCAAAGATTTGCCTTTCCAACCATCATCTTCATGGAGATGATAGTAGTCTTCAAACTACCTTCCCAGCTTTAGCTCCCCTACTGTCCTACCAATAACATGAAGACCACTCAAAGTGGCACGCGCATTCTTGCCTAAATCTCTTCTTACTTTCCCCATCCCTGCCTTTACTTACCTTTCTATTAATATATGCCTCTATCACCTTCTCTCCTTCTCTGTGATCTCAATCTGACAAAATTCTACCCATTATTTTAGTGTCATCTCAAATGCCAAGCATACCTTAGAAATCACAGTAATATCCCAACCAAATACAGCCTTCCCCTGGTCTGAATCCTCACAGTGCTTTTTTTTTTTTTTTACTACCTTTATAGTGCTTATTGCTTATCATGCAGTTTGATTGTGCATCTGACCTAGCTCATTAGGCTTTAAACTCCTTAACAGACTCATCTATTAGTCTTCACATCACTCACAACTCTCACACATGTAGAGAGAAGCCATGTAATCAGGACTTCTCAATCCTGCATGACTTAACATATGAGACTCAGTTTCCTCAACTGTAAAATGGGGACAATAGCATTTTTCTAATAATTATTGTCAATATTAAATGAGACAAATATGTAAATTATTTACTGTGGGCCATGGAGCTGACACCTACAAATTTTGGTTTACTCTCTCAAATACAGTAAATTGCAAACATGCAGTTGAGGGATGCCCAGATATTTGAAAATCATAGCATAGATTTTATTTGAAATAACATGATGCCATATGTTGCATTTAAATCAATCAGGCCAGAAAAAGAAAAGAGAAACAGCTGGACTTTTTTTTACCTTGTATCAATCCCAATAATCCATAGATATTAAGTTTATAGCTTCTTATTTGCTTCCATTCTGTGAACTCATTCATGTGTTTGGCTTCTTTTGCCCAGGCACTAAGCCATAGATTCTGTCCAATGCTCATCAAATTCTGCCCTAGGTAAGTGGCCACAACCAGGCACACCCAGGGCCAGCTGAAGGCTTGTAGGTACTTCAGAATGATTGAGAACTTCACCTAAAGGCAAAATAGATAAAAAATTACATTACTGAGAAATATTAAAACGTGACAGGCCATTTCTGAATAAGTTTCGTTACTGGTAGTTTCTGATTAGCATCAGTTAACTAAATAATATGATACAGGCCTTTAAAGCTGTACTTTAAAGTCAAACAAGCTAGATTTAAATCCTATTCTGACATTTCCTAAGCTTTGTGATCTTGGTCAAGTAGCTAACTCTGATAACTCTCAGATTACTCATTTATAAAATGGAATAATATCAGTAGCCACGTTATAAGTACATTTAAAGTGTCAAGCACAATCCTGAACACTTAAAAGCACTCAATAAATTTTAGTTATTATCATTAGTAAAAAATATATATGCATGCTAAATAACATGTAATCCTAACTAAACATGATTACAATATCCAACAATTCCATTTACTTTAATATCTTCAAACTATTATATAGCAACCCCCCTCAAATTAAATGAGAAATCTATAGAATTTATTGATAATGCAAGGTAATCTTTTATGTTTGGGTGGGCAATAACAAATAACATTAGTTCTGCTGCTGCTTACCCCACCAGTGAGAATATTTTCTTTTTTCATTGAAAACTGTTTTCCTTGATCCAAAGAGGGCCTGATAAAGTAAGAAAATGTTCACTTTTTAGATTTTAGGTAAACCAAACATTTTTTAAAACTTACATATTCTCAACCATTTTATTACATATTCCTCTACTTCCTTACCTTAACAGCAATCTGGCTTGCCCTGATGATAACATTGCTCCTATAGTCTTATGAAAGACAGACTGTTTATTTTCTTTTATCCCATATAATTTAGGGTCATGGTACATTGTCTGATTTTTCACTGCTACTTCTAAATAATTATCCTTCAAACTTGAGTCAGGTTCCTGGGTCATTTAAGCTATGACATATGACTGTATCATACTCTATCCCTTGTCATCTGTTCACTTCTAGACATAACAGAAGACTAGCATTAGGCTCATTTGTCCCACTTTTTTCTGCCACCATCCTGGGTAACGTCATAACTTACATGAATAACTGTGTTAAACTCAATCTCTTTCCAACTTCATGACCTTCATACTTTCAGGGTCCTTCATCTGCATTCTACTTTGGCCATCAGCTTTCATGACCTTAAACCATGAATCTTATTATCTAGAACTAACTCACCTTTGAAAACCTAACTGTAAATACTTCAATCTCTGGCCATAACCTCTTCTACTTTAAGTTGTAAATTCACTTACTCTCACTACATTTAGTTTTCATTCCATCTAGGTTCTTAGTTCCCAAATCCAGCTTTCTGTCATCTTTGCCCTCTTGGATGATCAATGATCCTAGTTAACCTAGAATTTTCTTGGTTTTAGTATTTACTGTCCCACATTCTGGGGAATTCCACAGTCCCAGGCAAACTTATGCCCTCTCTCTGTTTCCATCATTACCTGGCCTATTCTCCATGATTGTTACGTCACCCATCCAAACTGGGGTAATATTCTGAACCCCCATTCCCTGTTTTCTTTCCACTAAACCTCCCTGTTAGAACTAACGTGTCAGTCTTGGTCACACCTATTCCTGTGAAGGCTGCTTCAAAATATCATGCAGACCTGAAAATGGGTCCTCTATACATTAATATATTCCTTCCACCTGGGCCTTAATAGTGCCTAGAAATCCTTGCATCGCTCTCAGAAGGGGACTCACTTCCTACTTCATGGAGAAAACAGACGCAGACAGGGAAGTCAGCCACCAAACATTTACATTTATCTGCGCTCCTATCCAGCCTTTTCCAATTCTCTCTTGTAACAAATACAGGTAGTTAAAAATACAGATTATAAGACCTCTCCCCCAGAAATATGTCTTTTAAACAAATGTCTTTTAAACTTAAGACAAGTCTGAAAAACACTGGATTGCTCTCTCTCTTTTCTCATCTTCACCTCCTTCCATTCTCCTGGCTCCTTCCCATCCCAGGGAACAGCACATTCTTCTCATTTTGCAACATTTACCACAAAGA
Source organism: Daubentonia madagascariensis (assembly GCA_023783475.1). Classification (NCBI taxonomy): domain Eukaryota; kingdom Metazoa; phylum Chordata; class Mammalia; order Primates; family Daubentoniidae; genus Daubentonia; species Daubentonia madagascariensis. Next base: position 17,093,072 of record JAKFHU010001684.1, on the reverse strand, counting down.
CAACCCCACTCTCAACTCTACGTCCTCCTTCAGTTCCTACCTGTTGCCTTCCTTTTGTAGCCAAACATTTTACTGTTAAACCTCCTTTACCTCCTTAAACTTTCTGGCATCTGGCTTAGACTATTTTCATCAAGGGTACTAGCAAACTACTTATTGCTGTATCCATTAGGTATTTAGAAAATTATTTCCCTGAAACCCTTCATGACATTTAACATTGCTGACCACTCACTTGTTTAAGGGACTCTTCCTTTCACGTCCTTTCACCACCACACTTGGACATTTCCCCCCATCTCTATGGCCCTCCATTAGTTTCTCCTCCGGCAGCTTTCTCTGTCTTCTTTTGGATGTTGATGTTTCCTTGGGCTCAGTTCTAGTCACTATTTCCTTTGTATGCTTCCCACTCTCCTGAGCGATCTCATCACCCCTATAGTTTCAAAAACCTTCTTCTTTGTGCATGGCTCTCAAATTGGTATCTCTAATCCATATCTTTTCCCTGAGCTCCAAATCCATATGTCAAATGCCTGCTTGACATCTACTTCATCTCTTTGCTTGTTTGTCTCATACACATCCTAAACTGAGCCAGTTATTTACCTATCCCCTCTCACATTTTCTGTGGCTTTGCAAAGAGCCATAACACTTTCTTTGTCTTAATTGTGGCACGTTTCCAAGCAATCAGCCAAGTAATAGTCAATTCCATCTTCTAAATATCTCTGGAATTATATTATTGGAGAAATATTTGGAAAATACCAAAAAGCATGAAGAAGAGTAGGAAGAAAGGAGGAGGAGGAGATGAAGGAGAAAAAAAAGAAGATTTATAATCCTATGTTTCAGATACACTCCATGCTAACATGCTTGTGAATACTGCTGTAGTCTTTTCTCTCCATGTGTGGTATAATAATACAAATGTTGCTCTATAACTGGTCTTTAATTTAAAAAAAATTTTTAATACATGGTCTTTGTAATTCAATATATAATGATCAACTATTCTTCTATAACAGTATTATATTTTACAACATAACATTTTATAATTTTACCATAATACGATTTGTTTAACAAAGTCACAGCTTATACCCATTGCAGTTTTTTTCTACCTTAATTATTACTGTAATGACCATTCTTTTTACACATCTTTCATTGTCCCATACACAAAAGCATGGAGTATGCTAAATTGTAAGTCATTTGATATATCTACTATCAAAATGACCTTTAAAATTACTGAACTGATACACATACACACACACCTTCAGCAGATTATTAGAAGCCCTCATTTCTCCATGATTTCCGTTTTATTTTTCAGAACAAGCAATGCCTTATCTTGGAAGCCTGGTAGTTCTTCCCTTCCTGTCTCTGGTGCTAGCATCAAGAAACATTCTATGAGCGGTTGCAGTGCATGTCCTTTGTAGGATCAGCTTTAGCATCAGAGAAAGATACACTATTTAACAGACACGTTCATTGGAATGGCTCCTGGTATATGATTTGGGTTAATTACTGTCATCATCCTTCAAGCCCTTGGCATGGCTTCTGTTTGGATAAGCAAATTTACCATTGGTATCAAGCCAAAAATTAATTCTTAATGTAGCTGGACATAAAATGCTATGAAATCCAACTGTTAAAAGGGAATTAAAGCTTCCTAATTAGACATAACTAACAAAGACCAATAATTTATTGGACACTATAGAGAAAGGTATTGTTTTTTCAAACTAAAATATTATTTATGCTTTTTTCACAAAAATACTGCATTTGGTTTTGGGTACCTTGTTGTGAATAACAGGTTTTATTTGAGTCCCTTGAAAGAGCAATTTATTATGCTGGTAGAGAAATTTTAAAAATGAGTTTTGTCCTGTCCTTCAGAAACTCTAAGGAAAATTGGCACAATACTCATCTACATATCTTTGTATAAAAGATATAAAATTAACATATTGAAACCATTATCTCTGAGCTGAGCACACAATCACATGTGTATGGGAGGATTAAATTAAGAATGTCTGGCATGAGAGCCAGAAGGGGGCAGTCTAGATACTAAAACAACATTTCCAGTTTATTTTATTCAGGGGAGATAATACTAGAGATTTAAGAAAATAATTAAATGCATCATATAAATTTACACAAAAAAATGTGGAAACAGTTCAAAATATTTTAGTCCTTGTTAGAATACTAATATTATTAAACTAACTCTAATTCTTAAATTTCCAAGGAAGGAAATTTCACAAATTATTTGATTCAACTCCCTTTCTTTTCAACTCACTCCTTATAGGCAGTTAGCCAGTTTTCTCATGACCTTTTCCCTTAGGAAGGCTTATTGTATTCTATGTCACCACATCCCATTGCGGAGAGACTCTAATTGTTGGAAAGCTCTTGCCTGCTTGTATCTTCCTATCCTTAGTCTGTCTATCTTAATTCTGCCCTAATTGGAAATAAGTGAGTAATTCTGAGACAGAGAAAATAGGCTGAAAAGTCAGGAAGATCCTCTCCATGTATTTTTACCAAATAGTAAAGCCGATAAAAAAATGAAAGTGAGAATAGAAAATGGCATAGAAAGTAATAAACTAGAGTAGCCAAGTAATTGGAAAAATTAAAAAACATCCCTCAAACATAACATAAAAATTATTTATTTACTTGTTTGAAATTTCTTGTTTGAAAAAAACAAGCAAAGATCAGTATGGATGGATTTATAGACCGTCAATAAGGTCAGAACCCATTAGCATTTTATAACACTCCTTAAAAAACAAACTTGCTTCTGGGTTGTGTTGATAAAAATATGACATATTGGAAGTGAGGTGGTCTTCCCAATGTATTCTTCATTGAAGAAATGAGTTTCAGAATTCTCATTCCAGTCTGAGCCTCTAAAACTTACAAATTTTTGGAAAACAATTCTGTAAACAAATCTTTACAGAGACTAGGGTCCTTTTTTCAAGGAGGAGAATAGGGGATTGGTTCCCCAAAGTGGCTCACAGAAACTTTAAGGGGTTTGATTTACATATTATGATCAACAGTGATTTTATAAATAAGGAAAATTAATTTATGGTAGAGGAAAGGGTATGATTAAGTTTACAGCAATACTTATTGGATTTAAGTTTTAAGCTTTTATCAAGCTACTTACTGAGTGCATCGTGAGGTTGAACACTGGTACAAACTCTTTTTATGATTTAGAGACATGTATACCCCACAGAAAATGAATTTCAAAGAACGTTCTAGTGTTTTTGGATTAGCTTTTCTTGGAGACCCTTTAAACACGATACTCATTTAAATGAAAGATATTAAGTTATTATGGGCAAAAAATAAAATAAGTGATGAATTAGAAGACCTTGAGTGTTCTTTCAGTCTAGTTATTTATTCATCCATTCAACAAATATTTACTGAATACTGATTTATGTGCCATTCAGTGTTCTAGTTGATGGCAACAGACTAATGAACAGACAAAAATTTCTGCCTTTATAAAGCTTATTAAACTAAATGTAGAAGAAAGACAACATAAAAGTAAATAAGCAAATTTTCCAGTGTGCTGGATATTGGCAAGGCTTATGAAAAAAAAGAATAAAGCTGGGGAAGAAGGTAGGAAGTGTTGAGATGATATGAAACAGGGTGGCTAAGGAAGTCTTCATTGATGAGAAGACATTTGAATAAAAACCACCAATAGGTGGGTAAGCAAGCAATATGGTCATCTGGGAAAAGTATACCTTAAGCAGTGGATCAGAAGGGGAAAAGGCCCTGGGGTAGGTAGCAAAGGGTCAGTGTTGCTAAAGCAGAGTAGTGAGGGGTGAACTTCAGGAGGTTCTGAGATCAGAATGATAAATAGGTCCAGATCCTTTAGGGCTTACAGGTCATTGTAAGGACCTGGGATTTTACTCTGAGATGTGAATCTTTTGGAAGTTTTGGACAGAAGAGTGATATGATCTGCTTATATTTGTAAAATAAATACTCTGGATGGTATGTTGCAAACAGCCTGTATGGGACAAGGATGGCAGCAGGAAGTCCTGTAAGAAGGCAATTACAAGAATATAGGTGGAAATGATAGTGATTTGGACAAAGGTGGCAGCTGTGAAAGTGACAAGTAGTGGTTGAATGCTGAATTACTGGATATTATTTTGAAGCTACAGCCCACGGGATTTGATGATGGATTGAATGTAGAGTAAGGAAGGTCAAGGATATCCGCAAGATATTTTTACCCGAGCAACTGGAAGAATGGCATTGCTGTTAGCGGAAATGGAGAAGGTTGCATACAGGGCAGGTTTTTGTGTGGTGGGGGAAGATCAAGAATCCTGTTTTTGACACATAAGTTGGAGGTGTCATTTAGAGATTAAAAGAGAGAAGCCGAGAGGGTCAGCTCGCTATCCAACCTTGGAGTTCAGAGGAGAGATCCAGACTAGAGATATTAACTGGAAGGTATTAGTTTATAGGAGGTATTCTTAAAGTCATGAGATGGGATGACAACACCGTGGACAGAACACCAAGATAACAGATAAAGAGAAGTAGTCCAAGGTCTTTATGATCAATGATGAATGATTTAATTGTCCTATTGAGTCAACTAAATCTCGTATACACACAAAAGTCCAACCTGCAACATCCACATCATCCATACATCCTTGGGCATAGCCAATCCTTTAAAAAATAATAAATTCAAGGCCCCTCTTTTATTAAAGGTCAACCCACAACATTCTGAGCTACTGGATGCTGAAATGCTTGCTTTCCTGTAATCTATCCCCATTCTCCATTGTAGCAATTTTGACCAGTGGCTGTTCCTTATAACTCTATCCATTATTTGTTAATACCTATATTCCTATTATTTCCTTTTGTCTTTCAGCTCCCTGTTTGGACAACTACTGGGGGAAATATTGGGGTAAAGAACTGATTAGGTTAATTTGCCTCAGTTACTACTCACTTAGTCACCCACCAAAAAAAAAAAAATGAAGCATAATATAATGAAATCCAATCAAGGCCAAAATTTTACCATTTTTATTTCTCTCTCTTTCCCTCCCCCTTCCTTTCCTCCCTCCTACCCACTCTCCCTTCCTTTCTTCCTTCCTTTCTTTCTACTTCTTATTTTACTAAGCAGATTCTTCAGGTCCTACACCAAGTCCATATTTCTAGGTCACATATCCTGTCTTGATAATCATCCCATTTCACAATTGAAATTTTCATGTCCAAAGCCTATTTTCACATTCTCATCTGTAGAGTGTATGAATGCTATGGGGTGGGGATATTTTTGGCACAAAAACAATCAGATTAGATTTCTACTACCAGAATTTGGCCAGAAACAGCTGAGAGTTTAATGAGCATATGTTTCCAAAACTAAGTCTCATTCATCTCCCTTAAAAATTTAGACACATCCATCTGACTTATAGTTCAGAATTGGAAACCACTAAGTACATTTTATATCCACTATAATGTATGGATCCTTTTTATAGGATGCATTTTAAATGCTTAAAAAATGTAATTAATTAGTCCACAATCCCAGTAAGCCTGATATTATACTAATACTCACCTGTCTTTTTGCTCCAGGATTTGGTCTTTCAACATAGCTCTGGTGTCGATTACACTGACTTGCTTTAGAGCAGGAGCTGGAGAGGAAGAAAGTGAGTGCTATTATATCTATATAAGAAAAAATTCACAAAGTAGGGAGCAATATGATGAAAGACTACACAAGTTGGAGGTATTTTTGAGTTCTGGATCTGTAGATACATTGGGACCACTTCTATTTTCTCCAGTATTTCCACTTAACTTAAGATATCTTGTCATGTCTTAGCAAAACTACGATTCCATAATGAAAAAACCTGTAAATTCTTTTTTGGGTATTACAGAGGGGCACTGACTTATTTGGGATTTTCCATAGATGAGCTAAGTTATTTTCCAAGGGGAACACAACTCTAGCCTTTAAAAGAAAAATGCAATTTTGCCAAACCTTGTATACAAATGTGATTATTGTAAAGATTAATAAGGAAACGCAATGGTAAATTCCCCAAATCTGTCATCTTACAAATGTCACTAACACTAATAATAGCTTCCTGTGTGGCAGACACTGTTCTAGGAGCTTTATATATATAGATCAGCTTTCTCAATTCTCCAGACTACCCCTTTGGGGAAGGTACTACAGTTATCCTTACCCTTATTTTAGAGATGAAAAGACTGAGGCACTGAGAGCTTAAGCAGGTCACATAAACCAAGGTCACAAACCTAGAACTACTAAAGACTGAGGTTCAAGTAGCTGTCAGTGAATTTGGTGGTAAACACCTCAGAGCTAGACACTTTTTGTCTTTTTTCACAGTATAATAAAATCCTTGAATTTCAGACTTCTCATCTCTGAAAGGAAGGAATTGGATGGACGGGTGGGGAACCTGCGGCCTTAAGGCCACATGTGGCCTTCTAGGTCCTTAAGTGCAGCCTATTGACTGAATCCAAATTTTACAGAACAAATCCTTTTATTAAAAGGGGTGCAGCAGAGAAAGACGAAGGGTTTTTTTTGCCTCCTTTGGTGCTTAAAATCGAGCAATTTTGAAATCAGAAGGCTGCAGGTTCCCCACCCTCAGTTCAGTTTGGACATGTTTCAGCCTGTCCTCCTAAGGCACATTCTCATCTTTATAATGTCTAATAATATTTAAATGTATATATTTATGATTTATAGAGTACTTTTGTATGAATTGTTTAAATTGAGCACCCAAATGAGCTGATAAGATAAAGAGAATGGGTAAACTCACCTACATTTTTCAGGGGAAAAATAGAACTTAGAGAGGATAAGTGACTTTCTTGAAATCTGGAATCTTCAAAGAGAGACAGGGTAGGTGGGGGTCGGGTGGGGTAGGGGATGTGAGGGGGTAGAAGTGCAAGCAAGCAAGAGTGAGCTGGGCCACTCATTCCTGTCTTTTCACACTAAGTCAATACTAAGTCAATGCACTTGTTCCTACACATTTGATACAATGTTTAAGAGCTAGGTTGTTCTCCAGCACTGAACAGAGGCAGCATGGATTCAAATTCTGTCACTTACCATCTGTCTTACCTAGAGCAAGGTACTTAATCTTTTTGTAAAATCAGGAGGTTTCGGGGAGGATTAAGTAAATATAAAACTCATTAATATATTGATATAGTTAATACACAAGACATACTATCATCAGTATTATTAGTGTGCATAAGAATTAGTCTAGACTAAATCTGTAAATATATAAAATTTATCTTTAGTTTTCTTACATCTTTCTTCCTAAACCCCTTTCTCACCTCTAATTTATTATCTTATATAACATTCCCACAAGGTGAGACTTGTAGATTTTTCAGGGCTAGATGGAATCTTAGAGATCTGATGTATCCAAACTTAACTTATACTATAGAAAGTACTTTTTACTGCTTACTTCCTAAGTTACCTGTTATCAACTTCAGCAATGAGAATCAGAGTGCTTGGGAAAGAAGAAAGAGTGGCTGAGTCATAAGCAGTTTTGGGGGCAAGGGAGATAAAATAACATGCATTGTTCATTTCCATGTTTGCCACTGGAAAATAAAACAGAGCTAGTTTAAGCACTGTATTTCATAAATGGGAAGAATCAGAGGAGTTAAGTCATTTCTATGAAGGCTGACGTAGTTATTCAGCGTGAGAACTAGATCCCAGGGCTCGTGACAATTGGCCTGCTGTTTTTTACACAATGTTGCAGTGACTTTTACTGCAGTCCCCCCTTATCCGAGATTTTGCTTTCCAAGCTTTCAGTTACCTGTAGTCAATCTTGGTCCAAAAATATTAAAGGAAAAATTCCAGAAATGAACAATTCATAAGTTTTAAATTGTGCACCATTTTAAGTAGCAGGAGAAATCTTGCACCATCCAGCTCTGGCCTGCCTGAAACATGAATCATTCCTTTGTCCAGTGCATGCCCGTTGTAGATGCTCCTGTCCATTAGTCACTTAAGAGCTCTCTGGGTGATCAGATCAACTGTCATGGTATTGTAGTACTTGTATTGAAGTTACCCTTATTTTACTTTATAATTGCCCCAAAGTACAAGAGTAGTGATGCTGGCATATTTTTATAACTGTTCTATTTTATTATTAGTTATTGTTGTTAATCTCTTCCTGTGCCTAATTTATAAATTAAACTTTATCATAGGTATGTATGTACAGGAACAAACATAGTATATCTGGTACTATCTGTGGTTTCAGACATCCATAGAGGGTCTTGGAATGTATCCCCTGCAGTTAAAGGGGGAATTACTGTATTCCCGTTGTAATGTCACATAAATTAACAAGAGTGTTTAAATGGCAGGATTGTGTACCTTGTAAAGGAATTTTTGAATAGACTCAAGATCAAAAAAGATGAATTATAATAAATAAATGATAGATCACAGCGTGATTTTACAACTGGAAACAACACCTGTCAAATCCCACTCCCTGATAGGTAATTCCTTTCCCCTAAGTCTTAGCAAAAATGCCCTCAAACAGAATTTAATTTTCCCCTATTACTTATGCAAATAAGAAAAAGAAATTCCCCACAGGGACAGGTTTGCACCTAACATCTGTGGAACCAGGGCAAGAGTACAACATCTATTAATGTCAGCACGCTGTATTTCTAATTATTTAAAAAAGTTATAGATGGAACTAACAGACTCTTAAATAAGTTCTGCTGTTTACTCTGACAAATATACCTTCCCAAACACCTGGAAGGCAAGGTCTAGAGGAGAATGTTTGGATTCCTGAGACTTCCTCTGGGAGATGGAGTCCTTGGTGAGGTGGTCCCAGTCAAGGCCTTTGCCCCCCTTCCCTCACACCCCAGCCCCATCCTGCACCATGAGAGGCCGTGCACATGTGTGGATACTTCAGCTGTTATGTCCATGCTCTGCCTACCACCATTTCCAGCCCTAAGAAAAAAACATCCTCAGACCAAAGAGTAGTGCATGCCTGCAGAGCAATCTCCCCTTGGGAGGGTGGACCTGAGTATCTGCAGTGGTCAAGAAGTGATGTATAGGGAGGACACTGCTGGGGAGCACAATCCCTTGGTATCTTGGCCAGAAAGCCAGGCAGAGAAGGCCAGAGTGGAGACTTTCTAAAACACAGCGTATAGGACCAGGTTATGTCGACCCAGATCTAAGGGTAATAGTGTAGGAACATTACACTGAATTTAACCCAATTTACAGCTATTGTTTAGTGGGGTGTTTTACATCATCAAAACCTACGTTTGCCATTCTCTCTATGGTGGCTAAAGAAATTACAGTATATAGGCTAACCTTTTACAGATCTCTATCATCTGTCTATCTATCTATCTATCTGATGTTTATCATGAGTAAAGTAATTTTATGGCTGCTTTTTACAAGCCTATATATTTTTAATCCAGCATTAAAAAAAATCTAAATCCCAGAAATATTTTGTTTCAAAAACATATTCCATTCCTAGTATAAAAATTTTCTCTACTTTCCATCTTCCAGAATTCTAATGGAAAAGACAGAAATATTGAGGTCATTAGAAAAAAGTTCAAATTACCTTTTTCTAATTCTGGCATATTTCTGATGGAGAGTTAGTAACATCTATTAATGTCAGCCCAACTTCAAGAATATTATTATTTTCAATCTTTTATAGTAGAGGACATGTGTCCATAAGAAGTTATTTTTATGCAAGAAAAGTGGGATTTTGTTTACCAAACAGGGGATTTAAACAATAGCAAATTCCACAACTTTCAAAAGATACACTGTTCATATTTTATGGTAAATTAAATATTGAACTTAAAACTTACACACTGCCTGCTTTTGGAGCTGTGTTTTCCAAAGTAATACAACCTATATCTCATATCGCCTTTAAAATAAATGGCAAAAAAAAAAAAGACACTGGTTCATGGCATTCCAAATCATCCTGTTAACTCCAGAGGAGACACACTTCAAAATTCACCTGTTTAACAAACATCTACTTGAGCACCAGTTATTTTTCTAGCATTAGGCTACCTAAGTGCAGGGATAGAGAAAATGGCAGACTCCATGCTCTGTCTAGTCCTAGGAGACACTCCCAGACATCTCTTTCCTACACAGGAAGAATAAATTATTAATTAACATGTCTGAGAAGGCAAGGAATCATTGTCAAAGTTGCTAGCCATTGAGAAAAGAGGAGGTGCTTCCTTTATTAAGAATGGCTACTGTCAGATGATAATGCAATGTGTATTTTTGAATGTATCTACAAATAGAATATTTGTAATATAAAAAAGGAGCAAAAATAAGGAATAAAAAATAGTAGTACACAACTAACAAGTGTTAGCTTAGGTCCCAAAGAAAAACATATCACCAAAATGACTTTGTTTTTTGGATTTCATGGCATTAAGTAATAAATTGCACTGATCTTGTTATAGACTAATTTCACATTTTTATGACCTTTACATCTGGGTAAAGTGTAAAGTTTTAGTTACCAGTTCACACAGAAAATACTGAGACATAGCACTATATTTCTTCTTTTACCCTGAAATTATAAAATAGTTAACTAGTTTTACAGTAAGTTCACAGTGGTGTTCTGGAAATGTATAAGAAAAGGATTATGATATGATGGTCTACATGAGAAACCCTTTATATTTGTGAAAAGAGATGACGGCACATTATCCAACTTTCAGAGTAGACAAGGACTGATCTCTGTGGAATATTAAGATAATGCCGGATTTCAAACATCCATGTGTCCTACACATTAGGTAAAGATCAAACCATTTCATTTATCTTAAAATGTCTACGAATCTTAATTTAAAATTCTCAGACTATAGTAACAAAAATTAGTAAATTAAACCAATTGTTATTCTTAAAAGTTGGACAATTACTTCCCCTTTGCCTTTCCCCAGGTATGTTTTCTTTTGTTTCTCTTCCTCAACTACCTATATTGTAACTCATATGTTTAAAATATTTATTATTTATTTCACATGGATTTATGCTCCCTGGTCTTAATTTAAAAGTAGGTAGAATATTTATATCCATTATATTGTAGAGCTGGAATAGTTTATAAATCATCTTATCTCTTATTTCATAGATGAAGAAACAGATCTGGGGCATTTGAAACTTTTTTAAAAAATCATAAATGAACTAGATTTTTAGCTGATGTGTCCCATTGCATTTGTTTCTTTCCAATGGAAAGCTAGATACCCACCCCTTGACTTAAGCAGGATGAATGAAAATTCATTGCAAGAAGTAAGGCAATTAGTGGACTTTCAAAATGGGTAGGCATATTGGATATAGGTTTATTTTTCATTGTGTCCTTACCTTTTTCTTGTTCACTGAAGACCTGAAGCAAATTAGTGAGGCTTTTTGTTTTAGAGATCAGCTCCTGGTATGTTCCCATTTGTGCTACTCTCCCACTTTCCATTATAACAATAAGATCCGTTTGTGGCAGAAGCGTGAGGTTGTTTGTCACTAAAATACGAGTCTGAAAAACAAAGTGTTTTATTCCATAGTTTACAAAAAAATGACACAAAAGATCTGTTTTAAAGAAAGCTGTAGTCACTTTCTTTTTTTATCTTTACTCTTTCAGAGCATAATTTTTGGTAATGCCAGTTTAAGGCCGCATCTATATATTTCACAATGAATGATGGATGACATTCTAGTAGATGAGAAAATAGTTTGAAAATGTGATTTTAACCCTTTGTTTCAGGTGTTTTTCATTCATTAGAAACAAATCAATTTCACAACAAATTCAAAACAGTTCCATATGTATTATTCTTGCTTACTTTTTAAAAATGTATGGTCTCATTACAAAAGTGTTTCATCCAAGACATAGTTCATAGTCTTTATTTTTAAGTCTTTCATATTATTTTATACATACAATTGAATGAGACATATTTACCTTGGGTTCATCTCAACAAATTAAGACATGTGTATATTATTTACTGAGGCATATATTTCATAATTTTATACATTAGTTTTTACAGAGTGCTCTATATTTTAGTAAATCCATAAACATAAAGGAATGAGTGTGGCTTCTTAATCAGACTATTAAAAATCTGTTTTTAAGTTGAGCAACCTATATCAAGTCATTTTGTGCCCCAAAGTCCTTCATATGTAAAATTGGAATAATGATAATACTTATCTCAGAGATTTGCTATAAGAACTAAATGAACTAATTTAAGGTGTCAAATATGGCATGTGCTTGGTAAATATTAATTCCCATCTTCTTGGCCCCTTCACAAAACAGATGAATTATTATTATTGCTATGTTAACAGTACCAGATTTTAAGTTATAAGTAATCAATAAAAAGATTCTATTTTTTAAAAGTAGTATGCACCAAAATATCATTTTTCAAAAAAATCAACTAAATTAAAGACAACTCATTATGACACTTAAATCACCTGAGGACATGGTATCAGTTGATGAAGTAACAATCACATAAATTGTTACCAGAGTAAACTTATAAGTAAAACTTTCAAAAAATATTCATTGAAGTTTCTCTGCAAATAAGCAATATGTGCATCCCATTTTTATGTGAAATTTGACTACTTTGCTTAAACAAACAAAATAAATGGACTTTTAGGTACAACGCTAGGCAGATTATCCTCCCCCTACCCCCTAAAAAAGCAGAAATGATACTTTGGTTACCTTGTCTTTCAAAAGGCCCAAGGACCCTATCACTTTTTCAAAAAGCTGCTTTCCGACATGAACATCAACAGCAGACAAGGGATCATCCAGGAGGTAGATGTCGGCCCCACTATAGACAGCTCTGGCCAGACTGACTCGATGCTTCTGGCCCCCACTTATATTCACACCCTGAAAATGGAGCAGGAGAAAAACAAGACCGGAGAAGAAGTGTGTAAATTTCAAAGCACATGTGGTTGCATCCAAAGGCTGTTTCATAGCATGGATAGATAACAACCCGAAATGAATGCTGGAACTTTTCTTTATTCATAATTTCCTAGGCCTATCCCCATTCCACTTCCTAGCACTACTAACTTGTGCAAATTAGCAGATATAACTACTTTCTCTTAACTGCTTACTGTCAAAACAAGATGCTAACAATTAAGAAGAAAAGAATTGCCAAATCCCAAACTCTGAAAAGTCATGCCTGTGGAATATTAAACAAGACTTTTGGCTGCCAACCATATACTGACACTAGTGATTATTTTTAAGTGACACATAGGAAATTGAGAATAATAGCTAAATTATCAAAGTAGTAATCAACATGTCCTATTTTCTCCTGTAGAAAGATTAGTACAAGTCTTGTTGGCAAAAGTACAATGCTAAGAAGCAAGAATAGGGAATATTTATCACCTCATGTAAGAATTAAAGTTGACATGTACAGCCATGTATGCAGAATTATGGGGCCAGGCCCAATTTACTTGATTTATTTTATATTTAGTGTTTACAGATCTGGTTTAAAAGCTCTCAGTGCAGCACAGAACTTAGCCAATGACCTATAATTGTAAAATACCATTGCTTCTTTGTATTTTTCATCATCTTCCTACTCAACAAACATATCCTAAATATGACTATATTCTGGGTGCCATGCTAGCACTTGGGATTCAAAGATAAGTGAAATAGAGCCTATGTCATAAGGAGGCCAAAGTTTATAGTTTAGCAAGGGAGAGAGGCATACATATATATGTGTGTGTGTATGTGTGTGTGTATAAAGCAATGTGATGTGCGTGTGTTTTTGTGTGATTAGAATAGCATCCAAATCACGGGTTTGTTGACAGCATTTAATAAGATGTGGGTAAAAATATTTAGGAAAAATCCAACACATTTGGATTTTTTTTTTATTTTTTGGGCACAATCAACATTAGGGATTATGACCCAATCACTCCTTTCTCCAATCCATCCTCTACCTTGTCATCATTTTCCCTGTAATATTGTCATTATCTTGCTTAAAAACCTTAGGTAGCCAAATCTCCCTCTTTTCATCACTCATGAGCAACAGAAAATTTCTTAGTAGAAATCTAAGATGCTTATATTTTGACATTAACTCATTTCTTCAACTACTCTCTTCATGCTGTGACTGTGGTTTACCAACCAGACTAAGCTTTCACACTGCCTTTTCATGCTGGGCAGAAGCTGTTCACTCTGCTTAGGAGACCACATCTTCCCTTTTTAACTTAAGGGTTATTCACACTAAAAAGTTCTCTATGAAAGCAACCTTCCCCTCGATGTCCCAAGTGAAGTGATTCATTTCCTCCCATCCTGTCTTCGTTCATTCATCCCATTGCTAGAGGTGGCAATATCCAAGTCAGTCTTTCTCACTAGCCTATGAGCTCCTACCTAGGTCATCCTTGTATTCCAAACACCTAATATCTGACACTAGGTGATTGATAAATATTGGTAAGGACAATTGATTAATATCATTGGCAGAGGTCCACTAGACTACAAATCTCTTGAAGGCAGTTCTCTTACTCACCATTGTGTACCCCATAGCAGAACAAGGGCATATAGAAAATTAATGTTTGTGGTCAATTGAAGAACGCCAAGGGAAAAGATGAGTACAAGTGAGGAAAATCTCTACAGTCATTATCTTTGCTGTCTCATAAACAACTGTAAACAGATTTTCTTTTGAAACATTCAATTACATCTTTGAAGTTCAAGATCAAATTGGGATAAACTTAATTATAAATAAAGAATTTATTAATGGCAATAGCATTTAATGTCTATATTAAATCTCTACTTCTTAGTTTAGATTTTCTTCCTTTTAAAATTCTTTATAGTTAAGTAATATCAGATAATTCATATTTTTAGAGGTTGGGTTTATCAGCATCTTGTTTAATATGTATTAACAAGTTGGAAGAAGAAGTCACATTTCTGCAACTTAGCTATGGTACCATTTTGCTTAGGGACAGTGAAGATGCTAGGAAAAAAATCCAGGAGTTGGAAAAAAAAAATCTATACAACACTATTGAGAAAATACGTCCATAGACTGTAAATGAAGTAAGTTTAGTTACAAGGTAAATTTTGGCACATTCTAGATTTTATACATTTCTACTTTCTGTAATTTTGTTTACATATATATATTTTATTTATCAATTTATACAATGGGACTATGAGATAACATATAGCCAGGGGTAAAAATGCCTAACATTTATACTCACTCTCTTTTCAGAAATTCAAAGCACTCAGTAAGGATTATTTATTCATCTTTACAGCACACATGAATGGAAGGCAGAGGCTACTTTTGCATTCATGTTTAATTAATGGAGATTTTAGTCACAGGTTAGGGATAATCCCTCGAGGTTCATACTTCAGCTCATGATATCCTCTTATTTGTTTTTTTAAATCCAAAACACTGAGCAGAGCAATGACTATTCATTAACACAATGAATATAAAATGGAACAAAGACTAAGATGATCGGGAAGCAAGTCCCTCTTAAGCAGGAATGAGCAAATGTGAAATAGGCACATTAATAACTGTATGGTCTCCTTAGAACATGGACGTGGGTACCACCACTAAAGACTGGTGCTGTTTTGCTCCTGTTGTAGCCTTGACTTTGTGTGCAAGAAATACAGGAACAAACAAAAGTATTATATTATTTGCTGATGAGAAAGTGAATAGCATTGTGCCAGTAAGCAAAACAAAAATGTTGATGACCTAATTGATGGGCTTTTATTCCCCCACATGGATACTGACAACAGAATTTCCTACTGATTTTTAGTCTGTTTTCCAAATAATCAATTATGTACAATTATTTTTCCTTAATACTACCATCTCTTTCCTAGGAATCGTGTGACAAAATTGTATAGCTCTTCAAGACCTCAGTAAAAAGGCTAGAAACATTTTATTAAAGCAGCTGAATGGAATTTTATTCCTGCACATGATAAATTATATTTTCCTTACTCTTTCTCCAATCTCAGTTTGATCTCCATTTGGTAACTGCTCCAAATCGGGAAAGAGAGCACAGGCTTCCAATACTCGCTCATAAAACTGCTTCTGCATGACAGAGCCAAAGAGAATGTTTTCTTGCAAAATGCAATTCTGAATCCAGGCCTGCTGAGAAACATAAGCCACAGAGCCCTAAAAGAGAAACAAGTAAAAGAAAAAATGTTTAACAAGGGAAAAGGAGAAGTTGCATGCACCACATTAAAGGAACATATTTAGTCTATAGTTTTTCCTTCTTTAGCTTTAAAATAGAATTTTTAATTTTCCAAAAAAATATATAGATCATGGTATCCTATTTTAATCTCATATATGTTTATTAGAGTTTCCATCAAATGAGTTAATTTGTGCTTTTTATTTACTCTCATAGTGTCTATCAAAATTATCTGCCTCTGGTAGTATTCTCTGGAAGCAGATGCTGAGTGTGTCAGTTTGCTAAGGCTGCAATAACCTTTGAGTGAGTGGTTAAAATAACAGAAATTAATTTTCTTACAATTCTGCAGGCTAGAAGTCTGAAATTAATGTGTCAGCAGGATTGGTTTCTTCTGAGGCTTCTCTCCTTGGCTTGTAGATGGTTGTCATCTCCCTGTGCTTCACATGGTCTTCCCTCTGTGTGTGTGCCTGTGTCCTAATTTCCTCTTCTCTTGAGGAATCCACTCATATAAGATTCAGGCCCACCCTATTAAGCTTATTTTAACTTAACTCTATAAAGACCTTATCTTCAAATACAGTCACTTTGTGAGCTACTGGGGGTTAGAACTTAATATACAAATTTTGGAGGAACACAATTCAGTCTATAGCACTGAGACAAAGTTGGGGGTACAAGTTGTATATTGGGGATCAACCCTGTGGAAGGGTTGGAAGATTAGGTAGAAGGAAAAGTAATACTGCAATGCAGACCCAGCAAAGCTTTGGCCAACCCTCCAGAAAACCATGGAGGAATATCACCCAGCAGAATTGTCCTGTGTTAGGCTGAGCAAAAGTGGGACCCCAGCTGCTATCTTCAACCAAGGCCAACCTTGAAGAAGGTGACTTGCTGATTGTACTGCTGCAGTTGGGTGGCAATTCCTTCCCAGAATGGGGATCTGAGTGGCACATCTCTGTGTCTTCCACATTAATCACTGCTCCCAAAATTCATTATTTGATGATTTTATGGCTTGAAATGATTACTTAATATGTGACAGTCTGCTGCATAAAATATCTTCTTATCTAACCCTTCTTTTTCTGAAAAGAACCTATAGTATTTGAACTAGAGACCCACCTTTCAATCTGCCCCATGGACTCTATCCAAATATAGATTTAGGAGTATTTTACCTACTGCACGCTCTGTAACAATACCAGACATTTAAAGTACTTTCTGACGTAGACATGTATGTAACTACTATTAGCCCTTTGATTTCTACTGATTACTTTAAAGATCAAAGATTAACTTTTAATTCTTCTTTGTTGAGTATGTAAGACACAGAATGGCTTTTGATCAAAAACAATATAATTCTGATCTGACCTGATCTTGAACACAAAAGTAATTGCTCTTGAATTGCCTTGTGAAGTGAATAATCTAACCTTTGCTTAGAATTGCATATTGAATCAGTCTGCGGATGACAGATATTTTGAATACTTGCTACATATTAAGCGAGTTAAGCAGAACAGAGGATAAAGAACACAGGAGAAAAGACTGAAAATATGAAAAAAATGATACACAATATAAAACAGAAACTAAATACTACACTGACAGTTATAACCTTGTATTGGCATCACATGAAAAAAGAGCTGATCAATTTTCACAGAGATGTAAATGTTTCCTTTTATTATTATTATTAAAATTATTATTTGCCTTTCACATACAAATGAAAATATGCTTTTGTTGCATTCTTAATAATGAAATTACAATAGAAGTTTTGCTAGTTCAAAACTGGTCCCCAAATCTCTGATGTTCTGTCAGGGAAGAACACTGATTACTGAATACTCTTCATAAACAGTGCCTGGTGTGAGCCTTTGATACTGAGAAGAGTGAGGGATCTTTAAAGAAAGCTTAGAGACAATAGGCTGTCTTAGAATGTGAACATTGTGATACAAAATACACCTCAAAAAAGTGATCACCTGAAACATTGAAAAACAAGAAGATGCACACAAAAGCACTTTGAAAACTCCAAATGTTAAGTTGGTCACGCCATTAAGATGACTATTTTATGTAACTAGAGATAATCAGAATGACACAAATTCTGGATAAAAAATATTTGGGGGAAATAAATCAGAGTGTGATACTTCAAATCTTGCCATTGATCCAGACCAAAAGCTTCCTGAAGGTCAAAGTGACCAGTTATAGAGACAGATAACATCTTCTGACTTAGACACCTGTAATTTAATATAAACAAAGGGTGTTCTCTCTGCTTTTTACCATTAGCAATGGCATTGTTAGGTTTCTTTCATCACCATGGACACTTTCTTAATTACAAACATTCAAAGATATCAGAAATGATTCTTAAATCTTACCATGAGAGTCTCAGCAATCATAATAAAGATAATGATAATCATACATATTCATGGGGAGCTAGCTGACTCTGTGCCAGGAACTAGTCTAGGTCTTTGCACATTATCTTACTCAATCCCCACCCCAGACTTTTCAGCTCATTACCATTATTAATGCATCAGGTGACACCTAGAATTGACATCATTTTTATCTTTACTGATTCCTAATTATTTTTCAAGATCAAATGAAAGGCTACCTCCTTTCCAATTCTTTTTCTAACTATTCAAAGCAAAATTTGTATTTTATGCTTTAATTTTTTATATCTGATTTAAACATTTCTCATAATTGATCTTGATATTTCTCTCATTAAACTCTGAAAGAAGAGGAGCATATCTTATGCATGTTCGTTTTTCTGGTACTAAGTGTTAGGCACATAGTGTGTGCTCAATAACTGCTTGGTGAAAATAGTGCAAAAACTGAGTGAAAATAGGAAAAAATTAATATGACACTCATTATGTTTGTAAAGGACACTCACTGACCTAGGGAAAGTTACTATCACCTTGAACAATAGAGAAATGGCTGATTACAATCATTACGAACCACCTAGGGCTATAAAGACAGTATACTTAAGGTTAAAAAGTAGTGGTTTTCATTAAGTGCAACCTTATCAGAAAAAGTCATGGGAATCATATATTTGATCCTAAACTAGGTAACAGTAATGCTGAGAGAAAAAGCAATAATGAAAAATTAATCAGTAAAGGGCTGGAATCAGGAAAGATATAAGGATATGAGGAAAGATATATCCTGAAGAAACACACAAGGAGTTAGAATTGGTTTTTTCCAGAGGGGAAAAAAAAGTTTGTGAAGAGAAACTGGTCACAGATACACAGAGCTTCTCCATCTTGTCACATGTGAGAAGGATGGATTGGGCTCTAAGGAAAAACTCATTGGGTAAACTAGTGTTTCAAAAAGGAAACAACTGATTAAGATCTTGTTGAATTTTTATTCTTATTGATTTTTAAAAATAGAACAATCAGCCAAGAGTAAACCTCCCCACAGTCCAAAGACTGATTCTTAAATATAAATTATTCATATTATTATTTTTCTGAGGTTTCTTATAGGTCAAAGATCCTACCCTTGAGCAGTTATAAGACTTCTTAGAAATGGAATAGCTGTAATTGCTTAGGGAACCTTGCTGAATGATAATTAGAAACCCAATCAAATTACAATATAAATCACATTGTTTCTCTATAACTGGTTGCAATTCAGTTAATAACATCAAACAATTACCATAAGCATTCATAAATGATTTGCTGAAGTATTTGGCAGACAGAATTCTGTTCCTAATCCATCCATAGTTAATCAATTTCTATGGAAATTGAAATGTTTGTTATAAACTAGAAATACCCATTAAATACTTGCATCTTCTGTTTAATTTGATAAATTCTTATTGGTACTAATGATGAGTTAGCTATAGCCTCTTACACCAGGAAATATTGAAAAAACGTCTTGTTGTTTTTACCTTTCTTTGGACAACTCCTGTAAGTTTCTCCATTTCTCCCAGAATGGCAGAAAGCATAGATGATTTTCCAGACCCAACTTGCCCTACAATAGCCACTAAAGCTCCTTCTGGAATCTTTATGTTCAAGCTGTATGACAAGAAAAGGAAAGAGTTGATGTAGGAAATGCTTGTTACGGTTATTTTTAATGTATATTCCTAGATGAACCACTGTACACAGCACTGAGCATCATTCCTGAAATTGTTGCTTTTCACATTCTTCTACAAACACCCAGCCTTCCAAAATGCAAACAAATGAACACTCTTGTGCTGCAGATAGAAGGAATGAAAATAGGACAGTAAAATCATCATGAAAATGAAAGGTACAGTGAGAGGTTTAAAAAAAAGTCTTATTAATTTAAATATATTTGTCTTCTTAAAAACTCAAAGAAATAAAAATACGAAGCATTATAGAACCCAATATTAAAATTTAAAAAAATTTTTCTCCAAATCACGACTTACTCTTTTAGTACTGGAGTCCCTGTTTTTTCCCAGGAGAAAGAAGCATTTGTAAACCCAATGGCATGATCTAGGAAGAAAAACAAATATAATGATGCATTTTAGAACTAATTACCTTCAACTCAGAAGCGAAATAAACATTGAATGAAAAGAGGAAGTGCTGACCTCCTATGTAGTTTGTTTCAATATTTTGAGGAAGAAGCTCCTCATCATTGAGAAAGTCTTCCAAACGATCCAATGATATTCTTGTCTATCAAAATAAACACAGATGGAATTTATTTGGGGTTCAAGTAGACTTAAACTAAAAAGTGTTTATTGTGATTTACGGCCTGATTAAAATTATTTGATGCAAATTGAAGATATTGATATAAATATAGCAGGCATAGTTTAAATTGTTTTAATGCTATAAGTAAGTTTATCCCTAAAGAGAAAGAGCAGTTTCAAGGATCAAAGACCAAAACTAATGTCATCTATCCTGGAAAGTATGAGAGGAAGAAACAAAAATTTCTCCTTGTTATTCTAGAAAAACCATAATAACTGCTTAATCAATAATTATAGAAAGATTAGTTTTTTCCAGCTTTAGTGAGGTATGATTGAAAAACATGGTACATATTTAAGGTGTACAACATGTTTTGATATATATTTGGAAACGATGACCACAATCAAGCTAATTAACATATTCATCGCCTCACATAGTTACCTTTTTTTCTTGTGTGTGATGAGAATACTTTGCATCTACTCTCTTAGGTATTTTTAAGTATAAAATACATTATTATTAGCCATAGTCACCATGATATACATTAAGTCTCCAGAACTTAACTTATCTTATAACTGAAATTTGTACCCTTTGATCAACATCTCCCCATTTCTCCCACCTCACCCCCAATCCCTGGTAACTACTCTTCTTTTCTCTGCTTCTGTGAATTAGACTTTTTTAGATTGCACTTATAAGTATTTGTCTTTCTGTGTCTGGCTTATTTCACTTAGTATAATACTCTGCCATGTTGTTGCAAATGGCAAGATATGCTTTATAAAGGCTGAAACATTGTGTGTGTGTGTGTGTGTGTGTGTGTGTTTACCACATTTTCTTTATTCATTTATCTGTCAATGGACACAGGTTGATTTTATATCTTTGCTACTGAATAATGCTGTAATGAACATGGGAGTGCATATCTCTTTTCAAGATAGTGATTTTATTACCATTGTGTATATACCCAGAAGTGGGATTGCTGGATCATATGGTACGTCTATTTTGAATTTTGGGGGGAACGTCCATACTTTTTTCCATAATGACTGTGCCAATTTACATTTTCACCAATAATACATAAAAGTTCCCGGATTTCCTTCTCTTCACATCCTTGCCAACACTTGTGATCTTTTGACTTCTTGATAATAGGCATCCTAACAGGTGTAAAGTGATACCTCATTGTGGTTTAGAAAGATTAAGTTGTAAAAGCAATTTTAAGATTGATGAATGAATTCTGCTGCTAATGATAAACAAAACCATGATTTGGCAAGAATAATATTCATTTACAATAAAATAGCCAGAAAATGTTTAACTACTAGTAGGATAAATAAAATCACCTTTTTCCCCCCTGAAACTGACTTATGTGAAATTTCTAGAAATTTCAGATAAGATGTAATTAGGCTGCAGTTTTTTTTTATCAAGTGTGTCACTTATATTAGTACATACAGCTGGTTCTTTTTCTTTTTTTCATTTTGGAAAATTGGTCTCCTTACTTATTAAGTGAAGGCAGCAGTGTACCACTAGGAGTTGGAATAACACTTTGAAAAACCAGACCTTTATCTAGATTCTAATTTCAAAAGCAAAACAAAACTGTTACTCTAATAACTGACATTTTCTTTAGAGAAGTATTCTGTGAAAACAAGTGTTAAAAGCATTACATCAATGGTTCTTCTATGCCCTCTGTTGGTTATTATAAGTGAAAAAAATATGAAAAGAGTGTAATGTAACAAAAATGGCTTAATTGGTTTTTACTACTCATTTATGTTATTCTTTATTCAAATAATAATAAAAAATAAAGGCAAAGTTCTTTGATCAAAGACCTGATTCCAATAAGCAAAGATTTACTTTGTTTATGAATCCAGACTTGAGGAAAAGGATTCAATGGAGGATGCCCAGACAACTCAAACCTGACATCCAAAAAATTTAGCTTTATAAATCTCAGGACAAAAGGACCAAGGAAGTAACTTTTTTGGATTCCCTGTGGTTTTAGCAGCCATCTAATCACTGTGTATAGTATCTAAATAGCCTCCAGAGATTGGAGATTACAACTAAAAGCAGACTGAACCAGGCATGTCACAGGTTACTTGTTGGCAGTCTGATATTATCAATGCTTTTTTCTTCCTCCTTATTCATTCAGTAGAGAGGAAATGCTGCTGAATTTTGAGAAAACATTCGATGCAGTTGTATATAAATCGCCTTATTATCAATTTTCATTTGAAAACAGAAAATGAATCCTGTGATGGCATAGTGGCTAACACCAGCTTTTAAAAAGCTAAGTAAAAGAAATTAACACTTAACAAGCAAAGCAATAGAATATATTGAAATATTTAAAAGTCACATTGATGGGGAAAAAGACATAGGCAAGGAAGACAGGATTCCTCCACTTCCATATTGTTCATTATTACTCATTAATTCAAGGAGACTAATTTTGAATACAGCGTTAAATAACCACAAAAGGTGAAATAAGACAAAGAAAAAAGGCAAAGAAATAAAATGTCCAAAAGTATAGATAGATTTCCGTAGAGGAATGATTCTTAGTTTAAGGTACTCTGTATGTACCTGGACCACAGTTGAGATCACCCCTGGCAATTCAAACAGAGGAATCCTTAAAATATTAAACAAAGACACAGATGTGAACACGTTAGTGGCTGTTAAAATATTTTCTTCATCCATTAAGAAATAGACACCAAAGGTCGCCAGGGACACCTAAAAAAGAGAGATATGTTATTTACTTCAAATATTTACTGATAACAATATTATGAGTTACAATCCTCCAAATTAGAAAATAATCTTAACAATATTGTTTTGTTTATGGAGATTCAGTACTCTTGCTGAAGAACATAAAATATACATTTAATATAGATCATAAAACTGTGTATCTTGGACCATGACATCCTAGAGACTATGTGGTCCAGCTCTTTTCTACAAGATGTGCCATATTTTTACTACCATTATTATTCCCACTTAAATTGTGTATCAGTTCATTTTTTCTTTAAAATGCAGAAGTTGTATGTAAACTTATTTTCCAGTTGTGTGTGCATACATTCTGACTTATATGTAATAATTATGCCTTCCTTGTGTCATTAAATTAACTGGAGAAGATATGAATAAATTGTGATTGATAAGATTTATATTTGCTCTTTTAAGTTTCATTTAGAAAAGGCAGAAAAGTTCAATCACGCATGAGAGTATGTTGACTATCATGTATATAGTACTGGCTTAAGCAAATGCTTCTTGGACATTTTTACCAAAGTATTCCAAATGTGAATATTGCTTTAACTTCAATAATACTCATGTTTTTTTAAATGAAGAAAAATAATATTTTAAATTATCAAGGGAGATATATAGGACTTTCCTTGATGCTCATCATATCCTGGAATGGTAACTTTGATTAAAAATGATGCTCCACTTATATGTGGCTTGCCTATCCTTTGGCTTTTTATATCCTAAAGCAATTTATACTCTAGCTTAAACAGCATGGGATTCCTGATGTTTACATGGTATAATAGAAAGAGAATAAGCTTACTTCATGTCAATTCACCTCTAAATACTAACTCTTTAACTTTGAAGGTATTTTCAAACTACTATGGACTTCAATTTCTTCTTGTGAAATGAGAAAAATAATGCCTTATTGTGAGAATGAAATAAGGCAATGTAGATAACTTGCCTGGTATGCAGTAAAAACACTCAATAATTGTTACTTCCCTTCCCAACTCCATACAATGCAGCCTTGGGTTCTGCTTAAAAGGGATTAATTAAAGTTTAGAGGTGGAATTGTGAGGGAAAAATAAAAATTCACTAAAACCTTTCACCCTGAAAGGTGAAGCTATAGCCCTGTTTATGTTAATTGCTTATCTGCTACTGTAAGACTGCTTGTCGCCACTCCCTGGTCACAGGAATGTTTGTGAAACTGATGTTATAAAGAAAGAAAACTGAAACTGACTAACAGCTGCAGCTCATGCTCCTGTAAGCAGCTCCCCCTTGCAGCAGCTTCCTTGTAAATTACAGTAACTTCCTTATGTGTACACTCCCTGGTATAAGCTGCTCTGTACCCCCACTCCTTGCTGTTGAAGTATAAAAGACAGCTCAGAATTTGGTGGAGGAATCTCCTCTGAGCCCACCAGCATTAATAAACCTGTTCTGTCTGCACCCTCGTGTGTTTCTCTCAGCAACATTACCCTGGATTTGCCGTTACAGAATGAAACTCTGAAATGTATATTTCTTTTAAGAAATATAGGCATATGTTCAATCTGTGAGAAATTTACAAAGAACTAAAATCTTATTATATATAAAAATACAGAGCAATGAAAACATACATATTTCCCCTTCTTTAAAACTTTTGTTCTCTAATCTACATAAATTATTGAATGTATTTCCTGAAAATTTTAATTCATACATAGAACATTTCACTTTATACACCTTAATTCCAAATAATTTGGAGGGGAATCTGTAAATCAAATTTGAAAATCAAAACAGGAAATATTGTATACACTCACCAAGAATGGAATGCAAGTTAACGCCAGCCTAGAAAATACAGCAAGATACCTAGCTGATTTTTGAAATTCCAATTCCTGCTCTCGAATTTCAATAATCTTATTTTGATAGAAGGGTTCCCAAGCATAAAGCTTGAGGATCTGTAAAGGAGTCAAACGATGATTATCTGACAATCAATACCACAGAAGAAAAAAATGCACACATACGAATACATACCACACACACACACACACACACACAATTGTGAAGGTAAAAAATGATGGTACACTCATAAATAAAAGTAAATTGCTTCTACTTAAGTCAAAATATTTCCTTGAGTTATGATTTTGGGGGGTTAGGGGTGGGGCAGGAGGAGGGAATCCCCTGCCTTACGTCCCTCACACCCCCCAATAACTTATTTCTGAGCCAGACTCTGGTAATATTCCAGCTCCAGGCACGGGCTCCATCGCGGTTCTTGCCTAGCTCAATTCTGTCACTCTTTCCTGCTGGTCCAACTCCCCATTTCTGTCTACTCCACATGTCTTCACAGCTAAGCTTTCTCCCTGGCTTCCCAGTTTCTTCAAGACAGTTGTCTTGGGACTTCAAGCTATTCTCTGAAAGGTGACTGGTGTTTTGAGATTGCAAACTGTTTTCTGAGACAAAAAATGTGGGGAAGCAGGATCATACACTGGCTCCCACATACATTTTAAAATGAGATAGACCTATATTCAAATTCCAGCTCTATCTTTTTGTGATGCTTAATTTTATGTGTCTACTTGACTGGGCTATGGTGCCCAGTTGTTTGGTCAAGCACCAGTCTAGAGGTTGCTGTGAAGGTATTTCTTTGATGTGATTAAATTTAAATCAGTAAATTATGAATTAAATAGATTTATCATCTGTAATATAGGTAAGCCTTATCAAATAAGGTGAAGACTTTCAGAGAAAAGACTGAGATCCCCTAAGGAGGAAGAATTCTACCTCCAGACTCAAGACTGCAGCATCAACTCCTCAGAATTTCCAGTTTGCAGGCCTGTTCTACAGATTTCAGACTCGCTGTCCCCTGCAATCAGATTAGCCAATTCCTTAAAAATAAATCTCTCTCTCTCCCCGCCACCCCGTGTCTTTGGAGAGCCTTAATATACTCTCACTGTCTATGTAAACTTAGTCATGATGCTTTAACTGCTCAGTGTCTTTGTTTCCTAATTAGTAAAATGGGAATGAGAAAATCTTTTTCTTGGGGTTTATAAGAATTATATGAGGAAATAGGTATAAAGTGATAAATACAGCTTTTCACACATAGAAAAAGTTCAATAAATAGTAACAATTATCAGTATTATCCAAGACAGCCTTTAAGACACATGTTATCAGATCCCAAGGATACCGACTGCTCGCACTTTTAAACTATCCTAATTTCCATTTGGACCTCTAACAATTTTCTAGCCTATTCCCTGCTGAGATTACTATTTCAAGTCTTGGAATTTGCTCAGATCTTGAGGAAACATTCTGCTATTTTACCTACAATGTACTAGTCCTACTGATAGTACAAATTTTCTTTTATGAATATAAGTATTTAAAACTTATAAGTATTACATTGCTGTACTTTTTTTGTATGCAGAGTCTACCGATTAACCACTGAGAGTTGCATTAGAATCATATTACTTTGGAGTGTGTGACCTTATTAAATAATTCAAGTTAAATTTCAGAGCTACTTAAGGCTACTGAATTTCATATAACTGAGTGGATATCAGTCCCTTCTCAAAGCTTCTTTGATGTAACAATTTCTTTCACTTTAGTAATTTACAATTTTGTGAAAATTCTACATAGCACAATACAGAAGAGCCTTTATTGATTGTAAGGTGAGTCAATGTGTACGTATAATGGGTACATACTGTGTGTATAACAGATGCACCAGGTAGAGGGAATTTCCAATGCCATTGACAAAGCCAGAAAGAAATTTCATGTGGGCTTTGTAAATTTCGCCCCTTAGAAAAATCTGATAAAGCATAATCTAGGTGCAATAGGATTTGAAATTATATATATATGAAAGTTCATGAGTTTTCACTCATTTTACTGCAGAAAAAATATTAGTGACATGGATGAGGTAGCTTTCCCAGGGGAAAAAATAATTTGCAACATATCATTTGTAGAATAGCATTTATATGATCATTTGTATTCCACATAAAAAAAGCTAAATGACATCTCATCACTTCCCCCATATAAATCTGCCTGTACACTCATGTCAAGGTTATTGACACTCTTGCCTGCTTCATCCCATCTCTTCCACATTATTCCTTAAAATAAATAATATTTTGTCTCTTTTAGGATATTTGCACTTAGTTGGGTGGGAAATAGAAACAAAATGCTTGCATTTTATTTGGCTTTGCATTTAAATGCTATTTTAGCAATAAAGATTCCTACATATCTGAAATCTGAAACCCCCTCCCAACAATTATACATATATTGTCATTTTGAGATACTGAGAATAGTACAAACTTCATTTATTGACTAATTTATTGCTATACTCTAAATAGTTAATTCAAAGGAATATCCCTTTTATATTTATTACCTTAATTCCATGTAAGATTTCTTTGAGTAGTTTTATCTGTTTATCTTTGTTCTTTTTTTGGCTTTTCTATTGAATGGAAAGAAAATAAAAGCATATTTGACAAAAATGGTAATACTTTTACTTATATGGCCATAGCTACTTCTTAAATAAAGTCTATTTTCTCTATTTTACATAAAATTTAGTTGAGAAAAACATCTTACAATACTTATACAATATTATTGTATTGATAATGTTGGAAAATAGTTATAATTAGGTAACTACAACCTACTTATAACACCCACATATCCTATTAAAATGGAATAAATTTCCAAAAGCTCTATCAGCTATGTATATATATGAATATATATATATTTGTAACAGAAGTGTCACAGGAATAAAAATAAAGACCTGTGTAAGCTGGATTAGTTCTTTGGGAATTACAGTAATTAAAATGTATATTTTCATTACCAGCTCTTTTCTTTTTATAAATACTATGTAATTTTTTGCATATTTATTCAAATATTTAACAATTATCATAATATTTATACTTATAGTTTGGGTATTGCTTCTCAAGGGTTTCTTCCACAAACATTGCCACTTAATGTTATATGTACAAATAAGCGTATATCTTATGCAGAACACATTGGCAAGTTAACATTCATAACATTATTTGCATAATTTAAAGGCATATTTTCTGTTTCATATATTTGCATATAATATTGAAATCTCTATGAAGGTTCTGAAACTCTAGATTTAAGTTCCAAAAATGTATTTCCATTTCTAATAATTTGACTTTAAATGGCATTATTTAAAATCCAGAATATTTTTTAAAAACTAGTTTAAAAGTATTCATTATAATTATAACCAAAACTGTTATTCTAAACACTAGCATCTTTAATACTTCTCCTTCATAATTATATGCTATTTTCTAATTTTCATCTTTAAAGATCACTCATCTTTGAAAATTTCAGAAAAGTATAACAGAAAGTGTTATTTTTATCACTTAAATCTATTAAAATAATAATAAGAAAAAAATTTCTCTTCCTTCTGTCTAATTCCACTCTATAGGTAACTATTCTTACAAGAGTGCTGCTTTATCTTTAGATTACTTATATGTTTATACAAATACATTTATAGCTATGTATCTTCATTTATTTATCTCTCTAGCATACACATGCGCATAGGTATAGTCACGTCTTAAAATTGGATTAATTATATAGATACATATATGCATGATATAACTCCATGTACCTATGTGAATATGTATATATGTATACACATATATATTTATTTAATCTGCTTTTTCCTCTAATATGTGATTAATTACATTTCCAGATTAATACATAGATATTGTTAATATTTGATGCATTTAAAATAATGCAATATGTTTCATAAACAATACATCTGTGTCTGTGTATGTTGGTTTAACATGTGAAATCATATGTCTCATTGCAGTGTGATTTCCTTCAGTACAATGAGATATGCTGTTTCTCCATTCCTACAGTACAGCATAGTACACACTGTCTGATACATGGTGGGAGGTCAAAACATATGTTGATAGTAAGATGAATGATTGACTGAATGTAAAGGAAGAATATTAAAATTAATTCAGTGAAGCATCTACTGTCCACTTGCTGCATGCAGTCCACTCTGCAGACATTCAAACATATTCCTACCTTCAGGCTGCATGCATACCATTCCATCTGCTTGATATATCTTTTCTTCAGACATCCACATGGATTATTCCTTTACCCTGTTGATGTACCATTTTCTTCCTGAGGACTTTGCTTCCCCTGTACATAAATTTGCACGCTTTGGTTGTCTATCATCTTATCCTTACTTATTTTTCTTCATAAACAAATTGCCACATGGTATTATGTTATATATCTATTTATTTACTTGCTTGATGCCTGTGTCCCCCCCTAGCCCCACGAAAGCTAGAACTTCTCAGTACTCCTCACTGATGTATTCCTCTGCATAGAACAGTGACTGGCACAGGATAGATGCCCAATCATTACTGGTTAAATGAATGCGTGAATGGCAAATTTGGATGGCTTCCGTTTACAACCTCTATTTTCTCTCTACCTAGAATTAGCTAGACGTTATTGTTGACTCAAGTCAGAAAACTCAGCTTCTGTTTGAAACATGTAACATGAGAAAGTCATTTTCTTACCTTCAGCCTTTTTACTCTAGTTGCAGCTAAAGCATTTATTGGTATAACAAACACAAGGACTGCCACCCCTGCTAATACTGCTGAACCCAGCTCTTGCCAAAGGAGAGATACAGCCATCAGGATTTGAAAAGGTCCTGACCAGAGGAGATTGAGGTTTGCTGTGAAGTCCATGAGCTGCTGGGCATCTGCTGACATCAAGTTAATAATTTTCCCAGTAGAAAACTTTTTTCGAGAAACATTTGATAAAAGTAGGGACTGTAAAAAGAGAAGCAAAATATTTTAGAGTTCCATAGATTATGGGGCAGCTTTTAATCAAACAGTGGTAACTTTTCATGTCAACTCTTAATACGTTTATGAATATATACAAGGTTATTTATCTATTGGGGTCATAAAAAATCAAGAGACATAATTTTTAGGTGAGAAACATAATGATTGATCAAAGTACATAGCTTTGGAATTCTCTGTATATTGGTAGAGAGTAAGATTTTGGTTTCTAAGCAAATAACCCTTTACAACTTGTTAATTACAAAATTGCAAAAATAAATCTGTTCTGGACCGATTGAGCCTCTCTTCCATTTGTATACCCATAATGCTAAACCATCTCAATGTTATCAGTACGAAGTACATGAATGAATCAATGAATATCAAATGCATACTGATGAATAGTATTATGCTAAAAATTTGTGGAAAATTAAAAAAGGACATGGCCCCAATTCTCCAGGTGATTACAGTCTGCCTGTGGAGCTACACACACACAAACACACGCACACAGGCCGATTCTAAGTGTAGAAGCAGCTAATAAGGGCCTTGAGCACTTAGATGAGAGTATTGGAAAGGTTTTATGGAGAGATGGAAATATATCTTTTGTTCCAAGGCCCAATTCTTACTTTCCACTTGCGTGTGCTATTTAATACTTATATATTGAATCCAATATCTCCAAGATATGTATTGGTAACTTCTTACTAAGGATGCTGATAGAAATCCGTTTATTTTATTCTCCACCCATTTAAAATTTCCAGTGAAATATATAGATAATGGTAAAAGTACTGGGGGATTTGTATTTCTACTGGAAACCAGGCAAACGTCCACTCACATAAGAAAAATTTTATGGAATTTCCACTACATTGATTTAAAGAGAAACAGGATTGAGAGTTAGATCCAGGAGGCACTTGAAATCTATTTATTAAATAAATTAATAATTCAGAGGAAAAGCTCATCTGGAAAATAGTAGGCAGGACCCACAGTGGAACTCCTCTAACATTGCCTAGTTTCAGGCTGAGGGGCTATGTAATGCAAGGTGACAGTGGGGCATAGGGTCCAGTGGAGGGACTGCATGGTCTTGGTAAGCTCACAAGGCACCAGCATCCCCACAAGGACAGGGCTCCGTGGCTACTTCAGTGTTCAATCCTCATTTATATTTCTGCTTAGAAATTGGAGACACTTCTGCTACTGACTAGTAAGGAGGACAGTTGACCTGATGATAAAATAGA
This sequence comes from Daubentonia madagascariensis, assembly GCA_023783475.1. Lineage (NCBI taxonomy): Eukaryota > Metazoa > Chordata > Mammalia > Primates > Daubentoniidae > Daubentonia > Daubentonia madagascariensis. Next base: position 17,061,883 of record JAKFHU010001684.1, on the reverse strand, counting down.
ATGACTACTGCCACAAGAGGGAAAAAAGGAAAAAAATACTAGTCACTTTAACAGTTACACTTATAGTCATATGTCATATCTCCTCCAAATGTAGTTTTTTAATATCCCCATAGTAAGCTACTGACCAACTAATGAGGACAAGTAAAACAATGGAAATCCAAGAGCTATACTTCTCATTTTAATACAGTTCAAATTAACTGAATTATCAAAGGAATAAAATAAATACCCTCCTTTTGGAAAGAGGTATTACAAAAAACATGAGAAAATAATTTAATATCTCCTTGTGGTCTTTACAGAGATATCCATCAAAAATGCATAGTAAGAATAGAATTTATTTTCAAGTTGCAAACACAACTGTCAAATTTTTGAAAAACACAATGGAACCATCAAAAGTCCAAATGGATGCTACAGTAAAATGAAATTTGTTAACTGATAGATAAGTTCAAAAATGGTTCCCAGATATTAGATAAAACATTTCAAAAAATGAATGATGAAAGAAAAGATTTAAGGAATGGAGAAGAGGTTCAGGAAATCACATACACACATATGAGATATAAATATACACATAAATGTATCCATTTCTATTTATATTTATACTTCTTTAATATTTAGAGTAATAAAGAACACAGTCTCTAGAGAAGATTGCCTGAGTTCCAAGGCTAGCTCTTTCATTTTAATAACTTTCTGGCTTTGGATAAGTTACCCAATTGCTCTGAGTTTAAGTTTCTGTATATTATAATATATTATGTGACCATTATATCTATAACTATATCAACAACTGAATATATATCTATGCACATAATAGTGCTTAAAACCAGACACACTATATATATATACACAAATACTACATGTATATTATAAAATATATATACACATATACATATATATATACATACTATTATTTTACAAGAAAAGAATGAGAAAAAATCATTAAAGAAAATATAGAAAACACTTTCTCTGAATGAAATATTTTAAGCCAAAAAGCATCCAGGAAGTATTAGCCAAATTAGTTAGAAAATAGCACCTCCTCTTATCTTGGTGAAATTAAAATGAAATCCTGATAAGCACCCAGACAGGGAAAAATCAAAACAAAACAAGTAATCCTAAAATGGTGGGGGTAAGGATGGAGGTGGAGGATTGGTAGCAGCTTTCTTTGTCATACCTAATGTCAGAAGACAGTGTGGCAGTGGTTAATAAGGGTGTATGGAGAAGGTACTTTGATATCTGTCCATTGGAAATATAAATTGTTCAAGACCTTTTGAAAGATAATTGGAATTCCCATTAAAATTAAAATTATGTCCCTCTATCTTTAAACCCAGAAATCCCACTCCTAGGACAAAAACAAGGATATCCTTGCACGGTAAGGATGTTTTATGTACATTGCTCATGGTGTTTGAATAAATTAAGGTTACAGACACAAAACAGAATATTATATAACCATTAAAAATAGAGTTATATGGGTGAGATGTCCAATTTTTGAACACACAATGAAAAATGAAACTTTCAAGAAAAAGGTGCTGACAATGTCGTCCGAACTTTAGAAAACAATGCAATCCCCTCAAAAAGATTAAAAAAAAATATATGCTATCAGTGAAGATGGTAAGCAAGGAGAAAGAAGGAATGCAAAAAAGGGAAAAATGTGACAGTAGTAAAGAAAGTATAGCACATATGAAATAATTCTATCTATGCATTTATTTAAATATATGCTTGTATGTAAGAATAAATATATTTAAAAATAAAAGAGATTACATATAAAAATGAATCACAAAGAAATTATATTCACAAAGTAGTTTCTCAATATTTTTCCTCATGAAATGTTACTAAGTAAACAATAGATTATACAACAGTATATACCAAATATGTATGTATGTATGTATGGAAAAAATATTGAAAGAAAATACACCAATGCTTATCTCTAGATTCTAGAATTATGGATGGTTGTCATTTTCTTTTTCAAAATTTATGCATTGTACACATTTTCTTCAATGAACAAGAGAAAATAATCTTCAAAAGTTAATTGCTAATTAATATTCCACTCTATGTGTATACCACATTTTCTTTATCATTCGTCTGTTGATTGATGAGGTTGTTTCCACATGTTAGATATTATGAATAGGGGTACAATTAGTGTGGAGTTCAGATATCTCTTCCATATCCTGATTTTAATTCTTTTGTATATATACCCAGAAGTGGGATTGCTGGATCATATAGTAGTTTTATTTTTAATTTTTTAAGGAACCTCCGTATTGTTTTCCAAAGTGGCTGTACCATTTTGCATTCCTACCGACAGTGTGCAAGTGCTGTGGTTTCTCCACATTCTTGCCAAGACTTGTCCTTTGTTTTTTTAATAATAGTCATCCTGACAGGTGTGAGGTGATATCTGATTTGATTTATATTTCCATGATGATTAGTGATGATGAACATTTTTTCACATACCTGTTGTATGTCTTCTTTGGAGAAATGACTATTCAGACTTTAAAAAGAAGGAAATTCTGCAATATGTGACAACATGGATAAACTTTAAGGACATTATGCTAAGTGAAATAAGCCAGACACAGAAAGACAAATACTGCATGAGTTCACTTAAATGAGGTATCTAAAATGGTCAGGTTCATAAAATCAAAGATTGGAATGGTGGTTACCAGGGGCTGAGGGGGAGGGAAAATTGGGGAGTTATTAATCAACAAGGTACAAAGTATCAATTAACCACATAAGATGAATAAGGTCCAAAGATCTGTTGTATAATATTTTACCTATAGTCAACAATAATGTATTTTACCCTTATAATGTGTTAAGATGATAGAGTTCACGTTAAGTGGTCTGACAATAACAACAGAAAAAAATTACTTTCAGAATATTATAGAAGACTAAAAGTCACCATATAATTGAATGTTGTTAACATGGCATTTTAACATTAGGAGAACTGATTTTTTCTTTCAATATTTTTTTCTGCCAAATAAACCTTTGCATTTCTGTAAAACACAAAATTCACAAGCTATGAAGGGCAACTTAGTTTCCATTTATTGCTAAATTAAACAATCTAAACTGCCTTTTTGTTATATGAAACTATTTGAAAGAATACTACAATAGGCACTACAATGATAGTAGATGGTGCAACATTTCTAGAATTGTCTGGTAGAAAGTATTTTAATCTGATAAAAGAGAGAAAATGTGACTCAGATAAAAAGAAAAGACCCATCTTTAAAATCTCAAACAATGTAAAAAGTTTGGGAGTTTCTAAATACTCTTCAATCAAAATAAAAATTAGCCAAGGTATATTGTTATCACAATCACTTTTTCTAAAAAACTTAAAGTTCTATCCAAGTTTTAGATTCCTTTTCTACAGCATTTTCATATCACATAAATCCCAGTCAGCACACACACACACACACACACACACAAGCATAACTGTGTGACTCATCTATTTTTGAAACAATGTGTTTCACTTATTGTAATATGCATTAAGAAGATCCAGATAAACCAGATACAGTTCCATGCCTCACAAACTCCTCCAACTGACTGGAAATACCTTGATTACCACTGAGTTCAATACACTGTTTCTTCATTTTATCATCTGATGATAAAATTCGTTTTATAATTTCACATTCTCCCTCACATATATTTGTTTCTAGACTCATGGCCATGACTCTAGTTCATATCTTTATTTCCTGAACTACTGCAATAGCTGTAAGGTTCTTCTTTCCAGCTCCACCTGTTGTCAATTCTTTTGTCCTGATCATCCACCTTATGGCTCAACTGGATCCCAATTTCCTATACAATTAAAGTACATTTTTACAATATATCTTTCAAGGTTCTTTTTAAAAAAAGATTTTAAAAAGCAATCTATTCTGTCTTTACTATCTCTCCCCACTATCCTGTACATGAAACATTTGTTTCTAGTCAAATTAATCTGCACACCATTTTCTGAACAGGCTTTGTACTAATTTCTGTACTTTTTTTCTCCATATTATTTCAACAGCAGAGCTGTTACCAAATGCAATTTATCCTGCAGACCCACATCATGTAATATTGACCATGAAACTTTTCTGACCATCCAGCTGGAAGTTACACACATCATTTAATGTAGAGCTGGAAGGGCCCCAAAATCCTGTCCGAATGATTCTCAACCAGAAGTACAAGACGTGGTGGACCTCAAGGTGGGGGTCACATAACATTTATAAGAATACATTCTTCAATTCCTTTGCGTACCAAGAAGGGTGCCAGGAATCACATTTCTACAAGGCTGTCCATTTTACATCAAACCTAAGCATAAAAATAGACAGTTTTCCCCGGGTCTTTGAGTCTTTATTTCCAAAGGCTCCCATAGCATGTAAAACTTTGATTAAATAAATTTGTTATGTTTTTCTTTTGTTAACCTGTCCTTTGTTATAGGAGTGACCTTAATAATAGACAAGGAAAGGTATTACACCTTTGTGATCCTACAAAAGACTATATTTTTAGAGGAGTTTTATGTTCACAGCAAAACTGAAAGAAAGGTACAGAGAGTTCCCGTATATCCCCTGCACCACATATGCATAACCTCCCCCATTATTGACATCTCCCATAGAGGGGTACATTTGCTCCAACTGACGAAACTACGCTGACACACCATTACCATCCAAAGTCCATAGTTTACATGCAGGTTCACACTTGGTGTTGTACATTCTATGAGCTTGGACTAACGTGTAATGACATGTATTCACTATCACAGTATCATACAGAGTAGTTTCATTGCCCAAAATATCCTCTGTGCTCCACCTTTTATGTTTGTAAATTCACTCTTTAGTGCATTTACTTTTTTATGGAAGTTTATTCTTTTGTGCTTGTAAATCCACCCATATCTCACACCCAAACTCCAATGCTCTTGTCACTGAATAAAATCCTGTACCATATTGACTGTATATCAAAAACTAGTGCTAGCATTTAAATTGATTCCTAGATTTTCTCGTATCTTTCCTCCATATTTGGATTCCTCAGCATATACCACCTCTAGAATTAGGACTGGGTCAGCCTCCCTGACCTTATATTGGGTTGTGCTCTACAGAGCTGGATAACTCTGCTGCAAGTTCAATTACCATTTCCTGGCTCAACTGGTCCAGGGTCATTCCAGGATCTCTAAAACCACTCTATGGCCCCATTTTGGTCCAGTAAGGTGAAATGGCCTATAATGCTTCATGTCAGTAAAGCCTAAATTATAATACTTTCTTCCACTTATACCAATTCTGTAGCTTTCTCAAAGGCCATTTCAAGACTTCCTTTCTTATGTGAAAACATTCTTAACTGTATACAACCTTGGTAGATTTCCTGCTCATCTGATTTTTAAAAAAAATCTGCATTTAGTTCCACATATTTATTACATATGCTGACAGTTTCCCCCAATTTCTTGAAGGCAAGGGCTTATTCATTCATTCATTCACTCAGTCATCCAAATTTTATAAAAATTTATAAAAGCCACTGTCTTAGATAGTAAGGATACAATAGGTAAATAAGTTCCTATTCCAAATCTTGAAGAACCCACAACTTACAGGGGAGCACACCTGTTAATTGAATAATTCATTAATAATTAGGGAAACTCTTTAATCGTTAATAATTATGATGTAAATAAAAAGCTCTGGATGGTAAAGAGGTGGTGTTTAAAATTGTATTTTCAAAAAAAGGACAAAGTAAAATTTAAGGTTATACCAGGAATAAGGATCAGCCAAGTTTGGGGGACAGGGCTTAAAATGAAAGAAAAGCAGACGACGACTGAATAGAAAAGGATGGCTTTGTTGCATGAAAAAATAAGGTAGATTGAGCAGAGGGAGAAGAAAAAGGTAGTATGTAGAGTAAAAACAGTTGTGGAAAGAGGAACTTTTATTGATGCATAAATATAGACAACCAGGAAGGCATTCAGTTCCATTCACTTTCTGAAGGTGAGTTAAGTGACATAACAGGAAACAGGGATCATCATTTTATTTCATGGATTATATATTTTATTTCATGACTATAAGTCCTAGGGACTGTAGGGGGAAAGAGCCCTATAGAGAAATTAACACAACCAATATTGAGTCAAAGTTCTTTTAAAGTAAAACAAATGCATATGCAAAGGACACCTTAAGAACTTTTTAATATATGCTCCTATTTTTCTAGTCCCCTTATTTTAAAGTACATAAGGGAGCAGTCCATTTAGAAACTGGGAATTCCTTGAATTTTGTTTACCTTTTTGTAGATCAGTCCAATTACAGCTGTTTTAATTTTTGCTGAGGTGAGCGTGTTAAAACGTTGATATTGCTGAAGTATCAGGGTTTGCAAAAAGACTACAACAAAAAGTGCCACTGCATAACCATAGCCAATCCAGCCAAAATCTGAGCTGTGTTCACAGAAAATGATCATTTGCCTGAATGTCATAAAAATTGAGAAAGGGGAAGAAATGTTAAACATCTGAAGTAGTTAAAATGCTTATGAGAGTTGAGTATTGCCAAAATGTTACACACACATACACACTCTCTCTCTCCCTCTCTCTCTCTCTCACACACATAAACCCCTACCTTTTCTTTTTCTCTACCTGCTCAATTTGGTATCCTGACCCCCTCCCCCATTTTTTAACTCAAGCATTAGATGATAAAATAAATAAAACAGACAATTATGTTCACAGCTTGTGAGTAAGAAGTTATTTTCTGGTTTTCATATGGTAATCTCATCAAAAAATTAACTGTTCTAGTCTAAATTCATCAGAAAAGTTGAGAAATAGGGACATACACATTTTTTTTTTTTTGCTGGGCACAATGTCTGAGTTATTTGGGAGGCTGAGGCAGGAGGATTGCTTGAGCTGAGTCGGAGGCTGCAATGTGACATGACTGATGGCACCTGTCAATAGCCACTGAACATCAACCTGGGCGACATAGTGAGACCCCATCTCTACAAAAAAAAACACAACTTTTTTTCCCAAAATCATGCACTTTGTCAAATATAGGGAAATATAACAATCAGAACTTAAGTAGGGGATCTCTTAAGATGGCACATTGATGCACGTTTTAAAGGCTTGATTTATATCTCATCTTTTTTATTGTTACTTTTATCCATAAGCAATTTCCCTGTTCTCTACCTTTCCTTATTTCCTTTTAAGTTTGGTGTCAGCATGGTTATGATGATTAGGGTCACTGCTGGGGTACAGGAAAACAGTGGGGATGGTTCCAAACATAACTATCTTGGTTGTTTATTGTCCCTCAACTATAAACATTGATTAAAACTCAGAGTGCCTGATGTCCAGTGTTAATAACATTTTATATGTGATCTCACCCTTTTATAAACTGCATCTACGTGGTGGAAAATAATAATAATTTTAAAAGACTACATATAGTCGTCAAAATGATGAAAAAAATTGGGCTTATACTCCGAGATACTGTAAATTTATATGTCATTTATTTTGCAGGCATATGGTTCTTGGTTTATTTAAGTAGTCTCTTCTATTTCATAGGTGAAAAGTTTAGTATTAGATGTTTTATAAATGGACCTTTTTCACTGTGAACTCTGCAGATTCAAAATGTTCCACGTCATTGTAAATAGCCATTATGAGTCAATTCATAGGTTATTAGAACAAGAAGGAAATCCTATGCAATTAGGTATGAATATGTCTAAATTTTTTTTCCCAAAGGATAATAAATTTAATAACTCATTCTTTATATAAGTTTAAATTTTATGTGGTAAATAAATATAAATTTCTACGCTTTGATCTATTTTATTGATGGCTTAGACAGCTAATACGTGAACAATTAAAAACAATTTGCCAAAATTGCTTTATGATTCAAATACTTTAAAAGGTTAACTTTATTGAAATCAGACTTTAGAATTAAACATACACCAGTGTCTCTAATAGTAAAGCCTCTAGTTACTAACAATTATTTAGAGCATCGTACATTCTCAATGATACTATTAAATTTTTCCATACCCCACGTATACATAATAACAACAGGAGATTCTGCATTTCTTAATTGATCTCTATCAGATGTCATCCATTGGGACACCAAATTATTTTTTACAAAAACAACTTACTAAATGCCTTCTTGGTCTTGGAATTAAATTTCATGAAAGAGGAGCACTATTCTCCCTATTGTGCATATTCCTACCAATTAGACCTTTTCCTTTTTCACAAAATCAAAGAACTAAATGACTATCACCAGGTGCTAAAGTGGTTCTACAGATATTAATCAATAATTAATCTGTACTCAAATCTGCACTCAAATCTGTACAAAAATAATCTGTACTCAAGTCATGGTAAAGACCATAAAATAATATTCATAATATCAAATATGAACACCAATTTTTTGTTTGATATTAGAATAAAATTCATAAAGGAAGGAAAAGAGCAAACACAACAATCAACAAGAAACATATATAGTAAATAATGAAAGTATTATTCTACTAGTAAATTAATAAAAGTATTATTTTTATATGCTTTATTATACATATGAGTCACAATATTATGACAATGTGCATTAATCCTTAAAGATAATCCTTTCTAGTAACTTTTCCTTATCAAAAGAGAATATATACATCTCAAAATTTCCTGATAAAATTAGCTCCTTCAGGGCCAACTTATGGCCATACAAACTCATACAATTCTTTTTGGTTACTCAATTGTTACTCAACGTGGAAATGTTAAGGTTATTCAGCTACTATAGAATGACAGTCTCTTAGAAAAGTATAACTTTGGATAAGCCCACTTATGCAGTATTCTATTCAGGAAATGTATTTGAGTTATGTGTTCCAGGCTTTGTGCTAAGAACTAAGGACACAAGAATTGAATAACACAGGATTCTTTACCTGGAGGAGTTTGTCATCTAGGTAGAAAGAAAGACGTGTCAACTGACTCATTACAATGAAATATTGAAATTCCTGTTTTGCAGGTGTGATCAAACCAGTTTTTAACCAAGTGTTACAAAATGTATCACAAAATTTGGAAGACTGTTCTCTACTCCACAGACATTCTTTGGTATCCTAGATGCTACAAATTTTTGGAGAATATAGAGAACATAGAGACACTGAATTGCTATGATCAATGCTATTTTAGGAAAGACAGTAGCCACAGTAAGATTCTTTAACGAGCTTCTTGAGCAGTAGTCATTGGCAAGTGGGAATCAGATCATGATTGAAAATGTCTGGGAATTCCTTGCTACCCTTCCCATTGAGAAGTTGAATTTCCTTCCCCTAATGCCCCTCCCTTTGGATTTTGGCTGACTTAGAGACTTGCTTGGTTAAAATAATGTGGCAGAAGTGACATTATGTGATTTCCAAGCCTAGGTCATAAAAGACTTGTCTGAGCCTCTTGGAATGTTCACTCTGAGGAAATATAGCTGCCATGTAAGAAGTCCAACTATCTGGGACTTCTATGCTCAAGCTAACCATTCAGAGAGGGGATGGGGAAAGAGGGAGAAAGAAATTGAGAGAGAGACAGAGAGAGAGATCTGGCCATTTTCAGCCACCTTAGCCCAGGCATCAGGCATGTAAATTAAAAAGTCATCTTGGACATTCTAGCACCAGCACACATGGAGAAGAACCAAGATAACCCAGTTAACAGCTGGAACCAGAGCACCAGCCATATGTCTCATACCAACCATAAGAAATAGCTACAGCGGCAGCTGTCTCCAGCTGTTCAAGATACTCAGCTAAGGTACTTAAGATACTAAGGTACTAAGATACTCTGCTCCACTCATTGTGGAGCAGAGAAAAACAATCTTTGTCTGAAGTCCTGACCCCCCAAATTGTGAACACAATAGAATTGTTGTTTTATGCCACTAAATTTTGACATGGTTAATTTTGCAGCATTAGATAACCAGAATAGGGCAGGAGAGGAAGAAGATGCCGGTCAATGCCTCTGACAGACAGATTTCTGGTGACACATAAGATAGACCTATGGTGACTCCTGGGATATACTGAGGTAGGGGCAGAGGCAAGGAGAAGTAGAGGTTTGACATTTCACTGGGGGTAGTGGGGGTTAATCCAGGAGACATTTGGCTTATAATTCTAAAAGACAAGGGAGCCAAACAGAGAATTTGGGATGAAAAATGGCAGGAACAGTTTTCTGAAAGTAATAAACACCTTCTTGCCCTGGATTTCCTGACTCCATTCTCTCTTGGTTCTTTTCTTTCTGCACAAGCCACTCCTCAATATCCTTTGACAGATTTCTCCATCTTCACCAACTCTATGCATTGGAATAGCTGATGGTTTTGTCTGTGGACGTATTTACTTGTCTTCACTTATGCTTATGTGGTCTCATCCAGAACAACAGCTCGACGTACTTGATCCAATTTAGAATAATTCCAATTTATCACTTCAGCCTGTGTCTTTCCTAATTCTTATATAGACAATTGCTTGCTCAACCTCTACATTTAGATGGCTGTGTCAGAGATCTCCCAAGACCACTCCCTAGCTCCATGATTCGTTAAAAGAACTTACAGGACTCAGTATACAGTCATACTCATGGCTATAATTTATTATGGTGAAAACATACAAAGCAAAATGAGTAAAGAGAAAAGGTACAGGGGTTAAAGTCTGGGGGAAAACAGGCAAAAACTTCCAAAATTCCTCTTCCTGTGGAGTTGCACAGAGCATGCTTAATTCCCCCAGCAACTAGTTGTGGCAACACATGTGAAATGTTGTCTACAAGGCAAGCTTGTTAGAAGCTCAGCATCTAGGGATTTTATAGGAAGCTGGTCAAGTAGCAACCCTCTTCTTAACATACACCCAAATTCCAGACTCGCAGAAGGAAATAAGGTATTCAGAATGAACCACATTGATTGTATATAAACAGTTTGGACACATGGAGCCACTCTTATCAGTTAGGATAGTGAGAACCCTCCCGAAACTCAAGTTCCAGGTGCCAGCCAAAGACCTCTCCTGTAAACAGGCCTTCCAAAGTCCATAGTCAGGCTTGCTATGTTAATTCGTTCTTGCACGATAGCTAATAAATATTTCAAATTTAACAAATCCAAAAGCAAGGCCCATTCCCTATTCTAGTCTTTCCTGAGTTTTCTCAGTATATGATGACTCATTTATCTTGTGACTTAAGTAAAAAAAAAACTCTGAAGGCATCTTTGACTCCTTGCTTCCTCTCTCAGCCTACATTCAGTTCATCAGTATATTCTGCTGACTCTGTCCTTAACATAGAGCCCGAATCTGACCACTTCTTAGCATCTTCATTGCTACAACCTAGTTGAAGCCACCATTGATGTCGGCCTGGATTATCTCAATAAACTCCTAACCGGTGTTCCTTCTCCCACTCCTGCTCTTCACTTTACTCTCCACATGGCACCCAGAGAGATCCTTATAAAACTTAAGTCTAATTACATCATTCTCTGCTCAAAATCTTCCAAAGGCTTCCATTTTAATGTGGAATAAAAGTCAATGTTCCCATCATATTTCATAAGGCCCTTCAAAGATCTTTTTCACCCCAAGACCTTTCTGACCTCAATTTTACCACTTTTTCTCTCAGCCTCTTTGTTCCAACCCCACTTCCCTCCTTGTAGGCCCTCCAAGATACCAAGCACGTTCCTGCCCCATGGCTTTTGCCCTTCCTGTCCCCTCTAATTGCAATAGATATTGCCTTGGCTTCCTTCCTAACTTCCTTTAGGACTTTGATCAAATGTCACCTTATCGTGGATGTCTTCCCTAATCACCTTACATAAAACAGCAACTTCCAACTCCCCAGATTGACATTCCCCTAACTTGCTTTGCTTTACTTCTTTCCTAAGCACTGATCATCTCTTAACATTATTTATATTTGTTCATTTGTTTATTGTTTCTCTCTCCCCTCTGAGTGTCATCAGAGCAGGGACTTTGTTCTGATTTTTGCTCTATTCACACAGTTCACCCAGAAGAATGTTTGGCACATCACAGGTGCTCAATTGGATGAATATATTCTTGAGTTTTATCTGGAGTTCAGGTAAGTCAGGATCAATTATATTCTCATGAGTTAAGTGGATCTTAAAAGCTCTAACAACTCGAAACATTTTCCATACTAAAAATGTAATCACAGGTTAATAAAATAATATGTTTCTTTGTATTTCTTTTATATGACAGTTAGAGGTAAGGCAATGTCTCCTTGAGAAACATGGCACACAGTCAAGGGCTCAATTTCATTGTCTGCCTGCAGACCCTTGAAGATAGATATTATAGAAATGTTTCAAGTCATTTCCCTACATATATAAAAAATACATAAAATAAAATATATATACACACAGACATATATACACAAATATATATTATAATATATATTAGGTAGTAATATATATTTTTATATATGTCATATATAGTAATTATATATTTATTTATTTATTTTATTACTTTGGCTGATAAAGTTCAATTTTTAAAAGGCCACAGCTAAGAAACACAGTGAATGTATCTATCATTTCCTTTTCTAAACATAACATTCAAGCAAGACTTCCTAGATTTCAGTCATGACTCTGGTTCTTTCTAGCCATGTAGACTTGGGCAAATTACTTGAACTTCTCTGTCTCTGTATCTGCATTGTAGTAATGAGTGTAATAATACTTCCTACTTCATAGGAATGTTGTAACAATTAAATAAGATAAGTAATGTGATGGTTAATTTCATATGTCAACTTGCTTCGGTGAAGAGATACCCAGATAGCTGGTAAAAATTATTTCTGAGTGTGTCTGTGAGGGTGTTTCTAGAAGAGATTAGCATTTTAATTAGTAGACCGAGTAAAGAAGATCCCAGGGCCTAGGGACTCAGCCAATCTGTTGAGGGCCTGCATAGAACAAAAAGGTGGAGAACGGGCAAATTCACTCTATCCTGAAGTTGGGACATTCATTTTCTCCTGCCCTTGAACATCAGAACTCCAAGTTTTCTGGCCATCAAACTCAGACTGGATTATACTACTAGACTTCCTGGGTCTCCAACTTGCTGACAACAGGATTGTGGGACTCCTTGGCCTCCATAATTGCATGAGCCAATTCTCATAATAAATCCCCTTTTATATATCTATATATATCCTGTTGGTTCTATTTCTCTGGAGAACCCTGACTTAATACAATTAATATAAGGTTTTAGAACAGTGCTTAATACATAGTTGGCTTCACCAAATATTGACTATATTACCAGAATCCCATTCATATCATAGACAACCCTAATAGAATATCCATACCCTAAATAAAATTCACAGTAAGGACATTCTCCACTCTTTTTTAGTACAACTTTTATAGTAGAACACTTGCTTGTCATTTACCTGTAGGAGGGAAAACAAATGCACAAGACTTCAACTTACTTCATTATGAGTGGGCTAGTGAAAAACAAAATATCAGCAAACACTTTGAATAAAGCAGCTTGAATCAGGACAGACTTAAAGGTGTTCCACAATGCGTAAAGTAGAGATGGTTTCCGGGTATGTGCCTCTTTACAAAAAGATGCCTACATAATTAAAGAAAATAGAAACAATGAGAAAATTGGACAGAACTAATATTAGTAAAAATGAAATATATATTTAAAATAACCATGAAATAAATGTACTCCAAAGACAATAAGGTAACAAGGAAGGAATAAATGCAGTTAAACTTGAAATTATAAGATATTATCATTGGTATGGTATGTATTCAGACTAGTTGGTGATATTTACACCACGTAGCATAAATGGTAAAAGCAATAGTTGTATTTTATCACTTTTGTGAGTTTTGAAACTATTTCATTAATATAAATACAGTTTTTTTCTCCAAATTATATTTTCTTTTAAGGAAGTCTAGAAAAGATATATATGTGTGTATATATACGATGCTAGATGTGGAGTACCTATCCCTGTTCCCATAAACTTTTTGGCCTTGGTCACCATAAAATTTACTTGGACCAATAAATGTAATGCTTTGAGACATAGAAGTTATCTCTGTCACCATTTAGTGAGAAGTCAAAGATATATATACATATCAACATTATTTGCTCCCAAACATTAAAAGGAAGTGATGCTGAATAGTTTGAGGACAGAAAAATCTGCAATAACAACCAACTGTACTTAGAGAAATGGCTTGTCATTTCACATATTTTAGAGATTTTATATATTAATAGAAATAATATCTTATATTTGGAAAAAGTTTTAATTAGTTATAGGTAGTAATTAACTACTCTAGGATTTAAAGATTAATTACCTTTACTTTTTGCCTCTCTTGATTCCTTAAAACTTCCTTCCTCCATTGTTTTTCAAAGATGGGACACACAATGTAGGAGGAATCACTTTCATTTAGTTCAAAAAGATCCTCTCTCTCCAAAGGTTTCTTATAGCCTAATGTAATTAGTCTAAAAATAAAAGAGTAAGGTAAACAATACAAAAGAAATAATCAAGTTAAAAAGAATTTTGCATGCATTTATTTCACTCCTTAATTTATAAATTATTTTATTGATCAGGATACAATGACTAGATTGTGTATTTGAAAAATCATACGACTTTATCCTGGAGTTCAATAATGTGCAATAATCATTTGTAATGTTTAGAAAGGCTGTTTAGACATCCAATTAGTCAGTGAAACACTAACTTCATTTACTCATCTTATATTCGGAGAAGATATCACTCACCTATCTCACCTCACTTACTGAAATCTAACTAGCAAAATTTCACAGTAATGTATTCACCCAACCACCCAAGAACCCACATTTGCTTTTAGGCCTGTATCAGGGGAGAAACAGATCCGATAGATCCAACCTCTGCATTTACAACTTTCTTCTGTTCCAGTAGGACTTTATATACCCCTTTATGTACCCCTTTGCCACCTCACTTTAGAGATAGTCCAACTAGATGTGGAGTAGCTGTCTTTACTTTATAAACTTTTGGCCTTGGCCAGATGACCTATTTGACCAATAGAATATAAGCCAATGTGAGAGTGTCATTCTGAGTTGATTTCTTAAGAAGTATAGCAAGTTTCTGCCAGCCTTTTAGTGTTTCCACCTTCCTCCATTCAAAGAGCTTGACCCAGGGACATTGTGAATAATTATTCAAGAACAATGGGTCTAGACAGAGAGGCAAACTAAGATGCATGGTCTAGTTATACCACAAAAGTTATTGTAGGAGACAATGAATTGTATTTACCCACAGCTATCACCCTGCCCTACTATCTTCCTTCCGACAGGAATCTGATATTTATTCAGTTGAAAATCTCTTGGACTCAGGGGAAGCCCTTATCCCAGGCACAAGGTTATGAATTATGGTTGGTCTGAACTAGTCCTGGTAATCTCATTACCCTCTGCTTGGGATTAACCACATAACTCAGTTATGGCTCATGACATCTAAACAAAAATCTGCTGGGAAGAATTTTCTTTTTCAAATGAAAGCACCAAACTTCAAAAGGTGAAAACATTTGATCTCCCCTCTTTCCCTTTCCTCCTTCCTGCGGGCACTTGAGGACATGATGCTCTGAGATATAAAATCCATCTTTGCCACCACAGATGAAAAGTCAAATAATAAGTATGGGAAGTAGAAAAACAGAAAAAGCCTGGGCCCTTTATAACATTTCTGATACCTCACCATCCTTTTCCTAGCCCTATTGCCAATAACATAGAAAATAAAAACCTGTTTTTTAAGCTATTATTATTTGGCTATTCTGTTACTTGAAGCCAAACACACTCCTAAGTGATAGAGTTCAGATATATTCTGTGAACTTGGTGACCTGACTTGTTCAGTAAGAAATTAAACTTATATTTAAACCCATGCCTTCTGACTCTATAGCCTTAGTTCTTCCATTATAAAGTGTATAAGCCTAAGAGACAATAACAGAGCATTATACTACTCCAAAATGGGACCACTTTCATTGTCATTGTTACTGAATAATCTCAATTCATTGACCCTGGGATGGATTTTAAACCCTGTGGTAACTACAGTCTTCACTGGATTCAATGTTACTTTTATTATAATAAATAATATCCTATACAATTCATATTTAAGAAAAAGGCTTAAATGTAATAAGAAAAGACCTTCAGTAATCATGTTTCAGTTGGCTCAAATAAGCTGGATATTTTCCTGCAGTGCACTTTTAAAAACATATTAAGCAATAAACTACTTTTGTGTCATATTAAGTCCTTCCATTTCATTCCATAAAATAAATATTCATCTTCAAAATAAGACTGTATTGATTTTCACCAAAGCATTTTTAATAACATTTACTGCCTCAGCATCTTGAGTTAGAACTGTGCAAAACTCAGCGGTTTTGGTTCAGGGATAAGTGACCCCTGGCTTTCATGCTGAGTCTCCAAATAATGCAGCATCTGAAAGTGACACTTAAGTTGAATTGATTGTGATTCTCATGGCTTGGTTGCTTAACTCCCTTGACTTCCCTTTTCCCAGGTGTGTACTCCCTCTCCACATTTTGCTCTCTTCTGGAGACTCTGATCACATGGGCTGGTCTTAGCTTCTCAGAAAGTTTTAAAAAAAAGAGGAAGCAAGGAAGAGGTATTTCTTTAAATCACAAGTTGAGGCAGCTTTTTGGAAAACAACTAGGACCAACAGTTGACCCTTCCAATAAGTGAAATGTGTAGCATACACCAGGTCCCATAAACTTAGGGACTTTATTCCTAAAGCAGTGATAAGGTTCATACATGCATTCTATATTTTAGAATGATATTTCTTTTCAAAGGACATTCACTTCAATTAATTTGATCCTCATAACTCCCTAAAGCAGGCACAACAATATTACTTTCTCATTTTTACAGGCAGTTAAACTCCAAGAACTCCAGAGATCGGTCACTTTTGAAAAAAGGTATGACATAAACCAGTGCAAACTTAACAAAAGTCAGACAGTGCCTTGAAATGTAATACCTCCACTCTGTTTTTAATTTTATTATCTTAGAGAGAATTATGAATATATTTAGCACTAATAAGGGTATATAAATATCTCATCCAACTGATGTAAAGAGAGTAGAAAGATGAAATCAGTCTCCAAAAATTGTAGTTTGGGACAAAGTTGGTTAATGTATGAATTTTATTAATGTGGAAGGAAAAGTTAGGACATATTGAGTAGTGTATCCCTGGTTAAAATAATGATTCAACTGTGACTTATAAAACATTAACTAGATTTTTCCTTATATATCAAGGGGATCATTCCAAGACCATGATTATTATACTCTGATGACAGATTATATTTGCTAATAAAGTTTTGGTAATTATTTGATCATCAAAATGATCTAGATAGGTGCTACCTTAGGAATTAAGTCTCATAAGCATATAATTTTCTAATTATTCTATCATCTGAGCACATTTAATTGAATTATTCATAATAATTATGGGTGCTTGAATTTGGCCTAGGAAATAATTTCTGACTTTATTCTGTAACTCCAAAAATAGATCTGAGAATACAATTGACCATTGTCTTCAAAGGGACATTCTCTTCAACAATAGTTATGTTTCAACTGCAATTGTTTAATCACCACATAAGAAACCAAATCAGATTCATGCCAGTGACAGTGCCAGATAACAGCATGCTATGAAAATACTTTTTATCTACTTCTGAGATGTAAAATTTAAACATAAAATAAATGTGATAGTCAACAATTGTAGCTTGATGATTTGTTTGATTGACGTAAGATACAGATTTCAAGATACTAGGTTGTCATATTTTTAAATTTGCTATGTTTTATCTTGCTTATTAAATTTAATTTCAGTGTCTTACTTTATTTAGGACACCTAACAGGATGTTTGCAATATTTAATATATATGTATATTGTTTTTATAGTTTGATAATCAAAGCCTTAAAATTGCATTTACTTAAAATTAATTTAATTTGCATTACTTAAATTCTGTGATACCTGTGACTTTAAAACAACACTGAAATTTTTTAATGCCAGAGCACAGAACAGACATCATTCTTTCTTTCAATTCACAGATGAAAAACATTCAGGTTTGGAAAACATTTCTATACATATGTGAGTTTGAAAAATCAAAATAATTAACTGCAAATAGCCCAAATTTACATAATGTCTATCTGAACTTTCTCTTTTCTAGTGTGCAGCTTAATGTTATATAGTGGTATAAAATTTTTGCCATCCTCCTTAAGTGATTACTAGATTTGTGTAACTTGGAAATCTTATCATAAGTCAACCACTCTGCCCGGTATTTGCTCACAAGTATGTAAATTTTTCATAAGTACGTAAATTGCTTTCATAAAACCCACTAATGATCTTCATGTTGCCAAATTTAATGAAGAATATTTCGTTCTTGTTTTAATTTACCCCTTGTCAGTATTTGGCCCTATTAAACACTTTATTTTTCTCCTTTCTCGACAGTTTCTCTTTTCTTAGCTGTCAATTACACTGTCCTTAGACACTTCTCTTAAATTCTGAGCACCTTTACGTAGCTTCCCTTGTAGACTCCTTCTCCTTTTGCCATTTAAATACTGATTCCCAATGTCCCATTTGTTCAACCTATTCAATGGCCTTTTCTTCTGGGTAATTTCATTCATATTCATGGCTTCATCTACTGACCTATAGTCAATGACTCCCAAATCCATAGGTTGAAGATTTATCCTAAGCCTTAGAACCACATATCAAAACACTGGTTCATGTGATGCTTCACAGGCATCTCATATAAAAGCTTTCCCAAAGTGAACCCACAATTTTATACCACACTTGAACCTCACAGTTGTCTGAGCTAGAAACTGACATTTATACTATACTTGTCCTAGTTCCTCAATTTCCTCAATCAACTCTCTCCTAAGTAGCTTTTCTAAATAGTTCCCTCCTCTTCATCATCTTTATTGTTATCATAGCTCAGACTGTGACCATAAATCTCCCAGGATACCTTAAGAGCCTCTAATGACTCTCCCTGTCTCCATTTCCATCTCTTATACACCACAGCCACACAATTGCAAAGGTGATTTTCTGAAATGCAAATACGATCACTTCACTGCTCTATTGTTCAGTGGCTTCTTATTGCCCTCAGAGTGTCCTAGAGAACTCTTTATGATCTCTCCCTCTGGCTTAATCTGTCCACCCAGTTCTCTCTCACCTCTGTGGTTTACAGATGGTATTTGCTCAACTTGGAATACCACGTGACTTACTCCTACACATATTTGAATGCTGGTGAAAGCATTAGTATCTGTTAAATCTTCCCTAATTGTGCAAACTTACGTAGATGACACTCCTGAAAATTTGTGATTGTTAATCATGATTATGTTGCCTTTTGCCTTTTTTGATAATTGATGGTCTACTTTTCAATCTTTATAATTTTACTATGAATTCCTAGACAGCAGAAAGGAAGTCATTTACCTCTGCATTTTTAAAGATTATCAGAGTTCAGAGCATCTAGTACCCATTTTTTTTAAAGGATTCATCTACTCTTAAGAACATATCTGTAGATCAAATTGGGCAATTTTGTTTCTAACCAACTATGTAGAGCAAGGAGCATAAAGGTAGGAAGACACATTTAATTTCACATTATCATGAACTTTCTGTCATGGGGAAAAGAAATACATTTCTAAAGAATGCTTGTGAATTTATAAAATAAGAAAAAGTCAACTCTTCTTACTTAATATGATTTAATTCCTATGTTAAAGTCAGAGTTCACCCTGGTATCTAAAGAACATCCGAGCTTTCACTGTACATTATAGACAAGTGATTCTATGAGATAAATCATAATATATATCTTACAAAATGATTAGTTGTGTGTATATGTTTTAATACTAGCATACATAAGTTTATATGAGAGCATTCCTAGTAAAGAGTAGAATGAAATAGCCAAAAAAAAAGAAACTAACCATGAAAAGTGGACTCATCAGAAATTGGTTTATAACACATACTTGTGTCTACCTGGGTAACAACGGACAAGTGCTTTCTCTCCCTGAGCCTCAATTTGCTCATCTGTAAATGCCTATCTCATAGTGCTTGGGGGAGAATTAAACGAAACAATAGACATAAAGTGGGTAGCATATACTTGATGCTAAAAAAAGAAGTTCATGTCTCTGTCCCTGCATAGTGCTAATGAGATACAAATTCCATAAAGGGACAGACATATTGGAGGAATATAAGTACTGTTTCTGTGGAACTATTTAGTATGTTATTACCTGTGATTTCTGTGTAATTAATAATATGAAAAAAATCTTTACAATGTCACTTTGTAAAACTATTCATAGTGAGAGCAAAAGAATATCGCTCAGGAATTATTTCCCTTGGAACCTTCCTCAGCATGATACGCTACAAATAAATTAGTAAAATTCCTACCTGCTGAACCAGGAATATGTCACCTTACTGAAGAATGAAGCACTTTTTTCTGAACTGCATTTCTGGAAAAGAAAACATATAGCAAGTAGTATATGAAGTAAATATATTTAATTTGCATTTGAAATATTTTTGTCAGTAGATGGAAAAGTAAACATGAAATAATTTATCAACTCTATCAAGTCTAGGAAATCTAAGCCTTTTTTAAAGTTATACATTACTTTCTACTTCCTCTTTCCCTTCTCACTCCTGGTATTTCCTCAGCTGTGTTGATAATAAAATGAGCAGTTTCATATCAAACCCAGAAGACTTGAGACAAAACCAACTTAAGTTGATAAAAAAATTTTAAATAAAAACAGTATTTATCTCATATAAGCAGATATAAAATGAATGTGAAGAATATTTGATTTGATTAGAACATGTGATGCATTAAAGAGTTCAGCAGGTATCAGCCAGGCTGACCCAAACCAGGACACAATCCAACTGATCCAGAGAATTATGAATCAAATAAAATGGTGGTTGTTTTAAGCATCTAAGTCTTGCAAAGCTACTACAGATAGCTAATTTAGTAGACTAAGAACTCAATATTTGATTTAACGTTCCGTCTAGGGCTATTTTCCATGTGAAAACATCTTATATGAAGCCTTGTGCATCCTCTGGTAAATAGTCTCCTTAGATGTGGGCCAGGCATCTTTTAATGAATATATCACAGTAACATCAGAGCATATTTTACCTCCCAGAAGGAATAGCAGCCAGGTTAAAAAAAAAATCCGGTGAGAGTAATTAATCCTTACCAAGCACCAGGAATGTACAAATGACTTCTCAATGAATAAGTAATTACTGAATTCATATGGTGGATTTCACTGAGTTTATTATTTATATGTTGCTGCATAGCAATTTCTATGTAGAAAAACAGAACGTGACAATTCTGAGAGTATCTTTCAATGTTCTAATTTACTCCCATCTTCTCCATTAAATATTTCTCATCCTTCTAACTCACCTATTCTCGCTCTGACAGTACTTCTAGTCTGCAGACCTCATTGACCCCAAATGAATTTTTCATTTCCCTGTCCCCCCACATCTACTACAGGCCTTGTTTTCCAAACTATTTTATATCTACTGAACTTTTCTATCATTGGGCTTACAGCAATGGTCCCCAACCTTTTTGGCACCAGGGACTGGTTTCATGGAAGACAATTTTTCCACAGAGGGGAAGGAGGGAGAATGGTTTTGAGATGATTCAAGTGCATTACATTTATTGTGCACTTTATTTCTATTATTATCACATTGGAATATATAATGAAATAATTATACAACTCACCATAACGCAGAATCAGTGGGAGCCCTGAGCTTGTTTTTCTGCAACTAAACAGAGTCCCATCTGGGGGTGATGGGTGACAGTGACACCTGAAGTTGTTGCTTATGTCCAGTCTACTCCATAATCTCGTTTTGGTTGCTGTCACTGCAGAAAACCCTGCTTCACAAAGACAGGATGTTGAAATGGAAGCAGGCTTTCCAGTGCTTTTGTGACAATCTCAGGATATTCTGCCTTGACTTTAATCCAGAACATATGGAGATTTGAAATTGTCTTAAACATACTTTTAAGACCACCATAATTTGAGATCTCAAGCAGTTGATCCTCGTCTAGCATGGACAAAATCTATTCACCTGGCTTATTCACAAATGGGGTACAGATCCATTCCTTTCCAGTTCAGGGGTCTTTTGTGGCTGGGAAGTAATGCTCAAACTCTTTTGAAAGCTGAGATAGTTGATCATGCACCAGCTGGGAGAAAGAAGGCCCTGGCTCAGTCTCTTTCAAAATCTCTGCTAATGTTTGAAACATGTCAAAAATCCCAATGTTCACTCGTCGCCCCCATAATTCCAGCTTGGCTTTGAATGCAGCCACTTTATCTGCTGACTTGAACACAGTTGTCATTCTCCCCTGAAGTGACAGATTGAGTTCGTTGAGCAGGTTGAATATGTCACACAAGTAAGCAAGTTTTGTGACCCATTCTGTGTCACTGAAATGTGCTGCCAGTGGTGACTGTTTTTCTAAAACAGATCTCTGGAGTGGCTTTTGTAATGCAAAAACTCTGGCCAGTGATCCACCCTTAGAAAGCCATCTCACTTCTGTGTATAAGAGAAGACATGTGTGCTCTGCATCCATCTCCTCACAGAGCTGCACGAACAGACCTGAGTTAAGGGCATGTACTCTAAAGTCGCTGATAATTTTAATCACATCCTGCAAAATATTGTTTAGTTCAGGTGACATTTTTTGGCTAACCAGCATTTCTGTATGTATGACACAGTGCACAGACTCACATTTGGAAGCTACCGACCTCCTTGACCTGAGTAGTGAAAGCAGAAAGCCGTCCAGTCATGGCAGCCACTCCATCTGTGTATATAATGACACAAAATGACCAGTTCAGTTTTCCTAATATGTAATCATTCAAAGACTTGAATAGTTCTACAGCTGTGGTGTTGGTTGGCAACAAAAGTGCACATAACATATTCTCATGCACATCCTCCTGAAAAATATATTGCACAAAAACAAGCATTGTTGCCTTGTTGTCAACATTGGTAGAGTCATCAACCTGGATTGCATATCACGGTGACTCATTAATCGTCTCTAACAATTGTGCTTCAATATCCTCTGCTAGTTCACCAATTCATTTAGTTATGGTGCTAGGCGAAAGAGGAACACATGCCACCTTTTGAACTGCAGCCTCTCCTAAAAGTTCACGGCAAATGTCTTTAGCAGCAGGCAGGATCAACTCTTCACCAATAGTAAAGGGCTTCTTAGCTTAAGCAATGCAGTTAGCCACTAAGAATGATGCTGTTAGTGCAGACAAATTTGATGGAGTGGTGGCCTTCAATAATTGCTTCTGTTCTTCGCATTCATGTTTTTTTCTTTTGAAAAGCTCTAAAGGCTTGTCTTTTAATGCAGGGTGCTTGGTCTCCATGTGGCGAAGCAGTTTTGAAGGTTTCACGGCTTCGTTAGATAGCCAGTCGCCACATATTATACAGAGTGGGCTTGGGGTATGTGAATCACCTGTTGCAATGAACCCATAATTTAAGCAGGACTCTTGGTATTTTCTTTTAAATGCAGCTTTCATTTTATTGGCAGTCTTAGAGTCTTCTGCTGTCTCATCATTGGGTCTCTCCTCCTTTTCAAGGAAGCTCTCCTGTGATGTTTCTTTTTTGCTCATTTTTGGTAGGTTTAGCTCGTAGGCTAACCAACACTGTGACTGAGACAAGTGCGCGTGAGGGAAAGAGGCGCGGGTGGAAGTGGTAAATAAAGTAATGGGCAGGCAATGTGCAGACTAAAATAAGTTTCAGATTCTGACTTAAAGCCTGCTACCAGATATAGCTGTACAATTGAAATACCATCAACTCACTTGCCACTGTAAAGCCTGCCACCAGATGCAGCTTAATTGTCACTTGCCACTCACTGATAGGGTTTTGATATGAGTCTGCAAGCAACTGATTTATTATGGTCTTTGTGCAGTCAAACCTCTCTGCTAATGATGATCTGTATTTGCAGCTGCTCCCCAGCCCTAGCATCACCACCTCAGCTCCACCTCAGATCCTCAGGCATTAGATTCTCATAGGAGCTTGCAAACTAGTTTGAATGTGCAGTTTACATTAGGGTTTGTGCTCCTATGAGAATCTAATGCCACTGCTGATGTGACAGGAGGTGGAGCTCAGGTGGTGTTGGAGTAAGGGAGAGCAGCTGTAAATACAGATGAAGCTTCACTTGCTTTCCCTCCGCTAACCTCCTGCTGTGTGACCCAAAAAAGGTCTGTGGCCCAGGAGTTGGGGACCACAGGCTTAATATGCATTTTGTAATCATACATTAACATGCTGACTTAAGAGCAATTTTCACTAGTATGGAGGTCCTGTTATTTCTAGATTATAGCAGAGGAGCAAGAAGTATTTAAACCACCAGACCACAACATAGCCGGGGTTCATGACTTAAAGAAATATGTTGCTTTCAATTTTCCTTGGGTCCAAACTTGAGATGTGGTCTCATGGGGATATGGTTTGTGTGACCAATTACTTTGTTTAATATCTCATAACCCCTAATTTTGGGAGCTTCCTTTGAGGGTATTATAAGAGGGGTCTGGGAATCGTGAAGGAAGTTATGGGAAAGTGAAAGTACATGCTCATGGAGAAGGGAAAACATTTAGAAATCAAAAAGAACTTTTGTTTTCTAATCACTTAAAATGTGCCAGATTTTGTACTATGTATATTATCTCACCAAATATAACATACCTTTATGGTAGAACCATTTTTGTTATCCCCATTTTACAGATATGGAAACTAAGGCCCAGAGTTTAAGAAATACCAAAGATCTTACAGCTAAGAAGTACAAGAGACTGGATCTAATCCAGTTAGTTTATTCCATCTTCCAGTCATAATCCCACAGTCTCAACTTTGTATTAATACCTGTTCAGTACTGTTTCCACTACTTAAAGAGACCTTTCCTCCTGTCCACTGTCTTCTACCTCACTTCTCCTGGTTTTAGTGCTTCAACCCTATTGGGAATTTACTGCCTTTGGTAATTTTTTTCCTCCCACTCCAGCCTCCAAGGCTCTGATACAAGTTCTGTATTCCATAGCAATTTCAACAAACTCCCCAGGGGTAACTTAAGGGTTCCTTCAGATTTGCACTCACTGAATTTACCCCCCACCTTACCCAACGATCTCATGATTTCCTGACAGGTGCTTCTCTCTTATTAAACTTAGTATATCTGGAGGACAGAAACTATATTTGATTTATCACTGTATACCCAGTTTCAGCCCAGGGCCTAGCTCATAATAAATGTTTTGCATGAATAAATGAGTGAATGAATGAATGATGGGTGGATGCAAATCACAACCAAAAAAAAATTTATAAGCATCTATCCTTAGGTCACCATGCCAGCCCCAGAAACTCAATCAGAAAGGCATGTTGTTAGATTTTAGTTTAGGTAGGGATTTTTATGTAAGATCTATTATATCAAAAGCATAAAGTCTCAAATATAAAATGTAATCACACAAGGTTTTTCACACACTTTGAAGTGATAATTTTTAAAAAATTTGACGTAATAATAAATAGAGAATGCAATTAAAATGAATATTTTCAACCTAAGTGGACTCCTGATCCTTGAAGGGTATCAAAGTTGGATAATAATCAAGGAATAAACATTGTTTGAAAACTAGAGGAATAGCTGACTAGAATTTTGGGTGATGAACTTGAGTTTTGTAATTGTTCAACCTACAAGTTTGTGGTCTACTGATTTTGATCACCTTTGTTGTTACACTGATGATATTTAACCAGTTTGCCTGACTGAGCCTGCCATCTCTACTATACGGTAAAAAAAAAGATATTGTCCTGATGTTCACATTTTCAAGGGACTTATTTAGCCCCTCTATTTAAAAGACTTTTAAAAGAGTATTTCACATGTAATTTATTTTACTTTTAAAGAAATTTATAGCTTTGTTTTTTATATGATCAGAAGAATATTTATTTGACACTTGGAATTACTAAAAAAAGCCAGGATTAGAACAAGTTCCCCTGATCTGAAATCTTTTTTTTCCTTTGTTAGGACTACAGAATAACTTGTGTTAAAGGGTGTTTCTAAGCCCCTGTCTTGTACAGTGATGATAAGTGAAACAGATAGAAGCTTTGTTAGGGAAATTGCTCCTGACACACAACTGAAGGGTTCATTTCTCTGACTACTGCTCTAGCACATGACTCCTATTGTGGAAGAAGCAGGAGTAATCAGGCGGCAGAGCAAAGCACAGTTAAGTGTCTGCAGTTTCCAGATTTGCCCCAGACCTCAGCGTCCCCAAACTCATGTCAGGTACATACTGAGTATTATTTGTCCTGAATCACTCCTGTAGTTTTAATGGGATCACCCACCGGTTGTAGAACTCCACCCCAACCTGTAACCCCTCAGCGATGATGACAGGTCCACTCATTCTCTCAAATGCTCATTTCTACTTACACAAGAGTTACTTATCTCTTTAAACAGAGATGCCTCTTTTGCACCTCCAGCTCCAAGGCTGAGTGAGATCTTGACGGCTCAGGTTTCACACCATCCTGGGGACTTATCTTGGCTCTGAGATTGAGTGTGTGTGGGTGCCCGTCTGTCTCTGGGTGCGATTAGTACAAAAGCAAGGCTCTAAGACATCAGCCCACATTCAGGGTCCAAGGAGTCAGCACTCCCCGCTTCCGCTCCCCCACCCAGAGTGGCCCAAAGACTTGCCACTCCTCTCTCCCCCAGGACCAAGGAGCTTTACCTGCGCAGCATCCAGCCGCCCTGGGACTTGCTCATAAGAGCCGCCAGCGTCCCAGCTCCGCAGGCTGGAAAACATGGTCGGGGGGCGCCCTGCGACTGGCTGCGGAAAGAGGTGCTGCGCTGCGGCTGTCACCTCCCTGGGCAGGCGACTGACAGTTCAGTGTGGGGAAGGTGGGTGGAGGACCTGCGCTCAGTGCTGGCCCAGTCAGCTGTTACCTAGTCCTCTGTCTGCCCTTCTGGGGGTGTGCCTGGGGCGGGGTGGGGGTGGAATGGGGAGGAGCCGGCTGGAAGGAAACTGGGGAGGGAGAGGAGGAGGGACCTTCTGCAGAGTCAGAGGATCCCTACCTGAGGGACCGGGAGAGTTTGCAATTGACTCAGTGGCTCTCAACCTTTCCATTTCCTGGGGTGCTGTGTTAGAAAACCTGTGTCCCTTTTATGATAGAAGCACAAAGCTCACTCCTCTCTGGGATGACATTTGCAAACAATGTTACAGAAAGTTGTTGAGGACAACGTGCTCAACACGTTGAAAATTCCAACAGTGGAATTTTGGGGGGCAAATTTATTGCAACAGCCTTAGTATTAAAAAATGAAATACTCCCCTTAGTATTAGAAAACCATAACAGTATATTGCATCTAAATTTTGCTCTTCAAATTAATTGTAAAGCAAGATAATAAATGAAAAACTTCATAGTAACTACAATTAGCAAAGACTTAATGTGACATGATGCATAAAGGGAGGTATGAAAACTCAGGGTGACGTGTTGATTTTTACTAAATATTAAGAAACCATAACCCTTGGATTAAAAAGTGCAGGGGCATGCAACAAGTGACTCTGAGGCAGATAGTTGATACATGACACACGTCATTGGTCTGATGAAGCCCATTTTGTTTCACTTAGAACCTGAAGCAACAGAAAAGGGTGAAGTCTTAGGATTTCCTAGTAGTAGGGATAAAGATAAAGCAGTGTAATATTTTGCAAGGATGGGTATTATGTTTCAGGACCAAGGAACATTCTGTCTGCTTCTTGGGATTGATATCACAGGTAGATGAGGATTTAGAACAAGAGGAGGCCCACTTCCTGAAGAAAAGGGCCCAAAGATGATACCTGGGGAAGATTGAGTCTGGCTATAGAATGGGTCAAACTGTGAGGAAACGGACAATTTCTGCATAAGAATTTAGACCAAATGATACTTCATGGAATTGAAGTCCTGGGGAATGTTTAGAACACAATTTATTTGTCTTCATCCCTTTACACCCTATTTGTTTGGCCCTATGCAAAGATGAACTTGTAGATTTAACTTTAAAATAAATGTGTCTGTGAGGAGTTGAGAGCACAACTCAGGACTTAGAAACAGTCTCTTTTCCTTTCAAAACTTTCTACTGGCCCATGTACCAACGTGGGAACTCTCACACTCATTCAGCAGCCTCAGCCTGAGGAACCCTCTCCCTGTCTGTACTTTCAAACTATTCACTCTGTGTATTCTATGTAGAATAGAAAAGACAAGGTCTTTTTGTAGTGGTGGCCCTTGTTTTTTCAGATATAGTTTCAAGGAAAGAAGAAAGTTTGAATCTGTGCCTTAGAGGAAGAAGCCAGGGAGAAGAGAAAGTCTAAAAATAGCTCAAGCTCTAAACCCAACATTTGTCTTCCTTCCACCTCTGGGAATCAATCCCCTCAAGAAAGGCTGCTTCTAGAACTGGCAGCAGAAATATTTCTGCAGTTACTCAGCTCTATAGAGGTACCTGGCTTCTTGATTGGTGGGAGGAGGAAGGAATGACTAAGGTAATCGAGCAGACGTTGGAGAGGGTGCTAGGTGTGTTGGGGACCTGGAGTGATGAAGCCCCACCCAAAGGGATTAAGGGAAAAATCTCTGAGAACCCCACAAAATATAATAAAAATTACATTTTAATGTCAAGTTTTCCATTTCGTAGTGGGTACAAGATAAGATTATGCAAATGAGAGGGAAGGCATGAAGGTTAGTAAGAAAAAACTTAGTTCACAATGCTTACTTAAGGAAAACAGGATGAAATATTCAGATTTGCCTAGGGGATAGGAAGTATAAAATAAAAGGACCTGACATACGCAAAACCTTACCTCCAAGTTAGCTCTCTGACTCACTGATTTCTCATACGAGCTGGACTGTGAAGCAAATACTTTCGTTTCCCAGCACAGAGAAAATCGTGGGGTATGGGAGGGGTGGAATAAGGGCATATAGATTAGGTAGTGGGTGGGGCGTATTTTATGCCTCAATAGTCAATGTTTCAACTTGTTGGAAAGATTCATGATATCCTCCCAGAGATTCTGTGATGCTTTACAAGTTCTCCTGGAACAGCAAGTTATACTTTCTTATTTAGGAGAAGCTCACATACAGGGTCAGAATCTCTGAGACTGACTAGAAGTAAGGCTGAAAGGAAGAGCTATTTTCCATAGTTAGTTGGGCATATACTTGTCACCATAGCAGAGAGAGGAGAATTCCTTTCTTCCTTCAAGATGATTGTAGGTTATATTTTTATGGGGGGTGGGATATTGAGTAGACGCTATTTGGCTTTTTTTTATTTCAGGATTTTATGGGGATACATACAATGGCGATCTAGTATTTTCACTGATCTTGTTTACTTTGGTGTAAAAATTTAAGTTAATAATAGTAGTAAATGCATAGCATACTATCATTATCATCTTTGTGTAGGGCCTTTTTAAACTTTATTTTGTTTTATTTATATTTTCCCACCTACTTATTTTCCAATACATTTTTTCCCCACCATAAGTCATTTATCTAAAACAACTAGTAAGTATCTTTCCAATTCAACTCCTATACATTTGTGGAGATACTGCTTTATCCTTGAAAAATATATGTGTTTTTAATTTATACAAATAGCATTTTGCTAGAAAGTCATTGCCATACAATTCCCCCCGTCATTTAGCTTTGAAATTATTCCAAACACATAGTTTGCTATGTGAGTGATATATGTTTTGCTGAGATAAGAACGGGGAGTATATTCTCTCCTCCCCTTGAAAATGGGACGTCTTATCAGACCCCATATGTGAGAACTTGGAGTGAACTTCCCCTGCCCTCGGGAATGTGACATCACACCTTATCAAATGCCACCTGTGAGTTACTGATTTCAACTACTGGACTTCAAAATATGTGTAAACTGAAGAGTTTGACAAACAATCTGAGAGCATAGGCTGTGGCAGGCTATACTTCGTGAGCCATCTTTCCTCAAATGCTATGACAGAACAGCGCTGTCAGCTGCTTCTCCACGGATTGAGAGCTCAGCCTTGACAGGGACACACCCTGTTAGCCTTCAAGCTAACCTCTGAACCCCTGCCAACATCAGCACTCCGCTAGGGACTTTACCTGTGGTCTCAGATCTCTGCTGTGCTAGTCACAAGGGTCTCTCCTAAGAACTATTTGCATAAAAGTACATCTCAGACTTTAATTAGACTTTATTTTCTACAGAGGCCTGCTTCCATCCTAATTGAGCAACCAGACTTGGATAATTTTGGAACTGACTCGTTAATGTACCTCATCTCTCAAGCGAATTCCCTGTGAGATTTATTCTCATTCTTCTCCCCCTTTTTCTGAAACTAAGGGGAAAACAAAACTCCTTGTATGGTGTCTTAGTCCATTTTGTGCTGTTATAACAGACTACCACAGAGTGGGTAATTTATAAACAGAAATTTATGGGCTTACTGTTCTGGAGACTGGGAAACCCAGTATCAAGACACTAGAAGGTTTGGCAGTTCTGATTCCAAGACACTTTGAACCCTGAGTCCCCTGGAGGGGAGAAACACCACCATACCCTGACATGGTAGAAGGTGGAAGGGCAAGGAGACAAAAGGGGGCTGAACTCGCCTTTTTATAACCACATTATACACCCATGAGAGCAGAAAGTCCTTAGAGCCTAATCGCCTCTTAAAGAGCCCATCTTTTAATACTGTGACAACACAAATTAGATTTCAACTTGAGTTTTGGAGGGGGCAAACATATGGCAATAAACTGTGTGATTCATGAAATCTTACTTTGATCTCTTTATTTCAGGCATGCAAAACACCTCCCTTTTTTCATATTTTTTAACTCAACATTATTTGTAAGGCATTTACTTATGTGAGGCAAGGCGAGGCTATACAGTCCTCACCTATTGTTCCTGAAAGCTGCAGGGTGCTTTGTTCTATGCTAATAATGCGTTCTATAGGAATTCCCATAGCAGAGTGATTAAGCAGATAGACTTTAAAGTAAGATTGTGGATTTAAATTTTGGGCTTCACTATTTACCAGCAAGTCACTAACTCAGGGCTCACTTACTCATCTATAAAATAAAAGTAATAGTAGCGCCTTCCTCATAGATTTGTTGTAGGGATTACACGACTTAATCATGTGTAAAGCACTTAGAACAACAAGGGCACATGGTAAACACTGCAAAATTATTGTGATTATTACTTATCTAGTCACCTCATGATCAACATAGGCTAACTTTAAAGTCAGTGCTATGAGAAACACCTCTCTTCAAGGACTGGTGTGAGTATGTGTATTTCTTTTAGATCAAGGATCCTCAAATGCTTTGGATGTAGGACCTGATTTACATTCTTCAATATTTTGGAGGACCCAAGTAACTTTAGTTTATGTGGACTATCTCTATTTATAATTACCTTATTAAAAATTTAAATTTCAATTAAAATATTTATTTGTTAATTTATTTAAAGATAATGATAAGCCCATTACATGTGTTTATAAATGATAGATTATGTATGAAAAATAGCTATATTTTCCAAAACCAAAATTGTTTTAGAAGATAGCATTGTTTTACATTATATTATTTGGTTTAGTAGAAGATACACATGCAGTCTGAAGAGGTGGATCAATTTAATTACTTTTCAGGTAATTTTGGATACCTTTCTTTGAGATAACACTAAAATTCTGGGAGTTTCTTAAAAGTTACAAATCTGAAACCGTATTTAGTAAATCTTTTGTGCTCTGTTATGTTAAAATCCATTGGTGTACCTTGCATTTGAATGGATCTTTTATCCTTGTATAATTTCGTAACATCATGTATTGGTTATTTGGAATATATTGGTTCCCTGAGTTATGCATAACTTCTAAATGTTTATGTCCTTATGCAATATCTAAAATTAATATTTATTAGTATTTGTTAATATTACCACCAATATTAACAGAAAAGTCTTTCAATATTGGGAAGCTGTCAAGCTTATGGTGGTGGACACCAATATTCCAAAATTATAATTTTCTCTAAAAGCTAAAATTTTTCATTGGCAACAAATATTGTCAGTTGTGTTTCTTGAAGTGACAGAATTGCTTGCTTACTTCTGAGCAAACGTCTACCAGATATTTAAGTCTGAATAATCATAGTTTGTTTTCAGTCATTGTTTCATGTAAAAATGGTATTACATGAAATATCAGCTAATTCAGCTTACAACTCAAGCAATCATACAATTGCTTTTCCTCAAGACAACTATTATACTTTGTTATGCAGCAGAAGGGCTTTGTGAGTGCTTCCCATAACACAAAATATTGAAAAGACAGACTTGGGGCCAACATTTAATATTTGTAGGCACATGCATGCATGCACACACATGCATTTTAATTTACTGTGAATGCTTAGTAGTGAAGAATACAATGATTACTATTAATAGTACCTGCTGCTGCTGCACTTATTTGTTCTAAGGAGCCAGTAGTTTTAAACATCATTGCTTTTGTACTGTCAGTGCACATATCAACACAGTGAGAAAGACAAGTAAAAAATGGTGAGGCATGAAGACTAGGTGTTTGCCCATAGTAAGTTATAAGATCATCACCCAGGAAACTTCTGAAGAGGGTGTAAATTAAATTTACATGTAAATTTAAAATTCTGTTTTAAATAAAACAACTATTGACTCATATCTACACCAAAGGAATGAGCAGAAATAAAGTCTTATTTTTTATTGATAAACACTTTCATTGGGTCATTATTTATAATAATTGGAATAAAAAATTGACTTATAATAATAGAAAATGTTTGAGTTATTTATACATCTGCATGATGTATAAATATTATGTTATGATAAAATTGATTTATGATAAAAGTTAATGACCTCTGAAAATGCTAATAGTATAATGATATAATGTTTAAAAGGATATAGCCTTTATATTTGATTTATAAATTTTGTAAATAATAATAATTATTTTTGTTTAAACATGTCAAGTTAAAGATGTTAAATTATTTAACACTGCAAATAATCAAATGTTAATCATGGTCCCCATTGGGCAGTAAGATTATGAAATAATTTTAATTTTCTTTTTTATATTTATATAATTTCAAAATTTTGTATAGCTAATACACATTTTTTTCAAAAGTAGACAAAAATAAATGTAAAATGAGGCTTCTGCATTAGGCTGATGTGTTTTTAAATACCTATATAATTCTTCAGCACACGCTTTAAAAATCCTTTGCCAGCACCTCCACACCCCACACTTTACCAAGTGTCTCAGAGGAGCTGATTGAGGGCTTGGTTGAAAGCAGGGGCATGGGTGCAAGAGAGACCAGAGATTGAATCTCATTTGGCATTTGCTGTCTGTGTGAAATCAGACAAGTACCTAACATCTTGTTTCTGATCCACAGTTTCCTTGGCCTCATTTTGACTTCACAGGGCATCCAAAGTACTAAATTAGATACTGAATGTAAAATGCTGAGCACGGAACCTGCCATGTTGTAGGTACTCAGTAAATACTGAAACCATTATTACATTTAGAACCATATCTTAAAAAGTCTAAAGGTTAAGTTTCAGTGGAGGTTGGAAACCACAAATGTAAAGCACAGCTAGTGAGCATAATTGT
Source organism: Daubentonia madagascariensis (assembly GCA_023783475.1). Taxonomy (NCBI): domain Eukaryota; kingdom Metazoa; phylum Chordata; class Mammalia; order Primates; family Daubentoniidae; genus Daubentonia; species Daubentonia madagascariensis. Next base: position 17,028,587 of record JAKFHU010001684.1, on the reverse strand, counting down.
GAGGCTGTCGTCCCAGATCTGCTTATAAACATGGGAACAGGACTTACTCAACATAGAGGATCAGTAAAAGGTAAAAAAAAATGCAAGAATCAAGAGTGCTCATGAGGTCATTTAGTTTGGATAGAGATAAAATTGAAGCTAAGAAAGCGATAGGGAACTGGAGACCAGGAGGTCAAAGTACTGAACATCTCAAGGAGGATAAACTTTTATGAGTTGTATTTAAACACTCAGTCAACAGATCGTAATTCCAAATATGCCCTTAGAGTGATAGACCTGGCAATATTCTGCTATCTTTGCCAGCACAATGCTGCATGGTAAAGGTGAACTCAGCTTTCTTTTACTGGTCATAAAGACAGTCCTATGGGAAACTATCTGTCATTTGGGATTGACGGCTCGATTTTCTATTGAACATGTCTACTAATTTTTTTCCCAGTGGTTAGTATCGCTGAATCTGTTCAGAAATTCCAAACTCATCATAATAATGGCATTTAGCAGTAAAAGGGCAGGTGTTGATTTCCACAGGGAAAATCAAACATGTTTTTTAAGTTAGAACTTCTTGGTTTACTTCTATTTCATATGCACAGGCTTCTCTCTGTAAAGTCCAAACCTCAGGATTTGGCAGTGTTGGGAAAATCACCAACTTTTTATCCTTCTATTCCTCCTACAATGACAGCTGATACTAAAATGGAGTTAGAAGAACATTAGCAGAAGTAGCAAAGTCACCTGTTAACTACATTTATTAAAAACAAGTGCAAGTTGCACTGTTTTTGACTGCATGACGAAAGTTAAAAATCAGCACTAGAAAAATTAAAATCAAAACAATAGAAGAAAAGACTGTAGGGGTCTCAGGATGTATTTCAAATCTACCATGTCACAGTGGAGGAGATGAGACCAAGAGGGAGTTCAATGATTGCTAACACTATAGATAGAAGAAAGGCCAGAGAAAAACCTCAGATTTCCTTGAATCTAGGATCCTTTGTGTTTGTTTTATACTAACCCAATACCCTTTCCTTTTGTCTCAAATAACTAATGATTTGCAAACTTGAGAGAGGATACAAAATCTGGTCATTTTTACATTAACAAAGGGTAATACAATTTATTTATGATCATTTTTGTTGGGACCTCAAAGTTGTATTCACATGATTTAGCAAAAGGAAATTTCCAAATATTTTCCAAACAATTTCTTCAAATCTCCATTTTGCTGAATGCTGTTCTCTATTTAATTGATTTAACTGATGTATCTAGCAAGTATTAATTGACTACCTTCTGTTTGCCAGGCCTTGTGGTATATGCTGTAAATGTAGTGATTTGTTCCTGTCCTCATTGGATTATATACTAGTGGAAGAAATAAATATACCGAAAAGTAATAATAAAATACAAAAAATGTACAATGCTATAAAGAAAATGAATAGGATGCAATATTAGAAAGTAACTGATCAAGACTCCACCTTCCAGATTAGTTGGGGAAGGTTCACTGAAAAGGTTATATATAACGTGATGAATAAACTATAGCTAGCCATGAGAATAGTTGGAGGCAAATCATTTCAGGTATAGGAATAATATGGGCAGAAGCCTAAACACTTCTATTTATGTTTGTTTTTCATTCTTTTGATGATGTACATTACTTGAAAACATATGATCTGACCATGACTGAGTATTGCTAAAGCTGCAGCAGCCTATCTTTCTCTACTACCTTTTGAATCTTTATGTGCCTTCCAAGGAAACATATGGGGTAAAGTCCACATTTATCCTATTTAAATGAACATTTATTGAGCCATGTCCCATGAATCTGTATGTGCTCCTTTCTGTCTGTGATACATTTCAAATGGATTTGAACATTTTTGATCAAACTAATGTAGGACATTAGAACAAGACCCTGAGGACTTTAAGGTCAAAACTTAATAACAGCTAACATTTATAGTGCATTCATTAAGTGTCAGATGGCATACTAAGCTATTTACATTTAGTATCTTATTGAGTCCACGCAAGCAAACCCATGAGTTTTGAAGAAATTAAATAACTTGAAAAGAGTCATATGGGTGATAATCCAAGAGTTGACTATAAGAAGTTTTACCAGCAAGCTATTGAGAATGGAAGGAGATGGTGCACCTGAAGCCCAAGAACTGTGGCAGCTTTTATGCATATTAGTATTAACACAGCTACAGAAAGATTGTCAACTAAAAGTGTTCGCACAGAATAGGGTTCAGAGAGAAATACATTTCCTCAGTGTGAATATCTTGCCTTTCAAAGGGAGGGCAGTTCCTGTGAACTAGGAATACTTTTCTGAATTTTCTATAGTTTACGTAAATAGTCATTTAGTCATTCATCAAGTATTTATTGCATTCCTATTATGGGGTAGGCACTGTGGGAAGTGCTGGGGAAAAGAAAAACTGAAGAAAAATCCTTCCTACATAAAACTTACTGTCTAGTGTATTTTGGGGAACAGACACTACACACTTCAATAATGAAATATTTTGAAGTCACACGGCAACAAGTGCAATGGAGAAAATTAATGAGGGGAAGAGGGATAGGAGTATGGGTGATGTTGCAATTTGTATATGGTGGTCAGGAAAGGACTCACTGTAAAAGGGTCGTAGGCAGAAAAGACTTTCTCTCTACTCTCCTAGGTTTGACAGCTGGGTTTATGAAATAAACTGACAACAGGCAGATTAACAGGAGAAAAGGTATACAAATTTATTAATTTTTAATATCATGTGCACAGGGGCATTTCAGGAAAAAAGTGAATATCTGAAAAAAAGCAGTGAGACATAGAAGCTTATATACCATATATAAGGGGAATATAATATATAGGAGGATATAGGGAAGGGGAGGTGGGATGTAGGCAACTTAGGGAAGAGTAAATGATTTTTAGGAAATGTGAGTGGACCCTCAGAAGGAGAACAGGTGGGAGGTGTGATAGTTTGTGACAGAGTTTGTCTGGATGTAGTGTCAACTTCTAGTCTTCTATTCTGTGATGAATCAATCTTTCCTGGTTGATGAAGCTCCCAGAGAAGGGATTGATGATAATTGAGTTTCTTAGGGAGTATTTGTCTTTAGGCAGAAAGGGAAGTTCAGCAAAAGCTTCTCCCTGCATTTGCTGTTTATCAAGAGACTTCAGCTCAAAATAATCAATATGCCAAAGCAGCATATTTTGGGGTGGCATGATCTGAATTTCTTCAGGGTCTTTAAGCAAATAACTAAGAGAGAAGGAGAGCAAGAAATGTGGTTATCTGGTAATTTTCGAGGAAACCCTGGCATCAAAACTTACAGAACAGGTGTTAGCAATTTGGAAGAAACCCAGGACAACAGTGCTTGTTTAGACTTCAGAAGTGTTATTCTGTCTAAACAAGCACTCTAAATAAGTATAAAATAACACGTATGTAAGAAAACATTTTTTCATAGTTTAACTTGTAGTATGTTTTTTCTTAGTGGTCCATTAAATAATGGTAAGGCTTACAATCATTGACATCTTAAATCCAGTGAATTATAGTATTAGGAATAGCAGATGGTGGAATTCAGTCAAGGATAAAGATTTGCAAAGGAGTATTCTCATTAAAAAATCATTTCAAAATAAGGCTAATATCTTTTACATACCTAGAAGTAGACACAATAAAATTACGTGTACTTTAAAGCTTTAAAAAGAGGTTATAACAAGTTGGTGCACAATTTCTACTTCATTCCCAGCCCCCTCTTTGGCCAATATTCTTATCCTCAGAATCACCATCAATCTTCATGTATTAAAAGAAGGATGGTGGTTATGACACAAGTATGTAGTCATTATCTTCCCATTAACATTAACTAAGATGAATTTATGCGATAAGGAAGAGCTACACAAGGAAGAGTTTCATTAATTTGGCTTCTAAAATGGCACATTAATGAGCAGAGAGAAGTCGGAAAAGCCTTTAGATTCTTCAAAGTCTACTAAAGTGATTAGCCTTAATCATAGTAGATTCCTATAAGAATAAAACATGGTTTAGCCTCCCAATTATTATTAATTAGGAATTAATTTAAGGATTAAAGAGGAAAAAATCTTTCCAAATTTGGGCAAAAAGGAAGAGGAATATGAAACATATTATTTAATATGTTAAACTTCTCTCTTTGTAATACCTAAAACAATCTAATTAAATCCCACATTATTTTGAATTTAAACTGTCAAATGAATTTATATTCATATACATAAATAATAGTTATGTTCATGATTAAGAAAATTAACTACATATATTATCTCCCAATTTTATGAATTTAAAAACATAAAAATGATTTTTGAAACCTGAACTCCTTCCCCAGCCTCACCCCATGGCAACTCTATGTGTGATTTTCTATGCTCCATTTTTCCTAAAAGCCCCATTTTTGTATTTATCACAATTTTACCATGATTACATTTATTTCTTCCTTCTTTAGCTTTAATAAATGGTTTTCTTTTGCTGCATTATATCCATAATTATCATTTTAAAATAACTACCTATTGTGCTAACATAGCATAATTTAATTAATTAATGTTGATTCTTCAACATTTTATTATTTCCAAATTTTTACTATCACATAAACATCTTTGTGCAAAAGCATTTTTACCCACTTCTTTTTATTACTTTGAAATGAATTACAAAGAATTACCACTTCAGGAGCTTTAAACATTTTAATGGCTCTGGCTAACTTTTGGCAACGTTACCCAAAAGCATACTGCTAATTTACATTGTCCTTAGAATGGTGTTTATTTATAAATGGTATTTATTTATAAATTTATTTATTTATTTCACCTAATTTCACCCTCCTGCTTCTCTATGGAAAATAATGATAGTGATAATGACATCACCACCAACAATAATAAACTTATCTAGTCCAAAACATGCAGGGCACTGTTCTAAGCAATTTTTATAGAGTTTTAATGGACAATTATAGGTTTTATATTCAAATGAACTTGTATTTGATTCCTTGCTCTTCTACTAATTAACACTGTGACCTTGTGCATATTACTTAACCTCTTTCAGATAAATTTTCCCAATCATACTATGCAAATAGGACTAAAAATCTTGCAGGATTTTTCACAGGATTGGTTTCCTTTCTGCTTGCATTTTTAAAAATATTTGCCCCTTTAATATTTCTGGAATTTATATTTTAATACATTAAATTGTGTGCATCTAGTCTTTTCTACATCATTCATTTATCACATTACTAAATTTAATTTAATTACTAACATTATTAAATATTATCCTATTCACCAATATTCAGTGATATGTACTTCCTTATATTCTAAATTATCATAATCAATTATATCTATTTCTGAACTTCTATTCTTTTTCATTGATGTATTTTCATGCCAATACACTAAATAATACTTTAACGATTATTGCATCAATTTATGTTTCATTCTTGGTAGCCTGTACTTTCTTTCCTAAACTTATGGTTTTTGTGTGTTTGTTTCATAATATTATTTCACAGTCTTGCAAATTTATTTTTACCAGAAAATTTTAGAATTATTTTGTTGTGTTGCAAAATAAATGTACAGCACAGGATTACGTTAATTTCAAGAGTATCGATATCTTTTCAATACAGTCAGAGTCAAATTGTTAAGGCTTTGTAGATGTGTTCTCAATGTAGCACAGGTGCAGCAATCTCCATAAATGAGAATGTTGGGAAGAGAGGATTACTTTTCAGCAGTCCCATTGCAGTTGGCTTAAACAAACTTTTTTTAACTAGAGCAAAACATGTGTCTGATTGTAGCTACAGAATCAACTGAATTATTTTAAGTTGGATACCTTATTTGAAATACATAGGGTGTGGGTTCTAAAATATTTATTACATTTCAATATAAAATTTGCATACTATCTTTTAATTATCAAGAATATAAATATTTGTCTATGGAACCAGAATATGTCATTCATAGAAAAGAATGAGTACATTGTCTGACTAATGAATTAAACCCTGATTTAATTGAAATCCATTTAAATTTAATTAAAAATACCTTGAGTGTCATGCTATTTAAATGGCAGATAACGTTGCATTCTGTAAAAAAAGATGATTTACATAAATATTTAAGAAGAAAAAAGGACATATTTACCCTAAATTAATGGTCCAAATTACACAGGAAAATTTTAATATTTTAGACATGAGTTCACTAAATTTAACACTTGTTAATAATAATGGTGATTAATATTCTTAGCATTTATTTAGTACTTCCTATATGCTAGACATGTTCCAAGTGCTTTATTTGTACTCATGTTATCACAGAGCAAACCTATGAGGAAGAAACTATTATTATCTCCATTTTACAGCTGAGGAAACGAAGGTACAGAAAGAAATGTAAGAACTTTGTTCCAAATCATACAGCGCAAGGGTTTGACCTTTGGTTTGTCTCTGGAGTCTGTATTCTCAATCATTTTGCCAAAAACAATTAAATCCTTTTACATCATAACCTTTCATCGACTTTGCTTAGCAAGCGTTTTTGATTCTCTGTAGCTTTGTAAATTTAAATTGAAACCCTTTATAGCATTTTGACTATTTATTTCAGCTAATGAGGGATTCCCCATAAAAGATCAAACAAGGCTTGGTAAATTTTCTTGTTTAGGATTAAAAGCTAACCCTAGAACAAAACAGTGTATGTAGTACCAATTAAAAATACATCACACCTTTCAAATTTGACTTTTCGAATAAAAGTATGATATATGATTATAAATTATTGCCCTCATGTTCCCAACACTTTCTGACTTAATTTCGAGAATATATTTATTTTATGATTCTATAAAAACTGTATCAGTAGAGGTCTATAAAAGCTATAAGATAATGGTTTGACCTTTATTCTTTCAAAACCAAAAGTAAAACAAGCAATAACACACAGCTCGATATATAGGCAAGAGGCTGTTCAGCTAGCATTAGCAATTGTGAATGCAGAATTAACCTTTCCAACGCGAAGAAGCATGGTTGGCAGTGGCAACAGATCTTCATTTGGGCCAGCCTGCAGGAGCCCCCAAGTCAACTATGCATGTTACTTGGGCACCATCTACTGGAAACATTAAATTACAAGCAACTCACTGCGGATTTGTGAATACAGGAGACATTCCAGGGAACCCTTGCATTTCAGACTTGCTTCTACTTAAGCCCTTTGTGTAGTAGCAATCCATTCCCTCTAGATAATCAGAATTAATAGCCCAGCTAGCACATTCACCCCCTTCATTGCCTGTTGATTAACTAGCCTGGGGAGCTCCAAGTGGCCAAGTATGGGCTCAACTTTCAGATTAATGGAATCATATTACTATGTCCCTGGTGGAAGTAATATTCCTTTGGGAACCAAGATCACTAAATTAGCAGAAATCAAAATCCTAGGGGCTATGAGGTCTCTGCCATTGTAGTGTGAAAGCAACCATAGATGATAGTAAAGGAATGAGTGTGGCTATATTATTATAATAAAAGTTTATATGAAAAACAGTTTATATAAAAAACATGGCCTGTGGTTCATATTTTACTGACCCCTGATAAATACATGATTTAAATCTTTACACTTTTTAATAACCTGCTTATGGTCTAGTATAAGTTCAGCTCTTTAACTGTTCAGTGTTCTTATTTGTGTGATGGTAGATAGATGGATATATAGAGAGATAGAGAGAGATAAATGGTCATATTTGATAATTACATTGTTCAATTAGTCTAAATTCTTTATTGATTTGTGTTTCTACTTGTTCTTTCTATTATATGTACAGGTGTCTAAAATCTCTCAGTATAATTGTGAATTTGTCTGTTTCTCCTTGTATCTTTGGCAATTTTTTGCCTTATATGTCTTGAGAATATGATAAGTGCCTACAATATTGAATTTACATCAAACTAGTGAATTGAATATTGCATTATTTTCAAATACCTGCTTTATCTCATGCAATAATGTTTGCTTTAAATTATCTGTTTCATGATATTAATAATGTTACAACAGGTTTTTTTTTGTTTATTTCGTTTATGTTTTTATAGTATATGGTTTTCCATTCTATTACTTTCAGCATTTCAGTATTCTTTTCCATTAGTTCATTTACTGTAAATAGCATATAGTTGGGCTTTTTAAAAATACCGTGTGAAAATTTATCTAGAACTTTCATATTTCATGTTATTAATGATGTATTTGAGTCTAAATATAGGCTCTTATTTTGTGCCTTTCATTTTTTCTGTCTGTTCTATGCTTCTTTTTTCCTCCTTTCTTTTAGATTGACTTTACCTCATTTGGCATCCATCCACCCGCCCTTTACTCTTCTGGAAGTTATAAACTCTGTTTCTATTTTCTTAGTATGCACTTTAGAAATTACAATTTGATACTTAACTAAGCAAAGTCAAAAGTTAATCAACACCTTTACCATCCTCTTGAACAATACAAGAAAACTAAGAAATTTTTATTTTCTTTCCTGACTTATATGTTATTTTGTCATGTATAAAATTACGTCTTTTTGTTCTTAACAAGACCTATTTATTATTGTTAATATGGTCAATGGTTGTTTAACTGCACATTAACCACTTCTTAGCTCTTCCTTTTTATTTGTATATGGGAATTTATATCAGGGATCACTTATTGAATGAATAAATATGTAGGAGAATAGTACCATCATTATAATGAGCTTAAAATAAGCACATATGAAGTTTCTAGACTTTGCTTTGAGAGAAACTTTAAGAATTTGAAGAAAGTGCTTCCCTGTTACCTGGGAGCTAGCTTATAATTTCACTCCTTAAACCACAAAGTCCTAATCCAAGAACCTTCCACAAATCTCTGAAATTATGCCAAAAAAGTAGGCTTTCTATGGCCAGCCAAAAATCTCTGCTCTAAGTTAAATTGCTGTATTAAAGATGCTGGCAGCCACTTTTGTCTGTTTAAATTGGCTTAAGCTGGAGGAGATATTTCCAACTGGCCTCTCCAAGGCACCTTTCTTAAATACAAATAAAGAATAAAACACTAAAAACTGAAACTCTTTTTAGGAAAAAAATATTTTAACTTGCATAAAACATTAACCTTATATGGCAATTTTACATTTCTATTTTTCCATAATTGCATTTAAAACACCAAAACAATCAGTGTTAAAATCTTGAAGCTTGAGTGATATTCAGTTACACAATTATATCATTTATTAAGACCTTAGTAATTGAGCATTTACATCTTATACATATCACTTATTTTTATATCAATTTTCACCTTTTGTTAACTTACAGAAATTTCACATAATTTCAAGTTGAAACGTAATTTTAACATTGTAATGATATGACACAACAAATGTAAAGGAATAGTATATATTTGGGCAAGTATAATGCAATTTATTATAATTTTAAGTGATTTCTATTTGAGATCATATTGAATTCATTCATCAATAATGAATTCCATGTGAAAGAAAAAAATTCTAAAAAAATTTCTAGAATAGAAAAATGTCAATCAAAACCACTAAAACTCGAAGAGAAAGAATGCCAGAATAGATCAATAACAATACAAAATGCAAAAAGTTCTCAAAAATTTATTCTTCCAATCAAATTGTAAAAATATATTAGAAAACTGATTCATATGAGCACAGTCATAGCATTAGATAAGTTGTAAGCTTCCCAATTAATTGTATAAAACATTCACACAGGCCGGGCGCAGTGGCTCACACCTGGCCTGTAATCCCAGCTCTCTGGGAGGCCAAGGCTGGTGGATTGCTTAAGCTCAGGAGTTCGAGACCAGTCTGAGCAAGAGTGAGACCTCCCCAATCTCTACCCAAAAATAGGAAGTAAAAATCAGCCAGGGTTGTGGCGTGAACCTGTAGTCCCAGCTACCCTAGAGGCTGAGGCAAGAGGATCGCTTGAGCCCAGGAGTTGGAGGTTGCAGTGAGCTGCAGTGGTGCCACTGCACTCTACCCAGGGCGACAGAGCAAGGACTCTATCTCAGCAACAACAACAACAATAGCAAACATTCACATACTAGCTACTTTCTATGCCTGGTACACTTTTTCTTCCTCACAATAACACAATAATTTTCAAGAGGTAGGCATGTCACACAAACATGGCCAGACAGAGCACTTTAGTAGGATTTTTCTTGGATGTGTTTTAACTGCAAAGAGCTGTTTTTCCTTTTTTGGCAACATGTCATAGAATGTATGTTCTGAGTTACCTGAGTTACCAGTACTCATGTTTCCCATAATAAGTGAGGTATAGATTTGTCTCATGCAAGACATTTACAGATTCTAAATTAAGAAAACTCAAATATTTACTAAAACCTCAATAATACTGACTTCAGGAATATAAGATTATAATTATCAGTGCAACTCGTCATACATATATAACAGAAGGTTAAAAAATTATAATTTGGTAGACTTCAAACAGCACTTCATAAAATGTTAATTTCTAATTCAGACATTAATATAGTCCAGCTGGATGTGGTGGCTCACGCCTGTAGTCCCAGCACTTTCGGAGACCAAGGCAGGAGGATCACTTATGGCCAGGAGTTCGAGACCAGCCTGGGCAACATAGCAAGACCCTGTCTCCAAAAAAAAAAAGAGTATACTCCTTTTATTTTAATGACTATCATTGTGAAATCAACAATGAGTCTATGCTTAATGATGAAGTTCAAGACATTCTTTACCTAATGTCAGAAACAAGATAGGACGTCCTCAATTATGACTCATTTATTATGTTTCAGAAAGGTGGATACAAATGACTATTATTTGCAAACAGTATGATAGTCTACCAAAAAAATCTCAAGACTTTATCACAAGTGTATTAGAATGAGTGAGGTGATAAAGTGGATGGAAAAATATAAATATATGAAAACCAAGAATTTTCCTCCATAATATAAAAACCAGTTTAAAAATATAATTGAGAAACATATTACCAAACAACAACAAAAATATAAAATGTTCAGGACTGCAAAAATTAAGTTTAAATAAAAAGGGTAGACATGTCATGTTTCTGATAAGACATACAAGATAATGTATTTGACTTCCAAAATACTTTTATTATATGTAAGTTCAAATGAAATTACAAATAAGGAATTTAAAAATCATTCATCCAGTAAACTAAAAGGATGACCCAGCCAACAAAAACATTGATAAAGAAGATTAATGAAAGTGGACTTCTGCTCGTTATTAAAATGTAAAGAGACAGATATTAAAGTCATATTGTACTTGTATGGTTTTCAACCAAATGCAGTTTTGCCTTTCCCCTCCAGAGGACGCAGAAATGTCTGAAGACATTTTTTGTTGTCACAATGTGGGGCGGGTGCGGGGGCGGGGGGGCGTGGAAGTCTGCTATTAGCATTTAATGGGTAGAGGCTAGAATCTAGATGTTGCTAAACCTTCTACAATGTATATTTCTCTTTCAAAACTTCACATAGAAACTATTGCGTTTGTGAACTGTTAACTCACAAAGGTTAAATTATTTTATTTCAGTCTGTGGGATTTTAATTTCCATGAACTTCTTGCAGGTTGTAAGGGGATTAACTTTGTTAGTCAGTTTCTCCCTGGAATCATCATAAGGGATTATATTAAAGTCGGGGAATCTAATACCGGCTTTTTATTATTGAAGCATTTGTGGATTTTATTGTTGCAGTATTTTAATGTGATGTGAATTTATTACTTCACTTCTCATGGCCCATATTAGCTACCATGGCTGGACGTAATGGGAATGCAAAGTCAGAACTTGCCATTCTAAATTCCACTTCCAATTCCTTGACCCTGAATGAAGGACAGAGCTTAAAACTCCAAGGTGGGAAAAAACCAAAAAACCTCTGATTGTGAAACACAACAGAAAACTACTAGCAGGAGTTCTAGGTGGACCTGTAAACAGACTAAGGAAAACTGGAAATATTTGTGAGCATTGCCTCTCTTCAAGTGTAGATCTTGGCACAGACAAGCAGAAGAAAGTGTGGGTCTGTGGAGCAGACACCCTCTCCTAGGACTGTAGTGTCACATGTGTCCAGGGCAGATGGGCGTGGGGGCAAAGATGCAAGCTGAATCTCTAGGATTTCCAGCTTTTTATAAATAAGTCAATACAATTAGGAAATGTGGACTAATAGGTTTTATTAATCCAGTAGACACTTGTCCTCTGTAGGGTTAAGAGACTTAGGAAAAGAGGACAGGAGGAACCACTTTTGGGATGTCCATGGAATGGAAACATGAGCAGAAGGAACAACCTATTTCCCTCTAATATCCCTAGCCTTTTTCTTCTCTTAACCCCCTGGGCTTAAACATTAGATCAGTCGCCAACCAGAGACAGGATAGTGCCCTTGAGAGAAGGAGGCCAGCATTCTATCAGTGCAAACAGCTTCCACCTTTAAAAGCCAATTTCTCCAAAGCCTTACAGTACTCTTTTCAATTTCCTCCTGGGCCCGTTAGTAAGCAGTTTATATTTTCTTCCCAGGAAGCCATGAAGTGGGACAGAATGCTGAAATTAAATGAACCCAAAAGTGAGTTTCAAGGTGGCAGAAAGTTGACCAAACTCTGAGAGATATGCTTCAGAATTCTGAGGGAATAGTTCTCTAAGGGAAGGCACAAAGTATCACCGGAGTGACTTATGATATACTGACTTCCCTATCTTGTAACTATTTTAACAACTCTTTGGATATGTTAAAAATTTTGTAGAATAAAACTGTTTTGATTAAATTCATCTGTCCAGCCCACAGTCCTGGAATTAGTACCAACATTGATGCATTAATAGTATAGTTTTCTTTCTATAATAAACATGTAAATATAAATGGAATAGAAACAACAAATAGTTGGCAAAGTCATGAGTCGGTGAGACACACTTTTGGGGACCCACTTGGAGGCAGGGGTCCCACCTGGTGCTGCTCATAGGAGGGGCTCACAGGGGATGGGCCAGAGGGCAGGGGCACCCAGCTTGGATGATTCTTCTGCAAATAACCTGATAGATCACACTGGCAGTTGCCCCTGCACAATCTTTTGCTCCTGGTATCTACAAACTCTGGGTCTAGAGTACTTTTATTTGCCATCCCCACTTTTAGGAGCAGTGTATTCCATAAATGTCTTGGACTACACTTTTCTTTCCGCTGGGATTCCTTATTGTTTCTTATTTTGGGGAAATATTTAAATTTCCAGTAATTAGGGGAGGCTACTTGCCTAAGATAGTTTCATCTGCCATTGTGAACCAGCAAGCCCTTAAAAGCCCTGTGCTAATCTTTTTCTCAGAAACTGAGGTAGGGGGTGTGTGTTTAATCTAAAATCTGTGATAGCTAAACTCTCCCTGCCACTTAAGATTGTAAGATTGGTTCATACTCTAAATCTATGTCTTGTGAACAATTTAAGGGCCTCCCCAAGATTTCTGGGAATACTCAAGTGTAATTATTGCCATAGTCATCTTTATTTTCAAAACCCTGCTTCTATTAAATTGGTACAAGTAGTATACTGGCACTGTTCCTAACCTTGTTTACTCAAACACTGAGCCCAAAGCTTTCCTTATTTTCAACACACACACACACACACACACACACACACACACACACACACACCCTATTCACAGAAGGCCTTTGCTGGTATAGCTGACTTTTCTGATGTTTGGGACAGATGACCTAGGTTGCTCTTGCTGGAAAACGAATATTTTGAAATGCAATGGAATATTAAACACTGTCCCGTGGTGCTTTCTGCTAACAAAGGTTCCAGTCTTGCGCCACATTGATGATTATTTTCTCTCTTGCTCTTCTCTCCATTTCCCTCAGTTTTTCGTCCTATTCATTTCTCTGCAGTTCGGATACATTTTGCTTTCATTAGTTTCCTGCTAATCATTGCCCTCTAGTGGCTTCTCCAGCTATTTTCCTAAACAAAGACACCTACCTAATGAAAATTCAGATGTTAGCTTTTAAGATTAATTCTTTAATTCTTTTTTTAACACTTCACTAGTTACAGACTAAGATAGTTTTCAGCACGATTTTTACATAACTTTATTTTGAAATTTATTTACGTTCTTGAGGGATTAGAATGATGTTAGGTATTTTTCTACATATGTTGCAAAAACACGGCTTTTTTAAAAAGAAATTATCTGTCAGTGAACAATATCAAATAAAAATATCTTCCAATCGGTTGACTAACCTTGTCATATTTCACAGTGATTCATCCTGTTTTGTGAAGGAGAAGAAATAATAAAAATTAGAAGGTTTAAAGGAGCTGTCCTGAGGTTTTTGTTGTTGTTTTCATTTGTTTTGTTTGTGTAATGGTAACTGACTTTTACCACCATCTGTAAAATTCTGTTGGCCTTGGCTTCTTCCTCTCTGTTCTCCAATACAATCAACAACATAAAACATACTCAGTATAGTCACATAATAGGCACTTGTGAATAAGGAGCCGGCATTCAGGGTGAGCTAAGGGACGGAATAGGGACACAGGATGATCCACAGAGGTAATGGATGAGATAACGTCACACACTGCATAACAATGCTGCCCTCAGGGAGGGACTGCATATGTGATGGTGGTCCTTTAAGATTATAATACCATATTTTAATGTATTTTTTCTATGTTTAGATATGTTTAGATACACAAATACCACTATGTTACATTGCCTACAGTATTCAGTTCAGTAACATGCTGTAGAGGTTTGTAGCCTAGAAGCAATAGGCTATACCATTTGGTGCAGGTGTGTGGTGGGCTATAACATTTAGGTTTGTGTAAGTTCACAAATCGCCTAATGATGCATTTCTCAGAATGTGCCCCTTGTTAAGCGAAGTGTGACTGAGTTTTTGACCAAAAGCATAGTGAGAGAAGAGAAATAGGTCAAGGAGAGTTATTGATCGGTTTTAACATATACAGAATGTTCTTTTCTCTGTACCTTTTACTAGAAGCTTAATGTCTATAGCTTCTTGAATTAAGGTTGTCAGAGAGAAGTTTGATTTTGCTTAATGTATAGTATAGTTAACTGGTTGGTACTGTACACAGGATTTGATAATTCAGACCAAAAAGAAATTCTCCACACAAGAATTAGCTGCATTAATAGTCCAGTTCTTTTTTTAAGGTTTTTTTTTTTTTTGAAATCCCAAAGGAAGCACCAGTGGTTGAAACTCAAGCCAAGTCCTATTTTCTGGAAGCAGTTTTTAGTTTGTCTTTATGGTTCTTAGGACTGGAATGATTTCCTTAGCCCTCTTTTGAAATCTGCTAAGAAGGATTGATAATTGTGTCTAACGATTCTATATTCACAACTGCCATTTGTCTTCTCAGAAAGCTGCAGGATTACAATATTACAAATCTCAGACACATGTAAAATATATTTTTCTCTTTTCTATTTCTCATTACAAGAATGAATTTTGGAAGGTCTTTTAGACATTGCTATATCCATGGTAGCAAAGGGGATGATGAGTCAAACATTAATGTTGTCTTTGCATACAGAAAACTATAGAATAAAGTAAGATCGTCTGTTGGACACTTGAGTGATATAGTCATGTCCCTCTATCATTGCTGCACTCTATGACATGAAGATAGTTCCCCTGGATTTGCTAAGAAGAATTTTAACTCACTGTCCTTGCTGCTGCACAGTCCCTGCAGATTGTAAGAAGTACATTGGTACAATATATCCCTTACAATTTGAATATGCTAGTGAGATAATGGATAGACAATTTGAGGAAATGAGGTCTATTTCTTTTGTCCTAATCATATTTTCTATGGGGTAAAAAATATTAAAATTCATCCTTGCACAGATAACTTGAATTGGAGAATTATATCAATTATCTGGTTCAATGGATAAACACAGTCACAGAGATATAGAAAACTGAACATAGCTATAGCATATCCTTGCTTTAACATTGAAAGCTGTTAAATGGTGCTGCTGTGTTCAATGTTTTCTCATTCTTGGGGAAGAGAGATTTGCTTTTGTGTGTTTGTACTGATAGAATGTTGGTCCATTTTCCATGCATCCTTTCATGATTAGACATTGCTATATCCATGGTAGTAAAGGGGTTGTGGTATATTTTTTGTGGTCCAGAGGGAAAATAATATTTACTAAGCATTTACAAGATGTCTAGGATAATCTTAGTATTTTAATACTTTAACCTTAACATGTGAGGTAGGTCATTGTTTCCCACTTTGCATATGAAATTGTACAAATTTCACTGGTCCATGATTCTGTATTTAATATGGCTTGAATATCGATTTCAGACATTCAGTTTCCCAAAAGAAATGTTAAAGGACCTGTTATATAGGGAATTTAGGAGAGCTAGCATATGGTAATTCTGAAAATATTCCAAGTGATAATATAAGTCAGATTAAATGCATATGTTCATACAATCAAATTATTTAGCATTACACACTTGACTTAAGTATATGTATTAATGAACAGTGATATCTTCGGGTGAATATTAAGAAGAATCAATACCAAGTCTAAAGGTACTATATCACCCTCAGAAGCTATGGTGACAAAACAGATGAGTCTATTTTCAGGATATAAAGCTGCCATTACATCATTAATGTGATTTTTATAAGATGTTTATCCTTTCCATTTAAATTAATTGTACCCTAGCTATATTTAAACGTTTTTTTTTTTCAGTAAAAAATAATGCAAATTACAGAAAATATCAGTAGTTTAAATTTTATTTTGGAATAATTTGAAAACAAAATCAATCTTTTATGTGGTTTTTTTTCCCTCTCCCTGCTTGCTTTGGTTTCCCTTTTACATCTCACGAATAAAAAGTGTTATTTAATGGCCTCTTGTTTTTTTTAGAAAATGACTCTAATTAATTGGCTTCGCTTAGCTTCTGAGATAACCAATAGTAGAAACAGAAGAAAATAAAACGCACAACAGCCATGGCAGTAAATTCGTCTGAATCTGGAAAAATCTGTTACAAACTGCGAGGCTGATGGAAGGATGAAGCCAATTGGCCTGGCTGTGGGAGGCGGCAAGCCAGCCTCCCTCAATCCTTTGCTATTTGCTTCCTGTTTCAGAATTTGAAGACCTTTATCAAACAGAAAACTTGACACTACTTCCTAGATTTTACTTTGTCACGTCAACATTTACACCCTAACTCAACTTTGTCTACATTGAATTAGAGACCAATATTTCCATCATACAAATAGGATAGAAACAGGAGCTACCCAAAAGCAAACTAGTGGTGGTAGCTTA
Source organism: Daubentonia madagascariensis (assembly GCA_023783475.1). Lineage (NCBI taxonomy): Eukaryota > Metazoa > Chordata > Mammalia > Primates > Daubentoniidae > Daubentonia > Daubentonia madagascariensis. Next base: position 17,011,544 of record JAKFHU010001684.1, on the reverse strand, counting down.
CTATTTTCTGCAAGATGTAATGCCTACAAGTAAAGCATTAGAAACAGGGATGGGGTCAGGAAGACCTTCCCTCATGGTGCACACAGGGGCTTCTACAGATCCATGTGTGTTGTCTGGTCGGAATGTTAAAAAACCCAGATGGCAAATACAGAAAGAGCTCATCTCACTTCTGCAGGACCCAAATAATAAAAACCTTCTAGGTAATGAAAGAGCACATGAACTCAGCCCATGCTCCTGACACAGCATTCTGATTCAAGAAAAGAATGGAACTTGCACCCCAGTTGGCACACAATGGACATGAATTTGTTCCCCATTTCATATAATTTGGTAAACACCGCATCTGGGGAGAGTTCTCCTCATTTAGGAATAAGTATATGAAAATGTATGGTAAAGCAACAGAAAAGAAATCATCATGAAGTTTCAGAGAAAGGATAGATTCCAGAAATTATTAACTTTAAGAAAAGAAATGATGAACATGTTTATTATTCTCTTCAGGACATAAGATGTTTCAATACCAATTAAATAAGGACAGAAGACTACAAGGAAAGAGCAGGTTGGTATGAAAGTGAATAAGTTGTAATAAAAAAGGAGATGGATGAGAAAAAATTGATTTTATATATCCGTAAGTGAAAAAAAAGAAGAGTGAAATATATTTCAGGTAGAATGAATGAGAAGATACCCACACTTTAAATATTCTCTAAATGAGAAGGCAACAGTAATGAGACAAATCCTAAAATTATCAAATCAAGAGTAATTAAGTTGCTTACAGAGAATAAAACAATACTTCAGACTTCATCTTTGGAACATTTTTCATTACATATTGATTGGCAATTTGTTTTTTTTTCCTTTGTGAATCACAGGTTAATGCTACTTGCTATTTTTAAAACCAAAAGCTTTTAGTTACACAACTGACTCATAAATGCTTGTTCTTATTTTAAAATTCAAACAATACTGAAGTATAGAGAAAAAAAATAACAGACTTTTGTATTTCTAATTCTCATCATAACTCCTTTGATTAAAGCTTTCAAATAATGTATTATACTTGGAGCATCAAAAGAACTCATCCTTCTAAATCCATTAACTCTTGGAAATGTATGTTGTTATATAATTCACTAACAATCAACAATGTGCACAAAGATGTCTAGAACAGTATATCTACAAAAGTGAAAAATGTTCAAATTCCCAACAATAAAGTAATGAAGCAATATTGTGAAATGTGTTTCTTCAGCCTGCATTAACCCAGGGTTTAAAACATGATCATATCAGCTTTCATAATCTCTATCTTGCTCTTGTCCACACCTGTTAAAAACAGGAGTGAGATTTTTGAAATTGAAATATGGAAAGGTTGCATTTTTTGGTAATGGGGCAAAGTCTTAGATATGACCAAGGGGGTGAGTATATGAGGTAGGGTAAGAGTTGGGATCCCTAGAGAAGAGTTCAGGAAGGTAAGGGCCTTCCTGAACTTGGAAGGATCAGTTATGTATAAATTGAAATCACTGAGAATTTTGGCAGGAACAGTGTCAAAAAGACTGACAGTGAGCTATGAGTTAAATTCGAGAAATGAGAGCACTATAAATGACATAATGCAGAGGCACGGCAGGTGATACGTTCCAGTGGTGAGGAAAAGGGAGAATGATGGGAAGGTGGCAGTGTTGAGCAAAGAGGCAACCCCTCCTCTAGGTTGGGTGGTATGAGGGGTGCAGGGGAAAATAGCCACCACTTGAGAGAGCTACAAGGGAACCAGTGTCCTCAGGAGAGAATCTAGTTTCAGTAAGGAAGGTAAGGGAACATGTTAAGGATATAGGGGATTTTGCTGTTGAATGACTGTAAGTTGTTAAAACACAGCAGAAAAGTTTAGAAATTGGAAGGGGGAGCATATGAAGCAGAGTAGGGATGTTCCCATATCTTATGGTGCCCGTGTTCTGGGAGATGAGGATGACCTGATGTGTTTTTAGTAATAACTAAAGTAAATAAAGATAAATACCATAATAAGATTGATCTTAATAGTCTTAAAGGAAATAGTGAGGAAGAAGCTTTGAGTGCAAGGGTTGGAGTTGCAGGGGGAGAGTGGTGAGCGCTCCTTCACTCCTGCTGAAGAAAGCAGAGGCCAGAGGAAGGGATGTTTTGTCATTACACACCTGTCCCTTTGGATAGGAACCCCCAAATTATCTGGGCTATGAGGAATTTAGTGCTTGGATTTAACCACAAAACAGTTATGGACTCCAGGGGCCCACCTAGACTCATATTTAATAATTTTAGGAAATATTGGAGAGCCTAATCTCACTTACAGGTTTGGAGTTAGAAAGCCTGAGAATGCCAGGCTGGATCTGTGTGACAGTCACTATGAATAAACAGGGTGGATTTAGAAGGAAGATGGGGGTTGGGGGGCAAACTATTTTGTCTTCCTGAAATGTAAAAAAAAAAAAGAAAGAAAGATATTTAGTGAGAGAAACAGGGCTTTTGTATTCTTACTTGACCTGAGAAGATTAAACTGGGTTTGAAGCTTTCTAGGTTATGCAGCTTGTGGTAGCTGGAGTTTAGGTGTGAGGAAACAAGTCCAAGAGAGAGAGCGCTACACAGATGGCCAACTCAGAGAGGAAACCAGAAGCCAACAATAAGCAGAATATGCAAATTCTTAGAGCAGCTTTAATGTAAATTATTTCCTATGACTTTTTTAGACCAAGCTTTAAACATATCTGTTTATAGATTTAGCATATTATTAAATGGGATTTTTTTATGTTTAAAATTAAATGAGAGGTAAAAATTTTACAGAATAATTCTAAGTACTAAAGCTCTGTTATTTTACTCACTCTCTAACCATAAGGAGGGACAGGTGCCCATGTAGATCTAAACCTCCCAGTTAACAGATATGTTTCAAAAAGATTAAAGGTAGGTCAATTTGTAAAAATGCATTTAGATTGTTCAGAAGGCATGTGGAAAGTTATTTGAGTTGGTTAATGGAACAAGACAAACAAATCAATTGTTTCCTTTCCATCTTACTGGTATTTAAAAGCAAATAAAACCAATCTGATTGCATTAAAATTCTAAAAGTTGGACTTGGCAGAAATACTACATATCAATGAGGGGATGAAAAAAATACTCCTTCCCCTACCCCCATCTCTACCTGAGTTCTGAAGATAAGAGAAATAAGACAAAAGAGTGGTGGATGGAAGCCAAAACATAACAATTATTACTGATAAAACCTGGGAGGATGTAGTTGAGTATGAGATCCAGATGACGTCTAATTATTAATGCCGGACTCCAAAGCTACAAAAACTTACTAACTCAATAAGGATGGTGCTGACAAGATTTATGGTATGGGGTACAGAGAATACCTACAGCTTGACGGCAACTTACCCCCAGGAACAGCAAGAAAAAGGGCACTGCTTTTCCTTTTCCAGAATAAAATATTAAGGATGACTTTTTCTGTATTCTAGCAGCTGGAGCATGGGATGTCTCACACTGAAAGGTTGTTTCAGTTATCTATTGCTGTGTAGTAAATTACCCCCAAACCTTAGTAGCTAAACAAAACATTTTGTTATATCTCATGAATCTGTTCCCTATGGTGTTGATTGGGGTCATGGGGTGATATTCAGCTGGTGGGCTAATTCACAGGATTTCCTCACATGCCTGGCCTTAGCAGTCATTGTTGGAAGGTTGGGCTCATCTAGGCTCTTCTCCCTCTCCATGTAATCTTGGGACCACTCCACATGGTTCTTCTAACAAGGTAATTGGATTTCCTACATGAAGACTCAAGACTCTGAAGTATTCTAAGGTATAAGAAGTTCAAATGTTAGTTTCTTAAGGCCTGGATCCAGAGACTGGCATAACATCACTTTAGTCATATTCTACTTGCCAAAGCGGTAAAAAAAACTCATTCAGGTTCAAGGGGAGGAGACATATACCCCATGAAAGGAGTGTCAAAGAATTCATGGTAATCTTTATTGGGCCGTAGTCTGTCCTCTGACCACACACAAAATATATTCAACCCCTCTCATGACCCCTGCAAAGTTCTCCTTGCATTTTAGCATCACGCTTAGGCCAGGTTTCAAGGGGTCATCATCTAAATCAGGTCCAGCCATGGATGGGGCTCTTTGGTCTCCCTCTTGGCCATGGTTGCTCTGTGTCCGATGAGCTATGAACTAAAGAGACAAGTTTTTCTACCTTCATGCAATGGTGAGAGAAAGATACGTGCAACATAAACTCCAGTACAAAAGTGGAGGGAATAAGAGGCACAGCAGTTACTGGCCATCAGTAATTCTGAAATCCAGGATTGGGAACAGTTCTGTTTCCAGGGAACGATTCCCCTTGTCTCCCCTCACTGCCTTCTGTGCTATTGGTTCTGACCTCTGGGTCCTTACCCATAGCCATAGCCATGGCCAATTTTTGCAACCAAGCAACCTTCTTACCCTGCTTCCCACCCATAGTAGGTTGGGAGGGTTTGGACCATAGACTTCTTTTCATTCATTGTGTACTTTAAAAATCCATGTCATTAGCATAAACCATACAAACAGTCTTTACTGACACAGGTCCTTCTCTACCTTGGGCTGAGAATAAGGATGTTTCGGGACACTATTCACAAGATTCTTTAAAACTCCAGAAGCCATGTCCTTACATTTTTTGAGGTCTCAACAAGTGGATTTATAGCAGCCACACCCTTGTGATCTTTACCCTGAGTTTATTTTAGTGCGCTGGATTTTGGATTTGCTGAAGCTATTTCTTTCTTTGAGAATCTTTTGCTTGCAATAATTGGGGATGAAAAATGATTTTTTTTTCAAACCCACCAATCCCTAGATCCTTTATCTGATTCCTAAAATCTGAATAAAAATGGAACAATTTCTTCTTTAGTTTCTCTCTTTCTTCCCTAGTCTCTCTCCTCTCACCAATCTTGTGTTTAATTACAGAAAACTTGAAGAAGCCTGGTGGCATTTTTCCCATTCTGAGTTTGCTAGCTATCCTATTTAATTTCCACATTACACAGGGAGCAAGCTGTGTGACCAAACTTCCCAATAACAATTCCCTCACTATTTTACACATCTTCACTGTCTCCTCAAGCCCCTTCCACCTCCTTCCTGCCATCTTGTCCCAGAAACAATGTCACCTATTTCAGGTTTTTATTTTGGCAGCACCTCTATTCCAGGCACCAAATTTTATAGGATACAACCAGGGAAGAAGAACTACCATGAGTGATAAGGAATAGGGATTTATTTTAGGGTAGGCTTATACAATTGTGGGACCTGGTGAAGAAGTCTATAGAAGAATGTCACCACTGCATCTGGTAGTGAACCTGAAGTTGCTATAGATCAATAGGGCCAGAAGTAGGAAAAAGAAAGATGACTGTGGAGTGGGGTGACCTAGGACAGACTGGAACCCATATCTACTTCTCAATATGTCCAACCATGATAACGTGGGTGACTTATGCAAGTAGCTGTTGCCGTCACTACAGAACCGTACATGGGCCTGCCTCGGGACTCAGAAAAGCTGAACAAGGAGATCCAGGGGCTATGGAGGGGCTGTGGGCTTGCCTGCTGCCCCACGCCAGTAACATGAGCCAGCAGACCAGTAATGAAAATGTGTGAGATGCAACAGTGTCTAATGCCCTGTGCAGAAATTCACAGCCTAATGGTAGCTGCTTCTGGGCTGCCTTCCCAATATTGTCTCTCATGTGAGTGACTCTAACTTGAGATTACAGGGAAGAGAATTCTGGAAAATTTAGTTCCAGCTTAACTAAGTTGACATACTACAAAATCACCAAAAATGGACATCATTCCTTAGAGATGGGTTAACTTACCCCAAGTCTCAATTTATTTTATTTTGTTTTTGAAATTGTATTTATTTATGGGGTACAATGTGATGTTTTGAGATATGTATTATAGAATGACTAAATTAAGGCAATTAATATATCCATTGCCTCATATACCTATTTTTTGGTGGTGAGAACATTTAAAATTTACTCTCTAAGCCATTTTCAAGTATACAGTACATTATTATTAACTACAGTCACCATGTTGTACAACACATCTCCAGAAGTACTCTGCTTATCTAATTGAAACCTTGTCCTTTGACCAACATCTCCCCATTTCTCCTCCCCACCCCAAACCCCCACCCCAACACCTGGTAACCACCATCCTACTCTCGATATCTATGTGTTAAACTTTTGGATTCCACATAGAAGTGAGATCACATAGTATTTTTATTTCTGTGCCTGGCTTATTTCATTTAGTATAATGTCTTCTGGGTTCATTCATGTTGTTCTAAATGACATGATTTCTTTCTTTTTCAAGGTTGAATTGTATTCTGTTGTTAATACATACCACATTTTATTCATCCATTCATCCGTTTATGGGCAAGTAGGTTGATTCCATATTTTGGCTACAATTTTTTAAAAAGTTCAGAGTTAACAGGATGCTCATGAATGTCACGGTACTGACCCAACTCCCAGCAAATTTAGTAAAAAACCAATTCCTATTCATGAGTGTTGTTAGTCAGAACCTGATTATTTAGCATTGCCATGTGTATCACAAGAGATTTAGTTGTAAATTAGTGAAGAGGAATAGATGGAAAGTATGCTGGTTTCAGCTCTGACAGAATGTTAACACTATTTATTTAATTCCAGGCAGTCAATGCTCATTGTATAGATATATAAATTACAAATTTAAACCATTTAGAGATGTTGCCTGGTAGAAGAATTATTTTGGTACATACATTTACCATATTTCTGGGGAAAATCCACCTAAACATGTTCTTTCCTTTTTCTAAGAGTGGCAATTGAAACACTGCTAACGTGTTACAAAGTGTGGACATTTGCAAAGGTAGAAGCCTATATTTGCAATCTGGAAAATGCTCTTTATTTTCATTTTCTGTAACTACATTGCTGCACTAAAGGGGAGATTTGTCAAGTAATGTGGGCTCCACTATGGGAAGGAATTTTTATTCCTGCTGCTTATACCCTTTGTTACAGAATTGCTTAGACCTTGTCTTAGTCAGTTCAGGCTGCTATTACAAATACACCACAGTCTGGGAGACTTAAATAATAAATGTTTACTTCTCACCATTGTAAAGGCTTGGAAATCCAAAATCAAGGTGCTGTTAGATCTGGTATCTGGTGAGAGGCTGCTTCCTGGTTTGCAGATTACAGTTTTGTCATATTCTCACATGGCAGAGAGCAGAGAGAGAGAGGAAACAAACTGTCTTCTGTCTCTTCTTATAAGAACACTAATCCCATTCATGGGGGCTCAATCTTCATGACCTAACTACCTTTCAAAGGCCTCACCTCTAAATACCATCTCATTGGGGATTAGGCTTCAACATATGAATTTTGGGGGGAGCACAAACATTCAGTGCATAGCAGACCTACAAAATCTTTCTGCCTCCATGTTTGTTTCAGCTAGAAAGAAACTTCCTCAGCAGATTTCTCATTTGAAGCTGTTAATGATGTTTCTGATGTTCACGAACCTAGCAGGCTGGAGAGTATAGACACCTCTGTCATGTGCTGCTCAATACAGTTTCTCCTCTACTTTCAAATTCCAGAACTTTCACGCACATGTTCACTTAAGACACAATTGCTATATACATGTGCACCTGTAATAAGTATATCACCTTGACTCTCTCCACTATCACTTAGTGTTTCTACTTTTTAGACAAAGCCCATGTTATATGAATTTCCGAGTAGTCTTTTCCTGGTTTCTGGATGCCACAGAGCTACACCAGTGAAGCTCTCTCTGTGGTGAAACACTTCTCCAACATAGATGTAGATGTTCAAAGACTGTGCAATGTTTAGTCTTTTTTGAAGTATTGTGTGTCAATACTACTGAAAATAGGATTGACATTTTAATAATTTGGAAATAATTTTCAGAAAAAATAAATTTCCATGTTACAAGAGCTATCATTTGAGCAAAGATGAGAGAGAGAAGAAAAAAGTGAGAAAAGAAAAAAGAAAGCAATTTGGATCGTTCATTTTCTTTATCATTTATTTCTACTAATACGTTCACATACATTTTCAAAAGTATTTGTTCTATTTTATCCTTTTCACCCCAAATAAAGTCTACTTAAAACTACTTAATTATAAACTATATTATCACAGAGTGTAAATTATACCGTCACAAGAGGGCAGCATTTTCATACATATTTTAAAAATCAGTTGTCAATACTTAAAACAATTCTGTAGCTCTTTTAGCTTAGAGTAGAAAAGAGGGGAAAGGAATTCAAAGCAAAATTAACTCTTCAAGGTGATTATTTTGCTATAGGTTCTTTTTAAAATTTTTGGTATGAAGTTCTTGAATTTAAAATATTTTACATTAACAAAATAAAACAAGCAGAAAAACAAATTGTAATTGCTATAAAATTTTATTAGTTTAAATATTTTATGGAGACACAAGAGCCTATGAAACTAGCACATTATATTGTGAATCCAGAGTAATTAAAACAATGCATTCTTGTTGTAAAGCCAGATAGGTCAACGGCATAGAATAAAAAGTACAGAAGTACATACAAGTAAGAATTTGTTATATGACAGAAGAGTCATTTTAACTAATCTTTTGGAGGATAAGTAAGGATAGACCCTTAACTTATACCACACAATAATGTTAATTCTAGATAGATTATATGTTTAAATGTCAAAAGTGAAAAAACATGCCAGAGGAAATCTTAGAAATAGTCACATAATTTAATGATGAAAAAGCCTTCCTGAGAAAGTCATGCATGGCATGAACCAAAATGTAGAAAATAGCCTTGAGTACAAATTGTAAATTCTCCAGTTCAAAGATATCTGAGCAAAATTGAAATCAAATGACAAACAGGGAAAATACATTTGCAACAATCATAAATGCCAATGGTTATAACTCCTTCTAGATAAGGACCTTTTAAAAATAGTTAAGAAAAATATGAGCCCCCAATAGAAAGAATAGACAAAGAACTTAATTCACACAGATCAGGAAATGAATAATAAATAAGAAAAAAGTTTCAACCTTCTTTTTCCTCATAAATTTCATTTATAATGAAATATATGAAAATTTAAACATCAACAAAAATATTAGGTCATTATATATGAAATTTCCAATTTTGAATCAAAAGTGTAGTTTATTATATCTCAAACAAGAAGCAGTACAATTAATTGAAGTATGCACCTAAACTATTGACACAGTTTTGCCATCTTAATGGTAGCTTGTTTATGCCAGCAGCAAAGAAGCCTGGAGAGCGAGTGGTGATGAAATTGCAAAAGGCGTTTTCCACAGCTTGTTGAGAATTGAATATTTTTCCTTGCAAGAAGTGGTCCAAAGCCTGGAAGAAGTGGTAGTCAGTTGGTGCAAGGTCTGGTGAATACAGTGGATGACAGATTGTTTCCAAGTCCAGACTCTGTAGTTTGAGCAGTGTTGTTTGTGTGACATGTGGTCGAGCGTTGTCCTGCAAGAGGATTGGTCTGTCACTATTGACCAATCTCAACTGCTAAATCACAAGCATCCTCATCATTTCATCCAATTGGTTGCAGTAGACATCTGCTGTTATCGATTCACCAGGCTTCATGAAGCTGTAGTGGATAATACCAGCGCTGGACCACCGAACAGACACCATTAGCTTTTTTTGATGAATATTTGGTTTTGGACTGTGTTTCGGCACTTCATCTTTATCCAACCATTGTGCCGAATGCTTGCGATTGTCCAAAAGAATCTATTTTTCATCACATCACTATGTGGTGTAGAAATGGTCCACTTTTATGTCGTGACAGCAAAGAAAGGCAAGCTTCAAGACGATTTCTCTTCTGATGCTCATTTAATTCACACAGAACCCATCTCTCCAGCTTCTTTACCTTGCCTATTTGTTTCAAATGGTTTAACATTGTTGGAATAGTAACGTTACACCTTGCTGCTAATTCACACTCAGGTTGAGGTGGATTTGCTTCCACTACAGCTTTCAGCTCATCATTATCCACCTCGGTCTCAGGTCACCCACGTGGCTCATTTTCAAGATTAAAATCACCAGAATAGAGCTTCTCAAACCAGTGAAGTACTATGCATATTCATTAGCCAAATCCTTCCCAAAGGATTCGTTGATATTTCAGGCTGTCTGTGCTGCACTGGTTCCACAATGGAACTCATATTCGAAAATGACATAAATTTTTGACTTATCCATGGTTTTACAAAAATTGCTATTAAAAAAATTTGAAAGATAATCACAAGCTAAAACATGCATTTGAAAGACTAAGGATGTACCTTCACAATAAAAATAAAGCAAGAAATGTCAAAGTGAAATGTCAGAGATATCAACTGTCAAACTTAGTGCTTAAGAAAATCGGACATTTCATACTTAATAACATGCTTGGCTTATTAGATTGGTGATTGACGAAGATTAAAGAGATTAAATATTTAGTGAGGGTAAGATTGTGGGAGAGTAAGCTGTCTCACATACAGCAGGTAGAAATGTAAATTATTGTAATATTTCTGAAGAGAAAACCCAAACAAGAAATGTTAAGCAACTTACACAAAGTAACAGATTGGAAGTGACAGAACTCAGCTTTTAACACAGAGATCATTACCAGCTAGACCTATGATCTTTACAAAAAAAGTTTGGATTTGAGGAGTGTATTATTTAGAACCCGGATCAAAGCCCTAGCAAAAAGGGGGAATTTATCATAAAATTACTAGGTCTTAGGAAGATTTTTGAACCAGGATCATAGATGCCTTTATTACTTCCTTTTGTTTCTGCTTTTCCTGCGTATCTAGGTTAATCTATTCTGTAAAGAATTTCGTGTGTTTCACCTAGCCACAATATGAAAACACGACTACAGACAGCTCCTAAATTTACGTTTTCTGAATATAGCTACTCATTCTCTTTCCCTTTTTTTATTTTCCAGCAGAATCTACCATGATTGGCCCACCTTGGATTCGATACCAGTCCTGACTAATCACTGTTGGCCAAAAGTGGAAGATATCAAGGAAGATTGGCTCAGCTTGGGTCATGTACATTTATCTATCTCAAACATGTGTGACCTAAGGAAGCTGTATCCTTTTATCAAAATAGTTGTCGTATATGTGGATCATGGTGAGATGGGGATTGGTCTTTAAATGAGATTATTTATGAGGCCATCCATAATAGGTGGGCAGATATAATCAGGTTTCTGAACTTCAAAATTGAGGACTTGATGCTGAACCATGCTGAACTCAACAATTCCACCTTGTAAGGTCTCTTGTCAGGCAGCTGGCCACACTCTGGGCAACAACCCTGCCTTTCTTTCAAATTTCAATACAGTCGGGCCTCAATTTCAGATTTCTTTAAATGACATAAAAATTTAACCAAGCAAAAGTAAAAAAAGTGAAGTGTTTAGTAATTGTTAAGAATGTAGCATTTCATTATCTTTGTAAGTGGTAGTTTTTGTGCACCTAGAATTCACTTAAGTTCTGGATTTTTTGGTTTGTTTCGCTTTGTTTGGTTTTGTTACTGATGCCTCTCTTCTTAAAAAAATACACATGCTACCAGTTCTTTTAAAATTTTCTGTGTTTGTATTTCTTAAATAGTGCATGTTATATAGAGAAAAGACGATTGAAACTTGGAAAAATATGGAACTGAAATAGGATGATTAGGTGATCACAGAACAGAAAACAGTCTTATCATAAAATGGTTATTTTGCATAAAGTATTGTAGGAATGCCTCCATTTAATTTACCCAAAGTAAGTTTAGTAGATTTGAAATTTGCACTAAGCCAAGGCAGAGGCTTTAAACAGAGCTTCACTCTCAGTCACGTTGACTAGCAGGCATAGGTTTATACCCAGAAGTGACAATGCAATCAATTTTTGCAAAAGGTAATCATATCTGTTAAACAAATTTCCATTCAAAAGCGTTGTCCAGTTAGTGTCCTGTATATAAATATTTAGTACCACCAGTGTGGTAATATACTGAGGGCATTGGAACAAGTTCCGCAAGACTTATATTCTAGCTTTTCTTTGCTGAGAAAAGATTTGTGTTTTGGGGCAACTGAACTTCAGCTTCCTCATCTCTATGGTGTTACTCTCAGGACTTACTGCCTGGCATTTAGTAGCCTGAATAAATAGTTACGGTGATTATTAACCTCTTACAGCTTTAATTCCTTTTTCAGTCATTCTTTCTTTCATTCCTACTCCAAAATCGAGTAATGACCATCTTCAGCAGTAAGCAAAGAAAATTTGATTCATGTTCTTTTCCGGCTATTACCTGAATTTAGTTCTTTGAAGCAGTTCAGTGAATTTATCTCCAGTGTTCTTCAGAAAAGTACATTATGAGTATTTTGCATAAATTCTTTCGTTTGGTTTCCAATTACTCCTGGGGTACAGTGGATGAGAATGATTGTCTAAGTTCTACTTTGATGGGCGATGGAAGGGGGAATAAGCTGATGTCCCGGCAGCTGGGTGGTCTGTGGGTAGAAGGTGGAGGTGGTACCAGAAAGACAGGCTTCAGATTTTCATCAAAGTAATGGCCTATAACTGCCTTTCTTCTATTTTTGTATACAACCCGCAGGCTGACCTTTTGGAGCTTCTTATTTCATTGTTTTCTGAATATGATATTTAATTGAATCAGATTTTACTTGTGTGCACATATCCAGAGGGTAGAGGTTGGGGAAAATGGCTGGTCTGATTTGTATCCAAAACCTTGTGACATGAGCTTTGCCATCACCTAGGGATGGGGTTTTAAGCTCAGAAGATTTGAATTGAATCTTAAAGTAACAGAATTACTAATTTAAGAATCTCATGTTAAAGGAACACACCAATTTTTCAGTCCAAAGTATTGTACAGGCATTTGAACAATTAAAAAATAAAGTATGATGCATATCTGGATATGCACAGAGGCATATGTTAGTTGAACCAAAATGCCTTAGCTCATAAGAAATGCAGGTTAAAAGTACTAAATTTTTACCAACAACAAAAATTTCTTTTTTAAAAAAAGGTAGCACCAGATAATTTACATAAATATAAACAGGCGCATATATGTGCAATTGAAAGAATCAATGACACACCAGAATAGTATAAGGATTAATTACTTATAACAAAGACATCTGAACAAAGAGCAGCCACAGGACATCTTATCTCCATTTCCTCTTACTGACTTAAGCAGAGACTCTTTTCTTACAGGGGTCAACTGCCATAAATCTCCCTCCAAGAGTTTTTTGTTTGTGGGAAGATGGACCCTTACCACTTGGATATGAATTCAGCTGCCATAAATTACCCTTTTGGGGAGCTTCTGGCCAGGAAGAAGACTGTCAATCAGCACAGGATGAAAAATTCTGTAAATGAGCCCAAGAGAACAATAGAACTTTCCATACTAAAGCCCTAACATGCCCCGCTTTTGTTAAGCTGGTATATGAACCCCTACCCCTGGCTGTTCGGGGCACTTCTCATAGAGTGGTCCCACATGCATGTGAATTAAACTTTTCTCCTGTGTGATAGCTAATTTTATGTGTCCACTTAACAGGGCCACAAGGTGCTCATCTATTTGGTTAAACATTATTCTGGGTGTTTCTGTGAGGGTATTTTGACACATTTATATCACACATTGGCACAGTTGGTACATTAAAATCAATTGACTGAGTAAAGCAGATTGCCTTCCCTAATGTGAGTGGGCCTCACCCAATCAGTTGAAGGTCTGAATAGAACAAAGGCTGACCCATCCTTGAATACCAGGGAATTCCTCCTGCCTGGCTGCCTTCAAGCTGGAACTTCAGGTTGTTCCCGCCTTCAGACTGGAAGTTCAGCTTGCCAACTGCAGATCTTGGGACTTGTCAGTCTCTATAATTCCATGAGCCAATTTGTTATAATAAATCTCTGTCTCTCTAAATATATGTATTTTTCTGTTTTCCGGAGAATCTTAGTAATACATCCTGTTAATTAATCTATCTGTAGCATATTTCTTATGTCAATTAGACCCTGTGGCATCAGGTGCGCCTGCCATCCGAATTGACAAAGCCAGTACCTTTACACTCAGCTCTTCCACTCAACTCCTTGTTTCCTATACTGAGTCAGCTCTCCTACAAGACCATAAAATATAGCACCTCCCTAAACAATGACAGGCTACCTATGAACAGGCCCTAGATGAGCCAATTCCTCCATCATCTTACATTATTATAATCCTCTAAACACCTATCAACCCTCCTTGTTGATGAAGAGCCCCATTTTATTCCACATGAGTGTTTTACAACTATAGAAATGGTTTCAAACCTGGAAAAAGGCCTATTAGATACCTCCTTAGACAACCCAGACTTAATTCTCTTTTGTGATAATCCTTGTAAATGAAATTCTCAGGAAAACGTTATGCAATGGTTAATTTTACGTGTCAACTTGACTGGGTTAAGAGATGCCTAGATTGCTGGTAATGTATTACTTCTGGGTGTGAATGTAAGGGTATTTCTGGAAGAGATTAACATTTGAATCAGTAGACTGAGAAAGAAGATGACCCTCACTGATGTGGGTGGGCATTATCCAATCCATTGAGGGCCTGAATAGAATAAAAGGTGGAGAAAGAGTGAATTTTCTCCCTGTTTGAGCTGGAACGCCCATCTTTTCCTGCCCTCAGATATTGACACTCCTGATCCTGGGGCCTATGTACTCAGACTGGGACTTATGCCACTGTCCTCCCACCCCCTGCACCTCCAGCCCTCACACGCACACACAATTCTCAGGCCTTCAGACTCACTATCATCTCCTCTGGTTCTCAGGACTTCTGATCTAGACTGAATTATATCACTGGTTTTCCTGATTCCCTAGTTTGCAGATGGCACATTTTGGGACTTCCTGGCCTCCATAAACACGTGAGCCACTTCCCATAATAAATGTCCTCATACATACACACACACACACACACACACACATACACACATATATAGTCTATTGGTCCTGTTTCTTTGTATAACCCTGACTAATATGCATAATAACTGGTTATGCCATAGTTTTCCCACATGAAACACTTGAGTTATATTCTTTGCCAACTATAAAATGAGCCCAAATTGCTGAACTCATAGCTTTTACTAGAGCTTGTACTTTGGCAAAAGGGAAAATTACCACTATACTGACTCTAGATATGCTTTTGAAGTCTGCCATGCTGTTGGCACAATTCAGAAGTCTCATGGATTTGTGACCTCTGCCAGTACTATTGTCAATGGACATATATTTGCTAACCTATTACAGGCTATTCATATTCCTATTGAAATTGCTGTTCACTGTGTAGCACACGCCAGGAAACCTGACACAATAGCTCTAGGGGTTACAAAGCTGCTAAATACGCAGCTGAAAATAACCCTGCCCTTATCTCTGATGTGATTAACTATTAGTCAAATGCTTCACAACCTTAAAAAGATAAATGGTTACAAAAGGATGCCAAACAATTATCAGATATATTATATATTGGACCAAATGGACTTACTGCAGCTCCCTATCCTTCAATCTTTTGCAATGCAATTATCTTCCATCAAATGGGACATGTGTGCAGAGGGAAGATGATCAAGGAAACTAAAAACAATTGGTTCTGTCTTGGAATCTACATTTATGAGCAAATTATTTCCCAATGCATTACTTGTAAATCCCACCAAATTTCTAGGAATAACCAGAATACTCCATGAAATTCTCCAAGACTCACACTGTTCTTTGAAGTATTCCAAATAAACCTTATGGATTTACCTCCAACCTTAGCTTATTCTCACTGTTAGGTTGTTTGTATGTTTAGTGGATAGGCTAAAGCTATCCAACCAGATATGCTGATGCAACAACAGTGGGAAAGAAACCAATAACTGAGATTATTCTTCATTTTGGCGTTGCTCTGTGGAATGAATCAGACAAAGAAACTTACTTAACATCAGAAATAAATTCCTTTCTTTAAAAGACTCTGGGATACTTATTGACATTTTATACTTCCTAACGTTCTCAATTCTCAGGGCAAGTGGAGAATAAAAATCTAGACATAAAAGGAACTCCTCTAGGAAAAATCTATCAAGAAAATGGATTCAAATGGCCAGAAGCATTACACCTGTCCCCTCATAAAAAAAAATCTGAACTATCTCAAATAGGAGATATGAATTGACCCCTTTTGAAGTAAATTTTTGTTACCCTATGCCTACTGGCATCTCTAAAGCTTTCATTCTAGGTTTAGTGAGATTATGGGGGTTTGAGTGGACAATTATGGTAATAGCTATCTATATACAAGAACTAGCTGTTACTTTAAGCATATCATTAATAGGTGAAAAAAGTGTGCTTTTCACCAACTGACAAGGCCTGAGATAGAATAAATATCAAAGTTTTGATTTATTGTTTTAAAATTAATTTTATAGAATATACTTAACATATATAACATGATGTTATGAGATACATATATAGGAAAATGGTTACTATAGTGAAAAACATTAACATATCCATCATCTCACATAGTTACCCATTCTTTTGTATGGCAAGAACAGCTAAAATCTACTAATTTAGCAGAAACTCCCAATACAGTACAATTTTATTAACTATAGTCTTCATGTTGTACCTTTGTCTCTAGACATTTTCATCCTACATATATGGTACTTTGTATCTTTTGACCTACATTTCTCCATTTCCTCCCCACCTCTGATCTCTGGTAACACTATTTTATTCTCTATCTCTGTATATTTTATATTTTTTTAGGTTCCATATATAAATGAGATCATGCACTATATTTCTTTCTGTGTCTGGCTTATTTCACTTTACATAATGTCCTCCAATTACATCCATGTTGTGGCAAATGGCAGAATGTTCTTTATTTTTAAGGCTAAATAACATTCCATTGTATACACACACACACACACATAC
Organism: Daubentonia madagascariensis; assembly: GCA_023783475.1. Classification (NCBI taxonomy): domain Eukaryota; kingdom Metazoa; phylum Chordata; class Mammalia; order Primates; family Daubentoniidae; genus Daubentonia; species Daubentonia madagascariensis. The sequence goes on along the minus strand of JAKFHU010001684.1, from coordinate 16,994,763 downwards.
ACACATACATAAACACAAACAACAGATTTTCTTTATCTATTTGTCCACTGATAGACACTTAAGTTGTTTCCATATCTTGGCTACTCTGAACAATGCTGTAATGAACATGGAAGTGCAGATAGCGCTTAAACATACTGATTCCATTTCCTTTGGATATATTAATATATACCCAGTAGTGTGATTGCTGGGTCATATAGTAGTGCTATTTTTAATTTCTTTAGGAACCTCCATACTGTTTTCCATAATGGCTGTGCCAATCTACATTCCCACCAACAGCATACAAGGATTCCCTTTTTTCCGCATCCTCACTAATATTTGTTATCTCTTGACATTTTGATAATAGATATTCCAGTGAATATGAGGCGGGATCTCATAGTGGTTTTGATTTGCATACCTATAATGATTTATGATGTTGAGCACCTTTTCATATATTGTTGGTCATTATTATGCTTTCTTTGGAAAAATGTCTATTGAAGTCCTTTGCCCATTTTAAAAATTAGGTTACTTGTTTTTCTGCTATTGAGTTGTATGAGTTCTTTATAAATTTTTTATAAACCCCTTGTTCAGTATATGATTTGCAAATATTTTTTCCCAATCTGTACATTGCTGTTTGATTTTGTTGATTGTTTCCTTTGCTGTGCAGAAGCTTTTTAGTTTGGTGTAGTTGCATTTATTTATTTTTGCTTTGCTTTTGTAGATTAAACTTTTGGTGTGATATCCAAGAAATCATTGCCAAGGCCAACTTCAAAGAGCTTTTCTGCTATGTTCTCTTCTAGGAGTTTTATGGTTTCAGGTCCTACATTTAGGTCTTTTATCCATTTGGAGTTGATTTTTGTGTATGGTGTAAGATAAGAGTTCAATTTCATTTTTTTGTATGTGGATATTCAGTTTTTCCAGTACTGTTTTTTGAAGAGACTGTCCTTTCCCCATTGTGATCTCTTGGTGCCCTTGTAGAAAATTAGCTGATCATATATGTTTGGATTTATTTTGGGGTCTCTATTCTGTTCCACTGGTTTAGGTGTCTGTTTTTATGCAAGTATCATAGTGTTTTAATTACTATAGCTTTGTAATATAGTTTTAAATCAGGAAGTGTGAGGCTTCCAACTTTGTTTTTCCTTCTCAGTATTGCTTTGGATATTCAGGTTCTTTTGTGGTCCCATACAAATTGTAGGATTGTTTATAATTTTTATATGAAGAATGCCACTGGGAATTTGATAGGAATTATGTTAACTCTGTATATTAATTTGGGTAACATTGACATTTTAACAATACTAATTCTTCTTATCCATTAGCACAGGATACCTTTACTTTTTTGTGTGTCTTCTTTGATTTCATTCATCAATGTTTTGTAGTTTTCAATGTGGAGATCTTTAAAACTGCTTGATTAAATTCATTCCTAAATATTATATGTTTTTTGATGCTTTCATAAAAGGAATTGTTTTGTTGATTTTTTTGTCATCTAAGTCATTATTTGCATATAGAAATGCTACTTGTTTTTGCATGCTGACTTTGTATCCTGCAACTTTACTGAATTCATTAATTATTTCTAACAGTTATTTTGTGTCTGGAATCTTTGGCAGTTTTCTACACATAAGATCATGCCTTCTGCAAATTGGAATAATTTAAATTACCCAGTCAGAAAAAGAAAAAGAAAAAAGAATGAAAACATAAAGAAAACTACAGGACTTATGGGATACCATCAACCAAACAAATTTTCCTGTTATGAAAATTTTGAAAAGAGAAGACACAGAGAAATGGATGGAAAGCTTATTTAATAAAATCATTGCTGACAACTTTCTAGGTCTTGGAGAAATAGGGACATTCAGATCTATGAAGCTCAAAGGTTTTCAAACAAATTAAATCCAAACAGTTTCTCCTTGAGGCACTTTACAATTAAGTTTCAAAAGTTAAAGACAATGAGAACTTTAAAAGCAGCAAGAGAAAAGCAATATGTCACATACAATGCAATTCTACTAGACTATCAGCAAATTTCTTAGCAGAAACCTTGGAGGCCAGGAGAGAAGGGATGATATATTCAAAGTCCTCAAAGAAAAAAATAAAACTTCTAGCAAGGATACTGTACCCAGCAACTCTGTCTTTCAGAAATAGAGGAGAAATAATGTCTTTCCTAGGCAAATAAAATCTGAAGAAATTTATTACCACTAGACCTGCCTTACAAGAAATGCTTAAGGAAGTTTTCCAATCTGAAAGAAAAGGATGATAATTATTATCATAAAAACATATAAAACTCACTGATAGAGGTAAATACATAGTCAAATTCAGAATACTCCAGTAGTGTAACAGTGATGTATAAATCATTTATAGCTCTAGTATAAAGGTTAAAGTCAAAATAGTAAAAAATAACTATAACTACAAAAGTTAAGAAATATGCAATATAAAAAGATGTTAAGTTGTGACATTAAAAATATAAAATGTAAGGAGAGGGTAAAAATTTAAAATTTTTATATGTGACTGAAGTTATGTTTTTATCAGCTTAAAATAGTCTTTTATAACTATAAGGTGTTTTATATATACATGAAAATTTTTAGGAGAAAATATGCACTGTAACCTCACTGGAAGTGATCTTATAGTGCGTTGCTAACCATCTACACTTCCATTAAAAAAAAAATCCTCCTGGAATCGTGCACACCATACTAAGGTAGACCTAGATTATCATGCCCTGTACAATTGGAAGGCCATCCCCACTTATGAAATCAAATTGAGAATTTCCAGAGCCAACTTGCTCACAGGCTCCAGAGGAAGATGACATCATGAAATAGATAGCTTTTCCCAAGATCTCAAATGAAGAACTTTGTTGCCGCCTATTTTCCCTTGAAATCTTTCCCCTTCCTGGCCTGGAAAATTTTTCTGACCTAAATATTTTAACATAATCTTCCCTCTTTTTAATTAATAGAATGATTGGCTGGAGATTGCTTGCCATAACCTATTTTATTCTCTGTTTGTTTCCCCATTGTTGTGGAGAAAATCTCAAACCATGTCTTGCTTCAGCTAAACCTTACTGTTTTTTTTTTTCCCTAAAATTCTAGAACAACCCCAGTACACACGTATGCTGGTCTACCAGACCTTGGCCACCTTAACTAATAAATCCGATTGTCAGTTATGTGAACATCTAGATAACACGGAAGAAACTGAACTAGTTTTTGTTCCTGACAATTTAAGCACCTGGTGGACCTGTTCTGGACAATGAATATATGAACAGATATGGTTTCCACAAACAGGAGGACTAAACAACTCTTTCTCTACCCATGTTAGGTTGAATTGGCACTGGGAAACATCTATTGGAACTCCAAGTATATCCTTTATTCGGGTAAAATTTCTAGAAGGAAGTTTCTCCTTCTGCATTGAAAACATAAATGGCACTGGACCCTTCCTTGGAAACATACCAAGGCAATACTGTAATCAAACCCTGTGGTTTGACTCCACAATAGGTACACTTGAGCCCTCTAATGATATCATAGGGGAAAAGAATGACATCTAGATAAATATTTTCTTGATCACAGGGAAGAATTCCTGGTTTGCAGGCTCAACAAAGGGAATATGGAAAAGAATTTACACTTCATGGTGACCAGAATTATAGATGGTTGGACTTAACGATGTGAATTATCTTGGCCAGACAATAGCACTCTTTGTTTGTGGAGGCCAAGATGAAAGCTTCCTCTGTCGATTCTTTTACAACTTCTTTTACTCTTATGGCCTGACAGAGGCACATGGAAAATGGAGATGTGAAGATGGCAACACTGCTGATGACAGAGGTCAGGAAAGTCACTGGACTCCAACCTAGTGGGGCAGCCTGACCTTGTCCATGAACTGCATTGATCTTAAGTGCGAGTAAGGTATATAAAGGGTTCCCACCTAAAAGGTCGGGGCAATGTGAATTCATAGACCTGGCACACCTTCCCTCACCAGGTAGCCCACCTTAAATGCTAACCAAGGTACAAACATGGGCTCCTTTGTACATAAGGTAACACAGCATAGATGTACTATACATGACATTATAGCAAACCCACTTGTGTATTGCAGCACCAAGTTCCATTCAGTAATATGGACCTTTTTTGCAAAACACTTTTTAAAAATCTATAATTTAAAAAGAAAAATTCTAAGCATATCCAAGTAACAGAACAAGTATTCAATGCTACGCTGCAGTCCTTGGAAGCCCTCCAATCAAAAGTTTACAGTTTAGCTTTTGTTGTACCCCAAAATCATTATACCTTGGAGTCACTGACAATCCAACAGGGAGGAACTTGTGAAGTAATTGGTGAACAAGCTGCTTCTTTGTAAATCAGACAGGACATATAGTGTTTAATCTACACCATTTAAAAGAATGTTAACATTCTACATCAGATAAATGAGCCACAACCATTTAATTACACTGGCCTATTCCCATAACTGGGTACAATGAAATATGGAGCAATGTATTTAGATTTGTTATTTCTCGCTTATTCATTCTTATTTTAACCTATGTTCTTTTTGTCCTTTTAAGATCTATTACCACATAACTTCTAACCTGAATTTTCTTTCCACAGTAGTCAACCAAACTCCTTATTTTTGAAACTTCTTATGAAGTTTCAAATGGGAGAAGTAAAGGGACCAATAACCCATCAGAATGGTATAAAAATTAGTTTAAACTGAAAACATCTGAACAAACAGCAGCCACAGAAAGAAACTTTACCTAAACTTCTCTTTACTGACTTAAGCAGAGCCTTCTGAACATACAGCTTCCATAAACTCCTCTTCAAGGGAGTTTCTCCCAGTCAGGAGAAGACTGACTCTTAGCACCAGGATGGGAGAGTTCATCTACCATAAATCCTCCCACTGGTGAACTCACAGCAAGGAAAGAGACTCCCCAACAGATTCGGGATGGAAAATTGTATGAGTAAGCCCAACAGAACCTTCTATACTTTTTCACTTAAGTCCTAACCTCCACCATCTACTTTTGTTAAGCTAGTATATAAATTCTTAACCTGGCTGTTCACGGAGCCATCCCTTTTAAAGTGTTCCCACATGCATGTGAGTTAAACTTTTCTTCTGTTAATCTCTCTGTTGTCAATTATCAGACCTCCATTACTCAGACCTAAGTTGGTAGAGAAAAACTTTTCCTCCCAACACTATCCAGCTTGGTAATTGCAGATCTCTTCTAATATATACCACCTCTCCCCATGGTGTTATACTCAAATATCTTCATTAAAAAAAATTATAGCTCCATAGTTTGGAAAAGAGATCCATTATTTTTTGTGTGTCCATGATTCCAAAAAGTAGTTTTTTATAGGTAGATATCCTATAAGATAGGTCCCTTTGGAATCACCACTTGTCTTACAACAGGACTCAGGATGAATTTCTTACCATCCCCTAGGTGTTTTAAAGAATAGACTTCAGTGGTGAAGTTTAGAGCAAGACATGAGAATTCACAGTTTACCATTATCCCATTATTCTCCCAGAGGAGCTTGCTGAACTTGTGCGCTTGTGGGTTTGTTTGCCAATGCAAAAGCCACTGCTGCCTTAAACCTGCAGACCTTGCGTACGTGGAAAGTTCCAGTCCTCCACTCTTGTGGGTAGGATTGAGGAGACCACTTGTCCCACATGAAATTGAGCTTGGGTTTTACCTTTCTGGCTGGGAGAAATGAAAGAAAATCCTCATTTCAGCCAGCTCCTCGTCAAAGAGTGCATACTTGGGTCACTTTCAGAAAGTCTTTCTCCCCGCATAAAAACTGACAATTTACTTCTTTTTAGAGGCTCACTGATCTATTTTCTTATTTTTAAAATGATAATAGCCAAATTTCTTATGTTATTTTAAAGTGTGTCACATATCTTGAGATTCCCTTGACTAAAATTTAGTTGGCTTTTAAGTGTCTTCAACCACATCTTAAGTTCCCCCGATTTTATTTCCCCTGTTCCAATTATGCCTTTTATTTTCCTATCTCTAACCTCTCATTTTTCTGAGAAATAGTCTCATTCTGGATGTTTCAAAATACCACTAATCCTTCTAAATTCAAGTTTTGTGTGACCACCTCCATAAAACTTACTTTGTCACCTAAGGTGGAAATGGAATCTAATTCATTGGAATCCCTTGGTGTGTACGCTATTTATTCCATGTTGAAAGCTGGCCTCTCATCCTACAAACTCAGGTAAGGTGGTATGACTTTACTTCAACTGAATTTCTGTTCAAACTTCCATTCCAGTGGTTCAGGGGACAGGCTTAAATTCAGTCAGTTGAAGTATGCACTTTTTTCATGAGGACTGTATCTTCTACAAGGTTACCTAAAATTGGAACATAATTACTGTTTTGGTATAATAAACCTTCAAGCAGGCATTCAGAAAAAAACCTCAAAATTGCTTAAGTTGTACATTTTAAAATCTAAAGATTTTACCTATTCATATCCTAATAAAATAGTTCATGATCCAAAACTTATATGTGAAATTGAAACTAGTAAAATTCTAAGAGAAAACATGATTGATTTTTTCTTAATATTTGATTGTAAAAGACTTTCTCTAAGTGTGATTTTTACAAACCCCAGAAACCATAAAGAAAAAGACTGATATGATTGATTATATATTAATGATACAAAAATTAAACTCTTCTATTCTGCAAAGAAAAAAAATCAAACTGGAAAATTATTTAAAACATATATAACACACAAAGAGCTAATTTTCTTAAAATAAAAAAGGATTTTATAAATAACTAAATATAACTTCTTTTTAAACCTGACATATTGAAACCAGACAGTTTTAACTCCTCTTCTTCCAAAAACCCAATTAAAACAAGTGTAAAGAATTAAAAAAAAAAAAAACAACTATTAAACAACAGAGAACGGGAAAAGAGACAACAGCAAAATTTTAGACCTTCTTTAGGTCTTTGCTAAAACAAACAAACCCAACAAAAATCTCTTTCAATCACGTATCTTCCTTGAGTTATGGCCCTATCACTTCCCTGCTTAACAGCAAGGCACTTGAATAAGTCACCAGGCTCTGCCACCTTAACAAGTCCTGTTTTGGGCAGGGCATGAGGTAATATACCAGATTGAGATTATTTTTTGCAGCCTCCTATTTCTTATTTTTCTATTCTCACTTGAAGTCACTTCAATCATGCTTTTGTCAGAATCATCCATCCAACATGTCTTACATCAAGGATCATTGCTAAATCCAATGGTCAATTCTTAGTCCTCATTACGGCTGACCTATCAACAGCATTTGACACAACTAATCACTTCTTTCTCCTTGAAACACTTTCTTCATTTGGATTCCCAGACGCCGCATTCTGTTTGTTATTATATTATTACTTTGTTGGCTATTCCTCATTCTGGTAAGACCTGGGGGCAGTCCTTGGATCTCATCCCTTTTCTAGCTACATTCACTTCTTAGGTGATCTTATCCAGTCTCAAGGCTTTAAATACCATTAATATGCAAATAATTCTAATGCTTAAATCTTCAACCTAGACTTTCCCCTAAATTCCACACTCGTGTGTACAAACTCCTCAGTATCTCCTATTAGATGTCTGGTATGCAAATCACAATGAACATGTCTAAAATGCTCCTGATTTTTCTCCAAAACCTGCTCCTACATCCTTTCCCCCACACCAATAACTAATTTCATTCTTCCGATTGCTCTGACCCCAAACCCTGGAGTCACTGTTGACTCTATTCATTTTCTTTCCCAATATTACGATGCTTAGTAAACTGTTGGCCCTACCTTCAAAATATATCCAGAATATGATAATTTCTTGCACTTCCATTCCTGCCATTGATCCAAACAACCGTCTGTTCTTGCCTGGATAACTTCAATAGTCTAAATATTTTTGCCCTTGTCACACCCTCACCGTCCCCCTCCTCCATTCACAAAGCCACACTCACTAAAAGGACATGTCCAAGTCCTTACAATGACTTCTAAGGTTTCCATTATCTTCTGATTTCGTCTTTCCCTTAGTCAACTTCCTCCATGACATTGGCTTCCTTCCCTTTCTTTCAGGAATGATTCCTCCAAGGGCCGCACGTTTAGTCTGCTTGGAATGCTCTTTCCTCAGTTTTGCCTCTTTAATCCCTAAACATTGCCCTTTCTTTTTTTCTCAGCAATTATCAGTTATTAAAATCTATGTTGTATTTTATTTATCTTAATCATTCTATCTTCCCACTAGAATGCAAATTCCATGAGAGCAGGAATTTTTATCTTTTTCTTTTATTGTCATACCCCCATCCCCTATATTCCTAAGGGGATGGGGTGATAACTGACAAGTGGCAAGCCATTTTACTCAGACAGGCTTGAAACTTAAAGCCACCCATCTAAGGAGGGATGGAGAGCAGGGCTGTGGGACAGTTGAGAGTTAGTATAGAAAACTATTGAACTCCTAGATCCCTGCCTTTATTCTGTATAGTCAAGTGATTCCGTCTCCTCTCAGAATTTATTTTCTGGAGGAATGGAGCCTCTCTTGCACTCCCACTGTGCTCTGTTTTCCTCTCTTGTGTTACAGCATTATCCTGAAATCATCTATCTTTCCGTCAATGCCAGCAGACCGTAAGCTTCCTGAACGCCAGGACTGTAGCCTCAGTACCAAAACTGGTGTTTAGAATGATATTCATTCATGTTGATTGATTTGCATAATAAACATTCTAAGCATGAAATAAAGAGAAACCTAAACAAGGTCACAATGAGTAGCTAATGACCACTTAGGAGAGGAGTAATGGGAAGTTTCCTAAAATAACTCCCAGGATTCTGATTGATAAGCTCTGATTGCAGACTAAGTCTGCAATGTTTCCCTCATGGTTAACCCTGGCGGTTGGAATAAAATCAATGAATATGTAGTCATACTGGGGTAAACAGCTGGGGCAAGGGCTATTTTTCTATTTACCACTTTTCTCATATGGAAATAGAAGCAAAAACATTATTAGGACTTAAAATGTGTGTTGGACTGATCGACACTATTCCTTTAAAGAGTGTTTTGATTTACTTAGCTTCTTAAGCAAGGTAAAGTAGTTGGGCCAATTATTAAGATCTAGATTCCTTGAAATAGATACTTTTATATAAGCTTGTTGGACTCAATCCTTCCCAGAGTTTATAACACAGAGAGTACATTAGTTTACATCCTTACATACTGGTTATATTACCAATTACAATGCAAGTATGTATGTTTCTTAATTTTTATATAACTTGTTGATGATATAGCAGGATGGTATTAGAAGCTCTACAGGAAATTTTACCAGGGACCAGATAATAGATCATCTGTCCTTACCTACTATGGTAGTTTTTGTATGCACATGAGGTAATTTTTGTGGGTTGGGCATGATTGATTGTGAACAAAGAAACTTAGCCCACATTTGGGGCATTATGTGACCTTGTAGAACTAATTCTCATTAGGGAGAACAAAATCATCACCGACACCTCAGCAAATCTCAGGTCAAACTGGAGAGACTGTTCTCACTGAACTTCCCTGGGTTTGAGGTGTGGAAGAAAACATTATCCTTTGTTAAAAAGAGGCTCTTTGAGCTTTCTGAAATAAAGTGTCATTTCCATATTTATATATTAGTGCTCATTTTCACCAAATCAAAATCAAGCAATTAGTTGATTTTTAATGAGGAATATTTTAGTGAGAGACAGATTTATTTCTGATGTAACTAGCTTTACTGGGATGGGTAGTAATGGAAGTAAAATGTGGACACTGTAAAGGGCCTGAACTTTGACCAGAGACCGGAGTGGTGGCAGTTGGTATCCCATCAGTTATTTAAGATGATATTCTAGGAGTCAATAGTACTCCTCCAGCCTTCCTTCCCAGGGACAGGGAGTTAGGGAACCAAACAGCCAAACCATCATTCAGGAGTAGCCATTTAAACCACATCTACTCTGAGCTATATTCACTAGAAAGAATATGCCCAGCTCTTAAACACTTAAATGGAAATGGAGCTGAGCAACCAGTGTCACTTCTATCTTTTCTTTTCATTCTGTTCATATTCCCAGTAAATGGGCCCATTTTTTATTCCTTTAAGTGCCTGCCATCAAGAGTGCTTCATTTTGATTGAAGCATGCAAGTGGTTTAAGAGGGACTGAAACAGTTTTCTGTAAGTCACCAAAGGTCAGTATCACAACCCTTGAGCAAATGGTCAATCGTAGAACATTAGGCAAACCTGAGCAAGAAGAAAATGTTTGGGGAGAAAAATCAGGGTACAATGGGAAATGCTGAATTTGCAGTGCTAATGAGACACACAAGTGGGTATGTTCAGTGTGCAGTGGAGAAAAAGATTTTGAGATATAGTGTTGTAAGTATTGGCAAGAGAGAGAAGTTTCACTTTCTAATCACCCACTAGTTTATTAGTATTAGCAATACAAGGAAAAGGTTGACTACATGTCAGTGTACAATGCTTTTGCACCTGGAGAGTGCTAAAGAAAATAGAATAATTCTTAACTCTTTTTCTGTCATTAAACTGTAAGCAGGTAACCAAAAAAATTATTACATCAGAATTTTATAAAAATCATATTACAATAAATTAGTTGCTTATCTTGTAACAATTGCATTTAATGCTGAGATTTCAAAGGTGATACCCTTGTCTAAACAGCTACATATTGAAACAATAGCTCAAGATGGGTCACCAGCAGATTTCAAGGGTGTGTTTGGCACCCATATTTTTTTGACTACTTTAATTTTAATTTTTCTACTGTTTTGCCACTGCTTGATTCATTACAGAGGCTCATTTTTCAAAGATGTAAATTAGTGAATATGAGAATTTACAAAATATCTGATTTTGTTCTCAAACTCCAAGCTGCCTCTAGCATTTGAAGTAGAATGTATACACAGGTTAAAAAAACAGATTTTGAGAGTGGGGGATTAAAATCAGAAAATAAAACCCCCTAAGGCAAATAATTTAAATGATTCACAAGTCAAATATATAGCATTGAGAAAATTCATACCTTAAAATTATATAGGATTGTAGTAGATATTAACAATTTATGGAAGTTTTATATGTTTTATAAATAAAAGACACTGTGGTAAATAGGTAAATTTCCTAGCTTTCTGGCTGGTTCAAGTTGGTTGACATGTTAAAATTGATATTGAGGTACTTCCTGTCTGTGCTGGAAGGAGTTACAATAATTTTTTTGCGGTCTAACATTTTAGTTCATGTTATAATATTTCAAAATAATTTTCTTGCACATGTTATTCTTAATTGCTAACAGACATTCCTTATATACATATTCCTATAACACCAATCACAAAATAATTTAGTGCTAACTTAAACTTTAGAAGAACTGAAGAAAAGGCTGAAGTGAAGTTAACGTGTTTAAAGGCATATTATTTTCTAATTATATACAAACACATTTTCCCTTTGGCATGATTCTAACTTAAAAAAATGTGAATTTGAAAATAAATTTCATCTTTTCCAGTCTGAATATTCAAAAACATCAAACTGTAGATAAAGCTACATAAAGCAAAATTTAGTTTTCCATATGAATCAGATGGAGATAGACAAATATTTATGTTTTAAACTCTACTGCTCTATGTATTTTTCAAGAGTTAAATTCAGTTACTCCTTTTGTTAAAAAACATATTTTTATTCTTTTAAATAATATCTATAAAATGCTAGGGTAACATGTAAAAGAAACATTCAAGCGTGGCTTTTGCTGTTGAATTGGGTTGTTAACTCCCAGTGGAGTTACATGATACTTTCAATTAGCTTTAGTTAAATATATAGTATGATTTTCACCATTCTAGTTTATGGTGAGCTATAAAATTAACAAAAGTGTCCAAATAAACCATTAATTTTGCATGTAGTCTATTTGTCTTCTAAAATAAATGAACCAAAAATAGAAAACTTGATTTGAAAAGTATTACATATCATACATTACTGAAATATCATTTTATTTACTTGTTCCTTTTCAAGCTTTAAATATGTTAAATATATCTTCTCAAACCTTGCTGGCAAAAGGAGTAGATAATAAATACTGACACAGCCAACTAATTTTCATAATATATAATTAATAAGTGAGAATTAAAGAGGGAAGTATTCCTACTTATATACAATTGTATAAAAAGGGGATGATCCAAAAGCTGGTCCCATGATAATTATCTTTCCTTTGGTATCACTATCATATGTACTTGCTTTATAAAATAAACCTGAAGGAGAGTAAGGCTCAGAAACGACATATTTAGAGATTAAAAAAATGATATTATTAAGAAAGGAAACTAAAGCCCACTTACTACATCTTCACTGGAAACAACATGCAACCCTTATACATATGCACTAGTTTCTTTCAGAAAATCCATTGCTACACTTCTAATCCCAGCTTATTTATAGTTGAGAGTTACAGGTGACAATGGGTAAGCATGGTGCTTTACCCTTAAGTGTTCAGTAAGTGACTTTTGATTAATAGTTTAGTGAAATTTCATCATCAGTTCTAAAACAAAATGACACAGTGTATTTCTTATTGTCAATGGGTCAAAAATATGACAAATACAAAAAGTGGTACATTATATTATTTTTAAAAAGCTTTTGTCATTCAAGGCAAAAACTGAATAGCAAATCAAATAAATCTTATTGTTATATATTCCAAAAGATTCTAAGACAAGATAGACACGAAATTAGTCATTTGGTAGAATACGGAGAGTTTTTTTTTCTTGAAAGAGAATTAAGACCAGTGTAGGTAAACTTCATTTGAAGGTCATATTAATATCTTTTCTTCTTCTTACATTTTCGGAACTTTTGGCTGTATTCGTTTCCTCTGTTGTTTTCTGTGCTACTATCACTATCACTGGTTTGCTTTTGCCTCTTTCGTTTATTCATTTGATAAAGGTCAGAGTCGCTTGGCTGTTGATGAGTCCATTCGTATGAGCTGGGTCCAGCCTCTAGATCCGGAACTTGATTTTGTGAGGAAGACACAGATGTGCTATTGGGAAGTGGAGCTGTCATCTCATAGTAAGGAAGCTGCAGCACTGGATTATATGCGTGCCACTGCTATGAAAAAAAAGACATTCATCCATCAAAACAAATACAAAAAGTTAAGGATAAAAGTTAACAGTTTGCATGCATTGTACAAACAGCCATGAGTAAACCAAACTGTGTTTTGGTATAGGAAGACAGTGACTTCTCACAGTAGCGACTGTCATTTTAACATGTAACCAATATAAAAATTATTGAGGTATTATATTTTTCTCATATGTCTTCAAAATATGGTATGTACTTTACACTTCAATTTAGATTATATAAAATTTATGGTTGAAAAAAATATATTCACATACCCAAATTGTTTCAAATATACTTGAAAGTTTTCTAATAACTGAACCATGTATCTGTTTTTAAATTTTAATTTAAATTAACTAAAATTAAATAAAATAAAAACTCAGCTCCTTAGGTGCATCTATGGCTAATGACCCCTATATTGCACAGCACAATTATTAACTATTAAGAAAGAGGATGCTTCCTTTTTAAAAACAAGTTTTTAACTCAAATTTCTAACTATTCAAAGCAGATTAAAAGATTAATTGAGATACCTTGAACTTGTGTCTCTGCTCCCCCACCCCATCTCTACCAAAAGATTTAAAAAGCTGGTAAAAAGACATTTACAGTTTCAGATGAGAACTGGTTGTTTACAAATATTTTATCATAATTAAGAAAAGATTTTTCCAAAAGCCAAAGTAGCATTTTACAGAAAAAATTTCTTACTGTTTACAAATTGAAAATGGATATCTGTAAAGTCTAAAGCTCACATATATGTTGGTTTATTTGTGAAAACACCCTGTGAATCAGAAGACCTGTGTTAGTCCTATACCTGTCACTAACAAGCTGTATAATCTTGGGTTTGTTGATTAATATCACTGGGCTTCAATTTTCTTATCTATAAAATAAGGAGTTGAAAGAAAAAAAAATTAAGTTCCCCTTTAATAATAAAGACCATAATTAAGATTTCTAGGCCAGAACCAACTTTTGAGAGTCTCTGGAAATAATGTAGTTTACTCTGCAATAGAGAAACTTCATAAAGTTTTGTCTTTAGTTAAAAAGAGACCTTTACTTTTTAAAAAATCCATGTCCAAAAGCAATCTATTTGGGACTGATTACATTATATAAAAATGCTTCACTATGTGAAATTAGTCAATTCTAAAAACATCTTTAAAAATAGTCATTTAAATGAACTCTACTCAAATTTCACTTGGACTACAGTGTATCATCACTACTATGCTCTCCTTTTCTGGTAAAGCCCCATCTGTTTGCTGATGTATTATACATGGGATTTAAGATGACCCTGTTAGAGAAGAATGCCATTGGGGGACAGTGCTGGAGCATCTTGTGCCTTCATCCTAGTTTTATTTTACAAATAGTTTTCATGTTCTTCATAGTTTGTATAATATTATATACTCAATCAAATGCATAACAAACTTACCATCTTCTGAAAGAAAAAATATTCTTGAGGTAAAGCAGTATTATTAATTGGAAAAAACTGCATGGGAAAGGAAGATCTGCACACCATTTCTTCATTCCTTTGAGGAGATAAAAGAAGCAGTAATAAAATTTTTAAATTCCTATGTATACATGTCCTTTTCTCTTGAGAAAAAAATGAAAGCTCTTCACAATCAAAAAGAGAAAGTGAGCTTCTCTGATAACATTCAATTAAGATTAATTGTCTTAAATGCACACACAAATAATCAGTTATTACTTATAATGTAGTGAAACAGCAATAAATTATTTAATTACTAAATATTGAAGTCTCAATATTTAGAGTCATATTTGGTTTTCTGACAGGAAAATGTTGGACAATGCTATAATTTGTATAAAAACAAAGAGGACTTAGATATTAATAGAGCAAAGCATGTCATTAATAATCACTAAGGGTATGCTTTAATCTTCTATAGATATAAAAAGTAAAAAAAAAGGTATAAATATTTGTAATTTATTTTTAAAGATACCTTTACTGTTTAACTATAAAAATTATGCTCTTTCCTAAAGGGACTACTGAAGTTAATATGAACACGTTTGCTGATGTCTTAAACATATTAAGATAATAAAAAATCCCTAATTTAAAAACAGTAGTATCCCAAAGTTTCATTTTTAAATGTAGCATTTGCTTTTATGGAGATGTTACAAGTACTGATTAGATTCTGTAGATACCCTTCAATAGTCTACTTGCTCCAGTATACCATAATTGTAATGCTAATATTACTAATCCTTAGGATAGGAAGTGTACCGTGAAGGTTAAAATCAGCACAGGCAGGTAGAGGCAAAGATGAGGGAAGAAGAAAGACAGGAAGCAGTCAGATGGGTAGGCAGGGGCCCCATTTATAAGTGGTGAGAGTACTATCACAGAAGCCAGCTGAAGCATGAACTCCATTAAGAAAGGAATTAGCTGTTTTTACAGAGCAGTAAGCCTGATAAGCATTGAGGCCACCAAATTGTTGGCCAGAAGGTTCCTGACAACATTTAAAAGAGCAGATTCTATACAACAATGTGTTTGAGAAGAAAGGATGTGAAGGACAGAAGATTTTTCAGTGAGAGGAAGGAAACAAATAACAGCCTAACTAGGAGACAAGGTTCAGGGAGACCAGAACATGTGTGTGGGGGGGTGAAGTGACAGCAAAGAAACAAGATTAAAGGTGGAAGGAAGTTACAGAGTGGGGAAGGTACGACTCAGGAGCAGAGGTGGTGAGATTAGCACTGTTATGAAAACAGCTGCACATTCCCTAAAACCGCTATCTTTCCTACGTGAATCCCAGGGCATGCACAGTTATCTATATGGAGGAATCACTTGTAAATTGGGAATTGTTATGGGTTGATATGTTCCCCCAAAATTCAGCTGTTGAAGTTCTAATCCCCAGTACTGAAAAATGTGACCTTATTCGAAAATAGGGTCACTGCAGATGTCATTAAGATGAGGTCATACAGGAATAGAATGGGCCCCTAATCCAAAATGACTGGTGTCCTTATAAAAAGGGGAAATTTGGAGACAGATTGTCTTAGTCTGGTTTTTGCTGCCATAACAGAATACCTGGACTGGGTAATTTATGAAGAAAAGAGGTTTATTTTGGCTCACAGTTCTGGAAGTTGGGAAGTCTAAGATCAGGTGGCTACATCTGGTTGACTTCTGGTAAGGGCTTTGGGCTGTGTCATAACATGGGAAAGCATCACAGGCAAAAGGTGCTCAAGAGTGATGTCAAACTGGTATTTATAACAAAGGTCATACCTCTCCACATGGCTGCATTGGGGATCAAGTTTCCAACATATGAATTTTTGGGCGACACATTCAAACCATAGCACAAATACACATGGAGAGGACACCATGTGAAGATAAAGACAGATATCTGGGTAATGCTCCTATAAGCAAAGGAAAACCAAAGATTTCCATCAGACCGCCAGAAGTTAGGGGAGAGGCATAGAACAGATTCTTCCTTACAGCTCCCAGAAGGAACCAATCCTGCTGACACCTTGATCTTGGACATCTTGCCTCCAAAACTGTTAGGTAACAAATTGCTGTTGTTTAAGCATTCTGTTTGTAGTACTTTGTTATAGGCGCCTTAGCAAAATATTAATAATACAGGAACTATTCATTAAATGTGTAATGTATAAAAGACAATAAGAAGCACCAAAATTCATTTCCAAGGAAGACCAAAGCGGGCACCATTTTTCTCTGCACATCACTTCTAGAATATGATAAACTATTTTCACACTTTCTTTAAAATATAACAAATACTAGAAGAACAAAGTACTACCAATGAAATGCAGTGTCATGGAATATACACATCTCCTAGCTTCTACCCTAGACTTGTGATAATTGAGATAAAGTGCATTAAACACAAGCAGAGAATACAAGCGTTTTACTGCCATCTGCTAGTGGCAATCTCGTCTTTTCTCCTCTGCCCAAATTCTACAAATATCTTGTTCCTTTTCAACTCCTGAGGAAAAAAGAAGTGTCTTTTACCACTTGGTACTAGAAGAGGGGAAGCTCTTACATCAGGGTCCCCAAGCTTTTTGGCACCAGGGACTGGTTTCATGGAAGACAATTTTTCCACAGACCTGGGGGGGAGGGGGAAGCGGAGCTCAGGAGGTGATGGGGAGTGGCTGTAACTACAGATGAGGCTTTGCTTGCTGGCTGGCCACTCACCTCCTGCTGTGCGTCCTCCCTCTCCCCCCACCTCCTTCCTAAGTTTCATGGAAAACAATTTTTCCACAGAGGGCAGGGGGAGGGGGGCAGAGCTCTGTGGCCCAGTCCCAGTTCCTAAAAGGCCACTTGTACTGGTCCACAGCCCAGGGGTTGGGGACCATAGTCTTACATGATCTCCATTTATAAGTCTATAATGCTTCCCCTATTGAAGTAGTAAATCTTCCCATTTTTGCTAACATTTGCTGAATACTTACAAGAGCTCAGTACTTTTGTTAGAATTTTTTTTATTTTTAATTATTATGGGTACATGATAGTTGTATATATTTATTGGGTACATGTGATGTTTTGATACAGGCACACAATGTGTAATAATCAAATCTGGGTAATGGGGGTATCCAACACCTCAAGCATTTATCATTTCTTTGTGTTAGGAACATTCCAATTCCACTCTTATTTATTTTAAAGTGTATCATAACTTACTGTCGACTATAGTCACTTTCTTGTGCCATCAGATATTGTTCATTCTATTTAACTATCTATGTTTTTGCACCCTTAATTATCCCCACTGTATTTTTCCTCCTTGCTACCCTTCCCAGCCTCTGATAACCATCATTCTACTCTCTGTCTCCATACGATCAATTGTTTTAATATTTAGTTCCCACATATGAGTAAGAACACGCAAGATTTGTCTTTCTTTGCTTGGCTTATTTCACCTAACATAATGTTCTCCAGTTCCATCCATGTTGTTGCAAATGTCAGGATTTCATTCTTTTTTATGGCTAAGTAATATTCCATTGTGTATATGTACCACATTTTCTTTATCCATTCATCCTCTGATGGACACTTAGGTTGCTTCCAAATCTTGGCTATTGTGAATAATGCTCCAATAAACATGGGATTGCAGATGTCTTTTCAATATACTGATTTCCTTTCTTTTGGATATATACCTACCGTGGGATTGCTGGGTCACATGGTAGCTCTATAATATTTTTTGAGGAACCGCCATAATCTTCTTCATAGTGGTTGCACTAATTTACATTCCCACCAACAGTGTACGAGGGTTCCCTTTTCTCCACATCCTCCTATGTGCCCAGTATTTTAAGTACCTTGAATTAATTATAAAATTCAATTCTCACAGTACTCCCTTGAGGTATTATCCTCATTTTAGAGATGGGGTACAGAGTGATAAAATAACTTTATCCGAGGTCACAGCATTAATAAAGTGGCAGAAGCAAGATTCGAATTCAGGCAATCTGATTTCACCACCTACTTTCTTAACCTCTCCTGATTTCACTGATAAAGAAATGCTTGGGAGAATGAAGATATGGAGCACGCTATGTTTTATTTGGGGTACACTACTTCTAAAGATAAGCCTGGGTATTTGCCAATCCCAAGAGGCTACTCTCCTATGCTTCAGAGCACTGATATAATTAAAAGGGACAGACGGTTCACTTATTAATAGTTTACTTGAGGATATTCAATTCTGCCACAGAAAATAAGAAAACAAATAGAATGGATGAATCTCATAAGAAATGTTTACAATAGACTGAAAGTAAGCTAGTACTCTATGAAGTAGTGATGAAACTGTACTAGGGACAGAATAAGCAAGTAACTTGTGAGACACATGCAGAATTCATAATGTATATTAAATATGGACAGTAAATAAGTTAGTATCCTATAAGGCATGCCGAATATATACAGATTCAGTAGAAAATATAATGAAACAAATAGGAGTGCTACTTATAGATAGAACAGGAAGGAAATACCATGTCCTGATCATGTCACCTCTGGGCTAACAGTGATACTTCTTATCTTCGTTCTGCCGGAGAAATCCAGATAATACCCACAGGCACCTGACAGACAAACCAGTAAGCTACTTCTGTGGCTGTGTATGTTTGTCCCTATGTCTCTTTGAGAAAGCAAGTGAGTGAAATTAGCTCCAGGAACTTCCTATCCGAATGCATACCCTTACTCAAACTGCAATTCTAGTCCTCATAACCACACTGTCAGTGGAAAAGCCTGATATAGGAGAGAGAGCAACAGGGCACGTGAATATTAGTGTCATCACAAATCCGGTAGTTGTTCCTTCCACCCACCTGCACTCTATCCTAACTGGGTCAACCTATCCAACATCTTTCCTCTTGCTTTTCACTGTGTATTTTAAATTGATTTAATAAACGGTGTGATTTGAACATCTTAATTTGGTTTGGGAACCTTTTTGTTCCATGAACTCTGAGATAGTTTGCTGGATAGTGTACTTGGAGGCTAACAATGCATCAAGATATCAGATTATACAAAATTCTAGAATATTTTGAAAATTAACACAGAGAAATTCTAAAAAATGGTAAATAAGTGAATGGCTTAATATCAGAAAGCTTAGTTTCAAGGCTAGCACTTTATCATCCTTGCAACTTTGAGAATTGGTTAACTTTTGCATCTCTATTTACTCAAATATAAAATATAAATAACAGTATCTATACAATCCATCATGATATCTTGTATGCTTAAATTATTTAATAGCTATTAAAACATAAGGGCAACTATAAAGAATACTACATATGTAAATCTCTACCACCTACTACTGAAAATATTAAGATTGAACTTTAAATGAAAATATTTTCTGTCACTTCATGGGCGTAGAAAAAAATGATTTCCTTAATTTTATTCTATGTCTATAAAATAAGGTTTTACAATAGCCCAGAATATATAAAAATTCTTCCTAGCACAAGAATATACTTATTTGCTTTACTTTTATGAAAAACATGTTTTTAATTACCTGTAGCTGTGTGAATTTATCTTAACACAGCTCTCAAAACTTTGGTTAGCTGGTTCAGAAGAGCGAGAACTCCCTTTAAAAGAAATAGAATAACAGATTACTTCATGGCACAATTTTTTGGAGTTCTAATATTAAACTATAAAATAACCCAAAATCTTTTAAGATTTAAAATCCCATACTCCTATAAGATATATGCATATCTATTTGACCTCTCAAGTCATATTTACAGATTGTTTACAATACTATAAATGAATGAATTATAATCAAGCTTTGTCCAAAGCAATGACCATACGTAAGAATTACATTGACGTGGGACTATATAACATATGCGATACTGTTTTGTTCTACACACTTGTAAACTAAAAATGGCAAATGGTCAGTGTTATTTGCCTCCAGTGTAGAAGGCAGGAGTTCTCTAACCTGCATGGACAAAAGCCAATTCAACCTTACACAGGATGTGTCAGAAAACAATATGTCTGGTCTATTCCACCAGCCTGTGTGAGTTAACTGGTCAGTACGAGAGAGCATGATGCAGCCATGCATTAAGAAAAAATGAAATGGAAAGAGAATCAACATTCCCTTTGCAAGAGGCATTGTTTTTGTTATTTTATTTGTTTTCAGTATAGCAAGAGGTATAAAAAACAAAGAACTGATACATCAGTGAGCCTGAACCATTTAGGGGAGGTGACAAAAGTATTGCAAGGATTACTATTAAATAGATGGCCTCTATCAGGCCCCTAAAACATGAAAGGGCTAGAGTAATAACAATATTTTCTGGACATTTAATCGTAGATGATCTGTTCTGGACATGTGTGCAGGAGAAGGTATTTGAGGCCATTCACGTCAGGAAGCTTTTCATGACTAGTAAGTACAGTGAAAAGTGTAAAAGGATAGTGTAACTCTACAGCTACCTTTGGCCATTTCTCTTTTACAGAGACTTACATCCATTGCAACATGTATAGGGTGGTTTCCTTAGAAGAAGGACTAATGCACCCACTCTACCTTCCAAATAGTAGGTATTTGATACCATACATTAGCAGCGACAAGAAGATCAGCAAATAGCCTTGCTATATAAATGCTAGAGTTGTGTGTCCCTAGTTCATTTAGATTTGCTCAATTTATAAGAGCTAATAGCAACCATCATAGCTACTTATTGGCTGATATAAATAGAATATTTCAAATTTTATATAGAAAAGATGCTATAGGTTTGGAAATGTAATTGGCAATACTAATTAATTATATAACATTACAAATTAGAAGTGGTCTAAGAAAATTTAACAGTGACCAGAGAGGTACCTTTTTTTGTCTTATACTATAAAGAAAACAAAATGCTTACACCTCGAGAATAGCGGCAACTACAAAACACTTTGAAGATTCTTCAGTGACATGACCTACCAAACCGATACTGCACATTAATTGGTCTTCCATATAAACGGATTCCATTCAGCAAAGCTATGGCATACGACACTGATTCTGGGTGTTTAAAGCAGACAAATCCAAAAGACTTTGGCTTTCCTTCTCTGTCTTTACATATAGTCACTTTGGTTAGTGGCCCAGCCTGTAAGAAACTTAAAAATTATTTTCTTATAAATCCAAAGATTTTTTTACATTCAAATAAATCAAGTAAATTCAACTTTAGACTAAAAAAAAAAAAAAAGGTAGCAATAGCTTATGTAGCCCTGCTAATGATACACCTTCATAATAATAAATATCATACTTCATCACACTTTCTTAGCATTTCCTGGCTCATCAAAGAAACATACATGGTGTTAAGCACTGGAAATCCTAGGTAATATTCAATATATCCAAATCTTAAAAGAAATAGTAGACTACCCTTCTCTCAGGCTTTACAAACCAATTTAGAGATCATTTACATGTAAAGTTAAAATACTACTTTGTTTTCATATATATTAGCAGTGCTGAATTCAAAAATAAATTGAAATGACAATGTTGAGTTATCCTCAAAAAGGTTGACAACGTTATGTCATAGTTTATTCTTTTTGTCAAGAATATTAAAAATATGTACAAGAGAAACTAAAATTATCATGTGTTTTGATTTGGTAACCTCATTTTGTAAATACTCCCAAAGGAAAAATGTTTTAACATGTTTAAGACTTTTAAATAGGCACATTATTTACATGAGTTAAAAATTAGGCTGTAAATCTAACAACTGGAGATATTACTCCATGGTGTATTATTAAAATGGAATAAAATACAATAAGTTATGAATATTCAGATTGTGTTGACAGAGAAAAACTATAATTCACAATGGAGAGTTAAAAAAAAAAGCAGAGCCAAATATTGTAGAAAAGTGTCAATTACAACTAAGAAAAAATTACATCACTGCCATGATAATGATCAGAGGAAGCAGTCACAAAGACTTACAAACAGCTGATTTAATGGTCAATAGTTGATTCTTTAATGATTGATTATTTTCCTTTGTAGAGTTAGATAAATACAGAAAAATTGCTTTGATCTAAAGAAAAATAGTATCTTAAGATTCTGTCTTTCTCTTTTCACTCTCTGTGCTCTCCTCCGAACTAGCTCATCTTCCCTTCTGGCTTGAAGGATCACCTCATCAACAAATCTACTAATATTTTGCCCACTCATGCCTCTTTCACGGAGATAGCCTCCTACAAACCTCTATGTGATTGTACTTCAGACTCAACATATTTGAAACTGAATTCATTACCTTTCCCTCTAACTCTCGACTCTAGTATTTCTTAGTTAAAAGTGCAATGATAATAAACCTGATTTTCTCACTTCCAAGTATAATCAGAAATTTGAAAGAAAGTAGTAAAAGAATAAATATACAGTAATAATACTGATATTAAATGTATGGAATCACAAAGGGACAGAATATACTTGAATGATTTGAATTTTCACATAAATGAATTCAGATATGCCAAAGCACTTTTAAAGATAAAATTCAACAAGAAGCCTTGCTTATAGCAACATTCCCATCATTTTACAGTCTTTTAGGACCAGAATGAAACACATGGTGTGGCAGTTGTAAAGTTTTGCTGATTTGAAGCATTTCTAAAAGATAACCCACTTTAGCAAATCCTTTCACGACCTGATCTATTAAATGAGATTTATATTTTGCTTTGGCGGAATAAGGAAATTATAAAAAATGAGAGGCTAATATATATAGTCTTGTGTATCCACACAACTGATATGGATCCTGTCCTAACTGACTAGAAATAATGTGTCTGTATGGGATATCACAACCCCCCAGTCCCACCACTATCTTCCCACACCTACTTTTTTGGAGGTTCAATGTGAAAGAAGCCTTCTGGAGAAAAACAACTATAAGTTGACTTTATCTCCTTTCTTTTTTTTTTAGTAGGGATGGTAAGTTTCAGAAGATATTAGGTAAAAATAGACATGGATTAGAGTTGATTAAAAAATGGCAAGTTTAAAAGATGGTAAATTAGAAGGACAAACATAAAGTCTTAAAATCAACCACATTTTTCAAATTAAAAAAAAATGATGTCCAGGAAAATAAACTGCATTCCTGGAGAGAATTCTCTCTACCTAATTGTGTGTATCTATAATTAACAGAAGTTTGCTTTAGTTAAGTTTAGAGACAAAGGTAAGTTCTTTCACAACCAAATAAAGATCCCCTTTCACCTCTGGAACTCATACTCAATCCTGGAAATTTTGTTCTGCTATTGTCTCCCTTGAAACTTTCCCTTATTCTGATAGTGGGAAGTGACTCGATTTCTCTTGATGTTAGTATTATTACTAAGAGTAGTACAATTGGTAGTAGTTGCAGCAGCAAACACTCAGTAAGTGTCAGGCTCAGCTCTAACTGATTTACCTGGATTAGGTCTTTTATTCCTCACAGCCACATCACTATTACTCCCATTTGACATTCAAGGAAGCTGAGGCACTGAGATATTCATTTACAGGCCCAAAGTCACATTGCTGACCTTAGAACTCACACTCTGAACTACTTTTCTATACTATGTACCCTTCTCTTTTGTATATTATCCTAAATCATTATCATTCAAGTTTCCCCTTTTAGAAAGATCAAAGGGTATCTCTTAAATTTGTATGCCCGCACCTTCCTTAGTGTTTGCCCTGTAATTCTGGATCACCAAATGGTTAGACAAATGGCTGACTGAAGATGGTTTTTAGCAAGTGAGACCCAGATGTATACAATACAATATGTGAGTGTGTTTACAGGACACAAAAGGCTTAATCCTGGAGGTACCAGGTCTCAAAGTTTCCGGAGGTCCTCTTGGTATGAAATGAAAGTCCTTGGCCAGGGAATCTATTGGTTACAGTCACGGTAAATTGGCGGCCAAATCTTCTCAAATTTCATTTATCATGCCAGAATCAAAGTACTCTCTGCATAAAAAGGCTTGAAAGAACGAGTAATGTATAGAAGAAAACATTTTAAAGCTATATTTCTCATTTCGCGGGATGTAAGGCGTGAGGGGGCCTATTACCTGAAGAAAGACAATGACAGAGCTGTTTTCGGTTCTGTCCCTGCGTCCCCAAGGCCCAGGCAGCCTCCGGGAAGCCCTTACTCAGGGCTGGGGGCTGGGGGTTGTCATTGCCCCCCCCGGACTCTGCACTGGGGATGAGGATGGGGCGCACACCATGTCACTTCACTCCACAGCAGCTCACCTGGAGACAGGGGCACCAAGGAGAATCTAAATTCAAACCAAGGCAAAGGTGGGGAGGGAAGGGGGCCGGGCTCCCGGTGGTCCAGGTGCGCCCCGCCCCTCCGGCTGCGCTTCCGGCCCCACACGCTCTGCACCCCCGCTGCCCCTTCCCAGCTGACGGTACCTGAAGAAACAGCTCGTAAAGAATCTCTTCTCGCACTCGGGCCTCTAAATTCCCCACAAACACCGTCCTGTCGGCCTCCTCCTGAGCAGGGAACATCCTACAGTATCGGCCCTAGCTTGGAGGAGGCGACGAGGCCACGCCCTTTCGCCCGGTTTTATTGCGCCGGGGTGAGGGGGGCGGGGCCGGCGACGAGCGCGCGCGCCAGGGGCGGGGCGAAGCCGCTAAGCCACGCCCCCGACACCCCTCGGGAACCGCCCACCGCGCTGCCGCCCCGCCCTAATCGGGCTGGGCCGTGGCGGCGGGGCTGAGAGTAGGAAAGATTAATGTGCAAAGGGCTTTGCTCTTTTGCTTGTGGGGAGTCTTCCATTTTCTCTGGCACATTGTTAATTTATTTTGGATTTATTCAACCAACATTTTAAATAAAATGATTGTAGAGATGATTTGAAACGTAGTAACTTCATTACGGAAGCTCCCAGGCTAATGAGAGAAGATTCATTTCTTTTTCTCCAAAGAATAAATGAATAAATCATTAGGATATTGAGATTACATTATGCATAAAATAATTTTTGAAAAAAATCAATGCATGCATGGATGTGGACAAAACAGAGTACTAGAATAAAAGTTTATTTACCTAAGAAATGCTCTCTAGATGAGTCTTTGAAAGTGGCCCACGGAGGTTTTAGGTGGACTCCAAAATCAGCCTACACTAAGAAATACTGGTAAGAGTAGAGCAATTTTGTGCCTGAAGCAAGAATTCTTGAGGATGGCTGCCGAGGGCTGGCTATAGGATCTAATGTTCGCACTTTGTTTCCTTGCTGTACTTTGTATACTGCGTGCCAGGGTAGAGGGTTGGTCCTTACGTGGGGAGGATTTTTTTTTATATCTTAAAAACAATAAAGATAATTAAAAGAAAGGGGAAAGAAAATTTAGAATCTCAGTACTTTGATAAATCAACTGCCAACTGCTGATTTGGCTTCCTTTTTGAAGATACCATACATCTACATAGAACCCTGAAGTCATCCTATCAATATCATACATGTAATCAGGGCACCATTTGGCCTTTAGTGTGGCATAGTGATGAAAATTCATTTTGAATTGAGGATGTATGCTTTTACTTGGTTGGTGCACCTCCCTCCCCCAAAGTATCTTTTCTAATGAAAAGGGTCACATCTTGGGAAACCCTAATTTATAATTGAACTCTGACATTACTTTGTTTTATGACTTTGAACAAGCAATTTTGAAACCGTTCCCCAAAGAGTTAAAGAAACCGGTGACTAACAGAAATTCCTGAGCTTAGTGGATGGCAGATAAAAAAAGAAATAACTTGCTGAAATGCTGAAACTTTCTCTGCTTGTAAGATAACAAAACTGGCTGAAATCCGTTGGAACCAATATGGCCAACTGGAGTCTGCAAATGAGCTTGCTGATATTATGGCCCAAATTTCCACCACAGGTTTCATACTAACTCCCCCCAAATCTGCACGTGACCCTTGAGGAGGCATGAAGAGACAACTGCACATGCCCAGGACTTTCCAGACCTCCCCTTTCCTTCCACCAGTACCCCAGACTCCACCCCCTAAACCTTTTCTGATAAACCTGCTCTCTTAAAGCTAGAACAGGGACAGATTTGAGATGTCTCCTTGTTGGTCCACTTGCAATAAAACATTTCTTTTGTCAACAACCCAGTACCATAGTATTGGCTTCTAGTGCACTGGGCAGCAAGCCCCTTTTGCTCAGTAACAATTTCTCTTTGGAATTCAGATTTTGTTTCTTAAGGAATGGATTGAACTAAATACAATAACTTCACTTAACAGGTATTTTCTGAATGCTTACTTTGTGTCAGGCAGTCTTTAATCCTTGGAAAACAAAGTAAGTATAAAAATCTGCCCTCCTAACACTTACAGTCTGTCAGAGACAGACTTTCTATACGTACACATACAAGTGTCAGTACCTTCAGTAGCTACCTTCAGTTGATATATCATGAATCTATGAGTCTCCTTTTTTTCCTCTTTCTTTCCTCTGTCACCAATATAGTTGTAGTAGGGTGGGAGGGGATTAAGGAAACTAGCACATTGTAGACAAGTAGTATATATTGATTAAAAGAATGGATACTTGCAAGTCTCTGTTACATGTAGATCTCTTGATAATTTTTTTTTTCATTTACCTCATAAATCTTATTTCTTCCTTAACTTCCCCTCAGACACTGCTTATCTGGGAGCTAAATCTTCAGATTTCATTGTAAAATATTTGGTACATATATATAACTGTGCATGCTATAAACCTTTAACTATACTTTTAAATAATTATTGATTATAGTATGTTGTTATATTGAAATTTGCATCATCCTTTGTCTACATATTGCATGATTTTGGTGTTCTTATCACATCCTCTTCTCTTTTGACTATACACAAGTTTATGGTGCTTATAATTCTAGAGTACTTATTCACTTTTATAAACTCTGAAAGTCAGCTCATGCAGTTAGCTGTTTGTTCAGAATATGAAATCAATATATCATTTTTCTAATATAAGCATACTGTCTTTCCTAACTCATATTGAATGGATGCATGGTAATAAATCTAGCAGTAGCTAAAAATAATTCACTTAAGTCTCAGCCTTCACTGGACCATTAGTCACTTATCAGGTTTTAATGGGTTAAATACATGGAACAATCTATAAAGAATTAGCCTTTCTTCATTCATATCAGGATGTCTTATACCCCTAACTATATGAACACATCAAAAATGAAAATGTGTATATATAGTAATATATATACACACACACACACGCACATACATATAACTAGAGCTCCTTTCTCTTTCTTGCTCTTCTTTTCTAGCTGACTCTTATTCTCCTCTGTAGCTCAGCCCAGGCAGCATAATGAGCAATGCTTCCCTGAACTCTGCCGTCCAGATTAGCTGGCTGCTCTACCTGTGTGGTTCCATAGTTCCCTAGGTACACCTCTCTCAAGCCCTCCTCACTGTGAACTGCCATATGGCAAATATATTTCAGTACCTAGGACAATCTCTGATATATCTGTGGGTGTATAATAAATAGTTGTTGAAATAATAACATTTGGGTAAATGAACGTCTCTACTTTGTATCCCCAACAACTAAGTCTATGCCTGGAAATCAGTAAGTGTTTAATAAAAGTTGCATAAATGAACGAACAACTGAATGAATAAATAGAGAAACTTGGCAAATTACTGATAAGGGACTCTCTTGGATGGTTTTTTTTTTTTTTTTTGGATTGACTTCACTTTTGTCTTCACTTTTTTTTAACCCTGATTTTATCTTTATTCTGATTTTTCCTAACCATATTTTGCCCAAGTAAACATAGCTTTTTATTGTTGTTTTACATATATCAGATGTTTACTGTAAAGAAATATTTTTTTAAATTTAAAGAAACAAATGAGAAAGTAAAAATTACCAATAAGTCTGTCATGCAGAGATAACCATTTTGGAGGAAAACTTTCCAGATTTTGAACTATGAGTATATACATGTAACACATTTTTGGAAAATAAACGATACTATATGTGCTGTATTAGTATTTTAGCTTGCCCTTTCCCCCCTAAAACTGTAATGGAGGCTTTCTACATCAATACATACTGATCTATCTACAGCATTAATTTTAACCCACAGTGTGTTCATAACTAGACTAATTCCCCATTTTTAGACATTTATACTGTTTCCATTTTTTGGCTTTTATAAGAATGCTGAGATGAACATTCTTGCTCATATGTCTTTGCACACATGTGGACCATTAGTCACACATAAGGACCATGGATGTGTAGGAAAGTATGTTGGATGTTTCTGTAGGAAAGTACCTTGGATGTTTAATTGCTGAGTCAAAAGATAAGATTATTAAACATTTTTGGTGTATTGCTAAATTAAATAAAAGGTTGTGACAAAATGTATTGTGATAAACAATGACTCCCATCCTCAATAAACACAACTCGACTACCTATTATAATTACCTATAAAGTACTTAGAAGAATGCCTGGTGCATAGGGCTCAATCACCACTCTCATCATTATCGGCAGCAGCATCATCACCTTTGTGTTATTGTTTACATTGTATGCATGTCTGTAAGCTACTTACAAACATTTTTCATATCCAAGGAAAATTAAATAAACAAATAATGTTTTACTAAACTGTTGGCATTTTATATATTTTGTCATCCCCCAATATTTTTCTATTTAATACAATAAACATTAATGACCCCAACTTTCTTATGGTGACAGTAAGTAAAATATATAATGAAGAAATATAATTTTATGTTTTGAAACTCTGCTATGTATTATACTGCCTGAAATGCCAAGTTTATATTTTTCAATATTAGCTCTCTCGAAGAGTAAAGATGAAAATGATGAGCCAGAGTCATCTTGTAGCGTCATATCAAAAGCACAAAGAAAAAGGAAATCATGTGTTAAATAGGAAAGATTTATCTTTTAATTTTTTAAGTAAAAATCTATTAAGAAAAATCTATTTTAATATGTATGACACATCATCTTTCTTTTCACATTCTGAAATGGTATAGTTTACATCTTTGTTAGAGAAGTGCAGTTGTTACAGCTAAGTGCTGTGGAAGGACCTAGAATATTTGGTGATCTCCAAACAAATTATAATGATGGCACCCTGTTAAAAATGAAGTTTTACTTAAAATACCCAGAGACCAAGCAGGTCAAAATAATGATGGACTTTCATCAACAAATTTTCATAATTTTTAAATGAACACTTTGTTTGTAGATCTTCTGAAACATCTCTCCAGACCTCAGATTATTTTCTGCTGATCTATGATGTAAATTAAACATTTCTGTTCTTCCTGTATCTTTGGAATTTTACAGACAGACACTTGAATTTTCTTTTTTTTCTTTTTTTTTTTTTAAACACAAGCAGGTCAGTTTATTATATTAGTAGATTTCACATTGGAATGCAGGTGAACATTTTGTCTTTGACAAGAGCCTTTCTCCCACACAAACCATAGTGTTATGTTTTAGAGGAGGAGAAAAGGCTCAGATTTGATAGTTTTATGTCAAAACCAAGCTGAATTATTTCAGCCATAACAAAATAACTAGACTGGAGATCATCTAAAAACATTAATGTAATCTTGTGATGCATGATGATTTAAATGCAAACCATAATAAATCCATGGGCTCTGGAGAGTTTCCAAAATATTTTTGGTTTGCAGTAGAGGATTTCAAAATGTAATATTTTACTTTAACAACAGGAGTTCTTTTTTTTTTTTTTTTTTTTTTTAATTTCAGAATATCATGGGGGTACAACATTTTGGCCATACACATTGCCCCTGTTCTGCCCGTGTCAGAGCCACAATCGTGGTCGTCTCCCAAACTGTGCTCCCCACATCCATTCAGTGAGAGTTTTTCCCATCCCTTCCACCCCCCTCCCGCCCGCCCGCCCTCTGATGAATGTTATTGCCCTGTGTGATGTAAGTGTTCATCAGTTAGTACCAGTTTGATGGTGAGTACCAGTGGTGCTTGTTTTTCCAATCCTGTGACACTTCGCTTCGAAGAATGGGTTCTAGCTCCAACCAGGATAATACCAGATGTGTTAATTCACTGTTGTTCCTTATTGCTGAGTAATACTCCATGGTATACATATACCACATTTTATTGATCCACTCGTGTATTGATGGGCACCTGGGTTGTTTCCACAACTTTGCAATTGTGAATTGTGCTGCTATGAACATTCGAGAGCAGATGTCTTTATTATAAAATGTCTTTTATCTTTTGGATAAATACCCAGTAGTGGGATTGCTGGGTCAAATGGTAATTCTACTTTTAATTCTTTGAGATATCTCCATATTCTTTTCCATAGAGGTTGTACTAATTTGCAGTCCCACCAGCAGTGTATGAGTGTTCCTACCTGTCCACATCCCCGCCAACATTTGTTATTTGGGGATTTTTTGATATGAGCCAATCTCACTGGAGTTAAGTGATATCTCATTGTGGTTTTGATTTGCATTTCCCTGATGATTAGAGAAGTTGAGCACTTTTTTATATGTTTGCTGGCCATCATTCTGTCTTCTTTGGAAAAGTTTTTGTTCATGTCCTTTGCCCATTTTTTAATAGGGTTGTTTGATTTTTTCTTGTTGATTTTCCTAAGTTCTGTATAGATTCTGGTTATAAGCCCTTTATCAGAGGTGTAGCATGCAAATATTTTCTCCCATTCTGTAGGTTGTCTGTTCACTCTAGTGATAGTTTCCTTGGCTGTGCAGAAGCTTTTCAATTTGATCAGGTCCCATGTATTTATTTTTGTTGCTGCTGTGATTGCTTTGGGGGTCTTCTTCATAAATTCTTTGCCTAGGCCAATGTCCATAAGAGTTTTTCCAACATTTTCTTCGAGAATTCTTATGGTTTCATGTCTTAGGTTTAGATCTGTTATCCATTGTGAATTGATTTTTGTGAGAGGTGAGAGGTGTGGGTCCACTTTCAGTCTTCTACATATGGCCATCCAATTTTCCCAGCACCATTTGTTGAATAGGGAATCTTTTCCCCAGACACTTGAATTTTCTAAAAACAAATTTAAAATTTGAACTTGCAATGCATGTACTTAGAACAACTCTCAATTTTCCTTGGTTACTGAAGTCCACTCCTAGCAGGAAAATGAGAGGACAACTAAGTAAACGTATAAAAAGAAAACCTATAATAATTTTTAATGATTGTCAAATAAAAACAAAAATATGTTTTATTTTCAAATTTTAGCCTCAAGAGAAAAGCCAAATTCTGAATTTTCAAATAGCCTCTGTGTTAGGATGCAAAATGACATAAACATGAAAAGCCCATTTTTTTTACACTTGACAGTTTGATGGGTATGGATTTCATTATTGATTTTATTATAGTATATAAAGACAACTTATTTTGTAATCAAAGTGAACATAAGCCACAACTTTTTCTGCTTGTTTCTATTTCTAGCATTTTCTAACATCACATTTGCTGTAGGCTTTCAGTAAATATATTCTTCCTGACCACTTCTGAAATCCTGAGGTTAAGGATAAGAAGAAATTAGCTTTTGTCCCTTAATCACTTGCATAGCTGAAGGTTTGTTTGTGACTTATTACGGTCTTTGACTTAAAAATCCTTCTCAAAACCACAAGCCAAATGGGAAAAACAAACTACCTCACCTTTTTCAACAAAGAGGGAGGAGCAATAGTCAGTGAACTTTTACAGTAAAACCTGCTAGACTGTGACAATTCTACCAAAGAGAAATCTTAATGAATTACAGACTTTCCTTTTTGATGAATCTGAGTGGTTCTTTTACTTTTATCAGATTCCAAATGAGGGTATACATTTTTCTTTGTTTGATGTGCTGGGTAAGATCTGGTAAGATATTTATTAATAATTTGATCTATCTTTTAAAAATTGCATAAAAATTATCAGTATAGTCTGTTCTGGGATAAAGAATGCTATGACATCATGCTATGAAAAAATATGCTATGATTATGTGTACTAATTATACCAAACAGATTACTATGAAGAAAGTTTGCCTGTGTACATATATGCGTGCTTATGTGTGTGTGTGTTTTCATGTGTGTGTTAGATAAGTTGAAATTTTGTATTTTATTTACTTTGCAGATAATTGGTAACTAGAAAAACTTTTAAAAAGTTGTGAATAGAGAATATACAGAAACCCTCAAGAGAAATAATAATTCAGGAACAGAGAAATTAATTCAGTATTTGAAAATCATGACAATAAATGTCTTGTTTCAATTTTATTTGTTCAAATAGCATTAATTTTGAGGAAAATTCTTACATGGGTAAATTATCAATTGCAAAGCAAACAAAGTAACCGTATACTACAAATTTTGTCCTTATTTCGCATACTAAAAAGCAAAACTGGTTTATGGTAATAAGGTTGAACTTTAATTTCCTGGTTTGTTGGTTTATGGTAAAAAAATTCACCAATTTTAGTAATATAATTTGCTACTTTATGGTAATAAAGTGGAATTACTTGTTCTACTTCATAAGTAGGTGTCCTACTTATGGTAATAAAACAGTACCAAATTTAAAATTCAAGATAAATAGTTTTCTGTACAGACTTTGTGAAAGCAGATTATTTATATTATGCTTTATGTTTATTTAAAAATGTTGTATGAATACTTGAATAACCTTAAAAATATCAACTAGAAATTAACATTATTTCATATGTTTTCAATTATATGTTTGAGCTAATCATAAATTCTGGAAATGTTTGAATTTTGTACTTAAACACAGAATTTAAATGATACTAATATGCAGTATATAATTTATATTTTACTCATTTGAAAGATTGATAGGCGCTTTTTGTTTCTGTAATGTATAATAGTGGCACCTTAATTTGAAAGTCAGAGAAATTTGAAGCCTAGGCCCATAATTTTGTGTGTCATTTTAATACAGTTTATAATCATTTTAATATCATAGTTTATACTACAAACTTGTTTGGCAGACTTTCTGAAATTACTATTTTGATTAGTAGTTAGGCAGTTGCCTAAATTTTCAATTGGGAAAACTCAAACATATTAATAATTGCTAAGTATGTTTCTGTTTTTGTTGACTGTTTAATTTTTGTATGATAATGACTAAAATAGAATAGCAGAACTTTTAGACATTAAAAACAGTAAATAGAAACTAAAGAAATTGAAGATTTCAGTGATCCTCAGAATCATTTTTATTCCATGTAGACCTTACGCTTTTTCATTTTCTTTGAATCCCTACACAATCCAGCAATTTCGTTGATTTTTTAGCAGTTTATTTCATATAACTATGTTTTATTCAAATTACACATGTTCACTTCTCTACTAAAGATACTTATATAAACCTCTAGGAGGGAGTGTCTCATACTTGTCAACATGAAAATCATTGATTACATCTTTTGGAAAAGGAAAAACCTTCTGAAAAACTGAGATTAGTCAGGTGTTTTCAAAAAACACCTGGGAGTGGAGAGGTAGCTTAACAAACTATATACAAATATACAGTTTATCTATATATGTATATACCTATATACAAATTATATGCATATTTATTCTTAGTACAGTTGCTGACTCATAGTAACTGCTTAAATTGAAACTTTTGTTATTGCTATTGTTATAATATTAGAGCAAGCATCAGCAAATAGTTTTGTAAAGGTCCACATAGTAAATATTTTAGGTTTCGTGGGCTATACATTCATTCTCTGTTGCATCTATTCAACTCTGCCATCATAGCATGAAAGCAGTTATAGACAATACATAAACAAATGAGTTTGTCTGTGTTCTAACAAAACTTTATTTATGGACACCAAAATTTGAATTTATTGTAATGTTCACATGTCAACAAATATTATTTTAATTTTTTAAGCACTTAAAAACATAAAAACCATTCTTAACTTGCTGACCAAACTTGACTCACAGGACATAGTTTGCCAATTGCTGTGTACTTTGGAGGAGATGTTAAAGATAGATTAATTCACCTTACTTATTTCACAGTTGAGGAAAGTAAAATACAGAAAAATGGAGTCATTTTCTAAAATCATAGAACTTGGCAATATGTGGAATTTCATATAAGGAGTCCATGTAAGAATTCACCTAGGAATCTTGTGAAAACATAAATTCTTATCCATAGGCTGGAGGTGAAGCCCAAGATTCTGCAATTCTGTTAAGCTCTCAGGTGATGCCTATGGGTACCACCATGTTTTAAGCAGTAAGGAGGAGTTATAGAATCTTAGTAGCTTGTGTGTAGGTCAGTTATCTTTCCAAACCCCGTGTAATTTTGAGCTCACTGCCTTAACAAAATAATCATTATTTTTCTCTAAATTATATCTTTCTGATGTGACCAGTAATTTATTTACATTGACTACTAAAATCAGATGCCCACAACTTTAATTTATGGTACCAAAGTCTCTTTAATATAAGAGCAATGTGAAAGAACATTAAATTTGCAATCAGAAGACCCAGACTCATGTCTCCTTGTCTTGGGAAGTCACTTAACCTCCATAAACCTCAGTTTCTTCATTTGTAAATGGAATTAATAGTTATAATACTATCTCACTGTGAAGCTCAAATGAAATAACATAAATATGTGATCTGGTAAATTATAAAGAAAAATAAATTAGGTTAAAATAATCTACTGTGTTTTCCTCCATGTTCATTTTATCTTTCATTCTTCTGGATAACTTCCAGATGTAGGGCTTTTCCATGTGTGGTTTGTGGACTACTTGTATCAGAATCAAATGGGTTACCCATTTAAAAATGCAGATATACCTACCAAATCAGAATCTCTGGGGATGGCCCCAGAAAACTACATTTTGAACTAACTTTCCCAGTCATTTTTATACCCATTTTTAAACTAATGGTTGGGAATTGCTGGTTTAAGCCTTGTTAGATACTACTTTATTTTGCTTGTGTAGTCAGATTCATTTTCAACAGCTTTCCAAACTTTTGCTTATTGGTTTCTTTCTTTTCTTAGAAAAAATTTAAATTGATATATAATGTTTGTACATATTTATGGTATACATAGTGATGTTTCAATACATACACTGTATAGTGATGAGACCAGGATAATTGGCATATCCATCATCTGAAACATTTATCATTTCTTTGTGTTGGGAACATTCAATATCCTCTTTCCAGCTATTCAAAACTATATAATATATTATTGTTAACAAAGTCATCCTACAGTGCTATCAAACATTAGAACTTATTCTTCCTACCTAGCTGTAATTTTGTATTTTTTCTAAATGTGTTTTGATTGCTTCAGAACTAGAGAATTAAAGATATTTTTGGCCTTTATTTAACTTTCCACTACTAGCCTTCAGAGATTTTAAATTTCTACCTAAACTTTTGTGTTTCAACTGGCTGTATTGCCATAGAAACTTGTGTCTTTGTAGCATCAAGTGGGTTAATTCTTTTGTCCCTGGAATTCTGCTGGCCCTAAAGGGTCTTCATTCTTATTAAACATGAATAAACAAATGAGCTAGTGAACTTCTGATAGGATCTTATTTATGTTGCTCAAATGTTTACATAACTTGTGCCATAAATATACTGTTCATGTTTTTCAGATCTTACCGAGAAAGGTGCCGTGGCTTCTAATTGTGTAACCTTAGATCATTTAATCTCTTTAAACTTCATTTTCTTCATGTATAAAATGAGGGAAGGAATAAGTAACATAAAATTGTTGATAATGTTTACAAAGCCATTTTGTTTTCAGAGATGGAGAAAGAGAAGGAAGGAGGTCTTCAAGTAGGCTTTTTGGGATGAGAGTAGGGTTTCAGAAGATTATCAGAAGGGTTAAATCTTTCCAGGATATGTTAGCATCTTAGCTTTTAAAGGCTGAGTTTTGAGGCTCCTCTGTTCTTGACTTGAGTCAGAAACAATTGTGGTTTATGTTTATTTGAATTCCAACTAAATTGTCTTTACACACCACAATAAAATCAATAATGAAAATACTAAAAGTTGCAAGACAGGCTAACTTGTCTTAGCAGTTTACCAACCATGAATATGAGTCTGAAATTTAAAAAAAAGCTAAAGTAAAATGAGACCATTTGTTTCAACTCCTTCCATTTAAAGATGAGGAAGCCAGAGATCAGAGGTAGAAGAATTTTCTAAGAGTTACCAGAGATGGTTGAGAGGGGCTAGAGGCACTTGGATCTCAGCTGTTCACTGCCAAGGCACTGTCCCTGCTGCTGGACGGTCTGTTTTGATCTCCTTGTTCTCCTTTTCACAGACATTGTAACTATAATGGAAGTATATTTCAGAGATACAGCTGAACAACCTAGAATGATTATTCTTAACTTCCCCATGTGTGTTTGATATTTTTAACACTTTTCCTGCTTCTATAATTTGAAACCTAACACGATTTTCAGCATTCTTTCCCGATGTACCTCTCTGTTGAGATTACTGCTGGAGTCCCTACCTTCCTACATATTTGGCAATGAAATCCCATATTGTGCTCCTGCTAGTGAATTTCTAATCACAGTAGAGTTACTTACTCTAGTCCCCAGAACCTCAATTTGTTAATTTTTCAAATAGGATTAAAAAATTAATACAGTCTTTCTGTTCTAGTCAGCTTTTTGCTAGTACCATTACTTTTGGCTGTTTTCATTTTTAATTAACTGAAGTCTATTGAAACCCTTTTCCTCATTATAAAATTAATAAATGAATATTTTAGATGTAGAATACTAAGAAAATATTAAAATACAGACTATAGAAAATTCACAGAACAGTACAGATAAATAGAGGACAAATTTACTCTAGTAGCATCAGTGCAGACTACACTTAAGGTGTTGGTTAATATCCTACCAGTTTTATTACAATAAATATTTTTATGTGTGTATGTATACAAATATATGTATATGTTCACAGTGTCCTACATATATATGCTATATATTATAGATAAAAAGAGGACTGTATAAATATGGACTATAATAGGAATTTGTGTGTATAGTTCATATATATGGTTTTCATTATCTTTTTATTGTATTTCATTTTACATAAGTCTTTTCTGATGTTATCTACAGTTTTCAGAAACATACTTTCTTAATTGCTACATAGTCCTCATCTTATGAATACACCATAATTTGTTTTTCTCTCATTGTCATATATTTAGTTGAATCCTAAATATTCACTGTTAAAAATACTGCATTATACATTGGTGTTAATTGTCAATGGATATGATGATAAAATGATATGGTAATATTATTTTAATTAATCTTTATTGATTTTTAAGAATACACTTACTTTAATAAGTTTTTGAGTTCTTTAAATATTTTATTTTGGAAAATATTTGTTTATATCCTTCACTTTGTGATTAAGTGGTATTCTGTTTTTTTCCCTCATTTATAGTTCTTTATGTATATTGGTTCCTTTCCTACCTTATATTGAAAATATCTTTATACTTCATATTTTGGTTTTTTGTCTAGTTTATAGTGTTTCTTTATGTACAGAAATTTTAAATTTATGTGCTGTGAAATCTATTGGTCTTATGGTTTCTTCCTTTGTTTTTATGCTAGAAGTCATTCCTCAATCTGAGATCATGTACATATTAACTGTATTCTTCTTCTAATTCATATAATTTTACTTTTACATGAAATGTTTTAAAATAACTAGAATCAAATAATTATCCCAGCATTGTTTATTTAAAAATCTATTACCTTTAACTGGTTTTGATTGCTATAGGTATCTTGGCTATCTGGTGTATTTCTGGGTGTCCCCATCCTGTTTCATTAATCTGTCTATCAATTCTTGATTCAGTTTCACAGGCCTCTTTTTAATTGATTTTTAATAGAAACATAATTTTAATAATGTCTTTTATTATCTTCAAACTGTTATTTATTTTTCTTGTACACTTTCTCCCTCCCCTAAGACATCCCATGGAGACCTTAATTTAGCATTGCATCACACATATAAATTAATTTGAGCAGAATCAATTTTATGACATTAACGCTTACCTTCTGGATCATGGTACATTTCAGTGCTTGCTCGAATCTCCTCCATTCCTATGTAAAGTTTTTCAGCTTTGTCGTTTTCTTTTATGAGTACTTGCATGTATTTTTTATTTCTTTTTTTCTTCTTTTTTTTTTTCATTTCTCCCCTTTTCCTCCTCTTCTTCCTCCTCCTCCTTCTTCTTCAAAGGACTAGTTAACCTGCAAATGACAGAGACCTATTTTAAACTAGCTTAAACAACAAAATCGACAACAAAAGGAATTTATTATCTTACACCTAACTGAAAAGTTTTGAATTAAATACCACTAGATCCAGGTACTAAAAAAGAGAGTAATTTCTTTTTTTGTGTTTCCTTATAGCTTGAGATCTTGTAAGAAGAAAGATACTTTCTCTCCCAGTGTCAGTATCTCTCCCCAGTCAGCATCAACTCTCCCCAACGAATCTTATATGGACTTATTTGGGTTACACACTCTCCTCTGGTCCAATCCTGGGTCTAGGCTGATCAGGAATTCAGATTTACCTGGGATAGGGAGAGTGTATACTTTTAGAGTTAGCTATTAAAAAATCAGTTAGGGTGGGGAGAAGTTTCCAAAAGGAAAGATTGGAGAGTGAATAAAACTATAAATATATTTACAGCAATATTAATTGATATTTAAA
The DNA here is from genome assembly GCA_023783475.1 of Daubentonia madagascariensis. Taxonomy (NCBI): domain Eukaryota; kingdom Metazoa; phylum Chordata; class Mammalia; order Primates; family Daubentoniidae; genus Daubentonia; species Daubentonia madagascariensis. The sequence continues at coordinate 16,956,033 of JAKFHU010001684.1, read as the reverse complement.
ATTTCTATAAAATATTCTGAATATTTTTCTTTTATGTTGACTATTGCCAATATGAGCCAAACTATTGATTTTCACATGCTTATATGATTATACTAAGGTTTTTAATTGGATTTTTTCAGTTGCTATCTTCATGTTTTTTGGGTGAAATATCTCATCACATGCAAAAAAAGAATAATGTCTCCATTCCTGTGATTGCATCATATTTCTTTATATTGTCTTATTGCTAGGTTAGAGTGTTAAAAAATAATTCATAGTGCTATAGCAGATTTTTTTATACTTTCCTAATTTTAATGGACATATGACACTAGTGTTTCATCATTAATATGATAATCATTAATGGCATGAAATAAGTAGCATTTTATTATTTTAATAAATTATACATCTAATTTAACTTATTTAATTAGAAGTGTTTTTTCTTTTTCTTGTGTTACGCTACATATTTTTGTGAGTGTATTATTTGGGAATTTTGCATTTAGATTGTTGCATGATTTGGAATGATCTATAGCTCATGTATTGTTTGTGTGTGTGTGTTTATATTTGCCCTTTTTGTTTGATATTAAGGTTATTCTAGCTTTTAAAAATGATTTGTTAACCTTTATATTTTTTCCATTCTTTGCAAAAGTATTGGAACTTTACTATGCTCTAAGTTTTAAAAAATTAACTTTATTGAGCTATAATTTAAATACAATAAAATGTACACACTTAACTGTATACTTTGATGAGTTTTGAAAAAATCGAGGTACTGTATTTTATAAAGTATATAACAACCATACCAGTCAAGATATAAAACATTTCCTGGACCCAGTTAATTCCCTTCCCTCCTATGGTCCCATATAACCTGGACCTGCTTTTTGACACTGTAGATTAGACATCCCTTTTCTATTATAGAATTTCATATTAATGGAATTAAGCAATATGTAGTTTTTTGTTTCTGGAGTCTTTTGCTCAGCATAATGTTTTTGTGATTTATCAAAGTTTTGCATGTATAATAAACTTATTCCTTTTTATTGCTGGGCAGTATTATTAATACATTGTACAGATATTCCACAATTTGTTTACCCATACCTCTCTTGATTGACATATGGGTTTTTTCCCAATTTGGAATAGTTAAGAAAAACAAAACTGCTATGAGTTGAGTTTGTTCATGTAGTGGTAAGAACAAATTTTTATTTCTCGTGAGTTAACACCTACAAATGAATTTTTGGGGTCATATAAGTGCATATTTAACATATAAGAAATTAGCAAACTTTTCTAAAGTGGTATATCATTTTGTCATTTTCCCAGTGTACAGTGGTTTCAGTTGCTTTACATCCTCACCAATACTTGGTCTTGTCAGTCTTTTGATAATAATTTTAGCCATTCTACTGAGTCTGTACTGGTATACTATTTTAGTTTTAATTTATATTTTTCTGATGACTTATGATGTTTAGCATCATTTTTTGAGGTTATTGGACATTACAACATCTTTTGTGAAATGTCTCCAATTTTTTTGCCAATTCAAAAAAATTGATTTGTCTTCTTACTACACATATATGTGTACACACCCACAGTCTAGATACAAGTGCTTTTTTGATGTAAATGTTGCAAGTCTGCATATTTATATTCTTAACAGTGTCCTTGAGGAGTAGACGTTTTATTATGACAAAGTCCAATTTATCACCTTTTTTCTGTTTTATGCTTACCATGTCTTATCTTAGAAATCCTTGCTTACCTCAAGATTATTAATATTTTCTCTAAATATCTCATACATGTAGCCTATCCCCTGCCGGAGAATGAAGCTGAATGAAAGCAAGCTGAATTGACAGAATGAGAGGGAAAAAGAATGGGTCTAAATTCTCTTTTACTCCACACCTGGTTTAGCGCCATTGCAACTAAAGTCTGACTCTTCTAGGATGTCTACTGAATGTCCCTACTGTTTATTAAGGTCTCTCTACTCTGGCTAGCTGGAACTTCAATGTCTCTTACCTGTTGTGACCTCTGGAATTGTTCAACTTACAGTTCTTTGTGGTTCCCTCCTGTGCATGCATAGGTTTGTGTTCAGCAATTTTCAGATTCCAGAGCTCTTCCTCTGCATGGCTCCTTCCTCTCTCATACTCTGCTTTCAAATTCTAGTTGGCTCAGTCTCCTCAAACTCCAGCGTTTCTCTCCAACTTGGCAAGACTACCATGCTCTGATTGGGTTCACCTTTCCTGCACTGCAGTCTGGAAACTGCCTCCAGGCGGAAAGCCATTAGATCCTATGGTTCAAATAATTTGTTTCCCTTCTTTCAGAGATTACAATCCTGTGCTTTTTGTTGCCCGATATCTAAACTTTTTTTCTATATATTTTATGCAGTGTTCTAGTTGTTTATAGAAGTAAGGCATATCTGGGATAAGATAGCCATTATGACAAGAAATGGATTCTGTAAGTTTCTGTTTTGTTTTGTTTTAATTGTGGTAAAACATACATAAAATTTTACCATTTTAGCCATCTTTAAGTGTCCAGTTTAGTGGCATTTAACTATATTTACATTGTCGTGCAACCATTACATCTTGCACCATCCATCTTGAGAAATTTTTTATCTTTCCAAACTGAGCCTCTGTACCCATTAAACAATAACTCCCCATTTCCTGTTTTCCCTCAGCCCATGACAACCAGCATTCTACTTTCTGCATCTGTAAATTTGACTACTCTATTTACCTCATATAAGTGATATCATATGGTATTTATCCCTCTGTAGCTTGCTGATTTTCACTTAGGATAATATCTTCAAAGTTATTCCACGTTATATCACGTGTCAGAATTTCCTTCCTTTCCTAGGCTGAGTAACATTCCATTATATGTATACACCAGATTTTGTTTATCCATTCACCTATTGACGAGTAGTTGTGTTGCCTCCGTCTTTTGGCTACTATGAGTAATGCTACTATAAACATGGGTATACAAATATTTCTTTGAGTTCCTACTTCAATTCTTTTGGGTTTACATCAGAAGTGGAATCACTGGATCATATGGTAATTCAACTTTTAATTTTTTAGGAGCCACCATGCTGTTTTCCACAGCAGCTGCACCATTTTACATCCCCATCAGCAATGCACAAGGGTTCCAATTTCTGTACATCCTTACCAACAGTTGTTATTTTCTGTTTCTTTTTTAATAATAAGTATCCTAATGGGTTGGAAGTAGTATCTTATTATAGTTTTGATTTACATATCCCTAATTGTTAGTGATTTTGAGTATCTTTTCATGAGCTTGTTGACCATTTGTATATCTTCATTGATATGTTTATTCAAGTTCTTTGGTCATTTTTAGTTCAGTTTTGTTTTAGTTGTTGAGTTTTAGAGGTTCTTTATATATCCTGGATATTAATCTTTTATCAGAGATAAATATTTTCTCCCATTCAGTAAGTTGCTTGTCACTCTGTTGATAATGTACTTTGATGCATAGGTGTTTTAAATTTTAATCAAGTTCAATTTATCTATTTTTTATTTTATTTCCTATGAGTTTTTTTGTAACATTTAAGAAATCATTGCCAAATCCAATGTAATAAAGATTTTCCCTTATGTTTGCTTCTATGAGTTTTTACTGTTTTAACTCTATAATGTATTTCTTTGTCTCTTACAGCAGTTTTTAACTTAAACTTATTTTGTTTGATATTAGTAAGAGCATTTCTGCTCTCCTTTAGTTACTTTTTGCATTGAATATCTTCTTCCATTCTTTAACTTTCAACCTATACATGTGTGTAGATTTAAAATGAATTTCTTATAGATAGCATATACTTAGATCCTGTTTTTTAATCCATTCTGCCAATCTATGTCTTTAATAGGGAGTTTGGGGGTGGTTAATCCATCTACATTTACAGTAATTCCTGATAGTGAAGCACTTCTGCTATTTTGTTTTTAGTATTCTGTAGGTCGTAAAGCCTTTTTGTCTCTCATTTCCTACTTTACTGTCTTCCTTTGTGTTTAGTTAATTTTTTTAGCAGCATATTTTTATTCCCTTCTCATTTTCTTTCTTATATATTCTATAGATATTTTCTTTGTGGTTACCATGGGGATTACAAATAATATCCTAACGTTATAACACCCTTTCTTAAATTGATACTAACTTAACTCCAATAACATTAAAAAAAACCCTGTACTCCTTTACAGCTCAGCTCTCCCTACTTTATGTGACTGATGACACAAGTTACATCTTTATATATAATGTACCAATTAACATAAATTTATAATCAATTTTATGCATTTGTCTTTTAAATCCTGTGGAAAATAAAAAGCGAAGTTACAAATCAAAATTACAATAATATTGTTTTTTATATTTGTCATGATTTTGCCTTTACCAGAGAACTTTATATTTTCATATGACTTCTAGTTACTAATCTGGCGTACTTTCATTTCTACTTGAAGAACTTGTATTAGCATTTCATATAGGGCAGGTCTAGAGGTAATGAATTCCCAGCTTTTGTTTGTCTGGGAATGTTTTAATTTCTCCCTTGTTTTTGAAGGATAATTTTGCTGGATGTAGAAGTCCAGGTTGATAGTTTTTTCTTTCAGAAGTTTAAATATATCTTCCCACTGCCTTCTGGTCTGCAGGGTTTCTGGTGAGAGATACACTGACAATTTTATTGGAAGCTGGGCATGGTCTCATGTCTGTAGTTCTGCCTACTTAGGAGGCTGAGGCAGGAGGATCTCTTGAGCCCAGGAGTTTCAGCCTGCAGTGAATGATGATTATGCATTGCACTCCAGACTGGGCAACAGAGTGAGGCTCTTTCTCTTAAGAAAAAAAAGAGAAAAACTTATTGGGGATCCTTGTAAGTTTTTGATGCCTAAAATTTTCTTTTTCTTTCTATTTCTAAAATCTAACAGAATTAAGTCAATTTAATGTTCTTTAAGAGTTTGTTAATACACTAGTTTAGCTGTTTTGTATCATTTGATAACTTTTTATTTTCTTTACCTGATATTAATATTGCCAAAAAAATCAATTGTATGATGTCACAATAATGCTAAAGTAAATATATAAATAAATAAAATCCCAAACCCTCAGTCACGTTTGATGTTAAGCAGCTATTGCTCACAATTGTGGGAGTCAGATAGGAGTTGGTTAGGAAGCACTGCTTTTCTTGGTTGGGCTCACTAGCATGTCTGGCTGTTGACTGACTGTCAGCCACTGGGGTGACTAGTGACTAGCACACTGGGAAACTTTACTCTTTTACACCTGTCTCTTATTTGCTAGCAGGTCAGACCAGGGCTGATTTATGATGATGGCAAAGGTGAGGGAGTCCAAGCCCCTATGTGCAAGTTCATTTCAAACCTTTGCTTGCATTAAATCTCCTAAGGTCCAATTTTCTAGCACAAGTCCTATGTTTGTGTCTATATCAAGGAGTGGAGTAAGTCACCCACTTATCTTGTAACTCAAAGTTGCAAGGCAAAAGACCTGGATTCAGGAAAGAGTGATGAATTGGAGCCATCATTGCAATATAACACACTAAACTACTTTCCTTTTATTTTGTATAGAATATACTTACTTCTCCATTTATTTAAAATTTTCTGTGTACTTCCTTTAATTACTTTTTAAAATAAAAGCAGAATTTCTTGCTTTTTGATAGGCAGGGTTTACACAAGTTCATCACTGTTCACATATCATCTATATTTTTTTTCTACTGTAATTATATCATTTTGTTTTATGCTTTTTACTGTATATTTCCTTTTCCATTTCACCTTACCTTTTGCATATATACATTGCTTGCCATAGTTTTATATTTTTAGTGTGTAGAAATTTACGTGTTCTATTTTATATAGTGCAGCAGTTAACATTTAAGGTTTTTAATATCTTTCTAAGCCCATACTTATTCACTTATTAATGTCAAAAAAATTAAAATCTTGTAAATCCCTTAGTTGAGGAATTTTTACACCATGTTTACTTTTAACCGACATTCCCATCTTATTAGTATAATTTGGACATACTGTAGAAGAGTAACTTTTGATACTGCATTTTTGTTTTACCCAGCTTTATAATACTTACATGTAAATCAGTGTCTAATTTGTTTCCATGATCATTTTCAATCTTTTTATACTGTGAGTTTTTCTGGGTCTTGTCTTTAATAAATCTAATACTTATCTAACAGTGACAATGTCAGGAACTGTACTATGGCATTTATAAGTGGCATACTTTAGGAAAGATGTAAAATTACTAGGCCACAAACTGTTCCACTTATAACCTTCATTCATTACACTTTTATCTGATGTTTTGTTTTAGAAGAGAAATATGAAGTCATCAGAAGTTTATTCCTTCCTACAAATAGAGATTTATAACTTGGATTTTCTGCCTTGATATTTTTAGGATATTTTTCTCTTTCATCGAAATCCAAACCAGTTTCTAGGAAGTGTCTTGGTGAGTCTGATTACCTGATTTTCTCTAGGTTGTGGTGAGCATTTTTTATTTGCAAACCCTGGTATGCAATTATGTCCTTAATTATTGAAGCTGCTGCCCTCTCCCCTCTCAAAAAATTGCCTCCCCTGGAAACAGCAATCATTTTTAACTTAAATCACTAATCCCTGTCCTATATCTTTGGTTCCTTTCATAATTTTGATCTGTTTCTTCTTCATTTCTTACTACACACAGAGCTTTCCATGTTTGTTATAGCATTTATAATGTGAATTTTTATTCTGAAACTGCATTTTTACTTTTTCTGAATTGGAATATTTCATTATTCCATTTTTCATCTGATTTTGTAGATTTGTTTTGGGTGATGATTTCTTCCTCTTAGTTTTATCACAGAGATTCTACTGGCTTATTCCTTATTACTCATTCTAGAGCCAGGGAAAATCTACCTTGGTTGGGAGTGAACCAGTAGTTTGGAGGTATTGATTGCATTTGGCCCTTGTCCAAGTTCCAAGAGTGGGAAGATGGATGTACATGATTTCCTACACAATGTGCACAGTTTAATAAGAATTTATATTGCACTGTGGTTCAATATATGTCTCTTCTCCACTCCCTCATCCCCTGCTGTTTAGAACAAATGAAAATAACTTGTCCGAGTATCTCTCAGCTGTTAACCTGGGAATTGAATGAAGGTCTTGCTTTTCCTTCATTGCCTTCCTCCTTTTTCTTCTTCTAAGTAATTATATCAATATTGTATATATACTTGAAAGCTAAAATTATTGTAAGTAATGCATATTATCTCCAGTGTTAAAATAATATATCTTAGCTCCTTTTCTTGGCTATGTTTTTTTCGGAATAGATTCGTAGAAGTTGAATTACTGAGATGAAGTGCACTAATACTTTTGTGAATTTTTAATATGGATTAACAAATTGCTTCCCAAATAGTCTTACCAAATTGAAGTTTCAAAAGCAGTATGAGATATGGTTTCATTTTAAAAAAATACCTTTTGGGATTATGTGCTTGCTATGAAAAAATTACATTTATGAAAAAGAAAAAAAAAAGCAGCCATCATTTCACTCCCTAGCAATTACCATTGCTATTACTATTACTATTAATCTGGCTTAGTTGTTTTATTTTCTGCCCTTATTATCTTTAGTATGATTGATAGGTAGATAGATAGATAGATAGTAGATAGAATGCACATATGAAAGAGAACTACTATAATTGTGAGATTTAAGGTGTTTTATATTTTGTGCTATTATATATAACCCTGTGATTAATGTCTTTACACTCAATATAAATGGTTTATTTCATTAATGTAAATCCTTAAAAAAATCAAGAAAAAGAAATATTCGTTAAGTTTATGGGTGTGGTATATACACACATATATACACATAAAATTTGAAAAGAATGCTGTATCAACTTACGGTCTCAACATTCATGTATATAAATATTTGTTATTTCCTTCACCAGTATTGAGGGTATTAGAAAAAACTTTTCCATTTTTAAAATTTTATAGGAAAACATGATACCTTATTGCTTTGATTTGTATTCATTTGATCACTGGTCAGGTAAAATATATTTTTTCTAATACTTATTACCTGTATGTAAGCACTATTCTTTAAAACTTCTGTTAATGTTCATAATCACCTTATCTACTTTCATTGGTGTGTATGACACTTTCTTTTTTGACAATATTAATGATTTCCATTACACCATTACTATTGCTTTTTATTTTGTAAGTATAAAAATATTCTTAATTTTTAACCAATTACATTTATTTATATTTTCCATTGTAAATGTTTTTGTTACTTTTAGTTCAGAAAGTCTTTTTCCTAATCAATGTATTACTTTAAACATTGTAGTTGCTCAGTCAATCATGTTGAAGGGCTAATGATGTGAAATCCTCCCCATCCTCTATTCAATTATGTTCTTTGCAACAGCAATAGAAATCAAATACTGTCCCAGTACTCAGCTTAACTGACATTTTCTTGTTTCAGAGAATAAAAGACCATGCCTTGAATTTTCTCAGCTAAATGTAAAGGATTCCTTCAGAGATTTATTTAATCCCAGAATAGAGATAATTCTGATGATGTATACAAGGAGCAACCTGAACTGTGCTGAGCCTCTATTTGAGCACAACAACTCACTTAATATTAATTTCAACAAACAAAAGAAAACAGTGTGGCTCATTCATGGATACAGACCAATGGGCTCCACTCCATCATGGCTTCAGAACTTTCTAAGAATTTTGCTGAATGAAGAAGATGTGAATATAATTGTAGTAGACTGGAACCGGGGTGCTACAACTTTTATTTACAATAGAGCAGTTAAAAACACCAGAAAAGTTGCTGAGAATTTGAGTAGGCATATTAAAAATCTTTTGGTGAGTTTGGGAATTTTATGCATTATATATGCTATGCAATGTACAGTGTGTTATGCAATACCACAAAGTGGTAATAAAATATATAATTTTTCTCCATAAGCATTAAGAATTACTGCTTTGATATACTAATGTATTCAGCCATCTTTCCTTTGTCTGCCTAAATGGATAATTATATATATAGACATGACCAGTCTTATTTTTTAAAAAATTATCTTAAAGATTCAGTTATTATGTTATTTTAAGATTTTTTTTTTAACTATACCTTTACCTACTTCAGGATTCTTTGTGGGCAGAGGGGATAAACTTTACAATTGTTACATTCTTTAGATATCTTTTTAAAGATATGGCTAACATGTTTGTAGTTAATCAAGTGTGAATTGTTAAAAGTGAGAAAAAACTAGCTTGAAAAGTAGCATACTTTTGTCAACATTCGAGAGTTCCATTCAAGTCTGCTCAGGGTTTGGGTGGGTCAAGTAAGTTCAGGCCAGTTTTAGGTCATCTGTAGTTTGAATGATTCTCTTTTACTAGATCCATGTCTATCTTAAGAGAAAGGTGGTGGTGATGGGTACTTGCCAGAAAGATGGGTGATATCTGATTTGGGGGCATTCTTGGGCTTGAAATTTGTACTTGAGTTGTGTTGAGCTGACCTCGCAAGCTTCTGCTAAAATTGAACAAACATAACAAATCCAGGAAGTGGTTATATGTCGGGACTAGGAGTCAGACTAGATGGGTTCAATGTCCAAATCCATCTCTTACCATTTGTGTGACTTTGAGCAATTACTTACCCTCTCTGTGCTGTGTTTCCTTATTCGTACATTTAGGTTAACAAACTTTTATAATAATATTTATGTAAATATTATATATATTTAAAAAGTAACAGCTTTCATTATTATTTTTACCTCTCCAAATTTGGACAAGACCATACCATCTCTGTAGAGAGACAGAGGAGGTAATTGATTCACCTATTCTTAACAATAGTTTATTAATTGTGTAATTGATTTTTTCTGAAGATAGTGGTCTTTTCTCTAAATAAACATGTACCTAAAGCGTGGAAAATGTGAAGGTTAAATAGGGAAATTTCGGAAAATTTGCAGTATTAGATAAATTTCATATTAAGGAGAAGGGATATAAAGATCAGTAGTACTAAAGTTTAGAGAGATACTCCCTCAGGATTTTGGGCATTGTTTTGAGAAATTTGAAGAAAATCTGTGCCTGGAAAGCCTGATTCTGTGCCTGGAAAGCCTGATTCTAGTTTTTCATTAGTGGCAAATGCTCCACATCTTTCTATAAGCCATGAGACATGTCATTGTGTAGGCTGAGCAATGATCTGCCCACAACTTTCCTATTAACTCCCTGAGAGTGTCGTAGAAGAAGTATGCTCTGATGTAGACTCTCAGTGCCACCTTTCAGGGCCTGAGGCTAAGAGGTGTTCAAATCTTGGCCTTGGAAGATTAGATTTCACCACTCTTCAGCTGGCAGTTGGGGGAAATCACTTAAAATCCATGAACTTCATTTTATTATGTCTGAAGTGAGGATGATCATTCCACTTTTACCAGCCTTCCTAAGGTTTTTGGCACAATCTGATCAGATAAAACAAGATTAGCAGATCAGCACAAATTTTGGAGTCAAACAGACCTGGGTTTGTGTATTATTCTGTTTAGGCTGCTATAACAAAATACTGTAGACTGGGTACCTTATAAACAACAAAAATTGATTTCTCACAGTTCTGGAGGCTGAGAAGTCCAAGGGCAAGGCATCTGAAGATTTGGTGTCTGGTGAGGGCTTAACTTCTGGTTTATAGATAGTGCCTTTTCACTGAGTCCTCTCATGGTGGAAGAGTAAAATGAGCTCCCTCAGGCCTCTTTTATCAGGACACTAATCCCATTTATAAGGGCTCCACCCTCATTACATAATCATTTTACCCCCTCAAAAGCCCCACCTCTAAATACCATCACCTTGGCAGTTAAGATTTCAACATATGAATTTTGGGGGGTACAAATATTCAGACCATAGCTGCTTGAAATCCATCTTTTCCTTTTATAAATATACATAGCTCTGGGCAAGTCATTAACCTCTGACACTGTTTCCTTAATAAAATGGGAATTGATCAAATATTATTTATTTAGCATTTAATAGGTACCAGAGACATTTAGGCAATTGGGTAAAAATGAAAAACTCATGAGGCAATTGGGAATATTAAATAAGAGATTTATAAGGCCCATATCAAGGTAGCTAGCTCAAAGTAAGCACTTAGTAATGTCTATTATTATTATAAAATGTGTTGCTAATTAAATGTGTTATTTTGCATATATTATTCTGTATAAGAGTTGATAAAATTTTAAATTTTTAAATAAAAATTTAATGGTATAATTATTAAAAATGAATAGAGAAAAATCAAATATTTTATGGCAAAAGTTGAACAAATACGTAGTTGTTTTGAAACTGTAAAGTCTGCTTCCCTATCTTTGAGAAATGGATTAAACCAGAAAAAAAATTTCAAAATATTGATGGGTGGGGCATGATTTGTGATTACGTGAAATGAATATTGTAACACTGCATTTTCAATTGCAGAAGCATGGAGCATCTCTTGACAATTTTCATTTCATAGGTGTGAGCTTAGGGGCTCATATTAGTGGATTTGTTGGAAAAATATTTCATGGTCAACTCGGGAGAATAACAGGTAAAACTAATTTTTATAAAATTATTGTTTTAGCACACTTTTAATCATCAGAAGTTACTTTATGTAACATTTCACAGGTACAATAACTACACATTTTTTCGATATTATATTCAAATATTAGTCTTTGTTTTAGTTAGAGCCTAAAGTCTTATTAAGTTCTTAACAGAGCTTAAGTTACCCAGATGGAAATGGGAAAAAAAGATTTATTTTTGCACTCCTATCTAAATTTTGAGGACACATTATTGTCCTTAATATAGAGGAAAATTTGGCCCATTAAATAGAAAATAGTTCATGTATTAGCTAGGAATTTAACTATGTATCTAATTTTCACAAACTTTGATGTATTTCAATTCTTTAAAAATTTTACTTGAATGTTAGAAGAGAATCATGAGTTGGTAGCCAACTTTGAGTGGTTCTGGATCCAAATTTCCCTCATATATCCATAACAATGTTACAGCATCCGCGAAGCTCAGTAACCAAATAAAGCTGACATGGATTTTCATTTTATCTTCTGGGGGTGTTAGTAATTTTAGAAATAGAAGGATAATATTCCTCCCCAACCAATTTACCTTTTTTTCTTATTGATATCTCTGTTCATAGGAGATTTGTAATAATTTCAAGTGTGAATAAAAGGTAGTAAGAGTCTTTAGTTAAATTGCCAAAAAAGGGGGATGAGAGAGGTGAATAACTTATATATATATTTAGGATCTTTATAAACCTTAAGGATACACTGACTTACTCTGATCAGTTTTAATGTTAACCCCATTATACATATGTAAAAACTGAGGTTAACTGAATGAATATAGGATGGTCACAAAGCAACAGCTAAGCCAGAATTTATGCAAACGTTTTTAGCACCTTAAAGCCCATTCTCCTTCAACGACCATACTTGCTCAGTTTAAACTGGTGATAATCCTACTTTACTTTAAATTGTGTTTACACATATCAGTCCAGTTTGAATGATCCCAAATACCAGGCAACGATTACGGTTTAAAAGGCCAGCCAATGTGGAGGTTCTACAGCAGAATAATTTACAGGAAGAGAGAAGTTTCTGTCTTATTCAGTAGACAGAAGTGGGCTAAATAAAATAGGGATAATGGAAGGGCCTGAGATGCACATTATATTTTACTTTTTAAAACATCTTATTAAGATGATTTTTTTCTTCCATTGCATAAATGTTCTCAAAGAACTGAATTTCTAGCCCTTCCCCCATCTTTTTGATACTCTCCAAAAGATCATGAGCTTAGATTTTTATTTAGAATTTAAGATACCCCAGAAATAATATCCATACTCCATGGAATTTTTAGCATATTTTTCTTTTTCTTTTCTTAAGAGTATATGGGCAAATCCTGTGAAAAATGAAGGATAAGATAATAATATGTTTTATCCCATAGCCCAGATTACATTTGACACCTAAAAAAGCATTTTAGACCTACAGCTATATCCACAGTGAACTAGGAAAGTACAGAGTTCAAGAGAGGACCAGATAGTATTCATTATATTTCCCCACTAAGGAAAAGTGGTAGTTACTATTAAATATAAAGTTACTACTGGTTTACTCCTAATTACTTCTTAAATAAAAATGATCCAAAAAATTCTACAATGTTTTGTTGAGGCCTCTGTAGTGTGGCTTAACTTGATAACATCTGAAGGTTAGTATTATTACTCAAATAATGAAGATACTTGCTATTCATCCACTTTCATTCAACATTAGATATGTTTTTGGATAGATTTAAACTAAAACTGTAAATGCTTATTATGTATATCATGTAATAATAATGCAAGCATGCAATATAATTAACACTGTAGACTTGATTAGATTAATAGTTTTTTTCTTGCATTTCAGGTCTTGACCCGGCGGGGCCCAAATTCTCTGGAAAACCGTCATATAGCAGATTGGATTACACTGATGCAAAGTTTGTGGATGTCATCCATTCTGATTCCAATGGTAACCATGCAGGATTTATTGCTTATTTGAAAGTGAAAAAGGAAATGTAGACTCTAAGGAAGAGGAGATCATAGGAGGAGAAAGTGTTGTGGATAAAATGATTTAAAATCTGTAATTACAGAATGATAATATTTCCTACTAGCACTATTTCTTGGGGTTAGTGATTTCCTGCATTGTCAAATGGCACTCTTTTTCTTCAGCTTGCTTCCTTCAGGTTTCAAGAAGTGTCATTTCATCCTAAAACATTGAATTAGATAAATAAGAGTTTATCCTGTTCATGCTATTAACAGTTTTATTGATTTGATCACATTTTCCCCAGTGTTTAATGTTCTTGATGCATTTAGGTTGACATTCTCTCCACTTGTTTTCTTGCTGTGATATATAGCAACCAGAAGAGCACAGCATTTTAGCCACAGATAAAGAGTAGTTTTCCCTAGAGGTATAGATGTAATTTCTCTATTTTTAATCATCTTACCTGAACATCCCTAACAGGGTATTAGAGTTTTTGCAAGAGTACATTGGACAGACAGTTCTAAGGAATAGACTGTCCTTATGCCTTTCCTGATTTGAATCTGATAATACTAATATTTATTAAATACTTCCCATACATTAGGCAGTGTTTAAGTGCTTTATGTAATCTTCTAAGTCCCTGTGAGATAGTCAATCATTAGCATTCCCTTTTTACAGATGGAGAAACTAGAGTCAAGGTCATAAGGCCAGTGAGTGGCACAGCCAGAATTGGAAATCTATCTTTTGATTCCAGAGTCTGCACTTAACCAATATGTTATGCTGATTAACTGAATCAGAATAACAGTGAGAAGGTGTATTGCAGTTGTGGATATGGGAAGGGTATGATGCTAAGAGAGAGACAAGAGGAAGTGACACTAAGACTGCTCCTATTTCCCTGCTCCCTTGGGTTTCCTTTTTCTTTTATCCAGGTAATATAATGGCTCCCATGTTATTCTGAATTTATCTTGTGGTGATCCACACCAGTTTTTTTTTTGTTTGTGTGTGAAATACGTAAATGCCATAGATGACAAATTTTCAACTCCCATGACTACATGTCCATAGACTTATCATGGGAATAATTCTGCTTCTTTTTTTTTTTTTGAATGTAGGTTTGCTTCTTATAAGAAGTCAATGACTAAAGAATCATAGTTTTAGTATGATACCTCAACCTCTAATGTTCTTTTTATTTCTAGCCCTTTATATCAGCTTAGCACTTCCACACACAACACACCTATTGGCCAATTCCTCTGTATTCCCTTGTCTTAACCTCTTTCTGAAATTCTAACTTTAATTCTGCCTATGACTTTTTGAATTAGCTCTTCATACATTTTATTATTTTTGTTTACATTTTGACTTACCCTAACAAACTATCTTGGATTGTTTTATATTTGCAAAATCGTTTTAAATGTTTTTAAAATTTTTAAGTATTATGGGTACATAATAGTTGTATATATTTATAGGGTACATGTGACGTTTTGAGATAGACGTACAGTGTGTAATAGTCAAATCAGGGCATTTGGGGTATCTATCACCTCAAGAATTTATCATTTCCAGTCTTAGGAACATTTTTATTTCACTCTTTTAGATAATTTCAAATATACGATAACTTATTGTTGGCTGTAGTCACCCGGTTGTACTATCAAACACTAGATCTTGTTCATTCTAACTACATTTTTGCACCCATCAATCATGCCCACTTCATCTTTTGATGATTCAACATATCATGTATAATCTGCTACTAAATGCCACATGGTTGGCACCTTTGATTGATCTTTTTATGACAATCACTAATAAAGAACACAGATTTTTGATGGTGTATATTCCCCTGTTCTAGGGAATTTCTAAATGAGATAATTGGGTTCAGCACATACCTGACAGACTGGCTTTTCCTTGAATTCTAACCAATGACTGCATCTTCTATCTGCCCATAATCCTTGTCCTTGTTCAGTTCTATGTGTTAAAGAAGCCATGTGGCCTTTCAGATTTGTGGATTAGGTAATCTGAGCAAACATTTTTGCTGAGATACTGAAGAAAATTACCAGTCCAATATTCAAAAGTTAGAAATAAACAAGGAAGGTGAACTAGTAGTTTGCAATCACTTTTTTCATGGAAGATTCAGAGAATGGAAAGTGTTTTTGAAATTCTCACATAGGACTTGCACAACATCTCATCTCTTACTCTTGTTTGAGACTTTAGACGATAGCCCTATGGAGTAAGAGTAAACCTGAAATAAACCAATCTTTTAATGGTCTGTATCTAAGCTTCTGTCATCAGAGTTGCCCAGAAAAATCTCATTTACTGAATTTTGTTTAAGTAGATTCTAGAGCATTGGAGCTCCTGGTTACATAACA
The DNA here is from genome assembly GCA_023783475.1 of Daubentonia madagascariensis. Taxonomy (NCBI): domain Eukaryota; kingdom Metazoa; phylum Chordata; class Mammalia; order Primates; family Daubentoniidae; genus Daubentonia; species Daubentonia madagascariensis. The sequence continues at coordinate 16,940,298 of JAKFHU010001684.1, read as the reverse complement.
GAAGCTAACAACAGGCTTCTTTGTAGGAAGATCACATCACCTTTGGTTTCAAATCATTTTCACAAAAATATTTAAAAGTAAATGTTTAGCATCCTAATAAAGATAGCCAGGCACACTTATAAAGCAAGACAGCGGTGAATGAGAACCAGCAGAAACAACAGTCAATAGATAAGACCCACAGGCATCCAGATATTTGAATCACTATACACTGGGCTATTAAAAAAGTGTGCTTATCATTTTCAAATAGGTAAAAGATAAGACTGAAAATTTCAACAAAGAATTAGTAAGTATAAATATGATTGATTATATTTGATAAAATAATAAAAGTTCTTACCATAAACAGTAAAATAATTGGCATTCAGACATAAAATCAATAATCTAAGCATCTATTTTGAGAAATTGTGAAATAAACGTAAAATAAACACATAGAAATGGAGAAAGCTGCAAATATCAAACATACAAAATAAATTAATGAAATAAAAACATGAATTACAGATGCTTAAAAAAGCCAAAATTTACATTTTGGAAAAGACTAAAATAATTATTATTTTAAAATTTGTTTATGTCACTTTTGCCTTCTTTGCATATAATGAAAGGAATATAGAATGTTTGAACTTCATATATCACATTCTAAAATTAATAAATTCTTGGAGAGAAAAAACAGAAAGGACAAAGAGAGAAGACACAACTAGTATGAATAATTAAGTGGTTCTGTTTTAGTCAATTGGATACTGAGTTGAAAAAAATCTCTAACTTACATAAAATACAAAAATTCTTTCCTTATGGTGTATATAAATGTGGAAGGAAAACAAATTGTTTATGAACATTATTTTTTAAATCTTCAAAACATTGTGATAAAGAATAATATTTTTCCAAAGTACACAAAAATCCCTAACGCAAATGAAAATATTAATATGTCTGATTGCATTAAAATTGAGAACATCATCAAAAAACATTGTAAGAAGGTGAACAGCAAGCCAAAAAAGCAGGAAAAGTGGTTTTTTAAAACCCCACTATATATCAATAAAGACAAAGACAACCTAGTTTAAAAAAAATCATGATGTGAATATTTTACAAAGAAAAAAATCCCAAATAGGCAAAAACTTCTTAAAGTTAGTAAGAAGAAAAGTATAAATTAAAACCCCAATGAAATGCCACATGCCTAAAATTAAAATGCATAACAGGACCATTTATTGGAAAGAATGTAGTACAACCACTTTTACAAACTATTCAGCATTATTTACTAAAATTGAAACTATTCATGTTCTATAACACAATTCTACTCCTAGGTATATAACCAACAGATATACCTTCATATATGCATTAATATATGTGTTCAAGAATGTTCATAGTATTAACACATGTTAGCCCCAGATTGGAAGCAAGGTAAATATACACCAATAGGAAAATGAATAAATAAGCTGTGGTATGGTACTACAATGAGATACTATACAGCAATGAATGACTTCATTTACACCTGACAATGTGGCTTAATTATCACAAACATACTAATAATTGAAAAAATCTAGACACAAAAGCATACACAAAATGTAAATTAACTGACATATATTTTCAAAATGGGCAAATCTAAACTATAGGGTTTTGGGAGGCATCCTTAGAAGGTAAAGAAGAAAAAAAATGATTTCATTGAAAGAGAAGATGGCTGTTCTTTTCAGGGGAACAGAGAAGCTTGTGATTGGGTAAGAGCACCCTGGGGGTTTCTACTTGTTATTTCTTGACAAGGGTGTGGTAGCTACATGGCTATTTGCTTTCTAATAATTAATTTAATCTATAGCTTTATGTTTTATGTTCTTTTCTGCATGTGTGTTATATTTTACAATTAAAAGAAAATTAAAAAGCCATTATCTGCTCTCCCCACCCTTCTTGAAACCAAGGGAATGAATGACCTAAGCAGACCAAGCTGCCCTGCCCCCTCCATCTGATAAAAGGGAAATGACATGACTGAATCAAGGGCTGCTTGTAAGTTAATAACAAATGTCTTTTGCTTCCCCCTGGTTCCTAAGCAGTCCTGTTGGTTTGATTCTACTTCAGTGGCAGGTTGGAGAAAATGGTGGCTTCAAACGGGAACTCCTTAGCCTTGGAACTCCATGTTGAGTTCAGATGTGAGGAAACTTCACAGATCTCCAAAATTGTTGGATTTCTTTTTTCTTTCTTTCTTTCTTTTTCTTGCTTTTTTGGTCATATTTAGAAGACTGACCTTCCTTGTTTAAATTTCACGAGCTAAGTGGGTGATGGGAGGTAAGGAGGATCGGCTAGCATACTCTCACCACTGTCACAATCAAATCACACATACGCTTCACTGGATTCTAGGGAGTTCTAATGAAGTCATATAAGTTGTCCTCTGTCCTTCTTTATATGCTGAACACCCCCCGCATGTGTAATGCACATGCCCAGTGTTCTTATGTCCTGCTAACACTGCAGATTCTGTTACATACTAGAACTAAATCAAGTTCTGAATCCAAATTTTCATTGTCGGATCTGACCATTTATTTTTATTATGCTAAATCTATTGTTGACCTCTCTCATTAATTTACTTTGTTGTCAGCAACCTTTTGTGTCCCAAGCCAAAGCAGTGCAATCTTACTCAGAAGCAAAATCTTACGTCAAATCACGGTCCTGAGTATTCGGAGCTTGCTACCCTTTTTCATTTTTATGGCTCCCCTGGGTTATAGACCCCATGTGGGTAAAGGTCTCAGAATTTGTACCTTCACCAGTGCCCCAAGGATGCACAGATCTACAGAAGCCCTTAAATCATAGCTAGGTGTTTTATGTCACTCTGGCCCAAGTTGTTCCAACCGAGACAGCATAGTCTTTAGATTTTTCCAGTTAGTGAATCTAGCACCTGCAAGTCCTGGGCATTATCATTCAAACTGAGATCAAATCATCACCCTGACTTAAAAGGTCCTATGTGACTTGGCTTCATTTCCTTCAGTGCTACCTCTCACACATTATGTTTCAGCCACCCTGGCTTCTTTATATACCCCAAGCATGCTACGCAGATATGGCCTTGGCTCACTGGCTCCCATCCTGCACAACTTCACTCAGCTCCAACCTCCTTGGTGGGAAATTCCTTAACCAAACTACTTAAAAGTGCAACTGTCACCCTCACTCAGCACTTTCTGTCCCCTTGTTCTACTTAATTTTTCTCCATGGCTTTTATTATTATCTGACATACCATATTTTTACTTGTTTATTATGTCTTCCTTCCACTAGAATATATTTTCCACTACCACAAAGATTTTTGCTTTCACTTACTTATTTATTCATAGCACAAAGAACTGTGACTCACCTATAGTAAACTAGTGACTGGTAAATATGTTAAATTAATGAAATATAATTTTCATGAAGAATTAATTTGAAGAATTAATACCAGAAAATTCATCTTTTTAAAAATAGCATTTATTTTATTTTCAGTTCAAATTTTTAAAGAGTCACTTTCAATGGATTTTATAAGAAATTTTGTTTTGTACAAGTTACTGACCTGGTTATATACACTTCGTGATTCTTGGGTGCTTTTCTTCTCAGGTTTAGGCATCAAAGAGCCATTGGGACATATAGATTTTTATCCAAATGGAGGAAAAAAACAACCCGGCTGTCCTAAATCAATTTTTTCAGGTATACAACAGTATTTTAGAATGAATTACATGCAATATTTTGGTTTCATCACCATTGCCCATGAGGCAGAAGAGTTATTGACCAAAAATTGTTTAACTTGACCCTGCTTAGTTCATAAAGATAACCAATAGGCATCCCATTTGGTCATGGACGAGACCTATTATGTTATAGTTTCAATAGTTTTAATTCATTATTTTAAACATTAGAAGAAATTATAAATCATTGAAGAAGCACAAAAATATAACACAAGTGTGATCTCAGGATTTAAACTTTACCATCACAATATTACTTTACAAACACAAAATATAAACTCTTGACACGTGCTTGTCCTGCACATAGGGATAACTGAGCAGCTGCTCTAGGAGTATAATAGGGCTCATTTCAGAGTCATAGCAAAAAAAATGTTCTTAGGTCCACAGTGGCAACTGGTCAAGTGGCACATGGCCAAAGGCCACTGTAGCTAGAGAAGTTTGGTCAAAGGGATGAGGATGTGAGAGGTTGGGAAAGGGAAAGGAGATTATAAAATTTTAATGTCACTTGGTTTCATAATTATCTCTGATGTTGGGTGGAAATGTTAGGGGTGCAGGATGAGAAGGGAGAGATGTGTACCCTAATTATTAAGTATTGTAGCACTGTGCATGTAGAGCTTACTGAATTATTGAAATTAAACTTCTTTGTTGTATTAATGATTACTTTAGAAAATTTATTATAAATCTCATACAAAAGGTATACTAAATTTAAGTTTCAATGATACTGTTTGCTTAGTGGCTTGAGATAAAACTGTGTATTGTAGTCAACACTTTTATATTCATAAGGTACACAGTATTTAGTAGAACTTAATCTTTAATTTTTCTCTAATTTACTTGAATTTGGCTTAATACAGCTGCAGTTCTTTTGCTTGCTTTTTAACCCTTAGGAATTGAATATATTAAATGTGACCACCAGAGAGCAGTTTACTTGTTCATGGCATCTTTGGAAACAAACTGCAATTTTATTTCATTTCCTTGTCATTCATACAAAGATTACAAGACTAGCTTATGTGTGGACTGTGACAGCTTTAACGAAAAATCATGTCCTTGGCTAGGTAAGAGAGATGGTTATAGTTACTATAATTCTTTTTGAAAATGTTTTTGTAGTTTCTGCTGGAAGCTGAACTATGCTTTATATTTACTTGTTAATATGTTAACATTTTAAGGAAAATTTATCTGTGGGGATATGGTACAACCAGAATAAATATTTCATTTCCTCCTAAATAATTTCAGATATTTAATGAAAGGAACTTGATCAACTGCCTTTCTATGCTTAATATAGTGGGCAAATTTGTTGGCCTCACGATGATCCTTGTTCTTGATGTACAAAAGAAATCTATCATCCAACTATTTTTCCATTTAAGGAAAGAAACTTGCACATTCTTGGCAGCTCTGAGGGGCTTTTTTTTTTTTAATGGAAAATCTTAGAAGGAAGTGAAGAGGTGTGAACCATAGTTAGCTTTTCATTTGCTATTAGCAAGTAGACATGAATCATACATGGTTCACACCTTTTAAATCGATAAAGCTTGGTAAGAACAGTAGGCATTGCAGTTTCTGATAACTAAACTCTGCCAGTAGAAAATTATATGGAAAAAAGAATCCACATAAAAAGAGAATGCTAGAACTAGAAAGAATCTCATAGGCTGTTTGTTCAGGATTTTTCAAAGATAATACCAGACCCAAGCATGTCATGAGTGGGTAAACATCTGCTCAGTATCAGGTCAGGATCTTCCAGAAATGCCAAAGGGGCTTGAGGAATGGGTAGCAATTACAAAGGCTAAATTAAACCATATGTGACCAGTTTTCTTCAGCAGGACTAATGCACATGGAGAATCTCTGGGAGGGGCATGCACTATGCAGGCTTTGCCAAATTTATATATTTTTTCATAGACCTTTTCTGTCTATAAGACATCATATGGGATTAGTTTTCTTTAGATGTTAGGTTATGGATTGCTTTTCTGGTCCCATCTTTTTTTCATATCATGAGAAAATTGTGACCAGAGTGAAAATATGGATTGCTTAAGGGTATAAGTAAGAACTAGAGTTAAACCTCTGAATTATCAATTCAGTATTCTTTCTACTACATTCAAATCACAAATTTAAAGGTAGCAAGGTGGGAAAAAAGAAATCCATGAATTAAATACATGAATAAATATATAGAATATATTTATTTATAAGTATATTTTATAAAAACGTAAATATATTATACAATACATATTTTTATATGTATATAATATATGTATCTGAAATATATGTTATATACACAGTATGCAGTGTATAGGGTCTATCTATACACTACATATATATAGTGTATATATAGGCATACCATATCTGTATATATATAGGTATAAGAGAATTGGGGACTGTACTCATGGAGCTAAATTGCAGTTTAAGTTTTATGTAATCAATTTACTCTGCTGAATTTACTAAAAAGAATTAGAAGTATAATTCTGAAATTAAAATATAATAGTAAAAGCTGCTACAAGTGGACTATAGCCATATGATGTGTGCTAAACTCTGACAAGGTTTTCAGGGAGCAGATTTATTAGTGAATCCTGAATCTAAGGATTGTTTTTGTAATTATTATAAATAGAATGCTACATTATTTGAAATAATGCCTTTTAAGTTATAAAATCCATGATGATTATGATGATGATTATATGCATTTGTCTTTAGTTACTTTAGTGATTTGAAATTTTTCTATAATATTTGATGGAAGTCCAATTTCCAATGTTCCATTTCTCAAATCTCAGGTTATCAAGCTGAGCTACTAAGAGGAGTTTTCAAAGAAAGAATGGAAGGAAGAACTCTTAGGACGACTGTGTTTCTGGATACTAGTGGCAGATATCCATTCTGTAGTAAGTTGCTAACATTTTTAATAAATGAACAAATTATTAGTTTTTTTTTATAATCATTTACATTTTATTCAAAATGTTCTTTGCACCCACTTAAATTCCATCATGCATTTTCAGGAAAATTAAAAATTTGTTAGAGCCAGTTGGGCAAATTCAACTAAGGACTTGATTTTTTAGGTAAAATGATCAGATACTTGGGTGATATTTTCTCAAAGTAACAATTAAGGCCTCCCCCCGTATTTGCATGATTTTTCTTCACACCCCTAGAGTTATTTCAGCATGTAATGTGTTAAGAAGCCTAAGACATCTATCTACACTGTTGACACCTATTTGAGAACTGAAACTAAACTATGTAAGTACAAAAAAGGGCAAGTAAGTAATAATCCTCCCAATACATTTAGAGTTAGATAAGAGGAGAAAATTTGTAGGACAAGGGAGAATCTCATAGAAATGTATTGAATAATTAGATTTATGAGGAGGTATTAAGAAAGCAAAATTATTCTGTTAAGAGATGAAAAGCTGGAAGTTGGTTGTAAATAAAAGTGAATTCTATTGTATGAATAATCTTATGAGGGAAAATTCAAGTTACTCTCAAATTGACCACGATTACTGGGGGATAAATATTTTAAATAGATTCTCATAATATAACATATTTTAGGTCAGTTATTGTTGATGTTTTGTAGTCATGGTCACTATCAACTTCAAGATATTATTCTTGGGCCGGGCGCGGTGGCTCATGCCTGTAATCCTAGCACTATGGGAGGCCGAGGCGGGAGAATTGCTTGAGCTCAGGAGTTCGAGACCAGCCTGAGTAAGAGCGAGACCCCGTCTCTATGAAAAATAGAAAAATTAGCTGGGTGTCGTGGCATATGCCTGTAGTCCTAGCTACTAGGGAGGCTGAGGCAAGAGGATCGCTTGAGCCCGGGAGTCTGGGGTTGCAGTGAACTACAATGACTCCACTGCATTCTACCCAGGGTGACAGAGCAAGACTCTGTCTCAAAAAAAAAAAGATATTATTCTTTAAACATTAGTGATGTGTCGTATCATACAGAGTTGGGCCTGTACGTTTTTTGAGTTAAGATTTTTATTAAGTTTATTTTAGAGTCACATGCAGATGTAAGAAATAATACAGAGAGATACTGTGTATACTTTCTCTAGTTTCCTTCAGTGGTAACATTTTGCAGCACTATAGAATAACATCACTAGGATACTGACATTGATATAATCCACCCATCTTAATCAGATTTCCCCACAGGACTGTGTGTGTGTGCATGTGTGTGTGTGTGTGTATTTAGCTCCATACCAATTAATTACATGTATAGGGCTATGTACCGACCACCACAGTGAGGATACTGAACAGTTCATCACAACAAGGATACCTTATTTTGTGCTTTTATAACCACATATACCCACCCCCTACCTCGTAGTTTCTAAACCCCACCAATACATTTCTAAAACTTTGTCATTTCAAAACTGTTGTATAAAGGGAACCATAATTCAGTATGTAACCTTTTTAAGTGGCTTTTTCCCCACTCAGCATTGTTCCCTGGACGTTCATCCATGTTGTAGCATGTATCAATAATTCATTCCCTTTGATTGCTGAGTGGCATTCCATATATGCATGTGTGCCTAAGTGTGTGTGTGTGTGTGTGTGTGTGTCATGATCTCTTTATCCATTCATTTGTTGACGTGTATCTGGGATGTTTTTAGTTTTGGGCTATTACAAATAGAGCGGCTATGAATATTGTGTACAAGTTTTTGTGTGAATGTGTTTTCATTTCTGTGTCCTAAAGGCCCAGGAGTGCAATTACTAGACATAAACTAATTGCATATTTAGCTTTAAATAAATGACAAAATGTTTTTCAAAGCAGCTATACCATTTCACATTTCCCCAAAGTATAAGTGATCCAATTCCGGTGATTCCTTCCCAGCATTTGCTGGTGGTGTTTTTAAATCTCATCTGTTCTGGTAGGTTTGTAATGATACCTCATTGCGGTTTTCATTTGCATTTACCTGATGGCTGATTGTACTGAATATTTCTTCTACGCATCCTCTTTGGTGAAAAGTGTGTTCATGTATTTTGGCCGTTTTCCAAATTTTTGTTTATTTTTTTAACTGTTGAGTTTTGAAAATTCGTGATAGAGTTTGGAAGCTAGCCCTTGTTAGATATTTGGTCTGCAAATATTTTCTCACACTCTGTGACTTGTTTTTCATGCTTTTCACAAAGTCCCTTGCAGAGCAAAAATGTTGGGTTTTGATGAGAAGTAATTGATTATTATTTCCTTTTAAGTACCATACTTTAGATGTCAAGTTGAAGAACTCCTTGTTGAGCCCATGGTCCTGAAGATTTTCTCCCATAAGTCTTCTAACAGTTTTTTAGTTTTATATGCTACATTTACATCTGAAATCCATTCTTATTTAGTTTATGTATAAGATGTGAGGTTTAGGTTCATTTTTTTTCCTATAAATGACCATTTGCTCCACATCATTTGTTGGAAAGGCATTCTTTTATTAAGTGCTTTTGCATCTTTATCAACAATCAGTTAAGCATATTTGTTTGGGTCTATTTCTGTTGGGCCTATATTCTGTTCCATATTCTGTTTCATTGATGTATGTGTTCACCCTTTTCCAGTAACATACAGTATTGATGAATATACATATATAATATGCCTTAATATCTAGGTAGAGTGACTATTTCCTCTTCATTTTTCTTTGTAATGATTATTTTGGATATTCTAGTGTATGTGCCTTTCAATATAAATTTTAGCATAAGGTTGTCTATGTGTACAAAATCTTGGCTGGTGTTTTGATAGGAATTTTATTAAACTTATAGATTAGTTTGGGGAGAACTGACACCTTCACCATGTTGTCTCCTAATTCAAGAACATAATATATCTTTTCATTTACTTTGATTCTTTGATTTATCAATTTCTTTCATTAGCATTTTGTAATTTTCAGCATACAGATCCTGTACATCTTTTGTTCCATGTATAACAAGTAGTCCTTTTTTTGAGTGAGTGATTGTAAGGGGTGTGTTTACATTTTGCTATCTCCATGTTCATTGTTAGTATATATAAATGAGATTGAATTTTTTGTATTGAATTTGCTTCCTGGGACCTTATTGAATTCCTTTATTATTTTGAGGACTTTTAAGAATAGAACTATTGAAATTTTCTATGTAAGCAATGATGTCATCTGCAAGTAGAAATGCTTTTATTTCTTCTGTTCTAATCTGGGAGCATTTTATTTATTTTTTCTTGACTTATTGCAGTAGCTACAACTTCCAGATCCTATGCTGAATAAGAGGGGTAAGAGCAGACATCATTGCCTTAGAGGAAAAACATTCAGTCTTTCACCATTAAGTGTGATGTTACCTATAAGACTTTAGTAGATGCTCTATAAAATTGAGTTAATTTGTCCTCTGTTACTAACTTGCTGAGAACTTTCCTTCACAAATGTGTGTTGGATTTTGTCAAATGCCTTGCATGCATCAGGGATATCATCATGATTTTTCATCTTTAGTTTGTCAATATGATGGGTTACATTAATTGATTCTAGAATGTTGAAACAGGTTTGCATTCCCATAATAAATCCCACTTGATCGTAGTGCATATTTTTTATACATTGTTGGATTTGGTTTGTTACTATTTTGTTGAGATTTTTGTGTCTAAGTTAATGAGAGATACTTGTTGGTAGCATTCCTTTTTGTACTGTCTTTTCACGGTTTTGCCATAAAAATAATAGTGTACTCACACAAGAGTAATACAACCCCATAAAATGAGTTGCCAATTTTCCCTTCTTTATTGTATTTTCTGGAATAATGGTGTAAATTCTTTAAATGTTTAGCAGAGTTTTCCAGTGAACCCATTTGGGCCTGAAGACTTCTTTTGGGGGAGCTTTTAAATTACAAATTTAATTTCTTTAATGGTTTTAGGATTACTTAGATTATCTATTTCATCTTGGTTGAGTTTTTGTAGTTTATGGTTTTCAAAGAATTGGTCCACTTCTTATCAGATGTTTAATTATGAGCACTGAGTTGTTTGTACTGTTTCCTTATTATTTTTTAATGATTGCAGGATCTGTAGCAATGATTTCTGTTTCATTCCCAACAGTGATTTGTGACTTTTTTGTTTTTGTTTTTGATCTGTTTTGCTGGACAAAATTGTTTATCAACTTTATTTCTTTTTTGTTCAAGAACTAGCTTTTTGTTTGATTTCCTATTGCTTTGCTTTGTCAAATTTCATTAAATTTTGCTCTGTGTATGTGTGTGTGTGTGTGTGTATATATCCTTCTTTCTGCTTTCTTTGAATTTATTTTGTTCTTTTTTTTCAATTTTCTTCAGGGAGGAACTTAGATTTTTGGTTTGAGATATTTCATGTTTTCTAATGTAAACATTTAGTGCTAGGAATTTCCCTATCAGCCCTGCTATATCTGTATTCCACATGTTTTGATATACTGTATTTTCACTTGTATTCTGCTCTTTGTATTTTTTTGAAAATTCTTCTTTGACCATGGGTTATTTACAAGTATGTTGTTTAATTTCCACTGTTTAGAGATTTTTCCTCTTGTCTTTTTGTTAATGATTTCTAGTTTGATTTCATTACATTAGAGAACAAACTGTATAATTTCAATTCTTTTAAATTTTTTGAGGTATTTTAAATAGCCCAGGATTGGTCTATTTAGGTGAATGCTTCATAGGTACTTGAAATACATGTGTATTCTGCTTTCATTGGGTAGAGTATTATTTATATTTATATTTATATTATATGTTTATGTAGAAAATATATTTTATGTGTATTATAGAGTATTATATAATATATATGTTTATATATTAAAAATCAATGAGTTTTTTGGTCTCAGACACCATCATTACACCACCTCATTACAGCATCAATTCAAAGTCAAAAATATTCTCTAAACTCAACAGACAAAAAGTTCCAAATCTTATTGCCTAACTCACCTAAATCAGATTTGGCTGAAACTCTGCCTATAATCAATCCTTAGGCACAATTTGTCTCCATCTCTGAATCTGTGAAGGTCAAAAATCAACTTACCTACTCCTGAAATATGATAATGGAACAGGCATAAGATACCAGTTATAGACATTCATGTTCAAAAGGTTAAAAAAGGAAGAAAAGTAGTCAACAGTTGCAAGCAATTTTGAAATCCAACTAGGCAAACCTCACTTGGTTTTAAGGCCGGGGAATAATTCCCCGTGTTTCATGGCTCTGCTCCCTGGGTTCACAGCTGCACATTTTGGCCTCTCAGAATTACCTTCCTTCTTTTTTTTAAAGGTATGAATGGTAGCATATGTTTGCAACTGAGTAGTTTTATCAACCTGTTTCGTGTTTGTAGAATTTTGGGGGGCCTTACAATGCTCTTTCATTCATGCTCTTTCTGTTCCTTTTAGTCCGAACTGGCAGAATTCATGCTGCTATAATATTCTCAAAACCCTTGTGGATCTCCATGTCAGTCACAGAGGTTCACTCCATTAGACGAGAAGCTTCTCCATATATCTTTTCTAGACACTACTGCCTCTATTATTGGCTTCTGCTGAAATATCTGAGGGAATCCGTGGGTCAGTTAATATTTTTAAGGAGCCTTTTGTGTGACTAAATACTCTGACTTTTTGATTTTTTCCAAGGGGAAAGACTGTCCAGGCACATCCTCAGCTTTTCCTCTAGAGAACAACTTCCTGATGGTCAATCTCTTAGTTTCAGCATCTTTTGTAAACTTGCTAGCCTGAGGATTTCTCACATTGTCAAGTTGGTACCATTTTTCATTTACACTTTTCTGTTAATGAATTTCTGTCTTTCCTCTCACAATTCACTCTGAGTACCAAGAAGAAACTGGGCCTCACTTTCAACCCTTGCTTAGAAATTCCCTCAGGTAAATGTCCGAGATTTCTTCATCTATAATTTCTGTTTTCCATGTAATTGCAGAACATAGTTTCTCTAAGCTATGTGACGCTATGTAGCAAGGATTCTTTTTCTTCCAGTTTTCAATAACATGTTTCTCATTTCCCTCTGAGTCATCAACAGCAGCACCCTTAACATCCATCTGCACTACATCAGTCACGCGTATTCCTGCCAACAGTCTACTTGCGATGCATGTTTTCTCTACCATGTTCCTTACTTCCTCCCGAGTCCTCACCAGCACAGTTGTTAGTGTCCACATTTCTACCAACAATATATTCAAGGCAATCTAGGTTTTTCAATTATGCTCCTCAAAATTCTTCCAGATTCTTCTCATTGCCAATTTCACAGCCACTTTCCCATTTTTATGTGTTTGTGATAGCAGCATCTCATTCTTCATACCAAAATCTGTATCCATTTTCTGTCACTACCATAACAAGTTACTACAAATGTAGCGGCTTAAAACAACACAAATTTATTATCTTACATTTCTGTAGGCCAGAAGTCTGACACAGACGGCAGTGTACTAAAATCAAGGTGTCAGAGTACTGCATCCCTTTCTGAGGCTCCAGGAGAGCATCTGTTTTGTTGCCTTTTCCAACTTCTAGAGGTTGTCCACATGCCTTGGCTTGTGGCCTCTTCTTCCACATTGGTGGGTTGTGTCTTCACATTGCATCGCTTTAGCCCTTCTTCTATACCACATCTCTTTCTCCAAATCTCTATTCTGTCTTCTTCTCTTAAGGCTCCTTGTAATTACACTGGGCCCAGCTGGATAATCCAGGATAATCTCCCTGTTTCAAGGCAACTGATTAGCAACGTTAATCCATTTGTGACCTTAATTCTTCTTTGCTGCATAAGGTAACATACTCACAGGCTCCAGGGATCTATTTGGACATATTGGGACACTTGGATATTGGGGGAGGCCTACCACAATTACAATATGTGTGTGTGAATTATTGAAGTCTAGTGATATCGATATTTTACCACTTCTAAGTGAAATGTGGAAACGTCACTTCCATGTAGGTTCCTTTGCATTCCCCACTTTTAAATATCATTGTCTTGCATATCAGATTGCGTGATGATTTTTGTTTCAATCATCAAATTAGATTTATTTAGTCAGTGAGGAGCAGGATAATCATTGTTTGTGCTCATATTTCTTCTCTTCCCATTGTTCCTTCTTTCCTCCTGATGCTCCAAGATTATTTATTTCATCAATTCCTTTCTGTTTGAAGAAATTGCGTCTGACAATCTTTAAGCATAGGTCTGCCAGTGAGATTTTCTTTTAGTTTTTCTTTGTCTGGGAATGTCTTTATTTCCCCTTTATTCTCAAAAGACACTTTGCTATATATGAAATTGAAAGTTGACAGCTTTTTCTTTGAACACTTGGAAAATGTGCCGCTTTCTTTTGGCTTCAAAAGCTTCAGTTAAGAAATCCACGGCAACCCAAATTTCTGTTCTCCTGAAGATAATGCATCATTTCTCTCTAGCTGCTTTCAAGATTTTTATTCCTTTTTTTTTTTTTTTTTTTTTAGTTTTTCAGTTTCATTATGATGTGTCTCGGTGAGAATTTATTGAGGAGCATCCTATTTCAGTTTCAGTCAACTTTTTGAATCTGTGTGTTTATTTCTTTCACTAAATTTAGAAAGTTTTCAGCCATCATTTCTTTGAATTTTCTCTCAGCCCCACACTCTTTTCTCTTCCTGACACTTTAATACCCCCAATTTTACATCTTTTATTATAGTCCCACAGGTCCCTGTGGCTTTTTAAATTTATTTTTCTCCATCTATTTTCTCTCTGTCGTTCAGATGGAGTGACAGATTGATTTGTCCTCAAGCTCACTGATTTCTTCCTTTGTCATCTCCACTCTGCTATTGAGCATAGGCAGTGAATTTTTTATGTTATTATATTTTTATCTCTGTAACATCTACATTTTTCTTTTATAATTCATTTTTTTTGCTAGTATTTACTATTTTTCCATTTTTTCCCCCAAGAAACATGGTAACTGACTTTAAAGCATTTGGTGGTGTCTTCTTTAAAATCCTTGTCAGATAATCCCAGCACCTAATTCATCTCTATGCTCACGTCAGTTGATTGCCTTCCTCAACAATGTTGTGGGGATTTTTTTTGTTGTTGTTCTTGGTATGATGGGTAATTTTCAGTCACATCCTGGACATTTTTGTCTATTGTGTCAAAATTTGGGTCTTATCTGACTTTATTATATTAGCAGGCAGTCATCCTGTTTAGATGTTGGCTTTAGGTATTTTAAAACTGTTGGTTCTAGATGCATAAAGCTTCAGGACGATTATAGTTTCCTGGTGACTTGCTTCTTTTTTGCTTTATACTTCAACTGCAGCATTCCTCACAGATTATTTAGTATTCTGTCACAGCAACAACTTGCCTTTCAGAGCCTTTGAATCTTTTTTCTTCTTGCTATCTTTAACATTAGATTCTGTAGTGTTTTACTTCCATTTCTTATTTAACAATCAGTATTAACTATAAATATTATTATTACATGAAATACTCAAATACTCACTTATATTTACCAATTTCAGTTTTCTTTTTTTTTTCTGGAGATAAACCTTTTTAATATGTTTGTGAAATGTCTTCCAGTTTTTACCTATGTAATTACATATATAATAAGCATATGTTTTCTGTAATTTTATTATAATTTACATAAATAAAAAGGTACAATATATATGGAACAAACATTTATAACTTTTTCATATAAAATGACTTAATATTACATGGTATTTACTATACTGTCATTGTGTACTTTAAAAATATAATTTTATTGCCTACAAAATCCATATATGCAACATTTTAATTGTTTATTTCTTTTTCAGTTTTTCAATATTATAAATAATATTTTATCAAATAGACTATTGCACAAGAAAAATAATTTGACCACCTTTCAATTATTTCTTTAGAGTAGATTCCTAGAAATGTAACTTTGAAAAAATTGTTGAAAGATGTCAGGGAGTTCTTTATTTTTTCTTTTCTCTGTGAGGCCAGGTTATCTGAGTTCTTGAAATCTGGGTCGGGGGGTTGGCATGAACTGAGGCAGAGAGCTGAAGCAGGGGGATCGCACCCGTACTGTCTACCTAGGGCTCTTCAAAGCTGAGAAAGAACTCATAGAGATAAGGGGCAAGGTCACAGGTGTTTTAATTAAACAAGGGGTAGTTGTGCTGCGAGGTTATTTCCCTTTCTGTTAGATAGGTTATTTTCCTCTGTTAAATAGGTTGTTAGTAAGGCCACTTTTTACCAGTGACTTTTCACTAGGAGTTTCTCCAGTCTTTTTGTTTGTTTGTTTTTCTTCTGAAAATGTACTTATCTTTCACTCACTCAAGAATGAAAATATAGTTCAGACAGAATTCTATGTTGAGAGTTAATTTAGCTCAACATTTTTAATATATTAATTCTTTTGTTTTTAGATAAAATTTTTTCAATCTAATAGCTCCCTGAAGATAATCTGTAGTTTTCTTCTGATTGAAATTATTTACTGATTTACTTTGCTTTATTATTATTTTCCAGGCTAAATCATCTAAGCCTGAATTAAAAATTAATGAAAAATAAGTTTGTGCTGTTTCAAAATAGAGACTCATGTCTTCCTTTAATGTACAAAACTCTCAGCAGTCAGTTCTTCTTCAAAATTCTCCCTTCACAGCAAGTTAGATTTTTTCCCCGAAACTTATTACCTTGATCCTTGCATTTTTTATGTAAATGTTTAAGTGTCCTTCACCATGGGATGTAGTATAAATTTAAATTCCAAATCATCTGGACTTTTATTTAGTTTCAGTGAACATTTTTTTTTTCACCTAAGACCCACACAACCAGTAGGAGGAATTTTCCTAGTTCCTCTTTTTTTCCAGTCTATAACATGATACAGACTTTTTATTGTGATCACCAAATTGAATTCATTAGAAAACTAACAGCTTTGCTAATACAACAGTGAAGAATATACAAATATTCATTTTAAATTGAATGCAATTACATTTTCATCCATTTAAACAGGTGTGAATTATAATCTTTCAACAGAAAGCCTTGGAAACATATTTGAAAATGTAGATCTGATAAAGATGCTTGTATTCTGCATTACAAAGGTATTTTTAATTTAATCATTGGGTATTTATTAGTCACAAAGGTGAGGACAGGAAGTTAGTGATTTCCAGCACAAGTTATTTTTGAGCTGCAGGTTTACTGATAGCCTGAATCTTTTAACATCACTACCTTTGCTCTTTTTTTTTTCATTTTTTTAAATTTCAGAATATTACAGTGGTACAAATGTTTTTTGTATGGATTGCTTTTGTATTGTTTGAGTCAAAATTGTAAGTGTGTCCATCACCCAGACAGTGTACATTGTACCTGGTAGGTATGATTTCACCCATCCCCTCCTCCCCCCCGACCTGTACGATTTCCACTGAATTTTACTTCCATCTATGCACATGAGTGCTGATCAGTTAGTTCCAATTTAATAGTGAGTACATGTGCTGTTTGTTTTTCCATTCTTGTGATACTTCACTTAGGAGGATGGTCTCCAGTTCCATCCAGATTGCTGCAAGGTATTAATTCAGTTTTTTAATGGTTGAATAGTATTCCATAGTATACATATACCACATTTTATTAATCCACTCATGAATTGATGGGCACTTGGTTTGATTCCACACCTTTGTGATTATGAATTGTGCTGCAATAAACATTCTAGTGCAAGCATCTTTTTGATAAAGTGACTTTTTTTCCTTTGGGTAAATACCCAGTAGTGGGACTGCTGGATCAAAAGGTAGGTCTACTTTTAGTTCTTTGAGTAATCTCCATACTATTTTTATAGAGGTTGCACTAGTTTGCAGTCCCCCCAACAGTGCATAACTGTTCCTTTCTCTCTGCATCCATGCCAGCACCTGTTGTTTGGGGAGTACTTGATAAAAGCCATTCTCACGGGAGTTAGGTGACATTTCATTGTGGTTTTGATTTGCATTTCCCTGATGATTAGTGATGTTGAGCATTTTTCCAATGTTTATTGACCATTATTCTATCTTCTTTTGAAAAGTTTCTGATCATGTCTTTTGCCCACTTTTTAATGGGGTTGTTTGATTTTCACTTGCTGATTTGCTTGAGATCTTTGTAGATTCTTGTTATTAGCCCTTTATTGGATATATAGCATGTGAATATTTTTTCCCATTCTGCATGTTGTCCATTTGCTCTGTTGATCATTTCCTTGGCTCTGCAGAGCTTTTTTAATTTAATCAAGTCCCATTTATTTATTTTTGTTGTTGTTGTGATTGCCCTTGGGGTCTTCTTCATAAATTCTTTGCCTAGGCCGATATCTATAAGAGTTTTTCCAATGTTTTCTGAAAGAATTTTTATGGTTTTATGCCTTAGATCTAAGTCTGTTATCCCTCTTGAATTAATTTTTGTGAATACTGAGAGATATAGATCCTGTTTCAATCTTCTACATGTGGCTATCCAATTTTCCCAGCACCATTTATTGAATAGGGATTCTTTTCCCCAGTGTATATTGCTGCCTGCTTTTTCAAAGATAAGAAGGCAATATGTGGATGCTTTTATATCTGGGTTCTCTGTTCTGTTTCATTGGTCTATGTCTCTATTTTTGTGCCAGTATCATGCTGTTTTCATTACTTTAGCCTTGTAGTGTAGCTTAAAGTCTGGTAAAATGATGCCTCTAGATTTGTTCCTTTTGCTTAAGGTTGCTTTGGCTATTTGGGCTCTTTTTTGGTTCTAAATGAAACATAGAATTATTTTTTCTAGATCTGTGAAAAATGGTGTTGGTATTTTGATGTGGATTGCATTGAATCTGTAAATCACTTTGGGTAGTATGGTCATTTTAACAATGTTGATTCTGCTGATCCATGAGCATGATATGTTTTTCCATTAGTTTACATCCTCTGAAATTTCCTTCCTCAGTGATTTGTAGTTCTCTTTCTAGAGATCTTTCACCTCCTTGGTTAAATATATTCCTAAGTATTTTATTTTCTTTGTAGCTATTGTGGAAGGTATTGGAGTCTTTGATTTGATTCTCAGCTTGACTATTGTTGGTGTATAGGAATGCTATTGATTTGTGCACATTGATTTTGTAGCCTGAGACTTTGCTGAATTTATTTATCAATTCCAGGAATCTCTTGGTGTAATCTTTGGGGGTTTTTAGATATGAGATCATATCATCAGCACAGAGCAGTAGTTTGACCTGTTCTTTCCCTATTTGGATACCCTTAATTTCCTTCTCTTGCCCGATTGCTATGGCTAGGACTTCCAGCACTATGTTGAATAGAAATAAGTGACAGTGGGCATCCTTGTCTTGTTCCAGTTCTGAGTGGGAATGCTTTCAACTTTTCCCCATTCAGTATGATGTTGGCTGTGGGTTTGTCATATATGGCTTTTATAATTTTGAAATATATTCCATCTATGCCTATTTTGTTAAGAGATTTTATCATAAAAGGGTGATGAATTATGTCAAATGCTTTTTCTGCATCTATTGAGATGATCATATGATCTTTTTTTGCTTCTGTTTATGTGGGGAATCACATTTATGGATTTGTTTTGTAACAACTCAATGTGTCATGCTGCCAGAAATGATTTGAGCAAATATGAATGCCCACTGTATGGGCGAGGTGAACCAAAGTACTTTGTCTGAAGCTGGGCAGCCACTCCAAAGTAAGAAGTGTTTCTTTACATCTCTTGTGTCAGAAATCGACAAGGTCCAATTATAAGTCCGTTGTCTTACTTGAGGTAGTACTAAGCATCAAGTGCAAGGCATGAGATTACCCTTGACTGTTTAGTAGCAACAGTTAATAGCTAGCGTGCACAATTTTTGTATGTATATTTCTCACAGGAAAATTTCATGCATTCCATGTTCCATTTAATACAATATATAAACGTTGTCTTCTAGGATGGGGTGCACAAGACTTGTGATAACTCACAGAGAGTCAGAACTAACTGTTTAGCCCTGACAATATTGAGTACAGGGGTGAGTTCAGCATCCTTGACTCTGAAAGATATACTATACTAAATTTAAGTGAGGGCAATCTAAATAAGCACTACTATGAGCTTCCCCTGTATGGGATTATTTGATTTCATCATTATTCCCAAACAGCCAGTGAAATTGGGAATTATGTTTACCAAGCAAATTTGGCTAGTACTATTAATCAGATAATTAAGAAACTTTATCATATTTACCTTAGCTGTGTTATTGAAGAAGAAAAGTTGCTTAATTGGCCTAATTACTGAATGTTTTTGGTTTGCAGACCAATTAGCATTCAGAAGCTATTTGGTCAACTCTTCACCATAGCTATGACTGGCAGGCTTTTCCTTTCTTCATTTTTAAGACTAGTCAAAAGTTGACAAACATGAAGTAAAACATATTACCTATTTACCAAAGGAGTGTCTCTCAATAATATTATTTGCAGTTGTAATATAGATTACATATATATACATATGTGTATGCATATCTGCATATGTACCAAAACAAAACAAAATTTAAAAAATAATGTGAATTGTATTCTATATTTTTGTTTTGTAGCCTATTATTTTGTTCTCAGTATAATTGTTCTGGATAAAACTATGAAGGATGGCTATATTTCATTTAAATTATTAAACCAGTTTGGAATGACTGAAGAGCCAAGGCTTTATGAGTAAGTACATTTTAGCATTTTCTTCTTTCATAAATTTAATGTTTTCTTTCTTGAGTATCCAGTTCAGCAGATAATACAAATAGTGTAAATTTTTATCCAGAGAGTCTTAAAATGTTAAATATTAAAAGGACCTCATATGTTTCATTCTAACTCTTTTATTCTACAGAGGACAGCACCAAATATGCAAGAGACTAACTCATTTATGTAGTACAACTAGCGATTATGAAAGTTAGATGAATAGAAGAAATAACCTTTTTTTCTTACTCTCTGTTTTGAGTCTCATTCCAATGTTCTTCCTAACCAGATTGCCTTCTGATTCTCTCCAGTTTTCAGGCAACATCATGTTCTCAGCGATGTGAATAAATGTCCAGTGACTTCTGTCAATAGAGTGACACCATTTTGTTATTTCAGCCACAAAGCTTCCAAATAATGGGGGAGGGGTTTTTCTCAACCTTCTTTTTAACTTTTTATGTATATACATATGCCTTTGTAGCTATAGTACATATTTTTAAGTTTGATCATTTCAAAGAATGCTCTCAGCTTGAGCTTGTTGAATGTATATTTGTGTTTTTAATAAATCCTTAAAGTACAAAATTAATTTTTCTTAAACAAAAGAATGATATAACACTTCATGCTACTATTATAATTGTGGTTTCCAATCTGCTGTGCTAGACTTCTAGAAAGCCATTAAATAATGAAACTGTTTTCAAAAGGCTCATGGGTACCATGTCTAATGATTATATAAAAGATAGAGTTATTGTGGCTAGACTTGTAACAATTTGGTTTAAGATTTTACTGATTATTGATGAAATTGGCATTTCAGCAGGCACAATTTGATATCCCCAACATTTATTGCAGTCACAGTTTAGGTAGTTATAGTATCTGAATTGACTAATTGACTAAATCTAATATATGATAGACCTTGGACCTGAGTATGCAGTGACATCCAAACTTACTCAACCATTAGCTGTGAGCCAGTAAAATGTCCCTGTCTGCTTATTTATTTGCATATTCATAAACAATGGCAGTGATTTATTTAATGTTACAGTATTATTAAATACTTAGTTAAAATCCAAAACAACATTAAACTATAAATGTAGCCATAGTTCATAATACATGCAGTTTGTTTAGTAGCTAAATCTTTATGTTTTTGAGTCCACAAAGAAAATAATAATAAAAAAAGTTCTTGATGGCAAAAATATTGAGAACCTCTGTACTGAAGTAACATAAAGACCATCCCATCAGGGAATGCCATGGTCATCCTTAGCAATAACATCCTGGGTTACAAGTCGGGAAAAATTTTTTAAATTTTGAGGTAAACTTATTTTAATATTAGATTCTGTAAATTTAATTTTCTTAAAGTGAATAAAGGCATTGCAGATAATTTAATAGTTGGATAGAACTGGTAGTGAAAGAGTGCCAATTATTCTTGCTCTTTTCCCTTTTGTAAATAACCTTCAGTCACCCAAAGAAGAAGAAAAAACAAATTAAACCAGAACTTCAATCCAAATTCTTCACTGCCATCAGGCTCATCTTTTATTAAGAGAAATTTTAACCTGTTTTTACCTAATTTTGAACACTGAATATGTTAAATAATATTACTCCATAATAGTTCATTAATTTAAATTTCTCAAAATTTATATATGTATATATTTATACATACGCACATGTTCTATTAGTTATTCTTATCAAAACATGCTTTGTTAGCTTTTGAATTAATTCACTTATTCAACAAATTATTCAGTACCAAACTTATTCAGGTGTTTCAAAATATGATAGGGACCCAAACTGAAATAAATAGTGTTTTATTCTCAAGGAGGTCTCAGAATACTAGATGAAACTAATGCATAATTACAGCTCTTAGTAATATGTTTTATAATAGAAGACCACTTAATGTATTGTTGGAACACAGAGGAGACGCAAGGAAACATTTGAGGTAAGTTAATGCAATCAGGGAATAAGGAGAATGTACTTTCAAAACACAAGAGATAGAGAAGTACTTAAATTCAGGAATAACATGCAAATTACAGTCCTAGAGCAGTTGTTTCAAACTTGTTCTGGAGACTGTGAGTCTTGATTTACTTTACAAACATTGTAAAGTAATTGTATGTGGAATACCATAAAATAGTGATGTATTTTATTCAAATAATTGAATTGATACATTTTTCATGGAGGAATATAAAATATGGGAACACATGCACATGTGTTATAATCTGTCCATGTATGCCTTGTTAATGGCTTTGCTGTTTTTCTATTAATGATTATTTGCTATTACAGTCATTGCATCACTTAACAATGGGGATATGCTCTTAGAATTACGTCCTTAAGTGGTTTCATCATTGGGTGAACATCATAGAGTGTACTTACAAAAACCTAGATGGTAGAGCCTACTACACACTTAGGCTTTATGGTAGCTTACTGCTCCTAGGCTGTAAACCTGTACAGCATGTTACTGTACTGAATACTGTAGGCAATTTTAACACAATGGTAAATATTTGTGTATCTAAACATAACTAAACATAGAAAAGGTACAGTAAAAATATGATATTATTATCTCATGGAGCCACTGCTGCATATGCAGTCCGTTGTTGACTAAAATATCATTATATGGTACATGACCGTACATTTAATCATGCTTTGGGATTTCAACTCTCTTTTAGATGTCAGAGGAATCAGAGAATTTTAAACAATCTTTTATTTCCCTTTTAGAAATTGAAACAGAAATGTTTGCTTGCTATAGAAAATGTATAATACTATATAGTAGAAAATGAGAGTCACCTATCATTATACCATCCAAGAATTCCCATACTTTCCATTTGGCTTATAATCATTACTCTTCCTCCCCCTCTTCTGCCTCCTCCTTCTGCTTTTTGTACATGCCCCTGTGTGCACACATATTATTTTTTTAACTAGAAAAATTAGAATCTTATTGAAAATGTGTTGTGCATCCTGACTTTTATACTTAATGCTGTAGTGCAGTTAGTTTTTCTAGGTCACTACAAATCACTTAAACATTATGAGGTCAAATACATTAATATATGCCAATATAGGATTTTAAACAGGCAATATCAATTTTGTACATTCAGGTTAGAGCAATCCCCTACATGGACAAGTAATGGGGAGATTAGAGGGAACAAGAACAGAGGCAGGAGTCCACAGACGTGGCTACTGTAGTAATTTGTATGACAGATGATGGGGGCCTAACCCAAGTCAGTGGAAGTGAAAAAGAAGGGTAAGATAGATTCTAGAGGTTTTTAGGCTTTAGAATAGGTGTGTGACATGTTTTAATGGTTAATTGAATATGTGAAAGTGAAGGAAAGAAATCAATCTATAGTGACTTCAAGTCCTGAGCTTGGTGACTATTTAAAAAGTATAGTGCCATTCTACACTGAGCTGGGGATACTTGGAGAGGATTTAATTTAATTATTCAATAAAAATTCTTGAGAGCTTCCACAGACCAAGGACTATGCTAGGAATTGAAGATAAAATTTTGGACAAATTAGATATCTTCCCTTACATAATTTCAGTCTAGTGCAGCAGATAGACTTTAAATTAATTGTAAAAATAAAGTGATGATGTCCCTCATTCCTCTATTCAAACAGTTTTTAATGAATGTCTACATTGAGCCAGGCACTATGCTAAGTGCTGAGAAAAATAGTCATGATACTACCCTCATGAAGCTTACAGCATAATGAGGCATGTAAGGATAATCAAGTAATTATGAAATTATATAAATAAAATCTGTCCATGAAAAATGTCTTGATGCAAATTATAGTGTGTATGGACACTTAAAATAGGAGATGTGAATTAGTTTCTCTACAGATGCTTATATTAGCTGAGACCTAAATGATGGATAGGAGTCACTGCCCTGCTGCAATCCAGGCAGAGGGACCAACAAATGCAGAGAACGTGAAGCAGGGGGGAGCATGATCCACTTCAAGAGCTGAAGGAAGTCCGGTATGTTTGAGAATAGAGGCAGGGAAAGCAAGAAAGAGGAGAGAGGTAGAGAGCACCTAGACATTACAGGAATTAGAACTCATAGGCCATGTTCCAGGATTTGTATTTCATTCACCGGGAAGATGAAAACCACTGAAGTATTTTACTTGGGGCAGTCTTACTGGGGCCAAGTATGGATTTTTACTTTGGAAAAACAATTTGACTGCAGTGGATTGGAGAGGAAAAAAGCAAGATGTTGTTGCAAGAATATAGGCAAGAAACAATGCTGTCCTGGGTTACAGGACTTGCAGTAGAGGTGGAAAGCAGATTCACTATTTCAAAGGTAAAGTCAGTAGAAATTTATGATACTTGGATGTGCGGAAGATGCTATGAAGGGGAATCCTAGTTGTTTGGCTTGGGCAATAGATGGTAGTGCCATTTAGTACCATAAGAAAATTTTTAAGTTTTAGTGTAGGATTGTTTTTTTTTTTTCGATTTTTTGGTGGGGGGAGAATATTGAGGAAGATGATTCATTTAGATTTAAACCTACTGAGCTTCAGGCATCCTTGAGATATCCAAATAGACATGGCAAATAACAGTGGATATGTGTGTCTGGAACTCAGGAGACAGGCCTCAATTGGAGGCAGAGATTTGGCGGTCATAGCATACTTATTTTGTTGATAATTCAAGCCACTGGGGTGGGTGTGAATTTGTGGGGGAAGATAACATGTTCCTTTCTGCCTATGTTGAATTTGAAATATCTCTGAGAAACTTAGATAACCTCTTGGAAAAACATTAGCGGTATGTCCAGTGGCATTATAACCTGTGAAAGAGGAGCTGGTAACCCAGCCAGGAGAGAGCAGAGATGGACCTTGAGGGGAATGATGACATCCTTTTCTTGGGTCTAGCTGCTGTGAGGAATCAAAAGGAGATGAGAGCAGGGACAAATAGGAGCTGGCAGGTAGTGCTGTGTGCCCCACCACTTCAGCTGTTCTCTGTGTGATTGTCACCTTTGATTAAGCAAGTCGTTGCTGCCTCCAAAGAAGAACTTATTCCAACCAATTGTTTTTTAAATTCCTCCTTTCTCTTCTGTCCTCTCCTCTCCTCCCTGCCTTTTCTCCTCCCACTTCCTCCTCCTTCTCCTCCTTTCCTCTCCTTTGCCCTTAGATTTAGCTAATGAAAGAATGTGCGGGAGAGTAGGTAGAGTTCCTTTTGGGGTCAGGCAGGCCCATATTGACATAAACAACTCCAGCGACACCCATTTCTGGCACATGGGGAGGAGGAATTGAGCAGAGCTGTGAGGAGTGTTCATATGGCTGTATTTACACCCCAGCTGTCTATGCATTCACTGTGTGACTTTGGGAAAGACAGATGCTCTGATACTCAGGTTTCTCATCTGCAGTATGATATTATTTATAGTACCTAATAGAAGAACTTATTTGTTGAGATAGTTAAATAAAGTTAAGTATGTGAAGCTTTATTACATTGGAAATGCTCAGAAAATTGTACTTATTAAATACTACCTCTATTTTTTCTTTTGAATCTCAGGCTTTTGTAAGTATTCCTTTAAGTCTAAAGTGGCATAGAACAACAAAAAATTATCATTTGAACACCTGGTCTATTCGAGGAACTATGATAGTTGTTGAAGGGTCTAAAAATATGTAAAATGACTGTCCTGATCTTAGATAAATGTGCACTCTAGATACTTACTCATAAATACAAGATATTTCACTTTTTTTCCCAGAAAGCATTTTCAAAATATTTCTATAAGGGAATGCATTTATTATTAGTAGTACTATCAATTATTTTATTCTGTTTTGAATTAAAGTTTAAATTATTTTAATTAATACTTCAACAAATATTTTGTTTAGCCATTTCCCTATACTATTGTTCTTTATATCCTGTCTAATTAGGATTATACTCATTTTAGAACTAAATTATGTTTCAAATTATTAATATGCTGAGTATATTAAATTTTCTGTTTAGAAAGAACCAACCATTTTATAAACTTCAAGAAGTCAAGATTCTTGCTCAATTTTTAAATGATGTTGTAAATATTTCAAGCATTGGTTTGACATATTTCCAAAGCTCAAATCTGCAATGTTCCTCATGCAAATATAGGATCCAGAGTCTCATGTTAAAATCACTTACATATCCAGAAAGGTAAGAAAACTAAATTTTGATTTGAATATGTTATCTTTTAAAATTGAACATATTGGTTTGATACATATTAAGTAATGGTTTAAGAATTCATGTATTCAAATATATTTATTGTATATTTCATACTATATTTTACATAAATATTAGAATATGAAAAATGTGTAAAATGCATTTTTTTATTTGAATGAAATTTATTTTGTAGTCACATTACCTAGGCAAAGAAAAAAAAACACACAATCATTTCATAAGATGCCACAAAGATAAAACAAGTGAGACAAATATCTGCCTTAAAAGTTTACCAATAATTTCTTGTGAATATATACATATATATTTACAGAGAGGTTGAGAGTCCTTTTATACAATCCTGTAGATGAAATCCAATGGCTAAAAACTATGATGAAACACATGGTCACAGAAGACAGAGTCATCATGACCTCCTATGATCTTTTTTCTCTCCCAACTTCTTTGGGAAGAGAGAAAAATCCCATTTTCATCTCCTATGTCTAAGATCCAACAGATCACTAGAGAATATACTGACAGGAGGGAAGCTCTGGGTTATATATGATAACAGCATGAGGAGAAACTGACTCTTTACACTTTAATTTTATATAGTCACCTGTCTTGGTCTGTTAGTTATATCACAAATATCTTCATACCTATTAAAATTTGATACTATTCTAGCTGTCTGGGCACCATTTTCTTGAAGACGATAGGCTCTAGAAGTATTTTCCTCAGCCCATTTAATATGTTGTTCTTGGTTCCATGTCCTCACAACCATAGTATTTTTCCCACTATCCTTGTCTTCATGGTATTTATGTACATTTGCCATAGAAAAATTCATATTTCCACTGACAACTTCCCTGTGAAATCATTAAGAATCATCAAAAATCTCTTTTATGAGTTGGTCGTCTGTCAATTTGGGCATGTCAGTTGTTCCAACAGTAAGCATCAGCTGAGAGCCAACAGAAATGAGTTTGTACGTTGCTGGAAATTTCTATCCTTTATTTGACTGCTGTGCCTCCTTTTTGTTTCTCTTTATGTTCCTATATTTGTATATTTGATTTTCCAACCCCTTTCCTATAAATTTTGAACATAATAGATAATAATTTGTGCAAAATAAAATAAAAATAATAAATGAGAAGAACATGCATTTAGATGAGGTCTATATAAACAGTTGAGAGTTAGGAAAATATTTTGAAATGTAAGTCATCTTATAATTTTTGGAAGGATAACATTTGGTTATTCAAAATTCAATAAGATGTCATTATAATGGCAAAAATCTAAGGGTAATTTTATTGTCTTTTGCCTTTGATTGAAATACTTACGAAAATACCAAAATATACGGAAGTTTTCAGCAAGAACATTAGCAACATCTTTCCCTACCAAAGTACGTGGGGTGGGGGAGGGGTCATGCCTTGAAGGACTAGAGTTGTAAGATTTTCAATCCCCAAATGATCTCTGTATCTATTATTTTAAAGATGCAAAGCCTTCACTAAATGTAAGAATAGAAATTATATTTGCAGTCCTCCAAAGCTGGGCTCTAAAGAGCCCAGGGTTGTTGCATCATCATATTCCCCTAGGCTCCATTATTAATACTTTTCTGAGCATAAAGATGGTGAATGTGAGCAGAGAAGCCAGAGGTTGTAGTTTTGCACCCTCTCGTTCTGGTAATTAAATTTAAAGGATTCATATTATCCAGGAATAAAATTTTTCCCTATATTATCATAAATAGAAAGAGAAATAAAGTACTTCCTTCTCAGTCCAGAAGCAGCACACAATGTAAATCTTGGCCAGATACCAGAAATTTAGCTAGAATATTTGTCTCTAAAACAACACGCAAACTCAAGATGAGAAAGAGAAATTATGTCCATATATGCAGACTGTAAGAGAAACCAAGGATAATCCAACTTTGTGCATATGGGCAAATGCCAGGGCAGATACTCTTCTCATCGTTTAAGCAGAAGTAAACAAGAAAGAACACAACATCAACAAAATGGGGACTAATTCAGCAGCAGCAACACCAGAAGGAAACATAGAACAATCGGGATTGAGAAATGAGTAGACCTTTGGAAAGATTTATTACAGGAAACAGAAGGAAGTTACATAAAATAATGTTCAATGTTTTCTACGATATTTAAGGAAACAGAAATCCATGAAAGAACAGGTGAGGAGTGACATCATGAAACAACTGCTTACAGTTAACAGAGAGTTGGCTGAGTTTAAACAGACAGAGATAACATCAAATTTGGTATCAACATTAAGACCACAATGAGATATCAACTTATCCCAGTCAGAACAGCTTTTATTAAAAAGTCCAAAAACAACAGACGCTGGCACAGATGCAGAGAGAAAGGAACAGTTATGCACTGTTGGTGGGACTCCAAATTAGTACAACCTCTATGGAAAACACTATGGAGATTCCTCAAAGAACTAAAAGTGACCCACCATTCAATCCAGCAGTCCCACTACTGGGTATTTACCCAAAGGAAAAGGAGTCATTTTACCAAAAAGACACCTGCACTCTAGTGTTTACTCAGCACAATTCCCAATTGCAAGCATGTGGAATCAACCCAAATGCCCATCAATTCATGAATGGATTAACAAAATGTGGTATATGTATACCATGGAATACTACTCAGCCATGAAGAAGGATGACTTAATGCCTTTTTGCAACAATCTGAATGGAAGTAGAGACCATTATCCTAAGTGATGTATCTAAAGAATGAAAAAACAAACACCTCATGTACTCACTATTAAACTGGAACTAACTGATGAACACACATGTGCATAGAAGGAAGTGTTACTCAATGGAAATCAAACGGGGGGGGGAGGAGGGGATGGGCAAAAACCTACCTAATGGGTACAATGAACACTATCTGGGTGACAGGCACACTTATAACCCCGACTCAAGCATTACAGAAGTGATCCACGTAACCAACAACATTAGTAACCCTGTAATACTTCAAAATAAAAAAGAACAGTAACAGTAGATTTGATCAATAATGTAAAAAAGTATATTTTATAATAATCTATAGAATGAGGAGATATAAATAATGGAGGAGATTGGGTGATGTAGATGGGGAAATAATTGAAATGCAGAAGGTGGATACCTGATGTTACTGAAGAGGACACACGACAGAAGGACTAACTACAGATGTGATAAAAGAAAAAAACCCTTCAACTGAGGAAAAGAAGAAAACGATCTCAAAAGGAAAGGATAAACTAAGAATCAGGGAACTAAAAGAATTAACATTTGGACCCATTCTTATAAGTGCTGTTTTTAAATTTTAATGAAAAAGAAATTTCTGCAAATATTCAAAGAAATTTTCATGGAGTGGAAGATTCAATGTTGTAGCAATGGCAATTCTTATTAAATGCACTTACAAACTTAACTTGATTCCAATCAAAATCAAAGGGAGATATTTCTTGGCTCTTCTTAATTAATCTGGAATTACAAATACTATGACAAGCCAAGAAAGTTGGAATAATGAGTGTAATGTTTACAACTTTATCTATGAAACAGTAAAGTATATTCCAAAACAACTATAACTAAAAATATTTTATACTGAAAAAAGAATGTAAATACAGCTTAATGGAATAAATGGAAAATTCCAAAATAGAATTTTTAAATTGTAAGAATAGCATTTCAAACAAAGACACTAGAATAAATGTTTAACAAGTGAAAAAGAGTTTGATATTTTTGTCATGTCAAAATTCATCTTAGATATAGTAAAGTATTAAATGTAGACTAGTAAACAGAAAAACACAAGAAAATCTAGGCAAATGTTTATATTTGTATAATAATGAAAGCCAAGACAAAACTGAAAGGAAAATGTTAATCAGTTTGTCTGCATCAAAGTGTAAAAATCAAGGCCAGGAGTGGTGGCTCACACCTATAATCCTAACACTTTCTGAGGCTGAGGCAGAAGGATTGCTTGAGGCCAGGAGTTTGAGACCAAACTGGGCAAATTAGGGAGACCCCATCTCTACACAAAATTAAAAAAAATTATCTGGGCATGCACCTGTAGTCCCAGCTACTCAGGAGGCTGAGGCAGGAGGATCACTTGAGCCCGGAAGTTCAAGGTTGCAGTGAGCTATGATCGCACCACTGCGTTCCACCCTGGGTGACGGAGCAAGACCCCATCTCTTAAAAAAGAAAATGTAAAAAAATGAAATGTATATGTCATAAACATCATTAAAAAACATAAAATAAGCTGGGAAAACTTTTGTAATGTATGCTATCTAGAATGGCTTTAAATTATTTATATATAAATATTTTTTATGAAAACGTAAACGAACACATTCCAGTTGAAACATGGAAGGAAATGTCCTTCCAGTTGCTTAAATCTAAAAACTCTGTTCATCATAGACTAGTGTTTTTCTCTTACTCCACATCCAATCATGAAATCCCTTTGTCCCTACCTTCTGAACACATGCAGAATTCAACCACTGTTCATCACCTCTACTGCTACAAAGTAAGTTGTACCATCTCTGCTTGAATCTTTTTAACAGCCTCTTAACTATTCGCTTGCTTTCAGCTTTGTGTCCTATCATTTATTCTCATTAGTGTCCAGAGTGATCCTTTGAAAGATGGGTTAGGTCATGTCACACCTCTGCTTAAACCCTCTAATGTCTTGCCTCCACAGTCCCAATAAAAGCCAAAGACCTTGCAATGGCTTATAAAACCCCACATGATTTTGCCTGTACCTCCACTACCCTATACCTTCTGACCTCAACTCCTCCTTCACTCCACTTCCCCACTTAGCTCCAGCCTCACAGGCTTCCTTGCTGTTCCTTGAACACACCAGGCAGAATCCACCTTAGAACCATTGCACTGGCTGTTTCCTCTTTTTCTTTTAGGACTCACTCTCTATACTGTACTCTGTATTTATTTATTATGTTTGCTATTTATTGTTTATCTCTCCCCAGGTAGAATATAAGCACCTGGAGAGCATTGATTTTATCTACTTTGTTCAAAGACATACTTCAAGTGCCTTAAACTGTCCCTGGTATATATTAGGCACTAAATGAATAGTTGTTGAATGAATAAATGCAGAAATAAATACATTGGCATGGAACAATTCAAAAAATTAAAGGAACAAATGATTAATAGACATATTTTAAAATGTTTAACCCCAATAGTATTCAAATACATTAAAACTAAGGCAATGAGATATAAAGTATTTCTTCCCAAATTGGAAAAAAAAGTCTATCGTTGAAGTTATACTAAAATTTCCACCCTGTTTCACTGCTGGTAGATATGTAAACTTGCATAAATATTATGGAAAGAATTTAGGAACATATACCAAGAACCCCCAAATATTAATACTTCTTGCTCATTATATTCTCTTGTAGAAGTTATACTTCAGATTCACTTCTCAGCCTTTTGGCTAAGATCAAGTGTAGAATTTACACTTAATGATGTAATGTAAGGTAATGTTTAAGAGCATTGTCTCTGAAGCCAGAGTGTCCGGGTTTGAATTTCAGTTCAACTAATTACTAGCTTCGTAACTTTGAATGAATTGAGTAATCTTTCTGTGCCTCCGTTTCCTTATCTGTAAAATGGAAATAATAACACCCTACTTTGTTGACTTGTTAAGAAGATTAAATAATGTAAAATTTATAAAGGATGTAAAATATTGTCTGGCATATAAGAAGTGTCTGCAAATGTTTGTTAAATAGGTAAAAGGAAATAATGGAAATGCAAATAACTATTTCTATATAAGAAATTTATTCACAGTTTTATTTATAATGCTGAAAAATTATAAATAAATTAACTGTTCAGTAACAGATGATTAATAAGTTAATTGTGGAATATCTAAAATATGAAATGTTAGGTAATCATTACGATGGCCAAATTATCACAACATAATGGTTAATGACTCACATTTTTTCCAAAATATAATAAATATATGTGTATTACATAATCAGGGACAAATAATGAAATTATTTTTTCTCATAAAAGACCTTGATAAAAATAAATTAAATTTATACTGATATCATAATTTTGCAGCTCTAGCATGAATGCCTTATTTACTTTATCTTTAACTTCTTTAGTTATTCAGCCTAATTGCATTTAGTTCAATAGTTTCCAGATTCTTTTGAAAATATTATATATGATCTTTAGGTTCAATGAGGGCAAGTATTTGCTTAAGCTGTCTTTAATTTAGAGAATAACCTCAGAAAACCGACTTGCAGTTATATTATTTGTGCTGAAATCTTTAACATTTCACTTTTGTTTTTTAAACCGAATGACTGAAAGGCCAAAGTACTTTGGGAGAATGTGGGGATTGGGGGTCCAGAACTCTGAAGCTTGTTCAAAGGCAGCAATTTTGGAAAAACTAACCTTACAGTTTTACAAAGTTTGTTCATCCATCCTAAAACTTGCCCCCCACCCTCACTTTCTGCCTCCCATTTTTTTCTGGGTCCCAACAGTGTGAGTAACATATGAGTGTTTCTGTATGTAGTGTGAGCTATGCCTAACACATGAATAATCAGGTGGTTTTAGGAAGAGTAGGAATGAGCTTTCCTTTTGTATACCATTAGAGTAATTACTGAACCAAAATTTTATTATACCTAGGA
Source organism: Daubentonia madagascariensis (assembly GCA_023783475.1). Taxonomy (NCBI): domain Eukaryota; kingdom Metazoa; phylum Chordata; class Mammalia; order Primates; family Daubentoniidae; genus Daubentonia; species Daubentonia madagascariensis. The sequence goes on along the minus strand of JAKFHU010001684.1, from coordinate 16,907,542 downwards.
ATTTTTAGAAATTCAATATTTACTTATCATATTGAAGTATAAGATATTTTTATTCATATTCTACTTGTAAAATTATTTGTTTTAAATTAAAATTATATTTTCTTTGGTTAAGTTCTTTGAATAATAACTTTAAAAATATCAATATTCAAAATAAGTGATTCTCTCTTTAATTTGCCTAAAAGTCGTTATGACATAATTCTAGGTGGTAATTGTATAATTGGGTGCACAATGTGATCAGGAATTATTTTAGGTTGTAATCATGCAAACTACAGCACATACATTTTAACTAACTGCTGTGAAACACAATTATAGTTATTATATAAATACCCAATAATCAGTACAAATCTTAACAAAATTTGATGAACAGTACATTACAAATGTATACAAATGCATTTATCAATCCTTCTTGCTCATAAAATGGTTGCTTTTCTTTCTATATTTGTCTTGTCATTTGTTTCATACATTAATATTTTCAGTGAAATAATATATGTAAAGTATTTGGTTAATAGTAGATGCTCAATCCTTTCTTCTTGTTTTTTTTCCCTTCTCTGATTGGTCCTCAATTTAACTTTCCTTAGCTCCCTTTATCTATACATGTACAACTGAATCAACAGCCTAACCAAGCCAATAATTATATGAAGTAGATTTGTCTATCTTGTTGAAATAATTCATCAATAAAATGCCTTATTCCGAATACTTCTGTGAAGCTGTCTCATTCTCTAACTATACAAATACTCCTAGCTTCTTGTAAAACATCTATTCATTATTACTTTCTAAACTTCTAATCCAAACTCTTTATTCACTCCCACTCTGAGAACTGCAATGATCAGTACTCTTACCCACAAGAGTTTTTGGGGATATAGGAAGACTCTGAGCATAGTCAACTAAGAAAGTTAGAAAAATAAACCTGCAATGATTGTAATTTCATCTCATAAGGTAAAGTTTATCTCAGAGTTATTTGCCCCAAACTCAACTTAACCTTTTCCTTTAGGAAACTAGTACATAAAGAAGGGATTTTTAGTTTTTTCCAAGTGCATGTTTTGGAATGACACACGATTTATGGGTATATTGTGTATGAAGGATTGATGATTTCTTTGAAGATTTCATCACTAAAGAGATATCCCTGGTAATTTTTTATATTAGTGAACTCTTTTCTAGATGAATAATAGAGGATAAATTTATTTGGCATTTACTACATTCCAGTGCTATTTTTGCAATCCTTGCAATAATCATATGAGGTATTTTGTTTGTTTTATTAGTAAAGGAAACAGAAACTCAGAGGTGGTAGATAACATATCTAAGGTTTCTCAGCTAAGAAGTGCCTTCACAATGATTTGAAGCCAAACCTTTCTTGGAGTTTTTAATTTGTTCTTGTTCTTTTCTTTTTCTTTTGTTTCCTATTGCTACTATTTTTATAATAACAAACTTTTTTTCACTAATTAATATAGTCAATTATTCTCATGTGAAACATTTAGAAAATTTAATTCATATGTGATCCTACAACTAAGAGATAACAACTGTTAATATTTTGTCATTCTTATAAGCACAAATGTTATAGATAAATCATGCATTTAATTTTTACATTATATTATAAGCAGGGCCTCTGTGTACAATCATGCAGTGTATTCACTGCAACAGCCTCAAGGTTCGTTATTCACATAGAAAACAATAGGAATGCAATGTAACTGGATTGATGCTAGACCATGGACCTGGTTATAAGCAATTTTTTTCTAAGTTAATGGTTACGTTGTATTCCATCTTTTGTGGAATATTCAACTTAGTTATTCCTTTATTGTTGGATCCTTTGTGTTTTTCCAAAGTTTGGTTATTGTAAATAGTGACTATGTATGCACAGATAACTGTTTGCATTTTCAAGAATTTTCTTGTTATGTATTCATAGCAGGGACATCAAAGAGAGGGGACATTTTCAAATCTTCCACCTCATCCCATGATGTTCACACCTTGATACAGAATGTTAGTGAGGCCACAAGCAACCATTGTTTTCCATGTGCGTTTCCCTTTATTGTCACTTATTATATAGGGAAAAGAAAGGGAAAAGGCAAACAGATGTGCCCATTATTATATTTGTCTCACTATCTTCTTAACCATACTTTATATAGACAAATGCTATATACAACTCATTCATAAGCTAAGTGAAAAATAGGGTAAAGTCATTGTGATATGCTAGAGAGCAAATATATATATATATATAAAGCAAGTATGTAATTTAAATTTTTATGTGAATTCTAAAGAGTGTATAGACTATTAAAATTTACTAAATTTATGAAATCTGGATGCAATTGTTTCTACTCAGGGAAAAAATACAAAAAAAAAAATACTAAAACACATCTTGTGGGTGTTGAGCAAACTCTTTACATTCCCTGCTGGCTGGAGATGCTAACAGATGCTTGGATAAATGTATGCTTTAAGTTTAATTACCTAGATAATTGCTGTAACCATCTAGTTGGGTTTCCTATTTAGATCTGTCCTTACAGATAATGTGTAATTAGTGAGAATTAGCCCTGCCAAATTATTGTGAATGTGAGTTATAAAAATGTGATGCCTTATGGTCCAGATTAAAGTTTGCACACACGCAACAAGTAATTATCTCTCTGTAACACCCTATGATAGAGGCCACAACAGAGCTCTCTTTCTAGGCACTTCCCGCAGAGTAGGGCCTTGGAACTTAAGACTGAGAGGAATATGCATGACAGAGGTGACCTGGGATGACTTCCAGAAGAAAAGTTGGAATAAAGCTACTTTTAAAAACTTCACGTAACAGTAAGATTTACTCTTTTTGGGTATAGTTCTATAGATTTTGATAAATACAGAAAGTCACATACTCACCAAAACAATCAAGATTCAGAACATTTCCCTCAATCACAAAAATTCCCTGGTGCTGCCTCTTGGCTTTCAACCCACCTGCTGGCAACTACTGTGCCTCCTTTTGCCTTTTCTGGACATTATATAAACGGAATTACAGTTGTCCCTCGACATCCATGGGAGATTGGTTTCAGGACCTGTGCGGATACAAAAATCCACGGATGCTCAAGCCCCTTACATAAAATGGAATAGTATTTGCATATAACCTACACACATCCTCTCCTATACTTTAAATCATCTCTAGATTATTTGTAATACCTAATGCAATGTAAATGCTATGTGAATAGTCTTTATACCATATTGGTTAAAGAATAATGATAAGAAAAAAAGTTTATTCATGTTCAGTACTGACACAATCATCCATTTTTCTTCCGAATATTTTTGATCTGCAGTTCCTTTGAGTCCACGGACGCGAAACCCGTGGGTACACAGGGCTGACTGTATATAGTATGAGGTATTTTAAGTATTGCTTCTTTCACTCAGCCACATATGTATAAAATTCATACATGTTATTGCTTATATCATTGGAATGTTATTGATAAATAATATTCCATTGTATGAATATACCACAGTTTGTTTACCCATTCACCAGTAAGAGGACAAATAATTTGCTCTTTTTAATGTCTGAGAATATAGCTGACATTAAAATATTTGGCATACAGGTTTTTTGTGAACGTAAGTTTTCATTTGCCTTGTATAGATACCAGAAGTGGGATTGCTGGGTCATATGGTAAGTGTGTGTTTAACTGTATAAGAAACTGCCAGGCTGTTTTCCCAAGTGACTGCACATTTTGCATTCCGCCCAGCCATATACGAGAGAGTTTCATGCTCTCCTGCACCGAAACTGCACCTTCCCCAGTTTTTTTGTTTTGTTTTCTGTTTAATTTTCATTCTAATTTTTCTAATGGAAATGTAGAGGCAACTCATTGTGCTTTTAATCTGCATTGCTCAAATGACAAGTAATATTGATTACGCCTGCCATTTGATTGAGGGCATTTACATATTTTACCTTAATGTGATTATTGACATGGTTGGGTTTAAACCTATCATCTTGCTGTTTTGTTTTCTATTTGTCCCATTTGCAATTTGTTCTGTTTTTCCTCACTGTCTGCCTTTTGTTTGATAAATCAAGTAGTTCCCTTTTATCTCTCTTGTAGGTTGGTTAGCTAAAATTCTTTGTTTTATTATTTTAGTGATTTCTTTGGGGTTTATATTGTAATTTTTAACTTATCACAATCTACCTTCCAGTGAATTTTACCACTTCATATATAACATGAGAACTTTACAGTAGTGTACTTCCATTTCTGTCATCCTAGCTTTTCTGCAAGGTTGGCATACATTTTACTTGTATGTACGCCAAAAATTCCATAATACATTGCATAATTTTTGTTAAAACCCTCTATTAAACAGAGACAAATAATTAGGTAAAATCTTATTTATTTTTCCACAAAGTTACCATTTCTCATGCTTTTCAACCCTTAAGTAGTTATGTATTTTTATCTAGTATAATTTACCTTCTGATTGAATGAGTTTCTTTAACATTTTTTGTAGTGTAATGCAGATGGTGAATTCTTCCAACTTTTTGTGTGTGAAAAACTCTTTATGTTGCCTTCATTTTGAAAGATAATTCCTCTGGGTATAGAATTCTAGTTTGAGAGTTTTTTATTTTCAATACTTTAAAGACATTGCTGTGCCATATTCTACCATGCACTGAACCTAATGAGAAATCTGTTGTTATGTTTTCTTTGTTGCTCTGAAGATAATGTGCTTTACTTTTTTGGCTGGTTTTAAGATTTTTCTGTTTGTCATTGATTCTGAACAATTTGATTATGAAGTACCTTGTTGTAATTTTTGTCACACTTCTTGTGTTTGGAGTTTGTTGACCTTCTTGGACCCGTAGGTCATTGGTTTTCAACAAATTTCATCTATATTTTCCACTATTTTTTGAGATTTTTTTTCCTGTGTCTCTCTCTTACCTCTCCTTTGCGGACTCCAGTTTCAAGTATTTTGGGCTGCTTGTAGTTGTCACACAGCTCATGGATGCTGTATTAATTTTTTAATTCCATTTTCTCTCTGCATTTCATTTTGTACAGTTTCTGTTTCTATGTCTTCTAGTTCACTGATCTTTTTTCTTTTTTTCTGCAATGTCTAATCTGCTATTAATCCCATTAGTGTGTTTTTCATCCCAAACATTGTAGTAGTCACCTCTGGAAGTTTGATTTGTATCTTTTTATATGTCTCATGTCTCTCCTTAACTTCTTGAACACATAAAATGTAAAGTTTTAATGTATTTGCTGATTTCCACATCTGTTCTAGTTCTGGTTTATTTTCAATTGATTTTTCTCCTCATGTGGGTCCACTTTCCTACTTTTTTGCATACATAGTAATTCTTGATTAGATCCCAGATGCTGTGAATTTTATTGTGTTGGGTGCTCTATATTTTTGTATTCTTATAAATATTCTTGAGGCTTATTCTCAAGATGCTGTTAAGTTACTTTATAAAGAGGTTGATCATTTCAGTTCCTGCTTTCAAGATTTATTAGACAGGCCTGAATAAGTGCTCAGTCCAGGCTTAATTAGTCCCACTACTTAGGCAAGACTTTTCTGTGTGCTTGACCCAGTGGAATTGTTAGGTTTTCTCATTTGGCAGGTGGAAACAGGCATTATTTCTGTCCTTGTGTTATTGCTGGGAAACTTATACTAAGTAACATTTTAAAACAATACTAGGAATGCAGTTAAGTTGCAGGATACAAAATTAACATACAAAAATTAGTAGTGTTTCTGAAAAAGAAATCAAGAAGACAATTCTATTTATAATAACTACAAAAATGATAAAAATACTGAGGAATAAATTTAACCAAGGAAGGAAAAGATCTCTACACTGAAAACTATAAAACATTGATGAAAGAAATTGAAGAAGACATAAATAAATGGAAAGATATCTTGCATTCATGGCTTGGAAGAATTAATATTATTAAAATGTCCATACTACCCAAAGTGATCTACAGATTTAATGCAATATCATCAAAGTACCAATGACATTCTTCATAGAAATAGGAAAAACAATCCTAAAATTTGTATGGAACCACAAAAGACCCTGAATAGCTAAAGAAATCTTGAGCAAAAAGAACAAAGCTGGAGGAATCACACTACCTGACTTCAGAATATACTACACAACTATAGCCACCAAAACGTTTTGGTATTAAAGAGACACAGACCAACAGAAAAGAGTAGAGAAACTGGAAATAAATCCACACATTTACAGCCAACTGATTTTCAACAAAGGTGCCAAGAGCACACAATGCGTAAAGGACAGTCTCTTCAATAAATGGTGTTGGGAAAACTATATATCCACATATAGAAGAATGAAATTAGATCATTATCTCACACCATATGCAAAAATCAACTAAAATGGATTAGATGCTTAAATCTAAGACTAGAAACTATTAAATTGCTAGAAGAAAATATAAGGGAAAAGCTCCCTAACATTGGTCTAGACAATGATTTTTTTAAAAAATATGACCTCAAAAGCACAGGCAACAAAAGCAAAAATAGACAAATGAGGTTACATCAAACTAAAAAGCTTCTGCTCAGCAAAGTAAATAATTAACAGAGTGAAGATACAACCTGCAGAAAGGGGGGAAATATTTGCAAACTATACATCTGAAAAGGAGTTAATATCCAAAATATATAAGAAACTCAACCAACTCAATAATAAGAAAACAAATAACCCAATTTAAAAATGGGAAAAGGATCTTAAAAGACATTTCTCAAAAGAAGACATACAAATAGCCAACAGGTCTATAAAAAAAAGTCCAACATCACTAATCATGAAGGAAATGCAACTTAAAACCACAATGAGATATCACCTCATTGTTAGAATGGCTATTATCAAAACAACAAAAAAATGATCAATATTGGCAAGGAATGTGGCAAAAAGAGAACATTTAAACACTGTTGGTGGGAATGTAAACTAGTAGAGCCATTATGCAAAACAGTATGAAAGTTCCTCAAAAAATTAAAAATAGAACTACCACATGATCCAGCAATCACACTACTGGGTATATATCCAAAGGAAATGAAATCAGTATGTTGAAGAGATATCTGCACTTCCATATTTATTGCAGCATTAGTTATTATAGCCCAGATATAAAATCCACCTAAGTGTTCAAAAGCAGATGAATGAATAAGAAACATGTGGCATATACACACAATGAAATACCATTCAGCCATGATAAAGAAGGAAATCTTTTATTTGTAACAACATAAATGAACCTGGAGAACATTATGTTAAGTATAATAAGCCAGGCACAGAAAGACAAATATTGCATGATCTCACTCATATGTGGACTCTAAGAAAGTTGATCTCCTAAAAGCAGAGAGTAGAATGGTAGTCACCAGAGGCTAGGAGAGGGAGTTCAGGAGATGTTGATCAAAGGATACAAAATTTCAGTTAGATAGAAGGAACAAGTTCAAGACATCTATTGTACAGTATGGTGACTATAGTTAATGACAATATATTTTATTCTTGAAAAATGCTAACAGAGTGGATGTTAAATGTTCTCACCATAAAAATAACTATGTGAGGTAATGCATATTTTAATTAGTCAAAATTAACTATTCTACAATGTATTATATACTTGGAACTATATGTACACTTCACATCATGTTGTACACAATAAATACATACAATTTTGTCAATTTAAAAAAAGTAAATAAATAAAATAAAATTTAGAGGATGTTATATTTATGGCAAAAAAAAAGAACAATAGATGTATAGATGTGGTGATATGTTGTACAAAAGCCTTAGGGAGCTTTATTAAATAAGGAAGCACATATATTTCTTATGATTTGGTATAATATATATGAATGATAATAAAACACCAGATTGTATTTGAATTTTAGACAGTTTTCTTATCACTAGGTTTTTCATTATTTTTAATAAAGCTTATACTTTCCCAATGTAATGTGTTCATTCCTGCCAATTTGTGGTAAGCAAAGCATTAGAAATGCAACACTCAGTGTGCTTTTTGAGATTAAAAAATACATAATATTATTTTTCATGGTGGTTCAATATATAGCACAAATTTTTTTCTAAATTGTTTTTTTTATTTTTTACTGCCTGGGGAGAAGGAATTATTAATAACAGAATAAAAAGATGTCAAAATTAGAGTCACGACAATGAAACTGGATGGGTTTCACAGTGTAAAAAGACAGAAAGTTAATTTTTCTAAAAGGCTTTGATGAAATTTGACATTGGTAGGCATTGTGAACCTGCCTAAACTTTTGTAATGTTTTTAGAGGCTTTGTAAAACGTAGAATGTTTTTAAAAATATGTATTTACTATATTACTGATACAATATATTTCAATGCTAGTAGGGTTGTGAGCTTTTATTCTATTGTAGGAAAAAAACAAAAACACACTCATGTCACTATTTTCTTATAAATACATTAACAGGACTGTTACTTAATGGCTTAGGTAAATAAAAATATTTGTTTTTATTATTTTATTTTTGGATCAGTCACTATATTGTAATTGAGTGAACAATTTCGTTACATATGAGGATTTAAATATTTCAATCATAACTTCTATCTATTTATAAGTCCAATGGCACACTTTTCCTATTATGAAAACTTAAAAATGAGGTCAAAAATGAGTATCGGGGAAATCCAGGGAATTGAAGGCAAATTCAGTGAACAAGGGATGTAGCGGGATAAAGAATTGACATTAAGTATATACACATTTGTTTGGGGGAGTGGAAAAATCATTCATCCACTTTTTTCTTAATAATAGGGAAAGGATGATATCTGATTTTTCACCTATATGTAGTTATTCCAAAAATAGGTATGCGAATTCTGATCTCTTATAACTTTGTCATGAGCTACATTTGCAACATCTGAAAATCTTATAAGGTAGAGGTACTATCATTTTTCATCCTTCTATGCTATTAAAATTAAAATTCCAAGCTACCTTTATTACTCCAAATGGAAAATACTGTGGTATCTTACATTAGCTTTTATAAGTAAAGATAAACATGTCTAAATTTTATTACTTTTATACACATTAGCAGATATAGAACATTGGTTTATTTAAAAATTGAATGATTTAACTTAAAAAAAGCTCTTGAATGGTTTAAAAATGTGCCCAATGGTGTCTTAACCGAGCTAGAATGAGACTGGAAGCACAGCATCTCTTGAGCTAGAACAGTGCGTGTCAGGTAAAGGTGAGCTGCCAACACCTGTGTAGTCACCTTGGCTCCTTTACCTTGACTAAGTTACTGTTGCTATTACTGGAAATTTTCACTTATTACTACCATTTTAAATTTTGTCGCTTTCTTGAGATTTTATCAATCTTTTCTTATTCTGGTTGATTACTTTTTTTGAGCGTTTTCAAGACATTAACAGGAAGATAAATAACTAAACAAGATACTTAATTTGCCATGGTGACTTGACTTGATTAGAAAGCTTCAAATATTAAATAAGTAATCTCTCCAAAATATAGAATACTTTAGGCTTTATTATTTCCATTCTAGTAGATCACAAAAGAGGATTGATTAAATAACTTTAGCAAAATTTGTCTATGCAATTCACCCCAACTCTTTCATGGCGGCAATTGTGAGGGAAGGAACAGCCTCGCCACTGAGCTGAATTCAGGTTTCAGTGTCTAACTGTATTTCCCGTACAATGTGAATGTTAATATTCCAGTGGAAGCAGCAAGGAGAGAAGAAGTTGAAACATAGATATTTTTTTCTTCCTCATAAGCATTATGTCTACTTCATCTCTACACAGCCAAATGAGACAGAGTGGAAATGATCCTATAGATTTGTTGCCACTCTCTGCATTTGGAGAACTAGCATAGACTGTTCTAATGCTTATGTGGGAAGGAAATAAACTTTGCTGTTTTACTAATCGTTATTTTTTTGTTCTCTCTCTTTTTTCTCTTTCACAGACCACCACTTTGCAGGTATAATATTGTACTTAAAGAAAGAGAGGAAGTATTTCTTAATCTAGACACATGTACACCAAAGAAAACGTAAAATGCCTTCTTTCATCGAATGTACTTATTTGTGAATTAACGGGCTTGTAAATGGGAATGGTGCAATCGGTCTTTCTTTTAGAAGGCATCGTTCAATCTGAGATTCAGATCTTTCTATTTCTTGAACAAATTTTTAAGAATAAAAAATATAGAAAAATTTAAAATGCATACAGTAAAGCATTCTGAGTATATTCTAAAAGTTGTTTATTTCTATTTACCTTATCTGCTTCCTCAATCAAGTATTTATCACTGACCATTTACCTTAGTTACTTATCCATACATAAATATGTCTTTAGAAAAATAGGGAAGTTTAGTGAGTGGCTTCAATACACTGTCTTAAACAGTATCATATAAACCTCTCAAACTATAGTAATAAAATAAATAAACACATTTTTTTGTTTGTAAATTTGTCATTTGAAGATGTAAATTGTATTCCTGTGAACCTAGTAAACCTAAAGACAGCTTCTGTTTAATGATCTACTTGGCATTTTTTGGTAATGCTTTGTAAATAAAGCCTTTGTGTCTATGGAGTACAATAAATAACCTATGGGTCAAATCCTGGTTTTGTCACTTACTAATGGTGTGATCTTAAGTTAGTTTACCTTATCGTGTTTCAGTTGCCTAAAGAATTTTTGTGAAAATTGATTTAATAAAGTACTTTGAATAGTGATAGCTAACACATATGTACGTCACTGTATTCCTGGAACTATAAATGCTTTATATGTATTAATTCATTTAATCCTTATGAAAACCCTATGCAGTTAGTCTTGTTGTCTCCACTGATAAAGAACTCAGAGACAAAAAGGCTCACTAACTTACCCAGGATCATGCACAGAACCAGATTCAAACCTAAGAAGTCTAGGTCCATGCTCTTAACCTCTTTGTTAAGTGCATCTCCAAAGTTCAAGATTTTTTAGTTGTTAGTAGGCAGATTTACAAATGATCACATTTGAAATAATAATCTAAATGTCTTTAGCAATCTCCAATTTACCTGTTCAGTCCAGGAATTCCTTCGGGTGATCACTCTCTCATTTATGCCTGAATGCCCCCAAGGTTTTATGTGTGTTTCTAAACCATCTGTCAATTACAGCCCCAGTCTCTGTACTCTTGATTGCCTGATGTATTAGCTTGCTTGAGCTGCCATAACAAAATACCACAGGCTGGGTGACTTAAGCAATAGAAACTTATTTTCTAACAGTTCTGGAGGCCTGAAGTCCAAGATCAAGATGTCAGCGGGTTTGGTTTCTTACAAGGCCTCTTTCCTTGACTTGCCACCTTATTGCTATGATCTCACATGGTCTTTACTCTGTGCATGCAAACCCCTAATATCTTTTTGTGTGTCTAAATTTCCTCTTCTTTTAAGGACACCAGTCAGATTAGATTAGGGCCCACCCCAGCAGCCTCATCTTAATTTAATCACCTATTGAAAGGCCCTGTCTTTAAATATAATCACATGCTGAGGTACTGGGGATTAGGGTTTCAAAATATGAATCTTTGGGAGGACACAGTTCAGCCCATCCATAACACCTGCCGTTACTCATTAGCAGTATAATGAAGAACTTTGCCTAACAATCCTCTTGAGGGTGAATTGGGGCCATTGTTGGTGTTCACCTGGAAAGATGTGAAGGTCCTTGAGGTATTAGATGTGCGTTCCAGGCAGAAGCAAGGGGAAGGCGCTTCTCTTAATCACTAGGGATTTAAGCAGTGCCACCTGCACCAGTACTGTCTGACAGCCCTTCAAGAAAACAGCTCCTTCAGTTTCCACTACAGCCCTTCCCCACATAGGCCCCTATCTCCAGTCTCACAAAGATACTGTCTCTCATTTCTCTGCCACTTAGGCATCTGCTCACAATCTTCCCATATTCTTAAACAAAAACACAAACACTAAAGCAATTTTGTTTTCCAATGCCCCCCCCCATTAATTTGCCATATATCCCCAGAAGATTTTGAATGTCAGTTTGTGACAATAATGACACTTAAAATTAAATAAAATGCACTGTAGACATGTTACCAAGAGCAGAAATCTTGTTCCAGTATTCCTGACTGCTCAGGGCCTCTGGATGACAGAGAACGCTATAGCCGACCTGCCTCCTAGTATGTGAGACCCCATTACCCTCATAATGAGCCTTTCTTGCCGTGGGTGATAACAGCCTTCCAGGATAAGTTGAAGATGTAAACTTGTAAAATGTTTATAGGTTTCCATATTGCAATATCTTCTCCAGTATCCTAATTCCTTCTGCTTTCTTCAAGGTAAAGGTTAACATGAAAAGAAAGCCTCTGGAGCTTGTCTTGATGGAGGTGAGAAAAGTAAACTCCTCTGACCCTCAAATTGATGGTCTTCAACCAATATTTTTAATTGTGTTTGACTTTTCCAAATTTGTGGAAACCATAGACCAAAAATAGGAGGGAAAAATGCCCTTTTTGGAAAACTATAATGAGGTACAGGTATTCTATAGCAATTATCTGGGACAACAAAAAGAACAAGCAGCCATTACGTCCAAAATGTGTTACACCCGACTGCCTTGAAGACATGATGTTCCGGATCAGAGACACAAGGAGGCAGAGGGACTGGGTGTTTAAATTCTTTATCCTTCAGGGTGTCTACTTGGCATAGGTCACAGAATCTGACTGAACATTGCCTTTCAAACCCCCTCAGCAACATAGTTTGATTATTTTTAGGTTAATTTTTTAACCTGGTAAGTTATTTATCTAATTAAATAACATATTATCTGTGTTACTGATGTGCCTTCTCGGGTTTTCACTGCATTATAAATTTATATTAAAAATAAATCACCAGCAAAGCGACAAATTATGCCTTTGTTACCCACAATAATAGACTGAAATGGCAAGTGGATACAATCAAAGCCAACTGGGTTTTTAAAACATAAACTACATTTAAAAAATAAATTACATTATACAAATAGGTTGTAATACCATTCTAATTTATTGGATAATTGTTTAAATATGTGTGTGTATGTGTTGCCAATATAGTTGAGGCACAATTATGTACGTGTGCTTACAATTATTTATATTCATAAAAATGTGGGTCATAACGTATGTCTTATGCATTTATCTTGTTTTTATACATTATTACAGTAGTAATAGCAAGCACATAATGAGGATTTACTATGTGCCTGTTTGGGGGATTAAATCCTTTACTTGCAATATTTCATTTATTCTTTCAAAAAACCTATGTTATGTTCTTTCATCATCCTCATGAATAAGGGAGGGAAAAGAGAAAAAAAATCCTTTGGACAATTGACAATACTGGAAAGACATGTTTTGTTGCATTTTGATTGTTATCTATTGAGTAAATAACAGACATTATGTAAAGTCTGTGAATGAATGATTAGATGGATGGATGAACAGGAAGTCAAATCCTCTGGAAAATAAGCATGGGATAATAGGAGGTGCTGAGACACCGCTGTGGCTGGGGAATGCCTGCAGGTGACATGGAGCTTGCTGAGTGTGACCATCTTGACAAATTGACAAACACACCTGCTGGTTTTCTGGCATGTGCTGTTAGATTCTTGGGATAAAGACACTGCTAAAAATTACCAAATATCCAAGTCCTGCCTTAAGACACATACAACCTGCTTCTCCAGGTGGCATAAACAACATTGTCAGAGAACATTGGTTTTGGTTTTGGAGTTATGAAATGCAGGACTTCAAAGCACAGATAACATTCTCATTCATAATTTTATTTTTCCCTGTGAACATGCGGTACTTGAAAAAAGATAAAAATCTGGTAGGTGAACAGCTGGTTATGCAGATGGTGTTGATGAATTGAATTTGGATTTCTGTATCATGGCTTAAGTTTCTGGAAGGCTAGGCTTTTGGCTAGAGGTAGAATTATATCTCACAGGGACATGGGAAAATGTGTTTGCATGCAGGCTAGCAGTCATGATTAAAGTGCTTTAAATGGAGCATAATATTGCAGAAAGTGTTTGAAGATTCAAAGCAACAGATCATTCACCCACATTTGCTAGGACCCTCTTGAATATTCTTCCAGGTTTCCTTGTTTGGTCCTCATTAGCACCTTCCAGTTCTTAGCTCAGATTTGCCCACACAGCTTTCTGACACTTGGTCCTTTCTTGGCCTTTTCCATGGTTAACTTGTTATCTGTCCCAAGCACATGCATACCTTTGCCTTTGCCTCCTCCTCTGTTTCCTAGAAATGCTATTTCATGTCTGTGTTATATTAATAGCATGGAGTATTATAACTCCTTGCTTACTTGTCCGTATCTATCACTAGAGTATGAACTTCCTGAGAGTAGGAAATTTTGTATTATACATCTTTATATCTTCAGAGTCTAGATGAATGCCTGGCCTATTTCAGGGGCTCCAAAAATATTTGTTGAATGATAAATACAAAACTGAATATGTGAAGCAGTAAGTCATTTTTAGCTTAGTGGGGGAAGAGTGGGCAGAGAGCAGTGGTTGCAGGCAATTTAGAAGAACAAAATGTTACAAGTGGTTCTGGTTAGAGATCAGAGAGCTCTCACTGTACAGAAAATTTTAGATTATCTATGTCTTCAACTCTTTTCTAAGTATGTAGTAACACTGGATTTTAATATTAGATGATATTAGACAAAACAAATATAGTATTTAATAATAATTTGCATTTAGAACTGAATAAACAATTCTTCCATGTATATTTGTAAAGTATTAAGACATTCATTAACACTCCAAACATATAGAAGAATGACAAATTTTGGGTCTTTTCTTGATAATTATCTAGGTAAAGAGACTGTTTGAAGGCAAACAAAGTCTATTGCATACGTAGATTCTGAAATCACTGGAGCTTTATCAGTTCAACTTGTCATAGATAGTTTTCAAAAGATTTCTTACTCTCTGATACTTGGCAGTGTTGTGTTACTCTTCAAGACTTGGTATGGGAATGTTTAATTGGGAAAATTACCATGAAAAAAGTTTTCAAGATGAGAGTTGTCAAAGTGAATAAAGAATGAAGAACTAGAAAGTGGGCTTATTCCTAGCAGAAAACCCTTGAAGTGGAGAGATATGGGGGGAAAGAAAGAGAGAGAATATTAAAATTTAGTAAAAATACATTTTATTTTAATAATTAAAGTAAATATATTCTCAGAACAATGTGACCCAAGACAATGCATCCAGCTCCCAAGAAACTTTTATTATAAAAGACGAGAGGCAGTTTCTATTAAACATTGAGTTACTGAACACAAAGACTATCTTAGTTCAGCCTCCTTTTCCCACAACCTGTACCAAAACATAATAGTTGATAAATATTTGTAGATTTGAATGTAGACACAGTAGTTAATATAAGGTAAAGAAAAATTATTTGGAAGCTATCCTGGGGTTATGATGTGCAAACCAACACTGTTGGATTCACCCTTACCTCCCTTCCCATTGAATACGTCAAGAAAATACACAGAGAGAATTTAGGTTTGAAAATATCTGCTATTCAGGAAATTTAATCACAATTTTCCAAACTCCAAGAGGAAATTTTAATAATCAAACACAAATAGGATATTGAGGCATACAGTATGGCCAGAATTGGGGGTGGGGGGAAGAGGGTGACCCACCATGCTGTGATTCCATTTCACTTTTCAAGCAGATATATATATATGTGTGTGTGTGTGTGTGTGTATATATATATATATATAGAGAGAGAGAGAGAGAGAGAGAGAGTCCTTTATCTACTGGGAATTAATTGCTTTCTAAGACCAAGATAATGTCCACTTTCCATCACCTTGTCACTATTTATTTCACTTTTTGGTCATCAGGAGCCCACAAATCCAGGGAAATTACACCTGTGGTCCCCAACTCTGGACTGCTGCTGGGTACCGGTCCACAGCCCCTGGCCTGTTAGGAACAGGGCTGTGCATCACCACCTAAGCTCCTCCTATCCCCACCCTTGCCCAGTCCTGGTCTGTGGCAAAGTTGTCTTCCATGAAACTTAGGAACTAGGCCGCACAGCAGGAGGTGAGCAGTGAGTGAGCAAGCAAATTTTCATTTGTATTTATAGCTGCTCCACCTCACTGGCATCACCTGCCTGTGCTCTGCCTCCCCTGAACTCCACCGTCCCCCTGTCTGTGGAAAAGTTGTCTTCTATGAAACTGGTCCCTGGCGCCAAAAGGTTGGGGACCACTGAATTACACCATTAGAAACAAATATAAACAGGCAATGGTGGCTTGCTTCCTATGGTGGATTGGTTCAGTAATGGGCCCCAATTTGTTCACACCTCCCTGTAACCATTCCTATAGGTAACCCCCTCAAACTCGGACTCTTAGCTTGACATATGTCTTACTTTGGACACTGGAATAATAGGAAATGTGACACAAGCTTGCTGAAAAGTACTTGCTGCCCTTGGATCTCAGAGACATCGTGTTAAAAATCCTCAGCTAGGCTTCTGGAAAGATGAAACACAGAGTGGAGGAGAACTGAGGCACTTCAGGCAACAGCTGCCGCCCACCAGACTGACCACAGAGATCCGCAGAGCTGGCCCAGATCTGGAGAATCACACAACTGATCCACCAAATCATGAGCTAAATAAAGTGGTTGTTGTTTTAAGACACTGAGATGGTTTGTTATTAAGCAAAAGTTAAGCAGTACACTTTCTGAAATACAAAAAGTAGAGACGGATGGTGACAAGAAAAACTGTGCTGCTTCTACAAGGATATATTATGGAACATGTAAATTAGGCAGATCTACACAGCAATTATTCATTCATTCATCAGATATGCATTGAAAGTTTATTAAGAGCCTGACATTTTTATTGGAGACATAGCCATGACCAAAACATCCCAAGTACTTGAATTCATTGAGCTTAGTTTTTAGTGGATAAAGTAGAGAATACAGTAACAAAAATACAATTTCAGAGACTGATAAGGCAGTGAGAAAAATAAAGTAGTGAATAGAAATACTGATATTAGAGGCATTGAGACGGTCAGGGAAAACCTCTCTGAGAAGATAATATTGGAGCAGGTACCTGACTTCCAAGACAGAAAGACTCATGCAAAGATCTAAAGAATAACATTTCAAGCAGAGGATATAGCAAGATAAAGGACCTGAGGTAAGAAAGTGTGTTGGAAAAACAGGAAGAAGGCCAGTGGAACTGGAAGCTTAGTGTTCCAAAGACAAGAGTTTTAGGAGTTGAGGTTGGCAACATTGGCAAGACCCAGAGTTTTAACATCTTGGCAACATTAATAGTTTAGATTTTATTCTAAATATAATATAAAATCAGTGGTGTGATTCAAGCATGGTAGTAACAGTATCTGTATGATATCATTTAAAGAACACATCAGGCAGCTAGGTAAGTTTGGAAACAGGGAAATCAGTAAGAAGACTGAGTAATCATGGTGGCTTGGTTTTTGCAGAAGTAGTGTTGGGTTCAGGTACTTCAAAGGTAGAAGTATGGCCATGTCAATTTATTAAATATGGAGAATAAGGGAAAGAGTGGTCAGGAATGGCTCCTAATGTTTTGATCTGAACCAAATTGTAAATGGTGGTAACTTTAACTGATATAGAACACACCGGGAAACAGGATGGTTTTGGTGGGAGGGGTGGTGGCAAGAATCAATAATTCAATACCCAATGGAGATATGAAGTGGGTCTTTTGAGATATCAAGTGTGAAATAATAATAAGAGTAAAGTTAGTAAGGTCAGAATCTTCAACAGTTCAAAAATATCAACATTAAAAAGTGCCAAATATCTGGGAGACAATGGACATTTGGCTGTGTCCTCATGAACTTGAGAGTCAGAAACATAAACTACAGCAGCTGAACACTGAAGGTGACCAAGAACAAACCATTTGCCTGGACAGTTGGCAACAACTACACTGGATAATTAGTAAATATGAAAACAAAAAAAAATTTATACTTTTATGCACGTATTTTAAAACAAAACAGGGAGAATATTATAATTGACATATAGAAAGAGGTTTTCTGGGTCAAGTAGATGAAATTTTACATATGACATATTTATTATAAGAAGCCAATGATATTTTAGGGAGCATCTGCACTGAGTTCTCAAAAACAATAACATACAGAGGGTTAAAAAAAGAATTATTATAAAAATAGGAAGAAAACCCAACGCACTAATATGAAAATGGCTTTCAAAAGTGGCTGAGATGATAAAAGATCTGAAGAAAATATGTTAAGGAAATTAAAAATCATTAGCAGATTTTAAATTAGAAGTAATAAGTACCACTAACTATATCATAAATGATGTGTTCAAATATTTGAGACATACTTCTAAATTGGAAAGGAAAAGATTACATGATAAAATGTGGTGACAATATCTTATAAGTAGGAAAGACAAAGACTGAAAGTCCAAATTAATGATAATTAATATTCCCGAAGACATTCAGAAAGTAGAACAGAAAAGAGAAATTTAATATATAATTTTAAATACTGAAATATAGAGTATATTGATAAGAAACATTAAGTAGCTTAGTGAAATTAATGAAACTGAAACAATCACATATGTCCTTGGTAAAGTTTTTATATTAAGGATAAAGAAAATAACACTATAAGTAGAAAAAAAATGAAGTTGTGGCCAGCAAATTCTCTGCCACACTAAAATCCAAAGAAAACTAAAAATAATAATATTTGAAGGAGGAAAGAAAATGGAAACATTGTTATGTTGGAATAAAATGTGTGGGCCAAATTTGTTTATGTGAGGTGAATAGGAAGACAATTGTAGGGACGAGGGGAAACTTGCCCTTTCCCTCAAAAGATTGCTGAAAAATCAACTCACAATTAAGGCAGATTAATAAGAGAAAGGTTTATTTACCAATACCATGAGCATGGGGAGAATCACATAGTGATTACCCAATATCCCAATGAAGTTCAGCTATTTTTATACACGCATTTGGAGGGGGGGGGAAATGGGGAGTACAGATAATTCTGCTTAGGAGCTATAAAAGGTTGCTAGGAAGGATGAATGGATAGGGGAAACAGATTGACTTATAAATTAACCTGAGAGACAGGTATTATATTTTAAATAATTTGGGCTAGGACTAGATGCAGTCTGCAATATATAGAGATAACATGGAGAGAAAGGGAAGTCAATTGCCCTCTTTAATTTTTTGATCAGGTCAGTATGGTTTATGCAGATAGAGGGAAAACCCCTTCCAGTGCTTTTTGATTCTGAATGTCCTTTCATTCAAAATATTCTTTATACCAGGGAGTCATATTTTGGACTGAAATTTCCTGAGCTCCTTCACAATCTCAGCATTTAAGAAAGGAACCAAATGATTTTGGAACATGGAAAATCACTAGTATAAAAAAGTTCTATCAGTGACAGTTTTCACCATTGAAATATGGATCTATCTAACTTTAAATAAAAATAAAATTAATGTAAATACTTGACCTACTGGTGGAATGAGTGGACATAACATAAAAATTAATTAAAGTGTGGTTTTATAATTTCAGGTGGTATTGGGAAAGAATGCTAATGATTGAGAAACAGGTAAAGGGAATTAGAACATATTAATCTATTTTCAATACCCAGAGGGAAACTATAAATAGTTATTTAGAAAATGTAAGTCCAAAATATTTTTTAAATATTAAAGACACAAATGACAGAGAAAAAGGTGAACTTGGTTTTTCTTGACCTGATTGCTTGGTTAGTTGTCCCATAATGTTACTAATGTAACAGAAGGGATGGCCTGAAAACAAACAAACAAACAAAAAAATGGCAAAGGATGTTTTCTGTCTCTTTAAAACTTCTCCCACTCTTTTTGGAAACTGAGACCTGCCTCCCTGTCTGAGGCAGGTGGTAAGGAGGGGCAGGGGAATGTCTTTTGTTCTTTGTGCTGCAGGAGATAGCACAGGTAAACTGTTGGTGGAGGTCTGGGTGGGCCTCCCAGGTGAGAGGAGGTCACGGCTTTGCCTTCCACAGAGATGGGGCAATTAGAATCATTAACTGTAGTTAAACAACAATAGCCTGGAACTGAGGGCCCTCCATTTAAAAGCTCTGTATTTCTGCTTATGTACAGGAATTTGGATTTTGAGACAATAATCTACCATTTTCCTCCTGTGCCAGCAAAATAATAAACTTCTCTTTCCTTCTCCTCAAACCACTTGTTCTCATTCTTCTGATGTAGCCTAGAGGACAAGTGCTGAGCTTTTGGTAACACTAATATTGGGGCTTTATTTATCTCCTTTTGGCCATACTAAGAAGCTGGACTTGATTTTTTGTTACTTACAGGATCCAACAATCTCTGTTCCTTTCATGATTTGATAAATCTTCTCTCCCTCTTGCTTCCCAATTCCCACTTTTTTCCTCTTCTCTTTTCTCTCTTCTGCCTTTGCACGACTCCTCAAAGAATTAGTTCTCCTGAAAGACAAAAGACATAAAGCCAGGTTGTCCACAGGAAGCAAATTTTGTTCATCACTCTCGTTACAAACTTATGCTAAAGCAAGGAACACAAAGACTCAGCTACCTGCTCATAATTCCCAGAGGAAAATGCAGGGAAAGCAAAAATAAACTTAAAAGGACAATTGATTCCCCTGCAACCAAACAAAAAAACAAAGTCCAATTAGTAATAAATAGAAAATAAGGAAAATTGTTAGAAAGTGGGAAAATATAAGAAAGTCTAAAACAGTATAGCAATAGTAAGAATAAACATGTACAGATATGTAAATGACTTGAATTCATCCTTTAATGATAAAGAATCATTGTTAAAACAAAATAGCATCCAAATATACAGTCTTGGAATGTGAATCAATTAATGAATTTATTAGAAGGATATCCATATACTTTCAAAAAAAGACATAATAAAAGAAATACATATGATAATATATTTCAAAATATCAATTAAATGTAGGTTTTTCTAGTGATGTAAATTACTAAATTTTTAAGTAGAAAATTAAATTATCATAGTCTAGGCACATGAAGAACTTTAAAAGAAATTTAGATATTTATTAAGATTTATCTCCAAAAAGTCTTTAATCTAGATTTCTTTCAAACATTCAAGGAAGAGAAAAGTCAGTCATTACACAAAGATTTTCAGCATATGAACAGATGAAATGTTTCACAATTTATTATGTAAATTAAGGGTGACTCATATAAAAGGTTTAGGAAGGAAAAACTCATTTCCATTGTACTAGGGAATCTATATTGAGCATAGAAAATCCAATGATCATTTCATTTCTTTATATATCAAAAGTGTATTTGATGAAATCTGTATTAGTATGCTAGGGCGGCTGTAACAAAGTACCACAAGCTGGGTGGCTTAAAACAACAGAAATTTATTCTCTCATTGTTCTAGAGGCTGGAAGTTCAAAACCAGATATTGTCAAAGTTGGTTCCTTGCAGAGGCTCTGAAAGAGAGAGTTTGTTCTGTGCCTTCCTACTAGCTTCTGGTGGTTTCCAGAAATCCATGGTGTTCGTTGACTTGTAGATGCAGCACTCCAGTCTCAGCCTCGGTCATCACAGGTTGTTCTCCCTGTGTATCTCTCTTTGTCTTCACATGCTCTTCATATAAGGACCCGGTCACAGATTTGGAGCCACACTACTCCAATATGACTTAATCTTTACTAATTACATCTACAAAGACGCTATTTCAAAATAAGGTCATATTCTCAGGTTTTTTGGGGGGATACAGATTTTGCAGGGACACTATCCAACCCAGTACAAAATATAAAATTCATCTCAAACAATGTAAGAAAAATATAAAACTTTATGAAACTAAAAATTAAAAGAACATATTTAAGATGATAAAAGAATATATATATATCTTAAACTAACAGCTTCCACCTTAACAGTAAAACAGGCAATTATTCTTCTTGAAATCAGAATCAAGGTAAGAAAGCCTGTTATTAATGTTTAGTTATTTTTATCTTGAAAACTTTGCCCAAAGCAAAGTAAAATAAATATATATATAAACTTATACAAGTACATTATATAATAGGTTTTAGCAATATATTATATATATATAAGTATCATCTTCAAACAATGCAAACTTTGTGTCCTCCTTTCTAAAGTTATCATTGTTTTCAAATGCTAATACTGTCTACCAACAAAACACAATAGAATCAGTTGCCCTTATAACAAAGAAGAATGCAGTACAGTGGTAGGATATAAAAGAACATACAGAAATTAATAATTTCCTTATATGATTAGCTAAGAAACATCAAAAACTACAGTTGTGAAAGAGATGTAATTCATATTGGAAGTATATTATATCTGGTATGTTATTGTTACATAATATTGCTTTTTTTCTGTTTATAAAATGTATCCATTATAGAAAAATGGAAAAATAAATGAAAGTAAAGTTCAAAAATCATAAAGCCCCTTCACTATCAGCATTATTCTTAAATTTCTCTTTTTCTCTGCCACTCCACTGATTCATTCCAAACATATCTATATATAAAACTTACATTAACAAATTTTGGATCATATTTGTCAATAATTATTGGAGGAGTTCAGGAGATTTCATCCCAAAATATGACTACTTGGTATAAAGAATATTTTGAATTAAAGGCCCTTCCAGATAAAAAGGCATTGGAAGGGGCTTTCCCTTTATCTGCATAAACAGGACTGACTGATCAAAAGATCAAAAAGAACAATGGACTTCCCTTCCTCTTCTAGTTATATCAATGTATTGCAGATTGCAACCAGACCTTGCCCAAATAATTTAAAACATAATACCTGTCTCTCAGGTTAATTTACAAGTCAATCTATTTCCCCCATCCATTCATTCTCCCAAGTATCTCTTCATCCTCCTTTGCAACCCTTTATTGCCTCTAAACAGAATCACCTATACTTCTCATTCTCCCATCTCTAAAAGGCATATATAAAAATATCTGGATCCCATTGGAATATCAAGAGTAATCACTCTGTGATTCTCCCCATGTGCATAGTAAATAAAGCTTTTTCTTATTAATCTGCCTTAATTGTGAGTTGATCTTTCAGCAAACTTTTGGGGAAAAGGGCTCACCCCTCCCTACACTGTGAGGGGTCTGAGACTTTATACTACTTGCAAGCTAGCAAGTAAGTCTGCCACAGTCTTGTGGATGCTGGCAGAAGACAAGATTTCTGTCTCAGAGGGGGGAAAAAAAAACCAACTCTATTTCTCATAGCAATTGCATAGCCAGAGTATCAATAGCTACAACTTTCACAGGGTGTGGAGACAAAAGCAACTCCACCTTGGATGCTAATCTGCTATGTTTACTTCTGATTAACCCCAGTCCTGTGAATGTCTCCTAATTCCTACTTTATTTACCGTTCTTAGTGTAAGAACATGTACTCACTATAAATCCTGCCTTTAGGTCAAAACAACTTTGATGTTATTACACAAATTATATGTGCTATGACGCACACAGCATTCTTGCCTGTTCTGGAGGGTTGCCTTTAATTGTCTCCATAGAGCACGTATACCCTTTCCCTATCACATACAAGCCCTGGGTCTGGGGAGTAACAGAGTGGTGATTTACCTGTCTTGCGGCCACCCAAGTTCCCCATAGGGATTTACTGGGGAGTTCCCCAATAAATCAACCCGTACCAACAAAGTGAATTTTCCTGCCTTGTTCTTTGGTTTCTTGCCTCCTTCTGAGTTTGGGGATCACTTTGCAATATATGGCCTTTTCACAGAACACAGCAACACAAAGAGGTCCAAGTGGCACCTGCACATTGCATTGCAGGACAGCAACCCTGACATTAAGGAACCCAAATCTTTTATTATGAGAAGTTCACTTGGCTGAACTTTTCCCCAGAGGGAGAAATTATTTATATTATACTGGACAGTAAATAAGCCTTTCTTTTTCTCCAGAAGGAGGCACTAGTTTTATATTCCAAGGCTGTTTTCTATACAAACATCCTGGAAAACAAACATCTGGAACAAGAGGGTCAGCGTCCAGGCTTGCAATATATGCAGAAATTCAAGAGACCAAAGAATTGTCTCTCCATAAAATCCTGTGTTTTAAAATCAATTTTTCCCCATATAATATGCCTTTAATATGCTATCATATTCTGAAATGATATTAACAATTACTCCAATTTCTGAGTCTGTTTTTATTTAGTACTGCTTTAAGTGACAGTGATTGTAATAACTATACGCTATTTATTTTGTAGTATAATATTGTGAGGTGACACGTATAAATAATGCCAGTCATCATTCCTAGTGTCACAGTGAGGGTAGTGATTATTTTCTATTATAAAATTAAAAGATGTACAACTATTATGTACCCGTAATAATTAAAAATTTAAAAAAGGAAAGCACATAATTATTATTAAATAAAAATATAAAGACTAAAAAAATAGACAAAAAGAATGAAATTAAAATAAATGAGTTCAAATAATAAATTTTCATATGTACCTAGGATAAGTGGAATCGGTTTCTGAGAATAAAATCTCAACAGAAACACTCATGAAGCATTATCCTTTCATGGCTAGATCTGCTAGGACATCAGAACACTGAGTTCAGCTAGAGAAACTCTGTAAAAGTCCTGGACGTACCAACTATTCTGGTATTGGGAACACTCAAAGTTAAACTCAACATAGCACTCTGTTCAAGGCTACTAAGCAAGGGTTACGAATCTAGTCCATGGTTGCCTCTGCATCTGACCTTAAAGAGCTCATATCTCAGGGAATGGGTCTGATTTGAAATATTTTATCAAGATTGTAAGTGCTCTGCCCACTTCCTCTAGGTTTTTACCAGATTGAACATATCTGTTTATAACTGTGGAATGAACATACGAACCATGAGTTTAGGCATAAACTGTTGTGATGGATAAATCTATAGGCGAAATCTATAGGTGAAATCTATAGGTGATATGCCCATATCACAGTCACTATTTCCTCCCTGAAATCTCATCTTACAAAATAAGCTACAAAAGGAAATTAGTCCTCCCTCAGAAATCCCATGTCTTGAGCACTTCAGAGCACATTTCCATAGAAGGGATATGTCTGGGATTCTGACTGTCTTGGAGGATGGCACCTGCAACAGGGCAGCGGTAACTGAGAGTAGTTTCAAGTCCAAACTCACGAGCCAGTTGCCTGTGATTCAAATCTTGGCTCAGCCATTTACCACTGTATGCCCTTAATCTGACCACTGAAGCCTTCCATGCCTCAGTTTCCTCAGCTGAAAAATAGTAATATTAATCATACTTATGAAAACAGCCTCAGTTTCCTCAGCTAAAATATAGTAACATTAATTATATCCTTTGAAGACACAAACTTCTCATGAGGGTTAAATAATTATAATGTCTGGCACATATTAACAATATACAGAGATATAATAATAATTATAATCATTACCTTCGTGTATGGCAATTATTACCTGCACGTACAGTAGAGGTGAGAAGCAGGCATTGGTCATTGGTGGCAGCTACCTCAGGAGTTACAGAGCAGGTATGCTCCAAGGGCAGTATACGTCAGGGAAGGGGTGTCCTTGGAGGTCGTTAAGATCTGGTTATGGCACAGACTAATGACAAATCATATGGTCTCAATTCAGATGCCTGAAATGTTTTATTAGAGAGTATATCTCAGAATACTTGCTTTTGCAGTTTTAAAACATTTGCAGACACTCAAATTTGCAGACACTTTCCTTGAGAAGAGTGGGGTTACTGTATACTGTACTTAATCACTTCAGTCAATCCCTTCAGCCAGCCTTTCTCAACTCCTACAACTGAATGACAGCTATTTGGAATATGAAGAGGGAAATGTTCGAATTCCTAGACTCAAAGAACTTATATTCTATTAGAGAAGCTACCTGTATAAACGTATGTTGCAAAAATATATGATGATTGCAGAAATAGTGATTACTCCAATGGCGGTGGTGTGGATAAAAAGGCTGAGTATCAGCTGAAAGGGGGGGAGGTTAGGGAAGGCTTGGCAGATTATAAAGATGATTAAATTGGTTCTTGATGGATGTTTAAGGATTAGCAATGCAAATGGGGAGTATGAAGAGAATGTAGCTTGGTACAGTCAGAGAGTAGAAGGCAAGAAGGAGAGAGCAGATGTGATATAGATAGGTCAGATTATAAAAAGTTTTGTGTAACATTGAAAAGGCATTATTCTAGTCAGGAGCTATTTAAGATTCTGCAGTAAAGACAGTACACAAGCATACCTCTGTTTTTTAAAAGATGTTTCTCTCATATGCCTTACTGGAGAGGTTATTATCAACCCCTCTGCTGGGGCCCTGGACATAGTGGGGCAGAATAATAAAATGAGGTGTTAGGTGTGCAAGGAAAACAGAAGGTGAGGAAATTCAGCATGATAATACCTTGGGATCTTGCTCCAACAGCCTGGCAAGAGCAAAAGAAAAGTTCATGTGCTGCATAGATGTGGCCCTCTGATGCAGCACAATTTTCTCATGCCCTTCTCCAAAACATGTTGAAACCCACTCTCCCGCCTCCGCTGAAGGGAAAACCTAGTGGAAGTCCTGTAAGTGGACCCAAATAGAGTGAGGAGCAACACCAGAGAAAACAATTCAAGATTGCTCTATACCATACACTTGACAATTATATGGCCTTTATTTAAAAAAAAACAGACTTTCTTTCTGGCATTAGCAGGGATACAGGAACATGCAGGTTGAGTTGACCCCCAAAGTAGAGAAAAATCTGGATGGTATCTGCTATTTAAAGAGGTATTAGTAGAGGTGGTTCACAAGTCCACGCCTATCAAACATATCCTAAAGGAGTTAGATCCATACTCTCTAGGGCTAGGCCTAAATTTCATCATGTCCTCGCCATTCCTTCTCCAGAAGGGTCTTTTTTGTTTGTTTAGTTTTTTATAAAAATTGGAGATTATGATGTGAAAGTTGTAAGAATCAAAATAGAGTCACTAATGTTAAAAAAACAACAACAAAAAACAACCCTGATAAATAGAGCTGGGGAAGGTCATAAAGAGAGAGTTCTCATGCTTATATGCCTGACACAAACTATCACAAAGACTCTGCAAAACCATAACCTTGCTCAAGGCCATAGTAACCTTACACAAAAAATACTTCTGTGAGGACATCTGCCCCAGCAACTTCCTGTCTAACCTGGGACTGGCGTCACCGTGCTGTTGATCTTTGTAGCCAAGGATAATTATCACAAAACAATTATGTAATCTTCCTCATTTTTTTCATCACAAACTTTGTCTTCTTTACCTTCTTGAATATACACATAGTTTACTGTGGCACATGTATTCCTATTGCCATACCCTAACCCCTAATAAATATCTTTTTATTTTTAGAGAGCCTCTTTCTGTTATTTAGGTTGACAATGATAAGAAGGCTAACATGTTATTTTTATTTTCACTCTATTCCTAGTAAAAAAATCACTGACTTATACTGCTTATATTGACTTATTTATTTATATCCCTGGAGGAAAGGAATTAAAGATCTCTGAAATTTTCTCATTGAGTAGGTGCAGATTTCCATGTGAGCAAAATTGAATATGTAAATTGAATATGTAAATCATGCTGCAAATAAAATAGTCAAATGTTTACTTATATTTAATAATTAGTTATACATACATATTGCATATGTAAGATAATATACTAATTAAGAAATTACCACACTTCATGAAATGATTTAATTAAACCCTTCATTGCATTTTTTATGTAAATGTCTTTTTCATTAGTTAAACCTCCTAAAGGGTTAACTGGGTTTTCTAGGCCACAGTGTTCATGTATATCTAAAGTGTCTGAGTTATAGAGGTTTTTGAAGCTATCTATTATGTTGTCACAGGAAATTTCCTATTACTTGTTTAAGGGTTTATTTCTCAATATGATGCAGAATCCAAAAATACTAAAGGACATACATCTTGAGTTCCTGATCCTGGAGCCAAAGCTGTTGCCAATTTCTCGTATATCCCACTGGAGTTAAACTATTCATTTTAAGTAATTAGTAAAAGCTACATTTAATCCCTCACTTGCAATTTTGATGTCACACTCATCCCTAAGTCTTTGCTAAGTTATTTTTCTCCTTTTTTTCTTTTTTTGGTAGCTTGACTCTGATGATCTCTATAAATATCATCAATTGATATAGATTAAAGTATAGGCAGGGCAATAGAATTTCCTTAAATATTGCTTTGTTATTCAAAGTAATCATGCAAGCACCCATCACAGGAAGATTTGTGAGGATTCAAATGTAGGGAGGATAATTTTTCTAAGGAATAATTGTAGAAAAAAATCATCTTAATTTGAATATGTTTGGTAATCCTTTTATTCACCAATATTCTATCTTCACTCTGTTTTCTTCTCTCATAGCCCAGCCAGTCCACTATTATTCTCCAAATCATGAGTGCCTCTCCAGAGTTTAGTCTATCTACATATGCAACTTTTCCCATAGGTTCATTACTTTGTTTTAAACTCTATTGGCTTCAAGGCAAGGGGCTGTAATGTATACAGAGTGCAAATATGTACTGCGTGAGGGTTCTTGGGAATCTCATATATGGCTCAATCCATAAGCGCAGCTTAGCATATGCAAGGTCAGTTTTCTTCATGTTTTCTCAGTCCACTTAATTTCTATTTTAAGCCACCGTCTATAGGAAAGTTAGCTTCAGACAGTTTTGAGATGCTCTCTTTGGGGATGTTCCATAGTGATAGAGATGTCACCAGTCAGATACGCTGGGAAGCAGACTGTGACAGAGAATCGCATGTAAGAAGTTTAATAAGATATCCCAACATACCTGGAGTGAAGGCGGCCAGATTAGGCAAGACAAAAAGTTGACCACAATTCAGTCACAATCATGGCCCCTGTCCACCCTATGGGGATGTTGGTGGGTCTGCAAAACTGTCTCAGATTGGACCAGGGAGGCCGGGCCTTTCTATCTTTATGGCTGTGGGGTTTCCCTGTGAAGGGCTTGTGAACTTGGATGAGGGGACTTTACTCAGCCGTGAGCACTGTTGCCAGGTGCCGTCAGCACTCCTAGGAGCTGGGGAATGCTGCTTCAGTCACTAGGAGGGCATCAAGCAGCATAGCACAGCCTTGTTAAAATAGAGCCAGGGCTTGGGGACTGGGCAGTTCATTTGATGGTTGGTGCTTGACCACCTGTCCCCACAAGCTGCCACTGGCTTCCCCTTTGTCCATTTCTGCATGGCCTGCTCAGGCCCACCAGCTCACTGCTGTTTCTTCACCATATTTGGAGTGCAAAGATCTTCTCATGAGTCTAGCCATCGCCCCTTCTGCCTAGACACAACCTTGTAGCTACTTTTTCTGGGATCTTTATGCCTTCTTCTGCTGTACCCAACTCCCTGGGGGTGCCCTGGGGGGTTCCCTGTTAGGAACCGGGCACGCATGATGGCCTGAGCCCTGACCCTCCCCCCATTCCCCCCCCATTCCCTCTTCACTCCCCTCTCCATTGGTGGAAAAAGTGTGGGGACGCACAGCAGGAGGTGAGCTTTGGGCAAGTAAGGGAAGCTTCATTTGTATTTATAGCTGCTCCCCATTGCTGGCATCACCACCTCAGTTCCGCCTCCCCCCCTCCCCCTGCCACCCTCTCCCCCCAGTCCATGGAAATATTATCTTCCATGAAACTGGTCCCTGGTGCCAAAAAGGCTGGGGACCACTGTTCTAGGAAACTGTGCTTAGGTCCTCAGTGCTCATCAAGAGTCTTATCTGTTTTCTTCTCCTCGTAACAATGGCAAAGGAGTTGTAATGGTGTGGGGAATGTATTTTTTTCTAATCTGGGGAAAACCTTTCTCCTTCTACATATGTATAATTTTTCTCACTCGCAAATACCTTCTCCTTTCCATGTATTCCACAATCCTTCTAAATTCTCACAAAGGCTCAAGCTTTTAGAAAGCAAAAGCCATGAAGAATCGTAAGTTATTATTCCTTTTCACTGAACTCTTTCTTCCCAACCCTTTCAACCAAAGAGCCTAGAATAGCTTTTCTCCTGAAACTGGACAGAGGGACCTGGAAAAATACTGAAAGGGGGGAAAAAAAAAAACCTTTAAAAGTTAACATGACAAAAACATTATAGTCGCTGTATTTGTACTATGGAGTAGATAAAAATGTAATGGATGGAATAGTTTCAAGAGATCTGAAGGAGGGAGAATCCACAGAAGATTATAGCTATTACCACCTTGCAATCAAATTTACAGCTATGGTTTCTGCAGTACACCCTGGTTCCTTAAACATAGGCACTAGGTATTTTCATTAATATATCCTCAGTATTTAAGGAGTATTTAGCACATAATAAAATGCTGTTTATGTTATTCAAATCTTCATAGTGGCTCCAGTGTTAACCTTCTGGTCAATTTCACTGTTTCCCCAAAGCAAAGCTAAGTACTTTCTCTTCCATGCTTCCGTACATAGTGTATATACCTGTACTATAACATTTCCAGATTTGCTTTGTAATTGTTTGCTCACATCTTTTATCTCATGTATTAAACCAACAGCTGTTCAAAGCCAGAGCACATGTCCTATTTATTGTTCCATTAGAGATGTTCACTGCTTAACTGATTCTTCAATCTGAGGGTGACATTTGTAGCTCCAGTAACATAGATGACAACTTAAGTTATTATGTTCTATGAAGTGTGCCCCTGACATCTCAATCTACAACTAACTATTTTTTTTTAAGGCAGAGAAGTGAGTTGTGTATGTTTAGAAATACATCCATTAAACTAGTTAAATAATGAGGTGGATTTAAACCTTTAGCTCACTGGAATATACACCTAAATTGAACTATTCATTATACAAAGGTGCCATATGAACAGGTATATTTTTTAATCCAAACTATATAAGGTTTTATTTTCCTTTTATGCTATGAGTTGGATTCTAGAGGGTATATGGTAAAATAAATTAAGATCACTTTTACCAGTAAAAAATACAGCATATTGTCACAAGAGGGCAGTCTTTTAACATGAATTAGTCCTGAGGCATTTCTTGAAATTTTGAGGCAGTTACTTTAATCCACCCAACTAAATAATAATAAAACAATTCAGGGCATTCAAGCAGATATTTTGCCTTATGCATGTTGTTCTTTTTATTACTGCTAATGAAAAATATTAATCTATAAGGAAAACAAGGCCTGAATTATCTCATGTATTAATAGAAAGACAGGTTTCTTCAGGTTGTAGTTTTCAAATACCAAGATAGTAGGTCAATGTCTGAGTTGAGTTTACCAAACCTCCCACATTACAACACGTGAATTCACCTCTCCTCTACGTAAAATTCTAACCAAGCAAAGGCTAGCTAGAAGAACCAGACCAATGTGTTAACCTAGTGTAAATGAATGTCACTGAATTGTTATGTTTCTAATTCTTAACCTCAAACACATTGCAAAGACACAGTGTTATTTGGAGATGTCAGCAAAGAGTGAATTGCAAGGTTTCCTGGCGTATGCCTTGTCTTGATCTCTAAGACATACAGAGAACAGCCTCAGATCAGCAGCATGGGCATCACTGTCTGACCAGTGATTGCCCTCAGCTGAGTAGAGCCACCTCTCCCAAGGTCATGCTCATGTCCCAGGAGCAGCCCACAGTACGATAAATGCCTGACCTCCACTCCAATTTGGATTTCTGTACTTACTGGATTGGAAACTGTACAGGTGGTGCCTGGCCACCTGTGGTTTCACAAGCCCCCAGGTAATTTTGACGCAAACTAAATTGTGAGAACTACTGACGCCTGCTGGCAGAGAGCTACAAAGGCCCAAATCTCCTGGCTGTTTTGAAGACCCCTCCTCCCCCCAAATCTGGTTTTCAGCCTTACTGCCCGCTCTTTTCCACAGCTGGGTCCACTCCTCCATTCCCTCCCCTCCACCTGTAGGCTGTATTCTCCTCCCTACGTCCAGGATTAGCTCTGACCTAAGGCAAACAGGATTTAAGAAGCTGCCATTTTAAGACTTATTTTTGCATCATCTCTGGCAGAATTATTCTTGTTGTAATCATGAGGATACCCCACTTGTGTCCAGTCCTGTGTTCTTTTTGTCTATCACTTTCTACCTTATAATTACCTCAACCTCTGGTAAGTGGTCTTCTTCCCCAATTAAATGCGTGTTTCTGAAATCCTGCTGTGGTGATCAGTTTAGTAGTTTATTCTCACAGCCTTGAATACCCCAGAATGCATCCTGCTATCTGGGCTGCTTCTCCTGAGTTTTGAATTATAAACCTCCCGAAGGCCCTGTTTTCTCCCAGGAGTGGATCTCTACTTCCTTCTTGCTAGTTTTACTCCACCCACAGGCATAATTTCTGCCTGAACTTCAAAGTATTGACTAGTCTAAATGTCCTTTTGTGGGACTTTGACTTCCCTTGGGATGATTTTTCATCTTACATACCAGTGCTAATCCTTTCATCTTGAAGGTAATTTAAATAGTTTTAATCTCTATTACTTCCCAGAAGCAAGGACCCTTTTATGAGATGCTCAAAGCAGGTCAGTCTCATAGCATGTGTCCCACTCCATGTGTCAACTTTATGCTAGAACCAGACTCTTTCTTCTTTGATCTGTCCCACCAAATTCCAATGTTCATGTCCCAGGAGTAGCCCAATCAATTCTAGGGTTGATACAAGCTATGCAATAGACCTGATATATATAAAATTACAATGTAATAGGGGAAAGGAAGAATTGTTTTTCATTTCTGATAGAATTTTAATAGTTTGAGTTTTGAAGCTGTTTTACTTTTTTTCTCTTTATTTTTTAAAATTACTATTTTTTTAAGTACTATTTATTCCTCTAATTTTACTTTTTGCTGTTTTTGTTGCAAGTGAAAATATTAGTTGTATTTAGACTTCTATATTAAGTGCTCTCGTAAGAGCTTGGGAATTTACTCTAGCACCCTAGAGAATACATTCATTCCTTGAAAGAAAACTAAATTAAATAACTGTTTTTATCCTGTTTTAATTTAACCATATATTTCAAATATTTATTGTAGCTTGAAAGTGGCATGACCTTTTTTCAAAATAAGAATAAGAAGGTGAGAATAAGCTGGAAAAAAACAATTGTCAGTTGATGTAACAGAATTATAACTTCATGTGTTTTTATTTGGCTATGGATGACAATGCCTAGGACACAGAAGAAACCAGTCAATTTTCTTAGCAGGCACTTGAGTTTTGATGCCTAGGTCAGGACCTAAAACATTTTGGAACTATATATGAAGAGAAGTTGTCCTGCTCCTTAATTCTTTAGGTTAGGTTATAGGGGAAAGAGGACACAGAGGGAAGCAAAGAGCTTAGATATTGATGGTCAGTGCCTGTCCTCACCTTAGACTGAGCCCAGAGTTGGTGTTGGGAAGGTGGATAGTTGGATATGGGTTTGGAGAATCTAAGAATAGTGGTAAAAAGGAAGGTCCCTATCCTGGCTCATGTAGAAGCAAGAGAAATATCTGTGGGGTGGTGGAAGCATACTGGCCTGAGGTAGCTTCTTTGTGATCCCAGAATGACAAATGAGTATCATTATGATCCTGTGGACCTGAGATGAATACATTGTGTTCCACAGACATAGCAGATCTGAAGAGGCCTTGTGGTGGTGCATAGGACAAAGTGGGCACAGAAGTTAATTTTGCCTAGGCTAATAACTGAAGACCCAATAAAAGTAAGTCTTTCTTGCTTGTTAACATTTGGTGTTACCTTCCACCTACTGCCAAATTTCAACAATATAGAACAAGCCCTCCCTGGTCCCTGGAATCTAGAATCAATGCTGGGGAGTGGATAGGGGAGAACATGATCTTATAATTCAATTTTGTCACCCAATAGCTATGTACATGACACATAAATACCCCAGCCACTGCTGTCCAATTGGTGGCAGCTAACAGCAATTCTCAGCCTTGGAACTAGGAAGAAACAATTTTCTCAGTAGAGTGGTCCTCACCTTTGTAAACTTATAAAATGATGGGAAACATCACAGCCTGCTGAACCAGATGTAGACATTCAGCATATTATGTTCTTTACCCTCAAAGATTGATACCATATATACAACATAAATTGGAATTTATTTAAATTAGTGCGATTTTAAAATCTACACTTTGCCTCTTGGTGACAAAAATCATAGTAACTCATCAATTTTCAATCTAAAATATAAATGTTTTAGTGCATCTGAACTTCATTAAACTTATACCAAGGGAGAATTCATTCAATTCTTCTTTGAAAGATCCAAAAGCGAAAGGTTAAAATATAAATTTCTAGGGATAGTATAGTGTATCAGCAAGATATCATATAAGATGGTATTGAAAAAATTTCATCTGTACATAGTAAAATACCAAATCTAGTTACTACTATAGGCCATTTTCATTTCAGCTTACAAAAAAAAATCTGATTAAAGCTGTATGGACATACTAATGACAGTATTTTAAAAATATATATTATCTATGATAATATAAAGCATGATGTCCCATTAATCACCATTTCATTAATTGAATATAATTCAGATAAATTTACTTACTGATTTATGACTGAAGGGTTTTTAGGTAGGCAGACTCCAGTAAAAGTATCTGTGAATTGAATATTTTTGAAAGACATCTGTAGTAAGCTTTTAACACCAGATGATTACTAACCTAAGAAATTAAACCATTCTATGTGATGTGGTATAGACATCACTTCCTATGTATTAACAAGATTTAGTCCTAGGTGATAGAAGTAGTTAGGAGTTTTATGGGATGATGTAGTCCCACTATTGGGATTTTATTTTTTTTTTATTTTTGACTGAGTTTACCTCTTTTTCTCTTTAAACAAAGAGCAAAATTACTATCTTGTTCATGGCTATATTCCTGGATCTACCATATTACAAAAAATATAATCATTACTCAATAAGTATTGGTTGAAAAAATGGATATATTGCACCAGCATAAAAACTAAGTGGTCAAGTTTGTAGTCAAGACTGGCTTTCACATAGAAAAGAAAATTGACTTTGGAGAAATTGAAT
This sequence comes from Daubentonia madagascariensis, assembly GCA_023783475.1. NCBI lineage: Eukaryota > Metazoa > Chordata > Mammalia > Primates > Daubentoniidae > Daubentonia > Daubentonia madagascariensis. Next base: position 16,872,849 of record JAKFHU010001684.1, on the reverse strand, counting down.
GTGGTACATGTGGTTGAAAAAGGTACAAGTTCAAAAGGCTGACTGCACAGTAGAATTATTGGGGATTTTACATCAAAAGTTTAGAAGCCTGAGTGTCACTCCTTAAGATACTAATTTAGTTCATATGGGTAGCGCCTGGGCACAATATTTTAAACTTTTCAAGGAAATCTGTGGCTTGACAATCACTAGATTAAATTATGAAAAAGGTAAAGGATGTGACAATAAAATTTCAGTTTATTTAGAGAAATTAAGTTGTGTAGAAAGTATACAATCTAATTACTTTTTTCCCCCTGAGTATGACCAAGATTTGGGCTTTAGTGACAGTAGTTGTCCCCTAAATATTCATATTCAAATCTGGGACCACCAGTACAATGTTGAATAGAAGTGATGGATGCAGACATCCTTTCCTTGTCCTAATCTATAGGGTTTAAACATTTAGGCTTTCACCATTAAATGTAATATTACTCATGTTTTGTTGTGGATGCTATCTCTTGCTTTGAGGAAGTTTCTGTTTCTAGTTTACTGAGAGTTTTTATCAGCAATGGACTGAATTTCACCAGGTTCTTTTTCTACACCTCTTGAGTTGATCATATCATTTGTCTCCTTTATTCTGTTAATAGAGTGAATTCTATTGATAGCTTTTTAATTTTGATAATATGTTTTAATTGACACAATGTATCCAAAATATTGACATTTTGACATATAGTCTATGAGTGTGTATATATATGTGTATGATATATATAGTAGCCAGAATATTTAACATGAGATCTATATTTTTAATGACATTTTAAGTGTACAACACAGTATTGTTAACTATAGGTATGATATACATCAGATCTCTAGAACTTATTTATCTTTCATAACTGACACTTTATATCCGTTGTATAGCAACTCTGCATTTCCCTCTCCTCTCAGATCCTGGAACCCACCATTCTAATCTGTTTTATGACTATTGGTTGTGACAATGAGTTCTTGGGTATGACACCAAAAGCAAAGGCAAAAATAAACAAGTGTGACTACATCAAACTAAAAAGCTTCTATACAGCAAAGGAAAATAATTAACAGAGTGAAAAAGTAACCTACAGATTAGGAGAAAATATTTGCAAACCATGTATTTGATAAGGGGTTAATATCCATAATATGTAAGGAACTCCTACAACTCAATAGCAAAAAATAAATAACCTGACTACTAAGTGGGCAAAGAACTTGAATAGACATTTCTCCAAGAGGACATACAAATGGCCAACCAGGATATGAAAATACCTCAACATCACTAATCATGTGGGAAATGCAAATCAAAGCTACAATGAGATATCACCTCATACCTGTTAGAATGGCCTTATTAAAAACATAAAATAAAAGATAACAAGTGTTGGTGATGATATGGAGAAATTGGAACACTTGTACGCTGTTGGTGGGAAAATAGTATAGAGGTTCCTTACATAATTAAAAAATAGAACTACCATATGATCTAGCAATCTGAATTCTGGGTATTTATCCAAAAGAATTGAAATCAGGATCTTAAAGAGATATCTACACTCCCAGGTTCATTGCAGCATTATGCACAATAGTCAAAATGTGGAAATAAGCTACATGTCCATGGACAGATGAATAAAGAAAGAAAATGTGGTATATACATACAATGGAATATTATTTAGCCTTTAGAAAAGAAGGAAGTCTTATAATATGTAAAGATATAGATGAATCTGGAAGACATTATGCTAAGTGAAGTAAGCCAGTCACAGAAGCATAAATACTGCATGATTCTACTGACGTAAAGTATCTAAAATTCAGTCAAATTCATTGGAAGCAGAGAGTAGGATCATGATAGCTTTTTAAATTAAAATCAGTTTTGCATTCCTGGGGTTTGTAAGGTTTTGGTTTCAGGTTAATTCTGGCCTCATGAAACAAGTGTGGAATTTTGCCCTTCTTTGTTTCTGAAGAAATTTAAAATTTATGTTATTTTCTTAAATGTTTGAAAGAATTCATCAGTGAAACCACCTGGATCTGGAGTTTGTTCCTTAGTTTGTTTTTATATATATATTTTTTATTTTATGTGAAGGTACTTGATAATAAATTTACTCTCTCTAATAAATGTAGGGTATTTCAAATGTCCCATTTAATCTTTTGAAACTTTGTGATTATTGGTAAGATTTTTTCAAGGAATTTGACCATTTCATCCAAGTGATGAAAATTATATAAAATGTTTCACAAATATTTCATTATCATACTAATATCTCTTGTATCTATAAATATATAATCTCTTTAATTCTTGATATTTGTAATTTTTATTTTCTTTCTGTTAATTTTCTTCTATGTCTGTTTTATATTTCGTTGATTTCAAATCTCTGTTTTATTTCCTTTCTTCTACTTGATTTGGTCTTAATTTGCTCTCCTTGTTTTAGATTTTCTTTTAAGGTAGCAAATAAACAAGTACTTATTAAAAAATTTACTCTGAGCTCAGCTTGATTTATCCCACACATTTTTTTTAACCTCATATTTTTTTTTATTTTTAAATTTCAGAATATTACGGGGGTACAAACATTTTGGTTACATATATTGCCTGTGCACTGCCCAAGTCAGAGCTACAAGAGTTCCCCTTCCCCAGACAGTGTGCCCCGCACCCAATAGGTGTGAGTTTACCAATCCCCTCCAACTCCCTTCCACCTGCCCGATCCCCAGTGAATATTATTTCCATGTGTGCACATAAGTTTTGATCAGTTAGCACCAATTTGATGGTGAGTACCAGTGGTGCTTGTTTTTCCATTCTTGTGATATATCCCACACATTTTGATATAGTGTAGTTTTATTTTTATTCAGTTCAAGATATTGTAAAGTGTCTCTTTTGATTTATTCTTTGATCTATAGGTTATTTAAAGATGTGTTGTTTAAATCTTCCAACATTGTAGGCTTTCCTAAATAGCTTATCTTTGCTTATTTCAACTTATTTCCATTATGGTCAGAGAGCGTACTTTCTAAGATTTCAATGTTTTGAACCTTATTGAGAGATATTTTGTGGCCTAGTTATAGACCATTTTGATAAATATTTTATGTATAGTATAACAGAACATGTATCCTGTAGTCTTTATAAATATCAATTAGGTCAACGTGGTTAATAGTGCTGTCAAAAACATTCTATTCTATTTTTCTTTATCTATTTATTCTATAAATTAGCATATAGCACTATATCTTCATGATTTATTGATATTTTATGATTATAAAATGTATTTATTGGTGGTAATATTTCTTGTTTGGAGGCTGGCTTTTTCTCGTATTAATACAGCCACATAAGATCTCTTATGCTTGCTGTTTTCATGGTATATTTTTAAAAGAATTTTACTTTCAACCTATTTGTACCCTAAGATTTGACATGCATCTCTTGTAGGCACTTTTCTTTTCTAGTCTGACAATCTGCCTTTTATTTGGAGTGTTTATTTCATTTACGTTTGAAGTAATTATTGATATGGTTGGATTTAAGTCTACTACTTTGCTCTTTATATTTTATTTTTTCCATCATTTTTCCTTCCTCTGTTCTTTCTTTCATGACTTTTACTATTAATTGAGCAATTTTCAGTATTCCATTTTAATTCCTTTATTGGCATTTTACCAGAATCTTTTTGTATTATGCAGTGGTTCTCTAGGGATTGTGATAAACATCCTTAGCTTATTACAGTTCACTTACATTTAATAGTGAAATTTTTCATGTAATATAAAGGAAAATTGTGGCAGAATTGTTCTATTTAACCTCTGTATGAACTATAATTAAAAATATTTTACTCTACGTACATTATCAATTACACGGTGCTCTTAATTTTTTATTTAAAACATCAGTTGTTTCTTATCAAAAGAAAATGAAAAACCCTTAGTTTTTCATATTTACTCACATACCATTCCTAGTGCTTTTCATTGCTTCCTGTAGATCAGAATTTCCATCTATTGTTGTCTTTTCTTAGCCTGAAAAATTTCCTTTTGCATTTCTTATATTTAGGTCTGCTGATGACAAATTTTCTAAGCTTTCTTTTATCCGAGTAAATTTTTATTTTGCCAAGAAATATTTTATCTGGTTATAGATTTGAAGTTGAATTTTTTTTAAATGTTGAAGATGTAGTTTCATTACTTTAAGGCTTTCTCATTTCTGACAAGAAGGCGACTGTCGTTTTTGTTTTTGTTCCCATATAGGTAATTTATTTTCCCTCTCCCTTTAGCTCTGCTTTCAAAATTTACTCTTTTATTTCCCAGTGGTTTGACTGCGATATTCCTACATTTGGTTTTCTTCATTTTTATTCTGTGCAGGGTTCTTTGAGTTTCTTGAATCTGTAAGTTGATATTTTCATATAATTTGGAAAACTTTCAGTCTTAACTTTCTCAGATATTGTTTTCTGTCTCATTTTCTCCTTTTCTACTCTTTTTCTAGGACTCCAATTACATTAGTGCTAGACTGGCTGTATTTTTATTATTTTTTTTCCTCTGTATTCTTAATACTATATCAGAAAATTGTTCTTTATCTGTCTTTAAGTATACTGATATCTTCTGCCATCTTGAATCTACTGATAGGCCCATACAGTGAAGTTTTAATAACAGGTATTCTATCCCTCAGTTCCAGAATTTCCTGTGACTAATTTTAGGGTAGAAAAGTGGATTGATTTGATATGGTGGTAATGAATGACTCTGAAGATATTTTAGTTTCATCTTTTTAAAATTGCTAACTATCCTTTGTTTCTGGTCCTGCTATATAATATACCTATACAGTATACAATCTCTCATACACAGTTGGGTTCTGGCTTTGTTTCCCAACTTACATTGGATTTTAATCAGTAATGTTTTCACTTTTGAATGAAAGAAATGATTTTTGTTAATATTAGGCAGAAATAAGAAAGAGGAAAATAAGGAAATATTTGTCATCTTCTAATTCTAACATTATATTAACGAAACTTTGAAAATTCAACTAGCCTCTCTTATAAAAAGAAATAGAAAATTTCTGTTGTTTCTCATTATCTTCAAAACTATATTAGTAAATGAAACTTCTGCCTTATGAAGGATTTCTAGAATTATGCAATACTTAATAACATGCAGATCATTAGGAGGCAAATGGGTGGAAGACTGAAAGGGGTAGGCACTGTGTAGTAATCTAGAGGGGAATAGTTGTGTGCATGGAGCCCTAATACTTTCTACCATGGCATTTATAAAACAAAAGTTAGATTCCTGTGAACCTGCTAATTAATATGACTTTCATAGACATTTCATTAACCTAAACAGTTTAAGTTTCCTGTAGATAGACTGCATATATTCTCATCTTTAACCTTTCCATAATGCTCCCTAATTATAGATTCCATTGATTCTTAATAGCAAAAGAACAGCAGTAGTTTATAAAGTTAAGTTCTAATTTGTTTTCTTACTAATATGTGAAGTGATTTTGTCTTTTATTTCACCTCTAGAGCTAATTATATATTCCAGGTTATCAAAAATTCTGGATCCATGCCATCATTAGATTAAACATTACAATGAACTCATTATTTCCATTTATTACTAGCCTGCATTATGGCAATATGTAGCGAATGAATTCTCAATATATTTCTTGAGAAGTAAAAGAGTACCTCAAGTAAATGGCAAAATTAATTTATTTATCTGAATTTTCAATGGAAGTTTTCTTTTTAACCTTAAAGGGGCACTAATGAAGTTAGCATGTAAGTACTCTCTGGTTAATTAAATGGCAAAAGTTAAAATGGATTATTTCATTTTTTCCTCATACTATTATGGTTATATGATTTTTAAGAATTAAGTCTTTAATTTTTAAAGGCTGCTGGTATCTGTTTTATTTAAATGTGTGAGCTCCTTACTATAGCTTGTTGGTTGAAATTGAGCAGATTTTTTTGCTTTTGTTTAATATAGTCACTGGACAGTCCAGGCCTCCAGAGTTATCAGTATATGCAATATCATATCAACAGTAACTAAACACATATATAAAACAGACAGCTTTCGGTAGCAATCTGTGCACCTTATATTCTTAATCCTATGAAACTGAAAATTAATTGCTTTAGTTTGTAAATTATGAAATACAAATAGAAGCACTCTATAGTAACAACAGCATATAATTGAGTTATGCAAAACTTTTGCACTTGAAGAAAATTCTAAAAGTACATATAAATTAATAGCATATGGAACCTATAAAGAGTTGCTAATAGGTGAGTAGGCCAAAATATCTGTGAACAAAACAAATATTGATAGAGATACATTTTTTTTCTACATGTAATATCTTTACATAGAAGGGTTCCCAGAGCTATGTAATGCTATAGGGCACTGATCACATGATACGTGCAGAAGACAAAGGATGGGGTGAAGGTAAAAACAAAGAACAAATAGAAAAAAGCCCTTAAGTGGAAATGTTTTTATAAGAAAATAATCAGACGGGTGATAATTTTAAAACATCACTTTTCCAGGTAGCATCATCTGACCTTATCATAGATGAAGATGGATCATGTGTTTATGTAGATCGTGCCAATGAAATAAACAATAAAGGCTATTTATTAGACTACTGAAAGTGGTTGATAGTGGATAAGTTATTTATGTTTATGGTAAAAGCAATAAACTTGATTTTTAGGTGTGATGACTTCTTGAAAAAACCCCCCTACAGATTTTCTCAGAGTGTCCAGTTGGCAAAAGCACAGCTCCAAACAGCTATTTCTATCAATGTTGGCAGAATATTTACAGTTCTATTTTCAGAAAGTTTCAGGTTCTACTGTCCTTACAAATTTGTAAGATGAATGCCTACCAGGAAAAAATATTAAACAGTAAAATTAATTGGTCCTACAAGTGAAAATCTAGGCCACTCATTCTTCCTTCTCAATGAATGGTTTTTATGTCTCTTCATTCATGTCCTTCAAGGTGGAGCAACACTCTGGAGACCCTCTTTTGGGACTTTTGGCCACCAGTATAACTGTGATGTATAACCAGTTAGTCCACCCACAGGGGGCTGGTTAAATTAAATTGGAAGTAATTTTCTAATTGAGCTTATCATGGCATAAGGAAAATCTAATAATGGCTTTGATAAGATAGTATAAATTTAAAAAAATAGCTTTCATTCAATTTTACAAAACATGAAATATAAATTTAGGTCTCCAGTTGTGAAGTTTGGTAGTGGGTGGATTGTATAGTAAATGTGAGATGGACAACAGTTGCTTATTAAGCAAGTTTATACAAAAGCTTTGGGACTGGTCCAGCTCTAGGTAAAAAGCATTTGATGCTTGTGTTTAGAGTTTCTTTCTCTCCCTCAGAGGTAACTCACATATCAAAAGACATATGGGCTGTGGGTAGAGCTTCCTAAAATTGCTGGTGGGAAATATGCCATGCATAAGCATGCTTCACTGGCCCAAATTTTCCATTAGTCTCAGAGGCAACAATTGCAACCCTGCAGGTTATTCAATCTCCACACACTCTTGTACATAGCAAGACCAAGGAACAAATTTGGTCAAGATATGTCCAGGTTATAAGACATGTCTAAGTATTTTCATCAAGAGGTCTATTATGCTCACTGTGGCATTCAGTAAATCAGGTATCAGTGTAGCAATAATCAAGGAATGAGCACGGTATCAAAAACTCTACTTTATCAAAGTTTAGGGTTAGTTCCAAGTTAGATAATTGGAGCACATAACCATAGGTAAGGTCACTCAAAGGCACAAAACCAGGTTATAAATATTCACTGATATTTTTTATACATTTAGCAACTTGAGCAATGGAAAGTTCAGGCCAGAAAATCAATTGATATGGAGCTAAGAGGCATGCATGGGACTTGCACTTTGAATTTATTCAGACTCAGGTTAAGCAGGAGTCAAGCTGGGCCATGTATTCTCTAACAACTCCTTTGTCATTGCCTTTTCATCTATGAGCTCGCCATTTTCAATGTTATGTAGATGTATATAAGTATGACTGCCCTTGGTCTTGGTGGAAAATGGTGTCATACATTAGCAAGACTTCACTGGCCAGTGTCTATATTACCTCACTGAATGAGTCTTTTTTGTTGTTATTGTCCAAGATGACAATGGCGACACAATCCAAAGCAGTAGTTGAGAAGTTATTGTAAGATGCTTCTGTGACAATTGATGGAATGACTTGGTATCAAATGTGAACAAGTGAAGATTCAAGAATGTTGTTCAGACAGTTAGTGATTTGTGAAGATCTAAAAAAAATATCTAGAAGTGGTTGTAATCTTGCAAGTGTGATTTTGTGTGCTTTTTTCCCATAAACAGTTGATTCTATTTATGATGGAGCTGTAGTGTCCATTTCCCATGAAGTGCCCACAGTATAACCTAATGCAGTTATGCATCACTTAAAGACAGGGGTACATTCTAAGAAATGCATCATTAGGCAATTTTGTCTTTGTGTGAACATCCTAGAACATCCTGTGTCAGTTTGTTACTTACACAAATATAGATGGTATAGCCTGCTACACACCTAGTCTATATGGTATAGCCTATTGCTCCTAGGCTACCAACCTGTACAACATGTTACTGTACTGAATACTGGAGGTGATTGTAACATCATGGTAAGTATTTGTGTACCTAAACATACCTAAATGTAGAAAAGGTACAGTGAAAATATGGTATTATAATCTTATGGGGCCACCATCATATATGTGGCCTGCTATTGACTGAAACGTTATGTGATACATGACTGTAACAAAACAATTAATTAAAAGGTAGTATTGAAGCACCTATTGAGATTTTAACAAAAGAAGGAAATGTAAATTCTGATCACCTGAAATGGGAATTGGCTTCCTTCCTGCTTTCATGGCTATTCTCTTGAAATACTGCAGCTTTCCAAGGACGTGCAATGTCTGACAATCCTGGAATTCTGTATGGCCTGCATCATGAAGGTCAACTGGAATCAAATGAGGTAAAATGCTAGATTATGAAGACATGAACTTTCTTGTTGACCTCTAAACAGAGGAGCAGGCGTTGGCCTGTCTTGAATGTTTCCACAGTTGTTATGGACTAACCTTGAGTCGTGATTTTTTGCCTATTTATCACAGACAATATTAAATTGGATAGATGTTCTCTTAATATGTGTCATGAAAAGTAAGTGCCATTTAGAAGGATATATCTTCTTCCAGTCATTTTCAAGTCCTTGCAATCAAGAGGCAGTGTTAGAGGACTTCACTGACATTGTGAAGTGTGTGTGCATATGTATATATATGTGCGTATGTGTGTGTATACATACATACATATATATGTATTAATAGATGATTGGACAGGATGTGATGTAACTCACAGCGGTCTCAAACTTGTTAGGACAATATGGTTTCCTTGGCCTTTCCCCGTGAGCTCTGCACTGAGGTGGTAGGGATGTGCATTTCTTTCACACGTCCCTTCAGATTTTCCTCATGTAGACTTACCATGGGCTGGATTTGAAGAACATCATTAGAATTGCTGTGTTCAAGAAGATTTCTCCATTCTTTCATATAAACAATGGCAATTTTCCCAGACCAATATTTCTGCTTTTGAAATTACAAATTTTGAATATTGACTGATAAGTGTAATCCCATAAAATAACGCAGCTTGCGTCCTGGGAACTGTGTTTTATGCTAAAGTTGCAAAGACTCTAAATTCCCATTTACTCTTCGTATAGTATTTTGTTTTCTAAGTTTAAGGGTAAGATCAAAGCCACTCTCTTATATTACACTCATGAATCAAAACAATTAAAGCGAATTATTCATTTATTAGAAATACATACTCCAAATTCAGCATCTACAGATATGACAGTCTTTCAAAAGACACCAATTTACTTCATAGCATCTAAAGCTAAATTTGTACTCACGTTATTAGTATCCATAATATTTCTTTAAATTCTCTGAGTACAATGATAAGTGCAAATAGTGTACATATGGAAGATAACCTACACCCCCTTGACAAACCTACAACTCAGCTTTTGTTAAAAATGCCTGGGTATAAAGTGAGAGACCTACCAGCCATAAGTGTTGAGAAGTTTTTCAGGCAGAAGAGTGTGTCTACTAACCCAAAGAGCAAGCGAAGTAGAGGTCAGTTAAAAGATCAAGTATTTGATGATAAGTTTTGCATATGTTTCTACTAAGAAGGCAATATAATACTCTGCAATAGTTTTCTCCTCTCATCTCTGACTACTATGTCTCAATCTTTGTCATAAACTACAACCAGCTTATCCAAGATCTGGGTTATTCAAGCTCTATGGGTCATATGTCACATTTATTTTTTCCTCAACCCCTAACACAGGCCCTATTTAATTCTCTTTGTAGTCTTTTCTCCCACTTCCCCTTTTAAACCGTCTTCTGTAACCATGTTGAGCTGATGAACTTCCCTATCTGCTCTCATGCCTTCTCTCCTCTCCCAGCTTCCTTGACCTGAAGAGACTGCCTTTTCTTTCAACCTATCTCATCCCCTAATTCATTTCTATTTATTTATAAATTTTTTTGTTCTTTTGGGCACAGCTCAAGGATCACCACTTTCTAAAAGCTTTCCCTGGTATTTCCAACCTGAATTAGGTACATCCTCATCTGTTTCCTTAGTTTTGCCACTCTGCATATTATTTACCTGTTTCTTTATTAGTCTGGAAATCAGCTCTTCATTAGCTCCTAGGCAGGGGCCAGAATTTGTCTTATGTCCATAATGCCCGGAACAGGGATTATTGTCATATGTGCATTGTAAGACCATAATTCCTGAGGACATGTACACATTGTAGATATACATAATTCCTGAGGACATATATACACAAAGGCTTGGAATAAATAAAAATTTGATAAACTGGGGAGGCCAATGAACTAGGCATCTCTACATAGATGAAAAGCAAGAGCAGATGAAAAAGTGATATAGGACACCTGAAATACTGGGAAAGTTTAGTCAGAGAGCAAGAAATTGAACCTAGATTCTTATATGTGAAATAGTTCTGAAAGAAAATACTGTGGGTAACAGGGATGAGTAACCAGAGTCAATGCTTCCAAGACAGTCAGGGAACTGCATTGAGGGAGGGAGTGCTGTTGTATGATAAACAGAATTTGTCATTAAATGGAAGATGAAGCAAGAGGCTAATGACCTGTGGATGACAGACCCAAAAAGGTATAGAGATAGCAGTAGATGCCACAATCTTCAAAGAAGATGCTTTTGCACCAGAAAGAAACAATAAGTCTGGAATTAATAAAAGATAAATATATAACTACACTTTAATGTGGTCTGAGAACTCAATGAAGGCATAGGTATTGATGTTAACCTCTACTTTGCTCACTGACAATAGATTTTTAATACCTTAAAAATTGCATTTGATACTGTGTGATTCATAGAGACAGAAGGTAGGATGGTGATTTCCCTGGGGGAGGATGGAATAAAGAGTCATTGTTTAACTGGTACAGAGGTTTGGTTTTATAAAACAAAAGGAATTATGGGGATGGATGGTAATGATGGTCACACAACACTAAGAATGCATTTAATAACACTGAATTGTACACTTAAAAATGGTTAAGATGGCAAATTTTATGTTATGTGTATTTTTCTACAATTAAAAAATTGAAAAAAGTTGCATTTGAAGATACAGGCAATTTTATCCAATAGCTATATGTGTCTGTTCAGCTGTGGACAAACATTTCTGATATCTATGACTGGAAGTCATTGGTATTCCCCAACGTGTGGGAAAACTGATCTCACATGGCCAAGTGATGTGGATGTAGTTGTATTAACCAGGAAATAATGATATTATAATTATCATGATAATTTACACTTAATATACTTTACATGTGTTACCCTTTATAAAGCCCTTCATAGATGTTATTACTTACTTAATGTCATTTTTCATACCATATTTGTCTTTTCTGTCTCTGCTGACTTCAGAAAATGTCTCCTCTACAACAGTATTCAATCACCTCCTTCCCTTTGCCAAAACTTTTTTTAAGTCTCAGAGTCTCCAAGACAATATTCCAGATAAGCCTCATCAGTTTCCAGTCACTGATTCACCAATGTCCTTAGAGACTTTTCCTTCCCCTTTGTAATTTAACATAGCTTTCAAATATGCTTTCCAGTAAAATGGAACTGTTTATATGGTTTTGTATTTCTTCTTGTTGACTTGTGAGCATTTATCCGTATTGACATTGATTTCTATCTGGCCATGAACTACTCAGGTGAAGAAAATGATACAAGATGGTTAATATGTATTAAGAGATGGGTGCTGTTCTAAGTGTCCTAGGAGCATAAACTAGTATAATGCTCACCAGCTCATATGAAAGGCACGAACTGGTGTACATATGAAACTAAGATACTGAGAGGTAAGGGAAATATCCCAAGATCACACAACTATTAGGAGATGAGCTATGTTTTGAATTTAAGCCACTTGCCCCAAATTCCATGCTTTCAACCATCATTTGTACTGCTTCCCTAAATTATACTCTATTAGACTATGACATCAAATTTCAACTATACCACTAATTATCTGGGTGACATTGTCACTCTCTATATGACTCAATTTTCTCCTCTGTAAAATAATGAAGTCACTATATACTCATAGATCCATTGTAAGAATTGCATGAAATGATATATGTAAAGACTTTAGAAGGACCTGGAAAAAAAAAAGCTCTTATTTTCTCAATAATTTCTCAATAGTGTATCAGTGTTGTGCATAGTTGATGTTAAGTAAGTTTTGGGTCAATGAGTAACTGAAATGTTAATGCTTAACACTGCATTTAATATATTATTAATATAATATTAATAAATATAGTTATTTATTGTTGGATAATATTCATTTTGCTTTTTAGTGTTTTTCTTTTCTAGTTTTTTAGGCAGAGACTTTTTAAGCCTCCTAGTGTACACATTTCTTAAATTTGGTGGAAGGATTCTTATAGATATCTTGCACTTTGCTTTCCTTATAATACGTTAAATTCTGTCATGCAGGGGAAAAAGGATGTTGTTGTTTGGGGGACAATGGTTTAATATTTGCTTTTATTTCCTGTGTGGTGGTTCTGATTTAATTGGTGTTTAGAATAAAGCTTAGCAGTTATTATATGCTTTTGTAATTGCAATATTTGTTTTAATTCCCTCTCTCTCCATATATATTGTGTTTTTCTTTATTTCCTTACATCTTTTGTTGTTTCATAATCATGGCATTTGAAATCTCATAAAATGTTTTTGGGGGCTTGCTGGGAATGCCATCTAGATGGTAATGTCTCAAGTTTGTAGCATCTTTAAGGCATGATAGGAGATGGAATTCACAGCAAAATAATAAGCATCTCTCTTTAGCTTATATATTTGTGATTGGTATTACTTTGCTCCCAGAGGGCAGTTAGCAACACAACATTATGGCTGTGTATAAGGAAAAACAAACTAATAGAAAAATCTCCTTTTAACTTTACCACAGAATTGTTATTATTATTATTTGCCAAAATCTAAAATCTGTGAATGCTAGACTTGTGAACACTTAGTGTAGCTTTACAAATAGTATAAACAGATGGGATTTTCAGAGCATACTTGGTTGAATAACCTGAATCCAAAAGAACATTGTTTGTGACACACCTTTAGAAAGTCCCCTAGCCTAGTTAGTGTTATGCACAAAATCCATGTTGGGTGTGGGGCCTCTCTACCTCTTCCTATGGAAGTAGCTCTGGGTAGACAGCTAGAAAGTTGGATGAATATTTATCATATGTGGTCTGCAAAGGGAAAGCGTTTATAAGAAAGTGCTACATTTAATCCAGAGAAAAGCCAAATCAAAAAACTTTCCTTATGTAATTTTCCCCATGGGCTGTACTGTGGAGATGGCTTAAAAGTGTTAGAATTCTATGAATTGTCACAAGTCTCTGTTAGTGATATAAAAACAAGCTAAACATTCTTGCTCTGAGTCCAAGCAGAAGGACATCTGGTTTCCTTTGGATGGACATCACAAAGGCAACATTTACAAATAATCACTAGTTGTTTTTCCCTCTGTAATGTTCACTGGTATACATTATATATGATTTAGAAACTGAAATTACTCAGATTAAAGCTACTTGTTAAGTTTCAAGTATCTTAGAGTCTCAGAGCCTGAATGCCTAAATATGCTTATATTTCTGCATGAAAAACCAGGATCTTTGCCGAGTTAGGAAAAGAAAAAGCCATATTCCTATTTCCAAATTAATGTACCAAGAAATGTGGACGGTTTTAGCCTTCAATACATTATTTAATTTGGGTAATAAACAAAATAAAAGTTAGGAATTTCAGTTAAATTCAGAAAGAAGCTAGTATAAATTGTTTCTAAGACTCAAATGTATAGAACGGATCTCTGATATTAAGGATATCAAAAGTGACCCAAAATATGTAAATGTGGGGAAATAGTAATAGATTCTTACTGCTGTAAATGAGCTCAGGTGTCCGATAAAGACACTCCACTGGAAAGTCTTCTAGGAATGGTGTTGGAACAATGTCGGTGATTTGAGAGAGTCATGGTGAGGATTTGAGATACCAGAACCCTGAAGTTGGGCAACTATCCCAGGTTTAATAAAGAAGCAAATGGTGAATTCCAAAAATGCTGTATCAATGAGACTTGTATTGATCCTGAGCACGATTTCAGGAAAGTCCATTAAATGGGTGTTTTGAGAGCACTTAGAATAAAAAGCTGGCAGCAGAGATTCACAAAGCGACTGTGCCAAGCTTACCTCTTTGACATTGTTATGACTGATTGAGAAAAGTAGGCTTTAGATATAGACAATGTGGATATTTCCAGGGTAAAGTTATTGTGGAGCTACAATTGTCCCAGCTTTTCCTATAGCCAGTTTCTGAGGAAAGGATAGCTGATTTGATCAAGTAATTTGTTGGTTGGCAAAAACTAACAAAAACATAAAAGTTTCTTTAGGCTGCTCTCTGCTCAGTTAGTTATTAGATCATATGGATGTGCCCTTAGGAAACACAAAATGTCCACACTGCAGACACTATTATAGAGATAAATTTCTTATCTTCTCTGCTATTTAATGCTCTTCAAAAGACCTATCATTTTACCTCACCAGTTGGACTGCCAAATATTTGAAAATAGGGATATATTTTTTTGTCTCAAAGTATTTATCAAATTTCTTGCACATTATGTGGACATTAATTTTCAATTATTAGATTGTTAATTATAAGACAGTGCCTATTGTTATAAGCCATAGAAGACACGCTTGTTGCCTCCCTAAGAGCCATTCTCTGCTGCAACTAACCCAAAGGAGAAATAGTTTGAAATCAATTTTTAATCTAAAATGTATGTAATTATGCCAGAATTTACATGTTTAAATACAATAGAACATAATGAAAATTTCATATGTGCATCTATATCTTGAATTATTATAAATACAAAGCTTCAAATATAGTGATGCATATGTTTTATTGGATAACCAAATCCCAAAACTGCCATTCCCATTGTCGACATGAATGATCTGGATTGGCAGATGTGAGAGATATTTTCTGTTTGTTCCTTGTTTACAGCTGTACTCCTCCCTTTACTAGCTTTGTTCAAGTGGAATGACTTGTATTGAATATATCAGTAGGCTCCCTTGCTCTTTGGCTTCTGGGTGTGTTAAGAGATTGAAGGGAAGGAGGAAATAGACTTAGGGATTATTCCATAGTCTCCCTCCCTACTAGGTCTCCTTGGCCTCTCTGTGTCTTTCATAAGGTCAATATTCCTTTGTGTGATCAAGGTGGTTTGTTCTTCATGATTCTGCTGCTACTAAGAGTTACAGTGCTACTTATTGTGATTCCTCCATCCTTCTCCACTCATGCCTTTGTAAGTAGTCTCTTTGGAAACAAACCCTTGTTAAATGATCTTAATCCAAATATGCTTTTTTTCCTGTTGAGACTCTAAAAAAAATCTACCATCTTTAAAACCATGCAAAAGTACTTGGCATTTATATGTTAGTTGCAGTTAGATTTGGGTTCAAATAATTAAAAACACAAAGCAAGTTAATTCACCTTCATGACATTAGAAAGTCTTTCAAGACATATGGCAATCCTTTGTTGGGATGTTGCAGGACACTTGACATGCCTGTTTTCCAACCCTTAAAATTCTTCCCCAAAGTTCTAAAATGGTCCCACTTACATTTTCCTACCATAGGATGTTGTCACATGAAGTTGTAAGGCTGAGTGATGCTGCAGCCATCTTGAAAACATGGGTAGAGAGACAAGAGAATCACAGAAGAGTGGATCATGTTGAATTAAGTAACCCTTGATATCATCTATTTGTTGTGCAATTTGGTAAAAATTGCTCTTTGTTTTACTATAGAATGAGTTGAATATTTTGATACTTCAAAACAAAATCATTTTAACCAAAAACAAAGCACCTAAATTCATTTCATTCTTTCAAAAGTTGCAAATAATTTCAATTAAAAATATTATACATGTTCAATGTAATACAGATGCTCCTCAATGTACAATGGGATTATGTCCTCATAAACCCATTGTGAGTTCAAAATATCAAGTCAAAAGTGCATTTAATACACCTAACCTGCTGAACATCAGGGCTTAACCTAGTCTACCTTAATTGTGTTCAGAACACTTACATTAGCCTACAGTTGGGCAAAATCATCTAACATAAAGCCTATTTTATAATAAAGTACTGAATATTTCATATAATTTATTGAATAGTGTACTAAAAGTGAAGAACAGAATAGTTTTATTCTACTGAATGCATATCACTTTTGCACCACCATAAAGTTGAAAAATCACAAGTTGAACCATTGTAAGTTGGGGACCATCTGCATATATATGTGTGTGTGCATATATATGTATGTATGTTTATATATGTGTGCATACACGTACATTTATATATGTGTGTGTGTATATATATGAAATTGTAAGGAAGTAAAATTTCTTGCCCTCTTGATATAAGCACTGTTAACATTTTGGTGCTTATCCTTCCAAGATGTAAAATTTTGCATAGATAGATGTACACATTTACAGTTTTACACAAAGAGAAACATATTCTGTATGCTCTTTGTTTTTCTGCTTTTTCATTCAACAATATCTGGTTTAATGGCTGATTACATATAAATATATGTATGTTTATGTATACATATATGTATGTTTATATACACGTGTGTGTGTGTGTGTGTGTATGTATGTGTGTGTGTATATATATATATATATATATATTATATATATATAATGCCAGGATAAATGCTCTTCTCTATAGCCCTGAAACTTGCTTGACTATCAACCCTGGGTATATTTTTAAAATTAGGATTCTTGTTTCAAAGGACCATAGTCTTTTAGTACTCACAGCCAACTATCCTCCGGAATGGCAGAGTTGATTTACATGCCCACAAATGAGGCATTGAACATCCAGGCTGCACAACCTTATCAACACTAGATTTTGTGAACATTTTATATAATATTTCATATGACATACAAATAAAATTCTAATTTAATTATGTTTGTTAATTTATTTTTACTCTTTTTGGCCACTATGAAAAAATTTAACTACATGAGAAGCTAGGAAAGGGTATTTTTTTTTTTATTGTTTTGCTTTAGGAAGTTCTTCAGAAAAGTTTGTGATACTTGATTTTTAAAAACTTACTCTAAAACGTTCCTTAAAAGTCTCTTTAATGAAATAGGACATAAATAGTGTAAAATATAAGTACATAAAATTCAAATTAGAATCTCTACAAGCAATGCTGTCAGCATTAATGATTTTAAACAATTTTTTAAAATGACATATTCAAAACATAAATGTTATAAACTTGTAATCAGTTAAAGAATAATTGTACTACTTGATATTTTAACTGCTGAATAAAATTATCCTAATACCTTGATATCTGTATTTATTAAAATAGAATAAATATGTCTAAATAAATGTGAAGACAACTTCAAATTCCAGGTGTGATATAATTTTTTCTGCACTGTGACTTGTTATGCAGGATTGAGAAGTTTGAACAGAAAAATTTTATCTTAACCACATCACTTCTTTTTTTCACCTGCAAAATTATTCCATTAAAAATGATTTAAAGGTCAATTTCCATGTTTGAAAAGTGTTTTGTAAAACATCACATATTTCATATTTGATTATATTGTTTTAAATATGTAAATACTATTTAAATCTATGATGTTCTTTAGTGTTGATTGTGATACGAAACAAATTTATCTGCAATACTAGGCTCCTGTTAATTATTAACTTTGAAAAAATTAGATGTATTCAACCTCCTCTGAATTTTAATTCTTGATGTAAATATTATGTAATCTCAAGTGGAAAATGAATTAGTGTCTGATTATATTCTGGAAATCATGGTTTGGTCACCCATCCAACAATGTGTATTAACTCTCCTTCACATTGCATACATGCACGATACCATGATCACTTATGTTTGAAAAGGTGTTTCCAGTAATGCCTTCCTGAAATTATCAGTCTTACCATGCCTATGCATTTTCTTTCTAACCCTTTCTTTCTTTTCTGCTATCAATAAGTGCCTTCTAAGAGATAAACAAGTAGGAGAAACTAGAAAAGAACCTTAGTCTAATTAAGTAACTAGCTCCCCTATCTCCTAAGGATTTTTGTCTCCAAATAGCTCTCATTTCCGTTCCTTTCCAAGATATATTTCTTTCTCCCCTTTCCAACACCAGATTTTGTTTGTTTTCTCTACCTTTTTGCAGAGACACCTACAATAAATAAAACAAAAATAACTATGACATATTCAATACATCTGCAAATTTTTTATTGCTACAGAAAAGAATGTATTATCTGTTTATAAAGAAAGAAAAAAAACAATGAAAATATGGACCAAGAAAGCACAGAAGGTAGTAACCACATTTAGATGTTTATCATGGAATCATCTTTATAATCCATCTGTTACAGTTCCACAGAGAAAATTATGAATAATTGTGAAGTTTCTCCTCATTTTATAGATTTGGGCTTGTAAGACATACAACACAAATTTTATTTCCTTTTTTTTTTGTATTTGGATTTTAAGTTGGTTAAGTGGCCACCATGTAGATGATGGAGCCTCATGGGACATACAGATAGTCTTCCTATAGCTTTTTTTGATGTAAATATTATAGTATATTTTCCATTCACTTAGTGTTTTAAAAAGCATGCTTCATTAAAAACATATAAGCATTACATTGACAAATCACAAAATTTAAAAGACACAAGAAAAAATAATGAGTTTTAAAAAGTTCCAGTCTTCAAGTATTCTTGTCCTGTTTAAACGTATGCCTAATTTTATCCCAGGTATGTGACCCTGGTGATACCATAAATTTTAAACTTGAAAAATTGATCTCTATTGGGAATTGCCTATATATTAGCTTTTCTAGATGTGAAAATGCTTTGTTTTAGCCACCATGATAGCAGCAAATTGGGTCTCAAGGGACTGCAGCCTCTGGTATAGTCTCAGTTGGTTGTAATTGAAGTTGGCTGTGATGAGGACTCAGCTTAGACTCGTGATTGGACAGCTGGGAGGTGGCCTTGAGGTTTAAGTAGGCAAGGAGAGAAGGAGATTGGGCAAATTACTAACAATTTTGAACTATGGGTTATTATGAGTAGGAGCTTCAATACCATCAGGCACCCTGAGATGGAGAAACAAAGGACGTTGGGTTGAGTATTTAATTTGTTTTGCTTGGTAATTAGGTTAGGGAAGTTTTGAGTAAACAATTTCTCATTCTTTCATCCTCTAACTCACTCAGGGCCATTCTGGGACATGGGCCCAATGGAAAAGAGTGTGACAGCAGTCAGAAACATCCATCGTGAACTTAGAAGGAAGTCATTTGGGCCAAGTGATGCTTCTTTTCCTTTTGTAAAGTAGAGTGTGATTTCTTTTTACTGTCTGTCCTTCCATGAATGGGTGTTGGTCAGAGGACAAGTTGGTTAGACTTGAGGATGGAAGGAGATTCTAGCAGAAGTGCAAAATGACTTGAGAGCCAGAGAATTGTCTTTCTGTGTACCAGGGGAGGAGAAAGCTGTGGAAGGCACAGGAAGAAGAGCCAAGAGGCCATTTAACCTCACTGCTTCCTCTGCCTTATGAGAGCAAAATTGTCAGAAACACATATCCATAGTTAATCAGAGGCTTTTTAGAGAGTAAGGCTTCTAATGGATACCTCAATAGCTGAAGTCCTTCTTCAGTAGTATACATGACCTGTGGACAGGTTTCCATCATTTATTTAGTCATTTATTCAACAAATAGATATTAAATTCAAGGCATAGTCCTAAACTATGCAGGCAATTAAAAGGAAAAAAAGTGAAGGGCGTTCCTTCTGTCTTATAGGACATTAAAACCCTAGCTGCTAACTGCAACAAATGGGAATCCCATGTCATGCTCCTGGGCTCCATTTGTAACTGGGACTCTGCTTTTGATTTGTTCTTTTTCTGGTAAACCTGACATTTGGTTCACTCCCTATGCCTGCCATGGCTCTCCCACCTGCCTCACCATAACTACCTGCCTAGGCCTTTGATTGTTTCTTTTGAAATGTCTGGTTCCTTTAGAGCTGCAATAGAATGTGGTTTGGACCATAAGACTCTGAGGCTAAGTGATGGCTGAAGCTATCTTGAAACTCAAAGACCTTCTGGGGAAGGAATTTAGTAGCCAGACTACTAAAGCTGAATTTTTTCTCTGTCTCTCATACATATGGGGATGAATATATTGTTTAATTTCTACATCAATGATATTTTAACAGCTATCCATGCAAATCAGTTCTGGTGGAAGTTTATTATCCTACTCCAATAACAAGTATGCATTCCTTACTTAAATTTAGTGTAAGTATAAATTCCATATGGTATGTGAAGCTATCTTTATGTATTGCTGATATAGAATATACCAGATTGTGTGAGTTTTAGGACAGTCCAGGTAATTTTCAAGCACTGTAACATTTTCAGGCAAATTATCTTTTCATTTCTGTTTATAGGACTTGAAAACTTTTCAGTTGCCATCCACTAGTTAGATCACAAGCTGAATTTTACATGCCTAAATTTATTTTCCTATAGATAAAATTATCTGAATCCTTTCTCAAAGCTCTCTCAGCTTAAAAACCTATGGCTTTGTGGAAATAAAAGAAAAGTAATAATTTAAAAATTGTATTAAAAATCAGAATTATACACTGAGAGAGACTGTATATTCCAGGTGTCCACAATCAACACCTTTCTTTTTCTGTGTATTAGTTTATCAGAATTAAAACAATCACTCAACCTTGATGATTTTCATTTAATAGTGTTTTTAATAGTAAGTTTAGACGTAAAAGAGCACATGCCACCATCACAGTTTACCTGAATGTACCAAACACCAAATTTGGTGCGTATCTCTAACCCTGGAAAATTTCTTAAGCTATCATAAGCAACCAAATTTTGAGATTAGAATAAGGGTTAATTTGGTATGTGTTCATCCAGATTGATAAATCTTCCTGGCATTTGAACTGTGTAATTCAAATCCAGGATAATCCAAGAGAGTTGGATAATTTCAGATATCTCAAGAGAGTATGCATTATTTCCAAGAGATTTAATATTGAAATTAAAATCCAGCTAATTATCCCAGTGGATGATTCTCTAGAAGAAGGCCAAATATTTCAGACCCTAGTGTCCTTCAAGTTGTTTGTAAGTAATAATTCGTAAATCTATGGTTTAAATACATATGGGATTCCACAAAATTCTCTGTCTCTCCTATCAGCCTTTGTGAGTGGAAATGGTTTTAATGAGGTATGTGGCTAATGTGAATCTTTATTAGCAAAGGTCCTCTTGTTACTTGGTGATCAGGGTGTCCTATAACAGTGTCCATAACCCATTGCCTTCTTGTCAATTTTGATTCCTTTTTTTAAAGACAATTTTAAATTTAAAGATTTTGGCCTGTTTTACACATGTGGCATATTTATAAACTAATCATCTGTTAGCATTTTTTTTGATAACTTGACTAAATATCCAAGCCATTTATGGTTTTTTATAATTGTCAAAAATGGCACTCAAATATAGTACTAGATAAGAAATGCATGATATCACATTTATTTCTGGGACCCTTGAAAATTCTTTCAATCTACATGTTTAATTTATCCCTGCATAATTGTCTATAATTATTATTCCTGCTAGGTAAAAACATTTGTGTGGTTAACATTTATAAAGTGCATTGTAAATGAAACTATGCTTGAGTGGAAATAGTATTCTGCAAATATTACCCTAATTAGAACTGCTGATTTTTCCAAGGATTGAAGATCCCTAAATCTGTCTTTATCTTTCAACTTTGGTTTATAGGAATATCTCATTATAATAAGCCAAAGGCCTATTTGATCATTAATGAGCTAATTTTAACACTCCCAAATAACTGCTTATGACACAGCTAATTTGTAATAGGATTTTGAAGTGCAAATTACATATTTCTGCTTAAATACTTAGAGTAAAATATGGACACTATCTATTTGCACTCCATATACACAGCTAACTCCACTTTGTCCCTAGAAGAAAGGTTTAATTTTGCAGGTCTCATCCACAAAATGAGGTGTTAATAAGCTACATCTTTATTCTCAGTTTTAAGTGATTTCTTTTTAATCATAGTACAACACCACTACAGTTTGTGTGGAAATAAAATATATTTCTCATGGTGAGAAACATAGTTCTTTAAAGAGGTAATTTTACCTTCAGTCACATTCAGGATATCCAGTCTTTTACAGTAAGGACAGAAATATATAAAAAATTGTTAAATTATGCAGCCGTCCTTGGAGATGTCTCTAAATTACATTTCCCTTATTATATAGCTAGTTTTCATGTATTCACAAATGAGACACATTATAATTATTAATTCAAAAGCACAGCATATCAATAAAGTTTATAATATAAATAGTTTAGTTTGGAAAGAATGTGCTGAATGAGTTGTTAAAGCAATTTTATTGGTTCCCAGATTTACCATAGAAGAAATAAAACACTCTTATGAAAATTTCCCAGCACTAAGTCCATTTAACATCTATTTCATATGCCCTTAAGTTCTTCAAATGTTATTGCCAGTAAAAAGAGAGCATCTGATAATAAAAGCATTCTTCTTCTCTCATATTCTTCTTCCCCTCCTTACATGCTCACAGCATACTGTCCCCATCTTGATGGGAACACTGTCTTTGTGTCTCAGAGTTTTTGTAGGTGTGGAAGGAAGAAAATGTTTGTTAATTTTGCTTCCCGTAAGGTCAGGTCTCAATGTTTGAAGGTCAGTTAACAAAATCCATTTATCTTCATACTAGTATCTTGGAATTGCCAGCTGACCTCTATTTAGATTTTAAATTATAAAAGAAGATAGCTAACATTTGTTAGGACTGACTATGTTCCAGGAAATTTATTTATACCATTTCTTTTAATGATTACATTTATTCTTCCAATTAATGTTATTTTTCACATTTGAAAAAGGTGGGACCAGAGGCTTTGAAATGTTCACTAACTTGCTGTAGAAT
The DNA here is from genome assembly GCA_023783475.1 of Daubentonia madagascariensis. Taxonomy (NCBI): domain Eukaryota; kingdom Metazoa; phylum Chordata; class Mammalia; order Primates; family Daubentoniidae; genus Daubentonia; species Daubentonia madagascariensis. The sequence continues at coordinate 16,849,504 of JAKFHU010001684.1, read as the reverse complement.
TTCATAGCTTGCAAGAGGAAGAAACCATGGTGGAACTCAGGTTTGTGTGATTCCAAAATCATGTGCTTTCATATCTCCAAGCTGAATAGGAAAGACAGAAACTGGACTCTACTGCAACCAAAGAAGCACAATTTTCCATCAGAAAAATACATTATCTTTAAGCTTTGAAGATAAAATATGTAGCAAAAGCTCAAGACTAGACTTACAAGTAGTGACATGGGCAGCAAGGCCATATGTCTAGTGACATAGTAATATAGAGTTTCTATGAATATCTGACCAAAAGTCTCTAATGATTCCCAAATCAGATGCACAATGGCATTTAATGAGAGTTCCATGAATCATTAACATCAGGCTCTGAAAACAGGATTATCAAAGGAAGATTAAGATTTTCAACAAGAAAGATCTTATCTAAATAATTAGAAAATTATATTAAACAGAAGACTCCATTCCCCAGGCAGTCTGGCTAACAATTCACCTTGTTCAATTATGTAAAATATTCTAACTGAAAAAATTATAAAAGTTTTAAATTTGTGCCTAATGTAGTTAACCACTTTTCCTCTTGGGAATAAAAAGGGCAGATATATTGTCAAAGTATTTTGCTAGTCTTTTTCAATTTCCATTTATGGAGAGAACTGGAATGGGGAAAACTTAGACAAAATAGCAATTTTTTTCATTAAAAATTTAAAGTCAAAATGGAGGTAGTTTTTAAGAAATTTAAAAAACAGCCTTTACTGAATTCTAATCAATTGTTAGACAATTTTTACCCCTTGCTCGATGTAACTCTCTCCTACATACTCCTGTCTTAATTCTAATTGATATGAATACTGTATAATCAGAGAGGACTATTTGCCATCTTGATCTTTCAGTTCTTTGAACTCCTCTGCTCTAATGACAATGTTATCCACCTGAATTGTTTATACTCACAGCACTTCTGACACCAAATGTGTGGGTTTATTCTCACACCAGCCAGTTCCGCAATTCTCAGGACACCAAGTGGTGTCCTACAATTCAATTCAATTCTGACACTGTCTACCTAGAGAAAGTGTCAGATCCCACAAGTTAAGGACTCAGTCCCACAAGACTGATCCCCTCTTTCCCTGCTTTGACAGCAATCTTGGGCCTGCCATACTTCTGTGCAACTGGCCATAAATCAGTAGTTCCCACAACCCCTTCCCCAGGTTCCATAATTTGCTAGAATGGCTCACAGAACTCAAAAAAGCACTTTATTTACATTTACTGGCTCATTATAAAGGATATAACTCAGGAACAGTCAAATGGAAGAGATGCATAGGGCAAGGTATAGGAAAAAGAAAGGAGCACAGAGCTTCCATGTTCTCTCTGTGTGCACCGCCCTCCCAGCACTGTGATGTGTTCACCAACCAGAAGCTCTCCAAGCTCCATCATAGAGGATTTTATGGAGGTTTTATTACATAGACATGATTGATTAAGTCATTGGCCATTGGTGATTGATTCAATTTCCAGCCCCTCTTCCCTCTTTAGTGGTGAGGAGGGAGAGGGCTGACAGTTCCAACGCTCTAACCATGCTGTGGTCTTTCTGATGACCGGCACCGTCCTGAAGCTATCTAGGAGCCTCCAGCCACCAGTTATGTCATTAGCATAAACTCAGGTATGGTTGAAAGAGGATTATTATGAATAACAAAAGATGTTCATCTCATCCCTGTCACTCACAAAATTGCAAGGGTTTTAGGAGCTCTGTGCCATGAATGGGGGAGGAAGACCAAATATATATTTCATATTATATCTCAATGTCACATTGCCCTACCTTGGGCACTCACTCCTATAGCACATACCCTAGGTCAGTGGTTTTAACTACTGTGTGCCTCAAAATTGCCTAAACATGTATTAACATAAGATATCATTGGGTCCTATTCTTGGAGTTTCTGATATGGTAGATCTGGAGTGGAGCCTGAGGATATGCAGTTCTAACAACTTACCAGGTGATGCTGATGTTGCTGGCCCAGAGACCACATTTTCGAGATGACTGGCTGACACTTCATCACTTATGACAGCAACTTCTCTATAGTCACAATTTCACTCACCTCATTCTCTGAGCTCCTCCTTTAATAATTCCCTTTAATACCATGACTTTAAAATCTTTCAATGCCTCTGGGACCTCTGAACTATTATCTTATCAACATTGATTTTTAACATTGACCCTTACTCTCTTAATATAATCTCCTGCCTTTTTTCTTAGCTAAATTCCATGGTCGGTCATTTCCATGTACCCTCAATTTTCTTGTTTCTCATTCACTTTGTTGAATCAGCTTGGAAAATAATCAACCCTGGTTAGACCCAGATTTCTACCTAATCCTCACTTACACTTGAACAACTGGATATATGGAACAAATTGCAGAACCACACTGTTTTATCCCACTTGAAAATTATGACTAAAAATCTCAGTGCTGCCTGCCAATCATACTTCGTATGCCCCAATCAATTCACTGTAATTTACCTAAATAACAGTTTTACATCTTCTCTTGTCTCTTAAACCTCCAATACCTCCTCAGAAATCCTCATTCTCTTTTGGTTCCTGCTTCCTTGAGAACCTTCAATCACTCAGAAGAGAACTTGCATAGACTCCTAAAACCATTTATACCCACTTTCCCACATCTACACCCATATACTCTGTCTTCTTACCCATTATTATGTGTGAACTACCTGTTTCCCCATCTGTATATTCTGTGATGATCCATAGTTTACCAGTAAAGAAAATGAGACTAGGGTTAAAGTTACTTTCTTATTATAATTATATCTTAGATTCAAACCCAATGAGTGCCTTTCTAGAACAGGGGTTCAAAGTCAGTGTATTTGGAAGGGGAGAGCCCAGTAAAAGAACAGGGCTGGAAGGATCCTGGATGAAGCCACTGGTGGAAGAAAAGGATGCTTTTACTACTGTCTACTGAAATTAAGGCTGCTGAGGCAGAAATAATTTGATAAAAGTTTATTGGAAGCCAAATGTGAGGATCAACCCAAGAAGACATACCAATAAAGTTGAGAGTATTCTGGAGTCTGTTGCTAGTTGGAAGGCTTTTATGGGAGAGTTTGGAAGAAAGGAGGAGGAGTCCTCATACTGAAGTTTTTCTTTTTCATTGGAGAGTAAAACACAGAAGTTACAATCATTAGCCACATACTGCAACATACAGGCTAAAATATCTACATGCAAGACAGTCAGTAAAACTTTATGATTCAGAAATAAATCAGCCTCTTTTCAATGTTAGTAGGTCATACATTAATCATGTCAACAATTTAAAGAACTCATGATAAGATCTTTATTCAGAGACAGGATGTTGCCATGAATCACAAGACCTACCCAAGGTAGGTTAATTTGGAAGACTGTTTACTTTTAAAGTAAACTGCCAAATGTGATCTATAGCTTATCACTGTTATGAGCCCTTTGAAGTAGACCTTCAGCATTCTCATCTGGACCAGTTTCAGTTCATTTTCTCTAGGGAGCTGACTAGGGTTTGGGATTTTAAGGGTAAGTGAGCAATTATTCCTCATTTGGAGGTAAAAAGGCTTAACATGCACATTATCTTCAGGAAGTTCAAAACATATCTTATAGATCAAATGCAACTCTAGTAATTGTCTGATATCAGGTCATTGCCAATCTATATGAGTGAGGGGAGTGGAGAAAACCCAGAACTTTTTGAGACGCCTGGAGTTAGGGAAAATTTTATAATCAACTCCGGGAAGAGAAGAACTCAAAAAGGGAAGGTTGAGGAAATAGAAAATAACCTTCAAAGATTTTAACTTTTTGATAAAATGTCAATTCTATATAAGAACAACTTATGCTTCTGTGAAAATAACTTGGTCATGCACATCTGCAATGTGTTCGGTGATATATTATGTATAAGTGTAATCTAACCTTTAAAAAAAAATCTTCCCCAGTTGTTTCTCCTTTTTCTTGAGACAGGGTCTCACTCTGTCAACTAGGCTGAGGTGCGGTAGCGTCATCATAGCTCACTGTAACCTCAAACTCCAGGGATCATGCCTGTAAGCCTACCAGTTTGGGAGGCTGAGGCATGAGCCATGGCACCCAGACCCCAGTTGTTTCTTAAAATATCATACAGGCTTTGACTTTGGTTATACCTTGGAAATGTGTCTAGATTTATGTGCAGCTATTGCAAAGCAGAAGCTCAGAATATCTATTCTGTTCTGGTGGTTCAACGGTTTAATTATTTTAAGATATTTGATAAAATTGGTTAATAAATGGAAAATTTGAACTTTATGCACTGAGATTTTATTAACTCTTGAAAAATAGGTGCACATAGTAGAAATGACACTCATTTGACTATGTCATAATATTTCAGACTTTTTATGTTTAACTACAGAATTTTCCCATCCTTTTAATTATGTTGACATCCTCTGGTTGCCCAGCATTTTTTATCCACCTCTACTAATCTACAACACCATTATATTTCCCCAGGGGATGCATTTCCATAGTTCTGCCTTGTTTTGAGTTTCATTTTTCCTTCCTATTTTTTGACTGCCATCCAAACTTTTTTGGCTTTATCAGAGATTTTCACTTTATTGTTTGCCACCCCCTTTTTTCTAGATTTTCATAATTTACTGCAGATATACGCCTAGGCTTTTGGTTCCTTTACAAATTTGTTTTTAAGACTTCAAACTTTTTCATTTTATTTTTAGTTCATGATACTTGCAAAAGTCTGTACCCTTTTGATTTTCACTTGCTTCATCATCACATTCTTGTGTTTTGTTTTCATTTTTAAATACCAGAAAGTAAAATGTCTCAGCAGCTTGGTAAGTGGAATAGTTTATTTATAATTCAAAAAAACCTTACTTTTTGTGAGCTATCTGCTTATAAGTTAAAAATTTATGTATAAATTACTAAAAATCCTTACATTTCTGTGGTATTAGATGACATTTTTTATCATTCTATGCAACCATTGGTACAAAATTTTTTATTCCTTTGCTCAAGGGAAATAAACATTTGTTATTATTAGTAGCATGCAAATGTTAATGTATTCAATTATACATTATTGAAACACTATCAAGCTTGACAGGACATGGAAAAGCAGGAAACAAAATAAAGCATATAATTTACCTTTATTCATATCAGACATCTTTTCCTCTTCTGAGAATAATGATTAACCAGTGATATGTTAGCAAAGTGACTAGGGGACAGTGAGGGTTGTGGGAGAGAGAAATGATTTGTAGAACTTGCCCATTTCTATGGTATAAATACTCCCATCATGGCCAATTTCAAGCTGCCAGAAGTTTGACAATCAACTCACAAGATTTTTGAGGATTTGATAATCAACTCTTGCAAACTGGTATAGGCCATCATAAATCAGCTCCACCACAAAACTGAAAATGCTTATTAATCTTTACTAGATCCAGATATCTTTGAACATATATTGAAATCTATGACCCTTTAAAGAAACAACTTATATACATATTTGACAAAATGTTGCATTTTCACTCATGGATCCCTCTTTAAGAATCCCCTTCCTATGTGTGCTTGTAATTTAAAGAGTTCAGACTTTGTGATGACATAAAAGACAACTCACAGATGACAATTTATAATTTAATCTCAACACTTTGGCTTCAATTTGGGAGCCAGATGTTTAACTGCAGCATTAACTGCTTCTTCTCTGTTTCTCAGAGAAACTTAGAAACTATCCAGGGAAATGCCCCTTGGTTGCCAAAACTCATCTTCCTGAACACACTATGTGAAAAGCTACCTTTGTTTCAAGTATTATATGTCATTTTTGTACTTTCAATTACTAGCTCTCTTCTCTTGGAACTATAGGGGAGGGAAGACTGTCCCTCTATCTTCTGTGGGTTCTATAACTGAATCTATGAAATAAACTGATAACAGGTAGATTAAAAGGAGAAAAGGTATACAAATTTATTACACGCATGGGGGCATCACAGGAAAGAAAAGTGAATACCAAAACAAAAACAAAAAACAGCGAGATTTAGGAGCTTAATTACCCTCTTCATAGGAAAAACAGGAGAGGGGATATAGGCAACTTAGGGGAGAGTGAATGATTTGGGGGAAAGATGATTGGGCCCTGAGAAGAATGGGTGACAGTTTGTAACATAGTCTGTCTGGGTGTTGTGTGGATTTCTAGTGTCCTCTCCTGTGATATGAGTATTTAATCTTCCCTGGTTGATGAAACTCCCCGGAAAGGGATTGATGACAATTGAGTTCCTTCTGCAGGATCTGTCTTTAGGCAGATAAGGACAGTTCAGAAAAATCTTCTCCTGCATTTGCTTTTAATCAGATGCCTTCAGTTCAAAGTAATCAGTATACCAAAGCAATATATTTTGGGGTGGCATTTTCTGAACTCCATCAGAACTCATTTCAATCCTATGTTATTTCTATCAGGTAACGTAAATAAAGAATGACTTTTGCTGGCCACTTGCTTATATATTGGAAAAACAAATTTTATTTTCATATATTGCTAATTTTGTCAAGTACCCAAGCAAAAGTTAAATTAAGTGAATACTTGAAATTGTCTGCTTTATTGTTATAAAAACAAATTCTAGAAGTTGTCCTTGTAAGAATAGCAAAAAGAGAAAAAGGTAATTCTCAGTTGCTGTTTCAATGTTTCTTTGCCTATAGTGTATCTAATTAAAAGGCCAAACTCTCCATTTCAGTTTTATATGCATCAATTGCCTGATTAGAAAGTAAATTCTCTATCCCATTTAATCTGGTGTCAAGAAACTTGTAAAAAAAATTACTGATAAGTTTGCAAATTTAAATCTCAACTTACTGTGATGTATTTATTTACTTTGTGCTGACAAGACAGTATTGTGAAGCTTTGTTTTCCAACTCAGTTCTAAATCTGCAGTGTATCAAAGTCTCCTCATTATGCTTTGGACGTTATGGTAGATAAATGGTATCTTCACAAAGATACATTTATTCTGGTATTGAAAGTGCCTACTTAAAATTCTGCACGAATAGTTTTATTGAAAAAATATGTAGACAAGCCATTAATTATACACAGTGACTTGGAACAAATTCTTATAAGAAGCATAGCATGTCTTCCATTAAATGTACACATTTTATACAAAGTTACTGAAAGTCTTCCTGAGGTTAAACAATAAATCTTTGAAACTTAATCACTGTGCTCCCCCAAAGGTGATTTTTTTTCTATGACACACACATAGGACATACAGTCAGATCTTAGTCTAGTTTAAAAAACTAGATGGTATTTTTAGTACATTTTTCTGTTTGCTAAAAATCTAGTTGCTGAAAATAAGTTGTTCAATTATCTTCCTCAATTTCTTTTTGTTTTATTTTGTAATTATTATTCTATTTTGGTTCTCCTTTAGAATTGTGGAATATCTTGAATGAGAAAATGCAGAGGATGTATAAATGAGTCAGAATGCACCCTGCCAAAAGACTAGATCTGGGAAGTGTTTTGTTATAGATTATACCTTGAATTCTAAGTACCATTTTATTCAAGGCACATGAAGCATTTTCCAGCTCATATATTTCACAACAGTACAGAATTTATTCTTTTATTTGGAAGGAGATAGAGCAGATAAATGATGACTTTATTTCTTACAGTGTTGACTTGGATATTCTAAATTTGTCAATTTATATGGATTAATGAAAACTCTTTACGTGTAAAATTCACTATCCTTTTTTTAATGGTATAAGAGTGCAAATAAATAGTAACTAAATATATACAAACAGGTAAAGAAAACAAAAAAATATGACTTTTCAAAAAAAAAACCCTAAACATGCCTTAAACTTCTTAATATCTGAAGACCAAAATGGATTGAAAACAAACATTTCTGAAGGAAAAAGGGCAGAAAAGCTAAAATATATGATAGGTAAATTCCTCATTGCTATCAGATATATGACTAGCATGGCATTTCAATAAATGCTAAATTTTTCTTAAAAATATCCTAGGATGATAGACTCTCAAAAGAGCTGCTTCTGCAGATGTTGTTCTTGTGACTGGTATGAAAGAATTGTTCTCTTCATTTATTAGTGGATTCAACTGAAAGAAATCAGAGAGCTAAATGCTTTCCAAGAAGCCTTAGAGGAGCTTGCTGTTGTGTATAAAAACACAAGCCATATTTCTAATTCAAATTTTAATTATAAAATCCTCTTTATTTCCTCTTCTGCATTAAAAAATGCACTGGCACTCTGCTCTTCAGACAAGTAAACCTTCTTATTTGCTATCACTTCAGATACTCAACACCTAGAATATTCGCTAGCTGAAAGTCTCCAAGAAGCTTCTCAGGATTAAAACTATAAGTCCAATACACAGATATAGAGAATAAAACAGTGGTTATCAGGTGCCAGTGTGGAGAGGGGCAAGAAATGGAGAGATGTAGGTTGAAGAATACAAAGTTGCAGATGTGTACGATGAAGAAGTCTAGGGCACTAATGTACAACATGAGGACTACAGGTAATAATATTGTATTCTATTTGACATTTTGCTAAAATAGTAGCTTTTAGGTGCTCTTGCCACAAAAGAAAAAAAATGGTAACTATGTGACGTGATGAATATGTTAATTTGCTTGACTATAAAAGCCATTTCACTTTGTGTATATGTATCAAACCATCATGTTGTGCACATTAACTTCTCATTGGGCTAGCATTTTGGATCTATTCTTTCGGCCATTTTTCTCTGCCACCGAATAACAAAAGGTAGAGAGATGTGTTAATCATTCACCATATTCTAAATATTATGGAATTTATTGGGGGAGTGGTGATAGAAAAATGAATAATCCACAATTTTCCACTTTAGTTTTCTTGAAGTTGATCTTATGTGCCATGTAGATAAACTTCCATTAATTCAGAAGAGAGTCCAACTGGTATAAAACTGTTCCTCCCCAGTTGCCAATAGTGCCAGCCTTGAACATTTGCCTGACTTTTGGTTCCTGACCCTAGTCATTTACAAACTCAAATTTCTGGTTTGTTTTCTTAAGTAAATATATGAATGTTGGCCACCCATTATTTAAATTCTCTCCTGTTTTAAGCATCTGTGATACCACATTTGCTTGGCTTATGCCTCCGAGGTGACCCAGGTGACCGATTGTTCTTCTTCCAAGGCTGTCTTCTCTCGTGCACTCTCCAGTTCTGGTGCTTCCCAGGAACTGGCCCTCCACACTCTACTCTTATAATCTATCTTCTCTGCTAGTGATTTTATTTACAATCATAGCTTCAAGAACACCCGTAATTTTATGGCTCTTCCATCTGCAACTAAATTTGCAATATCTCATTTCAGCTAGAGTCCCCATGGGGACTCCCCAGTGAGATGTGCCACAGTACTCACAGACTCAACATGTTCATTACTAAACTCATCTTCACCTCCTCCATACTCTCTGCTCCAACTTACTCCTTTTCCTGCTTTGCATAGGCCAGTGACGTAGATACACGCACCCGGCCATTAACACCAGACACACCGGGTGCGCCTTCATCTCCTTTTCGGTCATCTCAACCCCTGCCTCACCTGCATCCATTAAGTTACAAAATCCTCTTGATTTTACTCTGATAGATTTCTCCTCTGTCCATCTTCATATTCCTTGCTATTGGTATGTTCCTCCATCATCTCTCATCTGGACTATATTATATAGTCTTTCAACTGTTCTTTTTCCTTTGTCTATTTTTACTCTGACACAATCCATCTTTTTGACACTGCTATATCTCCCAAATCTTCAGAATAAAACCAAGACTCTTATTCTGAAGTGTAAGCTCTTCAGGTTTTAGAGACAGCAGCTATAATCCTTTGCTTGACATTCAAAACACCTGGGAAATTTGTTAAAAACACAGGCTCCCAGGCCCTTTTCCCTGAGATTCTGATTTAATTGGTCTGGGGTAGGGTCTGTGCATAAGTATTTCTAAAACACCCAAGGCATGCGAATATGCAGCAAGAGCTAAGCACTTCTGCCTATAGCCCTTTCTTCCCTTTCTCACCTGCCTTCCTCTACTCAGGACAGTGACAACTTTCCTCCCTTCCTCCCTCCCTTCTCTCCTTCCTTCCTTCCTTCAATTTTAGAGACAAGGTCTCCCTCTGTTGCGCAGACTGGAGTGCAGCAGCCTGATCATAGCTCACTGTAACTTTGAATTCCTGGGTTCAAGTGATCCTCTTGCCTCAGTTTCCTGAGTAGTTAGGACTGCAGGTGCACACACCATGCCCCACTATTTTTTTTAATTCTTTGTAGAGATGGTGCTTCACTATGTTGCTCAGGCTGGTCTCAAACTCCTGGCCTCCAATCAACAACTTTTCTTTAGCCTGCTAAATCACTTAGGGGCCTAAATGTTCCTTCTCCACTTGTTCAGGCCCCTGTGACTTTGCACACGCACTTGATCCTCACCCAAAACACCTTTTCTTCTCAGTTGTCCTCCCCAACTCTCGCCCCCCTTCACTGGAAATCTGTGTCAACTCTGCCCCAAACAGCTGAAAAGATGATAGCACTAACGCACCTTCAGATGAAGCTGTAGGATGCCCTCAACATTGCTGTCATTTTCACTATTGAAGCGTGTACACTTTATTGTAATTATTTCTATGTTTGTTTTGTCTCTTCTGTTAGCTGGTAGGTTCCTTTAAGAAGGGAATGTGTATTATTTTACTCTTAATTACTAACTATCCCATTACCTGGAACAGAGTAGATATTCTTGAAAAATATAAAATCAGCTTTAGGATATTATTATACAAGATAGGATTTTGTATCTGATATTACATAAGGTTGGATGTTGTCAAAATAATTCAGAAGTCCAACCCCCCTCTTACCACTTCCTCTGCGTCACCGTAGTCTGCCATAGACTGTTAACTGGTCTATCTTCTTTTAGACTCGTGTCCCTCTGTAGTCTTCTCTTGACACTTGGCAGAGTGATCTTTGAAAATGAGTCATTCCATTACCATCAGGATGGTGAGGCTTTATGTTGGCTACTTTCCTAGGAGATTCCCCTGCTCACACACCAGCCGCATTGAATCTTCTCATACATACTGTGTGCGCTGGCCTCTTTACATTCCTTCCCCACCTTTGCGTTATTCCCTCTCCTGTGCCCTGACTGCTGCACTTTAGGATCTAATCACCTGGGCTCCTTTGCCCTCTGGCTTTCTCTTGAGTTCAACAAATAGGAGGTCAGGGCAGGAGGCTGGAGGGCTGGACCAGAAGGAGCCTGGGGTGCTTACTTGGTCCACTGTTCTTCCCCTCCAGCCTCACCCGGGCATAGCCTGTTTCTCTACAGCCATAGCTCCCAGTGGGAACTCTTCTTTTAAGCCATTAACTCTCGCCAGGTTTCATTGACACTGTTTTTCCTTTTTGACACTTTAGATTTAGGAATGTTAAAGGTTTCCCACTGTTTCCAGTCCCTGGTGGTCCCTTTCCAAGCCCTGTTCCTTCCTGTAACCCAGTTCACATTTCTGCAAAATATTCTTTTCATTAAATTCCCTTAAGTTAACACTTTTTGTGTGCCACCTGCTTCCTGCCAGCACATTGATTGCTATACATATCAAGCAGCGTGCTTTTATCCAAGGCTTTTGTACTTACTGTTTCAGGTCTCTGATAGGTTCTGTTCTTAAATATATGAATGGCACATTCATTCATATCATTTACGTCTCTGTTCAAATTAAACCTCCTTGGAAAGAACATCTCATTGCAAATAGCCTCTCGTCCCCAACCCCATTCACTTTATCTCTATCCTGGCTCTGTTTTCTCCATAGTACATCTTATTACATTAAATTATCTTATTTATGTTTTTTGCTTACTTGCTCATTCATTCATTCATTTACTTCTACTCTAGAATATAAGCTCCTTGAGAACAATGCTGGTCCCCAAAATAGGTGCTCGATATATTTTTAAAAATTTCTTTTTATTAAATAAATAAACGTTACTTTTACTACTAAAATTTTAGGATTTGATTGAGCTCTCTGAAATTGTAGTAATTCACAACTCTAATCATGTTCACTGGTTAGATTAACAAGTCCTTTGCTCATTTTTATTTGTACTATGCTCACCAGAAATTATTTCATTCATTGAGAAGAGTTATATGTTAATACTTTGATTTGAAGCAAAGTTCATGTAAATATCAATTATCTATAGCTCTATTTTCTCAAAGTCTGTCTAGGTGTATTTCATTAGCCTTCACAGGATGTGAATGCCTTTAACTTCTAGAGCCTGTCCTTGAGAGGAGATCAGCATTTCTTCTTTAACAGATTAGAAAAAAAAGATTAGGCACATGGAAATACAATGATTTATGTCATGTGCTTGTGTTAGGGACAGAAAAACAAGTGAGAGGTAATGGAAATCAGAAAAACAGAAGGGAGAAAAGTTATAGAAAAACAATAAAGAGGAAATGGTTACAGAAAAATAACCAGGGGAAACAGTTATTTCAGTCTTAAAGAATAGGGTAATTAGGCCATGGGACACTGACCACCAGTCAGAGAATGGAAACAGAACTTTCCCCACAGTACATACAGCATAACCTGTAAGTCATGTCCAAACAGAGAAAGGAATTCAGTCCTAATTATTAACTAACCTTTACCTAAACATAAAGCATATAAAAAGGAAAATATGGAACTAAATGGGGTCTTCTCCACTCATGGAGACAGACCCGTTTCCCCTTAGGAAACATCTTTGCTTTCCTCTCCTATACAATCTTATAACTTCACTACTTCCAATAAATTCTTCACGCATACTTGCTGAGTGTCTGTCATCTCTCTCTGTCTTGCAGGCCCGGCTTGTGATTCTTCCAAGCCAGGAGCCAGAGAACTGGGGCAAAACTTCAAAGTCCAGCCATGGACACTGAACCGTGACACTTGGTATGCCTAATCATTCCTTTTTTTTTTTTTTAGGACTCCTTAACCTCTACTTCCTTAATATTGCATTTTATTTCTTCCTTCTACCTGGTCCCATGCTCTTATTTTTTCAAGTGAACACTGAGCCATGTTGCTCTTATCTGAGGATGCTATTAATTTGTACTTATAGTCATCTTTTACAAAACTCTGGTCTCAGCTTCCTGATTAATTCAGAGTCACTCACTCCTAGGCACTTTCAATAATACCTAGCGAGTGGCTGACTTTTTAAACTTCATCCCTAGACTATCCCTCTTGCTGATTTCCCAAGCTCTATCTGTATTTACTTTAACAGCCCGGAGCACACAAATCTTAACACTGTAGATACTGGACATGAAAGTTAAGTCCATTTTACTACTTGTTGGCAGCACTACTGTTGCTTTGATTTTTCTGTTTGGTTACTTAAATTTTGTGTGCTTTTTTATGGTTTATAACTTTTTTCTCACTTAAACATCAACTTTTAATCAAACATTTTTCGTGTTTTTCCTTAACACACTGCCAATTCCAGTTGTCTTTCTTTTCTTTCTTCATTCTTACTATTCATATCCAAGTCTTGGTCACCAACTTCCTTCACTACTACTATGGTGATAAGGATGGATAATACTTTACTAAGTATCTAATGTGTGCCATGCAGTGTCCTAAGCATTTTGCATGCTGTTTTAAACCCCCAAAAAATCTTAAAACTTTTCTGACCATCCTAGTCCAATATGATTCATCAGCTCTTATTCAGCCTTCAGAAAATATTGACTAAAATTTTTCAGCTGCAAAATGAAACTATAAAAAAAAGACCTGAAGTTTGAAATCACAATAATTAATTTATAATATCATTGAGATTCAAAATCTCATGTTATATCTCAGTTATATGTATCTTTCTTACCCACATGGGTAAGAAATTAACCAGTGGTTAATTTCTCTACTAAATTAACCCAGTGGTATGTCCAAAATATTCAGTCAAGAATGGGTGGCTATTGCTTAATTTTTTATTTTCAGTCTTTTTTTAACTTAGTCCTGCCCATCCACAGTTAGTAAAATAGTTTTCCCACTTTGACATTTTAAAAACATATCATTCTCAAATGTATTAACTTGCCTATTATATAGAATTTAACATATTCTTTTATTTTTTAAAGACCACCTCCAAGTGGTAATCCTGTGGCTATATCCCCCAAACAGATTCCAGTTGAGGAAATCTCAGAAGTAGTTCTTTTCTAACCATCTAGGGCTCACATCTCTCAATGACTGGATGTCTGTGACACTTCTTTTACCCATGACTTTACCCTGCCTAACAAAGCTCCTCCCAACAAGTTTTAAACTATGTTCTATTACTTATTGTACCCATTCCCACTCTCCATTGTGTCTTCATCTCACAACATTTAAGTACCAAAATTGGCCATAGGGTGTAGAATAAATTCATTAGGATTCTATGTAATTACTCAGATCATGAAATCATGCAACCTTTTAACTATGGAACTGAGAGGCCATTAGAGGTTGTTCACTAGAAAACAGAGGCATTTGTGAAAGGGGGTCTTCTTGACTCATATCACACAAAGAGTATACAACTCATGACAATTACTAGTATTCTTTATGAAATGGCTTTCAGACTTTGAGATTAATTTGGCTTTTCTGAAATATATGTATCTCTGGAAAAACACAAAGCTTATGGTCTCTTTCGGCAGCCTTTAAATATGCAAGAAGCAATTTCTTATCTTTTCTTCTTTGAAGTAAACCTGGAATATCCTAAGGATTTCTGCATGTTTCATGAATTGTAAAGCACTCATCATATTTTTTTTATTTTTAACACTAACCATATTTTGAAGTTATTTGAACTGCATTGTCGCATCTCTCTTGAAAGAGCCTAGAACAATTAATATGCTTGGTTACCATATAGTAGTTTTTATAGTAGAATATTATGAATAATTTTTAATCCTAATAATGATTACTTAAGTTTTCTATATATTTATTTTTAATCCTTTTATCCATCTAACATTTGTCATGAACAATTTAAAACTTAAGTTTCCAACTATTAGGATTTTAAATATGAACATTACTTTTTAATGAACAAGTTTAGATAAAAGACTAATGAACCAAAGATTCTAAACAAAATGGTGACATTTTTTAAGTAGGGAACAAGACAAATGAACCAAAACCTAAACTAATGTATTGTTTTAAGTTTGGCTATTTAGATACTATTACTAGCTAAGTAATTTGATCTGTTTAAGTAATCAAATTGTTTTGACTTGTTTTATTCCTTGATGAATTGAAGTAAGCAAAGTCTATAGAAGTGCCCATTCGCTTACAGACCCCTCAATGAAAAAGAATAAAAGTAAGAAGTGTAAGACCTGTACTAAAACCCTCCCAGATAAAAGGAATAAGTAAATATTTAACCTTATCTAAATAGGCAGTAATATTAATTTTAGCACTGAAATCATACCTTTTTTTTAGTAAAATCTTTACCAAATAATTTCCTTTTTAGGACATCTTGTACCAATTTTTTCCATCTTGTACATTATTCCCCTTGTCAATCTCTGTGAAGTCATGCTATGGTACAGTGTCCAAGAGTGTGATGGCAACTGTGGCCACAAAATGGGCACAATTCCTGCCACTTAGAAACCTGGCAAATTACTTAACCTTTCTGTGCCTCAGCCTGATACAAAGTCCTACGTCCTATGCTTGTTGTGAGAATGAAATGAGTGTATACCTGCAAAGCACTTAGTATTTAACTAGAACCTAATTACAGTAATAATTGCTACTATTACTATAATTATGGTTATTATTTCATTAACTTCATCAATGAAAGCAAAGCATAGAAGTTGAATTAGAAAAGGATAGAATGACGTTGAAGTTGGGTCCAGTGAGGTAAAGAGAAGAATCATGACAATTCCTTTGACAAGAGAGATCCAAAAGTAGAGTCTGGGTTCTCAAAATCCACTTCCAAAGCAGAGAGATATCATAGTTGGACATGACATAAAACTATCCAGGTAGTCAGATGAGTTTTCTTCTAACTCCATAGCTTGTAAACAACCAAAAAATTAACTCTTTTCTTTGTACAAGTATCTATTTCTGAAATTAAGCAATTCTGGGTGAAAATCCTTTGAGTTTTGAGATGATCATAGTGGTATTTACTCAGTCTTCCCCTCAGGTTAACACACGATTATTTCAGTTCATCAGATTAAAATCAATGTCTGGAAATACAAAGAAATGTATTTGTAGTTGGTCAAAAACTAATCTTCTCCAATATGGAATGAATAATTGCATAATCAGGCCTCTGTATACTTTCTCCTTTGAGTAACATACCTCAGAGTTTGCTTCCATTTTCTTTTCAGTCTACACCAAAATTCAAACTGCTGTCACTAGGTCATACATAATCACTCCAACTAAAAAGCTATCTGAAGTAATTTTCTACAACTAAACTGCCTTTGGGGAACTGTGTAATCGGTCTGCTTCACAAGACAGTCAAATGAATGCAAATGTGTTTAGTGCTCATGACTTTCTTCCAGGTAGTCCCAGGGCTCACATTGCCTGTGCTTTTTGGCACTGTAGGTAGGTGACTTTATATATTTTCAGACTTTCATTTGTATAATAATAGTGACAAGAGAAATAAATGTTCACCTAAAAGTCAAAGATAATTGTTAGGCCACTGTTTTAAATGATAGTCAACCACAGGACTCTATTATTTTGGTATAAATTTAGAAAAATGTTTTGAATAATTCCTTTTTTCCCAGAAGACTTTGAAGGGTCAAATGTATTTTTCTCTTCCTAAGTTTCGGTTAAAATATATTTTGTATTCTCTCTGATCTTAGGCTTTTGATGTTGTGTGCAATGAACTGAAACATTGCATTACAAAAGGAAATCTTTATACAGTTGACATCTTGTAGGTCTCTGAGGAATCTATTCAATTTGTGTCATGTCCTGGCTCCCCATAGTATCAAAATTCACATGGAATTATAGATGTCTTAGAAATTGCATCTAATAAACCAAGAAAAGCATCATGAAATTTTTTCCTTAAAATAAAACATGAAAGAAAAAAATGGGTCCCTGTATAACTTAAGTAGAAGCAGCAGCCTAGGATCTGGCATTTAGTTGATCTTCAGTGAAGATGTGTTATCTGGATCTCTAACCTAAGATTATATGGCTCTAATTTTAATCAGATATATCAAAACCTACCTTGACTTTGACCCAGCCTGTCTGTTTCTCCTCAACGGGATCTGAGAAAGTTCCATTTCTTGGGGGAAGAGAATTTGCTATTATAGATCGTTGTCCAGCATTGGGGTCATGTGGGATGGAATGGATTCCCAGTGTGGATAGGAGTGAATAGAACCTTCTGGGTGAATGTTAACCCCTATCTATAAAAGGTACAGAAAGTGAAGACTAGAGAAGTTGGATCTATTACCAAGGTTAAATAAGGAACAAAGTGCTATGAATGAAATTAAAATCTTACCAAGAAAGAAGGCAAGCAGTTAAATACAGGCATAAAATAAAGAGCAGGGAGCAAGCAGCAGCAGGAAGCAACCAAGGAACATTCTGTTTTTGAGCTCTCCAAACTCACTTTACTTGGTTGCTGACTGTGTAATATGTGGTTGAAAAGGCTTGATATAAATATACAGTTTCTATGTGGGCAGCTTCCTTCCCAGGCTGGAGTGATCGCATATCTGCTCCCACCTGCTTGATACCGGCCCTTGCCTGTGCAAAATAATTTGAATAATTTGAATCAAATGTTGTAAAATTGTTTGTTTGTGCAAACACTTTTTTAAGATAACCCCATGATAATGTGTACTTATATCACTATTATATTAGGCTATAAATTTGTTATCAATTTAAATTTATTGATTATGTTGTTATATGTGTATTAGATTTGTTTTATAATTGCATAAGTTCTATAAGCATAAGGAGTTTGATAGAGTTTTATGTTTAGACATATAAAAGAATTTAGATTAACACTAGGAGCCCCTAATTTCTTTTTTCTTTTAGAAAGGTTAATACCTTGAAAATTTTGCAAAACAGAGACTGAAATTCCTTGTGCTTTGACATTATTTATGGTGGCCAAAGCTAAGAGGTTACAATTTGGCTGGGGAAAGAATGCCTTGGGCATTTTGGTTTATGGTGGTTATTTCTTAATGCAAATCAATAATTTTTCCATTAAGATATCTTACCCAAATTTGTATATATATTTATTGGTGCAAGTATCTTGGAGCCCAATTAGCTCTAGGCCCTCACTTGAAAAGTAGGTGATCAGATAATCAGTAAAAGATCACCTAATATTGTTATTCCTAGCCCACCTTCAACTCCATGTTAAATTTTATACAAAAAGTAAAAAAAGAAAACTCTATATTCTTTAGATGAGAAATTGAGGCACAAAAAGTTTACTTTATCAAAATTGCAACATATGGCATCCAGAGAGGACAAACTACATGTGTGGGGAAAGAAGGAAGTGAGGTGAGGACAGGCAGAGAGAAGACCATCTTAAACTTTGACTTGGAGATGGAAATAATATTTTAGAATTGGGATTCTTAATTCAATGCCTTTGACTATTAAGAGTGTGAGATACTCAGTCAGCTACCTGCATTCAATATTTCTTCCAAGTCTGGTTTTGTTTTACCTGAATGTTTTTTTCTAATAGATTGAATTAGTTTGAAGGAAGCTACCACCATTCAAAATTGAGCTATCATTTTAGTACTAATTCCATGAATAGCTAACTTATTATTAATATTTTAAAATGTCTACATTAATTCTGTGTAATATTACGATGTTTCAGAAAGGTAGGTACTGAGATTATGCCCATTTTACCAATGGAGATGTAGAGAAATAGATTATGTAAGTTTATCAGGCAGTAGGAACAAATTCAAACCTTGGCAATTTGACTCTGTCCATCTTCTTAGTCACTATATTGTACAGCTTCTTGATGACCTGGTAAATGACCTTTGCCAGTCCATAGTTTAGCTTTTTAAAAGCCTCATTAGCAAATATATTTATGGATGTTTTAGTTTAAGACATGAAATCTATAATGCTTGCTATTAAGGAAAATTGATTGTCTGATGCCTGTGTCATAGCCAACTCTTATTCAGCAACTAAAATTGGTCTGTGATGCCAAGGATTGAGCAAAGAATGCATGCCCACTGGTCACTAGTGACCTATTTATAATACTATTCTAAGGGCTGTGCATGAATATTTTATAAGCTATTATAGTATGTTTCTGGGCTCAATGTGTGATGAGATATTTTATCTCTATTATACACTAAAGTGAATTTCTTTTTTAAAATTAAAACTTTTTAATAAACTGGGTTATTTCAAAGTTTGCTACTTCTAGATTCAAAATGTTATAATAATGCCCATGATTTTATGAGTAAAAATCAAGACTGTCTAATTTGAAATTGAGTAAAATATATGGGAACATGTACACAATGAGGCAGTCTTACCCCCAATATCATCTAAAATCAGTTGGTAGAATTAGCTTTTGACATGATTGAAGTGTTGACTTAACCTACATCCTTATTAAGACTAAAAATGGGATATGTATGAAATGAAGTTTATGTATGGAAATCTAATCATATTTTATTTTTCTTATATGAATATTTTATTTTTATTTGATGTATATTTATAATTGATTCTTATCAAATCATGCTACTTAAAAATAATTACCATATTTTTAAATTAATATAATAAGATCACTCCAGTCATAAGATAATTATATTTTCCTGCAGTAGATATTTCAAAACATTTTGTCATTATTTATGACAGATATACAGATGTACATATACATTCCTTACTTGGTTGCTTTCATGATAAAGTCATCAAGTTAAGCTTCTTTCTACTGAATTTCCAATTTGTGGTAGGTAGCCAGATGTATCTCTTTCAATTGATTTAATAGCAGGAGATAGATTCACCCACACTCCTTCTGCTAACATTATGGTGGTATAGCAAGAAGAGAGCTTATAAAAAGCAGCATGTGTAGTATTATGATCAGATTCTTGAAAAAATTATAATGCCAGTGAAAAACTTACTGACACTTAAAAGTGTTCTTACATTTAATATATTTCCAAATGCAAGTAAATTTTATTCCTCCATAAATATGCCGTATTACAGTTATGCTTTCACTGCACCGATAGCTGGCGAACATTTACTTCTGTGAGTAAACTCAGTAGTTCCATCTGTAGCCAGTTATTTCTATATAAGCTGCTTGGTTCTTAAAATTATTTAGCTGTTGTTGAAACAGATTATGTTTCTCATTCTGTTAAATAAGTTAATATATGTAAAACATTTTGACCAGTGCCTGGCATATAGTAAGCAATATAGAATATGATGTGTTATATTTTTTCTTAAGTTAAAGCTGGGCTCTTTTGGCAGATTTTGAGACAAGACAATGTAGCTAACTTTCTAGTTTTAAAATGTTATACACACACTAACACATGTCATTTAAAATGTATCTGTCAATATAATCACCATGAATTTATTCCAGATTTCAATGGTTTTTTACATACGTGTTTAAATACCCCTTCTTAGGAAAATCTCATTACAAATTTTACTCTTTATATTATAAATAAATAACTCACGCAATATCACCTCATATAAATTTCATAGAACATAATTGTATACTTTAAGTACAGCTACTTGTGACAATACAAACTTTGTACTTTGTGGGGTGTGTTTGCTTATAAAACCTATGAAGTATTTTTTGTATAATTAAAACTTTCTAGATGCCTAATTCAAAGAGATCTCAAATATTTTATCAAACATTTCCCTTTTTATAACAATAACCTTTGTTATTTATGATTAGAAGTGTATGTGTATGCGTAAGTGTTGGAACTCTAGACTGTAATAAATACATCTGGATTTGTAAAGAACCATGTGGGAGCTTTGAATACTGATGAATTGAAGAAATCTTGCTTTGTTCTAATTAACATGAACTATGGCCCAAGCAACTAAGAGAAGGACTATATTTATATTTTGACCAACCTGCAAATTGTATGTATAATGAAAAATTTCTACTAAACTTGATGTCAGGAGAAACCACCTGTAATTTTTTTCAGTTGTTTTTTGCTGAAAATAGTCTATGTTTTTCAGATTAAAAATGTCTCAAAAGAGTTTCAAAAATCCAGTACCAATAAATTTTGATGAGTACCTGCTAAAGTTAATTAAATGACTTAGATATACAAAAAGAGAAATCTATTATAACATGGCATTTTGTTTATCGCCATTATTTAAAAAATGTTTATTTTGCAATCGTAAGATTCTTTAGTGACATGAGTTTAGGATGCTTCTGTTTATTGCTTATTTAGGCTATGCTTAAAGTAAATGAATCATTTGCCATTGAGACCATTTTGAGGCTACTTAGGCCTCAATAATAAATGCTAATAAACAAAAGCCATTATAGCTAAATTTACCTTTACCTTTTTTCCCTAACTACTGATTATGCACAAGTTTACCAGATTAACAATAAAAGTACAGTATAGAATTTGTTGTTAATGGGTAGACTTCTATAGACCCAGAAGTAGATAGATTCTATGATCTAAAAAAATCAATATGTGAGGGAAAAGACATAAGGCGCGAGCATACCAAACTCAGTCAGATTTGTATCTTAAGTCTATGACGTTCTACCACTTGGGATGGGATATGTTTGACCTTAGGGAAACATCTCATGATTGAAAATCGATTATAAACTACCATTTAATATGCTACCAATAAATTAAATGACCTGCCCAAAAGTCCCCAGGTAACAGGAAACATAAAAAACAATCAATAAGATAAATTTATTTGTAAATTCTGAAAAACCACATCTGCTCTGTAAGTGGGTTAAAACGAAGCAAGAAATGATGTCATTGTGTAAGGGGATAAAGATAATAGTGCAGATATTAGCACAGTTGTTGAAAGCTGGGCCTGCACTCAGAGGGGTCTAGACTATAGTTTCCTCGTGGTGTGACATTGGTCAAGTTTCTATACCTCTCTGAGCCTCAGCTGCCTCAGGTGGAAAACTGAGCTCATAAAATCCACCTCATTATGTTGGTATAAGAAGTAAGTGGAGAGTACTTAGATAAGTCTTTGGCACAGAGTTTGTACTCAATAAATTGAGGTTATAATTGTTATCATAATTGTTATTATAACATAGTATAGTTGGACATTGAACTTTTTTTTCACTGTGACTCTAATAATGTTTAACCATGTCTGAGAATGAATAATTGATTTAAAAAATGAATTTTACATAAATTTTTTGCCTGTGGAGAGTGACTATTATTTACCTCTTTTTCCTTAAGCTTATAATTTGGCTCTTGGTGACACTCTTGCCAGAGTTGCTTAGATCTCCCTGCATCCTCTTTGGCCTCCTTTTAATCTGTTCATCCTCTGGTGAAGATGACTGTTTAAAAATTTTTCAATGACTTCCCCTTTCTGTTAGGGTAAAGGCAACTCTGTTTACCACAGTGACTAGGCACCCCAGCCTCATCTCTCACTGCGGTCCCTGCCCCTGGATCCATCCGTGCTTATTTTCTCTGTCCAGAACTCTCTTTTCTCTCCTTATCCTTTCTCTTCACCCCTAAGGACCACCATATAAGGCTGTGTGCTTTGTGTATCTTCAACATCTTTCATATCTTCTCCCAAATTGTATATTCTGGAAATATCATTTAAAAATATTTATTTATTTCATGATACTTTTGGCATGAAAGAACTAAAGCCCTCAAACTGTCTTTTCAAGATGACATAATTGGTCAAATATAAAACTAAAATTTCAAGTCTTCAGAGTCCAAATTCCATTCCACTCTGCTTCATTTTTGGCAAACTCTAGTTTTATTTTATGCCATATATTGCAGTTACCTTCTATAATCAGTCCCCAAGTGCTATCAATGGCTTTAACAAGTTTTATTTCAAACTTTCATTTTTTACTTCCATACACTTGATTATAATGTATATTACTTTATTCCAGCTCTAATCCAGGAACCACTTAATCATTTCCCTTCCCATGTCCCAAATTCCAATAAGTGCATACTACATAATGCTTCTAGAATAATCTTTCCAACTTTCAGATCTAATATTGTCTCTCTCCTGCTCTTAAAAACTTAAAGTTTACCCAAGATATACAAAATTAGCCTCTATATATAGTTTTAGATTTATGTGCAAATAGGTAGCTCTACGTCTCCACTCTCCCCGACCTGATTGCACTACAGGGCAGGAACTATATATTGCTCATTTTTGAACCAATACCCACCACAAATACCATACACAACCAGCCAGCCTTTAGAAAAGTAGCAATACGGAATATTGCTGATGCTTAACTTCATGATCATGTAGCACTGTGACATAAACCAAGTTGCTACAGTCAAAATCCAAGGAGAAATTTTAACACATATTAAAAAAATCTCCTTTGCAGGATGTTAGCCTTTAGGAATAAAGTCTATATTCTTAATTCTCATATAGGCTGTAACCCCACACTTTTCAAATAAGCAAATTCAGAATTGTTAATAACAAAGGGAAGAAACAGAGTCTGAACAGAAACAATTCTTGTGTCCTCTGTCTGGGAAAACATAGGGAATAAAGCATCAGATCAGATGCCATTTTCAAACAGCAGTTTGACTCAGAATAAATGAATAATTTAAGGAAACTTATTTTGTAGCTTTAATATCTTTAGTAAAGCATTAAGGTCTAGTCACCCTTCACCACTCTCCACTGCCTCCCCCACTCACCTTCAACAACAAAGTTCTACATCAAAGTGATTTGCTGCTGGACATTTCAGCATATTAATATGACATTCTAATTAATCCAAATAAGAAGTCCTTTTGCTCTTAGAAGCTAATGATCAGAGAAAAGCAGTGATTAGTCACGTCAGGTTAGACAATTTAATCAGTCTCATGCTTTCGTACATAACCAAATTGTCAGAAAGCTATAGTCCTTGCAAAAGAAGACAGCTGTTTACCACTATTTCAGATAGAATTGAAACAAATCCAAATGGCACAAAACAGATAAAGAGAGATGAAGAAAATGAGCAAGAGGAAAACCATGAAAGGAAGAGATTATTTAGCTACTACTTTGTATCATGTAGTAGCAGCTTTACATTCCAAGTCTAAAATAGTCTGAGACATCCAAGAGTACTCTTCACGAGTTGGCGACACTTCCACCATATGCTCATTGTTCAAGCCTTTTCCTATCACTGGAGTGTAAGATGGAACTAGCCAATCACACCAAATGTGCCTTTCAGAAGAAAGTCATCTAGTTCACCATAATAAAAAATGAAAATAGTTGAAAGATGATAGGATCAATATCAGTAATTTTCAAATTATACTTAAAAATATACAGCAAGGATTTTACTCAACTTTACTTTTAAGAATCATTTTAAAATACGAAAGCTTCAAAATTTTCCTAAGAAATAAGAAAAAAATATTGACATGTGTTACATGGAATGCATAATTTTATTGTGCTAACTGAATTGTTAGGATTTGAAAATGTGTTCCATATTTTAGCATAATATTTGGCATTCTAACATGGTTAACATTAAAGAAATCGGTAGTGAAATTCAGAGTGAGAGTACAGTACTTAATTACTTACAAATGATTTATAGAAGAACACGTGGTGGATGCTAAGAAAGACCCCATATACATTCATATAATGTGAATAAAACATAATTTTTGTTGCCCAAAATTACAATGGAAAAAAATTCCTAACTGAGAAAGAATTTAAAACATCTCCATTTAAAGAGTAAACAGCTTCCTTTTTAAAGCAGCTTGAATTTACTCCTAACTAGCTCAAAATCATGAATCACATTTTCTTGGATGTCTTGGTCCAACTTCTTATAATGAAGATGTCCTCACATAGTTGCAGAATACTTTCTAGCAGTGATTCCCACAAGCACTGCCAATGATCAGCATGTTTAATTTATGATGGAGTATGGAAACTGTGATGACTTTATAAAATGGCCTCCACAAAATTTTAAAATTTTTTCTCATCAATAACTGTGGTATATATTACCTACCATAGAAATCTCAGTGGACTTGTGATGGTTCAGAAGAAAGTGATACCGTGTGTCCTTTGAGGCTAAGTCATAAAAGGCCACGCAGCTTCTACCTGGTTATACTAGATGGCTTTTTCTTAGAATGGTTTGTCTTGGGTGTATGACACTGGGACATAGCTGCCATGCTGTGTTAAGCCTAAGCCACATGGAGACGACACATATTGGTGTTCTAGTTGATAGTTCCAGTCATTGAGTGGTTCCAACCTAGGTGCCAGACAAGTGAGTAAAGACAACTCTAGGTGATTCCAGCTACTTAGGCCTTCCCAGCTGAGGCCCCAGACTTTGTAGGCAGAGGCTAGCCTTCCTCTCTATGCCCTGTCTACACCTTGGACCCTCAGAAACGTGAGCATCATAAAATGTTTGCTATTTTATGCCACAAAGTCTAGGGTGGCTATTATGCACCAATAGATAAGCACAAAAAAATCTAATTATCAAGATAATTTTATATACTATTTAGTAAATTAGTATACTTAGAATTCTACATATAATTAATTTAATCTTTACCACAACCTAAGAGACAGGTATTTTTAATCTGTTTATGCGTGAAAAACTAGAGTTTAGAGAAGTTAAGTAACTTTTCTGAGAACACTGTACTTTTTAAGTGGCAGGGTTGAAATTGAAAACCAGGTTTGCCCATGTCTGGTGGCTATTTTTAAAAAATTATTGAATTCTTCCAGTCATGTTTATGTAAGCTAGAAAAAGAAACCATCCTCCTAAGTGGTTATTTTAATGCTTCTCAAGCTCAATATCCTAGATATTGTCAAACATGATTCAAATTAACATCCCATCATTTCAGTGAAGAAATACTTTGCATAACATATTCTGGAGGGAGGAGCAGTTGCTGAATTAATATTTCAATTAGTCTGATATATCTGACTCTTTTGTAGTAAGATGCCTAAAATAGGCTTGTTGAAAGGATGAATGAATGAATGAATGAGTTAACCAGTTCATGTTAATTTAGTAGCAGAGGTTTTTGAGGAAAGTTCTAGCAGATTGATTGATGCTTTCATAGAACAATACATTAATCTCTCATTATCATATTTGCTTTTTTTCTGTTTTGTTCATCGTAAGATAAGAGGGGTAGATATTAGTGGGTTTTTGTTTTGTTCTGTTTTGTTTTTACGGATGGGTCTTGCTATGTTGCCCAGGCTACAGTACGGTGGTTATATATAGGCTCAATTATAGTGTGTTGTGGTGTTGGACTCCTAGCCTCAAGTGATCCCCCGCCTCAACCTCTTGAGTAGCTGGGACTACAGGCATGCGCCACCATGCCCAGGTGAGAATGGTAGATATTTATTCCTTTCATTACTTCAAACAAGCAAAATTTTTTATTTAAGTGGACACTTAATTAATACTTTTTAATAATGCCTTAAACTAGAAAACATAGAATGGAGATGTAGAATGAATCAGGATTGTTGAGTCCTTTTCACAAAATGAAATTGAAATTACTGCACAACAAGAATAGACGTCTTCCAATTGTCACAGAACTACTATAAGGTTAAAAAAGGTAAGATGCAGGAAGCGTTTTTAATGTTTTGGAAGTTAAAGTGCTGTGTAAAATAACATCTTGTTAATATTATTATCATAATTAAAATATTTCTATCTTTAAAGAAATGATGTGTTTATTGTAGACTTTTTATTGATGTTTCTATCATACTAAAAATCAGATAAATAAAGACATAAGAGTGTAAGCCAATACAACCAGTTCAATACATCTAATATTATCATTGCTAAATTATTAGGTTAATGATGCTTTTAAGTGAAAAGTAGCTTCAGGAAGTCATAGAGGCTAGTAAGGTTAAGCACTTAACTGACGGAAACCTGATCATTCGTCTCAGATTCATCATGACCCAATCTTATATTGATTTTATTTCATAGTGGATTAACTTGGCATTATAAGATTTCATAGGGGAAAATTTTTCTATAAAGATAAGGGCAAAAGAATTATTCAAAAAACATTTGGTCTATAGAGGAAAGGTCTTGCAAGATGAAATTCCGTTACGGGAGTGTGCAGTTAACAGATGCTTTCTGAAGACTTTTTGCTAATTACAAGTACTACTTTCAAATATAGTCCATCAAACAAATTAACAAAGAATAACCCATTAATTAAGTAGCTATGGCAATTTTTTAAAAAGTGCTTCAGGTTTTATTTTTTTCTTTGAAAAATGTCTACAAAATTGTGATTGTTTCATGATACGCCCATGCAGCAATGCATCTTCACATATTCCCCAAATTTTTAAGAGCTTACTTACCAGATATATAATGATATGCAAAACAGAAACAATCCCTACCATCATGTTGTTTACAGTTTAATGGAAGAACCAGACACTAAAGAATCACTCAAACTAGGTGGTGAACAAAGCTTAGAAGTGAGGTGCACACTGCTGTTACAGTGTTATCTAATAGGAGCATTTTACTCATTAAGTGAGGTAAGTGTATGTTTATTAACAAACCTCTATACTGAATTAAAACACTGCTCCGTCTGTCAGGTCCAGAGTAATTCTACCAACCAGAAAGTTTGAAGTGCTTGAAGAATTACAAGTTGACCCCAGCTAAGTTTGAAAACCTGTTTTTCTGCTAATCTAAGTCCTTCCTCCCCTACTAACATCTCCTTTCTAGGGATCAGTTTTTTCCTCAAGATGATTTAAAGATGGAAGTATGAATTGTCTTCAAGAGAAATCTTATTCTCCCACACTACCACCACAACCCACCTGCCAAAAATGCAAAGCCATGAAATCACACTAATCTAAGGAAAACACATTTAGGACATCAGCATTGCAGGGCTGGTGGAGCTTTGCCATGCTGGGGTCTGATTTCTTGCAGTCTCTCTGTCTACATGAGAATAAAGATCAATGGTATATGTCTTGTCTGAAGCCCTGTTTCTCTTAGTTCCTTATCTCCAATGGGTGACTTTATAAGAACCTGAGACAAGGAGCAACCATTCCTACTCATAGTTCATCATATCTACTACCATACAGAGAACATAAACACTTCCCCCAAAGAAGCTACAATACCTGTAGAACCATAGCTCTGCTAAAACAATTGCACAGCAATTTAAATTACCTTTAACAGCTGGATTTTCAGACTGAAATATCTGCAATCAGGATATTTTAGCAACTCCCAAAATAACGGTTCATATTTGCTTTACATATATGTAAAGAAAGGACTGATTTATGGACTTTTCATGAAACCAAGAACACTATTCCTTTAAATTAAATTTGTGTCTATCTCTTGCTAAATTGAAATAATATGTGGCTTTTGAATAGTTGTTTCTGCTCCAGGTTTCACTCAACATGGTTCAAAAATTTTTAAGGTTAAGTGTGAACCAGGGCACCTTTTCTCATGTACAAAATTATAGTTTCTGATTACCAACTTGATGCAGATTTGACAGTGATGAACATGTTAAAAATTGAGTTCTATATAGCAATACATTAGTTAAAAATTGAGTTATATATAGCAACATATTAAGTTACAAAGTACAAATCTGACCTGCAGACCTTTAAGTTATTGTTTATGTATAATCATTGCATATTTGTTGTGAGAGAAATACAAATCAAGGAAGTTAGGTAAAGTCATTCATTCAGTCTTTATACATTTTTATTTAGGCACTGTAGGTAGAAAGATAAATAAGACATTATCTCTTTTTAGAGCGTTATAATATAGTTGATGTGTAGAGAGGTATACTAATAAAAGAAGTACACACCATTGCAGGTGCTGTGAAAGATGTATATAGAGGTTATGCTGAATAAACCAAGGAGAGAACTGATTGTTCTACCTGAGATCAAAGTTTAAAAGTCATAATAAATCATTTGATTTATTTTACCCGAAAAATGCATTTTTAAGGATGAATAAGTCCATTTATAATTATCAAAAGTTTTGGTTTTCAACATTGAAAATAAACATTAAGTGCCTATTTGGCACACTCTTTCGTAATTCTTCGCTGGCTTCCCCCTGCTACCTGCAACATAGCAGCAGCCTCTCCAAATACCAATGTTTTGTGCTATATAAAGTGAAACTTATCTTAATTTTAGCATGAATAAAACATAATAAGAGTGATGAATCAACCACCAGAAGCTCACATAAAATATTCCAGGAACAAATGAAAGTGACATTTGTTTAATAAACTCCTTTTATATCCATGCACTGGCTTGTCTCCATTGAAAGTAAATAGTCAAGGCCATCATGATTTAACTAGAAAGTAACAGTAACATTTTACGTTTTCCCTGTTTATGCTTGATTAATGTCTAAAGGCATTAGGTTTCATTTTTCAGTTCCAATAAAGAATGTTTTCCTTACTCTGTGCCAGTGTCTTTTCACAAAATGTAAAAGACAGATTACTAATGATTTTCTTTTGTGCTGTGTAAGTTTTTAAAATGAGATTCAATTTTCCCGATAATAAGCATGGTTTTAAAGTATTTTTTTCCACATAAGTGTATCATTCATAATTTCCAAAACTTGCTATAGTGGCCATCCAAAAAAAAAAAGGTCTTAATGTCATCTTCTATGAAAACTATTTTAGGCAGAATAGATGGGCCAACTTGGGCCACAGACAATAGCTATGCCTTGTAACTATCCATACTGTTGACCAGTGTTTCTGCCCTGGCACAATGGTTTCTAGGAGAGGAAGAATGTTCCGTCTTCTGGTTTTATGTTTAACTAAGAGGGCTCCATGCCACAGATGAGCTCTCAGTGTCAACTAATTTACTTATACTCTTTAAATTCACTTGGCATTCATTTCCAGGGCACACAACACTGCCAGTAGGTTGAACTAAAAGAGATTGTGGTGTCAGTTGCTTTGCGCATGTAAAATTTATTCTCCATCCAGGTTTTGGGGCAGAGAAGCCATCAACAAATTTATTCTTGTCCAATTCTTACAATGAATTATCTAACAGGCCTCACTGTCTTGTTCCCATCTGACTTTGGTCAAGTATCATAGCCTAGGTCATCAGCTAAGTTATAATAACTGTAACCCTCAAAGGCATAAAAGGCCTTGACCCCAGGGGGCCATCTCCTTTTAAGTAAATTTGTGGGCACAAACAGAAATATACTCTTTACTGACTGCACTATAATTCTATATGCTCTACCTGTGTGCTTGCTTATTCAGGAAATTATTAACGTTTCCTTTGTGGCCTAATACAGGGGTAATTTTCATAATTATGCCATGGCTACTTAGAAAGAAGGCATAGGTCCTATGGAGTATCGAGTTTATTATATAGCTATTTGATTATGCTAATTGATATTATTATTCAGGGATGCTTTCTGACTTTTTACATTATCTGTCAGAGGGCTATTTTAAGTCTCTCTATACTGTCATGCTTATTTCTCCTTCCATTTCTTGTATATTTTTTGTTTTATACATTTTATCCCTGCCTTATTTGGAACATAAAGATTACTAATTAATATATATTTGCTGTAGATTTAACCTTTCAATGTTATAGATTTTTGATACAGACTCTTTTTGACACTGTTGTTTCAATCCTTGCTTTCCTCCTTTGTTTCTTTCCCAGGTCATATATTTGCCCATCATCTTATTTTCTGCTTTAGGTGTCCTTGTTGGGTCTATAGGTTATGGTTATTATGTGTGCATTTGTGTTTCAATAACACATTGAATGGTCTGTTTTTTAATGTACTTTTTTATATTTTTTGTTATAATATGTATTTTTTTCAATTTCTGGCATCTCAGAGTTTTTTTCTATTTTTAATGTTTTTTTTCTGTTTTATTTGACTCCATCTATGCCATATTGTTTCATTGCTATGCTATTTTTTTTTGCTATTTTCCAGTAATTTTAAATGATTATAGGATTTAAAAAATAATTTTAATGATAAATGTTACACTTTTGAATCATATGTTTAAACACACATTTTTCAAATTTCAACATAAGAATGAATTAATATTTTGTAGAATGAAGAGTGCTTACATATACAACTCTCCTCTGCTCCTTAATTGGGGGTAAATATATTTTGAAATCTTGACCACAGATTATTGCACCCTTGAAATTACATCCTGTTTTGTACTGGCAATCTCTCT
Organism: Daubentonia madagascariensis; assembly: GCA_023783475.1. NCBI lineage: Eukaryota > Metazoa > Chordata > Mammalia > Primates > Daubentoniidae > Daubentonia > Daubentonia madagascariensis. Next base: position 16,818,678 of record JAKFHU010001684.1, on the reverse strand, counting down.
TTTAAAAAGACTTAATTCTATTTATGAATACAATGTTAACGTCAACATTAACATATTAATAATGTGTTGTTAATAAATAACACATTTATTGTGAGTTGTTTATTTTGGTCTATTTCTCATCTTCTAGTGAACTTTTGTGGGGAGAAGGGCACATGGGTGATACACCTCCTGATTTTTATTCTTATTAAGCAATATTCCTCCATGATCTGGGACTATATGGATGCCAACTGCACTGGGCATAGAATTTTTGTTCTTATATTAAAACTTTGTAGATATCTTTTCATTTGCCTTTTGACATTAAGAATTCTAAGATAAAACCTTAGAAATGACTACTGTGACAAATTCTAGGAAATTTATCGAATATCAAAGTTTAAAAAAAGAGTCTTAAAAACATCAAGGGGGAAGAATGTGGTCACTAACAAAGGTTTTAGCATCTAATTTTTGCATTCACATGTGTCCAAGTCAATTGTATTTGGTCACTATTTTGGGAGTTTATATGAGGTTATTTTCCTTCCCAGTTTCTAAATAAACTTATTTGCTTGATTCGGTGAATATTTTAGTTCATTTTTGTGCCACTCAGAGAAAGATGCTGAGTTGGAAAGTTGAAATATCGTTATTCTTGTTAAGAGTGGCATTTTCTCCCTTAATAGTTGACGGCTAGCTTCAAATACAATAAAATGATTAAAAAGAGAGATAATTTGATTAAGTTTATCACAGATAAAAGAGATCTGTCTGAATCAAGAGTCTTAAAAAAATTGTAACTTCAATGGACTAAAATTCAGCTACTCCAAGCATTTTGATTTTTTAGATGGGCCAGCAGGTCTGGAGATTTATCTGTGCATTATATTTATTGCCTAAATATTTAATGGCAACTCCAGGAATATAACAAGATTTTCCTATTATCATGCAGAATTTGATCTGCCACTCTATGTTGTTCTCAAATGTTATATTTGTGGAAATAATATTGATGGTAGAAAAAAAGATTCACTCTGTTTTAATTATGACTTGAAGATAAGTGAAATATATTATGATTATACTGGATTCCGTGACATGTTGTCATATATATCCTTCATGAACAAAGGACTTATTTCCTAGCTGGTGGGATTGCTGTGGCAGAGATCCCTTAGTCATCAGCCTTCTTTGAGGATTTCCTTGATTGTAGAGAGCCACCTCCCTCACACAGCCACATCCCTTCACAGGGCAGCCTTCACCCAGAGACTGATTGATGTGTGAGGTACAGCGGCCCACTCTCCTTGTCCCAGATAAATGCCTCTGAAGATCTCTGTAAGTTTGGTTGATAGATTTGTTGAGATTGTATCACTGCTACTCTTCTCCCTCTGCCCAATATTGTTTCCTTCTTTTCCCTTCCACAGGTTTTAATTTCAAGAACATTTCCTAATAAATTTCTGTTATATTAATTTCAATTTTAGATTCCTGAATGATCCAACCCAATCTGGGAAAAGGAATTTAAAAAAAACCCTCTTTGGTACTAATATAGTTGGATATATTTTTCTTATATAACCTGAATCTGTTTTAAGCTTAAGCATAAGAGTGCGAAAGAACATGCCTGCAATTCCCCAAGGTTTATTTGATTTTATCTTTTATTCAGTTCATTATCCAATCAATAAGCATTTGTTGTACCAGATCCTATGCCAAGTGCTGGCAATTGAGGGTTGATAACAAAGGAGTAGAATCCTGACCTATAGAAATATTATTAAAAAGTCTGTCCTCAATAAAAATAAGTAATCTCATGAATAGACAAGATATTAGCATACTATAATAAGTACTGTGAAGGGAAATCTGATAGAAATAAAAAAGGGAGTTGAACATGGAGCGAGATATCAAGAAAGGCCACTTTGAGGAAATGATGTGTAAGCTCAGGTCTAAAAGATGAGAAGATGACAAGAGCATTTCAGGCAATGGGAATAGCACACGGTAAGGCCCTGTGACAGCAGAATATTTGATGTTTATGAGTAACTGAAGTCCACTCTGGCTGGAGCATAACAAACAAGGGAGGGAGGTATGACATGAGGTTTTAGATATGTTTAAGGTTAGGGGGCCCCAGTGTGGGGTGTGGGTTTTCCACAAGCACTGGGAAGCTACTGAAAGATTTAACTAGGGCAGTGATCTGATGTGATTCCTTTTTAAAAATGATTACTCTTTACTTTCTAGAGCATAGATGGTAGACAGGAAAAGTGGAAATGTGCTGATACATTAGGGATCCACTGGAATATTGAACTGCAGTTTGAAATAGAGTGGTTATTATATAGACAGAGTTAAATAGATGCATTAGAAACATTTTCTGAGTTTGAAATGGTAGAACTGCAGACTAAATGCAGGTAGGAAGATGGTCAAAGAAAGGATGACATCAAGTATGCTTAGAATTTTTTGTTGAGAAATGGGGTGCATGGTAGGGCTGTTTATGAGAACACTTCAGGAGAATAAGGAGATTTCTGAATTATATGGAAGGGTTAGAGCAACTGTGCTCTGAATCTTGTGTGAAAGGACTTACAGTAGAAACAGGAACAATTCTCTTGTATGGGGTAAGATGGAGAAGAAGAATACAAATGCAACTTTGTTGAATAGCTTTTCAGAGTTCAACAGGACATGAAGCAGCACTTAGTTCTACCTTCTCACTTCAGAGATGAGCAAATTTAGGCCCAGAAAGCAAAATCATCTGACTAGACAAAGGAATAATTTGCCCATTAGGTAATGTCCTGTTTATTTAAATAGTTCTAATTTATTTTAGGTTTTTTATTTATTTCCTTGATTTTGAAAGTAATCATAAATAAATTTTATTCCAATTTTCTATTTTTCACTTTGCTTATTTTATCATAAATTGATGTAAAGCCCAATCCAAAAATTATATTGAAATTGAGATACTGAATTTTACACTAAAGACAATGCATCCTAAATGAAAGTTTCCAAATGATAAGTATGTGGGAAAAAAAAAGCTTTCATAAAGGAAAAGACAATTCTAATTAATTGAAAGTTCAAAGGTTTACAACATTTAAAAATAAATATCATTTTTGAAATAAAGTCCATTTAAATTATATATGCAGCCAAAGTTTTAGTAGTGGTATACATATCATGGAAATATTTTTCAGTACAAACAGAATTAGAAATGTGAGTATTTTGTGAAAAAAACATCTTTGCCTACAAGAAAAAAAAATCTATCTTCTTGGGAAGGATTGCTTTAGCCAGTTTGACAGGTGTATGTGAAAAAGGATTTAAATACACATCAACATGATTAGCAAATGTGTCCTTAGAAATATCTTGTCGTTGAAAACAGAATTGCATTACCACATTTGCAGGGCTTATCCTTTTCCTATGTATTTATGTAACATTGTCATATATAGAAAGATTATGGGAATTTAAAAATAACTGATAGTTAAGAAGCACCATCATAGCACTTTGCTGAATACATAATAAAACATTTCCATCCTCTCTAGAAGCCTTTTAAAAATACGTACCATAATCAGTATAGCTAAGAAAGGGTACTTTCCATGTTCAAGTTCTGCTGTTTCTTGAGGTTGAGAATCCTTTTATGATCTTGGGAGGATGAGACTGTGCTGCTTTTGTTAGCTTCATCATTTTCACCTATGCTTTTCATTCCTCATCTTTATGTATATACATTTTATATAATTAAATGTTATTTTTTCAAATATTTTATATGCAAATTTACAAAGTGCAACTATTATATATAAATTAGAATAACTTGTTATTTATGTTATATGAAGTTTAAATATAATTTTACTTTATCTGGTATTGATTGTTTAGTTTCTATGCATTGATATTTTATATGATTTTTCCAAGTATATCCCAAAATATTTCTTCTAAATTCTACTAATTAATTCCTGTAATACTCCTGAGGGTTATTTATAAACTAGAACTATAAAGAGGATTTATAGAGAAAATTAGGTCCCTGATTCAGATTGGGTTTCCATTATGGACTAGAAACATATTGATATGATTAAAAAATAATAATAATACATGTCACAGAGGAAAAAAATAAATCTGCAGCATCCTGGCTAGCTATGTGACCTCAGGCAAGTTACATGGTGTATCCAGATCTCATTTTCTTCATCTCTAATAGAAAAGATTTGACAAATCCCATTTTTTAAGTATTTTAAGGCTTTTCTACTTATACGATTCCAGGATGTATGTTCTAGGTGGTAAATGGTAGTGCCTTTAATTTGTAGAGAATGGTATGAGAATTCCATGTGAAAATATAAACTGTCAACACAAAATTCTCCTGCTCTGAGGAATACTTTTGCATTTTCCTCAATCTCCTTTGGAGGATTTAAGCAGTTTCCTTAGAAGCCAACAGACAGAGTGAGGAAGGGGTCATGTGATAGAAGCCAGCGATAAAGGAAGAACAACACAAAGGATGCTTTGGGAAAAATAGTACAGTAAGGCTAGGGAATACTTCTCTCCAACAAAAAGACCCAGGTCACAACTCTATCTCTTCAGAAGCCAATCTTCCTTTCAAAATGTAAATTTCCATATCTTTCTGTCTTTACAGAAGTCCTGCTCATTGCTGGGTTTAAAATAAATGCTTTCTGTGTGTAACCTTCCTATAGGAAAAAAGGAATATGGGGAGGTGGAAGGTGCAGTCCAAGAAGTGATTAAGAATATCTAGCAGATTTTCCCAGACTGTAAATCTTTACAAATCTCTGAGGCTAATGAGGTGATTTATTGTGCTATAATGCACAGTGAATTACACAGACACTTCTTTGTGATCATACTGCAGAATGGAACTAAATACTAAATACCAATAGCACTTCCATGATTCTTATAGATGTCATTCATATGGCATGTTTATGCTCTTTTTTTCTTATATAGCAATTCTTATTCTTAGCTTTCAGGCAGTTTATGGAATCTTTTTTGTCATTTTAATAATCTTATTCCACTTGAGAAATGCAAGGTATAATTTTTAAGTATAAAGACTCTTGCTTTTATACTAAATGCTTTGCAATAAAAATTTTGAAAAAAACTCTGACTTTTTAGTATTTGAATTTTTTGAGCTACTTCTTCACAATTTCTCATCGGTAGTATTTGGTATTGTCCTTATTAACCTACAGTGCACTGTGTTCTGGAAAGGCTTAAAAATTGGTCATGTAAAAATAAAGTTAGTGAAACAGAAAGGAAACCACAGTCAGGAAATGGAAGGTAGAAGCAAATGTACTAAGCATGAGTTAGACCAAGTTTGGCCTTTGGAGTGAGGCAGCCCAAGTTTAAAAATTTTGTCTGTGATTCAATAGCTCTGTGACCTTGAGAAAGTTACTATAGATTTCTGAGTCTCAGTTGAGTAGATGATATTAATTGTAACTTCATAGCATTATAATAAGTATTAAATAAAGGACCTAACAGTCTCTGGGAGAGCATGTAAGATTCCTAAATATTAATTTCTGTTAATATTAGCATTATTATCATAATTATGTTATTTTCTTTCATTGACAATGCAATTAGAGCAGAAAATGAGCAATAAAACAGTGCTTCTCAAACTTAAATGTGTATATAAATCCCCTGGAGTTTTGTCAAAATGCAAATTCTGATTCAGCAGGTCTGATTTCTAAGGAGTTCCATGTGATGCTGATGCTGTTAGTCCACCTACAGACCATGGTTTGTGTATTAGATGCACAGAATGTCATGTTTTCATCAGAAGTGGAAGTATGTCTATATCTCAAATAAAACAAAATTACAGCTTTAAATACTAATCCCTATGTCCTCACAATTTATCATTTCTCCCTCCCTACTAATGGCATAATTCTAATTAAAAGTCAGCAAAGAAAAGTATTAGAATTAATCTTCCTTTATTTATTCATTAAACAAATATTTGGTTATTACTACTGGGTTACTTGCTATAGGAAATAGAAAGATGACTTTGACATACATCCTTAAGAATCTATCTCACTAAAAGCTTACTTTTGTAGGAAGCTGAAAGACTTAAACAAATAACAATAATTCAAGAGACAAACTGAGAAGTCCAATAAAAGGTCTAGGCAAAGTGCTAGAGGAATTCAGGGTAGAGTGAAATTATCCCAAAATAACATGTACATGTAACACAAAGCTGTCTTTTCCAACAAGCACTTGGCCAAATTGTCAAAGTGAACTTTGAGCCTTCCTTATATCTTCCCTTTGGTTACTACATCCTGCTATTTGAGGAAGTTCTCAGTTTCCTCATATAATATTAGCAAACACTTAAACAGTGCATACTACTATATAAAAGGGACTATTTTGCTTGCTTTATTTACATATATTAATTAATTTAATCTTCACAATGAGCTATGAAGTAAATAGCATTATTTTCCTTGTTTTATAGATGAGGAAACAGAATCAGAGACATTAAATAATCTCAGGTTTTTAAAATATCAGCCCTCACCCAGCTTGTTTACCCTCTGTGTTAGTCTGTGCTGCTATAACAAAATATCACATATGGGGTAATTTATAAATAATATAAATTAATTTTTCACAGTTCTGGTGGTTGGAAGTCGAAAATCAAGGCACTGGCAGATTTGGTGTTTGGTGAAGGCTGCTCTCTCCTCCCAAGATGGCACCTTCTTGCTTCTTCCTTCCATGGCAAAAGGGAGCAAAAAAGAATAAACACTGTCCTCACATGGCAGAAGAAATGATGGAACAAGCACCTCTCTGAAACCCCTTTGATAAGGGCATTAATCCCATTCATGAGAGCAGATCCCTCATGAATTAATTACACCTCTAGAGGCTTCATTTCTTAGTATCATTGCCTTGGGATTTTATTTCCAATGTATAAATTTTGGGGGACATATAGATTCAAATCATAGCACCTTCCAAATTCTAATGACTCTGTCATGCCTGTTCTCCTTGAAGTTTCCTCTGCTTTGCTCTCTTCATTTTCACCATCACAACTCACCTCTCAGTTTCATTTCTTTAAGTAATTTGTATATTATAAGATGATTCTTGTGTATAGAAGACCTTCAAACATATTTTTCATATGAACTAAATAGATAAATATATAAATGCATGCTAAATATTAGTAAATGATATAATGATCTAAAGATTTATCTACTCTCCAAATATAGTTGCTTTTAGTAGCAATCTCCTGTCACATTCAAAGGCAGGGATAAAAATTTAGCCTGTGGGCAAAGAAGATGTAAAGCTGTGGTATGTTCTTTGACAACTCACTTTCATAGCACTGGGGCATGCTCAACTTTCTCCTACATGTTGAAACAACACAATATATATTTTATTTTCTGAGATGTGAATGTATGTACCTTATATTTTTAAAAGTACAACTTTTAAAAGAGAGAAAACTTTAAGGAGTATATTTAATAGAGATCCTTTTCCTGAGTTATCTGCTGTTTTGTTTTCTGCTGTCTTTATTTTTATGATGTGCTTTAAGTCTCTGAGCAAAGTATAGAGTTATAAATTATATGCCTTTTCAAATCTGTTCAGAACAGACAAGTTTCTCTTTTAGAATATTCTTCATTTTTGTAGAATATTTTTCTTCCAATTTCTTACTAGATTATACTCCCTTCCCTAACCCTGCTACATGAATACCTGTATGCAAACAATATTATGATATTTTAAAATTAAAGCCATTGTAGGAGATTATTGTAGTCATAAAAATGATCAGGTATAAGCTGGCTCAGCCATTCCAGGGCCTGGCTGTCAGTCCCTTGTCTAATATTTCAAAAAGGTACTGGATCTGAGGTGCTGTGATGACCCCTTGGATAGTCTCATAAACATCTTTGCCTCTTGCTCCCTCTAACTTCCACAAGATCAACTCTAATCACATGTGGATGCATGTGTCATTATGTGATAGTTGCCAATAAAAGTTGATAAGAAATTTTATCATGGTAAACTAAAGGCAAATAGGCTTCAGAGAAATGAGCATGAACATAAGAATGGTGCATGGTAAGCAAACCTCACTGAAGAGTCATTCCATAAAAAAAAAAAAATTACCAGAAAATCCATTAGACTCAGATAAAAATTAAGATCACTTTATAGAAAAACAAAATAAAGTATGTGAAAATGTTATGCTCTGTGCCAAACTAATATTATCCATGGTGTTGAAACGTTTGTGGTCTTGCCTTTGAGGAAGCTAAAAGGTCAGAAACCACAAAGATGAATGTGTGCTGTCATTTGCACAGTTTCTAATTTTTCTTATTATTTCCATAATGATATGTACTATTTCAACAGAGAGATCCTCTTGAGAGTTGCTTTTAATGTTTTCAGGCAGGCAGCAGTTTTGGCTTTCATGTTTTGGCCTTGGCCAAGGAGTTCAGATATACTTTTCATTTATTCAGCAAAAATGTATTTATTATTATAAATATTAATAAATAGTTTTAAAAATTACTTTTGATTACTACACTGTAAATTGCATAAAGTCAAGGGCCATATCAAGTTTGAACACCATTGTATACCCCACATCTTGCACAGGTTTGGAAAAAATTGACATGGCTCATGTTTTTTGAATAAATAATGGAAAGAATAAATGAAATTTAACAAAATGCTTTACTCTCCACTCTCTGGTCCAGGGCTTTAGATTAACAATGTGTGAAAATCATAAAATTCATAGACAAACCCCTGTCCTTCAGAAGCTAATTCTCTAGTTGAAGAGATATATGCACACAAAAGTTTAAGGAAAAATAATTAGGTTTTTGCAAGTATATGAAAAATGTAGTACAAAAACCTTATTTCCCTTTATTCAACACATTTTATAAAAGTTTTTATTATTTATACATTGCTGATTGGTAGCAGAGCTTATATGTGGACAGAACTATAAAACAATTGAGGACAAGAACCACAATTAAAGAACAAATAGACTATTAACATTCAAAGGACAGAATTACTTGTATTGGCTAGGCAAATCAAAGAAAGATTTATGAGTACATGTACACTGAGTATTGAAGGATGAGTATGTTATCATTATGCCAGAATCAATAAATATTTTAGATAGGAAGAAAAATATAATTATATATCTTTGTGTGTTCAATAGAAGAAACAGTAATATTAATAAAGTAGAATGAAGTTATTTCTATCTTGCTCATAGTATTTTATAATCATTTATAAGAAAAATTTACTCTTAATGGTTGACATTATTGTACATGCTTTAAAATTGCTCACCTTCTAGGACATATGGAGAAATAAAGCCTACCTTGAATAATTTCTGGAGTAGAGCACAGGATGAATAATCTGGGTAGATTTGCCCACAATAAATATGGCTGTACTTCTTTTCTTAATTATTCCATCTACACAAAGAAAAATATATAACTCACACTAGAGTATTTAATACCATGCAGGGAATTCTTATCTTCTGCCTTAGGAAGAAATACATCATGACATATAAATAAATTCAGTCAATTAAATTAATTATTTTATTAACTGTCTATTATTTCTATAGGTTTAAGTAAATCTGACTTTTAATGCTATTTACTACCATGCTAGAAGCTTGCATGGGTAATGAATTTTTCATGGAAGGTTAGTTGAAATACATTACCATTGATTGTTTTTTATTTAATATTAATTGTTCTTGCATATTCTTAATAAGGAACAAGCATTTACTAGGCCTTATTCCATTGCAAATAGACTGGACCTATTGTAGGACTCATAGAACAGCTTATATCTGGACTCTTTTTTAGAATGGGAAATTCACCTCACATGTGGCTGGACTTCGATTGTGAACATTTTAAACATTATTTGCCTTTCCTAAAAATGACTACTGTTCTTTTCTAAGTTGTCACCATGGTTAGTTAGCATGCACTTGAACTATTATTATTTGGGGTGCTTGACTTTTCACAAGTCTAACCATGATTCTGGGTATTCATTAGTCCCTTGATGTTTATTTATTGGTAGTTCTATTATCTTTATTGGTTCAATTACAGTTCCATCTAAGATGCTGCAAGACATTGTACACAGGGTAAGGACTGTGAGAGCTACAGATTTCAGTTATTATTTAGGCTCAGAAACTTAGAATCTCTGTGACTTTGAGCAAATTACTTAGTCTCTAATTCTTAAAACATAAAATAGAGGTGCTAATACTGCTTCACAGAATTGTTGAAGAAATAACTGGGAGAAAAGAGATTATTAAACAAAAAGTCTAGCATTCAATAGGTATCAGTTGCCCTCCTTTAAGAATCTGTGTCGTCATGACTGGGAGATTGCTCGTTTGGGTTACAGATCCCTAAGTACACTCAAAATCTGTCGAAATAACAAGCATACAGAGTCGTATACTACACCTTCTCAGCCCTAAAATCTAGGCAAGTTAGTATCTCTTTACAGAGAATACTGTTAGTACAGTTATATGCTCAAACCCCTCATTTACTTATAGGCACTTGTGAATTGCTGGAGATGTTTAGGAAGAAGTCTGAGGTTGTGGATTATTTAAACCGAGTTGCCCAATCATGTATGTGGTCGAGAGAGTGTTAAATGCTCAAGGGGTACAGCTAGACGCCTCCTCCAGCTCATTTCTCCGGTGGTCTCACAAGGCATATCCATAGCTGTGCTCCTGGGAACTCCAGTTTCGGGCGTGGGGCTGGTGCACACCCACCGCCCAGGAGGAGCCCGGAGCCTCATTAGCACCACGGACAGCTCGCGCCTGGAGGAGGGAGGAGGAGGACAGCTCTCTGCGCCACCGCCAGGAGGAGGGAGTGCGGTAGCGGCAGGCGGAGGAGGAAGAGGAGAGAAAAGGAAGGACGGCTCCCAGGCAGGGAGTGGAAGAAATCTGGGAGCAGCCGGAGCAGCAGGTCCCGAGGAGCTCTTCAGCTGCGCTGCCCTGCTTATTCAGGAGGACGCCGCAGAGCTTTCCAGGGCTGCTTCCCAGTCCCTCTGGGCAGAAGCTGCCGTCTAGACCTGACTCCAGGTGAGTTAAGCAGAAAGGTGTACAGAGGAGTCTCAAACTAGGGACGTGGAATTGGCGAGGCTGCTTAGCTCCCCGAGCTCCGCTGCCTTTGGAATATTTCCCAAAGTCACGGTTGGTCTTGGTGGTGGCTGCACAGGCTGCGAGTAGGCGGATGGGCGGTGGGCAGCTGCGATTCGCACAGCCAGGGTGCGGAATTCGGATGGAAATCAGCTGAAGTAAGTGGGTTTTAGGAATTGTCCCCAAAGGCATGCCTTATATATGTGTTTATAAATAAGCTTTTAAGACAGAAATTTTGTTTTCCGGCCACTCATTTTGTCCTTCTGTCCTTAATTTCCTTTGCCTCATGCCCAATTTTCCAAGCTAAGTCAACAGATTTGAAAGGTGTGGAAGTAGGGAGTCTGGGCACACAATGTGAGAGGACAACCTTGCCCTCTAAGTGGGAGCTGGTGCTCCTCTCCCACTGATTTACCAGAGGAGAACCCTAAGAGTAACTTGAGGTTCTTTTGCTCTGTACCCTTCACAAGCTTATTAAAGGGAACTTCAGACTCTCTATACAGGCTCTGAAATGTGATTCCAATTTAGCTTAAAAGCCATGTTAATTCACTTCATCTGTCCTTCATCCTTTGTTCCAAAATTGGTACCCTTTAGGATTTCTTTAACAATACAACTTTTAAGTGAGTGTCTGACAGGGAATATATTTGTCTTTTTGAAAATTCTATGGGAAAGTGATGAGTTCACATTGAGAGGAAGGCAACTTTGGGGAAAGGAATTGATAGAGAAATTCTGGGATTGAAATTATGGATGTTTCCCACAAAACTTCCTTGCTTTATATTTTTCACGTTTGCTTCAATTTTATATATATTTTGTGTGTGTGTGTGTGTGTGTGTGTGTGTGTGGTGGGGTGTATGTGTATGAGAGAAACAAAATTCCTTAGGTGTGTTATGAATTTTTTGGTTTAGAAGTCCCTTTCTTACTAATAATACTAACTTATGACCATCATGGTCATAAGAGTTTTCTAAATGTTTTGCTTTTAAGTGTTTGGTGTCACTACTTTTGGTTTTGAATTCGATACTTGCTAGGTGGACCTTGCTAAATACTTGTCAGTAGAATTGGTGGGCATATACAATTAGTTATATGGCCTGCCATGTATTTTAACAGTAGTTAAGTATACAAATTATAAGTTTGGCAAATAAATGTTAGATTCTAAATTTAGGGGTGAAATTTAAATATTTTTCAAATATTTACTAAATTCTTTATTAGGGTTCAGTGTCATTTTATGTTGAAGAGAACTTATAGATTTTCCAAATTGAGATATATGCATCTATAGTTTTATCAATCAAAATGTAATATTTTACTTTGTTCTTCTTCTTTAACATCAGTTTGGATTCAACAAATGCTACTTGAGCATCTACTGTAAACCAGGTTCTTTCATGTATCTTCCTTCTCTAATATTTTATAGAAGTTTGGGGAGAATAGCAATATTAGTTCCATTTTGCAGATGAAGAGACTATGACATAAAGGGATTACTTTTCCCGAGTATCTACAATTATTACATTATAAGCTTAGGAATTATATTTTATTATGGAACATATGGAATATAATAATGTTATAAACCATAGGAATTTAGACCTGTGCTATTTTACTTCAAGTTTTGTTCTATTTCCAAACAACTGCACAATTGCTTTTAGTTAAAACTATTAAAATAGTTATATGTGAATATACTATATGAGAAAATTCCTTAAAATATTCCTTGTTTTTTTTTTTTGGTTTCTTTTTGAAATAAAAGATACTTTAATGTAATTTCACAGTTATTTTCCATACTCATATGCTCCTCACTTAAAAATAATTCCTAAATTTCTGAAAACTGACATGCGTCCTCCTTAATAAAAGGGATTGGCAGGCAGACTCAATATTTACTAAGAATATTCTTGCGATAACTTGTGTCTTATAATCAAGATAGAAGGCAGGCCACATTTAGTTGCATTTTTAAACTACTTAGTGTGAACTTGAAATTCAGATACCACTTGCTTTCAAAATAAACTGCCAGACTTCACAGTAAATAGTCTTTAAGATTCCTTGGGAACATTGGCAGGTATATCTAATATATATGAGAAAAGGAGTTAGGAACTGAATGTTTTTATTTTTTAATATGTGACCACATTCATAAAAATTTACTCATGAGTACTTTGGTGACTGGAATGGGCTGATTCAAAGTAAACATACTGTAACTTTTGAGGGAGAAATAAAAAACCCTATAACATTATTCAACTTTTTTATTCCTTTTCATACTTCAATGGTCATAATTTGTCCTACCTAGGCTCTAAATAACCCATTTGAGTTTTAAAGAGAGTTTGTGATTTTTTTTTCCCTAAATCACGATTTTGTTTATTTTTTTCCCTGTGGTGGCCCAAACTATTAGGTAGGAGTTTGTGATTTTGAGGTGGTGGTCAGGGTGCTTTTGTGTGTGTATGCATGTTCAACAGACAGTTTAGGGGTATGAGAAGTAAAGTTGAGCAAGAGCAATAAATACTATATAGGAAAGTTCTTGAATTCTCATATACTTTGAAACTATGTTTTTAAGTTATATATGTGAAATTCATAGTTACATTTGGGAACTAATTATATTGTATTCAACTTTGCATCTGATTGCAGGATTCCTTGTGCACTCATGGCTCAGGTATTCTGGAGTGAATCAAGATAATTAGTTTTATGGCTCTTGGCCATCTGACCTATTCCTTTTAGGGGCTGTCATTAAAAGGATGACTTAAAATAAATTTTCTGGAATCTCAAAATCTCTTCCTTCAGATCCTACAAAATACTTCAAACAGAGTGTATGTGATGCATACCATCATTTCAGCATTTCTGAGAATCCTCTTGAGAGTGCTGACCAAAGCCTCATTTCTTTTCCTTGGTAATCCTTTCAGATAGAGATGTAGCTGAAGAAGGAAGGAGAGAGGAAGATAAGAAGAAATGTATTATTTTATCCCTCAAGATAGAACAGGGCCTATTATACATCTTTATTTAGAAATATTCATCTATAAACATTCCTGAGTAAGAGAGGTTTGCATATACATTGAAGTAAAACACTTAATCAACTTCTGTGGTCTCTGTATCATATAGTGAGTTGGATATAAGAAGAGCAAGTGGGCTTCATTTCTGTTGGAGAACTGTGGGAGACAGTACAGAATACGCACAGGGTTACCCCAGCTGGGGAGCAAGAGAACTAGGCAGTTTCCTCCACATAATTTCATCATTGGTTCAGGGCTGCTCCAGGGACCAGTGGCATTAATGTCCTAGAATTTCTGTACAACCCAGTGAATGGGCTGAGACAGCTCTGGTTGCCCAAGAAAGATTTTGGGCAAAATCACTGCTCACCCTTGTACACTGATTTGTATGCATGAAAATAGTGAGTTCTGAGGAGATGTGGGTGGCTCAGTGACAACTCATGCTAAAGAAGTATCATAAACATTCACTGAAGAAAGCAAGTTCTTTCTTTCACATATGTTATGCCCATTAGGTCATGCTTTCATGTATAAAAATTTGTAGAAGCTATGAATTAATTTTTGAACTTTCCTTTCTAAAAGTGCTAGGTTCACTTAGTTGCTCACTTTAACCTGGGTAGTTCAGATGGGACATGAGATGCTAGGGAGATGATTAAATGTCTTAAGTTTTAGTTTACATACCTTTTTTCATCATGGGATCCATTCCTTATCCCCTTTTGTCATGACAGTGATGGCATAAGGGAGTATTAGATGAGATTTAATTCAGAAAAATATGTACACATACGAAGGGTGGATATGGTTGACAATCACAATTTTGACTGCAGTTGTTTCAATGCAAAGAAACTTTGGGTAAATACATCTTATTCAATACTTAAGGGTAACTAAAAATTGGTAGGAAAACTGTGAGGAGGCTAGAATGTTGACATTAACACAGGTTTCTGATTCTTAAAATGGGCTAATTTAATAGGGCTGAAAAGCAGAAGACACTGAACAAAAATTCTGCCATATGTAATTGATGTATCATTCTGACTTGTTGAACCAAGTCTTTAAATGTATTATTTAAATATGTAAATATTATTTAAAAATTAAATAATAGTTAAGCATTATAGAAGAGAAATATTATGTTTTATACAAATATATGCAGTACATTAGCTGAATTGCAGATGTAGAATGCACAATCCAATTATTTTTTTACTGAGTGAGAAATTTTCTTTTTTTCATTCCAGAGGAAGCTAGCAGATTAGTGTGACGTATTTTGCCTTACTTGAGCTCCAAAATTTGCAACCTAAAAGGATACATATGTAGACCTTTATTTTGCTTGAAGACTTGTAATATGAATGAGCAGTGAAATTGCAAAAGACAAGTCAAGAAGTTCAATAATTTCCAAACTGAGTAAGAATATGGGTAAATCATAGTATATGTATCAGGTATCAGATACTCACTTAGGGCTTCACAAGAATTATCTCAGCTAGTCCTGGAAATAATGGATATGCATCTTGGGGTGATAAAATATCTCCCAGACCTGAAATTGAAATGGTCTTGTGAGCTATATGAGCTTGAAACATATGTGTATCCTCTCTTTACCTCAGTTGCTTCTTCTATGAAATGGGGAGACTAATTATCTAACTCATAAGCTCTTTTTTTATGTTTTTGTTCTTAGAGTAGTACCAGGTCCAACTGGGGTTAGACTGCTATTTTTTTAGTTGATATTATATTTGCCCTAGTTCTGCCTTTTGTTAACTATGTGAAATTGATCAAGATCCCTTTCTATAGACTTGTTTCTTTATCTATAAACTGGGAACAAATTGCCTGCTATGAAGAGTGTTTGTCAGTACATTAAAAAGATTAGATATTAATTTTTGTAAGAGGATTAGCACATGGTAGACATTTGATAAGTATTTTTTCTTGCCCTCCCACATATTACTGTGGAGATATTCTATGTATTATCTCCAAGTTTTAATTTTTCTCCTCAAATTCAATGTCAGTCTTGCACAAAACTTTCCCATCTCCTGTTCTGATGTCCTGTAACCATTAGACTATAGAAAAGTAGAATGAGTTTTTTTATAACTTTAACTGTGCTTAGGCATGTGGAGAGAAGCATGCTAGGTCATAGGACAAGTTTTGATCAGAAAAGGGAAATATTTACGCCACAAAGCACTTACTCCTATCCACCCTGAACGGTTTTGTACTGCCATTCTGTCAGCACTAAGTGAGATTATTCTATTTAAATAATTTTCTCTTGGTGGTAGCATAATTCATGTCTAGACCTGATCTAATTAACATAAATATAATGGAGAATTGGTCAATGCTTTATTTTTAATGAGAGGATAAAACAGACACAGTTTTTAAAAATATTGCTTTGAATGTCTTTAAAATTAATTTTGATTTCTTGGCCGAAGATAGCATTATAAACTCACTGCTAGTGGTATTCTTGAAAAGTAACGTTTGAATCTTCTAGATATTGTCCTCAGTCTGGCTTAATAGGATTTAATTTCAGATGTAATTTTTCTTTTCAGTAAGGAAGAGTCTTCCATGAAGTTATCAATCAGCACTTACGTAAGGCCCGCTGCATGGGATTATGGGAAGGGTGAAATAGAAAAAGTTTCATCTTTAAATTATACATACTGGTGTATTCATATCGATTGGATGGTAATGATAATGGTAGCAATAATGTGGTTCAAGTGGTAAACAAGTAACATGATACAGTTACCTATATAGTCTTGTGATTGAGTTTAACACTCCATTTTCTTTCTGGAATTTCTTAACTTTGTCACTATTGAACTTTATTTCTTTTGCTTATTGTAATGGTGTATTAGCTTTTTACTGCTGCTGTAACAAATTACCACATTTAATGGCTTAAAAGAATACAAGTTTATTTTCTTACAGTTTTAAAGGTCAGAAGTCCAGCATCACTTGCAGTGGGCTAAAGTCAAAGTGTCTGCAGGGTTGGTTTCTTCTGGAGGTGCTGAGGGAAGAATCTATTTTCTTGCCTTTTTCTGCTTCTAGTGGCATCTGCTGTATTCATTGGCTTTAGATCCATTCCTCTATTTTCAAGTTGCGTTTGTCTCATTTCTGTTTCTGTCTCTACATTGCCTCTTCCTCTAACTCTGAATCCCTCTCTGTCTGTCATTTAAGGATCTTGTGAATACACTGGGCTCACCTGGATGATCCAGGATAATCACTTCATCTCAAGATCCTTAACATAATCAAATCTGCAAAGTCCCTTTGACTATGTAAATCAATACATTCTCAGGGCCCGGGGATTAGGACGAGAACATCTTTAGGGGCCATTATTCACCCTACCACAAATGGTAATATTTTTATGCCTTGAGACCCTGAAATTAATGGGCTTGTTTCTTCATGAAAAAAGCAACAATTTTAACAATTTTAGATCCACTGGAAGATGGAGAAGTTTCCACGTGACTGACAACAGATGCTGATAAATTAAATATCCTTCAATTTATTATATCTAGTTTTCATAAAATATAAGTAAAAGTACTGGCACTGCTAGGATCAAAAAAAATTAATTAAACCCATTATTTATCAATGCCAAAACCTGGATTACTTAGGTTTAAATTAACATAGAACAGTATCTTTGAGAGTTTTTATTTATGAAGCTTAGCTCTTTCTTATAATGCCTAACCCATATAAGAAACCACAGAAATGTTGGTCTCTTTTTATACTTTGCCAGACATAATTTTCAAGAGGATGTCAGACAGTAGTTCCATAATAATCAGTGCACTTCACAGATGTACATTGTGAATATTTTATCTCATGAGTTATATCTACTAATCATAGACTTACAGAACATATTTAACAATGGTCATGTCAGCTTTTCAAATCTTTCTGTAACCCAAAAGAGGACCATTGCATAAGATAGATTCATTTTCCCCCTTATTCTATTGTTGCCGATGAGAACTTGAAATGCCCTGTTCAAATTAATTTAATGCAAATGAATTCTTGCTGCCTCACAAGTAGTTTGTCCTTCATTTTTCTTAAAATTATATTGTAAATGGAGGTGACATGCTTTACTGGTTGTTGCACAGGGAGCATTGTCCTTCCTAAAAGCTCCCTCATTTGTCAAAAGGAAGCCATTAAGAGTAAAGTAAATTATCTTATCTGATTACAGTATTACGATTGACCTTAAAACGATAAATTTTATGATCAGTGCAATTGTTGAATAGTGTTTGCAGTTGTAGAGATTCCAAAAGAAACTCTTGTTGAAATACAAAGCTGCTATAATCACAAAAATATCCATGTTTTTCTTTTACCTTGTAACAGTAATGTATGCAGTTTTGCCTTATTACTGTCTCCTCACTTTCCAGAAACTCTTATGCAAACATTCTACATTTTTAAGGGTTTTTAATTTCCTTTAATATTTTAATATTTTATAATATCAAAGAAACAGTTTAAGTTTTCTGAAGAACAAGCTAAAAATAAAGAGAGTTTGTTATAACATGAAATTAAACAAGGGTGATAATGTAAGGTCGTTTTTGATAAGGGGCAAAATTCCCTTTGCACATAAAAGCAAACATTTTGCGAAGGGAGGTGAAATTGGAGGTACAATTATATTCAGAGATTTTATGTTAAAGGACTATGCTAGTGTTGAAGTAACTCAATGAGAAAGAGCAATATACATGCATATTTTAGCTCCCAGGTCCAGAGATATAGTAGTTGTACCAGAAATAGTCTCTTTCAGCTATTGAGGAACCATGTCCTCCTCCAGTCATGTTATGCCTCAGAGCAGGCACTTCAACTGAGCTTTCAGCAACCATAAATCAGAAAGATGGCGTGATAGGCGGCCTGTGCATATGGCCTTCCTTAGCAGGCCAACTGTTACTTTTGCCCACCCACATCTCTGAGGACATATGGTGTTACTTTGACTGTGGAAACAAGTGTGTGTGGACATGTCTTGGTGTGGGTATTAGACTGCTGGTTGTCTTTCTCTTGTTGCTCATGCAACCAACTGTCTCTTCATGAAAAATTAATAAGTGCTAATCCACAGCACTAGATTTGAGGGCGGTAAATGATGTTGATGTTATTATTAACTGACTTTTTCTCTCTAGTTTGATCACAAGACCTAATGGATGTTTGCTTACAGAAGATGTTTGCATATAGAAGATGTAAAGCTTATAGAAGGAAATGGTGCCTTTTCCAAGAATAACAACAGTCAAGTCTTTTTCAATCACAAACTGACTCATTAAAAAATACAAGGGCTATGTAAAACCAGAGCAGCTGAGGGTTCAGAAGTGCCGTTGAGATCATTTATTGTGGAATAATAAATTAAGGAAGTTTAATATGACTCTGTTGTTGTTAGCTGAGATTATGTGGAAAAATTAATGAGAAAATATGATGAGATATGCTGGAATGAAGAGAGTCAACTAATCCCAGCATAATTTATTTAATAGACTTCACAGTATTCTAAAACAATTTTTAAAAAATTTTTTCAGTATTGTGAATTTAGAAGTTGTAATGTGAGTGAGGCTTTTCAATTCTTGCAATAAGTGTGTACTTTTTAATGGTGGCTCTAGAACTACATAGACTGGCTTTTGAGCTGCATTCTGATTGGAAGGCAAGGTAGAGGGCTTGTACTGAGGTAGAACGTGCACAGGACTTGATGTGGACAATACACATCGATGATCGAAAAGAAGAGTGGGTGGCACTGCTGAAGATTATGGGGAAGATAGTGACACTGCAAGATACCGTTTGTTGCCATCACTGGCAAATTTGTACATTCATGTTCGTAGTAGATTTCTTGTATAATTATGTAGCAATTTCACACACTGTATTAGGCAAATCTGAAAATTATTCACTAAGACCATATTTGTTAAATATTAAGTATATAAAATCAGTACATAGACATGATAAATTTTCAAAATGTTTTTGACTATCGCTTGTTCTACGAAGTCTTATTTCAGTTTCAGTATCATGACACATCAATTAATCACCATGAAAGCAGGACATGAAATATTTGGCAATACAGGTATCAAAGATTTGTGGTAATGGTGATTGATGCACAGAATACAACATCATTATTGTCATTCACTGTCTTTGAGAAGTTTAGTTTTCATATTTTTTCATCTTACTCTAGAACTGACAACCTTAAATTAGCTGATACATCAAAAAACATATCTTCTTGGAATTCATGTATTTATTTATTTATTTTTATTTTTTGGATTACTCTGTGTTAGTTGCTGTGGTGAGCTATCAAATGATCAATGTATTTCACCAATGTGGCAATTCAGATGGTAGCCAATGGAATGAAAACAGGTTTACCACCAAGAAATACATTATATTGCTTTTATTAACAGAAAAAAAGTATAGAAAATTATATTCAGGGATTTCATGTTAAATTTTTTATTATGTGTGTTTATATATTTACAACTGACCTTTCCTTGGCAAATGTGTTTGCTCACACACATATATTCGTACAAAATCAATCTTAGAGATGTTAGGCAAAAGATGAATTTTTTAAGGTGACTGTTTCAAATATATATAATTTGTAGGAAAAATAGTTACAAAGTAGCAATATAAAGAGTCATATAAATGAGGATAAAAGGGAATGGATAATGGGTAAGAAGACCTCTAAGTGAATAATTGATTTGATTTAAATTCTCTTTAGTTTTTAACTGAGGAAGTGAATATAAATGAAATTATTATGCAAAACACTCCTATTTGTTGTCTATGCATGTACATATATGTGTTATAAATACAAAACAGATGGCATATTATTTAACATATATATTCACACTCATCTGTAAACACATATACATCATGACAACGATGCACGTGATACATATACACATTGTGTATTTTCATTTTTATGTCTATTAATTTTCTTACTTCATCAACAGCAAACTAAAGAAAATGAGTAGTATTTTTTTTAAGACTAGTCAAGTGCAATAGTGAGAAGGGGGGATGTGTAGAACAAGGAGTTCGATCTGTAACTGACTGTGAACAATCAATTGAGATAATTCACTACCTTCGGACCAGCCAGGAGTACTTTTTATCTGGCACTTTGATCTTTCGTATTCTGCATCTTCCAGTATCACATTCATGGTTTTCCATTGTTATCTTCATTGTAACCAGACCTCTAGAATCAACAAATATATTATAATCCTTGTTCATATTTTCAAAGCAGTTTGTCTCTGTAAAGGGTATGTGTGTGTGTAAAACTGTGGAAGTGAGTATTTCATCCTTAATGGAGAAAAGCTAGTCAAAATTATCCAGAATATGGTAGCACCGCTGCAACAGATAATCATGTATCTAGCGCACTAGTCAGTAAACAGCTGTTTTTGACCACCTACTCAGTACATGGCATAATGTTAAGTAGTAGAAATATAATCATTAAAAAAATTCAGTCCCTAGCCTCAAAAGTTAGTGTATAGAACAGATTGGTCAAGTTGGAACACATTTCAGAAACAGAAATTAATGTTTCTGCATAGTTTCCACTTCAGGAAGACCATGGTATACTACTCATACGCTTAAACCATAAGGAAGCAATACCTCCATCTACCCTTTTAGATGGTAGTGGTGGGGAAGTAGAGATGGCTGTCATACTTGAATTTACATACTGTTATAATTAAATAATTTTATATTATGTAATCTCAATAAACTTAAAATCTAATATTTGATAAAGGCAGTCTTTCAAATCAGTGAGTAAATGATAAATGATTCATAAAATGGTGTTCACATAATAGGTGTTTTATGGTCATAAAAAGTCATAATGCATCATTCACAAATATTAATTACAGAATAGATATCAAATAAACTCCTCAAAATATAAAGAAATAAAACCATAGGCAAAATATCATTTGCAGTATTAGGGTAAAATTCACTTTTCTAAGCATATCCCCAACCAATGAGAGAAACAATTTAGAAAAAAATTTATGGATTGGACTTTGTTAAAATATAAACCTTTCATATTTCGAAAGATACCATGAGTATGTATGAAAAGCAAATTTCAAATAATGAAAAAGTAGTTGCAATTCATTTAACATATTTGACAGATGAATAGTTCCAACAAATCAATAAGAAAAGATTAGTAGTCCAATAAAAATAAGGACAAAGTGCATTGGCAGGAAACATTAACAAACTCATGAACAGTAAATGTATTAGAATCTCTATTGTTAAGCAAAATGCCAAAAACAACAGAGAAAATAATTGATATGGAGATAACATTTAACAAAACTATAGTATTATTCATATTAAAAACAAATACATATATCCATAAAACCCATTGTTTGATGATAGTAATTTCCTCTGAAATTTGGATTATGGGTATATTGTCACTTGTGAGTCTATTTTGAAAAATTATAAATAATAGACATGCATTATGTTTAATAAATAGATATCCACATTAGGGGAAAATAGAATTTTTCATAATTTTTCCTCTGTTTCTAATATGTATATGGTAAAGAAAATGACAAATGCATGTTTATATCTGGGTAGTCTGTTTTTCATTAGTTCTTTTAAGCTTTTGCATTTTCAAAAATATGTTCAAACCTCAGAGCATGCCCTTTGCTGATGAAAGCAGCCTTTCAAGTATTTAGGGTAGGGGATTAGGTGCCTTATCAAAAAATATATTTCAAGAATAATTTTTTTAGTAGTTCCTGCTCTGAACATAACTGATAGAGAAAGATTTTTTTAAACAAAGCTTTTTGATGTACATTTTTATTGGGAAGAGCTTTTATTTCCTTAAGTGTTTTGTTGCCTAAGTGTGGTGAGTATCCGGCAGTGGAAGTTAGTGGAGCAGATGCTTATTGTGATATATGAGATGAACTTGCTTCCCTAAGCACGCGTAGGCAAGAGATGCATCTGGCTTCTGTACATAAAAGTCAATAATGTTCCCAAATGTGTTTGTGTACAATACACTGATTTTTAGGGGCGGGCACCCTACTTTTCCCTCAAAACTCGGCTTTGCTTAATTATGAAATTCAAATTATGCTAGAATTTGGCAATTCCACACCAGAGACAGAGACTGAGCAGGTGATGTTACCATGGTATATGAAGGTGGTATGTCCCACAGAGAAGCAATTTATATGGGGAAAAAGAACTGTATCCATAAAACAAGAGCATGTTTGTAAAGCAGAGCATAATTAAGTGTGCCAGCATGTGGAATACATACCAAATGAAATCCAGTTCAGAGGAGGAAAATAAGAGGAGGTTGAGGAAAAGAAACAAATGAAGGGAAGCTTTAAAAAATAAGACTTAATGTAAACAGTGATGAGAGTAAAGACAATTGCTAAGCATGGGGGAAAAAGCAACTATAGTTCCTTTTCTATTGTCCATATAGCCTTGAATATTCCTTTTTTATTTGCAAAAGGTCCTTTACTTGTGTGTGGTGAGTTAGCATCAAGGACACAAGATTTTTCTGGAACATACTAATCAATAGCCTAGTAGCCAAACCTTTTAAACATAGTTTTTAATGGAAATATTTATAATGTATTATTTCATTGCCATAAGTAGCAGTATATTATAAATAAGTTTACCTTTTTTTCAATCACTTAGTGGGTAGGTAAGGTAGAATAATGACCCTCCATGTATGTCCACATCCTAATCCTTGGAACCTGTGAATGGGGGAGTTAAGGTTGCGGGTAGAATTAAGGTTGCTAATCACCTGACCTTAAGATTATATAGGGTGGGCCCACTATAATAACAAAGAAGCTTATAAAAGGGAGGCCAAAATAGCAGGGTTAGTAGAAGGGGAGAGGAGACTGAAGCAGAGGTTGAGGTGATGTGCTTTGTTGATGAAAGCAGGGGCCAGGAGCCAAGGAATACATGTGATATCTAGAAGCTGGTAAAGGAAAAAAAAAAAAAAAAAGAATTCTCCCCTGGAGCCTCTAGAACAAGCAGAGAACTGATGATAACTTGATTTTAGCCCAGTAACACCCGTTTTGGATTTCTGACCTCCTGAACCATAAGAAAATAAATGTGTTTTGAGCCACTGAGATTGTATTAATTTATTATAAAAATAGTAAAAACTAACACACTTATATAGTGTTTTTTCTCTCTGTATATGGTGTATAGAATTAAATTGGATATTCCACGAAACAATTGGAAATTGATTTTCTTAAGAAAGTCCTTCGTATAAGAATAATGAGAACCTTAGAGTAATTGTTCTATTTTATGAAAGATGACTATACAAATAGCTTGAAGGTTAAAAAAGTGAGGGTCTTTAGAGGGCTAATAAAGTCATAAAAGTATCCTCTGAATATATGAGGCTTCTTTGGTACTTTGAAGGTTATGCTGAATAACCTTGTAATCTTTCTGGGACTATAAAGTCAATAGTAATTTTAGCTTGAAAGTGCTATAATTTGGAATCATGTGGTCTAATACTTCAATGAGAGTTGGGGTTTTGAGAATAGCTTGAGTTATTTGAATTGAAGACCAAAATATGGGTCAACAGGATACCCATTTATAATTCCATTTTCTACTATCCATTCTAGTCATACATTTTCCGGCCGTTTAGGTTAGGGCATTATGTTAAGTAACGCAGACATAGTCTAGTGGTGGAAACAGATGAGAAGTGCGTCAAAAATAATAAAGTGCTAAGAAGGAGCAGACTTGAAAAATCAAGGACAGGTGACAGCTTTCCAGAGCCACAGGATTAAAATCAAGCAAGGTTGAAATCACTCAAGATCCCTAATTTGACAATAGGTCGAAAAACTAAATTAGTCATATTTTCTTAAAACTCAAAAAATTTTCCTGTTGAAAAAAGTTTTTAAATGTAGTGAACGTTTGGGCTAGATTTTCCTTTAACATCTGTAAAATGCTCATGGGAAAACAGAAAACAAATCTGACAAATATGATGATCCTTAGTCTATGAAGGGTGTGATGTCCATTCAGAAAATAGAGGTTTTGCCAGGAAGCCTCTGTGCAAAAAAATGGAATTTTCCTTTGTAAGGAATAAAATTCTAAAAATGTATCCCTGCAACATGGAAAGGATATGGTTGAAATTAATAGCTCAACTTAATAAAAAAAGTTACCCTCCATAAAGTTTTGTGGTTAGTTTTTCCATGTCTTCTGATTAATGCCATTGCAAATCAAAATTATTTTTGGAGAATTTAATTCCCTCTAGAAGGTTTCATAAAAAAATTGTTATCTAATTTCCCAAGTCTTCTTTCTTTATTAGCCTTCTTCTAAATAATTATGTTAAATCAAATTCATGTACTCTAGTACATTTTCATTAAAATTATATCTTCTATATTTGACCTGTGTAAAAGTTCTTAAGACGTTTGTAAGGAACAGCCTATTTCAGAGATTATGGTATCTAATTTATCTGATTAATTCCTGGCAGCATGTTGAATTGAACAAAAGTAACAGTAATAAACCAAATATCATGATTTGAAATGACTCCATCAAACATTTTAAAACAATTTTCAAGTTCACTAATTTGAGTCATTATACTTGGCCCTAATCGTAGAAGGATTTTAAATGAAGCTCACTCAGTTGAACTTGGCAGATATGATACACCAACTTTTAATAGTCATGACAATCCTGTGCCTCATTTGGAAAATGATTGTTTCCAGAATCCCAGTGCTTTGACCATAAATGCATTTATTATTCTCTAAAACTTTTATTGGAAAATTAGTCTGATTTCTCGTTTGGGTACACTCTGTCAGATAGGATTCTAATATTTGAGTATGAATAAAACTTCTGGGCATTGAAAGCAGCTGGAAGATAGATGATAGGGTGACCATCCTCTCTGTCCATTCTGCATCAACGACCTCTTCAACTCCTGACCTAAAGGGCTATAACTTTATGGTGAAAAGTGGAACTGGGTAGATGTGGCTTATATGTTAAAATAATGAATTATACACATTTATTTATTTCAATTATATTCTGATTTATTTCAAGAGAATTCATTTTTATTTCTTTGCATTTCTTGAGGTTGGAAAAGAAGTTAGCGGTCTTGTGGAATAGTGAAGTCTAGAAAAAGTTCTGTGTTGTTAAATTTACTGTTTAGCAGGATAAGTCTACTAAAATCAACATAAATGGAACATATGGGGGGAATCTAGCCCCTTCAATTGACCACTGAAGAGGTAATTTAATCTTAGAGAGGTTAAGTAATTATTACAATTATTACAAGGTTATTTACCTAACTAATAACTAAACCAACCAATGTCTAGGTTTCCTAACTTTAAGACTATTCCTCAGTAAACTATATGTTCTGCAATAGAGTCATGGGTAATCACAAACTTAACACTAGCAGGTAGCACAAAATGTATGTTGCTCATAGAATGCAGAGCAAAATAAAGCATATTTTAATCCTTTTCCCTTTTCCAAATCCACATGTAAAAGGTTTCTTGTGGAATTTCCCTTCTGCCAAGAAGGCTACATATAGCAGAGAGATTGATTACTCAGACTTCTAGCAAGAAACACTTAGAATTATGAAAAGCAAGGGGCATTCTTTATTGATTTAACACATTCTACTTTTTCCACTCATAGCTTTCCCTAAAGTAAATTGTAATATATTCATTTGTCTTGTTTGGAGTCTGTAGTTAGAAAAAGACAGTGCAAGGACAGAAGATACACGCACACGTGTGTGTCTGTGTCTGTGTGTGTATGTGTGTATTGTAACCTTTCATATAACTAAACCATAGTTTTTTTCCTTTTTTTAAAAGTTAGCTCTGTCTAGGGAGAAACAGCAATTCAAAGATACAAGCTATTTTTGTAAAAAGCAACTATACACCTATCCATAGTGCAGATACTATGTCTACCTATTTTTTTCCAAATAGATCTTTCATTTTAACATGTACTTTATCTCCACAAAATTTAATTTCAGTCAGTGTACTCTTATCTAGATGCTATATCTTGGCCAAGCAATCAAGAATTCAGCCTCACAGATAGACTTTTCCTTTAAAAGAGTGTCCCAGCCCGGTATTACGATTTGTTGCCTTGCCAGTGATGTAATGATGACTCAGCCAAGTTACCTTCCAGAGTTGGGCTCTTTTTCTTTTTTCTTTTACTCAGGCTAACCTCCTTTCTAAAAAGACATGTTCCAATTCCTCAAAATCTCCACGCTTGAAGATTATGAAATGATTTTTTACTTTCCATGTAGCTTCAAAAATGAGACCTGCAGCTGGATAAGATGCACATGCACATGTGTGTATGTGTGCATGTGTGTGTTTTATTGGACTTAAAACGTTCATTGAATAAGATGAAGCAAATTTCATAGTATAAGAAGTTAAGAAGACCAAGGAATTATTTTGTTTGAGAAATTTTGAAGGAAAGTGCTATGCCATTGGAATTTTTCTATACCTTTGTGTTAAACATTAAAATAATTGTAGTGCTACGCTACAGGAAAGTGACTGTTGCTAAGTTCTACATTGCCTTTTTAATTATTAATATCTTAAAATAAAACTTGGTTGACACCAAGGGACAACTTTCCCTCTAGCCTTCATAAATTGAGAATTGTCTTTTTTTCACCCTCCACATACTTATGGCCAGAAGATGAGATGGTTATTCTTGACCCCATTACAACTTTCAGGCTGCCAATCTCTCTTCCTTTTGCAAATTATAGTGTTTGAAGCTTAATTCTTTTGGGAAAGTAGTCATGCCTGCTTTGTGGTGGTGACATCAACAGATCTCCTGGTCACTCTTGTCATTTATTTAAGCTTTAGATCCTTGCTCAAAATCTTTTTTCGGCCAAGTCCTGTCATCATTTCAGTGACCGCAACATCCACATGGAAGGACCATCAGAATCCCCTGTTCTGTCCACTTTTTACATTTTTATCTCCATTGCTTTTTTTCTTTCCTTCATTCTAGTCACCCCTCTTGTGGTCAATCCTGAAACATTTTCTATACCAGTAAATGTACCACCAAGATCTCAGTGCAAACATCTCACCTTCTGGACATCATTTCTCCCCTGGCTCATTTGCTCAGATATCCTCATTTCTACAATTCTGCACCTGTATTGAGACTCTCCCTAGGCCACAGCTACTGCTGCTCTGTCATAATCCATCAGTACCCTCCTGCCTTCATTTCCACATTTTCTATCTCAGATGCCATAGTTCATCTTTAGCACTCCCTTAAAAATATCCTGAGCTTCATTTTTCCCCCATTAATAGGACAATTTATTTGTTCTGTGCCTCTACCTAACCTTTTTTAGTAAATTTTTTTTTCTTTCTTTTTTTTTTTTTTGGTATAGGATCTCACTCTGTTGCCCCGCCTAGAGTTTAGTGGCATCATCATAGCTCATGGCAACCTCAAGCTCCTGGGTTCAAGCAATCCTCCTGCCTCATTTCCAGGTAGCTGGGACTACAGGCATGTGTCTCCATGCCTGTTTAATTTTTCTATTTTTTTGTAGAGACAAGGTCTCGCTCTTACTCTGGCTGGTCTCAAACTCCTGACCTCAAGTGATCCTCTTGCCTCGGCCTCCCAAAGTGCTGAGATTACAGCCGTGAGCCACCGCACCCAGCCTCAACCTTTAAATATTGATGTTCCTATGGGTTCCATCCTAATTACTTTTATTTTCTCTCTTTACACACTCTCTCTAACCTCTAAACACCATTTCAATAATAAAGCATAAATGATTTCCAGTCTTACAGTCTGGTCCAAACTTTTCTTCTGTGAGTTGTGATTTACTTGACAACAACACTTGGATAATTCATAGACAGTGTGTCCTAGTTTCCCAGACCTCAGTATGTGGCACCACCAACCATTCAGATAAGTAAGCCAGAAGATAATGGGTCATTTTTGTGTCTGCCCTCTATATTCTGATAATATCCAATTCAACATTTATTTTTAAAATATTTTTATTCCAAATATCTTTATAATTTTTCATTTATTTTGATTTCCAATTTCCCCAGTCTAGCCAGATACAAGTATTTTCTTACCTACTATTTTCCTAGATTCATCATTAGTCTACCTACTATAATTCTTTTTTTAATATATTGTTTATTTCAGAATAATGCAGGGGTACAAGTGTTTTGGCTACATGAATTGCTTTTGTACAGTTTGAGTCAAAGTTATAAGTGTTCCCATCACCCAGATAGTTAGGTGTGATTTTACCCATTTCCCTCCTCCCCCCTCCTACCTGATTGATTTCCATCAAGTTTTACTTCCATATGTGAACATGAGTGTTGATTGGTTAGTTCCAATTTAATAGTGAGTACATGTGGTGTGTGTTTTTCCATTCTTGTGATACTTCACTTAGGAGAATTGTCTCCAGTTCCATCCTGGCTGTTACATAAGGTATTAATTCATTTTTTATGGCTGAGTAGTACTCCACGGTATACATATACCACATTTTATTAATCCACTCATGAATTGATGGGCACTTGGGTTGATTCTACATCATTGCAACTGTGAATTGTGCTGCAATAAACATTTGAGTGCAAGTGTCTTTTTGATAAAATGGCTTCTTTTCCTTTGGGTAAATACCCAGTAGTGGGATTGCTGGATCAAATGGGAGGTCTACTTTTAGTTCTTTGAAGAATCTCCATACTGTTTTCCATAGAGGTTGTACTAATTTGCTGTCCCACCAACAGTGTATAAGTGTTCTTTTTCATATGTTTATTGGCCATTAGTCTGTCTTCTTTTGAAAAGGTCCTGTTCCTGTCTTTTGCCCACTTTTTAATGGGGTTGTTTGATTTTTACTTGCTGATTTTCTTGAGTTCTATATAGATTCTAGTTATTAGCCCTTTATTGGATACAGAATGAGAGAAAGTATTTGCGTGCTATACATCCAATACCTACTGTAATTCTCAATCCTCTATGCTCTATTAGCGCCATAGAAACCAAAGTGATCTCTTAAAATGTCTGTGAGTTTATACCTCTCCCTAGTTTTCCAGTGTACCTGGACTAAAACGCACATTCTTCACCGTTCCAAATAGAAACCTGTGTAGTTTCACGTCTCCTCCTTCAGCCACACCTCATCAGCCTTTCTTCCTTTTTCATTCTATCCAGATTCATAGTTTTCAATATTTTACTCCATGTGATTTATAGTTTTCTTCTCCATGCCAAGATCTTCCTCCTGTCAGGGTCCTTGAACATTCTAGTTTGTCTTCGTAAAAGACTCTTTTCCTACTGTATGCAAAGCTAGCATACTATTTTTAGGTCTTAGTTTAAATATTACCTGAAAGAAGTGGCTAAAGTCTGTATAATCCAAATTAATATCAGGATATATAAATTATATGTACAAGTCTCGTATCATCCAAATTAAGATTTCGTTTATCTCATGTTTCCCCCAACACCCTTGTTCTTCAGTCCCTTGCTTGACTTTGCATGTGAATACATTTTGTAATGATCTTCCCTCTTTGTTTAATTGGGTTTGTGCACCTGTCTTCCTCTCTAGATTGATAACCC
The DNA here is from genome assembly GCA_023783475.1 of Daubentonia madagascariensis. Taxonomy (NCBI): domain Eukaryota; kingdom Metazoa; phylum Chordata; class Mammalia; order Primates; family Daubentoniidae; genus Daubentonia; species Daubentonia madagascariensis. The sequence goes on along the minus strand of JAKFHU010001684.1, from coordinate 16,788,519 downwards.
TAAGAGTGCAGGGACTCTGGCTTTCTTATTCATTAATGTAGCTCAGTAACTAGTATCGTATCTGACATGTATTTGTTGAGTGAACTAATCAGTTATAGACCAAGAGGTCCAGTGGAGTCCACAGTCTATTTACTTCATGTGGTTTCTAAGACTCAAAGGTCCCTTGCCCCATCTTAATAAAAGAGGTATGGGTCAGGAAATATGGTCTGGGGATGGATCCACTTTAAGTCCGCTTGAGAGGGTATCAGGATAGTCAAGAATGATTTGATGGTACTTTAGAAATTCCACAGTCCTTAGGAAGAAAAATCACTCTACTCTCTGAAGAGACTTGAAGCCCCTGTGGCTCTTTAGGACAATTACTGCTAAACCTGTAGTTTTAGGTTTTCTTCACTGAAAGTTAGTCTGAATGTAGAGCTTTATTTCATTAAGATCAGAAAGACTGTAGGTTTCTATAAAATCTGTTTATAACTTTTAAGTATGTACAAATTTATAAACTAGTTATTCCTAATTTTAGGATGAAAAATAACCTCCTGGAGTTATTATAATGTATATTCCAAGGCATCACCTACAGAGGTTTTGATACAGCATGTCCTTAGTAATACTCAGGACCGTACATTTTACTAGGTATCCTGTATGATTCTAAAGCACAACATTTATGTACCATACTGTGGGAGACAGAAGGGCATATTGTGCTTTCGTTTCAAGATGACTGGTTTCTAGTGGTGCAAATTAGCAAGTGATTTATCAGTTTCCCCTGAACTAATGGAAGAGTAGAATTTTAATACTTTAGAGCTTTCAGGAATCTTAGAGATTTTTTTTTCATTTGTCACATATGTAGGGCCTTAATCTTGAAGAGATTAATTAATTTGTCACAGAAATTAAATGGGGTCAGAATTCAAGTTTCCTGTTCTCATCTGGGATCTTTATTCTAAAGCATGCTGGCATAGAGTTATATTTTCAACCTGTAAGTTTTATATTATTGAAAAAAGAAATACCATTAATAATAAAAATGTGTGCATATATTATATCTACACATATAATTTATATATGTTGCAATATTAATTTGGATTACACAGGACTTTGGACATCACTAGTAAACACTGAGTATAGCTTGGACTGAGATAGGTCCTTTCTATGAGAATTTACTAAGGTCAAAAAGATCCCTTTTAAAAATTATTCAATGGCACCTAGTACAAAGACAATATTAAAGTAAGGCTCCAGTATTATGTCTTAATCTAAGTTATTACTGAATGTAAGTCATGTGATGACGTCTAATGAAACTTTTCCATTGAAAAAAATCAATGTTAATAACTAGAACTCCAGAGCCGTAATGGGCTCTGCTATGTTTTTCTGACTTAGATTGTGTTCCTATAATATGCCAAGAAGAGGAATTGATGACCTGTGAACTATGGTCACTTCCTGATCTCATTTGATTCTTCGGCCTTTAGTTTTAAAAGGGTGATCAAAGAGGTTGCTTTATAATGGAGAAGTTGAGCAAAAGGATCATCAAACTGGGCGCTCATTGGTACAGCCCAGTTCTCACTGGAGAAGCACTTCAGTAAAGAGGCCTAGTGCCAATAGAGAGGTACTTGCAAGGACACTTTGTGCCAGAGAGGATGTTTTTTTAAAGCTGCTATAAAAACTAATACTAGAAGCTGATTGTAGCCACTCTCTCTAGATTACAGTGGAATAGCAAGTCTGAAGGCATTACTTATCTGGATGTAGAAACAGACTTTGTTTAAGAACCAACTACATATGTACTATAACTAGGCTGGTTGGTCAAGTCTCCTGGCTGGCGAAGAAGAAACTATCTGGAAGGTCCACATAAGAAGTAGAACCACTGGGGGAGAGCAGAAGGGTTTTTGAAGCTGCCAGCAGATAGAACCCAGAGATAGTTTGTAATTGAAGTGACCCTAATATCTGGAAGCTTTTGCTTGCTTTTATAATAGGTGTTCTACAGCCACTTAATTCAGGACTTTCCTTCCTAGTTGGTGCCTCTAGATGTAAAGCATCCTTCAGATCAGGTGGTATCACTGTAGGCTCCATTTGATAGAGCAAATCCTGGAGATAGACTATGAAGCCTCAGGACACCATGACACTATTTTATAGTGCTGTTTGCTCCAAAACCCTTGTTTAACTAAACTAATTAGATATTATGTAAGACAAAATGTAATATACAGTATATTCCTGAGGTCCATTTTCTTTTCTTTGGTGACTTGAAACATTTGAAGGAGCAAGACAAACACTATTGAGTCAAGGTGTGTTTGTATAGTCATTACTAATCGGAAGGCTAAGCTCACATATATCTTATGGGCAGAAGAGCACACTGGGCCCAACTATTCATGCTTTAGGACTCATTCTAATCTTTAAAAAGCAATAGGTACAAGTAAAAGTGCATCAAATAAGGTAGGCCTTTAGCATTTAGTTTTCATTCTCATGTGCATAAAAATAAGCATTCCAAAAAAAGATTAGAGAAGTCCATGGCATGTCTTTATGGTAAAGGTTACTTTATTTTCTGGGTCCATCTAGCATGCTTTTTTAAAATTATTTGGTTTTTCTTTCATATTCATTTTTAAAAAATGGATTGATTTTACCTTATATGAGCACAGTTATTGATTAATACCAAAATTACTTAGAAACTTATGATTTTTATATTTATAGAATGGCAGGGATGGCATATAGATAATATATCACAGTAACTTGGCATTTATGAAATATTAGTTTTCCATAAACATCAACTCAGAGAGGAAGGTTACATTTGTTTTCATTATAATAACATTTTGAAAGCCATCTCTTCTTTAAAGTTTTACTAAAATATATAGTGGAATTGGTGTTTTGTATGCCAATCCTTCCTGAAGTGTTATTTTAAGATTTTGCAAATACTGACTCAGTTATATAGGATAGTAAAAATTATGCCTTTTAAAATGACTACTGTGTGTAGGTTAGCAGAAGTTAAGGAAATATTACATAAAAATAATTTTCAAAAGTAACATTGAAGGGTGACTTACACTTTGAGTGTTAATTTTGCTATTTTGGTACCAGGTAAAAATAATTACACAGTGATTAGAGGGGAACAAAGATCTAACAATTAGTGGTTTAAAAAGCGTATGCATGCACACACATATACACATGTGTGTGTATCCCACTAGGATTGGTCCTTGGGTACAACTGCCTATTTTGCTCCCTGCCCCTAAACCAATAATCAGACATCACTATTCACTTTTGTGATATTATTCATGTTTTATTCAATGTAAAATTATTAATAATTCTAATAGGTGTTAGTGTGGTGGTGAGATTTGCCTTCGACACCCCAATTGGCTCATAAAATATTCTCAAGTTTTGAACTGTGTCTCATAAACTATTTCAAGTTTTGAGTTAAGTGGCATTCTAGTAATATCAGTAATTTTAACTTTAAAAGAGATTCAACAGCTAAACAAAACTAATCTTGTGTACTTAAAATTAAGAGTAAAATTAATTCTAGAAATCATACAACACTTGTAATTCTAAATCCAGATGTAAAACCCACAGGAACACTCATATACACATACGTTTATATATATGTTTTTTATGTGATAAAATATATTTGAAAGTTCCACATGGAAAAGGTTGATGATTTTAGGAATTAATTGTAATACTTAAATTGCCTTGTGCTCTAATGATTTTCAATTTGAAAATGTTTATTTGTGATCAAATACATGAGGTTCTATATGCAAGAGATCTCTTTTTCCTCTTCTCGGCATCATTTTTTGATGATTACTGAACTACAGTTGGAAGATCCTAAATTCCTGCTTAGTGGTTAGTTTTTCAGAGCACAGGCTCTGAAGTCATCCTGTTTTGGCTAAAGGCTCAATAGTATCTATTAATTGCATGACTAGGGAAATCTGTGGCTTTTCTGTAAGCTGTGAAATGGTGATTTTGAAACTGCATAGTTCATACGCTTTCTGTGAGAACTGTGTGAACCAAGAATGTAAGACATTTAGCACAGTAAAATAACCTGGGGTACAGTAAGTTTTCAAGGATATTTATTAGTACCAAGACTATCATAGCCATCAACATTCTGTCATGACACATGGATTTAGAAATGTCATTGCAGTCTTCTCCCCGATAGATCATTTAAAATAAGGAAGTTGAGTTAGGCAGTCCTTAATTTCCCTTTTCCTCTGATACTATGAGTCTGAAATGAAGTAATGCAAAGTGGATAATTAAGTCCTTCTCTTTTTTGATGTAGGAGAAAGGGAGAAGCAAAACTGCTGGGTGGCTGGATTCCCTTCCAAGTTTACTGGAATTATGATTGGGTAGCATTTTGAATAAAGGTTTTATTCTGGAAATCATTGAATTTATTTAATACTTTCCTTAGCTCCATATTTTGTCAACTGTAGAAAAATTGAGGTTTAAAAGAAATCTCTGATTTAAAATTCCCCTTGATAACTATTTAAATTGTAATCTTGCAACTTCCTAATTTTGATCTTGGAGGTGATTATCATTCTTCAGCATTATTATACTGTATTACATATTTATGCATATATAAAATGTATAGTTTTAACTATTTTACATGTTTACCCATAAAAAGTTTTGAACCTATCATTTTGAAACTTGCTATTTTTGCTTCACTATTAATTTTTTATACTTATCCATATTGGTACATGTGAGTCGGGTTTATTCATTCTCACTAGTATATATCATTCAATTGTACGAATAGATAACACTCCTTTGGTGGACATTAAGTATTTTCATTTATCAGTATGAGAAACAGTTTCAAAATGAACATTCAGGTATATTTTATCTCATATAAATATATATGTATGTATATATAAGAGTTTCTATGGGTGATACATCTGGAGTTGGAATTACAAGTGTTTTTTGATATCTATAATTAATTTTACTCACAATATTAAGTTAAAAAGTTTAGTTTTGTGTACATGATGAATCTCTTCATTTCATTAAAATTACTAATATAACTAGAATACCACTGAACTCAAATCTTGAGAATATTTTATGATATGCTAAACTTACATAAATGTGTTGAAAAGGCATTTTTGTATATGTGCGTAGCAATGACACGGTGTTTTTAATGCATCAATTTGCCTAAATAACAAGTTATAGTGTCCACATGCTATTTTTTGCTTGCCTGAACTATAATTGGTGTGTTGGGAGTACTTTTTAAGCACTGATAGTTTTAATGGCCTATTTTGCAAATGACATTTAAAAATATCATTCACATGAATGTTTAGAATATGAGGTTAAAGATGAATGAGGTTTCATATTAATTATCATCCTAAGAATCCTACGGGGAGGTGTGATTTTCAAAAGTTATCTCTTGTAAGCAGGATAATTTGTACATGCACAATGCATATTAGATATGAGATTTGAGTAATAACATATTTCTTTAAGAATGTAATTTATTTTACTTTCATACCTGCCCCATTTAGCTGTGCAGAGTTTAAAATGCAATGGCCAGAAGACAAGAAAGTGTCACTAGAAGTATGTGGACATGGACTCCAGGTCTGTTAATGATGATTGTGATCTTTTGGGGTCAACAGGGAAACGGACAAGGCCAAGGTAAGTGCTAGCATGTTCTAATCCTCTGAGAACCAGATGTGAGTTTCATTTTATGGTGAGATTATGTGGGTTTTTGGTTTGATATTTAAGTGATTTGTTATAATCTTTCCCCAAGTTTTTTGTTAAAATGTTCTGTAATGCCTCTGAATCAGTTAAATTGAAATAGAATTAAGTGTGAGTCAGTGTATCAAATCCGAAATTTTCACAATTGGCTTTACTTTGTCATGGTAGATGCTGTATATATGTGTGTGTTTGTGTGTTTGGAATTTCACAAGGATGTAAAGCATATAAAGCTTTTAATTATTGAAGAGCAGTTTTTGGATCTCTGTTTCTTTCCTTTAGTGATTTTTATATTTTAATTTTTTAAGTTTCAAGGACATATTCTTAAAGGATGTGACGTTCTTCAGAAATTAAGTGAACAATTTGATGTTCCTCATTGCTCTGCCAAGTATATTTGGGAAAAAACTGATGAGGAGTGGAGCTGCAAGGTTGTGGTTCCTGAAATGTCCTTTGGAGAGTAGAAAAAGGGCCATAGATTTTTGTAATAAGGTTTTCAATATTGATTTGATCAATAGCTGTGTGGAGCGGTTAGCGCCAAAGCTAGTATCTGTGAATGTATTTTGTGACAAGTATCATATTGTGCTTGGAAGTGTGTTGCCTGCTCAGATACAAATTGCAATTTAATATTTTACATAAGAAGTCCTGACACACCCGAATTTTTTATTTCCTCGGAGGAGAGTGTATTTCACATTGTTTCGCCTTTATCAAGGCTTGAAATGAAATCTGTGAGCAGGAGTTATAGGGGTAGGTATATGACTCCAGATAAAACTAAAAGTGTGTAATGGTGTTATGTAACTGTGATGGAATTGAGCTTTCCTAGTCCTTTGGTTTCCAAAATATCCAATAAATAAATATTCAAGTAAATTTATTAACTCTATTAAAAAGATCCTTCAAAAAGAGCAGTTTGCTTGCCATATGGAATATTGTTGAATGAAGGTTTTAAATGAAACAGATATTTTTCAAAAATACAAATGCATGCGTGTCTTTGTGTGTGACTAGGTATGAATATATACATGCAGATAATTTTATTAATTAAGATAAACTTTGATTTTAAAGTTTTTCTTTCATTCCATTAAGTATGTATATTAACATCTACTCGAATTCTCATTTTTCATTTCTTCTATGATACAAATAATGTCAGAAAATCATATTTAAAACATGTAGTTGTCTTTCAGCAAAGATCTAAAACAAGAATCTGTAGGCAGTAGCTATATTGCATGTCTGTTGGCTAAGAGAGTTGTTTATTCCTCTGGAAATGTGTGGAATCATTAAAATGCAGCATGACAACAGTTTTTTCTTTTTTTTTTCTTGCAATAGTGATCCAACTGGACATGTAGTATTACACAGGATTGCCAAAACCCTTCCTCTGGCTGTCATTTCTAGGAATTATGGCTTGTTCTAGATGGGTAATAGCTTATTAGATATTTAAGATATTTGATTAAAAAATAAGTATCTTCTCTCTTATTTGTCCAAACCCTTTATTCTTTCCTCAATATTGACTGCCCAAATATTCTTTCCTTTGACAGTGACCATCATTTATTAAAAAATGCCCTGAAATCAATTCCAAGCTTAGCCATAATGAAGCTTATAATGGTAAATGCGAGTTAAGTAATTTAGTTTCTTTTTAAAAGAATAAATTAAAATAGACAATGATTCAAAGTATAAAACAACTTACTAGAAAACATAATGGAATGCTTTAATATTATGATTGAGGGAATTTTGCTTCCTTTGTGGTAGCTGGATTGAGGGAAGCAGATTTCTTAGGTATGATAAGCAAACCTTACAATTGCAAATATAACCCAAGCTGCATATTATCATTTAGATCAATAAGCCTCATTAACTATTAAATATAATTTTTTTGACTTTCAGATTTGCAATTAAGCAGAATTTTAAAAGTATTTTAAAATTAAATTTTATTGGGTATCTTTCAAAATAAAAATCTAGCAGCTCCTTACTGCTGGCAAGAAAATAATACATTAAAAATTTTAAAATAAGGAGGGTGATGAAAGGAAAAACAGTATAGATGTATTTATTACACCTGAACTATACAGTTAAAAATGGTAAAGATGGTCAATTATATATGCATATTTTACCTCAATAAAAATAAATTTAAAAATTAACAAATAAGATTTTTGGTATATTAAGTTTAAAACTTTGCCTTAAATATTGGTTATTTGGACCCCCAAAGTCCAAGATTATGATTAACTGTCAATGAAGTACGATTTTTACAGCAAAGTGGATCCAAGTGTAATAATGTCATTTTCACATAAATTTAAATTTCTTAGGCATAAAAAGTAAAGCTAAATTATATTCTCTATATAAGCTTTCCATATTTATGAGTAGATTATATTCTAAATAAGTCATTGGGAAATCTGGATGTTCTTTCCTATAGAAATCATGTTAGACATGGTAGTTAAGTTGTAAGGACAGAAGACAAAGTCCATTTAATCAAGAATGTACATGAAACATCATACTCAGTATGCAACTGTGTGCAACCAGAACTTATAACAAGTGGGATATAAGAAATGCACTCTGAATTCTAAATGAGAATTTTGGCCTATGATTCCTCTGGGGGTATCAGGGTAAAAATAAGGGGAAAGGGATGGACAGTGGATTGGAAGCAGGTAGATGTTCCTTGTAGAATTTTTATCTGTCAAGAAAAACATCTGCTTGAGAACATCCATGTCCCTGACTTCTGACTTATGTAATAATGAGAGCTGGTCTTCAGAATAGCATTCCTCGACTTAGATTCTGTCCATATCTATGCTACTTAGGAGGTTTGTGCATTAGAAAGTGACCAATATGTTAAAATGAAGTCAGTCTTTAAGATAAATTATAATATATGTGAATTTTAAAAGAATGTATACCTACTGTGAATATAAAACAAGTAACATAAATGTTTGGGTTTATTTGTCTTTTAAGGAGTTATCATAAGATACACATTTCCAAACAACAAAGTTAGATGCTGACTTTGGGATCATTTAGATAAAACTAAACTAATATTGAATAAATATAGGTGTAACTTATAGCACAACAAGCAAAACCATGGGAGTGTTGCCTGAGAAAAGGGGCTATAGAAAGGCACAAGAGAGCCCAATCGATTTATAGGATTGATTCTCTGGAGTGCCGGTAGCAGTTATTTTATTCAGAACTGAGAAATTATTTCCAAAATCTGCAAGCCCATTTCTTTATTTCTCCAAAAATATGTTTAAATAATAATATGAGGTGTTATTAGGGTAGTAAACACTTAAGAAAAAAATAGTCCCTAAGGTCAGTGTGAATGTAAATGTAATACAAAGCAGTTTGGGATTAAGGAGAATGCTTGCTAAAATTAAAAATATTGACTTTGACTTGAAAAAGGAAATAAACCATTCATTAATACTGTTTAGTGATTCTTTCAAAATTTTTCTCTCATAATGGCTTTAATAAAGGAGTACTTTCTTTGGTATATAATAAAGGTGTGCTTTTTGGGGGACAAATATGAATAATTAAAAGAAGAACAGAATGAATATGTCACTATTTCCAAAAGCGAGTTTACCAGAGTTTTTGAATTAGCATTATGTTAGTGTTTCTGTCACTCAGATAGGGTTTAAATATAGTAATAATTTTTAACTTATTATCACAAATACACGGAAATTTCTAATCAATTTGGTTTCCGTGATAAGTTTACATGTTTAAGTTCCAAACTGAAACCCTGATGGCAGATGTGGTAAAGTCTGAAATTTTGAAGGAGCAAGGGGAGCTCACTCATGTAGCAAACTTAAATTTTGAGGACAATTCAATTTAATTTATCTTCCATTTTCGTAACAAGATTTTCGGTCAGAGATTAAGTATTTAAAAAACAAAATCTTATAATATCTGGCAATCTTCAGTTTCATAATCTCCACCATGAAACTATGTTTCAGTAAGGGGGCAAAATTTTGGAAAAGCAGATCATTTCGTTGTCCTATTTAGCAAGTTCTTAAACTACATTTTCTTGGAATCATTACATGTAATTATACTAAGCCAATCTCTTGCGTTTTGTATTTCATTTTCACACATCCCATTTTTCTCTGGAGAGATCAGAGAACAAGTATCCAGGAATGGCAGGAAGGACAGACAGATCAAGAGCTCTTCCCCTCTCTCATTCTCTGCCCTTCCTTCCATCCAATCCCTGCTACTCTTTTCCCAGTGCATTTTAAAGTTATTTTTATTGTTTCCTTTATTTTCTTCCTCATTCAGGAAATTTAAGTGATTGTGTAATTTTGTCAGTAACTGAAGATAATATCCAACTTTGAGTTCAAGTTTTATAGCTACAGCTTTTCAATTAGAAAATTTCTGATCATGTGATCTATGAGTTACATCTCAGGATCACTGCTGGTAAGGAATAATCACCTTGAAAAACCTTAATGCTACCTAGAGTTTATTTTTTTAGAGGTTGCTTGTAAATTATTTTCATCTTATAATTGAATATTGTTTTAAGAGGGGTGAGCTCAGACATTTGGCAGTGAATATTGAATGATTATTTGTGTATCCCAAGAGATATGACCATAAAATATCATCGAGCTAAGTAGTGGTGAAATTGAACTCTGGTATATAATAGAAGCCAATGTTTCTTACATTCTTTATCAAATGTAAAGACTTTTCTATTGAACTAGATAAGCATATATATAGGAAAATTTAATTGAATTTAATTTAGTCTATGGCAGAATTATGTTACTTAAGTAATTCTGGTTTGTGATTCAAACTTCCTAAAACTATAAATGCAAATATCCAACACTTTAAACCCAAATGAATACACACATCCAAGAACATTTAAAATCCTGTCATTTCTAACAACTTTTTCCTGTAAAAGAAGCCAGCCATTCTTAGAGATTATATGCAACACACCACTCTCATAGCTTGAAAGGTTCATACTATATGGTAAACAGGGAAAGCAGCAATTTAAGAATGCTGGTGGATTTTCTTTACAGACATTATTGTTTTTGAAGAACTTTTCTTCAAAATTTGGTTTCTTGATGAAATAATCTGTGTAGATTTGTTATGCATGTCAGATCCTTTGGTAATGCGAAGGTTGTATTTCTAAAAGTAGTCAGTGCGAGCCCATTTATGCAATCTGCATGAGAGATAGTAAGGAAGGTGTATGCTGTAATGTCTGGTAATAAAGATTTGAAGTCCTTCCTTAAAAAAAAAGTTTTTATTTTTTCTGCAGAGAAGGATTTCTTTTCACAGCTTAGATTAGATGCTTTTAAACTAAATCATTGTGTGGTATTTTGCTTTTGTGTTTTATACTGTCTTTCTGAACATCAAAGAAATTGCCATGGAACAAAGGTAAGTTGAAGAATATTCTGTTTTTATGGGGTAAAAATTTGGTAATTTATAGCTCTTTTTACTAAAATTGCATAATACTACCCAATATTTGGATAGCACTCATTCATAATATTTAAAAATTTTTTTCTTACCATGCAACATAAAATAGTATGCTTTATTTAATTCATTCTTTAAGGTAAATCTAATTTTAAAGAAGGTTCTTTGACCTTCTAAAATTAAATTTATTTAGGAAAAATTATTTGAAACACCATATTAAGTGATGTAAATATTTTTATTGAGCTTTAATGTTCTGTTTACACATATTTGGAACTGTACCGGCAGTTGATTTAAAATCAAAATTTAATTTGTAGATTTTGGTTATATTTGGAATTTGTTATGGAATTCAATAGGAAGAATAGGCAAATCTATTGGACATCATTGTCTGTATCATATGCTAGCCTCATGTCTCTCCCCAGCCACATATACAGAGAAAAAAGGAAGTAAAATTTTGATTAAAGAGATCATTAAAAAGCTCCCCCCGTAAAAAAAAAAAGGAATAGAATGGAAAGAGGCTTAGGACAAAGGTTCCTTCCATGAAGGAGGCACTTGACTTATTCCACTTTTACCCTGTGACCAGCCTCATAACCATCCCCTGCATTGAGGTACTAAAACTGTGCTTTAAGTGTAATTTTAGTTCTTTATGTAAAAGGTAAAGTACCAGAGCCTGGGTGTTGGTGGTCAGGAGATTCCAAGTGGTCTTATGTGTGAGCCCAGGTGCCACAGCCTTTGGCAGAAGTTACTGCTTATTCTTAATTCCCATTTTTCCTTCCTACCTCTTCAACCTATAATGCCATACCTACATCAGCCTAAAGACAAGCTTGAGAATCACTTCTCTGACACTTATTAGGCTTCTTTAAAAAAAAAAAACTCATGAATTACACATACATTTCTAAGTTGCCAACTGAGATTTTAAGAGACTCAAAAAAATAATCTGACATCTTTCCATTATGAAGGCTATGCACAGTGTTCATAGTGTTTGTCTTTGAGGGACATGCTCCATCCATCAGCAACTTTGCTTCCTTAAATCATCATATCTTGTCTAAAAGCTTTTTCTCAAAAGTTAGGAAGCACTAAGATTTATATATGGTCATATCACAGCATAATCTATTTATCAACTGTAACTTTGTCAAAGCATAAACTGGGTTTTTTTATAGTGTTTTACGTGTGACCTAGTAGTTGCGATGCAATGTATCTTAATTTTTTTCTTGTGATGATATTTTACTTATTTTTCCTATGGTAATTTCTGATGCTTGTTTGTAAGATCTTCCTTTCTCTCTTTATTCCATCTGACTATCTTCTTTTTGTCCTTAACTCAGATATCACCTACTCTGTGTCTCTTCCTAGATTCCTCCTTCTTATTTTGGTGGTGTTTCGCACAGTTACACAGCTCCCCATACACAACTCTATCACTCTATCAATATTTCTCAATCTGCACTATAATTGTTGGTTTGTGTTTTTTCCTTATTTATTTATAAGCTCCTTAATTACTCACACTGTGCATTTATCTATTCAACAAATATTTATAAAGTATTACCCTTGGGCTAGGAATGATTCTGAGTGAAAAAAAATTGACCAAAACTTCTGCCATCACGAAGCTTGCATTCTAATGTTGGGAGACAGATGGCAGACAGTGAGCAACATAGATAGGTAATGTATGGTAAGTTTAGATGGTGAAAAATAATACTGTGATGGGAATCAGAGAATTCTGAGAGGGTAATTTTTAGTGGATAGTCAAGAAAGGCCACACAGAGAAGGTGGCATTTGGGAGTCCAAGGTAGTGAGGGCCTGATCCACACTGGGGTTTACGGGAAGAACATCCCTTGCAGAGAGCACAGCAGGTATGTACACCGTGAACAGGATCATTCTAGTGTTTTGCAGGAACAGCAAAGAAACTACTGTGGTTAGAGCAAAGCTCACAGGAGGAGGAGTATTAGAAAATCTGAGAAGTAACAGAATGGAAGAGAAGGGATGGGAATTGTGTAGGATTTTCCTTGCTGTTGTAACGACTTTGGCTATTGTTTGGAGTGAGGTGGAAAGTTGATGGAGATTTTGTGTTTTCTTTTTGATAATTTACTATGAGTTTTGAATGTAACTACTAAAAAAATCAATAATTTTGGTTTATTACTCTTGCAATCAACTACGAATGAGTATATTAATGTTAAATTCTAATTTAAATTGATTAAAATAAGCTTTTATCTTTTTCTCTTTCCCATTACTGAATATGTAATTTTTAATCAATTTGAAAGCCTTCTAGAATAGTGATACAATGCAATTTAGCATAATATGTAACTTCTTTATCAGATTTAGGTACTTAATTAAAGATACTAATTAGAAAGGTCGCTTGCTGTGCTGGATGAGGGCCTGATCCACACATCCATGAGGGATGATGCTGATAAAACTGCTTCCAAATTACTATCACATCAATTCATACCATATTAAGTTGTGTTTCTGGAATCCAAATTTATACAATGGTAATGAGTTAATAGCTCTAAGTAGACACCTTTCATCTCTATAGTCAAAGATGCTTGAAAGTGGAAAAACTTGCTGGCTTCAAATCTTGGGAACTAGGAATAACCAGATAAGGTTTTTTGTTTGTTATATGTTTCCTGGTGCAATTGTCTTCCTGGTAGGAAAGTGTCTCCTTCCACCAAGCAAACACCCTATTCTGTCTTGCCTTGCCTTTTGGCCAAAATAGTGTTTTCTTGGGGGGAATCAACCTCGTATGATAGAACAAAAGGAGAGATGCTGAGGACACAAAGTGATGTACATTTTAATGCTGAGTAGAAAGCACAAAGAGAGATAAAAAGGGGGAGAAATAAAGAGAGGGAAAAGAGAAACAGTATAACTTAAAAATTAGTAAAGAGGATTAGGATATAAACACTAATCAGTAAGTTAATCAACAAATAGTGACAGAGGGTCTACCGTGTGCCAGGCATGAGGCGTAAAGCAATGAAGAAGGCAGAAACTCAAGGAGTTATAGGGTGGTGAGGGAGAGAGGAATGTGTTTGCTCACAATACATAAACAAACCAATGGCGTGGGGGACTATGAGGAAGATTAGATGTGAGAATGTGGTTGAGTAGAACTGGCAGGTAGGGAGGCACAGATCTGTCTGTAAGGGTTTCAGGGAATTTCTCTCTCTGAGGAAGTGACATTTCATTTGAGATTGGGAGACATGATGTGGGTCCTCTCAGCGACCAAATTTGGATATTGTAGCAAAGTTTGGATGTAAATTAAATCTGTTGAAAGGTTTAAGATAGAAATGTGATACAATCAGATTTACTCTTAGGCTGTTCCCTCTCTCTGCAGTATGACGGGTGTATTACTGTGGTGGGGTACATTAGTGGAGGAAGGGGCTCCATTTGGCTGACTGTTGTGCCTGTCCAGTTGAAGGATGATGCTGGTTGGGATGATGATTATAGCAACAGAGTTGTAGAAAATTGGTTGGGATTGGAAGTTGTTTTCAAGATAGAGCTGATAGGATCTACTGATCAACAATCACACCAAAGTATTTGGACTTGGGGGCATGGTGAATTACAGTCACTTTTATTGAAATGGGAAAGGCTTGATGACATGAGGTAGATTGCAAGCGGCAGACGTGTGGGTAGGTTCATGTGTGTGATTGATTTTACATTTTTTTCCATCTAATTGAGATGCCTATTAGAATCCAAGTGGAGATATAAAGCAGACATTGAGAATATGACTTGGCTAGATCTGTGAGTTTGAGAATCATAGGCCTACAGATCATGCTGAAAGTCATATGTCTAGGTCAAACGTTGGCAAACTACAGCTCAGGAGCCAGATCTTTCTCCTGCTTGTTTTTGTATGGGTCATGAGCTATAATTTTTTTTTTTTACATTTTTAAGTGTAAATGTAAAAGAAACAGAATACTTTCAGCAAGGAAAATTGCCAAAATTTGCCTCTTGGCCCACAAAACCTACAATATTTACTGTCTGGCTCTTTGTCAAAAATTTTACTGATTCTTGGTCTAGATGAAGCCCTGTAGGAAGAAGAGTATTGATAGAGAAGAGAGTAGCATAGTAATGGAAATTAAAGTTATGTCAACTGCAGGATATAATATAGAAAATTTAAGCCCGGATAGATGATAAGATCAGTAAGATATTAAAACAACAAATTCATTATCAGCATGATCAATGAAAACTTTGGGGGCATAAAGGAAATATCTTCATCAGGCCATTTACTCACTCATACAAGGAGCCTAGGCAGGAAATACACCATGTTTAAGGATGTGAGAGAAGGCGAATGTAGTTTGAACTAAAAAAGCTACTGGGAAGATGGCAATTAGATCTAGCTAAAGATTTAAGAAGTGCCAAATACTTAAGGCCTTTAAAAGTGGTCTTTAGAGAAAGAGGAAATTCTGAAGGTGGAAGAGCAAATCTTATCTGATGGGAAAAGATCACTCTGGCTATGTGTGCATCCAGAATGGAAAAAAGCCAAAGAATTAAAATTGTCTACTGGAGTTAGTGAAGGTAAAGTCTCAGGTAACCTTGGCAAAGGTAGGTTAGGTACAAAATCTGTATTGAAATGGGTCTAAGAGTGAATGGGAATAAAGACCTAGGTGTTATGTTTGGTGGAATTTTATCAATCCTTTCACTGTATGATATCTAGATGGTCAAAATAAGAACCTTCCTGTTTTTTCGCTTTTGTTTTATTTTTAATGTAAATTTGGATTAAAAATAAAAAAATATTTTTTAGATTGGAAATTTTGTTTAATAAGTGTAGAGTAGGGCAGAAAACATGTAAAACTCTCCAGTTGAATAGAATGCTAATATGACTCTAATGATACTGAAATACTTTTCCGACACTTTATATTTTCTACTCCTTCACTATTTACAGACATATGGGAAGTTTTGCCCTAGCCCCATGCAAATTCACCTGGTGAACTTGTTCTTCAATGAGACTCAAATATGTCCTTCTGTCTGCAGCCTTCCATGGTTTCTTTCACGCAGCATGGCGTTCCCTACTTAAGTCTTTCCATAGTACCCTGTAAGAAGACATGCTTCTCTCATGACAGCAGCCACCACATTATATAGTAATTACCTGTCGATCGCCCCCCCTAGAATGTGGCCTTTCCGTGAAGCCTAAGATTTCATAATTTTTCTCTGAGCTGTAATAATATTTATACTAAAAAATAAACAAGTTCTTCTATTTTGAATATCCTGTATCTTCTAATTTGAATGTCTCTTTTTCATTATACTATTATACTTAGCTACTATATTCTCTTATAAAAACAAGTTTTAATTGTCTACGAATACCTTCAAATCTAATCCTTGCCAGTGAAGATTAATATATGGTTAACATCTTTTAGGATGTTTCTTTCCATGCAGTATTTATAGCCCTCATTTTCATTAATGTGTTTAATGTTTAGTTTGACATGATACACCATGAGGATTGGAATGGTAAATATGTAAATCTTACACAAAGATAATATTTTGGGATTTTTGTATCAAAAATACCAATTATCAAAAGAAAAATCCAAATGTGATTTGTTTATATTTGTACTTGATATGTTGAATCTATTTCAAGCCATATTTTTGCTGAAGTAATAACACACTGTCTTTGGATAATTTTTTCCTTTAATATGTCTACTTGTCTCTCACCATTTCTGCCAATTTTCACTCCCCATTCTTTATTTCTCATTTTTTGCTATACATTTACTCTGAGGATTTTTCAATTTTGAAGTTTTGTTGGTTTCTAATAATTGCTACTCTCCTTGGATATACACAGATGTCCTCTTCCATTTTGTTTGTGAATTTATCTTAGAAGCATTTTGTTTGTGCCTTTTACCCCATTGCTTCACAGAGGTCCCTTTTGAGGATACTAATTTAATATGTCACCTACTATGAAGCTTAAAAGGCATGGATACCACTGACTTTTGCTTTGATATAGATTGAAATATTCACTCAACATGGACTAATAGGAATTTTTTTTTACTTAAATGTTATAATACATTGCCTTATAAACAACAAAAACAAACAAAACAAAAACCCCCAAACTAACATTTAATTTTGGTGCCCTGGGAAGTAGTTGCTTTCTCAATAAAATAGGTTTTGTCATTCAACTTTGTGTGTCGTTGTTGAACACACATGATGCTATATAAGCACTCACTCACTAGACTGGAAAACATTGCTGTGACAAATTACCAGAAAAATAAGTTTCGATTGTTCTTCACATTCCACAGATGACCCTTTCAAAGGGTATTTGAATTCATTATGAGTTATAGTTGTATTAGTATAACTTTAATTCATTTGTAATCTGAACCTGATGTACAATGCATTTGTTCTCATGTTTAATCATTTTTGCATGCCAAATCATTTGCAAACAAATGGCTTATCCTTGAGAAAGAGTTTAAGACTGAAAATACATTAAGCACCAGCTGGGAATCTGTGCCAGTGATTTTATCATTGTATATGCACATATATAGTGTAGGTGTATAGCACCTAATTTTATCCCCAAAATCTATTTTACAAATTGATATACAATCTCTAATCATAGTGTCTCCTCATTTAGTGTTATTCCTCCAAATATAAATTCTTATCTTAATATTGATAGTTTCCTTTGTAAAACTAGGCAATCATCTGTGTAAAGAAGGGAAAAATAAAACAAGGACCAATAAATTCAAGACCCCTTAGAAGGCAGATATCTTTTACAGCTGTCCATCCCTTTTCTTTCTCCCCTCCCTCTTCACATTTACACATCTCAACAATTTTTAAAAGAAATTTAGAACATATCTAAATGAGAAAACACATTCACCTTGTTGAGAAACTGAAGCGTTACATACACAGGTTATATCTTAATAAGTAAGCATACGAAAAAGATGAAGATGAAAACAGAATATGAAATTCTATTTATAATGCAGTTCTAGTGTAATGTGTTTTTTGGGTAGGCTAAGAGTATGTTGCTAGGAAATCTTATTAAGAGACCCACTGTACTAAATAGAAGAAAATGTGTATAGGTCTCTAAATTCTGAAATGTTTAGAACTGAGTACTTTTCTGGTAATCTTAACAAACATGTATGTTTTTTGTCAGGGATTGGCAAACTTTTTCCGTAAAGGACTAGACAGTAAATGTTTTAGGCTTTGCTGGCCATCTGTAGTTTCCGTCTCTCTTCTCTTTCTTTTTAAACTCTTTAAAAATGTAAAAAATGATTTTTAGCTCTCAAGCTTACAAAACAATACATGAACCAAATTTGCCCTGAAGGCCCATAGTTTGTTGACCCTTTTACAATGTGAGGTTGTTATTTTATTTCTGAAATGTCATATATGAGAAATTAATGATGTTTTTAGCAGAGAGAAATTAGCCTAAATTAACGGTGAGCTTTGGAATCCCAGGAAAGCAAATGCTCTGCTTATAAAATGAGTTACATTCTACCGATCTGTGATATTAGAAATATATGGACATTTCTAGGTTAAAGGGCATTATTTATGTTTTTTAGTGCTGCTACTCATGTGTGGCAGAAAAAACCAGAAAATTTTCCTTTTCTTTTGAACTTTCATGTAATGAAAATTTTAAAATCTAATCTTTTTCTGAACAATTGCTAATGTCTCTAATATATTTTATGTATGTTTTGCTGTTTGTACTCAATAACTAATGGAACAATCTGTGTGTGTTTTGCTTTCTCAAGTAAAATAAAATAAATTTAGCTTAATATTTATATTAAGCTGAAGTCAAGTAAGTATGAAAAAGAAAAAAAAACACAATAAATTTACCTTTTGATAACTGTAAAGTACAGCAGATCAAACAAATACTGGACTTTAATATCTTTTATTTTAGAATCTGTCAGTTAGTCCACAGTGCCCAGAAATAGGTCCTGATCATAAACTGAAATGCCTCACGATGCTATCATAACATGAAGTTTGGTGAGGAAAGTGAAATTATTCCATTCTTCAATATGTTTATTTTTTTTTAAAAATCAAACTATGATTAAATCAACTATAAAATGAGCTGTTTGGTTCCAAAGAGCAGATTTTTACTTTGGAGGTGGAATTGTTTTTACTATAAGCATTAAAATAAATTTCTCTAGATATCTGATTTTATTCTGCTTTATAACATAAAGAATTAAACCATATTTATTAATGAAAAATAATCTAGAAAAGCAGTATAAGGGCAGTTATCAGTCACTTACTAAACCTGTGTCAGAGTTTTTCCAATTAGATGGAAAAATCTGCCCTGTTATCTTTAATTAATAGTCTTTATTTTTAAAGCAGTTTTAGGTTTACAGGAAGAAGTGAGTGTGCATTTTCACGTCCTCCTCAATCCCCACCCCAATTTCCCTTATATTTAACATCTTGCATGAGTGTGGTACTTTTGTTATAATTGATGAGCCAATATTTGTATGTGATTATTAACTCAAGTCCATCATTTGCATTAGGGTTCACTTTTTGTATTATGCAATCTATAGTTGTTGAGAAATGTATTATGGCAAGTATTCACCATTACAGTATTATACAAAATTATAGTTTCATTTTCCTGAAAATCCTCCTTGCTCCACCTATTCATCCCTTCCTCCTTCCCCTCTGAATCCCTGGAAACCACTAATCTTTTCACTGTCCCCATAGTTTTGCCTTTGCCAGTAAGTCATATAGTTGGAATCATATGTTATGTAGACTTTTCATACTGGCTTCTTTCACTTAGCAATATGCGTTCCAGGTTCTTCTATGTCTTTTTGTGGCTTGACAGAATAATATTCCATTGTCTGAATATACCACAGTTTATTTATCTATTATTCCCTTGGTTGCTTCCAAGTTTTGGTGATCGTGAATAAAGCTGCTATAAACATTCATGGGAAGGTTGTGTGTGTGTGTATTTATGTGTGCAAGTTTTAAACTCATTTGGGTTAATACAAAGGAGTGTGATTTCTGGATTATGGGTAAGAGTATGTTTAGTTTTGTAAGAAACTACCAAACTGACTCCCAAAGTAGCTGCACCAATTCACATTTCCACAGCAATAAATAAAAGCTCCTATATTACTCCTTGTCCTTGCCAACATTTGATGTTGTCAGTGTTTTGGATTTTAGCCATTTTAATAGGTGTGCAGTGGTATCTCCTTGTTGTTTTAATTTTCAGTTCCCTAATGATATATGATGTTGAGTACCTTTTCAATACGCATATTTTCTATTCGTATATCTTGTTTGGTGAGGTGTCTGTTTAGACCTTTGGCCCATTTTTTATCTGGGTTGCTTGTTTTCTTATTGTTGAATGTTGAAAGTTATTTGTATATTTTGAATATCAGTCTTTTATCTGACATGTGTTTTTGAAAAGATTTTCTCCCAGTCTGTGGCTTTTCCTTTCATTCTAAACATCTTTCACATAACAAACGTTTTTAATTTTAATGAAGTCCAACTTATTAACTTTTTCTTTGAACAAGCCAAGAAATATAGAAAGCTTTTTATCATTTCAGATGACTTAATATTCAGGCAATGTCTATATATGCCCCTTTCAAAAGTCATAGAGTTTAGAAGCTCTTAACTCGAGAACAAAACCAACAAAATGACTCAGCTGTTAATGTTGTCTCTTATTCATTTTTAAATCAAGAATAGATTACTAAGCTTTATAAGCAACACATATAGACATTATTTTTGCAATGAAATACTATATGACATTCATCAAATCACCATCATTTTGGTCCACATGATGGTTATTACACCAAAAAGTAATTAGCCATAAATGAGAAATCTTTTGTAGTTTTTTTTTATACAGCCATTTATTTCTTTTAGCTTTTTCCGTTCTCTCCTTGCTTTTTCTCTAGTATTATCACTGCAATTGTTTACATGGACTTATTAATACCAGGTACTTTATAAATACAATTATTTCTCATACATCCTCTGACCCTGCTCCCTGTTCATGCAGTCAGGATAAAGGAAGAATGTCAAGATGGAATCATGTGCCACACGTGCCACATGACATGTTGGGTTGGGGAAAAAGGCACTAAATTTCTTTACAGTCTCTGAGCTTCCTTCTGTTCTGTCTTTGTTCCACTTGATGTGTGTAAGTTTTCTATTCCTCAGTCTTCTCCAGCCCTACCATTCTTAGAAATGCTTGATAGAGGTTTGGGGCTGTGTCATTACCATGTCCTTTTGGGTCACTCCAGACCAGGGCAAGTAGAGAAAAGGAATGTCTATATTTCCATTATACAAGACACAGGGCAGGAACATAAAGAAGACTGGGTAGCCAATGGATCTCCTCTTTCTTCAAAAATCAGTGACCCCCTTCAACCCCCACCACTTGAAGGAAAATCCTGCATTATTCTCCTCATTTTCTCCTCAAACTTGCTTTAGCAAAGCAGTTCCCAAACCTCTGTCAATGCGTGTCCTCTCCCCCAAGTCCAAACACAGTCTTCTAAGAAAAGTAGATAAATTTAAAGAAAATTGTGTACTGTATTTCTGCTTTGAATTTCATTATTTGCTGCAGATAGTGATACTCTGTGAAAAACTATAAAAAAGGAACTTAACATTTTTACCTCCATTTTTCAAACATTTTTGAGGAATATTTGTTAACATCTTGCAGAACTAATGTTCCATGAAAAAACTTAGCAGAAGACAAGGTGTTCAGTGCAATAATGCAGATATACACAAAATTAATATAATGATATAAGTGAGTTTTAAAAAGGTATCAGTCATACCTCCACTTTCATTTTGTTGGTTCAGGTGAGTCAGTTATAAAGTTGGAGAATTCAGAAGGTGTAGAACAATCTCCAAGTTAGAGGGAGGAATGCTACTAGGTGGAGTTAGCAGAAAGAAATATTGGACAAAAATCAATACATTCGCCCTTTTGCCCTCTCTTTATACAGTTTTTTGCTAGTGCAAATAGAAATAAATTCATTTCATGGTTTGTGTCACTGTGAATGTATAACTTAGCAGTAGCTATAGCAGACACTCCAATGTACAAGAGATTAGATGTAGGTTTAACATCATTATGTAATTTATTTGCATGAATGCCAGCAAGGAATTTCCACTTAAGCTCTTGTTTTCAAGATGAGTGTTTAATTGAATTCTAGAATTCATTTTACAATAGGGTTATGAGTAGAATATAAATTTCTTACCAAAAAAAAAAAACATTTTGTACACATGGGTTTGAGAGTAGCTTAATGTCTTTCTAACTTCTTTCCAGACTTCCATTTCCTACTTTTAAAAATGGCAATAGTCTCATAATGTGATTGTGAAGGTCTTAAAAGATAATGCTTGCAAAGATACTCTGTGCACTCAAAGTGTGCTCTATAAACTTCATTGTTGTTGACATTTTGCGTTTACGAGGCTACCATTTGCTGGCAATTCAAATCTGTGTCTGAGTTAGAGTCCCAGGTGTGGGAGGCAATGTATATAGGATTTTGGAGCACAGACAACAAGGTAATCTTATCCTCCCAGCTTGTGCCACTCACCCTCACTGTGTCCTTCCTTAACCTTTTGAAACAGCTTTTATCATCTATAAAATGGGTTATGACCTCATATGGTTGTATTAGAAATATAAAACGGATTTGTGACAATGCTAGG
Source organism: Daubentonia madagascariensis (assembly GCA_023783475.1). Lineage (NCBI taxonomy): Eukaryota > Metazoa > Chordata > Mammalia > Primates > Daubentoniidae > Daubentonia > Daubentonia madagascariensis. The sequence goes on along the minus strand of JAKFHU010001684.1, from coordinate 16,766,043 downwards.
TACATGGTTTGTGCTCAAGTAAATGAAACCTATTGCTTGTATTTGTCAATCATATACTTTGTCACATTTTATTTTACAATTCAGTGCTTAACACAGTTCCTGGCACATAGTAGGTAGTCAATCAATATTTGTGTTTCAACTGCACAAGGATTAATTATATCAAATTTACCTCCCTTCAGGTAAGAATATATCCCAAGGAACCTAGTTCAGCTGAGCAAAAGTTTGCATTTGGTAAAAATGTAAATTTGATCTTTGAATATTGCCTGATTGAACAGAGCTGTGGGATTCCAAACTCTTGGAACTAAATAATTGTGATCAGTAGCAAAATAATGTACTTTGTGTCCATCCTTTTAGCCTTTATAATGTGGGAATCTAGCACATAACTTTTGGGCCTTTCTACAATGTCTTCTCTCTCATCAAAATTCACAAGACTGGCTCACTGAATTGTGAGGCTTTTGCATTGCAAGTAGAAAAGTGCTGTTCGAATGGCATTTCAAAGTGATTCAAAATGACCCATTTTAGCTTTCAATGAGTAATTTTTATGTTGATCATCATTACTTTAACATTACATTTTAATTCGGGTGTGTTAAAACCCATTAGCATTTTCCTTAAAGCATAAAGATCACAAGGGGTCATTGAGATAAATTTGGAAATATCAACCAGTAGAGAACATCCTAGTGGGATAATGGTTTTGTTAATATTGCTGGTATTCTGTTCTTCATATGACCTCCAGTAGAATGTAAAGTGACCCAAATATAAGCTTCATGCAGGCAGGGATCTTGTCCTATTTGTTCAGCTACTGCCTTCACACAGCAGTCGCTCAATTCATATTCACTATTCAAATGCATGTCAAATGACGGGTCTTTTATTTTCCACTAGTGACTCTCACTAGCATTGGCTCACTTTACAGTAAAAAAAAACATGTTGGATTGTATGCATTGGGCTTTTATGAGAAAATGGATTTCTGTTTCTTTTTTTCATTATAACTCTGGGCATGTTGATGGATATCATGGCCCTGATGTTATTTTGGGCCATAAAATAGGAGCTATTAGATAGTTTGCAGTTTATTTAATTGTAATATGAAGTTTTGAGTTTTTATTTCATTATTGAATAATTTATTTTATGATAGAGTTTATTATCTTAATTGGTGTTCAAGAGCTACAAATAAATATAGTAAGTATCTCACAACCTAACAAAAGAAATGTAGTGGTTTTTACTAAAATATTTTTAAATGGTGAATATTGAAGTTAGAATTCCAAGTAATTACACTCATATACACACACATACACATATTAGGTCTTCATTTAGTTTCTTTGTTTCTATTATTGAAATTCCTACCCTAATAACCATATCAATTTATAAGACCCATTTTGAGAAGAAAAGAAAAAGCCTAAAACATAATTAGTTTTTTAAAGTGAATTTTTCTGACTTTATAATTAGATAATTTAATAAAATATGGGAGGGCAATTTTATATAAATATTTATGTTAAGATTCCTACATAATTTCCTGCATATATTCTTTTGTAGAAAGTGTTTTGATTTCAATATCCACTTTAAAGTCAATTTCATTGAGTATTTTTTATTTTACAATTCTAAGTCACTTAATGCCTTATAAGAAAGTCTTTTTTTAAGTTAATATCCAAGTTGGTTGTTATCTCTATATATTTTATTGATGTGTTTCTGAAAGCAGGTAGATTTAGAAAAAGTTTACTAAAAGGGATTTTTTTTCCTGTTTAGAAAGAAACTTGGCTGAGACTAAATGGATGCATTTGGTCTTGCCCTCTTCTCTATCTCCACGTCCCCATTCCAGATCGTTAGCTAAACTTGCATGCTGAGTGTGATATTCTGTTTTACCTTTCTTGTCAAATTGCTAGATACAAATTTGTTTAGTTTATCAACTGTACAAACAGAATCTCAGCTTCGCTTTTTAACCTCTTACATAACACGTTTGTTCACCCCCCAAATTTGTTCACCATTCGGGAGAGGACTTCATATTAGGCATATAAGAATTTTACCCCATATAGAATCTTCAACAAAAAGCTGAAAAAATGTATCAATGGTTTGAATGTGATAGTCAGAGAGCAACTGATATTAGTAAAAGTGACACCAAATTCTGAACATAAACCCTGTTTTACCTTAGAAATTGGGCTATAAACCAATTTTGTACCTCATTGCTGTAAACCCTATGTATGTAATCAGATGTTGATATGATATGATTAATTGCCTTGCTCAACCTCAGGATCCCATTCACACATAAAATAAACACAAAAAATGCTTATTGTTATTTGTTCAAAGACTTCTTCATGCCTTCATTTGTTTAAATACTTCTTGACTATATTACAGAACAGCACTCATAAAATAAAATATCCAATATTAAACCAGACAAAACACCTGCTATTGTGAAGCTTATGCATTAGTGGAAGAAAAAAACAATAAAGCAAAAACAACAACTATATAATTATAAATGGATATGAGCTAATGAAGGAAAATGTAGCACTATGAGAAAAAAATAATAGGGAGTTTAAGGATGAATAGGAGTTTGCTAGATGAAGTTTGTCAGTGGCAGAGGATTTCAAGCAAGAAACAGTTATGTGGGAAAGAGGGCAGCTTTTGGAATCAAGAATGAAAGAGAAAGTGAATGGTGAGAGAGGAGGTCAAATTGGTAGATTTTATATATTATCAATGGGAAATATTTAAGTCTTAAGCAGGAAGGTAACATAATATGATATATGTCCATCTTAATTACAAATTCTCATATCTCCACTAGACCTGTTTATAGGCAAAACTTCATTGTAAGGAAATACTAACAAAGAAAACAAAAGCACTAATCTCAAGTCTACTCTAACTGATGATCTCAGGTTAAATGGCCTCAACATTCTGTGATGCTTTTCCTTCTTATGAAATGATGAGTTTGGATTAAGTGAGCTATCTAATTTTGTTTAGCTTCAATTTCCTGTAATTTGATGGCTATCAAACATCATGTTTTGTTTAGCTCTATCTGTAAGCCAGAGTAACTTTAAGGCACTATATAAACTGGGAGAACTATTTCTTTACTTATAAACCTGAATATTATCATTACGTAAGTATATTAAAGATTATTTTGAAAGCAGAGGAATGAAGAAAAATTGTTAGAATTTTGGAGCGTTTCTTTTATTTCTTTTCTAAACCTAGGTTTTTGGTGGTTGTGGTGATATTTATTTTTGTTGAACAGCAACCATTCTACGTAATTTTGTAGTATTTTGGGTTGATGACTACCATAAGTACAGTATTCTCATGTGTTTTAAAATTTATCTTTGCAGTTAACATATTTTCACTGAATTATTTAATTATAAATTAAGCAAAAGTTCCCAATATATCTTCGATAAGGTGTCATTAGGCATTACCTAAAAAGGGTTTCTGAAGAAAGAATTTCTAGATAAAAAGTGTTAAGCAGGTTTCCTTAGTATAGTACTTCTCAGTCTCTAAGATGGAGCTATGGTATAAAATATTTTCCAAATTTATTTCACAAAGGAGCCCCTGTATTCCATGAAATGCTCATAAATTCTTTCTAGAGCATAGTTAGATTCTCTGCTTTTCAGTATTACACTTGCTTGTGGGAATTTATAAAACAGAATTTGATTTTGGAACTTCTAAATTTTATGTTCAGTTTTGAAATGTGTTTAATATACTGTTCAATTGTTAATGAATGGATAAATAACTGAAAAATAAATAATGGTTTGTCCTATCCACTGGGTTATTTTATGTTTTAAGTAATTTGATTACATATCATAAATGAAACAAATTTTAAAAATACATGTTGTCTTCCCAGATATTATAATTTCTTAGTGAAACTGTTAAATGCAATACAGAAAAAATATTAATAATCAACTCTGGTATAATATATTCAAGCAACATAAATAAAAGTATGTATATAATATTATATATCTACATATCTTAGTTCAGAGCAAATTTTTCCTTTCACTATAAAATATAGTGCCATTTTACATTTAGACATGGTGAATTTTATAAACTTAAGACACATTTTTGGCAGTCATTAGAATATAGACAAGGTGAGTTTAGAAAAATTTGTCATTCTACATATGCAAAAGTATTGAATGAATAATAATGACAAAATAGAGACTGTAGCTGGTGAATCCTGGACAGCATGCAGTTTTTAGGGCAATCACACACAGACATTGAAAAGTTAATTGACATGTTCCTTACATTCACAGAGTTCAGGTTATATGTATTACTTATTATGTTTATTATAAATATATTTATAAATTATATTATAATATAATATAGTATCTTACATATTATTATTTGTTATAAACAATATTTTGTTATAATAGTGTTTAATTATTTATAATAAACGTTCTTTTACTTATAATAATGTCTTATTATTTTATGAAATAATAATAAAATATATACAACCTTTATTATAATAACTCCTAATGCATGCTTGCAACTGGAAATAAGTTTACCCTAATATCAGGGTGGAAATGTCACCTGATATTATCAACCAGCACTCTTATGTAGTTACTTTAAAATTAAAAATTCTTTAGACAAGTTTCAAAAAATATATGGTTAGAAAAATTATTTCACTCTTTCTTTTGACTGCAGCAATACTTGATTTTATTTCGGAATATGAGGTGAGGGCCCCTGTTACAAATTGACCTCCTATAGTCAGTTTAAATATAAAAAATCAATTCTATATAAATTATTCCCAATAAAGAGCCATTAAACTAAGGAATTAAATGAAGTATGAATAGAGCAATGTAATTTTTTCACCAGTGCAAGAAACTAATTGAAGGTGTTCATTGGACTAATGATAGGTAAATGGAAATATCAGCTATTTGGTCAATGAAAAAATGAATTTTAAATCAAAATATTTTTGTTGCATTTTTTAAATGCTTAAATATACCAAACTTTAAATATTACAACAATATGAAGCTAGAATAATAATACAATAGATGTTTATAAAAATAAAGTTAAGTTCAATAAAAAGTTAGGTTTTTATTTCTACCTGCAAACTCAGTGTTTCATCAATAGATGGGAAATTTTCCATAACATTCTAAAGTCACTTACTTTAGTCTTTGTCATTAAAGAATAAAATTTACTTGATAGAAATGATTCAGAATGTAGTGATGGAAGAAACATTATAAATATTAATATACACATTAATCAATTAAATATATAGTAGTTATATATCATAGTTAAATATATAAATACACATACATATATATATATATATATATATATATATATATATATATGTATATATATAACTGGTATACTTTACCTGGCAAATTCTACCAATATTTTATCAGTCAATAGAAGCTCAAATTTTCTTGGCATTTTAGTTATTTTAAGCCAATCACGTTGATTTTACCAATGGATCTTGAAATGTGGCAGGCCAAATGATTTCCTCTTTTTAAAAAGAATTATGTATGGCCAACCAATCACTAAAATTTTAAGACAGTATGCAAGCAAATTATTTGTTTTAATTCACGAGCTGTGTAATCTTGTGCAAGTGACCCTACTCTCTATGCCTCAATTTCTAAAGAAAGATTCCTGAATTGCAGGCTTGGGATCAGAGTTGATTAGGAAAATGAATATGAAGATATCTGCCTTAGTGTTAGTGGCTAATATATACTTAAATGTCATGGAAAATTAAAGTGATTAAAGTAATTTTTCTTTCTTGAAAAAATAGATATATTAGAGAATATTTTTCTAATCTGGGAGATTTTAATGTCTTTAGTCAGTAAGTTGTTTTTAAAGATATCCAGGAGAAACCAGAGATGTGTAAAAAGATAATAAAATAAACACAGGAGATGATCTCTGACACTTGAACACAGGAACTGGGCCCTAGTCTCTTTTGCACTCTTAATTCTAGCAGACCACTTGGAATAAATTGGAGAGTAGTAATATTTGTTTATTAAATTGAGCCATTGAACCAACTTCAAAATTTTAAAATGTAGTTTTTCATTAATAGTAGCAATTATTTTTATTAAAGCTAGAACATATTATGTATTCAACATTTGCTAAGTGATTTATCTTTAAATATGTTATCTCATTTGACCTTAACATTACTCTGGGGATATTTATTATTTTAATATACAGATAAAAGGATTGATATTAGCAGAGGTTGAGTAATTTGCCCAGCCGTGGATACATTGCTAAGGAGCAGTTGAACTTTAACTGAGTCAGGTTTCTTTTGTTCTAACTACTATGCTGGACTATAAATTTATGAGATAATATGTTAAAATTCTGAGAATTACTTCTAGGTGATGAATTGCCCACTCAATTTTTATTTTGCTTCAGGCAAAATTTTTAATAAAGGATTTTAACATTCTTTGTAATGCCTGAGTTTGGGACAGGAAGAAAAGAGAAGAGAACAGAGCTGAAATGATTGGTACATTTAAGTTCCAACCTCTAAATAGATTTTATATGTGATCCCATTCAACAAACTGAAACCTTTTGATGGGTATAGAAATAGGAAATATAATACTATAATAAAAATATATTGGAAAACAGACTGGGGAAGATGATAGAAAAATCTTCCTTTTTTCCAGAAAATAATACTATTTCTTTAAAGTGTGTTTCTTTGTCAATCTTCAAAGTAGGGAAGAAATATGTCAGCAAAAATATTATAATTAATTTGTTTATTCTTTCATTGACATGAAAGCAAATATTGACTGATTAGTATGTAATACTCACTAATCTAATATGCTGTTGCTCCAACTTGTATTTTTCCAAAATATCCCAAACAACTACTTTGTATCAAGTAAAAAAAAATATTAGAGTAGTATATTTGTATTTTACAAGCATTTAGAATGTGTATTTTGAAATTCCTTGGTGATCTACTGAATAACTTTCAATTTCAAAATTAGAGAAGTTCCTAGTAATTCCTAGTAATTCTGGGTTAAACAAAACGATGAAGGGAGTTAATCTTAAAAGCAGCAAGAGAAACATAACTCATTCCGTGTAGGAGAACAACTTAAGATTAACAGCTGACTTTTCACCTGGAACAATGATAGCCAGAAGAAAATGGGATAGTATATCCAAAGTGCTGAAAGAACAAATAAAAGTTTTGTTCTGTTCACTTTACTAAAGTTGTAACAATTGTAGGACAAATATGTAAAGGGAAAAAACTTTAAATAAGAGGGATAAGACATGGTCAAGGGCCAGAATATAACCAAGACTGAATTCTAGTCTGGCTTTGTTGAGTACAACATGTTTAACTTTGGGTACTTCATACGTCCTTCACAAATCTTTGTTCCTTTGCCTGCATAATAATGGGCTAGAGCCACCACTAACATTTTGAGCTCTGAATACTGTGTATTTCTATAATTCCAAGTTAGTATAGTTCATAAACTTCCTTCTTGATGCTTTTCTTATTTTGTTCTCTATAGGGGATTTTTTCCCTCCTCATAATTCTGTAGCAATTGTGTTCCAAATGTGAAAATAATTGTGTTGTGCTTTGTGAAGATATATGTTCTTTTATTTCAGCTACCAAACAAATGTATTATTTGAAGTGGGAGGATTGTAGTTTTTCTCTGTGGATGAGTAGTTTTTTGCTTGTTTTTCATTTTACCTGTATGTAGCTTATTTGAATCACCAAGCACGTTAACCATCACTCTTTCTAAACCTATCTCCCTTTCTTTCAAGTCTTTCAACTGAGTTACACTAGAAACTTTCAGCATTAAATGGTATTGTGCCCAGTTAAATGCATGATTTTTAGTTTTACCAAGGGCAGTTTTATGTAGCATCTCATAATACTGTAATTGACAGATTTCTGAATTTCTTTTAGTCTTAAATTTTGAAACTTTAAAAAAATTGTCATTATAATACTTGATAACATTAAATAAAGAAAGAAAAAATTAAAATAAACATCTGAAAATGATGCTAACATAGCTGAATGCTAACTTTGGGAGATCCATTATGTCCTTTAGGCCACAAAAGTTATGCAGTTATGCTAATTTCATTAGTTCACTGAGGTTGCCATAAAAAGTCACCACAGACTGACTGGCTTAAACACAAGAAATTATTTTCTCACAGTTCTGGAGGCTGAAAGTCCAAGACCAAGGTTCTGGAAAGGTTGGCTTCCTCTGAGGATCATAATGGAGGGATCTGTTCCAGGCCTCTCTTCTTGGCTTGTAGATGTCTGCCTTCTTACTGCTTTTTCCACTGGTTGTCCCTCTGTGCACACATGTCCCGGTGTCTCTTTGTATGTTCAAATTTTCTCTTATAGGGTCACCAGTCAGATTGGATTAGGACCCACTCTGATGGTCTCATTTTAACTTAATCACTACTTTAAAACCTTATCTCCAAATATGGTTACTTTGTGAGGCACTGAGTGTTCGAATGTCAACATATGAATATATGGGGGCATAATTTAGCCCATAACACTAATTTACAGTACAGAGTTATTTACAAAGTTACTCAAGTTGACTAAAAGGAGATAATTCACTTTGTTCATGGAAAGCATTTTTTCCCCAGCTGTAGGTCTAAGAGTGTGTTTCAAACAGAAGTAGCATTTTAACATGTAAGAGATGTGTCTGAGCTCTAAATATAGGAGACTGTGTGGTGATTTCTTACATTCCAAATTCTCTTTGCCCACATTAGGGTATTTTTGCAGAGTATTTAAAACACTCTAATGAATTGATTGAATAGTGCAGGAACAAGAAATATGGTTATAATTTTTACATGAAATTTTTATATAGTTCCCTTAAAAATATAGTTGTCTTAGTTACCTCATTCCTCATATAGGCATTGGGTATATTTTGTTTTATTACTTTTGATCCCCTGATCATTCTGATGATGGTTCACACAAAATCACCATTGTGTTGCATACTGCTAAATTATATTATATTATACACATAATCTCAACATTTATATTTTTGCCACCATGTTATACTTATATTTTCCATGACAAATATTCTTAAACATTTCCACTTTAAGTATATTCTTCCTAAAATAGAGGCTACAGGAAGTCATTATTATTCAACTGCCACCTTATGTTTCATCTACTCTTACCTAGTCAGCACTCCTTACTCTGTGCTTATATTAGGCAACTGAAAATTTCACCTAAGCTTTAGACCAATTGGAAATATATTATTCTATATTTCAAACTCTATACCATTAAGTTCATGCCTTTCTACAATGTGCACATGTTTTCATTTCTGCTCAAAGTCAAACCTTTCAAATTCTCTGTGTGACAGACATGGATATAAATAGGCCACTGCTACAAGTTTACATATGCTGGATATTTTGCATTTCAGTAATTGATTATTGTCTACTAAGATATGAGTGTACTTGTCTTATTCTATAGTTACCATTCATTGAATTGTTAAATGTGAGACATTTACTGGATATTAGCCATTCTGATATGTAATATGCACAGGTACATGAGGATCTTTGTCCATGTTATTAGTATAATTATGTATACTCATATGTGGGTCTTTTGAACATTCTAAATTAAACCAATTATTCCCTAATTTATCTATATGCAACAGGGTTTTTTTTTTCTTTTGCTAAATTCTCTTAATGTTGTGTATATCTTAATGAGACACAGATGCTTTAGACAACATGAAAATATCTTCTAAAGTTTTCATTTTATCAAGGAGGGAGGATAACAAAGGCACATGATTTAAGAGATGCAAGAGTTAATTGATAAGTAGAACAGGTGTGTATTTCTGAGAACTCAAATATATATCCCTGCATTCTTCTTGTGAAAAATAAAATATCAAGAAATAAAATAAATATATTGAAGAATCTTATAAAATTAAATGGTACTTTGAGAAAGACTTTAATGCTCTATCTTTTGACATTGAAGTAGTAAAGTGAGTTTATTTTGAAATTTAGTATGGTAATGAATAGTTAGTAATTACATCTTTACATTTTGTTGCTCTTGAAATTTCAGAATCTTGATTATTTCTGCAAGAGGTGACAAATATGTTCATCTTAACTTGGCTGTTATAGAGGCAAGACTTTAATTAATCCATCTTAAGAACCAGCCACACTGTTTATTCCGCGACTGGGCAATTAAGTAATCCTATTAAGATAGAGAAGTCATGCCTAAAATTGGTTGGGTATAGTCATAAGACATAATTTTAGGAAGGTGAAATAACTTCTCATTAGCACCTTCCCTAAGAATAGATTTTTTTTTAAAAAAAGGCTTATTTGCAAAAAGAATGTGAGTGTATCATTGATTAATTTGATTTGTGCATGGTTCCCCATAAAATAGTTACAATGGCAACTGAAATAATGATAAATTAAAAGTTGTGCGAATCAATGTTTTTAGATAAACAGTTTTCTTTTCATTTAATTCTGGCTTATTTTCTGGATTTCAATAAAGTCTTCATAGTTGTTTGGATGTAGATTTATCTATGATTGGAAAACAGTGGTCTTATGATTAATAGAACATAGAATCTGTCGCTACAATATCTGGATTTGAATCATGCCACAACCACCAAATACAGCATCAGTGAGGTAAAGTCAAAACCTTGTTTTTTTCATATAAAAAGAGACATTGAACCGTCAATCCCATAAAGCTGTATGTTGTTTAAATGAGAAAAAAATATATCAAAAGCAAAGCACAATATCTGACACTTAATAGGTACTCAAGTGTCAGTGTCTGCTTTCCAATCCCTGCTGCTTTCTCTTTTCTATCCCCCACATGGTAACAACAGCTTTAGTCAGAATCAGTGTTCCACTCCACACTTTTTGTTGTGGAAGAATAAAAAGAGGAATCTATATTTTCTAATTGAGTAAATTTTATCTCTTTATCTTCTTGAGTCTCCAGAGTTAGATATTACCAGATATACAATTTGACCTCGGGTCTCTACAGATGTTATTTTATCCACACACTGGTGCTCACTATCATGGAGTTTTGGCATGTAGATGCAGGTCTTTGATCTCTGGGGGTTGTGTGTATGTGTGTGTGTGTGTGTGTGTGTATTTATTAATATGCTTTAGTTTTTGCCTTTTGAGTAGGAGGGAGGAAATCATAACTAAAATTTTTACTCCAAAATTATGTGTTATCTTTTCTTTTAGGGAATATACCAGTATAATTATTTAAACTTGGAACTTATTAAGCTATCCTTTTTTTTCTTTTTTGTAAGTATCTCAAAATGAAATGACTGTCAGCAGGATGAGGCACATGCCAGTATATACTGCCAGATTGAGACAGTTCTTATACCAGGACTTTTTTTAGAATTGTCTATATGCCAATCCGGAGAAAAATCTCAGTTACTTGCAGAGTTTTCCTTTGTACAAAAGTGAATTCAGTTCAGATATTTTGACTTGACTTGAAGTGTGTAAGTCAATTTTTTTTTAATAACTGGGACTAAGTGACCCCTCTTTTCAAATAATTCTAGGCATCTCTAGGCTCATTATATATATAAATCCAAAAAGGAAAATTAACACATACTATAGTAACTACAATAATTAAAATAAAACCCAACATTATAAACCAATACATGACAGATTTAGCAGGTTGTGTGTGTGTGATACTTATATGTTACAGATGTCTTCATACTAATAACTGTTCTAATGGCAAAAAGGGTACCCAATTAGAAATAATATTGTTAGAGTGCATGGAGAAATCTTGCATTTTTCATTATCTTAGTAACCATGCAGTAAAAAGAAAGCTTATTTAAAACTCTCTTTAAATAAATTATTAGAATTAACACAAACAGGATGGCAGGGATTTTAAGGAATAACTTTATCAAATTGCTCATTTCTAAGAGTGATTTGTGGTGAATATTAATGAAAACAATATTTAGGATGCCCTAATTGCCTTGATATAATATTGAGCTGAAGTATCTTTAGTGTCTGAAGTGTTCCTGGCATGCAGAAAATGCTCATTTAGAGTGTTGAACAATTTGAAAAGTTTTAAAAAGCCAAAAGATACCCATTGTCTTGAACAAATAATTTCAAATATAAATTTCATGTGATATTTCTAAATATGCAAAAAATTTACCATAGTGTTTTTTGTTTTGTTGTGTTTTGCTTTTTTTGAATAGTTGTGACCAAGATGATACATACATGCATGATCAGAGAGGCAGTTAAGCAGGACTATAGATGCCAGAATCAAGATTGTTTGTTCCATTGTTGTTTCATACATTGCAACAATATCATATTAAAGCCAAAGTCTTTGATGGTTTGACTGTCAACACTATTGACATTATTGTGCCCACAGGCTTTACTGGTTAGTCTATTTATTGGATTATTTCCTTTCTCTTTTTATCTTCAATTGTTGCCCCTCTAATAGTATTGAAGTAATTGCAAATCCCTCCTATTTTATTACTTTTAGTTTTTCAAGTTTTGAAATTTTTAAAGTATAAATTGTTAAGTTTTGATCACCCATATTTTGGTTTGTTTATTTATTTATTTTTATGGTATATATTTAAGGCCTACAACATGGGCTTTTGAGATATATATGCATAGTGAAATAATTATACAATTAAACAAATTAACATATCCATCAACCTCTATAGTTATTGTTTTTATGTATGTGTTTGGTAAGAGCACCTGCAATCTTCAGTATATAATAGGACATAATTAACCATGGGTATTGTGCTGCACATTAGATACCGACTTATTTATCCTATAAACCTGCCAGTTTGTACCCTTGGACCTACTTCTTCCCATTTCTTCCTCCTCCCCATCCTTGGTAACCACCATTCTACTCTCTCTATGTACATGGCTTATTTTTAGATTCCACATATGTGAGATCATACAGTATTTTTCTTTATGTGTCTGGTTTATTTCACTTAGCATAATGTCTTCCGGGTTTATCCATGTTGTCACAAATGGAAGTATCTTCCTTTTTAAGGAATGATATCTCATTATATGTGTGTGTGTGTGTATATATATATATATATATATATATATATATATTAAAATTTTTATCCATTTATTCATTAATGGACACTAAAGTTGTTTGCATATCTTGGCTATTGTGAATAATATTGCAATGAATGTGGGAATGCAGATATGCCTTTGACATACTGATTTCAGTTCCTGTGGGTTTATAGACAGAAGGATTGCTGGATCATATGAGAGCTATATTTTAAATGTGTGGAGAAACCTTCATACTGTTTTCCATAACAGAACCAATTTCCATCCCTGCCAGCAGTGTACCAGAGTTCATTACCTCCATACCCACACCAATACTTATCTCTCTCCTTTTTGATAGTAGCCATCCTACCAGTTGTGAGGTGGTATCTCATTGTAGTTTTGATTTGCATTTCTCTGATTAGTGATGTTGATCACTTTTTCATATACCTGTTGGTCTTTTTTATGTCTTCACAAAAGATATATCTATTCCAGTCCTTTGGCCATTTTTTAATCAAATTAATTTTTTGCTATTAAGTTGAGTGAGTTCCTTATATATTTTATATATTAACCCCATATCAGATATATGATTTGCAAATATTTTCTCACAATCTGTAGGCTACCTTTTCATTTGGTGATATTTTCATTTGCAGTGCAGAATCTTTTTAATTTGACGTGGTCCCACTTGTTTATTTTTGCTTTTATTGCCTGAATTTTTGGTGTGATAGCCAAAACATCATTGCTGAGGCCACTCGCAAGGAACTTTCCCCCTGTGTTTTCTTCTGGGAGTTTAATGGTTTCATGCCTTATACTTAGGTCTTTAATCCATCTTGAGGGGTGTGTGTGTGTGTGTGTACAGTGTAAAGTAAGCGTCCAGTTTCATTCTTTTGCGTGTGGATGACCAGACCCTCATCAATCCTTCTCCACAGGGACAGTTGTCTGCCCTTTCCCCTAATTAGTGCCAAGTAGCTCCTACTCATCCTGCAAGAATAAGTGAAATGCTTCTTTCTCAGGAAGGCTTTTTCTTGCTCACTCATAATTTCACCTTTAAAAAACTTATCCAATAGAATATACAGTTTGCAAGAATAAGGACAAGATTTATCTTACTCCATAAGGTATCCTTGAAGCATAGGTTAATTCCTGACACGTAATAAGTACTGAGTAGCATTTGTTAAGTTCAATGAAAACCTACAACACATTTTTATTTTTAACTGTGTGAGAGGTGGATACCCAGCATTTTCATAAATGAGGCTGTGCTTCCTTACATTTTCAATGATGTAGAAGCCATGCCAACAAAGTGTCATTTCTAGATAAAGTGGAGCGTTTCAAAGAGTATATATTGTTTATTTGAATCATTTGTGGGAGAAGGACAGATAATTTTCTAAAGGATGTTTCTTCTAAATTCTGTCTTAAAGTTGTTTGTAAGTAGAAAATTGAGTTTATATTACATTATAAGACTATAATGTCTTTATTAAATTCACTGTGCAATCTTAAATCAAATAAGTAAATGCATTATTTATTTCCAAGTTTAAAGCATACATTCTCTTCAGTTGAAATGCCAGTTCTGGAGGAAAACATATCTAATAAGGTATGAAACTGAAGGCCAATTTTATTTTTCATTATTCTTGTAGCATTTAAAGACCTAAAGCCTGTATTATATACAGCTGCATGTTTTCAGCAAATGTGCTTTTGAGGAATTATAACTATTCTCATTGATATGTAATTAACTTCAATAAATAATTTATTTCTGAACACTTATTCCATGCTAACAAAACATCTTGGGACAAAACATTTTTTCATTTTCTAATTTATTCTATAAGCAACTTTGACAATAATTTAAAAAAATTTTATGGATAATATTTAAAATGTCTTCTTGAAATGAAAATTTTTCTTTTTTCCATCAAAGGTCTATATCCCTATATTTCTAATACTTTAGATGATAAAAATTAGATGTGATTATACCATTAAACAAATATGTACAATATACATCATTAGATTCAGGGATTTAAAGGAAGAGTACTTGTGAGAATTTCTTGGCAAAATCATGTTGACTGGACCATGAAAAAAATATATCATGTTTGTATATCAAAACGTAATAATGAGCTATCATCTCTTTCAGAGATCTCTGAATATCATCATAAAATGTCAACATAATTCTTTTTAGTAATAGCTGTGTGAGAAAAGCTATCACAAACTTGGAGCAAAATAAAAGACTAAAGCAGAATAGTAACTTAAATAAACACATGCCCAAATCCTAGTTCAGTTGCCGGTGGCAAAACTTTGGACAGGCAATTAACCTGTCATTTCTCATTTTTTACATCTGTAAAAAATTTTCTCAATTATTCAATGAATAATTGATTCATCCTACTTTGTCAAACTTTTTCTGAGAAAGCTTCATTCTTTGAAATTTTGTGGTAGCATATAATTTTTTAACCAGCTAGATTAATGCAAACTTATTTAAAAAATTAGCTATTTGACTCATAGAAATTCTAATAAACTCCATAAATATACCTTGTCCAAATTTCCACATTTCAAAATATGGATAATTTCAGGCTATATGGCCAAATCATGGGAAAATACTGCTTGGGAAAATACTATAATATATATTAAAAACATTTTTGTAAGCTTTTAGGTGTTCTTAAGCTTTACTTCTGAAGATGTATTCACAAAAGGAGTTGCTACATATTTTAAATTATATTCTTCAGCTTCTTCCCTTAGTTGGAAAATATATAATTGAAGAGTCCTACTTGTCCAGAGTGCATAATAGCATATAGCATCCTGAAATAAAAATTTCTGTTATTTTTTCATTGCTTATGTTTTGAAATCAAGGCTTATTGCAGAGAAAATCAAAGAAAAAAATATGTTCTGTGCTTAGAAAAAATGATACTGCAGGCCCAATTTTAGATAATTCACCTTCCTTATAGAAATGGAAAATGGTGCAAAGTCAGCACCATTCCCCGTTCTTGGGTCCAATAAATGCTTATTGAATAAATGCTTATCAAAAGACTATTTTGAGTAAGATAATTTAGAATCAAAAATTATTAAGGTGTACTTAGGCATTTGTAAGAGAGTTATGAAATATGCATAGAAATGATCAATTAAAAGAAAAATGTGCCAAGTATCACATAAATGGTAAACTGGATTGTTATGAGAGTGCAATGTTTAGGAAGTGTTCTAAGGTGATTGTGAAGTCTTGGAAAATATTTTTGGCCATTGACCAGGACCTTATTTCAGTGGAGGAAGCAGTGAGTGGGAAGCGGCAGGGAGGAAGGAATGCTGGACATGTTGAGTAAGTAGTAGAACAGAAAGACCAATTCTGGAAAAACCCGTTGTATTTGTGTTAAACAGTTTAACTTTTTACTCTTGTATAAGTAACTTCTAAATCAATGAAACCCTGCGTGATTATGTTAGGGATTATCTGGACAGAGACTTGGAGACACATAGGGCATAATTTTCCTGAAATCAAATCATGCACACCATTGATTTTCAAAGTGTGGTCCTTGGACCAACAGCATCAGTGTTGTATTGAGACACATATTCCTGGCCCCTTAACCATATCTACTGAATAAGAAACTCAGGTGATGGATCTCAGCAATCTCTTTTTTACTGTGTTCTCTGGGTAACTCCATTGCATGCTGGAGTTGGAGAATCACTGCTATGGAGAAATAACCTAAGTCTCTCTAAGGCAGTCTGGCACTAACTATGGTAGCCCAATAAGTGTGTCTCCTATAGGACTATACTTTGTTCATCCTATCTAAAGTCCAGGGACAGATGACAGGATGACAAATGGTAGGACACAGTTTTGTATATAAACCATAATCCATGGAATAATCTATGTTCCAATCTTATAAATGGAAGAAGACACTTCACTCAATGTTACAAAAAACAATATTTTACTGAATTAAGAAAACATTGGCAGGGGAAGTGACCAATACAGTAGAGGGTAATTAACAACAAGTAAATAAAGCTATTATCAAAATACCATTTACATAGGCAAAGTATAGTCATATAGGTAAATCATATTAGAAGGTTTACAAGATGAATAAGTACACATCTATTCTGTAATACTAGATATTATCAAAATGAAAATAAATATTTTAACTATCAAATTTACAAATATTATAGGTTCTTTCATAATAGTTTATCTTCATTATTGACAGCACACTTTAGGACCAACTTCCTAGGCTCAATTTGGAAGAACTTATCAAGAATTTTAAAAATATGCCCATTGACACAGTAATATTGTGTAAAGAATTTATCTTAAGGAAATACAAATGTAAGCAAAGATCTATATGAGAGAGTTGATCACAGTATGGATGAATGATTTATTTATATACACACACACACACGTATATATATATATATAGAGAGAGAGAGAGCAAGCCCGCTATGTGCCAGGCACTATTGCAACTACTTTCCACGCACCGTATCATTGAACACACCTAAAATGCCAAAGATCAAGAACAATTTAATTTATTTTATATCCACATAATGCCATATATGTAGCTATAAAAATCAAAAAGGAAGACACAGAGCTATACATAGAATTATTAACATCATAAAAATAAATACATAAATAGAAAAAAAGACTAAAAGTTAATTCAGCAAAATTATGCATAAAGCTGACATCTCACATTGGTGGATTTATGCCAATCACATAATAATAATTATTATTGTTATTTGTGTGGAGTCTAATTTTAACAAAATACTCTCTAGAGCCTGACTACTTCATAGACATCTTGACCCCATCACTTTCTAACTGTGTGGACTTGAGTAATTAATTAAGCTTCTCAGAACCTCAGTTTCTTCATCTATAAAATAATGGTAAACTAATATTTACCTTAAACGAGGACTAAATTAGATAAACTATTTATAGGGGCTAAAAAGATACTTAGTGTTGTAATTAGTGAATAAATGCAATGCCTACTAAAATTGTTTTACTTTCATAAAAGTATTCTGCTATGTAAGATTTATAATCATAGAAATATTTGAGTCTAAAGACGTTTACAACATAATGATGAATTCTTTAATAAAAAAGAATAGTAACAAGGAGGTTAGATTATATTTAATGTCTAGTATATATATAACAACATACAGCTGCATGTCAAAGAGCCAGATGGGTGTCCAATTCAATAAGAGTGAACATACTTTAGAGGAAGGTAAATTTGCATTTGGTGATAACTAGGGAGTGTTTCATGAAGGCAAATTCAGGAGCGTTTCTTAGAGGAAATAAGTTGGGCCTTATGGAAAGACTAATTGTGAGAGTTCATAATAAGATTGAGAGCAAGGATATTTAAATGCTGACATATGGCCCATGTAAAGCATGAAAATATAAGGGTTCTGTAGGTGGCAATGTGCAGAATTGTGGCCATTTGTGATAGCAGATATGTTTTTGTTTGCCATTTCTAGTTGATGAGTCTAGAAAGGCTGATCTTGGCCAGTCTATCCACGGATTTGGTGATCTAGGCTAAGGAATGTGGTGTTGGATTGTAAAAACAGAATTGAGCTTTTAGAAAGATTAACTTGGGAATAGTTTTTGTGATGAGCAACAGGAAGGAGGAATTGGACTACACAAGGCCTAAAAGCCCAGGAACTGGAAAGGGGAGGAATAATGGTGAAAAGAGTAAGAATGAGACATGTGAGACCTTGCACCAAAAAGAAAAAGAAAAAAAAAAAAAGGAACAGAAAGAAAAGAAAAAGTGGGTAGAATCTATTACCTGAATATAAATGTAAGGGAAAAGTAGGAGTCAAAATGATGTCTGGAAAAATAGTAATTTTGAAAAACAGGAGAGGAAGAAAAGGGAACTAATTTTATAGAGAGAATGTTAAGTTTGATTTTAGATTATTTGGAAATGACAGCAGGACGTGGCAATGAAAGTAGCTAAGCAGCAGATGGAAATGCTGATAGGAAGTTCTAGATGGAGTGGTTTCTGCACATCAAATAAAATAATATTCAAGATCTCAGAGGTGAAAGAAAGAGAAATTTAAAGGCAGAAGATTATACTGTAGTACCCAGGGTTAGAGGAAGAAAATGGTAAGAGAGAAACCAATAAAGGTTATGGGAGTGGGCTGACGAGTAAAGTAGGGGTGGCAGTGGGGGGAGAAAAATCATGGTAATGTGGTCATATACCATGAGGACAATGTAGAAGGAAGGGGAGGTTTTTCTAAAGGAGAAAGTGAGGGAAAAGATCAGTATGTGATGGTGAGAGTCACATACTGCAAAAAGCTCATAGTTCACTGTAACTGAAAGGTCATTGGGATTGTCCATTATGAGGTCATTACCGTTGTAAAATATAATGCATTTGGTGAATGCAAAATATAGAGGGTGAAAGTAGGAGTACATAAAAATGTTTAAACACAGAGATAATAGGTTCAGGCACTTGGTAAATGTAAAATGCAGTGGGCAAAAAATGTATAGAAGTGCACCAAAGCAAGAGATTATAGGTTCAGATAAATATTGGTTTTGGTGTAGAGACAATCAGTTAAAAAGAGAAATCACATTTGCTGTTGCAACTATTATCAGCATGGTAGGAGGAAAGATTATGTACCCAGCATTTTGAATGCTATGTGCTTTGGAAGAATTGAGAATAGCTATACCTAAAAGTAGTTGTAGTGGGAATATTATTAGGGTTAAAATCCATTAATAATTTAAAAAAATCAAACTTTGGCAAAGTACTGTTGGAATCAACAGACAATTTAATTTTATAAATTATGGCTTGTCCTGGAATCCCATGTATTGCTTCATATGTTAATTTGGCAAAACAATGTTTTAAATTTTACTGTTAGCAATAATTTCTCTAATTAGGTGAATATTTGTAATGTTTTCAAATCTTTGAGTTTAATTTCACAAATGATTTCTTGAACACTTTAGTGTGTTTTATATTTCCATATTGTATAATAGAAAGTATTTTGAGGGACTAAAATATGGAAATACATTTGCTTTGGGTAAATTTGTAGTCTTAATTCACACTATATTTATTTAATAGCAATAGAAAGCAGTTTATAGATCTCATGTAAAATATACAGAGATGTGTGTTTATACAGATGGTATTTCTGATATATTGACAATGGGCTATAACAAATTTCTTGATCATACCCTTAAAATATAAAGAAGTGAAATGGATCTATGGTAATTTTTTTCACAATAGCTGAAAACATTGAGTTATTTTTAAGATTCATAATGTATACTTTAAATTTGGAAGACGACACACATTGTGGGATTAGTATTGCCGAGAGATAAAATAATTGGCAGATATCCAAAGAATTATCACTGTAATAGATTGATTTGCTTTCTAATTGGGTATAATAAATGAATATTGGCAAATTGGGTAGATAGAATCTGGCATAGATACCAATTTAATTAATGAATATTTGCACCAACTTAATAGTTTGTTGGCCTTTTCCTAGATATTTATGCAAGGCCAAGTACTTTATCAGATTATTTATATGAAAATGAATACTTGATGTAAATGATTAAGGTATTTTCATATTTGAAGAGAAATTTTATCTACCTTTTATTTACAACTATCTATATATTTCAGAAGTTTGTTTAGATCATTTAAAATATTTTTTATCAGTATTTCTCAATTTTTAAGACTTAATCCTTTTTCTCCATTACTCCTCTGCCACTACTTACCAACGTTTATTTTTTCAAGTAATATGACCCTTGATATCAAGTTATTACATTCAGTTACAATGTGGTTGAAAGATACGTTAAGAACATTACCTACCCTCTCTGACTTGTTCTCCTTTTCAATAAAGAGGAGATGCCAATATGAGTACATATAATTAGTGTGTGAATCTGTCATCTATAATTTATTAGCAATGCATGTGTAAGATCAGTTGCTCCCAGCTCAGTGATCTATAGACCACTTACCTAATCTATAGAAATTTGGAAAATAATAAATGATCATTTAAAACTACCAAATTTGGGGGTGATAGGTTATACAGAGTTATTACAGTGCTGTTTAACTGACACACTATCATACCAGTATGGTATGATAAAATCACCCAGTGAGTGAATATAGATCTCTGAAGACTAATATCTGGGACACTCCCATCTTTATATGTCAAAAATATAATGAGGATTTAGCTAAATCTCATGAGAAGCAGCCAAAGAAGAAGGAGAAGAATCAAGAAAGGATGACATTCAGATAATATTTCAAGAATAATGTTTCAACTGGGTTGGGTCATTTGCTGAAGATACATTCAATAATATAAGGACGTGGAAGTGATACTGGCTTTAACAGTTTAGTTACCTTTGGTGACATTGATGAAAGAAGTTTTAGTGGAAAAGAGGAAATAAAGGCAGACTAGAAAGTTGGGTTCAAGAGAACCAGAGCAAAGGAAATGGAGGTGTAAATAGAAATGAAACTTTCAAGAAATGTTGTAAAGAGAGATATGGGGCAGTAATTGGATAGGAATAAAGTGATGAGTGAGGCTTACTTTTTTTAAACTAGGGGAATATATATACAGATGAAATAATAGTTTTGAATATTAATTGTATGCTAATTATCTTACCCAAGGCAGACAGGAGAAATGCTGGTGCAATTTCCCTGAATAGGCAAGAAGAATAGGATCCAAGGCCCAAGTGGAGATAGGTTATCAGCAACATATGGATGGTGTTGAAATTCACAAGACTGGTTGAGTTCATCAGGTAAGTGACAATAAATGGAGAATAGTTCTGAGGACAGTTTCCTTTGCACTCTACACTATTGGGAGCACATAGAAATTCTCCTTTGACACATAATTTTTAGAGTTATTAATGAAAACTTAGGACACAACGTGTATTCAAGAGCTTGCCCATTAGGTGTCCAAAATAAAGTGGATGCTTCCTGTGTTTCTTGTCTCCCTTCAACTTCTACATCAACTTCTTCTTAGGAGCCTTAGCTTTCCGAAATTCAAGTCATGACCGTTAACGCACATCTTTTACTTCTTCCTAAGCTTTGAAAGCTACACATTATTGTAGTTTAATTCTTAATTTCTTCCAAAGTAGAAATTTTGTAGAGATAATGGTGATATCCTTTAATCCAATATTTGAAATGTATGCCATTTAATCTTACCTACATTGCATGGTTTTCTTTCTCACTGTTTTTCAAGAAATTCCATTTCCTAAAAATACTCATGGGAGCCTTGGAGAAGGTTAAAAATGCTAAATTATGTTAATAATAAGACATAAAATAAAAAATCAGTAAGTGACATTTTTTCAAGTTTCATAAGCTTGTCTTACATTTGCAGTAGATATTTTTATGTTACTGTTGGCTGGATGAAAAGTAATACCCATTGAATTCCTTACTTTCCAACTTCCAAATGATATAGGTCAAATTCTTTTGCCATCATGGACTTAATATTTTATAAAGGAATGCTTACACTTCTCTTATTAAGTGAAATCTTAGAAATCCTCAAATGTACAAACTTTAGGAGTGTATGGAACATGAGCCTCCCTCTCCCCTTTCTGCTTTCAGGACTCTGTCAGTCCTTGAAAAAAGAAAACACTTAAGCACCTTTAGAGTTTCCTGATCCACCAATGGTTATTTATTCCATTAACCGTCTATAAAAGCATCTAGGAGGATGTTAGAATTTGACTTTCAGTCAACGCCAAGTGTATATGACTTTTAAAACTTTTTTCTGCTCAGTATACATTGTCGTACATCCTCTTGAAATTATAAAAACTGTAGTGCAACAAATAAAAGTGGATGAGTTACCCCAAATATTCCTTATATTTATTTTGGGGCATACTCCAAGCATCAGTTACTGTGGCTGTGGAAGAAGTAGTAGTTTATTTTCACATGAAATATGGTGAATTTCTGTATTCAAAGCTATACAAAGTTGGGCTGCACCTAACTATTGGTATAAATTATATAAAGCATATAAACAGTGATAATTTAGAAGACTCACAGCATTGCTATTCACTTAAATCTGAAGAGGTTCTGACTTGAACACATATATCTCTGACTTAAGAAGAAATCTGCATGCAGTATAGGTTTTTGTATTGGCTCTTCTTGATTTCCTGCCAATAACTTCTCTTCTACTACTTCTCTCACTATGTTCAGAAAGGTAAGTTATTAGGTTCAGGAACAGACATTACTAATCAGCTAGAAAATAAACCTGTATTATGTGCTACCTATTGATATAAAAATATGTTAAATTAATATTCATATTTTTGTTTTATGTAGAAAAGAAGTTTTGCAACTATTTTCACCATGTGAAATATTCAAATAAAATATTATGTTGTGCAGTAGAAACAAGATGATTAATACTTTTGCTATAATAACATTACAACTAGGTCAAATATTAGCCAAACTTTTCAATGTCAGTACCATAAATTAATGAACAGGTTATATTTGCTGTAATGCAACATCACTTTCTGTAGAATGTAAGATCAAAGATGGTGAGAGCTCATGTGTTTTTCAGCAATATTCTACAGAGGATCAGCCTCTCATAGCAGTCAAGAACTTGAGGAAAAGAATTACACAATCTTATATTTCAGTTCTTGCTCTGCCATCTAATTGCTGAAGGATTTGGAATGAATTATTTAATTTTAAGTTTCTTAAGTTCCCCATTTGTACAAAGGAAGTGTCTATATCTTATATCCTATATCTACATTGTAGAGTTATTGTGAATATTAAAATATGTGCATAAATCTTGAAAACCAGTGTTAATTACATAGTGCGCATTAGATGTTAGTTTTTGATAATTATTATTCACAAACAATAATTGATGAGACACTGTATTGAAAGCTTACTAGGTATGAGAGATGTGGGTTACATTTTACATAAGTAATTTCTATTTATTATTAAATATGAATACTTAATATTAAACAAGTACTGTAACAAATAAAATACATTTATTTTTTAATTCTTAAAATGCAAGTCTTTAAGTTGAAGAATATGGGTCCCAGGATTCTGTCTTGCATTTGTAATTTCAATCAAATCTTGTGTTTTGCATTAAAAATCACTGGTGTTGTCTTCTTTCTAGGATGAATACAAAAGTTTGATAACCCTTTCGACACTTGACTGTGGATGTTGTTGGCTAGTTCCCTTTCAACCTTGCCAGCAAATCCAATCAGTTTAAAAGCATTTTAATGTACCTATGGAAGTCCTCAGAATTTAAGATTATGAAAGAAAGCAGGTTTTATGACCTTCGTAAGTGGTATTCAATGGTTACTCTGGAAATGATGGAATTGGCTTAATTTAACTTCCAGTTTGATGGAAATATTTTCCTGCTTAAAATTAGATACTCTACTAGAGCCCACAATGTGAGAAAGGTTATATGCTATGCATTTCTCAAACAAAATTGTTTTGTCGTCAGTAATCAGGAAGAGGTTGCCCCAGATGTTTTAGATCCCAGTTTTTAATTTAACAAGAAAGCTTAAGTGTGTAGTAGGGTAGAGTATACACGACTCAGCTCTTTTTGCTTAGGAAAAAAAGGTGCAATATTTTACTTCACTCTGACCTTGAGTCAAAAGCTTTAGAAGTATGTGAAGAATCTGATTCTGAGTAGATTGAGGGTAAGCTGAAATGAAAAAGAGGGAAGAGCTGCTTTTAACATAACCAGATGGTAATTTTTACTAGTTGGCAATGTACTGAAAAGCACATTTTCTGAAAGGGAAGTATACATTATAGACTGGCACAACTAAATGTGTAAAAGCATCCCAAAAATAGATTAAAATATTCTTTAGTTTAAAGTAAAGTTATGATAAACTTGTGTAGTACATGATTCTCTTTAAGGTAAAGATGTTGACAAAGACCAACAAATCTCACTAACCCACACCCAAGATTTCCCAACTAAATTTTTGATATTAACCAAACTACAGTCATCACAGGATAGACATTTTGAAATCTGCTAAATTATTCATTAAATAGCTTATTTCAATTCTTTATGCACTTTAATAGAGTAGCAATGACGTTGCCTCAAAACCATTAAAACTTACTTGTCAAAAGTCCAGAAAACATCGATACTTAATTACTTATTAACAATTACCATATACTTAGTTTCATTTGTCTTATTTTTGGCATGGCTACTCTGATTGGACACAATAACTCTGCCTGATCCTTTGATCCTTGATGTGATGGAGATAATATGCTCTATTAAAAACAATACCAATCTTTAAACCTTTCTAGTAGTAGCATACCTAAATATTTTTTATCAGGAAATGATTGAAACACCATTTCAACACAACACTGCAAGTAAAAATTAAAACACTCTCACATTTTGGTAAAGGCTACTGCAAAAATTTTATATTATTGGACAGGTCCAATGTGTTCTTCAAAGGTGTGAGAATCAAAGAAGAACAGTGTATTGTTAAGCAGCCACAGGTGCACTGTTTAAAATCACATTGCTTGAAGAAAGTTCTCAGGCCAATTATTGAGTTAATTTTTCTTTTACTCTAGTTTTTGGAATAACCAGTATGATAAAAGTGAAATGCCTATCATGGTGGTTTCTTTCTTTCTTTTAACTGCAAGAAACCAAGAGTGTTATTTCTTCTTTATTTGATGAGTGTTCAGAGGCAGGAGTGGAAAATGACTATAACACAGATAAGGATCTCCAGATAAACCAATATTTGATAGAAAGAGAGCAGAGAGTATTCAAATACTCAATATTATGAGAGAAGTATTTTTAAATAAGTATTTTTAAATAAATTTGTAGCATAAATGTGATTTTTTAATACTGTAATCATTTACCCTGGGATGAACACAGCTCATATTATTTAATATAGCCCAGTAAGGTAAAACAATGACAATTAAAAAATAGCCAATATTGTTTTCTGCATCCTATGTACTAGGAACTTTTTGTACATGTTTATGTCTGTATTCTACATGTTTTTAAGCATTTAACTCTCAAAAGAACTTATTGAGAAATGGAGAAGATAATTGTCCTGGTCAGTCATACAGCTGGTAAGTGACAGAAGACCTGGAATTCCAACCCTGGCAACCTGGCCTGGGAGTCTGTGTCTGCCCATTATATAATACTTCCTTTCTAAGAAAACTAGAAGAATTTGATTGTCTACAATGATTTAAATTTAATTAGTAGCATGTTTTATATGTTGTACTGGTTTATTTTACAAACATGATACATACTTGAAAAATCAAGGTAATAGTGGTTTATTTAAATAAGCATTAATCCTACCAAAGCTTTCTAACCCCTGTTAATACCTGCATGTTTCCTTGGAGATCTTTATTCCAATCGTATAAAATACACATACACATATATGTCATTTGGGTTTTGATTCATAAAAAAGGATAATGTTGCATACACTTCTGAAAGTTATTATTCTTCATGTCATAAGTCATTATGTATTATGTCTTGACAGTAAGTTCTGTGAAGCTCTTTCAGCTCCACCTGACAAGGTTCCTATTCAATTATCATGGTTCTGTCCTGCTTCAGACTTTAGCCAGTATCCATAAGTAGAGACAGAGATGGTAACTTTGCAAAACTCTCTAAGTGCTAGGTTTATTTTAACTTTTTTTATTGTGGTAAAATACACATAACATAAAATTTATCATTTTAACCATTATAAAGTAAGTCATGTATTGTCACTTAAGGACAGGGATACATTCTGTGCATAGGCTACAAACCTGTACAGCATGTTACTATACTGAATACTATAGGCAATTGTAACACAATCATAAGTATTTATGTATCTAAACATATCTAAATGTAGAAAAGACAATGCATTGTGTTACAACATTAGTCTATGACTTCACTAGAAGATAGGAAATTTTTAGCTCTATTACAGTCTTATAGGAACACCGTCATAATATGCGGTCTGTCATTGACTGAAATGTCATTATGTGGAGCACGACTATGTATAGTTCAGTAATATTAAGTACATTTATATTGTTGTGCAACCATCTATCTCTAGAGCTCTTTCATCTTGCAAAACTGAAACTCTACAACCATTAAATGATATATATCCCTAGAAATCACCATTTTACTTTCTGTCTATGATTTTGACTACTCTAAGTACATCATGTAAATGGACTCATACAGTATTTGTCTTTTTGTGACTGGCTTATTTCATTTAACATAAAGTCCTCACGTTTCATTCATGTGATAGCATATGTCAGAATTGCACTTATTTTTAAGGCTGAATAATATTCCTTTGTTTGTATATACCACATTTTGCTTATCCATTCATGGACCCTTGGATTGCTTCCATGTTTTAGCTATCATAAATTATATTGCTCTCAACATATGTGTACAAATATCTCTTCGAGACCCTGCTTTAAATTCTTTGAGATATATACCCAGAAGTGGAGTTGCTGGATTATATGGTAATTCTATTTTTAATTTTTTGAGGAATGGGCATACTGTATTTTACAGTGGCTTTATCATTTTATAGTTTCACCAACAGTGCACAAGGGTTCAAATTTCCCCCATCCTTGCCAATATTTGTTTTCCGGGTTTTTGTTTTTCCTTTGATGGTAGCTATCCTAATGGGTATGAGGTGGTATGTTATTGTACTTTTTACTTGAATTTCCCTAATGACTAGTACTATTGAGCATCCTTTCATGAGCTCATAGACCATTTACATTTCTTCTTTGGAGAAATGTCTGTACAAGTTCTTTGCCCATTTTTGAATTGGATTGTTTGTTTTATTTTGTTGTTCTGTTTTAGGTATTCTCTATGTATTCTGGATATTAATCCCTTGTCATATATATGATTTGTAAATATTTTCTCTTATTCTCTGGGTTGCCTTTTTATTCTGTTGATAATATCTTTTGATGCACTTATGAAGTCCAATTTGTTAATTTTTTCTTTTGTTGCTTATGCCTTTGTTGTCACATTTACGAAACCATTGTTAAATCCAATGTTGTGAAGATTTTGCTCTATGTTTTCTTGTAAGAGTTTTATAGTTTTTTTGGCCTTATGTTTAAGTCTTTGATTTATTTTTAGTCAATTTTTGCATGGGGTCCAACTTCATTCTTTTGCCTGTGGCTATCCAGTTTTCCCACCACCATCATTTTTTTAAAGACTTCTTTCTCCCATTGAGTGGCCGTGGCCCCATTGCCAAAAATCATTTGACTATATGTGTGAGGATTTTTTTCTGGACTCCTTGTTTTATTCTATTGGTCTACATGTCTGTCTTTATGCCAGTGCCACACTGTTTTGACTACTGGAGCTTTGTAGTAAGTTTTGAAATCAGGGAGTGTGAGTCCTCCAGATTTATATTATTTTGCAAGATTGTTTTGGCTATTCAGGGTCTCTTGAGATTCTATATGAATTTTTAGGAAAGCTTCTCTCTTTCTGCAAAAAATGTTATTGGTATTTTGACAGGAATGGCATCGAATCTATAGTTTGCTTTGGGTAGTATTGACATTTTAACAATATTAAGTCTTCCTACCCGTGAACATGGGATGTCTTTCCATTTATTTACGTCATCTTTAATTTCTTTCAGCAGTGTTTTATACTTTTCATTGTACAAGTCTTTTATGTCCTTGGTTAATTGCTAAGCATTTTATTATTTTTACATTATTATAAAAGGAATTGATTTATTAATTTTCTTTTCTGATTGTTCATTTTTAGTTTCTAGAAATGCAACTGATTTTTATGTGTTGATTTTATATCCTCCCACTTTTCTGAATTTGTTTATTAGTTCTAACAGGTTTTTTGGTGGAATTTTTAGGGTTTTCTACAAAAAATATCACACTATCTACTGAGATAATTTTACCTCTTCCTTTTCAATTTGGATGCATTTTATTTCTTTTTCTTACCTAATTTTTCTGGTTAGAATATTCAGTACTTTGTGAATAGAAGTGGAAAAAGTGGGCCTCATTGCCTTGTTCCTGATCTTAGAAGAAAGACTTCCAGTCTTTCACCAGTGAGTATGATGTTTGCTGTTGAATTTTCATATATGGCTTTTATTATGTTGAGGTAGTTTCCTTCTCTTCCTAGTTTGTTGAGTGTTTTTATCATAAAAGATGTTGAATTTTACCAAATGTTTTTTTCTATGTTAATTGAGACAATTATGGTTTTTTCCTTCATTCTGCTACTGCAATGTATTACATTGGCTAATTTTCATATGCTAAACTGTCTTTGGATTCCAGGAATATATCCTACTTGGTCATTTTAATATGCTGCTGCATTTAGTTTGCTGGTATTTTGTTGAGGATTTATGCATCAATGTTTTCAAGAGATATTGATCTGTTGTTTTCTTTCCTTGTAGTGTCTTTGTCTGGTTTTGGTAGTAGGGTAATGCTGGGCTCATAGGATGTATTTCTAACTCTTTAATATTTTTGGAAAAGTTTGAAAAGAATTGTTGTTATTTCTTAACTGTTTAGTATAATTCACCAGTTAAGCTATTAGATCCAGGGCTTTTCTTTGTTGGTAGATTTTCAATTACTGATAGTATCCTACCTAATTATACATCTATTCAGATTTTCTATTTCTTCATGATTTAGACTTGGTATGTTACATGTTTCTAGGAATCTGTTTATTTCATCTAGCTTATTCAATGTTTTGACATATAATTGTTCATAGTACTCTCTTATAATCCATTTTATTTCTGTAGACTCAATAGTGATGTCCTTACTTTCATTTGGGATTTTGGCAACTTGAGTTGTCTTTCTTTTTTTCTCAGTCAGTCTAGCTAAAGGTTTGTAATTTTGTTGATCTTCTTCTTAAGGAAACAGCTGTTGGTTTCACTGATTTTTCTCTACTTTTAAAATTCCCTATTTCATGTATCTCTACTCTCATCTCTATTATTTCTTTCTATCTGATGCCTTTGGGTTTAGTTTGTTCTTCTTTTTCTAGTTCCTTAAATTGTAAAGATGAGTTATTGATTTGAGATTGTTCTTTCTTAATATAAGCATTTATAACTGTAAGTTTTCCCCTTGGTATTTCTTTCATTGTGTTCCATATGTTTTGTTTTGTTTTTGTTTTTAATCTTCTCTAAGTGTTTTATAATTTCTTTGTGATTTCTGTTTTTGTACCTTAGTTGTTCAGAGAGTGTTTTTAATTTTCAAAAAAAAGTGAGTTTTCCAGTTTCCTTCTGTTATTAATTTCTAGCTTCATCCTGCTATAGTTGGAGAACATATTTTGTATGATATCTATAATTTTAAATCTGTTGAGATGTAATTTATTTCAAGTCTATTTTTAACTTACAATATTATAGTATAAAAATTCTTTCTATTAATATAATTTTAAAATCTCATATTGGCTATTTTTATAAATCAAATGTGTAAGACTGCTTTCTGTTGGTTTTATTTCATAAACCAGTGTCATCTTAATATATATAATATACAGGGGCTGTCCAGAAAGTATCCAGCCATTGTTAATCTGTAATTTTCATATTACATGTCTGGATACTTTCTGGACAGCCCTCATATAATTTATTTGTTGATTTTAATAATGTGCTTTATCTCCCCTTTACTTTTCCATTAACAATTGCATTATATTATATTCCTAATGGGCCTCTATGTGTTAGGGAAGTTTCAAGAATAGATTTATTCAACAAAGTGATTTTGCTTCTCAAACACAGCACCAAGTAACTTGTCTATAAATAATGCCCACTGGATATTAAACTGCTTTACAACTTATAGAAAAAAAAAATTCAAACCATAAATAACTCCTTACGGGTGGCAGGTTTTAAAATAACAATTTGAAGGTAATCTGAATATTTCCAGGAAAATCTTTGTTTCTTACATTTGTCTGCTCCCCCTTCTGCTTTCTTGGAGCTGTGTTAACATAAAAATAATGTCAATGCCAAATGAAATTTGAAGATGACATAGAGAATTTATAGAGATATCAGAGGAGCTGTGGAAAGAAAAATGAAGAACTGATGGTAAGTTGTAGAATTATGTGCTAAGGATGTTCAACACACATTCTGATATTGGAGGGGATTTTGCATGTGAACAATTACAGGCGCCTTTCTGGCAGTATTTCTGCCACAATGTTGCTGATCACGGTTAGGGAATTCCCTTCTAGTTGGTATGTGTGAGTTTAATCTTCTTGAAATGAATAATTGATTTCTCAAGGTATAAGAAAACTGTCAACTGTTTGCCATTATAGAATTTCTAAAATAACTTTAACTTTTCTACAAACCATTGTTGAAATTCTTTAAAAAATTAAACAAGTTTATAAAATAAATCTTTAATACTTTGGTTCATCTCTTGATCACATAAATTCCTAAAAATTCTAGTGAAGAGTTAACAGAATTATAAAGGTTAGGTTTTTGGGAGGAAAGAATTTGGTCTGGGTCACCATATCTTTGAGTTTTGTCCAAACATTTGTTGCACACTGGCTCTGGAACAAAATGGGGAAGATTTGGGAATGACCAGACTTTTGTGAAAGATGTTTACAAAAAGTTGTCCTCTAAAGCTGCTTCGTTTTTTACTCCAGGATGGACTGAGATGGTTGCATTAACGCTCGGTTTAATTTTGCCTGGGATTAAATAACTAAATGGTGATTTTTTTCTCATAAAATATTGAAAAATAGATTAGCTTTTTTGTAGTCCATTGCTAAAATGGAAACAAGTAATTGAATTCTGAACTTAAAGCATAATCCTTGGCTACAATATCACTACATGGGGCTAAGGTAGGAGTTTTTTCGTGCTTTTAAAGCACATCACAAAATAAAATATAAATACATCTTCTTGTTCTTTGTCTTGCCATTGTCTTTTTCATGTCATGTTTAATTTTATGTCAACTTGACTGAACTAAAGGATGCCCAGATAGCTGGAAAAACATTATTTCTGAGGTGCCTGTGAGGTGTTTCCAGAAAAGATTAGCACCTGAAACAGTAGATTGAGTAATGTAGATCTACCCTCACCAACATGGGCAGGCGTCATCTAATATATTGTGGTCCTGAATAGAATAAAAAGGTAGAGAAAAGGAGGATTTGCCCTCTCTCTTTAAACTGGAAAGTCCATCCACGATGCCTTTGAACATTGGCATTCCTGGTTCCTGGACCTTCAAACTCAGATTGAATTATACCACCTGCTTTCCTTGCTCTCCAGCTTGCGGATGCCAGATTGTGGAACTTCTTGGCTGTCATAATCATGCAAGCCACGTCTCATAATAAATCCCCTTATCTATCTATTTATCTAATTTTTTCTATCTATCTATCTTCTATTGGTTCTGTTTCTCTGGAGAATCCTAATATAGTGATTATAAAAATAAATAAGATTCATGATGGCAGTTAATGAATTCCTAGCACTAGGCACTTAGCTATCTATGCCCCTTCCAATTTATAAAATTCTGTAATTTTAGGTCAGAGTTCTCTCTGGCTTGCTCATTAACTGCACCATTTCACTTACTGTAGAGTTTCTTGTCGTTAAGCAGTAGTGATAGACAAGGCAGGTGTGGTAATGCAGATTTCTAACATCTTGGCTTAATATATTGAACCACATCATGACATTGAGAGGATATGACAGACAACCATGATATCTAAGAATACACAGGCTCCATATGGTCTGTTGATTTACCATATATTCCATTACTATACTTTACCACTCTTTTTCTCAAACTGCTCCCAAGCTCAAACCCTCTACCAATGTGACATTAGAGAGAATATATGCTGTGTTGTTGACCAATACTCTTTACTATATCTGCAGATTGCTTTTTTCATTGTATTCCCCTTAACAACCAGGACCAGCTGTGTAAAAATATGTAGCCCTTTGTTTTAAAAATATTAAGATAGGGACAGAAGACAATTAAACAAAGTGCAGAAGCTTTCTGAGCACAGGGCCCTATGGGACTGCACAGGTTACATGTTCATGAAGTTGACCTGATTAACATGAAGAATCCACACCAAAATTAATCTGGAGTTTTATCAGAGCGGATTTTCTGAACTGGACCTCTTGTTCCATTTTTTCAAACTCCACCTTTGATTGTGTCTTATTTCATTTTTGTAACTTCAAAAATGTAAGAACTCTTCAGGCTTTCCAACTTTTAAAAATAGATCTTAGTGACTAAAACATGTTCTCATAAATCCACTAATTTAGGACCTTCCATATTTTCATAATAGCATTCATAACATTTTAAAACATTTGTAATTAACTCAGTCATACCTTTACCCATTCTCTAATATTATGTGTTGTAAAAATATTTATTAATAATTTACCTTTCCCTCTTAAAGTAGAGGATATTATATCCTGATATATATGATCCATCATTACTCACATGCTACATGGTCCTTGCCAAATTTTGGATTTTCTTGTATTATTAAGTCATATCTGCATTCCTGTAGTCACTAATTTTTAACTTTTAATTATTATGGGTACATAATAGTTGTTTTTATTTATGGGGTATATGTGATGTTTTGATACAGGCATACAATGTGCAATAATCAAATCATCAAATCAAATTGGGGGTATCCATCACCTCAATCATTTATCTTTTCTTTGTGTTAGGAACATTCCAATTTCACTCTTTTAGTTACTTTAAATATACCATAATTTATTGTTGGCTATAGTCACCCTGTTCTGCTAGCAAATACGAGATCTTATTCATTCTATCTAACTATATTTTTGTACCCATTAGCCATTCCCACTTTATCCTCCCCTCCCCCCTCCCCTTCTCAGGGGCTCTGGTAACCACCATTCTGCTATCTATCTCCATGAGCTCAACTATTTCAACTTTTCGCTCCCACATGTAAATGAGAACAAGTCTTTCTGTGCTTGGATTATTTCACTTAACATAATGCACTCCAGTTCCATCCATGTTGTTGCAAATGACAGGATTTCATTATTTTTATGGCTGAATAATATTCCATTGTTTATATATGATGTATTTTCTTTATCCATAAATCCATTCATGGACACTTAGGTTGATTCCAAATCTTGGCTATTGTGAATAGTGCTGCAATAAACATGGAAGTGCATAAATCTCTTCAATACGCTTATTTCCTTTCCTTCGGATATATACTTAGCAGTGTGATTCCTTGATCATGTGGTAGGTCGATTTTTAGTTTTTCTAGGGACCTCTGTACTGTTCTCCATAGTGGCTGTACTAATTTACATTCCCACCCACAGTGTACGAGGATTCCCCTTTCTCCACACACTTGCCAGAATTCTTTGTTGCCTCTTTTTGATAAAAGCCATTTGAATTGGGTGAGATGATATCTCATTGTAGTTTTGATTTGCATTTCATTGATGATTAATGACGTTGAGAATTTTTTCATATACCTGTTGGCCTCAATACCTTGAGGTAGTATTATTTGGGTTATATCAGCTTGGTGTTCTATGAACTTCTTGTACATAAATATTGATAACTTTATCTAGGTTTGGAAAGTTCTCTGTTATTATTTCTTTGAATAAATTTTCTATCTTAATCTCTCTCTCTACCTACTCTTTAAGGACAATAACTCTTAGATTGGCCCTTTTGATGCTATTTTCTAGATCTTATAGGCATGCTTCATTCTTTTTTTTATTCTTTTTTTCCTTTTCTGACTGTATTTTCATATAGCCTGTCTTCAGGTTCACTAATTCTTTCCTTTGCTTGGCCAATTCTACTGTTGAGAGACTCTAGTTCATTTTTCTGCTCGTCAGTTGAATTTTTCAGCTCCAAAATTTCTGCTGGATTTTTTTTATTATTTCAATCTCTTTGTTAAATTTCTCTGATAAGAATCTGAATTCCTTCTCTATGTTATCTTGAAGTCCATTGAGCTTCCTCAAAACAAATATTTTGACCTCTCTATTTGAAAGGTCACATATCTCTTTCACTTCAGGATTGGTCACTGGTGTCTTGTTTATGTTATCTGGGGAGGTCATGTTTCCCTGGATTTTTTTGGTGCTTGCGGATGTTCTTCAAAGTCTTGGCACTGAAGAGTTAGGTATTTATTTTAATCTTCATAGTCAGGGCTTTCCAGATATGCAATGCCTTCTTGAAAAGGTTTTCCAGATATTCAAAGGGAATTGAGTGTTGTGATCTAAGTCTTTGGCCACTGTAGCTGTATGAGCAATAGGGGGCATCCCAAGCCCAGTAAAGTTGTGACTCTTGCAGACTCCTGGAGGTGCTACCTTGGTGGACCTGGGTAAGATATAGGAGAATTCCCTGGACTACCAGGCAAAGTGTCTCCTTCTCTTCCCTCACTTTTCCCCAAACAGAAGAAGACTCACTCTCCATGCTGGGCTCCCTAGATTTGCAGGAGGGATGAAGCAAGTATTCCTGTGGCCACCACAGCTGAGACTGAACTGGGTAACACCTGAAGTCAGCACAGTACTAGATCTCACCCAAGGCCCATGGTGACTGCTGCCTGGCTATCACTTGATGTTTATTTAGGTCTGAGGGCTCTTTGGTCAGCAGATGGTGAATCCTGCCAGGACTATGTCCTTTCCTTCAGAGCAGCAAGTTCTCTTCTGGCACAGTGTTGTTCTACAAATGCTGTCCAGGAGCTAAGGCCTGAAATCAAGGGCTTCAGGGATCTGCTTGGTGCTTTATTTTGCTATGGCTTAGCCAGTACCCAAGATGCAAGACAAAGTCCTCTGTACTAATCCCTTTTCTTTCCCCAAGCAGAAGGAGTCTCTCTTTGAGGTACACTGCCTGGTATTGGGGGAGGGGTGACATAGACACTCCTTTGTTCATCATAGCTGGTGTCTCACTGGGTCACGTGTATGCCAAGTCCACTGACTCCAAGACCACTGTAGCACCAGAACTTGCCCCAAGGACTTCAGTCTTTGTGACCTGCCTTTCAAATTTGCTCTGAGCCCCAAGCTCCTTTAGTCACCTGGTGGTGGAGCTAGCTGGAACTCAGGCCCCTGCCACTGGGGCAGATAATTCCCTTCTGGCCCATGCTGGTCTAAATGCTCCATCCATCCATAGGCACCAGCAGAATTCTGCCCTTTGTTGTGTTCTGATGTGATTGTTCAATGCAAACTTAGCTTTCCCTCCCCTAAGCGCAGAAATTTGCTCTCAAGGCCCTGGGTGTGTGGGGGAGAGGGATAAGGAAGGGGGATATAGGCACTGCAAGATTATCTTTCCTACCCTCTTCAGTGCTTCTTTCTTTGATATAATGTTAAACCAGGTACTGTACTCACTCACATAATTTTTGGTTCTTATGAAAGTGCTTTCTTGTGTGGATAGTTGTTCAATTTGGTGTTACTGCAGGGGACAACTACTAGAGGGTTCTATTTGGCCATCTTGCTCTGCCCCCTCCTAGGTAACTATTTCTTAATCAACACTCTCCACTCAGGCCCCACTTAAAAAAATTATATAAGTAAGAATACTAAATCAACTTATAATCTAATTATGTCATGTCTTTATTTGTCTACATTTGCCAACTGAGTTGTTCAAGGCTTCATTGTAGAGCATGATATAACTTAGCCTTACAATATAAGTATTTGCTCTGAATGGTATTTGAAATGTATATATCCATTACAACTAATTTATAGCAAATATATTAATATTTCTTTTGCATGATTCCCTCGATAATATCCTCATTAAGTGTTGGTACAATTTGAAAAAATTGAATGATGTAAAATCAGCAATGCTGGGCAGCCAGTTTCATTTATGAATTTTTTATCTGCCAGTTGAAGACATTTAGGATTCTCGTGGAAATCCGGGAAACTATTAAATATATAATTATGCTTTTAAATATGTCTCTGAAATAAACTTTTAAAAATGTCCCTTTTTTGATTTCACTGTTACTGACTGAAGTCTGAAAAGAATTATAGGTATTATTTGTATCGTTTGTACATTGTTCTAAGTGGTATCTTTTGACTTAGTTTATTCAGTGACTGAGGGGTGAACATTATTCTAATTGGTATTCATTTCAGTAACTGTGAACTCTCCCAATTGAACAATGTGTGTAACGATATTAAGTACCACCTGTTCAAGCCATTTATCTTTTATATGATAATCCCAAGTTTCTTCTATTTCCAGGGTCTCATGACATCATAACTAAAATGATAATAAATAATTCCATAAATTCACAAGACTCTGACCAAAGGTGAGAGAAAGATGTGTAAAGTAATTATTTAGATTATAGTTATCAAAAGTCAGACAGGTAAATTTTAAAATTTCTACATCTGTGTAAAACATATAGAATTAGATTTCTCTTCTAACCTTTATAGTAAATACTATAATATTTTCTACAAAGATCCAGTACTTCCTAATGAGAGAATGTGTGTTTATTTATCTCCTGGGAAATATTAGCTGTAATCACTCCTATTTCATGTTATTTATGTTCTATAACTTGTTTCTAAATGTATTTTGTTAATTTGAAATTCATTGCCCTAGAGCAATATGTTTATTTTATTTTTATTATAACAAACACAAATTACATCATTATCACTCATATAGGTTTACCTTCCCTCCTGCTAGAAAGTTATGATCCGTGAAAGTTGTGATGGATTGTGGTTTTTATAGAACCCCTCTACCAACCATTTTATAGCTTGTTACTTTTTAAATGTACACTTATTGTGCTAACAGTTGGAGGATAAGAGGTCAAGATGGTGGCTTTGATAAGAAACACATATTTGTGAGCAGATGGCATACAAATCAAGCACGATTTTTAAGAAAGAGAAAATATCCTAAGTATTTATAGATTTAGTTACATTATATTTGAAATATAATAGTTGGAAAGTAAAGGTAGGTGTTTTAAGACCATGTTAATTTCTATCAGCACACAGCACCCGTATCACCCTTCATGCACAGCAACCAGAGAAAGATTAAATACTAAATTCTATTAGTTGTTATAAGATAATACAAGTTCCAAGATGTGTGGGAGAAACCATAAACTGAAATGATTGGTAAAGACTGTGATGTTCAATAAGGCAAGTAATAACTTCTCTCTTAGCCTCATCCTCTCTATTTGTAAAATTGTTAAGTATTTTACAGGTTTTCTTCAGACACGGACTTTAATTGTGCTGGACTTAGAGCTATTTCTCTTTCAATATTTTTTCCATTCCTCTAGTAGGCTCGGTCATGAATGTCAATATGTCATCAAATATTACACACACAAGATTCTCTGGAGGCGGTAGAGTGTAGTGGGCAGTCAAACAGGTTCTGAAGACAGACAGCCTTGATTCAAATCCTACATCTTCTCCTTTTTAACTCCGTGACTTGGGGCAAGCTAGTTACTCTCTGAGCCTCATTTTCCTCATCTGGATTGTTTTGAAGACAAAAAGAGTTAAAATAATATATGAGACAAGAGGAGTTATATAATATGTAAAAATATAACAGTCTCTGGCACATCAAAATTCTCAAGAAATATTTGCTGTTGTTATTATTTGAGGAACACAATAATAATGGAATTTGATCACGAGATCTTTGGTGGATTTTAGTCAAGTGGATATTTTCTTGCTTTGAGGGATAATTAAGAAAGCCAGACTTATTCAAAGAGGGGGAGGATTTAGACAGTGTGTGGGAACAGTGATAGGAAGTAGCTTTCAAATTTAGAAATTATTTCTTAATTGTGCGCTAGTTATGAGGATGTGTGTCTCAGGAGTGGGCCCTATTAAGTATGCTAAGGTTGGAATATAGGGAATATGCTTGACATTTACCTTAGCAATAATTAGTAAATCTAGAAATGGTCAGAATATGTAAAAATATAAGTATTTAGATTTTTGTGTTTCCTTTAAATTTAGAGTTGATATTTCATAAATTAGATTTAAATGAAAGCAGGCAAACATGATGTTAAGCATTTTCTTCTTTTGTGGGACAGTGTAAAGACATGAAGTAGAAGCAAATAAAAATATTCATATATTTGTTCATTTTCTAGCAAGACTTTGAAATGAGGGACACTTTTTTATTCCTTTAATGGAATTGTGTAGAAAGGGCAACAGCAATATTTGATTCCTAGGCTAATACTATTCACTTTCTAAGAATACACATAAGGCTTCAAGAAAAGTGATTTGATTTTGTGCTGTGCCACCACAGTTGGAAAAAAACCAGCATTCAACATGGAAGTGTCATGGGTGATAAATGAGGGGTTGCAGATAAAAAGATCATAGGAAATCATCTCCTGTGAAAAATTGCCTTCCATCATTTTCCGACACTTGAAGTAGTAGAAATAAGATTAATTCTTGGTAATTTTGAATTCAAATACCATATTGCAAGTGGGGTTCCTTTCTTTGACCACTTTCTACTTTAGCTTCCTCAGGTAAAAATTAAGGGTACAGCTAATTCCCTTTAATCAAAGACAATTTATTGTGGAGATAGTACAAAAATGAATTCTCAGAGCAATTGCTATTCTCAATATAATTTCTACTATTTTTGTAATTGTTCTAAGACAGGATCTCTACAAGTCCAAAGGTTAATCAAGAAACAGTAAATGTTCCAAAATAAAAATAAAATATGTGGCTTTATTTATTTTTAATAGATTTTAATTTTAGAGCAGTTTCAGGTTCACAGCAAAATTGAATATAAAAGTATGAAAGTTTATTTTTAAAGACAATTTTTTGCAGTTTCAATGTTTTAGTCATTTTATTATATTTAGACCTGGTTAATGAAAAAATTATTTTTCTCTAGCCATATGATTTCAGTGTTAAGTTATAAAAACCTCTTTAATGGGAATTATTGTTTAACTTTGTTAGAAAGTATTTAATGTGTGTGTGCGTGTATTTCTTCTTGCTCAGTTACTTTTATCATTTGATTCAATTTTAATTTGTCCAAATTTAAAACAATGTCACTTTTCTATGTAGTAAATCACTAAATTTATATCTTGATGTAGTAAATCACTAAATGTATATCTTTTGAGATCTCAAAAGCATCTTAAAAACTGATAAGTATATAATGCCACACAGAAACTATGGGGCAAAAAGAACTTAAAACTCAATTTCTTAATACTGTAGTCTTTTTAATCATTATTATATCATATTGCAAATTGCACTTTAGTGTGGTGCATTAATTTGATTGGGATTTTTAAAAATTTACATTGTGAATTCTTTGATAAATGAAATGTTTATCAGGGAGAGTGCATTATATAAAATATATTTGGTTGTTTTGCAAAATCTTTTTATCATTTATTTCCAATTTCATTGCATGTGGTAAAGATTGGGCTGTATACAATATCATTTCTTTGATATTTCTTGATCTTGCTTTGTGGTTTCGTATTGGGTAAATTTTATGGGTTCCATAAAAATGTGCTTGAAAAGGCTAAGTATATTCTATACATGTTCCTTTAGAGTGCGTCATATTTTCATTTTATCAAATAGCATGACTGTTTTGTCCACATCTCCTGTGACCTTACTAGAAGTCTGCTAGTTCTTCTTTTTGAAAGGCTTAGCAACAGTTTTGGCTAAAAATAACTGCTTATCCACATTGTACTTTACATTGAGCATAGATATATTTTGGGGTAGATGAAAAGCAAGTATTTCTACAGAAATAATCTTAAAAATGCTTTTTCATGCATCTGGAAATTACATAGCTGGAAATGAAATCCAGAAGTAAATGTTTCCACTTCTAAACATATTGCTACCTCTGACATGCGGGGTATAGAGCAAATTAAGACAAATATATGGTATCACAGAGACATGAAGATATGCCATGGGTAACTAAAAATGAAAATGTTTGCTTTAATTGGGAGCTGTGTTTTACATCTTTAAAAAATGTGGAATAATTTATTTCATAAGGAAAAAATCTGTTAAAATAAATATGGATAATCCCTTTAAAATGAAACTACTCTTTAACAAAATCTGTACAGATGGCCTCTGATCTTCATTTCAATTTATATAAGAATAGTTCAAAAATCACAATAGTACAATTAATTAGGGAAATTAGAGTAAATTAGAAAGATATTGCAAAGTGTCAACAACTTTTAAAGCTGCTGCTAATAACATTTCTGGCTCTTATCAATTTCTGTTCATGCTGGTCTAATTTGCGCTTTTCTTTTTAACAAAGGCTTATACTTATGCAAGAAAGCAGAGCTCTCTAGATGAGGTGATTTGACTTCTTATGGTATAGCCTTTGAGTAAATCCCAAAGGCTAAGCATTAGCTGCACCAATGCCATATTCTTACAGTAACCACAGTGCCACACTCAGAGTGAAAAAAAAAAATCAGACTTTTGTGAAGTGTCTTACAAATTCAAATTCTTTCTATAAGGGCAAATAAAACAGGGATTTGGAGCATCAAACCTGCCCCCTCTCTCGCAATAACCTGAACATAAAAGTTTCAAGCATATTTTTAGAATGAGAGTTTCTGATTTTCTATCTAAAATGACCCAACCTGAATGACATTGAATACCTGTTGCTATATTCTAACCGGTGAGTGTGGGGGAAGATTTCTATTCTCACTCTTCACTAGGTTCACGGCCGAGGCACCTATCACAAAAGACAGATTAACGTGAGAAAAGCATACACATTTATTTAATGTAACATTCATGTGACATAGGAGCCATCAGAAAGGAAGACACAAAGAAACACGGAAACCCATGTATTTTTATACTTGGGTTTGATGAAGAGTAGACAGTCATGTGGAAGTAGGATTGGACAAAGAGGACATGCTGTAAAAGTAGTAAACTGGGGAATTCAGCAAGGCCTGTTTGTTCAGATTCTTCTCTGTGTCCCACTGTGATATTCCTTTCCTCCAGGTATAAGGTGCACAAGGGTCTTATGACCGACTTCAGAGGACGATCAGAGAATTCTTTCATGGCCTGCTTCAGGGGAGAAATTCAGAGAGAACTGCCTCCTTCTGCTTTGTTCTCAAATGCCAAGGTGCCATATTCTTGGGTAGCATGTCCTGCACACCATCATTAGCATATAAAATAATGAATTTCCAGATATATTTAGTTCACAAAGCTACCAAACTTGTTTTTGTCTATCAAATTTAAGGTGTTCAGTTGTTATCCATACTTTAGGTATGTTTATTTTATCTTCCACCCTTGACTTTTTGGGGTTGTGCACAGTATGATGTTTCTGTTAGCTTAGAATGGGAAATTAGAATGATTTAATTCAGGAATTTTAATACTTGGTTTCCAATAACCTAGAGTATTATGGTTTACTATTTTCTTTTCATGCTTAACAAAAGGCTTTTTGCTTCTTATCCAAATGCTAATCACAATGTTACTGCCTTGAAGATATCCCTTTACTTATATCTAACACAAAGTTGCCTTACATTTTTCTT
The DNA here is from genome assembly GCA_023783475.1 of Daubentonia madagascariensis. Classification (NCBI taxonomy): domain Eukaryota; kingdom Metazoa; phylum Chordata; class Mammalia; order Primates; family Daubentoniidae; genus Daubentonia; species Daubentonia madagascariensis. The sequence goes on along the minus strand of JAKFHU010001684.1, from coordinate 16,724,217 downwards.
AAATTTCTGGAAAGCAAAGAGAATAGTAGTTTCTACTTCTTTCAGAAAATCTGTCTAGGAATTCCTAGGCATAAAATGTACAACCTAATTTCATATGGTTTTCTAATTTTTATTTATGGTGAATATTTAAAGAAACATTCCCTCATACTTATATAGTTTTAGAAAATGTAAGCAGGCAAGAATGCTGGTTGTAAAGATTTTGAATTCCAGAAAAGCTCATGAATATTTTCCTTAAAGGTTGGCACATTAGAAAATTTACTTCCAACATTTTAATCTTTGACTCTACATTGTAGTTATTTTTCATTTAGATAAATTAGTCTTTTCACTTGAGTTCTTTACCAAAAATTGGAGCAATTTCTTGATAAAAACCTTTAGTTTTTGCATTTTCCTTTTGCTAGTCAGTGATTACAATTTTTTTCCTATGTACTTTATGTGTTTTATAATTTCTCACTGGCATTCAAAAAATGCTGGAAAATGCATTGAAAGTAGAATTATTTGAGTTGGACCTCAGTAGATACCTTTGTATTTGAAAAAAATTTCTATCATATCTTTTAAAATTAATAAAATATCTAGTTTGCCTGGGACTTAGTCCAGAGGAGAATGGTATCAGGTGAGATCAAACAGGAAGACAATGAAAGGGGATTTGGATTTTATAATTATGATGAGGACTGGTAGGCAGTTTAAGAAAGAAAATGACAGGACCTGAATGTACATTACTGCCTGCTCTGTAAATGTAGCAGTGGTGGCTGTGCCTGCCCCCTTGTCCCCAAATCAGAGCACAAGTTCAACATGAAAAATTCTCCATCCACTGAAGAATACCCACTCATTTGGAGGTATGACTTCCCTTTACATTGCAGCCAACTTCCTGTCACTGCCCCAAAGGTTTTGAATTAGCATTCATGACCTTCAAACAGCCTGATTTCCCCAGAGTCACTGAACACAGCCAGTTGGCCCTACTAGGCTGAAAGCCATATGGCATCAATTGCAAATATTTTGCTACCGTTCTTAAACATATCCACCTGACTGATTTACTGTGTTGACCGGATGCTCACCTTGAATGTGAGTATGGTTCCCATAAAATTTTTTTTAGAAATCAAGAAACATGGATTTCAGTTATGATTAACTTTATCCTATTAAGATGTTGAGGAAAGATGCTGAAGTAACTTCTCATTGTCAGTTAATTGTGTGAACCCACTTGGAGAAAAGTGATAAAGTGAAATTAATCAAACCATCCTATAAGTATAGATATATAGATTGTTAAAATTATAGTTTTAGGAAATTTGCAACATAAAAGTGCAGGGTAAATATCACAGCAAGGGAATGAACAGATATGGATCACCTTGAATTTTTGAACGCAGATACTTTTTATAAAGGTATACATTTAGTACAAAACATTGCCCAAAATGCACCCTAGAACTTGGGGATAATTAGAAAAGGGAAGACCTCCCCCAGAGCTACAAATTATTACATGGACTCTGTGTTAAATGGATGGAGAAAATATAGGTGCAGGGGGAAGTATAAGAAGAAAGCAAGGGGGAACTTATTAATAAGTATAGAGGAGAAATTAATTTAGGACAATTAAAAGAAAAGGTAGAGAAAATTCTGAAAGGAATCTGAAAATAGCACGTGCACAGACATTGTGCTTCTCAGTTACAATATTGTTGCCAGCCACCTGCCTTTCAGCAATATAGCCCAGTGACTTGATGTAATGACATAACCAGTTCTCTTCAGAGGAATTGGTTTTAGACTGATTCAAAGCTGTTATTGAATTAGAAAGCAGTTTTTATCCAAGATTCTTTAATTTCTCTTTTAGTTAATTAGTAGCGATACCGATTCTTGCCAAGCAAGAAATCCGAATTCTTGAAGATTAAATTTTATTTTATCTCTACCTAGAGGTAAGGAACCAGTCTTTTGGGAGGCACAAATTAATATGACAGCCAACATTTATTTGTTCATTCTAAAACAAAGCCTTTTTGTATAATGAATTATTTGTCATAATTCTAGGAAGTGGCATCTTCTAGTAATTATAAATACAAAGTGTATTATATTTGCAGAATAAAATAGTAAGCTATAACATTAAGATCAAAATGATGTTTAAAGGAAAACTATAACTATAGTCTTTAGTATATTAAAATGTGATTGATAAGATAATATTTTATACATCTATCCCTGCAAAAGAAACAACTTTTAATATATAAGTTTTCTTTGGCTTGTGAACAACCAAATTTGATGAGATAAAAGATACAAATTTTGACAAGGTCAATTTTCTTGAAATTAGATTTAATTAATTCAATAAGCATGTATTGATGACCTACTGCATGCAATGCATTTTGGTTATGCTGAGTATGTTTGATTTTGGTCTGTGGTCATGGATAATGGTATTTATGCCTAAAGATGTAATTTATAAAATGTTTGAGAGTATTTTACATGAGCAAAATAAATAAGTAAATAAATAAACGCCTAAATTTTTTTCAATCCAGATAATGTTATTTTGAGAGGTATAAAACTTCTCCAAAGTCCAGTTCCTTCCATTGGAAAAAGTATCCTCATTCATATTTAAATGAAGTAATGTGTATAAGGGCAATCAGCACATAGTAGGTGCTTAATAACTCAAGCAAATATCAATCTGTACCTTTATACATTGTATTATCCTATGTATGCATAACTTCTACACCTGTTGTATTCCAGTCTTTGGCTCCCTTTTCTATGTGTGGCCTTAGGAATTTATTTAGATTAAGATAAGAATAGCACTGTATAATTTTTATCCTTAACTATTCACAGTAATTTTCAGATTTACATTTTCTCTGTTGACCAAATTATAAATGGCTACATATAAAAACATACGATCCTGAAAAGTTTTAGCTTTTTAAAGTTTAGAGGAACTCATAGGCATTTATATGCAAAAATTATATAAAATATGCATATGTTAACATGTCATATTTATTTAAAGCATATCTAACAAAATTTAGAATTTTCAGTGGTGTTGTATACATATTTGAAGTTACAAATAGAAAAAAGACACATTCAAATTTTGAGTTGAATTTACACCTTAGAAATATTTGCAAGTTCTGACTAATAGAGTGACAGAGTTTATGATTTTTAAATTATAGCTTATGTATAACTACATTTTATACAACTCCAGCCATCAACAACTTATATTAAAAATTAAATTGTTATATATCAGACCAAGAAAGATAGCAAATTTCTTATGTTCTGGTGTGGGAAGAAGAAAGACATTTTTAGTATAAAATTTACTATGGAACACAAAATGGCCAGATGGTACACACAATCCATTTGTTGAAGGGCTTCTAGTTCTTTCTGTGTATTGGAAGAAAACCAGGTGTCAAGTTAGGCAGCAGTTTTTATCTCAGACATTTCCAAATTGCATACAACCTGAGAAAAGAGATCTAGAAGATGACTTCCAACTAAAACAAGCCATTCTTAATCAAAGCCACAAGATTTTATTCTTAATGATCACAAATATTTTGTCTTCTCAAAAAATCTTTGCTCTATTGTCTTTTGACACTTTCAGTGTTTTAGAATTTTTACACACATAATCTTTTTTTTATTCCTCTTCACAGGATGGGATTGGCAGCAAAAATGAGAGAATAAGTTTTTGCACTTGGTGATTCTTCCAAGATCACAGAGCTAGTAAATACACCATGTGATTCAGATAAAACATGGGAATAGCCAATACTGGGTACCTAGAAATGAGCAGCATCGCAATTATAAAAATAAAAATTATCCCTCATTTTATTAGTTTGGCTGATTACCACAGTAAACATGTATTCATATGTTACACTATGAGAAAATTTAAAGAAGAAAATTTATGTGATTTTTTTATGGCATGCATCTGCTTGGGACAGACTGTGCTTTTTAGATGAACAACTTTATCCTACAGTAAGAAATTCTGGAGAAATGTGATATCAGAGCTCAATTAAACTTGATATTTAAAGTCTTTATACTGAAATACTGAATCTATTCATGAACAATTCAAGAATGAGATTTGGCATAAAATCTATTTCATTATATTTCGTTATATCAGTGTCTAGCATGGGTACTAATTCATAAGAAAAAGATTTGTCATTTTCCAACATCAGTTATTTGAAGCTTGTCTGCCTTTTTGGTAAAGATAATTTAAATAAGCAGAGATTTAAAAAAGACTGCTCACTTATTGTAATTGAATGGATTATTTTGATTAGTTTTGGTATTATCCCAATTTTCTAGAAAAATAATAAACTGGAATATGTAAACTCTTCCTGCTGTGGGCCATATTGAATGATAAAAAATAATTGCAATAAAATGCCAAGATATTGGTGGGGACCCATCTGTACCTACTGGTATCTCAATTTTACCTGAGCACCCTTAGGCATTTTAAATATGTGCCAGAAGGTAGTACTTTTCAAAGCATGATCACTTTTTTCTTTACTACTAAAAATAATTCACCAGGGAAAGAGGAATAATGAAGGCTAAATGTGTGAAGAGGCAGCTCATGTAGTGGATTAAATCAGGTATAGGGTGGCAATGTATGAGGCATTTTGTATTAAAGCTCATTTAAAATGCCATCAGTTACATGAGGTTTCAGAACAAAAGAAAACAGCTTGTGTTCTGCATAAGCAACTGAGGGCGAGTATGCAATGTGTTGTAAAATGTGGATGAGAAATTAAGGAAAGAACACTATTTCTTCTGGTCCTCATCTTCCCTCTGGTTCTTAGCCAACCACAACAATTTGTTTCATATTCTTGCTTAGGGCACCTTCCATGGCAGCAGGTGCTTACTCATTTAGACAAATGTCACTATATTAGTAATCATGATGTAAGCATAGGTGACTAACAATCCATCTAGTTGTGTGAAAGACAGTCACAGTACCTGCTGGGGATTAGAACCTACCAACTTTGTGAAAACTCACAATTTATTTTCAGTATTAAAACTAGTAGAGTATCTTTTGGATCCATGTGTTGTCTAAGGGTTGGTCTTGGTTTCTTCTTGAAGCCTGTTTTGTTTTCAAAGTGTCCTGATTTGTTAAACAAAGTTTATGATCACCATACCTAAAGATCACCTGTCGTCTAGACAAGAAATGGCAATTTCATAGTTATAAACTTTTGGCAAAGTATTAATAGGGATAAACTTTGGAATGCTGGAAAGTTAGAAATGATATCTGAACATCATCTCAATCACCTCCCACTTATTAGGATGGTATTTGCGAAGGCTGTGGTCCACACACTTCATCATATTTGTATGTCTTAACATGGAGTAGATAATTCACATACACAACAATCTCACACACACACACACACACACTCACTCATACAATGACATAGCAACCTAAATAGAAATAAAATTTCTAAAATTCAAGTGGGACAAAACTATATAATATTGTCATATTGTCTTATTTAGGCTTTAAAGTTTTGTTGTTTTTAAAAGACAAATGATTCACAGGATTATGGAAGAGATTGTTATACCTCAATACAACATGAAACCTTGAATACTTCTCAAATCTTCCTTTTGTAGGGAAACCAAGTAGCAATCTAAGAATTTTTTTAAAAAGTTAATAAAATTGCTTTGTCAGATTTTCTGGAGGAATTCCATTTAAATAATTAATTTGCCAACATTTAGGGAAATTGAGTATGCCTGTTCTCTAAAAAACTCATAATTTATTTTCAGAGTCCCTCTAACACAGATGCATAGGAAAACCAGGGATGTGCATTGAAATACTATAGCAGACAGCAAAAGGGGAATAGATAAATACGATATAGTCTATAGACTACTGTGCAATAGTTGAACGGAATAAACTAGCCCTCTATGTACATTAATCTAATAGGTCTCAAAAATAATGTTGAGTGTAAAAAGCTAATAAAACATGGTGGATGTCACAAAGTCTTTTGTGTAAATTTAAAAGTATAAAAAAATTACAGATATTGTTGGATATATAGTTAAGTAAAAAAAGATTAAGAGTTTAATATTAAGAGTAGATTAGACATACTCATATTAAATATATAAGAATTAGCCTTTGGATTTGTTGGTCTGTTGTATCTTTGGTTACTGTTTCATTAATTTTTGTTCTTGTTTTTTATAATTTCCTTTCTTGTGCTTGAGTTTGTACTATTTATCTTTCCCTAGTGTTTTAAGTTAACTGTTGAATTTACCTATTTTTAGACTTTATTACTTTCCAGTGTATTTAAAGTATGCTTTTTTATTTCTACATCTACATGAGTTTTTTGAATTATTGTTATTTTCCTGACTTCTAACTTATTCCATTGTGGTTAGAAAAAGAGACCTGCATGAATTGCCTAATATTTGCTTTACAGCCTCCCCACATGGTCAGGTTTTGTTTGAAGAATAATGTGTATATTTGAGAATAATGGGTACTCCTTAAAATGATAGATTTGTTTACTTCTTACATAAATATCATTTTGTTTTATATATTTTGATGGCAAGTTATTAGAAGCATCAAAGTTTAGATGAGTCTCTAAATTGACTCCTTTCTTTAAATTCTGTAAATTGAGTCCTTTATTATTGTCTTGTGATCTTTTCTATTCTATGTAGTGCTTTATGACTCAAGGAATTTGCTGCCTAACATTAGTATAGATGGACCAGTTTTTCTTTGGCTAATATTTAAGCAGCCTAATTTTCTGTCCTTTGTCTCTCGGTTTTCCCATGGTTTTCTTTTTATTTGTGATTCTTGATTCTGGGATTTTATTTTTTATTTAGTTTGACCTTAACTAGAAAGTGAATCCATTTTTATTTATTAAGATTATAGTTCTATTTGGGCTCATTACCATCTATATCTTGTTCAGTATATTCGTCCTTTGCTTTATTACTTTTTACTTTTTGTCACCTTTTCTGCGTTAAGTTTTCCCTTAAGTCTCATTTTCCCCTTTCCTGTTTTAGTGGTTAAAATGAGATTTTAACAGATATATTTGCCTTAAAGTCTACATTAATCATTATCTCTATCCTCCTTCTGTAAAACATACGGATCTTAGAATCTTAAACATCAAATCACCCTCTGTCCCATCTGACTTGTTGTTGTCCCATATTTTATCTTTTCTTTCTCCCAAATAGGATATTTTTGTTATTTCACACAGACCGTGTATTTAGATTTATCCACACGCTCACCACTTTCTTTGCTCAACATTTATTCTTACATCTCCGGCTTTCCTTCTGTGGTTATTTTCCATCTTGCAAAAAAAAAAAAAAAAAATCAAAGGTTTGTTAAAGTATGAATCTGTTGGTAGTAAATTCATTCACTTTTAGGTTTTCTAAAAAGGGTTTTAGTTTTTCTTTCATATTTACTTGTATCTTATTTTGGAATCATTTCAAAGACAGAATATGTAAAAGAAGTACAAATAATTCCTATATACCCTACACCCACATTTTCCACTTAGTTACATTTTACTAAAATGCACATATCATTCTCTCTCTCTTTTTCTTTATTTTCAGTGTTCATTTCGTTACCATGTTGACAAGAATGGTTGTTTTTGCTATTAGGTGAGGACTTTAAATCAGCCTTACTTATTACCAATGCAAGTTTCCACAAGAAAAAATGAAAGAAAGGTACCTAGGTGAACCTCTTTGTGGCTTCTAGTAGAAATGGAAATGTGGGTCCAAAATATTACCTAGATTGCAGGAAGGTCATAGAGCACTCAGAAAAAATATGATTGTGTTGCCATCATAGCAATCAGTAGTGCATTTGTTTTTTATTTTGTTTTCTTGTTTGTATTTTTTCAACTCTTAAATCCAACAAACTCATTTACAAAATCACCCACAACTCTCACTTACTAATGACAAGAAAGAACCATGGACATATCTTTTTCCCCAAAAAGTATTATGCATTTATGATTTTTAATGATAGTCAGTTACTTATCTAAGTGCTCGATATAAAGACATCATTTAATTTCTACAGTATCCATATGGGTTGCATTGTTTCCTCTTGTATGTCGTATGAAGATATACAAGCATACCTTGGAGATATTGCAGGCTTGGTTCCAGACCACTGCAAAAAAGCAAATACCACAATAAAGCAAGTCTAACAAATTTATTGGTTTCCCAGTGCATATAAAAGAAATGTTTATACTATACTGTAGTCTATTAAGTGTGTAATAGCATTATATCTTTAAAAAATGTATATACCTTAGTTCAAAAATATTGTTAAAAATGCTAATCATCATCTGAGTTTTCACTGAGTTGTAATCTTTTTTGCTGGTGGAGGGTCTTGCCTCAATGTCGATGGCTGCTGACTGATCAGGGTGGTTGGTGGTTACTGAAGGTGAGAGTAGCTGTGGCAATTTCTTAAACATAAGACAACTATGAAGTTTGCCACATTGACTGACTTTTCTTTTCATGAAGGATTTCTGTGTAGCATGCTATGCTGTTTTATAGCATTTTACCTGCAGTAGAACTGCTCTCAAAATTGGAGTCAGTCCTCTCAAAACTTTCCACTGCTTTATCCACCAAGTTTATGCAATATCCTAAATCCTTTGTCATTTCAACAATATTCCCAGCATCTTCACCAGGAGTAGAATCTATTTCAGGAAACTACTTTCTTTGCTCACCCAGGACAAGCAACTTTTCGTCACAAGTTTTATCATGAGATTGCAGCAAGTTCAGTCACATCTTCGGGCTTTATTTCTAATCCTAGTTCTCCTGCTATGTTCACCACATCTGTAGTTACTTCCTCCATTCAAATCTTTCACCCCTCTAAGTCATCCATGAGGATGGGAATCAACTTTTTCTAAACCCCTGTTAATGTTAATACTTTGACCTTATCCCATGAATCAAGAATGTTCCTAGTGGCATTTAGAATGATGAATCCATTCCAGAAGGTTTTCAATTACCTGTGCCCAGATCTATCAGAGGAATCACTATCTATCGCAGTTATAGCCTTATGCAATGAATTTCTTAAATAGTAAGACTTGAAAGTTGAAATTACTCTTTGATCCAGGGACTGCAGAATGAATGTTTTGTTAGCAGGCATAAAAACAACATTAATCTCCTTGTACATCTTCATCAGAGTTCTTGGGTGACCAAGGGCATTGTCAATGAGTAGTGATATTTTGAAAGGAATCTTTTTTCCCAAACAGTAGGTCTCAATAATGGGCTTAAACTATTCAGTAAACCATGCTGTAAACGCATATGCTATCATTGAGGCTTTTTTTGGTTCCATTTATAGAGCACAGGCAGAGTAGAGTTAGCATAATTGTTAAGGAATTGTTAAGGAATTGTTAGATTTTGGAATGGTCAATGAGCATTGGCTTTAACTTAAAGTCACCAGCTGCATTAACCCCAAACAAGAGAGCCAGCCAGGCGTTGACTTTTCCTTTGTAGTTATGAAAGTTCTAGATGGCGTCTTCTTCCAGTACAAGGCTGTTTTGTCTACATTGAAAATATGTTGTTTTGTGTAGCCACCTACATCAATGATCTTCGCTGGTTCTTCTGGATAACTTGCTGCAGCATCTATATCTGCACTTACTGTCTTAACTCGTACTTTTATGTTGTAGAGATGGCTTCTTTCCTTAAACCTTAACTTCTGTTAGCTTAAAAACATAGACAACACTCATCAATTAAGTTTGCTGTCTTATATGGGCAAAGTTCGTGATATCCCAAAATTATTTCAGTAGTAGCATCAAAGATCAGAGGTCACCATACAGGTATAATAATAATGAAAAAGTTTAAAATATTTTGAAATTACCAAAATGTAACACAGAAACCAAAGTGAACACATGGTGTTGGAAAAGTGGTGCCGATAGACTTGCTCAAGGCAGTATTGCCACAAGCCTTCAGTTTGTAAAGCACACAAAAAATATCTGCAAAGTGCAATAAAGTAAAGCACAATAAAAAGAGATGTGCCTATAATTGCTCCAGGATACAAAGCAAAAAAGTGGCAAAGATCAGTTTCAAATTCAATCTTTTTCATGCTAAAATCCATTTTCTTAATCATTATACACATTGCCTCTAATTTTATGTGTAGGTAATAGATAATCTAATGCTATTTCATAGGTTTTATATAAAAAGATCTATCATTTAACATTATACCATTTGTAATATATAGTTTCCAAACAATGTGAGAAACCCAGTATATAGTCAGAAAGTTTTGGTTAATTAAATATTATAAATGGTTGCTCGCTAAAATATGAAACAAATCTTAATCTGTAATACGTATTTAGAAGTAGCATTTAGAACCTTATAATAAGCCATGACTTTTTTCTGAAATAGAAAAGTAAGGACCTGTAGCCATTTAACACATTAACTGCCATGTGAGTTGTATTTAACTCATGCTAGTTTTGAGCCCAAGGCCTCGTGAAGCGTATATAACTCACGTCTCTTTACCTTGGGAGCTGCATGGTGTGCATAAAACTCACGCTGCCATGCTGTAGCATACATGTTACGTGATGGGTGGCTCCCTGGGTAAAACCCTGCAGTTGGTTGTGAAAATCTTACTTGTTGATGTTCTTATTGTTACAATTAATATTGGCAATTTAATTCTAAAACCGTGAATTAAATGAATAGAAGTCAATAAATTTAATTTTTCTATTTATGTTTACCTTTGAATTACACTTAAGCCTGACAGGTCAAGCAAAACACTTTACCCTTATGAACTACTTTTCAAGTTTTCACGTTACTTTTTACATTACTAATTTTCAAGTTTTTATAGTACTTTTTATTGAAAAAACACAGAAGACAATAAAAATAACAAATTTTTCATTGAATTAGAAAGGATGGTTTTGTTTTTGAAGTTTTTCTTCTATTTTTGTAATAAAACACCATGGCCCCAAGGAAAAAAATGTTTTTTTTCTAGTGTGGAAGTCAATGTGTTAAATCTACTATAATTTAAAAGGGGAGATGATCTATCTTTATAAGGGAGATAAAATTTGGCAAGGTATTGGGAACTTAATTTAGGATATTAAAGGAAGCAAGTTAATTTGTGATAATGTTTTATAAGTTATTTTACATTTTATAAAACTCTGAGTTGGGTTTCCTTTGTATTTACAGGGTACTATTGGTCATTTGCATGTGGCTGGTTCCTGAATTTTCAGTGCAATCCAAATACTTACTGTAGTAAAACCTGTGGTATATCTGAAAAATAATTTAAACACATGACTATAACATACATCTTAAAATCATAATCATGCATTTTCAAATACAAGCTATATGGACATAATATTAGAAAATTAGAACAAGAAAACAAATACAAAACATATAAATCCTACTTCCATTGCAGTTTAATAATAATATGGAAAATAAACTGATGATATTTAGAATGCATCTAATAATGCTTTTTAATGTTGTATGGCATAAAATTTTGAAAGTTCAGCTGAAAATAGGTGTATGAAATAGATGTCAGAGAAATTGTTTTCCTCTTTGGATTGGTGAACTACTAACTGTCATGACTTTATATGACCACTTGATGGAACTGTTTCATTTTGCTTTCAGCAATATCCAAGCCGTGACAACCTTAAATTTCTGGCAAGCAAGGCATGAAGAAATATTTATTTTTAAAAAAAGCATAAAGAAACACATAGCTTAGCATGCTACACAGTTATGGTTCTCTATAGAATGTTAGTAAGTCAAGGTATAGAAAAAGAATAAAATTCTACTTTTCAAATGAATTCTTGTTCTCATTTTCCTTCAAAAAATTTTTGTAGAAAATGAATTTTAAGTTACCCCAAATGTTTAAATATAGTCATATCCAAAATCTTATTGTTCCTCTTAATCAAACTGAAACTCTATTTAGGGAATGTCTTCAAAATTAATAGTCTATACATATATCATGAGGAAATTTTGAGGTCTGTGGGGTTAGAGGTTAACAGGTAGCTATGGAAATTTCCTAGCAATTATCTTAGTTGCAGAAGATAGTTTGGAAAGGGAAGAAAGTGACTGTAAGGCTAAGTTTCCAATAAAGTCATATGGAACGATTAGGAATAACTAGAAAGTGCAGGGAGAAATCACATTGTCTCCATTGAAAGTATTGACACTATAGATCATCAAAAGGGGCTGTGTACTGGGCATCAATCACCTACCTATGACTTTGTCACTTAAACTTTTTGAAATTTTGCGTAAAATAGAAATAACCATAAGTCTCTTGTGAGGCCTAAATACAATAAAACTCACTATGGTAATACATTTGTGAACTCTCAAAACATCATTACTTATATAATAGTTGTGGGAATTATTACATTGGTATAAAGAAAACCCACAGTAAGCATGTGAAGCGTATCTCAGAGAAAAGGCTATCTTTAGTGCTTCTATGTTACAAAATCTTTTCCACCTAGAATGTGCTGTAAAGCCTGGCTGCTAGTCACAAGAATCTCAAGTTAGTAAGGTCTCTTTTTTGTTTACCATTTCATCTAAATGATCTCTGCCATTTCAGTGGCATCTACTCCTAAAATGATGATTACCAAATCCATTTCTCCAGTCTTGAATTTCTACGTGAACTCCACCATCCTGTTGCATATTTTCTCCTCAATATTCCGGTCACTTTAATTTCATTGTGTCCCAAACTGAACTCACTGTGTTTATCCTGAAAAACCACTGCATACACTTGGATGACAGAATTTGTTTGTTTTTCAAAGTGATGACCATGATTAATTTGTTTTTTGCTCCCCAGTACCTAACCTACAATAGTCAGCAACCAATTAACCATTGAATGAATGAAATATTTTGAAGGTCAAAACATAGATTAGGCCTAATTTTGATAATGTCAAGCATTAACTTGTTTTATTGTGTCTCTATTAGATATTGGTTTATACAACCTTGCTTTCCTTTTGGTGATCGTATTTATCTATTTCTGGCCTATAGCATGCATTGGAAATACCAGATGCTGAATGTGCCTTTATTTTCAGACAGTGTAAAAGAAATTCTATTGCTGCACTAATGACAAAAATTCAATTAATTCTCCTCCAGGGATAAGTTATTAAATACTGTTAATGCTTTTCCTATACATATACTTTCCCTACTTGAATTATTGGAGTGAGGGAATTCACTGAAGAAAAATGTCCTTCAACAGAAAGAGCTGTAAGAAAAAAGTCCATATTATTTTTACTTCTAAGAAAGGCCATAAGATCAAATACAGTCATTGTACAAAAAATTATAAATTACTTCTGTAGACCTATAATATGCCATGTACTGTTGAATGTTATGGGGACAAAGTAATGAACAAAAGTATACGTCCTTATACTCATGTAGCTTGTGAGGGAAACCCAATGTAAACAAATATGTTATTTATATTTTCATTTAACTTATTTTATTTCAGGTTGCAATAGTACTAAGAAGAAATGTGAAGCAGGGAAGGTGATTGAGTAACAGAGGCTGCTACTTCCTAATAGGTGGTCAGAGAATATCTACTAAGGGGAGACTTTATGCAGATACTGGAGTGAAATGAAGGGGATGTCATTTAGCAAAGACCATTTGGATTGCCTCAAAATGTCTCAGGGACCTCCCAGTGGTCTAGAGACCACTCCTCAAGTATCTCTGACTGAGAGGCCAGTTACAGAGAAGAGATATCTGAGAACTGAGCTGGGGCAATCCAACATTTGGATTAGTGATGCAAAGAAGGTGCACCAAAGGAGATTTAGATCATTTCTCTAGTTCTATGGAAATATCTTTTATGACTCCCAATTTTTCATTTGATCAGCATCTTTTCCTTACAGGATCACATTTAATTTTTTTGTTGACTGTAAAGAAATCCATACACTTATGCCCTCTTTCTGTAATAGCATAAGCTATTTTAAATAATGAGAGCATTGATTTAAAGGTAAGTGTGACTCACTTAAAGGACACATGTACAGGTACTGAAGGCAATAAAAAGAGCATATTTTTATACTTCCCCACTCCCATTTACTAGGCTGAACATTTCTAGTGGACAAGATCTCGCTGGTTCTTTTGTGATCCTCGACATTACAATACTTGTCATAGAGTAGGTGTGTATTGCTTATAATTTGAAGGAATAAGTTAATTCCAAGGTGGGTGGTGCACTGAGTAAGAGAGGGCTTAGGAGCTTCCTTTCCAAGAAGTAACCAGTGGTGAGCCTCTATGCCAGGCCATTCCTGTGATCTTAGTTCTAATATCAGAAGTAAATAAGTACATGAAAATAAAATAAAATGAAACCCAGCCTTCTCTGACAACAGTTTCCTGCTTCTAGAGATGAAGCTAATGATTTTCTCCGAAGATTTCAAGCAACGCTTGGGGGAGAAGCTAAAGAGAGTTATTCCGTTAGGATAAGATTGGCTGGTAAATTCCAGGACACCCATTTAAATTTGAACTTCACAAATAATTTGAGATACACTTATACTAAAAAGTTATTTGTTGTTTATGTGAAATTCAAATTTAAGTGGGGATCCTATATTTTGATTTTCTAACTGTGACACTTCTATGTTAGGAATACTTTGGACAGATGAGGGTAAGATGTTCTTTCTGGACACCTCAAGCAACCTGCTTATGTTAGTCCATCAATCAAAGCCAAGCAGCCAAGAAGATAGATTAGTACAGTTAAATGTTTTAGGCAGTTGGTAAAAAGTTTGGATGGAGTATTTTTCAATACAAAAAAAAAATACGTAAAGGTAACTTTTAGAGAGATGAAGTATTCTGTTCTTAGCTATGATTTTGTTAAAAAATATACTTGGATTAGAAAATCTTTTCTCAGATGAGAAGAAAGCCAAGCATAAGCACAATAAGCCATGGGAGAGGAATAAAACACATGCTATAGAATTAAACTGTATTTAAATGTATACTGATAAAGCAAATATGAGAGAGGATAATAACACAGGAATCTAAACTAGGTCTTCTGCTCTAAAAAATGGTAGGCTCAGGTAATTTTTGGAGGGCATAGGATAGCCATAATTAAAGATGTAGACACTAATGAGAGTTATATAACATTTTTAGCAGTCATATATGCAAGAAAAATCATTAAGCTTCTACATGAGGTAAAAAATAACAGAATTATTCCCAAATATGTGATAAAGACATTAAAAACTACCACGATTGAAGGAACTCCAGGGTCATAAGAGACTTGTTAGGATCTAAAGGAAGTTGCTAACAAATAAGAAAAGCTGTTAAACAGACTTTGAAAATCTCCAAAGAACTAGGACATACATTAAGGAAATCTTCAGGAACACGTAACATAGTAAAAATTCAGACAAAAATGTTTAACTCTGGTGGGGTATGAATTTCAGACAGAAATGTCTTCATGATTTTGGATATTTTTAAAAGAAATTAGAAGGAGGAGAAGGTGGAGGAGGAGAATCTTTCTACTTAAGGTCACTACTCTGTCAAAACCTTAGAATCTCTTGATAAATAAGTAGCTGATGAGACTCAAACTTGCATAAGAAAAATGCAATCATTATCAAATATTTTTATATTTAAAAAATGCCCAGGGTATTTGAATTTGGTCTGCAACTCTGGTTGTATGCTTAAATTAAGGTCTTATCATTGGCATTACAATTCTGCTATGGTCATATTTTGGGGGCTAATTCCTGGCAATCATGCTATGAGCTTACTTGCCAAATCATACAAAGACCACCTATCTTATCATTCAGATATTCACTTAATCATCCAACTTGTGTATGCAGCCCTGGAACACAAAATAATGGAACAGGAAAAGAACATATTATTCTCATGATAGTTTAACTAAAATTTTCTTTAGAAGAAAAGCACACAAGGAACAAATATATTTAGCTTTTGTTTGTTAAAAACAAATTTCCAATAATTTTAAAGCCAGAAAACATTAAAATAAAAATGGAAGTTATGAAATATTAATAAAACTTTATCAGTTCTATTTGTTTTGGTCAACTGGGTTTGGTATGTATTCAGAAGAATCATAGCATTCTATTGGTGTCTCATAAATATTTGAAAATCTATAATTCAGCACTTTTTAAATGTCTAACAGTTTGTCTAATACAAACTATTTAAATGCTATTGCATCCCGGTTAAAGTAATTACATATTGGGAGGCCCAAACAGATTATAATGTTTTCAAAAATCAATATTCATATCACACACATTGAAGTGAATTTCAATGTAACACTATGTGACACTGCTTGTTTAGGGAACATAGTGTTTTATTTTAATATTATTAATACAATGTATCATATATTATAAAACTTTTGTGTTGAGGCTTTCAAAAGACAGAAATAAGAGAAACCCAAACATACTCTGACTAGCTTTAAAAGTAAGAATAAATAGCACTTCCAAAACATCATAACAATGATGTAACACCAAAAAAAAGGGGGGGGGAATTTTATTGTTTTTTTCTTTGTTTCCTCAAGGGAAGAAAAAATAGTATTTTGATCATAGTTGAGATATACTTCTAAAGAAAATCTAGTTTAGGGTTTTCTATGGATTTTCTAATACCTTTCTTTAGCCAAGATTACTACTTGGTCAGGCCTGATTCAGCTGTGACATAACAGACATTGCTGTCCAAGATATGCTGTGCTATTGCTTTTGCTTCTTGATGTGCATGTTGAAAAGGCCATAGGTCACCTGTAGCTCTTTCTACATTGACTTCCTGTGTATCATGCCGTGTCTATAGGACCTGCTACTGTGGTTTTGCCTCTGTGTCCTCTGTGCCATTTTTGTACTAATTGAGCCCTCAGATAGTTTCTATATGCAGCATGGTTTGCCACTGGGATTTTTTACTGAAAAGGTAGCAGCAAGCATGTTACCATGCATATTATGTATCTGTTGCTGCCTAATAAGCCACCCCAAAACTTAGTGACTGGAAATCACAGCCACTTTATTGCTCATGATTCCATGGGACAGCAATTTGTGCAGGACTAAGAAGAGATAACTCATCTGTGTTTGACATGGTTTTGGCTGTGACAGCTCAACTGGAGCTGGTGGGTCCCACTGGCTTCATTTATACCTGGGGCTTGGGTGCTTGCTGTCGACTGGAATGCCCCGTGTCTCTTCCATGTGGCCTCTTTCTCTACCTGTGGTCTCTCATCCTCCTGTTTCTCTGTGTGTTCACCCTCTTCAGCAGCAGAGCCTGGATTTCTTTATGTGGAGCTGAGTTCCAAGATGGAAATTAGAACTTAAAGGACCAGAGCCATAAAGTCCTGCAACATAACTTCTGTCATATTCCATGGATCAAAGCAAGCCATATGGGCAGCCCAGATTCAAGAGTTGAAGAAACAGACTTAACCTTCTTGATAGGAGGGGCAATAAACACTTTACAGGCATGTTTATTAGTGGGTGGTTTTCATCACTCTACTTTACTGCTTTTTGAGTGATTTGCAGTGGCCTTTGAAAAGAACAGCTGCACCAGCAGGACCCAATAGCATTTTGCTTTGAATAAGGCAGAAGCATGAATTTCAAGTTTTTCCCTAAATAGTTTTCTAAGGGGGAAAAATTAAATACCTCCTTGTTTGTGATTACAATGTTAACTTTTTCAAAAAAGTTGAAAATTTCAATATAATTTTCCTCTCTTTAAATAGCTTAGCTAGTTAATTCAGGAGAACTAGATGCATCTATCACTCTATTTTCTCTCCTTTTGAGGTAAACAAGTCACCTGTACTGATTTTATATGACAAGATGTAGAGATTGGGTTATACACCATGGCAGATAAGCACACTCATAACTGAAAGAACAAAATTGAAACTCCCTTGTTTCAGTAGGGAACAATGTTTAATAATTAATAACTGGCATCAATTCTGTGTGTTGGAGTATGTGTGTGTGTGTGTGTGTGTGTGTATTTTCTTTTTTTTTTTTGGTGGGTGAGAAGTACTTATTTTGTAGCTAAATTGTACAAGTCTACCTTCTAGTTCATCTGCTACAGCAACTTATTTTTTGTCTTACCAACTTTAAACAATGTTTTTGTGATACTGTGCCATTGTCTTGCTTAAAGCCCTTCAATTTCTTCCTGCAGCACTTAGAAAAAAGTGAAAGTTCCTTGGTGTGACATTTATAGCCCTTACCTGTTTCCATCTATCACTTCTCATGCCCTACCTCTTGGCCTATGCCCCAGCCAATCAAACTGCCTGTAATTTTCCCAAATTGCAGTCTGGGTCAGACCCGTGAGACTGCTAATTCAGCTTTCTGTTGAAGTGTCTTTCTTTGGCCCTCTGACTTCTTTTGCTCTCTCTCCTCCCAAAGTACTTGCTCCAAGAACAATGGAGCAATACTAATCTTAGTTCAATATTGAATTTTATATGAATCTTCTTTAGAATTGCCTCCCCTTATGTTGAAGAGACCATTTTATCTCATGTGTGCCAATTTATATACTTCCATATATTTTCTCTTTGAAGTTATAGCATATTACTGTAATTAATGCCTTATCTTCCTCTACTGTTGGACTACATGCAATATATATATATATATTTTTTTTTCTGAATTCTCTCTTTCTAGGACAATTCCTGGCACATATTTGGTATTTAAAAAATTGTTACAACTTTGAGTCTGGGATGCCATGTGGCTTGTTGAAATTAATGCACATATACTAAAATCCTTTTTAATATTTAACCTTCCCAGTAACAAGTGATCTAGACATGTCCCAAGGCAGATACGTGAGTATTATCTCAGCATGGATTATCCCAATATGATTCAGAACAGATTACTCATGTATGATTCTCTGTTTTTAAATTGAGACTTGAAGCGTGATTATAAACTGAATGTTTTTAGTCTGAAGATGTGCTAGGCTAGATGTTCTGTTCTATGCCATAAACTAACCAGCAGACTGTTTAAGAGCAACCAAACGTCCCTTTTTTCTTTAAGAAGTCTGTTCAGATGTAATGTTTGATGTGCTTGCTTTCCAAGGCATACATTAGCTGAGTGCAGTTAGATGAAGGAATGTTGAATCCACAAGCCATATTGCACAGAGTATGTTTTACAGAACTGTACCTTGATGTGCCACATAATTCTCATACACACTTGGAGGCCTGTGCTCATTATCAATTGGAACCAATCTTATCAAAAAGTGACAGTCCTGATTGGAATTTTCATTTGATCTTACAAGTTATTTCTAAGGCTTATGGTGTTAGCACATTTTTAATGCCTGTGTCTCTTTTGCATTCTAACATAGATTTAGCTCTACCTTTTCATAGAAAAATACAAAACCCTCAAATCAGTGTAGTGTCCTAACAGCTTTCAAAGGGTTACTTTCTTCAAAGTTATTTTCTCCTTTGTTTTTATTTCACTTAAATTTCTAAAGCTAGAGTCAGGATAGTTAGCCCTGGTACTGAAAAAAAAATAGTAACCATTATGGTAAACATTTCTTTAGTGTAGGGTTAATATAGTAGAATATTGTACATTTGGAAATTAGAAAGAAATGAGTTCAAATTTTAAATATGCTACCTCTTAGCCAAACGATTTGGGGCAAGTGTCTTCTCTTTTTTACACCTGCTTTCTTATCTACAAAATATTCTTTATCCCTGCAGACCTCTCCTATTGTTTCTCCAGAAAGTCAAGGTAAACCTTTTGTCCATTTGTTTTCCAGTATATGTTTGGATATTTTACCATAATAAACTTATCCATGCTTGTTTTGCAGCTTATTCATCCGGATTACTTTAGAAAAACAAATCATTTTGCTATCCTCTGTGTTATCTTCTGATTTCTACTCCCTATTTTTCATTGAGATTTTCTTCTGCCCTCAGGTAATATATGCATATCCATCTCCATTGTATCCCAATAGGCCTTTAAACTAATCCTACTGTAAATTATGCCTATTGAATAACTCAGAATTATTTACTTATCTACATCATCCTGATACACCTACATTGCTCACTCTGTGTTCAGTGGTAGAAATAAGTGCTAACTTAAAAATGCATATACATTTTCAAATCATTTTATGTGCATTCTTTGGTCATGCTGCTTTATTCAGCATATGCATACATGTAACTTTTCCTGTGCATCAAGTCTTATTCTAGGTACTGAAAAATAATACAGGCTTTTCTCCTGCCCCCGTGGAACTTACAGCCAAACAAGAAAAGAAGATATTAAACAAAAGAATTAAACAAATAATTTAATTGTCATTTAAATAAACAAAAAGATGGAATGAGATTATAGAACAAAATCCATGGACTACCCTGGAAGAATGAATGAAGGCTTTTCTAAGGAAATTCCATTTAACCTGAGACTTTAAGAATTATAAAGATTAGTCTCATGAAAGGGATTAGGGAGGAAGTCTGAGTAAGTCAAATTAAACTAGAGATTTAATTTATGGAAGGAATGTGGATCTGAATGTGCAGAACATTGGAAGAGTCATTTTAAGAACTTTATCTGAAGGGCACTGGGAATCTACTGAAATGTTTCAGCAGAAGGATAACATGACCTCATTTGTACTTTTAAAGATGTCATTCTAGCCTCTGTGTGTGAAGCAAGAAAAAAATAAAAACAAGATTGCTTGGGAAAGATCAGGAGGTGGAAGATCATGAATAGAATTGTACGAATAGATTTTGCATATATATGTCTAGAGCTAGAAGGAATATCTGGTGTAGATATAAATTTGGGTCGGGAATGGATGAGATTGCCTTGAGAGGATATTGCAACAAGAGTGATGAAAAAGGAATCCTGAGGAACTCCAACACAAAAATTGGGTAGAAAAGTAGGATCTGGTAAAGAACAATCTAGAATCAGGGGTTATAAAGGTGTGAGGAATATCGTGAGAATGGGGTTTCATTGTATGGTGGCTGCTGTGATAACAGCCCTCTTTGGAGATGGCCTCAGTTGAAAACCTCTGCATCTCACAAGGTTGTGCCTCTTCTAGGGGTGGCCTGAGACCAATGGCCAGTTAATGGGGGAGTAGATGGGCTCAGTTTTCTTGCCCCAACTAGAACTGGGCCTTTATACAGTTCTGAAATGTTATTCTGACACCAGATATCCCCATGGGCTGAAGTTGGACATTGTCCACTTTTTCTCCTTGCCCTACTGTGTTTCTTCTTCCTTTCCTGGGTGTTAATCCCAAGAGGATTCTATAAAAGACACCCTTCTTAATAATAGCCATTTGACATTCTCCTTCCCAGGGAATTTAGCTGGTAGCACGTGGAAAACAACATATATGCGTGTGAGTGTGTGTGTGTTTTAAAGAAAAAGAGTCTACTAGATTATGTCTAGTAATCTCACACAGTCAACAAATAATGTAATGTCTGGGATAGAAAAAAATGGTGACTGGCTCTTTTGGTTCAGTAATGAATACAGCTATTTTGGTTGAGTCACTGAAGCAGCAATGGGATTGGATTGTGTAGAGGGATAAATAAGAAATGGAGACTTAGTATCAGCAATGTTGACAATCCTACTGAGAAGTTTGGAAGGATACATAGAATCAGAAGAATGGGGCACTTAGACAATTGCATAAGACAGAAGAAACTACATAATTGATTTCATAATGTTCTGAACAGATGGAGGAAATGGTCGTAGTACAGATTGGTATGAGCTAGTTTAGAGAAGGATGCAATGCAGGTTCCTGTTCATGGCTTCTGTATGTCTCAAGGAAGAAAGAGGCAAAGAGTAAGGGGAGTACAGGGAAATTCAGGGAGTTGTGTTTATGGAGAAAGATTGAAATAGTCATTTCGAAAGGTAATAGATTTAATTGGAAAAACATAGTCATTTCTTAAGGAAACATTGGAAATCCAATTGAGAGTAATGATAATGAATTTATACCAGCACAAATTTAGTCAATCACATATTCTTCTACTTGTTTCTTGTTTAATATAAATGCCATGCGCTTTGGGTTGCTTGGTAAATGGTGCTTGTGATGAAAACATCTGTTTTTTCCCCCCAATCCCTTAAGAAAAAGCTATTTAAAGAAACTTTCAATTACCTTTCATTAAAAAAGAGCACATGAATAAGCTTACATAAACATTTTCTCTGTTGGGGAATACTCCCTAATGAGTCTCTTCTTTACTCTGTTTGTAGGGCAAAAGGAAAGAATGTTATTTGACGAATAAGTGAATAGGAGTTTTTTGTGAATTTAAAATAATAACCATCTGTACTTGTCAGTGTAAACTCACCCTGTTGAGCCTCTATAATTAGAATACAACTGATGAAAAGAAGGAATATATTGTATATAATGAAATGAAAGGCTTTGAGAAGTTTATTTCCATAGAGGATCTAGATGGATGGATGGCTCAAATTAATCAATATTGTCTGCTGAACTGATGAAAATCTGCTTCAGAAAATAAACTACACAACATCTTGAGAAGTTCCTTTGATATCTATAAATTGCATGAAAGGGGATATAATAAATATCAATACTGATTACAAATATACACATTTCCTATTACAGTTTGGTTCCTTTTCAATACCATACTATCTCTATTAGGATTTTAAATCTCTTAAATATTTCTAATCTTAATTGTAAAGCCTCCTGAGATGGAAGAGACATATACCCACTGAGAAAGTAATAACCATCCTGGCAAGTGAAGCTACTCAAAATACTCAGTACTTAATTCTAAATCTTACTGCTGAGGAAGATAATGTCATCCTATATGACTATGATTTCTTATGACCAGAAACTTTGCCGGGATATTGACTGATCTTAGTTTTTTTTTCTTCTGAGCTACTAACAGAAACATATTTAGAGTTTTTATGACAGAGACCCTAAACCCCAAGGAAGAAGTCACACAGCTCACATCCCCTTAATTTAATGGAAACAGATTTCTAATTCTCTTGTCTAATTATACAACTCTACCCTCCCATCTATGTCATTCACTGGCTTGCATGTTGAATGTATTACTTTAGTTCTTGAGAAACGTATATGTATTTTCCAACTAAATCTTAAAACTTTGTTGGAATACCAATAAATGCCTTTCCATCTAACTTTAAAGAACTTGGAATCTAATAGAATTTTGTATTCTTTCATGTTCTTAATACCACAAAACACATACAGGTATTAATATCATATGTATTGAAATTTGGCTATCTCTTATAGTTTTGTCTGACTTGGGCTTAAAAATTATAAGGTCATTCTACTGACATTTATTTAATTATTGCTTCTGACATTTTCTGTGGATTGATCCCTATGTTTTTGGCATTTGGAAATAGGGAATGCTGTAATTTTATCTGTAATGACACAAACACATCGCCATTTATTGATATATGAGTGTACTTCAAGTTTTAAAAATGTTCAGGTTATCCTTCTGCTTTTCTTGACCATCTGAAATCTCAGAGCTGTCAGCACCAGGGGTGTGTGTGTGTCTGGGGGTGGGGGTTGGCAGAGAGACAAAGAGAGAGAGACAGAGAGAGAGAGAGAAAGAGAGATTGACAGAAATAGAGAGAGAACAAGAACAAACCTAAATTATTCTGAGACTTTAAAATCCTAAGAAAATAAGAAAATTTTTGGCAGGCAACCGTGATGAATGTCTTTCAAAGTTAGTCTGTCAATCTTGATGAAACACACACACACACAGAGTAGGAAAAAACCCAAAACATACTAAAGTGCCAGAAACAAATTAAAGATAAGTTAATTTCATCCAAACTTTAAATGTGGTCATTTTATGTTTTCGAGAAAGTTGCTTGATGTATCCTATGAAGATATGATTGTAGAAAGGATAAAATACCTGATTAGTACAGTAACATGATTTTGAAGAAATAAAATGAGCAAAAGACTTGATTTCTAATGCATGATATGCAGGTGTATATAAAAACTTTAACAAAAGTTATGTTTTTAAAATAGTAACAGATGTCTCCAGGTGTGCATAGGTGTATGTGAATATCAGAGATTAAAATGGAAACTGAACTAAAAAGCTGTGCTTTTGGAAACTTATTCATTTAAAGACTATGTTCCACTGAGGAAGTATTTCAATGTCATATTTTCTATACACAATTATTTGCAATTGTGTAAGTGTTTTTTATTTGACTTTCACAAAATTTAGGTTTGTTACAATCTCATTTTTACCCTTAATAAACAGTTTCTGAATCCTGGAAATAAAAAGGGATAGAATATTCAAATATCTAAAGTGAGGTTGTTTGACTTCAAAGAAATTATTAAAATCTAACAAAATCTAATCTAATAACAAAATAAAGTATTTAAGCATACATACAATTCTGGTCTGCTGCATTTGTCCTAACAAACTATAGTGCCATAAATTTTTGTCCATTAATCACCAGCCCTTACATGCAAGGACATGGTGCCCTTGTGCTTTTAGTGGTCTCCTTCCCTTTTTACCTATTGTTCCCTGGAATATTCTTTCACTTTCCATTTGGAAGTGAGTCTTTTGGGGCCTGAAGCTTTTATTGGGCCTCACTTATTGCTGCTTTGGTCTTTCTCCAGTTCTGGGCCGTGGTGGGTCTACTACAGATTACAAAAGGGAGAAGGCTTGACCCCAGAGCTACTGACATGTGGGGACCGAAAATTATCTTTAAGGTTATAGAATTTCCATTAGTCCTGCTGAAATTTGATCTTCAGCTCTCCAAAGGCCATGGATGAAGAAGAGGTAACATTCACTGCAGCCTCCCTGGACTTTTTGCCCTTTGATGACGGAAGTGCTGAGACGCAGACCTGATACTGTCAATCAGTTCCTCAGTGGTAGAGAAAAATAACCACCACCTATTTGAAATCAACCATGGCCTCTATTTAAGCCTTCAAGAAGCATTTATCTACTTAATCAACAATTTATACTGTAGTCTCATGCTAAGCCTGGAGTAAACATTAGTGAGCACTTGGCCTCTGGCCTTTCAGAATCACATTATTGTGGCACTGTGCGAAGATTGCCTTTAGATCACTTGGCCCTACCGTGGTTCCTCCCCTCCACCCCATGCATTTTGTCTTTCCAATATACTTCCCTACTGTTTTGTAAAGTTATGTCACACTTTTGAGTGGTGGTATTTTTATACCCTCATGTTTCCTAAATAGATATTTTTAATACCTTTTCATTGGTGCTAATTTTTAAGGGGCTATTTTGTATGTAGCAGTAAGTACCTATAAAGTCGGAATAAAAAGAAAGGAAAATTATGTTCTCACGATGCATGAGAAAGGGCAGCATTAAACTCCTCTGTAACCCTTCTCCACATTTCTGCCTTAACAGGGTAGATGCAGAACATGGCAGCAAGGGAAGATGTGGGGTCTGAGAACAAGAGACAGAGCTGAGACCAAGTTGTAACGAAGTGGGCAGAACAGGGTTCTCCCAAAAGCAGGACAGGTTTCTAGCTAGAAGACAAGCCAGTGTTTGATCAAGAGTGTATCAGAATTATCCTTAACTCATATAACCTCCAGACAAGTTCTCAGGTCAATTGGTTAGAAAATATGGTGACATTCACTACAGTTCTTGTCATTATTGTAAAGATTCATATGGGAATGTTGGACTCAGTCAAAGTTGTTGGTCAAGGAAGATAAGCTGCAGTCATAGAGACTCATTCATTCATTCAACAAACAGTTTTTGAGTTTCTATTATGCCCCACTGTCCTAGGCTCTAGGGATTAAAAAGTGACCCAGACAGCGGGTTTTAGCTTCATAGAGTTTAGAGCATACTGAAGGCAATAAACAAAATTCACATAGGAAAGTGCATAAATAAAATACTTATAAATTGGGATAACTGCCATGACTAAAATACATAGAGAGCTGATACAGAAAGTTGCATGTGGTGTGAGAAAGACTTGCTTTAGGTAACATAGAGCTGTCTCCAAGGAAACTGCATTTAAACTGGGACCTAAAAGATTAGAGTTGGGTCAGAGAGTCTTCCTAAGCAGAGATAAACAATATGTGCAAAGGCCTTTAAGTTGAAAAATTCCTAGGCTGTTTGAAAAAGTGAGAGGCAAAATTGGAGGCAGAATGGATTTGAGAGCAAGTCAAGCTATTTCAGTTTTATTACAAACCATATATCCGGTCTGTAAATATTCCATAAATTTGGTTCTTTATTAGCTATGAGATAATGTAACTTAGTTTTCATCAAATCTTGTTTTTATAAACTTTTTACATTTTATTTTTATATAAGAAAGCTGAGCATCTACTGCCCTCGTGTGGCGTACTGCTGTGTTGCATGTGTCGTGCGGATGAGGTCTCTGAAGCATGATTTTAGCAAAATTGTTGTACACCTTTTTCAGTTAATCTGAGACACTTCTAGCTGCTCTTAGCCAGACTCAAATATAGAAAAATTATTCTTATTTCTTCCTTTATTGCTTTTGTGTTTTACTACTTTTTCACATTCCACTGTGGAATGGACATGCCCTGGGAGCACAAACTCCGATGGCACCAGGAGCCAGGCAGAGCAAGAGAAAATGAGTGAAGGCAGAACAGGTCCTATGCAAGAGGGTACGGTAAAGACTATAGGAAATTTGGAGATGCAAGCTATAGAGAAAGACATTCAATTTCATATATTTACTTTATAAAAAAGGAATGCCAAATTAATTAGGCCTATGGACCACTTATTGATTTTTTTTTTTTTTGGTCTCTGACCACAAATTTCTACTTTTAGGCAATATATTATAAATGATTAATTTCTCAGTCAAGATGACAAATACTTTGTATCCTTCCCTTTTTGACTATTTTATACCTGATTATTTTATACACCAAGTTGTTTAATTCTACAAGTTCAACATTTTGCTACAGGTTTATTTTGGAAGATATTTCAGGAAGCTTTGTTGCTCAAAATTGGGTCCTCTCTAGATGGCCTTTCCTTCCTTCCTCTCTCTCTCTCCTCCCTTCCTCTGTGTTCCTTCTTCTTTCCTGAGGCTCAGGCAGCCATTTTAACTAGGAGAGTTTTTTGACAAATTATTGCCACCATGCTTTATGAAGTGCAGCTGCTTCTCCCACTTTTCCCTGCATTAAAGTAGACCCAAAATTGTTTTCCAGGGAGACTCTTGGCTCTGACTGCCAGCACTGCCTGAACACATTTTTAATCAGAAATTGAGTGGTCTGTTCAGGCCCATCTTTATCCAGTTCCTTTTTTTCCATATAAGAATGTTTGTGCTACACATAATTTCATTGACTTTTGGAGTGTAGGCTCTGTTTATAAATGAAAACATAGAATTACAGCTTTCCTGGTACTTGTCAGGGACTATAATCTCAAATTCACTGCAACTCAATACTTTTCAGATGCTTGGCTAAGAGAAATAATATTTATGGAAGATGGCCTGGAGGAAATGCAGTCATCCGTTTTGCCATATGATCTAAAATCTATTTCAGGATTAAGGGAGACCATCAAAAAATGCCTAACTTGACTGCATGATACTGGGCCCAACACAATTGCTTCTTACTGAGCTGTGCTTTAGCCATCATGATAAAATACTCTCTCTATGAGGGCTCAAAGGAAATACTTTGTCTTACTTCATGTTTGTGTTTCTCCCAAACAACTGGTTTGTATTGTGTACGGTCTTATTACTGGTTATTTCTTCTCCTTTCTGTATGTGAATTAGAAAGTTCAAAGAAATTTGTGCTCTATCTTGACTGCGTGCATGATTTGTCAAGGCATCCCTTTGTTCAGTAGCCACATTCCTGGCACCATCTTGCTTCCAAATTTTTATTTTCCAAAGGTGCTTTTTAAAGAGTTTAAATATTTATCTTGCTATATTGTATGCATCTGTAAGCAACTTAAATGCATTTGAGACCAAAGTGATACATAAACAACAACCATAGGATCTCTATTAATGTTGTACTTAATTATAAAAAACTTAATTCCTGGCTGAACAGTCTGTAATCTAAATAAGTAAGAATCAAAAAAAAATACCCTATAATTCCAGTAGAGCTGGAGCCTCCCCCTCACCCCCCAGTAACATGAATTTTAGAAACCCATGCTAATCCTATTTCTCCGTGTACAAAGGTTGAACTTGTGGGCTATTAATGCATTGATATTCTTCATGAAAAATATTGCAAAATAGGGAGAGAGGAAATGAAAAGTAAGATGAAAAAGCACAAAAATATTATTTTTAGGATAACATCTGAGTCTGTGCATCCATTAATTAAAACTAATATTCATTTTCTCTCTCTCTGTGAAAGGATCTAGACTGCACTTAACATATGGTGTTTGCAACATCAACACATGTTTGTGACCTTGAGTTTTCTATCAGTGCAGATTGGCAACCAAATTGTATATGAGCGAAAACGAGTCTTACCACTTAGGATCTGGATCTATGATCTGGTCTCTTGCCCAAAATAATCGTTCTGGGATTTGTGAGTGATGATGAACTCCAGGGATAATTATATTAAAATGCTTTTAACTTCACATAAACATAATTTAATATAATGTAAATGTTTGTAGTGGTACAATAGTCTAGCCTTGAATTTTTTCTTGAGACCAGAGACAATATGCCTGTGTACACGATGTATGTGTGGAAAGTATGTGTATCTTAGATCTTAGTTAATTTCTACTAAGAGGTGTGTTATTGCCTCTGACCTAATAATCTAATCTGCGGATTACTATACTCTTTTTACAGCAACGAATTACTGTTTTTTTAATACCAATAAAGTTATCTTACCTAAATAGAATTTCATATTATTGAAGTTAAAACTTTGGAGAAACATGTTTTTTCATAAACATGGCTATGTTACAGCTGTCAGCAACTCTTTATTAAGGTGGCTCTAAACATTGATGATTTATCAGTGAGTGGCTTTTACTGAATGTCCACTTGATGCTGAGCATTGTTATTAGAGGCTTTTCATATCTCATTTCGTCCTCCGAAAACATTTTATGGAATGCAACGTAAACATTTTATAAATGAAAAACTGAGTAACTTGTTTGCATTCCCATAGCTGGGAAGATTTTTGATGTTAAAAAAAAAGGTTGCAATCACAGCTCTTAACCAGTATGTATACTTCCTCTGAACAGTGGGATTCAATAAAGTTCTATCTTCTAGAGAAATCCTGATGAAAAACATGAAATTTTAGTAAACAAAATCAAAATTACACTTGTGTTTGTGTGACTTGAAAATTATGAATTTTTTATACAGTGAAAGGGAGACACATTTCATGATTGGCACTTAGGTTGATGTTGTAGAGTAGGAAACAGACAGTGATAAGCCAGAAAAAATGAGTTTGTACATAAACTGCAAATATTTTCACTTAAAGCAGTAAGCAACACAGGATTAGTCAATGCTTTTGATCATGTGAACAGCAATTTGAGCATAGGAAAATTGAAACACATATGCTCTGCAGATATTATCATTTGTCACAACTGGTTTGAAAAACAATTTGGAATTATAAAATAAGTTTTAAGATACTTACACCCTATGATCCAGCAATTTTCCTCCTACACAGGTAGTAAGGAAGCTCGGACACGTCTGCATCAGGACCCGTGCACGAGAATGCACATAGCAGCTATGTCGACAGTAACAGAACACTGAACATTGGAGAATAAGTAAATACAGCACAGGATATTTACAAAATGGAATACTACACAGCAGTGTGAACAAGGGAACAGAACTATAAATGTCAACAAGATAAATCTCAGGAACGTAATGTTGAATGCAATTAGCACACCACAGAAAGATACAGACTTCTTGAGTACATTTGAATGAAGTTCAAAAGCATACAACAGTGAACAACATATTTATGTTATGTATGTTGTTGGTCATACATACATGTCAGATGTTATGGTAAAACTATTAATAAGAACAAAAAGGAATTTAAAAAAAACAAGATACAGGATAAAGGTACTCTCTATGGGGGAGAAGGATGTGAGCATTGAGGGCCTTTAGGGAGCTTCAGGGGTTCTGGCAGTTTCTTATCTTGAGCTGGATGGTGTGTATAGGGGCTCTTTTTCCGTTTAATCTTAGTGCCTCACATTTATAACGAGGGTTTTTTGTGTATAGATATTCAATACAGCAAAAGTAAAAAAAATGGAATAATATTTAGACCTTAAATATTTTCTGAGTAAAATTATTTATACCACACTCTTTATATTATAGAAGCATCCATTCTTGCATTATTCTTTGCACATATTCTTCTCTGAACTTAATTCATAAAAGTTTTTGTCTGGTGTCCTCCAAATCTTGTCACTTTTCCATCAAATGAGGAGGAAGATATGTATGTCCCCTTGTGTCCTGGCTGACATGTTGCATGGTTTTTACTCCTGGAAATGCATAGTCCTCCTCTGAAAACCATTTCAAGTGACAGTGTTCTGTACTTCTTGCCTCAGTCTATTGAAAAATGATAAAAAGGTGTGCCTTAGCTGTGTAATACTACCCAAGCATAGCAGATCACTGATTAAATGGAAACAGAATGTTTTCCTGACAGCAGTTGGTAGCTGAGGCTTGCCATTCTCCAGATAGGAGGTACAGTTAAGGTTATATAAATGCCTAAACACCCATAGGCTGGCTCCTGTTGGTACTGCATCTCTTGCAGTGCTCATTTCTCTACCAGGTCCTGCAAAGTCTGTGTCCATGCTGTGCTCTCCCTCTTCTCTGCTAACGCCCGATGGCCAGAGTTGTTTCAAGATGTTCCTCACCATCGTAATTTCTTCTTTCCCTTCCACAGCTGACTTCTTCCAATAGGGCTCAGTAGGTGAAGGGGAATTCATAAAACCCTTCTCTAGTAAATGTAGCTATGATTTTCTATTGAAATTACTTAGCATTCTTATCATTTTCATTGAACAGCAGAGGTAGAAGAACAAATTCAACAATTCCTGCAAAAGAGCTCTTTCTTATCACCTATTTAAGATATGCAAACTTGGTAATATATTTATATCCTGTGATCAGTTTATCCTACATCATGGATTGAGTTTTATTCTGTTCCTTCTTATATTATCATGAATATAATTTATCTCCGTAGACTAATATTGTACTATTGTTATATTTATTTGTTCTTAAAAATAAAAAGAAAACCACAGGAAGGAAAAAAACAATTCACTTATTCACTTATTCAGTGTCTAGTCTGAAAAATGAGTTTCAGTTCTTTGAAACTCTAAATTATATTTTCTTCATATCTGTTTTCTTCATTTTAATAATGAAGTATTTTGCTATGTAACTGTGTACATATTACTTCAATTATGAGAAGTTTCTGTTTACAGTTCATCTAAAAGACCAACTTGCCTTACACATCTCAAGGAATATAGCTGATGAAATAACTTGAACTAATCAAGGGATAAAATCCTACTTACAGTTATATGTTAAACATTGAACTGTATTATAAAAACGTTTGCAAGAATTCTTTTGAGTTTATCGATCAGTGTTTCTTACAGGTTAAATGCTAAAATAAGCTTCCTACTATAGGTGTGAATTATATTTTTGAGGTTTGTAGAATATTGCAAATTAACAACACAGAAAAGCATGTTTAGTTTATGCAACAACTATTTTCAAGCAAAGGGGCTTTAAAAATAATAAATATTTGAGAAAAGTTTTGGTTCACTTATACTACATATACTGTATTATCCTTTCATATCATTAGTCACCTTGCACTTTAAATCTGTGACAAACTATGACAAATTTGTAAAGAAGGAGTATTATTGTAAGATGAATTATGTATTTCTAAGTCTGTATTGTTGTTAAGTGTAATTGTTAGAGCCCTGCTTAATGTAGAGTTTTGAAGAGATGTTCCCTCTTCAATGAAGAAATTTCCATAATGGAATGATTTAAATTGAAGTGATAAAAAGTATTATTAAAGTAAAGTATTTAAATGTTTATTAAAAAACCTTTCTTTTCTGAATTTCATATCTGAGATATGATTTAGTTTTTGTATGAAAAGGTATGTAAATAATCACAAACTCACATGCTTATAGACTTCATAAACTTAACAAGTTCTCAATCTATTTTTAAAATCTGTGCATAAACAACTATCTTATCTGATATGGTAAGAGCTATAACAGTAAGAAAAAATTAACTTGGCTCTTGAAATGGGGTAGGAAGGAAAAGGAAGTCTTCCAGGGAAAGGTGACAATTGTGTTTCAGATTAAGAAAGAGGTAGTGGAGTAATCTAAATCCTAACTTTATCATTGAAATTGCAACATTTATCATTTAGCATCAAATGTGTATGTTGGGACTGACTCATGTATATATAGATTTTTGTTCTGTAATAAAGTTAATTGGTGAAATAAAATAATGGGTTTAATCTCTAGTGGAGAAATGCTAAATTAATCTAGATTTGTAACATTTGATTATGCCATTTCATACCCCAATTATTTCATGATGCTGTCCTGGAGATTTTTGAGTTAAACTGTCTACATGATACACATTTTGTATTCAAAAGTTTCAAAACTTAGGGTATCTCCTCATTTTCTGATTAAAGTAAAATTTCTTATTGGTGCTCTAATGACTTTGGCAAATATTCTTACTGCTTTATAAAACAAAGCATAGGAACCAGAAACATGTTTAATCTTTCACTATCTCGATGTCTTTTCATAGGAGATTTTGCTTGTAATGTTTTTTGGGGTTTTCAAATTGGAATTTTCCCTTGCATAACCTGACATTCATATCTTCAAAATCTGATATGATAAACTGAGCTACCTCTTTGCAAGTGATATTTTATAAAGCTCATTCTATATTTGGGGACAAATGAACACAAAGTCATCACCTTTAAAGTAGCTAATAGTCATATATCATGTTAAATTGTCAAAATTTTAAATGTTGAAGGTATTAAAGTCCGCATTCTGCCTCAAGAAATACCAACTTTTGTTATTTATATCATATTTGAAAGAAACTAGTTTTTAATTAAACTTTAATTTTAAGATAATTATAGATTTATATGTAGTTATGAGAAATAATACAGAAAAATTTCATTACCTTTTGCCCAATTTCCCGTAATGGTAATGTTTTGCAAAACTATAGTACAATATCACAATCAAGACACTGACATTGATACAATCCACTGAATTTATTCAGATTCAGGCTTTTTTCTTTTTTTTAAATTTCAGAATATTACAGGAGTACAAATGTTTTGATTACATGTTTTGCTTTTGTGCAGTTTGAGGCAAAGTTATAACTGTGTCCATCACCAAAGTTTCATGCATTGTATCCATTAGGTGTAAATTTACCCGTCGCCTCCTTCCTCCTCCCACCTACTTGGTTTCCGTTGAGTTTTACTACCATATGTGCACATGGATGTTGATCGATTGGTTCCAATTTAATAGTGAGTAAATGTGGTGTTTGTTTTTCTATTCTTGCAATACTTCACTTAGAAGAATGGTCTCTAGTTCCAACCAGGTTGTTACAAAAGGTATTAGTTCACCATTTTTTATGGCAGCATAGTACTCCATAGTATACATATACCACAGATTCAGTTTTACATTTTACATTGCAGCCAATGATCCATTTAGTTTTTGTTTTTAAAGTAAAATATTTGAAGATTAAGTCTACTGGCTTGGTTCTTTAAATTGTACCTCTAATGCAAAGTTAGTAAACTTACACAGCCCCAAGGAGTATACGTTTATTTCTAGAGTTAAATTTAAATAAAACATATAAAGGAAAGTCTAAGAATATTTTCTAGTTATGAAAAATGGGTAAAACTACATTGTAGATGTTGTTTTCCTTTTATTTCGAGACCTAAATAATAGTCTGTACTTCAAAAGTGTATCTTCATTAGTAAGCAAAGAATTGTCATGATGACATGTATGTACATTTTAGTATTTGTATACATTCTACATGAAAACAGTTCTTTATAATTAAACTGTCATTTCATATAAATAGAAATCATAAGAGATGTTATAGGATGCTATAAAGGAACAATTTATATTTTATAACATAAAATGCATTAGGGAAATAGCAAATAAAATATAATGTACTGCATTTGACATTGGGTTTACCGTACATTTTAGATCAATGGGTTCATTAACTCCTTCAACCCATCTTCTTTATTTTTTAGACTAATTTTATATTACAGTGATAAGAGCTAGGTTGAAATTCTTGTTCCCATGTCTTCTTTATATACTCTCACTGATGTAAACTGAATGGGCTAGTGGATATAGTACAACTTGTAAAATGGGTTTTCAGAATTTCTTATAGTTCAATAAATACTTGCCTATTTTTGCAAAATATACTGCCAGCATCCTAAATACTAAGTCAATAACCTTTACTTGGTGTACCTATAACAATTGTCTAACAATTTAACTTATCTATTTAAAACTAAATTGACTGAACTCATCAGAAAACATACATGATATGGACTCTTGTTTCATATCTTTATGGAAAAATGTTTTAATCCCTGTCTTTGAGTAATTGAGTGTTATGTTTTACTTGTATATTTAAACATTATACTTAATTAAAATAATAGAGCAACCTCCATTGTAAATAAATCCTGAATTAGTGAGGTAAAATGTATTAGCTTCTGTTAAATTGATGTAAAATATTTTATCTAAATTTACTTCTACAGGTCAGATGGAAATAGCATGGGAAAACCTTTAAGTAATTCTTAACATTTTATGGACAATTCCCAGGTGTAGATGACACTCAGCTCAGATATATTCAACCCCATGTTTATAACCAAAAGTTATCTCCACATATTAATAGTAGGCAGTATGGCCCAAGAAATATAATTACTTTCAATGAAATTCACTGGCATCAAGATGAATTTGTGCCCTGACCTTATATAGTATTATTCCCATAATTATATCCTCAAAAGAAAACCCATATTGTTGAACCAGAGGAGTAGATAATGGCAGAGCACATGTCTTAAGCTGGGTTTTAAGGCAAGCTCTTATTTGAAGCTTTTATCCAAAACGTATTTTTAACTCTTCTTTAACGAAAACATTGATTAAGGTCAGAGTCATTATAATGGAAATAACGTGGGAAACATATTAGAGCAAATAGTTATCAGTAGCAATGGTTGCATGTTTTCACAATTGATGCACAAGATGCTCTCTTTGTTGAGTGTCTGATTTTTAAAGTTACATCTATTTTTAAAAATAATTTCTGCCTGCAAACCATTGAAAGAATTGCAGTGAATAGAATGTTACCAGTATTAGACATAATTTTTTTTTCAAAGACAGGATTTCTTTCAGGAAAAGCATGCTTAAATGCTTTACCAAAGCCATGAAACTTTAACCTGATACACCTGTATCTTAATTTCCTCTTCTGCTCACCCCCACCTCCAACAATTGAAAAATCTCTTTACCAACAAGTCAAGTCACTTTTCTTGAGGGATAAACTCCTAAAAGTAGTAGTCACAGAACGAGTTTAGACAGAAATTCAGCAATGGTCATCTAAAGTTAATTATATCCCTGCCATTCACTGGTATCATTATGGCTTTCATTTTTCTAACAGGACTGATATAGTTCCCCTAGTTATTTACCCTGCAAGTTTAATGCCCTTTCCTGTTGATTTAATTCCTTATGGGCTTATAAATATAGATCCATAATAACTATTTTGGAAACAATTTGAAACATGGAAGTTTTAAATGCAATTTTTTTAACATATTTTATTGGGAAAAGTTGGGGAGAGGAGCTTACATTTTATCAGCAGTCATCTTGGTGTATTTCCTTATGCAGGAGCTTGCTAAGTCACACATCCTCTGTCAGTCTTTGAACTCTTGAACTGAAGTTTGGGGAGGTGAAGAATCTTTAGGCATATACTTATGTTGATTGGTTATCCATTTGAAGGGACAGACCTCATTTATTGTTACCACCAGCCTTTTAAAACAAACTTGATTGATTTTACTAGTGATTTTCAGTTTTGGTGACTCATTGAACACTTTTGGGATTAAAAACACATACAGTTGGCCCTCTGGGGGTTCTGCATCCAGAGATTCAACCAACTGAGCATCAAAAATATTTAGGAAAAAATAACAATACAACAATTAAAATAGCACAGATAAAAAACAATACAGTACAACAATTATTTACATAGAATTCACATTGTATTAAGTATTATAAGTAATGTAGAGGTGACTTAAAGTATACAGGAGGATGTGTGTAGATTACAGGCAAATATTATACTAAGCCATTTTATATAAGGGACTTGAGCATCTGCAGATTTGGTATGGGGGTGGTCCCCACAACAATATTTAGACAGTTGAAAGCAAAATATTGTTAAACAAAAATCATCAGCCCATATAATATAGTTCTAATACTGGCCCTGCTTATAATGCCTTTACTCCTTAAATTACGTGGTATTTACTTTAAAAATTGGTGATTTTTTAAGGCAAAATCATGTTGGGCATATTTAATCTTAAGTACCTATCCAAAAGAGTCCCTGAAATAAAATTGAAAAAAGTACACTCACTTTTAAAATACTGAAGTAATGTTACACCTTTATAGAGGTGATTAGAAAGAAAGAGAAAAAATGTTATTAAATGCATCTCTGACACTGAGGCAATTGCCTTCAAAATATTAGCATACGCTTAGGTTTGCTTCTGGTAGGATTTTGAGGGGCAGCTAGATAAGTAGGGTGGCAGATATCTATATGTATGTTAAGGAGGTAGAAATCTTAAACATATATGAGTAGATTATGAATTAAGAGGCAGTGATAGGTAGCCCTTTATAACCTGCAAATTGATTTGCTATAGACTAGCCTGTAGTGGAGGAAAGTATAATTTCAGATGCTGTAAATAGCAATTCTTGAACATATAATAAGTTAGGAGTACACAGTTTTAATCTTTCATTAAAACAAAACAAAACAAAAAGCTAAAAATTATTTCTTCGTAATTATGTTTGCGTGTGTGTGTGTGTATGTGTGTGTTTAAACTAGGTTATTGACCTGTGTGTATATACTGTCTACTTATCTCTGGACTTCCCCTAATTTTCTAAAGAACAATTAGAATCAAGGTGAGATCTTAAAATATTCTATCATGAGAATCTGTATTCTTTTCCATTGTAAATAAGATTTTAGATTATCATCATATCTCAGCTTTTATAATCTTTTCTTTGTATATACTTGTATCTGATACTAGATGTATACAGGCTTACTCATTTATGTACCACCAACAATGAACAGTGTCTAGGAAACAGCAGGAGTTTCTGAAATCCACGTGGACTCCTCACCCTTCCATTTATACTACGTTTGTCTCTTCAGTAATCCAGTCAGTATGATCCTAGATCCCCCGGGAAGGAACAAAAACTTGTTATCCTTAGAGATGTTAATATTTGGAAGCTTTTAAAGTTAGAGTACTTTTAATAAGACAGACATTCTCCTTAAAAATGCTTAAATATTTCTTATATTTACTTTACAAACATATTCTAGGTTGATGTATACCAGTGTTGGGTCTCAGGAAGGGGTGGTGCTTCACTGTTCTGCATTTGGAATGATCCTCAACATCACCAGCTTTCGGGGTGACATTTAGATGGAACTTTTTAGAAATATATCACATTCTTGGGAAAGTACTGCAGAGTAGAACAGATTTATAGAGCTGGAAGCCTATTATGCAGAGCTGTAGATCACTGATGCCGACCAATGAGACTAGATTTTTTTTTTTTTTTTGCAAATAGTCACCAAATGTCCTTTGTCTTGTCTTTCCTTGTTAAAGTAACAATTCAATTACACTTTCTTTGTCTGAAAATTCAGATTGATCCTTATTCTAAATCATTTTTTAAACAATCTTTGTTGTCAATCTCGTGCCATAAACCAATGTTTTTGTTTAGCTTTATTTGCCAGGAATGTTAGATTTAACAGCAAAGCATAAATGTAGACAGGTAGTTAAAAATCCAGTACAATAAATCACTGCATTTACCATGTGTTTGTGAAAGGATATGATTAAAACTGGAACTTGGGTAAGGTAGAAAAACAAATCCAATAAAGTTATTTTAGAAGACAATATTATGAAGTTCAGAAATGTAATTATGATAAAGATCATTTTAAAAAAAGGAAAACAGATTCTGTAGTTGCTGCTCCTCAATGTATTTAAAGATTCTAATAATTTATACTATAAATGTAATATTGCCTTTTTGCTTAAAGCATCTAGGTTATAATTATAAAGCTTATTACAACCTAATTGACAAAATAGAGTGAAAATTCCCACTTATTGAAGAACATTATATGAAAATATTACATGTCAAAAGAGCAATTCTTAACTATGATATAATAAATTATTAAAACCTTACCACATCAAGGTACTCTGGTACATTTTCCAATAGAATATGCTAGAAAACCAGTTTTTCTTTTATGACTATGTGATTTGAATAGTTGAATCATCACTGGCTTTAACAATAAATCATTTCCATGTTTTTATAATCTGAAAACTACCTGTGGCATGATTATTAGTAATCACATCCATATTGAATGTTCAATTCACATTTAAATGAAAAAGATTTTTTCCCCACAGAGTTAGACACAGTATTTTTGTACATCACAATTAGAAAAAAAACAATTTTGATATTATGTTAATATATACATGCAGTGAAGAAATACATAAGCATAGCTACAGCCCATAGCCTTAACAAATATCTTACTTTTTAGTAAATGATAAAACTCATCTCCTGCTAGAGCTCTATAATGTTTATAGAATTGTACAAGATTAAGTTATTTTAATCAAAATTAGACATTTTGGGTTGAATTCTTTTGTCTTCTGGGAAAAATTGGCTTCCTCAGAAGGTGGTCATTTTGGTGGCTGGCAGATATTTATGGCTGGTACCTGCCACTGAGGCTTTTCATCCCTAACAGTGGGAGATGTAAATATAATCTGGCTGCTGCTGGATAATTTGGGTCCCTTTACAGCCATAAATAATAACTCTAAGATTTTTGCTTAAGGTGTCAGTCACACCAATGTGTCACAGTGATATTTAGAATTTTTTGAAGTCAGGAATAGGCATCTTTCTCTTACTGTTGTTGTATAGAAGATAATTAGCAGACCTTGTCTGTGACTCTGAGCTTGGAAAACAGAGTTATTATGGACAGAGAACTAACAGAGAATAATAAATCTCAAACTTTGCTGTCCTGTGACCATCCCTTTCCCCATGATGGAATTTGATTTAATGTACTCCTGTCTTGGACACCAGCTGATGTTGCAATATTAGAAATTCTAGAAGTATGTTCACACTCCATTTTCACCCCAAGGAGAGGATTATTGCAAAACTCTACTATATTTGAGGTTTTTATTTTTCTTAGTATGGTTTGCAGCCACCCAGAAAAAGCCATGCTTATTTATGTTATTTTTCTATATAAAGATTGTGAAAAATCAATGCCAAGGTGAATTCACATGTGCAAATCCTCAGCAACAAGTTAATTTCTTGTCAAACTTTAAAAAACTTGACATTATTGATCACTCCTAAAACCAATTTTAGAAGCTGTAGGTAATTCCTTTAACACCTGCATCCTGCATCTCATAGTCAGCAACCAAATTAATAATTAGAGAATACATTACATTTCAACTCAGTTCTTTGAATTCTCTGTATTTCCTTAAGTAGAGCCTTATTATTCAGATTTGGGTCTTTTTTCTTTGTAAGATGTGTGCTTTGGTTTGGATATGATTTATTTCTCCCCACCAAATCTCATGTTGGAATTTGGTCCCTGGTGTGGTGATGATGGTATGTGAGGTCCAGTGGGAGGTTTTTTGGGTCATGAGAATAGATCCCTCATGAATGGCTTGGTGCCCTTCTAGTGGTAGTGAGTGAATTCTTGCTCTCCTAAGACAGGATTGGTTCCTGGAGAAATGGATTAGTTCCCTCAAGAGTGAGTTGTTATGAAGCCATGATGTCCACTGGGTTTGGTCCCTCTTTGCATGTGGTCACTTCCCTTTTGACCTTCTTCACCATGTTTTGACAAAATACAAAAGTCCTCACCAGAAGCTGAGCAGATGCCAGCACCATGCTTTTTGCACAGCCTGCAGAACATGAACCAAATAAACTTCTTTTCTTTATAAATTGCTCAGCCTCAGGTATTTTTTTATAGCAACGCAAAATGAACTAAAATAATGCATTATATTATATTATTTACTTTTAAATGAATCTGTAGTCATTGTTGCCTCTGTAACTAAATGTGGACACAGATATAAAATGGGTTATTGCCTGCCTGTCTTTTCTATATTTGACTAAAAGTGATTAACAGACTCATTTAATAGTAGAGGTGTGTTCTGGTAAAATTTGTGGAAAAGCATATTTTATCTAGGTGAACTTGTTAGCCCATTAATTTTTGATATACAATCTGAAGCAACAGGAACTTTTCTCCTGGAGAAAATAAAATCACACTTAAGAATTGTATTAGTTCTCTACAGCTGTGATAACAAATTACCACTAATGGCTTACTGGCTAAAAACCTCACAAGTCCATTATATTACAAATCTGTTGGTTAGAAATCCAACACAGTTCTCCCTGGGTAATTTCAAGGTATCAGCAGGGCTGCATTCCTTTTTGAAGGCTCTAGAGGAGAGTCCATTTCCTTTCTTGTTCTAACTAGTAGAGGCCACCCACATTCCCTGGCATATGGTCCCATATCATCTTCAAAGCCAGCAGCATTGCATCTTTTGATACTTTTCTTTTATAGTTACATCTCTCTATGACTCTGACTCTCATTCAGCTTCTCTTTCTCATTTTGAAGGACCGTTGTCATTTCACTGGACTTCCTAGGGTTATCCACAATAATCTACCTATTTTGAGGTCAGCTGATTAGCAGCCTTATTTCTCCTTTGCCATATAACCCAACATAGTCACAGGTTTCAGAGGTGAGGCTGTGGACACATTTGGGGGATATGGCCTAATTATACCTACCACAAAAATTGAGCCAACTTTTAAAATAATTTTTGAAGGATATAACTGTTTTTTGGATGCCATAGTAAAATGTAAATAGTCAAAACAGCAACTCTGAAGTAATTTGTTAAATAAACTTTAATTTAAAATAAATAATTTAATTGAAACACAAGTTTGAAGTTATTTTGATTGGTTCATTGGGAGCTTATATCATTTAGAGTTCTCAGTTACTCTAGCTGACTTTATTTAGTTAACTATAGCTAGTTTAGGGTTTTGCTTTTTCTTTAAGTATTAAAGAATATTAGGAGCTTCCACAACTTTAGTTGGGGCAAAGAAGCAGACTTGGAGGCTATGCATCAAGAAACAGCACCAGGCGTCACCACCAGACTGCACTAAGAAGCTACTGCTGCCATTACATGACCCAGGGCAGTGCTCAGGGCACTGCTGAGGATGATGCCGACCCTGTGCACATGGCACTGATGCTAGAGCCCTGCAACCACAGCTTCTAAAAGCTTCTGAAAGCTCTGCCCTCATCAAAAGGGAGTCTGAATATAACATTCTTCTTCAAGATTCTCTCTTCTAAATCAAAATCTCAACCAGATCCATCGGCCTATGATCTAGATGCAAGGGAACCTGGGTTTGTGATTTTATAAGATTTGACAAGAATTTATAAGGAGAAATTTTCCCAGACACAGGTACAGTATTCCAAAAGCATGAACAGTGTTAGCTATAGGGCTGTCAAAATATCATCGTTGCCTGACCCTAAGAAATCATAGTTTTGTTTTGCGCACCAACCACCCCCCCACCCCTCCTCAGATAATGGCTTCTAGACCACTAGTTAACATAACTTTAGATGGTGAGAAAGCAGGAAAAATATTAGGGAAGATGAAAAATTGTAAAAATTATGTATGTTGTAGTTAGTGTGAGGAGAAATTGATGCCTGCTCATACTAATATTTATCTATTTCTTTTTAACAATCAGAATTCACTTACATGATTTCCTATCCATAAGTTAGAAATCAGTTGCCGTCAGCTCTTGGTTAAACTTATTAGACTCAAAAACTCTACAAGCCTGGTTATATTTTGTTACATTTCAGTCCATTTGAACAATTGAGAATCAAATTCCTAACTATGTTTATACAAGGTAATGCTAAGTATAGTTTTCAAAGAGAAAATGATTTACCAAATTTGGCAACTGTACAAAAATTTTCAACTATCGATCATATGCATGACATAACCTCGCAGAGACCTCATGAGTTACTGGAGCCCTTAGCATAGGCATTGCTCTAATTGCTCTAAGAACTTTATTGATGTTAACTTTTCTTCCTACCAAACTTTTGAGAATAGGTACCATGCTTATCCATCTACTGAGGTATAACTTGACAAAGATCACTCAGCAGAATTATGGCAGAGTAAAGAATTTTGCACAAGCAGTTTTACCCCTTATGTACACATGCTGTGTAATACTCTACTCTTGAGTAGGGCGGGGAATATAATTCATATTATATGTGAATATAATTCTGCAAATTTATAAGGCAAGATGGCTAGGAGCTGATAGCCCCTGGGAGTTGATGGCAACTGCTGCTTGACAGCCAGCAAGGAAACAGAAACTTCAGTCTTCGAACTGCAAGGAGCTGCATTCTACCATCCACCTGAATAAGCCTGGAAAAGGACCCAAAGTTCTAGATTAGAACTGTAGACTGGCCAGGATCTTGTTTTCAGCCTTGTGCGACTCTAAGCAGACGACCCAGTTGAGACACGCCCAAATTCCTGACCCATGGATAATGTGAGAAAACACATTTGTTCTCTGTTAAGCCTCTAATTTTGTAATCTGTTCTCTGCAAGTGAAAACTAACACACATGATGAATTTTACTCAAGTGAAGGCTCTGGATTCACAGCTCTGGTCTTTCCCATCATGAATTGTTGCCTTTAAGTTAGAGGAATCAGCAGTAAACAAGTCCAGGAGAACCAGCACGGTCCCCCATATTCTGAGCAAAGGTATTAGGCAGTACAACTATCATTAGAGGATTGTGGTTTTGTCCTCTGATGACCAAATGTAAAGGGAAATTATTGGTGATTTGAAATTTAACTGAGTACTAAGGTATGATTAGCTCTCTAACAGTCCTTAAAAAAATAAAGATTTTCTAATCATTACTTTGAGTCCATTAGCAAATATAGGTACATCTGAATCAAGTCTTTTAATTTTAAACAGATTTTCTTTTTATTTAAAAATGAAATTTTCTGATTTGAAAGGATGTATACAATGTGAAACCACAATATGTCTAAGATATTTTAAAGGGGCTATATACCTATTATTACCTGTTTTTCCCAATTTTATATCAAATATGCCATGCTGTTATAAGGTAAAGTTGCGAGTTTTTGTTTTTTTGTTCTTGACTTCTATGTCTTTATCACAAGTATATAACAAAAATTATACGTATAATCATTAATCAATTTGCATTCTAGATTGTTGTTCCTATATCAAGAGTAGATAGATACAATGAAACAATTTCAAGAAAGAAATGAAGCAAAAGTGGTTATTAAATATAATAGCATGGAAATTATTATAGAATACCAAAAACAATGTAGCCCAATAAGGATTTCATTAGTATACTGACAGCCATAGGCTATGTATCCCTACATTGTTAAAGTAACTAGATTTTCTCCCAAAAGGTGATTTGAACAGATCACTTTGTTTACCCATCTTAGAAATATAGAACATGTTTATCTTTGTTTAATTTTAAAATAGTAATTAATGTTCATTGTTAGGACACTGTAAGTAATTTCTGAGACCAACTTATAATTCTAGAAAAGATGACTACAGAAATGGCCTTTCAAAAACTGTTTATGCTAATATGTCATTTTATTATTGTTTTTAAGGTAAAAAATTTTGTTGAAAAATAGCATTACTACTTCCAAATCTGTACAAATATTGTTAGCCACTGATTTAACCATTTCTGCACTATAAGAAACAAAATCTAGCTAATTATATCTACCAAAGCATGAGAAACCTAAAAAGCATTTATCTAGGGATTAAAATT
The DNA here is from genome assembly GCA_023783475.1 of Daubentonia madagascariensis. Taxonomy (NCBI): domain Eukaryota; kingdom Metazoa; phylum Chordata; class Mammalia; order Primates; family Daubentoniidae; genus Daubentonia; species Daubentonia madagascariensis. The sequence continues at coordinate 16,680,780 of JAKFHU010001684.1, read as the reverse complement.
TCCCTTAATAATAAACTTCCCTCCAAAGGGGTATATTTTTCATATGTTAGGACATGAATACAAATTATTTGACAAAGTAAAATTGGAAACTCATACAAATATGACCTGGACAAATTTTCATACTAATTTTTTAGAATTTAAACATACCGTGAATACATACATATGTGATGCAATTTGAGATTTTACCTAGACATGTTTATTCAATTAAGTGGTTACTCCAAATTTTGTCTGAAATATTTTAGACTAGCTATCCAAAGAATAGTCCCTATATTGAAAAACTGTCCATCACATGGCAGTCAGATGGTAATCATTCTGCAGTCCTTTGTTATTCTGTACTCTCAACCAGTGTTCTTAATTGAACCCTAAATAAGATTGAGGGTTGTTTTCTATTGCTTTGTGTTCTAAGAATCCTTACTTTAAATCCTTCTAAGGTTATAACAGCCTCTGTAGATAGCACAATTTATCATGTAGCTTTTATACAAATGTGACATGATCTCATTATATTTCTGCCACTGCATTTTATCGCTTTAATAATCCATTGCAATATTTATAGAATGTCATGATGAATCATACTATATTTATCATATCACACAATAAATAGCATGACATACTAATAAATCACTCCATTTTAGAGAGTGTTGAGATTATTCTTTGTAAACTTGCATGAAAATGATGAGTCAGCAACTAGAGAATCATCAAATCTATAGTCCTGCACAAATTTATACCTTAGATTGAGTAACACATATGGAACGAAAAATTATTTAATCATTTCCTAATATTTTACATAAGTAAACTTTAATTGCACAACATATTAAATTACAAAATCAAATATTTATTTCTCATAAATGAACTGTTTTCTTAAGAGTAATATAATATAATTGACATAAGACTATAAAACTTCACACAAACTGAAATGTTTGTTGAAAATTTTTGAATTAGTAAGAATAGATTGAAGGGAAAAACTCTATTTTAAGAGTGTTAGAGTTCACAGAAAAGAAAGGCATAGAAAAATATGGTGTAGCCTGCCAAATCTATAGATAAGAAAACAGGCACGCCCATATTAAGTAATGCAATTAGTTAGACTGACAAAGAAATGAGATCAGAAATTGGGTTTTCAGACAATTATTTCTGTGTTACTTTATAATAAATTCTTTTTTGCTGTCTTTAAAATTTCATGTTTATAGAATTTTAAGGATTTAAGGATTAATATTTTATGTGAATATCAAAGGATAATTAAGCTGGTAGATATGGTCAATCAAGTTAGTCTAGATGGTATCAGAATCTTTTGGAGTCCAGCTGTTATTTTTTTGGCTGCACATTTCAGGGCAAAAATTTCTTTTCAACAGTCTTTTTGCTTTAAAGTGGATTCTTTATAAGCTTTTTTTAAAGACAAAAACACTTCTCATGGACATGTCTACTTCAAAACATCAGCATGCTTGTAGTACACCCAAGGTTGTGTGGCTGACACAGGAAGCCCAGTCAACAGTCGAGCAATGTGGTTATGGGAATGGGTCCTGCAATAGGCTTCGTTGGACTGAATTCCAGATCTGCCACAGATCAGAAGTGTGATCACAGACAACTTATCTGATTTCTCTGAACCCTAGTTTTCTTCTATTAAAAACGAGAATTGATGGTTATGTAACATCTCAGGCTTTTGCTTTGAATGAGATGGAAAGCCACCGGAGGGTTTTTACCCAGACATGCATTGTGATCTGGTTTATATTGTAAAAAGTGCCTGTGGCTGCTATGGAGAAGATGCCATGAGAGGCCGCGGTGTGTTCACAGGCAATGCCAAGCCTTCTACACGTGTGGAGCCTGGACCCTGTCATCTCTCACTTAACTCATTATACCACCACCGTTGCCTGTTCTTCTGCACCATCAATTCTCCTCTCTCCAATGAATAATTTTCTTCATATACAAAAATGCTATAATTATTCTTATCTGAAAACAAAACACCTTTCCAGATCATACACCCCTCCCCAGGTACTGTCTCCTTTCTCTGATCTCCAGAGCAAAACTCCGTGGAATGGTCCAAACCATCAGTTCTCAATGGAATATTGCCTCAGTCTTTTATCATTTACATCTCTAAATCAAGAGCTGATGAAGCTAGACAGCAGGTTTATTGCTAGTTCTTTCTTTCTGAAATGACAATTATTATAATTTGGTCGGTCTTATATAATTGACTTATAAATTATGTAACCTCATTAAGGTACCTGACCTATGTCTTTTATGATCATTAAAAGCATCCTAAACTGTGTTTAGTAAAGTCTTGAGAATTTCTTCCTGTATGATTTTCAATGATGAGCTCTTGCTTTCAGAGGGAAGAGGGTTGTAGCTTACTTTGGATTGGGGGTTCTTTAAGAGTTTTAATTTCACAAAAACAAGTGTATTCTGCATAAAATAAGCTATATAAATATCTCATTAGCCATCCAGGTTTTATAAACTATCTAACTAAATATTGCATCTAAGAATCAAAGGTAGCATTTTATGGTTCCTAATTTCTACCTTGCTAAAATTTTTGATTTGGTCATAACATTTGACTGGTTCTTCAAAATTGCAACTTTAGGGCCTCAGTTGGTAATCACTCAGATGGATTATTTATTCATTCAGATAAATATCACTGGTTCTAATAATTTGCTATTATTGCTCATCTCAAGCAGCTTCATCATAAATGCTTCCTAAAGATCTCATGGTTGTCAAAATTGTTCTTTAGATTCTCAAAAAACACTTTGGAATTGGAATTTTCCCATCATTTTTAAAGATAAATGGAAGAACTCAGAAATTAAATTGACCTCTTTGCGGCTTTGGCATCCTACTTAATTATTATGGAGTTTCCTATAAAAGCCATTATCTCATCAGTAGCTATCTAATTTATAATATATTATATTAAATATATTATGAACTAGTTAGGTTATCTGGCTTTAGGTTACATAATTGACCTTTTTAATTCATATTTCAACTAGGTTTATGTGCTTTGTGACATCTAGGATATATTCATATTTTGAGTTTTTTCTTATTTTAGTAAAAACTGATTCTTCAAATACAAGTTATTAATTTGATATGTTAATATATCAGCATTGTGAGCAATTTGCTAATTTTTAGTGGAAAATTTTTGAGGCCATAGAAAAATTAAGGGATGATATTGTCATTTAAATTCACTAAGAGGGTTGGAAGACACTAATAGTAACAACAGTAATGATTTACAAGGAAAGAAAACAAAATGCTTAGAAAAAGAAACTATATTTCTAATGGTTATAGTTTTAATATTATGAATTAAAAGATTATATTTAAAAATAAAAAATTAGATCTGTAGATTCTTAATATCAAACTGATATCTCTTTCTGGTAGTTTAGTTTACCTTTTTCCATTTTCTTCTTCTTGCAGCAATAAAAACTACTTTGTGGAACATACTTCAATGCCAAAGAAAAAGCCTGTTAATAGTTGAGCTACAGTATGTATTCTCAAATCCGTGTTATATACCACATCCTTTCGTACTTTATAAGCCAGTGGTTTAGGACATAAAAAAAAAATTGATGTTTCTCAAATCACTTGTGATTTTTTCTCATATACTGTGTTTTAGCATTCTGAGGGTGTTTTGGTGGATTTAAAGATTGGTTTGCTCTGTAGCACTACAATCTAAGAAAGTTTTTCTTGGCTTTTAAATCTAATCTCCAAGGCTGGATAATAGCCATTCTTTCCAAAAAAAAAATCTTGAATTTTTTTTCCTTGAGGTATATAAAATTCTTAGTTTCTTTAGGATATAAAGGAATAGAGCTTTAAAACATTGTACAGAAACATTTTAAAATCCTTTTTTCTTATTTTGTAGAGAAATGTTTCAAAAAGTAGTAAATACTCTATTTATTAGTTGAATTTTATTTTTAAATTTTTCTTTATATTATATTGAATATAAAATAAAACTTAAGAGATGCAGTTACCGGTTCATTCAATAAGACTTTCCCTTTATTTATACTCCTAGATCATTTTTATTAAAAAGAACAAAAAGTTTAGAAACTTGAACTAAGTGAAAGTTTGTTTTTTTGGTAAGTTCTTTGTCCTACCAACTCCTCTAGTATCAGAACACTTCATATTATGGATTAGGCTATTATTCAGGAATAATTTTCCTTAATATCACATATTATTCTTAAAAGCACAACAATTTAATTCGACTGTATTTATTAAGACCCTCACAGGTAAAGAACCGAGTAAACATAAAGATGACTGACACGTGGCCAAAGGCCTCAAGCAGTGTCCATGGAACCCCAGGATGGGCATGTAGGCAGGCCTCAGAGGCAACTAGAACTGAGAAGTAGAAAGTTGACAATTGATTCGCTTCCTATTCAGACCTCTGTTTACTCATTTGTCAAATGAAATCAATAATATTAATAGAATCCACTTCCCAAATGATGTGACATATAAAGCATTCTTACACTTCGGCACATTGCTATTTTTCAATAGTCCAATATAAACCATTGTTTTTGTGTTTTATTGTATTTTGCTCCTATTCTTTCCTTAGTCACTTGAAATAGCTGTTGGAACCAGGGTGATAAGACTGATCTGCTTATTGCTCTTGTATTGTTGCTGAAATCTGTAGAGAAGGATATGCTCCATACTTAAGTCTAGCATCTTTATTTTATATGCATGCCTTTAGTATTTTTAAAACATTTAAGACATTTGAAATATGAAGCCTAATTGATTTGTGAACTTCCTAATATGAGTATTCTTAAAATGTTCAGTTAATAAAAATATAAGCATAACATAAAGAAGACAATTATATAAAAACTGAACAACGCTGAATTAAATTTGGGCATAGTCAAAGGCACCTGCAATGTTACTTGTTATAGATGAGATATGAATTAATATAGAGTTCTGGTAGTTAGAAAATTAAGAGTCCTTGCATCTTATTATCTTGTACAATAAATGATAGAGGTTCAACTAGAGAGATGAACAGTGTCCTGACAAATGTGAATAAATTTTGCCTTTTAAAACATTCCCAACTGGAGCCCTGCCTTGAACTTGCACTCCAGTATGGTGTCTCTATTGAACCCCAGTGAAAATGTGAAGCTCAAGGCCCATGAAGAGGGTGTTTCTCACCTTTGAATGTCCTCAGGTAACATGGCAGGAGTTGTTGGAAGAAGTCAGTCCCAGGCTCAACATTTTAACTCTTTTGGATGAGAAAGGAAATAAGCCACAAAGAGCTCCTTACTTCACAAATGTAGATACCAACAGGAGAGCCCCATGGCTAGCCTATGATTTTTTAATATTCAAGAAGCCTGTCCACTGGTAAATGTGGCCCAACTAGTTGGTAGTGTATTAACCAATCAGATTAGTATTTCCTCCCTTCCGAGAGGAGTATGAAAAGAAATGGGAAAGAGATGGACAAAGGTGCCGAAAAATAGTTGATTATGAATAAAAAATAAGGAATTAAAGATGTTAAACTACTAATTGAGAAGTATCAATGTATTAGGTAAAATACTCTTCATTTATCTGCAGGAATTTATATAAAGTAAAATATAGACTTTTCATGGCAAAATAGTCAATAAAACATTATACAAAGACAAATAGGCCATATTTAAAGTTTTTTGATAAAAAAATGTTCTATTACAGGTATGACCCTTAAAGGTTTATGTAAAGAAGACACAAAATAAGTTTAAGATTTTAAAAAATGGTGAAAATAACACCTGTCAAATTCCTAAAAAAAATTTAAAAATTCTTTAAGCAAAGGTTAATAAAATGAAGGTAGCACTATATAAATTTAAAAAGATAATATGTGAAAATGTAATTTTTATATTCATTAAAAATACATATGGAAGACAGGACCTAAGCCAGTGGGAATGAATATGAACAAAAATAGAAGAGATTCAGACAATTGCTAGCTTATGAGCTTATTATGTGCTTGATCATATTCATCCTACTGAATTCTTCATTGAAATAGCGTCTCTCGCCTCTGCATTATCTTGCCCCCAACCTGCTGGAATCGTGCTCTGCTTGTTGTGGAGCTGTGTCACCCATGCTTTCTATGCCAGTCCCACCTCCCGGTGGCTCATCCACTATCATAGGTGAGTAACTTCAGTGGCTGAGACTGGTCAGGACAGAAAGAAGAATATGGACTTATTACCAGGAAACCAGGGTAAATTGATCATACCTGCAGACTGGGTGTGACAAAATGCAGGGTAGAAAATCTCTGAGTAATCTCTCATTTCCACATCTAGGAGTTTCTATATGCTGCCCCTCTATCGTTGACTCCTGTCTAGAGTTAGATGAGGAATAGTAAGAATGGATCTCTTACAGACATTTCTTATTTTCTTGGTAGTGTTGCTGCCTTTGATATTAAGTATCAAGAAGCATAGATGTGCCACTTGCAAAATTAATTTATAGTTTCTTTGAAAGAAAGAATTAATTGTAACCTTTTATATGATGCAATGACTTTTAAAACCAGGTATCACTTTCCTCAAGTTTGTGATTCTCTACATTATCGCAATAATGTAGACAAAGTGAACATCTAAAATCTGATCACATCTCTTCCCTTAATGACTCCTATGGGTCTACAGAAAGAAAGTAAAAGCAGGACAAAAAATAACATTTATTTCACACCTATAAAGGCCAGCTTAGTGCCAGGAAATTTGTATTAATTATTATGCTATGTTTAAGCATGAAAATAACACTATGAGATAATTGTCTTATCCTTATTTAAAGAGCAGGTGATAAAACAGGATCAGAAAGATTAAGTAACTTGTTCTTGATCTACATAACTAATTGATGGAAGACTTGGGGATTCAAAATCAGAGCTGTTCGATTCCTAATTCTGTGCTAACTCTAACTTCTTTACCATTTAGGAGATTATTTTAAGAAATAGCTCATTAAAAACTTTTCACAAGTCAAGAATGTTATAATATTAATGTGTACATGTACATTTGACCAATAATATGTTGTCCTTTCTGTATGACTAATGTATGACCACACTGAGATGTTTTTCCAATGTTGGGTATAGATGTGGTTTGAATCTCCTTTACTCGCATTCAGTTTTCTTTGAATCAATTGCATCCATTTGCTGAATGGTCAAAATACGGTATTTAAGTCGGTGTACCAGATTTTTTTTTTGTCTGTATTGCTGTCCCAAAATAACCTATACAACAATTGCAAAGGAGTTTCACCAGTACAGTTGTTTTTAGTTTTGATGCACTAGCAAATAAATACTGTGTCCCTGTGAACAAAAATGGCCGTATTAACTTGCAGTTGACTGTGGCTGGCATCTTAACATAACGTAAAAAAATGGAAATCATAAAGAATCCCACTGACATTTTACACTATATATATTCTTTTTATGGAGGGTGGAGGTGCTTCATTTATGCATTCTAAGGAACAAAATTTAGCTAGTAATTAAAAGTATTTAACCCACATAAAGTCTTTTATGCAGGCTATAAAATTAATTTTATTATAGAAATTGCATTACACTTAACAGCTGATGACCTTATCTTACCACAGTAATGTATTTTTCATTAAAATGAAACATTGTGTTTCAGAAGCAAAAGCCAAGAATCACATTTTGAATTGGAAAGTGCCACATGTATTACACACATACAATTGCTGTCTTCCGAAAGAGCATATAGCCTGGTGTTTCTCAGTTTATTACTGCATCAACATGAGCAGATTTAATTAAAGAGATGCCATACACTGTCTTTTTACAATGTGGGTGACTTTAACTGTTGTACTGTCAAACTAGCCTTGGTAAATTATAACTTTTGTTTTGGTATTTTATGTAAGCTCGGACATCTAGGTTGAATTTATCATGAAGGTAGAGTATTGACTGTAGCTCCAATAGCCAGTATTTCTCTATTTTATTCTGGTTCTACCTATGTATTGCAATGTTTTACTTTGTGCTAAGTGCAAAGTGCAAAGTGAATTTTGTTTGCTTTTATTTTAGTTGCTGATCAACCCAAACACACAATTTTCAGTAGTACATGATAAACACAGTGTGAATGGCAGCTTAAATAATTAATTAAATCTATGAATGGAGTGGCTATATTTTTAGTATTTCCCATATGTGTAGAAAACCAAAACATGCTAATAGGGATTAGGGTATTTTGAAGTCTTATATAAATTTGATAATCTGTTTTAAAACCTTAACAAATTTTCAATATTAAGATCCTTCTCGAAAGATTAAACCAAATCACTTCATATGGTTTGGGTAATATTTTTCTGGATTTATTATTATAAAAAATGGAATTATTATGCAAACGACTGACTAGGAAATGCATATGGGTATGAAACATTAAAATTTTAAGAAACTTTTAGATGAAAAGGCAAAAAATGGGTATTTAAATATTAAAATACCTTAGATTTTGAGTTATAATAAAAAAGTAGGATAGTTCAGGAAAGTGAACTGGCAGGGGAGAGAATAGATTTAAGAGGAGATTCTATTCAAAATCCAAGACAAACACTAGTTGTCAACTTCCAATGATAACCATACCCCCCTTTTCCAACCAAGATAAAACAAAAGACTATTATTTCTTCATTTCTTAGAATGAATGCCCAGAAGATTTACTGCTAACAACCCTGCCATTCTGACTCCCCTTTCCTGAACACTGCTTCATTTTTCATTTTTCAAAATTCCACGATACTGGAATGTATTCTCCCTTTAGTGGCAATTAGAAAAGAGTAGAAAACCAATTCAACATTCATATCACAGAATTTAGTAAATACAATATCATTAACAACTTATGTTTTCATTATTGGTTGTGTGGTAGGTCATATTCTTTTGTAAATGTGTCAGAGTTGATATTCTTAAATTGTTCAATTACTTAAACCTATAAAGTTTTTTTCATAGAAATAAATGTGGATATATTTGGAGAAGCTGAGCCATCTTTTGCACAATAGAATCCTAGTGTTTGATTTAGTGATAAGATTTTTAAAAATATTACTGGGTTCAATATCTTATCTACTTTAATACAATATTAAAATGTTAGAAAAACAAAAATTTTGAAATACGTAATTAGAGAAGATAATATATTATGAAATAGAGAGTTATTATTTTAGAGACAAGTAAAATTTTTATTGTGTATTTCATATTTAAATTAGAGCCTTATTCATTCTACTTAAAATAATTGTATCCTAGAAATATACCTTTTTCATTCTTAAAATCTTTATTTAATGAAGCTCTAGAAATTAATTTGGGAGAATTATATTCAGTAAAATGAAACATAACTAGTTTATGGTAAAATATTGGTTGATCTAAATTCAATTTGAAAGTAAATTTTGACTAAGAAGGCTTAAATTATAAAGAAGTTGCTAACCAAAAAAGGAAATTTCTACAAAAAGTCCTGAAAGATTGACTTCACCAAAAACATTGGCATCAGGAAAATGAGATAAGGTAAACAAGACCAATCATATGCCTGACTGTTGCTCCCAAATATTTCACACCAGGAATGAAAGAGGATGAAGTGACATAACTTGATCTTCACATAAACAATATTTAAATGGTTTCTCTTTCGCATAGAAACATGACACATTTTGATTTGTCATGTTTAGGGTTAAAATTAAATCTATCCACAGGAAAACAAATGACTCAGCTCTCAGCTCACAAGGGCTTTAGTGGGGAGCAGTCATTCCAATCAAGGTTTATAGGCCTCAGCCAAGATGCTGATGAAAACACCTCTTCCCAGCCATCCGGCCAAGGTTCAGCGTATACTGACCATCAGAAAATGGGGTATATTTTTGGTATCAACACTTACTATTCCTGTTTGCCATCAAATATGCTAACATAGTAAGACTTTGAAGGCATTTACCTTTTAGTCCTGAGGTAAGATTCAAGCGTGTTTATTTCTAGTTCCTCCAAGACCAACTTGTGTAGAGCTTCAGGTGGAATGAAGAACTGGAGGCTGAATTATGTTGTAAAAACCAGTATCTTAGCCTGTGTGATGGGAATAAATCACATTGTGTTTCTTTCCTTTCTGCAAAAGATGTTAATTTCTGCCATTGTTAAGTTTCAGATTTAATCTATTTTGAATCAAATTACCATTAAATTGCTCAAAGTAGTTGCTTACAAAGAGTTTTTTGATAATATATGTCGGCTTGCTGTCTACTTAGATATTACGTTTATAAGTGAAGGCATTTTCAAATTAGACGTCAGTCCTTATTTTCATCATTTTCACCTGAGGGGCAAATTATGTGTTAAAATTTATTTTTTAACCATCTATAATAGATCTAAATATGCCAAGGATATGTAGAAAGATATATAACTCCTCGTGCAAACAAAGCAGAGAAAATAGGTCATTTTGTCTTTGAAGTACTGGAATTGCCATATTTAAAGCATACTTAAAGAATATTTCTAATCTCTTACTTTTGTCTATATCACATGCAATTATACTAGTGTTCGTCCTGTTAATATTCCTTTAAAAATATTGTCTAATGCTAGAGAGGCTGGTTTGTTTATGCAAAAAGTACAACTAAGTGAAGTTTATAGCTCTTCTTTTAAAAAGAAAACTTTTTTTGGGATTTTGTGGCCAAAAAACATGAGGCATTAGCAGTCACTTTCAAACCCCTTTAAGTGAAAATTCATGAGAATTATTGAGAATTTGAGCTTTGTACATTTTGTACAAAATAAAATGTATACAATCTATTCCATGTACAAACACATTCTTTCTTAAGCAACATTACTTAGATGCTTACTAGATGGAAATTAACAATCTATGATTCCAAAAAAATAGCATAGATATTTGAATCTTATCCGAGCTATTCTTAATAGATATATAAATGGTCATGTAACTGAACCCATCTGAACCTGTTTTCTCTGTAAATGGTGAAATTCGTGCCTTAACAAAAGGATAGGGTAAAGAGTGATGTTTGATAATATGAGCTTAGCTCAGCCTCACATAGTTAAGTGATCAATAAATGGTAATAAATATAATAGATAACTCATTATTTTAGTACTTCCTTATGCTTCAATATCTAAGATAGAATTGGATGAAAATAAGAAATTCATCTATGTCACAGAAGCAGAAATGGATTTAACACTTCAGGCAGGCTTCACTTCACTCAGCCCCTACAGAGATATGCCATCAGAAAATAACCCAAATCTGAGGCTGCTGAATCTGGAGCTTAAGATCCCCTTTTCATAGGTGTAGTTCTCATTTCTCTCAAGTTTCCTACCATATCTCTCCTTTAAAGTCCTGTAAGCATCCTAACCTATCATGGTTTTAAGTTTGTACAATTTCCCTTTGCCCCTAATACAGAATAGAAAATGGTACATGTACACACACACACACACACACACCAGAAAAGATAAAATCTCAAGAGCAAAATCTCAAATGCAGAATACACATGCATTTAGAAAACAATTTTCTTTTTCTAATAAAATTAGAATCAAGCCACAACTTTTTGTGACTGGCAGAGATAATTGAGGCCACAGCCACTAGTTTCATTTCTTCATGCCAAGCTTATTGATTCATTCAACAAACATATCAATATCTACATGTATTAAACAACATGCCATATACCCAAATAAATAAAAGTCAGTACCTATCCTAAAGATAGACTGAATATAAGATAAATAATTTCAATCCTACATGCCCTGATGAAGTAGGTAAAAGAGATCATGTGACAATTGTCACTACCAGAAGTTAGGAAAGACTGACCAGATACATTTGAGATGAGTTCCTAAGTGTTAAACAGATATTTAATAGGCAGAGAAGAAGAAATCTCCTTTTAGATGAAAAGAAAGAAGATATGTAAAGGCATAAAAAGCATGTTGTGTCCAGAGATCAATGGGAAGTTTAGATGATGAAAGTACAGGATGCATAATAGGGAGTGAGGAGTAGGGACAAGAGGGTAAACAAATGACAGAGCTTCTCTAATAGAAGAGCTATGTGATGACAAGTCTTTTTTACTTTCTTCCTTCAAGTCTCTGCTCAAATATTGCCACCTTGCATAGATTGATTGTGATCACCTTAATTATACAATAGCCTCTGCTACTGTTTATCCTCATTTCTTACTGTATTTTTCTTTTAAAAAATCATCACATGAACAGCTGAATTATGATTTCCCCACTAGCGTGTATTTTTTACATCTTTTGAGATTATTACCACAGCCTCCAGTGACCAGAATATTGCCTGGTACATAGTAGCTACTCACTAAATACTTTCTGTGTATAAATAAATGAATTTTTCCAAATGTGAGCTCATGAGGTCTTGAACTAAGGGAGTCACCAAGGATGTAGAATAGAGACAATAGACTTAAGAAGCTTTTCTAAATTAGAATCCACAAAACATATTTGGTGATATTGTACATGTGATGAGGAAGGAAAGATTAAGGCAGGGGGCTCTTCATTCCAAGTGTGGGAGATAGGATGAATTATGATGACGTTCACTGAGGTGGAATGTAATATGAAGAACAGGTTTTGGGTGGAGATAATGAATTCAGTATCAGTCGTGTTGAACATCAGCGGTCTGTCAGCCAGTAGGGAATGGAATTATAGGCCTGGTACCCAAAAGAAAGATCTAAGATAAAGGGAGAGATTTATAAATCATTAAAAATTGATAGCAATAGAAGACACAAGTATAAAAGTCAGAGAGAGCATAGGAAGATAGTATAAATACTATGAAGGTTAGAGCATTTGGAAAATATTAAGATCAGGAAATAAATGGATAATAATTTTAAAATGAATGTTAAGGATGACAAAAATTCTTTCATTCCACTTCAAGGTTTTTGTAGATTTGGAATTGAAGGAAGTGCTGGGAGTCTTTGAGGTTGACCACTATTCATCATGAAAACTTAATATATTGGGGATTTTTAAAATTTTATTTACTTATTTTTATTTCAAAATATTATGGGGGTACTAACGTTTAGGTTACATATATTTCCTTTGCACCACCTGAGTCAGAGCTACAAATGCCCCTCCCCCCAGACAGTGCACACCGCACCCACTAGGTGTGAATATACTCATTCCCCTCCCCCCTTCCACCTGCTTGACACCTGATGAATGTTACTTCCATATGTGCATGTGAGTGTTGATCAATTAGTACCAATTTGATGGTGAGTATATGTGGTGCTTGTTTTTCCATTCTTGTGATACTTCACTTAGGAGGAAGGACTCCAGCTCCATCCAGAATAATACAAGAGGTGTTAGTTCACCATTGGGGATTTTTTTTTTTTTAAGCAACAGCATGGGAAGGAAAAATTTTTTGTCAGAATATTTTGTGATTTTTTTTGTATTTTAAATAGAGAAAATTATTAAGTTTTTAGATTTCAAAAATATATAGGCTAACATCTGAACTCAGACTCAGTCAGATGACCACAAGGCAATAGTGTTACCTACATATTGCCTTTTTGTCTTTCACTAGTTCCCTGATAGAACCAGCATCTGAAGGAGTCCCTCCTGTCCTAAAAGCCTACACTTCCCATGGATTTTTCTCTATGCGCTTATTTTCTTTTTAAATTTTCTGCCTTTTGTTCTATATGTTACAAATCAGAAATAATTGAACCTCCAATATCTCTTTAATTCATGTTAGCATGTAAACTTTCCCAGGTGCATATCCTTTTCCTTCTCTAAAGTGGTCACCAGATTTTTATTATAGCAATCTCTACAATGATAGTGATATGATGGTTACTACTACTGAATGCTTATTAAGGGAGCATTTGGTAGCCAGCCAGCCATGGGTAAACACATGCCAACTTACACCTGGGAAACCATCCCTTACCCCAACTCAGTCTATTGCTTTTAACTGAGTATGATGGATGCTGCGATGGGAAAAAGAAAAAAAAAAAACCCATGCAAAGCCGATGATATGTAAGACTTGGGATTCCTGAGGAAAAAGCAGACACTTTTGTACTCTTTCTTCAGGGAATGTGAGAAGTAGCTGTTTCTATCTTGTTATCATCAAGGTAAGAGCCTGTCTGAATATGAAGCCAAATATGTAGAAGAATATGAATCTAAGAAACAAAATGAGAGGAAATAGTTGTTTAAGCCTTTGATAAAGCTACATGTAGACTTTTCAGTCATATGAAATAAAAAATTGCTATGTTACTTAAGCCAGCTTGCTTAGTCTTTCTTTTCTCCATAGCCACCAGAGCCCTAATTAATACACTTATCATGTGATACACATTTTCTAAAGATTATATCATTTAATTTTCAGCACAACTCTATGACATAGTTATTGCCATCATTTTATAGGTGAGGAACCTGAAAAACAGAGAGGTTAAGAAATTTACTCAAAACCACGTAGTTAATTGAGGCACAGATGCATAAATTGAACCCTTACCCTATTCTAAATCTTACCTTTAATTACACACAATTCTATTCCATCTGTCTTGACCAGAATTTGGCTACTCATTAGGATTTCAACTATAATATCTGGCATGAAATTTCCTCCAAGGTCTGTCTCATACTAGTGCTCTGTCTACATTTCCTTCTTATGTCTATGAACTGATTAAAATTTACAGGGTTTCTATCTCTATCATTATCTATATACAGTGACAGAAGGATTTCTGTCTTCTAGAAGAGAATCAGATTAACACTAGTCCTTGCTGCTCAAAAGGCAATTAGGATATTCTCCATGGACTCATCCAATCCCCAGTCCACATCTTATTACTTAGTTAAATTAATGAAATAAAATGAAATACTTAAGGATTCAGAATGTGTCTGAGTTAGGACCAGCTATATTACTTAGGTGATCTTTAGATTTTTTTCTGTTTATTAAACCTCATAACACCTGTGTGCTTAGAAATGCTGAGTGTTCATGTGCTTAAACTTTATCCATAATCTACTTCAATGATTTTTTAACACATCCAACCCCCAGTTGAACACACACACACACATATATGAGAAAAATTGAGGATATATATAGAAACATATTAAGTATATTACTAAAACTGTTGAAACAATTGATTAAACCAATTCATTCTCAAAGATGCCCTAAAAAATTGTTTGATTTTTCTCCTACCTTAGTTAAGTATTATAGAAATGCTATGCAACTTTGTGTTCTTTCCATGATCTGATTTACAAAAACTAATTCATCAAACATCAGGAGTCCCAATTTTTGTTTCCAGTTACCAAAAAGGTGATAAAAAATCACAAATGTTGTATGTCTTTAACTTTTAAATAGGAGTAAATCTAGCCGGGATTTTTTTTTAATGAAATAAATATACTTTAGACTTGCAATTTTAGTTCTGGAATGCAAAGAACTTAGAAATCACTACACTGTTCTAACCACAAGTTAAAAGTTTAAAATGAAAAAACGAACTGCTCTTAGACCCATCAAGAAGTCAGATCACAGGGCTTCCTGCTGCCCTTGAAATTGGGAAGACACACAGGCAGATACAGAGATTTGAAACCTATCTGAGCAGAAACCCACCAGCAGTAACATCTGTGGGAACCAGCGCTGGGTTAGAGAAACCTGAACCATAATTGATGAATTGCTGGAAGCTCAGTGTGGACAACTCAGAGTTGAAAACTTCAGGGAACCCTGTCAAAGGGAGATCCACACACTTTTGTGAATTTGAGCTGCAGGAACTGTGCTAGGTTCTCACAGTGAATATTGGGAGAAAAAAAATCCCTCAATCTTCTGGCAGGGGGAAGGGAAAAGGAACCACTTGGAAATACACCAGAGCATCCTGTTCTTGACAAGACTTGTTTTCAAAAAAAACTATTTTACTTTAGACTAAACTTCTAGGACTTTTATCAAAGCCTAACTGACCCAGAGGAAGGGAAATAACCAACTCCAGCCACCTCTGGTCATCCATCCTATTCCATAAGGGGCAGGAGATGGGAGTGGGGCTGAGAAGCAGGTGAAGTTTATAGTCCAAGTGCAGGCTCATCAAAAGACTGAGAACTAGTCACAGAACTGTAGAATGTTTCCTCTCCCCCGACACTTTACCACCTTTATTATTAAAGGCCTATTCACAGCAATCCTTTTACCCAGTTCATTATGTCTTCCTCTTATCAAAAAATTACAAGGCATACTAAAAGGGCAATAAACATGCTTTGAAGAAACAGAAAAAACATCAAAACCAGAGTCAGATATGGCAAGAATGTTGGAAATACTAGACCAGAATTTTTTTTAAAAAAACTATAATCAATATGCTAAGGCCTATAATGGAAAAAGTAGGCAACTTGCAAGAGCAGGTCGATAATGTAAACAAAAAGATGAAAATTCTAAGAAAGAATCAAAATGAGTTGTTAGAGATCAAAAAAACTAAAAGAGATGGTGAATGCCTGTGATGGGTTTACTAATAAACTGGACATATCTGAGGAAAGAATCTCTGAGCTTGAAAATATGACAGTAAAAATTTCCAAAATAGAAAAGTAAAAGAAAAAAGACTAAAGAAATCAGAACACACTAACCAAGAACTGTGGGACAACTAAAAAAGTTGTACCACAGGCAGAATGGGAATACAAGAAGGAGAAGAAATAAAGGAACAGAAGCAATATTTGAAGCACTAATTACTGAGAATTGTTCCCAAATAAATGTCAGATACCAAACCACAAATCCAGGAAGCTTGGAGAACACCAAGCAGGAAAAATGCCAACAAAATTCTAGGTTGGTAGAACCTAGAATTCTACCAACCTAGAATTTTTTACCCTGAAAAATTATCCTTCAATAGTAAAGAAGAGATAAGGACTTTCTCAGGCAAACAAAAATTGAGAGAATTTGTTACCAGAAGACCTACCTTGTGAGAAATGTTAAAAGAATTTCTTTAGAGAGAAGGAAAATAAATATAGGTTAGAAACTCAGATCTACATGAGAAAGGGAATAAAATCAGAAAAGGAATGCGTGAAGGCAAAATAAAAAGTTTTATCTGTGTTATTCTTAACTGATCTAGCAGAAAACAGCTTACTCAAAATAACAATAGTGGTAACACATTGGATTATGCATGCTCATGCACAAGTATGTGCTCATGTGTGCACAAGTACAGTGACTGATGCATGGAGCAAGAGGGAGGAATTAGGACTATTTTGTTATTATAAGGTTCCCACAGTAGCCATGAAGTGGCACAGTGCTATTTTAATGTGGGCTTGGATTAGTTGTAAAAGTATTACAAACTCGAGGGCAACCAATAAAACAGAATTCCAAAGAAGTATAACTGATATGCTAAGAAAGGAGAGAAAATATAATCATTTAAAATGCTCGGTTAAAACCACAAAGGCAGAAGAAGAATGGAAGACAAAAGAACAAAGAACAAGGGCAACAAATAACAAACACTAAAAAATATGGTAGATATTAATCCAACTATAGCAATAATCACTTTAAATATTGATGATCTAAATATACCAATTAAAGACAGATATTGTCAGAGTAGATCCAAAAACAAGACCCAAAAACTATATGTTATCTATAAGAACTCCACTTTAAATATAAAGTCATATATAGATTAAAAGTAAAAGGATGAAGGAAGATATGCCATGATAACACTAATGAAAAGAAAGCAGGAATATCTATATTAGATTCAGACAAAGCAGACTTTAGAGCAAGGGAAGTTGTCAGGGATAATGAGGGATACTGCATATGATAAAGGGGTCAATACTCCAAGAAGACATAACAATTCTTAATATGTGTGCCCCTAACAACAGAGTGTCAAAACACATGAGGCAAAAACTGGTAGATTTGCAAGGAAAAATGATGGATCCACTGTTACAGAGGCTTTAACACTTCTCTATTACAAATGGAGAAACCCAGCAGGCAGAAAATCGGTAATGACGTCATAGATGAACAGCACTATCAATCAACCGGATATAATTAAAATCTATAGGCTACCTTATCTGACAACAGCAGATTATACAATCTTCTCAAGCTTACATAGAACATTCACCAAGATAGACTAAATCTGGACCATAAAACATATTCAGATAGTAGACTATCTGAATATGATTATATCTATTAAAGAAGTTGACTTGATAATTAACAAATTTTAAAAAATAGGAACATACTATACAATGTCTGCTCTCAGACCACAACAGAATTACACTAAATCAGTAACAGAAAGATAGCTGGAAAAATTCCAAAATATTTAGAGATTAGACAACACACTTCTAAATAATACATGGGTCAAAAAAGAAATATCAAGAGAAATTAAAAATATATTTTGAACTTAATTTAAATGACAAGACAACTTATCAAAATTTGTGGGACACAATAAAAGCAGGACTAAGAGGGAAATTTATAGTATTGATTGTGTGTATTAGAAAAGAAAAAAAGATCTAAAATCAATAATGTAAGCTTGTACGTTAGGAAACTAGAAAAAAGAGAAAATTTAATCCAAAATAAACAGAAGAAAATAGTAAAAATTAGAGCAGGAATCAATGACATTGAAGATGGAAAATCAATAGAGAAAAATCAATGAAACCAAAAGCTGTTTCTCTGAAGAGATAAATAAAATCAATAAGACTAAAACCAGGCTAACATAAGCAGGCTAAGGCTAACGGGGGGCAGGAGAGAGAGAGAGAGAAAGAGAGAGAGAGACATAAATAATTAATATCAAAAATGAAAAAGAGGACATAACCACAGATCTCATGGACATCAAAAGAATACTATATACTTGGAACAATTTTATGACTACAAATTTGATGAGATGAAATGGACCAATTCCTTAAAAGACACAATCTGCCAAAACTCACACAAGAAGAAGTAGACTATCTGAATATGATTACATCTATTAAAGAAGTTGACTTGATAATTAAGAACCTACCAAAACAAGGCACCAGGCCCAGATGGGTTCAGGATGAATTCTAACAAACATTTAAGGAAGAAATTATACCAATTCTCCACAGTCTCTTTTGGAAGATAGAGGCAGAAGGAATACTTTCTAACACATTCTTTGAGGCCAACTTTACCCTAATACCAAAACCAACCAAAGACATTACAAGAAAAGAAAACTAATTACAGAACAATATCTCTCAGGAAAATCATTGTAGTAGTCTCAACAAAATCTTAGCATATCAAATCCAGCAATGTATTAAAAACTATATATACCAGAACCAAATGAGATTTATCTCAGGTATGCAAGGCTGGTTCAACATCTGAAAACCAATTCTTGTAACCCATCACATCAACAGACTAAAGAAGAAAAGTCACATGATAATATCATAGATGCAGAAAAAGCTTTTGACAAAATTAAATACTAATTCACGAGAAAAACTCTCAGTAAACTAGGAATAGAGGGAAACTTCTTCAACTTAATAAAGAGTATCTAAAAAAATTTATAGCTAATATCATACTTAATGGGAAAAACTTGAAGCTTTCCCCTTAGGAACAGGAATGGGCAAGGATGTCCCCCTTACCACATCTTTTCACCATTGCACTGGAAATCCTAACTAATCAAATAAAAAGAAATAAAAGTAATACAGTGTGTGGAAGAATTAATGCTCATTTGACATAATGACATGCTTATCTATGTAGAAAATCCAAAAGAATCAACAAAAAACTCCTGGAATATTAGTGATTATAGCAAGGTTTTAGGATACAAAGTAAATATACAAAAGTTAATTGCTTTTCTATAATACCAGCAATGACAAGTGGAATTTTAAATTATAAACACATTACTATTTACATTAGCAACCTCCAAAATGAAATACTTAGGTATAAATCTAACAAAATATGTACAAAATCTATATGAGAAAAACTAAAAATCTTGGATGAAAGATATCAAAAAGAACTAAATAAGTGGAGAGATATTTCATGTTCTTGTATAAGAAAACTCAAGATTGTCAAGATATCAGTTCTTTGCCACTTGATCTATAGTTTCAACACAATCCCAAATAACCCCAGCAAGTTATTCTATGTATATCAACACTTATTCTAAAGTATATATGTACAGGCAAAAGACCCAGAATAGCCAATTTAATATTGAAGGAGAAGAACAAAGTTTTAGGACTGACACTCTCAAACTTCAAGACTTACTATAA
Organism: Daubentonia madagascariensis; assembly: GCA_023783475.1. NCBI lineage: Eukaryota > Metazoa > Chordata > Mammalia > Primates > Daubentoniidae > Daubentonia > Daubentonia madagascariensis. Next base: position 16,660,889 of record JAKFHU010001684.1, on the reverse strand, counting down.
GACTATAATAATCAAAACAGTGTGGTATTGGTGAAATAATAGATAAATAGATTAATTGAACAGAATAGAGAGCCCATATAGACCTTTGTAAATGTAGTCACCTGATCTTGATGAAGAAGTAGAGGTAGTACAATGAAGCAAAGATAGTTTTTTCAAGAAAGGGTGCTAAAACTACAGGACATCTACATGCAAAAAACAAAAACAAAAACAAAAACAAAACAAAAAAGCAAAAAAAACACCCAGATAGGTTTAGACACAGACCTTACAGTTCTCCCACAAAATAACTCAAAATGGACTATCAAGGTAAAACACTAAACTACAAAACTCTAGAGGATAACATAGGAAAAAATCTATATGACCTTGGGTATGGCAATTATTTTTTAGAAACAACACTAAAGGCATGATCCATGAAAAAAAAATTGATAAGCTAGACTTCATTAAAATTAAAAAAAACTTTTGGTCATGAAAATTACTGTCAAGAGAATGAGAAGATAGGCCACAGGCTGCAAAAGAATATTTGGAAAGGGCACATTTGGTAAAAGACTGCTGTCCAAAATACACAAAGAACTCTTAAAACTCAACAATAAGAAAACAAACAAGTCAACTAAAAAAATGGGCAAAAGACCTAAACAGACACCTCACCAAAGAAGATAAATAGAAGGCAAATAAGTATATGAAAAGATAGTCAAGATATGTCATTAGGGAATAGCAAATTAAAAGAACAATGAAAATAGCCCAAATCCAAAGCACTGATGGCACCATATACTGAGGAAGATGTGGAGCAACAGGAACTCTCATCAATTGCTGGTGGGTCTGCAAAACAGTACAGCCAAAAGACAGTTTGGCAGTTTCTTACAGAACAAACATACTCCTACCACATGATTCAGCAACTGCATTCCCTGATATCTATGCAAAGAAACTGAAAATTTATCCACACGTTTATGGCAGCTTTATTCATAATTGCCAAAACTTGGAAGGAACCAAGATGTCCTTCAGTAGTTGAGTGCATAAATAAACTGTGGTACATCCAGACAATGGAATATTATTCAGTGCTTAAAAAGAAATGAGCTATTAAACCATGAAAAGACCTGGGGGACCTTAAATGCATGTTACTAAGTGAAGGAAGCCAATGTGAAGAAGCTCATACTATATGATTCCAAATATATGACATTTAAGAATAGGCAAAACTATACAGACAGCAAAATGATCAGTGGCTACCAGGGATTAGGGAGTAGGGAGGGATGATTAGGCAGAGCATAGAGGATTTTTAAGGCAGTGACATTATTCTATACAATATTCCAATGGTGAATACGTGTCATTATACATTTTCAAACTTATAGAATGTCCAACAACTAGAGTGAACTCTAAGGTAAACTATGGACTTTGGGTGATAATCATGTATCAATGTACGTTCATTAATTCTAACAAATGTACCATGGCCGTGTGGGATGTTGATAGTGTGGGACTTTGTGCTTGTGTGGGGACAGGGGATTTATGGGAATTCTTTGTGCTTTACACTTTAATTTGGCAATGAACCTAAAACTGCTCTAAAAATAAAGTTTATTAATTAAAAATATGTACTTTGAAATTGTTAGAATTTACTTGATCCAATCTGTCAATTCATTTTACTGCTAGCATGACCCTAAAGGTTATCAAATAATAAAAAATCTAACTCTTCCTTTATATTTCTGTTATTGATTCTAAATATCTATCCAATAACTATGGAGTCTGATAAACCTTTTTCTCTTTAATAGCTATATGATCTATTGTTTCAGATTAAAGGTAATGGCTAGCAGCATAACTTCTATCTCCTTAGTTAAAGAATTGGGAATCTGTGATTTGTACCCTTTCAAAACATCCATCTCCTCTCTCTACTAGGGTCTGTCTGGTGGTTTTACTTCAGGTACCCCCAGATAAGTTAACAGGTACACTAGCAAGTTTCATACACTTCAAACTTGTTTCTGTTGGGATTATTCTCTTTGCTCTTAGTAGATCCAGTCTCTTCAGCTACCTACCTTATAAAATTTTACCTCAGTGATCTATCCTTTGTTTAAGAATGATTGCCAGGTCATATTCAATCTGTGAGTATTTCCTAAGAAACTGATAGTAAGATTTCTTTGCCTATTTTGAGAATTAGTAGAAAAATGCAAACATATTCAGTGACTCAGGTAAACCTTCCCCAAAGAGCAATTTAAAGAATTTTCCTGATAGAAATCACTGAAGACTTTCACTATCACACTCTTAAAAACATCTCCCTCAAATCGCTTTTTGTTCAGTGTGCTACTTATGAAGGTATTTTGCATCATAGTCCAAATGTAGAAAACGTATTCCCCCTTTTGTGTTGAGTAAAACATGGTTGATTATGTCTGTTTTGGGATACTTTTGAGATGTAAATTTTGGTTTGAACAAAAGAAGTTGATTTGAATTTTCTAGTCTTTATATTTATCTTCTGGTGTAATCATCACTGTGTTTCTATTGCCTTTATGTGAATGATACAGATTCTGCCCATCACAAACTTTAATACATGTAAAGTCTCTGATGTCAGCACTGTCAGCTTGTATTCTCACTCATTCTTATATGTGATCAGTCTAGTATTTACCTGCTTTGTGTCCAGGATGCTATTTCTTTTCTATAATAATTGGGCATTAAAATAGTATGCTCAAAGAAATCATTTTTTTCCTATAAGAAGAGATTTTGCCATTGGTTGTTCATAAGATTTGCTTTCTGTCCGATACCCATATGATAAATATTTATTGAACATTCATACAGGCCTGCTTGAAAATATACTGATCATAATATTTTGTGCACATTAGAATATATATCATAACTGTATATTTATATATGTGTATGTATAATTTATATGATATATTATGGATAACATATCCCCATGTATTGTCATTACATGGTTATATATGTTTATATAAATGGCTTAGAATTATTTTTGAAGATAAATATCCTACAATTTCCTGCCCTCCAAGAATTCAGGTGAGAATTTTCTTCAGTTAATGTTCTAAAATGTCCTGTTGGGCTTTATGTTGTGATGGTTTCTCTATTTCAGCTAAAGAGGGAAGAGCCATAAATACAGATTTTCATTTCTATAAATGTTTATATTAGAGAATAAAGTGACCATATAGAAGAAAAATGTAGTAGAAACAATGATAGTGATAATTGAAAGGAAATATATGACATTTTATATTATTTTTGTTCTATCAAATTTTAGGATGAAAGTCTCCTTCACAGACTATCTTGGTCAGTTTCATAGGTATAAGAATTTGCAACAACGTAGTTAGAAACATCAGTAGAGCTTTCTGGTTAAGACACAAGATATTTGAGGTTTCTAATTGCCCTTCTCAGATTTGAGAAAAAATTAAAAGTTATTAGTCAAGTATATTCCACATTCCAATTCCTGATGACCATAGGTATGTGAAGATTTGAGGAAGAATGGTAGAAATATGCTGGAAAATGTGTAACACACACACACACACACACACACAATGGAAAGAAAGAAAGAAAGAGAGAAAGAAAAGGAAGAAAAGAAAAGTAAAACCCCTAAAAAATCTGAAGGAGGTTCTCTCAAAGTTGTCAATTCTGGGTCCCTACCTTATGGATACGGTCCTTTTGGTGACTAGATGGATGGCGTAAAACACTCATAATCCTCAATAGCAGAAAAGAGACTTTCTAGTGCAGGTAGCCCTCATGAATACTTCTCTGGCAGACATCCCCAACAACACATTGCTACCAAGTTAAAAATGTGTTGGAGATTTCAATTTATTTTCAAAGATGCAAAGTCAATAATGAAAAACAACTGGGCTTAGAAGAGTTGTGGGAATAGGATGTCCCAAGTCTTCATCTAGCAAGAGAAGAATTAAGTCTTCTCTGGACTGTACAAAGATGAAATATACTGCTGCTTATAAAGTGACACCCTGCTCTCTCAAACTAGCTTATTTACAATGAAATTAAGCCTAGAAAACTCCAGAAAGGAAAATCCATTCACTCTAAACTCCAGAAAGGGAAATCCATTTCCTATTATCAAATAACAAGATTGTATAATCATGCTAAATTCAGGGTGAATATATAGGGGAGAAAGGGAAAGTATAAAATCAACCAACATGCTTAAAAAATAGAATATAGGTTTCAAGATACTGAGGGAAATTCTTCTGAAAATAGAAATAAACCATAGATGCTTTGTACAATCAATAAAATTTAGATAAGTTGAAGTTCATGAAACAGAATAGATGAGAGAGGACAACAGATTGCTCTGTACACAAGTTAGCTGGCAATAAAGATTTTAAAGATTATCTAGTGGAAACAATCATAGAATTAATGTCAGCATCAGAAGCAATAAAAAGTAGAGTTAAGTTGTAGGAAAAAGTGATGTTGAAAACATACTGAAGAAGCTCTCTTATAATGCTAAACTGGGCATGCAGGGGTAAGAGACTAAAATGCCAAAGATGCACAGGAAGAAAATAATATGGTGAACAGAAAAGGAAATTCCAAACATGGAACTTTATTTTTTTAAGGTGAAAGCAGAATGCGTGGAATACAAATACTAATGAAACAAATAATAGAAAAAAGCCTAATGAGCTAAAGCAAACTGCAAGTTCTGAATTTATAAGGCCTATTTTGTAACAGAAAATATTAATAAAGAAAGTGCTGCAGAGAAAATATTTTTATTTCCAATAATAAATAAAAATGTGTCATCATTAAAGCAAAAATGAAAGATAATTACAAAGGAAAAAAATCAAAATTTTTGTGAACATCTCTGCAACACCAAATAAGAGAAGCATACATTGAGCTGACCATTAACATTTTTAAACAAATAAAAACTCAGATTTAAAAAAAAATCAAAGATAAGTGGTTGTTTATGTATGAAGGAAACACTAATCTATTCTTAGCCATTTAGTGTCTCAGATAGAATCTATTGAATTGCAACATTTATGGGATGCCAATAAAACTCCACCCATAATATACTGTCTGTGTTATTGTCAATGTATGTGTTTGGCACCTATACTATTAATTATATACAAAACACATAGTATGCTTATCTCACACACACATACACACACACACAAGATCATCATCTAGTAAATCTAATTAGGGAAAGCATACATACATAGCAAAGTTAGGAATGAAAACTGCAAAGATGAAAATGTAAAAAATAAAAAAGGCTTTCATATATATTACTAAGCTAATAAATTTAAAGCTATTGATGATGTTATTGATTTTCTAGAACCATAATTTACCATTGAGCTGAGCAAATAACAGGTCATGTACCTAAGTGAAGTTTTAAAAGATGTTAAAGAATATTCTCATTATGTATATCATAACAAAATAATCTTTCTCTAAGGAGTTAAAAAGAACTCTTATTGACTGACCTCATAAGTAACTATCTCCTCCTGCATGCAATGCAGGTCATAGGCAGTTACAAGGTTCTGAGAATCCTGTCATTCTGAGCCATCTCATGTGACAGACCTCAGGTTTACTTAGACCACCTTTATGATCAATGAGGTTTTAAGCAGATCCTCCTGGCCCACATTCTCAGGCTGAATGACTCATAAATAACTTTGAAATCATAAATTTGCCAACATCATAACTTAGGTGAGAAGTATATCCACCAGAAAAGTATTTTAAAAATAAAAATGTTAAACTAATCCTTTAAAAAAATCCCAGAAGGAATGTATTTTATAGAGAAATTGTGCTATTATTCCAGAATGTCATAGTATCTTGTTTAAATTACTCTCAATGTAACGATAAACAGCATATAGAAGGATTTTCAGCATGATTCAACAATAGCTTAATGTATTTGGGTGCTTATTTATGTACTTTTGATTTGATTTATTGATTAGTTTTAGATTTTGTCTATTTGAATTTCTATAGATTACAATTAATAACAATAAAAATAATATTTAGCATTTATTTAGTATTGGCAATATGCGAGGCATCATGCTAAGTGTTTTACCAGTATTGTCTCATTGACTCCTTATAACAACCCAGCAAGATAGTTATTATTATCCTCATTTCATACAAAACTGAGACATACTCATTTATACAACAATTTGACTGTGTCTCAGACACTGTTATAGAGACTAGTTAACCAGCATTCAGCACGAACAAAGCAGACACACATCCCTGCCTTTGTAATGCTTACAGTCTAGTGAGAAACATGCATTGAAAAAAAATAGCTATGGGCAGGCAATTAACAAAACTCTCTTTCTCTGCTGCATGAGAATCTGACCTTTGGTTAACTCTCTAGTTCTGTTCCCCTGGAAACCTGATAAACATAGGTTATCTGCTATATTATTCAGCAACATTATTTCTGATAAAAAATGACGCCAGATTGGGCAATTGCATCTGAACTGGTAGGAAGTATAAAGGAACTATAAATACTTCCTGGGGATGCCATACTTTGGGCTTTCCTGAGTGTAGTGACTCATGTAATGAAACATGTACCTTGTAGGAATCCTGTGTGCTGCAGCCACAGAGTTGTTAAAAGAATACTAGCTTCTACAGGGTTTTAGGTTATCAGTCAGGGAATCCTCCACCACTTCCAAATGTGAATCTCATCTCCTGGCACCTGAACTGACCTTGGACAGCTGTATGGACTGTTCTAGGGCCTGTAGCAAGGGCTTCTGCTGGGAAGAGCTCTTGGTGCTGCCCTGCTAGCCAGCTGTGGTTTGTCAATATCTTTTTGCAGCGATAGGTTCCTAATGTGTTATGTGGTTGTCTTAGAAGTCTGAATATTAAGCTAAACCGAAGGAGACTCTAGTGAGTATTGCAATAGGCAAGATGTGTGTACAGCAGATGGTGATAAGTGTTCTGATTAGGAAAGAGAGATAGGTCAGAGTGGAGGTTTAGAGGTAGAAGTTAAAACACACAAGAACTAACAGGGTGGTTAGGGAGGATCTCACTGAGAAGATGGCCTTTACGAAATACCTGAGAAATGTAGGGAGTGGTTTCACAAGCAATGAATACAAAGTCCATGCAAACTTAAGCTCTGTGAGGGCTGAAACTATGTTTTGGTTTCCTACTTTTTCTCCAAAATATATTCCAGTGCTTGATAAACATTAGCTTAAAAAATGAATCAATTTTTCCAAAGTCACACAGCTAATAAGAAGCCAAGTTGTCCCCTAGGACAACTAGGAGATCTGAACAACAGTGAACAAAATCTCCAAAGTTTAACAAGAACAATCATCTCTTGCTACATAGAACATAGCACTATTTGGCATAGTTGAAAATTTTCCATTCTTTTGCTAGGGTGAGGTTATAGATCAGTTCAGGGTCTTTTTTTTTATATTAAAGAGTATTGTTCACTATTTCCATATATATGTGTCTCAGTATCACCATGTACATGTGTATGATTAATATCATCACATTTGGTTTATAACAAACATTCAGGATTAAGAAAAAGCAAAGTCTTCAATGTTATATCAATTGTTTTTCCAATTTGAAATTTAATTTCTCCTGTAAGAAATTTGATGTGAATTTCAAATTCTGTTTTAAGAAATATAATAGAATGTGCACTTCTATAAAGAATATTATTAGTGAGCTCAGTAAATTTTCAAAAATACAAATTCACCAGAATGTAAAATATCTCTATAATTATATTTTTAAATTTTCACATTTTATGAGTTTTATTTTTAATTTTACAACTTGCAATATTTTTCTTTGCATTATTTTTAAGTGCAAGCCTATATTATAGTATACCGATGAGATATACTAAGTAAGATCATTATGCAAGCCAACTAATACAGATCCATATACATTTAAAGATTTGTGCTGGGCCCAATATAGGTGTCCTATGAAGACTAGAAAGATCATTAGTCTTTTTGGTAAAACAGAAGTCAAATAAATATAAACAAATAACAATTTCTGTCATGACCAGTTCATAGTTTTTGTTCTGTTTGATTGATATGTGTATCAATTAAATTATCATTTAAGACATATAATCTAGATAAAACAGGCGCATAGTTTTAATTTAAGAAATACTGGATTCTAACAAAGTAAACTTTATGATCTAAGAGGTAATGACTACAAATGGATGCTTTAAATGGCATAGCCGTGGATTCATTATTTTTTGTGCATTAAATAATGATTTTAATAAAAGGCTCGAGTTCACGTTCTGAAAGCTATTACCTTTCAGCTATTGCATATACCTCTTTGTCTAGAGGGCAAAGTGAACAACATCTCATATTTTTTTTAGGCACAATATGAAAGCATTAATTTCCTTCTGCTGCTTTGACAGAGCTCAGTGCTGTGGGGCAAGTCAATGCAAAATGATCACATTTCCACTTGTAATCAATATAGCTGGATGACAGTGGACATCTATTTTTCATACCAGCATCCAGTAAAGTAAGATGATATGTGGATTTTCTTCAAAAGAGGTGATTTTAGGAGACACAGATGAAAATAGCATTCTTAGCAAGCCACTGAGAAAGTTAGTTATTACTGCAATTCCTTGGCAGCCAAGACAGATGTGAGTTTAGCTTTTCCTTTTCTCCTCTTCTATCTCTCTCAACGGGATAATTTGAAAATCTGTAACTTTACTTAAGGAGTTGGCTATGAATCATAGATGACAGAATTAGTATTTAAGGATAATATATTTAGTCCTTGTAGTGTCTCTGTGGACTCCTTGACTTCTAAACACCCATTATGTTTTAAGTGAAGAGCATAGATCTACATTTTGTGCTGAAAAAAATGTAATTACCAAATAGCTGCAGGTTCATTTTTTTCAAGGCATATATTTCTTGTGAGATTTTCTAACATATGAATGAGCTAAATTGTAGAAAATGTTTCAAATTGCCATTAGTTGGTTTTGACTGAAAAGCAGTGGATATTTGATGTTGAAATTGAAATGTTAGGATGCTTGGAGAAAATGACTAACAATAAAAAAGACTAACTTTCATAAACTCTACATTATAGGATCCTGTGAATTTCATACTCATGCCAAAAAGATATATTTTGTCTGTTCAAATTCTACAAAATTTCTGATCATCTTTCTATAAATAGATTTTGCATTTACTCAAATGATTTGGAATCTGTCTCACCAAAAACAGAAGGAAAATGATAGGGAAGGGAAGAGGGAAGGGCAGGGTGGAGGGAGGAAGAAATGAAGGTGTAAGAAGAGCTCTTATGGCTGACTGATTGCAAGTGTAGAAATTACTTTGATTCTGTAGCCTTTTGGTCATGTTGCCATGGATTCTCTCATTGATATATTGGCCAAATTTTCAGCAATCTTGTCAGAGTAGTTTTCATTTGTAGGTGAGGGAGAGGATTACAGATGATAGTTCTTATTTTGTTTCCTAAGGTTCCAAATAGTGTCGGTCTGAAAACAGCACTGAACTCATGGGCACATGCATTGTCCTGTGCATGTTTTCACCACCAGAATGCACATTAATATCAACCTGGAATGGATTTCTGTAATTGTTTATTATTCAATTACTTAGAACCCATGAATTCCTTGGACAATTCTTTCAGCTTGATTTGTTTTAGTGTCCAGGTACTGACTGGTGGCATTATGCATCCTGATTGATTTTAGAATACCAGTTTGAAAGAGAAAAATCATGACTGATTTCAAACTCAATGGAATCACCACATTTTAAAACATTACCTTTTGTTGTTTATAAATAATACACAAATACGTTCTTCCTATAAAGGAGCCAACCAATGAATATCTATATGGGATTAAATATGAAAACTGCTGTTTTTCAGCTCCTTGCAACTTCAAGACTCTAGAGTTAAATATTCTCCCAGTATTGTGTGTATCTTTCCATTCCTATTTCTGTATGTTTACAAACCTTTACGTGCACACACAAGTAGTAATTTTTATTGAAAAAAATAGAATCATATTGCTTATTGTATTAATTTTCTATTGTTGTAACACAATATCACAAATGTAGTGGTTTATGTCAACATCAATGTGTTCGCTTACAGTTAAGTAGATGTGGGGTCTGGGATGACTCATTAATGTGCTCTTCTTTGTGTTCCACCTGGCTGAAAGCAAAGTGTTGGCCAGACTTAGCTCTGAGGTAAAGGCATAGGGAAGGAATCTGCCCCTAGCTTACTTGGATTGTTGGTAGCATCTAGTTGTAGCTGTAGATCTGCCCACCTTGTTTCCTGGCTGGCTACTGACCAGCTGACTACCCTCAGCTACTCAAGGCCGCGCACATTCCTTTTGGCATATTCCTCTCCATCTTCACAGCAGCAACAGTATGTAAAGTTCTTCTCATGCTCAAAGCTCTCTGAAATTCCCTCCTGCCCTCACCCAGGAGAAAGCTGTGCTTTTAAGAACTCAGGTGATTACATTGGATTCACTGGATAACAATATTCATCTTATTTTAAGGTCAGTTAATTATTGGCCCTAATGGGATCTGCATATAATTTTTTGCCATATAATAAAATACATTCCTGGGAGTAACACCAGACAGAGGCAATCATGGAGGCTGAAATTCTGCCTCCACGTCTGCGTTATTGTGCAACTTGCTTTATTCACTTGGCAATATATCTTTCAAATCTTTCTGTGGGTCTAATGTTTCCATTTTCTTTCCATTTAAACATTTTTTATGACATCACTGTACTTCTTCCATGGCATGGATACACAATATTTAATCTTTTCCTTATTTGTGGAAATTTCAGGTTGGAAAATCTTTAGCTATTACATATGTATATGAAGCAATGAGGGTTAGTGGTAAAGAAAAAAAAAACATATTTCTGAAATCTAATTGCTTGAGTCAATTAGTGGCCCAACTACGTTACTTAACATGTGACCTGAGTCAGCTATTTAACCTCTTTGGACTTCATGTTTTGTTTATTTGTAAAAGAAGGATAATAATATCTATTTCATAGAACTATTGGGGAGATTAAGTAAAATAATAAGGAGGAAAAGATTATCTTGGCACAAAATATGCACTGAAGCTATATAAGTCATTACTATGCTATACAAGCATGAGTATTTCTGTGACATAATTTCCTATAAGTGGGATTTGGATCAAAGAACAAACATACTTTTCGCTTAGAAAGATAAAAGCAAACTGCTTTATGGTAAATCCACCCCAGTAAGGAAGACATCACTTTCTGATTTTTTTCTGACACTCTAATACTGGGTTGGGTTCTCCTCATTTAACAAGTATTTATTTTGTGCCTATGATGTGCTAGGCACCTGCTAAGCATATAGAATAAAATTATGAGCATAGTAGGCATGGTCCTTGCTCACTGAATTGACAACTTAGTGATTTTCCAATAAATTAAGATAATCAAACAAATTTTTATCATAAATTGTGATTAGTGCTATGTATAAAGAAACAAAGAGCCAAGAAAGCATGCAACAGGGAACCAGGTTTTGTCCAGAGAGTCAGTAGCCATCATAGAGTTAATACTAACTTGTGCTAGAGTGAAGGAAAGATATGATGATACCACTTATCAAATGAAGTGGAGTACTAAATCTTAGTATTAATTTAGCTATAGGTATAATACTAATAAACATCATCATCATAGATGTGAAAAAGAATTATCAAGGTAACACTTAGATTTTCACCTTTGAAAACTATGTAGACAGTAGGGCCAATCATTAAGTTAAGGGACAATGGAGCAAGTTCAAGTTGGGAGGGGAAGATCATGCTTTTATACATAAACACACTGAATTTGGGAATTTGCAACACCAAAGGGGAGATGTCAAATATACAGTAAAATATTCAGAACTCAGAAGAAATCTGAGCTGGATATAGATATTTTGGAGTGTTAGTTTTAAAGTGTAATGGAAGCCATGGGAGCAGATGAGATTGTGTAACCCTTTAAAGTCTGGAGCTATGTTGTTCAATATAGGAACCACTACCACACAGGGATACAGAGCACTTGAAATGTGGCTAGTCTGAATCTGAAATCACACCAGATTTTGAAGACTTAGGGGAAAAAAAAAGAATGGAAAATATCTCATTAATTCTTGTTTATATTGGTTGCATGTTGAGAAGATAATATTTTGGATATATTGGAATGTTAAAATTAATATTAATTGTTTCTTTTTATATTTTGATATAGCTACTAGAACTTTTAAAATTACACATGACATTTGTGACTCATACTTCTATTGGATAGCAGTGGTATAATGAGAAAGATGAACACCTATATTTCAGCTTTGAGAAAATAAAATATTGGAGAGCTTGGTAGAGAATGATTAGCTGCAAAGAATGTTGTAAAGTAGTGGTCAGCGTAGTAAGAGAAAAACCAGATTTACTTGGAAGCAAAGAAAAGAGTATGTTTTAAGAGAAATTGTTCTATGGTAAGGCATGTTCAGAGGTCATGAAAAATACAAATTGAAAAGTATGCATTGGATTTAGTAATTAAGGGTTTTTTTTTTTAGAAGGTAGTGACATTTATTTCGGTAGAGAGGGATAAGGGGAAGCCAGCTTTTTGAATGTTAATGAATGAATTGAACATAAAGATTTGGAGATTGGAAGGGTAGACAAGTCTTAGCAATTTACCTGCAAAGAGGAAATGAGATCAAAACTTACGTGTGTGTATGGAAATAATATTCATCAGAAATCAAGCAGGCGGGAGGGGAGAGGAAGGAATGTGTAAATTCACACCTAATGGACAGGTACAATGCACAGTATCTGGGGGATGGGCACACTTATAACTTTGACCCAAATGGTACAAAAGAAATTTATGTAACCAAAATGTTTGTACTCCCATAATATTCTGAAATAAAAATTAAAATAAATAAATAAATAAAAAGAAGAATTGAGCTGAAGGGATGTGTTTTAATATGAAGAGACCTGAATATGTTTAAAAGCCAAGAGAGTTATCACGAAAAGAAGGAAAAGTTCCAGATCCAGGAGAAAGTCAAGACGATGAATAGGTTATAGATTCTGGGAAGTAAGAGAGACCTCCGACCACAGCACTAATGAAATTTTAAATAATTGTATGTTTGCTTGTCTATGTCTGTCATTACACTATAACATCCAAGAAGATAGGAACTATTTTTTCATTGCCTAATTCTCAACACGTACCATGAAGTGTTCTGTGCTTAGTATAACTTCAAGATATATTTACTGTTTGAAGAAAATAGGAGTGTCGAATATGTGTAAAAGTTTGCAATGAGTGCTATGATCACAACGCATCACTCTTAAATGTGAGATGTTTGCTAATGAGGAGAAGAGAATTCTTGGAGTTATAATGCACAATGAAAAAAAATGTAGAGAGGACCATTAAGCATCATTATGTTTATATACTGATTGTATTTACAGACTGTGTATGTACATACTAGACCTTAGACACCTGTGAATGCCTAGAATCACTGCAGCATGGGAAGCTTAGGAGAAAGGATCAATTACAGGGTCAATTTAAAAAAATCAATTAAAAAGAAGTGAACAAAAGAGTCAATTAAAGAGAAGTGAACAAATCCCCAAAACCCCTTCCCCTTGCACTCCTTCAAATCTGGGCAGTTGGTATTACTGCGTTCATTATTACTTTGTTATATATAACTCTAACTAGGTTAAGTCATTTTTTAACTTTTTATTTTAATAATCCCTCATAGTGAAGCTTCTGCTGTTGAGACAGTGCATATGCCAAAGTTTTATGCCAGGACTGAGCTACATACAAGCCTGAATGAACACGAAAACAGCCTAATGATTGAAAGTGACTAAATAGTTGGACTTTGTTGATTTCCCCTACCCTTAGTACATATTTCACTTTTCCTGGTAATGTGTCTCCTCTATTGATCTTAGATATCCATGGCAGAAACATACAAAGTCCAGAGAACTGTGTTTTCTGTACAGTGCTGTCATTCTGCTATGGGTCTGTGTACTCATTGTTTTCTAGAAAATGAATCTGGATAAAATGTGAAAGTTCTGTCGATACTATATTTTGAATGGATAACATTTAATGAACATTTAAATTTTCCATAGAGTGATATAAGCATATTAGGGGATTAATTCATTTAATCCTAAAACCCATTTATAGGGTAGAGACTGTCATTATCATCATTATCAACATCATTATCATCTTCATTTCATGAATGAGGAAGGGAAGGCATAGAGACTTTAAATAACTTCCTTAAAGTCACACAGTTTATAAGTGCTACAATGGGATTTGAGTTCATGTACCTTGATTCCGGATCTCTAGCTTGTAACTAATTTCCTTGCTAAATCCAGAAGGAAATAAGCTGTTAATAGTTATATTCACATAACAACAGGGATAGGAAACTCAGTGATCTCATGAAATAGGCTGAAGACATTAAAATATTCCTCTAAAACTATAATGAAAAGAAGGATGTGGAGCATTGCCTTGAGACCTGGCCTTGAATATGCACCATTCCAATAATCAACTACGTCTTTGTCAACAAGTTAAACCTCCCTTAGTCTCAATTTCCTCCTCTGTAAAGTCAGTTGGTTGGACTAATTGTTAAAAGGTCATTTGAAGCCATGAAATGATGGAATTTCTGATAAATTCCAATCAACAGATTTCATGTTAAAAATAATCATCTTAGCAAGTGGGCTACTAGATAGTAAATGATGAATATGTAAGTGGAAAAGGACACTATCACACATTTTCAGTGAAATCTTTATGAGAGAAATCTCTTTAATTTTCCTTTTAAAACATTTCTACCAAGTATGATGGATGACTAATTAGATGTTAATTGTTCATGTCTACTGATTAGGAAACTTAGGAAGGATTTTAGAGCATTGATTTAATAAGGAATGACACTTGAATCTTACCCATAATTAGCTTATTACATTTGGCTGCAGTTTGAATCTGTGCTATGGGAATGATTTAAAGAGATTAATCTTTTTCAAGGACCAAGTAAGTGCTGACACGTTACCTGAGAACACCTTGCAAACTAACTGAGACAGTGATGACCCTGATTCTCTCTGATATATTAATATGTTTGTTAGAGTAAAGGGAAAAGTAAGAGATTTAGTCTTTAGGTAGGTCACAAGCTCCAGAATCAGCTTTTAGTGGTTACACAGTTAACACCCTGTGACTCTTTTAATAGGGGAGATTTCATGGTGCCAAACAATGAAAAATCCATTTTTCAGCCTGTACTTCAAAAAATAAGCTATTATGTTCTTTACCAAAATTTGTTGGATATGAATTCTCCCTTCAATGCAGATTGAAAGAGCTCTTCCAACAGCAGGGAAAACAAAATTAAGCGAGAGCTGCTTAGCTTCAATAAAGGTAAAGAAAACTACAGAAATATTTTCAAGATAATTTAACAAATTCTTGTGTACCTCATATCCAGCTTAAGAAATGGAACATTATGAACTACATTAAGGCTTCTTTGTTGCCTGAGGTTGTACTATATTATTCTAGGCATATATTTACATTTTTACTACATATTTCTACATCTCCAAAAGATATGTTTGTATTATTTCATTGTTGGAATTTAATGTAGCTTAATAAATAGTTTTTTCTCTGCTTAAGTTCAGAACCAATTGAAAGATAAATTAAGAAGTCAGTTAGATGGAGATAGCTTGATAACCGGTTTAGAGGGTGCAGCAACAGTGAACTCCTGGGTTCTGAACTCTAGAAATTGACAAACCTACTTGTTCACTAGAAGGAGCGAACAATTGCAGGCCTTCCTATTGGGAGGTAAATAGTACTGCCCGCACAGGCAATCCAGAATGTGTCTCTGTGAGGACAGACAATTCCCAAGAGGGAGGAGGAGTCTACAGCTAAGAAAACTGGCATTACCAGGGAATTCCTTTGCCCATATTTAATAAGGGTTATCACCTACTTCCAGGAAGGATAAAGGAAAAGTTATTTCACAGCCCCACTGTATAACAGTTTTAGTTATTGCATAAATTTATGTCTGTAGAAGTTCTAGTAATGTAGACACTATTTTATTTCAGGTTAGAGACTTAATATTATCCTGTGCCATCTTCAGAAATCTCTAAGTTAAAATATCTTTTGAGATAATGTTATATTATGGATTACCGAACTAAGTGGACCTCGTTTGACTAGAAGAGACAAGATTCTGTCACATGGAGTTGGAAAAGGCAAATGTGTAGAACTGCTTACAAAATTCTATCCTACATATCCTACATGACTTATTTTTGTCTGGCCATGCTACATGTTACAGTTAGATAACTCAGAGTCAAGTATATTTAGTCCTCACACCAGAAGCAATTTTACAAACCAAAAGCAAAATAATCTTAATTGGTATGAAATTATGTTTGTATATTAATTTAAAATAAGAACATATGTACATATGTATACATACACATTGATGGACGCATTATGCATTAATTAAAAATAAGAAATATATATAAAAATATATGGCCCAAATTTAGCACTACATAGATAGTGTTTGAATATTACCTTAGATGTATGAAAGATCTCTTTCCCACCGTTCACCATGCTGCTCATGGTTTAATTGGGCTGCTGAAGTGTTTTGAGCCATGGATTATTTACCTTCAGAGACCAGGTAAATTTGCTGTCTTCTGTGGCCTCAAATAATACTCTCAATTTGAAAAGCCATTTTCAAATTGTAAAATAAATGAAAGCAGGCAAGATGAACCAAACAAATCCATAAGCATTTGAGGAAAACATAACAGCATTCACATTTTGGAAGAAAGGATATTAGGACAATAACAGAATTGTGAACTCTTTGTAATGATTTTTGACTTACTTATGGTGAAAGGATAATAGCACAGCCCCTTTCTGTCTGATGAATAGTGAAAATGCCAAGGGACTTGCTAGGTTTAATATATGATTCTTCCCTTGTTTGCTACCACAAGGGAAATTTTTTTTATTCTATTTGAATGCAATTCTTGGATGTGGTAGCTGAGAAGCATCCAGTTTGATGTCCCCTCTGTGTGGGTACAGATATGCCAGTGTATGTATTCATCATTATAAGACAAAATAGGGATTAGAATTAATCAAAAATCAAATTGAAATATCAGTCAATGGAAAGGCTACTGCATCATATCCATGTACCTTTCATAAACATTCTCTCATTTGAAGCTCACAATAAAATAAGTAGATGTAACCTCCATTTAGAGGAGGAAAGTGGCAGAGATTTGTGCAAGTTGAGGTAATTTCTACCCCCATGATAGAGATGAACAAACTAAGGCACAGAGGCTTACGTGATTTATTCAAGGGCACACAACTGGAAAGTGAGTTATGAACCTAGGTGGTCTGCCTTTGGAGCCTGTGTGCATAACATCTACATCATACCACAGGTGCAATGGGAAGACAAATTTTTTCATCCAGGTCAAAATATATTTACCATATTACTCAAGATATACTCTAAAACAGTTCTAAAAGTAATAAATCCAGTCACTTTTCTTCTCAGCCTTCATTTTAATTCCACTAAAATGTTCAATGCCTTTGGACAAATTTTCCTTTTAAAACTCCATTTCTTTGGAGTCTATGTTGATGGAAATGATCATATATTATGTTTGCACAGTGTTTTGTGGTACTTTTGCATACACCATTTTATTTTAGGTACACAGAACTTGAGCTATGTTGGAAAAGTCTTATGATTATAATTGTAGAGATAAGGAAATTAAGGTACAGATGTGTAATAACTGGCTCATAATTATGCAGTTGAAATAGATAAACCATATCTAAAACTCCTATCTTATAACAACTGGTCATGCACAGTTTCTGTTACAAAATATTTCCTCTTTAAATTTTATTTCTTTTTTTAAACTGAACGAATTTGATAGTAAAAGTTAATATTTATTTTACTCATATTGAACCAACTCTGAATTTTTAAATTATGCTTGAATTTTACTGAGATTGAGTTGAGTAATTGTTGCTATCCTATATAAAAAAAAGTATTATGTGTTTGTGGTGTTCAGGAACATATGGGTTATTACCACAAAACCAGGATAAATTACAATGCATTTAGGGATGTGGTATCTGTATTATATTGTAAATAAGAGCATGTTTTATTCAGTAGTTGCTCCAGCTACATGTGTACTATTGGCAATGTATAATTTATTTCTCAGTCTTCCTGCTGACTCTGTGACAACCTACTGCCATCTACTGGGTTCTGTTCAGAACTGTCATACTAATCACCTTCCTTTTTATGAGTTTAGCATCTGATAGCTTGATATTGAGCCTTCAGTGACTTTTAAACTGTTGGTTCATCTTATAAATTTTGAAAGTATTTAATGAAAGACTGGTTTAGTTGTTCTTATTAAGTATCATGTATAATCTCATCTCATAGAAAAATCGGAATTCAAGTCTCACCAATGGATTACCTTGAATATCATCACTGTGATTCTTGCATTCATACCAACTGGGTTTTTTTGTTGTTGTTGTTTTATTTAGATGTTAGAATTCATTCTATAAAGTTTTTGTCAAAATTTTCTTATCCTTTTGTATTTTGAATTATATATACCATGGATACTTCTCCAATTAAAGGTGGGAGGGAAGGTCTTAAGATAGCACAAATCTTCAACAATTCTTGATGGTTCATGAAGGAGTGATAAGAATATATAATATTACTTTTTTCAGAAATAACTACAATTACAAACAGATTTTAAAATTTTTTGTGTTAAAATATATCATTTATTGAATACAAATTATTATATTTACCTATCAAATTCTGCTGATAGAATTTAACTTCTAGAGTTAGAATTTTGTTTTAATTTTTATTTTGTAAGTGTGTGTTATTTTGATTTTAAAATAAGATTAGAAGTCTGATCAGTTTATATATAGGAATGTATTTTATTAATTTATTTTAGTTATATTAGACAATATATTAACAATTGTCATTACATGTATGCATTAAGTTTCTCAAGGCATTTCTTTGTATCATCTTTCATGAGTGATAATTAACATGGAGAAAATGTTCTATAAAATTTATAATAATGCTAGTACTAGTTTTTAAATAACTAGAAATATTAAAATTATTACCAGAGGATTCTCTGATACTACTCATAATCAAACTCATAAGCCCATAGAGCCTACAGTATAATAAACTATCATACTGAAAAGTGCTTCATAAATGGGTTTTATAATTGTATTTTCCAAGATGAAAGTGCTTTTTTTAATAGGTACATTAGAATGTTTTTCTCAAGTTGCAGAGAAAACCATAACTAGCAAGGACAAAATTGGAGGCAGTAATAAAAATTTTAAATGAAAAAAGAAATTTTTAAAAATTAGGTTATTAAGTATGAAATATCCGATTTCCTTGAGTACTAAGTTTGACAGTTGATATCTCTAACATTTCACTTTGGCATTTCTGGTTTTATTTTTATTGTGAAGGTACATCCTCAGTCTTTCAAATGCATGGTTTGGCTTGTGATTATCTTTCAAATTTTTTTTAGAGCAATTTTTGTGAAACCACAGGTAAGTCAAAAATTCGTAGTATTTTTGAATATGAGTTCCTCTGTGGAACCAATGCAGTGCAGAGAGCTCAAAATATAAACAAAGTGTTTGGGAAGGATGTGGCTAATGAATGCACACAGTACTTTGCTGGTTTGAGAAGTCCCATTCTGGTGATTTTAATCTTGAAAATGAGCCACATGGGTGACCTGAGACCAAGGTCTCAAGATAATGATGAGCTGAAAGCTGTAGTGGAAGCAAATCCATCTCAACCTATGCATGAATTAGCAGCAAGGTTTGATGTTACTATTTCAACAATATTGGCCCATATAAAACAAATGGGCAAGGTAAAGAAGCTGGATAGATGCGTTCTGCTTGAATTAAAGAAGCATCAGAAGAGAAATCATCTCGAAGCTTGACTTTCTTTGTTGTCATGAAATAAAGGTAAACCATTTCTACACCTTATTTTTACATGTGATGAAAAATGGATTCTTTTTGACAATCACAAGTGTTCAGGACAATGGTTGGATAAAGATGAAGTGCCAAAACACAGTCCAGAACTGAATATTCATCACAAAAAGCTAATGATGTCTGTTTGGTGGTCCAGCACTGGTATTATCCACTATAGCTTCATGAAACCTGGTCAATTCATTACAGTGGATGTCAACTGTAACCAATTGGACAAAATGATGAGGATGCTTGTGATTAAGCAGCCAAGATTGGTCAATAGAGACAGGCCAATCCTCTTGTAAGACTACGCTCCACCACATGTCGCACAAACAACACTGCTGAAACTACAGAAGCTGGACTTAGAAATTTTCTGTCATCCACTGTATTCACCAGACCTTGCACCAATTGACTACCACTTCTTCCAGACTTTGGACCACTTCTTGCAGGGAAAAATAGTCAATTTTCAGCAAGCTGTGGAAAAGGAAAATGCCATGATTTCATTGCCACTTGCTCTCCAGGCTTCTTTGCTGCTGACATAAACAAGCTACTGTTAAGATGGCAAAACTGTGTCAATACTTTAGGCGCAGATGTTGATTAATTGTACTGCTTCTTGTTTGAGATATAATAAACTGAACTTTTGATTTGGAATGGGACATTTCATATTTAATGACCCAATAATCGCAGTATGAATTTGAAAATTTAGAAGAGTAAAGAAACGAAGTATTTCAGGTACTATTAATAATAATAGTACCATATGTTACTTGTGAGATAAACTATGCATGGCAAAGCAGGCGTCTCCCTATGGAACTTCTTCTGCAGAAGCCTTTGAGTCATTATTCTTTCCTCTGTTTCTCATTAACCCCACACGTATCATTTTCTAAGATTGTGTTGACTGTGCTTCCTACTTTCTATGCTTTCCATTTCCCTTTCCACTGACCCTCGTCCCATGTTTCTATTCCTATTACAGCAACTTCTTGACTGGTCTCCAAGTCTCCAGCCTGTCTCTAGTTCATTTTCCCCACCGTCCAATGCTGAATTTGAAGTAAGGAAAGGGGAGAGAGAGAACAGGACTGAAAATTTACATTTGCCAAATACATCTCTGAGAACTTTACCCAGATTAGTTCAACTCTCATGACATAGAGTACTCCTCATTTGGAGCATGTGAAACTGAGCATTGTAGAATTTCCATAGCTTGTCCAAGTTCACACAGCTAGTAAGTGTCAGAAACAGGATCCATTCCCAGGTTCCCATTCCATCTATCCTGAACTAGGTAGATGAGAAAGCTTCCTAAAGGTATGAGGGGTGGTATATTTCAACATTTGTTTATACATTAAATAGTTTATATTTACAAAACACTTTCATTGTGCCAGGCATTCTTAAAGTTTTAAGTATATTAACCCATTTGATTCTCAGAATAATCCTACCAGGTAGGTATTATTGTTACCTCTTGTTAATGATGAGAAAATGCGACATAGAAAGTTGAATTGCATGACCACTCTTAGCAAGTAAGGAAACAAAGTGAGGATTTGAAGCCATGCATTCTGGCTTCGGAGTCCATGTTCTTAACCATCGCACAAGTCCTGATTGTTGCGTAGCACATATTTGTTGACCTGAAATGAATCTTGAACAGGCAAATTCTGTGTATGCAAACGGATTTTATGGATTAAATATAAAATAAACAAAAATGACATCGATGTCTTAGAGTTAAAGATCCAAACAGGAAAGTAATTTTCACTGTTATCTATTTAGGATCTGTGGAACCTTGAGCATCTGCAGGCCTTTTTACGTCTAATTACAGTGTGGGATTAGGGTAAAGAAAAACTTTGAAAACATAGAGCGAAAAGGCACTTTTGGGAATAACAAAATGTGGCATGCTGAAGAAAACTGAACAATTCATTAAAAAACGAAGAATAAATTTTATTTCTTTAATGAAATAAAAGTTAAAATAATAGTAAGTTTGTAAAAACTTATCTTTCTTGTTTAGAAAGTGCTCTTAATCACAAAAATCATATGATTAAACCTTGCCTACTTTGGTAAACTTTAGCACCTTAAATTGTTTTCTTTTTTCAATCTTAGTTGAAGAAATGTATCACTTTCCATGCAGTTCTTCTCACCCCACAAACTATAACCTAAACAAGGACACCGTTGACCTTGTCAAAATATAATAGTTGCTTAGCTAGTGTTATGAGTTGCATTGTGTCTTCCAAAATGCCACATTGATGTCCTACCCCCAGTACCTCAAAATGTTACCTTATTTGGAACTATGTTCTTGCAGATATAATTGGTTCATATGAGATCACACTGCAGTGAGATGGGCCCTTAATCCAATACAACTCGTATCATTATAGGAAGAGAATATCAGAGGGCAGGTGGCATGTGAAGAGACAGTAACACACAGGGATAACACCATGTGACAACAGTGGCAGATATTGGAGTGATGCAGCTGCAAGCCAAGGAACACCAAGCCTTTGTGGATACCAGCAGCAGCTAGAAAGAGTCAAGGAAATATTCTACCCAGACTCTCAGAGGAAGCATGACCTTATTGACATTGTGATATTGAGCTTCTAGCCTCCATAACTGTGAGAGAAAAAACTTCTGTTGTACTACCTCACCCAGGTGTGGCACTTTGTTATGGCAGCTCTAGGAAACGAATCCATCTAGCATCATCTCACACTCATGCAGACTCTTGTTCCCATGCCAGCAGTGCTAGAATCTCCACCATCTGGGGACTTTCTATTACTGCCCATTACAATTACTTGCCATTGCCCAAAAAAGTTATTTGCAGAACAGAAAAAGCCCCTTTGGAAAATTTGTTGCAGTTTTCATCATGTAAGAGGTTTGAGTCATCCTCATTCTTTGTGACTGGAAATAATACGTTTTGAAAAGACCTTACGTGAAAATCCATTTTGCAGTTATATTTCCTGTCTCCAACCAAAAGGTCAGGGAGATGAACCCACTTCCACTGGGATGTAAGCTACTAATCCACATGAGGGCAGCAACTCTCTTCCTTTGTCTCTCTCTGTCTCTCTCTGTCTCTCTCTCTTTGATCAAATCAATTAATGGATAAATGACCTGTAAAAAAAGGAAAGACTTCACTGAATATTGAGCTTCCTAACCAGTTTGAATACTGGATCCTTCTCAGAACTGGCACAGGTAATTACTGACAACAAGCACATCTACATTCTGAGGCACTTTGGAAGAATGGACTCCTGCCTCCTCCCCACCCAACTCCACTCCTTAGCTGTCACAGTGAGCTAAGAACTCATAGGGGGCCTCCCCTTCTACCCAACCATAACTGTTTGTTCCTTGATCTCTTTGCCTTTTCTTTCTTTCTTCCTCATAGCAAGGGTGTAATTTAATTTCCTATTATTTTCCAGATATTTTCTTATCTCCTGAGAGTCTTCTTTTCAAAGATTGAGCTGGAGAAAAATGTCTTCTTAACTATCGTACATCTTGATCTCCAAATTGATATTTTTTTTTTCATTTGTTTTAGGAGTTTTGTGAAATTTAGTACTATTATTATCATGGGAATCTTGCCAAAATTTAAGAATCCACATATGATTCTCATATTGAAATACAAATAACCTAGGCATATTGTTTCTATTCCCCTTATCTTATCATATGTGGAAGAACCTCCTATATCTTAATAATATTATCAATTGTCCCAGGGCTTTAGGCTTATTCATCTGTTTTCTTACTTTGTGAGGAAGCCCCTACCATGCCATTTTCCGTTTATAGACAATGTATCTGTTGAATTATAGTGAAACTATAGATATAAAATTTAAGTGTACTATGCTTAAGAGTTTAAGTTGTCTTTCAGAAGAACTCACTGTAGACAGTAATTTGGGTGTTCAATCCCTGCTATACTTAGAAAAATTCAAATTAGATTATTCTTAGCCCAGAAGCAAATAGATCATTTTCAAATGATTTTTAAAATATAATAAATATTCATGTGATTAAGATTTCACAATTCATTTTTGTACATCTATGTTTTTCTAATTTTATAATGAAACTAGTATATTTTCATAAAGCAGTATTTTTATGCTTCTATTTTCTATTTAGTAGGCAAAATTATTATATGTCATTGAAAACTCTAAAATGTAAGTGGATACTTTTTCTAAATGATAGAATACTTTAAAAATAAATTTTCAGTAGACCATGATTGATTGACTTAGGAAATATCCTGTTGAATAAATGTATGTTCAGCATGAATCTGTTGACATAATTATCTTCTATTAGTCCTTAGTAGAATAATGTCCACAAATAAATTCAGTGCTGTATGTTTTCTGGGTTGTTAGATTCATGGACTTAAAAATAAATGAGAAATAAAAAATCAGAAATAATAAATTTCATTTATTTTTGATGTAAAAACATCATTAATCTTTAAAGGTTATATAATTATTCTTCATTAGGCTCAAAAAATGGATATGAGGAGAAGATTATAATAAAGATTAATAGAGGCCCAAAGCAGCTGAATTTTAAACATGGGTCTCCAAATCATCTTTAAGATAGTAGTGCTTGTTAAGTTCAATTAGTATAAAAATCTGAATTATAATTTAGAAGAAAAACAAAATAAAATTATCAGAATTATTATACTAAGATTTTAATGAAGGCCTCTGCCTTTGTCCTTAAGCCTTTACCACTTTCTCAAAATGACATCAGAACCTTCTTTGCAGGATGGACTTTTCACAATAGATGTGCAAGAAGAGTGTCCGCAACAGCTCTTTATACATATCTCATCTTCAAAATTATGGCATACAATGGGAAAAAAATGAAAATATTGGGTCATAGAAATATCAGAGTACTTGAAGTTTAAATCTGTACTTTCCACCATTTTAAAAGTAACATATGCTAATAAAAGAAAATTGGAAATAGAGTGAAACTATAAAATGATACAATTATAGACAAATCACACAAAGACTTAAATTTCTTTCAATTTGTTCTAAGCATTTTTTTCCCTAGAGGATTGTGTTTGTTGTTGCTAAAATCTTTTCATCAAGCAAGAAAAACTTTTTAAGCTGAAATTGTGTTACTTTCTACTAGAACAGTATGATACTTTTGCAGTTACCAGAGAAAAATCAATGCTTTCTTTGATTTTTTATTTTTGGTGAGTCTCTGAGAGGTATCATCAAATCACCCCTGCCTTTGCACTACCCATTCCCAACCTTCATCCACATGAGAAAATATTAATAACACAGCTCTACCTTGCTATTGCATTGCAAACTTGTAATATAGTACTCCAAAACTGATCAATATGTACCCATTTACACACACACACATATGCTTGAACAATGAAGACCTTCTTTTAGAAGAAATAAGTAAAGTAGATACGAATAAAGCACTTTCTTCTGTAATCGTTAGCCTATCAGTACCAATATAAATGCTTATATTACTTGCTTTGTTAAGTAACAGCAATAAATTATAAAAATATAAATAATCAAGAAAATAAGAGAATAAAATGCAACTGTTTTGGTATATTCCCTTATAGTCATTAATCATAGGCATATTTTTAAAACTTTAATAATTATAATTGTTTTTATACAGTTTTCTTTCCTGCAATTTCTAAGTTGCTACTTGATTTTCATTATTTTTTTCATTTATTATATTAAATAGAATAGCTTTGCCATAATTTACCTAACTATTCTTCTATTATGGACTATTTCATAACATTCTAGAATGATCCTTTGTGTATATTTAGACTCTTAAAGATTATTTTCTTTGGGTAGACTTGAAAATATGTAATTGCTATATCTACACAATGCTAAAATTTAAGTTTCTTAATACAAATTGTCAAATTGCCATCCACAATGGTGCTGACTTTTATTAAGTAAGTTGGCCCACCTTCCCAACCATAACTCAATAGTCCAACTTCTTTTGTTGTATGTGGAAAGACTTTAAGCAATGAACTGAGGGTGCTATATTTGATTAATTTCTTAAAATTTATTTTTTTCTTATTAAAAAGGTATAGATCCAATTTAAAGTGAATTTTAAAGATATTTTGTATCCACATTTTCTTATCCTGTTTTGTGCTGCTGTAACAGAATACCTGAGATTGGGTAATTTATAATGAACAGAAATTTATTTGGCTCATGTTTCTGGAGGCTGGGAAGTCCAAGATCAAGGAACCACACCTGTGAAAGTTTTCTTGCTACATCATCTCGTGGAGAAAGGCAGAAGAGAAAGAAAGTGTTTGAGACAGAGAGAGAGAGAATGAGGAAGGGGACCAAACTCATCCTTTTATCTGGAACCCACTCCTGTGATAACTGATCCACTCCCATGATAAAGGCATTAGTCCATTTACAATGGCAAAGCCCTCAAGACCTAATCAGCTCTTAAAGGTCCCACCCCTCAACAATCTTGCCTTGGAAATTAATTTTTCTACACATGAACTTTGGGGGACACATTCAAACCATGACACAGATAAAATTATCTTGGAGTCCAGGTACTTTGTGAATATCTGAACTTTAAGTGTTTGATGGCTTTTCATGAAATTAATGCCTTGGGTGTCACTAATGGGATGAATCAATTCTATCCAAGAAAAACTAGTGTCATGTGTCTGTGATCACTAGTTGCAACCTCTCAGAGAAGGTGTAATATTAGTAAGAATAATATTACTCATAATAGTATCAACATCAATTAATATTTAGTGGCTGCAGCCCCTGAGATCATTATTATCACTATTTTTAAAGATGAAGGAATTGGTCATTAAGTAGTTAAGTGATGTGGCCAAGATCACCCAACTAGTAAGAGATCAAACAGAAGCTAAGACCCAAATAAGTCAGACTCTAGAGCCCATGTACTTTTCACTTCATTACATTAAAACTCACAGCTTAGTTTCTGATTAGTAAGGAAGATGTTTAGTGAAAACTGAGAAAAATAATTGCCCTCATAGTATCAAATTTTACTAAACATCATGATGATCATTCATGAGTGCTACTGCAGACACTGCAGTATTAAATATAAATGTTCTCAGGCCCTTAAAGTGTGAAATTGCTCCAAAATAGGCTTTGCTGTCATGTGACTAATCAAGATGACTTTCTGTTTGGTGAGGTTGTGATTTATGATAGTTCCTGGGTTTCATTTGAATGGATTTTATTTATTTGCTTGTTTTACTTATTATTTTTATTTCAAAATATTACAGGGATACAAATGTTTTTGGTTACATGGATCACTCTTGCAATGCTTGAGTCAGGGCTATAAGTGTGCCCATCACCCAGACAGTGTTCATTGTACCTGTTAGGTAGGTTTTTGCCCATCCACTCCTCTCCCCATCCCCCTGCTTGATTTCCACTGAGCTTTACTTCCCTCTGTGCACATGTGTGCTCATTGCTTAGTTCCAGTTTAATAGCAAGTACATGAGCTGGTTGTTTCTCCATTCTGTAAATACTTCATTTAGGATAATGGTCTCAAGTTCCATCCAAATTGTTACAAAAAGTATTAATTCTTCCTCTTTATGGCTGAGTATATCCATGGTATACATATACCACATTTGGTTAATCGACTCATGAATTGATGGACATTTGGGTTGATTCCACATCTTTGCAATTGTGAATTGTGCTGCAATAAACATTTAAGTGCAGATGTCTTTTTGTAAAATGAATTTCTTTTCTTTGGAGTAAATACTCAGTAGTGGGAGTACTGGATTGCATGGTAGGTCCACTTTTAGTTCTTTCAGGAATCTCTATACTGTTTTCCAAAGAGGTTGTTCTAATTTGCAGTCCCACAAACAGTGTATAAGTGTTTCTTTCTCTGTGCATCCACACCAGCATGTATTGTTTTTTGGACTTTTTAACTGGGGTAAGGTGATATCTCATTGTGATTTAATTTGCATTTCCCTGATGATTAGGTGATGTTGAACATTTTTTCATATGTTTATGGGCCATTGGTCTATCTTCTTTTGAAAAGCTTCTGTTCAGGTCTTTTGCCTACTTTTAGTGGGATTCTTTGCTTTTTTCTTGCTGCTTTGCTTGAGCTTTTTGTAGATTCTGGTTATTAGCCCTTTATTGTATGTATAACTTGCAAATATTTTCTCCCATTCTGTAGGTTCTCTATTTGCTATGTTCATTATTTCCTTAGCTGCACAGAAGCTTTTTTATTTAATGAAGCTCCAATTATTTATTTTTGTTGTTGATGTAATTGCCATTGGGTTCTTAGTCATACATTCTTTGCCTAGGCTGATATCTAGAGGAGTTTTTCCAACATTTTCTTCTATAATTCTTATGGTTTCATGCCTTACATTTAATCCATCTTGAATTAAGTTTTGTGAGTGGTGAGATATATAGATCCTGTTTCATTTTTCTGCGTGTGTCTATCCAATTTTCCCAGCACCATCTATTGAATAGGACTTCTTTTCTCTGTTGTATATCGTTGCCTACTTTGTCAAAGATCAGTTGCCTGTATGTGGATGGTTTTATATCTGGGTTCTCTGTTCTGTTCCATTGGTCTATGTCTCTATTTTTGTGTCAATACTATGTTGTTTTGGTTACTATAGCCTTGTAGTATAGTTTGAAGTCTGGTAATGCAATGCCTCCAGATTTGTTCTTTTTGCTTAAGATTGCTTTAGCTATATGGGCTCTTTTCTGGTTCCAAATAAAGTGTAGAATTATTTTTTATAGATCTGTGAAATATGACATTGGTACTTTGATGGGGATTGCATTGAATCTGTAAATCACTTTGGGCAGTATGGACATTGTAACCATGTTGATTCTAATGATCCATGAGTGTGATATGTTTTTCCATTTGTTTGTGTCATCTGTGATTTCTTCCCTCAGTGTTTTATAGTTCTCCTTACAAAGATCTTTCACCTCCTTGGTTAAGTATATTCCTAGGTATTTTATTTTCTTTGTAGCTATTGTGAATAGCATTGAGTCTTTGATTTGACTCTCAGCTTGATTGTTATTGGTGTATAGAAATGCTAATGATTGTGTACATTGATTTTGTAACTGGAGACTTTGTGGAATTTATCAATTCTAGGTGTCTCTTAGTGGAGCCTTTGGTGTTTTCTAAATACGAGATCATATTGTCAGCAAAAAGCCATAGTTTGGCCTCCTCTTTCCCAATGTGGACACCCTTTATTTCTTTCTCTTGCCTGATTGCTCTGTCTAGAACTTCCAGCAATATTTTGAATAGAAGTTGTGACAGAGGGCACCTGTTCTTGTTCCAGTTATAAAGGGAAGTTCTTTCAATTTTTCCCCAATTCAGTATGATGTTGGCTGTGGGTTTGTCATATATGGCTTTTATAATTTTGAGATGTTGTTCCTTCTATGCCAAGTTTGTTGAGGGTTTTTGTCGTGAAAAGGTGCTGAATTTTATCAAATGCTTTTTCTGCATATATTGAGATGATCATATGGTCTTTCTTTTTGCTTTGTTTATGTGGTGAGTCACATTTATTGATTTACCTATGTTGAACCACCCTTATATCCCTGGGATGAAGCCCACCTGGTTATTTTTAATTTTTTTTTTGAGGTGCTGTTGAATTTGGTTTGCTAGTATTTTATTCAAGATTTTTGCATCTATATTCATAAGGGATATTGGTCTGTAGTTTTCTTTTTTTGTTGTATTCTTCCCTGGCTTCATAGAATGAGCTGGGGAGGATTCCCTCCTTCTTGATATTATGGAGTAATTTCTGCAGTATGGGTACCAGCTGTACTTTGTGGTTCTGGTGAAATTCAGCTGTGAACCTATCTGGTCCAGGACTTTTTTGGTTGGAAGATTTTTTGTTACTGCTTCAATCTCACTACTTGTTATTTGTCTGTTCAGGAGTTATATTTTTTTCCTGATTGACTCTTGGGAGGTTGTGTGTTTCCAGGAATTTGTCCATTTCCTCTATGTTTTCTATTTTATGTGCATAGAGATTTTCATAGTATTTATAGATGATATTTTGTATTTATGTGGTATCAGTTGTAACATCTCCTTTTTTGTTTCTGATTGAGCTTATTTGGTTCCTTTCTCTTCTATTCCTGGTTAATCTAGCAAGAGGCCTATCTATTTTGCTTATCTTTTCAAAGAACCAACTTTTTGTTTCATTGATCCTTGGTATTGTTTTGTTTTGTTTTCCATTTCCTTTAGTTCTGCTCTGACCTTGGTTATTTATTTTATTCTGCTGGGTTTGGGTTTGGTTTGCTCTTCCTTTTCTAGTTTCTTGAGATGTGTCATTAGATTGTTAATTTGTATCCTTTCTGTCTTTTTGATGTGGGCATTTAAGGTTATGAACTTTCCTCTTAGGACTGCTTTTGCCAAAACCCATAGATTTTTTAAAATATAATTTAAATAATGTTGGGATCAATATGTTTCAGTGGTTTCTTTTTTTTTGAGACAGAGTCTCGCTCTGTCACCTAGGCTAAAGTGCCATGGCATCAGCCTAGCTCACAGCAACTTCAATCTCCTGTGCTCACATGATCCTCCTGCCTCAGCCTCCTGAGTAGCTGGGACTACAGGCTCACACCACCACGCCTGGCTAATGTTTTCTATTTTTAGTAGAGATGGGGTCTTGCTCTTGCTAAGGCTGGTCTTGAACTCCTGACCTCAAGCAATCCTCCTGCCTTGGCCTCCGAGGTTGCTAGGATTGCATTCATGAACCACCATGCCCAGCCAAATCCTATAGATTTTGATAGCTTGTGTCCCCTTTGTCATTCAGTTCAAGGAATCTTTTGATTTCCCTCTTAATTTCATTATTGACCCAATAATTGATTAGGACCAGGTTGTTTAGTTTCTATGACTTTATGTAGAATTGAGTGTTCCTCTTGGAATTGATTTCTAATTTTATTCCACTGTGGTCTGAGAAGATACATGGTATGATTTCTATTTTTTTTTTTATTTTGTTGGGACATGTTTTGTGGCCTAAGATATGATCACTCTTGGAGAATATTCCTTGTGCTGATGGGAAGAATGTATATTCAGTATTTGGTGGGTAAGATGATTGGTAAATGTCTATTAGGACCATTTGTTCTAGAGTCTTTTTAAGTCCAGTGTTGCTTCATTTATTTTCTGCTTGGATGATCTGTCCTCCTCTGTCAATGGCATGTTGAAATCCTTAGTAATTATGATGTTGCTGTTTATCTCTTTGCTTAGATCTCATAGAATTTGCTTTATGAATCTGGGCACTCCTGTGTTAGGTGCATAAATATTTAGAATTGTAAGGACTATTATGTCTTCTTGTTGAATTGCTCCCTTTACCATTATATAATGACCATCTTTGTCTTTCTTTACCATTATTGATTTAAAGTCAATTTTATCTGCTATGAGAATGGCTATACCTGCTTTCTTTTGGTTTCTGTTTTCATGGAATGTGTTTTTCCATCCCTTCACATTGAGTCTGTATAAGTCCTTGTGGGTTAGATGTGTTTCCTGGAGACAGTAGATACTTGGGTTGTATTTTTTCATCCATTCATTCAGCCTATGTCTCTTGAGTGGGGCATTCAGATCTTTCACATTGATTAATAGAATTGATATGTGAGATACTGTTCTGTTCATCATGTTGGGTAGTACCTATTGCTTTGTTTTACCTCTTGTGCTATGGTTTTATACGATCTCTGAGCTTTAGCTTTTGGGTGGTTTCATACCGGTGGGTGTCTATTGTGCTGATCCATGTATATTGCAGTTCTGAGTATTTCCTGTCTGGTCTTGCCAAATTCCCTCAGTGTTTGCTTGTTTGGAAAAGTCTTTGTTTTTTCTTCATATAGGAAACTTAGTTTTGCAGGATACAAAATTATAGGCTGGCTGTTGTTCTCTTTAAGAAGACTGAAGATGAGGCCCCAATCCCTTCTAGTTTGTAAGGTCTCTGCTGAGAAGTCTGTAGTTAGCCTGATGGGTTTTCCTTTGTAAGTTACTTGATGTTTTTGCCTCATGGCTTGCAGGAATTCCTCCTTCATGTTGACATTGGCCAGTCTGATGACAATATGTCTCAGTGATTGCCTCTTTGCAATGAATCTCCCAGGTATTTGTTGAGCTTTTTACTGGGATGTCTAAATCTCTAGCAAGACCAGGGAAGTTTTCCTCAATTATTCCCTCAAATAGGTTTTCCAACCCTTCTCTGTTTTTATCTTCACCCCCAAGGATGTCTATGATTCGAATATTTGGCCATTTTACATAATCCCATATTTCTTGTAGGCTTTTTTCATTCTTGTTAATTCTTTGTTCTTTATTTTTGACTGACTTAATTCAAAAGAGTTGTCTTCGAGCTCTGAAATTCTAACTTCTGCCTGGTCTAGTGTATTCTTAAAGCTTTCCACTATGTTTTGCATTTCCTTAAATGAATTTTTCATTTCCAGAAGTTCTATTTAGTTTGTTATTAACATGTCAATCTCTTTAGTGAATTTTTCATTCATTTCCTGAAATTTTTCTGGTTTCTTTGAGTTGATTGTCCATTTTCTCTTGGATTTTTTTGAGCTTCCTTAAAATCCATGTTTGGAATTCTTTATCTCTCATTTAAATATATTCATTTTGGTTTGTATCCATTGTGAGAGAGCTGGTGTTCCCCTTTTGGGGGTGTCCTTTTGCTCTGATTTTTCATATATCCAGAGTTTTTGCACTGATTCCTTCTCATCTAGGGCAGCTGTTGCTTCTTATTTTTGGATTTTCTTTTGTTTAGATGGGGCTTCCCTCCCCCAACTCATAAGGATGTGTCTGTAGCCTATATTGGGTAAGTAACTTAGGGTTTGTTTGTGGATGCTTTCATGGCAGTCTAGGTTCTGGATGGAAGCCTTGGTTAAAGATATCCTTAGTGTGGTGGTTTTCTCAGTTGGTAATTATTTGTAGGATGTAGCAGTGGTGAGCTATGTGTGTGGGCAGATTCCCTGTCTCTTGTTGATGAGGGAAGATGGAGGTCTTTGAAATCCTTTCTCTTTCCCAAGCCCTGTGGTCTTCTTTAACAATGTCAATTGTATTGGCATGCTCAGTTTTATCTCTGAGACAGTAGGTGTTACTTGTGGGTAAGAATTAACCACACCCTGTATGAATGAGTCAGTAAATTTTGTAAAAGGCTGTGCAAATTGACCTCCCTGTTATTTGGTGGTACTTGCTGGAAGAAACAAGCTGCAGCATTGCTTTTGGGATCTGTTATCAGCTCTATCCCCTCAGGAGAAGCACTCAAATGTCCCAGGTGGTAGGCAGGGTCCTGGAAGTTCCAGGTGAGTCCCTATTCTCTGCCACAGCAGAGGCAGGTGGGAAATGAGACTGGGTGGGGCTGTGTTGGGTGAGTCTGCCCTAAGGCTCCACAAAAGCTGGTAAGGTAGTTGTCTTGGCAGGGGTCAAAAGTGTCCTCCTAGGCTGCTGTGGAAAGCCAGTATGGAGGGGCTGAAGTGGTCCCACCCAGGCATAAAATCTGCTTATTGGGGGCAGGGCCATCTGAGATTCACAATCTGGGTGTCAGGAGTGGATTTTGCTCTTCTCCTGCCCCCCTGCCCCGGCTCTGTGGTCTCCCTCCAGGGTCTGCCAGCAGGCAGGAGCTCAAATTAGCTGAGCTCCCCAGCAATGGCACTGAAGACTGGGAGCTTCCCTGTCCAGTATCCCATCCTGGGCTGAGAGCACAGCCTTCCTGTGAGGGGTGGAGTGCTCAATGAGTGTGCTGTGGTTGGGACCCATGCTGCACTCTCTTTTCAGTTCTGCCCATGTGGGCTCCCTCACCTTCCAAGATTAGTTCACAAATCTCCCCTCCATGCTGCTGAGTAACATGATTGAGTCCTGGGAGTACAGAATCTGGCCTGTAGGCCTGTACCTGGGTCCCTGAAGATCCATTCCTGATCATGCCAGGGAGCAGTGTGCTGATCCCAAGTTACCTATAGGGTGCTCAAGCAGGTTTGATGTCCCTCCACTTTGGGGTGTGCTCTGCTCTGCTGGAGCAGCTGGGCAAGCAGCATCGGGGAGGGCTAGTGTGCAGGGAGCCCACAGTCTGAGCACTCCTTAGTCTGCTATAGGTCTTTAAGAGGAAAGGTTTGAGTCCCAATCTCTGTGGAAGCCTCAGTATTGTGTATGCACCAACAAGGGGCGGTACCTGCTCCTGAGAGCCCCAACTCAATTGTCTCTCAGCAGCCGTGGACGGTAGAGTGAAAGGGCAGGAAAACATTCTGAATGGAGGAAAGTTAGCACTCTGGTCATCTCTGTCCCTCTCTCTGAAAGGCAGCCTGCCTAGAATATCCAGGCTCTGGGGTCATGCAGATACCCTGGGACCCACCTGGCCCCTGTGGCTCCCACAGTCTGGGCTGGAGTTGGGAAATGTCTATGTGGGAACAAGCAAGTTGAAAACTGAGGGGCTGAACTCCCTGGGGAGGAAAGAGGTACATGGTGAGTGGAAAAGCAATATGGCACCTTCCAGCTTTGCTCAGGTCTGTGGCAATGGGAAGCACCCCAACGGGGCTGGCAGCCTGGTGCTTTGTTCTCAAGAAGCTCCCAGTTCACTGGAGGCAGCAGCTTTGGGGCTTCTGAGGGTAGAAATGCTCTCCAGCAGCTCAGGAGCCCACTAGCTGCCAGAAATGTGAAGAAGGGAGAAACAAACCCTGCCACTGACTCTTTTCACTGAACTCCAAACCTCTTGGGGGTTGAACTCTGCTGATATCCTGCTCCTTCTTGTTCTGCAGTGCAACTTCTTCCCGTGGAATCTCTTGTAGGTTCTGGCACTTTTCCCTCGGAATTACGCCTGATCTATGTTTGTTTGTTTGTTTCTTTTTCATCTAAAACTTTTCCTTTTTTCTGAGACAATCTGGTAGCTGATGTCTCTGGTCAGCCATCTTGTCTCCTATCTCGAATGGATTTCAAATAACTTATTATTTCAATGTGACACATGATGCATGGAGAATGCTTTTCCTGAACTGATTAGCAAATATTCTGGATGACCTGTGTGCACTAAACACTTTTGGAACATTCTCTGCCCATGTGTTATGAACAACATTCATATTGGAAGCTGACAATTGGATTTCTTTGCTGTACAATGATGGGTTACTACAAATAGCAATATTATGAATCTCACCTCTTATCCCTACATGCTATTTTTGTTAGCCAGTAGTTCTTAAAAGTAGATTTATAGTTCAAAAATTTTTAAGAATCCCATTTTGAAAGGAAAAATTTCCCTGAGATAGCACTAAACTACATCTTTTATGAAAGTTCTTATGGCTAGAAACCTCAATTGTACGTAAATCACTCTAAAGATCTAAAGAATAAGAACACTAAGTTTGAATTAAAATACTTTCTGATAACTGCCGTTACTGAGGCAGTTATGGTCTGTTTTATCCTAAATCTCCAATATTAGTATTTCTTCTAATAAAAAACCCACTTTTTTGCATGATCATAGGCACCGGAAAGAAGGAAAAAATAAGTGTGGCAGTAGCAGATAAGGATAATTCAGATCCACTTTGTGTAATACAATTAGTTCTGCTCATTGTTTTTTTTCTTCCAAATGTGAAATTGTTCATCCTCAACACCATGGTAGGTGCCTCAGATGGACTTTGTGGGCAAAGATTTGTGTTCAAATCCAGGCTTTACTATTTACTAGCTGTGTTAGTTTAGAAATCCATGCTTCAGCTCAGCCCAGGCTGCTTCATATATAACACTGATGTAAAAACATCCCTCCATACGATGATTATAAGGTACAAATGTAGGCACATATGTAAAGTATTTAGTAAAGTGAATATGATTATTTGTATCATTAAGACTAGTATAGCTTGCATTGTTAGAAAATGCTAGGAAAGGAAAAGAATTAAATAAACAAATCTCAGTATTTCCTCTGTGCCTCATTGAAGCATTAACTATGAGAAGTAGCTCTTATGAAATTCAATACTTCTGCTCCTTTGTCTTTTAATTCAGCCACTCAGACATCATACATCTTCCTGTACCTCAATTTCAGTAGCTATAGATGATGACAGCCAATCTCTTTGAGGTTTCCTGAAGGACCCCAACATTTGATTTCAAGTATGCTATGCCACATAGATTTCAAATTATTCCATCCCAAATGCCTTCAAATTTGTTGGAAACTCACACACAAAGCTTAACACAGACATTTTAAAAATAATATATGTCTATCCCACTTAAATGAGAACAGTGTTAACTGGTTTTAACCAACGTCCAACATATCACTAGTGTCAGAACCAGGTTCAGATTTTACAGAGGTAGAACATCGTGGCTCTAGAGCTGACAGTTTTTGTTCAAATTCTGGCTCTGCTCCTCATTATGTGACTTTGGTCAAGTTACTAAACCCCTTTGTGACTATATTCCCTCACGTAATGCCTCAAAAGAGTGTACCTAGGATTAAATGAGTAGATTTTGTATTAAACATATAGTACAACAGTGTCAGGTGCGATGCCAGCATGACATGCATGTTGGCTGTTATTTCTGACCTTCAGTTAAATATTTCTTCCATCCCTCTCCTTTTAGATAGTCTTAATGGAACCCTTAACTAGTCAGAGATAGAATGAACTAACATGTGAAACTGTTTCAGTCATTCTGCTCTACCATTTCTACATATAATTCCATTGAATATTAGCAAAGCACTTCAGAGATATTAATGTCCACATTTTACTGATGTAAACTTAGAGGGTTACAGACAGGAGGCAAACCTAGATCTTTTCAGTTTCTAAGTTTATTCTACTTTTATAATTCAATCTAAGTCTTGCTATGCAGAAGATTTTGGATGCCACTGTTTTTATCGATGTTCAGTTTCTCAATTCTTAATCCTCCTGTTACTGGAGTCAAGCATTCACAAATAATATGTTAGCATTGATTTTATCTTCAATTTCTTTGATGCTACAGACATTTGACCAACATCCATGAATTGTTTAAAATAGTTTTGTAGATGTTACACTGTTGCCAGCCAGAAGTTTCCACCAAGTTTCGTGGATATGTGAGCACATGTGAGAGCACAACCACTTTCCTCACCCTGAATTTAGCTGCCTCTTTTTTATCTTTGACTTGAGTAGCATGTGAATTTAGTGAAAACTTAAAAAGCAGAAGCTTCCCTTGTGGATATTAATGTTTTCCCTCAAGAAGTCACCCTAGCTAGTAGATATCTTCTGTAAGCCTCTGCAGCTTATGCCAGTACTCAAAAACCTGAAAAAACAAGTAGGTTATGAAATATTATGGGCTAATGACATACCTTAAAATTCCTGCTTTTAGAAACAACTTCATTGCAAAGTTTAATAATAATTGACTATAAATCAAAACACTCTTTAAAAATCTGGCTTTGGGTAGAAATATAGATGGGTGTTAATGATATTGGGATGAATTCTTAAAACGTATGAAGAAGCTCTCCAGGTAAAATCTAGTATCACAGCACATTTCATGTGTAGTGAAATTCATTCTGAGAACATCTGCTTATGAATAGCTGCATTTGTCATGAGGATAATGCCATACAAGTTTCTCATCCGTTATTGCGGCTATTTTAACAAATGGTGAAGTTGAAGGAACTGATTAAATAAATTTGCCTCTTTTGAGACTGACCTTAATTTATTTGAGAATAAATAAAATCTATTTAACTCAACTGTGGTAAAACTTCTACAAAATGATTATAGATTATTTATAGTTATTGTTTCTAAACAGAAATTATGGGACACCAAGTTTAACAAGAATATCTCTGTATATGCCAGTGAAAATAAACCAGTAATAATGCATATTTTGTACTTATGTAAACTAGCCTATAAGCCAAGCATTTTGTTCCAATAGCATGTCTGTTCTTACTTCATATGGAAAACTTTGTGTTCTGTAGTTGAGATATTTTGTTTCGCTCTTCTGCTAGCTTCATAATAGTCATCATTTAACCAATATAGATGCTGTGCTAAGTTTTGGAATTCAGTAAAAGCAAATTCTATCTTCCCTGCTCTCCTGAAGCTTACATTCTAGTGGGGAAGACAGATGTTAAACATAAACGAGTCAAACAAATTTTAAAATTAAAATTATGATAAGGATTTTATGAATTTCAAAAATATATTTGATGAATAAATTTCACAGGAAAAGAGGATACTGACATTGTCTTAGTGGCCAGGGAAAGTTTCCCTGACACCTGGAAGAAGAGCAGGAAGAAAGAGCAAAATATTTGCTCTCCATAAAAATAGATAAATAAGAAAATGGACCACATTATTCTTCACTTTTTACTGACTACTCATGGACAAACTGAGGGAGGGAGACAGAGAGAGAGTCAGTCTTCAATTGCCAGTAAAATGGAACAATACTTTCAGAACTACTCAGCAAACTTTATCAGTTATTTGTAGCAATGATTGCTATGTTTCTTTTGCAACATTTGTCTGTTATACACCCTATGCAAATGATGTATGTGGCTCACTAAAGTTCTATTCTCAATTTGGAGTTTTAAGAAGATAGGTATCAAAATCCCAATTTGTGTGTTAGTGTGAAGGGAGAACTCTGTACCTTGAAAGAGTCCCTTCTGATATTTACTAAGGGAAGGTCAAAAGCTTTTTCCTCAAGTGAGAAAAACTGCGTAAAACCTAATGAAAATGAGATTCTCAAGTTCTTTCCTCTCAAAGATTTTAACATGAGGACAGATGGTAAAACTGAAAACACAAAGGATTGTGGTAGAACCTCTCTTATTATTGGATCACACTTGGCGCATACAGATGTGTGATGCACAAGAAGAGTATAGTCAAGAAGGAAACATCCAATTTATTCATCTCTGGAAAGTTAATTTGCCTGTTTCTCTTAACTTTTCTCAAATATAAACTATCTGTGGTTTCTGAAAAATGTGAATCTTTTCTAATCTTAGTATAAACAATTTATAATTTATTTAAAGAGATGTCAAATACAAATTACTACTATTATCAAGAATACTTCAGGTACTACTATCAATAGCAGTATTATCAAAATGGGCACCATTTAACTGAAAAATCTGTGCCAGTTTCTGTGCCATGTAGAAAATGCCAGAGTTCTTGGCTTTTTCAAAATATAGGGCAAAAGCTGTTTATGTTAGCAAACTTTTTTTGCATGGAAAATCATCTGTCTAGGTAAAATAAAGGAGAATCTTCTTCAGTTGCTTTTTTAAGCAACTGCTCTTGGGAAATGAACACAATTTGAGGATGCAGCAGCTACAGAAAAAAATAATGTATATAAATTGTTTCTCACCATGTACACCTGAACGAAATGAACTGTGTTAAATTGCTTATGTAAAGTAGGAGGACTGTTTTCATTCATGAATAAATAGCATTTATAATATTCCTTTTCTAAAGTAACAGATGAATTTTTCAGTTGGTTCATGCACCAAATCAATTTTGGATGGGTCAAATGAACTAGATTTTGCACTATTATAATGGCATGTTTGTTATTCAATTCAAACAAAAACAATGGATAAAACATTATTTTTGCTGTGAATAACTTTCATAATTTGTTTTACCGTAACTGACCTAGTTAACGTAAGTCTCTTCTTGACTTTATGGCCAAAACACCAATAAGATTACAAATATTCCTAAATTTGTACTCACCCAAACTACTAGAAGTTATTGTGTTAGAATTATAGGTTAATTAACTTATTATAATTGTTTACTGGCCCAATAGAATATTAATGGTTTCCTATAATTACCAAGTTAAGATCATTCACAGGAATTCAGAGGCAAGATTAGGGTTAACTTTTTAACAAGCAGTCATACTTTTAACATTTGCAAAGTGTCATATAACCATAGGGGAAAAAACGACATTCAAAATAGGAGCCAACTTTATTTCACGCAAGTATACTCTGTGAGAGTCCTAAGTAGATATTACCAATCATAGAGTGTTAGAACAGGAGTTTTTAAAGACCACACATGATTTGCCTTTTTTTTTCTTTCTTTCTTTTCTTCTTTTAATGCTGATCTTTACCACTGTCAGATCACAGGTTGTAAGTAGTGGGGCAAAGTTCAAACTTATGTTAGCGGAATTCCACAGTATGTATTTATTTTACTAAATAATCTGCATCTCTTGACATTAAACACATGACTGTTCTTTAATAAGGACATCTCAGTTACTTCTGTAGGTTTCTATATAGGTTAAAATACTGTATTCATATAAACTTTCATGTACCTTTAAATTCTCACTTGAAATACTTAGTTTAATCAATGAATGGTTTAAAGTCTCTTTTCCCACTCTGATTCCAAGATGACAGGGACCACTCTATCCAAAGGGCCTTGCCACATATGAATCATACAGAAAACACTCTTTATATACTTGTTGGATATCTAAGAATCTATTCTTCAATAACACAATTGTAAAAGAAATACCAAAAAGAAATTTACCAAGCTCAGATTCTACCCATCTCCCCAACAAATTCTTATTCATTTGAACCCCTCAGAAACTTCTATAATACGTCTATGCTATGTAAGGTATGATATAAGTGTTCCTTCTACAAAAATACACTTCCTCCCCCCACCTTGTTTCCCCATCCACACCGGAACAATACTAACATGCAATAAAAATACTTTTTAACCACCCAGTACTGTGCCTTATTATTTATTCCTTATAGTATTTACCAGATTGATATCCATATAATAAATAACCAAAACTTATTGGAGGAGTCAAATCAAAGGGGGTATAGCAGTAATGGATGAAATGGGCCAGGACAAGATGGAACATTTTATTATTAGATAAGATTTGTATTCCAAGGATGAAAAGAGAGGCAACGAAATTACTGGGTCTCTAAAAGAGGAAAATGGTGGTCACTCCACTAAGGGTCAAGCATTCCATTTAATGAGAGCAGCAATTTCACAGCCAATGGAACAGAGTCCGTATGGTAGAATTATTTTCCCAGTAGTAGCAATTTGGGTGATTACTGTCTTTAGTATATTGGCTTACATTTACCTTTCCTAGTTCAATTTTTAGGTTCAACATAATAAAGAAATATTATGGAGTAGTAAGGAAAGGGGAGGAAAATAATTGTCTAACTGTACATAGCAAAGCATCTGTGTGATTCATTTCCAAATTCTTTGTAATCAGGGAAAATAATTACAGTACTCTGTTCTAAAAATGGTACAGGAATGATTATTAAGCAGATGTACAGCTATTTGTCATTGAGGTTGGACAATTTCATTTATAAACTAATGTGTTTATGTAACAGTTCTGGATCAAACCTACACCATCTGCTTTGGTTAAAAAAGCTTATTTGGGACATGTGCTGCCTACAGTACTGAAACCATTCTTTTGTTTCACTAACAATTGGGTATTTTGTTCTGTGTGATTGGACTCTGGCATTTTACTCTTTGTTTACCCTGGGGAAAAACTCATCTGAATAGTAATCCTTGTTATCCACATGTAATTCACTGAGAGCCGTACAATATTCTGTGATAAATTATTTAAAGTATTCATGTTATGAATACTAAGTTTTGTGTCTTATAGAACTCTAGAGCTAGACAGCGCCTTTGAGGCAGAGAACCTCTAAAATGTGGCCAAGTTTACAGCCAGAGATACTCTCTGAATTCAGATTTTGACTTGACTGATTAGTTAGTAGCCATGTCACCTGGGGAAGTTATTTAACTTCTCTGTGCCTCAATTTATTTTCTTGTAAATTAGGCATGATACCAATATTTACCTCATAGGATTGACATGAGTATTAAATATTAATACGTAGAAAGCACCTATAACATTGCATGCTCTATTATAAAAAATACATAAGCAGTAGTTATTATTTTCCAATTCAACTCCCTCATTTTACAGATGAAGAAGGGCTCTAGTGTTCTGAAAGGCATTGATAACTGATGTGAAAGAACAAGTATGGAGTCAGTCAAAGCTGAATTTAAATTCAGCTCCTCTCCTTACTATCTCTGTGGCTATGAGGCTCTTGGACCTTAAATGTTGCCAAATGTGAAATAAGGGCATACTCTGGTTCCTCTTCAGATTGTAAAAATCTTTGGCCTTTTATCAAAGGTAAAATGAGGGAAACAAGAACATTTTCTTAGGAGGTGATTTGTGGATTGTGTCTAGGGAGATATTTAGGGTTCTGCTTATTTTTATTTTATTTTTTATTATTTTTATTATTAAATATTGTATAGGATTTCTTCTATGACATAAGAAGAGAGATTTCAGTTTTTATTTTTAAACGGTTTTATTTGTTATTATTATTTGCAGAGTGATGAGAAGATGCATGCTGTCTTTTCCTAATTTGGGGAAATTTATTGATTTTTTTTCTTTATGGCCTAAAATATGGCCAATTTTTGTAAATAATCCTTGAATACATGAAAACAGGTTGTGTTATCTTTATCAAGATATAGAGTATGGCATACATAATTGGAAGTTTGTTATGTTGTTTATGGCTTCTATTAATAATTCCTTACCTATTTTTTCTGTTTAGTTGTCATGGATGAAAAGAACAGAATAATGCATTTGTTCATTTTGCCCTATATATTCTCTCTAGTTTGCTTTAGGGCTGTTGATGCTGTGGCATTATGGACATAGGTATTCATTGTGAACCACTAACTACACCAATAGAAAAATACCCTTTTAAAATTTGTCCACTGTTTTGTGGCCTTAATCTTTACCTGACAAATTATTTCAACCCTGGATTTCTTTTTTTGTATACTCTGATATCTTGCTTTTCAAAACTAAATTATATCGTATAAGCTACATTTCTTATAGAGCCTAGAATTGGGTTTTGCTTTGGGAACAAAATGAAGGTTTTTATTTTGTGACAATTAGGCTTGGTCTTAGTTCCAAACTTAGTTATATTTTATAGTATTTTTATTTATATGCTTGTTTTTCTGTTTATAATTGTATTTTGTTTTAATGTTTAACTTTATCACTATAATTTTACAAAGTATATGTAATATTAATCTTCTACTTTTATTCTCTCTTCTTATTTGAGCATTTATAAAAGTTTGGGTATTTCTCCTTCATTCTTTTCTCTTTCTTCATCACCTGATTTGAGTCAATTTCATTAACTTTCTTAGTGTGTACATTTGTAATGTTGAAGATACTTCTAGATCTATTACTTGCTTGTCAACTTTTATGGTGCATGTTTACTTTGTCTATCAAATATTAGGTGACAGAAAACCTACTTTATTTAGGCCTTGCTTCTCCCTTTTCCCGTGCATTTTTTTGTTATGCCATTTCTAAAATGTTAGCATATAGAATATTTGCATTCCTTTGTGAAATCCTAATTCCCACATTTGTTTTAATCCATACTCTTGCAGTGGAAAAGATTCAATGTTCGCCACAGTTAGAATTGTCAATTTTAGCAAACAAAAATAAAGGACACCAAGTTACATTTTAATTTCAGATAAACATAGAATTTTTTTTAGTATAAGATGTCTCATATTCTTTTTGCATTTTTTCTGGTAATCCTGATGAGGATTATTTTGCCAAAAATCTCTAGTCATTCTTGGATCTGGAGTTTGGTCTGTAGTAGGTCTCTGAAGAAGGTTATAGCAACAGTGTGCGTGTTCAAATTGTGTGACCGGTAACTTTCTTCTTGAAACACAAGTCTGCTGTGTAAGAAAATTTTGCTTAATACTATTTTTCTTTTAGAATTTTGCAGATGCTGTTCCATTGTCTTCTAACATCTGAGTGATGACAAATAACCTGATGACAACAGGACATTTCCTTGTTTACATGTTTACACGTTTACAATATTTCTGCCTTTCTTACACAAAGGAATTTCCATTTGAATTCATGCACCTTTGCTAGAATATTTCTCAGAGTTGACCATTCTGTGTCCATTTTAACCAGAACAAAATGTGCTGTTTTAATTTTAGAAATCATGTCTTCTTTTATTTCTGAAAAGTTTTCCGTATTATATTTTTACATTTTTGTACTGGTCCATTATTCTGATTTTCTTCTTTGGAGATAACAACCAAGTTTTAATAAATTTCTTTTGATTGTTTTCTACATCTATCATTTTTATTCTTTTTTTCTCTTCCTTTTTTAAAAAAAATTGTATTCATTTTAAGTATTTCCATTTTAGTTTTTTTTAAAAATGTCTGTCTCCTTAGTCCCTTAATCTTATTTTAGCCATGTGAAATTCTCCTGTGCTCCATTCAGATCCACATTATTTTTACTGTTTTTATATTTTCTTCCATTTTCTATTAAACTCCTTTAGCTCAGCTTTTGTATCTCTACGAATTGTTTTGTCATTTATTCCCTGAGCTCTTGCCTTGTGTTCTTGATTCAGTGAAGTAATTATTCCTTTTAATTCATGGTGTAAATATATGGTCACAATATTTATCTGCTCCTCAGCAACATATTTTCTGTTAGGAATTTTCATTTTTCTGTGCTTTTTTCCTATGTTTTTACTCCTTTTTGAAAAAAATCTTTGTACATATCTTATTCAAATTATTTTTTATCATATAATTTTTATCATATAATAATAATTTTATTAAATCATTATTTAATCATTCTTGAAGGAAGGATATTTTCATGGATAAACTATTGTTAAGCTAGGAGTCAAGTTGTACTCAAGGTTAATTAGACCTTTTTTTATAATACTGAGTTTCTTATGTGCAAATTCCATTTTCCTTTATTTTTCCCCAAAAAGTTGAGCAATTTCATGGGAATTTTTTTTTTCTTCTGTTTTTTGTTTGTTTCATTGCTTTTTTTTTTTTCCTTAAGTGGAAAGTTTTCCTCTTTTGCAATCAAATGACAAATTTGTTAACTGGTTTCTGAAAATATGGCTTATCTGTTCATTACAGCTTCAGCCTTATTTCCTCTACTTATCAGACCTAAATTAAGTTAGGACTCTCCTGCCGCCAGTCAGCATACTGTATTGCTATTCCCACTGTTGCAAAAAGAGAGTTCAGAGTGTTCTCCTCCTGGAGTGTCCCTCACCTTGGAGAAATTCATTTTTGCTTCCTTTTTCTGAAATACTTACTGCTTAGCTCACAG
This sequence comes from Daubentonia madagascariensis, assembly GCA_023783475.1. Taxonomy (NCBI): domain Eukaryota; kingdom Metazoa; phylum Chordata; class Mammalia; order Primates; family Daubentoniidae; genus Daubentonia; species Daubentonia madagascariensis. The sequence goes on along the minus strand of JAKFHU010001684.1, from coordinate 16,616,396 downwards.
TCCCTGGTGTATTAGCTTCTTCCTATCCCTTTCCCACTTCATCTCCACTGCTTTGGGTCACATATCCACCTATGGGGAAGGGGTTAATGTATGTTTCCCAGTTTTACCAAAATATGAAATTACCTGGATTTTTTTTCTTGTTGTTTCTTTGTTCCTTTGCTTTTTGGACAACTTCTTAGAAATCTTTATTTTATGCCAAAATGTCTAAACCTGTATATTTACTGTTGTACCTGTTAGCAAAAAGCTCATTTGGTGAAAGGAAGTAGTTACTAACTTCGTAATGAGGTTTAGCTTAAAAATAATTAGGTTTTTTTTTCTTTGTTTAAAAAACAACCTGGATTAATGTCAAGAAAGATGAATAAAAGAATCAGAATGCTTAAAGATGAAAGTTATTTTTTTTGATTAAAAAAAATTCAAAAATGTGGAAGCTATCCAGGAACCCAATTAACATTGTTCAGGTTTTGAAGAACTTCTTTATATTTAATTAGTGTTTCTGCTATATTCTTTCTGGATAACTATTTTGAGCTAGAATGGTATTTACCATTGATTATTGAGTTCCACTGGGATTGCTTATCTCATGATGAGTCTTATTACTTATGTCATGATTACCTTGTCTAGTACTCTGTACTTCTAATATGTGTTAAAGTTTTCTTAGGAACTATCTCTATGGTAAGGTTGTTTGATGTAAAAACATCAGAGCAAGCTCACAGCCTAACCTACACATTAAATTAGCAATCAAAACAACACTTACCATAAATTTTCACACTCCCTAATTTAAATAACATACATGAGGTGTCAGAGTCAATGGAAATATTTTTTCTTTACCTTTTTTTCCAGTTTCTATGAGTCCTTTGATAAGTAGTACTAATGTTCACAAATGTCAGCTGAAGTTCTATTCAATGAGGTTGTAGTAAGATACTTCATGCTGGTTCAGTAAAGTTATAATGAATTCTTTTCTCAAATGAATCTAGAAAAATTTTTCAAAATTAAAACCCAGTGTCTAATATTACATATTTTTTTCTGAACTGAAGAAGAATTTATAAAGTAACCATTTGTAATAAAATTTACCAATCTGAACAAAGTAACATTTTAAAGATAATATTTCTTTCTGGGCTTTATACTTTATTACATCAATAATTTTCTGATTTTCCCCCTCATAAGCTTACATATTCAATTAAACTAAATATTTTATTTATCACAAATTACAGTGCCTTAAATTATCAAAATAATTTTAAAGGGGAAAATAGTATTATCAGCATTTATTACCAAGGAAAATAACATAAAACAGGCAACCTCTTTGCTTTTAAGTTTAAAGAGTGCAATTTTCTATCAAAAAAACACATTAATTTGAGAGGAGTGTCTACATAGACTAGTTGGCTAAGTTTTAATTGTTGCAAGAGCTTTGCTTCAAAACATATTTTTTAAAAACAGGAAAAGATTTATAGCTGAACATCAATACATTTATTTAAGAGGTAGTACCTTCACGGCTCCTATTAAACCAAGTTTAATTGAGAAATAGAAATAGAATTCCTATACTCTATGGAGTTACAAACCATAATCTCCACACTTTTGAAGGAATACAGTATCACATGCAAATAATCTCTAAATATAGATCTACTATTGGATATTCTTTATTATTAGGCATTATTACCTGCCCTATGTTTACAGTTATAAAACAAAATGTGTTGAAGAGTTGTACATGGAATGATTGAAGCATATTAATTTCTATTAATGACTTTATTAGTTTGGGAAAATTACAAGATTTATTTGGGACTGACCATATTTGTAATACATTGTGAGATGGTCAATCACATGCCTTTTCCATATTTCCCTCTAGATAATGGTTGATATCTCATTAAGGGTGAGGTAGAGGAGCAATTCTGCGGTCAAATTCTATCATTGAAGACTCTTAGTCATACCTGGAGAGGTTAGATGCTCAGGACTTCTTGAAGCAAAGCTTTTCCTTGAAGATGATCTGTCACTATAATTTCATATGTCCTGTGGCAGAGGTCACCAAACTTTGGGAAGTTTTGGACTGACCCATTTGCGTCAACCACAATATCAGATAAAACTCCACCAGCAGTGAGTTTGGAGGCCACTTCTTGCAGGTGGAAAATCTACTCTCAAACCCTTTCACAAAGTTATGTCCCATTTCATTCCTTGAGAGCTACCAAATTAGTAATCATAACTCATTTTATAGGATACCTTTTAAAAATATGTCTTAAGTTTTTTGTAATTTTAAAAACAAACAAAACCAATCTGTCAACAATCTCTTTATCAAAAGCAAATTCTATACTTATAGATAAAAACACAACTTCTTGTAGATTATAATACAAATTGCCATGTTATATTGGTAAAAAACCTGTTTTACAAAACTTCCCAAAAACAAAATGCCTATATACTTTTAAAAGCACAGAGGGTCAATGATCACTTTAAAGAACTATATGTTTTTGGAGCATTTTATACTAGGGCAAACTTAAAGCAGAAACTCTGACATTTACACACAGTTACGTGCTGTGTATTTGATTAGTTATGCTTAATAGAAGATACGGCCTTCATAGCAAAGAGCTCTTCAGGTTTCTCTTATGAAAAAAGAACACATGAAGTGAATGAACTTAAACAAAGAACTGCTCAGTTTCTAGTCTTTGGAGGAAGAGCACATATAATTCTTTCCTCTCAGACCAATGACATTGTATTAATTTATAGTAACTGTTTTCCAATTCAAAATCTACTTAGGTAAAACCTTTTAGGAAATTATCTTGCCTAGCTGAAAAGATGAGATATTTAATAACTAGTCATTTTGTCTAAAAAAAGTTGATTTACAGACTCATTCTTTCCCTGAAGGATATGTTATCCCCAAGGATATGAGAGTGTGTGTGTGTGTGTGTGTGTATGTTTTTATATGAATGCCCTGGAAAAAATTTTACTCATGTTAGAAATTTTCATACAGCCATTTTGGCTGGGTAACCCCAGCCAAAACTTCCTCGCTTGCTGACGTTTAGTTAAAGATTATAAGCTGCTGCTTCTTTTAATAGTTGCTATTACATTATACATTTATATTTTTAAAAAAGGGAATTTAAAAACATCATTGAATGTGTCAAATGTAGACGTGTGTTACTCCTTGGAAAACATTTGTATCCTTTCCTTCACAATAAAAGGAAGGGTGGGAATTATAATTGTGATTCAGGAGTTTGCATGTGAAGCAATAACTTGTGAATAATCATATTTTGTAGCTACTGGTTTACTAGACTACAGGGAATTTACAGATACTGACAAAATCATTGCTCTGAGGTTATACTCTATAAAAACACAGAACAAAATAAAACAAAAAGATTTGTCAATTCAAAAAAAAAAAAAAACAGCTCAAGATTTGGGGATGTGTTTTCTCATTGAAGTTTGAAAGTGTGATTTCCACAGCAGCATTTTCTGTGACTTTGGCAAGGATAATGTAATTCACACTTCTGGCTATTGATGACCAACGGCTCTCTTCAAATAATGTGAAAAATCTTCTCTGGCATTTATAGCACCAAAGTAAAAAGCAAACAATTTGCTGCTACTCACTAGGGAATGAAATGGCATACGCTCTAAGGAAATTAAACTTTCATTTCATATAGAGGCATTCCAAGATGGATTTTGCTTCAGTATTCATATTCTTAAAAGAAATGTATTCACCTCTTGTATTCAAATGTGCCTTTGTAATTGGAGGCCAATTGAAATGTACTATACAATCTCCTAGAATTTAACTCCAGTAACCCTGTGTAATGAGGCTGTTGCCTTACATCGTATAGTGCTTTGGAATACATATGGGTGCTCTCACGTATATAACTTTATATTTAGGACTGAAGTAAGTTTGGAAAAGAGGGCTTTTATTATTCCCATTTGAAAGTGATTAAACATTCCCAGTAAGGTAGTATGACTTTTCTAAGTTATATAGCTGGAGAGGTTTATGTGCTAAAAAACATGGTTATTTCATGAGAGTAGAGAAGAGGAACTGAAGATATGACATTTGCCTCTAGAATCAGTAACCTTGATGACTGAGGTCATTCCTCATATGCTTGGAAATTTTCTAGGATGTCCATTTAGTTCTGTCTGCCATCAATTAACACAGGGTTACTTCTTGATTCTTGTCCTACCACCAGGATATTTTTATATTTTATGCCTACACCTCTAGATCATTTTGATATATTTAAATGCAAGTCTCACTTATGCTGAAACACCTGATGTATCTGAAGTATAAAAATAACATAAACTAAAAGAAATTTAAAAATAAACATATGAGAAGGTTCTCAGCTGCTAGTCTTTGGGGAATATATTAAAATGACAGTAAAATATCATCTTCACCCTTCAGATTGAAAAATTAAATAAATAAGAGTTTGATGGTATCAGTTTTAGAAAGTATGTGGAGAAATGGGCATTTTTGTATATGCCTGGTGGCACTGATGCTTTTTCTTATAAGCTCTACAGAGCCAGTTGTCAGTATCTAGAAAAAAAATGGACGTGTTTATAGAATGTCCCCCAGAAATCTTATCCTAGAAACTTTTGCCCATGAGAATAAGATTTGGATTTGGATATTTATTGCAGTATTATTTGTAATAGTAAAACCATTAAAATGCCTTTTACGTTTATACTGCTATAATTTCATTTGATGGTATATTTCTCGGTTAAAAGGAAAGAAATATACCTACATAAAAAATACTGAGAAATATCAAAACATTATTGTTCAGTGAAAAAGGTAAGAAGTAGTATGTTACATAGGATATTATATAATTTATGTAAATTTAAAGAACTCACATTATATACACACACACACACACACACACAAGATGATATAGTTCCAGGTATCTTATCATCACATCTGCATTCAAGGAAGGAAGATTAACAAAGAGTAGCCCCCACTGATACCTTCTTACATCTTATTAACCATAAGCAGGCCATGTAGTCATCCCTAAATGGAAAAAAATCTGAAAAATCTATCATCCAACAAGGAATAAGATTATTGTCACTGGCTAGGATTACTCGCAATTTATTCATCTTCCAAACAAAATGAGCATTTTGTAGGCAAAAAGATTTAAGCAACTACCAGTATCTGGCAATTAGTACATCACACTGTTGAATACGGTTCTATTTTTCAACATTTAATGATGAATATACCTCTTGGACGCCCTCCTGATTTCAAGCTCTTTGTGAAGATATCCTATACTTAATATTTGCTTCTTGCTCCCAGTGCATTCAGTGGTGGTCATATGAAAGGCACTCCAAAAATATGTGTGATTAAATTACCCTCAGAAAAAGAGATTCACAATTTTTCAAATGAGAAATTTATCTTAGTATATGGTAGAAATTTTGTGGACTACAGTTATCACAATTTTAAAGAGTGATAGAATTAATTTGTATAGTATGTTGCATCATTTGTACTATGAATTAATTTCTACTATTCCTTTTGCATAGTTGATTGAGTCATAATTGCTTGAAATGGAAAACTCTGCCCACTATATGCTATTAGACTGCAGTATAGTGTCCATTCATTCTAGTGGAATTTATGAAAACAAGATCAATCCCCAGCTTGTCAATTCTCAAATTAGAACTTGTTTTATAGCCTGAAAGACATCTTGAAGGGCTAGGTAGACTGTTTCCTTCAGAGATTTAACAGAGACATTCCATATTGTGGCTTTTCCTTAGGCTGAGTCTCCTGAAAAAAGAATCTGAAGTAGAGATTTTTTGGCAGGAAGTTATTAAGGCATGAACCAAGTATAATACCCATAAGGAAGTAAGGGATGCAAGATTGCACAGAGCAAGAAGTTGAACCAAGGTATGTGGTGAGGGAGTAGTTCCCTTTGGGAGGGTAGTTCCTTGGGAGGAACTCAACGGACACCTGTAAGCAACTGACATTTCTGGGAGTTCAGTCTTGAGAATATGGGCACGGCACGACAACATTCTCTGCAGATGAAATTTCATTGGCTATTGTTACTTAATACTTCAGTACAAACAGATGATGGCTACTGATACTTTTTCTCTGATTTTCTAACCATTTTGATGTAAGGGAAGTGAGTATTTAGCATTTTTCCAGGCATGATTAAGGCAAGATCATACTGTTCCCAATTTAGGGATTATAAGCACAAAGTTCTGTAAATTGTAATGATTAACTAATTTATTTCACAGTAGTCTGTCAAATGAAATGGTCTTATTGATTAGAAAATAAAGTGACTCAAATCAGAGAAATTAAACTACAGTGCTCCATAACCATATATCACTAGCAAAGTTGAAAATAACTAAATAATAGCAATTATGACAATTATGAGCCTTGTAAAAACTCTGATAGCCTTCCGTGTTGAGAAGTCCCAAGACTAAACCCCAGGTTCAGTGATTCACTAGGAGGAATTGCAGGACTCAGCATATAGTTGTACTCATGGCTAAGATTAATCACAGCAAAAGTGTACAAAGCAAAATCAGCAAACGGAAAATTTACATAGGGAAAATTTCGGGATTCCGAAAAATCCCGAGGTAACCAGGTTTAAATTTTCAAAAGTTCTTTCCCAGTGGAGTTGCACAGGATGTGCTTAATTCCTCCAGGATCAAATTGTGATAACATGAGAAAAGTGTTACAGGGAAGGTCATCACTGCACTGTTGCAGGGACACTGAAGAGATTTAGTGTCTAAGGTTTTTATTGGGCCTGGTCACACAGGCACCCTCTGTCTAACACACGCCAAAATTCCAGACTCCCAGGAAAAAAAGCTTATGTTCAGCATAAACCACATGTTTGTACAAAGAATTTAGGCACAGTCAACCACATTTATCAATTAGGGAATGATGGGAACATTCCAAAAATCCAAGTTTCCAGATGCCACCAAGGACTAACCTTGTAAGCAGGCCTTTGTAAAGATAGCAGTTAAGGCCTGCTATGTTAACTCTTTTCTGCATGCCTCGGATGCTCATTATCATGCAATAATATAGTGCTAGGGGGGCCTGATCTCTGATTTTAGACCCTTTTCTAAAATATGTAAGACATTTGCATTTCCAATAATGAGTCAGATTAATGTTGTCCCTTCTCTTATGACATATGACAACCCACAAAAGAAAGATTTCCTGAAAATTATAGGAAACGTGACTTTTTGCTCTTTGTCTTAAATGTGGATGAGAAAAGTCAAGGTCAGTGAAAAAACAACAGCAGAAATAAGTCATATTCTGTAGTGGAACCAGGTGAGCCATGGCAGGAGAGAACACAGTGTATGGGTTAGAAGCCTGGATGTTGGAGGCAGTCTGGCTGTGACCTTTACACTGTCTGGGCCTCTGTTTCCTTATCTGTAAGGATACAAGAGGGTCAGGGTAATGTGATTCACCTGTGTGCTCAGGATAAAAGAAGACATGGATTTTAGGGAATAACTAGCCTTTTAACATACTCAACAAGGTAGTGATGGAAGGCCCTGTTGACATATGAGGAAACCTAGGTTCAAAACATATCAGTAACTTAGCCAAGGCCACATAAGTAGATAGTAAGGATAGAATTTGAAAACTGCTTGTCTTTAAAGAATACGCTCTTGACACCAGAACACATAGCCTAAAAAAAATGATGTCACGGATACATTTTTTACTGTCTTTTTCTTCCCAAATATGCATCCTTTGAAGCAAAGGATGGATATGCATAATTTGCACTATGCTCCCAAAATCTTTTTGGGAGTTGATTTTTCTGTATTTTTCTAATATATTTAAATGATACCTGGACTACAGTAAAGGTAACACTCTTCAGTGTTTGTAAAATAAAACTAAATGATATAAAATAAGAAATAGGTACCTCTTTTAAAGAGTAGTACAAAATATGACCTAGTTCAACTTCTGTTCAACTTGTTAGCCCATATTATAAAATTAATACTGGAAAGGCTAGTAATTTAGAAAATATGAAAATGAAATTATACAATCAAATTTCAGGTAAAATTTCATTTTTTTCTATTGTCTTCTTCCTAAAAGAACTCAAAGCTTTCTAAAAGAATAGTCAAATTTACCCTTTGCTTTCATACTCAAACATACATTTTCCCTAGGAAAACATGTTTTTGTTTGATAAATTAGCAAATGAGCTGTGTAACCCCTCTAACCTCTAATTCATTAAATCTTTTCAGTGAATTAAGAAAAATACAAGACAGAAAGTACAAGTGAAACAAAATACCTAATATAATCTATTCTGCTGCCCTTTATCTTTATACTTGCTATTTCGTATCACTTTGTAGCATTTATGTACTTTTTTCTATTTCAATAAAAGTAGTTCTAATCTCTTTCCATTACCTACTACATAAATTGCTGCAGTTTTGATTTCAAAAATTATAAGACTTAAATTATTTCAGAGCTGGTTTGCACATCCCTGTCTTTCTGATGTAACCTAACAAAATTACTGAAAGACAGTAGGAATTTGTTATGGCACTTTCTTTTTATCTCAAATTTCCAAGTGATGGTACTTCTTGTTTTCTCTGTACACCACTGTCTGTATATAAAATTATGGCAGACATTCCCAAAGGTGACCCTTCAATTAGTCACCTGCTTGTAATGTATTCTCCCCTTGAAAGTGGGTGGAACACAAAGTTCTTCTAACCTATAGTATATGGCAATTGTGGTACAATATCACTCCCGTTATTATGTTCTACTCTATGGCAAAGGTGAAGGGATTTTGCAGATGTTATTAAGGTCCCTAATCAGTGGATTTTGAGTTAGAGATGATCTTGGGTTGGCCTAACCTAATCAGAAAAATGATTTGAAAGAGAAACTGAGGGTCAGAAAATCTATCTCCTGCTGAAGAAACAACTAGCCTTGAGTTTTTCACCTGCATGGAATGACCTGAACTTGGCAAAAGACCACAAGCTTCAGATGAGACCCCAGCCCTAGCTGACACTTAGCTTGCAGCCTTGTGACACCCTGAGTAAAGGACCAAGTGAAGACATGTCTGGATTCCTGACTCATGAAACTATAAGGTAATAAACATATTTCTTTTTAAGTTGCTAAATTTGTGATAATTTGTTGTGAAGCAATTGAAAACTAATAAAATAAGTACAATAATTAGCTTATTTATTTTTGAGAAGCACCTAGGTGGCCTCTAAATCTCACAGAAATAAGTAGGGTAGACTAAGCTGTGCTAACAAATAGATCTGAGCATATAGTGGTTCAACCATATGAAGGCATTTGATTGTTGATAACATAATGTTCTTCAGCAGGGCCACACCAACAAGAGAGCTTTGCTCACAGTCACTTAGGACCTTAGAAATCCAGTGCCTCTGTCACGTTCAGCCTCTGGCTTCCAAGATCTCTGTTGGAGTTCCCCTCCCATTGGTAGGAAGGGGCGGGGAGCAAGGAAGAGTGTGTGGGGCAGGTTTATGTGATACACTTTACTCCCCCTCACATCTCATTGGCCAAAAAACAGTCATATGACTGGTCATACAAGAGGGGCAGGGGAATGTGATTCACCTGTGTGCTCAGGATAAAAGAAGACATGGATTTTAGGGAATAGCCTTTTAACATACTCAACAAGGTAGTTACGGAAGGCCCTGTTGACATATGAGGAAAACTAGGTTCAAAACATATCAGCAACTTAGCCAAGGCCAAATAAGTAGATAGTAAGGATAGAATTTGAAAACTGCTTGTCTTTAAAGAATATGCTCTTGACACTAGAACACATAGCCTAAAATAAAATGATGTCACAGATACATTTTTTATTGTCTTTTTCTTCCTAAATATGCATCCTTTGAACCAAAGGATGGATATGCATAATTTGCACTATGCTAACCCCTCTTCTCTTGTTTTACCTTTCTCTTTAACGGTCCAGGATAATATTTATATAGGTAGAACTCTTATGCTACTTTCATATAATTTGTTAAAATTTTGCAAGGTGTTTCCTAAAGATCTTTTGATAATTCATTAATCCACTCAGCATACAATTTTGTTCAATAAGAGGCAGGATGCTACAGGCTGGGACACAAACATGTCTGATGTATCACACTTACCCTAAAGAAGTCAGCCCATGAAGAAGTCACCACTATTCTGTATTTCAGAAAACAGACCAGTAATCTAAAATATTTTTAAACTTGGAAAGTTAACATGTATTATAAGTAGCTGAGCTTAGAATAGAACTCTGGTCTTAATGACTTTCAATTTACTTTTTCAGAGTGACTGTACACAACTCATATCTTATAAGGAAAAGCACCATCTCTTAAATACCACCTTACCATTTCTTAGTTTGAATGAAAAGTATATTTCCAATATTACAAACTCTAGGATTAATTTTGCATATGTTAAATAAGAAACACTACTTCATAGATATCACTAACTTGTATTACTTATGAAGGTTTATGCTACTACAAGGCAATATTATTTGCCAAAAAATACTACAATATAAAATTTAAAATAGTTATCTGACACTTTTTTTGGAACTTGAATAATTCACTTTTAAAATCCGGGTACTGGAACAAACAAGATTGCTCCTCGCCATTTGCCATCATAGGGACCTTAAAAATAAATTAAATATTCTGAGTTTTAGTGTTCCTACACATAAGTGGGGACTACTACTTTCTTGACAGCATTGTTGGGAGGTATTATTGAAGTAATACTTGCTGGTGGCTTACAAAGAGTTGAAATATTAGCTTCCCAATCTCTGAAGTTGACAGTCCTGCAAGAAAAAAACTCAATCTCTTCTCTATGCCTCTTTAGAATTGTGATAATTAAAACAACAACAACAAGAAAAAACTCCCTCCCATGACTGAAAATCATGCCTCCATCTAATCACTAGTAATGGATAGAAAATGGCTTTAAATTAAAGGTGTTCAGAAACTGCTGGCAACAAAAATGAAAGGGTAAAAAACTTGATATGATTGAAAAATGGATAAACAACCCTCCCTACTCACTTCTATGTCTTTTGTGATTTTCTTGATTTGGGGCAAGCTTGGGTGGGCGAGAAGGAAAGAGAAATGCCTAAAAAATTGCCAATAGAAGTGAGGTGTGATAGGAATGCAGAAGGAGGATGCATGTTTACCTGCATGTATTGCATGTGTGTGTATATTCATTCATAATATTTAATTTTGTGTTTATTATACCCCATGAAGGATTCATGTCAACTTAAAAATATTTAATAAAATATAGAACACTAAAATGAGTGGTTGAGAAAAAATAGGACAAGTAGAAAAAGAGATGGGAAAACAATAGATAAATCAAGGAATAAATTTAGTGTAGAAAATGAATGCACAATTCTTACAACTGTACCAGAAGCAAGCCACAGCTATGCTTCAACTTTCCAGCCACCAGCACAAAAATGATCAATTCTGCAAGTCAGTGTCTGTACAGTGTCTCAAATCTGTAATGTGTGGGTGGAGGAAAAGCAAGTCTATAGGAAAACATATTAAGTGGGTTCTCACAGAGAAGAGTTGGAGTATCCTGAAACTCTCAGATTTTGTGTTGTTAGTTTTCTATTGCTGCCAGAACAAATTACCACAAATTCAGCGGCTTAAATTATACAAATTGATTAATATACAGTTCTGGAAGTCAGAAGTCTAACATGGGTCTCACTGGTTTCAGATCAAATTGTTGGCACGGTTGCTCTCTTTCTGGAGACTCTAGGGGGAATCTGTATCTTTCTTTTTCTAGTTCATAGAGGCTTCCCTTATTCCTTGGCTCATGGTCCCCTTCCTCTATCTTCAAAGCCAACAACTGCAAGTCAAGTCCTTTTCACATTGCATCTTTCTGATCCTTCGTTTTCACCTCTTTTTCTCTGACCAAAGCCAGAAAGGGTTCTCCACTTTTAAGGATTTCCAAGATTAGATTGAATCCATTTGGGTAATTCAGGATAATCTTCCCATTAGAAGGTCTGTATCCTTAATCACATTTGCAAAATCTCTTTTACCATGTAAGAGAACATATTCACAGATTGGGGCATAGACATCTTTGGGGATAAGTATTCTGCCTTCTGCAAAAGTATAACCATGACCTTGTCATCATGCTGTTGGATGTAGATGATTGATAAAAATATAGAAAAGTTTTTAGTCATTTATAGAGAAGTATAATCAAGTAAAAACACCAAAGACTCATAAAGATAAGTGATGTCCAAATAATCGTGGATTATTAAAGTATCTATGAGGCAAATAGTAATATAGAAAAGCACTTTTATTTCATGCTTCATGTGGTCATATTTTGTTACTTGTAAATTTGGAAAATTGAAAAAATAGAAGCACTAAATATCTGTTACACTTGAGCTAGAGGAATAAAATATAAAAATATCTTCTAAAATATAGGACTGTATTGATCTAGATTCAAAATATACGTGTTTTCATTCACCACATAAATGCAAAGAGAAGTACTTATAACATAATATAAGATGGAAGAAACTAGAAATGTGTTTTACTATAAAAGAGAAATTGGTGCCTAGGACAGAATGGCACATTACAATTTTCAATAAGATTGTCTGAAAGCTAAGATCTTGCTAGAACCACTTTTGTAATTTTCCTTGAAGCTTACTTCAGGCAGTTCAAACTTTTTCAATCAAGAGGGAAAAATTAAGGAATGGGACAGAGAGACATTGTGTTTTTTTTAGGTAAGCTATCCAGTATTTACTACTTGTCCACAGAATCTAATTATTTGAAGCATTACAGTAAATCATGTAAGAACTTTGACAGCTAATCCTTCTAACTTTCTTTTCATGCTTTGCTATGTTCATAATGCCATTTTCATTTTATTACAAATGATAGTCTTTAATAGCATTTCTCAGACATCTCTATTTTTTTAGAATTTTCAGATAAAGTTTTCAAAGTTCAGTAAAGCAAAGAGTTACCTGAAGGGAAAATCCTTCAACTGATCAATGGTACACCTGGGTAAACAGATTTACTTATATGGAATTTGCTCCAAGAATGAGCCACAAGAGAATGTTTTGGCAAGAAATGAGGCTTGCCTCTGATTTCCAATAAAGATTTGAGTTGAAACAGTGTGTGTTCACTTAATCTTGTTAAATGTAGCACAAAACACTAAGTGTATTAGAGCGTGTACTTAAATGATAACAAACCCTGCTGTTAAAACTAATAGGAAACAGTTCTTTTCTAGGAAACAGTTCTTTTCTCGTTGAGTTGCCACAATCAAGCATTCCTTTAGATAGCATCATTTACTACGACTTCTTATGTTTGACTACAATATGCTTTGCATTTTTAAGCCTTTGTCTTACCTTATTGCTAGGGAACAGTTACCTTTTTCGTAAAAGGGATAAAGTTTGTGGACAACACTCTGCTCAAAGAATATCAACTAATGTAAAATGCACAGATATTTAAACCTAAATTGGATCAATATAGTTGAAAACTAATAACTGACAGAATCTATTGATGATGACAATAATAGACATTAAAATATTGAGACTCACTTCTGCTATTGAGGATTGTTCTTTGTGTTTCAATTTATCTTTGTATCTTAAGCAGACAGAGAGCCAGGGTCGGGGGGAGGAGGGGGAAGGGCAGTTCTGCAGAGGAGTAGAGAGAATTCTTAAATTCTCCATCTTCTTCCTCTAGGAGAGTTAAGGTAAGCTCTGCCTTAAGGCAGGGTGATGACCTCTCGGGGTCCCTTCCAGCCTCAAGCACCTGTGAAGTAAAAAGCAGTTATAAAAACTTTAGAGTACATCTTGAAATATATAGTTATAAAAAGATAAAGAGTCCCTGAAGCATTTTCTGCACCAAAGAACCAATATTGTTTCTTACCTCTCTGTTAAATTTAACAAGAAAGATGTCAGGTAAAACAGAGGAATTTCATGTCCAAACTCATATTAGCACTAATAGGAATGGCTATATTCTTCCAAGCATCAGTTAGATGTGTACTCAAGGCTTAGAAGCTTATTATAAAACTGCCGTCATTGATTCTTTTATGTCTGTCTTGTTAAATTTCATTCTAATTTATTTGATCAGTAAAACTGGCATAAATATCCACCTTACTGAATCATTTTGTTTTTTCCCCCTAATAATAATAGATATGGGCTATATTTGTGCCTTAATCAGGCAGCATTATACATTCATTAATCAAGTGAAAGTAAGCCTCAAAATGAACCTGAGTTTGGGGGACCTAAGTGAAAGATGAAGTGCATTTACATAGAGCAATTATGACTAGCTTGAATATAATAAATTTGGAATAGCCTAATCTTATTTTTATATTACTGCATTAAATACAGGAGCCTTACAAATAATATAGTTTAAAATCAACTACACCTTTCCAGTGTTTTGGGTCAAAATAAATAAATAAATAAATAAAGCTTAAAGATAATAATAGCTAGGTTACTATGAGCCAATCACTATTTAATTTGTTTTATTTTTATTAACTGACTTAATCCTCAAACCATCTTGTTATTATCTTCATTTTAATGAAGTTGAAGTAGGGTCAAAATGGTGAAATTGCTGAGGTTACACTAACGGTAAGGGGTAAAGTCCGGGCTCAAATTCTGTCATTTATAATCTGTCCTCTAAAGCCCCGCATCATGTATGTCCTGTCAGTAATCACCTGTGTCTTTTTGCAGAGTTGTCCCCCATTAACAGGATATCTTCTTCCCCAACTCTACATGTTGAAAAGTTTGTCTAAAGTTATACAGTTATTTAGTGGTCACTCTAGGGAGGACACTTAGGTATTTTACTTCACAATTTTATTGTTTTTCCTATTGTGTTTCAATACTACTAGATGCCCATTATCCTTTGGGGGTTGGGAGAAGGAGAAGAGGAAGGTCAATAAACTAATGTTTTGATTATAATGTCACATCAATATTGTTTGTCTTTGTTCAAGGATTATGTGAGATGTACTGCAAAATAAACAATAATTAATAAGAACTATTATATTCTAATGGGAGAGATAAGACTGATACCAAAAAATGTTAAATCCTCAAATTTAACATGTAAAATTGATGAAGCATATAACTTAGAAAATTGTATACACACACACATACACACACTGCCCACATACAAAAGGTATGTATACAAATGTCTCCAGCCATTAAAAGAGACATTCTTTCTGACTTTGCTGACCATGAAATGATTCATAAAAGAAGCAGAAGCAACAGCCAATTGGGGCCTTAAAAAATGTGAATAATTTTGCCGGGAAGAGTTGGGAAGGAAAGACTTTCCAGTTGCAGGGAAATGTGTGAAATAACTTGATGAAGGGCAGGTAGTGAGATTTAGTAAAAGCACAGAGTAGGGAAAGAGAATTAGTAGAAAATAATTTTGGAAAGCAAGTTATATCCAGTTACATCTAACTTTAGAAGTTGAGATAAATTGTTTAGGCTTTATGAGATGAGGAGGATGCACTATATTTGCAGAGCTACGTGAGGGTCTGAGTCCCAGTCTACAGACCAGTTTTGGCTAAATGAAATACCTCAAGATTGGTTTGGGGTAGGAGTAAGGAGATGGTGGCTTCATCCAGTCCAGGTTTTCCTAAAAGGTTTTAGAAGCAGCTAAATCGAAGAAATCAATATGAATTATACCTTTTGAAATGTAAGGTCCACTAGGAGGTAAGCTCTCTGAGAGCAAAGACGTTGTACATTTTGCCAACTTTTGTATCCCCAGCCCCAAGTGTGCTTGTTCCATGGTAGGCAGTAATGCGCATCAGTTAACTGAATGACTGAGAAAGGCAAAAGTTTTAAGCATTGTGTAAATAAATACCTAAACAGGAAGGGTGTCAGCAGTTTAGTGATCTGACATATAAGATAAAAATGGAATAACAAATGGATTCAGTAAAATGTTCAGGAAAGAGGCAATGAAAAAAAAAAGTTGTAAAATGCCCAGTCCTACTGGATGGCTGTCAAGTGACATGTAATAGTGTTCCTAACACTTAAGACACATAATAGGTGATCAATAACTAGTGGCTGAATTAGAAATGAACTTTCAGATTATTTATGAGGTGCTTGAGCTGGGAATTCAAATCCCTAAGCTCATCCTTTTCTGTCACCACTTTTTCCAGTGACACTAGGAACAGCCAGTCAACCTCATTATATTCATTAGTTTTCCAAAAGTATGTTTGAAAGTGTTATACACAGCCGCCCATTTCCCTCATTAGGAGTATCCGATGGAGATAGTTCGTATTTCTCTATTGGCAGATCATGCCATGGACTATCAGTGTTCTCTCTACTAATAGAATTAGAGTCATTAGTGTCTTTAAATCTAATCAGATTAGAAAGCCAATTTAAGAAAACCCAAAATCAATTCAGAAACTTCTTCCTTAAAATCTGTTTCTCTAGAACCACCCTCAGTACCAAAATCTGTATTAGTTTGGGGTCTCCAGAGAAACAGAACCAGTGGGATAGATAGATAATAAGGAAGTGGCTCATATAGCTGTGGGGGCTAAGAAGTCCCAAGATCTTCAATTGGCAAGCTGGAGACCTAGGAAAGCTGATGGTATAGTTCCAGTCTAAGTCTGAAGGCCTAGGAAC
Organism: Daubentonia madagascariensis; assembly: GCA_023783475.1. Taxonomy (NCBI): domain Eukaryota; kingdom Metazoa; phylum Chordata; class Mammalia; order Primates; family Daubentoniidae; genus Daubentonia; species Daubentonia madagascariensis. The sequence continues at coordinate 16,599,990 of JAKFHU010001684.1, read as the reverse complement.
CAGGAGAGCTCATCATGTTAGTTCCACTTTGAATTCGAGGACTATAGGCAGGAGACCTGTGGCCCAGCTCAAAAATATTCAGGCAGAGAAAGCAAATTCTCTCTTTCTGAGCCTTTAAAAAAAAATATTTAGGCCTTTAATGGATTGAATGAGGCCTACCCACATTGGAAAGGGCAATCTGCTTTACTTAATCTACTGATTAGAAATTTTATCTCAGTAAGAAACACCCTCACAGACACATGCAGAATAATGTTTAACCAAATATCTGGGCACCCTGTGGCCCAGTTAAGTTGACACATAAGATTAACCATCATAAGTGGTGGGGAAGTAGAGACAATTATTAATAATAATACACACACGTGCACATGCACATACACATACACACACACTGTTCTAGACTTAAAAAGACATTTCTAAGTGCCTAAAAATAGAAGGTAGAGGGAGGAATATGTTAAAGATCTTGAGAGAAAAATAATAGACCTCAATATTTGAAGTACTATAGCTATTTATGAATTTCATGAACTTTCATTTGTGAATATATTACAGCAAGAGGGAAGAATTCATCAGATTTTAAAAGAGCTTGTCTCTGGAAACTACAAAAATATATTTGTACTTATCACTAAGCTCGTGGGCTTATTTCAGTCAGATATATAAAAAGAAACCAAGGTAAGCCATTTCACTCGGACTGGTTTATACATCCCTACGTGAATTAATTATAGGTTTTATACACAATTGGACTTTTAACATTCATGTGCATGTTGGAGATCCTTAGATTATGGAAAAGAAAATGAACAGTTCCTTAGGTGGTCTTATTTATCGTCATAGTTGCAATTAATTTACTTCACAGTTCAGCTACCCCAAACTGAAGAGCAGTCATGTTTTTATTTTCAGGGTTTTTAACGCATGGAATATGGATGGACTTCAGCTGGGTCCTAGGGCTCTCTTAAAATTAGACACAAAATGTTGAATACATGCACATTTTTCTGAGAAGAAGTTCCATGGTTTTCATCAGGATCTCTCACTGCCTGTCAATTTCCTTGTTGAGAGGACCATTATCTGCAGCTACAAGCTGGCTTTCAAAAGTAGTAATTTTAGTGCATATTTAACTTGGTGGAAATAACCTTATCATACAGCTTAAAAATAAAATATTTATTTTCATTGTCAAAATCATAGCTGTTATATAATTCCTGTGGTAGATGATTTGAGGTACGTTGATTTGGTAACTTGTGAGGAAGAGAAAAAACAGTTCTGAAATCACAAGGTTTTTATTTGCAGAGCTGATGAAAAAATGGTTTTCCCTATGCAATAAGCAAAAAAAGACCTTCTAACCTTGGAATTTGACTTTTTTTGCTATTCCATATGATAGAAATAGCAATTTCTAAGTTCTGATAAACCTTCATAAGTTTTTATAAATTGTCAATATAGAAATACAGGTATAAAAGAAACATAGTCCCACCAAAATATATAACCCATGGCATTGAACTGCAATGTTGTCATCAGATGCAATTATGTTAAACTGAACAGCCACTGACATATTTCCCAAATGATGTGAACACTTTGGCAGAGACAGTTCTGAGTATCATCATGACTCCAATAAATTGACTATTGTGCACTTTGTCTCGATGTTTGTGATTAGCTATCTTTTTTATAAAAATATAAAAATTAATAAATGTATATAAAAGAAAAATTGCTAGCCTATGACACCATAATTTTATATATTAAAAAAACTATAAATTATCTATATCTATGTACGTGAGAGATATATATTAATAGATATAAATATTTACTTATGTATAACTCATTAGAAATAGGACTCAAGAAATTCTTAATTCTATTTATATCTTTGAGAAGAAATTCATAGTTTTTCCAAGTGAAGTAAAATATTGTATTCAAATAAACCCTATTTTTTTCAAATTAGACATCTCTAAATTGTTTGGTGCATACTAAAATAGATAATTCCCAAATTTCAGTACTCTTGTTCATTTAAAAATACCACCTGTCTGTATTTCGCTTTCACATACTAATCTTTGCATTTTTGCATCTCTGGAACTTGTGAGCTATGTAACTCGAGTAAGTGAGGGGGTGGTGTTTCTAGTCAGCTTTTATTCATTTGTTTTAAGCCTGAAGCTTAGAGACACCTGGGTACAGTGTGATGAGGGGGAAAACAGCAAAGTGTTAGGAATTAGAGACCTACATTAAAGTCCCATTTATAATATATACTAGTTTTAAGACTTCTGACATTTCCTTCATTATCTTTGCACCCTGTTTCTTCATCTTTCAAATGGGAATAGTATCTGTTTTACCTTCCATACTGAATTAATTGTAAGAGTATCAAATGTGATGAGATGAACATGATCTGTAACCCATAAAACAATACATAAATATCCCCGGTGGATGTTTGTAACCATTTTTTGCACACAAAATATTTTTAAAATTTCCCCAGCCCTTCTTATTTTCCTGCCCATTTCCTATCCCCTCATTGTCCTATCAGTGCAGGCTCACTCACAATCTGTGAAAGGAACCGCAAAATATTTTTTTAAAGTTCTTTATTCTTTCTTAATTTTGGTTACTATGAAAACGAAATGACATGATGTATTTATTTATATGGAAGTATTGCATGGATGCCTTATTCTTGCCAAGAAAGTCAGTGGAAATGGGAATATTAATTTATGGGGGTGTGAATGGTTGAGCAAGTCATTGTTTACAGGTTTTCCATTAGTATCCTATGTTTCAACCCAGACAACTGCACCTGATGAAAGAGGGGGAGAAACAGCACGAGAAGGATCAGGATCAAAAGAATGAGGAGCTGCCAGAAATAAACAGATCCTAGCGTATAAAGCCCTCCCTTCCTATGACAAAGGTTCAAATGCTGCAACGCTATTTGTACAATTAGAGGCTTTAGAAGTCTCTATTGATTTTATGGACATTTATGAGGAAGAAAACAATGCTCAGTTCAAAGTTCTTTTTAGAGGCATGGATTATTCACACCATCATCCGACCTTTATGGATTCTTTGACGTGAAGCAATGCTGTTGCTTAATATTTATTGTTCACAGTGGGTTACAGTCAAGTTGCATCTTTACCTGGTATATTGGTACATGGTGACCCTTCTCTATGGGAAGGGTGGTGGTACCAGGATTGCAGACCTACACTTCAGCTTTGGCCTCGTCATTGTGTATTTGGGAAATCTTCCATCATTTTAGCTATCATATAACTAAAATTGTGTTATCCAAGAGGCTATAAATGTAGTTGTAAAGAGAGAGACTCTGGAACCAGACCCCTTAGTTTTAAATCCGAGCTCTACTCTGGGTAAAAAGGAGATAATAAAATTATCGACTTTGTACGACTGATATGAAGCTCAAACAAGCCTATAAATATAACAGGATCATGGTTCATGTGGTTACCATAAATAATTCAATGTTAACTATGATTATTATAATTCATAATTGGATGAATTTTGGTACTCTTTTAAATACTTATAGTGGCTAACAGTGTACTTTTATGTGTACATTGTATTAGTAGTCATATCCAATTTTAGTGCTGAGAATTTGGTTAAAGTTATACATTGAAAGAGCTGTAAACTAATTCATGAAAAATAGAATTAAAAAGAAGTGGTGGCTGCCTGTGGCCAGTTCCATGAAGGATGCATAAATGTTTTGTAGAGTTCATTGTTCCTTCTGTGATGTATCCTCTCGGGGAGCTGATATCTAATTTTAGACCACTTTCTCTTCAGCAAAGATTTGGCAGTTCCTTAAAGCAAAATAAAAATATTATGGCTGAGTTACTAACAAACAATTAAGTAAAACATTTGATTTTCTTCATTCTCGATCATCAGGCTTGCTTTGTGGATAAAAAAGCACAAATCATAAGGTTTAATTCCCTTGTGTGTTAGACTTTATTATTTCTCTTTGGCTTCTTGCCCTTAAAACCATTGGTGAATATGATTAATGAAAAAATACATAGCTTTAATATCAACTAATATCAAGATTTCATCATTTACTTCATTATTGAGTAGAAAAATTAAATTAGACATTCAACATATATATTGAACAGAGAATGCCCCAATTAGAAAAACTGAAGTTTAAGTTTACTTAGATAACTGAATTTGTTCTGAAAAATGACAAAGGAAACAAAGAACAGATTTGAAATTTCATTAGCAGAAAATAAAAATTCTAAAAGTGTTCATGGCTAGAGGATTAGAAAGAAACATGTCTTCATAAATGTCATTCTAAATAAGGTAAGCACAGATCACAACTACTTTATACACTTAATAGTTTATAGATATAAAGAAGAAATATGACTCTACTATAGATAATCTGTGGTTACAGATGTCAAATTAAAAATAAAGAGTTAAAGTCAGTAAGAAGAAGCTCAACTCCTCACTGTCACTTTGTTGTAGATAGAAACTAAACCACAAATCAACATTACTAGGTTTTGTGCTTTTCCTAAGCCAGAAATACAAAAAAAAATTTTTTTCTCTAGAAACACAGAAAAGATTTTTTCTCCAGCTTCTCAATTCTTTTCTCTATCTGCTTTCATTTTCAGAGATGGAAATTCTTTAAATCAATTTGAAAATATATTGATAATTACTTGAATATTCCCAGATTGTCCCTGAATAGGAAACTTTCTAGTTTTTTTGAATAAAAAGAAGCCATGTATTAGGAATTGTTTGGTTAATTTTGTGGCTCAAATAAATAGAGGTTAATATTTTTATATTTTAAAAAAGCTCAGAGATAGGCTGCTGGTATTAGTTTAGTGATATAATAATTAGCATCTCAGAATTTTTTTGGCAGTTTAGACAATATTTGCTTGTCAACCAAGAATGTGGAACAACTGCTACAACTTCATAGGAAAAAACGAAGCAAAATGGAAGCCCCACATCCACTTTGGCCCCTTTTATGAAAAAAAGCAAGAGCTTTCCCTTAGTAAATCTCTTTAGTAAATAGGACTTCTTGCATCTTCTGAGCTAGAACTGGATTATATGGTATATTAGTCTGTTTGGGCTGCCATAGCAAAACACCACAGACTGGGAGGCTTAAACAACAGAAATTGATTTTCTCACAGTTCTGGAGGCTAAGTCCAAGATCAAGGTGCCATCAGTATTGATTTCTGGTGAGGGCCCTCTTTCTAGCTTGTAAACATCCTCACATGGTCTTTCCTCTATGTCCACATGGAGAGAGAGATCTCTGGTGTTTCTTCCTCTTCTAAGCAGGACATTTTTCCTGTCAGATTAGTTCCCACCACCCCATGCCATATGACCTCAGTTATTCTTAATTTATCTCCTTAGAGATCCTGTCTACAAATATAGTCACATAGGAAGTTAGGTCTTCAAAATACGACATTTGGAGGGACAACAATTCAGCCCATAACATATGGTTACCTATAGCTGCAAGGAAGGCTGGATTGGGGATCAGGATTGTCAGCCTTGGCTCAAACCAGGGTTTCTCATGTGAGGTTTGATCATTCTTTGCTGTGGGAACAATCCTGTGCATTGCATAATGTTTAGCAGCATCCCTGGCCTCTACCCAGTTGATGGCAACAACAAGTTGTCCTCCCCAACCTCTAAGTTGTGACAAACAAAAATGTCTCCAGACATTGACAAATGTACCTGGGGAGGGACGGCCAGAATTATGCCCCATCTCCCCAATTGAGAACCACCAGCTTAGACCTTAAGCCGTGGCTTGGTGTTGGGTTTGTTGCCACCTTGACAAAATAAGGGAACTATTAATTAGAACATTAACAGATTATGAGGAAAAGTTATAGGAAGACAATTAATATAGTCTAACACAGGACTTCCTGTGTCTTTATCAAGTTTTCAGAGAATGGAAGAATGGCATACTGCCACTCAACTTCTCCTGTTGGATGAAGTATAGTTTTTTGTCTAAAAATCACTTTAAGTGTTCCGTATATCTGAGACAAGAAAGAGAATCAAAACATCTAATTTAATACATCCAAATTCAAAACCTTATAAATATTAATAGTTAAACATTAAAACCAAGGCTACTGCATCTGGAGTGTGTATTTCCAGAATGGAGTCACAAAGGGAAGGCCATGACATGGGTGAATCTGTTTTCACCTCAGTTCCTGACTAGAAGTGCCTCTGCACTAGAAAGAGTGGGATAAAATTAACTTCAGATTATAGCACAATGATCAAACCAGAGATAAGTGACCAGAGATAATTGGCCAGAGATAACAAAGGAAAATAATGTTAACTCCATCTCCTAATAAGTAAGTCAACAGCAATCTACGGTGATTTGATCCACTCTTCCTTGCCTTTCCTTACTTCATCCCTCCTCCTCCATTCTACCATTGGTTTCAGAACTTTTCTCTGATCAGCAAGCTCTTCTATATTTCAACCTATTATTTGAATGCTGGCTAAAACCCCTAGTATCCATGTCAACCCTGCTGCTTCTCTCCTTTCTTAGCTCAGGGCTGGAAGTAGCATGGGTTTCTGCAGTGTACTCCATTTCTATATCCAGATATTGGCTACCCCTTGGTGATGTAAAAGCTACTGCACTCTTCTGCTGCTAAACCATCCTGCTTAGGCATCTTTGCCCTGTCTCCTTACTTTCATTTTCAGACTTTCTGCTCACAGATCCTCATTCACTGCCCTCCTGCCTCTGAGTCCCCTACTGCACCCTAAGCTCTGCTGTCATTCTCTCTCTCCATGTCAGTGACTCATTCAACCCTCACTAATCAGAGTCTTGACACTCAAACTCTTAAGTGATGTTCTGTACTCTATCTCAGCCAACAAGTGTCACATCCTTGATTGCACCTATTCCAGCTTCTTATCACTACAAACTACTTTTATGCCCTCATTTAAGGACTGCTACTGGACAAATTATTTGAACTAATTGCAACCTTAATTTTAGTGACCTCACTACTTCATTCCCATTATTCATCAACTCTAATTATGGTTTATACCACACACAGTTTAGATTCCATAGTTTTTTAAATTAATCCCTTACATTTTACTCCTTATTTGTGTGCCTCTTTCTTCTTCACCTCACTTGCTGGCAAAATTCCAACTCTGGATCCACCTAAATTCTAAACTTCTCTATAACTGTACTGCAACAATAATACATTCTTTAAAACAATTACTCAATAAGACTGATTACTTTTACTTTAAATTCATGATCACAAAATTCAAATGTCGTATTATGTTTCTTTTACGGACTCATGTTTTCCCTCCCTTGGGTGACTGTTTCACATTTTTTTCTCCTTAGACCATGCTTTCTGAAATTAGGGCGTCTCCTCAGCAAAATTCCCTAAGTCTCTACTCTTTTTTCAGGGTCCTCATACTTCCTGCTCTAAATGAATCCTTTTTCCTCTCGAGGTCTCTAATCTAGAGAGAGTCTCAGCTACTTCAAATATCTCTGACCTCTTTTAAAGGACTCACCAGATTAGAGCAGTCCTACCAGGATAATCCCCTTTTGATTAGCTTAAGGTTAATTTATTAGAGACTTAAATTCCTCTGTGAAATCCTTTTACCTTTGCCATTCAGGGTAACCTAACCATAGGAGTGATATTCCACCATATTCATAGTCCCCATTCCCAGTCGAAAGGAGGGGATTACAGAGGAGAGAGTGGGAATCTTAATACCATTTTAGAATTCTGTCATTACCACACATACCCACTGGCTAAGGTAAAGATAGAAATTTTGAGTAAAATAATAATAGGGTTCATTCAAAGAAGTTGAGCTCGTTATGCACCATGAATTCATAATGACACTTAAAAATGTTTTAGGAGCCAGGCTGGGTGGCCGACACCAGCACTATGGGAGGCTGAGGTGGGAGGATCGCTTGAGGCCAGGAGTTTGAGGCTGCAGTGTGCTATGATGGAGCCACTTTTCTCCAGCCTAGGCTACAGAGTGAGACCCTGTCTCAAAAGAAATTAAAATTTAAAGAAGTTTTAGGATACATAGAAGTAGTATTAATGTCAAAATAAGATAATGCAATGAACATATCCAACATTTTATAAATTTTACTATTTATTTCCTTTTTATAAATTGTAACAACTAATAAATTATCAATTTTAATAATTATTTTATTAATTTTCATAAGAAAAGTATGTGTAGATGTGTATATTTGTTTCTTATATTGCAACTGGACAAATTATAAAATATAAACATGTCCTTATTTATGTTCATGCAATTAGGAAAAACAGTTTGAGAAATGACTGTTTTATACCTTCAGTCTTGTCAACCATTCAGCAACCCCCCGACTCTACTCACATTTCATAATCTTGCTTCTTACTTAACCAATAAAATAGAAGCAATCCAGAAATGTAATTCCCACTTCAAAACCAAAAAACAAAACCCAAAAATCTCTCAACTACTTGCCTTTCTATGGATGAGAGGCTTCTGTTCCTGCTGAGGACAACTCTTCCAGATGTGCAGTCTATCTCATCCCCTATCGGCTAGCGAAAGAATTCTGCCCCACTAGTTACCTCATGTCTGTCCTAATTCATAATTCTTTCCTGCGTGTGGTCTAAGTTCCCTAGCAGGCCGGCGTGCTGCAATGCCTCCCGACATCTGCAAACAAACAACCTAAAACAACCTGTCCCTTTCCTCATACTCCTCCATTCATCTGCTCCCTTTTATAGCAAAGTTCCTCAGAAGAACCCAAAATACTGTATGGTTCCATCTGCAAATCTCCTTCTTTAGCCAACCCCAATTAGAGTCATTCCTCCTGGAGCCTCTGTCTTTAGTCACTAAGAACCTCCGTCTTGCCAAGTCCCAGTGCTTGACTCGCAGCCTTACTGTACTTGAACTTACTGACGTATTCTAATAAGGGAGTAGAGAGTTGATTCCTCCCTTCTTAGAAATTCATCCTTCCACTGAGTTTTAAGACACTTCATCCATGTCTTTCCCAATGTCCTTTGCTGGATCCTCATTTTTTTTTTTTCAGATTGTTTAAAGTTATTATTCCTCTGGGATTCAGTGCTTGTCTTTCTTTTCCCTATTCCATCTATACTCACTTTCTAAATTATCTCATTCAATCACAAAGGTTTATTTTGAATGTACCATGTATATGCTAATGACATCCATATGTGTCGCTTTCAGTCCTGAGCTCCAGTTATAACACACCCAAAACAGAATCTTGATTCTCCACCCCCTCAAACCTCAGTTTTTCTCATTTCTGTAAGTGGCATTAACATTCACTCAATTTTTTATGATAAAAACTTTGATTCCTTTCTTTTTCTTCCACCGGATATCCAAGGCATCAACAAATCTTATCAACTCTGCTTTAAAATATAATCTGGGTATGATGAACAGTCTCTACTTCCACCAATTCCCTCCTAGACCAGACCCCCTATACCCTTTCTAAGAAGGAGTGATCCATTTAAAGTGCAAATCAGAACATTATCACTCCCTACTTAAACCCCAAACTTAGAATAAAATGCCAGACCAGTAGCCTTGCAGAATCTACCTCCTTATGGGTCTCTGTGACTTCAGTTCCCACCTTTCTTCTTGATCATTTTGATCTTGAATACATGTAAACCATTCCTACCTCAGGGTCTTTGCACTTGCTTACTTCTGTCTAAACACACATCCCTTGGGTCACCTCATGACTAACTCCTACTTTCTTTAATATCCACTCAAATATCACCTCATCAGGAAAACCTCTCCTGACCGTATGTTAAAATACCCCTTTACCCGCAGTCATACTCTAGTCTTTTACCAAGTTTTATTTTTTCTTTTTGGCACTTTCCCATTACTTGCAATCTTATTTTATATTACAATAAATTGGTTTATTTGTTTGTGGCTCGTCTCCAAAATCAGAATTGAAATCCATGAGGGTGGGGGCTTTTTCTTACTTGCCTTGTGATATGGGACAAGTAAATGGTTGTTGAATTAATGAATAATAGGGTTTAACACATCATACAATAGGAAACTACTTTGAATTGACAGTTATAAACCATTGCTCCTGAAATTCAAGGCCATGTTTCCCCAAAATTCCTGACCTCATCACATTGCAGGATCTCCCCTTTCCTCTCTTTGATTTCCCTCTTCTCCATTTTTCTTCCACCTTTCTTCTCTGCAATAGTCAGAAAAATCTTCAAAATTCCTGTAACCTTATTAGAAAATTGATCACCATCCCAGACTAGTTACTGAGGCCCTCATTTGTATAACCAAAACAGCCCATTAAGAAATCTTCATAAACAAGAGTCTTCCATCCATAGCAGGGATTATGCTGGTCTCCTGTAAGACTTATGTGGAAACCTTCACCTCTTTCTCTCTCTTTTTCTCTCTCTCTCTTTCTCTTCCTGTCTCTTGTCTTGCCTTTCCACTCTAAAATGGAACACATTATGATAGAGATATGCCAAGGCTGCCTGCTCAGTGAGGCACTGGAGCCGCCAGGGCATGGTACCTCCTAAGGAAGCCTATTTCAGTTGCTAACAGCTCTAATTTTAAGAATGCTCTTTTTATATGATGAGCTAATATTTGCCTGGCTGTAACTCTGAACCATTGGTCCTATTTCTGCTGGCTGGGGATCCTAAGCATAACTATTTCCTGAGCAAAAATAGAACAGCTGCTTAACACCTCCCATATGCTATTGCTTTATATAGTTGAAAATTGTAAATCCCCCAGCCTCTAGCACCTCAGCCATAGACTTTGTCAGCCTTCTGTTCTCTGTTGTAAATAAATTGAGCTCCATAGCCTTTCCTCAAATGACCTATTTCCCAAACACTTGATTACTTCTTTTGCTGAACTCAAGAGAGGGGTCAAAGCCTTTTCTGGGCAACTCAACTATTTCTGACTTTATTGTTATTGTTGTTATTATTATTATTCAGGGAGGGAAATATAATATGATGTAGTTGATTGTAAATTCTCAGTTTAATAAGTTAGTTATTTGGTTGTTGTTTATTTAAAGTAGCACATGAGTATTGATTCATTCAATAACCATCAATTGCCTCACTAGACATAAAACACTATGCTGAGATTAAACATATGACATAAGACATTGCCACTGCTCTTGAAAAGTTTGGTTTAATTTGTGCAATTGCTAAATTTTCTTATGAGCTTTAAAATGCCATTTAAATTCTTCGGTGGCCAGTACTGTTGGTAAAGGATGCATGTGGCGTTTAGCAGCATTCTTAATGCACCTCTGGGGTTATGGTGTCCCAAGGAACTGAGGGCGCTAAGTCACCAGGCTATCTCCCTGCTGATGGGTCCTGCACTTTGACCCTTTCTGGGTAAATGGCAACTGAATTCATTTCATTAACTTGTGGGTTATAAGTTAATTTAGGGAGAAAATGCTATTATAGATTTGGATGAGTTCCATTAAACTCCATTAAAACTTTGACTGTAGGATGCATTAATAGAGCTTCAAACTCAGTCAATCAAAAGATTGATGGAGTATATAGAACAGAACATTAAATGGAATATTTGATATGAACTATTAAATCTTTCAGAGGGATTCTTTGGAGATTTTGTGACTACACATTTATTTTAAAAATATATATAATATATATATATTTTCAAATTTAGATAGGGATTTGGGGGTTTTCCTTCTAATGTGTGCATCTGTGTTAGTACTTGTGGATAGAAATAGTATAAAATGTTTAATTAGAGTTCTCTTTGTGATTCTACTGTGAGGAATTAGTTTATCAGTTTAAGCTCCAAATGAATTCTTACAAATTAGCATTGTCTAACAGTGTTCAATAAGAAGGATATCTGAAGATCTTTGAAATTATAAATACCTCTAACATTTTAGGAAGGGAACTAACCTCTTTTATGTTCCAGATAATTGCCGGAGCTTCTAATCACATTTTATTTACTTAATATAATTTTTGAGATAAATAGTGACTTTTATATCCCCATTTTATATTTGAGTAAACTGAGCCTCAGAAATTGATGTCAATTACCGAGATAATTTAGCAAAACTAGTATTTAGATTTAGATCTTCCTTATTCTAAATCCCAGAATTAGAACAGCTGCTATTAATTTAATATAACAGGATTCTTCTGGACAGTAATGATTATAGTATGATAATCTGACCTCAGTTCTTACAACGTGTTAGTTAACTATGACTAGATAAATATGATATGAATGAATGAATCTTTTGTGAATTTTAGTCCCATGAAAACATAATTTGAGACTGAATAGTATGTAAAAGTAAGGAAGGAAATAATGTCATTATTATACTTTTGATAGGACTCACAACATTTAAGGAAATATTATTTCTGGGGTAGAGCAAAGAAGCTGCATCCCAGAGAAGTTAAATAATTTTCCCATAGCTGCACAGCTGATAAAACACAGGACTAAAATTCAAACACATGTCTACCTGCCCCTAAAAACTTGTTCTTTTTATACCAGAAGAAATAAACTATGTTTGGCTTCAATTTTATCTTAAGGATAATCAAATGAATGAACAGCCAGACATTAATTAAGAAAATGACTGGGTTTTTTTCCTGTTGTTTTATTTGTTTTAGAGATGTGATGAAAACATACCCAAGGAAAGTACTTTAAAACAAAAGTTCTCCTGGAATTTCATCTTAAAATAAAAGTAACACATATTAAACCATCTCCTTTGTTTTATTTGGAATGAGTAGCGATGTGTGGCAAAAGACAAACCTCGAAATCCCCAGGGCTTAACATAAGATAGGTTTATTTTTTCCTTGACATGGAGTCCAATATGGATCAGGCTGTTCTCCTCCAAACCACGTCTCCAATTCCATCTTTTAGCTGCATCATCTAGAACCCAAGCTTTTGAAGTCCCCACAGAGAGATCAAAGAAATTGGGATTCGAGTACAATGATTTTAAGTACCAGGACTGAAAATGGTTTATATCATTTTTATTCACATTCCATTGGCAAGAAACTGATCAAATATCCCCAACCCAACCACAGAGGAAGCTGGTACCTGTACAGGAGCATATGGATATTTGTTTGGAGAGTAATTGTAGTCTCTACCATATTTCAACAATTATTTGTTTAACAGATACCTTCTTCCTGCCAGGTACCTAATACACTTTCCTAGGTGTACTGAAACATTGTAATACAGTCAGAAAAACATATGCTGATATTGTGTTCTAAGTTGAAAGGAGAAAATATCAAATGTTTTAATGGGGAAGGTGGAGATACATGAACAGATATTTCCAAGTCAGATAACTGCTTTGGTGGCCTTGCTCAAAAGCAGAAGCAACTTCCTCAGAAAAAGAATACGGTACAAGTTTGGTTTGCCTTCTCTTTCATTATTTAGTGTTTTCACCTTTGGCAAAAGCTAATATGAATTAATGATATATTCTTTTAAGTCATTAGGCTAAAACTAATATATTGGTGTAGCCATGAGGGTACTTGTGGGATGAGTCAGTCAAAATTTCAGGGATTTTTAAGGCGATTACACTATTTTGAAAAATTAGATTAAAAAGTTCACAAGAGGCTGGGCACGGTGGCTCACACCTCAATGCATTTTGGGAGGTAGAGGAGGGAGAATCGCTTGAGGTCAGGAGTCTGAGACCAGCCTGAGCAAGAATGAGACCCCATCCCTACAAAAAATAGAAAAATTAGCCGGGTGTGGTGGTGCATGCTGATAGTCCCAGATACTCAGGAGGCTGAGGCAGGAGGATCACTTGAACCCAGGAGTGTGAGGTTCCAGTGAGCTATGATGATGCCACTGTACTCTAGCCCAGGTGACAGAGCTAGACCCTATCTTCAAAAAAAAAAAAAAAAAAAGTTCACAAGAGCACAACAGCTATAGACTAATATAGTACCAAAAGTGTTTCAAGGTACTATAAAGATGGATAAAATAAACAGAGGTTTAAGAGAAGATTCTCATCACCAATGACAACTGTCTAGAAATTTCTTTGCCAGCTGAGCCATTTCCAGATTGGATTATTATTAAGAGTAATACAAGTGTTGAGATTTGAGTATATTTGATTTCATTGTTTCAATATACTCTCCATGCTTTTTCTATTATATATAAAAAGGGAATCAGCCTGTTAGTTGGTCACCGTGGGTAAGTTAGTGAATAATGCCACTAAATTGCAACTGGTCTTGAAACATTCAGGAAATATTATGACATTTAACCATCTTCTCTATGTCATTTTAAAACAAATAAGCATGTACTTTCCAGGCAGACAAAGACGTATTTTAGGGGTAATGACACAAACATTGATTTTCTTTTCAGCAACTTGACTTTTTGGTTGATTTTATGCAATATATTTTCTAGATAAATATATGTTATAGTTATTTCAGTATCATGATTGATAGCTTGAAAAGTCATACTTGATTGAGAAAAGAGGTAAAAAAATCTAAATTGAATGAAAATGCCATAGTAAAGATATCTGAAAAACTGGTAAATAAAGGGAAATATTTATCCTGCCTTTCTTATACGTGTAACACCATTAACCAAATAGTACCTGAGAAATGTCTCTTTATAAAAATGTCACAGGTAATACATTAAAAAGAAATGTTACAATTAGAATATCACCATTTTGCAATCCCCAATGAACTAACAGAAATAGGCCCAAATATTGATGGCTTTTAACATCACAAAAGAATAGACAACTAGACATTATGTGCTTCCCAGTGGAAGAACACAACACCAGCTATAGTCTCAGAAAAGAGATAGAGCTTTAGTCTGATCCAATTTATGCATCCAACTTCTAATCTGCCAGATATACAGAGAACAGAATTGCACCATGAGAATGCAATCAGCAAATCCAGACAAAGAAAAACACTACTGGAAAAGACAAAGATGAAGGGAAACTATCAACTACAGGAGACATAAAAGACATAAAATTTAAAAATGGGCAAAATTAAATTATAGTATTTATAGAAGTAAATTTAGGTAATAAATTTATTTTAAAAATAAAGCAAAATAAGGAGGGATTACAATAAAAGTCACAACAAGGTTGCTTTTGAAGGGAGGAGATGTGATGGGGATGTGGTCCATGGAAGCATCTTTTAGGATGAGTAGCAGAGTTGTATCTTGTTTTAGCTGCAGTTACAAGTTTGTAAGTCTTTAATTTATTAAGACATGCATATCTTTTTTGTAATTTTCTTTATTTTCACAGTAAAGGTTTTAAAAATCACATTTAATAAATGTTCAATTTAAAGAATATCTGAAACCCTCTGAAATATTAAACAAAAGATGCATGTGAGTAGGCATAACTGGCACTTAAATGTATTGCAAAGCAAACCTAATTGTAAAACTACTTGTGTGCTTTCTTAACCACTTTCACTGCAGACAATTTTCCTTTCTACCATTTCCTGTCAAAGAAACTGTTTGGTTACATTTTTTTTTTTCAACCAAAAGACATATTGATTTTACTGGGAGGCTAAACGATACCATTTTGCTTCTCCCAGCCTGTTTCTTCCCTAAGATTCTAAATCTCAGACCTATCATTTTTGACAGTGTTTTTTTGCCTGCCTTGCCATTTCCTCCTAATAGTTTAAATGTCTATTAGGATTACTTTTTCTGAATCAGAACGTCATAAGTGTTGTATTACCTATCATAAAACGAGATGAGGTTTTAAGAGAGTAGCCATGTTCTTGTAAGAAAACCATACACTGAAAATAAGAGGAAACAAGAAAATAAGGGGAAGATTTCTAACATGTACTTAAATTGACAGGAAAAAAAAAACATTTAAAAAGTTATTTTTCTAGCCATACAGGTACAAACTTGAATAAAATTAGTGTATTTGTAGATGTGTTATAGACTCTTCATTACACAGGCCCTTTCTGAATTGGACTCCAGAATGAGAATTCATGAGTATAAATCAGTTTCTGTCATCAGATATATCAAGACATGTAAAAATGAATTGAAACCCCCTCTGTGCTAAATGTAAGGTAAGGGGGTGCTAAGGCCTGACGTGTTTATCAATGCAGAGATCTTATTGCATGTCAGGCCTTGGGCTCAATAACAGCCTTAAGCAGGCAATACTCCATAATTATAGAATTAATGAACTTTATAAAAAAACAGCTGTAATTAAAGTGTGTGTGCATGTGTGTGTAGGCATATAAAATCCTTATCTTATTTGTGAACAGAGAGAATTAGTATACTCAGAGCTGAAGGAATGGTTATTTTTTTTGCCCTAGTTAGCCAATTCCACCCACTCTGTAGAGTTTCCTTAATGTCTTATCAACATGCAAATAAGGTGCTATGTCTACTCTAACTTATAAAACAAAAATTTTTAATAATACTTTGCTGTTTTATATGAACCTTCTAATGTTTTCAGTTTAAACTTTTCTGAGGCAATACTGTATTTTGTCTATAGAGAGCTTTTGGGGGTCATCTAAGAGATTTGTGGGTCAGTTCAGCCACAAAGCAAAGTAAGTCTAGAGTATCTTGTGTCTACAAGTCAGTTCATGTGAAAAATGAAAGTATTTATTGTAGCAGAGTAAGCCATAATGTGTGTAATCTTTGGGTATACAATCAAGAATTGACTGCAATTCTCATTTCAAATAATATACACTCTGTGCTAATTACGGAGAGACATATATTTCTGAATATTTGTGAAATCTCTACCTAATGGGATAGAAGTGGGTGATTATCATTTAAGTCTGTGCTACAAATGTTTCAGGGGTTGACTAGGCCTATTCCCTGCTTCAGGTTCATTTTGATATCTGTCTTTTGTGGGAACAACACAACTAAATTTCCAGCAGTCCATGGCGTTATTAAAACAGCAGTAACCTGGTACTTTCTAATTTGTGAATCTTTTTTTCTTTGCAGTATTGGCTATGATTGCTTTGGTGAAGAAAGTCCTATTCCACTGCCACAGATTTAACTACTACTTCTAAGTTATAAATTCTTTAAGATGAAATGAAAGGCATTTCACTATGTTCCAGAACATTCATCTCTTGTCTCCTTGCAGACTCTGAGACTTGGCAGAGCCTCAAAGCTACCACATCTGACATGGAATTCATTTTCTTTCCCCCAGATCAGAAAATGTTTTAATTTTTATTTTTTATATATTTATTATCTCTCTAAGAAGTTCTCCCAATCAAAATATGTTAATTGTCTCAGGAACTCAGGAACCAAAGAGTTACGTGTGAGAGGTTTGCTTTATATTTAAAATGGTTTAGTTAATCATTAGGCCATATACTCTCAGTCTAGCATCATGACATAGTCATTCCAGAATCACCTAAGCCAGAAACCTGGGAGTCACCTATTCTGCCTCACTGCCCCTACTACCTTCCATCAAACCAATTCCCAAAATTGTTCTGCCCCTGCCTCTTTAACTTCCTTTCTCTCCATCCTCTCTGTTCTCACCTTAGCCCAGGCCCTCATTAGCTCTCAGATCACCTTAAATTCTCTCTTTGACTTTAGGCTTGCATTCTTATTATCCAATCTCTAGACCAGAGGTCTCCAAATTAAAGTGAAAGATACTTCAACAGACCGAAGTCCACATATTTAATGATACTCTACCTAAAATCTTCATAAACTCTATATATGGTTGCACTGGTACTGTCTCCATTTAGTCTTCTTTGAATCTATTTGATACATAATTAAATATACTGAGCAAGTGTTGATAATTCCTTTAGTAAACATACTGAACAACAAATGAGGGGGTGTCAGCAGGGAAGAGAGATGGAGTAAAGTGGTTGAGAGTTTGCTGGCTAATGAGTGGTGGAACATTTATATTTTGAGCCAACTTAAGACACGCAGCCCGGCATTATCTCCCTTTCTGTAGGTTGGCAATTTGGTAAGAAAAACTTGTATCAAGCAAGCTACCCTCGTTTGCAGACTCTAGGATCCTTTTCCTGATAAAGCTAATTTCCCGAGTCAAACTATCATGGGTTATTTTACTATAAGTTAGATTATAAAGTCAGAATACTTATCATTCTTTATCACAAAAATACAGCATATTATCTATTGTTTTATGTATAAAATCCTGCATAGTAATTCTTATGCACAGTGAAGTTTGGGAACTGCTAAATTGGACTCAGAGAAGGAACTGAAAGGATTCTCTGTGTAGAATCCTTAATAGGCATTTAAACCATTGCTCCCTTAAGATAACTATCATATTTCTGAAGGTGAAAGTGTGATGTGTAGTGAATTTGAAGTTGCCTGCATAGTTAAGTCCATTTTATCTAACATTTAACAACCTATTAACTTAATAAAAGCTAAAGACTTTGGATTTTGTTTAAAAAAAAAAAAGAGTGGAGTCATAATGCAATTTAACGAATATTAAGTTGCAACTCCTATATTTCAATGGGAAACAAACAGAACTGCTGCAACTCCTTGCATACAGCCCATGAAGCACATCCTCGGACGGAAAGACTCAGTTCTCTTGCCAATGCAAAGGACCACTAATTGCTTCAGATATTCCTCATCTAAAGCCAGTAAGTATTAACTTAGATTTTTCCTAAACCTGAGCAAAATTGAAGCTGTGAGAAAACAAGGAGGAATTAAATTCCACACATTTCTAAACAATTTTGCTTGGACTGTTACTTGTAGTATCCTTCAGTTTACATAGAAGGTTGAGTTTTATTAAAAGGATTATGTCAAACATCGGGCCCCAGCTGGGGAGAGTGATCTCAGAGATGTGCAAGTCACCAGTGTGAAGTCCACAGTAAACAGGTCCACAGGCTGGCCTAAGTTTGCCATTATCTTATATAAATATTTATATTCCATTGTGAAACATTTCTTGTAAAGATTCTGACATGTTACATGATTTTTTTTTCATGCGATTTGAACCTGCCATTCTACCTCATAACTAATATCAACAGAATAGTTAATGAGCTATGTGAACCTAAAGGAAAACACACCAAAGTTTCTATTTCTTTTGAAAGACAGTCATTGCTCAGATGCTGCATCTTTTTATAAAGCAGAACTACATTCCATTATTTGGTGGTATTAATGTTACTTTTCATGCTTAACCAAAACCACTTCGTTTTTTAAAAAAATAAAGTGACTTTGATGACAGAAGAGGGTGAAAAAGTCAAATTTTAAATTTAGTTAATGCATTAAAGTTTCTAATCAAATCTGATCCCTGAGAAAAAAACAATTTTGTCTTAGGGAATGATTTTATTTTATGTTGTGCGTATGGTTGACCATTTGTATGTTAATTTAAGAAAAATTCTAAAATATACCACTGGCAAATATGAAGTGAAACAGGTTGACAGCATAGTGTCTGAATGTGAGCTAAAATGTTGAGTATTTCGGATTAACATCACCAATATCTCCACACCAGTGAGCTACATGAAGGAACCTGCTTACTGCAGAGCTATGTGGCCCAGTGAGTAAGGGTCATTGGAGAATCATGGCACACTTTTGCTATCTGACAGAGCCTTTCCCTTTCTCCTCTGGTTGTCTTTTTGTCAGAGAATTTTTATTTTATAAACTTTCCTGACTCCCCCAGGCATATTAGGGTATTTCCCTCTTTTATCTAAATTGCAGCTCACATGGCGTTTTCCCCGTGCTTTTACGGTGCCCTTGGTTCTTACTCTGTGTCAAAATTTATCCCATGTCATTGAGTTTTTTACTTGTCTCTGTGTCTCCTATTCAACTCTGATATCATCAAGAGGATATTTCCCATACGTATCTGTTACAGCATTTGTCATACTTCTTGATACTTCACATGCATTTGAGCACAGTAAATGAAAGGGTGACCCTTGCAATTTTGTTAAAGCCTGGATCTGATTTTTTATCTCAGTTTAATTGAAATACATGTACTTATATAGTTTGTGTAGCTGGATAACATTATGTACAGTCTTTAGTTTTGACAGACTTGAGTTCTTGCTACTATGAGCTACAACTGAAAAAAGCAGAGTTTTAATTAGTTTGGACATAAGTTGTGTGGAGAGATTTAGGTGGAAATTCTTCCTTCCATGATAGCTCAAATATGTTTATTGGTGTCAAGGCAGCATACAACATACTATCAATACAGCATAGCAGTTAAGGGCAAGAGCTTGAGGGGGAAACAGCTTTGATTTGACGCACCTCTTTGGCATGAGCACATTACGTTAATGTGTTTTATTATGCTTTTCCTTATTAAAGAAATTTTGGAAAATATAGGAATCACTTATAATTCTATATTCCAAATAAAACACAACTGTTCACATTTTAGAATATTTATGCACTACTTTTTTCACCTGTATATATATATCAGTTCCAAAACTGGGACTACAAAATGTATGTACTTTTCTATATCTATTTTTTTCACTAAACATCCCTATATTATTCCCTTGTGTTATTACAGTGACTTAAAATATTTTGATAATTATATCTTTCTCCTATAATTGAGTATCCAGATTATTTTCAATTTTTATTTTGATAGTGCTATACAAAACATGCTTGCCTATTAATACCTGACCACATTCATGATTAATTCTTTAAAATGGGTTACTAGGTGATAAATTTTTGTCAACACTCTTGAACATGAGGGCAAAAATCCATCAAGGTTACTGAAATCTTCCATCACTCTAAACATTTGGAGTCTTCCGTCATGGATGATCATATCGGGTTAAAATAGTGATAATTATTTTACCATATTTACTATTGTTCTTTGCATCCTATTACTTTGCCTAGATAGTCTACTTAAAGTGTTAAAGAAATAGTGAGCATTCCTAGCTTTTTACCTTCAAATTTTAATGGTGAATCCTCTAGTTTTTCACCTATAAATATAATGCTGTTAGACATTGCTACAAAAGGATTATATTCATTAGGTTAAGAAATTTTGACTTATTGATGTGCTGGAGATTTTCTAATACTGAAAATTGCTGAATTCTTATAAACCTACTTAGCTGTGATGAAATATTTTTATAATGTGGTATTGAAATTAATTTTATAATATTTTTATGGATATTTATATGTGCAATTGACCTACAAGTATGTTTTATATACAATATAAGTGTATATTTTATATAATACATGATACTTACATGATATAATATATTTTTTATATATGTAAATATATCTGTTTTACATATGTAGGCATACCTTGGAGATATTGAAGGTTCAGTTCCAGACCACTGTAATAAAGTAAATATTGCAAAAAAATGAGTCACATGAGTATTTTGGTTTCCCAGTGCATATAAAAGTATGTTTACACTATACTGTAGTTTATTAAGTGTGCAATGGCATTATGTCTAAAAAAAGTACATACCTCAAATAAAAACATTTTATTGCTTAAAAATGCTAATGATCATCAAAGTATTGGTTGCTGAAGGTTGGGAAGACAGTGGCAATTTCTTAAAATGGGACAACAATGAAATTTGCTACATCGATTAACTCTTCCTTTCCCAAAAGATTTGTCTGTAGCATACAATGCTGTTTGATAGTATTTTACCCATAGTAGAACTTCTTTCCAAATTGGAGTCAATCCTCTTATACCCTGACACTGCTTTATCAATTAAGTTTATGTAATATTCTAAATCCTTTGTTGTCATTTCAACAATGTTCAAAGTATCTTCACCAGGAGTAGATTCCATCTCAGGAAACCACTTACTTTGTTCATCCCTAAGAAGCAACTCCTCACATGTCAATATTGTGTCAGAAGATTGCAGCAATTCAGTCACATCTTCATGATCTACTTCAAATTCTAGTTCTCTTGCTATTTCCACCACATCTGCTTCCACCACAGTTACTTCCTCCACTGAACTCTTGAAACCATTAAAGTCATTCATGAGGGTTAGAATCAACTTCTTCCAAACTATTTATGACGTTTTGACTTCTTCCCATAAATCACAAATGTTCTTGATGGTATATAGAATGGTGAATTCTTTCTAGAAGGGTTTCAATTAACTTTTCTCAGATCTATCAGAAGAATGATTATATATGGCAACTATAATCTTATAAAGTGTACTTATCAAATAAGAAGACTTAAAAGTCAAAATTACTCCTGGATTTGTTGGCTGCAGAATGGATGTTGTGTTAGGAGGCATGTAAACAACATTAATCTCCTTGTACATCTCCATCAGAGCTCTTAGGTGACCAGGTACATTGTCAATGAGCAGTAATGTTTTAAAGGAATC
Organism: Daubentonia madagascariensis; assembly: GCA_023783475.1. Taxonomy (NCBI): domain Eukaryota; kingdom Metazoa; phylum Chordata; class Mammalia; order Primates; family Daubentoniidae; genus Daubentonia; species Daubentonia madagascariensis. The sequence goes on along the minus strand of JAKFHU010001684.1, from coordinate 16,578,064 downwards.
ATTTTTTCCCTGAGCAGTAAGTCTCTACAGTGGGCTTAAAATATTCAGCAAGCCATGCTGCAAACAGATATGCTGTCATCCAGGTTTTGTTATTCCATTTATAGCACACAGGCAAAATAGATTTAGTGTAATTCTTAAGTGTCCTAGGATATTTAAAATGGTCAATGAGCATTGGCTTCAATTTAAAGTCATCAGCTGCATTAGCCCCTAACAAGAGAGTCAACCTGTCCTTTGAATCTTTGAAGCCAGGTAATGACTTTTTTCTAGCAATAAAAGTTCTAAATGGCATCTTCTAATATAATCCTGTTTTGTCTCCATTGAAAATTTGTTGTTTAGTATAGCCACCCTTATCAAATTTCTTAGCTAGAGCTTCTATAAAACTTGCTGCAGCTCCTACACTGGGACTTGCTGCTTCGCCTTGCATTTTTATGTTATAGAGATGGCTTTTTTCTTTAAACCTCATGAATCAACCTCTGCTAGATTTGAAATTTTTTCTGCAGCTTCTTCACCTCTCTCAGCTTTCAGAGAATTTAAGAGAGTTAGGGCCTTCCTCTGGATCAGGCTTTTGCGTAAGGGAATGTTGTGGCTGGTTTGATCTTCTATCCAGACCAATAAAACTTTCTCCATATCAGAAATAAGGCTGTTTTACTTTCTTATCATTCATGTGTTCACTGGAGTGGCAATTTTAATTTTCTTCAAGAACTTTTCTTTTGCATTTACATCTTGGCTAACTGTTTCGTGCAAAAGGCCTAGCTCTTGGCCTGTCTCAAATTTTGACATGCCTTCCTCACTAAACTTATTTCAAACTTTTGATTTAAAGTGACAGATGTTCCTTTCACTTGAACTCTTAAAGGCCAGGTTATTAATAGGGTTATTGTAGGGTTATTAATTAGCCTAATTTCAATACTGTTGTGTCTCAGAAAATAAAGAGTCCAGAGGAGGAGAAAGAAAGAGGAACAGCCAGTTGGTGGAATAGTCAGAACACACAACATTTATTGATTAATTTTTCTACGTTTTATAGGTGTAGTTTGTGCCCCCAAACAATAACAATAGTAATATAAAAGATCTCTGATCACAGAACCCAATAACAGATATAATAATAATAAAAAAGTTGGGAATATTGTGAGAATTACTAAAACATGACACAGAGACATGAAGTGAGCACATGCTGTTGGAAAATGGCATCAATAGGCTCTCTTGGCACAAGGTTGCCACAAACTTTCAATTTGTGAAAAACAATATCTGCAAAGTATAATAAAGTGAAGTACAATAAACTGAGGTATGCCTGTATATATTTTTTGGTTTGTCTTTGGTATCCTTTTTATATTTCTAATATGAATTTTTCAAAGTGTCTCCATACATGGGACAAAGGTAATACCATAATTTGAAAAGCCAATTTCTTAAATCTTAAACTATAATATATCCATTTAACTACTATGTTCTGTCCATATAACCCTCTTCATTTTCTTATTGTCAGATCGGTTCTTTCATCATGATCATCTAATTTTATGGTTCTTTAAATCACCTGTTGTATTCCAACTTCACAGCCTTTTTCTATTTTCTTTCCAATTTCCATACAGCCAATTCCCTCAACCTCTAAATTAATCCTCGTTTAGCCCAACTGTCCTGCTACCTAATTCCAAAACTCAGGCAGATAGAAATAAGTTATACTCCCACTTAGGAAACATCCAGTTAAACTTTGGATGGATCCTCAGGGCGAGCCCACCATATTAAAAAAAAAAGTAACAATCCCAGCACAATACACACAAGAACACACTAGAGTATAAATTCAAGGAGGATGTGAATTTTTTACTCTTTTTGACCATGGTTAACAAGAAAAAGTACTTTCCCATAGTCTGTACTCAATAAATCTTGTTTGAATGAAAAAATAAACATATTTCCTTTCCTCAACCCCCACTGCCTTAGCTGGCTTCCCTCCATAAAATTTTCTGTGATTCTCCTTTTTAATATTTAACTTGGCCTGACCTGTATGCACTTATTAAGTCCCAGTCTCGCTGGTCACTGTGCCCCCTTCACAGATTGCACTTGAGTTTTATTGAATTAATTGCAATTCTCTGAATGCACCCTGCTTGCTCACATCTCTGTTCTTTGCTCAAGTTGTTTGTTTTGCCTGACCTAAACTTGGTACTATTTTTTTGTCAGTTTATTCCTTTTTCTTCTCCAAATTCAGCTTAAGAACCAACTGTTCTGTGAAGTCTTCCCTTGACCATGTCCCTTGACCATGTCCCTCTGAATTAAGTTTCTTGCCTTTGATCTCCATCATATGCTATTCAACCTACTCTTGTGGCATTTTTACCATCATATCATGTATATCATGCATGCCTGCTCACTTCTCTGTCCTTCCTCTAATTTGTGAACACCTCAGAGATAGAAAACTCAAAGACAGAAATACTTCAAAGAGAGGAACTTGAGTTATAAACTAGCTAGCACCCATTTATCTCCTTTGCTTTACAGAATTATTCTTCTTCTATTATATTGTTTGCATTTTTTACCTAAAAATAACTGAATTTCTGAAAATGTTGATTTTCTTTACATATTTTATTTGAAATGTAAAGATTGAAATATTACTTAATAACTGCAGGTTTGTGTTCTTATGGAAACTTAAATTCCAAAAATAGCTTGATATGCATAATTTGTTAGAATATCTGTTACACTTTTTGCCTGTTTATATAGAATTCTTTTTACTGTCTGCATCAGTGTGTAAAGTGAACATTCCTGGTGCATTGGGAGTCCATTAACAGAGTCCCCCAATCTGAAGGAAGTACTGGTAGTAGCTGCAGGCTTTGTTCATTCTGTGTTAACAGTTTTAGGTAAAGTAGATGATCCAGTCAACCTTGTACTAACTCATGCTGTTTTCTATTTCTTTGCCTTTTCTTGTATTGCCAACCTACTCATTAACTGCTGAAAAGAAAGAAACCTAGGGAGAAAGTATAGTATAGTGAAGGTCACTGTCTCTGAATGAAAAATTGTTATGAAGGCATTTATAGTAAATCTATGTCATTTCAATGTCAAATCATTAAATTCACATATATGAGAACTCTACCCTTATTTTCTTATTTCAAATAAGGTTAGATAATCTCTTCTATCTGCCACATTATTAAACCTAAAGAGTAATATTCTTAGAGGAGACAGTATCCTTGAAATAATTTTTTTATTCTATATTTTGGTTTGTTTATTTTTTCTTTCTCTCTGATCCATTTTTTCTTTTGTCAGTAATACCTGATTCTTTTTTTGTCATTTATTCTTTTACATTAATCTTTATTTTCATTGTGTTGTCAATGTCCGTTCTTCTCAGGTAGCAGTAGTTTCTCTATGTATTCCAAATGATAGAAAACTGAGTTTCTGGGCTACAACTAACTTTGTTCTATATGGGTCTTATCACCCCTCATAAATCCAGATATCCTAATACATTAGACCTGTATTCCTTTATCTGTAATACTTTGGGAGGTTAATCATACTAAACAAACTCCCTTCAAAATCAATGCAAGCATCTTAACTAAAAATTTAGACCATAGAATTATCATTAAAACATCTTAATATTATATTATTAATATTTTATAAAATAGAATTAGGAGGAAAAATATGTTTGTAATGCAATGTAAAAATTGTGGAATCCTTAAATGGTCAGAAGAATAATACTCTGCCATAATGGAAATTGTGAATATTGATTGTCTATTTACTGTGCATAGGACCCTGCTAAGCACTAAGAGATACAAATACATTTAAATTAGTATCTTTGTTCTCAAGGAGTTTATGTAGAAGAATATTTATTTTCATTGATTTTCTGAGTTTTTAAAATGATGGCACAGTTCTTTTAAAATTTAATAATTATCTGTAGTACTGTCTAAAATTATGGTGCATATCCATTCTCTTTAAAATTTGAAAAATTCCTGAGAAGTTAGCATGTGACCTATTACATTATGCATGCAGCTAGAGGAAATTCATAAAAACATAAATTTTATTTTTAGAAGAGATCTTAGAAATCATCTTCTTCAAGGTTCTGGTGTCATCCCTCTTCTTTATCTCCTCTTCTCACTTTATGGATGAGAAAACGGAGCCTCATGAGGGCTAAACAGTTTGCCTACGATCAGATAACTGGGCAACCAAACAGTATTCTTTATCTGCCTGGAGTGTTCTTTCAAATACAACCTATGAAAATTGCCAGATGAATTTCCAGCCCCCACTGACAACAATAATGGAGGCACTGGCCTCATCTGGTAACAACTGATGTTTTCTAAATAATGATGATATGGCAGGTACCATATGGGGGGCTTTAAGCAACAGGAAGAACTTACATGAGTTTGCAGCATGTGAATCTGTCAATAAGGGTGATCTTAGTTCCCCACCTAGAGTAAGGGCCTTAATCATGTGCTTGCATAGAAGAAAAATAAACTCTCCTCCCAAAATATGAAAACTTCCAATCCAGGTATAGGTGAGTATGGTAAATAATATAACTCTCTGCCACTTTATCTGACCTTACTGCATTACAGTTGGCCATAATCACTGAGAATGAATCATAATCATTGAGAATAAATCATAATTTGTTGATATATAATTGGTTTTCTTTGACTAAAGCTAATGATCTCTTAATTAATGTCTTCTTGCCTTTTCATCAGATTATATATACTTACTATTGTTGAGTTTTTGTTGTTTTTTGACCCATTGTTACAGATCCCATTTTCTTTGGCCACTTTTAAGATGAATTCTTATTTAGCATGGAAATAAAAGATCTATTTCCTTGGAATCTTCACATTCATGTTTTTGATGGAATGAGAGGCCTTATCATAATAAAACTGCATTTTTCAATTACCTATTAAAATCCACTTGCTGTAAAGGCTCTTCCATTAGTAGTAGTCTTACATTCTGACTCTTGTTGACACAGTTGAATTAAATACAAAAAATTAATTTACAATAACTTGTATATCCAGCTAAAAATTGAGGCCACGTAATAGCAAATATGTTTCCCTGTCTGGGGGCCCAAAACCTACACTGACAAGGCCCTACATTCCAGTTTTTGGCATTTCCTCAAAAAAGCAACTGAAACTGGCCAATAATTCTATACTAGGTAAGTTAAACATTAAGTATAGTGAAACAAATATAGGCAAAATACACAGTGGGCCATATTTAGGCTCTTAAGCCAGCTTTTCCTTACTAGGCTGACTTTGAGTGAGTTACTTTACTCATCTAAGAGTCTTTATTTGCACCCGTAAAATGAGGATGGTGAATGGTTCTTAGGCCTGTGGGATTTTTGAGAGAATTAAATTTTAAAAATCATTTAAATATATTAGTATAGTGCCAGAATAACCATGCATATATAGCACTTATATTAGATTATATCAAAAGTGCTATTAGACAATTAAGGTAGGTATTTTTCTAGCTATTCATTTTGAACTTTGTGAGTTCAAAATAGTAAGCACACTAGGATATGGTTCTTCTGAAATTAAATCTTCTATAATAATGTAGTTATCATTGTTAAGCACCTTCTCTATGTCAGGTATTGCTAATACATGCTACATGTACATTCAATCATTTATTACTCATTAAAATCCTGTGAGGAAGGATTTACTATCCCATTGCACAGTTGCAATAACTTCCCTCAGAGATGCTTGGTAAAGATCCAAACTTTATTCATCGTATAGTCTGATATATCTGATATACGATCCCACTCTTTTCCCAGGAAGCTTTATAGTTTGTGTTATTACAGGTATTAATATTTGCCCTTAAACTTTTGTAGGTCATAGTCTCATTATTACAATGATTTCTGGTATGAAATTTGGGATTTTAACAAATTTTCTCATCATGTTAGCCCACTGTAGCTTCTCTCTCCCACTGAATATAACTAAATACTCTGGACAAAATACCACCACTACCCCCCACCAAGAAAAAACACCTCAAAAAACAAAACAAAACAAAATGAAAAAAACACCCTGAGGATTCTGAAAAATAATAGCAACCAGATAGAAGACAGAAGTCAAAATGTGAAGAGGTGTGATGATGAGTTGTTTGGGGTTTTATTTTCTTTGTCTCTTGTCTTTAAACTAAAGGCCAGCCAAACCTGGAACTTTGTACTGATCATGGTTAGCAAAACCTGGTCAGAAGACCAGGAAAAAAGTCCCCTGTGAGCTGTAGATTATGGAGGAAGTCCTCATTTTTCCCCTTGTTTTTTCTCGCCCAGCACTACCCTGAGACCAACCCCAGTGATGTAGCTGCATTTTCTCAGTTCAACAGGTGCAGATGCATAAGACCCAAAAGAAAATCCCTTCCTTTAGAGAGGAGAGTCAGGAAAAGAGTTCCTGTCGTGCAAAGAGAATGAGGGTGAGGAAGATACCTGTATTGTTTATCTCTCTCTCTTTTGTCTCATTTCTCTGCTTTTAGTTGTTCAGATCTGTACAAGAGCGCAGAAGACTAACTCTGTTAAAGAACCCTGTATTTTTGGCCAGAGGAATCTGCAAAAGGATTTTGGAATCCAGAAAGTGAGGGATAAATCCACAAGAAGAGAGATCTAGAGAAGGGGATCCCTAATTTTGTATATAAACCAACATAAGTCTTAAACTCAGCCCTGAGCTGTACTTGTGCAGAACGTACCCAAAGAAGCACATCAAAGTCTTCAAGAAGAGAAGGAATACATAAAACTCCATCCAAGTTCCAGGCCAATTCTTGAATTTTCATGTTATGAGTAGTCACAAACTGCACAGCAGAAGCTTTGAAAACAAAAATGATATTAAAAACCACTGTCCATAGAAAGCAAAACAAACCTTACAATCTGTACCTAAACAGGTGATTACCTACTAAAACAAATTAACATTCTCCACATAAATTTAACAGATTACCAAACATAATATTCTAAATGTTCATAATTCAAGCCAATATTACTCAACATACTGACAACAAAGAAAAAAAGTAACCAAATGTCAAGGGAATAGACAATAAAACAGATGCCAACCTGAAATGACCCAGAAGTTGGAATTACCAGGCAATGACTTTTAGCCACACTTTATGAGATAGAATGTGACCATTCTTAAAGCAATTTAAAAATTAGAAATTCTCAGCTAACAAAATAAAAACTATTTAAAAAATGTAAATTTTACCACTGAAAAATATAATAACTGAAATTTTTAAAATTCACAAAGTGGATTTACAAGCAAAATGGAGTTGAGAAAAAGAAAGGTCAATGAATCATGCAAGCATATCAAAAGAAAGCTGCAAGCAAAGGTTGGATGGCTGGACCTCAGTAAAATAAATCATTCAGTGTCTGATATTAGAGCATGCTATCTCTGACACAACGAGGTAATAGGACCACAAAGAAAATAGGACCATATAGTGGAAAGGTGAGAGACATTATAGTAGAGAATATGTACAATTTCATTTCAAGCATATCTAACTTTGTGACTATGAACAAGATATAAAATTCTTTGACTCTAAGTTTCTTCATCTTCATAAGCTATTGTGAGGATTAAATGGAATAATATATATATATTATACATATATTTATATATATTTTATATATATATATATAAGCATCTAATTCAGTGATGTATATCTAACATAAATAAAACACATGTTAACTCTCCTAACTTTTAGTGTCTTACTCCTGCCCTGTATTTGGAAATATTTATGGTTCTAGTCTAAAGCTTGATTGAGATAATTAGCATATAGAAGAAAATTTGTATGCATTTTCTCTAAATATTTGACCATGCCACCCATTTTCTCATGAAGCAAACAATGGCATATCATAAAGACCTCAGCTTGAGAACGATGGTTGAAAAGATTTTCTACACCATATGTTTGTAATAAGGCTACCGGAAAGCTATACTCCCTAACCTTGCCTCTCTGATCTCCACAATTGCTTGTTCCTGACTTCGTCCTAGTATTTTGATTTATACCTAGAGTCAATTTTTAAAAATGCATGAAACAAGTCTGTACTTATTCGAAAACTCCTTCTCTGGGTGTATTCATTACCCGAAATCTATTGTAAAAGTACATCCATATTTGATTCATTTCAGAAACCAGGGCCAGGAAAACATCGCTTTTCCCTCATGGATTAGTATGCTTCCTCGGCAAGGAAAGTTCTCTTCCCCAATTTATTTTTCCTTCTCACCTTTCAGTCAAAAACTCAGAGGTATTACATATGCTCAAATGTGGAAATCTCACTCAGCTAGAATTGTTTGATTTTTTTCTTCTTCTTTGTCTATAGTTCTTAGTAGCTGCCTTTGAATTGTATTGATTTTATTGTAAGCTGTCGAAAGTACTTTCTGGAAGTAATAAAAACCATGAGTCCTCTGCAATACACGTTGCTGCTCCAAAATGGTTTTTGTGTTAGATATTCTTTTAATTTTTCTCTTTCTTCCTAACATATTCCCAGATTGGTAAATTAGTAAATTCTGGAAGTCAACAGCACAACTTCATTTTTTGCTCCTCCATGTAAGAGGCTCTTTCGTCACCACCACCACCTCTCTCCTCAGTGCCTAATAGGGAGCTGTTGGTGATTTGTTTCATACCTTAAATAGTGTGTGAAAACCTCTGGGCATTGGGCGATTTCCATGATTACACAACAAACATATTTTTGAATGGCTTCTGTGTTCCAGGGCCCAGGATAAATAAAACTATTATGCATCCTTACAGTTGTTCATAGATTATTATGTGGATAGTGACTAAAATTACAGTAGCATATGATAAATTTCTATACCAAAGGGAACCATGAAGTACTATGAGAACACAGAATGGTGAACTTTTAATTGATTTAAAACTTTGAGTGCAAAATATTCAGATTTGTGGAAAGGAATCAGAAAGGGTTTTCCTTGAGATCTGAAAAATGGATCTACTGGGGGAAGATATTTGATCCCTCAAAACTCTATGTAATCTGGAAGACAACTAAAAGCACTCTTTTTAAATTTTGTTTTATTTTTATATTGTTTCTTGCACTTCTGCTCCTATTTTTGTACTTGATTACTTGTTTCCAAGCAAAGGTAGTTATATAACATTCAATAACATTAAAAATTTAACAAAAATAAAGCCCATTATTAATACTGTCTTTTAATCTTTATAACCACTCAATAATATGTGTATGTTATTCACATTTTATAGTGCAGCACTCAAGTGTAGAGAAGTTAAATGACATATGTAAAACTATATAACTAGTAAGGGCTAAAACTAGAATTTGACCCCAGCTCCTTTAATTTTAAAAGTTATTTTTTTTCCTGTGCTTTATATTGCTGTCATATGCTCATTTTAGTTTTTGCCACAGTCTGCATGCCTTTTCAGAAAACAATAACATGCATTTTTTCAATAAAAGCAATTTCAGCTACAAATTTTTATGTCTATTTCTAGTTGTTCTCACTAATTGCTTTTTTTAATGTCTAGTGCCAGATACACTTCTCAAACACTGAATGTATTTTACAAAAAATTTAAGGAAGTGATCCTTTATTACATAAATAAGGGGAAGCATTTTTTTTGGAAAGGAGATGGTGAGAAGTATGTTGAATTGGGTAGGGTAAATATTTAAATTAACTGTGTAGCTCATAAACTGTGTAGTTTCTGGATGAAAGAAGCAAATACAAGTTGCATTTTTGGTATTTGTCTTTTTCAAGAATAATTGGACCGAATTCTGTCTCTTCAAACTTATACACACTTGGAAGAATTCAGTCCCACTTATATGGAAGACTAGTGCTGAAGCAGTGCGGTGAGCAATGTTGATGTGTTTGGGCTAAATAGCTGTTGATGACATTTTGTAAATATCTTGTTTATGAATATGTTGATTAGAAAATACGAGGCTTGATCACCCTGCTGGGTCATCTGGTGAGGTGGTAGAGTAATTTATTTGGTGTTCCTTCTTAATGTTCCTTTCTATTTTTATTTTGGGCTTATTACCTTTTTCTCCTAGCTGACTAAGGAGGTGTTCTATTTTACATGCTAATTGTAAGCCCCCTACCCCCTCTAAAGTCAGCCTATTTCTTTTATATCTTCCCTGCCAGCTGCAAGAGGAAGACAGACAAGATGAAGCCTTTCTACTGTCAGACACTGACAGAGCAGAGAAATATAGACAGATGGATAACAGATAGTAGGGTTCTAAGTACCCTACAATTTATTGAGGCAAATAGAGGAGAGTTGAGTGGCAAATTACCTACACTGTTCACAAACCAGCAGGCAGCCCTGTTTGCCAGCTATCCAAATTGTTTCTGGGTAATTTGGCACATTTCTACTTTGTTGTGCTATGTCTAAAGGTATGACTTTGAGTTTTGAAAATTCCCTGTTGTGAAAGATCTGCCCAACAACAAGCAATATTTGGAATTTGATATTTATGGAAATACACATACCTTTATTCAATAGCCTCATGAAAGAAGATTTAAGGTATGATCTTTAAAGTATTAAAAGGAAGAAATAATTTATTTTAGTTAATATTTATAGAGTTTTCTTTCCATTTTAAAACCTTATTATCTATCCATAATAGTCACACTTGGAAATCTGAATTTTATGATGCTATTGCTAGATCTCAGATATAGAAGTTACTTTTCAAACCCATATTTTTCACCCTGCAGCAGACTTAGATAAGAATCATATAGCAATTCTGTATAACAGTGAATTACAAATTAGTGTTCTACAAAAATAATTTTACAATATACTCTTGGAAAAAATAAAAGAAAGAGTGGTAAGTAAATTTGGATTTTATATTGCTATAGAAAAAACAATGTTTAGCAGGTATTTATAACATAGAACTTTGTAAAGCTTATTATATATTCTTGTTCATCATAAATCTCTGTAAAGGGAACACAGAAAATCTTTCTTTTTTTTTTCCTTAGGACACCACTAATTTTACCAGAAGTCATGGTACGTAGAACACTCTTTGGAATAAATATCATAGGTAATAATGGCCCAATCTCCTTAGTAGTTTAAGTCATGAAAAAAAAACAATAAAATAAAATAAAAAGGGACCTTGTTCTTCAGAGGTTTTGTGTTCACACTGCAAACTTTCACTCAAGCATAAAGGATACTTTAAATTAGAAAAGTTATTAATATCATTATTTGCATGATAGGTATTTGAAATCAAATGTTTCCTAAAATAATTTAGAACAGCTCACTCAGAACTAATGAGACATATTTTTGATAGTTTACCAGATAGCAAGTGGTATAATAAGCACTAGGGATGTAACATTGAATAACATATTCACGGTCATCAGCTTCATGGGGTCTCCAGGCTAATCAACAGATTATCACAATCTACCTGATGGCTTCAAAAGCACTATACTTTAAAATGCCCCAAACAGAACCAGTATTCCTCATCCCCTGCAGCAAACCCACTCCTTTCCCAGTGTTCCATAGTTAATAAATATCATCATCATCTATTGAATTACTTAAGTCAGGAAGCTTAAGTAGCCTTGACTTTTCCATACTCCTCACCTCCCAGTCAGTCAATCGTTAAGTCTTATCAGTTTAATTCCTAAATATCCTTCAATTTCTGATACTTCCTTCAATTATCGCTGCCTCTGCTTTGGTCCACTGTCATCTTTTGTTTATTTAGATTACTTCTGTAGCCTATGGACTTGTGTTCCTATATTCACTTTCCCTTCTTCCCATTCAGCCGGCCAATTGTAACCAAGATTATATTATGATATTATTTTCTTCTTTGCCTAGATAAAATTTAGTCATTCTATAGTTTTCAGCCTCACTTTCTCAGACAGGTAATACCCAAACACCACATTGGCTTAGTTCTTTCTATCTTACACCCACACATTAACTTGAATGTTTGTTTGTTTTCTTCTGTTTTGTCTTGTTTTTCTGTAACAGTGATTACACTTTGCATAAGTTGGTGAATTCCAGTCTGTTTAACTAAATTATAAGCTCCTTGAGGGCAGGGACCAGGTCCACCTTTGTTCACAACTATAAAACCAATACTTGACTTAGTTACCGATACATAAAAGTGCTTGGATGTTATTTATTCATCCCATGCCATTGCTTCTGCTGCTGCTACAGGGTGAAATTTCCATTATCTCTCTTTTCAATGTATACTTTCCCTTCTCCACCCAAAATATTTAGTCTTCAAGATTCAAATCAAAGTACTTCCTCAGTGAATTCTTCCATTATTGCCAATGCCTCTAATGTGTTCAGAACTAACCAACCACAAAACGCTTTTGCCTCCATTTAGCAATAATCATATCTATCCCCCACCCCCTGCAATGGTAATCTTCTTTAAAGCCAATGCCTTGCGAAGTACCTTGTGTAAAGAGCACATTCAGTAAAAACTTGTTGAACTGAAATTAGTTTTGCTGATTCTGACTTTCTCCCATTACATAAAAGCAGACATTTCTTTGTGCATCAGACACACATATCCAACTGCCTAGTAGGATGCCAAAACCCAAGAGTTTCACACTTAAGATATCCCAAAGAGAATTCTTTACTCACCCCAAATCTGTGGCTCCTGAATTTTCTCCTGAATGGTACCATGACCCATTTTCTCAAGTAGAAACTTGGGTATTATCTTTGGATCCTTGCTTTTTCTCATCATCCCCCCAGTCCTACCATCAAATCCAGCAGCAGGTCCTGTTAGTTCTCTCTCCAGTCCTTTGATTCAATATTCTTCCTATACCCACCACAACCATGTCATTTCAGTCTACCACGATTTCTTTCCTTTTTCTTCACAATAGTTTCATTAATGGTCTCTCTGAGTTTGCTTCCATCCTTCACCAATTCACTTGCTACACAGAGCAAATAATATATTTTTAAAACAAGTGAGGTCACACACCTCAACGGCATCAAAACTTTCAGTGACTTTCCATATCATCGAGAATAAAAGAAAAACATCTTATTATCTTACAAGGCCCTGCATTGTCTAATACATTACTGCTACATGAACTTCCTCTTCAGCCACCCCACCTCCACACTCTCTCATATCTGCCTCACTGAATTTCTTTCAGCCCCTAGAGCAGGCCAACTTTTTCCAGCCTTTGCTCCTAACTCCACTTCTTATGCCCGGAATGCACCATTCCTACAATCTTCATGACCAGCAACTTCACTTCCCTTAGGGCTCAGCTCAAATGTCAACCCCCTGAATTGCTCTGACAACACTACCTGAAATGGATACTTTCTTTTCAATACCTAGTACTTTTTCCCTTCATAGCCATTATTATGATTGCAATTATTTGTTTGCCACTTAAGTGTTTGTTGCCTAGATTTGTGTGTGAAATGTAAAATTCAAGGGTGCAGGAGCAGTGTCTGTTATTTCTGTAGTATCTAGGAGAAAGCTTTATTTATCCTGGCTGTCCAATAAATAATTATCGAGTGAATTAAGGGATTTGATTAAACTAAGATCATTATATTGCAACCATTATATTGCAACATAAGTAAAAAGATACTTAATAGAGAGGTAAACCTGGGATTAAATACTAATTTAAGAACTGAATAACCTGTGGTCCAGGCAAGTCATATAAACATTTGGAGCCATAGTAGTAGTTTTCTTTTCTCTAAAACCAACATGTATATTTGTTGTAAGGGCTTTTAAAATAGTGTATGTAAAGTGCAGAGAGCAAGGCTTTCCATGTATACAGCAGGAGCTCAATAAGAAAGTTAATATATATGCCTTTAAGTTTCACTGGTAAATAGTAGTTGTAGTAATAGTAGTAGTATTTGGACTTTTTGTCTTACTGGTATAAACGCAACAATTGGACAAATAGGGCTTAGGGCTGTGTAAATCAAAAAAGGGAATTATAGAGTAAATCTTGTAAGAAAGAAAATAGATTTCAGATTTTTTAATGTTGGATTAATTTTTTTTAAATTTGCTTTCAATTTTAATTATATAATATATCTAAAAATACATTTACTTTTAAGAACTATCAAAAGAAAGGAAATTCAAATGAGTTGATTCAGTAGATTCTGCCATTGTTTCCAAAGTAACACTTTTGATATGATGTGAAATTAGAACTCCCTACCAACTTCCACACTTTAAAATGCAATGCAAGCAGCACTGAAATGTGATAACTAGTGTACATTTCTAAAGATACGATCTCTAGTGTGATAATTATATTTAGTCTATTTCCTATGCTTGAAGTAAAATATTTCAACTACTTTTCTTTCAAAATAATCACTAAGTTTCCACTGCACTATTTTAAAAAGGTTAAAAACTTTCATTCTGTTTTTAATAGTCATTTCCTCGTTCTCTAGCAGCTTTTAACCTTAGTGCCATTTTGACACAGAGATTAAAAATATCCTGCACCAATCATAAGATGTTTGACCTTTTATGTCCTAAAAGAAAAGGATATAGAAAAAGATGATATCATCTGTAGGGGAAGTATGTTCAACTCTATAAAAAATCTCTGCATGCCACATTTTTATTATGTAGCTTTGTTCCCAGACCATTTTCTCCTTGTGTATTTGTGTCATGAAGATATTTGATTCAATTTTATGTATTCGTATGTCTCTTTTTATTTCTAACAGGAAGCATTAATAAGGAAGAAAGATTAGGAATGTGCTTTTTAGTTTAGTGTATGAGAACTAGGACATGTATGGCATGCTTAGTTAGAAATGAAGAAGGGAGAGGAGCATTAGATGGTTAGATAATTGAGTTGTGGCAGCCTAGACCCTGAATTAATATATTTTCAATGAAAAGAGCACAGTTGCATTTCCTGTGAACTCTCTGCAGCTCATAACCAGTTTACATTGGCCTTTGCTAGTCAATTTCTTTGTGCGATTGTTTATTTAGCCAATTACAATCCATCCCTTATGCTTTGTGGTAACCTTCCTGAACACGTATGTTCTTTAATTTATGATCCAGAAACCTGAAGTGGGTTTTCTCCATATTTCTTTCTCAAGTAGCAGAAAGAAAAGCACTGGCTTAAACTCTTTCAATTATTATGTTCAGTGGCAGTTTTCTGGAGCTGGGGAGTGATAGGCTGAGACAACATGGGAATCGGCTCAATTCAGGATTGAGTTTTGTTACCCTGTTTAGTGATTATAACTTCCAGGCCCTGCTAAAACATCGATTAACCCCTGGGTCCCTCCGGTAAGCCTTCCAAATCCCTCTAGGTGTAAATGCCTTACAAGGTGACAGTTCCATATGGACTATTGCGAATTACATTGTGCTCTCTCATGCTTAAGCTCTGTTTATAACTCTGTGACCAACCAATGCCTTTTGAATGACTATAGTACACCTGAAGTTAGAAAATATAAATTACAGATTCAAAATTAATATCCTTCCTTGGATTGCATGCAATTCTTTTTGGAGATAGGATACATCTCCCAAAATGATTTTAAATTTTCAGTGGATTAAATAAAAAGTGATTTCAAATTTTCAATTACCATGTAATATTTGAGCCCATTATTATTGCTGAAAACATTTTCTGCCTGTTCCTGGTATCTATTGCTGTATAACAAATTACCTGGAAACTCCATAGCTAAATATAGTGACCATGTTATTATCTTCTAAATTTGTAGGTCAGGAATTTGGGCAGAGGTATGTTGGGTGATTTTCTGTTCCAAGTGATGTTAATTGCTTTGCTTGGCGGAATTTAGCTGGCAAATGGGCTGTTCAAGAGGATCTAAGAACTGCCACTCACATATCTGGTCCTTTTGCAGTGACAGCTAAAACCTGGGCTCAGCTGGGGCTGTCTAGCAGATTGCCCATAGTGTCATCTCCAGGATAGCAGTCTCAGGGCATTCGAACTTCTTACATGACAGGCCAGAGCTCCTGGAGAGCGTGGTGCAAGTAGCCCAGCAGAAGTTTGCAAGGCTTCTAATGACCTAGGCTCAAAATCCTAGAATATCACCTGGGCTGTGTTCTATTGATCAGACATGTCACTAAGGTCAGCCTAAATTCAAGAAAAAGAAGTTAGACTCAACCTCTCAGTGGGAGAAACAGCAAAAGAACCTGTGGCTATTTTTAATCTGTTACATTGCCCAAACATCAGTTGACCATAACACACATAGGCTCAGTTTGACAGTAATGATGGGATGGTAACATTAGGTCAATTCACTTTCCTTATCATTTCTCCCTCATTCATTCATTCATTCATTTGTCCATTCAGTAAACAAAGGTTAAGTGAGGACCTATCACACACGGGCACTGTACTAGGTAGTGGAAAAACAGAGTTGGATCCCTCGTAAAACACAAATTCTAGAAGGGAGAAGCAGAAAATTTACAGATGCACCGTATTCCAAAATTTGATGGGCTTATTTTTGCAATCTTTATAGCAGCCCTATGAGGTAGATATTATCATGTTTATAAGTTAAATTAGAAAAATAATGTTCATGAGGTTAATGTTTCTTAAGTTCACATAGCTCATAAATAAAAATTAAAAAATAAATAAAGATATTCAGTTTGGTCTGCTTGCCCCCAGATTCTGTTTATTAGCATTCTGTACATTAATTAGATTGATTAATTTGATTTTGGTAGGAAATAAAGTTTATTTTCTTCTTATTACAAAATTACTAATTATTTCTGGAATAAGTTATAAAATAGAGTAAAGCAAAGAATGATATTCAAAATCACAGACCTGTGTTTCTACTACTCAGATATATTCAGTGCTATCATTTGGGTGTATCCCCATATCTGTTCACTATTGCTATGTAACAAACCACCCTAAAACTTTGTGGCTTAAAATAACAACCTATTATTTGGCTCACTAGTGTGTGGGTTGTTAATTTAGACTGGGCTCAGCTGAGCTCTTCTGGTTCCCCAGCAGGTTTTCTCATGCTTCTGTGTCTTGCACCTCTGCTTCTGGGTTGGCTGGCTGACTGCTGGGGTACCACAGTCCCCTCAAACATGGTTTTTCCTCTTCCAACAGGCTGCCTTGGGCTTGTTAATATGCCAGTGATGGGGTTTAAAGAGAGAGGATGGAAGGATGCTATGTCCCTTGAGGTCTAGGCTCAGGACTGGCATATTAGCACAAAACAAGTTACAAGACTAGCTCAGATTCAACGTCTGGGGAAATTGACTCCAACTCTTGATGAGAGGAGATGGAACATCATATTCCAGAGGACATTGTATTAGTCAGGGTTCTCCAGAGAGACAGAACCAATAGGAGATAGATAGACGGATGGATGGATGGACGGATAGATTAATGAGAGGAGATTTATTAGGGGAATTGGCTCATGCTATTTTGGAGGCTGAGAAGTCCCATGACAGGATATCTGCAAGCTAGAGACCCTGAGATGCTGGCAGCGTGGCTCAGTCCAAGTCCAAAGGTCTCAGAACCAGAGAAGCCAATGATGTAACTCTCAGTCCAAGGCCAAAGGCCTGAGAACCTGGAGGGATGGGGGCTGATGTAAGTCCTGGAGTACAAAGTCCAGGGAGCCTGGAGTTGCTGTCCAAGGACAGGAGAAGATGAGTGTATCCCAGCTGCAGCACATAGATTAACAATTTGCCTTTTCTCTGTTTTTATTCTTTCTGGGTTCCCAGCAGATTGGATGATGCCCACCCACGTTGACTGTGGATCTCCCCCACCTACTCCACTCAGACTTACATGCTAATCTCCCCTGGAAACAACCTCACAACCTCACTACACACCCCAAAATAATGCTTTCCCAGGTTTCTACATATTCTTTAGTCCAGTAAAGTTGACACCTAAAATTAATCACCTGTAAAAACTCTTTCATGTTTTCTCCCCCAGGCTCCTATAAGTAAACACAAATATATATATATAAAAGACATAGATTTCATAATACATATTTATATAATACAGGCATATTCTCAATAATAGCTTGAATAAAAATTATTTGCTGCTTTTTTAAAGCAAACCTATCTATTATCATTGCTTTAACTTGCATTTATTTGATTACTTGTAAAATTAAGTATATTTCCATATGTTTATTGGCTACTTGTTAGCAGTATTTAAAATGATTTTCTGGGATGAGAAAGGAGGCAAGAAATTATTTGGGAGCAGTTTGAAAACATGCAGTAGAGAGATGAGCACTAGAGCATCAGCAATGATCAGTATAAGAATAGAGACATAAACCTTTGTGAGAACAGGACTCACATGACATAACCCCTTCCTGAATGTATAATAGAAAGAGAAGATGAATTAAGCATCAAAGATGCTTCTGGAAAAGCTAGAAGAGTGAGGATGTCATTAGCAGAAATTGTGAAGAGGAGAAAATAATTTCATGAAAAAAGTTCATTCTTGAACATCTTTGACAATAAGATACCATCAGGACATCAAATGGAGATACTAAGCAGGCAATCTGTATTAGGCTATGGAGATGAGGTTTTTTTCCATAAAAGTAATGGGAAAATATTTGACTTTCTAAAGGAATAGATGTTGTTTCTCAAGAAAGAAAAACACAAATATTTGATAATACCATAAAGCATATTGCATTTAAGGCGCAGAAGAAGGAAAGGGTCGAGCAAAAGAAACTGTAAGAATTAAGCAGTCTCATAGAATAACTTCTGTGTCATTCCTCAAGGTTATTATGTCACACCGTCTCCTGTCCCAGTCCCCTACTGCACTTGTTCTCCACTAGTGATTGTTTCTCACACTTGGTTGTTAAAAATGAAAGCTCTCAGGTGCTTTACCTTCCAGCATTAAACCCAAAACTCATCTGTTATTTCAACCATCGTAGCTTCCTTTTACCCTTTACAGTGAAAGGAGCAACCTTTTTCCTCTCAGAAGCATTGTTCACTGGGCCCCATCCCTTCTTACATGATCAGTGTTTCACTATTCCCCAGGCTCTTTCTCTTCAGAGTCATTTGCCTCTCCCTATTTTCCCAAATCATTCCCACCAGCAAAGAAATATTCTGCAGTATATCCCATGTGAAATAATGAAAAGTCTCTTGCCCTCAATATGTGTCTCCAACTACTGCTACACTATTTGTGTTCCCTTTCTAGTAAAATTTCTTCACTCCCTTACCTCTGTGTGGTCCAAGTCCACCCTGACCACTCCTCAAAGTCATTAACAACCACCACATTGCCAAATCCAGTTGACTTCCCATCTCCCTCCACTTGTCAGTAGCATTTGACTGACTTAACCCTTACATTGATTTTGAAACATTTTCTTCTTCCATCATTTTCTCCTTCACTGACTGATCAAATTCACTGACTGATCCTTCACTCTCTCTCTCTCTCTTTTTTGGCTTCTTCTACTATATACCACCTGTACAGATTAGAATTCCTTGGGACTTTTCTGCAGGGCCTTTTAAAAAATAATCTGATCAATTCCCTTGAGTATAAACATTATGGTTGTGCTGAAGTTTTTTCCACAGGTATGCCTCTGGCCTGGACCACTTCTCTGAGCTAATAACACACATAACCAAATATATGCCTGACATCATCACTTGGGTATTTCATAAATATGCCTAACATAACATGTTTGAAAGCACAACTCCTTATTTTTCCTCTTCCTCTTATGTCTCTATCTTCACCCTCATTTTTCTCTATGTCAATAAATAACACCACCACCTACATGTATATTGAAGCCAGAAACTAGAATTGATCCTAATATATCCCCCAACTCCCCTGTCTAATCATCACCAATTCCTGTTGATTCTATCACCAAACAATAGATGATGTCCATCTCTTTCTACCTCTTTTTTTGGAATCATCAGGTTCAGTCACTCCATATAGCAACAAACAGTGGATTTTCAAAACCTGAATTGGGTCACATCATTCCTATGGACCCACTAATGGACTCACTGATGAACCCATTGCACTCATAGTAACACCCAAGCTCTTAATATGTATAAAGGCCCTAAAGAATCTGGATCCTGCATAATTTTTAATCCCATTTAGTGCTACTCTTCCTATCTCTGACAATAATCTGGGCACTCAGATTGCAAACTGGTTTTCTAGAAGGTTTCTCTAGGCCATTCCCTTGATCTACAATGAATGCTTCCAGCCCTCTTGCCCTCTACATGGCTGCTTTTTAGTTTGTTTTTTCGTTGTCACATTCCTAGAAGGCCAGTTATAGATCAAATTAGGTCCTACCAAAAGATATATTGAAGCCCACAGTACCTGTGAATGTGACCTTATTTGGAAATAGAATATTTGCAGCTATAATCAAGTTAAAATGAGGTCATTAGGGTGGACCCTATTCCAGTATAACTGGGGTCTTTACAAGAAGAAGAAATTTGGACACAGAAACACACACACACAGAGGAAAGGGGAAGACCATGTAAAGACATGCAGGAGCAGAGAGCCACATGATGAGGGAGAGACTGGAGTAATGCATGCACACACCAAGGAACATCAGGATTTACAACAAACACCAGCAGCAAGAAGAGATGAGGAACGAGTCTCCCATCCCTTTTTAAGAGAGAGCATGGTCTTGCTGACACTTTGAGTTCGAACTCCTACCCTCCAGAACTGTGAGAGAATAAATTTCTGTTGTTTTAAGCTACCTAATTTGTGGTACTTTGTTACAAAAGGCCTAGGAAACTAATACAGGGCCTCAAATCTCCACACTACCTAAACTGTTTTATTATAGATTACCCTTTATGAATTATTTCTTTCCTTTAAAACCCTTATTACACCTGAAATCTTTTTATGTATTAGTCTATTTTGGTGCTTGTAGTTTCCTTTTCCTGCAGTCAAGGACCATGTCTTCCATGTTCACACTCACACCCACAACTTTGTGCCTAAAATACAGGCAGCCATCAATGCATTATTTGCTATAAACATGACATAAACATATAGTGTTGGAGAAGTCAAGAAAACAATAGCTCAGTAAAAAATGGTGATTAACAATGTCAAGTGTTGAAATGGAATCAGAAAGAAAAAAAGGCGATTGGATTTTGTAATCTTGTGGAAGCAGTTGGTGACCTTTGAGGGAGCAGTTTCAAGCAAGAGGATATGGCAGAAAACATATTATAAAAGCTAAACACTGAGTCGGCAATGAAGAATGGTAGGACACAGGTGTATGATGCCCTTTCAAGAAAGTTGGCAGTGAAAACAGGAACCATAGTAAAGCAGAAGCTTAAATTTTCTTTGGGTCTCTATCTAACTAAAATGGCAAAAGAACATTCAAATATGAAGGTAGGTTGTTTATTAATGATCGTAGAGACCTGCCAGCATTCTACATTTAAGGAGAAGGGATTCAATAAAATGAGAAAAGGGGTTGTTATAAATTAAGTTCTTGAAGAATGTAGGAGAGACCAAAATCATTTATAAGGATAAAGAGTGATGATGGCTTTGCAAAGTTTCTTCCTAAGGAATAAGAATAACTCTAGATAACAATGAAAATGTAGTGAGTATCATAGGTAGCCTTTTATTGACTGGCTTAAATTTTGCATTTGGTTTGTCTTTGCTTTTTTTAAACATATCTTGTCTCCCTTACTAGATGAAAAAGGTTTTCAGATCCAGGACTCTCTGTATACATACAAAACAGTGGAAAAAAGATATTTTAAGAGACCTTCTCTTGTCTTAAGCCATATATAGTTTGTATTTAGTAGTAAAGCTCTTGTTCTTAATTTTGTGCCCAATTTTAAATCTGTTAGATACTTCACCCCTGGTGAGGGGTGAAAAGTTATCTTCATTAAGTCATTTTCTGTTAAAAAAAAAAAGAGCTAATGTTAACTGAGTGCTTACTATATGCCAGGCTCTGTGCTACGGTTTTAAATACATTTTATCATTTGTCCTTTGAAATCACACAAAGGGAGTGATGCATTTTTGTCTGTATATACAAATGGGGAAACTGAGGTTTAGAAAGATCACTTGTCTAAAGCCATAACAAGAAGTTGTAGAAAATACAGGTCTGTCTGTCTCCAGAACCTCAGGTCTTAACTTCTGCATTATTGCAAACAGAGATACAGAAAAAAATTGCCCAAAAGAAAATTCCAGTTGTGTATTAAACTGTATTTTTCAACTTTTATTCTCTGTTACAAAATACTAATTACTATATAAGCAATAACAACTATACTAGGCAATACTAGTAAAGCCATGTCTTTACTCGCTTTCAGCCATAGTAATGATTGGCTTGGTAGTTTATCCCATAATATCCTATCTATACTCCTGACAATTTCCTATTTCATTGATATTTTTAAAAAGTAATAAAACAAAATTTTAGTATCAATAAAACAAAATGATTGACAAAAGATATCCTAAGCAATAACATCTCCAATTTCCTTGTTTCTGGTATCCTTTCCAGAGAGGGGCTTGGCAATAGGGAATCTCTTTTAAATAAATATTGATGTGTCCATTTGGAAACTAATAAAATCTAATGCCTTCCACAGTTGGTAGCAATAAAGACTAAGTATGTATTGTTCAAGGTGGCCTTAATAGCTGGCACTGAGGCTAAGTCAGATTTTATAAGCATTTTAAATTATATTACTCAGCAATTATTGTTAACATGAACATTGGTAGATGTGATTATCTAATGCTTTAAATTATTTAAAATCAATATGTAGGTACTAAAAGCTTAGACATATAACTTTTAAATGGTTCACATGAACTCATTTGACATCATGTTAATGTGTCTGTCTTATTTAGCCTATATCTATACCTTGTAAACCAGGTTAATTTAAACGTTGAAGATATGCGCTGCTATAATATTATAAAATGCATGAATGTTACCATTATAAGGAGAACAAGTGATGTTATGGGCAATAAAATATCTTAGATTGTCTTATGCTTCCCATTGCTGTACCTGATATCGTTTTCCCTTTTCTAAACTGAATTTCATTCAAATCTTGATTGCAAAGAGAGAAACTACATTTGCTCAGTCATTTTGATAGTTAATTCACTGGTTTTCTTCATACTCAAAACTTGTTCATTTTTTATTCCTTATACTTTCCTGTAGGCATTCAAAGATTTTTCATACTAAATGTAAAGCATTCCATACTCTGATTTTAAAGAATATCCTTTGGTTCAGTTATAGTAGCACATTAAGAGCAATTAATATTGGGATTAAAGTTGTATCGAGATAGCAACAAGAGAATATTCTATTTAACAACTGTTAAGTGGTGCTAATGGGCAAGTTTAGCTCATAGGCCAAGGAGAACCTATAAGTGCAAATACAAATCTTGTTATGCATGATTAAGTAAAATGAGTTAGGCAATTAAGAAACAACTCTGGGCTTAGATGTCATACGCTGAAATCTTATGCATGTGGTACCTAAAAAGATGATTTCAACATGGCCTCACATCTTCCATATGTGAAACTCCCTTTGTGATCACTAGGAGTTCCAAGGTTATCCTCAATGATCGCTGACCTACACGGGGTAAATAGCTTTGTACAGCATGTCAGCACTGGGAAGGACACTCAAGTTATCTTGCCTATCTTCCTGCTTTCTGGCAAGGCCATAGTTAAATCATTCAAACAACTCAGACATGCTGTAATTAAAACTTGTCAAGAAGAATATTTCCCAGCCCTCCTTGTTTGGCCATGTAATACTCAACAATTCTCATTGGTGTATTCCTCTATTTTATTCATCCATTCACTCTCTTTAGTTCTATTCTGTGTTATAAAATCCATTTCCTACTTTGATCATTCTGCAGAAGAATATACTTATTCTCTACACATGATTATTCTTTTCACTTACATTCTTCGACAGGATCAGGAGACTGCTGAAATTAGAATTAATTTTTTTAAAAAATTTTGAAGTAGGTGTACGTAGCATTCCTTTTGTTCCAAATATTTCTCTCTGTAATGTTTCTCACATCGTTCTAGATATTCAGAAAAGTTTTCATATCTATCACGCCAATAACCTCAATTCTTTTCCCTGTGTTCGACCAATGTATACAAAGGGGCAAAACTCCAACTTTGAACTTAACCTCTCTTCACTTTCTTCAAGTCTGTTATTGGACCATGGATTGCAGCTCTAGAAAAATTCTTGGTTTCCAACAGCAACCTGACCCTCAGTTTGCTTGCAAATCCCTGGCATTTCCCTAGTTAGTGCTCTCCTATTTTCTAAGGTGGCTGTCTCCATCCCTCTCTTCTCTTATCAAATCTCCTTTCCTAGCACCTCCCTCCTTCCTATTAGTAAATGACTTTAATTTCTACTTCATGGAGAAAATAAAACCTTTGGGAATTCTGTGAACTTTGTGTCCACCCCCCCAACACACACACACACACCCACCCCATAAAAGTTTTTTACATCTACACTCATCCTGAGGCTAATTCTGCCATATCTGGATCTCATTCCTAACCACAAATAAATTACCTCTGGATTGTGATAACTGCAATCTCTATTAGTGTCATCCTGTCACTATTGAATCACATTCAAGTTTTTTTTTTCATTTTATCAAAACAAATAAATAATGCAACCCTTCAATCTCCTCTCTCTCTAACTCTACCTCCTTTTCTTTCCTCCACTTGACAAACATTTACAAGAGCTGCTCACACTGCTGTCTTTATGCCCTGTCTTTCATTCATAGCCCAATTTATGCTAGCAGCTTCATCCCTTACCAAACCACTAAACTGTTTTCTCAAACGTCACTAATAATCTGCTTATTTGTAAGTACGATGTACAAGTTCACTTGTTATTTTACTTGACTGCTCAGTAGCATTTCACACTAAAAGTCATTCTCTTATTGCAACACTATCATTCATTGGCTTCTGTAGCACCATCTACTTCTGATTTTTGACCATGCCGCAGATAATTTATTTTGGAGGTTCTTCTTTCTCAACTCATCAGTTAGATGTTGGTGCTTGCAAGAATTCTGTTCTAGCCACCTTTACCTGGGATTGCTCTTCCCTGCTCCCAAGGCTCTAATGAAAGTCTTTATATTCGATGGTATTCACTTTCAAATATTTTTCTAGTTTTTCAACACACAGATCCAACTTGCTACTAAATATCTTTACTTGAATATTCCCCCAGATAGCTGATATTTGGTGTGTCCTTATCTAAGCCTGTCCTCTTACATGCAAATAATGTTCTTGTTCTGTACTCATTCTCTCAGTAAATAATGCCACCATTGTATATTAGTTGTCCAAGCCAGAAACTTGGACATGGCATAAATTCCTGTCACCAAATCCAGTTGTTTTGATTCCCCCAGCCTTTACCTTCTTCTAGGCCACAATTATTTCCTAAATGATAATTAACTCATTCCCCTCTTAATTCCTCCAATTGATTATCCTTGTTGCAATCATATTTTTTATAGTCTGTTCATTAAGAGTTGGTGGCATAAGCCCACAGAGAAAAATTAATAAATTATTAATAATTTATTATTAATAAGTTAATGATTATAAAGCCAACAGTTTGTCAGTGAGACAGATTTCAAGCTTTCATAACATGTGAAATTGCTTCTTAGAAAATATTGTGTGAGTACAAAGTTGGACTTGTCCACTGTTGATCTTTATTCAGATTATTAATTGATTGTATGACTTTTTCCTTTTTGACATCATAGCCGGACTCTATACCATTTTATTGAAGAACTCTATGTTCTTTTTTTACAGAATTAAGACTGTTATACACATTATTGCTAATTTTTACTACAACTCTGTAAAGAACATGCTCTTAACTACATTTTTCAAATGAGGAAACTGAGTTTAAGGCAAGTTAAATGAACAATCTGAGTTCACATGGCCAGTAAGTAGAAGAATAAGAATTTGAGCTCAAATCTCTCTGACTACTATGCCCATTCTTATTCTGCTGTGCAGCACCACTTCCTAAAATAATTATTATTAAAATGATAATTGAAAGATTGAACCTGGTGATGCAAGTTTAATTTTGAATTTATTTTAATATCAATTGTATTATAGTGGTGTTTCTTCTTCTCTTAATGAGAGACTAACATTTTATTTTTTATTGTTATTATCCCTGTTTAGCTTAAAGAACACTTTCCTAATTTCATTATTGTTTAGCATACATTTTAGTTTTTGACATAGTTCTTCTGACTCTATGTATATGTATTTATGAGTGTTCCTGCACAAATTTAAGATGAGAGTACAAATCATTCAGGAGTCTTCTTATTGTCTGCATAGTCACTGGGAACATCTATTTTTCAGTTTTATGTAAAAAACTCTATGAATTGAGAGACAAAAGAGCAAATTAATGCCCTAAAGACTGTAGATCCAATTAATACCTGACTTTGCTGCGATTTTTAAAACATTGATGTTTAGTCATGTTGAGTTCAATCTATTATTGGTGTGTTTGTTTTTCTTCCCAAAGAGAGCCGTATGTTTACATTTGCAAATATTCACATAGCTTATCTTAATCTCACTGAAGAACAATAATAGGATTAGTTAAAAAGAGTTAAACTTGTAATGAGTGACCTTTGAAGACAAAATTTAACATGCTATCTCATTTAATCCTTGTACAAATTTTGAGTATTGGGGTTATTGGTTTCACTTTTCAGATAAGGAATTTGAAACATTGAAAAATTAGGTTACAGTTAAAGATTATTGGAATAGGTTATAAACATAGTTTAACCACTATAAAACACAGCTATGTATTTTGAGTAAGACACGGTCTCCGTCCATGAGAAACTTACAGATTACCCAACATTTTAACAAATCTTTGCAAAAACAGTGTTATTAGTACAATTATGTTAGGATCAAATATAAAGGATTGCCAATCCTTTAGGCACAAAGAGGTGGGATACCGGCAACTTCATAGCAATGAATTTAAAAATATGTACAGTGTATATAATGGCATTTAAGGAAGAATGTGATTAATTGTACCCAGTTAGGCCAGCAAAGCCTTCAGAGAAGATAAGATGCTTAACTGAGTGTTGAAAAGCAATTCTGAGGGAGTTCAGTAGACAGATAAAGGATGAAAGGGATGCTTAGTGGATACACACATTAAATGTGGAGACATAAAAAACTGCTGTGTATTCCAAGAAGCCTGTGATGCCTGAAAAAATAGTGTGAGGGTGCAAAGGACTGCTGCCTATGGACACAGGTGTTCAAGTTATTCATTGCATAAGGGTGTGAGATTTAAAGACGTGCCACTCTGGACTTTATGGTGGGGATATGGAACATCCAGGAAGGTTCCCTTCCCATATAAACCCACCCAGCACAGAAAGTGATGGTCTCTCATGGAAGCACATGTGCACACACTCATTGTCGGAGACAATGAAGCCTAGGTGCAGCAGTGCCCTGTTGTGCCCTCACTCTGGGAGTCCTAGGAGGTTGCTTGTCTTTCTTCTTACTCTGGGTGACCTGATTCGCATTCCTACTGTCTTCATAGCCAAGCAGCTAAAAAGTTTCAAACAGAAGAAATGGTTATTGATGAAGGAAACAAAAATAGGGATGATGATGGTAACATTCTTAACAACAATTGAATGCTTTTTATTTACCAAGCATTATGCTAAGGATTTTACAATCATTGTTTTATATAATATTTATGACAACATGAGAATAGGTATTGCTATTATCCTTAACATATAGTTAGCTATACCCTGGGTGCATGTCTTTTGTGGGAGAGATATATGCGTATATATTTCTCAAGCGTTACCACAGGAACATGTTTGTATGGATTGCTTTTAGATATTGTTTATCCTACGTTACTGGGCATCCAAATCTCAAAGGGCTAGTGTTAGAAATGGAAAATGAGAGAGAATACTCCAAATAATAATTTTCTTCTAAAATTCATGTTTCTACTGTGAGATTTCTCAAAGGTAAACTATAATTCATTTATTATCTTATTCCTGTCTTTTTGCATGAAAAAATAGTAAATGCTGTAAGGAAAACCTGGCAGAGTTCAAGTAGGTTTTGAAAACTAGAGATTATATAATTATATATGAGACATAGAAGTGATTGCCATTTATCCTTATACTGCTTATTTGAGAAGAGTCATGAAGCCAGAAACCACCATTCTGAATGAATTGATATGTGATATTAATAGCCAATTGGAGGAAACAATTTACTCCACTATAAATACTAACCAGATATTAAGTAAACAAATATCCTATTGTGCTTTAAAATGGTCTCCTTGGTATGCATTTAATTTAGTATGGATAAGTGATGGCTTGCAGTTCAATGATTCTAGTACTTTAAAAATGTTTTGGACACATGTAGTACAAATTTAAATGTGACCTCAGCCAGTTGTTATGTTGACGGTTATACTGACATACCCAGCTGAGTGACAACATGGCCTTTCTCCTTTTTGGGAGTGAGAATCCACTGAGTCAATCTCTCTATAGATCTGGAATTGGACAGAATATATTTTAAGTATAAAAGAAAATTATTATTGTTGCTAATATTCTAGTTTTTTTCTAAGTGGTGAAAGTATGTTTTTCAATGTAATGTTCACAACCTATATGCAAGTTTTGATTATCTCTATCCTACATATGAGTAAATAGAGATTTCATAAAGTTAAGTAAATTGGCCAAGGTCATGCAACTGGTAAATGGCAGAAACAGAATTTTTTTTTTTTTTTACTCACCACTATACTAATGAGGAAGAAACAGAATTTTAATTCATCTCTAAGTATTAATATTTCTAAAGCTAGAGTTTAGAAATCTGCTTGTCACTCATATATGGACAGTTGGTATGCCAGTTACTTTTGTATAGAGTGAAAAACATCTTAAATCCTTAGCAAACAATATAAGTATCTTGGTTTTACATATGATGGTCATTGCAGTTTTGCCTTCTGCCCCTCCTTCTTGTACTCCCCATCAACTCTTAATTCCTGAATCTCACCCTGCTCTTACATGTCTCACTGCCTTTGCACATGCTATTTCTTCATCCTTGAGTGCTGCCCTGCCCTGCCAACCAAGCATTCATACCATATACCCTATCATCTGATCATCCTTTTCATCTGTATTAGTTTCCTATTGGTACCATACCAGCTTAAATGAGAGAAAGCCAATTATGCTGGCTTTGAAGATGGAGGAAGGGGACCAAAGCTTAGGAATGTGGCAGCTTCTAAAAACAGCTAACAGCTCTCAGTTTACAGCCTAGGTACCTAGGTCTTACAATGTCAAGCAACTGAATTCTTCCAAAAATCCAGATGTGCAGGAAATAGATTCTCCCCTAGAGCCTCCAGAAAGGAATGTGGTCTGCTGACAGATTAATCCTAGTCCCATGAGACCGTTACAGGACTTCTGACATACATAACTATGACAAAATAACTGTATGTTGTTGAAGCTACTAAATTGATGGTAATTTTGTGAGAGACTGAATGCACAAATGGACAATGGCCAGATCATATATAAAAACAGAAATCTGACCCATAAACTCTGCAGCAACAAGTCCAGGAAGCCAAACCACAAGCTCTACAGCAATTGGCCCAAAAGGATCAGGATTCAATCAATAATTGTCAGCTTCTCTAATTTTTGTACCTGCCTCCAAATTAGGACAAACCAGGGAAAGCCAAATATGCTCCCCTCATCAAAGACATAGGATGCCTGCTTCTAGCTAGCTTGCCTACAGCTTTTTCATACAACATCCTCCAATCAGAGCATATGGTGAGCCTTCCCTTTATTTAACTTTAAAGTTTCTATACTCACTTGCCTTTGATTCTTAGCCAAACGCAAGAGATGGTGGCTGACTCCCCAGCTATAGCAAACTCTGAATATATAGCCTTTGCTCATTCTCATTTGGGTGGTCTTCTTTTATTTCCACTATAGGGGAAAAAGAAAAGAAACTTTTTCCTCTACTCATCTGAAGTTCTCCAGCTGGTGCTCTATAAATTCGACTGACAAAAAACAGATTAACAAGAGAAAAACATATAGATGTTCATTAATATGTGTATCACATGTATACATGGGAATATTTTGAGATGAGTAACTCAAGGTATAGTTGGAACTTGGGCTTATACAGTCTTAGGCTAAACAAAGGAAAGGGGGTTTGGGGCTGAGGCAGGGGCAGGGACAAAGTAACCAGGAAAAACATGGTAAACAAAGGTTGTTTGGTGAGGTTGATTATGCAGATTTAAGCTAGTGCCTTCTCCCTGGACAAGAGTTGTTAATAGTCTTCCTTTTCCTGGTATGGGAGAGGGAGGCATCTTTTATTATATAAATGGAAATTTTCTTTATAAATGTTAATTCCTTTAAAATGGAAAACTCATGCCCTGTTTTTAGAGCTTTTCCTGAATCTGCTGGTTCTCAATGGCCTTTAGCTCAAAATAATCCATATGCCAAAGAGGCATATTTTCAGGTGGCCTATCCTGATACCCTTCACCATATTTGTCACAACAGCAATGGAAGACTGATATATCCCATGTAGGGGGCAACTTGGGCAAGCTAAGTGGTAGGGGGCTGGGGGATAGAATTAATTTGTTAATTTGTCTATTTTAACAGATTATGCAGCAGACCACACAGAAACACACACCCAAGAGCATCTTCACAATGTAGATGGCTCCTTTGGTCATATATTGGAGGGCCAGATTTTCGACAGTGTCACTGTGGGGTGGCAAGAGGTATTGCAGCATCAAAGTGGATTCAGACTCGGATACTCTCTACATATTGTGTACTATCCACAGCTGGGGCTCCTTAACATAAATTAAACATAAAATACTAAGCCCCTGCAAACTGAATGGACCCCTTCTTGGCCAAGGGGACCCCAGAAAAACCTTAAAACTGAGTTATTAGCCATGTAGGGAAGGGAGATTGGATATGCCTCCTTATATCTCCTCCCTTTTGGAGTTTAGACACACCAGCATTAATGTTAAAATAGAGATCATAAGACAGACAAAGCAGACTCTTTGTGGTAAGAAGATACTAAATTATAAGCAAGAGCTAAGGCCATTCAAGGCAAAAGTTAAATCGGGCCTAAGAAACCATAAAATCTTATTAAAAGGGTTTTTAAAAATTAATCCAGTAAAATGTGGCTTACTTTCTAACCTGACTCTGGTATAACATCACATGACAAACAGTAAACCCCCTTACCTTAAATTAAGCATTCCTTTCCACTGACTCCATGTTTTCATACAAAGCTTAACTCTTTCAGCCAATTGCCAACTAAAGGATTCCTAAAACCCACCTACAACTTGTTAGCCCCTGGCTTTGAGATACCCTACCTTTTCTGACTGAACCAATGTATAGCTTCCATGTATTGATTTATGATTTTACCTGCAATTCCCCATGAATCTATAAAAGTAATCTGTAACCCAACAACCTAGGGCACGCTTTCTCTGGAACTCTTGAGATTGGGCAGCTCCAAGCTAATATTTGGCTCAGAATAAACCTCTTTAAATTATATTTTACAGAGGTTTTTTTTTTTTCTGTTAACATTAGTCTTAATGAACTGTGGGCATCTTGGGGCCAATTCCAGGAGGTAGATATTGGGGCTTCTTAGAAAACTAGCACGTGGGTTCTTGAGTCATTAATTGAAAAAATAAAAAAAGATATATTGATGTTTGTTTCTCAGGTTTGTGGAGCATGAAATCATGGTTACCTTCCACTTTTCACTTTAAGCACTCTGTATGGTTTGAATTATTTATATTGAGGAGACATTACTTTTATGATCAGAAAAAGAAAACAGCACAAAGACATGCTAATTTTGCAAAACAAAACAAAACAAAACTCTGAGGTCTATATATGGTTTCATTTATTTTTTTCTGAATTAGCCTTCATGAAACAACAGTCTTCTCAATTATTTGTGAATGTTAAGAGCAATAGTTTCCAAAAATCCATGCAGCTTGTTATGAGTTTCCTCTCAACATCTAATTTTTATATTTAACTTTATGTGAGTGGATTATAACCAAGTTTAATTTTTTATTATAACATTGCCATTTCCAAGGCATCTTTTCATTACACTCAGGACTGTCATATGTTGAACTACATTTCATTATATCTTAATTATTTTGTTCCTTCATTGAGAGAAGGAAGATTCACCTTAAGGTGGAGTTTTAGAAATTATCAAGAGATTCTCTCTATCCAAACTATCACTGAACAAAAGCAAAGTATGTCACTAATGGGCCATCATTGTTGAACTATGTCCCTGTGGCCATTGTAAACAATTACCAGCAAAATGGCAATATGTTAATTCAAAGGTTGCAGTCATCCTCTTCTGAGCTGAGGTTATAGCTCTTTCCCATCTGTTAATTTCATATTATTAGAATTTAGATTTCTTGAGGAAGCAGATGGCAATAAACTTTAACAGGTGTTTATGGTGCAGTGCCTTAACTTTAAATGCTGAACAGGTACAGCTTGAAGTTTGCTGGGCTGCACAGGGAATTAGTACTTTAAATGATGTGTGGGTAGAGAATTAATTTGTTTTGAACTACCTGAGGAAAATTCAATATACTGTGCACAGTGGTTCATGCTTACTTGACATGGTGAAATACAATGAGAAATGTCAGAAAAAAAAAAAGATATAAAGAAACCCTGAACTGTATTCTTCAAACCAGCCTACCACTTGTCCTGCTAATAAAACGCCAAACAAGAGCATGATCCAAGGCTACTGCAGTGGATGAAAGTGGAACAAATAGGGAAGCATTCATGCATCAGTGACTGTTTCAATGGTTATGTGCATAGCACAGCTGATATATACTTCCCTGAAATAAAAATAAAATGCAAAACTGCATTCCTATTCTGTACATCTTCACAACATTTTCTACATGCATCATGTTGTGCTTCACTTGGCAATGTTCTATCTCACTCGAATGGAGCACTGTCAACTGTTTTATAATTCATACAATGGGAGAAAAAAGAGTAGAGAGCAATATGATGCCTAGACTTGTAGGTGTTTTCTGCAAAAATATAAATTGTTTAAAAGCAAGGATCATATCTTTCCACATAGAAGGAATTAATATAAAACTGTGTAGGAAATACTGATTGATGAACATGATATGGGTTTATCAAATCAACTATTTAATAATACTGTTTACCTAAATCATGTACACGTTCCCTGACTTGCCTGGTGTTGTAATGACTGCAAAAGTGATCCACACCTTGACTTCTAAACCCTGTGTAGGTAGGACTTTACTTCAGTGCTTTATCCCAGCACACACACAAAAAATATACATTGTTCAGCACAAGGTAATCACTCGATAAATATTTGTTGAATATGTTAAATGGATCATAGATGTAAAAAGACTAGAGAGGACCAAATGCTTGTACTTTATAACTGGGGGTGAAACTGCAGAATAATTATTGAGACAGTCATACAACCAAAAGTTCTTTCCATGCCGCAGGCATCTAAATGGTGTTGCTGATTCCTGCATAATTATTGCCAGC
The DNA here is from genome assembly GCA_023783475.1 of Daubentonia madagascariensis. NCBI lineage: Eukaryota > Metazoa > Chordata > Mammalia > Primates > Daubentoniidae > Daubentonia > Daubentonia madagascariensis. Next base: position 16,545,063 of record JAKFHU010001684.1, on the reverse strand, counting down.
ATGTGTTTGCTCAAGAAAATAAATAATGTGTATATAATGATGGTCAGATTAACCAGTGGTGAGGCTTATGGAGAAGACAATACATTTCCATTATTTTTATTTGTTCTGGAGTTGGTTGATGCCCCTGGGCCACAAATTCTGCCTAAAAGTTTATCAGATGACTTATTGATCTGCCTTCTCTGATCTACCTTGAGTTCTTTAGACAGTCAGAGTGACACTGTTTTCAACTGTCTTGGGCTGTTGAAAAACTTCACTAGCTATGTGTGGTTCATGAGTGTAAACTAGATCATGCCATTCCCTCCTGAAATATAACTTGACTATAGAGTGGCCCTTAGAAATTGCAATTCCTGACTCAAATATATGTCTTAAGCAAAAATCAGCAAGTAGAAAAAATTTCAATGATTGCCTAAAAGAATGTTCTCCGGGATATCTTCTATTTCCCCTCCAGATCCTACGAGCCTTTCCAACCCACTTTGTACTTAAGGAGGTGGACAGATATGGACTCCATCAGTGGGTTTCCAGTTGGTTTGGCCAATGGGAAGCCACCAAAAATTCAGAAAGGAATGAAAGAGAAGCCAGGGTATTAATTTCCCCTACTCCCTTGCTGTGAGCTTGTCTCAGGCCAACTTTGTCGCTCAACTAAAGATCCAGCAACCTGATTCCTTACTTTGCCCTTTAGTTCTCGATGTAGTAAAATGCCTTGCCATTACTGCCCCCAGTACTGCACTATTCATTGTAGTTTTCTTCCACAACAGCTTGCACTTTTGAAAATAATGCCTTTAATAAATTCTCCTCAAATTACATGATTTGAGTATATGCCATCTGTTTCCTGCCCAGACCCTGATTGATGCAGTCTCTAAGTGATTACTAAAACATTTTAAAGTGTTCACAGTTTTAAATTGCACCCATTTGTTACTTTAAGTTTCTTAAGTGATAGAAGATTGGAAGGAAGTGGGTAAGAAATTCTTCTTATCTACCTTTTTTTCTAGAAGCGAAATTTCTGTTTACTTGCAACTATTTTAAAGTTAAGTAACTACTTAGAATTGAGGAGAAAATAATAAAGCTGTTCTTTTGAGAAATGGAAGCTGTCAAGGCTTTATTGCCAGAGGAAGCACCGAAAGTAATCAAGGCTCTTTTACAAAATGTGATGTGTACCTTTCTGTCAAACTCCATTAACTTACAGGTTTGAATTATAGTTCTATTTCACAAAATAGTATGATGGAATCAGACATAATATTAGAAGCTGAGAGTTCTGTTTAAAATTATCTTTTCTTTATTCTAGAGAGAAATAGAATATTCTGACATATATCCTTCTAATCAACTCTTAATAGCTAATTCAATAGCCACCTGCATCGAATTCTGCTGTTCTCAGAATAGAACACCTAGATAGTCAGAGAGAATGTGTTTGCTCTCCTATTTGTGTGTAAGTGAGCTACAAGGTGAACCTCATGTGAACCAATGGGGAAAGTGGTATCTTTATATGACCCATAAATTGGGCAATTTTGTCCTCTATTCGCTACATATCACAATCTGAGTTCATCCTACAGATATCTAATAATGTGCCACAGAATCACACATGAGCAGGAGCACATAAAAAAGGCTGAAAAATGTTACATAAAAACTGTATGTGTTGTTATGGGTTTGTTTTCTGTAGCTTTTTTTGTAAAAATCTTAGAGAGATGGACATTTTATAGATCAATTTAGTTAGAAATTTATTGGGTCAGTTAACAAATTTTGCAAAGTATTTAAGAAATTTTAAACATCTTTATTTGGAAATGCTGCTGATATGAAGTTACTATTTGGCTTAGATGGCTTTGATAATAGCCTGAACAACTAGTATAACTTTAAAAAAAGCCTTCCTCTATCAAAACATCACACGTACCCTATAAATATATACAACTATTATGTACCCATAATAATTAAAAAGAACAATTTCTTTTAAAAAAGTCTTCTCTCCTTACTGACTCTTAAAATGGAGATGATCTTAGTATTTTTCCATAGTGCTGTATTAAGGATTAAATTAGATAAAGTCTTATAAAGCTTTTGGCAGGGTACCTGGCATAAAACACTTAGCTGTTACTGTTATTTTGTACCCCTGTGTTCAACAAAAGTGCTGCTGCTTTTTTTCTTTTTCTTTCAAACAGGAGGGGTAGATTTTGATGAGAGAATAAGTTTGGGATGGGGGTGAAGAAAGACTAGTAAGTGCCCTTTGGAGAAGAGGAAGGATTAATGGGCAAGTAGAGCAACCTGGAGGCACCTCTTAGATCAAGAATCATCCACACCCCTGCTCTTGAGAGGTGAGGAAGGAATATTCTAAACCTTTAGACCACCACTATGTGCCCATGTTGGTTACAACTCATCTGTTTAGAGGCTTGGTTTAGCGCTACTAGGATTCCATGTGTTTCATTACCTAGCTTCTTCCCATATAATAGTTTTACCACCAAAAATATAGTTGAACTTACATAAGCTTTCCCCAGATTCAGTTCCCTCCTTTTTGCTCTTTCAGGCCTGGAGTTTTTACAGCTTTGCTCTTGCAAGTCTCTGGGAGCTACACCATCCCTTTTTAGTTCCTACTCACAGTTCTGGGAGTATCCCCTTCATGAAACTCTTTTTAAGTACCTCCACTTGAGGGTGCTGTCTGTTTTCTGACTGCTTACTGACTGATACGGGAAGCATTGCGGGAGCGGACACACCAGCATCTGGCCACACAAGTGTAAGTAACAACCATCTAGCCATGGGCTGGGAATCTAACTTGAACGGTCAACTTTTTACTAACCTACTCCCCCTTGACCCAAGACAGCTGGATCTGGAAGCAGAAGGAAGAGATGTCAAAAGAAAGAGAGAGGAGGGGTGGTTCTACCCTAAGTCCCCCTGGAGCCCAGTAACTATTCAGATATCTCTCTGATCTCCCTCTACAAATAGAGGTATAGAGTTCCCCAATCTTAGAGTCAACCATCACCTGCAGCCTACTAAGCACAAAAGCCTTTTCAAGGACTTCTCACTTGACCTAGCTGCCCCAAAGCCTCACAGGGCGTTTTTTACTAGTTGAATCATTGCCTTACATTATTGTCTGATAGCTGTCCTCATTTACTATTTTCTAAATAATTTAATAACTTATCATTGGCCTGGTTTCAATTTTCATTAATATCCATTTCTGCTTTTCTTGGTGTTTGCCATTTTGTGTCAAATTATATGGCTGATTTGAAGATTTCCATCTCTAATTAACGTATTAATTACCGCAGGCTGTTTCTCAAATTTGAATATGCAAAACCAAAAAGGTAATGAGTTTCTTTATAGGCGCTTTCATGTGTTAAAAGTTCTAAGCTCCCTCCTTCACCCCTACTTGAATGAGAGTAATAGCCAGTCTTGGGCTTTATCCTGGTTGGACATTCACTATCTGTTTCATCTTAGAAGATATGCTTAATCTCTCTGAGCCTCACCTTTCTCATTAATAAAATGAGAGTCTAATATGTTTCCTACAGGATGATTGTGAGGATAGAATGCAGTAAGGTGCAAAACAGCTCTATCCATGGCCATACATATTAGGCACATCATTAATGTTAGTTGATCCTGTTAAAGATCAATATTAATTTGTAGAGTCAGTCCAGACTCACAGCCTCAGAGCAGCACAATCCCAATACCTGTGAAAAAAGACTATACTTTTTTTTCTTTCCTGAGAGTTTAGTTTAATGCAAGTTTTGGATACAACAACTATAACCATTAACATGCAAAATAACTTGTCATAATAATTCCCTTATTAATTAACTTTAGCTCACAAACTCTACCATATGCAGAGTTAAGCAGAAGATGAACAATAAATTAGACAAGGCTTTAAACCAGTTTGATTTTATGTTAGGAGCCTTACTCATAGCTATGTGATAAGATAAAATCTATATGGAAAATATTTTATTTTCTAGTAAGTATAATTATAATGAAGTTTAAATTTTAAATAAATACTGCTTTGCAAGTTCAGTTTTATCTTATTATTAAATCAGATTTGTTTACAAATTCATAGTAGTTAAATGTAGTCTTAATAAAATATTGGAATTACTTTATCAAACGATGTATTCATAGCATGACCTAGATGACCTCAGAAACAAAAAAAGTGGTAGGTACATGTGGCTCATTAATTTTTATATTAATTTTAGTATTTTCTCTGGTGTGTATCATTGCTATCTTTACATTAATTTGGTCTATTAAACCCCTTACTCAAAAATAGAAAAGAAAGTTTCAATTGATCTGTTTAAAAATCAATTTGTCATTTTCTGAATATTATTCCTTTTTATTCAGGTATTCATGACAGGTATTCAGATCATTTGTTAAAATCATCTGGGTGACAAATGTGTGAGATACTGAGAAAACAAATATGGATTTGATGCAGTGTGTGGCCTCAAAGAGCTTGGCAAAATAGATAAATTAAGCATGGATTTGTGCCCTGACTAAAGTGGATCACAATGGAAGAAGGAATGATGTCTCTCTTGTATTTAATAGGTTAGGTTTTATTAAGAAGATGATGCTGGAATCAGGTTTTGAAAAGGAGTAATGTTTTTGAGTGGTCAGGATTAGAATGACATAATGGGAAGAATTCTCATTTTGTGATAGAAATGCCCTATTTTTTGCCTCATGTTAGCCTCAGAATTAATCATTTTTTATTAGAAATAAACTCATTAAAGCACTCTTTTCAAATAAGTATTTATGCTTGAGTAACTTATCCTTTTAGTCTTCTCAAAAGTACTCTAAGTTGTTTTTTTAATCTATCCTCAGCTAATAATGTCAAGGGTCCTTTAGGCACAGAGTGGGCACTAGTTCCCTTAGACACAAGAGATCTTAGGTACATAATTTACCTACTCTTGTACTTTGTTTTCTTAATGCAAACTTTGGTGTAAAATGTGAGTTTTTATTATTACTCTCAGGAAAAAATTGTGAAATATTTGAAAATGGGCAAAGAAGAACAATATATTTCTGGTTGTCTGTGCACTCCTCCAAGTCATCCCCAACTTTCGTTATCTTTAAACTATTATAAATTCTCTAAACTGTGACATAGGAAGGCACATGATCTTGTCCAGAGATATCAATTGATGCCCACTCCCCCCACCTAGTGGGAAAAGCCAGTTTTGTAACTATGTATAAATTCATTTTTGCTTTTCTGAAAGATCTAAATATAAATGCCATTTTGAATTCTCCTTTGAGTCAGTTGTAATATCTTAGTGGTTCTTTCATTAACTAATGAGTTAAATAAAATCTTTGATATGTGTTCATTTTACGTTTGTATCAGAGTTTTAATTTTAAATGTTTTGAAAATATACTTCAACTGCCATTTGCAGTAAGATTCCCTTTACCCCTAATAGATGCAACCAACACATACTTTGTATAAATATCAAATACTTTCTCTGTGTGGTATAGGATAGTTGAAGAGAAAATTATGGCAGTATCATAGTGGTATGTACAAAATATTAAGGGTTTCTGAAGAAGGTGGGTCAGGGATACTTCATAAAAAGGGCCACATTTTTGTTAAATTTAAAGAGAGTTGAGATCAAACAACATTCTAGGCATAGGATGTTTTTCTTGTACAAAGATGTGATAAATACAGTAGGGTAAAAAGGTGTGTTATGTCTGTGGAATTAGTTCATAGCAGCTGGGGATTAAACTACACAAGAGCATGGGGGAGAAAAGTGGTCTGCAATGACTCTACAAGAGGTAGCCTGATGACAGATTTTAAAGATCTTTATATTGGAGAATTTAGAGTTCATCCTCTATGCAATGCAGAGCCATTGAAGACATGACATACTCAAATTTGATTTTTTATCAATCAGGCAAAGGATGGATTAAATGATGGAATATTACAGTATTAAGAAAAAAATTAGGAGCTAGAGCTTGTTCAGTTGAGTTGATGGAACATTATTTGGTGTAGGCTGGTAGCATTGGAAATAAAGCAGAGTAATAGTATAAATTATTAGAATAAAAGATAAAGATATTTTCATGTTCCAGCAATGAAAAAGAATGTTCTCTTCTACCATATATAAACGTTGGGTATGATAATTATCCCCAAAATGAAGAAGCAACTTTTCTTAAAACCTAATGTGTGCTTGTTAAATAATTTTCAAAAATTAAAAGAAAACATAGACTTTTAGGAATCTTGTATTTGACACTTTTCCAAGTGTTTTGCTTTGTTAGTCAGCTATCTCAACTTCTAAAGTAGTTATGAGGGAAACTTCGAAAATCAATGGCCTCTCTAGCCACCTGAAAAATAGTATTATGCACACAACATTTTTAAATTATTGAGCCATAGTTTATATTTTTGTCTACTAGGCACAAAACAATTTTAAGAACTTTTAGGACGTATTGGCTTAAAGAACCCAAAAGGAGATTATATTGTGCCTTTGATTACTAAGTGTAAGAAAATTAGGGACTCAATCAATATCAAACTTATTTTTAGCCTGATTAAGAGCTTCCTTCTGTGTGCTATATTTAAACACAGTTAATAAATATAAATGCTGTTTTGATTGAAAAATTCTACCTAGATTTTAATGTCTACATTTTTCATTTCCAAAAAAGAAGGGCAAATATAAAAATTTGCTGTAGTTTCAGTAGACAGTGTGATTAGTATTATAATCAAGTGTTTATAAAGTGCCTAATTATGCATATTGCACAAAGAACTGTACAAACCTATTTTTTCCTCTGTAGGTAGGATGCAGGATTTTTATTTATAGACATTCAGGGTTAGCCCTAGATGACTTATTACAGTTATATCTAATATTTGTGTATAATTTAAAGTTTTATATTACTTTTGCTTGAACTTTCTAAATTAATTATCTGCTCAACACTCTGGGTTAGTATTCTCAGCGCTTACTGATGAGGACATTAACTTGGAGAGGTTAAACTGTTTTACCCAATCTCATATAATAAGTGGCCCAGAAAAAAAATTAACTTAACTCTCCTGATATCAACTTAACCGTCTCTTCTAATTCTTCATCCAAAGTTATTTGCTCAGTAACTTTATGTGTAGACACTCTTGCCAAACAAACCCCAACACTAGTCTAGGACACCAACAATTTTTGCCCTTCTATAAAGTGCCTCATGAACCATAATCACCTCTGCAGCTTCTCCCCTTCTATAAAAGTTGCCATTTCTTTGGCAAGGATGACTTGAGTTCACAATTTGCTAACTTAAAAAATTTTACTCATATATGGGGTGAAGAGTTAACAGTCATTTTATTCTTTATGGGGTGTTTTGATTTTAAATTTAAAAACTTGTTCAGCTAAAGTAAGCCTGGAATTTTAGATAGAAGAATTTCAGATAATAGATGATGGTATTTTATGACATCCCTTTCTTTTAGGGATGTGACCTACTATTTTAGGATTAAAAACTGAACTTTTAGAGATGATATATAGGAAACAGACATGTCGGAATGAAAAATGATTTTGTGAACAAATGATTGGGGAAAAAAGATTCATTTTAGAAATCGCTTGCAAGCAGTGCTTTTCAGTATTATAGAAGAAAAATAATAATTATGGAGAAAAATTAAATGCTTATCTACAGAAGCTGTTTGTTCAAATTCATACACCATAGAGAGTTTCAGGAGTGCTTTAGAAACTTATTTCCTGAAGTGTGTAAATTTATTGTTAATTGTTTTATTCCATACTTTAAATATTTATGTCTTTCAGTAATGGATAAAAGATGAATTAGTTAGCTGTTGATGGAAATTCAAGATTACTTTTACCTTTTATTTGATATACTTAAGATATATCAGGGTGGTTGCAAATTAACTGTATTCAGGATTTTGTCTTGATAAAAGATAATGAGTTGCTTTAAATATTTTTCTTTTAATTTAAAACAAGTGAAGTGACTACAATTAAGGTCAATTAGTAAGAAACTTCATATCTGATAGATTTATGATTAATTTTAAAGTAGTTTTCTAGAAATAAAGCCATACATCTCATGTTTCTGCAAATTACCTAGAATAACTATGATGAGTATAATTTTAAAAAATAGTTAACTCTTGAATTTTCTTCTCTTCCTTTAGTAAGATAACCAGCTAGCCTCTGTAGTAGTATACAATATATGAATTATACAAGATCCTTTAATTTTTTTGTTTAACCATAATCAATCAGACATAATTCTATGTGTAGCATTTTACTAGCTTATAAGGACATAAAAATAATAGAACATGGTAATACTAACAGATGCTCTGAGGGATCACCTATATTCTATACGTGCTCCTTCTTACCTCCATTGTGGAGTAGTAGTCCCCCGGTAGTCTGAATTAGTCACCCTAGCCAATACCATAACTCCCTTCTTGGCCTGTTGACTCAGAGGCATGAGGAGCCCAAATTAGCCAAGTGGTAGTTTTAACTTCTGGTCCAGTGGAACCATTGTGTCTCTGGTGAAAGCATTCCTCCATCTAGAACTAAGACCCATAGACCAGCAAAACATAAAGTCACGAGAACAGGAAGGAAAAATTTTGCTAGTGGGTCAGTAGGAGTAATGGTGAGTGGTGCCACTCTTATTTCCACCCCTTGATTTTTGAACCCCTGAATTAGGGTGATTGGTGAAATGGTACCAATATTGGACACTGATTCAGAGAATATATAACATTCTTAAGGACCTTGCCCCAGCCCTGTAAGGTACTGCCACCTAGCTGGCACTGTAACTGAGTCTTCAAAAGGCCATTTCACCATTTTATCAAGCCAGCTGCTTCAGGATGATGACAAACATGGTAAGACCAGTGAACTCCATGAGCATGGGCCCATTGCCACACTTCTTTGGCTCTGAAGTGATTTCCTTCATCAGAAGCAATGCTGTGTTCAATACCATGACTGTGGATAAGGTATTCTATAGGTCCATGGATGGTAGTTTCAGATGGAGCATTGCATGCAGGGAAGGCAAATCCATATCCTGAGTAAATGCCTATTCTAGTAAGGAGAAAACGCTGCACGTTTTATATGGAAGCAATCCAATGTAGTCAACTTGCCACTAGGTAGCTGACTGATCACCCTGGGAAACAATGACATATTGGGATCACAGTGCTTTTCTCTGCTGCTGGCAGATTGGGCAATCAGTGGTGGCCATAGCTAGGTCAGCCTTGGTGAGTGGAAGGCCATGTTGCTGAGCCCATGCATGACCTCCATCCCTACCACCATGGCCACTTTGTTCATGAGCATGTTGGGCAATGACACAGACATCTAGGGAAAGAGGATAACAGATTTCCACAGAACGGGTTATCCTATCCCCTGCCTTCCCCCCTCTTTTGATTTCCTATGGCCTGTACGTCTCTTTGTGCCTGTGTGTGGCCATCAATTAGCTCCCAATTATTAGAGAGTACATGTGCTGTTTCAGAACCATCTTAAAATAGGCCTGAGTCTTCTCTTTCATTGTCAATTGATCACAGGAAATGCCCCTTGAGGGCATAAGTTCAGGCTGAGAGAGAGAGAAGGTAGTTGGGACCATGAGCATTTGGGACCACTTCTCAAAGTAACCTACTTGTGCCTTCAGGACCTGCTCAGGGCTGATAATGTATATACCACTTCCATTTGATGATGGAGGGTTGGTGTGCATGCCCAACTTTATGGCTTGGTGGATCAGATAACCCCATTCATGATGAGCAGCTCAGGTTGCATGGTAACTTGATGACCTATGGGCAAGCATTCAGTTTCTCTTAAGGCCCAGTAGCAGACCAAGAGCTATCTCTCAAAAGGAGAAGGTGTCCATAGGGCCTCACTCCAAAATTCTAAAGGCCTGTGTCCATTCACCTATTGGGGGCCTGATGAAGATTCCAAACAGCATTCCTATCGCCACTGACACTTCAAACACCATATGATCTAGTGGGTCATATATCCCAAGTGGCAGAGCAGCTTGCACAGCAACCTGTACCTTTTACAGGGTCTTTTGTTACTCTGTGCCCCACTCAAAACTAGCAGATTTTCAGGTCAGAGTAACACACCTAAATGAAGAATGTTTCTCCCAAAATCCAAATAGGCTCACTAGGTATTATGCCTCTTTCTTGGTTGTAGGATGGGCCAGACACAACTTATCTTTCATGTTAGAAGATGTATCTCAACATGCCCCACATCACTGGACCCCTAGAAACTTCACTGAGGTACCCTGGTAAAATTTATTTCCTACTATCAGACATGCAAATGTCTTACCAAAAAGTCTAGAGTAGTTGCTGCTTCTTGCTCACTAGGTCCAAACAGCATAATGCCATCAATGCAATAGACCACTACAATAGCTTTTGCAAAGGAAAGGCTGTCAAGATCCTGCAAAATACATTATGAAATCAGGCTGAAAATGTGATATACCTCTGAGGTACAACAATGAGAGTATATTGCTGAAAGCAAACTGCTTCTTGTGGCCTTTATGGACAGGTGTGGAGAAAAAGTTTGTTGCCAGATCAGTAGCTACATACCAGGAACCAGGGCTTATGTTAATCTGCTCAAGCAATGAAAGCACATCTGGTAGAGAAGATGCAATTGGAGTCACCTTGATTAAGCTTATGATAATCCAGTGTCATTTTCTAAGATCCATCTATATTCTGCACAGGCCAAATAGGAATGTTGAATGGGGATGTGGTGGGAATCATCACCTCTTCATCTTTCAAATTCTTGATGGTTGGCATTAATACCTACAGTGCTTCCAGGAATGCAGTATTGGTTTTGATTTACTATTTTCCTGGGTAAAGGCAAGCCTAATGGCTTCCACTTGGTCTTTCCCACCACAATAGCCCTTACTCCATACGTTGGGGAACCAATGTGGGGATTCTCCCAGCTGCTAAGGATGTCTATTACAATTATGCATTTAGAACTAGGAAAATAACCACAGGATGAATTCACAGACCCACTGGATCCACTGTGAGACGGACCTGAGCCCCCCTTGATCACTTGACCTCCATAAGTCCCCACTCTAACTAGAGGGCCATGTTTTGGGTTTCCTGGAATTAATCTCAGTTCAGAGTCAGTGTCCAGTAGTCCCCCCAAATTCTGATTATTTCCCTTCCCTCAATGCACAGTCACCCTGGTAAAAGCTCATGGGTTCCTAGGGGGAAGGTTGAGAGAAAGAATAAGACTGTACCTTTTCATTAGTGTCCTGGAGTCCTTCCTCAAGGGGACCTGGCCTCCCTTTCATTTACGGGATTCTGGGTCTTTAAACTGGCTCAAGTCTGAGAATTTATTGAGATGCTATGACTGTCTGTTTTTATGATTCAAGTAGACTTTGTTCACTTGACCTAGATCTTTTTTTCTTATACAGATCAAGTAAGATAAATTCTATCTAGGCTTTCTATTTATTTCACTTCTAAGAACACCATGATTAATGAGCCGATGCAATAGGTCTGTGTAAGTCAGACTATTCTGATTGGTACTTTGAATTTGCTATTCATTACAGTGACTCTGCCTACCTTGCCTTTGGCAGGTGAGTGCCACCACTTGGCCCCTGCCACCCTGAGATCCAATTGTCAGGGTGGCAGTCTGTCCTCAGTTCTTGGTGTACTCTTGACTGAGGAACGACCAGACACACCAAAGTGTCAAGTCCAGACTATCATCCTGGTTCTCTGACTCCTTGCTTAGAAAAATCGCCAGCAGGGCCAATGTGACAGAGTAGCCTCAAGCAGGAAGCTGTTTCACATGAGCAGTTCTTTATTGTAGAATAAAACAGGTCTGTCTCCGTGAGTGGAGACAGAGGGACTGACTGACCCACTCCCTCTCTGACTTCTTGGATTGTTTCCTTTTATTAGCCCAGTCTGGGGGAGGGCTCTTGGGAGGTGTAGGATGTTATCAGATGATCAACAGGTGTCCTCAAAATTCCTCTGCAGAGAACTCCCTCTCTGAAAGCCTTCGGGGTCAGGGGGTGGGGGGAGGTCTGAACCACAGTGCAGGTTCAAGCTAATGGCATAATAATTCCCTTAGGTTACTCTAGGTCACTTTCTAAATCCTATCAAGCCTGGGCTGGGGAATTCCCAATTGATAAAGCATTCTCTCCTTCCCCAGGTGTAGCAGTTGCTGGGGATAGGATTAAGCATGGGGCAACATCAAAATGGAGCGCCTGCTGTTATCCTTCTTCCCAGGTGGAGCAACTGCTTGAGACAGCACCAAAGCAGGGCATCCTTGTCCCTAGAAGAGCTGGAGATCCTAACTATCTACCTAATACAATCAATCCCATTGCATTTTGATTTCCCAATTGTGTGGCTGTGGTTTCCACTGTCAGGGCTGGCCTGCAGAAAAGAGCAATCACAGAGCTTTTCCAGGATGTTGAAGCTCTCCTCAAAAGTTTATTTCTCAAAGTATTGGTAAAAGTGTGTCTTCTGGACCCTCCCAGTGAGGGTAAATAAGTCCGGAATGATGAATCCACTCTAACATTCTAGTCTTCCTAAACCTGTGAATTCCTTCTTCTACATCAATTCCAGGGAAATCAGCATTTGCAGTTCACTCACAGTGGGCCATCTTTTGAACCATGTTTCAGCCAACCAGCAAAAATGTTAGAGCCCTTCCCAAAGTCCCTGAGCTGCAATATTAAATGCAGAATCTCTGTTTAGTGGACCCATATCAATAAATTCAGACTGATCCAAATTCATATTTCTTCCACCATTATCCCATACCCTTAATATCCACTCCCCAGACATTTTCCCCATATTTCTGCTTATATAAATTAGAAAACTTAAGTAGTTCTTTTGAGGTGTAGGACACTTCCTCATGGATCACACTTTGTATATCACCTTTAGGGGCCTGCTGAAACCTAATTCTGGTTATAGGTCAAGAAGCAGGGGGATTCTGAGGAGAATCAGCATTGTCTTATATGGCACCTGCCTCAGGGGAAGCTATTACTGTTTCATCAGGCAATGCAGAGTTAATCCCCTCAGAGATGAAAAGCTGATTCCACTGTTAGTGGGGGGTGCCTACTTCTGGGGGTGAACATGCCACTGATACTGGAGGTAGGGAGGCTACTTTCACTGGGGTTGGGGAGGCCACTTCTCTGATGGAGAAGCCACTGCCACTGGGGGTGGGGAGATCTCTTCCCCTGGCAAAGAAGACTCATCACAATTTAGGGGCTTAATGTCCCCAGCTTCTTTAGGGTCTTCCCACACATCCCCATCCCAACTTACAGTATACCTTTTTTTCCCCAATTAATGCCCTCACCTTAACAGTAGACATCAAGAAGCAAGGCTGGAAAGTTCAACTTGCATTGTAATTAAGCCAATTGCAGGATAAGGTCAAGATTTTGATTATCAGCAATTTCAACTCTTCTGCTACAGGGTATAAGGCTCTCACTCATGGCACACCTAAAAGCTGTTATGTCATTTATGTAGCCCATGATCTGGGAATTAGAATTCCTAAGCTCATCTTTTTCTCTCACCACTTTGTCCAGTACATTAGGAACAACCAACAATCATTATATTACTTAGTTTTTCAAAAATGATTGAAAATACCATATTCAAAGTTACTTCGTTCTTTGCTTCTTATGAGTGGTTGGTTAAGAATATCTAATGCAGCAGATATTTTACATATCTCTAAAATAGTTTACTCCATGAACTATGAGTGCTCCTTTTGCATTTTAAAATATAATCAGATTAGATAGCCATTTCCAGAAACCCCAAAAACAATTAAGAACCACAGTCTGTATCAGTCAGGATTCTGTTCTAGAACCGCAATCTGAAACAGTACCAATAAGATATATATATAGATATATAACAGGGGATTTATTATGAGAATGGCTCATGCAATCATGGAGGCTGTGAAGTCCCACAATATGGCATCTGCAAGGTGAAGAACCAGGAAAGCTAGTGGAGTAATTCATCCAAGTCTGAAGGCCTGAGAACCAAGGGAGCCAATGGTGTAATCCCTACTCAGAGGCTGAAGGCCTGAGAAACTTGTGAGGGAATGAGGATGAGGCAGCGGTATAAGTTCCAGTGTCCAAAGGCCCAAGAACTGGTAGCTGCCATGTTTGAAGGAAGGAGAGGATGGCTGCTCCAGCTCAAGAAGAGAGAGAGCACTTACCCTCTTCCACCTCTTTGTTCTGTTTGGGTCCTTAATGGATTGGATGATGCCTGCCCACACTGGTGAAAGCAGATCTTCTCTACTCAGTCTACTGATTCAAATGCTAATCTCTTCCAGAAACATCCTCACAGACATACCCAGATATGATGTTTTACCAGCTATCTGAGCTTTCCTTAGCCTAGTCAAGTTGACACATAAAACCAACCATCATTTACCTAATCCATAACTTTCTTACAACTAAATTTCATTCATCCTTAAATCCTGAAGATCCTCAAATTAGCACATTGTCGTTCTTGTCTCCTGGGCTCAGCTACTTCCCTTTCCTCATTCCAAGCACACTCCTCAATCATCAGTGCAAACACTTCAATCATCCTGGCACTTTCATTGATTTGGCTTAAACACTAGGCTGATAATGAATGCACAATTTCGTTTTTCCCTTCCCTGACCAGAAATGTCAAAATATTAACTCTTAGTAATCTTTTTAGAGTCAATGATACACTTATGCCCATCAACAGTGAAGGATTTGATAAGCTGCAGACTCCATTCTATTTTGTAAATTTTCTCATTTCTGTCCAGTAGAAAGCAACCATACTTCTTAATATACTCATTTCTATAAATATGATAACTAGTAAATATAAATATTTTCTTCAAGTTATTTCAAGTAGTTAATGAGAAATTAATAGGGTATTATTCATTTAAAAAGTACTCACAAAGGGTTTATAAAAATAGTGGGGGGCTATACATTCCACTAGGACAAGAGAGCATTAGATTTAAGTCAGATTTTTCAATGGCCTGTCAAAGCTTAATATATTTCAAAGCAAAAGTAGATTTTACAACAAGGCCAATGTCATATGTTGGCATTGCAAAAAAAAATAATTTTTTCTTTCATAAGATATTACTTTCCCCAAAAATTGAATTAAACTATTAATTTATTAATAATTATTAATTACTTATATCTGCTTATTTTTATTTCCTTACATTTAAAACTGAATTTGGACTTACTTCTGTAATATTCTGAGACTGTCAATTTCTTTTCAAGCTCATAATTTCATATAGCAAAAACCCCCTAAGCATTACAAGATATGTGAATTCTAAGATATTTTTTCCAAATTCAAAATTCTGTGATTGTGGCAAATATGGATCAATTGCAAGAAAGATATTTCTTCTAAACTCTGAAAATTGTTCAATATTGTCTAAATGGGTAGTTAAAGTGTGTTTGTTCAAAATAACAGTGCATTTTGAATTTAAACTTCTAAAATAAATAGCTTATCCTAAGCATGAAACCTTTGAAAACAAATTCAGCAAACCCTGAGATTCCTTAAAAAACAAAACAAAACAAAAACAAAAAACCTTAATACTAAGAAATTCAATGAAGACTACAAGAACATTATTTTTTTTCTTTTTGTAAAATGTTTTTAATACCATATGGGGCAAATGAGTGTTATAACATTAAGGAAGGATATATTTGAAATAATTTAAAGATGATCAAGATTCTTTACATATGATACATTAGTTTTAAACAAATAATGAAATACTTTTAGCACCACATAATTTTTTGGGGTCCTGAGATATGTGTGTGTGTCTGTGTCAGTGTGTCTGTGTGTGTGTGGGGTGGTGTGTGCCCTGTGTCTTCAGGGTGACAATGAAGGAATGGGGGTTGTTGTGGTCAGAATTGTCACATATTTCTAAACACTTTATTCTTATCTGAAAACCGAGTAAGGAGAACTACACGCTCTCTACGATTCCCTAAAATTGTAAGAATTCTATGCAAAGCTTGGACCAGTTTATAAAAGAATCAATTATAACATATCTCTTTATTCTCTCATATCAGTTTATTATGAGTTCCAACACAGCCTAGGCAAAGAAAAAGATGTTCTTTCAGTGATTTGTAATAGCAGATTAGTTTCAATTCTTCCTCCTTTACTTTTACTTATTTTTATTCAGTCATTTTCTTGTCTCTGGAGGTGAACAAACCACTTGCCCTTGGCCTTAATAACTTTGAAAAGCAATCTGAGCTTAAAAATCAATTTAATGACATGTTCCTATAGCATTAGGGTCCATTTCTTGCCTATATTTGGCAAAGTTAAATGAGAAGGTGATCTGTTATAACACCTATAAAAATAAATCTACTCACAGCAGTGAAAGCCCATGAAAGTCCAGAAGGCATTACTATCCATCTCAGGTCTAAACATCTGCGCATCCTCATGACACTCCAGAAACAGTAAGAGATTAAGGAGGCCTGGGAGTCAGTGTTAACCAGCATTGCCATTTTCTTCCAAATTTAGTATTCAATAATTTAGCTGACATGTTCACTAGAATGAATCTGGAATGGTTTAGAGACTTGATTTCATAAAATATGATAATCTTTTTCTCTTTCTGGAAGTATGTTTGGTGAATGCAAAGTAAATCAGAGACTTTTTGAGAATACCGAGCTGTTGACACCACCAACAAACACATCACTGATTTGTGTGTCGTTGGCTCTGTCGAATCTTGCTGTTTTGCCATTATTGTGAAGACTACTCAATGCAAGAGCACAAGTGTAGGATAATTATGTTACTATTCAAAATTCTGATCCATGTATCATTTATTCTTCATTTATTCTTTTTCTAAGGGGACAAAAAATGTTGGTCTCTTTTTAAAAAGTATTCGGGATGAATTGTGATTATGACTCTCCTTTGCATGTTTTGTGCACCTCAAACAAATCTTACCATAGTTAATAAAATATACTATTTTTAAAGGACAGGTTTTTTTCATATGTAAGTATCAGGATCGTCCTTATAGTTTTTGTTTTTCATAGTATCATCTATTATGTTTCACTTTTTAAAACTGCATTTTTTTCTTGAATCACAGTGGAAATAAGTTTAGTATTTTCAAGAAATGTACACCTCTAGTCCAAGGGTAAAAAAGAATCTCTACTATTCTGCTGTCTAATGTGTGATCTTCAGACCAGCAGAATCGCCTTTATTTTACAGCTCAGTAAACATTTAGAATCTCAGGCTCCACCCACGCTTCAACACATCCTCAGGTGATTGTTCTGCACATGAATATTTGAGAAGCACTGCTCTAGCAATCATTTGAATACACACAGTCACTTTTTTGATGCCAAGCTTTTATTTTTATCTGCACAGTCATGCCTAGGTAATTTTTAGATTTTGTTTAAAGATATGATCTAATCTTTTGATCATATACTTAATACACTCCACACAAAAAATAGGGATTTTTTTTGTTGTTGTTTCTAAAGAATACCTTGTATTTCTTTAAAGTATTGATTAAGAATCTTGTGTAATGTCAAGACGGTATGCTCGAGCTCAAACTTGCTAGTATGTCCTAATTTGAAATAAGAAAGTGTGGGTGTTGAAAAAATGTGAAATATCAGGTGATTATTTTGTGAAAGAGTTTGTCAGTCTACCAAAGGATTCTCCATAATATTTTCTGTCTCAATGTCACTAATCATCAGGGAAATGCAAATTAAAACCACAATGAGATATCACTTTACCCCAGTTAGAATGTCTTTTATTAAAAAGTTCAAAAACAATAGATGCTGGCATGGATGCAGAGAGAAAAGAACACTTTTACACTGTTGGTGGGACTGCAAATTAGTACAACCTCTATGGAAAACAGTATGGAGATTCCTCAG
Source organism: Daubentonia madagascariensis (assembly GCA_023783475.1). NCBI lineage: Eukaryota > Metazoa > Chordata > Mammalia > Primates > Daubentoniidae > Daubentonia > Daubentonia madagascariensis. The sequence goes on along the minus strand of JAKFHU010001684.1, from coordinate 16,527,441 downwards.
AGAACTAAAAGTAGACCTACCATTCAATCCTTCAATCCCACTCCTGGTATTTACCCAAAGAAAAAGAAGTCATTTTATCAAAAGGACATCTGCATGTGAATGCTTAGTGCAGCACAATTCACAATTGCAAAGATGTGGAATCAACCCAAGTGCCCATCAATTCATGACTGGATTAACAAAATGTATATGTATACCATGGAATACTACTCAACCATAAAAAAGGATGAATTAATATCTTTGGCAACAATTTGGATGGAACTGGAGACCATTATCCTAAGTGATGTATCTAAAGAATGGAAAAACAAACACCACATGTACTCACTATTAAATTGGAACTAACTGATGAGAACACATGTGCACAGAGGGAAGTAAAACTCAGTAGAAATCAAGTGTCAGGAGGGAGGGGGAAGGAGAGGATGGTCAAAAACCTATCTAACAGATACAATGAACACCATCTGGGTGATGTGCACACTTATAGCCCTGACTCAAGCATTACAAAAATGATCCATGTAACCAAAAACATTTGTATCCCCATAAAATTTTGAAATAAAAAAAAATTCTGTTTCATTTATAATAATTCAATTTATGAAGACTCAATTTATACACAATTGCAGAAGCATATATAAGACAGAAAATGGATTATGACAGCAGCAATTGTTTAGGGGTTATGACACCAAGAATGGTTCTATAAATAGACTGCCCAGCCATAGTGCCATCTATTCCTCCAGTGTCAGCCTGATGCTTGAAGCATTTCTCAGCATAGATCATTAAATACTAGGCACTTTTATCACAGTTTTTCTAAAAAATGTTTATAATATCTTTAAAGTAGTTACAGATAGTTTTCTGGGAAGAAAACCATAGTACTTGAAGAAAAGTATAGATTAAATACATTTAATGTTGAATTATTAGAAAATGAATGATTTCATATTTATGAAAGTTAAAGTGCTTATTCTTATATCCTTATCTTAGTGTTACAGACCAGAATTTTTATTTGCCCTTTTCATTATTTGCAGTATTTTATTTTAAGTAAATTATGTCAATATTTTAGAAAATCTAAAGTCTCTATCAACTAAACCAGTTTACTGATTACCATAAAACTTTGATGAGAACTTACAGATTTTAACACTTTAATAAAGTAAATCACAAATAAATGGATAATTAAAAGTTGAATTCATTTCTTTGAAATTGGAATTATTTGGTTATTTTAAAATATTCTAAATTAAATCTTCTTTTAAACTAAAATTACAATATGACTCATTTAGCTGATTTTGTATCAATTTTATTATCATTTTGAAAAAACAAGTGATAGACAAATAACATTTTACATTATTCTTTTGTAGATTACATACTTATCAAAACATTTTTTATTAAATTTCTTCAACCTGCTCAATTATTCTTAATGTAAATCAAATGCAAGGGTTATATAAAAATTATTAATAGTACTCACATGGCTGAAATGATATACAGATAAAAATGTATCTGTTATAAGTCATTCATTTTCTCTACATTCACATCAGGCTTAGCAGGTTTTACTTTTTGTTTTTATGTTTTATTTTGTTTTTATCCTAGCTTCTATCACACCATAAAAGAAGTAAAAAATCTTTCAACAAAAGCTTTTGGATGTATTTATAAAATTTTGTTTACAGAAGAGTAATGACTAGAGACATGAACCAAAGGTATTTCCACATTTACTTTAGCTTACAGAAAGTAATGTAATGGATTCTCTGAGAGCAAGAGGAAATTTTCCAGCAGCACTGGTACCGCCCTGTGCTGAGACAGAAGCAGCCTTTGTCCGTGGTGGCCTCTCACGAGGCTCCAGCCTTAGCTAATCTTATGGTGAATGGCAGGTGGGCAGGGAAGCTCTGGGAGATTCTGCCCAACCATCGCCACACTTTTCTCTAACAGATGGTCAAGTCTTTTCCTAAAGAGCAAAAAATGGTTTCATCAGGTGTCAACTCCCCCAACTTCTCACTCTTTCCTAATAACTAATATATCTTGATATCCACACATTCTTACATCTTTCCCTCCCATCACTGAAAATAGGGCCCTTCATCCTGATGGAGCGAGATGCCCTTCATTTCTTCCATTCCTGACTCCATCCACTACCCTATAACTTCAGAGGCTCTCTCTTCTTATAAACATAATTTATCTTGTATTTCTCATCTTAAAAATATCTTTCCTTTATACAGCACTCCCTTCCCAAGTTAAAACTGCATTGATCTTTCTAGAGACAATGAATGATCCATTAATTGTCAAGTTAATAATCATGTTTCAGCCTTGTTTCACGAGTCCTCTCTGCTTTGTCTCATGAGTGTTAGCCAATGCCATCTTCTCCCCACTTGGGATGCTTTATGTCTTGCTGCCCCATTGTCCTCCTCTGTATCCCTCTGTGTACCTGTGAATATTCTTTCCCTGGCCCTCTTGTCTTCTCATTTCTTATCTCCTTTTCTTCGTGTGCTCTCCCTTTCTGTCTGGAATTACCTGCTACCACCTGTTATTCCATTGACCATCAGGTCTTCAGATACTATTCTTTCCCAACCCTCTCCTTCCTCTTGCCTCTCACACTGTTCTGGGTTGAATTGTGATCCCCAAAAGATACGTTGAAGTCTTAACCTCCAGTGCATGTGTATGTAACCTTATTTAGAAATAGGTTTTCAGCATTTTTTTTTTTTTGGCAGATTTATCCAAGTTAAGATGAGGTCATTAGGGTGGGCCCCTAATTCACCATGACTGGTGTCCTTACAAAAGGGAGCAATACAGACACAAACATGTATATCCGGAGAATACCATGGGAACAGGAAAGCAGAGATCAAGATGATGCATCTACAGGCCAAGGAATGCCAAAGATTGCCAGCAAACCACCAGAAGCTAAGAGAGATGCATGAACCAGGTAACTGTCAGAGCCCTCAGAAGGAATTGACACTGCCAATGCCCTCATTTTAGCCTTACAGCTGTCTGAACTGTGAGGTGAAAAATTGCTGTTGTTTGAGGCTACGCAGTTGGTGGTACTCTGTTAGGACCACCCTGGAACACTAATATATACCCATTCCACTCTGTTGAGAATTTAGGAGACTGATGCAGCACGTGTTCCTCAGCATAATAAAGGGCAATTATAACTATTTCTTGCTAATTCTTCACTTTTATTGATTGCTACCTCCATTTACCTTCTCCTACATTATGTACCATGAATATAATCCTGTTAATCTTTTCCTTAGCACCTGCTGCTCTCTGCCCCATTCTCTTCCTCTGTATTCCTTTGTCTGTAATGTCTGCTATCCCCTGCCTGATGGGTGAACTGTTTTTTGTTCTACAAAAGCCAGTTCGGATTTTACTTCTTCTTCGATGACTTTCTTGACCCCTCTTCTTAAATTGCCCATCCATCTATAGTTTCATTTACTATCTCCTGTCTGTGCCTATTATGAGATTCGGGTTTGGGAAGGTGTTTATTTATCTCTACATCATTCACCTCTGACACAGTGGCTGGCCTATTGTAGTTGGTGACTTTATTATTCAACAAACATTGGTGTACTTACTACTTCAAGCACGTTCAAGTAATCTGATTTTAGAAATAAAAAACAAAGATGAAGCAGTCTTCTGTATAGGGGTTTTGTGTGTAATAACAGGTTAAGGCTTATAGTAATATATAAACAAATCTGTAATATAATGTGTGGTATTCAGACAGCAACAAGTAGAAAAACATTAATTCAGAATAAAAACCAGCATGTCCTTTAAACAATATTGAAATTTATTGACTAAATAAAAATGCTAGGCAATTTCAATTTGTTGTTAGTTATTCTCTACACAAAATTTTTAAAAATTAAGTTTTCATTAATAAAATATAGATTTAAGTGCTCAAAATAGACTACTAGCATCATAAATATTTCATCACACATTGATCCTGGTGGTGCCAAGAATCAGTCAGTAAGGTTGTGATCTGACCTTCAGCATAAAGTGATCAGTTATAGAGACAGTGCTCAGAAACATCACTAAGAAAAGCAGAATGGCAACGTGTAAGGCATAGATCTTAAAAGTAGCAAAATACTCACAAAATGATCAATAGTTATTAAATTTTTAAGCATCCCAATATACATGGCTTCATAAAGTGTAGCAGACTTATAAATAAGAGGATAAGAATGCCAAAAGCTAAAGATAATTTGGATGCATGTTAGCCTATTTGTCCAGAATCTAGAAATTTAACCTCATAGAGACATGCCCAATACAGATCAACTAATTTGTTCTTTCTGCAGCTGCTGCTGCAACAGCAACAATATATTTGGACCTGTAATCATTTCTATAAGAGTAAGACATTTGTTTGAAATTTTCATCCTGGAAAGGAGAATATATTTAAATATAATTATTTGAATGAGGGCAAGTTTGATGCTATTGCAAGCAGTACATTGATTGCAAATATAAACTATAGTCACATATCAGGAACAATCATTGTATCTGAATTGTTTCTTATTGAAAAAGCACACACAAATCACTTAAACAGTAATTCCATCTTAACTGTCGATGCTATTAACAATATATCAATGCTGTTTAATATTCTTACATATTTTATGATCATAGATCACAGCCAGGCTTTTCCAATATTTCCTGTCAATCCTGTAACTTTCTTCTCGTGAGTTCTCTTTTCCAAGTCTTTTATAACTATTCCAAACTTTTCACTCCCTCCCCCTCCAACACCACTCTCAGTATACAGTCCAGCTTTTAACTCACAGAGAAAATAGATGGCAGTATGCTCAGCCACACCAGCTACCAAATTGGCTAATCTACTTATGTGCCTACTACTCTGTCACCTTCACGCTCTCTCTGAGGAAGAGCTGTCCTCTCCTCTTCCCAAGGCTTCATGAAAATCTTGAGTGAGTGATTACTGGTCTCCAGTGTGTTCAACCTTACCCTCTCATTGGCTTCATTCTTTTTCTTTCTTTTATTCTTTCATACATCCTTTCAAAATTCACTGATAGTATTCTAATTGTTGATATTATAGTAGATGGTGGTCCCTGCCCTCAGGGAACTCACAAGCCAGTGGGGATGTGCTGGAATATAAAATCTGCTGGATCCTGTCAACCTGTGCACGTAATTTAGTCTCTCTCATTAAAAAATAAAACAAACACAATCTGCACATCAACTGTACATTTCCTTCAGTTATGTCTTATCTTTCTTCCCTCGTTCAAAGATGACTTCTACTAAATTGTTAAATTCATGGGCTAATTTCCTCATTCCCCACTTACCCTCAACCCCTTTCAATTTGTTTTCTCTTTAGTGCATTGACCAAAGCTTTAGGTAGGAACAAAACAGTTGCTGCTTTGTAAACACACACTCTTTTTAAACAGAAAATAATACCTTTATGTCTCTGACAACTTCACTCCAAGTTCATTCATGCCTGCCTCTTCTTTTACCAGTAGAATTTGCCCTGCTAAGTTTTGAGCTTCCTTGGGACAAGTGACCCCATTTTCCTTACAGTTTTCCCTTTTGAAATGGGAATGTCCATTATATTTTGAAAGCACATAACTCGTTTTCTAGTTTAACGCACAGATGGAGAGTTATTTTGCCTGATTGTACCCAGTTTCACTCATAGCTGATTTAGAAGATAAGATTTCAGAATTAGAGTTGTTTCTGGAGTGGGTTAAGACTTTTGGGGATGCCAGGATGTTATGAAAGTATTTTGAATTTGGAAGTACATGAATTTTTGGGGCCAGAGGGTAGGTAGGTTGTAGTGGGTTGGATAGTGGTCCCTAAAAATTATGCTTAAGTCCTTACTCCCAGTTATTTGTGAATGTGACTTATTTGGAAATAAGGTGTTGACAGATGTAATCAAGTTAAGATGAGATCATACTGGCTTTGTTTTTATAAGAGAAAGGAGTGGGAGATTTGGACACAGAGACGCAGTTATGCACAGAGAAGAAGGTTATATCACAATGCGGCCAGAGATTGGAGTGATGTCTCTACAAGCCAAAAGATGCCCAGGATTGCCAGCCACCAACAGAAGTTAGAAAAGGCAAGGGAGAATTCTTCCCTAAAGCCTTTGGAGAAAGTACGGTCCTGCTGATCTTTTGATTTCAGACTTGTAGTTTCCAAAACTGTAAGATAATACATTTCTGTTTTTTTAAGGTACCTAGTTTGTGGTAATTTGTTGTGGCGGCCCTAGAAAACTAATACAGATTTTAATAGTCCAAAGTAGTCCATTCAAAATTAATATTAACAAATATACCATAAAAAAGTCAACTTAAAATGACATGAAAATTTAAAGCTATCCTCAGGGCATCTTTCTAAATTAGTAGTACTTGAACTTGTAACTTTTTGTGTGTTTATAACTTGTCACATTGGCTTAGAAAATTCAGAAAACTAACATTGTCTTTCATAACATCAAGTCATGTGGGAGCTATTTGATATAACTCATTAGTATGATTTTTGGTGTTTATAATTTTAGGGCTATTAAATGCATTGTAGGTGTTAAAAACAGAAGCATGGTGGAATTTTGGAGCAGTTTGAAGGGACAAGAATAATATAAGCTGGATAGCTAGTAAAGGTTTTTCATAGACATGAGATGAAAGATTAAAAATACTGGATGAGGAGAAGGCGGGATGAAGAAAGCAGGGAAGGGAACACATTTAAGTTATAAAAAATAGTGTGGAGAAAGATGAATGGATTAGCTATTTTGTATTATGTCAGTGGACTTTAAGGAAATCAACCCAGTACAGTTAATTTTCTGGCTATTTGATTGTTAATCACTGATTCAGATAATTCAGGTTATCAATTATGCTTTTTGTTCTAATGAATTGGATTTCTTTATAATGATAAAGGAAACTAGAGAAATTATTTAATTTTTTTCTTTGCTTATACTTAATTTTCTCTCTAGGTATATAATATCAACTTTTATGTTGATATTATGTATAAACTAAATTTAGGTAGTTTAAAACTATGTATAAAAACAATATTTTAGCAAGGTGGATGGTTTCCCCAGAGAGGAGAATCTAAGCAATTCTTGCAAAAGTAATAGGAGAAGTTTGGGTAGCAGTTAAGTACTTTTCATCTTACCTTGTGCTGAATAGATTATTAGTACTTCTGCATTTCTTACTAACTCTATAAACCTTACAAATGACAACACTGCAAGATATTATAGAGTTTTTATTTGTGAATATTGGAGTGGGACATTGGTATCATGTATCTCCTTCCCAAAATTGTGAAAAAGAGGTGAGAGTTTTTTAAAGGAGAATACATGATTAGGTAAGTTTTCCGAGTTATAAATGATATCAACTATTTGAATAGATAGTTGAGAATTGAGTAAAATGTAGCAAATGATAATGTAAAATTTGATAGGAAAAATATACCCATATTGAATGAAATGTTGTATTTTTCCTCTATATACAACACTTTATGAGAGTTAAGTTACCAAAATCTAATTTCTTAGTCATCATATAGATTTGTGAATAGAATAGCACTTCAGTTGTTTGAAAACTAACATACTATTGTTCTTTTAAGGTACATATAATTGATAATTAGAAAGCAGTAACAGCTATGGCATTTAAAATCCTTAACTGGATAAATGACAATGAAATTTAATTAATCTCTTTAATTACAGGAGCCATTAGTTGTGCCTCCTTGTAGCAAATGAACTAAATCATTCACATTTCAACAATACAAAACCAAAAGATGCAGAAATTTTGACATTGAAATATCACTTTGATATTGAAATTATGAAAAAGCATTACCTAGGATTTAATCACAGCAACCTCTCAGTAGGCCAAGCTGTAATAGTTATTGGACTTGATTTCTCTTTACATGCTTTGTCTGAACACTACATTTACAATCATTAAATGGAAATTGAAGCTGTAAAGAACAAATTCTAAGCAAGCTTTATCCTAAGCATCCCTCCATTTGAAGATAGATCTAAATAATTTAATATAAATCTTGGATGAATACAACGTTTGCCATGGCAGATAGAAAGATAAACGTCATCCTTTATGCTGTTGTGAATTCCTTACCATTAATTCTCGGAGAGACTTAAAGAGGAAGCTCAATTTATTGGCCATTTAATAAATAAATGAATAACTACTGAGCTTCTTTTTCATGTCACATGGTTCTAGGAGGAAACACTAATAAACGGAAGAGATAAGATTACTGATGAATGACCGAGCTTAGTATCAACCAGAAACAGAAAGAAATAGAAAAAAGGCAATGTGGTAGGAAGACATGAGTATGAAACAGTGTGGTAAGAGATGGGATTAGAGAGGCAAGCAGGGCCAAAACTCAGGTATTTCCAACTGAATGCTAAAATTTATAGATGTTCTGAGGCAGTGATTTTCCCTCAAGTCTTGCAGCTCAGGTTAAAGGCATACCTGGATGTGCATGCTATAAGCCCTTGCATAGCTAGTGGGACCTGGGCCACCGAGAGACTTGGAGTCTGGTTTCCTTTGATCTAAAGGAGCCCCATTTTGTACTCTAGGATGCCACACACAAACAGTATCAACTTCTATGGGTACTGTGACAAAACCATCTGCAAAGCACCAAATGGGGCCTTTTTGACCACTTTAAGGAGTTTGAAGATTATTCTTACTGAAATTTAAAGCTAAAGAAAAGTTACAAACAATGGAATAAAATAATCTATGTTTTCAAAAGGTTTCACTTTATATTTTGAGACTGTAGGAGAGTAAAAAAGTAGAAACAGTGAGACCAGTGAGAAGCCTTTTGTAGTTGTCTGTCTAAGTAGGGTCTGAGGACTAGCAGCACGGGCATCACCTGAAAACTTGCTGGTGGGAGTAAACTTATTCAAAGGTACTTCTTGGGAAGAGTCATCATGCTCTCTACTTGATCGAGAATCCAAATTAAATTCTCAAATTTCCAAAACAGAACTTGAACCTGGATACTTACCTGAAGCCTCTTAATTACAAATGGTTTGCGTAAAGTGCGTGTCTACAGTGACCTCGGCCTTAAATTAGAGCCTACCTGGCTCCTGTGAAAAGTGACAAATGAGTGGTCCAGATAGTAAATGGCTGCAAATTCTGATGAAAGATGGATAACAGCCTGGTTGCAGATTGTCAGAGAACACATCCTCTTTATGAGAGGCATGAATGGGGCTTTGAAGGGAAGATAAAAATGAAATGGGCAGAAGGAGGATGTGTTACCCGGTGAGAAGAGTAGTTATAAAGGAGGGGAGGTGCCTGTGATCAAAGTGTGATCAGGCAGAGCACACAGGTCGTTCTAGACTTGAAGCAGTGTATTTCTGGAGGGGAGTAGTATGGGCAAAGTTTGATTGTTAATCTGGAGCTATAATTTCAAAGGAAGTGGTAGGTTAAAAGGTGTGCGGGGAAGCCTTTAAAATAGTTTCAGTGGGGATCTTTATAATAAAACTATTATAAGTGCATCATTTGATGGTGGTAGTCAAAATTGATTGAAATAGAAACACTGAAGAGTGTTTTAGAGACATCTAGAATAATCTAAGTGTTATGATTGCAGTGAAACGAAAAATAGAAGACAGATGCCAGTTGGTTACAGTTTAGTAGAAAGAGCATTGCATTAAAACACAGTAAATTCCTTGTGGGAAGGATGATGTCTTGCTTTTTTTTTTTCATATGCTTGCCCTAAATCCGCATTAGATACATACATGAGAGATACTCATAATCAGTCAATAGAATTTCAGTTCTGTATTATAAAAAATTATTTGTACAGCATTAACACTAATGTTTCTAAACTGCATTGATAGAAACTATAATTCTAAGGTCCTTTGCAACTCTGAAAGGCCATGACTTAGTTAAAAGAGAAAGGTATTTCCTCTTCAAGAGGTAAGAAAAGATATTTTAATATGTAGGTAATTATCTTCTATTTTGCAATGGAAATATAGCCCTCTGGAGGCATTGGATTTGGGAAGACATTTCCATAGAAGGACAAATCTCTCCTCATGCAACCAGCTTTGGTTTATGGAATTTGTTAAGGCAGAAATCTACCAATAACATCTAATTTACATTTCATTAACATGGTCAGCTTTTGGTGATATGGTTATCTAGGATGACAACATATTTCTATTCCTCACAAGTATTGCCTTAGCCTACTGGGCTTTCTAGAAATTTTACTTTGTTATCCAAAAAACTGTTTCCTGATGTAATGGCTTCGCAGAATCTTAAGGGCATGGGCTAAATAAAACAATGAGAAGGAAAGGCAAATTAACAAGAAAAGACTAAAAAGTTGTACAAACAAAAGATAATGGCAAAAAACATCAATAAACACATTCTCATGCATTGAACAAACACTTATTGAGCATTTACTGTGTGCTAGGTGCTGTTTTAGTGCAGAAGATACAGAAGAGAATAAAACAGAAAAATCACTGTCCTTGTGGAGCTTATATACTTGTACATTAGAAGTTTTAGAAAATAAGCTTTGTGGCTCAAACTCTTTATTCAGAAAATTCTTTTACTTTAAGTATTCATGCTCAATTTTATTACTAAGTGAATGGAGTAGCCTATTTCACACCTTAGCCTTCAAATCCCAGAAGAAGATGAAAAATATGCTTCTGCACAAAACGTTCAAATGTATTCCTGAAACAAATGGTGTGTGATAAAAAAGCTCATTTGCAGATTGTTGCTAATTGTGTCTGTTACATATACTTTTGCTCCATTCAGTGTGAATTATAATGGTAAAAAATGATTATACATTTCAAAGAGGAAAAAAATTGCTGCCTAGATGATATAAAATTTAATAGTCTTTTCTTGTGTAATGTTTTATCATTGGCTCCAATCGATTAGGACAACTTGCATGGTGGAATTTTGAATAATTAAATATTCACATGTGAAGCAAAGTAAAAAGAGATTAGAATCCCATTTAAGGGATACTAAAACTATAAGATATTATAAATAAATTATGTTGAGTAGAAAGCAACAGAAGTGCTGATTACCACTCTGAAATATTATCATAATAGTCACTGAAATGTGATTTTTTTTCCTAAATGGCTCTGAAAACCTTGAGACACTCCTTTTTCTCCCTTTATTAAGTGATTTAAAAAATGGATCTTTGTTAATGCATTTCCTGATTGCCAAATACAGCAATCATCTTATGAAGGTGCTTTCTAAAATAGTTCTTGAATGGCCATGTTTCAGCCATTTGCATCGTGGGTCTGTGCAGGGGCTGTGAATGTTGACTGCTAAAAATCACAGCTGCCCCCCCTCCTCCCTTCTTCAGATATTTAATATTTCTCCTTGGCCAAACGCAACTGGGAACCTTACAGCTCAGCTCTACTTCACCCTCTGGAGGGGAGCAGCCTTAGCCATTACCTCCTAGTATTAGATACAAAACTCTGGCCTCTTTTGTGATACAATTTAGGCTCCAGAGCTTTCCAGTGGAATCAGGAAGAAGCTCCTCTCTAGCCAAAGGCCATATTTTTGTTTAGCTTCTGTTCTGCCTTTCTCTCCTGTGTCCTTCATGCAACTTTTCCTGAAAGCACTCCCCTAAATAAAGTTCTGAAACAAGAATTCCCACCTCAGGCTTTGCTCCTATGGAACCTAACCTAAGACCTAATGTATTTATAGATGGAATGAAGTTGCTGTATGAGAAGACTTCACTGCTTCTAGGCCTTTAAATCTGCAAACACAGCTGACCCCTAAAACAGCTCACAAACAAAAGGCAGTTCCTGGGGTTTTCTCATTTTCTTAATTTCCAATTTGCTTCTAAGTCACTTGATTAACTTTTTTCACTTGGACTTCTGATGCCAGATTGCAAAATTGACTTCGGTGTCTTCTTTTGGCCCCTTTAGCACATTACATGTCCCATCTCTCCAGCACTGCCAGGGCTTGCAGGTTTTCCTACTATTCTGCTGAGGGTGTATGCAGTCCCCCAAAGCCCTGCCCTAACTCCCTGGGGGAATATAGGTGAGATGTAGGTGAGGAGACTAGGGTAGGAGGGGGGCAATAAGGTCAGGTGGTATTTTGTTTTGTTTTGGAAAAGTATAATGAAAGAGAAAACAAAGAAACAGATCTTCCATGATCACTACAGAAAAAAGTTACAAAATATTATAAATAAGCTAAAGAGAAAACACAGCAGTACCCAAAGGCCTGGGAAACAGTGGGGATCCCTCCGGGAGAGGCCCACTCTCAGAGCATTAAGCCAAGGGCTGAGGAAGATAAAAACTGCAGGAGCTCGGGAAACCAAGAGTGAAAAACCATGAGAACTCATCAGCAGAAGGCTGCACTTGCAGGCAGGATGCCTGTGGGTGAGAAAAGTGATGTTAACTACTTCCCCAGTTGTTTGCCTCCCAATAGCCAAGTTATTAAGATTATATCTGCCTGCAGTATTTTTTTACTACTGGGGGTAATTTATTTAGAGAACAAATAAATATTATTGTCTTTTCCAGTTTAATAGATTAAAAGCTGTTAAAACTAGTAACTGAATAAAATGAAATAGGAATCAACATTTTGTGTGTTTATCCACACAGTATAATTCCATTAGCAAAGTGGAGAACATGTGTGTATGTATGTGTATACATACGCACATATATATATATGCACACACACACACACATATATATATATACAAATTTGGGAGGGAGAGAGGCTTGGGGGAGGAACTTGGGGTGAGTCTGATTCTATTATCAGAATATAATAACAGTAATTAGTAGCTGATAATTTATGGATTTACTATGCCAGGCACTCTTTGAAGCATTTTACATGTCATGTCTTATTGAATCCACAAACCTATTAAATAAGTGTTATTTTTTCTATTTTAAGAACCAGGTAACTGAAGCACACAGAGATTAAGTTTACACAGCTAGTTAAGAGGTAAAGTCAGGAGTAGAACTTGAGAGACTGCTTAGAAGATGTAGTCAAGACTAGCCAACTCTCTTGAACATCACTTCTTTTCTCTTTGCAAGAGAAATTCTGGCTGGAGCTAAGAGTGATCAAGTGAGAAGGATCTGACCCATGGGCAGTGCTGTGTACCGTTCCTGAGTCGCATGATTAAAGGGAAGGAACATGTACTCCACAACTTTTCAACCTGACACTGGAAAGTGGACCCCAAAACTGAGGTCCAGCCTGAAGGCTAAAAGGGTTCTTGGTTTCATGCAGAAAAGAATTCAACTGGAAGCCTCAAATTGGAAATGAAAGCAACATTTTTTAAACAAACAAACAGGAAGCAAGCTACACCTTAGACAGAGTAGCAGCTATCAATTGCTGGCAAACTCTATTTATGGCTATTCTTGATTATATGCTAAATAAGGGGTGGAATATTCACAGGTGTTTTTTGGAAAAAGGTGGAGATTTCAAGGAATGGGGGTTCCTCCTCCTTTCATACCATATGAGATAACTTCTGGGGGGTGTCATGGTGGTTGTAAACTATCATGGTGCTGGTGGGAGTTTCTTTTAGTATGCTAATACATTATAAGCAAGGTGTAATGAGCTACAAGGCTGAACAGAGGTCATTCACCGGCCATCACTGGCTCTTTTAACCAGTTTCTTTACTGCATCCTGTTTTCCTGATTTTGTCAGAGACCTCGGTTCAGGTCTTTTTAACAAGTTTTTAACAAGTTGGGCCTGCCCAATTCCTATCTCAAACCCACTTCCTGTTGTCTGGAAGGTAGAGAGGCGATTGAGCTGAATTAATTGTCTTGGATTATAAACTAAAAGCTATGTATGTGGATGGCAAAGGAGAAAAATAAAAGATGTCAGAGCCCTAATAATTGTGGAACTACATTATCAGCCCTGGTCAGGCACGACTTTTAGATAAGAGAAACACAAATTTCTATTTTGCTTGAGCCATATTCTTTTGGAAATTTTCTTTAAGTGTCCTAACTTACAGTCTAATTAATCCAGAAAAATAGAATAACACATTGGAAGAAGCACTGGACTGGGCATCAGGAGCCTGGTAAGGTAGACGTTGCACTAAGGCAAAAAGAAAAGTATGATTGTAAACAAATTATAAAATTATGGGTAAAACTCGTGAGTTAGAACTGATATAATTGAAGACCTTTTCTACTTGCTAAATGCTATAAAATAATTCAAATATGAATAAATATAACTATTCAGACACTATCATTTAATAAATTTCATGACTTTAACAGATTATGTCTGCTGTATCTAGATGTGAAGTATAAGCGTAACATCATCTTTTTTTATTTATTGTTCAAACAAAATTGATTCTGTTTCTGCAAGATTGAATGTGTATATTTGCAAATTTCTTTACAAATTCACGAATGAAATTAAACATAGGGTATAAATATTGACACTCATACCATAAAGCAGTTTTTTGTAAAGCTCTTAATTTTCAAGTTGCCTCTTTAAAAATGGAAAAACACAATCCATTACCAGAATATTTTAAATAATTAAATACACCTTATATCATTTATATTCTAAGCCTTACATAATTTCTTTCTATACTGAAAAATATTAATATTGACATAAGTATTTTTAATGTTTCAAATAGTGGATCGAGTGTGAAAGTCCATCAGAGCATAAACCCCTTGAAGACAGGGCCCAATGCCTGTTTTGGTCACTGCTGTATTCTCTATGTGAAGTGACATTCCTGGAATGTTGTAAAAATTCCACGTGTATTTATTGAATGAATGGATGAATGAATATAACTACTTCGCTGTGACAGATAATTAACATCAATTGTTGATGAAACCTACCCACAGTGAAAGTTGTTTGGGTATTTGATCCTAAAATCTAATACTCATTTCATTACAAAAGAGTATCTATTAAGTCATTCAAAAACCAATTCATTTAAAAAATAAATGATTTTGGTTTATTTTTCTCCTGTTTGATTATTTTTTAATTCCTTATAATCATCAATGTCTATGAAAAACAGTATGGCGATTTCTCAAAGAACTCAAAATAGAACTACCATTCTATCAGCAATCCCATTACTGGGTATCCACCCAAAGGTAAAGAAATTATTATAACAAAAAATACCTGCCCTCGTATGTTTATTGTAGCACTATTCACAATAGCAAATATATAGAATCAACCTAAGTGTCCATCAACAGGTGACTGGATAAAGAAAACAGTGCACGTATATACCATGAGTACTACTCAACCATAAAAAGATAATAAGAATATGCTTGAGCAACTGGTAGATGAGCCCGTTACGAATGAACAGTCAACCAGAAGGACAAATACTACGTATCTCACTATAGTGAGCTAAATAGGTACATCTGACTATAGTGCAGCATGATAAATATAGGACTCTGAGTGGGGGTGTGACAGAGGTGGAATAAAATTACTTACGGACAGTGTATTATGGTGATGGACACCCTAAAAAAACCCTGATTCACTAATAAGAGCAAATCTGTGGTGTACAAATTACCACTGTACACTATTAATTTATACAATATAAAAAACTTATCTTAATGTATCTGTTTGTCTTGGGATAATTTGAACTTAAAATTTCCCTACTCTTAAAGATGGCTTAGGAATTCTTGCTAGCCCATATTTTTGCCCAATTATCTAATTTCAATTATTCTCTTTCTTTAGTCTTTCACAAATAAGAATCAAATATTTTTTACTTGTTATAGGGATAGATTTTGCTTCTTAGACTTCACGCCCAATCTACGTAAGATCTGCTATACTGTTGGCTCATCTCCCTCAAGACCAGTAAATTTATACTTGAGAATTTTCCCTCCTAAATGAAAGGGAGAATTAGGATGGTCCCAGGAGCTTGTAATACCCATATTAAGTAAAGGGAGGGAGCTAAATTTTATGAAGGAGATATATACACACACACACACACACGCTTTTTATTTTCCATGCGTGTTGTTTATTAAATATTATATGTCAGGAACATGGAAGAACCAATTGAAAAAAAAAAAAAAACTCTCTATGTAGTATGTGTATTTTATTTTTCCAAACCAGAATTTTTTCTTTAAATGTTCAGGAAATGGTGAGTTTGACTCCTGTTTCCTGCACATCACCTCACAAGAGTAACTTTTTCAACAGCTGTGAAGCAGTAAACGAAATATTGACTGAGTTACTTATCATTTAATTTGCAATGATTTCAGGGCTTTTCAAGTGCTAGGCAAGGCACAGGGTGTAGTTCAATTGTATCATTTCTTGTAATTTGAGGATGTAAGACTACAACTCACAAGTTAACTGAACACAGAAAGGTTAATGCAGGTTTTGAAAACTAATTAGTAAATAAATGTCATGTCATGTCCAATTAGTTACTCAGCATTTTCTTGCCTGCCATTTTTTTCTGCATTTTTGTTAAAATTCAGTAAAATGTTTCATGAGTTTTTATGAACACTTTCTAATTGGTTACTGGATTTACTAGATTTATGCATTGTACTATTTGGAAGTCATATTGAGGGAATTGTCTACCTTAATATTCCCTGGAAGCTTTAACAAATTTGTTCCCAGCTGTACTATTATTTTTTCACACCCAATTTAAAAATATTTATTTTGAGTAAAAATTTTAGGGTTCTATATTCTAGACTAGAACATTTAATTCTCCAATCAGTCTTAGTTAACTTCTATGGAAAAGTTCTAATGGCCCCTGTATTGACTCTATTTCTTTTCACAGAGATGAACTATGTAACTTTATTAGAGTTGACCTGATTTGTCAACCAAATCCTTAATTTCATTTTATTGTAATTTTAACTTTTGAATTAAGAAGACAGATGAAATTGATAGCCTTGGAAATTCTTATAGATGTAAATCACCAGGCCTAGAACACAACCATGATGCTCGAGGGTTGTCAGAGAGTAGGTGAAAGAAGGTGATTTTGCCTTATCAGAGAGAGGCTATCAGGTGCTCCAAATTCAAGTTTATGATGGACTACCACGTCAGCTATTTGAAGAAGAATATATTATTTCCATACATTCATCTACTCAGTTGCTCATCAAGATTTCAGAAATCATTCTTTTCCATTCCTAGTTCTTACCCATGTCCAATATATTGCCATAGTCTGTTGTTTTTAACAATAAAATCTATTGGGAGCTAGTGCCACTTCACTTTGTTTTTATGGCCATTGCTCCAATCAAAGTCTCCATGATATCTCCTCAGGACAATTTTAGTAGCCTCTTAATGGACCTCCCACATGCATTCTTGACCTTCTAAATTTTTTTTCACCCAATAATTGGACTTGGTTATTGAAAACATAAATCAGGTCATGTTAGCCTCCTATCATCAAAATTTTACAATTACATATAGAATAAAATCCAAGTTCCTTACCACTCTAATCCATTTCCTGTAGCTGTGCAATGGTCCTATCTGTGTTTTATGGCTGGATACCTTGGCCTTCTTTTGGTCCCTTAAATATGTTAGGGGTTTTTTGTTGTTGTTGTTTATTTGTTTGTTTGTTTTTTTAAACCTCAGGACCCATGCTGCTTCATTTGCTATAATGTTCTTTTTCCTACCTTGATATTGCTGGCTCTTATTCATTCTTCAAATATTATCTTAAATTTTATTTCCTTAGAGAATTCTCCCCAGACTCCCATAATCTAAAATAATCTTCCAACCATTCTCAGTCCTGTTTTGTTTTGGATTGATTGTCATGTCACTGATACATTTTGTCATCATGTGTGCATTTGTTTATTTCCCTTTATAGAGCCTGTCATTCCACCAACTTCTAAACTCCATGAAGAAATATCTATGCAGTTCACTCAGGGACTAGCACAGATACGTGTTCAATTTCCTAGCATAATTGATAGTCTAAAATGTAAATATTTTTGCTGTGGGTTTTTTTTTTTTGAGATTAAAGGGATTTGAAGTGAAGTGTAAAAACTGAGAATTCTTTGAAATAATTGGTGAGTTACAGGTGCACATCTTTGATGATGTCTCCCCTATTTTATAAATAATTAATAACTATACTTAACTCAGTTGAACTTCCCAAAATACTACTGGAAAACTTGTTAATAACTTGTTAATAAAGCAAAGCTAAATGGATTAGAATTGACTGCATTTAGGGGGGAACACTACCACGACAGAGTATTAGCAGTGCTTCAGAAGCTGGGAGTCAAATGGATACTTATACAGTTTGGGGGCAGGACTTGGGTGGTTTAAAGTGGATTTTTCAAGGCAGGTGACTGATTGGCATTGGGAAATTTAAGACAAAACAGTTTAGGACTGGTGTACATAGCAAAACAAAGATTTTGAATAGAGAATTTTGGTAAATAAATAATTTATGCTAACTCGACTGTTTACCCAAGTGAGCAGAATGCTATCTTTAATAAATGGATCTGCAGGAATTGCCTAAAGCAGAGTGTAAATTTATTTATTATTTTACAATCTTAACTTTCCTAGGCAAAACTTTTCTCTTACAAACAACTAAGTCATGTTGACACAGACGACTTAAATTATTAGTGCTATTAGCTATGCCATGTTTCATGGGAGGGGGTCACAGCATGTCCACAGAATAATATTATACTCTACTATAGAAAATTGTTTTACTGTATCTTTTGCAAGGGAGAAAAAAATAAATAATAGATATTTGCTAAAAGGGACTTTCTAAGTTAGGCCACTATTTCTCAAAGGATGTTTGAAGAATATTCCCTCTAAAGAAGCTTCAAGATATTATGCTAGAATCTGTCTTGTCTTTAAATACATTAGAAAATAATGGTAGACAGGTATTCCCCTCTCCTTCAAGGCATTTCAGAGCTTTTAACATGTTAAAGTATGTGTGAATATCCAATGGTAGGATAAAACAACAAAATTTGGCCAAATTTATCTGACCAAGATACTTTTACATTGGGGAGGGTCTCCTGGGACCAATGAATAATGGAGACCACTTTATTAAATGCTATTTTAAGTTAATATAATTATATAATGTTAAGAAATTTTATAGTTACATTGCTTTTAGCTTCAAAAACATGTGTGAATAAAAATTTATAACCAGGAATATTGAAATCATATATCAGAACATAAGAATATTTTACAAAGATTACTAGATGATCCTTTGGGGAACAAGTAGAATACCTAATTTTAAATAGCCTTTTCATTTTGAATATTTATTGTACCCTGAAATTAGATCTGTATAAACTAGATTCTTTTTTATCATAGAGCAAAAATTACACTGGCTGTGAATAAAATTTTTAAGTATATCATATTTTCAGGGCAATTTTGCCAGTATATAAGGAGTTAATAACAGTTTTGCATATAGAAGAGGTTGCGTTTGCCATGTCTTTATAATAGTCACCATTGAACCCATCTGACATGTGCTAGCACTGCCTTTTCTAAGGAGCCTGGCCTTGGACAAGTTAATAGACCTGTGCTTCGGTTTACTCATGGGTAAAATGAATGATGTAGGAATGTTCTGAGAATAAAATTAGTTAACATATCTGGGAAAGCACTTGAAACAATGCTTTGAAAATTCTTATAATAAATGCTAACTAGTATTACTAAAAATGGGGAGATGTTTAAAAGTAAACTTTTTAAAATCTCTCCATTTTCTTCAATACATTTTGATATTGTTTTCTTTAGTTTAAGCATATTCCATGGACCAAAGTCCACAATGTTTCAAAAACATCATACTGTATGTTGTTTACAAAATTTGACTCAGGGAGTAAAAAGTAAACAAAAAAAATTTATTCTTTTAATTCACTTGAATTATCAGAGCTTTGTAAATCCCAGAAACTATAAAGGTAATAAGATCCTTATGCTTCTATCCAACTGCAGGCTCGGCTTTTCAGAACGTATTCTTTCCTGACTGATTGCAGCTGGGCACAAAATGACGACTGAAAAGAAGAGTTCTTATCAGTGGCACCCTTCCTACCCCTGCAGCCTTTTGATTAAGTTGCTGAGGTCCAAACACCATCTATAATTGTATTCTTGTAACTGAAGATAGATGACCAAATTTGTCATCAGGCTGCAAGAGTTATTAACTGGAGTTGTGCTCATAATTTCCAATGCCACATTAAAAAAAATTCTACCTCTAGCTAGTTGAGAGAGGGTGTGAAGGAGACAGGAAATAGGAGAGCCAGGTGCCAGGTGAGGGTGAGGTGGTTTCCCTTGCCAGTGAACAGCTGTAGATCTAGGCAAGCAGAGGGGAAAAAAAAAAGAGTACATTTATGCCCTGGATGAAATTAATATAAATCTACAGTTATACCCAGATGGTGTGATTTCACAACTTCGATTTTATAACACTTGGTTTGGTGGTAAAATGGTCAATTTCTGTACCGGATCATACTTGTAAATTCTCTAGCAAAGTGTCATATTTTTCATGTAAATACTTCCAAAGCAAAACTTATTTTTAGCATCAACTATGGGAAAAAAGTCATGAGCATCCTCTTTTGGAGTTGCTTATGTAACTGTTTTCTATGAGAGCTGCAAAAGAAAAAGAAATTAAAAGAAACAGTCAAAGATGTGGATAAGGAACATTCAGTTAAGATGATTGAATTAGTTTGAAGCTGGGATAAAATCCTCTGTGGATGCTTTGAAAATTTGATTTGGGTTTAAAATGTGATGACTTAAAGATGTTGCTAGATGCAGATCTTTCACTCACCAAGTAAATGGTCCCTGGGTGTCATCTACATAGCAGGCACTCTTATAGACCCTAGTGAGAGGGCTGTGAACATCATGAAGGTTATGTTTTATATTAAAGACAGAAAAATATAAAAAAAACCAGTGGCATGTTATTGCTGAATGAGCAACAGGCTATGGGATTGAAAGCCAGAGAACTGGGGTTTATGCTGCTTTTATATAAGGTGATGCAATGTCACCAACAGAGTGACATTTGAGCAGAGACCTAAAGTAAGTGATTGAGCAAGTAATGAGACATTGGCTGTGTTTTAATATGGAATTTAATCAATAGAAAATAGATATATTAAGGTGAGGTAGCCCATCTCCATCACTGTTATTATGGTGAATATGAATGGTGTTGGACATGCTGGGATGATACAGATTGGTTTGAAACAATCTAAGCCTAACACTGGAACCAAGGGGTAGGTTTGCTTCCAAGTGATCAACCAAACTTATATGAATCAAACTCAATGAAAGAAGAATGAAGTAATCTAGGGAGACAATCACCATTGTCTATTAAAACTATTAGGTTGGTTTTCATAGGCTAGAAATATGAATGTTTTATTAATAAATACTATTGGATCAGTCAAGTTCCTCCAGAAAAATGATACCAATATGGGGTGTGTGTATGTGTGTGTGTTTGTGTGTGTGTGTGAGAGAGAGAGAGAGAGAATAATTTTAAGGAATTGTCTCACAGGATTGTGGGGACTGGCAAGTCTTCTGTAGTACAGGCCCACAGACTGGAAACTCAGGCAGGAGTTGATGCTGTATTCCTGAGGCAAAATTTCTTCTTCTATAGGAAACCTCAGTTTTTGCTTGTAAGGCTTTAACCAAGTGGATGGTTCACCCACATTATCAAAGGTAATCTTAAAGTCAACTGATTGTAGAGTTAACCACATCTACAAAACACCTTCACAGCAACACCTAGATTAGTGTTTGATAAAAAACTGGGCACTATAGCCTACCCAGGCTGACACATAACACTAACCATCACATTATTTTAAAAATATCACCCCCTTAAAGACACAGGTGTTTTAATTAGAAATGTGTACCAATTTTAAAGAGATATGTTCATGTACATGATGTGCCTAAATATAATATAATGAAAAATATCTAAGATAATGTCTATTTGCCATATTTTGTAACTAGTAAGAGTTATGTTGCTGTCATGTGAGAGGAGACAGAAAAGATTCTGAAAAGCCTTTTTTGCCCTTCTTGCAGAACCAGGTAAGTGTTAGCATACATGAGCATCAATAGTATAAGCTACCTATTTTAATTTGTACATAGAAAAATAAATGTGCCATGGTGTATCCATTCCAGTAATTTAAAAATCTCTCTCAGTGTGAATGCTACAAATTCACTTTTGGTAGAGGTACTTCGGATAAATTTCTAGTAAGTTACATGCTTAAATCTCAGGAGAATACTTATCTTCAGAGAAGAAAAATGGAGGGGAATCAACAAATTTCTAGAACCCTTAAGACAAATTATTGAAAGCAAAGTAGCATACCCTCAAATGTAATGTAATCTGCTCTGATAGCCAATATATAAATCATTAATAGCAATCTATAGCTGTCTGTAAAATAAATTGGTAATTATAACAGTATATTCAAGAGATTCATCTTTTTTAGCAGTAGCATTACTTTTGCAGATCTATCTCTTTGGCTTTTTTACTTTGGTTGCCAGGCTGTGTCTGTAGTTATATGAATTTGAGAAGAGCGAGCTGGGAGGCAATTTGGTTTAGTATTTCTAAATATAAAAATAAAGTAGGCATATAGTTTCTATTGGTTTCTTTTAAAATTTTGCAGTTGAATGACTATGGGGACCACCAAATTTATAGAGAAGACTCAATTGTCACTAAATAAAGTCTTGAGAGAATAGGCAGAAAAACTGTTTGATTTCTTGTTTATGTGATTAATAAGCTATACCAATGTTTTCATTCAAATTTTATGTTTTAGTAATGTGCACAATTTTTCCAGTGTGTAAATACAAAGTCAGTCAAGGACTGAGGGAATCTGCTTACATGGTAGCAGCCTAGAGGAGTTACATAATCATATTTACATTTTATAAATGCATTGTAAAAGATAAATTAAAGGGACTGGAAGTCTAGAGTCAGGAATGACAGCAAAAAGGATATTTCAATGCCGGAGGTGAGAGATTGGAGAGGCAAGTATACTTGTGATGCAAATATTCAATGATATCTTTAGTGTGGTGGTGGATATATGAACCCATGTGTTAAAATTATATAGAACTAAATACACACACACATACACACATGAGAACAAATAATACTGAGAGAACATAAATAAGATCCATGGATTGTATCAATGCAATCAATAT
This sequence comes from Daubentonia madagascariensis, assembly GCA_023783475.1. Classification (NCBI taxonomy): domain Eukaryota; kingdom Metazoa; phylum Chordata; class Mammalia; order Primates; family Daubentoniidae; genus Daubentonia; species Daubentonia madagascariensis. The sequence goes on along the minus strand of JAKFHU010001684.1, from coordinate 16,504,669 downwards.
TCTGGTTGTGATAGGCTATAATTTTGCAAATTGTTTCCAATGGAAACACCTAGGGGAATTCTACACAGGAGCTTACTATATTATTTCTTAAAACTACCTGTGAATCTGCAATTATTTCAACAAAGATATCATTTTTTTAAAAAAGACAGAACTTGGTAATTGATGAACTATTGAAGCAACAGAAATGGAAAGTTTAGGCTGACACTCAGGTGTGGGATGACACTTTGGCAAATGGTGATGCCCTTCACTGGGATAAAAAGTCGGGGAGAGGAACAAATTTGAGAAAATTTATTGATGTCTGCGGGGGCTGTCCATTGGTCAGTTAAATTAATAAATTGGCTTGGAGCTGTGCATTGTGGTGATATAGAGTTTAGAGTTTAGAATCCTCAGAAAATGTTAGTGTTTGTAGCCATGAGTGTACAAATAAGATTGCCTGCATTTACTTAAGACTAATCTTTAGAGTTCCAGCCCTATCTGGAAAAGAATGAAAATATAATCCATGAAAACTTACAAAGGTCAGAAAAATGGCATACAATATTGCTTTAGCATTGTCATTGATTATCATTGAATTATCCATTGTACATAATAAGATTACCTGTGACGGATAACACTTACTCTACTTTTTTCTACCCAAGAGCCTCTTAGGATGAGTTCCTTCAACAAAACCCAATTCTCAGGATCCAGTCTCCAAAATTGAGGGCTGCAAAATTTTAAGTTCTCACCATCGATCCCAAATTTCTGAATTCATAATATTTCTAGTTACTATTTTTCAATACAAAAAAAATTGAATTTTTAAAGACCAAAGAAAGATGTTGGCTTGAAAATAAATTGGAATAATGGGAAAAGGTATATGGGTTTAAATTTAAGTCTTCAATTAAAAATTGCAGAGACTACTATTTAACTCTTTTTCTCTGGTTAATAAGATATTTAAAGATATCTCTTCTACAGTAAATTCTCATACAATTAAAAGCAACTTCCTGGAATAATAGCATTAATCACTTCCCCACATTATTGACATTTAGGTTGAGATCAACAACCTTAAAATTAGTCAATAGTAGATCTTACAAATGCACACAGTTACAGAAACACACTAAACCTTTTAGGGCATGTGCTATAGATCCTTCCTTATAGATATTTATATCATATGATGTGAGTTGATATTCAGAATGTTTACCCCAGGGCATGGTTGGATTCTCAAGGATTGAATTATATTAGTTGGTTAGTTAATATATGTTTTTAGTTAGTTTCTTAACAAAAATTCTGCAATTAATCAGAATACTCTAATTCCTTTTTAAACCAAAGGTATGATGGGTGTGGGTGTGTGAATACACTATATATTCACTATATTATTCACTATATATATATATTCACTATATTATACACTATAATATTCAGAAATAAGTTATATATAATATTATAATTTTCATTTCTTAGATTTTATTTTTTTATAATACTCACGTAGCTTTTGCTCCAAGGAGAGAGAGGTATAAAAGCATTGACCGAACAGAGAGTAAGAGAATGGCAGGCACATCATGATATGATGTTTACCTAATTGATTCTCCTAAACTGTGAGGATTCCAAGGGAATCACCACCAAATGCACATAGTTATTTCTGTACATTCCATATTGTGTGTTCTGATCACTGCTGTGTAGTGTGTTTAAAAATTAACACCAATTCCTATCTTTCACTTATTATACTAATGCACTGTCTACATGCTCTTAAGTCATCAAATAAAGGGTTCTACGGTGGAGGAGAGGAAAAAAAAATGTGTTTGAAAGAACTCTTTTATTTTAAATTTATGCCTGTGGTGTTGGAAAACAGGCTGAAATGTTTTCTCATATCTCAACTCTAGTCCCATTTTGTTGACTGACATAAACATTTTCTGGAAAGGCACTTCTATATTTTTCTCATCAACTGTTGGACTAGAGAGATTTGAATTGGTGCCCTTTCATTTTTCTTTATCTTAACATACAACTTTAACAAAAGTTTTTTCTTCTTTTCTATTAAGCTTCTTACCAAAATTAAACACTTTTTGTATTCAGTGAAAGATCCTGCATTTTACGGTAAGTGTCTTTGTAAAATATTAGCATGATTTTGATTTGTATCAATTTTAATATTCTTTAATCTGTATATTTGATATTTAATGTTCACATTATTGCTTATTCTAGGGTCTTCTTTATTTTTTCTATTCTCACTAATCCTCAAAAGCAATAAATTTTTATCCAACTTTATATTAAAACACAACTGTTTTAGAGAAGTTTCAGTTTTAAAAAACAATCTTATATTCTTACATTTTCAAATCAATTTCAATGTGAAATTTACTGAGTAGCAAAAATAATTTAATCTTTCAACTACCTTATAATACTTTATGAAAGTTGCCTTAACTAAGAAAAATATTTCATTAAGAATTACAAATGTGAGATATAGTGATATGTGGTTATTCATAATGTTATTTGCAAGCATATTTTTTATAGCATGGTTCTATTTTTATTACATCTAATTTTACTCTGCTTCATGTCCTTTTTGAAAAATATTCAGATATTTTTCCAAAATTTGTAATTTATGTTAGCTTTCTTGTTTGACTCTTGTCCTCCTTGCCACAGATTTTCCTCAACATATAATTGAATTATATTCCCTAAAAAATTATTTTTCTAAACATCTCTACTTAATCTGGATGACTTACTTTGATTTCTTTTCCCTTATTCTCTCCTATCAATGTATCCCTAACTTTAATTGAATGTAAAGTATAATGTAGGCTTGGAATTTTATGTGATAGCTCGTTCTTCCTTTATTGTGGAGAGGAAAATCATCTCATTTTATCAACTTTTCTTTTTTCCTAATGATCATCATCTGGTTAAGGGGACCAGGAGCATAATTTCAGAAACGTTTCCCTCCCTGTTGACTAAGATTGAGCACTATTTTGTAAAAGTTGAAGTTGTTATTTTATTCTCAGTTAGAATAACCTGTTCTCACTGTTCTTTGTTTTCTGGGCTTGTTGGTATTTTTCTTTTTTAAATTTCTTCTTCTTTCAGGAAAAATAGCAGAGAAAGTGTGTCATAAAATCCAACTAAAAGAACATGAGATCAAAAACTATAATGAATTCATTCGAATCTCCACCTCTCCGTCAATGTGTTAGTCATTAATAATTTATTTAACTTCCTACAATTAGTTCCTTATGTATGAAGTGTAAAGTTTATTCACTGCATGCTTTGAGGCAAGAAAGAAATAAAGAAATAAGGGGGGAACCAGTTACAGAAAGCTCATAAGTGCTTATTCAAGAATTTTGGATTTATTTGTTTGACAGTCAGTTCTATATAGGTAGCTCATGTGTCTACACATCTTGTAAGCAGAGGCTCTGATGGCATTTGTTCTGGACTATGTTCTCAACATCATTAACGGCCTTGGAAGTTAGAGATAGTGTTTCAATATAGTAAAGGTAAAGTCTCTCTCTGGGAAAAATATAGGGCAAGTTTGCTTTTAGCCCCTTATAAAAGATTGTGGTTTCCTAAGCTTGAGGTTCTTTAACTGTGATGCAAACTCATTGTGTGCATAGCATTCAACTGGCCCCAAGTCCAGACCTCCTCCCATGTGACTTGGGGAACAAAGACAGCCCATGTAATGAGAAGCGCATGCTACCTGCTAAACCTGAATAATAAAGTCCTTTGTTTCTGACCCAGGAGTCTTGTGTCTGATGGCAGCATCCATGAGTCTATCTGTGTCAGCCTTGAAACTTGCAAGGAGAGTAAAATCCAGGTCTTTCACAGTCCATGGCAATCCGGTATGAAATGGTGGGCTATGGAGATCTTTACTGATAAAAATAAATGATGAGATTATTGTCAATCCCTAAAAAAGTTCAGATGTAGAAAAAAATATTTGGCAGTTTTCTATATATAGTTGAAATCATAGAAAGTATCACTCTAGAAAAGTGCAGTGCTGGTCCAGATAAGGGCCAAGGATAAGTACATGTGGAACATCAACATTGATGGGTTAAATGCACATGACCTTGGGGATGGTTGTGAATATATACGGTGAGTTTAGGAAATCCAAAAAGTGAACATAAACTGTAATTTCTATAAATCACATAGGGCTGATACTATTTGTTATGAGAGATAGTAACTGTGGAAGTAGAAAAGAAAACAATAAAGAACGATGTTCTAGAAATCAGAGGAGGAAAATGTTTCTAAAATGATCAGTGATAGTACCAAAATCTACAGAGGTCAAATTTGAGCAAGACTGAAAATAGGCCTTTGCTTTGATTAATAGGAGAAAATTAGAAATATTCCACAATCACTTTTATTTGAGAGGTCAGGGTAGAAGCCTGAGTGGAATGGACTGAAGAATGGATAGTACCAAATAAAATTTTTTAAAAAAATAAAATCACGACTTATGCAAATATAAAACAGACATATATCAAAGTTTTTATTTAATTCATTAATCGATGAAGGAGCCAGTAAGAAGGCACAACTACTTCAAAAGAGATTTTAAAGGATCACACAAGAATGCTGAAATGTATTGACAAACCAATGCAAAAGTGATCCATATCCATTGAACAATAAAGTGCATAGCCAACAGACAAAATTTGCCTTTTATTAGTATTATACAACTTACAGAATTATAAAATAGCTCAAAAAACAATGAAAGACAGAGATAAATTTAAAGGGTCTACCAGAAAGGACATCACAGTCATTTTTTTTCCATTTCACATTTTTTCCATAATTTTCTTAAGATAGGATATAAGGAAACAGTGAAAGTGAGTACAGAAAAAAATGTAGGGCTCTGAGACTAATTTTTACAACATTTTATAGTAGGAAAGGTACTGAACTGGGAGTCAGGGAAGGAACAACTAAATAATTTTATGATTTTGGAATTCAATTCAATTTTCAGTCTGAATTTTTTATCAATAAGAAGGGAAGTTTGAATCAAAGCTTAGTTGTGCTCAAACTTTTCTTTTAAACTGAAACTAATTTTTTTTTCTTTTGGCAAATGAAAACTTCCTATTAATTCTGACATAGAATATAAAGAGAGCTATTCTGTTTGAGGTGGTGGTAGAGATCTTAGGGTACCCCTCCTTGAATTCCTTCTTTACCTACAGAGCCCTGGGGCATTTTTCAGAACCAAGATTTTAATTTCTTATGTAATTTTAAGGGCAGCACAGATTTCTGTTCTTCATCAGATAATATATATAGTTTTGCCTGAACTAAACTTGCTCATGGAGATTAGAGTTATGTTCAAAATTTGGATTTATTATATTGTTATACTATTTTGTTGTTTAACACTCCCTATGGTCATATACAACAAATTGACTTTAATATATAAAGGGATAAAATATAATTTAAAATATATGTAATCATATCTAAATAAAATTAAAGTAACAAAATATTTTAACATGAAAGAATATGAAATTAAAATGAGCTTAAAGGTATTTTAATTGTTCTGTTTAGCATTATGTCACCTCATAGTAGGAAAAAGTATTATGTGTATAATTTTTCAGTTGATTGTATGTATTAGAATGGATTTTTAATATATAGTCAAATTGACATATCTATTTAAAAATGTAGTTCCTAGTATATTATTTATATTTTATAGTCATAGTAGGTAGTACTTGAGAAAGGCCATTATAGAATTGGTGAGGAAAAGGATAGGAAATGTTTAGAAAAGGTAACTTTCTTTTGGATCCACTTTAACTATAGCATGGCTCTTTTAAATACAAAAATAATTTTAGCAATTATTTGTATTCAAGTGACTTTATGCAGAGTATGCTTATTGTCACATTTGGAAGCCCTGTCATGTGAAAGGGGAAACTAATTGTTTTAACCATCAAACTATGACAAATGGAGTCACTATGGCTTTCTACATAAGGCTTCGGTTTTCTGTACCTTTGCATCTACTACTCCTACATTGCCTTATATTTTACACTACAGTGAACTATACAGTAGATATTTAAAAGTTAAGATCAAAACATTTAATACTTATTAAATATTGTAATTTAGTCTGTGTGAAAGAAGATGAATATTTGGTGACTTGCTAAATAAAATTTAACTAGCTTTCCATTTTTTCCCCCTTCAATTCATTGACTAGGTAATTTACTCTGAGGTAATGCCAAAAGGTTGATATCATATTTTAAAAGTTTGAATTTCAATGAACTCTCTACTTTTTCAAAAGACAGATGGCAAGTTTTTCTGGGCATAGAAAATAACGAAAGTATGTAAAGTGGAAAAAGGTGTTTTCACTGACTTTGACATAGTTGAGTATCTGGCTTTGGTGGAACGCTGGGTTTTATTTTTCTGATTGCTTATTTATTCTCCATTTTGTGACCATTTGTCCCTTAATTTATATACTTGGGGCTGTTCCAAAGGCTGGATGTTAGCCTTTCTAATGTTCTTCCACATGTAATATTTTGAAAAACTCATTGCAGACAAAGGGGGAAAACATACACTGATAGTCTTCAAGAATCTCAGGCTCTAAAAATGTCTTGCAATCTCAGATGTCTCCAGAGGTCAAAAAAGGTAACAGAATGTATGAAGAAGATCAAGTTTAAGAAACAATAGGGAGTATTGGGCAAACTAGGGAGCTATTTTATTTGTTAGGGCATAGCTATTGTCTACCAATTTGTCCAGAAAATTGGTTCACAGATCTCCTGAAAATTTAAAAAATTGGAAATTCATACTGTTATATAAAATCTCTTGGCTGTTAAATGTTGGCAACTAGTTTAGAGCAGCAGCAGCCACACTACACAAGTTAAATTTCTGCATGTCAAACTCAATATGTCCTAGGTCACCAGGACCAGATAGGATTGATAGGCGTAAGAACTTCCTGAACATTATATTTCAATAATCCATGCAGCTCCATATTTCCAGCCCTCTTTAAACATTGATCTCTCTTACTTAACTGTAATAGTAAACTTCCCTCTTCAACTCTTTCTAAACAAACTTCACACTGCTACAAAAATCATCAACAAATACCATTCAATCACAGCACAATATTTGTTTGCCTACAGTGGCTGCCGATTATATTTGAGGAGGGCTACTGGATTGGAATTCAAAAGAACAAAGTTTCACGAATCTGAGAAGATAGTGGAAAATTTCATGGGATAAGTTTTACCTCATAGGCTTATTGCAATGACAAAATGGGATAAAATACATGACAAAATACTTTGTAGATTAGAAAGAACTAAAATATGGTCTACAGTCATAACTCCAAATTAGTATTGTATACATAACCGTGACTTTTAAACCTTCAGGTTTTATCTCTCCCTTTTTTTCCCTGCTGGTCTTCTAGACTCCTATAACACAATATAAAATTTTTGCAGCATAATATCCATGTACCTTTCCCCATGATAGTAGCTCTGACTTTATATTTCCTTGCTTGCAAATCTTAGCATGAATCAATTTAAATATGACCCTTGCTTTCTTAAGTAGTACAAGAATTAAAATTATGATATCTGAGGTCCCTTTCCTATGAAATGGATGCAGTGAGAGTTTTGGTTCTGAGCTCTTTTCTGCTTTCTTCTCTTGTCACCACCAGATAAAATTGTTATAGATTCACAGTGGTAGAAGGTACCAGAAAAATCACTCAATTCAATTTCTTCACTTTCAGAGGCAAAAACTGAAACTTAAAGATGGTATTTCACTGACTAGGGTGAGGTAAGTCCAGACCCGGAATAGATTTTAATGCTCCTGTCCCTCCCTTGTCCAAGCTACTCTTCTCAGTGCTGCTTCATGAATGATTTCAGGGCTCTTCCTTTTCATGAGAACTCTGATCTCTCAATTTAAAATCCAGAATGTTGACCAAATTTGTTCTCACCTCACTTGCCTTACAAAATGATACTTTAGTGCCTTCTCTATATAATTTCCTCCCTGTGTAAGTTCTTTCCATAATTTTTTTACTCAGGGGAGAAAATACCACCTTGGGATGAAATACTAGGCAAATATGCTACTAATGAAAAGAAACTATTTTCAAAAATGTTGTGTTTTGTAGCCAGCCGTTATGGCCTTACCTCTGAGCCCTTCTCTGCTGCTATGCTTCCTCGTCTCTCATTCAAGGTGAAGCCTTGAGGCAGGCAAGTCCCTGGACACTTTTTCTGCATCAGGGCCTTTGCTGGCACCATAGCCCTCATTCCCCTGTACCAACATTCTGCCAGTGAAAGACTGCGTCCTCCTTTAAGATCTAGCACAAAATTCTCATCTCCATTTTGGTTTCTTCAATCTTCCCTGATTTATCTACTTCATGTCCATCAGCTCTTAATATTATCTTGTGATAAAGTGTTTATTTCTGTTGAGCTGTGGTGTATTTATTTTATAAAAGTTTCTTTGACTATAATTAACTTATCCAAAGGCCTGAGATATTTATTAATTTTAATAAATATGATAGTAATAATAGTTACTATTTATTGTATACTTTCCATATTTTGAGCACTGGCAAAATATATACATTACCTCATTGTACATACATTAACTCATTTAAGTTTCACAGCAATCACATGAGGTGGATACTATTATGAATCCCATTGTACAGAAGAGAAAATGAAGACACTGAGCCCACAGTTACCCAGCAAAATAGGACCAGAGCTAGAATTTGGCACCAAGAAGTGTGCCAAAAGAAGTGCTGTTTGCATAAAAGAATTCAGTACATCCTTAATGGGACCAGTGGACAGATTTACCTATTCAAGCTCTTTAACCTATGGGATTTTTCTGCTTTATTACTTAAAGGAAAACAACAGCAGAAAAGCCTGAGAAAGGGTAAGTGAGTTTATAGAATGATCAAAATAAGGGTAAATACGCTCTTCGACAGGAAACTCTTCAAAAATACAATTTTACATTTTTAATGAAAAAACTAAAGAAAAGATGCTGGAAGTTGAAGGTTTTCAACCGAAAGAATTAAACATGAAGGAAAACATGGAAGGATGTTGAATTTTGTCAAATGCCTTTTCTGTTTTTATTGACATGATCATATGGTTTTTGTCCTTCATTCTGTTCATGTGATGTATCACATGTATTGATCTACATATGTTGAACCATCCTTGCATCCCAGGGATAAATAAATCTCACTTGATCATGGTTAATTATCCTTTCAATGTGAATGCAAATTTTTAAAGCTTTGTTTAAGAGAAAATAGAGAAAGTGGAGAATATAGACAACTTTTTTTTCTTCCAAATTGTGTTGGCAAATTATTATCCATTGACCGAATCATGTCCTCAGCCTGTTACTGTAAATAAAGTTTTTTTTAAAACACAGCCATGCCTACTCACTTACATATTGTCTATAGCTATTTTCACCTAACAATGGTAGAGTTGAGTATCTGCCCTTTAAGGAAAAGTTTTCTGACTCTGTTTTAAATAAAATAAGTTTCATAACTAACATGTTCTCTCTTTATGTAACATTACATTTGGGAAAAAAATACATGAGTCTAAATGTTCCTAAGAGTCCACACTCAAGATTATGTTTGCATTTTCAAGGGGCATATGAAGTAACACTGGGAATCCTTATGAACATTCTGAAAAAAAAATGAATCACGAAAAGGCTAAATGGCTTGCCTAACCTCATTATGACAGCTGTGGCTTTTGCAACTCTATCATACTATCACCCCAGTTATTTTAAACAGTGTATAACTGCGGATTTCGGTGCTTCCACTACCTTATGTGGTATTTCAAGGAATATTTTATTTAAAATTGTATATGCTTACATTTACAAGTATCTGTAAAACCCTATGTATTAAGTAACATTTTCTTCCTTTAGATTCCTCAAGTAAATGATTTCTAATCCTTAGGAAATAGCTGTGCATTCAATTAGGTATTGTACAAATCCACATGTTCTTTTGGTATTTAATTTTAAATATTTTTAATTGTTTCTAAAAATGGAACACTTGAATACAATTTTCTCTGTGTGCATGTTCCTTAGGTTGGTGGTTAACATTATTGATTTGTATTTCAGATAATGTAGAAAGTATTCCCGCTGTTCATTCACAGCACAGAACTGTTTTGAGTGATGTTTCCATTGCCCAGCATCCTATACATTCCTCAATATACTTCTTATAATGCTCTATTAGTCAAACCATCTCTTTGTCCATATATTCAAATGAACTGTAGAGGTTATTAACTTGCCCTTGGCAAATAGATTTATTTTTCTAAGATAAGTGCTTTTATAAATTCAATGTGTGACAGTTTTATTACAAATTATAAATAGAATGCCCTGCCAGATTTTTATGATAGCCGTCACTAACTCATTTGGGCCCTTATTACATTTCAAGCCTTCACGTTCGTGGATATTTTCTTTTTAATCACTACCAAGTCTATTTTGGGAAGTTATAGGTTTTAAATTTTCATGTTGGGTTCATATAATTGGCCCTTTAAATAGTCACCAAGTCTTTTGCAATTTATGCTATCAAACATTAAATTTAATACCTATATTTACAATCATTTTTGTCCCACTTCTGTTCTGTTTCATGTTTCTTTCCAGATAGGGAATTATAGCAAATGATAAACTTTTAAAATTTACCTTTATCAATAGTTATTTTAAATTCCATTAAACTGGAATTTTTTTATTTAGATATTATAAATATGAGATTATAGTGTAATGTTAAAAATTTTTAGTGATTCTCAAGGTTCAAGCAAGTATGCATATAATAATCAAAACTGAAGCTATATTAATCATGGTCACTCTACATTCTTTACCATAAGAACAATGATTTACTCAGTAGATAGCTGATCTTTGTATCTCATATCTATATTATGGCATCACAAAAGCACCTATCTCTTCAGACTGGCCTGAGGATTCAATGAGATTATACTCATAAAGCTCTAAATGCATGACCAGAAATGCAGAAAAACTTAGTACATGTTACCAATTGCCATTAACAAAATGCAATGAGCTACTTGTTGGAGTTGTTTTCCTTAATGAAGTATATTAGTCAACCTGGGCTATCATAACATAATACCACAGGCTGCGTGGCTTCAACTACAAAAATTTATTTTCTTACATTTCTAGAGAATGGAAATCCAAAGTCAAGGTGACAGCAATATTGGTTTCTTGTAAGGCCTATTCTACCTTGTAGATGGCCACCTTCGTGTTGTGTCCTCACACAGGCTTTCTTGCCTGCACAGAAAGAGAAAGATCTCCATCCATTGTCTCTTCCTCATCTTATAAAAACTAGACCCACTGGATTGGGCCCCACCCTTATGACCTCATTGAACCTCAATTACCTCCTTAAAGGCCCTATCTCCAAATATATAGTCACATTGGGATCAAGGCTTCAACATATGAGTTTTGGGGTACACAATTCAGTCTATTACACAAAATAATATTGATTATTATAATTTCCTTCTCTCTTCAATAGATTTTTTTTAAATCATAAATTTTAAGCAGACTGCCTGTTTGGTTTATTCACTGGTAAGGCAATATGCAGCACTGAGTCTTCATGGTAAATCAGAAAAACTGGACTAATGTACTGAGTATACACACATATAAAATTGTCAGTGCACCTATACTTAGACACTTGCTCCTGCAGACAATAGTGTTAATCTATCAGCCATTTGTTGGCAGTAATTCAAACCAGAGATTTGTTTAATATTATTTGATTCATGGAAACATTGGAATGCCTGTTATCCCATTTTTATGATAAAGGTTTACAATGTTGACCTCTCTATTCTTGAAACTCTTTCTCTCCTTGCTTCCATGACAGCTCCTTTAAGGGTCACTTATTCCTTCTGAAAGTTTGGGTACAATACAAATATATATAAACCAAAATCTCCCACTACATGGTGAACTTCTGAAGGGATGGTCATTGTTTATCTATTTTTTGTATCACTGACACATACTTTTTCTAGCACATACACACACTCAATAAGTTAGGGTTGAATGAAAAAAAACTGAGTAAATAGAATGAACGAATAAGTTAATCTAGTAGGATCTATTTAATCTCTTTGGTGTACATTTCACACTTTGCTTGTATTCAAAATATAAAAATCAATACTTACCTGTAAGTCCTTTCTATATTTGAAAGTTGACACAGAATATTAACATAAGTATGATTATCTGAATTGTAGCTTCCTTAGAAAGGAATTGATCTTCTGTTTTATATTCATACTGAGATAAAAGGAAAGAAATCAGACCCTGGGTAAAGTTAAATGATTAAAGATAGTAATAAGCAGGTTGCAAGGAATTCTTTGTACTACAATTGGAAAAGGCTACTATTGGATTTCATAAAATCCCTTTTCTTAGATGTGGTTAAAAAATAAAATTGACTGTCAAATTACTGAAGGAGTTTAAGAATAGTACTCATTGAAGTCCAGATGTGTCCTACGTGATTTCTCAAAGGTCTTTTCCACTTCACTGGTATAAACACTGACGTAATGGTTCAAGGGAACCTCAATGGCACATAAATGCTTTACCTCTGTTGGCTGCTGAAGGGAAGATTTAAGACAACCAACCTTTTAAATACCCAATTCTCCTCTGCCCAGATCTGTGGTTCTCATCACTTTTTTTTCACTGCCACAGGTATAATAGACACTGCTCAGAAGCATGACACATTTTCATAGATAACCCTAGTTTATATGCTGCAGCAAAGATAAATTATGTCTTCCAGTTTTGTATAATCCCACATATTTTAGTTGAGAGGCCATGAACTCGTAACAGACCGTGATGTAGCAAGGGAGCCCCGTGATTGAGACCATTGTCCTAGACGGTAACTCCTTCCCCTCCCTCTTCCACTTTATTTTAAGAATCTCTACTTGTTCTGGATACAGCTTAGATTTGAGTTTTATTCAGCATTTTACTTGAATATCTTTTGTGCTATGTACCTGGTACATAAGAAATGTTAAATAAATAAGTGAGTAAATTAAATCATGAATAAATTATACTAAATATATCCTTTAAAATATGGAAAGAAGAAAGAAGGAAAGGAGGGAGGAAGAACAATGACATTAATTTCCTTGCTAGTGTCTATAGGTAAAATGGAATAGTTCAGAGAATACTAAGCTTAGTGTACAGAAACTTGGATTCTAGTCCCAGATATGATACTTGAAAGCTTGGAGAGCTTGGACAACCAATTTTCTTTATAGCTGGAAGCTTCAGTTTCATGAACAGTGAAATGGAAACAATAGCAACTCCTCTGCCTGCTTATAAGGGTTTTTATCATGCTGAATTGAGGATGTACTTTGAAACAATTGGTAGACTTTATACTTATATAAAGTGTTACAAATGTTTCTTTTATTATTAGCATCTTGAATAGCCATTGCTACTGGTAGGTGGCTCATCAGTCTGAAATATGTTTGTATAGATTATTTAAAATAAATTTACTTATCTTTATATTAATATGAGAATGAACCTATTGCTTAAATACAAACAAAACAGAGCAAAACAAAGAAAAAGAAGCAAAACCTGAGTATGATGGATTAGATGACTGCAAGGAATATATTTGAATTATGTTCTCCTTTGACTCTAAGAGTTGTTACTTAAAACGAGAAGTAATATTATTAGATTATAATATGTTTGATTTTTAACCATTGTTCCTTGATGATGCCACCTCTACACTTTGTAGTAAGGATTTGTGTACAAGAAGAATGAAAGAAGATTTAGTTACTCTCAAAACCGGGGAAAGCATGTGATCCCTGAAAATAACATTGCCCTTTCTGGTAGGGACCTCGCCTCCATTACAGATTTATAGGTATTTAATACCAAAGCATCCAGTATGTTTAAGTTAATAAATACTACCAGTCACTACATAAACCAATCAATGAAATCAATGAATAAACTGATTTTTATTGCCTAATACAACAGAACCTCCAATCCCCTCTTTCTAATCTGTCCCATAAGGGCATGTATTCCTGCACATGTGAATTTGCCAAAATTTATCAACTCTCTAGCAGCCTGAACAGCAGGCACACACAAACACCCCTTCCCCCCCGTCTGCTTCCCTGCCTCTTTCTCCCTCTCCACACCCCCCAATACTCCCGCATGCACATGCACACACATAGCCTTTATTCCATTGGGATGAACTACCCCATCTTTGTATTTCATGATAAAATCAGACTCAATAAAATATTGGCTCTTGTAATATTTCTGAAGTGACTAACTTGCTCATCTCCGGAGACTGCTCTGTGTACAAACCTATCAGAATATTTTTAGTCTGCCCTTCTAGTTGTCTTTTTCTGACATGTGTCATTTAAAATTAGAATATACTCCATACATCCATATTTTTAATAGTTATGTTTAGCTTTTTAAAGGTCAACATATGTTTTATAAATACAATTTTTTTTCCAACATAAATACATGAAAGTAAGATATTTACTGCAAAGCCTGAGGATAAGGTTGACTCTCAAGGAAAGAGATTTTCAAATTAAATGTTTTCAGGTAAACTAGCATTTATCAAGCACTATGACCTTAGGCACAATTTCTTTATATTTTTCATGCCTTGGTAGGACCATCTCTTTACCTCAACTCAGTAGCCCATGTAATTACAAAAATATTATGTGTGAGGAAATATTATGGACCACCATAGGTTATTAAAAGCAAGTCATTTTTAATTTTTTAAAAATATTTTTCTATTTCGAAACTTACCTTTTTTTTCACATGGATATGTGTTTGAGTTCTCTGCTAATCTAAGTTGCACTTCTACAGTGGGACTCACTCAATACAGTTCTGACATGCCATTGAGGTAGTAATGGCAGGAGATAGTTTTTTTGAGGCAATTATGCTTAGAGTAAGGGAGATTTTGACTCTAAGGAGTGGGTCATTTTATTTCTATTTTTAGTAATATCTTCATCTATTTTGTGCTGCTATAACAGAATAGCACAGACGTGGTAGTTTGTAATGAACAGAAATTTATTGCTCACAATTCAGGAGGCTGGAAAGCCCAAGATCAAGGTGCTAGCATATGGCAAGGGACTTCTTGCTGTGTCATAACTTGGTGGAAGGCATCACATGCCAGAAATGCAGAGAAAGGGTGAGAGAGAGAAAGAAAGAAAACAACTGGGAGCAGAACTCACCCTTTGTAAGGTCACCAATCCCACCTGTAAGGGTGGAGCACTCACAGGGTAACTACCTCTTGGAGAACTCACGTCTTCACACTGTTACAATGGCAATTACATTTCAACATGAATTTTGGAGGGGACAAACGTTAAAACCATAGCAATCAGTAACATGGATGAACTATTAACATAGCCATGTTAGTACATATCTATCTCCATGTTAGTATTATTTTTCCTTGAACTTTCATGTAGCAGCAAAATAAAAGAATTTTCAGAATTAGATCTTAAATTAAAGGATATATTTCCTTATACTCTTGAAATTAATACTATTTGAAGGAGTTTGACTATATGTTGTAGATTGTAAAATATTTTGTGACTTTAATACACGATTTGTTACAAAATAGAGGTTATTACTCAAACTGTCCTAAAAAAACACCTTAGTTTAAAGACATATCAGTATTACACAAACATATACCCAGAAAGGTAATACTTTGTCCAATTAGTTTACATGCATCCAGTGATTGTAATATTATATACAAAGACCTGTGCCATTATAACTTACAAAAGAATTCTAACATATATTCTTTTATAATATACAATTTAGGTAAGTTATTTAATATCCATAAATAACTATCCTAACCCACCACATATATTATTAATTGCACAATAATAGATGCAACAATAATTTCACTAGTTGAGCAAGTATTATTAATATGTAAGAGATTCCATGCTAAGCACTAATATTAATATGAAGTGAATTCAAATACTTCCTTCCACCATTTTATAGACGAGTGAGCTAGATTTAGCAAACCCCCAGTTACAATTTAAGTAAGTTGTGGAAGCATAATAATGTTTACATAAATTTAAAGCAAAGAACAAAAGAAAAAAGTATGAATTCATTTGGTATCAAGACCATTTAAAAGATCCAAGTGAAATTAATTTAGTAACCAAAACCCTCAAATTTTAATAGAGGGAGGAAGTATAAAGCCTTAAAAGAAATGAATTAAATTTTGTGTGTTTGAAAACAAATATTTTTCAAACATATTTCCAAAAAGGTAATGTTGGCTTTCACTTTTCTATTTTTCTGAATCTGAAAAGATTATAAAATATATGAGTTTTTAAAAAGAATCAGTGTGATATGGAAGAAAAGGCATAGCCTTCATGATTAGAACAATGTGGACTTGAATCTTGCCCTCCTTGCCTCCCGTTCTACCCTCATCGGCTTTGTGACAATGAACCAATTCCCTTAACTGCTGAGAGCCCCAGCTTTTTCACCTCTCTCTGAAGGTTGACTTGAGGATAACAGGAAATGACACATCATGGAAACACTGGGCATGACACCCAGTCCAGAGCAGGTACTTAGCAAAATCTTGTTTTCTCTCCTTTCTACTATGACCAAACAGGTATGGGACATTCTTGGATAAGAGAATACAGATATGTTACATAGATGATTTTTAAAGGAAATGATAAAACTTAAAAATACAATAATTATTCTACCGCTACCTAAAAGTCAGATATTCTGCGTCTCAGTCTTTACTATGAAGTAACTATGACTTTCTTAGAGTTGTTTTACTCTGTGACTAATATTTCTAATCTACAGAATGAGAAATTTGGACAATGAGGTTCTGTGATTCTAACAGTTCCCTGGATGAAAATCACAGGCAGAAATGGTTTCTATTCAATCAGATATTAGATCATAATTAAGCACATAAAATTGAATGTTAATTACATCTTATTCTTTAAAAACCTATTTTTCTAGACATTCTGCAGGAGACAAATCAGAAGAATGAGGTTTAGCATTTTAAATACACAATTCATTTTGCATATTCCCAAGTTAGAAATTGTTTTTATGCAATAAAGCCCTCCTGTAAATGACTTCTGGAGGTTTAGGTTATCCTGGATTAATCACTCACATAGAATATCAAAAGCAGTGTGCTTATAAAATGTAGAAACAAACAGAAAAGAACTGGGGGGAGCACTTTTTAAAATTGTTTTTTAATGGACATTCTCATTTTAATTAAAAATCAAACGTGTAATTTAACTACATGAAGGGATGCTGATATCAGATAATTAACATATAAGTAAATCTTGCTGGCAAGTTAAATATGCATGTCTTTATTAAGAAATAAAGGGAAAACTCTTTAAAATCCAACAGGGAAGGCCTTTTTAAAGTATTTGAAACATTTTAAGTTTAAGCTTTATGTTTTACTTATAATTTAGATGAGATAAAATATTCTTAACATGCATTTCAAGGTATGTATACTTGAAATTCAATACTCTTAGCTATAGAACAGAAATTACCTTTCTGTCTAGAGGTGTAACATCCAATAAGATAGACATTAGCCACATGTGGCTTTTAAAATTTAAACTAATTAAAATTAAGAATTCATTTCATCAGTCACACTAACCATATTTCAAGTGCTCAAATAGCCACTTGGGGTTAGTGGCCACCCTATTGAATGGCGTAAATGCAGAACATTTAAATCATTGCAGAATGTTCTTTCAAACTGAGCTGGTCCAGAATCATTCTTTCTTTTGCACATTAGAATTTTAACTTAACACATTTGTTTTAAACTATTTATAAATTGTTCATATCATTTCTATAATTTATTGTAATTTAAGACAATAGATTGTTGAATAATAAGGGTGCTTAAATTAAGAAAGATGTACTAATGAGATTTAAAACATTACTAGTTTTTTATTTCATTGGCAATGAAACAATGCCTTAACTAACATTGAACACCGAGAAGGCTATAATAATGGGGTGATGATGATCTGTGTCTGGAGTCTGTGTGATTTATTCTAGTGTTGTCCAATAGAAGTACAACACCAACTATGATTGCCAGCCACAAACTTAATTAAAAATTACAAGTAGCCACATTAAAGAAAGCAATAAGAAAAGGTAAAATTAATTTTAATAATAATACATTATATCAAAAATATCATTTCAACCTGTGATCCACATAAAATTATTGAGATATTTTAATATTTTTCACATCATTAAGTCTTCAAAATCTGGTGTGTATTTTA
Organism: Daubentonia madagascariensis; assembly: GCA_023783475.1. Taxonomy (NCBI): domain Eukaryota; kingdom Metazoa; phylum Chordata; class Mammalia; order Primates; family Daubentoniidae; genus Daubentonia; species Daubentonia madagascariensis. The sequence goes on along the minus strand of JAKFHU010001684.1, from coordinate 16,486,676 downwards.
CACTTAAGTACTCTCATTTTCAACTAGTCACATTTTAAGAGACCAATAGATACATGAGGTTCATGGATATTGTATTAGGTAAAACAGATTTATACAGTTTGAATAAGCAGACATTCATTTGTTTACTTATTCAGCAATACTTATTGAGCACATGTCAGGTGCTGAGCAGTGCACCAGATGATAGGCGCAGTGGTGAGTGACATCGTGTGCACTCTTAGAGAACTTCCAGTCTGGTGGGAGATATCCCACACAAAACAGCAAAATACAATACTGGCTGAAATACTTCTACATCACAAATCCCATGCAGGGTCCTTGGCAAACACAGAAGAGAAATTAGCCTAGTATTTAAAGTGTTGATGAAGGCTTCCAGAAGGAAATATCTAATTTAATATTTTTATAATATATATGATTTGACAGTAAAATGCAAGGTGAGGACACAGGAATAAGAGAAAAGAATGTTCTCAGAAGAAAAGACGTATGGAAAGGAGGTGTGTGAGGATGAGTGTGTGTGTGTGTGTGTGTGTAAAACAAAGAGTGAGAGCCAGTGTGAGAATAAGGGATGGCTGAGGAACTGAAAGAAGTGTTCCACAAAGTTGGAGTTTCCACTCTCAGCATGGCAAAAATTGGTACAAGTGAAACCAAGTAGCTTCATACCCTTAGTGAGAGTGCTATTTATCTCTTATGCTTAAATTAATATCTACCCATATATTTATTGGTAAGAATTGAAAACAAAGCGCCAGTACCAGTTGAGTATCCCTTATCTAAAATGCTCCAGACCAGAAGTGTTTAGGATTTTCAATATTTATGGATTTTGGAATACTTGCATATACATAATGAAATATCTTAGGGATGGGACCCAGGCTTAAATATGAGATTCATTTATGCTTCATAGACACTTTATTTATACACATAGCCTGAACATAATTTTATACAATATTTTAATACTTCTGTGCATGAAACAAAGTTTGTGTGCACTGAAGAATCAGAAAGCAAAAGTATCACTGTCTCAGCCACCCATTGGACAATCTGTGGTTGTTTGGTATCACCATTATTCCTGACTCTTAATTTCTATACTACCAATAAATAATCATTTTTTAACTCTTATGTGCACAAAAGTACTGAACAGTAAAAAATATGACATGCCATTAATACCGTGAAAAAATAATGTATTGAAGGTAACTGAGCAGCACAGTAGCATCACCAGAATACCTGTATCAGCTGTTTAAACAACAGCAACAAGAAACAATGGCAGGCTTTCAGTCTCCACCTATGATGCTATGTTTTGATTAAAAGGTTATTGTACATTGTATTTTTTTTAGTTGAAAAGAAACAAAACATTAGAAATAGTTGAGGGACAAGGAAGTGGGTCCTCTAGGGATGAGAAGGCATTATGCTGGATCACTTTTTCAGGTTTTTACTGCAGAGGAGGTGCTGGATTTTAGAATTAGGGATGCTCAACCTGTAGCATAAAATGAAAGAAGTGGAGGTTGGCAAAATCACTGTCAATAGTGAAAATATTAGAGGAACTACAAAGTCCTTAGGCAACTGCCATTGGATCCTCACTACCAAAAGTCAATGTGCTTTCATTAGTAATATAATCATTAAAAATTAGCAATGTTCTTGGAATATAGAAGGATGCTCCTTACCCTGTAAACAAATAATCTTCATAGTCAAATAATAAATGCCTGAGTGAAGGGATTATGTTCCTATGGTATGTTTTTTATTCTCACATAATCTCTCTGTTAATAATTACATAAGTAAAAGTTAACACAAGGTTTATTGGGATGAATATTCCGAGCCCTCAACCCCCAGCAATAAGTAGATAAGTCCAAAATATTTTATATTATTTCAGTTTTAAAGTTACAATTTTGTTTAACAGGAAACTCATCAGTTTCCAATGATTGCCACTTAGTAGGTACTGGACAGAGACTACTGGATCAAAGCATAGCTTATCTTAATTGCAATTAAGAGGTAAAGGGTAAAATTCAATATTGTCGGCTTTCCATTCTAATTAATGGTAAAGTTAAATTTTTATTGTTTAATAAAATCTGCCACAAAGTAAGAGTAATTGGGTAAAGAAAGTAGAAATTGAAAGTAAATATAATTGAGCTTCAAAAATGAAGAAAAAACATTATTATTGACTTTAAATATATCTAAAGATCAAGTTCCAAAATTACCCATTAATAATAAATAGCAGATTCTAGTATTTCTGTAGCAATACTTATAATCTTATTGACACATGGAATAATTGCAGTTTTGCATTCTAATAAACTGGAAAAATACAGGTACATTTCTGTCTAATTTATTGTATTGTATATTGTTTATGGGAGTGATTATATTTGTATAAATTATTGTTTCTGAAACATAATTTCAATAGGTTTCCCCCAAAATAAATATCCTCAGTTTCTCTTACACTACTAAGTTTTGTCTCATCTTGTCAAGTCAGCTGACATGGGAACAGAAGGGTTTGAGAAGCCAATAAAAATAACAGAACAGTAAGAGAAAAATGTAAGTTTGTCCTGGCATTTATTTTGAAAAGATTTCCCCCTAAGTAAAATTTAGAAAGCATCTGGAACCTGTCATTTTTGTGATGATAAATCTGAACAAGGAGACACATGTACATGTCAGAAACAGAAATAGTCTGTGTTTACCATCTTGTCTGTCATCAGATATCTTTGGAGGGGATAGAGAAAGAGGTATGGGATTTGAGAATTAGGAGAGAAATCTGATTTATTTTGTGAATGTCATTAATCCTCCTTTATAGGTTTACTGATTGAACTGCTACTTTTATAACCTTTTCCTCATTCTAAGCTCCTACCCTATTCCTAACCAATGCCTGGGAGATAAAGGTGATGCTATAGGGTATCCATAGGCTATGGACTTACTGAAAGTGGGATGCAGAAAAGTTTTCTCATTGTTTTCAATAATATATTTAAATATTAATAATGATATTTCAGCTAATATGCATGCATAGAATGTATGATATATATTTTAATTATGCACATATACATACATATTGTACATGTTATATAATATATATAGAGAGAGATGGATATATATGATGTGTGTGTGTTTTTGTGAGAGAGAGAGGAGAGAGAAGACTGGTTGGCAATTGAAAGCTTACCTTATTTTGGAAAATATTCCTGAAAGTCCATACTAAATTACATTAACTTTAGGAAAGATTTCAAAAGAAGTTGAGCTTGTATAGGTCTCTTATCCAAATACAGTTTTAGTATTTATTTTAGGCTTTAACTTTTTGGATCATGTTCTAAAAATACATCGCCAAATGATTCTACATACCAATATTCTTTACTCAAACTTTTATTGAAATAGGTCTCCAGTTGTCTCTGGGACTGAACATACCACCACTATGGTAAGTGAAAAACAGGAGTTAAATTTTGGTCAAATTAGTTATCACATCTCAGAAATGACCTTAGATAGTTACCAGTTGTTACATAATGACAACTTACAGAGCTATACAAGAAATGCCTGAGAATTACTGTTCACACTTTAACGTGCTCTTTCTGAACCACTTAAATTTGATTCTAGAAATATATGGGAGTATATTTATTTGTATTAAACCCTAAGAAAAATGTCCTTTAAAGTTCAGTATTTTGCTTTAAGTAGTAAAGATCAGATGAGAGGAAAGAATTACTGCATCAGTGTCCACATAACTTCCATTTAATGAAAAAGAATAACAGGAGTCACAATTTACAGGAAATTTATCATTCTCACTAGTCTCTTATTCTTCAGCTTCCTAGAACATAAGCGTTTGATATTCCCACCCATGTAAGGGCAGGAAGGTTTTTCTTTCTATAATAAGTAAATAAGGAATTCCACAGATATAAATACAGCAAAGTTTAAGAGCCTGTTATTTATAAAAGAATGATATAATGCTTCACTAAGTTTATTTTGTCCTCAAAGTGTCAATAATTTCTCTTTTAGACTCAACAAACTGGTGCTTACCATAGATATGTCAAAATTATTCTCTCACTTGCACAAGAATATAGAGAAAGATTTTTAAAAGAATAAAAGAGAGATGACAACAAAGGTCTATACATTTGGCAATTGAATCTTGACTTGATCCCTGCTACAGCTTCTCTCCTCTCTATTGACCACTATTTTGAGATTCACTTAGTAACTTTTGGTTATTGCCTGACTGTGACGGCTCCCCAAGGCCTAATCTTAGACCTTGTCGTGTCATTCTCTGGTACTGCTTTAGGTATCTCCTCTAACCTTGGGATTTAAAATAATGTCTCTGACTTGTTGTCTCCCTACTCCACTCTCTTAGTTTAAGAACCTCTTATATTATATCCCTCCCTCCTTTTGTGATGTATGAAAGCTTCTTGCATGATATGTAATAGAACATTACAAAATGAGTATGAGTTTCCGAAAAGTTGTCTGCACTCCCTGTTAAAGGTAATCGTCTTGCTGTTTATAGATATGCTTACCAAGCACTCGTTTGAATTTTCTCTTCATAACATTTTGTGAGGAATAACTTTCTGCTATGGACTGAATTGTGCCCCCTCAAATTCATATGTTGAGGCCATAACCACCAATGTAACTGTATCTGAAGATAGTGTCTTCAGAAGGTAATTAAGGTTAAATGAATTTTTCAATTTAATGTTTTATTCTTAATTATTATGGGTACATAGTAGTTGTATATGTTTACGGGGTACATGTGATATTTTGATACAGGCATACAATGTGTATTAAGCAAATCAAGGTAATTTTTGATGAATGATAAAGAATTTATCATTTCTTTGTGATAGGAATATTCCAAATCCACTCTGTTAGTTATTTTAAACTGTAACATAACTTATTGATGAATATAGTCACTTTGTTTTGTTATCAAATATTGTTCATTCTTCCTATCTAAATATATTTTTGCACTCATTAATCATCCCCACTTTATGTTCCCTCCCCACTGGGCTTCCTAGCCTACGGTAACCATCATTCAATTCTATATTGCCATGAGATCAGTTGTTTTTAATATTTAGGTCCCACGTATGAATAAGAATATACAAGATTTGTCTTTCTGTTCTTGGCTTATTAAATTTAACATAATGCTCTCCATTTCCATTTATGTTGTTGCAAATGGCAGGATTTCATTCTTTTTTTATGGCTATATAATATTCTACTGTGTATATGTACCAAATGTCTTTATCCATTTATCCATCAATGGACACTTAGGTTGATTTAAAATCTTGGCTATTGTGAATAGTGCTGCAATAAACAGGAGAGTGCAGAAATCTTTTCGATATACTGATTTCTCCTCCTTTGGATATATACCCAGCAGTGGGATTGCTGGGTCATATGGTAGTTCTATTTTCAGTTTTTTGAGAAACCACCATACTGTTCTGCATAGTGGTTGCACTAATTTACACTCCCGCCAAGAGTGTACAAGAGTTCCCCTTTCTCCACATCCTCACCAGCATTTGTTATTGCCTCTCTTTTTGATAAAAGCCATTTGAACTACAGTGAGATGATGTCTCATTGTAGTTTTGATTGGCATTTCTCTGATGACTAATGATGTTGAGCTTTTTTTCACATACCTGTTGGCCATTCGTATGTCTTCTTTTGAGAAATGTCTATTCAGATCCTTTGCCCATTTTTTAATTGGATTATTTTATTTTTTCCTATCAAGTTGTTGGAGCTCCTTATATATTCTAGTTATTAATCACTTGTTAGATAGGTAGTTTGCAAATATTTTCTCACATTCTGTGGGTTGTTGATTGTTTCCTTTGCTGTGCGGAAGCTTTTTAGCTTTATATGATCACATTTGTCCAATTTTGCTTTGTTTTCCTGTGCTTTGGGGGTATTATTCAAGAAATCATTGCCCAAACCAATGTCCTGAACTGTTTCCTCAATGTTTTCTTTTAGTAGTTTCATAGTTTCTGGTTTTAGATTTAAGTCTTTAATCCATTTTGATTTGATTTTTGTATATGGTGAGAAATAGGGTCTAGTTTCATTCTTCTGCATTTGGATATCCAGTTTTCCCAGCACCATTTATTGAAGAGACTGTCTTTACCCCAATGTATATTCTTGGCACTTTTGTTGAAGATAAGGTCACTATAGATGTGTGGATTTATTTCTGGGTTCTCTGTTCTGTTCCATTGGTCTATGTGTCTGTTTTTATGCCAGTACCATGCTGTTTTGGTTAGTACTGCTCTGTAGTGTAATTTAAAGTCAGGTAATGTGTTCAGTTTTGTTTTTTTTGCTCAGGATGGCTTTGGCTATTCTGGGTCTTTTGTGATTCCACATAAATTTTAGGATTATTTTTTCTATTTCTGTGAAGAATGTCATTGATATTTTTATGGGGATTGAATTGAATCTTTAGATTGCTTTGGGTAGTATGGACATTTTAAGAATATTGATTCTTCCAATCCATGAGCATGGAATAGCTTTCCATTTTTTTGTGTTCTCTTCTTTCATGAACGTTTCATAGTTTTCATCGCAGAAATCTTTTATGTCTTGGGCTAAGTTTATTCTTAGGCATTTTATTTTATTTGTAGCTATTATAAATGAGACAATTTTCTTGGCTTCTTATTCAGATTGTTTTCTGTTGGCATATAGAAATGCTACTGATTTTTGTATGCTGATTTTGTATCCTGCAACTTTACTGAACTTGTTTATCAGTTCTAATAGTTTTTGTGTGTGTGTGGTGTCTTTAGGTTTCTCTATTGTCTGCAAACAAGGATAATTTGACTTCTTCCTTTCCAATTTGGTTGCCCTCTATTTCTTTCTCTTGTCTGATTGCTCTACCTAGAACTTCCAGTACTATGTTGAATAACAGTAGTGAAAATGGGCATCCTTGTTTTGTTCCACATCTTAGAGGAAAGGCTTTCAGTTTTTCCCTATAGAGTATGATACTAGATATAGGTCTGTAATAGATGGCTTATATAGTGCTAAGGTATGTTTCTTCTTTTTCCAGTTTTTTGAGAGTTTTCATCATGAAGGATGTTGAATTTTATCAAATGCTTATTCAGCATCAATTGAAATGATCATATGATATTTGTCCTTTGTTCTGTTGCTATGATGTATCACATTGATTGATTTGCATATGATTTGAACCATCCTTGCATCCCTGGGATGAATCCCACTTGATCATGAGGAATAATTTTTTTAATGTGTTGTTTAATTCAATTTTCTAGTATTTTGTTGAGGAATTTTGCATCTATATTCATCAGAGATGTTGGTCTATAGTATTCTTTTTTAGTTGTGTCTTTGTCTGGTTTTGGTATTAGGATGATATAGGCCTCAGAGAATGAGTTTGGAAGTATTCCCTTCTTCTTGATTTTTTGGAACAGTTTAAGTAGGATAGGTATGAGTTCTTTGAATATTTAGTAGAATTCAGCTGTGAAGCCATTTGGTCCTTTTCTATGATAGGAGACTTTTTATTACTTCTTCTATATCATTACTTGTTAAATTGATTTATTGAGGTTTTGGATTTTCTCCTGTTCCAATCTTGGTAGGTTGTATGTGTCTAGGAATTTATTAATTTATCTAGGTTTTCTAATTTATTAGCATATAGTTGCTCATAGTAGTCTCTAATGATCCCTTGAATTTCTGCAGTATCAGTTGTAATGTCTTTTTCATCTCTGATTTTATTTATTTGTGTCGTCTCCATTTTTTTCTTAGTCTTGCTAAAGGTTTGTCAATTTTGTTTAACTTTTCAAAAAACAAACTTATTGTTGTCTTTGTATTTTTTTAGCTTCAATTTCATTTATTTCTGCTCTTTATGATTTCTTTTCTTCTACTAATTTTGGGTTTGGTTTGCTCTTATTTTTCTAGTTCTTTAAGATGCATCATTAGGTTGTTTTTCTGAAGTTTGTCCACTTTTTTGATGTAGGCACTTATTGCTCTAAACTTTCCTCTTAGTCCTGCTTTTATTGTATCCCATAGTTTTTGGTATGTTGTGTTTTCATTTTATTTGTTTTGAGAAAATTTTAAATTTCCCTCTTAATCTCTTCATTGACTCACTTGTCATTCAGGAGAATATTGTTTAATTTCCATATGTGTGTATATTTTCCAATGTTCCTCTTTTTTTTGATTTCTAGTTTTATTCCATTGTGGTTACAGAAAATACTTGATATGATTTCAGTATTTTGGAATTTTTTAAGACTTGTTTTGTGGCCTAATATATGGTCTATACTTGAGAATGATCCATGAGCTAAGGAGAAGAACATGCATTCTGCAGCTGTTGGATGAAATATTCTGTAAATATATATTAGGTCCATTTGATCTATAGTGCAGATTAAGTCCAATGTTTACTTGTTGATTTTCTGTCTAGATAATCTTTCCAATGCTGAAAGTGGAGTGTTGAGGTCTCCAGTGAATATTGTATTGGAGTCTATCTCTCTCTTTAGCTGTGATAATATTTGCTCTATGTATTTGGGTGCTCCAGTGTTGGGTGCATATATATTTAGAATTGTTATATACTCTTGCTGAATTGACCCCTTTATCATTGTAAAATGACTTTTTTGTCTCTTTCTACAGGTTTTACTTTGAAATCTGTTTTACCTGATAGAGATATAGCTACTCCTGCTCTTTTTTGGTTTCCATCTGCATGGAATATCATTTTCCATCCCTTTATTTTCAGACTATGTGTGTCTTTATAGATGAAGGGGGTTTCTTGTATACAATATATATTTGGGTCTGTTTTTTATCCATTTAGCCACTCTATGTCTTTTGATTGGAGAGTTTAGTCCATTCACATTCAATGTTATTATTGATAGGTAAGGACATACTACTGCCATGTTGTTATTTGATCTCTGGTTGTTTTGTTGTCCTTCTTTCTTGCTTGCTTGTTTACTTTCTTCTTTTGTGCAAAAAAATGATTTTCTCTGGTAGCGTGTTTCAGTTTCTTGCTTTTTATTTTTTGTGTATCTATTATAGGTTTTTTTATATCAGGCTATAATGAGGCTTGCAAAAACATTTTATAACCAATTAAATTAAACATATTATAACTTAACTCTGTTTACAAAGAACAAACAAACAAGCAAAGAGAAATCTCAAAGAAACTCTACATTTAACTGCACCCCCCTGGTTTTTTACTTTTTTGGGTTCCATTTGTATCTCTTTATGCTATTGTTCTCTTAAAAAGTTGTAGTTATTATTTTTGATATGTTTGTCTTTTAGTTTTCCTATTTATAAGTGGTTTCTACACCATAATTACAGCAATAGAGTATTATGTATTAATTTACTTACTATTACCAAGGAGTTTTATACCTTCAGATGATTTCTTATTATTCATAATGTCCTTTTCTTCCAGATTAAAGAGCTCCTTTTATTATTTCTTGTAGGACAGGGTCTGGTGTGTATGAAATCCCTCAGCTTTTGTTTGTCTCAGAAAGTCTTTATTTCTCCTTCATGTTTGCAGGATATTAGGGTTAGGGTGTTTTTTTTTTTTTTCCATTAGCACTTTGAATACATCATGCCACTCTCTCCTGGCGTGTAAGGTTTCCACTGAGAATTCCGCTGCCAGGTGTATTGGGGCTCCTTTATATGTTACTTGTTTCTTTTTTCTTGCTTCCCTGGAGACCTTTTCTTTATCAGTGAACTTTGGGAGCTTGATTATTAAATGAATTGAGGTAGTCCTATTTGGGTTAAATCTTCTTGGTGTTCTATGACTTTCTTGTACCTAAATATTGATATTTTTCTCTAGGTTTAGAAAGTTCTGTTATTTTTTTCTCTGAGCAAATTTTCTGCCCCAATATCTCTCTCTACCTCCTATTTAAGGCCAATAATGATCAGATTTGCCCTATGGAGGATATTTTCTAGATCTTGTAAGTGGGCTTCATTCTTTTTTGTTCATTTTTCTTTTTTCTCTCATAATTGTGTATTTTCAAATAGCCTTTCTTCAAACTCAGTAGTTCTTTCCTCTGCTTGATTTATTCTGCTATTAATAGACTCTGATGCTCTTTTCACTTTTTCAATTGAATTTTTCAGCTCCAGAATTTCTGCTTGATTTTTTTTTTTATTATGTCAATCTCTTTGTTAAATTTTTCTGATAGGCTTCTGAATTCCTTCTCTGTATTGTCCTGAAACTCATTGAGCTTCTTCAGGACAGCTATTTTGAATTAATTGTCTGAAAGTTCACATATCTCCATCACTCTGGGATTGGTCTCTGGTTTCTTATTTAGTTCATTTGGTGAGACCATATTTTTCTGCATATTTATGATGCTTGTGGATGTTCGTGGATGTCTGGGCATTGAAGAGTTAGGTATTTATTCTAATCTTTGCAATTCTGGGCTTCTTTGAACTAGTCCTTCTTGAGAAGGCTTTCCAAATATCCAAAGAGGATTGACTCTTGTTGTCTAAGTCTTTTATCACTGCAGCTGTATCATCACTGGGTGTTTCCCGAGCTCAGTAATGCTGTGACTCTTGCAGATTTCTGGTGGTACTTCCTGCATGAACTTGTGTAAGATATGAGAGAATTTCCTGGATTACCAGGCAATTTCTCTCACTTTCTTCCCTCCCTCTCTGTGCTGGGCTGCTGGAGTTGGGGGCAGAGTGATATGGGTACTCCTTCATGGCTACCACAGCTGGGACTGCAGCAAGTCACACCTGAACCCAGCCCAGTCTCACCCAAAACCAGTGGGACTAATGCCTCGCTACCTGTGATGTTTATTCAAAGCCCAAGAACCCTTTAGTCAACAGGTATTGAAACCTGCCAGGACTGGGTCCTTCCCTTCAGGGCAGTGCATTCCCTTCTGGCCCAGGGTGGGTCCAGAAATGCCTTCCAGGAAATAATCCTGGAATCAGGTGCTCCAGGAGTCTGCTTGGTACTTTATTTTACTGTGGCTGACTGGGAGCCCAAGTTGCAAAACAATAGTCCTTTGAAATCTTCCCTTTCCTTTCCCCAAGTGGAAGAAGCCTCTTCCTGAGCTGCACTGCCTGGAGTTGGGGTAGGCACTGGCTTGACCACTATAGCTGGTATCTTACTGGGTCACGTGCACCCCAATTCAACTGGATCCAAGCCAGCACAGCCACAGAACTTGCCCAAGGACTGCAGTTTTGGGGGTCTGACTGCTTTACAATTTATTCCAGGCCCCAGGCTACCTTTTGTCAGCTGGTTGTGGGGCTAGCTGGAACTCAGGTTTCTACCACTGGGGTGGAGTATTTCCCTCTGGCCAGGCTGGTTGAAATGCTCTTTCCACAGGCACCAGCAGAATTGTGCCCTGTGCTGTGTTCTCCTGTGACAAGGCAGCCCTGAGGTCCAATGCAAAGTCCCACAATCACTTCACTCTTTCTCCCCTAGGCATACATTCTCTCTACACCCGGTGCTGGCAAGGTGCTGAGGGGGATGGGGTGGTGGTGTAGGCAATGCAAGATTGTTTTAAGCAATCTTTTCTGCCCTCCTCAGTGCCTCTTTGCTAGATATAATGTTAAAACCAGTTACTGTGATCACTCACCTGATTTTTGATTCTTCTGAAGGTGCTTTCTTGTATGGGTAGTTATTGAATTTGGTGTTCATGTGGAGGGATGATTGCTGGAGGTTTCTATTCAGCCATCTTGCTCTGTCCAGCAGGGTTAAATGAATTTATAAGGGCAAGGTCCTAATCCAATAGGACTGTGGCCTTCTATGAAAAGGAAGAAAGAGAGGTCTCTCTCTCTCTCTTTCCCCACATGAGGACACAGTAAGAAGGTGGTAATCTGCAAGCCCTCAGCAGAAACCAAAATGACCTAAACCTTGATCCTGGACATTTCAGCATCCAGACTGTGAGAAATAAATTTCTATTGTTTAAACCACACAGAGTCAATGGTAATTTGTTATGGCAGCCCAAGCCAACTAATATACTTCCTTTCTCAGTCTATTTCCAGCTCTATACTAAGAGTTTTCTCTAATTGCTTCCAAATATCTGTTTTAAGCAATCACTTTTATTTCTTTTCAGAAATATTTCTTTGCTTTGCTTTATTTCTTTTAAAAGATATCAAAGGTCATCACAAGTTTTACCTGAAATAGCAAGCACTCATATTTACCATATCTTCCCCAAATAGTCTTTCTTTCCATGAGTGTCTGGTATCAAGTCCTTAAGTAAGTGCACACTTAAGCAGATGTCATTTTTCTCTATAAATCTAGCAAAGATCCTTTAGTGACACATTCCAGTGTGGTACAGGGGATTTTCTTATGTTCTGCTGGTGCAAATATGTACTGGAGCAGCCCTGCTAGAGGGAAGTCTGATCGTGTGTGCCAAAAGCCTTAAAGTCACTTCTATATTTTGATACCATAAGTGTACTTCTAGGAATCTGTCCTAAATCGATGATCAGAAATGCCAAGAGAATTTTCTAGGCAAGTATGTTTGTTCAAGCAAAAATAATAAACCAAACTTCATGTCTATCTGTATAGAAAAGCCAACACAGTTATGGTAACCCATATGTTGGAATACTGTAGAACCACTAAAGAATATATTTGCAAAAGGTTTTTAATTATCTGGGAATTTTGGTGATATAATAAAGCAAGAATGCACACTATGATTCCACAGTTATTATTCTACAAATATGTGAGTATGTATGTGTGTGTGTATTTATAGGTAAAGATAAAGAAATTTTAATAGTTGTGATTTTACTTTTACTATTAAGCTTTTACCTCTTTTCCAACTCATTACGACAAAAATATGACTTATATAGTTGGAAAAAATCAATATTATGTTTTAAAAATTTTTTTGACAGGAGATTTCACAATACTTTTAATCTACTTACTATGCCTAACATTGCTTTGGGTTCTAACTTATCCTATGTATGCCTTTGCTTATAACACTTCCCTTTCATGGGAAATGAAATAACTTCTTAGATACCAGACTATATTTCTCCTATTATCCAAATTTCAGATACAAGCAATATTCTCAGAAAAAATTTATAATCTCAAAAATTATGATTCCCTTCTATGACAAATTTTAGAGAGGCATTTTATTTTAGTACCATGCATTGTTCACATACAATAAAGAGGTTATGAAAAGAGTGTTCCTGCTGTGTATGAGATTGTTAGCACAAAGAATTGTTTCTTAGGCTGACCCACAGTTTCAAAGATAATGTGTTCTCTGGTCTATACTCCTCTGGAGCTCACCCAATGGCAAGCACCTAGAGGATACTCAATAAATATTTAATTAAATGGACTGTTTGAAAACTCTTCAAGACCAGCCTTTAAAGTTGCATTATGTAGTGAACATTCATGGGTATAGCTTTGACATCTTTATATCCTCATTTTAGTTGCATTGAATTTATAGTAAGATGAATAGTATGAATTCTTCATAAGTGTTTCAAAAGTAATTATGAAATCTTGACTAGAGACTCTTTGCCTATGCAAGAACTATATTTGCATTTCCAATTGTTGTTTTGTTGTGTGTTTATTCCCAAGACTACAGCCAACATGTTCTGTATTTTGTCATAATAAGTAACTATGAACCTGTATTTTTACTGTTTAGAAAATATATTTGCCATTTAAAGTGCCAATTGTGAAGATATAAAGGAGAAATAATAGGTTTTACATTGTTAGACTATTATTATCAATTTTTTAGAGTAACACAGTTAAGTTGGCTAATTCAGTTAAGAATCATAGCAACCTTGTCAAAATTCTCCTGAATGAATTCAATGAAATGTGAAATCCAATAATGCTAAGAAATTGTGTTTTATTTTCCTTTAAAAAATAGGTAGTCATTATAAATACATAATGTTTATAAATGTAATTGATTTAGAGTTACTTTGCTTTTTATGATAACTACTATGCATGTTTTCTTGCCCATTGAAATTCTAAAACTCTGTCCTGATTAAATCATGTTTTAGTTCTTTCATTCAAACAATTTTTAAAGCAACAAATTTTAACATTTTCTTAAATACCAGGTTGTGGGCCTGCCTTGATGAGTGATAATTCTTGCTGGGTATCAAATCCCATGTTTATTTTCCAAGCCTCCCAGCAATAGCACTGAGCAATCGCATCATAGATTATTTCACATCTCTAGCTGAAGTGCATGCTGTGCTTTGCAAAAATCTCAGTAAGAAAATATACATACTTACACTTACAGTACCACCTTCACTGTCAGCCTTAGGGTAAGAAGATAATAAAGTACAAGTCTAGTTTTTATAGCTTTTATTTTATTGAAAGTGTTCCTGATTGAGATATGTTTATGAAAAAATAAAATATGAGCCAAGTTGTTTCATTACAAGTATAAAACATTCAAACTTTTAAATTAAAAAAATTGCGACTTCTGCCATGTGGCATTGCACCTTTGTTAAGAGGTGGTAATGGATTGCAATAATTCAGTCAGACATATTTAGTCTGTCTTATTAGTAGGTTGATTCAGAGGTGTATTAAGGAACCAATGGAATTTCTTACCTGCTTATTTAAGGATTATTCTGGGAAACAATATTTTATCCTAACAATCTTATATGCAGTGGGAACAAATTTTCCCATTCTCCAAACGTTAGTTTAAGATAAATATTCCTGTATTCTCTAGTCTGTTTTTAGACCCTGGCAACACTGTGATGTCTCAACCTCAATAAAAATCAATCAGTTTTCCCAAATAAGCTTAATCTTAAAACATGTGTATTTACTCATATTATATGGATCTTCACTCATCTAGTAACATAGAATAGCTACATTTGGGATGCCTTTGAAAGAGTACACTTCTAAATTTCTTGTCACTCTATTCCCATTTAAAATTTAATAGGGAGAAGCCACATTATGACAGAGTTCCTGAAGGATACACAGCTCACTTATTCCTCAAGAAATGCTAACATTCAGAATGCTAAAATGTACTCTTGACCTCTGTTCTACAATGCCATCAGCCTGTGGTTAGAGATATTTAAAAATAAGAAACAACCCTGTGAAACTTGATTGTGTTAGTTGTAAGAATGTTGAGAAAAATTTTCACTTTATTACACAGGGGTTTCTTTATGAAAATCTTATGAAGAGGGCATTTTTTTTCTTGTCTTAGGGACAGTTTTTCTGAGCAACTGTTTCGCTTTTATTTTACGAACACTGCATCTTGTAATGACCATCTCCCACTTTTTGTATTGACCATTAGAAAGTTTAGAACCAAATGAATAGCCCAACCAATTCCAACTGTATTGGCATCATTCAGATTCACTTTTATATTTTTACCCCTATTTTTCTCTTTACTGTATATTTTCACTGTTAAAAAAATATAAATTTATAGGCATCTTTGTATAAATAAATAAAGTATCTTTATTCAGATACTTTCACATTTTTGGAATGAGGTGGTGTATACTTATAGAAAAACCATTTAGGATCTTTTTTTCTTGGCAAAAAGGCCAATCCTTTATGCTATTTCTGGGGTCAGAGATTCTATTCTGTTGAGAAATTTGCCTCTTTCACCTTTAAGTATCCTAAGGAGATTCTGGTCTTTTCCTGATGTTTACAGCATTCCTGATCATGCCTTTACAGTACAGAGCACTCCAGGGACTATGACTGCTATACAGAATTCTGAGATAAACTTAATCATAACTTGCTAAAGGCATCTCCCATTGTCTTCTTTCAGTGTATATTTAATAGATACAATCCATTCATTTTATGAAGTAACCAAGAGGATTATTCATCCATTTTCCACCTTCTTGGGTCATTGATTCACAGCTTCTCTCAGTGTGCAATAATATACTGGTCTGATTTTATACAATTTTCAATGCTTTCTCAAAAATATAATTTGATGTTTAGATTCTATGGGCAAAAAAAAAAAATCCTGAATACTCTTGATCATTTTAAATTTAGCTACTATGTTTAATTTTATCTGAAGGAGTCTGACCTTTTTCTTCATTTGATTCTTCATCTGATTCCAAGTCATCATATGCATGGGCATTTCTCCCACATTCTCATCAGCATATTTTCTCATGTGCTACAATCATGTTGCAGGGATATAACTAAATTTTTCTTTGGAGGTTCTTAAACTCTTTCAAACCACATCAGGCCACAATCCAATCTCACTGTTGAAACTAGTCTTTTTGTTTTACTGTTGCTCTTTTCAAAGGCTTTTAGCAAGTCATTTTTGTACTACAACCCTATCAATTCCATCATGCTTTCTGCATGGTTATGCATGGAGAAATAATTTAAGTCCAGAGACAAGTCTGAAAAATAACAACCAAGTTTAATAAGAGATCATCATTTCAACTCCTGTGGGACAAGTAGGACTTCCCTTGTTCACAACAAAATGTTTTATTATTTCCTGCATGTGAATTCTATTAAAAAATTCAAGTAGTCCTTTACTAGATAAATGCTATACAGATGTAATATATCAGAAGCTTTTCTAAGTTATAACCCTCCTCACCCTTACTCGTTTGTTCAGTTTCTGTATAAAAATGATGTCATTGCAAACAACTAATTATAAGTAACTTATATGCATTAACTTAATTACAATGGTGGGACTCTGCTATCATTTTAGATTTAAGAGTAGTGAAAATTTTATAAAATTTGATACCATCTATAAGAAGAAGAACACATCAAAACTCTTGATCACCTGCAGAATAAAAGTTAGAGAAGGTAAAATCCAAAAGTCAAAATTTTATTATATTTTATTATTAAAGTATTTAAAAATATGTTGATATTAAAGACCTCAGGAGCTAGAAGAAGATAAATTCCAGAGAAACAGGCCATTTCATATTTCTTAAATCAAATATTATTTCCCTTTATGTCAACTTAAAATTTTAAGAGAAAGGACATGAAAATAAGAGGTTGTCTTCTTAAAAAAGACAAAGAAACTAATTGTCACATTGGATAAGAAAGTAAAAGTAAGAATGTAAACTTGCTGACTCTCACAATTTAATCTTTAATCTAAGCAAACGTTGAATTTAACCTTTCTCCGAAATTCCCTTTTCTTTCATCTTCTCTTGTTTGCATATTTTAAGTAGAATCTTCCATATTTTCTTATTCCCTGCCTCATTAAACCCACTTCCTGTCATGTTTTCCATGTGCTTGTGTACATTCCTATTTGATTTAAAATGTGATCTGCACCCATGCTCTCAATTCTTTTCCATTACCGTTTAATGAGGACTGAAAAATTGTTTAAGATTTGCTGAATAGCTATTATATTCTGGGCACTGTGGTAGGCACTGCAGATATAAAAATTAATAATATATAGATACTTCCCTTAAATAGTTCACAGCCAATAGAAGCCATAAGGCATGTAAAGAAATAATTATTATACATAAAGATATGTGAAAAAATGAACAGGCTGAATTAATGTCGCTTCCCACTTAGGGTGTGCTGTAGTACAGAGTTGGGAAGAACCACTAGAAAGGGAGGGAAAAACTTCCACACACACAAAAAATATTTATCAAAGTGGACTTTTTCCTGGCAGAGACAGGATGTAGGGGACTCCATAGACAAAATAGCCTGGATTAAGGATTGAAAACATGAAATGTAATGGTGTGCTCAATGAACCGTGTAGGGTTAGTAGGGGTCTAGTGCAGAATTCTTATAGGGAACTGGTATGGTGGTATAAAAACAGTGTTGGAATAGGAATTTTTTTCGCATCAATTCTGTAGAAGATGCATAATCATTTAAGAATTATAATCATGGGGAGACAATATTAATTTTAATTTATCAACATCACTTTGGTGACAGTGTGAATGATGATCAAAAGGGGATGAGACTAGATAAAGAATGAGAAATCTGCTAGGGGAGATAAGTCCGGGAGGAAGATTTTGAGATCTGACGTGCAGCACTGGGAATGGAGGAGAGTGAATGGCTGAGAGAAATATTTAGAATGAGCACTTTATATGTCTCGAATGTTGTTTGGTCTGGGAAAGGTAATAGAAGAAGTATAATTTAGAAATAAATCCCAGGTTTCTAGCTTTGTGTGGGTGGTGATGCTAATAAACTAAGATGGGATCGTCATTGAATGTATTATTGCTCATTAAAATCTGTTATTTTCTCTGCATAAGTTTAAAATCCCTGCTGTTGGATTCAACTGTGGCCATATGACTTCCTTTGGGTAATGAAACATGACCAGGGGTCCTAGGTTTCTCTATGATGAGAAAGCTTTAAGAGCAAGCGTTTGATTCACAATGTTTTGTTTTCACTCTATAAATACCTGCAATGTTCCAAATGGACATTATTCCATTAATCTGGATCCCAGAATTAAGAGGACACGGAACAAAGCCCTAGCTAACCAAGGATCTTCCTTTAAGGCAGGGAGATACCAGGGTCATTTGTTAAATGTGCTATAATTTAATTTATTCTGACTGATAATAAAATAATATACCATTGCAAAAAAAAAAAAAAAAACAAATTGGAGAGATGATTAATTCTGTTTTGGGCAGGTTGAGACTAGACCTTGAGGAAGTTTTTATATTTATGGCACTAGGGAACTCACAAGACACATTTTCATTTCAATGTCCATTCTCTTAAATAGATTATTCTTTTTTTGGTGTTTTACTTACTGAAAGGTGGTACTGCATAACAGTTAAAGGTATGTTCTCTAAAACCAAACTGCCTGTGTTTGAATCTCACCTCTTGAATCTCAACCTTTTTTATGCATCAGTTTCCTCATCTGTAATATGATCAATCTACCTTGTAGAGTTGTTGTGAGAAATAAAGTAAAATGTACATCTGTGCTCAAAAGAGTGTCTGGCTCACATTAAGTGCTATGTAATGTTACTGGTACTATTTTTATATGCATAATTATATCCTTTCAGAGAGCAGGTGAAATATTCTGGTAAATATGCGTGTAAGATATTTCACTTTTCATCGAGGTTGGAAGAAAAAATAATGAAGGCAAAGATTTCCAGGCTTATCTTTTGAGGAAATCTGCTCTATTAAAAATAATTTTCATCATTTACTTTAAACTGAGGTTATCTTCTTTAGGTATAAAAAAAGTGCCTGGAAATTTGATATGCTAAGTGGTCCTTGTAATACGTATACATATAGTCTTTATGAGATGTGGAAGAATTATTTCAAGACTAAATAATTCTTTGAAAATGAAGTTTGATGAAAGACACATAAAAATGTCAAATGACTAATTAAAATAAGGAATAACCTATTGTAACATGCTCTCAAAAATACTATAAGTTATTCTTGGATTTCTTCCTTCTATTGGAGGGCCCAGTAGTTTACATTTATAGCATTGCCTCTTGGCTGCCCACATCTCTCTGCAAAGCTGCTTACTCTTGGGAAGTCTTGTGTTCTGGTCTAGAGCAGGTTATCAAAGTCTGTTCTGCTAAGTTAGTTTGAAGAAGGTGACATTAATAGGCAGGTGATGTTGTCAGCACCTGCCTACATATCAACCCAGGAAGGTGCTGCTTCTAACCACCTACCTGAATCCCACTGTCAATCACCAGGAAAGTATCTACATTTCATTATCCTTCACTACTCAAAAAGAGAAACAGTTCAATTTATGGTTTATTAAGAGGCCATAATGGATAGGTGTTCTGTCAAACTTGATAATGAATAAATGTGTAAGATGCAACATTTGCCCTTAAAAAATGTAGGCTCTTTGTTCCACCTATCCTATCCTTCCGGTTCCATGTGTGATTTAAGAAGGTCCTGTGAGGGTTCTCAGTGGCCATGCACAAAGGTGACAATGTGCTTCATCCAAATGAATGATCTGAGTATGAAGTTTAAAATAAAAGCATAATCAATCACACTTTCTAGCCAAGAAAGAAAAATCTTTTCATGCAAGTTGGAGAAATTTTAACTGGATAAAGAAAGATGATTTTTAATTATTTTAAAGTATAATAGGGCATACAATTCCCTCATTTTCTCTCTTTTTTTCCTTTTTAAACCAAGCTTAACATCATGTCTTTATTTCAATTTATGTCTTTGTAGTAATCTGATTAGCCTACCTTGTTATACATGACCATACTAATTATAATCATTTTTAGAAGATATTCTTGAATGTCAAATGTCAGAAAGCATTACATTTTTTTAAAGATTACACTTGGTTTTTTTGTTATGACACTAAATTTTTAAATGGAATTGTTAGGCTACAAAAAATATTTTTGGTTTTTTTAATAAATACTAGGAAAAAAACCCGAAGTATTACAATTCTCTCATCAGAGAAAAGGAAACTGCACAAGGGTATTAAACCGCAGGCAATCAGGAATAGCAATAACATACAAACTAGAATACATTGAGACCAGAAAGGTCTCAGTAGTCACGCAGGCTTCTTGTTCGCTGGCATGTGTTATTTTGGGAATTAGAAAGAATGCCCTTCTAAAGGGCAAAATAAATGTTCAGAAAAATCAAATATTTTCATCAAGGAACTGAATCTAATCCCTTAAATGATGGAGAAGCACAGGCAGGGAGCCCTTCCCTTGCTAGGTGGCAATGACACTAGAGGCCAAAGGGGCCAGACTGAACCAGAAACTCTGCAGGCCCATATGCCAGGAGGTGAGTCAGAAAAGGTGTTGTATACCAGAGGGAATAGAGAAAACAATTCAAGCTGATGTGCAGGAATAAGGCCTTGAGTACAAAAAGATAAGAAGGGGCAAAAAAAAAAAAAAAAAAAGGATATTTAATCAGACAGGGAGGGGTAGAAAAGGGTGAGCAGACACTGCCATTCTGGTTGATCCTAATTGCCTGTGTAGAGAAGCATTAGCTGGTAGTTGTTGCTTTTGTGAACTCTAGGGACATGAACATTGGGTGCAGTGGCCCTGCTAATTGGGCCAGGAATAAACACTTCTATAGCCTCAAGATCATTTTTCCAGGGTTTGTAGGGTTAGAATTTCCCTGGATTTACAAAGTTAAGAACACTTTTTTTTTTTTGAGCTCACATGCTTTCTATTGCTTTTGGTTTTTCTTTTTACCGTGACTTGGATTTTATTTCACATATTCAACTCAGACAGTTTAGAAGAAAACCACTTATAATCTCAGTGGCTTAAAACAAAAGTTTATTTCTTGCTTATGGTTCATGGTAGGGGATGAGCAGGGAGTGTAGATGGCTCTGCTTCATAGAATCACTCAGGGATCCAATATGGATGAAGCTCCACCACCCTGTAGCTGTACTTTCTGAAACACTAGGCCTCTAGTTTCCCTGTGGTAGAAGAATAAAGTGAAGAATTCCATAAATGTATTCTACTACTTCATCCAGAATTGATACATGTCACTTCAGTTCACATTTTATTGGCTCCACTCAATTTCCAAAGGCCTAGGGAATATAGGGAACAAGTGAAATATTTGGGGAATATCATTGTCTCTGCCTCAGGAAGAGGTCCTGGTGTTGTTGGGTAGATAACATACTGAAGTCCTGTGTGACAGGGTGAATTTGTTTGGTGGAGTATCTTAAAGAGGACTGTCAAGACACTTTTCCACTGTTATGTTATTCCACACTGAAGCACCAAATTCATAATCAAGGTGCAAATGCTTTTGTCCAGATCCACTGACCACTGGCTATTAATTGCATTGCTGACAGCCAGGTGAAAAACTCAAGAAGTATCTTTAAATCTGTATACATTTAACAGGCAAATATTCCACCAGTCACAATATGCCCCTTTCGGAAAACAGAATAGTATCTGTCTCTGCTATCGCTGTGCAATATGGAGAATCATGTCACTTTCATATTTTAGAGTAGTCACTTGGCTTATGGGCTTTAGGACACAAAAGAAAAGCACAAAAATCACAAAAAGGCATTGGGAAAAATAATCTGAATGGGAAATGGCATCTGGCTAAAAACTGGATAATTGTGGGGCCATTTAAAGTAAGTAAAGCCATTAACTCAGTGACAACCTGATCCAAACAGTGGTGACTGGGGGCATGGGGAAAGAGTCACACTTGCTTCTAAAGGAGCCACCAGGGCTGTGCTCATAGAAAGTATCTCAAAAGGTGTATGAATATAGAGGCAAAATTTGTCATCACTGGCATATAATTCCTGCCCTCAAGACATCTTTATTTCTCTGAATCAGGTATGCAAACAAGAAACTGCATTATGTTGTCATAGACACTATGGTGGATGGGCATTCCTGTTTTCCACAGCTGAAAATCCTCTACTGTATAGTGAAGTCACAAAAGGCTGTTCTTTATGGCTTGACCTCTAAAGACTCATTGACGAAGTCAATGTACACACCATTATGTTAGAATTCTGTGTGTGTGTGTGTTTGTGTTTGTGTGTATGTGTGATCTGAGTGTCTTTAATAACTTGAGGGAAATGTAGAATATGGTTAAGAAGCTTTCATCAGGAAGACGTTAAAATTAGATGACTTCTATTTGGATTCTGAATTTGCCACTTAAATGGCGCCCTTAATTCCTGATGTGACTTTGAGTCAATTATCTAAACTTTCTGGGCCTATTACCTTACTTTAAAAAATCAAGAGTTTAGATTATACAATAGCCACACTTCTTCAGCTTAACAATTAGTAGTTTTCAAAACAGGATGAAGGTAAGGGATGCTAGTGTAATACTGGACTCCAGAAGTCTTTTAAGGAATGTCTTGACCTTCCTGGCCTTGAACCCAATTCTCCCCTCCCAACACATACACAGCCACACAGTCATTCATAAAGCACATTCCCATCTGCAGTAGGCTGAAAAATGACCAGCCCCCTGCAGATATTTGTCTCAAATCCCTAAAACCTGTGAATATTACCTTATTTGGGAAAAGGATAATTATGTTAAAATCATTCTGGATTACCCAGGGACATACTAAATCCAATGACAAATGTCCTTATAAAAGACATACTGAGGAGAATAATACTCAGAGGAGAAACCACTGTGATGACAGAAGCAGATGCTAGAGTAACGTGGCCATAAGCCAAAGAAGCCAAGGAATGCCAACCACTACCAGAAGCTGGAAGAGGCAAGGGAGGACTCTTCCCCAGAGCTTCCAGAGGGAGCATGGCCATTCTCTGCTGGCACCTTGATTTCCATGTCGGGTCTCCACATATGAGAGAGAATCAATTTCTGATGTTTTAAGCCACCAAGTTTGTAGTCATTTGTTACAGCAGCCACAGGAAACTTATTGACCATCTCTGTGGCTTTGCTCAGATACTTCCTTCTACCTTTCGTCTGTTAATACAGATTAGAATTCTACCTATCCCCAGAGCACCTGTTTCAGTATCACTTCCTTGGTTAAAGACTTTTGGTTCTCCCTACCTCCTGCGATAAGAATTAATCTCACTGTCCTCTTTCTCTCGTGGCATTTTATTTATATGTCTGTTAAAACACTTCTAATATTCTACTATTTACCTTTCTGCCCTGACTGAGGGCCTAAACTGGATTACTAGAGTAGAGTAAGCATTTCATAAGTGTTTCCTGTGTAACTATGGGACTGTGACCTATTAATGCTGGAATAGGGGCATCCTTTGAGGAATTACATACAGCGTCAGCACCCAACCTCCAGAACATTTGGGTACTTGTTTGGAAGTGACTTTACAGATTCAAACCTTAAAACTAGGTGGGTGTGTAGCTTGGTGGAAACAGAGTTACAGGAATAAAGGGGTTAAAAAGCAACTTTACATACTAAAGTTACATTAATTTCTTATTAATTAACTACAGGTCTCTAAAACCACAATGGCCATATTATTTTTTATTTATTTACATCACATCTGAGTCATAAAAAGGGGGAGGGGGAGGAGAGGAGGAGATATGAAACATTAAGGGATGTGTCTTCTGTAGCAGAATGTGAGATACCAGAATGAATCATTCAGTGGCACATCCCCTCCCACCCTTCATTTAGTTCACAGGCAATTGTCTAACATACTGAGTATGTGGGATGTTATATGGGCTGATTTTAGATGCAAGAATCCATGTTTCCTATTGCTATGGAGAAACAAAGACAGCTCTCTTTTTACAGATAAGGAAATCAAGTCTGCAAACAACCACATGCTTGCTGAGAGCAAGTCACTTTGCCTCTCTGAAACTGGATTTCATCATCTGTAAAAGGAGGGGTTAATGCACCTACTTGGAAAGTCTGCCCACCTTAAGTTCTCTTTTTTAAAAATATCTCCCATTGCCGTGTCATGCTTATCCTAGGAAATTCCATCTCCTTGACCACCTCTGAGTAAACCAGGAGTAGGGTATTATTAGACCACTCAAATTTTAATTGCTATCACAAAGAAATTCCTCTTAGTATAATTATGCTTAGTAGAGTTGCCCATGCCTAGAAGTATACCCATGTTTCACAGTATGTCATTTATTGCATATTTGAGCTTAAGTATCCCCTTTTAAAATCTCTTTTAAAAATGGAGCCTAATTATCTATTTCCAAGGAGGAAAATTATGTTTATAGCTTCAGCTTCAGGAATTGTATTTAAAAAAAGATCAAAGTACATTAGAAAGAAGAAAGCTTCTTTCCTTTTAAAAAAAACCCACTTGAAACAAACATTAAAAATATATTTAATTCCCAAAGGAAACTTTTGAGAAAAACATAAGCAAATGAAGAAGCGTGTTTTGAAGAGAAACTGTGTTTCAATCTAATGCTCTAGTTTCTTTCTGAAGGCTGTAACATGTATTTTTTAAAAGGATAGTGGTCATAAAAGGATAGCAGGTACAAGAGGTAGTGATGGACAAATGGATTGGCTGACATTATTCACATAGAGCAGGTGTTGTTTAAGATGTACCTAAAGTGCTGACCCCAGATGGATGTCATCAGGGACTCGGATTAGGGTTCCCTAGGAAAATATTCATTACTCCAAGCCCTGAAACACAGGAATAAGAGCCTTGAAATAATAATATAGACTTCTCTGAGACATGCCACCATGGAGAAACAATAATCTTGGGTCACTTCCTAAGTTATTTATTGTTTTGAAAAATGTTAGGAACTCTGTGCAAAGACCTGTGCCAAGTTCTGTAGGAGTTAGAGAGATGAGTTGTATTGGATTGTACAAAGGTGGAAGAAGAAGAAAGAGGGAAGAAAAATAGAGAGGGAGAGAAGTCAATGGAGATCAAAGTGAGGTATGTCGAATGAGTTTGGATCCAGTATAGACCAGGAAGCTTGAGGTTCCAAATTAAGAGAGTGATATTAGAGGCAATGTCTCTAAATTACATCTCTAGGAACCTCATTCTCAGCCCCATTTTGGAATCAAGATGAGGGAGAATACGTGAAAAAGTTCTTCAAATATATGACAGGAATGCCCCATCTCAGAGGGTACTGCCAAGATGCTTTCAACCCCATGGTGCTTGTTCAACAAACTGAAGTCAAAGAATCCTCAGATGAGTGGAAGGCTAATAGTCTTATAGTGCATACTCTGCCAGACACTTTTAATCTGTTATCTCATTTAACCTTCAAAACAACCCTATGGAATATATATTGTTATCTCCATTTTTACAATGAGAAATCTGAGACACAGAAGGATTAAATAACTTAACCAGGATCCCACTATCCATAAGTAATAGCACTGGGATTCCATATTTTTTCTATGTCTATCTTGCAAATTCCCAAAGAGAGATGCATATCAAACTTTATTGTTGTTTTTGGTTTTCAACAAGGTTTACGGTTAATGTGTCCAAGGTAAATCTAGTTTCACCCTCATCATGCAGTGTCCCCTTGAAGATGTCTCTCTTAGGGGCAACAGAGTGCCTCAAATCTGTAGGGACCTACTCCTTTAATCAGTGTCCCTAAGTGCCTGCACTTCATTCATTTGTTTAACAAATATTTACTGAGCTCCTTCTGTGTGCTAGGTAAATATTCAGGTGCTCTAGGCATAGAACTCTGTGAATAAAACTAACAAAAAGACCTGTCCTCAAGGAGCTTACATTCTATTTGGGAAGAGATGGGAAATAAATGAAAAACACAATAAGGAAGCAAAATACACAGCTTGCTAAAAATTAATAAATGCCATGGAAAAAAATGACCAAATAAATCAGAGCAGGATAGGAGGGATCTGGAATGCTAGGAGTGAGGGTGGAGAGCATGGTACATGGGTGGCCAGGGTGGGTTTCATTGAGAGAGTAAAATCTGAGCAAAAACCTGAAGCTAGTGAGAATTTTGATGAAGTTGAAGGCAAAGTTAAAGTGGCCATCAGAACAAATACTCTAAGGCAAAAGTGTCTGGGTTCTTTGAATGTTAAGGAAGCCAGTATGGCTGGCTCAGAGTGAGTGAAGGGGAGAACAGGAAAAGATAAGGTCAAATTTAATGAAGAAGGAACAGATCATGAAAGACCTTTCAAGTCATTGCCTAGAAACTTTTATTCTGAGTTAAATGGGGAGATAATGCAGAATTTGAGAAAAGATATGATATGGCTTACGTTTTTGAAAGATTATTCTGTCTACTGTGCCAACAAAATATGTAGGAGGGTGGTGGGAAAGGGTTGAAGTAGGAAGACCTGTTAGTTGATTCTTGCAATAAAAAGTGAGAGATGTTAGTGGCTCAGACCAGGGTGGGAGCAGTAGAAGGAGTAAAAACTGCTTAGATTCTGGATATTTCATAGAAGCAGTGTCAACAAGAATTTGAGATGAATTTTATATGTGTATAGATTGGAGAGAAAGTGAAGATGTAAGAATGACTTTGGGTTTTTTTTTAATTTTAATTTTTTGGCTGGAACAACTGGAATAATGAAATTTTCATTAAATAGAAGGAAAAGTTTGCAGAAACATAACTGGGAGGAAAGGCCAGAAGTTGTTGATTCGACAGGTTGAGTTATAAATACTTATTTGACATCTGTATAAGTTTTTAGTTGCTACACAACAAATTACCACAAATTTAGCACCTTAAATAACACCCATTTCTTAACTCACAGCTCTCTAGGTCAGAAGACCAGGTGGGCTTGGCTGGGTTTTCACAATGCCAAAAATCAAGGCCTCACCCAAAATGGGCTCTTATCCATAGGCTCTGGGTAAGAATTCATTTCCAGGTTTATTCATGTTGTTGCCAAAATTCAGTTCCCTGTGTTTGTGGGCTGAGGGTTCTTTCTGGCTTAACAGACTAGTCTCTTTCCGGTCATTTTTCATGGTCCTTCTATCTTCAAAGACTAATGTTCCACCAAATCCTTCTCTTGCTTCAGATCTCTCTGGCTTCCCTGTCTTCGTGTTTTGCTGCCAGTCTGAGAAAGCTCTCTGCTTATAAAGATCTAATGTGATTAGATTAGTTTCACTCAGATCACTCAGACAATCTTTCTGATTGACAACATAAGACAAACATAATCACAGGAGTAACAGTGGGGGTGGTAGAGGCTGAAAAAGTGAACGAAGATCATGGGAGCCATCTCAGCATTGTCACTGCCATTACATCCAAGTGTACATGTGGAATAAGCAGTTGGATATATGAAGTCTTGTGTCAGCTTGATTTGGAGTCTGTGTTTGAAGTCTTAATGTCTGTCTTTGTTACATCCACCTTAAGCAGTCGGGAGTGAGTTGCTAAATGACACTCGGCCAAAGGCACAGATGGAGCTATTGACACAAGGTCAGATGTTTGCATTCTGCAAATTACCTAAAAGAAACCTTTCAGTGATTCACTTCATCGGGTGAATTCGATTGGAATGTCACGCGCGCAGTGATAGGGACTGTTCTTCCTACAGTGTTTGGTTGCCATTATTTGTGAGAAATCTACTTCACCCTCAATGGCAGGCTGTGGCTGCTCCCGAAATAGTTCATTTTTTCGGCCCTGAATGGGACCCACTATTCTTACCAACTTTAAATAGGTCTGTGTCAAAGAAAAATTACATTTGATATTTTTCATTCTAAGAAAATAGTTATCAGATCTAGTGCTCAAATTCAGCATCCACAGAAGCACAAACCAGGCTGCTCAGTGAGAGATATATTGAGCATGTCTTCTGGATGGAATAGTAAGTAGATAGGAAGAAAGCACTAGGACTTATATCACTCATCGTCTAGTGAATTAATTAACCTGAGGCTTGACTAATGGGAAGCTATTTGGCTGTTAAGGGTGATTAATTAACAAATTCTCCTACTCAGAAATTAGTGCTTATATATGCACGTATGCACATATATATAAATATATCAATGTGTGTATATAAATTGTACTATTAGGCATAATTATTTAAAATATTATTCTCAGATTGTTTTAAAATAGTTTAAATGATTTAAATTAAAAGCGAAGAAATTGCCTCTTCCTGGAAGTTTCAGAGGCTAATGAACAGTCCCCATGGTCATGTTAAATTGACATTCAGAAGAAAAGGAAATGAAGCCAGGTGACTCTTTTCTTGTCAAAATCATTAGACTTAATGCTAGCGGACACAGGACAAATGAACTGTTGAAGTAATTGTGAGTCATGCTTTTGTCATATGACATACTCTTTATCTAAGCAATGGGAAGAAGGTGGGCGGAGATAAGAAGGGAGAGGAATTGTGAACAGCTGCCAGATGATTTCTGTTATGTTTGGTTCAGGATGAATTAAGAAGAAAGAAGAAATGAAGAAAATCTTGTGCTTTAGGATGAATAAATATTGTTGTATGAAATGTTAAGATTGACTTTAACAAGCTTGATAGCATCCAGAAATACAAAGGAAGGAGATTACTTAAATGATAATGAATTTGAAACTTGTGTTCAGGGAAAGCAGGTTATTTGGCCTGAAGGTGATTTTAGGGGTGAGACTAAAGGGGGGAAAGCAGCTATTTCCTGGTATTTGGAGAACTGTTTTGATGAAGAAAGAAAATATTTGTTCAGCATCATCTTAAAGGGTAGGACTATAATAAATGGCAGGAAATTAAGAGTATCTAAAACATTTGAGATCTGTGCAAGAATGGTCTTTCTAAAAAACATAAGAACTATATGACTTGATGTATTTAAACAGAAGCTAGGTTACCACTGGTGAGGAATGTTTGCACTTTGTGCTTTGTAAACTAAGTAAAATTTGAAGTAGATTTCTTATTAGATTTCCTTTTAGCCTGATCTGACTCTGAAATTCTATTAGCCTATGAAATAAGATGGTTTTATTATGGACTTGATTTCATTTCATTTGATACCTTAAGTCCCTGAAGGTAGTAAGGGTTGCTGTGTTAGCAGATAAAGGTTACTAAAGTTGTTTTTGAAGATCTGTCATCTATGATCATGATCTTCTGTGTCAGAGACTGTTAGTTTTTTCCCCAAAACCTATTCTCTTTTTTTCTCAAATGAGTGGAAACCCATAATTTTAGCAGGTCACTGCTTCCATTGTGAAAAGCTTCGGCCACGTAACAAAAATTTGGCCAATGGATTATAAGTGGAAGTGAGGTGTGGCCATTTTCCTAACTATTTCTGTGAGACAGCTGCTTGCACCTCAGTCGTTCTTTCTTTTACCGTGTCCTCCTTCCTGCTGACATAATGACTGTGGATGGAGAGAACCTCTTGGATTCTGAGTTGTCGTGTAAATGGAGACCATCACTGATGAAGAAACAAGATAGGAAGAGCCCAGATTTCTCAGAACTTTATGGAACAAAACTCAACTGC
The DNA here is from genome assembly GCA_023783475.1 of Daubentonia madagascariensis. NCBI lineage: Eukaryota > Metazoa > Chordata > Mammalia > Primates > Daubentoniidae > Daubentonia > Daubentonia madagascariensis. The sequence goes on along the minus strand of JAKFHU010001684.1, from coordinate 16,457,411 downwards.
CTGTATCTGGACTTTTTCCTGAGAGAAAAATAATTTTTTTTTAAAATTCTAGTGTTATTCTTTGTCTGTGATAGAACTTAACCATATACTGATATATAGCTGTATTATAGGCCTATAGCTATTCCTATAGCAATTCCTAATTGATAATATAAATTAGACATAAAATATGGTTAAACACATTACAAATATACTGTTTTACATTTCTTAAGTACTACTTTTAATTTGTTTAAAATGTACACTCTTGTCCAGATGATAAGTGATTAACACTCTTATTTATTTGCTTTTTTTCAAAAAAGCAAAATTAGCTGTCCAACAGTTGTGTCTAGTTTCTTTAACTTCTGTGACACAGAGACACTTTTCCTGGGGATAGCTACCATTTAACTAGAAATGGAACCAACATTATAGTACCCCAGAAGTCTCAAGAGCACTCAGGGGAGATCCATTAGCAAATTCAACCATATATATTAACACAGTAATGTACTTTTAATGACATTTTAGTCAATGACAGATCAAATACATGATGGTGGTCCCACATTATAATACCATATTTTTGCTGTAATTTTTCTATGTTTAGATATGTTTAGACACACAAATACTTACCACTGTGTTACAATTGCCTACAGCATTCAGTATGGTAACATGCTGTACAGGTTTGTAGCCTAGGAATGATAGGCTATACCATATAGCCCGGGTGTGTAGAAGGCTACATCATCTAGGTTTGTGTAAGCACAGTCTATGTTGTTCTTACAAGGACAAAATCACCTAATGATGCCTTTCTCAAAATTTATCCCTGTTGTTAAGTGATGCATGACTGTACATATTCTACAAACATCCTCATGGGACTCAGCAACACTGATTTAGTGACTGTGATATTTGGCTAGAAAGACTACATATATTTTATATCTTTGTGGAAAAAGTATATCCCATACTTGAATAAATTGGTTATAAAAAATAAATGCTATTTTTAATAAACATCCTATTGATGTCTTCTGTACATATGAAACATTTTATGTAATTGATGTAGCATAGCCAATAGAACATGTCAAGCTTTCTAGCACTGTCCTTTAAATGAACTTTACATAAGCCTGAGAAAATATCTAAGATGAAGAAAAAGTATATTTTATAGGTTCAGGCATGTTTGACTAGATTCCAAGGTGTATTCTCTATAAAAGGACATCTTTCCAGGACCCATATTCTGCATTCTCTACAGAGAAATCATGTGATCGTTTACAACTTAGGTTAACTATGTCTTAACGTAGGCCTGAAATTAATTTAATTTCTCACATGAATTCCTCAAATATGTTACATTTAATTCATTTAAACTTCATCCTAATTTTATCTACCTATTTATCTATCTGTCTATCTAAAGATACTGGACTAGGTGCTATATATCAAACCGGGAATGCTTAAGCATTTCTTCCAAAATAGTTGATGAAAACTGGAGTAAAGGTATGTTTCAGATATACCCACAGCAGATTTTTTTTTCAAAATATATGCACCCAGGCCCTATACAAAATTTACTGAATCAAAACCAAAGAGTGGTGTCTTAACAAATTTGCCCATGATAATTAGAATCATGATTCCAACATTTTGAACCACTTTTCAAAACAAGTTTGTATGGAGCAAAATATTAAGCTGCCTGTCTCAGTTAAAGCTTTTAAAAACATGTTATGAAGTAAAACCAAAATTAACCAGGACCCTTAAATAAGACATATAAGCCTCCACTTGATTTTTTTTAAATTAAAAGGGAACATTGACAAAAATGCAATGCAATATTAGGAGCTCATTTGAAAGTTCAACTAATGCAGCTTGCCCTGATCTCTTTACAGATTCAGCCCTTACTTCTTGTTTCCTATAACTGCAGGCTAATAGGATAAGAATTGATGTACAGCCCATTATACCAAGGTTCTGCAGGATCCTAAATTATCAGAAGGATTCAGAGATGTTAACTCTGTAGAAATCACTGGCAAAGAAAAAAGCAATGATAATCTTTTAAAATATTTCTCAATGAAAGTGAAAACAAATGATTTTTTTCTTTTAGTTAAGTAGATATTTCACTTAACCAGAGTTAATTTCTCAATCATACTGTAATTGGAATATTTATACATTATACGATTGACCTGGTACATGTAACCATACCTATTTGACCTTGGAAATAAAACTTATATATATACACATATGTAAAATTTATACATGTATATGTGTTTTTATATATATATATACACATATAATTTTATATATATATAAATTTTACCTTAACTTGTGCAAAACCCAAGTGATGTTTCTTTTATTTAGCCTGTGGAATGATTTGTATTTACAGTACATTGAGCAAGAAAGGGTGTATACAATACCTCCTTATTTCTGTTTAAGGAAAACGTGGTAAAAACAAAAGAATTAAAGTGTGTTTTTAACAAAAAATTGAAACATTTACATCTGTATTTTGGCTGGCATAGTCAAAATAGAATGTTGAAGAGTTAGGGAGTAATAACAAAGTAATTAATGAAACTATGTACGTATGTATGTATGTATTAGTGAATTGATCTGTGGTCTTTCAAGAATTACCATGCTAATTCTATAGCTAACTTACCACTCTTTCTTTGCTAAATCCCAGCTAAAATTTTATTCTCATGGCTTTTTGATGGAGTATATAATACAGTATATTAACACTGGTGCAGCCTGTAGTTTGTAGAGACTAAGCATCGCCACATTAATAAAAATCAAAAATAGCTGGAGAGTCACACAGCTAAATTTGTTCTGATGATTTTCTCTGTTTTCTATTTTTTTGCATAAAAGGGACACTTGCAATTTTCTGGACAAGAAAGATTTTTACTGATGTACACATGCATCACTGGGCCCCTTCCATCACTCAAACTGGGTAAATCTGCCACTTCTTTGGCCTGATCTAAGGTATTCAGGGAGATGAGTGATTCTCTGTGGGTGAATTATAGTAGGAGAGAGAGTTGATTTCCTTTGAAGCATAAGAATATACATAGGATATTTTGCATTACTGTTGTAGCAGAAAGCACTGATCATAATTGTTCTGTGGTCATCTTATAAGCTTCAGTCAAGAACAACATTTGTCCCACTCTACTTAAGTGCAATGATGGCTGAAAGAAGCTGAGGATACTTCAGAGTTTTCCAGCCTTGGCACTCTTACCATTTTTTGCCAGATTTTTCTTTGTTGGGAGGACTTTCCTGTGCATTATAGAATGTTTAGCAGCATCCATGGCCTGTACCCACTATATATGTTAGTAGTATCCTTCCAACCTTGTTGTGACAAACCACAAATGTCTTCAGACATTGCCAAATGTCTCCTCAGGAGTAAAGTTGATCCTGACTGAGAGTCATTTAGTTACCGAATGACCAAACTCACCGAATTTTCAGAAAAGGGATTGAGTGTTTTCAAATATATCTAATGAAGGGATCACAATCAGTAAGATTAAAAACAACACCACCAACATATTGATACAAAATTTAATGAATTCTTTGCAAAAGCTTAGTTTTTTTTGTTGTTGTAAACTCATTAAGGGAGGTTTTGTCTTGTACATGTTCGATCATTGAAAACATAGTAGCATAGCTCATGTTACACCATTATTACCTGGTATCAGACATTAGTATGATGATATCTTTATTAAGAAAATAAATAAAAGCCAGGATGGTATTTATTATGCATAAATAGTAAGATGTCAGGGAGTGTAATTAGAATAGAATAAATCATAGCATTAGAATAAAAGTGAATATACAAATATATGCCATTAGTAACATTCCTAAATCTTGCTTCATGGTGCCAAAATTGGAGCAAATATTAGGAGGACAGACAAAGTCAAACTCTGAAGGATGTATTTAAAGAAGAGACCTTGAATACTAGAATCAGGTCCCATTCCTCCCTGCATCTATTTTGTCACTAAATCCTGATGACAGGGACGTTGTCTAATTATTCTTAAAATCCCTAGCTTTTTTTCCTGGTTAAATGTATGAGATTATTAAATATTTATTCCATTAGTGGATGTGGATACTAAATCTTAAAATTGATTTCAAATTAGTCTCTTCCTACTTATTCACACTGTTTTAGTTCCGCTTCCAAAGTTCTCTTGCTTGGAACGCTGCTCTATTTCTTAGAGTTTTTTTCCTGCCTCTAATCTCACTTCCTATCTAATGCAGCCAAAGATTTTTGTGAAAACTCAGTTTGGATTCTGTAATTTCCCTTATTTAAACCCTTTATTGATCCCCTCTCATTGAGGGTAAAGCCTAAGACCTTTGGCAGTTAGTTTATTCAAAAATTTTAATTGAACCCCTGCCTACCGTTGCTGTCTCATCTCCTGCTACTCACCTACATATTCGACACCCCACACTGTCTTCCTGGCAGTCCATGGAAGGAGGCAGGCCTTCCTGCATCTGTGTGATTAAACTCATGCTATTTCCTCAGCCTGTGCTATCCTCTGCCTCCTGCCTTACTTGACTTAGTCTTAAAACACATACTCATCATTGAATACTTAGTGTAAAGTCCACCTCCTCGGCCCTGGGTATCCTAGCTAAAAGTACCTGCTTCATAGTACTCCTTCTCTACAGTCTTCCTAACAATTCTATGTAGCCTGCATTAAAGCATTCATTATGTTGTATCGTAAATATCTGTAAGTCAGGTCTTTCTGGGGCCTTCTTTTTCTTCATGCTTTTCTTTGAGCACAAGCAGGTGGTGAGGAAGTTGTCCTGACTGTCTCTCTCAGTGGACCTTCTCTGGTACCTTTCCATTTACAGACCTCCCTGCTGCTGCCAATGACCAATGGAGGATTCCAAGTCACACTTACTGCAGCCCCCGCCCCCAACTCTCTTACCTTTCCAGCCTCCCTTGAGCCCTGTCTGGTTTCCCCAGATCCATGCACCAGATTCTGGAAAGCAAAGGGAGAATAACAAAATTTCAGGGCATAGAGGATTCAAATACTGGCTCTTTCATTTAATCACTATGTGACATTGATTAAGTAACCATCTATAAAATATGAATAATAAAACACTCTTCTCACAAGATTGTGAAGACAAAATACCTAAAATTTGTAAAGCACTTAAACAAAATCTGGCACATATAGAGTGTGCTATCATTATTTGTTATTCACATATATACACACACACACACACACATATATATGTTATTGATGAGAAACCTAGCTCAGAAGGGTTAAGAGTACAGAGACAACAGTTTAGTAGAGGACATAGCATAGTAATTAGCAAAAGCTCAGAACTGAGCTACTTGAGTTCAATATACAGCTCTGTGACCTTAAATAAATGACTTAAACTCTCTGTACCTCAGTTTATAATGTACTAAATGGAGGTAATGATTATTCCTACTTCATTAGGTTGTTGTAGTATTAAATGAGTTAATGCATGAAAAGTACTTATAACTTGTGATAAGTTAGCAAATTTATTACTAATATTTGCTTGGGAAGGCATTTCTACATTCATACCTATGCAGAAATATGTCTCATGTGGACTCTACTTAGTATTTCAATTTTCCTTCAGATTCCACTCTTATTTATTCTGTTTGGTATCCGCACTCATTTCTACAGGAAGATGTTTCTACACCTCTCTTCTGCTGTTTAGAAAGCTTGAACAGAACTTCAAGCTTCAGCCAGATGAGTTTTGAAAGAGAATGTCCTTCCCTTCATGGGCAACAGTGATCTGATTCTTCCAATTCCATTGCAATTTCCCCACTACAGAAAACTATAGCCTGGTGCTTACCAGAGGTTACCAAGAAGGAAATAAAACTTGAAAATCTAAACAAAAATTTTTGGGAGTCATCCTGGCCAAATGTATCCCATATTCAGGAAAGAGCTTTTCCTTTTAAGCTTGTTCTGGCCAGGCCCTTCAGAAATGTTCAACGTTCCTACCAACACCCTTTTATTATATTTAAACTCCTTTGACATTTTTCTCTTCCACCTAAGGCCTGAGTCATTAAAAAACCCTTACTAATTATGAAAGGTTGTGTTTTTTCTTTCAAAAGGAATGGAGCCAGTAAATAGTCAATGAGTTTGGTTCTAGAGTCTCCTTCAGAAGGTGGCAATGAGGGAGTTGACCAATTTATTCTATCAATTTCTGTTTTCATGAGTTTAAAGACAGAGGAAGAGATCAGGTAAACAGGATGAAAAGTGACTTGTAAAGAGAAAATTGAATTCTCAGTTAAATATAAACTTCCCATTTTAAAGTATGCAGAGACATGGAATTTTAAGTTCACTATTTATAAAATGGGCATGATATAAATCTTTCTTACCTCCCTCAGAAGTTTTCAAATTAAAAATTGAATACGATGTGATTATTGTTTCTAAATTAAGGCACAATCTGAGAATTTGTTTTGTATGTCCCATTAATATCTTTGACAAGCATTGTTTCCTTTATATAAAAGAAAATTTTAAAAACTATATTTTAAAATTTAATATACCACTTATCTCAACAACTTACTCTTTTTAAAGTACCTCTTCCAAGGACATGGATGGTTATCGTAATATAAAAATTGATTAAAGTACATAAATGCATAATTCATGTATTGTGGCTCACTGATTAAGAGAAGAAGCGACCATATGGATAATACCAAGATTTAGACAGATTTAAAATATCTGCCAGAGTGTTTTGATCATGCCAATTCACTTCAGGTAGTAGAGACCAAATTACTTGCATCTGATATGCCTTCACCCACCTCCTTGTCATCCAGGGGCAGAGTCATGTGTTTGATTGTTAATTATAACCACACATTGTTACGAGCAATGTTTTCACAAATATAGTTTCAAAAGACTGAGAGATTTGCAGAGCTTTTTGTATTTCCATGGTGATACACAATAACAAAAAATGTGTTTTCTTGAATGTGTGATTAACACAGCCTTGATAGACTCCGTATTGGTATTTCAAAAGTTTGCTAATAACATTCATCATGGTTCATTCGGTTGCCACAGGAATGCCAAAATAAACTGACTTTAATACAGAAGAAAACGGCAACTGTATAGTGAGAACTTGCCCTTCCTGTTTTATTGCTGGCGAGAAAATTTATATACTTATTGTTGTTCATCTAATAAATATTTCAGACCCATTTATGAATCGTTAGTGCAGATGCAATCCCCTTTTAATGTCACGAAGTAAAGGAAAAGTAAAACACCTTTTAAGTTCTGAGTATTCCTGTACTACATTGCCTGAATCATCGTCTATCCACACAATAGATTAACTACCCTCTGTGCATACTGTATATTGCTCAGCTCTTAATATTCTGAAGCTGGACTGAAGCAGTCGTTATCTGTGGTGGTTCCGGGGTGATTTTCAAGCCTAGCAGTACCCACCCAAGTGGCAGTCACACTGGCTTTTACTGAAGCCTTATTACTCTTAAAAGAGCAATTTGGTTGGTTGCACGGCTATTAGGATCACACAGGCAGCCTGAAAGCTGTCAGTACAACTGCTTCTCATCTTTTTCACATAATCCTGACATCTTTTCTCTTTTCTGCTGGACACAGACATTACTGTTTTTATCATTTTCAATCAAGCTCACCCAGAACGCTAAGGAATATATTCCCAGTGAAAGCAAAGTGGAGAACAGAAATTATTTTATAGCTCCTGGAGTGGAAGCAGTGCTGACTGCGTACTGAGGAGAAGGAGCCGGATCCGTGAAAAATGTAGCTTGGCTCAGGGCTACATCAGGGAGCTGCTACTTCAGCTGTTAAAGATGGCAAAACAACACCTACCTTGGATTTTTCAATGATTAATGCTATTTTCATAAGCAGGAGGGAAGAGGATGTGAGAAATTTTGTGAAATTAACTTGTGGAAATGTTACCATCAGAGAAAGTGGGGAAAATTACTAGGCTTGAACTTCTCTTCGTTTTGATGCTCTTCTTCTCTGGACCAACTTTGAGCAAGCTGACCCGGACCCCCTGGAAAGGAAAACCTTGGAAGGGGGGTAAGTGATGAAAGTTGTCTGTTAAAGATCTAAATGAAGTTAGCAAGGCTAGTTAACGCTAACTTGAGGACAGCTGAGGGTAGAGGAGCTGCTTCGGTTTGACATCAGGTTTTTATTTCAGGAAAGGGGATCTGTGTTGTAGGTGGGTAGAAAGAAGAGTTTTTCTCCCTATTGAGGTAAATATATTTTTGCAATTTTTGGTTTTCTGGGCTTTCAAAGCATTACGAGGATCGTTTCCAGCAGGGATACTATAGGACCAGATACATGCCGCTCTAGTGTAAGGATATGTGTGTTATCCTTAGGAAGCTGCATTATTTTTAAAAAGAAAATATCCCCGAATTGTTGGCAGATTTTGTGAAATAATCAGAGGGATGTCTGAGAAAGGGGATGTTATAAAATGCAGTGCCACCAACACTAATTTTCTGGCTGACTCTATCAGTGTTGATGTGTTAATAAAGATAAATTGCATTAACTTTATTGAAAAAAATCTACTGAATGAGAAAAAAGCCTTTCAGTACTTTGGAGTGTTGTAATCCATTTTCTTCTGTCAAAAAATTATTATGAGGTGGGAGAGAATTTTTGAGACTTTGAATCAATTTTTTTTTGTAAAGTTCAGTTAGTTCTGCTTCCCCTGAATGGCATTTGTTTATACTAAACATAAGTTATCAAGATATGTTTTGTGTGAATGTTGTAAGTCAAAATGATGCTGCAGAATATCCCATGAGAGACTTTCCAGACAGTGTTTGTATGTTTGGGGAAAAATCCTGATGGGAGATATCTGAGGATTTTGCTATGCAGAAGCATTCTTTTTACTTAATGTTTGTAACTTAGCTCTAGAAACATTTTCTGGGTCTCCCCCTCCTTTTATCTTTACTTTCAGTGTTATGATTGGAGGTTAAAGAGAAGCATAAACATTAACAAGAAGTTTTAATAATTTATTACAACATCTCAGCAGGGTTTTCTAAATACTCAAGCCCCTGCAGTTTGATCTTTCTGTTTCTCCTTTTGTTGCATTAAAGGCATTTACAAATCTTCTACAGTAATCTTCTATTACTGTACCTTTGAGAGAAAAGTTCCAACAGGCACTTAGATTAGATGATTGGTGTAGATCCACCCAGAGGAGTGGTGCTGCAAATTATCTTCAGGCCTTGTAAATTATATCGCCACATTACTGTATTTCCTAGTGTTATCAATGGATTTTTCTTTACTGCAAACTGCAAGCTGTTATTTATGTTAGCCTGCATGGGCAGCTTTTGGTAGCTTAGGATGTAGAGATGTACGGTGTTATCGACTGTAGTGGATGTCAGGAGTGTTAACTTTTATTTCTTATGTACATTTTTCAAAGACAGCGCTTATAGTATGTCAAAGTTTAATTTTCTGTTTTAAATTTAGCAGTAGACTTTGAAGCTCTAGATGCCCGGTGAAATGCCCAGTGAAAAACAGCTGCAAGATTTTAGGAAAGTTGTTAACCTATTCAGAAAGGTTTATTTCAAAATGCTTGTATGTGTTCCTAGGCATTTATTCATTCCACCCAGCTTTAAATACAGATGCATTGGATTTCATTTGTAATTCAGGTCTGAAATGTTTCATCTTTGAACATATGACTACTTTTCCAATGTACTCTAACTAGCTCAGCTAGAAATTTGCTAGCTCTGTTGCATGATGATGATAATCATAGCAATATATTTCATATATTGTTAAAAGAGTCATGTATTTTGGAAGGTCAGGCAAGTTACTGGAAAACTTTAAGCATGTTGACTGTGCTTTAAAATTATTTCCCTTTAAGTGCCTACGTTTGTCACTGTATATGCATTGCATAAATATTTTCCACAGATTCTGAGTTCTTGTGATGCAGCCTTGCCTGATATGCATATGTATATGTTGTAAATATTTATTTATTCATGAGCTTGGCTATTGATAGTGGAGTGTTATCTTTCACTGGGTTGTAAAATTCTGTTTTTTTTTTATCTCTTGGCATGTTGTGCAGTCTTTTAAAACACATTTTTACAATTTTTTCATCATTAATTTCCTTTTTGGAAAGTAAGGGCCTTTATTATTTTGTAAGATACCTAGCAGAGGTATCTATGCACGGGGTGGAGTGAGGGGAGAAACAATCTTTTTAAATTAAATAGTATGGCCAGAGGCAAAGAGGATAAATGTTCAGAACACAAAATTTAAGGAAGTTTACTTTAACTACTTTTTCTTAGGTTGCTTCATATCAATACTATCTCAAGCTTACTCACTTACACAACAATCTTTAAAACTGATGCTCTATTTCTAAAAATCCTGCAAAAAAAAAAAAATACCAAGACCAAAACAACAAAGTTTTCTTCTGAAATGACTTTTTTTGGTACTCACATTGCCTATGTGCGTTTGTCTTAATCTGATTGAGCAGCTGTCAACCTCCATATGGCAACCTGCCCACGCTGACAATCTCCATTTTTGTTGTATTAACAGGAACCACCATTCTGAGAGAAGGGGTTATTGGGGCAGGGCCAGGGAGTGGCAGCATCATAGACCAGTGTGTAGCTGTGGCCTGTGAGGAGTGATACAGCACGTGGCCAGGCAGCACCAAACAGATGTCTGGAAGCTGACTTGTTAGAACATTTGGAAAAAATGCTGATTATTGTTGGCTACCAAGGGATTTTTAAGCTCATCAATGAAGATGAGTCTCAAATATAGGTTAGTAGGCCAGCAAGTTTTCCCTCAGGCACATGCTTTTCTATTTAATCACAATATATAAACTCCTTAAGGGAAGGCAGGTGTCCCATCTGATTAGGTCAGAGCATGACATAAGTGATCTTAAGAGTTTGCATTTATAGTAAACTAACCAGAAATCCTACCTACATTGCTGACATCACCTTCATTAGGATTAGAGAACCTAATTATTTTCATTCAATTACCCTCATTGGGAAGAAAGTCTAAAAAATGTGAATAGCTCCATTCACATGAGCATAACTCTACAGAGAAGTTTGCATGGCAGAGGATTAATATATGTAACAAATAGAGAATTATATATGCACAATACATAAACATTTAATATATAAATATTTATAATATGTGCATATATATTATGCAGTTGACTCTTGAACAACACGGGTTGTACTGTGCAGATCCACTTATATGTGGATTTTCTTTTGCCTCTGCCACCCTGGAGAATGCAAGACCAACCCCTCCTCCTCCTACTCAACATGAAGACAATGAGGATGAAGATTTTTATGATGATCCACTTCTACTAATAGTAAATATATTTTCTCTTCCTTATGATTTTCTTAATGTTTTCTTTACTTTAGCTTACTTTATTGTAAGAATACAGTATATAATACATACAGCATGCAAAATATGTGTTAATCAACTGTTTTTGTTATCTGTAAGGCTTCCAATCCACAGTAGGTCATTAGCAGTTAAGCTTTTGGGGAGTCACAAGTTATATGCGGGGTTTTGACTGTGTGGCTGTCAGTGCCCCTGACCCCCACTTTGTTCAAGAGTCAACTGTATATATTTCTGCTATTGAAAGTTAGAATTTAAGCCAAGTTTTAATATTTATAGCTACTATTAAATGTGAACATGGGAAGTAAATAGGTATAAATAGAAAAAGTCTAAAAGATGTAGGTGGGTTAGGCTGGCACCAATTGTAATAGTCAAAATATTGACCACCTGGTCCAACACAAACACTGACCAATCAGAACAGTCACTGATCAAACTAAGGGGAGGGGACAAACCTGACTGTCGTTAATGCCCTGCCCTCTCTGGTACTTGACCTTCAATCATTTAAGCCTTCTGAAAGAGTGTTGAGTTTGTTTAACGATCTCAGTTATGACATGAGAGTTAAACTATGGCAACAGAGTATGAAGTTACCAAAACTTTTAATGATTCAGAAAATTATTTTATACAATGCCCATACTTGCTTTCGTTCATAAATTACAGCAGTCAGTTGTCCATGTGTATCTTTGCTAAACAAAGAAGACTTCTCTAGAAGTTAGCTTTCCCCTCACTATGAAGTATTAGAATGTATTATGAGCACATACTATGGCATTCAGATATTTCAATTCATGTTGCATTGAAGCACTAACACAGGATTACTCAGAGACTGCCATTTTAAATTCTACTTAGTTATCCGTACAGTCCCACATAATATGTTGACAATTATTTATCAATTTGTTGGAGTTTGTTGAAGTTTTTTTTTAACCTTAAAAGTTAAAAAAATTCTTAACTATCTGATGTTGTCTATTACCTACAAGCCCATTGTTATTACATTGCTTTTGACATTTTATCTAGTTATGTAAACAAAAAATTTACTACATCATACAACTCAATATCTCACATTCCTTGTTATTGTGTAAGAAATCAATATTTATATTAATAAAATTTGACTACTGATGATTTACTCTTTCACAAACACTGAAATAACTTAAGCTTCCTTGTTTGGAGAAACGTAAGTGGATCGTTATGTCTTTGACATTTTTCCTGGTATGTCCCTTTACTACTATTCTAGCCCTCATCTCATATCAAATGTTCCTAAACCGCATGCTGAAAATAATATTTCATCTTTTAAGGGACTATGACACTTTATTTAGAGCAGAAGACATTTTTCATTTTTTTAGTGCTTAATTGTTATGTGTGTCTATGTCTTATTTGTTTACTAATTTGTATGTTATTTGAAAATAAATTTTGCCTTTGATTAATTTTTGTTAATGTGCAGTCTTGCACCTAATAGATGTTCAATAAATATTTATTGAATGAACAAATTATATGAAAAGCTAGACTGGTAACATATTCTATGAAATTTCTTACTTTTAACCTATATGCTGTACCTCACCTTTCTAATTTTGGGAAATCATTTTTTGTCACAATACTTTTACTATAACATTTAAATGTCAATTTTAGTTGTAGAAAACTATGATGGTATTTATAGTAATTAAGAAATTTAGAAAATTCTGTTGAACTCATGTGGGAAGTAGTAGCATAGTAAGAAAGAAAACCATTATTTTTCAAAAGTAATTTATAATGTGAGATTGTGAAGCTGGAAACTGAATTGTATGAATATTCATGCAAAATGTAGAGTGTTCTTTGTACTGTGTATAGTCATCACTTCTGTTTTTCATTGATTTAAATAATTTAATACCCATCTGTATGTAATAAATAGATTGAATACCTTATCTTCCCTACAAGTGAAGAGTAAATTCCAAAACCAAGTCTGAAATGAGTATGTTTTTTCTATATGCTCAAAAGATTATTAGAGTATTTTTTAGATATAATAATCAAGAAGCATGCTTAACAACTATATTAAGATCTGTTATAAAATGTGCTCATGTTGTCTGGTGTTATTTGAAAAATAGCATTTGATAAATTTAGGAAAATTCCATGCCTATGAGATTTTGATAAGAAAAAATTGGCTTTTGAGAATAATAGACCTGTCTTAATAGTAGAAATTATGTCCTGAGTATTTCTTATCTATAGCCGTTTTTGTCTAACTTTTATTCAAATTCAGTTTCACTTTTAACCTCAAAACATTATTTTAATTTTCTATTTGTTATTAATGTATGATTGTTACCATGTGATTAAAATACCATGAGATTTCACATAATATTTACCTAAAACACATTTTTTAACTGGGTGACAACCCGGATGACAAATTGTTATATTCTTTATATTAGAAAAATAAGTGAAAAAAAGTTCTTTCAATTTTACTTACAAATAAAGTAAGTACTTTTATCAAAAATGGGGAAAACTACTGCCCAGGAAGCAGATTTTTAAGAAAATTTCTTTGGGGTTGGTATACTTGTTATAAAGTCAGATCATGCTTTTGAAAACTATGGTCTGAAAAACGTATTAATCCATGCCACCCTCATTAGAGATGTGTGTGAATTCTTATATGTGTGTATTTATCAGTTCCCACTTGCTCCTCTCCAGGGAGAAAAGTCATTAGCCAAATTACACACACACACACACATACACACACACACAAAACTTTGTTTAAAACTTAAAAGGGAAATAAAGATATTTGAAGGGATTATTTAATTTTAAAAAGTAAGATAAACTGACAGTAATATAATGCCTTAGATGTGTTAGTGCTGGGGTTCATGAATCCACAGTTAAGACTGTGTCAGCACTTCCATTATAAGCTATATTTTCAAAGAGTTTACAACTTAGCCATAAAATTTTTGCTTCAGGGTAGATCATGGCTAACATTAGGCCTTGGTCCCAGAGCGATTTCATTTTCTTCGTTTTCAAATTCAACTTTCAAAGTTATTTGAGTGTTTAAAAAACTGGAAAAAAAAAAGAAAGTATAGTTATTTTCACAGGCTTTATTATTTGAAAAGGAATTAAAATTTCAAAACAGGAATTCAAAAAGTGTGGAGAGTTTATAATAAGATCAATTTGCTCAAGTCAATTGAAGATTATGTGAATCAGATAGTGACCTTGATCAGTCAAGACTGGGGATCTTTTAGCGGTTAAGTATTTTAATTTGATTAAGAAACCAAGGTCATCCAAGACAAGACATAATTCTTCTGAAAAGGAAAGGAAATAAGCATATTACATCTAAAGGCCATTCCATTTTTAGAGACCAGAGAGTTCATCAGGGCCTATGGCCTTATGGAAAGTTGTCTTTCAGCCATTCTGTCACACCAGTCCCTAGGATCACCTTTGTCCAAGGGTATAATTTAAGAAATGGAACTGAAGGATCAGAATTCTAGACTTACAATGTAAAAGTAAAATCAAAGTTCCAAAGTTCTGTATTGGTGCCTTAGAAATGATATGCAACTTCACCAAAGAAAGGGATTTTTAAAATTTATTCCACATTGGGTTTTTGAAAGCCATTTATTAAGTAGGTATTCAAAGCTTGCTCTATCAAAGACACTGAAAGGCTGTTACATACACAGGCTTCTATCCTCTAAGAACTTGTAATTTATGAGTCTTAAGACTTTTTTTTTCTTTCTTGGGGAAGGGCAATTTTTTTCCCATTAGCTGTTACCTCCAACTAAGGTAAATGATTATGATGTTAAAAATGAAACTGAACTAGACTTAAATTGCACTTGGTGCTCTTTCAGGGGAAAAAAATACAAATATCCAAATTACATTCTGAAGTTATCCTGTTCTTGAAATCATACCAAAATTCTAATTGAGGGTAAAATTGGGGGAGCTCCAGCATTCAATCTGTTCTTCAAATCATTTATTAACCTCTGGATTATTCATACTGATTTTTATGTTTGTTTATTTCTTTTGTTTGTTTCTACTTTTGCTCTTTTGAAAAATTGAGAATAGGGGCTTTTAAAGTACAGAAATGATTTCCATTATTTCTATTCTTTTTTTTAATATCTCAAAGTATCTTTAGCTATCGAATATAGGTATTCATTTTCCTTAACATATAAATTTCAAATAATCTAGTTAGGAATTTTGGTATGTGGAGGGTAGTGGTGATATGGTCTAGGAAACACTCTATATCCCAGGATAAGAGTGGGGAAGCATCTTTACCTGACAGTAGGGGGAAAGTAGTTGTGAACCCATTTCTTTTTAGGCAGGATGTGGTTTATAATTAACAGATTTACTTTGAAATCTAATTTGCTGTAAAAAAAATCTACACATCAAATTAAGTCTACTCTATATGCTTCAGATTTCCTTTTGTAATGGAGTCCTTTTGTAGAAGTAAGTAGGATATTACTCAATTCACTATTATGCAACACAACAGTAAAAACTTTGTATAGATTTAGCAATAATATTTAGCTAAGTGGCTACATTTTAAACTTAATTTTCCTACAAAATTCTAAGTTAATTTGCCTATATTCTTACATAGAGAAAATATTTGTCAGGTATTATTATTATTATTGTTATTTTCAGGAAAATAAAAAGATGTAATGAGTTCATTCAGTACTGTCAGTTTACAGCTCTTGATATGTTGCCAGGAAAAGGTATAGAAATTCATTCCTTCTGTCAATTTATGAAGAGTTCACCACATCAGCTATTAGGACAGACCCTACATATGCTCAGTGGAATCCCTTTCATATCAATGTCAAAAGCTCTGTCAGGAAAGTAGTAGTTATCAAGCTGGGCAAAGTCCAAGATTATGTTCTGGAGACAGGGGCATATCATGAAATCTCTAATGTAATAGTTGGCAGCTAATAAAGAATTTATTTCAGGGCAATCAGAAACGTAACTGAAGTGCCTTCCACAATCTGTAGAGGCCTGAGAATTGCTCCTGGCTAACTAGTACAGATTTTAATTTATCTAACAGAATGTCCCATTCCTGTTTAGGGACTTCATGGACCAGTGTAGAGAAATATACAGGGATTTGGGGTTGAGGTTGTTGATTGCCAAATGTAATGAGTTACATTTAATGCACTGTTAGATGAAGATCTTCACTGATCATGTATTTCCACTTGAAGCCCTAAAGAAGTTATAAGGGTAATTTGTACATTCAACGTGGAACAATATATAGTGTACTATTAACAAAATATTTTAAGTCCATCTATTATATCCACATACAGTGCTTATACAGTACAGTAGGAAATCTGCAAGGTATGCGTTCATTCATTCAACAGATACCTTGTACAATACACGACCTGTAAATTGTGTGTCTCTAGTTTTTAGGCTTTGAATAGGTAAATATAAAAGGGAAATATATTTCAAACATTAATAACTACAAATGAGGGCAGGGAGGTGTCCACCTATATGTATATGTAACTGAGTCAGTTATTTTTTCTTTTTCTTTTCCTTTTCTTTTTTTAAAGGACATTCTCTGTGTCAGACTTTGTGCTATGTAATTTCCTTGAGTTCTCTAAGCTTGCATTAACCCTATCTAAAAGGTACTTGCATCGTCCTCATTTATCAAGAGAGAGTAACAACTTGACTAAGGTTATACAGTAGTGTATTTTTGAGCTAGACATCCAACCCAGGCAAACGGAGCTACATTTAGGGGGACAGTCAAATATCTCACATTGATTCCAATGGACAGTATGTTGAGAATTATGGAAAATAACTATAGACCTATTTACATATAGCTTTATGAATCAGGAGGGACAAACTAGAATTTATAGAACTTAAAAGGCTGTTGTAGGACTTGGTAAGACAAGTCATATGATGACAGCAATATTTAAGGAACAATACATGGTCCATTATTTGGGTAACTAAGTTTCATACCCCTCACACTGTAATACTTCTGCCTCATTACATTTTCAAAATTTATTTTATGATATCTTAAAAACAAAATCAATGACACATAATCATGTGCTAGAATGAAAGTTCAAGTTGTGGTGTTGGTCCTCTTCTCTCAGTGTGAAGACTTTAATGTGTGATGTCACTGGTACTGAAAACTTTTTACTGACAACTGTTTATTTGCCTTATAGAAAGTATGTTGTGCAAATCATCTTCTTAAGTGGTGTATCTGACAGTTCAATATACTTTGCACCAAAATTTGTGAGTAAGAATTTTATATTACTACTGTAGTAAATTGGTGTATGTGTAGATACACACACATATATATATATTATATATATGCTGTAAATTTAAATAAATTAGTATATAAATATGTATATAAATATATCCTGTATATAAATAATCCATATTTTATAATTGCTGCATTTAACTATGTGAATGTGCATAAATTATGTGCTTTACTTCATTTATCAGTTATATAAGTTGTCAGGTATACATTTTTATAGAAGTTTTGTACAGATACAAACATGTAGCTTGAAGACTCAAATACTCAGATCTTTTACTTATGATGAGTATTACACACAGACACATACACACACACCTAAAATTTAATTGCTAGCATTTATTGAGAACTTCTTTTGTGCCCACTTGTGTTAAATGCATTCCATGCATAATCTTATTTAATCCTCTCTCTCTATATTAAGCAGTACTTTTCTTTTACTTTACAGCTCAAGTAACCAAATCTGTTTTTTTTTCCTCCTCATTTGAATTCATCTATCTGTGTTTTAGGCTCATTAAAGATGTAAAAATGTTAGATGCATGCCATTATTTTTTATTTTTAGCCAAATAAAATGCTATCACTATTCATAACCTCAATCAATTAAGTACTAATATCACATCTGGTTTAAAATAAAGGCAAAAGTGTCTATGAGTAAGAGAGTATTTGGACAATATCGATAGTGTAGAGAAAAAAGCAAAAACAACTATATTTTAAGAAATCCAGCAAGATAGGCTTAGGTAACATAGAGATTATCACTTCCATATAGTATATATAAAATTGGAGTATTCACAAGGGCAAATTTGGAATTGAATGAGCCAGGTCCAAAACCAGATGGCAAGAAAAACTTTCAAGCTGTTCCATTTGGAAATTGATTTTTAGATTTCCACGTGGTGCATTACATTATAAGTTCAAATTAATTTTAAACTTTTAATTTTTCATCTGAGTCTTCATGACTCTAGCACATGCTTCCTTATCTGTCTTGTTGCCAGTGAATCTAAAACGGGCACAAAACAGCTTTTCACTCTACATCAAATACACACGGAACAGCACTTAACTGTGTGCATTTTGAACTCCTCTCAATAAAAGTTTTAAGAGATAAGAAGCTTTTTCTATTTCAGCGTCACTATTAGTCTGAATAATACATAAACATTGAGAAACGGTAGAAGTTCTACTGAGGATTGTGACATAACTTCAATATAGTTATCTGTCATTATCACAGTTGCCAAGCTTAGTATACTAGTAAACCTCACACCACACTAAATGTTCAATGTCGCTGTCTTATGTTTTCTTCCCCTCCCCCCATCAGAGCCTTATTTATAGGAAGAAATTGAAAGATGAAATTTGGATACTCACAGAAATACTTTGAGGTGTCAAGAGTTGGACACTAAAAAAGAACAAAGCTCATTTCTCTAGCTTCAAAAACCACAAGGGATGAGTAAAATGCTATTGAGACCTGACACGTGATGCTCTTCTTAAACTGAAGACTGTTGTGTGTTCTTTTCCAATCAGGACTCAGTTAATGTGGTTGCTCATATGTACCTTAAATGGGCAATGAAGTTCATTGTTAAAAAAAAATTGTACAGCTACTGATTTAGGGTGGTTTTTATAAAGGTCGCTAAATGAGTATGTTTGGAAGGTAATAGGACAGAAAACTGGACAGGGATTTTCTCTCTCATACAACCAATTGGCAATTGCTTGAATCCTTTTTACCTAATAGCATGTTTTCTATGGTCTGATTATTCAAGGCAGAGAACTTTAAGTAATTTGTATGGTGTGTAGATTTAAAACATGTCTAAAGGTTCAGGTGAATCTTCATTTAACACTATACTGTACACACTCTTTTATATTTTTATATTTTAGACTATCACAATGGTTCAGAGTCTTCATTATGAATATAAACTATTATGGTATCAAAGCAAAAAAGAGCCAATTAGCAGAATTTCATAGTCATTGTATTGTAGATTAAAGTAAATTTACTGTAGGATACATTTCTAGATGTTGGAATAATTAAGTTAATAACATCATGACTAAGTTGATAAAAAAGTCTGATTATGCCATTATTCCTTGATACTTCCCTTAGTTTCATTTTTAAAGTAATGTAAAAACTACCTTCCAAATGTGTGGGAATGTCAGGTATCAGACTGTACTTGTAAATAGAGGTTGCTTGTAGCCTGGATTATATATATTTAATATTAATACTTTTGCTTTCATTTTAATTAGTCTATAAGCCAAAGCACTTAATGTTGAATAAATTTCTCCCCTCTTCTTTCATGAATGCCTTTTGAGGTATAGAGATATTATAAAACCTAAAAATAAAAAGACAAATGTTTTTAAAACCCTATGTTTTGATATTGTTAATAGTCAAGTATTCCTGTGAGCTAACTGGATACCTAAAACACCAGGAAAGGTATTGAGAGCATAAATGTTCTTTGATCAAAAAGGAATGGCATAAGCTTGAATAACTTAACAACAAAAGGTATATGGATATAAATTATGACTGATCATAGAATTATTAAAGATTCAATTATTCTGAGCCTGGAAATATTGTAGAAAACATGTTTCTAACTTGAGAAATGAACCCTGTGTCTTTAAAGATAATTCCAGGAACATTAGGCAACTAAGAAAAAAGCATATTGAAATATTTTGATGATGAATGCAATATTTTGATGATGAACTTTTGGTGATACTGAATATTTTATTCTGCATTTTCTAGAGATTTCTGGTCTTGGCAAATAGCAATTATTTACAAGTTTTAGTAATTATCATAGCATGTTAGCTGAAGTTAGATCCTAAGTAAGCTGAAAGGCTAAGATCAATTCATTTTTCATTTAAAAAATATCACATGATCAATGTAGAAACACTAGAAATTGGAGGAAAGCTTTAAAGACAATAAAAATTACTGTAAATCTTCCCCATACAATTGAATAGTCACTTTAGTCTTCCCTTCTAAGAATGATCACTTTAACCCTGTTCCATATTTGTCTTGGTGTTCATATGCATGCAGATAAAGAGATAGGTAGACAGATGTGTGTGTGCATATACCCACACACACACACACAAAAGTAAATGTGGATTACATTGCATAATGCAAATATATAATGCAAAGTATACATACAGAATTATCCTATATATATATAATTGTGTGTCTTATTTTATTTTACTTAATTTTAGATTATGTCCAATGTTATGAATATCTTTGAGTATAAATCCAGTTGGTCCCTTGGCAAAGTTTCTAGAAGTAGGATTATTGCCTTAAAAGATAGGATCATTTTAAGTCTCTTGATTCATAATGCCAAAGAGCATTGCATAAAGGTGTGTCAATTTACAAGCCAACCCAAATTTCATTTAAATGACTAATGTATTTTCAGTGGTTTAGAATAATTTATTTTTTCAATTTGATATACAAATAGAGTATACCCTTATTTAAATTTAAATGTATGTTAGTAGTATACTTGAATTATATATAAAAATATATTTGTTTATTAGCTATGCGTAGCTTATATTTCATGAATTTTCTCCCAATTTAATATTTGAAGTACATGTTTTTATCAATTTTTTTTCCAATTTAAGTATATAAAAAATGCTTTAAATTTGAGAACAAAAGTATTAAGAGCTGGCTAGGATTTTGGTCAGTAGTGTCACAGTTTAATATCATAAAAAGTAGAAATTCATTAAAAAGCATTCTTTGATTCTATTAACCAGTATTTAATAAGAATCTTTCATATATTAGAAGATGATCATTAGAACCTAACATTATAAAATCTAGCCTGCATAAATATAAACACTTTAAATTAATTCTGAATGGCTTAAATATCATTGGTATCAGTTTATGTAAAAAGAATTCCAATTTAAGCAGGCATTATGATGTGAGTGTTAAGAAAAAGTAGACAAATCTACATTTTGGCTACATTCATATAATATGCAGATTTCAGGAGGAAACAGTCTGGATGCCGTGCTTTTTGAAATATTGGATTAAAGAACCTATAGACAATGATGAATAGGGTATTGAAAAGTTTGGAAAACTTTTCTTAAGGATGTGAAAATAAATAGCTCATTAAACTGAGCAATGGGAAATAAGATCACTTTTTTTAAGAGCCATGTGGAAATAAGGAAAGAAGTGGTCTGACAAAGAATTTATGAAGAAGACCCCCAAAGCAATCACAGCAGCAACAAAAATAAATAAATGGGACCTGATCAAATTGAAAAACTTCTGCACAGCCAAGGAAACTATCACTAGAGTGAACAGACAACCTACAGAATGGGAGAAAATATTTGCATGCTACACCTCTGATAAAGGGCTGATAACCAGAATCTATACAGAACTTAGGAAAATCAACAAGAAAAAATCAAACAACCCT
Source organism: Daubentonia madagascariensis (assembly GCA_023783475.1). NCBI lineage: Eukaryota > Metazoa > Chordata > Mammalia > Primates > Daubentoniidae > Daubentonia > Daubentonia madagascariensis. The sequence continues at coordinate 16,435,695 of JAKFHU010001684.1, read as the reverse complement.
ATTAAAAAATGGGCAAAGGACATGAACAGAAACTTTTCCAAAGAAGACAGAATAATGGCCAGCAAACATATAAAAAAGTGCCCAACTTCTCTAATCATCAGGGAAATGCAAATCAAAACCACAATGAGATATCACTTAACTCCAGTGAGATTGGCTCATATCAAAAAATCCCCAAATAACAAATGTTGGCGGGGATGTGAACAGATAGGAACACTCATACACTGTTGTTGGGACTGCAAATTAGTACAACCTCTATGGAAAAGAATATGGAGATACCTCAAAGAATTAAAAGTAGAATTACTATTTGACCCAGCAATCCCACTACTCGGTATTTATCCAAAGGAAAAAAAGACAATTTATAATAAAGACATCTGCTCACGAATGTTCATAGCAGCACAATTCACAATTGCAAAGTTGTGGAAACAACCCAGGTGCCCATCAATACACGAGTGGATCAATAAAATGTGGTATATGTATACCATGGAGTATTACTCAGCAATAAGGAACAACGGTGAATTAACACATCTGATATTATCTTGGTTGGAGCTAGAACCCACTCTTTGAAGCGAAGTGTCACAGGATTGGAAAAACAAGCACCACTGGTACTCACCATCAAACTGGTACTAACTGATGAACACTTACATCACACAGGGCAATAACATTCATCTGAGGGCGGGTGGGCAGGAGGGGGGTGGAAGGGATGGGAAAAACTCTCACTGAATGGATGTGGGGAGCACAGTTTGGGGGATGACCACGATTGTGGCTCTGACACGGGCAGAACAGGGGCAATGTGTATGGCCAAAGTGTTGTACCCCCATGATATTCTGAAATTAAAAAAATAAATTAAAAAAAAAAAAAGAAAGGGAAGGTTTGCCCTAGATGCTTAAATGTGTGTTCAAAAAAAAAGATGATGAAGAAGGAGAAGAGAAGAGAAAAGAAGAAGAGTAAAAAGGAACAAGAATAAGGAAAACTTCACTAAATTAATTAATGATTTAAGAGACCCCAGATTTCACATAAATGTAAAAAATAATGCCTTAATGACTAGACATCATCTGAAAATGATATATCTTATCTGTCCTGTGGACATCGATATTTTTTGTCAGTAGAAGTTTAAGCAGAGCAGAATCTTCGTTGTGAAGAGAGATTGTCTCTATATTCCCATCCAACTCTCAGATCCATGGATATTTAAAGTGAAAATAAAATGGAGTCCTGCTGAGTATGTCATTAAGCAATTTTAAGATACTCCCAGAAGTATTAATTGTGGTAACTGGATAATTTGATAACAATCCAGCATTATGTACTACCAAGGATTTTTAAAACATTTTAAAAATAATTTTTCTGTAAATTTGTATATTAATTCCCTAGTATAACATTTAATTTTATTTTGTAAAATATGTTATTAGTTGTCATAGATCTCCAACCTCATAAAGAATGGCAACTGGTAACAAGACTTTAAAAGAGATGACTAAGCAAGCAAACAGATCAGCTTGCCAGAATTCCGGAGGCCCCAAACTAGACAACAAGACTCAATGGATCAGAGCAAGTCAGTTAACAAACTGCACACTCACAGCACAGCAAACAGCAGAAGCATGGGTGTGATAGCTCCATTTCCCCTGACTTAAGTCATCCACAGGGTGACATGACAGGGTCAGGTGTTGCTACACATGCTATAGCAAAGGAACCCAGGGACAGGTACTCAGAATCTTTTATAGCAAACAATAAACATGCCATTCCCTTCCACTGGGAGATAATTATTGTAGGTTAGTTGTTTTGACTTACTTAATAGCCTGTCTGACCTGGTGCAGGGACAGCTTAGAGTCAGAGGATAATTTGCATTTTGCGACACTCAGCAAGGACTTGCAAGGAATCCTATCCGTGGTATACAGTGCCTAGAAATTACTGGAAACTTTTAATCTAAATTTAAATGTAATTTTCTTCAGGTTAAACATTTATTCCAAATTGTGGGGGTGGGGGGCTCACTTCGGAGCCATTCTTTTAGAATCCCCTTCAAAGTCCCTTTGATTTACTTTTTCAGGAGCAGTGATGCATTTGTTTAAGATACCATGAAACTTAGTTTTTCTTGTGACCACACAGGAGCATTTTCAAAAAGCTAACTATTTTCAAGAGAAGCTGGCTTTCAGGAATTCAATTAATTATGAAAAATATATAATATACTTCCACAATATTTAGCTGAATACTAGAGTGTAAAAACACAGTACTTCTAAATCAATATTTGTATCAACATTTTTTATAGCTATGTGGGTTTTTTAAAGCCCATGTTTGAAAGTTAATTATAAAACAATGTAACACATACAAGAATTATAAATTCAGCTGAAAGAGGTACTATAAGATAGAAACCAAATAAAATAGGTTTTCTGTATCTTCAAGCACCTTACATTCTAAGGAAGAATATACAATAAAACAAAATTTTGCATATTAGCAGGAGAGAGAGAGATACATCCAATTAATTGCAGGGATAAACAAAGTTCATAACTGATCAAAGTAGAAGAAGGAATAAAGGATATTCCTTAATATCAGAAGGCTAGACTTTATTGTGAATTTTTTGAAAAAAGTATTTTTTGTACCACTAAATAGCATTTCTTGATAGTGTAATTATCATGCCTGTATGAGTATTTGAGCTTTCAATTTTTTTTTTCTTTTTGCTCTTCTTGCAGTGTTATATGAGAATGTCTTGGCACTTAATTTTGTAACAGAAATGTAAGTGGTAAGGATTTTCCTCCATTCTGCTTAAATAAAAACATGTTTTCTTTAAAAATAATATTCTTAGAGTTTCAGAATCTAAATATAATCCTCATTCTTATAACATTTGTAAAAAATTTTTAAAAAGTCATCATTAAGAGCAATTTGTGTACAGAAGCTGAGGTCTGAATTTCAATGGCCCATCCTCATAGAAATTCTATTTTGGATGACTAGATCCCATCGATTCATTTTGATATTACATATAAATGAAAATGCCAAATGTCTTTTGCTTTGTCAGTGAAAAAGTAGTTTAGGCTTAACAAATGGTCCAGTGATGTCTATTTGGAAGCTTCATGACATATTAAAACAGTTGATGAGGTACAATTTGTTGTGAGGTCGCATCTGATTGATGGTTTACTATCTACCACGGCCTCATCTGCTCTGGTATTCCCATAATAAATGTTCATCACTAGACAGTGCTAAATGTGCTCTATCTAAATCATTCGTTACTTATAACAAGTTTCAGTATATATGAATCAAATGTTGTTTATAGTTGCCTTCAACAGGATTTATCATTTTGAAGCTTTTCTGCCACTTCAAATGGAATAACTAAGATATAGATTTTTGAATAAGTGTTTTTGAGCCCATGGGTGGTAATGTACCAAGAATTCAGTGAGAAAAAGTAAATATTTATTAATATAAAGAAAGTCATGCTTAGGATTAAAGATAAAATGTGGTTTGTAACTTTTTTTCTGTTTTTAAATATAAACAGTTTTATATTTTTATAGTATGGCAGTCTTAGCAAAATCATTAAAATAAGGGGCAATTTAAAAATATTTATCATCCATGAAAATCACACGAGGCACTTTGCTTCCAAAAATTTATAATAACTTATTTTTATATATAACCACTCTAGCTTATACTCTGAAACTGCCTTTTAATCACAAGCTTCTATTTTTTATATCTAACCTCTCTTTACTCGTAAGTCTAACCTTGATTCATTTCATTTTCTTTCTCCTCGTCTTTCACTCCCATATGGCTCTTATTTCCTCTATAACCCTGGATTCCTCAGTGCTTGGTTTTAACTCCATGATTTGGCATTTTCAGCCCATAGTTAATGTTCAGTAATATCTAAGCATCTTTTCAGCCTGTGTCAAAGCTCCTTCTCAATATGTGTAGATAGATAGATAATACCTAGGGCCATGTCTGGCACGTATCAACTACACAAGGATTCTTAACTCTTTTTCCCTTTTGCATATGTACTGCAGTGTAAGGCATGATTCTCATACTGAGTAGATAAGCAGAAAAATATTTCTTGAGTTCTCTGTTCATCTAGTTCTCTGTAAATTAAGAAAAAATACATAGCTATGATTGATGTACTCAATAAAATCTTTGGTTATCTAATAATGTAGCAAATATTGTTGTAGTTGTTGGAAATATCTTAATAAAAAAAGACCTACCTGCTGTTCTTGAGGAGCTTAAAATCTAGTTCAATAATTGTTATAAGGAGGAGTTTATGGAAGGAGTCCAACCAGGATGAGTTCTTTTGTTCTTCAGGTTTCAGCCAAAAGTTACCTCCTCAAAAAGGAATTCTTCCCTACTAACCACCCAATCTAAAGAAGCCTGGCCCCATCGCCCACATCCCCATTATTATTATTGCCTAAAAACCCTATAGTTATCTTGTCTATTCATTTTGCTTTTTTGTTTTCTCACTAATATTTATTTATGAGACAGAAAGGATCTGGTCTCTGTCATTTACCATTGAATACCAGCACCCCCCCCATATGAAATGCTTGGGATGTAGAAGTTATCAATGTATATTTATTGAACAAATGAAAGAATATGAGTCAGCTTAGGGAAATCTGCTTAAATTTTACCCAGGAGGAAACATTTGAACCCAACGCCCAAGTAGGAGAAAGACATCTTGAGTTGAGGAAAACACTAAAGGTTAGGGCATCGAGAAGACAGTATAATGTCCTTTGTTTAATGATCTACAAGAAGCCTGGCTATTTTAAGAGACAGAAAGGAAAGTGGGAGCAAGAGTCCCATGGGCATTATAAGAAAAAATTATTAACCTATAGCCAAAGGAGATCAATTGAAGAACTTTAACCAATAAAGGAGAGTGATCAGTAGACATCTTATTATAGGTATTTCTCATAATCGTAGGATTTTTGAGTTAAACTGATGTTTGAATAGAGCATGTGGGGAGCTCACTGACACTAAAAATAAAGTTGACCTGATAATCTTTTGGGTATATTGGAAATAATGATGACTTAAAGATAAGAGCTACCTGGTGAAAAGGCACAATATAATTTTAAAAGGTTAATTTTTTCAATTATGAAAATAATTCCTCATTATTTATTAGGATACCCTTAGAATATTTAATCTTAAACATTAACATAAAAATACTATTGATAATTTATATACTTTATTGCATACTTTCTTCTGTGCATTTTTGCATTTGAAATCATATTATAATTTTACATCCTGGTTTTCACTTTAATTATAAAAAGATAGAGAATAAAAGATACAGTTGTGACCAGCAAATGTGTTTATAGCTATATCCCATTTAAAGACTGAGCAACACAGATACATTTTACTTCTGTGGAATTCTGTCTACTTTTCAAGATATTAAAGTGGATCTTTTATTTTTAAATGATTGCCTTTTTCAGACATGTTAGCCTTTGAAAACACGGCCAATACCGTTCATCTTCCCTAATCAAATCTCCCTTGTCCACTGCAAATTCTCAGTAGATGGACAGCAGAAACATGAGTGACATAGAGAAAAATTTCTTTGCCTACACCAGAAAATATTTAAGAACTCTTCCTTACTGTAACAATACACAAAGACTTTTGGAATCCTTTTGAACTCAGTTGTTAGGTCCATAGAGGTAAAACAGATTGGTTGAGGATAAAAATGAGGACAGTTAGTAGATAAGAGTTAATCTTCCCTTTAAGTGTTTAGAGTAAATTTACCTTTACTAACAAAAATATTTTATTTTCTCTTATTTGGTTATGGAATATTTGTGCATCACATCATTGTATCTATTTTGTGATATGTCCCCTAAACTAGGAAAAGCCTCAACACACATCATGTACATAGTAAGCCACAGCCATCATAATTATGACATGGAAGAAGAGAATAGAGTCAGAAAAAAAGAAAAATAATAAGAAAGAGAACCAGCTATAAAGGATGTGAAGGATAGAGGTGTGGAAGAAAATCCGGTCCTTGTTTTTTAGTAAGCAATGATATTTTGGGTAGTTTCACTTTTTTGGTAATGTATATAGCAAAAATTGACATCAGACTTGCCATATTCACCCCAACGGTATTCCGTTGTCATTATGTATATTGATATTGTTAAAAAACCCAAAGTTCAAAATTAATAAAATGACAAGTTTTGGAGTACTCAACCATAGGAGATTTAGTTTTGATATATTATTAAAACCCCAGTGGTAAAACCGGGAACAGTACTTTAATATCAGCAAAGGATTGAGCGTGTTGTTCTGTGATTATATATTCTGCCTTTTCTTCCCCACACTGTGATGATGGTTACAATTCATTCAATAGCACCTCAAGAGAAAGATTTGACATAGGAAAAAAATCCTAATAGCTTTTTGTAGATGTTTTTGAAACCTTAAGCACATAGCTGTAGTGGATTTAGTTCCCTCCTCAGCCCTTTGCTAAACTTCACACACCTACTCCATCAAATGGAGTGTGAGTTCATGTCTCTTTCCCTTTCTCACATATTTCTATCAGCTGATGGTCATATCTCCTAAATAGCTTTTTTCATATCCCTACAATAAGGTATTTTGGAGTTTTAATTTTATCTTCAAGTTCTTTCCCTTACTCTCTTGCTCGCTTAAATGCTCACATTTATTTTGATTAGTTCTCAAGCAATATGACAACTAAAAATAGAATTTTATTTCTGATTAATATACATAATAAAGTTTACCCCACCAAACGAGAACCACTGTGACTTGATAAAATCTGGAAGGATGAGGAAAAAATTAAGATACTCATTTAGAAAAATTCTAAGACATGCAGATCATAATAGAGCTCTTGAAATGTTTCTAATTGACTGTCTTAAGTAAGGATGATTTCGTGACTTAAATCTGGAAATCTGTTACAATTTTGTAAAAATATAATTATGCAAATGTCTAAAAATTAATCTTACATTTTAATGTATTATTATTACTAAACATTTCTTAGCTCATCAATATTTTTAAATTTAAAACACTTCTATTTATATTATAACATTTTAAATGTCCTTTAAGCTCATCTAAATATTACACTTCAATTGCCCTTTTTAGAATATTTACAAAATGGATGACATATTTCCAAAACAGTATGTTTGATAATAAAAGTGAAGAGTAAATAGTGATGCATTAGATTGTGGTTACTTTTGTAACATAGCTTGTTAGATAATAGATTAGATTAAGATGCTATGCTTAAATATTTACTAAAGGGTCTCCATTTCACTCAAAAATACATTTAGATTTTAAAACACATGCTTTAGTGAAATATTGGCAAAAAAGGTATATTAGAAGCCACATAGTATTCCTTGATATTTCATATGTTTTGAATAGTGGCAAGTGAGATTATGTAGTTGGAGCAATAGATTGATTGCCCTGGGAGTTGATTTTTCACTTTGAAGAACTCTAAACTTGGGCAAGACAAGTTTAGTGTGTTGATTTCTTCATTCATATGGTATGCATACAATGTTTATTCATGCATGTAATAATTACTCATCATTATTCACCTTAGCAAATTGTAATCCCCATTGTTGCTATTTTAACTGCAATTCCAGACCACTTCCAAACATTAAGAATATATTAATATAAGCCATGCTATATGCAGCACCACTTTGAAAATGAGTTTAATTTTAGGCTCATCTTACTTCCTTTTTGGGGTGTATATACTTATTAACAGTCACAATAATCTTATATGTTCATATCTCCAAGATTATTAATTCATAGGAAATTGTAAGTTTGTAATGCTTGTATCTCACATATATGTGTGTGTGTGTGTGTGTGTAATTCTTTCATAAATGTCTTTTCTACTATGTATGACCTGGGGGAGATTTTCCCATGTTTAGCATAGAGATATTGTTCACTTTTATTATAATAGTTGGTTATTTACTGCCACCAAAATTTCCCCTGAAAACTCTATTGTACAAACCACTAGCTATAAATTCTAACAAAAGTCAGCCAATTGCAAAACAAAATTAAGAAAACTAAGGTTGTGTATCAGATATAATTGTATAGTCAAAAGCTAGGTAATTGCACAACACCACCAACTGTGATTTTACTAGTAGGGCAGGGACACTTGATGAAAAATACAAAGATGAGTTAAAAACAATTGCATATCATTCTAACAAGAAGATTCATGCTGGCAAGCTGTCCTTTTGCTCTTCCTCAGCCTTCAGGCAAGATAATTTCATTTATCTTCCAAGTTACTTTAACCTTGTGGGATAGAACAATACCCAACAATTCACCTCCTTGACCACGTTCAAGAAAGCTTGTTTGTCTTGGGCATAATATTTTAGCCAATCCGGGATGTCAGCCTGTCACTCTAACTGATTTATTTCTAACCAGAATAATATGAGTATAAAAATATAAGTAACATGAAGTCTAAAGTACTGAAACCCTGAATGAATTTATACTCCTTTACAGTATATGTGATTTAAAGATAATGATGTGTCCCGACATTTTATAAGCATTTAACTTTTGGAGAAATCGCATCCTAGGTCACAAAGCATATTATGATTTTAAAATATTATATAGCTTCCCATTTTGGGAAGAACATTGGTTTAATGGTTAGGAGAGCCAGGCAACTAATCATTCATTGAAAATTATTCTTACCTTTAGCTGATTTCAAATGCAATGAGATTTTTTTAAGTTCTAAAAAATACATTGCTTGTGTTCTAAGCACTAAGGAAGCAAACATCAGAGTTAATATATCCTGCCACATGTATTGTAACATGTTAGTAAATAGCATGTAGAGACACCTTAATAAAAGTACTTGAGGATAAATCTTCCATTTGGGAACTAACAATAAAATAAAGGCAAAGCAATAAATTTCTCTTGTTTGTGTTGTGAATCTTATAGGAGTTTTCTATCTCTTTAAAGCTCATTACCTCTTCTTTAGCTGGTATTGCTGTGTTTTCTAAAGGTCACAATCACTGTAATATTAATTCATTTTCCCCTTCAATTAAACAAATTATTCATGATATATGAGGAAATTTGTTATCAGATTTAACTTGTCAGAAATATTTCTATAACAACAATAGACAGACTAACTACTATAAGGAAAAAAATACCCCACAAAACTTCAAAATTTTGGGGATTTACCTGCTCACATCATATCCCACTGTTAAAGGGCTCTGTTTCCTGCAGTGATATAGGTTCCTTTCTTCTAGTGCCTCTGCTCTCCCCTACCATGGATCCAATCCAGCTCACAGCTTGTTTTCTGCATGGCCCCAGAGCTAAGAATGCTTTTCATTTGTTTAAAGGATTGTAAAAAATATAAACAAAGAAAAATGTGTGTTTGAGGACTTATGTATCTTGTAAAACCTGTAATATTTACTATTTGGCCCTTTACAGAATAAAAAAATTGTTGATCTTTTTCTTAGTACTTTGGGGTCCTCAACTGGATCATTTACATTAGTGCAACTGAGAGAAAATGCCTAGGAAATTCACCAGAAATTTCCACGGCTCTGAAGATTGTGTCTATAACTTCCACCGACATTCCATTGGTCAGAACTCAGTCACTTTGCCATACCTAAGCAAAAAAGAATGTGGAAAATATTGTTGAGTTGGATGCTTAACAGCAAAAGGAAAATGATTTCATAAGTAACTAGTTAATCTCTGCCATATTTAAAGTGTGACCTCAAAGAAAGTGACTACTTGTAACAGATGATGTAGCACTATATTTTAAAAGAGTGTTTTTGGACTGAATGTTTCATTATGGTGGAGACTTCTAGCATATGTTATTCTCTTCTCTTTCCAATCATCCAGGTAAATAACAATTCCCCATCCATTAACAGTTAGTTAAGGGCATGCAACATAAATCAATAGTTTGGTACAAAATTTGGGCAGTTGTTTCTGAATCTACTCTACAATATGAAACCTAAAACCACCTAATAATCCCTCTTTGTTTATAAAAAATAAAGAGAATCGTTTATTTCCTGGTTGACCATATAATTTGGTCAACATACTTACTCTTGGCCCCCACGAACATTCCTCAGATCTTGTTATTCTGCCTGTGAGATACTCATAACTCCTTTTCCAGGCTATGTCTCTTCATCATCCCAACCCCATCCCCAAAACTCTCATGAACTGTGAAGGGTCTTAGATTTAACCCATCTCAAAAACTATCAATAACAAGTAAGCCTGTCATGGTTTCATGGATCCTTGCAGAAGACATGTAACTCCCTGGTCAGAAACAAAGATCTTTGTTACAGCACAGCAAACACCATGACTATGCATGTGCCTGTGTATTTTAATTCCCCTTAAACCTAAATCTTATGGGAATGACACAGATGGGCCCGGATGAGTAATTGCATACACAGTGGGCACCATTTCAGGAGAACTATGAGCATAGGGGGCCCAAGTCTTATATAAATGTCAATAAACATGCCTGTGCTTAGCTCCTCAAGGAAACAGGTTATAAGCGAACCTACCCTCTGCTCTGGATGGAAACACTGTCTCTGTCTTACAAGGCTGTTCATTCTATAAACAACCTCATAAATATAGTATGGGAAGAAGGGCAGTCAGTGCTATGCTAGGAAGACAGGAAAAATAACAAGAGACTGATAGAGAATCTTTCCCACCTTTATTGTCATTGGATTACTATATTTTTCAAATTTATCTGGTACATGTATAGGTTTGTATTAGTGGCACATTTAATAGAAGATATGGATAGATTAATTAAAATCTCTACCCACGGTTTATGGGGTAAAAACTGAAAGCATTATTTCTAATATTGACATAGTTGTTTTCAGGGCCAACTTTAAGTGCAGAATGATACAATTTTATTAAAATTGATTCCTATATAGTTTTAACATGTAATTAGGTTGTCTGCCTTGTAAACAGCCATAGTTCTGACTCAAATTTTATTGAATGGTTTCCAAGTGTCCCACAGAAAAGTACACAAAGGTCTTTCTCAGTAAATATAATTTCTCATCAATTACCAGATACTCTTCTCTAGTTTAGATATGTAACTTGTGGACTCGTTCAAGCTAAAATTCAGCTAAGGTTGCAAATCAGTATCTATGGTATGATATATTGATTTAATAACACTCTCATAGACCAAATGATCTATGTTGGTGTTGTCTGTCCAAGAAGAACTAAAATGAAAACAACCTATGTGATGTGTTGTAAGTATAATTCTTTTTCCATTTTTCTGTCTCCAAGTGATAAAAATGCTTGATGCCTTCATCTGTAGCAAGATTTTCCCAGCTGAGTGCAGTGTAGAATTCAATATTTGTCTGATAAATGACTAGCAGCACACAGGTGTCCATCTGCATAAGCTGATTTACGTGAGAGATGGAGACTTTCTAGAATGAAGTTTTACACATGAGAACTTGCTGAGTATGTCCTAGAAATCAAAGGGGGGAAGAGAGATGCCTTAAACCTTGTCATGTTTATTGTCAATGAGATATTTAAGTGACAAAGAAAGACAACAATCAGGAAATAGTATCATGCAATATTGTGGTGAGGCTTTGGCCTTGGACGTGAAATGCAACCATGAGGAAACTTGCTGTGCCCAGCAGTAGCACACAAAATCTGTACAAATGGATTTTCTGCGTGTGTGAGCACAAAGGAGGCAGCTTTTGAGTCCTCCAGAGATAAAGATATTTGAGGAAGGTATAAATTTGTATCATTCACTTTAGGAAAATAAGAATGCAAAATCTGATTCATTACTTCTATTATGACCTCAGTGTGTCCAGAGGTAATTAAAACCTGAACAAATTTGGTTTGTTCTTCTAAACACTTTGATATACGTTGAATCTGTTTTTGGGATGGGGTTCTTTTTTCATCCCTTTCCAGTTATTCTCTTTCTTTTGTATAAAAATATGTCAATGAATTCTATTAATTTTAGCTATATATGCCAGTAAATTCTTAAGCTTTTTCTTTTAATTCTTAATCTTTTAAAATCATTTTGGAAGGTAATTGATTTATTTAACTTAAAACAATTGAATATAAGAAAAAACTCTTTTAAAAATTGACAGACAGTGCAGATTACTTTTTTCCATTCAGGAGTACTCAGACTTCAGGTTTTTACAGTGTAATTTAATTTACCAAGTATTTATGAACACAAATAAACAAATGAAGATGTGATATGCTGTCTTAAGAAAATCAAGGAAGTGATTATCTCTGCTTAGAGTGTGAGAAAAGATTTCATGAAGACCTCAAAGATGTGGGTAAAATCCTACTATGCTCAAAATCAGTAGTTATTTTGGTCATCAAAATTTTCGATCAGGGGAATAATATTCCTTGAGCTGTACTTTCACAGATTGAAAGTCAAGGAAATCCAAAAATCTGAAGGGAAGGTAAGAGTTACTTATAGTAGTCTATGTGAAATGTGGACCTGTTTCAGGAAATGCTTTATGACTTGGTCACTGACTAAACAGAAGGAATCATGGATAAAAAGAAGAGGAGAAGATGCCTTGAAGGTTTAAGTCTGAAACCAGAGGTTGATGGAGTGAATGTGGTTTAGGAAATGATGTGTTCGGTTTTCAGTAGGTCCATTTGAGTTAAGCTGTCTACTGGACAGTTAAAAATGTGTTGACACTGGGTGTGGTGCTCGCACCTATAATCCTACCACTTTGGGAGGCTGAGGCCGGAGGATCACTTGAGGTCAGAAGTTCACGACCATCCTGAACAACATAACAAGACCCTGTTATAGAAAAACTAGAAAAATTAGCTGGGTGTGGTGGCACACACCTGGAGTCACAGCTACTTGTCAGGCTGAGGCAGGAGGATCACTTGAGCCCAGGAGTCTGAGGTTGCAGTGAGCTATGATGATGCCACTGCACTCTAGCTGGGGCAATACAGTGAGACCCTGTCTCAAAAAAAACGTGTTGAGAGAAAGATGGGAGTAAAGTCGATGATTTGGGAAATACTTAGATGGCAAAGTAACAGCAACTACAGAATACTTATATTTTAGGTTATATGCAGAGTGCTTTAATGCCTATTCTTGTACTTAATCCTCATTAACCCTAACATAGTAGGTTTTCATATATATGAATATGATATATATATGAAATTGATAATATGTGAAGTTAAATAACTTAATAAGTACTATATAATAACTTAACAAGCACTATTAGCAACTTAATAAGAACTATTCAGTTATTTCTAGACTTGGATAGCCATCCATATCTACATAACTGCAAAGATTGCATGCTCTTAACCCCTAAATCCTACTGCCTTTTATGATGATGTTTTAAATTTCGAATGTGACAGCAATCAGATAATGAGCAAAGGTTTGGAGATAAAAGAGAAAAGAACTTAGGTCCAAGGAGGTGTGTGGGGAAGGAGATGTCCGTGTGAATAAGGCCAAGACAGAAAATGTAGCAGGAGCAAAACTTTTGTGTGAATCTCAGGAGATACAAGGCATGGGCAAGGCCTCTGTGAGGCCCAGGGAAAGCAGTTCTTTCTGTTGCTCTTTTCTTCTTTACCCTTTGTAACCAGGCTTTACAAAATGTGTGAGTGTGAATGTGAGTGAGGTGTGTGAGGGTGTGGGTATACATGTGTGGGTAGGCAGAGTGTCATTTTTCAGCACAGGGGAAATATTTTCAACAAGAAACTATTATTCCTGGTTGAATTATAACAAAAGTATTTTGGGCACTGAATTTTTCATTGCATTCCACAGATTTGATCAGATGGAGTGTTTTCTCAGAATCTTTTACCATAAAATATATCTGAAGAATAAAATAAATTTAAGCCTTCCTACTTTTATAAGAAAAAAATGAATTTTCAGGTACTGAAAAATTTCCCCGATATTAATATCCAGAAATCATTTCTTGAGCCTGAGAGATCATCACAGAGTAAAGCTGGGTTTTTTAGTCCATGCCTTCTTTTCCTACCTCAATTTAAATTATTTAATTGCTGAAAGTTTTATTTATGAAATTCCCTTTCATATATTTATTTTTCTGTAACTCTTTAAGATTCAATTTTATTTTCCTTAACATTTCTATTTCAAGGCATGGACAACTTTAAGTTTGTATTGTCAGGTATTTTATGATTTTAAATGTAAAAGAGCTCCTGCATACAGTCATTCTCTATTCCCAACTGATCTCAGTTTCTCTTTAATCTACTCATCCCCCTCCATAAAGCAGGCTCTATGGGGGTTCTAAAGTGGATCAGGCTTTGCCCTGACAGGCCAGTTAGCTCAGGCTTTGATCACAAAAAAGAAAAAACACCAAAGATCAGCCTTGTCCTTTTGGAAGTTTCCCTCTTGGGACATCTAAGAAAGACTTTCTTTGTTTCCTTATTTTTCTTTAAAAATTTAGTAATTTTTGGAACTTAAAGAATGTTAGCTCCCCAAGTTACTAACACTAATAAGCTTTTATAATCCACTGAGAATATTTAAAAAACAATAACAGCAACAAGAAAAACAGGTTACACCTCTTACAGAGGGAGGATTGGGGATAAACCTAATGTATTCCTTCTATCTGCTTTTGAAAACTGAGGTCAAGACTGTTTTCAGGGTGGGGGTTATTGACTTTTAAATTACTTTCTGGTTTTGGTTCCATGAAATATTACTCTTTTGGCCTTCAAAATCATATCGATGACATGTAGTCAACAGTTGCATAATACAGCAGTTAGAAATGTGGGCGATGTCTATGAAAAAGGCATATTTTATTGTCCAGATCCACCAGATGACTTAGGGACCATTTCATGTTTCACCGACACTTATTCACTCACTCATCATGTTTTCCCTTTTGCGGTTTACAGATAACTTTTTCAAGTCAATCACATTATGAGAATTTAGCATACATTTTACATCCTTAAGGAATCTAAGAAATTTGAGCATTCACCCATCTCTTCACCAGTCAGAAAAGCAAGAATGTGCCTGATATACTCCTCAAGTGATAACATGAAAGCAAAAGGAATTACTTTGTAAACTCCCTATGTGGCCTCCTGTTACAACAGGGCCACTTTGCATCAATTGGGAATAAAAGCATAATGATATACTCCCTAATGTGAAGATGATGCAGTCTGTTAGATACAAGCACAGCTTGAAGAAGTCTATGGCTGCATCAGAACCAAAGGTTCATAGCTTTTGTGGCTGAACACCTATGGAGAAATACCATTCAGACAAAATTTTAAAAAGTGGATTATGTCTCTTTACTATTAACAGCCCTTGCTGGGGATTGGATTTGTTTTGAGTAAAATTACTGGAAGACAGGCTAGCAGAGTACCAGTTCATATCCTGATAAACTTTTTTCACTGTGACCACCTTCATGTCACCTACACTGTTTCTAAACACTAAGACATATTCTACTTCTTTGACCTCAGGATTTATCAGTTAATGCCTCAGGTACTTCAAGGAACAGAATTGTTCATTTTATTTATATTGGATCTAAACTGTTTAGAAAATGTTGAAATTTTGTGTAATGTCGTTAATGTGTGAGTGTGTGTAGGTGCAGGTGTTCATATATCCATTTTCAAATGATAAGATATATATAGTCAAAAGTTAACAAATTCAAAACTGGCTTATAAATGTGATGTGATATTTTGGAGAAGAGGAATTATGTGCTTGAAATTTGCCTGGTTTGGTCAAAGCTCTTGTTCTAATCTGAGGTACTCAGCGTGGTTTTGTTCTACATAACTTATTATACCAAAGATAATAGTATATTTTTCAGAGTTGTGAATTTAAAACAACTATTGAGCAGACAAGAAAAGCAAAGGGGTTTGTCATGTACCACCCTGCCATGATCATGTGCAATTGTTACAAAGCAGGGAAGGACATCAGAAAAGGAGTCATTGATGGTGAGAAATATCTGGAAAACAACAGTATTAGTAAATC
Source organism: Daubentonia madagascariensis (assembly GCA_023783475.1). Taxonomy (NCBI): domain Eukaryota; kingdom Metazoa; phylum Chordata; class Mammalia; order Primates; family Daubentoniidae; genus Daubentonia; species Daubentonia madagascariensis. The sequence continues at coordinate 16,419,956 of JAKFHU010001684.1, read as the reverse complement.
CTTTTGTAGTATAATATTCTGTGAATTTGTGTTTCTCCATAAGTGGTCCCAAACATCATACTATATGCTGAGTAATCTAATGTTTAAAATAGTGTTTATTATATTGCTAATTTGGAACAATTGTATGAGCATGTTGAATTGGACTCTTTCAACTGTTCAAGAATGACAGATGAACTTTAAGGCTAAAAAGAAATAAACTACCCACATGCTAAAAACTGCTACCTGTGATCCTTCAGACAACTGCAGAATCTGCCCAAGCACTATTTACTATCATTTTACAGTACCCCATACAGTCAATACTGGTCTATATCAGAAGTCTGGGAAAGGACGAAAATTGTTTTGTATCTTGTAGGAAGGGCAGTAATTGAGGGAAGAGGCTATCTTTCTGCCTGGAGGAACTCTAGTTAAATAAAGATGAGATGGGTGCTGTCCTTAGAGAGTTGTTCTTAGTTTGCTTTAAAGGGGGAATCATTGACATCTGAATTAACATCTCAGGATATAGGTTAAAATCAAGATACTGGCAAGGACTTCACCACCACCACACAGAAAGAAGTGGAGGCCTCTACTAATGGAAAAACTGAAGGGAAATTAATGTGAAGAGGGTCCTTGGCACTACCGACAGCAAGAATAAAGCTTAAAATTACCCCCAAGAGTATCATTCCTACAACCTGTGGGGAGCTCACTGGTACCAGGGAAAACTAGACTAAATTAGAGACCAGGATCACATCCCACATCAATATGCAATCAATTATATACTATATCTGCCTCTCCACCCCTCCTCCCTGCTTTCAATACTGGAGGAATGTGTCCACAAAGAAGATTTGGCACAGATCAACTGTTTCTCTCTTGATCCAAGTCCATATAACCACAAATCTAAATTGCTATGAAGGTGGGTAGTGGAGACTTTGAATTAGCTATAGGATTGGGCAATGTTATTTATTGACCATGTTCCAAAAGTTATGGAGTCTGGTGAAATGCCACCAAAGAATGGAAAGGGGAAGGGGTTGTTATTAATTAAAGAAGATGAAGTCACTATTTTGTCTTTATTCTCCAAGGAATTTAGATTCTTCGATGAACTGTGTATAAATGGCACCTTTCTCCAAATCTTGTTCCTATGGGCCATCCTGATGATTTTATTGCTGAAGATCTCTGTTCCATTTGTAAGGAGCAGAGTGAGGATTTTAAACTGTGCATGAGTCTCTATTCCTTGCAATCAAATGAGCCTAAATAAACCCATGTAATATATTTTAAAAATATTTTTCAGAGTGAATCTTAATTTGCTTATAATTGTGAAAATAGATATCAAAACAAAACAAAATACTAAAATGTTAACAACATATATAATGTTGTGTGTACTTAAGGTCTCTGTTGCATTTATCTGGAAAATGTGTCAAGAACTGGGAAGGGTCTGAAATGTCATCCTACTTGCAAGTGAGCAAGTTAGCCTGCACAGTTTTATGGATGCTGGCAAAAGGCCTGAGACTCCTAAGTCAGAAATAAAAGATAGTTATTACTCACAGCAATAGTAGTCACAAGGGCATCCTCATTTTTCTTGTTTCAGTTTTTTTGGGCCCCAATTTCAACAGGAAAACATGAGGGGAGATTCAGGTGACACCTGCACATATGGTGGATTGCATTTACATACGAGGAATTCTGTGCTTATACTGAACAATAAGCATGCCTGCCCTTTGTTCCAGAGGGAGACATTATCTCTAGCTTCAAAGGCTATGAGCAAACCTACCCTTTGTTCCAGAGGGAGAGAAGTTTCTGCTTTCCAAGGCTGTTTGCTATACAAACATCTTGAAAAAATAGTCTGAAACAAATACCATCAGTGCCTCTGCTCACAGGTAAGCAGAAATGAGAGAGCATGAAGAACTGTCTCCCAGTAAAGAGTTGTACAATCCATTATCAATGGCAATGCCATGAAAATGTTATAATTAGTGATACATTTGGGAATGAATTTAGGATTGAAGCATTTCTTCTTGGCATTTTTTCTTCCAACCATAAAAGCTTACACAACAGAGGATAATTACTTTGCTTTGTATCATACACATATCATATCATTTATATCTATTTTCCACAGTTGATAATCCCCACTTCCTTTTCCTCATCTTCAACCCAGAGATAATATCACATTCTCCTCAGTGGAGATCCTGACTTTGCACTTTGAAATATGTCTCCAGTTGTAACTGCCATTTCCTCTGGTTGAGAAAGCCTACTCTTTTTCCATCATAACCTACGTGATATTTTATAACAAGACTTATGCCGAAAGTGCTGATTTTCAACTAGCTTTATGAATTTGAAGTGACTTGCTCTTGCTCTTCAATAATGTTCAATATAAATACCACTATTCAAAAATACGATATTTAATATAGTCATTAATGGCTTGGAAGTTGAGAGAGACCATGAAAATCTGAAAGCATTAATTATTTTAATGGGGTCTTATTTTTAATCACATTTAAAATGTGCTTAAATATAAATAGAAAGTGTTGAAAATTTAAGAAAAAAGGTGTTTACAATCAAAGAGAAATCAGGCAAGACTTATATGAACCAAGTAGGAACACTAAGATAGTATCAAAATCTCTTTTATCTGTTAATTTTTTATAGAAATTTTTTATGAGGCCAAACACTGATTATCATTGTTATCAGAAGCTAGCGTACTTAGTCTCCTCATAAAAGGATCCTGGAAAAAGATGATTAGGGCACATAAGTGTGTATCTTGGAAATATGAATGAAGTTCATATGTATTTTAACTTCAGTGTTTATTATGAATCAACAGTCATAACTTCTTATGATTGCATGGGGCTTTGCATTTTACTAAGCATATTCACATGAATTTTTCCTCAAAACTCTCAATAAAATAATGATATATGTGGTGTGATCTCTCTTTTATAGGTAAATAAATTGAAGCATAGAAAGTTTATATAGTTGTACCAACATCACATGTGGCTGAATAGCAGCCATGCAATTTATCACTAAGTCTTCTGAAGAATAAAAAAAGGAGAATAATATTAAAACACACAATATTCATAGCAAAAGCCCTGAATTTTTACTTTTTATGGTGTCAGTAAATAATAATTACCTATATTAATAACATTTGCACATTTCCCAAAGATAATTTACAAATAGAATTCTTTTTCTTTACCTATTCTTTATTTTACAAGTTTGGGGATTAATCCAGTAGACTTATAGAATGTAAGAGCAACAGAAACTAGTAGACCTTTGAGATTTTGGAGGCAAGTACTTCTCAAACCTAATTGAACATCAGAATCACCTGATGAACTCTAAGATAAAATTATTGGGCCTGGCCTTTGGATATTTTGATTTACTGCACTGGCAATGGGGTTCCTGAATCCTAATCTCAATTTGTTCTAACTCCACAGGGATTCTGATGGAATTGCTTCCCTTACCTTCCTCTACAATATAATATTTTGGTTAATTAGTGTGTATACTAAGAACACCAATATTTCATGAGGATTACATTTCTGTATTATGTCTTCATTGTTTGCCTTGTTCTTATAAATATATGTATGTATCACTTCATATGCATGTATGTAAATATATAGGTTTTTAAAAATATTCACATTTTATGAAGAGATGACCTGGGTTTAAATTCCACAGCTACCAAGTATCAACTGTGTGACTTTGAGTACATCGCTTAGCCCATAGGCTCTCAGTTTTGTTTTGTTTTTTTTATTTCATGATAAAAGGAAGATACTGCTAGTAATAGCACAGGCTTCTTGTGAGATTTAAGTCAGAAAATGTAATCAAAGTGTTTGGGACCTAGCTGATGTTCAAAAAATGTTAATAATAATTTTATCATGTTATATCTATATTTCATCAAAAATACCATATTAATAAACAGATACAGTGTTTTTAATACATTCTTTTGAATGCCTTTTAAAAAATACATAATATCTCATTGGCAATAGTTACAATGAACTTATGTGGATTAATATATTTGTCAACCTAGTAAACAGAAGTACATCATGACCTGTAGGATAATTCACTCTCAAGAAAGAATAGTCTTTAAAGTGTGTACTAATCTCTTCAATTATATTTATAGCCTGGCCAGAATTAAAGAAATGACTGAGCTTCCATATTGGGAAAAAAAAACACATCCTCAGATAGACAAAGTAGCTATTACTAGTTGAAGTGAGGCAGGTCAGGCACACATCCCTTTGTTTCAGCTGGTATCCCTCCACGGCTCTGCTTCCTCCCTTTGCTTGCTCCCAATTTGTTTCATTCTTTTGGTTTTATTGGGAAATAGATTCCTAGCTTCAGATTAGATCAACATTTTGATGTGATTTGAAAATATTTTTTAAATATTGGGAATAATCATGTTTGACAAGAGGTTACAGAAGAACGGTGTAGAACAACTTGTTAAATATTAAACAATATTTTAATTCAAGAATACGCTGTTGCCTTTCCTGAAATACAACTCTAACTTAGCAGTCACTGTCAGCATTGTGATTATTTGTTGAACTTTGCATAGTGCACATGGATTTATACAAATGCACACAAATACAAGCAAGGTTGAAATGGAAAATGCAATGGAAATGGAAATATAGTATGAAATATTGCTTTGGATCCTGTTTCATGCAAATGATATAGGCAAGTCTGTCCTGATATTATATTTCTAGCTTTATATCCATAACTAAATTCCCTTGACAAGGATGAGAAGGCAGTAATCTTGTATCATGTTTTGTCCCATGGTATGATTTTGTATAGTTACAGAAACAATATTTTAAATGCTAAGCATTAGTTAGTAAATATAATTTTAATAAGGAATGAGAAATGAGAGAATTAAAGAAATAATACTTATGAATTAATATCTCATTTCTCCAGTCAGTGGGTTGAAGAATAGTTGTGATAAATCTATAGAAAGTCTCCTTGAGTTCACATGCAGAATTTAATGAAGTACATTGCACATGCTGCCACACCTGCTCCGTTACCTAACATTCCTCAAGCTCATTGGACCTGTGTTATTCACCTAAGTTAAAATTAAGGCAGATATCAGTAGGTGTTAGCAGAGAATAAATAAGTCTATACCTTCCTCTTCATTCACAAAATGTTTTTCTCTAACATGGAAATAAAAGGCAAAGAGAATAATCTTTGAGTGACAGTCCCTTTTTTCAACCTGTTCTAGGAGAATATCACATTGCATTTATTTGATGGGTTCAGGAGGAGTCCTTTTAAGATACTCTATTTTCTTAGAATTTAGAGGACTCTCTCGAAACACTCCTAATTAACACCTAAATTATTTCCTTTGGGCGAGACAGAGACTTTCTTCTCATAACAACGTCTGGGGCATTTGCAAATCTCAGCTTGCTTCACATTTTTAGGAGTTGCAGTTCTTGTGACCAGAAATGCATGTGAAAGCAAATTTATTACAGTTGTAGACGAAGAACAGTTAAACTAAAAATGATCTCTGATTGAGAATAGCAACATTAGATGTCTGACATCTGTTTCCCTAGTTGTTTTAAAACTCAACATAGACGAAGCATTTTAAATCATAATGAAAAGCATACTTCCAATTCAAGGCATATGATTATCAAAAATTCAGTAGCTTCATTTTACAAGATAACTAATTTTTAAATAGACAACCATTAAAATACTTGATGAAAACTGAGCAGTTCATATATGTTAAGATATGCTTTTAAATATTTTCAATTCCAGCTGTTTCTTTTCCTGTTCTTAGTAAGAAGAATATGCCAATACTCTGTATTTTGAATACATACATTCATATAACCTTTTCCTAAATAAGGAGAACATTTGGTGGACACCTTCATGAGGTTTGAAACAATAATTTCTACTTTAGCGGGAGGAAGTCCTTACCAAAACAAATTTATTTTGATGGTGTACTTTTGATTGATTAGAACTTCATTATGTTTTTATAAATTATTATTAAAATGCTAATAGTGAAGATAGTCATTACTATTTATGATTACTTAGAACCATCAGTTGCTTATTATGCCTGTAAAATAATTTATTACTGCTTTGTTTGTAGGAAGTTATATATAAAGCCAGTAATATATTAAACCCTAATTTCCATTCTAATATCAAGTGAAAAAATCATCTGAAGGTGATGAATTTTCAGTGGCACCAATCACTGTCACACACTCTAGGCAAGTGATATTTTTAGAGAGGTTTTGGGAAATATAATGAAAAATTATGAAGGCAAATCATTTCCTTCATATAGGAAAAACTGCTGTGTGTAATTAGGAGGAAGAACCCTCAGCATGGATGTCTATTTACATGTCTGATACCTGCCATGGACTTTTCATGAGATTTTTAGTAAATTACTAAACTGATATGTGCATCCCTTTATTCATTTTATTTAAAAATAAGTTTTGTCAGTCCAACTTTCCTATTTCACATGGCTGTCAGGACCAAATGAGATATTTTGTTAAACATTTGAAATTGCTATGCAGATTTCTCTATGTGTGTGTATATATGCATAAGGGAGTTTGTGTTTGCTGGTGATGCTACTGTATTTAACTACTCTTAGTTGAGAATGTGACTTAATTTCTAACTTATTTAGGCAAACCATCACACTTTGAGGTATTTAAATTATAACTGATGAGGGTTTTTGAGTTATGACCCTGTGACAGATAATGTACTATAGATATTTTATACTTATTATCAGTAAATATAATGAGGATTAAATTATTTATGCAAGCAAATTATATGTAAGTTACAGTGCCTGACAAGGGCTAAGAGTTTAATAATAATATTTATTGTATATAATAATAAAATATTTTTTCATTCATATATCATTTATCAAATTAATGTTGTGGAATAGATACTAATATTCCTCATTTTTGGCTGGGAAAACTGAGACTTGGGAGGTGTTAAGGAAGTATTCTGAGATCAAATTGTGAATGTCAGGATAGGAACTGGTTGGGAACTGGATGGGTTAAGAGTCCATGGCTCTTAACATTTTGCTAACATTCTAACTCATATATTCACTTCTTCATTAAAATTCATGTATAATAATGTTGCCTAACACTGACATTGGGATCATGTTACTTCACTGAGAACGCCTGCATAGCAATCTAAGACGACTGGACAAATAAAAATTTAACTAAATTTTTTAATATGGATTACTGACACATCAACCTAAAAAGTGTCTACCGTGGGGTTCTTTTTCCCCTAATTATTAGGTAATATTTAGGTGAATTGGGGGGCTGAAATTTTTTTAGTGACCTTAAGGATTTTGTGTGCAGAAAAAGTTATTCAGAACTTTACTTTGGTTTTTAGAATTAAGATGTGAAGATGAACGGAATTAAACTAAAACTGCAGCCAAGCACACTTGGAGTACAATTATACATTAGATTGATTCACCCCTCACGTTAGCAGCAGCCTGACAGAAGGGATGGGCCCTTTTCTAAGATATAATGTGTGGCGTGGTTTGTATCATATAAAGAGGTAAAATTATAAGACCTCAGAAACACAAAGGAAGGGAACAGAATAATTGGAAGTACACTGTTGTTTATAATGTATAATAATAATTCAACTTTAAACTCTATTTAACTTTAAATTTTTATAATGCTTGAATCATGGTTATAAAAGTGCCCATCACCCAGATATTGTTCATTGTACCTGTATGGTAGGTATTTGCCTGTCCCCTCCTCTCCACTCCCCCCTGGTTGATTTCTGTTGAGTTTTACTTCCCTCAATGCACATGTGTGCTCATTGGTTAGTTCCAATTTAGCAGTTAGTACATGTGGTGTTTATTTTTTCATTCTTTAGATACCTCACTTATGATAATGGTCTCCAGTTCCATCCAAATTGCTGCAAAAGGCATTAATTTATCCTTTTTTATGGCTGAGTAGTACTCCATGGTATACATATACCATATTTTGTTAATTCATTCATGAATTGATGGGCACTTGGATAGATTCCACATCTTTGCATTGTTAATTGTGCTCCAATAAACATTCAAGTGCAGGTATCTTTTTGATAAAATGCCTTCTTTTCCTTTGGGTAAATACCTAGTAGTGGGATTGCTGGATCAAATTGTAGGTCTACTTTTAGTTCTTTGAGGAATCTCCATACTGTTTTCCATGTAGGTTGTACTAATTTGCAGTCCCACGAAAAGTATCTAAGCATACCTTTCTCTCCGCATTCATGCTAACATCTATTGTTTTTGGACTTTTAATAAAGGCCATTCTGACTGGAGTAAGGTGATATCTCATTGTGGTTTTAATTTGCATTTTCCTGATGATTAGTGACACTGAACATTTTTTCATAAGTTTATTGGACATTTGCCTATCTTCTTTTGAAAAGCTTCTGTTCATATCTTTTGCCCATTTTTTAATGGGGTTGTTTGATTTGTTCTTGCTGAATTGCTTAAGTTCTTTGTATATTCTGATTGTTAGTCCTTTATCAGATGTATAAAGGCTTGTGAATGTTTTCTCCCACTCTGTAGGTTGTCTATTTGCTCTGTTAATTATTTCTTTGGCTGCACAGAAGCTTTTTAATTTAATCAAGTCCCATGTATTTATTTTTGTTGTTGCTGTGATTGCCTTTGGGATTTTGAAAAATTCTTTGCTTAGGCCAATATCTGCAAGAGTTTTTCCCACATTTTCTTCTAGAATTCTTATGGTTTCATGGCTTACATTTAAGTCCTTTATCCATCTTGAATTAATTTTTGTAAGTGGTGTGTGATATGGATCCTGATTCATTCTTCTGCATGTGGCTATCCAATGTTCCCAGCACCATTTATTGTCTGCTTTGTCAAAGGTCAGTTGGCTGTATGTGAATGGTTTTATATCTGGGTTTTCTGTTCTGTTCCATTGGTCTATGTCTCTGTTTTTGTGCCAATATCATGCTGATTTAGTTACTATAGCCTTGGAATATAGTTTGAGGTCTGGTAATGTGATGTCTCCTGATTCATTCCTTTTGCTTAAGATTGCTTTGGCTATTTGGGCTCTTTTCTGGTTCCACACAAAGTGTAGATTTTTTTTCTAGATCTGTGAAATACAATGTTGTTATTTTTATGGGAATTGCATTGAATCTGTAAATCATTTTATGTAGCATGGACATTTTAACAATTTATTCTACTAATCCATGAGCATGATATGTTTTTCCACTTGTTTGTATCATCTGTGATTTCTTTCCTCAGTGTTTTGTAGTTGCCTTTGTAGAGATCTTTCACCTCCTTATTTAAGTATATTCCTAGGTATTTTATTTTCTGTGTAACAATTGTGAATGGTATCAAGTCTTTGATTCAACTGCCAGCTTGACTATTATTGGTGTATAGGAATGCTACTGATTTGTGTACGTTGATTTTGTAACCTGAGACTTTGCTGAATTTATTTATCGATTCTAGGAGTCTCTTGCTGGAATTTTGGGGGTTTTCCAGGCATATGATCATATCAACTGCAAAAAGTGATAGTTTGACCTCTTCTTCCCCGATTTGGATACCCTTCATTTCTTTCTCTTGCCTGATTGCTTTAGCTAGGACTTCCAGCACTATGTTGAATGGAAATGGTGACAGTGGTCATCGTTGTCTTATTCTAACTCTTAGTGGGAATACTTTCAATTTTTCTGCATTAAGTATGATGCTGGCCTTGGGTTTGTCTTATATGGCTTTATAATTTTGAGATATATTCCCTCTATGCCTAGTTTGTTGAGAGTTTTTATCATGAAAGGGTGCTGAATTTCGTTGAATGCTTTTTCTGAATCTATTGAGATAATCATATGATGTTTGTTTTTGCTTCTGTTTATTTGGTGAATCACATTTACTAATTTATATATGTTGAGCCATCCATGCATCCTTGGGATAAAGCCCACTTGGTCAAGGTGGATTATTTTTTTCAATAATCTGTTGAATTTGGTTTGCTAGTATTTTATTGAGGATTTTTGCATCTATATTCATAAAGGGATATTGGTCTGTAGTTTTCTATTTTTGTTGTGTACTTTCCTGGCTTTGGTATCAAGGTCATACTGACTTCGTAGGATATGTTGGGGTAGATTCCCTCTTTCTTGATGTTATGGAATAATTTCTGCATAAACAGTACCAACTCTTATTTGTAGGTCTGGTAAAATTCAGCTGTGAATCCATCTGGTCTGGAACTTTTTTTCTTGGAAGGTTTTTTATTGCTGCTTCAATCTCGTTGTTCATTATTGGTGTGTTCAGGAGTTCTTTCTTCCTGATTGAGTCTTGGGATGTTGTATGTTTACAGAAGTTCTCCCATTTCCTCTACGTTTTTTGAGTTTATGTGCGTAGAGATTTTCATAGTATTCACAGATGACATTTTGTATTTCTGTAGTATCAGTTGTAATATCTCCTTTTTTTTACTTCTAATTGAGCTTATTTGAGTCCTTTCTCTTCTATTCCTGGTTAATGTAGAAAGAGGTGTATCAATTTTTTTTATCTTTTCAAAGAACCAACTTTTTGTTTCATTGATCTTCTGTATAATTTTCTTTTCAATTTCATTTAGTTCTGTTCTGACCTTAGTTATTTCTTTTTTGAATGCTGTCTTTGGGTTTGGTTTGCTCTTCCTTTTCTAGTTCCTTGAGACGTGTCATTAGATTGTTAATTTGTAATCTATCTTTTTGTTGTAGGTATTTAAGGCTATGAACTTTCCCCTTAGGACTGCTTCTGCTGTATACCAAAGATTGTGATAGCTTTTGTCCTCTATGTCATTCAGTTCAAGGAATCTTTTAATTTCCATCTTAATTTCACCTTTGATCCATTCAGCAGCAGGTTGTTTAATTTCTGTGACTTTGTATAGAATTGGAGGTTTCTCTTTGAATTGATTTCTAGCTTTATTCCACTGTGGTCTGAAAAGATACATGGTACTATTTCAATTTTTTTGAATTTGTTGAGCCATGTTTTGTGGCCTAAAATATGATACAACTTCAGGAATTTTCTGTATGCTGATGAGTAGAATGTATAGTCAGTAATTTTTGGGTAAAATGTTCTGTAAATGCCTGTTAGGCCTAATTATTCTATAGTCCCATTTAAGTCAAGTATTTATTTATTTTCTGCTTGGATGATCGGTCCAGTTCTGTCAGTGGGACGTTGAAGTCTCCATCAATTACAATGTTGCTGTTTATCTCTCAACTTAGGTCTAGTAGGGTTTGCTTTATGAATCTGGGCACCCCTGTGTTAGGTGCACATAGATTTAGAATTGTTATGTCTTCTTGTTGAATTGCTCACATTACCATTATATAATGACCATCTTTGTCTTTCTTTACTATTGTAGATTTAAAGTCAATTTTACCTGATATGAGAATTGCTGCATCTGCTTTCTTTTGGTTTCCATTTGCATGGAATTTTTTTTCCATCCTTGACCTTGAGTCTGTAAGAGTCCTTGTGGGTTAGATGTGTTTCCTGGAGACAGCAGATACTTGGCTCATATTTTTTCATCCATTCAGCCAGCCTATGTCTCTTGAGTAGGGATGTAGGACAAACCATTTACATTGATTGATAGAACTGATATGTGGGATGCTGTTCTGTTCATCCTGTTGGTTAATTCTTTATTACTTTGTTTTACTTCTTGTATTATTGCTTTATTTGAGCTCTGAGCATTAGCTTTTGTGTGGTTTTACACTGGAGGATGACCATTGTGTTGCTCCATGTATAAAACAGTTCTGAGTATTTACTTCAGGGCAGGTTTAGTCTTGACAAATTCCCTCGGTGTTTGCTTATCTGGAAAAGTCTTTATTTCTCCTTCATTTATGAAACTTAGTTTTTCAGGATGCAGAATTCTAGGCTGGTAGTTGTTCTGTTTAAGAAGACTAAAGATGAGGCCCCAATCCCTTCTGGCTTCTAAGGTCTCAGTTGAAAAGTCTACAGTTAGCCTGATGGGTTTTCTTCTGTAAGTTACTTTATTTTTCACCTTACTGCTCACAGGAGATTCTCATTTATGTTGACTTTGGCCGATCTGATTTGGCCAGTCTTTGGCCACTGTGTGTCTTGGCGATTTCCTCTTTGTGATGAATCTCCCAGGTGTTCGTTGAGCTTCTTGTATCTGGATGTCTAAATCTCTAACAAGACCAGGGAAATTTTCTTCAGTTATTCCCTCAAATAGGTTTTCCAGCCCTTGTTTTCTTCTTCACCCTTTGGAATACCTATGATTCTTATATTTGGGCATTTTACATGATCCCAAATTTCTCGTAGGCTTTGTTCATTCCTCTTAATTCTTTGTTCATTATATTTGAGTGACTAATTTAATTTGAAAGAGTTTTCTTCAATCACTGAGATTCTTTCTTCTGCTTCGTCTAGTCTATTCTTAAAACTTTCCACTATGTTTTGTATCTCCGTAAATGAATTTTTCATTTCCATACGTTCTATCTTGTTTTTCAATATGTTGATCTCTTTTGTGAATTTTTCATTGCTTTCCCGAGTTGTTTTTCTGTTTTTTTGAGTTGGTCTTCCATTTTCTCTTGAATTTCATTGAAATTCCTTACAATCCATATTTGGAATTCTTAATCTGTCATTTTAATATTTTCATTTTGCTTGGTATCCATTGCAACATGTCTGATGTTCCCTTTTGGGGGTGAACTTTAGTTCTGATTTTTCATACTTCCAGAGTTCTTATGCTGATTCCTTCTCATCTGGAGCAGTTGTTGCTTCTTAATTTTGGATTTTCTGTTGTGTAGAAGGGGGTTCCCCCCCAGTCACTTGTACAAGGGTGTTTGTAGCATATGTTGGGTAAGAACCTTTGGCTTGGTTTGTGGGTGCTTTGATGGCAATCTAGGTTCCAGATAGATGCCTTAGTAACGGATACCCTTAGTGAGATGCTTTTCTCAGTTGCTAGTTTTTTGTATGCTTTAGCAGTGGTGAGCTATGTATGTGGGCACATTTCCTGTCTCTCTTTGATGAGAGAGGATGGAGGCCTTTGAAATCCTTTCTCTATCTCCAGCCCTGTGGTCTTCTTAGCAATGTGAATTGTAATGGCATATACAGTTTCAATATAAGCATTTTATCTGAATATTTAATTTTGATAAACTAAATATATATATAGTGCTCTCTAGAACAGTACATAAAAATAACACAAAAGATTATAGCTAAAATATAAATGGAAGAGATAAAAAGGAATGCTATAAAGCACTTGAGTCATCCAAACAATAACAGGAAAGGATAAACAGATGAGCAAAAATATATGGAATAATTAGAAGAAATAAAATAAAATGATAAATCTAAATACAACCATATCAACAATTACACTAAATATTAATAGAAATAAAATAAACATGCCAATTAAGAGACAAATGCCAGATTGAGTAAAACAGCAGGACCTAGCTATACAGTATGTATAAGTAACAAATTTAACTATAAATATATAAAAAGGCTTAAAGTAAAAGAGTAGAAGAAGCTACATCATGCAAACATATAAGAAAGCTGTTGCATCTGTAAGAATTTCAAATAAAATATACTTCAGGCAGAATATCTATTACTAGAGATAAGAGGAACATTTCATAACAATAAAAAAGGTCAAGTTATCAAGAAGATATAACAATTATAACTATGTTTGTACCTGATAACAGAATTTCAAATATAAAAAGCAAAAATTGACAGAAATAAAAGAAGAAGTAGACACATCTACCATTATAATTGGAGATTTTAACATTCATTCCTTATAATAGGACAAGTAGACAAAAAAAGCAAATCAGTTAATTTTATTAATATTTATGTAACATCCCACTGTACGACTGCAGAAAGTACATTTTTTTCAAGATCACAGGAAAAATTGACCAAGATAGACCAAATTCTTAGTCATAAAATAAGCATCAATACATTTCAAGTAATTAAAAAACAGAATCTATCTAAATGTAAGTGTAAAATTAGAAATCATATGGCTTCATTTTTATACTGTACTTCTAATTCACAGTATTTAAAACCTCAAATCCCTAAGAATACATTTAACTAGGTATCTAAGACCTGTACATTGAAAACTACAAAAAATGGCAGAGAGAAATCAAAGGAAACTGAATTAAAAAGATACCTAAATAAACTGTCATGGATTGGAAGAGTCAATATTGTTAACATGTACATTCTCCATTGATCTATAAATTCAACAGAATAACAATCAAAATCCCCGTAGGAATTTTTGAGGAAATTGGCAACCTTGTTCTAAAATTAATCTGGACAAATACAATTTTAAAAATGGGGAAATATTTGAAAGACCTATAGTACCTTATTCCAAGAATTCTGATAAAGCTACAACAATTTTAACAATAAACAGATCAATGAAACAGATGGAGAGTTCAGAAATAGACCTATGCATATCTGGTCAACTATTATAATTTCAACTAAGGCACTAAGTCAATTCAATGAGGAAAACTAAAGTCTTTTTAACAAATGATGTTAGATAAACTAGATATGTATATATATATAAAAATGAATGTTAACCATACCTTACCCTTTGCACAAAAAATAACTTTCATATGACCATGGACCTAAATTTAAAGGTTAGCACCATAAAGCTACTAGAAAAAAACATACAAAGTTATATATATAACCTTGTGGTAGGCAAATATATTTCTTTGTAGGACTCAAAAATAAAAGAAAACCATTAAGAACTAACCCTGAAATTAAAAAAAAGATAAATAGTAATTAATAAAAATTACCAACTGTGAAAGAAAAAATGATAAATAGTAATTTATAAAATTTTAAATTTATACTTCATCTAAAGACATTCATTATAATAAAATGAATATGTAAGTTACATATTGGGAAAAATTGCAATACATTTCTCTGAAAAGGGACCCAGATTCTAAAAACATAAGGAAATCCTATAAATCAGTAAATTTTAAAAAAATGAATGGCCCAATAAAAACATGATTCAGAAACTTGAACAGACATTTCACAAAATGAGATACATGAAAGGCCAACAAACATGAAAAATTGCTCAACATCATTAATCATGAAGATAATGCCAATTAAAACCACGATGACATACAATTTTTCATCCACTGACAAAGCATTGGTGAGGATGTAGAGCAACTGGAATGTTCATACTTCTGATGAGAATATAAAATATTGAAACCACTTTGGAGAACTGTCTGCAGTCTCCTATAAAGTCAAACATTTATCTACCCTAAGAGCAAGCAATTCTTTTGTGCATTGTTTCCCTAAGATAATAGAAAATACATGCCCACAGAAAGACTTATAAAGAAGTGTTTAGAGTAACCTTATTCATGGTTTCCCCAACCTGGAAATAAACCAAATATTCATTAATGGGAGAATGGATGAACAAATTGTGGTGTTCTCATACAATCAAATACTGCTCAGCAATACAAAAGGAATAAATTATTGGAATATATGACAACATAGATGAATCTAAAAAACATAAAGAAAAGACAACAGAATCAAAGTAGCAACTGTGTTATTCAATATATATGAATTACAAGAATAGAACAAAAAAATCTGGTGACAGAAATCTGAACAATAAATTCCTTAGGGGATATGGGTTTGACTGGAAGGTTGCAAAATGGAACTCTCCGTGGTGATGAAAATATTCTCTATCTTATCTTGCATGATGGCATGTATGCAACTGTCAAAACTAATTGAACTAAATATTTAATAACTGAAGCAAAACTGTCTTTGTTCATTGATAATATGATTGTGAATAAAGAAATCTTATTGGTATCTTCCAAAATATCCAACTAGAATAAGTGAGGGAATTTGTCAAGGTTGTAGGATAATTGATTAATAAGCAAAACTAATTTTATTTGTAAAATTTGGCAATATATAATTAAAAATTAAAATGATTAAAAATGCAATGTTGATTAGATTATAAAGATCAAATCAAATTATATGGAAGTTATATCTAAATTTTAAAAAATATATAAATTTTTTTTGTATAATGTTTTTATGAGGTACAAGAATAATTTTGTTACATGGATATATTGCATAACGATGAAGTCAGAGCTTTTAGTGTATCCTTCACTGGAATAATGTACCTTGTGTGCTTAACCACAAAGGAAATGATCATGTAGCACCAAATATTTTAGAGATTATTTTACAAAATAACCCTTTATAATTTATTTTCTCAATTTTCCTAAAAGCCAATGTTGTTTTCTGAGATGTAAAGAGTTCTTTGTAGCTAAAATAGAATATCCTGAACCTTACGTCAAAGCCCTCCAAATGGGATCGTCTAACAACCCATCTCTCCTAGAAACAATATACATATAAAGAAGCTCTTTCCTGTCTTCATAGATGTCTGCCTTGACTACCTAAGAGTCTTCTTGTTTGGGGTTTTGTATAGCTCTGGAGATTTCCTTCATTCTTCCCTACTCTACAAAACCACTAGTGGTCCTCTAGGCTTGTTACTTACCTGGGCTCCCATGCCCCCACTTACTAAACTATACAGTAATGTGGAACCTTCATTCTTTTTTATCATTTAGTGAGTAGCCAAGGAATTTTTTTCTTCCTCATTGTAATAGAGCCTGTTTTACCCTTTCATTATAGTACTTGTGCCAATACTAACTTGTTATTCAAACTCACTTATTAGAGTGCAAGCTTCTAGATGGCAGGAATAATTTCTTATTCATCTTTGTCCATAGAAAAAGTACTCAATAAATACATATTTATATGCCTAGTTATATTTGAAATAAAGCATGTCATGACAATCACCCATTCCAACATAAAGGGTAAGTTACGTAGCTTTTCTTTAGATTCAAATGATTGCTATCTGGAAAGAGACAGCAGAGAAATCTACAATGAATAATGACATATATATTTGCTCAATATATACTTCTCAAAACATGAAACTGTCTAGGTTCAGACAATAGGTGTTAGAATTTTCAGTTTATTTAAGATGAAAGTTGATGCTGTTTAAATATTGAATTAGCCCTTTTAGCTAGAAAGGATGCTTTAAAATTGAAAGAGACTTTCATGTGAAATGTAATAAGGAACGAGTTTTATTTGTGCAAGTATGTTTGTTGATATGAATTATAGGAACCTATTATGTTGTTTTGTGTTAAGAATTTCTTTTCTTCTACTCCTATAATAGCAAATATGAATAAATGCTAAAAGCAAATTATGGCTGTTTGGTTTATAGCATAAAATGAAACATAAAAAACCTAAGTGCTCTAGTGAAGCTTCTCATGTTCATGTGAACCTCTTCCTTTTGTTATGTCTGATGACAAGATCCTCCAAACATGTTTTACACATATTTCTCAGGCTTGCATTATTTTCTCCTCAACATCGTTTCATTATAAAGAAGATATTTTTCCTATAATTTACTACTCTTTGGTGTTATTTGTTACTCTATGTTTTGTCTTGGTATTTATATACTGTACTTTCTTTGATAACTCTCTTTGGTAATCATCTTCTTTCTTTATTTCCCAAGACTACTTTTAGATTTTTCTTGAGTGTTTGTGCTCTTTAATGAGGTCACTTTTGCTTTGATAAAAGGACCTACTGACAATGCATGATTTTTAGTCATTCATCTGATTTTATTCAGACTATTTCAAAAGCATTAGAATACATTTTAAGAGAATGATGTGGAAAATAATATTTAGTGTCAATATGTTTTACAAAAACGCACATGGCATTTCCAAAACTACAGTTTCTTCTAAATGTATGTTAATCCTTTTCATCCCCTTCCAGTTTAGTTTATTAATAACAGCAATCATTTATTGGGCATGTAATCTATGCCAGGTATTGCTTCAAACATTTTATGTTTATTACCTTATTCAAGCTTCCTGACAATCCTATGAGGCAAATGTC
Organism: Daubentonia madagascariensis; assembly: GCA_023783475.1. Taxonomy (NCBI): domain Eukaryota; kingdom Metazoa; phylum Chordata; class Mammalia; order Primates; family Daubentoniidae; genus Daubentonia; species Daubentonia madagascariensis. The sequence continues at coordinate 16,402,261 of JAKFHU010001684.1, read as the reverse complement.
ATCTCAGTCTAAAATGAGGAAACTAAGATATCAACAGTTTGCAGAGGCAAGACAAAAAATAGCCAAGTCTGAAATTACATTCAGTTCTGAATGACTTCAAAGACTATCCTCAATTGTCTTTCATAATATATTATTTATTCATGATAGAATTTTCTTTTGCGTATCTAAGTACCTCTCTATAAAGTCTTCAATGTGCTAATGAAAGCGGCTAGGCATATCAGTAAGTCCTGACAATCCCTTCCTTTCACAAAGAAATATACAGGAAGCCAACGTTACAGAGAGAAACCTTCCTATCCAAAGTTATGACTCTATATGCAGTCTAAACGTGACCTAGAAACATGATACATACGATAAACCCAGCTTCCAATTTCAGTCAAGGGCAAAGCAAGCTGTTCATAAATCTACGGTTATGCATCTATGACTCTGAATTAATTGAGAGTTTGCCATAGTTAATCTCTACCCATGACCAACATCATTTCCAATGAAGCTGTATGTGTATAATTGGGATAGGGGCTTGGACATTCTGCCACTCACAGGGGAATTATTTTGTTTCTTCCCAATGAGAAGCTGATTTTTGATACTTCAGAAGTTGACCCAATGATGTGATTGGCCAAGATTTGGATTCCTTTCTTTTTTTCAGCCTTAATAGACTGTACCAAGTAAAAAGAAATATAAAGGTTTCCTTTATTTATTTCCCTTTCAGAAAAGTATTCCTACTCCTTGTCTTGAAGTCAAAATTATTGTTGAGCAGTTTTAGGTTAGATATAGGATGGCCTTGTCTGCAGAAAGAGAGAAAAGAATATATTAGGAAGTTCTAAGTAATGTATTTGACTTCGGATCTGATACATAACTATACTGATATGTATAGAAATATCAAAGATTTCTATACTAAAGAAGATGTTAGCATCTTTTCAACAAAATAAACATTCTTGTAGAAAGGAAGGAGAGACAAATTCCAGTTGTTTATCAATATCATTTACTCCTCTTTTCTTAATAAAAGACTTTCTTTTTCTTTTTTTCTTTTTTTTACTTTTTTAGTTTGGCATTGTACTTAACTGAAATGCTCATCTTCCTAAGATTTTTTTTTTAATTTCAGAATATTATGGTGGTACAAATGCTTTGGCTACATATATTGCTTTTGCACCTCCCAAGTCAGAGCTACAAGCGTGCCCATCCCCCAGACAGTGTGCACCGCCCCTGTTAGGTGTGAATTTACCCATCCCCTAACATTTTTGAAGCTAGGCATAGTCACATGATCCAGTTCTGGCCAATGAGATATAGTTAGATGTCACTTAGTAGGTTTGCAAAGTTTTTAAAAGGAGAAAGAATTGGCTAGAATTGGCTTGCTGGTTTTCTGTCCTTGACCTATCTGCTTTCTCCTGTATGGGTGCAACACTTGAAAACAGAGCAGCCATCTTGCAAGCATGAGGGTAAAAGGCAAACCCTTCTTTTTTGGATTTGGAAACAAAAAGAAGACCTTGTGATGACATTGTGAAGCTCCCATACCAGGTTTTAATTGCTTCCTCTAACTTTCTTTTTTATCATGAGAAAAAAGAAATCTTACGTAGTTAAATCACCATAGTGCAGCTGACACAATCTCAACAGATACAACCAGGTTCTAAAATTTTTTCATATATTGTATTGATATGTTGAAAATATTGTATTGATATGTTGAAAATACTGTATTTTTTGCATAAGTGCTGGGGCTAGAGTTACTCTTGATCAAGGAACCTCAAAGACAAAAAACAGAACAATCTAAAGCGAGTCCTGACAACGCACTTGAGTGTTTTATAATACCAGTAAGCAGATGTACCTTGGTCTTCTTACTCAAGCCTAGTCCTTGAGCAACACTTCTTGCGGGAGATTTGCGAAGGACTCTTAGGTGCCACATGTGCTTTCCCAGCTTAAATGATTTCACATTATTCAGCACAGTTTCAGTGGGACATTGCTGAGAAAATAACAGAAACTGCTGTTTATCCCAATTTAGCTGTTTCTGTGCCTCGGCATTCTCTACTACGTGCTATGATTTAAATTGCTCTCTAGGTGATGAAATTTTTGTTGTATTTATACCTCAAAGCTGGAAATAAAATAGGAGTAAAACAAATTTTATTTGTTGCTTGCTTGTCCTTCCTGGGGTTAAAGCCTTGGGGCAGGTCAGGAGATAATACCCAGGCTATCTTTATTTCCTTTATTTGGATGTTTCCTTTTTAAAATCCTGCCATTTGAATCACAATTATACTAAATAACATCTTTGACCTTAGTCTGGCAGACATGTTTATAATTTGTGAACTCATTCTGATCAAATGATATAAGTAGGTGGAGGAATTATACAACAGGAAGCACTCAGTAATATTTATAATATCTTCTTCCTTTTTGTCTCACCTGCCAGCTCACATGTGTACACACACACACACTTACACAGAATCAGGATCACAGTCCCATTAAATTTATGTTCCTACTCCTTGGCCTCATCTTGAACCCCTAACACAATGGCTCCTTGCAATTCATCACAGGAGAGACCATAAGAAATTGATGGATGAATTGGCCTAAATCTATCATTGCTAATAGAAAACAATTCAAAAATTAAGATATTTAACACTTTAAACTAGAATTTTTATTCTCCCATCCAAAGGGTACTATAACACATCTTCATCATCACCATCATGATAAAGTTTTTATGTATTATTAAAGATGAAGACAAGGATAGGTAATCCTAATTTTGCATCATGTTTTGAATATGTTCTGCTCCTAGTTTCCAGGACTCTGAAGGTATCTAGGTGACTGTGATGATATTCTTTCCATGATCCTTCTCTTATGTTTGGTACATACACTTGTAAAAAGCCTGTATGTCTAAAAGAAAATAATTAGTTTTAATGATACAAATATTTGCTTCATAAGACTCCTTAGGGAGCCAATATTAATCAAAGGCTCAGAATGATCTGTAATTAGTACATCAATTGTACATGTGTTAGTGGATGATTCTAAAGTGCTTAAGGATTTTCAAAATATTTTATCCTTTATTATATTTAAAGTATATTCTCCTGACACTTCATTTAAATTTCTTAGTCCAAGACATCCCTGTCTTTCACCGAGACTATGGTCCTAACTTAACTTATACTTCAGCCTTGGTCACAGAGAGCTCAGACAGTAATGTTTTAATAATATCAGTCAAATCAGGTCTCTCTTCAGATAAAAACCCTCCTATAGCTTTGCAACACACTAAAATAAACTTCAAATTTTGATCTGTGCTCACGTTTCTTGATTGAATTCCTACCACTGCCTCCCTTATATTCTATGTCCCCTATGCCAGTCTTCTTTATGCTTTAAACTTTGTCTATCTTAGGGGATTTGCATCTGCCTAGAGAACTTTCTGATGAATCCTGTCTCTTCGGTTTCAATTCAACTGCCACTTCAGAAACACATTTCCTGTCTCCTGAATCGAAAGTATGACCCAATTCAACCAGTAGCTCTCAACCATTTTTCTCTGTTTTTACGTTATTTACAGCATTCACTGCTTTCTGAAATCTTCTTTTTGTTGATTTATTTAATTGTTTATGATCTGTCTCTCCTCTTTAGATGTGAGCTTCATGGAAACAAGCACTTCTGGGTCAAAGCTGTATTCCTAAAACCCAGAATAGTGCCTGTCAAATCACAGGTACTCAATATATTAGTTAAATTGAAAAGTAGGTGTTACATAGCATCCTTTCTTCATCTCACATTTTCTGACTAACTTGGCTATAATTCATGAGATTTTTAAAAATTCTACCTGTACTGTTACTATTTGTTTTATTATTTTTGTTATGGTGAGATGTTTTATTAGTGGGAAATATCTGATTTTTTTAATATACAATGTAAATTCTTTCATTCACTTCACTGAAAACTTTGGAAGAGATGAAAAAACAACAGTTAACTATTCTGAAGCTTGTACAGCATCACTTTTCAAGAATTTCAAAACGTATATATGTTGTTGGCCTTAATAATACTTTCCCACTTTTTACATTGTCTTTTTTAAAAAATAGCACATTTGAAATTCTACTAGGGAATGTAACCTACTGTGTAATTGCAATTAGTTTAGATATCATCTGATTCTAAAGACTGTCTATCTGTTTTACTATAAATTTTATTGGCTATATGTTTGCCCCCAACTTACCTGATCTTCTATTATCTGCCTGAGTGCCACTCTGTTGTTTTCTTTAGGAACCCAACTCTTAAAGTAAGCCATCTGAGTGCTTTTTCAATAAGAAACCACAATTTATTCTAGTTATTTTAGAACTAAAGCAAGTCAGAGTGTCTCAGGTGAGCAGAGAAGAGAGCCTGTGGTTTGGCTTCTTGTGGATGATGCTGAAACCTGTACCTGTAGTCTAAAAGTAAATGCATCTTGTGCCCTGTGATATTTTCTGGCAACCCATAAAAGAAGACACCTTATTCCTTTATTATTTATGGGTTTCTTTTATATTTTGATTTGATGAAAAATATGATTCCTGTACAGGCTGTTGATTCTTGCTCACAACAATACAGAAAGAAAAATATTTGTCCTCCTTCCTTTAAGCCTTTAATATGGTAACAATCATGTTTTGAAATTCTGTAAGAGATATGATGTAAGCTAATTGAGATTCAATTAGCACATCACATGCTTTTTGCTATGCAGAAGCTAACTGGGGATCTGTCTATTAGAAATTACTCGTAGCTGGGTGAGAGCTAGATGAATAGCAATTTAGACCTTGAAAGACGTGCAAGACTATAAATGGAAGTAAAAGTGAGGCTAATGGAAGATCACCCAAGAACTCTTCAGAATTCCCTATTGAGAAACTCTAATTTTCATATTTGACATTAGGACTTATAATAATGACAAGACCTCAAGATTGAGTACAATTAGATCCATAAAATGTGTTGCAAATATCTTGAAAACTACCTATTAAATTGAACCTTTGAGTCGGATTTGTCTCATTCTCTTATAATGATGCACAGCCTGAGAAATTCTAGATTTACTTTTTTTTTGTTATTAACAACCAATATAATTCCATATTATATATCTAATTGTACGTAAGAGTCAAAGTGCTCTTTTCAAAGTCAAAGACAAAATGTCTCTCCTCAGCTCAAGATGCTGCGATGGTTTATCATCTTCCCGAGAATTAATCTCGAAGTCCTTACCATGGCCTTCTAGGTTCTCCAGGACCCTTCACCCACTACCCCTATTCTCTGCTTTCATTACCTTCACTTTCTCCATTGGCTCACCTATTCAAGTGGCTGACACTAGCTCTCTTTATGTTTCATGGTCATGCCATGTGGCCTTCCTCTTCCTCAGGCCCTTTGCACATCCTGTTTCCTAAGTAGGGAATGTCTTTATTACACATATCTACATGGCTCCCTTGCTGTGCTTACTCTGCTCTACCCAGCATGGGCCACCTTTTCAGAGATCTTCCCCAGTAAGCCATCCAAAGTAGAACACTCCTCTCCCCAGACCCATCTTATCTATACCCTTTATCCTGCTCTGTTATTCTTCTTAGCACGTACAACCTGACATACCATATTTCATTCATTTATTTTTATCTTATATTTTTGCCATTATAGTGTAAGTATCCCAAGGTTAACCACTTTGGAGTTCTTGTTTGTAACTCTCTCTCTGATACATATTAGGCACTCAATAAATATCTGTCCACTGAATGAAGGATTTATGAGAGTTTGTTTTTGTGATTTATCTAACTAAATCAGTTAATTGTGCATTCATTAGTGAAAAAGAACAGAGCAACAATTTTTACATGAATTATTAGAAATTGGCCTTCATCTTATATAATGCCGTTTAAATTACATGCATAAGATTAAATTTTAAATAAATGTTCTTATGTTATATAATGCTTTGAACGTCAGGATATTTTTTACTGTGTGAAAAGCAAGTGTTATGAAAAGCTTATTTGTTTTCCCAGATATTTTTGGCTAATCATATCGTGAAAAAATATTCTATTTCTGATCTCCTACATAAAAATACTCCATCAAATAGTACTTAACATTAATTAGTTTCTGTTAAGCAGAGAAATAATTACTAAAAAAACCCAGCAATCCAAACCAAGGTTGCTTTTTATAACATTACTTTTCAGCATTTTTTATTGCAGTCCAAGCAATGAAAATTGCAATCAAAAGCATATTTTATTTTAAACTATAATAAAATAAAATAATAGGATCACCCATGCTATTGTTAGCCAAATTAGTGTGCACCCAGTATAGAATTTAAGCAGAAATGACGCCATAAGCAATTTTACATAAATCTCATTTTTTAAACTTAATTCCCTGAATTTTTTCTTTTTAATGTAAAAATAACTGTCTTTGATCTTAGAAGATGGTTGCACGGATATTATTTGCTTTATGTTCATTATATCTCCTGAAATAATCAATTTGCTGGCCACTAGTTAAAATTCCTGTTTGTACAGTTCATGTAACATTCTGAAAAACTGTGGAAAGGGAGTATCTCATGTACTCATCTATCTACCAACCTATCTAATGAGAGGCATTTATAAAACTCTTACCTATATTTAATATACCCAAATTTTCATTCTCAATGGTGATAAGAAAGAAGGTAAGGACAACTTGAGAATGAAGAAATAGGTTTTTTTGTTTACTGCTTTTCCCTGATAGAATTCATGTCAGCAGCAGTATAAGTCCTAACACATTGCGAGATATTAGAGAGAACACTGACTCAATGGGGAAAATCCCATTTACTGCATCACATCACTACTTCCTGTGGCTTGTGACCAAATTTACCACAGTGAAAATGCTCACACTCTACGTTACTTAAAGTCATAAAACAATTGATTGTTATAGTCTGCAGGAAATCACACAAAATGAAAGAAAATGGGTTACATGGAGCTTTTTATATCATTTACAGGGTTCAAGTGGCTCTAATTTCAAGGAGTAAAAAATACCTAAATAATCTACTTTGAACATCAAGCCCCTTCCCTGCATTTTTTTTTGTTTTTTCAAAATGAGTATTGTGTGAATAAGAAACATTATTTGGAAGGTGTAACCAGGTTTCACTATTATTTTGTGCAATATTAGATTATCAATCCTTTTCCACCGGTCTGTTTGGAGTCTATGTTGTCAAAAAGGTAATACATACCAACACACAGTGATATGTATTCACTATTCTTTATAAAGGAGCACTACTTAAAAGTGTAAACAATGGGTTTTAAAAACAGCAATAATGTTCTAATCATGATTCTTTTCTTTTGCTGTCAAATGTAAATGTGGTAAAGGTTAAATTTTTAATTTCTTTTTTTTTAACTGCTATTTTTTATTTCAGAATTTACAGGGCTACATACGTTTTTGTTACATAATTTGCTTTTGTACAGCTGGAGTTGAAGTTGTAAGTGTGCCCTTCGGGCAGTTAGTGTGCGTTGTACCCATTAGGTGTGAATCTACCCATCCCCTTCCCACTCCTCCCACCTGCTTGATTTCCCTTGAATTTTACTTCCACATGTGCACATAAGTGTAGATCAATTAGTTCCGATTTAGTACTGAGTACATGTGGTGTTTGTTTTTCCATTCTTGTGATACTTCACTAAGACGGATGGCCTCCAGTTCCATCCAGATTGTTTCAAAACATACTAGATCCCCATTTTTTTTTTTATGGCTGAGTAGTGCTCCATGATGTACGTGTACCACATTTTATTAATCCACTCATGGATTGATGGGCTCTTGGGTTGTTTCCACATCTTTGTGATTGTGAGTTGTGCTGCTATAAATATTTGAGTGCAAGTGTCTTTTCTACAAAATGTCTTTTTTTCCTTTGGGTAAATACCTAGTAATGGGATTGCTGGGTCAAATGGTAGGTCTACTTTTAGTTCTTTGCAATATCTCCACACTACTTTCCATGGAGGTTGTACTAGTTTGCAGTCCCACCAACAATGTATAAGTGTATCTTTCTCTCCACATCCATGCCAGCACTGTTGTTTTGGGACTTTTTGATAAAAGCCATTCTCACTGGAGTTAGGTGATATCTCGCTGCAGTTTTGATTTGCATTTCCTTGATAATTAGAGATGTTGAACATTTTTTCATGGGTTTGTTGGCCAATAGTCTATCTTCTTTTGAAAAGTTTGTTTCTGTCCTTTGCCTACTTTTTAATGGGGCTGCTTGATTTTTTCTTGCTGATTTGCTTGAATTCTTTTCAGATTCTGGTTATCAGGCCTTTATCAGATGTATAGCATGCAAATATTTTCTCCCATTCTGTAGGTCGTCTATTTGCTCTATTGTGTCCCAGGTATATTTTTAATTTCTTAATAAAATAGTCATATCTTATTACTCAATGGAACAAAATCAAATCCTGAAGAATACTATTGTGTTTTTTCCTTAAGTGGAATATCAATAAGTAGTTAAGATTATTTCCAAGAAAATAGTTCAGGGGTGAATGGGACATGCTTTTTTGTAGCTGTTTACAATGTTTATGTTATATTAGTTAATCTGAGTATTATGTGAAAATGTAAAATAGAATAGTTAGTATTTTTTAAAACATGTGTGCCAGATACTTATTGCTGCATGACAAATCACCCCAAAGCTTAGCAGCTTAAAACATTAACTATTTATGAAATTTCACGATTTTGTGGGTAAGGATTCGGCTGCACGATTTTTTTTTACTCTGTATGTCATTGGCTGAGGTCAACAGTTGTTATTCAGCAGAGCAAAGAACTGATATAAAAGGTTGAAGCAGCTTCTGGCAGTAATTCTAATTAATACTAAAACTTTTTTGAAGGTATTCTTGAGATGTACAGGAATGTATTTTGTTATGTGAAAATGTCCTCTCACAATGAATCTAAGACCCAGCTTCCTCTTTCTTATTCCCTTCCCCAATGTGTTGTTGAAACTCTTAGTCTACGTTTGAACAAAAATGAAAACAAAACAAATCATCAACATATAAAGACTCTTCCTTTGACTCCGTATCACTCTTTTATATGTGTATTTTCTTTTGTTCCACTCACCTACAAACTTCTCACAAGAGTAGTAGGTAAGCAGTGTCTCCACATCCTCTACACTACCCACAGCAATGTGACTTCTTTCCTAGGTGTTTTACAAAAATATCTCTTACTCTTTTCATCAATGGCCTTATAATTCCAAACATAATAAATCTCATTCTTCAGGTGTTAATGTACTTCTCTGCTCCCTTTGGCACTGTTTATCCCTCCTGACATCAGGAAATTATTTGTTGGCTTTCTGAGTCATCACAATCTCCTGGTCCTCCAAGTTCCACACTGTCTTCTCTTGAAACTCTTCTTGTTTTGTCTAACACGAAGATGTTAGCTGTCTCCAGAGTTCTGCCAGTAGGGTCTGCTATTTTCATTCCACAGCATCTCCCTAGGTAATTTTATCTTTGTTCACACTTGTAAATAACTCCTACATGCTGATGACTTACATAGTTAGATTTCCTTCTCAAACTTCTTACCAGAATCTGAGATCTAATATCCAAATGCCAAATGTCAGCTATATATCTATATATCTCTAAATAGATGCATATTTATATATCTAAATATCTATTTATACATATAAATAGATGTCCTAGAGGTGCTTCAAATTCAACATGTCTAACCTTGATCATCCTCTGATATTTACTGTATCTTTTTGGCAACGTCAGCATTTGTTAGGACAATCATGTTACAAAACTGGGATCTATTCCTGATTTGCCTCTCTTCCTACTCTTTTCCAACTCTCCAAGAACTCATAACCTTTAAGTAACAAAGTCCTGTTGATTGTACCTACTAAATAATTCCTGTGTTTTAAAACTCTCCTCTCAATTCCTACTAATGCTGCCCTAATTTGGATAATATTATCTTTTGAAAGACCTATTGCAAATGCCTCCTATTTTTTTCCCTGCCTACTCTTGCACCTACCTAGACACCAGAAAAAAACCCTGCAAACCTAACAATTACACCACTCTGCTTCACAACTTTCAATGTCTCGCCATTGCCAAGAACGGTATTTTTCAAACTGCAGATAGATACTCATTATTAAATTATAAAATTAATTTAGTGGTTCACAATGAATGCTTTTAATAAAATAGAATATGTTATGTAGAACATTCAAAGAGCTTTGCATTTAGTAAGAGTGAGTATATCATCTGATTGGATCAGGGATGTGTGTATACATACTGGGTAACAATGAGTATGTTCTTCTTGCTGTAGAGCTATGGAACATTTGTATTCCCTGGGGGTGCACAAGATAATACATAGAGGGACAAAAAGATAATTTAGAAATTTTATTTATTTTCTCTAAAAATGTTAAGAAATAACTTGAGCTTTTCTTATATTCAATATGCAGATGGGAATTGCTACCCTCCCTTGGTCAGTGTGTTAGATAGTTTAATTCACATTACTCTAACAAATTAGTGTTATCAAGAAGAAAGAATAAGTGTTCCATAATGGGAGGTTTGAATATAATGCCCTCACTTCTTAAACCTCTTTCAGCTTATGACACTTTATATGTACTTGCTAAAGTAAATTAATGGATTATATTATTATAATTTTCAATAAACCAACCGTCACAAGTAGCTCCATAGCTTAAAAAGTACTTACAAAAAAACCACAGAGCGAGGACATTATCTATAAGACAATAAGAGAACATTGGAGTTGTCACTTTTTGTCCTGCCAGGAGCTCTTCGTTGGTCACAATACAAAGTAAAGATAATTGCAATACTAAATCAAATTGACCCAAATAATTGCACCAAAGGCATACTTTCCTAGGGCAGCAGTGAAAACTGAAATGAGGCAACATTGCAGCCAGGTCCAATCTTATTATATGCAAGTGCTTCTATGCATCTTTAAGAATCAACTTAGTGAGTTGACAAAAAAGATTCTCTAGTGTTTATTGTAGCCAGGCACTAGGCTGGGTTCTGACTCATATTTCATTTCCTTCCCATCTCCTCTTTCTGATAGGTTAAGTTTCATTTTTTACCAGTATCCCCATGATAACCTATGTACGTTTCTCTCATTGTACTCACCGTAAGGAAAATATCTATCTCCCCCATGCGTACCAAGGTATTTAATTAGCTTTATATCCCCTGCATCCTGGACAGTTCCTGGCACACAGGAAATGGTGAATTCAAACATGTGAGTGTGTTTGTGTATAAATTCATGAAAGTAGCCTAGACAATGCTTTGGTTTACTCTTTTTAATTTGAACAAAATAATTAGAAATGGAAGAAGAATGTTGCTTCCTTAAAGTAAAGGTGATCTATTTCTATCTTTAACCTTCTTTGGGTTTCATGTGTTTATTCCAGAATATTCTGTGCACACAAAAATATGTAAATTGCAAAAAGTTGAAAGGCTATTTACAATCTGTTACAGATGTAATTATATATGAGTCTTTACATATGCTGTATTGACTGCACACTTGCTGATGTGAGAAAAAGCAAAACAAGAAACTTAAAAATTAGCTGCATATCAAATGTTTGCTGCAATCTTTGCACATTGAATGAGACATATTTTTCAAGATGACTTTTTCACTGTAACTTTTGCAAGTTTGTGCATGATATCAACATTACTCAAAAACATAGGTTCATATCAATCTTTCTAGTTCCTGGGTGATTACTTGATCATATTAACTTGTTTCACCTCTAGAAGCTAGAATAGTTGCTATATTACTGAACTCGCTAGGAATTCACATTACTTGTATCAAGCCATTAGGAGTTCCTTAGGTTTTCTAAAAGACAGGCAAATAAGCCAGCTATTAAATAATAATAATATAACCTCTAACATGGTGTGTAGTCTAAGAGATTACTTAGAAGAAATTGCGGTTAAGAGTGTCACCCTACTTGATCGACAAGAAGAGTCACTTGATTGTCAACTGATAACACATTTAAGTAACTTGCATTAATTTCTTTCTGTTACTATTAGCTTTACTTACGTTTAATTATGGTGTGAAAAAATATTTAATACATGACAGTTTTTGTGTGCAAATAAAATAAAATCGTATTTGTTTTTTGTTAATTTATATGTTAAAGAACAATGTTGCCACATCCAGGACTATACAAATAAGTGTTTGTATTTCCTATTTGGGTTGAAGAACCTGTGTGTGCAGGGTCTAGAACTATCAGTGCTTCATTTTATACACATTTTATAGAGATCTAAAAAAGCTAAAAAGTTCCTGGTATTCAGACTTACCTTTTATGACAGAGTGTTGCTACCAAGTTTGAGTAAAATGTACCTAGTAACCTGAGGTAGGAATTGATTTCAATTTCTACAGTGTTCAACCTAGTTAAAATAAATAGAGAGGGCTTAACCTTTTCTTTGAAAATAGTTTCCATATGATAATATATTTGAAGTCTCAAATACTCAAACTGTATCTTAACCATGGGAACACAATCTTTTTCTAAGTTACACATTCATATATAAAATGTACCTTCTGCTTCAGAGTAGCTGATGAAAATAAATTTAAATATTGAGCATAGAAATTAAATCTTATTTGGTGTAACCAAATGGGGCAGAATCCTATATTTGTATATTGCCAGTCACTGAATTCATATCATGGGAGTGGAGTGAGACCAATACTTGCCCTTGGCTCTTACCATCACTGCCCAAAGCTAGTGAGACAGGGGAAACTTTTGTTCTCTAATACTGAGACCACTAGAACCCCCTGCAGTAATTAGGGGAAGATGACGCTAACCCCCACCCACACCCCACCAACCATGTATCCTGAGGCTCTTCAAGAACAAGACTAAACACATGACCACAAACTGGGGATATGGAGGTCTTCTCTGAAGAACAGTGAAATTTTCCTTGGACATACTTAGTTTGGAGTGGAGGTATGGTGGGGTAGGGGGATGAGATGCAATTCCACATGAGCAATAGTATGAGTTTACTTTCCCAACCAAAGAAAGCTGCTTCTAATTTTCTTTCTAAATCATTAAGAAATAGGAGCATCTAGCCAAGGGAAACAACTTTATTTTTGGGGGATTATAGGGTCTATATCCAAGTGGCATATGTCATTCTGTTGGCATGGCCTTGCTTTGGCCTTTTTTGTACTAGAAACCCACATTCTGGTTTTGAGAAGGAGTTGGCTCTTCCTGTCCCTGCTTGAATGTACAGAGCTTTCTTTTTGCTACCCAAGAAAGATATAACATGACATAATTACATTTCTTTTCATTCTAAGCCCTTTAGTAGTTGGGAAGTAGAGAGTACTGGTTCAGGACACTATATTTAAACAGAATGTAAGTATGATTATTTTGACTATATTGAAGTATGTGAATAAACATGCATTCAGATGTGCATAATTTGTTTAGATAGGCATTTCTTAACTGAGCACTTGAATGATCCATAGAAGTCTTTGATTTTCCCTATCATAGTTCTTATGTTATTATATTATATTAAAATGCTTGTTTACTTGAATGTATCCTCCAAAAGGTGTTGAATACTTTGAAGCCAGGGACTATAACTTGTTGACTTCTGTATCTCCAGTTCTTAACACAGTGGCTCACACATAGTAAATAAATAGATAATCTACAAATAGTTGTTAAATGTAAAAATGAAGAATGCATCAGTGAGTTATTAATGTGTAACAAACCACTCCAAAACTTAGTTCTTAAAACAATAACCACTATTATTTTTCATGAATCTGTTGGTCATCTGAACATTTCTCCTGGTCTGGTCAGACTAAGCTAATCTTGCCTGGCCGCGTTCATGCTTCTGTGGTCAGTGATAGACTTGGCCATGGGCTGTGATATCTAAAATGGTCTTATTCTCATATGAAATGTTTGTCTTTCTATTAGCATGGCTAACGAGGGTGGTTATACCACATGTCTCTCAGCATTCAATTTGTTCACATGGCAACAGGTGGTAGTAGTTCCAAGAACTTAATAAAAATTGCAAGTTCTCTTGAAGCCTATGTTCAGAGATACAATAACATTTTTAACTAATTTATTTGATCCAAGCAAGTCACAAGACAAACTTGTATTCAACATGTAGAAAGAAAGAGTAACCCTTTTTTCATGTTTTGATGGAAGGAACTGCAAGTTATTATGATCATTTTTTAAATTCACCACAAATGAAAAAGCATCTAGAATGTCACAAGTGACTAAGCTACCCTGAAATCTGAAATCCCCTCATTGTGACGTTAGCAACATCATTAATATCTTAATCCTTTTTCTGCCTGGGATCTGAATCCTCTTCAAAAACCCACTTTTATTTAGGTCAAATAATTAAAACTGAGACAATGTAAATATAATCCCTTAAAATGTTATTTTAAACAGAAATAATAAACTTATTATAGGTAAAGACAATAACTTTTGAAAAATAACTATTTTTTGAACAAAAAATGGTAAGAATAATAGCAGTGATTTACATTTTTACAAATCTCTTTATATTGTGGTTTAATTAAGACAGTTGAATCCTAAAAGGGGAAAAAAAAGCCCTTCTTAAATGCTAGTCATTAGCTTCATTCCCTGTAAAATGTTTTTCTGTTATCACAATTGTACAACCCCTTAGCCTCTGGCTACCTGGGGAGGCTACATAGAATTGAAAATCTAAGCAAAAATTCCACCCAGCTCATAGGAGGTTGTTTTGAGAACAACTGGAAATTTCAGTGGCCTGGTGCAAGCCTGAATTTATGGCTTATTTTAGTTTTATTTTATGTCTTGATTCCACTCAGCCTTAAGAAGACCATAGCTCAGATAATAATAGTTCATTTCTGAAGTGAATTCAACAAAAGAAAGCTTTGACCATTCTTTTAGCCTTCTTTTATTAGTGTGACTATCATAAGCTTTTTTCTTCTTCCTTTTTTTTTTTTTTTTTAAAGCAGGTGGTCTGGAGCATCAAACATTGTAAGAACCCCTCCGGAGTTCATGGGCAACATGTGATGGAATCATTGAGTTAGATGATATCTATAAAGAGATATTGGGGATGTCATTAAAATAAACACTAACCATTGTGAGTGAGAACATAAAATTCTAGACATAATGGTTTTTGGAGTTACAGTTTAGTAAAACTGAGATTGATGAACTGTTTTCCTGGCAAGCCATGATTTACCTTAAATTTTGCATCCTGCTTTGTCTCAGAAAGTTGTCTATCTCCACTAAAATCCTCACTGATAATGTTTGGATAGCTTTTATAGACAATATTCCAAGATGGAAATAACTCAAGACGAGGAAGAATGGATTTAAGCAAAGGCAGGTGGATAAGGGTGGCAAACTTCATATTGCACTGAGGTCACAAACTACTCTTAAATAATCTTGTGTACTTTCATGTATAAAGTCAAATATTTAACTAATAAACATTTATTGAGCACCTTCTATATACCAAGCACTGAGGCAATTATAAAGAAGAATGAAGTACAACCTTATCAAGAATTATACTGCCTGGAAAAAGAAGCCTACAAGTAAGTTGATGATAACTTATGAAGTGGAGATAAATATAAAGTAATCCAGTAGCATACAGGGAAAGTCACCAAATATTATCTGTAGAGCTGGAGGTGAATTAATGAGGGAGGTAACATAGAAGATGGATCAGAAACTATAACTAGTCACAAGCGAAGTAGAATTCGGGCAGTGTGAATGACATAAACCAAAGCACAAAAGTGGGAAGTAATTTAGACTCTGAGAAATTAATAGACAATTCATCTTTATAAAGCATAAGTTACATTATAGTGGGGAAGATGATAATACTTTTAGGTAAGATATTAGTATGCCATAATTACTATTGTTCAAATTATTATTTTGTGTGCAAACATTGTTCTATAGTCTAGCCCATGCTCTGATCCTCCTGAGTCATATTGGAATGCTTGTCTCCTATGCCCTTCATATGCACTTGGAGTCTAGCACTTTTCATATTATACTATACTGTTTCTTAATATCTGTATGTTTATATAACTTTAATTCCGAAGATGAGACTGTGTCTCATCATATTTCTATCTCCTTCCTGTAGAAGAGTGCCAAGTACTTGTCGTACTTGGTCAATGCTTTTCTATCTTCCTAAATTACTTTGATTCTTCCTAATCATAATCTTAAACTAGTTTCCCAACCTATTAGTGAGCCTATTTTATTGTTCCAAACTCTTAGTAACTGCAGCCAATAACTGAAAAAGAACAAAGCATTCACTTAGGTCTAAGTTGGTTTCTTTGTCCCAGTGGATTCATCAAAAATACTGAGCCTTGGAAGTATACAGCAGTGGCCAAAAATCTTAACACAATGTCATTTGTACCAGGATTGGCCCAAATATGTAGAGCCACTTAGTTGAGGATACACGGATTTCACCCAAATCTATTTGAACAGACTTGTTTGTATTCCACTGTTCTTTTATTATTCACATGTACGCTTTATTCAGCTAGATGTAGAGTTGTATACAGTTTTTGCTTCCATCTACCCAAATTTTAGTGAATTGTGAAAATTCAAGAATCAGTGGTGTCCTATTATCTGGTAAGGGTGCATCAAATCTGCTAAAGTATTCAGAAAATTCAATTCAACAAAAATCAGTGTACACAGGATTTTTGTATCCATATTCAGAAACTTAATATCAATGGAATTACATGCCAACTTTTGGTGAAAGGAATAGTTATAAAATAACTCATGAGAGATCTTCCCAATACCTGTTTTAAATTAAAAATGGAATCCGTAATGTTGACACAGAACAAGGTTCTATGGCTGCATTGAACTATTAATGGAATAGCCACATGAGTGATTTAGATGTCATGCTTCAGGCATTATTGCCTTTTATTGACAAAGAGATTGCATGATGGTTGTTTTTAGAAGTTATTGCTTTCTAAGCAAGAGTTCTGCACACAAGAAAAAAGTCTTGGGGTTTAGAAACTGTGAAATTGCTACTGAATATTTCCTGGGGAAAATTGATAAGATCTGAAAGAGTTGTTATATTGTAGGCATTCCCTCAACTGTTCTTTTTATCCCTGCTAATCTCCTGGCCTCCTTGCTTCCAGCTTTCTTTGAAGTTATTTTTATTTTCTCCTTTCTACACTTCAGCAAATGCTCTCCCTATGTGAGAAAAACTGAGGACCAAAGTTCATAGATGTTTACTATCCTCTTGTCTAACACATGCATGACAGAGTGTTACACTAAAAATATCTACCAAACTGCTTGTGTTTTTTTTTCTCCTATGAGTGGAAATGGTGCTATCTTGTATATGTATTTTTTTCTAATGGAAATATGCTGCTATTATGACTCTAAGAATCATTGATAACCCAAGTTGGTAGCACTTTTTCAGTTGATTATAATATTACCAGGATCAGTTTGCTAGGATTTAACTCAGTGGCATGTAATTTGGTTCTTGGACACTAATGCATTTCTAAAGCACATCTGTGACTGAGTGGTTGCCTTTAAAGTCACCCTGTCACTCCATTTCTGTCAGTGACTCTTTATTGGAAATATACCTAGAGAAAAGTCACAGATTATGGCAGCTTGTAGCATAATATGAGATGCCTTCTAGGCATAAAATAAAAATACCAGAAATGCAGTTAAAGAATTTTAAACTTCTATTTTGTGAATAGATGAATAAACCTTACAAATAAATGAAAAATAAAATTCTCTACTCATTACTTTCATGGGTCTTTCTAAATCTATGTTCCAAAGAAGATCATTAAATTAATCTCAACAATATTGACAACTCAGGAAGTAAATTAGTTCCTGGGATGTCAGTTATTTCAAATGTTGTAAGACTTGTTGATATACAAAGTATAGTAATACTATTAGAGATTTATTTATATATTGATTTATTTAAAATGTGTCAACTTATAAGAAATGCATAATGTTACCGTTAAAATAAAAAATCAAATATCATCCATCCATCAATCCTTCTATAAGAAACATTCAAAGAAGAATAAGATATAGTACCACACTTGAAGGTGCTCAGGCTTTAGTAGGATACACAAGAATACAAAAAATTACAGTGCATAGTAGCATGTGCAGTAAAACAAGTTAGTTCATACAAAATATACTAGAATCACAGGGAACAAAGCCTCCAATTCTGCCTACATATATCAAGGAAGTCCTTAGTGATAAGTTCAATCTTCAGCAAGTTTCAAGGAATGAGTAGTATTTTGCCAAAACAATAAGTGATGGGGGGGCGTTTTTAAAAAATGGGAACAGAACGTGGAAATGCAGAGTCATGAAATTGGTTTGCATTTTTAGGAAACCTCTACAAAGTTAATATTGCTGGAGCAAAAAAATACAAAAGAACTTGTAATAAATGCTGCTGAAGAGAAAAACTTAGTCATGACCTCTTTGAATGCAAGGCTGAAACATTTTTCATTATATTCCATAGGAAATTGTGAGGAGTCAATTATGACTTTAACTAGAGTAATGAAAGATCACAATATAAGTGGTGAGTAGACTGTGCTTAATGGTGGAGGGTGGTAAGAGCAGAAATAGGAGGGACTGAGCACAGGGACAGACATTAACAAATGAAGACATTGTTTTAATAGTACATGAAAGAGATGCTGTAGCTTAAATAAAGGCAGGATATTTGGGATATTGAAAGAAAAGAAAGAATAAGTAGCATAAGATACATACTAGTATAGAAAGATTTGAATATGTAAGGGAGAAATATCTCAACATAGGCTTGCTAAAAGTTTTCAAAGTGAAAAATATTTATTTAAATGAGAACTGGATGCATGTTTAAAATCTATGTTTTTTCCTTTACCACATGAAAAAATATTTTAAATGTTTTCCATAAAAAGGAAGAAATTTATGTTATTGCAAAATTTTTTAAAAAACCTTCCTGTGGAGAACAAATCGATCCTGAGTTTTTAAATGAATCTTAAATAGCCTTGTGTCCATTTCTGTCTCTTTGTCCAAGAGTTCTCGGGTTATGCTTGTAGCATCTAACACAGTCACCAAAAGGATGTCATGAAATGTAACTTTTAAATAAGCCACTTTGCAATAGCCTCTCATTAAAACAATATTTAAAAGAAACATTTTAATTCTGACAACTTGAAAATTCTATACTCTTATTTTAAGATAAAATGTGCAAAAAATATATAATTATTTGAAAGTAGTTTCTTTTGAACACGAACTTTATGACAAAAACATTTAAATGCTTGTAAATACTTTGCCAGAGTTTATTTTGTCATTTATTCTCCATTAAAGATGAATAAATAAGCAACGATATGAAGTAGTGCTTCTAGTGACCCAGATTAGTAGCCTTTGAGGACTTTAATAACATTTCAGGTATGTTTGGTTTGAGCTAATACTTGGCTTTTTTTCTAGATGAATATGACTTCATATGGTTTTAAAAATACATTCTAATATGTGTTTTTCCAATTGACTTCTTATATTGAAGCTTCATTTTCTTTTTAATTCAATGGTTAATTTTTATTTCTTGAAATGTCTTCAGTTACCCTGATCAGCACTATTTCCTGATTGTTATTAGCTTTTATCTCGTGTGTCTATTTCATTACACTTGTTAGTTATTTTTGTTCATTTATGTGACATTCTTGATTCTTATTTCTGGGCTTTGTAGCTATTTGAACCATGTTTCTTATATTATTACCAGTATCGCTAAAAAGAAAATTATTGGCAGATTTAATGTATATGGCATGCCTTGGTGGGCAATAAATTTTGGGTGGATATTATTGAATGTAATGGTTTATTTCAAGTCTAACAGCTGAGTGCTTTGACGTCTAATTCCTAGAGATATTTAACTGTAACTCCAGAGCTCTAAAGTCTTTTAATGCCAATTAGACATTCACTTGGCTACAAAGAGAGTTGGCACACATTTACTAAGTCATCTAGTCTACACGTATTTATTGATCATCTAATATATGAAAAAGTACTTGCAAAGTGCTAAAGAAGATGAATAGTGATGAAGAAAACTTAGTTTTTGATCGCAAGGAGCTTAAGAGTCTAATGAGCAAAGATATACAGTTGACACTGAACAACGTGAGTTTGAACTGCACAAGTCCACTTACATGCAGATTTTCTTTCACCTCTGTCAGCCCTGAGACGAGAAGACCAATCCTTTGTCTTCCTCCTCCTCCTTATGATTTTCTTCATGACATTTTTATCTTTAGCTTGCTTTATTGTAAGAATACAGTATACAATACTTATAACACAAAAAATATGTGTCAATTGACTGTTTATGTTACCTGTAAGGCTTCTAGTCAACAGTAAGGTATTAGTAGGTAAGTTTTTGGGGAGTCAAAAGTTACACTTGGACTTTTGACTACACATGGAAATGGCACCCTTAACCTCCACATTGTTCAAGGGTCAATGGTATTCACAAACTACCTCAATATAGGCTAGGAAGTAAGAAATATCATTAAAGGTATACAGATAAAGTATTATCATTGTTTGAAATATGTAACAATTATTTGTATCACAATATTGGGAAATGATTTATCTATCTAGGCAGTATTTTTGATATTCCACTGTATGTCAGGCAGCATTCTTGGCATGAGAACTACTATGATGAAAAAGTAGAATCCCAGTTCCCAAGGAATTTACAGTTTAAATGAGAGGACTAAAGAAAAATAAGCAAATAAATAGTGTAATTTCAGAGTATTTGAAATAATATAAAGAAAAATGGACACAGATAATGAATGGGTAGTTATTGGAGGGGTTTGCTCTAGTTTGGGTGGACAACTTAAGCTTCTCTATGGAAGTGTCATTTGCATTAAGAAGGGGAAGATGAAAAGGATGCATCCATTTGGAGATCTGAGCTTTCTGCAGAGGCATCTAGTGAGAAGTAGCCCAACCAGTTCCAAGACCTGACAAATTGCCAATGAACAGAGGGAGTAGTGACAGGAGGTGAGTTTGGAGAAGGGAGGCTGAGCCAGAATTTTAGATCAGGTTGACATGTTTTATTCTAATTGATTTTATTCTAATTGATATAAGCATATTAGAAGTGAAATAATCGTTCATGAAATAGTTGGCTACCGAGCTGAGCCTGGGGCAGGTAAACTAACTTAGGCCAGTAGAAATCAAGAGTTAGGGAAAAGGCCAACTATGGAAAGAAGGACATAGATAACAAAAATGTAGACTATTATTGAATGTTTACAATGCCCTTAATACTATGCTAACCACTTTGCATATATTAACTTGCTTCATTCTCAAAAAGTAAGGTAGGTGCTGTTGTTATCCCTATTTTGCGGGTGAGAGAATTGAGACACAGACAGGTTAAGTATTTTGCCCTGTGTCCCACTGCTAGTAAATAGCAAAGTTAGAACTTAAAGTTATGTTTAAAGTAAGCTGGGTAGCCCACACTCAAGCACAATGCTGTATACAATGTGTTTTTAGTCTATATCTGGACTAGTTAGAAGTTTTTTAATAGTTAAAACATCTTTAGGAAGTTCAGCTGAACGATCTTCCATGATTGTTGAACCTGTTAAAGAAAGGCAAAGGGAGAGACTACATTAAGGAATTTCTACATTGAATGGGAAAGAAAGGACAGCCAGGAAAGGTGCAGTTAAGGCAGGTAGGAAGAGAACAAGAAGAAAATGGGAATTCAAGGAAGGCAGTGCTAATCACAAACGTTACGTGACTGCAAAAGGCCAATGGATCTAATATGTAGCCTCCCAGTGGTGGTTCTAGCTTGTCTTTGGGATTTAGAGAGGATAGGGAGTGAAGGAAGTATAGGTGATTCTTTCAATAGCATTCGGGCCAGACAAAAGGAGAGAGAAAAGATGATAAATTTTATTTTTACAATAGGTAGACTTTAACATAATTTTAAACTAAGGGTCAAATAAAGAAGAATTTGAATTTATAAGCCAATGGGAAAACTGAACAATTTTTGGAGAGATGTGAGAAGTATAGGATGAAGTAAGCTAGGGAAGGGGTAGTATTGGAAAGAAAGTACTGTTCTTTTTCTGAGAATAGGGAAAACTTAGCAGGGAGAATGTGCACATATTCTCAAGACTCAGAGAACGTGTATTGTCCTCATTCCTACTTATGTTAGATGTCTTTCATAGAAGTTGGAACACGCAGCTTTGCCTATTCAAGTCTGTTCCCTTTTATAAACTATTCAGTGGGTAAGTAGAGAAAATATTCAGTAGTGACTGCTTAGCAAACAAGTCCAAATTTCCAATGGGATACATAAATCAAACAGGTTAATTTTCCCTTTGATGAATAATATATTGCTGCCTTTGGTACTGGCAAAAAGCTTGAGTTTAGAGCATGGTATTTTCGTTTTTAGCAATTTAACTTGGAATTGAAAACTTTTGGTATGTTTTTCCTAGTGAATGGTGTTTAAATTACTTGTCAATATTCTATTTCAAAGAATGTACAAAAAT
Organism: Daubentonia madagascariensis; assembly: GCA_023783475.1. Classification (NCBI taxonomy): domain Eukaryota; kingdom Metazoa; phylum Chordata; class Mammalia; order Primates; family Daubentoniidae; genus Daubentonia; species Daubentonia madagascariensis. Next base: position 16,380,058 of record JAKFHU010001684.1, on the reverse strand, counting down.
TGGATTTTACTTTTTGCTTAATATGTGGTAAAAGTGGGAAGGATGCGCATCTGATGTGCGTCTGGCATATCCGATGTGCAGCAACTGCCAACAGTTCAGATGGCTTTATGGTAGTCACAGGTTGTTCGTAATGAAAAAACAAAATATCCCAAATTCTGGTAGAATAAATTGAATAACCTCTGACAATATGCAGTAAATGAGAATAAGTGACCTGAAAAGCAGGATATTTTACTTTATGAACTCTATGTAAGGTTACACGAGAGACTCTGAATTTTCTACGTGTCAGGGAAATTTCTGTTCAGGATATTCCCAGAGGATGGAGTGGTTTAAACTTAGACTTCACAATGGCAGCATCTGCCGCAGAACTGGCAGATGTCAGAGCATGTGACAAGACAGGCCAGGCAGAAATGCAGAAGAGCATCCCTGATAAGGCAAGGGAAAGAATAGATTATTTGTTTACAGTGGCAGATTATAAATAAATCTGCCATGTTAATCAAGGGCACATCAATGCTTTATTTGCCAACTGCATAGTCCTTTCAATTGGGGTGAATGAATTGCACTGAGAAAATTTTTTTTCGAGTAGTTTTCTTGTAATTGTTACTAAAACTGTCCTTGGGTGCACATTATAAATAGAAAATGTTAATATATTTCTTGATTTGGATTTCTAGTATGCTGTTTTTTCTCAGTAAGTAGCTTAGTCTCTGCTTTACAGACAAGAACAAGATAATTGGTTTACTGGGTGTACATTCACTTTCAGCCGTCCAGACCATCTCAGCCACCCCTTTGGAGTCCTGCTATTGTCATGAGAATATTTCAGAAGAGAAAAGCAGAGAAATAGATAAGTTTAAACTGTAAGACCTGTACTTTACACTAGGGGGATTGTTTAGCCTTAAAAAATCGAAACTCATATTTTGGTGTTCATGTGTGTGTTCATACACATCTAATCTCTTTGCAGTCAGGCTAGAGACCATACTTCAGCTCTATATTATTTTATTTACTAAGCATCTTTTAAAAATTAGGTTTCAATTAGTTTCAAATATTTAAAAATCATATTTTATATGAAAACAAATTTTCCTCAATTCTCTTAAAGAACATGATACTTGACAAAATGGATCCATATTTGGGATGGTGCCTAATGGCTGAAGCTGTCTTGTTGACACAGTCAAACTACCCAAGTCAGTCACCTTACCAACCTGACCCCCATAAAATATTGAGGCAAATAGCTCTTTTGATATCCAAGAATTGTCTGACTTGTAGGAAAAGTCCACCAGCAAATAGATACTTAGTCACGTACAAAAATAAAATTTGCATTATGAAGCTCTGACACCCTTCCAAGTTTCTTGGAATCAATACATTCACCCCAATATTTTATCTTTTCCTTAGCTTCAAAATATTGTCATTCAGTTTATTCTTCTGTGCACAGATTTTGATCTAGACATTTGAAGCCCTTACTCTGTGTAGTAAAAGTAGCAAAGAAAGACGAATTTAAATGGAGAGATTTAGTTTGTTAACATATATTTATATCACTACTGCAACATGACTGTTAAATTTCCTGTGTCTCTACATTAGTAACCATTTGTAGTGAAGATATGTCAGCTCCCACAGCCAACAGAACACAAGCTACTATCAGCTACACGTGTGGAAGGTTGACCAGAAACTGAACAATCTGATACTGACTAATTTGATGATTTAATGAAATAAACTTTGTTTCATTCTTGATTTTCTATCCTAAGTGAGGACATCCTTACATTTAAAATATACCCACATTTTTCTAAATAGAAGCCATAATAAGCCAAGTCATATATTTAAATATAAAGTCATTTTACATATAGTAACAAATATATTACATTTGCTTTTAACATTGTATTATATTTATAAATATATTCATATATATTTGATAAACACATACATTTGTTTAGATTAGTTTTACCTATATATACATACTTAGAAGAATTCAGGTTATCTTACTAATGGAAACCAGACCTTTCTTGGTGTTGCCTGCCCCTTCCTTCCTTCTCTCCTTTCACAAATACCTATTGGACGCCTACTATATGTCAGGTTGTTCTAGGGATATAGTGGTGAACAAAACTAGCAAAAGATTCTGCTCTCATGGAGGTTACAATCCTTATTCAGACTTCAAAAACACCTTTTTAAAAACAGATACATGTAATTTTAAGGTTGCATGCCATTGTATTTCCCTCTCCAAAATGAGACAACTTTCCTCCATTTTCATACTATAGTGGCAGATATTAAGGTAATTTCTCAAGTGTAATTGAGTCTAAGGAATAATTTAGGAACAAAGGCTGGACTGCAATATCAAAAAAGGGAGTTGAAAGTACAGGTGGCTTGAAATAGGTTTGTGTTGATTCTGTTAATCTAGTGTTGAAATGGCATACACCATGGTTCCCAAATGCTTTGTGAGTTCTAACTGTGGGACACACATATGCCAGGAGCTGGTAAGAGAAAGGTGAACAAGCCTTGGTCTCTGCCCTCGAGGATCACAGGGCAGCTGTGGAGGTCAAAACTACTAACTATAAAAGGTATTAGGAGTTAGAGGATATAACGAGAGAAGGTGGGAGAGTGTTTCAGTTTGTTCATGCTGTCCTAACAAATTCCACAAACTGTGTGACTTATAAATTACACAATTCTGGAGGCTGGGAAGTCTACGATCAAGATGTTAGCATTTGGTGTCTGAGGAGTGCTGCTCTCTGCTTCCAAGACGGTGCCTTGTTGCTGTGTCCTCACACAACAGAAGAACTGACAGACCAAAGGACCTAGCTAGTTCCCTTCAGTCCTTTTATGAGACAATAATCCCATCCAGGAGGGCATAGCCTCTTAAAGGTCCCTCCTCTTAATACTGTTGCCCTGGGAATTAAGTTTCAACATGAATTTTGGAGGGACATAAATATTCAAATCATAACAGAGGGTCACGTTAGCAGACCAGGGAGCAAGAATGTTTAAACTGAGTCTTAAGTAATCATTATTAATAATAGAAACTAATATTTATTTAGCAATTATATTTATTAAAATCCATGAAAGTAGTATGGTTTATTCACTTTATCTCTAGAACCTAAAATTGCATATTGCACATAATAGACAATTGGTAAATATTTTTGAATAAATGTGCCAGATACTGCACTAATGAATTGTCATGAAATTTTAAGCCCCTAAAACATCCCTATAAAGAGGTTATAATTATTATTCCCATTTCAAGATGAGAAAAATGGGGATGAAAAAAATTAAGCAACTTGTATAAGGTCATGGAGTTTTTACTGGGTAAAACCAGGGGAGTGTTTAGGCACGGCAGTTCCAACGTCTGTGCTGTAGATGACTGAAGGTTTTGAGTATGACCAACAAGCACCATACGATGTCTGTTGTGTGCAGAGGACAAAGGCTTAAAAATAGGGCCATATCTTGAAGGTTTTCCCTTTCTTCCAAAGAAGTATGGGTTTTGTCATTAATGCAAAAGGAAGTTATATGAAAAATTAGAAGCAAGGGGATGACATGGTTAGAACTTCATTTTAGAAACATCAATCCAAATATAACATTAATATTGCCCTGCAGTAGGCAAAAATTTCAGGCAGCAAAATCAGTTAAGGGTGTCTTATAGTAAACATATTGCAGATCATGAGAAATATTTTCTGTTTGCTTCTGTTTTGTAATTGCTGGGTCATTAACCTGTGACTTGTCCCTTTGTGTCTTATCATTCTTGCATTATAATTTTAACTTTACCCATAATATTCTGAAATTTAAAAATAAATAAATAAAAATTTAACTTTTAGAAATGAAATGGTTGAAATATGTAAAGAAAAATATTTTTTATAAAAGATCATTGCCGATGTAAAATAATGTAGACTCAGTGGCTGCAAATTTTACCAAATCTTGTTTGCATTTATTTTTCTGCCCCTCCCTCAAACATTCTTCATCCCTCTACAACCTATTATTTAGGTAAATTGAACTACTTGCAAATTTCAGAATGTGCCTTACTTATTTACCTTCAGCTCTAGATTTTTCTTTTAGAAAAGTTAATGTTAATTGATAACCCTATTTTTTTAACAGTTCTGCCCACTATTTTTATACATCTTTCCATTCATCCATCCATCCATCCATCCATTCAGTGAATGCTTTTTATTTCATGCCTATAGGTATAGTATTACATGTTATTTAATAATTTTTCTTAAATGGTGCATTTGTCTTAATGAACTTTTCAATCTAAAACTATAACTGTTCTGTGGCTACTTTAAGTTTTGCATAACAGTAAAATTTAAGAAAGCAAATAAACAAATTGACCTATGTAAAAATGTTTTCAAAAACTATACATAGAACATTTTATTGCCCTGAAGTTAGAAAACACATTCTAAAAATGGAAGGACTTTTATTTACATTCTACTCAAATTTCATTCAAAGTTTGTACCTTACAAATTGATTTTTGGTGCTCAGGTCAGTGCATAATATGCACAGTAAACTGGTATTGAAGTATGAGCAATAAAAACTTATTGACTGTGGTATTAGCAGATATTTCAAGTCAAGACTCTCCACAAGTAATACCTTTAGGGGATCTTCAAAAAGTGTAGCAGAGAAATTATCTCCTAACATGCATTAACACATTTTTAAAAATTTCTATGTAACAGCAAGAATACAGAATATTTTAAGAAAATAACTGATCTCTGTGTTTGTTTTGAGATGGAACTCTGAATTAGACACACCACTACAAGTTTCGAATGGAAATAATTTGTTAGTTATGAACAGGATATTGGAAAACAATAGGAAGATATCATCTTGGACTATAGTTTCTTGTTGAGATTCATTTTCGCCAAATATATTACTGAATGTGCACTCTTCAGCCAATATACTCTGTACTTATAAACCTTAAATTCATAGTGTTACTGATAAAAAGGAATCCATAAAATGCTTTGCCTCTATATCTTTTTAATAAAAGACATACGTTATCCCCATAAGACAAAGATGCGTTTAGATTTGACGGTCTGTATGACACATACAAATACAAGCCATGAGAGAGCTTCTTATGAAGTAACTTGGCAATTCATCTTTCCATTTTCCTTTGTTATACATATTTATATTAAAATTACATTTCATCAATTACATCTAGGCAATGAGTTTTAGCCTTTCAATTTATTTCACTTGAACATAGATTCTAGAGTTAGGAAAATTATTTCTGTGTTTCAGTTTGCATTTTACCTTGGGAAATGAGAGTTACATTTATTTGTAGCTTATTGTTTTCAGTACTACTCTGAAAGTAAATTGCAGTCATCCTTCACTAAAGCTCAAGTGTCCCTTGTAAGGCTAGTCAATTTCTACCAACCTCATCGGTTTGGGGCTTAAAATAATAATTATCTTAAAATAAGAACTATTTAATTTCAAAAATGATATTCATTATATTTATTTAGGCCATACTTTAATAACTTAATTATTATAACAGCTCACCTCTGTTGAAAACATTCAAATGTGTCCCAAATGAAAAAAAAAATTGTTGGCTTAGAAACATTTCATTCAAATCTAGAAACACTATTATCATATCTCATATTTTCCCACAATATTAAATCCCTTTGTTGCTTTAACCCTTCAAAATATTCAGAGATTATAATCAAAAGTTTACTTAATATAATATATATAAGCTATTCTAAATGTATTTGTGCATATTGAAACTGACTTATTACAAATTTTGTATTATGATTTTAACCTAAGGGAAAATAAGATATATGTTAAAGAGATAATTACCATTTCTTACTACAAGATAATTATAGCTGTAATTTTTACTACAATGCTAGACAATGCATCCAAGATGAAATTCATTAAAATTCCATTACTCTTGGCTATGTTAGACCATGTTAGTTAAGTAATTGAGCCATAAACGAAAAGTCACATGCATAGCCTACTTTGTTCATTTTTCATTGAGTTCTCTCTCTTTGGCTTTCTACTCCTCTATAAGTCGATCACTGAAGTATAGAGCCAGTTCTGCCTTTCCTTCTCTCTAAATGATTATCATATCTTTGGAGGGAGTTCTTGTCTTGACCCTCTTTTTCTTCCAACCTCTTCCATATGCAATATCTATATTGTATATTGGTCATATTACATAAAAATTAAAACTTCTAAGGGTAATATGTGCTCTGTATGACATTGAATGCCTATACTCTACAGTCTGCCAAATAACATGGACAGTGAAGTCTACCTAATAAACACCACAAGGTGATTTTGTTGTCATCTTGCTAATGTTGATGACTGTATAGACAAAAACATAGGAATGATAAAAGATATTAATAAAATTCAATTAGATAATCCACATAAAGTCTTTAGCATAGTGCCTAGTAAATAGCAAGCATTCAATTAATATTAGTTATAATAAATATTAATTTATAAATGTTAGATGTTACTATAATTAACAGTTTTTTGCATGTTGACTCAATTGTAGATTCTCATTGTTATTGATATAGCCATTGTTTCTCAATGATTAAATAGGGTAGTATAAATCTGGCCATATATTTCAATTCACAATTCTTGTCAACTATGGTTGATGAATAATAGCTGCCTATTGTATTTTGCTGAAAATGGTTTAGATTCCAAGTCTGAGTATAAGTTTGATATGCAGTAATCTAATAATGTCTGCAATGCACAAAGCCAGTATACATTCCACATATATGGTATATTGATAGAAAGGTACTTATTTAAAATAAAGGGGGAGAAAAGCTCATACAGTGTTTCTCTAGTCTCAAACAAATTGATGATATCTCCATTGTTCTTCCAATTGAAAATTTTATAACATTTTCCTTCATGATTTTGCTACTTTCTATTTTAACAGATAGAGACGTTTGTGGTAATAAGGATATTAAAAAATAGTGAAGGTAAATGCTTCCTTAAAAACTAAAACACAAATTGTAACGCTGCAAATCTGTTGTTTAAAACTTGATCTGTGAGGAAGAAAGTAGACTCTAAGTTTACCCTCCACCCCATAATCAAATAATCTTTGATTGCTAAAAATAAATAAATAAAAATATATATCTGAGCTTTCTTATTCAGGCATAATTTAATTACATATTTTTTCACAATATTATTAATTTCTTTCTTGATGGCAGTGAGTTTAATAAGATTTTCCTTTTCTGTATATGTTTATACCTAATTATCAAGAATATCCTTGACATTAATAATGCAAATAATCAAAAGAAAATGTTAATTATAAGTTAGAAAATTGATATACCCTTTCAGCTACATTGTTGCAATGACTTTCTATGAAGTAGGAATATTTGGATAACAATCTCCTGGGTATCTGAATTTTGCTTTAATTGTTCTCAGTTTTAATTGTTCTCAGTTTTTTCCACAGCTCTGCACTCTGGCTTAGAACTTAGTTTATGTTCATGAATAGTGAATAGTGACCTTGAAAAACTCATGAATTATACAGTTCAGATACCTATTTAAATTGTTTTGTTTTAGAAGAGATAGTATAGACATTAATAACTTCATAAGTAAATTCCTGTTAAGCTGAATTGATATACATATTACTTATTTACTTCTTTTTAAAAAAATATGAAACATGATTGAATAGATATTGGACTGATTTTAAGATATCTGATAAAATGTTAGCTTTCATTGTACATTTTACTACAAAAGGATTGCTTACCCCTGCAGGAACTGAGTAACTTCTAGAAAGCTATTAAATGAAGCAACAATTAACAGTTTTTCTCATCATGAAATAATAAAAAATAATAATCATTTTTTGTTTTGTAGAAGTTAGGTATGTTTGAAATACCAGAACATTTGATTGAAATTTATGATGTTCAGGTACAGATTAAATCTATTAAGTTTTATTTTTTATATAGGCTGGGATAAAAATAATCTGAAAGGAACTGTATTTTGATGACCTTCACCACACTTTGTTTTGTTTGAGAAAGGGAGAAGCTTAGTGTAATCCCAGCACTAGTACTCAAATTCTTGCTAAATTGTCTAGAGGAATTTTGCTTTTTGGCTAAATTCAGTTTAATAGAGAAACAAGGATTATCTTAAATGCATGTTTTTAAGTACATAAGTTTGGACATGAGCGGTATTATGTAGCTCCCCTGAATTGACAACTTAAATGGGGACTGTCAAGGGTCAGACAGTGACAGCCATTGTTCTATACTAAGAATAAAGTGCAGTGTTTCCCAGATCTCACACCTTTCTGTGCATTGCAATCATCATGGGAGCTTGTTAGAAATATAGATATCCAGGCTCCATTGCAGACCTATTGAATAAGAATCTCTGGATACAGAACCCAAGGACCTTTTGTGTTTTAAGTAACCCAAGTGGCTTTGAAGTTGTTTCAGAACTACTGAAACAATAAGTCCCTCATTAAAGTAGGGAAGTATCTCTACATTAGAAATAGAGCCATACATGGGAAGAATTTGGACACCTTTTTATTCATATTTTAATAAGTGAAATTCCATTATAGAAAATTTGAAAATTATTGAGTGTATGATGCCAATTAATAGAAAAAGTAGTTTTGGGGGAGAATTAAATAATCATTGTAAATAACTTTATAAGACTCCTGAAGATTTTGTAGGTTCTTTGTTTTTATAAACTTTGTTCTATTCCTAATTGTTTATTATAAATAAAACTCTCTAAAGTAAAAGATGTATGTCCTTGTCTTGAGAAACATTATAGAAGGCTGTGGAGGAAGGGACAGTATAACTGACCTTAGTAAGAAAGTAACATGTGGGAAAATTAACCCTGAAACCATATGGCCTGCAAAAATAAATGGAGTGAAGCTTGTAGAGGCAGCTCTGACTGGAGGAGTATATCTGAGTTTTTAGAACTCATGTCCGTTCCTCAGCATCAATCATATTGAGATTCTCCCAATGCACATGATATTGGTAAATAAACCTTTCTCTTACTAAAAACAAAAACAAAAACAAAATCATATTATGCTTTTTTTTTCCATCTAGTAACATGGTTCCAGGTTTTACTTGTATTTTTATTATGCAATAGGTAAGTGTGAAATTGTGAGTGTATGCCTGGATTTGCTAATTGGGATATGGGGAGATAAGCAATATAGAAGGGAAGAAAAATAGAAAATTAAAGCTACTTATATTAGTTTAGAAGTTTTACTTAAACTAATAATCTATTTAATTAATCAAGTATTAGGTTGTTGTGTGCAAGATAATGTGTCTATACTAATGAAGCATATGATCTAGTTGAGAAGGCAAAATTGATATAAAGAAAACAACAGTAGATTATACAAAGCCATATTTAATTATGTGATTATATTTGGAAGCAGATGATAATGGAGAAATTTAAAGATGGGATAAATCAATGAAGATGGAAGTAATTACTAAGGGTCTTAATGATGTTTAAATAAATAGAACTAGAATAAACAGAAAGAAAGAAAGTATCCAGATAAGAGGAACCATATACACAAAATGACGGAAGTGACACTAGTCAAGTATGTGGTGTACTGTCTAGAGGTGCAACTGTGTGTATGAATGGAAGAGGGTACATACTGGATGTTAAAGTGAAGTCACACAATATTAGGTGCTAATGTTATCGTGTAAGGCAAGAATCTTTTATCATCAAAATTGACCTTGAAGTTAACTAAATTACCCACAAAAAATACTTTACGTGGTTTTTAACATACAACCCTATAGTGTTTAGTTCATATAAATATGTAGTATATACAATAATAGCCTATTGGGCATCTAGGCAAAATACAATTTATAACACTTAAATCATACCATAGAGAGATGAAAAAGAAATGGAAAATTAAAAGAGACAAAATTTCTTATGGTTGGAGTTGTATGGTTTTTAAGATACAGAGCTGTAACTTGTCTTGAGTAGTAAATAAGATAAGTAGAGAATGAGAATTAACATAAGTGTCTATTATATGCCAGATACTTTGTTAGTCTCTCTGTAAATGGATCATCTGTTCTCCATGACAGCACCTTGAGGAAGGAACCCTTTGGAGGACAATCATTAGCACTATTTTACACATAAGACTACACAGATTAAGTGGCTTGCTTGAATGTTGAATCCTGCGTTAAAACTAAGGTGTCTAGGAATCTGAAAGCTACGCTGTTGTATGGGCGTACATTCCTTCCCTAGTACCAAAAGAGGAACTGTCAACATGATGAAATTAGTAACTACGAGACCCTAGAGATTTCTGAACAAATTAGTGACATAATAAAACAACTTTTAAATTTAGATCAGTGAAATAGGTCAAAGTGGGAAAAAGATACAAAAAGCCACACATGAAATAATAGATCCCATCTTATGGTAATAATATTAAAAATTGGGAAGTTTGAGGCTTTTCTAAGGAATAACTGATAGAATATAGAAATTGTGAAGTGTTCAACCAATAACTCCTAACGTTGTAAGTCCCTTCAGTCATGAATGTTTTCTTGTAGAATGATCACCTAAAGAGCACACAGTGGTGAACAAATAACAACATAAACATTTTAGAAAAACCAAGTTATGCTCATATAATACTGTATAGTAAACATTGTTTGGCCTTGATAGAAAAAAAATCCAGAAAACTCTGGGCAAGAGTGAATCCAAAATGGATATTAGGACTACGATAGGTGCTTTTTCTGTATAAAGGATATGCTTAACTTCTGAAGCATGAAACCAATTCTAAAATCCCAAGAACTTGAAAACAAACTTTCATTATATGCTGCGTTTTAGTTGATACTTATGGTAGCTTAAGTTAACTAGAAGTTTGTCCTTCAAAGACACACTGGAATACTTAAAATTGAATATAAAATTGCACTGAAGCACTATCTAATGATCTTTAGACACTTATTGAATTTGAGAAATCAGACTAAATCTCAATAACTGTTTTCATTTCTGCCACTGAGATAGTGAAATTAGTATTTATAGAGTCTCTCCTTCCTCTGTGGTGAGACACATGAAAGTGACCCGTCCAAAAGGAGTTACCAACATCTAGATAGCAAAGCAAACTTTGAGTGGGATAGAATGTAAAAGTTCTAAGTACCACCATCGCCCTTCCTAATTGTACAATGTTAAAATGTATGAGTTTGGCAAAAAATCTGTTATTGGTTTATATACTGAAATATATGTACTTCAAAGAAACATACGTTATGGAGAAATTGCTTTAACAGAATTTTATTTTGCCTTAAAAATATATGGTAACTTGCAAGATTAAAAAAAAAACTATAAGTAGTATATGAAGATATTGAAAAGGTACATCATCACTGATTTAATACAACTTTTTAAAGCCAGTATAAATCTTGGTGTCCAATAAAAATATAACTTATTTATAAAAAACATTCCCATTAAATATCTGCTATTTGTGAAACCAAGTTCGCTAGACATATTTATATTTATCATTGGAATTGAAGTACTAACAATATCTAAAATGATGTAGACCATTCAGCATTCTACAACCTCTGAATATGAGTCATACAAAATAAATCCACCAGAAGGTTTCATCCTGTGTTTGCCAGTTTGCTACTTCTGTTAAGGAATTTATTTATTGCGGAGGTATAAGTACACCTGGGGGACATTATCCATACATTTCTCTCCTCCTGCTGACACATGAGAAATTATACTTTTTCACCTTTTTTGAGTTTTGTCATACCATGAGATTTGCTTTGGTCAAAATAAATGTGATAGGAAACATTTATTTGCCTGTGTTCTTCTCCACCACTGCCGTGGTCCTGGAAGTACACGTTCCTCTAAGGTGCAAAGTTCAGTCATCACAGGGAAGTTTTAATCATCTTCAGGACTCGGCCAACATTGCAAAAGAAAGAAATGTAAATTTATCTTTTAAATATTTTAAAACACTGAGATTTGGAGAATCTTGGTTATTAAAGTTTAACTATGTTAGCCTGAATGACACACTACATGACCTCCATTCTAATTCAAAGGTGCTAGACCATGAGCATTTGGAAGGTAAAGAAAATCTATGTTTAAATCATTTTTCTAACCTCAATATCTAGCATATGCCCGGAGTTTAGAAGGTTATCGGTTAATGAAAAAACTGGATGAATAATCAATTTAACATATAATATAGATGGGCAGCCTCTTGAAAGAGGCTTTTCCAAAAGGCAATGAATATGATAAAATAGTAAGTAAGGATAAACAATTAACAACAATAACAAGACCAATAAGAGTAGAAATTTATAATGGTGTTGTAATTTGTAAGTGTCAGGCATTGTTCAACAAGCTTCCCATACATTACCATATTTAATCCTCACGATAAATTTATGATATAGATATTAATATTATCCTTGTTTCACAGGTGAGGAAATAAAATCAAACCTTTACTCTGGCAAGAACAAAAATAACTACTGTCATAAAACTTTTCAAAATTATTAAGATTATAAATAATTCGTCAGAACCTAAGGTACTGGAACAAGCTGATAAAATATTTTACATGTTCTAGTTTACACAATGGTAGTAAAATAATTTAATTCATTATACCCCAGAATACAAGGGAAATTTTTCAGAAATGTTTATATCAATTCATAGAAGGTAGTCCATAATTTTGTCACTACATGGGGGTAACTTCTGAGTTTTTGAGGTTAAAACTAAAGAAGACACTCATGCTTGAACAAACAAAACCCTTGGTGTCCCTGAAAGACAGAGAATACTGAACTGAATGCACCTAGTCTCTGACTTAGAAAGGCTCTTCTTATGTGCTGAGAACTTCTTTTTACTTCTGATTTTTTTCTTTTTTATCCATGTTTGCCTAGCATTGTCAAGTGCATATTTATTTAAATCCTGACTTCATCTTGAATTAAATTATTTTTTCAGTTAAAGGTATTGAACCACAGTTATCAATCTCATGTCCCCAGTGGTAAACACTGAGTTTCCATATGTTGATCTATGCACTAAATTTGGCAAGTGTGTAGGAGGTGATGCTTGAAGACATTTTTGTAGTTGTTTATTCAGGTAAGGTAGCTCTCCTTCCTGTTAAATTAAATATTCTTTTTTAGTTGTATGCTTATTAGGTCAGTGTATTAGTTTCTGTCACTAATGTAACAAGTAACCATGAACTTGGAAGCTTAAACAACACAAAATTATTATCTTATAGTTCTGTAAGTACCAAGTCTGGTATGGGTCTCACCCAACTAAAATCAAGTTGTCAGTGGGCTGCATTCCTTACTGGAAGCTCTATGGAAAAATCTATTTCTTGCTCACTTGGGTTTTTGGGCAGAATTCAGTTGCTTGAGGTTGTAGGACCCAGGTACCCACTTTCTGGCTGGTTGTAGACTGAAAGTTGTTTGCTGTTTCTAAATCCTGCCGCATTTCTAGTCTCTTGGTCCCCTTCCTCCAACTACAAAGCCAGCCACTGTGTATCAAGTTCTTCTCAGTTTGAATTTCTCTGATGCACATTTTCCCCATTCTTTTCCACTTTTAAGAACTCATCTGATTAGACTAGGCTCACCCAGATAATCCAGGATAATCTTCCATCTCAAGGTCCTCGTCTTTAATCACATCTGCAAAGTCCCTCTTAACATGTATGATAACATATTTGAAATTTGAGGAGTCAGACATGCACATCTTTGGGGTGAAGGCCATTATTCTGCCTACCACAGGTAATGAGAGTTTGTTTCTTACATGTGTTTACAGTTGGTTATATCATGTAGAAGATGTATCTCAATATCATTCAACAATATTTTTTGGCAGTGCTCTCTTTGCCATTTACTGTGTTGCCAATTAAAAGATTTCCTTACATTTTTTTCTTTATAGGAGGAAGTCTGATGGTAACAAGGAGTCTCTTTAATTTCTAATTCAGCAAAATTAATATTTTACAGATATTTGTGCTACTTGAAATTTAAAAATCATTCTCTACTTTGTTATTAAATAATCCATTTTAAAAAATCATTGACAAAGAGAAGCATTTATCTTTCTTCCAGATTCTGAACAACAGAGATAGGATTCTCAGAGCAATTGCTGGTCCTGGAGACCCTTCTGAATTGTGAGACTGACCCAGATTAAACTTTCCAAAAAGCTATACCAAATTCACATTCTCAGAGGCTTCTATATCCCCCCTAACCACAATTTGTACTCCACTGCACATAGATGCTTTAGCTGCAGCCACCACTTTAGTTCAAGGTGTGGTTCGAAGACCTTGATTATCATAAACACCTGCAGAATCTGTTAAACAATACTGTGTACACACCAGGCTCTGTTGCATGTTGTACTGGGGAGGAGATGCCAAGTATCAGGTGATTGCGACATATTCTAATGTTTGAGAGCTGTGACTTTTCCTTTCATCCAAAATACTTACTTTAAATATTCTATAATGTCAACATTGTTTATGCTATCACATGTTATTAAGTATTTCCTTTGATCTTTAGAACTTCTCTAATAAAACGGTTTAGTACTTCAAATAAATGATTTATAAGAGATGATAAATCCATTATAAAGTTTGAGATGACAAGATATCTGGGCTAGGAGTTAAGAATCTGGCTTTAAGTTCTGACTCTGCTACTACCTAGATTATAACCACAGACAATGTATTTTACCTCACTAAGCCTCTGGTAAATGAATTTTTAAAAACATGGTCTATATCTCTTTGTTGATACATCCATTCAATGAATGCCTAGTCTGTGCCACAGAGGAGACACAGAATGAAGCACCTTTGGTATTAACTGATTGGGAGAATTACACCCACAAAGAACAATTTGTTGCAAAAAAAGTGAAAATGTAGAATAAAATTCATATTTAGTATATATTATTTAGTTTGTAAATGTAATTGGGGTTTAGAGAAAGAAGAGATCATTGAGAATTTAATTGATTATATTAGATGTAGGGAAGCGAGTCTTGAGCTAGGCTTTGGAAGGTGTGTGGCATTTGGATAATAGAGAGTAAAGCAGTTAATGTGAAAAAACTACAAGTAGAGAAAAGAGTGAGAAAAACCACAGGGAGGAAAAATTATCATCATGTGTTACTGAAACAGTAATGCCCTTGGCCTAAGCTGAGACTAGAGTTAGGAAGTTTGAAAGTTTAAGTGAACCAGATATTTCAGAACCTTTTAAACTAAGATGCTTAGGTTGAATTAGGTAGGTTAATGAGGGAAAACTAGATTATTTTTTATTATTTCAAGGAGGAACATAAAACTAGAGTCTTAGGCACACTTTACTTTTATCATTCAGGGCAGACAAAAAGTGAGAGACTCTGAAAGATCTTTAGAGATAGATATAGAAATGCAGGCATGTGGGCTGGGAGAATAACTATCAAAGAACTTAATGGTAGAATGAATTGAAATGATGAAGCAAGAGAAAGAATTGAAGATGGTATTAAGCTTTCTAATATAGAAAAATGAAAAAAATTAAAAAGTTAAAAGACAATTCAGAATAATTCAGAATTTGAATGGGTTGTTTGTGAACATGCTAAGTCTAATATGACAATGGGGTGTAAAACACAGATATTCCATCTTCATTAAAAATAGTGAAGTACTCACATACATGATCAGGTGCAATATTCATTGGCATAGAATCACAAATGGCAACACTTGGCACTCTTCCTGGAGCTTTCACTTGGACAGGAATGGGGTAAAGGGGAGGGTATCGACTTTGGACAATGGCAAATGGTAAGAGAATTATAAATGGTAAAAAGGATGAAAGAGTAAAGGTGTTTTATGTAGAGTTGAAGTTGAGGTTGAGGTGGTTGAGAAAGGCCTCTTTGAGAGGGCGACTAGTGAGTAAAGATTAAAACAATTATAAGGTGTGAGCCTTGGGAATACTCCAAGCAGAACCTACTTAAGGTTTAAAGGCTCTTATACGAGAAAAAGTTTGCTTATTCCAGGAAGAACAAGGTCGATGTGGCTGAAGGGTAGAGAGCAAGAGGTTGGAGATGAAGTCAGAAAGATTGGCTGGAGCAATAAATCTTTATTTTATGACTTAGTGCATGATTCACTCCAGATACATATAATTTTGGAATGTACAAAGAGCTGAAATGTGGTTTAGTTAAATCCCTTGATTTTGCAGATGAAAATTCTGAAGGTCAGATATCCAAGGAATATGCACAAAGTTACATAGTCAGCTAAATTTGGAAAATCTGATCATCAGTCCATTGTTGTTTCTATTACTTAGCAAAGTCCTTCAACATGTTTTACTTCTTTGTCCAAAACCAGCAAGTAGTCGTTGTTACATCTTGGTATCCAAAACTATTTAATACCATTAAGAAAGGTAACTGTGAAGGTTTGGAAAACGTGGGTGTGTTGGCTCTAATATACATGTTCATCTTTTTTCTGTTTGCTTTTCTTCTCCCCACACTTTTTTAATGTCAAAAGCAACCTTAAAGAGGAAAGAAGGCACAGAGGTAGCCTATGGGAAAGGTGGTTGAGGATTTGTGGAAATCACTTTCCCTTGCTTTGCCATGTGGTGCATATGAGCAAATTATATCTGGAAACTAATCGTGCCTTTTGAAAATGATTTGTTAGTATGTTTCTGTAATATATTGTAGGTTCTTGGCATTCTTTGTGTAATGATTGTGTCTTGTCTTTTCCCCTTGGTTATTTGTGTTTTCCCCATAAACTTTTTACAAATGGGTATGACTACATAGATCCCAGTATATGGCAGTAAACATATCTGACACAAAACATTGCATAAATAAAGAAGTAAATAGCTATATTTCTTTATAATACATTTTAATCATTTGGTTATTGATGTTATTCATGTTTCTGTGAATATTTTAAATCAAGAACTTATTTGGAATATCTCCACATTATAGCATTAATTTTCCCTTTTTTTTCAACTTAGCACAGTGTAAATTTTAGTGTCAGTACAGATTTAATGAATTGATGGAATTATACTTTTTTTTCCTTAAGCAAGTAAGTTTTGTTAGACATCTACAATCAGGTATTCTGGAAAATTTGAGTGTCGCAGAAATACTGTCTGTAATGATAACTAATTTTTGGATTAGATATTTTTTCAAACTCAATTTGCACCAATAGTTGTAAACAGATGAATGGGAACTTTCTGTGTTATTTGTAGTAACAAGTATAGATAGCCTTGATCCTCACTGTTTCATATTTCATTTCTTTTTTTCCCCTTAAGAAAATGACCCACAGGAAATGACTTGATGAGGGATAGCACAAAAGGAAAGGAATGCTTTTGTAGAATTCTTCAAAGTGATCCACGTGACTCTTCCTTTTTCTAATTAGAACACTAAGTCTTTGAGAAAAGTGATTCACTCAAGGTCATACAAGTAAGCAAAAAACCTTGATATTCATGTTCTGATTCTTAGCCCAAAGCTAGTTTCTCAATTCCACTACTAGCAATGATGATCATCTCACTTGCATAAATTCAATTTGTGGTCTGAAAGTGATTTCTGTGAAAATAGGAAGCTTAAACATCTCTTTCTTATAGGTCCAGTCTATTTAGACATTTTTGCAAAGATTCTGATCTGCAGTTAAGTTATATACTTACAGCCAAGAATCATTTTCTTAAAAAATATTCATCATGTCTTCAACGTGCTTAAAATAATCTAATAGCTTTTCATTACACTTTTAATAAATTTCACATTTTACCCTGGCCTACAAAACCCACATAAGCTGGCCAGCCCATCCTGGTTTTTCCACCTATTTTGAACCACTTTTCCCCTTAATTACCATGTACCAACCATGCTATGTTTCTTTCTTTTTCTTGGATATACCAGTTACATTGCTTGTGGTAGGATTTTGCTCTATTTCTTCTTCCTGGACCATGTTTCCTCTTCTGATCTTTATTAACGTGGTCAACTGGTTCTTAGTATTCAGGTCTTAGTTTATATTTCACCTAGAGAGACCTTCCTTCCTCACCTACTTTAAAATAGCCTTCCAGTCGCTCTTTAAAGACACCCTGCCTTCTTTCCCTGTATCTCAATTCTACTATCTGAACCTTTCCTGTTACATATTTTGGGTGTTTCTTTCTTTTTAAAATATACCTTTTTTCTCAGTAAGACTGGGAATGGGGACTGTCATGGTTACATTTTTTATTACTTCCCCTATGCCCGGACAATTGTCTGACAGACAAATAATAAAAGTCATTATAGGGTGTTGAAGCAAATAGAGTAGTGGAAATGGCAGAAAGATGGGAGGAAATGTACATATGAACATAGCTAAAGGATGCATCTTACCACTATTGCACTTTTCCAATGAGAGACTTGGAAGGCAATAGGAAAAGGGTCAATGTGTCAGAATGTGGAAAATCAGGTGATTATGGCATCATTGGGAGAACAAGATAGAAATTAATGTACCAAATATGGAAACTTAGTCATAATCTTTGTTCTCAGAAATTATGTTTTATTATTCTTTATACATACATATAAACGTATACGTTACATTTTCCAAGTGTTTTAAAGGAAGCACATGTTACATTTTATAATCAGAAGAGACCCTTTTACAAAAGAAACCATGACATGGAACGAATAAAATGATGGGACATGTATTCATTCCTACAGTTGAAAGTATAGCAAAAGGAATATAATACTCATACCATCAAAACTATCCTAGTCAATGTTTGATAAAGAATGAATAGAATCAACAATTTGCTTAATTCAGACATTGATACCAATCTCCCTTGATAAGTTTCCTACTAGTAGTAGTTGTAAGGAATTGAGAAATGTAAGCTTAGCTGGCATGGATAACAACTCAGAGGCAGTTTTGGTTTTTTGCCATTAAATTCATGGACAGAATTCTGTTTTATTTGTTCTCACCAGTTGCCTGCTTTTGCTCTAAATACAGATAGTTTCCAAAAGATTCAACTTTTTGCAAGCCTATGAAATCACCCTGTGGTTTGTTCAAAGATAGTAAATATTTAGGTCATTAAATATGAAATGTCCGATTTCAAATCAAAAGTTTAGTTTATTACATCTCAAACAAGAAGCAGTACAATTAATCCAAGTGTGTGCCTAAACTATTGACACAATTCTGCCATCCTAACTGTAGTTGCTTAGGCCAGCAGTGAAGAAGCCTGGAGAGCAAATGGCGATGAAATCACTAAAGGCATTTTCCACACCTTGTTAAGAATTGAGTATTTTTCCTTGCAAGAAGTGGTCCAAAGCCTGGAAGAAGTGGTAGTCAGTTGATGCAAGGTCTGGTGAATACAGTGGATGACAGAGTTTCCAAGTTCAGCTTCTGGAGTTTGAGCAGCATTTTTTTTTGCAACATGTGGTCTTGCAAGAGGATCGGACTGTCTCTATTGACCAATCTTGGCTGCTTAATCACAAGCATCTTCATCACTTCAACTGGTTACAGTAGACATCTGCTGTAATTGATTGACCAGGTTTCATGAATCTGTAGTGGATAATACTTGAGCTGGACCGCCAAACAGATACCATTAGTTTTTTTTGATGAATATTCGATTTTGGATGAGGTTTTGGCAATTCATCTTTATTCAGCCATTTTGACAAATGCTTGAGATTGTCAAAAAGAATCCATTTTTCATGTCACATAAGAATACAGTATAGAAATGGTTCACCTTTATGTTGTGACAGCAAAGAACGGCAAGCTTCAAGATAATTTCTCTTCTGATGCTGTTTTAATTCATGAAGTGCCCATTTATCTAGGCTCTTTGCCTTAATGATTTGTTTCAAATGGTCCAGTATTGTTGCAATGGTAGTGTCACACCTTGCTGCTAATTCACACATAGGTTGAGATGAATTTGCTTCCACTACAGCTTTCAGTTCATCATTATCCACCTTGCTTTCAGGTCACCCACGTGGCTCAGTTTCAAGATTAAAATCACGAGAATGGATGTTCTCAAACCATCAACGTACTGTGTGTTCATTAGCCACATCCTTCCCAAATACTTTGTTGATATTTCAAGCTGTCTGTGCTGTAGTGGTTCCACGATGTAACTCATATTCAAAAATAACATGAATTTTTGACTTAACCCATGGTTTCACAAAAATTGCTCTAAAAAATCTGAAAGATAATCACAAGCCAAAATGTGCATTTGAAAGAATGAGGATGTACCTTCACAATAATAAAAAAGAAAAGAAATGTCAAAGTGAAATGTCAGAGATATCAACTGTCAAACTTAGTACTTAAGAAAATCGGACATTCCATACTTAATAACCTAACAGATTCTTAATCACCTTAATTTAGCTTAGTATTAACCTTGCAAAAATTATCTCATTTAACAAAGCTTCAGACAAAAGATATTTAAGAAAATCTATGCATTTAAGAAAAAAATCAGAATGTAACTGGAAAAACATGTTCTTGCATACATTAGTGTGCAAATATATTTGACAAATACATTTCAGATGTAAGTTTATCACTGATTAATTGGATGAAAGTCTATGGTGAAACAGTATGACAGTGAGAAATAGTTAAAATATTTAGGGAAAATGAGATCAAAGAGATAAAATTGCTATTAATACCCATTCTTTTTTTCCTTATTTTACGTAAAGTAGATGGTTACAAAATATTTTAACTTGGTAAGTATTTTAAAACGTATACACATTGATTATTTGGAGTAACATTTTGCTAATATGCTAAGTTCCCCTCCTTCCCACCCAAGTAACTAGCTATTCACGTACTTTATCAGTGTTAGATAAAATTTGGG
The DNA here is from genome assembly GCA_023783475.1 of Daubentonia madagascariensis. Lineage (NCBI taxonomy): Eukaryota > Metazoa > Chordata > Mammalia > Primates > Daubentoniidae > Daubentonia > Daubentonia madagascariensis. The sequence goes on along the minus strand of JAKFHU010001684.1, from coordinate 16,359,554 downwards.
AGGTTACAGGGATTAAAAATGAATTCTAATATATGAGGGTATAGAAAATTCTAGATTGAACACTGAAGTACTACTATGTGTTGAATGAAAATAGAGTTCTGTGGTCAAATAAGTTTAAGAAACTAAGTTTGACATACAAAAATTTCTTGTTTCAGGTTTTTTTTTTTTGACAGGGCCTTGCTCTATTGCCCAGGCTAGAGTGCAGTGACATCATCATAACTCACTGCAACCTCAAACTCCTGGGCTCAAGTGAAAATTTCAGAACCTTTTACTATGCATAAAAGTAAGCATACACTGAGAAATATAGAGACCTCTAAAGACTCATGGAACTTTATATCCACTTGGAGTGTGAAATTATAGGTATCAAGATGAATAATGACCAGATCCAACTAAAAGACCATGTCAAATGCTGGCAGTGGGCCATTTCAGAAGTATGTTTTTTCCTGTTTCCACATTTCTTAGCAGGATATCTTTAGTTTAGAAATGGCATCTTGGATGGAAGCCCCATAGAGATAATGTTTTTCCTAAAAAGGGTCTAATTAGAACCAGCCTTTTTCTAATATTTTTTGTAAAAATGGCCCACTCATAACCAGCCTTTTTCTTATAAGTTAACATATGATTCATTAGGTTTCACTGTACTTTGAAGAGAGATTTCTCAGACAATTCTCTATCAAAAGAAAACTCACATTTTAAGTTCTCACTTGATATAAAGCTCATATAAAAGCAGTATACTTTATTAAGGAGGAGCAGGTGCAGTATTTTAAAGCATAGTATCTGGGACAGACAATCTTGAATTTCAAACTAAGCTGTCTTTCGTAGTAAATTATAACCTTGAGCACCTTACAAAACCCTTCGAACTTCAGTCTTCTCATTCGTAAAAGGGGTATAAAAGTGGGACTGTATCAGAATCAAAACAAAAACAAAAAATTTGGCACAGTGCTGGGATAGAATATACCTGAAATAAGTAAAACAAATGGTTATTATTTTTTAAATTCTTGGATTTCAGTGAAGACATATGAAATAGTACAGATCTATTTCTAGCAAAAGTGCTATTCCCCCAAACATGTATTCATGACAATTCATATTAAAATTGCTCATTTTATATCAATTTCTGAAAGAAGTCTCTTGCTTTGTTTATTCAAAGAGAAGAAGACTGGACAAAAGACAAAATTTTTGTTTTCACATACGTGTTTTGTCATTGTTTAGACAAAATCATTATCTCAGTATATTTTTTCTTGGGCTGCTCTGTTTCTACTAGAAATTTGCAGGCAAATACAAAATGCTCTAGCAATCCTCTACTTTCTTCTCTTTCCTGAAATTCAATGAGGCCCTGAGGGTAAGCATCTCAAGCACACCAATGTTGTTCTTTGTGATTATTCAGATGATGTATTCTGTCATAAATCAGATCTTTGAACTGATCTAGGTTATACATGGGACATAGCACACAGCAAGACAGACTGTATATTGTGTCTATCCTAAAGCATCAAGACTAAACAATGAAGATTGTGACTCCTAAAGGCACACTTTCATGACCTCATGGATTAAATGGACAAACTTAAATATTTAGAATACTGAAATGGATTTCTTAGTGTAGAAAAATGTGCATAAATGTGTTTATGTATAGAGGACAGTTTTACAGATCTGATCTGCATTGTAAGTTCAGGCCTTAAGTTGTCTTTTAACCTGAGGCCACTGATATTACTTTCCCATTTTTCAAATTTTCTATGTCTTATTTGTCCTTCCAAGTATTTCTAAGTTCATTCTGTGCCTAATGAAAGTTTGAGCACCCAATTATATGAATGAAGAGAAAGTGGTTTCCAATTATTGAAGAGAGGATTTTATTCACTGTGAAGTTTAAGCTACCACACAAGTTATCGTAAATCTAGACTATTTGTCTTAGGGCTTATGAGATCTGGGTTTATATTTTCCCATTAATTAGTTCAGTACAGAATGAGAGAGTAAAGAGTATACTCTAATTATCCTAATTTTATTTATTTTACCAATTATCTACTGATCACATCATATCTGATTTTACCTAAAATATGATTCTTAGACATAATGTTACATTTTACTCATACAAGATTTTTCATCTTTTTCTCTGTTAAACCATTTGATTTTATGTTTTATTCTTTGAGATTATGATTGTGTTGAGTGAAGTCAATACATATTTTAGACTGTTGAGATATGAAAATATTGTACACAGTGAATGAAATGACTCAGGTAGATCCACATAGAGGAATTAAGTATATATTTGTACTTAAATATAAATCGAGGGATATAATGAAAAATCAAATGGAATTTAATGTAGTTTGCATGCTGGTCTCAATTAAAATCTATTAGCTGTACATATTAAGCAGACAATATTTTCTATTCATGAAAATTCCTACCTTTACCGCACTAAGGTTGATATTCATGCCCGTCAGCATTTTGGCAGCTCACTCAAAAATGTATTTTCTTCTCCTTCATGTTTTGTTTCAATATTCACTTAATTTAAAATAAAATTTTCATCACCTCATCTGCTAAAGTAGCTCAAAACAAATTATTCTCATTCAATTGCTAAGATTGATTTCCACTGTAACCTTCCTCTTTGATTTGTGTCTTCCATTTAATACTGAATTTAAACTCTGCTCTTACATTTATAGCCACGTTATTTCATGGTTCTATTCTATTCTCTTTCGTTTTTAAAATATATACTTACATGCTCTTTTGCCACCACATACATTTTCTTCGTATTTAATACCATCTTCATTTGCCTATTACTGGGATTTCTCTATTAATCATTATTACATCATCAAAACAGAAGTTTTATTTATCAACAACACTGCCGGTACTAATGGAAAGACTTCCTCTTTCTACATTCCCTAAACAAATGTAAATAACTATAAAATCAAACTGCTTTTTTTCTGTTTGAGGTTGATCTGAATTTATTTTGGTGAGTGAAACCCCAGATTTATTCACTGAAACAATGTCAACTCTAGGATATATGAGAATATACATGTCTTTAATGATATGAACGTATTATTGTCAGAAGTTTATAGCAATCTTCACTCTGAAATCACTTGTAATTATTGTTATTGTATGAGACACGTGAAATGTGATGTTTCAGGGAAATCAGGTTAAAAATTGAATTAACAAGAGGTATAATTTTAGCCTTATGAGAAAAAATTTCTGCTCATGGCTCAACAACTTGGAGTGATTGTAGTAAATCCTCTTTTAAAAGAAGGCATGTTGCAAATTATCCTTCCAGTCCAGAGAATTGGGTATTTTTTTAAACAAATGATGATGAGATTATCTTGAATGAACAGTACTTGGGGGCATGCCATTCCATTGTGTTGAGTCATTTTTTTGGATGGCCAAGTCCAATGGCCAGGAACAAAATTTGGCAGACTTTAAACTCAAGAGTCAAAATTATAAATAGCTAATATGCTGAATTATAGAATTCCAAATGGTCAGATGGCACCTTGAAGTTCAGTTTAATTCAGTAAACATGTATCAAGGGTTCTATCATGGCCAGGCAGTGTACCAAGATGGGTAAGACGTGGTTCTTGCTCTCTAAGAGCACACAATCTAGCTACAGAGAAACATATGTAAGCAGAAAGTAAATATAGTATGTGCAGTGATAGAAACATGCAAAATAAATTGAAATAGAATACACAATAAAATCTTAATAACAAAATATTTTTCTATTATGTAGTTTACAGAACAAGATATCTTGCAGCTTTTCTTTTCTGTATCATCTTGTATTGAGTAAATTTTTAATCTTTTATGAATTTCAACAAAATCTTATTGAAGCCAATTTTAAAATTTTTCTGCCATAGTACTTCAGAAAAAATAACTTTCTATAGAGAAGACACATCTCTTCCACCACATGGGTTCACATATCTCCAACTCTCCCTCCAACATTTAAATGTCTCTTAAATTATCACAGTTACATTATTTCTGAACCATATTCAGGTAACATAAATGCTGGAGGACAAGTGACTTACCTAACAGTAGCATAACCCAAAAGTGTTTCCGTGTATTTCCCTGTAGTGGTAACATTGGCAAATGACACTGTATAGAAGGTGCACATGTATTGTGAATGGGAAGAAGTTAATTGGTTTATCAAGGCCACAAAATTTATGGCTTTCACCCCAGTGGCAATGGGTCATCCTCTCCCTTTTCCCTTCTCCAGAGATATATTTATCCCTTGGAAGTATGTGCCTGAATGTGCCTACCTTGGTCCTTTTTGTCTCTATGCTTATAAATGGATATTTTGTTTCTAGCTGTAAAACTATTATAAAATTAATACTCATGCTCCCCATTTTCAAATCGTATATAGCAGAGTTTTGTTTACTGCTGGGGTTCAGATAGTTGTGGGTATGCCCGCTTGGCTGGATCTTCCAGGAGTTTCCAGGTATAAAAATTAAAAAGCTTTTATGGGAAAAAACTTTTTTTTAATGGGAAAGATTGAGCATACAAGCTTAGCACAATAGCACTGTCTCATTGTGAAGGCAGATGGGTGATAGTGAGTAGAGAATGCTCTCTGTTATTTAGATTTGTTTCTTGACCAAGAGACAAGGATTTGTGATATCATGGCTGTTATGGAGTTGAAAGGATGATGGGTACAGAGGGACTACATGAAAGTAAGACCTAAAAGACCTCTTTTCTTTATCTTTCTCTATGCTCTGTAAGTCATTAGGGAACAAAGCAGTATGTCTTTGATCTCCATGAGCAAAATGTGACCAGAACCTCCCACCTTCCTCATATGTGGATTACATCATGGTGCCAGAAGTACACTGAGGGCTCCAGTGCAACTTCAACATTTCAAGAGGATATTGGTATTTCTGAGGCAATGGGATTTGGATAAAAATGGGACCTTTGCAAGAATCCAAAGTCTTGAGAGTAAATGAGGGGTAAGAGAAATTATGTGAGAGACATGTATGGCTCTCAGGAATGTCTGAGAGGCCTTGAAAAAGGCTAGAGGTCACAGTGACTTTGAGTGTTTATGTGTTAATGGGACCTTACTTTCAATCTCAGATTGGTATTTCTTGGTGACGTAGCAGCTCCTAAGCAATCATTGTTCTTCTAACCTTATCTCATAAGTACTGAATATTTTAATAGTTAATTTATAATCTCTATCAAATTGGGGAGGCAAACTGTGAGCCTAATCAGTATTTTCTCAGCACTAAAGAAAGAGGAAATAATTACACGTATTTGTTAAATTATACGCTTTTGTGTTTGTATATGCATCAATGTGGAGTTTTAAAATGGCAGCACAATATTGCTAATTGATGAAAAGTTGACTAACTAAATTTCTTATAATTTTTCCTTATGAATATACATAGATGCATAAATTTGTAGACTAAGGTGGTTAACCTGTCATTTTTATGCCACTTTCATTGGTGTTTGACCCAGTTATGAAAAAATAAAAAACCGGACAATGAAGAGTTACATAATTTAAATAAGTACCAACCACTGTCTGAATTTATCTTCAAGCATCACAACTGAAATTGGAACTTTCCAGATCACTTTAAATTAAATTGATTAATAATACATCATGTTAAAATGAATTTTTCATGGTTTGGGAGCTAATGTTCTCAATTATTTAGCAATGCAAAGTGTAGAAAACCCACATACAAACAGCATGCAGGAGCTGATCCGTGAACTTTCCCTTAAAACAAGATGATAAATGGCCTATTTTTCTATCATACTAAAGCAATATGTTAATATGTTAATTTTTTCCATTGTGAAAACATTTGCTCTCCAGGACACCAAATCAGGACATATACTGTTGTTAATAAAATAATAAGACAAATTTTTAAAAATTTAAATCTCAGCCATGAATGTATATAACAGGAGAATGTGTAAATTAATTAACTTCTTTAGGCATATTAGTTTTATGCCTTTTGAGTTATATTTCCACAGTCTTTTTAGTTCCATCTTCTATTTTAAACAGAAACTTAAGTTTTTAGTATTAAGTAGTGTTGAAAGGATTATGTGCTTCTATGCTTTTATTTAACATTGAGTCTACATTCCATATGTTTGTGGGGGGGACAAATAATTTGCATTAGAAGGCATTAAAAAGAAAACAATATGTGATTTACATTTTGAGCATTATATTCTGTGTAATTAAACTTACACTTAAAAGCTTGTGTAGTTGAGATGATAAATTAGTGGATTCTTTCCGGACAACAATTTTGCCATGCTCACTTTTACCAAACTTTTGAGAGTCAGAGAAACACTAGGATGTTGATCTTCTCTCTAAGCAAACATTTTAATGTACTGATTTATAGGAGAGATGATGTACACAAGGCACAAGGTCATATAGCTTTAGACAATGAGATTTGACAGGCTCTCTAGTTATGTCATCTGAAGACACTGCTAATATCTCTCTCATCATTATCTGCTCCATCAACCCACTTCCCTGCCTCCCTTCAGTGCGCTTTGATGGAAATCTCTCCTTTGTGATGATGTAGAGTTTGAGTTGGCACTTCCTACAAATTTTTTTGAGCAGTCCTATAAAACCTTATATTATATAGTGTTTAGATGATTACAAAATCATTGAGAGAAAAGTTGCTCAAAGATACTAAGGCTAGCATTATAGATATATCATTAAAAGATTAGTTGTTAAATTAGAATCTATCTTGCTGTCCTGGCAATTCAGTTGTCATGGCTTCATCATCATGAACACCACACACCTTCAAAAGATGTTATTTTTTTAATATAATTATTGTAGATGTTTGAACCAAATGACTGGAGGAAAAAAACCCTGTTACCTGCGATGAATGTAGGCTCACCATTGCATGGTGTAAAATCTTATTATCAAAACATGCCTTAGAAATCATCTAACTCAATTTGCTCATTTTTGTCTATAAGACAAGTCTAGCTAAAAAGAGTTTAGATGGCTTGTCCCAGGCCGTATCATTGGCTGAAAAGCCAGGAATATAACAAAAGATTTAGGGACTTCTTTTACAGTGTTCAGTCCAGGACAACAAGTTGCTATGCTTCTACTCCCTCAGTGTTTAAGGGAACTAGGAACGAGCAAGGGGAAACAAAACAAATGAATAAACAAAAAATCTAATTTGGCCAGGGTTTACCCTGCTAGTTACAGAGTTAAAAGTGGAATGAAGAGCTCTAATTCCAGTTCCATTATACTCTTCCCTTCATAAGGAGTTAACTGGTTAAGATATTGAGAGAAAAAGTTTGCATAAAGGTGTCAGAAAAAAATGAGGGGTTTATTCAAATCACTGGAGAAAGAAGAGCTATAGTCTGAAAAAGTCCTGAGTGGTCACGCTGTAGTACAAGTCATTACACTGAAAACATAGGTCACAGACAATAGTATTCCCAAGTAGAAGACAAAATCAGAATTCATTTTTGATTGTCTCTGCAAAACCAAACAATTAAATTCAAAAAGAAAATTGGGGGAGGCGGTGGAAATCACAAGCGATTTTTGAATTTGATGGTTTATTCTTGCCTAGACCATGGGATGGCATTTTCCTTTAACTGATTTTTAAAAAATAATTTTCTTGCAAGGATGTGTTTTCTATCATATACCATACCAAAATGTTCTTCAACTTTTAAAGTAAATTAAAATGGAGATCAGTCCTGAAGAATTCCTGAGCAAAGTGAGTTAGTCCTTGAAAATAACCTTAACTTTGTGTAAATTGCAAATATAAGTGAAATTTAACTTGAATTATTTATTGTAAATGCTTATATTGGGGGGGAAAAAAAACACTTAAGCTCAACCAACCAGAAGTAGCTACCAAATTTATAATTATAAAACTAGGAACTTTCCAATGGGATAGTCCAAATTAGGCAACTGTATAACTGTAACCAATCAAATAATGTTGTCTTTTCTTTATTTCTGTGTTGTCCTCATTGCATTCCCTTGGTGGAGCTCCCTAACCACTTCTCGTTTGGAGTTGCCTGATTCATGAATCACTATCTGCTCAAATAAACTTTAAAATTTATTGTGCCTCAGCTTACCTTTTTAACAAAACCAAACTCATTTATATAAAAATGCCAAAAAATTGCAAATAAAAATAATCATATGTACTATTTATAGTTACATTTGGTTGAAGATATACTCAAAGACCTTCAAATCAGTTTTGTCAATTGTTAACTGAGTTAGTTTGTAAGTATTACTAGTTGCCTAGTTTACTGGTGAAAGGAAAATTTATGAACTAGAATTCATTCAATTATTTCTCATGTGCACTATAACTCTTTGTGCGAAGCAATTCTTTTTTTCACTTATGAGAATTAAGAATGTCTGATTAAAGTACCCATGCAACTAGATTTAAATCATGTTTTTATAAACTCCTCTAAATAATAGGAGAGTTAGTACCATTTTTAAAAATTCTCCAACCCCATGTTTTTGTTGTTTAGACTTTACTGACAACAGGTGTAATGGGAATAGTAAACAGAGGGTTAAGGAGTAAACACAGACTAATCACCACAAAATGGCAAGTACATGCCATATCATGTCATCAAATGAAATGCCACACTGCCAGTTATTTGTATTTCTTCTGAGTTCAATTCAAAGCCATGAACAATACTCCCACCAAACCTATGTTTTGGGGGAAAATGAGAGACCAGAAAACTTGAAAGATGAGCAGAAACTGCAGGAATACTGTGACTTGACTCACTTTTTCAGCATGGGCATAATGACAACATGATGTTAATGGATAGTTGCATATATATGCGTAGTAATTTTATACATTTAAATTAAAAGAGATTTTTGTTCAAATAACACAAATATGAATGGAATTGGGCTGGAAACTTTTTTTTATTTAACTTGGCCTCCAGTGAAAATAGGTGAAGGTGACTTGTTTTATTACCTGAACTACTTTTTTATTCAGGGCAATCAAGACCTTCTAAATGAACTACCTGTGTATCTTTTTTTTTTCTTCTCCACAAAGGAAGCTGTAAAAACTAGATCACATTATGTTACAGCAGTGATAAAGACTTATTTCCTCTGTCTATTGAGGAAAGAGTTGTTCATTGTGTTTTTTCTGTGTATGTAGAAAACATGGTGTTCTTTGGATCAAACACATCAAGGCAATTTAGCCTCATATTTTATTAATGGTAATGGGAATCATGTATTAAATCCTGGAAAATTGTACTGAACAGCTACTTCCAATGTTATATGATTATATTCATGATGGAGTGTTCATTTGATGTTCAATATGGAACAGCTAATTATAATGGGTTTTCATTGCAGTAATAGTGCTATATCAGTAGATAGAAAGGCCATTACATCCGTAATCAAGAAAACACTCTAATCAGTGGTTAAGTTAAACTTTCTCTATGGTCTTACCTGTAGTTGTCTGGACCATACACACTTCCTGTTTTAGTATATTATTTGTCATATCGCTGGTAATAAGATAAACACTTAAGATATTGCTTCTCTGATGCTCTCATTGTCTTATTTGGGGGAAATAACCATGGATGACTCTACATCATATCATCCATTTATTTATTTGGCCTTATTGAAAAGGTCTTGAATGTTATCATTACATTATTAAGAACACAATTTTTATCAATTTTCGGCTGATTAGAAAAGGCCTAACTACATATAAAAGTTAAACTCCTACGATACATTTAAATAATGAAGTGCTTAAATAATGCCAACATTGATCTACTTCTGTGTATATTTTAGTCTAGAAAGTTAAAAGTAAAACCTAAATTACAGGTCACTTTTTAAATTAAGTACATGTTTAAGACAAGGATTAGCACCAAAGATGGCTATGTTCATTAATAAATAGACTAATATAGATGTATACACACATGCATATATAATTTTATGTGGAGCTCTTTTTGCTGATGTCTGACATTTTATATCAATATATTAATATTAAAATATTCACATTTTGTGTTAATCATCTATGAAAACTATACTTCAATCAATAGCATTTTTCCTCAGGAAATTCCATCTACTTTTAAATTAAATAATTTTTCTATAGTAGAATTTCACATTTTCACAGAGTATTACAAATTCTAACTGACAAAAGATATTTTATTTTTCAAAAAGCTGAACTGGAATTATTTTATATCTCCACAGAAAACTGTCATTCCATTCCATGTGCTCAAATACATAAAAGATATCACCGATAAGTAAAGGATATTCCATTTGTGTAAGAAGTAGGGAACTGGCAAGAAATAGTTTGTGCTCACCCCTGGAGATGATCAAGAAATCCATGCTGATATTTAATGGCTCTTAGCAGCAGGAAAGCAATGAGACTATTTGGGGCATAACTAGTTTCACACTAACGCTAAGTGTTAACGCTGTTTAACGCTAAGTGTAAAACATCTATTAGGTCACTAAATATGAAATGTCCAATTTTGAATCAAAAGTTTAGTTTACTATATTTCAAACAAGACAATTAATCAAAGTATGTAGCTAAACTATCCCCACAGTTTTACCATCTAAACGGTAGCTTGTTTATGCCAGATAAGTTGTATTCAATGGTAGAAGCACAATAGTTTGTAAATAGCTAGCATTGTTGAATTAAGAGGGGAATCACCTAATTTCCTGCTCCTGAAATACATGTGATAGTGATAGATATGATTTAAAAAGAATAAGCAAAGAAAGGTCCTATCATATGATATTGAATGGACATTTTCAAGTCATGCATTGTGAATCATAGATTCATAATAAGTGCTTTTTGCCAGACTGGGTAAAAAGGCAGCCACACCTGACACTGTAGGACAATAGAGACTAATCAATCTACTTTGGTATGACAAATATAATTGGAGATGAGGACCTTGATTTGAGGTCCATGGGCCTCCAAACAGTCCATGTATAGAATTCACATGATTGTGACATTGGATGAAAAAAGATTACATTTCTATTTGCACTATCCTATCTACATTTAACACTTCCTTCATTTATGAATGTAGGCAAAAAACCACAGTTGTTAGGAATATCTGCATCTTTGTCAATAATAGAAGTCATGCTATTTTCATATTACTTTAATGATAGGTACAAATATCATTCAGTACCTATCATACATATAAGTCATATAGTAATTTGAATGATTTTCATTCATGTTTATCAATATTTCAAAATTGTAAGTTATTAGAAGTGCTAATAGATCTCTATATTTAAAGTGTTATTAACAATGTATATATATTATTTCATCATTTATTAATATTCTTATAATTGTCTCTCAGTATTTTAAAAATGTTCTGTGAAATGGTCCAAAGGTGTGCATAGCACAGAAACATCCACTAAAGCATGCTAAACTCAACATTCTAGCCACCTAGAATTTCTTTCTGGAAATTTTCTGGTCTTCCCTCCTACGTGGGCATGTCTCTAGCATTGATCTTTTTATAGTTCTAAATCAATAACACAGCCTAGATCCTGTAAAATCTTGGCTTCTTCTATCACCACAAATTTATTCTCATCCTACTTGCACCCTATAACCCAACCACATGGAGTTCCTTTTTAATTCTTGAATAAGCCATGCTTCTCCTATCCCTGGGCCTTTCCACTTACTGCTCAATTTGCCTAAAATAGAATTCTGTTTTTTTACTTCACTACCATTCCTTTACCTAGTTAATGTGTAGTTAGCCTTCTGACTCTCCTAAACCAAGAGAGACACTCTAATTACAAAATACAGGACTGCCTGGGACACATGTATACTAAAAATTATTCATTTTTATCTGAAATTCAAATTTAACTCGGCATCTTTGTATTTTTATTTGCACGTAGAGTTTTAGGGATCAGTTTCTCAATCAGCATCAACCATTTGGATGAAATTAAAACATTATTGGTTTACTTCTATTTCCTTTAATTCTTTTATACAAAAAAAGGATGAAGATGAAAAGCATAAAGATTGCCAAGTGTTTGTGTTTATGAACATAAATGAGTGTTTACACTGATGTAATAAAGATGGGAAGTGTTTAAATGTGGATGAAGAGAAGTGAGGAGGAATCAGATTTCTGAAAAAATTTGGAAAACTCTGTGTTAAATGGAAGTTGTCAAGGACTTGTAGCATCGGCAGATGTTCTGTCAGTATTCAAATGGTACCACTTTGGTGGCATCCATCCTGGAATACATGACCTTTATAGTACCCTCTAGCTTTAAAATCCAATGTGCCTCAGATATAAAGTATATCCACAATTCAGGAATCACAAGAGGAGATAGCAACGGAAATAGCCAGGGAGTAGCTTTAGAACCTTGTGAAGGTTACTGAGGAATTGGAACTCTGTGGAAATAAGAAATGAATACAAAAATGATCAACAGAGATATATTTCCTGCAAAGTCCATAGATAATAAGGAAGATAAGACCACTGGATCTAAAAACATAGGAAGTACTCTTCTTTTATGGAGAGTTTCATTAGAGTGCTTGGTCAAAAAAGTAAAGTATAATGAGCTATGAAGGAAAGATCCAATGCAAGTCATAGAATTTTGGAATCCAAAAGAAAAAAAAATGAGAGAGTGGGAGGAAGTTTAGATGACAGGGTTGCCTTTTATTATTTCTTTTGCTTTTCTTTCTTTTAAAAGATAGAACGAAATATGCTTGTAGATAGAAGGAGAGATTAGTAAATTTCAAAGAAAGATAAACTAAAGATCATTGGAACAGAAGAATCAAGTTTGAAAGAAAGCTCTAAAAGAAATGTGAGAGTAACATATTACAGAATATTGATTTTATAAGGCAGAGAGAAATATCTTTGAGGTTTCACTGAATTATGAAAGGATCCATACCCAGGGATATATGCATAAGGGCAATCATCATTATGGTGAGAGAATAGCAGGAGAAGACAGGCCTGGTGCACCTAATTGCTTATTTAAGAGCACACACACGCATGCCAATATATTGTGCCCTGCTAGTATATATTTTCCCATTACCTGACTGTTATTCTATACTCTCAGCCTGATTGTACTATTCGAAGTTGATCAATGAACATTAGCACTCTATAACACAAATGCCCTTAGCAATGAGGGCTCTACATGGCTCTCCTGTTAGGTGTGCTTTCAACAGGGGCTATTTTCGCCACTGTGTTCTTGCTTTCTGACATTTATTATGCATTCTGGTGAACAGTTTTGACCTTAAGTGCCTAAAAAATGTGTGCAACTGATAGTGCTGGAGACCACAGGAGGTGGGGGAAGGGGGAAAATATCATGCTGGCTGTAAAGGTGATAAATAGTAAAAGGAGGTGCTATCAATGAAATAGTCAAAATATGATAATGATGAACAGACAATGGAGGATTAGTGGACATACTTTAGAAATTTGAAGAGTACAACAAATGTAAGGAGAGCAAAGGATGGTTGTCAGAAATAGACCTATGGCTGCAAAAAAATATAACCTAAGTCATATTGTAATTTCAGGGGGTTTGAAGAAAATGAAGGAACAATTCCCAACTGTGATGTCAGGAGAACGTTCCTATACGTTACCAATTCACTAAAAGGAGAAACTGTGTCTTATCAAATGCCATCTACACAATTGATAATCATTATTAAACGATGTATTCTGTTGCTCACCATGAATTAGGATGAATGTTTATTATAGTTGTTATTGTTTAATTATTACAATTATATTTTGGCAAAGTAATCCCATTTTAAATAATCTTTTAAAATGAGCAGGCTCCCTTTTCAGATTCCTTCTAAGAATCTGGCATTTTGTGAATTTCTTAGCACAAACATCTCAATCAGTCACACCGATTAGTATGTATCTTTCTTCTCTGGCTTTAGACACTGCAAGTTCAACCTTGAATGAGAATGTTTTACTCATGTTTTTATAATTTCCAGGTTTAAAAAATGTGGATAATCTACTATTGGGGAAACTTGTGTGCAATAGTCACCTTACATTTAGCATATATAACTAGTTTTGATGCTATAAAATGGATGATTCTATTTCTCAGTTTATGTTTATGGTATGAAGTAAGGAAACAGGTGGTGTTTCTGCTTCAGTAGTCTGTGTCTATTCAGCAGAAAATATTAAAATATAGAAGACCTTATAAGTTCCATCTGCCTAAATACCTGGTTCCCCATCTTCCTATAGGTTCCAGACATTCACATTCAGCATTTTTGTAATGAATCCATCACATAAGAACAGTCCATAAGGAGCATGATTGTTTAACCCTACGGATTCCTCCAAAAGAAAAAAAAAACAAGAAATGGATCATTATATTGTATATTTTTTATATTGTGGAGAAAATATTTGGGAATAATTATTTCAAGAGAAATTCTTAGGAATTCCAAAGGAAAGTTTTGAAATCATCTCTGAGTAATTTAAAAAGATCTCCAGCACTCATTCATCTATTTGGGCTGCTAAAGATTGTGTAGATTTTCTTTGAGAAAAGAAGTGAAAACAAATGCTTTTTTAGATTCATAATATTGTGAAAATGCTTTAGTACATAAAGGGTTAGGTTTGGTATTCTAACACATCCTAACTCCATTCTATAGTCTAACAGAGACACAAAAGCACAATCCAATCCCTTTTTTTCCCCCTGTAAAACAAATACACTTCATAGATTCTGGTTATCATCCCTTTATCAGAGGTGTAGCATGCAAATATTTTCTCCCATTCTGCAGGTTGTCTGTTCACTCTAGTGATAGTTTCCTTGGCTGTGCAGAAGCTTTTTAATTTGATCAGGTCCCATGTATTTATTTTGGTTGCTGCTGTGATTGCTTTGGGGGTCTTCTTCATAAATTCTTTGCCTAGGCCAATGTCCATAAGAGTTTTTCCAACGTTTTCTTCAAGAATTCTTATGGTTTCATGTCTTAGGTTTAGATCTGTTATCCATTGTGAGTTGATTTTTGTGAGAGGTGAGAGGTGTGGGTCCAGTTTCAGTCTTCTACATATGGCCATCAAGTTTTCCCAGCACCATTTGTTGAATAGGGAATCTTTTCCCCAGTGTATGTTTTTTTGGAATTTTTCAAAGATCTGGTGACTGTATGAGGTTGGTTTTATATTTGGGTTCTCAGTCCTGTTCCATTGGTCTATGTCTCTGTTCTTGTGCCAATACCATGCAGTTTTGGTTACTATAGCCTTGTAGTATAGTTTGAAGTCTGGTAGATAGATGCCTCCCAATTTGTTCTTTTTGCTTAAGATTGCTTTGGCTAGACGGGGTCTTCTCTGGTTCCACACGAAGCGTAGAATTATTTTTTCTAGATCAGTAAAAAATAAAATCAACAAGAAAGAATAAAACAACTCAATTAAAAAATGGGCAAAGGACATGAACAGAAACTTTTCCAAAGAAGACAGAAAAATGGCCAGCAAACATATAAAAAATTGCTCAACTTCTCTAATCATCAGGGAAATGCAAATCAAAACCTCAATGAGATATCACTTAACTCCAGTGAGATTGGCTCATATTAAAAAATCCCCAAACAACAAATGTTGGCGGGGATGTGGACAGATAGGAACACTTATACACTGCTGGTGGGACTGCAAATTAGTACAACCTCTATGGAAAGTAATATGGAGATACCTCAAAGAATTAAAAGTAGAATTACCATTTGACCCAGCAATCCCACTACTGGGTATATATACCCAAAGGAAAAAAAGACATTTTATAATAAAGACATCTGCTCACGAATGTTTACAGCAGCACAATTCACAATTGCAAAGTTGTGGAAACAACCCAGGTGCCCATCAATACATGAGTGGATTAATAAAATGTGGTATATGTATACCATGGAGTATTACTCAGCAATAAGGAACAACAGTGAATTAACACATCTGGTATTATCCTGGATGGAGCTAGAGCCCATTCTTCGAAGCGAAGTGTCACAAGAATGGAAAAACAAGCACCACTGGTACTCACCATCAAACTGGTACTAACTGATCAACACTTACATCACACAGGGCAATAATATTCATCAGGGGGTGGGTGGGCGGGAGGGGGGTGGAGGGGATGGGAAAAACTCTCACTGAATGGATGCGGGGAGCACAGTTTGGGGGATGTCCACGATTGTAGCTCTGACACGGGCAGTGTACGGGCAATATATATAGCCAAAGTGTTGTAGCCCCATAATATTCTGAAATAAAAAAAAAAATACATTTCATAAAATTTCAGATAAATGAAAAGTTTATGTGGTTGACTAGGTTTCACATTTCTCTACCATTAGTAGTGAGCAGAAGAGACCTGGATAGAACTTTGGGGTTTGTATTCTCTTGAGCTGAACCAAGTGAGAGTGACAACGAGGGAAGCATCACCTGCTGCAGCCAGTTTCCTGACCTTGTCCCTCTGAGCTGCCAATGGTGATCTTCGTAGCAGTGGCACTGACAGTCTGGCAACAACTGCTTCAGCATTTTGGCCCCAGGTGCCCTAGAATAGTTTCTCTACTTCATAGACAGATTTCTCTTCTAACTTCTCACCTACAGCCATAAGACTTGAGGATCCAATTCTGATTTACAATACCCTATAGAATAAAGATAATATATTAAGTCTCTCCTTTAACAAACATTTCCTAACTTCCTAATATATGCCTATCATATATTAAGTAGCTCTTGTGGATTTGAAAATTAATAGGATAAAGCATTACCCTCCCAGAACACAGTACAGTGGACACACACACACACACACACACATACACACATAATGTCTTAAGAACAATACAGTGTAATATATGCTACATTCAAGCTATAGACCTAGTGCTCATGCGGGTAGGAAAAAGGGAATATCTATCCTTGTCTGGAAAAAAAGAGAGATGGAGAACATTTATAGTCTAACATTCATGAAAAACCCATTGTTAGGATTGTTATGAGGATGGAGCCACTTAGAACAATTCTTAGTGCTGTATAACTATCAGTTCAATAGATATAACTTTTATGGCTTTGAGAATACATTCTAAATTTCTTCTTTTTAATTTTCCAGTTTGGTATGATGAAATAATATGTAATAGCTTGGCATAGATCAGAATAATGTATGTTATTCTTCCACAGGAGCAATTGGGTTTTCCTCAAAAGCAGTAAATATTGAAATCAAACTAAGTAGAACATATTACAGCTTCTCTTGTTTCAATTTAAATTTAATGAACTCTTAGTAGAACTAAATGTCTCATCCCCATAAAGTTAGAGGCACAAGGTTTACAGAAACTGCAACTTCAATGTTCTTCGACAGTAAATATGACTATAAATCAGTGGGCACATTTATTTTCTTTCAGGACTTTGGTTTTCTGCCATCTGCTAAAGTGGCATCTTGCCCATTTGGAAGATTGTCAGATTATGCAGGATAGAGGTGTTGCCTCCCTATTCTACTCCAGACTTAAGACTGACCCAATTACTTTGAGAGATGGTAAGGGAAAGGCCAGCAATCAATACAACAGTTAGCCTAGCCCGTTCAGACTCCTGGTCAACCTGTCCAGGACACCAGGACAGTGACCCTTTCCTCAGTGCACCAAGTATACCTGATTAGGAGCAGGGGTGAGGCAAAGTGGATATGTCTCTTCATGTTTAATTACAGAAGACATACAATTCTCCAGATCACCAGAGCTTCTAGGCAGGCTTGGAAATATATTCTTATTCAAAAACCCCAAATGCTTTCTATGTTTCTTCACTAGAATCTATCCAGGTTCCCACCTACTACCTTAGACAGGGTAGACCTTACAATTCCACTTCCCTGAAACCATAATAGGCTGCAAATTCTGCCCTTACTTTATAATATCAATATGAATAAAAAGTAATTTTGTTTTTAAACTCACATTTAATATGGAAACAGTCCTTCAGTGATCAAAACCATGTAAGAGCTGAATATTCCCTTTTCAAAGTATCTCACACATGCTATCTGGTTTTAAATTGATTTATCCTTTTCCCACAATCTTTGTGTTTTTGATCAGAAGCCTATTTTTCTTTTCTTCTATTTACTTTTAAAGCACTGTTAGATATATTTTAATATTGTATTATACCCTATATCAATAGGTGCTAACTGGCTGGAATTTTTAGGAACACTTTTCAGGAAAAAAAAGGAATTTATATCCTGGTCAATCAAGCTCATAGGTAAATATTATATGACTAATAAAATTTGTTAGCTTTATGCCCATATATAATTCATATCTTTATTTCACTATACTATATACTTTTTGTGTTCCCTTTTGAATATAAACTAGAAATTACTACAAAAGAGACAATTACATTTTAACAAAAGACTATGATTTTAGTGATTCTTCAATAATTTCATTAACAGCATTGTGATTTTCTACCTAATTATCACCATTCTTCTTTACACTTGAGTAGTTTTTACCCATCACAAAAATGTTCACATTCATACCTAAACAAGAAACTTTGAGTGTCTTGTGTCTCCTGGCTTTTCTGAAGGCTTATTAACTATAACACATGATATAACTAAATACTTTCAGTGAACAGCAGAATTCTGGTATCAGATTCAAATTTATTTTATAAACTAGATCTAGATATTTAATCATTTAATTTCTCAACACTGATTGCAGACCTGCCATGAACTGGGCATCATACAAACAGACAAGTAATTAGATGATATCTTGAGCATCATATTCAGGATGGTATTTAACAAAATTTTGTACTGAAAATACAAAATATTGTTTAACCAACGTTGATTAGACATAAAGAAGTGTAGGTATGACACAGGTATTCAGGCATGACTGAAAGATCGTGGGTATCAGAACTTTCTGACGATATTCACCTATGCATGCTTGATGTAGATTCCCTTAGAATTCAGAAGTAATTGCAACTTACCTCCCTCTAGGCCTAACCATGTGCCCTCAACTTTTCATTTACATTACATGATAAATCTAAACGTTCACAACACTGATAAGTCAAATTTTATAGATTCTTTATTCACAGATTCACTTTTCAGGAAACTCCACTAGCCCTCTCATTTTGTTTTTCTAATATTAAAATAACAAAGTGACTCTTAAGTAGCCCTTTTTATCCCTGGGTGGAGTTTGTGTTCTGTTTTGACATTTTATATCAGTTCAATTATCAAAATCTCTGTAAAAATAGAGATCATATTGATTAACCTTTTCAACCCTAGCATTTAGCTCAGTGCCCAAAACATAGATAGTGAGTGTTTAATAGTTGTTTGACAAGTAAATAAATTAAACCAGCTGGAACATTTTTTATGTGTCTTATTTGAAAAATAATGCTTAGAAAATCTTAAAAGCTTATTATGTGTATTTAAAATATTTCTATTGTTTATTTCATAGAATCTAAGCTTTTTGTTAGTGGACTTATAAAATTCTCTTACTAAAGAATAACAGTTGATATTTCATTAACAGTTCTGCAATAAAACTATGGTATAAAGGATTTATCTTCATCGAGTAACCAAACAGGTAGAAGAAACAATTTGCCTTGTTACTGAAAAACTTAAAATGTCAGAATCCTTTGAACATCACCAACTGTGTAGGAAAAAGTTGATAAAGAGATAATCCATTGTTTCAAGAAGTATACTGTTTAAATATACCTACATCTTTGGTTTTGTGAAAGCATAACACAATGGCCTTTTATTTTTCAGCCAAAAAACAAGCATATTCAAAATAAATTTAAAAAAAGAAATTCAACCCTTAGTATTTAGATATTTCTGCAATATTGTAAAAATTAACATACATAGTAGTTTTTCAGAATTTTATAGTGAATAAAACATAGTCTTATAATATTAAGAAAGACTTTTATGTATTTACAATCATATGAACCACAAATGTGGTGAGGTTTTAAATTTATAAGAAAGATATTATACCATGTATTATGGTTGGATAAAACATGGGTGATGTAGTAAATCTGAGAGTTTCATATTTACGACTACTCTTTGTAAGCATTAATGCCAGTAGATTAAGCTTAGTAGGGCAAAATAATGTGATTAAGTATTCCCAAGGTAGTCTTAAGTATAAATAAGCAGAAACGTAAACCTAAGTATGTGATCCTTTGCAGGAGAAAATATCACAAAATGGAAAGGAATATTGATGCCAAATGAGTATTTTGTAACACTAAAATGACAAATAAGGAAACAAGGGAGAAAGTTATGTGCTAATCTTATACCAAATAAAGGAAGTTTTGTTTACTTTATTTGTCTTAAATATCAAGACCATGTGAATGTGCTCATAAATTTATTGGTATTTTAATGATGATAGGTTTTAAATGTATTTTATTTTATATTAACATCATTCATTTTTGAGATTTTGGGACACTGAAAAATCAAAAAGTAGAGACATAAATCAATACAAGAAATGAAGGAATGACTTCAGCACAGGTGTTAGAAGCTGTTGCTTAGAATTATTAGAATCTCACCTACAAGAAAAGGGAATAGATTGATAAAATGGTAATCATCAATGTTGAATGTTTCATTCATGCTGTGTGGAGTTTGCTCTCCTACAAAGTTGTTTATCAGCATATCTAGAGCTACAAGGACTTTTGCTCAGGTAAGACTAGAGGAATGATCTAGATTTTGTAGAAATAGTACATATGCTGCTCTAGAGATTCATGGTCTTCAAGGTATTTAGATAAAATGAAGACACTAGTATGGAACATTCAAGTATTTTTCCAAAAAAATCTATTTTAAAAGTATATATTTTACTGTATTAGTTATATTTTGCTACATTGAAGATTACTCCAAAACTTAGTGGCTTAAAAAAGCAAACATTTATTATCTCATACAATTTGTGAGCATTAGCCACCTTAGTTTGCTATAGGTGGATGATTCCGGCTCAAGGTTTTCATAAGGTTGTAGCTAAAATGCCACACAGGACTACAATCATCTAAAGGCTTTACTGTGGTTGGAGTGTGTAAGACAGCTATTCACATGGCTACGAGCAGCAGATTTCAGTTTCTCAGTGGCTACTGGGAGGAGACCTAAGTCTCCGTCCTCTACTACGTAAATCTCTTAACACAGCCGCTGAATTCCCACAGAACTGGGGATTAAAGAGAATAAGGAAGAAGCCACAATGTTTTTTAAGACTATGCTTTGGAGAAATGTATCCTTCCTTTTGCTGTATTCTATTGGTCACATCAACCAATACTGATACAGTTTGGGAGGAACCTACACAAATATAACAACCGAAAAACAGGGCACTGGGGCCATCTTTGAGGTAAGCTACCACAGTGAGAGAAAAATGAGGAAGGAAGAAAAGCGGGAAGGAAGGATGGATAGAAGGAAGGAAGGAACTTCAGAATCTTGGCAATCATTTCCTTGCCCTTGAGAAACTAGCATTTAGATACCATGATCACCATCTCAAAATTCAATTTCATTATTTAAGTTTAGTCAAAGTATTGATGTTTTTCCACAATTAGTCAAATAGCTACAATCTCCTAGGGTTCTCATGTTTAGCAATTAATTGGTCAGAATGTTTTCTTTTTAATTAGACTGCATTAAAAACCCTACAACTTGGAAAATAATAATGTCTTCCAAAAGGGAATTTAAAGTTGTATGACAATTGCATGATATTTATAAGTTTAAAACTTTACTACTAAATAAAAACCTTAGATCAAAGTTGCCATGTTTAGCAAATAAATACGCAGTGCATTTAATATGAATTTCAGATAAACAATATATAATGTTTAGTATAAGTAAATATATTAAATAAACATTTGCAATGAGAATGCAATAAACTTTTACTTATCTTAAATTAAAGATTAACTGGGTATCCAGTATTTTATCTGGTAACCTTACCTTAAATGGCTGTCAAGCTACATTTTGGTCAAACATAATAAAATTTTAGATGTTATAAATTCTTTGCTTCTATGTATTATTTTTGCTGCTTAAACCTCTATATAAAACAATAAACACATGAAGGAAAATAGGTCACATCCATAGCTATTATCCATTAAATGTGTGTATGCAAATGTATACCAAAACTTGAGCATGAAGATGACTTAACAATTGTATAAACGTGTATATGTCCAGGTTTACTTGTGAGATTGTTCATGTCCATGTCTAAGAACATACATGATAGCCGAGCTTCCAATTCTAGTTCCGATTCTATAGTCAATTCTACAGATTGATTTAAACCAGTAATCTAACCATTTTAAGGCTGTAGAATTCTTTAAACCTTAAAGCTATAATAGAGTTTAAAATTCATATGTATCCATCTTCTTTCTTTGAGGTTTGCTGGCTGTTTTTCTCATTCTTTTCCTGAATTGAATTTATCCATCTCAGGATGCTACTACAGTAAAATTTAGAAGAAAATCAAGAGTAATTCCAAGGAAGTTGAACTCAGGGAAATAATAATACGATGTATCTTATCATCTATGAACGTGTCCTGTCCATTGCTTTTTACATAGTGTTCATTTATCACATGGAAGGTAGATTTAGCTTGACTATACTTTTCTGTTGAGGTCACATGTAGGGTGCCCTGACCCAAACAGGCAGTATGTAGAATCACTGATTTTAAATTGCAAGGCCAATTTATTTACTGCATGCATTCATATATATCCTCAAACCACAAATAAATATGTGAAATGCTATCACAGTAACATTTAAATATTTGATAGCTGTTGTATTCAATGTCTAGTTCAAAGCTGAGTTTGTATAAGAGAATGATTCAATCTTTGCACAAGACTATATGAATCACTGTGATTTGAAGTTTGGATTCCAAAATTTGTATATAAGAGATGGTAGTACACTGAAGCTTTTGAAATTTCACTCGAAGCCAAATTTTTTAAATATATATGATTTGGCATAGAACCATGCATAGAATGGAGCTACAATTTGGTATTCTAAGGAAAAGCATTTCATAAAAAGTCATTAAATATGCATAATGTTAAGGATGATAAAGGAGAAGACACTAACTGCTCTCTAATCAGAGTTAAGTCACCTCTGGCTGGGTTTCCTAAACTGGATAAAACAATGTTAGTTTTTCAGATAGTACTATGCAGGGTAATTGATATTTAAAGGGAAAGAAATTAACAGATGGCATGGAAGAAAATTTTAAAAATAGTTTCAAACACCATCCCCAATCCTGCCAATGGTTTGGGAAGTATTTTCGGTTCCTTCAATTAAAATGTCACATGTGAATTTTAAACCACACTGAAAAATGTTAGTGTTCTTCTGAATTCCGAGCAAACAGACAGATGGTTTAATAAAACAAAAAATTGAGATGGTTTGAAAATTATTACACATACTTGTGCCTTAAAAATTCAGATATTTCCCTTTGTAAACAAAGAACAGCATTTACAATGTTTTTCACTTTTGTTTATGCTACAATCCCACAATATACACAAACGAATAATGAAAAAAGAAAAGAAAAAAAGATGATATTGCTTCTAAAATATTGCCTGCTACTGCTGGGTGTTTCCCCTTTTTTCATGTCATTGGCAGTCATTTAATTATGCCATCACCATCTCTACCTGGTGGATAGAAACTTATGCCAGTTGGCTTTTCCTAGCATTTGGACATGCAGTGCATGAAGAGGACATGGTAAAAGCACTTCTGCTCTCTAAAATGTAAGTGTGCTCTCTAGTGAGCTGACGCCTGTCAAGGATGTAAGACCCACTGCAAAAGGTTAAGCATATACAGTCCCAGGATTGGAATGACAAATTTTATGTCTAGTAAGAACTAAAACTTTGTTGGATTTGCAAGATTTTGTGCAAGCCACAGCATTTATAAGACAGGCAATATTCTTTCTTGAGAAAGAATTTATATTCTCTGGCAAATACTGAGCAGAGTTTTGTTAGAAGAGCCTATCCATTGAAAATTGTGTAAATATTGGCTACTTATATTTCATCTAAAATATTCCATCCTCAAGTGTGATTATTGCAGTCAAATGCTAGAAGGCATTAATTGTATAGTGGCAACACTTCAATTTGTGTTATATTTAGAAAATAGTATGTGGAATTATGTATACGATAGATATCAATTTATATGTCACCTCACTTGGGGCCATTTTGACTTTTCAATTTTTAAATATATATATTTGATGGTAGCACACATTTTACATGAAGTAAACCTATAAAAAATTCTATCAATCTCTTTAATTGCTATACCTAATTTTGCAGAGCCATAGACTGGGCAAGTTAAACAACTCAAATATGATTATAGCTAGAGAACAACTCAGAAGTAGAAATTAGTTTGCAATGTTAGATGCCAGATTGTGTCACAGGGGTAATTGCATTTTAAGAGTATATATCCAAAAGGAAGAATTGCATGTTAAATTCTTAGCTTTCAATGTTAAAGCAGAACATCTTGAACCATAGCTATTGTAAATTTTAGTTAAGTGATCAACTATGACTTATTTAAATGTGCACATTAAGTGAATAAACAGACATTTAGAATCTACCTGAAACATGAGATTTTGAGAAAAATGGTGTTAGCCCTAAATTCAAGGCGTTGGGCTCATGGGGGAAAAAAGAAGCAAAGAGAGTCGTTAAAAGTTGTGGCTTGATAACTTCAGGATTTTGGTTGTTTTTACATCTCTTGGATATTGAATTGTGGTTGTATGTTGCTCCAAAATATTCAATGGAGAAAGAATAAAATTTTTAATGCACATTTTCAGAGAATAACCATAAAGAAATAGAACGTGTAACTAGTAGGGCCTGTCATTAAGAATTATTCATTTGTTTATTCACTCATTAATTAATCCAGTAAATATTTATTAAGTAATAACTACATGACAGGTACTACGCTAGGTGCTGGGAAATGGTGAGTCAAAAAAGACATGGGTCACTGCTCTCGTGGACTTTAAAACTAGTGAGAAGATATAAACAAATATAAAATGGGATTCTGCTGAAGGTTACAAAAAAGAGGTACAAAGAGCTTTGAATCAGAGAGCAAAGTTTCCCCTAAAGAAAGTAGCACTGATATGGACTAGAAAAAGAAATAGAAGGTAATAATGAATCAAAGAGCTAAATGATATTCAGGCAGAACAGCATGTACAAAGGCATTCTTGCTATAGGGATGATGCCAAGCAAAAAAAGATGACCAAAACAACTGAATTGCATGTGCTCAATGAGTGCAAGTGCCTTCCACATGCCTAGCAAAATTCAGGGCACATATGACATACTCCACAATTTCTTGTAAAAAAGAAAACTGAAGAAAAAATTTAAAAACTGTAGTTAATTATCTTTGGTCTATTTTTAATATCTGCCTGTCAATGAGTGATGGAAGAGCGAGTTGAATCATGTGCTAAGTATTAGACTTTCCTCCTACCCTTTTCCTCATGCTGTTGACTTGCAAGGATATATTCTTCACACACCCACAGTGTGTAGTTCATCACATTGGGGGTTCCAAGGAACCTTGCTTTCTGGTATTCATGCACTTATGTCGTCCTCTCTCCTCAAACCTGGGAAGCTTCTATGGATCACTTTAACTAATAGAATGTTGCAGAAGTGACTCTATACAAGTCCCAGACCTTAATCTTAAGAAGGCAGCTTCTACATTTGCAATCTTGGGATCTCTGAACTGTGCTGGATGAAGCCTGTCTCTTTCATTAGAGATACCACCTGGAGAGGGAGAGGATGTGGGATGACATGGAGGGGAACTGAGAAATTCAGCTAACAGCAGAGCTGAGGCCCCATAAATATTATCCCAACTGAGTCCCAAACGAGGATTTGCACATAAGTACCTTATTTGGAAGGGCATCCTAGGATGCATGGTCAGGGGAATAAAGAAGTAGTACGAGGAAGAGAAGAAATTTGTAAAGGGTGTTTTCCAAGCAGAGTTCACTGAAAGCAACTGAGGTGCAATTCCTCTGGGAAGTCTGGGAGGCGTGTAAAACACACCTCAGCTATCTCTCTTCCAAATGCAGAAATGAATTACGTATCTACCAAATCTCCATCCATCACTGGTAGAGGGCTGCTCCCAGAAGTGCTATCTCTCTGGCACTTTCAGCTTGCCCTGAGCAAGGGCCAAGGGTACCCCCGTGGCACAACAACACATGCAGGCAGAGAGTCACAGGTGTTCAAAGTAAATAGCCTTTAGAATCAAGAAGTGAATGCTGACCAAATATGGCAGAGCTTTGAGCAGTCTGCCTCCACTATAAAAAATAAGCATCTCAGGCATGTAACAATGTTACTTTGGCCCATTATCCCATCTCTAGCCTAATGCCTAGCATGTACAACAGAAAGTATGCTGAAAATGTGGATATTAAAATTTGAATTTGAGTTTTTGAAAGGTTTTGTGTTGTAGTAAATGGACTTCATATATATTGAATACTGGAACACATTGGGATGAAATGAAAATGTTCATTCTATTCCACAAAAACCAATCAAGATCCCCTTCTCCTGGCAGAACTAAAAATTATATTATGTGCTCATTTTTAAAAACTTGCTGCTTGGCTGTTTTATACAACATCAAGATATATTTTGAATTACTTGGGTAGAGAGAGGGTATAGGAAATTTTCTAAGAAATGTAGGATATTGGTTGTACTGCTCCTTCCTTTGCCAAAGTTCTCTGAGTAAAACTATGATTAATAAAGGTAAGTACTGGAACAACTTGAATGGAAATCACAGAAATTTAAGGGAAACATTTCCTGCTCTTTAATTCAGAGCTTTTAAAAAGGAACGGTTGGTCAAAGGAATATCGGACATTTGGAAGAAGAAAAAGGCCTCTCATTCTTGAAAAGTTTTGTATTCAAAACCAGAAGGGAGAACTGTAGTTTTCGGAAGAAGTAGATTGACAACCTAAGAGTTAAACACCTGCAGAATGAGGCTCAGTTCAGCACAGAGTCATTAACATTTTTCGTCATTATATTCAGTACGTCCATGTTCATCTCATCTCATCAGCAGTGGGAAAAAAAAAGTGTATGTGCATCCTCCAGGGAGAAAACAAGAGAGACAATTTGTATCTGGGTACAATTCTCCCCTTGCCTCTTTTAGCTAGATGAAGAAATCCTGCAAATTAAATGTGGAGCCAAATAGTCATGTTAATAATAAGAGGAATAACTTGAAACTTCTTGCTCTAGGCTGGAATATCCAGTCACCGCTGCTAGGCTGGTTTTGTCCCACACAACTTAACTTTCACTCCTAAACAGAAAACTTTAATTGTGTTGGGATCCGGGTATAATTTGGTAAATGTGCTACATTCAAGGGGACAGAGGAAGGAAGAAAAAAAGGAGAGAGAGAGAGAGAGTGAGCGCACTGTCATTTCAAGGCGTATAGCAGTTGCCTTGGCAGCGTCCACCCCCTGCTTGCCTTTCAGGAGAAACACAATGAATGAAATAGCCAAAGACCATTTTCTTGCTGGGCAGAAGAAAAACAGGTGAGGACTCTGGATAATACACATAATGAGGAATTGAGCTACTAGTACTTTCAGACAACACAGAGAATACTTTAGAACTCAATTCATTTGTTATAGATGAACTATAAATTTTCAAGAATTATAGGGCAAAAAAAGCCGAGGGATAGATATATTGTGTTCATCTTGTGTCAGAAATGTATTCCTCAATCTCATAATTTAGCCAAGAAGCTCTTTTGGGTGTGTCCCATAAATCCTTCCTGAGACCTTTTCAGCCTTTTCTAATTTTTTTTTTCTTGAGTGGAAAGAGAGCAGAGTTAAAAAAACCCTTTACCATATGTTATTCTTTTCTATTATTTTTATGGAGTTGGCTCTTTATTTTGTGGCTTGGGGCAGTCCCTGTTATAGAGCAAGTGCTATAGAAGTATTAGCAGCTAACATTACAGTGGTCTCCTTTTATCCTCAGTTTCACTTTCTGCACTTTCGGTTACTCAAGATCAAAAATGTTAAATGGAAAATTCCAGAAATAAAAAATTCATAAGTTTTAAATTGTGCTCCGTTCTGAGCAGCTTGATGAAATCTTGTGCCATCCTGTCTGGGACATGAATCATCCGTTTGTCCAACATATCCATGCTGTCTACACTACCTGCTCATTAGTCACTTAGAAGCATTCTGGTTATCAGATTGACTGTTGTGGTATCACAGTGCTTGTGTTCAAGTAACCCTTATTTTACTTAGTAATACATTATAATAATAATTATTAGTTATTGTTAATCTCTTATTGTGCCTAATTTATAAATCAAATTTTATCTTGGTTGTGTATGTATAGGAAAACCATAGTATATGTAGGGTTTGCTACTAGACAAGGTGTCAAGCATCCATTTGAGGTCTTGGGACTGGATTCCTTAGGATAAGGGTGGACTACTGCACTAGTGCTACTGCTGCTACTACTGTTACTACTACCACTACTACTGTTAAAAATCATCTGAGTATGTTATAGAATTTCAGATAAGAACTACTTATGTCAGCATGCTTTATCCCTGCTAAAAATGCACTTTTCTCCAAACACTGCATGGTCTACCATGTAAAAGGTGATTACTAGAAAAAGTTAAAGCACAGTTTAAATGTTGACTTCATTCCAATTTTTCTTACTGTCTACCTGCATCAAGGTCATTTGAGGTTTTTTTTATCTCAAAATATTAAGGGGGTACAAATGTTTTTGTTACATGAATAGCTTTTATAATGCTTCAGTCAGGGCCATAAGTGTGGCTATCACCCGAATAGTGTTCATTTTACCTGTTACGTAGGTTTTTATCCCCCCCTTCTTGATTTCCAATGACTTTTACTTTTCTCTGTGCCCATGTGTGCCCATCACTTAGTTCCAAATTATTACAGAGTACATGTAGTGTTTGTTTTTCCATTCTTGAGATACTTCCCTTAGGATAATGGTCTCTAGTTCTATCCAAATTGCTGCAAAAGACATTAATTCATTTCTTTTTATTGGCTGAGTAGTACTCCATGATATATATACACACACCACATTTTTTTCACAGAATTGTGATAATAATTATCCTATAGTTTTTTTTTAACCTCCTTTTTTACTCCAAATTTATAGTGAACACTTTCAAGGTCATTGAAGATTTTTCTACACCTACATCATTTCTAAAGATTTTATGACATTCCATCAAAATGATATGGAGGCATTTAACAAATTTCATCGTTGGACAGGCTTTTTTGGTTATTTCTAGGTTTTTTGGAAATATTAAACATATTAATATTCCTTATCACACCCATTTACATGAAAACCATGAAAATATGATATATGCTATACAATTTTATGTTATTATAACAGACAGACTTCAGGTTATTTGCAAAAAAAGGGGAAGATCTTTTCCTAAGTAGTTAATGAATAAAATGAATACATATGTTACATATTCCAAGTATATTACATAAATCATATTTCAAAATTAAGTTTCTTAAGGTGTAATTGACCAGTAAAGTGTGCATGAACAAATAGAATAACTCAAATTGTCAAAATTCAATGGAAAAAGTATATTTTCTAACTTCAGATGCTATAGTCACTTGATATTGAGAGGGAAAACAAGCATAGCAAAATGTAGCTTTAGCAAAACCAGGGAAGGAAAGGAAGATGAGGCACTTGGTAATACTTTGTTTAATAGATATTTTCTCTTTGCTTAAAGCCAAGGCAGCCTTTAAAATATTCTCCTTTTTGTAAAAATGATTTCCAAACTGAAAGGGTGTTGAAAGAATCTTTCAAGGTGAGCCACTTTCTAGAAAATGCTCTTTTGCATGAATATGTGTGGTAGCAAATTTGAACTGACAAGAATATTTAATGTAAATATGCGCACTGAGTTTGTCTTGAGAGAGCAGTTCCCTGTGCTTCAAATGTAAAAATCTGAGATTTCTTGCAACTGATAATAAGGTTTAATAAAAGGAAATGACCAGAATACCACCAGTATGTTCACGGTTTTTCATGAGGAGAATATATATCTGAGATAATAAGCTCCAAAGACAGCCCACCAAGGGCAAAATCACTACTTTAGTTATTCCTGGTTAAGGCTTTCTGCAATACTCTAATGAGGAGATACTGCTGGTTAACAACAAGTTGTCCTCTTGCCAAAATTTTATCATTTGTGTCATCTATTTATGATCTTTATAACTTACTCAACTGTGGTTCCATAGATTATCCCTTCACAGCCTTTATAAAATTCAAGTTTAAAGAATCCGTCTATACATTTTTAAGGAGAGGTAAATAAAATTGTTAGAACCAACTGAAACTTTCTTTTAACTGAGCTTTATTAGGCACTTACTCTGAACCAGACTTTACATTTGTTAATTCATTTATTCCTCACAATAATCCTAAAAGGTAAACCTAATTATTCCTCAATTTGCACATGAAAAACTCAACTCCAGAATAAAATACCCAAAGTTATGCAAGTAGTAAGTGGTAGGAACACTAATGAAATGCAAGTCTAATTTATTTATTACCAACCTGGATCCCGGAGTACACAGCAGCTTTGATTACAATAGGTTCCTTATAAGAAATACATTCTTACAAAAGCAATTTATAAATTGTAAAGAACAATTGAAATATAAATTTTAAAGTACATCTCTGAGTGATTTTCCATTTATAAATAATTAAAAAGGAATGTCTTGACTTTTCCATTCATGTAATAGAACAGGGATCTTAAAACTTATGACCATGTCCCCTTATTAGTAAAAATGTTTTGATCTTACCAAATATATGTATTTAAAACTATAAATGACATACAGTATATGTTATACTAAATTATATTTATTATAAATTATATCCAACAGTAGAAATTAAAAATGATCAAGTGTATGAGTCAAATCGAAGTTCTTTTTTTCCTCTCTCCTCCCAATAGACCATTTTACATGCTCCCCTTTGTAGACCACTAGGATATATTCCTTAGCATTCACAATAAGCTTTCTAAAAGGAAAGACATACTAATCATGGTTGAAAGTAAAGAAATATTTCACTACTGAAGTATCCTATATTGTGTTTGTAAGTCTGGGGACTAATCCCTGGAGGGTTGGGGAGTAGGTTTCTACATTTATATAATTTGTCAGAACTCTCTTAATCAGACTCAATTTAACTGATTTGATGGATTTCCTAGAGGTGCTAAATGTTCATAGATGGTTGGCAACTCTCTAGCTAGAGTCTCTGCAGTTTGAATTGTAAACACATCAACAATCAGTTCTGTTTGTTCCCCCCAAAACAGCATTTAACTGTTGTGCATTATGCTGTGATGTAATCTTTAGATTTTACTTCTGGATCAGTGACACTAAATTAGGGAACACCAGATGGGGCACTTACACTGAAGAGAGTCTTTAAATACTTGTTCGACATTATTAGGTTGCTCATAAAGGAATCACTAATAAACATTTTAAAGAGGTTGAGTTGAATACCCATATATTGGGTATTCACAACATAGTAAATATTCCACCTGCTCACACTTACAGCAAACGTAGGGATGAAAAAATGTTTTTGACCCTGGAATAAAGAATCAATAAATAGCTTTACAGTACATTAAGTACAAAAATTAATTTAAAGAGTCTGATAATTGGAAAAGTCACTTATTGAAATAATCTTCAACCTCATGAACATTGTTTCTATTGTAATGCCAGATAATAGAAACGCCCAATATGTCAATATGTTTAGGAAAAGAGTGAGTCTCTTTACACATATTTTTATGCCTACAGTTTTATGTTTTCCCATGCTGCTAGAGGCGGGAAACTGGGTAACCAAGCAGAAGTAGGTTTTAGAATAAAGAATTGCTCGAGGAAGTAGGTATTCAAAATGAAGTTCAAATGACTAATCCAGAGAATGAGCAATCTCAGGAAAGTGTGATGGATGTTTCAGACAGTTCTCACTTTTACTGAAGTTTAATATTGTTTTTAAATGGATGATATTTGAATTTTAAGTTTTATAATTAATTTTCAGTCATAAAATTTATCTACTCTTTTAATCATAACTTATTTTTATTATTAACACCTTTTTTGAAATTTTCAGAGTGAGGGATTTTAAATCTGTCAAAAAAATGATGACAATTTTAAACAATTGGCTTTATGATGAAGTTAATTTAAACTTTAAAGATTATGGAAATTTGATGATAGTATATCTTGTGCTCAATGTTGAATTTATTAATGAAGATTTATAAACAGCATGAAATACTAAAAAATTAAATCATTCTAAAATGCTTGCATTTCAAATATATCTTTATTTCCCATGGTTTTAAAATTACTTAGATAAAGATATTTTCAAAGTATGTAACAGAACATTTTTATTAGAGATAAGTTTTTAAAAATTTGTAAAATACCTGTGATATCATTCATAATGGGCCAGGTTGTGCTATGGTGGCAACTAACCACAAAATTTTAGTGGCTTACGACCACAAAGGTTAATTTACCTCTCAAGTAAATCCACAGTGGCCACAAATACCCTTCCAGGGAGACTGTTCTCCACATTGCCATTCAGGTTCCAGGCTGCTTTAATAGGTCATGTAACAAGGTGGATCACTGGGAAAATGACACCAAGATTTTCAGTGCTTCTACCTTAAAGTGACACGTGTCACTTTCCCATATAGCCCATTAGATCTGTCCTGTTGACTAGTCACGTGGCCTTTGCCAGTTGCAAGGCAGGATGAGAAATGAGTTTTCTAGTGCCCATAAGAGAAGGAAAACAGAATATTGTCAAATACTAGTACTGTCTTCTATATGCATGCAAACATAGCATTATTTGTTCTTGCTTCTGTACTAAGTTAAACAGAAACATAACACTTCTTTTGATATTCTTAAAAAAAAAACCCTAGTATCTCTGCCACCAAATGCCACTCGTCTACAAGTTGGATAACGTATTTGCTTTAAATTATACAAAACCTAGCAGTATTTATTTATTAGAAAATCATGAAAAAAAGAAAACTATGACCTAAAGAAGACATTGATTGCCCCTTTCCTAGAAAATCTTATCATAGCTTTTCAATCATTAATTTCTAATAATATTCCACATTTGCCATCTGTGAAATTTATAACTGTAGAAGATTTCATCAAACCATGACCTCAGGTGTTGTCCTTAGAGTTATTTGAAATTTTCCTGGGCATAACCAGCAGCTGTTTCTCTTCTGTCAGTGGCTCCAGGTGAATAGGAGACAATGATGTGATCGCCTACTCTGCAAACTTTATAAATTGAGAAGTTATGATAGTACCATAAGCATTTGGTCTTTCTGAACTGTTAGATTCAGTCTGCATTGCTCAGAAGCCAAAATAATAATGGCAGAGAGGTAAAATAATTTATGACTATGCAAATTCTTTCCTGTAGGTCATAAGGTATGAAAATAAGTAGAAGGACGATGAGGAAGAGGAATGGTTAACAAACTGGAAAAAGCTCCTCTCAGCAGCAAGAAGGTTGTAATATGATCAAAGTAAGAGGAGGCCTGGTTTAAAATTTTCCTTTGAGAACTCATATCTTCACATTATTCCTCATTCTTTATGTTAGATTTATGTTGGTGCAGTTAAAGACCAAAGATACTTAGAAAGAAGTTGTGTTTTTTCCTGACTAACTTCTAAAGCGTGTGACAGTATAAATCAAAACTTGACATAGGTTGGTTTTGCTAAATATTCCCTTTAATATCCCAGTCTCTGCTGAGAGAATATTTTATTGTTATACTAGTAAATCTAAGAAATATAATCCAAGAAATATTTATATTGCTTTAATTGTTTTTCTCATTCAGCTTCTTTTTAAAATATTATAAATTTAAATAGACCTTTTTAGTAAGGCAACCTGACAAACAAGTTGCAGGTATGCAATTAGGCACTTTTGAGTTCCAGAAAAGAGAAAGTTACTATAATCTTCCTCTAAATAATGAACTTGTATTTTATAGCACACACATTAGGAGTCAGTCTTTACAAAGGTACCTGGTACGAAATAGCTCCTCAATTAAAGCTTGATGACTGAACAGAATGACTATGTTAATACATCAATATATGATTCAACACTAGTACAGATAAGGAGAATGGGGCGCAGAGAAATGAAGCATTTATGTGGAGTTACAGAGCTCGTTAGTGCATGTGTACCAATCTATTGCCACCCAGGCCAGGGCCCATTTTCCTGCATTTTACACATGGATGTGTGTTTCTCCAGAGGCACTAAAAAGTAATGCAAAAGAGACTTCTTTCAAGAAATTTGGTTAATCTTATTCATCTAATAATGATTATCTCAGCCATCCATTCATTCACTCAAGAAACATTTATTGAGTACTGATCAAAACCAAATTCTAGAAATTCAGATGTGTCGATTTCATTGCCATCACTATCAAGAGCATATATCATAAGAGAGAGCAAAAAAAAGTGATGTGCTAATTGTAAAGCAGAAAGGAATATGGATAATTTTTTAGGTTTTCAAAAGTTGTTTGGCCAAAGCATACTTTAAGCAAAAGATTAAGAGTTTGTCATATTAGAAAGGAGTGCAATTTGACTCTTGCCAGAGGAAGCATCATTAGCACAGATGGAGGTGTGTGATCAGAGTATGTGGGAAATCAAGGCACGTAGTGACCCTCAGCTGAATATAAGCTCTGTGAGATTTAAAGGTGCTTGGAAGTCAGGAGAGTGTGGTGGTCAGAACTTTGGGGTAATATCAGGTTCAAATACTAGTTCCATCCTTTACTAACTGTTGAATCTGAGCAACTATTTAAACTTGTCTAATTTTCAATTTCTTCATTGCAAAATGGAATCATCCTTTCCATCAAATGTTCATTGTGAGAATTTAATTAAATAAAATAATAAAGCGTTTAGCACAGTGACTGGCACACAGAAAGCACACATCAAATAATTATTTAAAGATTGCAAAAACCCTTTATCACTATGACAAGAAATAATCAACAATTTAGGAATTTACACAGAATGTACAAATATCATGACTGTATGTCGTATGTATATAAATACACATGGAAATTTAATATTTATTTAAGTAATTTATAAAACAGCTAAAATCATTCAACATTCTAGAAAATCATCTTGATGTAACTTTATCTTCATACACCTACTTGAAAAATAAATTGCCTAAGAATCTATTATTTATCTTGGACAAAATGTACTCAATAGAATATTCATTTGATAGGATATCGATTATTGGAATGAAAAGAAAGTTTTATGGTCAAACTAGGTAAAATAAAGTTAAAAGAGTTTCTTTACTGAGTGACTTATCACAGCCTTTAAGAAAGGCTTAAAGTATGCAATATTTCACAAATTTATTTCACCATGGAATGTTTTATTGGAGGATATTTCACGTCATTATTGTTTCTTTAATACTTTAGAAAATGATGTCTTAGAAATTTAGTCCTATCCAGCTTCATCTCTTTCCAAAAATGGAACTAGAATCTGTCTGGCACTGAGCTAGTTTTCTTACATGTTTTATTTTAGCCAATGAATATATATAGCTTTTGGCAGCACAAAAATTAAACCACTGTAGTAAAAACAGAAATACTTGGTTCCCATTCTTTGTTTTATAATTGTTAATATTTCATTTGGTATTAGTTATCCATTCAGTTAAATTTATAATTTTCATGCTATTCATTATTTTGAACCTAAGTTTAAAAAACAAAAAGAATAATATGTATTTTTATTTGCTTCTCATTCCAAAATTAATATATAGTTAAATTTAAAAATTAATTATACTCTATACATTTGCCTACTGATTTAGCCATTCCAAAATTTAGAAATTAGACAAAGTTTATCTTCCTCTGCAGTAATCTTAGTAAATGTTATGCATTACTATAATCCTATAAGGAGATTTAAAATGCCTGTACTTTTCTTGACTGTAGTTATCCTTTTCATTCACAAAAGAAAGACGCACATGGCAAGCCCATAGACAGGAGTGATCTAATTCTAACATGCTAGTGTCTATGTTGACTCATAAATTCATTAAAGAAATGAATATTAGTTTTTATTTGTCTGCATGTCATGTCTGGCTGTGGTGTGCATTACACCAATGCTATTTTGGATTGACTGCTGACAGCGACATCATTCATTATGCACGTGAGGAATGAGGTCCCAGAGACATAATTTTTTCGGTTTGACTTTATGAATATACAAGAAGGCTGGAATTTTTTTGTGCTGGTAATCATACGATAAATGTCTCATTACCATGTTTAAACTACATACGAGTTATAAGCATTTGTAGCACACTGATAGTTATCTTACAACTAACCTTCTGTTGAGGTTTAGTTGTAAGGAAATCTGTAATTCAGTAAATGGACTAGTACCTAGCAATAGGCATTCTAATCTTGCCAACTGTAATGTTAAAATTATTTCACTATTAATCTGGTGATGAATAAATGCCACAACTTTAAAGGAGATAAAAATCCAGTTAAGCTAGGAAGAGTTATGTAGTTACTCAGGCTGATTCTGATAAACTGAGGCAGAAATTAATTAATACTGTTTTTCTGTTCATGTTTTCTTATTGTCCTAATTACACCATCAGTCATGGATCATTCCAGTTGTACATGCTATTGAATTATAACCACTGTTCTAAAAATCAGATGTCCCAAACTGACAAAAGCAATTAATTAATTAAGAAATTGAGAGAACAATGCAATAAAGTTGAGATCAAAGTATCTGAAGATACTTTATTTCAGTGACTCGGACCAGGGCTCTGGAGACTGTACTTTTAAAGTCAGTGGTCAGATCCCATGGTTGCCAGTTGGCATATGAATCACATTATGGAGGCACGTTAAGTACATGTCAAAAGTACATTTTCACATAGCTTTACAAAGGTTGTAATTTGGCCAAGTTATGACATAATCTCGAACAACTTGAAAGACCTTCTTAAAATGGGGCTTGTGCTCTGCACATCATTTGTGAGAGAAATAAAATTTATCTTATGTTAGATCTCAAATTTCTGCATATTCCTTAATTTATGTCTAGTTTTTTATTATTATGCATGTATTAAAGCATTTCCCTTTTTATTTACTCCTCTTTGTTTATGTGTTAGCTTTGGGACACTTTTCTTTTCAGATGTATTATGTTATGATGTAATATGGTGAAAATAGTTATAAACAAATATACCTCTCAATACAATGTGGATAAAATTTGACTTATTCTACATATCGTAGAGATATTATAACTATATGTATAAAATTTCAACAGTGTAATGTTCATCAGAAAGATAAAGAGCAGAAAGAATTACTAAAGTCCATATACCTGTATATCTATGTTTCTTTCCAAGTCATGGATTACTGAGTTATTTAAAAGTACTTAATTTATTTGATACCCTTTGAAGGCAGAAATATAGTAGTTTAAATAATTTGTCTATAGACTTTATTCATCCCTAATATTCACATCACATTACACCTAGTGGCAAATTACTAATACTTGCATTGGTATTAAATGTCATTGGTACCAAGTAGCAAATTGGTACCAAATTCCATATAAAAGATCAATAATGTAATATGACTTACATACACTCTATTGATCTTTAAAAGCAGGGTTACAAATAGCCAACATTATTGGAATTCATCTTAGAGTTAATAAATAAAATAAAACTAATGAAAAAAGTAACAAAAAACATCATCATGTGCCTATTGAAAAGTTTTATTTTGATGGTCTTTCTACCAACCACTGCTGTAAAAGGATTAAGTTCAGTTTTCTCATCTATAATATAGTAATAATAGTAACTCCTCTAAATGTATGGTTTGTTTAACAAGTGAGCAAACAAAAAATAAGAAAGTACATCAAAGTATTTTATAACCTAGAGAGAAGTATATGAATGTAAGAATATTTCTATTAATAAAAAAGAAAGTTTAGATTATATATATTTATTCTTTTCTTAACACAAAGAAAAGTTTTCTCTAATTATCCTCCATTGTTTTTGGCCTTATGCTTATGCTTATTCTTTTGTAACAGTGCTTCGTAAGCAGTAAAGCATTTACATTTATAAGAAATACTAAGCACAAAGAAATGCTTTGTACCAATGACATAATGGATAATTTTCCCCAAGATTTAACTTGCCAGAAAAAATAGGAAAACTGAATAAACCTATACATAGTAAAATATTAGAAAACCTATCATTGTATTAATATGTTCAAAAGAAGAATAAACATATGATCATCTCCAAATATGAAGAAACCTATGAGTTTATTATAAATATTGTGGTGAAAATTCTTTGTGTATGAAGGCTGGACATAGTGACTCCTTTCTAATAGATAGAATAGGGAGAAGTGATGCTTTGTGACTTCCAAGGGTGAGTTATAAGGATAGCTTCCTTTTGGCACTCATTCTTTCTTGGATTGCTTACACTGGGACAAATCAGTTGACCATATTTCAAGGATACTCAAGCATTCATGAGGAGTGACTTACATGGATAGGAAATGAGGCCGTCCACCAACATGAACACCAAATTGCTAGCCTTTGTGGATGAGCCATTTGAAAATCAAATCTTCTAGGCCAATGAAGCCTGCAGATGACTACAGCTCTAGCTGATTTCTTGACTTAAACTTCATCAGAGATCCTGAGCCAAAGCTACACAGCTAATCCACTCTAGAATTTCCCAAAATGTGAGAGATACCAAATGTTTATTATTGTTTTAAACCATTAAATTCTAGAGTAATCTGTTATGCACTAATAGATAAATAAAAATATCAAGACATATTAAGCTCTAGTCATTAAGACTATAACTTCTGTAGATTAATAAATAAATAGACCTATGGACTAGAATAGACAATCCAGAACACAAAGCCATATGTCCATAAAATCTTGATATATGTTGAGAGTACCATTATTGTAAAAAAATAAGAAAAGGATGGGGAAAATTATGATGGAAAAATATAGAGAGAATTACTGTATCGCACCTTATGTAAAATAACATTTAAGTGGCTTAAAGATTTAGAGGTAAAAATATGAAACTTTAAAATTTTAGGAAAAAACACTGAAATATCTTTATGGCTTTGGGATAGGAATGAAATTCTTAAACAAGATGGTATTTCTAAAAGTGTTATTTAATTGAGGTTTACCTGGAAATATTTTGGAACAACTACTTTAAAATCATTCAAAAATTATGGTAAATAATGAAATTTACCATCTATACTTTGAAAAACAAAGTAGATCTAGATAAAGGAGAATTTTTAAAGCAAATTAAATGATAAGTGTTGTCCCAAGTCCTAAGTCTTTTTTTGAAATATTTTCTCCTTGTGCCCTGTGGTGTGTTTGCACCACATTTAGTTGCTTAGGAGCCTTTTTGTTTAAAAGTAGCAACAAAGAGAACAAGAGCAATTTTTTTTTAATCTTTATCTAATCTTTCTTTATCTAATCCTTCCTCAGTCCCCCATGCCCACCACCACCAACCTCAATCACAACTGGACTCCCGAGTATACACATCGTGTCTGTCCTTTTTTATAAGTCTAGATGTGACCCAAATAGCTCATTACTGGTTTTCTCAGTCTAATGAAGCCATTTGGGATTATCCAAAGTGACTTTATTAAGAATATTAGGGGAAATCAAGAGTAGATAGATAAGTACAATGCAAAAGCATAATAATAAATGTTTGCAAAATGTCAATTTTTCTTTCTAACATGCTTAAATTTTAGAATCAAGTGTATAGTCTCAGTCTTCAGGCTCACTTATCTGGATTCTTTCCTCTCAATTTCTAATTTGAATTTTCAGAGTCTAGAGCAGAAACATTCAATCTATTTTTGACACTTTATATCGAAACTCATTACACATACTCATATGCATGCATATACATAGATGTGTGTATGACTAAAGCCAACAAATTATTCACAAAATAATGTTCAGCCATTATTATGAGTGATGTGTTTAGATTTTTTGATGCTAGTCATATCTTACTAAATTTATTTCATGATATAGATGGAAAAGATCAGCAATTTTATTTTATTTATTTTTTTTTTGTCTGTTCTTTTTTTTTTTAAATTTATTTTTTTATTTTCAGAATATCGTGGGGGTACAACACTTTGGCCATACACATTGCCCCTGTTCTGCCCGTGTCAGAGCCACAATCGTGGTCATCTCCCAAACTGTGCTCCCCACATCCATTCAGTGAGAGTTTTTCCCATCCCTTCCACCCCCCGCCCGCCCGCCCGCCCTCAGATGAATGTTATTGCCATGTGTGATGTAAGTATTCATCAGTTAGTACCAGTTTGATGGTGAGTACCAGTGGTGCTTGATTTCCAATCCTGTGACACTTCGCTTCGAAGAATGGGTTCTAGCTCCAACCAGGATAATACCAGATGTGTTAATTCACTGTTGTTCCTTATTGCTGAGTAATACTCCATGGTATACATATACCACATTTTATTTATCCACTCATGTATTGATGGGCACCTTGGTTGTTTCCACAACTTTGCAATTGTGAATTGTGCTGCTATGAACATTCGAGAGCAGATGTCTTTATTATAAAATGTCTTTTTTTCTTTTGGATAAATACCCAGTAGTGGGATTGCTGGGTCAAATGGTAATTCTACTTTTAATTCTTTGAGGTATCTCCATATTCTTTTCCATAGAGGTTGTACTAATTTGCAGTCCCACCGGCAGTGTATGACTGTTCCTATCTGTCCACATCCCCGCCAACATTTGTTATTTGGGGATTTTTTGATATGAGCCAATCTCACTGGAGTTAAGTGATATCTCATTGTGGTTTTGATTTGCATTTCCCTGATGATTAGAGAAGTTGAGCAATTTTTTATATGTTTGCTGGCCATCATTCTGTCTTCTTTGGAAAAGTTTTTGTTCATGTCCTTTGCCCATTTTTTAATAGGGTTGTTTGATTTTTTCTTGTTGATTTTCCTAAGTTCTGTATAGATTCTGGTTATCAGCCCTTTATCAGAGGTGTAGCATGCAAATATTTTCTCCCATTCTGTAGGTTGTCTGTTCACTCTAGTGATAGTTTCCTTGGCTGTGCAGAACTTTTCAATTTGATCAGGTCCCATGTATTTATTTTGGTTGCTGCTGTGATTGCTTTGGGGGTCTTCTTCATAAATTCTTTGCCTAGGCCAATGTCCATAAGAGTTTTTCCAACGTTTTCTTCGAGAATTCTTATGGTTTCATGTCTTAGGTTTAGATCTGTTATCCATTGTGAATTGATTTTTGTGAGAGGTGAGAGGTGTGGGTCCAGTTTCAGTCTTCTACATATGGCCATCAAGTTTTCCCAGCACCATTTGTTGAATAGGGATTCTTTTCCCCAGTGTACGTTTTTCTGGAATTTGTCAAAGATCAGGTGACTGTATGAGGTTGGTTTTATATTTGGGTTCTCAGTCCTGTTCCATTGGTCTACGTGTCTGTTCTTGTGCCAATACCATGCAGTTTTGGTTACTATAGGCTTGTAGTATAGTTTGAAGTCTGGTAGACAGATGCCTCCCAATTTTGTTCTTTTTGCTTAAGATTGCTTTGGCTAGACGGGGTCTTCTCTGGTTCCACACGAAGCATAGAATTATTTTTTCTAGATCGGCAAAAAATGATGTTGGTATTTTGATAGGGATTGCATCGATTCTGTAAATTAATTTAGGTAGCAAAGCCATTTTTACTATGTTGACT
Source organism: Daubentonia madagascariensis (assembly GCA_023783475.1). Taxonomy (NCBI): domain Eukaryota; kingdom Metazoa; phylum Chordata; class Mammalia; order Primates; family Daubentoniidae; genus Daubentonia; species Daubentonia madagascariensis. The sequence continues at coordinate 16,318,401 of JAKFHU010001684.1, read as the reverse complement.
CTGCCTATCCAAGAACACGGTAGGGCTTTCCATCTATTTACGTCCTCTGCAATTTCCTTTCTCAGTGTTTCATAATTCTCCCTATATAGGTCTTTGACCTCCTTAGTTAGATATGTTCCTAAATATTTAATTTTCTTTGTTGCTATTGCGAAAGGTATTGCATCTTTAATTTGTTTCTCGTCTTGGTTGTTATTAGCATATATGAAGGCTGTGGATTTGTGTGTATTAATTTTGTATCCTGAGACTTTGCTGAATTCATTTATCAATTCCAGTAATCTCTTGGTTGAATCTTTGGGGTTTTCTATGTATAATATCATATCGTCTGTGAATAGTGAAAGTTTGACCTCTTCTGCTCCTATCTGGACGCCCCTGATTCCTCTGTCTTGTCTAATTGCTGTGGCCAGGACTTCCAGCACTATGTTGAAAAGAAGTGGAGATAGTGGGCACCCTTGTCTGGTGCCAGTTTTAAGGGGGAATGCCTTCAATTTTTCCCCATTCAGTATGATATTGGCTGTGGGTTTATCATATATGGCTTTAATAGTTTCTAGGAATGAGCCATCTATGCCTATATTGTTAAGAGTTCTTATCATAAAAGGGTGCTGGATTTTGTCAAAAGCCTTTTCTGCATCTATTGAAAGGATCATATAATCTTGTTCTGCTTTATTTATATGGTGATTACATTTATAGATTTGCGTATGTTGAACCATCCCTGCATTTCGGGAATAAAGCCCACCTGATCGTGATGGATTATTTTTTTGATGTACATTTGAATTCGGTTTGCAAGGATTTTATTGAGAATTTTTGCATCTATATTCATAAGGGATATTGGTCTGTAGTTTTGTTTTCTTGTTGTGTCCTTTTCTGGCTTTGGTATCAAGGTGATATTGGCTTTGTAGAATGAGTTTGGGAGGATTCCATCCTTCTGGATATTTTCAAATAATTTCTGCAGTATAGGCACCAGTTTTCTTTGTAGGCTTGGTAGAATTCAGGTGTGAACCCATCTGGTCTGGGACTTTTTTTTGTAGGTAGATTTTTAATTTCTGCTTCAATTTCGGTGCTTGATATTGGTCTGTTTAGAAATTCTGTTTCTTCCTGGTTAAGCCTAGGGAGGTAGTGTGTTTCTAAGAATTTGTCCATTTCCTCCACGTTTTCGTGTTTGTGGGCATAGAGATTTTTGTAGTATTCAAAGATGATGTTTTGTATTTCCATGGTATCCATTGTGACTTCTCCTTTTTCATTTCTAATTGAGCTTATTAGAGTCCTTTCCTTTCTGCTTCTGGTCAACCTGGCAAGTGGCCTGTCTATTTTGTTTATCTTTTCAAAGAACCAACTTTTCGTTTCATTGATCTTCTGTATTGTTCTTTTGTTCTCGATTTCATTTAATTCTGCTCTGATTTTGGTTATTTCTTTTCTTCTGCTGGCTTTAGGATTGCTTTGCTCTTCCTTTTCCATTTCCTTAAGATGATTCATTAGTTTACTGATTTGCAACTTTTCTGTCTTTTGGATGTGGGAATTTAGGGTGATAAGTTTTCCTCTCAGGACTGCTTTTGCTGTATCCCACAGATTTTGATAACTTGTGTCCCCATTTTCGTTTAGTTCGAAGAATCTTTTGATTTCAATTTGAATCTCCTCCTTGACCCAATAATCTTTCAGCAATAGATTGTTTAGTTTCCAAGTTTTTCGAGGAAGATGTGAGTTTCTGTTGGAATTGATATCTAATTTTATTCCGCTGTGGTCTGAAAAGATACATGGTATGATTTCTATTTTTTTGAATTTGTTTCAATCTGTTTTGTGGCCTAGGATGTGGTCAATTTTAGAGAAAGTTCCATGAGCTGATGAGAAGAATGTATATTCAGTGTTATTTGGGTGGAGTGTTCTGTAGATATCTGTTAGGCCCAAATGTTCTAGAGTCCTGTTTAGGTCTTTTATTTCTCTATTTGTTTTTTGTTTGGAGGATCTGTCCAGTTCCGTCAGTGGGGTGTTGAAGTCCCCCGCTATTATGGCATTGCTGCTTATTATGTTGTCTAGATCTAGCAGTATTTGCTTTATGTACCTGGGTGCTCCTGTGTTGGGTGCATAAATGTTTAGGATTGTTAAATCCTCTTGTGAGATTTTTCCCTTCACCACTATATAGTGTCCATTTTTGTCCTTCTTTACTTTTATTGCTTTAAAGTTTATGTCATCTGAAGTGAGGATGGCTACTCCGGATTTCTTTTGGTTTCCATTAGCCTGAAAAATTGTATTCCCTCCTTTCACCTTGAGTCTGAATGCGTCTTTGTGTGTAAGGTGTGTTTCCTGAAGACAGCAGATACTTGGTTTGTATTTTTTAATCCATTCAGCCAGCCTATGTCTCTTCAATGGGCAGTTCAAGCCATTTACATTTATTGAGAGAATTGATATTTGGGGTAAATTTCTGATTATTCTGTTGGGTGGTATCTTTTGTTTTACCTCTTGCGTCATTGTGGAATCTGGTTTCTGGAGTTTTAGCTTTTGCGTAGTTTTACATAGGTGGGTGTCTGTTGCTCTGTTTAGTGTATAATGCAGGTCTAAGCACTTCTTGCAAGGCCGGTCTGGATTTTGCAAATTCTATCAGTGATTGCTTATCGGGAAACGTCTTTATTTCTCCCTCATATAAGAAGCTTAGTTTGGCAGGATACAGAATTCTGGGTTGACCTTTGTTTTGTTTTAGGAGATTGATGATGTCTCCCCATTCCCTTCTGGCTTGTAAGGTTTCAGCTGAGAAATCTGCAGTTAATCTGATCGGTTTCCCTTTGTAGGTTACCTGCTCTTTTCGTCTTACAGCTCTGAGGAGTGCCTCTTTTGTGTTTACTTTGGTCAGTCTAATAATTATGTGGCGTGGTGAATGCCTTTTCACGTTGACTCTCCCAGGAGTCCTGTGTACTTCTTGTACTTGGATATCGAGATTTCTGGCTAAGCCATGGAAATTTTCCTCTATTATTCTTTCAAATAAATTTTCCAGCCCATGCAAATTTTTTTCCTCTCCCTCAGGGATACCTATGATCCTTATGTTTGGCCTCTTTACATAATCCCACATTTCTTGTATGCTTTTTTCCTGCCTCTTGTTTTTGTGTTGTTTCTCTTTGGCTGATTTATTTAGCACATAGGAGCTGTCTTCTAGCTCTGAAATTCTTTCGTCTGCATGGTCCAGCCTATTCTTAAGGCTTTCCACTGTGTTTTGTAGATCCTTGAATGCTTCTTTCATTTCTAGGATTTCTATTTGATTTTTCCATAATATTTCTATTTCTTTGGAGAATTTTTCATTCATTTCTTGCATTTTTCTTGTGGTTTCTTTGGGCTGGGATTCAATTTTCTCTTGAATTTCATTGAGCTTTCTTATAATCCATAAACGAAATTCCTCTTCTGTCATTCTACCCATTTCATTTGGGTTGGTATCCATTGCTGAGGAACTGATAATTTCTTTTGGGGGTGAATTTTCACTCTGATTTTTCATGTTCCCCGAGTTCTTTCGCTGGTTTTTTCTCATCTGGCCTCTTGGTCAAGAGCTGGGGGTGTTAGAGCTAGTTTATGGCCCTGTCACCAGGCTCACAATTATTGTTCCTTGGCAAAGCCAGGGAGAGAAGTAGTGGCCTGTATTGCCTTAGGTGTATTTTAGCAACTTTGGTGGATCTTGAGTTAACTCTGACCTGTGGTCTTCTCCTCTTCCCAGTGGAGTGTGGTGAGAATGACCTCCCAGCTTGGGGTCTGAGCTAATGATTTGTACTTGAGGATATGAGTCCTCCGCTCCCTATTAGCTAGGTATTCTGTTATGTCCGTGGCAGACTCTGATTCCCCAGTTGGGGTATGCGAAAGCCCCGTGCTTTGGGAGGGGCCTTGTAGCTCCTAGGGCTTACTTTGACCCTGCTCCTCCTGAGGTACAGGTAGAAACACAATTTCTTTTGGCTGCAGTGTGAGAGCTGAGTTGGGAAAATTCTACACAGCTCAGAGGTTGCTCATCTAGCCACGTGTGTCTGCCCTTCTGATGTGCGTCTCCGCGTGATACTGGTTGATAGGGGGATCTCCAATTGTGCACCCCTTTTCCACCACTAGACCCCAAGGCGAGGCGGGTGGCCGTCTCTATCCCCAGCAGTCTCCACCGGGGGGTGTTTCCATGGGGAGGGGGGAGTAGTGGCCACTGGAAGCGCTCTTGGATGGCACGAATTTCCCTATTGAAGTGGGCAGGATTATGGGGAGCTGCTCTGGTTCAGCCTGTGGCTCTTGAGGTATTTGGTTGTCATGGGAACCAGCAGTTATACAAAATGAGTCACTATAGCCAGCAACCTTCAAAATGAGCGATCTCTGGGGTACAGGAGGGCTGGGACCTGAAGGGCGGGCGCTAGGAGCAGCACGGAGCGGACTTGTCGGAGGCCAGAGCAGGGGTAGCGGAACCAGATGGATGAGCTGCAAACTGTTTCCAATACCAAAAGTTCCCGCCGCTACAGTTCCGGGATCTCATCTCACCTGGAACCCACGGATGCAGCTGTCCCTGGCCACCACAGGCAAAGCCTGTCTCGCCCCAGCAGAAGAGACCCGGGCCGGGCCGGGGCGGAGCTAGAGACGCGGCTCACAGCTCCGCGCGGGCGGCTGTAAAGATGGCGGCTGCCACCAGCCTGGCGCACAGCTGGGCTCCGATCGCGCCAGGAGCGCAGTTTTTCTCTGCTGGCCGCAGCAGCAGTTGCTTACAGCCTCTAAGGGCGTGTCCCACTCTCCATTAAACTCCTGGGCCCAGTCCCGCTGACTTCTAGTGGCGCAGTGCCGGCCTGCGGGTTCCCGCGCACTGTCCCGGGAAGCTGTGTCTCGGTCCCCGCCCGGTTCCTCCCCAGCCCTCGGCAGTCTCTGTATATTGCAGCTGCGACTTGTGTCTGGCTCTGGCTACTTCCTCCTCTCCACAGGGCTCGCCGTCCCTAGCAACCGCTGTGTCCCAACTCTGGGATTGTCCCTGACTGCGTGGATGGGGAGGCGCGTAACCGCTTGGGGGGGCAGGTCGCGGTGCGCCGACCTAGGGAGCGCATCCTTCCCGCGCTCTGGGCTCTATTGTGCTCCCTGCGCCCTCCGATCTTTTTGAATATTTTGTACCTGTTTTCTTGGGCTGGGCGTTCGGCGTTGTTTCTCTGTAATTTGCGATGCTGATTTCTGAGTGAGCGGTCCGTGCTTGCAGGCAGCTGCTGGCGTTCTTCACCTCCTTCCCTGGGAGCGGTGCGGTGGGAGGACCAGCAATTTTATTTTAAATGAGAGGAATAATACCAGAGTGCATCACAGGTAGAAGAGTACATATTATTTATTTTTGTCAGCTGTACTTTATACATAAGTGTATGTATGTGTGAATGCGTTATATATTTACACTACAGTGTGATATAAATTATATTTTTTACTATTAGTTATAGTCAGGAAAGTTTGAAATTCACTGCTTAAATTTCCTTCTGAAGAAACACATTCCTCTTCTTTCTGTCAATTTTGGACAATGCTTTATAGTCCCACATTTTGCCTCTCTTTTCTCTTTGGACAAAGTTTGCACTGGGCAGCTCATGCAAACTGGCTAATTCAGGGTTGTTTTCAGCCTAAGCATCTTCAGACCAAATCAAGACAGTCCCTTGGTGTACTCACTCTACCCATCAACACCTCCCATGGCTGTCCCCCATTTATGACAGCAGGGAAGTGGAGGCAGGAGCTAGGGATTTAGTACCATGGTAATAGCATGGCTCATTGCCAAGGCTCCTCCATCTGGGAAGTCAATGAAAGCACCTGAGGCCCAAGGGTATAGGCAGGTCCAAGTGGTATGGGGTGACCTACAACTTGAGTTAGGATACTGTCCACCCCTGTCCACTCAGATCTGCTTATATCCTCTTATGGTATTCAAATCTTGTGTGAGGGCAAGATATCCTAACTTCTTCCCTAAAAGAAGAGGACAATTTTGATCCTTAAAGGTAGCAGTCACTTGCATTCTCCTAAAAAGGGTTTGCAAAAAGAAGCTACAGTTTCTATACTGCAGCTAATCCTAGGTTCATAATTGACATTCATCATTTCTCACCTTCATCATCTGTTCCAGATTCTCTGAGTCCTTTGCTAGACATTTTGATGATCTAGGTCTCACCCTGGAGGAATGAGGGCATCCATGATCCAAACCTTTATTCCGGAGGTGTCTGAGCCCTTAGTTGCCTTTGCCTTCTTAGGCTGCGGTTGCTGCCATTGCTCATTTACAGCTTTCACTGGGCACAAAAGCACCAAGAGTTGCCCCAGTGCATGGCCTAGGTCCTGGACACACTCCTCCACCCCGCCATTGTGAAGCCATAGATCATCACGGTTATCAGTCCATTGCCTCCTTCAACATAGTAACTGTATTTTTTACCTGCAGATCCACTGGCATGGGAAACACAAAGTGGCTAGGTGGTAGTTGCAATTTCCAGCTTAGTAGAAACTTCACTGTGTCCTGTAGTGAAAGCAACTCCTCACTTAGGGCCTGTCCAACTTACCTCTTTTGGATAAATCACCTAAAATCACACCTGTTTGTTAACAATTTAGCAATGATTAAATAGAGCACACATGTTTGATTGGAGGATGTGGGCAGAGATGCAAAGGAAGAGAGAAGGAAAAGAATGGGAGCTGGAAAGAAAAATAGGCATTGACAGAAGTGGGAAGTGACCTTGTTTCCTTTCAAATGTGTTTCACAGTCCCGGTCCTCTCACGGGTTTCAACCTGATTACAAAGTGTAGATTCAGATTTGTGACTGTCTCAAGTTTTAATGTGAGCGCTTCCTTGAGGGATGGGTAAGATGTGTTGGCATACAAATTTTTTTTCACATCTACCCATTATCGATGTCATTCGTGCGGTGATTGAATAGTATGTGAAGTTTGAGGAGCGTCAGAAGGCCAATACCTCTATTCCCAAGATTTGCAATTGACCTAAAGATGTTTCCCAGGTTTTCTATATTCAGCACTTTCTAAGGAACAGAACAAAACTGGCCCACACTGCCAAACCCATGTACCTAGATTTCTTTGTCTTTTCTTTCTCCCAATTCTCCCAAAGATCACAACCATTCTATGTCTAGGGACTGCTCCCAACACGCAGTACAAAATTTTCCGATTCAATTTCTTTTCCACCTGAATAGGGCTCAGTGGTCCATTAGACTAATCTTAAAAAAGATTTGGACTTAAGAATTTAAAATAACAACATTATAAACAACTTTACCCTTTCCCTGGTAGAAATGACTTAATCATTAGAAATACAATTGCCTCATTCCCTCCTGGAAATGAGGGAAAATTTATTTTCCAAGGACAGATCAAATGGATATCCTAGCTTAATTAGGGAATGTCATACACACACACATATACACAAATGCATATATCTGTATGTATACATATATGCACACATTTTTTTTTATAATCTGCTTCAGGATCTTTGCATTTACTATTTTTTTATTTGGAATATTTTCAAAAGAACTTTTTCATGACTGTGTTCTTCAAATACTTCAGGTGTTTCTACATATTGCTCCTAAAGAAATCATCCTTTGACTCTCCTGGATAAACTGTCTCTTCCACCTATTATTATCTTCCACCAAGTATTATCTTCTTCATAATTTTCATGAGTATCTATAAATTTATTTATTCATTCCTTCATTCATTAATGTGTTTATAGTCTTTCTCAAAAAGAAAATAAACTTATCAAGGGAAGGCATTCTGTTGGTTTGGTACATGAATTTCTAGTGCCTATATTAGTGTTTGGCACCAAAAAACTCAGTAAATATTTAATACGTGGATCATAATTTTTATAGTTTTTGTTGAGGCATAAGAAGAAAGGGTATGAGGATAGAGAACATCTAATGGGGCTGGTTTCCCTTTTTATCAGGTGCTATCCAGATATCTTAAAATATGTTTCTACTGGGGGGATTTGTATTAGTCAAAACTGTAGGTGAATACATATGCAAGTATCAAAAAGTTACATTAAAAAGTGCATTTTACATTTGATTATTTGACCAATTACAGAAGAAATATTTTAAATATTAGAAAATAGTGGATAATAGAAATAGTTTACATTGGAGTTTGAAATCAATTATGGGATCTGGGGTAAGACATTTTACGTCTACCCACGCACCCTCCTCATACCCCACTGGATTTTGCTTTATTAACTTTTTTGATGTATTACTGAGGTATTGGATGATTAATTCAGAAAAATGGTGGGTGACAAGAAAAATTATTTGAAATTTTTAAATTGCAGCAGATCACCCACAAAGTGGATAATCTACATGTAGATAATTGAGAGTTGGCTGAAGATAAATGTTTCTAATTTTAATGGTGTCTTTGAGAAAATAACACTCCTCATATTCATCAGGTTGAAGGACCATTATTTTAATATAATCCCAATATTCTATCATACTTTTCCAATCCATTTTACAGGAAAAGTGTCCACTGTTATAAAGATATATTGTTTACAGGGCTTGGTGCATCACTGTCACACTATTAACCTTCAAGTATTGTAAAGACCATTGCCTGACTCAGGGAGATTGAAATCAAGACATTTCAATTATTCTTGTTTTGATTTTTAACTTAGGCAAAGTTCTTTTAGTTTGACAAGCAAAAAAATATATACTTGTACTTTTTTTCTACCATACATTTTTTTCTTTTTTGCTCTCTATCCTCTTCCCCACCCCAACACCAGTTAAAATAACCTAGGTTTTAAAAAATATAGAAAATGTTCTCTAAAAAATTCTTGGAATGAATACCTATATTATATGCACAACAATGATTCTGAACCACTGAATAGCTCCTAGAACACCAAACTGTATACCTACATATGATACCAGGAATCTTTATCTCAGCCTTGTAGAAAATTATGTTCTGACCAAGCATTTATAATATTAATTCATTTGTTGCCAGGATGAAGTACTAATGCCTGGGCATGGCCATTTCCATCATTTATTTTATAAACTAAATTAATGGTTAATTTAAGCCCTGGCAATACCTACATTAATATTTTTGCAATTGGTACATGCCACTTTCAGAATAAAGTATATTAACAATCAGAAAGTATAGGCTTTTAGGAAGATCAAACATACTTTTCATTGTTTTGTTCAGTAGAAAAGTTATGTGCAATGCTGTAATTTTTTATGGTACATGGAAACTAAGTGTTTTCAATGAGGAAAAAGTAATATGGATGTATAATGTTGCACAGAAAAACACTTGTTGCTCACAAATATTATCATCTGATAAATATTTTTATTTATATTAATTTTTAAATTTTTTATTTTTAATTATTATTAGTATACAATTGCTGTATGTATTTATGGGGTATATGTGATGTTTTGATACAGGCAAACAATGTGAATTAGTCAAATCAAGGCAATTGGGGTATCCGTCGCCTCAGGAATTTATCATTTCCTTGTGATAGGAACATTCCAATTCCACTCTTTTAGTTATTTGAAAGTATACCATAACATATTGTTGATTATAGTCACTTTGCTGTACTATCAAATATTGTTCATTCTATCTAACTATATTTTTCCAACCATTAACCATCTCTACTTTATCCTACTTTATCATTTTTTATGACTGTATAATAGTCTATTGTGCATACATACCACAATTTCTTTATTCATTTATCCATTGATGGACCTTAGGTTGATTCCAAATCTTGGGTCTTGTGAATAGGCTGCAATAAACATGGGAGTGCAGATATCTTTTCAATATACTGAATTCCCTTCTTTTGGATATATATCTAGCAGTGGGATTGCGGGGTCATATGGTAGTTCTATCTTTAGTTTTTTGCAGAACCTCCATACTGTTCTCCATAGTGATTGCACTGATTTACATTCCCAACAACAGTGTACTGGGGTTTCCGTGTCCCCACATCTTTCCCAGCATTTGTTATTGCCTGTCATTTTGATATAAGCTATGTTAACAGGGGTGGGGTGATATCTGACTGTAGTTTTGATTTGCATTTCTCTGATGACTAATGATGTTAAGCATTTTTTTTATATATTGGCCATTTGTATGTCTTCTTTTGAGAAATGCCTATTCAGGTCCTTTGCCTATTTTTTAATCAATTTATTTGATTTTTTCATATTGAGTAGTTGGTGCTCATTATATATTCTAGTTATTAATTCCTTGTCACACATGTAGTTTGCATATATTTTCTCCCATTCTGTGGGTTGTCTCTTCACTTTCTTGATTGTTTCCTTTGCTGTGTAGAAGCTTTTCAGCTTGATTTGATCAATTTGTTGATCTTTTTTTTTATTTCAATTTCATTTATTTCTGCCTTAATCTTTATTATTTCTTTTCTTCCACTAATTTTGGGTTTGGATTGCTCTTGTTCTTCTAGTTCTTTGAGGTGCGTCATGAAGTTATTTCTTTGAAGCTTTTCTACTATTTCATTTAGGCACTTATTCAATAAACTTTCCTCTTATTACTACTTTTACTGTATCCTACAGGTTTTGATATGTTGTGTTTTGATTTTCATTTGTTTTGAGAAATTTTAAAATTTCCTTCTTAATCTCTTCATTGACTCAATATTCTCATTCAGGAGAATATTGTTTAATTTCCGTGTGTGTGTATAGTTTCCAGTGTTCCTTTTGTTATTGGTTTCTAGTTTTATTCCATTGCGGTCAAAGAAAATACTTGATATGATTTCAATACTTTTTAATTTTTTAAGGCTTGTTTTGTGACCTAACATATGGTGTATCCTTGAGAATGACCCATGAGCTAAGGAGAAGAATGTGTATTGTGCAGCTGGTGGATGAGAGGTTCTGTAAATATCTATTTGGTCTGTCGTACAGATTACATCCAATGTTTCTTTGTTGATTTTCTGTCTGGATAACCTGTACAATGCTGAAAGTAGAGTGTTAAGGTCTCCAGTGATTATTGTATTGGGTTCTATCTCTGTCTTTAGCTGTGATAATATTTGCTTTATATATATGGGCACTCCAGTGTTAGGTGCATATATATTTAGAATTGTTATATCTTCTTCTGAATTGACCTCTTTATCATTATATAAAGAACTTCTTTATCTCTTTCACAGTTTTTGTCTTGAAATCTATTTTATCTGATAGAAGTATAGCTACACCTGCTATTTTTTGGTCTCCATTTGCAGGGAATTTCTTTTTCCATCCATTTATTTTCAGTCTATGCGTGTCTTTATAGGTGAAGTGTGCTTCTTGTAGACAACATATATTTGGATCTTTTTTATCCATTCAGTCACTCTACATCTTTTGATTGGAAGGTTCAGTCCATTTACATTCAATGTTATTATTGATAGGTAAGGGCTTAACTGACATGTTGTTATTTGATTTCTGGTTGTTTTGTGGTCCTCTCTTTCTTTCTTGCTTCTTTCCTGCCTTCCTTTATAAAAGTGATTTTCTCAAGTAGTGTGACTTAATTTCTTGCTTTTTATTTTTTGTGTATCTGTTGTAGGTTTTTTGATGTTACCATAAGGCTGGCAAAAAACATTTTATACCAATTATTTTAAACATGACAACTCTGTATACAAACCAATAAACAAGCAAAAAGAAATCTAACAGAAATTCTGCACTTTAACTCCACCCCTTCCCCTACTTTTTAATTTTTTGTTGTTTACATCTATATCTTTTTATATGATCAATCACTCAAAAAGTTGTTGTAGTTATTTTTGATAGGTTTATCTTCCTACTGAAGATATAATTGGTTTATACACCTCACTTACAGCAATAGAGTATTCTGAATTTGTGTACTTACTGTTAGCAGTGAGTTGTGTACTTTCAAATGATTTATTATTGTTCATTAATGTTCCTTTCTTTCCTATTGAAGAGCTCCTTTTAGCATTTCTTGTAGGATAGGTCTGGTATTGATGAAATCCCTTAGCTTTTGTTTGTCTGAGAAGTCTTTATTTCTCCTTCATGTGTGAAGGATATTTTTGCAGGATATAATATTGTAGGGTTAAGGTTTTTTTCCTTCAGCACTTTGAATATGTCCTGGTACTCTCTCCTGACCTGTAAGGTTTCCACTGAGAAGTCTGGTGCCAGACATATTGGAGCTCTTTTATATGTTATTTGTTTCTTTTTTCTTGCTTTCCTTAGGACCTTTTCTTTATTCATGACCTTTGGTAGCTTGATTATTAAATGCGTAGAAGTAGTCTTGTTTGGATTAAATCTGCTTGGTGTTCTATGATCTTCTTGCAGCTGAATGTTGATATGTTTCTCTAGGTTTGGGAAGTTCTCTTTTATTATTTCTCTAAATAAAAATCTCTCTCTCTCTACCTCCTCCTTAAGGTCAATAACTCTTAGATTTGCCCTTTTGGGGTTATTTTCTAGATTTTGTAGGTATGCTTCATTCTTTTATATTCTTTTTTTCTTTTTTTCTCTCTGACTGTATTTTCAAATAGCCTGTCTTCAAGCTCAGTAGTTCTTTCTTCTGCTTAATCAATTCTGCTGTTGAAAGACTCTGATGTATTTCTCAGTTTTTCAATTGAATTTTTTAGTTCCAGAATTAGTGCTTGATTTTTTTATTATTATTTCAATCTCTTTGTTAAATTTCTCCGATGAGTTTCTGCATTTCTTCTTTGTGTTGTCTTGAAGTTCATTGAGCTTCTTCAAGATAGCTATTTTGAATTATTTGTCTGAAAGATCACATGTATTCATCAATCCAGGATTGGTCAGTGGTGCCATATTTAGTTTGTTTAGTGAGGTTTTATTTTCCTTGGTGTTCTTGATGCTCATGGATGTTCGTGGATGTCTGGGCATTGAAGAGTTAGGTATTTATTTTAATCTTCACAGTCTGGGCTTGTTTGAACCCATCCTTCTTGAGTGGGCTTTCCAGATATTCAAAGGGAATTAGACGTTGTGATCTAAGTCTTCGGTCACTGCAACCGTATCAGCACTGGGGCTGACCCAAGCCCAGTAATTCTGTGACTCTTGCAGACTCCTGGTAATACCACCTTGGTGAACCTGAGTATGATAAGGGAGAATTCCCTGGATTACCAGGCAAAGTCTCTAACTCTCTTCCCTCACTCTCTATGCTGGGCTACTGGAGTTGGGGAAGGAGTGATGTGGGCACTCTCTTGTGGCCACTGCAGTTGGGACTGTGCCAGGTCACACCTGAAGCCAGCCCAGTCTCACCCAAAGCCAGCGATGACTGTTGCCTGATGTTTATTCAAAGCTCCAGGGCTCTTTAGTTAGCAGGTGGTGAATCCTTCCAGGACTGGGTCCTTCCCTTCAGGGCAGCATGTTTCTGACCCAGGGTGGGTAGAGAAATGCTGTCCAAGACCTAAGGCCTGGAATCAGGGGCTTCAGGAGTCTGCTTGGTCCTTTATTTTACTGTGGCTTAGTTGGTACCCAAGTTACAAAACAAAGTCCTTTGAACTCTTCCCTCTCCTTTCCCCAAGGGGAAGGATACCCTCCCTGAGTAGCACCACCTGGAGTTGAGCAAGGGGTGACACAGGCACTGGCTTGGCTGCTACTGCTGGTCTCTCACTGGGTTATGTGTACCCCAAGTCCACTGGCTCTGAATCAGCACAGCTGCAGGAATTTCCCAAGGGTTGCAGCCTTGTGGCCTCTCTGCCTTATGAATTTATTCCAGACCCTAGGCCTCTTTTTGTCAGCTAGTGGTGGGGCTATCCGGAACTCGAGTTTCCGGGTGGAGGATTTCCCTCAGGCAAGGGCTGTTCTAAATGTTCTCTCTGTGGGCACCAGCAGAGTTCTTCCCTGTGCTGTGTTCCCCTGTTACAGGGCAGCCCTGATTTCCAATGCAAAGTCCCACAATCACTTTACTCTCCCTCCCTGGGCACACAGATTCTCTCTCCCCTGGGCATGCCAGGGTAGCACCGCAGGGGAATAAGGGAGTGGTGGCATAGGCAATGCAAGACTGTCTTTTCTGCCCTCTTCTGTGCCTCTTTTCTCAGTATAATGTTAAAACCAGGTACTGTGATCACTCACCTGATTTCTTTTTCTTCTGAAAGTGCTTCCTTGCATGGATAATTGTTTAATTTGGTGTTCATACATAGGGACAATAGCTGGAGGTTTCTGTTTGGACATCTTGCTCCACTCCCTCCTTCCCTTGTGATGTTTTTTATGTAAGCTTCTAAAGACTACTTTTTGGTGATCCCTAATACCCTATTAGAAGTCTCAGGCTGGCTTTCATCATGTTCCATTTTTGGTATGTGTGTCTCAGATATGCAGGTTATATTGCCGACACTGAATTTTGTACATTCATGACATTGGGGACCTTTGGTCATAATTAATCTTTAGATATATGAGGATTTTTTCACTGTTCCATCAGGCATTGAATTCATAATACTGTACTGCTATCGCCATTCCTATCATGAAATAAAATTGCTTTAATACTAAGATTTATATATGTATAGATATGAATGTTTCTGTTTAGAAAACAAATGACTAGTTTGCTGAGATGTCATGATAACATTTTAAAAGATAAAAGAATAAAACAGTTATGAACAAATTTCAGGATAGCTGAAAAACAATCTAATACCCTATACAGTTGCGTTTAATAGAAAAGGACTAAAATGAGGGAATATAATCTTTATTATCATGTTTGGCAAGAAATAACTTGTGTTAGATGTCCAAAACGTACATGACCATATTTTAACCAGGCCATTGGATGGTTGATTGTAATGAAGACTCACTTGACTTGTCCTTTATTTTTTGAAAATAACTTAATGATGCAGCCATTATTGATTAGTTTCCAATTATGTTATATGACAGCCAAATGTGATTATTGTTAAAAACACTCATGATTATTATCTAAAATGTGTTCTTTACATAAAAGTTAAGAAATAATTTATAACAAGATTTAGAAATAAAAAAAAATTAAGCCATTGTTTCTCTCCATGTTTCTCTCTACCATTTAAATAAAGTGCCAAGTTATAAAATACACATATTTAGATATGAGGCAGAAAAAGTTGGTGCTCAGCAAGTATTCTATGAGCCCCTGATATTCCCAACCCTCCCTTGACATGATGTCAGAACTACATGACTAGATCTGGCTGAAAGACATTAGAAGTCATAAGTATCATTTCCAGGCCAGACAAGTTAATAGTGAGTGTTTTCTCTATTCTTCTATTCCCCTGCGACATTGACTCTGACAGCCACATGTCCTACACAGTTGGTGTCATTATAAGATAGAGGAAGGGCACCTGATATGTACTGGGCTTTGTGTGAACTATTAAGAAAAACAAAACAACCATTTTTTTGTGTATTAAAATATTAAAATGATAATATTCTAACTAGTAGTGGATAAAGAATTTGGGGTGTAGGATAATGTTGTTATAATAATGTCAGATAGGGCCTTGTCAAATGATAGCATGTTGCACTTCAGAGTTTGTATAGACTCTGTGTTTACTGTATTTTTGAGCATTCCATAGTAATATATTTAAAGTGCCATAAGTAGTCTCTTAACACATTAACTGCCATGTGAGTTGTATTTAATTCATGCTAGTTTTGAGCCCAGGGCTTCGTGAAACATACGTAACTCACATGTCTCTTTACCTTGGGAGCCGTGTGGTATGCAGGCAACTCATGTTGCCATACTGTAGCATACATGTTACATGATGTGTGGCTGCTGGGCAAAACTCTGCAGTTGGTTTGTGAAAATCTTACTTGTTGATGTTCTTATTGTTACAATTAATATTGACAATTTAATTGCATATAACTCACACACAGAAAACAATAAAAAATAACAAATTTTTCATTAAATTAGAAAGGATCATTTTGTTTTTGAAGTTTTTATTCTGTTTTCATAATAAAACACTGTGGCCCCAATGAAAAATTTTTTTTTAGTATGGCAGTTAATGTGTTAATCCTCCAAACATCTCTTTGATACAGAAATTATTATTGCTCCTATTTTAGACCTGAAGACTCCTAGCCTTAAAGAGGTTAAGTAACTTGTCCAATGCTACATGGGCAGGCAACTGGCAAGGCAAGGATTCAAACTGAATCCATTGCCATCACTTTAATAACTACATTTGATATTAAAAATAATAAAGCTGTAGTTTGCCTGAACACTCACAATTAGTTAAGCTGTCTCCTGTTTATTCATTGCTTCTTTTCACTTAGAACCTTTCCATCAACCTTAAAGTACACCCTCCAATATTGGAAACATGCAAAAAGAACAAAAGGATACAAAAAGATTTCCCCTACTCCTCCTGTCCTTGCTCCTCTGGTCCTAGCCACAGATCGGGAAAGATACCTCGATCTTTCCCTCCACTTTTTAATGTCCTACTTAGTCCTCACCCTTCTCCAATGTGGCCTTTGTCCTCAACATTTAACCAACACTCTCCTACTACATTCAACAATAACCACATTTCTCCTTATTTCTCAGCAACATTTGTAGTGTGGATCACTTTCTCCTTCTCAGACACCTCTTTACTTCATTGACAGCACGTGCTTGGTTTTTCTCTCCCATTTCTGCTCCTTTCAGGCTGCGTAGGTTAAACCCATTCCATTTAGCCACTTAACGTTGTATTTCCTTGAAACTGAATTATAAACCTTTTTTCTCACTGTCCACTCCCTACCTGGACCATCTTATACCTACAACTTCAGCTGCCATCACAGTTTTCTCTCCTTAGCCACATTCTGCCTTTGGTAATATTCAAGTTCCTGCTCAATATCTCCTCTCCATGTCTAAAGAGAATCTCAGACTCACTCAGCATATCCCAAACAGAACTCATCATCATCTTCCCCCTCAAATGGCTATCACCTCTTACCTTGTTGCATGTACCTGAAACTCAGTCATTTGTTTCACTGCCATATTAATTAATTTAATTGATTAATAGTAAGATCCACTTCTTACTTATTCCCCTACCCCACAAAAAACCATTTTTTAATATCACCGTAAAATGTGTTTTGAATCTCTCTATTCTGTCTCCATCAATCTAGTTGAAGATGATAGTTACGATGATGACAATGATTGCTAATATTTATTGACTTATGGAGTACTTGACATATATCTGGTGCTGTAAGGTTTTCACTATAATATACTACTAGCTGGTCTACTTACATGCACTGTAGTCATTCCTCGATTCATTTTCTACACTAAAGCCAGAGTGATACTGTTAAGAGTAAAAGTTGGTGTCATGCCGCTTCCCAAGTCCATTTAATGAGTTCCACATGCTATTATAATAAATACAAAGTCTATTACAAGGCTGGCAAGGCTTGTAAGATTTTACCCCTGCCTACCTCTCTTGAGCCTTGATTCATATGTCTCCACCCTCCATTCCTTCCCACTATGTCTTGTGTTCCTTTTCTTCTTTTAATTCCCTGAATGTGTAATTCACCCTGTGTTTACTGTTCATTTTTCTAGAATGTATAGTGACTCTTCCCAGTGACTCCATTAACTTTTCATCATCTTTATGATCTTTCTATTTAATCACAGAGTCTTTTGTGTACTCTCTACTGCCCATGACTTGTTCTGGTTCCATATGTTTCTACTGGTTTTCTTTCTTCTACACTAATTACCTCAGTAGTTTAATGAGAATATGTGATTAATTTTTATCCTCCCCGACTAATATGTAAGATTCATGAGACCAGGAAACTTCCTCTTTATGCTCACTTTTCTTATAGATACAAGGGTTCAATGCATAACTATTGGATTAATGAAAAAAGAAAGGAAAGAAATAAAATATACTCTCTTGTAAGTCTGCCTGAACTCCTTACTTTTGCTTACCACTCCATCCACATGCAAATTCAGTGAGGTGTCAAGGCATCAGGTCCTGCAGATTATATGTTACTGTATCTTAGATCTGCTCCATTCCATGCCCTACATTCAAGCCCTCACCATATTAATTTGAGTTTCTGCAATAACTAGTATTGCTGCTTTTGAACTCTTTCTCTGTTTTATCATTGCTATCACAACTGGTTTCATTTTCCTAAGATTTAAAATCTTTAAATAGATCCTGTTTCAGTCACCTATTGCTGTGTAAAAAAATCTCTCTAGAACTTAGTGACTTAAGACAAAGATTTATTATTTCTCATGGTCCTGAGGGTTGACAAGGCTCTTCTGGTCAGTTCTTATGGGGGCTGCCATTATCTGTTGGCCAGGATTGCAGTTATCTGAAGGCTCCCATAAGCTGTACGATCCAAAATGGCTTCACTCACATGACTCACTGTGGTGGCTGGGCACTCAACTTGAGCTGTTAACTAAATCCCCTATTTTTGCCTCCCCATGTGACTTGGGCTTCTGGTACCATGGCTTCTGGGTTCTGAGACGAAGCATGCCAAGAGCTAGCAATCCAAAAGTCCAAGTTAGAAATGACAAGACTTCTTTACAGTGCAGCCTTAGAAGGAACACGGCAGGACTTTTACTGTTTTTTTTTTTTTTTTTTTTTTTGGTTAAAAGTGAATCATATTCAGTAGAAAGGAATGACAGAAGAATATTAATCCTGAAGGGTATGGTTTTTTTGAAGGCCATCTTTGGAAAATAACTGCTACAATACCCAGAGCTTCACATAATATACATCAATAGCATTTCCTAATCTTGCCTTTGCCTGCAACTTTACTCTGACCTTTGACCCCTATTCCAACACTATTTACTTATACATATTCTTCCCTGAGTGGATTTAGTTTCATTAATATAATAATGATGTCATTTTATGTCATCATAAAACTTTCTTATATGCTGTCCTACAAGATATTTTGTGTTTGTTTTTAATTTGCCAGTTTTTTCTATCTTTGAATCATTCTTTAGGATACAAATATAAAAGCCTTTGTCCTTTATGGGAAGACTTTCTGACACTCCTCCAGCTGTTTTCTATTCCAGTTGCAACCTTTGAATATCTGTATCATTGGGTACTTTAATCATTTAAAGTTTCTTGAAGGCAGCAACAAGCTATTAGCCAATTTTATATGAAGAAGTCATGACAGACAACAAGACAACTAATAAATCCTTGCTGAATAGCAGGATAAATAGAAGCACTTATTTTGCTCCTAGACTATATGCATTTTTAAAGCTGCTTCTGGTAGATTTAATTTCCAGTCTTTCCCACTATATGTATCACTATATTATATGAGCCCATTTCCTTTCTAAATGGTTGGTTCAACAATAAGCTGTGAATTATACATAAAGTGCAGGCAAAGTCTGGTAATATCTGCAATACACTGACTTGCTTGCCTGCCATGAAAGCTATTCTGTATAAATCCAATAAAGATGTTCATAACTGAAAGCAGTGATTCTTCACATGGTCTTGTGAAATTTCTTGTCATTACATGCAAAATGGAAGTTTTGTGTAATTTTCAAAAATTCTTATAGCAAATCTATTTTTTTCATTCTATACTATAATCATTTATTCAACAAATTTTAATCTAGTATCACGCCTTATGGATATAGTTGAGGAACTTCCAGTCTAGTGCAAGAGACAGACAAATGACAAAGTAGAGAAAATACACCATCCTTTTCTATCAGCCTTTCATTGTGAATGGCTGTGTTATCTATATAAATATAATTTTTTGAATAGATTTGAAACAACCCATCTTAGGCAGGGACTAGCTATTGTTTGGGGATTCTACCTATGTCTTTTTCCCTTCATTAGTGGGTGGTCAACTCTTAAATGTGGTTGATTTCAAGTATCAATAAATCTTGGCTTCACATTTAATTTCTTTACCTAATTTTTGGTCTGATTCCTGAATTTCAGGTACCCATAACCTGACTTCAAACATGCTATCAAGTAACTTCAATTAATATACACTGGTGTGGTATAAGAGGAGTAAGTTACAATACAAACATGAACCTCTCACAAAAGGGACTTTAAAATTGGTTATGGTAATTAGGTATACAAATAACTTTACCACAAAAGTGATGCAAATTATTGCGAGAGTTAGAAAGATAGGTACAAAAGGTTACATTTAGTTGAAGGAATTTAGAGTTTTTCTTTTAATTTGATTAAAAACCTTCAGACAAGGTTTTTTTAAAAATGAAAATTCAAATTTCATTACAGGTCAAAAATCTTTAAAAATATAATATTCAATATCCTTTATGTCTGAAAACCTCAGCATTTGCCTTTGTGTAAGATGTTTAAGCAGCTGATGGACTTAACCAGGGCCTATTGGAGGCTATGAGTTTTTCCACACATGATAATGTCCACACTTACAACACTCATGAAAGGAACTCTAGCTTCAGGTGTGGCTTGTTTCAGGAACTCAGAGGCATTAGAATAAAAATTTTTCTGTCTCTTTACTCTGCCTCCTACTGTGCTGACTTCATTTTCAGGCTGCACATGTTGACCCTTACAACTCCAGGCTTATACTCTCCCATGTTCAATCTAACAGAGAAGAGAAAGTGTTTCCTCCCAGGAGCTCCCAGACCTAGACACTCCTGGGATTCGCTTCTTCCCATCTCTGAAAAAATCACTGTGGTTGAGGGGCTTTGATGCATTGAATAGCCAAGCTTGGGTCACAGATTCCATTCCTAGTGTCATGTATGACAGCCTACTTGAGCCAAATGGACAATGAGTGGAAGAAGATGTTCCTTCAAAGAGAAGGAAAGGGCACTTGATGCTGGGTTGGTCACTCTCTAAATAATTGATTCTTAACTCTATGTTTGGCTTTCATTTAATGGTTCCACGGTCCCTTGAATCCTTGTTCTTCTCTGATATAGACTCTGGAAACCCTCCTGCTCAGCTCTATTGTGCTTTCTGTTCCCCTTCACAGGGCTCACCTTCCATTGATGTGGGAGGGTCTCTGAAGAGAAAATAAGTGTTGACTCTCTTCAATCAGATATGAGGGAGAAACAGCATCCCTCAATCTCATCAACACATTGAAGCTAAACAGGAGAAATACATGCAAAAGCAGGAAACAACCAGACTGCACATTGGGTGTTTGTCCACAAGCCCTGCTCTCTCTGTTCGCAAGGCAATTTCTCACCGTAGAGACTTTCTGCCAAAATGTCGAAAATGTATAATGGCTCTGAGAGTACTGTTTAGCACCAGGAATGTAGGGAAGGAGGAAGGACCATAAATGCATATTAATAAATGTATCCCAGGGTAGATCATGTGTTTAGCAAACATAATAGCATAATAGCAAACCAAGACCAACATTCTGCAATCACATGTATTAAACACATTCAACATCTGCCTTTTCAGATAATTGTCATTATAGTTCTAGAATAAGTTTTTACAGGTGTCTTATGTAAAGTTGCTTCAAATTCTCTTTAAAAGTAAGTGAGGTTATATGTGAACCATAGCTTATTATCAGGAAAATATTAATAGTAGGTCCTTAATAAATGTCTTATTGGTTGAATTAGTAATGATGGCTAATGGGGTACACATGCTCCATTTGGGTAGAATATCATAATTTTAACAAGGGCCTGAAGGAGCCCTGAAGATGATGCCATGACTCAAAGGAATGACTAATATTAGGAATTCCAAACACCATGGTAGATGCAAATGGTGGCATTGTTTTAGCTTGTGCTCTATTTGAAATTCTAAACAATTTCACTATTTATCTTGCCGATAAGTAGAATGAGTTTCAGCTGCATTAAACCTACTATACTAAAGTAGTAACCTGTGAAATGTGTTGTCTTATTCACCAGCTTCATTCAAATTAGATCGATTTTCTTCTTTTTAATTTTTATTATTATTTTTTTAAATTTCAGAATATTACTGGGGTACAATGCTTTGGTCACATAAATTGCCTTTGTACCGCCCAAATCAAAGCTACAAGTGTGTCCATGCAAATCTATTTTTAATTCACATGATATGAGAGATCTCATCAAATTAATGATGTTGAGTGTCTGAAAGAATACCATTTCTCTGTGGTTTTGTACAATGTGTGTGTTCGTGTGTGTGTGTGTGTGTGTGTGTGTGTGTATTTTGTCTCTTCCATAAACCTGCAGCCACATTTCCCACCATCAAAGTGATGAAAAAAAACTGTGTCACATATTCAGCAAAAATGGCAATGATTATTTCCTATTTAATTTTCATTTAATAGAGCAATCAGTAAAATACTCTGTATTGATATAAATATTTTCAAAGATTTTTGCTTTTTCTAAATTCAATAGTTTATGAGAGGTTTCAGTATAATTTCACTTGCAGAATTGGATAGTGAATTTGACTATAAATAATATTCTAAGAAATAGAGGTGAAGGTTATAAAAGAAATGGGAATATCTAAATAAATAAAAAGGAATATCTAACACAATTTTCATCCTATTATCTATACATAATATGTTAATAAATAAAATTGGACTTGTGCATTTCTCCTGCTACTTTATTGATCTGAAAAATTGTTTTTAGGTAGCATAAGTCAATTGCATTTATAACTATATTACTGAAGTGATTTATGATTATTTCTTTTGAGTAAAATTATTCTTTTATTTTTTACCTGCTTGAGAGAAAAATTAAACTTTAAATGTTTAACTATGACATTTTTTGTTATATAGTCCCTTCAAAATGCTTCAGTTTAATTGGTCCTTATATGGAAAAACAAAGAACCTTGAAAAGCATCAGATTAAGGTCACAGGTCAGCGTTCAAGCAAAATAGAGCTGGGCTACCCAATGATTTCCTGTTATTAAGCCGATAAATCAGAGCGATGTTGATAGATGTGAGCACTGGGACAGTATGTCAGTCTCATGAAGAAAATGCTGAACAGACGCAGGTGATCAATGCTGTCAGTGACTTGAAAATAAAAATTTTAAAAAGGTCAAACAAAGCATTGAAAAGACTTATTAGTGGTGTTTACACATCCAAAAAAGGCAGTTTTTGTATGATTTAACTTAAAAGAGGGTTTCATAAGGCTTCACAATGAACACAGCTGAGGAATTTTCAAAATGAAGGCAATTTGTTCTGAAGGAGCACATGCCAACGCTCCGTATCTATCTGGACTGAATCGCACAGGCATCTGAAGCTTATTCCAGACCCCAAGTCTTTCTGAGTTGTCGTTTTCTTCTACATGTAATTCAGCTTGTCGTCAGCCTCATATTCTATTTCTGTCCATCCTTCAGGCCTTATTCAAGTTCTGTCTCTTGAGGTTTTACCTGAGTGCCCCAACCCAACCTAAGCACCTCTTCTTTGAGCCAATAAAACAATGTCTATTTAATATGATTCATTTTGACCTGTAATTAATTCATACCTAGATGATTATCTAATTCTTTTTGCTTTCAACAAACATATTCTGGATACCTAGAAATAAACAAGATAGAATTTCTACCTTTAAAAGGTTTACATTCTAGTGAACGATTTGTAAGTTTTGGAGGTCAACATTCCCTTTGAGAATTTGACCAGAACAGTGGCTACTTTTACCGGAAAAATATATTCACATAAAATTTAGAATAGAAATTCAAGAGATGCAATCACAAAGGCCATGCAAGGGAAGAGGGCTGATGCTTTCCAGGTAACATTTGTAATGGTTTTGTAAAAGTAATAATCTCTTTTCCAATTAAAGAAGTGTTGAGTGGGTATCTAGGAGGATATAACAAACAACACAGGCAAAAGGAAGAAATTTGAAAAAGAATGAGACATTTAGGAAACATTAAAATCTTTCTCAGGGCAGGAGAGAGCTATAAACTCAGGTTGCAGATATAAGTTAAGACAAGGTGCAGATGGTCATATTTACTTGCTGAAATGTCTAGCCTGTTTTGAGGGTGGATATCTTCCTATAAGAATTATTATTTTTCTAGACCTAAAGGATTTTATCATGTATTTCTTCTGTATCTTTCACTAACTTGAAGCACTTCCTATGCAGTGTTTTGCAAATTTTAGATATTTAATTGATACTTGACTAAGAAAGAATGGGAGGAAATAAAGGGAGAAGGTTATAGAGTTACTCCATCTGCAGAGCTCTGGAAAGGATAAACAGAAAGATAACTGAATTATAAGTATTATACTAGGCTGATTATGTGTAAGTGTAGGTTATTTTAATAGGGTGATGGAAATAAAGAGAATTAGTTTGACGTCATTTCATAGAAAATGCTGTACATGAAAATATTTTTCTTGTAACAGCAGCTTAGTTTTTTTGATGCCGCTAGAGAGGATATTGTAAATATTATAACTAGAGGGCACTAAATTCATCTTAGTCAAGAGATACATTATTTTATACCAGTAAACTATTTGGATTATAATTTCCACGAGGACATAGACTATGTCTGTTTTATCCACTTAGCTGCTAGCTAAGTTCCTACACATTTTAAATTATACAATAACACACTGTAGATGATTTATTCCACAAATATTTATTGATAGGCTACTAAGTTCCAGGCCCCATTCTAGGTGATAGAAAAACAGCAATAACCAAAAAAAAAAAAAAAAGTGCTTCTTCTCAAGGAGCATATATTATAGAAGAAGAACATGTCCATAAGTAAAGAGACAAATAAATATATAACATGTGAGATGATGAATGTGCTATAAAAATTAGGATGTATCAGTTAGGCATTGTCCCCAAAATACTACAGAACAATCACTAAAATTTCAGCAGTGCCCTATAGCAATAAACAACTATTTAGCTCAAGTGTCAGGAATCACCTGGAGATCAGCTAAGGTTTAAATTAGGTAGCTATACAGATTTCAGCTGGGCTCACTAATGTGTCTGCAGATTGGAGGCTGACTAATCTGGGCTGGACTTAACTGAGATGGTTAGGCTGGGATGCCTCTACTCCATGTTTCTCTTATTCTCTTCTTGGAGTCAACAGGCTTTGGACATGTCCTAAATATGGCAATGTCAGAAATGCAAAATATCAAGCCCAAACATGTGGTGCTTTGAAGCTCTTACCTACATCATGTCAGCCTAAACAAGGAAAAAGGCCAAGGAATGGGGAGGACAGTTTCCCCATCAAGATGGGACAAGGGGGAGTGAATATATTTGAACACTAGATAAATTACCATATAGCATAGGGGACTAGAGAGTGATGGGAGATAATAGTTTAAATAGGGTAGGCAGGACCATATTCACTGATAAGGTGACATTTTAACAGAGAAACAAGCAAAATAGAAAATAAGGTGGTAAAATTGTTTAAAGCAGAGGGAACAGTAATTTCAAAGACTCTAAAGTAGGAGCATGCTTCCCCTGTTCAGGTACAGCAAGGAAAAAGTGCAGCCAGATTTGAATGCATGTGAGGAGGAGGGACAGGCAATGGGTCCAAGGAGAAGTACTGACCAGAGTATGTGCAGCCGCGTGAGGATGGTGAACTTTATTCTGAGAAAGATGGGGGCCAGAAGATATTTTGAAAAAAAAAAGGCTGGAATTATCTTACACTTTAAAAGGATCACTCTGGCAATGTGTTTTAGAACCTTTGTATTAAATATATTCTGCAGTTATACTTTAAAAATAAATCTCAACTAAAAAGTAAATTTGTATGTTTGGGAGGGGGACATGAACTGTGTGTTTCATGTTTCTGGACCCACTAATATTCTTAAAATATCACTTTAATAAATATTTGTCCATGCAACTAGTTCAAAAATTTTGTGCTGATTTATTCTAAGAAACCATGAGGTAACCTAAATAAGAAAACAATTCAAGGGATGTTTCATAACAATGTTAGACATGAGACTCCCTAAAAGCATCACTATGAGGTCAAATATTAGAATTGTATTAATCCCCTCAGAGGGGTAAAGGAAAACTATTCCATTTTATTCCTTTGTCAACTTTGCCTTATCCCAGGAGCTTCCTTTTTTCTTAAGTCTTCAAGTCTTTAAAAACTATTCTTTGATGTTGCTCTTACTCTTTTTTCCTAAATCTAGACTGAAGATGTTAGCATTGAAGTAATTGCTTGTAACATAGTTGTGAATGATTCAGCTGTACCCAAGCTGTTTGTTTCTTCCCTTTTTGGATTTTGTGGATTTGTTCCTGGCACCTGAGGGGTTGAATACTTACCATATAGATCCATCCACCTTCCTCTCTCATCATATAAGAAACAACACCTGTTTATTAAAACAGTTCTGTTTTTATTGGGAGAATCATGACATTCCTACTTGCTTGCTGGAAAGATTATTGATTTGGGTTATTGCTTATTTGAAGAAATATCTTCTGGATAAAATTTAGTCATTGCTCTGTTCCTTCACTGTCCCACTATTTAACCCAAGGTGATTGGGAGATGCTACGGCCTTTTCTGCTACTACTGGCATGAATTTGCACGGCTTCAAGGGTCTACTTTCAGATGAACAGAAGGCTAACAGTAAGGCTGACCTACCTTAAAAGAAACTTTGGAAATGACATGATGTATCAAAGAACGAAGCTCCCTATGGTATATTTATCAAAGGAGATTTTATCAGACCTAAAGTAATATGTGTTCTTGAAAAAAAATTGAAAATGGTTTTATATAACATTTCAGAAGGCAGCAAACTCCAGGTGATATCCATCACAGCTAATGCAGATGAATGGTGCCCACTGGCATTGTGCAGTACAGTAGCTCAAATAATATTACCAAAAGAACATGGACTTTTTGGTCAGGTAGTACTGGATTCAAATTCTGGCTTCATTGCTTACTAGACATATGTTCTGTGACCTTAGTCAAGCTGCCCAGCCTCAGCTTTAAAATGCAAACAATCATGTCTATTTCCTGGGGATGTATGTGAAAAGAAACTACCATAATTATGCAAAGTTCCTATTCTGATAGTTGTAAAATGAGTTCTCACTAAAGGTATATTCTACCACTGATTCTGTGTCACAAATATTAATCAACACCTCTGTGTTTGTAAAAAGATGATGGGTAGCATTCAGGATTCTTTGACATTTAGTTAGAACGGGAGTTAAAAGATTAAAAATCATATTTTTTCTCATTAATCTGTCACTTAGTGATGACAATAAGCATCATTCATTCCAAATTACAAAGCAGAAGATAGTTATATTTATTTTTGTGATTAAACAGCACTCTATGTGTAGCTTATGAAACAATGTTCAAAGCGTTAGAATGCCCAGTTATAATGCTATAAAAATAATAAACCTAGTTTTACAACAAAATGTAGTATTAGATGTTATATATGAAACCAAATTTTATAGAAAATTACCAAATTAATATTTCTATCATTGAAAAAGAAAGCCATTATACTTCTAGTATCTCTGACAAGTTAATTTAATTAAAAATATCTTAACAGACCTATGTTTCCTTAATTTTTGAGAAAGTAAGATCTAACTATTCTTAATTTTTATTTTAAAATTGTCATCTTTTGCTGCTTAAATTTATCCACTTTCTTCAAAGCTCCTACACCCCAATTTTCTTCCTTCCTGGTCACTGGTTACATTCAATTTAATCAAACATCCCTGTGCCCCCTGTTCTTTATGTCCTGCTACTAAGGAAAATCTCCACAGGCTTTAGAAATCTTTTTCTCTATATTCTTTCATACCCTCCCATGTTATTTGGATTATTTAGCAGAAACCAAAGAGGGAATTTATTAATATAAATACACAGCCCATCACCATTTAGCAATTTTCCTCTCACATTGAATGTCATTTCTCCACTCAAAAGAATTCTCAGACTCTCCCTAAAGTTAACTCCTCCAATTAGATAAGTAGCTACTAGTTCTAAATGGACTAGCAATTTGTAGCAAATGATCATGTAACAATAATCGTATAAAACTAGACATTAATTGGTTAAATGAGCATTAAAAATTATGTTCTAACATAGACTAACATTTGTCTAACTTCACTCACTTTAATTAGAAAGTTCCTTGGAAACAGAGATATAGTAACTTCAGTGTCATGGTGTCTTCATAGCATGAAAAATGGCTTCTGCTGTGTTACGATGACGTGGTTTTCACCTGCCTTTGTAGGCACAGGGCAATTCTCTCATATCTTAACCAACTCTTTTTAGGTTCGTAAAATAGCATTTCCCTTAAAACTACCATGTGCAAAAGCAATATAGTTTTTTTTAATAGTATTCATGAAGCTGAATTTTAGTAGATGCTGGGAATTCTATAATGTTACAGAATGGTTCATAAAATATTGCCATCTGCTATACCAAGTAACAGTTCATTTTTACTAGTTTTAAAGTGGCTGTGCTTTTATGTGTTTGGATTTTTGCCTAAGCTTCAAGTTCCTTCTGACCTCTGCCTGAGGAAATGTGAAAATCTGCCTTTCCTATCTTGCTTTATAAGCTTCAGTGAGGGAATGTAAATGGACTAAATACATTCTGTGAAATTTTACCATAAAAATCTTTCACATACTGCCTGCATGGCTGGTTCTGTTTATAATATTTCCAGCTTATACTGAAGTAACCACTTATAAAAGAAATTGCCACAAGTTCTAGTGCTGAAAGCAAACATTTATAGAATAGTATGCAGTCAGCAGAAGATAAAGGCTTTTTTACAACAGAGGAAAAATTTTGCAAAGTAAAAGAAATGTTCCTGACAGAGAGTGGGAGAGAAGCTTCAGAGTTGGAAATTTTATAACCCAACCCTTTGCTAAGTGATGAAAATGAGACCCAGAGGGGTCGTTAGTGACTTGCCCAGGGTCTTACCTTTAGGAACAGACAGTACCCAATTTAGATTAAGTGTCTTTTTGTGGAAATCAGGTTTTAGAAAAGTTTGCCATAAAGTGACTATATGTACACTGTTGTTTAGACATTGGCTGAAACCCGCAAATGAGCGAAAAATGTTGGTAATTAGTGATTAGACAGATTTTTGTTGGACAGAGACAAAATAAATAACAAGATACAAAATAATTTTTAAAACTAGAAGAAGAGAGAAGGAGGAAGATGAAGAGGAGCTGAAAAAAAAGAAATAGGAAAGACAGAAAAAGAAAAAGGAAGTGAAGGAGGAAGAAGAGACAAGGTAGCAGCATCAGCAACAGCTCATAGGACAAGACTCTTCCAGATCAGATTGTGTCCATTATCATTCAGCACAATTTCCAACTCCCTTCCCTTCTATTCCTGAATACTTATTTAATTGATTACATATTCACCTTCCTTTCTTACTCTCCTAGTCTAGTGATGTCCTTCTCATATAAGTTCTGAGAATATCCCTCTTTAAGAAAAGGTGCTTTACGCTTGCAATGCATTTTGAAGATCAGTCCTGCTGATGGCCTCTATGTAAATGTGTCCAGGGTATCCTCGTGTTCTATTGCCTTTCTGTTTCTCAATTTCCTCATATAGACTTCTAAGGGGAACACTATAATATTAATATATTTACTTGAAATGTGGACTTTCTTAGTCATGTAAGGGATTGCCTTTGTCCATTTGGGCTGCTATAACAAAAATGTCATAATTCATAATTCAGAGGCTTATAAACATCAGAAATTTATTTCTTCCAGTTTTGGAGGCTGGGTAGTCCACAGTCAAGGCACCAGCAGATTAAGTGTCTGGTGAGGGCCCATCTGGTTCATACATGGCACTTTCTGGCTGTGTCCTCACATGGTGCAAGGGGTAACCTAGCTTTCTGGGGTCTCTTTTATAAGGGCACCAATTCCAATCATGAGGGCTCCACACTCATGTCCTAATAACCTCCCAAAGGTACCACCTCCTAATACCACCACCTTGAGGGTTAAGATTTCAACACATAAATTTTGGGTAGACACAAACATTCAAATCATAGCAAAGATAATATTTTCACCTTATGAAAATATAAATATCCTACTGGAACATTCTCAATAAGGGACAGATGTTTAGGCAGATTTATTGGTTATCATAAGAATCTTGTAACTTTTGAAGTTCTGATTGAAAGTATATGGAAACACATTATTTAAAACAAAATTTTATATAGATTCTATAAAGTTATTAAATATCTCGAGTAGCTCCAACCAATTCATTTTGCTTAGAGCTCTGTACCTAGGTGAATCATCTGCAGTGTTAACTAGTTGTGCCCAATGATAGGAGGTATGAGGAAGGGACCATACCTTAACCTTACCTGACAGTTTTCACTTCATGTTGTCATGTTTTTTGAAATTGATGTTGGCTCAGAAGCATCTTTTTCAAATATATGAACACTAGAACCAGGTCTCAAGCATTAGTATGTAGTAGTTTAAGTAGATTGCTTTCTTCATTCCACATGAATGATATTACCTACATTGAGTAAATGGAAATTGTAATTGCAGGATGGAAAAGGAAAGTAATAAAAAACTAGGTGAAGACATGATTTAGAAATTGAATTTTCTCCGGAGATATAGGACCAGGAGGGAAGGCATCACTATATTGTAAGGTTAGGGTAGCAAGAAGGCATTGAACAACTGGAACAGGAAAAGCCAGTAAGCTCTGTTGTTGGATAATGTGCACGGTTATAGCATATTCATTGTACACACATCTATATGTAGCAAAGCTTTCATGAGCTGAGATATCTAGTCATTTAAGCATATGTGTCAAAAGCCAATCAGATGAGTATATTTTTAACATAGCAGTTACCCAAATTTAAACTAGTTTCATTAATCAGATTTACATTTAAGGCTAACAGACACCAGCTAATTTCGTGACCAAAAAAAGGAAGTCATATTACACAGCGGTGTTTTCTTGGAAGTGCCAAATCTTAAATAGAAGCTGTCCAGAAAACTGCTACCAAAACAACCACGTCAAGTTTCCCTGCATATGAACCTAGCTAATAGCCAACATAGAATCACTCTATACAGGTATGCCTTTATTTTCTTTCATCTTTTCAAATCAAAATAAATGTTTTGCCTTATAAAAAAATTAAATATTTCTATTTCAGAAAAGCTGACAAAAGTATGATTGATATTACCAATTATTAGACTCTTACAATGGCCCTCTGAGGACTTGTTCTTCCATGAATATTGAAAGTTCATCAAGCTACCCAGAACAGCCATCATGAGTATGTGAGTTAGGTACATTATTTTATGCATATAACTATTAGTGTCTTTTTCTAAGCCCTCACTTCTGCAACAAAGCAGAGTTTCAATTTACTATTAGAAAGAAAATTTGTTCCCTACAATGACACTATAATTGCCCATTTTTAATGCAATTTTCTTTCACTGATCACAGTCGTAGATACTTCAAAGGTTAGGTAACTGAATAATTTGATGCCAAGTACCTTATCTCTAGAGACTTAGGTTAAAAAATGTCACTTTTATTGTCTCCATGGAAAGCCATGTCATGTATGGACAACTCCATTTCACTGTCTAATTTGACCTAATTTTCCATATTGCTTAATAAGCATATTACAGTGAATCACTGATCTATTATCCAAGGAATTATGAAGCTTATGGGTTATCTTCCATTGCACCTGCTTTAATCAGCATATTGCCTTGGGTATTATGGTCACTTTAGCCTTTAATAAAAGAATTGTTAATGTCTTTATCTGCAATTTCAAGCAATTTGCAAAATTAGGTTAGCTGGCTTTTATATGGAACTTATTACAAACTGAGTTA
The DNA here is from genome assembly GCA_023783475.1 of Daubentonia madagascariensis. NCBI lineage: Eukaryota > Metazoa > Chordata > Mammalia > Primates > Daubentoniidae > Daubentonia > Daubentonia madagascariensis. The sequence continues at coordinate 16,287,179 of JAKFHU010001684.1, read as the reverse complement.
CTTAACGTGATGTTTTCAGGAATAATTCCTATGTTTCCAACATTCACAAATTAATACTTTATTTAAACAAATTGTCACTATTCAAAGTGGTAAATTTCATTTGGGAAGATACATGGAAACTTGGATTTTTGTTCTAAAGTTACTGTCATGCTATATCTGATTTTACTTTATTGGTTGATTTTTTTAATCTACAAAAATTAAGCTAATAGGAACTATAGTGTTTATGACTCTGTATAGTTAAAGATATTTTAAAATTGTTTTTAGAGACAATTTGCTAAAAGATATGATAGCATTATTTTACTAAGTTTTATAGAATAATTATGTTAGATCTGAATATGTTGTTTCCTATCAGTAACATGTTAACTGTTATTATTAATGTAATATTAATAAGGATTTATTATATTTTCTTCTTAGAAGTCACATATGTAACCAATATATAGATATGAATATGAAGCTACCATATGTAGAATCCATATTATCTCTACCAGAATGTTAAAGTCTATATCACACATTTGAAGTTATTCTAATTCATTCAAAAAATCTACACTTATTGAAGTATCTACTGTGTTTCAGTAACTGTGTTAAGTGATAGAAGTGCTCAGCCTTTACTCTCAATTAGTCCATGGTCAAGTAAGAAGTTTACTATGTAGCATGGAAAGCTCACCAGAATGCAGTAATTAACAACTTAAGACCAAATACTTCTTTTTCCCCAGGAGAAGTTGAAATTAGTGAATTTTGGTTTTCTGATAGTTATAGGTTAAATTTCCTAAAACTTTGGCTGTAATTACCTCCTTTATAATACCTGCAGTGCCAAGGAACTGAATAATTTGTGTTAGGTTATTCAATTTAGATTTATGCTGATTTATTATACCCATACTTCAGTGTTTCTCGTTTATCATTTCAAGTGTTAGATAGTAAGTTCTTTATTTGGTATATACCTACAGGCTAGCAAGAAAACATTTTTATCTAAATTTAGTAAAAATCAAGAATATGAAAAAGGATAAAAATTATTTCTATCTTGAGGAGAATTTTACTAATATCGAATATAAACCTCTGTATCTTATTAACTGGGGACATAGTCCCTCATTAATGTCTCTTGACAGGGCCCTATGTGGTCAAGCATCCACTCTTTCCAATATCTATGTCCTATTTCCTAATCTTTTATTCAAGCTAACTTAATACTATAAGAAAAACCATGTACAGGTAGCCCCCTCCAGGAAACATGAAAAGATCTTCACCCCATGTGCTGCTTTAAGTACTTTCAGGAGTCTTTTGAGTCTGCTTTGAAAAATAGGTGTCACTTGCTTTTTTCTGAGCAAGGGCTATACATCTCTGCCTTTTTCTAAAATGTTTTCAAAGGTAAGGGTCAATGTCTGTACTAAAGTAAAACTGTCTAGAACACAGGTTACATACAAAATTCTGCTTTTTATATATTTTTTAAAATAAAATAGCCTAATATTGCCTTGATATGCCCAATGTAAAGTAAGACTATAATTGTAGATTTTAAAAATAACTACAAACCACAAACAAAATTCTGCTTTTTTACTAGTTTACCATATCAAGTTCTATTTCCTCTCACCAGGCCAAAACATGGATAGTAGAAAGATTGTGAGATGTCACTCATAAGATTTGGTTTGCATCTCAACTCTGTTACTCTCCAGCTACATTATCCTGAGCAAGTGAAACCCTCTCCTTCTCCTGTCGGTTAATTATAAAATTGTAAAATAAGCCCTGCCTTTTTTTTAATCACCAGGGACTTCAAAGAGAATCAAGTGGCCTAATACATGTGAACCTGATTTGTGAACTTCAAAATGTTATGTAAACAGTCGTAGTTTTTTCTAGAAAGTACTTTGCAGTCACTGGGAAGTTAACAAATAAACAGATGATGTTGAAACTGTTTAGGTCTTCTTTCGGGAAAAATAAGTACTGGGACTTTTAACTCTTATGTGGCTAGCCATTGGAGTGATTCTGTAAGATTAGTTATCTGGGGTTGATGTTATGTTGCTTTCTGGACTAATTATTTGTGGTTATGCAGAGAAATTTTCATTCTTCATATATAAAACTAAGGTACATTGAGTTACGACAATTTTGAATTGCACTGGTGGTTTAGATGGAAGGCATCCTTTATGTAAGGGGAGTTAGCTTTTGAAGTTTTTTGCACATATTTTCTAACAAATATTTTTCCAAAAAATGTTTACTCAGAAAATCTCTGGTTATGTGATAATGAAAACTCATATATCTTTGAAATGTCTTATGATGACATTTGGCAAGGATCAGTGAGAGTCTCCTCAAATATTAGAAAAACCAAAATAAATGTGTGAGAGCAAATTCTAAAGGATGTTTTATTTTCCTGTTATTTAGCAGTTTTCTAAACCTCAAAGTGATAGCTACTACTTATCATTCTTAGAAACAAAATGTATGATATTATTATTCTTTCATGCCCTTGTATTTCACTTTTGACAACAATGTATTTATCTTTTGACCAACGAATATGGAATCTGGTATATGTTTCATGTCTCATAATGTTTTGTGTTCAAATTATAATGGTTGCACAATACTATTAATAAGCTATTTTATTTCACATTAAAATACAAGGGTAACTTATGAAATATTATTAAGTTTTGTATGTTAGAAAGTTTCCGGATTTTAATTATTAATTCAAAAAATTAAGCACATGTAAAATTTTTGGCAGATAATTATGCCATTATCAAAACCTCAAACACAAGGAAGAATATGAGCTTTACCCCAAAAAATTTTGAAGAATTTCAGTCAGGGAAGTAAAATGATGATACTGATCATTTTACAAGATTACCGTCTACACACTGAAGAAAACTCAGGAGGAGGAGAGACGAGAAGTAGATGGAAATTAGAAGGATGGCAGGAGAGGAGCACAGAAGATACGAGGTGAAAGAGATTTTTATGAGGTAAAGTTCATCATGATGGAAAATCAGGATAGGAAGAGGGAGGAGCCAAGAATGCATCCAGGAATGCTAGCTTTCCCAGAAAGTAATCATATATTTAAATCTGCCACTTTCAAGAAAATATGTGGCTGGAGAAATAGATTTGTAAGGCATAAGGATATGTTGGAATTGGAAATTTGGGACTGGATAAGACTACAAAATAAAAGTGTATAGGAGGAGAAGAGAGAAGTACCAAGAAGAAAATAGTTATGAGACGAAAGGAGCCCACACAACAGACGGAGAAGTAGCAGCCAGAGAGGATACGACAACGTGAGAGGAGGGAGTGGCTTAAGTGTCAAATGATGCTATTGGATCAAGGAAAATAAAGACAGAAACTTCCACTGAATAAAAAGACAGAGAGATTGTTGGTGACCTTGGCAAAGATATATTCCTAGGGTGATGTGTGTGGAAAAATGGAAGCTTGTGTTTTAACAACTTCAATAGCTTTGGTTAGAATAGGGTTAGTAAAAGGACACAGAGTGATAGAGTGTCATAAAGAGAAAAATTGGAGGCTTCACATTTTGTTTAACTATAAATCACTTGAAGTGCTTACTAGACATCCATGAGGATGATATTGAGTAGGTGCTGGGCAAGTATGAAGTCACTGGGAGAGTTAGTTCCTCTTGCTGTCTCATCGCTCTGCTTTTCAATTCCAGTAGCTCTTACCACCATCTGCCATAATATATATTTATATGTCGTTTATTAACAGTCACATACACACACACATACACATACATACACACTAAATGGGATCATCGGGGTCAACTTAGGTTCTGTCTGCCTCACAATGCAAGGGCTTGCATTAGCTTTCTATTGCTACATTACACATGACCCAAATTAGCAGCTTAAAACACAAACTTATCTCACAGATTCCAGGGGTCAGGATTTTGGCAGGTTGTCACTGGGTTCTCCACTCAGGAGTTTACATGGCACACATCGAGGTGTTCTTTGGGACAGCTATCTCATCTGAAGTTCAGACTCTCTTCCAAGCTCATTCATGGCATTGACAGAATCTAGTTCCCTGTGGTTGTAGGACTGATGTTCTTGTTTACTTGCTGGCTATTGAGCAGGACTGTTCTCTTCTCCTAGAGGCCTATCATTGCCTGGCCTGTGGTCCTCTCCATAGCATGTCAGTTGCTCCTATAAGGCCAGGCTCCTTTGAATCTCTGACCTCCTCTGTCATTGACTTCTAGACCCAGATTTAAGAGAGTCATGAGATCAGATCCAGATTACCCAAATAATCTCCCTGTAATTATATCTCCAAAATGCTTTTTGCCGTGGGTGATATAGCATAATCCCTGGAATTATGTCCCACCATATCAACAGGTTTTGACCATACTCAAGGAGAGATATTTATATAAGTCATGTACTTTAGGGGGCAGATATCTTGGGCCACCTTAGAATTCAAAGTCTAGGACAAGGGAACAAAATGAATGTGTCAAGAATTTGCTTTAAAAAAATATTTGAATTGATTTTATTGAAATAAACCACATTTAAAGTTCACTGTAGAAATTATGCCCTTTGTCCTGTTATCTAGAAGGACAATTTTGTGGTATCAATTTTTGTGCAGTCCTCACTTTTCTTCTTTTATTGGTGAGAGTGTGAAAACTGATGATTAGAACACTACTACTGACTGCATGTTTTTTCTAGGAGAAGGATTGGCTTCCTTTTCAGTGGCTCTGAAGAAGAAAGATTGGTAATAAATGGGTTTTATAAGGAATAAGAACCTAGATTCTGTGCATTGCTAAAATAGGAAATTATCTGCCCTTACTTTAAAAGTAGCAAGATAAAGGAAAGCAAGCATGTCATAAGAGAGAGATCGCTCAACTTGAGGGCAATCCAATGTCCCAAGCAAGCTGGACATTTTTGGCAGAATCTTAACATGGTCTTCAGTTTTTTCATGTATAAAATTATAATGTTAAACCACACAGTTACGAATTCTCACCAAGTTATAAAATTTTATGATTTTGTAGTGCTAAAGTGAAGTAACTAGGTACTCAGAAGTTTTCACCAAACATTGTCATTACAAAATGCACAATCTCATGAATAATAAAACAATTGTTTTATCTATAACTTCTCACATTGCCATTTAAGTGCAAAATTTTATTTGAGTTATTGTTACTTTTAGCAAAAAATTTTTGTATTAAATTATTTCTACATATGTAAATCTAGATGAATTAAATAAATTCGAAAAACTGGCAAAAGCATATAAGATATGTGTTTTTTAAATATGAAAGGTGATCTAAATACACTTTCCTAAACATTTTAATATCTTAATTAATGAGGTATTTTTGCACTTATTCAAATATAATAAAAATATACCTGAAAACAAAACATCTTTTAATAAACATATTTTCTTAAAGGTTCTCAAAATGTACACATTAGAACATGACTCAAATTGAAATGAGTATTTCAAAAATAAAACAATTGTATATTATTTGCCCTGTTCATCTGTGATTATCCTAAGCTGTTTTTTTTTTTCTTTTTTCAAAACAATAATGGTCTCCTAAATGCCAAATGCTCTCCTAAAATATAAGCTTTTTTGACTTATGCTCACATTTTCTGGTATCAAAGATTTTTGTTTCTTAAAATGTCACATTCTTTTCTACCTTCCAGATCCTTCTTTTTATGAAGAAAGAAATTATTTATCTCTTTTTCTCAGGGCTAAAGGATGGACCTCCATCACTAGAATAAAAGAAAATCAGGATTGATGCCCATCCTTGCTGTCACAACTGAAAACATTTCTCAGCGGGATTTCATGACACTTACTGATTCAATTGCAGATCAACGTGGAACACTTTTGGCAGACTTAGCTACAGAATCAATAGTCTCCTCTCCCCTTGGTCCAATGGGACCCAATAGTTTGATTTTTGTAAGTCTATTTGGTTTCCTAATCTTTATAGGGTCCATGGTTACTAAGTTTTAATAGCAAAGCAAAATACTTATCATTTCATACCAAGACAAAACATATTTTGCCAGGAGAAAGCACTAAACTGAGTTCAAGAATTATCTGGAGTGTTTATGATTTGTTCAGGACTGTAAGAAATGAAAAAAGGTATACTCCTTCCAACCATAATATATCCCTATGTTGACATTGTTCATGGAGAAAGGACACACATTTTTGATAATTTTTTTAATTTAAAAAATGTTACCCTAAACTTGATGAAGTCTCAGAACAAGGATCACAGACTGGGACTGTCAGATTTAAAGGAAGAAAGAGTTGGAATGGCAATAGTATTAGTGTGCACGTGTCTCTTGGGTATCATACGGCTTATGTTCTGTAGTCTAATTTTGATTCAGAGTGTTTGAAAGTTTAAGAATCAGTAGATTGAAAATAACAGAAAAATAAAAGAAGATTGAATAGAATAACTGTCCTAATTGAACTGTAAATATTATAGAATTAATTAATTTGGTCCTCAATGAAGAATAATTTTGAAAAAAAACTTATATGCATCATTGATAAATATTCACGTGTGGTACTTAACAGCCATAGCAGCATGTGATCTCCTTTATCCTATTCAATGCCCAGCCTTCCCCTCCTTTGCTAAATTTGCACTTGCATGCACATACACTTACCCATTCCCGTATAAATCCAAAGTGGTTAATAATTAAGAGCAAGTTGAGTGAGAGAGATTGAGTTATCAAAGGAACTTGGAAGTTACTGGAGAATTAGCTGCCTTGGGTTTGAAATATAGAATGAATTAGAGGAAAAATAAATCAGGAAAGTGCTGCTTTGTATTGACTCCTTTAAGCAACACCTGGTATATATGACATTAAACAGAATGATAGTATACTTTTGTACCTTTGTATTGTCTTTGTTTAGGCGTTATTATATTAAAAAATTATACTAACATTGAAAAAATTTTCAAGAAAATGTATTCATTAAAGTCATCCATTGCTTCCTCCTAGAAGGAGAATTCAAGCTTCCAGATTATGATATTCTTATACTCTCCCCTCTTTTCCTTGTCAGTACTTTGTCGGTTGTGGGACTGGAGACTGGGAATAAAATTAAATAAAACAAAAAACTTATCAAGTGTTTTAGCTGTTGTTAGTACTCAATGATAAAAGTGGTTTCAATTTGGGGCTATATTAGACTTTTTTAATTACCTGTGAATTTTATCAATCTACGTTCAATATTTATTATTGAGAATAGATGAGAATTAGCCACATTGATCAAAACAATCCTACCTGATATATTAAAGATATTAGACGTAAACTGTTTATGTTTTCACTCCTCTAAACCGTGCATGTCCTCTCGTAGACTTTGGTCCACTGCTTCTTAGGGCAGTATTAAAAAATTATTTTTAAGGTCATTCTTCACTTCAGGTCTCCAGGAAACATACTGCACATGGTCTGTCTCAGATGGCAAGATTGTCACAGACAAGAACTCTGACATTTAGTTTCTAAAAGGGCACAAAGAAAAAAGGAAAAGAGGGAAAAATAATAAACTCAATTATTTTGTTTCTGAGTTTTACTGTCACATGGTCAAATTTCTCAATGTCTTACTCATTTTACCTGATTTATATCCATCTTCCTATAGGATTTAGCTATTACAATTTACTATAGACAGCTTCTTTCTAAAAGTAAATAGAGGATCCCCATTCAAATTACTTGGATTTTCTGACCAATTAGCCACATTTTACCACTAAAACAACAAACACAACAGAGAGGACATAATTGAAAAACTTCTTCATATTTTATAGTGAAATGGTAATGATTTTCTAATAATTTTAAATAGTTCTTTTGCAAATGGATATAATTATATAATTATAATTTTATTTTAACATTTCTATACTTTTGTTATAATTTAATTAGGAATTTTTAATTACTTAATTGTAAAATATACTGCTTCACAGTTGAAGTATTTGCATTCATTGGAAAAGAACACATTTAAAACAGGAAAAGGCAATAAAATAGAATGACATGTTTGGGGCATGCTTTTGCACATATGCATAGTATTGTGGCTGTCTCAATATTTACACCTGGGTAAAGATCTTTTTGACTGTTGCTGTAAATCATAGCATTTTCCTCCTCTTCTTTGTTTCCTTGGATATTTTCAAGTTGCTAAGCTCACCCGTCAACACAAGTCTTCTTGACACTTGGCACTGTTTTGTCTCTATCTCTCTGAAACAAACCAGTAATGTTAATATATCTTAGCACTTGAACCCAAAACATATAGAAAAAAATTATATATAAATAATTTTATATATATAAAAGATTGTATACATATATATGACAGTAAGAAATATATACCTATATATATGACAGTAAGAAAACTTCATCCAATGAATTGCTTGTTGAGTCTAAGTTATCAAAGTATCAAAAAATATCTCTAGCCTATCATTTTAGTCTTATTTCTCTACACCCTATTTTGGGGGGAAGGCGTATCCTCTTCTACTAAATGAAAACATATGATTGTTATTTCATATCTGTTTCCTTGCGTTTCAAATTTCATATTCTTTACTATTGTATCTTACATCATTTGAAGCCTTCAATTTTTCTCATTATGATACTCCCTCACACCATTTTCATTTACTATCAATTTCCACTCCAAAATTAGTAAAGCTGTTAGAGCAAAGCTTCCATTGCTGGCCCCTTGCTAAAGCAAGTTTTGTCTTATAACTCTGCAAGAGACTAAATGAATCTCCTCTTTCTTCTCAAATTTGAAGCTGCTGTGGAGGATTTCTACAGCAGAAAATAATTTTTCATTCCTTTCCTTTATTTTTTTATAAAAAAGATTAATTTCTTGAATTTGTCCTACAAATGAATGAATCCAAAATATTGAGATACTTAACACAAAATCAAGGATAAATCTGCTTTTAAAAGTATATGCCTAAGACCCAGCAATTTCACTACCAGGTACATACCTGAAACAATTGAAAACAGGTAAAAATAGCTGTACATGAATGTTCATAGGAGCACTATTCACAACAACTAAAAGGTGGAAACAATCCAAATATCCACCAATAGGTGAATGGGCAAACTAAATGTGGTATATATGCATACAATGGAATATTATTCAGACATAAAAAGGAAGAAAGTACTGATTACATGTGCAGGAGAGGCAAAATTTTACCTCTACCCACCTAGAATTTTTCCGCTGAGCCTGAGAAATAAACTGACATATGACAGATTAACAGGAGAAAGGCACACAATTGTATGCAGTACAAGTTTTACATAACACGGGAGTCTTCATAAGGAATGAAGACCTAAAGAAGTAACAAAATCTAAATGTTTTTATACTCAATTGAACAAAGAGAGGCAACTATGAAAAAGTAACTAAACTATTAATATATGGGGAGGCTAAAGGAAGGTAAGAATTGTTTTAACAAGTTCTGTTTGTACAGAATTCTCTCAACTCAACTCCTCATCCTTGATGATAAGAATGTTACTTTCCTTGTGGAATAGGGAGGACATCTTCCACAATGTTTTTTTTTTAATTTCAGAATATTATGGGGGTACAAACATTTTGGTTACATATATTGCCTATGCACTGCCCAAGTCAGAGCTAGGATCGTGAATATCCCCCAGACAGTGCGCCCCGCACCGATTAGGTGTGAGTTTTCCCATCCCCTTCACCCCCATCCCACAAGGGGTTTTATCTCCTGCTTTCAAGAAGAAAAAGGGGGGAGTCCAACTGTCCTTCTTGTACCTGCTGTTTTTTTTAAGTGCCTTAGCTCAAAAAAATCCTTATGCCAAATTGGCATAAGTTGGGGTGGCATATTCTGCCCCCCATCACATGCTATAATGTAGAAAAACCTCAAAAACATTATGCTAAGTAACATAAGCCAGACACACACAAAAATACTGTATGATTCCATTTATATGAAATGTTCAGAATAGTTCAATTCATAAAGACAGAAGACAGATTGGTGCTGCCAAGGGCTGGAGGGAGTAGACAATACAGAATGACTGCTCAAGGCGTATAGAGTTTTCTTTTGGGATGACAAAAATATTTTGGAACTAGATATTGGTAGTAGCTTCCCAATATTGTGAATGTACTAAATATCACTGAATTGTACACTTTAAAATGGTTAATTCTATGTTATGTGAATTTCAACTCAATTTTTCAAAAAAGGGGGGATATACTCCCACATATGTGTTTGGAGTTAACATTTATAAATAGATAAAGTCAAATATAATAACAGATGATGGAATCTTCTCTTTAGTATACCCTTAATTTTTCTTTATTTAATAGTGTTTTGCATTTGTCTTCATTTCCTTTTTTTTTAATCTGATTCTGGAGTTTAAGACACCAAAAAAATGTAATAGCCCTCAGTTGGCCTGGGTTATGTTTTATTGTTTAATTAATATCTGCTTTAGGTGGCTAAAGATATTTGAGTGTGCCTGACTTGTGTACTAATGGAGTACTAAAACACATCCTGTCATGTCTTAATGCTGCCAGACAGCCTTACATTCAATAAGTGAAAAGTAATTAAAACTTAAAATGTCTTACCACTAAAATACTTACTAACTTAGTCAGATATGATTAAATGATTAATCATTTGTTCACTGGCAATCATAAATCTTTCTCCATTCTGTATTAGTTATATTGTTTTTTCTGGATCATTTAGGTCGTAGACCATTTTCTCGTTTTCTTTAGATTATGTGTGCTCTGTTCTTTCTTTTAGAGCATCATCAAACATATGGAACAAACATATGGTCAGCCAGTTATGTTATAAAAGTCCTTGAAAATTGGGTGAAAATGTTCACATAATGGGGTTTTACAGCAGGTCTCTTACATAATGAGGAACACCGATGTTATCAAAATACACAATATGAAATTCACGTGTGAAATAAATTCAGTGTCAGTCTGTGTTTTACTTTTACATCAAGAAAAGCTATGGATATTTCTTACTACCATTACCCATGGTTTTATGTTTCTATGGAAGTGGAGTGTTTCATGAAATGTATGCCTATTAATATTTCAGAATGAATTCAGTTAACAGTTATATTGTAAAATCCCTGAGGTCTACAAAGTAATATTATAAAATGGAAGTGTTTCCAAAGTTGTCTTTGGAGTCTGCCTTCAGGCAAAATATTATGTGACTTTGAGCAAACTACTTTACCTCACCAGGCCCCCAAGTTTCCTTATCTGTAAAATGGGGATAATTTCCATATCCAAGGTTGTTGTAATAGTTACATAAATTCATATATTAAAAGGTCCCTGGCATGTTAACCTCCCACCCACTTCTCCATCCTCACATGACAAAAACCACTCTTTGTTATTTAAGTTCCAATTTTAATTCGTAAATTTAATTCTTTAAGTTCCACTTTAAGAGCAAAATGAATAGATGAATTAAAAAGACAGAATGATCATAATTAATCTATAAATTTAGTCAAGTTTCAATTAAAATTTTAAAAATTTGGACCTTAACAATGTTTCTAAATTCGTCTGGAAAAAACAAGTGATTTGTGAACGTCTCAGATTCTGTTCTAAGATCTATTACCATTTTAAGTCCCTAGATAATTTCATATCGTAGTAAAGGCTTATTTACTTCCATATTTTGACAACTGCTAAATTTACTTCTGTTCTCAAGACTCTTGTATCCAGCTGCCTACTAGATTTCCCAATATGGATATCTAAGATATCCATATTGGGAAATAAACTCTAACATACTCGAAGATAAACTTAACATACTCTAAGCTGAAACCCTGACTCCCTAGAGTCCCTCTCCAGTTTTCCTCATCTTAGTAAAAGGCAATACCATTCATCCCATTGCAGAGGCCCAAAACCTTAAAATTTTTGATTCCTCTATTGCTTTTATAACCCTTACCTGAGACATCAGCAACTCTTGTGGCCTATTTTCCAAATACATCCAGAATATGGGCACTTCTCACCTACCATCCTGTTACATGGCATCCCAACCTACCATCATGGCATTGCAACAGACTTGTGCCTTGTCTTCCAGCTTCCACTCTGACTCCTTTATGGTCTATTCATTATATAACAGTCAGAATTAACTTTTAAATAGCTGAGTCAGGTCTTAAAATGTATTGCTCAAAGCTCTACATGAATTCCTATGCTTTTAAAATAAACAACAAAGTCCTTTACTGCTTCTTATCTTCTCTCTCTCTGGCTTACTGCACTCCAGCTATAGTGAACATCATATGGTTGTTCTTCAAACACTCCTTCCCCAGGGATTTTGCATATATTCTTTCATTTTCTTGGAAAGATATTCCTCCAGATATTCTCCTGGCTCATTCTCTCACTTCTTTCCTCCCTCTGCTTAAATGCCATATTTTTAAAGAGGAATTCCCTGACCACCCTATCTAAACTAATCTCTCTCATCTCTCTTGTGATGATTAATTTTATGTGTCAACTTGGCTAGGCTATAATGCAGTTGTTTGATCAAACACCAGTCTATATGTTGCCATGAAGGTATTTTTTAGAGGCAATTAACATTTAAATCAGTAGATTTTGAGTAAAGCAGACTACAATTCATAATATGGGTGGGCATCATCTAATCAGTAGAAGGTCTTGACAGAAAAGACTTGGGTTTCCCAAAAAGAAAGAAATTTCTCCCATAGACTGCTAGGGACTCAAGAGTACATTATCTCTTGCCAGAATTTCCAGCTTGCTGGCTTGCCTTGCAGATTTTGCACTTGCCAGCCCCAACAATCACATAAGCCAATTCCTTACTCCTTAACCTGCTTTATTTATCTTCATAGTTCTTCACTCGTTCACATTATTTTTCACATCTCTTTGCTTATTCATTGTTTGCTTCTTCAATTTGAAGATAAGTTTCAACAAGGAAAAATTTTCAATGTTATGTTTAGTGTTGTAATTCTAGCACCTAGAGAATTCATGATACATATTTTTTTAAAAAAATGTATGTTCCAAACACGTTTGTTAATGAATGAACTATCAGGGACAAGAGTTTTGAAATTTTGTAACTTGTAATTATTTGGAACAAATGTTGTTCTATGTATTTGTATGGTTGTTGCCAGGGCCTTTGTGGGGAAGGGAACTGTTGGGGAGATGTTTGCCAAAGGATATAAAATTTTGGTTATTTAGGAACAAGTTCAAGAGATTTATAGCACAACATGTTAACTGTGGTTAATAACAACATATTACATTCTTGAAAATCGCTGAGAGTAGATTTTGTGTTGTCACCACAGAGGACCATAAGTATATGAGATAATGCATCTGTTAATCAGCTCTTAGCCATTCCATAATGTGTACTTATTTCAAAATATCATTTGGTACACCATCAATATATACAATTTGTGCTTGCTGATTAAAAAATTTAATTAAATGAAAAGAAATTTTGAGTTTAAACTTTTTGGAAAAAATGCATTTGTAACCAAACATACATCTGTTGCCCCTTCTGGATGATAGTTCAGGAAATGAAAGAAGTTTGTCTCATTTCCCTGCATGGGTCTGTATGTACCCCATACACTTATCTGCGTCTCTTTTCTGCAATTCATAGGTCAACCTAGGCTTTACCTTACTTCTGCCCACCACCTGGAACCCCAGCACTAAACCTATCCTTAGTAAGATGCTATCACTGACCCTTGACCTTATTGGAGGGCTGATATTTAGAAGACCACACCTGCCTGACTGCCCTTTCCCTCAGTTTCCCCTCAACATAAGGCCTTGTGTGTGTAATGTTCTTTACTGAAAAGTAGGGGACAATATGATACAGAAGGAAAAACACTTAAATGTGGATGCTAAATATGATGGTTCCTAGATTCCAATAAAATGAGAGACAAAAGACACCCTTAATAGGAGTCCTGCTATTGACACTCTCGGTCCTAAGCTTTACTTCTCTGTCCCAAAGTCCAACCTCTTCCTCTGCATCAGCTAGAGAATATGCTCCACTTACTACTCAAAGAATATATGCCTTGACTCTCAGTAGTGCATTTCTTAAGTCCTAAGTTATTCATTCTGGGCAATCATTACGGAGATGACAGCGGCTGTAGGATTTGACCGCCTAATTAGTCTCTTTTGAGATCTCTTTGCCAGTTTAAAATGCATAGGCACCTTACTCATCCTTCCTGCAGCCATCTTCTTATGGGAAACTGTTAGGCCAAACACCGAATGAAAGGGATCAGAGTTAAAAAAGGCATGTGCGCACATGTACCTATTTCAAAAATTATATACTGATGAAGAGAAACAATTTTCTAAAATCAACATCATCTCCAAAAGTTTCTCCTAAGATTCGCGATGCAGATAATTTTACATTGCTTTGTGGACTGTGAATTCTTCTTCTTTTTATTTTTTAAACTATGTCTTCCAAGCCAGCCCAAGTATCTGCTGATATACAAATAAATAGGACCAATTACCAGATCTTATCAAAGAATAAAGACACAATGGTCTGGCCAACCTTATTTACATAAAGACCTGGCCAAAGATTTTAAAACTCAGGGTTTTTTGTTTTCCCTTTAATTCAGAAATGAGAGTCAAACACTGAAACATTGGAAAAAATTACTTAAAAACCAGAGTAGGGGGCAGTAAAAACAGTTAATTTTAAAGGAAACTATGGAAGATATATAGCCATACAAGGACAGGTGTGAAGTGATTTCTGAAGTGCCAAAGTGCCCTAGAGCCAACAGGGAGTGACCTTGTCAAACAAAGTCAACATGGAAGCCCCTAGTTTCCTTAAAGTCTAAGCTCCTCTGCAGCCAAGAGAGAGATGAGGGGGACTACATTTGTTATGTTCTTCACAAAAGCAGTCACATTTGTTTTGTATGAGAGAATGGCAGCTCTGGAAAGCTCTATGCATGATTCAAAAATCTATGAGATAAAAGGTAATTTTTATTTTATTAAAGTCAGTTCTGGAAGATAAAGTTGGGAGTTGGATATCTTTGTGTAGTGATTGCATGGTTCAAAGTTTTCTGAGATCATTCTCCTTAATTTTGAAGTAAGAAAGAATAAAAATAGTATGATTTTTTTTAAAAATGACAGTTATCCAAGACAGTGTTCCTCAAAAGAAATGCTGTTTCTTAGGAGCTGTGAATCATCTCTTGAAATGTCCCATATACAGAAGCTTCCAGGCTGCGTCATAATTCTAGCAGGCCTGCCAGTGGTAGGGAGGTTTGGGAAGCATACTTGTCATAAGACTCATAATTTATCCTGCTAAATATCAGAAAGCTGGAAATGAGCTTTTCAAAAGCTATTTCACCTATTTATACATTGTTTACTCTATTATGATATATCAGAATTAGTGTTTATTTTTAAACTAGATTTTATCAGTTTGAAGGTTAACTTAATTTTGGAAAGGGACATGTGAACTATTTCTCATAAAGTTCCTTCAAAGTTTGAGAGGAATTGTTTAGTTTGCATTTTACTTCAGAGAAATGTCTACTGTTAGTTTGTCTTCTTAAAGAGGGGAATCAAAGACTCTGCTACATATAATAATCAGACCCAAATACTCCAATGCTAATAAATTTCAGCACATTATATAATCCCAATATGCTTCTGTGGAAAGTAAAGGAGTTGTGAAGAACCAAAGTCAGAAAGGGCTGTGATACAAAGTTTCCAAATGCCATGCTAAATTTTTTTCCAAGGGCTAATCATCCATTCATTCTTTCAAGCAGCAGTATTTTTAAGTGTTTAATGTATGTCATCTATATAGAATAGTAGTGGACAAAATGGCCCCAAATCTAATACTGTGACAACCTTTTCATGTTGAATCAAGTCACCCAGCCAGTAGATGGTAGAGCCAGAATTTGAATCCAGGATTCAGAGCCTGTGTATTACTTTGTTTCTTTATCCTAAACTATATTTCCTCTTAATGAATGGGAAATATTTAATTATATATGCTCAAATCCCTGAATTAAATATAGGGCTTTTGTTTCCCTAATATTTTATCTTAACAGGGCACAGAACAGTAACACAGAGTTAAGTTTGCTCAAGGGGGTGGGAGTTGCTTATGTCTAACACCATTACTCCTAGCTTTTTTAAACTATAATTTTTATATAGATAGAAATGACTCTGAATAATGTATGCTTCTTGACTTACTGTGTTTTTAAAGGAAGCTATTAATTTTATAGTTTCTAGAAGAGACTCAAAAGAAACCAACTATTGTGGAATGAATTTGAAAGTTAGTCTTCAAAATAACTCATTTTGCCACTGAGAATACTTTTAAAATACTCTCCCATAATCTTCAATGTATTCAGAATAAGTATTTGAACATTTACAATTATATATTTTAAAGCGTATATTATGCAGTGATAATTTTAAAATGCTCATGATATCAATTATGTTTTGTTATGATGAAATATATAATACATCAGGCTTTGTTAGGACAATGCAGAGAGACAGCCCAGAATCATGAAGGTGGAAGTAAAGATGATTTTCTTCTGCCTTAATAGCTTTAACTGCAGGATACAATAGAATACAGCTGCTCCTCTCTTCAAAGTTTCATTTCATTGTCTGTCTATAAGCTGTCACACCATGCCTGCTACTTGACTGTTATGTCACCCAGTCCTGTTCCACCTGAACAAATTTGTGGCAATATGCACTGAATGCTCCATTTCTTTGCTCTAAGGTAGAAATTCACTGTGCACTACTAAATTAGGAATAATTTAAGCTTATTGGTATAAACTTATTTACCATGATAATTGTAATGAGTACTCCATCTGTATAAATAAAACCTAAAGTTTAGAATTGACATTTTACTTAGAAATAAAACTAAGGATTTGTTTTATAAATTTCCAAAAAACAATTTGATATTTAACAAATAGATTAAGTTAAAAAAAATCAAAACCTTCATTTGATAGGTACACAGGATTTCCAAACAACAAAAACAACAAAATAACTTAAACCAACCCTTGACAAATGACAAGCCTGGTCAGTAAAATCTAGATGATTTGTTGCAATGTATTAGCTAAAAGTTCCATTAAAAATTTTAGCTTTCAAAGAACTACCATGTGATACCACTACTAGGTATATATCCAAGAAAATGAAATCAGTGTATTGAAGAGATATTTGCACTCCCCCCCGTGTTCATTGCAGCATTATTCACAATAGCCAAGATATGGAAGCATCTTAAGTGTCCATCAACAGATGAATAGATAAAGGAAATGTGGTATGTGTGTGTGTGTACATATATATATATATGTGTGTGTATATATATATTCCATTGCGCATATATATATATATATATATGCGCAATGGAATACTATATAGCCTTAAAAAATGAAATCCTGTCATTTCTGACAACATGGATGAACCTAGAGGACATTCTGGTAGGTGAAATAAGCCAGACACAAAAAGACAAATACCTCATGATCTCACTTACATGTAGAATCTAAAAACGTTGAAATTCATAGAAACAGAGAGTAAAATGGTGATTATTAGGGGCTGAAAGATGGGGATATTGGGAAGATGTTAGTCAAAGGACACAAAATTTCAATTAGACAAGAGGAATGAGTTCAAGAGATCTATTTTTAAATATTTAGCTTTCAAATAATTTACTTAACATTTAGTTTTTATTACTCATTCCTTTCTTTATTCAAATACATCATGAAAATCATTATGTAGGTAACTAGAGTTAAGCTCAAATTTACTATTTCTTGTGTAAAATAAATGATTATGATTTGCTATGACTTGTAAACCAAAGAGTCCTTTTTTCATATCATTCTCTCTCTTTATCCACTGACCTGGTAAATGACAGTAGTTTAAATTTGGATAGCGTAGTATATAATCAAAAATGTGCATAACAAAAACACTTTGCTTTACACTGTTTTGCCACTAAGAACACTTTTAAAATACATGTAAAACAATGTTTTCTTTTCAATGTTTATAATGTTCACTATGCAGTTGTACACCTGCAGGAGTGCACTATTTCTTTGGCAAAAAAATCAACAGTGACTTGAGACGAGACATAAATAAGAATTTGTTTAGAAAGTGAGAGACAGAAAATGATGTGGAAATCAATGGCCAGCACCTAATGACTGTGAGGAACTATGAGATCCATCAAACTAATCCACTCTCATTTAAGAGTGATAGTTCTAGTAGATTGAAACTTGGTAGGCATAATTTATCATCACTTCTGATTATTCCTTCACTAAATTTCCATCAATAAGCTTATAAAATATTGTTTAGACTGTGAAAACAGGTTGGTTAGTGCAGGTCTGGCTACTAGCATTAGGCTATTGATGATAGTCTTTATTGTTGGGTACCAAGAATCATATCATTTCACATGTCATCATTGACTTGGATCTTCATCTGGAAAACCACACATATTTATTATGTTTGCATTTGACACTAACCTTTATCTTCGTATGTGGTAAACGAGCAGGTGTAGGGAAATGGGATAATGATTGGAAAGTAGGAATAGAGGAAATTGGAGACAAATCAGTTTTGAAGAAACAGTATTGATAAAAGAATTGAGAATTATTTTTGAAAAATGTAATTAATTATCCTTTCCTAGATTATGACTAACTGCTTTAAACAATATGATGTTTAGATCAACTAAAAAATAGCACAACTGATGATTTGATCTTTTCAGCAAAATGTAGCACAGATGAATTAGACCTTCTGAAAGAACCATACAAAATTATCTGTTGTTTCCTCAGTGAAGAGCTCTGGCTTCCATGGCTACACTAACCACCAACAGCTAAAGATAGTTCAGTATTTTTCACTACAGAAGTTTCTGAATAGTACATTTTAAAATGTTATTAGTATGTGTTGTGGGTTGAATTGTGTCTTCCGAAAAGATATATTCAAGTGCTAACCCCTGGTACCTATGAATGTGACTTTATTTGGAAATAGAGTCTTTGCACATGTAATCAAGCTAAGATGAAGTCATGCTGGAGTAGAGTAGGCCCTACTTCCAATATAACTGGTGTCCTTTCAAGAAGAGGAGGAGAAACACAGACATAGAAATGAATAGAACACCATGCAATGACAGAGACAGAAATTGG
This sequence comes from Daubentonia madagascariensis, assembly GCA_023783475.1. Lineage (NCBI taxonomy): Eukaryota > Metazoa > Chordata > Mammalia > Primates > Daubentoniidae > Daubentonia > Daubentonia madagascariensis. The sequence goes on along the minus strand of JAKFHU010001684.1, from coordinate 16,268,343 downwards.
AGTGAAGCAAGGAACATCAAGTATTGCAGACAACCACCAAAAGCTAGAAAGAGGAAAGGAAGAATCCTCTCCTAGAGCCTTGACCCTGACAATACCTTGATTTCAGACTTTTATCCTACAGAAATATGAGACTAAATTTCTGTTGTTTTAGGCCACCCACTTAATGGCATTTTATTGTGGTACCCAAAGAAACTAATATAGTATGTCATCCATTAAAAAAAGACCTACAGAAGTTGTTTACTGTCCAATGGATGTAAATGAATATTTACATTTTATATAATATACATTCATAGGTGAATTCTGGGAGCTGTGATAGTAAGTCACAGAAGCAGAAATTCCATTTGCAAAGCACTGATGAAGAAACTGCCAAGTGACTAGATAAAGATACTGACTCACCTGAATGTGAGCGCATCCATTCTTCACTGTCATCAGTGTTATCTTGATAAAACATAGCTCTTCCAGTAACTCTGTATGGTCCAACAGCCCTTGGTGACTTCCTTTTACTTACAAAGAATGACTCTCTATTCTTAAGCTGGACACACATACATTTTCCCAATATGATCTCTTTCTTTTTTTTCCCCCCTCATTTATATATAATAGAAATTTATTTCTCATGACTCTGGAGGCTGGGAAGTTCAAGATCAAGGCACTGACAGGATTGGTGTCTGGTGAGGGCTGCTCTCTGCTTCCAAGATGGCACCTTGACCTCTTTCTAATATTCTAGTCTCATATTGTGCTGTGCCCCAGTGACACCAGCGTTCCAGCTACACTAGATTACATGTCATTCCTCAATATATCTTGTACTTTCTTGTCCCTGGATATTAATTTCTGCTGTTTCTTTTGTTCTCCAGTAATGGAAACCCTATCCTAGTTATTTAAGGACTAACTCAAATGCTGCTTTTCCTCATAAAGGCTTCCCCAATCCTCCTTATTGCATTATTTTTTCTATCCTTATTTTCATTATATTTTGTAACTTCATTAGAGCATTTAATAAGATATTCTTGATTTATATTTTATGTGTGTCTCTTACCCTCATTTTATCAGACAAGATGGTGCTTATGTTATTATTTTAGAAATCACTTTTCAAATATACTGGCTACCTAAAAACAATTAGACATGGAATGTTGTTTGTTCCACAGAGGGCTTTATAATATGAATTGCCCAGCTCTGTTCAAGGAGGTGTGATCAGTGCTTTATGAGTGAGGGAGTGAATGAATTATTGAATGAAAAATCAATGTAAAACTGAATGTGTTGGTTCTTTAAAATATATCTAAAAATAAGGAATTGGCTGATCTATTTTATCAATAATTTTTAGTAATTGTAGTCAAAAACATCCTAATAAAGGTTATGATATCAAGATTTACAAACTTTTTATAAAATATAAATTTCTCATTTCAGTCTGGTTTCAGGGAAATATTAATATCAATTTTAACAAATAATTTATTAATGTAGATTGTTTGCGATGGACTAAGTCTTAGGTAACATGTTTACATGACTTTTACTGATTAATAAATTAACAAAATAATTGCAACCAAGATAAATCAAATTTTCATACAGAGCATAAATTAAATAGACTTAAGTGTTTTATATCAAAAGAGAACTACTTAATGGAAATAGAATCCTGTTTCAAGTTCCATGAACATAATAATTTTTAAATTTTTGAAAAATCTAAATGCAAATAACAAAATGAATATGAGGTTATTTATAAAATTGATTAGATTTTGTTAATTTTAACGATTATCCCATGGAATTGGAAAACATTGTGTTAAGTGAAATAAGCCAAACACAGGAAGACAAATCTCACATGTTCTCACTTATATGTGGGAGCTAAATATTAAAAATTGATTTCATGGAGACAGAAAGTAGAATGACATTTACCAGAAGCTGGGAAGAAGAGCAGGGAGGTGAGGATAAAGTGGGGATGGCAAATGGGTGCAAAAATATAGTTAGGGAGAATGAACAATACTTGATAGCACAACAAAGGGGCTATAATGAACAATAAGATAGGGTCTACTTTCAAACAACCAAAAGAGTGGAATTAAAATGTTCCTAACACAAAGAAATGTTAAATGCCTGAGGTGATGAATACCCCAATTACCCTGATTTGATTAATTCACATGTGATATCAAACAGCACATGTACCCTGCAAAGATATACAACTATTATGTACCCATAATAAGTAAAAATAAAAAAAGATTATCCTAGCCATATAATTCTTACTCCTTTATGTTATTACTACATATGAACTTATATTAGGAGTTCTTCATAAGAAAAACATTTATTAATAAATTAAACATATCACTTGGTTTTCAAAGAAGAGTCCAGTACTTGGAGATAGAAAATACTAAATCTAATATGTAGAGGAACTGAAATACAGAAGTTCCCTTTACAGCAAGTGAATCTTCATTCTATTAGAATGAAATCTTTAGAGCCTGCCATAAAAGAGCATAATAGTAACAATAGCAACTAACACTTAAATAGCACAATATATACCAAGCATTATTTTAAGTATTTTGAGTACAGTATACTGAATTATGTAATCCTCAAAGTAACACTATGAGATAGGTGCTGTTATTACCCATATTTTACAAAAGGAGAAATTGTTATTTACTTAATGTACATTAACTCACCAAGGTCATATACCTAGTACTTGGTGGCAACACAATCCTAGTTGGGGTCTAGAATCCATTGCCTTTACCATTCTTCTCTAGGGTTTTCTTACTTCTAGGAGAACAACTCTCTGATCCCTCTCCTTCATAAGAATTCAGAGTTGTGGGCATATATATGTTTCAAACCTTCAATAGCACACAGCACTCCAAAGGAACAATTTACAAAGGGTTGTATAATGGGCACTCCCTGGGATGTCTTCTTCTTCATAGATACATGTATGTTTCATTTACCTAAAGTAAAGGATGGAATCTGAAATAAAAGTCATGATATTATGTAGTCACAGTGGAGATCCACAATTCCTACACATTTTCAAGTACTGTGTAAATTTTAATTCATCAAAGTAAAGCATGTATACACACAGTACATAAACTTTTCATTATTAATTTCCATTACTTCTGATTCTCTTAAAATGTTAAACATGCTATCCCTAAAATGATCATTTTTTAATACTCCTGTAAATGCACTAATGTGGCAACAAATTGTAGAGGAACTAATTAGAACTGGGCTCAAATCTAAATCTACCATTAATTATTCTTGTGACCATTGGCAACATGAGCTGCTTTTTTAAATTGAGATTTCCTTATTTGTAAAATAGAGATTGTATATCTATTTGGGGGCTGTTGTAAAAAAATAATATTAAATACATAATACATCACCTGAAACAATTTGGACCTATTCAATAAATTCTATTTTCTTTTCTCCTTTCCTCATCTTGTGACAAATAGCAATTTTTCTGCTTTACTAATGAAAAATCATTCAGTATTTTATTTTAAGAAACACTAACTAGGTGGATTAAATATGCATTATTTTATTAATAGTACAAATGTATTAATCCTAGGTTACCCTTGGGTTGGCATGTATTTTTCTTATGCGATAAGTTGGTGAAGCAAATCTATCTTGCCACTATTCAAAAAACTTGATGTTATATCATCTTATTCCTCCAAATGTTTTGGAAAGTTCAGAACATTCTGGGAATTCATTAGAAGCCAAAGCATCTCAGTAATTTTTTACAAAATGTATTGCTGATATAAATCCTCTCTATGAAGTACTTTTTTTATGCCAATCTGATTTTACTAACAGAGTAAGTTAATGGCAGATTTCTAACTTAGGTCATATTGGTCCTGTCTGGATTCCCTACTCTTGGGACCAAATGATCCTTTTTTATACAATGGGTATGTGGATATGTGAATCTGAACAAGCTCTAGTTTTTCTATTAAGGCCTTCATCAATGTCATGTGCATGCCCCCCTATTGTGAATTGGGTTTGTGTTTTTTTGTTTTTGTTTTTCATGTCTTTAATGAGATTAGTATCAGAAAATCGCCTTTGTTATTCTCGAGAAGAAAGTTACCTTTGTAGAAATAAAGGTAGTTTTTCTAGAAAAAGAGGGAATGGGGCTGGGGTGGTATCATCATAGGGCTTCTTCTGTTAGAACAGCTGACTCTCAGTGGTGGATATCTCTACTCTCTGAGAAAGGAGATTCAATCACACGTATTATGTTTCAAAGTTCTACAGAGAAATTCTACCCACCTCTGATGGAGTACAGCCAGGGAGACAGAAAGAGGTAGAGATTCAATGGATGCCAGACTTGGTTCTGGAAGCACTCCCAGATGGCAGCTTAACCTCGGATGATACCTGCTTGTGGGTCCCAAATAAACACTAATATGCAGTCCTGGAACTCCAAACAGGAGGACACCCTTGGTCAAATTTTCACTGAGAAAGGAAGCTCATCCTTATTCAATGGCAGATGGTAGCATGTTTACATAGCACCTGTAGGGAGAATTAAGAGTAATGGGTGGAAAGTAGAACAAGAAGCATTTAATCAAATATTGAGGCAGCACTTTCCAGCAATTGCTGCAGTACAGCAGTGGAATGCATACTTCATAATGTTGTGAGTGCCTCATCACAAGAATTATTCTAGCAAATTCCAGGTAAGTATCTGCCATGAATATTTTTGTTTAGATTTCAGAATTCATTTTTAGCAAGTATTTATTCAGTGTCTAATACAGGTTGAACATCCTTAATCTGAAAATCTGGAATCCAAAATGCTCCAAAAATCCAAAACTTTTTGCACACTGAAATGATGCCACAAGTGGAAAATTCCACACCTGACCTCATGTGACAGGTCATATTCAAAATGTAGGCTCATAGCACACAGTTTATTCAGTGTCCCCAAAGGAAAAAGACCCACCAGCCCCATCAACTGTGATGTATCTTTTCTGCACATGGCCAGATTCCTCCATGCAAGCACACCCAGAAAGGGTAATAAAATGGCATGTGTCCAGGCCAGATGTACCAAGGGCTGGTTTCCCACAATGCCTCATGTGGAACCAAGACCTATGTGTATTACAATGATTTTTGCTTATTCTCTGCTCTGCAGTGTAAAGATATTGTCAAAATGTCAAAAAGGCCTGCAGATATCACAATGTGTAACAGTGATAAGAAAAAGAGAAAGCATTTATGTTTATCTATAGTACAGAAAATCAAGCTGTTGGAGAAACTGGACAGCATTTTAAGCAGTAAATGTCTTGCAGAATGACCACCACTACCATATGAGACCTGAAGAAACAGAAAGATAGACTCTTGAAGTTCTATGCTAAAAGTGACAAAAGGAAGTTAATAAAACTAGAAAAACACTGCATAAATCTAAAAATGAAGATCTTGATTGTGTATTGAAAGAGTGGATCTGTCAGCATTGCAGTGAACACATGCCACTTGGTATGCTGATCATAAGGCAAGCAAAAATCTACCATGATGAACTGAAAATTGAAAGGAACTATGAATATTCAACAGACTTGTTGCAGAAATTTAAGAAAAGACACAGTATTAAATTTTTAAATATTTTTCATGATAAAGCATCTACTGATCATGAAGCAGCAAAGGAATTTATTGACAAGTTTGCTATCGTCATTGCTGATGAAAATTTGATACAGGAACAAGTCTATATTGCTGATGAAAAATCACTGTTTTGGTGTTATAGCCCCAGAAAGACACTGGCTCTGGCAGATGAGGCAGCCCTTTCAGGAATTAAGGATGCCAGGGACAGAATAATTGTGCTGGGATCTGCTAATGCAGCAGGCACCTTTAAGTGTGATTTTGCTGTGATAGGCAAAAGCTTGTGTCCTCACTGTTTTCAAAGTGTGAATTTCTTACCAGTCCATTATTATACTAATTAAAAGGCATGAACCACCAGGGATGTCTTTTCTGATTGGTTTCACAAATATTTTGTACCAGTGGTTTGTGCTCACTTCAGGGAAGCTGGACTGAATTATGATTGTAAGATTTTGTTATTCCTTGACAACTATTTTACTCATCTTCCAGCTGACATTCTCATCAAAATAGTATTCATGCTATGTACTTTCCCTAAAATGAAATTTCATTAATTCATCTATGTGACTAAAGTATCCATAGATCAATGAAGAGTAAATATAAAACACTTTCTTGATCAGAATACTAGCAGCAGTGTACAGAGGTGTTTTCAAAAGGACTTTAGCATGAAGGCTGCTGAATATGCTGTTGCCAATATTTGGAATACAGCGACTAAAGACACAATTGTGCATGCTTGGTACAATTTCTGGTCTATGACTATGCTCAGTGATGATAATGAACAAGGTGGTGATTTTGAAGGATCCCATATGTCAAGTGAGAAAAAAATGATGTCTGGCCTCCTTACATAGGCAAAAAATGTACCTTCAGAGTCCATCATTAAGTGGGAAAAGGTGTATATCTAAGAATTTTTTTAAGATCTATAAAGAGACTGCAATTTTTCATTCATTGACTAATGGTGAAATAGCCAAAATGGTTCTGAATCAAGGTGAGCATGATAATAGTGACAATGAAGATGATATCACTGCAGAAAAAGTGCCTATAGATGACACGGTGAAAATGTGTGATGAGTTTATTGAAGGACAAGAGTAGCATGCATTCATAACAGAACAAGAAATCATGTGACTTTACAAAATCAAAGAGAGACTGCTAAGAGAAAAAACATTGTTAATGAGACAGATGACTCTGGAGGAAACATTTTTAAAAGGCTTCCAGCAGAATTTCTCCTCATCCCTAGAGGACCCACTTCCTAGTCCCACTTCTGATGTTTCTTTTCAACTAAAAAAAAAATACAGTGTACAATAACTGCTTAATCAAAGCACAGCATCATAGGTGGAGACTAAAAACCTGCCACAGTTTGTTGCTGCTATTGTTTGACAACTGATGCAGGTATTCTGGTGATGCTACCGTGCTGCTTAGTTACCCTGAACACATTACTTTTTCACTGTATTAATGATATGTCATGATTTTTACTGTTAAGTACTTATGTGTGAATACATGTAAGAAAATTCTTGTTTATTAGTGGCCTATAAATTCAGAGATGAAAATGATGGTGATGCCAAATAACTACAGATTTTCGATATGGGTGGCTGAGATAGTGACACCTTTGCTTTCAGGTGGTTCAATGTACACAAACTTGGTTTTATGCACAAAATTATTAAAAATATTGTATAAAATTACCTTCAGGTTATGTGTACAAGCTATATATGAAACATAAATGAATTTTGTGTTTAGACTTGCATTCCATCCCCAAGATATTTCATGATGTATATGCAAATATTCCAAAATCCAAAACACTTCTAGTCCCAACATTTCCAATAAAGGATATTCAATCTGTATATGGTGCTAACTCCTATTCTAAGTGCTAGGATCACAGCCATGAACAAAGCAAAATACTGTCATCATGAATACTACATTCAAGAGGGAAAAATAAAATTAATACACACAGAAATACATAATATAATTTAATTGAAGGATAAGTGCTATACAGAAAAATAAAACTTGATAAAGGAATTGAGAGTAATGGTGCTACCACTTTAGAAAATATGAATGAACAAGGAAGGTCTCTGACAATTTGAGCAATGGCCAGGGGTAGATCGTAAGTCCTTGTAAGCCATCATAAGTGATATGTATTTTATTCAAAGAAAAATTGAAAGCACATGGTGGAGGAGGCAGGCCTTATGGTTTTAACATGTCTTTGAACTTTCTACAACTCCCCTGGTTTCAATCCTCAAACTTTACCTTCCTCAAAATGCAGGAAAATAATGTTCAAATTATTACAGGTATTTAAAATGGGAAAAGATAAAAAATTAAGTACAAATCAAATATCGGAATATAATTTTATATGTCATGAATTGCTTCACTAATTTCATATAAATAGTTTACAATGACAATTTTTTTATTTATAAAAATTTCAAATATGTTTAAAAAAAATGTAAAGAGATTGGTGTAACAAACTCCACGTACACACTACCCATCTTAAACAACTATCAAATTGTGCCAATTTTATTTCATCTGTAATCTTACCCACTTACCAGCCAACCTTAAGTAGTAGTGAAACAACTCCCAAACATCTTTTCATTTCACCCTTAAAAAATGCAGAATGTAAGCAGTTTTTGAAACATAACCATAATATCTTTATCACTCCTAAAAAACGTTAAAAATTATTTTTAATGTCATCAAATAACCAGTGCTTAAATTTCTCCAAATGTCTCATAAGTGTATTATTAGAATTGAATATCTAACAAGGTTTATTCATGGCATTTTGTTGGCATATCACTAAGTCTCTTTGAATCTATATGTCCTTCTTTTCTTGTTTTTATTAATATCAATTTATTTGCTGGCAAAATTTTGGCATTTGTCCTGTTATTACCCCACATTCTAGATATTGATAATTGGATCCCCATGGTATCATTTAACAAGTTCCTCTGTTTCCTGTATTTTCTTTTTCTTTTTTTTTATTTGTGTAAATCTATAAGGTAAAAGTGCAATTTTGTTACATGCATAAGTTGTGTAGGGGTGAAATCAGAGCTTTCTGTTTCCTAGGCTACACACTAAGGACTTGTTCCTTACTCTTTCTGTATTTTCTATAAACTGGGAGTTACTTCTAGAAATTTGATCATATTTGGATCAATATTTACTGTCAGTCTTACAGGCAGTGTCACAGTTAAGACTCTCCCCTTTACCCCACCCCCACTGTCCCCTGAACTCTCCCCACTTCCTCAACCTTAAGAATTGCATAGGATGCAATCCCAAGCCTAAGAATGAACTATGCTAAAATTCACATAGCAGCTGAGAATTGTCCTTCATTCAGCTAGTTCTGCAGAAAAGCCCAGTAAATGAGTTTCATTGATGTGTCGATATATTCTTCATTATCCCAACCAATATTCATCTGGAAATTTTTGTTAAAATGGTGGCAATGAAGATATGGGATAAATACATTGTTGAAGAAATGTTGTCATTGTACTTTTTTTTTTTTTTTTTATTTTTATTTTTTTAATTTCAGAATATCATGGGGGTACAACATTTTGGCCATACACATTGCCCCTGTTCTGCCCGTGTCAGAGCCACAATCGTGGTCGTCTCCCAAACTGTGCTCCCCACATCCATTCAGTGAGAGTTTTTGTCATTGTACTTTTAATATCTATTATTGAAAATTCCTAGATGATTGTTGTTAAAGCCTTTAGGATTCTGTTTCATCTTTTTAAAGTCTTATTTCTTTTTTTGTAACCTCACTTCTAAATGTCAATTTTCCCTGAAATCTCACCTTTAACTCAGTTTCTCCAGCCATCACATTGACTTACAGAGCCTACCTCCTTCGTGAAAGGAACATTTTAAAATTTCTTTTTGCTTATTAGTGAGGAAACACAGAGGATAGATAGATGAGTATCTGAATGGACTACTCACCTTCCTTTTTTTCTCCTTTCCTTAGTGTTGTCCAGTAGCAACTGCTGCCTAATGACAGCATACATCAGCCCTCAGTCTGAAACACACACAAGTCAGAGGTGGTGTTTGCATATTTTTTCTAAGAAAATGGTAGGGATAGAACCACCTAAATTCAGCCTTTTCTCTCTCTTCCCATGGCTTGTTCATTTCTAACTTATTTCAGAATTGCCTTTGCACTGTGGTATTCCTCTCTCCCTGACCTTCTGTTCTACAATAATATACACTTTCAATAGCTAATCTGTGTTCTGTAACATCAGCTATTTCTAATTTGGGATGTTTAAATACGTGGTTCTCCTTAATTTTCAGCTAATTATAGTTCTTTTTTTAACCCAATTTTAAATTTAGTTCCTTTATACCTTCTTGCTTTCCCCCTCTGAGAATTTCTATTGCTCAGTAATCTCTGCAATTTAACACAGCTTTCAGATGAGAGGGAAAAACTGAAGTTCATTTTATTTATTTCCATATTTTGGGGGCTATTTTGACTTTATGTTTATTATTTTATTCTTAAATATATATATTTCCATTGTTTCCTAAACAACTGTATACACAGAAAAAAAATGGAATACAGTACTTCTTTTTTCAAAATAAGACTGGATATTAGTATTTTATCACTATTATTTCTCACATGCCTATACAATATTTTCTTTTTTGTACTAATAGAAATTACTCACATACTCTAAATTTATTCAACCAAATGTGTATACATAGTTTTTTTCTCTATTGTGTACATTTGCATGTAAAACCTAAGCTTTTTCTTGCTCCTTTATTAACAACACATAAAAATATTTATTATACATATGTTCTATGTCAGGCACTGTGTTATATGTTAGGAATACAGTGGAGAAGAGCAAGTTTTGTCTTTAATATTATTGAGCCCTAGAAAGAGTTAATTGAATGGATAACCCACTCCCTGTCAAATATTCATTCCCTTTTCTTCTGCAGTGAACACAATTTATTCCAACTGGCATTTGTAGAAAAACTAAACTGTTTTCAAAGGAACATGTACAGTTTCTTGATTCTTTATTTATGTTCCATTTCCTTCCAGATTCACTTACAAGTTTTGTATTGACCAATGACATGCAGTCCTGAAAGCTGCAAGGTATTCAAGAAAGTAAAAAGTAAAAAATACATAAACCTGCTATGAGAAAGTCAGAGATGAAAAGCTAGATTTAGACACCTCGTGGACCTTGGTTTATTTGGCATATTCCATGAAATATGTTTGAAATGTTAACAGACTTCCACCCCCAACAGTCAAAATTTCATTTTGTGCAATTTACATGAAGTAGGGAATTGAAACTTTATGATCTTGATTTGGGCTGAAAAATGTGTGTGTCATGGTAGAAGAATATAACTGGGACCCTGTGAATAATGGAGAGCTCTGAGAAGACTCTCTCTTCTCTATTAGATGCCCCAAAACTTTCCTTTTCTCCCATCCCATTTCTACATACATACCTGTTGCTGTTGTTCTTACCAAAAACGAATCTATAAAGGTACAGAATGTGAGTATCCTTTTTATGACTCTCCCACAATTTTCAGAAGCTTCCACAAAAGTTGCATTACTCATTTTGAAGTTCAAAATGTGACCCCAAACACATTCTCATATTCTAGTGTAGATTCCTTTTCTTCACTGAAGAGGCAGTAGCACAAAGGGACATGATGTATTAAAAGATTTTTCTCCATGTGTCAGTGGGCTGTGAACGTGGTTTTTCTTCCACTTTAGAATTTACCAGTTTTATCTTGTGTACTTTCTCTTCTTTTACCCCCTCTTTCAAACATTTCTAGAAAAGCAAATCTCCACGGAATCATAATATCATAGAAAATTATAAATAGGAGGGACTGGAAAGATTATGTTTTCTAATCCCTTGACTTTAGGGAAGGGACTGAGATCTAATTTTCTATAATTTGACAAGTATTCTGACCTAAAAACAGTTTCTTATTCATAAGAAACATAAATGCTACCAGAAGGAGAGCTTCCCAGGCAGAATGATATTCTGCAATGGTCTGCAAGTCCCTGCAGGTAATTAGGTAGTTGGTTTATTGCTTTATCCTCAAGTTCAGGTTTTCTCTCCTTATGTTAAAAAAGAATGTTGCTCTAAAGAGACAGAGATTACTTCACACAGTTAAAGAAATGGAGACGAGAAACATAGAATCCCTTTTGAGTAAGGTATGTGTTTAGGTAGTTTTAGACAAAAAAAAAATAGCTAAGTATGTGAAATTATATACATGTGTATATATATGCATATATATCATACGATTTTCTTCATCTGTTATAAAATGTTCACACAGTGTGATTGGCCAGTACAGTGTTTATTAATGGGCATGTGTACACGTGAAAATACATATTTAAGTGTTTTTATCTGTGTATATACATATGCATAAGTGTGTGTAAAGAATGCATTTGTTCATTGGGTGAATTCCACCTCATTTTGACAATATAGTTGCCTATTTAGAGGGGGAAAAAAGATTAGCAGTAACTAAGGGGAAAATAAAAAAAAGTAAAGGATGATAATTTGTTAAGGGCTTACTATGGGCCAGGCACTGAGCCAGTGGCTTTACATGTATCTTAATTAATCTTCACAATAGCACTACTAGGGCAATATTTCTCTCTTCATCTTACAGATAAGAAAAGGTTGAGGCCTCAGAGACGTTAAGTGACTTTCCCTGGGTCACATAGATAGCAAGTAGTAGAATACAGATCCCTTCCCAAATCCAATTGGTGGCAAAAAAAAAAAAAAAAAAAAAAAACTAAACTAAAAATAAAATGGTGTTTACCATTCCTAAATATTTTACATATATTAACCCATCTTATCATCACAGAACCCATCGGGGTTGGTACTGTTATTCCTGTTTTATAGATGGGAAAACAGAAACCACTGGGAGTGAAAGTAACTTGCTAATGTGCCCACAGCTAAAGTGACACATCCAGAATACAAACCCTGTACTTGAAATCACTTGTCTACATTGCTCTCCAAAGTGGGTGTCTACCCTTTTCCCCTCATTGTGGTCAACTTTCTGCAAAATGTGTTTGAGGCACAAAAGCGTCAACAATCACATATTTTGCCAAACTACAGAGCCAAGAGTCAAAACAGACTAATGCCTAAGTGGTTTTACACAATCTATATGTGTTTTGTTCTCCTGCCACAGCAAATATCCTAAATTGTTGCCTGAAATGGGAAATAGTATTATTAGAGACAAAGAAAAGAGCCACGTTCACATTTTACATCTCATTTTAGATGTAAATAATCTTTAAAATTATATTTTGTATAAAATTAATGACTGTCATTTGGAAGGTCCTGGTGTTTATCTTCTTTATCATTCTAGAAGGAGTTCCCTTTTTTAAAATCTTCTTTATCACTCATCAGGGGTTCTCTTTTGTTTCTACACTTAGTAAGATACATTAGCATAAGACTTAGAATACATTGAAATTACTTAATGTGAAATGGGATAGACAGCACTATATCAGTTAGATATTGTTGGGTAAGCTTCTGTAATAGAGAGAGGAAATAATAATGACACATAAAAGAATTTTCGAGGAAGGCAGTCCACAAGAGGCATGGAAGTGCCAACATAGCATCAAGGACCCAGCCACTTTCTACATTTCTGCTTCAAGCTGTCCACTTGGGGTTGATTCATGATTTCTACATTCCAGAAGAAATAAAGAGGAAGATAGGAAAGGCAAGAGCATTTTCCTCCCAGCTGGGTCAGGTCTCCTTAAGAAGCCTCCCTGGATGTTTCATATGTTTTTCATTCATATATTATTGGCCAGGAATTAGTAATATGAGAATACCTAGTGGAAAGACAAGTTGGGCAATAGTCTTTTATCTGAGATCATATGTTGATTGACATCTTTAAATTTCCTGTGTGTTAAAAAATCAAATATATTCCATGGCTGTGGTAGCAGTTCACATCTTACTTAAATGTTAATTTTTTAAGAAAATAAACAAACAAATGGTATTTATGTCATCATGTTCTCTTTGAATTTAAAAAGATCACATTCTCTTATAAATTAGAAAAATAACAAACTTAAACTCCCTGATGTGTATTGAAAAAACACTTATTGAATATTTAATTACAAGCTAACAGTCATTGGCCGTGGGAATAAAAGATGAATAATAGTTTATCCTTCTTTCAAAACCTACAATTTGATGAAGGCAAAAGACATACAAGCTCATCATAGTACACAATGTGAAATATATTTAAGAAGTCATAGCTATACAAAGAGGGAATGACTGACTCTGTGAGTCAGGGGTGGCCATGAGAAGAGGTTAGAAAAACTGCCCAGATGAGATGATACTTGATTTGGACTCAGAGAGTTGAGTAGAATTTCAATGTAAAACAAAGAATAAAACAACCCAGACAGAAGTCATAGGTTTCCCAAATCTGATTACATATCCAATTATGTTCAACATAAAATAATAGTTTAATGCTGGAAGGTATGACATAAATGTATGGCCAGAAATCCAAAGATCTAGATCAGGGGTCATCAGACTACAACCTGTCACCAAATCTGACCTGACACATGTTTTTGTAAATAAAGTTTTATTAGAACACAGCCATACCCATTTGTTTATATACTGTTTATGGCTGCTTTCATGCTACAACAGCAGAGTTAAGTAGTTTTAAGAGAGGCAGTATGGATTGGAAAGCTGAAAATATTCACAGAAGAAGTTTGCTGACCCAGATCTAGGTTAAAGATATTTGCACAGGTGTAAGGAATGTTCTGATGGTTTCAGGAATTAATTAAAATGTACATGGTCAAACCTTCTCAAACTCTCTGCCTGCAACTACACAGTGAAGCAAGGTAGAGGGTTAAAGGTGGGTAAGTACATTACAATCAGGGGAAAAATTTAATAGACTATTTTGACATCTTTAAGGAAACAGCCACTATTATAGCTTATATAAAAGTGTCAAATGCCCCAGATTTTAACTTTCTCACTTTTATGTACCAGAGAATATGCATATTAGGACATTAGAAACTGCCAAAATGATGGACATGAAGTTCATCCTTTTACTAGAAGAGCTGTAAGGCAGAAACAGAAATAGAGAAGGAGGAAAAAGGAAGCAAGTGGCGAAGTATATATTTCCATTTAAGGCTCTTTTTTTTTTACTTTAAAGTTTCTGGCTTAAGGTTTAAGTATCTTTGATCTGAATCAGTCTTTCCCTTTTCCCAGTGCTCTGGTACATTGATGCTCTTGACAAGATCAATGCAACTTGAATGGAGGAGAATCAAGAAACTTATATTTCCCAAATAAGTAGGTCAGCCCAAAAGCATAAGAACAGACTCAGAACACCCCAGGGCTAATTTAAATAAGGACCCTTTATTCCTTTATAATCACAATAGAAATATCAATACATCTCCAGCCTCTCTCCACGTCAGATGATACCAGAGACACTGGAAATAGCTTCCTCCCTTTCTTTGTTACACGTTCTGATCAACAATGAGCTTGATCATTGATCACCAGCACATCAGAAGGATTTATGTTACTACGATGATAAATGGTATAGCCTAGTATAAATAATATTGGGGTGAGAATCAGGGCACTTACATTCACTGGATTTTATAACTGTAAAGAATCTTACAAGTCACCTAATTCAACTACTCACTTTACTCTGGAGGAAACTCATGTTGAAATTGCTAATGTGACCAAAATATTAGTCCAGACATTCCACTGTGGAATCTCGGAGCCTCTAATTCTCACTAACCTCTGCTTTTGTAACGCAAATCTCACATAAATCAAATAATCCCAAGAAACCTCTGCCTTACAGTATGCTAGCAGTCCACATCTTGAAAAAGCAAACAAACCAGCAACAACAACAAAACACTATTAAATTTGAAGAAAGGTCTTTCTGATTTTTAGCATCAAGGTTCAGAATATAACCTTTCAGATCTGGACTACAGTACCACTTGGATAAAGTGAGTTTCCACAATAATACAGAAAACATTGCAATCTCCCCTTTATTTATTTATTTTTTTAAAGTTGCTTCTTGGCCCATTTTTTGTCCAGAGTCTTGATACGAAGAAACAGTTGACCAACAATTGCTTTCCCAAAGGCATTATGCCACTGGTGGTCCTATTCAGTAGGACATCCCTGCCAAACAAGTTGGTGACCACTGGCAAGGCCCAAGGAGACCAGCAGAGTAGGGGGAGGCAGGGCAGGAGTAAGGGGAAGCAAGGTTTGAAAACAGACTTCTCTGGGTCCAAATATGAAAGCTTTTACTTACTAATTCTCTATCTTGTTTAGGATAAGCTTCTCGAACTCTGCAAGCCTCAACTTCCTCATTGGGAAAATAGCAGTGGTGATGCCTACATTGGTTTGAGGATTAAATGTAGCGAAGTGTCTAAAGATAAGCACCATACTCAACACATAATAAATGCTGGAAAAATGTTAGCTTAGTATATGTATTTCCTTTTTTCCTTGCCTTATTTGCATTTCTTTTTTGTCATTGACCTTGAAAAATATTCCTCTTTCTAAATGTGTATTACTTATATAAAGTTATTACAAATATAATACAACTTACTTTTACATCTTTTATTTGTAGACTAGGAAAAATCATCAATGTTTGTAAGCCACGTGGCAATATAATTCGCTCTTACCTTGACTATATCTGCATCCGCATGTGGCTTGAAATTAGCTGTTAGGTGATCAATTCAGTATAAAAAAGGTCGACTTGACTTTCTTTCTTTCTTCTGAAGAATTTTGATTAATTCTTCATATGAGTTAAAGAAATTGACCAGTTTTCTCATAATGCAGACAAAGCACTAAGGATGGCATTTTGCATTGTGGATTATATGCAAAAAAAATGTTTTTCCCTCTGTATCCAGTAAGTTTATGGGTTCCTCCTCACCCCAACAGTTGGTCGATGCCAGGGAATACAAAATCATTTCAGTATTGGCCCAAATACAACATAGTGTAATTAGAGAAGTAAATCTATTCTCTACAACTCATTGCGTGCATTCAAGAGCCAAATGATGTTTTCCTTGTAATTGCTCTATGTTTGGGGATTATTCACACTACCTTTGGTTTCCTGACTCCAACTGTTGGTCTGTGTGTCTGTCTATCATTCTCTTTTCATCTAACCAATAAAATATAGCTGACAAAAAATGAAAATCAAGATGGTATTTATAAAAATTAAATTCATTTGAAAAATATAATTTCAAGTTTGAAAATATAATCAGGTAAGCTCTTTTCTTGTTTATAAGAGTTCTAAATTCAAGGAGAGTTACACAGTGTTTTAAAGCTCAGGACAAACAAGCAAACAGTCACTCCGATTTGCACAATCCAGAAGAAACTATGAGTTTCGGTAAACAATTTACCTTCGTGGAATGTTGAACTAAGATTCTATTGAATGCCCTATCTCCGTTTTGCTGGGGCAACTCATCTATCTATGTTACGCTCACTAAACTACTTACCAGCCTAAGTAAGACTACTGAGCTGTAGGAATTGATTATCAATTATCTTTCTCTTGCCTTAAATCTCTGTCTCTAATTTTAACCTGATAGGAACTCAATTGAATATTATCAAATAAAGACTAGAGGTCAGATCCCCATTATTTCCATTTTGGTTTACCTGATGTACAATTATCTTTTAAAAATATATATTTCTTTATTCTGGACTTAGCCCACAGCTAGTGTTACAAGTGTAAAATTTTGGTTTCTTTTTCCGCTAATGAGGGCCAGCTCCAAACACACTAAATTTGTTTAGCCTTTACAGAATTCTATCATAATTGCACCCTGTTTTTTCGTGTGTATGAGTGTATGATATGCCTATTTAAAGGAGAAGACTATGTGATTAATAACTTATTTAATAAAATAATTTTATTTTTGATGATGACCAATTGCTTATAAAGTCCAGGCTTTTAAATCACTTTTCACACATTCTCTTTAATTTTACATCTTTTTTCCTTTCTTCTGTTCTTGGACATTCCTTAAATTTTCTGCCTTTTCCTTTGTTCTTTCTTCTGGGCCTACCCTTCAAAGGTACTGAACTCTTTACTAAGAACATGAAGACACTTATTGCTAGAGAAATTCAGTGGCTGGCTCAACGTCTGTAGAGAGTTAGTATCAGCCATCTGCCATCTCTCCCGCTGCATCTCAAGCTTCTCTGATCTAGATTCCTCTTCTCCATAGAGCTCTATCACTATGGTTTTCCACTCTCCAACACACCAGACCATTTTATGTGGCTTCCACATTCTCTCATCATCTCTCCCTTTCTACCTTGATGCTTTCTCTAAGTTGGTTATTTTTGGATCTCTTTTCTGGTGATGGGAATAATATTCCTACCAAGTTAATGATCTGATAGATAAATAACCATAGTGAGAAATGCTGGCAATGCTAAAATAGAAAATCTTTTAGTTATTGGTGAAGAGGCCAAAAATATAAGATGGATGATTACAATGATGATATTTAGGATGGGAAAAAACAGGCAAATGGCAAAAGGAATATAATCAGAGGCAGAATTGTTTACCACAGGGAAGGAACAATCTGGGAGACACTGATTCCAAGCCTGTGAATGACAAGGGGGAGAAAGGGGTTAGTGAAGATGCCATGAAAGTGTGTGTTGTGTGTATGTGTGTATACATCCTTGTGTGTCAGCGAAAAATCTCAGAAAAATATGAAGATAATGAAAAATCATGTCCAGGTTTAAAGTCTTACTGATAAAACTTTAATTTTAATAGATAAGCAACACAAATAAAATTAGAAAATAATCATAAGGAATGACTATGGAACTTTTGGATTTGTGTATAAACCCTGTTTATGTCCCATTTCACTTGGCAGCAGGAGAGGATGAGGATCTAAATACATTAGAAAAACAGAGTGTGCAAAATATCCTATATTTGGAAAATATGTATAAGAGCAGTGATATGATTATTGCTTAAAAAGGGAACACAGATTAAGTGTCGTGGAAACTACTCTGATGCTATAAAAGCGGGGTTGCTGAAATCACAAATAACCTTCCAAGGCAGGTATTTGACATATGTCCTATGGGTCACTTGAAACTAGATATATTGACAAATTAGGAAGTCTGTTATAGATAATAAATGCTTTAAGGTAAGGATGACGATTTTTAAGTACCCAGATATTTACTTTAACTGTTTGAGTCAACCTCCTAATACCTATAATTTAGATTATGGGGCACTTTTCAAGAATTAAATGATTTCAATTCATTATGACTGCCATTTATTAAAAACAAGTAGATTTCTCTTATCCTTATGATAGTGTATATGGTTTATGATCCATTAACATAATGTGCGTATTGAAAATTGTAGGCTGTTACCCAATTGTTTTCATTATCTATGAAATGTTATTTGCCTCAGTTTTCAAATGGTAGCACTTTGCTTTCCAGCAGAGGAGTTTCCTAAAAACCTATGAGCCTCTTATTTCTAAAAAATAAGTAAAATCAGATAAATCAATACCTTGATTTCTACTCCTCGAGTTCGATTCATAGAAATCACTCAAGTTAGGGATCTATGTAAATCAATTTATAATGAGAAAAGCAAGAGAATTCAAAGAAAAAAAATCAGGCTGGATGACAAAGAAAAATATTTATCCAATAACAGGTATTGAGGTCTAAACATAAATTGTTGTTTTATTTTTACATGTCTGTTTTTCTCTGCTAGACTATAAACTCCTAAAGGGCAGCAGGATTATTTTACCCATTGTTTTTATGCCCAGCACTAGCACACAGGAGGCATTCAATAAATGGGTAAAAGAAAAAGAGGGAAGAGAGTGAGTGTCAGAGACAGATATTTTGGAATCAAAAATATTTGAAATGGGGATAAAAATGCAGTCTGGTAGAGACCTCCCACCTCACCGCTCCCAGGGAAGGATATGAAGTACACCAACGGCTGCCTGCATGCAGATCACTCACTCTGAAAACAGCATTGTGAAATTACAGAGAAGCATCGTGGGACACTCAGCCCAAGAAAACAGCAGACTGGGAGATACATTTGCAAACATTGGAGAGTGCAGGGAATACAATAGAGACCAGAGCGCAGGAAGGACACATTCACCAGGTCAGCACAGTGCGACCTGACCTACAGGTGGTCACACACCATCCCCACAGACTTCCCATTCACTCAGTCAGGGACAAGCCCAGAGTTGGTGCAAAGCTGTTGCTCGAGACAGTAGGCTCTGTGGAGAGGAAGCAATTGTGGGAGCCATATGGAACTTTTGGGTGCACTGTACAGGGACTGCGCAGGGCTGGGTAGGGACTGGGCTGAGATCCAGCTTCCTGGGACAGTACGTGGGAATCTGGACATGGGCACCTCGCCACTGGAAGTCAGCCAGACCAGGGCACAGGAGTTGAATGGAGAACAACAGGATACACCCTTAGGGGCTGCCAGGAATTGACCCTGCAAGACCCAGGTGGGTGGAGGAGAGCTGTGTTCACGGCGTGATCTGAACCCTGCTGTATGCCAGACTGGCAGTCGGCAGCCATTCTTAAGGTCTCCTGCCTGGAGTTGACTGTCAAACAGGTCTCTAGTTTCACCACACCCCTAGCCCAGGGGCTATTCCACCTGGGCACAACAGGCTACACCCTTGGTGGCCATGGACAGCTGCCTCCGTGGGTTCCAGGTGGGATGAGGTGCCTGATCTGTATTGGTGGGAACTTTGTGTATTGGAAATAGTTTGCAGCCCGTCCAAATGGTCCTGCCTTCCCAGCTCTGGCCTTCTCCTATGTGCCCACTATGTGCTGGTCCTACTGCCCGCTCTTCAGGACCCAGCCCTCCCCTACCCCAGAGATCAGTCATTATGAAGGTTGCATGCCATAGTGTCTCATTTTGTGTAAGTACTGGTTCTCATGGCAACCAAATGCCTCAAGTGCCACAGGCTGAACCAGAGCAGCTCCCCCTAACTCTGCACACTTTATTAGGGAGTTTCACTAAATCCAAAAGTGCCTTCAGCTGCCACTATTCCCCCTGGTGGGCACATCCCCCTGGCAGAGACTTCTGGGGATAGAGATGCTCACCTGCCTCACCTTGGGGTCTGGTGGTGGAAAAGGGGTGCACAGTTGGAGAACCCCCTATCAGCCAGTGACAGGCAGAGATACATGTCAGAGGGCCAGACACACAAACTGTGGGGAAGCTCAAGAGCCCACAGCGGTCCTATCAGAGGGAAAAGTGCCTGACCTTGTGGACAGGGAAGAAAAAACCTGGCTAGAGACCTCAGCAATCATACCAGCTGGCCCTTCCCGTCAGAAACAGCCCTCCAAGCCCTGAGAGAGAGAGCTCTGAACTCCATAACAGCGATCTACCCTAGCGGCTGGATAAGCAACCTCTGAGCTTTGTAGAATTGACACAGTCTAGCTCTTGTACTGCAGCTGCAAGCTATTTTGCTTTTCCCCCCACCTCAGGAGAAGCAGGGTCAAAGTAACCCCTTGGAGTTACAAGGCCCCTCCCAAAACTTGGGGCTTTTGTATACCCCACCAGGGGGATCAGAGCCTACCACAGGCACAACAGAATACATAGGTAACTGGCTCCTCCACACAAACTATAATCAATGACAGTGGGAACAACTCCATTGCTAAAAATATTGTCTTCTATCTCAAGCTATTAGGGAACAATGGATTCATACCCTCAAGGACAATCCACCAGCTTGGAGCTCAACCTGAGAGAACAAACTCGCTACACTCCACCAGGAAGAGGTGAAGACAACAGGTCAGAGGTAACCCAAGAGGTCCACCAAACTTGCTAAAATACACCTAAGGCAATACAGGCAGTACTCCTCTCTCTGGCTCTGCAAAGAAATGTTCCTCAGGGGCTTGGAGACAGGGCCATAAACTAGCCCTAACACCCCCAGCTCTCGACCAAGAGGCCAGATGAGAAGAATCAGCAAAAGAACAGAGGAACTGTGAAAAATCAGAACAAAAAGTCACCCCCAAAAGAAATCATCAGTTCCTCAGCAACGGATGCCAACTCAAATGAAATGGGTAGAATGACAGAAGAGGAATTTCATTTATGGATTATAAGAAAGGTCAATGAAATTCAAGAGAAAATTAAATCCCAGAACAAAGAAACCACAAGAACAATGGAAGAAATGAAGGAAAAATTTTCTAAAGAAATTGAAGTATTACGGAAAAATCAAACAGAAATACTGGAATGAAAGAGGCATTCAAGGATCTACAAAACACAGTGGAAAGCCTTAAGAATAGGCTGGATCACTTAGAGAAAAGAATCTCAGAGCTGGAAGATAACTCCTGTGTGCTAAATAAATCAGTTGAAGTGAAAGTAGATAAAAGCAAGAGGCACGAACAAAGCATACAAGAAATGTGGGATTACGTAAAGAGGCCAAACACAAGAATCACAGGTATCCCTGAGGGCGAGGAAGAAAATTCGCAAGGGCTGGAAAGTTTATGTGGAGGAATAATAGAGGAAAATTTCCATGGCCTAGCCAGAAATCTCAACATCCAACAAGAAGTACATAGGACTCCTGGGAGACTCAAAGTGAAAAGGCAATCACCATGCCACATAGTTATTAGGCTGGCCAAAGTAAACACTAATGAGGAACTCCTTCAAGCAGTAAGGCAAAGACAGCAGGTAACCTACAAAGGGAAACCTGTCAGATTAACTGCAGATTTCTCAACTGAAACCTTACAAGCCAAAAGGGACTGGGGACTCATCCTCAGTCTTCTAAAACAAAATTGAGGCCAACCCAGAATTCGTTATCCTGCACAACTAAGCTTCTTATATGAGGGAAAATAAAGACTTTTCCACACAAGCAATCACTGATAGAATTTGCGAAGACCAGACCTGCAATACAAGAAGTACTTAGACCTGCATTGTACAGTAACCAGCATGACAGACACCCACCAGTGTAAAACTACCCAAAAACTAAAAGTCCAGAACCCAGATTTCACAATGGCTCAAGAGGTAAAACAAAACAAGAGTCTACCCAACAGGATAAACAGACATCCACCCCAAACACCAATTCTCTCAGTAAATGTGAATGCCTTGAATTGCCGTTTGAAGAGACAGATGCTGCCTGAATGGATTAAAATATACAAGTCAACTATCTGCTGTCACCCGGAAATGCATTTTACAAACAAGGACTCATTCAGACTCAAGGTAAAGGGATGGCATACAATTTTCCAGGCAAATGGAAACCAAAAGAAAGCTGGGGTAGTTATTCTTATATCAGATATCATAAACTTCAAAGCAACAAAAGTAAAGAAAGACAAAGATGGTCAATATATACTGGTGACGGGAAAAATCCTATGAGAAGACTTAACAATCCTAAATATTTATGCATCCAACACAGGAGTGCCCAGATACATAAAACAAATACTGCTAGATCTAGACAACATAATAAATAGCAATGCCATAATAGTCAGGGACTTTATCACACCACTGACAGAACTGGAGAGATCCTCCAAGCAGAAAATAAGCAAAGAACCAATGGACCTAAACAGGACTCTAGAACATTTGGGCCTATCATGCATCCACAGAACATTCCACCCAAATAACACTGGATATATGTTCTTCTCATCAGCTCATGGAACTTTCTCTAAAATTAATCACATCCTAGGCCACAAAACAGATCTCAACAAATTTAAAAAATAGAAATCATACCATGTATCTTTTCTGACCACAATGGAAAAAATTAGAAATCAATTCCAATAGAAATACACATCTCTATCCAAAGACATGGAAGTTAAACAATCTATTGATGAGTGACTATTGGGTCAAGGAGGAGATTCAGATGGAAATCAAAAGATTCCTCAAACTAAATGATAATGGGGACACAGGTTATCAAAATATGTGTGATACAGCACAAGCAGTCTTGAGGGGAAAACCTATCACCTTAAATACCCACATCCAAAAGACAGAAAGTTCACAAATCAGTAAACTAATGCATCATCTCAAGAAAATGGAAAAGAAGAACTAACCAATCCTAAACCCAGCAGAAGGAAAGAAGTAACCAAGATCAGAACAGAACTTAATGAAATCAAGAACAAAAGAACTATACAGAAGATTAATAAAACAAAAATTTGGTTCTTTGAAAAGGTAAACAAAATAGACAGGCCACTTGCTATATTGACCAGAAGCAGAAAGGAAAGACTCAAATAAGCTGAATTAGAAATGAAAAAGGAGAGGTCACAACTGATATCATGGAAATACAAAGCATTATATTTGAATACTATAAAAATCTCTATGCCCAAAAACGTGAAAATGTGGAGGACATGGACAAATTCTGAGAAACACACGACCTCCCTAGGCTCAATCAGGAAGAAATAGAATTCCTATACAGACCAACATCAAGCACCGAAATTGAAGCAGTAATAAAAAATCTTCCAACAAAAAAAGTCCTGGACCTGAATTCTACCAAACCTACAAAGAAGAACTGCTGCGGATTCTGCAGAAATTATTTCAAAACATCAAGAAGGATGGAATCCTCCCAAACTCATTCTACGAAGCCAATATCACCTTGATACAAAAGCCAGGAAAGGACACAAGAAAAGAAAACTATAGACCAGTATCCTTCATGAAGATAGATGCAAAAATTGTCAATAAAATCCTAGCAAACCAAATTCAAATGTACATCAAAAAAATAATTCATCATGATCAGATGGGCTTCATCCCTGAGGTTCAGGGATGGTTCAATATATGCAAATCTATAAATGTAATTCACCATGTAATTAAAAGCAAGAAAAAAGACTATATGATCCTCTCAATAGATGTACAAAAGGCTTTTGACAAACTTCAGCACCCTTTTATGATAAGAACTCTTAACAATATAGACATAGATAGCTCATACCTCAAAATTATTAAAGCCATATATGATAAACCCACAGCCAATATAATACTGAATGGGGAAAAATTGAAAGCATTCCCCCTTAAAACTGGAACCAGACAAGGTTGCTCACTATCTCGACTTCTATTCAACATAGTGCTGGAAGTCCTGGCCAGAGCAATCAGACAAGAGGGAGGAATCAGGCATGTCCAAATGGGGGCAGAAGAGATCAAACTTTCACTCTTTGCTGATGATATGATATTATATCTAGAAAACCCCAAAGATTCAACCAAGAGACTACTGGAATTAATAAATGAATTCAGCAAAGTCTCAGGATACAAAATCAATGCACACAAATCAGTAGCCTTCATATATGCCAATAACAGTCAAGCCAAGAAACAAATCAAAGCCACAATACTTTTCACAATAGCACCAAAGAAAATTAAATATTTAGGAACATATTTAACTAAGGAGGAGTGAGACCTATGTAGGGAGAACTACGTAACACTGAGAAAAGAAATTGCAGAGGATGTAAACAGATGGAAAACCCTACCATGCTCTTGGATAGGTAGAAGCAACATTGTTAAAATGTCTATACTACCTAAAGTGATTTACAGAATGAATGTAGTCCCTATCAAAATACCAACATCATTTTTTGCTGATCTAGAAAAAATAATTCTATGCTTTGTGTGGAACCAGAGAAGACCCCATCTAGCCAAAGCAATCTTAAGCAAAAAGATCAATGGGAGGCATTAATCTACCAGACTTCAAACTATACTAAAAGGCTACAGTAACCAGAACAGCATGGTACTGGCACAAGAACAGAGACATAGACCAATGGAACTGGACTGAGAACCCAAATATAAAACCATCCTCATACTGTCATCTGATCTTTGACAAATTAAACAAAAACATACACTGGGGAAAAGATTCCCTATTCAATAAATGGTGCTGGGAAAACTGGATGGCCACATGTAGAAGACTGAAACTAAATCCACACCTCTCACCTCTCACAAAAAACAACTCACGATGGATAACAGACTTAAACCTAAGATGTGAAACCATAAGAATTCTAGAAGAAAACGTTGGAAAAATTCTGATAGACATTGGCCTAGGCAAAGAATTAATGAAGGGGATCCCCAAAGCAATCACAGAAGCAACAAAAACAAATAAATGGGACCTGATCAAATAAAAAAGCTTGTGGACAGCCAAGGAAACTATCACTAGAGTGAACACACAACCTGCAGAATGGGAGAAAATATTTGCATGCTACACATCTGATAAAGCACTGATTACCAGAGTCTATACAGAACTTAGGAAAATCAACAAGAAAAAAAATCAAACAACCCCATTAAAAAGTGTGCAAAGGACATGAATAGAAACTTTTCAAAAGAAGACAGATAATGGCCAGCAAACATATAAAAAATTGCTCAACTTCTCTAATCATCAGGGAAATGTGAATCAAAACCACAATGAGATATCACTTAACTCCAGTGAGATTGGCTCACATATAAAAGTCCCAATACAACAAATGTTGGTGGGGATGTGGACAGATAGGAACACTCATACACTGCTGGTGGGGCTGCAAATTAGTACAACCTCTATGGAAAGTAATATGGAGATACCTCAAAGAACTAAAAATAGAACTACCATTTGATCCAGCAATCCCACTACTGGGTATTTACCCAAAGGAAAAAAGACATTCTATGATAAAGACATCTGCACTCAAATATTTATAGCAGCACAATTCACAATTGCAAAGATGTGGAAACAACCCAAGTGCCCATCAATATGTGAGTGGATTAATAAAATATGGTATATGTATACCATGGAGTATTACTCAGCAATAAAAAACAATGGTGGATTAACACATCTGGTGTTATCCTGGATGGAGTTAGAGCCCACTCTTCGAAGCTAAGTATCACAACAATGGAAAAACAAGCACCACGGGTACTTACCATCAAATTGGTACTAACTGATCAATACTTATGTCACACATGGAAATAATATTCATCAGGGGTTGGGAAGGTGGGAGGGGGGTAAAGGAGATGGGAAAACTCACACCTAATGGGCGCAGGGCATACTGTTTGGGGGGTGTTCACAATTGTTGCTCTGACTTGGGCAGTGCATAGGCAAAATATGTAACCAAAGTGTTTGTACCCCCCTAATATTCTGAAATAAATAAATTTTAAAAAATATTTGAAAAGAACATTCAAAAAATGGTTTTTATAGATGATAAAGTAAAGAAGGATTTTCATGTTTTGTTTTTCAAATATATTTCTTCTAAATAGTTTATAAAACATGTTTTAAAAAGGCAAAACTCCCATGATATAAATTTGTGTCTGACAGTTTAATGAATGAGCTCTTTAAAAGTGGGTTACTGTAGGCTTAGAGACAAGAATGTAAGCATTGTTTCAAATAAAGATGCCTTCTCTATGTAAGTAATTCATCTTTTTCCTTTCTCTTTTAAAGTGAAAAAAAATCTTTTATTTCAGAATCCCACTTTTCTGAGTCACTTGAAATGTTTTCTCAGCCAACGTGGGCATATTGTGCTGTTATATTAGGAATGCACTCAAAAAAGTGATGCTTAATTTCTCTTATCTCTTCCAGACAGACTGTAATTAGAATTAGCCAGGGTTTTACTTAATTTTGCAGGAGTTCTTGGATACAGCTTTTATATCCTTAGTATAATTAACATTGTATCACTCCCATTAGTGTTTTTAAGCACTTAAATTTTGCCATAGTGGTCATAGCTAAAGTTGCCATTAAAGGGCAATTGCTATTTATTATGCTCATAAAGTAGACACTTTACCACAGAAAAAATACATATAATAGAGTTCCATTTAGAAATCAGGAACAGACAGTGCTGTTAGTTATGGCAGCCTTGGGCTACAAGGGCTGTCTCAAATTTATCCCATTCTTGTGTTATTCAGTAGGCAGTGGGGAAATCTAAAAACACATGACAAATCATTCAAATCATTGCTTCTTTTTTTTTAAAGTCTTGATTAGCTGAGTTCCCATATAGACTAACAAAATTTTGGTGTTAGGACAAACCTACAAGATCACAGAGTCCAGCCCTCTCATTTTACGGATGAGAAAACTGAGATAGGAGGAGTTTTGGTGTCAGTCTCAAGATTACAGAAGCATAGTGGAGCCAGGGTTAGAAGTCAGATCATAAGACTTGCAGTTCTTATGCACATTTCACAAGGCCATACTGAATAAATTTACCATTGTATTTTCTATTCTTTTGTTCCCGGAAAATGATTGACACCCCTTTAATTAAGTCTAGCTTCATTGACTAGGCAAGGTGTATTGCATTTCATTTACAAGATATTTTACCTGATTTTGGATTCAACCATGTCATATAGATATTAGACAGGATTTGTTTTTATGTTTGCTGATTATATTATACATGATTTTGTTTTTTTGTTTTATTTTGTTTTTCAAGAGTCTTTTTATTGAAGGTGACAGAATTATCCTCAATGTCATTGGCCCTTGTCATTAAAAAGAGAAGAACTCTATAAGATTTTACTTTTTCTGTTATTCATATCATACATTCAGTTTGTTGTTTCCTCTATCTATGGTTTAATTTTCTTTCCCAACTCAGGGAGGTGGAAGATATATTTTATTCAGCTGAATTGTTGAAACTCAACACAAACCATTTATAGGAGTAAACAATTATTACTGAAATGAGAACAATTTAGTGGCCTTGCATGATTAATGTCCTACATAAATTCTTTATGACATTGAATTGAAAGATGATGTTATGAATGTATAATGGGAAGTTAACAGAATGTGTCACCTTTTGATTAGTTTCTGAGGAGACAGGCCTTGTAATCACTGATTTTGCAATGGTCAGAGGCCTATAAAACTACCATATTTGTTCCTTGTAAATTAAAATTTAGAAGCCATGATGATGTATGTCCTTAGACTGGCTGGGGGAAAATGCCTAGAAGTGAAGACTGCTTTAGAATACTTTTATCTGATAAATCTCAGCTGTATGTGTGTGTGGAGTTTTATTTTTCTCTTTCATGTCAACATTACTTTGGAATGGTTACCAGCAAAATTTATAAATTTTTTTATAATTGTCTACATTTGGAGAAAAAACTTAAAAAATGCTACATTGCATGCAATCCTGACAAAAGCCAGACTAATATAGATACATAAGACCTAAATAATTATAAATATCTATTTTCTTAAGTAGGACAAGAAAATGGATTATAGAATCTCTCATGAAAATTAGAAAAAAATCAGAAATGCAAAGGATCTTATGGATCATCTTACTCAATTTTTATCTGTAGATGAAGCTGTTGAAATTTACAAAGTACAAGAAGTATTTTAAGATGATATATTCCATTAGTGGCAATATTAGGAGTAATATTTGAGTGTATTTAATTCGATTTTATCTTACAGAGTTCAGAATTTATTCTTTTCCATCTGCTGCTCCTCAATGACCTAAACCAGGCCTTGTTCATATTATTTTGATTAATTCTTTCATTAAATCAACATATGATTTGTGAGTGCATACTAGATGCCAGACAGCACTTTTCTGGGCACTGGGAGAAAAGAAATGAACAAATGAGATGGAAATAGCCACTACTTTGGCATTTATATTTGAGAATTTAGGAGCAGAGATTTTATTTAAAAATAAAATGAGAAGAACATACAGCATATTGCATAATGGTAAATACTATGTAGACAATGAAGCAGAAAAAAGGAATGGGTAGTTATTAGAGCTTTTGATAAGATGCTCAGGGAAGGATTCACAAATGCCTTTACCAAAGGCAGACAGCAAGGGAACCACAGAGCCATCTGTGGAAGAGCATTTCAGACAGAAGGAATGGCCAGTCTTCCAGTCCTGAGGCAAGAGTGTGTGTGCCTGCTGGATTTGGGGAATACCCTGTCTAGCCAGAAGGAGGGAGCTGGAGAGAGGTTAGAGATGACATGAGGCTATGGCGTGCAGAACGTTAAAGCCTCACGGTCTACCGTTAAGGACCTCAGCTTTTACTTTGAGTGATATGGGCATTTATTTATTCATTCTTAACTCATCCATCAAATATTTAGTGACTTCCTACTGGATTCCAGGCACTGTTCAAGCACTTGGAAATATGTTAGTAAACTCAAGACTTCAGTGTTACTCTGAAGTCAATGGGAGAATTTTGAGCAGAGGAATGACCGAACATGACTTGCCTTTAATGGAATCCCTGTGAGTGATGTTCAGTACGAGATGTGTGTGAGGTCATATTTAGGAAGAATTTCAATAACCCAGGAAAAGATGATAGTGGCTCAGATCAGGTAGTTAGAATTGCAGGTGGTAGAAAGAGTTTAGGTAATAAATATTTAGGATACAAATAATATTCTGATGATTAAATGTGTGTCTGAGAGAAAGAGAGAAGTCAAGGATGACTCTAAGTGGTTTGCCTGAACAACTGGAAGAAATTAGCTGACAATTGTTGAGTTGAACAGGCTGCAAGAAGAAGAGAATGATTAGAAAGGAAAGATAAAGAGTTCAGATTTGGATATGTTAAATTTAAGACACCTATTGAACATCTAACTGGAAAAGTCAAGCAGATAGTTGGACTTATAAATTCTGGAGTTCAAGAGACAGTTTGGGCTGCATATGTAGGTTTTCATTAGCATACAGATGGCATTTAAAGCTATGAGACCAGATGCAATCACCAAGGAAAGGAGGAGAAAGTATAAGAGATTCAAGGACTGAACCCTAGGGCACTCTTACTTTTACAGATTAGGGCAATGAGAAGAAACAGCTGGAGATATTTAGATGCAGCAGTTAGAGACAGAGGCAAAACCAGAAAAGAAAAGTATCCTGGAAGCTAAGTGAAAAAGTATTTCAAGGAAAGGTCAACATTCTGATATTCCCAGTAGGCCAAGTAAGAAGAGGGCTGAGAATTAACTCACGAAGGTCATTGGTGACCTAGAGAAGAGCAGTTTCTGTAGTGTGGTGATGGTAAAAGGCCTGACTGGAATGGGTTCAAGAGAGAATGAGAAAAATAAATTGTTGATCACTCTTATGAAATAAAGCAGGTCATTGCTCTTCACGTGTTCCAGGCTGGATTGGAGTATTTGGTTCCCCTGCTTGCGGCTGTGGTTAAGTTAGAGGCAGTGACTGTGTACATCACCATCTTTTCTTTCCTCAACTTCTCTTTCTAAAACAACAACAAAAACAACCACCACCACGATGTACCACTTCCTGAGCTGCAGACCTAAGCTCCACTGAGAAAGCTCTGCAGTGTGAGGTGTAGTTAAATGAAAATGAGATTCTTTTTGTGGTTCCAAAATGTGCATGAATTAAGATGGAAATCAGATGTTCGTGATTATTATTTATAACTAAAATTAGTCGTTGAAGTCCCCATTCATACTGCTGATGGTAAGAGAAAAACTTGATAATTTAAGGTATCAATGGGTGTCTCTTGTAAAGCATATAATCTTTCAGTTAACTCAGTCAGTCCAAATCTTATTCCCCTTTTCCACTTCTTCTATTCTCCCCTGGAAGCATCTTAACATAAGGGCAGACTTACTTAAAATACCGGTGGTAAGATATGTGGAAGTGTCTTGTCCCCATAATTTTCAGATAATTGCTAGCATCCACTGGTGATATATTTGGTCCATGATCCCCGCTTTGGCCTCTATGTATAAGATCTGCTCACTTTGCTCCCTCCTCTCCTGATCCTAGGACCTTCTGGTCTGTGTCCCTTCAGCACTTTCACATCCCTTACCCAGCAGTCGCTCTATCACCTGGATTTCCCATTAGCCGTGTCCTTGCCACAAATAAACTAGTCATACCAACCAGGACCTTACTTCTGCTTCACAATTCTGCCCTTGCATATCTACCTTACTTTGGTCCTCATGGCCACCACTTACCCAGAGCTTGCACAGGCTACCAGGAAGCACTGGGGGCCATTCTGTAATGATCCAGGATTTCTTACAAGATAGTTTCCCCCCAAAACCACCTAGAAATAGAGCAAAAGCCAGACACGATTTTGGATTCCCCTGATTTGTTTCATTATAAATTCTCGCTCAGACTTCCTTACCCTGAATTTAGGCCTTGGAGTTTGGAGATATTGATTCTGTTACCGGGCAGGCAGACAGCAGCTTAATCCTAGTCTTGTTCCTCTGAACTGTCCCTGCTTCTCCAACTCAGAACAGAAATCTATTTTCTCTTACCTGTGTGATGACAACTTCCTATGTCATGTCCTACCTGCTTTCCCACTTTCCTGTCATAATTTATACTATGGTCAACCTCCATAGAGAGTGAAAATCTTAAAACCTCTTTTATTCTTAATAACATAGTTCTTGTGCTTGAATGTGATCCTTAGCTTAGAGACATGCAAAACCCCATCTTTCTGAATTAAGCTCATTTTGAGTTCTTTTTTTTCTAGGCTCTAACTACCCTGCCTCTAATGAAATGTATACCCAAGCTTAGGAAAGTAGAGAGCTAGGAAAATGATAATTATTGGGAGTGAAATACATAGCAGACATTATTTCAAAAAATATTTTCCTGCTACATGAATAACAAGAGTAGCACAGCTGGCTTATGGTGTTATCATGAAGTACTTCAACCTCCCTCTCCACCTTCATTCCCCTGTGGGAACACTGACTGCCCATCCAACCAGAAGATTCTCCAGTTCTCGTACTTATATTTCCCACCTACATGCTCTATTTCTTCTTCATTATAGATGCTTATAACTTCAGTTATAATGAGATATAAATACTTGCTAAAGCATAAAGTTTTACCTTCCAGTAGAATTTGGGTTTTTGCAGCAAATAAAGTTATAAATATTCTAATGACTATGGAATAGGATATCTGTTTGTTTTTTGCCCTACCCCATAGAAAAAGAATTAGAGATATATCAAGTGATTCTTGAGAACTTGAGACATTATAAAAATAATAAAAGAATCTATTGTGAACAAATGAAAATTCACTTTAAAATGAGAACTGTATTATTTTTACCATTCATTAATTGAACCAAGTGCATATACAGCACAGCATGAATATTTTAGAGTGATCTTCTGACAACAGCATTTTTCAATTTCTTTTAGTAAGGATCTAGTGATGAAAGACTTGATCTGGTTTGAACTTCTCTTCCTTTAGGTGTAGTGGATACTTTTTGATGTTCCCTGCTTCTAATCTCATTCAAAGCCAAATTCTTCAGAAGATATAAATATCAAAATTATTATGTTTCCTCCAGTATATTTTTCAATGGACTAATCTATAATATGATTTTGTTATTAAATATGACATAAAACTTACATCCTTATATCTTTTCTGATCATCTCTCTCTTTTGTGATTTTTGTTTTGTTTTGTTTGCACTATTTCTTTTTTGGTACCTTAAGCACATGCTTATTCTGTCCACTGAGTAATTCAGCAGTGATCCAATAAAATTGCTGCATAGTGTATCAGGGATTTTAGTGCCATTTCTTGGGGAAAAAAACCACTATTTTCTTACGTTTGTGATGTGCTTAAGTTTTTGTTTAATGACAAATATTAAAGCTACCATTTACTGAATGCATATTATGCACTAGGACTATGTAGAACATTTGGCCCTCATTATCATATTTAATTTTCCCCCAACTTCCAAGACAAGTTTATCATAATATCCATTTTACATAGGAGGAAAATGAAGATCAAAGAATTACTTTGCCCAAAGTCACATATCTAGTAAGGTCTGGGTGGGAATTAACCCCATTTCTCTCTGACACTAGAACCCAAGCTATTAGCAGACAAGGAGTGCTGTCTCTTCTAACACACTGCCTCTCCTGGCCTCATAATCAGGACATGGCTTTGTCTACACATGGGTCCTATTCCACTACCTTCCTCCTCTCAACTAGGCCTTTTATTCTGTTCTTTTCTTCTCTGCAACCAGCTTCTCTGCCTAATAGCTGAATGCTGAATTCATAATCTCCTCTTTTGGTGAAAAGAGATACTACTTAATTTCTGAATTAGTTGAAAACACATAGTCACAAAGCACAAAACTGTGACCCTTCCAGTGTCGTCATGACGTGTCTCCTCATCAGCCTTAGAAACACCAAGTCCTTTTCTTCACATGCGTGCTTTTGCAGGTTGCCCTAGTAAACTGACCATCATCATCAGAGAGTGGGCAACAAGTAGTTTGTTTTAAATGTTGTGATGGTACTTGCCCTAAACTGTTCCTTAGTATGATCAAAATAGCAAGAATTTATCATGAAAGTTTTTTCAGTAATATGTTAAGTTTTCCCAACTTATATAGACAATTTGCCTTATAAGTAGAATGTACCATTATGACCTTGCCACTTTACATTCTCTGTCAGTAGTGACAGGTGATTTTTCTCGCCTCAAATTAGGCAACCATCCTAGCAACTCAAAGTAATTTTTGTGATATGAGTGACATGTGAAAAGTGATATATCTCTTTTAAAAAGACACATATTCTAAGCAAGGAGGCCTCTGTGCACCCATAAAGTAAAGGAAAAAGAAAAGAAAAGAAACTTATGATTGATAATTCTGAGAAAGAAAGCTGAGAAAATCTATTCTCATTCTGTCCCCATGAACATCATTATAAATTTTGAGAATAGTAGAATCATTTCTATATTAGGTCCTCAGAATAAAGATCTAGTTGAAGCAATTTTTAAAATGCAACATACATTTGAGAAACTAAGAAGCTATTGAACATTTTAGATATGAGTTGAAAGAAAATAATCCATCCTATTCATCTAGAAGATATCCAGTTACTTTCATCTTGTTTTATATTAAATAATGTTTTGAAGAAATAGTCAAAATCACCTAAAAGAGGATTTCATCAAAGAGAAGGGTATTTAATAATGAATTTTCATGTAAATTTATGCATGCCTTTCAACAAAATAACTTTTTAGGCATAAATCTCTTTAGCCCATACGGATGCCACAAAATTTAGACATGGGTATAGAGAAATGCCAGCTTCTTGGGATGTGTGGATTAAACACAATGCATGCCAGACATTGTGAATCCAAGAGGATGTTTTGATTTGTTTTTCTTCTTTCTTACTTCTGTGAAGATAACTTCCCTACTCAGCATACATGTAACATTTGGAGTAATACGAGTCTTTTAAAATAGGGCCTAAACTAATTATTTGTTGTTCTCAAGTATTTTTCTTTTGATAACCTGCAACAAGTATATAAATATAGGTGTTAAAAGTGCTCATGTGACAGATGCACATCATGTTACTATTTTATTTTATGCTTAATAGATTACAGAAACAGAACTGCATCATCCAGCCTTAAGCATAATTAAAGCACCTAAGAGGGGAAGTCAAACATATACACATACACACACACATGCACACACACCATATACATACACATATGGGTAAGTATATGTATATAGAAAAGGAAAAATAAGAATTCTGGTTTAACTATGTACAAACTCAAAGAATAACAATAGTTTTCTATGTTTATTTTTTCCTATCCCTAGACAATTCCTAGTGCCCAGCAGGACAGTAACTTCCACAAAGAAGCTGTGTTTAAAATTTTTGATCCATACTTATTTTTTCCTTTACCTAAATTAATAACATTAAAAACCTGTGCCACTCAGGATTTTAATTAGATACAAGATTAAGGCAGGTTATGTATTGTTAGCCCACACCATTGTTTAACTGTTGCTGCTGTCTTCTAGATAGAACATGCATAAAACCTGGCTCATGCATGGCACTGACTATCAGCTCCTTGGTGTGAAAACCAATCTTTTACCTTTTTGTATCTGTAATGCATCTAGTAGAGTGCCAAACCACTGTTGATAAAAATATTGCATTCTGTATCATTCATGGATAGAAGGCCACAAAATTCAAGACTAAATAAATCAAGTGGCGTTTTCACACAATTTTTTCCCCTGATACAAAAATGAGTTGTATTATTAATCCTATGTAAGAAGTAAAGTGTAAAGTTTAAATATTTAAACCTTTAGAAAAATGTAGAATTACCCAGTTTTGTTCCCCGTTCAAAGAATGTGAGATAAAGGAATCCTACTAGAAATAGTCTATAAAAAAATTCTAAATATAAAGACAGACTAGTAGGTCAGACAGTAACAGGATTTGCCTATTCTCATTCTTCTTTATTGAGGCTTTTCCTTTCTAATGTCAGAAAGCTAATAGCATTAAAATTTAGCCAATAGAAATTTCCTGACAGAGTTTCAGTAATCAGGCCAATGATCCAGAAGATGATAAGAGAATACTGCTTCTAGGTGAGAAAAGAGGAACATTTGGTATAAGGCATTCAAGCAAATGCCAAACTGTAATGAAAAGCATTATGAAAAACTGAATATACCTGAGGAGATCTTTACCCAGTTTTTTTGGACCCTGCTGGGGAGCAGCTAACCTTGCATTTCAGCCAAGATTATTAATATAGATATTTCCCTTTTAAATGACACTCTAAGAATGCATCATAAACTTTAATGGTACTTATTTGCCTAAAAAGGCATTCGATAACACAGAGTTGAGTTTGTATAAGGAAGCAAAAAATGTTTGTTGGAAGATATGAGACTTTAGTGGGATGTCAGGGACCTTAGAGATGGGGAAGAATATGGATTAGAAAAGGCAAAGGGAAATGGCTTCCAGATGTGGTGACCACAAGGGAAATCGAGAGCTTCCCTTGGTAACTGGAGCAAAATTGTGTTTTGTAAATGTGTAACAAATGGGATTAGATAGGCAGGATGGTGCTGGATTAAATAAAGGAGTTTGAATTTAATACAGTAGGTAAAGGGGAATCATTTTATTTTTATGAACCTAGTGGTGTGGTCTAACTGACTTACACTTTATTCTAGACCTTTGTTCATTGATAGATATTATTAAACTATTTTTACTATTAACTACTTCCATTGCAGGAACAATAGGACATACAGATAAGTAAAAATGAGAAAATTAAAAGCCCCAAAATCATACCATCCAGTGACTGAAGTACTTTTAATTTTTAAGAACATATCCTTCAGGAGAGTTAGGAAGATGGCAGGCCAAAGTCACCACCAGCCAGAGCATCTCTGTAAGAAGGACAAATTTTACATGAAAGAGAAAAAAAAAAAACAGACAGACAAACATAAATTGGATGACGGTGTGAAGGAATGGTGCCTGAACTACAGGAGACTCCACAGGAAGTGGTTGAACAGCAGGACGCGAAGGAGAAAGACGTAGGCAGGAATTAAGCCCAGACAGGCTTGGAGACCAGCAAGAAGGGTAGGCGGATCTCAGATTGTTGGTGAGCTTCCGAGCTGCTGGAGAGACATTCTGCCCACCTGAGCCCAGAGACTGCTGCTGCCAGTGAGCTTCTTGCAGACAGGGCACCAGGCTCTCAAGACCCCCTGCACTGGGGTGCCTCCTGCCCCACAGACCCCACAGACCCCACAGACGCCAGGCACCATATTGCTTCTCTACCCACTGGCCAACTTTGTCCTCCCCAGAGGGCCTCAACCCCTCAGGATCTGTCTTGCTCATCCCCATACAGACATTTCCCAACTCTGGCACAGACTGCAGGAGCTACAGGGGTCCAGTAGGTCCTGGGTGATCTGCATGACTCCTGAGCCCTGTCATTCTAGGTGGACTGCCTCCCAGAGAGAGGGTTGGAAACAACCAGAGGGTGGACTTTTCTCCACCTAGACTCTTTGTCACCCCTTCCCCTCCCCCACCTGCACCTGCCAACAGAGACAATTGAGCCAACATACGGAGGCTTCCATAGGGAACAGGGCTCAAACCATTCCTTTTGGGGTCCTGCAGCAGGCTGAGGGGTGCTTGGACTGTGAGCTCCCTGCCTGCTGGACCTCCCTGGTGCTGCTTGCCCAGCGACCCCAGCAGAGGGGGACACACCCTCAGGTGGAGGGATGTTGAATCAGCTTGGGCACCCCGTGACAGAGACTTGGGACTGGTATCCTTCTCCCTGGCATGGTCAGGGTTTGATCTCCAGGGCCCAGGGGATGGACCTGCAGGCCAGATCCTGTACACCCAGATCTCAATTGCATCTCCAGGGGGCACAGAGGAGATATTCGTGAATTAGTCTCATGAGGTGTGGGTGCCTGCAGAGGCAGATCAGGGGTGAGAGTGCAGAGTGAGTCCTAGCTGTGGTGTGCTCACAGGGCACCCCTCCTCCCACAGGAGGGCCACACTCCCAACTCAGGCCAGGATCCTGGGCAGGGAACCTCCCACCCTGCATCACAATGGTGGGAAGCTCAGCTGGCTGGAGGTCCTGCCTGCCAGCAGAGGCACAGAAGAAACCACAGAATAGGGTAGGGTGGAAAGGAGCAAGGCCTGCTCCATACTGCCAGACTGCAGGTCTCAGACAACCCCGCCTCCACACCCAGAGTTTTCGGCTGAGTGGGGCCATTTCAGCCCCTCCCTGGCAGCTTTTCCCAGAGACAGGAAACAGACCTTTGACCCCTGCTAAAAGTATTTGTGGAGCTTGAGGGCAGGCTCACCCAACCCAGCCACACCCAGCCTCATTCCCCCACCTGCCCCTGCTGAGGTGGAGAATAAGGACACTCCTGGAAGTTCCAGGGCCCCATCTGCCATCTGAGGCATTAGAGTGCTTCTCCTGAGGAAATAAAGCTGGCCACAGGACCCAAAAACAACATTGCAGCTTGTTCCTCCTGGCAAGCACCAGCTACTGGCAGGAAGGTCAATTTGCATGCCCTGTACCGCATTTACTGACTCACTATACAGGGTGTGGTTGATCCACACCCACAAGCACCACCTACTGGCTCAGAGAGTAAATTGGGCGTGGCATTATCTAAACAGAAGAAAATCCAAAGGTAAGAAGCAACAATTCTTCCAGATGAGACGGAATCAGTGAAAGAACTCCAGAAGTATGAAGAATCAAAGTGAAAGAACACCCCCAAAAGGGAACACCAGCTCTCTAGCAATGGAGACCAACCAAAACCAAAACTGAAATGACAGATGATGAATTTCGAACATGGATTGCAAGGAAGCTCAATGAAATGCAAGACAAGATGGAAGCCCAACACAAAGAAACCACAAAAAGAATGTGGGAAATGAATGAAAAATTCACTAAAGAAATTGAAATGTTAAAGAAAAATAAAACGGAACTTCCAGAAATGAAAAACTCATTCAACAACTTACAAAACACAGTGGAAAGCCTTAAAAACAGGTTAAATCAAGCAGAAGAAAGAATCTCAGAACTTGAAGACAACACGTTTCAGTTCAACAAGTTAGTCACAGAGATAGAACAGAGAAATAAGAGAAAAGAGCAAAGCCCATAAGAAATATGGTATTATGAGAAGAGGACTAACATAAGAATCATAGACATCCCTGAGGGTGAAGAAGAAAAAACACAAGGGTTGGATAATCTATTTGAGGGAATAATTGAGGAAAATTTCCCTGGTCTTGCTAGAAATCTAGATATCCAGGTATAAGAAGTTCAGAGGACTCCTGGGAGCTTCATTGCAAAGAGAAAAACACCACGACACATAGTCATCAGACTGCCCAAAATAAACATGAAAGAGGCCCTCCTACAAGCCATAAAGTGAAAGCAGCAGGTAACTTACAAAGGAAAACCCATTAGACTAACTGCAGACTTCTCAACTGAGACCTTACAAGCCAGAAGGGATTGGGGCCCCATTCTCAGTCTTCTTAAACAGAATAATGCCCAGCCTAGAATTTTGTATCCTGCAAAACTATGTTTCACATATAAGGGGGAAATAAAGTCTTTCTCAGACAAGCAAACACTGAAGGAATTTGTCAAAACAAGACCTTACCTACAGGAAGTACTCAGAACTGCATTACACATGGATCAACACAATAGACACTCACCAGTGAAAATAATTGAAAAGCTAAATGTCAAAAGCCAGATACCACAATGGCTCAAGATATAAAACAAAGCAACAAAGTTCTACTCAACAGGAATCCATCTCACTTATCATTTCTTTCAATAAATGTGAATGGCTTGAACTACCCACTGAAGAGACATAGACTGGCCGAATGGATAAACATACACAAGCCAAGTATCTGCTGTCTTCAGGAAATACATCTAACACACAAAGACTCATTTAGACTCAAGGTGAAGGGATGGAAAACAATATTCCATGCAAATGGAAACCAAAAGAAAGCTGGGGTAGCAGTTCTCATATCAGATAACTTAGTATTCAAATCAACAAAAGTGATGAAAGACAAAGATCGTCACTATATAATGGTAAAGGGAATAATTCAATAAGAAGACATAACAATTCTAAATATCAATGCACCCAACACAGGTGTGCCCAGATTCATAAAGCAAATCCTACTTGATCTAAACAAAATGATAGACAGCAGCACTGTAATATCCAGGGACTTCAACACCCCACTGACAGCACAGGACAGATCTCCAAAACAGCAAATAAACAAAGAACAATGGACTTAAACAGAAGTCTAGAACAAATGGGCCTAACAGACATTTACAGAATTTTCTACCCAAAAACCACTGAGTATACATCTTCTCATTAGCTCATGGGGCATTCTTTAAGTTTGCACATCCTAGGCCACAAAACATGTCTCAACAAATTTTAAAAAAATAGAAATTATACCATGCATCTTCTCAGACCATAGTGGAATAAAATTAGAAATCAACTCCAAAAGAAACACTCATCTCTACACAAAGGCATGGAGAGTAAATAACCTACTGCTGAATGATTATTGGGTCAAGGGGGAAATTAAGAAGGAAATCAAAAGATTCTTTGAACTAAATGATAAAGGAGACACAAGTTATCAAAATCTGTGGGACACAGCTAAAGCAGTCCTGAGAGGAAAATTCATAGTGTTAAATGCCTACATCCAAAAGGTAGAAAGATCACAAATCTAATGAATCAACTCAAAGAACTGGAAAAAGAAGAGCAAACCAATCCCAAACCCAGCAGAAGAAAAGAAATAACCAAGATTAGAGTAGAACTAAATGAAATCAATAACAAAAGAACTGTATGAAAGATTAATGAAACAAAAAACTGGTTCTTTGAAAAGGTAAACAAAATGGACATTCCTCTTGCTAGATTAACTAGAAGCAGAAAAGAAAGGACTCTAATAAACTCAATCAGGAATGAAAAATGAGAAATTACAACTGATACCACAGAAATACAAAATTTCATCTCTGAATACTATAAAAATCTCTATGCACATCAACTTGAAAATGTGGAGGAAATGGAAAAATTCTTAGAAACACACAGCCTCCTTAGGCTCAATCAGGAAGAACTAGAACAGACCAATATCAAGAACCAAAATTGAAGCAGCAATAAAAAACCTCCCAGACCAGATGGTTTCACACCCGAATTCTATCAAACCTACAAAGAAGAACTGGTACCTATCCTGCAGAAATTATTCCACAACGTTGAGAAGGAAGGAATCCTCCCCAACACATTTTACGAAGCCAACATCACCCTGATACCAAAACCAGGAAAGGACTCAACAAAAAAAGGAAAATACAGGCCAATATCCCTTATGAATATAGATGCAAAAATTCTCAATAAAACCCTAGCAAATTGAATTCAGCTGCTCATCAAAAAAAATCCATCATGACCAAGTGGGCTTCATCCTAGAGATGCAGAGATGTTCAACATATGCAAATCTATAAATGTAATTCACCACATAAACAGAAGTAGAAACGAAAACCATATGATCCTCTCAGTAGACGCAGAAAAAGCATTTGACAAAATTCACACCCTTTTATGATAAGAATACTTAACAAAATAGGCATATTGAGGGACTTACCTCAAAATGATAAAAGCCAAAGCCAACATTATATTGAACAGGGAAAAATTGAAAGCATTTCTGCTTAAAACTGGAACCAGACAAAGTTGCCCTCTATCACCACTCCTATTCAACATAGTGCTGGAAGTCCTTGCCAGAGCAATCAGACAAGAGAAGGAAATTAAGGGAATCCAAATGGGGGCAAAAGAGGTCAAACTATTGCTCTTTGTTGATGATATGCTCCTATATCTTGAAAACCCCAAAGATTCTACCAAGATACTACTGGAATTGATAAATAAGTTCAGCAAAGTCTCAGGTTATAAAATCAATGTGCGCAAATCAGTAGCATTCATATACGCCAACAACAGTCAAACTGAGAACCAAATCAGAGACTCAATACTTTTCACAATAGCAACAAAGAAAATAAAATACCTAGGAATATATTTAACCAAGGAGGTTAAAGACCTCTATAGGGAGAACTTATGAAACACTAAGGAAGAATATAGCAGAGGATGTAAACAGATGGAAAACCATAACATGCTCATGGACTGGCAGAATCAACATTGTTAAAATGTCTGTACTACCCAAAGTGATCTACAGATTCAATGGAATCCCTATTAAAATACAAACATCATTTCTCGCAGATCTAGAAAAAATAATTCTACGCTTCATACAGAAACAGAAAAGACCCCATATAGCCAAAGCAATCTTAAGCAAAAAGAACAAATTGGGAGGCATCAATTTACCAGACTTCAATCTATACCACAAGGCTATAGTAACCAAAACAGCATGGTACTGGCACAAGAACAGAGACATAGACCAATGGAACAGGAATGAGAACCCAAATATAAAACCATCCTCATATAGCCATCTCATCTTCAACAAAGTAGACAAAAACATGCACTGAGGAAAAGAATCCCTATTCAATAAATGGTGCTGGGAAAATTGGATAGCCACACATAGAAGACTGAACCAGGATCCACATCTCTCACCTCTGACAAAAATCAACTCACAATGGATAACAGACTTAAACCTAAGGCATGAAACCATAACAGTTCTAGAAGAAAATGTTGGAAAAACTCTTATAGACATCGGCTTAGGCAAATAATTCATGAAGAAGACCTCAAAAGCAATCATAGCATCAACAAAAATAAATAAATGGGGCCTGATCAAATTAAAAAGCTTCTGCACAGCCAAGGAAACCATCACTAAAGCAAATAGCCTACAGAATAGAAGAAAATATTTGCATGCTATATATCTGATAAAGGGCTGGTAACTAAAATCTACATAGAACTGAGGAAAATCAACAAGAAAAACTCAAACAACGCCATTAAAAAGTGGGCGAAGGACATGAACAGAAATTTTTCAAAAGAAGATAGAATAATGGCCAAGAAACATATGAAAAAATGCTCAATGTCTCTAATCATCAGGGAAATGCAAATCAAAACCACAATGAGATATCACTTGATTCCAATGAGAATGGCTTTTATCAAAAAGTCCCAAAACAACAAATGTTGGCATGGATGAAAAGAGACAGGAGCACTCATACACTGCTGGCGGGACTGCAAATTAGTACAACCTCTATGGAAGGTAATATGGAGATACTTCAAAGAACTAGAAGTAGAACTACCATTTGATCCAGAAATCCCACTGTTAGGCATCTACCCAAAGGAAAAAAAGATATTCTATAATAAAGACATCTGCATTCAAATGTTTATAGCAGCACAATTTACAATTGCAAAGATGTGGAAACAACCCAAGTGCCCATCAATCCATTAGTTGATTAATAAAATATGGTATATGTATACCATAGAGTATTACTCAGCAATAGAAAACAACAGTGAACTAACACATCTGATATTACCCTGGATGGAGCTAGAGCCCATTCTTCGAAGCAAAGTATCACAAGAATGGAAAAACAAGCACCATGGGTACTCACCATCAGATTGGTTAAGTGATCAATACAAATATGCACACATGGAAATAATATACATCAGGGGTCTTGCAGGTTGGAGGTGG
This sequence comes from Daubentonia madagascariensis, assembly GCA_023783475.1. NCBI lineage: Eukaryota > Metazoa > Chordata > Mammalia > Primates > Daubentoniidae > Daubentonia > Daubentonia madagascariensis. The sequence goes on along the minus strand of JAKFHU010001684.1, from coordinate 16,225,474 downwards.
GTGGAGGGGATGGGAAAACTCTCACCTAATGAGTGCAGGATGCACACTTTGGGGGATGTTCACAATTGTAGCTCTGACTTGGCAGTGCATAGGCAATATATGTAACCAAAGTGTTTGTACCCCCATAATATTCTGAAATTAAAAGAAAAGAAAAGAAAGGCCACAAGACACAAAGATCCCCAACTTCTCTTCTTTCCTTTGAACTCAACGTTTACGTTCACAAACTGCTTCTTTCCTTCTTCCCTCCTCTCTACAGCTGAATCGCCCACCCGAGTGCCAAATTTGCCTCCATCCATTTTCTCAACAGCTCCAATGGAGATTATTCTTTCTCTCTCTTGTTCTGTCTCTTTTACTCTACCCTCATTTTATTTTCAATATACAAACATGTTCAAGTCTACAAACGTGTTTTGGTTCCTTCTATATTAAAAAAAAGTGAAGTAACAATATTTTTTGCTTGTGTGCTAGGACAAGGCTCTGAGATTTCTTGTAGGGCCCAATGTTGCAGGCGTGTGTTAGTGATCAGGACTTATTTCTTTATATAGAAATAGGGAGAACCTTTCTGTACTGGTTCTCCTCTCCCCATCCCCACCGCACTCTGAAGCACCCCCCCCCCAAGCCTTAATCTGTAAAGAGAGAGTCCAGGCCTTGGGCTTCTCTTGCCTGGCAGATTCTTCACTCTATAGCAGGTATTGAGACACATCATAGGAGATTTGAATATACCCACTGTATCTTTTGAACTTATGTATGAATATCTTGGCACTGCTTTTTACTGACTGAGTAGAAATTCTATGAAAAAGTAATATAAGAATGAGTTCTAGCTTTAATTGTCTCTCATCATGAGCTGGACAAGCTTTCATGGGCTAGATCAGCTTACCTTCTATCTGTCTTCTTCAAGCTGGTTCCTGTCTTTCTTCTTTCCTTTCACTCTGAAAAGTCTTGAAAGGGAGTAATCCACACTTACCATACCTACTTCCTCAACTCCTAGTTACTTCTCTGTCCAATGTTATCTGCCTTTTCCCCTAACAACTCTACTGATAATGTACTTGATAAGATCATTAAAGCCTCCCACATTGCCAAATTAAGTGACATTTTTAGTTCTCACTGTACTTGGCTTCATTTAGAGCTGTTGACAGCTCCACAAGTCATTAAATTCACTCCTTCTGTGACACCAATTTATCTTAATTTTTCTACTACGTTTCATTCTCCTTTGCTTTCATCTCTTTTTGTCCTTCCCTCTAAAGGTTTCTTAGGATTTTGTGTTTACTTTGATTAACTTCTTACTTCATACTTTTCTTGGGTGGTATTATCCATGTTTTTCACAAATCTAAATCTGTGTTCTAAATTTTCCTATTAGTATTGTATTTCTAACTCTGCACTAGACATACTAATATAATGGTTTTGTAGTCACTGTTATAGATTGAATTGTGTGTCCCCAAAACTCATATGTTAAAGTGTTAACCCCCAATGTGACTATATTTTGCGCTAGTCCCTTTAAAGAGGTATTTAAGGTTAAACGAGATCATAAGGGTAAGACTCTAATCCAAATAGAACTGGTGTCCTTATAAGAAAAGGAAGAGGCACTAGACCTGCACACTCACAGAGGAAAGGCCATGTGAGGACACAGCAAGTCTCACCATTTATTTAATAAAAAAAAAAAATCAGAAACCCTAGAGCAATCTCTTTTCCTTGTTCCTACATCTAATAGGAGGAAAGACATAGCACTGTGGTAGAGAGTGCAGCCTGCATTTCAATTTTAGCATTGCTATTTACTAGCTGTATAACTAGGGAAATTATTTAACCTTCATATCTCATCTATAAAAATTGTGATGATACAAATATCTACCTCATATTGTTGTTGGGAGGAAAAGACTGCCTAACAAAGAGTGTGCATTTACAAAGTTAACTTTTATCATCTCCATCATCTTTATTAAATTTTACCACAGCATCTCAGTTGTACCTTGCAATGTCTGAATCTATACGACCTTTTTCTTCTATCTCTGCTGTCACTGTCAAGCACTCTTCATAACTCACCTTGGCTATCCTCTCAGATCTCTTCTTTCTGTCTTCTTCTTTCCATAAACCATTTCATCCCCCTCAACGTATCTTTGGGAAAAAACGCTAGAATAATCTTTGGAGAAAATTTGAACCCTTTCTCTTCATTTTCTTCTAATACTTCTTCCACTGCTTTTAAGTTTTAAAAAACACCCAAATTTCTTAGCATTATGTACACAATTTTTAAAAATCTCATTCTCACAGTAGCCTTTCACATATCTATGGACACAATGCCACTTTGCAGAGAAGACTGAACCATATTCTCCTTCCTGAGAATGTGCTCTATTTCTTCGTGCTCTAAGAGTCAGCAGCTGTTTACCAACATCCTTCTCACTTTTCTCCACCTGGATAACAACAACTTCAGAAATTCAGCTCAAATCAGTTCTTACTGAAAAGTGTTGGTGAGGCTTCTATGTCTATGATTTTTAAAGGCTTCTTTCATTCCGTGTTGATCCATCTATATTTAATCTTTTAAAAAATGAAAATAGGTACCTATTTTGAAAGTCAAAGGTAATTAGTTTGACCTTTTATTTATATTAAAATAAATCTATTTTGACTCCAGTTTTGTAATATTATCTAAGTTTAATTAGTATGTCATTTAAAATTTTCCTTCCAGCCATTTCTTTGGTTGACTTTCTAAATTCAAGTGTATTCTACCTTTCTTTATACATTTCTATACTTCTACCTATCTAAATAACTTTATGTAGTTTAAAATAGTCATGTTTCTAGAACGGTTCTGTTCACATAGTTGTTGGGTTTAACACACCATGAGAAAGGGCATGGACTCTGGAGTCAAACTTTCTAAATGCAAATCCCAGCTTTACCACTTAACAGCTGGGTCACCACAGACAAATAACTCAATCTCCTGTGACTTTCTTTCCTCATTAGTAACCTCACAGTGTCATGGTGACCCTTAAATTAGTCAAGGAATATAAAGCTCTTAGAAGAGTGGCTGGTACATAGTAACAACATGATAAACATTGGCTACATAATTAGTTTAAAAGCCTTTGCTGCCACCCTTGTGTTGACTCAAGCAATTTCTTTCATTTTTGTTTCTGACTCCCTGCACCCAATTGTACCAGTCTACGGATGCCTCTCCTTCATATCCCACACGTTCAGTACCTGCCAGTGTCCCAGCCTAAACTTACATAGAAAAGGGGATCAAACAAACTGGATATTTCCATTTCATACTATGTCAAATAATAAAATTGACAGAACTTATCTATCTGCTATTTCTGTTCGGTAATTGCCATCACAGGGGTCCATGGCAGAGAGACACAATTTAAGTGGATACTTTGATCTTTTTTTAGGGCACCTGGGCTTGTAAAATGATTGAGCAATATATGTGTACAGTGTACATCCATGTGGTTCATTGAGAAGTAAAGTGAAATTTTGGGTCTGTTTTTACCTATATGGGACAAATAAAGGACTGATTTGGCTATAATTATAGAAAATCTTAGTACTGCATACCTGTTATCAGTTAAGTCATCACCTGAAAGTTTTAAACAAAAGAGTTTTTCATGTTTCTGTCAAAGTAACATACATTTTCCTTAAAAATGTGGAAGTTTTCTTAAGATAAGGCTTATAAGTAATTACCGGTGAAACTGAAATGATTCTCCTTGAGCCTTAAGAATTATGTGTGCTGTCTTCAACAGTCCTCCTGTTAATGATTCCAACATTGTTAATTTTTAATATTCTAATTGTGTTCAGTTATAGCCTTAACTTTACTCTAGTGAAATATAGTCCTACAAAATATCTATCATCATAAATTGAAATTCATAATAGAAAATGATTTCAATTATTGAAGGTTATGCTGATCTTTTTTCTTATGTTTTGTATTTTCCAATTTATCTTATACTTTGCCAAAAAGTTTAATTTTATTCTAAATTTTTTCTTCTTTCAAATTAACGTCTAATTCTATCTACTAATATATTAGTTATATCTGTGCATATGCTTAATTACTTATTATCCAACTTAAATCCTTTAGATTAAGGCAAGATTCAATTTATTATAAAAGCAATACTTTTCCATGTTCTGAGAGAGATTTAAGGTGAGTTAAAAATACTTATATTAGAGGAGGATATTTTTGTTGTTGTTGTTCCTGGTTTTTCACAAAGTGAATTGAATGACAATGGCTAAGTCCCCATCCATAATTCTATTGTAAAGATAATAAATAATATGGCCCAATTGGACATATGTAGAAGTACCATGGTAGTATGTTTCCAAATTCTTAGCTAGGTATATTTTTCAAGAGTGGTTCATCTACAAAGCTATAAACAGTCTAAATCTAAAATTATTTTGCTCTTCTACCAGAAGTCTAAATAGTTATTGGACATTAATTTTATGCAAATTTAATTACCTATAATTCTACAAATGGAATTGAGTTCAATGAAAAATGATTGTATTGTTTTCTATCACAAAGCAAAACAAATGATGTAATGAATTCTTCCCTATTCATCCAGTGGTTTTTGGCAGTCCCACCTGTGGTGGACAGTATAAGGGCTACCCAAAGATGTCTATGTCTTAATCTTCAGAATCTGTGAATATATTAGGTTACATGGCAAAGGGAAATTAAGATTATAGATGAAACTAAGGTTGTTAACCAGCTGACCTGAACTTAGAAAGATAATTTGGGGTTATCCAAGTGAGCCCAATGTAATCAGAATGATGCTTAATAAGGGAAGAAGCAGAGGGGAGCCAAAGAGATGAGAGTGTGAAAAATATTATTCTTACTGTTGCTGGGTTCAAAAATGGAGCAATCGGAAGGAATTGGGTCATGAGCCAGGAGTAGGGGTGGACTTTAGAATCTGAAAAGGGCAAGAAATGGATTCTTCCCTACAGCCTCCAGAAGGAATGCAGCCCTGCTGACACTTTGATTTTAGCCCAGTGAGATGCATTTAGTACTTTTGACCTCCAGAACCATAAGATAATAAATCTGTGTTGTTTTAAGCCCCTAAATTTGTGGTAATTTGTTAAAATAGCAATGGCAAATTAATATGCTACCCAACTCTACATCACTACCATCTTTAGTGCTTGACAGTAAATTATTTTCATTTCTACAACAAGGAAGTCTAACACTTAATTTTACTCTACATAAAATTTCACATGGCTGTCTTGATGATTTTGGTATATTGACCTAGGCCAAATCCAAACTACTTGAAAGGTGATGTTTCCATCCCAAGTGCTGGCCCCTTGGGCCAAGCAATGCTTAGATTCACACTTTTGAAAATTAGCTACCCCATATTTAAGCAATCCAGTTAAGGAGCAAAACCTAATTACTTAATTACTCTAGAGAGTCTTCAAAGTTCAATGCATAGAAGCAGTTAGGTTAATTTTCAGAAATCAGAATATTTTCTTTCTAATTTACTTACTACAATTCAACTAATATAACTTGATTTCTTATTCATATTTTACTAAAATATATTTAAATTGTACATAAAAATAAAAATTATATTTAATAGGAAATTCCATAATTTACTTGTACTAAAAATAAATGGTCTGCCGCTTAGGCATTTTGCAAAGTCTGACAACATGTTTATTTCCCCTTATGTAGAAACTTCCAAATAAACTTTGTTTCATTAAAAGCACTATTTTAATTCACTGAACTCATGATAAAAACATGTGACTTTTCCCTAAAGCCTCTGTATTTTCATATGTGTAATACTGCATGTTCTACAGAACACAGCTTTTTTTTTAAGCCATGGATTTATGTCTAGGGTAGTAAAGTTTATTTTTATGCTTTGCTGACTATAAAAAATATTCCTGTAGAAAAAGAGAAAAAAAGCATTAAACTCATACTGAAATTTAAAGTTATAAATGTAAAATTATCATTATATTTTGTGTTTTTTAAGTGCAGATTACTCTGAATACATCCCTTTACTTGAGCTATGCTGGGTTACAAAAGGCCAGTAATCAATAAGGTAGCTCGTTATCTGTGATACTTCTAATTACCCCTATGTTAGCATTGATTCTATGGTTTAACCAATGCATATAGAAAAAAAAAATACTAACAGGATCTTGTTATCACCCTAATTTTTGCTGTGGAGTTTTATTAGAAAATCATGTTACTCATCTGAACTGCCACAACAATAACATTATCTCTAGGGTACTTTTTTTATATCAAGGTTAATTTGAAGTGATTAGCATAAGCATTACAGATGTTGCTATGGGGACAGGAACTGCACATCTCTCTGATGGACATCATATGATTACTGTTACAGTCCTGGTAAGATTGGATTATTTGTTTTAATGTCATGTGAAATAAGTCACATGATAAAGATCAGTATCTTTTTAATAGCATTCCATATTCCTAAATCAATCACCTTTTCACTTCTTCACAATGGTGTGCATACAAAACTCATTGCTTTATTATTGGCTAAGGTAAATTTATCATGATGTGTTTGGATGTTCAGAATATTTCTTTTAATTAGTATTGATTCCTTCACCTCCCAGGGGGAAAGAAATAGTAGTTAAAAGGAGAGTGTTTATTCACATGCAATTCATTCAACAAATATTTATTGAGAACTTGCTATAAGTCTGGCATTTTCTATATGCTGGCCAAAAGAAAAAAAATTTTGTAGTAAATATTTGTTCTTGATTTTTTTTTTTTTCTAATTGAATCTGGACACAAATAGCTTCCAGCCCTGGAAGTAGAATAAAATATGACAGAGGATTGAGAGACAGAGATTAGGGATTTGAGTACAGAAGCAGATTGCACCCTGTCTTTGAGAAAGGGTACAAGAAGAATACCATGGAAAAATATAAATGACAAATGAGAATCCCAGATGTCTACCAGTGGCAGTGGTGAAGAGTGGGCATTTTGAAAGAAAAGACTGAAAAATAAATATTGAAATATTAAGAAAAATATGGAAAGATATTTTGTCATTCATCACTTTTTACTGCTGGAAACTACAGGGAGGATTTTGTAAAACTGAGGGGAGCAGTCAAGGAGAAAGCAACAAAGTTGACAAATAAGATGGGAGAGGTAACATTTATTTCTCCACCATAGCCAAGATTTTGGTGTTTACTTACATTGAGAAGTCAGATGTGGATTGGGGAGGGACATTAATGACAAAGGAAAGATGAAGAAAGTCTTTAAATAAGAGTATTCAGTTACCAGAGAAATGAATGATCACAGAAGCAGTTCATAAGCGGTACCCCCTGCACCCTCACCATGGATTACAGTGAAGATTGTGGGAACAAATACTCAGTTTGTGCAACTCAATTTCCTAATGCCTAAAAAGACTAGTAATAATTTAAGGTGATATATGATATAAGGTGCTATATAATATCAATGTTGTAATAGAACAACATACCAATGAATTAATAAAATTCTCTGAAAGTTTTACAGATGCTTATGACACTGCTGATCACTAACATATCTCACAATATTTGGGGCTGGGGTGGGAGAGAAATATTTAAAAATAGGAATTTGACAATTAGGATATTTAATAATGTCAAATTATCTATGAACACAAATTTTTATAGTTAAAAATTTTCACGAAATGCAAATTTGCTTCAAGTCTGAAATTTCATATGAATGAATGTACCAAGTTCTTACAATGTAAGTATGAACCCCTTCTGGGAAACCCTTTTCCCCAAAGTCTTTTATCAAGATCCCTATCAGTTCCTATAATCTTGGCCCCAAAGAGCAGATCATAGTGGCTATGGTGTAAAATGTTACTGCCTCTTTAGATATAACTATTAGGAAAGTATTCAATACCATAGTCTCTACTGAGATTTTTCCTGAGTCAATGCCCAGTGCAACAGCAGGGAGGAAGTCAATAACTGTCCTCTGAGAAGGCTCTGTTTGTTGATAAAACTTTTAAATTAAGTATTTAGTGATTGTAATCAGATTGGTATTTCAATATAACAAGTAGAGCAGAAAATATGCCTGCACCTCAGAATATTCCATTGATATACACTTTCCTATAGTTTATCCTATTTCCTGTGCATCAGCCTTGATAAGTGACCATCAATAATGTACTGAAGCATCTTTAGTGACAGTAGATTCACTTCTTCCAGAAGTAGCCTATTTCATTTTCAAATAGATTCATCTAAAAGAAAAATTTTCCTTAGGTTCAATTGGCATTTGCCATCTTAAAACTTCCACCTGTTAATCCTAGATGTAGTCTATCTGTTTATCTTGCAGGTTTCAAATATTCAAAAACATACCAAATCCCACCATTATTTCAAACTCCACATATGTAAAAGAACTCATTCTTCTTGTTCTAAAGATGATTTTTCCTTCCTTCTTTCTCTGTTTTTATAGTTTAGAATGTTCCCTGCCATCAAGCAGCTGACAATCAAACTGAATTTTTAAAATATTAAATATAAGTAATCAACATATGATCCTTATTATTATTATTACAAAGTCCTTGATATAGCCTCACTAGATCATTTTGTTGTTGCTTTTTATTGTTTTACTTTCTTTGTATCTCACAATGTGTCTTCATCATAGTAGTTGATAAATGTTTATCATATGTCTCCTTATTAAATGACCACTGTAGCATCTGTCCATATTGCTAACTCCTTCTCATGTGTCACAATCTTTTAAGAATTCATCCACTGCATATATGAAAACAAAAATAAATATATGTGATAATATCTTCTAAATATTTCCTATTAGTGTGTAATCAATGAAAGTGTAGTCAGCTCTCTGTATCCATGGGTTCTACATTTGTGGATTCAATCAACATTGGTTTAAAAATTTTTTTAATTGCATCTGTGCTGAACTTGTACAGACTTTTTTCTTACCCTTATTTCCTAAACAATACAGTATAACTATTATTTATACAGCATTTACATTGTATTAAGTATTATAAGTAATCTAAAGATTATTTGAAGTATACAGGAGATGTGCATAGGTTATATGCAAATATGCCATTTTATATCAGGGACTTGAGCACCCCAGGATTTTAGTATCTGTGGGAGCTCCTAGAACAGATCCCCCATGGATACCAAGGGGCAACTGTAATTGATGAAGAGCAATCCAGATTCAAAAGACCAGTAGCTAGAATTCACTTTTATGATGACCCTTAAACTAGCCATACTTTGCACATGGAATAATTTATATAGAAGTAACCAGCTTAGAGGAAGTGGACAAAGACTGTCAGGGTGCTGAGTTTCAGCTTCAACTTTCTTCTTCATATGATTAATCCACAACTGAAACCTAGCAATGTGGAATGATAGATGTTAAGGGCAACTGACTGTCAAGGAGAGAGTGGAACATAACATCATATGCTATGCATATTTTAATGACAATTTTATTGTGTTTGTTTTGGTTTGGTTTGGGGTGTTTTGTTTTGTTTTTTGAGACAGGGTCTTGCTCTGTCACCCAGACTGGAGTGCAGTGGCATCATCTTAGCTCACTGCAACCTCAAAGTCCTGGGCTCAAGAGATCTTCCTGCCTTAGCCTCCCAAGTACCTGGGACTACAGGTGCATGCCACCACACCTGGATAATTTTTCAGTTTTTTATGGAGACTAGGTCTCGCTATGTTGCTCAAGCTGATCTTGAACTCCTGGCTGTCAAGCAGTCTTCCAGCCTTGGCCTCCCAAAGTGCTAGGATTACAGGTGTGAGCCGACACATCTGGCCTTAATGAGAATTTTAAAGGGACAAGTGGATTTAATGACCAGAAAGAAGATCATTGTGATCTTGGAGTCTCAGTGGACTGTTGGGGTCAAAAGCAAGGTATCTCTGACTAGAGAAAAGAGACATTGGTTATTAAGCTCTACTTTACTAATTAGCTGTTTGACATTGGCCAGGATTCTTAAAACCTTAGGTCTTATTACCCTTACATGAAATAAAAATGTTAAAATCTTACATCACTATGAATCCCTATACATTTAAAATTATCAGAATAAATATGTGACCTTCATTCTGTAGATTTCTTCCTTAAGAGCTTTCTGCTTTAATGTAAATGTGAGGGTATTTATCATGTTTATAATGATGGATTAGATGCAGGTGGTTGTATTAAATCTTGCTGAACTTTCTGAACATTGTAAAAGTTGAATTTTCTATTCATCTGAGCAATGAAATTCTATATCAGACTAGCATGTATTAAAATGCTTGATGATACTCATTGTTACCATGGATATGGGAGACAGGCACTGGGGTACAGTGGAGGCAATGATGCCTTATTTCTTAGTGCAAGAACTTGGGTATATTTAGCAAAGTTTGAAATGTACATACCAGGAGACCCAGAAATTTTACTGTGAGAAATTTAACTTATAGGAAAAACATGAAGACACACATACACAAAACTGAAATTACACTAGATGGCTATGTAGAGAGGCTAGCTAAACAATTTTGGGTAAAGCCATATGATGAAGTATTTTATAACTTATTTAAAAGAATGAGCTAAATTTGTAGACATAATATGGAGAAATATTTGAGAAAAAGGGAACTTGCTGAAGAGCATGAGCAGCTTTTATTTAAGAAAAAATTATATACATGTATCACAGCAAATGTGAGGAAGGAGACTGTTAACAGTAATTATCTCCACGAGTAGATATGAGGATATGAAGTACAGTACAGTGGGACTGTTTAATTTTCTTTTTTGGCTTTTTTTATTTGGGTATTTGCACTCTTTTTTAAACATGAGTATGTGTTATGTTTGCAATAACAAAAATAAAGATGGAAACATAAGGTATGTATCTCATAACATTTACTTTTATTTAAACACTCTAATAAATTCTCAATGCTCCCTGCTCTGTGTCCCACTTTGCTGCCCTACATTGCAATCGTGTGTCTAAAGGCAAACAGCCCTGTGTAAACTGCTTATATGCAGCTTTCTTATCTTCCTCTACTTTATTGTATGCCCCACTTTTCATAGGTTGCATCATCCAATATTCACCTGAAATAAGATTGACAACCATGTAGGGAAACTTCTTTTATATAATGATAGGCTTTGAGTATTTAATTGATTTAATTTTATTTTAAAATGAGCAGGGCCTTGATCTTATGCACATCTTTATATCAAAAGGCACATTCCTTAGCATCTGCTCTGTGTACTTTAGCAGCTTCCTTGAGTTACAATTCCATTGTGGGGAATCAGAGTAAAATCACATTACTGAAAAAGGACAAGTGTACGTTCCTAAGGCATGAGTATATATGGCATGATGAACTGTGAATTTGACGTGGATGCTTGCACACAGTAAGCAGGTGGTTAAAATCTAATTTTGTCACCAGAAAAAATGAACTATTTTTAAAAGTGTAAAATGTTTGTTTTATAGAAAATCTTTACCCAAAATGAAAAATAAATCAAGGCCAGTGCTATTAAATTCTCTGTGAAATAGAGTAAACTTAATTGAAGTGATATGAAAATACCTCAGTCCATTCTATGCAAACAATTTGAAGGAGAGGAAAGTAAGTTAGGATAACACATGGCTCCAACTTTTCCAGAACAATTTTGATAATGATATATCCAGGGATTGTGAGTCTTCCAAGGTAAGAACATGGAAAATATTTATGGAGAGGTACCCAAGAACAAGTCGTCAAAAAGATATAGAGAAGTTCCTTTCATCTTGGGTTGAAAATGGTCAAAAACACAAGGATACAATTTATGAAGTATGGTTAATGTCAATTGGTGTAAGACTGCAAGTGCTTTGTGGACGGGTAACATCAAGAGATTAAAATTTATTAAGATGCTTCTGTAAATTTCCCATTACCTAAATTGAGAAATGAAGTAACGTTTACATTGACCCTTTTTTTGAACATGAGATACTAATAATTTTACAAACATAATTACAAAATCAGTTTGATAAAGGGAGCAAGTAATTTGTTAAGGGATTCTCAAATAAAGGGGTAGTTTAATGCCCTCAGAGAGAACTCCATGGGTTGTAGTCCTCAGGAGATATTAGTATCTCCTTTTAGGAATTCTTACCACTGTAATTAGTAGCACATTTCCAAGCTATATGTATTAAATAGGAAATTCATCTTCTAGGAATGAAGAAATTGGAGGGCAAGTCAGTATGTAACTTAGTAACTCTTAACCCTCAGAAGAGAAAGAGGATTATCTATTTTACAAAGACAATAAATACCCAATCAAAGTAACAAAAAAAAAAAACTAGTCTACTCCTCTTCATATAGGGGAGGAGTTGTTGAATTTGAAGGGAAGAAAGGCAAAATATATGTAAGTCATTCAGTGAACATATATGCATTGTAATAATTGACACATATGCATATTATAAGTGTAAATAAAGAGGACAGGTGGTATTTGATTTGGGGTTTAGTTATTTAAGCATTTCTAATTGACATAATTTTTTGTGAATTTAGTCATTTCTATGATTGATAGTATGATCTCATGTGACTAATCACTTCTGTTCATTTTTTTCAAAAGTCTTTGTTATCTCAAAAGAAAATAAAGCAAACAGTGACTTTGGTAGTTGTGGAATATTCATGTGTGTTATAGATCTATACTGTAATGGAATTTGTACCGATTCAATTTATTATGCATTTTTAAATTTTAATCAAAACAAACCATTAGCAGGTAAATAAATAAGTTGTACTACAGCCTGACCTAACCATCCCATCATAGCATCCTGTCATTCCAGCTATCTCACAACTTCCCCCCCTTTTCAAATTTTGTGGTATATTCTTGTTTTTATATTGTCAAGGATGATAACATTTTATAGTTTATAAAATCATAGCCACAATTAAGCTTTCACTGCTTGACCTAAAGGTTAAGTCTAAAAATTGAAATCTATCAAAAAGCCTCTAAAGAGTTATAACCATTTAAATATTGCCTCTGCAGAGGAAATCAGTGTGCTAAAATTTTGTTTCCTTCTCCATGGGTTCAATACCATAATCTCTGTGCCATTCGAAGGATTCTAACACAAAAGTCAAATGGATTATCTTTCTTATATACCATCAGTTGTTTAAATTATACCTCAATTCATTTAGTTCCTATCTGGAAACTGATTTCCTTGGGAAGTTTTTGATTTTTATTTTAAGTTAGTAATTGGTACCATTTTTCTTAATTTAAGAAGAAGCATTCTCCACTTTTGCTTCTAAAGTGACATCTTCCACTCAAACCTAATACATGGAATCTCTTTGTCTTCTCAGAGTTTACTGACTTCTTATTCTGATTTGAATTGATAGTATTCTAGACCTATTGCTTGGTTCTCCTTGTCACTTGAAATTTCTTTTTAAAGAATTCCTGTTTTAGTCCTATCATTTATTATATTCTATGCTTTACTCTTTCTTGATTTTCAGCTTTATTTTTCTGGAATTACTTTTTTTAATCTACTGGTTTACTTTGGTTAAATATAGCGATGGAGCTTCTAGCTTTCAAAATAGTTGGTATGCTGATAATGGGGAGGTGTACAACTATTTTCAACTAATTTTTGTCAGAGTTGATAACAATTACCTTAAAAACACCAAAAAGGGAAGGAATATGTCCCTTTTTGTCATTTAAGATAATATATTCAAGATAAACCCAGCTAAGAAGATCAACTCTCTCTCTGTTGTGATAGTTGCATTTCATGCTAAACAGATCAATGACAATGTTTTTGGCAAGTGGAACTCACATTCTCATGTGAACTGGAAATGATAAATTGTTAATAGCTTTCCTAGGGTTTTATTTCTCTTCTGACACTTGTCAGTGATTTCATCATAGTTTCAGAATAAAAAAACATAATTTATTCCTAGAAGCACGAATATCTTCAATTACTATTCAGGGAGTTTTGAAATCTCTTAAGTTAGAAAAAATATATTTTGCCTGTGTTTTGAGAAAGAAAATATCATAATGAAGTTATAAGCTGCTATGGCAATCCTAATTTTGAAACATTTTATAATGTAATAATAGCACACTGAGCCCTTAGAATAATGATGGCTCTTCTATTAAAACAAGTTCTTACAAGTACGCGATTCTTTTTCCCTCTTCTCAATAACTTGCATTTTATACAAAATAAAAAAGCTATAATTTTGAATTTACACTTTGATTTTTCTTCAAAAAATTACATTTAAAAAAAATGTAGTGCAGAGTGGATTTCATCTTTCCCAACTCTATTAGGGCTCATGCAACCAAATTTTTCATTTTAGACAAGCAATACCTTCAAGATGACTATAAGGTGTATTAAAATATTTTGAAACACTGAACAATCATGAATATTACACAAATGTAGATATATTGTTTAAGAGAATAAAGCAAAGTTTGTTTGGAAGAAACAAACTTAACTTGTAAGAACATCTCTGCCAGTGACATTAAGATTCTGCCTAAACACTCACAGATATGGGCTCGCTTCAACAAACGTTTATTTTGGTATTCACCATCTTTGATATCCAAGACTCTGGACTATTAGCAAAAGACATACAGTAAAAAAAGCAAGATATCTATCTTTAAAGACCATATATCCAGGATAGCATCCTGAATCCTTATTTCTAAACACAACACACAAAACGGATGATTTTTACATATAGGACCCTTCCATAATCTCATGCATTTCTGAACTTTTCCTCTTCTCCTACTCATCAGCACAAGGCACAGGACATAAAGCCACCAGAAATTCTCATTTGATTTTGCTGCATTGTGTGTGAATTTTGTATGTCAATGAATGATAGTCACATGGTGAGAGGATCACAATAAATCTGTGAATCTCTTGTTTTCTCCTTACAAATACTTTTAAAACTTTTAAAAAGGCAATAACCATTTGGCTGTAACAGAATGTTTACTTTATCTTCTACTCTTCCCAACTCTTTGGCCAAAAGCAGCTGAATGCTGGTAAGGGCAGGACAAGCAATGTAAGCAGAGGCTATAATAATTCCTCCTATTCCAGGCCCACTGATACCAGTACATCTGTGGCTCCTGAGATTTCTTTCTAAGAAGAAATGTAAACCAGTAGAACAAGTGATATCATGTGGATAAGCAACTATGGATTTATTACCTATACTGACCTGACCTTTTTATGCAGTACTTTTTATATATAATTTTAAACTTCATTGTATATTCATTTTACTTCCATGAGCCAAATCCTCCCGGAAGTACTCTGTAGACTTGTAATGCTATTACCATGAGGGGCGTTCTCATTGCAAGAGCATCTGGGAATGGGCTGTGTGCAGTTGTCCAAAACCTTAATTCCACATTTTAAAGGCAATGCAAGGCATTCCATGGGTTGTCTTGCTTTCCTCCTTTTCTCTCCTTTTCTCCTCTCTGTAAAGAGCTACATAACCTGAATTTATTAATTTGGCTTCTCTTTTCTTTTTCTACAAGCTAAAATAAATGTCTTTCCCTCTTCTTGTACATTTTCCTGTGAATTTCCCATCTAATCAATAATGTCCATCCAATATGTTTATGCCAATTGATCATAATGCACCACTGTGCTGCAACATATGATCTAAATTACTACTTCTGGACACAAAATAATTTATTTTCAGGAAGGGGCAGTTGTCAGAATATTCCTTATATTGAACCCAAATCCATCTTCCTCTACTACATTGCATCAGACCTAGTTCTGAAGTTCCAGGTGATATACATTTACATGATCAGCCTTCAACTATAATCTGAAAAGCAGCCATTACGGATTCTCTCAATTATGTTCTAAACTCCACAAAACCTTCTTTTGAGGCATTAAATGAAATGTAAACAGCTCAGCACAGTGCCTGACACAAAAAAAGCACCTGACACAAAAACAGTAGCTATTGTTATTGTGGTCGTTATTATTTATTACTATAATCATTACTGTCACTACTACTACTACTACTACTACTACTACTACTACTAGTACTCTGGTTACATTTTCTTTAGGAAAAAAAAAATCTCACATTGACTCCCAGTAAGCTCAGAGACAAGAAGAACATTTCCCCCAACTCCCCCACATATGTTGTGGTTTCATTTGAAGGCCTCTCTTCAAATAAAAGTTCTACTTCCTCTATCTTGGATCACCATAAATACCTGATTACTATTAAGTGCCTATAATGTGCAAAACTAGGAATATTTTAAAAATGCGAGATATAATACCTGGTTGGTTGGCATCAAAACTCATCTAAAGATAGGATAAGAAAACATTTGTGTGCTGAGCAAGTGGTAGACACAGGAAGTACTTCACCTCAGAGAATAAAAGCATTCTGATGGGCTAAGATAAGGAAAACATTCAGAAAGTAAGAATGTGATTTACATTCAAAATTTCCTGCCTACTCTTTAACTCTTATTTTTATTACTCTTTGATGCAATCCTTCTTATCCAAGAAAGGCAAATGTTCTTACACTCCCTCTTAATGACTTAAGTCTTTTCTCCGTATTATTCCTCCACCTGAATATTTACATGAGCCAAGCTTCACTTCCCTTCATTCTGACAGACCTTCTCCATAATTCAGGACAACACGCATCCCTTTCAGGAAACTTCATATGGAAGTCTGCTGGCATTTTCCTCTCATATTTCAGAGAGAGGGCAACATCTGCACTTGTCATTTACATCTAGAAAGTGAGTCTCTTGAGATTTAATGACATGCCTTATTTATCCCTTGAGCCCAGCATCTAACTGACTATCTTGGAAATCTAGTCACAGAACAAAAACTAGTAGGTCCTATCATGATGAAGGCAGACACCACATTTCCAATTCTAGATTCACCATTTCATGGCTTTTGCTTGGATGGAATATTTAACTTCTCTAAGGCTTAGTTTCTCCATCTATAAAATGAGCATAATTTTATCTTCATTGTGGGATTCTGAGAAAAATTGAAAACAACGTGTGTAAAATACTTCCTGTAATGCCTGGCTTATAGCAGATACTCAGTAAAAACCATTGATACTGTGATTAGAATGAATGAATAAACTCTCTGATGTTAGTCATAAATGTTTTAGAATTATTTTTGGTCTTTCAAACTTCTTACTGATACATGTATCTTATAAGGCACCTGTCTCCCCCTCCCTCCTTCTCTCTCTCTCCCCCCTCCCCGCTCATCTTTTGCATTCTCCTCATTATGTCTGTTGACAAGATCAGCATAGTGTAGACTATCTCTTTGGTCAGATATCTTCTTCAGTCTCAGCTGTTCCTTTTCATTCAACTGCTTTTCTATACTTACAAAACAAGCATTGGAAAATAAAAGTCACCATCCTCAACCTAAATGATTCTGATTAAGCAGATTTCTTTTGTCTTGCAGACAAAAAAAAATCCACTATTCATGTTTTCCAGTCTATACCTGAAATAACACTTTTGTCATGTCTTCTGTGTACTCTTCACTAAGAATAAGGTCTTTGATTTAAAATACTTTTCTAATTCCACGTCTATTTTATCTCTGTTATGAAACACGTATTTGTAATGAAAACTTTCAATTCAATGAGTATGTATTGTTAATGGAAGACCTGATTAGTACTGTGAGCAGCATTCCTGGGTCCTCCACCCTCAACTATCTGTTCACTTTTCTGTTCAGATTTGAATCGATGGTTTCTTGGATACATGATTATAAAGGAAGGAGTATGGAAAAACTTGGCATGATCTCTGAAAGTTTGCCTACTCTTCCTCCATCTAAAGGATCTTCAATTAAGCTGTGCTGAATTTCTTGGAAAATTTGAAGAAGATGCAATAAGTTAGTCAATTAATAAATTGTTTTATTTCTCCACTAGAAAACAAAATGGATATTTAGGTTCTGTCATTAGACACTCTGCACATCACTTCTTTATAAATGAGATTTTCCTCAGTAATTTATATTAATAGTGCTGACAAATATAATATATTAATGGTTTTATGAAGGCAGTAACTATGATAATTTTGAAAGCACTAACGTCCCACACCTTTTCTGTTAAGCAACTCATCAGTTTGATTGCTGCTTGTTGATAACCTTTAAAATGCTTCTCTTAATTTGTTCATAAGGACAAAGTTATTCTTTTTGAACATTATTATACTTGTCCCTTTATGAAAAATGCTTGTTTAGTTCTAAATTGTATTATGATGGGCTGATTTTGATATGGAGGAAATAATTAGTTTGAATTCCCAGATCTTTGTTACTTGCTTCTTAGTTGTTAATTGTTTATCTGATGTTATGGATGTTGATGGTAAAAGAAGTTTGTGATGTGCCTGCATCAGTAACCTTAGGAATCAAATTATGTTGACTTTAGATCAACTTAAACATTTGAATACAGCTAGTGTCCCTAAGAGGCAGCATTATCAGTTTTTCCACATGACATAATTTGTTGTCATAATAAGAAAGTAAATGCTCAGTGTCTACACTATTAATTACTGTCCCTTAAGTAATTTTTAAACCTAAATATACTCCAAAATTAACATATTTAGAGATTGTAAAGTCCAGGTTATAAACAAGCAGTTCTCTATTTTTTTAAATGTTTTATTTTTTATTCTAGAATATTATAGGGTTACAAACATTGAGGTTACATATATAGCCTGTGCACCAACAAAGTCATAGCTAAAAACATGCTCATGCCCAGACAGTGTGTACAACACCCATTAGGTGTGAATTTAACATCCCCTTCTGCCCCCTCCCTCCTGCCCAACACCTAGTGAATGCTACTTGCATATGTGCACATAAGTGTTGATCAATCAGTACCAATTTGATGGTGAGTGCATGTGGTGCTTGTTTTTCCATTCTTGTGATACTTCACTTAAAGGAATGGGCTCCAGCACCATCCAGGACAATACAAGAAGTGTTCTCCATTGTTTTTTTCTGTGGCTGAGTAGTTCTCCATTGTATACATGTACCACATTTTTCTAATCCACTCATGTATTGATGGGCACTTGGGTTGTTTCCACATCTTTGCAATTGTGAATTGTGCTGCTATAAACATTTGAGAGAAGGTGTATTTATTATAGGATGACTTTTTTTTCCTTTGGGTAGATATCCAATAGTGGGATTGCTGGATCAAAAGGAAGTTCTACTTTTAGTTCTTTGAGATATCTCCATATTACTTTCCAAAGAGGTTGTACTAGTTTGCAGTCCCACCAGCAGTGAATGAGTGTTCCTATCTCTCCACATCCATGCCGCCATTTGTTGTTTTGGGACTTTTTGATAAAAGCCATTCTCACTGGAGTTAAATGATATCTCATTGTGGTTTTGATTTGCATTTCCCTGATGATTAGAGATGTTGAGCACTTTTTCATATGTTTCTTAGCCATTATTCTATCTTCTTTTGAAAAGTTTCTGTTCATGTCCTTTGCCCATTTTTTAATGGGGTTGTTTGATTTTTTCCTACTTATTTTCCTGAGTTCTATATAGATTGTTGTTATCAGCCCTTTATCAGATGTATAGCTGGCAAATATTTTCTCCCATTCTGTAGGTTGTCTATTAGCTCTAGTGATAGTTCCCTACTTTTAAAATTTAAATATGATCTAATAGTCTACTATCATCTGAATATTATACTACTTATATTTTCAAAATTGGCATCTTTTTACTTAGAAAAACTAGTTTTTGGTCTGTATTGATGGTGTATCTTAAGAGTTTTCATGAGCCTAAGAAAAATTATATATAGTAATAAATGAAAAGCCTCTTATTTGCCATGTACACTTGGGCTCCACTTATGTATATTTGATTACAGTAATTCACCACTCCTCTCTTAGCCTACAGTGACCTTATTGTAACATAGAACAATTTTAACAAGGAAGACACTCACAGCTCCATCAAAAGAATTTTGCCCTCACATTTTTATTCAAATTATATTTATGTGGCCCACATGTCAGTCAGAGAGCAAGAAGTTAATGGCTCAGAATTGGAACACAGGTTAATCTTTTCAGGCTCTGTGATGCTGTGACATTTTTGAGTGTAACACAATGGGATCTTTCTGGCTGGGAACTATTAACTCATCTCCCAAGCACACAGAGGTGGGAACAGATCAGATGCAGGTTCCATAGTTCACATTTCTGTAGCCAAAGTTGTCATTTTTACTTTGAGCTCTATGTAAACCAAATCAACAATAAATTATAGAACAGTGGAAAATGCAGAAAAGTAGTAACCTCTGTTTATCTTCACCACACAAATGTACCTATTTAAGAGATTTTTTGTCTCTTTCTCTTTTTACATAAGGCAATATTGACATAGTGTGGTATTTTGTCATTTACTCAGACATCTAATATTTACTTTATAACTTTTATATTTACTTTGTAAAAAATGTCACATATGTAGAATAACCATATAATTTACTGTCTGATTAGGAGATTTTGAGAATGTAAGGGCTACTAAAAGTTAACTCAGGCCAATGATGTAAAATCATGACCATCCCAGGCAAGCTGAGACACCTAATGAACCTTTACTTATAACAGTCAGCCATATAAAACCAAAATGTTTTTGGAATTACTCAAATGGGTGAAGATCACTCCACTGTCCACTACTGTCCATTCATCCTCTTTAATGAGATTTCAATGCCTTAAGCTGAGAGTGTTACAAAGAAAAATTTTATTTTAATTTCTGATCTATTATTATACATTCAACTCCTGTAATTTGATTTATTTATGAAATTAATTGTTTTTCATTTCTGTAGGATCAAAACTTAATCTCAACAGAAATAGTATATTAAAATGTGAAAATATTTAATTCAAAAATAAGATGGATGTAAAGGTAGTCATTGAGATACAATAGTCAAAGAATCCTAAACATTTTCTTAAGTGCACAGTGAAGGTAGTAAATCTAAAATTCTACAATTCTTGGATTTCATGACATCAAGTTTAAGTGTCTAACAGTACTCCTCTGCATTATAGTGAAAGCACAAAATTTTTCTATTTCTCCCCCTTCTGAAGGTCACAAACAAAAGGCAACTTGTGGAATTGCATTTAAAATTTCCATGTATTAAAAATTAAAAACAGGATACAACAACTGTCTTTCCTCCTGAACCCTTGCCTATGATTAACTAAATTTGGAATTCTAAGCTAGTTAAAGGTTGACTACCTTGTGTAATATAACTCGCTCAAGGAAAAAAAGTTGTTATTTTTGTTTTGTTTTGTTTGTTCCTGGTAAATAAATAATGAAAGATATTCATTTGATTGGCCACATATGGTGGTCTATATTTAGGTATTGCTACAGTCTCAATGAGTTGATAGTCAAATATACTGGCATAGGAGAGTTCACTATAATCTCAGATCATATTAAAATGAATGACTGTATCAACTTCCATAGTAGGCTTATTATTGTCAGCCTGTATCTATCAACCGCTTCTCTGCCATTACCGAGTGAGGAAATTTGATTGCCATCTACACTGATCACTGAGTTCCCTGTCACTGTGAGCATGTATTTAGGGAGAAATCAAAATCTCTTCTCAAGAACAGGTAGGTTCCTTTGTTTACCAAGTAATTTACTCTACTGAAATATAGAAATTGCAGAAAATTTCTTGTACGGTGGGATACCTGATGTCTGAACCTTATTTTATACGTGTAGTTTCTGTACTAAGACAAGCCCAAGAGAACTTTTAGACCATTTTAGACTAGTAGATGTAGTAGGAAGGTACCAAGGGACCTTCCAAAGAAATGGGGCAAAAAAGCCTGACATGCTATAGCTTGTTCAGGAATCTTCCTAATTATGTCGGCAGAGAGTGTGTGTTATTTGTTCAATAGTGAAGTTTAACAAACGGGGGCGGGAAGGGGGTTCTAAAATTAGAATCTCCTGGGCTTTTATGAGAGCACAAGCACAGAGGCCTTATCGTACCCCTAGTACACCACTCAGTTCCAAGTACCTGTCGCCTAGAACAAGGACGTCTCAGGTTTCTGTGCACCTTAGGTCTGGAATCTCTGCTTTCTGTTTTTCTATTGCTCAAAACACTTTATTTTGGGAAACTCCCAAGTCAGCCTAATCAGAAGTAGAAGTTCAGTAAAGAATCTAGGTCAGTTTTAAAAACTCATATGCTCTTAACTTAGGGTAATTCTATTATAAACTAAAAGATACAAGACAGTAAAAGAGTAACTCAACCGGCTATACTTGTAACAAGTTCTTCTAATCATTATTGTTTACAAAATACATCCTAACTGCATTCCAAAGATCATTGCAATAGATCAAGGGAAGAAAGGGAGAAGAACAAAGAAGGAGGGAGGAAGGAAGGAAAAAATGAGAGAGAAAGAAAGAGAGAGAAAGGGAAAGGAAGGAAAAGGGAAAAAAGAGGAAAAGAGAGGAAAACTGCATGACTTGGGTGTACTCATCAGATGAAACAGCAGCTCAACTCTTCAGGCAGCTTTCAAAATATTTCACTGTGGCACACTGAGATTCCCCAGCAGGAAGTAAGTCACAGAGGCAGTAAAATTCAACTACCTTAAAATAAATTTATTAAACCATTTATATCTTTATCCATGGGAAAGAAAAGGGCTAAATCAGCTACCTTTAGGAGAATATATTAAACTAATTTGTTTTAACACCAACACAGCAGGGGACACCAAAATAAAGCTGTGACCAGCAAATAAAAAAAACCTGCAGTGGAAAAAGAGGAGGTGAGTTTAAGGAAAAGACAAAGCAGTCTATCATTTAGAAAAAGTAGAAAAGTAGCAGTAAGCTTGGAAATAACGGCAATTCTTGTATTTCCTGAAAATTGCGAGATTGTGCTTTCAGAAGAAAATATGTATTCAGCATGTTGGTTTACTGGCAAGCATTCTATTCTGTTTGAGATTTTTGAACTCATATTCATAAATTTCATATAATAAGTCATTCTTGTCAATGCCATTTCATACCCTGCCAGTGCTATGCTTATCTTATTTTGGAAATATATCTTGGTTACTTGTATAATGTCTAAGGTATCATTATGAAAGTAGCTTAAAATATTTTTTCTTTACATAGCAATTGAAACTGTGGATTTCAGGATTGCTTTAAGAGCTGATGCTGAAAACTTCTGGGAGAGGAAGGGTTTCTTATTGTGGACCAAGAATAAAAAAATATATTTGTATGCATTAGGCTGCATTCACGCTATATCAAAACTATTGGCATACATATATTTTAAAGACATTTGGACAATAGGAGTGCCTGCATAATATTAAACTACTAGTAGAATTTTTTGCTAAAATCTGAACTGGCCCCTTTCATTAACATCTGTTTTTATTTTCTTATGTGTCATTTTCAGCAATAGAAAATAGTCCACATTGCTGTTCTTGAAAACAATGTTTATATTTCATTAGAAGAAATTCTGGTAGCATTTCTGCCATCTCATCTATCAAGCTCATAATTATAGCAGATCAAAGACCATTTAAAAATCTATTGGATATATTGTAAATTATTTTATCATCAGCCCCCTCTCTAAGTTTAATCTGATTATTTTCTCTTTGATTTTTCATTTCTTATCTAACAGACTTTACAGTATTTCCCAATATACAGACCCTTAGCATTCGATGTTCTACTAAATGATACAAATATGTTTCAGAATTAGTGGGAGAAATCTGCAACTAAATAGGTTGTTATCATGTCATAAAGAAGTAGTCTCTATGGTTAGCAAGAATCCAGTGTTTCCACATAATGCTGTTATAATATTTAGATAATTTTGATATCAATTATTCAATCATTTGATATGAACTTTTGCATGTGTGATGGCCTATCTAAAGATGGGTTATTGCTTTGATCCTCTCTGCATGAGAGACATCCATCTATATTTTCAACAGCATAAATTAAACATAATCATCCACATATACTGAAGACATTTTGGAGGTAGGGACAAGGGCACAATCCCACATCCAAATCTTCAGGGCAAATTGTGTTAGAGTTCAGAAGTTTTCAGGATCTAGAACAATAATGGGATGCATATACAAGATGTTCTACATGTGATGTGATATAACATCCATGTGGGAGTCTGGATGAGCACCTGGCAATCAAAAATGTTCATGTTCAACAAAATAATGGGTATTTAGAAAAAGTATAAAATATAATGACTGTATGTAGCTTTGTATCAACTGAGGTCACATTTTATTGCTGAGTTTCTTTGAGTCAGGCTAGGTTTTACCACAAATAGAATTACATGGTAGGAAAAAATCAAGTTTCAGTGATGATTGGATTGTGGAATTGGGGATAATGAATTGTGTACTTTTACTAGCTGTGATGTATGTGGATATTAAAGGGAGTGGAATTTGTTGCATACTTGTGATTCAGTAATAGTTTAAGAAAATTTACCTTTGTTATGCTGTATAATCCTCAAATAGGGCCTGAGAAGTATGAGTCATTATATCTAAGTAAGATATTCCGCTCAAAAGTAGAGCCACCCTTGAGAATCCAGCTCTATTACTGAGTCCTTCCCCCCACCGTGATAGCCAACCCCTTCTGCTGAGAATGCTGTCACTTGTGTTCCTTTTTTATTTATTAAAGCACCAAGAACAGCATTAAAATTACAATAAACACTCAGTAAATATCAACTATTGTTCAACTAGCTATATCCATCAGATAGTTCTGGGATTTAATAGAATTTCATTTTCTCCAGTCCAGTTTTGACTAGACCCACAGGGTAGATAAGCTGAACATTAGAACAATAAAGTTCTTGGTGACTTAATAGTCTCAGTGTTCACAAACTATAAATGCATCTGTAGCATACATACAATGGAGAGGATAAGTCATAGAAAGAACCTAGTCTAGATATGTTTAACTGAAGTTATACATAAACATATTGGGATGTGCTTAACAATAAAAAATGTCTTTTGTATATCTAAAGACCTTTAAAATAACACAATTATCAAAGACATTAAAAAGGAGAAAAATATATTAATCATCTAAAGGATTTTTAAAAGCTCATGATTTTTTAAAAATAAAGTTAATTTATTGATTTACAATTTTTTTAGTAATTTTTACTTAGAATCTTATATGTTTACAACTTTTCACCTATTTGCTACGCTTTTTTAGAGCTCCCTCTACCGTTCAAATGTGAATATGCTCATCGAAATTTACTGAAGAAGATAATCTGGTTTAGAAACATAGAGCTTACTAAAGATTTATATTTATAATTTGTGAAAGAGTTGTATCTTCAGCCAAAAATGCTGTGTCCACTTAAAGTCATCTAGCTATTTTTATAGCCCTGCCCCTCAAATAATAAAAAAACTTTTTAGTAGAGCTTATGAATACATAAATATGTTATTTTCAGAATTCCACCTGTCTTCCCAATTTATCAGTAAATACCTGCTAATTTACTTATCAGTCCCTGTATGACAAAACTATATCATGAAGAATATAAGTAAAATGTTTGAAAACTTACATAATGGACATTAATGAAAGGCTTAAAATATCATGTGCATCATAACTCCAGAAGGTGAGCTATTCACGTTTGCATAAGTGATGTGGAATTATATAAGCTCTTTTCATCTTTGGAATGTATGAAGATTCAGAACTCCTGAGTGAGTTAAATAAATGTCAAATATTATGCAGTATTATGGAAAAGAAGCTTAGAAATACTAATACAGCATTAATTCACAAAAGAAAATTTTTCAAAGTCAAAGTTGTGTGTTGTAGGTCATGTTATTTGTTAAGAGACAAGATTTTCTTTATCAGAGTCAATGTAGTGAGTGGTAATGTTTCATTTTATCAAAACAACATGTAAATTTCAGATTGTTCCTTATTTAAAACAATATATAGAATTTTCCCAACTGTGATTAAATCACAGTTGGGAAATATGGAAATTAGAAATTAGAAATATAGAAATTCTAAAATATAGAAAGTCATAAAATATCTTTTCAATAAAAACACCAAGAGCAGCCATGGGACCTGAAGTTTCTGTACCAAGATCTAGAGAAACAAAACAGTTCATTCCATAAGATTAAATCATCAAGGTGTAAAGCACCAATCAAGATAATGGTAGAGTTTATTAATTTAATAATTCAAAAGACAGTACAATATGACAATGCTTAGGATTAGGATAGAATATACAGTAGTTATATATTTCTCTGAGCCCTAAACTCATATTTAACATTACAAAATTAATTAGTCAGGAAATGCTATATAATTTTAAGTGAAATTGTATTATTAGCCTGTTGAAAGAGAAAGTAATTTATAGCTGATTTCTCCATTTTAGAGGGAATAAAAAAACATATTTCAGATTTTAGAAGGCATTTTTAAAGCATTTGTGAATGCTATTTATGTATTCTAAAGATTTTTGAAGGCCCAGATAAAGAGCTATATCCTTTAAAATACAGTCATAGAAACGTTATAAACCTTAAGAAGTCATATTATACCTGGGGCACTTGATAGAGATGCTTTCTATATGTTTTAAGCATAAGAAGAGAGAAGAAGCTGGGGTGTGGGTGCGCTTACTTTTTTAGCAAATACTTACATAACATTTACTATGTGCCAAACACTGCTATAAACATTTTATAAATAGAAACTTATTGAAACCTCATAACAGGGTAGTATTATCATTACCCTCATTATGCAGGTAAGGAAAATCAAGTACAGAGAATTTTTAAAAAAGCCAAGTTCATACACAGCTAATAATTAGGGAAGCTGAAATTTAAACCTAGGCATCTGGCTTCAGAATCTATGCCTTTAACCAGACCATTATGCTCATCTGTACTCCTGCCTGGGAAAGAGGTTGTTATTTTTTTATTTCTGTTTTTTATGAAATCAAATATTTGGGATTAGATCAGTCTGAAATAGGAAGTTCAGCACTGGTGCTAACTAGAGGAAGCTAAGAATTGCATTATTCTCCATCCTTCATGTTTTAGTCAAAACACCATTTCTTGAACAGTGTCCTTAAATATACATACACAGATTATTTTGTATAGGAGTCCTCACTTCCACCTATAGGTATCCTTATGTTAAAATGAATACTTAGTATCTTCAAAAAGTATATAAATCTCAAAGGATGATTGCAAAATTTTGTGCATAAGTAGAGATAGACATGTTTCAGAAAAAGGACTTCATTACTTTACTCTGAATTACAGATTGATGTATGCTCCAAAAACATTAAGCATCACAAAAAGCAAAATCCAGCACCTTAAGGGAAGATTAGAAGTAGCATCTCCATCCACACTTACCTATTTCCATGGATTTTGTCCATCGTATCCTCAGGACACACTGAAATGCGCTATTCCTTAAACACTGTACAATCTTAGAATGCTGTGTCCTAGCTACTGTCCCAGGTCTTTTGCCACTGACCGTATCACCTTCCCTCCCTTTTCCCCCATTTTAGCAAATCAATCTCTTGATTTGTAAAGAAGGAATCCAGCATCTTCATGGGTTTTGATTGATTTGTTTGTTAAATTTTTCTTTCTTTTTTAAGGATTAAATTAATTTTAATGTTAATCAATTTAGCACTTAGATGATGACTGGGACAGGATAAGTATCAACTGTTTGTTCCTTTTGTATAGTGAAAAGGCAATGGTTTTGAGATCAAATAGATCTGCATTAGAATCTCAAATCTTTATATATCAACTATGTGATTTGGGCAATTCACCTGAGATCTCTAAGTTTCAGTTTCCTCTACAAACTCGGGATGATAATAGCTACTTAACAGAGTGGTTTTAACAAATCAATTAAAAATTATCCAGGAGTGCCCTTTTGAAGTTCTATCAGAGCATTATCAAACTAACCCACTTAAGAATCATCTGGTGCTCCAGGGAATTGTAACTTTGTTTGATTTGCTATTTACTATTGATTAGAACCAGATTATAAAGTTACATATTAACTTTTAGAAGATTAACCAGTAACAAATGTTTTCTGTCCAGGATAAGATCATCCTCAAATGTTACATTATTTTTGTCCTGTAGGATGGTAAACAATATTGTATGTAATTTTGCAACATTATTGCAGAGACTTTTCTCTTTTAAACCAGCACTATCATCTTGCTAGTTCCTTCATTAATGTATGTATTTTTTAATCTTTGATGTGAGGTCATCATGTATATTTTTACAAGAGTCATATTTTTAATTTTGTACACTTTGGTAGAAGCAGCTAAGTAAATGTGAAAAAAGCATTTGGTTGTGCCATTCCCTAGGCACTTTTTGTAATGATCCACCACATGGAGATACTCTTGCTCTCTTCACTACATAAATTGCCCTTCACTTTCTTCTTCTTATTATCCTAACCATCCTCCTTGTCCTAGTTTAAATGCCTTCTCCTTGAGGCAGTCTAAACTAATTCCACAAATCAGAAGTGACTGCTCTTTGAGTTCCCACAGCATTTTCTTTGCCATTGAAATTAATCATGATTATTTGTGTGATTTTTGTATATGTCTTAACTTCCTTGATGAAGTGGAGTGTATTTGAGAGCAGAGATTTTTTCTTGTTCATCATTTAATACACCCCATTCTCCATACTGTACTTTGCCCTAACAAGTATAGAATAATAAATATTTGTTCGTTAGAATTAGGCATAAAAAGCTATGAAATGAAACAAACTTCTCTTATTAAAAAAAAATCATTCAGATTGGGGAGATGGATACAACAAAAATATATAATAACCAGTAAATTAAGGAAAATAGAAAAGTACAAAGGTTCTTTAGTATATAACTACATAGATGTATAAAGCTCTTATTATTTGTAGTTAAAATAATAAGAAAACTAATATAGAAAGTAAACTTATTCTGAAGATCATTCTGTTTATGCAGCGTACAAGTTGTAATTACGTAAAAACTCGATGTTAGCAAGAGTCTATTTTTATTACCTAAAGCAGTATTCCCTTTATAGCTTTAAGTTTTAGAACAATAAAAAGAAATCATTTTAATATTGATTGCTAAGAACAAATGTATCATCACTGACAGAGTAATATGTGGTAAATCATATCCTTTATTCATGTGATTTTTTTTCTGTCTGTAAAAGGAGAGAGCATACCCCCTTCCTATCACAGAGAAACATTACGAATATGAGGTAGGCTAAACCTTCTTGAGCTTCAAGGAGAATGAATTATATACACCTGTGTAACATAATATGACTTCTCAAACTTTAATGTGTATACAGATCACTGAAGAATCTTGTTACCATGCAGATTCAATTTAATATGTCTAGACTGCAGCCTAAGATTCTGTGTTTCTCATAAGCTCCCAGGTGCTGCCAATGCTACTGGCCCACAGACCATAATTTGAAAAACAAAATTAGAAAACACTTTTAAAACTATCCTTCCTCTTTGAATGTTGGCTTCCTTCTGTCTAACCCTTCAAAATTCACCCTTATTTTTCTTTAAACTTGATAGGGTGTGGAAAAACATCTTTCCACCTCTTGCTCAGTGAACATAGAGAAACAGAAAATTTGTCTCATAGATACTAGCCCTCTTTCTGATACTGAAAAACATCCTGAAAAATTCAGTATTTTTACAGTGGTCTGCCTTTAGTAACATACTTGCATTCTTCCCACTTCTGTACATCATTAATATGCAGTGCAATATAGAAGATCATCTAAAAATGAAAAACTTTTGGAGGTAAACCCCTTTACTTCTCAACTAATGCTATGAAACATTTTTATATTATTAATGTTTCTAGTTAGCAAATAATGTTCTGTCAGTACTCAAAATTATGTATAAAATTTCTATAATAGTAAAGCAACTAATCATATAGTTTCATGATACCCTGTAATCACCGTGGTAATTATCAAATTTTTGAAGATGTTCAAATTGGACAGCAGGGAATTATAAAATGACATTTTACTCATCATAGGCAAATGTCTTCGCCTCATTGGAGGTAGAAGAAGTAGGAAACAAAAAGTTTGAGAGAGGCCTCACCCGCCCCCCTTTGGACCAACAAATATAACTTGTTTTCTATAGAGAGATAGGCAGTTCATTTCTTATTTTTGTTTCACAATGTTAAAGAAATATTTTTTCAGGTCATATCTATAACTTAGTTGCCCAAGCCAAATGTTACTATGATAGAGGCAGTTCTTTTGAAATTCATATTTTAACTTGGAAAATGTCCATCATATAACAGTCCCCGCAATCGGCCACTCAGTAAAAGATCTGAAAAAATTTAATTTAGTTAAGTTTTTAGATTTGGGGGGGGTGTATGTGTGAGAGAATGGGAGCATTTTAATGCCTACTTCTCATTTTGCCTAGAATATGTTTGGGATATTTGTTTTTGTTGTTGTTTTTTCCTAGAGTAAAATGTTCTCAAATTTTTGGTGCAAAAAGAAGAATTTATAATACATTAAAACAAATTTACAGATTAGTGGAATTTCAGCATATAGTAGATCTTGTATAAACATACATTTAGGAAAATATGATTGAAATCCCACCACATCAGAATATTCCATAAGTGTGTTAATCATACAATCATTCTTAATCCATGTATGGAGTATGTTTATTTGAGTGAAGGAATTATTACACATAAAAAGTATCTGTCATGACTAGCAGCATGGTTCATGTTAAGTCTTTTTTGAATTATTTAATAAATAAAAGTATAGCATGCCAATAATATGCAATAACATGCAGTAGCCATATCATGTACTGATATGAACTCTTCTTAGGAGCTATAAACTGTAAAAGTGTCAGCATAGCTCATATTACTCATGTGCCTCTTTACGTGGAGGACTGATTTATGAGTGATATAATACTCTCACTACTGGTAATTCTTAAGTGCAAGAGTTTTGAGACTGTGACTCTATATAATCTTTAAATCCAATCAGTTTCTTCTGTTTTAATCTAATTTTCTAGCTCTGCAAAGCATTTCATTTTGTCAGTGGACCACATATCATTGATGTACTGTTGGTATAATCACAAATCAGGTGAAAACATTTTACTGATGTTTTAAGAGCTTTCAAAAGTATATTGAGGATATGAGTTTAGTTTTAAGTCTCATTTTTGAAAAAAGTATTTGTAACACTGTATCATTCATGTATTGCTTCTTTGTTTTACAGTCTAAATCATTTTCAAATTTATTCTTCAATAATTTAATGTTTATTGACTATGTACTTACTATATACCCTGAACTGTGTAAGACACTAGCTATATAATGAAGAGTAAGATGTACACTAGACAAAGTTATCATCCGATGGTTCACAATCGGGGGGGGGGTCTCACAGACAAGTAAACAAGCAAATACAATAGGGCATCATATAAAGTGAGAGCTTGGAATCGGAGGGTGCTACTGAACCACCTAGGGTACTTGGAGGGAGGTGGGGGAAAGAAGCTTTCAAGAAAGAGAAGCTTCTATGTGGTAAGTTGAACAGAATAACAGGGCTTAGGTAGGAAATTAATTGGCAATGGGGACAGTGGTTATCTCAAGCAGAGGAAATGCAGGTGTTGAGACTCAGAAGCAAGACCAAGCAAGATAGGGTTTAGGAGGAGAAAGAGGGTACTGGTGAGATGCAAGGCAGTAAGTAGTTAGATTTATCCTAAAAGAACTTGGGAACCATTAAAAGAAGTTTTAAATGGGGAAGACACATGATCAGCTTTGAGTTTTAGAACAACTCGCTGGCTACAGCATGAGGATAACTTGAAAGGAGGGCTATAATCTCAGCAAGAGGCAATCCTGTGGCCTGGGCCAAAGTGTTAATTAACAGTCAAAAATGGACAAAACCAATGTTAGGGCAAAGGTAAAATTTTCCCAATTCATTTATTTGTTTTCTATATTGTTTCCTCTTTTCTGTAGATGCATTTTTCCTTCAGTGAAAACCTCTCCGTTCGCTTCACCTACCCAAGGTTTTCTGATCTCTTTTACCTTTTAAACAAATCCCACTATCTCCAGCCTTCTGTTCTTCCATCCACTACTCTACTTCTTCCTCTCCCTCCCTCCTTCCCCCCACCTTTTCTACAGCTTATGTGCGTTCTGTTTTCCCTCTCTCTCTCTCTCTCTCTCTCTCTCTCTCTCTCTTTTACACACACACATGCACACACAATATTAGGATTTGACAAATCATTTAAACTTATTGAATTTGACTTCTTCATGTTAAACCTTTAACTTGGTACTGCCTTTGGGTTTCAACATTCATCTGTGAAAACATGGAATGCAATCCTGTCAAATAGCTGCAGCATCAGCAGCTGCTCACCTCAGGTCCTGGAATAAGACAAACCTTTTTATCACTGATTTTTATGTTCATCCATAGTGGTACTGGAATAGTCAGTTATATATGACATTAGTCCTATTTGACTTGGTCAGAATTACTAACTTAGATAAAATATCTAGGTAGGACTATAGTTAAAACGTTTAGGAGGGATTAGAAATCAAAGCACTAAATTAAATTTTGAAATAGCTTGTGTGATCTCAGGCAAGACATTCAACCTTTTATCTATAAAGATGTTCGATAGGGGAGTCGATTTTAAAGAGTAAAAAGAGCAGTCCGTGATTGGCAAGCATTCTATCAAGGTGGACTTGTGAAAGCAGGAGGGAATTTCTAAATAATGTTCAAACACATTTGGCAGTCATTAGTTGCCTGCAAGGGGGCAAGTGAGCAATTTGGGGACATTTCAAAAGAGGAAGGATTGCTCAATATCCAATTTCCTGGAACAAGTGGGGATAAGTGGGCTGCTGTTCTGTGGTCAAACTATCATAATTATCCTTAATGGGAAAGGGGAATGGCCTTGGCAGGCAGTTTCTCACAGAAAGTGATCAACTAATTTGCTGTTAGATTCTGTAGGAAATCTTTTATTTTTAGGCCTGATCTAATTCTCTAATATATCTAATTTGTTGCTTATCTCTTTGAATCTACCAAATAGTCCTTCTTTCTTCAATTTCATTTCCTATGAATGAATATTATTAACATTTTTTTGAATGGGTACTTTCCAAATTTCCACTGATTGGTCATTTGTTTCTATTACCTATTTCTGTTCTCCATTATTATTAAAATGATAACATCAAAGTATGAAGATGAAAGGAACTTAAGATATCAAGAATTTCCATATACTTCCCTTTGGAATTTAGACAATAGCTGATTATGCTTGTCATATGCCCATCTGTTTTAATACCCCCAAAGAATCTACTTTTTGAGGATCTATTTTTGAAAATAAATTCCAAATTAGAAATTTTAGAGATTATGTTACATATGTAGAAAACTAGAATAATCTTTTCCTTCTCTTCAATCTTCTATAACAATTCTTCGATAATTATTCTCACAGAGTTATTAGGACTAAATCAGGAATTGGCATATTTCCCATTTCTGGGACTACTACAACTTGTGAATCCACAGTAATTGTCCTTATATGAAAGGAGAAAAGGAGGGAAAAGGGAAAAAAAAGGAAGAGAAGAAATTAAACATGATTTTTTTCCATCCATCAAAGGAAGATAGAAAGTAATCTGTTAATATTCTTTACAAGAGAAAATTTGGTACAAATCTATCCTGGATGGATTATTTTTTGGAAGCTTTATTCACAATCAGAGCAGAGTATATTTAAAAAACAAATCTGTTGTATATAATACACCTTTATGTATTACTATGTGGCGCCTTTTTTAACCTAAAAACTACATTTCTCACTTTTTAGGAAATAAATTAATGATTTAGGGAGAGACTGCTCAAAAAACCTCTCAGCAAATAAAAACAAGCTTTTCTTTTCTTTTTAATTTCCTTCATCCTCCATACCCATCTCCACCATAAGTTAGAAGACATAAGAATTTCATTGGTCTGTAAACTATGAATTTACACGGCTCTACCCTGGAAACCAAGAAACTTTGCTGATGTGAGACAAATTCTCAAAATTCTCCTTTTTTTTTTTTTTGCACATTTTATTGTTTACACCATCCTAGCAGGAACCCTCCAAATCAAAGAGCCAAGCATATTATTGTCTTTAATTAACACTGTTGAGTTGTTAGCATATCCAACAGCACTTTATACATGCTTCAACCACACCTGAAATGTAGCCAGCAACACACAACACAAGTAAGCTTTTGTCCTTAATCAAATTAGAAGCAATTTAACACTTACTGGGGGAACTGGGGAAGACATCTGGATTGAGGGTTTCAATTTCTGAAGTAACCACTTGGATTTGGAAGTTAAAACCATTAGAATTTATTTGGGTAATCTTAAATCCTATCATAATCTCTTTTTTTGTCAAAGGATTACTGTCATAATTATCATCTGAAGAATCGTTCAGAGATGAAGTGATAATAAATAAGTCCTGACTTATGACTCTTTGAAATCCAACAAAGAACAGGCCCTTTGTCTAATAACGTCCAATCACTCCACATTTATTTCAGATCCTCTTTTCTCCTGCCTTCCTTCCCACGGACTTTATCAGTCGTTCATACGCTCTTAAACTTTAACTTTCCCCCTCTACTTGAGAAACTAGTATGTTGTAGAGTATTAAAAGCAGAAACTAGAGTGAGGCTGTTTAACTCCAAACTCAGTCACTTACCAGCTTGGGAATTTGGACAAATACAACTTTCTGTGGCCCATTTTCTTTATCTGTAAGTAGAAAATCGTAGTAACTATCTCAGAGGGTTCTCATGAGCATTAAATAAGTCTTTATAGGTGAACATCTGGAACGATGCCTGGCACACAGTGAGAACTCAAACATTAGTAGTTGCTACTTGCATTACTATGAATCCTTCCTATCAGCATGCAAATACATGCTGTAGTAAATATCATTAAATGAAACCATAGTTCCACATTACTCTCCTGCCCTGTGTCTCCTGTATTATTCTCAGTCAAGCTTCCCAATGAAGTTGTCTAGCCAGACTGGCTTCACCTCTCACCTGCCATTCGTGTTTACACACACACACTACAACTCCCTCTCTCTGCTCCCGGGGCTACTCTAATGAAACTGTTCTCGTTAAATGAATTTGTAACCTTTTGTTGTCATTTAGGCCAATGGACTCTTTTCAATTGTTATGTTTCTTGACCTCCCAGCAGCATTTGACATGGTTGATGTTCCTTCTCTCTTGGCCCCCACAGCACCTCATTCTTGCCGCCACCTGCCTCTCCTCTGTTTCCTTTGCTGGCCCGTTCCTCCTTTTCACAGTATTCTCCTACCCAGCAATCTCATGAGTCCATCTCTTCAGCTGTCAGCTGTAAGTGCATTTCTCTTCTTTCAAGCATCAGGCCAATATATTCAACATCCTACCCAGCATCTGCAACTACACACCTGAGGGTATTTCATCTCTAGTGTTTAAGGTGTGGACTAGTGATCCTTTCCCCCAAATCTGTAATCTCTCCAGCCTTCTTCATTTTACTAAATTGCCCCTCCATACACATTTCAGAGTGGCTGAAATCAACATTGCCCTGGTAGGACTTCCATCAGGGTAAAATCTATCACTGAAGCCTGGCCATTTTCCCTGTAAAATATCACTTGGATCTCATACGGGTCTCTCTAGCGTCATTCTTCCCATCTTAGTTAGATCTTTTTGGATTTCTTCCTGGACCACTGCATTTGTTTTCTACCCTCTTTTCCTAATTCTGCTACTAACTCTGCTTGATCCTTCCTTCCCAAATCACCAGAGTAATTTTTTAAAAATGAAATTTGGATCATATTACATTTCTGTGCAAAATCCTTCCCATTGGCTGCTTACTGCAACCCTAATAAGGACATCTTTACCGTGGAATTTTCTGTCTCCAATAAAATAGTATTTCTCTAGTGTACTTTGTGAACACAATCTATTCTTTTCTGTCACATAATTTTTTCAGTGTTTGCAGCTATGTTTATTTATGCTTTTATTTTTTAAATTATTTTTTCCTATTAAAACTGTATGTACAAAGAACTTTTTCTTTTTTTTACCAAATCTATAGTGCTGCTAGTTCAATGAATATATCTTGAAGAAGTAAATAAATGATTGAAAGGAACTTCCACGACTAATTCTACAGAAAAACACTATCAAGTATGCCATACTGTATATATTACCTGAGAAAGAATGAAATCTTATCTCCATTTTTTCAAAAATCTTTACTTAAACTCCTGGTTCGTGTGTTTGAAGGGAAATTTCATGTCTAATTTGTTTACCTGTTAAGACCAGATGGAGGTCAGCTGGAGCCATATGTGTGAACTTTGGAAGTTGACAAAATAGGGCATGAATTTTTATTGCTCCTTCCAAAAAAGGTATGACTTTGGTTAAGTTACCAAAAAAGCCTTTGATTTTGTTTTCTAAGACAGAAAATGAGCACAATACCACCTACTTTAATCAGTCAGTATGAAGATAAAATGATATATGGCATAAACCTGCCAGTAGGCACTCAAATCCCTACTGATTTACCTTCTCAGTCAGGGCTCACTCTCAGGCATCAGGTGCCTTGCTTTAGCACTCACCCGAGGACTCTTTGCTAGAGGCCACCAGAAGAGGCCCTTAACATTAGGAGGTGAATAACCACACAGGCCCTGGAGTGAGTGTACTCTCAGTGCTGCCTGTACTCTGCTCCTGAGTTACGATATTAATAGAAGATTTCTCTTTGGGGCTATTATATCATTTTTGTGGTCTGTGTCATTTATTTCAGTTTTCTTAGCAAAGTCATTACTCATTATTATATTATGAATTGTATAAATGTTTATTTTCTTTAGTCCGATTGCTGTTCATTTCCTTTTTTCCCCTTTTTTTCCTGTCTGTCAGTACCTTCAATTCTCCACTGATTTTTGCCACTTAATCTTGTGGTATACGACCTGATCAGACAATTTAACCAATCTACTCAACTTTATTAACTAAGGTAATTTACTTTAAATATTTTACTCCTTTTTGTGGGGACACTACTGTTATAAGGATATGATATGCAGGTGTTAAGTAGTAAAGAAGCATTTGGGAGAAAAATTAAATTACATTTTCCCTCCTATTGGACAACAACTACTTTTCTAGTCCTCAATAGTAAATATGTCATCAAAAAAATAGAAGCCCTTTACTTTAAAATATCAAGCATTTCCCCACTTTTAAAACCTAGGTCCATGTTTGAAAACTATAAATTTCTTTTATCACAACTATCCTTGTTCCCTGAGGTTTTGGAGTTGTTCTCTTCCTTCTGGCTGCCCATTAAGAATCACCAGGCTGGACATAGCATTAAACCCCTGTGGAGCATCTGAAATTTTTCTTGTCAATGAGAGTGTAACAAGAATGAGAAGAAGTGGCCTTTTTTCATAGCAGTATCCCCAAAGGCTTAAGAGTTCTAAAAGATAAAAAATGGGAGTTCTTGGTCTAGTTTTATAATTTTTGAAAGTTCAGTAAATAAAGCATCACGACATGTCTTCCTGAGACTAGAACAGCATCAACAGCAGAACAGTAATGCTGATGGTTATCTAATTCGACAGCAAAGTAGTCATTTGCTTAGTGAGTGTAGTTGGTTAGACAAAGCTTTCAAAATATGGAGTTCATAAGAAAAACAACAAATGAGGCACTTGACTGGCAGTGTTTGGAAGTACTACACTTGAGACTCAGAAATTGAGAATATAATACAAATGCATGAAATAGCAAGAAAACCATACATGAGGAAATACAGATCTGAGTGCTAAATTACATGGCATAGGTTCGTATTCAAGCAAAGAAAAAACGTGTGATAGTTAGGATTTATCAGAGAAGGCCTTACCCGGGATACTTTGAATTTTTTAAAAGTATAAGAAATGGTTTGGTGGAAATTAAAATAAGAGAATAAGCACACATTATGGATGTGCAAAATGGATCTCCAGACAGTGAGAAGGGAAATTTCAGGGAAGTACAGGAGTAGTCTGAATGAAGCAAAGAATTAGCCACGGGAGTAAGGGATTATTGATTGGGCAGGATAAAAGCAGCTAACCCATTGTTTTAAATGTTAGACCAAGGAGTTTATCCTTAATTCATGTACAATAAAGAGCCATTATAGACTCTTCAGCAGAACAACAGGAAGAGGAAAAAGAAAAGTTTGGTTAAGAAGATAGACTAAATTTAAGTTTCATGATATCTGCAATGATTTTTCAAGATATACCTTGAAATTTGTCCCTAATTTTAATTCAAGTTAAAAATTATTATGGCAGTTGAGGCATGATTATGGCCTAGACTCGGCTGGTAGAACAGAAATGGGTCATTGTAAAGAAGACATACAACTTGGTGATTGATGGCATACGAGACAGGTCAAGGGTGACTCCTAGGTTTCTGGCCAAAGTGACCAGGAAAATAGTGGTGCCATTGACCCTTCTTGAGGACTAAATTAGCCTAGATTTTATCCTTAACCTTTAATTAAATTAGTTGAGGTTCCTTATAGAGAGAAATTATTGGTACCGTAAATCCAAAACTGCTCCTCTTCTTTAAAAATAATTCTTCTCCTATAACTCTGTAACATTGACCCTTCAAGCCAAGCATCAGATTTTATGGTTTATTTATAGTAATGACATTTAAATGCCAGATTTTTAGCCTGCTAGTAATATTTATGAAAAGATGTATATTCAAGGATAAAGAACTCTACTAGGTTATACAGGCAAATCCATTTTTCAAGAATTCTGTTTCTCTTTGTGAAACAGAAAATTGTCATGCAATGTATTTTCTTAATTAAAATACTTGGCCATAATTTTTACACATGGTTTATGATATTACTTATACATTTTTCAAAATCCTTTTCCCTCAAAAAAATGTGTAGAAAAATCAAAAACAAATAGAAAAAATTTAAAAACCCTAATATTAGACTAGAACAGTTTACTAGAATTCATTTGATTCACCTCAGTATATATAAATATATTTAAGATGATGTTTCCAATTCATGATGTGAGATATTTGAGTCCTTATATTTGTGGTTTTCTGCTTGTAGTAATAGTGGTGGTGGTTAATATGGTTAGAATCACACTTGAGATTGTAGTAATGGTGGTAGATGGATTAATCGAGAGATAGCATGCTCAGAACCTAAGAAAAACACTTCAGATAACACGAACATTGGCTAGAAAATTTCCCTAATACGTGAACCTATTTTGAGATTTGGTAGCCTGTAGATTGCTATTTTATGACAACTTTATTTTTATTCACTTCTTTGCTATAGAGGGAACAAGCAGTTCCTAAAATGTCAAGAAGAGTCACAACAAACTACTATAAAATGTTACCTTGGGGTATATTTCAAAAAGAAAATCTGACTTGTCTACTAGAGTATAGAACTCAGCTGCAGGCAAACAGCAAGTTTTGGTCCCCAGGAGGCAACAAATGAATACCTTAAACAGAACTGGTGGTAAATATCACATGAATTTGAGAACTCCCTGAGGATAGACGCAGTAATATTTTAACGGTGAGTTTCCAGAGCTTGGCTCAGTCCTGAATCATTATAGATGCTTATTAAATATTTGGTCAAACAAATGAATTAGCAAATGAGGTTGACAGCTCTGAGCTGCAATAGAACAGGGACTAAAGAATGTTGGCATGAAACTCTTCCCCAGAGTACTATATAGCTCTGATATGTGATATAAATACACGTATTCACACACATGCACATACTCATGCAAACACACACTTCCTAGAACATTCTACATTGCTGTCCTTCGAATTCAAATACCAAATAGAGTGGCCTTTTCTTAGGTGTTAAACTACCTGACTTCTCACATTACAACATCTTAACTCTCTACTTTCTTGGACTCTCTCCTTTTGGGGTTTCCACAATTCAATTCTCCTGCCAGTCTTCCTTCCTCTCTCTTTCTCTGCCCTTCATTGTTTCCTCTATAGCTGCTCCTTAGGTGTTAGCTTCCTACTCAGCCCGTTCCCCCCCACCCCTTCTCTAAGTTTCTGCTGAGAGTACTTATTTATTCCCATGGTTTCCATTCCTGCTATGTGCTAAATTGATATTTAGTCCTAAATCTACTATAACCCATACGCCTTTACTTCCAACTGCACATTGGATCTAAATTCTATTCCATACCTAATTTCATATATACATTACTTAATCACGTTTTTTCCCTATTGCCATCACCATCCAATAATGTATTCAACTAAAATCCTAGAGGTTATTATAAAATGGCTTGCTGTTCTTTCTTCTTTTATGTAAAAAACTACTTGAAGACATTTCTTCATCTGAAATAGCTCTTAAATTCCCTCTGACTCTGCCTTCTTCAAACTCTCTTCTTTGCTTCTAATATGCAGCTTTTTGATGCAACTGTTTATTCAAGCCTTTGCCTTTCCTGGCTTCCTCGCATTCTTATCTTTACTGCCTATGGCTCTCAAGAAGTTCATTATATCAGTCCCTTCTATAAAGTCTTCTGAGGATACATTCTGTTCGGCAGGAAAGGGTACAAGCGTGGCATTGTATATGAAATGCTGTGTTAACTCACTGCAATCTATTTTGCCAAAAAAATCTCCTACCGAACCTGTTATGGGTTGAGTTGTGCCCCCTTCCTCAAAATTCATATGTTGAAGTCTTAACTCCTAGTACCTCAGAATGTGATCTCATTTGAAGATAGGGTCTTTACAGGAGTAATAAAGTTAAAATGAGGTCATTAGGATGGGACCCTAATCCAATATGACTGGTGTCCTGATATAAAGGGGAATTTTGTACATAGAGACATGCATAGAGGGAAGACACTGTGAAAAGACAGAGGGAGAAGACAGCCATCCACAAGCCAAAAGGAGATGCCTGGAACAGATCCTTCCCTCACAGCTCTCAGGAGGAACCAACCCTGCTAGCATCTTGATCTTACACTTCCGGTCTCTAGAACTGTGAGACAATAAATGTTTGTGATTGAAGCCATCCAGTCTGTGGTACTTTGTCATGGCAGTCCTTGCAAACTAAGACAACTCCCGATTTTACCACTGCCACACACATGTATACACACTCTTAACCATGTTGCCTTGTTAATAATGCACTGTCTGTGTGGGAGCCACGTTTCTACCATTCACACGGCACCTCAGGGGAGATTTCCAAGCTGTCCTCCTGTAGTATTTTAATCCTCAGTAAGTGTTCTCAGAGCCTTGTGTTAGATCCACTGGTAAACATGCCTGACATTGTATCCCAGAAATAAAAATACTTCATCATAAAACCTTTTTTCTCATTCAACAGTAGTTTATTTATCACCTTGTAAATGCCCTTTCAAATTCGCCATGCAGCAAAGACAACAGGAAGAACAATGAAAATAATAATAATAACTGACAATTACATAGGACTTATTATGCGCCAGGCACTGTTCCAAGCACAGACAGAATCACTGTCCTTGCTTTCTTTCTGTTCATGGACTTCAGCAATTTCTCCTCTGAGCAATGATGAAAAAATCATAAAAGTAGAAATTGAGGGAGCTTTCCCTTTACTATGATGTGTTTATTCCGTTGGGGGGAAAAGTTAATGCAATACTATTCTTAAGGCATATTATAAATTTTGATT
Organism: Daubentonia madagascariensis; assembly: GCA_023783475.1. NCBI lineage: Eukaryota > Metazoa > Chordata > Mammalia > Primates > Daubentoniidae > Daubentonia > Daubentonia madagascariensis. The sequence continues at coordinate 16,184,455 of JAKFHU010001684.1, read as the reverse complement.
GTAGATTTCAGTGTCACATTAACTTGAAAAATGTGATTAAATTTTAGCTCACTAAAAATTTTCCTGGACAATTTATCATACCGTGAAGTTATCCTCTAACCTAGTGCTTCTCAAATTTAGCAAGAAACAAAATCACCTACAGCAGAGGTCCTTAATCTATGGTGAGTTGTATAATTATTTCTTTATACATTACAATGTAATAATAATAGAAATAAAGTGCACAATAAATGCAATGTGCTTGAATCATCCCTAAACCATCCCCCTCCCCCGGTCCTGTGCAAATATTGTCTTCCATGAAGATGGTCCCTGGTGCCAAAAAGGTTGGGGACCGCTGAGGGGTTTGTTAAAGCACAGATTTCTGGGTTCCACCCCAAAGTTCTGATTCAGTAGGTCTGGGGTGAGGCTGAATTTTTATATTTAGGAAGTTCCCAGATGATGCTGATGCTGTTGACCCAAGGACCATATTTTGAGAACCACTGATACAATACATGATAATCACCTAAAAATGCTCATACCTAACAAAATTCCTCCCAAAATGGTGTACCAAGGGAAGGAAAAACAATGCAGCATATGACTGATTATAAATGTTCAACTAGTTGGTACCTTTAGAAAAACCACTTGGGTCAGTTTGTTAGTGGTGCTGTACACATGAGGTCATTCTTATCTCAAGTATGTTTGGCAAACTGTATCATCAGTTGGGAAAATGCATGTGTCTGTGTATTTAAATATGTATGTGTATATATTACATATATATACCACAAAATAATTCTCAAAAGGAATCTCTTGCATAAATTTGAAGCCCTAACGGAGGATTTTTAATATAAATTCCTTGATAATTTGAGGGAAAACAGCTTAATTATATTAGGTTGTCTTCATGTTAACAGAAACATAAAATTTTCTCAAAACTTTGTTACTCTCTGAGGCTCCCCCTGGTGTCCTTAATGGGATATGAGAAGTAATTAGATATACTTGATTTGATGCATTCAACAATGAATTAGAGGTATCTTGAAAGGATCAAAGGGCAGATTTAAGATATTCTTTACCCAACACCAGTATTTTTTTTTTAAAGTGTGCAGGATAACAGCAAAATGAGAGTGGTACTTAGAAAAAAATGATTCCTCTACTGCTCAAGTATCTTAACTATGTTTAGGGCAATAGGTACATTCAAATGATCATTGAGGAGTTTTTATATAGGTTTGTAGCTGATGTTTTTCAGCCATAATTATATATTTAATTTACAAGACTAGTTTCAAGTTTTTCAATTTTGAAGTAGCTGTGATACCTAGTGTTGAATTATCTTTCAGAATTTGGAGGCATCCATTCATGGCAGGGTTTTCAGAGATTAGGTCTCATCCTCAGTCTTTGAGTTCCTTCCTTCTAGACCAGCACTGTCTGATAAGAAGTTTAATGTGAGCCACATATATAACTGGACATATTTCTTGCAGTCATATTTTAAGAGTTTTAAAAAGCTAATATTAATTTAATAAGATATTTTATTAACCTAATATTTTCAAAGTTTTCAAATGATGAGATGAATTTGATACTTACGGCAATTCTAGATTCAGATTAGCTGCAATTCAAGTGCTCAACAATTACATGTGGCTAGTGGTCATCATATTGGACAACACAGTATTAGATCATGTGAGTTATTATTTCCTCTTATGTGTTGGTTTGAAATGAAAATTGCAAGTACTTCTCATGGACTATGAGATGATGTTTTCCTTTGAGCTAAAAGTATGCTAATTAAAACAGGAGTACTACTCACAGATGCAAAGTCGTGGTGCCACGTTGTAATGGCCTTGCCAGACTGACAGTGTTCCCATACAGCAGCCAGGAAAATCAACTCAGAGGCTTGTGTTCAGATGGTCAGGGCACATGCATATTGACAAACCTCACCCTGTGACTTCAACACTCTTTGTTTGGGTCAGCTTCATAGCTCTGTAGAACTGGAAGTCTGCTTCTTTTTAAATTGCTGAGTTCAGTTACATGATATAATAAAATTGCTCTTTCATCTCCCACAAAACAAAGAAGGGTGGTGGATGGACTTTTCCATCAGCTTTTCCCATGGAGCCCTAACAACAATTTCATAATAACTAAATGAAACCATATTCTTTACTTCTTTACTTTTTTATTGCTTTTCTCCACTTAATGTGAGCTCCATGAGATTAGAGACTTTCCTTTACCCTCCAATATACTGCTGTATTTCTAAAACATGCACTGCTACATGGCAGGTACCCAGTTGAATAAATTAAGTATTTTTTTTAAAACCTGAATGAGTTCTTTCCACATCAGAAAGTATTTTTCTCCAAATCATCCCTTTCAAACACAGTCTTTATTTTACACAGTCTTTACTCATTGTCCCATCTTCCTTCAGCCATTGTGCAGTAGACAGAGTGCAGGGTGCATGGTAGTGATGGTCATCCCTTCCCTGTGCACTTGTCCTGGGCAATTTCACATAATTAATTTCTTGCCAACTTAGTTACTGAAGGGAGATGACTGACTTTATACTTTACAGAGTTGCTGGAATGATTACTTATGGTGTGTTATATTTATAAAATAAAGTGTGTGTATGTGTGCATGTGTGTGTGTGTAAAAACACGTATGGATATTGGATAGAAAAGACTCTTCTTTCTTCTTTCAAAGTTTAACCATCTGCACTGTCAACCCCATGTCCAGATTACATTTGCTCTTCTCAAGATCCTATTAGCTTTCTATCTGTATCACTCATTTGGAAACGTAACTATATATGAGTTTGCAACAGTATGTGACTGTGTCATGTATCGGTATCATTACCAACTTGGCAGAAAATCCCTGATGGACATAATTCAGGGCCATGGTGAAGGAAAGAATCCATTAAATTCCCATTTAATGGATTTGTTTCTGCATTTCAAATAGTCCTCTAACTTGTTCAGTGTGATTCAGAATTTGAATGTTCACATTAGTATACTTATTAAAGTCTTGTAGAGGAAAGATTAAGCAATAATAATGTTCATAGCTGTTTATATAATTATTTTAAAATTTAAAATACGTATAAAACTTCTTTGTTGGAAAGCATTTCAAAAAGAATAAAAGAATATATTATTTAACAAGGAAATTTTTAATATGGATTGTTCTGATTTTAAAAAGCTTACCTTGGAAAATGTTACTAGTGTTATATATATCACATAAATGGCCCTGCATTTTATATAAATTTTATATATAAAACTTTGAGTTGCAGATGTACTCTGATATTCTGTAAGTATTAATTAAATGGATTAAAATTGCTAATAATATATTTTTACTGAGTTACTTAATTTGAAAGTGAATTTTGTATAAGATCTCTTATAATATAAAAACTACTTATTGTCCTTGTGATAATTTACTTTAAAATGCATCCAGACAAACAGAATGAAACTGACAGATATTGGAGTTCCAAATTATCTGAGGTCAGTTTCTAACATTTAGGTAAACAAATATTTTTAAAACATTAGCATATTCTCTGTTGAGCAGATAGTCCCAGACCGGTCTGGGAATCTTGATTTGAACAACAACCTTCTAAACACTAATAACGTATTGCATACTTGTAATTTGCTAAAAGTAGATCTTAAGTTGTCTTAATAGAAGAAAGAGTAGATCTTAAGTAGTCCTAACTATGTGAGGTGATAGACAATTGGTTAGATTGTGGTAATCATTTTACAATGTATTTGTATTTCAAAACATCACTCTGTATACCTTGAATATATACAAATTTTATTTGTCAATTGCATGTAAGTAAAGCTGAAAAAAATGAAAATCAAAATAAAGAAGAAATAAACACTTGTCTTAAGTACTTTGGAGCACTACAGTGCACAAGCAAAGACACACATAGCAATCTCTTAAAAACAATGTTCTCCACACTTCCCTCAAATGAGGAAAGAGTCTGATATTGAAATGAAAGTTTTTATAGCTAGATAATTAGGGCTAAACTTCAATGCTATCTAAATTTTTGAGCCATTTTTCTCAATTGTTTAGTTACAATCTTTAAGAATATTCTATTAATGTGATAACTCTTCAATATTTAATCCAATTCAGTATTAAATCCAAAAGCCACAACCTAACTACCCAGGACTATAGTCTAAAAACTAAAACATATGATTTACTACTAATCACAGTGACAACCCACATCTACAAGTCTCTTTAAAAATGTAGTTGTTATATATTTGAAAATAAATTTACTTTGGCTAAAGATTACCTATCCTTCACCCTTAGGTAGACAGCAGGATCTTAGGAGAGTAATAATAAAGGGCATGTTCTGGATAATAAAAAAGTACAGGTTTGTAATTTATATTACACACACATGTATAGTAAAATACCAAGGATATTGAAAAGAACTATATAAAAACATACATAGTAGGGTCCCAGGTATCATACATGGCAATTATCAGCCGGTTTGTCCCACTGAGCTTAATAGAAATACTTAAAATTTTAAAGAGTTTATATTCTCACTCAAACTTTAGATAAAAGTCAAAAACAAAGTTGTCAGACAAATGTATGCTAATATTATTTTAACAAGTAATTGAACATCATCTCCCAACTATACTGATGTAAAATCCTGAATCCTTAACACTCTTTGTTGATGTTAAATGCTGACATTTAGTATAGGTGCAGATTTTGACAAGACTAATAATACTACTTATACATGTAATTATTTAAATTACCCATACTGCCTCAGTTTAATTGTGTTCACTAAATTGGCATGAATAATCTATGCCATTAATGCTGTCAACCATCAATCTATATTTTAGACAGCAACACATCAACTAAATGACAGGCTGAAATGTTTGAGTTGATTCAGAAAAGAACTTCAACTTTTGAAGTTGGAAGTTTGCATCATATTTATGTACCCAAGGGATATAAATTTTGGTGATGTTTGTAAAGATCTCTTCAAGACTCTTTCAGAAAAATCATAACTGTGGTAATCTAAGGGGAAAAGCCCATAGAATAAGGGATGTTCATCTTTTTTTATTTGTATGGGCCATCTACCACTCTGGAAGTCCTGGAGAGCTTTAGACACCTTCTCAGATTAATGTTTTTAAATACATAAAATGAGAAACACCTTCAGGTACAATTTAGATTGAATTATATATAGCTTATCAAATTATTATGTGATTAACTATGTGGTATTATGTACATGTGCTTTGTTAGCAACTATAGTGGCAGGTCAAATAACTAACAAAATTTCAAAAAAATGATGATAAAGAATATATTAAGATATCTGCCACAATTTTAATATATACAGTTGGCCTTTTAACAATGTGGGGGTTAGGGATTCTGACAACACGCACAGTTGAAAGTATGTCTGTAACTTTGGACTCCCCCAAAACTTAATTACTAATAGCTTACTGGTGACTGGAGGCCTTGCCAATAATATAATACATTTTTTATGTTATATGCAGTATATACAGTATTCTTACAATAAAGTAAGGTAGAGGAAAAATGTTACTAAGAAAACCACAAGAGGGAGAAAATATGTTTACTATTCTTAAAGTGTAAGTGGATCATCATAAAGGTCTTCATTTTCATCTTCACGTTGAGTAGGCTCTGTAGGAGAAGAAAGAAGAGGAATTGGTCTTGCTGTCCCCGGGGTTGCAGAAAAAGAAACCCCACATATAAGTGGACCCACACAATTCAAACCTGTGTTATTTAAAGATCAACTGTAATAGGAAAATATCAGTGATGTCTAAGCCATATATATAGATACTCTTAAAAGTTTTGTAGTTTGTTGTCGACTTTTATAGAAGTTAGTGAAAATAAACATGAATTTTTTTTCCTTGTCCAAAAGCACAAACCCTTGAATTCTATCTGCAAACTCCTCATGTGTTGTGGACTCGGGTTGGGAACCTGAGTAAGCCCTGTATTTCAATCATTCTATTTTGTCTTTCTTTTCCTTAAGAGCCAAGCTATCAATTTATTTATTTCACAAAGCTTACCATTGTGCATTTTGTCAGCATATACTAGGTAAAATAAATGTGAACATTATCCACAACCAAATAATGCGGAAAAATATTTATGAACTATATTTAAATGTGATTTTTCTTTTACTTTTATCTTTTCTGTTTAAGAGATGCAAATTTGAACTCTCTGCATGAACATGTTCTGGAAATTGAAAGTGTTCTGGAATTCATGATATTAATTAAAATGCCAGACCATGTAATATAAGGATTTAGCTATTCAAATCTTGTTACACAAAACTTGGTTCACTGCAATATTGGTATTATATTGGCATTTATACATGGAGAATGCAGTAATCAGTTAATAGGACATATTGTAAATATTTTTTACAGAAAGATGTCACATTTTTAAGGAATAGATGCAAACAAAATGAAAACATTTCTGTTAAAAAAAACTGAGGGAAAAACTGTGAAAGTACCTGTATACTTTAACTAATTTTTCTACTGCTACTTCTACTAGATTAAATTAAAATGTGCTTTTCAAAATAGAATAGAAAATGCGTCCTTCAAATATTGAATGTTATGTTAGGACGTACCAGTTTAAGGTTGATTTTCCACTACATACAATTTGCACTTTTTAACTAGTTCCCCTGGAGGCTCAAGAGAACACATTTCTGAAGAGAGTAACCTTGACCTAACCAAGACCTGCTCTTGCTAACAAACTAACCCAGACAGATGCTCAAAAGCAATATCAAAATAGATTGAAAGGTTCCATTCATACGTATTTGCTATCCTGTTCATATTGAAGATTTGTTAAAGGCAGTCTTAACATGATTTTAGAGATCAAATGTAATTCTCAGATAATAACTTTGAGCTATAAACAAGATCAACATTACACCAAAAATGTTATCAAAATGCCAAAAAATATGCTTCCAGCCATTCAAACCTTCTGTATTAGTTTCCTGTCACTGTGTAACAAAATACTACAAAATTAGTGGCTTAAAATTTTCTAGGTCAGAAGTCCCAATGCAGGTGCCTGGGGCTTGCTACACAGGATTTCACAGTCAAAGTGTTTGGGCAGTTAGAAATTTATTTTGAGTACTCTGGGAAAGCTGCTTCCAAAGTCATGCAGATAGTTGCCAGAATTCAGTTCCGTGTGCTTATAGAACTGAAGTCTTACAACAGTCATTATGCCTACCATTGTAAATGAAGCAGCAAATACAAAACAGGCACTGCTCTGAAAAAGCCTAGTTTACAGATATATCACAATCGTCAATAATTTCAATTAATAAACTCGACTAATAAAACAGCTGACCGTACTTCAACACACATTTATTATGAAACTACTATATACCATTCACCACACTTCATGATGAAAGCATACATGAATAATACAGTTTCGAACTTGTTATGAAACAGAACGATGGCTGTTTTCCAGCAGCTCATTGTCAAAGTGAACAATATCTTTTATTTTGTGTGTGTGACATTAAGAATGTTCTAATCTCAGCTTTCTTTCCAAAGCTGTTGGCTTTAATCATTGATAGATCGTCAAGATTGGCTAATGACCTGGAAAAGGATGCAGAGATATTTCAAGCATGCCTAAAAAATGAGACCATCAGTTCAGATCTGAGAGCACTTCTGAAATAGCTGCATTTAAAGTGCCAGGATCTTGATGGCATCTCCAAGAAATTGGAAGATGATTCTTACATACTAAATAATCTGATCAGATAACTGAATGTACTGTTAATCACCTTGAAATGAATGAGCAGAATATGCAAATTATATATGGCAAGAGCTAATGATCAGCACGTTAGCTTACTAATGGTTTTCAGAAATTAAGTGGTTTCATCATGATTTTTCAGAATTAAAACACTTATTTGGATATTCTGACGAATTAAGGTACTTTATCATCTGGTATTCTTTCAGAAACTATGGCAAAAAGATACATAATATTTAGAGAAGTAAATGTGAATTAGAGAACTTAAAAGTAGAGTTGAATTGCTCTCTTTTAACATATTTATGGCAGCTTAATGTTTGCTTTTTATAGTTTTTGAAGATATTTTACTAGATATTTCAAATTATTTTTGTAAGCAAGTATATACTGACAGCTATTGTAATTTTTTATTTTCAATTATTATGGGTACATAATAGTTGTATATATTTATAGGGTACATGTGATGTTTTGATACAGGCACATGATGTGTATTAATTATGTCAGGGTAATTGGAGTATCCATCACTTCAAGCATTTATCATTTCTTGGTATAGTTTTTAAAATGTATAAAAATAAGGGAAATAGAGCTCAGAGATGAAACTGCCTCATTTTTCATTGAAAACTTAATTATTTAGAAAGGAAAGGATGGAAAAGATGGAATAATAAATATTGTTGAGAAAGTAGCATATTATCATAGAAGAAAATATTGTAAACATTTTATCAGAAATCTTACACTAAGGCAGTAGCATAGTTTGATTTTATTGAAACGTTTAAGTTTAGAGTAGGGAGAATACTTAAGAACATCCATTACAAGTTTACTTAAGAACATCTACCTCTGAGTTCTGAGAATAACAAGCCGATGCAGTAAGATACTTTTTTTCTAAAGTTGCAGAGCTAGTTGAGAGTAGGATCAGATCAAAATCAGGTTTCTCTTTATTCCTAGCCTATTGCTTTGCTCTTACTCTCCAAAAAAGAATTTGAACCAAATCAATGGAGACAGTTTAGGACTGATAGTGAAATTATAAGACGTCCATTAGATTAGACTATGGTCATCATTCTGGGTTATCAGGAAGGAAAAAGAAAGAGTAAAGGAAAATGGAAAGAAACTAATACTAATGGAGTGATGAATATGTGCTTGGCCTTTCTTAGCCAAAGTTCTTAAGCCTTTATAAACTGCATTTGAATTACTCTCATATTTGATATAATTCCTAAAGGGCCCTATCCAAAATATTATCACCTACCATTCACTTTCAACCAGTCACTTTCTATTCCTGTATTTTACTTTACTTTTATTCATAGTTATTAATTTGTTTATTTGGGTAAATTTTTTCTACCACCTCCTCTGCCTCCATTAGAATGTAAATTCCTTGAGGGCAGAAAGATGCTTAGTACACAGGTTGAGCTCAATAAATGAGTGAATAAATGAATTTTATTTATTTGCTGAAGGAATAAATGATTTTCCCAACTTTACTTGGAGGTGGAAATTGCTAACTCACTTTTACAAATGGAAAACCAGACAGCCTGTGTTACTAGAGTGGCATCACAGCTAAAAATTGGCCAACCTGTTTTTCAATGGGAAAAAAAAAGTACAGAATACTAACTATAATATAGCTATAAACTAAATGTTAGTGTTCCCACAAAACTCCTGTGTTGGTGTTTAAATCCCCAATGTGATGGTATTGGGAGGTGGGACCTTGGGAAGAAATTAGGTCATGAGGTGGAACCCTCATGGATGTGATTAGTGCCCCTATATGATGAGACTTGAGAGAAAAGATCTCACTGTCTGTCTTTCCTCCATCTCAGGCTGTAATGAAAAAACAGCCCATCTTCAAACCAGGAAGATTGTCCTAAGCAGACACCAGATCTGTGGGTGCCTTGCTCTTGGACTTCCCAGGTTCCAGAAGTGGGAGATTTTTGTTTGTTTGTTTAAGTCACAAAGTCTATGGTGTTCTGTTACAGCAGCCCAAACTGACTAAGACAGAGTATAATTTATGTGGGGAAAATCCATAAATATATTTCTATGTAGTCATAGAAAACATTTTGGGGGACACATACAAACTGTGAAAGGATTTAGAATGTTATATATGCATATAAAATGGGAATTATATATCATGTACATTATTACATTTTCTTTTGTGTAAGTATATAGTTTCACAAAAATATATTTGAGTTTTGTAACTTATGAAATAATAGTATCCATTTCCAGATTTACATTCATACCTATGTGACACAAAGAATGGTAAAGGACAGATCATTCAAAAATAACATGCAATGAGAGTATAAAATTATGTAATGTTTTTGTTAATAAACGTACTGCAAAATGAATAATAAAAACATAAGCATGATCTGTAAAAAGCATTTACATATTATATGTGAATGATAAGCATGTGAAATTAAATAAAATTCATGTATTGTACATAAAGGCCAAGACTGTTGATGTACAATTCCTTATAAAATTATTTCTGCCTTCTTATGAATGTAAGAATTCCAAATGCAAATCAAAATAAAATGTTGTTACAGGTGTGGGTCATTATTAGCATAAGGGAACTCAAAACAACACAGTAAATGGAAATTTTTGTGAACCATATTCTCCAATTTTGGACAATTCATTTGAAATTCAGCAACTCAGTACCAACCATCCCTCTGTTTGTCTCTGAGCCATATAGTCTATTCATCTCTGAATGGTTAATACATCAAATCACAAAGGCACTGACTGTGTTCTGTAGTTATGAGGAGGGAGCTCAGGTTGTTAATGAGTGTTAACATGCTGGCTGCTGTAACGTATACAAAACTTGCCTTCCCAGCCAAAGCATAGGCTCTGGCAATGAATGTTTATTTCTTGAAACTGTTTTGGGAACAAAAGATACATAATTTCAAGATTAAAAGAAGCAAAGAATAAGGCCCTGTTGTAATGAGTGTTTATGTAGAGAAGGCAACTATAAACCTGAGAGAATAAGTGCAAAAAAAGCCCCTTGCATTTGTTTTTAATTGTTTTCTTTTAGAATGGTAAAGTTATAACATCCTTGTGGGGTATTCCATTATCAATAATCTTATGGAAAAATAGATTAACACGGGACAATGCTTATACTGTTATTGTGTAATTATAACCAGTGGTACCAGTATCACTGTAAGCCATAAGAGAGAAAATATGTTAAAGAATATAGACTATGGAGAGCAGCATATGTAGAAATGAAGAAAGACACTTGAGAATCCCATGAGAGGTGCTTTGAACAGTGAAAAGAATAGAAGACTTTGGCAGCAGGTAGAATCGTCTCTGACATTTACTGACTAGACAAATGTGGGATGAATCCCTCAACTCTCTGTGCCTAAGTTTCATCATTTGTTAAATGCAGGTAAAGATCACAAGCTGAGAAAACACAGATGGACCTCCAAACAAATTTTTGCCTCACTCCCAGCACTTCAGGCACTTGGCTGAAAATATTAATACTAGGCAATCAATAGAATATAGTCAGAATACCACATTCTGCCTTTAATTACAGAGCTCTGGAGTCCCTTAGCCCTCTTGGATTAAGTGTTCTACCTTCATAAAAGAAAAATACAATCTGCTCACCCATGCACTGTGATGGCCCAATAATAAAAATGGTATAGGAGAAGTCGATTTTAACAGCTATCATTGCAATGCCAAACACTGTGTAACAGCAAATCACTGTTTATGACTTGATTGACATATCATGCAAAAAGAATTTCTCTGAATAAATACACAACAGAAGTGTTTAAAGTCTTTTGTCAATTTGGTAGTGACATTATCTATACTATCATATCAGTGGGATAAAAATATTTATATTAAAATTTATATTGAAACATCTTAGCCCAACAAATGATGCTGAAGTAATTGGACATCCATAGGAAAAAAATAAATCCAACCTAAACCTCATACATTATACAAACATTGAGTCAAATGGATAAGGACTTAAATGAAAAATGTAAAACTATCATATTTTTAGGAAAAAATGAAGAAGAAAATCTTCAGGATCTAGGGTTAAGCAAAGAGTTATTTAGAATTAAAACAAAAAGAACAATTCATAAAAGGAAAAATTAATAAAATGGACCACATCAAAATTTGAACTTTTGCTCTGTGAAAGACCATGTAGCAAGTATGAAAAGAAAAGCTATAGATTGGGAGAAAATATTTGCAAACCCCATATTTGACAAAGGACTAGTATCTAGGGTGTACAAACAGCTCTCAAAACTCAACAGTAAAACAAACATAAAAAAGATCTAACTCAAAATATGAGCAAAAGGCATAAGCAGACATTTCATGGTAGGGGATATGAAAATGGCAAATAAGCAAATGAAAAGATATTCGACATCCTAAGTCATCAGAGAAATGCAACTTAAAACCACAATCAGATATCAATCACTACATACCTATCACAACAGCTAAAATGAAAAACAGACAACGCTAAATGCTCATGAGGATTTAGTGAAGCTAGATCACACATGCATTGCTGCTGAGAATGCAAAAATGATGTAGCCACTGTACAAATCACTTTGGCAGTTTTCTATAAGCAATTATCAATCACCATATGACCTAGCTATTGCATTCTTGGGCATTCATCCCAAAGAAATAAAAACTTGTCTTCACACAAAATCTTGCAAATGGATATGTACAGCTTTATTCATAATATCTGCAAACTGGAAACAGCTCAGATGTCCTTCAGTGGGTGAATGATTCAACAAACTGTTGTACATACCAACCAGGGAATACCACTCACCAATAAAAAGGAATGGATTATTGAGAGATGCAATGACTTGAGTGAATGTCTGGGGAATTACAATGAGTGAAAAAAGCCAAGCTCAAAAGGTTACATACCTTATAATTCCATTTATACAACATATTTTAAATGACAAATTTTTAGAAATGGGGAACATATTAGTGGGTGCCAGTGGTTAGGAATAGGGAAGGAGGCAAGTGGAAGGTATTTTAATAAAAGGACAATTCAAGGGAACTGTTGAATGTGGTAGTGGATATGCATGTGATAAAATTGTATAGAACTAAATACTCACATGCACACACACACACACACACACATCAAATACAGGTAAAATTGGGGAATTCCAAATTAGGTGGATGAATTGTATCAATGTCAATGTTCTGGACGTGATCTTGTACTATAGTTTTACAAAATGTTACCATGGGGGGGAGGGAAACTGAGTAAAGGTACACAAGATCTCTCTGTATTATTTCTTATACCTCCATGTGAATATATAGTTATCTCAATAAAAATTTAAGTTACAAATGTCTCAATCACTTGGAGGTTTTTTGTTTGTATTTTTTAGTAAATTGTGCAGTGTTGTTTATATTGATAGACTGTGGAAATAAAATTGAAGGGACCCAATCATATCCAGATAAAGAAAAAGGTTGGGGGGGAGTGTAAATTACCATGTCTAAAATAAAATGGCAATGTAATCATTTCGGAGTTCATTCCTAACTTTTCAAAACTGCTTTTGTCAATTAATATTCCAAAAACTTTTAAAATACTGCATTTTTTGTGACCAAGCCACGACTACCAATAAAGTATATAAGCTGTTTGGTACAGAGAAGATAGAAAAGCATGTCTTATTCCATTATTCTACATCTGAATGTCATTAAACATTTCAAAGGCAGCCAAAAGTGACTCGCAACTTTGAATTGCTTTCTACAGGTAAGGCCTACCCATTTGATGTATATAAATAAAAACAAATTTTAAAGAAAACTGCTACATTAATGATTTGAAAATGATTTACCAAAACATTGTAAATCTCATAGTACAATCTCCATTTTTTTCCTAAAAAATGAGAACATACAACTGATGTTACAAGTTAAAGGGACATTTCTCCCCACACTTCTTCCTCTTTATTTCCTCTCTAACTCAATCTCAAAGTACTTTACTTACCAAAGTAAATTTATGAATCATCTGAAGATCATTCTCTGTTAAAAGTATAAAAGCAGAAATACATAAATTTCTTTTTAATTATACAAATATTTACCTGATTCTTGAAGAATTAGAAACTGTAGGAAAGCAAAGTAAAATTAAAGCCAACAAGGACACCTATTAAATTTCCAAAATAAGAATTACAGTGAGCATTCATCTTTGTACTCTGATTAATAAATAGATAAGGTTCAAAAGAAAAGATGCCCTGAAGTTCTTTTTCCAAAATAAAACCACTAGAAATGTGTTTTTATACTTTAGTTAAGACTGCTGTTTACAGAGGCTCCTGGTCTGTTCTATTGAATGAATTCAGTTATTCTATCTGGAATGCTGTATCTTTCACAACATGTGTGCTTCTCTAGTTGCCTAGAATTGCATGTCCAGAGAAATATAAGAGCACCTGTCAGTATCACTCTGGTATAGGTGGTGACTGGCACATCTAGCAAGCTGTTTATTTGAATCTAAATTTACTTTATAATTTATGGTCAAAATTAAAGAGAGACATATCCAGCATGTCTTAGAGCCTTTACAAATTGCTGTCTTAGTCCAGGTAATAATTAACAGTTGTTTGCAGGAAAAAAAGAAAAAAGAAATTAAACTGGCCTTAGATGTCGGTGATGGTCTCTCACCACTGAAATAAAATTGATTGATTGTGTAAAAGGCCATGGCTTAATAATAGATTGATTGTACAAGTAGATACTAAGTTCTGTGGGTCATCTCATCTCCTTGAATTCCTTACTATATCGTAAAGGTGTTATTACTGAATAAATCGCTCATTGTTGAGCATGAGAGACAGGGTAAATAGAAACTGCTGTGTGTGTTTACAGCACAAATAAAGAGCATTTAAAATAATCCCAGAGAGAGATGGTTTTTGTATTTAAAAATCAGTATGTGAATAATTGTGCTTCAGAGGTAACATAACCCAGCTAAACAGGCTTTCTTTTTATTAACATTATACTTTAATGTTCAATGAATAAGTTATAATCTTAAGACAGCCAAGTGGTAACCTTCTGTGTGAAAATTTTTGGATATCAGTTCCTTTTAAAATAAGACATCATAAACTTAATTTTATACTAAAATTACCTTTTTTTAAACTCATCCATGTATTAATCAGAGTAAAAAGACCAATACTCAATGTAATTTTTATTTTGCAGATTTAGTAGGTAAATCCCTATTGGCCTAATTTTTTATTTTGCTTAATTATATTTTCTAATTTTATTTCACACTGAACATTTTTTAATAGAAACACTTTAATGATTGAATCTGGACCAGCCTACTCTAGTTAATTTTTATTGGGGTTATCTACTCAAATGCTGGGTAGTTTTCATACTTTTTCATGGTACTATGTTGTATATAAATCTTGACTTTGTGTATCCACTTTACTACAGAGAGTATGTGCACAGCATTGTACAATTAAAGAATTGGCCTGCTTGCTGAAGGGGTAGACAGCTACATTTTGAAAGCCTTCCACCAAGAAGCTCAATCCAATCTCTAGAAAAATTATAGGTCATCATATAGGTGGCTTTACATTTATTTAGCAAAAGTTGAACAGGAGGATCCAGGTTCAGGAAAAACAAGCTCTGTCAAACGGACAAGCTATGTCAACATGCCAAGGCTGGTAAGTCAGTATAATTTCATGCATTTGAACTTCAGCAAGGCATTCTACAAATCACATTGCAAGCTTATAAAAAAGTTGTAAAATATAGACTGATTAAAATGTTTATGTGGATTTATAACTTGTTGAATGGCTGAGTATTTTCATTAGTGGAGATAATCTTTCTAAAATATTTATATACAAATGTGTACATGTGCTTTATTTTTATCTTCTTCAACATTTTTATCCAACTTTCAGAATAATACAATAAAGATGTAGATCAAATATGTAGATTAAGCCGAATTCTTAGAGTGTAACTCTCAACTCAGAGTCAGGATTCACATGTAGGTTTGCATGTTTCTGATAGCTTCTCCAACTGTATTTTAAATAATTTTGGTAAGTGGATTCAAGCATCAAAACCAAGATGAAATTGAGCTGCAAAAATTTAAACATGTTCAGGGAAGCGTCAAAAATAAGTGATTAATTGTGTAAAAACTCCTAGAATTTCTAGTTGTATAAAAGTGGTACAGGCTAACAGTGTAATCTGGATGCTCTAATACACAGAATTCTTCCACAGGAGATCTGGATGGGCAGATCGGAGCATCACACATAAAGGTTAAGACAGAAGTAGATTGACCGGAGGAGGGAGCTGGGGATAATAGGAGATTTGTAAATCACAGAAACAGGTGAGGAAATTAGGGATATTTAGCATGGAGAATTAAAAAATAATGGGAGATATGCTAGTTGTCTGAAAATATTTAAGGACTGTCATATTAATATGGGGGTAGATTTTTTTCTTCTCCTTGTTTGATAGGCACAGCTTATCATACAGAAAATACATGTTGAAAGATTTAGTTTGCTTCACTACAAGGAACTTTATCTTAATTAGCACTGTCTAGCAGTAGAATGGAGGTTTTGTGTAAATATGATCATTGTCTTTCAAGGATGTGGTAGACAGGATCACATTATTTGGAGGAAGGACAGGCTAGATATCTTCTAAGATTATTTCCAACACAATCATTTAATCACTAGGATGTATTGTATTCATGCTCTATAAATTTTGTGCATTGTGGTAGAATATAAGTTTTCTGGAAAAGAAGGGAGTCCATTCTACTGGAGAAATAAAAGGGTTTCTTGAATTTTCTTTTTTAAAAAAGATAATCCTTTTTTCTCTGTGTTAGCACTGACTGCTTTATTATGTTGTATGACCTAATTTTACCCGAAATCTATAGAACTACCACATCCTCCGGCCCACTGTGGATCAGTTTTTGGAAACTAAAATCCAAACAGAGAACACACTGTAATACCATCACTAGAACTATGTTCTTGTTTAAGAACAGAACATTCCAAAGATTAATGGAGGAACATTTTTATGGTGTGTATTTTCTTCACTGTATTAGCTATAAAACATCCAAGATTTCACCGAAGTTTTCTAAGCTCTGTGGAATAGAAATAGATTGATAGCATCTTCAGCCTCTTGATAAAAGAAGGGCAACCTAAATGTAATTATTTCATAAGTCTCTAGGGAACAGAGAGATATGTCTCAAATGGCACATTATCTAAAATAAAGTCAAGAAATACCTTGGGGAAAGCAATAGTGGTTCCTTTTACTATTACAATAATATCAACTTGTTGGGTTTTTTTTGTCTTTGGCTTTGTGTTTTTATGTTTCTCCTTCTTTATTTGTTTATATATATTTTTAGTTTAAAATGGAAACAAAGATAGAGAAGGGAGAAACCAGGAGATTAATGCTTAATTTCAGATTTTATATTATAATATATCTTACTATCGGGGGAGGTTCAATTCTGTTACACTGAATTCTTTTATATATTAAAGAAATTAAATGTGAATTTTCAGCAAAAATCATTATGTTGTATATTTTAAGTTCTTTTATATATATTCAATATAAATATATTTTATATGATTTTACATATGAAGTTAAATATGGAATAAATATATCATTTAAATATGATTATGAAAAAAGTAAATCATTGATAATGTAGAAATTGCTGCAAATTTATACACTATTGCAATTTTAATGGAGACTATTTATTGATACTTAACATTCAAAAGAAATATTTCTTGGGCATTAACCTGATAATTTGATTAGTGTGCTGTGGTAAATATTTATTTTGTTTTAAAAAGTTTAAAATAATTTTTGATGCTAAAATAGTCACTTGGTCTTAAAATGTTATTGTATAATTGAACTAAGATAGTAATTTTTGAAGTTGAAATATATTTTCACAGATGTGCATTATTCCTTCAAAGAAGACATAACTCACTAAGAATTTTTCTCTTTCTGATTCATACTTTGTCACATGCAGTGCATGATTGGATATTTTATGTTACCTCAAATTCTGTCTTCTACATTAGATAAAAGTTCTTGGGTTTTTGACATTCACCAAACTTATTCCCCAGAATTGGTAGATGACATCACCAATTATCCAGCAAATGTTGGAAATCACCTTGACATCTTCCTCTCTCTCACCACATAGAAAACATTTGTGATAAACAAGTATTCATGCTATCTACTAAAAATGTTGGAAATCTATTCTCTTCTGTCCATCCACACTGTAGAGCTCAGCCCTGACCCTCAACTTTTCTTGCTAAGATTATAGACCTATCCTCCTGTTTTTCTAGCTTCTAGCTATTTTCTGCTCCATCATTTTCCTTATGAATTCATAGAACTGTCAGAGTGATTCTCTCTAAAAAGAAAGTCTCTGTGTACAAGTCCTCCATAATATTCTACAATTAAACAGATAAAATTAAAACTTTAATATGTTATCCAATCCATTTCATAATCCAATTTCTGTGTACTTGCTCAACCTCTTGTCTTGTCACTCTGCCACATGGATGTGTCCAGCATATACAGCTGCCATTAGTACTATCCTCTCTCACCTCTCTTTGACTTGGGTAATGATAGTTTGTCATTCCATTGTGTCAACCTTACTATTTACCTTGAGTGGAGAGAAGGATGGGATTGTAGAGGACTGGGTCTTGGCAAAGAACTTCAGATTGAAGGTGGGAGGACAGAATAAAAATAAGATATGGTAGGTGAGTGTTAACCTTTGCCAACCTCTATAACTTCATCTTTTGCCATATGTTCTTGCCTCATTTTTTGCCCCACCCACTCCCAAGCCGCTTACCTCCAGACCAGTGGTTCTCAAACGGTTTGGGCACTCATGGGACATTTGGCAATGCATTGAGATGGGGCTGGGGGTGCTATTCATATCTAGTGAGTAGAGGCCAGCGATGCTGCTAAATATTTTACAGTGCACAGGAACACGCCCTCCCTACCCACATATCCCAAAGAATTGTCCAGGCCAAAATGCCAGTAGTGCCAAGACATTGAGAAATTGTGCTGCAGACTCTAATAATTAAAAATAATGACCACCTTTTAATTCCTAGATCATGACAAATTTGCTCTTTGATCCAGTCCTCTTGCAAATGCTTTTATGTGTGTGTGAAATTCTCTGTCTCTCTCTCTCTCTCCCCGCCCCAACGTTTACTTGGCTAAATACTAATTCTGATTGTCTCCATTTAAATAAAACTCTTTTAAGAAAGCCAATTCTGACCCTTTCCAGTCTGCATTAAATGTCTTTTTTAATGTGCACCCACAGTCCCAGAGTCCATAGCACTCTCTTCCTCTTTTAGTTACACAGGTTATTAATATCATTTTAATTGTAGTTGCCTTTTAAGAATCTGATTTTATGGCCAGAGAACAAGCTTTCTGAAGGTGGAGACCAAGTATATAATGTTCACCATGTTATACCAAATTACTAGAGCATTGCCTATCTCCCAGTAGGAGCACAATATGCATTTATAGTAAGGAAGGGAGGAAGGTGGGAAAAGTTAGAGATAAAGTCACTAATTTATGCAACTTATTAATAAAGTTCATCTCATTAAAGGATTTTCTCAGCTTAAGAAATAGATATGCTTTAGAAAAGTTGAGAGGTAAAAAGCGAATATTTTAAATCTCACTTTCTGCAAATAGTTACATTAAAAAATTGGATTCATGTCTGTACCAAAAATACATGTAATTAATTGAAAGTTTTGAAAAAAATGAGGAAATAATATTGCTTTAATGGTTTATTTCCAGTACCCTTAAGCATTCTTTCATGGGGTGTATGCAAGTGTGCATGTGTGTGCACACATGCAAAGACTAAGCATATAGAATACATTGTGAAAATCCTGGGCATCTCTCTAATACTAACTTTAGTTCACCTTTAGTAAGGCTTGGGAAGATTGGACAGATTGTCATAGATTGTCTTAAAGCCACCGCAATAAATCTTTCTTACCAGACTGTAGAGGCAAAACCAAACTTAGAACCTTGAAATAGGCATATCAGTATGAGTTCAAGGAATTTACAAATAACAAATAGATTCTTTATTTCATAAGTGATAAAATTGTAAGATTTTTGTTTCTTCATGTCATAATGGATTTAAATCCCTGTATCTCAGACTATCCATCTTGTCCTAGAAAATATAAGCTATAGAAATCAAATCAAATTGAGCGCTGGAAAGGCCTTTTCACATGATTGAAGATGCTAATAAAAGTGTTTTTAGATAAAGAAACAAAATGAGAGAACTTGTTAGTACCTCTCATAATACTTGTTATCATTATCAGTTTCTTGTGCCAGCTCCTGCCTTGCACTAAATAGAAGACAAAACCATTGTTCTTTGTGAGAAAATATTTTTTTAAATTTTTATGAAATACAGGCACAGAAATCAAATTATCATGTTTGCCCACTCTTTCTGCACTGGAAGTTAGGCATATTTATTAGCTACAACACAGCATTTCAAGCTGGCATTTGGATCATTTCAATAACTAATGTTTGTTTTATCAACAATGGTTTAATTTGACATGCTGCATAATGCATGTGCAATAACAGTGCCACGTTTGATGGATAAATGCCTAGGAAAAAAATTCAAATTGGCTAATAAATAAAATTGAATTTCAAGACCCCATTTATTTTAAGGAAACTTGTCATGGGTTATTAACTGTACTAAATAATGGCTTGTTTATGTCTGCGCATAAATAATTTGAAACAAATCGGGGTACCATAGTTAGAAACCATCATACTTCACTTGCTGGTAAATGTAAGTGAAGGCAAGCTTCCTCAGCTCCTAATCTCTGGAGCTGGCATTTTGAAAAACAATTTCTACTTGTTGACGAGATTATTACCAAAATTCAACCAAGCTTGCATGCATTTAAAATAAACTATTATTTGAACATTCAGAATTTCTACCAATAGGGAATTAAACTAAAATTATGACTCTAGATCAATGGATCTTTCCACATATTAGAATTTTTTTATGTTATTATAATGCTAATGTCTGTTTATCAATATAGGGATTCTAAATCAATTGGTCTGGGTGGTTTATTTGTTGTAGTTTATTTGTTTGTTTTTTAAATCAGTTGAGTTGTTTGCTTGATTTTTTTAAACTCCCAAGAAATTATAAATAGAAAGCCAGGATTGAGAATTTCTGCTCTAACACAGGGTTCTGGTCCCTAATGCACATTAATTTATGTATCTCACCTGGGCAATTGAGATTAAATTGTTTAATACTCATGATTGTTCCCTTCAACAAACAGTTTTCTGAGCATGGCTTTTCAGTACCATGCAGTTCTGGTGCTTAGGGGACTACCAAGATGGCCTTTGTTCTCAAGGTTAGTTTATATATAGGAACACAAGCAACATATTGAAAGGCAAAGTAAGATAATTGTCCCAAGAGAAATACAAACCAAGGCTTATGAGAGCATATCTATTGTGAGGAAGGGCCAAAAAAATAAATTTTTGGAGTGGGTAGAATTCAATCAGCCTTGCCAATAGATATGTTTACATGCTTTAACCTTGTTAGTGCTTTTATACATCATAATCTCACAATAATCCAGTTAAGCAAACCAAGTGTTTTTTACTTTATTACTAATAAAAACACTAATTCCATGTTTGCATTTTGCCTTGCAGTGTGCAAATAGGTTTACATGTCATCACTTTGGAGCCACACCACATATGGGATATGCAATTCAGTATTCCTATTTTTGGATGAGGAGTCAGAGGCTTAGAATGTAAATGAATTACCCAATTTACAGAGCTCGCAAGTGGCAGAGTTGGGTATAAGATGAATCCTCCTGAGTCCTAAATAGTTCAGACCTTTTTTAGCATCCCAATTTGAAATTGAGAAGTTGCTGAGCTTGGGCCAGATTCCAGGTCTCTTAAAATTGAATTGCTCTCTTAGGATGTGCTTTGCCACACAAACACTTAATACACCAGATTTTCAGTAACTAGAGCTCCATGTCTTTTTTTTTTTAAAGAAATAACTTTTGAAAAGATAATTGAAAATTGAAACTCTAGTGTATTTTTTTAAAACACAATACCAGCAAATTCACTACCTTAAATCCAAATCTGATCTTTCTTCTTTCTCTGCTTAAATTCTGAAATCATACTTAATACCTGGATCTTGGGACTTTTAAAAAGCCGAGCTCATGTAGAAGCTATAAAAGTTCAAGAGAGTGGGAAATTGAGTGTTAGCTTCTGATAGCTCAGTTCTGTCCAACAGGTAGAAATACCTAGCGTGCTTTGTCATGAGGCTTGTATACTTGCTCTGTAGCTCTTCATTCTGTGGTTTTCACGATGGGTTATTTGCATTTTTTGTCTGAGGTTTCTATGACCACCCTCTGGTTTGATGATTTCTTAGAAGGACTCACAGAACTCAGAAAAGCTGTTATACAGTTACAGTTTATCAGAGCTAAAGGATACAGATTAAAAAGCAAAGGCAAAGGCAAAGCCACATAGGGCAGAGTCCAGAGCTTCCAGTCGTCCTCTCCCAGTGGAGTCACAGGTACAGTGGGTAATTCTCCAAGCAAAGATATGATGTGACAATTTGTATGATATATTGCCAACCAAGGGAGCTCTCCTAAGCCTTGAGTTTAGAGGATTTTATTTTTTTAATTTTCCTTTCTTTTCTTTTTTTTAGAGACAGGGTCTGGCTGTTACGCAGGCTAGAGTGCAGTGGCTATTCACAGGCACAATCATGGTGCACTACAGCCTCAAACTCCAGGGCTCAAGCGATCCTCCTGTCTCAGCCTCCTGAGTAGCTGGTATTACAGGCATGCACCACTGCACCCAGCGAGCCTAGAGTTTTTATTGAGGGTCAGTCAAGTAGGCATGGATCCCGTAGGGTTAGGGTAGGGTCCCTAACCCTAACCCTAACCCTAACCCTAACCCTAACTGACCTTAACTACTCAGTCTCCAGTCTCCTACCCCACCCCCAAGGGTCAAAACTGCACAGTGTGGCCCAGGGCAATAGGTGAAAGCAAAATTTTAAAAACAGGCTTTTACCATAAGTCACATTGTTAGGATGAACTACCTGGCATAGCCCAAAGCCCTAGGTACAGAAAGACACTCTTGTAAGGCAAGATATTCCAAGGAGATCATCTCCCAGAAGCCTGTCAAAGGCCCATCTTTTCTTGGAATGTGCAGAGTTTGAATACCCCAAGCCTGCTGAGTTAACACTTTATTGTAACATAAGGATTACTCCTTGTGATTTGTCACCAATGGGGAGCCCTTGCATTAAAGTTTACTTCCCATTTGACACTCATTTTATTGTCGTAATAAAATTTATAATCTAAACAAAGGACTCCACCTAAAACTTTGCAAGGATTGCATCTGTTTGTGTTGTGTATTATTCTCTGGACTGGTTTTATTGTTGTTACTGCTACAATGGTATTAAGAGATAGTTCGGTGAATCTCATAAGATACCTTTATTCTTCATTTATTTTTCATTCAATGATGAGTAAAAATCGTTAATCAAAAAGGATGACTGTTAAGACAGCTACTACATGGACTAGTTGAGGAAGCTAGAGAGCTGCTTCGGTGTATTCAGCCCTTCTTCTATTCCAAGGCATTGACTATGAATTTGGTATATGAGTAAAGAATGACAGACCCATGGACCACTTAACTTCCAAGACAGGTGGCAAAATGAACCTTAAAGACAACTTAGAAGACTTCCTAGAAGGATAATTTTACCTTGTCTCCAGTCATAGTAAGGACCCACAATCCAGAGAAAGGTAGGACTAGCTTCTTCCACCCCTGTTTGACTTCTAATCAGTTTTACTTATAGTATGATACTAGTTTTTAAAATAGCAGCAAGAATAGTTAGTATCTGTCTATAGAATTTTTTGGAAGAATTAGTGAGGCTGTAATGTAAAAGTATTTATTACTCCATGCTTTGCACACTGTAAATGGTCAAAAAATAGCAGCCGCTATTATTTTTACTATTACTCTTTATTATAATAAAGCCAAATTGTTTATAGGGAGTTTTTACAAACACTGTTTTATTAATTGACATATTGTAACACCTTTCCACACAAAGAAAATTAGAATTGGAAAAGTCAGGAAATAAGGATCTGGATAGATTCACATAAAAAGTAGGTATTTAGCTTTCTCATATGTATCTTCTCTTAAAATACTAGGGCATTTCTGCTGTGTATTAGGTCCTGACACCTGTATTATATTTCATTGATCAAAATTGACCCATCCTGATTAAAAGTAAAGGTATGGATACTTTCATTAGACGACTTTGCCAATGTAAATAAAGTTTTAAATATTTTGGCATAAAATAGCATGAATTTGTTTTCACTTTTACTATGTTACTGTATTAGTTGAATAAACTGAGGGGTGAAGCTACAGGAAAAACTAAAACATGTTCACCCCCAGGAGAAACTCAGCACAGTGATTCCCTTAACATCTGTTCCACTAAAAAGGAATCATTTTCAAGGGCCACTTGGAGAGTAAGCAATCATAAACTCCTGGGCATCTAAGTTAAAAGAGAAAGTGAGAGAAAAATGAAAAAAATAAATCTGCTTCTAGTCTTGCAAATTACCTCTGTGTCTCTTAATGAATTTCCATGGGGTAATTTTTCTTCTTATGATATGGTGAATTTAAAGAATAAGATATTGGGTTTACATTTCTTCTTCATTTTATTCACTTTCTGTCCTCTAGTTTAATAGAGCCACTATTTGAGGTCATTCATGAGCACTACAATATTTGGAATATTCTTCTCAATAGAGTAAGGATATTAAAGTTATTGTCTAACTCTAGCATATTATCATTATAAAGTAGCACACACCATTAGAGAGAGACTCAGTGAAGGACATTATCATTATGTATTAGCACACATCATTAGACAGGAGTTTCAACTGCAAAACCTACTGAGGAGGATAGATTCATAACATCACAGCCCTCCTGGGTAATATAACTCAAAATTTTTAAATCATTCAGCTGAGGTAAACTCGGAACCCGTGATTGGCACCTAATATCACTTTGAGCTTTTGGTGGTTATTTACTCTATGAGAAACAGTTCTTTTTTCTGACTTAGATGAAAGTCCTAAGGAAGCACCCAAGGAATTTCATCTTATCTCAACCCAGGCAAAACTCATACAAATTAAATAATAATCAAAATAATTATAATAATTACCAGTCATGCTCAGCTTAAGGCTTGCAAATATAAAACAAATTTTCAGTTGAGGAAATTGAACATTTAAACATTTTTATGCATAAAATTGTTACCAGTATGTAGAATTGTAAATGATGCTCAGTGAACTTATCTAAATGAAACAAAAGAAATAACAACACCATGTTTTATTTTAAAATCTTAGCATAAGGTAATGTCAAAGTGATGTTTCTTTGTCCTACCAAATGTCAGGGTTATTTGTATATGATATGACTAAATGCCATTTCTCTGTGAGGATTTCCTTAATATGCTGTTTATTCTCATGAAACATTAATGTATGCTGTGAATATTTGCCTGTGAAAAGGAAAAGCAACAAATTTTGAAGTTCTCAAATGAAAATTAATCTTGAATGAGTTTAACTTGCATCATTTGCATTTTCTATGGGTAATGAAAAATCATTTGTCAATAAAAGGTTTATTGCAGAGCAAAAAAGTGTATGTGTGAGGATGTGACTCGTCTGAACCACATCTAGGAGTTAGTAGTTGCTGTGTTTTACATGACTGAGGCTATATCAGATCCTAATTCAACATGGTACTATAAAAGTAAGAGTAAAGCTGATAAAACCAATCAATTAATTAGCCAATACTAAATTTTATTTGTTTAATATTTATCTTTTTAAAATGGCTCAGCCACCAATAGACACAATACTATGAAATAATAGATACATTTAGCTTATATGCACATATTTATATAAATATTTATGTACATCATGACTAGTGGCAAAAACTTGTAAGTTCTTAACTAGCTTATGAATACTAAAGCTTAGGGACTAGTTCTAATCCTATATTATACATACAAAATAACAAAATGCTGGTCTTGGGTATATACTAACAGTAAAAGTAAAATAATCACTCCAATTATTGCAGTAGTATATATGTGCCACAGAGGCAAATACAAAACCTAAATAGTTTCATATTTTGTTTTTAATTTTAGATGTATTTTAAAAATCCCTATTATTGGAAATGTGTGTAACCATGAACATGGTAAAGTCACTTGTATTCTCAGCTGACTTTTTGTGATGTTTAGCCCTTGAAAGGTCACTGGGTATTGAAAGGGGATATGTAAAAAGTTTTAATACTTATTTCACCAGAAGGAACCCCCCCAAACATATACACATATCTTTTGTAGTTTATCTTTTGTGAGACAAAAAAAAATTATTTATGCTGATCTTTTCTTTCCTTTGTTATTAAAGAGTTGTAGGTGTTAGAGATTTTTATATCATGTCATTTGATTATTTTAATTATACTGCATTGTTGGATTTTACTATCTGTAAATTAGCATTGCTACGTATATATATATATATCCTTCTCAGCAGATAGAAGCTTCTTACACTCTTTGGTCTATCAAGACTGCAGAAGACTATACATTAAGTGTATAATTGCATTCCACTTTACATTATGTATGAAAATAGTTTTACCTAAATCCTTGCAAATACCACATCATAAGAAGTTGGTAAAATCAAGAATGATGCCTAGCTCTGGTGGTGCCAAGTCCTATGAACATTTTTTGACACTATTATATATTTTCTTAAGTATAAGCTAATGGTTTAGAACATATCTATCCAATGGAAGGGAATTCAGTATATCGAAAATATATCTGCACTCCCATGTTTATTGCAGCACTATTTACAATAGCCCAGATTTGGAATCAACCTAAGTGTCCATCAACAGATGAATGGATAAAGAAGTTGTGGTACTCCTACACAGTGATATATTATATAACACAAAAAAGAATGAAATCCTGCCATTTGCAACAACGTGGATGAAACTGGAGAACATTATGCTAAGAGAAATAAGTCCCGCACAGAAAGACAAATCTCACCCATATGTAGTAGCTAAATATTAAAAATAACTGATCTCATGGACACAGAGAGTAGAATAATGGTTACCAGAGGCTGGGAAATGTAGCGGGAAGGGAAGGATAAATTGGGAATCGTTAATGGGTGCAAAAATATAGTTAGATAGAATGAACAACATTTGATAGCATAACAAAGTAACTATAATCAACAATAAGCTATGGTATACTTGGAAATAACTGAAGAGTGGAATTGGAATGTTCCTACCACAGAGAAATGATAAATGCCTGAGGTGATGGACACCCCAACTACCCTGATTTGATTAATTCACATTGTATGTTTGTATCAAAACATCACATGTACCCTATAAAGATAAGCAACTGTTATATACTCATAATAATTAAAAATAAAAAATTTCTAAAAATGGAATCATACAATAAAAAAAGAACTAATGGATAGAATTGCCTGAGTTCAAATCCTAACTTCACCATCTACTATGTATGGAAACTTATACATGTTCTTAAAGTTTGTGAGCCCCAATTGCTCATCTGTAAATGAAAGTACAAATAGTACCCACTTCATATGGGTTGCTGTGAGGTTTAAGTGAGTTAATATTTGTAAATCACTTAGAACAATAGTGCCTGAAAAATAGGTGCTGTGTAAGTCTTTGTTACTGCTATTAATTTTAATTTAGAGAGACTTTTAAAGTAAGATTACTGCAAATCTAGTTCGTAAGATTACTGCAAATCTAGTTCATAAAATTGTTTTATTAAATCAAAGTATACATAAAGAAACCACTCCACAGTTTTGCATTAATGCAAAATAAAATGCCAAACAAAAATCTCAATTATGGTGAAATGCCTGTCTGATGATTAATCATGCAAATGTGCCAGTGACACCACTGTAGGGTTTGTCTTCCACAGGTGCCTCCTTGTTTGGGTTTAATCCCTCTCTCATTCCTTTATTATTATCCTATCCATTCAACCCATTTCTTAGTCTCCTTAAGAACCTATACTTACCATTCCCTTTATCCTGTGACCTTGCATCCTTCTCCATGAATAAGATCTGTTCTACTCAACAGTTTCGTCCCCCATCACCCATCACTTTACAGCAGGAGTCACTCAAATAACTGAAAATCTAGGTAGTTTAGTATGCAGGATTCTTCATTGTCAGGCCAAGTCTATTGTTCCAATTTCATTCCCCATAAATTTCCTTAATGCCCACTCTGCCCCAGCCATTGACCACCGGTCGTTGCCAAAATGTGTGGTTCTCTTTCAAACATTTGAGGACTTTGCACATATTGTTCCTTCGCCCAGAATCTCTTTCTATCTTGTCCACTTGTCAAGCTTCTATGTATACTTCATTACTTGTCTTGCAATATGGTTTCTACTCCCAAATGACAGTGCTGAGAAGCTGCATATGTTCCAGGTACCTGTCAGTAACGAAAATCCTACCACTGGACCTCAGTCAGACACTGAGGTCCCAATACCCCATGACAGGCTTCCCTGACCCCATTGTACATTTCTGCCATGCTCCACAGATCCCTGCAGTCTTACCCTTCCTCTCTCAGTCCTCTGGTACTATCTGTTCTCTTCACTGAAGAACCAGTGAAGCATCAATCTATGTACTATCTGAAATCCTTCAGGCATAAAATAGGGTTATGGCCTTTTCTGCTGAGCGCCTGTACACTTGCAATTGAATAATAAAAATTTATTCTTAAATTCTTTTTCAATATGTACATTGATTAGAGCATTTTCCTACGTAATCTGGGTGTATTGAGGGATGCAAAATGCTAAAGAGACACTGCAAAAAAATCTTTTTTTCAAGATAAGAACAGAAGAGATATCTCACCAATGTGCTTGGGTTTATTTTTGTCTGCTGAGGCATTGGTGCACTAGATGAGCTTTTGAGGTTTAATGAGTCTCATTGGTTTTAATTAGAGTAACCTTGGTGGAAATAGATATTATTACTCTGCAAATCATGGTTAAATTGCTGTTAAATAATTTGCATTCTATTACATGGTGTATGTCCTAGTACAGACAGAAACATCCAGGTCCAAGTCCTTAAGTATTTACTCATGCACACCAGCAATTTTGGCCTCACATAATAAGGATTTAAAATGTGCCTGACACATTTTATCCAATCTATACTCTAAAGTATCTTTCCAAGTAATTAGATATGACATGCTCTGCAGCCTTAAACAGACACAATTTTGTTTGTACCTCCAAAACGTAGATTATTGTGAAATCTCTAACAATATAAGCTCCAGTTGCCATTTGTATTGTGTACCCACTGGGTGCCAACTACTTTAAACCATATTTTTTTCATTTAATTATCTCAGCTTTGTAAAGTAGGCATCATTATTCCAATTTTACAGAAGATGGAAGTAAAGCGTCAGACAGTTTAGGAGATTTTCAAGATTATACAACACAGCTGGGTGACTAAAATTCTTGTTCTTTCCACAATGATGGGGTCCTCTCACTTCTTACTTTCTAGTAAGATTACATTTGTTATAATTAATATACTTTATGTCATCAGTCAACAACAATCTACTGAGCACTTGCACACCCAGGACTATGTAATGGACTGTTAGTTGTAAAAAGAATTATAGGACATGCTCTCCTTTCTTTTCTCCATTAAAGAAAAAGATGAGTATATTCTCACCTGAGGAAGACTAAAAATGTAACTGTATAAGAAAGAGTTGCTAATTTATTAATTTCAAGCACTATATGAAATTATTTTATAGATTTTGATTTTACATGTTATAAACTGTTAGAAAGAATGTAAGATACAGGGACAGCTTACATTTACCATATATTTATTAATTTAGTCTTAGAGCTAAGAACAGAGCCTGACAAGTTGTACCTGTTTTCTCAACATATTCCTTTTTAGGTCCAAGTTGTGTTTGGGTGAATCTTCTTGTTGGCCCCAAATCATATGACTATACTTTGGTCTCCAAGGTGACTATAAAATCAGATTCTCTGTCTTTTATCTTAATTCATAAACCTGGAAATTCTCCATGCACAGAAATGGTATTTCTGACTCCCCAGAAAGCATCACAAATGTCCATAAGACTGCCTATGTAGGAAGCTGTAGTGTCTGGAAAATAAATTTCAAACAATACTTGTTTGTTAGTCTGACTACCAAGATAAATAAATAGTACATATTATAAAGTGAATTTTTTTTTAGTTTATCCATGAAATACTAAATCATCTCTAATGCTGGAGCTTTTAATCACCTTTGCTTTTATCTTTTCCCATCATAATCCATTTAATGCAGTTGCCTTAATCCATCTCCTTGGCTCATTTCTTTTTTAGTAAAATAACTTCATCTATTAATTTTATATCCTAATTTGTCCCATGCGCTCAAAAAAACTGGTTGTAAAACACTAATTTTAATCAAACTCCATGTTATGTACTGAAATTTCATCTTTGTTTAAAGAAATAATAAAGCTGTCAAGCGAGTTTGTGTGTGGACACCACAGCGTTCTTCATATTCTACTTATTTTATTTATATTAACTTCCTTTTAAGAAACATGTATTACAAAATATATATCTAAAAAGTACACGAAATGTATTAATTCAACCACTTATTCAATAGTGTGTGAGGTTCTATTCTAGGCTATTCTAGAGTTACTGCAATAAACAACATAGCCAGAAATCCCTTTTCCTGTGGAGCATGCATATACTATGAAAGACAAAAAAAAAAAAACAAAACAAATAATCAAGGAAAATATGTTAAATCAGATGGTATTAAGTGCAACAAAGGAAAAAAAATAAGTGTCAAGAAAGTAAGGAAAATGCAGTGAGAGGGAGAAGTTTCAAGTAGGGTGGTTAGAGAAGGCTGAAGCAGGTAAGGGAGGGAATCATGTGGATATACGTGGAAAAGGTATCACTGGCAGAGAAAAAACTCCAAGGCATCAATATGCTTGACATGTTTGAGGTATAGCAAGAGAATTAGTACAACTGGAAAAGAATAAATAACGGGGTTATTAGCAGAAACTGTGTTATTGTGGGGAGGAAGGGCATCAGATCATACAGGACTTTGTAAGCCAATATAAAGACCGCAGTTCTTACTCAGAATGAGATGGGAAGCCATTGGAAGCTTTTGAAGGGGGAAAAATATGATTCTTTTGGAAGGATCCCTTTGCCTTTTGTGCTTTAAGAAGAGTGAGAAGGAAGGGCAGAGGTCAAAGCCGGCAGTTGATCCAGTGAAATGATCCAGGTGAAAGACTATGGCAATAATCTGGTGTGGGAGTAGTGGAGATGGTGGGAAGTACTTTGCAACAGCGTGTATTTCAGATAGCACAAACATAGTTTGACAATAGATCTGATAGTAGGGAAGCAAGAGACTTTGGGAAAGGGATGCTTCCAAAGTATCAGTTCTGAGTGATTGAAAGGATGAAATTGCCATTTATTGAAATGCAAAACACTGTCATAAGAACAGTTTTGGTCAGTAGTTTACATGCTAAGTTTGATATGCCCACTAGATAGATATCTATGTGAAGATGTGAGCAGATAGTTGGATATATAAACCTGGACTTCTGGGTGAGACAACCTAGTGAGTGAGGATATGTAGCAAAATACAGAGATGAGAACTAGTTTAGGGAAAATAAAGTCAGATCTGCCCAAATGAGACTGTCGTGAGGGGATCAAAAAACTACCAAGAAAACTAGAGAAGAGAAAAAGGTATTTCACGGAGGGAGTAATCAAACATGTCCAGCGTTGCTGCTAAGTCAAATGGCATGAATATATAGCATGTATAATTTAAATAATAAAAGTAATAATGATAATAACAAAACCAACACATCTACCCATTATAAGCTTAGGAAATAATGAATTCTCTTCCTTAACTTGTTGTCATTTAGATTCTTAAGGGACAATTTAATATGTTTCTATTTCAAGGAGACAAAAGGCTAAAATAACTTCTGGAGGTAGTGGATCTATTTACTGACAGTTATCAGTATCAGTGTAAAAGACTTGTCATATTTTCCAACTTTAGCACACATAGGTAAGCACAATTTTATTGTTGCTCCTTTCACCTTACTTAGTCTGCATTCTTCTCTTAAATTAACTGACTCTCTTATGGGATTTAATTTTACTTTCTCTACACTGTAACCTCACTCACTACAATTGCATTTCAGGCATTGAGGGATGAAATCTTCATTTGAGCTTTGTAGTTCACCTCAAAAACAAATCTAAATGGATTGTGTCTAACAGTTCCAGAGAGAGCAAGAGCACCCCACATATTCACGACGTAAGGGGTAAAGATAGCTGCTTAGCCCTGTCCCCAGATAGGCATATTATTCATGTATGAAAGCAACTGGCTTTAGCATGCAGATGACAGCTGCTAAGGAATTTCTCACAACTGTCATATGCCAGCAGTGTGAATTTATAAGAAGATGAAACAGCTCTCTAATCCCTTAAACTGTTAATACATAGCTAAGAATCCTTGTGCATAACTAATAAAATTTCCATGTACTAAGCTTCAATTTCTTTGAAAGACTGTTTTATTTGATTTTGCAAAAATTGGTAAGAAAAATGTTAAAGCATAACAAACACTGAAAGACTGTGTTTGGAAGGGAAGAGAAAAGTAATAGGAGTTCAATGTATAAATGAAGTGCATCTCAGGGATGCTCACTTGTTTGCCTGTATTAATTATTTCTGCAGTGGGAGTGTGGCAAATGATATCTCTGACCATGAAATTAATCCTTGTGTGGTTTAAGAGATTTTTTTGTTTAATATTCTTTTCCTATGTGTGAGAATTTTGGCTGTAATCCTAAAAAGAAGTCTGGAAACATAAGGAGATACCCAAAAATGGCAGGAATGATTGATGACTATGAATTAGTTACTTTGAATATATTATGACAATGGTAGTTTTAAACCTTCTGGCACAGAAAAAAAAAGATACTATGCATTAGGTGAATTAAGATAAGTCATAAAAATAAAACTTTTGTTTTAAGGTCTCAACCCAAAATGATTTCTAAACCTTAAATGAGTCCAAATAGAATGTATGTCTCCTGCTTTATTTTTATTCACTGGGGATATCTTTGGTGCTTTTTCAGTTCCCAGTTAGTACTTGTCAGCTGTTAAGATGAAAACATTTGCTTTTTTTCAATTCAATTTTCAGGCAACAAATCGTGTCTTAACTGCTATCTCATTTCATGCCTCTCTGAAAATAAAATATTTCTCCTCACTGATTTAAAAAAGTTGGTTTATCTACTTTTATCTAAGATATTTTTTCTCTTTAAACAATTCGGAAAATCTAGCCAAAAATGATTGTTTTCTTCCAGATGGAATGTTTATATTTTATTTACTCACATCTAGAAATTTCTGTTATTTCTGTTTTTGTTGTTCATGTGCTTCATATGCTTCCTTTTAGTTTCTCCAATTTGTAATCTCACTGGATTTCCTCTACAAATAAAAGAAAGGACAATGTATATTTTAGGGGTTTTTGAAATACAATTAATTACAAATCCAACCAACATAATGTAAGTTGTTTGGGTAGGAAAAGCCTACATTCTAGAACTTGTACACTGGTACTCATCACTCCAAATATGTTGAAGGTAGACGAACTCAACACAACACAGAGTGAGTTTACACAACGGGTGATGTGATTACGTTGGCTACACCATCTCTCATCTGCATTCCCTTGAAACCAACATCACACATTTGGAAAAGAGCTTAAACTAAGTGAAACTAGCTAGATCTTTGTCACCACCTTGCCTGATTATGCCCAATGACACAGATGGTTCCAAAAAAATCACATGGCTGGAAGAGCAGGTGAGAGTAAATCTACCCAAAATCCATGTTGTCCTTTTTCAGAGCCACTGAAATATGGTAACAATTTTCTTTGCTACACACAGCTGATTTTTCCTAAGTCTTTGGTAAATTCTGAGTAAGTACATCTTCAGAGAATAAATGTGTTATCAGCAAACTTGATCAGTAATATAATCTAAGTGAAAGCAGAATGCTTGTTGTCTATGAAAATTTGCCTTCAATACAAGTTACCCCATGCCCCTTCCAAGCAGACTAGCATCCTTATCTGGAAATTCTGGAAGTTGCCATTGCCACGGTAATATTCTCAATGTGCCTCTGTTTTGTGTTTCCTTACTTTTCTCCATCGTTTTTGGCTGATACAATCAGGTGGCACTAATTCCTTGAATAGTTGTTTCTGCTGCTGCCTCCTCCCTTGGCAGACTTTTGTCTGCATCCTTTATTTCTGCAAGTATAGCAGGTCCTTGAATAATGTCATTTCCTTATAATGTTGATGAGAAGAAAAAATGATTCCTGGCTGGGGCCTCAGTCTGTGGGGAGTTCACACATATCCCCATGTCTTCATGGGTTTTCTCTGGGTCCTCTGGTTTTCTCCCAAATCCCAAAGATGTGCATGCCTACATGGCATATCTACATTGTTCCAGTCTGAGTGAGTACGGGGATGTGTGTGGGTGCACCTGTGATGAGATAGCATCCTGTCCAGGGCTGGCTCCCACCTTGTGCTTTGAGCTGCCAGGACAGGCTCCAGCCACCCTCATATCCGAAGTAGAATAAGCGAGTAAATCATTATCTTACTTTTTTTTATAAATTTATCTTTCTTAAATGTATGTATAGCTCACATTTATTTCAGTGTTTACTATTAGAAGTATTTTGGTCTTTATTTAGAAGTTTGGTGATATTCTTGTGATCAGAAATAGGCCATAGGAACTTAACTCTTTTTTTTTTAATTTAGGTATTAAATATGATTTTTTAAATTTCAAAGTATTATTGGGGTACAAATGTTTTTGGTTGCATGGATTGCTTTTGTAATGCCTGAGTCAGGGTTAAAAGTGTATCCATCACCCGGATAGTGTTCATTGTACCCATTAGGTAGGTTTTTTGCTCATCCCCTCCTCCCCGCTCCCCCCTGCTTGATTTCCATTGAATTTTACTTCCTTCTATGCACATGTGTGCTCATCAGTTAGTTCCAGTTTAATAGTGAGTACATGTGGTGTTTGTTTTTGCATTCTTTAGATACCTCACTTAGGATAATGGTCTCTAGTTCCAACCAAATTTTTGCAAAAGGCATTAAGTTATCATTCTTCATGGCTGAGTAGTATTCCATGGTACACATATACCACATTTTGTTAATCCACTCATGAATTGATGGGCATTTGAGTTGATTCCACATCTCTGCAATTGTGAATTGTGCTACAATAAACATTCAGGTAGAGGTGTCTTTTTGATAAAATGACTTCTTTTCCTTTGGGTAAATACCCAGTAGTGGGATTGCCAGATCAAATGGTAGGTCTACTTTTAGTTCTTTGAGGAATCTCCATACTGTTTTCCATAGAGGTTGTACTAATTTGCAGTCCCACCAACAGTGTATAAGCATCCCTTTCTCTCTGCATCCATGCCAGCATCTATTGTTTTTGGACTTTTTAATTAAAGCCATCTGACTGGGGTAAGGTATTATCTCATTTTGATTTTAATTTGCATTTCCCTGATGATTAGTGACATTGAGCATTTTTTCATATGTTTATTGGCCATTTGCCTATCTTCTTTTGAGAAGCTTCTGTTCATGTCTTTTGCCCACATTTTAATGGGGTTGTTTTGATTTTTTCTTGTTGATTTGCTTGAGTTCTTTGTAGATTCTGGTTATTAGTCATGTATTGGTTATATAGCTTTGAATATTTTCT
The DNA here is from genome assembly GCA_023783475.1 of Daubentonia madagascariensis. Taxonomy (NCBI): domain Eukaryota; kingdom Metazoa; phylum Chordata; class Mammalia; order Primates; family Daubentoniidae; genus Daubentonia; species Daubentonia madagascariensis. The sequence continues at coordinate 16,149,322 of JAKFHU010001684.1, read as the reverse complement.
CCCATTCTGTAGGTTGTTTATTTGCTCTGTTGATTATTTGCTTGGCTGTGCAGAAGCTTTTTAATTTAATCAAATCCCATTTATTTATTTTTGTTGTTGCTATTGAGGTCTTCTTCAAAAAATTCTTTGCCTAGGCCAATATCTAGAACAGTTTTTCCAACATTTGCTTCTAGAAATCTTATTAACTCTTATTTATATCAATTAGCCTAAGGTAAAGTCAGTTTCATTATATGTCATTTCACTTATAGTTGTAGTTTCCAAAAACCTATAGATGACATTAGGTGTGGACCTACCATACCATGCAGAGATTTTAAGCTGAGCCACTTGAGTGGTGAATGGGAAAATTGACAAAGGTTTGAGGTGCTGGTTAAAAATGACTCCAGGTATAAGATAAATATCTTTAAAACAATAAATATCTTTTTAAAAATACAGATAATCTGTATGGAGGTAGAATGTCTGTAGGTAAATCTACCTCTCTATTATAGATTTTTTAAACCATGGTTATCCTAAGTCTTTACCCTAAAATTAAATTTAGTCATTTCTTACATCAAGGGCTGGAGAGAAGGGACAAATGGGAAACTTATAAATTGAGAACACATTTCTCTTAGGTAGATATCTAATTCAGATTCTAAACTTAAATTCGGAAACTACAATCCAAAGAATGTGTGTGTGTGTGAATTTAGCTGTATTTTTCAGCAAAGGGTTAATGGTTTCTCTTATGACTTCAATATTTAAACTTTTTTATTTCCAGAATTACTGGGAAATAAGGTAACATAATAAATATAACTGAGAAAAATACATGCTATAATACCTTTTATTATTCTTGAGAGAAATAGTATATCTAATCTCAATTCTATTCGATGGAAGCATACTAATTATTAAAATGAATTTTTCCAAGAATCCAAGTAATAAAACAGTGATTTATATAACAATGCTCAGCTTAGGATAGAAACAATTTTATTATATTTTAAGAAAAAATCCTATCATATTTTGTTGCTATTTAAATGCACAAGCTTCTGGTAAAAATTCTCTTGCTTAGACAATAATGACAGTGTTCTCCAGCTTATGGGTGAAAAGAGCAAGTATTTTGAATCCCAAGGGCATAGGGCACTATAGGAATTCAGCATCTGAGATGGATTAAAAGAAGTATAATCTAAGGTCTGAATGTGAGTACTAGAAAAGCAAAAAAAAAAAAAAAAAAAAAGGCTCCATTGTAAACATAAGACAAGATAATAAACCTGGAGCCCTGTGAAACCAGGACTAGGTTGGGAAAGAGTGTGTTCAAAAAAAAAAAAAAAAAGGGAAAAAAGTCTTTTGCAGTCTTCTGCATAAATTTAGAGCATGGTCAGGATGTCCAATGTCTCTTCCTATTGGCTACTGGCTACATGGCATTGAGAAAAACCCAGTTATACCTAAACCTGGCTGCTTGGTCAGTTGACTAAAAATCCTACCTTCCTAGTCCACCAAGAGGGAGTAAATGAGTATCTCTAACTACTAGCAGATCATGAGTTTATGTTCTTTTTCTACTGTATGTGTGTTTACTTATGTAAAGATGTTGAGAAATAACTGTTAGCTAACCAGCCAGCTAGGACAGACAGAATTTTCACTGTCTCTGCTCTATAAAGAAAGTTTGAATTAAAAGAACAGGGGATTGCTTGAGCAAATACCAAGTTATGTAATTATTTGGAAATGGTTTAGCAAGCCAGTTTAAAAAGTTGATTTATTCATGTATTAACCAATTCATTTATTTGACACATTCTAATTGTGAACTGTTGTGAGATTTTGATACCATACCCCCTTTCCTTGTCCTAAAAATTAAAATCATCCAGCTTTAGCCAGCTTAGCAAATAATTGTGAGCTATAAACATGAATTGTCACTAACTTGCTTTGTGACATTGGAGAAGTCACTTAACCTCAGTGAAACCTTATAATGTCCTCATCTGTAAATGAGACTATCCATAAGTCCTCCTTAAGCACTTGGCAAATAGACCTTGGGAAGGAAATGATAGATTCAGTTCCTTTGTCACCACTGAGCTGTCACACATCCTCGCTTGCTTTTTGTGCATTAGTACATCAAGGAAGTGCCTCAGGCCCTACCTGTTAATCCATTTCTCTGGCATTAGGGGCTACCTGAGTTTAAGGAATGGTGCCTAAACAAGGTTGCATCATTATAAGATAAGTTAGAGCACAATCCTTGCCATAGAATCAAAGGCATTAATTTGGCAAATAATAGCACATCTTTTAAATAAATAAATGAAAATTAGAAGCTGGAAATAATATACCAAGAAAAGGTTCATATTAAGTGTCACTATTGATATGGGATCCAGATCATCTGAAGACCATTTTAATTTTACATAGTATACTAACTAGAAATGCAATCATAAGGGTAGATTTCTCATGTAATAAATTTCAAAAACATATCCATAATGTGTACTAAAAATGTATCCAACAAAATGAATGTCTAATTTTTTGTAGATTGAAAATAACTGACACGTTTGAATGACCCATCTCTTCATATATTATGCTAAATTGCTAGAAGAGCCATTCCTGTCACAATAACAATACAATGAAAAATGTGTTAATCAAATATCTAGTTAAATCAGTTGTAGAAAATGCATTTTTTATTCAGGTTGCTGAAAGGACAAAGAAAAATGCATTATAGCATTGCGCCTTTCAGATGAATATTACTTGTTTAGCCCACAGGGCATGATGTCACTACATGTTTACAGGATTATTATAATTTTAATTAAACCCACACTTCCAAAGTAAGAATTGCAATGGGAATGTAGCTTGAAACTAATAAGAACAGAATTTTTAAGTGTGCATACTAGCTACTGTTTTAGTAGTATTTATTATATCAAAATGTAAAACAGTCTATTTTGAGTTCTAAAATGTATAGAAATAAAAATAAATATCTCCTTATTCGTTTATTTACCACCCTATCTCTGTACATGAAATCAGGTGTACAAGCGCTTCAGATGCCATAACTGATAGCTTCAGAGGTAGCTGATGGTGACATTTTTGTAAATCTATTTTGAGACAGGGCCAAAGAATCATTTTTGGTTTGGAGTAAAAAGTACAGAGGAAATGAGTGGGAAATGAATAGAAACAAAATGCCCACAGATCAGAAAGTTCTGACCCACATCCTTCTTGTTCGCAAAAAGAAAAAGACAAGAAGAGAAAGATAAGGAAAGTGCACGCTCTTAGAGTTTTCAAGGATCTTTTGTAGGGACCACTAACCAAATAGGCAAAATATGCCCTGGTAATATGACTGATTGAATTCTCTGCACCCGGAAATGCTTTCCTAAACACCTTCTCCCTGGTTTCCAAGAAATGTAAATACATAGTGTGTGCCAGGCCGTGTCATAAAGCTTTACGTGGATTAATTTGTTTAATCTGCACAACAACCCTATGAGTTAAATGCAATTATTATACCCACTTTACAGATGAGGAACTGAGGCAGAGAATGGTTAAGTAATTTAACCAAGACCAGCAAGCTAATAAGTAGCACAGCTGGGACTTGCACTTTCCATACGCACAGCCTGCTCTTCTCCACTCTGCTACACTGACCCCTAACAAGCATTACTGAGTAAGAGTCGACTCCTATCTTTGGGTGCCTGCAATTGGATGCATTTGTGCAGAACATTGGCCTTATGAAATCATTTTAAAATGAGAGTCATTAATAAAAGAGATATGTTATGGAAAGAATACTGTATTAGTTTGCTAGAACTATCCTGACAAAATACCACAGATCGAATGGCTGAAACAACAGACATGTGTCTTCTCACAGTTCTGGAGGCTAGAAGTCCGAGAAATCAAGGGGTTTTCCTTGTTTGTTTGTTCTTTCCTGAGGCTTCCCTCCTGGGCTTGCAGATGGCTGCCTTCGCCCTGTGTCCTCACGTTGTCTTTCCTCTCAGTTCCTGCAACCTGGGTGTCACTTTTGTGTGTCTAAATTTCCTCGTGTTAAAAGAGGATCGGTCAGATTGGATTAGGGCCCACCCTAATGGCCTCATTTTAACTTAAATCACCTTTTCAAAGGCCCTATCTCCAAATACAGTCACATTCTGAGGTCCTAGGAGTTAGGGATTCCAACAATAGAATTTGAAGGGCACACAATTCATACCACAACAAACACTAAGCTCAGTGTTGTTATGGGAGGCCTTATTCTGGTTTTGCTGCTATGTGACTTTGGGTAAGTCATGTCCTTTCATTTGGAGGCCACCTGCTGCCTAAACTTGATGCTGTCTGCCTCTAGACTAAGTTTGCATCTTCAGGTTTCTAATTCTGTGACTCACTCTATCATCTTCATACATACAGACGTATACATAAGGGGGTTTTTTGTTGTTTGTTTTTGCCTAAGTTAGCTAGAGTTTTTGTTGCATACAACTCAAGACCTCTAAACAGAATGTTGACTTTCATTACTCTGGTCTATCCAGTCTGTAAAATGGACTAATAATGCCTACATCATAAGGCTGCTGTGAAAATCGAATGACATATTGTGTATAAAGGGCCGGGTACAATGACTGGAAAGTAGGAGGTACTGAGCAAATGTTCACTTTCTCTTTCTTACTTCCCAGTTGCTGATAGCTTTCATGTTTACTGTTCCACTGCCTTTGACCTTCCCATCAACTTTCAGTATTTATCTAATTTGTTCCTGGCCTAGCATCATAGAAGCTACAAACTTTGTCTTTCTGTCTCCTGTAAGATAGAGATTTCCAAAAATTCAGAGGTAAGTGAGTTGGAGACATTTCCACACAAGTTATAAAACAATAGGCTACATGGTTCAGCTTGGCTTCCAGAATATTCAAATTTTAAGATTTGACAGAATTGTCTCGTGTATCAGGCCTCCAGTGTCTGCCTAGAACACTGGCTCTGGCTGAGAATAATTCTCCAGGACTGAGCAGCAGAGGCAAGACCCTAGGGCTGCTCTGGATCACACAAAAGTGGACAGTTAGCAGAGTATCAGTCCAGCCTGTTAGCCTGATTCTGTTGACAACCAACAGCAACTGTAAGCATTATGTTTTTATGTTGATGCGTTTGAGAAGGTACATTTGGGACTTAGTTATCTACTTAATCATTTGGACATATTTCATAAAATAATACTCGCATGATACTTTTTATCAAAAAAACTACTACACATAATTTCATGTATTTATTATCCTCATTTTCTCTTACTAAAAGTTAGAAATATTGCGTAAGTCTTAAAGGAGTGATGACATTGAAAAAGAAGAAAAAATTATAGGCGTTATTCCTAGATACAGGCAAGATAAGATAGGTTGAATCTCTTTGGCTTAAAAGCAAATGATGAAAAAATAGTTATTTATATCACATGGTAATGAATGATATTCACATCTGCCTGTCATATTTAGTCTGTAAACTACATATAGAGAAATTTGCCATTAGTGATATGGGACAATGCCATGGCCCCAAAATATCCCCCATATTGAAGTGTACTCATTCAAGAGAAACTCACAGAAGCATAGGCTGAGGCAGGGTTTTCAAGACAAATGGCTTCCAGTGGCAGCCAGGAGCAGCACCATTGTGAGCTGTGAGTCTCCTGTCCTTACTTCAGGCAATGACCTCAATTTACTTGAATCTAGAGACCCAGATCCAAAGACATACAGGGTCCAAGATTTTGGAAGCAACTCTGGGTCAAGGAGAATTGTTGAGCAAAGTTCCAGATAAGTCTCTGATCAAAGTTAGAACAGATTCTTAAAGGCAGCTTGCAGGAAGCCATGGTAGGACCCAACCACACCTCCCAGGACACTAGAGGTGACCTCAGAGTTGTGCTCATACTATGTTGTTTACCGATTGTAGGAGCAGTAACAAAGGCAAGAGATTCAGGTTGCCTCCAGGTAAGGTGACAACAGATGATGATGATTTAAAATCTTCAAGTGTCTCATAAAGCAATAGTATCAGTATCAGCCAGGGTTGAGGGGAATAGGGACAAGGGAGGAGGGATAGAGTGATGGCAAGCCAGAAGTGGGGAAAGCGTGGTCATGACTTCAATGATAGTGAGCCATGGTGATGATCAGGGAAGCTTTGGGTTTGAGTGAACAGCAAGGTTTAGGTAAAATGCCTTCACTGCAGTGTGAAATCACTGGGGAGCTATAGGGTGCACACGGTTACTTTAACATCTCCAGGCCAACTTAGAAACCAAACAGGAGGAGAACTATATGCTATATTCACAGTGGCAGCAGTGATGGCACAGGGAGGAGCCCTGAGTAGCTGCAACCTCAGAGGCAACCAGCAGGAGGCAGCCTCTAGCAAGAGATAAACACAAGGGACTTGGAGGTGCACCAGGAGCTTCCAACCTGAACTGAACTGGCCTGGACTTAGGACAGACGGTAGCAGAGGTACTTACTCTCTGAAAATGGAACCCTTTCAAAGACATTGTGAACTTGCATTTTTTTTCTTTTATAAAGCCCTAGAAATGAAACCTGAAAACAATATACTTGGGGGGAAAACACCTACTATTATACCACACCAGGAGACTGGGACAGGAAGAGGGGAATACGATAGGGGAAGCAGGGTAAGTAGAGAAGCTGACTTTTTATTTTAAATTATATAATTTCAGTACAATTTTTCCTTCACAAATTATTTTTTTTCTAATTTGAAAAATAACAGTCTGCTCTTCTGAGGACAAGCACACACTGTTTTATATAACTCAGTGAAAAGTGAGCTTTTGAAATACTAGAGAAGAGCCATTAAATAACAGTAGGAGATAGTTGGTTAATTTATAAACTAAATCATATGTTAGCAAGTTTTCAAAAAGCTTTTTGTGTTCCCTTCTAGCTTGAGACTAATCTAGGAAAGTCTAAGCTTCTATCCTCATAAAAGTCAACACTGTCAAAATTCACAGAATACATGATTTGTGAGCAAGCAGATTTACATAGACCCTAAAATAACAGGGTTTCTTGATGTACTATTGGGTCTTTGTATAGTATTATGGAGATATGCATATTAACTGTAAAGGATCTAATTTAATTGAATAGAGCTGACTTAATTTGCATCTTCTTACAGTATTAAGTGGCATAAAAATCACTAGATTACTTTTTATTTTAAAAATTGCCATTTATTTTTAAAAGTGTTTGGAAGTGTGAAGACATTGTCATGTAGATTTGATCCAGTCTTAAATTTTCAACTTTGTTCATATGAATCCTGACTAAATAACCTTCTGACATTTTTATCCAGTTATGGGAGGCCTCCCACATAAATGCATTTGAATGCTTTTATGACTGTGTGAAATGAATCACTGATGATTCATGAAAGAGACAGTCCTATCATTAGCCTTGATAAGATAGTAATTTGATTATCTGATGGTCCTGTTGCTCATTCCATTTTTGAGCATGAATATTTAAAATATTGGAAGGGCAAAATAATTCCAAAGGAAGAATTGGTCAGTATTTCAAAATAATGTATTACTTCACAATTCCTGTTAACTCTAGCTCCAGAATATCAAATTAGGGGTTTTTTCCTTTTCTTTGTAACAGAGTAAGGAAAGTAATGGAAAATATTTACTTTTGAATATAAATATTCAAATTAGATTTGTGTCAATTTTATCTCCAATTATCAGTTCATATATGTGAATATAAAATGCTATTTGTTAGAAAATTTTAAATCATTGGGTAAAAAATGTTTCTCAATTTATGTTCCTGGAATAGCATGTCTAGAATCATCCATAATAGGTATAGTGTTGCTATCTTTAAAGAACTTCAAAATGATAAAGATGAGTTCTTCAGCTTATTATGAGCCTTTTTTGTCTACTATCATCTTTTAATATTTATTAGGCATGGTTTGTACTCTGAGTATGTAAGAAAAGAATAACATATGACTAGTCCTGCTTATTTGTGTATTTCAACCTTTGAGTGTAGCAAACTTTTTTGTTATTTCCTTTCTTTAGACTTGAAAAGAGATATTAAGCAACTATTTTCACAATCATTCCCCAACTTATCAAGCACTATGGAATGCTATCAATTATATACATATTAGGTTCTTCCATTTTATGCCTTGTCTTCATTTTGAGTTTATTGGCGCTTCTGCTATTCAAAAGATTCCAACTGTGATACCTCTTGAAATCACATGGAGGCTGAAGCGCTATTCACTTATCTCACATTGGATTTGTCAAACAAAGGTATCCCGCTTTATGTAAAACTAATATACATATATCCAAGCTGAGGAAACAAATGATGGGCAGTTTTTTATTAAATACCTACTGTTTACAAAGTATTAATATCTACATCCTCATTTCTAATTTCCCTAACAGATCTTAAAGGTATGTACTATTTTGTCAATTTTAAGGGACAACAAGGCTCAAGGAGAATTGTGCAGCTGTGGTCTGAGAAAAAAAAAATGAGTAGTAAAGCCATGATTCATCTCACTCCAATAACCAAAGCTACCTTTAAATCCAATGGTTTGTGTGTCAGCTTTTGCTGCCACTCAAACAGAAATCATTGGGTTTAAAGGTAGCTTTTTTCCTACCAGCACACCACCTAAATTGGACAAAAGGGAAAATTTCTCTGACACATTTAAAAGCTTCTAGGAAGTTAATTCACAAGAAAAATAACATCTAACACATATAGTGAAGAACTAACCTAACTTTGGATAACTGTGTGTTGACTGGATACTGTAAAGCTAAAGAGTAAAATAACTATATAAAGATACTATATCCTACAAAGTAAATCTGTTTTTAAAGGCTTATGATTTAGCAAGTCTATAGCTACTTTATATTTTAGCAATTTTTTAACTACATTACACTTTCTGTAGCTAGAATTGAACAAATGAATGACTATATTATATATAATGAGAGCCAGGTTTTTCACTGTCAGAGAAGTTACATGTAAAGAAAAGGAAAAGGCCAGACTGTTAGTTTAGAATCAGAGCTCTCAGTTTGGTTTTTAATATATAAACATAGAGACATAGAAATAAATATAAATGCATGTGCATGTGAGTGTATGTTGGCTGAGAGGGCCCAGAAGCAATTATACCCCAGTAGCAGTGAGCATACCCAACACCCAGATCTTGGTGTCTGGATATCATTCTCTAATAAAAGGAAACAGGGCTTCTTGGAGAAGTGGTTAATTCCAGGGCCAGGGAAGAAAAAGACAATAAGCCTGAAACATCTTATGGTGTCAAAAAATAAGAAAGTTCTCAAAAAAGAATCATGATATGTAAAAAGGACAGAAGAGTCAACCTGAAGGAGTTCCCAATGACTAAAGCCAAGACAATTTAAGTAGCAAAACAAATACTACTACTGGGTTATAACTCATAAAATAAAATATCCATAAGTCTAATATGAATTAATAATTGAATAAATATGTAAATGTAGAAAAGGTAACTCTTTCTTATAAAAATATTCCAATTAATAAATATAGAAGAAGAAAATTCAAAATCACCATTAGACAAAAACCATAGTAATAACTGTTGTAGGCAAAATTCACCAAATAATGAAAAAAAATCAGTAGGTAAAAGTTTGAAGAGAAGCAGGATATGTTCATAGTTTCAACACATCACCCCAAGATATTTATCTCTTACAAAGTGAATAATATTAGCATTACAGGGACAAAACCTAACAGGCTTTGTCATCTTAGCTATGTGAACAAGGTTAACATCACCCGTTAGCCTTGACATAGCAACATCACGTTTCCCCTGATGTGATGCACAGAGAAGGATACAATATCTCCTCTCTGGTATTATTATCAACAAAGCATAAACTCAATATGATCATCACAAGATATCAGATAAACCCAATTTAATATTTCATCTTTGGAATAACTGACGACCTCTTATCAAAAGTGCCAAGGTCATGAAGGACAAGGAGGAATTGTCTTAAGTTGGACAGAGTCTGAAGAGACACAAGAACAAATACAATGTAGGATCCTGGACTCCATCCTGAAATATAAAAAAGACATTTGGGGAAAAACTTGTGGACTGCTAATAAGGTCTATACTTTACATAATACTAATATGGTAATTTTAACTTCCTGGTTTTGGTAATTATACCATGTTTATTTAAGTTTTGGGAAGCTGATGTAAGGTTAGGTGAACTCTGTACTATTTTTGCAACTTTTCTGTAAGTTTAAAATTATTTCCAAGTTAAAAGTTAAAAATATTGTTTTAGTTCTATGACAACACTATGAGATAGGTAGTATTACCCTCATTTTCCAGAGAAGGAAACTAAAGAACAGAGAAGTTAATAAATTTGCCCAAGATCACCAAGTTAGAAAATTTCAGAGCCAGGATTCAAATCCAGGCAGTCTGGCTTCAAAGCTCAAGATCTTAACCACTGTCATTTGATGTGATCTAAGGCCCAGCTAATTCATAAATGTTTATACTTTCTTTTAATTCTGCTTTGACATATTAAGGTACTACAATATTTCAAAAAACACAACCCTGGAGAAAGAAATGCATATTTTACCATGTTCCATGCTAAGTGATGTAAGAAAACTTCAGTCTCTGCAAGGAACTCAAACACTTCACTCACATATAATCAGCAATCAGAAATAACATAACTGAATAAAAAGCATTATGTGATTGTTTTCCTCTGCTCAATAATATTTGTAATTATGATGTTAAGTAGGTAATGTATAGCAATTCAGCCAAAAGAAGCATATCTCTGTATTAAATTACAAACTGGATAAATGTGAATTATGTGAAAACATTATGATAGTAACAAAATATGATTGAGATTTAAATTAAAGGAGAGAAGAATATCTTCCAGATTACAAATATTTAAACCAGAAAGAAATAAGTAATTTTCTTCTATGATGATAAGACATCCAAAAAAGTAAAATTAGTCCTGAATGGAGAGTATATTTGATAAATATATAATTTTCTGTGATGTTTACAAACTTAAGACTGTTTAAAAATTTTAAAATACAAAAACATCATCCTACTTAATATATATTGAAGCCAAACCAGGAAGAAGTATATGGGAAAATATTTTTGTGTTATTATTTTGTGCTTTGTTATAGCTTGATACATATTAAATAATTTATGGCTACTCATACTTTCTGCTCTTAAAACACACTATAGGAAAATGCTATTTGGATACAGTTAAGCCTTCCTGAAAAGTACTTGTAACAAAAGCTTTTCCATTTAATGGTTAAAATAAAGTAAATAGAATTTATGTCTGTCCTGGGCCCAATTAAACTTCCATTCAAACTTGTCCTGACCAGAAAATAAATTGCCTATGGATTCTGAATATGGGTTTTTGCACACTTGGAGGGAAAAAAAAGAGTACATCTGTGGAGAACTATGATTTATGAAAGTATTGATTTCTTTGTTAAATAATGAATTAGATGTCCTACCACAATATTATTTATCAAACTTTTTTGTCATATAATTAAATTGTCACATAATGGATTGTACCCATATAGATTCATTAAATATTAAAAACTACATGTGACACTACTCACCTTATCTTTGGCTAACAACACATTTCCTCTATTCTTTTCCATTATGGTCAATCAGGGCAGGCACCATTCTTACTATCAACACTTATAGCCCTTGCTTACCAAGGCTCGGAAGCCATGAGCACATTCCCTCGGCTTCTGCAGGAAACCATGCAATGACTGAAACTATCCACAATTCGAAAGCAAATGGCATGGAAAACATTCCATTCAATTCGAGACAACTTAACAAATGAGTATAAAGGGAAAAGTTTCCTATCAAATAAACAAACAAAAAAAAATTTGGACATATTAAAATTAGATTTTCATTTGACCAACCCCACCCACGTTGATCACTCCTGATTTTCCCCTGAAACCTCTGCTACAGCCCTGCCTTGCCCTGGGCCCTCTGGGTTGTTTCTCAGTGTGCCTGGCCCTCCATATATTGTAATAACTACAGCCACCCGCAAAGTGTCACCAGCTACATAAATGTATTTCAGCCTTTCCCTGATCACTAACCCATATTCCCACTTGCGCTGACCTTCCCCTAGGACTACCTTGAAGTCTTCACCATAATTAATACTTTTAGTAGTCACGTAATCCATCCCCACCTCCTCCCACCCCACAAATGTAATAGATACTTGTTTCTCTACACTTGACATTCAAGAGCTAACATTGCTTTGGAATTGAATTCCTGTATCCCATTAACCACTTCCACAGCTGTATGGGGCAGCTTTCTGTGGACTGGGAGATGCTGAGGCAGTTCATAATAATAAAAGCTAACATTAATTGTATGCTTACTATATGTCAGGCATTATGCTAAACTTTTTAATGTGCATTACCGTACTCAATCATTATGACAACCCTATGAAATGGGTACTCAGAATTTTCTTGTTTCATTTATGAGGAAACTGCAGATTAAAGAGCTTTAGTAATATTTTAAGGTCACAGTGCCAGGAAATGACAGCAGAAATTCAAAAATCGAATTTGTCTGACTTTGGAATCAATGTTCACAGGCTCTATGCTCCATTGCTTCTCAGTGATTAGATGAAAATAAAAACCGAAGATCAAAGGCAATTCTTATTCTAAAATCTTTGTAATGGGCTGGTAATTTATTTTAAAATCCAATAATTCTGTGGTCATGAATTATCTCTGCTGTTATCTTAAAATCTAAAATGGTTCTTTTTCATTAAAGAATGAGGGGGTTTCAAAAAGCTCTTATTTTCTATAGTACTTCCCTTAAGAATCCTAACCTTTTTATTACAGATGAATTGGAAACAGAAATAAGGATATATATCTTCCAGAGGCCATAGAATACATGAACTTAAGTGTCTTAGGTCCAGCCGAACTTGCAGCCCTTTCCAAAGAGCAGCGCTTTCTTTCCAGACAATAGAAAGGATGGACAGGATGTCTACAATGAGTGGGGCACTTTGGGGAATTAAACATGAGAGAGACCCAGTCCTGCCCTCTGAGAATTTTTCCACTAAACATAAAAATGGATCTAAGTGCTATAAGGATATAAGCAAAGTCATGTAATGAGCTCTCAGTCTAGACAGAGAGAGAAAGACATGTGGGGAAGACAGAGAGAAAACTGTTATCTGGGTATTTCAGGATAGGCTTCCTGGAAGAGTCAGCTTTAGAGAATAAGAGACAGATGCCAAAGAATGAGATCAATTAAAGGCATTCAATAAATTTGTGGATTAAATGAATGGGTAAAAGAATGAGGGAATTTGACTTTCTAGAGAAGGAGAGAGAGCAATTCAGAGGAGAAAAGAACTTAAAGGAAGTCATGGAAACAGAAAAAGTCTTACAATTACATTGAGCAATTACTATAGTATTGGTTTTTATTCATTCCTGTGTTTATTCACAAATCATGTGCTGTGTACCCGGGGCTGTACATTGTATACAGAAGAAAAGAAAAAAAAAAAACAAAAAAGACACTGTGCCCTGTCTGTGTTTACAGTGGTTAGATTTGAAGAGTATTCAGTGCTTGGGAGTGGAAAAGGTAAGTTGGACTTGGGTCACAGAGAGTCTGAAGTGCTGGACTAAGGGCTTTAGAGTTGATTCCTAAGGTAACCGAGATCCTTTGACTACTTTAAGAAGGAGAATGTCATGATCAGTTCAGAATCAATTTGTGCTGAATTGTATATCAGGTTAAAAAGGAGCTATAAGACGGGAAGTTTTCCTTGGTATGGAGGTGCCCTTGTAGTTCTGAGGCAGCCTGAATTGCTGAACCGGAAAGGAAAAGTATACGTGGACAGGAATTCTTGTCTGTGGAATAGTGACGGGAAAGGAGGCCAATGCTGATGGGGAGAGAAGATGCTGAAAAGGTGGTTACTGAGGGTTGCCTTATAGAAATTTCAGATTTTCTGAGGATATAGTATAGATGGACAATTGCTTGTGTCTAAAGCACAGCTGTGAAGTCTGGATAAAAATCCCAACACCTCCACTCACCAGCTCCAACGTGGTAGAACAAAGAACTTAACTTCTGTAAGTCTTGTTCTCTGACTCATAAAATGTGAATAATAAACGCTCCCTACCTCTTGGTAAAAAGTGCAAAGATTAAACATGAATATGCAATGAAAGCATTTAGTACAATTTTTAGCACACAGTAAATGCTGAAAAAATATTAAAAGTGTTCCATGATATAAAGGTAGACACATCAGTAAAAGTTCAATTGCTTTGTTGACTTCTTTACTACAGCCCAAGGGGCCACTCTGAAAGTTATGGGTTGACCGTAATGACAGTTGTGTAGGTCACGGTCCAACCAGGACACAACAATCACAGCAAGTATTTGAACAGAGAGACTTTAATATAAAAAATTGTTAACTAGGTGTAAAGTTATTGACTAGGTAACCGAAAAGACATGAAAGAACTCTAAGTCACTACAGGGTTAGCAATTCTTAAGTCATTACCACCCCTATGGCAGGCTGAATAAAGAGAATAGGCTGGAGTTATTAAGACTTGGAAAAGCTGGAACCCAGATCTCAGAGAAGGGTATACTGCATGGCTAGGACTAGTGTCTCAGACCTTGAAACAAGGCAGAGCCCTGTGAGGCAGGGATGTAGAATGCAGAGAAGGGGACCCTGCTTGACTTGTTTTGGTGTTTCTGAGATCAGAAGGGATCCAATGGGGTTGAGCTACAACAAGGCTGGGGCTGTTGTCTCTGAGGGGAGCCATGATGTAGCTAGCTCTGCAAGCTCAGGGGAACAAGGCAAACTGAATTCAGCTGCTACTACAATAAGGTCTTGCTGCAGCTGAAGTGAAAAAGCTCCCAAGAAGTGTAAGGAGCAAGGTGCTTCTTGCTCCCCCAGTCTGCCATTCTCCCACCAATGCCTCTTATTGGCAGAACCACTGCAGACAGCAGTGGGCAAAGCAAAAATGTGTCTAGCAGAGCTGCAGTTCCAACATCACAAAGTGAGTATTGAAAGGTGAGTCTGGCGCCCCGGAGATAATAGCTTACCAACTGGAACAAAAGTTAAAAATTAATTTTGAAAATGGATAAAATGAAAAAAAAAAATCAAAAACACTTTCTCAACAAAATACATGACATGGAATGAATTTTAGTATGAACTTGAGGTGAAAATGGTGGAGCTATATATGATGTGGGCTTAGTGGTTGTATTTTTGTTTTATTGGAAGGATATGTAAGTGGACAGGATTTTAGTAATCAGACGTGGGAGGAGAAGAGAGTAGCCTGTCTAGAGAGAAGATGAGACAGATTTTTAAAAATCTGGGATAAATTTGGGAAAAGATCCAGGTAAACATCTTTAAAATATTTTTCTGTGGGTTTTGAAGTAAGTGTGAAGTAAAAAAAATTCATAAATATTTTCAGAATTAGGATTGTTGATGTGTATTAATATAATTACTTATTTATGATGCCTGCACCAAAGAGGGCTCCGGGTTACAGCAAAGCCAGCCATAAAAAATATAGGAACAATAAGATTGGATACACTTATATTAAACATATATTTGAAGGAAATATGTATATTTTAAATCCTCACATTATTGTGATAGGATGACTTGGGAATTAGTGTAATTTTTTGGTTATTTCTATAAGCCATTGTTACCTATTAAAATAAATGACTGTTTTTACTAAAAGTAAGTGGAAAACAAAACAAACTTATGCAATTCAAATTGTTAATAGATGATAAAATTTTTTGGCCCATCTTAAACATTGAAAATAAAGCTTTAGATACTTTAAGTAGATATTTTCCTGTGAATCTATAATCAAATAAATTCAAAATAAAATGTTAAAAAGTATATATTTTGCATTCTTAAAACGGAATGAAATGTAGAAAATTGTCTTAAATTTAAGGAGCCCAAAGAGAAAAGAGAACTAAATGCAATACATGATTCTTGATTCAATCTTAGATCAAAGAACAAAAAAGGATACTAGGAGGATATTTAGGAAAGGCTGAATGTGGGGTATCTATTAAATAATAGTATTACATCAATACTAAGTATTCTGAGTGTGTTAATTGTGTTATGGTTATATAGGAAAATGCTGCCATATTTAGGGTAAACTGATATCGTGCTTTCAAATTATTCTCAAAAGTTTCAGAAAATAAATAAATCATAATTATATATATATGAGAGGTGAAGTGTCAACAATTGGTGAAGGGTATATGGGCATCCAATGTACTGCTCTTGCAACTTTATTTTGTATTTGAGATATTTCAAAATAAAAAATTAAAGAATAAATAAAATAAAACTTTTATAAAAAAGAGTAGTCAGTAGCATTAAAGAAAACATAAATGGAACAATCCTCATTATCATTTAGTTTTATTCTTTATAAAATTTAAGTGTTAAAATGATTAACATTTTTTATAATTAGGATTAAAGTTTATATTCTCACTAATCTCATCTTAGTTGCAAAATAAGGATGTTGGTGTACAAAATATTTTATGCTGCTTCCAAGTCTGATATTTTGTGATCTTGTGTAAATTTAATGATGTTGGACATAAGGAAGTAGAATCTCTTGCAGATCTTGACTTGATTTCAAATCCAATCTAGTAGAAAGGTGAACGATTACATTGTCAGTGTTTTACCAGAAAATAATTTGGGAAACAGAGCAATAGGTGTCAATTTTCAGAAAATAGTTTTGGGGTTTGTTTTTTTGCTTGTTTTGTTTTGCTGCAATTCAAACAATTCTTCTAGTTTTTCCATTATTATTGCTTTAATTCAGCCATATTCAGAAACTACATTTCTTTGGGCCACTAGAGTGCCATGTTGTCCTACTGTTTAGTACTTCACAGACTGTTACTCCATTGGTTAATAATAAACATAATTTATTCAGTCTCCAAGAGAACTATGCTGTGGAAAAATACAGTTCCAAACATAGCACAAAAGAATGTGTTGATTTGGATGTTTGTTTTGTTTGTTTTTAAGAATCCTAGTGTCAATATTCCACATTCCTGAAACAATTATCTGGTGTATAAATAATTTGAACCTTGCTCAATCTTTTCTAAAAGAATAAGTGTTGGATAAGCTCCAGTTATCAAAGTAGACAGTTAAAATATTTTCTTAAATGCAAAAAATTAATTTGGTTGTAAAAAGGGGTGAGAATTTTATCCAGTAAAATTTACTGATTATTGAATAAATTTGTATATAAAAAAAGTTTAAAAATATAAGTTTAAAATACAAATTACTTGACAAATACTAGTGTTGACTAATATTAAATCCATGACTTATGTTTGAAAATTATTTTTGACATATTTAAATTAAAAAATCAGTTATGAATAGGTCTCAGGGTTAGGAGTCACATTTGTTTTGTGGAGTAAGGAAGAAGACAAATAAGAACAGACAAGGTACTGCTCTTACAGTGCCAATAACCAAACTGTTTAAAATCCACTAATGATAATAGCATCAACAATATAAACTACTTATCAGATCATATGTTATTATTTGTCCCTTTTGAGAAGTTATAATTTAAATCACAGATATTTCTTTGAAGGAATGAAAAATCTTCATATATAAGTTCAAATATATATATATGTTCATATATATGTTCAAATAACATATACCTATGTTATATTTAATCTAACATGGAGGCAAACACACATCACCCACTATATTTCAACCTCCTCGCCCATCCATCCCTTTCCAACACAACCTCATCCCCAGAGAAACTTAAACATATTCAAAAGGAAATTGAGATTAAAACAAAAACAATAATAAAAAACAATCTAGGAAAATAAGGAGGAAAAAAGAACACAAAAGGCAATGAATGAAACACTGAGACCAACTAAATCATTAAAAATACATGTTAGGTAGAATGTGCACTAATACAGTGACCCCCTGTTTACATCTCACCCTGTTTGAAGATAGAACTTTGTGTCACCTTAGATGGGGACAGTGTGCCTGCTCACGTTCCTTTCCTCTCCTCAGAGCTAATCACTAGTCTGTATTCTGTGTATCATTCTCTAGCTTTCCTGTGTAATTTTACAGTATGTGTTTATACGTCTGCAATCTGAGTTTTTTAACACTGAGTGCTAACCAGGTCTTATATTCTTTCTTTATTCTTTTTTTCCTCCCATCCCTTCCCTCCCTCCCTCCCTCCTTACCTTTCTCTCTCTCTCTCTCTCTCTCTTTCTCTCTCTTTCTATTTTGAGGGAAAATGTTTCTATTCCTAGGGACGGGATTCTAAGCTCTGTTTGCTGATAATTAACAGGTTGAAGTTCTTGACAGTTTTGCAACATGAAGGTGCAAGCAAGTAGCAGTTATTTCCAAGCCATCACATTTTGCTCACAAAAATTCTATTTTTACCACAAACACACAAGGCATGGGGCTTAGAGTGGTGGCTTCAAACTGTGTCTAAGCAGAATTCTGGAATAGAAATAACCACCCAAATTGCAAGCATTTTTCAAGCTCTAACATTGCTCAGATATAGCCTAAGAAATAGCATAGCATGATCAATTGGAGTAATATTGTTTTGGGAGCACGTAGATTATTTTGAATTTCAAGAAAACACAGGAAAGGATTAAACTTAAGACATTAATAGTGGCTAAAGTGTAGTAAAACCGTGCACATTAACTTGATCATAAATTCAGCTGTTAAAAGGCTTTTGTTAAACAAAATTAATTTGTGGTCCTGTGTATATATCTACCATTACAAACTTTAAATCATTTTTATTAGTCAGAAGACTTACTTTACTTGCATGAGTCAAAAACCCACTTCAGATGGCTTAAGTGTTTAAGGAAGAGAAGGGGTTTGTTGGGTCAGCAGTCTGTTCTGTTCTTGGTGTGCTCTTGGCCGAATAATGACCAGACACAGCAAAGTAAGGCAAGCATGAGGTGAAGTTTATTGAGTAAAGTAAGATAAGTTCCCCACAGACAACGAATGGACCCCCTGTTGTAATAGGAGGGCCCAGGTTATAGTCTAGGGTCCTGTTTTATATTGCCTAGGCTGGGCCCTCCTCATAGTTCAAAGGCTACCATTGAACCACTTTGATAGAATTGGGAGTTACATAACCTGAGTCTTATTGCACATGCAGATTTCCCATGAGCCTCTCTGAAAGCCCATTGTGGGGGTGAACCACCATCTACATTTAAGCTAATGACATGATAATTAGCCTTAGGTTGTTCTAGGTCACCTTCCAGACCCTAATGTACCTGTGCTGCTTGGCCTGAGGGCTAGTGAATCCTCTGCATTCTTTTGCAGTTGGCATGCTTCTGATTGGCAGATTGGTAGGGTGTTCCTTCCTCCCCCAGGTGTGGCAATTGCTGCAGGCACCCGCCTTTGTCCCCAGGAGGGTCGTCAGTCCCTCACTGTCTACCTAACAGGTTGAAGGTTCCCATAATTGCCAGTCAAAATGGTTTCAAGCATAGATGCATATTCAGGCACTCAAAACAAATGGGATCTATAGCGCTACATCTCTCAGCTCAACTTTTCTGTCATCTTTAGAAAGAATTTTTCCACATGTTGGTAAAATTAGCCCCCAGTAGCTACAGGGTTCTGGTTCTAAGCTCCTGAAGGAGAAGAGCTCTACTTTCCTGATAATTCTGTTAAAGATCACAAGAAGGATCTCTGTGGTTGGATTGCTCATCCTTGAACCACTGTAGTCCCGCTAAGGTATTCTTAGGTTGGACAGGCCAAGGTGATGCCCCCCTTCTAGGAGACTGTAAATCTTGTCAGGTCGTAGTTGTCTGTTCTCAGTTCTTCGTGTGCTCTTGGCCAAAGAATGACCAGACACACCGAAAGTAAGGCAAGCGTTAAACAAAGTTTATTGCGGAAGGACAAGATAGGTTTAGAGAGCAAGAGCAAGACACGTTTGCCACAGATGAAGAACGGACCCCCTGTCATAACAAGAGGGCTTTGGTAATGGTCTGGGGTCTTGTTTTATAGTGTCTGGATTGGGCCCTCCTCCTGGTTCAGATGTCACCATGGAACCACTTTGATGGACAGTTAGTGACATGATAACTAGCCTTAGGTTACTCTAGGTCACTTTCTAAATCCTACTGTGCCTGGGCTGTCTGGCCTCTGGGCTGGGGGATTCCCTGCATTCTTTTGCAGATTAGCAGGGGTTCCTCCTTCCCCCAGGTGTGGCAGTAGCTGGGGGCAGGATTAAAGGCGGGGCAGCACCAAGAAGGGTGCCCCACCTTGTCCTTCTTCCCACATGGGGCATTGCTTGAGGCATCACCAAGGTAAGGCACCTGTCTTTGTCCCTAGGAGAGCGAGAATCCCTCTCTATCTAACAATCTCACAAGAGCAGGGACTCTGTCTTATATCTTTTTGTATACTCAAAGTGTAGCACAAACCAAAGTTACTTAACTTATATTTGTTGAATGAATTGTCTTAATTTCACTAAGTCTTAGTTTATGCATACATTAAATAAGAAATATATGACTAGCAACTTAATGTATACGTAGAGTGGCCCTCCAGCCCTAGTTGTGGGCTATTATTGTTGGAATCACACAATTTTTTTAAAAGCATTGAAAAATTATGAGAAGAAAGTGAAAAACTATGTGAATAATTAAAGGAAAAAAGTAGTTACACTTGAAATGAAATGCCATGGTAATGTTTTTCTTTACAATTCTTCAATTACTTCCACTTCCTCCTTTTTAAACTTCATTGATATTCACAGAGGAAGGACCTGCCTTTGTTTTTGTGTGGCTCCTAGCTACCCTTGGACCACCTGCAAGTTTATTGGTCCTTATTTCTCAGATTTTCCCCTCCCTTGTTCTTATACTTCACCCTCTCAAACTGTTGTTTGATTGCAACCAAGTACCTCCCCTTCTGTGCTAGGGACTGTACCTTACAGACAGTCTTTCCTGGAGGAAATGCTTCTGCTACCTTTGCCTTACTAAATGGAGGATGTTGTGCTCCCTGCAGGATTTCTCATAGCCTAGCAGCAAGAAAATTTACTTCAGCAGTGAAAAAATATGGGTGTAGATGGGACTTCAAAGCAGCTTCATTTCCAACAAATTGGCTATTAGTAAAAGACTATGGTCTCATTAGGAGACCAAAGGCTAACTCAGAATTACTAGAGGGCTATGATTGTATCTTCCTCTGACTAATTTCAATCACTTCTATCAGAGGTAGTAGCTGCACCCACAAATGAGGTGGGCGATTAAAATTATATTATGCACCATTATCTGAGGATTATTATTCACTAGGCATCTTGCTAAGGATTTTATGTGCATTGCTAAATTTCTGTGACAAGATGTTTAGTTGATATTAACAATCCCACTTTATAGATGCAGAAGGTGTGTTAGGATGCTGCAAAACTTACCTGAGTTCACTCAGTTTACAAGGGAAGAACTGAGATTGGAATCCAGCTTTGGACACCGTGTCTTATGTATTTTGCCTTTGTGCTATAATGTGTACCTTAAATTCAGAGGAGATGTTTGTCTTGATCAACTTTTTAATATATTTGATACATACAAAAATATATTTAATGCAATTTAGCAGTATATGTACAACTAAATTTATATCTTTATGTTAAGCCTTTATATCTTTAGTGCTTTTCTATGCTTTTTGTAACATTTCTGCAGACATTTAAATTTAAAAGAATAAAATCTCAGATAATTAGCTGTGTCAGCATTTTGAAGAATATGGTTGAAAGTCATGGTTTTGGTGGGAAAAAGAGCCCCAGGCATAAAAGCATAAAATTCTACTAGAAAGCTCAATGATGCTTGTAAAATAAGAATAGTACCATTAGAAAAATAGTGACAGGTTATGGCCTTTGTTTCTTTTTTAATTCTAGCACTGTTCTTCCTATTTTTCAATATTTTTCCTTATATGTGACCTATAAAAGTAGTTCCTTCTTTGTAACTATCATGTTGATTGAAATATATTCAGGATATTTACCCTTTATTACAAATTTTGTGAGGTTCCTTGAGAGAGTTCATTTCAGAATACAATACCCATATAAACTCTAATTCTAACAACATCATCTTGGTTTTTTGTTTTATTTTGTTTTGTTTTTTTATATATACCAAATAACAAACTTTTTATTATTATTGTTTTTTTATGTATACCAAATTACACTAAACTTATAAATCCATATATCCTACTCCCTTCCCTTAGGGCAATATTATTAGAGAAATATCACTTATCTGAATTATGTATGAATTAGTTAATTCATAAAACTCATATATTCTCTTCTCTTGGGGTAATACTGTCATAGGAATTCTCACATACCTATAATTAAATAATAAAATTATTACATTCTTGTTACAACTGCTAAATAACTACATTATTTTCCATTCGATATTTGTCTTTTCTGACTTTTCTAAACATGCTTTGTATACATTTTTAAACTTTATTTTTACATATGTAGTCATGAGAATGATGTAGTTTTTACATGCTTAGTAAATTCGGCCATTTACCAAGCTTCTCAAATCATTTAAGACAAAGCCAAAGTAAAGATTTGCTGTTTTGAAAATTGCATTTCCTAAAATGAAATGGTGGAAACTTGCTTGGTGATTCTTATATCTAACTATGCTGCTATTTTCATCAGTGAAACTGCAGGTTTCATAATTAAATATAAAAATTGAGGTGTTCACACAGATATGCTAATAGCTCCATTAAACTTCTCCCTTTATATGTAAATTCAAGCCCAGATGTTGCATCATTTGCAAATCTTGCAATTAAAGCATTTTATAACTTCGGTTATGCAAAGGGGCAGCAGACTGGAAAATGGGTAAAATTGCTTGGCTAGGACATTACCATGGCAACACACTGACCTCCATTCAATTAGTTACCACTGAAGATTCAGCTATTAATTATAGTGGTCAAAAGTGGATATCATATGGATCTCCTCTTACCTTTTTAATATGGACATTTTTCACTCACCATCAATCTTTGACTTTTAGAAGCAAGGCTCCCAAACTGAAGTGTTAAAAGTAATACTGTTTAAGTACTGATGGAAGAAAGGGTCAGGAAAGGAATCTCATTTATCAGCCATATTCAAGATAGTTCTTCAACTTTCTGTAATCTAAGCACTCTGTCAGGCAAGCTTCAAAGTGAATATTCATTACTCCTCATTTTCCTCATTGAACCCTTTACATTATGTGTGTCAGCAATTACCTATCACTCTAGAAAGCCCTCATTAATTAGGGCCACAACAATCACCAGAGGGCCTCTGAAATAGATAGATGCCCCATTTTGGGTTGAGTTTTACACTTTTGAGCAAAAATGTTATTATTTTCTTGTCAGGGTATAAAAGAAGTGTTAAGAGTTAATTATGGAGGCACTTTATAAATAATGAAAAAACATTTCTTTTACATTTTTATTACATACTTGAAGATACGAATCTTGTATTCAATGAAGTTAAAACATTGTTATTACAGAATATGTTTTAGTCAGTGCATCCATAGTCCAAAAATAATAAACACTTTGAGACACATCATAGCATGGTGATCAGCCAAGATAATATATTAACACTACATAGATCATGGCTGCTTCATTCAACAAAGGTTTACTGACCATCTACTGTGTATGAGGCGCTGTTCAGTATGCTGGGGATATAGGAATATTCAAGGGTGGCAAGATCCCTGCTCAATAGGAAGGAATAGAAAATAATCAGATAAAAAGGACAATATCAGTTCATAAGAAGTACTATGCCAAAGATTAAAACAGACCTGAAGAATTACTCTGTATCCATTTTGGATAGTGGTAGTCATAACGCTAGCAGTATGAGTGAAAATTAATGAACATATTCATAAAAGTTTTCATTGAATACAGTTTATGTGTACAGGGGTAGATAAATTTAAAGTTCAAATAAAAAATAAAGATATCTTAATATTCACTTGATTTCACAACAGACATAGGCATGTGAATGTTGGGCAGTTCTGATGAACAAATTCCTTTGGTTAAAGATGAAAAGCAAAGTTACTGATCTTTTTTTTAATGAATAGTATGGCTGTGAATATTCATGGTGCACATGTGCAAGAATTTCTCCTGTTACTATCTATTCTCAGAGGTGGAATTGCTGGTTTTTACCATAAAAGAATAGTCAAAAGTCCATCAACAGCAAAGTGAAGAGATAAATTATAGTCTAGTCAACAATAAAACATAATATAGCCATGAAAATTCATGAATTATAGCTAACTACAAGCAATTAAGACTTAATAAAAAGTTGAATGAAAAAATTAGGACCTATAAAATTGCATGCTAATATTTGTAAAAATAAAATTTTTAAAAAACCGACAGATTAGAATACCAATACATGTAATATTGATATATATATGGATTTTTTTCCCTTCAAGAAAAGAAATGACAATGATAACATTCAGGATATTAGTTATCTTGGTTGGAGGAAGGAAACAAAGAGCTAGGGTAGGGAGAGAGCACATAGACCCGTTTAAGTATTTGGTAATCTTCTAGGTTTCGGGTTAAGGTATGGGTTCATCGTTATTCATTATAGCATTAAAAATTAATGAACAAAAGAAAGAAGAAAAGAAAGAGGAAGAGAAGAGAAAGAAAGAGAAAGGCCAGCAGTCAGGCAAGAAGGCAGACAGGAAGGCAGGAAGGGAGGAAGGAAAGGAGGGGGTCATATACCAATGATGATAATGTATCATAAACCAGAAATGAGAATTAATCCAATTATTTAAACAGGAAGTTCTTAAAAATAAAAATAAGTTTTTATTGTATGACTATTGCATTTATACAAAAGACTTGCTTTAACAATAAACAGAATAATTTCTTAGAAATTTTGGTTTAATGATGGCATATTATTCTTGCTTTGGATATATAAGTTTTTGATGCATCTGTTTTCAATCACATTAGTTTAATTATTAAACAACTCTTTCGTGTACTTAGCTCAATTTTAAGTATGCTAAGCAAAAGCAGCCAAGAGTGAACAATAAAATCTAGTAAAATGGGTATAATAAGTTGATTGTGGCAGAGTTTTGTCAAGAAATTGTTGTGACTAAAAGTGCAAGTGCTGGGCTTGTTGCTTTGTACCCTCAGTAACATATCACCGATGGTAGCCAAAATTTCATAGTGTCTGTCAGTAACTAAAAGTTCATTGTTTATTTTTGGGTCAAAATTAGTTAAAATTGGCATGAAAATACCTGATAGTCTATGTTCCCATGAAAGCATTCTTATATTTTCTGTTCCATGAAATGCAATCAATGCCCTTAGCTTTTATATCACTCAAAAAATAATAATCATCTCTCAAAAAAAAAAACTGCACTATTAATCTCTTCTCTCACCCAGCACATTACCTTCACTTGTTTGAAGGCATTACTCATAAAGATCAGTTAAAATTGGCCAAACACTAAAGCCATCTCCCCAAAATTAACAAGGAGCAGCCATTGGTGGCAGAAAATAACCGTTCAGAATGAAAAGAGTGGCCTACTTGATGGGCAATTGTAAGGCTCATTACATTTTTTTTTAAGTTTTTAGAGACTTGAAGCTACTGACCAAAGGTACATCATAAGTCATTTCTCTCGCTGAAGACTTCAGACCTCTGAGGCATTCTGGCAGCCTTGGACTTGCGGTCACTGCTCTTTTGCCTGAGGGCATTAAGAAATCCCTGAAGTCTGCAGTGAAAAAGGATTATCACCTAAATCCCTTCTTACTTCTTCATTTTAACCAATCACTTGGCTCATTTTATGTAAAATTTAAAGTTAGCAGCATTATAATTGCAATGCTTGGTCTTTAACTGGCTTTCTCTTTGGAAGAACCACAATTCAAATGCTAATAAAGTTTCTAAGTATCTCCTAGCTTGATTTTCCTTTTTTTTCTTTTTAGGTTTCCTATCTTAGATTTCTCATCTTTTTACCGTACTTTTCACCTGGGTACTTCTCTAAGTTTTTCTTGGCCTTTTTAAACTTTTTTTTGTATTTAAAATAATAAAAATGCTATGAAAAAGATATATATTATAGAATTACATTAAAAAGTGCACATTTCCTATATCCCAGTACCCAAACGTAGTTAGTATGAACTTTTTTTGTTTTGCCTGTGTTCTTCCAAATGCTTTTATCTATGTACATATTAACAGGTTATTATATTATCCTTCCTGTATAGAATTTGATCATCCTTTATCTTTTGTGTTGAAACTTGCTTTTGTAACTTAACAATTTGTCTTGAATCCTATCTTTCCATGTCAGAATATAAAAACTAGTCTCATTCATTTAAAAGTTGAATAATATTCCATTGAATATAGCTAAGTTATTTTATTTAATTAATCTTTTTTTATTAATAGTTACTATGCTCTCATAAAGAAAGATGCAATGACAGTATGAATTTCCAAAAGATAAATTCCTAGAAAGAAGCCTTCTGACATAAGATACATTAAAAAAAATCTGGGTTTGAGAAGCCAGTCAAGAGTTCAATTTTGGACATACTGATATTTCAGCTCCAGTTAGAAACACCTAAGGGAGGCATCAAGTATAGGGTTGCACTTGAATATTCGGCTCTGGAGCTCAGAGAAATGATGTAGGTTTGAGATAAACATATCAGATAATCCATGCCATGCTGGAGGTGAGGAACATGTGTGTGAAAAATGTGTGTGCATATTTATACATATACATATATAATACATATAAATATATACATATATTACATACATAATTCCTATATAATATATATAACATACATACTCCATTACACAGCTTTGCATATATACTTATCCATCTACACATAATATGAGTTAGGGCAGTGTATTGCTCTGTACACTGTTGGCCAATGAGAATTGGCTCACCTTGTACTGTAACTTCTCTCAGCTCATGGGCACCAGGTTGCAGCGTTCTGATTTGTCCCTTTGCTGTGTGTTTATTCTTCTGCTGTGCCTTCTCTTTCTGTCATTCCCTTTGTGTTGTGGTACTCAGTTTTAACCATAATACCTGGCCAATACAGGTAAGTCCTACGACAGAACCTCATAGGTATTTTAAGAGGAAGCCTAATATTTAGATGTTAAAAATGCAATTTAAGGAAATTTAGAAAATTATTCCTTTAAAGAATTAGCTGAGGAAACAAAGAACATGTCAGGATTAATGCAAGTACTTTGCCATTAAGGAGGCAAAGTAAGTAAATAAATAAACAACTTGCTACCACTAGGGGTTATTCAACAATTGTATGAGTGGGAGCTGGGAAAAACCATGGCAAGAGTTGTGTGTTGTCTTTAGAAGATTTGAAGGGGATCAAGGAACCATTGTCAATACACAGTGCTAGGAAAATTTTCCCTAGTCATTATGCTTTAAAGCAAATGAAAAGCAAATATTCCCATTCCAGACCTACTTTGGTGAATTCAAAACTTAGATTCAGTGCTCTTCAAGTGTGGTCTGTAGACCAGTGTTTGTTGGAGAATTTTGTTCCTGGTCAATAATAAAGTAAATACAGAAATTGAGCATAAGCATAAGAAGGGTTTATAGCCATTTGAAAGAGTAATTTTATGTTTGTGGAATCAACAATAATAATTTTAAAATTAGATGCACATTTTGTCTTTAGATTTTTAATTTTGTTTTCTAGGGATTCATTTTCAATGTATTTTACTATGTATCAATAAAATAACATCTGCAAGAAATTAGAAATTTTAAATAAGGAATTAACTGGCTTTCTTCACCACAGATAGTTTGAGAAGCACTGGAGATGACACAGGGAAGTGTGCATCAGCTACAGTGAATTGAAAGACTAGGATCAAATCTGTAATTCCCAAGTGGACACTTGGATTTCTCAAGAATGAAGACCAGAAATCAAGCTCACTCTTGATCCTTAGATGTACAAAAATAAACTACTGTTCACATAGCTGAGGGATAGGCCACACCACAGTTAGAGCCACAAAACTTTTCAAGGACACTGTTACAATTGCTGCACCAAGGAAAAACATTAATTGAATAGTTTAAAGCAAGACCTATAGAAGCTGTTACCTGCTCAAAGGTATTGTCAATAAATCATTTTTATTTATGTCTTTCTAGTGATTATGTGAAAATCATTTCTGGTGTTGTAGTTAATTTTAAAACATTAAGAGCTTAGTTGTTGCATTCCCCATGAATACTACCAAGAGCCATTACATTATGGGCTAATGATTTGGCAAATTTAATTATGTAAATCAAAGCTATTTTGACATTTAGATGCTCAAAAAGAATCTACAGCTATTGAATGTTTATGAACTTATTCATTTTAAGCACTTAATTTTTCTCATCAATTAAAGTTTTCTCTAGTGTGGATAGCGTAGTGATGAATGAGGACATATAATTTCTTTTCTAAAAAAGTATTAAAATATGGAGAGAGTAATGGAGCTTTTCATAAGATATAAGATACAGAAAATTTCTTAATGAGAGTAATGAGAATGAATGATTAGCCAAGAAACAACCACTTTTAATTGAGTAGCTAGACTTCTTTTAACTGTAATAACCAAGTAATTCATATTGTCAATTTTATTTACATGTTAATTGAACCAGCCTGGTCAGCATAAAATAAAGAAAATTCTCTGAAGCAGGTGCAATGTTTCATCTAGTTTTTGGAAGTGCTTGGCTCTGAGTGGGCCAAACTAGAAAGTTAGAATGTGAAATTTCAGGTCACCCGAACAATCTAAAGCAGGAAAATAAGAACAAGTAGGTCAAGCTCACTACATAGCTCAAAACGCAGTGTAATGTCCCGGAAATGCACGTTTGGAAAGCTCTGTTCTGAGGCCAGAGTAATTCTTCCAATAAGCCAACTGACCACGTCATCATAGAGCAACTCATTGCTTCTTTCTTTCCCTTTTGTTTCTCTATTAAACTGTTATTGAACACCTACTTGTTGAGGCACTATAGATTCAAAAATAGCTAAGATATTTTTCTTGCTCTTAAGGAATGCAGTGTTTTTTTTTGAGGATAAAAATAAACATTACAGTCAAAGTAGAAGGATAGGGTAATGCTAACAGAGTAATGTGAGGTGCACTTAACCCAATTGTAGAAGTTACCGAAAACTTTAGCAGTCAATGTAATGGCTCATCTAGACTTAAGGCATGTGTTAGCAACCTGGAAGAGTCAGAAGAGAAGGAAATACAGTAGATATAGAGGAAAAGCTGTATCAAGAGCAGGGAACAGCATAAACAGAGTCAAGGGGTCAGGAAGGAAAAGAGTGTGTGCAGTTTATGTAGCTGAATCTTGACGTGTGAAGCATGTAGTAAACAAAAATGAGCTTAGAAAAGTCAATGATAAAGGACACGGATGTCCTTTACCATACTCTGACAAAATTAGACTCACTTCCATAGATGAATAGGGAACTGCAGAAGAATCTGAAATAGGTGAATCAGGGTCAGATTTGCATTTTATGTAAAGCATTATAGCAGCCACAGAAATTTTGGAGGAAATAGATCAGAGAAAAGAAGTGTGATGAGTAGTTTAGGTGTGAAATAACAAAGGCCTGACCCGAGAAAGGGAAAGACACTTGCCTGGGAAATATTTAAAAGAGAAAATATGCAGGACATGAGAGGTGAAAAAAGAAGGGACCAGGGATGGCTCCAAGTTTTTCCCTTGGGCGACTGTTTGAGTGTTGGTCCCACCAAAAGAGAGAGAAATTCAGTAAGAGAAATCAGGTTTAGGGTTGAAAAAGATGAGTTCATATTTAGGCAGGCTAAGTGTGCAGAGCCTGTGTGGTACCCAGGTGGAATGTATGGTTCAGAAAGAGCTCTTTGCTGCAGGACACATTTTGTTATCCTCAGCAGATAGCTGCTTGTTGAAGCCATGACAGTAGATGATGCTATCTTGGGGACAGTAAAAGGAAGAAGTGAGAATGTATCACATTCTTCAGCAGGTCTTTCCAAGATAGTTTATAACTTCAATAATCCTTCCTTACTAGCTTTATTCCAACCAACAAATGTCTATTATGCTCATATACATAGGAGTCCTGTGTTCACCTGCAGTAACTAGGAATAATAACAGATAAGTAGTGGATCATAATCCACAGCCAAATAAATAAAGATAGGAACAAATCTCTAGGGATGCAGAGAGAAACTTGCCATGAGTTATGACTTTAACTGGAAGAAAAATGAGGCAGATTCTCCAAGTGGAAGTGAAATTTGAGCCAAGCCTGGAAGAAGAGCTAGAACCTAATTAAGTAGAGCGAGCCAAAGACATTACAGGTTATGGTGAGAGATAGCATTAAAAAAAGGCATTTAGCTGTGACAGACCTGGAACTAACAATTGTTGCTGGGAGAGTGAGCACATGGAGAAGGTGGGGAAACTGTATGAAAAGGGACAGTTGGGCCAAATGATGGAGCATTTTAGTTCCAGGTAAAGAGCCCAGATTTAATTTTATCGGCTATGACCTTTGGAGAAGTCTTTAAACAATGAGGACATGACTAGAATTGTACTTTGTGAAAATTAAACAGGCAGACTGATAGGGGCTGATAAAGATGAGAGGCTGTTATGTCTATTCTAACTGTCTGATGTGAGAAATGATGAAGGTCTGATGGTGGCTAGTGACTAGTGGAGATGGAACAGAAAGTAAAGATGGGAGACTTGCTGGAAGAAGATTTTGTCAGTTCTTAGACTGACTCAGGGTGAGGGAAGAAAAACTGAAGATTTCTGGCCTTGATAAGAGGAAGGATCATGTGCCTACTAATTGAGCTTGAAAAAGGAGAAAATACAGTTTAGCGGGAGAGATAATGAGATGACGTTTGAACACAGTGAGTTTGAAAAGCTGGTGGAATATCCATGGGGACGTGTCTAGAGGGCTTTGTAGTCTGGAGTGTGGGATACAGACTGAGAGTAGAGGTAAATATCTGAAATTTTTCTTCATTAGGTGTTTGTAAAAGCCTTCAGGTCACACAGGTTGAGAATAAAAGGAAAGGAATAGAAAAGGAAAGAGAAGGAAGGGGAGGGAAAGGAAAATGCAAAGGGAAAGGACAAGACGTGTGGCTTTCTGTATGCTCCACTAAAAGAAAACTTTCTTAAGGGCAATGACTGAGTTTTACTTTTCTTTAAACACACCCTTCTTGACCTCCCAGGCGTTGCTGGCAGCTGGACATAAATAAGTTCAATGGATGTTTAGTTACTTGAGCTAAATGGAAGAAAATGAAATTTAATTAAAGGTGGCCAAGGCAAAGTATCTGGGTAATAAGGAGTGATATTTAAGGGACAATTGAGGAAGTCAGAGCTGATAACGGACTGAGGTACAGTAAGACAGCCCGGAAAGGAAGTGGCCTACAGAGCCAGATGCTGCGGAGATGGGTTGAGTGAGGACCAGCACGAGGCAATGTACCAGATTTGTTGATACGTTTGTCACAGATGACCTCTGATGAAACCATTTTTTCAGTATGTTGATAGCAGCCAAAGCCAGATCATAGCTGAAAAGTGTGTGAAGAGGAAATGGAAATTAAATACAAACTACTCACTCCTTCTCCCCTAATTTTTTCCTTTCTTATTCCCAGCTTCCTGATTTTTCCTTTTCAGATTCCACCTTCATGTCGCCATTTCTCGTTGTAGTGTCTGGCCTGTCTAAGTTGTAAGTCCTGATTAACAGCCTACTGACAAAAAATACCTCATATATACTCTCTTAATCCTCACAACAATACAGCAAAAGAAATACTGTTATTCCATTTTACAGGTGAAAAAATGAAGTTTAAAGAAGTTAAGTGACTTGCTTAAGGTTACGTAGCCAGAAATGAATTGAGTTAATATTTGAATCACATCTGATGTCAAATGTTGTGCCCACAGCTTCTATAATATCTCTGTGTTTCCTCTTGTATATCCCTAAGCCAAAATTCCAAAGGCCCAGGCCACAGACACCTCCCAGATCTTGCCTCACTGTAGCCAAATTCCAACAGCATAGGTGTTTGGGGGCAACAGTGAAATAATTCCAGTAAATATATTTGGCATATAAGATTTTCAGGTTTTAAGAGTAGGGATCCTTGACTTCATATTCCAGCTTCTTATAGCTAAGTCATTTGTTGCCTTTGCATCTTGACACTATGAATAGCCATAACTCTGATTGTAAGCCATAGAATTCTTTTTTCATATCATATCCGTCTATAATTTGTAACTCATCTTTATGCTCAAACTCTAAACACTTAACTAGTACTTTTTTAATCTATATTTCATTCATCAAAAAAATACGTATATGTGCTCTAAATATGTTCTCCACATGAGTAAACTATTTTATTTCCCTTTCCTGTAGCTGTAAATATAGCTATTGTAGATATTTTTTAAACTGTTAGGAAAATGAATAACTATTAATATTGTTACCCTATAACACCAGTATGTATAATATAATTCGAAACTATCTGGGGTTAATTTTTCATGTGTTTAGTATATAACAGGTAAAATGTTTCAGTATACCCACTTCATCTGGTTAATTGGACTATAATCTGAGCTTCTTAATGAAGATCAACTTTTAATCAGGCAGTTTAACCATATTAGAAGAGATCAGATCACTGTAACCCAAATGTCCTGCCTGATGATATTTATTTCACATATAACTCACAGAACTTTATCAACATAATATAGTTTTGGGTTTAAATTATACTGAACAGTAAAAACATTAGTGAATTTGGATTGTCTGAGCAGAACCGTGAAGTTTCTAGAATGTAGCAGGAGGTCCTGAGTTCAAGTCAAATGAAAGCATCAACAATGAAATATTGTTAATTAATTCTGATCCTATATTTCCCTAGGCTCAGTCTATTTAAACATGAAAAATTCAGACAAACTGATTACTTCACAACTAATATCTCCTCACACCATCAAAACCAAACTGGCTTTTAGACTTATTTTAATTATTATTTTTCCTGAAAAAAAGGTAATCAAACCAGTTTACTTCTTATTTGCTTTATTATCAGCACAAAGCACAGTTTTCTAAAATTAATTCTGTTACTGATTCTATTAATATTTAGTTTTAAATCACCTTGTTGATGTGTTCAAAAAATAACTAATAATGATTTAGAAAACTGTTATCCTCAGCAGTGACAGAGTTTCATCAATAGTTTATTGATTTGTTCTCTGATAATATTTCTATTTTAGGGACAGAAATATATAACATTTTAGAATGCATTTTACTCGGAGTAAAGGACTCATTCATTTGCACGTGTTGGACCAAGCAAACAGGATGTTTTATTACAGCAACACATTTTTATCGAGAAACTGACAAAGATGTTAAAAAGTATGTTTTTTAATTGAATAAAACGTCCCAGGGGAGCAGTTACAGGTGAGGGCAGTTAGACTTTAGAATCATATAAAGAAGATAGCTCTAAGTCAAAATGACTTTTTGAGTTAGTTATTAACAGATGACTGTGGAGACTCGAAGAACTGATGACAAATTGCCAATCTACTTGGAATACAATTTAACTGAAATATTTAACACATGTAATATAAACAAGATTCCCAAATGCAATTGCCTGCTTTTTCTGTTACTGTAAAAACAGCTGTTACAAGCCAAATCCAAAACAAATAATGTTTGCCAAAAATGTAGAGGAGGTTGAGGCTTTTTTGTTGATTTCTGTACTCTAGCCTTCTATTCCTTTACTTAATCTATAAGGAGTAGTGGTAAAAAGACCACCATGATATTTAGCAACAGTCCTGAAACTAAAATTAAAAATAAGCAGTGATCAAATCAGACAAAACAAAAATAATTTGATATATTTTAATTTTAATTAAACATATAATGATTAGTATACTTCAGAGTAATCAGGCATCGATGATAAGCATTTGTTGTAGTTAGTATTGTTATTATTTTTTGGAATGATCTGACTTTTTGCTCATAGTCCTATGAATAGTATTCCTCATTCTTTGATATCTGAGAGAATTTTTCATATCCTATAATAAAGAAAATATTAAACATTTCATGAGATGAAATAAAAATGAGTGTATTCATAATAAATATTCTACAGCATGATTTAATAAAAATAGGTTTTTATACATTGCTGAATAAAGCACAAGTTTGAAAAAAAACTCATGTAAAATTTTTATCCATGGATTTTGTCCCATGTCTCTCAAAAAGTTTATAATCTTCCAGAGCATTTTACTTAAATTTTAAAAACCAGTTTCAGGAACTCTACTTCTTTGGCTGTTGTGAATTTGAAACATCCCTATGAAGCCCAAAATACTCCTTTCTCTTTCCTCAGGACGAAATGGTAATATTAGTCCATGTGGGAATTGCAAACTTAAATACCAGTAGAGGCAAATCATGTATCTTGCATATGTGAAGCGCCTGGTAAAAGATAGCCTAGGAAATAAAACTTGTTATATGTAAATAATTTAGGCCCTACCTAAAGACATTCAACTTAGAAATAAAAAACAAAAAGCCCAGCAAAACCCCTGTGCAACTGGATTAGCACCACCAGCTGCCACCGTGTGACTTGGTCTGGTATATACTATGCCTCTGTCTAGCTCCATGTAACTCCTTTATTTCTCCTCAAAGTTTGATGTAAGATTAATTTGATTAACCAAGGAAAACCTCTTAGGAAACAGAGACATAGATTTTAGAATAGTCCCACAATTAGGATGTGATTTGCTTATCAAAACATATGAAATTCAAACTAGCTTGGAATGTCCAAAACCAGGAAAAAAAAAATCAGTTAGCAGTTAGCATTGCCGCGGTGGCAATAACAAGCCTGGTTTGATCATCTGTGGTTTATTTCCGAGGGATTGAAAGGTGTAGTTTGAGAACACAGGACAGTGGGAAAGCCAGCTGCTGAGGCGGGATGGTTTCTTCTTTCTTCTCTGGAGGAAGAGGATGGCTAAGAAGAAGATAACTGGAAAATCTATCCTAGGAAATAGAATGTAAGGCATTTTAGGAGGCAAAATTGATAGAAGATGCCCCTTTTTTGGGTGGGGGTGGGGAGAGAGAGAGAGAGAGGTACACCTCCCTCAGCAGGACAGAATATGCTGAGCTCCTAAATTTAGGACTCCAGATCATGATGTTGAAATATGAAAGCAGGCTCCTCTGACCCCAAGGGATGAGAAGCACTGTCTTTTCATTTTGTATTAGTGTCCTCTCTGTGTCTGATGGGAATCCCACCCAGTTCTATCACGACTGCTAAGAAATAGAGTGAAAACCGAGGAAAAGAGAGGGTATTATGCATGTTTCAGGGAAAATAGAATGCTTCTCATAACACTGCTCCTGTGCAAATTTGTCTATAAAATATTTTGCAGGCCAAAAAATTTCATAAAAAGGTAAAAGTATAACACATTTCTCCCTTTAACTTTGCAAAATAACTTCCACTTTGGCGAAGACGACAAGAATGAGTCACACAGCAGGGAGTCCCGGGTGTTGTGATCTGTGTTCTGAGGTAAAGGAAGAGGGAAGATAAAGAGAATCTGCAACCAGAAAACCAGGGTAAAGGACCTATTGGACACCAATATGGCCAGGATTGTTCCATTGCTATTCCGGTTCTACCATCCCTCTTGCCCCCTTCATTTATAAGAGAAGCAATAAAATGATAAGAAAGTAAAATTTTAGAACATTCCTTGCCTTCAGTAAGTTGATGGACCTCCATCTGCCGGGGGCCGTAGTTATCTCTGGGACATATATAAGAGCAATGTGATACGTGCTAAATGCTATGACACTACTGTTAAGAGCTGAATTACCACTATTATGCAGTTTGCAATATTTATTAATTTCATTAAAACTTAATTTTCTTCAATACATTAACTTCTCAGGTTTTCTTCTCAGCACACATTTTTATTATCATATCTTGTGAATTCTAATTTGAAATAGAGCCTTTAATTAAAGGAAACTTGCTTTCTTACGCTACTCAATATATAATAAACTCTGAAATGTGCTTTTTTATAATCATTTTTTCATATGATAATGATAACTAATGATATGATAGATAACTAATATCTATTAATATAATTAAGGCTGAACATAATAAATAGGGTATCTTATGGGGGATAAAAATATTGAAGCTATATGTTTTATGATTTTTATACTCATTCAATTACTCATTTGTTTGCCATTTATGTGAAACATCTTGTATAATTTTTAGGGAGATATATAAGCCTTAGCAAAATGGTTATAAAGACCTTTGTAAAACTGGCATGCAAGTTAGTTTTAATTAACGTTTTCGTTTAAGTGTTTTATGTTATTTTAGCTTCTGTAAATTTTATAAATTTCCACATTTTTAAAAAGTTTTAATTAGGAAAGAACCACATGAATCCTGTAGTAAGTTTTTGGTGTTTTTTTTTTCTAAATAGTGGTTTCTTTCAGGTGTGCTTCTAGGCTGGTTTGCCACAAAGGTCAAATTATTTGGCCTTCTTTATCCCATGAGTTTGTAAAGAATGATGGATCAAATAGCCTCTATATGGCAGCCAGAAATGTCACCTGTATTTAATGTACTACATAAAAGTCAGCAAGTGTCAAAGCACAGATTTAAACCAAAAGCCATCTGGCTCCATAGGCTATGCTTTCTACCCTCTGGGCAAATCTGCATCCTTAATTCATATTGATATATTAAATGCTGTAAGGAACATGAAAGGGTGACTATTTCTGTCTTACTCACCACTGTATAACTACAGCCTTCCGTGGTGTCACAATGAACAAATATATTTTACTATGGAGAGTACATGTATGTATAGTATTTAGAAAAATAGTTGTTTTACCTTTATATTAATTATAAATTATTAATTATAACATATAATTTATAAGTTTATTGACAAATTAATGTCATCCTACAACTATTGTATTCCTCTCCAGAGATGATTTCACTGCTGTTTGGTGATGTTATTATTAGAAAAATTGGTCATTTTGTATGCTTGACTTATGAACCCTCAAATTGAATAATTAATTTCAGATGAATTTACTTTTTTTTAAATCCACTGCTTGGCTCTATTCTAGACGCTGTGAGTAACTCACAGGAAATAGAATACATCTTTGTCTTCACACAGTTTATATTCCTGTTGGAGAAATTAGCCACAAATAAATGAAAATTTAAATAACACTACTTCTACAAAATGCCATAAGGCTTTACATAATTAACTTAACTAACTGACTTATCTTTTTGAAATAGTCATGTAAAACAGTAATAATTAATAGATGCATCTAATTGAGGTAAAATTCACATAAGATTACTCAATTTCAAAGGTATCCTGAAAAATAAGTGGAAGATGTTATTTTAGGCATGTATACGTTTAGGGCTTTTTTTTCCCTCATGCCATCCAGGACATCTAATAGTAGGTTCTGTAGTTATGAGTACTTGTAGAATAATCTTTGCCCTCTCCCCTGCAGAATACAAAACCCAAACTGAAACCTACCTCTTATTTAATATTGAAGCATTAGCCAAAATACCCACTGATTTTAAAAAGCTATTCACTTCACTTGAATGTGTCTTAACATTTACCTTGTCATTTGAACAGCATGCATCACACAATACTTTTTAGGAAATATACTTTGCAATTTCAAAGCATAAATCTGAAAATTCCAGGCATTTATTCTCATAAATTGCTATTTTGTAATTTTAAGATCACAAATGAGGTTTCCTTGCTTAGCAACATAACACTCAGATGTGGGAGAGGAGATTCTACAGTAATGCTAACATGTATATAAGAGTTTTAAGAATATTAAAACATAAGTATGTAAATATTTCATTTAGAAAATAGATATTTTGAAAATATTAACAATAAACCTATAATCAATACATGAAATTTTGTGTAGGTATTTAAAGACCTATCCATTTTGGAAAAAACTGTGAAAAACAGATAGCATAAAGTAGTTAATTCAAACTTCCTAAAATTTTTAAACTCTAATTTAAATTTCAGTATAAAGACAATCTAGAATTAGATAGCAAAGATAGTGTTTCAAATGTCTTTTAAGTTAGGCTTCACAGATTGAGCAATAAAAAAAAAATTCAGTATACCCAGTTAAGTTTGAATTTCAGATAAACAACAAATAATGTTTTAGTATATCCTATGTAAATGTTATACTGTATTTTTTTGATCTGGCAGCTTTAATTTAAGAACATTTCAGAATTCTATTATGGTTTATTCAAAAACTGATTTTACATAATATTTTTTATGTAGCATGTACTGAGGACAAAAGTGAATAAACCATAAACCATAGCTTCTGCCCTCAAGGAGTTCACAAAGATAGATTTTATATCATTTATGATTAGGATTGTCTATAATAAGTGACTCTAGAAATATTACTTCAACGAGAAAGAAGTTTATTTGTTTTTCAAATAAGTATCCAACTGTAGAAATCTGAGTGCTGGCAAGTCAACTTGTAGCCTTCTGCTTTGCCATCACTAGAGTATTGTCTTCTTCTTTGTGATCTAAGGTAATTCCAGACCCCACACTTAACGTTTCAAGCAGTAAAATGGGAAAAAGGACGAAGGGTGCATGCCAGCCAAATTTACAAAAAAGCCCCCAAAATCGCCATACAATACTTCTGTTTATGTTCCATTGACCAGAACTTAGTGTCCTA
Organism: Daubentonia madagascariensis; assembly: GCA_023783475.1. NCBI lineage: Eukaryota > Metazoa > Chordata > Mammalia > Primates > Daubentoniidae > Daubentonia > Daubentonia madagascariensis. The sequence goes on along the minus strand of JAKFHU010001684.1, from coordinate 16,111,141 downwards.
GTGACATTTAGCTGTAAAGCATACTAGACAATATCTTTATTTTGGGAGAAAGTGTGCCCTTTTGAAAGAAAACAAGATTATATTTACTTTGGAATAAAGGGAAAACAGATTTTAAGGGATCTTACCATTGACATGTAAACAAAAATACTTATAATACAATACAAAAAGCCTTATAAAGGTAAAGTATACGAGAAACAACATAAGTAAAAATATTCAAGAACATTTGTACATTTGAGAGAGGAAAACAGGATACAATATCAATAATTTATACCTAGACGCTTCCATTGAACCATTTTCTTAGGTTAGAGATATGTAGGTGGAATTATTGAATCAAACACAATGACCATCTTTGACTTTTCATATCTTTTATTCTTCAGGCATCATAAAAGAGTATGCCTATTTACATGGTCATGGGCAGCAAATAGATTATGCTAATTTCTTCACAACTTCACAAACATTGGGTGTTATACTTAATTTTTTAAAAGTCAGCTACTTTTATGTATAAATTGAAAAGTATTGCAAATTTACTGATATACATATCTTTCATTTTCAGAAGTTTCAAACTTTTCCACTTTGTTTATGATATATGTTTCTTCATGTGAGAATTTTAACCGTTCTCTTGGATTCCAAAATCTTTGCTACACACGTGCTGTAAGTGAAAAATAAATAAATAAGAGCATATGAAGCAGTAATATCGGGGGGCAAAAAATAGCAGCTAATCACTTCCAGTTTTTGCTAAGTCCACTTCTTCTGCTAATCTCTTCTGTCTCCTCAGTGCCATTTACTAAAATCGTAATCAGTTCTTGATGCTTCTTCATTTCCAGAATTCTCTCCTTTCATTCCTTAACCCCATGCAAGATGATTACAGTCATCACCTCACCAATGAAGGTTTTCTTAAAGATCTCCAATGAATAAGTGCTGTGTACTCTGCTTAGAACAGGGATTCTCACACTTCATTGTGTGTCGGAAGTATCAGGAGAGCTTGTTAAACCCCAGAGGGTAGAACCCCAACCCCAGAGTTTCTGGGGTGGGGCCTGAGAGTTTGCATTTTTAACTAGTTAGCAGTATACTAACTAGTTCATCTTCACAAGAGTCTGGTGGTCCTTTTACTGGCGAGGAAAGGCAGGTGCAGAATTTAAATAATCTTCTACCCCCTAAGTTTGAGAACCTTTTGTATGCTGTAAAGTGTTCAAAACAGTGTGTGGCATGCAGTAAGTTAAAATCAAGAAATATTAACATTTTCTTTTTCTTTTTTTTTAAAGCCAGTCAAATTTAGCAGTGGGGGTTGTATACCAAAGGAAATGTTAACTTTATTTTATTTTATTTTATTTTTTTATTTCAGAATATTATGGGGGTACAACATTTTGGTTATATATATTGCCTATGTACTGCCCAAGTCAGAGCTACAATCATGGACATCCCCCAAACTGTGCATCCTGCATCCATTAGGTGAGAGTTTTCCCATCCCCTCCATCTCCCTCCCACCTGCCCACCTCCTGATGAATATTATTTCCATGTGTGACATAAGTATTGATCAGTTAGTACCAATTTGATGGTGGGTGCCAGTGGTGCTTGTTTTTCCATTCTTGTGTTACTTCACTTCAAAGTGGGCTCTAGCTCCATCCAGGATAATACCAGATGTGTTAATTCACTGTTATTTTTTATGGCTGAGTAATACTCCATAGTATACATATACCACATTTTATTAATCCACTTGTGTATTGATGGGCACCTAAGTTGTTTCCACATCATTGCAGTTGTGAATTGTGCTGCTATAAACATTCACGTGCAGATGTCTTTATTATAGAATGTCTTTTTTTTCTTTTGGTAAATACCCAGTAGTGGGATTGCTGGATATAAATGATGCTGGGAAAATTGGATAGCCACATGTAGAAGACTGAAACTAGATCCACACCTCTCACCCCTCACAAAAATCAACTCACGATGGATAACAGACTTAAACCGAAGACATGAAACCGTAAGAATTCTAGAAGAAAACATTGGAAAAACTCTTATAGACATTGGCCTAGGCAAAGAATTTATGAACAAGACCCCCAAAGCAATCACAGCAGCAACAAAAAGAAATGTTAACTTTAAAAAATACCCAAAACAATTACGTGGCAGCTATCATTGACCTCATTTTCAAATGAAAAAATCTAGATGTGGAGAAGTATTTACTTTCATCATTATAACTTTCTAGGACCCACTAGGATAGTTTTTTTGAGCAACATGCAAAGATTTGTTTGTGCAATTCAAGAATAAATAATAAGCTTAACAAAAAATTTTCTGTGAAGGATTCCTTTTGTTTAACTTGCTTTTTTCATTGATAATGTATTCCCTTAATTACCAGAAAATCCATATAACCTGTTTATTAGAATTATATTTTTATTATGTGATCTATACTACAGAATATAGTGGAATGGATAATTAAAAAATGTTTTGAATCTAATGTACAAAAGGTTTAATAGCTTTTTTCAATGCTATCTTTCATACATTCAGAATTGGAGTTACCCCATTAAAAATGGCTTTGATATTAATTTTTTATGAATCTATTTTATATATTCTAGACAATCATAAATTTCAATCAGTGATAATTTTTAGGTAACGCTTAGTACTTCTAGAAATCACCATTCCAATTGGTATTCTACAAGCAAAAGGGACAATGGGGGGGACATACATTCCATACATTCAAAGCTAAAGCCACTCCATTATCTTTTAAACAGTGAAATGGAAAAATTAAAATCCTAAAAAACAAAATTTAGAGATCTCTTGTCTTGCTTAAAATTACAGGACAATTCACCAGGCACCAATAATCTTGGAAGAACACTTATGGTGGCAGGGCCCTGGGGGGAGAAATGTGTAGTGCTGGGTGCCAGGCCCCTGCCAGCACTCCCCACTCACACGTCAAGTAGAAGCAGGGACATCACAAGTCTTCATCATTGGCTGACATCTTTTACCTAAAGAAATCCAGCTGGACCCTCAGTTCCAACTGACAGCAGTCACTGAAGTCCCTTCCAAAAATAATGTCAAGGCTTTACAAAGATAAAAAGTGAGAAAATTCTAGTAGAGACTGACTTTGCCTTCTAACCCTATTTTACCTCCCCAGTACACACACACACACACACACACAGAAACCTATAGAAAATTCACATTGCATAGCATAAGCAATGCCTCTCAAACTTTAATGTGCATACATATCACCTAGGAATCTTATTAAAAATACAGATTCTGACTTAGTAGTTCTGGGGTGGGGCCTGAAATTCTGCATTTCTAAAATCCTTCCAAGGGATGCTCCTGGGTGGGCAACCACACACTCATAGCAAGGCCTTAAACATAAGTTTAGTTTTTGAGAATGTTTGGTTATTTCTTTTAAATCAAACTGAACTATGTGTTACAGTTTAAATTTCTGGCTTACAATGAGTGGGGAACAAAACAAAACAAAACAAACAAACAAAAAACCCTTTTTATTATTTAAAAGAAAGCTTGGTAGCTCCTTTGGAGAGTGTAATAAAACATTTATTGTGTTTATTCATTGAGAATAGAAGTAGAAGAGGACTAAAAGGCAGCCCAAAGCCACAGGCTATTCTTCAAAATATAAAGGCACATCACTGACCAAAATCTCTAGCTTAGTTCTGGATCTCTCTGACTAGGCAGTTCCAACATGTCTCTGCAAATATCCTTGAGCTTTGTCCGGTGGACAATTTTCCTGAAGGATACAAGGGGTTAGTAAAACCCTTTTCACCTGCTCTTGCAAAGACAAGCTTTGATAGCCAAGTCTCTAGGACGAACTGTCTCCCTGCCATAACTCCTGAGTAGAAATCAGAGAGTACTTGAAGAAATCTACATACTGTAGAACAAATCTTACATTTTTCTAGGGTTATTTCTCCATTTGACAACCATGTTTGTCTCCACAGAAAAAAAGTCATATTTACAAACATACGTAGTATTTTATATTTAACCATATGGGATTTATGGACACTTTGAAGTCCGGATCTTATATGGACCTCCAAATTAACCCTAATTTAGAATCTTTTTATACTTGAAGGCTACCTAGACTGGAGCTCAGAGCTGACAGAATTGGACTATACTTGTTTTTATAGTGTGCCCTATGGGAGTTTGGATCAACTCCAGGATATATTCAGACCATATTCTACAGAAATGCTGAGAACACAGGTTTTAAAAGATACCATCTAGCTTTGAGCAAAAAAGATCTCTTTCTTTTCTGAGTATTGGAATTTAAACACCTCTAAAAGATTTTTTCTTAATGTTCCAAAAGTACAAAAGTCTTGGGGGAGAAATAAATTCATGCTTGTTTCTGCATTTAGTGGAGGCAGTTAGTTTTCCAAGAGGCTGGTTGAAGGAGTCGTAAGTCCGTTGACTCATGGCTTGAAAGTATGCTAAGGGTTTTTTTAATAGCTGTTTCAAAATAACTATTTAAAATGTACACTTGCCATTAAGCAGATGTAGTAAATTTATTTACACATTAATGTGTTCACAATATATGCTATATTGTTAAGTTTTTTTAAGGGAAAATCTAGAAAGCAAAAATGTAGGTTGTAATTACATTATTGGCTGAAAATAAAACAATGTATAAACAAAGTCTGTCTCTGAAGGTAGAATAGAATTAGAGGGGTTTTTTTTCCTTTGTTTTGTTGTGTTTATGTAAACACCTATTGTTCAGTTATTTTATTATTATCATTATTATTTTTTATAGATGGGATCTTGCTCTGTCGCCCTGGCTAGAGTGCAGTAGCATGATCATAGCTCACTGCAAGCTCAAACTCTTAGGCTAGAGCAATTCTCCCACCTCAGTCTCCTGAGCAGCTGGGATTATAGGCATGAGCCACAATGGCCAGCTAATTTTTAAAAATTATTTTTTAAAGATGGAGGTCTCGCTATATTGCCTGGGTTGGTCTCAAACTTCAGGCCTCAAGCGATCCTCCCTTCACCGGAGCCACTGTGCCCAGCTCCTATTTTTTTCCTTTTTATTTGTGGTTTCTTCATTGCAGGTGTGTGTTTTTCTAAAATGAACCAAAGCAACTTCATAATCTCCAGATTTCAGCCTTAGTCATTCCCCTTTTTATTGCTACATAAGTAGCAACAGCCTGGTTTCTCATCCCATGCTCCAAGTGTTTTGCCTACCATGTATTTTTTTAAATCTCTGAAGACTGCTGACATATTGCATAAATCCATTTTGGTGGGGTTTTTTTGAACCTCAGCCAACCTCTGGCCCCAAGCCACTTAAAAGTTCTTCTAGGTCACTTTCCTTGTCATTTGGGGTTCTTCTTTGGATTCATTTCCATCACTGTGGACCACTCTGCCTGGGGCTAGATAGAACCTCTTCCAGATTTTGCCACAACACAGATTAATTTTACTATAGCATTTAATGAAACTCTAATGCTCTGAAATAGCAGCAAGGAATTTGAATGCTGAAAATAAAATTTAAAACTGTACCTGGGGAAATCCAGACCCCTAATCTTCTCTTGGTCTCAAAGAAAGGAAAAGAAGAAGGAGGAAGAGAAGGAGGGGGAGGAGGGGGAAGACAAGAAGGAGAAGCAGCCTAAGGCAGTGGTCTCCATCCCAAGTGCACAAGAGAATCACCTGCAAGTTTTTAAAATTACTAAATTTCTGACCTACCCTAACCAAATAAATACAAGTTCTCAGGTGAGGCCCTGGGAATAGGCATTTCTCTAAATTTCACAGATGATTCAACTGTCACCAAGGTTCACAACCAGTGATCTAAGTTCTACCTCCCAATCAAGAAATAATATGCAGAGAAACAACTTTGTTTCCTCAGATTACTCTACCCTCAACAGTCCCAGCATCATCAAAATTTTGCTAGGCATGTGACTCGGAGTGGGCGGTGGCAGAAGATCCATCATTTCTATATAAAGCCATAGCTAGGGGTCAAGACCTTCTTGTTATTCACACAGTACTGTTATAATAAGAAAAGAAAAAAAGGTTATTTTAATTATATGCATATATATACACACACACATAAGCTTCCATTGTGTGAAGTGATTTTGTGATAATGCAATTATAAGCTACTATATTACCATACTCAAGACAATAGGATATAAGATCTGACTGCTAGCTTCTAGACACAACTGCCAAGGTTGTGCCTCTGCTGACTTACATGTAACTATCACATGTTCATAACCTTTACCACTAACCTAGAGGATGTATTTTCACTGGCAGAGGAAGAAAGCATGCTTTAATCTGTGAAATTTTTTCTTCTTCATTTATTTGAAGTCTAGGTAAATGGCAGATAGCTGATCTACTTTATTCTGGGTTCCTTTTATAATGAACTTGGGGTTAATGGAATAGGATCAGAACTGACACAAGAGAAACTGATTATAATCTATAGTGTAGGGACTTGGCAGAGAGGGACATTGTGGAGATACACTGATGATCATGTTCTGGAATTCTTCACAGCATTAATGTAATATAAGATGAGCAAGTTCTTAGGGAACTCAAAGTTACATATCTTTTAAGTTAAAGCTTTTATTTACAGGATCTCTGTTTTTTGTTGTTTTTAAGATTACTTTTTCTCTAAAAAATCTATGTATACATAGAGGAATAGATGAATATTATACATAATTATATGACATTTACTGAATGGAGTGTTTAAAAGAGGGACTCTAGAGACAGACATTTAGTATGAAATTCTTGCTCTGCCACTACTATTGGTATGAGATTGAACAAGTGCTTACGTGTTCTGTGTATCAGGTTTCCTTATCTGTAAAATGGTGATAATAAGAGAGATTGAATGGGATAATTTATATGAGTTTTTAATGGGATAATTCATGAAAGCCCTTAAAATAGTACTTGGTATGGAGGAAGTCCTCATTATTTATTAACTTTCATAACAAATATGTTTATTGTTATTATAATAATTAGGCCAACTCTAGTCATACATTGTAGAATTTATCATAGCACCTCTACTCAGTAAGTATAATTTACTCCATTTGACAGATGGGAAAAGGATGGCAGTGGTCACCAGTGTCATAAATGATGATTCAGAACTTTACCAGACCTTTTTTTACTTCAAAACCTTTGGCTTTTCATCTACTTAAGCTAATATTTTCAGCTTAATTTATTCCTTATTTTCTTAATTAACTCTCAAGTCTGAATTATTTTAATCTTTCTATTTTGCATCTAAAAATGTTGTTGATCAATTAAATTAACTGTTAAGAAATTTTAAAAAAACTCAAATTACCTGTGGTAGATAAAACCTTGTTAAAATTTCATAGGTCATTTATTTTACCTTGTTTATAACATCTTGTGCATTCATTAATTTCTATATCTTGTTTCTAGTCAACTCTCCATTTAAGAATCCCTGATCTTAGTTACTGGACTTAGTTACTGAACTATTTTATATATAGTTTATTAAGTATGAAATGCCCAATTTCCTTTAGTATTAAGTTTGCCAGTTAATATCTCTGACATTTCACTTTGACACTTCTTGTTTTATTTTTATTGTGAATGTACATCCTCAGTCTTTCAAACGCATGTTTTCACTTGTGATTATCTTTCAAAAAGTTTTTTAGAGCAATTTTTGTGAAACCATGGATAAATAAAAAATTCATGTTATTTTCAAATATGAGTTCCATCATGGAACCAGTGCAGCACAGACAGCTCAGAATATCAATGAAGTGTTTGGGAAGGATATGGCCAATGAACATACAGTTCATCTTGATGATTTGAGAAGTTCCATTCTGAAGATTTTAATCTTCAAAATTAGCCACTTGGGTGGCCTGAGACAAGGTGGATAATGATGAGCTAAAAAGTGAAGCAAATCCATCTCAACCTACTCAGAATCAGCAGCAAGGTTTGTCGTTACTATTCCAACAGTATTGGACCATTTGAAACAAATTGGGAAGGTAAAGAAGCTGGATAGATGGGTTCCGCACAAATTAAACAAACATCAGAAAAGAAATCATCTTGAAGCTTGCCTTTCTTTGCTGTCACGACATAAAGGCAAACCATTTCTACACCGTATTGTTATGTGTGATGAAAAATGGATTCTTTTTGACAATTGCAAGAGTTCGGCATGATGGTTGGCTAGAGATGAAGTGCCAAAACATAGTCCAAAACTGAATATCCATCAAAAAAACCTAATGGTGTGTGTTTGGTGGTCCAGTGCTGGTATTATCCACTACAGCTTCATGAAACCTGGTCAGTCAGTTACAGCGATGGCTACTGCAACCAATTGAACGAAATGATGTGGATGCTTGCGATTAAGCAGCCGAGATTGGTCAATAGAGATAGGCCAATCCTCTTGCAAGACAACACTTGACCAAAAGTCGCACCAATTACACTGCTAAACTGCGGAAGCTGGACTTGGAAACTCTCTGTCATCCACCATATTCACCAGACCTTGCACCAGCTGACTACCACTTCTTCCGGGCTTTGGACCACTTCTTGCAAGGAAAAATATTCATTTCTCAACAAGCCATGGAAAAAGTCTTTCATGATTTCACTGCCACTTGCTCTCCAGCTTCTTTGCTGCTGGCATAAACAAACTACCATTAAGATGAAAAACTGTGTAATTTTAGTTTAGGCACATACTTTGATCAATTGTTTAGGCACATACTTTGATTAATTGTACTGCTTCTTGTCTGAGATAAAATAAACTGCACTTTTGATTCGAAATTGGACATTTCATGTTTAATGACCTCAATACTAAAATTGTAAGCTACAGAGAAAGGTGTGTATGTGTGTTTCTGTGTAGTTATATAAATTTAAAACTGCATATAAGAATGCTTTATGCTTCCTGCTATACAATTCGGTACTAAAATCTATAAATCTAAGTTTGAAAGGAAACAGCTTTTTTTCCTATAGAAACATTTTCAGCCTCCTATTTGTGTACTTTATTCTAAAAGCTGTTAACAAAAATGACACTATTAGTCCACTTGGTGGGGTAGGAGTCAATGAAATCCAGTTGGAGATTTTGCTACATTAGGTACAATGTAATTATGTGGTAAAATTCTTTTTGTCTTTTTATTTTATTCTGACTTGTGTCTCGCAAAATTAGCAATTCCACATAAGAAAGTTGTGGTAATTATTTTCTTAGAAATGTCAGAATGTGTACTAATCTGGGGATAGTTATATTTATTCCATCTTTGGCTTATTACAGATTTAAATTAAGCTGAGATTTCTTCAGTGTTATTTTTCCAGAGCCATTGGGATTAGAGATGATGGATTTTGTGGTTCTCTGACTGTAGTTAAGCTCTCGTCAACATAAGTATAAAATTATTGCAGTGTGCAATTGGTATATTTTCAAAGGTAGTTAAAGCTGAACATTGTGCAGAGAAAGATGATTAGAAATCTTCAGTTTAAAAAGAAATCCAGCTTTGCTTTGACACCTAAAATTTCACATTCTTTACATTTTAAAATATCTATTTAGACTAAAAATTTTATTCTTGGTGATACTTTCAATATCAATAAAAATATTGGAAACTATTCTTTTCTATAAAACGTATGATCCTTACCACCTACAGCCCAAGCACTATCTGAATATTTTAGAATCTTATTTATGTGCTTGTTTACCTTTTAGTTATGAAATCGTCAACGTACTTCTTGATATGGATATATTTTTTGAAAAAACAAACACAGAACATAGTCAGGCCTAATTACTCTTTGTTACATTTTTCCTTTCTTTTCTCCTTAAGCTCTCAACTTAAATTTTATTTTTTTTAATTCCTAACATTGCTGATATCACAGTTTTAGCTTTATTAGGAATGTGGATGTTGATAAATGCAAGAGAAGGTAGATTGATGCCAAAATATAGCATGTTTGGCATAAACAAGTAACTTGGGTTGCTACTAGCTTTCTTTTCCACATTCCCACATAAAATATTCTCAGTATTTTGTGTGATCTTTTTTGTATTTTTTTTTAGTATCTTTAGTTTTAAAATCTTAAGAAGAAAGTTGGAAATATGGTTGTCAAATATCACAAATGTAAAACATTATAATGAGTTCCTAATCACCATTTAATACACTATGTTTTCATTGTATTTTTTTTTAATTTCAGAATATTACGGGGGTACAAATGCTTTGGTTACATAAATTGCCTTTGCACCACCCGAGTCAGAGCTACAAGCATGCCCACCCTGCGACAGCACTCACCACACCCGCTACGTGTGAATTTACCCATCCCCTCCTCCCCCGCCACCTGCCTGACACCCTATGAATGTTACTTCCATATGTGCACATAAGTTTTGATCCATTAGTACCAATTTAGTGGTGAGTACATGTAGTGCTTGCTTTTCCATTCTTGTGATACTACACTTAGAGGAATGGGCTGCAGCTCCATCCAGGATAATAGGTTAATACAGTATTATTTTATATTTTAAATAAACCAGATTATTATTATCTAAAACTCTCCCAGTGATAATACTAATACCACAAATGATAATTAATCTAAAATTAAATTTTAATAAGAGATTTCCTTGATGTTGGGTGGGACTGCAAAGGAGCGATTAGAGAAACAGAATATAAAACTATAAATATCAAGTCTGTTGATTGAGTATATTTGAGGAGGAAAAAACTGAGCATATTGATGAATAAGGGAAAATAAAAAGAGGTAAGGTAATAATAATACCTTTTGAGTGCTTACTATATAGCAGCTATTACATTCTAAGCCCTTTGCAAATATAAACCACTTAAATCATCTAAACAACCTTATGAAATTCATGCTGTATTATTTAAATCACTTTTTATTTGTACAAATTTATGGGGTAAATGTAAAATTTTGTTGCATGAATATAATGTGTAGTGATCAAGTTGGGGTATTTAGGGCATCCATCATCTGAGTATAATACATTTGGTTAAGTATAGTCACCCTAATCTGCTATCAAAGATTGAATTATTCAATCTTACTGTATGTTTGTCCACTTTAACCGACTTCTCTTCATTTTCCCCTCTTCCTCTAACTCACCCTTCCCAATCTCTTTTATGTATATTTCCACTCTCTACCTCCATGTAATCAGATATTTTAGCCCCTACATATAACATACAATATTTGTCATTTTGTGCCTGGGCTTATTTCACTTAAGATAATGACCTCCAGTTTCATCCATGTTGCTGAAAATGACATAATTTCATCTTTTATAGCTGAATAGTATTCCATAGTTTATGTATACCACATTTTCTTTATACATTCATCAGTTGATGAACACATAGGTTGATTCCATATCTTTGCTATTGTGAATAATGCTGCAATAAATATGTGAGTGCAGGTATCCCTTTGATATATTGATTTATTTTCCCTTGGGTAGATACCCAGTAGTGGGATTGCTGGTTGAAATGGTAATTCTATTTTAAGTTTTTTGAGAAATCTCTATATTCTTTTTCATAATAGCTGTACTAGTTTACATTACACCAACAGGGTATATGAGTTCTGTTTTTTCCTCATCCTCACCAGTGTCTATTATCTTTTGTCTTTCTAGTAATAGCCATTTAGAACAGGTAAGATGATATCTTATTGTTTTGATTTACATTTCTCTGATGATTAGTGATGTTGAGCATTTTTTCATATGCTTATTGTCCGTTTGTAGGGTTTTTTTATATGTCTATTCATGTCCTTGCCTACTTTTTAATGAGATTGTTTGTTTTTTTCCTGTTGAGTTGTTTGAATCCCTTGTATATCTGGATATTAGTCCTGTGTCAGAGGAGTAGTTTGCAAATATTGTCTCCAGTTCACCAGAGTGAAGACTGTCTCTTCACTCTGATGATTATTTATTTTTCTGTGCAGGAACCTCTTACTTTAATTAAGATCCATTTATTTATTTTTGTTTTGTTATCTGTGCTTTTAAGGTCTTGGTCATAAAGTCCTTCCCTAGACCAATGTCTAGGAGAGTTTTCTCTATGTTTTCTTCTAATATTTTTACAGTTTGGGGTCTTACATTTAAGTCTTTAAACCATTTTTAGTTGATTTTTGTCTATGGTGAGAGATAGGAGTCCAATTTCATTCTTCCGCATGTGGCTATCAAATTTTCCCAGCATCATTTATTGAAGAGGATGTCTTTTCCCCATGTAAGTTCTTCTCAAAGATCAGTTTGCTGTAAAATGTGGCTTTATTTCTGGGTTATCTATTTTGCTCCACTGGTCAATGTGTCTATTTTTATACCAATACCATGCTATTGTGCTTACTGTAGCCTTGCAATATATTTTGAACTCAGGTAGTGTGATGCCTCCACCTTTGTTCTTTTTGCTTAGAATTGCTTTGGCTGTTCAGGTTCTTTTGGGGTTCCATATAAATATTAGGATTTTTTTTTCTAATTCTGTAATGAATGATATTGGTATTTTGATAAATATTTGTATCGCATTGAATCTGTAGATTGCTTTGGTCAGTATGGTCATTTTAATGATATTAATTCTTCTGATCTATGAACATAGGATGTTTTTTATTTGTGTCATCTTCAATTTCCTTCATCAGTGTTTTGTAGTTTTCCTTGTAGAGATCTTTCACCTCCTTGGTTAAATTTATTCCTAGGTATTTTTTTTCTAGTTAGATACATGGGGTTGCTTTCTTGGATTCTTTTCAGCCAGTTATTGGTATACAGAAATGCTACTGATTTTTGTATGTTGATTTTGTATTCTGCAACTTTATTGAATTCATCAAATCTTAGAGTTTTCTGGTGGAGTCTTTAAGTTTGTCTAGATATAAGATCATACCATTAGCAAAGAGAAGCAATTTGAACTCCTTCTCTTCCAATCTGGATGCCTTTTATTTCTTTCTCTTGCTTGATAGCTCTGGCTAGGACTTTCAGTACTATGTTCAAAAGGAGTGGTGAAAGTGGGCATCTTTGTCTTCTTACAGTTCTTGGAGGAAAGGCTTTCAACTTTCCCCATTCAGTGTGATGTTAGCTGTAGGTTTGTCATATGTGGCCTTTATTATCTTGAGGTACTTTCCTTCTATGCCTAGTTTGTTGAGAATTTTCATCATGAAGGGATATTGAATTTTATCAAATGCTTTTTCTACATCTATTGAGATCATCATGTAGTTTTTGTTCTTCATTCAAATGTTGAATGTGATATGTCATGGTTTTTAACTTTCACTTGTTGAATCATCTTTGCTTCCCTGATATAAATCCTGCTTGATCATGATGTATTATCTTTTTGATGTGCTGTTGAATTCTGTTTGCTAGTATTTTTTGAAGATTTTTTTGTCTTTGTTCATGAGAGATGTTGAACCTGCTGAATTGTAGTTTTCTTTGTTGTTGCTGTTGTTGTGTCCTTGTGTGGTGTTGGTATCAAGGGTGATGCTGGCCTCATAGAATGACTTAGAGAGAATTCTTTCCTTTTTGACTTTTTGGAATAGTTTCAGGAGGATTGTTTTTAGTTATTCTTTGTATGTTTGGTAGAATTCAGTGTGAATCCATCTGGTCCTGTGCTTTTCTTTATTGGGAGACTTTTTATTACTGATTTAATCTCACTGCTTGTTATTGGTCTGTTTAGATTTTCTGTTTCTTCCTGATTCAATCTTTTTAGGTTGTATGTTTCAAGGAATTTATCCATTTCCTCTAGATTTTCCAGTTTGTCAGTATGTAGTTGTTCATAACAGTTTCTGATGGTCTTTTGTGTTTTTGTGGTATCAGATTAATGTCTCCTTTTTCATTTCTCACTTGGTTTACTTGGGTCTTCTCTCTTATTTTCTTGGTTAGTCTAGCTAGAAGTTTAATAATTTTATTTATCTTTTTGAAGAACCAACTTTTCATTTTGTTGATCCTTGTATTTTCTTTAGTTCTTCTCTGATCGTTATTTTCTTCTGCTAATTTTGGGTTTGGTTTGTTCTTGCTTTTCTATTTCCTTGAGATGCATTCTTAATTGTTAATTTGTAATCTTTCTACTTTTTATGTAAGCATTTGATGCTATCAACTTCCCTCTTAGCACTGCTTTTACTGTATCCCACAGGGCTTTGGTATGTTGTGATTCTATTTTCATTTGTTTCAATAAATTTTTTGATATTTCTCAAATATCAAAATATATTTTGATTATTGAAAAACAATAATCAAAATTATTCACCTTATGCACCTTAATTTCTTAATTGACCCAATGGTCATTCAAGAGCATGTTGTTTAATTTCCATGTATTTGTACAATTTCCAAAGTTGCTCTTGGTATTGATTTCTCGTTTTATTCCATCATGGTTTGAGAAGATACTTGGTATGATTTTTATTTTTGTAAATTTGTTGAGACTTGTTTTGTGGCTTAACATATGGTCTGTACTGGAGAATGTTACATGTGCTCATGAAAAGAATGTATATTGTGAAGCTATTGAATAGAATGTTCTTTACATGTCTGTTAGGTCCATGTGGTCTAACACCCAGTTTAAATCCAATGTTTCTTTGCTGATTTTCTGTCTAGATGACCTAATGCTGACCGTTGGGCACTGAAGTCCACCACTATTATTGTATTGCAGAATATCTCTCTCTTTAGATCTAACAACATTTGCTTTATGAATCTGGATATTCCAGTGTTGGGTGAATATATATATTTAGAATTGTTATATTCCTTTGCTGGATTGATCCCTTTAGCATTATATAATGACATTCTTTGTCTTTTTTTTTCTGTTCTTCACTTAAAGTCTGTTTTATTTGATATAATTATAGTTACTCCTGCTTGTTTTGGGTTTCTATTTGAGTGGAATATCTTGTTATTTCCTTTTACTTTCAGTCTAAATGTGTCTTTACTGCGAAGGTGAGTTTCTTGTAAGCAGAATATAGTTGAATTAATTTTTTCCTTATCCATTCAGGCATTCTATATCTTTTAAGTAGAGAGTTAAATCTATTTACCTTGAAATGACTAAATTCAAGGTTATTATTGGTATGTGAGGCTTTGTTTCTGTCATGTTGTTGTTTTCTGGTTGTTTTATATATTCTTTCTTCCTTTCTTTTTCTCTTATTATTTGTCATTGTGGTTGGTTGCTTTTCTGCCCTGGTACCTTTTGAGTCCATTCTCTTCCTCCTTTGTGTGATTGCTTTACCAGTGAGTTTTGTACTTCTGTGTGTTCTCATGATGGTAAATATCCTTTTGCTTCCAAGTTTAGGACTCCCTTGAGCATTTCTTGTAGGGCTGGTCTAGAGGTAACATATTTCCTCAGCATTTGCTTATCTGGGAAAATTTTTATTTCTCTTTCATTTATAAAGGATAATTTTCCTGGATATAGTATTCTCGACTGACCAGTTTTTTTTTTTTTTCTTTCAACCCTTTGAATATATCATCCCATTGTTTTCTGACCTGTAAGTTTTCTACTAAGAAATCCGCTGGTAGTCTGGTGGAATTTCCTTTATAGGTGACTAGACATGCTTTTCTCCTGCCGTTTTTAGGATTCATTGTTTATCTTTGACTTTAGACAGTCTAAATATAATGTGCTGTGGAAAAGACCTTTCTGCATTGTATCTGCCTGAGGATCACTAAGCCTCCTGTATCTAAATGACTAAATCTCTCTCTAGACTTGAGAAATTTTTATCTATTATTTTGTTAAATAGGTTTTCTAATCTTTTCTTTGTCTCTTTGCCCTCAAGGATACCAACAATTTGTAAATTTGGTTGCTTTATGTTGTCCCAAATGTCACAAAGGCTTTGGTCATTCTTTTTTATTCTTTTCTCTTTATTTTTGTCTGACTGGATTATTTCAAAAGATCTATCTTCAAATTCTGAGATTCCTCCTTCTGCCTGATCTAGTCTAGTGTTGAAGGTTTCAAATGTACTTTGTATTTCCTTCAACAAATTCTTTGGTCCCAGAATTTCTATTTCATTCTTTTTTAAAATATCTAACTCTTTGATAAATTTCTTGTTCCTATCCTGACTTGTTTTTTCTGATTTCTTTGTATTGTTTTTCAGAATTCTCTTGTATCTCATTGAGCTTCTTTGAAATCAATATTTTGAATTTTCTTATCTGAAATTTCAAAAATTTGTTTTTGATTAAGATCTATTGCTAGAGAATTATTGTCTCCCTTTGGAGGTATTATATGTTCTTGCACTTTCACATTTCCTGTTTTTTTACATTGATGTCTTTGTACCTGGTATAAGTCACTTCTTCCTATTTTTGAGTTTACTTTCATAGGGGAGGACTTTTTCCTGAAGATGTATCTATAGTGTTGGTTGAGTAGGGCAGTTTGGTTTTGATTCTGGATGTGTGCAGTAGTGTAGTCTCTGAATGATTTCTTTGGCTGTAAACAGTGCTAGTGGAATCTGTGATTTCCTTGGTGGGTTGGGTGCAGTTATTAGTGGAGGGTGTGGTAAAGTTGTGGTGGGGACTTGGATGCCAGGTGGGCCAATCTTCAGGCCCTAGTGTTGGTACCAGTTGTCTGAGCCTGACTATCTTTGTGCCCCAGGGTAGTGTTACCTGACACTTGTGTTGGTGGTTACCAGTGGGCCAATTCTGGGGCCTCCAAGTGGCTTGCTCAGATGCCAGTAGTAGCAGCAGTAGTCTGTGTGGGTGGGTGGGTTCTCAGGTCCCTGGTCAGTGGTGTGGCATGGGCAATGGCAGTAGCAATAGTGAGATGATTCTCTGGGTCATGAAAGGTGTGCATTGATGTTGGTGGTGGCTGTGGTAGCCTGGGTGAGCCAGTCTCCAGGCCCACAGGTGGTACTTGCAGGTAGGCATCAGCTGAGGTGTCAGCAGCCAGGAGTTTAGGCCCCATCCCAGGAATCCAGAAGGAGTGCTCAGGGGCCCAAGGTGGTGGATTGAATTAGGCAATCCCCAGGACCCTGGGATGTGTACTCTGTCTCTGGAATAGGGGAGAAGCCAGGCTGGGCAGGTTTGTGCTCAGGGTCCCCAATAGTGACAGCAGGCACCAGACATGGTAGGCAAGGGAGGAGTGATCTTCAGGTCCCAGACAAATTACTCATGTGAGGGGCAGTATCAGTTGCACTGAGGCCCTGCCACCAGAGAGGGTCATTGGTGGCCACAGCCTGGGCTGGTAGATGAGAAACATTTGTCCCTCTCAAGCCCCTATCATGACTGGGCTCACCCCCAGCCCTGGCAGTGGCAGCCTGCACTAAGCAAATGCCCCAGCCTCAGCTGCAGGAGCCCCCACCCAGCTCGTGACTAAGTCCCAGCAGCACCTTCCACCACCTGCTCACATCCCAGCCTCACTCCTGGCAGCACTCAGTTCCTAGCACTGGCAGCTGTAGCCCACACCTCATTTGCTTCTTAGCCTCAGTAGGGGAGCACTCCCAGGTTATACCCCAGTCCCAGCAGTGACAGCATGAGTTTCCCTAACACCTCAGTCCCAGTGCCACTGGGTTCCAGGACAGCATGCTGTCTACCAAAGGCTAGGCTTGAAAATGACACCTTGTTGTAGCTGGTTATGTCTCAGGAAGAGTATGGGACCCAGCATGAGCTCTTTCTCGGGAGCAGTTCTGTCCCACAGTCTCCCAGCAGCTCCCTATGTTAATTTCAGGGCTTGGGAAGGCCTAGGGGTTCTCCTGTGGCTATGATTGTGTGATTCCATAGTGGGGATGTGGGCCACTGGAAGTCTCTCGTTCATCCTTTTCCCCACATTGGGAAGTCACTCCTGGATCCTATCTGATCCCAGCCAAACAGGCTACCTCTCTTCTTTCTCTTTCCCTGCTTTTGGTGTTACCTGTCACTACTCTGTTGAATTACAGCATTCTGTCTTGGATAATGTATTCAAAGTGTGACTGTCTAAACACCATTGTTGTGCTTCTAAGCGTAGGAGGCAGGCATGAAGGGCTTCTAGTCAGCCATCTTGAAGCCCCTCAATTGCTCATTTTACAGATAAGAAAACTGAGGCTCAGAGGAGTTTCTTAACTTACCCAAAGTTAGTTATTAACTGGTTGAGTTTGGCTTGTAACCCTATTTAGGAGAGGTTATCAATGGAAGCTTTTCTCCAGAGTTAACATTTAATTGAGACCAAAAAGATGAAAGGGAAGTAGCCACTTGAAGAAGCTAGGGTGTGGAAGAACATCCAGGAGAGGAAATAACTTGTGCAAAGAGAAGCAGCCAACAGTATGCAGCTTTAACTAATAGAAAGAGGGCAGTGTGGCTGAAAGACATGAGTTTGGGAGGAGTGTGAGGTACACGGAGAGGTTAGAGAGATAGGCAAGGGCTGGATTATTTGGAGCCTTGTACTCTATGGAAAGAGATTAGACATTGTTTGAAATACAATCAGAAGCCATCAGGCCAGAAATGGACTGACCTGATTGATGTTTAAAGAACATATTTGCTGGGGATAAAATGGATGCTTCATGAGTGAGGACAGGAAGACAATTTATGAGGCTACTATTGTGTTCCAGAAGTGAAGTTAGGAAGCAGTAGCAGAGGTAAAAGGAGAAATTCAGGAAATATTTTTGGGGTGGAATTCATGTGAGTTGTAGATGAATTTGAACTAGGGATAATAGGGGATGGAGGGGTGGGAGATAGGGAAAGAAAAGGGGATAAAGGGGATAAATCAAGAATGATACTTTTTTTTTTTTCACCACTGCACATTTATTAGGACGTCCAAAATCCAAAACTAACTACACCAAATATGGGCAGGAATGTGGAGCTACAGGAATTCTCATTCATTGCCAGTGAGAACACAAAATGGTACAGCCACCTTGGAAAACAGTCTGGCAGTCTCCCACAAAGCTAAACACTCTTACCATATGATTCAGCAATTGTGCTCTTTGGCATGGACTCAGATGGGTTGAAACCTTATGTCTACACAAACCCCTGAACATGAATGTTAATAAAGCTGCTGTAAATTGCCAAAATTTGGAAACAATCAAGATGCAATTTTAGTAGGTGAATAGATAAATAAACTATAGTGCATCCAGACAATGGAATTCATCACCCCCACAAAAAAGGAAGGCTATCAAGCCATGGAAAGACATGGAAGAACCATAAATACATATTACTAAGTGAAAGAAGCCAATCTGAAAAAGCTGCATACTGTATTATTTCAACTATATGACATTCTGGAAAAGGTAAAACCATGTAAACATGGAAACCAGTAAAAGTGGTTTCCATGGTTTGGGGGGTGGGAATAGAAGAATAGATGAAACACAGGAGATTTTTAGGGCAGTGAAACTACACTGTATACTATAATGGTGGATATATGTCATTACACATTTGTGAAAATCTATAGAAGACATAACACCAAAAGTGAATCCTAATGTAAACTATGCACTTTGGGTGAGAATGATGTCTCAATGTAGCTTCATCTATTTTTAAAAATGTGCCACTCTCGTGCAGGATGTTGATAGGCAGGGGACAGGGGTTTTGGGGAAACTCTGTACTTTCCACTCAGTTTTAATGTTAACTTAAAACTGCTCCAAAATTAGTCTATTAAAAGTTTCTTAAAATTTGAAAAGAAAGGCACATTTTGTCTTGAGTATTTCTGTCAAAAGTGATGTTATTAGCTGAGATGAGGAAGGCTTAAGAGATTATGAGCTATAACAGTAAAAGTTAAGTGCTCCGTTATTGAGACACTAGGTCGGAGATGTTTGCAGGGCATTCAGGAGAACATGTCAAGTAAGCAATTGCATAAGAAGACTGGAGCTCGGAAGAAAGATCTAGATTTAGGGTCTTGATTTGAGAACTGTTAGTATAAAGAAGGACTTTAAATGACACTTTGAAATTAGCAAGGCAGAGTAATAAGATAGAGGAAGCATAGGGGAAGGCCCAGATCTGAGCCTTGAAGAACCCCCTATATCATTAGATAAAGGGTCTAAACAAACATTTCATAAGGCATAGGTTAGGTCTTATATATTTCACAAGGAAAATGAGCAACAGAGAGATTGTTCCATCCTGAGGCACATTCAAGCATTTTAAAACAGAAAACAGATTACCAAGGACAATGAAATTAAAGTAAAATAATATTTCTGTAATTTAATTACTTTAAAAATAACCTGAGACACATACTGGGAAATTGAAACCAACACATACTTAGGCAAAAAAAAAATTCAGTTTAATGTTACAAGTAACTGCTTAGTTTTTATAGCTTGCTGATTTTTTTTAATAGGTGACAATCTGTTTAAATTCCAGTTTAAATGCTTCAGTATAATATGATTCACTGTAATGTAGATTTGGATGATAAAATTATTTTTTGAAGTAACCAAAAAAAACCCAAAACCTGGATAACACATTCATATGTCACCTGGTGTCTATCAAGCATCAGGTTACAACTATTTCTTCAAATTCATTACTTTGTGGTTCTCCAGTTGATTACAAATGTTTCTTTTATGTATTCTATAATTTCATGTGACTAGGATTTCTGAAATATATTTTTGAAATAGTTTTTAAGCTCTTATATACATTTGTTTGGACTTGAAATAAACAATAGAAAAAATATTCTATTTCAATGAACATTTCTTATGCTTATGAAAGCCTTTTCTAGACTATTCCAGCATTGTATCTACTTCTGCAGCTACTTGCACTAACTAATGAAATTATGCTCTAAAAAAAAAAGACTGGGCAATATGGAATGAAGTTTAGTCCCCATTTGAAAAAGTTTAAAATCATTTCATTTCTTTCTCTTAAAAAAATAAATCTTGCTGGATTCCACTTGTTTCAAGCAGTTATATTCTAAAAAGACTTAGCAAATCTGGATTCCTTTTCAAGAGGCTGTTTATAACCGAGCTGCCTACTGAAGGTCATTGAGAAGAAATGTACACTGGGACATCATTAGATCTGGCTGCAGAAAGAGAAGAGGTATAGTTACAACAAGGAAAAATGAATGTATTGATTAAAAATAAACAAGCAAACAACAACAACAAAACAACACACCATTATATCATGTTTTCTGTATTCCCTAGTTTGGAAGCTATATAGCCTAGCTAGGGATTCAAAAAAAGCTGTTAGATAAGAAAAGTGAGTGTAAAGTCTTATGACAAGAAAGTGGTTTGAGTGTCCAAAGTTGTGAGTAATCTAAGTAAGGTGTACACTGTGAGTTAATTCTACTTAAAGCCTACAGGAAAAGAGTAGGAGATATCAAAAGGGGTGATAATAAATTGAGTTAGGTCATTATTAAGTGTTAGTGGGAAAAAATTGTCCATTATTTAGTTCCTTATTTTCTTTGAATTTTGCTTTAATTCTATATTAATTTTACATTATAGCAAGGGTTTACATAAACAACGTGTAAAGATCCTTTCATGAAGCAAAAAGCAAGAGAACTGCATTCTAGTTCCAGGAATATCACTGGATAACACTGTACATACTTTATTGTACTACTTTCCAAATATAAACAAAATAAAAACATGTTTCCTTAAAGCTGTGCCCTCATACTGGAAAACTGATGGTATCAATTTAAAAAAGTTTTTTATCTTTTGAAAATTCTGTCACTTTTAATCAATGTCACATAAATTCATCTTTTTTAACTCTTTGCCACATTTTCAGGTAAAGAAAATTACTTGTATGTGTGTTTATTTTAAATGCCACTTGATTAAAAGAGAATTAAAAAAAACCCGGGCAAAATTTTGGTATAGCATTTTCAATAAATTGTAACATTTGCACTACAAATGTAAAGTCTCTCCAGCACCCATGGAAAGGATAAAAAGTTCCCACACCCCCAGAAGGAAAATTCTCCACATATGACATTTTTTCAATAAAATTTGTGTAGAACAATCACAAGAGTTAGTTGGTAAAACCATAACTAATTATTGAAATCATAGACCACCCAGCCATTTGCCCAGCCACGAAACTATTCATGGGTTTTTCGGGGTTTTTTTGCCAGTAATTTTAGCTTAATGAGTACCAAAAAGTATCTGGGACAAAGAAAGACAGTTCCTAAAGAGGTTTTGAAGCATAGTGGGTACTCAAAATTAAAAAAATATAAATAAAAAAATGCTATTATATAGCCTGTTTTTAAATTTTGAGATTGTGCTTCAAATTGTAAGTTCATATTAAAAACTTTAAAGGTTAAACTATTTTAGTAAAACAGAAAGGTTTTCAATTATTAAAAAATTTCTCTCTGATAAAATAGGAGAAACAGAGTATGCAAAGTAAAAACAAATATGTTAGTGATTCACACTTCTAGTTTCCAAATGTAGTTTCAACACACTGTTGACTTCTGATCACTTGCTTGTATCTTCCCCTTCTGCAGCTTTATTTTATGAATTTCCTGTTCCCTGTGTTCCTTAAAAATACTTTTTAATTAAGGGTTGGACATCCATTAGGCCACAAAATTTGGGTAAATAAAACTAGTCCTTTTTTATAAAAGTCACTTGTGTTTATCTTCAAAATGGAAGGTTCATATTAAGTTTGAATGTGTAACTGGAGTGTGAAGATTTCCTTTACAATAAATCCTTAGACAAGGTAAATTAATATTAACATGTATTAATAATGAATAATGATGGAGGTATTATTTTGTTTAAATGACTTAGCTATACATGACTTATAATTTAATTAATTTATCTTCAAGTCTTAACAGGAAATAGTCATCCTTTTCTGGCCTTGCTTTACTTTGAACACAAAGTAGAAAAACGGCCTTGAAAGAATAAGCAAAAGGTTAATTAAAAACTAGAGCTACAATGAATCACCCCTTCACAATCCTCCCAAAAGTCTGCAGTTTCATTTTCTTATCTCTAAAAGCATGAGATAGTGATCCAAGTTGGGGTGGGGGGAAAAGGACCATCCCTTTGATCTTCAGTTTAGTGAGAAGATATAGTCATAACCTCTTTGCCACAATCAAAGGTTTCCTATTAGTTTTCTGGTTGAATCAGTCAGTGTAGGAGGGAAAGGAATCAACAAGAGTTAGGTGCCTACAATGACTTAAAAATCCATTACTACTCCAGTATATTTTTTCAATAAAACAATTTTTGATTGTATCATTTAGAGACCCCAAGTTTGATATTAATCTTCAAATTTCTAGTCTATTCTATCCATAGAGAAAAGTAATCTTGCTTACCAAATAAATTTAGTCAGTTAATATCTTACTTAAAAAGAATCCACGAAAAAGTAAAATACGATAACAGCTAAAGCCCCATAGACCAATGCTTTCAGTATTTTCCTGCTCATAGATTCTGCTTAGAATCTTTTATAAGTCTCCTTCATAAAAGCAAATATACTAAGAATTTTCTTACAATTTTAGAGTCTTCATAAATGCCATAAAGTCTATGAAGAGACTTGTAAAACCTCATTTGTTTTAGAAATCATATTAGTATTTGAATAATTGTTTGAGAGAGAGAGAGAGAAATTCCCATACCAAGAAAGTTTTTACAATAAATACTATATTATAAAAGCTACAGCTTTGTCATACCAATAAGCTATTTTCAGGAATCAGATAAACTCCCCCAAGTGATTGTCTAGTAGAACAGTACAATTAATAAGTAAATGAAAATGTATAACTTGGCTTAGAACATTTTGGACTCAACTTTGTATTTTCATCTGGGTGGCCCTAAGAATCCACAGCTTAGTATAACGGTCCTGTTCCCAAAGTTCTGGGGTTAGCCTATAAGGATTCTAGTTATTCAGATTAATCTGAAAACCATTTTTATGTGTATCAATTTTAATTTCTAACTCTTTGTAGATATAACCAAAGAGTAATTGTAGTATGTGGAGTTTGCGAAATTACTCATAAATTTTACATAAAATTGTACTTTTAAAAATATAACCATCTTTGAAAAGAGTATATAAAATATTATTTCCTTTTTATGAAGACACAGAGAAATCTTTAACATTATAAACCAAAATGTTAACAGTGGTTATTGCTGGAATAGGATAGATTCCCCTGCTATATGCCCTATGGTTTCCTTTACTTTCCCTTTTCTAACAGTCATTGCATTTTAATACCTGGTCCATTTCTATTTTGCCCGTTAGACTATAAGTTCCATGAGGAACATTGTATTGTTCATGCTACGTTCAAAGCTTCCTGATGTATATTAGGTGCTCTAATATTTGTTAAATTAATCCATATTGGTTTTAAGTCTCTTCTTTTTTACATATCCTTTGACTTCTAAAATTTTGATATTATTTATTGTATACTTATTCACTCAATAGTTTAAATCTTACAATACATATTTATGTAGGTGTCATAGACGAGATTAAAACCACAGGCTCAGAAGCCATACTAACTGTGGCCAAATTCCTACTAGTCACATGTAATTGGGCAAATACTTTAACTTCTCTGTGTCTCCATTTCCTCATATGTAAAAATGGACAAAACCTTATGTGTGGATTAAATAAGTTAATATATACAGAAAATTTAAAGGAGTATCTTATATGTAGTTCACATTCAATAAATATGCACCATTATTTTGATTCTGCAGCCTCTATGTCAAAATAAGTGGGAACATTCTCAGGGCCTTACAAGGTGAGAGTCATACTGTTAGGTAGACAGTTAGGATCTCGGGCTCTTCTCGGGACAAGGGTTCCCTGTTTTGGTGCTGTTTAGAGCAATTGCTCCACCTGGGAAGAAGGATAAGCATGGGCACTCCATTTTGGTGTTGCCCCACCCTTAATTCTATCCCGAGCAACGCTACACCTGGGGAAGGAGGGAATGCTTTATCAATCTAGGAATTCCCAGCCCCCCGCCAGGCATAATAAGATTTAGAAAGTGACCTAGAGTAACCTAAGGGTAATTAATATGCCATTAGCTTGAATCTGCATTGCTGTTCACCCTCCCAGGTGGGCTTTCTTAGAGGGAGCTCTTATATGTAGATGGAATTTTGAGGACACCTGTTGATCATTTGATAACATCCTACACCTTCCAAGAGTCCTTCTCCAGGCTGGGCTAATAAAATAAAACAATTCGAGAAGTGAGTGAGTGGGTCTCCACTCGCGGAGACAGACCCATTTTATTCCACATTAAAGAGCTGCTCTTGTGAAACTGCTCCCTGCCTAAGGTTATTCCATTGTATTGGCCTTGCTGGTGATTTTTCCAGGCAAGGAGTCAGAGGACTGGGGTAATAATCTGGACTTGACACTTTGGTGTGTCTGGTCATTCTTCGGCCAAGAGTACACCAAGAAGCGAGGGCAGACTCCCACCCTGACATCTTTGGTGCCGTGACGCAGATTCTGACAATACATCAAAAGGTAAGATAACAAAAATACCAAAACAGACACTTAAAAAACTCAAGAAACAATTAGGTCTGTTAAGGAAAACAGACCTATAGGCTTCAATAACGTCTGGATGTATCATTATATAACAGAATAGAACAATATGTTCATAGTAAGATGAAGTCATTAAAAACATTTAATTTTATTGGTTGTGATCAGCTTTAAAAAGCAAGAAATCATTAATGAAAGGCAATTTTTGGCAATCCAACTAACACTTTTTTCAAATTAGGGATTAGAAAAAAAAAGTTTAGTTTTCTGAAAAAAATTATCATGAAATGCCAAAAATGTCCAGTCAATACCAGAGAGATGAAGTGTCTCCGTATTCTTACATCTAATACTAAGGGCAGAAGAGAGCCTCTTGTTCCTTAAATACTAAATTTACTTAAACACTACAGTTTTGAAAAGGGCATTTTTAACTATGGGTTTGTATACATTAGGTTTATGCCACCTTGTATGAAGATATTTTTTAATCTCTACTAAAAATATATAATGTTAAAGTGTTAAGATTATAGTTCTTTTTTTCTCTCTGTTAGCTTTTAAATTCTAGTTATAGGAGAACCATATCAATGACGCTGAAGATCAAATGCTCAGCTGAAAAGTATTAATCACATTAAGGGTGCATATTGAGTAACATTCTATGGTGAATCCACATTTTCACATTCATTACACTGGCTTGGCCAACCAGAGTCTGCCATAGCACCCATTAAGGAAAAGGCAAGCTGTGCTTCAGGAAATAGCAAAAAGTTTATTGTGACACATTGTTGGCACCCGTGGCTGGGCAAATTTTAGACAGGATTTTGCTAAATCTCACAAGCCTTGCAAAGTAGATCAGACCTAAATCAGGAGATGGTAAGGAGCTAATAGGCTATTTAAACAAGGAAGCAAGTTGTCATGCTTGGTGTTCAGAAGGTTCTGAACTATTTCCTCACCAAGAAAATTTAAACATTGACAATATTTAGTAACTGACTTTAAAATTTGAAATAACTGAACACTAGAGGGAAAAAAAGGATAAAAAGAAATAGGCTTTTTTTGTAGACTAGGGGGAAAGCTTTAAGTGTGTGTGTGTGTGCGTGCACACGTGTGCATGCGCATGTAAACCAAGAGCAGTGCAGTTCTTCCCCTTTGAAGTTATTTTTTAAATATTTATGAAAATAAACCTGCCATTATTTTCCTGTGAATGCACTGTTTCACTCCGTGTAATCGTCTTTCCTGTTTGTTCTTTAACAACTTCATGTGCTTTATACCCAATTTGTAATTGTAACTCATTTTACATTTTCCTTTCTTCAGTCTCTCCCTCCCTCTCATCTTTCCCCTCCCCTTTTAAAAAAAAATGTTGTAAAAAATGAATCTATCTACTGACTATATCTTTTTGCCTGTTATACATACATATGATCTCATAGACATAAAAAATAACAAAACATTGTTTTCCTTGGTTTTAAGTTAATAAGATTTTACAATGGTGTATCTTTTTAAAATAAAATAATTATAAAATAATACATAACTTAAAATGTTTATATTCCTAAAATAGGACTAAAATTGGTTGTAATTGCTGTCCCCTTCATTAGTAATTAAGCTATGAATTGCTAGCCTCTATCTCATTGACAAATTCAATTGTGTTCCAGAAATATATAATAGTGTGTTTGTTCATGCATTTATTCATTCATCTTTAGATTGATTTAATAAATATGTACTGATCACTTACTCTATAACTGACCCTGTGCTAGCCAAGTTAATAATAATTCCTGTTCTCATGAAGCCTAAAATTTATCAGAGAAAACACACAGTTAAGCAGACAATTGCAATACAGTGCATTGAGCTCCAAGTGATTGAAATATAGCTCAGATTTCTCCATCCTACTTCTGCACACAAACCTCTCCACCTCTCCCATCCCCCAAACAGGAAAATGTAAGAAAGCCAATTTAACTACCAGAAGCCTTAAAGAAAAATGTTGATCTTTATTGTAATGTTCCTTGAAGAAACACAAAAAATGAAGATGGTTATATGGACATCATACAGTAAGCATTCCAGTAGTTCTGTGTAGACATCTTTTTATCCAAGTTTTCCCACTGGTAACAGGGTTTGAGATTCTCTCCTCTTCTTTGCGTAGCTACTCTTCTCTCTCTGTGTGTAGTTAGTTCTCTGTCTAAAAAACTCTCCCAATTTCTGTGCTTCCTTTACTCTTTGCTCATGTCTCCCAACATGTAACATAATTTTCCCTTGGAAGTATAGTTCATTTTTCATTTTACCACATCACCCTTGAGAATTAACCTGGTCAGTGATAGGTGACATACAAAGTGCCATAAGAATACATTGTAAAGCACCTAACATTTACCTAGACATTGAAGGAGACCAAAGGATAAGTAGGAGTTGTCCTGAACCAGAAAAGACTGGGGTCAAGGAGAGTATGAAAACATTTTCTAGGCAGAGGAAGCATCTTATAGAAATAACAGGGAAAGGGACTATGTCTCCCCATCAGCCTAGAATGGTAAGAAGATGCTCAATTGTGAAGTACCTACTGAGCCATATTAAAGAGTTTGTCCTTGCTGTGATCTGAATGTGTCCCCCCAAATCTATATTTTGAAACTTCATCATCAATGTGATAGATAGTATTAAAAGGTGGGGCCTCAAAAAGTGATAAAGTCATGAGGACAGAGCTCTCACAGATGGGATTAGGGGTCCTTATAAAAGGGCTTTGAGGGAGTGGATTCATCCCCTTCCATCCCTCTGCCATAGTCATAGCCTTCCTTCCCTCTGGAGGATGCAACATTAAGGTGCCATCTTGGAAGCAGAGATCAGCCCTCACCAGACACCAAAACTGGTTGCATCTTGATTTTAGACTTCCCCTCCTCCATAACTGTGAGAAATAAATTTCTGTTGTTTAGAAATTACTCAAGTAATTTATAACAGATTATCGCAAGTACTTTGTTATAGCAACATAAACAGACTAAGACAGTTCTTATCATATTTGCATTTATATATTTATTTGTTATCATTTGATTGATTCATAGATTCCCCTCTGGATGGAAAGAGCTATTCAGCAGAGTCCCTGTCTGGTTTGTTTACTATTGTATCCCTAGTACCTCATTGATTCCTGGTACCTAGAAGAGATCATTGGATATTAGTTTAGTAAATGACAAATTAATAGTGGATTTAAGTTTTAGGTATAGCTGTGAAGACCGTAGATTTATCCAGTGTTAAGATTTTCCAGGTAGATGTGTGCTATGGTTTGAATGTCTCTTCTAAAACTCATGTTGAGATTTAATTGCCATTGTGATGATATTAAGAGGCAGGACTTTTAAGAGGTGATTAAGTCATGAGGACTCTGCCATTATCTGGAGGTGGGTTAATTATTAAAGGAACAGGCTCATGATAAAAGAATGAGTTTGGCCTGATTTTCTCTCTGTTTCGTGAGTGCTTACTTGCCTTTCCACCATGTTGTGATGCAACAAAGCAGGCTCTCACCAGATGCAATCCCTACCCAGCCTTCAGAACCATAAGCTGAATAAACTTTTATTGCTTGTAATTTACCATCTGTGGTATCCTGTAATAGCAGCAGAAAATGGACTGAGACAATGTGAGAGCAGGAAAAGGGAGTTGAGTGCATTGATAGAAAACAGATGAAATAATTAATGATAAAATTTAAATTGGAAAAGGATCAAAAGTAAGTGGAGGCTAAGAGGGAAAAAGAAATGGAAAAAAAAGCAATTTAAGACATGAGTTGTGTGGGTTTTTATTTTTTGACATTAATGAGTTTTGAAAAAAAAGGCTGTGATGAGAGAATGAGTGTCAAAATAATGCTCCAGGTGTGAAGCAGTTCTATCTGATGTTGATAAAATCCAGGGCATGAACATAAGAGGGGTTGGCGAAAATGAAGTGTATGTCTTTGGCAATCATGAGATCAATGAACAGAGAGAAAAGGGTGACTTCAGATTGACAGGAGGATCTACAGTGGAGGAGGCTGTGAATCCTGTACCAGAGAGGTGCCTACATGACAACAATGAGACCAATAGAAGGAGGCACAGCAGGATAATATGTGGAATAAGAGGGAAGCTGGCAGACTTCCACATGTGGGGTGTATAGATTCTAGTGATAAACAGTCACCAGTGGAGGAGATTTAGGAGAAGTAATCTTTTCAGAGAAGACCAGAGTTACATTTAAGCCAAGAAGATGGGGAAGTTCAGAGGAGGAGTTGAGACTATAGGAGAGATTATTAAACCTTGTTTCAGAAGAGACAATTTAAACATTTGGGAGAGAATCAGGAGGAGAACAGAGATGTAGAAGAATAGCAGCAAAAGAGAGACTAGATGATTTGGGCACTGACCAAAAATAACAGGTTTGGAGGAGTTAGATGGCCAATCCCACTGAATGATCAGGGAGAAAGGACAGCAGGTGCTTTAGGTCTCTCAGAATGCCGCCATGCCAGGGCTTAGTCACTTCCTAGGAAATTTCTAGAATTAGTTCCTGAGGAGTTTCTGGTCCCTCTGGAAGGAACCAAATATGGTTGGATTAGGTGAACTCTAAAACTTAAAACCCAAGCATAAAACTTCCCCAGTGGTCATAGGCCTGGTACGTGTATGCCAAACCTGGTGGGCAGAGTCACTGACCTCCAAGGCTTAGTCTGGATACCTCAAAGACAGGATATAAGCCAACTTAGCTTCTAAAAAACACATTTTCTGTTCACCATGAGTACCATTTCTAGCATATGAGGCAGTTGTATAGAACAATGAAATTTAGAATATTTACAGGCCTTCTGAGATGATCAGTTTACTAACTTTTAGTCATAAATACATCTGTCAGGCAGATTGAACATCTCTTCCTATAGTCAAGGTATCTGGGAGGCCATATTTTCAAAAGGAAGCTTTAAAAATGTTCCCAAGGGTCCAAATTTCAAGTATTCCAGTGAGATTTTCTGGAATTTATAATTTGAGTCAATTTTGATGGTGTTTATATAGTTTTATATGCATCATTCTGTCTGATAGAAGACTGTATTAGTCAGGGGTCTCCAGAGAAACAGAATATATATATTCTACACACACACACATATCCATATATGAAGGGGATTTATCATGGAAATTGGCTCACATGATTATAAAGGCTGAGAAATCCCACAATGGGCTGTCTGCAAACTGGAGAACCAGGGAAACCAGTGGCATCATCAGTCCAAGTCTGAATGCCTAAGAATAGGGGGAGCCGATGGTGGACCTCTCAGTCTGAATCCAAAGGCCTGAGAGCCTCGGGTCTATTGGTGCAAGTCCCAGAGTCCAAAGGCCAAAGAACCTGGAGTTCTGACGTCGAAGGGCGGGTGAAGATGAGTGTCCCAGCTCCAGAAGAGAAAGAGAATTGACCTTCCTTCTGCCTTTTTTGCCCTATTCAGGCCCTCAGTCGATTGCATGGTGCCTACCTACATTGGGTGAGGGTGGATCTTCCTTAGTTCATCAATTCAGACTCTATCTCTTCTGGAAACACCCTCACAGGCATACTTAAAAATAATGCTTTACCAGCTACCTTGGTATCCCTTAACCCAGTCAAGCTGACACCTAAAATTAACCATCACAAGGATTATGGAGGGCATTCCACTTGCCTACATTTCCATAACCTAATGCCACTTGTCTGGATATAAAACTTTCCAAAATATTAATCTGAAGAGAAAGGCTTACTGTCTCAATGGCAGCATACAGTACCTTCCCCTAATGCCTCACTTACATAAATTATGCATTGCTGCCTCCTTACTATGCTTGCACAGTACTGAATGTTACCATGATGAATTAAATGGGCATTTTTCTTTATTCCAAATCAGTGCCAGAGATCAAAAAGCTGCTAAAAGTCCTTTCCGCAAGAATGCCTCCCAGAAAATGATGAGTTATAGTTATTCTCGCCAAGAGATGCCTTCTGTTGTATTCTATCACTTCCTACGATCCAATAGCTTGAAATTGTGCCAACCTAATTAGCTAGTTCAATGACTGTTATATTAAAAGCCCAAATAAGCCAAAAGAGGTCATATGCTTAGTGCTCAAGTGCAGCTTTATTATTTTTCTCACCAATCAAAAAGCAGCACAAAGACTCTCAACAACTAAACCTGACTTAATATGTTCATGCAGACACTTTATGGTGTTTTTTAAAAAGAAAATTTGCCATTTGTTTAATTCAGAAACTTCATAGGTAAGATGTTTCCACCCTATAAAGAAAAAGATATCTCTTAATCATTTCATTTTAAAACTTACTTTTATCAACTCATTAACATAAGTGAGCTTCTAATACATGCAAAACATACAGTGCTATGGGAAATAATCCTTTTATGAAGCAGAGTAACTTATGATTTCCTCCTTTCTTAATATGAACATGCTGGTATTGGCCTTTCATAATTAGTATGAGGATTGCCTAGTTTTATCTTGTTTTACTAAACTTATTTTTAAAATAGGAGCAAGTCAAACATCATATCCAGATCACAGGCCCTGGGATTTTGTTCTAGCACGAGTTATAAACTCCCAAACCTCTGGCATGATGTTATGCATCTCTTTGGAGATCCCAGTGTTCTAGCATCAGTGGGGAGATAGTTTACAGAGGAGGTAATTGATGCTTAGCTCAGAGCTTAGGGACCTGGAGACCCAGGCCAATTTTTCTATGCCTATCTGGAAGCTCTGTCAGGTAAATATATTAAAATTGTTTGGTTTTTAGTAGGCCATCTTCATAATTAATTATAACTACCTTTTAAATTCTCAAGCCTGTTTTAGTTTGCAAAAATCTTGTGACCTCTCTTGATAATGGGTGTACTGTGAGTAGTTATGATAAAGAAGCTTTGTAATGAGAAAAGGCTACTCTAAATATAATAATGCTTTTAAAAGTTTGTATTTTATTTTTAGTTTGTACTGTTTTTATTAGGTTGTGTTGTGTTGTTTTACAGCTACATGTGATTAATTGTCCTGTAAATATGCTGATGGTAAACACTTGTGTACTATTTATTATGTACCAAGTACTATTCCAAAAACTTTAGGAGTTTAACTCATTTAATTCTCATAACAACTCTGAGGGAGGTACTATTCATATCCTCGTTTTACAGACAGAGGAACTGAGGCTAAGAGGTAATATATTCTGGGCAAGTTACATGCTAGGAAGTAAGACTTGAATATAGGTTGTCTGGCTTCAGTTCAGGTACCTTATTCACTATGTACACAGCCTCTATATGTGAGATATGGATATCTAGGCAGTAGTTCACATTTGATTTGCTGATTTTTTTTCAATAACTTCATGCTTTCCACATACAGATTCCCACTGCATAGGTGGTCCACAGTCCAGAGTTTGGGAACCACAGTTATGTAATTCACTAATAAGTAAATTGGTGTTCTTATTTTCCCTGAAGATGTTTCATCAAATTGCCCTAGGTTGGTTTCTAACATCTTTAATTCTGATCCAATAGCTGGTATTGATCTATGACCCAAGTATTATGACTTGGGCAGAGAAATAGTAATGAGTCTAGCCTTCCCAAAATTGTAATGGAGACATTTTATCTAGACTCTTATTTTATAGATTTTCAACTAGAAATCAATGAAGAGGCAATATTTGTTTATTCCTGCCTTTCCCTTTGTTCATTCCAATTACCTCTAGACACTTTCTGTCAAACTAAACACAATTTTAAATGGATCTCTATCTTTAATGAACCATTAGAAATCATTAACACCTGGCCTTAACTGGGTCAGTGCACCCAGCCACCTTCTTAGAGATCTTAGATAAAGTGAGTCTTTATATTCTATTTATCTTGGTTGAACTTGTCACCCTGTATCTACACTATGATATGAAGTGACAGAATAAAATGACTTCTTTGTGCATCTCAAAGCTATAATCAGAGCTATGATAGGGATCTTCCAATTAAAGTCAACATTGCCTGTTGCAATTTACACCTATTGATATGTTAACAGCTAATTCAAGAGCATAGCTTGTCAATTTTCACTTTAGGCCTCGTTTTCAATTGTCACAAGGGAGAAAGCATAATTCTTATTACCTGTCTTCTGTTTTATGTTCTTCCACAGGGCTGCTACTCATTTTATATTTGAATATGTTAAATAATTTTCCCTGCTTGTTTCTAGGAATCTTGCTCTACTTTTCCTTTACTTTTGTAGAACAGTGGTGCTAGATTGGGATAAAGTATCTATCTATGATAAGCTAATTCCAAGAATATAAATGAAATCATATTATTAAAATTTGTCATTTAACTATTTTTATGTAGACTTTGAGTTATAGCTAGAATATCATGGAATCTATAAAGGGCTATATGTTTATCAGACAGAATAAGTACATTGTAAATTCACACTTATCCACATGAATGTCATTGACAATTATATAGGCAGCATTGTCATAGCCAGACCTATCAAAGGTGTCCAAATGCCTAAGAAAGCAATAGTATTATAGTAAAGTATTATTAATATTTACTTTTATCTGAAATATGTAGGTTCTTGAAAACTGTTTTTTTTTTTTTTTTTTGCTTAGTCTATCTTTTCTGATTTTCATTCCCTTAAATAAGATTTAATTTGCCCTCATATGTGAGCTATTTGTCCAGGTAGGGGGTCAAATGATAAATAAGACATGTTTGAGACCCTCAAAGTTTACATTATAGTGGACAATAATAATATTAAACAATTAAGTGTATTAAATTGGCTTTATGAAATTGATTATATTCATCCTTTTTTTTTAACCTACAAAATGGCATTTTCTATGACTCAACATGATACTGTGAGCCAGAATGAAATAACCATCA
This sequence comes from Daubentonia madagascariensis, assembly GCA_023783475.1. NCBI lineage: Eukaryota > Metazoa > Chordata > Mammalia > Primates > Daubentoniidae > Daubentonia > Daubentonia madagascariensis. The sequence continues at coordinate 16,077,380 of JAKFHU010001684.1, read as the reverse complement.
CAATAGAAATACAAACCACCTCAAAGAGCAAAGAAGGAAGAATTAATTAAGGAGAATGCAAAAGCTAAACACAGCAGGAAGAATTTGAACAGTATCTGCAAAAATTTAAAAGAACTAGACATAGAATGTCTGTGGAAGCTCTGCTATTTTATTCTTTTGTTGATCCTTCTCCGTCTGTACCATGTCTGCCTAGGGTTTGGCATCTCAATAAGGAGTCAGTTCTATGAACATACCAGTTAGAATGGAGGCAGGAATGCCCTGTGGCACTACTGACCTATGGGCTGAAAATAAAAATAAGCTTTGACCATTGACACAGTATTTTATTGATAGGTTTCCTGGCAAAGTGTTAATGACTTACTGTGGCACTGTTCAGAGGGATGATAAAAAGCAAAGAGCATAGTGATAGTGATGTGTTGGTAAATGTTTAATAACCGACTCTCAGAAGTTGGTGGGTGTTGGGGGGTGGGGCCGTAGCTTTTGACAATTTCTAAGACGAATTTCAAGCTACCAACCTGATGGCACAGGGAACAGAGCTGGAAAGAGATATGCATGTTGACTCTCAGGAACCAAGCCCCTGTTAGTGGGCTCCATCATACTGTAATGCTAGATATTTTTCCTCAAAATAAAGGAACCATTATGAACCCTGAATGAGAGTGGTATGTTCAAGTACACTGTGTCTTTAAATCTGTCCTATAAACCCGGTCATATTTATGACATTTCCAAGATCTATCTGTAGTACTTATGTGGAGACCACTCCAAAATTATTTTTAACCATGGTGGAAAACCATTTATTTACCTTTCAGTATGCTACAGATTTTACCCACCCCCTAAAAAAATGCACTACCTTTTTTTTTGTTTTTAATCAATGTATTTTTACAGAAATTGCTTATATTTTGTACTTGTAATAAAAATAAAATTTATTCTAGGTTTTCATAATTACTTTATGCCCAGTGTTTATCCCATTCTAGAAAGTAATTATTTTTTTTTTCCAAAAAGTATATAGCTTTTTTCTCTTTAGTGAAAATTAAAGACATAAGGGTCCCTAGGGTCATCTTTCTGGGTCCTTACTTGACACAAAAGACATCCACAGAAATTTAAATACAAATATAATTGTAATTTAAATTCTCTAGGCATTTATTTTCTAGGCTGTCAATATAAGCCACACTAAAAAAAGTATAAGGAAGTCAACAGGTGCCCCTATCAGATGCCATCTTAATCTCAGTTGATGTACTGAGATCTTTTGAGACCTCTGAGCAGCAGACATGGTGTTTCTTTTATCTAGCTACTAATCAGATCTGCTGTTTAGCCAGGTCTTGTTGAATAAACAAAATTTGCATGAAGGGCTTTTGCCATCTGAGAAAAGTGCTTTATACATCAGTTATCTTTTGCTAGCAACTTAGTTTGTGGGAAGGGAATTTTCCCCACCATATCAGACTTCCCTAGGCCTTCATCACATCAAGACTCTTTTTCTCTTTTATTTAAAGTTTCTGATATACAGATCCCTTTTGGTCCCTATCAACACAGATGTGCATGTCTGCACAAAAGATCCCATACTTATATTAAATCTCCTCCTAACCCGTGCCTTTGTTTTAGATCACTGCCCAGATGTTGAGGCAGCATAATCTGAATAACGTAGTTTTCTTTTTTGGTCCCATCTGCTCCATCTGTGAATGTTTAAATACGCTTCCAGGTTTCTTTTTAAAGAACATATCCATTGACATAATGAGCAACATTTTATAACCCTGAACAATCGAGGCCCTTTAAAGTCAAGACTTTGGAAGGTTGTGTTGATCATTTCCTAATGTGCTGCTCAGTTTCTGGGACTTTGTAGCTAACACACCTTCCTCCCTTTGCTCTTTAATTGTTTTATATCTAACTCTATGCTTAAAGACGTGTTGAGTTCTGCCTTTGGCTTCTCTGTCCACACTAGGGATACTGCTGCCAGACTAGTGCCTTCTATTAGGGGAGAGAGCTTGGTAAATGCAATTTCTGGCCTCATGTCCCTTTCAGGTGAACCATATTTGGGGAGAATAAGAGAAGGAGAAATAGCAAAGAAACAGGGACCTTGGGCACCACGTCACTGCCTAGTTCTAAGGTTGGGTGCTCTATCAAGGCTTTCAACAAAGAAGCTATTCTTGGGAAAAAGATTCAGCAATCACCACACCCCTCCCCAACATCCCTATTTTATTTTTTTCCAAAGCTTTCTCACCACTGCCTCCTATTCATTTTGTCATTGTGCTTTTGTCCTTTATATTAATAAATTCTTTCCCTTTTAAAATATTCTTTATCATTGTTTTTCTGGTTTTAATTGACTTCTGTGGCTCTGTTTGGCTCTATTCATCATTTAATAATCTCATTTTATATTATCAAAATATACTTCCCAAAGCTGTATTCTCAGATATTTGTTGTGCAGCTCACCTCATTTTCCTTCCTTCCTTCACCTTTACTCTTTGACCACAGACTTCCTTTCTTCTGTCTAAACTTCTTGCAAATCACCAGCTGAAAAACTGTCTAGAGAGCACTAAATATATGTTAGGGGAAAAAAATTAACTGGGTACCCATCTGTTTTTTTTTTTTTTTTCCTAATGAAGGACTTTAAAAATAATTTCTTTGTTCCTAAAGGCCAATCTTATCTCTACCCAATCAGTCTCACAATTTTAGACTGTGCCATATCCATAACATTATCTTTTCATAGTCATTCATATACTCACTCACTCAATAAATACTGCTGTCCTAGACATTTACACTTGAAAATATATTGAGTCATAGTTCCTTTCAATTATTATACACAGGGAATTATTATACAGTAAAATAAGGGCTGTGTTCTAAATTGCTAAGGGAAACTATAAGAAAGATAACCTAAAACCCAGGTGGCAAAGCATGTGATCTGATTGAATGAATGGTATATTAGGTCTTCCATAGCAGCAAAGAGTGAAAAGTGTCTGCTTATTGCAAAAGAAATACCATTGAGAGAGAGAAACCATATTAATATGCTGGTGCTTGCAAAGTTCTTTAGGTTTGAGATATTTGTTGAATAGATGAATGAAACCTGTTATTTTAATTGTTCCATTTAGTTTAAGAGTATAATCAAAAGTAATTTTGTCCTCTGCCTCATCTTGAGAATGCAATAAGCATTTAATTCTAGTATACATCGGTATGTTAGTGGCTTTTCAAAGTTGAGTATATAAAATGTTACAGTCAGATGTGTGTTTTGACTCCAGGTAAAAGGAGTTAAATGCAATCTAATTTGATTATTAGCATTGTGCTTTAGGTGATTGGATGCCACTTGATCAGAAGAGAGGAATTAAGTTGATTTGACAGCCCTCCAATTTTGCTTTTACTGTTATTGATTCATTGAATCCAGGCTCTTCTGTACAAGGCTTGCTGTTGGAAAAGGCAATGATGGGCACATGTAGCCTAATCACATTTCCTTGTCCATTTTCTGTGCGTAATGATAAATTTCACTACCCAGATCAATTTTGGCCCAATTTCCTTTAATAGAATACAACCCAAAGAAGACTGTTAGATTAAAAGCAATTTCTTTTACAAGATGTATTAAAAGAGGAAATGAACTAGAGGCATTTTGCTGAATAATTTTGGTTTAGCTTTTATTCAAGTTATACTACCAAAATAATCAGTGAGTAGTGTGAAGGAGTCTAGAAAAAAAGGGTCATTTTAATGATTAATTTAAAAAGTTATTTAGAGAACTATATATTTAGAAATTGAAGAGATTTGAGATACTATCAATGTCAGTTTCCTCATTTTTCAGAGAAAAACAGTCTCAGAGTCATATGAACCAGAGTATGAAATGCAAATTTTGGGGGGTCAATATCTATATATTTTTCCAAATTATTATACAGGGTGGCTGACCTTAAAATTGCACTAGCAAATGAACGCTATATTTTTTCCAGAAAATATGACCATATTTTATCAATTTAAATGAAACTTATAATTATCTTTCAATGTTTACATTTTTTTTGTCTTTATCCCTTTCAATTAACAAATTAGAAACATAATTGCTTGCCAAAATGTGGAGTGAATTGTTTTAGAGGGTTAATATTGTGCATGTTCCCAGAAGCCAATTATGTTTGTAGGATTTAGAGATTGTGATGAACAGGACCTAGACTGATGTATGCAATTAAAATCTTTCTAACCTGTGTATCAAGAGAATTGTTTAAGGATTGAAGAGTTAATGCTGGGAAATGAGTTTCATTTAGTGCACATAATTCCAGTGCCATAGAAACACAGGGGGGAAATCGACTGAGGGTCATATGCAAGGAAAAACACTCAGAGAAGTTATTTATTTTGTTTTGCTGTGTGTGTGTGTGTGTGTGTGTGTGTGTATGTGTATGTGAGGGAGAGAGGAGAGAGAGAATTAGAAATGATTGAATTAGACTGATTTTAAAATCCTGAAGTATGTATTGTGATGACAGCTATTGAATCAAAGTAAAAGTTTTGTCAAAAACACAATACATGTTACATAATTAATAATAATAATAATAAAGAGTTGAATCTATTCTCAAACAAGTTAGAAATGCTAGAGTAGAGAAGGTGAGGTGAAAGCTCACATACCTGAGTTCTGGTCTTCTGAACTACACAGCCTCAGAATCTGATTGCCACTGAAATGGTAGTTAGCTAGTTAAATTCTTTATAGCTCTTCACCTGCTCTTTTACTTTTGAACCTTGGCATGCCTCTAGAAGGGATAGTCTCTTAGGCAGTTAACAGAGCCTAAAGAAGTTGGACGTCATATGAAAATCAATGGGTCAAGTCTAGTTAGAAGTTCTCCTCGATCTTTTCTACCTTCCAAATGATACATAATGGATCACTACTAGTGCTTGTATTGAAAATTCTTACAGTGTACATCCAATTGAATTTCGTGAAACAAAAACAGGCAGTCCTTGCTTTGCACAGTAGTGGTGGACTATGAAAAGACCTTGCAAGCTGAAATTGTGCAAAACAATCTTAACAGTTAACAGAGGAAATTTTGATCTATGACCTTTAAAGACAGTGGTCAAAACATTAAAAATTGTCTCACTGTTATAGGGATATTTAAAAAGTAGTAAAAACTAATATATATTTAGTACGCTGTAATTTAAAACGTTAGCAACATTAAGAATTAAAATAATTTATTTCTTTGTAAGAAATCTCATCAACAGTAGTTTGAACAGTCTTTGCTTTTCTTCTCGTTATGGGTTATGACATGGAATGGGAATCCTTTCTATGCCTTTGTAAATTGTTATACTCTTTTCTAAGGTTGGATCAACTTCCAATAACTTATTCTTTATGCTTTTAATGGAACAAAATATCTCTGAGAGTTCCTGTAATGTCAACTTTGATGCAATCACATCCTCTGGGACATCATCATTTTTGTCCCAACTACTTTCCTCATTAATGTCAACAAGTTCATCTTCATTAAGTTCCTCTGGCTGTGTATCCAGAATCTCTAGGACAGTGGTGGTGTCAACATTCACATAGCTACTGCTTCTAAAATCTATCTGTGTTCAATTTGAATTTCACTTCCAGCATCACAATTTTCATTTCTTTGCTGAACTTTGACTTTTGTTGACCAATTTCCTTTATCAATTATTCATTTTTGTTAAAATGGCATGAAGGCTTACCATTGGGAGACAAGGAGTCAACACAAATACCCACTTTTTGTCTGTGAGTGAATTGAATGACAGGTGGTCAGTGACTGATAATCTCAGATAGACTTTGGAAGAAGTGACATTGTTCATTGATCATGATGAACATCTGTTATTTTGTAGTGACCTGTGTGTGGACTGAAGAGCTAGCAAGGAAGTTTGTATTTTATGAATTTACTTGAAAATTACCATGATAACTGAAATTTAAACTGTGTTGTTAGGGGACCAGCGTTATTTAAAATAAACTGTGTGTATTAGCCAGGCTTCTTCAGAGAAACAGAACCAAAAGGATATATATTTATGAAGAGATTTATTACAGGAATTGGCTCATGTAATTGTGGAGGCTGAGCAGTCCCATGACCTGCAATCTGCAAGCTGGAAAACCAGAGAAGCCAGTGGTATAATTTAGTCTGTGTCTAAAGGCCTGAGGATCATTGGGGGCCGGGGGGGAGGTGTGGGAAGCTGACTGTGTATGTCCCAATCCAAGTCTGAAAGCACAAGAACCAGGAGCTCTAATGTTTGAGACAGAAGATGGATGTGTCAGCTCAAGGAGACAGAGAATTTGCCCTTCTTCTGCTGTTTTGTTCTATTTGTGCCCTCAACAGGTTTTATGAAGCCTGCTCACATTGGAAAGGGTGGATCTAAAGAAGGTCCACTCAGACCACTGATTCAAATGTCAATCTCTTCAAGTAACACCCTCATAGACACACTTAGAAATAACATTTTACCAGCTATCTGGGCATCCCTTAGCCCCGTCCAGCTGACACATAAAATTAACCATCACACCATGCTAACCCAAATCTGTGCATATTGCAACTATGCAAAGCAAGGCCTGCCTGTATATAGAATACCACTTAGTAATACGAGATATTGAACGCTAGTAAAACTCTGTCTTTTCATTAAAGAAGAGGAACAAAATATAGCATTTTTATATAGCAAATGACTTGAGCTACTATGTGAAGATTGATTAAGGTATTAAAGTACTATAACATTTCTTTTATTGATGGTGTCAATTGAGAAACTGCATAATCTTCAGTAAACAGTAAATCTGTGGACAGATCATTAATGAATTTTCTACCATTCATAACATTTTTTAACTTGGAAAAAAACCTTTGAAATCATCTCTATTTTATATTACAGAAGGGCTTCTGAGGATTGCCCATGGTTAAAAGCTAGCTAGGTGTTCAACTGTAGCATATCATTTGACCTCTCCAATCTATTTTTCCCAAGTTTGAATGTCAGTTATTGAAGGAAAATTTTCAAATGTTTTTAGGTATAAAAAAATGTAGTCTAATGGAGTGAAATAAATTATTAAATTAAATTATTTGAAAAGTGCTGTTTCTGCTGGTCATCTATAGATAAAGGGGATCTTGTTTTATAATATTAAGTGTAAAAATAAATAATACACCTCAATTTTTAAAATAAGTTTTTGTAAAAGTATATTACAATTATATGTACATGAACAAAGCTAGACAATCAGCATAAAACCAAGCCCTCTGAAAATCTTTAACAAGGTTTTACTAATGAGCTATAGAAATGTAACCATAGAAATTCCACCTAAAAATTATTTCTTTGGATAACATCAATAGTTTGGTTTATAAGAATCTAAACAATGTGATGATAGATAATGAATCAAAGACAAAGTTTCTACATGAATATGAATGTACAGAACTTATTGGGGTGGGTATTTAAATTTTTTTCTGATATTTTTACATATAAAGTAGACCATGGAAGAATTGCTATGATTCTTCAGTTTCCTTGTTCTTAGTCCAAGCCCATTTAGTCAAGTATCTTTTAGTTATAAGGAAGACATATCCACTTCAGCTAGCCCAAATAAATATTGAGTAGAAGGATTGGTTATTTTAAAGAGAATGGAGACATGATAGAATCCAAGAAATTATATGCAACTAAACTTGCAAGAACTTCAATTTGGCAAGATTTCTGGCATCCTTCATACTTTGAATAAAGTAAATCAAATTGAAAACTCTTTACATACAGGCTGTAAAACATAAACCAGTTTACTGGGATGCAATAGTTACAAGAGAAAGTATCATATATCACTGTGCCTGCCTTTCTTTCTTCTCCATATGTGGGCTCTAGGAATAAGGAACCTACTACTCCAGATGGGGATCTGCACACTTGTGCACACTCTTTAAGCTAGAACTGTGGAAGAGATAGTGTGAGGTTTTCTAGAATCTTTTTACTTGACCAGTTATGCTGGGTCTACACGATTATTCTTAAGGGAAGTTGCCAAAATTAAGGTCATATCTAAACAGGCATCTCTAGAAGACTTCTATGAACACAATTAGTTCAGCACCATCCTCCTCTCTTGGCATTAAGCCTTACAATGGGAATGCTTTTTCTTTGCATCAAAGAAGAGGAATGATCCCTTTTTAGAGTCAGTTAATTAATCTTCTCACCCTGGGGCCTGTGAACTTTTTCTGTGTAAAGCTAGATAGTAAATATTTTAGGCTTTGTGCAACATATGGTCTCTATAGCAACTGCTCAACTCTGCCCTTGCAGTGCAAAAGTGGCCACAGACAATATGCAAATGAGTAAAATTTTAGTTACAAAAATAGACGGTAGACTAGGTTTAGCGCATTGGTGTAGTTGGCCAACCCATGATCTGTCTATGATAAATCCCCTATAATTCTTCATATTGAAAAGGAGATATTCCAAATTCCTGAGTAATACAATAACTAACTAGCTTTTCATGAATCCTAGTAGTCTGTGCTTACATTTCTTACTAAAGATTTCAAAGGACAAAAATCATACACAAAATTAGGCATATAGAGGGATACACATGTCTTAAAGTCACTGTATTGTGTGACAGAGTATAAATTCAAAAAATAAGAGGTCATAAGTAATATTAAATGATGCAGCAGTGTCCAGGAAGGTGACAAATAAAAAAGACCATTGGATTTGGCAATTAGGGGGTTATTGGTGACCTTCAAGAAAATGATTTCAATAGAATCATTGAGGCAGAAACTAAAATGCAAGATATTTAGGTCTGATAATAATGAGCTATGTAAGATCTCATATGAAACACAGGTTAATTCAAAATGCACCCATCACAAATATTATCTTTACTTAAACACGTTTCCAGAATAATTTTAAGCCAGTTTAAATAAGTGTATTACTAAAATAGCTTTGCTTACAGCATATTTTTTCCTATGTCCATAGAGTTATTGATTACATTTCCTATGCCACACTTGAATTTAAAGCTGTGACCTGTGATCTCAAATTGATTTCCTGACAATAATGATTAGAATGGTGGGTGAACAGCACAAATTTATTGAAATCTCTCTGTAGTAAAGTCAATGATTCTTTTTCCCAATGAGAGAATCCTATTATTAAAAAAAAAAAGACTTTCATTGACATACTTTCTTAATGTATTTCGTTTTCTAGTCACAGATGTAACCATATGTTAAATTTTTGCAGCAATCCATAAAATAAAGTAATAATATTCATATGTAATTATTTTGTCATAACAATAGAGTTTACAAAAATCACCTCAAGGTAGAATAGAAAATAGTTGCAAATGTTGATTTCTACTCTGCAGAAAAACTATATAGAATTTTAACTTGAATATGGGAATATAAACAATTATAAAAAAGAAACATTGAAACATTTTTTATGTTTTTATCTTGTTTATAGTTCCTGTATTACAGTAATTATTTGCATTTTAAAAGTATTTGGTATTGTTTTAGTCAATTTTATTACCTTATGTGGAAGGTGCAGCCTTCCCATTTCTGCCACCCCAAATTCAAAAGTGAAAATGTTCCTATTTTGACTTTTGAGAAGGGACAAGAATGATTATTTCTCTGTCTCTTCCTGCTCAATCCAAGCCCTCCCCCAGCTTCCTAACCCTCTATTGTAGCTCAAGACTATAGAATGTCACACGGTTGATGGAAAATTCAATATAAATTTCAGTTATAAACAAATTTAATCTAAATTTAATATAAACTTTGCTTTTCTATGGGAAAAGAAATGATAGGCTATAAAGATATATGATGGCAATTTTATTCTTATTTGGAGGGATTGTAGAATATTTCCAAGCAATTAAATTACACCTGCATATTTATTCTTTGTGTCCTTTCATTTTTCAATGATTTATTTCCAACATATAGGAAATGTGCAAGTAACTTGTGACTCAAAGATGGATGACAGCTTTTATTATTTTTTAACTCACATTTAAAAGGTGACAAATATTTTTAAAACAAAAGGTAAACTGGTGTGATAAGTTCATTTTTAGAGGCATGAAGAGGTACCCATGGGAGAAGTGAGGAAGTCTTAATTTGTTCAGATGATTTGATAAGTTTAAATGTGTATTAATATACTTACTTATATTATCCTGAAAGCAAATCTGAGGTTTCTGGATTAAGACAGACTATTTCTCCAGATCCCATGCCCTAATCTGAGGCAAAATGATGGAAGCCAATTGCATATGCCTGTGTGTACAAATGGTTTTATACCATAAGAGAAGAACTCCAAAATTATGAATCTTGAAGTTTATATGGAAAGTGCTATGTAGCTGCCATCTTCCCCTTATGAAAGAGAGAGAGAAAGCCTGCCTCTCAAATGTATTACAATTTGGAATATAAATGGATGTCTCCCAGGTTTCATCCCCCTTTGAAGTAGAAGTACATAGCTCTGGGGAGGTATCGCTATGGCTCTGAAACTTGCTATCTATTTAATCACCCTTTAACTTTCAAGGCATATCTTCTGTCCCAGTTTCCAATTGTCTTTGCCTAGAATAATCTAAGCATAGAGAAACAAAAAAATATTTTCTTTACATTACCACACAATCGAGGAGATGTTTTTTGTAGAGACCACATTTGAGCCTACATGGTTGGATATGTAAGAATTTACCACACAAAAGGGGAAAGCCATTCTTGGCAGGGGGAACAAAAGCATAATGACTTGGCAGTAAGAAAGAACTTGATGGTAGAACTCACATCAAGTGGTTAATAGTTGTTATTTCTGGGAAATGGAATGTGAAAAAGAAGTGGAAGTTTAAGGATATCTTTCCAATTTTATTCTAATTGAATCATCTGAATTATTTGCATAATAAACTTTAAGTGAAAAAAGATTGCATAATGTCATGCAGGAAACATATCTCATTTGATCAAGTGTTAAGATGTAGCAGAACAAAAGCCAATCATAGATCATGAGAGTTTATATGGCATACCTGGCAATTTCAACTTCATTTTATGGGTACAGAGATCTGAAAGTTTTAAAGAAAGGAATGATGGATTGCATCCAAGTTTTAGAACCATTACTCTGACAGAACAGAGTTTCAGTAATAGAGTAGAGGATTCAAACAGCAGCAGTAGGAATAGAGAGAAGGGAAAACACCTGGGAGACATTAGGTAGATGAAATCAACAGGCAGACATTAGTGAGTGATGGGATGTGTGAATTACAGGGATAGTGGGGGTCAGGATGACTCTTGGGTTTCACAGTTGGGCAAATGATGGTGCTACTACCTCAAAAGGAGAATATAAACATTTTGTTTTTGTTTTTGAGGTGGACAATATAAAGGATTTATTATTTATATCCTAAAATTGAACTTTCTATGAGATGTTTTGATAAAGATATCAGATAGCACCTTGAAAAGATGGCCATAAAAAAGTCTTTAAAAATTAGATACGTATTCTCCTAGGGATCATCTAGAGAGGGAGACAGAACAAAGGTATATAAGAACACAAATATCTATCACACAAAATTTAAGATCTGGAGTTGTGTAGCTATTGGCTTAGGTTCAGCAGTAAACAATGTCAGGTTCAACCTCTCTATGATTTTCTAGGCTATTCTTTCATACTTGCCACCTCGTATTTATAAAATGACTGCTGGGGTTCCAGATATCATTACCACTTTCATAACAAAAAGAAAGGGTAGAGATTTGTATCAGTCTTGTGTGTCCTCTCTCATCAGGAAAGCAAAATCTTTTTCAAAATTCCCAGAAGTTTTTCACTTGTCTCATTGGCCACACCTGTGTCACAGACTAACGCATACCTATGAACGGAGCTGGGAAAGCAAATATTTAACTGGACAGATTACCATCCCAACATAATAGGGATTATGACCGCATAATAAAGGGCTGAGTGGATATGTAGTCACAATTTCAATGACTTCCACAGGAGATTTTAAGAAGGAAAATGAGTTCATCATTGTTATATGCTGTAGTGTTCATTACATAAACTCTGGATTTTCCAGAGACAGAGTAAATAGTTTTTAGATTAACTGGTTAAAAATAAAGTATATTTGTGAAAATAAATTTATTATTAATTAGCAAAAATATCTCCATACTGAAAGAGGCCTACTATTTGAACTGACATAGTAATAAGCAAAGGCCACACTGTCTACTGCAATATGGAACTGCCTGTCGTTCAGCACATGAGACTTATAGCCAGACCAGAAGCATCACTTCCTTCTGACAACAGCTCTTCTGAGGACACGGTATAGGCAAAGCCAAAATGTAGGACTTTGGCTGTGGATTCCAGCATAATTTTAGAAGCAGAATTGTGAGGTTAAAGAAAAATAAGTAAACAAAGGAGAGGGAGAGAGTGAGGGACAAAGAAAGAGGAAAAGAGAAAGAGAGACACAACCAAGGAAAATGGCAGGGGCTCACCTCTCTTCCCAACTCTTGTCCTGTTCTTGTGTTCAGAAAAAGGCTGGACTCAGCTAAGAAGGAACAAAAAGACATTATTTAAACCAGTAGCAATTTAGGGGCCAATTTCCAAGTTAATTGATACTTGATCCTACTGAAGACTATCTTTTGCATTTGGTTATCAGAATGCCTTGGGTGAAAATAAGCAAGAGTTATGGAGACAGAAGTCCGATTGCCGCAAGTTAAGAAGTAACTTGTCAAGGGAGGGGATTAAAACTACTCTTTATGATCTTGGCATGGTGAGAAGAGGAAGGTAGGTAGAAAATGATGAAATGATGAAAGATGCCTCTTTTTTTCCCCCAAAATGGGAGCAAATTCATCATGTTGATAGACTTGGAGCCATAGGTTAAAGATCTAATAGAGAAGATGTATTTAAAAGAAGGGAGACTGAGTCAAATCTTCAGACGGGATGATTTGATAGAAAATTTAAAAAATAACAGACAAAATAATGTAGTTCCCTAGATGTTAGTACTTTCAGTTCATTTAGCTGTCATTTATCAACGATTTTTTATGATATTGGGCTTTCAAAATTATAGAAATTACAAAGGTACTGTAGGTTTTAATTTTAAAATGGTTAAATGGTCCACAGAAAATTTAAGATTTATATCACTGCTATTATTGCTTTTCCAAGTTTGACTATGTTCATTGTATTTCAAAATTGTCTGTAACTCAAAATACTCATCTTGAAGCAGATAAACACAAGAAAATGTGATCTAGCTTACTGGCTGGAGATAAAAATCAAAAAATAATCAGATACCATTTTTTTCATACATCACTATTGAGCACCCGTCACCCGTCAGGCACTGTGCAAGAATGGCGAATGTACGGTGGAATAGGGGAGCCTGACAAGGCAATGGTCCAGAACAGTGCACTCTTAGGTAGCCACAGGGTGTTAGGCAAGAATCACTTTTCATCATGCACTGTGCTTTTCCTCACTTGCCTATCTCGAAATCATTCTTTCTGGAGTATATTTCTGCCTTGCTCTTCAACACCTTGGAAACTCCCACTGATTATTAGTAAATTCAGCTTAAATGCCACTTCTTCCAGGGAACCCTGTTTCATTTCTCCAAGCTATGCTAAGGGCTTCCTTGTTTTTCTAGCTTAGAGCTCTGTATATACCTCTATCACCTGATTACTTTCAATTATATTGTCCTGATTATTTGTTAATCTTTGTTAACTCTAAATAATGAAGCTTTCTAGAGAATAGGAATGTTGCTCTATTTACTTTTAATTTACAGGGCTTACTACACTTCTTGGAATAAAGCAGGCTCCCATTAATACTTGTCGATTGGCTATATGAATTAACATTTGCCTCTCATATCCTTATAAATCTAAAAAATTTATAAATTAGATTTATAAATTAATTCTTAAAAGATCGGTCTGTACCCTTACAAAAATCAGGTCAGCTGACAGAAGCTTTACTTAAGCTAGATAGAGTGGGCACTGTGATGTCTGGGAGCTCTTCTTACCAAGGTTCTTTTAGTAAAAGAAATCAATGTTGTCTTTATCTTCTATAGTTTTATGATCCAGGACCTGATCCTGTATCTAAATAATGACATTATTAGCTCTATTTTTAAACGAGAGTATGAATTTACAGAAGCAGCTATAAAATCATTCAGATCTCTTTCTTCCTTCCTTTCTTTCTTTCCCTAACTTCCCTTCATTTTTTATATTGGAATAAAGTTATTTTAGTAATGCTTTTCACTTTTTAAAGCAACTTTTTCACATTAAACTTCTGCTACAGCAATTTTTTTTTAAAGTGATCTTTGGAACCCCATCTACAAAATGTTTCTAAAACTACCACTTTCTTGAGATTCACAAGGAATAGAAGCATATCAAAAGCTCTGACAACTCTAGTAAAACAAAATAAACTATTCAATAAAGAAGCTTGATAAGCGGACTATCTTTTTAAAACTGACATTTTCCAAATTTGCTTGACTTGGAGCTACTTTTTAAACACCACATCTGTAAACATCCCATGGAATGAGTGTTCTATGTAATGAGCTTTTGGAAGTGTTTTTTTTTACAATGCAAGGAGAAAAACTTTCAGGCAATTTTGACTTCTTAATGAATAACTTCAAAACTTTATGCCATTTTAAACTTGTTTGTTTTAATATTGCTTTTGATAATCAGATAAAGATTTAATTATGCTTTTTTGAATTCAATCAAATAATTTTGTTCTAATCAGTGATTCCCATACAATGATCCCTTTATGCATTTTTAAAAGGTCTTTGCAGCTGTTCTAAGACTTTATCTCAGTTCTATAGGTTTCTTTTCCCCTACTGATGAATCGTCTATGTCCATATTAATAAGATATTTCCAAGGAATGTTTTTGGATGTGGGTTTAACATCCAAATTAGTGCCAAATGTGGTTTGGTCAGAAATTAGTAATTCATTTTTTTAAAAAAAACTTGCTTTTGACCAATTAGCTCTCAGGGAATTAAGAGCAATGACTATTAAATATCAATATTTCTTTAAAAAGCTGGTAAGTTTTTGTTGTATTAACTTGTTTAAAAAAGAAAATTGCCTTTTTTCTCTTTTTGTTTCTACTCCCAATAATTGGTAGGATTTAATTAACCATCTTTATTCAAAACTTAAAACATGCTTTAAGTGCCCTCCTATTTTTTAGGTAAGTTGACTAAGTTCTCATGAGGTATAGAAGAATTCCAATTACATTGTAAGCCATTATGACTAGGAAGTAACGTAAATGAGAAACAGGCTAGACTCCATTTAATTGGATTAAATCTGGATAGTTCTTAAGTGTTGGGTTTAAAACTGTGCATTTTTAAAGTTAAAAATTTTAGACTTCAGAGAAATATGGAAAACTATACTTGAGAAAAGTCTACAAAAAACTGTATAGTTAGTATGTTCAGATATAGAGTAGCCTGCTTAAAGGAATGAAGACCTTTAATACTCAGGAGTTTATTCTTGTTTTGTTTTATAATGAGGAAGAAAGATCTTGTGTAGAAATCTGCAATACGTTTCAAAATTAAGAGTGAAATTTTGCCCATTAGCTGTTTATACCCTTTTTCTTTTTAGCAACTAGATACAGCCTTAAATATAATGCGTTCTCTCAATAAGTGACACCTCTTGACGGTCAATGGGAGGGAATGAGATGAATTCTTTGCTCCAAGAGGTAATTTTTTAAAGGATGTGTAAAAGTAGACTTAATCACAGCTCAGACATGGAATAATGGGTTGTGTTTAAAAGTAGTAATATTTAAGATTGAACACATTGAACAAGTAAACATCTGATATTAGCTAGAACTGAAGAGGAAAGTTAAACAAACTGCATTTTGACAAAGAAATTCTGGGATCAACACATGGCAAAGGAAGTCAACCAAAAGATACATTTGTGGAATGTTGTGTATCCAGCTAAAGCTCCCTTTCACAAGGCAGAAATCTGAACAGAATGTTAACAGAACATTGCTAGATAGTGGCTGGGAGACCCCTGTAACTCAGAGTTTAGAGAGTAGTTTCTACTAGACCCATCACATTGTAGATTTATAAAATTAGTGCTAGACTTAGGTATAATATAAATACACATTAAAATAGTACACAATTCTATCACCAATGGCACTGACTTTGTGAGCTTTTTAGTAAATAGCTGTATTGCAACAAATCAGAGTCTGATATGAAATGTAGAGATTTATGGCTCTACCAAAGACCCTTTTCATATCAAACTTCGGTCTATTTTGTTTTTTAGTGCTCACCAAGTGAATGTGGGACCCAAAAAAAAAAAAAAATGAGAGCAATAACGCGTCATCCTGTAAGCCTTAATTTGCAACAGGTGACCTCTAGCTCATAAACACTATTTCTTTCATTCTTTTACCAGCCTGGAAACATTTTAAGCTTTTGATCTATTTATTTTAAATGATGGGATGCAATGGCACTTTGTATTTGCACAATGATTAGGGACAAAATGGGTTTTCCAATATATTATATAATTAGACACAGAGAAAGACAAGGTCTTTACTCTTCCATCTAATAAATAATTAGAGAACCAGACCCAGTTTAATATCTTCCCACAGGATCTTATTTTAATCTCTAGCAAACAACTTGCTGAAATTCTAAGAAAAAAGTTAATAATCTGCCATGCAGCCTGTGCTATGTTTTTGTTAAAAACACCACTACCACCACCACTGCCAACAAAATAAAACAAAAAATATTGTATGCTTGTCATTAAAGTACACATTCAGTAAAGACTGACTCAGTCATCTACTTCAGAATTATAGGAAATGGAAAAATAAAAATCTTAAAGACTGGCTTTTTTCTGGTACAATCTAGCTCAGTAGCATAGACAGTATGGTACTTAACAGCTCTCACAACATTTCCTTTGGTTCCTATTGTATCACTTAAACCTAATTGTATTTGAACCAGAATCTTGGCCCATGATCTGTAATGTGAGGATGCTAAATGTATGTCATGTGGAAAGTATCTGATGGTGTGTTGTGCATTGTAATAAACTACTAAAGATTAGAGCTATGAGAACCAACGAAACCAAAATCTATAATTATTGGCATTTGTGGGAATTTGTTCTAAGAACATTTAGCCATTTTAATCCAATTTTCTGTCTTTATGGTCCTTAACGAAAAGGGGAATACACACAGAGGGTTTCAATCCACAGTCACTCCTTTATTCTTTCTTATTGGAGAATATAAACCAGATCTATGGCTTACCTCAAATATAAATCTTATTCAACATACAACAAAGACAGAGATGCCCACAGTGATTTTTTTCAAGTTATGTCTTTAAAAGATGTTTAAGATTGGCTTTGACTGCAGAACAATTATATGTTGACTTTTGGTTAGAAGCTTTGTTCTTAAAGATTTTATCAGAATTATAATCTTATAGAGGGCTAGCTTATAAACAATACTTTAATGACAGAATTCATCAGACTTGAATGATATATTTTTTGGTATTACTTTATTCTGGTTTTATCACAGTTTTGCATATGAAATAAAATCTGTGTATTGTCAAAGCAGATGCACTTGTGCAGACAATTCTACATTAGATACTGCTTTGGAGTATCTTTCCTTGAAATTGTCATTAAATCTACTTAACTATTGGAAAACTGCCATTATTGCTTGAGTAAACACTTGAGCTTTACCCCCAAAAAAGAAAAAGAAAATGTATAACTCAGTTTACTCACCAATCTTTTCTCTTTATTTTTTATTTCTTTATCCTTTACAGATAACACATGCCATTTCAAACACCATTTGACTATTAAAAAAAAAACTCTGCCCCTTAGAAATTGGACATATTTCACATTGAGGTTATTCAAAAGAATATGCTGCAGATTCTGAAGAAAATCGTTGTTTAGTTGAGTCTAGATTAAGGCTATATATGTCAGAAAGCAAATACCACCTAATGTGCTAGAGAAAGAAAAAAATATAAGAAATGAATAAATTATTCCTGTGTACACTTCAAACAACAAGCAAATTGGTTGTTTACCTAGCAGCTTGAGCTTTGTCTACAGACCACTAATGACCATTAAAATGAAACAGTGGAGCCATCATGTGAAATCTGTTTTCATTTCTGACTTCCATGACTGAGCTCAGATGTGTGTGCTTAAATCTGCCTGTAGGGAATCTTTGAATTGCTTATTGGGTTGGCCAATGGCAAGCTCTGCCCCACATTAACTGACCATAGCAAATCCTTTTGAGTAACTAATATTCTCCAGTTGTAAGTCATGTCGACTCTCATGAAAATATACCAACATCACATTGTAGTTTATTTCAAGGATGTTATATGATGAAATCACTGCCACAGTTAGATTAGTATCCACCCATTTTCTCTATGTATTTTTGCTTAGATGGTCGGTTTGAAGCCATTGAGCTTTGTTAATATAAAGGTGATGTCTAACATAAGTTTTATAGCCACAGAGAAGACTGGCCAGCTTAATAACATTGTACAAATATTTTGTTTTCATTTCTAATTCTGTAAGTCTTTCACAAAAACTCTGTCCACCATTTCTTCATGAAATGTAGCTTGAATCCAACGCCCACAATCAACCTAATAAAAGTTGTAGATAGTGTAAGCATGAATATTATGTATTTGCACCATAAGAGCATCAGCTGAATTTGGTGCTTTATGTAGGTGATTAAACTAAATATACCAATTTTATTTTTATAAAAAGGAAATATGATCAAAAGTTAAGAGATTTGATATTCTTCTGAAACCCATGAACCCATTCTAAAGCCACTTTTAAAAAAGAACCTCTACAATTTGAAATCTAGAGAAATCAAAAGCAAAACCTTCTGATGTAAAAGCTTTACTGGCTGTGTAAGATTTACTTGGCCACAGTTAAATTTTTGAAGGTAACAGAGGTAGTTACAAAACCATTTTTAATCCCCTTCAAATTATTTCAAAATAGAAACTTCTTAGATACTAACTTTTGATAAAAATATTTGGTAGCTCCTATACATATTTATGTCTGGCCACGAAGACTTAAATTTCAACTGATGCAAGCATAAAATTCATCAGATAGCATGCTTGTAATCCTGGCCTATTTGCTTTACCAGGATTACATAACTTGCCCAAACTGGATGGTAGTTCACCATTCCCTAAAGAAGTGAGTGAATGAATGATGTTGATAAATATCTACAATAGACAGAATTACCTGTATAACAACTTTATATGGAAACATTAGTTGACAGTGGCTCTGTGCTAAAGGATTTTTATGTCATCTAATTGCCACAGAAGAACAGATGCAAGCTTGAGAGTTCCATGAGAATAGTTATTACTAACATCCAGTTTACCATTAGAAATTATATGGTATATCATGTAATGCTAAAACAACTAATAAGGCAGGATTACTACCATTCTACCTCATGAATTTTATCCTTACATTAGCTTAAACTGAAATTGAGGTGGTTAGGATAACCACAGCTTCATCAAATTCTGTTTCCTTTGCCATTGTTATTTTAGTACATGCCCAAAATAACTGTCATCACCCTTTCCTAGTTGAAAGGGTGTTTTTCTGAATTTTCACCTTGGATCAATTTATTAAAGGAAAACTTATGATGAATGAGCTTAAAAATCTTAGCAACTTAAGCCTAAATGTCATTAAATTAAGAAAGCCTCTCTGTGATTATGAATTAGTCACAGGGCATTAGAGACGTAGATCTGAAGAGCTCTGATCATTTAAGGAAGTATTACAAAAATGTTCTTTTTGAGGCTTTGATTTGTGAGCGATGCTATTTTACAGAGAGAGGTATTGAGCCTTTACATTTACTGTTAGAGAAATGTAGGTTCAAATAATGTACCTGCAGTACAAAGGTCGTATGTTAAGGACTTTATTCACTTGGAAACTGAAAACCATTGCCTAGAACATTTTAGTTACCTTTATTAAAAATAGTTTATTGGCTGTTTCCATGGACATGTGTGATTTCAAATAACACAAAATACAATACTTGACTCAATACAGATACATTCAACAAAGCATAAACAAATTTTCCAGCCTTTGTTTCTTTTGGCTTTATTAAATTAGCCATCATTCCCTTGAACTTTTTTGTTTTTTATCACTTATGCATTCCCTATGTGTAGCCCATAGGACATTTTACTGTGGTACTCTTTTGTTAATTTTAGAGATATAACTCTGAAGTAGATTTATTTTGTATAGGTTGTTAAGGTTTGGCTTAGCCTATATTATATGTACATACAACAGAAATTGTATTTTAAACTTAATGAAAAATGTGAATTCATTACTAACATAGATAAACTGACACAGAAGAAATAATTTATATGAATGTATAGACTTAACCTATTTTTTTAATTGTCTAGACATCAAATTGATATTTATATTGCCACAGATGAGAATTTTAAAGTGTTACATGAAGTGTTTGATCATATCTATTTTAGTTTTAATTCATTTATTTATTCAAATTTTAACTGACTTTATTGTATTATTCTCCCTTTCTAAAAATTATTTTTTTGTTTTATGTAGATTAATACTCATATATTTTAAAATGAAAAATCCACATGAAATACTTTTCATGAATTCATCCTGAATTCTAACACAATTTTTTGTAAGAACCTTCCAATAAAATGTAAAAGTTTCTCTAGAAAAAAAAAATGATATGTTAGTTAACTTCACTTAACTTCTTAACAGAGGGCTTATCAAATAGGTAGCTACAGAACAAAGTAGGGCATTGTTATGGACTGAATGTTTGGGTTCCCCGCCAAATTCGCATATTGAAATTCTAGCTTCTAATATGATGGAATTAGGAGATGGGACCTTTAGTAAGAGAGTCCTCATAAATGAGATTAGTGCCCTTTTAAAGGAGACTTCAAAGAGCTGCCTCACTCCTTCAGGCATGTGAGGACACAGTAAGAAAAGGGTTGTCTATGAACCAAGAAGCACACCCTCACCAGACAGCAAATCTGCTAGCATCTCCGTCTTGAATTTCCCAGCCTCTAGAACTGTGAGAAAAAAATTTCTGTTGTTTACAGCCGCCCAGTCTGTGGTATTGTGTTATAACAGCCTGAACGGACTAAGATAGGACACTCAACAGATAATTTGATTTGGTAGTGTTTGAGAGAAATAATCTTTGCCATTTTTTGGATATTCATGCAGAAAAAGTCTGAAAGCCTTCTGCCTCAGGAATATGAAAAACCTGGACTTTCAGAGGCATTTATTCTCCAAAAAGAAAAACGATGGAAGGAGAAATCTTACTTGGTACAGATTTTACATACTCCACAAGTTTGCCATGGGCAGAAACAAAGCAATGCAATATATTTAGTTTTAACTTTTATTGTTGTTGTTGAAGAGGCTATAGACTTGAGTAACACAAAATTATAATTAAAATTTAGAGTTGAAACTGCTCGTGTAGGTGAAAGAACGTGGTTAAGAATAATTTAGCTTTCTAATTAAAATCCATATTTAGGAGCCCAGTGATTTGTAGCTCTCTCTTGCAAAGCCTGCCACTGAAATTAGGTAATAGTAAAAGCATTGGAATTTATAATTCTGGTCTTTCTGGGCATTTGTTTATTAAGTAGATTTCTTAGCACAATGATTAAAATCTTATAATACAGCAGTTGGTTACTAATTTCTTTTTGTCCACTATGTCACAAAAAATATTCCAAGTAGGATATCCAAAAGTTTTTTAAAAAATATTTGTGATTAGACAGAACCCCAGAATTTTCAAAACTCTAGCATAAATCATAAGACAGTTTGAGTCCCTCAAGGTGAGTCAAGGTTCTTATTTACAATTAGCCAGGAGAGCTTACAGCTTCCATTTGCCTGTAGTACAAATTATCATGTTTACTGAGAAATCAACCTGAATCCTCAAGTTTACTTGATTGATATCTAAAATCAAAAATAAAAAATCTAATATCTCAACAGTAAAGTTGAAAATATCAAATTTTTACAATTTCCTAACTTCTATATAAAATATTTTCTTAACTTCTGAAGTATTCATATTTTATTCATCATCTGAGCTTCTGCAATAAAGGAAATAAACACATTTTAATTTGCCTTTCATCTAATGTTTCTAATTATAAAGTAGCATATTTCTGATGAGTCTTTTGACTCTTCAATTTTATGTCTTCATAATATAATGCAAGGAGCTGTCATGATATGTTTGTAATCAGAAATGGTTTTCAATATGTTAAGTTCTTTACCTAAAGCACAATTCTCTGAGTATGATTACTTCGTGCATTATTTATTCATTTATTTCTTCTTCTTTTGACCAACCTGATTCTGTTGTATGGCTTTTCATCTTTCATCTTCAAAGCTCCATTTCTGAATCATATGTGACTCTAAAGTTAGTTGCTGGTATAAACTTCAAATGCAAAACTTTGATTTAAAAAATTCCAGCTGAAGTTTATCATTTCTAAAAATGTACAGCTGTTTGTACCACGCTATTCTTTTTATTGTCAGGATCATAAGGCTGGAGGCTAGAAGCAGGCTGTTTTCATTTCAATCATGCTAACAATCCAGGAAAATCAGGCTTTGATCTTTGGGAAGAAGATTTGGGACACCCAATGTAATAAAATTGGCTCTGGTGGCTTATTTTACAAGAAACTTGCAGTTGTGTTTCAGAATGCGTTTTATATTCATTAGTGAGGGACATGTTGAGAAGTAGGAAGTCATTCTGCTGTTAGTCATGAAGAAACCAAGTTATGATTTGAAAAGTAAAGACTTACATGTGACTTGTGTGACTTTGAATGAAATAGATGTCCAGGTTGTGAGTAATGCCTCTGGAAATGGTCCCAAAATTAAAGTCAGGAAAGGAGAACCAACTTGAGTAGGGAACAGAGGGAATAAGGTAGGGGGAAGTATTGTTGGGGACCTTCTCATAGGGTTGACCACAAGTTATCCTGGAGGGAGATCTTAGATAGAACACTTTTTATTTATCAACCAGCTTTGTTGAGAAACAGTTTATATACCACAAAATCCACTAGTTTAACGTATGCCATTCAATAGTTTTTAGCACACTTACAGAATTGTGTAACCATCTTCATAATCTAATTTTAGAACATAACCCCTAATGGAAATCTGGTATTTATCAGCATTCACTACCCATTCCTTTTGCTACACCCTCAGGCTGGCCCTTGGGAACCACTAACCTACATTCTATTTTCCTAAGTTTGTCTATTCCAGAGATTTCATAGAAATGCAAGCACACCATATTTGATCTTTTGTGAATAGTTTTTTCACTTAGTATAATATTTTTGAGGTTTATCCATATTGTAGCATATATCAGGGCTTCATTTCTTTTTAGTAATAGTGTTCCATTGTATGAATATACCACATTTTGGTTATCCCTTCATCAGTTAATGGGCATTTGGATTGCTTCCACCTTTTGTCTATTATTAATAACACTGTTGTGAACATTGGACAGAATGATTTTAAAATTTAATTTAAATTTCTTGCTATATATATTATTTCTATTGCTTTCTTATGATTGAAATATGGAAAAAAAACTGTACGCATATTAGACACATTTTATCACAGAAGAACACATCTACTTTTACACACTAAAATTAGCATGTGATAACTTTCAAAGGTTGAAATATATAAACATGTGTGTCAATATATTCCTTGTGTTATACAATTTCGCTATTTGAATGGAAAAAGTAAATAATGTGTTAGTTATCAGAATTATTCTTTTAAAAGTATGTATTACAATAATGTACATTCATATAACTTATTTTTCAAAACAAAATATGCTATTAAGATAAGTTTCAGCTGATTGAATGTCAAGTTTATATGTAAAGAAGAAATATTATTTTTTAAAATGTATTGAGTTCCTTTTATATGCAAAGAAAATATGGGAGATAAAATGTGAGTAATGCACTATCTTTGGGGAAGAAATCCATATATATTAATATAAGTGGCAAGATCATTGTTTTACTTTATTTAAATTTTGACTCTTCCTTGAAGCCAGTAATTCCCTTGAAAGGCCCTTGTGGAGAGGCAAATTTTTTCTTCTTACTCTCTTCCCACCCAGGGTGGGGTTGGCATTCTCCTTGCCCCCATTGTAAGTCTCAGCCCATCCCGCTTTCATTCTTATGCAAAATCCTTGTCTCCTTTTTGTCCACTTCTCCAATGCTATTAAGCCCTGTAGCTATTTATTGTATTGTTTACTGACTTCTTTACTGACTCACCTGCATTCATTAAAAACTTTGAGTGGTTGACACACATTTTTCTGCCATGGAGAGTCTTGCTTTCATACTGCTATCAACAATATTTATATAGATTACAGTTCTAATGTTTTATAGCAGTCCCTCAGGGTGTGATTTGCCTATCACCTGCATCCAAATCGGCTGGGATAAGGAGGCAAATTTATGAATCCCATATCATACCTATTGAATCAGAATCCCTAAAAGTAGAATGCAAAGGCTTGCATTTTTCACAAGATCTCCAGACTCTGCTTAGCCACACTCAACTTTGAGAATGGCCACCCAGGCTGTCTCACTTTTACCATTCAACAGTAAACTTCAACATCCACTCTGTCTAGTGACCCCCTCCCATGTAGACACTGGTGTCAATTATTGTACCTCTAGAACACTAAATCCCACTCTAGGATTGATCTCATGGAGACAGAGTAGAATGATAGTCTCCAGAGACCGGGAAGGGTAGTGGAAGGGGAGACATAAGGTGGGTATGGTCAATGGGTACAAAAACGTAGTTAGATAGTTAGATAGAATGAACAATATTCATAGCACAGCAAAGTGACTATGATCAACAATAAGTTATGGTATACTTTAAAATGAACATGAACTTTTATCTTTTAATTATTTCTATTAATCCTATTTTTAGCATTTGTCCTCAAGTGTTTTAGCATTCTACTAACTTCATTTGCTTCTCCATCCAGCCTAAATCTCATTATCCAACACTTTAATAGCTCCAGTACTCTGGACCCCATTGCTCATTCATCTTTTCAACCAAATATGTTCAGCAAACTTCAACCTTAGATTAATCCAACTATCATCTTGATTCCTATATTTAACCCTCTAAGGATGGCCGGGAAATATTTCCACAGCTCTTTAGATTGTTGACATCACTGTATTTGTTACTCTCCTTCTACACCATTCAAAATACTGCTTATCAGCTAGTCAGATCTCTGCTCTAGTCTCCCCAACAGCTACTTTAGAAATTTGCAACATCAAGAATCCCATTTCACCAGCATTATCTTCTTTCAACAGATGATCCTCTTTCCTATTTCATACCTCCAGACTCCAATATCCACCTGTTCACCAGATATATTGTCTAGAATTTCTTGTGGCCACTTAAAATGAAATACATCTGTAGTAGGCTGAATAATGCCCCCAAAGATATCAGATCCTAATCCCTGAAACCTGTAGACATTACTTTATATGGAAAAATGGTCTTTGTAGATGTGATTATATTAAGGATTTTGAGATGGGGATATTATCCTAGATTATTCTGGTAGCCCTAAATACAGTCACAAGTGTACCTACAAAAGAGAGGCAGAGGGAGATTTGATAGACACCAAAGAGAATGCATATGACCACAGAGGCATAGATTGGAGTAATTTGGCTGCAAGTCAAGGAATGTTGGCAGCCACCAAAAGCTGGAAGAAGCAAGGAATGGATTTTTCCCTAGAGCCTCTGGAGAGAGCACAGCTTTGCTGACGATTTGATGTCAGACAGGTAATACTTATTTCAGACTTCTGCCCTGCAGAACTGTGAGAGAATAAATTTCTGATGTTTTAAACCACGTCTGTGGTGACTTATTATAGCAGCCACAGCTAACTAATGCAAAGTCCAAGAACTTTCTTTTCAAATTTTCGTCCCCTCTTGAAGTGGCAGAAACAAAATTCTTTAAACTTTTCTTTATTTTTATTCTCTCTAATATGTCATCAAGTTCTATTGATTCTATTGAATAGATCTATCTCAAAGTTATTCCTTCTTCTACAGACCCATTGCTATTGTCCTTGCTGAGATAAATGACTTCTGCCATCTGTCCTTCTAGAATAGCCTCTGTTGCAAATTGACGTAAGTTCTTGTTATTTTAAGAACTATCAAGTTATTTTGGTAAACACTGGTGGCTTCCAGTGACTACTGATAGGAAGTGTTTCTAAATCTTGTCTCTAAACACTTTCTCTGGTCTGTTAGGAAATCATGTACCTTACCAAAATCTGCTAGATACAGAGATGCTCATTAGTAAGCAAAAACAAAATTTCATTTCATACATATTCCTGAAAGCTCACTCTTAACGAGAACTACCACCTGAGTAAATGTAGCAATATTTTGGCCTCAGGAGCAGCCAAAGTTCTATTTGGATCAAGAGAAAATATTCTCCCTTAAGTGGGGGAATGCAAACCTCAAAAGAGTTGTAGACCGAAGGCACTATTCTGAAGGTAATATGCTTTTGAACTTGTCAGTTTCCCTTATAGTGTTCACAGAGGAGCAATGAGCCTGTGCAGTCTTTCTAGGAAACTAAACACCTGGAATATTGCTCATTCCTCCAATGAATATTAATATCTTTTAATGCTAATCAGTGAAACTTCTGCTATTGATTTGGTCATATGTGAATTACTTGTAAAGCTGTCTCTTGAAAGTGTGTCCCCGTTTGGGTTCCTTCAAATACTAACAAACCATCCTTAGGGCATCCATAAAAGTGAACATTACATCCAAATACATCAACCTATTTTTCCTGAATCAATTAAAGTAAATTTTCTAAAGGAAATTTGAACATACTCATGCTCTTTGCTTTTTCTGTCTCCCCCTTCATACCCATCGCCACACTACTTTCAGGCTGATCTTTCAGTGCACCTGTTATCCATCGTTGTGGACTCTCATGGCCTCCAGGGCATGCGTGGGCCTCTGGCAACCTATCCAGTCTTATTTCATTCTCCACACCTTTCGTTTTCCAGAAATAATTAATTATTAGTAGTTCTAAAAAAAAAATCAGGCTATGATCTTTCTAGGCATACTGTTAACTCTTTGCCTTCCCCAACTTGCTTACTGCAATTTTTTTTCTCATTCTTGAGATTTGTGTTCAAAAGATAGATCCTCTATGAAGCTCTCATATTCTTCTATGTACCTTAGTTTCCTCTCTTCCCTTGGCTTCACTTTTCTTAGTTTATAACTTTACAATTTTGCTAGTACTGCCTTTTAGATGTTCAGATGGGTCCCCTTCATCCCTACCAACTATGTAAGCTTCCTGAATGTAGTTTCCATGTCTGTTTCATATACAGAAGCCATATTCCTATCACAGAGCATAACTGGCTCTTCATAAACATCCAACAAATAAGAGTGAATGAATGAACAAATGAGTTCCAGAAGCAAGAAAAAAATCTTTGTTAGTTCAGAGGAAAAAGATATCTCTTGCAGCTACAGAAAAGAAGCTCATGCAATTTTTAGGCCCCTTGTTTTCAGGAGTACAAAAAGGTGTTCAGATGTGAGTTATTATAAAATGAATTACTTATGATTGGCATGTGTAAAACTGGAACCGATATCCCCAATGATTTAGTCGTTACATTCTTTGAGCATGTCTTTGGTCTATGCTAAATTACTGAAATAATGTCAAAATTGGATATTAATTTTCTTGAATATTGCATATGTCGTATTTTCATTGTCTCAAAGAATATAAAATTCCAGTATTTTTAATGTAGAAAAAACTAATGAATATGTACTTCTATATCCATGACGTTTTAGCTGTTAGGCTCTAATAAAAAAAGTTATTGAAGTAAGAGGATCTGAGTTCAAGTCCCGAGCCCACCACTTACTACTAAAATGATCTTTAAGTAAGAGAACAAAGTGAACACATAATGAGGAAAATAAACTAGAAAAGATAGAAGCATCAAAATGGAAATATTTGAAGAGTACTGATTCCTCATCTGTAGCCCTACCTGCTGCTCTAAATTCCTTTTATGCATTTTTATTTGTCCAATTTCTTTTGAAAAGTGTTTTCATTCATTCAACGAATATTTATTGAGCCCCACTGTATGTTAGACTCTAATGTGCCAAGAACAAAAAATAAAGAAAACATGGTATATATACACCATGAAATGCCATTCAGCCATTAAAAAAAAAATGAAATCCTGTCATATGCAGCAACGTGGATGGAACTAGATGTCATTATGTTAAATGAAATAAGCCAGGCACAGAAAGACAAATATCACATGTTCTCGCTCATATGTGGGAGCTAAAAATGTTCATCTCAGCGGGGTAGAGACTAGATGATACTTACTAGAGGCTGATAAGTGTTATAATGACAGTTACCAGAGGCTGGGAGAGGTTTGTGTGATGGGAAGGGGGGCAGTGTGAAGAATGAAGAGAGATCAGTTAATGAGATCAAACATACAGTCAGATGGAAAGTATAAGTCCTAGCGTTTGATGGCACAGTAGGGTGACTAGAGTTAACAACAATGTATTGTATATTTCAAAATAGCTAGAAGAGAAGATTTGAAATGTTCCCAACACACAGAAATGATAAACATTCCAAGTGATGGATACCCTAAATACCCTGATTTGATCGTTACACATTGTATGCATGTGTCAAAATATCACATGCACCCCAGGAATATGTACAAATATTATGTATCAATAAAAAAAGGAAGAAAAAAATGAAGGACAAGTGGCTGACTGCTGGAGACAAACATTAAAACAAACATGCCTTATTGTAGGCATGTGCTCTTACTATCTAGGATATATTATAAAATGTTATCATATAGGTCTTTTCTATAACACAAAGAAAACAATTTTAAGGATTATATATAAATTATGTGTGTTTGTGTGTGTGTGTGTGTTTGTGTATCTCTTTCTTTTCCCCTTCTAGTAATTGTGTTCTATTGCTGAACCAAAATTAGCATTCCCAAGGATTGAGTCATTTCATGGTTTGAAAAATAAGTAAAACTTTGGTTTATGGTTAATTTGAAAACTGTGAAATAAGTATATTAAATTTCCTGAACATTGACCTATTTCTTTTCCTAGACAATCTTTTCCTAAGTTAACTCTTGTAATATGGGATGTCATTACAAATTGTATCTTGTCAAGACTTGTTTATTTATTTGCTTTAAAACATTAGTAAATCATTAAATGGTGGTCTTCTTGAAGACCTCCATTTAATACGTGTCAATTTTATTCAGTCCTCAGTTCTATAAAGCCATTTTGACTGAGAACCACAATACTGGAAATTCATACATTTCAATTATGTCCCCCTAGAGGCCAGTAATTATTGGAAAAACAGTTAACTGGTTTTATAGTCAACCTTTGTCTAGAAGTTCATCCCTGCAACCTACAGTCCAGTCACCCTGGATTGCACTCCACAACATGAATGCAAAGTAGAAATGGTAATTCAACAATAAAATATGCTCACACAACAATACATTATTTACTCGTAAAAATGTGCCAGAAGGCATTTTACTAACAACATTTCCCCTTTCATTTTTTACAAAGTCATTTTGGTTTATAGAGTAGCATTGCTAAAAGCATTTCATTCACTATAAGACTATGTTTATTTTTTCTGTTCCTTTATTCCTGTCTTTCTTCTCCTCCTCCTCCTCCTTTCTCTTTTCTTTTCTCTCTCTGTCTCTCCTTTTTTTTCTTATTTGGTACTTATAACATCTTATCGCTCTCAATAAATGTTGACTTCACTAGTGATTCAATGGTTATGTCTGTCTCGGTCATCTGTCTCAACTCTGATCTGCTAAAATTATAATGTAACATCCTCTGCCAGAGATCTGCTTATTACTTTGTCCATTATCTAGAGGCATTTTCAGTTCCAAATTAACAGATTGAGCTCTATAAATGGATTCTGACTGTAATACCACAGTTACTGTCTTTTTCAACGCAAATGAGTAAAACAATTACCAAGGTTTTCTAATTGTTTTCAAATGGAGCCAAATTCTAGGATATAGTGATAAAAATTATCCTAGAAATTGATTCTGAAAACAATGTTGGGATACTCTCTCCCTTCTTGTGATAATTCACCGCTCTCATAGTTGTAGTTTATTAAAAGAAGATCATTTTGCAAACCCATGGAAGCTGAGGTTTATGGAAACTATATTTTTATGACTATTGTAAGAGTAAGACATGACAAAAATAAAACAATGAAAGGAATTAGGAGGTTTAGTCTATTTTAAGTCTTATTTTCAATAATCATATTTATATTTAAACATTCTGAATTTCCAAATGTACTAATTTTTTTTCCCCTGGTGAGTGCCTGTGTATTTCTAAGGCACTTCCATTGGTATAGTCTTGAGAGATTTATAACCTGGCACCTGACTTATTTTCTTAGTTTGGGAATATAATATATTATTACTATCAGTGTTTAGTTTAATAGAAGCTCTCCTTAATTCATAAATGCAAGGTAAAGATACCGGGTACCAGAAAATTCCTTTTAACTATTATAGGATTATAAGAATCCCTGAAAGGCTGTTACGCTTTTTTCCCCTACAAGTCATATGAGCATATCATTGTGACCTTACTCTACTTTTCCAACTCAAACCCTTAATTCCAGCCCTTTTCAAGCCCTCTGATTTTTTCCAAGCCCTTTTTCAACGTTGACTCAAGGAACACATTGTTACTTAATATAACTGCTCTATGTTGCCTAGCACTGAATGATCAGGTTAAGGGAATTCTCCTCTTGTACAGAACGGTGACTCTGTTATTCTATTTGGGTCCTGCTTTTAAAGAGGTTTGTAAGCTCAGGAACATAGACGGAAGGCTTTGGGATCCAGCCTCACCTCGCTATTAACTAGTCAGAGGACCTCGGACAAGACACCACTTTCTGGTGTTCATACAATTTAATCTAATACTTTGTGAACAAAAGAGAGAAGAATGGGTGATGTCTTATGAGCTCATGGGGATCCCATTTTGAGGACAGCAGCTGGGGTTAGGTAAAGACTTCAGGGAAAATATAAAACATGGCTGATGCTTGAATTTGGAGTAGAATTTATTAATTTGTTTGACAGTTATTGATCACCTACTATGTGTCAATATTGCACTGCAAATGAGGGAATGCAACAAGCGTCCATGCAGCAAGGCATGATTCTTACTTTTTGAGAGCCCAGGGAACATTACATCACCCAGAAATCATGTTATTTTAAATACCATAAGGAAAGTATGTGCCACTGGTGGAGGGTAGTGGAAGGTGGGAGGAAGGAATGGTTTATTGTGACTGGGAAAATCAGAGATGGCTTTAAGGAGAAAGTGACAAAAGATTATTTTTAGAATAGGAGGAGTAGTTTTACAAGTAAAGGAAAGATAGTAGGGCAGAAAAAGGAAAGAGTATGTGCAAGTCTTAGAAGACTGGTGCATACTTTGATGTGGCTGAAGTTGAGGATGGAAAGATAAATTGAAGCAGATTTTGAAGTCTCCATATGTTGTGATGAGGACTTTGGATTTTCTCCTGAAGCATCCTGGGGAATCATTGGAAGTTTACCTAGGAGAGAACAGAGATGAGTTTTTTAAAAATAACATTTGCTGATAGGAGAAGACAGGTGTGGGAGTGTAGTGTTTCAGAGTTGGAAACCAGAGCTGACCAACTGGCTAGAAAATTTATCAATTCTTGATGGACCCACTCTCCTCAAATTGATTTTTAATATCCTTCAGTGTAGCTACCCAATTTTATTGACCTTTTTGGCCCACAAATAATGCTTGCTATACAAAGGCACGTATTCTTTGACGGTTGATGGAGGGAAGAAGGGAAAGAAGGAAGAAAGGAAAGAAGGCATTAGTAAGTGAGAAAGTGGTCTAAGTGGGTGATGATGAGGACTGACATGACATATCTGTCATAGGACGGCCAGAAAAGACAGATTGGCAATGGACTGGCAACGTAATTTAGCAAACGTTTTATTTCTGTACGTATGGCCAATGAACATTTTTTGCTTTTTTTCTAATATACACTGGCAAATGTGAGGTTTATGATGAGTCCAATGCAGTAAGCTGATTTTGTGTAGTGGATCACATTAGTTGTATATTCTTCCTTATGGCCCTGCATTGCTCACTTCCTAGCATACCGATGATGCTGTAGTTAACTGGGGAGGAAAAGTATCCCAGGGAAGCTAGGAGAACATATTTTGACTCTATCTTCTGAATTATAATTTACAAGGAAATGCCCAGAAGAGTTATTCTATGGGGAGAAGACAGATATTCACTGGCTTGGAGGTGATCAGGTACGAATTACCCATTTGAACATGGAAAAATATTCTGTGAATATTGGTTATTCAGGCTATGTGTCTGTCTAGAGGGAAGAACAATAGAGAAATTTAAATTTCCCAAGGTCTCAACAACCTATGTATACCAACAAGTGGGGTTACATTAACTGAACAAATTCAAATGTGCTGGTTCACACAGTTACCATTTCCCTGATGTCTCTCAGGGCTATTTCTGTGAATTCCTAGGACTATATTGTACATACTGTATGTCAAGAATTAGAATGTAAATTTGCCAAAGGACACTTTTCCCAAAGCTAATTTATTGAAAGATTAATTCATTGATTTTTGCCAAATTTACCGATTTATTATTAACAATTGTATCTAAATCTTACATAGCACTATGTACCAAGCATGTTAGAGCAGTTTACATAAACTAACTCATTTTATCCTCACAACACTATTTTTGGTACCTTTTTATAGCTAAGCAAATAGAAGTAAGAAGAGTTTTAAGTAACAGGTCCAAACCACTCAGCTATACTGTAATAGGTTTTAAAGTCTGTAACAGGAATGTTTGATAATTACCAATCCCAGTAAATAAAAATCAATGTTTCACATGGAAATTTTTTAGTTTATACTCATTTCTGTTCACTGTCTTAGTCAGTTTGTGCTGCGATAAAAAATTACCAAAGGCTAGGTGGCTTAAAAAACATACACTTATTTCCCATATTTCTGGAGGCTGGGAAGTCTAAGATCAAGGTGCTGGCAAATCCAGTGTCTGGCAAGGGCCCACTGCATGGTTTGTAAATAGCCATCTTTTCATTGTGTCCCAGGTGTAGGAAACCAGAGAGAGTATCTCTCCTCTGTCTCTTCTTATGAGTGTGCTAATCCTATCACTAGGTCTCTACCCTTAGACCTAATTACCACCTAAAGGCCCCACCTCCTAATACCATCACATCAGGGGGTTAGAATTTCAATATGTACATTTGGAGGGGGACAGAAACATTTAGTCCATAACACCCACATTTTAGAATTTTTAAAGTTTTTTTTCCCAAATTTTCTGAAGAAGCACATTAATATTTGAAAAAAGTATTTTTTCCTCAGTAACAAAAACAGAATGTTTATATTGATTAGGGCGGTCATATAATTTATCTTCCAAATTGGGACATGTTTGAGAGTAAAAGGAGACACTGTTAATAACTGCCTAAAGACCATGAGTGTAAACTCAGATCCTACTTGGCAAACTGGGATGTACGGTCCCCACACGATTAAAACTGTTTAGAGTTTTTGGTTAATGCTCTTACATATCACCATCATGGCTTTTAAAGGTGTAAACCCACCAAATTTATGAATTTGGTTATTGTTTCTTTGGAAAATTGATTCTTTGGTGAAACTGCTTTCAGAAAATTGAATTTTCTTCTCATCATAGGGCTCAGATCTAATTCACATTGCCCAACTGGGAACTTTCCTCGGGTGGTTTCTTAAAAAGACACCTTGCCAGTGTAAACAACTCATGCAAAGCTGTGCTGCTTTGTCCCTTTTCCCCACTTCTAGACTCCTCAAAAATTGAAATTGCCATCTACTTGGGGCTAACCTTTGGCTGTGCGGAAAAGACACCATAACATGTTTCATAAAGAGCCACAGCAACAAAGATCAGCCCCTAAAGGCTGTGAAAGTGTAAAAATAAAATTTAAAATAAACTCTGGATTAAATTCATCTGTTCCATTCTTCCTTTTCAGTAAATAACAAGAATCTTAAGCAGCCAAAGCTTTTTGACATAATTAATAATGCAAATAAAAATTTCCTACAAATGTATCAGTAGACACTGAATGTTAGGTGGATAAAACTTAGTGTTGTCCTAGTTTGTGTGACTTGGGGGCATTTTCACAGTTGACAATGCTGAATATTGCATTCACTATTAAGGGAAGCTGTTTGATGTTGTGACCTCTTCATGTAAGCAAATTCACACATACAACAGATTTTCCAGTTAAAAAAAAATCCCTTTTTCACCAATAAATATTTTGTTTGGAATGTTTGCTTTAGTGGATAAAGGTAGACAGATTTTTATAATTGCTGGAAGAAAATCTGTGTTAAATGACTCATAAATAGAAGTGTATAATTAAATTAAACCTAGCCTATCTTCTAATATAAACTGGACTTTGCCAATGCATTTGAGGACATTCTCTTGTAACTTCATTGTCTAAAGGTGTGACTTAATCTATTTCATTTTGAACTTTAAGGACATAATTTGCATACCAAATCCATGAAAATTTTGGATAAAGTCTAAAGTAAAATCATTACTGCTTACTACTGTTCTCAGTAAGAATTTAAAACTTACTGTTTAACCAAAGTACCTTTCTCTATAGTCGACAGTAAATGGTAATCTAAAATATGTGAGGCAGAAAGGAATGGTAATATTTCACTGTTACAGCATACTCCATCCTGCTTTTACGTTCCTTCCCAAGATGTGCATATATGAATTCTTTCCTAGGAGCAGGCTCAGAATAATTATTGAGAATGCCAGAGAATTGAGCTTAATATAGGTTTAAAAATTTGATGTAAGGATTAAATGTTTTTACATGCAATAATTATAACCATATCTTGCCAATTAGAAACCAATATAGTGGCTTCTTTCTCTTTGAAACATAATTAATTCACTATTTCTAGATAAAATTTATGTATGAATAGTTTTCTCAGGTATTATTTATATTTGTATTATTTTGTAGTAAAAAGGTGATCCATATTATTTTATCATCTAGAACAGGGCTTATTACATTGACCTTTTCAATATTCACATGTCTCTTTTTCTGGTTATTCCTGTTGTGGTTTCTACCATGGATGTTTCTCCATGTTCAAAAGAATGGTTTTATCAATATCATTTGGAAGTTATTTTCTGAGAATTGGAATGCATTTCCTCACAGGAAACAAACAATAAGCAAACAAATAATTCAAAATTTTAAAGGATGGATGAGATTCTTAGTCAGCCCCAAAAGAACTAGTTAAGTTCAATGCTATAATAATCTAAAATACTCATATTGGCAGATCCAACTTCAATCTACCTTAAGCTCTATTTTTTTAACTACATGGAGTTCTATTCTCCAAGAAAGCCTTATATCTATGAGTTTCTTATCTCCCAGCACACAGATGGGGGGAGGAAGGGGAAGTGAACTTCACCAGAACTTCACCTTTAACTGCTCTGGAGGAGTTGTGCAGTGGAGAGTTGGAAGTTAGGCAAACTCTCCTGTGATCCTGAAATGATGGTGTAAGTAAAACACCCTGCTAATTCTAATTTTTATTGCTAAAGAATAATATACTTTTTAGAAAGCTAAATAGAAGTCTAATATTTGTTCTAAAAAATTAGTACTTAGGGTACTTATAGCATATAAAATATTATTTACATCTTCCATTTCAAAATGAAGGAAAAATACAGTTTTTAGATCTTTTTGCCCATACAACACTGCATTCCAAACAATAACAATAATATAAGGAAAATTATTTTTAAAGAACAACTGTATCATTAAATCAATATAGCCTCTGACTAGAAGTCATTTTGCTTAGGGTTTTATATGGCTTTATTGATGTGAATCATAAAAGATACAAAAGAGGATACATTTGTACAAGTTCAATAACATAAAAAGGAGAAAATGTCCTGTAAAAACCTCAAATGATAACTCAGTGTGTTCAGGAGTGCAGGAATTTTGGAACAAAGTAAATTGTTTCCTTTTCTATCACAAACCTGGAAGAAATCTGTAGAGTTTGTCTGCTATGTTGCCTTATAATGTCTTCTGAACTATATAGTCTATGTGAAATGTATACCACTGGCTCATTCTTTAGAAAATAGTAACTCACACCCTAGAGAACTGAGCATAAATTGAGGAAATGTTCACTTTGACCTTTATTTTAAAAGCTTGATCATTGCTTTGAATTATCTTACCAAGATTTCATCTTTAGTTGTTTTGTTTTCTGACCTGGAAGAGTGAAACATATTTACATTTATAAAAAGCTTTGACTTTCATGACTAATGGATGTTAATTGCTATGACAGTGACATTTTGAATCTCACCCAGATTTCTATGTTACCTTTTATAGAAAAATCTTTGAGAACTAAATTACCAGGCCTTTTAGAAAAACTAAAATATATTGCTTTCTAAAAATACAAAGTTATTGCTAACATAAAGCTTAATATAAATCATATGAGATTCCAAGACTGTTTTTTTTTTTACATTTCTTTGAAATTTTTTATTTTACATTAGTAATTCTGAATTAAAAAAATTAAATAACTACATCTATAAAAATGGTTATGCTGTTTTGGGTGTTTATGGAATCTTTATTTTATCAATATCCTTGCTTTATCTTATCCTGCTTACTGTAAGGAAGTGTAACCCTTTGAAGTAGCAAAAAGTTTTGAAAGACCAATGGCTTCCTTCTGACAGTATTTTTCAAATGATCTGGTGTTTATTATAATCCTTTCTAGCCGGTTCTACTTAGCCTGTTCTTCCCTGTAGGACATTCCTAATCTCATTACTTTGGTGGAGACTTGGTTTACAGGCTAAGACATTTAAGGCAACATCTGAAACACACTTAGGTCTCTACCAGGAATACACCTTGTTTATCTGCTGTTTCTGGCTATTTAGCTCAAATCTATGGAAAAATTTTCAATTTTTAAAGTTATAAAGAGAAGGTAAAATAAATTAAGTAATTTCAACTTGAGAATTAAGTATTAATAATAATGAAAACAGCTAATGGGACATCTGAACTTTAAAATTTTGCATGCCTGGATTTTAAGTATTTATGTGCCTAATCTTTATTAAAGTAACCCAATAAACCCTAAAAGTCTTTGAACATAAGTAAAGATTCCCTTGCCTATAAAATTTGGCTGATATTTACTGCAGGTCAAAATGTAGTTTGGCTGATGTATTTTCTTAGTGAAGTGGGTGGCAAGGTGAATGCCTGGAAAAGGACAGAGTGGGTTGAGGGAAGTAATAAAGGTAGAGTTTAACTTACATGACTTGACTTTGAGTTTACTGTATCAAAAATGAATGGAATCCAGATATTCCCTGTCAAAGTGAAGAAGAATCACATTTTTACTTCTTTATAAGAGTATAAACTTTTTTTCCAATTTTTATCTAACTTTTTTATTCATAACATGACTTCCTAGTCATAGATTAAATAATATAACTTTATAATAAAAAGTAATCCAAGGAAAATATTAAAAAGTTAAGAATTGTGGGCTAGACTGGCATTATATTTCTCATTCCCTTTTTCTGAATATCCAAGTTTCGTTTTCAGGACACTGAAAGGTAAATGGCCTTCATTTTATGCTTCAATATAGTAAGGTAAGGCCTATAAAAGCACTACAGCTACAGTTATCTGTGAGTGATGGATGATGTGTCAGTATTCAACATCACTCCACATAAGTGATGTAGTTCATTTTTGGTAAAACGTTTTATTTTTTTTTATTTTTGGATCAGTCACTAGATAGTAATTGAGTGAACAATTTCGTTACATATGAAGATTTAAATGACTTCATAATGGTAGATATAGGCTTATCTATTTAGATTTCCTGACAATGACCAAACTCTTCATGCTACAATGTATCAATAAAAATGCTATATACAAAGTTGTAGATGTTCTATGTATTTTATTAAAGAAAGCACTTTGCAGAACTTCCTATATACTTATTTTTTGTGTATTTCTAAATAATGAAGGACTAAAGGATGACCAAATCTCAGTTAGATTTAAATCCTGCATTCTTATAATATAGGCAAGTAGATGTTTTCTAGATAAAAGTTGTTCTTCTTGTACCTGGATAAAATTGAATCATTTCTTGACTACTCTACTTGAAAATGCAGAGCAAAAAAGTTGCAGGTATACAGACAATGGAAAAATAAAGACTGAAAGGAAGAAATACACTCAGGGCCTTTTTCATATTCCATGTAATTCATGGAAGAGGTAAGACCATACTTCACCTACTCACTCCCAAATTAAGATTAAAAAAATGTGAAAATCTATATGC
This sequence comes from Daubentonia madagascariensis, assembly GCA_023783475.1. Taxonomy (NCBI): domain Eukaryota; kingdom Metazoa; phylum Chordata; class Mammalia; order Primates; family Daubentoniidae; genus Daubentonia; species Daubentonia madagascariensis. The sequence continues at coordinate 16,039,478 of JAKFHU010001684.1, read as the reverse complement.
CAATGTGGCTAATTACAATTGTAAGACTGATTTTCACATAGCGTTTGGAAATGGATTAGCTTTTTATAAGAACATCACACCACATTAATGTTATGTTGGTTTTAGCATTCTTCTATTTTTGTAACCAAATAAGAACATAACACAAGCATGTTTTGTTTTAAAACACAAGAAAATATGATTAGGAACACACATACATACACACACACGCACATACACACACAATATCTTCATTGCATAAAGAAATTATTTTAACTCCTTAATTTAACCCTGTGCTGGGATCCAGGGGATATATACTAACTAAATACAATCAGCTCTATGGCCAACAATGTCATGATGAAACACTGGCAATTACCATCCGCTTTTAATCAACTCAGTTTTTTAGAATACTCCTCCCATCAGATAAGTATTTTTGGACAAGTTCTCTGACATCACAATATGGCTACCAGCAGCAACTGAGGCAACGTATATCTAGATTACGTACAAGCCCTTCCAATTTTTCCCCTTAACTTTAGAATACAAGTCCTGAGCTTCAGTCTGACTGGATAATTTTAAGTCAACTGCCAATACCTTCACCATTCACTTTGCCTAGGGCTAGCGATTTTACTAATTGGTTTATACTGAAATGGAGAACTGAGCCCTGCTAAGCCCTGGAACATGGGGCTTCCTAAGGTAATAGAATCCTAGAGAGAATAATGGAATAAAAATTTAACAGAATTAAAATTGAGTACTGTTACCCATAGATAGGAGAATGGATTAGGTCAACTAAGAGTATCACATAAATTATGCTGTTAACATCTGAACAACTATAGATTATTTTTTAAAAAGTTATCCTGTGACAAAAGAAGTTATTTTTACTTTCCGCAGAGAATCATGTGAACATAAAATTGATGATTTAATGAAAACAAGGATGAGGTGGTAAACAGGGAAGAACTGGGTTATACATTTAAAGATATATTATATTTGTCATTTCTGAGATTTTTATTCTTTCATTCTCTATTTCTTTAATCTTATGCTATGTAAATCTAGTACCTATATTACTTGGAACATAAAAATTCAATAAATTCTGAATTATTTAATATAAATTAGTTAATGAAAATTTCTATGATAGCAAGTTGAGTTTTAATGTAAACTTTTATGAATTCTATTAAAAACTCAAACTCAATAAATATTTTAAAAGAAAATAATTGGCTGTCTTACTTTTTTCTTAAGTAAAATTTTTTAGCATAAACAGAACTTGTGCTATGAACAAAATGCATATGTTTATTCTGTCCTAATCAAAGGGTGCTATTTTTTCTCCTGAAAGCATTCATGATTTATTCTGTACTTCCTTTAAGCTTTTCCTGCCAGAAGACAAAGGATTCAGATCAATGACCTTTTCTAATTCTATGAATGTTCTATAAAATGGTCCCTTGCTTTTCAAATTACACTAGAAATCAAAAGTGCACGTGACTTTGAAAAGATTTATCTTTCCTTAAGTATATTTGAGGATTAATCTTCTAGCTATTAATCTTATTTGGGTTTTAATAAGTTAAAGTAAAGCTGCATTTTGAGGAAAAATAGGTATTTACCATTCTAATATAACTACATTTCTATTGATTTATCTCTATCAACTGATTGATGGATTGATCAATCAATATAGATAATAAAAAATATAAAACTAATCACTGAAAACCAGTGATTACTACATTTTTTTGTCTATCTCTACTCTGGTTTTCAGTGACTAATTTTATCCCAGGTTCTTTGGTTTTAACAGTCAGCGTACTTTTTAGTACTATACCTATTCAGCTATTATACTTGAGCTGTAAAAGGCACATTGTAATAAGATTCAAGGCCAGAGTTTTATTCTAGATAATCCTAGAATTATATGCTTTTGGTTTGGATCATTTCAGTTTTTTCTTCCTAAGGTGAAGGTGAGGAAACCATATGTCTGTGTGTTTTTTCTTCTGAGCTGTTAAAAAAGAATAATTTGGCAGTAAAAATCAAATGGCTCCATTTCCATTTAGAATCTTTCTTTTCTCTGTTCCTGATTGTAACTTTCTTTGTGTGCTGGAACAACTTGATCAAGTATATCACTTTACATTTCTATGGCAGGGCTTTATATGTCTGAGGATATCTATCATATTAATATTTTCTTTGAGTCTTCTCTGCATTTTCTGCAGACTTCCTCACCATGTCTGAGTAACTTTCCTGTAGACACACTCAAAAACTTCATTTTAGGTCCTTCTTAAGAACGTCTGCTTGTTTTTATCTAGGAATATATGTAAAAGCAAACAACACCTGCTTAAGTTATTTGAACAGCAAAGTGATTTGCAGAACAGTGTTAGCAAAATTTCGCATGGTAGCTATTGATGACTCTGAGGAAATTTATGGCAATTTTCTTCTCAGTCTATTTTTCTTAATAATGGAATGGTTTATGTGTAAAGTTTTTACACTGACATCTATACTTATCTTTCATAACAATAAAAAAATGTTTTTATGTTATAATAGTTTCAATGTGCTCAGATTTGACCAAATAAAATGAAGGAAATTAGTGTTAATATTATGACTTAGGAAAACCTACTTTTGCACCTTGTCGTGAATAGGTGAATGAAACTGCCTTTGAATGATGATTGATTATAAAGTTAAAATATAGTTAAGAATTTTAAATTTAAAAAAATCAGATTCTATTTTTTTGAATACTGCTCTTTATAATTGATCTCTACTATTATAATTTTTACTGTCTGTGAGCTTTTCTAAAACATGACTAAAACCTAGCGAATTTTTAAGTAATATAGAAAATTTAATTTAGGTCCTTGTCAGTATTCTGTATAAAGAACTTGTCCATGTGCATTTTAAAAAAATAGTTGAATTCAAACAAATGGAATACTCAAATATCTTTATATCTAGCTTAAATAAATGAAGTGTGTATTCTCTCCCTCTGGAATTAGTTTGTGAGTTTGTATCTAACCAGTGCCAATTTAATTGAATATTTGATTGGGGGGAAGAACGAAAAGCATGCTGTACATTTAAGGGTTTACTTTGGAAACTACGTACCACATGATAACAAGTGAGAGTTGATGAACATGTAAGATTACCTGAACTCTGTCTACACAGGCTGCTAAGGGGACCACTCAAATAGTCTGTAATTCTCCTATTCATCCCATTTATTATTTTTGAAACCTGGGTCTACTTTTCAATCCAAGTAAATTCAATGGTGCAGTATTTTTACCATAAATTGTTGTTAGTAAATTAACAGAAGGTCCTATTATTGAAAGTGAGGATTTTGGGTTTTTGTCCTCCTCCCCATCCCAGTGGCTGATGCTAACTAATATGTATTAAATTATTATTTGTGTAAAAATAAAGAAGTTAAAAATAATAGAATTATTATTTTTGTGACAAATTATTATTATGTGATCATTAATATTATATGATGATAAAGTTATTTCTAAGCATAAAACTAAAGATAAAAATCATGAAAGATAATTCATATAACATGTTTGTATAAAACATTTTGAAGATTGATCAATACAAATATGAATGAAAAACATTAAAACTAAGACCAGTATGTATACATGGATTAATATTAACATGGAAATAATCCAATCTCATTATTAATTAAAGACAATTAAAATTAAAACAAGTGTGTACATTTTCACTTATCTAATTGGTGTTTTATTTTCAAGTATATCACCCAGTCTTAATAAGAGTATGGGAAATCACACTGGTAAGCTCCTAAACTGTTACAATTTGTTAAAGGACAATTTTAAAATACAGTGTATATTAAAAGTGCTTAAAATGTGCATATTCTTTGACGAGCAATTCTAATTTTAGGAATTTGTTTTAAGGAGATGATCAAAGATATGTAAATTTTAAACTATTAGGATATTAATTTCATGTGTTTTCTAATATTAAAGAAACTAAAACAATCTAAAATCCAACTGTACTATAGTTAAATATATTTTGACTTATTTTTCTCACAACAAAATATTTATGCTCCATTAAAATAATATCATTATAGCAGAATATTTAATGGCATATATTAATATATTGTTCTGCATTGTTAAATTTAAAAAGGATATAAAATATATAGTATATATTTTTTGTAAAAATTATATATACATTTTGAGAGATTCAAAGACTGAAATAATACAAACTATGTTAATAGGTATAATGTTTCAATGTTTAGATTATGTATGATTGTGTTTTTATTTTCTAAACATTCAAAAATAATCATGCATTATTTTCAAAATAGTAATTTTCTGGAAAGAAAAATAAATGTTTCTTTTCCAATTATATATATACCACTACCATACAATCGTACCTTAGAGTCAGCCCAACCCACAGTTTGAATAGATGAGACTCAAGTTGAGTATTCTTAAACTGTAATTTTCATCCTACTATGGGTCATTAAATTAATTTCTTTTAAAATTAAGTTAGATAGAGTAGGAGAGAGTAAATAGAAGATATCAGAGAGCTTTTCTTGCTGTTCCTTTTCTCAGTTGCTCATAGTCTAGTGGTGCAATAGATATACCATCACAAGTTCTTACTTGAATAGATTTTATAAAGAAAGAAAGTAGAAGGTGGACATTCCAGGCAGAAAGTACACCATGAGCAAAGTCATGGAGATTGAAATTTTAAAAAATATTAAAATATATATAATTGGTTATACAAGTATTGATGGCAGGGCATAGGCCTAACTATGGGCCATGGAAAGATGATTAGACTTTATCCTGTAGACCATGGTGGAGCATCAAAAATGTGTGGTGAGGCTGTTGGTGATTGGCAGTCACTAGATAAGGACTGAGTAGGGTCAAGTTTAAGAAGGCACAGCCCTGGGGACCTGGCCAAGACAATCTTCTGTGGTACATTTTTCCCCTAGATTATTCTTGATGTGCTCAAGAATAAGCAGGTGTTAGGTAAAGACTGGGATTAAAGTACACTTAGTACTCATCCTTAAAGAATTAGAATCGTGTTACACAAAATGTGTTCCCCAAATTGACAAGTCCCACATGATCTAGAAAAATTTGCTGTGAAAATAAGGTTCCACGTGACCAAAAAGTTTGAGGAAAACTGGATTAGAAGAAATTAAATAGATATCTTTACTAAAGGATGTATCAAAGAGTATAATATGATAATTTGCATTTGGAGTTTTTAAAAGTATATAGTATACAGCATTTTTTTAAACTTCTAGGGCTTTAGGGACTTTTTGTTTATTTGTATCTTATAGGGCTGTGATTCCACAGAACATACTTTGTAAAACACTTAGAATGCAAAAACATGGAAAATTAGAAAATTCAGTGTTGCTCAATGAAGAATGCATGGCAGTACCGAATTAAATATACTAATGCTTATAATTTAGTTATTAATTCAAAAGAATAGGTAAAAGATTTCTGATATTTTTTTCTTCCTCTCTTTTTTTTTATTTCAGAATATTATGGGGGTACAACACTGTGGGTATATATATTGCCCATCCACTGCCCATGTCAGAGCTACAATCATGGGCATCCCCCAAACTGTGTGCCCCGCATCCATTCAGTGAGAGTTTTCCCATCCCCTCCACCCCCCTCCCACCTGCCCGCCCCCTGATGAATGTTATTGCCATGTGTGACATAAGTGTTGATCAGTTAGTACCAATTTGATGGTGAGTACCAGTGGTGCTTGTTTTTCCATTCTTGTGACACTTTGCTTCGAAGAATGGGCTCTAGCTCCATCCAGGATAATACCAAATGTGTTAATTCACCGTTGTTTTTCATTGCTGAGTAATACTCCATAGTATACATACAGCACATTTTATTAATCCACTCATGTATTGATGGGCACCTGGGTTGTTTCCACATATTTGTAATTGTCGATTGTGCTGATATAAACATTCATGTGTAGATGTCTTTATTATAGAATGTCTTTTTTTCCTTTGGGTAAATACCCAGTAGTGGGATTGCTGGATCAAATGGTAGTTCTACTTTTAATTCTTTGAGGTATCTCCATATTACTTTCCATAGAGGTTGCACTAATTTGCAGTCCCACCAGCAGTGTATGAGTGTTCCTATCTGTCCACATCCCCGCCAACATTTGTTGTTTTGGGCCTTTTTGATATGAGCCAATCTCACGGGAGTTAAATGATACCTCAATGTGGTTTTGATTTGCATTTCCCTGATGATTAGAGAAGTTGAGCACTTTTTTATATGCTTGGCCATTATTCTGTCATCTTTTGAAAAGTTTCTGTTCATGTCCTTTGCCCATTTTTTAATGGGGTTGTTTGATTTTTTTCTTGTTGATTTTCCTAAGTTCTGTATAGATTCTGGTTACCAGCCCTTTATTAGATGTGTAGCATGCAAATATTTTCTCCCATTCTGTAGGTTGTCTGTTCACTCTAGTGATAGTTTCCTTGGCTGTGCAGAGCTTTTTTATTTGATCAGGTCCCATTTATTTATTTATGTTGCTGCTGTGAGTGCTTTGAGAGTCTTCTTCATAAATTCTTTGCCTAGGCCAATGTCCATAAGAGTTTTTCCAACGTTTTCTTCAAGAATATTTATGGTTTCATGTCTTAGGTTTAAATCTGTTATCCATCGTGAGTTGATTTTTGTGAGAAGTGAAAGGTGTGGATCTAGTTTCAGTCTTCTACATGTGGCCATCCAGTTTTCCCAGCACCATTTATTGAATAGGGAATCTTTTCCCCAGTGCATGTTTTTGTGGAATTTGTCAAAGATCAGATGCAGTATGAGGTTGGTTTTATATTTGGGTTCTCAGTCCTGTTCCATTGGTCTATGTCTCTGTTCTTGTGCCAGTGCCATGCTGTTTTGGTTACTATAGCCTTATAGTATAGTTTGGAGTCTGGTAGATAGATGCCTCACAATTTGTTCTTTTTGCTTAGGATTGCTTTGGCTAGACAGGATCTTCTCTGGTTCCACATGAAGCGTAGGATTATTTTTTCTAGATCAGCAAAAAATGATGTTGGTATTTTGTTTGGTATTTTGATGTTGGTATTTCGACTGCATCGATTCTGCAAATCACTTTAGGTAGCAAAGACATTTTTACAATGTTGATTCTACCTATCCAAGAGCATGGTAGGGTTTTCCATCTGTTTACATCCTCTGCAATTTCTTTTCTCAGTGTTTCGTAGTTCTCTCTATATAGGTCTTTCACCTCCTTAGTTAGATATGTTCCTAAATACTTAATTTTCTTTGGTGCTATTTTGAAAAGTATTGCATCTTTAATTTGTTTCTTGGCTTGATTGTTATTAGCATATATGAAGGCTATGGATTTGTGTGCATTGATTTTGTATCCTGAGACTTTGCTGAATTCATTTATCAATTCCAGTAATCTCTTGGTTGAATCTTTGGGGTTTTCTAGATGTAATATCATATCGTCTGTGAATAGTGAACGTTTGACCTCTTCTGCCCCCATTTGGACACCCCTGATTCCTCTCTCTTGTCTGACTGCCCTGGCCAGGACTTCTAGCACTATGTTGAAAAGAAGTGGAGATAGTGGGCAACCTTGTCTGGTGCCAGTTTTAAGGGGGAATGCTTTCAATTTTTCCCCATTCAGTATGCTAGTGGCTGTGGGTTTATCATATATGGCTTTAATAATTTTGAGGTATGAGCCATCTATGCCTATATTGTTAATAGTTCTTATCATAAAAGGATGCTGGATTTTGTCAAAAGCCTTTTCTGCATCTATTGAAAGGATCATATAATCTTTGTTCTTGCTTTTATTTATGTGGTGAATTACATTTATAGGTTTGCATATATTAAACCATTCCCGCATCTCGGGGATGAAGCCCACCTGATCATGATGGATTATTTTTTTGATGTACATTTGAATTCGGTTTACTAGGATTTTATTGAGAATTTTTACATCTATATTCATAAGGGATATTGGTCTGTGGTTTTCTTTTCTTATTGTGTCCTTTCCTGGCTTTGATATCAAGGTGATTTTGGCTTCGTAGGATGAGTTTGGGAAGATTCCATCCTTCTGGATGTTTTCAAATAATTTCTGCAGTATAGGCACCTGTTCTTCTTTGTGGGCATGGTAGAATTCAGGTGTGAACCCATCTGGTCCAGCACTTTCTTTTGTTGGAAGATTTTTTATTATTACTTCAATTTTGGTGCTTGATATTGGTCTGTTTAGGAATTCTATTTCTTCCTGGTTGAGCCTTGGGAGGTAGTATGTTTCTAAGAATTTGTCCATTTCCTCCACGTTTTCGTGTTTTTGGGCATAGAGCTTTTGTAGTATTCGAAGATGATGTTTTGTATTTCCATGATATCAGTTGTGACCTCTCCTCTTTCATTTCTAATTGAGCTTATTAGAGTCCTTTCCTTTCTGCTTCTGGTCAACCTGGCAAGTGGCCTGTCTATTTTGTTTATCTTTTCAAAGAACAAACTTTTTGTTTTATTAATCTCCTGTATTGTTCTCTTGTTCTCAATTTTATTTAATTCTGCTCTGATCTTGGTTATTTCTTTTCTTCTGCTGGCTTTAGGACTGCTTTGCTCTTCCTTTTCCATTTCCTGAAGATGACTCATTAGTTTACTCATTTGTGACCTTTCTGTCTTTTGGATGTGAGCATTTAAGGTGATTAGTTTTCCTCTCAGGAGTGCTTTTGTTGTATCCCACAGATTTTGATAACTTGTGTTCCCATTATCTTTTAGTTCGAAGAATCTTTTGATTTCCATCTGAATCTCCTCCTTGACCCAATAGTCATTCAGCAATAGATTGTTTAATTTCCTTGTTTTTGGATAGAGATGTGAGTTTCTGTTGGAATTGATTTCTAATTTTATTCCAGTGTGGTCTGAAAACATACATGGTATGATTTCTATTTTTTTTTAATTTGTTTAGATCTGTTTTGTGGCCTGGGATGTGATTAATTTTAGAGAAAGTTCTATGAGCTGATGAGAAGAATGTATATTCAGTGTTATTTGGTGGAGTGTTCTGTAGATGTCTGTTAGGCCCAAGTATTCTAGAGTCCTGTTTAGGTCTATTGTTTCTTTGCTTATTTTCTGTTTGGAGGATCTGTCCTGTTCTGTCAGTGGGGTGTTGAAGTCCCCTGCTATTATGGCATTGCTATTTATTATGTTGTCTAGATCTAGCAGTATTTGCTTTATGTACCTGGGCACTTCTGTGTTGGATGCATAAATGTTTAGGATTGGTAAATCCTCTTGGAAAAGTTTTCCCTTCACCACTATATAGTGTCCATTTTTGTCTTTCTTTACTTTTGTTGCTTTAAAGTTTATATCATCTGAAATAAGGATGGCTAGTCCAGATTTCTTTTTGTTTCCATTAGCCTGGAAAATTGTATTCCATCCTTTCACCTTGAGTCTGAATGTATCCTTGTGTGTAAGGTATGTTTCCTGGGGACAGCAGGTATTTGGCTTGTATTTTTTAATCCATTGAGCCAGCCTATGTCTCTTCAATGGGCAATTCAAGCCATTCACATTTATTGAGAGAATTGATATTTGAGGTAGATTTCTGTTTATTCTGTTGGGTAGTTTCTTGTTCTGTTTTACTTCTTGAGTCATTGTGAAATCTGGTTTCTGGAATTTTGGCTTCTGCATAGTTTTACATTGGTGGGTGTCTGTTGTGCTGGTTAGTGTACAATGCAGGTCTAAGCACTTCTTGCAAGGCCAGTCCGGACTTCGCAAATTCTATCAGTGATTGCTTGTCTGGAAAAGTCTTTATTTCTCCCTCATATAAGAAGCTTAGTTTGGCAGGATACATAATTCTGGGTTGGCCTTTGTTTTGTTTTAGGAGACTGATGATGCCTCCCCATTCCCTTCTGGCTTGTAAGGTTTCAGCTGAGAAATCTGCAGTTAATCTGATCGGTTTCCCTTTATAGGTTACCTGCTCTTTTCGTCTTACAGCTCTGAGGAGTGCCTCTTTTGTGTTTACTTTGGTCAGTCTAATAATTATGTGGCGTGGTGAATGTCTTTTCACATTGAGTCTTCCAGGAGTCCTGTGTGCTTCTTGTGTTTGGATATCGAGATTTCCAGCTAGGCCATGGAAATTTTCCTCTATTATTCCTTCAAATAGATTTTCCAGCCCACGCAAATTTTCTTCCTCTCCTTCAGGGATGCCTATGATCCTTATGTTTGGCCTCTTTACATAATCCCACATTTCTTGTATACTTTGTTCATGCCTCTTGTTTTTGTGTTCTTTCTCTTCGACTGATTTATTTAGCGCACAGGAGTTGTTTTCTAGCTCTGAAATTCTTTCCTCTGCATGGTCCAGCCTATTCTTAAGGCTTTCCACTGTGTTTTGTAGATCCTTGAATGCTTCTTTCATTTCTAGGATTTCTATTTGATTTTTCCATAATATTTCTATTTCTTTGGAGAATTTTTCATTCATTTCTTGCATTTTTCTGTGGTTTCTTTGTGCTGGGATTCCATTTTCTCTTGAATTTCATTGAGCTTTCTTATAATCCATAAATGAAATTCCTCTTCTTTCATTCTACCCATTTCATTTGAATTGGTATCCATTGCTGAGGATCAGATGGTTTCTTTTGGGGGTGACTTTTCACTCTGATTTTTCATGTTCCCTGAGTTCTTTCACTGGTTTTTCCTCATCTGGCCTCTTGGTCGAGAGGTGGGGGTGTTAGGGCTAGTTTATTGCCCTGTCTCCAGGCCCACAATTTTCGTTCCTTGGCAGAGCCAGGGAGAGAAGTGGCCTGTATTGCCTTAGGTGTATTTTAGCAAGTTTGGTGGATCTTGAGTTATCTCTGACCTGTTGTCTTCTCCTCTTCCCGGTGGAGTGTGGTGAGAATGACCTCCCAGCTTGGGCTCTAAGCTAATGAATTGTACTTGAGGATATGAGTCCTCCGCTCCGTATTAGCTAGGTATTCTGTTATGTCTGTGGCAGACTCTGATCCCCCAGTTGGGGTATGCAAAAGCCCCGTGCTTTGGGAGGGGCCTTGTAGCTCCTAGGGGTTACTTTGACCCTGCTTCTCCTGAGGTGCAGGTAGAAACATAATTTCTTTTGGCTGCAGTGTGAGAGCTGAATTGGGGAAATTCTACATAGCTCAGAGGTTGCTTATCTAGCCTTCTGATGGTGTCTCTGTGTGATACCGGCTGATAGGGGGAATCACCAATTGTGCACCCCTTTTCCACCACCAGACCCCAAGGCGAGCCGGGTGGCCATCTCTATCCCAAGCAGTCTCCACCGGGGGGATGTTCCCACAGGGAGGGGGGAATAGAGGCCACTGGGAGCGCTCTTGGATGGTGTCAAATTCCCTAATGAAGTGAGCAGGGTTATGGGGAGCTGCTCTGGTGCAGCCTGTGGCTCTTGAGGTATTTGGTTGTCATGAGAACCGGCAGTTATACCAAATGAGTCACTATAGTCAGCAACCTTCAAAATGACCGATCTCTGGGGTACAGGAGGGCTGGGACCTGAAGAGCGGGCACGAGGACCAGCACGTAGCAGACTCGTGGGAGGCCAGAGCCAGGGTAGCAGGACCAGATGGACAGGCTGCAAACTGTTGCCAGTACACAAAGGTCCTGCCACTATACTTCTGGGATCTCGTCCCACCTGGAACCCACGGATGCTGCTGTCCCTGGCCACCAAGGGCAAACCCTGTGGCACCCGGCAGAAGAGCCCCTGGGCCAGGGCAGGGCAGAGCTAGAGACCCGGCTCACAGCCCTGGGCGGGAGGCTTTAAAGATGGCTGCCACCGCCAGCCTGGTGCACAGCAGGGTTCAGGTCATACCCGGGAATTCAGCTTTTCTCAACCAGCCTGGGTCCCGTAGAAGCAATTGCCTGCCACCTCTAAGGGCGTGTCCCGCTCTCCATTCAACTCCTGTGCCCAGGTCCCGCTGACTTCCAGTGGTGTGCTGCTGGCCTGCGTAGTCCCGTGCACTCTCCTGGGAAGCTATGTCTCTGCCCAGTCCCTCCCTGGCCCTGAGCAGTCCCTGTATAGTGCAGCTGAGAGTTCTGTTTGGCTCTGGCAATTGCTTCCTCTCCACGGAGCCTGCTGTCTCCAGCAACAGCTTTGCCCCACCTCTGGGCTTGTCCCTGACTGAGTGGATGGGAAGTCTGCAGGGAAGGTGCGGAACCACTTCGGGGTCAGCCTGCACTGACCTGGCGAGCACGTCCTTCCCGTGCCCTGGGCTCTATTGTACACCCTGTGCTCTCCAATCTTTGTGAATGATTCTGTCAGCTGTTTTCTTGGGCTGAGCATCCCACGATGTTTCTCTGTAATTCACAATGCTGTTTTCAGAGTGAGCGGTCCCTGCGCGCAGGCAGCCGATGGTGTTTTTCACCTCCTTCCCTGGGAGCAGTGAGGTGGGAGGACTCTATCAGACCACCATTTTTCCTCCTCCCATTTCTGATATTTTTAAAGGTGGATGTAATACCTATGTACATACAAATCATTTCAATTGTTCATTAAAAATGTCTTGCCAAAGACTTAAATAGAAAAATACTGTGCTAGAATTAAGTGTAATGCATTTGGGAGTACATTTCAACAAAGGAGAGGTAAACTATAAGCACATAATTATTTCAGTTTGGTTTAATTCCTTTTGTTTTTATTTTTCTATTACCTCCAAAAAAATGTTGATTAGAGCAAGGACAAATAAAGTTTTAAAAAATTTTAAATCAACTTTGGTCTATGTCCTCTCTAATTTATAGAGCCATAATTTGAAACTTATATGATGTTTTATTATTTTTAATATACCTCTATTATACGTTTTAAAATAATGACCTAATAACACACGAATCCAATAAAGATATACTTTTAGTTCAAACTACAAATATATACCCACAATAATACTTCCTTTGTTTTCCTTTGTTAACAGATAAGTTTTGGTGAAGGCTGATTTTGGCAAACCGTCTGTCAAGTGGGTTGTTGAGCACTTTTTAAAACAATTTCTTCAAAGAAAAAGAAACTTTGAGATTTAAATATTTGAAAATTCACATGTGATTTGTGGCAAATATAGCAGGTCACATACTGAAAAGGAGTCAAAGGAGAAACAATTGCTATTTTAAAAGACAGATCTCTCCAGTGTCTTCTGTTCTAATATTTTAACTTCTTTCATTAAGATTTCCCTTGTCTCAATTATATAGCAGTAACCAGCAGGGGCTGCTCTTAGCATTACAGGCAAACTAATTTCTCTGGAGTTGAATTAGTTGCAGTCCTAGTTCTCAATATAACTAAAACACATTTAGCTTGGCAAACATTTTATAGTAAAACTACTACCCTTTTATTTTTCCAGTGAAATATTATTTCTCAATTCTTTGCCTTTATGCTTTGTTTTTAAGCCTCTAATATATGAAACACATATAAATCAATGAAAATAGTACTACTTCCTACTAATCTTGGTAAAAATTTTTTATCAGCACAGATATAATAAAGACAGGACATATTAAAGAACATATATTCAAAAGATAAATTCTGCATTTTAATAGAAATAACAGGAAGGAGGATAAAATGTACTTTCCTTAACAGTTATGATTTCAAATAGGAGCTGGCTTTCCTTCAGGCAGTTCACAACAATATACAAAGCAATTTAGTTAAAAAAAAAAAAAAGGTTCTTCTCTCTAGGCCATTGGAGAAATTAGAATATAAGACTGGTTCTATCAAATGTCTTTTGAAGCTGTACTTGGAAAGATTAGGAAATACTCTGTGTATTAGTATCTTCACAAAAGTGGTATTATTTGTCAAAGGTTAACTGCACTTTATACATTACAGCAGCTACACTGAAGGCGGGGGCAGTATAACCCCTTCACAATTTCTAAATTGCACTCTGATTTCCCAAGTCTTGCTGCTCCTCTGTGTTTTATTTATGTTCTAGCCTTTCTGGAGAAGCTCCAAATAGTTGAATAAATCATCTGTCTTATGATGTTTAAGTATCATAACTAAGAAAGTCTGATTACTTGTAATAATGCTGCTGCTTTTATTATTTCCAATTAAGAAATGTACTGCTGATCAGATGTCGTTATGACTTTCCAAATCACATTTTGGATGAGACCTTCCTATCAATAACTCCAGCATAGACATCTCAAGATTATTGATAACATATCTGAGATAGTCAAATTTGAGACCCAGCACTAATTAAAGAGTTTGGTACATTTTGTCATTATACACATACATTTAGGTATCACCTTGTGGCACTATTGTGTGATAAGAAGGGTGGTGGGAAATTGGAAGGAAGTTCAGGAATTTTAAAATTAAGTGGAGAAAATACCAGGCCGGGATATATCCAGTCTGAATTCTACACACCTACTCCCCCTAAAATGAAAAAAAAACCCCACAAATGCTGTATTCACATTATATAAATGTTGTCTCTAGTATCTCTTACCTGTACATAATAAACATTTTCTATACTCTTCTCAAATTCATTCATGAGGTAGTTAAATAAATTCTGTGATTAGTTAGTCCTCAGTTTTATGTTTCTTGGGAATGATTGGGCTGTTGGTCTTTTTAAAATACAGGTATTATTGATTAAATAAATTTTCCTACAAAATAAATTCTAAGAAATATCAAAATCTATTTATTTTGGTGCCCACTGTTTGTTTATTCATTCACTGACTATTCATTGAACAGTTACCATGGGACAGGCACTTTCTAGGTTCTAAAAGTGGTAATTCAAATAAAACTCATTCTCTACCTTTAGATTATCAGAACTTGTGTTATTATGGAACCAGTAGTAAGTGCTGTGATAGAAGTACCTAGAGAGTGTTATGAGAGTCTAGTTAAGAGACAACTATCCCAGAGTAAGAATCAGTAACCATGGTTTTTGGCAGAGCCATGTCATGAATTAATTTTCAAATTATATCTTGAGAAAAGGTCATATGTGAAGATTTTTGCTAGCAAGATTAAAATTAAGAGAAAGGAAGAGATACTAAAACCATCAATAAACCTAGCTTGACTTCAAGACTATCCACCTGTTCCTGTCTTGTTTCCACTCACATCTCAACTTCTACAGGCCCAAAGATTTGTTTTATTATGACCCCCACCTCCAATAAACTCAACTTCCTTGTTGTAATGGACTATATCTTTTTTCAACTTCATAGTTTTCAATTATAATAATAATTGTTACATCATAGTCCTCAATGAGTGAATGAAAAAATCAATGGCTTTGAGTTTTGTTTTTTCCACCTGCTTACTATTTGTACTTTATCTCTGTGTTATTTGCAGGATATCAGTTTTCCTCTTTGAATGTACCTTAGCCAGGTCCATATCTCAAAGCTTGTAATATAAAACTCTCTAATCCAACCATTGTATCCCTTCCTCTGGACACACAATCAGCCTCAGGGAGAGGACTCTATCTATCCAGAGATAGGGGCAGTAAGAAATCTATCATAAAACTATTCAGAATTTCTTTAATTTTTTAATACCCTATGTATAATATTAATTTTTAATTAGCTATGAATATATGAAATTTTAATTCCCATAATAATATAATATTCAGTTAGTAGTCATAGGCTTTATATCATGAAAATATAAGCTGGATTTTCATGGTCTATTGGCCAAGCTCAAGAAAAAGACTTCTGAATCAATCAAATATGTTACTGGGTTATTTTTACTCTATGAACATGTTTCTAGCTACAAAATATAAAGATTCCCAATTACCAATATGAGAAATAATGGAATCATGGAAAAATAATTGTAAACATAATTAACCATAAAAGAATATTTATAAAATATTTTTACATGAGCTAGGATGCAGTGATGGATTGTTTTATATTTTGGTCCATTTCTGAAAATAGGAAATGTTTAAATTAAACTAGAATAAAGAATTTCTTTTGTCATAACTCCAGTCATTCTCACTATAGTAAGCACGAGTTTGGAGTGAAAAAATAATATGTAGTTTCCAATGACCAATGAAAATGCAGTTTACCTTTTAATAGCCTTATGATTATGTTATTTCAAAATGTTTGGGAAGTCAAAAGAAAAAGTACAGAGGATATAGTTATTAAATTTCCATGATAGTTTCACTAAACCAGATGACTGACCAAAGTTAATATAATTCTTTAATTATCTACCTTTCTTAGTATGTTTTCTTACTGGATAGTGACTGGGAATGCTCCATCTATGACCAAATGCCATGTCAAGCTGTTCACAGGGAGCTTTATAACCTGTTTTGATCCCAAGCAGGTCTATCCACAGAAAGATAGAGTTCTGCCTTCTAAGGCCAAGTGGCCTTGTTAAAGGGAGTAGAGGAGATTTTTATGAAGTTCACTAAATTACAACAGCAGCATGTTATTTATAAGTACGGAGCAAATCCAAGTACAGAGGAAGATGGTGAGGGAATTAATAGTGACATATAGGTAGGAGAGCTTGGTGCATAAGGCATTTGGACCTGATCACATTGAAGTCCAGAGGTCTTGGAGATTCCTGTTACTAAACCCTCAATTAATTGCAATTCTTTATATTTTTATAGTGCTTTGGGTTTTGACATATAAGGGGTATGTTTTGTTTTTTATCCATGCTATGTGTACAACAGCTCCATAAGGAAGATAGGCTAATTCTCCTCCTTTTGCAGTTAAGAAAATGGAGATCAAGAGAGGTAAAATTTAATTCAGGTTCACATAAGAAGTAAATGGAATAGTCAGGACTTAATTTTGGGTCTCACAGTTCTAATCCTAGTGTACATGGCTCTCAGTCTGTAAAAAGCAATTACATGATACCCAGAAACATAGGCACACTGAAATAAAGGTAAGAACACTTCAGTCGAAACAAAAAGAAGGACGTATGTAACTTCAGATTCTTCCCTGTGCCAAGCTTCCTCCATGTGTGAGTTGCAGGGTTTTTGTATGGTCACCATGGAAAGGAAGGGAGGAGAACCGATGCCTCTAATTGCCTGGAGATGGGGTTGGTGGCCCTGGCCTGACTTGGACTTCTGGGAACCATCACCATATTGTAAGAATCATCAATTTTGACTTTACAGGTACAGCACCTCTGGTAGACGAAGAGTGATTCATTTATAGAAAAATAGTCTATGTTGTTTCAAACCAGCTAGCAAGTTGCTTTGTTGATAAAATAAACCATGATTATTTTTCTGAAACAGTGGGAGGGGGAAGAAAAAAATAAACATAATAAATGATAATGACATACGTACACAAATGAGTTTTTAATATTCATCCAGAAAGAGGTGATTGTAGCAGGGGTGAGGAAGAGAAAGGGAGAACTAGAACTGGAGTCACCCACATCTCTAGAATTTTCAGGTCTTTCCTCAGTAAGCCCTCAGGAACAATATTTTCCCTAAAAGAGCCAATTTTTAAAAGAAGAACAATAAGCTTCATTTAATAAAGAACCAGAATTACAAGGGCAGAAAGAATTAGAGAGGGATGGTCTCTCCTACCACTTTCTTTTTCTTTGTTCATTTATTTCCTTCCCCCTATTTTCCCACCAAATTTAACTCCTTTTTGTTTCTCTAGTATCATTTTGTCATATTCTCTAGAAAGAATCTCATCTAACACTACCACCCATGCCTACCTCATTGGCTGATTGAGCTATTTCTGTCAAAGTTAATTTAATTACCTATTTATTTCCCTGTTTGCCTCTTGTGAGTTCCTGCAGGGCATAGTGTCCCCAGCATTTTGCATACTTCATGGCTCATGTCAATCATTCAATAATTTAATTGTTAAAATCATAAAGGTATACTCTACTATCTCATTAACAGCAGACTAGAAAAGGACCCTTAAAACATAACTTGATACAAAACAAACAATAGCTTAAACTATCTGTTGTGAAGGCACCTAAAATGAGCATGGACAAAAAAAATTGAATAAATAATTTTGTTCCATGGGGGAAAAAAATACTATCCATTCCTGCAGCACTCTTTATGTTGAATACCTCCTTATGAAAGTCATTATCAGGAATGTCTCCTATTGTATAAAGAATATTGGGAGGAGACCCTTAAATCTAAATGGGCAAGACTTACCTCTACTAAGACAAAGGAATTTTTCTCAGGGTTAAAGAAGCTGACTAGCAGGGTGGGGGCTCTGGCTCCACTTAGCTTCATGGACATGGTGTGAGGCCTGTAAAAGTATGTTCTGAGGTTTGGTCTTTTGCCATCATATCTCTCACTGATCTTTACGACTCTCTTTAAGTAAGTGTCCTGGAAACCTCCAGTGCTTTAAAAGATCAAGCAATGTCTTTGCTCCTTCAGAAATTTCTCAAGGAACTGAAGGTTTACTACCTGGTTCTTGAGAATTGCACCAACCCATCCCCTCTCACCTCTCTGTTAGGAAACTGAAACTTCCGTGATCAAAGCTGATATACAGACATTTGATTGATAGAGACCCTAACACAATAGACCATTATGTTGGCTGCTGGCAGACATTATTCTCCATTCATGTTTATTTTCAAATTTAAAACAATGAAGATCATGCACTAAGGAATTATAGCGGGAAAAGCTTGGTTATATGAATATATATTCTTTGTTTCTAATAAAAGGGAGTGGTATAGATATAAAAAAGTGGTGTATGTATATAAAACTGCCCCCTCCCACATACACAAGACTTCTGCCCCTGAATTTTGCTATGTATATTAAGGACAGAGTATACATATTGTTTTAAAATGGATGTCAACATAGCTTGGTATCTTTAGAGCTATCCTTTGTTTAAGGCAACTATTGACTAAACATATTGTAGCTTGAGATTATATTTACTCTTTTGAATATCAATCATGTTAGAGCTAGAAATAATCTTAAATGATGAATCAAATTTTCCCAATTTTCAAATAAGGAAAATGAGGCACAGGTAGGCTAAGTGGTTGCCAAAGTCAAAGCTAAGAAACAGAAAAGTTAAAACTAGAAGTCATCTTCTAATTTCTAGTCTTATGCTTATTTTATTTGATGCTTTTCTCCCCTTCTATACCCAGTGCCTAGAGTCTAATCAAGTATATATACCTCTTATGTGTGGTGACATCATTTGATTAAATGTCATAATTTAAACAATAAAGAACCCAAATATTGTTTGACAACAATTTCAGTGCTTTTTCCCTTATAACACTACTTATCTTGAGGTTGGCAATGTAATAGGTGATAAAAGTTATAGATGCAGTTGTGGGTTTATCTATGAAAACATTACAATATGACACTGTGTTTTGCACATATTTGGATCTGTGTAAAAGTTAAGTAAATGCATTCATTAATTGGATACAGAAACATGAAAAGGAATCATGTATTCAACCTAACTGTAAAAAGTAAATGGAATTTCAGAAACATCTCTCTCCTGGGACCAAGGGTTCCTACAAGATGTTTTGTGTTTGGGCTTGTATGTGTAAGAAATAGCAGAGAGTATTAGAAAGTGACCAATTGGCCTGGGAGTTACAAAACCTGGGTTCTGATCAATCTTTGTTGTAACTATCTAGAGATGTCACTTCCTTTTATTGGGCTGTAACTTCTTAAACCATAAAATAAGGAATTTGCAATTAGTGGGGTTCCCAGATGCTTTACACAACAGTGGCTCCACAATTCTCTTTACCTAGATCTTTGCACTATTACTGTGGCTGCCATAACAAAGTACCACATCCTACTTTCAGAACTCTGGGCCTCAGAATTCTCATCTATACAACAGTTAAGTTGAACCAGATTGTCTCCTAAGTCCATTCCAACTCTGACATGTGAAAGGCAGAAAACTGATGAATACAATTTTGAGGAAGTGGTAGATGAAGCAAAAGAGTGGAAAAGTCACAAGGGAAGAAGAGTAGAGGTAAATGTTGTGGTATGAGTATCAGGTATCATACCAGATATCAGTTCCCTCAATTATTTGATGTAGGTAATATGATTCTAACAATAAAATATCATCGAAAGCTGTTAGTTTCAGGTGAATCTTTTACATTTTTTAAAACATTTGTGAAAATACTAATATAGACTCTTTCCAAATTACCAAAAATAGTATCCTCTATTTTTCCTCTTGTAAAATCATTTTTGATTACTTGCAGGCGAATTTATCATCTGATTTTTTTTAATAGGCACACCATGGCTGAAAATAAATACATGGTTTTAAAAGAAAAGGTGGTTTTTAAAGGAGATTACAACCAAATACCAAGAACACTTCCACAAGCCAACCTCCTGAGTTGCCTGCTTCAGGAAAGACTAGTAGAAAACAGGTGTCCCTAATCGCCATGCAATCTGGGATCTCCAGTTGGAGGTAGAGAGAACCCCAACCAGCTGCTTTCTCCTCTGATTAAAAATTCCTT
Organism: Daubentonia madagascariensis; assembly: GCA_023783475.1. Lineage (NCBI taxonomy): Eukaryota > Metazoa > Chordata > Mammalia > Primates > Daubentoniidae > Daubentonia > Daubentonia madagascariensis. The sequence goes on along the minus strand of JAKFHU010001684.1, from coordinate 16,019,366 downwards.
CATATTAAACTCCTAACCTTTTGTCCTTATACTCACACACATCTTTACTTTGTGTTTGTGTGTGTGTATGTGGGCTTGGGGAAATGAATGGATTAGCAGCATCTTACTTCTGAGTCAGTAAGTTAATTAAAGAATGTGTATATAAAATGGAATAATGAATTATTTAGCTGATAACAAACATGATATAAAATTCCATTTATTAGATAGTAAATTCAATTTTATTAGTTTCAGAAATATATAAATTATTTTTAGCAGAATGCAGAAATATTTAGTATTCACAGATTTATTCTTCATATGGTACATTTGTTCTACAACCATTTGTGCTTTATGGAATTTTTAAAATATTTGATTGAAGAATGATGCAGTTTGATTAGGAAGGAAATTATACAGCTTCTGTTTCAGGAATACATAATGACCTGAATGATCCTTGTATTTTGCCTCTTGTTTATTACTTAGCCTGACACTGTCTCTAACCCTTTTAACACTGTATCCCTTTTCAAAGGTGATTAATTACATCAGATCACTCTAAACTAGGGATCAATTTGTCAAACACAAATAGCAGTGGACCAACCCTCATTTACACACCTCTTCAAGAAGGAAAGATTCTATCAGGTATATACAATTACATTAAATTTAAACCTTAGAGAAAAATGCACTTCTGAGTAAGAGAGTTTAGGTTAGTCTCAGCTCTGTTTCTCTCTTTCACTAATTCAATTTTATCAGCATTAATAACTGCCTGTGTGCAGGATGAACATACATTCCAGTCTGTCCCAGTTTAAGCATGCTGATTCACTATTATGTTGTGTGATATTTTTCTTTCAGTCTCAGAAGTGTGCCGGTTAGGAAATTATATGGTCCTTTACCAATGTTCATATGCCATATAACTATTCCACACAAATTGGCTGCCCTAGCTAACTGTAAAATGAAAAAATTCTCTACCATTACTTTCTAATTTAAATATTATATACTGTCTTCTTTTCTCTTAACTAGACTCGTGTTGTTATTTCTTCTTACCTAAAAGAGTAATATTCTTAAGAGATTTTCAGAAATGCAAAGCCCTGTGATCTTCTGAAAATGCAAATGGTATTTTGTTAAAGTTGTGACTTTGTCTAATGCAATAGTCAACATGGCTTGGTAGAAATAACATAGGATTTAGAATATTACCTGACTGAGTTGTGAACTTGGCCAAATTTAACTTCTTTAAGCCTCCATTTTCTCTTCTAGAATGTAGGGATAATAACATTTTTTTGAATTATGATTATAAAAGATGAGACATTGTATATCAGGTTCCCAGGACAGTGTTAGACATATAGCCAGTGTATAAAACCTGCCAATTATTATAATTATTATTTTTTATCAGATAAAGTCATGGGACATTTATGGGAATCAATAGAGTAAAAGTTTCTTTTTCATCTTCAGAACAAATTTCCCAAACCAAATAGTGTAGTAGATTTCAACTCAAGTTGAACTTCATAATGTAATTGAGTCTGTTTGATCCCAGAGATTAGTATTCAGTTCAGACATTTTAAAAAATATGGATTTTCAAGCATTTAGACAATTAGAACTAATGATGGAACAGAAAACCTAAAATATCCTTTAAAGTGATTTGATGGAATTGCTTTTGCTTATGATAAATTTGAGAAAATTTAGAGTGAACAACACACTGCAAGAATGAGATTGGACAATGATTTAAAAAATATTTTGATTTGTCAAGTAAAAAATTTCTGTCCTCAACAATAGAAAAAAGTTCCAATCCCTTAAGAAAGAATTGTTCATTTAATAAAAAAAATGCAATACAATATATCTTTTTATGAGTCAAATATTTATCCAATAAAATAAAGCAAGCATATATCCTTTAATTACTTTTTTTCTTCTCTACAAGGAGAATCCAGCTTTTACTTGTTCCTTTAACGTGAGCAAGCTGTTTTTGAGAGGCATGTCAAAAATAAATTCCAGATTTACATGGGCAGTCAGGACTAACTGCAAAAACACATCCTTTTGTTAGATCATACATCATACAATGTGTCCTAACTTTGGACTTAAAAATGAAGTTCGCTAGAGAGGAACATTTTCTCAATTTTTAATCAGACCATGTGACTTCAAGTCCTGGTCTTGCCTATGATTTTGAAAAATTTGTTACTTCTCTGCACTTGAAAATGCTTAAAATCCTCTTACTGATTCCTCTTATTTTAAAGGACATACTTCTTTATGGAGGTTGTACAGGGCTCAAATGGATAGGTGTACTGCATTAAGGACAAAGACAAGTAGAACGTGGTCACTGGTTTCCAGAGTCACCCACATCATGTTATTTTCATTTCTATTTCAACAGTGATAAAGTGTAACATTTCCCTAACCTATTTCACTCATATTGTAAACTGCATTGTTCATGAAGTTAGCTTGAAATCCTTTATGTAACAATGTAGGATATTAATTGGTAAATTAATTAAACTGATTAAATTCAGTTTAATTAAAAAGTTACTTGAAAAGTTGGCAAGCATTACATAGCAGTCAACTATCTTAGTCTTTGTTAAACAAAGGCAGTAACATATAAAAATTATTCTTCTTAGAAGACAATTGAAAATGCTATCTTTAATGCATGAAGATTCTTGACATCAATCATGCACTAAAAGGTTTTGTCATACCTGTTGATTTTAAGAGTTATTACAAAGTAGACAAGTTGAAAGCATTTGTCTAATGATGCCAACTACCCATTCCACCTACTTCAAGTCAATGTTGTGAGACTGAAAGTGAAATAATGTATGCAAAATTACTTTATATAATAAAGTGATATATGTAAAGCTTATTCACTCAATTAATATTGATATTGATTGTCAACCATGTGCTGGCAAATGTCTTAGGCACTTAATAGCAGCCTAAAACTACTTCTAACTGTCCATTATTTAATTCAACTCTTCATATCAGATAAATATCTATATTTATACCTGTTTATCCACCGATCTATATTTCAGAATGTTTGTGAATTGTTGACACTTCTTAATTATCTGTTAAATCCTTCTTTTTAAACATTTTCCCCATCTTTGTTTTCTTTATGTGTTTTCCCCCTCTTCAAGACTTGATTCTTGTTCTTTCAACCAACTCATGAAAACAAACACAAAGGTCTACACTACAATTTTCAAAGCTATCCAAAACCTACAGTGCCCCATACTCATTATCTGTGCTTTCCAGATTTGCGGTTCATAGAGATCACCTTGGGTTCTGGCTAGAAGGTGGATTCTGATTCAGTGGGACCTGAGATTCTGAATTTCTAACAAACTCCCAACTGATGCCAATGCTGCAGCTCTGGAGACACACTTGGTATAGCAAGGCTCTATTGTATTCAGCCTGTGGATCAGAGCCCCATTTGCTCTTGTTATACTATTTTCCTGCATCTCATTTATTTTCAACAGACATTCTTCTTACAAATAATTAAATCTTTGAGCTGTAAACAAAATCCTGCATATTTATCCTAACTTTAACATATTCCATGTGCAGGAAATTTTAACAACAAAGAATCTTTGTTTTATACTCTATCTAGAAATTTCTCATTCACTTTAATTAGCCAACTCACATGCAGTAAAATCACAAGATCCAATTGACATGAGCTCCATGTGTTTTGTCCCTTGAGAATTAGAATGTAGAATCTGTTCTCCCTGTTGCTTGCTCTGTCTTGATTACTACATGTAAATGCAAACACTGGACGATTGGAACATAACTCAACACATGCCATGGCCAAGTTAAATTAAGTCAACACCTGATTTCAATCCACTTTCATTTATGTTGCATGCGGTCTTTGTATTAAGCATCCATGGTTTGTTTAAACATCTTCTGTGCTCCAAATTCTATCATAACTTTATGCAGTTTTGACTATTTTGAAATAGCTTAATTACAGTTTCCATTGTTTGAAAATACCTCCACAGAAGTTTTTATGATACTAACGTTTACTTTCCAATTGTTTCATATGAGTTACATCATTAATACTACATGATCATATATACAAACTCTTTTTTATATACAAACTTTGTGTTTTTTAGAGACAGAATCTCCTTGTGTCACCCAGGCTGGAGTGTAGTGGCCAACCATAGCTCACAGCAGCCTTGCTCAAACACCTGGGCTCAAGTGATCCTCCTGCCTCAGCCTCACAAGTAGCTAGGACTACAGGCATGAGCCACCACTCCTGGCCAAACTCTTGACCATGACTAGAACTTCCTTCAGTTTTCCACACTTACCTTTCACTACCACATAGTCATAGCCTTACCAAATTTAACTCAGCATTTTTGTTCACATTTCTTGCCTTCTCAAATATAAGTGGAATGCCATTGTCTTCTTTCAGAGAGATACCTGTCTATCATGTATCCCTCCAGATGCCCCTCTAACCTCAAACCTGTACAAACATCCCTTTAACCTCCTGTACAGTATGGTGCTCCCATAAGCCCACCCTGTGCACACTTCAGGCATAGCACTTAGCATCATTTTTTCTAACTCCATGTTTACATTTCTGCCTTTCCAGCTAGGCTTGCCAGCAAAGTTTTTTCTTTAATAGTTGTTTTTTCAGTACCTAGGATTAGGGCTTTCATACAGCAATACTCAGTTACATTTTGTTTAATTTTTATTAAAAGACAGGCATCTAAAATTTAAATATTAAATATATGACACTCTTATTTCCAAATCAAGTGTAGTTCCAGCATGAAAACTATACATGTGGTTGTCAAGGAAGACATCAGAAATGATAACTTTTCATAAAGTTTCTCAATAGGAGTGTCAGGATTTAACAGCATACAGCAGACTAAACCCAGAGTGTGGTGGTTTTTTAAAATGGCTGCAAATTCTTTGACCCTCCTACCAGTGAGATGTGGGGTTTATGTCTCCTCCCATTGAATCTGGGCAGGACTCTGAATGCTTTGATCAATAAAGTATGATGGAATGATGTTGGATGACTTCTAAGAAGAGTTCATAAAAGGCCATATAGCTTGCTCTTGGTTCTCTTGGCACACTCACTACTCATTCTGGAGGAAGCCACATACCATGTAAAATGTCCCAACCACTCTGAGACCTGTTGAGTGGCCAAGTGTAGGTGTTCCAGTCGAGGAACCCAGCTGAGCTCTCAGTCAAGAGCCAGCATCACCTGCCAGCCAGGTTAGTGAGCCATTTTGAATGCCCAGCTCAGGTAAAATTTCAGATGACCACAAGCTAGCATTAGCTAACATTGGATTGCTAGTGTGCAAGAGACCCCAAAGGTAAACTACTCAGCCAGGTCCTTCCCTAACTCTTGACCCACAAAATGAGGAGCAAAGTAACATAGTTGTTTGAAGCCACTCAGTTTTGGGGTAGTTTGTTGCACAGCAATAGTAACTGGAGCCAACCCAGAGTCAGAATCAGGATTCAGGCCCCAACTCCATTTGTGTGCTTCTGGGAAAGTCGCTCTTTCTCTTTAGGTCTCAATTAATCTCTTGGTAGCTATTAATAATAACTTATATTTTCAAAATACTTTTATCTACCTTACCACCTTTCTAAATTCATAGAATAGCTATTGTCATTATAATCTCTGCAACTGTGGCCTGAAGTCTCAGAAGTAGGCTTTTGCAACATGAGGACTTGAACCCAAGACTTACTCTGAGTTCTGTATAAGTCAAAAGAAACTCTGACCTAAAAATTTGCATATACCCCTATCTCTGACCCACTTCAACTACAATGAGAATTATCTATTAGATTGATGATCTCTAAAGTCTGATCTAGCTTTATGATTCTAAGATTCTGTAATCTTCTAATGATAATAATCTCTTTCCATTTCAACCAATGGACTCAATGAAGGAAGTAATAGCAAGAACATGGAAGCTAGCTAGCAGCTTTTAAACATGGAGTGTTGCTGTAAAATATGGCCAAAAAAATGGCAGAAACAAAAGTTAAGCAATGACTTGCTTGAGAAATGAAAAGACAAGCAATTTTTCAGATGTGAACATCATATAAATAAGTGAGCAAGATAAAACTGGTATTTTTCTGAGTTCTTATTTTTATAATGGGAAATATAACACTTTACACACACATTCCCCTGCTGTGGACAATGTGCTTGCCAAAACTGCTGAATTGTGATGATTTTACTGAGAACCTAAATGAATCTTTTCCTTAACAACAAAGCAGGGGTGAGGTGCAGTAATTTCTATATAGGCAAAGCTCTCATTGGGATAAATGGATAATGGAACAATAGCTAACGATTTACCATAAATCACTGTTAATATTTGCCATTGCTCTCTGGTGGGTAACTGAATACTCCGAGGACAAATATAGGACTAAGGAATGGTGGACTATGTATCTTGACTCTAATATTGACTTGCTGAATGACAATAGAAGAGTAACTTAGCTTATATAGCTTGAGAAATGGAAGGATTTCTACAAGGTGAAAAAATCCTTCACATTTCACATTATTATAAAGTTTATAAAGAGATTAATTAATCAATCCATAGGAAAAAAAGATGAATTACCTAAAATGAAAAATATGGGGAAAATAAATTAGATTAACTGAGCCTCAAAACAAAAGTGTTTAAAAACACTGAAATAGTGACATCATTAGACTTATTTCAGCCTGTTTTCTTTGTGTTAACCCTTCTCAATCAGCAGGTATGACAAAAACCTTTTAGTACGTGATTGACGTTCAGAGTATTCATGCATTAAGCATGATATTTTCAATTATCTTCTAAAAATGCATGACTTTTACACTTTATTGCCTTTGCTATTTTAAAAAATTGAAATATTTAACTCTTACATAAATACTTATCAAAGTTTGTAGATCAGTAGAGTTAGCTTGTCAAGGTCCATAAAATAATTAATAGGCAATTAATTTATCTACTCATATATCTTCCTGTTTTAAGAATGATTTAAAGTAGACATCATGGGCATTTTAATTTATAGTATATGAATGACATACATTAGTAAAATATTAAACATTATAATTAAGGAAATAAAAATGGAAATAAAATTTTGCTTTCAGTTATGAAGAATAAATATATTCTGTATCTCTTTCTCTAATTTGGGCCATTTTAGCCCTGAACAACTTCCATAAAGAAAATGAATATAAAGTTGATTTTAAAAAATACTTATCAGGGTGTAATGCTGTAGTATTTTTTTTTTAATTAAACTTCATTGCTCCAGTTTTGATTCAATGTATCATATTGGCTTATATGTCTTTGAGTACAGGAGAAGCACATTGCATAGATATTTTAGCCACTGATTTAATAGGTGTATATATCCATTCATACAGAGAGAGAACAAATACACTATCAAAAATTTTAATTCTAAATCACTATCTTACATTTCATGAACATTAGCTTTTTTTTTTTCTTTCAAGATATGGGGGTCTTGCCCAGTTGAGCTCCTGGCCTCAAGCAATCCTTTCATCTCAGCCTCCCCAAGTGCTGGGATTACAGGCATGAGCCACTGTGCCCAGCCAACATTAGCTTTTGATGAATATGGAATTCACTTTTTTTGACTTTTCACTGAAGACATGCAAAAAGGGACAGTATTTTTGGGTAGCAAGTAAAAAAATACCTACTTAAGTTGACACATTAATACAGTATTAAAGTTGCTTTTAGTCCACTGGCACTGGTAAAGTAGGCATTGATAACTTCTTATATCAACCCAAAAAGTCCTTTATAAAATATCAGTATGTATTCTATGATAAAATATAAAAGAACACATTAATCAAATAAGTCTAAAGAAGTGTATGTTTCCTTTTAACTGCAGATCTTCCCAATAATATGATATAATAATCTGCATTATGACCCTCCTCAGAGAGCCCTAAACTTATTTTGCATAGTACACACTTTTTTACAGACTTTTGTGAGATCAGTGTTCTGCAGAATACAATTTAGAATACAATTTAGAATAATCTCCAGGCAGCATTTTCTGACGTAAATAATCTCATCATCCCATCCTGTCATTGACAAATGAATTTCACTGCCTTTTTTCAATGATTCTAGAGTTTCTTGTTTCTTTCTCATGATGTCTAATCAAGCTGAAAATGATTTTTAATCTTTTATTTGTGCTAGAAATATTTATTAGATGTAAAGTATCCAGCAACTTTAGCATGTTTTGTTGGTCAGTGGCAAAGAAATATATTAGAAAACTATGGAATATATAGTAGATAGTAAAAGTCACTTTCCATTTGAAATTAAAAATATTCTAAGTAAATGACATGCCAAGAATTTAATGTAATAAAACCTTAGTTGAAATTAATAATTATGTTAAATTATAGGCTAGTTAACATAATCATATATTATAATTCTAGGTAGTTTTTAAAAATATAATAGCTATTTTCCACTTGTTAAAAATAATTTCTTTGAAATGATTTGTTTCAGTGCTTAGCAAAACACACACATAGATATACAAAATCATTTTTTCATGGCTAAACAAATCCATGTATTTTGGTCAGAAGAAGAAAGTTGTCTTTATAATGTTCCTTGATATACTTGAAGATTGTTAAATAAAAATACAGTGTTAATATAAATTCTTGGCTTATTACTTTTTAAATAATTTGTGGATTAAGTGAGAAAATACCAACAAAAACATATTTAGATTAAAAGCACATCATAGATTTTTTACACACTCAATTTGATTTTTCAACCCCGGCCATGTGGACGGCTGTGTGGCAACATTTAACAACCATAAAAGTTTTATTCACTGATCCAATTTGTTCATCTTTGCTTGTTTGATGTGATGACGCTCCAAGTATAGTTAGATCTGGCTACACGTGGACAAATGTAAATGAAAAACCAACATATGAAGAATACTTCTTTGCATTTAATACATATTGAGATTGTTTGGGAATCTTGTTAAAATGCAGATTCTGATTCAGTAGGTATACAGTGGGGTCTGAGGGTCTGTGTTTGTACCTCCCAAGTGATGATGATGATGATGATACTACTCTGAGAACCATGCTTTAAGTAGGAAGAACATAGAAGTATGTTGATGTATCTGATTGGTCAGCTGTACAACTCAGGGCTCTGTCAATGATCTACATTGGCCTCGTCTGTAATATTATACAGATAGTTTCTTTGTCAATCATAATTCCGTACAAAGGCCAAAATAAGTGTGAGACAAAATATGAGACAAAGAGACAATGGTTATTTCTTTTTAGTCAGAGTCATTTATGGTTATGCTTGTAATCTACTTTTAATATTTGCTTTGTATTCTTCAAAATGTCATCTTTACAAGGAGCTATCCATCTATAATTCCTTTCCTGTCTCTTGCCATGTAGCCCAGACCCTGCTAAACTTCACCGCTGATGTCTCAGTGTACAGGCAGGTGGATAAATTATTCTCCCCTTCTGTCTATTGCAGGCACATATTCTTCTATTTAAAGTTGTTTGGCTTTAGAAAAGATCTGCTTGATAACTTATTCTTTCTCATCTCTTCCATGGCGTAGTTTAGTGTCTCAATACCTATCTTTGGGCTCTCCATATCTTAAATGACTGTTTTCCATTTTTTAATAATTACTGGTAACTTCCAAGAAAGAATATTGCCATTTGCCAACATCTATTTTTTAAATTAGTGTCAATCCTGTTTATTTTATTCACAATTAATTTTAATAAAATATCATTATCTGATATTATTACCCAGGGTCTTTTTAATGACCACCATGCAATGTTTTACTTCATTGCATTTGACTGATTATAATTCTGAAATAAATAAATCAGGCATAATTTCATAATAAAATATTTGCATATTTGGCAATTTAAAGGGTTTTGTTAAGTAGATATAAAATTTGATTGGCTTATTTAAACTGTGATTAAATTATAACTCCACTTGTCTAACTTTGTGCTTATATTCTCTCTTCTCTCCTTTTCTCCTCATTATTTCTCACTTGAAATACTCTATTTATTTAACATACCAATGAAAAATACATCCTCTCATCATGGTGTTGCCCTTTTTTTCTAGATGATGATGATTAATCAATTACAAATTTATGAGAAAGAAACACCTGGCACACTTCCATAAACAAATAGGTTTCCTGTGGTTTTAAGAACAGCTGAGGGTATTTCAAAGGGTCAGGGGGATCCGTGAGTAAAGCTCTTTTCACAGTTTGACTTCCCCCCATGCCTGTTCCTCATAAATATGCACCCTTTCACCCAACATACATGTATGTATTTATTTATTCAGCAGGCACATGTTGCAAAGGCTACAGAGAAACAAAGAATGTAAGGGAGAGAGAGAATTTAACTTAAAAACACACACATATTGAAAAAGTTGTCTTTTTAAAAATATATTTCTCAAATAACCATAAGTCTAAACCGAAGAACATAACAATAGAAGTTTTATGAGTAAGAAATATACATCTTAATGCCTCCAACTGAGCTGATTTTATCCTACAAGTTAATGGCGGTCATCGGTGTTGGATACGAGGCGCTCATGAGAGAAGCATGCTTCGATACTTCCTTCAGCTGCTCTTCCAGACCTACTTTCTTGCCCTTGACTACACTTCTGTGGAAAATCCTACTGGTATGTTTTCACATTTGAGGGGGAAGTATATTAAATTTATGATGATGTGATATTTTGCTACCTTTGGATGTCTCCTGTATATTTTTACCTTGCTTTCCTTAAACGCAGATTTCTTTCAAAAGGCAGGGTTCATAACAGTTGCTACCCAATTCTCAAAGGCTGTGCTGTTCATTCAGTACAGTAGCTACTACCCGCATATCCAAATTGAGATGCACTGTCAGTGTAAAACATAACCAGATTCTAAAGACTTAGGATGCTAAAAGGAGTGGAAACTATGTCATTGATGATGTTTTCAGATTAATTACGTGCTGGAATGATAATATTTTGGCTATATTGGGGTTAAGTACGATACATTGTTAAAATTAATTTCACCTGTTCTCTTTTGGTCTTTTTAATATAGCTACTAGAAAATTTTAAATTACATATATGATTCAAATGATATTTCTTTGGACGGTACTACTTTAAGAGTTTTTTCCCCTATTTCTTTTATTTTGAAAAGCATAATATTATTTTCTCATTTTGATATTTTTGTTCCCAATCAATTTGAATCTTCAAATACCTCTTCAATAATTAAACCTAAAAAACCTAAAAATAATGGCCATTTGCCCCAAACTGTGTTTTTACATCAAACTTAATGTTAATATCTACTCTTTTTTAAAAAACTATTTAAGTATTACTAAGTGTTCAAATTTAGAGAAGCAGTTTTTCATTGCTGGCCTTAAAGAGTTATCAATAACATTGTGCAAACTAAAAATATACTTTTTATAAATATTTTAAACTTTACTTGAATATAAGTTTAAAATTGAGGAAAAAACACTATAGAAAATTAAAAAGTTTAAAGAGTTAAAATTCACTGTTTTGAAACTCAAAGCATTTAACTATTTTATAGCTAGTCATTTTCTTATTTCTTATTAAATGCTTTGTATAACAGTATTGAGTCCTAATTCTTACTTTCTTACTTTAAAAAAATATTTTAATTTTTATTTAAAAATTTAATATGAAAATGTTGAAGATATTCACAAATACTACATATTGCTACCAACATAGCCCTAATCATAATAGAGTGAAGGGCTTTGCCAACATGATTTAGTAAACAACAGAAATAAGCACAGGCCAAGTCTGTCCTGAGCCCTCTCCAGGGGTGTTGAGTTTTTGAGAGAGCAAAAGTGCCTGAGATCATACGGGCTTTGTTTATAAGGTAGTCCTAGACCTTGACTTTATATTGTATTTTTAAGGGTTTCTTATATTCACCTTAAAACGTTGTTCTTCACAATCCATAATAGTGATGTCTAGGAGGTACTTTGCAGAAGGACAGGGTGATTTCTCAAAATTTTTTTTTTAATTAGTCACTAAACAATCATGAACAGTAAGAAAAACATATATATACATATATACATGTGTATATACATATATATTCATATATGTAAGTATATATACATGTATACAGTCATATATGTGTGTGTGTGTGTGTGTGTATGTATTTTTTTTTTTTTTTGAGACAGGATCTCACTGTGTCACCCAGGCTAGAGTGTGGTGGTGTAATCACAGCTCACTGAAGCCTTGAGCTCTGGTATATGTATATTTTAAAAAACACCTATTAGGTAAATTTTTTCATGATTATTGTAGTTCTGTCCCCACCTCTGCCATTATACCTTGTTATTTGGTCTTTGGGGATCCATGTTAAGGAAAGAGAACTTGATTTTTTATACACTTTTTTATACACTTTTTTCTTAAGATTTATTTTATTTTATTTTTTCACCATTTTTTATTTCAGAATATTATGGGGGTACAAATGTTTTGGTTACATGGATTGCTTTTGTACAGCTTGAGTCAAAGTACAAGTGTGCCCGTCCCCCAGATAGTGTACATTGTACCCATTAGGTGTGATTTCACCCTTCTCTCCCCTCCCACATGTGTCTTTTCCATTGAGTTTGACTTCCATATGTGCTCACGAATGCTGATCAGTTAGAAAAGATTTGTTTTAAATTTGCCTTGCTCTTAGTGGACATACTGAGTTAGCAGAGAAGTGAAGTGAGCATAGAGTGGTCACTGCATTACAATTTACTACCTTTTAGGGAATGCTGTAATCATCATGTCATGGTCATTTGCCAGAGTGGACTATTACTAAATCATGTGGATGATTTGTACAGTTCCAGAGAATTCAATAGCTTTCCATTTTCATTAGTGGGAATCTATATCCTTAACAATCAATGATTTATATTTAAGTCAACAAATGAAACAAAAAATATTTGAATTAAAGTAGTAATGGAATGAAAATGAAATTTCTCTGTGTGCACACTCTGTTTCAACATAGTGTTCCTAAAATCTTTCGCACAGATGGAAATTCTGGTGGACTATTGTGAGAGCCTTCAATTCTGATAAAAATCATAATCAAGAGCATAAGCAATGCAAAGTTAAAAACAAAAAGAGATTTCAAAGAAAATACAAATGTGAGAAGCCACACATATACTTGATAAATTTGTGTTGTTTTCATATACTGAGATATGGAATCTAATGAATGAAATGGGGTGGTCAAAACTTTTTATTCAATAATAAAATGCAGTGTTATTCACATGATTGTATCTGTCTTGAAGGTTTCTTTTACTGTAAGGCAAGCCTTTATTCTTTCCTTTAAAATTTTTGTCTGATTATATTATTAAACTGTTACATTTTTTCTGCTTTGTTTTATTAAGAAATGAAACTGTGACTTCATGAAGTACCTTGTTCTTGAAAACGTCCAAGACTGGTCAATCAGCCATATTAGACTGATATGTTTTATTCTTTCTTCACATACATTAGCTTTTATCTGTGCCTAATGACAAGAGTTCCATGTGTATATGACTTACTTATCTGCCTTGGTCTTTACTGCTTCTTCATTAACATATGTCATTAACATATGTCATTCTTGAGTTGTTATTTGGATCTCATTATTTGTGAAAGTCTTCAAATCTAAGGTTTTTTGCCCCCCAAGATTAATGTCTTTTTAAATCTTGCAGCATTGTGAACTTTTATCTATGGAATAAACTTTAATATTAATATATTCTTTGTCTCTCTCTCCCTCTAGAGGGAGAGAGAGAGAGAGAAAATGAAAGTGTTATATTCTTACATTGTATCATATGTATAGTCTTCACTGGATATTTTTAGAGTACTAAGATCAAATTTAGACCCTCTGATTAGATAGAGATATCTTATGAGCAACCAAAAAGAATGGGCAAAAAAACTTTGTGAAAATAACCTTGGGGAGAATACAGAGAAACTGGGTTTATTTTGCCTCTAAAAAAAAGTCAGAGGTTAGGAGCATAATAACATGAGTTATGAATTACTGGTTGAGGCATTGAAGCTGTGAAATTTGCCTCACTGGATATTTTCTATGGAAAGTATCGAAAAATATTGATTTTTTTTCCTAGGCTGGTACATATGTGCTCCTTTGTAAAAGCAAGTGGATGATGTAGTTGTTCTTTTATTGGGGCTTTGAGTCATTGAATAATTGAGCAAGCTGTAAATTTGTTCAGATGCTAAAGCATAAACACAATTCAATTATCTGTTCTTTGAAATGAATATAACTTCACCCAAGGGATATGTTATATAGTCTATGTTATAATTTTGGAATTCGTGGGTCAATTTTGTATGTCCAAAGCATTTGTGAATAATCATTAAAAATACTAAGTTAACTCTAATACTCTAATTTGCAAGGTGTGATTTTCTAGTTCTAGGATAATAACTAATTTATTGTATTTTCTGTATTTATATGTAAAAATTACTTTAGAATCATAGAATATTAGAGTTAGGGGAGAGATTCCATCAGGTAACCTCCTTATTTGTTTGAAAGAAAGATCAATCTTTATAAAATAATTTTGTATCTTAGTTCATTTCATAGTATATCTTAGTTTAAATCTTTCTATTTTCTGGGAAATCATGTTTTTAAAAGATAAAACCTGATAGAAACCATGATTTTTATTAATTCCTTTAAATTGGTGCCTGTTGCCTCTCAAACAGGTGGCCTATAAAATTGCCAGAGATCTTCAATTGGTAGCAATAAGGGCAATAAGAGAGAAGGTCAAGACAGAGGCAGATAGGAAGTAGGCTTTATATAGTTTATGAAGTGGGGGTTTAATTATTTCGATTTGACAGAAATCTGTATTTTCAAAAAGTAGCACTTTCTGTGGCTGTTTGAATTTCTTACTTTTTGCATTCAATGAGAAATGGGAAAAGCTTGGATATTAGAATATCCCTTTTTTTCTGAGAGGTAGTAATTGTGAACATAAATGTTTCTTCTGTTTTGGGTGAAAGACTTTATGAAATAATTAAAAGATGTTTTGATGCAAAGCTGGCATGAAGCCTCTAAATACATGAAAGAATGTGATTCAACTAAAGCAGTTTTGGGATGAATTGGATTCACATTGATCTACCTTCATGATTAAGATAAAATTTATGGAACAAACGGAATTGATATAAAGATATTTACAATAAAACTACAGAAGGACAAAAAATTTTCTAAAAACTTATTTTTCTAAAATGAAGGAAAATTTTATGTCTTATGACTATTAGATTAGGAAATGAATTTTTCCATGTCCATATGTAGCTATGTATGTAGTTCTATACTTAACTGCTTAACCATACATATGTGAAAATAGAAACAGTTTTATTGTTTTAGCTAGGCTTATTACTGTTATGCATCTTGAAGTTATATAATGACCTGCTCATAAAGATGACAAGAAAGAAACATTATTTATTTTAAAACTCCTCAAAAGAATTTCCTCCTAATTTGCATAATATGATATATAAATTATGAATAAAACTTGAAACTTTGAATTTTGAAGAATATATTAGGTATTAAATTTATTTTATAAGAGATTTAAGTAATTGACCAATTACTTAAATTAGTGGGCAAAAGAAAACCTGAATTGAAATCCAAAATTAATTTTCATGTACTTTAGTCTTTTCCTGTTTACTCTTGGAAACTTACTGTACTTAGCAATGGATAAATTGGTTTTACCACAGTTGCACAGAAAATACTAACTATAGAACTTATTAATGTTATAGGTCTATTTCTTTACAATCAATTCAACTTAATTCCATCCATAGCATTAACATCTTTTCAGAAGGAAGTATTGATGAAAATTATTGATCTTTTGACAAAATCCATTTCATGGAGTACGTTGATGCTATTTAATTGTTCAGTCCTATTAACTAGGCCTTCATATTATTCTATGTAGCTTAAGAATCTAAACCTAAATGAAATCTAAAATTGGAATAAGATTTTTAGTTATTACTATAGTGTATTAAATGGAAAAAAATATATGCATCTCCTATAGATGCATATATGCATAGATGCATAGAAAACAAAGATATCATATGTATGATCTATTTATAAATTTAAAAGGATATAGTATCTATATCTTTAAATGCATATGTTCCCTACTATCCCAACCCATAGTATCACTGCCTTTTCTGAACTTTTGCCCCCAGTTTCTGTATAATTCAAGTAATTCGATTTAATACTTATCTAAAACCCTTTTTGTATGTATTTTCTCTCTCTATCCAGGAGAATATTATTCAGCCTTAACAGAAATTACATTGTGGGATTCTAACCAAGGCTGTGGGTAATCTCCCCAGAAGAGAAGCATGCACACTAGCAGATACTTTCAACATACTGGGGACTCTACAGTTATTAGACTATCTTGGTAACTCCTCATGATTGAAGCCATAATAATTTAATACTAGTTTTAGCCCCAACTACTAATATAAAGTCTTACTTAATAGGAATATTCAGATAATAGTGGATGCTCATGACTGGTTAATTGATTAAAAGAAAATCCTATGGCAGTAAAACATACATGTGAAACATTTATATGATGTTTTCATTTTTTAAAAGTTCTTAAATAAGAACTAAAATTTATAGTTTATACTTGTGATTATCCCATATAAATAAAAATTGTTTTGATCATCAGGGCAAGTAAAAGGAAGGTTGGCAACAATTACACTATACAAAGGAAATAGTCTTGATATCCACTAGAAAGAGTCCTGGATACTTTGCACTTTGGGGGCAGATGCAGATATGTCTTTGTACTTTTTCATGGCTCATTCCTCATGGGAATAAATGATCCATTTCTTATCATAGTGATGGTGAGGCTTTACATACAGTGGGTACAAAATAAGTACCATTTACTGACCAAAAGAAGGGCTGTGACACTATGCAATAAATTATTAGTATGTGGCATCTTTAAAAGAGCATATGTAGCAAAGGTATAAGTCTGAAAGAGAATAATATTAAATTTGGCTTCACTGCTGCTTCCAACATTTCCAATAACCCTAGCGAAACTTTCATTTTTGATGGCAAATTATAATATTACCATAAAATTATAATATGTAGGGCAGACTCCTAACTGCTTTTTACCAGCTGCCATTTCCCCATGGACTCAAATATTCTGTTGATGTATTACAAGCTAACCGTTTTGCAGTTAACTCATGTTCTGAGTGTCCTGTTAAAAGTGAATAACTTATTCAATGCTAGAGAGCCACACTAGCATTCCTTTAGTTCTGCAATATAATCCTTAATTTGAAATGAAGTTTGATTGTTTTAACTACAAAACATAAAGGAGCCTGGACTACATCAAGACCTTTAATGGAAACTAATGGAATTTTTGGCATAAAATAGTAGAATTAATTAGATCCAGCAATGCACACTGTTTAACTGCTAGCCTGCCATTTTACACTGATTTGAAGTCATACATACTTAACAAAAGACATTGGGCTGATTGCACAAAGGAGTCGAACATTCTTTTCACATTCACTGTGTAAGTTATTATCCCCTGTGAAAAGATTATTGACTTTTTTTAAGGAGATATTATGGAGAGAAATGATTGCTACCCAGATGACTGGTAGAATTATGTATGAGATAAGTAATAACTCTAATTTCTCATCTGCTGAATAAATGGCTTTAATTTTAAAATACTAGTTAGTGCATATGAGATTTCTGCTGAATTGAGCAGAATTATCAAAGCTAGCTTTGAAATGTAATGGCCACTGAGAGTAAAGCATAAAACAAAACGTTTTATGTATACCTTTGCCTGTTCAATAGTTATTTATCCTACATTGTTAGTCATGTTTCTTATATCTTATTTCTTCCTGAAGGTTGGTCTGAAAAAATTACATGTATGTGCTTTATCCTGGACTTATACTAATGGAGTATAGAAAACCTCCATGCCTCTGGTTTTCATATGAGAGATCAATCATGCTTACTGAGAATTGATGGAAGTTTAGTCTGGAGAAAAAGATCAATTATATCTAGGTAAACCTTAGTTAAGAATCTAAAAGTTTCCCGTGTTTTTGCTCTATAGTATTTCTTTCCCACTATTGGGATTTTCTGTAACAGTGTGCCTCAACTTTGCCTGATCATTATAAATATCTGAAAAGCTTGTTATAGTAAACAAACTTCTGGGTTCCTCTGATGGACCTTTAGATCCAAGCAAATTTGAGAATTATCATCTTAGAATGTGTGCTGTGTTTCTCTCTATATACACTTACCTCCCTTGCACTTAGGCAGGCTTATACAGTGAGTTCTGGCCAATGATCAATGAGAAGAGGTGGTATTTAGATTGCTACGATGAGGCAGTTAAGAGGTGGTGAGCCTCCTCCATCCTTTGCTTGCCCTGTTGTAGGGACCTTGGAGGCCATATGTCCCTGACTGTATATCTATCAGAGGCAAGAGAGGGCTTACTTCACATAAATGTAGTTGTTACTAGCGCTGTTTGCCAAGTACTTCCTATTCTTTCTTCTGAACACTTGGCATATATATAACATGAATTTTACTTCTTGGAGCCATGTGACTAATTCTAGTGTCTATGGGCTTGTGAGCACAGGTTATGTGTTTAGTTCTGAATCACAGCATTTAATTCTAAGTGTGGTACTCTTCAGCTCTTCAGCTCCTGTTTAAGATGGTGGGTATCTGTTAGCTTGGGTCCCTGAGGAATTTAAAGAACATATCATGATGGACAAGTAACAAAGAAGTGAGCATTGTTGTTTTAAGACTCTAAGATTGGGATAATTTATTTTGAGAGCATAATTTGTCCTATTCTGACTGATATAAGAATGATAAATAAATATGTTTTAAACCGTAGAAATTTAAATTTTTTTGCCTAATTGCTCTGCCTAGAACTGCCTGGAGTATATTTTATGGAAGTGGCAAGAGAGGGCATTCTTGCCTCATACATGATGTTGGAGAAAATGCTTTCAGCTTTAATCATTGAGTATGATGTTAGCTGTGGACTTTTATAATTGGCCTTTATTATGGTGTACATTTCTTCTATACCTAATTTGTTGAGAGTTTTTATCAGAAAAGTATATTGAATTTTGCCAAATCCTTTCTCTGTGCCTTTTGGGATAATAACAGGATTTTTATACCTTATTCTGTTATTGTGGTATATTACATTTATTGATTTGCATATGGTAAGCCATCCTTACATCCCAGGGATAAGTCCCAATTTATTATGGTGAATGTTCCTTTTAATGTGCTGTTGAATTTGTTTGCTAGTATTTGGTTAAGGATTTTTGCATCTATGTACTTTTTTTTCTTATAATGTCCATATCTGGCTTTAGTATGAGGGTAATGCTAGCCTTGTAAAATGAGTTTAAAAGTGTTTCCTCCTCTTCAATGTTATGGAAGAGTTTGAGTAGGATTGGCATTAATTCTTCAAATTTTTGGTAGAATTCACCCATAAATCCATCTGGTCCTGAGGTTTTCTTTGTTGGGAGGTTTTGATTACTGATTCAATTTTCTTACACATTATTGGTCTGTTCACATATTTTTATATTTTCCTGGTTAAGTCATGGGAGACTTTTAGTTTGTAGGAATTTATCCATTTCACTTTCAATTTTTTTTTGGACCTATTGGTCGTTCAGAGTGGGTTGCTTAATTTCCACATATTTGTGAATTATCTAATTTTCCTCCTGTTATTGATTTACAGTTTCATACCATTATCGTCAAAAAGGATGCTTTATATGATTTCAATCATCCTAAATTGGTTAAGACTTATTTTGTACCCTAACACCTGATCTATCATGGAGAAATCTGTATGAACATTCTGTGTGAAGAGTATGTATTCTACTGCTATTGGATGGAATTTTCTGTACATATCTGTTAGGTCCATTTGGTCTATAGTATCGGTCAAGTTTGCTGTTTCCTTATTGATTTTCTGTCTAGATGATCTGTCCATTGTTAAAAGCAGGTAAGTCAAATCCACTACTATTATTGTATCACTCCCTATATTTCCCTACATTTATGTTAATATTTACTTTATATATTTAGGTGCTCTAATGTTGAGTGCATGTATATTTATAATTGTAATGTCTATTTGATGAATTCATCCTTCATTATTTTATAACAATCTTCTTAGTCTCTTTTTACAGTTTTTGACTTAAAGTCTATTTTTTCTTTTATAAATATAATCACCCTCTGCTCTCTTTTGGTTACAATTTACATAGGATATCTTTTTTTCATCCCTTCACTTTCAGACTATGAGTGTCCTGAAAGCTATAGTAAGACTCTTATAGGATGTTGTTTTTTAATCCTTATAAAAATATATAGTCAGTCTATATATTTTCACTGGAAAATTTAATTCATTTACATTTAAAGTAGTTATTGATTGTTAAGGACTTACTGTTACCAATTTGTTAATTTTTTTGTTGTGTTTTTTGGTTTCTTTGTTCTGTTCTTCCTATCTTTCTTTCTTTGTGATTTGATGATTTTTTTGGTCATGGTAGGCTTTGATTTAATTTTATTTATCTTTTGTGTATATACTATACTTTTTGTCTTTGTGATTTCCATGAGGCTCATATAAAACATATAATAGTCCCAACGGTCTATGTAAAGCTGATAACAACTTAATTTTGATCACATACAAAATCTTTATACTTTTACTTTCCCCACCCAAATTTTATGTTATTTATGTCACAATTTAGATCTTTTTCTATTGTATATTCATTAACTAATTATTGTAGCCATAGTTATTTTAAGTGCTTTCACCTTTTAACTTTTATACTAAATTTAAAAGGAATTTATGCACTACCATTACACTATTAGAGCATTCTGCATTTGATTATATTCTTGCCTTTACCTTCCATGTTTCATGTTGCTAATTAGCATCTGCTTGTATCAACTTGAAGAACTCCCTGTGGCATTTCTTGTAAGTCAAGTTTAGTGGTAATGAACTCTCACAGTTTTTGTTTGTCTTGGAATGTTCGTATCTCTCCTTCATTTCTGAAAAACAAACTTGCTGATGTCATATTTTTGGTTGATAGTTTTCTTCTTTCATCATTTTCCTTTATCATTCCACATTCTCCTGCCCTTTAAGGTATCTGCCGAGAAATCCTCTGATAGTCTTATGAGGGTTGCTTTGTATGTGTGAGTTGCTTTTCTCTGGCTGCTTTCAAACGTCTGTCTTTGACTTTTGATAATATGATTATAATGTAGCTCAATGAAGGCCTCTGTGTTCAAAATATTTGGAATTCTTTGTTCTGCATAGATCTGGATGTTCATTTCAATCCTTAGATTTGAGAAGTTTTCAGTCATTATTTCTTAAAATAAGCTTTCTGTTCATTTCTCTGCTTCTTCTAAACTTTCATAATGTGTGTATTAGTTCACTTGATGGTGTCCCATACATCCCAGAGGCTTTTTTTTTTTCACTATTTTTCATTCTTTTATCTTTTTGTTTCTGTAACTGGATAATTTCAAATTATCTGTCTTTGAGTTCAGATTCTTTTTTCTACTTGATTGAGTCTGCTGTTTAATTTCTATTCTGATTTTTTGAGGTCATACATTGAATTATTCAGCTAAGCTTCTTTAAGATGATTATTTTGAATTTGTTTCAGGCAAGTCATAGATATCCATTTCTTTGGGTTCAGCCACTGGGGCTTTATTTTGCTCCTTTGGTGGTGTCATGTTTCCTTGATTCATCATGTTCCTTGAAGGCTTGTGTTGCTTCCTTCTTATTTGAAGAAAGAGTCACCTCCTCTAGTTTTTACTGACCAGCTTCAGGAGAGAAAGCCCTTTAAAAGTCAGCCTGGCTAGAGATTTTGGGGTTCTCTCAGACCTTTCCCATGGATGTACCTGCTCCACTCTTCTTTTTGCTTCTTAGGGGAAAAGTCTGGTGATTGTATGCCATCTCTTGATCTTATAAAGTTAGCCCTGATGCTAAGAGCCTCCCACTTATTTCTCCCAGCATAGTGCCCTGGTGTATTTAAAATTGTATGTTTTCTTGCAATACAGGAGAGTTAAGTTGGTTGCTGAGATGCACACCTAAAATTGAGATCTCTGTGATGTCTGATGGAGCTCATGTGTGTCATCTGTGGTGATACATTGGGCACCATGCATGGGGATGCATGGCATGCCTGCTATGGGGGGCATATAAGGTTCTGGGGGCATTCATTTGTAGGTGGGGGTCTTCCACAGGACAGTCATCCTACAGGATTTGTGGGAAGGCCTCTTGATGGAGTCCTTAAATCAGTTAGCAAGAATATTGGCTAGCTGTTGAGATCCATGTTCTAGTTGCTGTTAGTTCCTGACCTTTCTTCCTGTTCCTAGCTGCCCTCAGATGATTCAGCCATGCTGATTCCCTCAGTGTCCGGGGTGGGGCAAGGTAGACATGAGACTTCTAGGCAGCTAACTTTTCTCTCACTTTCCTCTGTGGGAGAAATCACTGTGCCACCTTAGGCAGCAGTGATTTGAGTAAAGCAAAACTGCTCTTCTTACACTTATTAATGTGCCCACTCTTGGATTTTTTTGCTCCACCAAGGTGTGGAAACTCTCAGTTAGACTCTGGGACCCCTACAAGGTATTGTCTTCTGTGAGTTGTTTCTGTGGGGAATGAGGACTGGAAACTCCTATTCTGCCATCTTGCTAATGTCATTCCCACATATTTTTCTTTATCTTTTTTATCCTTGCTGATTTTAGTTTCAATGCCTTTTAAAACTCTCATCTCTTCTGTTGCTATTTTAGTCTCAACAGGAATTTAAACTGAGCTTTGAGTTTGGCATGGTATGTTACAACAAGTAACCTGTATTTTAATTGTTTGTATGTTGGGAACTCTCAGGATCTTAAAATCAATCAACTGCAGCATTCAGTGCACTAATACTGTCTTGTTAAGCTGTTAGGAAAGCCTGGCCCAAGTTCATCTGTGAAAAGCACAGTGTTATGCTAATAGCTAATAATATGTATTCTTAGAGTAAATATTTTATCTATCAAATCATACATGTATGTTCTTGTTATAGTGGTATGGCAATGGACAGTTGGTGGTATTTCTTTTTTAAAAGAAATTTTTAAAAAACTTAAATTAACATTGTCAATATTTATTTCATTTTGTATGTTGTTTAGAAGTTTAAATAATCCAGATCCAGAGCCAACTATTTGTGAGAGAAAGTGTTATGTTTTAGCAGTCTATCTGCACATGAGACTACATATACTCTAATAAATTCTATTCCTCTCCCCCCACTATCATAAATGTTCTAGAGTGCCAACTAAGCCAGCCTTATTTGCCTAGTGATTAAGAGTATCCCTAGAGCTTAGTGCTACATGTCAGTGAAAATTATATATGGATGTATTATAACTTATCTTATAAGATTGTTGGTCCTAATATTCAAATTGGTCTGAAACCACTACAACATGTGCTTCATAATTACTTAATTTTTGTTCTAAGTTTTTATATTCATTAGAGTCAGGTTTAGGGAAGATACAGAGAAGGACAAAACCACCCAATTGAATTTCAATCAGTGAGTACTAATCAAGTTCCTGATCTAATAGTTACCTTTTTAACCTTGTGCATATATATGCCAAGATATATCAGAGTTAAAAAACCCATATGTCACCTAGGTAGAACCTACTCTGTCCATTTATTTATTTATAATTTTCTGGGAAAAAAAGCTTTCAGGATTTCAGTCTCCTGTTTTCTCATACCTACTGTACATTTTCTCAGTTTGTCTTTCTGATCAATGTATACATAATGACTGAGATATATTCTAATTTTATTTGATGAAGGAGAATGCTAAATTGTTTTAAAGTTCTAAATGATGCCTTAGGCAAGGAGTAAGCAAATTTCTTTTGTAAAAGGCCGGATTGTAAAGATTTAGTTTTTGTGGGCCATCTGGTCCCTGTCACAACTACTCAACTCTACATTGTAACATGAAAAGAGCTATATAATATGTAAATAAATAGATGTAGCAGTGTCCTCACAAAATTTTACTTATGAACACTAAAATATGAATTCATGTAATTTTTACATGTCACAAAATGGCATTCTTTTTTGGATTTTTCCAACCATTTGAAATGTAAATCACACCCACACCCACAACCACACCCACACCCACACACAAACACACACACCATTTTTAGCTTGTGGGCTATACAAAGACAGATGGTTGTCTGGCTTTGGCCTGTGGGCCATAGATGGCCCTACCTTAGCATTCTTATTTGTTTTTACTGGGGGATAAGATTTAAATTTGGGCCAAACACAGTGATTCATGCCTATAATCCCAGCGCTTTGGGAGGCTGAGGCAGGAGGATTGCTTGAGGCCAAGAGTTCGAGGTTGCAGTGAGCTGAGCTATGATTGTGCCACTGAACTCTAGACTGGGTGACAGAGAGAGACTCTATCTTTAAAGAAAAAAAAATACAAAGGTTTAAATTTGTTTTAGAAACTATCAAAAATCTTACACAGGAAGGGATATCACATAATCCACAAATGCAAAAGGGGATGTGACTCCCTATAGTAAATTGTGAAATTCGTTTTTGTTATCCGTAAGTGTTCTAAATGTATTTTATTTAGTACATATTCAAAAATGGCAAATGAAATGTACATTTCACTCTCTCAGTGATAAAGCTGTTGACTCACCTACCAGCCATTAGTGATTAAGCCAGAGATTTGGCTAACATAAAATAAATGTTTTAAAAGTCCAAAATGTCAAACAATACCAAGGTATTTGCATCTATGATGAATACTAGATTACAAGAAAAATTAGTATATATTTTTTGTTTATGCTGTTAGCTAAATATCTCACAAACCATATCTTATTTGCATTCTACAACAATCTATAATGTTATCAGTATTGCAAATATATAGCAGAAACATATTGAAATACCCAGGTAGCAACTCTCAGTTGTAATACAAATAAGTCTGATTTTGGCAACAACTTAGAACAAACTTGAAAAATTGATTAT
Organism: Daubentonia madagascariensis; assembly: GCA_023783475.1. Classification (NCBI taxonomy): domain Eukaryota; kingdom Metazoa; phylum Chordata; class Mammalia; order Primates; family Daubentoniidae; genus Daubentonia; species Daubentonia madagascariensis. The sequence goes on along the minus strand of JAKFHU010001684.1, from coordinate 15,994,672 downwards.
CAGGCTTCTTTTTAAAATCAGTTCAAATAGAAGACAGAATAAAAAGAACAGAATTTTCTTTTATCTCACCAACCCTCCCCCCTTATTTCTCCAAAATTCCAATTCTGTTATTAACAAAACAGTAGGGAAGTAATGAAAAAGAGAAGTGTCGGGGAAATAGGAAATTATATATGTTGAGTGCCTAGATTATTCCAGGCAAAGAATAACAACAATAAAAAATAATAGACGTGGGACAAAATACTTAGGAGAAAAGTAAATGATATTTTTTAGCAGTCTAGTTCCACTTGACATAGCACATACTGTAATACATTCCACCCCTCCCTGTTCCTAGATACAATGGTATAAAGCGCCATCTAAGCCTGACCTACTTAGCCCTTACTATACCAGGTATATTATTTAAGGTCCTTTTTATTTCTCTAAATAAACCTGTTATAACTATTTACCAGGAGGGGAAAACTGAGGCTCAGAGAAGTTTAACATGTCTTAGTTTATAATCTAATAAAGAATCAGAGATAGGACTTGGACTACATCAGACTCCCCTGTCTTTTAATGTAGATATTGCCAAATTTGTACTAATTTTTATGGCAAGAAATCAGACTATGAAATTACTTTATAGCAATTTGACATGAAAGTTATTCCTTTATATTATATCCATCTTATGTAGGACTTTATAATACTCCTAGAAATGATACAGAATATCTATACAGTGGAAATATATTTTTTAGTATTCTTCTTCTGAGCCTCTTAAGGAGAAAAACATCTTTATTGTGGATTCAAAAATGTCCACTTACATTTCAGTAGTAGGACCTTTGATATAGCACAGTTCAATAAGTCTTTTTCCTCCAGCAAGCTAGGGGGACACTAAGAGAACGTTTAATAGTGATAATCAAAAGAAACTTAGTGTTGAACACTGATCCTATTATAACAAATGATTAGTACAGGTGGACCTTTCTCCATGTTCAGTGACTGTTGGTAATCCTTAAATAATCAGGCAGCTGCTAGATAGCAAGAAAATGTCAAGTCGAACACCTGGGTGTTAAACATTTATACATGCTTGTAGGCCACTTTTGATCTATCTGCCCAACATGCCAAATGTCAGTGGCTTCACATAGGTTAGGAGGAAAGCGCCTCATTAGAGCATAGCTAGAGTTTGCTTAGAATCAAAAGGCACAAAGAATCTGGTACCCTTAGATGCAGGGTGGTTATCTTTTTGTGCGCTGAGCTTGCTGGTATTTTTGAGCATCTCAGGTTTTCTATTGTCTATATGTCTATAAACACATACGCTTTTCTATTTAAAAAGAACATCGCAATGGCTTCGTTTTTCCAAGCAGAACAATACAAATTACTGTTTAATGGCCTAGGATGCCATTATATGAAGGAGTAGCCTGCACCGGCAACTTCAAATTACACTTGGAGTTCGTCAAGGAGCTAATGACTGGTGGCTACACACTGTATGCAGGGGTAATCAGCACAAGATAAGGTGGCATCCTGGCTTACAGGATGTTGTGCAGACAGAAGCATGTTGTCTGATTGCTTTCCCCAACCTTCTGTTCAGTTCTGCTTCCCTTGCTATTGTATTGCAGACGCAGTAATTAGTCTATGAAGGGCTTGGGGAAAATGGGCTCACAAGCAAACTCATTTTATTTTTTCCAAAGAAGCTGCCCAAGTTCATAAGCTGTAGTGGGTGCCTTACTAAAATCAACGTAGAGTTTATAAGTAAAAATGGACAAAGAGCATAACATAAAATGAAACTTGATTTTTCCATCCAATTTAGAGGACAGTAAATTTGATTTAAAAAATAGAATGTCATGGAAAAGAAATGTCATTTATTAAGACAAGAGCTCACAAAAAATAGAAAGTCCCTGAGGAAACTTTTGATTCCACCATAGCTGTCTATGTTATAAAACTCTCCCAGCTATACAATTTGATAAGTAATTTAGAACATAGTCTAAATAGTAAATATTTCCTTATTTGGCCAAATATTGATATTTCCATATCTTACGTAATTATAATAAATCATAAAAACTTTAAATAATAAAGTTTAAACTAAGGATGAATTCTTATTTTAGCAACTAGTTATAAACTGTGGTTTAAAAAACTCATTGTTGTACATGTTTGATTAGAATTCAGGACTGGCCTCAACCTGATGAATCAATCAAAATTTCCACACAATCTGAAGATTAATGTAATTTGTTCAAGCAAAGTTGAAGGTGTCTCCAAATAAGACAGTTTCCTCTAAACCTCCTCAGAAACCTGGGACTGTTCTCAGTAAGTAGGATGTCCAAGGGAGATAGGAAATTGTAACCCACCTTCAGCCTTTAGGACAACTGTAGGAAATTGCCACCAAGCCAAAGAAATTGATGAGGGAGCTGCAGAGTACATTTTTAGTAGCCTTAATGGTTTGGAACAATATACTTCTAAACATGACTGCAATGACATTGCCTTTCCAGTAGTGCTAATTTAACATGATGCTCCTCAACTTAAGATGGGGTTACATCCTGATAAACGCATTGCAAATTTAAAACATCATAAATAAAAAATGCATTTAATACACCTAACATAGCAAGCATCACAGTTGAGGCTAGCCTATCTTAAACCTGCTCAGAATACTTACATTAACCTACAGTTGGGCAAAATCATCTGACATAAAGCCTACTTTATAATAAAATGTTGACTATCTCATATAATTTATTGAATAGTGTACTAAAAGTGAAAAACAGAATGGTTGTATAGGTAATTGAAGCAGGGTTTCTACTGAATGTGTATCACTTTCACACCTTGTAAAGTCAAAAAATTTTAAGCCAAATTGTCATAAGTGGGGGACCATGTGTACATTCATTCCTAAATTTGATGGTAATATCTCTAAAATCAGTCATAAAATCAAACCTCAACAAATTTTTCCACACTTGCTTCTTCCTACTTTGGATCCCCTTAGCCTCACTACACTTGAAATAAAAAATTTTAGTGTCACCATCTTTGGAAGGAACATCAGTTGAGAGAGTTGGGACCTTAGTAAATTGATTTGTTTTATATTTTGTGTATTTAGAAAGAGCCCCTTGCTTAACCTTTTCTCTAGCGAATCTGGTTATCTTTTCACATGTAAACTAAAATCTAATAACTAATGGTGAGCTTACGAGTAGAATTTCTAAGGTTATTTGGATTACTGTACCTGACCTATGGAGATATACTCATGAACTCTTATTAGTTAACAGCAGAAATGAAAGGTAGTGCTCAGGCAGTAATTCTAAAACAAATTAGTACTTGCATAATGAGATATGGTTTATTATGAACTAAACTTTCTGTGCTCTGAATCTGAATTAGTGACCTGAAAAAAATAATTATTAACAATGTATGGCATAAATAGATTTTTCATAGTATTATTTTGTTAAAAGTGAGGAAAATACTTAAGGAATAAAATGGTGTCAAAGATAACATTCTAAATAAGAAGAGAGAAAATTTATCATCATGTTAAATATATGACAAATTTAAATTTAATCAAATCTTTAAATAAAGTAGTCCCCCCTTATCCACAGTTTTGCTTTCTGGGTTTCAGTTCTAGAGATTAACTGTGGACCAAAAATAGGTGAGTACAGTACAATAAGATTTTTTGAGTGCCAGAGAGAGAGAGAAACCACATTCATATAACTTTTATTACAGTATATTGTTATAATGGTTCTATTTTATTCATTATTGTTAATCTCTTACTGGACTTAATTTATAAATTGAACTTTATCATAAGTAGTATGTATAAGAAGAAACATAGTAGATATAGGGTTCAGTACTATCTGTGATTTCAGGCAGCCACTGGGGGCCTTGAAATGTATCTCTCAAGGGTAAGGGGGGACTAACTGTGCCCTATTGTGCCTTTCTTTAAAAAACCCTTTCTTTATAAGACTATATCATAAGTGCAATTAAGCCTTTCAAGCTGAAAATATTATATGTATTATATTTTAGGCTGTAAATATTATATATATGCATTTCCCAAATTAAATATACATTACTATTTTTAAAAGAAAACAACAGCATAGTAAATAGACACTCAGATAATAAAAACAAAACCAGAAATGTTCATTACTAAATTGAAGCTAACTATGTCTTAACTATACCTTTAAAAAATAGATAAAGATATGTAATATTGATTAAACATATAGGCCCTCATTGCAAGTAGTTCTAGCTTCTTCTAGCCCTCCCACTTACCACTTGTGTAACCTTAGACAAATTATATAAATTTCTTTATTTTCTTCTTTAGTTAAATGGGAATGATAATAATAGCTCCTACCTAACAGAGTCGTTTTAGGATTACTTGAGATGAAGCATGTAAAAGGCACAGAAGAGATTCAGCAAATGTTCTGTTCTGTTACCATCATCATACTCTCCAATAATCAGTATGATTATCTGAGGAATAAAAAGGTTGCATTTTTTCCAGTGTGATAAAGAAAAAACTTTTCAGAAATGTACCTTGCAGAGTACTTTGAATGACCTAGGGTGTGAATTATAAGTCAGAATAAGTACAAGTAGGGTGGAACAAGGAAAGAGTTGGTGAGAGTTCAAAATAAATAGATGGATGGATAAACTATCTGGGCATCACATGTGACATTACACGTGAGCCTCCTAGATGGCCCCCAATTATCCCTGCTGATATTCCACCCTTGTGTAATACTCTCCCACTTTGTACCAAGGCTGGTCTGTGTGACCAATAGAATGTGGCAGAAGTGATGGGATATCACTTCTGAAATTAGGTTTTATAAGATATTACTGCTTCTCTCTCTCTCTCTCTCTCTCTCCACACACACACACACACACACACACACGCACCCCATTGCTTTGCTCTTTGGGAAGTCATCTAGTGAGCAAACCTATGGAGAGGCCCACGTGGCCCACATGGTGAACAAATGAAGTCTCCTGCCACTAGCCACATGAGTGAGCCCCTCAAGCATCAGAGGCTGTAGGCCTGGTCTACAGCTTCATTGCTATCTCATGAGAGAAAGTTAGTGAGAACCACCCAACTCAGCTGCTCCCTGATTCCTGATTCTCAGGAAGTGTGTAAGATAATGTCTGTTTTAAGCTGCTAAGTTTGGGGTAGAGTCTGCCCTCCACATCCATAAGTTCAGCATCCACAGATTCAAAAAACCATGGATCGAAAATATTTGGAAAAAACCCAAACAATAAAAAGTAGCAGTACAACAATAAAAAAATAATACAAATTTAAAAACTACAATATAACAACTGTTTACAGACAAGGCCCCTCCCAAAGCTTGGGGCTTTTGTATACCGCACCGGGGGCCCAGAGCCTGCCACGGGCACAACAGAATACCTAGGTAACTTACTCCTCCAAACAACCTGCAATCAATGACAGTGGGAATAACCCCATTGCTAAAAATATTGCTTCCATCTCAAGCTATTAAGGAGCAGTGGATTTGTACCCTCAAGTACAACCCACCAGCTTGGAGCTCAAGCTGGGAGGACAAACTCACTACATTCTACCGGGAAGATGTGAAGACAACAGATCAGAGGTAACCCAGGAGGTCCACCAAACTTGCTAAAATACATCTAAGGCAATACAGACCAGTACTCTTCTCCCTGCCTCTGCCAGGCAATGATTCTCAGGGGCTTAGAGACAGGGCCATAAACTAGCCCTAACACCCCCACCTCTACCAAGAGGCCAGATGAGAAAAAATCAGCAAAAGGACTCAGAAACCATGAAAAATCAGACCAAAAAGTCACCCCCAAAAGAAATCATTGGTTCCTCAGCAACAGATACCAAGTTAAATTAAATGGGTAGAATGACAGAAGAAGAATTTTGTATATGGATTATAAGAAAGCTCAATGAAATTCAAGAGAAAATTGAATCCCAGCACAAGAAAACCACAAGAAAAATGGAAGAAATGAAGGAAAAATTTTGTAAAGAAATAGAAGTATTTATGGAAAATTTAAATAGAAATACTGGAAATGAATGAGGCATTCAAGGATCTACAAAACACAGTGGAAAGCCTTAAGAATAGGCTGGATCACACAGAAGAAAGAATCTCAGAGCTGGAAGATCACTCCTATGCACTAAATAAATCAGCTGAACAGAAGGAACACAAAGACAAGAGGCATGAGCAAAGCATACAAGAGATGTGGGATTATGTAAAGAGGCCAAAGATAAGAATCATAGACATACCTGAGGGCAAGGAATAAAATTCACAAGGGCTGGAAAATTTATTTGAAGGAATAATAGAAGAAAATGTCCATGGCCTAGCCAGAAATCTCGATATCCAGATACTAAGAAGCACATAGGATGCCTGGGAGACTCAATGTGAAAAGGCATTCACCATGCCACATAATTATTAGGCCGGCCAAAGTAAACATGAAAGAGGCACTCCTTTGAGCAGTAAGGTGAAAACAGCAGGTAACCTACAAAGGGAAACCTATCAGATTAACTGCAGATTTCTCAACTGAAACCTTACAAGCCAGAAGGGACTGGGGACCCATCCTCAGTCTTCTAAAACAAAATAATGGCCAACCCAGAATTCTTTATCCTGCCAAACTAAGCTTCTTATATGAGGGAGAAATAAAGACTTTTCCTCACTAATAAGAATTTGTGAAGATGACCTGCCCTGCAAGAAGTACTTAGACGTGCATTGTACACTAACCAGCGCAGCAGACACCCACCAGTGTAAAACTACCCAAAAGCTAAAAGTCCAGGACCCAGATTTTCACAATGGCTCAAGGTAAAACAAAACAAGAGTCTACCCAACAGGATGAACAGAAATCCACCCCAAATATCAATTCTCTCAATAAATGTGAATGGCTTGAATTGCCCTTTGAAGAGACATAGGCTGGCTGAATGGATAAAAAAAATACAAGCCAAGTATCTGCTGTTTCCAGGAAATGCATCTTACAAACAAGGTGAAGGGATGGCATACAATTTTCCAGGCAAATGGAAACCAAAAGAAATCTGGGGTAGCCATTCTTATATCAGATATCATAAATTTTCAAGCAACAAAAGTAAAGAAAAGTAAAGAAAGACAAAGATGGTCACTAGATAGTGGTGAAGGAAAAATCTTACAAGAAGACTTAACAATCCTAAATATTTATGCATACAACACAGGAGTGCCCAGATACATAAAGCAAATACTGCTAGATCTAGACAACATAATAAATAGCAATGCCATAACAGCTGGGGATTTCAACACCCCACTGACAGAACTGGACAGATCCTCCAAGCAGAAAATAAGCAAAGAAGCAATGGACCTAAACAGGACTCTAGAACATTTGGGCCTAATGGACATCTACAGAACACTCCACCCAAATAACACTGAATATACATTCTTCTCATCAGCTCATGGAACTGTCTTTAAAATTGATCATATCCTAGGCCAAAAAACAGGTCTCAACAAATTTAAAAAAATAGAAATAATACCATGTATCTTTTCAGACCACAGTGGAATAAAATTAGAAAACAATTCCAACAGAAGCACACATCTCTATCCAAAAACATGGAAATTAAACAATCTATTGCTGAATGGCTATTGGGTCAAGGAGGAGATTCAGATGGAAATGAAAAGATTCTTCAAATTAAATGATAATGGGGACACAGGTTATATGTGGGATACAGCAAAAGCAGTCCTGAGAGGAAAACCTATCACCTTAAATGCTCACATCCAAAAGACAGAAAGTTAACAAATGAGTAAACTAATGAATCCTCTCAAGGAAATGGAAAAGAAGAGCAAACCAATCCTAAACCCAGCAGAAGAAAAGAAGTAACCAAGATCAGAGCAGAACTTAATGAAATTGAGAACAAAAGAATTATACAGAAGATTAATAAAACAAAAAGTTGGTTCTTTGCAAAGATAAACAAAATAGACAGGCCACTTGCAAGGTTGACCAGAAGCAGAAAGGAAAGTACTCTAATAAGCTCAATTAGAAATGAAAAAGGAGAGGTCACAAATGATATCACGGAAATACAAAACATCATCTTTGAATACTACAAAAATCTATATGCCCCAAAACATGGAGGAAATGGGCAAATTCTTAGAAACACACTACCTCCCTAGGAAATAGAATTCCTAAACAGACCAATATCAAGCACCAAAATTGAAGCAGTAATAAAAAATCTTCCAACAAAAGAAAGTGCTGGACCAGATGGGTTCATGCCTGAATTCTACCAAACCTACAAAGAAGAACCGGTGCCTGTACTGCAGAAAATATTCCATAACATCGATAAGGATGGAATTCTCCCAGACTCATTCTACGAAGCCAATATCACCTTGATACCAAAGACAGAAAAGGATACAACAAGGCAAGAAAACTATAGACCAATGTCCTTTATGGATATAGATGCAAAAATTATCAATAAAATCCTAGTAGACCGAATTCAAATGTACACCAAAAAAATAATTCATCATGATCAGGTGGGTTTCATCCCCGAGATGCAGGGATAGTTCAACATACGTAAATCTATAAATGTAATTTATCATATAAATAAAAGCAAGAACAAAGACTATATGATCCTCTCAATAGATGCAAAAAAGTCTTTTGACAAAATTAAGCACCCTTTTGTGATAAGAACTCTTAACAATATAGGCATCTATAGGCATAGATGACTCATACCTCAAAATTATTAAAGCTATATATGATAAACCCACAGCCAGTATCATAGTGAACGGGGAAATATTGAAAGCATTCCCCCTTGAAACTGGAACCAGACAAGGTTCTCCACTATCTCCACTTGTATTCAACATAATGCTGGAAGTTCTTGCTAGAGCAATCAGACTAGACAGAGGAATCAGGGGTGTCCAAATGGGGGCAGAAGAGATCAAACTTTCCCTCTTTGCTGATGATATGATATTATATCTAGAAAATCCCAAAGATTCAACCAAGAGACTGCTGGAATTGATAAATGAATTCAGCAAAGTATCAGTATACAAAGTCAATGCAAACAAATAAGTAGCCTTCATATACGCCAATAACAGTCGGGCTGAGAAACAAATCAAATTCGCAATGCCTTTCACAATAGCACCAAAGAAAATTAAATATTTAGGAATGTATTTAACTAAGGAAGTTAGTTAAATACATTAGTTATATAGAGTTAGTTAGTTATATAGAGAGACCTATATAGAGAGAACTACAAAACACTGAGAAAAGAAATTGCAGAGGATGTAAACAGATGGAAAACCGTACTATGCTCTTGGATCGGTAGAGTCAACATTGTTAGAATGTCTATACTACCTAAAGTGACTTAAAGAATGAATGCAGTACCTATCAAAATACCAACTTCTTTTCTTGCAGACCTAGAAAAAATAATTTTACACTTCGTGTGGAACGAGAGAAGACCCCATCTAGCCAAAGCAATCTTAAACAAAAAGAACAAATTGGAAGGCATCAATCTCTCAGACTTCAAACTATACTATAAGATTATAGTAACCAAAACAGCATGATACTGGCACAAAAACAGAGACATAGACCAATGAAACAGGACTGAGAACCCAGCTATAAAACCATACGCATACTGTCATCTGATCTTTGACAAAGTAGACAAAAACATACACTGGGGGAAAGAATCCCCATTCAATAAATGGTGCTGGGTAAATTGGATAGCCACATGGAGAAGACTGAAACTAGATCCACACCTCTCACCTCTCAGAAAAATCAATTCACAATGGATAACAGACTGAAATGTGAGACATGAAGCCAGAAGGATTCTGGAAGAAAACGTTGGAAAAATTCTTATAGACATTGGCCTAGGCAAAGAATTTATGAAGAAGACCCCAATGCAATCACAGCAGCAACAGAAATAAATAAATGGGACCTGATCAAATTAAAAAGCTTCTGCACAGCCTTGGAAACTATCACTAAAGTGAACAGACAATCTACAGAATGGGAGAAAATATTTGCATGCTACACATCTCATAAAGGGCTGATAACCAGAATCTATACAGAATTTAGGAAAATCAACAAGAAAAAATCAAACAACCCTATTAAAAAATGGGCAAAAGGCATGAACTGAAACTTTTCAAAAGCATACAGAATAAAGGCCAGCAAACATGTAAAAAATTGCTCAACTTCTCTGATCATCAGGGAAATGCAAATCAAAACCACAATGAGATATCACTAAACTCCAGTGAGATTGGCTTATATCAAAAAGTCCGAAAACAACAAATGTTGGTTGGATGTGGAGAGATAGAAACACTCATACACTGCTGGTGGGACTGCAAATTAGTACAACCTCTATGGAATGTGATATGGAGATACCTCAAAAAATGAAAAGTAGAACTACCATTTGATCCAGAAATCCCACCACTGGGTATTTACCCAAAAGAAAAGAAGACATTCTATATTAAAGATATCTGCATGTGAATGTTTATTGCAGCACAATTCACAATTACAAATATGTGGAAACAGCCCAGGTGCCCATCAATACATGAGTGGATTAATAAAATGTGGTATATATACACCATGGAGTATTACTCAGCAATAAAAAACAGCGGTGAATTAACTCATCTGGTATTATCCTGGATGGAGGTAGAGCCCGTTCTTCGAAGTGAAGTATCACAAGAATGGAAAAACAAGCACCATTGGTCCTCACCATCATATTGGTACTAACTGATCATACTTATGTGCACACATGGAAGTAATATTCATCTGGGGTCAGGCAGGTGGGAGGGGAGTGGAGGGGATGGGAAAACTCACACATAATGGGTGCGGGGCACACTGTTTGGGGGATGTTCCTGATTGTAGCTCTGACTTGGGCAGTGCATAGGCAACATATGTAACCAAAGTATTTGTGCCGCCATAATATTCTGAAATAAATAAATAAAATAAATAAATAAGAAAAGAGTTAGAGGAGATGAATAGCTGACTTAGATCTAGGTTCTAAAATAAGACTCAATAATAAAATTAAATGCACTGAGCTCTGTGTCATAAAGTCTTTAAAGTGTTACGAGGATACAACATATACATATTTGAGAGTGTATAAATAGGCTTTTAAATTTTCTTAAATGCTACTACATTGAATATTTCCTTTTTCACAGCAATATTGCAGAATTTTTAAATGTATAAAGGCAATATAATACTAAGTATAAAAGCAGAGACAAAAATACAATCCTATCTTCCTAGCTCTGAAATTTCTGTTTGTGCATTTCTGTCCAAAATTTGCCGTATGTGAAAACTTACATTTCTATATTCATATATTTATGATATTTACTCTAGTTTTTAAAATTAAAACATTTTAAAATATAGAGGTACATAGAAAACAACTTCTAAAAATCTCTAGAAATACTGACTCAACAAATATCTCCTCATTTGGTTCTAAGGACTTGAATGTCCTTCCTGAAATCTTATAACAATGTTTAAACAGGGAGAGGGTTTAAAAAAAAAGATATTTTTTATTTAAAATATACAAGGTGAACAAATCATAACTGTACAGATTGACATTTTTTTATAAAGTGAACGTACCTTTGTAATTAGCACACAGATGAAGAAATATATTACCTGGATCCCTGAAGCACCCATTCTGTCTTCTCCTGGTCACTGCATCCCCCCAAAGGTCATCAGAATCATGACTTCTAACACTATAGATTAGTTTTGCTATTTTTTTTTTTTTGTATTTTGTATAAGTGGAATCAGTATGTAGTCTTTGGTATTTGTCTTCCTTCACTGAATGTGGTATATGTAACATTCATCCATGTAGCATGCCATAGTTAGTTTATTCTTATTGCATATGAGTCTCCATTGAATATACTACATTTTTCACTCACTTTTTTGTATTGATGAATTTTTTTAATTTCAAAATATTAAGAGGGTACAAATGTTTCCATTACATGGATACCTTGCATAATACTTAAGCCAGGGCTTTTAGTGTGCTTATCACCAAAATACTGTTCATTGTATCCTGAAAGGTAAGTTTTTACCCCTCATCTTCATCCACCCTCCCCCTTCTTGGATTCTAATGACCTTTACATCTCTTTGTGCCTGTTTGTGCCCATTCTTTACCTCCCAATTATTAGAAAGTACATGTGGTGTTTGTTTTTCCATTCCTGGGATACTTTGCTTAGAATAATTATCTCCAGTTCCAATTGATGGATATTTTTATTGTTCCCTGTTTTTCACTCTTGTGAATCATGCTGTTGTGAGATATTTTTTAATTAAAATTTTGTGGATAAGTTGGGTGGGTTTTTGTTCGTCCTGTTGAGTTGAACTTTATTGCTTTGTTTTACCTCCTGAGCCACTGTTAAACACTATTGTTGCAAACTAGTACAACCTCTATGGAAATTAGTATGGAGATACCTCAAAGAACTAAAAGTAGACCTACCATTTGATCCAGCAATCCCACTATTGGGTTTTACCCAAAGGAAAAAAAGTCATTTTATCAAAAAGACACTTGCACTTGAATGTTTATTGCAGCACAATTCACATTGTGAAGATGTGGAATCAACCCAAGTGCCCATGAATACATGAGTGGATTAATAAAATGTGGTATATGTATACCATGGAGTACTACTCAGCCATAAAAAACATGATGAGCTAATACCTTTTGTAACAACCTGGATGGAACTGGAGACCACTCTTCTAAGTGAAGTATCACAAGAATGGAAAAACAAGCGCCACATGTACTCACTATTAAATTGGAGCTAATCGATCAACAGTCATGTGCACATATGGAAGTAAAACTGAACGGAAATCAAAATGGGAGCAGGGAGGAGAGGATGGGTAAATTCACACCTAACAGGTTCAATGTGCACTACCTGGGTGATGGGCGCACTTATATTAATAACTTTGACTCAAACTGTACAAGAGCAATTAATGTAACCAAAATATTTGTACCTCTGCAATATTCTGAAATAAAAAAATCCTAATAAAAAGTCAGCTGCACTAAAAAAAAATTATGGAAAAATTTTTAATTTGCCTTTTAGCAGTCAAGTTTTCTGCTTTGTCAATCTGATTTGCCTCACAATGAGGCAAATAAGAAGAAAAATATTGAAAAACTTGTAGAACTTTAGTGAGAACACATTTTACCTCATATAAATTCTGGAAATTTTCACCTTCAAATTTAAAATTAACTTTGATTTTAAACAAGCTACTCAGGGTTGGCTAAAGTCATATATTTTTAAGTAAAGTTTTTTCTAAATTTAGAAATGCTTCACTTGCATTTTACACTTTGGTAATAATGTTCTTCCAGTTAGGTTTATAAGTGGAAATAATAAAGGCTATTTAACTTTCATAGGATTCCTAACTTCAGGGAAAATTCTATAAATATACTATATGAGAAGGTAAAATATCAAGTGCTTTGAAATTTGGGATAAAGCTGTAGATGGGTTATTTTCCTTGAAATGTTTTTCTGTATCTGAACAATCTATGTTATTCAGTTCTATGTATCATATTCTAATTGTGTTTTAAGCCATTTTTTGACCCTACAGCAAATGGATTCATTAAAATTTATTACAGCTTTATTAAATATGGGTAGCAATATAAAATATATCCAGACTAAATCACCTGTGGCAGTTCTGGTGCCGATCTGTTTAAAATAAAAGTAATGCCCTTGTGCTAACTTACTAGACCTTCATGAAAGTATTTTCATAACAGTTTCTATTCTGGCTAACTAATCAGTTTAGGTAAAGCTCATCGTTCTTTCCAAGACACAATTTCCTTATTTGTAAAATAAAAGTAATAACTACCTCACAGAATTATTTGTAAGCATTTTTCCAGTAGTCCAGTACAAATTTAGTGTGCGTTGTATCTTAAAAGATACATAATAAAAATACTTTATTGCTAAAAAATGCTAATGATCATCTGAGCCTTCAGTGAGTCACTGTCTTTTTGCTGGTGGAGAGTCTTGCCTAGATGTTGATGGCTCCTGACTGATCAAGATGGTGGTTGCTGAAGGTTGGGGTGGCTGTGGCAATTTCTTAAAATAAGGTAACAATGAAGTTTGCTGCACTGATTGACTCTTCCTTTCCTGAAAGATTTCTTTGTAGCATGTAATACTGTTTGATAGCATTTTACCCACAGTAGAACTACTTTCAAAATTGGAGTCAATATTCTCAAACACTGCCACCATTTTATCTGCTAATTTTATGTAATATTCTAAATCTCTTGTCATTTCAATAGTGTTCACAGTGTCTTCACCAGGAATAGATTCTATCTCAAGAAACCACTTTCTTTATTTATCCATAACAAGCAACTCCTCATTTGTTAAAGTTTTATCTGAATTGCAGCAATTCAGTCACTACTTCAGGCTTCACTTTCAATTCTAGTTCTCTTGCTATTTCTACCACATTTGCAGTTACTGCCTCCACTGAAATCTTGAATCCCTCGAAGCCATCCATAAGGATTGGAATCAATTTCTTCCAAACTGATGTTAATGTTGATATTCTGACCTCCACCCATGAGTCACAGATGTTCTTAGTGGTATCTAGAATGGTAAATCCTTTCCAGATGATTTTTTATTTACTTTGTCCACATCTATCAGAGGAATTACTATCTATGGCAGCTACAGTCTTACAAAATGTATTTCTTAAATAATAAAACTTGAAAGTTGCAATTATTCCTTGATCCATAAGCTGCAGACTGGATATCATGTTAGTAGGCATGAGAACATTAATCTCCTTGTACATCTCCATCAAAGCTCTTGGGTAACTAGGTGCATGGTCAATGAGCAGTAATATTTTAAAAGGAATCTTTTTTTGTGAGTAATAAGTCTCAAATATGGGCTTAAAATATTCAGTAAACCATGTTACAAAGAAATGTGCTGTCATCCAGGTTTTCTTGTGCCATTTGTAGAGCATAGGCAGAGCAGATTTAGCATAATTGTTACTGGGCCTAAGGATTTTCAGAATGGTCAGTGAGCATTGGCTTCCACTTCAAGTCATCATCTACACTAGTTCCTAACAAGAGAATCAGCCTGTCCTTTGAAGCTTTAAAGCCAGGCATTGACTTCTTTCTAGCTATGATAGTCATAGATGGCATCTTCTTCCAGTGGAAGGTTGCTTCATCTACATTGAAAATCTATTGTTTAGTGCAGCCACCTTCATCAATGATCTTAGCTAGATCTTCTGAATAACTTGCTGCAGCTTCTCCATCAGCACTTGCTTCTTCACCTTGTACTTTTATGATATGGAGACAGCTTTTTTACTTAAAACTCATGAACTAATCTGTGCTAACTTCAGACTTTTCTTCTGTAGCTTCCTCAGGTCCCTTGGCCTTCATAGAATTGAAAATAGTTAGGGCCTTGCTCTGAATTAGACTTTGGCTTAAGGAAATGTTGTGGCAGGTTTGATGATCTATCCAGACCACTAAAATTCTACTCAGACCACTAAAACTAACCAGAGCACTAAAACTCCATATCGGCAATAAGGCTGTTTTACTTTCTTATCATTTGTGCATCCACTGGAGTAGCACTTTTAATTTCCTTCAAGAACTTTCCCTTTGCATTCACAGCTTGGCTGTTTGGCACAAGAGGCCTAGCTTTTGGTCTGTCTTGGCTTTCAACAAGCCTTCCTCACTAAGCTTAATCATTTCTAGCTTTAGATTTAAAATGAGAGACTGCAACTCTTCCTTTCCTTGAATACTTAGAAAGCATTGTAGATTTATTAATTTGCTTAATTTCAATATTGCTGTATCTCACAGAATAGGGAGGTCCAAAAAGAGGAAGATATAGAGGAACGGCTGGTCAGAGTAGAAGGTGGAACATATAAATTTATTATGTTTGCTGTCTTATGTGAGCATGGTTCGTGCCACCCCAAAACAATGACAACAGTAACATCAAAGAACACTGCTCATGGATCACTATAATAGATATAATAATAATGAAAAAGTTCAAAATGTTGTGAGAATTACCAAAATGTGACAGACACACAAAGTTAGTACATGTAAAAAGAAAAAGAAAAAAAGAATAGCTTCTTTTGACGTAAGAAAAAATTGTTTTTTGAGATGATGGTTGCGGACAGTTAAATAAATACTTTTAATAGTAATGCAGACACTGTTTATCTTACCTTAGCTTAGTAAGTATTTAGTGATATGCCACATGCATGAAGCTCAAGGACAAATGATATCTGTGGCCAGTAGAGAAGCAGAACCTGGAAGTCTGTGATTTATGGAAGGCTGTCTGGGTAGCTGTTCTTTTTTTTAATTGTCTATGGAGAATACACTTCAAGATCATGGATAAATACTTAAATTTAGTGATTCTTTTTTGATCTCATTACCTTGATGGAAAAGAAACAAGGGCATAGAATACTAAAAACAATTTTGATAAAAGCTTAAAAGATACAACTAACTCAATAATAAATGTTAGTAATACTTGTATAATTGGTCACCTACTTGATAAGAGAAAGACTATGGTAAAAATTGGGTTGTTAATTTTTCTGCTCATTTTTGAGGAATTCAGAGAAGGCCATTAGCTTTAATTTGATTAACTCGAACACATTTTCTGGCAAAAAGGAGATTCCTCCAGAGAGTGAAATATTCCTTCTCCCTTTCTTCCTGCCTAACCTAAAGGAGGCGGAGGAGGAGGGGAGGAGAAGGAGATGGAGAGAGAGAGAGAGAAAGACAGAAGGAAGGAAGGGAGGGAGGCAGGGAGGGAGGAAGGGAAAAGAAAAAGAAAGAAATAAAAAATAAGGCAGGAAGGTAGGAAGGGAGGGAGGAGAAAACATGTATGTAAAACAAGCAAACTTATCTCTCTCTACTTTTCTTAAACTATTTTATCACTTTTTCTCAGGTTTACTTATTAATTTGGTGTGTGTGTTCTCAAATAAATTACATATTTGTGCAGGACCTCATCTTGTACTTATTTTCTTTTTTACACACTCGACTCTAGTCTGGACACCTAAAACAAATTTTATAAGTGCTTTTAACAACTTTCAGGAAAAGTTAGGATGAGTAGAGGGAATATGGTGAACAGAGAAGGCATAGTCACATTTAGCTAAACCATATGAGTATGGTCCTTTTTATTGACAGATGACAAATTAAAGGGAGCTAAGATATGAAGCTACAGGAAAATTATGATGTATTCACTTGAAATGCAGATTTTCTGTTCAAACTTACACGGGTGGGTAAGCAGAGTGATGACCTAACATGTATGGGTACATTCTTGGCATAGTCACTTTATTCATTCAGCAAATATTTACTGACCTCCTATGTTGGACGGATACACAGGTGAACAAGAGTTGACACAGGTGAACACAGGCACTTTCTCCGTGGGAGGGAATAAAAGTAAACAAAGGAGATAGTGATGAACACTAAGGATTGTGCTGGATACGGAGAGAGGACGGCTCAGGAGGTGGCCAATGAGGCACTAGATAAGGTGCTCAAGGGAAGCTTCTGTGAGGGAACAATTTGAGCTTTGACCTAAATCTCAGAAGAGATCCGTCCAGGTGAGTACATGAAGGAGGAAGGCATTCTTGATGGAGAGAACCCCTTGTATAAAGGCCTTTAGGCAGAATTGCAGAAGGTATAGACAGGCCAGTGATATTTTCTAACAATGATAGGTATACAAACTGAGAAATGGTTTCATAAATAACTTAATAGGATCCTTATATTAATAGTTGTACAGGTAATATTGAGTGAGGACTTTGTGCCTTGAGGTCAAACTTTTTGCATAAACTGCATTCAAAGACAACTATTAGTATACAGTATAATGTTAAAGCTAAGGTTTTGAGGGCAGACAGCATCTAGATTTGAATCCTGGCTCTGTCAATTATAAGCTTCCCAATTACTAGTAAATTTCTTGATCTCTCTTCATCTTTTCTTCCCCTTGTTTAGAATGAAGATAATAATAGTGCCTACCTCCTATGATTGTTCTGAGAAATAAATACCATAATAATATTTGATAGTTAACATATACTGAGTACTTACTATGAGGCAATGCTTTAACATGAATTCATTTAACCCTGGCAGTATTAAACCTCATTAGTCCAACATCAGAGTACATGCTCTTTTTAATAAGTACATTATAAAGCATTTTCTGAATTCTTTAGGTGTTCATTAGTAAAGTGGCATAGGGAAAAACATCAAAACGTGGTAAGACCTGATTTATTTCAATGCAGATCAGTGATGATAAATATTGCATTATGGTTATTGCATTTTTTGTGATAATCCCAAAATATTGTGGGCATTTTGAGAGTTAGAACCATGGTATATACATTTTCAGTGCCCCATATCATTCTAATCTAACACATAGTAGGCTCATAATAAGTGTTTGTTGAATGAATAGGTAAAATTTAGAATTTCTGTGGGTAGTGTCTTTATTTTTAACTGACTTCTTTCTCTTTTTCTCTTCTTGACTCTGCAAGGGAAATACATTTATATTGACACTTTCATTTTTGCTGTTTCTGCTCTACTTCACCCTTGATGATTTTTTTCCAACTACATGTTCCACTGAACACTTTTACAGCTGGGAATATCTACCTTTCTCTTTAAAGCCTTTGGTTTTACTCCTTCTCTTCAGTGCTTACTTTCTATCATTTAAAATATATCCTGCCACTGAGACATCTTGAAAAGGGAGCTAAGCATTGTTTCTCTTGACCATTGCTTTTACTGTGATTTCTTTTTGTTCTAAAAGATAGATAGATATATATATTCTATATATGTATATAAATGTCATAACTTTTGAAATATTAATTTTAGCTAATTTTATTAGTAACATGGATCAGAAAAGCAGTATTATATAAAAGTATATCATTTCTTGCTCAGGAGCCTCTTAATTCTGCTGGGCTAATTCCATATTTGTGTGCATATGTGGGTGTGTGTGGTGTATTCCCAGCTATTGACATTTGTATCTCAATAAGTATCCTTCAGATTTTACAGACTGAATTTGGCCTCATGGGTCATTTTTTTTTCACTGCCTTCCTGTCTTTGTTTCTAAGACACAGTAGAAATTCTGCCCTAACAGACACATCTTTTGGCATGCTGGAATGCTATATGAAGATTAAATCATTTTCCCCCTTCATATTTCTTTAAGGGGTGGTGTTACACATTGACAAATCTAAACTTAATTCACTTGCTTGGTTAACATCTGCAAACTTGGATCTTGAACATCTCCAAACATAGCCATTGGTGTCTTAAATTAAAGTCCCCCTCCATATTTCTTTTCTCTTTATAGACCAGAGAAAGAGTCCCAGCACCTCCCTTGATGTGAAATCAATTTCCTTCTTTGTACCGAGGCTTGTTTCTCTTGTACTAAGATTACATCTAGTCTTCTTCCTCTAGCTGTCTGTGTTCTTAATGCATTACACGGTTCTGCTTGAATGTCTGCTTTCCCTATATCTGGGTGATTTTAATTAGTCCTTTGAAGTTTCTTTTGAAATCCTTCTTCTCTTTCCTTTTTGATTATTTACTGTGTACAATTAGCCTTATCTCAGATTCTATGTTAAATTCTTTTCTATATTATTATTTCTTCTGGAATTTTAATTCCAGCTATCAGGGTGTCGTTCTGTTTATTTTCTTTGTGTGTGTGTGTGCATGTCTGTAGAACTGTGTACACATATACATTTTCTTCCTTTCAAAATTCTTCTTCACCTTCCTCTTGAACATCCATTGGAAGAGAAATAACTCCCAATTTTTGCCCAATTAGGACTCAAGATGTCTAGATGAGAAAACAAATGTACCCCAGACAATGAGATAAATTCGGTGACACTAAAGTCTGAAAGAAAAGTTTATTTTAGCAAACTTATTCTAGTCAAGTTTTTTTTTTTAAGGAAGGTGCCTTTAATTTTGTCTTAAAAGTTGAATAAGGGCTTGCCAAATACATGAATAGAAATGAGATGTTTCAAAAATGATGACTTCAAAGGCAGCTGCATCTTCTGAAAGAAAACACCTCAGTTTCTCAGGGATGCAAGCCAAAATGGTTGGCACATTCACCATTTAAAACTATACAGTAGAATTCCCAACATCATTAATGGGGAAGAGCTTTAGTCTACACTACAGAAAGCCATGGTAAGGTACCATCTCTCATACTCAGTGATAAACTTTGGTTTATCACATACTTCTCTAAGTTGCAAAATATAGATATATACATATACATATCAGAACATTTTTCCTACTTATTTCACATGATTAATTTTTGCATCCGATGAGAATACATACCTCTTTTGTCTCAGTATCACATTTTGGACTTAAATTGTGAGCTACACAATCTCACTTAGAATTGAATAGTTACTCACTTGTGATTTGTGGATGAGTTTTTACAATGAATTCATAAGAAATTAGAATCAATACAATGACACTACTTTACTCCACATCAAAAGTTGGGGGGAAAGACTTTTAAAAATCTAGTTACAATAGAATTTGACTGATTTAATTATTGCAATTTTAAAATGTTAGTCTTGCATATCATGGGTGTGAAATAGTTGTCTATGCTGTCATTCAGAGGTATTGTAGAATGATACATCTGAGCTTTATGCAAATTGTTATTTATTAAATTATGTTTTTCTCAGGATGTCAGTAATGGAATCCTTTATAACAACCTGAAGTTGCAGATTTTACTTGTTACTGATGATGCAGTTCAGGATCCTGTAATAAATTAGTTTTCAGCTTCAGTGTTTTTAGTTCCTACTGTGTTCACCCTTGAAAATTAACCTATATAAATATCCTTTTGTAAATACCTGTTTTCCATTTTAGGAAAATTTTCAGCACTCTTCATTTATTGACAGACCAGGATGTGGGAGATCCCCTACAGATGTGTTCATTAATAAAAACACCTACCAGTGGATTTTATTAGCCACCTACTTCAAAACTTATTAACTAATTAAAAATTGAAAATTCCCTCATCAGCTTTTAGGATCTAACTATTTCTTTAACCTCTGGTACTAATTTATTAGAGAAATAAAGTGAATTCTGTGCGCATGTATACTCTTAAATAACATTACAAGGCAGATTGTTAATAACAGGTCGTATACTGTCACTCCTGTTGTAAAGAAGAGTACATGACATTATTAAAATCTATGACATGGTTTAGAATAGTATAGTGAAAGATCACCAATTATATGTATTCGGCAGAGGTGTTGCCTTCTTTGTAGCAATCTAATATATGAAAATTATCTAAGTGGGCAGATAAATTATGATGAGGTTCTGATCACCAAAACCAGTTTATTACAAAATTATTTGCTCACAAAAATTTAGGGCAATTAATGTTTAAAGGATTTAACTATTATTTTGCAGGTCATTAAATTACTTGAGAAAAATATCTAGGTGGTTAAGCTATCAAAGTCAAAATATTAAAAGCTACTACCCATTGAAAATCAATACAATGCGAAGAGAAAATATATTTGAAAGTATAATCTGAGTCATTAAAAATATAATTTATTTGATTGAAACTTTGCAGTATATGCTGAATATATAACATTACTTATATTTATTATACAAAAGTGCAATGTCCAACTGTTTTCTTCTATTCAGTCAAAACATATTTGTTGTGTTACTTAAGCTGCACTGGCCTTAACCTGGGGATGCACTACCCTTGATCCAATTGAAGATAAGATACACACACACAGAAATTAAACAATAACCTAACTTATGAGATTGGATATGGTTTTACAGGTTCAGTACCAATAAGTGATACTATCAATAAGTGTTATGAGTTTATTCAGAAATAATTTTTGAGTGCCTCCTCTATATCAGGTACTATTCTAGGTGTTAGGGACACACTAGTGAATTAAACATGAATGTTGCTATCTTCATGGTCCTTACAAGTAGAAGACAAATAATAAGAAAGGTAAATATAAAAAGGTAAAATATATAGTTTATTAGGCCAGCTTTTACCCACTTCATGGTAGGAAAAGATCACTGAGCTTTATACAAATTCAAAAAGAATTATCAGGATGACAAAAAATGGGGAGAATCATTCTAGTAAGAATGATTAAGAATGTCTAAGGGGCACAGTGGAAGGTAGCTTGAATGTGGATATTAGAATCATACGTGTCGAGGACAGTAAGTAAAGGACTTTGAGGAGAGACACTTCTATTAGAAATGAGTGCGTGATGAGGTTTGGTACAAAAGTTGGAGCCAAAATAGCCAATATGGTCATTATATTGTCAGTGATTGGGGAATGAACAAATTTGTGAAAAGGGTGTGTAGCAAGACTGATATGGAAGTGATGGTACAGGGAGGCAGCTGTGTATTGGAAAAAGAGCACTAATCTTTTCACAAATCCCAGGTGGGATCCTGGCTCTCCCAATTATCACCTTGTGAGAATAGGTACTCTACCCATCAAAATTACAATTTGCTTATTGAAAGTAAAACATTTGTTCAGTGAATTGACGAATGAATAGAATCCTTTATTGGTTTCTCATGGTGCTTAATAAATTATTACATATGTAGTGGCTTAAAACAACTTCCACTTATCATCTCACAGATTCTATGGGTCAGTAATTCAGGCAAGGCTTAGTTGGCCCTCTGCTCGGGGTTTCACTGGGCTGCGATTTCATCAGAGGCTTGACTGGGGAAAAATCTGCTTCAAGTTCCCTTGGGTTGTTGGCAGAATTCATATCACTGAGGTTGTAGGATGGAGATCTCTGTTCTCCTAACAGCAGTTGGCTGGGGTTGCTCTCAGTTCTTAGAGGCTGCCTGCCTTCCCCTGCCAGGTAGTGCTCTCCATAGCCCTCTCACACTGTCGCAGCAAGGAAGAAAAGTCTCTCTCTTCTGTCTACCTAGGCAGAGTATTATATAACATAGCATAATCAAAGATGTGATTATGCATTTCCCCTTGATTGGATCAAGTCATTTGTTCCACCTGAATTCAAAAGGAAAAGATAGTACAAAGTTGTAACTGCAGGGGTCAGGAAATATTGGGATCACCTTAGGGTCAGCCCACCACAAATGGGCTTCTTAGAAAACTTAGAGCCAAATTTGTTGGTCACTCTTAGCAAAAACGTGGGTGACTTCTAACCTCATTTATGACCCTTTCTAATGATCTCATTTTTGCTTATCATTCTTTCTGCTTTGTAAAAATTTCAGAGGAGGTATTCCTTTAAAATCATCTTATATCATTTTTAGAACAAAGGAAAGGAGAGAGGGAAAAATTAATAAAAACGGGAAATAATTCAGTTGAGGAAAGTGAGGAAAGGAATGGGAAAATAGAAAATAGATACTGGAAACAGGACCTTTTTGATATTATGTCACAGGGGAGGTAATAAAAAATCTAGAATATGGAAGATGCAGTGGAAATAGGAAGGAAAGGATGTATCTGTGAAGGTATTATTATGCAAGAATCAAAATAAAGTATGAGCTGCTAGTACATTCTGACTGGCAGGATTTAGAGATTAAAATATAAGGAAATTTTTAAGATGACTCCATGAGCCTAGGAGATTAGAAAAATGGGGATAGAAATCATAGAACTTGGAAAGACATGAAGAAAAAAATATTGTGGAGGAAAAGAAGACTAGTTTTAATCAAGAAATGATAGCACTTTGGTGAGCAGAGAACTTTTCTAATATTCTTTTCTAATATCAAAATTCTTTTCTAATATCCATGTTTTAGAAAAAGGAAACTGATGACTTAGGGTATTCAATTACCCTAACAAAGGTCACACAATCAGTCAGGGGCACATCCAGGACCCCAACCCAAACTTTTTGATTATTTGTAGCCTAACATGACTCTTTATTGGACCACAGTTACTTTCTAATATTGACTATTTGGTAAAAGAAGAATATATTATAGAAATAAATAATAAAGGCATAGTGATAATAGATGAAACACGGGAAGGTAGCTGCACTACAGAAAGATATTTAGGTGTCATTTGGGTAGAGATAAAGCATTCATCAGATTAGATCTCCAAGAGAAGAGTAAAGAGAGAAAGACAACTAGCCATGAGATAAACTTTAGCAACATTTATATTTTCGAGGCAGAAGGAAGAAGAAGGTACAGCTACCACAGACACAACTTAAAAGGATTGAAGACTATTGAATATTATCATTTTGCCAAGTATTTAGCATGCAATTTTTAGGTACAATATTTTAAGCAACCTCACCCAAGAATGGTGAAAAGTTCACCTGAGGACAAAAAACTATGTAATTTGTAAAATTACATTTGTAAGTATCATAAGAGACTAGCATTCTGAAATTAAGAAAGGTTTTTAATAAATAAGGCATTACTATTTGGAGAAGACAGAGAAATTCCTTTTCAGA
The DNA here is from genome assembly GCA_023783475.1 of Daubentonia madagascariensis. Taxonomy (NCBI): domain Eukaryota; kingdom Metazoa; phylum Chordata; class Mammalia; order Primates; family Daubentoniidae; genus Daubentonia; species Daubentonia madagascariensis. Next base: position 15,970,574 of record JAKFHU010001684.1, on the reverse strand, counting down.
CTAAACTATTTAATGACAGTATGTAAGATGAAGATAATTTGGTTGTTTATTAATAAGATGCAAGTTACTTCCCTAATGAACCATTTTAATCAGTGATCTATCAGTTAATCAGTGTTAATCAGCGTTTCATTACTAAATAAGGACTTCATGATGAGGTGGACAAACTCATAGTGTTGCATGACTAATAAGCAGACATTCATTTTTTTCAAAAGGATTTTCATTATTAAGGTCTATAATATTCCATTACGAAAAGACAATCTTTAGGTTAGCAGAGTCCAGGGGCTTGGTGAGAGAAGTCCAGCCCTTGTGATCATCTGATGTTTCTGAGATAAACATGGTCACTGGTTAAATGTTAAGCTCCTCCAAGTACAAGGACCTGGAGAAAATGTTGGTATTGTTTGTTTTAAGTAAAGAGACAGAATAGTCCTAGACAAGTTTTTCTTTCATGTTTAATTTTTTTCATGTTCATGTTCCTTTTTCTTATTAATGATATTACTTATGTCAAATCTTTAAAAGGATAAGATTCTAGGATGTTAAGATAAAAAATAGAACAAGTCTTTGAAAGTAGCTGTTCAACCATCCTCTTTGCTTGGGTCTCTGGAACATTAGATTCAGTTTTGAGTATCGTGTTGTAAATGTTGGGTTTGTTACATCTCATCCAGATTCTTGGTGACTAATTTGCCTATAACTAACAGATTTGGTGAATCATCACATTGTAGACACTTTCAGTTCTGGGCCTGGGGTACTCAGACCTGGAAAACCAAATCTCAATCCTGGTCACATCAAGAAAATGTTAAGAGGTAGGTGATGCTATAATCTCAGAACTTTATGCCTTTATCTCTTCTCCAGACTGTCTGGCTTTTTGCGTAATTACCCGTCTTTTTTTTGTTGTTGTTCAGGGAGCCTAACACATTTCCAGGTGGTGTTTAAATTCTTTTTTCCTCAATGGTCACATTTATTTTATGTTAAGTGATTTACAACATTATTTCTTATATTGAGACAAATAGGTGTATTAAAGACTGAAACTTTAAAAATTATATAAATTTTAAAGATAAAAAGACCTCTCAAAGAAAAAACATGTTTACAGTAGGCCATTTTATGCCCAAAGATCATAGGTATTTCAGAATTTCAGCTCTCAGTTATTGGAAAAATTTTTAGACCTGAAAAGGATTTTGGGGGAATTGGAGTGAAGCAGAAGGTTTTGTCTTGAATTTCAAAATGGAAAACTTGAGCTGAAAAAAAAAAAAAAGAATAGCAGAAAAGAACTGAACATCTATGGTCTTTTTCTACCTTTTTGTGTGAGAGAATCAATTATAATGATGACATTTTTTTTCCTCTTTCTATCTCAGAAAATATTCAATTGCACATAAACAAAATACTAGTTCTCAAATGAAGATACTTATAATTAAAATAATGCAGTAGAGGTCTTTAAAATATACTCATAAAATATCAATAGATACCCTGTCAACACTTTTTAAACATAAGAAATGCAACTATGAAACATGTAGAACAAAATCAGTAATGGAAGAAAGTTTCTCACAAGTGTTATTAATGGCACAATCAGAAATCCAATTAAATGTAATCTATTCCCTACAATAAAAGTGTCCTAGCATAGAAGTATATATTTTTTTAGAAAATCCCATATATCACATAAATCAAAAAGACACTTGCCTAGGAAATTCCTTAAAGAGCCTAATAAATAAATAAATCTCATTGTTTGTACTGGCATACTTACTGGGCAAACTTTATAACTTGGAAGAATATTAAAATAATTCCTATCAGGAAATTCGAATTAGCATAGCACGCAGACTCTTTTAAGCATCGTCATAGCTCATTAAGAAAATTATGCCTGCAGCTCCTTTCTCCAAGTACGTATAAATATGCAAGACTAACATAATTATATTTTAAGACATTTTCCATGTTTAAATAACATTACTTTTTTGAAACTTTAACTTTCATTGATCCTCAGCCAAAGAACCCAAAAGTGAAGGACCACAAATATTTACTAATCTGTATATTATATAAACTTGAGACTTATAACATATTTACTTAAGTTTGAATTAGTTCCTCTAAATTTAATCATGAGATAATTTTGTCTGTAGTTGTTTTGTCCATGACTTTTATCAAAACTTTTTTAAAACTTCATTTTAAAATAATTTCAAATAAATTTAAAATATGTTGACTTTTTGCTTTAAGAAAACTTAAAATTGATGCAGAGTGCTATAATCTGTAATTAGTTTGTATGTTTTGAGTAATGTGGGGTGATCCTTTCCAAACTTGTGAAATTAATATGATAAGCAAAAGCATGTAAAATATTTTAAATAATTACTTACTCCATGTTATAATAAAATAGCCTAAAATCTATCTTCATTGTTTTCTGTCCGGAAACTCTCCAGAGAAATTCACCATTATACATATAAATGTTTTTCTCTGACTACCAATATTTGGCATCCTCTATATTGAAGATAATTGAAAACAAAAAAGAAAGAATGCTTTATGTTCTTGATGAAATATTTGTTTGTACTGATTTACAAACAGTGAAATATAGCATAAACACATTTAAAAGATAAGTGAGAAATTGAGAATATTAATACAAAAGCTTTCATATAATTAATATATGAATCTTTTCAATAAATCATTTTTAAGCGATCACATAATAGCAATGTGGTTGAAGTATAACCAATCCAAAAGGAAATACAAATGCCTGCGAAACCAAAAATAATGTTCAATCTCATTATACTAATTGGAAAAAATAAACATAAAATGACATTATATTTTTCAAAACAGTATTCATCTGGTTAGTGTGAGATAATAAACATTCTCAGGAAATGCTGATGAGAGCATGAATATATTGAAATGAAAAGATACTGATTGTTCCGACCCTGGGCACTGCAACGGCTAGATGGCTATGGTGATAGAGTAAATTACGAATTCTAATTTTGTGATCAGAGATGGTGCAGAAAAAGCATGGTAGGGGTAAGTGGGACAGAAGGCTGGAATAAAACTAGGAGTTTGAACTATTCCTTTCCTCTTTTCTACCTCTTTTTTCTCTACTTCCCCCAAAAGAACAAAAACCTTATCATCTGTCACTCGGAAGAGTAAATATAGTACAAGTCAGTCTATCTCAGGTATTGGAAACATCCATTTCTGTGATGAGTTATAATAAGATGAACCCCTTTGGTTAATAGGAAGCCTCTAAACTTGGTTTGTGCAAAATGAATATATTCTTTTAGTTAAATTAGTTGGAGCAATACAATACATTAAAGTTTTTTCTCATCAATCAATTAAATATTTATTGTGCAAAGCATACACTCAGCATGTCTTTGTGTAGTTTTAAGTCCCTGCTGAGAAATGCCTCTGAAAACCATGTCATTCAAGAAATAAAGATGAAACTTTAGACGTGTCACCTGGTGGCTGTCTTTACAGTAGACTTATTTCACATTGTTCCCAAAAGGATAAGGGATAGAAGTAACATGGAAGAAAATTTTCTGAAAAACCTATAAATACTTTGTAATAAAAGAGTTCATTATTTTGTGAGCCAGGCCATCTTTTAAAAAAAAAAAATCATTTGCCAATAATCTACTAGTGCCGAGGATTCAGACAGGAAAACAAGCAACACATGCACTCAAGGACTTTATAATCATGTTTCTCTTCAGTTATAATTTTCAAACGTGAATTGTTAGTCTTGTGGCTTTGAAATTCAAAGTTGTGAGTAGAAAAAAATGGGCTACTTATTAAATTCTATCCGTTTGATAGGTTAGCCAAGCTACTGATCCTATTGCCTGACGATAAATGTGAAGCATATTTGTGTTAAAGAAATTCACTATCTAAATTTTTATAAAGGATCTAGCATAAATGTTTTTAGTGTTGAATATGTTAATAGTCAACAAAGAATAAGATAGAAAATATCACCTTTTCTTTGGTAGGAATGTAGGTAATTTGAAAATCATCAACACATCTCCATGGAATTTACATAAGTTATGGTACAGATTCTTTGAGCTCATTAAATTGAAATATTTTAAACTGAAATGTGCACAAATATGTAAATGTTTGACAACCTTCCCCCAGTCAATAGCAATAAATATTGTCTAATAAAATTGAAAAAGTATTACTAAAATAAATTGTAAGAAACTTACAACTTGTATTAAAAATATTAGAGGTGATTCCTGAAAAAGTCCCAAAAGAAGTATTGTATTTTCAACTATTTCCTGTAAGTTTCTAAAATTATAGTCACACAATACTTTCTTCCTCCTCCTCCTCCTCCTCCTCCTCCTCCTCCTCTTTCTGGTCCTCCTTCATCGTCTTCTTTTTCTTCTTCTTGACTATTTTAAACAGAATCGTTCTTTAAGGGCTAGAGAAAATGGCCTATCTTCTGGGTGGTTAAATTACATGTCAAACATTTCAGAGCTTAGAAAGCAGCTAATGAGAACGTAATATTAAAATGTCAAACATGTACATACCATTTTCTTCCTCTTACTGCCTCTGAAACCCTCTGGTAACAACATATAATGATCTGTTTAGGCTTCGGTCTATTGTTCCCTTTCCTCACTCATATTTAGTAATTACTTTCTCCTCAAGGCTGCACTTTTCTGGAAGAAAGTAAATTTCCAAAGCAGTGTTCAGTTTCGAATTAAATTCTGCTTATATGACAGCAAAGTCACATTAGGAGACTGAATTTGACAGCTTGTAGCTTTTCTCATTTATTTCCATCTCTGTAAAGTGCCTTACAAAATACTCAAGTATATTTTTCTCAGTTGGGGAGGGTTTTTTTCTTAGAAAACCTTCTGATTGACTGCCTTTGGATAATACCAGAGAAGATTTTAAACTGCCTGGTATGTATGTGTTATCGTCTTTGCTATTCTAACAGGTAATGAGAAGGGAAAAGGAAAAGATTTGGGTGAGCAAGTCCTGAATAATTGAAAACAAAAATGCTAATGTAGTGACAAGACATCAATGTTTGATGACCAAATGTCGATTGGAAATTTTATGATCAGTAGCACTTCAAAGAAGAATGTAATATGATGTAACATGTTTATAAAAACACATTCTTTCCAATTCTAGTTAATGTTCAAAGTAAATTTACATGACAAATTGTTAGTGCCCCACAATAGTCAATAGGATGAGTATAGAATCATCCTCAGGAAATGCTTCATGAATAAGTGTAATCATTGAGTGAGCCAAAGTGTACAATTCAGAATTTAATAGTGGCCATAATTGCTTTGCTATTGTTTTTAAGTGCAAGGTCAGTCTAATATATGATAGTTATGATATTAATAACAGTTTTGATGTGATGTTTGTCATGCTCAAGTATGAGTGGCTTGCACTCATGTCAACCATTAGCCTATAAAAAATAATTTGGAACTACTGTCAACACTTGGAGTCTCTGTGCACATAAACAAAGAATGTGATGCCATATGGTCCATTCATTAAGCTGGTAAATATTATTTGTGGTATTGCATAGTTCTGTACTATAAAGCTAAGTATTTTTGTGTTTCTCAGGGCATCATTGGAGTAATTGTATACTTTATGCTGAGACAAGAGCTGTGACTACAAACTGGAGGAAGGAAATTACTAAGGAGCGATAGAGAAAGATGATCCAGTATTGGCTCTTATACCTCAAACTGTCCGTCTTAGATTTCCTCCCTCATAGTCCAGAATAATGTGTAATGGCTTTCAATGATCTTAATTATTCATTCATTCTTTCACATATATTTTTAAGTGCCTCTTATGGGCAAGGCACTGGAGATTTAGGGCAAAATTAGACAAACACAGCCTCATAGAGAAACAGGTAACAATGAATTATACAAAGGAGAGATGGAGAGTGTTAAGGGTGTATAACAAGGCTTAACCTAATCAGGGGGTCAGGGAGGACATCTCTGTCCAAAGTCGTATTTAATTTGAGATATGAAGGAGTAAGAGTTAGCAAAGAGAAGTGGGGAGGAGGATGTAGGTAGATTAGGCCACGAACAAATGTGTTGTCTCCTTGGATACCTTCTTCTAGATATATATTCTCTCTCCGATCCCTTGTTAAGTGGAACTTTCTGTTAAGCTACTGGGATTTATCTGAAAGTTGCTCTCCTTGACTCCAGTGCTAACATTTAAGGGGTAGTCAACTCCTTCCTCATCTCAAGCCCCTGAAACATCCCTAAAGTGTAACCTGAGGAAGGGAACAGATACAGAGCATGGTGGTGATGTCTGGGCAACTAGCAAGTGAGAAATACGGCAGTCTTCTGTTGTTGGAGAGAGATTTTTATGCTGGGATTGTTGTGATTCTTTTTAAAACTCTGAGGGACTAGGAGAGCGATCTCTGTAGTAGAGAAAATGTTAATGTGTACTAATTAACTGACCATTAATTTTATAAATAAGCATCCAGTTTATAAAAACGGCTAAAGGAAATAATTCAATATGCTTTTTTCTGGGGGCAGGGCAGAGATAGTTTATAGCATTGAGCACAATAGCAAATGCTCCGCTTTCGTACTGCAGCTTTAACTGGACCCTGAGTCCTGGGAGGCCATGTTGGGAGATTGAGGATAAACACTGTGTTGGGTTCAATTGAAGTTTTCAGACGAGTCAATCTCTATTCTGTCTGTCTGATGACTCTATTTTTCTGTGTGTTCTAATCAAAGACATAATTCACTTTCACTCAAACAAAATGCTCCACCAGGTAAATCATGACTGACAGCCTGACTTGAGTTCAATCCTGGTTCAATATTGCCCTGCTAACATGTCAGTTATTGGAAAAGGACTGTTGATCGATTTCTTTCATGTACACATTATTTTGATTCACAGTGATTTGAAGCATCAGAATTTCAAGTACAATTATATTCTGTCTAAATTGCCACCTCCAGCGTTCCCAGTCACCTGCCCTTTCTTTCATTGCTACACACTTGAGCATACACGTTCCTTGTCATACGAGAGGATATTACTTATAAAACTTTCCCTTGCATGACATTAGTTTCAATAGGAAAGAATTTTTCTGCCTGAATTAATATGAAAAATAATGTTTTTTTAATATATACCGAAAAGTCCATTACATACATAGTAGTGAAAACTAGTCTCTTTCTCATAATTTGCATTAGATAATTTCAATATAACACATAATTTTATTTTCTTATGATTACATTTAATTTATGGCCATCATGATAGGGCTAATAAATAAGATTGATGGTATTGTTATATTTCAGTTTTGTATTAAACATCAAAAAATGGAAAATTTCAGTCATGGGCAAATGGATTACACAAAATGATAGTAATAGCTTGGCTTGAACTAGTTTATATCAGGAAATTCCAATGTGTAATAGAGAAAATTCCCTGCACTAATGTACTTTGAAACTAGAGTTTTTGGAAGTGGATTGAAGGATGAGAGTCTGGAAATATGTAGTTATTATTTATAGTACATAATGTAGTGTGGATGATTATGTATCTGTTTCATTATGAATCATTACCACCAACTGGTACTACTGGAAATTATGCCATAAACTTTCCTACTATTTAACAATGTTTTTTATTTGGGTTGTTTTAGGCAACACACAGAAGAATATTTCCTCAATTTTAAAAATTGTAACAGAATACGTTAATAGGAATATATTAAGAGTAAATGATGTTTGACTTATAAGAATGAACACTTGAAAGCTGGTGAAAAGTTTAAGTTAAGCTCACAGAAATCAAACTGAAATCATTCAATTGTTTATTTGAAGGTGCAATTATATTAACATATTCTATCATAATTTTATAATTCAGGAAATAATCTTCTGTGTATAATCAAAATTACCCAAACAATAAACACTACTATATAGTTAAATGTAATATGGTTTTATGCATTGATATTATTTTGTTTTGTTCTTGCATGTGTGACAGAATATATACACCTAAAATAAAAGTGACTGTTTCATTTTAATGATTTAAACACGTCTTGTATCATTTGATCAAGCCTATGGATTTTATATTTCTTTTGCGTAGCTCAACAATGCAAATATTGGGATTGCAGATAAGAATTCAATTAGCATTTCAAAGAGGTCAAATTAATTCCCTCTCTGACGGTTGCTGTTATTTCAGTCTACAAAGTAAAACTCAATTCTGTAGTGTAAAACAACTTTAAAAATCTTACCTATCACTTTGTTCAGAGAGAAACAGCACTAGCTCCTTTTAACTCAATAGCTTGTGAACTAAAATCTTGAAATTATAACTGCTTTGTATTTCTATTTTCTTAAAAGGTTGTTATGAGAGATTTTAGAGTTAATGTTTGTGAAGTGCTTGGGACCATGCTTGGCATATAATAAATGCTCTATAAACATAATAATAAATAATGAAATACCCAAAATCAAATGAAGCATTATTTCCTATAATATTACTTCCGTGATTCCAAAATCAATACCAAAAATCAGTGACATACTGAGGGAGAGGGGCAGTAGGTGTGTTCTTTCTTGGGCAATGTCAATAACAACAGTAGTAAACTGACTAAAAATTAGTCTGCTTCTCAACTGTCACTGTGCACTGGTAATTCTAACCAATGTCAGTGATAAAACATTTCCCTTCCTTGGAGTCAACCTCGCTGACAGCCCTGTTCCCTCTGGTATGCCACTGCAGAAAATAATAATGAAGAGACAAATATTTTTGATTTCTTGAATGATAAAACTCTAGTTTTGTGTTCCCAAACTAGATATCAAATGTACTTATAAATCAATGTTTGGTGGCATTTATCAGATAAATCATTTCCCAGACATATTTAAAGACTTTAGGGCTAGCATCATAATGCTATTTATCAATAAAATCAAATTAATAAAGGGTATTCTTTTTCAAAATAACCCTCCTAATTACTTAATACCTGTCTTTCCTATTAGACTATGATCCATGAAGACAGGGAACATGTCTACCTTGTTCAATGATAAATCACGGTTCCTGGCACATGTGCATATTCAATAATTTTTTTCTTTGATGTCAGAGTACATGGAGCATATTCAATAATTTTTTTTCTTGAATGTCAGAGTTAATTACTATTAACTACTAATAAAAGTTAACAAAAGTCTTCTGTTCATGTAGTCCTACAATAGTCATAAATTTTCATTTTCTTAATATAACACTGAGAGATATTCTGAGTTCCATTTTTTAGTTCATGTGATATTTCCATGTGGAACACAAAATAGGAATTAATAATAATAATATCTAATATTTGTTGAGTACTTACTATTTCTAAGCAGTGTTCTATGTACTTTACGTGTCTAAACTCATTTAATCTTCATACCTATTATCCCCAATTTACAGAAGACAATTCTCTTGATGAACGAGTATTTTAATTGATGAGACATTACAAATAATATAATTGAGGAACATAATCATGTGTTATGAAAGGTAAAAAGTGTGGTAGAATACGGATTAAAGAAGAAACAATAAGTATCGGCTAAAAGGCCAAAAATAGGATGCAGATTTCCTGTTGTTTTTACTTCTACTCTTCTTCACTTCTTTTATTTCTATATTTCATTATATTTTCTGTATTCCCCCCCAAGTTGCAGTGGTATTATTTCTCAGAACAAATAAGAGCAAAGGAAGGTATTTCTTCTTATGACTCTGCACTGATCCTATAAAATTATGGAGAATGATGGTTAAAAGGGAAATTACAAACTACAAGACCTTGAGCAAGTGATATACCTTCTCTCTGCCTATCTCAACTTTCCTTATTTATAAACTTAGTGGAAAAAGAAATACATGTATGCATTTATCCATTACAAATTATTATGCTTATTGATGCTTAAATTGTCCCATATTTGGTTAGTGACAGCCACCTCAGGTTGGTTTCTTTTGACATGTTACTAATAATATTTGATGGCTTCTTTGCTTTCTGGTTTGACAACAAGATCCACTCTCAACTTTTTAATTTATTTACCCTCACAATGAATCAGCCATTTCTCCAAGGAAAAATAGTTTCTTTTCACAGAGAAAAAAATTTAAAGAAGCAAACTTTTTTAATATTGCCTTTGTTTAGAGCTCTAGATTAGCCTTTTTGAAAGTTACAAAGTTACCTTACTTTCAACAAAATTATAATCCATTTGATGAGATTCAAATTAAATACAAGAAAGATTAAATTATAAAACAAATGCATATCTAAATGTTTAAGACAAGAGGGATTTCATTTGGAAATTAATCTTTGGCCTTGTGGCTTGCTCTGAAAATAATTGCCCTCAGACAAGGTAAAGATTGCTTCAAATCAGGCCGGTCAATGAAAGAGTTATGAATGAGATGAACCAGTTCTCAAAGGATGGGAGTTATTAAAAATGGAAGAAATAGAAAGAATAAAAACATTCCAGGCATATAGAATAGCAGAGAAGACCTAGACCATGTTGTGAAGATTGAAAATAAGTTTTTTGAGCCAGGCACGGTGGCTCACGCCTATAGTCTCAGCTACTCGGGAGGCTGAGGCAGGGGGATTGCTTGAGCCCAGGAGTTTGAGCAAGGCTGCAATAAGCTACGATTGGTCACTGCACTCCAGTCAGGGTTACACAGCGAGATCACATCTCCAAGAAAATAATGTTTTTTTTTATTGAACAGACATTTGGATATAGAAATAGCAGAATAATATTTTAACAGGTATGAACAATTATAATAAGATGATAGCATCTATGTTGGAAGGAGGCGTAAGACAAAAGAATGATAGTGACTTTCCCTGATCAGCAGTTGTATTACTTATGTTTAGGGTAAAACTGAGCTGCTATAACAAAGAGATCCCAAATTATAGTGGCTTAAAAACTATACATTTTGCTTATGAAACAAGTCTGATGTGAGCAGTTCAGGTTTGTATGGAAGCTCTTCTCCTAACAGTCATTCAGGGGCCAGGTTCCTTCCAAGTTCTTGTCCCATTATCTTTTAGGACAATGTTGTCATCTGCATGGTTAAAGCTGGGTCACTCTGTATCTGGGTTCCAGACAGAAAAGAGAAAGAAAATGTAGTGGACACATACATGATCTCTCAAGTCCCAAAGAAGGATGTGGCATGTGTCACTTCCACTCATACTCTACCAGTGAGAATTTGTTCATATGTCCATACATAACTACAAGGGAGGCAGGTAAATATAGTCCAGCTGGGCAGTCATGTGCCTGGTATATTTCTGTTACTATCAAAGAGGAGAAGGGAAGATTTTAGTGGAGAGTTAACAGTTGCTGTCACACCCGTCTTTTTTCTTTCACACCTTCCTGTTTTGTGCATTTCCGTATTTTTTCAAACATCATTATTTTCAGTTGCCCCATCAGTTTCCTTAATTAAAATGTCGTCTTATCCTTCCTGTCCTGAATATTTTAACTGAGCTCATCAGTCAGAGACCAGTCAGGAGAAAGAAACCGTAACAGTAGTTTGAACGTGGAAAGTTTAATGTAATTATTAACTACTAACTGGATATTAAATACTAAGAAGTAAAGAGAATTCTGGAGAATTCAGAAATAGCAGATACAGAGAGCAGTTACAACTTGCAGGGTTGAGACATACTACCCAAGGAAGAAGCAAACTTGGAAGAGCTCCCACTCCCTGCCTCCTACTCTGTCCTCCAATGCTGAGATTCAGACTTTGTTGAAGGCATAGCTGGATGGTAGAATGTGCTGAGGTGATGCAGACCAGAGCTACCTAGCATGAAGCCACCTGCCAGTGTACTACTGAAATCTACTGGGAAGTTGCCTGCTTGGGAGGTGGTGAAACTCACTAGGAAACGTTGCACAGGGACTGCTGGTGAAACTTGCTGGAGAGTACCTCTCGGTGTCCTCCACTGCAACGGTAGTCATGCCCCAAAAGCAAGAATTATAAATCACACCAGAACCAAGAAGAGAAGCCCTTCCTCCTGTAGTACCCTTCAACACCCCCTGCCAACAAAGCTTAAGATCTGCCAGCTGGCAAAGGAGATGTGTTTATAGGTCCAGGTCCAGTGTCATTAAACAGGGCAGGTGAGGTGGATTTGTGGCTGAAAGGCAATAAATTGATGACAGGTACACTGGACACGCTGTGAAACTTTTGTTTAATGTGTTTGTTATTTTATCACAACAAGATTTCTCATTTTGTGACTGAGATGAGCTGTCATGGTTTTTACTCTCAATGTAAGCAAACAAAAACTCCAAAAAATAAGGTTTTAATTCATGGATAATATGCAATCTGTAAATTTCCCCTCCTATTTCCCTGTGTCATAATGGCCCTCAACAAGTTCCTCACCCCTACACACAGTGACCATGAAGAGAAATTTGGTTGAACAATAGTGGATGTCTACTCTTTCATAGTCTTAGCTAAAAAAATTATTAGGGTTCATTTATTTCCTATTTTCACACAAGGCGGTATCTATTTCGTAGGCTTGCTTGTGACCATCTCCTCAATGACCCTGTCATTGTCAGCGTGAGTAGTGAGAAAACAAAAATCAAAGCTGCAGATGTTTTCCTAGAGCCATCTGGCTCTTTTGGAAGGTAATTTACTTACCTAAAAATAATCACATGCATGTGGACTTCCCCCTCCTTTAACGTAACATATTCCTAAAACTGTTAACATTCGTTCTGTTGAGTTTACCAAAAAAAAAAGCATTTCTCCTGTGCATACTGTTCTTTTGTTAATATTCATATGCAGTATCTGAGGAAAAGAAGCAACTCTTACACATCCTAGGAAGCAGGAAAAATCTGTTGATGAGATTTTTTTTAAAAAATCAAAAACGTTCTTTTAGGCACATTCAATCAGTGAGTTTGTGTTTTTTTTCTTTTAAGTGGCTATAATAGTGTCACATTTTGAAGCAGCAATTTAGAGTTTGATTCTAAACTAATTTTTTATATGCAGAGTTCTGAAAGGTAGATTTCCAATAGGCTGTGATCATCTTTGAACATTTCTGGCTGTGCGTAAGCCTGCCAGCATTGGAAATTTGAATTCTTCAAGCATGGGCATTGCAAGTGCCCTGTGGATATAATAATCTGAGGCACACACTAGGGCCTCATCCATCATCCTTTCTTTGGTTGGTTGAATAACGATAAAGGCAGTTTAAGGTTGTAGGTGCAAGTCGCTGCTGATGAGACATGGTTGTAGGAGACATATCATCCCAGAATTACCCTGAGTAATCGGTGGATGACTTAATTATTATTACATCATAACTTTTTTTTATACTATGAAATGCTAATGGTGAGTGCTCGGGTAATGCACATATGTACCAGCTGAAAGGTCTCTGCTAATGGTGGGCTTAGCTAATATGGCCCCATAATAACACGAGCATGCTCTCTAAGGCTAGGAGTATTTAGGGACCACACTTGGTAAGTGTCTAAAGTTTTAGTATAAGCTGATTCCTGAATCATAAGACTAAAGATATATGACACAGTAAATACCTAGCACACGCCTGTATTCCAAATTATAAGTTAGTTCTATGATAGTAAAATCGGTTTAAAAAGAAAACTATCGATTTTATGCTAGTCTCCATAATTTTACCTGACTTACTAATACCCTAAATCATAAAGATGATGCTTTTTTACATTTTTAGCTTCTCAGAGTGTTTTGAAATAGCTTAGAAGGAAGAGCAAAGTAGAGAAACAGCTGTCCCTTGTTATGATTTTTTCCTGAACACAAACAGTTTTAAATTGCCGTAAATGGAAAGGCTGGAATGAATTCAAACACTATTTGTTTAAATACACTCAGCCTGATGTTTGTGTGTTTGAACCTTTGGAGAGGGTGGGTAGTGCTAGAAACTACTACACATTAACTTGTCGCACATGACAATATACGGTTATGGCGTCTCTTTTGCTTGTTAGGTAGAGTTGCATTGGTATCGTTCAGAAAATTTTGTGACAATAAATCACAAGAGATTTGAACTAAGATATCTGAACAGCAGCATTAAATCCTGAGGCATTTAGTGTGATTTTTATTCTGATTCCTCTTAGGAAAACAAAAGCTCTTTTAGACTTACATAGTTAACTGAGTTCAAGCAGGGTATTTCAGACTTTTATAATATGTCAGTAAAGAAATGAATAAATACATGTAGTCTTTTCTCTTTCCTTCTAACTTCTGAATATTTACTGTTTGAGAAGTTAGTCTATATGTAAAGGCCAGAAGTAGGAGATTCCTTTGTTTTCCCTCCATAACCAATTAAGTTTAAGGTAATCCCTATTCTCAAAATCCAACAGCTTTATTAAATATGTGGGATTTAAAAAATTGTCTAACAAATTACTTATTTCATATTTGAGGAAACAGCAGTACGGAAAGTTTAATAAACTTGATCAAGATTACAGGGCTCAAGGTTAGTGACACAGGCATAAATAAGTCCCTGGTGTTCAGACTCACAGTCTAGTATTTTTATTATAAAACCATTTTTGTGATTCACTTCAAGGATTTTTCTCTAGCTACTGTACCACTCCCAGACAGAGTAAACCGTTCAACAACTTCCTTCAAATTTCATCATTATACTGTTGCATAATATTGCAGATTATTTTCCTGTTTGACTCAGCCTTTTCAAGTTAAAACTGCTGTGATTTTACTATCTCACAGATCACTTTCAGATTATAAAGTGACATTACCAACCAAGCAGAAAGGAAGTCAAATACTGAGGAACATTAAGAAATGAGACTTATTTATTAGAGAAAATAATAATAAACTGTGAGTTAAAGGTCTTAAAGAGTTATAAACAGGAGATAAGAATCAATTGTTCTTTACCCCCACCACAGATCTAGACAAGGAAATAAAATAAAATTATGTCATTAGATGTGGTCACAGACTATATTTAGAGCAATACATATCCTGCATGCAATGCAAAATGGAGACACCTGAGTTCATGTCTTGGCCTTGCTTTGTACCTTTGGATAAACTGGTGAAACTCTGGGTCTCAGTTTCTGCTTCACTGCATGGCTGTAAGGATTAAATAAGATAATATATAAAGTCCCTGTCTAGTAAAAGAGTGCCATATGGTTGGTGCTCAATGAGAAATTCCTGTTTTTATTTTATTTTACTTATTTCTTTTATAATTATGTATTATTTTAATAATTAATTTCATAATATCTAATTCACCTTGCTCCCCCAAGTAGACACACATACTCCCCCACATATATGTATATTACATATATAACTATTTTTTTCATTTACTCTTAGCACAAACTTAATGCTCCTTGTATAGTGTAGAAAGAGTGAGTGCTCAATAAAGTTCGTCAGTGAGCTGAAATGATTAGAACATAATCATTTATGTGTATCAGTGAAAGACATCAGCCATGTTTGAAAACCATTCATAAATTAAGTTCTTTGAGGCACTATCCCATTTTTAGATAATAGTTTTCTCGGCTCTTCCAAACATCACAAAATATTCATTTCACAGTAAAATTCCATGTTATGGGGACATCTTTTTCCATATAACTGACATCAAATATATCTAAGCACATCTGTTCACCTTGATATTTTTATCATCCCTTATACCCTGTGTTATATCTGATCCTTGCATGGTCCAATAGCTTTTTAATCAACCTCACATTGCGATTCATGAAAAAAAGACATTTTCTGTACTTATTTTCACAGAGGAAAAATAATCTTTCCCTTTTGAAAACTCACTGTCCTTGAGCCCCTCCCCCGTGCCTTCTTCTGGTCCACGTCCATCTTATTCTTTCCTTAAACTGCATTTCACAGGTCAGGCTCCTCCTTTCCTCTCCCCTCTCAGCCCACAAGATGCCTGAGTCCATTCCATCCCAATTAAATACTCTCCCTTAATTCTACCTCCCCTAAATCACCTGTTTTCTTCCATTAACAAACAAAATCACATTGTCTATATGTGTAGTTTCATCTTTCTCACCTTTAATGGGCAACCTGATCTAATCTGGTTTTCCCTCAATACAGTATTGAAAATATCCTGTCAAAAATGCTGCTAACTGCTAAACCCAGTCAAGTCTTTTCAGGCTTTATCTTAGTTGATCTCCCTGCAGCATCTGATAATATCTTTTTTATTTTTTTTTTCTTCTAGAAAATCCTCTGTTGCATGGCATTCCCAATTCGTTTTCCTCATTCTTCTCTAACTTCTACTTTTTTTTTTTTTTCAGTTTCTTCTTAGGCTCTTTTCCCTCCACAATCCCTTAAATGCTATGTTTTCTAAGGCACCATCTTCAGCCCTCTTCTTTCTGTCCAAATTCTCTTTTGGAACCATTCCAATCATTCTCGATTTCATGTATATTGAGGAACTAACTCTAACATATATTATTTCTCCTGCCCTGGCCTTTAGCTCCTGAAGTCCCAGCCTGGGTTTTGCAATGATTTCTAGAACACTTACAACTCAGCCTGTCCCTTCATGCATCTTCTTCCTTCCATATTTGCTTTCTTGATTATTGCAAAAAGTATCTGTGTATTCATGAACCTCAGTCATTGTAAATTATTTTCTCCTTCATCCCACAACTGGCTAGTCTCCAAGTCCTACAGTCCTACCTCAGAAACATCTGGTACATGTTTCCTGGATTCCATTTTTGCTGATATTGTTCTAATTCCTTCAGAAGGTTCTCCATTTTCTAGTTTTTCTTTTTCTTTTCTAATCTAGCTTTCCTAATTCCAACAGAATACCCTCTCCAAGGCACAAATATAATAACATCCCTACTCAAAAAAAAATCAGTTTTCTCCTATGGCTTACATAGTAAAATATAATATTTTCAGCATTTTTTACAATCTGGACTTCATCACAAACCATATCCTCCAGGTAGCCCAAGTACTTTGAAGAATTTCAACTCCTCTGTAACTTTGTTCCTATTGTTTTATTCCTCTGCCTATATACAGGTACTACTCACACTCCAAAAATACACATCAAAAGTCTTACCTTGGCACACTTGGATTAGAATTGCTTTCATTATCTTATATTTATTCTTCTTCCTAGCACTCATAACAATGTGCCTTGGACTTCTTCAATACATTTTGAGTCCAACTACTACATACTATGCATAAAATAACATCCAGAGATAATGTGTACATCTAGAATCATCCTGGATCAAAAATATCCTGACAGGTTAATAAGATTTTTTGGATTTTTGTTTTGTTTAGGTAGGTAACAAAATTAATATTTTCAAATAAAAAATATGCAATTTCATAATATGGTAAGTCCAATTATCTATTTAAAGCACTTTGAAAACACATTTGCTGATTTTTACAAATCTCAAAGGCAGGCTTAGCACATAAACAATATGGATTATTGTGAAAAATCTACTAGAATATCTAAAGGTGTGAATTTGTATAGGGTTATATTTTTAGGCATAACGTTACATAAAGTATTTTTTAAGAGAAAAAAATGAGGCTTAGTTTTTAAGTTCTATTAAAACTATCTATAATATTAAATGTATCAGCTTTTACTCAAGACTGAACTTGTTATAGGAGCCTATTACAGCCATTTGTGACTGGTTTCACATTTACAAATTTGTGTTATCTATTTTCAAACATTTTTTCTTTAGTGCACATCTTTCTATGCATGGTAAAAGTTATTAACATCTCATTTTCTTAAAACATCAAAAGCAAGAGAAACTATTGTTAGGATGCATTGAGTTATAGTTAATAGAAATTCCAACATAAATTATCTTAAACATTACATAATAGGGTACTTATTGGATCATGTATCTAAAAATGAAGAGATTTCTGTTGGCAAAAGTAGCTAAATTTGTGTTGAATGGATCAACTCAGAAACAGCTTTGTGGCCAATGGAATACCATGTGCTGACTGGCTTACAATAGGATACTGGAATTTACCAGAATAGAAAAGAGTACTTATTTGCTTGAACCAGTCAAAAAAATACAAGTAATGGAGTGGGGAGGGCAAAATCAATTCTTCCAAATTACATGACTGGTATGCGTGGGGGAAGGGTAAAATGCATAAAATGAATGTTGGGAAGACAATTACAATGAATACCAATGAGAATAATTAATAACTCCAACTTCATTTAATGCTTTCACTCTGAAATGTTCTACATAAGACTGTGAAAAAATTCAACACAAATCAATGAATTAATTAAACTGCTTCCATGTTATAGCCAAAGAAAGTAAAGACTTATTGAACTAATTTTCAATTTAATGTCTTTCTAAATAAGCATAGAATTTGAGGACTGTTGGATATTATGCCAGACTATTTCCTGCTCTCTGTTAAAATCAATATGAAGTTATAGCACACTCATTAATGGCAAAGATTAGAGAATTTATATAAGCCTTGCTCTTTGCCCTCAAGAAATTAACAATTTTGGTTGTGGAGACAACACCTAAACATGTAAAGCAATTGAGGAACAACAACATTTAATGCATCGTAAAGTACAATTGAGGATACAATCATGATACAAGATAAATGCTCCCTTGAGAAAGGGAACTTGGTTGACCAGAATTAATGGAGGGTAGGCTTCTAGAAATAGGTGGGAATTGAGATGACCTTTGAAGGGTGGTAGAATCTGGATAAGAAGAAAAAGGCAGAAAATCCATTCAAGGTTAAGAAAATGAGACAAGCAGGTACAAATCGTTTTGGAGGCATACCTTGGGTATATGCATAGGAGTCTGGAAGCTGGACAAATAGGTTACAAAGAACAGGAAATATGGCCTCTCTGGAGAGATAAGTCCTTGTTCAAGACTAATGTTGGAGAGTATTTTATAGTTAAGGTCAGGATAGGTTATACCTAAAATTCTAGCATGGGGACTGGTTTCAGAGGTATAAAAATCGGGCATTCATCATCCGAGGAAAGACAAGATCAAAGTAGTAATCTTTTAAAAATGTATCTGTCTTAGACTCATACAATTCCAGGCACAATGAGAACAAAGAGATAGGTTAAGATGCAGTTTTAGTGAGAGAAATTGTATATAAAGTCCAGTGTGACAAGAAAGAGTGAATACAGGAGTCTTAGCCAAAATCAGTTTCAGGGTCAGAAAGTGCAGAAGTAAGATGAGGACCTTGTAACTCTTATAAGATGGTGAGGCCTGGAACACGTCATTTTCCCTCTTGCGATTTCAGTTCCCTAATTTATAACATAAAGAAGGGGGTTTCAAGTTCCCGTTAGGCCTGAATACCTGGTCTGCAAACAGTGAGCTTGTCAAAATAATTTCCATGATCATCAGTTTTGCTCAGTGTGGACTGGTGGTAAAGTTTGGTAGGATCACGCATGTAACAAAAATATTGATTAATATGTGGTAACATATGATTACCACAGGTGTCAGATATTTCAACAAAAGTATAGCATTATGGAAGAGATTAAAGTTTGTGGGATAGAATGTTCTCTCTCAGAATTCTCAAGAAATAAATTATTTACAAGACAGTGTTACGAGGAAACACCAGAGTGTTTAAGACAAGTCAATAGTTTCATTTAGATCTTGACTGGTGTTGTATGGATATTTATAATAGAGATATTCATTATACTTTGACATGCTGGTGGGAATATGCCAAAAGTGAACTAACATAGAAAATTATCTGTATCTCACAACTGTGCATAACCACTTTCCCCCAAACACTCATTTATTGTCTCACCCTGCCATCCTGTTCCCTTCAACTCTTAGCTTCCCCCCGCCCCCACTCTCTTTCCTCCCTCTTGCGCTTGCAAATGCACACACAGACATTCTCAAGCACACACGAAAGTTTTAAATATACTTTTTTCATTCAGATAAAATTAATTGAAATGCCTGCTATGTTCTTGCACAGGTAGATTTGGATGTCCAAACACAATGACGTTGTTCAGAGTGTCTTCTTAACACCCAAATACTCAAAGATTATTTTGTTACAACGTTTATCTAGACTATGAATTTAGTCTACACTTCTTGTTATATGACCCTCCTTAATGAGAAAATGTTTATGTATATGTAAAGACGTGTAATCTCTTCATCAGCCAAATATTCATTCTTCAAATTCTTGAGACCATCTCAATTGTTAAATATATATAATATTTAGTTTAGAAGATTTGCAGTACTGTTTACAGAGCTCTTGTGAACCAAAAAGTAGAAAATGAATTTGAACATCTGTTAGAAAAACTCAACTAAGTCTATGCTTTCACGATTGTATAAAAGGAAAAGGAATTATATCTTATAAATGATAAGAAATCATGTTTAAAATGATTGTCAATACAGAATGCAAACTTCTTGGCATAAATGAATATGCAACAGCCATATTATTCAGTCGGCCATAAAAAGGTTATACTTTCTTGTTAATAAAGAGTCCTGATAACTTATCTCCTTTAAATGTTTAAAACTAATTAAAACAATAAAATTGGGAATTTTTGTCATGAAAAATCTAAAACTTGAGAAGTTGTTTTTTAATGTAGTTATATTAGTAAATCTTAGAGGGTTTTTTAACTTTTACATTGTTATATTTTAAATGACATAAAGTATGTAATTTTTAAAATAAGGAGAAACTTCTATGCATATGTATATATGTTCATATATACATAAACAAAATAATACATTTATAAATCATAGGTAAACACTAATAGATGTATACATACATGGTCACATACAGTTTTTATTAGTTACAAGGGGTCATTGATGTATATGTTTAGTTTGAGAAGTAACACATGGAGCCTTAATTTTAATTTCTCCCAGAACCACATAATTTGCATTTAACATGTTAGTTTGTTTCATTTATCCTGAGCTATGTTCAATTCAGGGTTTTTCATATTATCAGTACATTGTCAAGTGTGTTAATATATTTTTCTAACATAGCTCTCCTATCTTTGTGGTTCCTACTTTTGTTCCTTTAAATTGATTTTTGAACGTTCATGGTTTCTAATCTAAAGAATAAGTTATGTTTCATCTGGAGTCTACATTTTAAAATCCAAGACCATGTGTAAATCACATATAAGATTTCATTTTTTCAATTTCTGAGAAGTCCTTTTGAAACAGCGTGAATAAACATTTTGAATTCTTGAATTTGTACCAATGAGACTAAGCAACTCAAGGCCATATTTGGAACCATCTCTACCCCACCTGATAAGATGGGTTGTAGGAATAATCTTTGTTATATATTATATTTTGTAATGATGACATTATACAAGGATTTGTTTTAAATTATTACTTATATTTGACTAATATGTTTTTGAAAAGAGGGCATAGTCATTCAGAATATATTTGTATTATGAATGAATGAATTTGAATATGTCATTGATACATTATATAAGAATAGATATCAATGAACTGTAGAACTGTGCTTTTACCTAGTCTACTTGATAATTATTACTACTACTTTGTGCTAATATGTTCCTATCAGTTGAATAAATTTTGTGGAATTTTCCCATGTGTCAGGTATTGAGTTTATTCTCAAGGCCATATTAAAAATAAATCTTCTCCCAACACCACTATCTTTGGTCCTTAACATTCTTAATTTTAGCCCTTTTGTGAGTGAACTCTTATTCTCTTAACTGACTATTTTGTTCATTACTTTTAAAATATGTGTTAATTTTTTTGTTTGTTTAGAGTCTTGAATAAAAAAAAATTTGTGGTAAAGATATTGAATTTGTTTTTAATAGCTTCATTTTGTTAAGCTAATTGCTTCTATGTTCTATTTCATTTTTATTCAATTCACATACTTTCTAATTTCCTTTAGAGAGTACAAATAGTTTCTAATTTCCCCTTTGATTTTTGTTTGACCCATGGGTTGTTTAGAAGTATATTATTTAATTTCCAAATATTTGGGGATGTTGCAGATATCTTTCTTTTATTGATTTCTAACTTAATTCCATCGTGGTCAGGAAAAATATTTTGTAAGTCCTGAATCCCTTTAAATTTATTTAGACTTGCTATACAACCCAGAATATGGTCTCTCTCAATAAATATTCATTGTACACTTGACATTGTGTGTATTTTTCTACTGTTGGAGTATTTTATAAATATTAATTATGTTAATTTCATTGATAGTGTTATCCAAATCATATATATTTTTAGTGGTTTTATGTCTACATGCTCTATCAATTATTTTAAAAAGGGGTGTTGAAATCTCTGTGGAATTGTGTTATATTGTATTAAATATAATAAATATGTTATGTTATATGGCAAATTATCCTGTTCCCATGTCATGACATTACTAAGTTATTAGTACCATCTGCATGTATTTTATTTTGAGAATGCATTTTTATGTTTTTATTTTTATGTTCTCATGTAGATTACCATGCTGTAGTTTATGATTGAAGCAACTTTATAGAACTAGAGAACAGTGAGTAGAAGAAGGCGGATCATATTTTACACTAAACATTTCAATTGCTACATAGTACACTTTAGATTTATAGAATTTTTAAGGCATTTCATAATGCATATGCTAAAAGCCATTCACTAATATGCCACCTGGCTTCAAATTAATCTTTAAGGAATTTATAAGAAAATGCCTCAGTAAAAATCAACTACCTATATAGGTATTTGATTCATATAAGTGAAAGTATTTATATTAGAGAAGTTGACATTTGTAGAATACTTTCTATCCCCCAAAGAGTTAAACCATTTTATACAGTATTCTTACCATTTTATACAGTAATTTCTTAACTTTTATATTTCTAAAAAGTTCCAAATTTACAGAAAATTTGCAATAGTGCAATTAGCTCACATATAATTTTTATTTAGAGTCACAATTTAATATTTTACTATGCATGTTTTAGCATCTTATATTTATATATATTATTAATATTGTTGTTTTGTTTGCAAATTGCAGATAGCATATACCCCTACTCTAAATAATTGAATGCGTATCTCCTAAGAACAAGTACAATCTTGTTCATATCCACAGGGTAGTTATCAAATTCATGATATTTAACATTTATGCCATACTATTTAATATATAGCCCACATCTAAATTTTGCCAATTGTCCTAATTACGTCTCTCATGGCATTTTTTTTTCCATTTAGGATCCACTCGAGGATCAGACTAAATTCAGTTGCCTTGCCTCCTTAATATTCCTTGATTTGGAGCGTTTTCCCAGCCTTTATACGCAATCTTCTTACAGCTAAAGAGGCAATACTTTTTCATCAAATAAAATGATTGATTATGCTGCACAGTGTTCAAGAAATATTTTAGCTGAAATCCACTTTTTGAGGTTTGGCATAAAAATGCCACATATTTTCTTGAATAAAAACAAGTCTAGCATTTAAATAGTTAGGACATGTTCTGAAATGAATGGTTCTAGCAGGAGTCTTTTGAGCGTTTGAGCTTGGACCTGCCCTGGTGTTGCTTTATGATCAGTCAGCCTTTTTAGCTCCTCTCAAAATTGCATTGTATAGGTGACCACATAAACTAAGTTATTCTGTAGTCATTGGAGATAGTAGTAGCATTAAATCACTGTATTTTTAAAAATTTTCTTTGCTGGTCTTTATCCATAAATTGCAACAGTGCCATTGTGGCATTGTTGTTCAGTGTTAGGAATCTGGAGGCAGAATTCCTATTTTTCACTTCTCATTTACCCCTTATCAGCTGGGAAATATTGAACAGGCTTTTCAAACTCACTAACTTCATTTTCTTCATCTGTAAAATATGGTACCTTCCAAAAGGAATGTTATGAGAATTCAATGACTACATCACATCCAATGCACATGAAACTTTTCTG
Organism: Daubentonia madagascariensis; assembly: GCA_023783475.1. Taxonomy (NCBI): domain Eukaryota; kingdom Metazoa; phylum Chordata; class Mammalia; order Primates; family Daubentoniidae; genus Daubentonia; species Daubentonia madagascariensis. Next base: position 15,947,092 of record JAKFHU010001684.1, on the reverse strand, counting down.
ACTGGCCCTTCATATGTACTCAATAACCATTAGCTATTATCAGTTTTTAAAACCACCAAACTGAGGTCATTTCTTAAATGTTTGAGCTCTCTGCTTTACTGCGACTGAAAGCCACCATTTACATAACCTAAGTTTTCCTTAAAATAAAACCTTTACATTTACAAAGGCAAATGATGTCATTAATACAAAGAAATGGCAGAGCCAAGGAAGGCAGTCATTCAAATTATTACTTTCTGGAAGAAAAAAAGGAAAAAAAACCTCTCACAGCAAAAATTCACCAAAAGCAGGAAGGACGTTTAATTAAATGTCAAGGCACAAAATACAATTAAAGAATAAGATTATTTCATGAGACAATATGCTAAGCATTGTAGGAATTCAGTGAGATATTTAAGGCTTGGACCCAGACACGATAGACTTTCAAGTCTAGTTGGTGAAATAAGGTACACAGGAAAAGATAACTAACAATTTATTAAGTTAATAATGCTCAGGAACCTTATTGAATATTAGCACTACACAGCAATAATTGTTACAAAAGCTGAATAGAGCAGATGCCATTATGGAATTAGTAGTGAAAAAAGGCTCTACAAAAGACTTGGAGAAGTGACCTATTATTTGAAGCCACATATCCCTTCTCAGACTCTGAGTGGTGAGCAGAAGGCTCTGATCTTTTCTGCTGCTGTATTAAAATTCAGACAGATTTCCACAATACTAAACTACACACAATGAGGCAGAGATAATTATCCTAACAAAAATAGGAGTGTGTTAGGAACAAAGGTCTACAGCATGCTAAAAACAACACTTTAGAGAACTAAAATCTTATAGAACTGTGCAAGACCCACTGGATTAGAATGGAGCCAGATAGAAATAATTATAGCCTCTCAGTATACCAGGTATGTGGTGATAACATTCTGACTCAAGGATACATGTGGCCCCAAGACCTCTGACAGAGCTCTGACTTCCATATACAGACTTCCAGCACTCTGCTCTGCAACGGAACAGAATTCCTCTGTATTTTTTAGTGTCTCTCATATTTGGTATTTTAAATTCATATAAGGTAAAACCACAAACATAAAAGAGGAAGCAGTTGGAAGATATGGAATGCACAGTTGTAGGAAAAAAATGTGTGCTAAACAGGCCAGTGTTTATGGCATTTTTGTGGGTGAGGGCTGCTAAATTGCCTTTATTTATTTTTTATTTATTTATTTTTGAGGGAAAACATTAGCAATTCTGACATCCTTATCTTTTCTTTTTTACTGTACATGTAATAAATCCAATTTCATCAGTCTTAAAACTGCTAATAAAAGATAAATGGTAGCTTTATAAAGGTACCAATATTAGTAACGCATAACAGAAAAGGCAATTGGTGCTTTGTTTGTGCCACCTAATCCGAAACATATGAGAAAACAAAAGGAAGATTTATTAGACATTTCTAAATACTCAAGAAGGAAGGACATATTTTATACATAAATCTAAAAATATTCTCTTAAGGAGAATTAAAAGTACCATTTAGTGCAGATTTGCGTCTGGCAACTAGCTGAAGCAGAAGTTGTCTATGTGCTGCAGCTGATGCCTATCAGACTCCAAGGCGCAGTATGTACCAGCTGAAGCCTGTCAACAGGGAGACCAGCATAAGGGCAAGATGATAGTCAAAACAGGATGAAACCACAGTCTAAACAAGATGACATGAGCATTTGTGCAATTAACAGCATCAGCAAAAGGAAGGTTGTGTTTGGAATATTTCACCAGAAATCCAAAAAAGGCAGAACGCTTATTTTGCCACAATAATGTTATGTTACATTTCGCCTAATAGAATCAATGGCACAGTGGGAAACACCTCATAGACAGCAGTAAAGGAGAGTAGATGCTGATGACAGCATTGTAAGATTGAAAACCTTACCATGGCTGTTGCTGTTGTAAGCAGAGCCTACGCCAAATCCAATATTCACTTAGTATTCATACATATCTGTGCTCAGGGCTGTCTATTGGCTGCTAACTTTGTGCCAGGCATTGCGCTGACTTTTCAGTAGTTATTGTTTGGTTCATTTTTAAAACAAGTGTTTGTGGTCCACATTATTAATCCCATTTCACAGATGACCAAGACACAAGGAACAGTTTTGAACACCACTATAGAGGGAAAGACCAAGAACTGTGAGATTAGACAAATCCAAACCAGAATACCAGTTCTGCTGTTAATAAACTCTAGGGACTTTAGGTAAAACACATAAATTTTGCTGGAATTGATTATTCTTATATCAAGTATAAACTTTAGTATAAAGTATAAATAAATGAGATTATTGCTTTTCATACAATGCTTGACATGAAGTAGGTATTCAATAAATGGTAGAATCGATATTACTATTGCTGTTATTATGAGTTAAATGATAAAAGGTGTTTTATAAATATTTTCTCACTTATGTAGTTTTCACAGCAAATCAGATTATTAAGAGTACCAATAATTTAAGCTAGAAATTGTGAGTTGCTAACTAGGGGTAGACACAGTGCTAAGGACTTTCCATACTTTAGTTCATTTCATTCTCCCGGCTCTAGACGAGGGAGTTATTATACCTGTCTTTCTACTCAAGAAGCAAAGACTCATGGCAGTTTTGATCACACAAGTAATAATTTTAGTTCAAGGCTTCTCATTTCCAAATATGATGTTCATTGCACTATTTCACTCTTTCCACAGATTTAAAAATAACAAAAACAAATAGCATCATTTATAAATAATCTAAGAAGCATAAGGTGAGTTAATCTTTATTGCATTTCCCCCTGAGCTTTATAGAAATATCTTACAATTAGTTATATTTGTTTTTTAAAATGTCATCAATGATCTCTTTTGCTTACAATTTTGTCATTAATGATGTTTTATATAAACATAACAAATATGTTTATTTGTTAAATATAATAACATTATTAAAAATTATTTTAAAATTAAATATAAAATAAATGTATATCAATAGCACGTGTTATTCTAAATCTGCTTCCAGACAAAGGTTTGAGAGGGACCATATGACTCAAAATAGAATACTAATGCATCTATATTGTGCATCACACTGTTGTTTTGATAAATATTTTATGAGTATTAATGAGAAATTTAAAGGATTACTACCTCTTGACAGTAAAAAAGGGCACTGGCCTCTGTGGTTGTGCCATTTTTTTTTTAGCTCTGTTTTCTTAGCTACTTCTTGAGAGAACACAGTGATAATTCCAGCCATATTGTATTTGTCTTCTTATTGCACTTTCCCAATTTGCATGAATTTTACATCAAAACTTTGGTAGGAGTTTAAAGATTTGGTGAAATATCCCTTCTCAGTATCCTCTAGGACTTTGCTACTACTCATAGACATCATCTGGTGACTTATTAGAAATGCAGAGTCTGGGGCCCTGACCAAAACTGCTGAATTAGAATCTGCATTTTTACAAGATCCTCAGGTGATATGTCTATATATTAGTGTTTTATAAGCATTGTTCTAAAAACTACAAGCTGAAAAAGCTACAATTTTGCTAAACATAGTTTTCATATCTGGTGAGAATAAGAGAAGATTCAGGTTTACCCTGATCCTCTTGTAGCAAGAAAAGCTGGATTGCAGGAGAAAAAAAGCTGGATATCCTTTTAGGTGCAGAAAATAAAGTGCAATTTTTGACTTGTATCATCATCAAATATTTGAGTTCTAAATTTAATGTGTGTTGTTATTTTAGTGACTTAAGTGATGTAAATCTCCTTAGAAGCATTCTGATTCCTCGTTGCTAAGGGATTTTGGCATCAGGTTTTTTTTTTTTGTTTTCCCAACAGTTACATTATTTGAATAACTAGCATGTTTATTGGGGGTTAAAATGCTTCATGCAACATTGCAATTGAACAAATATAAGTTGGTTTTGATACAACTGCTACAAATAATAGAATAATCTATTGGGAATAAAACATGGTTTTCCAATCTTCCTGAACAGATTTCACAATACCAAGCAATCTTAACATAAATTCATCTGGATCAGTGAGAATTTCATGCCAATAAATTAGAATATATAGAAAGATCTATGTATGTAGTAAACCATATATGCAAATTTAACTACTCCATCAGGAAAAATGGTTTCTCATGTCAAGGCTGTGGGTTTCAGATCATGGAGACTAGTAAGTGAAAACCATTAATAGTATTTTTTAAAAGACAAATGCTTAAATTATCTATGGTAACATTGTATACTTGATCCCTTGCATTTATCTCAGTGGTTCCCTCCATACTGCCCCCCCACCTCACTTACATCTGCCCCCATCAAAGCTTAATTCCATAAGTTTGTATTCAAATTACAATTTGGGGGCTCTATTTGTATATACCTCGTAATTCCAAAGTTGTCTTTGTCCCAGGAAAGCAGAGGTAGCCGTATATTTGTATAAGATTCTATTTTTCTATCCCAGCACTTGATCTAGAGGTTTGCCTTTTCTATTTGTTCTTCTGCCTAAGACTAGAGGAAAAATAAAAACCTAAGTCTTTATAAAATAGCAAACTAAAGATGTATTTATATGTCAGAAGAATCAACAAGGTAGAAGTGACTTCAGACAAGTAAAGAGACAAAGAATTGAGGACTTTTGAATAGTAAATTTAAAAAGGAAAAATAAAAAGACCTACTAAGCCAGGAAGGCCTTCTCAAAGATCTTTTAGACGATATTCAAACTTTTTTTAGACTGGACCTTATCTGAATACTCTCAGTCTGATGAAAATAAAATTGTAGTTGTCTTTTTAAAACTCGAAAAAATCAAAGATTTCACAGCCTACTAGAACCTAATAATTCTGGCTTAAAACGAGTTAAATTTCCAAATACCATAGTTTAAAAAATATAACTTTTAGATTAATAAGCAATTTTAAAACGTTTACTTCTCATTTTCATTCTAGAAATGTTGTTCTAACTGCTTTTTAGTTAAGAAACAAAAAAAAAACCTCAAATGCAATTTAACATCTTCTCACAGAGAATGTTATCTAAGTGCTTTAACACATTGACTGCCACACTAGAAAAAAAATTTTTTTTCCCTGGGGCCATGGTGTTTTATTATGAAAATAGAATAAAAACTTTGAAAACAAAACAATCCTTTCTAATTTAATGAAAAATTTGTTATTTTTTATTGTTTTCTGTGTGTGAGTTATATGCAACTCACATGACACTAGAATCAATTTTTACGCTGCACGCCAGTTGGGTTGTATGTAACTCTCGACATACTTATTGAATTTGTTTCGGAGACTTGAGTCTTCATATGATTCACCAGGCCTCTGGCTCAAAACTAGCGTGAGTTAAATACAATGCACATGGCAGTTAATGTGTTAAATTGCTTTAAACCCTTCACAAATTATGAAACGAGAATAAAATATCTGTGATTTGAGAGACTGTTCTAATCTTTATAAAAATTATTTTCACCAACTATCATTAGTATAGCGATTTAAAATTCACTATATATTTTTATATAAGTAATCCCAATTATTTGTATTTAATGGAACTAGGGAACTCTATCATTCAAATGAGACAGACATACAGCATGGCTTAGCCCAAGATCTCAAAGTTGGGAAGTGTGGAACTTGATTCAATTCCAGGTCTCCTATCCCAAATCCTTTGCCCACACCACCATACTGTCCACCCATCATTCAAGTAATTAAAGCTCTTGCTTCCTTTAAGCCCAGCAGTACATTGTGCACTCATTTTGACTTTTCAACCCCTTTCTTTGAAGTGTTTCACACTTTCTTGAACTGTGCTTAAACATAGATAGCATTTCCTTACTTTTATACCCCCACTTTTTTTTCAATCTACATGATGACTTTCATTTGTCCTTCTTGAATTTCATCATAATTAATTCTGACAACTTGTGGAATTTCCTAAGGTTATTTTATATTCTCATTCTTTTCCTCTGAAGTTCTGGAGATGTCACTGTCCACAACTTATCTGCAAAATTAATGATCATGTTCACAATTCAATCATCAAAGTCACTGATTAAAATGTTCAGCAATAGCTCTGGAACCAACCATTGAGGAACATTACTTATGTCACCTGAACTTGGCAATGGCCCATCAAATACAACTCATTCTATAATCCAATATCTCTGTGCTGTAACTTAATGGTGGTTGAAACAAGACAATATATCCCAATTTATTGATGACTGTTGGCATGTAATACAGAACCTAAACCTATATGAAATAAAACTGCTTTTACCACAATTTGTCATGTCTGTCATTCTATCATAGATGCAATTGATCATAAAGGATATATATACTTTACTGGTAATTAACAAAATAGTTATTCTTTGCACACATAGTAGTCTCTGAAAGCAATGCTTTACATAGATTGTTTGTAGCTTGTTGCAATGAATATGATATTCAGCCCAAATTTCACTATGCAGATACTCTTACCATTTTACTAATTGAATTATGTTCATACTGTGCCTATGGTAAACATTTTAACATTTTTAAGAAATCTAAAAATTTGAAAGATGAATGGATTTCCTGTTTTTCTACTTTTGTATTTCTAAATGATAGTTTGAATAGTCAATATTTTGATTTACTATTATTGCTTATTGATATTTTGTTATTCTAAATAATAATGTTGTCTGGGCTAGAAGTGATTTGTGAAAAACTTTCCTCTCTTTATGTTTATCTATTTACTGGCTCTTCAGAGTTTATATAAGCTAAAATAGCCTACATGCTTAAACTCACAAATTATTCATGGTTCTTTAACATTTTTTCAGTCCTTTAAATTTAGAAGTTTAAAGTTCTATATATTTTCACTTATCAATAAAGTAGCTGACAGAAAGAATCAGAGTCAATCCATGTCATACACTCAGTGGTCATCACAGTCTGCTTCTTGACCAATATTGGACTGTTTCTACGATTCAGTTCGGATGCTGGCTAACCTTGTGATTCCCATCTCTCCTGGAACTTAATTAGATAATTGAACAACGGTCAACTTATCCACTCTTAGTGGTCCCTCAAGCTGGAAATGTCAATAATAATTTTACTTTACAGAAGCAAATTCAGGGTTGTTTGAAAGCTTTTGGTCTCCTTTGTTAAATATGCCAAATGCACAGTGCCTACTTGGTTAATTTGCTACTGTACAAGAACTTTTTTTGTTGTTTATTTTTCCTTATCTCATATATCAACCTCTTGAGTAGGAAGTGAGGTGATGTAACACATACATTGTTCCTGTTACATTTTCAAAAGTATTAAAAAAGTGAACATTTTTCAGATCAATTGAAATACTATTTATCATAGTTTAACGGGCGTGGGACAGCGTCGATCCCAGACCAGCTGCCAAGACAAGTTGACCAGGGCACACTGGCATTAGTTTTCCTTGTCTCTAGGTTATTTTGCCCCCTCTGTAACTTCATGTCATCAATATCCAGGAATTATCTAGCTAAGTGAAATGTACAAAAAAACCTAATAGATAAATCAGAGTGGCAGACTATTAATTTTAATGAGATAACTGCTAAGGGGACTACATACTTGTGTTTGGAGATTGACACATTTTCTCTGTAGAAAAGTAATGCTTAAAAAACGATTCTTATAAGAAACCTACCAGTGAGCATTGAGAAGAAAGCCAGGAATTTAGATAATCTGTAAAGTCACCCTTAGCTAAGACAACTTTGGACACTCTATTGTCTTTTCCAGTGTGACTAGACATGACATCTGGCAGCCTCAACTCCCTGCATTGCTCAAGGCTGGATATTACCTTTTCTCAGCACAGTCTTCTTACTATCTTTTTTGATGACTTCCTTGTTAAGAAAAGTTAATATAATTATCTGTGCAGGGGTTCCAAAGTGCCTATCCAGCTTGTGGCAGAGCTTTTACTGATACATAGTAAAATCGTGGTGAAATAATGTAAATTTTTATTTCCTAGCAAGAATTGTAATTTATTCCAAGATTATAGCTTTTTAAATTTTATACTTTTTAGTATTCTTAATTTAGTATTTAGTATATTTAGTATAATATTAAATATTCCTTCAGGAGTGAAATTAAGATGAGAAGAGATGGCAAGATATATTTTTAATAATTTCAGTGACAAAATAAAAATTAGAAACCTTAGACGATCCTGGAATTAAAGAAAAACTTTTAATTGCAATAAAAATCTCAATCTGGAAACTACCAGTCTACGTCACTACTTTCTCACACCAGTCATCGTGTAAAAGAACACCTCGTCTCTTGATTCCTGCTTTTCTGCTCCGGAAACTACTTAATCATTTAATTATGATATATTACACAGGTAAAGTGCTTCTATTAGTTATGAGTTCTGGGATGCCTCACAGTCTTTGCTGTGTAGTGGTATACTGGCAAATGATGCTGCTAAATGTCTAACAACAAGATGGGGGGTTGGCAACTTGATTTGTAACATTTATGATTTCTGTAGTGTAAATACTCACATCATGATGGATTTCAATCTGCCAACATGAAGTCTCTTCCCATAGTTGGGAAAAGATATGCACATTTGACTGAGTAAGCCAAGCTGGTACAAGCTTCAGCAATCCACTGCCCCCTCTGCATCTATCTAACGATTTGTCTTAGTCAGTTCAGGCTACTATAACAAAATGCCGTAAACTGGGTATCTTATAAATAACAGAAATTTATTGCTCACAATACTGGTGGCTGGAAAGTTCAAGATCAAGGTGCTGGCAGATGCTGCATCTGGTAACAACCCCTGTCCTGGTTCACATATAACAACACCTTCTCGCTGTGTCTTCACATGGTGGAAGGGATAAGGTCGCTCTTTGAGGCCTCTTTTATAAGGGCACTAATCCCATTTATGAGGGCTCCACTCTCAGGACCTAATCACCTCCCAAAGGCACTACCTCCTGGTATCCTCACATTGGTGATTAGGTTTCACCTAATACAACTTTTGAGAGACACAAACATTCAGACCATATCACTATTGAAGTTGTATTTGGAGCATGCCATGTATTTAAACAAATTTTTACATTTGGTAATAAGGTATCGATAATGGACTTAAAAAATGAAAAGAATTCAGTGTAAATAATAGAAGGAAAGTTATAGAAAGTTTTTTAAATTGCTACGTGAAATAACATTTTTGCCCAAGTTTCACCCCATCTGTTTCCTAAATGGCTCTACCTAAGGCAGTAGAATTTTGACAAGGATATTTAATGTTTTATTACTTTATGGCTGAAATTATACTATAATGTACACATTAGATATGCTATGCAGACATTATTTTCCCAGCAGGGAAATATCTTGGAAACCTGTTCTAAAGTCAAAGAAACAGTTTCTCTTAGGCATCATGTCTTCAGTATATATTGTAAGTATTCAGTATATATTGTGGCTGGTAACAGCAAGTATCTTAGAATTCCATATTTGCAAAAAAAAAAAAAAAAATTGGGGGGAGAAGTGGTATGTTTTCCTTTCCAGACTTACGTGTTCTCCTAAACTCTTATTTCCTACTATGGTCACACCTGCATTGCATGCTTCAGAGCACCACTAATTTTGCAGCTAACTTTAAATATACAGATGCAAAAGAAGAACAATAGTTCTTAGACTCCTATACTCAGATTTCAAAACCCAAAATAATTTCAATATAAAAGATCTCCCAAATTGGAAATAATAATAATAATACATTATAAATGCTAACTTGAAAATACAACTTATGTATCATTTTTTCCAAAAGAAAACTTACAAAAATCTATTTCTGCTTTGATTTAGTATGATTTTATGGTAATAAATAGTTCATGCAGCACAGTATTATGGTGAGGAATAATGAGTTAATATATGACAACTTTTAGAAGCAGGCAGTTGATATTCTATTTGTATTTATTGCTAAGATTTGTAGGAGGAGTATAGTATCAAAATATTATGTTGTTCCTTAATCTACCATCTTGGCAAGAGTAAGTTATGGTAATGATTTGGAAATCACATATTCTGTGCTAGGTATTGTGCTAGCTCCTGGTATACAAAGATACAGAAAGTCTTATCTATCTTTAAAAGCTCTTAGTCCATTATGATTTTATGACTTAAAAAATGAAAAGAGCTACATTTAATCTTATCTCTTTAGAGTACACATCTTTCCACTATATATATTCAATAAAACAAATATTAATTGAGCAATGACTATAGCTTAACTGTGTGGTAAGTACTAAGTAGAAAAGAAGCTGGAGATGCTCCACCAATATCCCTCTGACCTTACTTCATCCTTGGGCTCTGCTGACTTCCACCTGTCTGGGAGATTTGACTGATGGGAGCTGACAAATAAATACTCCAGCTCCCTCACTTGAAATGTTCCCCCAACCCCCCAAACTGACATAACTCTGAAGTACAAATTTTGAACTGTATCCCAGAATTTTCCTCATGGAAATAAGTTCTAGTGTCCGGAGTATTTGGCTTGATCATGCTCTTTATTGCTACTTAGCTTTCCCTGTATCATTCCCCTACTGGTGTTCTCCACACCTCCCAAGTAAACTACCTGTATTTTAATCCTAGCCTCAAGGTCTGCTTCCAGGCAATGGCAAACCAAGACACTAGAATAGGTTTTCAATTTCAAGAGGAGATTGTGCACAGAGAGTAGGAAAAAATATATTTTTTTAATTACCCACAAAATTTTGGAATATTGTGGCAAAAATACTTCCCCGAGAACAAAATCACCTACACTCTAATCCTTGCTTCTTCACAAAGTAGCTCTGAAACAAGGACATTTGTTGTCTTCCCTTGACTCAGTTGTCTGTTATTTGTCAAATAAGAGTTTGAATATCTAGAGTCCCTTCTAAGGCTACCTTTATGATTCTAAGATTATAAATCCCTGAAAGGTTTGCTTCCATAAATGATTTATAATACTTTCCAAAATGAAAGTTTGGGTATAGATACATATTTCTTAAGAACCTTAGAACTTTTGTGTATGTAATTCATTTATTCATTCAAAAAATTATTACCAATTTACTTTGCATATAACACAGTAGATCTACTTGGTCCAATGGACAATTAGCCACATCTAAGTAACTTTAAATTTTAATTGAAATTAAATAAAATTAAAAATCCAATTTTTTAGTCTCACTAGCCACATTTCAAGTGCTCAATAGCGACATGTAGTGGCTACTATATTTGATAGAATTATTATAGAATAGCCCATCGTTGCAGAAAATTCTATAGGATAGTACTGCTCTAGATAAAAATATTAAATCAGACAACTTGCCTTCAAGAAACAACACCTAAAAAATTCAGTAAAATATCAACATGTGTTTAAATATAATTGGTATCAAGTGAGTATTTTCCAGATCATGCTTTAGAGTCATGGAGATGTAAATTTTCAGGATTTATAATCCTATAATAACAACTTATAGTAGTTACAGTTATATAGTAGTTATAGTAGTTATTAGGGAATTTGTGCATTTGCAAAGGTTGTATTTTAGTGACTCCTCTTTTAATTGATACTGTTTATTTTTGAATGGATTTATATTGTGATTTGTATCTTAAAATAGCAACAGGGCTCATCAAACTCTAGACTTTATGGTAGGTAGGGCATCTGAAGGTTAGAATACTAAGCTATGACAGGCATTATAAGCATGGGAATAGGGGCAGGTCAGGGAAGTTGTTTGGGAACATCAATTAGACTTAAATTATTACAGGAGAGAAAGGGGAAAACTACAGAGTAAAATAATGAAATAGACATCTAGTGTGTCTGGGGTCCACTAAAAATAACACCTGGGTTAAGGTCTCCAGCTATATAATCAGATGAGTTAGTAAAACCATTATTGATAATGAGCAAGGACTTCCCTTTTTCCCTGCAAATGGGATACTTAATGGGACACTCTGCTTTACCTGTCAGCTGAAGAAAAGCATTTTGGTGAGTGCTTTGATATCCAAGATAGTTGTAACAGATTATTCTTCCCCATCACGCCCTCTGCATATGGACTTCATAGCTTCACATATTTGCTTCTATTAATTAAAGGGAGAGTATATTTGTTCCCTAGATGTTAAATAAAGTGCTGAATCTAAAATCCTGAGCCATTTAAACCTAAATTCTGACCCCTTAATAGCAGGGGCTCTACTACTACTATTGTCTACCAAGGATCTCAGTATGTTCTAGCTATATGGTAATTATGTTGATTTGCCTAAGGGAGTGTTCTTGAGATCATCATGTCATCTCAAGGGTAATGGATGCTTGAGGGTTGTTGAATATTTAATTTGTCAGAAGGGGTCAAAGGAGAGAGATGTTATGCTACTTTTCAAGTATTTTAAGAGGGAGAAAATTAGCTCAAACAAGCCCTTAAAAATAACTGACGGAAAACTCCAAATATAATACCCCAATCTGAAAGGAGAACAGCAATATCATGTTAAGAATAACATACCTATAAGGTGATTGTTATTTTGTAGTAATTACAAAATTCACATTAGCAAATATATCTTTCATACATTCTGCCTACTTAGCAATTGGTTGTATATTCACTATTATTTTAAAATAATGTCATGATAGTTGTAAATATAATACTAAAGGCAATCTATATATGCATACATGAAAACATTATCAGCTGTCCCCTAGGAAAAGGTACATAATTTTTTAAAACAACTTATAGTAGTTATTAGGGAATTTGTGCATTTGCAAAGGTTGTATTTTAGTGACTCCTCTTTTAATTGATACTGTTTATTTTTGAATGGATTTATATTGTGATTTGTATCTTAAAATAGCAACAGGGCTCATCAAACGCCTGAAACTAGTATCAAGTAATTTTTTAAAAAGCATATAATTACCATATTGTTACTATTTAACTCTTAGAATATAATAGAACTTTCTTAATATTTAGTTCATTTTCCCCTTAAGCTAATATTTTTAAAAAGTTTTCCCATAATGATGAAAATGCTGCCAATATACAATATGACTAAAAAGGGTCGGTGCTATTGCCACGTGGGACTCTAAACAAATTGCTTTTCCAAGAGATACTCGGGCTTAGAAAATAATTACAAATTTCCATCTAACATTTGTGTTTATTTTTAAGGTCATGTTCAAAGTGATTACTAGAGTCTTTCTTTGTACATGGTTTGAGGTTGGGAACAATACTTAGTTTCTACATTTATGTCATTATACACATCAGGTGTTTTTATCCTGAGATTCAAGGGTGTATGCATGGATAGGATCCATGGATGGACTTGGAGTAGATACAATAAATAAATCTGGATTTATTGCAAATTTGTGGGTATGTGCATGTGTGCAATATTGGGGGGAGATAATCTATAATATTTATAAAATTTAAAAAGTGTGGCATTGACTTTGCAATTTTAACATATAGGTGAGGTGTAGGCTATTGGATAAAACCCCAAATAAACAAAAACCACTGGATGAACATTCCCTAACTGTGCCTAGTGCATTGATACTTTAATCTTTAAGATATAGTCCTTTATTCTATGCATATATTAACCCATACTTTTTATAATGTGGAATACTTTTGGAACTGAATTATTTGCAATTAAAATTTTATTTTTTTAATTTATTAATCTGGTACCCTTACATAATACAATACGAAAGTATGCAAAACAGTTTAGAATAAAAGTGTATTCCCACCCCAGTCATTTAGCAGAGTAAATCATTGCTTTGAGTCTCTTTGTATTCCTCTGGACAGATACATAGACAAATAGATAACCAGAAAATAAACTTTCTCTCTCTCTCTCCCCCCGCTGTTTCTCCCTCTCTTATATCAAGATTATAAGATGCTATACACACAGTTTTGTACCTTGCTTTTTAAATTTAGAAATAGACTTAAAAACCAATTCATATGAGTACACATAGAAATATCACATTCCTTTAACACCTTCAGGTAATCCTTTGTATGAATGAAAAATGATTTATATAACCTGCCCCCTATCAATAGACACTTAGATTGCCTTCAGTAATTTTTGTTATAAACTATAATATGATGTAATGGATAATTTTGAATGTGGTGAACTTTTGTGTAGGTTCAAATCCTAGAAGTGTAATTGCCAGTTTAAATGGTACATGCATATTTAATTTTCATAGATGTTAGCAAATGATCTTGCATAGACAATAACAATTTATATTTCTACCAAAAAAGAATTAATGTGATCATGCAAACTTTTGCAAACTCAGCATCATTTTTCTTTTGGTTTGTCAATAGAAACAAACGGATTGGGAATATAGTCAGATGAATCTTTTAGTTTGACTTGATGACATAGTTGAGAAACAGTAATTTATCGCTTTTTTGTTTCAGATCTCTGCAAATCTCCTCATCTTGTATAAAAATGCAACAATTGCTTTGCCCAGTGTTTACTTGAAATCTTACGATTGTTGCATACAACTACAGCCCAAATTCTTCTTGGCCTAATATTTCCACTACTATATTGTTCAATTAGTTAGCATAGAAATGTTCATTAGTGTTTAATATGTATTTATTTAAATTATAAGCTAAAACAGAAAACATTTTACACCTATTTAAATGATTAGGTAAAAGATAATAGCCATTTTTGGGATCTAAAATGTAAACCAAGAAATATCTGAACCAATGAAGAACCAAATTGTATATGAGAGAATAATGAAATATTCAAAGTGTAGTTTTTATTGCTTCTCTGCATCCTTTCCCTGCCTATAAATGGAAATACTAAACCGCTCCAGGAAATGTTATGCTTTTGTAGCATTCCAATCCTGGTAGTAATCAGGAAGCACTAAAAATGCTCATGGAAACCGTATTCTACAAATTAAGTGAAATTCACACATAGTTAAATAAGTAACCTAACATGCCTAAGCAAACATTTTATATGGTTTCTCATTACTAAACCTGCAAAACAAATCCATTGAAGTGGTTTGTTATCATCCATTTAAATTATATCCTCAAATTTAATCAAAATCTTTTCTTTAGGGCAAAATAGTCCAATGTGTGTGAATGTTGATGTAAATGATGCTCGAGGAATGGGGCAGGCATTTTACCTGTCACTCACGCTGTTAATGAATATCTTTACACGTGGCTTAACCACAACAAGGTGATACATGTTTGGATGTCTGTCCTCCATAAACCATAAGAGAGGGTACTACTAGTGGATACTGAGTTCAAATTTCAGACCTTTGCAATCTGCATATGTAAAACAAATGTTTTCACAATATAAAAGAAATAGTTCTCTTTTGATAAGATTGCATAATTCCAATATCAGCATCCATCTGTGTATACATTTTTTTCTTTTAGCTTATGTTAATGGCTTTATTTGGCAACTTAATGTTTTCCTTTTTTCTCCTAACAGCAGGTGAAAGAATTCATAAATCTGCCATGAACAGTTGCCAATGAATATTCATATCTGGGATGTCTGATTGCAGCAGTTTGACATTTTTATTTGATTTCCATCAAGAAAAAGAAATGCTTTGTTTCTTAATTTATAATGCATTCTAATCGGTTTCTGCACATTATACTACTGGTTAAGTTATTGTAATTGTCAGTATCAAACAACTAATTTATAAAATAAGAATATTCGGTATGAACCAGAAAAAAAGTGACTAAGAATTAATCTCACAAACTCATTGAAAACAGTGTATCTTTGTGGGTTTTTGCATAATTTATGGAAAAATTATCCACACTGAGCACTTGCATTTCCTATCCTGAATATATGATGCTTGTTCTATAGTATGTGCTGGTATCCCCTGTTGGATGAACTGATCAGGTCTCTGTTGACATAGAAGCCCCATAAGCAGATAACAAGCTTAATGGGATACATTTTCTTTAGATAATTGTTATATGAACCAGAAGACATAACTGGTTAAACCAGAGTCAACATGGGCTTAGCACACTTTTAGTGGATATTTGGGATCATTTCTCAAAAGTCAAGGTAGTCATGCAGGAAAAAAACCCATTTTTAGTTAAATAAAACCTGCCTTTATATTGATCCTTTACCATATCCCTCTGTTTTTTAAAAATAAATTTTATTGTGCATATTTATGCATGTATGCAAACAATGTTATAAGATACATATATGTAGTAAAATCATTACTATTGTGGAACAAATGAACATATCCATCAACTCACATAATTACCCAATTTTCCTCTTCTGTAGCAAAATGATCTACTCATTTAGCAAAATTCCTGAATACAATACACTATTATTAACTACAGTACTTATGTTGTACATTAGATCTTTGCACTTGTTCATCCTATATATTTGCTACTTTGTATTCTTTGACCTACATCTCCCCATCCCCCCCATACCTCCCACACTTTCTTAAATTAAGGATACATAAGAATCATCTGGAAAGCTTGCTGAAATATAGATTCCTGGGCTACATCCCTACCGAGTATCAGTCAGCATATGTGGGGTGGGGCCTAATAATTTTCATTTCTAACAAGTTCCTGGGCCGTGTAGATGATGCTCTATCATACTATATTTAAATATCTTTAGTGCTGGCTAGTAGTTTTCTATAAACTATATACAAATCTAGTTGAAAATTCCATTCAGCAAATCATTAAGAAGCCTGTGTTGGCAAACAGATTGCAAGAATTATTTAAGGACGAGGGGGTTCAGAACAGTGTGTACACATTTAATAATCCAACAGAGCAAGTATTTTCTCTAATCCTAATTCTAAATACAGTTTTTGCATTTGATATGTATCATATGCAGGGAGTTAAAAACTAAACAAGAATGTATGCTTTTTAAAATCCTCTTATGAACCAGATAATCTGCATTCTCCATCGCCACTTTTTTATTGAACAGCTAAACATAATGTAACAGTAAATTAATACATTTCTGTTCTTAATCACCTATAAACAAAGTACTGAACACAAATATCTAACAGATTAAAAGAGAAAACCATGGAAATTAGAGGCCATTTCCATAGTCCCTTACTGAACTCAAAGCATTTATTTTTAGTTATAATTCATGAAATGCTGATTTCTGTGTTTTTGCGAAGTGGAAGTGGGCACATATTTTCTTGAAATACTTTTTATTTTAATACATCTTCACTACCAAAAACAGTTTTTATGACCCATTGGGTTTCAGCAGTGACAATGAGCACGTAGTTTTTGTGGTGGTGATAATGGTGGTTGTTTCAAAGCAGTAATTATTTTCCCAAGACTCTGTGAGAGATCAAAGCTTCCTAACTTGTTTTCTGTACTTCACGCTCTTCCCTTCTTGGCATTTTCAGCTTTGCTGCCAGGCATCTTTCTAAGACGCTAATATGATCATGCAACTCATTATCTTAATTAAAATATTTCAACAGCTTCCCATTGCTTTTAGCATAAAATGAGCATTTCTTAGCCTTGCTTATGAGGTTATAATCTGACTCCAGGTTACCTTTTTAGCTTTATAGCTAAACCTTTTACTCCAGCCATAAAAAACTACCTAGGATTCATTAAAAATACCATGTGTTCTTAAGATACATATCCTCTATTCCTGAAATGTGTTCATTTCTATCTTTCCTGGTTAATTCCGATTTATCCTTCAAGACTCAGCTCATTCTTCCACTTCCGTTGGAAATTTTCCCTTGTGCCTCGGTCTCTATTAAGTCCCCATTCTCTGGATTCCCATTATACCTCTTACATACTTCTACCGTAGCACAAGCTAACACTGCTTATCTGCCTCCTCAGTAAGTCTCAAGATCCCCAGGGACAGGACTGGGCCATCTATGTATCTGTTTATCACACTGCCAACATATAACAGCAATTCGGTAAATGGTTTTTAAAAATTAATGTACTAACCACATCATGAGTAATGAGAAGTAAGACTTGATGTTTAAAGCCAAATAGTAAAGGGCCTCCTTAGCCAGACAGAAGTTTGATTTTTCACATGTTAATGAGTAGAGAACTATTGTGGTGTTTTGAATGTGAAAATGACACCATGAAAACAATGATTTAGGAAAATTAACAGAATGTATTGAAGCTGTCACAGTAGTTCAGATGTGGAGTGAGGAAGATCCACATTTGTGTGGTGTCAATGTTGGTGGAGCAGTGAGAGGCTGAAAGCAAGATTTCTGTCCTGGAAATGAAAAGCACGATGGCAGTACTGTTGGAAAAAGAGTGATGAGAAGGACAGCCATTTCGTGTATGGAGGATGACAGTATTTTTAAAAAATCATGTTGAATAGAGGTCGTTGGAAAGTAAAGAATATATATGCAATTAAAAGAATACATCCTGTAAATGAGGTTTTGGGACCCAAATTTTGAATATGGGCATCAGTTGCATACACAAGAGTGTTGACTTCATGAGTGCTCAATATCCACTTTGTCAGAGGGACATCAAAAAGAGAAATCAGAGCAAGGTGAAGGACTGAATGTGACAAAGAACAGAAAGAAAAGAGATGCTGACCACAGGAGGCATGACTTTCAGGACAGGGATAGTCAATATTACCAGTGAAAGGACCACACCAAAAGTTTTATATCTTTTTGTGCAATAGGATTTCGACACAAATTTTAGACATTCTGAAATTTTAGACACATGGAAAAGTAAAATATCCTTGTGCAACTCAGTAAATGGTTTTTAAAAATTCATTTACTAACCACGTCATGAGTAATGAGAAGCCCATATGGGTGGTCTTGGAGGTGTAGGTGCTGCATGATTTTTCTATGGTTCTACTCTGGACGTACCCCCAGATATCCCACTCCAGGTGGAGCATGTGCAGCAGTGCCCTCTGAGGATGTGTGCCTCTCTGGAGTTCAGCATATTCCCCCATCTCCAGCTCTTCCCCATCCCTGACACCCTGTCACTTCCCCTCTTCATCATTCTGCCTGTTTTCCTGCCTCTCCCATTACTTTACATCTCTCAGAGGAGCCCCGCCGTGGGGGACTATGAGGATGTGGTGAGACCACATGGGGAAAGCAGAAAGATTTCCCATAACTGAATTGAAACTTCCTCAGCCACAACCTCCGGCAACATCTTTCCCCCACCCAGCCAGTGGTGGCCACACATTGTCTCGCTAGTCTGCCGGATCGCATATGGCAGCTAACCATTCTCTGTTCAGCAGAATCACGTTCCCCTAGGCCACTTCCTTTGTTCGTAATGCTGCCTTGCTGTTTAAAATTAAATGTGACTCATCGGAACACTAAGGAAACCAGATGTGACATCTGTGGCAAGTCTACCTCTCAGCACCACGGAGATATCTGGACATGAATGCTGTTCAGCACTTCTTGTTGCTGATATGATCCTCAGTTGCAAATGATATTTCATGATCTCCAAAAACAACTATTTGACTTTGTGTAATCATTTGTATTATAAATTGGTTTTATATAAATCATTTAGTTCAAACCTTAAACAATTCTTTGATCTAAAGACAATTATCCTCATTTTCCAAAGAAGGTGATCAAGATTCAAAGTGGCTGAGTGATTTACTCAAAGTGACACTGCAAAAATGTGGCAGAATTGACCCATGTCTGATGCGATTCCCACCACGCTGCATGATGGCTTTCAGTTTATTCATATTCTTTTCTTGAAGGCCTTTTTATTTCAACTTTGTATGATAAAATATTACTATAGTAGGGCATTTTACAAGTAAGAAAATTGAGATGTCAAAACTCTGAAGACAACGAGTTCCCTCACCTAATTTGTGGCAGAGCTAGTGGTAGGAGCCAGTCCACATGACAATTAGGCCCATACTACTTTTATAGTGGATGCTCTCTTTTGGGTGCTTTTTGGTCTTGTTCCTTTTCTTTGTTCTCAAAAGGTACTTAAGAGCATATTGTTTTCAGGTTTTCTTTATTTTGCACTAACTTCTGCTAAAATGTGAGGAAATTTACCTTCATCTGCTCCAGGCTGATCCTATCTCATGACCTACTGTTGCCATTGTCCACCAACTTTTCTTGCAACTTGATTCATCAGTTTTTCATCTTCCTGCTGCATTTTCAAACAGTCCATCTACTGACCTCTTGATTACATATGATAAATCATGCTAAAGTCTCTAGAGTCTAACGACAAATGAACAGAAATCTCCTTTATTCCTTGATGCTTCGTGCAATCTCTCATCCTTTCTTTGCAAACAAAAGGTATGCCCTTTCCATTTCCTCATCCCCCCTTTGCTTTTTTTAAACTTCATTCATTTAATGTGTGTGATAAAAAGAAGGCATGAACTTTCTCTTTAGCCCATCCTTATCAAACTTTAGCCCGCCATTCCACTGAGAGGACTCTTAGCAAGGTCACCAAAATTTTAAATCCAGTCAACTGTATCTGGCTCTGTTCCCTGACTCTTCTGCAACACTGGTAGTATAGCCAATAACTTTATCATTTTGAGTGCTCTCCCTTTCTCTGCCATGACACCATTCTGAGTTTCTTCATAACTCTTTGATCTTCTCCGTCGATCTTGAGGAAGTACAGCGTGACAGGGAAGAGCAAGGGCACTGCAGCCAGGCTACTGGGTACCACCATGCATGTTGGGCAAAGGACTTAACTTTGCCTGTTTCCTTTAAAATGGGAAGAATAATAGCACCTACCTTATAAGTTAAGTATTATCTTATAGGGTTGTTTTGAGCATTAGAGGTGTTAATACACATAAAGCACTTATGAGAATGCCTGGCACATAGTAATTGCTTAGTAAATTATTCTACTTCTATTACTGCAGCTGCCACAACCACCCCTGCACCACCACCACTATTACTACTGTTCCCCCATCCTCCTGTCTTCCTTTACTCACGACCTAGATATGGATGCTTCCCACAGCTCTGTTCTTAGCTTTTATCTCCTCTGAGTGCTCTCCAATGGCCCTTATAAGTATCATTCAATTTTCAAATCAGCACATATATTTTGATATCTCCCAAATCTTTATATCCAATCTCTCACCTGAAGTCCAGACCGGTAGATTTAAACATCTAATGAACAAATCCTTTTTGATGTCATGCTGGTATTTTAAAGTCACAATTTATAAATCTAACATGGGTATCTTCAAAACATAACTTATAATTTTTAATTCACTCCTTATTAAGGCTAGTGACTCTCCCTTCAGTAATCATCTAAGCCAGCAGTCTCAAGCTGCTATTTTCCCTTGCCTTCACTTCTATTTCACTGCTGTATCATTAGGAAGAGGTTTTGCTACAAGTAACAGAGACCTTGAGAATAAATGGCTTAACATGATCATCTATTTTATTTTATTTATAGCCTCAGGAACTCAGGCTCTTGCAGTTCTCTGCTCTTCCTTCCTAAAATAGAGAACTCGAGAGAGCAGAGAGAGCTCCAGTCATATCTGCTATAAGTTCTGGCAGCAATTAAAAGGAAGAGATTTTTTAAAAAGAAAGAGAAAGAAAGAAGGAAAGAATGAGAGAGAGAGACTAGAGAGAGGAGAGAGAGAGAGAAAGATGGACGGAGGGAGGGACAGTGCCCTCTGTCTTGTAGGTAAGAAGGGTTTCCTAAAGCTGCTACACAAGGTGCTTTCTCTTACATCTCATTACTCAGTAAGTAGCTACGGCAGAGAAGTCTGGAGAATTGAATCTTCGTTCTGAATGGCCTTGTCCTCATTTAGAAGTTGTAGGAAAAGAAAAGATTTTTCTCTACCTTGTTAGAGTTCCTGGCTAGGTCCAAAGGAAAACTGACAAAGACAAATTAACGGGTGAAAAGCATACAAATTTTTAAAATAAGTTTTATGTGACACAGGGGTTTTCATAAGGAAATGAGGACAGAAAGAAATGGTTAAATTTGTGTATTTTTATACTAGGCTTAATGAAGAAATGGATATGCTTGGAGAAATAAGATTGGACAAAGGGGGTATGATTTAATGATAACCTGGGGGAAGTTAGCACAACCTATTTGTTCGGATTCTTCTCTGTGACCCTGTGTTTTCAGAGATGTGGATGTTTGTTTCCGCCAGGTGTAGGGGAAGATATCTCTCAAATGAAGGTCTTAAGGCCTGCTTCACCTGCTAAGGGAAGGTGAGAGTGTCCTTCCTGCTTCTGCTGTTTTCTCAAGTGCTGAGGTGCCATATTTTGGGGTAATGTGGCCTGAACCCCCTCAAAATCAATGTAGAAGAAGAGAATAATATTTTGAGGGATTTAATGAGTGGTATCTAAAATCTATTATCATATAAATTATACCTTTAACAATTTCACATCTTTTTCTTCTTCTCCACTGCCATTGCCACTGCCTTAGTTTAATGCGTTACCAGCATCCCAAAAAGCCAATGCGAAGAAATTTTTTCTCCATATTGCTGATAAATGTCAATTTTCTAGAATACACACCTGATCGTATAACTTCTTAGCTAAAAATTCTTCCTTAACTCTCCCACACTATAACATCTGTATGTCTTATTACAAAGGGTGAAAATTGTCCTCTGCCATACAGATCTATCCTAATTACACAGCCCTATCTCCCAACAGAGACTTTGTATCTTGTCTTCCTGCCACATCAAATTCTTTGCAATTTCTTGAAGTTATTGTTTATTTATCTGTCCTTGTGGGTTTGTGCATGCTGTTCCTTCTACATGAAATATTTTCCTACCCCTTTCAATCTGGTGAATTTCTATATATCCAGCTCAGACAGTATTCTCTTGTTAAGTTATTGTTTGTTGGGTTTTTGTTGTTGTTGTTTTTAAATCAAGTTGAGTTGAGCGCTTGCACCTTCATAATTCCATAGAGCTCTATGTATTACATACACAGTAGATTCTAGTGTAGTATTTATTTATGGTCTTGTAAGTAAAATTTTTATTTATCTGTCTTCCCTCTTAGACTGTGAATTCCATGGGAACTTGTTTGGAATATCAGTTTATCTTTAGTGCAGATATGCACAACAGATATGCCAAATAGTAGATACTCAGTAAATGTTTGCTGAGTTGCTAACTATAATAAATTAAATATATTAACATGTATATTAATTATTATGAGAATGCACGTGAGTTCTATAAAGACAATAACTGCCCCCACCAGTCAATGTCTCAAGCAATATAAATGCTAAACTTTATAGACTGTTTACCTCAATCTAAACTTAAAGAATATAAGTTAAACTATGTTTTCCTAAATAACTGTCTTTTGCTGATGTATAACAAGATTTTTGTTCCTTAAATAAAGATAATCCTGTTGAGAATTAAGGAATTACACTGACATGAAATATACACTTTTCTGATAAATATGTGCAACATTTCCAGGTGGATGAGCATTTCCCAGGAGCCCCATGTAGCTCTCCGGTACAGGAATATACTACATATCACTCCACTGAATTGAACACAGTCCTTCTCCAGAATTAGCTGTCTCATTTAATAGTATCTGGCCTATAGATTAATAAAATTATAAATGCTTAAGATATATTTCGGAACTCTGTTATTCACAATATATTTTTTAATTTGATGGTTATACCTCTGTGGTTTCCTTGGTGTACAAATCTGACTGTTGTTTTAAAGATGAAGAATATTTTCCTTGGCTTATATTTTCAGGAAAGTTTTCCTCACTATATGCACAAAAGTAGATTAGTAATTTCTCATTTCCATTTATCTTGTTCTAGAATATCAGTCAAGCCACCAAACTTCCTTTACTTTAGCTTGATAAATAGGAAAATTACTCCACAGACATCACAGAACTAATCACGAGAATCCTGTAGTTTCTGTATCCCACGTCCCACGTTCGGTTTTTTCTCATCCATTATGTCTCTAGGGTAGAACTGCAAGAGACTCAAGTTGACATCACAGCATGTCTTACTCCCCGCATGCGCCTTCATTTTGACATTCAGCAAAAAATTCCGTCACTGTGTGTCTGTAGCTACATGGAGGTCTTTAGGTATGAGCATCAATTTGCCATAAATAAAGAAAAAGTGGTTTATCTATCCCTTGGTAGCAATTTGTGTTTAAATTTGACATCTGCAGCCACAAAAATGTTCTGGTCTAACAATTAGTTGAATAGATTATCAAAAGGTGTGTATATGTGGGCATGAAAACAACTAAAATCAATGTTTATAGTGATCTAAACTTCAGAAAAACTATTTTCTATCTGAGTAGTAAAAATGAGCTACAAATAGATTTGTACTTAGATAATTAAAAATGGCAAATGATACAGTAGGGGACTAGTCTTTGCTGGTTTTTGAAGGTCAAGACAAATTTTAATAATGCACAATATAATACTTGTCTAACTAACAGATTTAGCATAGCTAAATTGAAAGCACTGTTAGAATGGCAGAAAATCAGAATTTAATTATTGAGCAAAAATGTCAAGCATGAAGTTAATTTTCCCTAGGGACATCTAACAGAATATTCTAGTTTTATGCTGTGCTTTTTCTCTTTCTGTTTTTTTAATATATCCAAAAATATCTGCAAGCGTATCACCTACACCATTGCTTCTCAAACCATCAGTGGTGAAGCATTATGTTTTTGTTTGTGATTCCATTTTTCATTTGCATTCTGTTGTGCCCCAATACTTTCATAAAATGCAAGAAAAATGAATTACTAGAAAAATGAAAGGACAAAGTCATACAAAATGACTAATTCTTAAAATTATTATTAAACAGTGTCAAATATCTGTCAAATTGATGTCAATGCTTACTCTTAAATTCTGTATTGGACCCTGTGCACTGCTAAATAGCAGTTTGTAGACTAGCACTGGTCCATGGACACACTTTAAGTATAGAACTGCTTTAAATTATCACTAGTGCAGAAGACATTCTGGCCCATACACACTCTGAGTTACTCTTCTGTGTTCTACCACAGTCTAGATTGATTTAAAGGTGTAGATCACCAAGGTCATAACCAGATTTGTTACACTGACATCATCATTTATTCCAGATTACCAAACAAGTGTCACTGATATACATGTCACTGATATTGGTCAGCCTGGCCCCTGGTAGGTAAACAAAATTTTGTTTAATTACAGGTATTGAATGAATTTTTAAAAGCTGTAAGGAATATCCTGCTCTACCCGCCAAGATTATCTTAAAAGGAGCTGATCACATCATTCCTTGTAAAAATGCTCTGTTACATTTTGAATTAAGAGGCATTTTATTCCTGAAGGTAGAATTTTAGGATCAATTATAGCTACCTGGTATTTTAGTAGGTACTTCAGCATGATTATATTAATTTAGGCATAAAAATTGGGCTACTTATACAGGAGTTGAAGTATGAGAGAGCTGCTCAATAGGCTTCTTATTTTAAGCCTTACCAACCAAATTACAGGGTAATTGCTTTTATTTGATCTTTTCCTGTCTAAAAACTGCCTTGAGGGTGCCTGTTTCAGTCCATTTAATTTGATCAAAGAAAGAGAAGTTCATGAGTTTTTCAAAGAACTTCCAGATTCAAAGTGGCAAAGAATATTCTATGTTATTTTTACTACTCCATTTGGACAAGAAATTTAAACTGCTTTTAAAAAAAAAAGAAAGAAAGAAAAAGAAAAAGATGCATGTAATGTTTAGCTTTGCAATAAAGTTATTTAAAACTTCAGATTTTGAAGATAAACATGGTATTTGGAAGAACACTATTTTTACTTGCCATGGTTCTGTTATTATTAATCACATACAGTCTTTGACCTCAGTCTATCTGTTCAAATGTTATTTTGTACTGATTTTTATTCTAGGTTTATTATTGTTTTAAAATATTATTATTGTCAAACTCTAATTATATTGCAAATAGTTGGTTTTATTAATTTACATTAAAACAGAATTAATTCATTTGGGAACTAATAATGATAAATTTACCACTATCCAAGACTCCAAGCTTGGAAGAATGCTCGTGACTGCCTTTGTGAGATAATCATCCTAAGTATCTCATCTATATTATTTCTTTACATTTAATTCTCAAAAATATTTTAAATGTTTAAAACCCCAAACCAGCATTCCATCTTTTTTGTGCTATAAAACTGGTAGTATATTTTATTTTATTATTAAAATTTTCTTTTTGTCAAACAAGAAACAAATGAAAAATGAGAATGTTTATACATAATCATGTTGAATAAGAGAAGAGTAGGATAATTTTCATAATCCACACTAGCTGTAAGTAGATGCACCTGCACATCTCAACTGCTACCTCCCAGGGCCCTGGGATTTCCTCAAGGGCCTGATCTTACTCATTTAATGAACTATATGTTAATTGTTCAGCCATTTCTAGTGACAGAGTAAAGTCACTAAGTGACTTGGATATGTATAGTGAACTGTCTCACAACCTCATAGTAGCTACATTTTAACTCAAAAACGTGACCACCACTTGTTTTTAAGCAAGGAAAAGGGGAGGGCATTGGTTCAATTCAAAAGACATTTATTAAGTGTTGATATGTTGGAGGATATTAACATTAGACTAGATTACTGTTATTTTGTAAGACAGGAGGAAATGGCATATAATGGACTATCAGTTGAACTTCGTTCTCCAGCAAAGTCTTATTCAGTGAAAAACTTGTCATTTGGGCTGTCATAAGGCATCCATTTTTTATTTTAGTAAAGAATATAGGTTAATGGGCATTTATACATTATGTGGATACCAGTTTCGGTCTAGTGCTGTTGAGGGATTCACACTCAGGGGTCATATTCAAGATGAGACCATTTTATAAGAATTGGTTCTGTACATTGCAGGATGTTGTGCATTAATTTCACTTGTTTTGCTTTCTTTGTTTGTTTGTTTTAATTTCCAAAGCTTGGATTTAAGAAAAATTTAGCTCCTCGAAATTTAAACCTTAAAGGCCACTCTTATTGAAGTTCATTTTTGGGGGCACTTTTATTTAACGCTGCTCAGCAGAACAGAAAGCATCCAAAATGAACTCTCGTATACAGATCCTTTGAATAGAAAATGTTATCAACTTCTAATGGAATGCATTAGCTGTTTCATTCTCATATTTAAACTGCTTCAAATTAGAAAGGATTTCTAAAAATAAATGAAATGCTTCTTTGGGGGAAAACACTTGTTGATTCTGTCCTTGAAAATCTTCGTATTTTGTTGGAAAATTTAACCCAGTGCATGAGCCTTGGGAAAGGAAAAAGTGCTTTCAACAAGACCGAACATTGTTTTCTTTATAGAGTTTTGGATGTGGCACCAGTATTTATGTGAGGCAAATCATCAAAATATCAGGTGTGCATTTCATGCCAGGGATTCTTCTTGCCACACCTTCTAAAGATTTATGATTTTTATGGCACTAGAAGTGTGGCATTATTTTGTTCCCCCCCAATACAAACTAATTTTCTTCATTGTAAATCATCAGATGACATCCATTTAGCCCCATTTTAGGAGTATCCTATGCCTTAATAGTATAACTTTTTATAGGCAGTGGGCATAAATGTGGATACAACCTATGTTTAGGCATGATAAATTCACAAATATTTCAATTTTGTAAATTACAATTAATTTTTTTTTTACCTGACATGGATACTTCTCAGAAACCTCCCTAATTTCTGAATCTTTGTTTTTTTCCCCCTAAACATCTATAGTAGTTCTCACATTTCAGATTACATATTTATAATCTGTCTACCCAAAGACTATGGTATTCTAAATAATTTTTATCTTCCTTTCATGTTTCGCTTCTTTCTTTGTATAGCATGTTTGCTTTGATTCGTTGCTCCTTAATGAGCAAGAACTGGCCACAAATTCTGTCTTTGGAGATAGAGTTCTCAGTATCAATATATATTTGTTACATTTATTGATACAGTAAAACTTAGACAAAGGCCTCTCTTTAGATAATAAATCACAACTTTCCATATTTAAAACATTAATAGTACAAATTGCATGGATAAATTTCTGATGGCATCTTATCAAACTGTTTCTAGGCTTTGATCAGATGACACTCGAAATTGCCTCGTTTGTTGTTAAAATCACTAAGTCAACTGAATATAAAAACCTCAACTAAAGAATTCAATAAAGAATCATTGGAACCATATTATGTTTTACGAGAATAAATGGATTAACAATAACAGTACAGGAATGAAGGTCTTTAAATGTCACAGTATGCTTAAGAAACATCTAAAATCACTTATTTCTTTTTCATCATAGATTAATAGGAATTTTTCAAAAAGCATTTGTCAGGTAAATAACATGTATTGTGCTAATGTATATTTCTTCTCTTTGGTGTGTCACCAAATATCAGGAATAATTGCCTGTATCAATAATATTATGACTGCCTGAAAACTTTGAACTCCAACCAGAATATCTTAGTTCAAAATAGATAGCTAGATATGCACCCCCCCCAGAAAAAGGAGTCAAGGAAAAGGGATGATGGTACTTAATAAGCACTTCCTCTGTTTAACGCATTAACTGTCACATGAGTTTTATTTAACTCATGCTAGTTTTGAGCCCAGGGACTCATGAAGCAAAACCTAGGCAAAACCCTGCAGTTGGTTTGTGAAAATCTTACTTGTTGATGTCCTTATTGTTACAATTAATATTGACAATTTAATTCTAAAAACGTGGATTAAATGAATAGAAGTCAATAAATTTCGTTTTTCTATTTATGTTTATCTTTAAATTACAATTAAGCCTGACAAGTCAAGAAAAACACTTTACCCTTATGAACTATTTTTCAAGTTTTCACATTACTTTTTACAATACTAATTTTCAAGTTTTTATGTTACCTTTTTATTGAAAAAACACAGAAAACAATAAAAATAACAAAATTTTCATTAAATTAGAAAGGATCATTTTGTTTTTGAAGTTTTTATTCTATTTTCATAATAAAACACCGTGGCTCTACACTCCCTAACTCATTTAGTCCTCACCAAGTCTTTTAAAAAATAGAAACCATTATGCTTACTTTATAAATTAAGAAACTAAGGCATAGAGAGCTCATGGACCTTGCTGAAAGTCAAATAAATGGTAGAATTAGAATTCAAAACCAAGTACTCTTAACCATTGTGTACATTGCCTCTCAGTGGGGATGTAGATCTGTAAACTTGCATTGCTATTAATTTTTTTTGCAAAAAATGAACATGTATAGCATTTGTTGAATATTTTGTGTGACTAGTAGAAATTGATCAATTTTTAAGTATCACGAATTTTACCATTGAAACTGAGAATATTAGAACTAGAAAAATCCTTAAAAATAATTTATTTCATTGCCTGGATTCATATTGAAAAAAGTAGAGTCTCTTCATGATCAAATTTGCCACTTGCTACGACTCTTTGTATCTTCTAACCATATACTGGGAGCCAAGAAGTGCTATGAGACTTTGGGGGTTAGTTTCAGTTTGGCTGGTCCTAGTTTAGAGGTGTCCTTTAACAATTTTTATTCTGTTCCTTCCACTCAGTCTTCATGCCCAGTGCCAAATAGTTATGACACACCTAAGGCTTCCTCCCAATTAATTTAATATACTCTCAAAGAAATTAAAAATCCCTCAAATATCACATAATCTACCCAAACTCCTAGGACTTATTTGATTAGGGTAAAACTGGGTGGAACTTCAACTAACTGGATTAGTATGTTGGCCCCCTGATCCCCAAGATGGAGAGAGGTGGTATCACGGCCCCCAACATCTTTAGGCAGTAAGGGCTTCTACTAGAATTTGCAAATTCCTACAACTTTGACAATGCTGTGAGTTGAACAGATGTTTGACTTGCTGTAATACTTTCAGAAACAAACTGCTGTGTAGCTTTGTGTGAATGATTGATCATTTTGGATATATCTCTAAAAAAGAAGATTTTGAAACTTGAAGTTGTTTACAAACCTGGCTTTCATCAGAATCACCTGTGACATTTTTTAAAATTATAAATTCACAGCCCACCTCTAGAGTCTGATATTATATGAGTCTCAAGACTTTCTGTTTTTATAAGTTCCTCAAATGATTCTGTTATAACCAGTCCACATACTGTTATTTAGACATATGTTCAGATGATGTTCCAGTTTTCTAGTAAACCCATTTCCATGAGGTGTGTGAGCTTAACTTTGAAGGTTATTTCTGACTGTAAATGCAGAAGACTTCCCTCTAGACTGCAGTTTCTCACTAGACTATGAACTCCTGGATGGCATGTCTCATTCATCATTTTCACGCAGTGTCTGGGACAGTGTCTGGCATTTCGTAAATATTAATTTAATAAATTAAATATACTAAGAAATCAACATAGCTTCTTATATTAAGTAAAATGTTATCTCTCTTCATACTCCCAAATTAAGAAAAATGCACAAGCAAAACACTTTATGAAGCAGAAAATGAATCTTGCCTAGTTTGTGAAATGTCAGTTATCTCAACAGTAAGGCAAAAAGACATAACATGCGCAAGATCTTAAGTGTTTATACGCTGTGTCAAAATCTTCAGCTTAGCTATGACCCAGTTTCTTTCCTCTACATCTTGTTCTATTCTCCAATCACCTGCCTTTTTGATTGGCATTTCTTTTTTTTTTTCTTCTTTTTTAGTGACAATATAAGAGATAAAATTCTTTTGGCATTTGAGTGATGAACATTATCTGCCAATAGCTCCCTCACAGTTGAGAAACCTACCCACTTCAAGAAATAAAATTGGGTTATAAAATATATTTAGTTATTTAGTTTTCATTTTATTAAGTATGAGAATTATGAAATTAAGGGATTGTTGCTAAAATAGAACCAAGTATGAAGATATTTCAAAATAACAAACTTATACCACTAAACTATTTAGCTTTTTCCCATTAGAGACAACCAACAACAATGAAGGCATTAAACTTATTCAAGTTTTTGGGTTTGAAATGATATATGACTTAGTGACTCTATTTTTGTTTTGTGGCATGTGGTGATCTGTTCTTCTTAGGCGCTGGAAATGTTTTCTCTAAAATGATGTCATCATCACTCATAATTTTGCATTCTCTAAATAAATATCCATCTAGTTTAGCTTAGCTTTTTTAAGTTTAGTTTAGTTTTTAATGCTTCTGTATTTTGTGGCATCTTATCTAACTTAATCCAGGATTTTGTCTTTGAAAAAAATATCTATTTAGCTAAAAATCCAATCAACCCCTGAGTCACTTCAGGAAATGATTAGTAGAATCTATGCAGATAAAACACATTTTTCAAGGAAATGAACTAAATTGATTGGGAGCTGAGAAACATGTCTGTGATTGTTACCTATTATTTGGAGATTTGTGACAGTGAATGGCAGCCAACTTGTTTCATGGAAAGTCAGTGCCTGGCTAACCGTGGCAACAGTAGATCTGAGAGTCTTGTGGAGACCAGCTCTTGCTTACATCAGAACTGGGCTGACCATGGATGTAATCAGCCTTGAAGGCTGTGGCTGCAGATGGTTATAGGGATGTAAACCTGGCGGAAATAATGACAGGGCTGCAACTCAGTCTTCATGATTTTTTAAATTTTCCTTTGTTCTTTTTTCTTAATGAAATCTCTGAACTTGGAAAATTGTAACACTTGGAGATTTGTCATAAATGTCACAGAAATATTAATCAAGGCACTCATAGAGAATATCAACTTTTGATTTACTTTTATTCTACAAAAAATGTTCTCTCCTAAATTTTAGGCACATAATCCCAAAAATGGTATTTATCAATGGAGCAATAAACTCTGCTCAACTAAAATGTTCCTGTGAATTTTTTTTTTTTCTGATTTATCTTGCGGACTAGAAGCAAGTGTGTTCTTAGTGGAAACATTTAAAATATGACTAAAATAAGATGTTCCTATCATGACCTGAAATGTTTAATTACAAAAGCAAATCAGGTTTGTTTTAGAAAAATGTAAATAATACAGAAAAAAAAAATGAAACCACAAATTACCCATAACCCTACCACTCAGAAAAAAATTTTTGTTTTGTTGAAATTATATTTTTATGCATTGGAAAATGTTTATTTCTATTTTAGGCTTTCAAAATCAAAGGACTCCATATATTAGAAAGACATGTAAAGTGCTCAAGATCAATACTTTTTAAATTTTTATGTTTTCAAATAAATTATTACATTTTAGGAAGAGAGTTGAATAGTCAACCTCTTTTTTAGGTTATGAAACTTGAATAGTCAACATCTTTGATAGGTTATTAAACTTAAAATCATTAAGTTTCAACAATCTGTGTATGCTTTGGTGAGAAAGAAACTCTATGGTATCAGGAAATTATCTCCTATATTTGTTACAAACATTAAATTAGAACTAGATGCATTTTTAACAAGTTTGTTTGCATCAACAATTTTCATCCTTGTAGATTTAAGGTTTTGAAATACATATATTTCTGCATCTCTAAAATAAATGTACTATTAAAGACTTCCTGCATACTTTCTTTTGCATCTGTCATGTATTATATATTTATGTAGGCCACAGTCATCAATGTGGCTGGGTAGCTAAAAAATCACATTCATTATATCAAAGTGAACAATATTTATTGTTTTGGGACTTTTTAATAAAAGCCATTCTCACTGGGGTTAGGTGATACCTCATTGTCTGCTTGACTTGCATTTCTCTATTAGTGACATTTAGCATTTTTTCATATGTTTACTGGCCATTAGTCTATCTTCTTTTGAAAGCTTCTGTTCATGTCTTTTGCTGGCTTTTTAATGGGGTTGTTTGATTTTTTCTTGCTGATTTACTTGAGTTCTTTGTAGGTTCTGGTTATCAGCCTTTTGTCAGATGTATATCATGTGAATATTTTCTCACATTCTGTAGGTTGTCTGTTTGTTCTGTTGATTGTTTCCTTGGCTGTGCAGAAGAAGCTTTTTGATTTGATCAGGTCCCATTTATTTATTTTAGTTGTTGCTGTGATTGCCCTTGGTGTCTTCTTCATAAATTCTTTGCCTAGGCCAATATCTAGAGGAATTTTTCCAACATTTTCTTCTAGAATTCTTATGGTTTCATGTCTTAGATTTAAGTCTGTAATCCATCTTGAATTAATTTTTGTGAGTGGTGAGAGATATGGATCCTGTTTCAGTCTTCTACATGTGGCTATCAAATTTTCCCTGCACCATTTATTGAATAGGGATTCTTTTCCCCAGTGTATATTGCTGTCTTTGTCCAAGATCAGATGGTAATACATGGATGGTTTTATATCTGTGTTTTCTGTTCTGTTCCATTGGTCGACGTCTCTATCTTTGTGCTAGTACCATGCTGTTTTGGTTACCATAGCCTTGTAGTATAGCTTTTTTTATTATTATTATTCTTTCAGAGTATTACTGGGTTATAAACATTTTGTTTACATGAATTGCTTTTGTGCCATTTGAGTTGAAGTTGTAAGTGTGCCCATCACCAAGATAGTATGCATTGTACCTGTTAGGTCAGAGCCGAAAGGAAGACACGCAAGCCTGGGGGCATGGTAAATTGCCATTTATTTTGAGCCCCTGGGTGCAGGTGGGTGGAGGCCGAAAAGGGCGTCCACCCAGAGGAGGGGAAGGTTGGTGAGTTTTATAGAAAGTTTGGGGAAGGGGAGTTCTGCCAGTTTCTGCTGGCTCTATCCCAGCCTTTGTAATTCAGAGTTATCATTACAACCTCTGGAGTCTCTGGAGCCTGCAGCCTGCAGAGGTCCTTATCTGACTCTTCATCTACCCTATTCCGGGGCAGACCCAACAGTACCCATTGGAATAATAAACGCCACATATACTCACTGTTAAATTGGAACTAATCGATCAACACTCACATGCACATATGGTAGTAAAACTCAGCAGAAACCAAGCAGATGGGAGGGAGCATGAGGTGATGTGTAGTATAGCTTAAAGTCTGGAAAAGTGATACCTCCGGATTTGTTCCTTTTGCTTAAGATTGCTATTCAGGCTCTTTTCTGGTTCCAAATGAAGTGTAGAATTATTTAGATGCTGGCATGGATGCAGGGAGAAAGAAACGCTCATACATTGTTGGTGGGACTGCAAACTAGTGCAACCTCTATGGAAAATAGTATGGAGATTCCTCAAAGAAATAAAAGTAGACCTACCATTTGATCCAGCAATTCCACTACTGGATATTTACCCAAAGGAAAAAAGTCATTTTATCGAAAAGACACTTGTACTAGAATGTTTATTGCAGCACAATTCACAATCACAAAGATGTGGAATCAACCCAAGTGCCCATCAACTCATGAGTGGATTAATAAAACGTGGTATATGTACACCATGGAGTACTACTCAACCATAAAAAAGTGAATTAATACCTTTGCAAAAATCTGGATGGAACTAGAGACCATTCTCCTAAGTGAAGTATCACAAGAATGGAAAAACAAACCACCACATGTACTCACTATTAAATTGGAACTAACTGATCAGCCCTCACATGCACAGATGAAAGTAAAACTCAACGGAAATCACGTGGGTGGGAGAAGGTAGGAGGGGATGAGTGAAGTCATACCCAATGGGTACAATGTACACTATCTGGGTGATGGGCACATTTATAACTTTGACTCAAACAGTATAAAAGCAATCCATGTAACCAAAACATTTGTACTCCTGTTCTATTCCAAAATAAAAAAAAAACAACAAAGTGAACAATAGCAACATGAAAGTCCTAAATATACTCAGACACTGACAATTTCAAAAAATGTTATATAAAAGTACTCTTCAGCTCTGTTTGCTCAAAGATTTCATATGACATTTTGATATTTTAAATGTCTTTTATATGAAAAATAGCTCTTATATTTTTAACTCTTACTTGACTAAAAATATCCAGGAACTTATTCTTCAGAAGAATAATGTTAAACCAACATTACATTTAGTGCACATTAAACATTACAAAGGTTAATAAATGTCACATTACAATGGAGCAGTCAATATTTAAGCCTCTTGTAAGGCAAAGTTCATGTGCTCTAGGGCGAGGAAAAAAGCTTCATAAATATTTTAATTATTTCAGAGCCGGAATAAGGGTGTATTGAATGACTTGTAAACCATAGGAATTATTTTATTATTTTATGTAGCATCTGGAATCAATATAGACTTTTGAGAACATTCAACATTTTATAAACAGCAAGTCTCTTTCTATAATCAGCAAACAAAACATTTTGTTTAAATTTACAATTTCTTATATAAAACATTCTTCAAATTATGGAATGAACTGAACAATTTGCTTTCTGGAAACTGTGGCACTTCTCACTTCCATAGATGTGTCTAGTACTGCCCATTGCCAAACTGAAAAAAGGAATTAAAACAGCAGCAGCAGCAGCACAAACTTTGAATGTACACTTTGCTCTGAAAGCTTTCTCTCAAAATTTGCTCATTTGACAGGAGAGATGCTGATGCTCAAAGCTCAGAAAAGAGTTTCTGTTTCCATTTCTTCTTTTTTATGGCCAGAGGCAGATTGGGTATGCTGACGTTTACCACCCAGAAAGACAAGGCTTTGGTCTCCTCCTAATTTGATTATTGACCTTGGTGGCCTTGAAATAGAGAATGGCACTAGTTGAGATAAATAGAATGAAGAAAGAACCAAACAGAAGCATAACAGAAGTAGGCTAAAGAATGTCAATTTCCCTAAGATCCCCAAGTTAAAGAGGGGAGCAGGTTAGTGGGCCAGCCACAGTTGATTGACTAAGGAGATAAGTCACCCTGGGAATTTGAGAAAAGGAATTTAAGTGCCATTAGCTTAAACAAAGGCTTTAGGTTAAACACTTTATGTAAAGGTTGTTTGTTTGTTTTCAGACCAATAAAAAAAAAGTGCTTTGACTTCTAAGAACCATTAACTCTGTTTTTGTCACCCCATACTTTATCTCCCCCATTAAGAATCTTCCAAAGTCAAACAGGGGACAAGTTTCACATCTTCAAGCTGCCATCAAGTTTCTTGACTCGTTTTCCCTTTCAATTATTTACTTTTTATTGTCCCAAAATCTCCCTCAGAAATTCTGAGGGGGCTACTGATTTCTTCTCAAACTACATAAAAAAATTCCGGGGATTGAGTTGACATGATTTTCTTTTAAATTACAAATTTTCAAAGCAAGAGAGTCCTTATATTTCTGATTCTCAAGACATTGGAGAGGCAAATTTGCTTCCACTTTAACTAAAGTCCATCCTGGAACTTCCTATCAGAAACTCAGGGGTGAGGAAGAAATGATAGTTATTTGGAAAAGCATTCTTAATGTGCCTATTTTTTCTTAATTCAAGCAACCAAAATTAAATTTCATTAAAATGTAGGCAGAAGATGAATGGGAAAAGCCTTAAAGGGGCCTGGGGTTAGTAAAGAAAACTTAAGGGCGATGATGCTCTTATTTAATTCCCTCACAGTTAATGCAAGAAGAGAGTGCCTGACCCAGGCAGGCCACATGACTTCCTAAGGTAACATTGTCAGTGACAGAGCTGAGACAAGAACACAGATCACCTGACCCAGTGGGATGGCTTGGTTGACATACTGTATATGTAACAGAATTCATTCTGTCTGAGACTGAATTGTTTAATGATTTAACAGGAGAACCCTTTCCTTGTTGCTATGGTTTTAATATATCTCCTCCAAAATTCATGTGTTGAAACATAAGGGCAAATGTGATAATATTAAGAAGGGGCCTTTAAGAAGTGATTAAGTCATGAGGGATCCTTTCTTGTAAATGGAATTAAGGCCCTTATAAAAAGGGTTCAAGCAATGTTCGGGCCTTTTAACCTTTTTCTTCCTTTCTGCCATGTGAGCACACAGCGTCCCTCCCTTCAGGAGGGTACAGCAACAAGACCCCAATCTTAGAAGCAGAGAGCAACACTCACAAGACAACCAAACCTGCCAGTACCTTGATCTTGGACTTGCCAGCCTCCAGAATTCTGAGAAAAAATTTTCTGTTCTTTAGAAATTACCCAGTCTCTGGTGCTTTGTTACAGTAGCACACATGGACTAAGACACTAGTTCTACATTGTGTATTAGATTCCTATTGCTACTATAACAAATTACCACAAATTTAAGACACTGGATATTTGTTACATTAGAGTTCTGGAGGTCAGAAGTCCAGAATGGGTTTTCTGGTGCTAAAATCAAGGTGTCAGCAAAGCAGCATTCCCTCTGGAGAGCTAGGGGGATCTGTTTCTTGCCTTTTCCAGCTTCAAAAGGTCACCTGTTTTCCTTGGCTGATAGCTACTTCACTCTGAATTCTGCTTCCATCATCACATCTTTTTGGACTGTGACCCTTTTGCCTCCTTTTTATAAGTATGCTCATGATTACTTTGGGCCCCCAAGGATAATTCAACATGATCTCCCCATATCAAGATCCTTAACTTAATCATATCTGCAGTGTCATGCCAGCTTAACATAATCACAAGTTTGGGGGATTAGGTCATGGACATATTTTAGGGACCATTACTTTGTCTATTATTCCTAGTATTCAACCAAACATTGATGTGGAGATAAAAAGCATAATTAGACAAGAAACTTTTTCTCCATAGTTTTGCTGTTCAAGTATCACTTCATTATAGGATAACATTTTGACCATGTTATTGCATATACTAGGAGTAATGGATGTTTTATAAGAATATGGCCAATTACCAAGTGAACCTATTCCAATTAATAGACAAATAAGAGGTCATAAATAATTCTTCATTGTAGTTGCTTTGACCCATATAAAGAACATTTTAAAAGTTTATTCTGAGATTTCATAGACTCTATACAAAAGAAACACAAGGTTTACATAATATATTTTTTATTTCAATAGATTCAGGGGGTACAAGTGTTTTTGTTACATGGATGAATCGTACAATGCTAAAGTCAGGGCTTTTAGTATACCCATCACCAGAACAGTGTACATTATACCTGATAGGTAGGTTTTTATCTCTCAGCCCCCTCCTGACCTCCCCCTTAAGATTTACATAATATCGCAAAGATTAATGCCCAAGACTAATAAAATAAGACCCTAACCATAAATAATCACATTCAAGAAGCAAAATTAACAAAAATTTTCTATTTCATTGCAATTAGAAATTGTTAGCACTTTCATCCAGAACAACAAGTTTGACATAATCAAAGTACAGAGGATTGATTTCTGATATTCTAGAATGAGAATAAATGAATTCCTAGAGGACACTGTCACTTTTAAGACACTTATATTTAGAAAAGTAATATGTATATGTGTATATATTTTGGACTTCTTCAGTAAGAAGATAATTATATTTTCTAGTAGAGTGAAAAAACTGAACATTTTTCATGTTTTCCAAGATTAAAATTACACAAATATTTTATACATGAACATGTGATACAAAATAGGATTATTTCGTTAGTATTTGAAAGTTAGAACTTCTATCAGCAGTAGCGCTGAATAGGAAATGTGATCATAAAATTTCTCTGCACAGTCCAGCTTTTATTGTTAGCTTAAAGATTTTTCTTAGAAATATTCAAGTTTTAGTCAAAAGATGGTAGTCTTAATCATATACAAACAGCACACACCTCAAATTCATTTTTCTTTCAGTATACTATGCTGTTAGGCCAAAATCCAAGCCTAATTAATTCTGTATTCTGTTTTCCAAGACTGCAGAATTTTTAGAATACTAAGCAGCCAAGGGGGGAAGAAAAAAATGTTTTAGAAGTGTAAGGTTGTGGGAGGAGGACAGTTGATGAGGAAAGGTAATAAGCAGAAACTAGTAGTTGATACACAACTCTTTAGAGCGTTTTTACTTCTAGTATGAAGTAACTTATGATATATTTGTTTTGGTTTTGACCATTTTTTTCTTACTTTGTATCTTCAAAAGTTCTATGACACATAGTAGATATTCTATTATAAATAACTTGCTATCTTAGTTGGCTTTGTCTGCCATAACCAGTTGTGATAGACTGGGTGGCTTAAATAACACAAATTTATCTCTTCAAAGGACTGGAGCTTGGAAGCTTGAGATCAGGGTGCCAGAATGGTTAATTCTGGTGAGGACTCTCTTCCTGGCAAATAAACAGCCCACCTTATTGCTGCGTGCTCACATGGCCTTTCCTCAGTGCATGCACATAGAGAGAGAGAGAGAGAGAGAGAGAGGAGGGGAGAGGACAGGAGGGGAACTGGGAGGGAGGGATGCTTTCGGGCAGGAGACAGAGAGAGGAAGGGGGATCTCATGTCTGTTCCTCTTCTTATAAGGCCACCAAACCTACTGGATTAGGACCCTAGCCTTATGAACTCATTTAACCTTAGTCACCTCTTAAAAGCCTTAGCTGCAAACAGTGGTATTGGAGGTTAGGGCTTCAACATATGACCTTGAGAAGGTACAATTTAGTCCATAGCATTTCACCCTCATGACTCACTGAGCACTTTTAAGTAAAAAAGAAAAAATGGATACAGGAGTGACAGAAAGAAACTGTTTCATTTTGTTTTGTGTTTTACAGATGGGGTCTGGTTCTGTCAGTCAGGCTGGAGTGCAGTGGCGTGATCATAACTCATCACAGCCTCAAAATCTCAAACAGTCCTCCCACCTCAGCTTCCCAAGTAGCTGGGACTACAGGCAGGTGCCACTATACCCAGCTAATTTATTTTTAATTTTAGAGACAGGGTCTCACTATGTTGCCCAGGCTGATCTCAAGCTCCTAGCCCCAAGCAAGCCTCCTACTTCAGCCTCCCCAGTAGCTAGAATTAAAGGCATGAGCCATTGCATCTGGCTTGAAAGAAATTTTTTTACCTTTGGTTGAAAATTTATAAAGTATGTTTGATAATTTTTTTTGGAAATCCCCATAAGCAGCTAGTCTTAAATGAAGTAGAATAAAAATAAAAAATGATGCAAGGTTATTTATCTGTTATTCACTCCTTATCAATGGCTATTGACAAATAGCAAAGAAAAATCAAGCCCTTTTTCATTAAAATTTATCCTTTTGGCATGTATTTGGCTTAAAATGGAAAGAATTTAGGATCTCTTTGAACATTTCCCATGCAAATAAGTATAAAATAAAATAAATCTGATATGATCATTGTTTTATATTCAATAACTTTCAGAACATTGCTATGATGTAATACTGAATAAGAAAATATGAGCTAAGACCAACATTAAAAATGGTATACCAAGATTACCAAGTAAATTTTTTGCCAATTAGTCCTATTTTCTTTTATCATTTATTTAGTAGAGAGAAGATACTTCTTATAATTGGGGGAAGTAGTCTAGGACTTCATTCAGCATGTCAATTTTGATTATTCAGACACCCACAGATATTTTAATTTTGAAATGGGGCTGAAAAGGAAATGAGCCTTTGATGGCTTACAGCATACCCATCAAAAATCTTAAACTACATTTAAGTAAATATTCATTTGAATCTCCTGATGATTTATTTCATGCTCCCCTTTCCTTCTTGGGTGCTTACAAAGAGAAACAATATGGTCAAAGTTTCTAAAATTAGAAGAGAAGGAAGAGGAGGAGGAGGAAGAGAAGGAGAAGAAGAAGAGGAATTAATATATTCAGCTTGAGTAATAGAAATGTGTGTGG
The DNA here is from genome assembly GCA_023783475.1 of Daubentonia madagascariensis. Classification (NCBI taxonomy): domain Eukaryota; kingdom Metazoa; phylum Chordata; class Mammalia; order Primates; family Daubentoniidae; genus Daubentonia; species Daubentonia madagascariensis. The sequence continues at coordinate 15,907,055 of JAKFHU010001684.1, read as the reverse complement.
GGAGGATAATTTAATATTAAATTTAAAGTTAATTCATTTTGAATGTAAATTTCAATTGAAAAAAGCCAGGAGATTTATTCAGCAAAAGAATCAATCAGGCTATTTCTCTAACTCTATTTTTATGTAAAGTTTCATTGCTTTACTGAGTTTCCACGCCATTTTTAATCGACCCGTTTATATTGGAAATGCAGTCCAAGGATATGTGAGGGGAGAAGTGAAAAAACATGTATTCATTTTTGAACCTGTATCTATGGGGTATCTTCAGCAATTCTTCTCCAACTTTAATGTACATTGGGATTAAGTGAGAATCTTGTTAACGTGAATCTTCTGATTCGGTAGGTCTGGGTGGATGTCTAAGAATCTGCATCTCTAACAAGCTCCCAGGTGAGGTCCATGGGCTGTAGCTTTGAGTATCAAGGTGCTAAACAGCAGTGGGAAAAACCCAGATAATTTCGGGAAGTGAACCATCTTCTTTGGAAAAAAATAAGAAGAGGAAAAAATTTAAATTCGAAATCTAATAAAATGGCATAGCAATAAAGCAAAGCCAGCAAACAGAATACATCTATAATGTCCTCAGAGGTTATTTCACGTCTAGGAGATCAAGGCTGACAAACACAATCAAGAAGCTAGAGCTACAGTAATAGGACAAATGTGCTATAGGCTGTATCCAAAGTGAGACATTCTGAAGCAGTCATTTAAAAACAATGATTATATGATAATAATAATGAAACTGATATTTATAACACCTTTACTGTCTACAATGTTTATTCATAGTCAACTTGGATTAAAGTTATCAGAAATTTGAACCATTGTGTTCTAAACTTTTCAACATCTTCCCTATGAACAAAAGATGTTGCTATTTAAAAGGTAAAAGTAAAAATAAATTGGAAATGTGATATGATATCTTTCATATTTGACCGAGCAAATTCTGCTGTAGGATATAAATGCATTGGGATTCAAATGCAAATTATTCATTATAAGACAAAGAAAAATAATAGAAGTAGTTCCAAAAGTAATGATTTAGGGCTTGGATTTTACATGTTTTCCAAGGGCCTTTATGACCATACATAATTCATGAATCCTTACTTCTATAATGTTTGAATTTTTTCCCCTCGAAGTGTTTTTTAATGATTAGGTCACATGACCAGAGCAGACCTTTAATGTCTTTCTTTTTCCCAGTTTATCATTTTTCCATTTTGCTTAGGAATACATTAGCCTTTGCTACATACCCTCAAAACATCTACTTTCACAATCATCTTGGAACAGAAAATGAACAGTGCTACCTAATTGAATATTATGTATTTAAGATGGCCAAAACTGATATAATTTTGAAATAAAAAATATACATAGATACACACAACAAAGATTAAAAGATGGGGTCAGCACAGATAAAGAATGTATGCTAGCTGAACATATTTTAGTGTGTAGGCAAAAGTACTTATTGAATGTAAAAAAGCATACTGTCCTGAAATGATGTAAATGTTTCTTGAAAACCAAAGTAGTTTCATACTTTAAAAATTAAAACATTTTTACTTATAAATAGTTCATGTTAGTATGGTTTTTAACTTACAAATTTGGATGTTTTGGAGGCTTTCTTTTTAAAAATTCTAGGAATTTAGACATGATTTCAATGTTGGTGGTCTTTGCTTTGCCTAGCAAAACATTACTTATGGTTCTCATATCTGATCATTGGCAGCCCCAAATTGTTCGATACTCACCTGGGTAAATGCAGTAAGACAATCATTTTTTTTATTATACAGAATGAAAATATTTATGAGTAAAGTGAATTTAAAAGAATATGCTACAGAACAAACTAATAGGCATTCTTAAAAGTTGGACTTTGTGGTACTTTAACAACACAGACTATTTTAAAGTGGGAATTTGGAAAAAATCTTATTTTGTTTATTACTCAGACTTTTCTCTCCTGGGATAGTTTCGCTGTATTAATTGCTTCTGTGCTCAGATGCTTCTAATTATTAACCTGCAGGTGTCTCTAATCACTGTTTCTTCCAGCAGAGTTTTGTTCCAGGGCCATTAGCTGTGCTGCTTAATTACAATACACTGTACCTAGTTTTGTGTACTGTTTGATCTTTCAGATGGCTTCCCAGACCTCAGAAAATAGTCATTGGCAATCATTTTCTACAATTAACCACAATGCCCTGTATCTCTTTCTCTATTATTAAATTGGATCAGAATGTGGAGAATTATGCAACAGCTAATCCTTAAAACTGAGGACACTAAGCTCTAAGACACACCTAATGATACTTGGTCTCTGGGATATTAAAACCAAAGAACGTAAATTTATTCCTATATTTTAGAATCTGAAATATGAAGTATGCCTAAAGATGTATAGAGTAACTGAACCTAGAAGTGTGCAGGGCCCTTAGAAGTATTCTATTCCTTGCATTTTAAAATGAAAATAGCATGGCTGCAATAGACTTTAGCCTAAAAAAGACTTTTCTGTTTCTGGGCCTCATCTGCTCCATTGCACCAATGCACCATTAACTTCCCATGCCTTTTTCAAACATTTTAGGAATATGAAAAATTGTAATAATATCAACAATAGGAAATATTTCTACTGCAAAATCATTCTTGAACAACAAAATAAATATTTTCTATTTAGTGTATTTCTATTTTAGTGTATTGTAATTAAGCAGCACATCAGAATAAATTACACACTGAATAAAAATCAACATGCAAATAAAGAAGTTCATAGGTCAATAGTTTTCTGCTATTTTCCTACTCAGAGTGCTTATTTAGATCTCTGAATATGTCTTTTGACCCAGACGTGGCATCTAAATGGGGCCCTGTGATTATGGCCCTGACTATGGCAGAAAGCGTGGAGGCAAGGTCTGATGCTGTGATCAAACATAATTCTGTCTGGTAGTTTCCATGCCTGCCCTTGTAATTACTGTTTGGCTGAACTCAGTGGGATCACCAGGGCATTTGTTGAGTGGTAGGTTGGTTTTCTTGTGGGTGATATTTGTTTTGTTTTGTTTTTGATTTGTTGGTTGTAGGTTTGGATTTTGTCGCTGTTGTTAGTTAGTTTCAACAACACAAATTCTTGTAGAAATGAAAGAAGTATCTGGCAGTCTATTAATGTCATATTCAAAATCAGAATTATTTAATATGTCACATATCCGCATTTATCTGTCTTGGTTTCACCTATTAGTATAAAGTTAATCTTTAGAACATTTGGAAATAACAATGCCATCACTCCTCTTGCAGGAATAACTACCCCCCCCAGCCCTATATTACAAATACTTTCAAAATATCAAAAACACTTTGGATTTCTTTTTCATAAAAATAGCATCAGTGTTTTTAGTGCTTTCAGCATCTGTTACCTGTATTGCTTAGCATGCTAAGCAAAAAATATACCAAAGTAACAAAAATAAAATTAGCAAAAAACAGTTTTAAAACAAATGCAAGATTCAGGGTATGGTTCATTATTTTAAAAATCTATTAAGACCTTACTGGGAAAAAAAAGTTACTTGTATTTATTTATTCACAATTATTTACTGCATTTGTTCTTCATTAAATTTTTCTACACATCCATGAAAAGAAAGAAATTTATTCTTATACTTCACTAAGAAACTAAAATTTTATTACACTGGAAACTCAACTCTTGCATGGAAGTTTTAAGCTACTCTGTCTTTGAGAATTTTGAAGATGAATAACTCTAAAATATGATACTTCAAATGGTGTTGGGTTCATAGTCTTCATAATTAGTTTCCATTATCAGTTTGTTATGTGTGTGTTAGGATCACTTGTATCTATAAAAGGATATTAACCTGGAGTCCTGCGTACAGGAAGAAGAATGGCCTCTGTTGTTTATATGATCCCAAACCAAAATACTATTATCATCATTAAATAACTTATTTTGGGGTTACTCTGACTGTTCATATTATAACTACTTAAGAGGAAATTTATTACTCTTCTGCAAATAATTGCCTAGAATCAGGGAAGATCACTATATGTATAATTTATAATACACATATGATATAAATGACTGAATTAAAATCCTCATTGCAAAATTCTTGTATATTGTTTCTTTTAGTTTATTATAAAAGTCCACAGCATAAAAGACTACTTCATGAGCCTTCAGAAAAAAAACTACCGTTAAGTGTGTAAAAAATCTTAAAATGTAATTTAAACATATTTCTAGTTATTTAATACTCCTATCACATTCACATTTTTTGATTTATATAAACGATCCTAAACTTGGTAGTCATTAGCAAAGCCCTATAATATAGTAGGAATACAATCTACAGAGCTGTTATCTGGATTCTTTATTTTAATCTTCCTGAATAATGAGGAGACTTTAGTATATTAATGGTGTCATTTTCTGGTTTTTATCCTTAACAGAAGCATATGATGGAAACCATTTATCTCAAACAGATTTAGTATCACACTGCAGAAGACAGTAAATGGAAGAAGTCTTGTATTATGATTTATTTCATGCCATATGATCTAAGGTTGCTAACTATTCATTTACTTTATCTGGTGTCCAGTACAAGATTGTCTAACTACATTCTGATGTCTAAGGAATAGCTACTATCAAAGCAGTGGTTTCCTAAAATTGTTTAAAAAATTCAGCCTAAAGTTTGTGCTGGAACTTGTTGTTCAACAATGTTCTCTTTAAAGATTTCATTAGAGAGTTTTGTTTAAGAGAGTCCTCAATTTAATTATTCAAGTTGAAGCTATATTCATGCCATGGAGAAATGCAAGAAGAAAATTCAATTCTAGAACTAGACACCAGCTGGTTTTAAATGACCGTTTATATTTTGTCCTTTGTTATCTGTAGCACATCCATAATAATTAATAAACATTTATCAACCCTTTGTGTGAGCACACTAGGGGGTTTAATTATCTCTTCTTGCTTAGTATGGGCATAAACACTATTATGAATCATCTAAGTGGCACATCTTCACTTGTGCTTTTTTTGATAGATACAAAGCTTCTTATTAGGAATTAAGTTTAAATTCAGCATAATTCTGTTTTATTATGTAACAATTACAAATACAACATAAGTAGAAATTATCCCATTGTCAGTTAATGAAATTTAACTTAATATCATGCATTTTGAGAAAGTTGTATAAATTGGTAAGATTTTTTGTGGAGACATGCATAATTTAAGAATTATCATTCTCTCACCAAACATTTATTGAAGAACTATTATTCTCTAAACTGTACCACACAGCTGGGATACAAAGATAAACAAGAGACAGTCCCTGTTCTCATAGAACTAACTTTCTAGTTTGGGAAAGGGTTGTGGAAAGAACCAAACACAATGTATAGCTGTAGAAAAACACAACCGAGAAGCCTTTGGCAGAGGCTGGGATGTCAAAGCAGGATTCACCAGGCAGAGGCACCCGAGGACTGTGACCACCATTAGCTTCAGTTCTCAGCTTTGCAATCCAGGAACATAGTTGTCAGCAACCAAAACATCAAATCAAGGAAACATATTTTTACTTAGCAATTTACTAGACACCTATTTCAGTATTTTTTCATGTTATTATTCCTAATGCTGTCCTATTAGATTATATTTTAATCTTTCCTATTTTTAATCCTAATGCTAATGTCTCTCTAAAGGGAGAAAACATTATATCCAAATAGGAGATGGCTGTGCGGAATGCCTCTGTCTCACATCTCCTCAAACAGAAATGATAAATATGATAAGCTTCTGCCGATAGCATAAAGAGAGTAAAATCAAGACACACAGGAGAGATGGTTAGTCTTTTTGAGAAGGTCTAGGTCACTATAGTTGAGTAACACACCTCATTCAATTCTATTACACAAAGAATGGATGCAAGTAACCCTGAAAGATCAAAAGCAAAAAGGATGGAATGTGCAAATGATTTAAGGCTTTCTTGAGACATGGAGACATAGAAAATACTCACTAGCCAAGACCTAGAGGATTTCATACAGGTTCATATAAATGAACCATATATATGTAATAGTGTTCCTAGTGGATGACTTAAATGATTTTCATGGGTAATTTTACTGTTCTCAATTTTTGCATTACAAAAGTGACTAAGAATTTAAATGTAAAATTCAAGTATGCAATACAGTACAATCTTCAGAGAAAAGGTGACTTTTGAATTGAGCCTGAGCATGTGTGGAATTTTGTTGGATGGAAAAGACAAAAGGTCTCTTCAGGTTGACAGAATGAATGTTTATCAAACAAATGTAAAAATGATTTATGTAGGCATTTTAAGATTTCAAAGATCAAGCTGTATAAAAACAAATCTGGTATGCAATACCACCATAATTTATTAATGTTAAAGTTAATAAATAAGCCAGACCACTATTCCTACTCAAACTATTCCGGGATGTGTATTATCTAAAAATATCAATGTTCATGCCCATGCACAATCATTTTCCATAATTTACCCATTACAAAAATAGAACTCAAATTAGAGGATGTATGCAGACCGCCCTTGAGTGCTAAACCAGAAAAGACAGAATGAAGTGGATGTTACTTACGAACTGTATCAGGTGCCTCTTAGTGCTAAGAACCTCTTTGCAGGATCTCTCTTTGGAGCCCTTGAACACTTATCTTATTCCAGATACAGCAATTACTGATTTTGCACGGGCTGACATGACTGCATCTTTCTTCAGGCCCACATCTTACAACTTGCCTTCCTCCTTGTTCCTGATACATGAGAGGCCACAGGGCACTTGTGTGCAACCTGAAAGTGTGTGTTTGGGGGTGGGGAGGCAAAGAGGGTATGTTCATGACCTGTGAAGCAAACCTGTGACAATGGAAATGGGAGATGACAGGTAAATTCTTTTCTTCCCCCAAGATAGACTGAGATGCATTAAGTCATGCTGCCTCTTGAAGATGACAAACTTTTGACTGGTACAAAGTATAGGTATTTTGGAAATGCACCTCCATGCTTTTGCTCCCCCTCCATCCCTCTTCCCTCATTCTGACTTCCTTGGGAGAGAACTTCTAACATAGTATTAGCACATGAGGTTTTGCTTGAGCTTCTATGCCATTTAAAGCTAAGAGAATAACTTATCACAAAAAATTTTTATAGACCCCTTGGATTATGGACCCCTTAGAATTAAACAAAGCTGTGGAAAAACAATGATAAATAGTTCTTCAAAACTATTTGTGTGAAGATTTAAGGAGTAAACTTGTAACACAATTCAGCCTTCTAACATTCAAAAAAATACAAAAACCTTTTTGGTCCCAAACACAATAAAGATCAGTAAGACCCCAGCCTCTGAGTTATGGTTTATGGTCTTGTACCTAGAGCAAATTCCTCTGGCTACTTGGGAAATATGGAATGTCAGTGTTTCTTCTGTGCACTTTTGGTAGATGCTGTCTACAGAGGGGTGGAAGACTAGGTAACCTTCTCAAGGAAAGCATCATCCGATCAAAACATGAAAAGTGAATAGAAGTTGGCAAGGGAAAGGGAAATGAGGAACTGGGGAGTAACACTAACAGAAGAACTAGGAATGAGGAGCAAGCAGCTGGATTCACAAAACTGGAATTCAGTGTGGTCAAGCCGTAAAGTGATGGTGACAGATGAGACTAGAGACAAAGGAAAGAACTAAGTCGGAGCTGTCTGACATGGTGGCCACTAGCCACATGTGGCTACTTAAATGTCAATTAACTAAAATTAACTAAAATTAAACATTTCATTCCTCAGTCACATTAGTGACATTTGAAGTGCTCAATAGTCACAGGTAGCTAGTGGCCCCAATCTTGGATAGAGCAGAAACATCATAGAAAGTTTTATTGGGAGGAACTTGGCTATATGTTGGGAAGTGTACTAAGGTTTTCTTGTGGGATAACCATTTATATTTATTGACAGTATTTAAGTAGTAGTACATTTTTTGACAAGTATCTATTTAAAGGGAAAGATAGGATTTTTAAAATGTTTGTTTTTTCATTACTAGTAAGATTGCCCTGCCTTTGCTTCAGGAAGTATTTTTTAGGATTGATATGGTAAGAAAAAAGCACTGGACTTGATTCTAGTCCAAAAACTAGCCATGTGATCTTAGGGAAATAACCCTGACTTCATTAGTTCTCTGTTTACTCAAATCTTAAATAAGGGCGTTAAACTTCCATGCTTACTTGTTCTAACCCCTAGGTAATAAATAATATAAAATAAATAATTAAATAAAGTAAGAAATTTAAAAAGAGGTTAAAACCTCCCTTCAGAGCATCTTTAAGTGAGTCCTAAGGTGCAGTTGGATTACACCAAGGGCAGTGCAGTGGCATATGAATGGGTGAGGGGGGGAGAGGGGGAGTAGGCTGGTCTTTACCTTCTGCCTTCTCCACTCTATCTCCACACTTCAACCATACCAGCTTGGAATCTTATTAAATTGAGATTTCTACTATTGCTGTATTAAAAAATGTTCTACTAAACATGGTTCTCTCCAAAATATTTTCTGAAATTCTCTGATTCAACAAAATCTGTATTCCAGCGTCAATATTCACCTGCAATCACATTATGTATAAGATCAAGTGTATGCTTTCTATGGTGTGCATTTATTTTTCAAATCTCAGGAAGCTATATCAGACACTTAATCTCAGGTTAAGAGCCTCCTTGTATCCCCACTCTGATTACTAGCTGCATAAAGTGAAATCCAGAGAGTGGTTTGAGGGATAAAGTTTATGACCCAGGGGTTAAGACAAACCATCTCTAATATACAGCCATCTCTAAAATGCTGCAACTATACATTTATAATTATCTAACTCTAGGGAATTCAAAATATTTTATTGACTTTGCTTACATTCAAATTAAAATACCGCTATTAATGGATAGTAATATCCTTACAGAAACCTTTTAAATGAATGTAGTATTAAGTATTGGTGGTGAACCTCAGTAGAACCAGAGTTAATACTGATTTTCCAACATGCTTAATATAAATAATGAGTATGAAATAGAAATAGAAAATGGGCACAAAATCAAATTAAAATAAATATGAATAAGAATTGGATAAAATTTTATAAAAACTTTAAACAAAACAGTATGTATACTCGATCAGAATTATAATTGAATTAATATCTGCAAAGAATTGTGTTATCTAAATTGTGTTTATATATGACATCATGGTCTTTACCATTTGTAAATCACCATCTATACATCACTCTAAACAAATGCCTTGGATTATCTCATGACACTGGTAGACTTTTGGCTTTAGGTTTTAATCAGTACCAACAAGAGTTAAGTAAGCCGATTTATTGGCTCAGTTTCTGGTGTGAATGTTCACATGTATGTAATGTTTAAAATCCTCTAACCTCTGTTCAACCTCTTTAGTTCATGCTTCCTCCAGAAATTATTATCTGTTAAGGCTAATAATCTTTAACATAAAAGACAATCTTCCCTGGAGCTTGTTAATCCCCTCAAAAGTTGACAGATTGGTCAAAATTTTGAAAAAGTTCTTCATCACTTTTATTTGTTTTTCACACTATTTACACACCACAGTGGCTGCTCTGCTGGAGCCAGGCCTTCATAACCTCCTATGAGCTTCTCCAAATCATAGCTGTACCCCTGAGACTTGACTGATGATAGGTGTTGGGAATCTGATTCATATTTGCAGTGATAGAGAGAAACCCTTAACCAAGCCAAATTAATCGCTGAGCTGAGAATGACTCACTTGCTTAGTGTAGGTACTGAGGCTGCTTTTTCAGTCTTGGCATTTTATTCTCAAAGTAACTCATGAGAAGAAGACTCAAAATACAGGCATTATTTCTTTTTTTAAAAAAAATTTTTAATATTGATTTATTTATTATTTATAATAAAGACATCTGCACGCGAATGTTTATAGCGGCATTATTTCTTTAAAAATATTTCTAACTTGTTACGGTATAAGTTCTTATAAGAAATTATGGGTGTCAAGAAATGTTTGGGAAAGATATACCTGGGATACTAACAAAATTGTAGACTGAAATAATCTAGGGCCATCACATCTGGAAGGTGCCTTTCCTGTATTAGGAATTAAGGGGAGCAAAATGATAAAATCACTGCAAGAAAATGCTGATGAAACATGGTGAAGCCCTTCAATATGTAAAAGACAGCATTTCAGCACACGGAAAAAATTCAATAGGTCTATTTTATAGTAGTAATATTGGAATAATAATATGCTAATAAATATGTAGCAAATATTTATTGAATATATACTGTGTGCCAGGCACTGTTCTGGGTATCAGGAAAAAAGAAAGAAGAAAACAGATGAAAATCTCTGTGCAGATTACCCTTTACTGGGGAAGACAATAACAGATTTTTATGTGAAATTTAATGCCTATTGCATAGTGATAATGGAGAAATAATTTTAGGAAAAAATGGGAATAGGGAGTGCTCAGGGTAAGGTTCTTTTTTTCAGTTTTAGAGTGCTCAGATAAATGTTCTGCAAAAAAGTGACATTTAAGCGAAGAGATGGAGTGAGGTAGCAAGCTTAGCCCGGCGGAGTGCGCGGGTGCAGGAAATGGGCTATGCAGGCACCTGAGAGAGGAGTGAGGTCGGAGTAGGAATACAGGGGGAACTGTGCACCAAATATAAAAAAGCGTTTAGGCCATTGTCAGGACTTTGCTTTTGCTGTGTGAGTAATGGGAAGTCATTTCAGGATTCTGGGACAGAGACTATCATCATCTGATTGACATTTTCTCAGGATCACTCTGCATTGGGAACAGACTGTAGACTAGAAATATGGCGGTGGGTTATGCCAGGCATTGTACTAAGAAATTGATGTGGCATATTCTATTTAATTCTAACAACATTCCAATAAAGATAGATATTATTATTATCCCCTGTTTGCTAAGAATAAGAAATTGAGACTCAGAAGAGTGAAATCAACAAACATACTTAGTCAATTAGATAGTCAAGATTTGAACCCAGTTTGTTCCAAAAGTCTGCGTGATTCACCACTGTACTTTATTATCTAAGATCAGGTAGAAACCAATACTAGAATGAAAAGTTTCAAAGTATAAATTTCAAGGGTGTCCTGCTCCTACCCCAAGTACCTCTCCTTAAGAGCTTATCTGTTCTAGAATAGCCATTCCCAAGGTTTCCATATAGGGCTTGAAATTTTCGTAGGATGATTTCTAGTTATTTTGTATGTATGTGTGTATATGTACAGAATAGATAGATGATAGATAAGCAGATAAATATTACTGTGGTGAATTTTTTTTCTATATTATATTTTATTGATCACATAAGAATATTACTTTTTCTACATTGGCCTTGTAACTCTGCCTCTTACTGGACACTCCAACTAGATTCAATAACAATGATAATTTTTTTCATTAATTAGTTTGTGTTATCTAAGCAGATACTATCTTTAAATAATGACAATTTTGTGTCTGCCTTTCTACCGTTTGCCACTCTTATTTCTTCTTCTTGCCTGTTGCACTGGGTACGTTGGTGGTAGTGGGCATCCTCAACTCATTGCTCGCCTTAGTGGTGATGCTTTTAATACGTCACCATTAAGTATGATGTTTGTTGAAGGCTTCTGGTGGATGCTCTTTATCCCATAAAGACAACTCCTTCTTTTCCAAGCTTGCTGAACAATTTTAAAATCTGGAATGGGTTTTGAATGTTGTCAAATGATTTTTCAGCATCAAAGTCACATGGTCTATTGTTTTACTTTTTATTCATTAATACAACTGATGCTAATTATATAATTCTTCATATCTAACCACCTTTCCATTTCTCATAATAGATTTTTAAATTATTTTTGAATTTTATTTGTCAGTATTTTGTTTAAAATTTTGCACATATGCTCATAATTTAGATTGAACAATAGTTTTCCTTTGTTAGTTTAATATTATCCAGTTTGGGTATTAAGAATATGCTACCTTGTAGAATAAGTTGGAGGGATTTTCTATATTTTTCTAGGCTTGGAACAATTTAAATAACTTGAGAGTTATTCATTTTAATTTTTAATAGAAATCTATGTAAATCTATCAGAACCTAATATCTTTTGGGATTAAATCTGTGATTACTTTTCCAGTGTTTTCTATGGTTGTGGGTGTATTGGTTCTTCCATCTCTTCTTGAGTTAATATAGATATTGAAATCCAAGAATTATCACAGATGTAGTGTTAGAGGAAAAGAAAGAGTGTCCAAGAAAGCTTCATATTTTAGGACATAAAAGGGAATGACAGAAAGGTCTATGGATGGCAAAAACAAGGACTGTTAGTAGATGGTTGGATCTAATGGTTTAAGTAAGCTTCGTAAGACTAAAACGAATTGAGGAGGGCAGAGTATTAATGGCCTGGATCTCCATGAGAAGGAAGAGGATATCTGAAGCATTTTGAGCTCCAGGAGAAGGTCATAGGAGATGAAAATGCCTCCACTCAAGAGGGTATAAGTAAAAGAAATATCCTTAAGATAAATAGCAATTTTAGTTCTGTAACATTCGGAGAAGAAGGTGATAACTCTGGAGGATTTTTTTGTGAGGCGGCATGAGTTCTAGAGGTGCAGTGGAAGGGTCTGTGGCAGATTAGACAAATTTAGCTAATGCTCGTGCAAAGATGAAAGCCTATATGTGGGAGATAATCTGGGAGTTAAGCTTCTAGTGGGGATTGAGGAAACAGGAATATAGGACTCTGATGGGATTTGACCTGATAGATTCCTAGGAAGACTGTGGCAATGAAGCTATAAATACAGGCATTTTTTTCTAAATGGGAAGGTGGGGAATGTCTTGCAGGAACATGTAGAACTCTGCTTCAGGCTCTGGTTCAGTCTCCCAGTGGCTGTGTAGAGGCCACACAAGGGAGGGACATCCATAGCACACGGAGATCTGCACTCCTGTGTAGCTTCACCAGGAGCGTTCGCGGCGCTGTCTTAAATCTCTGTGATTGTGATATCTGCAAATATGATACATTCAACACTGTAGCATCATGGCATTAAACTCTTTGACTCCAATTATTTTGACCTCCTGTCTCCTCATCCCATAGTCATTCCCATAATCTCAAAATCAAGCATTTCACTTTTAGCCATCATTTCCCGTCTACACCCTTGGCGCTATCCAGTGTTCAATTCAACTCTTTCGGATTTCCAATTCGTGGACACTCCCCTACTATCTTCACTTCTCTCCTTACCTGACTGAAATTCCCTGGTCCAACATAATAATCACTCTCTCAAATACACCCTCTGTCTACTTTACCATGTTGCTCTTCATCTGCCCTGCTTATTATCTTGCAAACATACAACTCTGATTAAATTCCTCACCTGAATAGTTGGAGAGAAACACATAACCAGACTGGCTTGATTCATTTTAGAGTCATGACCAATGATCTCCAGTAAATTCAGGAACTCCCCTTTCACTTCCCCAGCCAATTCACTTTCTCTCCTCCCAAGATGAATATTCCACACCTTCTCACCATTCTCAAACCTATAAGACACGCTTTCCACTCCTTTCTCTGAGATGATTATTTTGCTTGTTAATTCATTGAGAAAATAAAAGCAATTAAAGAGAATTCTCACCTGCTCCAACAACTCTTCAACCTACCTTCCTTTCTACCTGTATATGTGGCCAACCTCCTACCTCAAAACATAAACAGCTATTCTGTTGTTTGCCTAAAACCATCTCCTCCAATGGAAGTCCTGGATCCCCCTCATCCCATCTCTTGGAATATCTGACCTTTTTATCAATTAATTAAAAATTTTGACTATCATTTAAAAATATATGATAGGCATTATCCTGTGAGTGATTTTTCAATGTTATTGTCATCTCTTCCCCTTTGGACCAGACATGCACATACACACATACATATATATGGCTAAAGAAAAATACCCATATAGAACCAGACTAGCTGAATTCATTTAATTCATTTCTCTATCATTTGAGAGGGAAAGGATGGCCAGGAATAACCATGGAGATGAAAAAGAAGACATCCTTGAAAATCATAATAATGTCTAATTGAACATAGTGACAATTTCCTCATGAAAACTATTGGTTCATTTTTCTTTTTTTTTTCCTGTTTTATTGATACTTGATATTTTACATATTTGTGGAGTACATGTCACATTTTGTTACATGCATAGAATGCATAATGATAAAGCCGGGGTATTTGAGGTGTCTATCATTTTGAAAATTTATCATTTCTATGTGTTGGAAACAACTCAAATCCTCTCTTCTAACTACTTTGAAATATACAATACATAGTTGTTAACTATAGTCACTCTACTCTGCTGTCGAATGGTAGAACTTATACCTTTTATCTAACCATACCTTTATACTCATAAACCTACCTCTCCTCATCCCCCCCCACCTACCCTTGCTTCCCAGCCTCTAGAATCTATCATTCTACTCTCTACTTTTATTAGATCAACTTTTTAGCTCCTACATGTGAGTAAGAGTATGCAATATTTGTCTTTTATTTTTATAAGCAAGAAGTGAATAATTATCCCCATGTATGAAGCCTATAAGTTGATAAATGGTTTGAATAACTGATATGGAAAAGTTAATTTTTTCAATAGTAAAGATTAACAAAGAATTTCCTCAGCAGTGATATTTCTTTTTGAAGTCTTGGTCTATACTTTGTTATTTAGATAGTGATGTCCATTATCTCTGGAAAAAAATCCCTTCTTCTGACTTCACTAAACCTGTTACCAATATTTGCATACAACTTGTTAATTCAATGCACCTTAGATTCCATTAGACTTTTGTATATGATTTTGTATATATGTTTTGATATTTTAGAATGTCATCCCTGTGGATCAAAAATAAGATAACTGAATTACCTATCATATTGGTATAGCTGTAGATCAGGTAGTTGTTGTCTTCTAAAACTGATAATGCCTGTTTAAATTCTAGAGGCGTCTGATTTAGTGTGTCTTACTGTCTTAAATTATGTCAAAATATATAAGAATGTCATTGTTTTGACATAATTTTCTAGGCTAAATATTTTCAATTGTTATTATATAATTTTCTTTCCATTAAAGAATGAGACACAATGTCTTTGAAAAATGGATCCATTTACTGTGTTGTGCCTGCCATTGGCAATGTTGTCATATGCAAAAGATCTCTGAGAATGAAATATTTTATGACTTGTGCTGAAGTAGTCAGTAAATCATCACAGTCAGTTCTTATTTGAGTAGTTCTAGGCTTCAGAATTGCTTCCTGACTAAAAGCTCTTCTAGTCAATTTTAATCTTGCTTAGAGACATGAAAACTTATTTCCTGTGTAAAACAGAGTCAGAGTTCCTGGAGAAAACATGTTCAACTAACTTTAGTCACATTTTTTTCTGAATCACGTAACAGTTTTGATTTAATCCAACTGCATTAACTCAGAGAAACCCAACTCTTTGACTCAACCAGAAACAAATGGAATTGTATTTGTATAGAAGAATCAGGATGATTTTCTTTTTGGTAACTTAATTTGGGTTTTGTACTTTTAGAAAATATGCTAGAGAATTATTTGTGTTAATTCTTTTCATTATGAGTATGTTAGTAAAAATTAAAACTTTAGAATTAAAACAATAGACTTTTTGCTTTAAATGGAGATATTCCTGTCATGGAAAAATATGTTTTTTTCTTTTCTCCTTTTCTGTTTTCTATTTCCTACTAATCTTCCTCTTTTATCTTTCCCCTCTTTAGTGTACTCTCATCCTGAAGTGTCTGTGTGATCAATTAATTTATTCTAATGTCTTTACCCTAGTATCATTTGGCTTTATAAGGAAAACATATAAAATAAATATACCAAACAACTCCCTCAAGCAAAATAAGTATATGCAATTGGTAGTATGCAAAATATCTAGCTGATATTTTCTCCTTTTGAAGTATACTGCATCCAAATCATTATACATTTTCAAATAATTTGAAATTCATGACAGTTCAAACAGAGGCTAGAGCATTGTATGTTTGGTGCCATAAAATATATTTATATATTTCTATTGTGTTTACAATTATTAAAATGAAATTATAATATATTCTTTATTAAACTTTATCATAGCATATTTGTAGCACAGTGCTATGTAATATCTTTAGTGATTATTGTGTGAAGTCTATATAATTAGGACCAAGTACCTTCCGTATAATAATAATGTTTTTAAAATAGCTTAGAGAAGAATAGTAGGAAACTTCAGAAAAGGAAACTTCACTTTCCTTTGGATTCATAAGTAGCAAAGCTACATTCTTGGGAGTCTACAATATTGAGCTCAGAATTGCTAAAATAACTTCAAAATATGATTACATGATCGAGAGCTTAAGAGGTTTCATGTTCCTATTTAGAAAGAGAGTTTTCACTTAGTCTAGCTTGGTATTTTATTCTTTTCTGATTTAGGATATGATATTTTTAAGTGATTTCATTTTGGCAGCTCTAAGTCTCCCAGGACTGTCCTTTGTATTTCTCACTTTGGCAAAACTGCATTTCTTGCTTATTTGATCTCTTCTCTTTGAGAATAATAGGAATCTTTCCTTTGCTCCTTGGATGCTTGACTTGCTTTCTAACCCATCCTAACCACATATGGGAGGCCTCGCTTCTGGAATCCTGACCCACCTGCAAGAGCTCAGTGCTTTACTTTACTAACAATGTTACTGCCAATTTGGTGTGTCTGAGAGTTGACTGTCTCCTCTGCCTCTGTCAGAAAGAAAAGCCTATTCCTAACCTTTCATCTACGCATGAACTTATTATTCAGTGTGATAAACATTGTGTATACTATCCATATCCAAGGATGAGACATCAATATCTGGCAATCCCTTAAGCATAAGGGATTAAACTACCTTATTTACCTGAAAACTGAACACATTATCTTTTCAGTCAAAATAGTAAAAGTAGTTTCAAACTTTGAGCTCTTCATTTTGTTATCTTGATTTTTTAACTTTAGAACTTTTTTTTTATTGGGGTTGTGAGAGTCTATTGATTGACTAAATTCTGCATTGAATACAAAAAAATATATAAACCTTAACAAGACAAATAATAAAAGTAGATATATGTGTATTTCTGATAAATGCTTTTAGGTGAATATGTGATATAAATGATGCACCTTTACAAATTTAAATGCTATTATCTTCAATGCTTAAATCTTGGAATAAGTCTAATTCAGTTGATGAAATTAGTATTATAACCTTATCAGGTTCATGAGTTAAAATTAAAATGTTAAAATTATGGCCTTATGGAACTTACTTGATACCATTTGCTTGGTCTGACAATATCGGTGACTGCAAGTTTATCATACTTTAACTAGACAAGAGCTGTTATCATTAAAATTTTCTAGTAATTGAGCCCAATGACTTTGATGATGAATGCCAGAGAACACTTAGGAGAATTTTTAAACTTTTATGGAATTTCTGGGTACTTTTAAAATAGTATTTTTAAGCTCTAAATTTCAAAATATGGAGAAATTAAATCTTGACTTTTTTAATTTAATTTTTTATTTTTAATTATTATGGGTATGTAATAGTTGTGTATATTTATAGGGTATACGTGGTATTTTGATACAGGCACACAATGTGTAATAATCAAATCAGGAAAATTGGGGTATCCATCACTTCAAGCATTTACCATTTCTGTGAATATTGTATCATTAATGAGAAGCAGGGGTCTACTAAATTGCACTTAGGGCTTATTCCATTGTATGGATAGTTGTCAGCACCATATGAAGTAGCTAAGCACTCTACCGCTAGAGTCCTTTCAGATCTTTTAGTTATAGAGGGGTCTAAAAATATGGACTAAGTGTCCAAAACATGAGCACCTCGTTTGCATATTGTGCATAATATGTAAAGCAGTTTTCATTTTCACTTCACATTTGTGGTGGGTCTATCAGTAGTTGCAATGGGATTGAAATTTAGATTCATATTAAAAATGCTGATTATATTCTTGTGTAACTGCATAACAACATCAGGAAACAGCTGCTTTCTCAAAAAAATGCTGGCTTTAACTTACATTAAAGAGAATTTCAGCAGTTTTGTAAAACTTTGGAGCATCCCATGCATTTTTTTTGATGATTGGTATGAGGCCTGGAAATTCTATCTGTGGAAGTGTCTAAGGCACAGGAGGCTTATCTCGAAAAAGCAAAACAGAGGGTAAGATATTGACATCAATGCCAAACACACGGAAAAATCATACACTGCTATGATGCAGATGTTCATATAAAGTGTAGATATAGGAAACCAACCTACATGGCGTGATTCTAAAGTGGCAAGTGCTAGGAGAATAAAAGTACTTCAGTTAAAGCCAGAGAGTCTTGAAGATCAAATTGACCGTATCTATGTGTATTTTTCCTTTCATGAATGTTTGTCTTGTTTACTTGCTAAAATGAAAATTCATCAAAGATAGAGTGGCCTCCATTTTTCTGAAAAGTTTAAGAGTTGGGTATGAAATATACAGTTTATATATTGCTGAGTAAACTAATGAATAATTATATGGAAGCTTTCTCTTCATTTGGCTGTTCCATGGATATATCCAATATTAATACAATGTTGTTAAACAGTTTATGTACAAATGAACAATGGATGATCAATAACAAAAAAACTATTCATAACTGATTCATTATTTGTAAAATTTCCCAGTGTATTGTTATATACTTTTTGTTAATTTACTTGACTTTCTAATGTATGTTTTTACATCAATACACTCCTGATGAAGAGCCAAGCGCTTGATCACTAAAAGGTCTGAGTAGAAATATGTGCGTTGTTTCTTGTAATAGACATTATCCCCATGGAATTAACAATAGTAGATATTACATAGCAATAGCTTTTTGGGTGTGCTTTATTATTTAATTGAAATTATTTTATCTTATGGAGAGAAAATGAGCTAAAACGCTTCCATAAAATATTACACATATGTCTTATTTATATAAAGGCCATATTTTTTAAGTGCTGGGTTTTTTTTAACTTCAAAATATTATGGGGATACAAATGTTTTTGGTTACATGAATCGCTTTTGTAATGCTCAAGTCAGGTAAAGTGTGGTTTTATGATTTAAACTGACTTTATAATTTTAGTACAGTTTTAACACAATTAAATCACATAAGTCATCACAGAATATGACAAGCAACGCCAACAGGTCTCATTCAATAAATCCATCTAAAAATAAGTATTAAGTTATATTTGTAAAGTACCTATACTTAAGATGATACATAGAATTTATAAGTAATATGTATAAATAGCAAAAAAGTTACATATACATAAAGTCTAATTCTTAATATATATTCAATTGCTAGGTTTGCAAAACACATTCTGGAAGAACAATCGTTTACATGCTAAGATGGTACTCATAATCTCACTTTATCATTTTACTAATGAATACTAACAATTCTTATTTTAAAGTTCAAACAAAAAAGACAGGAGTCAACAGATCCCCCCAATCCATTTTTAGGTGGAATTTTACTTAGTATTAATCAATTCAGTGGTTCTCTCAAACATTTGTATGTTTCCTCCAGCAGTATGGTGGTGTGAAGAATCATTACATTAACTTAAATTTTTCTGTACATTTAGTATCCTCTCAATTTCTTTACTAATATAAATATTTCTTAAAAATATACGCTCTACTACATACAATATAGAAAGGAAAAAAGCGTTTCTAGCTAGCATTTACTATATTCCAGTTATGAGGGGATGCTTCAGGCCAGGAACTGTGGACATTCAGGAACAGAGCCCTTTTCTCCATGTGTTTGACAGTAGAGAAGAAGAGGTCACGTGATAACCCTAAGATGTGAAAGAAGAGTAATTGGACACCAGTTCCATGTGTTTCCAAATCACCAGTACCAGATGCAGGATGTTTGCAACCATTCTTCCGCTTTCTCCAAAAGGCAAATCTCTTTTTTATAGCCAATCTAGTATAGCACTATAAATAAAACCAGATTTGTTTTTTGAAGGACAGAGGGGGAAGTTTTGATAGGGTTCAACTTGATCTGGCATTTTTAATGCCAGTTCACAATTTTTTTTTCAATTTTTATCCAAGATAACCCCCAAAAATTAGGGTGCTTGAAAAAAAAAAACCTAATCCACTTCCTATGTCAAAAGCATGCAAGCTCACATATGTGGAGATGATTTTTAAGTAAATGAGAAAATTGACACAGTATAGTAATATAACTAATTTTTAAATATGTATGTGGATTTAAATAATGCCTCCTAGTTAGGATCTGAAAATTATCTCTTAGATTTGTGCCTTATTTCACAAACACTTGACGATCTTGCCCTGTAGTACTAACATTTTCAAGTTGTACATTTTAAGTTATTCAGTTTCTTTGATAGCCAATTCTTTCCATAGAAAAGATAATCATTTAACTTACAAGCATATGACCTTGACATCTACATAGATTCATTCAACAAGGACAAGTACTATTTTTCATTTATTAATAAAACACTTATTGAGCACATCTTGAGTGTCAGATATTATTTAAGGTGAACAACTTAGACAAAACCCCTGTCCTCATTAAACTTGCATTCTCTTCCTTCTCTAGGGTGTGGTTAACGTCACAGGTCTTGTAACTTCAAAGTCACAGGCTCCAAATCATTGAGAATTACATGAATCTTAACTATTAATTATAGTGCTCATGGGTATATATTTTGTGCTCATTAGCATGTATTTTTTAACCAAAGAGGAAGTTTTATTTTTTGGGAACAATATTAATAGGGGGTTTTTGTCACCCTCTGTTACAGATTGGAAGTGGCTTCTTTCCCAAAGTTTGCCTTAAGTTTGACTCTAAGCTTAGGTTAGTTGGAGAAGAGCCTTTGATCACAATTCACTAGAAGGCTTATCACTTTAGGTGGTGTCATAAAATGACAAGCTGCATAATGAGGAAGTTGGGCCAAGTGATTAAAAATATCCTCAATGTGAATAAATCCTGGATTGTCACATTTCTCAGTGCTGAAGATTTTTACCCATAGCTTAATTAATTGGTAATGAAAACCCCTGCAGTTAGGGCTAGAATTAGACCATGTTGCTGTTTATGAATGAAAACACATTACAGAGAAGCTGCTGTATTATAGAAGATAATTCTGTTCATTTGAGCATATGTACATAGAGGATACGATGCCACAGTCAAGCATGGAAATTCAAGTGTGTGACATGTACTTCCACGGGTATTAAGAGCATTGTCGAACTTTCCTTTCATAGTGTTTTACATGAGAAATAACTCACATATCTTAGGAAAATAGCTGAAAAATAAATTCACAATCTTGCTGTAGGTGAATAATCTAGCAATATCTTAGAATAAATTAATATGAATAAACAGATCAATAATACCCTCTAGGGAAACCTCTCACTCCAATGAGATCGTGAGTTAATTTGACTTGCCCAAGAGCAACAGCATAACCATACCAGTCCCAAGTATGAGGGTTAGTAAGTATTTTATCATTTTTCACTGACCACCCTATATTAAATAGCAACACTACCAGTATTCTCTACCACTTCCCTAATTTATTTTTGTCTATAGAATATACCCCCAAATAACATATATTTAACTTTTTATTTTTGTTTATATTTTTTTCTGTGGCACTAGAATATAAGCTTCCAGTCAAAAATTTTGAAATGGTTTGTTCCATTTTCAATCCCTGGCTCATAGTAGTCACTCAGCATTTATCTATTGAAGAAATAATAAATTAGTTTTCTTTCTTTAAATATGATACGTGAGGTAGGATAGCTTATGGGTAAATATATGGTGCAACAAATATTCATTCCAAATACATTCTAGGTATCAAAAGACACTTTTGAGTCCTAAGAAGAAGTTTTTTTTATTTTTTACCTATGCTTACAAGGGTTTCTATTAAAGCTTTTCATTAAACTTTTAATTAAATTTAATTTTTCAAGAAATATGTTCATATATGCAACTTACATATATGCATACATTTGATCACATGTAAGTTTTTAGTAGAGATTTCTATTCTCTTTCTTTATATTTAGTTTGGTTCAGTCATGAACTTTTCCTTCCTGCTCCTTCCTACCTCCCACCATACACACCTAATGGCACCCATGCTAAAAACCTAATGTGTGTGCTTCCATATAGTTTTTATACTTCTAAATCCACTTTGTTAAACATTCCTGTTTTATAGAAATGGAGAAATATTAAGTATACTGTTATACATTGTTTTTCTCTCTCAACAATAACGTGGACACTTCTTTTGATGTAGATTAAATTCATTCTCATTTAAAAGCTACGTGACATTATATACAGTAGATGTACCACAATTAATTCAGCCATTCCATTAGTGTTGGACATCTCTTTATACCTACCCCTTGCTTCTATGAACAGTAATGTATAAATAGCCTTGTTTGCATTATTCAACACTATATATCAGTGGTCTTATTATTTTATAAAGACTATAAACTACATTCTATCGTCACCTGCACTGCTCTATTTATTTGCCAATACAAGGCAAGCTTACTGGTTGTTTTGACATCTGGTGAGAGTGCACCCTTGCTATTCTACTTTTTCTTAATTTTTCAAGCTGTGTTTAGACACTTTTCTTTTATGAAAATTGTAAGATAATTTCATAAAATTCCAGAAAATTCCAGGTTGGGTTTAATGTAATTTTAATCAAATTTGTATATTTATTGTGAAAAAAGTTTTAGAATATACTTTGCTTTTTAGTTGTGGAGACCTTTTTATAACTTCAAATAGCATTCTATAGCATTCTTTAACTACATTCTTTAACTTGTTAAATTAATTTCATTGCATTTAACATTTTCACTTTTGCAAATTTTATTTCTCATTGCTTATTGCTAGAGTAAAGCTGCTAATTGTTTTACATTCACATTTTATCTGACCACTACCAAATTTTTATTAATTCTAGTAGCTTCTTATAAAAGTTTCTTGGGTCTTATAACCATGTGATCATATTATTAGCAAACTAGATTGGTTAATATTTTCCTTTAAGTTGCTTTTTAAAAATACCTCATTGCAATTATAAACAGAACCAAAACTATGTTAAATAACAATGATAATAATAGAGATTCCCATAGAGCTCTTGTTTTAATTGACATGTTTTTAGTGTTTCATCACTTAAGATAATATTTTCTGTTGAGTTTTGATATATTTTATTTTACTTACATAGATCCTTTCTATTTTTATTTTACAAAACATTTATTACCAATGGCAGCTTAATTTTATCATATGGTTTCTTAACATTCGTTAATATTATGGTAGTTTTCTTGTTGATTCACATAATGCCTTATGTGGAAAAAACGGCTGATGTTGAACTAAACTTGCATTTCCAAAATAAACCCTTAGTGGTTTTATCATCTTATATTTAAAATTCTTGCATCTATATCAAAAGTGATGTTTCTGTTTAACCCTCTTTTTAGTAACATCTTTGTTACATTTGAAGTTATACTGGTTTGATGAAATGATTAAAAGGCTTTTTCTTCTGCCTAACTCCTTCTTCAGTCCTTAAATATTTCAACTTCTTTTTCTCTATTATATAGTTATCAGCTGTGTCTTCAGGGGCTGTATTCTGCTGGGAATCAGTGTGTTTGACCATTGTCTCTCTGACTGCCAATTGCATGGGTTTTTTTCGTTGCTAGCTCAGTGAAACTCAGGTATGATTTTTGGAGTAACTTTCAGTGGTCCTGCAAGTGATGGAAAGAAAAGTGTTCTCCATCCACCACATCATCCCAATATTAGTAGTTTATAAATAAGCAGATTCTTTCCTTTGTCCTCTGAAACTTCTCTTCAATTGCCTGTATTTGCCAAGCTCCAAAGGTAGATAGACTTAGTTCAATTCAGTTGACCCTTTATTTCTTGGGAACCAGAGAAACCAAACCATTTATATGGGATCAATATTGAACATTAAGGTGAAACAGTAGGCGCAGATTTCCCCCGTGGCTGTCTGCTCTGCTTTGCATTTCTGCTGTTGTCCTCCCATTACTTTCTCCCCTTCAACTATTTTTCTTGAAACTGCAACAGGGTCTAAGAGTTTATGTACATTCTGTTGCTCATTGTAGCCACGTGGCTTAAGAGGCAAAAGGGCTTGTATTTGGGTAGAAAAGAAAAAAGAAAAGAAAAGAAATCTGAATTCACTTTATCATTTTGTCAGATTTTTCTCTGTTTCACTTCTAACAGTCTCTGTTACCTTAAAAAAATTTTACATTAAAAATTGAATGGTGTTTTTTTTTGTTGTTGATCATGTCATAAAATTTATTTTTCTCCCCCAAATATATAATAATTTAAATGGAGAAAAACCATGTACTTTTAATTATAATTTTAGGATTTTTTAAGGATTCATTTAAAATTAATTTTCTGAAAACCAAAAAGCTCTGTTTATCGTATACTTAGGGATGTGTGCGTATTTGTGCTAGGGTAAAGACATGACTTAATAATTGAAATATAGGAATTTTTCATCATACAGAGACTACAACAACGTATATGGATTATGGAAAAAGCTGTTCTTTAAATTTTGTTTCAATACATTTTTCATAGTAATGTTGCTAAATATAGCAATTGAATGTATTGATAAGCCAACAAAACCTATTGAACCAAGATATACTTGAGTTATTTTACTTTCCTAATCATATGCTGGGACTTAATATCTATCTAAAAGAACGGTTCTACTACAGAATATATATGTATTTTTTCGGTTGAGGTATCCGCCTCATCTTTCCCCAGTGATAGAACTGGGCAATTCCAGTTCTTTCTCACTGCCGCCACCTGCTGGCCAACGAGATTGACAGTTCTCCACCCCATGACTCATAGGGTCTGGGATTTAAAAACTGGTTCCTGTAGCCCATTTAGTCTAAGAAGACATGTTGGTTTGGTCCTGAATCCCTGCTCTGTCTGATATTCTATCATCTGCATTTACTCCAGGAACGTAAGCCTTCAAAGGCAGAGAACATCTCATATTTTGTATCCCCAAAACATATAGTTCCTGTTTGCCTTTCCGATGCCACTAACTTTTATTTCTGACTCATGTTTCTCTTGGCCCATGACTAAGTTTGGTAGAGGCATTCTTTAATACCTCTTCCTCTTTTCTCCCAAGTGCATAGTTTTTTTGATTTATGAAAGATTTCTTCTGTAAGTTATGGAAAATATTTTAGAAAACATGCAAGCTACCTTTGAAGTTTTCTTTTTTTAAACATGAATAGCACTGGAGAAATGACCAAGCTTTACAGTTTCACTTAATTTCAATTTCTCTTAGACATTACTTTGCAAGGATTTAGGTTAGATAAATGGAGTGAGAGTATATTGAGGAGAGTGATGTTTTACCCCAGCCACTGTGTAGGACTGCAGTCCCCAACCCATAGGCGTGGACTGGTGCTGGTCTGTGTCCTGTTAGGAACCAGGCCTCACAGCAGGAAGTGAGCAGTGGGCAAATGAGTGAGTGAAGCTTTATCTGTATTTACAGCCACTCCCCATCACTCACATCACTGCCTGAGCTCTGCCTCCTGTCAGATCAGCAGCGACATTAGATTCTCATAGGAGTGAGAACCCTACTGTAAACTGAGCATGCGAGGGATCTGGGTTGCGTGCTCCTTATGAGAATCTAATGCCTGATGATCTGAGGTGGAGCTGAGGCGGTGATGCTAGCGCTGGGGAGCAGCTGCAAATACAGATTATCGTTAGCAGAGAGGTTTGACTGCACAATAAATGTAATGCACTTGAGTCATCTCAAAACAGCACCCACACACACACTGATCCATGCTAAAATTGTCTTCCATGAAACTGGTCCCTGGTGCCAAAAAGGCTGGGGACCACTGGTGTAGGAGACAGCCGAGGGGTGCCATGATTTTCCTCTTTATTCTTTAGTTCCTCTGTCACAGGCCCTACATACCAAAAAGGGGAGACATTGTAATTGGGATGAAGTAAGGATAATGAAAAGAGAAAAGGCAAGGCAGCCATGTACTGGGGGCACACAGGAGAGAGGGAGTAGGAAAATGGCAGGTAAGATTAGTGTAGAGTTAAAGAGGGTTTCATGATCTGACACTTGAAAATATAATATATATTTTTAACATTTACATTTCAAGTATCAGAGTATCTTGAGAATAGTAGGATCAATTCCCACTATAATTCAATGATAAAACCTTACCTTACTTTAAAATCACAGAAGGGCCATTACCAAGATAGAAGAGCAACTATGATTCAAACCCACATTCCCAGACTTCTTCAATGCCTCTTCATTGTCCTGACTCCTGCTGGGAATTACCTAATTACAAACAATATGTGATACTCCTTCCACCAGGATATTGCCATTGCTGCAAAATTATAACTCATATGCAAAAACCCAAGATTTAGTTTGGGAATCTTTTGTTGTTGTTCTCAACGTGAATTGCTGGGGTGTTCTACATGCTTCTTATTCCTTATTCAGCCATCATTTATGAGCTCAGAGTTACCAGAATGTTGTCCTTAAAGACTCTTATGAAAATATTTGTCAGTATCAGTGCAATAAAAATCTGTCACCCACATCTCCCAAATGTAGTTCCTGGAGTTAACTTAATGTTTCATCTCTTAATATCTTTATTTTTCTCACAAGTGATAGTTTTGAAAACAAGTATAAAGATTGACAGATGTCAATAAAAACTTGTAATTTTTTTCCGTTTCTATGACTTGCATTTGTTATAGCAACCAGGCAGAAAATGAACTGCTTCTGTTAAATTCAAAGTGAGTATATGATGAAATTATATGAGATTTTTAAAATATGCATAATATGAACTGTTTATTATTTTAGTTCATAGGTAATTATAAAGATCTTTTATAAGATCAATTAATAATTCTCATGTCAAAAACTCACATATATAATTCCTTTTTGCTTTGAAAGAGTTTTATAGAAAATTATTAATTATTACTTAATGCCAGAAGTAAACTTTTTCCTTTAGTAATATATCTGCACAAAATTATATAATTTGATTTAAATATTTATGTATGTTTTATAAGCAAGTATAAGATATATTACCAACACATAACTTAATGCAATATATGTAGGTGTTGGATATATCTATATATATTTCACAAAAATAATTTTAATGAAAAATACCATTAGAGCAATAGAGGTTTCAAAAAAGTTTTTGATTCATAAGGTTATTAGCTACACAGATACACTATACATGGCTGACAATTCACAGGGTTCATCTGATAATAATAATGTTTGATATGTGAAAGGTACCTGCACATAGTAATATGTATAATTGCTAATTCATTTGATCCACACAATAACAGTGTGTCATAGGTACTGTTCTTGTTATTCAGTTTACAGATGATGAAACTACGGCACAATGAACTTAAATAACTTGTTCAGGGCACAGAGAGTAAGCGGCCTAGTTGGAATCAGAACTTAGCCAGTCTGAGCTCCAGAATCTGTTTTCTTAACCATGTTGCTACACAGCCTCTAATATTATAAATTACTTAAATGTCCATCCCTTTTCCCCACTATACTATAGAGTTTACTTTATCCTCTTTCATTTCTGTATTGATATCTCCCAGTTTGACTATAAGTGTGTTAAATGATTCATTTTGAATGTAAGTATATTTGGTTAAGATCCTATCAGACAGCAGAGTAATTTATACTTTATGAAAAATGTTATGAGATTACTGTCCTAAGGGAGAAAGCTTACATGTTTTTCCCCCTTGCTAGCATGCAAACTTTAAAGAAGGCGGCTGGGGGGGGGGGTTGTCTGTTTTGTTTATTACTCTATCCCAAGTGTCTGTAGTGTTACCTGGCTCTCATAGGTACTCATAATTGAATAAATGCATGACTGAGTGAATGCACGGATGAGTGAGTGAATGCAGAAAGTGGTGGAGAAGAGAGATGAAAATAACCCGGGTTCCCAATGACGTCATCTCGGCCTCACACCAACTACATTGCTGCTGTCGTTTTGGACTTCTTGTTACGTGAAATAACAAATGTCCTCGTTATTTTTTAAATATGTTAGTATTTAAGTTAATTTGATGCCTTTCCTACATGAATATGATCGTCTCCCTCAGTAAAGCAAACATTTTAGGTTGTTACTATAGAATGAGTTTGGATTGTTGTAGATTTAACTTCTCTCATCTTTTGTTCCTCTTTTCTCTTTCTCTCTCTCTCTCTATTCTTGCAGCCAATAGCAGATATATTTAACCAGGTCAACGGGGGTAACAAATGCAGTCTGCTATCATAGACAAACAGTATGGACCAAATAAAAACATCTCGACTTCTCTGTGGTTCATTTCATAATTTGATATATGTATTGAGTGCCCACTATGTGCTGGGGAGTCTACTAGATACTCAAGCCGGTGTGAGGAGCAAAAATTTGCATAATTCTTACCATGTAATGGAACAATCTAATGGAAAACAATCATTAATTAAATGGCTAAAGGAAATGACCCTGAAGGATATTGGCACATGGCCTCTCTGTTTTAATACCATGTTCCCAATAAGTTAAAAGTAAAAAAAAAAGAAAAAAACTGTCAATTCCTCAAATTTTTTTAAAGTGTCCAAATGTTTTTTTGTAACATTAATTCTTTTCTGTTCTTTAAATGAAGTTTAGTGTTTGTAGAAAAGATCGGTATTGCAAACATAACATATAGTTCCAACTTGGCAACCCAAACATTTTGGTATTGTTCCAACTTTAATTCTTGACTAAAGTGATAAAATGTAGTTCACTTACAAAGCAGCATTCTCAGCACAGACCCAGATATATCATTCATTGATGTGGCACCATCTAGTAGGAAAAACTAGGTGACTGGTTTGACTAAATGTCAGGGTGTAAAATGATTCTCCAAAACCACGGCCCTGCCAAGTTTGTCAACACAACTTCACACTGCCTTTTTTTCTTGCAACCCTTAACACTCAAAACTATGCATTAAGCAATTTACTTAAATAATCTTTTTATGAGCAACTACTACTCAAGAGGCACAGAAAAATCATAACCAGGGGTGAATGGTTAATTTTGGAAAAGAAGACCAGAGGAATAAAAAAAAAAACAAATAAAATTTATAAATAAGAAAGTTTCTAATTAGAAGAGGTGGTCATTCTACTCCTCATTTCATATACACTTGCTTATGAAGAACCTATTTACTAGGAAAGTTAATGAGAATTATACCTTTCAAAATAATCAATGTTCAAGTGAAGGATTCAGTACATAATATCAAGATAATTGATTTATTCCTTCAGTTTGATAAAACTGAAATAATGTACAATCTTATTAATTCTTAAGACATTTTCTAGTTTAATTTTTTTATTTGAATATAGAACAAGAATGGGTTACTTTGGCCACAAAACTTTTAGAACACTGACCCTGTATAGTATTCAATCTAAACAGATAGAAATAAATCCAACAGGATTTTCACTCATTAAAACATGCACGTGCATGCACAAGTACACATACACACACACACACACACACACATGCACACACAAAGTGACAACAGTATGATAGGATGAGGGAAATGAAGATAAAAAGGTCAGTGGAATTTAGTCTCATTTCAATGTTTTTATCTATTCAGTAATTCTTAGTGGATTGTTTTTTAAATTGACATTTTAACCTAACATCATTTGAAACCCTGTCAATAATTGTGTCTTCTTATTCAAAATTATAATCTCATAATTCAAGATTACTAAACTGAAAAATTGAGGCAATATTATCTCAAGTAAAACTTTCAGTTGATCTTTCCAAGGGACTGGCAGTAATGATTCAAGGATGGAAAAAGTCTGTTTTTATATTTCTTTTTGTTGTCATACAATATACTCGGGAGGCAGAATAGTGTGAAGAAAGGAATACTAGACTTGGAATGAGAAAATGGGGATTCCAGATTTTCCTCTCAAGAGCTTTGTATATTTCAGCAAATTTCTTCACATCACTGAGCTTTCATATCTTCCTACTATTTTTTGTGAAAACCTAAAATCATTATGGAATCATGTTTATTATACAATGGTATAAAACTAACACATAACTACTGCTATCAGTATTAGTAAAACATGTGTAAGCCTAGGTCAAAGTGGTTATTACAATCTTTCTTCATCTTAGCTACTCATTGGTCTCCTTAGAGAAGTATTATTTCAGTGTCCTACTCAAGGTGTCTTAATTGGGACACTTTTCTAAAAATCTTTGGCGTTTATTAACTCATTAGCTGCTACAGAAACCGTTGAATGTAAAGGAACTAATACACCCTCAACAACTTGTAGATAAATCTGTCCAATTTTGATAAACATGAGGCTATTTCAATTATTTTTTCTTTATACATAAGAAATGATAAGAAAGTATTACAAATGTGGTTTGAATGGGCAATGAAAAGGGGAACTTTTAGAAATCATATACATTGTCACCATGTAAATAATGTTTACATGTTTACAGTAAATAAATATATATCAAAGAGCATTAATCATTAAAATACTTTTAATAATATTTCCTCTTGAGAAGGGCATGCACCATATATTTATTTCAAAAAGATGTCTTTGGGAAATAAGGTTTGTTTTTCATTCCTTCCTGAGGTTTTAAGTACTCTACTTAAATACTCTCCACAAAATTGTCCCCTAAATGATTCTGAGAAAAACATATAGTTTTAATAGCGTATGTGTTGGCGGGCATTTGGAAAGGTTCTGTAATGTACCATCTGCAATTCTGAGATAAACAAGCGAGGGAGATTAGTTTAGCAACTAAGCAGGAACTTATTCTAAGCAATGAAAAAATGTGGTGTTTGCTGGTAATTTCATTTTCAGGATTAAAAACATAGTTGTGGCACACAACAAAGTCCTTTCCAAGGAAATGAGAATGACTGTCAACAAGTGGTATTGTGTTTGTTGCTAAGCACAAGTCTTATTGATCTGATGTAACCTCTTCTTTTTAATCTCATAATGATTTATTTGAATTTCTGTGAAATTCAATACCGCTTTGTATTTGCAAGGAGAACTGAAAACATTTTCCTGAAAAAAAAAATATATATATTCATATTCCACTCCCTTAAAATCAGGGGGAAAACGTGGCGGTGCATTTCAAATTGAACCCAAAACACAGGGAAATTAGAGTTGGGTCTATTCAAGGAATAAGAAATAGGTTAGAATTGAACCAGGCAAACCTAAAAATGACCAAGCTATGAAGAAACAGGAAAGACTACAAAAAATAGGCTAGGTGAGGATAACTATTGTATACGTAAGGTTACATTTTAAATTAAATTTGTAAAGTTGAACTTTGGTGCACCCAATTATGCACCTCAAGGAAGTGTATCAGCAATGCCTATAACTGCAGAATTACTTTAGATAAAAATTGCAGTTCTCTCAGAGTCTCAAGATATGTGCTATTACTGTGTCCAAATTTAAAAGTTTTTTATTCTCAAAATTCATTAATGAATTATTTAAATATAAGTTATTTTTGACAATATATACAATGTATATAAGTTTTTCCAAAAAGGTGGCAAAGATCCTTGGCATGCTTCCAATTAATCTCAGTAGGATTTTTCAAGCAGACGTAAAATTTACCATGTAAATTTTCCAATAATAAAACCAAAATCCAATTCTAAAAACCTAGTAAGATATTAAACACTAGACATAAGACCAAATTTTCTTATGCTGTTTCAGTTACTAGTTTTGTGATCTTGAGCAAATTACTCCTCTGTATTTTCTTTTTTCTCTGTAATAGCAAATAAATGAATTAGATGCTCCCCAAATCCCTTAAATTACTAGAGAGTTCATGATATAGTAGTTCCTATTCCCAAATCACAACTGAGAATTTTTAGTTCCAGTGATACAGTAAGGCTTTATATTCACAAATAAGATATAAATAGATAAAAAAATTGTTTTTTCCTTTCTTAGTTAATGCTTCTCTTTCTTATGATTTTTTAAATAATAAAAAAAAATCACAGGGACAACTCAGCACAAATTGTTTAAAAATATCCAATAAGGAACACAAGTTGTTCAGAAGGCTAAAATTTCATTTGGTAGATAAAATAATTTACAAACTTGTCAACTTTATCAGGATGCAATAATCAGTAGCCAATTAATTTCCCATATGCTCTTATAATTGTTAATCTATAACAGTTATTGCTCTAATTTTCAATTAATAATTCTCCAATTAATGACCTAAATAAAACTACAAAAAGAAGTAGAAGTGAAAATTATCATATCAGAAACAATCTCATGATTGTTTCATAAGAGGATAATTCATTGATAAAACTCCTGTTTCACTAAACTAAAGCTAATTAGGCAATATGTATTCGACTTTGGGCAATGAAGCCTTTTAAACAAAAGTGGTTTTTTTTTCCCTGAATTGGGAGGAAGGGGCTAATAATGATGAATTACTACTTTTGCTCCTTACTCTGAGATTTGAAATAGAGAAATACAATGATATAATCCAGAACCCAGTCAGCTAAGATTACATTCTTTGTACGGAGGGAGTTAAAAAAAAAAGAGGTCTCACGTGTCCAAAGAGCACACAGATAACTTCTGAGTAACTCAAACATAAACAGGAAAGAAATTCGATAGCAAGCCTTGGAGGAGGTTCAGATCGAGTCTAATTACTGCCACTCCTTGTGAAAATTTTTGAATTAATCAGGTGGGAGGACAGAGGAAAAGGCAAGGTCTGATGAGCCTTCCGACTTTAAAATCTGAAACCTTGACCCTCTTTCAAAATGTGCTTCTGCTCATGAAACTGCCTGAGTTGATGTATGGATGAGTGTTTTAGGTGGTGGGAGAGATCTTAAAGAGACATTTCTCTGGTCATTTCACCTGTGTTGAGGTCATGATTATGGAGGGAGTCATGCCCTCTCCCTGTTCTCTAAGGGCATAGTATTCAATTACTCACCGGTGCTAATTCAACTAAAAAAAAAATCTGGATCTGTTATTTAGCATCAGTTAGGGACATGGTTCTACCTGCATTATGTGTGTATATTTTATGTATGCACACTCCTTAAATGTTATTTCTATGTATTATCAGTAGTATAATAAAATCAAGAAAGCCATGATTTAACACCTAAGAGCTGTTTTTTTAAATTACAAAGGTAGTTAAAACTTCTAATAAGATTTTTTTTAAGAAAAATGAACACTGGTGAATAAATAAATCAATGCATTGTAGATGTTTAACAGATTTATCCTGTCTGGAAACACGGTGGCAATTACTACAATTCAGCCACTCGCTTTTTAGGCTACTGCAGGGCCTTTCCAGCCTCTTGTTGGTGAATAACTCTCCTTTAGATTAGTAAGTGCAAAACATAGGTTGAAATTCAGTTGGGTGAATGATGTACTTGCAAAGTAACATAATAGCTTAAAGGGAGTACCTATGTCAAAGCATTTTGTATTGGGAGTTAGTAAAGACTCTTAAATATGTACATTCATGGGAATCTCTAAAATGTATCTGTAGTTCCATGGAGAGAATATTCCTCATAGATTAAACCCATTGCAGACAACTCCTCAAGTTACCAGCATTACAGAGATTTCCCTGCTCAGTGGTTCCTTAATATATCACCAAGAGTAAAACGCTACCATGTTGACTAACCTTTTAGAATTATAATGCAAACATGAGATGTAATCTCAAATATACATAAGAAAGTAGCAGAGGAATAAGAAAGTTCGCTCTCTTTTTAGTGTATTAGCATCCATTAGCACATTACTTTTTTTAATTTCATGCATAACTGCTACCTATATCTGCTACTACCTCACAATTGTTCACTTTTCTGAAGAGCCAAGGGAGGAATAATTCTTGGTTCTTGGTGTCAAGAAAATCTGTGACATTTCTCATTAGCTTGTATGCTTTTTACTTAATTTTTGGTCAATTTTATCTTTCTCTTTCAGGCTTGCTGGGAGGCTAAAGGCAGTCATTGAGACAAATTTATACAATATTGCAGTGCCTTCTGATATACATATTAATGTACTGATATTACACTGACTACACCAAGATCAAGGAAAAATAGTGATAATATTGTATGTATTTTTGTCAACTTCCTCAATCTGGTTATAGAACAAACTCATAGGTGCACATGTTGGAAGCAGAGAAAAGCAAAGAGTAAGAACTTCAAAAGATGGAAAACGGGACAATGTGTTCTAAGTAAAGAAGAAGGCGGGAATAGCATCCTATTCTGACTGAGAAGAATGTGGTCTTGTGCACGTTGGGCTTTATCACTGCCAAATTAAGGCAACTATAAATGCGAAAAGAAAGCTATTCCTTCTAAACATCAATATAACTTTTTCAGAGAAACCTCCATGCACCTTTTAAGATACCTATTTGTAGTTACACTAATGTAGCAATTTGTTCTTTACTTTCATAACATTCATCACAGTTTGTAGTATTATTTTTATATATTTATTGTTGGTGTCTCCTGCCAGACTGTATGTTCCATGACAGCTGGGTCTATGCCTGTTTTATTCACCACTCTATTTCCAGCGCTTAGCCACATCTAGCAAATAGTTTGCTGTAAAGTATATGTGTTAAGTACATGAATGATGTGTCTTCTGTGGACTAAGAAACCCATCATAAAAGCTTGAGGACAGAGTATGAAATGATTCCAGCCTTAGTATTGTTGTGGACAGGAGCTTAAAAAATGAAAAGAATGGTTTTACTGAGGCAGCTCTGTGACTTCCTTATCCTTTCCTGCTTACAGCAGGGGTGCTATAGCAAGGGTGCTGTAGCAAGGGTACTGTCTAGTTAGCTTGGGCTGCTATAACAAAAATGTCATAAACTGGGTGGCTTAAACACCACACATTTATTTCTCATAGTTCTGGAGCCTAGGAAGTCCAAGATCAAGGCACCAGCCAATCTAATATCTGTTGAGGTCCCACTTTCTGTTTTGTAGATAGCCTTGTTCTTGCTGTATCCTCATGTGTGAGGAACAGAGAGAGGAAGCAAGCTCTCCTGTCTCTTCTTATAAGGACACTAATTTCATTCATAAGGGCCCCACCCTCATGACCTAATCACTTTCCAAAGCCCATACTTCCTAATAACACCACATTGAGAGTTAGGATTTTAGCATATAATATAATTTTGGGGGGACACAGACAGTCCAAAGTTGGTACAGAATAGGTTGTAAAATGTTGCAGTTGCAGAAAGTAGTTTTGTTTTTAAATAAAGACAGTGTTGAATTAATATGCTCCTCTTTTACTTGAACTTTTTTGTGAATTACATGGATTTCTGCACTCAAATAAGACATGTATTTGCAGCCATCTTAACTTGTTAACAAAACTTGATCAAAGAAAGTAAAATTGTTAGAAAATGGAAATAAAGAAGACTCTATAGATAGATGCATTTGTGTGTTAAACACAACTCATGTGAGCCTGATTATATTTAAAAATACATATGAGATAGTAGACAGAGTGATTTTTATATATGGATAATTTTAATTTCAAAAAAAGAGTTAATCATCTAATACCCTAATATTTTCTTGTAAAGGTTATTCAAAAGAAAAACGAAAAAGAATGAATTCGATGGAATTCTCCAAGTTCATACAAGAGTATGAGAACCTGAGCTTTGTCTCATTGTTATTATGGGCTACTATACACTTTTTTCCCGATTATTAGGGGTTTATAATAAGGAAAACACTTATCCATTTGAGAAACAGATAGAGAGATTCCTAGCTTAATTTCCTAGTTAATTGTTAGCTCATCCTCTCCCCAAAACAACACATTGACTAAAAAAACAGATAGGTTTAGCTCGAAAGGGGGCCTTTAAATTTCAGTGGCTCTCAAAGGCAGGTAGATAGTGGTAACTGACAGACCTAGGCTGGGCTCCACCCACAGGGTGGTATCCACACCCAGAGGGAAGAATGCTGCAGCTTAGCACCCGTGCAGTAATGTTTCTACTTCATTTTTATGTTCTACGTATGGTAATCAAGAGTCCCATTAAAGTAAAGAATGAAGTCTGGTAGTCTGTTGCTTATTATGCACTGGGATCACTGCTATTTGCTTTTTCAGTAAGAGTGATTTCTTTTCTGTGGAGAATTATAGACTTTTCCAAGGAAACTCGTACCTTGAGAGGATTCAGAAATTGCAGTACCTTCAGGCAACACTTAACATGGACACAAAAAAAATGAGGTTCTTCCTGACAAGAAAAATGATTGATAAGCGTATACTGAGAAAATCGTGAAAACGTTAGGAAACCCAAGAAAACTATTCAGTGGAATCAGCTCTATGCAAATGAATATCAACATTTGCATATTTCCTTTTCCTGATTCATACATTAAGAGGCCCCAGGTGGTGCTAAAAGAAGAGCACAGTTTGTTTTTGGATTCTGTAACAAATTGTGTCTTTTGCTCATTCAGCAGCTGTGTCAAATATGGCAAAAATGGTAGGTAAGACCTTCTCATTGAGGGAAAATAAAATATCTTTTAAAAATCTGGCTTCCCACAGTCATATGTAAGTGGATCATATCTGGTGAACTAAGAAACCCAGAGCTGAGATCTTAAGCTCAGGGTTTAACTCTAAAAAAATATTTGATTCCTTATCTCTCTGGAAAATATAAGCAGGGAGCAGGTGTGAAAATAGTTATGTAATCAGGAGAACGAGAGCACTGGAAAAGGAGAAAGAAGGATCAGATGAAGAAAATATAGCTGTTATGTTTTCTAGACATTAATATGAACAGAAATAAAAACTTCCTTCTTACCTGCTTATTTTAGTTAAGAAAATTGGACATACAAGAGAGTGATACCAAACGGGTACAAAATTTGTAGAACCCAGGGCAAAATGAAAGCATGTATCTTCTTATTCAGAAGATGGGGGGAAAAATTACAGTTAAAGGTACTGACATATGAATCATCCTCCTTTAAAATATTTTGTTACTTATATAACATAATAGGGGTTGCACGTGAGTAATAACAAACTTGCAATTTGCAAAAATATTTTGGTGTCATAATTTTA
Source organism: Daubentonia madagascariensis (assembly GCA_023783475.1). Classification (NCBI taxonomy): domain Eukaryota; kingdom Metazoa; phylum Chordata; class Mammalia; order Primates; family Daubentoniidae; genus Daubentonia; species Daubentonia madagascariensis. The sequence continues at coordinate 15,870,403 of JAKFHU010001684.1, read as the reverse complement.
TATAATACAGTAATCATTTATTAATATCTTGATTGATCATGAGATTTTTCTGCTTCATTTTTCTATAACTTTATTTATTAAATCACCCAATGTATACTTTTAACATCTTCACTTTTAATCAACATATTTAAAAGTGATGTCAGTCACTCAGCAAATTGATAGCAAACAATTTTTGACAATTTTCAATTTAAAAGTATCATTCTAATGATACAATTCTTCTGGAGCTGTTAAGAATATTTTATAGGCCATGACAATATTGGGATAAATTACTTATTAATTATTTCAGAATATAAGTTAAAACATATACAAAGCCAATGATTCTTATGGGAAAATTTTTCTGAAAAGATTTGTCTCTTCATATAAATCAATTTTAGTTAGTCTAAATTTAATTTTAAAGGTAAATTTATTTAATGGTATTTTTATATTTCTTTTGACATTTCCTGTAACTTAGAGGAAGTCCTACAAGAAAACAAAAGTACTTGGCTTATTTCAGTTAACATAATATTCTCCAGTCCCATCCATGTTGTTTCAAATGGCAGGATTTCATTATTTTTTGTATCTATATAATATTCCATTGTATATATGCACCACAATTTCTTTATCTATTCATTCGTTGATAGACACTTAGGTTGATTCCATAGCTTGGCTATTATGAGTAGTGCTGCTAAACATGGGTGTTCAGATATCTTTTTGATATACTAAATTCTCATCTTTTGGATATATACCCAGCAGTGGGGTTGCTGGATCACATGGTGCTTTGTGATTGGTATAGAATTCAAAACCCTTTTAATTGCAAAGAAAAGTTAATTTTAAAATTGCCTTCTTACTCAATAATTGGTTCATCCAAAATAGTATTCTTTTACATTAATATGTGGATCTTTAAATTTAACTTCTATTTCTAAGCCTGTGGCTATTTGCTTTGCAAGGTTGCAGCAGTTATCAAAACCAGAGATTCTAAGCTCTTTGAAGAATTCCAATAACTCCCTGATATGTTTTATTGCAGTATCATGTGTAAGCTTTTATTTTGTAACAATTTACTGACAAAGTTTATTGCCTGAGCAGTTATCTTTTCTAAATATTAATATAAACAGAAAAAAATCCCACTTGCCTGTTTATTTCAGTTAAGAAAATTGTACATAAAACATTTTGATCAGAGATGGCAACATAATTTTTAAAGCCCAATGCAAAATTAAAATGTGGACCTACTTGTTCAAAAAGCAGGAAAAAAATGTACAGTGATCCCAAATCCAGTAAATCAAGGTAAATCAAACTTTTGCCAGTAAATGCATCATTTGGCTTTCCACTATTTCATTTTTCTGTGATTTAAGACTTTTTTCTTTTCCTTTTATTGAGAAAAAAACTCAATTTAGCCTAAATTCTCAATATTTCAGGAGAAAATAAATAATTAGAAAGTGATACAAAGGAATAAAAACTCATTTCTATTAGTTTATTCATAAAACATCAAAAGGAGACAGTTTAGAAAAATATTATTACTAAATATGCTGCCATCATTTACATCACATTTAATCTAGAAAGAAAGTTTGGGTTAACTATTTGACATTCTAGGGTCAAAAGAAACAGCTAAGTTTTTATTATATACAGAACAGGAATTATAAAACTTCACCTTTTCCTGGTCTCAATTTGAAATTTACTGTTTAGTTTCTTCTACAAACCAGAAAATCTTAAATTCATTATATATAATAACCTACAAAGCTATTCATTTGGTGCTGTGGACACTGCACCAAGCTAATACTTTTGAAACTTGAATCAGTGTCTTAAATAATAAACCTTTCAAAGCTGTATCTTGCATAAAAACATTATATATGAAAGCAACATGTTCTGTGGCACTAGTGTGAATTCTGTTTGAAAAGTTTACATATTGCATATGTTCAACATCAGTGTCAATTAATTGAACTACTTAGGTTCAAACCTTTTTAAAAGAAGATGCAAAGTGATACAAAATGTATTTCTAAGCCAATACTCAAGTAAAGCTTTAATTACAAAAGTTAGACAAATTTAAATAGAATACGTTTTTGAAAATGCAATACTTATAATGAAAGCTAAAACACAGCAATGGTTTTAATAAAGGCTCATTAAAAACTGTGATTCTTGGCAAGCATATCCATTACTACATTAAACTATAAAATCTATATGTTCAGAGGGCAAACAGTATTCTCTTTGTTAAGTCAGAGAATGAAGGGGGGGAAAAAACTATTTCAAGCGACACTAATAAATTTTTAGTGAGTCCTTTCAAGTATCTTGCCAAAACATCAGACAGGTTTAGGAGAATGCTTGGCTGCAAACTGATCCATAGTAAATCGATTGATGTCATCACTTGAATGTATGTCTTCCATGGTTGGTGATTTAGGATGTATTACAGTTAGGTATGTGTTTGACCTGTCAAGAATTCCTCTTGTGAATTTAGTTTAATTATAAAAAGTAAATGGGATCAAAAGAAAATGGGGAAATATCCATTATGAGTACCCAATTTTTGGTACGTCCAACCTCGAGTTATTTGCAATGCTAATTTAAAAAGCATTGAGTGTTTTTTATATACCAAGCACCAATCTTGGCACTTGTGTTCATTCAGTGAACAAAAGAAGAACACAAATGAATCATAAGATAGTCACATTTCTGCTATAGTTCTAAAAGACGAGTGTTTTAACAGAATTGTTAGAGTCATATTTGACATTTTAGGATCATGTGAGCTGAGATAATTATCCAATTTTTTGACTTAAAAGGTGTTGAGATGTGAGCATACCAGAAGAATCATAAAATCTCCTGGTTTCCTAAAAAGCAAAAATGAAATAAAGTATGAGGTGATTTTTTTATGAGCAGATAAGAATACAAATACAACTGAGTCATAACAAATTATTCAACCATTACTAAATGCCTAATAGGCAAAGTACGATTGTGGGAACTGGGACAGATAAAGCAGAATGAGACATAGTCCTGCACTCAGGTAGTTCCAAATCCACTCTGCAACCAACCAATACTTTAAGAAGATGAGGAGGAAGTAATAAGCATAGCTTTAAGTAGCATCTTGGTATAATCAGTAAAACTAAGGCCCAGTCCAAAGCATTTGACAGGAAGAAAGAGCTTCCCATCTTTGTTCTTGAAGCATTAGAAGGGTAAGTAAGAGGCATGATTTTGAAATGGGAGCTGCCGTGTTTCAGGAGGGAGGACAGTATGCTAGGAAGGGCTCCTTTAGAATGGAAAGTAAAGACCTGTTTTTATTGACTTCGGCCTACTCGGAACAGGAAGGTATCCACTTTTTTCAGAATTTCACAGAAGTTGGGAGGCAGAAGCTGGAGATCATTCCTCATTACTTCTCCCACCTCAAGACTGTGATTGCTAGACTTTGGGCCAGGTGCCTTCCAGAGACCCAAGACTCCTTTTAAGGGGCTCACACTCCGCATAGAGCTTGGGTTCCCTCAGAAGCCATGTGTGGGTCGATTCTGTGCACTGGACTATTATTGTTTCAGTTAGTCACTGATACAAGGCTTTACAAGTTTTCTGACAGGGGGCCAAAGTAACATGTTTTCAATCTTTTCATGATCAGGAATTCATTTTTATCCACTGTCAAGAGAACTCAGTGAAATAAAGTTTTGTTTCCTGAAGAACACAGTAAGAGTGTGGATGTTAACATTTATTTCTGTTTCAAGCAGGTTGCACAGTTGCTTCTGGCATAAAGGGCAGAGTATATGGGCTCTATTCCTTCTGGTGTCCCCAGGATTTATATCTTCATCCAGCTATAAAGAGGCTGCTATGACAGAGACAAAGCTTAACTCACTCAGAGCTATCAAAAATATGAGTCATTCCTGGAGGCTCAGAAGGAACGGCCCCCTGATATTCAGCTGCTGAACACGGTTATTATTCTTTCTAAAAATAGAGGATAATATCCCCTCATGATGTTCTGCTTTGGAAAGTCAATCTATTTCTGTGTTTTAAATGTTAGTATGATTTGCTCTAGAAGGGTACACAGGTATAAGAACAGACATTTATTATAAGTATGGTATGGCTAAAATGGCATGTGGGTGAATATGTATATACAATTATTATTGGCAATAATAGAGTCTCAATTTCATCAAATAGGCTACATCCAAACTCAAAGAAATGACCATACCAAGAAAAAGGAAATGCTAACAGCTCTAGCCCCTTTCTGGCTTTCAGTCAGAGTTCTTCTGGCTCATTGGCCAACCTCATTGGCCAGGAATGAGGGAAAAGAGCAAGTAACTACTGGTAATCGTTCTGTTCTGCAAAGTATCATTGGTACATCAGAAAGATTAATTGCAGAGACACTGTGTCCTGTCTACAACTGTGCCAACAGCCTGAAACTAAGCAGTTGTGCTACTGAATCACACTGAAAATGTTTCTGGCAGCCTAGACCTTCTTCGTGTGCTTCTCCCAAGTTCAGATCTAAAAGATGAATGAGAAAACACTATGGCATGAGGAACTAAAAAATGTGAACATAAGTTTGCATTACCTGGAAGTGGTCCATTTCTTCCTAACTCATTGGTAAGAAACCAAAAATGAGGCAAATTGGAATCAATAGGATATTATACATCATAATTGTAGTTAAGATGTAAATCCATTTATTGTCATCTTTTAGGTTTAATCACCTTTTTCCACTTCTCCATGGATAAAACATTAGAGCAAAGACATGCACACCATCAAGTTATAACCTTATTTAAATAATAGTTCATCATATAAACTATAGTAGGCCCATATCTATTCTTGTCCCATCTACCTTGTGTTACTGTATAATTATTTATGTACTGCTATAATCTGAATGTTTGTGTCTCCCCAAGATTCATATTATGATATCCTAACCCCCAAGCAGATGAGATTAGTGCCCTCATAAAAAAGGCCCAAGGGAGCTGCCTTCCCCCTTTTACCATGTAAGGACAAAGCAAGAAGTCACCATTTATGAACCAGAAAATCAGACACCGAATTTGCCAGTGCCTTGATCTTGAACTTCCCAGACTCCAGAATTGTGAGAAATAAACGATTGTTGTCTATAAGCTCCCCAGGTTATGGGATTTTTTTGTAGCAGCCTGAACAAACTAAGACATGTACCTATATTATTACTCATAGAAACTAAAAGCTACCTAAGCCAGAAACCATATTTGATTTATTTGAGTATCCACCCAATGCATACATATCACATTGCTTTGCACAAACTCAGTGAATCAGAGGGAAGCATCAGTGTAGTTGTGTTCATGGATTTTGGATTAAAAATGCTATAAATTGGAGTCCCAGATTTGCCACCTGATAGTGTGTCCCTTTTGCCACTTATACTCTCAGAGCTTTCATTTATCTACAAAATGGAAATGATAACTCATACCTAAGAATTATTAAAATTGTGATGGGAGTTGATATATATAAAATGCAAAATACAGTGACTCACATAAAAAGTTCTGATTTGCTTATTCTCTTTTAAACCTCAATAAATACTTGTTGGATGGATTAACAAATAAATAAGGACTATAAGGACTTAACATCTGATTTGTCTTTGGGATGCTTCATATATTTTTCTAATAATAGCCTGTTGTGGAAGTTAAATCTTGGAGAAATGCTTTTCCAAATTTTACATTTGAATTCAAGTAAATTACAAATATTTTTTAAAGTCAGTTTCTTTAAAATATCAAGATATTACCTGTCTTCCATATCATTTTAATTATAATAAAATATTAAAATTAGCCTACATGTATTTCTGGAAAGGATATTTAACATGGCAGAAGTGTCCATAATTGACTAAAAAGTGTAGAATGTTGTTTTCATAGTTACAATGTACTGCTCATATTCACATACGCTCTTAAGTGTATAACGGGTGGGCGGGAACATAGATGAAGGGCGGGAGGGAAGGGGGGAGTGCTGCTTAAGCCAGAGCCAACCCCACTTCGAAAAACTGAGCCACCTAGGAAAGAGAACTAACCAAAATTACAAAGATCTCATGCCTGAAACAAATATCATCAGACCTTAGTAGATTCAGTCATTTATTCAGAAAATATCGAATGAGTGTTTATTGTGTTCCATAGATTCATATGGGAAAAGCCGGTTCTGAAAGGGCCTATAATCCTCTGAACAAAGGAAAGGTCAAAATGTGCTCCTGAGATGGAGTCAGTGACATGAAGGCAGGGACAGGTCTGTCTTAAATGGCCATGCATTCCTCTTCCGCAGGGATTGTGTTAAGAACAGCCATGCTGCCCATTGGTTGTGACCCAGAATCCGTCTTTTGATTTCCATCTCAATTAAATATGGTGAATTTAACTCATATCTGAGAATTTTAGGTTTTCTAATTTGATTCAAACTGCTTTTCATTCTTTAGAGTCCCAAAGGTGCTGTGTCATAGAAGTGTGACTATGCCTAAATGATGTGGAATTCAGAGTCAAAGTAGCTGCATTTCTTGGGCCCCTATTTTGAACGTCCTGGTGGTTGTACTAAAAGTTTAGCCTTTGTTAAGCATGGGGACACTTAAGCAAATAATTTAACATGAAGGGATGATGGCACTTTAATAGTGTGTGAAGAATCAGAGAAAACTGATCCTAGGAAGTAACAATGGGAACATCTCTCTTGGGATCTTTCACTGGAAAGAAGCTACAATACCTGAGTTATCTGCAAATCTCATGTCCTTAAAGATTTTCAACTTTTCACTGGTTATTGTTCAGGAAAATCATCAGGATAATGCATTTGAAGTATTTGTTGAAGTGTATTGTCACTAGTAGCCCCACATTCATTTTATAAAGCTTGATTTCTCTTCTCTATCTTGTATCCACGAGTAACTCGCCTCACTGATGTGCTTGCCTATGTGACACGATGATCAGATTTAGTGACTGGTTGACAACACTAGCTAGTAAGTAGGGGGAGAGAGAATCTGGATGGGTTCTTGAAGAGGTGGGGCTAAATCCTTTACTTCTAAATACAAGTAGTTTGATTAGTTTGAAAATATCAATAGTCTGAATGGAGCCAAAGATCTACAAAGGAGAGCTAAATAACTGATCAGTAATACTATCCCAAATAATCAATTTTTGAGGACAGTCTAACTGAAAGGAACATTATTATAATCTATTTGCTAACTTAGTTCATTTAAAAACTGAAGGAAATGAATCATTTTTTTCTCCAAACATTCAAAGCCTAACAGCAAATACTGGGAAAAAGTACTTTTTTGTTATCCTAAATTTACTGTAATAAAATTTCCTGTGGCCCAACCCTACCTCAGACTAAATCTTTGTGGAACATATAAGATTGTTGAAAATGCAGCAGTATTTATGAGGAAATTGCTGAACTCTGTGTTGTTATTTCTAATTTTTTTTATTGTTCCACTCACATGATATAGAGCAATGATTTGTACATAAAAGATGGTCAACTAATTTCCATTAGATGCAAATGAATAGAACTGGAGGTATCCACACAACCAGCATTATCAAATATATTCCCATAATGTTTGTTGGATAAAAAATTACCCTCCCCCTGAAAAATAAAAAAGAGATCCTTGGCCTAAATAATTTTTTGCAGTGATATTTTCTAAACTTCCAAGGACCTTTTAAGAAAATTCCCATATAATATAAGCTCTTCTAAAGTATACATAGTTTACTTCCAATTTTTGACTATTCCAAAGAGCATAGCAATGGACATCCTTATACATAAATCCTTGACATCTCTGATTATTTCTTAATGGCAGATTCCTGGAATTACTAGGGATTACTAGGACAAAGTCTATAAATATTTTTTAAGCTCGTCTCATTGTTGTCCAGGAAGAAAATATCATTTTATATCAACAGTGCATAAGAATAGTTTTTTTAAAAAATTGAAACCACTTCAATTTTACCAAGAAATAAAGTAGAGCTAATTTTTTTAAATGTACATTTCTCAAAAAATATAGAAAAATGTGGAAACAAATATATCAAAAATTTACAGTGATTATTGGGTTATGAAATTACATAAACTTTTTATTATCTTTTTATTTTTGAAGCTTCAAAGGTCACAAACTCATTATATTAATATATGTCATCTTCCTTCTCCACAACCACTTCATCTTTCTCACTACCACTCCCTGTTTTTTCTATTTGAGTTTGTTATTTATGTTGACATGTCATTGAATGACCATATACTCACTATGTCAAGGTCAAGTTTTAATATTATCATTAAATTTTGTCCTTCATTTTTTATATCCATTTAATCATCAAATTCTCTTATTTTTCACTTCACGCTGTCTAGTGTTTCTTCACAGTTTTTCTCCATTTTATCCCTTGAGGTCCACTTCTAAATAGAGTGGTCCTCTTTAAGTTATTAATATTATAATCTTGAATGATTAAAATAAAATCTGAATTGGTCTTTCTGACTCTGGTATTTTTCTTAAATATTCTATTTTTTTTACCTTGTTGGATTATTCTCCTTCCAAACAATGCTCTGATCACTTCATTTGCTCTTAAAAGCCCATACTGACTCACTATTACCAAAGTCATACTTAGGTTTAAACTGACTTTTTACCAGGTCAAGTAAAAAACTGATTTTTCAGTTATTTTCCCTAATATGACCTTACATATGAAATCACATATACATTTTGTTAATGTATTTCTATTCAACATTTGCCTATTTATTTATCATTTTAATAAGTAAATGCTTTATCCACCCACAGAATGTAAACAGATAAAGAGCAGCAACTTTATATTACCATGGAACCTAGAACAAGAATTTAGTAAATAATAATTTTATTTGAAGGCAAAGAATTTTTTTATGGAAGTCAGAAACATGAGAGACAATCTATCGTGTTGCAATTCAAAAAGGAGTTCAGAAGTTCTAGACAATTGTTAATAACATAAAAAATTGTCAGTGCCATATTCAGGAACATATCTGCTTCAAGAAATTACTCACAAAACCTATCTCTAAAGCTTAGATTCCATATCTTGACCTCCATACATTAGTTCTCACCGATTTTGACCCAAGATTGGTAGAGATATTTTGTTTCTCATTTTTGTCTCATCTGATATTGTTGACTCTTTGGAAGACTTTCCTAGTATTAGTTCCTAGCTATGCTTCCTAACTTTGCTCCAGCCTCCCAACCAAGATCCAACTTTCCCTCTACCAACTCATTCAAGACAATCTATTAGGTTTAGTCTCTTTTTTATTTCCCCAGCCCATGCCAAAAATTGAAAAATTACACAATGTTTCTCAATTTCCACTCAGTATTTCTATGGACACACTTTTGTACACTATCCATTTACAACCTAAACTTCTTTTCATATGCCAGATTGAGAATTTTATACTTCATCAGTTGCATGTACTTCACTATTTCCATTTCAGGGGGGAGTAGCCATAATTGGTCAAGTAGCAATGTATATTTTTACCTATTTAATTTTTTATTGTATCTTCTGGTTTGTTTACTTAGGAGAAAATAATTTGGCTTAGTGGGAATATAAATGAGCTGATACTAATAAATAAGAAAATTGCCTATCCAAGAGCAATCCATATTCTCACCGTGGTAGGCAGGAGAACAGTCCCCCAAGATGCCCACGTTCTAATTCTCAGAGCCTGTGAATGAATTAGGTTACATGGCAAACGTGAATTAAGACTACAAATAAAATCAAAGTTGCTAATCAGCTGACCTTAAAATAGAAGTGGGAGAGGGTAGCAGAAGACAGAGAGGAAGATGTGACAGTGGAATAAGACTGGTCAGAGAGAGGCAGCATAGCTAGCTTTGAAGACAGACAAAGAGGGCTGTAAGCCAAAGAATCTGACTGGACTCTAGAAGTTAGAACAAGCAAGGAAACAGGTTCTGCCCCAGAGCCTCCAGAAAGGAATGCAGCTCTACTGACACCTTGATTTTAGCCCAGTGGTACCTGTATCAGACTTCTGACACATAGAACTATAAGATTATTTATACCTTTGTGTTGTTTCTAAGCCGTTAAGTTTATGATAAATTTTTTTTCAGCAGTAAAACTAATACACTTAAATGGCAGCCTTCTAATTCCTGCTCAGGCCTTTTTGATATTAGACGTTTTTGTTCAAGATCTCGGCAAATGTCAAAGGGAGATTTCTCTGACCCCATTTACTAATTTCTTTCCCCATATTATCAGAATCTATCCTTTTACATTTTTCAGAGGTGGCAGTAACTCTACCAACTCACACTTTCTTCACCAGGCTTCTGGGAAAGCTCCCGTGTATCAGCCACTTCTCCATCTGTTTTTGCTAGTCTCTCCTCAACTCCTAGAGTGCCCCAGGGCAGTCCTGGGACCTCCTGTCTTTTCATCTTCTCTCACCTCCTTGGTTAACTCATCTGATCTAATGGCTTTAAGTATATTCTATATTCTGATGAATCACGTATCTCTTGGCCAGACTTCTTCCTCATTTCTGCCTTCGATTTTCAATGGCCTGGTCACGACCTCACATAGGTGTCCTTCAGGCATCTCAAATAAAATATATCCCAAACTGAGCTACTGATTTCTGCCTTGTCCCTGTCTCAGTAAGGAGGAACTCTATTCTTGCAGTTTCTTAGGCCAGAAACCTTGGAGATATTCTCGATTTCTCTTTCTCTTATGCCCAATACCTATTCTGTCAGCAAATCCTTTTGACACTATCTTCAAAGTGTATCCAGAATGCAACCCTTCTCACTGCATTCACTGCTGTCAGCCTGGTCTCTCCCAGACACTAGTGGCTTTCCAACTGTTCCGTCTGCTTCCATTACTGCCCCCCCCCTACTTCAAAACATCAATCAAGATGACTCCTGAGGAATGCAACTCAGAATATGAAGCACTGCTCAGAATACACCAATGTCTGTGGATTGCAGAGTAAAAGCTAAAGCCCTTATAGTGGTTTTCTTTCCATCCTCCTTACCTTTCTGGCCTTACCTCTGTTCTTCCCCTCACTCCCTCTGCACAGGCCTATTTATTGTTCTTTAAACATGTCCAACTTGCTTTTATCTTAATGAGTGTTTCTGTGTAGGATACTCTTCACCACTAATTGTGCACAACCCTCTCTCTCTCACCTCCCTCAGATCCTTTCTCAAATGTCACCTGTGAAGTCTTACCTGACTACCCTATATAAAATTACCACTGTCTCCCAAACATTTCCTATCCACCTTTCCTGCTTAATTATTTTTTATCACTTTCTAACCTATTCAAGTTGCTTAATTATCAAGCTTATAGTCTGTATTAGACAGGGTTCTCTTTCTCCAGAGAAACAGAGCCAATAGAATGTACAGAGATATATACAAAGAGACTTATTATGAGGGCTCAGCTTACATGATGGGGGGCGGTGCTGAGAAGTCTCATGAGCTGACATCTGCAAGCTGGAGAACCAGGAAAGCTGTGAACATAGTTCTCGTCCAAACCAGAAGGCCCAAGAACCAGAGGCTCCAGTGTTAAATGGCATGCATATTCCAGCTCAAGCAGAAAGTAAATTCACCTTTCCTTTACATTTTTTTTCTATTCAGGCCCTCAATGGATTAGATAATACCAACCCACAGAGGTGAGGGCAATTTGCTTTACTCAGTTTACCAATTCAAATGTTCATTCCCTCTGGAAACACCCTCACAGACACACGCAGCAGTAATGTTTATGAGCTTCTGGGCATCCTTTAGCCTAGTGAAACTGATGTATAAAATTAACCATCACGTAGTCTTTTTTTTTTTTCTCTCTGCTAGAAATGTAAGCTCTGTGAGTGGTGGAATTTTTATGTCTTTGTACTACTGTATCATGAGTGAATGAGTAAGAGCGATGTTAAGGACTGTATATAGAGGTACAAAGAGAAGGAAATCTTTCTGTTACTATTTTATAGAGCTCACAAATTTCAAGTTTTGCCACCAGTGTGTGTTCCTTTGCTTTGTTTAATGTGAAAATGATGTTTAAAATTAAAATTCATCAGTTTATTCTTACTTTAAAGGTTTTTGTAAAAAAACCCTTTAAGCCAATTAAATAAACAGAACCAAAATCAGTTTGTATTTTTACATTTAGAAATCTATGCTGCATTGTTGGTTTAGCATACTTCAGAAAGCAAGATAGTAAAAGCTGTCAGTTCCCATTTAATTTCCATTCAACAGTCATTTACTGAAGGTCAAACATATGCCTCTTTCCCACCCAAGGAAACACATAAAACTTTTTATTTATTATCTTACATGATTTACTTAAATATTTGTATTACATTTAAAAAATATTATATCACTATGTCTTTGTATGCTTTATGAAACGCATATTACAAACACTTATAAGAGCATTTACTATTAAGTTTATTATATTGTCAGAGTCATCAGCAATGTTTTCAAGTACTTTTGTCAGCTGAGTATTACATTTACAGGGATATAAAACACATATTTTAAGGTGTATATAAATGCTCAGCTTTCCATTGAGAATCATCATGCAGAGACTTCAAGGTAGTTTATGTGGCTATAATGACTCTCAACACCAAGTTGTTTTTTCAACTTTTCTAAAGAATTTAAACACAGACTGCAAATAAAAAATTTATAGCATATAAAACATATGAAGTCTAGTAGCACTCTTTCTTTGAATTATATTCTTTTATAAGACATGAAAAAGAATATGAAAGGAAAAACATTTTATTCACCCATTTATATATGTTTAATAAATATTTCAGCATCTGCATACTAATTTATTAATAAATGAAATATTTATTCCGTACCATTAGAAATTGTGCAAAATAAATAGAAATAACATCATATTACCACAAAAAAGAAATGAGCCTGTCTCCTATGATTGTATGCATATGTTTAGAAACACACACACACACAAATGTAAATCACAAATCTATGTTGCAATTGTAATCCTCACTGTATTATGTAATGCCTCTACTCTTCATATGCCATGGCTATTTTTTTCTCCTCTCTTGGACTATAAAATATCTCTGGCCAGAGAAAGGGCCACTTATTCCTGATTGTTGCACAAAAGTACACCCAAGTACACGTTAATGGCAAAGAAAACAGGCCTCTATTCAAATTAAGATGCCATAATTACTTAAGAGAATTACCTAAACAAAAATTGGTAAACTTTCAATAAAGTCAGTACTTATATGTTAACTTGATTGTCTTTTAGAAAAGCAATCCACTACAGAAAATATTTAAAGCTTCATAAAGTTATCTACACGATTTGCTGATATCAGTTGTTCCAATCATGAATGTTGAAGTCAAAATTGTAAATGAAACACTCTGTTCAAAACCAAATATGTTGTTTTTAATTGTAATTTGTAATCAGCTGTAATTGATGGTCATTTGTAATCTTGGCCTGATTTTGATTAAATTTCAGAAGTCGGCTTTGTAGCTATGATTTCACACTTGGCTAAAAAGCCTTTCCTCCTCTAAGTTTGGATTGTTGGGCTCATACATTATGTATATCCTTTAATGACCCACATAGCCAAGGGATGACACTTTAAATTGATGAGGGTTATATATTCATATGTAGAACAAATTAGTTTAGGAACAAATGAAGAATAGATGTGGAGTTGGGTTAGCATGAACTGTTACAATTATAGTGATTATTATAACCACAGTCTAATACCTTCCAGACATCAGCTATCACTAAATGTGTCTCTGTCATAAAGATACAATTCTATCTCCCTTAAAAACATTATTGCATTACAGGAATATTATTTATATAAAAATAGTTCAGATGCTGCCAGTATTTCCATGTCAAACAACTATGTTCATGAATTTAATATTCAGTAGCATAAAATTTTCTTTAAGGCAGGCATATCCAGGACTATAATTCATCTCCTTAAAAGCGTTTCCTGTACTGTGTTCGAGAAACTTTGTTTTGAGAAAGATTGTTAAACATGTGACAGTTTCATTCATGGTTGACACAGTGACTTTCTCATTTCTGTGATGCCATATTCCTCGCAAGTGACCTGAATATAGCATGAGATCAAAAATAGAGAAAAAAATACATATTAAACCAATTTTTAAATTAGTTATAAAACAAAATTTCATAGATTTTAAAGGCATCAAATCAGAAAATGTTTCTCGTAAAATGAGGTGGTAATGCTTTTGGAGTACATAAGGATGATGCTTGGGTTTTTATGCTCATGTGTGAGATGTGCCTCCCTCAAACCTTCTTATAATGTCAGCACATCTCAAAATAAAATGTGATGATTATCTCTTACTCTTTATGAAATTTTAGGATATCATGCCTTACAGATTTTTGTGGAATTTATGGTTTGCTGGAATAAAAAATAATAGATGCATGAAGGAAATGTTAATCAGTGTCCTACTGACAAATGATTCATGGAGAAAATAACTTCACTTTAATTTGGTAGTAACAAAAGGATTACAAAGTATTAATTTACTAGTTAAATTTTCTGCAATACCAAGGTTTGTGGCACTATTAGAATAGTACTATCTTTCACAAACATAAAATGAAAATTTGGGCCCTTGGGGCTCTGAATGTAGTATCTACTTTTTTTTTTTTTTTTGAATTAATTTCAGACTTACAGAAATTTTTGCAAAAAATAATACAGTTTTCTTATGCCCTTTGCCCACTCTCCCCTAATGTTTACTTAATTACCTACAATTAACAATAACATGATGCTCTTAACAAACCTATAGACCTGATTTAAATTTTTCCAGCTGTCCTACTGATGTTTATTCCTGGTCCAGGATCCAATTTGGTATCCAATTGCATTTAAACCTCAGCTTCTTAGTCTCCTTCAGTCTAGGACAGTTCCTCGGTCTTTCTTTGTCTTTCATGACCTTGTCACTTTTGAAGAGTACCGGCTGTCTTAGTCCATTCAGGCTACTATAACAGAATACCATAAACTGGGTATTCTTTTACAGACAACAAACATTTATTTCTCACCATTATAGAGGCTGAGAAGTCCAAGATCGAGGTGGCAGCAGATTCGATGTCTGGTGACAGCTGCTTTCTGATTTATAGACAATGACTTCTAGCTATGTCCTCACATGGTATAAGGGTAAGGCAGCTCTCTGGGGCCTCATTTATAAGGGTAATAATTCTACTTCATGGGTCACAAATGGCCGTCTTTTTACTGTGACCTCACATGGCGGAAAAGGGTACGGGAGCTCTCTAGGGTCTTTTTTATAAGGGCACTAATCCTATTCATCAGGGCTCTACCCTCATGACCCAATCACCTTCCAAAGGCCCTACTTCCAAATACCATCACATTGGGGATAAGATTTCAACATATGAATTGGGAGAGTGCACAAATATTTAGTCTATAGTACTTGGCAATCATTTTCTTAAATATTCCTCAATTTTGGTTAGTCTGAAATTTTTTCATGATGAAATTGATGTAATGCCTTTCTAGCATGAATACCACAAAAGTGATTTTGTGCTGTCCTCATCACATTGTATGAAGAGGCACATGATTTACATATGGGAAAAATGTAAGACAAAGGTAGAAACTATAGATTTGAAACACATAAGTGACTTTATGCCTTCATTAAAGAAATAGACATAATTGCTGGACAAATCAAAGCTGGGGAAATCACAGATTGCAGTAGCTTTTCAATAATGTGAAAATATATACCATAAAAGGTAATTTGTTATATGTCTATTCTATCTATGATTTTTATATTAATTATGTATTAAATATTCATATAGCCTCTAATTGCATACAAACTTTGAAAAAACAGAGTTAAATATAAGTTGCATTAGAAATTGAAAATAATTTTAAATGCATAAGCATCTTATATATGGCAACTTCAAGAGAGAAAATGAAAATGTTACTGTGGATAGTTTTGCTCCTCCAAGTCAGGAAAGGTGTAATCGGAAGAATTTATGAGGTATTAAAAGCAAGGACTGATAAATTACTTCTTTGCTGGAGCCAACACATTACAATTACCACCAATATGTTGACATTAGTAGGTGTTCTTTGTAAATGCACATGTCTATTAAATATAAATGATGCCAGTTATGAAATTGGGACCATTCTTATAACACTGAGAAAACAGTTATAAGAATTCATTTTATTCACATCAGCAGTGGGCCTTTTTAGACTATATAGTAATTGCATATTTGGTGTTTAACTCAATTTTTCTTTCTTATATTCTACCTTTAACCTTAGGTTTTTTTTGCTTAATTGTAACATCTAGTTAAATATATTCATTTTTAGGAACACATTTGACACTGAGCTTGTTGTTTGAAACATTATTCCAAGACAATTACTTAGGATGCCACAGAGTATTAAAATGAAGACTAGCATCCAGATTAACTAGCAAACCCTATGTAGTGTTCACTGACTCTATAAACTGTTATTCATTACTGACCCACCCCTCCTTGTCCTCAGCCCACCCACATTGATTGATTCTCCACTTCCCTGCTTGCACTTAGGAAACACCAAAAGTGAAAGGCAGGCATGAGATGAGCTACTTTGGTCACATTTGACATTTATAACAAAATAAAACTTAGCGGCACCTAAAATAAATGGCTGTCCATGTAAGGCCTAGGTAATTTTATCATTACATAATTATAAATGTCTGATTCAATTGTGCACAGTACATGTGCTAAATCTGTGGCACATAATAATACCTGTTAAATGTTATGGGAAAAGCTTTGCAAAATAGTGAAAACACCCCAAAAAAGATTTTTTTGATCTAGTTGTTTACCCAGGTATTTTTATCATAGTTACAATCATAGTCTATTATAATTTTGTATTCTGTCCTTTGTTTTGACTTAAGTAGATTTTCTTTATCTTATGTAGGTTATTATTCTGATTAGAAAACCTATGCATGCTTATTTTGGATCATTTTAAAATAAAGAAAAAGCAGTGAAATAAAAAGTAACCTATACTCCCAGCAATGAAAGAAAATCTCCTTTATATACTTGATATCAAACTGAATATAAAATTGTACATTTTTAACCTAAGCATTTTAGCCTTTATTTTAAACTCAATACAAGTATGTGTAATGAATTTGTGATATTCAACTTTGTGAATGTAATAGTATTTATTTATACTGGCTTTAATTCTTCACTATTATGCATAAAGCTATATGGCCATCTTTATACACACAGTGTTGCTCTACCCCCTACCTACTCACATACGTTTGGGAATATTCACTTAGAGCCCTTTCTCGTTCTGTTTGAAAAATTAACAAAAACTAGCTCAAGTAGGAAGTTAGGGTAGACTGGATGCTATTAGTCAGTGTGAGGATACAGGAAATATCACAGAACTCATAAGAGGGAAGCATAGACAGGACTCATAAAACATGAACCTGGAAACTGGTCAGTAATCAAGAAAACCTTTCTTTCCATGAGGCCACACATTCTCCCTCATCTCTATATGTCTTTACTCCTTTGTTAACTTGATTCCCTCTTCACCTGATTTCTCTGCTTGTTCTTTTAGGGTATAGCCCTAGGACCACCAACCCACATTCTGCTTATCTCAGCTGATCTGGTCTTTGAGTTTTTACAGTTCTGGAAATTAGTAGATGGCCAGCTGCAATAAGTGAGATCACATGTACCACGGGTGGCTGGCCAGCTAATCTCCTGGTTCTTTTTTAGAACTGTCAGATACAGATAGCTCAATCAATGGTCACCTCTGCACAAAACAAACAAACAACAAAACAAAACAAAAAGCAGCCTGTGCTCTTTCATTCTTTCTCTTAATAGGAAGCTATGTACAAAACAGGTTAAGCCAAAACAAGGGAGGTTGGTAAGTCAGAAAATTGAACGATGATATCTGTTATATCTGCTATTGATTTGGTATAAAGAGTTAAAGGTGCACAGCTCTGTTTTAGATATTATACGATAATAAAAATGAAGAAGAGAAAGAAATCACCCCATACTTAGCACTAATTAGGTTTTCAAAATATGCTAACTCTTTTTGAGATTACTTAGATATTTCTTGATAGATCTTCATGGTAACATAAATGAAAGCAGACATGTTGATTCTATGATTTGGTGGAATGAATCATCAAAATTCTAGTTTTTAGCATTGGCAAAACTTCTAATGAGTAAAAACTTCTAATAAATGAAGAGTTAATACCAGTGATGAGCCATATGATTTCTTTCTTGTAAAATTTTTTTTTCCCTCCAAAATCTCAAGGCCTATGAACATAGACCAGAGGGTTAAATCCCCCCATTCTCCCACCAGTGTGCATGACAAATTGCACCACAATTAGTTCTTCGGTGCACTGAATCTGTTATCAGAATTGTCCTTTAACAATATGTAAGTTTCTAGATTGGTTTGTGTATCAATATTTAATTTGGAGGGAGAGAGGTGGCAGATGGGACATGAAACTACAGGATTTTTTAAACTTTCAAATATTAGAACTATAGACTTTCAAGCATTTTCCATTTAGCACAATGTAGGCTTTCACTACGTTACTCTAACTGTTATTCTCAAACATTTTCTCAATACAGGGCCAACGATGATTGGGTCAATTCAGGGCAGCTATTATAATTCTAAATAAAACAAAAAAAAAAACCCTCCATTTATCTGCTTGTTTCACGAAAATTACTGCATGTTTTATCAAAATTGTTTCTTATTGTATTAAGTTTAGTAGAATAATCTTTCCTTGTCATTCACACTGACTCTAATTCATCCCAAGATTACTACCATAGTCATCAATCTGCAGAGTTCTAGCATCTCAGATTTGAGATGAATAGAGGGTATTCAATCTCCTCAGAAATATTTTTAAAACTAGGCATTGATCTTATAAGTGTTCTCACTAACTCAGTGCTTGCCTCCTTTTGTACTATCTCCCCCAGTTACCCCATACATTCCAATGACTTTTTGCATGAAGTATAAATGTATCAAAATATCATGTTCTACTCCATAAGTATGCACAATTACTATGGCCAATCATAAATTTTTTTAAAAAACTCATCTTTGGGTTGATGATGCCCCCACATTTACAGCTTTCATCCAAATCTTTACTGAGTTTCAGATTTGTATATCCAACTGTTCACTTGGCATTGGCATTTGGATTTTTCAAAAGCACCTCGAATTTAACATATCCAAACTGAAGCCTTGATTTTCCCTGCAAATATTTTCCATCCTTAATCTCTAGTCTTTTACTTCTCAGCAAATGACACCTTCAACTTTTCTTTTCCCCAAAGTGTAAAGCTTACGAATCGTCTTCAAAACATTCCTTACCACCATCATGAAATCCTATTAATTTACCCTCCACACTGTGTCTCAAATGAATGCATTTTTCACTATGAATTCTGCCACCACCCAATTTCAAGTCAGCATTCCCTTCACCAGAATTAGTACAGGAGCATTTTCCTTGGCTTTCTGGCTTTCACTTCTATCCTTCTTTACTACTTTCTCTTCACAACCAAAATAGGGAAGATTTTTATTAAGTCATTGCAGCATTTTATATCATTTTAAAAGTTTTATGCTATTAGTTTATATCAAATATTTAGAGTAGACCCCATTATACAAATTCTTCAAGTAGACTCAAAGACCCTTCATGATCTGACCCCTGCCTTCTTCTCTAGGACAATATTTGCCACTTTTTCCCTACCTCTCCAAGAGCCACCTACACTGGCCTTTTTAAAAATCCTAGTTAAACCAACATTCTTTTAAAACTAAGAGTCATCATACATGCCACTCCCACTACTTGGAAGGCTCCTCCTTTACCTGCCTAACGTTTGAATTGCGTTATAATCTGTATAATAGAAATGATAATGACTTACACCCAGTAACCTTCCCCTTCAAAACACTTATCTCTCTGTGACGATTATATCTCTTCCCTTTTTTTGTCTGTAAGTTTTAGGAGTGTGTTGCTACAGCACCAGAACTTGATCACTGTTGTACTGCTGGAGTGTAACCCAATGCCTGATATACAGTAGTTCCCTAATAAATTTCTGTTGTCTGACAAGCAAAATGTAAAAATATGTGTTTTAAATTTAGAGAATAGGATTTAATCCTATTAAGAACATGGATTCTCTCTGTTAGGATATAATCTACAAGTGATTAGTAAATAAGTATTAAATGAATGATATTAAAGTTATCTAAAAGAAAGAACTTAACTTATCTATAATAAATGTTATAGTTCAATTTTCTACAAAAATCCTACCACCTGTTTTATTCCCAAAAGTTATACCATGTCATTGTGATGTGAAAGAAATATATACATATGAAGAAGTATTTAGATTATTATATAGAAAATGTATAATTATTTAGAAAAGGGAGATTGAAAACTGTTTAGTAGTTTTACGTTTTACTTTAAACTTTTTCCTGTTAAAACTCATTGATTTGTTTTCCTTTTCATCTTTCAATACAGCAGCTCTAAGTTTGACATTTTTATCACCCCAGTGGAATGCCTGGTTTTCATTTGCAAAGCACACCTCACTTTTACAAGGGAAACACCATGGCCTAAGTACTACAGGCAAATCTAACAATCAGCTCTTCTGTATTGTTCTGATTTCTTATTTCCACAGACCTGGATTTCTCATAAAATAAATGGGTTATGTAAGTAAAATTCTGTTTAATTTAGGAAGGGAAAGCTATCTGTTGAGCTTGCTTATGATTTTTTCAAAGGAAGCACCACTGAATTTAATTTTTTTAATTTTAATTATTATGGGTATGTAATAGTTATATATCTTTATGGGATACATGTAATGTTTGATACAGACATACCATGTGAATTAATCAAATCAGGGTAATTGGAGTATTCATCACCTCAGGCATTTATCATGTCTTTGTGTTAGGAACATTCCAATTCCACTCTTTTAGTTATTTTAAAGGGTACCCTAACTTACTGTTGATTATAGGCACTTTGTTGTGCTATCAAATATGTTCATTCTAACTATGTAACTATATTTTTCACCCTTTAACCATCCCCACTTTATTCCATCCTCCCCACTACCCTTCCCAGCCTCTGGTAACCATCATTCTATTTTCTGTATCCACGAGATAAATTGTTTTTAATATTTAGCTCCCACATATGAGTGAGAACATGCGAGATTTGTCTTTCTGTGCTTGGCTTATTTCACTTAACATAATGTTCTTTAGTTCCATCCAAGTTGTTGCAAATGGCAGAATTTCATTCTTTTTTACGGCTACATAATATTCCATTGTGTATATGTACCACAATTTCTTTATCCATTTGTCCATTGATGGACACTTAGGTTGATTCCAAATCTTAGCTACTGTGAATAGTGCTGCAGTAAACATGGGAGTACAGATATCTTTTGAAGAGTATTGGCCTCTCTTATGAGCATGCTGATGACAGCTGCTCATGGACAAGCAGAAGCTCCTGTGTGCCCAGGGATGCTTTTCCACACTCAGTTACATAAAACCCATCAATGTGGCTTAGAGAAAACACAGGCCTCTAGGAGTCCAGAAGTCTAGTTTTAATCCTGATTCGAACTCCAATTCCTTCTTTGACACTGAACAGTTCTTTTATTTCTCCATTTCGGTCCCCTCAACTGTAAATTATCAAGTTGATCTGGATGGACTCTAAGATCTCTTTCAACTCTCACTTACTGTTATTCTAATTTTCCATTGTTTAACTGAAAAAAAAATAACATTATTGAAATATTATGTTACACTTTAGTAACTTTGTTAAGCACCAGAATATGGTCAGAAGGCATACTCCTGTTCATTTAGACTCCTAAGATTTATATCTTTGTTATCATATAAGTTTTGTGACATTTTTTCCATAACTAACTATTGAAAATATTTTCTAGAGACACAGAATTTAAAACAATGCTCCTACTTCAATTTTTACCTAACCCCATATGAGTACTTCAGCTATGTATGGAGAGGTAGGAAATATATTTTAATGTGTTAGTAACAAAACACGACTTCAAGTTTATTTTTGTATTTCTTCAGTAGATTGACTTGAGTTGGTTCTTCCTAGGAAATCAGTATCATTGTCTATTCAAAGAGCTACCTCAGAGGACTGGCATTTGTGTTTGGGAAATTCCCTTCCATGATCCTCTGACCTCTTTTATCTCGAGCTGTTACATACCACTCACTGCTATCTGTGTTAGTAGCTGTGTCTGCAGACCTGGCAAGAATATTTCTTAAAAAATTCTTCTTGTTTATTATTAAGGTTGTCATTCTACTCTAATTATTATTCTGGTATTTCCAATCTGCCTGTTAGTGATCCCAGACTTTTCAGAGAGGTGGATTTTTCAATTAGATCTTTAAAGAAGGCAGAAAATTACGTATTATGTTTCTATAAACCACATTGAAAAGAACGACTTAAAATGACTGCTTCTTTCAATTGGAGTTAATTACCAAACTAGAAAATAGGGACCATATTTTATAAGATGATTTTGAACAATAAATTTTGAAAACTTAAACACATATTCCCAGTTGAAATATAGTACTATGGCAAAATGCAAAAAGACAGAAGCTACTGTTTGTTTGTATCAGTAGTTTTTTTGTTTACTGGTTCCTTAAAATGTTATAAATATTTATCAAGGTTTAGGTTAGTTTTCTTTCTTTAACTCTTTCAATACACTTTGTCCTACTGTGTGCCAAATATTGCTTGGTGATATGTACACTGTGTCATTTAATCCTCAAAGGAACAGGGAGAAAAGGTAGTATGGCCCCTAATTTACAAACGAGGAGGAAACTGAAGCTATGGTAACATAACTAAGAAGTTGGCAGACGATGATTTAAGCTGGGCTTATTTATCTAATTCAGAGCTGTTTACTTTTTGCTTTAAAGAGTAGTTTGGACTAATTGAAGAAAAACCTTGGTGAATTTATAGGAAGTCAATATTATTATTTTTAAACACTTAGTTTTAAAATTTCAAATACATAGACTTAACCAAGCAGTTAAAGACCTTTTACAATAAAAAGATCTGTTTTTGTTAAACTCCCAGTTGCCTTATTGTGAATAGTTACGTCTACAGTCAGTGAGTCATTGAAAAAATAATACTTTTCTAAGCACTTTGTATTCATACTACAGAGTCTTATTAGACTTTTACTTTATTTAGCTAAAATATCTTTATGGAATGTGAAAAGATAAATGCTAGACTTTCCCTGAAAAAGCTATCACAACTTTTAAAAGTCCAAATGAAAAAGAATAATTATACTCAAAAGAATTTAAATTATACATTGTATTTGCTGTAAGCAATAAAGAGAAATATTTGGTATTTCAAATAGTAAAACTTTCTCAAATAACATTCATTCCACACTCCCCCAGAACAAATGACACACAGTATTCTTGGTTTTACCAAAAAAAAGAATTTACAATTTTATAAATCCATAGATTTTGTAGTTCCAAGTTAAATCCTGAAAACTTTTAGCAACCAGTTGAACACATGTTATGTTTTAAGAAACTGAAAAAAAAGGAAAAATACAAATTTCAGTTACGTAGTTGTTTTTGGTTGTTGTTCCCTTCCCTATATTAGTTTCAAAATCAAACAAATAGGATATTTATAAGGCAATACAAAATGAAAGCTAGTGGTCCTAATGTTTTTGAGGGGTCATGTATAATGTTGGACATTTCTATTAATATATAAGAGGAGAAATTATTTTCTGATAATTGATTATGTATACCAAATTCCTGAATTTAGAATTATGAAAATTCCAACAGCTGTTATGTACATTGGAAGGCAATATGGACAGATTAAAGGCAGCTACATACTCTTTAACCCTCCTGCCATCAGGAGGTGAGAGTCTATGTCCCCTCCCCTTGAATCTGGGAGGTGATGTAATGGCTTTTAACAATAGACCATGGTAGAAGTGATGGTATGCTAGTTTGGGAGACCAGGTCGTAAAAAATCAGAACTATTTTCCATATAATAAACATTTAATGCATATTAATTACTAATTTTATCATTGATATTGTTCTCACTATAGACATGAATAAAAGAAACAAATGTCCAATTTGCCATCTTTCTAATGCTTCTTAGAAAATCGGAGTTGGAGCCTACGTTATTCTATGAAAATTTAGGCCATGCATTAGGATGTGAATAAATGTTTGGAATACATTGAACTTCTTGGTGCTGTGGATTTATCATTTTTATCAAATTTTGAAAAATTTTAACCAGTTTTCTTTAAATATGAATCCTGACCCTCCCCAAACAACCTCCTTTTTTTGAGAGACTCTAATTACATGTATATCAGGGTGTGTCAGGCCGTTCCAAGTTGTTCCGCAGTCCACCTATGCTCTGTTAATTATTGTAGTTTAGTCTTTTTTTTTTCTTTCTGTGTTTCATTTTGAATAATTTTTATGGCCATGTTCTCAAGTTCACTAATCATTTCTTCAGCAATGTTTTATGGACTGTTATTCTCTTCTCACAAATTGGAGTTTTCACCTCCACAAGTTCAATTTGGTTTTCTTGCTTTTAAATATCTTTTATGTCTATGCTTAACATGGTTTATCTTTCCTCTGGTTTTTGAACATATTAAATACAGTTATTATAACTGCTTTAATATCTTCATCTACTATGCCTAATATCAGTGTCATTTCTGAGTTTGTTTGATTGATTTTTTTTGTCATTGTGGGTTGTACATTTTTGTTTCTTTGCATGCCTGGTAATATTTTATTGAATGCCAAACATTGTGAATTTTACCTTTTTATGTGCTGAATATTTTTGTATTCCTATAAATATTCTTAAGCTAAGTTCTGAGAGTTGGTTACTTGGAAATAAATTGATCCTTTCCGGTCTCACTTTTAAGCTTTGTTAGGCAGGATTAGAGCACTGTTTCATACAGGGCAAATTTTTGCCCTAGTAAAGCAAAACTCTTCTGAGTAGTCTACAGAATGTCCCTTGAATTATGAGGTGTTCCACAATGGCTGGTCAGATCAATAACTATTCCCAGTCTTTTGTGATCTCCAAGGATGTTTTTTCCCTTTAATTTGTTTAGGTGGCTCATTGTCCAGTAGTGGGAATTTGTTCACACTCATGCACTGATTACTACTTAGTTGATTACTTGAAGAGGACCCTCTGCAGAGCTCCCAAGTTCTACGTGCAGCTCTTTTGTTTCTTTTTTTTTTATTTCAGAATATTATGGGGGTACAACACTTTGGCTGTATATATTGCCCATGCACTGCCCGTGTCAGAGCTACAATCAGCTCTTTTGTTTCTGGTATGATTTCCTGTGAGCTCTTGCCACTAACCTCCTCAAACCCCCAATTTCATTTCCTCAATTTGGGGAAACTGTTGAATTCCACCTGGATCCCCCTCCCTGAGTTGTAGTCTGCAAATTCTCTCCAGACTGTAAGCTGGGGGCAAATACAGGTCTCATTTTATTTTTTCCCAATCTCTCAGGAATTATTGTCTTTCTTTGCCTGATGTCCAATATCTTGAAAATCATTGTTTCGTGTATTTAGTCTACTGTTTTAATTGTTTCAGGTGGGAAAGTATATCTAGTCACTGTTACTCTGTATTGGCTTGATACAGAATTTGGAAACTGTTATTCTTATCATTCAAAACCACCATATGATAAAAATTTCCATATCTTTTGTAAGTTCATGAATGTGCTTAACTCCTTTTTCATAAATCAGGACAAAAAATCAGATTTACATTAGAATCATAGTCCCAGAAATAGTATATGTTCAGAAGAAATATTACAATGTACTTAATCGATCTATTTAATACTTTAATTCTTTCTGTAAATATACATATGCAAGCAGTCATTCAACCTAGGTAAGATCTCTCTAGAGACAAGAATATTATTTCTTCTAAAAGAATTCCATTCTCTTTTAGAATAGCCTTGTTTTGGAGCAAAGGTTTTTCTTTACAGTGAAATCTGTACTTCATTGTTACTTAATCTACTATCTAGTGTGATTTAGAATAAAATGTAAATGTTCCAGTACATGACAGCATTTCAAATTATTTAAAATAGATTCTTTTCCCTAAAGCATCTTCTCCTAGCTAACAATTCCAAATTCCTCCAATGTCATATGATGTAGTGTTGTGTTCTTTCATCATTCTTATCTGAACACATAACTTTTTACTTCAAGTTATATCATTGTTGTATTGTTGTTGTCATTCTACTGGCATTTTTAACCTCCCAAGATTGGAAATTATTGTATTTGTTTTATAGTCAATGTGGCTTTTATTTTCCCACATGTTTTTCAATATCTGTTGTCATCATTACTTTATGTCAAAACTTCCTTACATGATAATTTTTCTTTGTTTTTGAAATATATTTTTTAAGATTTCTTTTACTAAGAGTCTAGTGATGATCAACTGTCTCAGCTTTGGATTATCTGAAAGCTTTTTTATTTATCCCTCCTCCTTGAAAGATAATTTAGCCAAACATAAAATTTTAAGTTGACTGCTAGCTTCATTATTCATGTTGAAATGTGAATAGACAGTATAATTTTCATTCTTGGCAGATCATCTATCTTTTCTCTCAGGCTACGATGTTGCTCTGCAGTTTGACTTTGATGACTTTGTTTTTACTTTTCGTGATTGAGATTTGTTTCCTGAATCTGAAGATTCATGACTTTCATCAAATCTGGAATATTTCTATTTTACTTTTTTCTTTCTTCACCATTTTTTCCCTAATGTTTTAAAAAAGTATATGCTGGACCATTTCCTCTCCTTTTATCTTAACCATTCATATTTTATAACTGTCTCCCATTGTGTCTACATTGTGAGTGATTTCTTTAAATCTTCTAAATTGTGACCTCTCTTTTTAGTTGTATTTAATCATATGTTTAACCCCTCCATTGGGGTTTTAATAATAATAATTTAAATTTTCATGTCTACATCTTTACTTTTGTCTTTTTTGAGAGCATTTTTTCTTTGCTTCACATTTTTTATTTTTGTACCCCCCAAATATTATAAATATGCTCAGTTTATAATAAATGTTACATAGTTCCAATATCCAAAGTCCTTGAGGAATTAATTTTGATTTTTAAATTTTGTATCCAGCTCTTATTCATATTGGTTTGCATCTACTCATGTGTTTTTCAATTTTGGATTAGATTTGTCAGAATCTTGCAAGGCCTAGGTTGAGGGTGAGTTTTTACAGAGAATTCAATTTTTTTCTTCCTGCCCCACCCCATCTTCAACTTTTGCTAAAAATGAGGACAGCTTTAGATTTATTTATTGAATTGAGTTTTCCTGAATGAAGCAGGGAGAGTAAATTTGAACTCCAAACTACATAAAGGATAGAAATATAACTATGAATTCTTCAAGAGCCTTTTTTTAATAATGCAGAGATTATTACAAGTCAGATAGACTTCCCACCTATTTCCCATTGTTCGTAGGATGGTTTGCTTCTATTGTACTTTTTCACCAAGGGTGTTGTCCTTCAAGGGACCTGACTTTAGGGGGACCAGCTTGTTTACCTTTTGGGATTTGACACTGTGCATCTTGTTCCTAAGATGATTGTTATTATGAAATAGGACACTTTAGGATGCTGAGACTGTCAAACACTTACAAAGCAGCTGTAGTTTCCATGAATAGAATAAATTATGATTATATTATTTTATCAAATATTTCCGAGGTTTTGTAATGGGAAAGTTTTTCAGGTTTACTAGTCCAAAATATTGCCATATCTTCAGTAATGTCTTCCAAGTCATTTGGAAATATACTCACTATGACAAAGATAAAGAAAAAATACTATATGACATTTAATTGAGAACTCTGTAACAATAACTAGAAAGCTTAAATGTGTCCATTCTACCAGTTTCCAATGCATTCAATTGTCCTTACCTTCAGCTCATATTTCTTCATCTTGTTCCCAAGTACAAACAGGCTACTGATGTTTAGATACACAAGATGTACGGTCAGGATTCTTTCAATTTTATTAATAGAATTCCAAATTAAACTATCCTAAGCCAGAAACTGGACTTTATTGGATGATGTACTTGAAAAGTCTGGTAGTTACAATAGCTAATTTCGTGTGGCCTAATGATGTCACCAGAATTCTCTGCGTGTTTCCTCATGTTGGCTTCATTCTTTCCTAAGAAGTAGCAGAATGGCAACCAATTAACTCTCATAAGTTTGTCACCCTCAACAGAAGTAGGTATCTTTTCTGATAGTTCTGGGGGAAAAAAAATCTCATTTGTCTTTCTCATTTGTTTGGATAAAATGTCCATCCCTGTATCCAGAGTGTCACATTTGCCCCTTCCAAATGACATGAATTAAAAGCAGAGGCAAGGCAGACTCAGATAGAAGAATTGAGTCTGTTACCACAATAAGGAATAGTATGCAAGCCAAATTACACTGTGTACTCTCTGATATTGTACTCCAACCATCTAAAACATTGAAAGAAAGAAAAGATATTATTCTAAAATCGCTTCTTAGTGAATCATGCTGGGATAGTAATCATTGCCTTCTTAATAATTTCATAAGCCATCTCATGATTAGGAGAACCTATTTTCTTCCACTTTACAAAATTGGAAGGACACATACATTTTAAGTATTTCCCTTTTTGCTATAAATTCTCCAAAATCTCTCCCTAATCTTTAAATTAGGGATATTTAAATTGTTCTTACAATACCCTGGGACATAATTCAC
The DNA here is from genome assembly GCA_023783475.1 of Daubentonia madagascariensis. Taxonomy (NCBI): domain Eukaryota; kingdom Metazoa; phylum Chordata; class Mammalia; order Primates; family Daubentoniidae; genus Daubentonia; species Daubentonia madagascariensis. The sequence goes on along the minus strand of JAKFHU010001684.1, from coordinate 15,842,046 downwards.
ACAGGCTAGAGAACTGAATGAATTTACACTAGTAGGTGCTCTCTCTTTACAATTTCCTAACTGTAGGGCTATTAAAACCTCATATTTATATTTAGTCTACAGTGTTCACTTTGTAGATTGTGATATATGACAGAAGAAAAATGGTAATTGAGGAATTGTCTATCCTGTCCAAAAGTAGAATCCTCTACTTACTACATAAAGGGGAAGTCAATGTTTTTTTTTTATTTTCTTCTTTCTCTAACAGACTCAAATTAGTCTTTATGTTTTATTGGTATTTTGTAAGCCTCAATTCACATTTGAGTAACACACTTACGCATGAAACCCTCATTTTCTAGGGCGGTTATCCTATTCGTGAGGAAATATAATTTATTATTGTTATTTATTTCCAATCCATCATGGATTTTATAAAATATAATAACAGAAAGTTATTAGATAATGATTACATGCTAGGAAGTCACAGACACTTCAATTGCTATGAAGGTTTCTAAATACTTACTCTCAATTCCTATACTCATCTCATTATGGCAGTGGTTCATGAGCCACACTTTGAGTAGCAATGATGCATGCATCTGAATATGACCAACTAATTTCTCTCTGGTTGTAACAAGCTCTACAGTATGCTTTCTATCTTTTCATTGTCACTTTCTTAAGAATATAACTTTACTTTGAACACAGATTCATTTAGTCACCTCTTTCACAATATAATTATCATCAAGGTTATGAAAGTCTAGAATTTACCAGCTTTTACGGGTATTTAGAAAGTTAAAACCACCACTAACACTATGACTGACCTCAGTTCTCCATTGAGATCTGTATCTGAATTCCATGACCCATGTCTTTCTTCATTTTAAAGACTAAAGTTTACTCCTACAACTTGTATTCTCTTTCCAATGCATTTCCATTCTCTTTTTTGTGAACAAACAGTGTGGTTATATTATTTTTCATCCAAAGAATCCTATTTCTTTTAAAATTGTTCAACTTCAATCATCTCATTCCAATCTGAAGATTCATTCAATCCTATGGTGATGATATATTTGAAATTATATTTACTTTCCTGCATTATATATAACATCCTGCAGTAAAGGTCAATATAAGAAAAGCGAATTTGGATTTATGGTGTATATGTGTGTTTATGTATGAAATTATATAATGATGAGAGAGAGAAAAGCAAATAGAGGCAAAATATTTTCAATTCTTTTCTTGACTTTTTAGAATGAAATATTTTCTTTAAATTTTCATATCATCAGGGTTGCTGCCCCCCATAAAACAGCAAGCATGTACTCTGTAAATGTGTATTCTTTGTTCTTCCTCAGTTAATTAAAATTGTTCTTGATGAAGATTGGTAGCCTCTTAAAAAATATGTTCTTCTTCCTCTTCATGAGATGTGAGCCACTCTTAGACTAATATAAACAATGCTTCAAAAGTCATCTCCATTCTTACTGCTCACATAGCCAACTACTATACCTTCAGATCTTTTTCTTGTTTCCATAGGCCCACCAATACATGTATAGCCATTGATACCGTGAAACTCTTGAGGTCTCCAATTATCTCATGAAGCTTTCAGTGGCAACCTTTCTTCAGCTTTGTCTTGCAAGATATCAAATGTATTCTCTACTCCACATGGTCCATGACTACATATCTTTGGTAAATTATATCCTCTAATTTATTTTTGTGAGTGATATTAACATATCCCTCTGAATTAGCCCAACTCAATTTTATGGGAGATTAATGACTTTCAGGAGGCCTCCCATCCCATAATAGATATATTCTCTGGAAACTCAGCCTATGTTCTGATTGACCATGTCTACTAATAACTTTTTAAATTGGCTGATACAACAGTTGGTCGTCAATGCCCTAGAAACATAAAATTTCTGTATTAGGGCATGGCAAAGCAACTCCCTTATTTTAGGCTACTTTTTTATCTATCCTGTGAAATAAACTTTGGTATTGTCATGTAATTATAACATATGGTATAATTTTCTCATCTATATATTTCATATTTGTGTGTGTTTATGTATATATTTATGTATAAAATTTCAGTAGTTATATTTTTAATAATAAATAATGATATAATCCACTCACTCCATTTGTTTTTTTCTCCCAGCATGTTTAGCAGGAGGAATTTTAATTAAATTGAATATTCAGACTCTATTTTAATTGTACAGATGTCAATTTTTTAATTTAATTACTAAAATTTACACACATTTCATAAACCTCTGCCAAAAGATAGTGAGTAATTCTGGCATTTTAATGCAATCAAACACCAGAGATTTTTGACAGTATTCATCACAAAATGTGTAGAAAAAATTACCATCAGGAACCATTTTGATAAAAATCATGGCAATGTACTAATGCTGAAATTCTAAAAATTTCTAGATAGAAAATTAAATACAAATATTATCTGGCCTTTTGAAATTTGATTTCTAACTGGAATCTCTTTATATTTGAAAACATACATCTTACTATAGTAGACAAGTTTGTGAAGATTGACCTTGCTAACTTCAGCTGACAGCTGCTTGTGAACACTACCCATCTTGAAGGTCACAAAAATCTTTGGGTAAGAGGGCACTTTAGTTTGAAACAAAAAGATATCTCTGCCATCAAGAAAGCTTGCTATAATCTAACTGATTACAATAAGCCACGCTTATATGTAAAGAGTTTACTCAAAGGATGAGGCTAGTTAGTGATAACAAGAAAAAGGCAGCATATGACAATGTTATCTAAGTGTACCTAGGAAGCTTTACACAGGAAATAAGACTAGAGGACATTGAACTCAAACTTAATTTTAACCTGAATGACAAGGATCAGATCGAAAAAGCTGTGAATCTATTCTGTATACTCAAGGACCCCAACATCTTGCTGGTATTCATGTAATTCGATATACCTCCAATTCAAGCAGCACTCTCCCCTAATAGAATGTTGAGTTTCACTTTAGAGATGAACTTTTACAGCAAGATGATCTTTTCAATCTATATTTCTGGTTGAGCAAGTACAGGATATACCAAGTATCATTTTGTATTATGTTTGGTAGGGAATACAGTTAGCTGTGAGGAGATACAGTTCTTAAAAGTGCACCCCTCCATACACACACCCCTCCCTCACACCTTAATGTGAATAGGTCAGCAAAAAAGACCATACGCTTCTTTTCAAAATTTCTGTGTATCTGTGTATGTGCACATGTGCAAGTGTTACCATTTTATATTTAAAGGATGACAGCTTCTGCTCCACCAGAGTAAGTCTGTATTCAAGTGGTCTTTTGCTAGAGGGAATTTTTATATGCCACATAACTGTAGCCTTAACCTTGACTGTCTTTCATTCTCAAATATCTGTTCAGTTGCATGTGCTGAGTGACTTACAATGAAGTGCAAGAAAATTCAGGGACTTGACATTTACAGGTCCCAGCTGATTCGTTTATTTATTCAACAGAGTAAATATTTAGGCAGCAGAATTAAATTGGAAAATGTTTATCAAGTTCGAAACCACGTTTCTTTCAATATATAAAACATAAGCCCAAAGACCTGGGTATAGGGAAATTTACCTACCAATGTGCCTTACAGAGAAGGGCACATTTAAATGTCCCAGTAGGTTTGCTTCAGCTGCTAGTTTGTTTTGAAAACTTCTGCCAATATTTTAGGACAGTGCTATTGCAATAACACCTAATAAACCATAACTTACATGAACCTACACTTTATTAATGATTTTTATAAACTTACAACGCAAGTAGTCCTCAATGTATTTTTTTCTTACTCTATTTCAGTCCAAGGATCTAGTCTAGTTGCCTCATTTGAATGGCATATTTTTCTCTCATCACTTGTAACACCATGTCTGTGTCTACACACTACTTGGGAACAGATTAGCTCAAAAACTGTAGGACCATAACCTGAAAACAGGCTTAAAAACAGTGTCTCAGTACAAAAGCCTGATGTAAATTAACAAAGGCTGTAGTTCCAGATAATGACATTGTATGAATAAGCTAACTAAAGAGTACTGTCCACAAAATAAAGTTTCCAGTGGTTTTCAGAATGATTTTAATGTCATGGGAGAGGGAACAAAATTGTGCAAATGACCTTTAAGATTTCAGAAGGTAATATTAATAATCACATTGTCATGATGGGTAAAATAATTACAAACTTAGCCTTTGCATCAAAGTCAGAAAGTATATAACCCAATTTCCATGGACCCACATTAAGAAATGTGTGTGTGTGTGTGTATATATAAAAAACATGAAATTTACCATTTTAATTATTTTTAAATTTACAATTCCGTGACATTAATTCACATAGTTGTTCAAATATCACGACTGTTTTCAGGTATTTTCTTCACCCTGTGCAGAAACTCTATACCCATTAAGCAGTAACAACCAGTCCTCCACTACCCAACGCCCTAGGTAACCTCTAATCTACTTTCTGTGTGTATGAATTTGACTTTTCTAGATATTTCTTATAAGTGGAATCATACAATATTTGTTGTTTTGTTTCTGGATTGTTTCATTTGGAATAATGTTTTTAAGGTTCATCCACATTGTAGCATGTATCAGAATTTCATTTCTTTATTTGGCAGCATAATATTCTGTTCTGTATACATACTACATGTTGTTTATCCATTCATCATTTGGATTGTTTCTGCCTTGGCTACTGTGAATAACACTGCCGTAAACATGGGTGTACAAATACCGGCTTGAGTCCCTCTTTTCAATTCTCTTTGGTATATACCTAGGAGTGGAATGACTGGGTCATATAATAATTCCATATTGAGCCTTTAAAATTTTTTTTTTTATTTTTAACTATTTTGGGTGAAGGACCACGAATATGTTTTCCATAGTGGCTGCTCCATTTTACATTCCCACAGGGGTTCCAATTTCTCCACATCCTTGCCAAAACTTGTTTTTTTCTCTGTTCTTTATTATAGCCATCCTAATAGGTGTGAAGTGATATTCATTGTGGTTTTGATTTGCCTTTCCTTAATCACTAATGATGTTGAACATCTTTTCATGTTCTTATTGGCCAACGTTCAAGAATACGTGATGCATCAAAACGTGACAATTGTATTCTGATGCCCTTATTGAACTGGAGGAAGAATAATTTTTTATGTAAGACATCAATATTAGAATGCAAGTGTAGGTTTAAAAAATATACCAACTTGCATCTTAAATATGCATTTTTAAAATGTTCCCTACTGAGTGGAACGTGGCCTTAACCCAAGAAAATGAAATATGTTTCAGCAAAGAATTTTAGATACATATGTGAACAAAAAGGAAAATCCCTTCCTAACACTTTCATTGGTTTATGCCCTGCAGACTTAAATGTTCAACAACAGTAATAATTATGCAAATCACAAGAATTTTATTTGTGAACTGCTAACTCCCTATAGATATTAATATTTATAATCAAAAGTAAGTAGAGAGATTAAATGTTCATTTAATATTATTTTAATACTGAAATTTCAATTGCCTTTACATTAAAATATGTTAATAAGTTAATTAGTCTGTTGCATCAATGTTGCACAGATATTGGAATTTTGCATAGGGAATCATACAAATCCATAGGATTATAGCTGGAAGGAAGGAAATGGCACAGAGAGAGGGAGACATGTCAGCACTTGCTATCTGCTATGTCATTGTTTCCCAAACTTGCCTCATAAATATCATGTTGAACACTTGTTAAAAATACAGATCCCAGGGCCCAATCCCAAAAACATTGAATCAAAATCTCCAGAGGAGCTCCAAAAAATTTGCATTTTTTGACAAGAACAGCGGAAGATTGTTATGATTAGTTTGGGAAACAAAGAAAGGTTGTGAGGTGCTTTTCTAAACTAAATGAATAACTAACTTTTATATAAATCCCATGTCACAGATTTTAAAAACTGAGGCTGCAAAAGGATAACTATTATGTCCTAAAAATAGAATATAGGCCTTTGTTTCAAATCCAATATTTAGGCATATCCATATTTAATACCTAAGTTCAAATGCAACATTTTCTTGCAAAATGTTGATATTTTTGTGAAGAAAGTCTTGAAATGTTTTAGTCTGTTACAGTGGGTTTTTTTGTTTCCAGTACCTAAAATAAAAATTTATTTCTACCAGATAGATGGCTGAATAGTTTATCAGTACTGTGTTTTTTTATTTGTTTATTATATCCATTTTGCTTCCAATATTCCCTTATTTAAAAAAGAATCATCAATTTAATTGTTAAATATTATTTTTCTACGACTCTCACTTTCTGCTTTGCTACAGTTTTACCAACATATTTCCAATATTAAAGGTAATCAAACAGGAGAATCCCTATCTGGTGTCTTTCTAAGACTAGGAATAGTTCTGTAATATTTAGATCAACACTATCTGTAAGTGTTTCCAACTAATTCACAAAGAATCAATAGCAGCTAATGTATGCAGGTATCTACAGCCTTTGATAGAATCAGCTACTTTGGTTACAAAAACAGTAAAATTTAACTCTGGAGGAACTTGAAATGAGCCTGAGAATGTTGTGTTCATGACCACAGATTAGATGGCAGTGGAGGATTATCCACATGAGAGTTCTCTGAGGGGCACTAAAACCCAAATGAAGTAGTTCTTTCCCCTTTGAATTTCTCCTCCTCCTTTCCTTTCTGTCTTTCTTCCTGAGATCATTTCTTCGAATGTGGAATTATGGGTGGAATGTGGCTTTTTAGAATATGAAAAAACAAAAGAATAAATATTACTTCCTACATCTCTACAGTAAAATAAATATTTCAGACTAAGAGCTGCCTTTTCTCGGGCCTGTCACCGTTGCATGCTAAGGTCTTGAGAGAGTCACCTCACTTATTGCCTTCTCATCTGCTGAATAAATGAATGGAGGGTGGGCTGAGGTTCTGAATTATAGTCTGTTTTCTAAGTATTTACCTCTTCCCCACCCCCATTTAAACAAATTCAAATTTCTGGAGGGGAAATAAAGAAATAAAAACAAAATAGTCTCTGTTCAGATTATAGTTTGTAATTTTTATCCGTCTGCTCTTCCTCTCTCAGCCCAAACTTAGGCATCAAATTGCACTAAGTGTGCACATTTAAAGTCCCAATTCTAATTATGCAACTTCTCTGTAGTAATTCAGTCATAGTGCTATTGCACTAGCTTCATATGACTAGCTTGTCAACTCACACTGCTTGTGAAACCCCAACTGTCCCAGAGTTTTAAGAAGGGCATATTTTACTACAACTTTCTAAAGTTGCATTTTATCCCAATCCTAACATGAGGCAATTGCCAAAGTGTAGCTTATGCATTTGGAATGATTTTTAAAGCTCTGTGCTCAGTTTAGCACCAGTTCACATTATAACAGAGTGTTTGGATTTTGTCCACGTGGTCACTCGATGAAGTTTAAATATAAAGCCAATGCAAGAGACAAAAACAACATCCTTTTTGTGCATCATGTATTTACGTGTGCTTTGTTTACCAGAAGTAGCTGTGGATAGGATGCTTACCTTTTTGCTACCTTTTCAATTATTGGCATAATTGATATCCTCCCTTCCTTTAATACAATTCTCTTCCCACCTTTTCTACCATGTCAGATTTTACTGTTATCTCCATAGCAACATCCACATCTAATAAGAAGATATATCTTCTGAATGGCTAGCAATACAACATTAACTGTTAGAACATAACATTTTTCATGTTGGAAACATCTGGAATTCACAACCAGCCAAGATGTATAAAAATGTCTGTGGCTCTTTAATAGTCACCCAAGGCTGAGCTTGCTTGCTTTATTAGAATTCATTTACAAACAATTCTTATTAACCAGCTATGTAGCATGATAAAACTAAGCTTTATTTCAACATCAAAAAAAAAAGTTTAATTTACAAGTGAAGTTGCTTATAAAGGCTCAAATTGCCTTTGTGGAAAAGAGTTTATGGTAGATTTGGGCTGTATTACCAACCTATTACTGGTGCACTAATACCTCTATTTACTGGCAGATTATGTCCTCTGGCAAAATTCGGAACTGTCTACTACTCTGGTGCAAACTAATCAGTTTTCAAAATTAGTTATTGATCTCAGACCCATTGTAGAGGACCAATTTAGTGGCTGGTTCATTGAGTACTGAAGTGACGCCATTTGTGTGAGTAGCAGAGGAGACAGAGCAAATATAGTGTTTGAAGACAATGCTCAAAGCTAGTTTTCTATTGCAGGGAATTGACAAGTACAAGTATTCAAGAATACTAAGTTTCTCTTATTAGAGGTTAATGACACAAGTGCTTCTCAGCTGGTCACATAAACTTATGCTTTTTGTATGTACATTTGTTATTCATAGCCTGAATTGAAGTAAGTAGTGTATTGTAAATCATTTAAAAAAATCCCTAAGGAAAATATTTTCCTCTGTTTCTTCAAACTTAATTTTTTATTTGAATTTATTTGAAGGTGACTAAAGGAAGCTGTTACCTTACAAATATAAAGCTATCCTTTGCTGATAAGCATATGAAGGAAAATACTAGAAAATATAAACCAAAAATTATGAGGTTAAAATAATTCAGTGCCTAAGTTCCACTTTGCATTTATCATAATTTATCCATCATTTTTGTTTCACTTTTATATATTTCTTTAAAAATAATTTCTAAATGGTTTATTTTCAATACTTTGTTTCAGGAAATGTTAGAACTGAGTTTTGACATATTTTCTCAGTATCTCAGAGAAAAAAAATTATGAATTATACCACTTGGCTACCTCTACATATATATAATATATATTATATATATATTATATATGTGAAAATTAGTCAAAAATTATCCTTGAGTTTTCTTATCAATTTGACATTCCTGAGGAGAAAATCTTAGAGGTTAAGATGCAAAATCTTCACACAAAACCCCAAATAAGATTTACATATTTTTAGCTATAATTATTTTTAAAAATACATTCCATATAGGCAAAACAAGAATTGGCAACCACAGGATGACCATAGCTTAATATTCAGAAGAAATTAGAAGTGCCTATAATAGAAATATATTTTTATTTTTATTGTTGCTATGGGTTGTTAATAATTTTCTAATGACCTTGACATTCAACAATATACTGATTTTTTTCTTCTCTCAAGCCCCTTATAAATGTATGTGTATATATTTATATATATAGCACATAAATTTAAAATATAACCTTTAATAATTACTTTAACTTAAAATGTATTAAAATGTCCACATTATATATCATTTTTAAAGTCTCTAGTTCCCAGAGGTAAAATTATTTTAAGTGAGAAAAATAAAAAAAAGACATTTAAATATATACTTGGAGGTGAGACCTCACACCCAACTGAAGTCAACTTTATATAATGTTCCTGTGAATTAAGAAGGCGTGAACAGCTCTCTAAGGTGTAAAAGTGATACAAACTCTGTTGCTTTATACATTGTCACAGAATTCCATAATATAAGAAATTCACTTAAAGTACTTTCATTATAATTATCTTTTGATGCCTTAAAAATGCACTGTACCACTATTTACATTATAAATATATAAAATAATAGTATTATACTGGGAGCAAGGGAAAGTAACTAAGAATACAAAACTAAGTACTACCAATTTGTTCAGACCTTTGTATTAACATCAAAACTCCTTGTACACACTAAAAGTTTAATCACTTGTCAGACAAGCAATAGTTTCTCTAAGATAGCAATTTGAGAATCCAATGGTATTTTGCATATGAAGTCTTTTTATATGTCATTGGCTCTGAGCACACTTAACAAATCTAGGAACATTCAGTAAAATTGTATCTCGTGCCAAAGTTGGGGTACATTTTTAGTTAGATAAGTTTTTGAGAGTTGTAGTTTTTTGATGCTGGAAAATCATCAGAAGCTGCTCTGTGACTTGTTGAAAGACACAGACCCTACTGAATTGGAATTTCCATGGATAATTCTAAACATTTATTCTAAACAGAGGAAAACCACTAGCTTAGCTTTTCTTAGCACCTCAAAGGAAAATGTAAAAAAAAAAAAATCAATTATATGATAGCTAAAAAGTTATGCACTTCATAAATTTTCATTTCTTTTAGGCAGGCTTCACAGAAACTTTTTTGACATACCTACTGCTTTGTATAGATCCAAGATATTACAATACAAGCCTGTCAACCATTAACAACTTACAAATTAACAAAGCATGTTCATATGTTTCTCCTCACATTAATCTAGAAGGTCAATATTATAATTGTTTCCAGTTTATTTCAGAGTTGTTAAGTGGAGGTGAACACATAGTGGAAAGAACATGAGCTATTGATCACACAGACCTGAGTTTTAACCCAGCTTTGCCACATTCTAGTTATGTGGCTTGGGCAATTATACTTTCGGAGCGTCCAGTTTGTCATGGAAGAAATAGAAAAGTATTCCCTCCTGGTAGCTTTAAGATGTACATAACTCAAGTTTCCCCAGTCCTTACCAGCCAATCAGTACAAATAGACAAATTAATTTTATGCAACCTGAAGATTCTTTATTTTTTTATTGCCATTAGTGAAATTTAGTTCATGTTATATTGATCTGCATTGTGTAGCTGTGACAATATAGCAACTAATTCCTTCTCAACAAAATGCAAATTAAAATGTGAAATGCATTCTCTAGTCCTAGTCCTGCCCGCTGTCTCTGACTTCTGCTTGGTTTGGTCCGTTCCACTTTGTTCTTTAATCTCCTCAACAAGTATGCCATTTATGCCATTAATGTTTGAGAGAGTTTTTAAAATGATTTACGTTCTAATCTAGTAGGAATTATTGTTATAAACTCAGTTCCCAGTGTAGTGTCTAACAGAGAGTAACTTTAAATAAATGTATGTCAAAAGAAGGAAGGGAGGGAGGGAGGGAGGTAAAGTAAAAAAATAAGGATGGGAGAAAGGAAAAAAGATGAAAGAAGAAAAAATTGTTTAAAACTTTGGAGATCGGGGTCAAAGCAAAATGTCCTGGCCCCTTTGATACAGATTATTTGGAATGAGCCCCAAAATGTGTATTCTCAGCAAGTGATCATAAAATATGTAAAGAGCACGATTATATGAACATGGTTATTAAGATCAGTTGTCTTAGTTTTATATTCAACATATTTTGGTTTAATCACTTTCACATTTTCAGCTAGCTATTTAAAAGAGTTTTATGTAAAATAAATGCAGAAATAATTTTAAATGAAAATTTAAGAAGGCACCTAAAACCACAATTGTGTACTTTAAAATTATACCTATTACCACGACAGGAACTTAGCATTGATGAAGTTCCATGATTACATAGAGTGATTCTAAAGAAAGAAGTAAAGTTCTATGGAATATAAGCTTCTTCTTTAGAAGTGTTTTTATTCAGATATTTCATGAAGAATTTGGCACATCCCATCATTTCATTTTTGTCTGTCTTCCCATGTTAGCACTACTTAAATTTTTACAGACAATAAAGCAGTGGATTTTATAATAATGGGCAGCAATAAAATCGTCCAAGTAACTTTCCTTCTGTCCATATTTGTTTTCTGTTTTTTATCCAAGTAGTCCCTAGAGGGAAAGCCTGTAAATTAAAAAGACCTAAATTATCATAGTGCTACAAAAAGTTGTAAATAGATATGTAAATTTGAACTGATAAACTAAAAGTTTTGAGCAGAATGTCCAAGAAGAACAGCCAAAGATGTTGACTAGTTGCTAGCTTGCCTCTTTAATGACTAGAAAACATTTCCATGGGATATTTTGAAATTAATTATTATTAAAGACATCATATCTAAATGTCTTTGTTTCCCCAACTGGAATTTTAATCTCCTTTCTTTTGGCATCTCCAAAAGAGCTCCTATTCCTGTGCACAGCTCAAGTATTGCATGTGTGAGTGGATGGAAGAGTAAGTAGACATAATCAGTGGGTCAGCAAAAAGGTTGAGCTGACAGTGTCCTTAGATAAGAATGGTGGAACAGAAATGGGAAGGAGAATCTCCTGCTTATTAGGCTGAAGCCACTCATCTAGGTGATAGCTACAGGTCCTCAGATTCACTGCCAGGTAAACCCAGATCACGGCCATGGATAGAGACGACCTGTGCTTTGGCAAGCTGACCTTTGGAATGGAAATAGGAGTATGGATGTGTAAAGCCACACTTTCACAATTAGCCTTAACCTTTCTGACTCTTCCTGCCATGGCATTTGAGTTGGTTCTATAGATATCTACAAATGCTCCATCCCTTATTCCTCAATTGTAGTATAGCTGCCTCTGACTAAATGGCAGAGCTAGTTAGTTCTCTACCGAGGGGAAGCTGTGCATGCCCACATTTGTGACAGGGAAAAGATTGGAGCACCATAAAGGGTATTTACTTCAGAATCCAAATCCTTGCTTTTACACTTAATAGCTGTGTAATGTTAGGTAAGTAAATCAACTTGTTTGAGTATTATCTCTCACATCTATAAAAGGTGACAAATAATACTTTGCTAAATTGTTATAAGGATTAGAGATGTTTGTAAAGAAAATTCCACAATGACATCATTCAAAAGGTAGTTGCTATACCATTATCCATTACATATATGTGTGTAATTACTTTAATAGTAATTATTATTCCTTTTGTGGGCACTAGTGAAGGAACATCCATATCTATAAATTTTTTCTACTTATCCTTTTTTACATTTTTTATACTAGGCAAATCTTTTATTTGACTCATAAAGATGACTTAAAATGCAGATACCCACGGTTTATTCACACGAATATATAAATGATACATATATAATATTTATTGAGCCCCTATAATGTTCTAGGCACTGTGCTCAAAGTTTTACCTGTATTATTTCCTTTTTTCCTGTTTAACTATGAGAAACTGAGTCGTAGTAAAATTTCCCAAGACCATAAGGTAGTAAATAGCAAAGCTAGAGCTTGAGACCATGTATGCTTTAAATCACTGTAATGCCTCTCACTGTGTCTAATGTTAAAGTCTTAATCGTTATACAGAGAAGTGAGAATATGAGTAAATGCATCACTGATGGACGAGAGGATAAAAAGTGGAAGAGATCATGGTTTAATGGTAAAATCTTAGTCACTGTTACTAGACTGTGTTCAAATTCTAACTTTTCACTTTCCAACTATGTGACTTCAAGCTAGTCCTTCCACCTTCCCTTTAATCATTGGTATCTTCATTTGTAAAATGAAGCTAATAATAGGACCTCCATCTTGGGATTCTTGTGAGGCTTAAGTAAGACAAAATATCTGGTATACCATAAGCATTCAGACAATTTTAGGTATGTCTACCATGGGTCCAAAAGGAAGACGTTCAAGGTATAATGGAAAAATTTCATGTACACATCACAATTTTGCTTGAGAAACCTTGGTAATAAGGCTTTGCTTTAAGTGCAGGATCCGCACAACATTAGCCAACATTCTTTGATATTGTCAGAAAAGTGAAAATGTTATATTAAATCTACCATTTATTAAGCATCTACCATAGCCTAGACAATTTACTGAGCACTTTGCATACAATAGCTCTAGTCCTCATATCAAACTTGTGAGGTAGCTACTATTGTGCCCATTATACAGACGGAGATACTGATGGATGTAAAGGTGAAGCAGCACGTTCAGAATTACACATACGTGCTTAGTACACCAGCAAAACCTAGAAAGACTTTGAGGACTGTTTAGCTTTCAAATGCACGTTTTTAACAATACTTTTTCCCCTCTTGTTAAAAGTGCTTATTTCTATTTTAGACAGGGATAGTTTAGCAGCAGGAGATGGATCTCAAGAGTCTCACATTATTAGTGGGGTTAGGGATATGGCCAAGATTCATCCATATTGTTGACTTAGGAAGGCTTACATTTTGGGTTTTTTTGTTTGCTTGTTTTTGTTTATATCTTTTCTGATATTTGGGGTGAATTAGAAGATGCCTGAGAGACCCAGAATATGTAAATTTCTCATTGCACTCAACAGCATGTATAAATTTTAAAATATTTATAAATGTGATAATAATTGAGAGAGAACCTATCAATTGGAAATAGACTTAAGGTAAATCTCTCGAGAATATATATGAGGCATATTGTTTTATAGATTGGTCTTGTGGCTATCTCTTATATTTATGAAATTTCTGACATCTTTTTATGCAACTATGTGTCTTGGAAATCATCTACAACTTTTGAATTTAACCTTAACATACCTTAGTAACATATATTGTTAATATATGTAACACATATTAAAGCAGTGTGGAGCTCTCACAATGATCTAATCAATGTGCCAATAGTGCGGAGCTAATCAGGAATGCAGAGCCCTCACAATGATTTAATCAATCTAATCAAAGAATCTCAGCTCCTTTTAGGAAATTTACATGAATATGACATGCATATAGTCTATAGTTACGTTACTGTTTCTCATATTTTTGTGAGTACTATGCATATACATATGAAATTCTGATTACAAAATAACCATTATTCTAGTTAAATGTCAATGATTAAGGCAATAGTTAAATCTTTATATATGTTTCCTAGAAGTATCCTACAATTGGTTATTTCTTGTTCTACTAGCTTCTGTAGATTCAAGGTTAAATCTTGAATACTTTAAATTTTAAATTTGAGGATGGTAGGTTTTTATATGTATGTTTTCATTAGGTTTATACTGTTTGCCAGAAAACCATCATAAATATTATAATTTCATCAATGATTGATGGATATTTTCAGCTAAATATATAATATTCTCTGTTGTTATATAGGTTATCTTTTTTAACAACAAGATTTATATTTGGGGATGTTGCTTCAGCCATTTACGTTTTTCAAGAATTGATATTTCCCATTTAATCATTTTTTAAAAGTTAATTTAAGGACAGCTGCATAACTGCATAATGTCTCTGTTTTATTCAACCCAGCATGAATACCTTTTCATTAATTTATGTTTCCATCTAGGTAATGTATGTCTTGATACTACAGCATTTGGAGACTTATGCATTTATTAAATAAAGACTTGAAGCAACTGAAATATATTTCCTTAACTGTTTGTAAGTTGGAACTATCAACTGGTTCAGTGAGCTTAGAAAATAAGTGAAAATAGCAGAATACAATAAAGTGGCCAGGAAATTTAATGTTACCTATTGATATTTTAGAATCAATGTGTTAAATGTGTTAATATGGAAAAATGTTAAGAGATTCCTTATGGCAAATAATGAAGCTTTAAAATTTAATGACTAATTGAAATACCGGGCCCCTTTTGTGTGACTATGGCTTCTCTCATTAACTAAAGCAGAAATTGAACTGGACTGCAAGGCACAGAGTCTTTGAGAGACTGATCTTTGTTGCAAGAGACTCTTTAAGCTCCAATAAATTGTTCCAAAGCCTAATTTTATTATTCCTAGGGAATCTGATGTACTATCTCTAAGTACCAAAGAGCCACAAAACCCAAGAAACAGTACATTTGCTGAATCATATATCAAACTGAGAAGAGATTTGTTAAAAATAATTCTTTTGAAGAATATATTCAGCCTCAATTGTATATCCTCAGCTGGCCACATGCTGGTTTTCTCTCTTGATTTCTACCCTTTTAGCTTTCCCTTTATGTCTTCTTCCTAGTTATAAAAAGAGCATTCCAGCCTCTGATAATGACTTACAAGCTTTATTATAAATTATTGGTGCTTTAGAGGTATAACAAAGAGGAGTTTTTTTCTTAAGCTGTGATAAAACCAACCATACCAGACAAGCTGTATGACAGTGTGTGTGTGTATATGTTTGCTAGCTCTAGGATTTTTTTGAAGCAGACAATTTTTCTTTGGAAATCATTACATCATTAATTTTTAAGAATATAATTGTAGCAAGTGGTATAAGAGTACCTTGCAAATCTCTCCAAAGGAACAAGATAAAGCCAACATGGTTCAAAAGTTCAGAATGCAAAGCTTCAAAGTGTGAGCCTGGAAGAAAGGAAATTCCTCTGGGATCACTATCATTTTCTTACATTCCCACCAATGCTTTGCTGGTTTGTTCTGAAGAACCATTCTCCACAGACCCCTCATTACCATTTCTGCTGTGACTGGCCACAGTCACTTGAAACTTGTGTTAAAAGACAAGCTATTTATCCACATTGTCATTTCGCTTCTCTGTGGCCAGGGAATTAATCACTTTCTCAAGGGCCTACCTCTACCATTTCCTTTACTTTCGGGAAAGGAGATTTTAAGTAAATGCCACTGTATGACCACAGCTTGTTCTTTAAAAAGAAATGTAATATATCATTTAAAGAAAGAAAATTACCAGGAGATAATTTTAGACAGAATTCGGTTATTTAATGCATATTTGAGAGGTGACCTCACTTCATGGCCAAATCAGGTCTAGAAGTACCATTCTAAACATAATGAAAAACTAATGTCTTCATACAAGTGAGCCTTGTGGGCTGGCTAGGTGACAGGCATTTGTTGGCTTCCGTTTTTACCAGCTTAAATCTACAAGCTGGAAAAGAACTCAATGGAAAGTGACAGTCTTTCCAAGAAAGACAACTGGGTAGGATACATGAGGACTGATGCCTGGCTCAGGCAAGGAATGAATGGAGTGAATTCAGTATTAGCATTTCAAATGGCTTGGTTAGAATGTTTAATAAACCAATGGCTTTTCACAAAAATATACATATGTAAAATGAATATTTAGGACCAGATCATTTCTAAAGAAGAAATTAATCATATATTAACACCTATGTGCTCATTTCTTTATATTGATTTAAATTTTTTGTTGAGTTCCTTCCATTAACTATATAATGTCACATATATCATCTTGTTACTATCCATAGCAAATTAATGAAATGTATGTTGTTGTTATATTCATTTTATGGACAAGATAAAAATGAGTTGGAAAATAATTAAGAAACTTTGATTGATGTTACATATTTATTAAGTTTATGACCCAGAATTCAAGTTCATATCTGTCTTATTCTTCATCCACACTTTTTCCCATTACACTATGTAGTTCTGTATATTCACTCATTTGTAGCAATAAACTTATAGTAATAAACTACTCAAGAAAAATTGCATTTCAGGAATATATTTTCTATGCCTTTAAAATCATGACATGCCAGGTGCTGTGGCTCACACCTGTAATCCTAGCACTCTGTGAGGCCGAGGCAGGAGGATAGCTTGAGCCCAGGAGTTTGAGGTTGCAATGAGTTGTGATGGTGTCACTGCATTCCAGCTAGAGCGACAGAGTGAGACTCTGCCTCAAAATAAGTAAGTAAATAAATAAATAAATAAACAAATAAAATAATGACAAAAGCCCTTTTATATTTAAAACTTAATTCACAGAGGGCACAATGGCTCACACCTGTAATCCTAGCACTCTGGGAGGTCAAAGCGGGGTTGGGGGAGGATTGCTTGAGCTCAGGAGTTTTAGACAAGCCTGAGCAAGAGCAAGAACCTGCCTCTACTAAAAATAGAAAATTTAGGTGGGCATGGTGGCACACACCTGTAGTCCCAGTTGCTTGGGAGGCTGAGGCAAGGGGATTGCTTGAGCCCAGGAGTTTGAGGTTGCAGTGAGCTACGATGACGCCACTGGACTCTACCTGGGTGACAGAGCAAGACTATCTCAAAAAAAAAAAAAAAACAAACAAAAAACAAAACCAAAAAAAACTAAATTCACTATAATTAATTACCCACCATTTTCTCTTGGATATCCCTACCTCTCAAACTATAACTGATATGTGTTACTTCCATTAATACAGAGATATTTATAATTGGTTTAAGAATCCTTCTATAGAAGAAAAATATGCTAAATATTTCAGACTGTTTTATCTAAATATGTAGAATTTTTAAAGGGCTCAACTGGCTAATACCTGTATAAACTAAACTTAAATACCTAGTTTACTATAAAATTGGGTACAATTAGATTAATGTAGGTTAGAGTTTATACATGGGATGGTGCATTAAACATGAAGGATAAACATATATTTTTTGACAGGAATAAATATCTCCATTTTTCCTACAAAAAATAAGCAAAATTAAAAGACCACACACTGTGAATGTACCAATTTGTCTTTAGTTGTCAAAAGAGTGTTTCATAAAGTGTGTGTTGTTTGCTTTACATTGATAGACACACAGTAGTTCAGAGAGCTCAAATGAAAATTATTACATTTACATTTTTGCATGTGGTTTACCATTTTACAAAATACTATCTTGAAGGCAAATTACTGAGCAAAACTAAGAGGTGCTGGATTCAGTTAAGAACCTAATAACTTGACTCAGCTCAACAAATGGTTATATACTGCACCCTTTGCCAAACCAGGAATCGTGCACCAAAGGGAGCCCCTGTGGCAGATGGTGCAGAGGTGAGCGGGACCTAACCTGGCAATTAAATCACAAGGATGATTAATCTGTTCAAATAATATCCTTGTTGAACTTTATTTTGATCATATCTCAATGTAAGCTCTGACAAATTCACTGTTTAGCATCTGATACTTAAGTTTCCCAAATAGCCTTATAGGAAATTATATTTTTCTTCTTTCAATATTTACTCAAGAGTACCACGAGAATCACACCTAATACCTTAACAGATTCTTTAAAGGAAATTGTAGGAACTCTTTTTCTCACCCAATGAGCTGTAAAACAAAAACTTGATAAGTTTCCAGAGTCTCCACAGAAATCTTCCCTGTTCGGTTGGCCCTACTTCTGCAAGGCATTTTGTGTTTGGGAATGAGCCACATTTTCCTACCTGCTGTTCAAGAAGTATCTTTATTTGGATTGATTTCCCTTGTGGGAATTTGTTTTTAGTTGAAAACACTTGAAAAAAAATCTCCTCAATAACCTGGAAAGTACTTTGGTTTGTTAGTTTTTACTGACTTCTTTCTAAGTTTTTTTGAATGCATAGAAAGGTGTTCATTACATTTTATTGTTCGTAAGAAGCATGGCTGGGGCTCGTTGTATACATTCATGAACATATGTGCATTTATGTGTATATATGTATTATGTACATAAATATGTGATATTTTCTCACATGAAGGATGAATCACTTAGAAAAATGGCATTATCAAACTGCTGACAAATCCACAGTTCTTCTTTTTTTTCACTTTTTCTTATTCTTAAAGTTTTGTGAAGATCTATTTGATCCTGTTAAATAGAGAAGCTTTGTTTGTTTCACAAGGTACAGCACAAATATCCAGGTAAAGTAACCTTGGCCCATGGACATGAGAGGTCTCTGTACACAGAGTTTTTTTGCCTCCTCATAAAGGAAAATAAGTGGAGACCCAAATTCAGCTGTGTCAAAGCCTAAAATTTGCAGCTTCTCAAAGTTTTGGTTTCCTTTCTTGCTTTATTTATTTTTCCATTCGTACTTAAACTTTGCCCAGTACTAGTGGCAAACCCTTAGGCCCAGTCCAGGCAACTCAATGGACAAGATGCTTCAATAGCCACCTGAAAATTATCACTTTACCTATTCTCTGTTTTGGATTATTATATATGAAATTTTGGCCTTACATCATACCCTGGGAGATGAAAAGAGTATTAGAAATGCTTTGAGAAAGAAAATCTTTATAGAATTCAAGTCAGTATATACAACATTACATTAATAAGAATATCACAGAAATAATTATAATATTCATATTATTTTTAAATATAATGATTAATGTAATCAACCACTTCTAAAAAGGAAAAAAATACAATGTCTCATACCTTATTATTGGTAGCATTGTCTTCATGTATGATGGGCACCATATTTCAGCACATCACAGATAATTAACACCTTATCTAATAACTACATACACAAGAGACATGGCATAACTTTTTCTGAACATTAGATTTCTAATTTCAGTGTAATAATGAACATTTACTAAGCTCTATGTATGAAATTTTGTGCTAGGAAAGAAAAAGCTAACAAAAGATGAATTAGACCTTGTTGCCATCCCAACCCCATCCCAAGGGGCTCACGGTCTAGTTCAAAACACTATAGACAATACCATCTTGTAATGGGTCTCTGACTGTATTTGATAAGCTGCATCTCTGAGTAGTTGGGTGCGGGTGGGTGACAAACCCAAGGAAAAAGAGCTTGTCAAAATGATGAACTTATAATGACTTACGGCAGTACAGGAGGTTTTGAGTCTCTCTTGATCAAATAACATTTTTCCCTTTTTAATTTTGATGGTTTTGTGAACAAATCACAACATTTACATTTCTAAAAGAGTGTTTCTTGCAAACAGGTTAGACTTTTCACATTCATATAGCAAAAAAAAAAATATCTAATCTTTTATTTGAAAGAACAATTCACAGCAGTCTTGAAAACATGAAAATTCTAAGAAACAGCTTCTTTTGATACACATTAAATTTGTAGGCAAAGATTTTGTAACTATTTTATTGCCCTTTAATCCTTCCTCCTCTTTTTTAATTTTTCTTGTCCTTTTTTTTAAATTTAGTATTCTATTATTTGGACCAAGGAAAAATGTTTGGTGAATAGCTGGCCAGAAACTGTCATAATCTCATAAAGTCCCATAAATTAAGTAATTTGATCTTCATAAAATAGATATTATTTTTAACCTGAATTTAAAAGGGTGAGGAAAGTAACTTACCCAAGGTTAATTACCTAGCAAGTGGAGAAGCCTGAAGGATTATGTAACCCAGGTGGTCTAGTTACTATGCTTACGTTTTTCAAAGCCTTTGTAATTTATATACTTATTTATTCTTCTTTGACACAGCCTCTTGCAGTATGTCAAGAAACTCCCTGAAATTGTGTTTGCCTTTTCTGACCTTAATTGTAGGCTTTAGAGTCTAAATCCCCCAAAAATTTATTGCTTGAAATGTGCCTTTTTACTTTGTCTTTGGAACCATCTATTCTTAGAAATGTTTTTGGCCTCTCTTTCCCGGCTATTTGTAGCCCTTCAAGGGCTTTGTGGGATAGTAATGGTTTATTTCTGTTGGCTAAATAACAGTATTTTAAAAAGCAAAAGTAGTACACAGCCTAAAGGCATCTAAGACATGTCCTCATATCCCCATCTTCCATAATAGCCCATTCTCACTCTGTATGAGGATTCCTTTTTATTTTAAAAAAAATTAAATTAAATTAAACTTCCATATTATAATGTTAATACTTTATGTGAAAGAACAAGAAGATACTAGGAATGCAAACATGCTTTAATATGAATTTGTATTTTATGTTGCACCTAGACACATTTGAAAAACAGGGATATATACGTGTAAAATACATTGTTCTTTAGTGGACAGTCAGTGCTTATTGTGCATTTGTGTTTTTGGATCTTTGCAACAAATCTCACTGATCTTCTTATAGAGGCCTTCAGACCACATGTTAGGAGTGATTGATTTAGACCCCTGTTATTTAATCCCTTTTCAGCATCTTGTGTCTATTTGACATTCCCTACAATAGTGACAGTGGTGTTAAGGTTGCTTCTGCTACTTTCCCCAAGCTTTCTTTTCCTAATTTACTTTTAGAGGAAACTGTATCTCTTTGCCTGAAAAAGGTGTCTCCTGATTTATACTGGTTTTAAATTCTGTCATTGAACTTTAACCACAGTCATATTCTAACTCTCATTGTCAAAACACAATTTTTTTTTGAAATCCAAGCATAGTTTTTAATGATGAGTTTTCTAACATTTAAGAAAGAAAATTAATATTTCCAAACTTTGCTCCCTTAAAACTCTTTTTACAGACTTACTGTAAATTATATAGTTGTATTGATTATGCAGATTAAGGTATGATTTAACTGTGATACAGATATAACGAGATCTTAAATATGCAAAATTAATGACTATGGAATTGACATTCCTAAAATAGGCATGTAATAAATGGGCATATAGACTTTTGTGTGCCATTGAATTTATACTCTTTAAAAAGAAACTCAACTTGGTCACATGTACTACTTTCTTCTTGGTGTTTTGGTTAGAAGTTCATAGAGGTTATTAATTGGCAATAATATCTGTTAGAGATCCAAACTGAAGATTCACTTCATAGAATCTGAAAGAAAGAAGTAGAAACTTTAAAAATGCAATAAGACAGTTTGACAGGTAACATTCAAAACCGATGTTGTTTTCCAGGTAGATGAAACTCGTAACTACATTGAACTAGAGGATTATTTATGTTATTTTGAAGATTATATCCCAATGCCCCATAATGTTAGGTCATCATTATTTTAAAATACTTTCCAATAACCTTTTCAGACTGAATAACATTTTCACTTAAGCACACAGATGTTCATTGCCATCAACATAATTTTTGTTTGTTTTAATCATGTAATGGGAAATGTGGAATTTTCTCAAACCGTATTGGAATAGCACTGCAATGATTGGCATTTTCTATTTAATCTTTAGGTTGCATTTTTAGTATGTCCACTGAAGACATTACAAAGAATGGCTGATAAGGAGGTTCATGTGTGACTTGAATGGTGACATTTTATAACAATTAGTAACCTTGTCTATACATGGAAGTCTTCCAGCCCCAAGCAGAACAAATAATGGTTTTCTTTATATTGATTTCCACTGAGTCACTTTGTACTTTACCACCTTTGCAAGCTGTTTAAATGATGATTTTTTCTGAAAATATGGGAGATGTTTTAGAGAAGTTATACATGAAAACAACCCCAAACCATTTTTATTTTGCTTTATAAATTCCATTTCTGAGAGGAATTTCAAATCAGGTTGTGCAAAATATGTGAACATCATGTTGAAACTAGGTGAAAAGTGATTAGTGCTTCATCTTATGGTATTGCTAAAAACCAAAATATAACACATGATTAAATCAGAATATAAGTTCAGTGTTCGCTTTAATAATATATGGTTCACACTTAATTCAGCATTTGCTGTTGGACAACACAATGTCTTTGCCAGACTTTTCTTTATATTTTGATGCCTTCACTTGCTATTCCTATTGGAAATGACATCCTACATAAATGCTTTCATCCAAATTTAAAAGTGAAGCCAAATATCAGAAGGGAGAGTAAGTAGTGCATAAATTAATAAGAGTTAAACTCTCCCAGTTAATCTTATACAAAGAAACTCTATGTGGCTCAATAATTTTGGCAGCTCATGACATAAACATTATATTTTCCCACCAGTTTCAAGTTCACTGCCCATTATGGATTACATCATAACAAACATTTTAAATGAAAGCTTTATAGGAAGGACAGTGATACAATAAGGAGTAATAGTGAACACTTGCTCTGATTTCTTAAAATCCTAATTGATCTTGTGAGAGGGTGGATGGTCAATGCTTCCAAAATTGTCTTTAAAAGGTTATCAATAAATTTTGGGCAATTAAGTTTTTTTTTTTTTTTTACTATAAGTAGATGGAAATTGGAAAATGATTTTGTTTATGGAAAGCTACATTAAACTTGATGCTGGTGCAAAGAAAAGTTTTGTAATGGATTATAAGGTATTCTTTATAAGTGCTTAGAAAATGGAAAAGGTGCTCACCAGGAGCAAGCTTTGGTTCATGTAAAGAGTCAAGTAACTAACCTCATTAAGTTTTTCAAATTCATTATTAAATTTCTAATGAGGAGAAAGGTACAATGTGACTATATTTCAGCCACACATTTGACAACATTTCCTGCATTGCTGAGTACTGCAGTTAAATTGAGTCATATCTGCCACACCTCCTTTTGATGTAAAGCATCTGACAGTGACACAGAACTAGGATCAAATTTAGTATCTTTGTAAAGATTGAAAAATAATCTGTGAATTTCAGATAATAACATCTCCTCATGAGAGAATGAGTTATGTGCAATAATGAATAAGTTTGACACCTGTTTATATCGCAAAGTTATCCGAACAGATTCTTTGCTGATATTTGAAAATGTATAAATTTCTGTGCATCCTGGCAAAGCCCAAGATTCCACTCTTCTTTTTGAGTATGAACTTGCAAGTTAAATTATAAATGTCCCTGACAATATTCTTGGTAATCCCTATAGTTATTTTTTGAACAATGTTAAAAAAATCAAAGACAGTAGTAAAGTGATTGAAAATCCAAACCCCAACATAGCAGACAGTCTGGTTCAAGGTGAGAGTACCTGCTATTTGAGGTTCTGATCCATATTTACATTTCACATTATAAACCTGTTTGTGTTGGCTAACAACTAATTGAAATATATTAAAATTACTTTATGCATCAGTCTTATGGTTAGTTATACAATGAAAATACTTACCTTACTTGAAATAAAACACTCTTCTCTGTATTTTCTTGTCAAAATATATATTGTCATCTTTTTCACATGGAAGAAAGAATATCAAGAGTGCTCTTAATGACCTGAAATGTATAGGAATGTATTTGAGTGTCTTTTAACAATGAATAAATGCTATGAATTCTTCTAAATAGCTCAGTTTAGCTCTCTGTTTGCCAAATGAGAACTATATTGCTCACAGAATCAAAATGAATAACCAGAGAAATCAATATTTCTTGGACTTGAAAAACAAAAGCAATATTATAGAGGATATTTTTTAGGTTCTGAAAAATTAAGTTGTCTATACCTCAGAAAAATTAAATAGGTAACAGATCCTTGAATCAGTTTTGAAAAGAGAAACTGCTGCCCTATATTCAATAGTGGAAATACAGTATGTTGTCACCCTGCTGCAGATCCACACACAAATACACCACATGTGCACATGTAGTTTATAAACAAAATTTCCCACACAAGAGCTTAGAAGGATATTTCAGAATTATGAGGGCTCTATTCAGTTGTTGGTTTTTTTTGTTTGTTTGTTTATTGTGGTGGGAACGTGAGTACCTTCTTCCAATTACTTTTCTTACATACACACACTTTAAGAACTTCACTTCCCCGTGCATTTTGTATTCTCTCCCTGATGTCTCTTTTTTTCACTGAAAACTCACTGTGTAGCAAGTTGACGAGATTCCCAAAAACAAAGCTTGGAAATTTTCATAAGGTCAAGGACTAAAGAGGACTTAATTATGGACCTGGAAAAATAAAAGACTTCCTGCTTCAAAACCTGATGTGGAGTCCCAGTGGAAAATTCCTTGTTCCTGAATTGTCTACTGATCTTTTAAAGGAAGTAAAACTTTGCAGTATTTGGAGATAATACTAGAAGGATGTGCATCTGGTCCCATCTCCAAGAAATAACTTACTTTGTTTCATGAAAAGTGGTGAAGCTCAGTAAAAATGACACCTGAGGCTCTACGAGTGGAGACCTGTCTTACTCCGTTGGTTGTTCTTGGCTGCTTTTTGGTTTTCATTGTTGCTGTATGTGATGTAGGTGGAGCTTAATCTCAAGGGCTTTCCTTGGCCATTGGTGGCTAAACCATCGGTCTCTCTATTCACTAAATTCCTTTTTCTAAACTTGAACTATCAAACTGAAACTTACCAGGTATTTCAGTTCTTTGCTTACTATAGCTCAGCCTTCAAAGACTGAATGAACAGGAGAGCAAACCATTTAAAAACAGATTGTACAATGAATGTATTGGGCACAACAATTTTAGACTTGTAATTAATATTCATAATTAATCTGAATTTTATTAAACATTGGAAATAAGCTAAAATATATGTGTTATACTGAATGACTTTAAAATACATAATTTTGAAAAATATTGGCTATGAAAATTATAAAATGAAGAGAATCTATTCTTGCATAGAAACTGAGCCATTTATCTCTTTCTAGGGAGACATAATCAATTTGATAATTGTTGCTAATAATAGCTGATGTTCTTCAGAAATTATTCCATTGCACATTGGACTTTAACTCAACAGGTGGGATATAACTCAAGTGACTGTGGCAGAACAGAGTGGAACTCTTGGATGATATAGTTTCAACAATAACATATAAGATGGCAGTAGTTCCTGAGGATTAATGATCAACTGGAAGAGCCTGTGGTCCTAGGGCCATTAACTCCATGCGGTCATTAATTCTGTTGGAAATATCCTACAAGGACATTTGTAACCATTACTTCCCCTCTCTTAATACAATTTTGGGCAGGATTTTTAAAAAAAATCTTTTCACTTTTGAGGATGCTCTTTTCTTACTGATTATGAAAAAATATCAATGACTTTATAACAAGCATTTGAGGCAGATTCAGGTTATAAAATTTTATGTGTTATGTGCATATTGGAATTGCTTTCTTATAACATCACAATGGAAAAATGCATTGTATCTTTATTAATCAAATGGTTCCAAGTAATATAAAGCCAAAGTACCTATTTAAGTGGCTTGCTATGTTGTATCCATTGGCCAATGATGAAATTTATAAAAATCCAAGTTACAGAATGTAGAATATTTATCTTCAGGGCTGTTTACTATAGATTAAACTTCCAAGGAGTTGCCACTGCTTTAAAGATTTATGTTACTGATTTCAAGATGCGGTCAAATTCTTAGTGAAGTTCTGGAACCTAGTTTATTTGGACTCTATAAAGCATTATTTCTGCCAAAAAATAATATTTTAGTTATTTAATAACAGAAAAAGTATCTTAGTTTTCTGTTACTAATTGTCATAATATAATGTCCATGAAATTATTAATGTTCTACTATAAATTAAATTTCTCAATTTTCAGGGGGGGAAATTATATTATTTTTAGTTATCACTGAAAAACCTAAGAGATCCTATTTTTAAAATAGTATAGAATTAATGCGGATGGGTACAAAAATATTAATTATCACCACTACAAAAATATGAATATTGAAAAGTACATAATTATGCTTGGTTATGATATTTGCATTATAATATGGAACTCGGTATGTTATTAGCAGATTTTATATTATGCATGTATAGATAATTAACCTTCATCATTAATTGATATACATTTTTAAAACCAATGGGGAATATAATAAGTAAGCCCTTAGCGGAGACAAGATGTAACAAGCAACTGCAAAGACCATGCCAAATTAAGGCAGAATGAATCCCACACTGCCTAAAATGAACACAACATTATAAAAAATGGATGTCACATCTTATTGACAATAAAAGTGCCAAAAGCATGCATATTAGATTATAGCTAAACTAATTGGAGGATGTGGGATGTTTGAAGTACAGTAATAGAAGCAGGTGCTAATCTCTGGCATGATACTCCATGTCACCACTACTTAAAATTCTGTTGGGCAATATTAATTCAAGCAGAGGTCTGAGCTACTAATAAATGAGGCAAATTGACTCAATTACTAATTTCATGCTTTTATAATTTGGGGTTTAACTAGATAATATCTGCAATTTAATACACTGCCCTCTAGAGATCTTGACCGTTTACAAAGAACATGCTTTCCCAGACCTATATGCACTATTCATTTTGTTTAAGTTCCACCCTGCCATGTGGTGGGGAAAGGTAAAGCCTGGGCTACAATATTATTTTCTTTTTCAGTGCTCCATGTGTGACTTCCCTTTGATTGAAATCTTCATCAGAGTTTATAGCTGAATTCCTTGCCTTCTAGATCTATTTACTTGGCCCTATTTCTCTTTGGGGAACAGTAGTCACAAAAGATAAGGCAAAACCTAAGTGCTAATATATTTTACTGGGATGCTGCAAAGGGTTTTATGCCATCAAGATTTCATGCACTTTTAAAAAATTAACCTGATCTTTCACGTTCTTAAAAAGTCAATTACATTGTATGTTCAAATCAGTAATTCTAAATTTCTCTCTTCCACACCCCCTTCCAAAATGATGATACACCAGTTCTAATAGATTCTTTGTACCACTGTGGATTACTGAGTTAATTTGTGCATAAATAGGTATTCCATTGGGAATAGTTTAAATTAAAGTTCCCCAAATAACACATTTCATTTCATTTACAGGAATTTTTTTGCATGGTAAATACCTAATGAACTAAAAGTGTATTTGTTAATATTTAAAAGTTTAACTCTGTCACACAGAGAAAATGCAGAATTAAAAATAAAGCAATATTAAAATAATCTATAAACATCATTTGTCAGTAGGTATGCTTTTATTTTTGAGAATCCTACATTTCTTAATTTTGAAATGCATGTATATAAGCTATATTTTATTTAGCTGAAAAGTAATTACAAAATAAATTAGAATGTTATGTAAACTATTTAATGATATGATTATTACAGCACTGTTCATCTTATTTCCTGTTAGAAAAGTAGATTTTAAAAATAATCATATGAAGTAGTCATTTGTATCAACGCTAAAGGTAGGGCTATAAGCCTAATGTTTTTTATTTCTTTCAGTTTCACCAAGGACCAAATAAAAATATACTTTAAATCATGTCTTTCCAGCTATGGTTAACCTGATTAGGAAGAGGTCAGTACAGGGATGGATGGTCGCCAAAAATCCTCTTTGGCCAGGTCGCCACCACCAAAGTGAAGTAGTAAATTGAGAATTCAGCCAATTATGCGAATAAGCCTGGCTGAAAAGCACTTTCCATGGAGCTCTATCAATAATATACCTAAGTTGTTTTGTGGGAATTTGGGCTATAATCAATGTCAGAGACCCAGAAGAGAGTATTCTTATTTCTTCCTTCCTGCCTTCCTTCCTTCCTTCCTCTCTTCCCTCCTTTCTTCTTTCCATTCTTTACCTTTTTTTCCTTTCCTTTATTTTGATAAGTGTCTTTATTTTCCACTTCATTCTGCTGGTGTAGGCCTGATTTTCAATACTGCTGTTATTCCCATTGGAGTAATTTTCTTTGTTTTCAGTAGAACTGAGACACTCATGCTTCTGGTTCTTTGTTCTTATAACAAAGCCTAAAACAACTTCCTTTCTGAACTGTGGTTTGTGCTGGGAAGGTTAAGATGAAGGTTAAGTGAATATATATTAGCAAAACCAAGTCTTACACTACATCTCAATAAATTTAGTGTTGAAAAGAAGTGGTTAACCCAACCCTGGCCTGATGCTACACATTTAGAGACCCCTTCCAAAGAGAAGCATCATTTTCCCAGTTTGCTGTTTGGAAAATTAATGTATACAGCATAAAATGTTATGTCAAAATTCAGAGTTTGTAGAAGAGATGTTATTTCTATTTCTTCATATTTATATATCTCCCTAAAATCCTTATTAACATAATTAATATCAATACTTTTGCATTCTTATTTTCACTGTCCAACAAAAGAATTGGTAGTTTAATAGGGGAAAAAAGCCATTTAACATGAAACTGCTAAAATGTTAGGGATAAGTTGCATAGAATTGATAATAATAGGTAATATTAATGAGAACTTAATATAAATTTGTAACTTTTTAAGCATTTTACACAAAATTTTATTATACCCATTTTATGGATTAGGAAACTGAGGCACAGAAAGGTTATGTAAACTGACCAATGAAACAGAACTGATAAATAGATTTTGAATCTGTACATGCTGATTCTGCTCTTAACTACTCTACTATGGCCTAGTAAATATAAGCAATATACAATAAGAAAAAATATAATTTCCATTTCCCATTATAGTCTTAATGAATAGTTTGGGAATGATTGTTTTTAAACTTGATACACCTTTTAAGCAACATTTGAGCTGAAATGTTTGTAATAAAGATGCCACATTTTTAGGATAATATTTGAAAAGAAGATAATAGAGAGATTGAGTATTATGCCATAGGAACAAAATTTAATTTAAATCATTATACTTTGGAGAACATTTTCTCCTAGATGCTCTGATTTTTCACCTTTCTACAATGTCAATATTTCAATAAGACCAGGCATTTAGTACAAAAAAAAACTGATATGAGACTGTGGAGAGAAATCTGGCAGGATATTTGGGACAAAGAATTTCAACAAGTTATAATGATAGAGGAAATAAAATTTTCTTACACAGTTTGTGTGTGTGTGTGTGTGTGTGCGTGTGTCCAAAGTTACATGGGCATGTTGGTATACATGAACAAGGGCATGCTTGTGTTTCTTTTATACCTAAAAGATTTATTATTTACCTTTGTTCCTACTGAATCCTATTATTAGCATTAAACCTGTGGATTTAAATTAATGAATGGTTTAGATGTATGGGTTTTTTTTTTTTATTTTTTGAGATCTAATAGACCTCAGAATGGTAAGATTATCATTTTACTTGCAACTGTAGTAACTTACATTATGAAACTTATTAAAAATTTATTTTTGCTTTAATTTCCCTTACTCTACTCTTATTTATTTAAGAAGTAAAATAAAATGTAAAACTTTAATACAGAATTTTATAGTACCTATTATGAACTTTATGGGGTTCCAAGACCCTTAGCTAGTCTTTCATTAACTTAAGCAGGTAGCTTTCCTTACTACTATTTCCAGTTAGAACATATGGGCACAGGAATATACTGTATATGCAAAATCATTAATAACAGAAATATAGAACTTTTAAAATAACAAACTTACTTAATGTTTAAGTTTTTTCATGAATGTAACAATTTAGAAAATCAACATATTAAAGTTAATAAATACTAGCTATATCTAATGTTGATAACTTTTTAAAAGCCATGTTATTCAACATATAATTCAATGCTTAAATTAACATTACCAAAAAAGAGCCATTAAAACTTATGGTTACTTTTGCCTATGGGAGATGATGGCTAAGAGTTAAATCAAGCCATTGTGCTATATTCTGTATTGCAACATTCTAATTTATTTAAGTAATTAATCTAAATGCAATATCATCCCACAGTATACATTGTTTTCTAGTTTTCACTTTCTGTGTGTGGTTTGAAGTCATCAATACCAATTACAATGAAATGTTGCTCATATTTTTACAATGACCATGAGTTAGGATCTCTGTGTTTGTTCAAGGAAACTATATAAATCATGGTTACACAATGTTGTTTTGTTTTGTTTTGCTTTTTATCATGGATTCATTGAGTTTTGAGGACTTTGAAGAGATACTAATTTGGCAATCCAAGCAAAAGGAGAAAAATTCTTTACCACAGAAAATCTAGATAAAGTCCTAATGTTAGATTAACATACAATGCTTTTAGTGTTTTAATATGCACAGAATGAATATCCTGACATTTATTGATTTGAAATAAGAAAACAAGTGAATAGATCATTAGTGGGAGCAGAAAGGCTTCAACTATCAGAAAAATAGAGTATGGCGAGTTTAAAAAGCTCTGAATTGTTGTTTTTCATTCCAGTAAGGCTATTGACCTCAGTTTGGAGGACATATAGCCTCAAATGCAGGGTTATTTTAAAAGCTTTTAATCAGATATTCTCTCTGTTATACATATGTAAAACTTTATCAGTGTAAAGGAGTTGCCCTTTATAAATTTCCATGACCAAATAGAACTTCCAGGTCTTCAAGAATATGCTTGTTTTTGTTATGAGTGTAAAATTTATGCCACCTAGAGCATAGACCTTGTTCCAAGAAAAAATCATTTATAGTTTAAGAAAAACACACTGTTAGAAATAGATTTACCCTCCCAAAGAACTATTCATTTTATGCTAAAATAAGTCAAATAAAAGGTGAATAGGCTGGAGAAGGCTTAAGACCCATGGCATTAATTAGTGTGTTTCACTCCCAAGATTATTATTTCCGAATACCCTTGCATTGCCTATCAATCATTCTAAAGAAGCTGTCTATATCCACATATTACTAAATATATATATTTAAAATTTAGCTTTAGTTAAAAAATATTGCAAGCAATTTTAAAGCTCTACTCTTCTACATGACAGTTACACATCAGTTACCATTGCAGGGACACATCACTGAAGAAAACTTAATACCACCCTGGTAAAAACAGCAGTGGGTTATTGAAGATCACACATATGTTCTCACTCCACATTTTGGTGAGAAAAAACTGATGTGCTTGGACCAATTTTTCATGAGAGAGATCTATATGAAATCTTGGCATAACACCAAATTTTTCCCAAAAATAAGGAAAAAAAAATTTTTTTCTATATACAAGGCCTGATGTCCCTGTTGCTGAACAGAAATCTATCTTCCCCCTCCAGGAATAGCATATGAGTCACAAGAAATGATAAAGTTTACAAGTCTAGTCTCCCACTTTTTAAAGAGACCCATTCTCTTCTGTGATCATTCTAAAAAATAAGAACTCAAAGATTTTTTAGCTAGAAAAAAGAGTTTTGAGAAAAAAATCAAAGCATTCCTTGATTTCAAAACTGACTTACAGTCAATCTGCTGTTAATCAATTTTTGTCCTACCTACCTTCTAACAAGAGCCACTAATATCATTTCAATGAGTATTATTTTTTCAAAAATAATAATATTAAAATCTTGGCACTGTAAGCAACTCTGACTTGAAAAGTGAAGGAATAAAAAATTTGTGAAATTCAAAGATATCTTAGAGGAAATGATCCCCAAAGTCACATACAAATCTTTCAAAATAAACCTTTACTTGTTCTAGATCACTACCCCAAAAATGTCTTCATTCATATCATCTAATTTTTTTAACATTACTTTGATATAGTGCTTGAAATTCTTCCAGCTAAAGCTCTGTTTAGTTAATGACCTCCTTAAAAAAAAATGAATGCAGATTTCTTTCTTGAATCTTGTTAAAAGGCTTTCAGTCATTTATACCTCAGTGTGAATTGGTTTAATTAGCATGTTTCCATCCTAATGTCTTTATTTAAACAGGAAGAGGAAAGAAAGGTAAATTACATGCCACATTTTGATGGGTAGGGCTCCTGAGGCTTCTTGGGTCTCTAAAATAAGAGAAAGTTTTTCTAAAAAGCTGATAAATGAGTTCACAAGGCAGTATATATATATTAGCATTGGACAACTCTGTACAAGAAAAGGAGAAAATGTCTTTTTATTGCTGTGTTATGTGCACATCAACTATCAGAACTTGGAATTTAGACTTGGTCCATTAGTAATATACTTTAGTTACATTAATGATCAAATAGGAATTTGTGCTCTGCCCTGAGAACTTAATTATTTCTAATTTTGTTTCTATGGAAAAGCACATGCTGAATTCCCAAATACAAACTTTAAAGTTTTTGAATGCATTGAATAAGTTGGAAACTGCTTTTATTGGGACCCCTTTTCTTTCCTATTTATAAGTGATTGACTCTAAAATGATTGCAGTGAGCACACAGGATAATAATAGTATAATAACAATAAAACGTTAGTCTTCTAATTTCCCCTTGAAATCCTAATCGGAAGCATGATTAGTGACTGAATCAAGATAGCTAGTAAGAAATACTTTATTTGTTCTTTCAGCAAACCTTTATCAAGCATATATTATGTGCCAGATAGTATATAAGGAAGGCCCTATAATCACAGTGCTAAAAAATCCATAAACTTGATACCTCTTCTTGGAGAGATTAGAGTCTTATGAATTTATATCTTGAGTTCTCCTGGAGAAACCTATGTTAAAAACTTGTCCTCACCCTCCTATAAACCACAGAAATGTGTTAGAATTTTCTGCATTTCAGCAACTAAATGAAGTATTATAGAGAGCAATATAATAAAAACATACCTAAGTTGGCAAAAGCTTATTTTTATCAGTGAGTTCCATTTTTTTCTCATTTGAAAGCTATTGGCAAAACTATCCCAGTTGTTGATACTGGTAAATTTTTTCATTAATTTAGAATTACAAATAATTTGAGCATAAGGCTAAAGTTTATTTTTACACTAGAAATAAATGAGCAAATAAAAAGTCAAATAAGCAAAAAGAAAGTCAAATGATAATGCATTTGCAACAATCTTTGAAGGAGGTTCCATAAGTTATATCTGGCCACCATTTGGTTTGTTGTATGCACTTGAAAATAATCTCTTTGAAAATAATTTTTAATCAGACATCATTAATTCAGACTGACAGTCCTTTGGTGTTGGGTAAATTTTTACTGAATATTTTCATTCTAAACTATGGTGGAATTTGAAAGAGCATTTAACAAAGTGAGCTAGTCCTTGCTTATTTTGTTCTGCTAATCATGCAAAATTATTCTCTTTTGGTGGCTTCTTGGCCTGATGTTACTGACAGTTTCTACCATCATTATTAACTGATACACAGTCTAATGTGTGTGTCTGTTAGCGTGTCTGCCCCAGCATTACAGATCTTACTTATTGTCTTTTTGTGAACCAGTTAATGAGATGAGTAAAAACATGTATGAAGACATAATTAGTGTGTGTATATAAGGTAATTATTTTGTATACATTCTTCATTCTGCTTATTCTGAGATAAACTATTTCAGCATTTTTAAATTCCATACTTATATGCTACTCCATATTTTACAGAGAGTTTTGTTTGGTAGTATAAAATAGAAATAATTGTTACTATTTTAAGTATGCATGAAAAACATCAATTACAACATTTTTATTAATATTGCTGACTTTAATATATGGATACTTTTAAAATATGTGAATGAATATGTTTTAAAGCATCTGAAACATTTGATCTGATAATAGAATTGATAATTTTATGCCTTATGATGAATTTTTATTTGTCCTATTATTTTTTAGTGCTTATTGAATAATATAATATGTGAGGACAATTGTGGAGTCTAATGTTTTTTTAATATTTTTATCAATAATTTCGCTCAGTAATCGCAAACATGATCATTCTAGATGATCATAGATCAGAAGGTTTTCCTAATATCTTAGAGCACATGAAGAGATTTCAAAATGGTCTTCAAAGATTAGAAAAGTGTTTTATGAAAACAATGTAATTATAATGGAACAAGTGAAAAGAAATACCAATAGTGTGAAAATTAAAAGAAATATACCAGATCAAGAATGACATGAGAGAGAAGATACTATGAGTTGAGATTTTGATGTTTCAGTTCTGCATAATGTATCATTAGTGGGCATATCACTTAGGTGTTGCTGCATAACTACTGAAAACAAACCTTAGTGGCTTAAAACAATAACCATTTTCTTTTGCTCACAATTCTGTGGATCGGCAATTTGGTTGTTCTGTTCTGGGCTTACTCTTGCGCTGCTTCAGCTGCTGTGTCACCTGAGAAATGGCCTAAAATGGCCTTAGGTGGAAAAGCCCCATGGGTTTCTCATCACCCAGAAGGCTAGCCAGGGCTTATTTACATCTGGTGCAGGATCCCAGGAGGGAGCACAAAAGAATGTAAAGCCTTTTGAGCCCTGAGCTCAAAACAAGTTCAACATCCCTTCCACCATATTCTATCAGCCAAAGCAAACCACAAGACCAGCTCAGAATTTAAGGGTGAAGAGATTCCATCTCTTTATGGGAGATTCTACAAAGAATTGTGATTGGTTTTACTATCTGACACAGTAAACATTTACTATACAGGCCTACATATTAGGGAGCATTCACCCAGCTTATTTTGGGTGGACAAATTGTTACTTGCGTTCATCTAATCATCATAGATAATGAAGATGAGAAGGACATCACAAAAAAAGGAAGGAAAAACTCAGCTGTACTGTATAAAACTTTAAACCAAGATAAAGAGGAAGAGTGAGAGAAACTGAAAACTCTTTTCAGGAAATCTGCACTGAAAATTTAAAGACAAAAGTCCCAGTCTCAGGTAGTATTAATAATGTATAACATACATACAGTACTTTCTAGAGTTTTGAGAAACTTCCACATATGTTTAATCCTCACGTGACAAAAATAACATATATGTAATACTCACAATTGGTAAGGCAAATATTATTACTCACAATTTATAGGTGTGGAAACTGAGGTTCATAACATACTATGTGTAGTAGTTACTTTAAACATAATGGTATTTCCTTTTAGGTAAAAAGTCATACAGGTAATTGAGTACAAAAACCCTTCACATCTTGATATTCTCAAGTGAGTGCACAACTAGCCTATGACTAATTTTCACGCTTAGGGGAATTTGGTGATTAATTAAGCCAATGTGCTGGCAATTCTCTGGAAAGGTTGAATTAAGTGCACCTCTAATACACATTGCAGAAAGATCTGCCAAGTATATTGAGGGTGTCAGCCTGATTGTAGGAAACATTTTTATTTGCTTAATAAAACAGTTTTTAATGGACCTTAATAACCATACCTATTTATTGAAGCAGTCCCAGCAAGGTTTCCACTTATAAGTATTTAATTAGCTGCTAGCTCAAATTAATATTATATTCAAAATCAATGAAACTGTATTAATGTTCCTATTGGCCTTCTCCCAGGTTAGTCCAAATCCACAAGGTTTTCTGTGTTTTGTAGTTAGGCTTACTACTCAGAGTGACGATGTTGCTTACAGAGTACATTTTTAATCATATACTGAGGGAAAAGAGAAGATTTTTTTAACCTCAAAATGAGAAATGATCCCAAACAATTATTTATTTGTTATGGAATATACTCCCATTTCTTTACTCATACTTAGAATCAGCACCATTGCCGATAGCCAGGGTGTCTCTGAGTCTGACCATAAGTAAGAGAGTGTGCTCAAGGTTATCACAAATAAAAACAATAACCCTCTTGTAGATAACTAGGGGTACCTATAAGACCCTTATTCCAAATAACAGTTTCCTTTGACTTAAAGTGAAAAGTGTCCAACATGCCTGCTGTTATTTACATTTTTTAAACCTATGTCTTTACAACTGAGCAGAGTCGAATGATTTTGTCACCTGACTCCTTGTTAAAATAACATCACAGAGTTTAGAAATGTCAATCTTGTTCTATCCTCTAGAGAAATTGTATTCCATTTAATAGTATTCACTCTAGTAATAATTACAGACATTTCAGTTCTTGACTATGTACAGAAAAGGCCCACATCTTAGCAAGAAATGTGTGTCAAGACTGATAACATACATGAGGAGCCCTTGGGATTTGCATAAAATACATTTTTTAAGAGTTGTACACTTTCTGCCATGTTAAGCCTCCCAATGCAGGCCTTATTTCAGTCCTGATCTTCATCATTGTTAGGTATGTGCTTTCCAATTTAGTATTGAAACATATATACTTTTGTGTTCTCTGTTTCATGTGTTGTTTTTCTTAAAAATTGGTAAAGTTGAGATACAGATAAATTTTCATTGCTTTTGTATTTTTTACTGCAACTAGCACAACACCAGATATATAGTAAGTGTTCAACATATACTTTCTGTTAAATTTCTGGCTATCTACATTCTATTACTCCCAACATTTCCAAACTTATTCTATTCCTCCTTTACACTACACTTCAACCTGAGACCAAATGGCCTAAATAATGTCCCATGAGAAAAAGAAAAAAGAATTAAGTCTTGATTTTGGCCAAAAATACCACCCAAGACCTTTACAAACCTTCCCATTAGAAACAAACCACTGGAGAAGTTATTTCACACGTGAGCTGTGATCAGAAATAAATGGACTCTACAAACCTGAGTGACTCATTTATATCTGCGCATAAGCCTGGTAGGTCACTGAAGGTCTTTGGATCCTATAAGAATCATTAAAACAGCAAATATAACTGCAGAGGAGCTACAATATACACACCCTGCCTTCAGAGTTTCCACTTTGCCAGTCTCTCAGCCTGGGCAGCCTTCCCTTAGTTTCTCTACTTATTCAAGATCCTGTATCTTCTGTTAAATTCCAACTAAGCTAAGCATTTGCTACTCATTCCAGGAAGAGTGGTCATTCCTTCCTTTGAACTTTTTCAATATTTATGTTTGCAAACATCCATTAGAAACTTATCTACAAGTAGCTGGTATTTTGCATGGCTTCTTCAAATGTCTTGAAGACAGGGCTTATGTCTTAAATGTCTTTAAATGCAAAATTCCTAAGATGGAGTTTTGAATATAGCAGATAATTGATAAATATTTTCGGTGATAATATTTAACTATTGAGGAAAGTTATCCTGAATGTAAGGAAATGGAGTGGGAGTAAAATTGCATAAATAAAGTGATATTAAAATAAATTACTAAAACAGTATCTTTTATATCTAAAATCCTTTTTAGTTTAAAAATGTGTTCACAGATTACTATCTCTTTTGTTATATACGTTTGTAAAATCTGAATAATGAAATGCTTTAGGTACAGAGGTAATTTCCAAAACATGATATGACACGCTATGAGTCTTAACGTATCCAATTTAGCATCATATATTTAAAAGCCAGGGCAAGGTTTGACAAGTTTACCCAACAGACATTGTGTACCTGCTAAATTTCTAGAAATGAGCACAAACTCTGCAACAGTGAATGCTGGTTTCACCTGAGAACAAAGAAGCAACAGTGCAATCTGATACTGTACTTTGAGCAAAAGTAGGACAAGAATAGAGCTATTACTTTAAAACAGAGTCATTTTCAAGCAGAAATCCAAATTGGAATGTCAGCTAATGCCTATAGTATCAGGGTTTTGGCTACAAAGCAATCAGTTTACAGACTTATTAACAGTTCATAAAATGTGTGGCATTCTGCTTCTTGTCACTGGTGAACATATGCTCTGAGTTTACAACAGACTGAAGCACCATTCCATAAATATTAAAAATAGTTGCGTGCATCACAATGGAAATACCTCAAACCACAGTAGAAATATGGTGCTTATTCAAGGAACAGTAGATCTTTTCAGGTATGATCAGTGATGGACAACTCTGCCAACATATGCAGAGGGGCTTTTGAGAGGAGATTTTGAATGGGGTTTTTTTAGGTTTTCTAAATGCTGAAAGTTGCAACTTCTCCATTTCATAAGGACATGATAAACAGCATCCTGTTTCAAATCTATGATTGTTTTAAACCAGAATTCTGAATGGGCTAGTAGTACCAAGATTCTTCATGTGTGGGCAAGGTTATCTTTATAATATCAAACTCAAACAGTAATGTCATTATGAACATCTTTATAACTCTTAATGAGCTAACAATTTTAGAACTATGAAGTTGTTCCTTTCTTTTTGCTCCGAAAACACATTGTACTAAATATATTTTGTAGCACATTCTGCTTAGAATGTGAGCTAATCAATGTTAGTGATCCTATCTTCTCCATTGTGTGTCCTCCCTATCTACTTAACGGATCCTTACAAGGCATCTAGCACAATATCTAGCCCCAATATGAATATTAATGAGTATTTTTAAATGAACGAAAACATTTTCAAATCTATTATATTATTGGAGTGAGTATTATAATAGACTTGTAAATATATGAATTCTGTATTACTAATTATCATAAATGAATTTATCTTTTAGAATGAATTTTACCTTTCAGCCACGTTAATATTATAGTCACTTAATTTCTTTCTTTTGCATCTTTCTTTTTTTATTTGTACAAATTTATGAGGTACATGTGAAATTTTGTTATATGCATATAATATGTAGTGATCAATCAGGGTATTTGGAATGTCCATCAACTGAGTGCCATACGTTTTTATTAAGTATGGTCACCTTTCTCTGCTATCATATATTGAATTTATTCCATCTTACTATGTTTGTACCCTTTAACCCACTTCTCTTCAACCTCCACCTTGCTTCCCACTCACCCTTGCCTGTCTCTTCTCTGTCCTTCCACTCTCTACCTCCACGTGATCTGTTTTTTTAGCTCTGACATATCAGTGAGGACATGTGATATTTGTCTTTTTGTGCCTGGCTTATTTCACTCGAGATAATGACCTCCAGTTCCATCCATGTTGCTGTAAATGTATAGTTACTAAATTTATTAGTGTTCAAATAAAATATTTTATTTTGTTTGTCCATAGTGTATCTCTTTGGGGCTCTTGGAATGATGTCTATATTCCATATTATGGGACTTGATGACAAATTAATTCTAAATTTACCAATGTGATTAGTATTTACACACAAAATAAAATGTTTCTTTCTCTGAACATTTTATCATAAAACTTATATATCCTCAAAATCTAAATCTTAAGGACTTTGGCCAGAAGTGTGAATTGTTTTGATAATATATTATTTTGTATTAAAATGTGTATCACATTTTGGTATTATCTATTTTATAATCATAGATTATTTGAAATTGTAAAGCTGATGCTTTATTAAAGTAGCTTAAAAGTTTTCAGAAGTCCAATTAATATTAGAATAATAAGATAGTCATGATTCTACTTATAGTATAGGATTAAAAAGGAACATCTTTAGTTACTAAGAAGATCTAACACACATATATATGAATTCATTTAAGCTTTGAAGTTTCTAGTCTTGTCTAAACACTGGCAAAGGATTTCAAGTTGGATTTTAGTCTTCAATGATATCTTTCTGTCTCAGTCTCTAAATCCAACCCATAGATAATTATTAATTTAGTTGTGGTTTATGTTACCTTTTTATGTTTTTCTTTTTGATCTGGCACACCCATGAAAGTCAGAGAATTACTACAATAATATTTACTTAGTACATGTTCAGAATACATATTAAAGAAGGAGGGAAATACCTACTCAAACATTCATGTATAATGACAAGATCAAAGCATTCCGATGACTGACCATATGTCCAGAAATACACTGTAATTAAGGTAGATGAACAGAAATATCCCTTAAGAATCTTTTCTAATATAAGTACAAGGAAAAATAAAAGGAGAAAGCAAGTTGTCTCTTGAGTACACTGACTGTATTACTCTCTGCTTTTTATCTCCAAGACAGAGAATTTCTAATATTTCTCTCTATGAATCTGTGAACGTGGTAGATGATTAAAAAGTGTTCTTTGTTCTCTAGCACCTTAGTGGTTCCTTAACTTACTTGGAAGCAATAACCTCTATGAAATAAGAATCAGCACATTGATTCTATAATTCTAAAAGCGTAGTGATCCCTTAAAAATTGCTGTCCCTATAGCTGGAGAAAACATGGGAGCAAGAGAACCCCATATCTAGGAGAATCCAGAAGGGAAATAAGATAAGAAATTTCTTTCAGGGGAGCCCTTTAATGATGTTACCTAGCTCATAGTACTGTGAGGATAAATGATACAATGTGTGTTCAATAATTCAAAAAGTAGGTTGTACATACTAAATGCTTAACAAAAGCAAGTATTATTATTATTAGTCTTATTTTTTTCCCAAGCCTTTGTTCACAACCACTTCTCTACCCATCTAGAGTGATTGTAGGATAGGCTTTTCCAGAGGTGGAAATTACTGAATCAGATCCAGTGGTTCTTTTCTGGAAAACCTGTGAAATGTTTCTTTTCTCTCTCAGCTTAGAATTTATCTAGTTGTCTGGTTCACTAGCCACTTACTACAAGTTTGGCAGCCTCAGAATATACAGCCAAACTTAAAAACATGTTTTGATATAGAAATTTATGCTCATTTCTTTAATTTTGTTTCAGTTGATAAAAAAGTAAAACATAAAACTTGGAAAAATATAAATTCTTATCTGAATCAAAGATAATTAATTTTGAGTGTGTTTATAAGTCCATATAATAAATTCTGACAACATTAACAAAACTATTTTGTTGTCATGTTAAACTTTTTAGAAACCTAAAACTTTAATTGCTATTGACATTAATTAAATCTTCATAACTCCTTTGGTTGGTTTCTCAAATGTAGGAACAAGCTTTGTGGCTTGTAATTCCGCCAATAGTATGAAAAGAAGAAAAAGCTATAAAGAAAATCCATAGGCAACAATGGTTTCAGCTTTTGGTTCTTTGTTGCTTGCTGGCAACTAGTTGAGGAACAGTTCAGGATTGAAAGTAGAAAGAGAGACTGTAAATGAAGCTATGCCTACTCTCACATTATACTCCCTCTGAAAATAGGAACCCCATTAGGTCAATCACTTGCCTGGAGCTATACAACGTCCATGGTATTTCTAACGTATCCTGGAAAGCAATCTAAACCAAATGTCTAAATTCAGCTTAAAACTGCTTATCATCAAAGTCCCCATCCATGCTTTTGGGACCAACCTGATTATCGAGAGATCTGTTGCAAAGCCAGAAGAAAGCCCCACTTATAGTATAGACATTTGCTTTCAGTAAAATGTTTTAGTGCTGATATTTGTTTCCTCAAATATTTTGTAGACAGTTATCTAAAGTAATATCATAGAAATCATTCTTTTTATAAAGTTAGACTTCATCTACCTTAGCAGCTTTACCAGGCTTTTCCCCATGCAATCCCCATCTTGTACTTTTCAGACACAATGTTCCCCAGAAACACCGTGCCTTTGGCATAGGCTTTTATCATTGCCTGCACTTTTCTTCCTACCGCCCAGATCTTGTCCAACTTCTCCTCATTCAAATGGCATCACAACTGGAAAGCTCTTCTCAACTCCATAGCTGTTTGTCTTCCTTCAGTGCTCTCCCAGCACTGTGCTTCAAGTATCTGGTAACATAGTTTGCCTCTAATCCCTCCAGGAGTTTCTTGAGGAAGGGCAGAGCCCAAGCACAGTTTTTGGAACAGATTTGACTCTCTCTACTTTCCTGTTAAGCACCAATAGTGTAAGATTTGTTTGGCATGTAATTCTTTATATATGTTAGCCAATATATTTTAAAGTAAAATGGGCTTATGCTGTAAAGGCAGGTATCAGGATCTAATTCCATTTGTGCTTCAAAACGGATGTTTTATTTTGATAACGTGATGAACAAGGCAGAAAAGTAAAAGCTATATTGAAGGTATCGGTGAACATATGAATCCTATGTGAGGACTAATAAAAATTGTAATTTATACAGTCAAGGAAGCAAAACAAGAATGATATAAATGACAGCAGAAGGCTGTAGGAGACTAGCGCAATTGATGGATGGGCTGACTGTACTGATGTTGTTGATTCTACCATGATGGTGGATTATTTATGGTTTGCGTATATGATTCTGAAGAAACCTGACCAAGAATGTGAATGTGGTTTGTGGAGCTCCCCTAGCCTCAGAGTCATAAGGAAGATTATGCCATAAAGAAGGATGCAGTGGTTTCTCTTCTAATCTGAATCATGTTTACACCAGAACTTGACACTCTTCACAAATATTCTCTTTGTCTTCCAAAAATTGATTGTGTTTCTGAATTTTTATTGTTTAATGAGTCAATTATTAGACTAAATGATTTTTTGGAAAATGAATTTAGTAATAACATGTAATACAATAGATAAGAAAATCAGAATAGTCTCACTTAGGCTGTAAATATGTTTACTTGCAAACTTTTCTCAGATTCTTTTGACTACCAGTTAATCTTTACCACATAAAGGGTAAGAACAGCCACCTCTATAGTCACCCACACATAAGTAGTCAATAATCTGTCCTGACTGTTATGTTGGTTATGGATTCACTATATCTTTAAGAATTAAGCCATTATCCAACCAGGACTGTGTGTGTAATTAGTAGGAATACAGAAATGAAAGACACATATGACGTATATACTGGCCAAATGTTGGTAATAGTATTAATAATAGAATGTTTGTGTGTGTTCAAGAAGGCCGTCTAATTTATAAATCTTCTTGGAAAGTTCTGATGTGCATCTAGGTTTGGAGAAAACTGAAGGAAAGATAAGGGAAGTAAGAAAAATTCTATAGCAAATTAAGACTTTTAAAATGTTATTTTAAAAATAATCTGTGAATCTAACAAGAGGAACAGGAGGAAGACCATGCAGTGTAATGGGAAAATAAAGATACAGAGAAAGTGATTTAGATGAAAATAATCTGAGTTTTCCATTTACTGACTTTAATT
The DNA here is from genome assembly GCA_023783475.1 of Daubentonia madagascariensis. Lineage (NCBI taxonomy): Eukaryota > Metazoa > Chordata > Mammalia > Primates > Daubentoniidae > Daubentonia > Daubentonia madagascariensis. Next base: position 15,798,886 of record JAKFHU010001684.1, on the reverse strand, counting down.
AGGTACAAGTCTATTTCTGTGATTCTTAGTTTCCTTTTTTGTAAATTGTACATGACAAAAGCTGTTTGATAGGACTGGTAAAAATATTCCACGGAATAATGTCTAGGAATGTACTTTATAAATGATGAAGCACTCTTGAAATATTTATATTCATTGCTCTACACTGGGAGAAATAATGGAATTTAGAGAAATTACTTTGGAGGTCTAAATCCAACGCATAATAGAATGAAAATATAAAAAGAAGTTTAAAGTAATATCATAAAACTGATATAATGACAAGGCATGAGTGATAAAAACAGGAAAGAAAATTATAAAAATCAGAAGTATTCATATATTAGGAGGTGTAGTAAATGGTTGCTCTAAGATATTTAATAGTTTTAAAAAAAGGTTTAAAAAGATAATACACCTTGCTTAGGAACAATGAGGAAAATATATGGAGGTTAATTAAAAGGTCAAAGGGAATTTACCTTAAATCTATTAAAACTTTAAAGCAATAGTCACAAGCAAGATAAGTATGAATTAATTCAACATGCAAAAAGAATTAGAATCCACATTTTCTTTAATTAACATAGAAGACTTTTATGACAGGAAAGAATACACAGACGATGCCTAGGAGAGCCAGGTGGATGACAGTGGGAATTGTTTTTTCTAACTGGTACTTGAAAGCCTGGAATGAGGAAATATACTCCAACTTGAATGCTTTGCTAAAAGACTTTATGTTATAACTATTGATATTTTATATAACTATGTTATGGCATGTATAAATTTATTAAATTTAGGTGATAGCAATTATGAATTCATAAAAAACTTCAATATATACACATGCATTTTTTTCATGTTTGACTTTCCTTATATACTTTTTCTATTTTTTTCCACCAAATGTTTATTATATAAGATATCAAAAATATGAACATCCATCCTCATACCACACACTGTTCCAATCACATTTCTCAGAGATTGCTGCCTTTGTCTATATTTTGATAGGTCTCCTTTCTGTCCATCTCTGCAGTTACTTAACACACACACAATCACACACACACATTTACACAGTTTATTTGACTAAAGAAAATTGACATTTTACTATGTATGATATTCTACAATTTGCTTTTCTTAAAGAAATTTTGTATCTTCAAAATATTTTCATGGCAGTATATATAAATCAACTTTATTTTTTAAAGTAGTTGCATAGTTTCCCATACCAAGCATATATTATAATTTCCCCATTTCCATACCTGTTAATTTTAAGCTTGATCTAATTTTCTCTGTTGTAAAGAATCCTGAAGCATCTTTATACATACATCTTTGAGCATATCTGTGAGATACATTTGTATATGATACATGCCTAGAGGGCAAATTGTTGGGCCTTACTATATATACGTATTTTAAATAATATTAATGGGCACTAAAATTACTCTCCAAAAGGCTTTACTTTTTTACATTAGAATGTTAATGTTTACTAGCTAAGGAATGATGTAACACATTATTATTTTAAATGAATTTCAATTAATCCAATTTTAAGTGGATTCAATTTAATCCAATCTTATGTATTTTATTACCAGAATATATAGTTTATGCTAAAATTACATATTTTAAAATTTTTCATATCATGGCTCATTATTTCCCACCATAAAATTTCAGATACTATCAGAAAGCTCGAGTCCAAGTTCCTAGTGCTTCAAGAACATTGTATGAAAATTATAGCATCATTATGTTTTAAGAATACTGCTGTATGAATTTTTTCCACAGGAAAAAAATAGAAAAGTTTGGTTTTTGAACTTGTAATCTAAAACAAACCAACCCAAATCCAAATTAAATTAAATATGATCTTTGCATAATTGGTGTCACAAAAAATCAACCAAGGCTATAAATATTATAGGACAGAGAGAGCAGTATCTTTTCATTTGAGAACAAGTATTCATTTATAAAAATTGGTTTTCTTTCTCAGTGAAATCATTTGTAGCATCCATGTATGATTACTCTCATTGCTGCATATATGTGTGTGACTGACATATTCCAAAAGGATTATAGATAAAGATGGTAAAATGTACATAGTTTGTAACCAGTTACAGACAGGTGAGATGGGTGAGAACTATATGTCATTATCAACTCCAAGTTTCTTTCCTTTATGATTGGGAGAATGGGGATCCTACTGCTTGAGATACATTTAAAAAAGGAGGATGAAAATGTTTGAGATTTTAGCCATTTTGTATCTGAGAAGGTGATTCATCATATATGTAGATAATGCGCAGAGTATCTGGAAAAACAAATCTGACAGATATAGAATTGAAAAACATCTGTGAAGATATGAAAATTATTGTTTCAGATTTACATGAAATCATCCAGGAGCAAAACATACAATAAACACAAAATAGAAAATTTAAAGGGTCTGAATGGGAAAACTCCAAACAAAAGTAGAGAATTTTTTTGTTGTTTTGTTCACAACTTTATCCCTAGCATCTGGAATTTGTATAATACAAAGTAGAAGCTCAATAAATATTTGCTGAGTCGATGTATAGACTATTGTTTATTTACTTTCTTCCTTCTTTTTGGCTGTTAACCCATTAAAAAGTTTTGATAAATAAATTATAATAAAATCAATGGGGCACTGAAGGGTACTTGCTGTGTGGTCAATTTCCTCATCTGGCCAATGAGGATACATTAACATTCACTTCAAAAAGTAGGATTTAATGAAATAATCTGTTTGAAGGACCTAGTCCAGTGACTGATTCATGAAAAATACAATTTACTATTATCATTAATTTAAACACGGGACTAAGAATTCAATTTGTATTTGTCCTCACTCTACCATGAATCTACTCAAATACTGAGAAAATTAATCAAAAGTTTGAGTTGACTTTTCCGTTTGAGTAAATCACTGTTAACCAGACCAATTTATTTAAAGTTAGGGTAAATTTTAAAACAATAAATAAAATCCATTTTTAAAGCCATTTTTTAAAAAATAAAAATTCTAATCCAGTGTTGTTCATATTCTTGATAATTCTCATTTCTTCTCTGAATAAGAACAGTATTTAATATGCCAACTATTTTGGAAACAATGTTTAAGTACTATATGATGTTAATAACATTCAGTCACAGCTGGTCTTCACAATTTTGTATGTTGTTTAGTTAACAAAGCCCAAGTACAAAATGATTATATGAAAGGATTTACTATAAAGTTACACATTTTAATAAAAAATCACTCTTGTAACCAAGTTAGATCTTGGTTTACAGACATATTCAGCTTTTAAGTTTAATTGATATAAATTCAGAATTCTATCATCTTAATTGGCATAAATTTTTTACACAAGCACAATCCAAAAGCTTACTCAAAGGATCAGTTTTTTAGGTATAGTTTTATGTTGTTTTCACTGACCTTGGTTGATTTCAGCAACAGGGGGGATTGACCATTCAACATTCGTATTAGTTTGATCTCAATAAAATTGAAATACACATATAGGAATGGCCTTCAACACATCTGGTAAATCTGATTCCTCTCACTCTCTCTACTATGCAGAGTCCTCACAACCCTGATCTGTTGCTGGATTGCTACAATACTTTCATAACCTGCTTTCTGCTTCTATTCTTGAAGGAAGAGCAGTCAGAGTAATTTTTTTTAATTGAAATTAGATCAAAACTCTCATGTTTAACACTCTCCAAAGACTTCTCTACTTGTATAATAAAAGGCCATCTCTTTATAAATGACCCATAATTCCACGGGACCAGGCCAGATCTTGGTGTCCCAACCCCAACTCCCATCACTCTCCCAACTTATTGGCTCCTTCTTCTCAGTCCTTGCTTTTCTTCCTTGAACACACCAATCCTATCCCAGTCTCAGGACTTTTACACGTGCTATTCCTTCTTCCTGAGATGCTTTTGCTCAGATTGTCCCATGGCTGGCTCTTCTTACTTCTTGTGTTTCTCCCAGAGGCTTTTCTTCAACTCTTAATTAAAACATCACCACTGAGGCCCATGCCACAGTCATTTTTTATCCTTGGTCCTGCTTCATTTTCTTCTTAAAACTTACAGAACCTGAAATTCTTTCTTTCTTTTTTACCTGTTTATATACAGAATGTAAGCCCTGTGAATTTAGGAATATGATGTGTTTCATTCACTGTTATATTTTTAGTGCCCATTTAGGGTCTTGCCCACAGGAGAAATTCAATAAATATTTGTCAAATGAATGCATATCTATTTTTACATACAAATCAAAACAGACATATGTATTAGTAGCATCAAAAAGACTTGTTTCTGTGTTGGGTATGTTCTGCTTGCTCCTCAAAATCTGTCTCCAGACTCCTCATCCTGCTCAATGCCCTGGGGAAACTGGCCCATTTGGACAATACCAGCAGCTTGGCTTCTGCTTGAGTTTGGCCAGTGGTGAGCATTTGCAAGTGATTATAGGGAAAGAGGAGGGTTAGATCGGGAATTATTCCAAACCAGATTGACCCAAGTTGGCTGCATTCCCTCTAACCCTTAACAGGACTCAGTCCTGTCAGATGGACATCTTTCTACAGCTACCTTATTCAGGTCTAGGCATGGTAAGAGCTTCTCCCTGTGACTAGCCCTAAGGTAGTTTTCCTTAAACCTTGTATAAACTTTTATAAATAGCCCCTTTATTAAACTCTCCTCAAAATATCAGTTAAAATGTGCCATCTTTTTCCTGCTAGGACCCTTATTTTGAAATTTCATGCTAAAGATTTTTCACTCAGATTTCAAAAATAATGAATTGCTTGATCATTTGGTGGCATAGTATAAAAACAAAAGAGATACGAGCACCTAACTTAAAGCAACTTTATGTAGGCTTGAAATTTCTTTGAAAGATATTCTTCTCACTCTCTAATCTAAAAATGAGTATGCATATAAATATATGACTATATGAAGGGTATTGAATATATGAAATGTTTTACTCAATAGTATATTTGTGCTCATTGTAATATAAATGCATAAATAAAATATAAGTAAGTTTGATACTTCAGGAATGTGTACAAAGTTTATACTGTGGTTTTCTGTCCCCTGGGTTCACTACTGCATACCCTGGAATTACTTGTGGTCCATTTTGAGATATATGACTTCAGAGAAGAGAGGCATCAATGTAAATGTGTAAGTTTGTCTCTGGGATCTTAACTCCTTTGTTGGCTTTCTGTTTCAAGGCTTCATGAAACTCAGCATAAAGTTTAGCTCTCCTGATTTAAAAAAAGTTCCTGTTAAATAAACAACAAAAGTGAGGTGATTCAATGACACCATCAAACCAATTTGAATAACATATGCGAATTTAGTCTCCTGGAAATAGTATGTATGCTTTGTTGTGAATTAAAGAGTCGCCTGATTCTTTGAGGTATCTCCATATTCTGAAATTTTAAATAAATAAATAAATAAATAAAAATAAAAATAAAGAGTCACCTGATAATGGGAATTTCAGTTACATGGATGGAGAGAAAAATAAGGTAATCACTAGGTGAGAAGTTTTTATCGTCAAAATTTGTCTAATGAAATGTTGTAAATCAATGATTCCCAACTTTGGCTAATTGTTAGAACTACCCAATAGACTTTTAAAAGTTCAGGTTGTCAGGCCCTGGCCCAGAACTACTGAATTTGAATGCCTAGGAGTTAGCCTGGTAATCTTTATTTCAACCAACTCAGGTCACCCACAAGATCAGCTGTTGTGGCATCTTATTAAATCTACTTATTTTTACCTCTATGTGGGCAGATTTTTAATTCCCTTTTTGCATTTTCAGATTTGATACTATTAAATAATTCCATTTCAGTATATTATTTTAGTTTCTTTAATAGCACCACTTTTTTGGGAGGAGGAAAAATTTCTATTTTGATTTTGATCTATTGGAGAGGGGAGGAAGTGTTTCTATGTAAGAATTAGAAAATACAGTTGACTCAAGATATTTTCATTTAAGAGAAAGAAATATAAATTTCTATAAAATCCTCTTATCTTTAAGCATTAGCCAATATTACTATCTTAATATAATTTGCAATCATAGGCATTATATCCTTAATCTAATAAGAATTGAAATATTTTTGAAAGAAACTAGGAAAATAATGATAAAATAAATTAAATTATAGGTGCACCTTAATTTATAAGATAGATTTTTTTTTTTCTGAGAGATTGGCTGTTGAGGTAATTTCTATTAACTAAATTATATTTTCCCATTGACTTGAGCTTGTAATTGGAAAGGCATGATTCTTGGAGTGAAATACAGAGGGGAATGTGGTCTTGAGGCTAAAAAGGAGGTGAATGTAACTTTGATGTGAAGTTAATTTAAAACTCACATATTTAAGTATAAATTATAGATGTGGGTAAAATAATGATACTTAAATGCATCAAAAATAGTGCACCCCAATTCTTATGCCTTTAAGGCTCTGGCATTAATTGAAGGAGATGAACCCTATAGGAAAAAACAGACTAGATAAAGCACATTGTTGCTTCCTTCCTACTGGGGAAATGTATCTCTATATCCCTAATAAGTATTGCCTATTTTTTTAAGATCATAGGCTTGTAACAAACTCTAATTATTAATGATGACTCCATTATTTTATTGTACTATGAGTATGCAATACTACTAGGATTGAGGAGGTGTAGTTAGAAATGGTGATTCTAAATGCTAACTTTATTTTATGCACTTTCAGGAACCCAGAATATTTTGTAATATCAGTTATCCATGCCTAATATTTTGATAAACATTAGTTTCTCCATGGTTAATTTCCTTTTTGTGAGGTCTGCTCAAATATTTTCAGGACAATTACAGTTGTGTGAAATCACATTTTCTCTATTTTTGAGCCTGAATTTTAGAGTGTATAAACATTTTGTCTGATAGACTCTAAATTTTAATGCACTAAAGTTTTTTAATGGCTGCTAAATTGGCCCTGTCTCTTATTCTATGTTCCCTCACGCTACCACCTAATGGATTACTGTTTCATTTGACATTCCTCTCTCCCAAGCAACTTGGATAATTTGTCTACTGGAAGACCCTGGTAAAACTCTGAGTAAGCTCACAGCAGCAGACAGTGGAATTCAGTATTTCCCCAGCTAGAACTGGGTTTCAACAGATGTTTGACTGAGATACTCACAAGGTGAACTTCATAACTGTGTACGACTCCAAATGGGGCTGCAACCCTGTGATACAGATCCCAGCAGTTTTCACACTCACTTTTTAAGATGTGAAACCCCTGAGAACATGTCATTGGGTTGAGAGTAGTCCTCACCATCAGCCTCCTGCATCTCTATTTAAACTGTAGAGCTGTCTCTGGAATTAAAGCATGAGGTGTTGTACTAGAAAAGACCTGGTTTTGTTAAAGGAGTGAATAACCAGGGGCAGCTGGTGACTGGGGGTGGTCAAAGGACCACCTAAGTTTTACTCTATTATCAGAGAGGAGCAAAGGAGAGCCAGTTGATGGTGGCCATTAAAAAAGAGAGAGAGAAAGAGAAAACAAGCCAACCTCAATGAACAAGCAGAGCTTTATTCAACATCTGCACTCCTGCTTTTTAGACTTCTGTTAAATAATGGATTTTACACTCTTTTTTGTTTTTATTATTAAATTTGTTGTGATTCTCTTCTTAAAAATCATAGATTATAATTGTAACTGTCTAATGAATTCCAATGCACTTGTCTTTAAAGATAGATACTTGCTTTCTAAATAATATTGTTTCTACATATTAAAATTTCAACTTTCAAAAAGTATCTTAAAAAAAGGAAAGTACACATTTAAGAAAAAAAAAGGAAACATATCATTTGTAGCCAGTGTTTCAGGAGAAATCTTGTCATTTCCCTCTAGTGCAGCTCATCATAAAAGCTCTAAGGAAATAGTGTTTAAAATCAATTAACCAAAAAGGCCAAAATCAATTTAACAAGAGTTAGCTAATGTTTTACTAAAGCGAACTCTCTTTTCTTTAAACATGATTAATATCATTTAGGGGTTGTTATTAGCAGTGTCACTTCTAAAAAGTGTGACCAATTTGTAATGAAAGGGCCTTTGTGTACACGTATGGGATTTATGGGAGGCACAGAAATTTAATGTGGTATTAGTGATTACATCTTTTCCTTGACTTTGATATTTTAAGAGAACACTCCATTTTTACTCTGTCTCCTTGGAATGTCTCCTAAAAGGTCACTGAAAGATCAAGAAATATTTAACCTATAACCATCCATGATTAAAGCAGCTCTATGCAAATTAGATTCTAGGATGACATTTAACAATGTTGGTATTGGGCAGAATCATAAAAATCAATGGATTTTAGAGTTAGAAGGGGCTAAACAATATACGCCAATAATTTTCAAACTATTTTTAGCAGCTTATTTCTTATAAAAATCCCAATATATACCAGATGCTTTAAAATTCATCTGCCATGACTGAAAGGAGGGCTAATTAAGCTGGGATTTCAGGGTTTCTCTAGCAACTTAGTTCTCCACCCCTGACCTAAGGCCCACAGTTCGAAGACCAAACAGCCCTTTCCTACTTTAACACAGTAAACTGAAAGCTAATGTGTTTAAACGACTTGTCTGTGTTAGCACAGCATATCTGTACATTTGAAATATAACTTGGTCCATATCTGGCATTAATACTATGATCTTTTGTTTTTCCTTCTCACTATCCATGTCCCAATATGTTGTTTTGAATCAGAGTTTCAAAGTTTTACACTTTAATTGGCTTTGTCAGATCATGGTGCTACTGTGAATTGGATCCATACATAAATCTATGTCTCTCAGTTAAAAAAAAAAATTGAAATGTTCTACCATTAATTGTGAATATCATACTTTTCACTAATTTCACATGCATATAAGACTCCTAGACACCAAAAACTACATCATATTTATCTTTGTAAATCTAGCTTCTGGCAATAATAATGCTAATACCAATTGTCACCAGTTCATTCAGGTAAATTAGGTTGAGTCATACAAAATTACCAATATTTGAACTTTATAATCTACAAAAACAGTTTCATGTGTCTTAACTTAATGCAATTTCTAATCCTTTATAGTTCTGTAATGCAACTCTTATCCCTATTTTATAAGTGAGGAGCCTGCAGTTCATGAGGAAGAACTTTGTCCAAGGCCACACTGCCAGTAGTGTTAGGGTGGGGATTTGGAGCTACACATCTTTCTAAATCTCATGCCTTTTCTCTTGCATCATGCTGCCCTAAATGCTCTGATTATTTGAATATGCAAAGAGAGCAATTTTGTTCAAAGCATAGCTTACTTCCATATGAGTGTGAAAGTGGGAAAATCACAGAATATATTTGTTTATGAAGAAAGCTTTATGCACTATAATAATATTTACTAAAATTGTTATCAGACATCAGCATTATGGGTTGTCTGAGACTTTTCTGCTGCCCTTAAAGCCCTCAGCAACATCACCTGTCAATCTTAATTAATTTGCTGTAGTTCATATGCACAATAATCATACCACATGTTCTTATCAAACCAGGAGATCTTTATTTTGTCTAGAATTTTGAACTGAAAAACATATATTGGTCCAAAAAACAACAAAAAAACTATTGGCATGTAAGAATGTTGCCATAGAATTTGTATCTAATCACATAAACTGTACAGTAGAAAAATAATCAGCCTTTGTGTCTGTAACCTTCCATCTTTTAAATTCAAAGGAAATGAGTTAAAAACAAAATGACCACAACAAAAAACTTTCTACTGTAAAAGACAGATAAGTAAATAGATGGTGGAAGTGACACTGATTTGTAAAAAGATTATTTGCTGCCAGCAGACATAGCTCAAATGGCTATCAAGACCCAGGAAATTAAATGTATTTGAAGTAAATTGGACACAGTTTTTTTTTTCCAACAGTCATTCCAGGGTATTAGTTCAAGAAGTGTACACAAGAGTTGCATTTTTTTAAAATTTCATTTCACCCTATCCCTAGAAAAAGATTTTAGGCCTCTTGTGTAAATCATTTACTTTTTTTAAAAAGGGCAAAATTAAAAATGAGACACATCAGGTAGGAACACAAACCCATGAAAATTTTCATAGTATGTACTATATTTTTTTTTACATTTTAATTTTAGATAAATGCTGTACTTCACATAATTTTAAAAAATAATTTTTCTGTTTTTCTTGACCAGCACACTAAATGATAATCAAAAACACTTTGGATATGAGACTGCATCTTCCAATATTTTGTTTTTGTTTCTTATTTACATTAATAGAATATTGAAAATCTATCTCAAATCCTACGATATTGCCTTTATATGGAAAAGTCTAATGAACATATATTAGGTTATTAAGTATGAAATGTCTGATTTCCTTAAGTACTAAGTTTTGACAGTTGATGTCTCTGATATTTCATTTTGACACATCTTGTTTTATTTTTATTGTGAAGGTACATCCTCATTCTCTCAAACACATGGTCTGGCTTGTGATTATCTTTCAAATTTTTTTTAGAGCAATTTTTGTGAAACCATGGATAAGCCAAAAATTTGTGTTATTTTCGAGTATGAGTTCTGCCGTGGAACCAATGCTCTGCAGACAGCTCAAAATATCAACAAAGTGTTTGGGAAGGATGTGGCTAATGAACGCACAGTATGTCGATGGTTTGAGAAGTTCCATTCTGATGATTTTAATCTCGAAAATGAGCCACGTGGACGACATGAGAGCAAAGTGGATAATGATGAGCTAAAAGCTGTAGTGGAAGCGAATCCATCTCAAACTATGCATGAATTAGCAGCAAGAAAAACAACAAAAAAACTATTGGAATGTAAGAATGTTGCCATAGAATTTGTATCTAATCACATAAACTGTACAGTAGAGAAATAATTTGACATATTATAGTCAAATACTATATAATATATATATATAAAATACTATAGTATTATAATTTGATGTTACTATTCCAATGATATTGGACCATTTGAAACAAATGGGCAAGGTAAAGAAGCTGGATAAATGGGTTCTGCATGAATTAAAGGAGCATCAAAACATCAGCAGAGAAATCGTCTCGAAGCTTGCCTTTCTTTGCTGTGATGACATAAAGGCAAACCATTTCTACACCATATTGTTACTTGTGATGAAATATGGCTTCTTTTTGACAATTGCAAGTGTTCAGCATGATGGTTGGATAAACACAGTCCAAAACCAAATAATCATCAAAAAATAGCTAATGGTGCCTGTTTGGTGGTCCAGAGCTGGTGTTATCCACTACAGCTTCATGAAACCTGATCAATCGATTACAGTGGATATCTACTGCAACAAGTTGGATGAAATGATGAGGATGCTTGCAATTAAGTAGCTGAGATTGGTCAATAGAGATAGACCAATCCTCTTGCAAGATAACACTTGACCACATGTTGCACAAACAATGCTTCTCAAACTACAGAGGCTGGACTGGGAAACTCTCTGTCATCCACCGTATTCACCAGACCTTGCACCAATTGACTAGCACTTCTTCCAGGCTTTGGACGACTTCTTGCAAGAAAAAATATTCAATTCTCAACAAATTGTGGAAAACATCTTTCTGTATTTCATTGCCACTAGCTCTCCAGGCTTCTTTGCTGCTGGCATAAACAAGCTACCATTAAGATGGCAAAACTGTGTGACAATTTAGGCACACACTTTGATTACTTGTACTGCTTCTTGTTTGAGATATAATAAACTAAACTTTTGATTCGAAATTGGACATTTCATATTTAATGACCTAGTATATAGTAAAGGAAAATTAATAAGTTCTTATCAATTCAGAACCAATATTTTAAATATATCCTATTACTAATATGTATACACTCAATATAGAGATTTTTAAAAATACAAATTAATAGGATGTGGAGCTAATTGGCTCTATCTCCTCTCACTTAAAGATTGTCGGAGTTGATTGCGCTGCTCTGGACTACCAAGAAACAGCAGTCCCACCTGTTTCTGATCCAAGCATAACTCTTTTCAAGTTGGGGTAGGGCAACAAGGACCTATTCTTGCAAAACAGAGCATCTTTCTTCTATCAAGGATTTAGTATGTCATAGCAATGTCTTCTGCTAGAACATCAAAGAGGTTAGAATAAATTTCAAATAACTTGTCGTAGTCCGTTTGGGCTGCTATAACAAAATACCATAAACTGGGTAGCTTTTAAACAACAGAAATTTATTTCTCACAGTTCAGGAGGCTGTGAAGTCCAAGCTCAAGGTACAGGTAGATTTAGTGTCTGGTGAGGGCCATTTTCTGGTTCATAGATGGCATCTTCCAGCTGTGTCCTCCATAGTAGAAGGGACAAGGCAGCTCTGTGGGCTTCTTTCATAAGGTCACTAATCCCAGTCATGAGGGCTTCACCTTTATGACCTAATCACCTCCCAAAGGTCCTATCTCCTGACACCATCATCTTGTTGGAGTTAGGATTTCAACATATGAATTTGAGGAAGACACAAGCATTCAAACCATTGTATAAGTGCTCCCCAAAATAAGCACTAAAGAGGAGAGAGAGTGCTCTGTGGCCTCATGAAGAGGAAATTCATGAGGAAATTCTTCATGAGCAGATGGACCTTGAAGGACATGGGAAGGAGAAGGTAAATAGAAGAATAAGGAGGGAATTCCATGAAGGGAAATGTCCCACTGGTGAAACCAGAGTCAGGAATGCTCAAACTAATAGATCCTTGGTTTTCAGGATTTTATCACTTTCACTTTAAATAATTTTTGAATGAACCTTTCATCTGCAAGTATTTGTAACTTAGAAATTTGAAAACATTTGTTTAAAATATTCTGTAAGAAACTTTGAAAAAGAAGGTTAAAGAGACTGGTTGGTTTCTATAACACTATGGCTCTACGTTGCCTATTTAGGTTAAAACTTTGGATCCTAGATTCTGACAGATTTGAATTTTTTGTTTTTTTTTTTTTTTTGGAGACAGGCTGGAGTGCAGTGGCTCAATCATAGCTCACTGCAAACTCAAACTCCTGGGCTCAAGTGATCCTCCTGCCTCAGCCTTCTGAGCAGCTGGGACTACAAGTGTGCACCACCATGTTCAGCTAATTTTTCAGATTTTTGTAGAGACAGGAGTCTTGCTATTGCCCAGGCTAGTCTTGAACTCCTAACCTTAAGCAATCCTCCCACCTCGCCTCCCAAAGTGCTAGGATTACAAGTGAGAGCAACAACTCTCACATCTAGCTGGTTGACTTAGTGATGGGGATTAATGGTAGTGGGAACTTGGTAATGTTGTTCCAAAGGATCTTTATCAAGTTCAAAGAGAGACTGTATGTAAAATGCTTAGCACAGTGCTCATAGAGCCCAATCATTGATTCTAGTCATTATGATTTCCAATATATTTTAAAAGTGGTTAAAAGGGACCCTATTGTTTTTAAACAGTTAAGAACAAGAATAATTATTTAATAAATGAAAATTGAAGTGGTTTTTGGAAAAAATGATTTAATCTTCACCTCACTTTATACTAAAATAGAAAATACATCTTGATTCTATAGTTAAATGTAAAAACAAAGCTACAAACAAAGCAGTCAAAACTGAGCACTGAATAATTTATCAAATATCTGGATGGGGAGAAGTTTCTATATATAAAAGCATTAGTGAAATAGAATATCTTATTCACAGCTGGTGAGAGTGTAAATATTTTTTGTTTTTCTCAGAAACATTTTTGCAATGCATGTTAAAAAAGCTTAAAAATGTTCATGTTCTTTGAGTCAGTAAGTCAATCTATTTAAGCAAATACTTAAATTCTAATGAAGCAATGAAAAGTTTGAACAATGTCTCATGGAAAAAGACGTTCACACCAGTGTTGTTCACATAAGGAAACAAAGAATAATCCTGGAAATAATGTCAAAAAATAAAGGAATAGTAAATAAAATGTGGTATATCTACATTATATAATATCACAAACCATATAAAATGGCATTTACAAGCTTAATGACATGAGAAAGTTTTTTTTTCAGCATTAAGTGGAGAAAAGAAGGACACAGAATCAGAGTAAGCTTGCAACTGTAAAGCAATATTCAGAGAAAAATGGAAAGAGATTAAAATAATAAGTGTTTATTTCTTGAATGGTGAGATATCACTTGTATAAATTCTTTTCTTTTATAGTTTTCAATACTTAAACATTTTCTATAATAAACAGTGGGAAAACCTACTTTAAAAAGAATTTTGGGGCTCAGAAAAAGATACCTCAATGTATAGTGCTTTGGCACACTGAGTACTTTGAACTAAAGGACATTGTAAGGGCCTAAGAAGCAAAGTCTCTCTCTGACTTTCTCCTGCCCTCCTGTATTCTGCCCCTCTTTCTCCCCACAGGCAAGACACAGAAAGTATAGTTCCTTGTCTTCAAGATAGGTCATAGAAAATAGAATCTCTCCTCCAAAGACAGTCATAAAACCTAGAAATACTACTCATCCTTTTGTGCAAGAGCTGGCTATAAGGTATGGCCATACCATACCTTGTTAGGTAGCAGGTCAGAAGACCCTCATTCCAGAGGGGTCCTGCCCTATACCCAGGAGGAAGTATTGCTACACAGAAAGGCCATGAAGAATCTGAATAGACAGGACTTGCTGGGTGCTAGGGTTTGGATGTCCCCTCCAAAACTCATGTTGAAATTTAATTGCCATTGTAACGGTATTAAGAGATGGGATGTTTAAGAAGTTACTAGGTCATGAGGGCTCTACCCTCATGAATAGACTAATGCCATTATTGTGGAAGTGGGTTAGTTATCATGAGAGTGGGTTTCTAGTGAATAGAATAAGTTCAGCCCCCTTCCTCTGTCTTGAACACTTGCTTGCTCTTCTGCCTTTCCCCATGAGATAACCTAGCAAGAAGATCCTCACCAGAGGCGGCCCCTTGATCTTGGACTTCCCAGCATCCAGAACTATGAGAAATAAATTTCTTTATAAATTACCCAGTCTGTGATATTCTGTTATAGCAACAGAAAATGTAGTAAGACTGTGTTTCCCCCTCTAGTGTATTACTGTTAGATTAGACATTTTTAGTCCAGTTACATTTCTATATGGCTGTTCATTCTTTATTGACCCTAAATATAAAAATGACCAGCTTTTCCTGGGTCTTTAGGTCTTCATTTCAAAAGGCTCTCATATCATATAAAATTTTGGTTAAACAAATTTGTTATGTTATTCCCTTGTTAATCTGTCTTTTGTTATAGGAGTGTTCAGCAGTGACCCTTATGATGGGTGAGGAAAGGTTTCCCACTTTTCCATTCCTAAAATGACATGAAATTTAATAATTTTTTCAATTGTGGTAAAATATATATAACATAAAATTTACCATTTTAACCATTTTTAAGAGTACAGTTCAGTGGCATCAAGTACATTCACACTATCATGCAACCATAACAACCATTCATCTCCAGGACGATTTCCATCTTTCAAACAGAAACTCTGTACCCACTACGCAATGATTCTCAGTATCCCCTGTCCTTAGCCCCTGGAAACCATCACACTACCTTGGTCTCCATAAATTTGACTACTTGAAGAATCCCATGTAGTGGAATCATACAGTCCTTTTGTGACTGGCTTGTGAACTAACATTTTTGGCAAACCATTTTTTTCATGAAAGTACTAGAAATTAAACCAAATAGCAGATAAGGAAATAAATTAGTAAAAGATCAAGCAAGCTCCAAAAGGTTATAAAAATAGCTGAGACATGTTATGATTAGATAATAATATGGAGCAATGTAAAATAATTTTAATAACCTTTTATATGTCAAATATTTTAATATTTTTTGAGTTCCAGGAATTTAAACACTCTGCCAAAAGGATATAGCCTCTAGTGAAAAGTATGCAAAAAACATAATTATCTGCTCATCAACATATAATTCTTTTAAAACACCTCTTTCAAACATAAATTACATGGAAAAAGTTAAAACCTGCTTATACTGATGAAATGCTCATGCCAAAGTACAGGCCTTTCATTTGAATGAGCCTGTTGTTCTACTGTATCTAGAGTCAAAGCAGCTTTTGAAACATTCTGATTATACTTACATTACAATATAAATATAAAATAGCACAATAAGAGACATCTATATTTTTGAAAATTAAGACTATCTGCAGTATGACTTATAGTTACAAATAGCAAGCTTAATTTAACCGCTTGAAGTTCAAAAATGTGGTATTATTAATAATACGACATTTTCTTCAGGTCTAATAATTCAGATTTTCTGTATATCATGCACATATATGACAAATACATGTACAAAGGTCAGTTTTACATAGAAGGAACACATAGACCTACATGGATTTACTTAGCTGTCGTAAGTTCTTAGCATTGACCCCAAAGTGCAGCTTTATAGATTGGCTTAATATGTCCCTACCTATTTAAACTTCTGAATTTGAGTTAGGCAGAAAATTGTGTTAACATTTCAGCATAGATCAGGATTGTTTCAAAAATCTTTAAGAGGGGATCGGATGGAGGAAAACACAAGATGGGTAAGTGAAGTTTCAGGGACATCAGGTAGAAAGACCTTAGTTGTATGTTTATTGTTCTGAATATTAGTTTCAATGAAAAAAGAGGTCTGACTCTGAGTAAACTGTATCAAAAATGAAACATGAAACAGTAAAACAGAAAGCCTGAGTCATTGATGGATAAGAATAAACAAAACAGCACTTGATCTCAGCTACAAAAAGGGATTTTTTTTGGTCTGTGTATTCCATGAACATAAACATATGCAATGCTATGATTCAGTGTTTAGAGAGAATGGTGGACTTTGAGTAAATGCTAGTGTTAGGGATGTGTAGACTCTAACTGTACTTAGAGAAATCACTAAGAGTTGGAGACTCTGAACTCTGCAGACAGAGAAATAACTACGGGTTGGAGATTGGGAGACTCTGTACCTACCAGTTGTTCTGGATTATATTTTGCATAATAATGACACAAAGGAAGGGAGAAAGGAAATTTGAATTTTGCTTTTATAACATAAATCTCAGTATCACTGTTTTTTTGGAGCGTTTTCATATGTTAACTATTGTTCCAAAAATCTATGTCTTTCTTTGTATTTGTGAGTTAATACCATATTGGAGAGGAAAAAGACATGTTTTAGAATATATGAATACCATAAAGTGAAGACACTGAAGCATTAGTGAAATGACCTCTAGCTTGACCTTTTCCTGTTTTTTTCCCCCCTGGTAGCCTTTTTTTTCTTTTAAAGAGACAGGAGTTCTGTCCTTTGGTAGTGAATTAATTTAGTGTGCCTCCTTTAAAAAAGGCAGGGAGAGCAGGAGACAGGGTGGCCAGCTTCTCCCTTTAGAATTTGTGGTGGTGAAGTCTAAGGGAAGTGGCCATAAACTTCTAATACAAAATGTTTAACTATAATGAAAAATTTATTTCTTTCAATTTTTGTTATTAGACGTTTAAGGTCAATTAATTTCCTTTGCATTCCAACTCAGTTATTATTTTGGACTTGTCTTAACTAATGTGCTTAAGCCTGCCATGAGCTCATAAGCCTCCTCCAAAATTATTTCTTTTTATTAGGCTTTAACCATTTTGAGCCTTGAAAACAAAACATATAGAACATGTCCCAAGTGACATCAATAATTAAATCTGTGGAAGCTTTCCAGTTCCCTGGGTGTAACAAATTCAAATATAAATTTATTGCTAAGGGCAAAACCAAAGTAATGTCCTGCAGTGACTTAGAAATTTAGTTAACATGATAACTAACAAAACTTTCTAAAAGAATAGACAAATTGCTCCCAACTGCACATAAAGGCATATGACATAAGGCTAGACAAAAGATTCATGATTTAAGTGTATTTCTTTTGAAATGCAAACAACCTAAAAGAATCTTTACAGCTCTCTTAGGAAAAATCTCCTGGGTGGTATCATTTGTGCTGAGAGGTCTTAGAATGGGCTGGTAGGGTGCTAATGGAAAGTCTTACCATCTTGGCATTTGGGGATTTACGTGTACAAATCCCTGGAACACTTACTGAGGATGCTCACATAAATCTCTGCATCATTCCTTGAGACACAGTTTCCTTCTTGCTGCTTTTAGCTCCACATTTTGCACAGTTTATTTCTTAAAAAGTACCTGATAAGGAAACAGTCTCAACACCATCTATAAGCAGACACAATTCTGTTATGAGCATCTCAATATTTCAATTTATGTATTAATTTTAAAAATTACCTTCACCATGGTTGTACCACCATCATCAAATTAACAGTCAAAATTAAATATTCAAAGTAAAAAGATACTCAAATGACCAAAAAGTATATATACTTACGTACTTGGAATTAAATAAGTCTCTGTTTCTTGTTTGAATCCTGAGAATCTATTGTAGTTTCCTTTCATCCTATAGGTTTTTAATAACATAACTCCATGGAGTCCTTATAGACCACTTAATATCCAGGGATAACTTTTGACCTTTATGATATCCATATGTATATCATTATAAGCTGTGTTGTATCAAGGATACAAGGATACTAGTATGCTTTTTTTAAAAAAAAGATTGTGATATTAGAATAAGGTAGATGTATTATTTCTATGGAATATAATAGATGAACTAGCTACCAACAAGGACCACAACTTTCCAGTCAACACTTGGACCAAAGAACAACTGCTAATACTTAGACAGCATAACATAAATATAAGCATAATTGATTAGACCAGGTGTGCCAATACAAGGCTATCAAAATAAACACCACTTAATATCACAGCTTTCAAAGTAACTTTTTTATAGAATCTGAAACTGGAAGTAATGATTCTTTATCTTCTGAAAAGGGCTCAGGCCCAATTTTTGATACAAGAGGTGAAATCCTTAGAAACGTCCTCTACCTGAGCAAAATAAGCAATAGAATATTTGCTCTTGAGGGGGAGGTGGGAGGCTTTAGAAGTCACTGGTCTAACTTCATTTTACAGATTAAGGAAGCAAAATCCAGTAAGACAAGGTGTGTTTATAAGACAGATGTTATTTATGTATAGCCTGGTATATAACAGCACTCAATAAACATTTGTTGAGTGAGTTGAACAAATTAATCATTTTCCCCCTGATTTTCTTTATTGCAACCACTACAGCTTCTCCCATCTAGGAGACCTATCCAGAAATAGGTGCAGGCATTTTGACTAAGATAATGTATTGCAGTGTTTTTCTTTGGTATAAAAAGCTGCAGTTAAGAAAGCAACAGTTTTTTTTTGAGGGGAGGTTAATGGATTTGTAACTAGAAGAATAGAGTCATACTGCAACTTATCAAACATTCAGATAAAAACCTAAATTACATCAGCAGTGAAGAGTCATGTAGCCCAAACATCAATTCTAATTTAAAAGCATTTCTAGAGACTAGGCAAAATATAATTCTATTCCTCAGTTGAAGCAATACTATTTCAAGGAAAATTAATATAGAAGTCTGACAAACAGTGATGTTAATAATCTCCTCATATGTCTTTCTGATGACAATAGTGATGACAACATTATATTACAAGAACAAATCTCAATCTGAGCAAAGTAGGTAGGAAGAGTCCACCTGAATCCCCTAATACAGTTAGGTCTCTTATCAAGCTGATGGCCCAAACACTCATAAAGTGACATCTCCATGGAGCTGGCATTTTGTGTGTGAGAGAGACTGATGTTTAGATTGCTAAATTATCACTTCCAAAGTTCATGCAAAAGCATAAGCAGACATTACCAGTTTGGACGTCCCAGAAAGCACATACACCACCAAAAGTAAATTGGACAATAAATGTAAAACTAAATTCCAAGTAGTAAATCACTTAGTACATGGCAATTGCTGAGTTGCTTTATTTAACTCTTTTAATATTAAATGATAGGAACTGTTAAAAATCTTTGTCACATGCATGTCAGCATGGTACTTTATTGAACTACAGCAGTTAGTAGAGTCCTCTAAGCGTTGAGAGCTAGCTTAAGGACCATGGAGGGTCAAGTTCAGAACTCTAAGAAGGGTAGGAATTAAGTACCTGTACTATTCTCAGACATTCTTAGCATATTCAATTAAGTGGGGGAAAATTACAGCTAAACTTCCTCAAAAGTCTTGTGGTGTGAACTAATTATGCCGTATTGCACTGTTTTGTAGAAGACAAAAGTAAAGTGGGTAGAAAGAAGACTACTCCATAAGAGCTACCAAGTGGAATTAGAAGCCCAAAGACTATTAAATCACGTGGCTTTCTCTAGCTTTTGTTTCAATGAAACTGAGCTTATGGAACACGCCTCTCAACTTTCCCGCTTTCCTGCTTATCTGTCCTCCTGTTTTGTTTTCCTTTTCTTCTGTTTCATTCCCTTACTCCTTTTATAACCCACTGTGGCAAATAAACACGAAAATCCCTTCCTTCAATAATTGCCAATGCTTTTCTCAAGTTAAAAATGTTCTTGGAGGGGCACAGTGGCTCACATCTATAATCCCAGCATTTTGGGAAGCCAAGCAAGGCAGGAGGGTCATTTGGGGCCAGGAGTTTGAGACCAGGCTGAGCAAGATTGTGAGACCCCGTCTCTACAAAAAAATAGAAAAATTAGCCAGGTGTGGTGGCACATGCCTGTATTCCCAACTACTGGTGAAGCTGAGGCAGGAGGATCACTTAAGCCCAGGAGTTTGAGGTTGCAGTGAACTATGATGACGCCACTGCACTCTAGCCTGGGCAACAGAGTGAGACCCTGTCTCAAAAAATAAAAATCTGTTCTGCACATGCCCCCCCCATAGCCAGAAAACAATGATTAACATTAAATTAGTCAGCACAGTATAAGTGGAAATAAAATGGACTTCGTAGTGAATCAGGTCTCACTGCTCTTATTTGTTTTTGTACTCTTCTGCCAAAGTCAATTTCTCACAGCCTCAATTTTTGTCTCATAAGGAATATTTTTTACTTCATCTCTAATCTGGTTTAAGTCCTTCAGAAACCTTGCAAAACAATCTGGCATCTCTTGTTTACTTTTTTCCTGATCCTATTCATAGGAAACTTTTCACTTTCCTCCAATTTTGACTCTGTGTCACCATGTATGAAGCTGAATATTTGTGGAATGTTTTCTTCCTTTTAAAAATCTTCTCATGTCTACCTTCTCTGTACCCTTTTTTTGGTGACTATAAGAAAAGCAATAATTCCTTTCTTTTTTTAACACCTCTTGTTTACACTGTTTTGGTGCAACATATGACACTGAGTATTGTGCACAGTGTAATTGATCAGCATATCTATGAATTTGGTTCAAGATGTCAGTGTGGCTTTCATATGTGTTTCTCTGTATGAATATAGCTAGTGATACATTTCAATCTTTATTATGGATGTTACTTTAGACTGAAAGTAACAGATTGATGAGGCTAGGTTCCTTCAAATTGAATTAAGAGGCCAGCATCTTTATTTGTGTATATGTGTTGTGTGTGTGTATTTGTCATTACTTGTTAATGATTGTGGGGATTGACTAGCTTCTGTTAGGTCTCATGTACATATGAAAAAGTTGCCAAGATAGGTCAAATGTTGGGTAATTTGGGGAGCTTCTAAGTTTGGAGAGAATTTTCTTTTTTGTTTTTCTAATTGAATGTAGAAAAAAACTGATAGGGAAAATGGTGTAGTAACACAGAAATTGAGATCTGGCTAATTCTTTTCTTTATTTTAAAACAGGAAAGCTGTAAAAAGATGAGAGTTAAGTCTTCTTCCTCTCTAAGACTACATTAAATAAATCAACAGAAGAAAAGACTTAAGTGTACTATTTACTGCCATAGGCAGTTGTGTAAATCTGGTTCTGCGATAACCTTTACTACATTTTACAAGAGGCATTCTGTAATAAATATCAATAAACCAGGACTGAATATTTTTATTTAACATTTCCACATAGAGACTATAATTATTTAATATTTCTTCTGTCATTTTCATGGTATAAACTTATTTTAAAATTTCGATATGATCCTAATTATACAAAGAATTAAATATGTGCTAAAATGTACAAAATCAAATTTCAGTCAGAAACCATGGGCAATCGCAATAACTATTAACAAAAGACAATGTCTAAATTACTAAAGTTGTCATAGTTAAATTAATATAAATTTTTAAAGGGCTAATTTATGATTAAGGTGTCTATAATTAATTTAAATTGGCCTCTTATCCTTGAGCTATATAATGACAAGATTATAATAGATGATCTTAAAGATACCATTCAGTTCTGAAATTCTAAAATGTATCTTTTAAAGTAAACTGTTTAAATTTTAATTTTTCTTCCATTTAAATTTTCTTTGTATTTAGATAAACATGTGTTTATTTATGTGTATGTACATATATGATAAACTCTTTATTTAAATAGAATTAGAATGTATATTACCATTTTCCAAGACTTCTACTAATTTATCATTCATCCACTGGCTTTTAGTAAGTAAAAAGGTATTTTCTCATTTTGAATTTATCAAAACAAGTAATGGCTATATTCCATTCCTAGGTCTGACATAACAAGGTACCATAAACTTACTGGCTTAAAACAAGAAAAATTTTTTCCCTCACAGTCATAGATACTAGACATCAAAAATCAAAGTGTTGACAGGGCGATGTTCTTTAGGAAGGGTCTAGGGAGGAACCCTTTCTTGCTTCTTCTAGCACCTGGTGGTCCACAGTATTCCTTGGCTTATGTCAGTATACTTTCAATTTCTTCAATAATCTTCATGTAATTGTCTTTTCTCTGTAGCTTCTGTATCTCTGTGTCTAAATTTCCCTCTTCTTGTAAGGACACTAGTCATTGGATTAGGGCCCATCCTAATTCATTATGAATGCATCTTCACTGTATTATATCTGCAAAATCCCTATTTCCAAATAACATCATATTATGAGATTCTAGATGGACATGAAGTTGAGGGATACTATTCAACCAAGAAAACACATAATGGTCAATCATTTCTCTCTAGCCTGCAACAACCCATTTTGCCACAATGAATTTACATTATTCCTTCCAAAAGCAAATAAGTCTATAGGAGATGGATATGTATGATAATAGGTACAGCTTGTAACAAATATTTCCAGGTTTCTGCCACCCATGGATGTAGGGCTTGTGTCTTGCTTTGGCCATGAAATATAAGAACCTGTGTTATTTGTGCCAGCTAAATTTTCAAACCATATTCTGCCTTTCCAGTTGTTTGGAAAATAAGTCTCTGGCAGGCTAGGTCCTGGAATGAAGATGATGTTGAGAAGTCACCAGCTGATTCTCAATATAACAAGAAAAAACCTTTGTTACTTGAGATCTGGGAATTGTTTGTGTTTGTAGAATATTCATTCCCAGTGAAGGTGATGAGAAATGCTTCTTGGGAGCAAAAAAAAAAAAATTATCTATGTATAAAGTACATGTATACATACGGTTTTTCTGCGGTATTGAAATTCCATAGGGAGGTGATTAAGAAGAAAAGATCTAAAAATCTACTGTCTTAGTCTATTCAGGCTGCTATAAAGATAACATAAACTGGGTGGATTATAAACAACATAAATTTATTTTTCATAGTTCTAGAGGCTGGGGAGTCCATGATCAAAGACACTGGCAGATTCTATGAATGGTGGGGGCTCAATTTCTTGTTCTTAAGTGGTGCCCTCTCACTGTGTACTCATGATGTGGTAACTATTTCTCTGGGGTCTCTTTTATAATGGCACTAATCCCAGTCATGAGAAGTCTGCCCTCATGACCCAATTTCCTCCCAAAGACCCCACCTTCTAATGCCATCAGGTTGTTGGTTGGGATTTCAACATATGCATTTTGGGAGGTGAGACACAAACATTCAGACCACAGCAGCTCCTTAGGGGAATAGTAATGAAAAAATGTTGAGAAACACTGCTGTAGAATAACCAAGCCTATGATACCATAGGCTTTGCTGAGACTGGATATGAGTCTCGGCTACAAATGACAACACTTTCAAATTTTCATCATCAATCTGAGGTTTCATTAATTACTCTGGATTATGGGGCTAATATTAATAATAACACCACCTTCATAGGCTTTGTGGGAATTAAATAAGATAATCAATAATAAAGGTGTATGCAGTGCTTGCCATATGGTAATTATTTAAAAAATGTAGGTTTTATTTAATATTATGCTTTAATTGTTATAATATTAATAATAGTTTAATGTCCTGGAAAGAAATATATTACAATATTACAACTTAAAGTTTAAATGGAAATTTAAATTTTAGGCAATGTTAAAACTGATTATATTTGTCAGGATAGGTTAAGTTCTAAAACAAAGAATACTAAAACTTCGATAATTTAACACATTACAAGATATTTATTGCTCGACTCACAGTTCAAAACATTCAAGAGAGAGTGAAATAGTCTGAGTCTGCTTACACAGTCATTATGAAATTCATTTATTCCATCTGATGGCTCAGTGTTTTCTACAGGACTTGGCCATCCAATGAATGAGGGAAGAGTAAGAGCACTGAGGAGGATGGTAGAGGAGAGATCTTAAGAGGCCAAATAAGAAGTGCTTGCATTCCATTAGCCAGAACTCAATCACTCGGTCCAATTTAACTTCAAGGGAGGCTGGGAAATTTGGCCAAACTCTGTGTGAAGGAAGGAAAGGAAATGATTCTTGGTTAACAAACAACATTGTCTCTGCCATCATGATGGAAATTCGTTAGTATCCTCCAATGACTCAAAGTATTGGAAACCAATTAAAATGCACAGTGTAGCAGGTTCTTTAAATGAAACTTCCAAATGCCCTGTGCGTAGGTACTATTATTTTTTTTGTTTTATAGTTGAGTTAATTTTTAAGATCAGACTCTAAGTGGTAGAACCAACATTAGAATGCAGATCTGCCATTCAGATCAGATGCTAGAGCTCTAGCTCTCAACCAGTGTGCTTGATTATTTCCCTATTTAGGAACCCATTTATTATCCCTTCTCCTTGCAGAGATAATGGAGTAGAAATGCTGGCTTAATGTTATTTTAGAGAGAACTAAAATTTTCCTGATGACCAGGGAATGGCTTACTTAAGAATATTGCAAAATCTCCTCTGGAAATCTTTAAAATAAAATAGGTTTTCATCTTTTTGATAGTTGAAACATAATTCAGAATGAAGTCTGGAAAACAGACTACCAGAACCCCTGTAAATGTTCCTCCAGCTTTGTGATATAATGTCTTTTTAATGTGTGTGTTTGGTGGGGAGTAGAGAAGGGAGAAACAAAATAATAGGTAAGTAACAACACGGACTTAAGCCAGCTATAGAGACAAACTGGGAAAAACAACAACAACAACAAAGCAAAAAACCCTCAATGCTCATCATACTTGATAATTTTCATTGACCTCATCTATACCAATCATACCTAAAAGAATAATATTTGACTGAACACTGAAGAAAAAGATCACAGATCAGTAATCTTAGAATAATGAGAAATTAAAGGAGATTTGGTGAAACATTTCTCACATTACTAAAATCATAAATTAACTTAGATGCCAAATATATCCTATATTATATATGGTAGAAATATATTTAAATTTTATATTCCTGCTAAATATAAGTAAATAAATGGTCATCGAAAATTTTAAATAGTATATTAAAACTAGAATCAAGACAATGAGATGGGGGACATGTACAATTTGTATCCAGTTGTCAAAAACTGCACTAGCATTTTTCAAATTTAAGTATTTGGTCCCTTGGACCCTTTAAATTTGTATTAGTATATAATGGAAAAGCTGAAATTTCTCAGAGAAGGAAAATCACTTATTACTATACTTCTTTTTTGCTAAGTAAAAGATTAATTAGTAGAAACTGCTTAAGAGAGACAGATTTTCATTCAAATTGAAATATTATGATATGAAGTATCTTATATGCCATATTTTTCCTTCACTTGAAAGTTTGTCTGTAAACTTGGGCCATGAAGATTTCTTTCACTTATGCCACTTTATCACTTAAGGAAGAAAATATGTATTTACATCTCTAATTTAAGCAAAATTATATCATTTAGATTTCCTGCTGGTACTGTATCTAACAATTAAAAACCTACTATTTGTTGTAAAAAGGACTCCAGGTACTCCACAGGCAATCAGAGTTTATTTTATCAGGCAGAAATAAAATAATTTGGATATTGGAAGAAAATCAGAACCTGCCTGCCCCCGGAAAAATTAGTTCTTCTGTATGATTGAACCATAGGCAGTTCAACTGGATTACATGTACCACTGGATTAATTCCATGATATTATTGTAAGGGAGCATAAGCAACTTTTTTTCTAATTTGAAGAATCCGTTATGAAACATGTCTGAAAGACAAGTCAGCAAACAGATAAGTGTAAAAGTCTATGGGTATCTATGAAGCCTATAGATATCAGGAGCCTTTTTCCAAATCTTCAACAATTTTTTCTTTTGAAGAGCAACAAAAATTCTGTTTTGGATTTAAAATAAATTTTCCTATTATGATTATAGTTATGTGTTGCTAAAATTTAATTATACAAAGTCAAGATTGGAGCAGATGGACTTGGGATAATTTGGCAAAGAATCAAAAGGATTTTCCTGTGTTCATGAAATTGTGGTATAAAAATAGCAAAAAGTGTATTATTTTATGTCATTGAAATTAGCTTATACAGTAAAATAAGAGGTTGAGATCTTTAAAAAGAAATGATACAATAATAAGCAGGGAAAAATCCTTGTACACATACCAAACCTATCCTGTCACGGCTAATGATCGAAATTGCACGTTTAGATAAGTTTTAGGTTTTTTTCCTTTTTTTTTTGTGATGGTTGATAATTCTGCTTATTTTGTAAAAGCATTAGCCTAACCTAGATGAGAGGTTATTATCTTTGCTACCAAAGAGGTACTTTTTAACTCTTAGCAAGGGTTTAGGTTTGTACTTTTTACCAAGATGGGGTAACGGGGTTGTGGACAACCTTGTACTGACATTAGAAAGATAAATACAATCTCATCAGTGACCTCTGAAGTACCTTTATGTGATGTAAAACATTCCAAATTTTAAAGAATAGACACTTAGAGAAATTGTGTCTCAATGTTATATACTATTTACTGTAATATTTTATTTATTCAAAAGCTATGTTAATTTTGGAAGTATTACTACTTTCTACAATCAAGGAAGAAAATGATTTTCCAAATCGATTTTGATTTCTAAGGAAAGAAACAAACTTCTTTCTTGACACAAGTGATGATATTTCTCAGAGAACATTTATTTTTATGAAATATTGCTATATTTCAGCCAACTTAAATCTCAGATTTCAGTTGGAATATTTTAATAACCCCATGTAATGTACCCAAAATACTATTCATAAATAGCTATATAGATAGAGTTATTACGTGGAGAGAAGTATTAGTGACTACTTCAAAATGAATTGTTTCAAATCAGATACTTAGAACACATTTCAGAAGAATAATATTCATTTTACCTTGGCTTCCTCAAATCCTTTTTTGGAACAAGGTGGATTGTAATAAAGAAAAAAATAATGTAGGAACGAATGAGTCATCCTTCTACAATCAGAATTTTTAATGCTTCACTTATTTTAATTGTCCCGTGTCCTTTTGTAGATAATAACCCACACATTTAATTTAAATGTGATGTGTCTATATATATGGTAAGACGATCTTATATAGAAAAATTCAACCCAAGCAATAGCTTTAAAAAGATTCTTTGATTTTGAAAAAAAAAATGATCACATATTTCTGTATGTTCTGGTACACCAGGGTTTTTTAAAAATTGATCAATCAAAGTAATTTATTGCAGTGTTATAATATTTCTACAACATGGAAGATGTTTTAAATCAATCTCAAGAAGAAGCACAGCCTACCTAAATTTAAGAACACAGATTTTGTAGTCAGATCTGGATTCAAAGGAACATTGTGCCCTTTATTAACTTGGGTTGGATATCTAATCTTCCTTTTTCTCATCTATGCAATGGGAATAATATCAACCACGTAAGGCTCTTATAGAGATTTGACAACATAATGAATTTTTAAAAACTAGCACAATTCCTGACACTTAGTAAGTGCTCACATGGTAGTATACATTAACATTATTATTATGGATCAAACCTTTGATTTTTCTATATATGCTTCCTTGCAATTATAACAAGAGCATGTTGGAAAGAGTAAAAAAAGGAATTGGGGTTTTTAAATTTATACATCAACCTTGGGGAATCTGATATAAAAAAGAAATATTTAATACTTTATTTCCTATATTGTGCAGATTGCCTCCATATGGTTATTTTATACTTCTCCAGGAATGCCAACTCAGAAGTTCAATCACAAGGCCATTTGATCACCTTACCCAAATTAGAGTTAATGATAGTCTTTTATACACAGTCATCTTTACATGTATTAAAATATATATTTATATGTTGGGCACATTTTGAGTATGTAATAATACCATTTCAAGTTTTACATAAAAGAAGCCTAGATTTCCATGTACATTTCTCTATTCAGCTCCTTGTTTAGAGAAGAAAAAACAATTCATATTTGGAAAGATATTGAAGCCAAATTCCCATTTGTTTTTCTGTATCTTAGACCTTCAAATTTGGTGGCCATGGGGCTTCATTGTTCTAAGCCATTTCCGACTTTTTGACTTAAAGAACACCTTAAAAATTTTTTTTTTAGCTAAAGCACTGCTAAAATTGAATCTCCAACTTCTGCTAGAAGGCTCAGGTTTTAAAGGTTTTCCTTTAATTAAACAAACATTTAGAGTGAGAAATTCATTTCTAATATAGACAGTGCTCACTAAAAGTGTGTTAAATTTAATTGACATATGCACATTTCTCTAGTACAGATCTTATCAGATTTCTCAGAAGGTGGTATCTTTGTACCTCTGGACTTAACTTTGTCCATATTAAATTTCTGGCTGAGAACTCACTACTGTGGGCAATTTAATGTGAGTTCTAAACTATCATGTTGGATGAGATTCTTATAAAATTATATTTCCTTAGTCACATTTCATATCAAATGAAATACTGATGAAGCATTCTTTTAAAAAATCAGTTATGAACTTGTCATCAGGGAAAGTGGAAAACATAGCTTCCAAAATTCTTTTGTTACAGGCGTTATGTCAGAATTCAGGTAGTATATGGCAGAAAAGATGGCATACCAGTTTGAAATCACTGGGTTGCTGTGTCATTTTTAGTAGGTAACGTAATTATGAATGCAAAATAATGATGCTTGGGAAAACATGCCAATTAAATACAACCACAGAGATTTCCCTTAAATAAACATCTTCTCTGTGTGTGGTCATTGGTCATACTCTACACAAGGATAACTTCCTATGAGATATGAAGCAATATTTTTCTGCCTTGGAGGACATCAGATTGACCTACATTGGTAGGTCAACCTCATCCAACCCATCTCTTCTGCTTTCCACAGACACTCGTTGTGCCTCTGAGTGATTTTATAGGTTACTTAAAGAAAGGCATTTGCAGATGGTGAGTCTATCAAGTATAAAATAGAATCTATTATATCTTTTGCCTGATAAATAGCCATGAGAAAATTCTTCTAGGTGAAATGTTTTAATATCTTCCTTTCCAAGACCCATCTTAGAATTAAAGATCTTATGAGTCTATCATTGTCCTTCGGTATATTTGGAGGATTGGTTCCAGGACCCCTATATATACCAAAATCTACACATAATTCGAGTCCCACAGTCCACCCTGTGGAACCTGGGAATACTTAATGTTGGCCCTGGGTTTATGTGGGTTTTCATCCAGCTAATTAATACTGTATTTTCAATCTGCCTCTGGTTGAAAAAAATCCATTTATAAGTGGACCCATTAAGTTCAAATTCATGTTGTTCAAGGGTGAACTGTATATGATTTGTTAATTCCTGCATTATTTTACTAGAAAGATTCAATTTCTTCTAGAAAGAACATTTAAAATTTTCAACCATGTAAGGAAATTCGACTGAGATAAAGCCTGGGGCGTGTATTATTTAGAGAAATGAACTAGACTTTGTAATCCCGGACTTTAAATCAAGTCTAAGTGTTTAAAATGAAAGTTTTAAAGAATTATCAATTATTTTCCCGTGCTTCAGGAGATAAAAGAGATGTCAATCCAATGAATTTTGGGTGTTTTTCCAGACCACAGTATAATCAAATGCAGATTTCTCAGCCTTTTGGGAGGGGGATGACAAAAATCTACCATGTGAACTTATTTATTCTTAATGGTTAAGCCTTTTTTAAACAGGATGCTAAAACAATATCACATTCAGAATCATAACTGTGAGAATTCAAGAGATTTAACTTCAGCACACTAATGCACTTTTTTCTTTACAACTAAATACTGTAGATCAAAAGTGTGCTGAAATTACTCTTAATGCTTCATGAGAAGTGGCTTGTTTTATTCTCTTGCAAGACTATTTCATTACCATAATTTTCAAGCATGCTGAGATGTCATAAGAACGCTCCTAATTGCTTGAATGTCGCTGACCATTTTTTAAAACATACAATATTACTCCCATAATAGGCAAGGGAGAACTAAATTAACTGGCAGCACCAAAATGTGTCCTCCAAACAAAAGACTTCTTCAAACGCGCCTCATATAGAGAGAATCTTTCCCAACATTTTCCAGTAGGGGGAACTAAAGATTCACCATCCAGTATTTAGCTCGGCTCAGGGACCTGCGTGAGTTGCTATAAGCCGCTTTCTAATCAACCGAACAAGCATCAAACAGCTACCAGCAAGCCTGTGATCACACGTGGGCCCTGCCACACCGGCCACACCGGGGCACCGCAGACACTGGCATCCCTTTGATCTAACGTGGCCTTCCTTAATCATCCCCGGTAGTGAATGACATTCACGTGGTAGCGGTTGCCTTAATTTTCAGGGTTTTGTCCTCTTTGAGCTGAAATTTGGCTCTTCTGGGGCTTCTATTAGCTCAGTTGTGTTTTCAGCTTTCCTGGATCAGAGCCTATGTTTTCCGAATTTCTTTTCAGAGGTGCTAGTCTCTGGAGGGTAAAGACTTCGGGGATCCCTCGCCCCCAGGCTCTTTGATCCCGGTCCTTCATCCCAAGCATCTTCTGCTGAACTCCTTCCATCTCCCGATCCCACATTAGACTCATCTGTGAGGGGTCATAAGCAGCTGAGGGACATAAGAGGTGATGCCACCCGTTCCCCTCTCTCCTCCCCTCAGGGACACCGCAGGGGGCCATAGATCTTGGCTAAATCGAGCCAGTAAAGGTTAGAGATTTTTATGCGCCTCCCCCCTCCCTTTTTTCCCTGCGCTTCTTTAACCACAGAAAGCACCCGTACACAACCTTTTCCAAAAGGTGGTGGTTATATTTCGTATCCTTTCCTTTCTCCCGCTCAGCTTCTCATTTTGCTAAAAGGTGAAGAGTGTTTGTGTGATTTTAACGGGTAATGAGGCTGCGCCCTGGGTCCTGGAGGATGATCCTGTTCCAGAAAGCGCGTGCAGCTCCGACAGACGGAGGGATGAATAATTAGGAAGAGCTTCCATGAAATCACTCACCGAGAAAATTACCTGCCCATTAAACGGGACGCGGCGAGGAGCAGGAGGCTAGAGCCCACCTATCCCCTCCCGAGGCGGGAAGGAGAGGGAACTGGGAGGCTCCGAGAAGGGGAAGGAGTTGACTCGTGTCCTCCGCCCTAGGAAGCCGGCGGGGCTCCGAATTTGTTAATTTCCGTCCCTCTAGGATTCTCCACTCTCTAGCCACCCCCCCCCCCTGCGCCCCCAGCGGGCTGGCGCCCCCTGCTCCGGCGGGTGGCGGAGTCTGGAGGTGGAGGGCTCAGAGCACCCCCTTATCCCCCCGCCCCCTCCCCGGGGCAGACTCCGAGCAGCTTTCATTCCTCTCTTCCCCGCCCGCCTCCTCGCCTTCCCTCCTCTAAGTCCTTCCACCCGCCGCAGCTGCCGGAGGAGGCGGACGCTCTGCTGTGGGGCTGCGGGGGCAGCGGCAGTAGCCGCGGCTGGCCCCGGGCGAGCGGCTGGACCGCGCCTGGCGGCTGGACTGTGCGCTGCTTTTCTCTCCCGCTCCCCGGCTGCGCGCACACGCCCCGCTCCGCGCTCGCCCGCCGCCGCCCGGCGCACAATCGCTCAGAGGCGGCACCGCGGGGGTGGCCGCAGCCTCAGCCCTGTCCCTCCCTCCCTTCTTCATTCCCTCCCTCCCTGCAGCCCCACCACGTAGGAGTTCGGATCCTCCACCCGAGTCGTCCCGGTTTCCCTTTGCCTCTCTTTTGGAAACGAGAGAGGTGGAGGGAGGCAGCAAGGCTGCAAAGGAGAGGCCCGCCAAGTCTGCCCGCCCGCAAAGTGTTGCTTTGACACATCCTTATTATGGAAGTTAAGTGAAAAAAAAAAACCAAAAAAAACAAAAAAACAAAAAAACAAAAAAACTCCGGACGTGGAGCTGCTACGGAGGAGACCAGGGAAAGAGAACCAGTAGTCAGGCCAATGGTTTTTCGGCAGCGCGCTGGCAAGTTTGTGGAACACTTTCTAGGAATTTGGTCTTCTTCCTCCCCCTTCATCTTCTTGACTTCTGAAGAAAAAACTTGGCTTTGGATTGTAATGGAGACTAAGGACAGAGGGTTAGACACACTTGAATAATCCCTCCGGCTGGGCTGAATTTGTGGGAATTTAGGAAGCCAGAGTGTGGAAATACAGCAGCCTTTGAAGTGCCCTCTGTTAATTTGGATGGATCTAAACGTGCCCCATTCAAGACCTCTCCGTCAACCCCTTCTGATCTTGCGATTTGTTCTTCTTGACTTTAATTAGTATCTAGGAAAGTCTAAACTTTGGACCTACCTCTTTTTTTGATACTTATTTTTGTACGTTTGCTCTCTGGGATTGGTTTCTTAAACAATCTGGATCCTTTTTAATATGTCAAAATGAGTCTGCTGATGTTTACACAACTACTGCTCTGTGGATTTTTGTATGTTCGGGTTGATGGTAAGTTAGAAATGCTTTTATCTTTTTTGCCCACCCCCCCTCCTCAAAATAATTTCTTTCTGAGTGGGATGTGGGTTATAAATAAAATGACATTATGCCTGTTAGTCCGTTTTTGACAGGCATGGGCTCTTTGGGGGCAAAGGTTTTAAGTCTTTTGTTTCTAAACTGCTGCAAGTAGATCATGTGACTTAGTAGTCACCTATTGTTATTGTTGTTGCAATTTATTTAATTACTTAAGGAGTTGGATAATAAAATGATGGGCTCCCAGTTTTGTTAGAAAAAGAAATATTAAAGTAAATCTCCTGAAAGAACCTAATACTGTTGTGCCTGATCTCTATTTGATGTTTGCTCTTGTGTCTGAACTTTGGCTTAGAAATTCAAGTGAAGAAATATAATAATAGACACTCCAAGGAAGGTTCAGTGAGTCAGAAATTTGAGATGGGGTATCTCAGGGATCAATGTGTATCACCTGTGTGCCAGCAAATGCCCTCCTAGCATGAAATCAGAATGAAGAATTTAGATCACAGGGAGAAAACTGTCAAAAGTAAGACTGGGCGAGGCTCCAGGAAGGACACGGCATCAGCTATGGGCTGGCTGCAGGAGCGGAACACTCCGGCACCAGCTCAGTCCCCAGTGGGCAAACACAATGGGGACCTGAAACAGGTGCTGTAGGTGTCTCCCTCTAGGTTGAGTCAGTTTGTAAAGCAGAAAGCATTCTGCCTCAGATTCTTCTGTCTTTTGTTCAGATTTGGTTTCCTGGGATATTTGCACAGGATGTCAATTTCTTGTGTGACTATTGCAAAATCCTTGTTTGTAGTTCTTTTGAATGAAGAGTGGAAATAATCATTAACACGCTTTTTGGTTAGTTTTCAAAAGACGAAAGTCCAAAAAATGTTTGGTATTAACCTTCTCAGGGACTTTAATTTTTATATCAATGGCAAGGATTGGTATAACAAGAGGACTAGAGCATTTCTTTTTCCTAGAAATGTGGATTGTAGTACTTTAGATTTTTAATTACTTACTATACTTGTAAAGAACCCGAGGGGTATTGGTGCAAATATTTGAGCCATTATAATGGCTTGTTGCCACATAAACTTTTCTCCAGCATTTGCATTGTGGACGAATTCATTATTTGGGACACTGCCTATTTTTGCCCATCTGTGGTAGCTAACTTTGTTCCTGGCAGCTGCTGCTGCATAGGACCCAGTGTATTGGACACAAAAAGGAAGGCTTTCTATAAACATGAGGCAATACAGATGAGTTTACCTACTGTCAAGTGGCTGTTTTCAATCATGGACTACATGAGTACCTTTGCCCCCCAGCGATAGTAGGGGAGGGATGCATGTGTGAGCACTGCTTCTCTCTTTTCCCCTTCTAAGTAGTAGATGTTTAGGAATTAATTACTGTGAATTACACTATGGCAATATCTATAATATCTGTAATCATTCTCCATGCATTTTCTTCTTCAATACATAGCATTATCATAACAAAAATGTTCACCTGTTTGTCTCAAGTGTGTTTGATTATCATGATAAGAAGATTTTGGTATAACTTTTGAAATAATATGTCCTCATAAGCCATGAGTTTACATACATATCTCATTAACAGAAATGCATGTATAAACTATATATTAAACTACAGAATTATCACTAATTTTTTTTTTAACTAGTGTGTCGCTAAGAGAAATACAATTAAATTGCTCAGTGGAAGTGACACAGGAAATCAGAAAAGCTTGGTATTACAGAATGTAGTTAATGTACCAGGGTGTTTGCAGATATATGAAACAAATGCAATTAACCAGCTTGCTGGAACAGCAGTAGCAAGACATCATTTCTCTCCTTCCCTCCCCCCCTCCCTCTCTCCTTTCCAACCTCCCTCCCTTTTCTCTCCCGCTTTTATCCCTCTTTCCCTTCTCTTCTTTCTCTTCCACACCACCTGCCCCCCTCTCCCTTCCTGCCTTAAAGACACACCTAGAACCTTTGTTCTGATTTAACATTATAGGATAAGGGGGCAGTTTGTGTCTGGGCCACAATTATGCAAAAGAATTCATAGTAATGTAGTGAAAAACTCTGGTATTGAGAATTTGAGCCTGAAAAGGCAATGTTAAATTTTCTGTGTGAAACTAGTTTTGCATTCAGCATCTGCTATGTCAAAGCAAAGGAAACTGTGGACATTTCTTATGAAATTTAGTAAATAAATCATATGTTTGACATTGGATTGCCTTTGGATACTTCAGAATGATGACAGCTTCTCCATGGGGATTGTTTAAAATTTGGGTTGTGGACAACACTGCCCTCTAGGCTGTTTCAACACTTTGGGACCAAGTGTTCACATATATAATAAGGAGGTTGGTTTGTAGGACCTCTAAGCTTTGTTACTCTTCCAGGATTCTATGGTTTCTATTTACTCATTATCCTTCTTAGAGGTGTGCGCTTATTCTCCATATGAATTTCAAATTTAGAGAAGCTTGTACCATTTCAAAGATATACTGACTATCCTTGTGCTAGACACAGAAATTAATTTTATTCAGTGACAAATGATACATAGATTTGCATTGAAATTTGCTTGGTGGGTTATTTATATGTGCATTTTTATAGTGTATGAAAAATGTTAGAGTTTTGCCTCTTCATGTAAGATATGTGCTAATATTATTTATGATTTTGTCCCTGTAGCAATCCATAGAAAATAAATATTAAGCTAGTTGAGAACTACAGGCAAACTTTTCTATTTGGGATGTAAATAAAGATTTTCTTATTTGTTACAGATTAATTAACCACATGTAAATTTTTCTCTACCAGTATAAATGAGAATATATATTGAGTATAACCTTTGTTTTCCAGATTTTCTTTGTTTTTAAATAAGAATATAGTTTTGCAGTCATTGATGGGGAAGCAATATGAACCACGAAGAGACTTTTTAATTACATCTATATCCCATATATTGTGTCAATCCAGTAGTGTTACAATACTTGTGAGAAGGTGTTTTTAAAATGAGAATGGTTTTCTCATCTTTACTACTTAACTATTCCTCAATAAAAATGGCACACATGATATTTGGGGAGATAAAGATAATGTGTGTGCATAGTGCAGGTGTATAATTTCTTATACAGGTTTATACATTTTGCTAAAGTACTTCTTTCAGTAATGGGCTTATTATATAGCCATATGTAGTCCATTTCAGAACTTAAATTGCATATAAGTAACCAGAAATTTGTTCTTGTAGCTATGCAGTAATATCACGTTTGAATTGGCTTTGTTTGAATAACCTTTGATGCTATGCAACATGTGAACCATAAACCAAAAGGATCTCTTAGAACATTAAACAAGAATATTGTAAAGGAAAAAAAAAAGTCATGAATATACAACAAGAACAGTTCTGGCCATTTCTTCCCTGAGCAGCCTGTATAAAATAGCATCCTGGACAATAAAAGTATTGATATATAAGCACAGTGTATAAATGTGTGTGCATATGGAGTAATGAAGGGAGCGTATATATGTGGGGTGTGTGTGTACCGAGTAATAACTGCTTGAGTGTTTCCTGCAGTCTACAGGAGAGAAATTTACTCCCGTGTACGATTTGGTTTTTGAAAAGTATTATGCAAAAAGATTCTGTGCTTGCATATTTCTCCTCCTCTTCCTCCTTCTTTTCTTCCTTCTCTTCTCCTTCTCTTCTTATTTTTCTTCTTTTCTTTCCTGTCCTTCTTCTTCTCCTCTTTTTTGGGGGGGCCCTGGTGAAAAGAGTTAGAAAACACGTGGGGAGCAAAGAAGATGAGTGAGTGTCTGTTGCAGATTTGAAAATCTGTATTTGAGGGAGATGTGTTAATAACATAATATTTAAAATAATAATATTTTACTTTTGGGTATATTGAATGGGGGTTTTATCTTTCTCACTTTTCTTTTGCAACACCTCATATAACTTTATGCAAAGTTGTGTTCCATAGATCCTACCTTTTTCCAGTTTAGACAAGCAGAAGTCTCCAGATCTGAATCCAAGCAGACAATGAAACTTATAGAGTGCCATTTTGTAGATTTATTTTTAAAGAAAAGTGTTGTTATATTTCTTACAGTGTCTCCAGGTATAGATCTATCAAACTTAATCAATACATTGACATGGGTATTGACTTATTCTTTTTCAAAAAAAATTATTGCCTATAGAATGAATGGATGATTATAAATAGTCTTTTAAGGAGAAATTCCTGTAAACTCTTTCAATGTTTTAGCAGTATGTTCTACCATAATAGAGATGTAATATAGCATCTAAAGAGTATCATGCTCACCCAAAATACCTATCTCTAACTGGAAACGGTGTTGGAGTAACCTAGGCCTCAATCCTTAGTGTTTTCTCTTCCATTTGTAGCCAATCATTGGGATCATGCATCTAAGCTTATGAGTTTTAAATACATGTTTATACTGATACTTCTCAAGTTTTCCCTAATCATTACTGGAGGAATATATGATTTGTGAGTTCACAACTTGGCTCTTCTGTATACTGTTCTATCTCCAGTGCCTGCAGCAGTGCGTGACTTATCTCCCAAATACTTGACATTTTAGCTTCATGTCTGGTGAAGATATATCAAACTCAAGCCCAAGATAGAATCTGCTCCTTTCTTGTCATTTCCATCTCAGTAAATGGCTTCACTATTCTCAGATTTTTCGTGATCCTAAACTAGTAATAATTCTTGACTTGTTCTCATAGCCTATATTAAACTTCTTAGTGAATCCTTGGAAATCTATCCTGATACCAACTATTTTGTGTGTTGTTTCTGTGTTTGCAATTTTTTTTCTCCAACATTTTATTACGAACATTTTCAAACATTCAGCAAAGCTGAAAGAATTTTACAGTGAACACCCAGATATCCCCACCCAGATTCTGCCATTATTTTATTGATTATCACATATCTAACCATTTATCCACTCCTCTATGTATTCATTAATTCATCTTATAGTTTTGATGCCTCTTCAGATATGTAGATATCAAACGTTACTTGCTAACTTAACTACTATCATCCTGGTCAAAATCTGGACGATTGCAATAGCATGGTAAATGATCATCCTGCTTCCATTCCTGTTCCTGTTATTCTCATACCTTATCCCATCCCAGTTTTCCACACAGAGGCCAGAGGGACCTTTTAAAAACATGTAAATAAGATGCATGTTTTGTAGCAGCTCCTTACTTATGGTTTCCACTCAGAACTCTTCATAATGGTTTACAAGACTCTACAAGTTCAGGCCCGTTTCTACCTCTCTGATCTCATCTGCTCACTCTGTCTACCTGTAGCCTTGATTTAGAACTTTTATTTAAGTGTAGTGAGTCATGGTCTTTGCATTTTTTCTCTCCTCTACTTGAAATGCTCTGCCCCAGATCTTTGCATGGGTAAGTCTTTCAATTGATTTAATAAGTTCCTATTCCAATATCATCTCTTCAGATATATGGGCCGCCCAGTCTAATATTGCTTCCCTTGAAACTCTATTGGGCTGCCTTTTTTACCTATCTTAAATTTTTTTTTTCATAGCACTTATCACCTCCTGGAGAGGGGTGTGTATGTGTCTTTTTATAGTTGTAGTAGTCTAAGAAGTTACACTGCTACAACTACATGAATGCTGGCAGAAGACATGAGATTCCTGGGTCAGAAATGATAGACTTCACTAGTCATGCCACAATAAGCAGCATGATTTCATGTTTGTGTTGATTTACTTAGCCTCT
The DNA here is from genome assembly GCA_023783475.1 of Daubentonia madagascariensis. NCBI lineage: Eukaryota > Metazoa > Chordata > Mammalia > Primates > Daubentoniidae > Daubentonia > Daubentonia madagascariensis. Next base: position 15,760,461 of record JAKFHU010001684.1, on the reverse strand, counting down.
GAAGTCCCTTGGGGACAATGTGGAGGGGCCCAGGTATATGATGTACACATAGTGGGTTAGCTTCACAGCTGAGGAACCCTGAGTGTGAGACCTAGATATGTTATAATAGGTAATAAGGTAACTTGCTTAACCTTTGCCCTGGAGCAAGACATTTTCTTTACTATATTGGACACTAAATAAATCTTCCTTCTGCTCTCAGGGGAGACCATCTATGTTTTCTAAGGCTGTTTGCTATATAAATACCCTTGAAAAGAAAGTTTGGATCAAAAGAGCAGTTAGTCCTCTGCTAGCAAGACATGCAGAAACATGAGAGACCAGGGAAAATATTTTCCCAATAATAAATAGTTAGGCGTTGGTTTGTTTATTGTCTGACTCCTCCACTAAGCTCCCAGGGCAGGAACTTAGCTTTGTCTGTCATGTTTACCGGTGTACCTCCAGTGCCTAGAGTACTGAATAACAGTGGATATTCAAATTTTTGTTGAATAAATGAAAATGTGCTTATGGAGTGCTTTGGGGATGTTAATTTTCAGGCCCTAGCACAAAACATGAACCACTCAGCATTTAAACTAGGGTGTGTGTGTGTTTGTGTGTGTGTGTGTGTATATATATATAGAGAGAGAGACAGGGACAGAGAGAGAGAGTTATCAAACATACGTATTTTGACACAAATTACATCCTGATTTCTGGTGATTTAATATTGTGTCTTTCACCTGGTAGGACACACAGAATTTACCATTGGCTTTGATATGCCTCTTTTCCATCTAACAAAGAATATTCTGCAGAGGCTGAGATGGGAAGATTGCTTGAGCCTAGGAATTTGAGTCCAGCCTGGGCAATATAGTGAGACCCTGTCCCTAAAAATAAACAAATAAATAAATAATACAGTTTTAAAAATAATATTCTCCATAATGGTGATTTTCACAGTCTCTTTCCCCAGATCCTTATAAAAACATTGCTGTGTTTTTTAGCACAGTGTTGAGTGATAAGACTATTTTGACAAGGTCCTCCTACAAATGATTCTCATATGTCTTCATAGTACTATATACACTCTCTCACACTGAGCAATATTGACTTATGTGATGATATGTAATCCAGAAATTGAGACTTTTCTGTACATTTAAGGCAGCTTTCACCCTCTACTTAACCATTAGCAACAAATAAAAATGATTATTCTAGTTTGGAGATAGAATCAAATAGATTAGTTCTAAAATTGGTCCCCAAATATATAGCTCTCTAATTATTGAAAAAGAAGAAGAAGATTAAAAGTAATATCGCCATAATAGGCATTGTCCTACCCTTCTGTTGCAATTATCATGACCAGGGAGGGCCTTGTGTACCATTACTGACACTAAAGTGGGATATACTCAGGAATTTGGCAAGTGGGACCTTCTTTATAGACTTACTTTTGAGGTTAAGAAAATAATTTGAAGAGGTTTAAACTGGAAAATTTATTTTTCAAAACTGATATACTCACAGCCAACACAGATAGTCTCTAAATTTTGCTATTTATATTTTCTTTTTTTCTCCAATATTTTTATTGAGATGTAATTCATATTCCATAAAATTCAACCCTTTAAATTGTACAATTCACTGTTTTTAGTATATTCACAGTTTTGCAACCATCACGATCTAATTTTAGAATGTTTTTAATCACCCAGCAAAGAAACTCAATGCCCTGTTTACTACTCCTTTACAAACCATAGGGAACCACAGGTCTACTTTCTATCTTGATAGATTAATTTATTCTGGAAATTTCATATAAATGGAATCATATTATATATGGTATCTTGTGACTAACTTATTCCCCTTAGCATAATGTTTTCCAGGGTCATCTATGTTGTAGCCTGTGTCGGTACTTCATTCCTCTTTATTGCCAAATAATATTCTATGTCATTTATCCTTTGGTTTATCAGCTGATGGACATTTAGGTTGTTTTCCTTTTCAACTATTATAAATATTGCTGCTTTGAACATTTTTATACTAGTTTTTGTATGGACGTATGTCTTCATTTAACCTGGAGTGGTTAATTGCTATGTCATATTTTACCTCTATGTTTAACCTTTTGAGGAATTGCAAGACTATTTTCCAAAGGAGCTGTAACATTTTGCATTCCCACTAGCAATATATGAGATAAAAATTTCCTTTTAATTTGTCTTGGAAAGAAAGTGTTGAGTGGCCTTTATGAGTTGGATATGATGTTTTGCATTGAAACAATTTTATTTTATAATAATATGCCTTTGATTTTCAATAGTCCTAATTTCTAATCTCTTCAGTGATTGTTGTCTTCTAAGTCTTCTTTAGTTGTTTTGTAAAATTTTACAAATACGGTAACTCAATTGAACTTGTCACTTTTAGCAGACACCTTAGCAACACTAAATATAAATCCTAAAATGATAGCATCTCAGAGCTAGAAGAAATATTTGCAATTATGTGACACAACTCTCTTATTGGTTGGACACAAGGAGAACTGAAGCTCAGAGATTTTATGTGCCTTGTCACAGATCCCATTGCTACTTAGTTATAGAGCTGAAACTAGAGTCCAAGGATGCTTTATATCTATACCATGCTGCTTCCTGTGAGTGACTATTGCTAGCTTCCCGCCCCTGGAACTCCTTAACAAGGGTTCCAGAATCTTTTTACTGAAAGCGACCAGCTATTTTCTGAACATGTCAGTAAGAGAATTAGGTTAGATATGTTGAAGTTATTTTTTTGATTCAACACATGTGTGTTGACCACCTATTTGTAGATAAGACAACTTGCTTGGCTCTTTGAGGAACATAATGACCTGTTAAATTATTCCCACATTCAAGGAGAACACTACTTAGTAGGGAAGGTAACAAAAATTCAAGTCACTAGAACAAAATAGTAGTGCCTGGTAAATGGGAGGTTTTAAGGTATACGGAACACAGTCTGGGAATTCAGAGAAAGAATAGGCGATTTCCAGTTGGTACAATCTAGGAAGGGTCAACACCAAATGGGTCACTTAACCTGGGCCTTAGAGGAACAGTGGGGTTTTGATAGGCAGAAAGATTGGAAATTGCATTCCAGCAAAAGAAGTAACAGAAGAAATGACACAGAAATGACAAAGGTGTGTTAAGGAAAAGGCAAGAAGTCTAGATTGATTGCAACATAGTTTGTCTGTAGGGAAGATGATCATTGAAAGATGGTTAGTCAACAAACACTACTGAGTGAGTTTAAACAAGTAATTTAACCTTTCTATGCCTCAGTGTCCTTATCTGTAAAATGGACATGGTAATAATGTCTATCTCATACAGTTGTTATGGGGAATAAGTGAATATATCTAGGGGAATATTTTTAATATATAGACATACATGTGTGTGTGTGCATGTCTCTGAACAGTGCCTGGTACTTTGTAAGCATTTATTATTAGTGGTACTTTATTATATTTTTATTTCCTGCCTGGTATGAACAAGGAAAATAACTAGAAGAGGACTTTGGCTATCAGACTAATTACGGACATTTGGGCATTTCAGGATAATTTTAATATGATTTTTCAAGCATTAGTCTTCAGATGACTGATTAAGAATTCTTGTTGCCTCTTACGGGAACTCATCTGTGGCCACACCTACGCAACTGTGACAAACATGCTACGACATGTGTGTTTCCATTGCATCACATGCTGATTAGGGAGCAGATGGGATTTGCAAGTGAATGGTGTTATGAAAAAGGAGTAAATGAGAGAGGAACACTACAAACAGCAATTTGTTAACAAATAGAACGTGCTTGTATAACCCTGCATTTTGGTACATATTGACTGATTTACATTTTATCCAGAATATATTTTACCTGGTGCTTTTGATACTAATATAAAGTACCATGAAGATATGTCTCGTGTAAGACAAACTTACTGATTTCTAAATAAACACTCCTAGTACAGAAAATCTTTTTAAAAATTAACATTCAGTCTCTACTCGCCAATTTTTTCTAGGTAGTCCACTTATCTTTCTTATTTACTGTAGACGTTGATTCTAATAACTTTTTATAATTACCCATTCATCACATCTGCATAGTGAGCCATTGTGTTTATCAGGAAGATAGCCTAAATAGAACAGTATCAATCACATTGTGGAAGGGACACATCTTTGGTGGCCAGAGATGGTGGCCGTCTTTGGACTCCAGTGTTGACTTTCCTAGTAGGTTATTAATTGTATGGTCTTAGAACCTTGCCAAAAAAGGATGAGATTTGACTGTATAATCTTCAAGATCTACCTCAACCTTAAATTCTATTATTCTAAGTACTTCTGTTTAAAATCCCGCTATTTATTATTATCTGATTACCTTTGAAGAAAATTTAGCCTGAGGAAAAATTATCCAAAGCCATTAAACATCCATCTTTGAAAATCATCACAGTCTATTGTCCAATCTGGGTGGGGTATATCTCCATATTTTGGTGTGGGTTCAATAATGTGGCTGTGGATATGGATGATAAGCAAAAGTCACTAGTCTATGATTCATATCCACCTCCCTTCATTAATGGCCAGCGGTACTTATACATCCTTTTTTGAATAAATGGAATTAAAAAATTTAATACTAAGAAAACAATAGTGTTAGGTCAAGGTACTTAGTTTATGGCCACTGTAACTGGAACCATATGCAACAGAGCAATTTTAGCACAGGAGAGAGGGTTAACCACCACTTTTTAATTTCTGTTGCAAGGATTGATGTGGGATCTCTTTTTCTAGTGTTTGGTTCCAAGCCTTTTTGGAAATAAGTTGGAGAACATGGAATATAACTCAACTATCCCATTACAAGGCTTTTCATGTTTAAACAGGGAACACCCAGTTGAAACCAGACTAGAATTTAAGGGATTTGTCCAAAACCTCTGCAACACTTATAAGCAATTAAAATGTTCATAAGTATGATCAAAAAAGGGAGAACTTTTGACTTTCCAAAAAAAAATTAAAATCAAGTTTTTCTTTATGAAGAAAAGTTTATAAATCTTTATAAATCAAGATTAAAGGCAAACTGTAAGGTTTTATAAGATATATTCCAAATGCTAGCAAATGCTGGAATATGATTCAACTAATTTGTTTAGATATATCTGATAATTATAGAATATGGTTTTCAGGGTTACATTAAATTAAGGGAAATATAGGATGAACCTAACAATAGGCACTCTTAAGTTGAGTTTCATATCTCTATCTTTAAATAAACTTTTAATGTATTGCCAAATAAAACAGTGTAGTGGTTACAGATCAAGTTCATTGTTGATCCATAAAATTAGAGAAGGCATTTCACCTTCCCCTTCTTAAATATAAATATACAATGCCTTGTGTATTCTAAAATACCTTTGAATGTCAGCAACAACAACCAGCCATTACCCCATTGCCAGTTGTTTTACCCCACCCTTCCATCTCTGTCATGGATTGGAGGAGAAACTGAGTAAGAAAAATACAGCCTTTTTAAAAGAAAATGCCAAGTACAGCATTCCTCAGTGTTTTTCTTTCCTTTCATGCAAAGAGGACTATGAAGAGTTAAAACATTTAACTAGGTGGTCTTAAAACAATTTTTTTCACTGTAATTTTTTCACTTAATTTCAAGAGTTAAAAAGTAACAAAAAATATTTCAATGGTGCATGAGCCCTGCACTCACAAATGTTCAAGCTGTCATTCAGTTGAGTTTTGCAGCCTCCTTTTCTTCTTAAAACATGGGTAATGCTGTTTAATAACTTTACCAGGAAAGAAGTGCTAACAGATTTGACTAGTGTATTCCTCACTGGCTCTCATGAAAATGTGTAAGTAATTTTGTAGCTAAGTGTGTTTTAAAGTGTTGTAGTCCCACCTTTGTGATTTGAAAGCCTGAAAAATGTCAAATTTTAATGCAAAATGAAAGAAAAAAAGAATCAGGAAAATATGTACAACATGTGGGTACAGATTATGGGCAAATATAGCTCTTATCCTTCCCTCCCTATATGCATGTTTATAAGATATGAATAAACTGAATTGTTTGATGCGGGCCCTCTACTCACAATCCACCAGACAACTTTTATTTTAAGAACCCTTTCTAGGCTGTGAATTTTTATTGCAATTTTCTGTTAAACTGTAACAACTATGATGTTCATCAGTTGGATCTTATGAAATTCTCCAGATTTTTGAGGCTCTCAGTTAATGTGTCTGGTCACATTGAATATAAATTCCAGGTTTGTTCAACTTCTCTTTTCAGAAAGCCGCTTTTGTCTTTTGAAGCAGTGGCTAAACATGGCATGCAAATAAGATGACCAAGCAATTGCTTGTATTGTCTACCTCCATCAGGATTCAATTCTAAACTTTCTAAATATGGGTTGCTATAGGAGTTTATGGCTAACCTTTGCATTTGAAGATGGTCTAGGAGGTGCAAGGATTTACCTAGAAGGAGCAATCTCTATGAACTATAAGGAGGGGGTGAGAAGGTATATTGGAAAAGTGAAAAACTGAGCATTTGAATGAAGTGAATTGGACTAGCGTTTGACACTCAACTATATAGCAAGTGGACAAGTTGATATTTAGTTCTATGGATTGTTAACATTCACATAAAACAGAATTATTTAGCATTTACTGAATCCTTTTTGATAATCAATTTGGGATCAAATGCAAAAGAACATGTGTCTGCTTTGTGTGACCCCAAATTCTTCCGTTTTCCCTTTGAGCAGATGACATGCCTTCTTTGCTGACTGATATTGGTTGCTAGGAGAAGTGCACTGGTTTAGTCCGTTCTTATCCAGCAGTAAAACTAAAGAGTGTATTGAGTAAGAGAAAGAGACAGAACACAGTACAGGCCATGAATCATGACTTGTCTCCAATATGTCCACTTTGCTCCCATTTTTTTCCCTTTAAAAACTTTTGTTTTTACCAATGATGCTTTCTTTCAGCCATTATCTATAATCCTTTTGGAGCCTGAGGGGATGAGGGTTGCTAAAGGGAGGCTGTGCTGCTAAGAGTCCACTCAGAGCAATAATAAAAGCCTTGAGAGTTATTCATGGGGCCACATTAGTGAGAATGCCCTACTCAGTGAATAGCATCAGTCAGCTGCCTTTGAGATTGGGTGATTAATACCTTCTGCTTTTAATGGGGGGAAAAGGCAGACAAGGAAGGTCTTCATACTACTTTGGCTATTTTGCAAATTAGATCTTATACATTGTCAAAGCTTTTGACAAAAAAGTTGCTAAATTTTCAATACCTGCAATAGTCTTTTAAAAAAATAGTGTTTTATGAACCGTTAATTGTGGCTACTCTCAAATAAAATTGAAATGATAAAAATATCCCAAATGAGCACTTAAAAAAATCAGTTAGACATTTGTATTTTGGCAATGTTTGTGATGACATCAAACTAAAAACATGCTGTTAGTGATCATATTCAGAATGTTGTCTAGGCAGATCTATTTCACAACATCCAAATAGCATTTTTGTTTATTTGATAAAGGAACTAATTACAATACTCTTGAGAGTTTAGAGAAGCATCTAATGAGAAAGTGTTAAGGGTGGCAGGTGTTGGTTTCCCATGAGCACTTGGATTTAAGGGACAGTCTGTAATTTACAAAGAAGTTATTTTTATATATATGCCTGTATGCTTGTATGTATAGGCTAGTTTAGCATAAGGGATTAGAGATAATATCATTATAACCTCCATTATCTTTCCTTATATCTTTTGGTTACATTGTATACATGGAATGGTTCAAATAAAATTGCTCTAGGTCTAGGAAACTTGTCAGTCATATGAGGTGTATAGATAGAAAAGTATCTGGTTTTCGTGGTCTGTGTGTGGTAACTAGAAAATACAAGGTGATGCTTTTCTATGATGTTTTTCAGTAAGATTCCAATGCCAAGCAGGCTGTTAATATTTAGATGGTAAATTAAGCCAAGACTTAGTGTCTTTTTTAAAATTATTCTAATTCTACTCTCCAATTTATATTTTAAACATATTTTTTACATAGCAGCCTAGTCTAGTCTTCTGTATATACTCATGTTCATTCAAAAGCCTTTACTTTAGTCTGAATATGAGAACAAACAACATTTTAAAGACTCTGTGCGATGCTTCCTCTAACCTGTTTTCACTCTGTTGAAGTGAAATATCTTGTTAAGAGGCAGTAATACCCAAGGGCAATCAGAGATAAAAATGTAACGATTTGGTGGGTGATGTCTAGAGATCAGCTTTAAGTGAGGTCTGATTTAACATCTTTATTAGTGAAATAAAAGCAAAATGATAAAGAAATTACATATCTCACCAGTGGAAACTCCCCAGAACCTCACCTCCCCACCCTCAAAACCACATAGAATGACTTACACAAATTTAGGCAGAAAAAATTATTAGTAGAGTAAAAACTGCTATTTGGTACATAAATGTAAACTAATTCTTCAGGGAAATAATCAGAAATCTAGAAATCTAACTAGAGAGAGAAGCCAGCAAAGCAATAACATTGAAAGGGCCCGGGGGATAAGCACAGGAGTAGGGCCAAGAAGGGAAAGTGATTCAGATTAGGAGTGTTATATTCCAGTTTAAAGGTCACTAGGTTATAGTGCCCATTTAGGGTGTATTGCATCACTGACTGGGGAGATTCTCTTTCAATGAATGTGGCTTAAATGCAATTGAAATACTTCTTTCATTTTGTACTTCATTGCCAGAGCATGAGAGAGATTTTGGCAGAATAGAAACGGAAGTTAGTACAAAGACAGATTCTTTAGGAAGATGCCAGTCTGCTTAAAACTAGAGAAAGATTTTCCATTGAAAAGTTCAAATAGGTCCCTTTTTATAGAAAATATAGCATCTTCAAAACCAAGACCAAATTCACAAAGCTTTCTAAGAGAAATTTCCTATCTTCTGTCAGTGTACAGCAAGGCCCATGTTTATGTCTTAGTCCATTTCATATCTGCTGAATTACACATAGCAGGGCTTAATTGAGGTTGGGTTAATTTAATTTGCTCTTTATAGGCAGTTTTTTGTAGAAACTTATACAATTTATGCCATCTGACCCTAGATAAATCGTAGAGTAATACTTCCTGTTGAAGTCAAGGGTCCACCTGCCAGTAGAAGAAAGTATTGCATAGAGTGGGGGAAACTTGGACAACAGCTCTTCAAAAGAAATATGTCTCATTTAACAATTTGGTGGTTAATGAGGTTATGAGGCCTGAGGATAAAGGCCAACAGAAGGTTGTACAAGTGAGATTCTCTGCTCGCTGCACAATGACATGTTGGCTCATTTTCCCCAGTCCTCAGAATTCTCCACAATTTTTGTTTCTTATGTAAGAGATTGATAGAAATAGAATGGAGCCAGTATCTCAGTAATACAGAGTAAAAATAAGTTAAGATGGGCAGTGAGAGGTAATGGATGCCAATTCCTAGAGTTTCTAATTGGTTTTATTTTATCATTTGTCAATGCTGTGGGTACATATGCATGCCAATATTTGAAAGTAATATGGGCAAATTTTGCCATGACATCACTGCCACCAGTGATGGAGAGGAGCCTGAACTCTACAAAATCTTATCTGTGTGTGTGGGTGTGTGTGTGTTGTGTATGTATGTGTAAAACTTGGTTAAAGTATAATATATGAGTAATGAGGCCAGGCGCAGTGGCTCATGCCTATTATCCCAGCACTTTGGGAGACCAAGGCATGAGGATCACTTGAGGCCAGGAGTGTGAGACCAGCCTGGGCAACATAGTGAGATCCCATCTCTACAAACAATTTTAAAAGTTAGCCAGGCATAGTGGTGCATGCTTGTATTTCCAGCAACTCAGGAGGCTGAGGTGGGAGGATCACTTCAGCCCAGGAGTTCAAGGCTGTAGTGAGCTATGATCATGCCATTGCACCATTGCACTGTAGCCTGGGTGACAGAGTGAGACCCCATCTTTAAAATAAAATAAAATATAAAATAAAATAAATTAAATAATATAATCAGTAATGAAATTAGAGCCCCTAAATCAAGTCCCTACATGCAAATTTTGAAGTTATGGTCCATTAATAAGTACAGAAGCACTCATTCTTTTTTAGAAATACCAGCTAAAAAATATGTTCACCTGGAACTCTCCCTGCTATGATTTCTATGCATTACTTTTCTATATATTTTAAATTTTCTCTTTTATTCAACTTCCACTGCATCTTTCCACCAACATGAAACCCTTTTGCATCTAGTATTCATTGTTCTGTGACAAAGAGTGTATAAATATTGAAAAGAATGGTCCTGATATTAGGGGTCTCTGCATAAAATTCATTGCACTGGTTTTGTGATTAGGCCAGTAAATTGCATAATGTATTGAAGAAGGGGCTTTCATTCTCATAATAGTCTGTGAACTCAATGGGGACTACTTTGCTGAGAAGGCATATATAAATGAATAGAACTAAACAAAATCTCATAATTAATCTATAATAGAAATATACGTGCCCCAAAAGAAAATATGGTAGACTCATTCTCTTTTTTCTTTCTGCATTATGATTCTTTGACATGTTATCCTATTATAGTATTTCTGAGAACCTTCAATATCCATTCTATGAGAGGGTTATAATGACTTTGAGAAAAATATATTTTAATATTTGGAAGACTCATTTAAATATAATATATCCACATATAAACTTATATAAATTGATTGGATTGTAACTTTGTGATATAAATATAACTAAACTACATTTTTGTACCCTAAGGAGCTAATCAAAGCCAATGTGGGTTACTTCATTATACCCAATCCTGATTGGTATATTTCTGTAAATTTATATAACTACCAGATCATTTCTTACTTTTTCTTTTCTAATATTAAATTAAAGTAGGGTTAAGTTAACCAAAATAATGTTTATATGGTGAAATTTGTTTGGCGAAATGGTGATTGTGGTAAAATATAACTTTTTAAGTAGTTGTGAAATGCATTAAATTAAAAAGGTAAATAGAGAAGTGGAACTATCCTTACAAATGACTGCACAATACTGGCAATATGTCTTTGGAGAGAGGATTTAGCACGTTTTGTAGGTATTTATCTCACACAAAGAAAAAAAAATTTCCTTCCGTGGGAAAACATTAGATCATAGGAAGGGCTGAAATATTTGAGGCTACTTTGTGAATCCACACTCAGTCTAAACAAGTTCCAACAAGATAGAAACCTCAGAACAAGAAAAAGGGAGGGTGGCTACAAAGATGTACCACTGTGTTTCCCAGCTGTTTTCTCTCTAAAGTAGCTGAGACTTTCTTTGATGAAGTCATCCTTTCTCCATCCATTTGTGTAAGAACTTGTCCCTCCGCCCCCACCTTCTTTTTTATAAAGAAGGCAGAATTTAGCAAATTTAGTAGAGTTTATACAGACTTAATTTTGTTTGATGAGATTCACTAGGATCAGACAACAAAAATACTCATAAAAAAGATATATATTTGTAAATGAAAGATTCTAGTACTTATTATTATATCAAAATTCATGCAGTGCTACTACTCATAAGAAGACACAAGTATGGTATAACATTTCATTTTGAACTACAAGAACCTAACAACATCTAATTTCTTTGAAATTATGTGGCAATTAAAAAAAATTGAAGACAGAATAATACTGGAAACTCAGCATTTAGGAAAAATAGTGTATTGGTTGTAAATTACATAACTTTAAATGTAAAGGTAACTCAAAATTCAAAATTAAAGAGTATACATGTACACATGTGTAATATATACATAGATGAATATACACATGTGTACATACATATACATATTTGTGTATGTATACCTACATATAGTATTATAAAAGAACTTACATAACCAAGTTCTTCAAAGGCTTTGACACTTGTATTTTTTTTCTTAGCATTCTTGTGAGTTAGTTGCTAACATGCAAGCTATACTTTTTTGGCTGCCAGAGGGTATTTTTAAAAATATGTGTTTGGGTTTTGATTGAATTTAATGTTATTAGGGATGTGTGTGTTGTTTCTATCAACAAAAGGTCTTCACAGTGTTTTATTAAGCTTTCAAATATCACTTGAATAGAGTAAGTGAATAAAAAAGTCTTGGCTTAGATGTTTTTAGCTTGATAGCCACCTATCTTTGTTCAGTTGCCTTGAGGCAAAACATACAGAAATTGAAAGTACAATACTGTCATGTTTAGTTACCTGGAAAGTTCCAACTAAATGTAAGTAATATTCACAACAGCCTTGCTATTATAATTTTAAACAAAAGATGATTGTATGCCATCTGGTATAACCTGTGTACTTCTGGCATAACATCACTAGGAAGGACTTCCAACTCCCTTCAGGGTTAGTAAAGATCTCAAGTAAAATTTTCAGTACTCTCAAAAAACTAACAGAAAAAAATGCATCTGTGAAATATGGCAATAAAGTATAGCTGCTTTTTCAATGCATATTTTTCTGCTATTTCCACATTTATGATTGTTGTTATTAATTGAGGTGGTAGCACACAATCACATTATGTATTATTTATTAAAATGTATTTAATGAGCATCTGCATTGTGCCTGAATACTTGTAATAGTGTGGTGAGCTCTTAGTTTAGTGGGAAAGACAGACAATACATAATTACACTGAATAGGTTTGTACTTGTAATTGAATTTAAGTATTATAAAAGAATAAACAGATTTAAAAATCTACAGAATTTAGTCCAGTAGGCCTGGAAACATCCTTGGGAAAGTAACATTTAGCTTCAGGCCTATAGGATTAGAGATGGCTATGTGAAGAGTAGGATCTGGGAAGACCTTCCAGGTTTTAGGAAGGTTCTTAAGAGGACAGGGAGGAGAGAACCTGGTACCTTTTAAAACATGAAATAAAGGTCAGGTGGCTGGGAAAGTTGTGATCAAGGGAAGGTGGAGGGAGGAAGGCTGTCCTGGATGACACAGATTATGTAGGTAATAATAAAAGAAAAACTTAAGCACATTTAAATTTTAAAGAGTTTATTTGAGCATGCAGAGATTCATGAATTGGGGTAGCACCAGCTTACAGGGGGTACTACTCTGCTGAGACAGGCAAGAGGGGAAACTTTTACAAAGTATTTGCAGATGCGAGACAAAGAAAAAATTTTCATTGGTTAGAGTACAAAGTCCTAGTAAGAGGTTACTTGGTGGTTTTTGTTTGGCACAGTTTCTTGTTTCAATAAACTATTTACCTTGGGCTGTGGTTTGTTCATTGAAATTGAAATTGCCAGAGATACCTCAATATAATGGCCTCCCAATTAGAATTTTTTAAAACAATTCTCTCCTTTTGGTCAGCCTCTCGTTTATGAGAGATTGACCAAAACTTGGGTATAAGTATCACTCTCTGTCACCATCATGGCTGGGTTTTCTTTGTCTCAGTATAGAACTCATAAGTCATGACATCAGGCTCACTGAAGAAAGATTCTTTTTGTTATTCATCTCAGTTTTGTGGCTCTTATCACAGTGAGGCCACCTGGCATACCACTGGTGGCTGAAAACGCACATTTAGGACCCTTGGGAGTTTATACTGAATCAGGGAGATTGTCATGGTGACTTATCAGGAGAATAATACTAAGAGACTGGAGTATGCGCCTTAGCCAAGGAGATACTCACCAATTTCCTCACAAACCAAGCCAACTAATATTTCTATGGAAACAAAAAAAAAAAACAAAGACCAATGATGAGAACAAAGTATAAATTCAGTCTCTGTGTTCAGAGGGTAATTTGTTAAGAAAATTTTAAAATTTGAGCTTGAAGCAATTAGAATGTCTCTGGTTATGGCATTAGGCGTTTCGGTCTACTCCCTGTGTGGTCCGTACATCAGACATGAGGATTGTCCTCTGAAATTACATCAAGTTGTTCATCTCTAGCTTGTGGTGTTTCAGGAACAGAGCAGTTTTTGTTCTTAGTGATTCCAAGCAGGACAAAATTGGATTAGAGGAACCTAGAAGAATTCAGGATCTAGTCCAGTCCACATGTAGATAATAAAACTCAAAAACAATGAACAAGACTACTTTTAATTTCATATACATTTACCTAATTTACTTGTTCTTAACAAGTATGCTTGAATTGCTCATGAAAAATTTCATGAGACATTAAATAAAACCAGCCATTGAAGGAGTTCAGGAAATGTCACCCAAACGTATTCCCTTATGGTATATTGATTGTTTTGAGCTGAAGGCACTTAAAAGATAGAAAATGCAGGGAGAGGCTTTCTATGGACTCCCCTTTTGTGCCTACAGACAGATCCACTAAAGGAACCCAACTGCTATCAATCGCTGCCTTACACCATCATCTTATGTTATTTTATTTTAATTGAGAAAGCAGGCAAGTATCAAAATATCATACAAGCAAATAAACTAAAAAGTTAATCATGGTTCTTCCCCCTCCCCACCTTTTTTTTTTTAACTTTTGTGACTAACATTCATCAAGCAATTCATGTTCACTACACATTTTACTCTTTGGTAGGATTTATGGTTTTATGGTCTTAAACGTCTAGCAGAGGTAACACAAAACTGACCAGCAACTCAGGAAAAACTGACAATTCTAAAACTATTTCTATTTTTATTTTACCAACAATTTAAAAACTAGCTTTATTTACTACTTAAGTCATGTGAACTTAGGGGAAAAATCACATTTGGGTCAGTTTCTATATTTCTGAAGGTTTTAGGAATAATTTCCACGAGCACTCACTTATTCCCCAAGACAACTTGAATAGAACTCCTTTAAAGGATTTTATTAATTGATTTAGTAACACCATCTAAAAATATCACATATTCATAACATACATACATTAATACTAGGACATGCATAAACATGTAGGCAGAAGCAGATAAACTTGATTTAAGAGTCACCTATTAGGAGAAGTCCAAAGGTCATTCTAGGTTGTTGATTGCCCTGGAGTTGCTATCTGGAGTTGCCATAATAACAAGGTCATTAATGTGGAAGCCTTTTGTTTCTTATCTCCTTCTGAGGTCTTTTGGAAATGTTCAGCTAACCTAGCTAAACATGTAGCTTCCCCACTATCATTTGGGTTTTTTTCTTTCTTTTTTTTTTGATAAGTCAGCCAATGTCTGTCCTTCTACAAAGAGGGCAGCTAGAGTTGGCTGGATTGACTGGAATGCCATAAGGAAAATAAACCCTCCATGTGGGCTTTGAAATGAGTAACAGATTTATCTTTCTTTGTCTGCAGGTCTGGTTGCTTGACCAGTCAGCGTGAGTGGGGAAACACTTTAGGAATGGCTTCCAAAAGGTTATTTGCATTTTTTCAAGCTTTTTCTGGCCTATATGTGGACAAAAAATGGGGACTCATGGCCACGGATGTCATCCTCAGGATGATACCATTCTGCCTCTTGCATCCATTTTTGAGCTTCCACAGGTCCTATCAACATGTGTTTAACTAGATTACTGAGCTCAGGTTGGAACCCATTAATAAATAAGGCAGACAGAGCACATTCTATGCAAGACAGGGATACCTTTTATTATTGCTCTGAGCTCAACATTTTGGTCAAGGCCTAAGGGTATTTAAAACCTGGTTGATTTGAGGGCCTCACTTTTATAAACATTTACCTAGTTCTTTCTCTTTTTTTCCTCCCTTTGAGGTAGAAAGACAAACAAGTGCAAAAGTTAGCAGATTCAGAGTAGACAGAGGAGGATGCAGAGAAAGATAAAGCAGTTAGAAGCCTCTTCATGGCATTCAAAATATATCCCATTGTTTTTGAAGTGTTTGGGATCCTTTTTGTTTTGTGCCCCATAGATGATCAATTTTGTTTAGGTTAAAACTTCCCTGTTGTGGCCACCAAAATTCTAAATTATTTCTGGTAAGATTCACCTATTTCTCTAGAAAACCACAAGCTCTGAGGTGGAGTCCTAGATTCCCTGGATTTAAATGAATCTACTCTTTTCTTTCTTTCTGGAACCTTTCCTACTGGAGGTCTTTAAACCTAATTCAGTTTCTGTCTAACCCAGTCAGACACCTGAAGCTTCCATGTAGGATCCAGTTCAGTTTCTGTCATGACTTCTGAATCAAGTTCAGATAAAAAAATGCTCAAGCAAATTCATAGAACTCGACACAAATTGTAGAATTCATGTATCTGAGCGTGCTTACTAGTGATGGCCTCCAAATGTGCAGCAAGAAGCAGTGAACACAGGGGCTCAGCTGGACACCTATGCCTGCTTGTTCATTGATCCCAGATGTCATCATTGGGTGGTGGCTTTAAGACCCCACTTCTGACACCAGAACTTATTAAAATATACATAAGCACATTTAATTTTAAAAAGTTTGTTTGGGCATTCAGTAATTCATGAATTGGGGTAGCAACTGACCACAATAATTTAGCACTCCACTAGAAGTAGCAAGAGGGGGAAATTTTCAGAAGCAAGACAAACAAAACAAGACAAAACAAAACAATTTTGACAGATTGGAGTGGACATTTCCTAGTTAGTGGTGGTTTCTGATTGGTGCAGTTTTTAATTTCAGTTTGTTGTTTACATTGGGCTTTGGTTTGTTCATGTTGAAATTTAAAGTGTCAGAGCCACTCCAGTCTAATGGAATCCCAATGAGAATTTTTTAACCATGTGTCTCTGAATTTTATCCCAAGGAAAATAGAAAGACATTGGAGGATTTTTATACTTCTAGGGGAATTTATAGGCTGGTAGAAGAGGCCTACTCATACATCTGAATACTGTAGAGCATGATAGGCTGTTAGCTTAGAGGTGGCCTCAGGGAACTATGGAAGCATTTTGGTTGGGAATTGAAAACATTCTGGGGGTGAGAAAAGGATCCAGAAGTGGATAACTTGGGCTAAGTTCAGAGTAAGTTTTAGCCAGTGGCTATGCCCAGCCTCCACCCCAGACCAGTTAAATAAAACATCTGGGAGAGGAGGCTTTTTGTCTGTTTT
Source organism: Daubentonia madagascariensis (assembly GCA_023783475.1). NCBI lineage: Eukaryota > Metazoa > Chordata > Mammalia > Primates > Daubentoniidae > Daubentonia > Daubentonia madagascariensis. The sequence continues at coordinate 15,743,684 of JAKFHU010001684.1, read as the reverse complement.
CTAAAAGCTCTCTCATGTGATTCTTGATGCACATCCAGGGTGGATACTGAGAAGATGGTGAGGAATACAATAGGAAGAAGTTTCAGAGGAATTGAAAGTCAGTCAGTGACACTGGAGCAAAGTGGGTGAAGAAGGGATAAGTTTAGAGAGAGATTTAGGAGTGTGACTAAAAATTTTTTTGAAAACCCGGTTTCAAATAGGTGCTGCTGATGAAAGTTTGACAGGATCTCCTTGCTTCATGAACTCATGTAACTCTTTCTTCTTTTTCCCTGGATTAGAATTTACTTGAATTACGGTGATTTATGTACATGCTTTATGAATCACACTTACGTTAAGCTACTTTATGTGAAGAGCTGTTTCCTCCTTACTTGTTATTGCTTGTAGCAGATAACAAAGCAACTTATGCATAAAAAAGTGTTCAATGAATATTTGTTGAATTAAATTAAGATAGCCCATTTAATTCAGCTCCTCTTTGTCCCTACTTGTTCTACATTTAGCAAAAACTCTTTCCCCTTGGTTTTGGTGAATTCATCAATAGTGTGTGCAAATTAAAAATTATTCTATTCATAATTTCCTGAATATATACCATTTAAGTATTCTGAATTTTGATTGGGCCATTTCCTATCTATACTTGTGTCTTTAAAAACCATTTCTCATTTAAGAACTTCCATAATCAACCCTTTGTGTTATACTTGTCAATTTACTTACCTAGAGGAACGGGCAAGCTCATTTTCTTCATGTTAACTTTAAAGCCTGCAGAAATATGAATATGCTTATATTGCTATTGTTAAGTTTTCTATTATGTAATGTCATAAAAGGAAAGTATCTGGGTTCATTTTTTTATTTGATTACTTTTTTTTTGTCATAAATAATTGCCTTTATTTTTAATGTTACCTAAAGAGGATAATGTACTAAATTATATTGCTTATTCTTCTCAAACAAAAGAAACTAAAGTATAAAGATTATTTTATGAGTTTGTAAAACAAAATGCAAGCAATGAAAAACTAATATTGAGATATATTTTCATACAAATTGCAATTTTATATTATAAATATTTAAATAAAATGAATATTGAATAATTATGATATTTAAAACATAATAAAAACAGATTTCATTCCAGAATATAAAGTGTAGAAATTTATAACAATTTTTAAAATTGGGGGCAGATAAATACTGGAATCAGAAACCAATCTATTAACATATAGTAATGATTTGTGCTTTCTCACTCAAATATTTTTATTTTCTTCTGAGGAAAAAGGGAGAATGAATTATTTTCTATGATAAGATACTTGCAATAATGATTCCCTAATATTCTCAGGTCCCACTTTTCCATAAGGTTGATGACTACCAGGGGAATATGTAGGTTTTGATAGCGTATAATGCTTAGCTGAAGGCAAAAATGGGTTTCTTGAAAATGACCAGAACTGTGTGACTCCCCAGATTTAGAAGGGAGGGGTGCTAACACAATATTTTTATTCAGTGATTCTAATGTAAGGAGGATCTGGCTTAGTCATGGGCACTAACTAAATCATTTAAACAAAAATTAGAGGGAACTGCATATAAAATAATAATAATAACAATAATGTTTAGTAATATTATCACAGTCTTTCCCCAAGGAGCTTCAAGGACTTGGCAATTGTCTCATTAATTCTCAGAAGCTCCCTGGGAAGGAGCAGAGCAATAAATCACATATTGAAGAGATGTTTTAAGTAGGAGAGTCAGTTGTATTCTTAATAAATACAGGATGGTGACCAAAGGTTGCTAATCAGTTTTAGCGAAATAAATTTATTCTTTTTCTTTAAAGAAATGAGTGACCAAACAAAAACTTTGTTCAAAGTTAATTGTAAAAAACAGTGCATTGTTTCCCTTTGTATTTTCATCTAAACCCAATTACCTATCATTCCTATGACCTATTTCCAAAATTCCATTAAAGTCAGCAAGTAACAAGATTCTTAGCAATCTTAAGTCAGATGTCATTTGACTATCGGTGATCAAGATTGAGAGCACCTTAAATGAAGAGTTTCAAAATCAATGGCCATCATCCATACTATTGATTAAACATTTTGTTACCTTACTAATGGTCCAAATTTAAATATTTCATAGAATTGGTTAATTTTAAGGAGCAATTTAAATAGTAAAATTATATCATTGTTCACATTATTAATTTGAAAATTAATGAAATGTAAAGGTAAATATATGTTTGTCTTTGAAAATAGTGCCTTGTGCTATTATTAGATGTATAGATGACCTTTCCACTCTGAGGTTAGAGTTCAAATTAAGCCTCAGTCCTAAGTAAATTGAGATGAATGGTTTGGCCAGTGTCCCTGGTGTAAAATAGTCCATATCACAAAATCACCATACATCTGTTTTTGCAAAATTGGCATAATTGGCATTCTCCTAGGACTTTGTTGGCATCAAAGCTGAAGCTATTCCTTCCTACTAAGGAAGATTTTTTTCTAGGTCATGGATTTTTTAAAATATCTATAAAAATGGCCCAGAATATGTCTGTTCACTTGTGACAAGGGAGAATTATGTCTCCTCATAATCAATTTGGTAAATGATAATACTATAGTAACAATCTAATACATTTACTAAGATGGGTGCACCTATGGGAAATGGTGAAATAAACAGATGGAATAATTTTGAAGAGGCCACCTCCTTGATCTTATTAGTAATTTTATAAGTACCTTCACTTAATTATATTGAGAAAAATCATGATGTCTTTTATATTCTGATGAGTTCAATGTTATTCACATATCTCAAAAAGCTTAAAAATTTAAATGCATAATTGTAATATTAGATGCCAAAAGACATTTGGCAATAGCAACTCAAACAACATTAACTGCAGTTGGAAAAAAAATTGGTTTTAAAATCAACTCTTTGTTCCATAGGTTCCTGTGTTAATTATACTTTAATTATATAATTTCTTAAAAATTTTATTTTCAATTTGAAAAAGTTCCTTAGCCAGAAAAACTCTATGTGAAAAAGGTGTTTATATATTGTGTTGCCCAGGAATCACACAACAATGTGGGTACAGTCAATTAAAGGACTAAAATTGGGGAAATAAGTTAATGTATAGAGGTGTATATGTTAAGGTTAAAGATACACTAATTTTAATTATACAGTTAATCATGATTTTTTAGGGGAAATGATTGTGTTTATTTTTCTAGACACTTTTTGATACTACAAGCAGGTAATCTGAAGAATTTGTAAGGAAGGGTTGTTTAGTGTTGTATATTGGGAGATTATTTTAAAACATATGATCGTTACCCAATTATCCCTCTAGTTTCTCAAAATAAACGAAACAAATCTTTGCTATCCTTGCAGTAATTTTTAAAATCAACACCCATGTTTGAGTTAGTAGTTTTTAAACTGTTCATTTGCTTTTGGTTTAAATATAATTTTAAGGAAAAATCCTCTTCCCCTCTGCCCTCCTTCCCTGCTACACATACACACACACACACACACACACACACAGAGCAAAGAAAAACACAAAGCAGCTTGTATTTGTTGGTAGGCCATAGCAATTTTTTCCAAAGATTTAAAAAATTATCTCTACTTCATTTTTAGTGACTATACAAGTTGTAGTACTGGATTAACCAAAGCTGTCATTTATAGTGGGTGGACACTAGTCTCCCAACAGTTGAATTGTATACTAGGTACTCAGTTTTGCTTATTCCTAAACTTTTTTTTTTTTTTTTTGCTACTTGTCTGTGATATTTTTATTAACATCCCTATTTAACAGAAGTTAAGCCAGTGGACAACTGGAAGTACAAAAAAGGAAGCATTTTATCCACACATACTAAATTAGAAAGAATTGATACATGTGTTTCTAAAATAAGCTGTTTTTGAGTTAGATATGAGTAAAAGACTAAAAACACCGGGGCAAGTGTCACAGGATTTTTTGTGAGAATAACATTAACCACGATAGCATGTGCAAACACCTAGCACTAAGCTCAATATAGACTCAGTGCTGAATTGAGTATTTTTTTCATATGTTCTTTAATGAGTGTTGCCTGTTCTCTACTGACATATCTTTAGCCTCAGAGTACTCAGACCTTCAGGAAGTAGATGAGAAAACCATGGCTGTAGTTAGTGTGAAAGAGTCAGCCTGGGAATGAGCCCTACATGTTATGTTTTCTTTCAAAGTTACCAGGTTATCCCAGTTTGTAAAAAGGATGCACAGAATGCTTCAGAACTTTTTTCTCTTTTATTTTAGTAATGACTGCTTCATGTATTGAATTTCAAAATCATAATTATTGGTTCCTTACAGGGATACCTATTCAAGTTATAATCATCAACTTTAAACACTTTTGTCAAAATTTTTGCTGTTATCATCAACTCTAAACAATCATGTCTAAATTTTTGCTTTATTTGTGTTTGTTTTCGTGTTATCATTCCTTTTTTTGTTCTTGATACGTTTTTAGTTCTCAAAATACTTATAAGTATATATTTGCAAAATGTTCCAACAAAGGCACCATTTAGTCTTTTGTCATCATTTTTATGGAGTTGTAACTAAAGGGAAAAGTCTGTCTTTTATTTTAGACTGGTACTTCTCTCTCACCACTGGCAATGCATAGGCTTTTTGGTTAATATTTATATCAAGGGTGTGAACCTTAAGTGATATGAGCAAACATATTTTTTGTGATGAAAGAAAGCTGTAAGTCTTCTGTGTTCCAAAGAGTGGAATTAAGACAGCTTTTGCAAAGATGTTTCCTTCTGTTGTGCTATCATTTCTCAAGGGAAGTGATAGAAGCCATTTTGTTTTGACTCTTTCAAATGAGAATGAACAAAACACCCTATTGAGAATAATCTTTGTTTAGATGAACATTGTATAGAATAAAGCATAATCATTTTCTTCCCTTTGCTAATTTACAAAACCTCCTACCAAACAGTCACTTAACAGGGGAGTTTAATATTTACTCTAAAGGGAAATATATCTTGAAAGTATAATTCAAGCACATTATTCATTTTGGGGAAATAATGGATGGCATGAAAACAGCATGAGGGAAGGCAGAACTGGAAGTAAAATATGTGAATAAAGCCTTTAATGTTTTTGTGAACATTAAATTCAACATAATTCCACAGTACGATGCCCAACCCACCTCCACAGGCTAGTGTGTTTCTAGGCTTTGTTAACAGAACACATTATCTGAAATAAAGGTGGGCACACCTTTGGCCTATGGGTCAAATTCAGCCTGCTGCCTGTTTTTTGCATGACCCACAAACTACACAAATCTTTTTTTTTTACATTTTTAAACAGTTAAATATAAATCAAAAGTAGAATAATATACTGCTCATAAAAATTGTATTAAATCTAATTTTCTTGTCTACTAATAAAGTTTTAGTTGAACACAGCCATGCTTATTTGTTTAAGCACAGTGTCTGGCTAACTTCTTGTTACAAAGGCAGAATTGAGTTGCTGTGACAGACACTGTATGGCTCACAAATTCTAAAATATTCTTACTTGTTAAAAAAATTTGTTGATTTAAATTGTTAGGAGTGATACTTGTGGTTTAGTGTGTGCTGCTGGACCATATACAAGATAGAGTCAGACAAACTGGAATCGAATGGAAGAGGTCACTTAGAAAAGAGAATTAGGAGGAGGAGGAAGAGGGTGTTTTTTTTTTTTGAGACAGAGTCTTGCTCTGTCACCCAGCCTGGAGTGCAGTGGCCTCATAATAGCCCACTGTAACCTCAAACTTCTGGGCTCAAACGATCCTCCTGCCTTAGCCTCCTGAGTATCTGGGACTACAGGCGTGTGCCACCACACCTGGCTAATTTTTCATAGAGACGGGGGTCTCACTCTTGCTCAGCCTGGTCTCAAACTCCTGAGCTCAAGCGATCCTCCTGTCTTGGCCTCCCAGATTGCTAGGATTACAGGTGTGAGCCACCACACCCATCCTTGAGATAGGTTTTAAAACATGATATGAAAAATAGTTGAAAGAATGAGGATGCTTTGCCAGGCAACAAAGTTGATTGGGATCATGATACTCTTTAAATATCTGCAATTCTGTGGGACAATGATTAGATTTGTTATATATAACACAAAGGGGCAAAACTTGAGTTGGGAGCAGTAGGTGAAAATTTTACTGAAACATGATGATTCAAGTAAAAAAAGTAAAGAGTATACTAGTAAAATTATGTTTTGGTGGAATCTTTTTTTTCTTGTAAGTCAGTGACTTCTAGTACTTCAAATATTCATGCATAAGTCATTTAAATACTTGATGGGAATGTCTGGTGGTGGTTAGACTGAATGATTTTGTTATTCTCTAATTAATTCAATAAATATATATTGAGCACCTCCTTTGTGTGAAGCACTCTTTAGGCACTGGGATTAGAGCGGTGAGCAGCACAGACTAAGTTTTTTCTCTTCTTGTACTGACTTGGTAGGGTCCTTGAGTGGGAGAGAGACAATATGTGTGCAAAAAATCAAAGCAAGTGTTGGCAGGGCCATGCTCCCTCTGAAAGCTCTAAGGAAGAATCCTCCTGATGTGGGTTGAATTGTGTCCCTGAAAAAACATTTGTTGAAATCCTAACCCCTAGTACCTCAGAATGTGATAGGGTCTTTACAGAGATAGTCAAATTAAAATAAGGTCATTAGGGTGGGTCCTAATTCAATAGGACTTGTGTCCTTATAAAAAGGGGGAATTTGCCAGGTGCAGTGGCTCACTCCTGTAATTCTCTCTGGGAGGCCAAGGCAGGAAGATTGCGTAAACCCAGGAGTTGGAGGTCGCAGTGAGAAAAGGGAATTTGAAGACAGAGATAGAGACACAAGGAGAATCCATATGAAGATGAGGCAGGGATTGGAATCATGCATTTATAAGCCAAGAAATGCCAAAGATTGCCAGCAAACCACCATAAACTGGGATAAAGATGTGGAACAGATTCTCCCTCGCAGCCCATAGAAGGAACCAATTCTGTTAACATCTTGGATTTGTACTTGTAGCCTCCAGAACTGTCAAACAATAAATTGATGTTGTTTCAGCCATTCAGTTTGTAATACTTTTTAAGATAACCCCAAGAATCTAATACATTTTCTTTGCATTTTCCAGCCTCTGGGGGCTCAGGTATTCCTTGGTCTGTGCCAGTGTAAATGCAATCTCCACTTCCACCTTCACATGGACTTCTCCCCTGTGTCTTTGTGTGTCTTTTTCTATCTCATATAAGGATACTGTCATTGGATTTAGAGCCCACTGTAATCCAGTGTCATCTCACCTCTATCCTTACCTTACTTACATCTGTAAAAAAATCTTATTTCCAAATAAGGTCATATCATGGGCTTCTGGGTAGACACGAATTTTGGGGAGACATTATTCCACCCACTGCAGCTGTTATGCCTAGAGAATTATCAGCAAAGGGGACAGGAGCAATAAAAAAGGAAGGTTTAAAAAAGGCAAAGAATGGGATAGATAGGGTATTATAGGTGCCTGTGAGTGGTCCAGATTTTATTCTAAATATAAAGAAAATTTCTTGGTGGGTTTTAAGCAGAGAAGTAGCACTTCACTTATATTTTCAAGAGGTGTCTCAGGCTATTGTGTAGAGGGTAGGCTGTTGTGAGGAAAGAGTGGAAACAAGAGGATGCTTTTTGGGTCCTTGGGAGGAGTGGGTGATGCTCAGTACAAATGGTAAGAACTGGGCCAGGTTTGGAAGACTTGCTGCTAGATTGAATACGAGCCAGGATGTAATGAGTGGTATGTTCCAGACGGGGGAGAAATCATGGCTGGTTTCTTTATTAAGTTTTCTTTGCTTATCTATTTATTTTAGTACCAGCAGACCATGTGTGTTTCAGAAGCTGCAGCAGGTTATGCTGTGAAAAGAAAGTCTCCCATCTAGCTCTGTCTCCCAGTCTTTTTACTTTAAAAGCAACCACTGTTAGCAGTTTAATCTATATCCTTCTGAGGAAATATTCTATGTAGAACTTTTTCCTTCTAAGAAGACATGTATCTCCTGCTAAATTAGAGCTATTCTTCTTCCATAAAATCCAATAAATAAACAAGTTTCCAAGTCAGGAAAACTTACTTTTAAGAAGCACCTGCTCATTCAGTAAAAATATGTCAGTAAACTCTAAAATAGCATTAAGTTAAATAAAATGAAGCTGTTGGTTTTATTATTATATGTGTGTCCCTTACAACTGTTGAATAATGAATACTTGCAAAGTTAGCTAAACCTTCATAGCCCAGGTTTCTTGCCTAGGAAACAGGAAAAGCACCTCCTCCCCCGTTTGCAAAACTCACAAATGATAAATGAAATGGATTCTGTTATGCATTGTTTCTCCTCTCACTTCTTTGAGATGAGTGATGGTGTTTTGGAAGGCATTGTCATGGCACAGTTTGCCTGAGGGTCATCGAGTCCATTTGAGGTGAAGGCTGGGGTTGGTGGTGTGTGTAGATGCTCCCTCCTGTGAGCCACTGCTGTCTTTGCACTCTTCCAGGATCTTTCTAGGCCATTTAAAACGTGATTAGGAAAGCATCAGCTTCCTATGGCAGAAGGATTTAACATAATAAAGTTTCCTTGCTTGTGTGAAGCTGAACTATGTCCTGTGAAGTCCATTTTCCAAATAAATAACAAATCTACTCACTACTGTGTGTCCTCACAAGTTACCATAATCTACCTGGGTTACTGCAAGAGCCTCCTAGTTGATGTCTATATTTCCACCTGAATCTTCTTAGAGTAACTAGGGCAGTTTTTGAAAATGTGAACAAAATCATATTTGCTTCCTTAGCTGTTTAAAGCACCTCAACTGTTTCTATTGCACATATGACAGAATTGTAATCGTTAACCTAGCCTTATACGTTCCTACATATTCTTGGCTGTAACTACTCACTTTTAAACTTTATTGCACTACCATTTCCCTTATTCTGTACTCTGACTACACTGATGTTATTTCAGTTTCTAGAACATACCAAGGTCTTTCCTGCTTAAAGACTACCTATGTTGGATACTCTGCCAGGAATGTGCTTTTCCGGTTCTTACCTTGGCTAACTCCATTCATCTTTCAGGACTCTGCTTCAGAGTCACTTAACTTACAGAAGACTTTCTTGCCCAATAATCCAAATTAGTTCTTCTTGTTATATCCCCCTTTATTACATTTATCATAATTTTAAAACATATATTTGTATGATGTATACCAGATAGTAACCTCCATGAGTCTCTGTTTTGTTCACCAGTGTGTACTCGGTGATGAGCAGGTAGTGAATGATCAACATATATAATTGTGAATGAATGCATCGTATGTTTAATATGTAGTAGAGATTGTAAACTTTCATCACCCTTCAAGTTTGTGTGCTTTGTGGCTGGGTAGCACATTAATCTGTGTTTATGTAAATTCAGAATCGCATTTATATTTATTTACTATAAACATACCAGAATAAATTTCATTTCTTTTTTCAGACGAACCGTTAAGGTCATTATCATTTAGTTCAATGCAATGATTAGCAGAAGTCGAAAAGGAAATCATTTTAAAAACACGAACAGGCAATGACATAAATAAATGCTAAGCCTTTATTATGTTCGTAGTATTGCATCTTTTGAGTGGTTTTGCACATAGGTATTGAGGAAAATGCTTAATAGGTATGAAAACAATTGCCCTTTAAAAATTACAGCAAACAGGTATTTATCCAAAGGGGGTTAATAAATTGCTCAGGGGAAAAGGGTTGTAATTATATTTAATCACTATCATTAAAAATAGTCTTTAACAGGTTGAATGTATTTAACTCAGTGTTCTGAATACCAGGTAAACATTGGCCATTATTTTTCTAATGTTTACTATGTCACAAGAAATGAACAGAGTGAGAGGAACACATTTTTATTTGTTAAGAGATGAAAGTGTGCTATTTCTGAAATCACCTGTAGGGTGAAGTAAATATGAGAGGAAATCGTGTTTATAATTGTTTAAATTTCATTGAGAAGATTGCTTTTCCATGCAGAAGAGGGGAAAAGGTTGTGAGAAGCACATTACAGACAATAAAGATCAAGGGGACAATATGATTAATTTGAAGTTAAAGTAAGGAAGGTCTCTCATTTGTCACCCAGTGCCAATTTGCAGTAAACCTCAGCATTTCATCAAAGGGTTGCTATGTACTACTTTAAAGCAATCAACTTTCCTGAACTGGAACCTTGGGCCTTCCTGAATTCTCCTCAAGAGCACAAAAGTCCCTGTGATTCATCTTCTCTTCTTTTCTGTCAACATGAATATTAAGTGATTTCCTCCCTAGTGCATTATTAAGTTGTCTTATTTAATGTTACTTTCTGGGGACTGCACAGCTTGACCCTCACATTGAAGGGGAACAGATAGGATTGTCTTACGGATGTGGTGTAATTCTACATCTCTAAATATAAACTTATGTAGAGTCGTGAAGCTTTATGCCTAGTCGGTGATTATGATCTAAAAACATTCAAAAAGAAAGGGAGTAAATGACAAATGATGTTTGTTAACTAGATCATACATTTTAACTTATTTAAAAGTAGCTATTTTGATAACCATTTGGAGTATAAATTAATGCAAATATAAAAGTGTTCCACATTTACATTACAAATTGAAATCCTGTGTGTACAATGAACACATTCTCATTAAGCAGGTGACGTTAATATTTCATTTTTATCACTACCACTGTGAAAATTTATGAATTATAAATGCAAATTTAAATTTAGATTTAGCATAAATATTCAGGTATGTTTTGATTGTTTTCACAAATATCAGTAGGTTATGTAATTGCATTTTTTGTTCTCCACGCCTGGGAAGGCCGCCTTTAAAGTGTCACAGTCTCATCCCAACTTATATGCTCTCATCTTTTTTCCTAAGGTTCAGTTTTAATATATGTCCCCTTCCACCTGTGCTGTAACTCTATGACATGAAAGAAGTAGTTAGGAACAGATGATTTTTTATGTATCTTGTTTCCTGGCAAATGCCCACTAATGCAATTAGTTACATTCCTGAGAGGGTCTTTGTATTTATCTATTATATTTTGAATGAATCAAGGCAAAGTATTTTCTAACACATTATGGTGTTTATTAGTTCAGCTGGTTTGCTGACAGATGTTTCCTTTAGGATGGACGAAGAACTAATACAGCTAGTTGCATTTAAAAAAACACATTGTGTCCTGGGTGAACTCATGACTTTGTATTTCTTTCCCATTTTTAGAGTAAGTCTCCCTAGAGAAAATATCATCTTTATTGTTTTTCTCCTTCTGTGATGTTTATTAGTGACTGGAATATTACCTATAAATATATAAATGATGAATGAATTAATTAATTCAGTCATTTGAAGAACTAATATTACTTCAGCACAGCATAAATGTCCCTAAGGGCAGGGCGAGATGACAGTGTAGCAACCTCCATGAACAATTAAAGTGCTATATGTGGGATGTTGCCTTGCTTTTCTTTATCCAGTCTTGATAGGAAAGACTTAAAAATGTCACACTTTGGATTGTCACTCTTTTCAAGTAAAAGTTTTTGTTATGTTTCATAAAATTTCATAGTTGGAAAGTTGAATACATTAAAACCTAGCTTTTAGAAAATGAGCCATAAATCAAAGGGGAGAAGTCACTTTGCTTCTGGTCAGTGAGCTGTGTATACACGTATACATAAAATACATCTCTTTATATAGTGACATTGTAATTTAAAAGTTGGCATTTGATATTAGCATTATAGAATGATTTACCAGGTGTTTTAGGAGTTATATCTCTCCTGCTAATTTCACTTGGTAATATTTTTTCTTGTTGTGCTTGTATCTAAAGGTATAGTATGTAGAATGCTACATAGAAATAGGAATACTCCAGATGAAAATATTGATGAATTTCAGTAATAAGGAAATTGGGAACAATTTAGAATTCGAAAACTGTCATTTACAAAGATGATCTCACTTTATCCTGAACACAGTATATAGAAGCAAATAGAATTTTCAATCCACATCACAGATGAACAACTAAGACTCAGAGAGGTGAATGTGAGACAGAGCCGGGCCCAGAGCGGTTTGTTTTATTCACTGAGCGGCGTGTGTCACTAGTTGTCTCAGGGCTGATATAGAGGTGGATTGGTGTCTTCTACTGTCCCCCAGTTCACCAGGGCCCTCTGGTATCTCAAACTGGATTTCTCTGGTTATTTTGGACACCCAGTGACCCAGCCACCTGCAGGTTTTGTCTTTTATATCTTATTCTTGTAAGAATTGTAGAAATAGATTCTACATTCAATTGTTCAAATCAACTGTAAATACTTTTTGTTATGCTTTATGAAGGAATTTTGACATTTTCTGTTTCAAAATGTTAATGAGACTGACTTATTATGTATCATGCACTCCAAGGTCGACTGTGTTCTAGATTTACTACATTTCTTGGATTATCTTTCAGGCTCTTCTAACAGCAAAAGTCTTCCTGAGGCCAGATCCTCATGTGGTCCACCATTGAATACATTAATGTTCCTATTTTATGGTGCCTTGAAATCTGAAAAACAAAAGAAAAATTGCAAAATTTTTAAGTACTATCAAGACATACTGTGTAAGAAGTATGGTTGAAAATTAATGAAACAAACCTCATAAATCTCATGTGAAAAGTAGTTTACTATAGTGTTTGCCTTTATGTGTCCTGGGTCACTTATTTGTTTATTTATTTTTGCTAATTACTATGTCCCTACAATGATGTTTATTCCACAGGTAGTGCTGTCCAGTCTGCTCATAGGGGAATGTTTAATCTGTGACCTTAATTATGGACCACAGCGGAACTTCCATGGGAGTGAACATCAATGCTAGCCAGGGGCTGTATTCTTTATGTCACATATGCTTCAGTGAATAAATTACTGCATAGTTCTGAAATTCAGAAATTGATTTTAAGAATATATTGGTTGACCAAATTTGGATGTCCATATGACTGTGTGGTTATTAGACAAACACCTTTAATCCCATAGATTACAGAGGATAGGTTTTTAGACTACACAGAATTAAATAATATTCTCACTCCATGTTTGTTAACCGAAATAAAAGACAGATTGAATTATAAAGCTCACTTGACAAATGAGCACATTTTGCTCTCTTCCTGTAGTTTTCTTCTCTTGGCTTTCGTATCCTGTGTTTCTTCCCAAGCAGTGTTATGCAAATGAACCAATTAATGGTAGATAAAATGGTCTTCCTACCTCCCAGTGTTTGTAACTAGAAGGGCAATACCGTAAGTCACGTACCTATTCAGTGGATTCTATAGGCCACTGCGAGGGTCTGATTAGCTTGACTGTGGAAGACAATCGCAGAGGCATCTGCTTGGTTAATTTTGAGGGAAAATTTACCAGATGGAGGCTGAAGATTTAAGTGATTAGAAGGTAGTAGATTGGAATACAAATTGGATTAAAAGAAATTAGATTGATATAAATCGAATTGAGTCACAACAGTTTGTGTTGTTCGTATCAAGGGCCAGTGGATTATGGGAGAAGCAGATGCTCCAATGCGATAGGAATTAATGTGGCTTTGACAGTCCATCTGCGAAGGTCTGAATATCTAGTACATCCCTAATCTCTCTCTCCATTTATCAATGCCATAATGTTAATTAGTACTTCATTCATTAAGTTACTTACAGGAGAAAAAAATCTCACCCTTTTCCCCTCTCTGCTCGAGAATTTGTTATTCTGCCAAGAATTGGAAAGGTCTCTTCAGTTGAGCTAGCTACAGTTGACTGTAAGGGGTAGTAGACCTGTGTCTTTTCCCTCATGCGTTCAACTGCCTTTGGCATAAGTTCAGTAAAGCTTGAAAATATTTGCTTATGTATTTCTCTTCATAAATATATAGTTATTTGGAGACTTATGTTGATGCCTAGGTATGGTTCCACTAAAGAAGAGTAGATATATTACTCTGATAATATAATTATATATATTGTATGTTCTGGTTTTTGTAAGATATTCACTGGAGTTGAATGTTTTGTTTAATGGATCAAAATATTTAACATTAATATTGAGTGGCAGATTCCTCCTTGAGGAGGAAAATGAGGAAAAATTTGTTCCCCTGATTCTGTAAATATATTTGTACTCATATGTGCATATGGGCATGTGCGTGTGTGTGTGTATGTGTATATTTGACGTCTAGGCACTAGTTTATTAGCTTATGGAAAATTGTAGGTTACTAACACTATTATATATTTTACTATATACTGTTTGGCCCTGATTATTAAAGAAAAAACTTAAATGATATTAAAAGAAATACATAATCTTAAATATTTGTGCTTACATTGGGAATATGATCCTTTACAATCTAAAGAGTATTGACAAGGGAGCCTCATTATTACACCATTGGCCATAGCGGTGAAATTCAGCATAAGGCGGTTTTGTCTTGGAACCCATCCAAGGGAACTAAGCCAGTGGAGATCCAAAGGTGATCTCACCTCTAAGGCAGTTTGAGGGTGTAGACTCTAAGGACAGCCATGCAGAAATGCCCCTGTGTATAATAATCAGGCAAATACAACTTCTGGAGACTAAAGTGATGAGATGGGCAAAAATGGAACATCGAATCTTGTGATGCAAGAAGCATGTCATTAAAGGTTGTGCCAAGTCGTTCAGAAATAATCGTGCTACTGGCAAACGCGGGCTGCCTGCCAGTGTGCAGGCTGGAAGAATTTCTATTTTTGTTATGTGATGGAAGGCAGTGGCTTGTGCAAAAGTGTATTAAGTGTTGTAAAATTCTTGGTTTATCAAAGAAAATTCTGTGAGCAGTGAGCTCTTCAGGCAATGTGTTTAATGCAGGAATAATATATAGATATAAATATAAATATAGACACACATGGTCACTTCTCACCCAGGCTGACCTGGGGCTTCTCCTGCATCCTCTCCAGACTCTGATACTTGGGTGGTTTTTGTAATCACTCTTAATGTTGGTTAAAGAATCTGATATTTTAAAAATCCCCATATCTTCTTCAGAAATAATCTGCCTTCCAGGAACCAGGACTGAACTGGAGGTCTGTCTGAATCCAGAAGCTATGCACACTATTTGCTTAGGCCCTATATTTAAATACAGTACATGGCCCATTTTTCCAATTGTATACTTACTGATCTAAGTTGATCATAACTAAAAAGTGTATTAAGCTAGATTTCCAGGATAATTTCAAAAAGGAGAAGGAAAAAAAAAAAAACTAAAATGTAAGCCTGCAATGTGTAAAGTGTAAAGCAGAATTACTCATTGCGGTAAAGAAAAATCACTAAAATTTATTTTTTGCTATTGCGAAAGGGATTAAATGCTACCTAAAAATAATTTAGTATTCAGGGGTCAGTCCCTTGTTCCTATTTTAACAATTTACTTTTCAACCTAATTTTCAGTTGTCTAATTGGTGGCGGTTGTCTTCATTAGGAACCGTCAGTACATCAAGGTGGTGCTTATTGAGCCTGGTGAGGTCATACAATGTGCTCTTATTCGTGCCTTTGTTTCCGTGACTGATCATTGGGTGTTTAATACCTTTTTTAGCCCCAGTGAGGCTAATTAAAGAAATCAGTTGCTTGTAAACTAATGACAACAGAGATACAACCTCCTCATTTCCTGACTGTTGATGGACTTTAGACTGTTGACATGTATTTGCTGTGAAATGTTCTTCAGCATTTTTGTGAATTTGGGTTCAAATTACACATACTAGACAAATATGTACTGAGGCTGGTAAATATGTGTTAACTACTATACTATACTCTTTAATTTTTTTTTACTACTGATCTCACAGGGAATGTTTGGGGATTATATTAAGGCCTCTATTTAATAGGTAATATTTTAAAATTTTATTTAAAAGTACTCATAAATCAAATGGGAAAAATCAGCCAGATTATATCAATGCCTACATCATCATTTCAAGATTCGTATCTGAGGCAGATGGCCCATGGACCCAATTTCAGTATGGGTAGTTTAGATAAATATTTCAGGCACAAGTTATGTGAATGAAACAGAGGGTTCTGCATCTCATTTTTTCCCCCTGCAGTCAATGTATTTTTCCAAATTTGCAGTCAACTCAGAAAATGAGAAACATAGCCAAGTTTTAATATAGTAAATGATGTTCTGGCATCTTTGACTATAAATCAGTGTCGCAAAGACCTCATGGCAGCCTGAATAAATGCTGTCCAAATAAATGCCTAACCCGGGCGTGGTGGCTCAGAGTTTTGTGCTTAATCATAAGACTCATGAGGCAATTTGCTTAATCCTGGCTGCTTAAGCTGGACTTAGAGAAGTCCGATTTGTAATTCAGCTGGCTGAATAAATGGATTTCTACTGGCCAAGGGAATAAGAAGAATTTAGAACACTCCGTGCAAGTTTGAGATGATATACCTGGCCAACCTACTTGTTTGTTTGTTTAAAGAAAAGCTACACCCAGCTGTTCTAAAATGCCTTATGTGTTTTTCTAGAAATGGAGTGATGAGGAAAAGGAAAGAACATACTTGGAAGGGAGAAACTACAAGGCTGTTGGAATGATGCTAGTGTGAAAGTGAGTTTAGAGAGAGATGCCAACCATGGAACAAGAGAGAGACACAAAGCTGGAGAGAAAAGGAAGAACACACAGAAATGTATGAAAAAATGGCTATGAAAGTGGATATGACATAAATTGAATAGTTAAAAGTCACAACTGGGATTTTGACCACTAGAGACCTGAAGAAAGATGGAGATGATGTCAGGAAGGACAGAAGAGGATGGAGTATAGGAACAGAGAGGTGAGAGATCCACTTTGAGATACATAGAATTTGAGGCAATTACTGAGCATTCAAGTGGGCACCTGAACAACACCTGGAGCTTTCCTTAGCTGGAGAAACTAAACTAGAGATTTGGCTATTGTCATAGAGATAATACCTGACACAGTGAGAAGGAATGAGTTCTCCGTGGAAAGCACTGAAGGGAATAGTAGAGGTCTAAGGCACACATTGGGAGATATTAACTATTGAGTCAGAAATTATTAGACTCAATTCAAGCTTTTAGTTCAATAGTTTACATAAAATTCAAAGATTATTTTGTTTGTTTCTCCCATTTATGATGGAAATTTATGACAAAAGTAACCACTAACAATGTTCTTTTTTAAAAAAATGTCAACAGCACTTCGTGTATCTCTAAAAAACCAAAACTTAGTTATTCTTGCCTCCTTTGAAAGCAGGATACCCACATGAAATATTAAGAAAACATCCCTACACTCTTTGACAATTTGTACGCTTTTCATTTTCTTCCAGACTTTCAGGTGCTGCTTGATTATAAAATCCAAATTGTCAGAGTTTGATGTATTGAATACTTGACAGTTAAAGCAACTTCGTACATTTTAAAAATACCACCCTATTCTAAATTATCGTTATTCTTGTCTTTCAGAAACACTATAACTCTGTACATTTTCATTCCCCTGCCTGTCAGCATTTTCCCTCCTTTCCGCATAATCCAGAATAATTCTGGGTGTTCCACTCCTTTTGCTTTGTGACAAGAAAGCATTGCATTTCCAGAGTGGCTAGATGGAGGTTAATACCATGCCCACACGGTAATAACCTGGGAAAACCTGGTGACGATCAGTTTCATTTGATCCCTCTTCTGATAAGGCTTCAAAGTAAACGGACTGAGTGGAAAATAACATTTTCATAACTTTTCCGGAAACTGCAGATTTTTTTTGAGAGATCCAAGGAATTGAGTCTCATATATTTTAGTGAAACATAATTCAAGCAGAAAAAGACCATTTAAAAACATTTATAGCACTCCCCTTTGCTGCTTTCCTCCATTCAGGAAGAAAAAGTTCTTTTTCCCCTCTATGCACACAGAATCTTTTAACTGAAAAGTACACTCAGTATTCCTGTCGCAGCAGCGATGTTATCTAGTGGTCATTTTGCTCTGAAACAGAAGACATCTCTTGAAAAGAAATTTAAAGTTTCATTGAATCACTCACTTTTCAAAAGTCATCAACAGATAATCATGAATAGACAAAAATGAAGAGAATGTAGATCCCCAAATGAAAAGTATCCTGATAATTAAGGTAACCTATATTCCTTATCTACTAAAGTAACTCCAATTTGCTGCAGTCTAAATGTAACCAACCACTTGCATAACCTTATTACAGATGTCATACCAAAATTATTGTGATTTATAGAAAAAAAACTAGAGAAAACGTTTTTCTGAAAGAGATCAAGTTACGTTTATATTTATTTATTATCTTAATGCAATGCAAAAGTGAGGGGAAAATTCAAACTCAAAAATTTTCTACAGGATTCTAAAAATTTGAAAACAGATTTTATTCCAAGCTTAAGAGCTATTTGTAGCTGATTAGACATGGCCTCTCTTTGACTTATTTCATATCACAAGTCTTGTCTAAGATGTTTTAATTACATTCCTGCATGACGTAAAAGTGAATTTAGATGTATGTCCTGCAATTACCTCCCCAGAAATGCGATGCTGCTACCTCTGCTCAGTTTGGTTAACTTTGAGTACAGTAGCCAAAGATGAAGTGATAAGTCCAAATTGTATTCCGCTACCTTTATAAACCTCTTTACTCCCAAGATACAAGCTTCAGAAAAGAATTCCAGCAAGTTATTGTACAATGTAAAAATAGTAATAATAATTTGGCCATTCCCACTGTTCAAGAGAAAATCTTTCTTTTCATCTTGGTATCAGTATACTCTTCTTTGACTTGGGCCTTTTACTGCAAGAGGTCTAGCCTTAATTTGAGGATACACAAAATATGAATAGGTACAATTTAGAGATTTCAAGGAAAAATATGTTGCTTTAAAAAGGAGAAAATGATTTTGTTTTGACCACCCTTTGAAACTACCAATAAGAGTTAATTTCAGACTATGTTCTGATAATATTGCTGTTTCTGTCCTGTCATTTACTTGACATGTTGTTATTGTGCCCTCAACAAATTTTGTTTGATATCCTTAAATCCTGTCTAAACATATAATGGAAAAATAATCAAAAATAGATGCTTCTTGTGTATTAATCATGCAGTGATTTCAAGATTTTCATGAAGACAAATTATCAGTGTTAGTATAACCTATTTCAATAAAATAGTTTAGAGGAATGCAAAGAGTTGTTAAGCACCAATATTTGCTTAAATCTCAATGAATATAATTTACAAATCATTTCTGCAGCATGCCTAACAGTAATGCCTGGTATTAAAATTCTACACATCCAATTTACCATGAACCACAATAGAAGCTTTCTTTAGCGGTTATAAAGACTTTTGCTTCTTTTTTTTTAAAAAAATTGACACATATTTTACATATTTATGGGGTACATATGATATTTGTTACATCATAGAATGTACAAGGATCAAGTGAGGTTATTTGTGGTGTCCATCACTTTGAGTATTTATCATTTCTCCATTGGGAACAATTCAAGTCCTCTCTTCTAGCTGTTTTGAAATATACAATACATTGTTGTTAACTATTGTCACTCTACTTTGCTATGGAACAGTAGAACTTATACCTTCTATTTAACTTCATATTTGTACCCATTGGCTAACCTCTCTTCATCCCCCTCACCCATCCTTCTCAGCCTCTAATATCTATCATTCAACTTTCTACCTTCATGAGATCAACTTTTTTAGCTACCACGTGTGAGTGAGAACATGCAGTATTTGTTTTTCTGTGCCTGACTTATTTCAATTAACATAACCTCTTCCAGTTCCATCTATGTTGCTGCAAATAACATGATCACATTCTTTTTTATGGCCCAATCATATTTCATTATGTATATATACCACCTTTTCTTTATCCATTCATCTGTTGATGGTCACTTAGGTTGTTTCCAAATCTTTGCTGTTGTGAATAGTGCTTTGATAAACATGCAGTGCAGGTTTCTCTTTGATATACTGATTTCTTTTCCTTTGGATAGATACCTAGTAGTGGGATTGCTGGATTGTGTGGTAGTTCTATTTTCAGTTTTTTGAAAAATATCCATACTGTTTTCCATAGTATTTTTACTAATATAGAGATTTTTGATTAAAATCAAAAATCTTATAGCTCCATTGAGAGAATAACAAAAGTTACATGTTTATTCATGCATTTATATAACATATTGATTGAGCACCTAATATTTTCACCTTTAGAATTTAATACAATATATGGCAAAGCTGACTTAGATACAGAGCTATGAAAAACATGGACCCTTCAGGGAAATGGAGGTAAGGTATGTCATTCAGAATGACCTTCAATTTGGTAGGTGGGAACAGGAAGTAGCAGAAAATCAGACTAGAGAGATAGGCCAAAGCTGTATTTTGAATGACCTACTATTGTATAAAAAGGTCTGTATCTTGTAGAATGGTGGTTCCTTGTCTTTATGGAGTCACATACTCTGTTGAGTGTAGAGATTATACTAATGAAAGTATTATGCATTATAATAATGCTAATAATGGTAGCAGGCATTTACTGAGTACTTACTGTGTACTCAGCACATGGAAAAATTTAATTCAATCTTCCCAGCAACGTTATCGGGTTGATGCTGCCACATTTTATAGATAAGGAAACCAAGATGTGGAGGGGATAAAAAAAACTTGTTTGAGTTCACACTTCCTTCCGGTATTTGAATAAGAGCGATTTCTAGTCAGAGTCCTATAGGTGGAGAATCTATATTAACTGCCAAAGATGTCCTTATCATTTATTAAAAAGGCACATGCACACATACACACAAAATTTTGCATTCAATCTCTGAGGTTTCATTCCTTGCCTCCATTCCACAAAAGCCAATCCATGGTTTACAAGTCATATTTAGAAAGATATCTAGTTAGTTAAGGTAACTCAGTTATCAATGCAGTAAGATTCCCATCTTAGACCAACTTCTTTAGTAGTTGAATGATGATTGGAAGTTAACAAGCCTAAAATCTGTCATTGTGTGTATCACTTTGACATGATGTAACTAATGCATTTGGCTCATGACAGTTATACATTTTTTGATAATGATTTAGCCATTATTATTTTAAGGAAATGTCTGGGTCGTAATATTATTTTCAATTCTGTCTGTTAAAAATTTTTAGTATACTATATAGTAAACGAGTTTATCTGCAATTTTAACTGGGGTTGTTGACTCTTAACTTAAACTTATAATAAAATATGTCAGGTTAGAGGAAAATATGGCAAGATTTATAGGCAAATCTTTTAAAAACTAAATATTTAACAAAGCTTAGTGCACATGTGTAAAATGTCATTGGTGGGGGAATGGCGTTTTCTGAAAATTGACCCTGGATCCTTTGGCATCTACAGATACTAAGATTAATGCTACTGCTATACCTAATTTTCAGAATATATTCTTTAGGAAACAGAATAGAGGGCCAAAATTTTACCACTCCATTCAGAGTTTATTAAATAGGAATGTCATTTTCTGGTGACCTGTTCATAGTTTCCACCAAATAAATATTGATGATTTTCAGAAGATGAAACATTATTAAGCAATTTAATGAGTTTGGAGATATTTTATTGCATCACCTTTTGTAAAGCCAAATGCAATTTAAAATCACATCAAAATATTATAAGTATGATAATAAGAAGGTAAATTTCAAAGATATCTTCCTAGAATAGGGATTGTTTTTGTCATTGTAAGGCAAATCTGCATAACCCATGAAAACCTCTGACTGGGTGGCAAATCACTCTTTAAAGAATGCTTTCAACCATGTAAGATGTAGCAAATTGATTTGAAATAGTATTGAATGAATGTCCAGGTTAATATATCAGGTCCTTACTGATTTGCTGGAAAATGAATTTATAAAGTAGGATATTAATTTATTTCTCAGGAGGAAAATCACCCCTAACAATTTTCTGGAAAACTTTCAGGTTAGTGGTTTCAAAATTTCTCTTCAATATTACATAGATATTCCCAGGGGTTCATCTTTGGATTTGATTGCCTTCATCTACTGATTCTAACTTACACAAACCAGTCCTGCATTCCCTTTGGATGTTGACGCTGTATGCCTCTGGTGCCTACCTGCTCAGGCAAAGTCAATGGCTCAGCGTCTTAGATGTGGGCAGCTAGAAAATGTAATAGTATTTTTTAAAGTGATTAAAATTTTCTGATGAAGGCACTGAATAACATGGAGTGGTGGAGAAATATCAGAGGGAAAAAGTGCCCCAGTTTTAATATTTTTAGCAATTTCTGTTCACAGTAGATAAGTAAAGATCTGAAATACAATTGTGAAAATCAGAGAAAAAGGTTTATGAATCTATATTTGTTACCCTCTCCTGAAAGAGCAACCCATTCATGCTGAATAAGGAAGGAAATTTTGAAGATCTTTGATGAAGGTTGTATTAATATTTTACAGAACGAATTAAATATTTACTTTTCAAATAACTGTCCATATATTGCCAGTTGCTGTTAGTTTAAAATGATTTATAGAACCATGTATTTATTGCCAATGTAAATAAATTTCATAGAAATTTAAGAATAAATTCCAAATGTTATATAAGCTATTTTTAAATGTCTTTTAAATAATTGTTAACTTTCAGAGGATTTTCTAAGCAGACATGTAGATAACCATTGCTTTTGATAGCAGACACAACATCTACAAGAAAGAGCCAACCTTCTTGATTTATACTTTTATTAAGAGTATGAACATTAGTCTGAAGTGTGTATCTTTAAAAATTTGCTTTGTATTCATAAATTTAAATTGCTATCCATTATCCTTTCTTTTAGATATGTCTGTTAAGATATCATTGCTGTGGCAGCCATTAAGAATACGATCATGTTACAGATCAATGAGTTTGTAGCAATTTACTGTTCCAGTTGCCTCAATTTTGGGATGAAGAAATAATACCATAAAAATGTTTAGGCAATTGCGTTAAGGTCATGAAACTAACCATATGATGGTTCAGAAAGAAAAGCCAAAACAAAACAAAATGAAACAAAAAAACCCCTGAAATCTGGTGCATGAGACTTTCAATTTAAGACTTCCAAAATATGGGTAAGAAGGAGGGGTCTAGAGAAGAAAAAATCATCTTAAAAATAGAGTTTGGACTGACAGCTAAGATAACTATTACCTTCTAGTATCAGTTTTTGGGGAAGAAACTTCAGTTCTTTGGTACTCCATTTTTTTTTCCTCATCTGTAAACTGGAGATTTGGGATAAGAAGACTTTGATAGCTCAATTTCCTGCCTGTTGGACCTGGGAAGCTAGGTTACAGGGACGCTGCAGGGCTCTGTATTATACAACTGGAAACTTTCAGAATCAAGGCTGCCTTCTGAGTTTGATAAGACACCTCTTGTGTCCTTGTCAATTCCCATTCACACAATAAGCCCTTTAGTTTTAGGACATTGAAAAGCCATGTTGAAATTTTGTAAAAAATAAGCAGTGTTTCCAGGTCTCAATTTTGATGATGTTTCTAATTTAACCTTATTTTTGTTAACATAACACTGCTGTGCTTCCAGAAGGAATGGAAATCTTATCGACTTATTTAGGCCAACAGCAAATTAGAAAATCTCCTGAAAGACTTTCTGTAAGGCTGGAATGGATAGAAAAGCCTTTGTGTTTTCCAAATATTGACCTTCTTACCACATCCTTTCATGCCACAGGACCTCTACAAAAAAACAAAAAAGTTATCTCATAGCTCTTTTCCCTTCCCTTCTTCCTCATCAGGGAAGTGCACTGGAATTTAATCATCATGAAGAATTCAAGGATGGAAAAGTTGTAAGGACAGACTTGGTTGAATAATGGAGTGATAGAGTGATTCATTAATTCCATTTCATTGCAAATTACCTTAGCTCACTAATCAATGTGGAAAGCATTTGCAGTGGCTCTGAGATATGTTTCTTTCAGTGGAGAAAATTTTGAATAAGGTTTATTTTGACAAACAATAAATCAGTAACAACTTTCTTTTGAAACCTTGTGTAAAGCTATCAGGCTAGTCTAGCTAAAATGTTTCAAGCACTAAAACGTTAATGCAAGAATAACCCTTAGAAAAGAGAGTCACTTGTTACTGTGATTACAGTTTTATAGGCTACATTTTGGGAAGAATATTTGTAATGGTTTACAGAAGGGAAAAATAGATACACTGAATGCCTTCTACCTATCCTGGTGATCTATATATATGATTCATTTAGATCTTCTAACCCCATTCGTGAGACATTGATGTTCCGCTTTATACCTGGTACAAGTAAGGCACAAATACTAGCTGGTTAATAATCTATGTCCTTTATTCCTACCACACTGCCTCCTTCTTATTGTGATGTGTCAAGCAACATTCACCTTTTCAAGTAGTGCTAATATACCTCCCAAATCAGGAGGTGTCTGTGGTCACATTCAAAATTGGAATGATCCTAGAGATTCTTCCTGGATTAATTTTATTCAGATAATTTTTGGGGAAAATATTTTATTAAAAGAATCATAGTTATTATGAAGTAAGACACACTGTTATATATATTTCTAAGAAAGAAAAAAACAGATATTGCATACAAATTTTGCTGGAGGAAGTGTACTTCACACTCTACCCCTAATTTGCCAAAAATTTCTTCTGCCAGCAAAAAAATTCAGAAAAGTTTAAATTGCACTGTTTAACTTGAGGAGGGACCAATTGTTGACAGGGCTATCCAGTTTGTGGATGAAAAATAAAGCGTAGTTCAAGGAAATACTATAATCCAACTGCTCCAATGAGGCAGGAGCATTTTACTTTGAGATACATGAAATGAAATCAACAAGTGTTATTCTAGGTACTTTATTCTCCTTTATTATATTATATAATTGAAATCATTTCCTGAAAACAAAAGCTCTGTGGCACTTACTGCAAATGAGTTGTTATTGACTGAATAAAATTAAATTTATCTATGTTCATGAATTATAATTTATACTTCACCTTAAAAAAATTTGAAGAGCTAATAAACCACTCAACTTTTTAAAAATTAAATATTTTCCCAGAAAAATCATTACGAAATCATTGTTTGAGAGTCTGTAAGGAGCAGAAATAATCCATTATGTAAATTTGGGTGCTTAGAACACTATTCAAAGATGCCTGCATCTGGCTGTCTAATTTGCTGTTGTTGTGGAATGCTTACATCTAGCTAGGTCTAACTACATGATCTTCTCCTGGAAAGCCTGCTAAAAATGCAGCTTCTAAATCCTTTCACTGGTAATTTCTCATGCATCTGATGGAGACCAAGAATCTGCATTTTAAAAATTATCCCAGCACTTGCTTTGGTAGTGGATATACTAAAATTGGAAGAGATTAGCGTGGTGCTGGGCAAGAATGACATGCAAATTTGTGAAGTGTTAAAAAAAAATCCCAGATAATTCTGGTGCAGCTAGTCTGAGAATCACACTTTGAAAAACAAGGAAGATGTTTGCTAGTTAAATTATGACTAGTGGCATTCGTGTGATTCATTTTATTGAAATCAACTTCAGAAGGTTTTGGAATTAGCCTAGATGCAACATGCAATCTTTGCTTGCTCCTCTAACCATTTTTTAAGAAGCCTGCCACATTTTGTATTAGGTATTGAGTTCTAATTCTGTCTCTACTAGATATTCAATTATGGACAAGTCATGTGACTAGTTCACAGCTAACTTTCTTGACCTATAAAAATAAAAAATTGGATGTTCATCTATAATTTTTAGATAATAATTCTGACTAATTTCCATTATTTTTCTTCTATAATCACTAAGGACAGTTGAGCACCATTTCTTAAGTTAAACCTTGACTGATTGCCCAATTAATAACTGAGATATAAAAAGATGCTAGACATGATATCAGTCCCAAGCAAAGTTAGAATTGTAGATGGTTATTCTGCTACATTGCTTAGCCTGTTTCAAATAGGGGTCCCGACTATTTCTCATTATATGAACAATATTAACATTGCTCTCAAAGTAATTTTTTTTCTTCTGAAATCTGAGAGTTTGTGGTCTTATATGAAATAAATTTTAAAATGACCTTAGTAATGGAAAGTGATAATCAGGTACTCTGGAGGTGGGTTGGCAAACTTTTTCCGTAAAGGACCAGATAGTAAGTATTTCCAGCTTCACAGGCCTTTCTTCCCTCCTCTTCCTCACCCTCCTCCTCTTCTTCCTCCTCTTTTTTCTTCTTCTTACTCCTCTTCCCTCTCCTATTCTTTTTTAACAACACTTAAAAAATATAACAAGCATTATTAGCTCAGGTTCATACAAAAACTGGTTAGAGCAGTGCTTCTCAAACTTTACTGTGCATACACATGCCTTGGGGGGATCTTGTTAGAATGCAAATTTGGACTTCATCGGTCTGGAGTTGGGCACAGGGTGCTATATTTCTACTGTGTCTTTTGAAGATCCCCATGTTACTCACTGGGGGACCACACTTTCTTTTTTTTTGAAAAAATTTTTGGGCACTTTTTAAAAAATTATTTTTAATTATCATGGTACACAATAGTTGTTTAAATTTATGGGGTACATGTGATGTTTTGATACTGGCATACAGTGTGTAATGATCAAATCAGGGCAATTGGGGTATCCATCACCTCAAGCATTTATCTCTTGTTTGTGCTACTCATTGAGGGACCACACTTTCATTATCAAAACTCTTAGGGTTAAATTTTCCTGGAATGTCATGTGATGAACAGCCCTCTCTACTGTCCAGTTCTGTATCCCCAGTGAGTTCTACTGACAACTCATTTTTGTTTTTGACCAAATAATACAGGTGTTTTGGCCAATAATAGAGAATACCCTGTAGTTTAGTGGTACTTCATAATTTTAAACTATACAAACAACAATTAGCCACTCATATTTTCAGACTTCTTTGAAAAATTGATGAAAACTACACCAGCCTCTACTACCACTACTCATCCCCACCCTACACAATAATACCCAGTTTTACACACAATTTCAAAGAATTCATGGACTACATAAGACTTATCCATTGACTCCATCTTACGGAGTACTGCTATAGTTGTGTAATATCTGAATTTAAGAGACATCATAATTTAATTAATTTAATAACATCTTAAAATTTAGATTTCAGTTTAATTTTGTGTATCTATATCTGTCTTTCTATTTCTCTAATCTATCTATCTCTGTGTCTCTCTAATCTATCTATCTATCTGGGTGGTGATAACTTTTAACTTTATTTTATGCTCTAATTAGCTACTGTAGGCCTGATGATTACATTTAAAGTCTAATATATAAATGGAGAAAATGACACAACTGTGGTTAGTAGTGTACACAAATTTTTACATACCCTGTATTAAACTTGTTCACAGTGTCCTTTTACCCACTACTTTTTAAAAACTGCTTGAGATATAACTCATAACTTATATACCACAAAATTCACCCATTTAAAGTATACCATACGATAGTTTTTATTACAGTTACATAGTTGTGCAAACAGCACCATAATTAATTTTACATTGTTTTCATCACCCCCTAAAGAAAGTTCATCCTTATTAGCAGTAACTCCTCTGTCCCCTTCACCCCCAGCCCTAGGCAACCACTAATCTACTTTTTATCTCTATGGATTTTCCTATTCTGGTTATTTCACGTAAATGAAATCATACAATATTTAGTCCTTTGTGACGAGCTTCTTTCACTTATGTTTTCAATGTTCATCTGTGTTATAGTGTGTATCAATACTTCATTCCTTTTTGTTGCTGAATAATATTTCATCATATGGATATACCACATTTTGTTTATTCCTTTATCTTGAACACTTATTTTATTTATCCATTCATCATCATCCATTCAGTTGATGGACATGTGGGTTGTTTCTTTTTTGGTTATTGTGAATAATACTGCTATGAACATTTATGCACAAGTTTTTGTGTGGATATATGATTTCACTTTGGGAGATGGGTACGTGCCTAGGAGTGGAATGACTGATTTGTATGATAACTACCTGGTTGACATTTCGAGGAACATTCTGATTGTTTTCCAAAGTGACTGTATCATTTTACATTTCCACCAGCGATGTGTGAGGCTTTTATCTTTTTTCACATCCCTGACACTTATTATTTTACACTTTTTTGATTATAACTATCCCAGTGGGTGTGAAGTATATCTCATTGTAGTTTTGATTTGCATTTCCCTAATAGCTAATGATGCTGAACATCTTTTCATATGCTTACTGGCTATTTATCTAACTTCTAACTTCTTTGTCAAATTTGTCTAAATTCTTATCCTTTGCCCATTTTAAAATTTGGTTATTTATATTTTTATTGAGTTATAAGAGTTCTTTATATATTATTCTAGATATAAGTCCCTTATCAGATATATCATTTGCAATTTTTTTTCTGATTCTGTGGATTGTCTTTTACTTTTTGATGTGTTCTTCCAAGCACAGACATTTTAAAATTTTATGAAGTTCAATTTATCTATTTCCTCTTTTGTCCCTTGTGCTTTTGATGTCATATCCAAGAAGATTTTGCCTTGCTCAAGGTCATGAAAATTTGCTTCTCTAATTTCTTCTAATTGTTTTACAGTTTTACTTCTTACTTTTAGGTTGTGGGTGTTCTTTTGAAGTTTTTATAACAGTGGGAGTAAAGTTACTGGAGGAATATGCTGATGTGACAACACTAGCATCTGTTATGTTACATAGTTTATATATGTTATAGTGATAAACGAGTAAGATTCTCTGAGTGCTCATTGGACATGCTGAATTCTAAATCATATTG
The DNA here is from genome assembly GCA_023783475.1 of Daubentonia madagascariensis. Classification (NCBI taxonomy): domain Eukaryota; kingdom Metazoa; phylum Chordata; class Mammalia; order Primates; family Daubentoniidae; genus Daubentonia; species Daubentonia madagascariensis. The sequence continues at coordinate 15,715,175 of JAKFHU010001684.1, read as the reverse complement.
CTAAATAGTTTTTATATTTCCCCTCTTTTTATTTTATGAGTCTATTATTTTATATTCCATTTAATAAGTATTAGTGTATTTCTGGTCCTATTCATGCCTTACCCAGACCCACTGCCTAAGATGGTAGGGAACTATTTGATATAGTAAATACCAACTTAGTAGCATGGACAATTGGCTTTCTTACATTTAACAATAGAACAATTTTTGCAGTAGGGAGAATGTAGATCACTGCATGTGGGAGATTAGAGAAGAACAAGGATATCTAAACAGGATGACCATAGCATACCATATGCCTGTTACATGAAAAGTGACATAAAATCCTTGATGTATTTTAGGATCAGAGTCTATGGCTATTTATGCAGACCTTTTACATTTGAGAATATGTTACTGATTTGCAAACTATTAATATGATTAGCCCCTCATAGTTAAATACTTTGGAAACTTTTTTGATTATGACTTTTAAAAGTAACTGTTACTTCTATATTCTGTAAATTCCTCGTTTGCTTTAGGGACCCAGTACTCATGATATATAATGTTTATTATTGTGATGTATACTGCAATTACCTGTCATATACTTTGGTTCTTTTTGCTTGTTTTTTAAAATTCTGAACTGTATTCCATAAATTACTCTTTTGCTTTAGGTACCTAACACTTGTAATGTATATGTTCTTTTTTGGATCTGATGTGATAAAAAATGGTAGTCAGCAACCTTTGAAAGTTAATCCTCTTCAAAAAAGAAAAGGTTCATTCATGACCAAATTCAATTCCCATTATCAAATTAAAATACTCATTTTCAATTAATATTAAAAGTGAGCCAGGATAACATTGAGGAGTAAATATCACTTTTTTTTATTGAGCAGAAATGTGCTAATATTAGGTGATTGGTTGGAAAATTGTAAGAGCAAACTCTTAAGAAGCTCTTATCTAGATCATTTTGTCTCCAGACATGGTCATTCCTCTCCGAATCTCCTTTTCAGCAGCTAGTAGGACATTTGTTTGCAGCAGCTAGTAGGATGTTTTCACAAATAATGATCTCTGACACCTTAAAAACTAGAAATATTCAAGACAACCCATTATGCAAAATTTGATGTTAAAATGCCAACAGGTCCTGCTCTTCCTATTTCTTATACTCCTTATGGCCCCGCTTTCATCGCATTCACAAGGAAGTCATTGGCACCTGTCCCTCTTCCTTACTACTGAATATGATGATACACCAAATTCTGTCAAGCATTTATTTTGTGATATGCCATATGTCTTCTTTCTTTTCTACCTGAACCACTATTTCCCAAGGTCAGATTCTTTACATTTTTCTCTTGGACTATTGAAGTAACTTTTTCAACTGTCTTTTTGCCTCCATTGCTATCCATCATTTATGCTGCAGAAAGTGTCTTTCTAAAACACAGATAGTCATGTCCCTGCACCCTCCAAATGTGTGATCCATGTAGACTAAATGTCGCACTCCCTAGCATGGTATTTAAAGCCCTTTCATCTCAAGCTCTAAGACTACCTAATACCTTTCCCTGCTACATCAACTTCTTCCCTGATTATGAAATGTACCATGCACATATTCTCATTTCTCTGTCTTTTTGCTCATGGTGTTCCTTCAGTCTGAATGCCTTTCTCCTTTAATTGTCATATCTCCATTCTTTATAGCTCAGTTTAAGTGCTCCCTGTTTTGGAGAGAAGCTTCTTCTTATGCTCAAGTTAGAGTTAACATTCTTTTTTGCTTTCTGCCTATAATGCATTTCTTATATAACTTTATGCAACATTTATTTCATTTTAACATGGTAGTTTATACTTGAGTTCCTCAGTCAGACGCACCTCATTTCAAGTCCTGCCTCTACTGCTTACTGCATCTATACTTCTGGACAACTGATGTCATTTCCTAAGCTTCTTCCTCCTGTGTTAAACTGTGATAATAGTTGTACGTAATTCACAGGTCTCTTTTTGTGTTAGAGTCTGGTGATGTAATACCAGCATGGTAAATGATATCTGTGTGTGTATTCTAGGTACTTGCCCACTTGGCTCTCTTCTTCAGTACATAGTAAGCACTTTGAGGACAGGATATTAGTTTTCTTCATCTTGTACCCATTCCAACATGTTGATCCCAAAAGAAAATCTCTTGTTCTCTTTTACTTTTGCTCATCATGATTCATAGCACATGTTAAACCTAAATCATTAAAATTAACATATTAATTTATTGTTATATTGCCTCATTCCACAAAGGAGTTGGGATGACTTAGCAGATGCATAAAGAGCAAAAGAGTGAAACATAAATAAAATAATGATATTCAGTTATTCAAAATAATTGAAGAGTTTAATGTCACCATGATGAACCTAAATGAAATAGAAGGTGCAGATAGGAAAATAGTAAAGCTTGTGTCCATTCTGTCATGTTTTGTAGGATCTCGTCTTCGCCAAGAAGACTTTCCCCCTCGAATTGTGGAGCACCCTTCGGATGTCATCGTCTCTAAGGGAGAGCCCACCACTCTGAACTGCAAGGCGGAGGGCAGGCCAACGCCCACCATTGAGTGGTACAAGGATGGAGAGCGGGTGGAGACAGACAAGGATGATCCCCGTTCCCACAGGATGCTTCTGCCCAGTGGATCCTTATTCTTCTTGCGCATTGTGCACGGACGCAGAAGTAAACCTGATGAAGGAAGCTACGTTTGTGTTGCAAGGAACTATCTTGGTGAAGCAGTGAGTCGAAATGCATCTCTGGAAGTGGCATGTAAGTGAACATAATGAACATATGCGTTTACTTTTACTTATTTTTAGTAAACTTTGATTTGTTTCCATAGATGCTAAAGACCTCAAGAATAAGAAAAACCAACACATTCTGCATAACTTTACTTTGCCTTCTTCATAGAAATCTGGTCAAAATAATACCAAGCCAGGGTGTTGTAATTAATTTGTTTATATTAAATTAATGTGGGGATTATGTTATTATATGAAAGCAAGGTGTCAGTCATGCTATTCATACTTAAAATTTGAGTTATTAATGAGAAATATAATCAATTATTAAAGTTGGCTAGGTTAAAATGAAAAGTTTGTGTGTAACATGGCATCAAATACAAGGCATAAATTCAATATTGTATCTTTTCTGTTATCTATTTGTATATAAGTAACTACACATATACATATAGATTTACTTCAACATCTAACTTTTATCAGGCAACTTTAAAATATTCTGTTATTCTCTAGCTTATATTAGCTGTTTAACTTCTAGGCTGACTTGAGGAATTATTGTCCTGGGTATGGAGGGATGAATATACAAACAATATGTGATAAAGCTCATCAGAGAAGAAATATGCTTTCTGTGGGAACAGAATGTTCTTATATAGGAGGGTTTCTCATTTCTACTTATTCTTGGTAATTGGCAATAGCTAATGACTTGCCCTGCCTTTGGCACTTTTACATATTTATTTATTCATTGCATAGCCCAAATAGCTGTGGTAAATCAAGATATCAATGTTTTGTATGTATTTGAACATTGACTCCATAAATTCATGGATCATTTTCTGGAACAAAATTAAAAATGTGCTATATTTCTTTTCTGGTTTTATACGTGAGGGTTTGGGGTTGTAATTTCAACAACACCATAAGATTTTGATATTAACTTATCTATTTTGGGGAAAAACTTTATCTATATTTAATTGTGAATAAGATGGCAACAGTTATGCCTAAAAATGTTTGTACTCTTCAACTTTCTGGTTGTGAAGTAGGTATTCAAAGATAAGAGACTTGAGACATTTCAGGATACTTGAGTCTTATTTATATAGCTGGGAGGGGAGTGCTAAATAATAGCTCATAGGCACAAGTCTTTCTTTTGGTAATCAAAATCATACTATTTTTTCCTTTTTTTTTTTTTTAAGAGAAAGGTCTCATTCTGTGGCCTAGGCGGGAATGCAGTGGCTCAATCATAGCTTACGGTAACCTCTAACTCTGGGGCTCAAGTAATCCTCCTGCCTCAGCCTGCTGAGTAGCTGGGACTGCAGGTACACATTACCATTCCCAGCTATTTTTTAAAAATTTTTTGTAGAGACAGGGTCTGGCTATGTTGCCCAAGCTAGTGTTTAACACCTGACCTCAAGCAATCCTCCTAACTTGGCCTCCCAAAGTGCTGGCTGGTATTATAGGCATGAGACACTATGCCCAGCCCATACTATTTCTTAGGCAGCCATCCCAGTGAAAGCTTTTGTTTTATAGTGTCCTGTCTTCTGATTTATAGTTTCTACTGAGAAACCTAGAACCCCCTGATGCTTGAAATGTGTAACTCTAATAGGAAAATCCTAGAAGAATCTTAAGACATTTCTTTTGTTTGTGAAGTACCTTGAGATATGAGCATTAGAACTTTAGCTAGCAATGCCATTTTGTCCTGGACACTAAGTAATTTTATTTTTATAAAATAATACTTTAAAAAGCAATTAATTAAATGCAGTTTAGTGAGATTTGAAATAAACACAGAAAACTTTAAGGATGCTAATATTCCTAAATGTTCCATTTTTATCTTGAAATATCTTATTTCTGGAACTTTTCAAACATATTAAAATATTATAATGCCAAATTTTATTGACTTTTCCCCCTACCAGATCCCTTTATGGCAAATAGGACAGGCATTATTCTCCCATTTTATAGATAAAGAAAAATGAATCCTAGGATGGTTAAATAACCAATATTCAGGCAATAAGTTAATGGGGAATCCTAGATAAGATCCTGAATCTTCTAATTTTTAAATTCAGAGAATTGTGCCATATTTGAAGAAACACTCAAAATGAAATCTCATCTATTTTACAAAAATGAAGACTAAGAATTTTTAATTTTTCACAATTTTTTTCTTTTTTCTACCCAGCAGGAAATAACTAGTTTAAATCATTAACAAGATTTTACTTCTCAAAATTAAAGTTTATCTAAATCTGCCAGTCATTATTTTGTGGGGCAGTTACAAACTTATTTTTTTTCTGAACCTTAGCTTTGTTAAAATTACTCCCAGAACACAAGCATCTTTTATTTTTATTTCATCTAAAAGGATTGCTTTCTTTCCTAATTGCATCATTAATAATGAATCAAACCGTTTTAGGAGGAAAATTTTAAACCACGAATTTTTTTCATGTAATGTGACAGTAATGTTTTTTTATTTGGAAATAAATGAGCTTTAAGAAATGCTTGAATTACTTATGACCAAGAGAGGAAAACAAGAAGGCTTCCAAATTGGATTTAGCTAGTGAATAAAATTCTTTCTTCTAATGCCATGTCAACAGTTCATGCCATTTGAAAGCACCACAAGATCAAATAATATTCATTTATATGTTGCTATCTCTTTCCATTAGCTCATCAGTCCTTATGAATTTCATAAAACATATTAATGTGGAATTTTGATTCATAGCATTGTGATTTTTCAATATCTATTGGTAACTGAGGTATATTTTTATAAAATGATAGAGGAAAAGCTGTAGATTATATAAATGTTTGACCTTCATATTTTGCAATATTCAACATACATGCTCAATCATGGTACATCCAATTCTTCATCTTTTAACAGAAAGCAGATATCTACTGAAAAGTGTGGTCAGGTATGGTAATGAACACACCTTCCAATCTCTTCTTAAAGAGCTCACAGTCTAGTTGGGATGACAAATATATAAATAAGTAATTGTTGTAACAAATTAAATAGACAAACAATAAAGCCTATTATAGAAATACATGAAAGATACTATGGGAACTCAGAGGGAAAATATTTAATTCTTCCTAGATAGATGAGTTTGAGAAAGGATTTTAAAAAGATACATTATTTGAGCTCTGATTTGAAGGTCAGGTGATAATGTCCCAGGCGGAAGTTGAGCTGAAAGATCATCCTGGTAGAAGGAGTGGAAGCCTGAAAGGCCACTGTGTGTTTGAAGAACTGCAGGTAGCTCAATATGAGGTTGGGGGCAGAGTAAGTGGGAAAGGTAGGCACGTGAGAAAGAAGAGTCTTTGAAAGAGAATTGGAGATTGTGTTTAAAGGGATGATGATTGAAGTCAGAGAGGAGTTAAGTAGCTGTCAAATAATTCAGAAAAGAGTTGATGCTAGCTAGCTTCTAAACTGAAAATAGCAGTGAAAATGGAAAGGAGGGAATGGTTTGAAATGTATTTAGGAATTATAAATCATATCACTTTATGGTCAATTTGGAAGGATAGAGGGTAATTACCAGATTTTTTTTAGTGTTATTTTTGACTGAGTGACTGGGTATATAGTGCTGCCATCCATAGGGATGGGAGGTACAGGAGAAATGATTCCAGTGGAAATAGCACGGCGTGGTAAGTTTCGGCTGTATTGTCGGACATACCAATGAGATATCAAGCTTTATATCTCATTTTCCATTAAAAAAAAAACAAACAGCTTCTGGAATTGAGAATAGAAGTCTTTCCCAGATCGAGGGTGAAGCAGGGGAGTAGACAGAAGTAGATGTGATTGCCCAGGGAGGCTGTATGCAGGTAGCAGTTAATAAGGGCTGAGGCCACTCCCATTTCTTGGAACAGCGATATTTAATGGTGGGCAAGGGAAGAAGTGCCCGCGCGGGAGGCTTGGGTTCAGGAGAGGTATCAGAGTGATAGGATGTGGGCAGTAAAGTGACCAGAAAAGACAATAAATACGTTTATGAATGAAAAAAGTGATTGAAGCAATGCACATGCCACATGGTGGTCAAATAAGCAGCACCTGTGGGCTCTAACAACGAGGACAGAGCACAGCAGCTAAAGCGTGAGTTGCTGGTGAAGTGGGACTGGCAAATGCTGCCCATGCTTTTGAGCACGTAGCTCTGAATGGGGTGAAGGGGACTAGGGCAGGGTACTTTAGCCTCTGCACAACGGACATTTGGGACTGGATAACTTTTTATCGTGGAAGGCTTGTGCTCTGCATTGTAGGATGTTTAGAAGCACCCCTGGCTTTTGCAAACAAGATGCCAGTGGCATTCCCCCCAGCCCTGTTGTGATGATCAAAAATGTCTCCAGACATTGCACCATGTCCCCTAGGGGACAAAGTCAGTTGAGAACCACTGATCTAGGTGTGTCTAAGTAGTCAAGAGTGTATTGCGAAGTAGTAAACAAGCATGTTACAACTTTTATTATGAAAGTTATTGATAAAAAATGGAATGTTTTTTACCATTTTTGCTTCACCTTGGTTTTCATTTTAATTTCAAAAATCTTGGATTCTGCTATAATATAACGTGAAATTTTATTGATTACCACTTGTTTTGACTGGCTGTGTGGAAGTAAGCCAGATCTTTATCATATCATATTTATTCTCTTTTTTGTTTTCCTTTAATACATGCTTCAGCTTTATGTAATGGAACAATACAGTGGAAGAAAAAACTACATTCAGGACTAATCAATACAAGGAAGATATGAATTACTTACCACATATTTGTTTTTATTTTTTTCTTGGTTTGGAATAGAAGTAGTAATCTAGAAAGTTCTTTTCAAGTCACTTGGACTCAAGAACAGTCGTTAGGGGAAAAAAGAAGTGGTTTTTAAATAGTTAGAAAACAGAATTGCAGAATACGTAAGCAAGGGACCCGGCCCTTAAGAAGTTAATACGTACTTTTCCAGCGGGTCCACCTTGGGAGCCATGGTGTAGCTGGCGCACGCGGGATTTCAGTTCTGGGCACTAGTGCTCCATGTGTGTGGACAGAAGGAGCACAGAGACTGTGGCTGCCTGTGATGCAGCCTGAGTCAGTGGCAGCCTCTAGAGATAGCAGCTGTAGCCCCAGGTGGTAAATATATGACAGCAGCTTGATCTATCGACCAGGGTAAGAGGGGGTTCTGGCCTAAATGAAAATTCATGAAAAATTGATGAAGTCCCCAGATTATTTTTTCCGTTTCCTTTTCTCAGCACTATGCCAGTGAAGAGGGGGGAGATTAAATGAGGTGTTGAACATTTTAGGGGCGGGGAGGTTGTGGTTCAAAGGTTAGGGTCACATAGAAACTGATCTTTTTTTTTTTTTCCTTTCCTTACTTCTAAAGCAAAATACAAGACCTTTTCAGATTAGCTGTGATTTACCTTTGCTTTGATAAATAAAATGGCTAAGTGTTCAAAAGTTGACTTTTGATGTAGCTACAAAAGAGAGAACAGGTGTGATTCATAATTCAATTGGGGAACTAGAAATAGATTGGATTCCACAACTGCAGGATGATTTTTCTGTCTTTCTTTCTTGCTTTCTTTCTTTCTTTCTTTCTTTCTTTTCTTTCTGTCTTCATGTATCAAGACTCAGGGTGCAAGAAAGTCATTTAGAGAAGGAAAAGGTCTTGCATTATTTATAGGTCACAGATTGCTAGAATAGCAAAGCTATGGAACACTCTACAAACATAATGATCCTGTTTGTTTTAAATCCAAAACTAAATGGATGGTTTATCTGTAGAAGGAAGAAAGGTTATAGAATAGACTGACTTTAGTGTGAGAGGGCACAGGTGTCATTAAAAATGAACACAAGGCAAATAGTTGCCTTGATATCAAGTCAATAAATATGTAAATTATTTTATTATTTTGGCTGTAAATGAATCTTATCCAGGCAAAATTCCTTTATATTCCATAAACACAAGAGATAAATTAAATTGCAAAAAGGCTAAGTTATGGAGAACTTTTTTAAAAAAATTGCTTAATTGAGATATAATTCACATACCAAATCCTTTACAATTCAATGTTTTTTAGTATATTTACAGGGTTGTGCAACCAACACCACAATCTAATTTAGAACATTTTTATCACTCCAAAAAGAAACCCTATACCCATTAGACATAAATTCCCATTCTTCCTGAACCCTCCCACCCCATCCCTAGGTAAATACTAATCAACTTTCTGTAGCTATACATTTGCCTATTCTGGACATTTCATATAATTGAATCACACAGTACCTGATTTCTTGTGATTAGCTTCTTTCCTTTACTATTAATGTTTTCAAGTATCATCTTTGTTGTAGCATGTATAAGTACTTCATTATTTTTTTTGCTGAATAATATTCCATGGTATCAATATAAAACATGTTATTTATTCATTCATCAGTTGGTAGACATTTAGATAGTTTCTACTTTCTGTCTATTTTGAGTAATGCTGCTATAAACAATTTTGTACAAGTTTTTGCGTGGACATATGGTTTCATTTGGGTATTCTCTTGAGCATATGCCTAAGACTAGAATTGCTGAGTCATGTGATAACTCTGTTCAATTTTTTGAGGAATTTATATCTAATTTTTAAATGTAGATTAAATGACATGTATCAGTGCCATTGAATTAACTGTATCCAACTCCCCTCTTAATATAAAGCACAGTCATGAAATATTTCCAGTCTGACTCCAGGGAAAACACATAAATCAAGTGAAATTTTGATGTACTCTACTTTTAAAGAGTTTATTCCCATAAACAGTATTTGATAAGTATTATTGAAGGGCTGTTATGTTAGACTTCCTACATCATGTATCCATAATTTAAGATTTAATTAATTATTATAAAAATATTAAAAAATTTACAGCCATGAAGTTTCTAATAAATCCTGGAGTAACTTCTAGAGTATTTTAACTTTGGCCCCAGTTAAGTTGAATAATCTTGTTATTTGAGTCTTCACTTCATTTACTGCCCTATTTTTATTTGTCCTGAAAGCAGGTAATTTTCTGTCTTCTCAGAAGCTGACATCTTTCCTGAAAATAACTGACATGACTTTTCCTGTTCCCAGGTTACTTTTCCATCCAAATATTTTAAGGTTTTTTTCCTTTACTTGGAAAATTCAGAATAAGAAATAATGAGTGATTATAATAGAAATTGGGTAAGTCAGTCCAGGAGTGGGAAGACAGAGACCTGCTATCACTACTTCATATCTTTCTTAGAACAAATAAACATACAAACAAAATGTCCTCTAAATGCATAAGAAATAATGAGTTGAACTGAAACTGATATTTATAGGTTTTGACCAAAAAAATGGGAGCAACTGTTTTTTTCATAATTTTTCCTATTTGCATTTCTAGAAATACCAGAGGAGATTTCAGATTTTTTGGTGGTGATGGTAGGGGATAGGGGAGGATATACCAACAGCTAAAAAATTCTCATAGGTCAAGGTGCTTCCCATAACAATGTGAATGTGTTATTTGGGCTGTTTTGTGAATGTGCCTTTTAATTTTGTGATACTGCATTGAATTCTTTCAAATACAGTTCTCTACTTTGATCTTCACAAATGAAGGTGTGAAATTGCCTGGCAAAACACCTGGAGAACATGTTTGAACTTATGATCTGTTTAAATATGTATAATGCTGTATGTTGATATCAGGTTTCTTTCTGTTGATTGAATTAACTGTATTCAAACTCTATCTCAACAAGTCTAAAGTTACCATTCACTGACAATTAGCCTGAATTAACTCTGACTCCAGGGAATACACATAAATCAAGTGAAATTTTGATGTACTCTACTTTTAAAAAGTTTATTCCCATAAACAGTATAATTCTGAGTATAATCTTGAGCTCTGCAATCATACAAATTGTATCCATAGAACTATAGGGAAAAATATTCATAATGATACTAAAGGGTAAAAAGAAAAAACATGTTGAGGTCTGCTCTGGTTTCAACTCCAGAAGCCATTTTTAGATAAATGTATGAAAAAAATATTCAGGGTTGAAGGGTTGTCCTATCATAAATATTTAATTTATTATGTTTCAACTAGTGTGTAGAAGCACGTTGATTTTGCTGAAAATGTATATAGGCTGACAGTATACTTAGGAAATGTAATTTTGTGCAGCAACTTACATGCTTTTCTTCCAAAATTTGAGTTTCAGCAGAATGACAGGTCTCCAATTTTCCTTCTTTAGATTGATTTTGTTTCTGATAATTATAATACACATGCAGAAGTAAAAGCAGTAGGTGAAGTTTTGTTTAACTCTGAAAAGTTTTTCTGTATAGAAGTTTGTAATAGTCCATGGCTTAACTGCTAGAGAATGAGGTTCAATCATAGTATTCACATATGCTCTCTACTATATACCATTAAAATTAGTTTTTCCTTTTGGGGGATTTTTAAAAGCAAAAACATTCCCAACCACCCATTTCTTAATGAAAAATACATTGTTGTCAGGTAGGAGATACTCATACATTTTTTGTTAATGTTTTCCAAGAAATACTCTATGAAAGCAACATTGGGTCCCAGCTTGGGGTGGCTTCTATAAACTCTCTGATGTTTCTAATACTTGCCTCCTGGGGCTACTCAGACATCAATCAATAGTTTAGTGTTTCTGGCTGTCTTAGTCTATTCAGGCTACTATAACAAAATACTATAAAATGGCCAACTTATAAACAACAGAAATTTATTTCTCACAGTTCTGGAGACTGGAAGTCTGAGATCAGAGTGCCACATGATTGGGTTTGGGTGAGGGCCCCGCTTCCTGGTTCATAGATGGTGCCTTCTCGCTGTGTCTCCACATGGTGGAAGGGCACTAACCCCATTCAGATGGGCTCTGCCTCATGACCTAATCACTTCCCAAAGGCCCCAGTTCCTAATACCATCACCTTGGGGGTTAAGATTTCAACATATGAATTTGGGACAAACGTTCAGACCATAGCTGTGGCCCTTGGAAAGGATTCAAGCAAGGGTTGTAGGAGAGGCAGGTGCTTGGATGGCATGATAGACAGATATATAAGCCCAGAGCCTGGTGAATCCCAACTGGTTATTTTGTTCATTTCTTGTGTTTTGCTTTTTTGTTTTTTACAGAAATTATAACACCCTTAATAGCCCTTGGCCTCTTATTCCCTGGTAAGTCTAAGCCTGTTATATAATTGGCCCTTAAAATGGCAGCAAACAAGGATGTCAGGCAATAAGAAAAGTCTGTAGGGCTGTTAAGTAGCATCACTAATAGTGCCTGGAAATTGAACTTAAATTAACATCCAAGTAGGGAAGGGTCTCTCTGTTATACCTATATAGGAAGCCCTACGTATTCATGGGTTCTGAACTGCCAATTCAACCAACTACAGATCAAAAAAATTAAAAATAATACAACAATAAAAAATACATACCCTGCAGTATAACAATGATTTGCATAGCATTTACATTGCATTAGGTATTATAAGTAATCTAGAAATGATTTAAAGTATACAGGGAGATGTATGTAGTTTATATGCAAATACTATGCTATTTTATAAAAAGGACTTGAGCATCTGAGGATTTTGGTATTTGTGGGGGTTTGGGGACCATTCCCCCCTGACACTACCCCAGACACCGAGAAAGAAATGTACTTCTTTCTGAGAATCAGGCTATTTTTCAGTTATATAAGTACTTGTTAGGATTTATTAAAGGCAATCATTATGGTTTTTGTGTGGTTACCTGAGTCTGTACCGAGATCTTGGAAAAAAGTTTATTTTCTCTCTCTCTTACTCTCCCTCTCTCTCTATAAGTATATATACACACACACAAATAAAAACATAATGTAGCTATAATATTTCTTTTCATAATGTAAGGCACATTTAATATAAATTAATTTATATAAATTCACCCGCCTCCTTTTCCTGCTTCTTGCTTTTTCTTCTTATTCATATTCAATGAGGACATTCAATGTTTTTCCCTAAATCAATTTCAGAGTCTTTATTGTTTCCTGATCATTAGGAGTAAAAAGGGATTTAAGAGGCCCATGCCCTTGATGGTGCTTATATTACATGTAAATGGTTAAGGAGATGTATTTTGTGTTATGTTTTTTACCACAATTAAAAAATGAAAACAAAAACAAAACAAAACAAAAAGGTATGGCTCATGCCATCAAAGAATGTTCAGTAGGATGAAATAGAATGTGTTACCTGAGAGAGAGCAAGGAGGGGCTGCCATGCTGTGGGAATACAGAGGAAGAGAAGCTGGATTCTGACAAGAGAATTGTAGAACAAGTGAAATGATTTCTCTATGCAAAAAATGAGTAATAATAATCACCGGTGCTTGCCAAAGGCCCGGTTTTTTCTGTGTTTTACACTCATGGTTTATTCAATTCTCAAAACAACTCTAAAACTTGGGTACTGTTATTTTCTATCTATTACACGTGAGGTACAAAAAGTTAAATTGTCAATTTTTAAGCAGAAGGAAGAGCTGGGATTTGAACCCAGGTGGCCTGGCTCTCAAGCCTGCTTCCTCAACCACTATGCTAAACATCCTCATTGATTTATTTGAACAAACAAACAAAATCATTTGACACTTAAAAGAATCATTAACATTAGTTTTAAATATTTTGCCAAGAAACAATTTTCGATTGTATATATACAATGATGATGCTGGACTAGATGAAGTCAAAAGTATTGTTTTGGCATTACAATTCTGTGATTCATGGAATATTAAAGGAGAGAAACAACAGAAAGTAATCTTTTGTATTTTTTTATTTAGTTATATATTGACATTTGAGAGCTCATTAGTTTATTCAAGTAATTTGATTTTCTTTGTACAGTTCCTAGTTGTCAAATATCAGCATCAGTAAAATCCATCACTTTCAGTTCTTATTGATTGACATGTATGCAGGCCAAAGCAGCTTGGAGATTAAGAATCCAATTTATAAGACAAGTCATCTATCATTTACTATCTAAAGATAACTTGAGTAAGTTTTATAGAAAAAGGAGTATTATAATGGCAATGATAACTTACAATACTTTCTAGAGGTTTTTGAGTCATTAATATATTTATATGCATTATTTTATTGCTATTTGTATCTGTGGACATTTGCTGACTTCAATAGTTTCTAAGTTTAATATATAGTATCATTAACATTAGTCAAGTTGGCTTTCAAGTTACTATATTTTTTTTAATTTAAAAATGAAGCAAAGGGGGAATGATAGTCTTTTCAACAAATGATGCTGGAGGAATTGAATATCCATAGGCAAAATAAAAAAATGAACCTTGACTTAAACCTCACACATTATAAAATATTAATTCAAATTGGATCATAAGCTTAAATGGAAAGCATAAAACTACAAAATGTTTAGATGATAACATAGGAGAAAAATATTTGGTGTCTAGGATTTGGTGAAGAATTCTTAGAGGTGATACCAAAAGAATAAACCAAAAAGATAAAATTAAAAAACTTAATTTCATTAAAGTTAGAAACTTTTATTCTCTGAAAGATCCAATTTAGAGGAAAAAAAGACAAGTTACGTACTTGGAGAACATATTTGCAAGCCACATATCTGACAAAAGACTCATGTCTAGAATGCATTAGTATAAAAGATAGCTCAAAACTCAACATTAAATAACACACAATCCAATTAGAAAATAGACACGAGGCATGAAGGGGCTTTTTATCAAAAAGGATATATGGATGGTAAATAAGCACATTAAAAGATGGTCAACATCACTAGGCTGAGGGAAATGCAAATTAAGACCACAATGAGAAATCACCACATATCTTCTTAAACAGCCAAAATAAAAAAACTGTGACATTATGAAATACTGATAAGGATGTCTAGAAACTAGATCTTTCATTCATTGCTGATGAGAATGTAAAATGGTACAGCCACTCTGTAAAATAGTTTGACAGTTTCTTAAAGCACTAAATGTACACTTACCATATAATATTATTCCTTGGCACTTATCTCAGAGAAATGTATATCTGTATACAAAAATTTGTATACAATTTTAATAGAAGTTTTATTTTTAATTGCAGAAAGCCAAAAACAACTAAAACACCCCTCAATAGGTGAAAGAGTAAACAAACAATGCTATATCCATACTATGGAATACTACTCAGCAATAACAAGGAACCAATTATTGATATGCTCAATGACTTGGATGGATCTTAAGGCATTATGCTGAGTGAAAAAGGGGGATTTAAAAGGCAATTCAATAGGTCACATACTATATGATTCCATTTATATAACATTCTCAAAATGACAAAATTATAGTGGTGGAAAATAGATTAGTAGTTGCCAAGAGTTAGGGACAAGGTGGGAGAAAGGAATGGTTGTCACTATGAAGGGACAGCAAGAGGGAGGTCTTTGTGGTGATGAAATAATTCTGTATCTGGATTGTGATGGTGGTTATACAAACATACATTTGTGATAAAATGACAGAACTACATGCATGTATTATACCAATGTAAAATTCCTGGCTTTGATATTGTACTATAATTGTGTAAGATGTAACTACTGGGTGGCAACTGGGTAAAGGGTAGACATCTCTGTACTTTCTTCTACTTCCTGTCAATCTATAATTATTTCAAAATAAACAGTTAGAAAAATTAGTTGTCAAACTATCTTAAGTAGCCATTAACAATATAAATAAAAATGACTTATTAGGAACTGAATAGTACATTTGAAAACTTTTGAATATTTAAGGGTTTTTCTTAAACATTGATGAATTCATGTTTTTATAAATGTCTATGATCTGTTTAAAATTCACTTATTCAGATTCACAAATTCACTGTTTTAAATTCATAAATTCAACTTGCGGTATGTTCTATAAACAGTTCTACGAATTTATATTCATGTTTTTTAATTTTTGCTCCACCATAGTTTTTTGAGTTCAAAGATAGATTTTATTATTTTTTTTTTGAGGGGAAGAGGAAATTAAGGTAAGGGGGGAGTGGTTGTTCTTGGGAGTTAAGCAAGTGTGCCTAGTACCTGACTTAATGAATAGGGTGCATTATGTAGCTGCCAAGAAGTATCTTACTCTAAACTGCATTAATAGTTCAGATTAATAAATGCAATTCAGCTTGATTCTTTGCTGCTAAAACTATGCATGGATTATTGTTAACAGTTCTGAGTTTCAGTTTAAATGTACCTTTATAACTTAAATGCCATTAAAAGAGAAAAATCAAAAATGTAAGACTATATTACAAGCAGGACAAGCTGAAGGAATTGAGATTATTGATCCAGGAGCAGTAAAGGCATCAATGGATACCATAGTTCTTGCCCAGCACATCAAGAACTGTCATGCCAAACAAAGAGAGAATAATTTTGTTCCATTTGACCTGAGAGGAAGAAAAGGACCAGTGAATTAGAAGTTGCAGATTTTGCCTCATCATACCGTACTATGATTATAGTGGATGTGTTTTTTCATAGGATCTTAAGGAATTATAGGCAAACCAAAGCCAATATAATGTGATCAGAAATAAACCTAAAAAGTTACATATGACTATATGTTTTAGTATAGCTTTGCCTGATGTTTTCCTGCACAGGAAAACTGAATCTCCAGGATAATGACACAAAATAACGAGACACAAAATAACAAAGTGCTGGTGCCCTTTGAGTTGCAAAATAATTCTCATCTCTTTCCTATTCACAAGGAATTCCATAAAGTAGAAATAATTTTCTTAAATTTAGTACTATCATGCGACATGAAAAGTCCTTGGAAAAATCCCACTTGTGCACACATCTTACACATCTTATTTCAAAATCCACTGAGATTATAAGCAATTAAATTAATTGCATTTTGTAGGCCAACCCCTCATTTATAACATATAATTCCCTAGGACCCACATGTCCAGATTCAAGAGCAGCTTGATAGAAAGGTTGATTTACTTTTATTTTCTTCCCACGTCTGTTTCGAATATTCTTGAAAGAAGGAGGGAAATGCTATGTTTAATATTCATATAGGATTTTCTTTTAAAAGCAGCTTCTCTCAAAAGCCTGTTGTTAAACAGGACTACCTATAAAGGGGTCAACTTGCAAAATCCTTCCTAAGTACTTATTTGGTTCTTTGGGATTGATGGATAAGCTGATGGAGTCTAATCGTCAAATGTGCATGTCATTAATAAAGATGTAAGAATCTCAATTTGCTTTGTCTTTTCTTCTTTTGACACATAAGGAAAAGCTTTACTAATGAAGTACCCAATGGTAATAACCCATTATATGCTAGAATCTCTTTTTATATCAGATGACATGCAAATGAACTGTTCTATTTATGTGGAGAAGGAGAGACAAGGAGTGGTCTAGTTAATCATCCTTGAGGGCTGCCATCGTTGTCTTCTGGGAAATATTACCATTATTCATTCTTATTTAAGGGTCCTTATACCGTGCATAAGAAAATCTCCCATTCATTCTATTTGGATTTGTTGTTAATTACAGGGGCATTAATGGAAGCTTTCTCATAAGAAATGAATATAGGATTAGATCAGAAAAAGAAAATAAAGCAACCTTTGGGTGAATCAGGTCATCATGAAACCGTGCGTATGGGAGCTGGCAGGTTGGAGGAAGTTTGGAGATCATTAGTCCCTTGTTGTTCAGATATGGAAACTGAGGCCCAGAGAAATGAAATGACTTCATCTAAGCCTCAGCTGATGAGAAGCAGGCATGAGATGACAAATGAGGTTGCCCATTCATTAGGCAGCAATGTAAGGAAAAGATAATTCTGGGAATTTAAGAGACAGGTTCTGGACCTTTTCTACTATTACCTAGTTCTGTGACTTTTGTCCAACCTTTTTACCTCTCTGGGTCTCTTTCCTTAAATTTGAGGTGAGGTGACTGGACTAAGTCATTTGTCCTCTAGAGAAGGGGAAATCTAAGTGAGCTTGTATAGAGGGTCAGTGTGCAATTTTTAGGCTCAGTTCATTGGAAAAAAGATTATTTTTAACATATCATCTGGATTTTGCTTTCAGAACTTGAGAGGCACAAACCTTGGATATCAAATAAAGTTAGCAGCAATCTTTTTAACTGGACTTTCCCCTTGTCCATGAAGACTTTTTTCTTATCCCAGATAATATTTCCTTTTATTTTTATAGCATTTCTTCATGTGAATTATAGTTGATAACAAATAATTGATAATACTGCAGATAACATGAGGCATTTCCTTAATCTACTATGTATTCTGAAGAAATAACTGATATTGTATCCATATCTGCACAGTCCTTGTTCACCTTGTGACCATGTAATTAAGTCATTTTTCTTTTTCAATCAGCCATTGAGGTCTAAGGCAAATGGTTTTTTGAAAGATTTTGTATACCCTGGACCATAATTCCTGATCTCTTGAAGTTTAAAGTGTATAAGTATAAATTCCTAGTATATAAGCTGAATTCTGTTTTGTTTCTCTAAAAAAAGAAAGGCAAAATAAAAAAAACAAAGAAGTTAATTTTTTTCTTTATATGTTTGACTTATACTTCATGTATAAGATGTTTTTATGAAGTAAAATACATTCTATTTACCAAAATATTTTCACCCAAATAGCATAATTTTACAAACAGCAGGCATATATTAGACCAACATCACATTTCTACCCTCTTTGGATCCATATTATCTGAACTACTATAAAGACCTTTCCACCATGAGTGGTTTGGTTTATTTGTTCTGTTATTAGAATTTTCTTTATTTTGTTTGATTTTTATATTATTTTCCTGATCATTTGTAATATCTTCCTATTTTAGGAATGTTGGAAACTACAGAAAAGTTACAAAAAATTACTACTAGAAATAAACATCATTTTTTCCACTGTTTTAATTTCATTTTTATCAACAGTATGACTTTAATAGATAATCTGAGAAATGGATTCAATTTTGCTCAATACTTTAATAAAATAAAAGTAAAAATACTACATATGTAAATAAATAACTCTCTAATTTAGTCAAATTGGATAACCTCTAATATAATTTTAAAAAAATTTTTTTCAAAGAACATTTAGAAAGCTCAAATAATAGCTCACACATGTACTCAGAAAATAGGAGTACTCTAAATTACAAGCTTATTTAATAAGTTCTTCCAAATTCGAGCATTGTGATATGTTGAAAGTTTTCATGTGATGGTCTTAGTGACAAATGTTTTATAGCATCTTTGTAAAATAAGTTAAATAATTTTTCTGCTGACAAAAATTGCCCTTCAGCTTTCTAATGTTGTGATATCTTTGTGAATGCTAGCCCTTGTTTGACCTTTATAAACCAGCACTAATATATACAATAGGCCTCAAATTTTACATGGTGAAAATCAGCAGTCATTGTTAATTCATGGACTAACTAGATTTTAATGGCCCCTTTTAAAATGTCTATCTGTTATTTTGCTTGGGAGTTTAGAGATTGCGTATTCTTAATTTCTTAAAACTATTTCAGTAAATAGGTGTATGTGAAACTAGAAAGCAAATTTAGAATAGTTTTGTTTCTATAGGCAATGCCAGTTCTAAGAAAAAATTGGTTTATTTCCTCCAACTAGTCTTCCTCTACCTATACCAGAGTCCTCAGTTGGAGTGACCTCTGGAATAGCTGGTGTCTTGAGTGATGTGGTTAATGAGATCTAGTGACACCATGACCCTGACCCTTTTGTGGCCCTGGCTCCTCTCATCCATCTTCTTAACCCCACAGGCCGTGAGTCAGTGTGTAGAATCAGGATTAAACAAGTGTGAATAAACAAGTTCAAGAGTTTTATGTCATGGCTGCCAGCACATGGCACTGGCAAAGTAAGACATAGAGAACTTAATACTGAGAATGCTCTTTGTGCACCTCCATGAATCCAATTGGAGAAGTCGCTAGTGTTTGTGGTCAGTGCAGTGCATCTAATGTCCTCAGTTTGCTCCATTCCTGGACAGTGATGGTAGCTGGCCCTTGTAATCACATAGCTGTTGGCACATTCAATGAAAGGGTGGCTGATCTATTACCCATTGTCACATGTTACTAAAGCTTTTATCTCATTAACTATGATTAATATTTGTATGGCATGGGCTTGTCAGGTAACTGTTCATATTCAGCAATTGTGAATCCCTTGGCTTAGGTGATGAGTGAAGGGTTTTTCTCTTTCCAGAGGAGAACTTTACCTTCAGGACTGGATGGCCTTATTTGCAAACCACCATTGCTGCATGGTCTGATAACAGTGTGATGCAGTTCTTCCTTGGCTCTTTCCTCATTATTGGCCTCAGTGTGTTTACCTGTCATTGAACTTGGGCATGTAGAATAAAATAGAAGAAATGCAGCAGAACTTTAAGGAAGTATTTGTCTGTAATTTCTTAGCCTAAAAGTTGCTTTCCTAATATGATTTACACTTAAGTCTATTTTACCAAAATTAGATGGAAAGGGATAGAGATAAAAGATGCAGGTACTTTCTTGCCTTTGGCTATGGTTCTTGCTTTATTTGCTCTACATTTGACAAGTCCTTCCCCTTAGCCCAGGGCACCATTTGATAAGTTGACCAGTCAGTGATTAAACATATTTATTTAGTTCAATGGGTCAGAGTTATTGCGACAGATAGAAAATTACTGATGGATTATCAATTTGGGCACCTCTGACATCTGGCCTCAGTGTAGTCCATCATCTGAGGACTCATAACACATTTGCTTAGACAATAACATGCTCAGCTACCTGTGTGATCACACAGCTGAATATTGGACATATTTTGTTCAGATTTAATAAGACGAAAGTTGCAGAAGTTAGAAGAGTTCTGCACCTACACTTGAAAACCTCAAGGCACCTAACAGTTTACATTGTTTAAGGCTGGAATGAGAACTGATTTGCCCTTTAATTGTGCTTTGCTGAGTTTGGTGATATTTTTATAATTTCTTTAACGAGTACATTTTGGATTTGATGAAATAGTTACTTGGAAATATTTTGGAAACAATATTACATGGAAAAAGGTTACTTGTGTCAAAATACTCTTGAAATTTTTTAATGAGTTAAAATAATGGTCTTAAATTTTTGGTCTACTGAAGTGATAAAATTATGAAATTAAAACCTCAACTCAAATGCCTACTATTTTAATTCTCTTAAAAAATAAACAAGATTTCAAATACGATTTGTAAAAACCTTTTTTTCCTGCTTATTATTACTGTTGAGTGGGTCTTTTATACTAAGTGAGTTCTAATAATAAAGAATAAAAGCCTTATAGGAAATGCTAATATAAGATGGAATATATTCTACTCCTCTGTCCATTTGACTAAAATTTATTCCAATATAATCTTCTTAAGAATAGTCTTGTGATTAGCTTTTCAAAAAAAATATGAGTCAGGTTAGTTTAAGGTATCTTCATGTTTTAAAAAACTGGTCATTTTTGTTGAGAAATAATAAATTGTGGCAGATAATATATTTTAACTTTTATTTTGGCTTTATTCTCATTTGTAAATCTTTCATGTGATCATCTCCATATCTTTATATTCCATGTGCCTAATGGCCTACGTTACGATGAGCTTACATTTAATATTTATGTGTCCTGTCATAAAAATATTGTGCAGCCAAAAGTGATTCTTAATCTTCAAAGGGCATATTATGACAGATTCTCTTGAATCACTAAACCAATAAGAACTTAGAAATACTACCTTTGTTCACAAAATAAAAATTGAGCTCTTCAACATTACAGTTTATATTTATTCACTAAATGTATACCAGCACTATCTGCCATAAAATTGACAGGCCCTTTAGAATGTCCATCTTTTTACAATGTGCTATAACTTGGCAATGTTACAGGTTATTTTGGGTCATTATTTATTGTCAATGACTTCCTGATTTGTCTTAAAATTAAGTGAAGTTTCTTCTATAATTCTGTGGAAACCTTCAGTAGTTGACAATTGTGTTTGATTAACCCATCTCTCTTTAGGCCCCTCTGAATTGGCTTGGAAATATTTTTGAATGAATCCTAGTCACAGGATCCTCTTTGGAATCTACATATGTGGGTCAGAAAAACTGTTATGGGTGTTCAGATAAGATTCAATTAACAAAAGAGGAGGTCAGATTAGGACATGAGTTTGATTTGGAAAATTCTTTTGAGCAGTTGTAGGGAAGCCATTGTAACATTTTCCCGTAAAGAACAACCCCTCTAACTATCAGAACATTACACATCTATTTCCTTTAAATTCTGAAATGTGATGCCTAGCACTTAATGCTTCTTCAGATGTGTTACACTGCACTTTTAAAAATTGGAGATGCTCACTATGTGCACTGTATTTGGGTTAAGTGTTAAATGCCCACATTTTCCTTTTCCTTTTTCCTTTATACCATTTGCTTCTCTCTGAAATGAGATGTATTTTTTAAATTTGCAATTTCTGGCAATAATAAACTGTGTATGACTTGCCATTAGCAGGTCAACAGATATTTCCATATAAAACAAACAAGGAACAATGGAAAAGTGATGTACAATTATGGATCGCTTAATGATGGGGATATGCTTTGAG
This sequence comes from Daubentonia madagascariensis, assembly GCA_023783475.1. NCBI lineage: Eukaryota > Metazoa > Chordata > Mammalia > Primates > Daubentoniidae > Daubentonia > Daubentonia madagascariensis. The sequence goes on along the minus strand of JAKFHU010001684.1, from coordinate 15,693,129 downwards.
AAATGCATCATTAGGCAATTTTGTCATTGTGTGTGAGCATCATAGAGTGACCTTACACAAACCTAGATGTTATAGCTTGCTACACACCTAAGCTGTATGGTACAGCCTATTGCTCCTAGGCTACAAACCCGTACAGAATTACTGTACCGAATACTGTAGGCAACTGTAACACAATGATAAGTACTTGTGTATCTAAACATGTCTAAATGTAGAAAAGTACAGTAAAAATACAATATTATAATCTTATGGGACCAGGGTCTTCTACACCCTCTGTCATTGACCAAAACATCGTTATGTGGCATATGACTATATATTATTTTTGAATAAAGATTACATGGATCAATTCATTAGCGTGAAAATGTGATGTTCTATCAGAATGAATCAACATGGATGAAAGTATTTACTAATATGATGTGATATGTGTCAAACTTTCTTTAGATAAAGAAGCATGGTACGTAAAGTCACCAGATGCTTTCACATAGAAAGGGATCTCATCATGTGTTACCTCACAAGGAAACTGAGAAATTAAGGAAAGTAATGCATATGAAAGTACTTTATAAACTATAAAGAGCTCTAATGACAAAAAGAATTTCAATGCAGTGTGAGTTTTTTGGAAAAGATATAAAAAGTGAGAGAAAACACAGCAATCCATTTTTAGAGGCTTCTGTTCTGGCAGTCTAAGAATTACGGTTTTACATACTACATATTGATATATAATGATTTTTCATGGAAAGACATTAATGTTGGCCAATTTCATGTGCTGAAATGTAATGTAGGGAGATACTAAGAAGCACAGTCTAAAAATGCAGGCTTTCTTTTACATTGTCCTTGAAAGCATTTGAATTAGTAATTTTAAATGCCTTTTATGATTGGCTTTCTTTTATAAACCTTATTAAGAATCAATAATTGTTTCTGCTTTTCTTATCTCATTAGATTAGTGTTTTGAATATCAACAACCCTGATTTCTGAATTTAAATTCCATTTTTTCAACATTATGATGAACAATTATGGTGACAAATTAGTAAAATAATAATTATTTTAACTGTAATATGCATTGGCATTTATTCCAATGTGTCCAGCACGTACATTTATTCCACGCTCAGGATATTTTGGGAATATATGGGAAAGAATTAAGTCAATGATATTGATACAGCAATCTAATAACTTTACTTTGGTGACCTAAAAGGATTTAGGCATTGGGGAATCTGGCAAATTATGAAGGTTCTGAAATTTGTGCTGAAGGGATTCAAACGAAATCACATTATGCTCCTGCTCTGGATTGATTCATATTATAATTACCTCTCAAAAAACTAATGATATGTTAATATTGAATTGAGAGTAAAATTTTAAATGTGGAGTAGCTGTACAAAATATAGAAGGAAAGAATTTGCCTTTATTCTGTGACTTTAAGATTAGCCTGGCATAGTTATGATAATTCTAACAATTACAAAGATAGAATTCCGTGGCATAGCTGGAATTGCAACGATAGGAGTTGGCTTTGAAGAAAAATCATTGACACCTAAGTATATTACCTCTTCTGTATTCAGAATATCATATATTTCAGCTAAGTTTGAATGCAGACTTTTAAAAAAAACCCCAAAAAACCCAAGGCACTAAGAAAAAGCAATTGAGTAATTTTTATACTGAGTTGAACAGGCAATTTAAGCATGCACTAGCATTTTGAAACTGATTCTACTAGTAGCCTGCTTTGTTTGACACATTCCTTACACTTAAGGAAGCCCAAGGAATTTCTCCTTAATCAGTGTTTCGGCAAGTTAGTGGGGGAAATGATGCAGATGTTTGGTATTATTGTGCTTATTTGAGTATATGCTCAGATTTTGATATTCTTTTTGAATTCTCTTGAAATTATTTGATATTCTGTCAACATAATAATTTGCCTAATATCCATTCCACTGTCCATCCATGTAAGTCATCCAGTGGTAGAAACTGAGTGAGAAATGGAACATTCTGATTTAAATATTTTCCACTTAACTCAGTTAAGCCAGACTTCTTTGGTTTGTTTTGTTTAAGCCACCAAGCTCTGTTGAAAATCTTTCTTAAAAGTATTATTTTATGTTATATATTCGTTGGGATTGCTTGGATGATTAAGGAGTCATCAGGTAATAATTCTAAATGTTAGTTTTCTTTATATTATAGAATCTTGAATATCCTATGGTATTCCACAGTGTAAAATTCAGTATTTCCTCCACTTAAATTGAACACTAATTATGTTCTGGAAACTTTTCATATACTATTTTATCTTTCCTTCAAGCCACTGATATTTAGGATATTAGTATTTTTTCTTTATGAGAAAATTAAATGGCAGGGTGGATTAAAAAACCTGCCCCAAACCAAACAGTTAGCCAGAGGGGATTTTTAAATTCTCATGTGTCAGTTCAATGATCTGGATTTATTTCCACTTAAAACAATATCTAGAGTGTTTGATCCAAGGAAGTATCCTTAGCATTGATTGCTTTGTGAATATAAAGCGCAACAAGCACCTCTGACTATGGGAGAATTCAGGATCTTGATTTATTGAGGTATAACTCTCTTGTTCTATGTATATAAAGTAGATAACTATTTATAAACACTGAAGGGTGTATATGTGTTTAGATGTGTAAAGAGAGAGCAAGAAGGCATTAAGTATTAATCTCCTCCTCAACTATACAATTGTGGACTATTTGCTTTGAAATCAAACAAAAAACTAAAGACATGTTTTAGTTATTTATTTTTCAAATTTCAGACTAGTGTCCCTTGCCACTTTAGACTGCAGATATAAATTTTGTGGTCATCCGTATAGATGTGCAGATGAGTAAGCATTGCCCAGGCAAAGAGTTGAGGTTATAATTTAGCTCTCACTGACCCTTTTCTTTTCTGTGGATTAAAATAGTTAATATATAACTTCTTCATTAGTTTTCATATTCAAAGAATATGTAGAGATCCACAAAGTTAGCTAATATAAAGTCAGATTATTACCGCACTAGTCGCAAACTCATCGAGAATGGCCACTCAAAAAGCTGAAGTCCAGTCAAGTATCTTTTTGACGGTGATGACAGCATTAAAAAATGAACCTATCGTGCCTCATCCAAGACTTCCTTCTCAGATCTATCCCACATGTGGTGTTGTGGTAATATTGTGAGCGCTGAAGTATTAAAACAGTTTTGTCTTGTGTTCTTTCATTCTGACAGGCCAATGACATAATGTCGACAAGCCATGTCTGATAGATTCAAAATTAAAAGTGAATAACCTGCCCTTTTTTCCTAGCTCACACCTAATGGATTTTGAGTCAATGTGTTATTTCACTGCTTCCAACATACAATCTTCCATAGTAAGTCTGGGAACAGCTTGTGAGGGGCTTTTTTTCAGGCTGCAAGGATTGCTTGATCAAAACCATATTATTTTGTTACTAAAGGAGAAGAATGGAAAGGAATCAGAAATAAAAACAAAGGCAAATTCGGAATCTAAGCTCTGAAAAGCAGTTTTCCAATAAAGGTATTAACCTTGTATATGTTGTTTAATATTTTCACAATAACATTAACCAGTTGATTTTCATAAACATGCATGGTGCAACAGTATTGAGAAAAGTAAAGGTAGAAAGTTAAAATGTTCTGTGAATTGATTTTTAGTTCTGCACCATGTTGTACAGTCCCATTAAGGAAAATGATAATCTATGTATGGAACCAAGACTTTAAATACCTCCCAGACAAGTTTTCTCTTTTGCAACTTTTTCACTAATTCAAAAGTTTTGCTGCATAATTCAAGACGATTTATCAGACTATAGTTTTTAAAAAAACATGTGAAAAGAACTTCAAGGATTTGGAAAATAATTGAGGTTGATTATTAGAGCACTGTGCAAGTGTTTTGTTCATTTATTTAATCAATGAAATATTTTCTAGGGCTTATTATGAACTTAGCCTGTTTTAGTGTGTATTAAGGTGTGGTTCTTGCTTTTTGACTGCTTGTGTACTGACTTGAAAGATTAGACGTATGCATATGAAACTGTCAACAATTCCAGACAGCGGGCAAGAAAGTGATAAACGTAAGTAATGCTATAGGGTGGTAACCTTCGTATATATGTGTAAACACACACATATAAAATACACTTGTGGAAAACATGTGAAAGACTTCTTTCTTGAAATAAAATCTTACTGGAAATCCACAGTCCAGATTGGATAAAAGAAGAGACCTTCTGCTCCTTCCTTTCTGGAAACTTCAGGATTCAAATGGTTAAAAATCATTTTTGTAGGATCAGGGAAGCCTGAGCTGAATGAGGGCTGTGGGTTAGAGAAGGTGATAAAACCTTCCTTGTTTGGGAGATGTTTTTTGAGCAGAACAAAATGTTAAAAATTGGAAAACAGGAACATGGGGCATATCGTAAGGAGAAAATATGATAAAGGCAGAAACTTTGAGCAAGGAAGGAGCAGTATTTTTGAAGTACTGTGAGAAGACCAGCATGGCAGGAATAGAATTTATATTACTGATTTATGAGGAACCTAGGTCAGGGGGGAGCCAAGTTAACAGGAGCCATAAATGCTAGGCAGAAATTTTTCAAGAAGTATTCAGGGGGCAATATGAGTATGTTTAGGAGTTTTTGAAAATGGACATGACATATTGGATACAACATTTATATGTTATATAAATGTGGGGTTGTGGGAGTGGGTTACAGCACAAAATAAAATGAAGGCAGGAGAAGAAACTGGAGGTGTCTGTTGTATTTGTGCATTCACTTTTGGTAAAAGGAATACTGATTTTGGAAATAGTACAGTTACCTTAATTTTAGTCATCAACCAGGTATATACCCCAGCATACACCTTGTTTGAGCAACCATTTTAGTTCCTATTAAAAGTAGCAAATGACTTATCCACTATAATTTCTTCAGTTTCCTAGGACTTACCCTCTCTCCCTCTCTTCCTCTTCTCATCACCTTTTCTCTGTTCTTACTTTCTATCTTTATTCTCCCTTTCTTTCTTCCTTTCTCTTTCTTTCCTTCCTTTCAACTGATCTTTCGATTATTATAAATATTAAACCCATATGGTATGAGTGCATCCTCATGATCACAGAAACAACAGGGTCGAAAAGGGGGGAGAGTCCACGTAATTTCAGATATTTAATTTAAATAATGACAGGTCCCTGCTTTTGCTCATTTTTCAGGTAGTTTTTAGATACAACCATTATTTGCTATGAAACCTGGAACTATAATAAAATTTAGGCCAGATATCTATACTTAGTGGACAAAACCATATTAACTCAAACAGCTGTGGTCTGTCTGCACAGTGTCAATCATGGTCACATGAGTATTTCTGAATTTCTACCTCTAAGAGTTTAGGTAGATCCAGATGATTATGTTGAAGTAATAGATTTAACTTTGAAACGTAAAACACTACAACTTTCCTTTCCAGGCACTTGTATCATGTATTGGAACTGGTTTTATTAATTACTTGGGATATCATACAGACATGGTACTATTTTTACAATATGTTAATATTAATTTTGCTGAATTTGGGGCACAAGGACTCTATCATTTGCTTCACTGATAACAATGAAAAGATTGAGCAGGGAAAGAAAATAAATAGTACCCAAGTGGCACATTGATATTTATTTCAGTGTGTTTGATCAAAGGTGTGATCTGAATGAATCAAAAAATTATTACAAGAAAATAAGAAAAAAATGTTTTGGACATAGAAAAATTTGCCTCACTAGAATTTTTTTGAATTATGTGTATCTACCAGTTATTTACTGTATAATAATTTTTATGAAGTTTTTGTGAAGTACAAATTGATTAACACTTGACTTTACAGAGTGCAATTGCCAGTAATTCACATCATAGAATAAAATGTACAGAATTGTCATAAAAATATGGCTACATTTACTTCACTTATACTTCTGAAGTACTATGAGTTGTTTCACTTACATAATTAAAGGAAAACATGTTTGCAGAGTCTGCAGCCTACAAATTCAAAACAAGTTATTATTTATTCAGCTCCCAGCGATTGCACACATTTGACCCTAAATGACAAAGTAAATGAAAGCCCTTTTTCAAAGTAATACAATCAGTTCAAAAAATATTGTGCTAATAAAGTTATACATTCTAATTGAAAGATTGATGGCAATCCATTTAGTTGTTACTAGGTTATTTGTGACAGACAGATGCAGAGTAACCTCATTACAGTCAGAATTGTGATGACTTGTAGCTGAAGAGAGGAATAAAGCTTTAAACCATTGTCACAGTCCATTTCCAAAATGTATTCAGAAGATGATTTAAAAGAAAATATATGATCATTAAATATAAGTTTGAATTGGTTACCTAGGAGTGTTATCATAGAAGCAATGAAGTAATCATCTGTTTGATTCCCTAATTGGCCTGCTTAAAATTCGCAAATCAGATTTACAGATTCCAATTTCTATAAGAGAAATACAGTAGCAAACACTGTATTAAAAAGATTATCCCTTGTGGTTTGGTATCTTTAGTTCATATTTTTAGTTGTTTCCTTCTTGATCATTAAATCTATATCAGCTTATTTTAGACATTTCTGTCCACAATCACCAGTTCATGATAAATTATTCAGCACTTTTCATTTGTATGTTCTCTAGTAGTTTAAAGTCGGGCTTTCAGCACAAGTACTCAAGGGAATTCTACCAACATTTTGAAGTTATGTAATTGAGGAAAAGAAGGAATATGGATGGATATAATTATTTTTTTCTCTTGAAGGATGTTGAAATCTTTGTGGAATATATTTTGTATATATTTGATTGTGAAACATTTTTGTGATGAATTAATAATCATGTAGAAATGTGAGCCTACAGAAGGCTCTGTCTTCTCCTCACAGTCTTCCTGCTGTAATATTTGCATGTATCTGTAAAATTTCTTACAGTCAGAAGTATCCTCAAAGACTTTCTTTTCGTTTCAAGTGCCGTAATCCAGTGCTGTGTCTTGCACATAAAAGCCATTTCATTTCATCACTTCCCGTTTGTGGCACAATCTCATGTACAATTGTCCTTGCTTCTTTCCTACTCAGCATTAACACTTTCTCTTATTCTTCTACATTCTGAACTTCTTCCTGTGCTCCTTATAATCATCACCATGTCTTTCATTATAGCTTATCTTTTATCATGAATTCTAAAATTCTCTTCTATTGTCAGATATACTCTTTACAAGATGACTATTACAAACTTGATTTAAGGCTGGCCCTATATTTTTTCAAAGTGCATTTAAGATTTTCATTGTGTGGATAAGTTAATTAAATATCTGCTGGTTCTCTCTTTTCTGCTAGTAAATTTAACATGGTGTTCTTTCTAAGATAGTGTCTCCACATAAAGTTGACATTTTTGTCTTTCGTAATAAGGAAGTTTAGGATTCTGCTCCCTTGTAGGTTGTGTTATCAGTTAAAGCTAAAGTTTGACTTATCAAGCAAATGAATTGAAAATATATAAAATAATAGCATCCCAGACAGAACACCATAGGTTGTGTATTGAGGTGAGAGGCCAAAGGGCAAAGTGGAGACAAAGAACTTTCCTTCCAATCCTAGTTATAGACCATTTACTGTAGATTACTTCCTAGCTATGTGACCTCAGGCAAATTATTTAGCATGTGAGTCTTAGTTTTTTACCTAGAAAGTTGAGTGATGATTCTAACCTTATAAGGTTGTTGTGATATTTATACATGTATTTTATAATTATACATGATTGATTCATTTATGATTCATTAAGATTAGAAATGTTTCGAAATTGTACATACTTATCATTCATTTAAGCAAATGATTATAGAATGCTTACCGCTTGCCAGATTTAGTTCCAGGTGTTAGGGATGTATCAGTGAATAAGCCAGAAAAAAAGCTGTGGCCTCTTGGAACTTATATTCTCAGTGCTTACATATTCAGTGCAGAAACTTGAAAAATATAAGAATGTAAATTCAGTAGTCCCTCCTTATCGCTTTCTGGGTTTCAGTTATCTGTGGTCAACTGTGGTCTGAAAATATTAAGTAGAAAATTCCAGAAACAAACAATTTGTAAGTTTAAAAGTCTGCACCATTCTAGGTAGTGTGATGAAATCTCATGCCAACCCTCTGTCCCGCTCCGTCCCTCCCACGATATGAACCATTCCTTTGGTGTATCCATGCCGTAGGTGCTACCTGCCATTTACTAGCTATCTTGATTATCAGATTGAAAAAACAGCGTATACCGTACAGTACAGGCTTCGGTACTATCTGAGGTTTCTGGCATCTACTAGGGGACTTGAAATGTATTCCCAAAGAATAAGGGGCGACTACTGTATACAAAAATAAAATTACTCAAAATTTCACCGTTAGCAATTTGTAGATGACGAGGCTTTTACATGTTTGTGTGTGTGAATGTGTTTTGCAATATTTTTTGATTGCCGACGTAGCCTGTCTCTTTTGTTTATTTGTATATGTTTCATAAATATTTTCTCCTATTCTTTTTCACCATGGTGTTTAATAGTTTCTGCCTATTTCATCTCATGTTGTATACTAATTTTCTTAATTCTTTCTCTTTGGGTATTTAGATTGTTTCCAGTTTTTCAGGATTATATATAAGTACATGAACTATGAAGAATATACTATGATGCTAATCCTTGTGCACATCCCTGATTAGTTCCTCCAAATAAACTCATACATGTAGAATTACTGAGTGAATCAGTGGATAGATAGATAGATTTTAGGAGTTTTGAAAGTTCTTCAGAAAGGTTGTTTCAATTTAAACTTCCATCAACTAAATCTAAAAGTCCATACCTTTTCTTTGAACATTTTCCTTTGCTAATATGATATGTGAAAACATCTCATAATAATTTTACATTTCATTCTTAGCCTCTAGTTAGGCTAAAACATGTTATGTGAGTATTGGCGTAATTTTTCTCCTTTTGTGAGTTGCCTATTTATGTTGTTTAAATATTTTTCCTTTCGGAGTGCTCTTTTTTGAAAATTTTACAACTATATTTATTGTGTTCATTCGTTCTTCTTAAAAATATATATCGTATTTTATTTCTCCAGCTTTATTAAGGTCTAATTGTCAAATAAAAATTATGTATGTTTCTGATGTACAATGTAATGTTTTGATATATGTATGTATACATTGTACCATGATTAAATTAAGCTAATTAACATATGCATCGCCTTGCATACTTCTCAAATTTTTATGATAACAGCATCTAAGATTGTAGCAACATTCAGGTGTATATTACATTATTATTCACTATAGTCGCCACACTGTATGGTGTGCTCTTTTTTATTGATATCTACTTAAGTGCTTGTTCTATATGAAATATATCATCCTCTTTTCATATGTGTGTGTGTGTGTGCATAAAGGTTTTTCATTTTTATATAGGAAAACTATAAAAGTAATCTCCATGATTCCCTTGTGGTTATTAAGAATTAATACAAATATGATTTCCCACCATCCATTTACTACTGTTACACTGAAAATATTAATATGAACATTGTTTATGTGCAAACTTTTTGTAACTAATTATAGAAGTAATTTTTTTTGATTCTTTTGGTTTTTTTATTAGAGTGCTAGAGTCTCTTATTGCTTTCCTCTTTGAAATATATTATTGGAGAAGTTTGGGACACTGCTAGCTAAACAAGGAAAATTACATTAATGGAACTGAGATGTATAGATCCAATGTATCCTTTGCATAGGTGTCATTTCTACCTTTCCAATTCTATTGGCTTGATGGAAGCCTAGACCTACACTGGGTCTTTGGTTGAAAGATACCCCACTCCTGACACACACACAAACCTTTTCCTCTTAGATAAGCTTGGGGCATCTGAATTTTCTGTCTTATTTTTCATATTTTAGAGCAGGTAACCAAAAAGGCTAAAATATAGGCAGATTCTGTTAGCCCTCACAGTGGTTTGTTATTTTTGTTGCGTTCTAATGGCATTTAATGCTTTTAGGTGAGTCTTGCTGTCTCCAGATCTCCATATGCTCTATGAACCAGATTTATCCACACCTATCTTTCTTTCTCATATAGATTACTTGGCTGGATCCAGTCGGCATGCAAGTTTAAGATAGCCGCATTAGTGGTTAAAGATTGCTGAGCAGAAAAACATCAATAGTAAAAAGAGATTTGAAGTTTTGTGCATTAGGAGATATTAAACCTGCTAATAACATAAGCAGAAATATATGCATATAACCTTCAGGATAAATAAATATGAAAAGTAAGTTGTTGATGAGCTCTCAGCTCAATGAAGTCAGAAACTATGTATTTCTTTAATTTTTAAAAATCTGTAACATTTATCAAAGTGTCTAGCACAGCTGTAAATGCTCCATAAAATTTGCTGAATGAATATAGTGTAGTTTGCATGCTCTTCTTGTAATTTGCTTGTGAGATCAGAGAATTTAGGAAAGATTCTTTCATTTATCAGATTTGACAGGTTAGTAAAGGAAGTATTAAATTAAATGGAAAACAATGACTACCACTTTCTAGTATTTATTTATATATTTTTGTACGTGATAATGTTTTTAAAAAATAATATTCTAAAATCTGGTCATTAAAGATAGGGAAAATACATTATTACATTATTAAGTGAATTTGTTTGAAATCAGTCATTTAAAATGTATTCAAATTGGATTAATTTCAATGTATTTTTTCTTTAGGCTAGGACCTAATACATTTCCTGGCTCACTCTTAAAATTGTGAGAATTAAAATAAGTTTATTATAATTTTTACCTACAAAATACATATGATTTATTATAAGGTTGTGATTTTTATTCAACACCCTTGTATTGAATGATAGTGTTTAATAATACTGTAATAGTGTATGTCAGAAGATTTATTGTAGTTTTAATTTCTCTGAGCCAGGAGATAGAGTACTTGAATGCATTTTGGTGATTATTGACTGATAAGCAATGAAATGATCCTACATAGAGCTCAGTGGTAAATGTTTCTCCAACTCCCTCTGATTAATATGGGTTTTTTGGTGTAATGTGTCAATTTTATCAGATTCAAATTTATCATCAAACTAGCTACAGTAGTCTCAGCTTGTGGAAAGGTCTATTTTAACTGAGCTATCATATTCACACACACACAAAACGTTTACACCACAAGGAAAGTCCTTATGAAAAAGTCACTCTTGATTACTGTTTGATCAGACAAAAATGCCTTTATAACATTAGATGAAATAAATGAACTGTGTATCTATTGAACTTAAAACTTTTAAATATTGCTAATATACGATTATAATAGATGTTTCCACTCAGTCACTAAATCCCTTTTGGCCACTGACTTTTTAAATACAAGAGTCTTTATTCTCTAGAGTACGAATATGTCTCCAATAATTGGATGCATTGGAAAAATGAAGATTACTAACACAAATGAGAATTCTAAAGAGTAAAAATAATTCATGTAAACCATGCCTGATATGTTTATAATATAATTGAGTTTAATTAAACAAATATGCTTTGAATATCTTCTACATGTTAGTGTGTTAGGTTAAAGGGTTACAAAAATGAATGCATGTTAAGAGAGAGATGAGTGGATAGGACATGTTTTTAAAATTCTTTCTAGAATGTTCCATATGAAATGACCAAGAATGAGAGCATCTAAATAACTTTTAACTTCCTACTTTTTCTATTCTTGCAATACATCTCTGTGCTTGTTTAGTTATATGGTAAAATGCATAATTGGGATATTGTGTGGCAATTATACTTTGTAAGTACAATTTCTAAGTTTTCTGGGTTGTTAAGGGGCAAAAGCCAATAGAAAGAGAGTTGAAAGGTGAATAAAGACTATGGAATAAAAAATTTTCATTTTGTGTCAGGTAGATTTTTGAAAGGATACTGAGGAGCCCACTAGAGAGAGAGAATTGAGCATATTTGTGTGATTTTCAATGAAACAAAAGATCGTGGAACCCAGACTGTTTTATTTCTAAGAATTGCATCATTCCTTAGTTAAAATCATTGTACTAACAATAAGATTTCACTCAGGGAGTTCAGTTAACTCTTTTAAGAACTTTGAAACCACCAAAAGAAATCTTGGCATTGTATTTATCAAATATTTGAAATCTATTTATAAAACACAAATATATGATTATGAAAGGAATTATGTGCACCTAATGAATTGCGTGTTTTGCAAAAGGCAAAGAAAAAGCAGTTTAGTGCTCTGCTCTACTAAAACACATTCTGTCCTGGAATTCCTTTAGTTTTTATGTTTGTTCCTAATGAAAATTGACCCAATATTTTTGCTTGGTATTTTAAAATACCATTACTAAAAAAAATTGGGCATATTTGGTAGTGCATAAGGGCAATTTCTAGACTACAACTACAGGTGTTTACAGAGGGTGGTAATTGTTAATAACCTGACATATTTGGATGTCATGTATGTTGGAAGAGATATAATTTTCTTATTTCTTATTTTATTCAGAGGGAAATAAGCCTGACGGTTCTCAAATGTCTGCAAAATTCCAAGCAAAACTATTCAGAAAAAGAGAAGTGAAAACAACTGAACTTCATTCTTTTTACGAAAAGTTGTATCACAGAAACGTGAAGGCAAGGACAGGCAGTTCTTGTGAGAAAATGCTTAAAATTCATTTCCACAGACACTTTTGCACCTTTTGTGCATGATTTGTGGCCTTTTAAAAACCTAGAGAGTTAAAAAAAAATAGCATACATTTGACTTTTTATTTCTCCACTACTGATTTTGATCAAAGATTAAAAACAAATACTTGACTTTTAACCTACTGATATATTCCTCTCAGATAGCATAACGAGGTACCTTGCTTTCCAGGTATCTGGGACTATGGTATCAAAAACAGGAAGGAGAAACTAAAGGACAAAGGTTAACTTACGATGGGGTTCTTTCAAGAAGTTTCCCATGTTGGTACAGGCATATTCTATGTCTATGCCCTTTCAATTATAAACCAACAGCTCTGTAGTGAGGATATTGTGAACGTTCACATCTCTACCTGTCAACACTTCTGAAAGCCTTTCAGCACCCTATTTCTCAGACTCTTCTTGATCAAAGCATGACCTGCTTACTAAAGCTTTCATAAGATAATAATTGAATAATAAACCCCCAGCCAGAAGACAAAGGAAAAGATTGTGTAGGAGGCCACCGCTAATTTCCCTCCCAACGTAATCAAATCAGTACAGCTATCCAGCCAGGACTCATAACCTTTAATAAGTCACTCTACTCGATTAAGAGAAATTGATTTTCCTCTACTGTGGATCATAGTGATTATGATAAATATGGTATCTATCGTTCACTGTGGTCTCCCCCCGTTCACTGCCAGTGTCCATTTGTTTGCAGGACGGCAGGTAAATGAGCTAGAGAGATGACGCCGTGTCATTAACTGCAGTTGGTATCAGTGCTTTGACAGCTGTGGAATTGAGTGGTTCCATAGATCAGCTTGGAAGCCCGTCCAAAAAGCCTTGCACAGCAATTACACCACCTGACAACACTGCTTACCGGTAGCCTTCAACATGCAAAACTCCCGGGTTGTGATTTTTAATTGGAAATGTGGAAATGAAACAGAATTGGTAGGAATGATTGGAGTTTGAACTCTAGTTTTATGATATGAAGTGTGTTGTGGGAGCTAAACAGCAACATGCTACCTTCCACAGGTTCTAACTTGATGCTAAAGTTATTTGAAGTCTATGATGGGTGTGCCTTGTTTTGACCCCTGCAATCAAATCTAGATTTCCAGAGAAACCAATATCTTAATATTGTAATGTTGGATGTATAGTAGAAACTTTCAGCCCCTCTACTTTTCTGCCCTTCTCACTCACATGAAGAATCCTAAAGTGGTGGGTTTTACTTTGAATTATTCTCCATTGCTTTACATCATTCAATAGCTCTTGATACTCTATTTTAACATCAGTTTTTAAAAAAGGAAAGGAAAATATTCTGCCAGAGCAGAATTATTGCAGTTACTGAAAGTTTTCGTGTAAACTTTCTGTGTAGCATGTTGAATGTGTGTTGCTATAGTGAAAAATGTCTAAAGTTCTTGGCTTGTTATCTGAAAAGGATTTTATATAACAGTACACAGAGACAGTAGCAATAATAAAAATGTAATTTCACTATTTTTCTCCTTTTTAAATATTTGGGTTTGAGACTTTATGTACACTTTTAGCTTGCAGGAGATATCTACTGTTTCTGCGTTCTATACAGAATGTGGTATTACAGAGTGATGAATTATAGAAAGATGTGGAATGGTATTCTTAACTAAGGAGTCTATAAAATAATTATAGGAAACACTGAAAACAGACTTCATAATTCTTTTCATAAAATGTTAATAATAGATTTATTTCTTTTAAAATTTTTTCTTGGCCTGAGTCAGATTTAATATTTTTATAAATTAACTTCATGTATTATACTATATTTTATTATAGTACACACTGAATTTTTGTCCCATTTGAGAATATATTCTAATTGTATTAGGGAAAAATTAATCTTTTAAATTTATATCTTGATATCTTTCTCCTTTTATGAATTAGAAAAGGCGAGAAAGTATGCACTTTTCTAATTTTAAAGCTGAACTGGAGAGTTTCACTTTATTCTCACTACTATTATTGATGAGTCTACTGTTCTTTAATGTAACTTTAATATTCTTAGCTTTTCTCAAGAAAAGAAAGCCATGACAGTGTGAGTTAATGATATTGTATATATAATGTCTTAGCAAATTTAATTTTTCTTTTATTTGCATTTAACTTTTTGTCACTTGAGAAATAACAAACAAAATGATGATAAAAAGTTGTTAAAACTTTGGCTCTACTCCCACTGATTTTGAGGGAAATTCTCCTCCTGTTATCCGGAGGATTCTAATTGTACAGTCCAGTGAATCCAATCAAGTCTGTGCTTGAAAGAAACTCTCCAAGTGGCTGCCTGTCCACAAGAATCAATTGTCCAGTAGGAAATGCATGGGAGAAGATGTATTTTGCTTAGTTCTATCTGCCTAAGCTGGAAATTTAATGAATTGAAATATAGCCAAATATATTCATAATCGTCTCTCTCTTAGACCTGAACCATCCCTATGTTTATAGTTCTGTGACTTGACAGAGAAGGTTGCTAGTGCAGCCCTTCCAAGCAAAAGCAGTTAAATTCAACAAAAAATTCTTTTAGCGATATTTCAGACACCATGGAAAACTTGGAACACAGAGATGGCTCTGACATTCCTTTAAATGTAACTGACTATCAAGAACTTTGCTTCCTATTATCCACTGAATTTCCTATGCAATCCATACTTCCTCAGCTTTTATAATAATAGTAAATTATTTGAAGGTATAATCCAATTCTACAGAACAAAACTATAAGCAATCTACTTTCTCACTAGGTTTTATTTGCTTTTCACTTTTTTTTCACTGAGACACATGATAATCTATTGAACTACCACAATCTATATTCATTGTGTTTATATTTTATAAAAATATAATTACTCATAACTTCAATGATAACACAGTATATAGATTCTACTGCATATTCTTAATTTACCAAACTACTTAAATCTGGTTTATGGAGTTTCTTCTCAATAGTAGTTTGCCATGATACTTTGAAGACGATGAGAGAATCATGAATGGAAAAGTTCTTTTCAAATCAAAAAATGCATCTGTCATAGGATCTCCTGTGTTTAGAATATTCAAAAATATATATTCATATTAGAGAGACAACATGGGCTATGGTTAGCAGGAAAGAGACACACTAATCACGAATAAATAGATAAAAGAACTAACATATGTCAAAAAGCTTTTAAATAAAGTATGCAGAGTGAGTTTTTAAAATTTTTTTCGTGTTTATCCCTTGTTTAAAGTTCTGTTTTAGTTTTAAGTCAACAGTATAACTAGTAACAGAGATGAAAATACTTGGAATGACTGTCTCTGTGTTCTGTTTTATGCCATAATTTAAAGAGACCAGAAGCAAGTAAGCAGAATGTGGAATAAATGGAACAATTTCGGAGTTTAGTGGGGATTAGGCCAATTGCAGGCTTCCACATTTAGGGAGGAGACAACAGACTCATGAATATAAGATTGGAAGTGTCTGGCTGTGAAAAAGGAGAAAAAAAAAGTCTGACTCTGTGTTGTAAAGCACAAAGATTTTTATGCTAGACCATGAATTAGCAACTAAGCTGTGTTTAAAAGTATTTGTGATATGAAAATTTGTTATAAAATTATATTTTATTGAAGGGGAAATAGGGTCAGTCTGAGCAGTTCTGATCTCTGAACCTATAGAAAAATTTCACTGAGTAGAGATTAGACAAAAAGAGCAATAGAGTAAAATGTTAAAAGTTTACATTTAATGTCATTGAGTTAATCTGATTATCCTTAAGACTACGGAGTAGAGACAAGCTGCTTCCCACTGCCCTAATTAAAAAAAAAATATGTTGAAAAATTTTAGTTTCATACAAATAATTTCCTGATGTTGAAACCTGGTATTAGGAAAATTTTCCGAATATTTAATAAAATTAAAAATCTCCTTCTATGTATTTTTTCCATGAATATACTCCATTCATTTTTAAAAATTATTAAATTTTAAATTTAGTAATGGAGTGTACTTGAAGCGTTGCATCAAACCAATGATTTACCTAGGGTATATTAATTCTAAGAAGTCTTGCAGCCACATGTACCAACATTTTAAGAGCCTACTAATGAAAATATGATTTATTGCCTAAAGTTTTTGAATCCTTCATCGCTTCACTGATTTGAAAGTGTGATATATAATGAAGATGTGAAACCAGTTCAATAAATTAACAGTTCCTAGCTATACGGATCAACACATCCTCACAGCAGAACAATTTTCAGAGCGCACTGGTATTATTACCTTTTTACAATTTCCAGTCAAGTGTTGTGTTCATATAGTCTCTGTCTTCTGTACTCAGGCTTTAAAAAGACCTTTCGTCCTGTCCCACTTTCTCTGAAGTTGGACAGCAGCCGCAGTAGCAGCTGCCTCTCTAGTCACTTTTCTTCCCCTTGTTTTGGTAATTATGAGCAAAGGTCAGTCATTTTCCCATCAAGGCAAATCCTGACAACCCCACATGTCAGAGCCTAAGTTATTGATGACATGCTTGTCAACATCAAAAAACAGAGAGTATATCTTTACTTCTTCATGAGCAGCTGAAAGTCAAAACCCTACTGAAAATCAGAGGTGGGAGGGGATGAGGTAAGGGTGGCTGTTTACCCTGACTTCGTCAACTGCATATATAGGAGATTTTTGTAATTTTAAACTGCACGAATGGACAATTACATTCCGCTTGTTAAACACAAACTATGAGCATCCTGATTGAATGCAAACGCTTCTGCTAACAGTATGACCTTGTAGTGCCTTGGATGGAAAGACTTTAGTTTTATTGTAGTGTTGTTTTTTTTTAAAAAACCTAGCTTAGTTTTTTAGATGAAGATGAAATGTTTTAGATTTAGGAGAGAGACAAATAATGCTCTTTTTAAATAGTAACTAGGTTTTGGGTGAACTAAAAGCCTGTCCAGGACCATTATAGGGATAAAGGCACTCAATACAGTTCACTAAACACTGAAGAGTAAGGAGAGAGATATTTTATTTATGTTATGAAATTTGGTATTACATTTGCACTGTTCAGATTATGTCAGATATTGATTTACATTTAATCATACAGTACCCCGTAGTATCCCTAGAATTAACATTCATAGAAATATGCATTATTGAGTATGCTGGTAACTGGACCCTGAAAGCGTAGACCCAGCAAATCACAAAATTGTCCGCAATAGAGATCTTGTGCTCCATTAGTCTTTGTTTATTCAAATTCCTAACCCTTTACCAACATTTTAAGCAGGCATACTTTTACTAGTCCCAGGGAATATGATGGGAATATGATGTGTGAGGTTAAAATTTAGCCCGTGTTGCCAATTTAGTACCTATTCATGGTGTGTCTTCCTTTATATAATCGAACATTTTTTCTAAAATTCTTTGAGTAATTTTATTACAAATACTTTAAAGGCTTTCTGTTTGAAGGAAACCTTTAGTAACTCTTCTTTTTCTTCTTAGAATGATAATAAATCCTTCCATATAGTAAATCATTACCTCCTCACTTCTAACTTCTTTAAATCGAAATTTTTATTTACTACATTTCTATGAGTGTCTGATAGTGAGTTACATACAGGTATGCTGTGATAAATTGATAGTGTGACATTCATTCTCAGGATGAAAGGAAACATTACTTTCCAAGAAAGTTATGACCCAACATGATAATTTAGGATTAAAAAGAAAGTGTGTGAAGTATTTCTTGAAATGAACAAATCTAACATGACTTTACAGCAAGTAATATTTATCCCATTTTCTTAAGAATTAAAGTCTACACAGAAATGTGATGAGTTGGGGGTACATAATTCTGTATTCTAGCCAAGTAGTCCTTGCTCTTTCCTTGATATACTAGGATAGAATATATAAAGCCCTTGTAATACACTTATGGTAGATGTACTTGTTTTGTAATCAGTCATCATATGTCTTCAGAGAGAATGATACACTGTGGGTGACACTCTTGAAGACCATTGCTTTGCTTGTCTTCTGTTGTTGTCCATTGTCCTGTTGCCTACATTCCAGTTGTTCACCTTCCATGATACCCACAAGAACAGAGTCAAAGGCTGGCAAATGCACAGGTGTTTTGTCACTTTTTTTTACCTCCCCCCTGTTATTCATTATGGTAATGGCACTTTGTGATGCACAATTTCTGGATTTATGACCCATTCTTGATAAGCGTGAAACCGGACTGCGTGTGCATCTTTGATAAGGTTCTAATTGGATAGCAGTGACCTTTCTGGATGTAATTCAGGGAGGAAGATTAAAAAGCAGCCCAGGAAGTGACAGGTTTGGGACAATAACATATGAATTCGGCTCTGCTGGCAGGCAAGAGATGTAAGCCATGATAAATTAGAGGCAGACCAAACATGCTCTCTGAATGATTTTTCATTTCTGCTACATCCTTGGGTAAAAATCTATTGTGTGAATTGTGCTAATACTACCATATTCCCCTACCCATGTGTTAGACTACCTGTTTACTGATTGCAGAAGGTGGCAAATTATTTAGTTGGTGTAGTTTCAGAGTAACTGAAGAAGACTGCATATTGAATTAAAAATACAGGCTCCAGTTAACGTACTTCTGCAGTCTTACGAATTGAACAGTTAGTAAGTGAAAAAGAGTTACCAAAACTCATTAAAAAAACCTCACTCTCTCTGTTTCTGTCTCTTCTTTCTTACTTCCCTTTCTCATATTTGTATGAAAAGCTTGCTAGAAATATTCCTGTGTATATACACACCTAGATTCTGAGAACACCTTTGTTCAATTTTAGAGATTTAAAGATGGATTCTAAGAGAGTATCAATTTAATAAGGAAGCACATACTATAATTATTATTCTCCTGTATTTGATAAAGTCTTAAACTCTTAATAAATCTTTTATTTTGAATATATAGGAAATACATTTGTACAGACAAGTATATTAATTGTATATTTAAAGGATTAAGAACACATACACTCACATGCAGGCACATACGCTCCTTCAGAGAAAAAGATTTATTTTCCTCCAAAGTAATACTTTTCCTGAGGAGTGCTAATATATAATAACCTAGTTTTAATGTGTATTACTATGATAAAGGCTAAAAAACAGCTTTGTCAGATGCTTTTGTAACATCTGCCTTCTTTGCTATTGGAGCCTGTTGCTTATACACATGGAATACAAAATAATTTGTCCAAGCAGCAGACAAGTCAATACGTAGGTGTCCCTACAAGGATTAATCCAGGAAGGAGTTCTGTCCCCACTCACACACAGATGCATTCAAGTTGCACAGGGCCTGCTAGTTCTGCATTTGCCTTTAAAGGGAGCCCTCTGGAGCTTGCCACAGGGGGAAGGGAAGGCAATTACCTTTTCTGAGGGCCTGAGGTAGGTTAGACACCATGTTAGGTGCTTACACACCCCCATAGAGTTGTGTTCCAGCCCCACCATTACTCAGGGAAGTGTCACTATCAGTACTGTTTTTACAGGTGAGCAGAGAAGTGTTTCCCCAACACTCACTCAGCACAATTTCTGGCCCTTAGCAGTCACTACGTAAATGGAAAACAAAATGAGTGAAGCCAGGAGAAATGAAGTAACTCACCTAAGGTTACAGTAATGGAAACCCAGCAAAACAGAACTTGAATCCCAACTCTGTGTCTTAACACAAGCAAGCAGGCCAACAAACGAAAGCAAACTTTCAGCTGTATTGCCTGATGACAGTTTTGCAATTTACTTACCAGACACTGTTTTTTAAAACAATAGCTTTATTGAGATGTAATTCACCATAGCATACAATGAGTCTGCCTAATAGGCATAACACACTGCCTATTCTCTCAGCTGTACGTAGTACTTGTGAACTGAAGACCTAATTATTTTTAACCTAAATAAAGAAAACAAGGAGTCAAGAGTATTTTCCCCACTTGAATTCAATAGTGCACAATTCTGCTAAATTTTTGGATACCAATAAATATAATACCAATAAATGCTGGTATTCTTTCACAATTTTTTCTGATATTCATATTTCCTACTCATTTTTTTTTCATATTTATCATTCTGGTTCCCTTCTGTGACAGACATTTGGACTAATCCTAGAAGCACTAAACTAGATTTCTTGTTACTCCGTTCCACCCTGTAAGCTTACTGACAATTTAGTTATCCTAAAAATTTACTTTCTCCATGATACTTTGCTATACTTAAAGCATGTAAAGCAGAGAACATGCTTTAAGTAAGGATAAGGTAAAAAGAAAGCCCAGCCTTCAATGATTGACTGTCAATGCCCTACAAAATCTGATCTTACCTTATTGGTACAAATTTCCCTGTCATAATTCCTATCAGGAAATACCTTCTCTACACAGAAAATCGTCTCAATCTGTCATGTATGTTAATGTTTATTTCTGACTCTGTGGCTTTTCTGACTTGTTTAACCAGTTTGACCTTCCTGCCCTTTCCCTCATAAATGTGACCCAAGATGAAAATTAAACAATATTTCCATTATCAAGCAGTGTTCTCCCACACATTCTCCTCACATTGACCCTCACCTCCCTGAAATCCTGTTGAACGTACAAATGGTCCCACATATTTAACTCTTGATGATCAGTGGTCCCATATTTTTTCCTCATGAGTACTTTGTATGTGGACATCTTTAATCTCTAAAAATTTTAAATTTCTTGAGAACATGTTCATATATGATTTCTCCCCTGGCAACTTTCTACCCTCTTCCCAGCATATTCTGCTAAAAACAGTACATTTTTATTCATCTAGACTATATATTAATATAAATATGCATGTACCTATATACATAACCTTGTTTGAAAAGACAAAATGATTTACAACAATTTATTTAAACTTCATAAACTTCAAATGAAGTATTGAATCAAATACAGTAACTCATATTTGAGAGGACTGTACAGATGAACAAATATGACAAGATAATGGCACTGAGGTTCTAATATGAAGTTGGTCACTCATTTTTAGAAAGTATACCAAGCTAACTGGGGGAAGGAGGTGGAAGTAAGTAGAAATTTCATCAATTTCAAGATACATGCTTTTGTGATAAACTTAGATGTAATTTGGTTCTCAAGCAGGCCTTAAGTATCAGAGATAGGGGTGAGCCTTGGGAAATAATTATTTATTAATGCCTTGATCAGTGGAGCATGATGATAAAAATGGATAGGAGCTACTTCTCTATCGCTTGTTTTACCTTATTTTAATCTTTCTAAATGTGAAAATGTGAATCAGAAGTTGTCAGTAGCCCTCGTACATTTATTTTTGCCATTTATTTTAAAATATTAATAGTGTATGTAATAAAGGCACTTAGAGTCAAACTAAAAATGAATAGAGAAAATTCATTGGCTTTTTAAGTTTAGAGTCCAGGGTCTCTACAATAGATACCTGAAGAGTGACTAGCGTACCTTACCTGGATGTCCATGGGCTACATAGATAACAAGGAGACTGCATGTCTCCAGGAGCTGTGGAGGTCAAATAGGGAAGTCCTAAGTAAAAGTGATTCATGAGCTCTTACAAAGTACTAAAACAAAAGAAGACAAAGACTGATTCTAGAGAAACATGTTTGAAAATTGAACGTTTTGGCTCTAACAATTATGTTTAACAAAAGAAAAGGTATGTTTACATTTTAAGGACATTACTGTGATTTTTTGTAGCTAATTTTCTGAGAGAACTCCTGTATTTTAGGTCATGTATTTCTGTTTGTTTGCTTGTTTGTTTAAATATAGCATAGAGACAAGCTCTAAATAGCCTTCTATTAATAGAGACATTATTTTTAAATGTTAATAAAATATTGTTTACACTTTTATATGTTTCAAAATATTCCCACATACTCTGAAAATTAGGCAAACCATAGAACCATGATGGATCTAGTAAGGTAGCACTTTTCTAGGTTTAAAGATGTCATTTTTATTCCCCCACCATGCGTCAACTCAATGAGATAATATCAGTAGAGAAACTTGAAATAAATTTGGCATAAACATGTCAGTTTGCATGTTGATAGAAAAGATGACTTCTTTTCTATCACAATAAACAACACAATAAAATTTGTATTTTCTATTTAATACTCCCTCAATGTTAAAAATAATTTAAAAATCTAATAGCACGCTTATCCATTTTTGTGTGTGTACAGTGTGACATATTTTCTGTTTCTTCATTGAAGGTCTTGAGGAAGAAAGGGCCATGGGTTGAGACTTTTGGAATCTTGAGTTTCTGAGGTAATATTGTCAGGCACTTACCTGCTGAAGGTGGTGATTAGAAAGCACGGTTATTGCTGCTGCTCCAGTCATCTAAAAATGTTATTCCTGCCACTTAAATGTTATAGCATCGAGAACATTAGTTCCTCTACAAGCTACAAACTCCTAGCCTACTGACATGTCAGGGAGCCAGAAAAATCAAAAAACCATCAACTGACCCTCCCTATTGTCTGGGCTTGTTGTCTTCTATTGGTAGTCTGCCACAATCAGTGAGATACACATGTACCTCCTGCCTGCTCAGGGTTTGGCAACCCCTTGCTCCCTGCACCTGTTTGCTTATACATGAGCTGTGCATGTTTGAATTTAAATAGATGCAGGGGGGTGGAGTGAGGGGGGAAGGGAGATGCCTCTGTCTGTAGCAGTTCATTACTGCATGCAGAATAGCCAAACTCAGCTCTCAGGGAAACAGCGAGGCATGATCACACAGTATTGGGTGATAAAAGATGAGTTTTCTCTGTGGGAATCATTAACTGAATCCCTCCCACGTTCAACCCTTTCAGAGTTGAATGGAGGAAGGATTCAGTTAAAACAAGATTAATAATCATTTTGATTATTATATCTATCAATAAGTGATATCTTCAGTTGCATAGAGAACTATAAATAAGATGATGAATTGTTTCCTGGGGTCATCTCTAAGGTTACTTTTACCTAAAATCGTCAAATGATTTCATTGCAAAAAGTAATTGGTCTAATTTATCAAAGAAACAACATGAAATTCAGGCATGCATACAGGTGGAAGAGAGCCAGTATTTAATAAATTTATATAATCTGGACTCATATTAGGGTATATGCAATATGTTTATGTTAGGAACTTTTTTTACCTAACAAGAAACAATGCTATTGTCTTTCTTTTTCAACTTGTTTACTACTAAATTATCATTTACTAGCTGTGGCATCCTGCATCTGGTAGTCTATGCTTTGAATCAGAAGACCTGAGACTGGTTGCTGTCTTTGTTATTTATTAGTTCTGTGACCTTGGGTGAGTTATTTAATCTGCCTGAGGCTCAACATCTTCATCCATAAAAAGGGAGTACTGGTGCCCACTTGAAAGGACTCCAAAGGGTGTAAATTTAATGACATAATAATCATGCTTTTTTTTCAAACTGTAATATGTTATATAAACATGAGGCATTGTTACTGTTAAGATTGATATCCTATAAGATTAGACACGGTCTCCATAAGATAAATACTCAAAGTTTCATTACTAAATAAGCTTTCTTTATAAAAACAAAGGACTTTCAAAAACAAATTTTATTTAGTATTATCACCATAATACTAAAAGTTTTATAGAAATATTTCCCATGTAAAGCACATTTTCATATGGTCAAATGTTTTCCCGATGTACTTTCCTATCATGTGTAATTTACAAAATAATTTCTAGAACACCAAAATGGCATTTTCATATAATATTACTGCTTAATATCACACTTCCCTGTAATTTTATCATGCTAAGAATTAATGCAAAAGTTACACAGACTGATATATCTATTGTCATTTTTTTTCCTTTGGGTTTTCAACACTTAGCCTAACAAAAGAAGGATGAAAGAACTTAGGGAGAGGACCTGACATTTATAAACACACACTCCCTCCCACAACACACATTCATTCCTAAAAGTTATACAAGATCTGTTGAATTTGGGGGATACCTTGAAGAACTTCAAGCTGTCACCCTTTCACTACCCCATGCGGTTTGAGCAAATGAGCAGCCTTGAACTTTGCATGCAGAGTTCCAGGGCCTGGGCAGAAGGCAGTGCATCTGCAGGTCCTTGCATGACTAATTTCCTGTCAGCAAGTGATTTTATTATCATTTAAATAAGAATTTATAATAATAGCAGTAAACTTGCCAGATGTCTGAATTAGTAAATTTTAAAGGATATAGGTTTAAAACACTTCTGTGCTTCCTCTTTTAATGCTTTCTCCTATTCCCCATGCCATTGGAATCAACTATTTTAGTTACCACATTCAATTTAGCTGCTTTTATCATTCCTATCGATTAAAATGATTTTAATAACACAATACTGCCATGCCTGTTTTAGCAGAGGACATATTGTGTTTCCCTGCTCATTGTTTACATTGGGAATGGGGGAAACCCAATTATCGCTAGGCATTTCCCCATTTCTTTTGATAATATCTGCATGAAAAAATTTGTTTCTATCCCTACTCAGCCAACATTTACCAAGAAAGGAAAACTACCTCGTGAGATTTTTAGTTCTTATTTCTCATACAAAGTTAAAATAATATATAAAAAGAAAGAACTATTGTGTATTCATTTCTAATGTTCTCTTTCCTTAATCAACACGACATTTTTAATACAGCCATGGATGAGGACAATATTAAGCACAGGAGAGACTACTAAAATTGTAGATTTCACCTTTTTTTTCTAGAGCATACAGGCACAAAAATGATTCATGTCAAATGAGATCTTACGAATATTAAATACCATTATGTCAAGCAATGCCACTAAATATGAAACAAAATATTGACTCTATTTCATAATATAGTTATGGTTAATGAAATAAATCTAATAGAGAATTTTAAATTGCCAATTTAGCTTAATTAAAAGGCACAATTTCCTCAATCCTGATTAAGTAACAGTAAAAGCATGTACTGAATCCTCTCCCTCTGAGATTTTTAACAGAATGTTTGAGAAAGTTTGATGTTGGATTTATAGTTACACAACAGTGATTCTGATAATTCCTTTTAACTTAAGATATTAAGATCAGTGATAACCAAAGTTCACTAACTGAAAGCTTGGAAACATAGTGAATTTTAATAGTATCTTGGACATATATATATGTAGACTAGGAACACTGGTTTAGGGAATTAGTATTCATGCATGCCCTTACTAAGCTTTCTTAGCAGGTACCTTCATGCTTAGAAAACTCAACTCAGGACCTATGTGTAAGACAACACATTTGTCAAGAGTTTGGTACTTGTCAAGGTGTGTGTATATTCCCACAGGTCAGTAGTGGCTTATAGGAGATTTGGATGCTCCTGTTGGCACTAGTTAGCTTCAAACATCTCTCTTATCCAACTCGCAGCTTGAACTTCCTCACCTACCAATATCTGTGTTGGCTGCCTGAAAAGCAAACTGTTGAACAACAGCTTTAAGAAGAATAGATTATTGACTTGGTTCCATTCAGTCTTGTCCTAGATATGATCTCTATTAAATATTTTGGTATTAGGGTTTATTTCTATTTTGCTTTTTCCCCCCCGCTTTTGTGATTCTACTGTCAATTAGTACTGTGGTTCTCATCTCCTTTTTCTCTAAATTCTGCATATTTACTTCTGGATTGTGTACTGCTTAGGTGGGTTTCCAGCTAATTTATGAAATAACAGGAAAATTGGTGACAAAAGTAAAGCAAAAGAAAATGCTTCCTCAGGAGAATATCACAATTCAAATTATTTTATTTGTTCCTGATTTTTTTCCTTTCAGTGTATATATAATTACATCATTGTTTAAGTAAATACAAAATAAAAATTAAATGTGTAGGAAAACTCTAAATGGGGAACTCTAATGTTCCTTTAAAATGAAGAATTTAACTAAACCACTCAGAACTCCCCTGCTGGGCTCAGGCAAGCTGAAATTAATTCAAGAAGGCAGATAAAATTTTTAACCAGGCCGAGTGGAGATGACGGATGTGACAGCTCTCAGTTAAAATGTCTTTTAGTGGCAAATGCATGCCTATTAGTCAAGAGATGTGACATAACTGTCCCGAGTGAGAGAAAATGAACCAATGACCATTTGCATTGAGAACAAAAGAAAAATTCTTTATAGGTAAATGTGGGGAAGGACAAGTAACTTGAGGTTCAACATTTATTCATTCATGTTTGAGAATATTTCTGGTAATTTTTTACCTTTAAAAAAAGCCTCTGAAAGTTAGGAAGAACATTTTTTTCTCAAGCAGTAGTTCATTTTCTTTCTTCTTTACATATCATAAAAGAAATAATTGTTAAATGAAATGTCTATGGAAAGCCAGGTAACTTTTTTTTTTTTTAATCCCTGCACAGAACAACAGAGGAATGTCTGTAGATAGTCATACTTCAAAAGCTGGGCTAAAAAAACCCTTATAAATTGAAAACTCAGATTTGGCTATGTTAATAAAATCTTGGAATGAGAAGCTTTTTCTTAATAAGAACACTGACTCCCTACTCTTCCACTTCCCAAGAATAAGCTAGTTTGGTTGTTTATTATAAAGTAATGCAAACAAAACAAAAATGGATATGATTCTTTGGCAGAATGTCACAGGGAAGGAAAATTATTTGGAAACTATGGTTGGCAGGATATGACCATGTGAAAGTCAAGTTTAATTAACTTTAGGAACAGATGCTTTCAAGACATAGTAGTTACCAGTTAGAGCTACAAGTATAATTAGTTTTATAGTATAGAGTTTATTTTTCCAATTAAAATCAACTTGCATTATCATAATTTTGTTATTAGATGTGACACTCTGCCTTAAAAGGGCCACTCCAAGTATGAACCTAGAACTTGTCCTCTTTTGATCAAAAGGAAAGAATGGACAAAGACATGTTTTAGTGCAAGACTAAAATAAAATTTCCAGTTTAGAATTTAGTAGTTATTCCCTTTAATAATTCATTATCCTCAAAAGGGTATATAAAAACATAAAAATTTATTACAACATTTTATGGGCCAAAATAGACTTGTATATACAAATATTCAGTGATGCTGAATAGATTAAAAAATGTTGCAGAAATAAAATAATAATTTATCTGAGTCTTTAGGGATAAAAAGGAATTCCCCACCTAAACAAGATGAATTTTATTCCAGGTGAGGTATATGCAGAAATAAGTTTTTCTTTTATACCTCTGGCCTTTCTTTGTCTCTCCTTGTAAGGATTACCAAAGTTTTGCCCATTTACTTTGCCAAAATGAATGCTTTGTGAATCTTCTCTTTCTGATCTGTAGCATAATTTTATTGGAGAGCTAGCTGTCAACATACGCTATTTTGACAGACTACAACTTTGATTTGCTGTTCAAGTTTTGACTAAATTTGTGATGTCACTTAAATATTTTTCTTTCATACTCATTAACTGATGCAAGTGCCCAACATATTTTTAAATTACAGACAAAGACTTATTTTATTTACTTTCCATGCCCAGCTCAGCACAATACAGTGGCATTTTCTTCTATGTCTTCCATTAAAAATTGCATTTACAAATGACATACTTAGATGAGTTTGAAAAAAGTAAGCAACATCAATTGTACCTTTCCATAGTGTACATATGTAAAAATTTATTTTTCGGTATGAATATATTCTTCACTTTCATGGAATCTCTCCCATTTAAGTTTTATCCTTTAGATTTTTTTCAGTCCAGAGCCTTTGTTATTCTTTATTTTTTTAATTTCAGAATAGTATGGGGGTACAAACGTTTAGGTTATATATTGACTTTGCACTGCCTGAGTCAGAGCTACAAGTGTGACCCTCCCCCAGAAAGTGTGCATCACTCCCAATAGGTGTGACTATACCCATACCCTCTGCACCCTCCCACCTGCCCAACACCTGATGAGTGTTACTTCCATATGTGCACATAAGTGTTGATCAATTAGTACCAATTTGATGGTACTATATGTGGTGCTTGTTTTTCCATTCTTGTGATACTTCACTTAGTAGAATGGGCTCTAGCTCCATCCAGGATGATACAAGAGGTGTTAGTTCACCATTGCTCTTTGTGGCTGAGTAGTACTCCATAGTATACATAAACCACATTATATTAATGTATTGATGGGCACATGGGTTGTTTCCACATCTTTGCAATTGTGAATTGTGTTGCTGTGAACATTCGAGTGCAGATGTCTTTATTATGGAATGTCTTTTTTTCCTTTGTGTAAATACTCAGTAGTGGGATTGCTGGATCAAATGGTAGTTCTACTTTTTTAGTTCTTTGAGATATCTCCATACTACTTTCCACAGAGGGTGTACTAGTTTGCAGTCCCACCAGCAGTGTATGAGTGTTCCTATCTCTCCATATCCATGCTGACATTTGTTGTTTTGGGACTTTTGATAAAAGCCATTCTCACTGGAGTTAAGGGATATCTCATTGTGGTTTTGAATTGCATTTCCTTGATGATTAGAGATGTTGAGCATTTTTTCATATGTTTCTTGGCCATTAGTCTATCTTCTTTTGAAAAGTTTCTGTTCATGTCCTTTGCCCACTTTTTAATGGGGTTGTTTGATTTTTTCTTGCTGATTTTCCTGAGTTCTATATAGATTCTAGTTGTCAGCCTTTTTTCAGATATATAGCCCGCAAATCTTTTCTCCCATTCTGTACATTGTTTATTCGCTCTAGAGATAGTTTCTTTGGCTGTATAGAAGCTTTTTAATTTGATCAGGTCCCATTTATTTATTTTTGTTCATGCTGTGTTTGCTTCTGGGGACTTCTTCATGAATACTTTGCCTAGGCTGATGTCTGTAAGAGTTTTTCCAACATTTTCTTCTAGAATTCTTATGGCTTAATGCCTTAGGTTTAAGTCTGTTATCCATCGTGAGTTGATTTTTGTGAGAGGTGGGAGGTGTGGATCCTGTTTCAGTCTTCTATATGTGGCTATCGAATTTTCCCAGTACCATTTATTGAATAGGAATTCTCTTCCCCAGTGTATGTTTTTGTCTGCTTTGTCAAAGATCAGATGGCTATATGAGGATGGTTTTATAACTGGGTTCTCAGTCCTGTTGCACTGGTCTATGTCTCTGTTCTTGTGCCAGTAACATGCTATTTTGGTTACTTTCTGTTACTAGAACTTTTTCACAATCCTCAGCTATACCACATTATTTGAAGATAGCCAATTTTAATAATCTCCTTTTGCTCTTCTGCTTTTGATAGCACTTCTAAGTATCACTGTACAACAATATTTTGGGTATATTCCTGTTCTTATCTATTGTATTCATTCAGCAGGGTATATTTATGCTAAAACTATGGACCACCTACTCACAGCTGTAGAAAATTCAGAATCTTCCTAACATTGATAATATCTTCTTATTTACAGTCACACAGTTTGCTGGTGATAATGACAAAGTGCTTTATAATAACTCTTAACAGAAATATAATATAAGCCACATAAGTAATTTAAAATTTTCTAGGAATTTAAAAAGGAAACATAAACAAGTGAAATTAATTTAATATTGTATTTAACCCAATATCCACAATTTTATATCGATATGACTCAGTATAAAATGTTATTCATGAGATATTTTAATTCCTTTTTTCTTAGTAAATCTTTAAAATCTAGTGCATACCTTATACTTGCACACATTTAATTCTAACTAGCCACATTTCAATGCTCAATAGCCACTGGTGGCCACCATATTGAACAGTGCTACTCTAAGACCTTGCTACTTACTCAAAGTGTACCTCATACACAAACAGCATCCACATCACATGTGAACATTTTAGAGTTGTAAAATCTGAGGCCACACCTCAGACCTACTGGATCTGAATCTTCATTTTAGCAAGATTCCGAGGTATGCACATTAAAGATTAAAAGCACTGATCTAGAACTTCGATGTGACATTTCTAGTTTCCCAAATGTATAATAAACTGGTATTAGTATTACTCTCTATGCCACAGATTCTTTTTTAAAGGAGCTTTATTGAGATATGATTTATACACCATAAAATTCACCCTTGTAAAATGTGCAATTCAGTGCTTTTTAGAATATTCACTATTGTGCAATCATTACCATTATCTAATTTGAGAATATTTTCCTCACCCCAGAAAAAAAAAAACCTGTACCCATTAGTAATCACTAATCATTCCCTTCTATTCCCAGCTGCTGGCAGCCACTAATCTACTTTATCTTTGGATTTGCCTATTCTGGATATTTCATATAAGTTGAATCATTCCATATGTGGCCTTTCTTTAAGGCTCATTCATGTTGCAGCGTGTGTTAGTACTCCACTCCTTTTTATAGCCAAAGAATATTCCATTGCATGGACATACCACATTTTGTTTATCTACTCATCAGTTGATAGGTATTTGAGATGTTTTTGCCTTTTGACTATTATGAATAATACCTCTGTGAACATCCATATATAGGTTTTTGTTTGGACATATATTTTCAATTCTGTTGGATATATGCCTAGGACTGAAATTGCTGGATCATATATTAACTCTATGTTTAATTTTTGAAGGAACTGCCAGACTCTATACAAAAGCAGCTACACCATTTTACATAACAACAATGTACGAGGGTTCTGG
The DNA here is from genome assembly GCA_023783475.1 of Daubentonia madagascariensis. Lineage (NCBI taxonomy): Eukaryota > Metazoa > Chordata > Mammalia > Primates > Daubentoniidae > Daubentonia > Daubentonia madagascariensis. The sequence goes on along the minus strand of JAKFHU010001684.1, from coordinate 15,662,189 downwards.
TTTTTCCATATCCTTGTCAACACATATCATTTATTTTTTTGATTCTAGTCATCCTAGTGGGTGTAAGTGGTATTTCATTTTATTTTCATCTACATTCCTTGATTAGTAATGATGAACATTTTTTTTGTACGCTTATTGACCATTTCTATATCTTTTTTGGAGAAATGTCTCTTCAAATCCTTTGAAATTTTTTGTCATTTGTCTCTTTATTGTTGAGTTGTATATTTTGGATGCAAGTCCCCTCTCAGATATATAATTTTCAAATATTTTCTCCCATGCTGTGCATTGTCTTTTAGCTTTCTTAATGGAATTGTTCAAAACACAAAAGTTTTTAATTTAACGTCCTATACATCTATCTATCCTCTTGTGCTTTTGGTGTCATTATCAAGGAAACCACTGCCAAATCCAAGGTCAAGAAGATTTTCCCCTATTTTTTTCTTCTAAGAGTTTTGTAGTTTTAGCACAATTTAGGGTGTGATTCATTTTGAGTTAATTTTTGTGTATGGGATGAGGTAGGGGCTCAACTTCATTCTTCCACATGTTGATATCCAGTTCTACTTGTGCAATGTGTTGAAAAGACTATTCTTTTCTCCATTGAGTTGTCTTTGCACCATTGTCCATTATCAAATAACCATTAATGTAAGAGTTTATTTGTGGAATCTAAATTATACTCCATTGGTCTGTTTCTATGCTAGGACCACACCACCTTGATTACTGTAGCTGGTAGTAAGTTTTGAAATTGGGAAGTGTGAATTATTTAATTTTGTTAATTTTGTCCTTTTTCAAGATTGTTTTGCTATACTGGGTCCCTTACATTTTCATATGAACTTTAGGGTCAGCTTGTAAATTTCTGCAAAAGAAAGTAGCTAGGAATTTTATAGAGATTGTGTTGAATCTGTAGGTCAATGTGGGTAGTATTGCCATCTTAAAAATATTGTCTTCTGATCCATGTACATGGAATATTGTTCCATTTATTTGGGGCTTCTTTTATTTCTTTTAGTGATGTTCTGTGGTTTTCAGTTTACAAGTCTTACACTTATTTTGTTAAATTTATTCCCACATATTTTATTCTTTTTGATATAATTATAAATGGAATTGATTTTAGTTTTATTTTCTAATTATTCAATTTTATCTTGTATCCTGCAACTTTGCTAAAGACTTTTGTTATACCTAATAGTTTATGTGTGTATATCTATGTGTGTGTTCCTTAGGATTTTCTATATAAAGGATCATTTCATCTGTGAGTAGAGAGATAGTTTCACTTCTTTCTTCCAATCTATGTGCCTTTTATTTATTTCATTTTCTTGCCCTGGCTAGAACCTCCAATACAATGATCAACAGAAGTGATGAGACATCCTTGTCTTGGTCCTCATCTTAAGGAGAAAGTAGTCATTTTTTACTGTAATGTATAATGTTAGTTGTGGGATTTTCCTAGGTGGCTTTATCAAGTTAAAAAAGTGTCTTTTCTTCCTTTTTTGTAAAGTTTTCTTTTTTTAATGTGAAAAGGTGTTAGATTTTGCCAAATACTTTGCATCTGTTGGAAGGTCATGTGGTTGTGTTCTTTATTCTATTAATTGGTATATTAGATTATTGACTTTTATATGTTAAACCAACCTTTACATTCCTGGAATAAATCCCACCTGGTAATGGTGTATAATACCTTTTATATGTTGCTGGATTCAGTATGCTAGTATTTTGTGGGGGTTATTTCTATCTATATTCTTAAGGGATATTGGTCTGTAGTCTTCATTTTTGTGATGCCTTTGTCTACTTTTGGTATCATAGGAATATTGACCTGTTGAGTGAGTTGGAAAATGTTCCCTCTTCTTCTAGTTTTTGGAAGAGTTTGTGAAGAATTGGTGTTAAATCTCCCTTAAATATTTGGTAGACTTCTTCACTGTTGCCTTCTGGGCCTGGAATTTTCTTTGTGGGAAGTTATTTTGGTTATGAATTCAATCTCTTTACTTGTTATGTGCCCATTCAGATTTTTTATTTTTTCTTGAGTCATATTCAGTGGCTGTGTCTTTCTAAAAATATTTTCCATGAATGGAATATATTTTTAAGAATGATATATGGCTATTAAGTGAATTGAGAAAGTCAAACACTTTTCCTTTGTGATTCATCTATGTATTTTGCAGCAAAGATCATTCCCTGTAGTTACCATTGTGACAGTGCTACAACCAACATGATCCTTGAAAAGTGTATAATTCCTGACATTTAATTCATCTTTATAAATTTTCAAGCAGTAGAGAATAGAGCAAGATTTTTTCATTGGTCACAGTTGACTTCTTAGTCCCCCTTCATATGCACAGTATATTTAAATAAGAGAAAGCCAGACATGAAAAAGGTGTCTCAGTAGTAAAATGATAAATGTAAGTGATGCCCAAGCAAAAAAAATATGATGACATATAACAACACTCAAAAAGTCAGATCTGCATTTTCATGGTATAAATCACATCTAAGTTAAATCTGTATACTATGTCTTAGAAGAAACTTGATATGATTCAATCCAACCTTCCACCTAACATGATTCTTCCCAATTCCCATCTTATAAGGAAATGATAGCCCTTCACTTTGCTTGAATACTTATAATAACAAGACAATCACCTCTAGTAATCTGTTCTATTATTAGACAAATCCAATATTTATTTTAGTCAGAAAACTGCCTTCTAATCTATACACGTTTGATTCTGGTTCTGTCAATATGAGTAGTAAAAAGCAAGTTTACTTCCTCTTACACTTCATGGTCATTCAGATACCAGAAATTGTCAAAGCGTTTTCTTCTTAGTAGATTGGTAACAGAACTATAATGAGATCAAAGTACAAAATGTAACAACATAACTTACACTAATAATAATTTCCTAACGTGTTATCACTTGAAACACTAAACTTAAAAATATCTCCTATCAGTTAGTACCAGTTTGATGGTGAGTACCAGTGGTGCTTGTTTTTCCAATCCTGTGACACTTCGCTTTGAAGAATGGGTTCTAGCTCCAACCAGGATAATACCAGATGTGTTAATTCACTATTGTTCCTTATTGCTGAGTAATACTCCATGGTATACATAGGGGCAATGTGTATGGCCAAAGTGTTGTACCCCCATGATATTCTGAAATTTAAAAAAATGTATATTTCCTATCAATTTCTAAACATGGGTTTTTCTTTTTTGACCTTGTTTTAGTATGAAGTTAAAAAAATCAAGAAACAATAAATATGTACAGAGAAAAAGCAGATCATGTGGTAGAAAAATGTATCCTCCAAGTGTTTTAAAATGGCTTGTTTTTGAGAAAGTAAGAAAAATTACTGGGCATATGGTGTGTGCTCAATAAATTTTGGATGACTGGGGTGTAGAAGGCAGAATAATGGTCCTCAAAGAAGGCCGATTCCTAATCCCCTGGACCTATGAATATGTAAGGAGGAATTAAATTTGTAGATTAAATGAAAGTTGCTAATCATCTGACTTTAAGATAGAAAGATTATCTTGAATTATCCAGGTGGGCTCAATGTAATCAGAAGGTCCTTAAAATTGAAAGAGAGAGGCAGAAGAGGGGGTTAGAGTCATCTGATGGGAGAAGGATGTGACTCGCTGTTGCTGGTTTTGAAGATGGAAGAAAGTGGCCACCACCAGGGAATCCAAGTACCTTTTAGAAGCTGGAAAAACCAAGGAAACAGATCCTTCGATAGAACCTCCAGAAATTCTGCTAACACCATGATTTTAGTCCAGTGAGACCCATGCAGACGTCTGTAGATTTTTTTTTTTAATTTCAAAATGTTAAGGGGGTACAGATGTTTTTGTTACATGGATACATTGAATAATGCTGAAATCAGGACTTTCAGTGTGCCTGTCACCAGGACAGTGTTCATTGTACCAGATTGATAAGTTTTTATCCCTCACCCTCTCCCATTATCCCCCCTTCCCTGCCCTTTTCAGTTTCCAAAGTCCTTTACATCTCTTTGTGCCTGTGCGTACCCACCATTTAGCTCCCACTTATTAGCAAGAACATGAGGTGTTTGTCCATTCCTGAGATACTTCACTTAGGATAATGGTCTCCAGGTCTATTCAAGTTGCTGTGAAAAATGTCATTTCATTCCTTTTTATAACTGAGTAGAACTCCATGGTGTATATATAACACATTTTCTTTATCTACTTGTGAATTGATGGTCATTTTGGTTGATTCTATATCTTGGCAATTGTGAATTGTGCTGCAACAAACATTCAAGTGCAGGTGTGTTTTGATAAAATGATTTATTTTCCTTTGGATAGATACTCAGTAGTGAGATTGGTGGATCGAATGGTAGGTCTACTATTATTTCTTGATGAATCTCCATACTGTTTTCCATAGGCGTTGTATTAGTTTACAGTCCCACCAATAGTGTATAAGCATTCCTTTTTCTCTGCATTCACACCAGCATCTATTTTTTTTTCTTTTTAGTAATGGCCATTCTGACAGAAGTAAGGTGGTATCTTGTGGTTTCATTTGCATTTGCCTGATGATTAATGATGTTGAGCATTGTTTTCATATTTTTTGGCCATTTGTCTATCTTATTTTGAAAAAAATTTGTTCATGTCTTTTGCCCACTTTTTGATGGTGTTGTTTGTTTCTTGCCAATTTGCTTAAGTTATTTGTGGATATTAGATATTAGCCCTTAGTTGGGTGTATAATTTGCAAATATTTTCTCACATTCTGCAGGTTCCCTGTTTATTCTCTTGATTATTTTTTTGCTGTGCAGATGCTTTTTAATTTAATTAAGTCCCACTTATTTATATTTGTTTTTGCTGTATTTGCCTTTGGGGTCTTAGTCATAAATTCTTTGCCTAAGCCTATGTCTGGAAGAGCTTTTCCTACATTTTTTTGTAGAATTTTTATTGTTTCATGCCTTACATTTAAGTCTTTAATCCATATTGAATTAATTTTGTATATGGTGAGAGATAGGGGTCCTGTTTTATTCTACTGCATGTGGCTAGACAATTTTCCCAGCACCATTTATTGAATAGGGTGTCCTTTCCCCAGTGTCTGTTTTTGTCTACTTTGTTGAAGATCAGTTGATCATAAGTATATGGTTTTATTTCTGGATTCTCTATTCTGTTCCATTGATATATGTCTCTACTTTTATAGCAGTACCATGCTGTTTTGGTTATTATAGCTTTACAGTATCATTTGAAGTTGGGTATGTGATGCCTCCAGATTTGTTCTTTTTGATTAAGATTGTTTTGGCTATTCGGGCTCTTTTCTGCTTCCAGATGAAATTTAGGATTTTTTTTTCTAGATCTGTGAAATAAGATGTTGATATTTTGATGGGAATTGCATTGAATCTACAAATCACTTTGGACACTGTGGACATTTTAACAACGTTGATTCTACCAATCCATGAGCATGGGAAAATTTTTCATTTGTTTGTGTCATCTACGATTTCTTTCATCAGTGCTGTGTAGTTCTCCTTGTAGAGATCTTTCACCTTCTTGGTTACATATATTCCTAAGTATTTAATTTAAACTATTATTATTGTATTGAGTTCTTAATTTGGCTCTCAGCTTGACTGGTATTGATATACAGAAATGCTACTGATTTGTGTACATTGATTTTATAACCTGAGACTTTGCTGAATTTATTTACCAATTCTAGGAGTCTTTCAGTGCAGTCTTTAGGGTTTTTTGATACAAGATCATATCATCAGCAAATAGGGATAGTTTGACCTCCTTTTTCCCAATTTGGATGCCCTTTATCTTTTATCAAGGTGATAGTGTCTTTGTAGAATGAGTTGTGGAGGATTCCCTCCTTCTTGATATTATGGAATAATTTCTATGGAATAGGTGCCAATTATTCTTTTTAGTTCTGATAAAATTTGGCTGTGAATCCTTCTGGTTGGGAGCTTTTTCTTTGTTAGGAGATTTTTTTATTACTGCCTCAATCTTACTGCTAATTATTGGTTTCTATTTCTATTTCAGGATTGGAACATTGTTTATTTCCAGCAATTTATCTCTTTCCTGGAGGTTTTCTGGTTTGTGTGTGTAGAGTTTTTTGTAGTATTCACAGATGATATTTTGTATTTCTGTGGTATCAGTTATAATGTCTCCTTTTTCATTTCTGATTGAGATTATTTGAGTACTTTTTCTTCTATTTCTAGTTAATCTGTCTAGTAGTCTATTGATTTTGTTTATCTTTTCAAAGAACCAAATTTTTTTTTCATTGATCTTTGTATTTTTTTTTTTGTTTGTTTCCATTTCATTTAGTTCTGCTATGTATGAGCTTTGTTATTTCTTTTCTTCTGCTGGCTTGGGGTTTGTTTTGTTTTTCTTTTTCTAGTTCCTTGATATGTGACATTAGGTTGTTAATTTTTGCTTTTTCTGTCTTTTTCATGTAAACATTTAAGGCTATGATCTTATTCCTTAGCACTGCTTTTTCTGTATCCCATAGATTTTGAAAGCTTGTGTCTCCTTTGTCATTCAGTTTGAAGAATCTTTTGATTTCCATCTTAATTACATCCTTGACCCAAGGATTGTTCAGAAGCAGGTTGTTTAATTTCCATGACTTTTTGTGGATTTGGATTTGAGAATTTTTCCTGGAATTGGTTCCTAATTTTATTCCACTGTGATCTGAGAAAATATCTGGTATGATGTTAATTTTTCTGAACTTGCTGAGACTTGTTATGTGGCCTAAGATATGATCAATCTTGGAAAATGTTCTACATTTTGATAAGAAGACTGTATATTCTGTAGTCTTTAGGTAGAGTGTTCTATAAATGTCTGTTGGGTCCATTTGTTCCAGAGTCCTATATAAGTCCAGTGTTTCTTTGTTGGTTTTCTGCTTCTATGATCTGTTCAGTTTTGTCAGTGGAGTGTTGGAGTCTCCAACAATTATGATGCTACTGTTTATTTCTTTACTTAGATCTAGTAGAATTTGTTTTATGAATCTGGTAGCTCTTGTTTTAGGTGCATATATATTTAGGACTGTTATGTCTTCTTGTTGAATGGCTCCCTTTATCATTATATAATGACTATCTTTGTCTTTTATTTACCATTATTGGTTTAAAGTCAATTTTATCTGGGATGAGAATGACTACACCTGCTTGCTTTTGGTTTCCATTTGTGTAGAATATATTTTTCCATGACTTTACCTCGATTCTGTGTGAGTTCTTGTGAGTTAGATGGGTTTCTTGGAGATAGCACATATATATATATATACTTGAGTTGTGATTTTTCATCCTTTCAGCCAATCTGTATCTTTTAAGTGGGGACACTTTCAGTGTTAGTATTGCTATGTGGGATACCTGTTCTGTTCATCATGTTGGATGATATCTTCTTGTTTTGTTTTCCCTCTTGAGCTGCTGTTTTGTAAGAGCTGTGAGCTTTGACTTTCAGGTGTTTTTATCTGGTGGCTATCTATTGTTCTGTTCCATGTATAGTGTACTTTTGAGCATTTCCAGTAGGGTAGGCCTAGTAGTAAGAAATTCCCAATTCTTTATTTGTCCATCATTTATGAAACTTTGTTTTGTATCATACAAAATTCTTGGCTGGCAGTTGTTCTGTTTAAGAAGACTAAAAATGGGGCCCCAGTGCCATCTGGCCTATAAGGTATCTGCTGAGAAGTCTACTGTTAGCCTGAAGGGTTTTCTTTTGTAGGTTAGTTGTTGCTTTCATATTGAAGTTTGTATTATAGAATTTTCTCCTCCATTTTGACTTTGGCCAGGTTGATGACTATATGTCTTAGAGACGTTTATTGGCTATGAATCCTTCTGGTATTTGATGACCATCTTTTATCTGGTTATCTGAATCTCTGGCGATACCAGGGAAGTTTTCCTCAATAATTTCCTCAAATAGGTTTTCCATGCTTTTTGCTTTTTCTTCTCCCTCAGGGATACTTATAATTCTTATATTGGCTCCCTTTACATAATCCAATAGTTCTCTGAGTGATTGTTCATTCTTCTTTATTCTTTTATCTGCACCTTTGACAGACTGTGTTAGTTCTTAAGCCTTGTCTTCAAGCTCTGAAATTCTTCCTTCTGCTTGGTCTAACCTGTTCTTGAAGCTTTCTGTTATATTTTGAAATTTCCTAAATGACTCTTTCTTTTCTTTAAGTTCTGTTATATCTTTTCTTATGTTGTCTGTCTCTTTAGTGACTTTTTTATTTTTTTTGTTCATGTCCTGAAATAGTTTTTGGCTTCTTTCTGTTGGTTTTTAACTTTCTCTTCAATCCCATTCATCTTATTTGCCATACATGTTCTAAATTCCATTTCTGGCCTTTCAACAATTTCCTCTTGGTTGGGGTCCATTACTATAGATCTATTGTGATCCTTTGGAGGTGTCAAACTAGCTTGTTTTTTCATGTAGCCAGATTTCTTTTACTGATTTCTTCTCATCTGAAACCGCTTCTCTCAGCTCAGCATGGATAGGTTTGCAAGACAACTGTTCTCCTTTGCTCTCCTACTTAGTGAGAAGAAGATGAGGTCCCTAGATGGCACATTTGTGTCTTATTCTGGAAGACTGATCCAGAGAGGGGCAGATGCACTGAGAGCGTGTAGTGTAACTATTGTGCATTGTCCTGTTCCCCTGTGGTTGTCACAGTTCAAGCCAGTGCTGGGGGATATTCATGTGGAGTGGTTGGTCCCCAGGCCACTGTTGGAAGCCCAGGTGGGCAGCTGGGTGAGTCCTTCTCCACAGAGGCAGGCATTGTGGGAGATTGCTCTGCCTAGGTCTCCCTGTCCTGTCACAGTGGCAGATGTTGCTTGATGAGGCTATCTAGGTTGTGGCCCCAGATGTCCGGGCTGTGGGCATTCACTCTACCCATGTCCAAGTGTAATGGTGGCACATGGTGGAGGGTGATTGATGCCTAGCAGGTCCATTGCAGAGCACTGGACTGCAGGAATGGTGCCGTGTGGGGCGGGTCCACTGGGCAGCATGTGAAGCAGGGGCTGGGCTTCTAGACAGCTGTGTCTCTGTCTCCATGCAGGTCCCACTGAGCCTGTTACCATGGGACTTATTGAGTGGTGTCAAAGCTTGCCCTGTTTGAAATCCCCAGTGTGGCGTGGCGGGTGCTTGTTTCCTAGTCATGGAGTATGCAGGAGTGTCTGCTCTTCATGCTCCCTCTCTGGCCTGATAAGGGTGATGTGGAGTCAGTTGTAGCTAAGCTGATTCCTGTGTAGACCAGGCGCTCCAGACCTGATTGCTCAGAGTGGCATCAGTTGCAACAACCCTGGAATGAAAGCAAGCAGGTCCCTTCTGTGCCCACTCTCCAGTGCAGTGCTACTACACAGTCTCAAAACAGCTCCTTGATCAGTACAGAGGCCTGTGGTGGTGGCAGCGGACCCCTTATAGCTTGGGTCACAGTATTTGCAGATGGAGCACGGAGACCCTGGTATCTCTCTGATCCTTCCCCATGCATGGACGTGTCCTCCAGGTACCTTCTGCTCTTGACAAGTGGATCACCCTGTCTCCTTCTCCTTCACTCTTAGTATCTCCTGTCACTTCTCTGATGATTTACAATGTTCTCTCCAAGAACATTGAAGATAGGTCTATCTGAAGGTGGGCATCTACTTGCAACTTTCGATCCTCTCCTTCAGAGCTGTGTGTGGGGGCTACTTCTAGTCTTCCATCTTGGCCTCTTCCTTCCTGATTTCTGTAATACTTAATTTGTGTTGTTTAAGCTGGTAAATTTTGGCACTTTGTTACAATGACAATGGAAAACTAACACATATGTTAGTTGTTTAATTGAAAACTAACACACCTACTCTGAACTGAATTCAGGTCTAATTATTCTACTAAAATAGTTTTGTTGAAAGTCACTAGTTACCACCCTGTTGTTAAACTGTGCACATTTTTCAGTCTTTATTGGATCTGTCTGAAGCATTTGACATTGTTGACTATTCCCCATTTCCACCCTTAAAACACTTCCTACCTTTGCCTTCCATGATCTAGCATTTCCTTGCTTTCTTTCTACCTCCCTCACCTTCCTTTCTTGGTCTCTTTTACAGCTCATTCCAGTCCACTTTATTTAAAATCTTAGAGCCCTCTCCTCTTCTTGCTTAGAAACACTCATCTGCATTCACTGCTTTTATTGCCACTCTTTTTTGAGAGCGTGCAAATTTCCATCTTCCTCTGGACCTCTCTTCTGAGCTTTCCCCATATCACCCATCACCTACTTGAATCTCCTTTTCTTTTTCTCAGAGGTTCTTCACCTCAGCTTGACCATCTAACTTTCCTGTCCATGCAGCACCCTTCTCCTATTTTCACATCCAAGTCATTACTATGACCAGCTATTGTTACTATTTAGTTATTTCTCCAATTTATCCTCTTTATTCCCACTCCACCTATATCACCCTAGTCTAGCTATCGTCACCTGGACTAGTACATGTCTCACCTGAATCCACTCTGGACTGTGTCCATTTCATTTTCCACATTTTAGCTAATGTCATTTTACAGTGCTAATTTCACTATATTATACCTGCTTCTGACACTGTTGAATAGTTTCTTTTGCCTTTAAGATTAAGGTAGACCTCCTACAACTGTCATGCACTATTCCAGTTTGCTGAAACACTTCAGTAGTTCTAGTAAGAAGTGAAACACCCCCTCCCCAATATCATTTTAATACAATTTTAGTCTCAATCATTTTTTTTTACTTTACACAATAAATATTTGGAATCACAAACTTGAAAACATAGTAAATAAACAATATGGAAGAAAGATCTCCTAGTTTTTCTTCCTAGCTTTCCACTTCAATATTGTCATAAATTGTGTCCTTCTGGATTGGCTGAAAAAGTTGTAGGTAGGCTCCAGTTGGAAATGAATCAAGGAAGGGCTATCAGCTAGAAAATGTCTTGGAAATTTGTTCAGATTCAATTTATTTGCGATCATGTTAAATAATGTAAAATTGTATCATTATGCATATAAACCATTTTTCACTTTCCACAATTAAATTGATGTTAATGCCAATTTAATTGAGTCCCAAATAATAGCTGTTTCTGCCATTATAGCCTGATTGAGTTGTTAACATACTGATACAACTATGACCTAATAATGGAAAACCATTATTAGTTAAACCAATTGTCATACATATTGGTTATTTGAAATTCAGTGGAAAGAACATTTTCCTATCTACTGCATGTTGCTGTGAGAAATAATAACACATTTTCTTTCAAATATTTCAGTAGTATTTATGAAATAAACTTTTAATATTGTTGAGCTCATGTAATATTGCAGGCATTTTACTTTGGTAAATGAGTAAATAGCACTTCATTTAATCTTAAATTTGTGCTAGTGTTTAGCACTCCTTTTTATATATTCATTAAAATTCAGAAGGATTAAGCTAACTCATGAACAAAAAAACCTAGAATTTGAATAGCATTCTTATGTCTCTAATATCTGTACTCTCTCTTTTATATCAATTGTTCTTAAAGTGTGGTCTCCATACCAACAGCACCAATATCACTTGAGAGCTTGTTAGGAATACAAAATCTTGGACCCTCACCCCCTACCCCAGACCTTCTTAACCAGAAACTCTGGAATGGAGCCCAGTAATAGGTGTTGTACTAGGCCCTCCAGATGATTCTGATGTACACTAAATATGAAAACCATATTGTTACACCACTTATTATATGTTAGATGTGACATGCACCTAACATCTTCCTTATTTTTCTTCTTTGACTCACTAATTTTTGGCCACTACAGCAAAATCAGCAAATAATTCAATGTTTTATTCCAAGTTACTAACCAGGAGATTCCATACTTAACAATTACCATTCCTAAGTATATTTAAGATAGCATATAATTAATAGGTTAAAATGTCTAAAAATTAATTGAATCTTCTCATCACAAACTATATTTAACTTCAATGTCATTTGCTAAAAGTTTTATTTTATTTCATCATGGCAACTTAACGATTCTCTAATTCCCAGATTGAATTTCCAAGGAGAGAAACTTATAACAAATTTATACTTGAATTATTTTGCTTTCTGTGTGGGAGTGGGAAAATTCTTTACACAACTACTCTACTTCCATTGAAAAGGATAAGGTAACCCTGAAGGCTGTCGGACTCCCTGGGGTGTTATTAGCAATTAGTATCATGCAAAGTACATGTGTATTACCTGTTTTTTGGCATGCTGAGCACAAATTGATTTGAAAAAACTCTTGCTTCACTTCATTGTATGTTGAAGGGAGCTATTGCTTATAAAGAAATTTATTCTGTGTTCTTCAAACCATATCTAAATGAGCTTTTGGGACACAATTTATTTCTATATTAGACATTACTTATACTTGATTCTGGAGGGCAAACATTGCTACTTAGATATTAAATTTTAGCACATACAAATTTACTAAAATTCTCATGGGAGTTGCGGGAGATAAGCAATAATAGTATACAGTGAAAATCTGGAAATACAGCCTTGATTGCCCCTGCTTTTAGCTTAGGTCATCATAATTCAGTTGTTTGATTTAAAAAATGGGAGGGGGAAACATAGAAATTACAACTCAAAATTCTCATATGAAATTCATCTCATTCAAATTGCCTGGTCCCTAAATACAGTCACTAAAAGTATATCCTAGTACTGTTCTCTCCCAGGCTAAGCCCTGGGTGAAAAAGGTTAATGGTGAAAACTTTGAAGGATATTTAAGTTGACAACATACAATGCATCAGTTGGAAAAAAGCCAGGACTCAGTAAGGCCCCTGTGCCAACATTAGGTAGAACATGTTGATAACCAAAAGTGGTTACTAGAACTTTTCTCAATGCATATATTGGGCAATACAGGCTTCATGGGAATGGCCCCTGCTATGGATGTTTGAAGACTATTACTTGCCCTTAAATAGCTATGATTTAGGGAACTACCTATTCAGTCACTAATGTAGCTTCAGTGTGTGAAAAACTGATTGCTCACCATATGAGGTAAGTTCATATATGTAATTGGGGATACTGCAGGAGACAGTCGAATACTTTGGGGAAAAAGTGGTTTACAAATTGAATATATTAATAATGAATATCATTACTAGTTTACTCATGACATAAAGAATAGGGCCAAGGGGTAAATGCATCTCTAGCTTTTGCAACTCAAGATATGTTTTTCATATCTTAGATAATAAATACTTGTAATAGATATTAGCTTATAACTAAGAGTATGTGCTAAGAGACTCCCCCAGAAGAGTTTGTCTTCTGACATGCTGAATTGCCCCAGGGTTGGTGGCAGCTTAATAAGATATATGAGTGTTCAGTGTGGAGCTGTTAAGTTATTTATTCCACTTCTGATACTGCATGCATGAACTGCCACTGTTTGATAAATCACTGAAGAGAATGGAAACTGACAAACAACTCTTCCTTTAGCGGCTGGTCACACTGACAGCATCAATAGAAAAACACATCATGGGTTCTAAAATGCCACATTTTCACCATTTACCCTGAATAAGACATGAAGCTCTTTAAAGAAAGCAGTAGTACGTTATCATTAAGAGCCAGCTGACAGAGAGGCGAGTGTGCTTTGAACTCTCTCAAGTCATCATTCTTAATTTCTTCTCTTCATAGATGGAAGGCCCACCCACATGGGCTCTGAGCAAGGCAGGGACTATTGCACCTTTTAAAATCTCATTGATAGATTGGTTTCATCAACACCCATCCTGGCTCCTGCCCATTGGGAGAAGCTCCTGTTCTCATTAGGGTCCTGTAATGTCTGCGGCTAACATTGTTCTCATGCAAATAGAATGACACAGAAGATCAGTGCCATGAAAATTCAATTTCCCCCGACCATCATTACCCTTTTTCTTTTAGTTATTCCCACTTCAATCTGCAGGAGGTAATGTGTGCAATCTGCTGGTACTGTGCAAGATGATTACTACATTTTAGTAATGAATTTCCCAGCTATTGTACCAGGGGGTGTTTTAGCAGGATCCCTGGTTTACCTAATGTAGACTTGGCAGCAATCCTTACCAAGCTCTTCCACAGTGGATTTCCACTAAAGCCAATGCCTGGCTAGTAGACCTTGTATCCAATACTTTTCCTTCTTTAGTCACCAATGGCACTTGTGAAAATAGCACAGGTGATTTATTTAATGTTGTCTGGAAAATAAGAAGATATATGACTACCTGTCCAAATCAAAGGATAAAAACTCCATCAAAACAGGCATAGTAATATTTCTCTGTAGTATTTGACCAAACTTGGGTAATTTAACAAGCATGTAAAATTCAGGGTAGCTCATATAAATATATTGAAATTATAAAAGTGTATAAGTAAAATAAATAATGTTTTAGAACTTTGGAGAAGTCCTACTTGAGCTCAACTGAAAACTAAGATAATTGACGAGGTACATTTCAAATTCCCATATGTAATACTATTCTTATACATTTCTTCAACAGTAGGGTTAAATATGTAAACATTTTATTGTCAGTGATTTATCAAGTTTTAGAGGTTCTTTGTTTCTTCTGAAATTATCCCCCAACATCTTCATTAGTCCCAAAGTTAGCTGTAAAAAATAAGAAGGGGAAGAAATAAGAAGGGAGAGGGGGCAGGGAGTATAAAGAAAAAAATGTACATTTACCAGTCATGACAGATTTGTATGTGCGCCACTGTTCACCACAAACACAGAACATGGATTATACTTTCTCTGATGATTGTTATCCTAATAGAAATTGTGAAGGACAACCATACAAGGCATAATTTTCAATGTCATTTATGTAAAACTTATTTATTTCCTCAATAAGTAGAGATGATCTTTCCCAATGAATAAGAAAAGTATTTACATACGGTGGCATTTTATGTACAAAGGTGACTAAAAGAATTAGGACTTTTAAACACTTATTTGAATGAAAAAATTGATAATTATATTTTACAAAGCTTATGTTGGAAAATAGTTTTTTTATTACAAATGGTATAGAGTAAATGTATTTATGCAATGCCTTTCACATTTTCTTGAGACGTTTTCATTGGATTGACTTATTGGATGTATTAGACATTTTGTTAATTACTGACATTTACCAAATTAATAATGTATCCCCATAAGTTGGAGCTGTTGATACAATGGAAAAAGAAGTCAAGTTATTTCTTTACCTGAATCATGTCATTTTATAAACTGACATATGTAATATAGTTCAGTAATTGTAATGAAAACATTTAGACTCTATGGGACACACCATACAATTTAGATGTGAACAGTTGCCAATGTGGTACAGAAAATCATATTTGAACTACAGTTTTGTACTGCTTCTTCATGTCAGATACTGAGCATATAATTACTGCATTCTTAGCATATAATTACACAGGAGTTACAGTTTATATTGACCTTGAGAAATATTGATATTGTAATTTTAAACTAAAAGTAGGACTTGAGTGTGAAATTTTATGTTTTGAACTGCTTGCATTGAATTTGGTCTCCTGTAGAATAATTTATTACTATGATAATTTTCCCAATTTCCAATGGAATCGGAATATTTAAAGTGTTATTAAAGCATCCTTTATGACTGAATGGTTAACTGGTTACACAGATAGGTAAAAGAAGAAGTACTCCATTGGGTTGAAAGAAGCTGCTAATTACAACGCCCCCTCCCTGTAAGCTTCATGGCCTATACTTCTCAGAAAGATAGAACCAATGGAGCGTGACTGCCTAGGGCATCTTGGTCCCAGAGGGTTTTAGTTGTTTGTTTAGGTGTTGAGAAAAACACATTATGGTTGTAATAATAATTATGTATTTAGAATTGAATTTTTGTATCTGTAACACAAAGTTCCATCTTGCATAAAAAGCAATCTCAGCACTATTTTTATGATGCTTCATTTGCATATGAAACAATACAGAACTATTCCAATATAGGCTTAATTTGACTATGGTGCCACCATTGTTAATTTAGTGTAGTATTAAATATTTCCAGTGGTGACAACTCTTCAAGCAATGTTTGGACTATTCATTAAGGACAAATATGAGTACACACTCTTTAGTTGATATTAAAACTAAGGCTAAAAGATTTAAATTATTTTCAGTAGTATGTCACTTTCATATACATTTGCATAACATGAGGAAAATAAAGTAGTTGGACTTTATTTAGATACATAGCAATTTGTTTTTATTTTCTGAAATATAGACCAAAGATATTCTATTTTTGCCTTCTTTTAAGAAATCAGATTTAGAAATATACAATTCAATCTGAAAATCAATAAGTTAGCTTTTATTCACTCTCAGGTATTTAATATTTTCTGAAAGTACTTTTTTCTTCTCTTTGCCTCCCTTAAGGCAAACAGCAGTCATTCAATTACCTTTATTCTGTTCTACCACCTTCCCCTTTCTTCTTTCTTACCTCTTTCTCTGTTGTCATGGCTCTTTACTGAAATATGTAGTTTCTTTTCTGAACAAGAATATCCCCCATTCTCAAATTAGTAACTTCATCCGAATTATATATGAAGTCATAGTGTGACCATAATGCAGGGACAAAATTTCTCTAGTGCAAATTCAGTTATACCAATAATGTGTTAAAAACATAATCTTTTTCTAAAGAAGATACAGATATAATTCATCTCTTCACGAATCCAATCTGTAAAAATTTGAGAGTTAATTTACCATATTTTAATTTGGGACATTTGCAAACCTTCTTAAGTCATAGCTTTCCAGTATTATATAAATAGGACATATGGCAGAAAAGTATGCTCTGTGAAACATGATAGCTAAAAAGAAAAAAAAAATAAGACAGCTTAAGAATAAATATTATATCCATACCAATAATAACAAGTGGTAATATATTTTCATTTTAACCCTTTACATTTTGAAATTCTTGGATGCTTTAAATATATAGTTCTGATTGGAAGATAGGTATTAAAGCAATACTTGGCTTAACAAGTATTGACCTTACATGTTTAGATGTCCTCCAGACAAAGGATGAATAAAAACTATTGTGCTAAGAAAACTGCTACCATTGTTTCTGTTTTTAATTAAAATAACTTTCCAGCTGATAAACAACTGTTTCCATATGTAAGATCCAAGAAATACAATTTTATGAATGCCACGTTCAGTGTCTTAATAAATTCCTGAAACTTTGCTAATGGAAACAGTATACACCTGCCTCTGTGTCACTTACTCCTTGATTAAAAGTGATATGGCAAAGGACATTGAAAACAACCTCCCTTCTATATGAATTAAATAACTTATCCTTTATAAATGGTATGTATTTCCTTTTTCCTCTAATAAGGCTACAAAGGGTTTAAAACATTTAGGCCTGTGTTGGGGGGGCGGGATCGGCACTAGAATTGGGAGACTCTCAAAATCCTGTAGGATAGCATTTAGGAGTGTTACTTTGGAGCCTTCAGTAAAGATGGTGTTACAAAGTTTGCTTCTTTTGAATACTATGCAATGTTTTTATATTTCCTGATATCAAAGATGTCTACCAGTTTTTGAAATGTATATAATTAAGATATTCTTCTTGCCATGTAAACATGTTGCAGGAATAAAGAACTCATACATGGATTTTACAAATGTTATTTTACATTACATAAATAATTTACAAATTTCTAACCATTCGTGTAAGGCAGAGGCCTAGCCTATTCTGATAGTAGTCCTGCTAATCATTCAATTGTTAACTTACAGTGATTCCAATAACGCCGTGACATACTTCGTGTTGTAGGCCATTCATTTTGCAATGTTGTATATTTTAAAACTCCTTAATCACAGAGGTTAACTACAATTGCTGGCATCTTTTTAGGATACTTCTGCTATTTTCTTTTATAATGCACTGTCGTTTCATGCTACAGTATTTATCATAATTTGAAATTATATCTGTATATTCATTTGTTTAATGTCTGTTTTCTCAACCCAACTGACAGCTCTATTTTGTTCACCACCTTATACTTAATACTTAGACATTGTCAGGAATACATAATAAGAACTCAAGAAAAGTATGTTCAATGCATGTGGTTTATAATCATTTAACTAAATATCTTACTGTTACTCTTTAAAAAAATGATCCATATTTTAAACTTATTTTTGGCATTGCCAAAAATGGTGTCTCTGGAAGGATGGATGGATAGCTAGACAGATATACACATAGATAAAACAGATATGTTCATATGCACACGGAGTTTTGTTCTTAAGTTGTAATATATTTGAATGAACTAGACATTTCTTCAACTCCCCACTGAATAGAAAGAGTCTGCTTAGAGATCTACTCTAACACAGAGACATACATAGGTTAAATGCTACATGAATGTCAATATTCTGGTTGTGATATTATATTATAGTTTTGCAAGATGTAACCATTGGTTGATACTAGGTAAAGGGTGCAATAGTATCTCTCTGTATTGTTTGTTATAACTGCATATGAATCTGAAAATCAAAAGTTAAATTAAAAAGGGGTGACATTGTGTAAGAACTGAGCCAGATGTAGACAGTGAAATATGAAATGACTTTTTTTTATTATTTGTTTGGCATTAAGGACATTGCATGTCCATAATTTTCACATTTAAGGAATTGGGCCAGGATGGGAAAATTAAAAAAAAAATAGCGATGATCTGTTGACATATTCATGAGTTTTCCACATTTTCTGACACCTATACTTTTGTAAATTTTAATTGAAATATATAATATACATACAGAAAAGTAACAAAAAATCTTAAGTATACAGCTCAATGAATTTTTACTATCTGAACACATGTGTGCCAGCAATACCAGATTATGAAATAGACCAGAAAAAGCACCAGAGAAGCCCTCTGATGCCCCATCCTGATCCTTTCTTCCTAAGAGAACCTGTCTAATCTTGACTCCACAGATTGAGTCTACTTTTATCTTCACTTTTTTACTTTGAAAAATTTCAGTACAGAGAAAAATTCAAAGAGTAGTGTAAGTAGAAGCAAGCATTATCCTTCACCTAAATGCAATATTTGTTATATTGAAGTCTATCTCTTCCTCTATATATGCATACCATTTGAGTATTATTTGCACATGGTGACACATCATCCATGAGAGCTCTATCATGTATCTCCAAAGAACCAACATTCTTCTACATAATGATAATAAGATTTTCACACTCAGGAAATTTAATATTGACACAACATTATTTAATTAAAAGTCCATATTCAAATATCCACAATTGTTCCAATTATATCAATTATATCTATTATAATTTTTTTGACACAAGATACAATTCAGGATCATGCATTGCCTTTGGTTATTCAGACTCTCAATATCTATCTCTCTCTTTCTGTCTGTCTCTCTGTCTTTTCTGTCTCTCTGTCACTAGCAAATGCACTCTTTCTTTTCACTCTCTCTGTTGTCTCCCTTGCAGCCTACTTGGGAACTTTTCTTTTTTTCTTCATTTCAAAGCAAAAGGGGGGCTAATGATGGCAGTTAAACCTATATATGTATTATTTTGTGATATATTTCATTTCATAAATGCATAAATAGTTTTCTATACTTTTCAAAAACATTGACTTTTCTGTGTGATGTCTAGGCTTTAAGAAGGTATGGTAGCATTAGAAAAAAATTAAAAACACATTTTCTCTTGTGTAGTATATTAGCACTGTTAAAATGGTAAATACACAAGTTTTTAATTTGCTGAATTAGCCACTGGATCTTCTCACTTAATAATTTTGTCAAATTTTTGTGGAAGTTCCCCTGCTACTTCCATCACTAATTGGACAATGGGACCTTCTTTCTAATTGTGTACCAAGAGTGGTAACATAATATTTCTCTTTTGCATTAACTTTATTGTTCCCTGTAAAACTTAATGTGGCAAAAATCTGAGCTTATAAATGAGAGACCTGTCTTCATCTTGATCAGAGAAATGAAATTTGTAATTCAAATGACAAAAATTAATGAACATAATGCTTATCTTGAAAAAAGGGTTGTAATATGGCAATTTGGTTCTCCTAAGGTTGATTCCAAACATGCCCATTAAGATATTGATTGTGTCCATTTAGCAAAGCTGAGGGTGCAGTGAACTCCCCAATGGCTTGGCATTCCATCATTACACACAACAATAAACCTTCCAAGCACTTTGCTTAGCACAGCTCTGGTGGTTCCCAAATACATGGCAAAGTCAACGTCAGAATGGTTGTATAACCAGTCTGGCTCTTAACCTTGATGTTAGCCTTGGTCTTATGAAATCTTATTATGAACAAAAAAAAAAAATCATAACTATACACAGTTAAAAGGAATGTCACTCTGTAATCCCTGTTTTTATGGAGTTTTCTAACCTCCATAGAGAGTATTTGTTCACTAATTATATTTGTCAAGTTATTTCCTTAAAAACTAGCAGGAAGAATAGAAACTATCAAGTCTGATTTGAAATCTTGGTCTTCCTTTTCTCATTTCTTTTACCCTAGAGACCCAGACAATGGAGCTAGCTACATTCCTCACACTCTTGTAGTTATATGTTTATGTCTCATTATATTGTAATTAATTTTTACTTGCTTGCCCTCTTATTAGAATGTTATATAGTTATAGCAAATACTATTGCAGCTTTAATTTTTTCTTTTTTGCCCCAGCTCCTACTAAGTTCATGTCCTATAGGAGGGAAATTAAAACAAACAAAAATTCTGCTTAGTCAGAGAATGTTTTCATGATTGAATGAACATATTGGTCCAATTTTGCCCTTACAGATGATTCCCTCTGCCTTCTACCACATGTGCATCCCTCCAGGTCATCTTGAAGAACTCCATAGTCTACTTCTGAGAAGGACCAAATGTGTTGCTGGGATTGACAAACTTGGCAATTTTACCCTCTGTCATCTATGGGAATGTTTTGTCCCAGGTTAAGATAACTGTTTCTGTGCAAAGGTTATTTTTGTCTTTAATTGCAAACAAGAAATGGGGAACAACAGTTGATTTTTATTTCCAGTGTTCAAAGGAGAAGAATTGAATGAGCACAGAATAAGAATGTTTTTCCCTCATTTATATCATCTTCCGATTGTGTGTAGATATATGCAAACAGAAACATTCAGATTCAAGCTTCTAATGATATGTGAATAAATAAAATACATGTCTGTGTTCTTATTTTCAGAGTGAGTTCATGAACAACTCATTCGACTGTCATAGGTAAAGTGGTTATTCAACATTATGTTAGTTTAGAAACTTCACTTGGACACTTGGATTTTTTTCCAATGTTCATAATCAGATATTTTAGATGTCTATGACTAAAATAGCCCTCCATATCAGTTTTTGTCTTCAAATTTGTTAAGCTTTAATAAACTTTTATCATTATCTACCAGGCAAAGCCTCTAAATTAAAATAAAATAAAATAAAAAGAGATCATCAATCTCCTGACTTGCTAAGTTGTTTGTAAATCACCCTTACTAGGTTACCAGAATTGTACTTAAACTCCCCTAAAGAGTGTTTCTATTATTATTAATAAAAATTTCATATGCTAAATACAATGCAAGTAATTTTCAGAATATTGTTTCTGAAAATTACTGTTACCTGTAAATCAAGCCTACTTACCTGTACTATTTCAGTGAAAACTTTTCTCTGTAACTGTGATTGAGCAGTTAAACTAGAAACCTGCTTTAGGTATGACTACTTTGATGTTTGCCTTTTCTCTCCATTTTTACTTTACTTTTTCTTTTACTCTAAAGATACAGGTCACTCTAAGAAGGTAGTTCATGGGTTAAAAGTGTTCCAAAAGGTTGGGGATTAGAATGGAAAGAGACACAGTTCCCCACAAAGGGGCAGGAGTTCAGCATGAGCTTTCCCACTGTGGTCCTCCCAGGGTCTCTGGTGGGTGGGATGGGATCTGACAGTGACGGGCTCCCCTTGACTGCTTCCTTTCTTTGTACCTAACTCTGGCCCATAAATAGAGCAGCACATCATGCTCTGAGACTGACACCAGGGAAGCTTCATAAATCAGCAAGTGAGTGTTCCGGCATGATCCTTTGGCCACTGCCTTCCCTCTAGAGCTGACACCTGTCACCTTTTAAAGAGTGTACATTCTCTGTCACTGTAGCTGAATCCTGTCTTTTCTTTATCCATTCTCATATTCTGTCTAGGTGGTATTATATGGGTGGCTGCCCATATGTTATTAAATCATATTAAATAATAATTACTAGTATGGACTAAGTAGGTTTTTATTTATGCCTAAAATCTTGGAATTTCCAGATAGTCATTGGGTATACAGCTAAGAATATAATACAAAATACACTTAATTTTTAAAAGAACATAAGCACATTAAATGAACATAAGCATGTGTATAAAAACAGACCATATATATATATATATATATATTTGTAATCAGTGATAAAATATTGAATTTAGTGGGCTTATATTGTAACTAATACTTTAGAGCATTTAAAATGATAAGAATTCTTAAGAATCTTTAAGAATCTGGGAGTTAAGGAAAGTGCTTTGAACATCATCAGAGTGTAAACTTCTCCATTGAGTCAGTAAGCATTTGTGGTCTTTTAATATTTAAAAATATATATATCTTCTCTGTGGCATACATGTTACTTTATTGGAAAAATGTATGTGAATCAATCCCACTGTTATCTGGTTTTATTTTGTCCTAATTATGATATCTATTTGTGTGGCATTATAGAATCCCTTAGATTTTAGAGAGGAGGTAATGAAATGGTTTATAAAAATTTACAAGTCACTAATCTACATGAGCAGAAATTTACCTCTCCTCAATGTTTGCATGTTGAAGGCATTTAACATAAAATAATCCACACATATTAAACATTTCTCTACTCTCCCTAATGAATGCTTAAGATTTTATTTTGAATTTTATTAAAGCAAGTGACGACCACAAGGTGTTTGTAATTGGGGGGTTATTAAGTGCAAAATACAAGCAGAAGGTGCTTAAAAGGGGCAGAAAAAGTCAGTTTCCTATTGATTGGACTGTGGTGGGATAAATGTGTGGCTTCTGCCCTTAATGGAAGCTGATTGTTCAGGGATGTGCCGGTGAGACTGGTCGATTCTTGAGCTATTGTTTACTGGGAAGGACAATATCAATTTTCCAGAGGGATGATTGGTGGGATGTCAAGGCTGTCACCCTTTTCTCCTCATCACTGACAGACAGCCCAGTGACAATTACCAGTGATGGGACATTGCCTGCATTGGCATATACACTAGAGGATATAACTGGCAAACAAAAAGAGAGGAAAGCACTCCTGTAAAAAAGATATAATCAGCAGTTGTCAGGACTGGTTACATATATGATGTCTGAATAACAGACCTACAGCACAGTACCTTTACCACTGAGGTAACATGCAGCCTGCTTCATCTTGCTTAGAAAATTAGTCTTAGAATATTGGTGGGAGTATACCATTAATTGTTGGCATTATTTCTACTTGACAGTTAATATCAGAACAAAAATATTTTCTTTTACTTTTTTTTCTAATTAAAATAAACTTTGGAGAATTCAAATGGGCTTGAAAGTAGATATGTTTATGCTGTACAGAAATGATTGCATTTATAGTATGTTTCCTCATGAGTTAAGTTTTATGACTTCTACTGCTGGGCTCCTGTTATTGGCAAAAGTCCACATGCACAACTAATGAGTTATGTTGCATAGGTATGAGAATGAGAGACTAAATTCTATAATTTGGCCAGAAAAGCATCATTTAAATGGAGTATGTTCTGTTCAGGGTGCATAGTACATGTGCACATCTACCAGATTTTCTATAAAAACTTCTTCGATCAGTCTCATGTTTTCCATTTCTTTCTGTTCCATTGTTTAATAATTTCAAGTAAGTTTTTAAAAAAAGATCAGTATTTCCAAAGCCTACCTTAACACATAGAGAAAGCAATATCTAAATTAGAGCACCTGGAGTATCAGAATTGTCGGGTAGCTATATTTCTTTCTTAGCAAGAGACCATTCTTTTTGTTAATTCATAAATGTAACTTACATAACTTAATTCATTATATTCAGCTTAATCACTTCTTAGAGTACTGTCTTCTGCTGGAAATTTCTGTTTGGAAAAATTCACAATGAGTAGAGTTTTGTATAGTCAAACATACATATTTTTGTTTTGTAGGAATTATACAGCCCTCACATTCAGATATTTTTCTTAACATCAAAGTGAAAATATCTGTGCATTCTCAGATAAAAATATTTTTTCAGTGTCTCTACAATATGTGTTGACTGGGAATACTTTCTAAGCTTGTACTCAATTGCCTAATGAGGATTGCTTTCCACAGAAAGGGTCACTGTAGAGATGGAAATCTTTGAATATATGATGGCTGGTTATCTCCCATCTGTGTGGCATGCATGACTTGCATCAGATGTATTTCTTCTTTGGGAGAAGTATTTTCTTAAGTACCATTTATGTGATTTATAAAGGAATATGTATATGTTACAAAATTTGTCAAACATTAGAAAGTGTGAATAATAGTATAAAATTACACATTATTCTACCATTTAGAGGAAAGCATTGTTAGCGTTTTCATATTTGTCCATTTTGGCTTTTGTTTAAAAAGATTTTAAGTGTTTATATGTATGTATGTTCTTTTAAGTGTTTTCAGTGATGCTATTTTTCAGTTGGATAAATATATAGACAAATCTATGATTTTGGTGGTGTCCTTTTATATTACATAAGTAGGTTTCAATACTGCCAAATGATTACATATGGAGCTTGTTTCTGGTTGGGCTTGTAAGATGCCATACAAAAGTTATCATTAATTTCCTTCCATAAACCATAGGCTAATTGATTTTCCATTGCACTCATTAAAAATAGATACTTAGCTTTTCAGAAGATTGTCTCAGAAACCCAAAGCAGGGCCTAGGTCCTCTGGGATGCCATCAACTGACCATTCCATCAGGCCTAGAATAGTGGCCCTCCTACTTGTCAGAACTGAAGTATTTATCCCATTTCCCAGCAGATAAACATTTGCAAGGCAAATAATAAATTAGCCATTAATCAGAAGAATGTTTGCATTCGATGAACTCTGAATGGAGTGGAGATGTCAGGTAGATAGACAAGGTAAATCAACAAGGCAGAATCAATCACGAGGAGGAGCCACCCATGATTTAGAAAGCATTGGCTCTAACATTTAAAGACTTTGGAAGGTAAGAATATTTTGTAAAGGGAAGAAAGCTATTTAGATAAAGATGTGGGTAGATTTTAAGACTAGACAGCATATTAACAATTTTTACATATTTAAGGCTTCAACTTAGTGATATATCATTTGAAAGTTTGATTTGAATAAAGAGATTGACAAATATTTATTTTTAAAGACTTACATATTCAAATAATTTTTTCAATCCCAGGAGAGCTCTAGTATTTCATGAGAAGTTCCCACATTATTGTTCTTTTTTTTCCAAATTAACAATTTGGCAAGTAATCGTTTTAAAAACAAGAAGTAATCTTGCTATTTTAGTGTTCTTTTTTTTCCTAATTGTGTTTGCCCCTTCACATGTATGATGTAGCAACTTTCTGATCTGTTGTCTGAGAGGCCCATGTGTTGAGCTTTGCTTGGTCACTTAATAATCATGTGATCCTTGGCAAGTTACTTAACCTTTTACGACCTTCAATTTCCTCATTTTAAAATAGGTCCTGGCACTGTTAATGTTTTTACATAAAAAAGCACATGTATGTTATATAAATTTATTCTAAAGCATTATTCATATTTAAAATTTTTAAAAATATCATCATTGTTATGTATCTTGTTCTATGCCTAATCAGTTAGCAATGCATATCTTGTTTCTGAAGATATTATGTCTAAAGGGATTAAAAGGCTCAGTGGTTATAAAAAGCAATATTATCTCCTCTAATTCTCTTGAGATTAGAAACTACAACCTTTGTTTTCTCAGAATTGACCATCAGGGAAATTGCTCTTGACTCCAAACACCTACCATCTGGCATCTTCTGTCTTCTCATTGTGATACGCAATGCCTTAGCCATACTAAAAGTTAAATTTGTGGTATATCCTGGACTCTCCACATATGTATTATTCATTTATTTACCCAAAGGTACAAGAAAACCTGGAAGTAAATAACCATAATCTTCAACATCGCTTTCCTAACTCTTCATTTTCCACTCACTTCTTTCTTCTTGTAAGTACTATTCTATCCCCCAGTTAGCTTTTCTAAACTAAGTATCTTATAAAGTAATGACACCTTTTAACCAAGACATTAACTGGGCTATGGGTGTCCTATCCCCATTGCTTTGCTTGACTAAGAAAATCCTTCTAATCAGGAATTTTAAATGGATACCTGTAATGTTCATTAGCAATGCCTCAAGCATAGAGATCAATTAAAATGTTTTGAAATTTCAGAATATATAAATTACTCTTGCAAAAGATAAGATTTTTTTATACAATTATAAAGAAATTAACCCCTATTAATAGGCTTAAAATGAAAGCCATTCAAGTCAACACATTTCAGCTGGGCATTAATGCTACTTGCTGTGGGTTTTTTTTTCTTTTTTAAATACATCTCTATTTAATATTCCCTACCCCCATATCATTTTTGTCTTTCACTCTTAGCAGACAACTTTAACCTGAATTTCGTGAAGAAATATAAAATGATTGTATGTGAAGTAATCATTGTTTACCTCAAGGTTTCTCCAAATCTTCATTTATCATTTTTTTTGTTTCTGTTCTGATATTCATGTCTAAGACAAATAAACCTAACAGCTTGTGTTTATGTTTTTCATTTACTGCCAGTCTATACCTATCAAATATCTACTGTTTCAGTCTCATTCTTTATTAACTCTTCCTCAAAATGGAAGCATACTCAGCTCTCCTCCATCCTAAACACTGGATAATATAGATAAATAGAAAAATTCTATAGGATTTCATAAAGAAAAAGAATTACATTTAGTTTTGAAATTCAAAAAGGCTTCTTAAGAGCAGTAGCATTTGAGGATAACTTTAAATACTATTATTTTAAAGTCTGTCATAACACAAACACTACTTACTGTCATCGTGAAGTCTTTTTTTAAAAAAATATTACCCACATTTAATATCTAAGGCTACAATAAGCCACATGATCTTTTTAACAGTTTGACTTTACATCTCATATATTTCACAACAGCCCTGTGGGGAAAATTCTATTACTATTCTCACTCTGCAGATGTGGAAACTGACTTAAAGAGAGATTAAATAACCTCCCTGACGTTAAATATCATAGTGATTGTTAGAGCCAGAGTTTGTACCTTGTTGACTCCAGAATCTGTGCCTGACCATTGTACTTACTGCTTCCCCACATAATGCTTGCACATACTATTAACTGTAAAGCTGTTAGCTCTTTGAGCCTTACCAATCCATTTTCAGAATTAGTTATTTTTTGTCTAAAGGGCATCAAAAGGGAAATAGCATGAGATAGAACAGAAATTTAGACTGGAACTATATTGTAGAGGTTCTTGAATTGTAGACTATAGAATTCTGACTCAATTTAATCAGAGTACAATGAGGAATTATCAAAAGTTTTGAACAGGTAGTGATGGTGTTGGTTCTACACGTTAGCGACTGTAAGATAGTTTGAAGCAGGTAATGCTGATTAAATGAATGATCATTTAGAAGCTATTGTAGTAGCCTTTGTGAGAAAGTGTGAAGTCTAAATCAGGAAGGTGACTGGGAAGAAGATACATTTGTCAGAATGGTTTAGGTAGAATTTACAGGATTGGGCAAGCTGGAATAGTCATGGCCCTTAGTCATCGACCTTAGGATCAAAGGGAAGAGAAGTCACTAATGAAAATCAGATCAAATCAGCCTGGATATTTGATTTGGGAAATATTTGCCTTGGTACATGTTGAATTTGATGTATTAATGGAAAATCTAGATAAAGTTTTGGAAATGTCATCCTAGAAGTAGGGAGAAAAGTCAGAGACAGAAATAGAATTTTTAGAATTATCTAGTTAAAGGACGTTGAAGCCATTGCAGTAGATGGAATCATTAAAGTATGAGGTACAGAAAAGAGAGAGGAGCTGAGGTGGAGAAAGGCTGAGGAATTGATCTGCTGTAGCACCTACATTTAAGAAACAAGTAGCAGGAACGAGGAAAGGAAAGCTCCAAAAGGTTGACTGAGAACTAGAATAACAGAGTCAGAAACAATGAAAGAAGAGAGAGCTCCAAGAAGCAGGAGGGAGGTGGTCAAAATTCATTTACTTTCAGAGCTAACTGAGAAAAAGCTGTTTACTTCATGCAAAATCTCTAAAGAACATTCTCTGTTGGTCATCATTACGGAGAACATTGAACAATGATAGACATAGAGTAATGGCCTAAATATGAATGAGCTAGTGAAAGTGCCCAATAAAAGAAATATGTATACGATGTTCACACAGACAGATTGTCCTTTTGAGTACTTTCTGCGTTTGTGTGGAAGAAATAATGCTTTTAGACTAAAGAAAGATCACAACACACTGTGTTTTTTCCATTTTAGGAATTTATTCTTATTTATCTCTGCTGCCAAAAACTTGTGGATCTTACTAGATCCTCACATGCTTAAACTTTAAAAAAAAGATTTTAGATTAGTGAAAATAAAGGGTTTTATATTTTTTAGGAATAAACTGCATAATGTTAAAACTATATCCCTGGTCTGCTCCACAGCACAGAATGAATTTAAGTCTAGATAAGTGTGGCCTCTTATTTTAATCAACTGTTGTTTAATTTTATTACATAAAACTTTTAAGTTCAAGACTGAGACTGACCAAAGCCAGGAAGCAAAAATACAAACTTGAAATGCTTCGTGTGTAGAACAAAAACAATAGAAGTGATAAAGTACTTATTTAGAAAGAATATCTTCAAATTTTTCTTTAATGCATCTGTAGGCAATTTGTTTTGTGAATTCATTAAGTTTTGGCTAAAAAATATGAAAAATACACAAAAATAGAACAAAGAGGTGTCTAAAGTTTTAATTGTAACCTCTAGTTATTTTTCTCTACTGTACTCTGTACTACAACTTTGGATATATCTCATTATTTAGAATTTTAAAATATAAAAATACAGCCAAAACATTTTTAGGTTTGCATTTGAACAAAATTTCAAGTCCAAAATCTTTAAGATGTTTTTGTCATCTGAATAGACAACTGGGAAACCTACCTTTAATCCTGTCATTTGGTTCTGAGAACCTATCTGCTTTAAATACCAAATGATATCTAACTGCTTCACATTATTTTATAGTTGGTAGTATGGTCATCCCTTAGTATCCGTGGGGATTGGTTCCAGGACCCCTGGTGTATACCAAAATCCATGCGTGCTCAAGTATTTGCATATAACCTATGCACATCCTCCCATGTACTTCAAATCACTTCTAGATTACATGGAATATCTAACACAATATAAATTTGAGGTAAGTAGTTGTTATACTGTATTTTTAATTTGTATTTCTTTTTATTGTTGTATTCCTATTTTTATTTTTTCCCAAATATTTCAATTTAGAGCTGGCTGAATCCATGGATGCAGGGCCCATAGATAAGGAGGGCCAACTGTAGTTTAGAGTCTAGCTTTCTAATTTCTAATTAAATATATATGTTTAAAATTTGATTTTTAACCAATAGGAAAGGACAGAGAAATGCCATATACCCTACAAAGACCATAAGTGAATTGTTAAGTAGATTTTTTCCCCTTCATGTTTTCCAGTGAATCAACACAAATCTCTCTTCTATTCATAAAAATGTGTGTATATGTGCTAAAGAAATGTGCTTACCATCCCATACTTCTTCAACTCCTTAAATGTTTTCTAATTCACTTATTCAACTAACATTTATTGAATATCTACTACATTCCTGGAAGTGTTGAGGTTCAAAGACAGCAGTAGAAAATAGAGACAAAAGACCGGTCTTTATAGAGCTTCCATGTGAAAGAGGTAGGAGGTAAAACTATAAACAACATAAAATTTAATATTAGATGAAGAGTAAAGACAACATAAAAGAAGATAAGGGGGTAGAAAATGCTGTTGAGGTGGGGGCACTGTACAAAGTAGGATAGATGGAGACAGCAATGGAGAAGGGCAATCTGTTGCATACTCTTTCGATAAGGTATAATTCGTATTTATCTTTCTCCTCCATTGATCATTTTATCTTGTAGAGCTGGAGTTGCCAATGCACAGATAAGGATACAATCATAGAATACCTCAAAGCTCTGCCATTTAGAACAATATGTTGATGCCTAGATGGCTAATTTTGATTCTTAGCGGGAAAAAGTGTTCTTTCAGTATGCTTGCCCTCAATTCATGCTCAATGGCATTGATCTAAAATCTCCAACACCCAGTCACCATAAAATATACATTCACAAATATATTTCAGTGCTTCAGGTTAATGAAAAGACATCCTGCTTTACTAAACAGTTGAAGATGCAATCTCAAGAGAACCAGCAAAGAGAACATTTTAAAAATCTAAGGTGCTAATAATAGCACTTTTTTAGATAAATGTCATTTTAGTTCTTTGAAATAATTTTATACCTTCCTCAATGTGTATATAATTATATATTTCCATGTTGATTTTTTAAAAACCCAATTTACATAGGATATGTTTGGCTCATGATTATATTTAAATATTTTCTTAAGGATACTTCCTAGGACATAGTTATACTTTTTCTTCTCTTTAGTGCTTTTCAGAAATATCTTGAAAATAAGAAGCCTAGTCATAGTGAGAGCAAACTACATTTTTTTTCAAAGCATCAAGTTTGAGTTTGAGTTGGAACAGAGATACTTATATTCTTCTCTCTATTCCTGCTGTTATTCAGACACTCCCTGATTCAAGGCAGCTAAACACTAATATGAATGCAGATAATTTGGGTATCAGCTCATAATGGTTTCAAAATAGTTTATTGTTATGTAGTTAATATATCTGAGGTACATACTAACATATCATACCATGTGGCTACTTAATAGTTGTATTCATTTTATTTCTAAATTAGTTATTCTCATTATTGCTAGCTACAAAATATTGCTTAGAAACACTGAAAATGAAAGGATCTTTCTTTTAAACTGTCTTTTACATATTGAAAATCCAAAGAGCTTTAATGTTTAGGAACTGCCTTTAGGTATAATTTGTCAGTGTCCTTTGCACGCTTAACAACAGGCTTCAAAAGTTCTGGTCACTTGCTAATAACTCTTCACTTCTCAGGAGATTGAATTGCTATAGGCTAGTTTTCTTAATAAATCTGCAAAGAAACAGGTTAAATAAAATAGAAGACTCATGTATATGTCTTTTTCCAATAATTTTTTCAACATTGCCATGAAAATATATTTTATTCTTTCACATAACTTATGAATATATGCTAATACATACATATTTAGCAAGATTTGTATTTTGAAAAATAATTACTGTGGTAGATAAGAAAAATGTAAATATTTTATGCAAAGATATTATTGCCAGGGAAATATCTAATCAAAAGTAGGAGGCAAGAAAAAAGCCACACATTAAATTTATGCATCATCTAGATTTAAAAAAATTGCATTATCAGAATGGGTTCACACTTGTCTTTTGCCATCCATATCTGTTTTGTTTTTTTTAACCTTGTACATAACATATAATATTAAATCTGCTTAAAATTTTTAGTTACTTTCTACCAAAACACAAAAGAGCAAACATAACAAACAAAACAGAAAAAAGATTGCTGTTATTAAGGAATTAAATGCAACAGCAAGAGGAGATTTTAAACAACTACTAGAGTTGGGTTAATTTGTCTCTTAAAAGTTGCAGTCCTGAGTGTACTCTGTTAAGGAGATAGTTTCATGAAGAGGAGCCCATTTGTAATTAGATAAGGGAAACCGACAGCAGCAGTTGCGTTAGTGGCTCCCACGGAATGACAGGTATTGACTGAACCCTGGGCTGTGTTTGAGATGGTGAGGGAGTCGATAAAGCATCAGGGCTTGTTTAGAGTAACACTGCCAGCAATGCTTTAATTTGCCGCCTGGAAAAGAGCCACAGACATTCTCCCCCCATGTTTAGTGTTGATGAGATCTAACACTTACATTTAATCTTCTGTTTACCACTAAAAACACTTGTAAGTGGTATATTGCACCACAAAGAGGAAATAGAACAGAGAAGCATATTTTGTATGAACTCCACGCTGCAGCCCAAGTCTGGAAAAAATAAACCTCATCTGAATCATCAAACCACGTGTGAAAGGAAAAGTTGAACAAATTAAAAAAAATCAATTTAGAACAAATCTGATAACTGAGTTTGAAGAGGAGATAAAGAGGAGAAAATGTTTCTAAAGTCTCTTCAGTAATTCTTTATATGTTCTATATACCATCTCACTTTAATGAAAAAAAAATGAATTTAAATGGAAATACCATGAAGTTCATAGGTACATTAGGGATATATTATCTCTATATAATTTAAAGATCCATTTCACACTTCTGTTTAAAAGCAAATGTATTCTTCTTAAATATATCCCAGACATTGTTTGAAACTTGTTACATAAAACATATATATGTATATGTGTGTGTGTATATATATATATAAATTCTATATAAAATATTAATGTAAACTTTTACGTGTGGTATATGTTTTGGCCCATTATATCCACTCGTGAAAATCCACAAAAGCACCCACTGACCATTAGAGCACTCAAGTGAAATGATTATTGAAAAAGAGTTACTTCTGGTCTGTATTCTACTGAGATATATTTACCTTACTGTCAAAATTCAACAGATAGGATTACAAAATGTGTACATACTTATTACTACAACTTCACATAATCCCCTAAATGTGACCTTCAATGTCTAATTAAATAAGGGTAGCATTTCAAAATACTAGATTATTTAAATCTCACTTGGCTTCCAGGGTTTAATCTTTCCCACCTGTTGTGACAGAGAAAATGCCAAAGCCACTGCAATGCCTTTCAGTTTTGCCAGGAAACTGCAACAGCTTATAGTTTTGTAGTGAATCCACAATAAACTCCTGTTAGGCTCTATTAGATGACCTAGTGAGATTATCTGACATGCTGTGGAGGTAATGACTGTACCAAGGATGAGATGCAGCCCAGGCTTCCAGGGGAAGCTCATTGAGAAGGCTCTGTCCTTATTTCCATATATTTCCAAAGCTGTGTGTCTGTCTGGAGAATGCATTTGCCAACGATAGAGAATGAGGGCCTGAATTTATTAAGGTAGGACTTGCTGTGTCACATTAAATTTTTATTTCAGTATATAATTTTAAGTATGAGAAGTGAAAAAATATTGAGAGGTAAGTATAACATTTATCTAATACTGCCTTACAGGTGCCTAGGATTCCTAAGATGTGTAAAATATATCCCTTTTTCTAGAGTTTTTTGCAGAAATTACAGAGAAAAAGGATTATGACTTAACCAAATAACATAATATAAAATATTTAGGTTGAAAATGCATTACTTAATACTGTGACTAAAAGGAAGAATAATGGTCAAATATGCTGGCTATTTGTGTCATTCAGAATATATTAATAATGTTTGATGTCAATATTTTAGTGTATGTAAGTTGCCAAATATTTAATTATACTGAAAATATTTTAAAATGCAAAGTCACATATAAATTGCTTAACATGTTTTTGTGTCAAGCCCAATAAAGTTGATTAAATCAGTCATTACTTAAGGAGGGACAACTATTAACATCTCTCTTATTGGTACAATGATTGATTTTAGTTAGGATAACCATAAGTACTTCACGTTGCACAAAAATCAGCATAGTTTTAACTATATGTATTCTGCTGTTATGAAAGTTGTTAGTCACCTTTTGATTTTTTGTAGATGATTACTTCATGCATATGGGTTTATTTTATTCCTTTGACAAGACTTAATTTACATTTGGCAGCTTTTGTAACCATCCTTAACAAGACTGATTAAGATTGAAGTACTGTCTGCCAGGAAATTTCCAACAGTTGAGACCAAATATGTGGACAATTCATGTCATTATCTTATATAGTACTAGGAATTTATATTTATGGTGGTGGGAAAAGCCAAATAATTTAGAATTCATTCATTCATGTAAACAAATGATTGTAATATGGTACAGTACAGTGTGATCAGCACAGTAATAGAGATATGTACAAGCTTGAACAGTTATTCTGAAGGAGGGAGTGATTAATTCTGTCTGAGATGGGATAGGGTTGGAATTGAATTCAAGCCCATTCTTTTGAATAATACATGAAAGAGCACCAGTCCATCTTCCTAAATTGAGTAGTTTAGCCAAAGAGAGCTGCCAACCTATCGATCAGCTGATGAGAAGACAGAACTTAGACCTAGCAGGCCTAAATGAATAGTGAGCTGACACAAGCAAGGCTCAGTGCCATTTGTCGCTTTATGGCTGAAACTACAATGAGATGGCACTCAGAGCAATCTCTCTATAGAGTTGAGGTGGTCCCACAGATGAAGAAACTTTTTAAAAAGGTGTTATTAAGGAATGTCCAGAGATGCCGGTAACTAGGTGATAAATAACATTAACCAAGAGTTCCTAAATGCAAGAACTTTCCATAAAATACAAGTCACCAAATTTGTCTTTGAATGAAAAATGTTACTTAAGCATTTCTGAATGTTCTTTATCTTAGGGGTCGAATGAATAAGCAAAATGAAACTTTAAAAAAAAAAAAACAACTTTATTTGATCTTGTTCCCTGCCTCAAGTCATTATAATCTACCCAGTCAAATTCCAGACTGTCTCTGCAACTTCACACTCTGTATTACACTAATGCCAGCTCCTATCTTATTTTTACTAACCCATTAAGCTTTCTCAAAAATAAAACAATGGCAAACAAACAAAAAATCGTGTTTATTCTAACATCCAAAGCTGGAATGTTCTTCCCTTTATCTGCTCCCCTATAAACTTAAAAATGCAGGATATCTAGAAGTCCTTCTTTTTCAGTGTTGCCATAGGGATTACTTCCTCAGCTGGAAACATGCCTGGGGAGTACATAATACTTATGGGCCCAATTGTCCTCTCCCAAAATTCATATGTTAAAGTCCTAACCTACAGTACCTCAGAATGTAACTATATTTGGAGATAGGGTCTTTAAAGAGGTAATTAAACTAAAATGAGGTCATTAGGGTGGGCCAGAAACTAAATATGACTGGTGCCCTCATAAGAAGAAGAGATCAGGACACAAACACATACAGAGGAAGAATATGTGAGGACACAGGGAGAAGATGGCCGTCAAGGAGAAAGGCCTTAGAAAGAATCAACCCTGCTGACACCTTGATCTTGAACTTCCAGCCTCCAGAATTGTGAGACAATGAACTTCTGTTGTCAGCCACCCAAAATGTGGCATTTTGTTATGGCAGCCCCAGCAAAATAATATAATAGTGATGAAAGGTATTGTTTTTATATTTTGTCAGTTCAAGTGCATTGATATTTTGAGCCAACTAGAGTTTCTTGGTCACCTCTTGAATATGATGCTGATCACTGTTCACAGAGTAAATACTCAATAAATCACTGTTGAATTGATTAATTTTTTTTCTTATTTTCAAGTGTTATGCCACAATTCATAAAAGTTGCCTCTGCTATCGCTATTGATTTGTACTATGCTGTTAATCTCATTTGCACAGTGTCAGTTTTTCTGCTATCTTTAACCACCATATATTTCATACCAGGTTGCATCTGAGGCTTAGTATCTATTCCCTTCTGGCCCTGGACATCATTAGATCCCATTAAACAAAAACTGAACCTCCAGGATAAAAATATTTATAGATTTGTTCACTGAATGATTAGGAGCATGTTTATAAGATTGTTGTAATGAATGAAGTCTCTGGAGATTTCTTTAGTGCTGGACAACATAATCTGAATCTCTAGAGCTGGTTTTCACTAATTACAAACTGTATGTGTTTTCTCCTTATAAATCTTGCATCACCTTTATCTTTAAATTCTGAGATTCATGAAATATTGGATCTTTTGACCAGAAATGCAAAACTAGAGACACAGCCATTCAATTACCAAAAATTTTTAAAACAACTATGCATGAGGCACTGTGAAAGACAGAAAGATGAATTAGATGCAGATTTTGCCATTAACAACCTCACATTCTAATAAAGGAAATATTACATGGAGATAAAGAACTGTGATAGAGTGGCAAAAAAAACGTGATCTAGAAGTGGTGGAGAGAGAAAGTTAAGAGTTCTGGTGATCATTTCTGGCTATGGAAACCAAAATGGAATGTTAGCAATTGATTGTAGCATGCCTTAAAAAAAGGGTAGGGTTTGGGTGTGAACATCATGGAGATGGAAGAGGGCATTTCAAGCCGGTAGGACAATGTGAGTGAAAGCACAAGTAAGGAAATATATATGTTCCATTTGTCTAGATTGAAAGAAAATATTGAAATGAATTTTCTTCACATTAGGTGATCTTTCAATGTTAGCTTAAAGAAATTATTTTATAGGAAGTAGAAATACATCTATTTCTGAGTACAGTTTTCACATGGAAACGTTCTGCTTCTTTTATATATACAACAAATCGGAGGGGAAAAAAGCTTTGGGGAGTATTTCAGAATCTACAATTAAGCAGAGGAGACAGATAATATAATGCTTATTTTTACATCCTCAGATTCTAGCATAATGTCTGGCACTTAATACCTTTCAGAACTCGTTGATGAATTAATTGCAATCACAGCCTAAAATAACTAAGTAGCCATAGAAATAGTGTTGATGCAAGGAAGAGAGATTTGAAAAAGATCCTGAAAAATTTGACAAGTTTTTGGGTTCAGGGCTGCCATAAATAGAATTGTCACATATGACTTTAAGGCTTGAAGCTGGGATGAGAAGTAGAATGATGGTCCCATCAAAAAGAATGAGGGCAGGAGTTAGTTTATTGGAAGAGAATGTGTTCATTCAGTGGTCCACCGCTGGAGATATGTGACAGGCATTGTGGATTTAAATGTAGGTACAGTGGAAGAGGTATCTGTTTTGAATAGTAGTTTAAAGATGGATTCCTAAAGGGGAGGTTATAGAGAGACATAGGTGATGCCAAAGAGCAGGTTTTAAGGAAATGATTATTTTTGGAGGAGAAAAGAAATGGAACCACAGAAGGAAAAAGGGAGTAGTCAGATTAGTAGAAGGTACACCAAAATGTCAGCATCAGAGAGATTAAGGAGGTCAGAGTTGGCCAATAATATTTAATGCCAGGGGAGACTGAAATGAAGTCAAGGGGGGAAAAGTCCACGGTTTTGAAGACCAGGAACTTTACTGGTGGTATTTTAATGAGCAGATTCCATAGATTAATAACCTTTGACTCTAAATGGCAAGGGGGTAAAGAATAAGTGAATGATTATTAACGGATTAGGAGGTGATAGTCGGAAGGACCATCAGGATAAGAGGAAGTGTCCTTTAGGATGAAGGGAGAGGATGCAGGTGACAGTGAGAACCGAGAGTAATATCAGAAAGGTAACTAGTGAAGCCAGGACCAGAGTCAAATGCAAATAAGTTTATACAGAACACAGAGGGCAATCTAAAAATTTTACAAAAAGAGGGATTTTGTTTTTTTCCTGTAATGATACAATTGCTTTTAATGCTCGTATCTTTAAACCTGTTAACAATCCTTAAAGGCAGATATTAGCAATCTCATTTTACAGGCATTGAAACTGAGATTTTGTGAGATTTAGTAACATAATTAAAGTCATGCAACTATTTGTATGATAGAATTCTAACTCTGATCCGTCTGGCTTCAAAACCTGCAGCCTTTCTATTATGACCGTGTGGTTTTTAAAGGTATTTCATTGCTGATAAGATGATTTGAAAATAAAAAATACTTTAACTTTCTTTTGGTTAGGCGATATTATTTAAGATTGAACTGGCACATTCATACATGGCAATTGTTTCATGTATGTAATGTAATATGAACCATGTCAACATCACCTGATTGTACACATGCACTTTAAGAATATAAGAGGCAGAAATTAAATGCTATAAATTTTCTCTAATCATTGCCATCAATGTAATCACAGTTATTGTTTCTCCCACAAAATTCTCATTGAAGTAAATGAAAATGTAGACAACAATAAGACTGATCCTTCAACGTAAAAAACAAAAACAAAAAGAGCAGTAACTAGGATTACATAAACCATCTATATTAAAATATTTCTTCTATGGAGTATCTAGGATAGAAAAAACTCTAAAATTATTATTTGATCATGTTACGATAACCTGTATATCTAGATTAATTTGAATCTTTTGGTCATTCAGCAAAGTGCAAACTAATTCTTTCAGCTTAAAATGAAATATGCATAATGTTTGGTTTTGCCATTCTTAGGCATATGAAAGTTCTGATTGGTACACAAAAGGCCCATTTATCCAACATCCAAATTATACCAAAAGCTATGAATACATCTTACAATAAAAATATTTAAAACTAGAAAAATGAAATTCAAAATAATTAGTAAAAAGTCCTTGAATTTACAATGATTGTTTTTTTATCTTCATAGTTGTTTTTGGTCTTGTTTTGACAGGCAGATAAATATAATGACTTGTTGCACTTAGAAAGTACTTCAGCCCCATTTTGAAGTCTATGGATCCTCACAGTTACTGCCTCATGAACAAGTGTACATATCAGCATTGTTTTTAAAGGTGCTAGGTAATATCTTCAATTCTATTTCTGCAGTTGGAGTCTCTATAGGAAATTACAAAAAACAAGATCTGTAATTTTTTTAAGATCCAAAAATGTCAATCACTTCACAAATAAAATAATAAAGAGTTTTCCTTTGGGTAAATACCCAGCAGTGGCATTGCTGGATCAAATGGCAGGTCTACTTTTAGTTCTTTGAGGTATCTCCACACTGTTTTCCATAGAGGTTGTACTAATTTGCAGTCCCTCCAGCAGTGTAGAAGTGTTCCTTTCTCTCTGCATCCATGTCAACATCTATTATTTTTGGATTTTTTAATTATAACCATGACTCAATCATTATAAAAGTGATCCATGTAGCCAAAAATATTTATACCCCCATAATACTTTGAAATAAAAAAATAAAATGTTTTATGTTTCAAGTTAATGTATAAACTTATACTTCGTATGTTTGTATTTTCTTTCATCATAAACCATTGAAATAAGTGTCAGAGAATGACTTTACTTCTTCATTTTAAAACTAAGGTATGAAGTCAGTAAGTAATAAAAAAAAGTTAAATGTAATTGCCCCAATCTAACTACAAGAATACTGACTGTATCAAATGTATGCTATAAATAAAATAATTTCCAAACTTTATATTACTATACTATATTACAATAATATTTTCAAATGGGGTGGATGAGTAACAGCATAATTTTTATGATGTTAAACATGAGAAGTTCCAGGTCTATTATGTCTTGCTTACATCAATTCTCTTTGAGGTTATGTGGATCTTCCTTTGAATTATTAGTGTTACCGAGAGAGAGAGAGAGAGAGAGAAAGAGATTTTTTGAAATCTCTTTGTAAGTGAAATAAGCTTATTCACTTATGTGTGATTTACTCTGAAGGGTAAAAGCCAACTAAATGGACTTACAAACATATGGGAAAATTAGTGTATATGATATTTTTTCCAACTAAAGGATTAAATAATATGAAAGAGAAGCACTAATATTTGTCAAAACAGAGCTACCTTTACCCTAGAGAGTTATTAAAGTCTAGATACGTTTTATATGCAAAGTGACCTGTCAGGATTATGGAAAAGAATTCTGACACCTGCTCCTCATCAGTGCCCTAGAAACAAAGGTGAAGAAATGGGTTTTGAGCATGGGATTGCATTGCTTACTGGGTTTGTCTGAATATACATGTGTTTTTATGTGGCATTTCCATACTAAGACCTATAGTCTTAGGGCCAAATAGCAGACTAGAAAAAAGGGATGATTTTTCAAATGTACTTTTAAACAATTCATGGTGGGAAATGATAACATTTCTTGTTTAAGAGCAAATATTTAAAACTTGAGGCCAGATTACTTGTGTAATCTTGTGTGTGTGTGAGAGAGAGAGACTTAGCATTCTAATTCAAAATACAAAAATTTTCCTTGTGTAAAATACTTGTTTAGGTAGAAATATTGCATTAGGCAATTTTTTAAAATTGAGATTATTCTAGCTGAAATAGAATACTTCTCACAGATTCTCACATTCATTTTACCTCCTAATGAAATTTCTGAGAATTTTATATTTCTGATATGACAAATTTTGTAAATGTTTATTATGCTAATTTTTTTTGGTTTGATATTATGAACAATTGCAACTAGATTTAAAATGTGGAACGTTTTGAAGATTATATGGAAACTAAGGAAGTCAGAGGTCTGCTGAGACAAGAATGTTGAAGATAAGATTTGTAACAAACTCCCTTAGAAGTGACCATGGAAAGATGATAAATGATATTTACCTCATATGTCATGATAACTGTTTTTTAAAGAAGATATCTGTGCCCTCTTTTATCAGGGGTATGGGAAAATACATCGCTTACAAACATTCAATCACAATGACATAAAGAAATAGCAAACCTTGAACATGTCAAAACAGTGCCTGTTCAATCTTCTTCTGTTTTTTGAATACTGAGTTTATTCTCAATATTGTATCCCCATTTAAAATGTGATGTTTATTTCTGGTGAGATTTTTATAAGACATACAAATGGGCATGTGAGTATACATAATATATAACAATTTCATATAAAATATATCTTAGTGTTAAAAACTGTTTAGATAGGACAGTGATATCTGTGGTTGTATCTTTTGTTAAAACTGCTAATATTTACCAAATGCTTTCTACATGTCAGATTCTCTAAGTACTTGTAACAAACACAGGATGGTACTATTATTATTTCCATTTTACAGATAAGAAAACTAAGGCATAAAGAGATTAAGTAACAAGTTCAAGGTCGCCTAGATGTAGTCGTATCTTAAGTAGAATTTGACAAGTTGTTTGAGTTTTCTGATATGAAAATCAGCTTAGGTTATTGGTGTTAGCAGCCTTGTCCATATTCTTCATCAAGTATATACTTTATATCTTCATGAAAAAGAGGGAGTAGTTTTAGTTGATGTAGCACTTAATTTAAAATGACATATCTGTGCTTCTGTAGTCACGAAATATTTTTCTGTGGACAATTTGATCCTTTTGTTCTGAAGAATGCATAAACTTTTTGCGAAGAAGATCCATATATACATTAAACATTAATTATATTCCAAACTTTTATGAAAGACAAGTAAGATTGGATAATACACTTATTGGAAAATTCTAGTTGTGCTAGAAAATATTCTTGTTTTATAGTCATCTGAAACTTCTTCAGAGTGGCACTATCTGTTTGTAAAATAGTAAACATGAATTCTGACCTCTACTCTTAATTGCTCTACCAGACGTTTCTCAATATAAAAGATATTTTCTCTGAGAGCTCTATAAACAAATCTTGACCTGAATGCCCCTTTAGTATTCTTTGCAATTTATCAGATAAAAATACAATCTGTTTTCTTTTCAGAAAAACCTATATACTGTAACTTCGTTTTAGAGAAAACAGTAAAATGCAGCATTATAATCTGTGAAAAACATACAAGATCTTGGCAGGCAGGGTCTAGCAAGGAAACACTGTGTTTTGGCTGAACATTCTTGGACTTTTATCTTGGCTAAAGCCTTTTTTAAAAGAACATGCCTTAAAGGAATTTGTTTCTTCTGTTCTATACTAGATTTTGGGAAAAAAAGAGTTTCATTTAGTGGTTAGACTCCTGGACTATAAGGAATGTGAGGTCTGTCTACAAAACCATTATACTGATGAAACTTCAAGGAACTCCTGAGATAGTAATAAATCTGTGTTCTTTGTGTAATTTGTAAAATGATGTACAAAAATGCTAAGATATCCCCTTTTAAAGGTGAATGGCCCTGATGGCAAGAAACATAAATATGAACCTCAGAAAAAAAATGCATGTATATTTTTTGTAGATGCTCCTGGAAATATTTCAAACATAATCAAAAAATCAAAACACAGAATTTCAGGAAGATAAAAACAAATTAACAACTTTGCTTTTCTAATATAGACTCATTAAATGCTAAACAAACACATTATACACGTGGGATATTTGTGTAAGTTCCTATGGTCAGCTTATAGTAATAAAATGTAAAAAAAATAGTAATAGAAAACGCTGTAATATTAGCTACATGTATTAAAAACTTACTGGACAATAGACATTGTGCCTTGGGTATATTATTTCATTTAATCCTGAAATAACCCTAATAGGTAATGTAAGTTTACCATGAGAACAAATTAATGTGAGCACCTTCATTTTTTGACCTGTTGTGCTACTGGTTAGTCCAGTTGAGAGCCATAAATTGAGCAGAGAGTCTTAATTGTTCAGGGACTCAGTGATAGGACTAAATACTCATGAGGGATTTCACTAGATCATTCAACTCTTTAAAATTGTGACCTAAGACAGATAGGAACCATGATCTCTAGGGATGAAAGGGTAATGCATTAAACTTGTATACCATCTTGCTTTTGGCCTTTATCATCTTGCCCTTGCTTTCTTTTTTATCTAACAAAATTCAAAACACTAGGAATTTTTAAACACAAATATCATTGAAAGTGTAATCTGATTGGGCAAAGACTACAATTTATGATTTAGTTGTTAATTAGACTCAAAGAACAAAGCTAATGCTGTTCCATTTAGTGAGAATGGCCTCTGTGGACCAGAGAACTGACCAATATTGGTTCTCCTGCTGGGAAAACACTATGCATAAACAAGTCTCCAGGGCTTCATTACTGAGCCTTTTAGACAAACACAAAATGCATTTTAGTTTATTTGAAAATCCTTACAATGAAGCTTTATTGCATATCTATAAATTTTTCACGTTGACATGTCAAAGACTTGTAAAAGTATACTGGCAAGAGCTATAAACATTATAAATAACACTTTCCCTTTAAATGTAAGATGATTGTAGATAGTACACAGCATGGTCATAAAATAAATATGATTCTGTACAGGGAAGCAATTGTGGGAATGAGTGGTAATATCGAAACAGAGTGGTAAACTATTTGTTGAAAAAGTAAGCCATTTAACATTATTTAGCAAAGATGGGTATGCAGTTTTTGATGATTAGCATAGAAGATGTGTCATTTGGGTGTGTCATTTTATTTCTAATTTTTTAAGACAGTTCAAAAATAAAATTTAAATGCCAATACATCCTCAATATATCTGCAGTTATTCAGTCTTTATAAGTCTTTTGAAAAAACATGTTCTGCCTAAAAATTTGTTTTGATATACTGGCCATGATTTTTTTTTTTAAAGGGGAAATATATTTTCCTAAGAATTTAAAATGCAAATCCTCCAATTAATAAATTCACT
Source organism: Daubentonia madagascariensis (assembly GCA_023783475.1). Lineage (NCBI taxonomy): Eukaryota > Metazoa > Chordata > Mammalia > Primates > Daubentoniidae > Daubentonia > Daubentonia madagascariensis. The sequence continues at coordinate 15,619,131 of JAKFHU010001684.1, read as the reverse complement.
GGGTTATAACACTACAAATTTCTCTGCTTTGCTACGTTTTCTATACACATTTCTTGGGACCAATTCTTGCAGAATGAGTGTAACTTTAAATTTTGACAGCAGCAGTTCAGGTTTGGTCATCATTGGAATTGTTAGCATTTCCAGTTATCTGCCAACTATTTGAACCACTGGGTACATTTTCTTAGCTAATAATATTTTACAATATTTTGTACTGGTCATATAGATAGCAAATGTCATGCTCTAAACTCAGCTATTTCTCTTTAAATTTGAAAAAAATTTTTCTTCTTTATAAAAGAAAACATGTACTCCATTTTATAAATATTAGAATATGTTTTTAAAATGTATTCACAGAAGTGCCTGGTCTGTGAATGGCCTGTCAACCTTAAAAGATATTCATCCTTTGAATATACTGTGAGTTTTTAATGTGGTTGGATAATAAATGCTTGAAAGAGTAGCAAATGGCTCTCAGAACAAAATTTGTGATGTTCTCTTTACTTTTTGGCTTCAGTGGGGAAAAAAAAAACAAGTCCCAGGACAGAGTCTTTCCTAATTCTATGAGAAAATTGCATGGAAGGGATTGTTTTTGGCGTGAAGCCTTACCAAGATGGCCAATAGAGAAATTTTGATGAATGTGAGGACCTTTGTAATCTTCCATGTACTTAAGTTAACCAAATCATTTTATAGACAAATTTCCTTCATTTTGCTAATTGGGCCATGACCTTGGAGTAGCAGAAGGTGAGGACAGGTCATGACCTAATCAGCAAGGGGAAATAAAATTATATCATCACCATGGCCTAAGCATTTGTGCCACAGGGGATTCTTCTTTGAAGGATTTCTTATTCCAACTATTACAAAACCCCATATATTTCTTAAAATTTATACAAATACATAAAACTGGAAAATACAAGAATAAGAGTGAAGCACTCCCCCCTCCTTTTTGAAGTTCTGCTCACTGAGTATAGCAGTAATAGGAATTATTTATTTGAACAATGTGTAGGCATCTGTTTTTTTAATGTGAAAATCAGGAACCTATTTCAGATATTAGATTAGTTTTATATTCTGTTTTGTCATCCACAAACAGCTACCAAGAAGCAAATAAAAGCAAAGTAACTTGCGTTGTGCGAGGTAATGTTTTATGACAAACACCAATGGGTGTAGAATACTAATTCAAATATTTGGTTTTATTCCTGTTCAACCCAGAAAAATTTTCAAAATGTTCTAGCTAGTTCTTATAGTTACAGTTGATGGTAGGATCAATGGCAGCTTAATCTAGTCAATCAATTTACAGCCTTGCTCCAAATTCTCTAAGGGACTCTCCATTTAAACTCTCTTTTCGTTGGCTCCATTCGCTGCTAACGTTTAGTTGTCTTGTGTCCCTAGACATGCTGTTCTTCATGTAAGTTCACTTATGCCAAACGTAACAAGGTTATTAGTTACCTTTAGCGACTCCTTTCTCAGGATATTTCTTAATCTCTCATTCATATTTTCTGGTCAATCCAGACTCCTTCATATTTTAAAGTTTTCTGATTTCATGCAATAGGTTTATATTTAAAGTTTTTTCACTTACTGCAGAAAATTGAGTTCATGTATTTAATTCAACAACAAGTATTTACTGAGAATCTATTACTTGCCATGCGAATATTCATTGGATAAATTATGTTTATAAATTTTTTTTTAACTAATCTGAAAAAAAAATGCCAAAATTTTCTGGAATCAATATTAGGTTACTGTCATCATCAATTTATAAATGCCCTTGACCTGTGTTCTTTAAAAATTCCCATAAAATGATGGATTTTTATCTGTTAGGCCAAAATATTAATAGAAAAAGTTAAATTGTATCATTGGGTTGTTATAAATATAGCAGTGGGTGAAAGGGTCATTATAGTATAAAGCTTGATTTGTAATATTTTATTTATATCAGAAAGGCATTTTTCGTACTGATAATTGTAATTTCTTAGAAATTAAACATCAAATGGCTCTTGGAAAAAAGAATTGCAAAATATAGGGGCAATGTTATTAGGATTTTCCATGTTGGAAATGACACTAAACTCTACCAACATCTTTCCCTCTCCAAATCTCCACCCATGAAAGAAGTGTGGTGCCTAACCACTTAAATAAGTTTTTTTCCCAGTTTCATTAAATTCAGATAAACAATATACTATACTCACAATCTCCTTTTTCCCTATTATATTTGCCAAACTAACAATTTATCATTGATTGCAGCTTTTTCCATTATATTTGGCTTGTTTACAACACATAGAACAATTTAATTATTTTAATTTTAGTGTGTCTGTTACTTTGGTGAGATGGAGAAATACAGGAAGTTTATCAATGAAATGTTAAGTAAGTATTTAGGAATACAGAATAAATGTTTTTAAAAGGAGAATTTATTTAAGTTACTTCCATAGGATGTTTTTCTATCTTTGAAATGAAAATAAATGCATTGATGATCAAGGCCAAGAAAAAAATTCTAAGCTGACAGTAAAATTACAAATGAAATCAAGGAAAAAGGAGCATATAACATAAAATAATTTTAAAGATTATATCTACCTCATTTTAACAATTGGGAATTTAAAGTTTCTGGAAATATAGTTTACAGCAAATGTTTTAAATCCATTATATCTATATTAACAAAACATTCTAGGCTTGTTTTATAAGAGAACTTTTTAGAATGCAATATAAACAATTTTAGACTTCCAGATATAGCTTATAATCATTGCATGTACTTGCCTTGCAAAATCATATTACAAAAAGAAACACACTTGTTATAGAAGTCCTGAAATGTATAGAACTTCATCTGTCAAGTTAACTGTCTTTTGGGTCCCTCTCCCCAACTCATTATATGAATTTGAAAAGAACACTATCTCTTTAAGTCTGGGAAAGTATTGTGCTGATGAGCCAGGGGCAGCCCACCAATTGGCAGACCCATTGGGTGATAAATGTCTAAGGACCCCTAGGCTGACGACACATTTTTCATCATTAATCCAGCCCATTGTAACCAGGGCCACTCACATTGATTCGGACTAGGGGGCATCATCTGCTGTTAAGAGGGTGATGACTCGCTAAAAATGAAGGCCTGAAACTAATCAAATATATTTAGAGCCTTCCCTGGCAACTTGCTGGGAGAGCAGCAGTAGACAGCTAGTAGGGGAGCCACAGACAGGTAGTGCAATGCTCTGCTCCCTTTGTATGGGAATGTGAGAAATCCATTTGGAAGCCTGTTGTGTAATTCCAGCTATTATACACTGTAGTACAAATGTGTGTGGGGATTAGTCCAATACTACTGTACTTGAGTGTTTCATTAAAAATGTAGTTGGGAGATATCATGCTTTTATCTGGAATTCAGTTACAAAGAACAGAATTCTCAAACCCAAATCACTTTGGGATTGCTAAATTGTTTTTGTGTTTTTATGAGTTTGCAATAGATGGTTTGAGAAGTATGCTTAATATGTGTTAATATTTTACTGGTTTTGCAAAATTTGATGGGGAAGAGGGCATTTCTTTTTTCCCTTGTAGAATTTAAGAGTTAAATTTTGCTCTTTTATACTTTTTTAATGTAATAAATTAGTATGTATTTTATCATACTATACTTAAATACATTGTGGCAGTTCAAAGGTATATGTACATATTATACACTGACATTTTATTATTCATATATGCATATATATTCATTTTAGGTAAATCCTTATTATTTTGATTTATGTTGATAAAATGACTCTCGATAAGTCATAACCAGAGATCCATAAGGTGGTGGTTCAGCAAGCTTGTGTGCCTTAAGCAAGCACAGAAAAAGATGTTCTTTATTTTCTGCTTATACCTGATTAAGCAAAATCAGGTGCAAGCAGAAAATGAATTTAACTGATTAGACTTAATCATTGGAAAATTTCACCTATCTACTGAGCCTAATAACTACATATAATACAATCAAAAAAGAAAAAGCAAAATTTGAGAAAAATTTGGCTTAATTAAAAAAGAAAAAGGAGACCTAATGAAATTCCTTTTGATAAAGAAGAAAGTAGGGAGAGGGGAAAGAAAGAAAAAAGACAAAGTAAAATATAGAATGCAGACCCTCCAATTGTTCAATCAGTGCCAGTGTTCTCACACATGAAACCACTGGCTGTCTCCTAAAATATTTTATGGTATCATGAAAAAACATTTCTGCTGGACAAGTAGGCTTCCACATGATTTCTCTAAAAGCAAGTCATCAATCCCATTTTGAAATCTCATTTCCTCCAAGTTCCAAAGCTGAAATTTCACACGTTTCACATTTGTAGGTTTTAATGAGGACTATGTATGTAGATAATAACTGCTTCTCATGTTAGCTGAACTTACATAGAAAGCTTCATTAATGAGCAACAGCCAACCTGGCTTTATCTGCTGTGCTATGAATATTCACAGTCTGGTGTTCATCTTAACTGGGTCTGTGTGACACAGTGCCAAAAAGCAACTGGTTATTAAGCATCATGTAAGAGCAGAAAAGAGGCTCGTTAAATAATTATGTTCTTTAAAAACCAAGTTTGATTGTGTAATCTGTTTAGGGCCTGTTGGTTCTAGTGAAGTCAAGTGGAGGTTTGTCAGAAAATGGCTGGAGAAAGAGGAATTGAACTGAACACAGCTGACCTTTATGTTGCTGCCATCACCTCCCTAGTGAGAGTAAGTCAAACACTCAAACAGCCAATGCAAAGGAAGCTGAGAAGAATTAAATCAGCTTCCATTGGTAGGTAGAATAAAGGTCTGTGACGATGTCCACATTCTAAGCCCCAGAAACTGTGAATTGTTATTTTACAAAGCAAAAGGGATTTCACAGATGCAATTAAGTTAGGACCTTGAGATGGGGAGATTATCTCAGATAATCTTGGTGGGGCCAATCTAGTTATATGGGTCCTTAAGAGTGGAGATCCTTTCCCTTCTGTACTCAGAGGGAGACATAACTATGGAAGGGGGGTCAGAGAGTTGCAACATTGCTGTCTTTGGATATAGAGGAGGGGGCCAAGAACTAAAACTATTTGTTTGTTTACCTGCTCCCCAGCTAGAATGCACATACATTACAGGGACCAGAAGTCTGTCCTGTTCACAGTTGTATCCCGAGCACCCAGCACAGTGCCTGACACATAACAGGTGCTTAATAAATATTCAGTTGAATGAATATACTAGTGAACAAATGAATCAATACTACAAAACATGGGCTTTCTAATTTTGATAACCCATAAGCATAACAGAACTTTTGTGATCTCCTAGTCACATTATTTATTTAGAAATAATGTATCTTCATTATGCATTAAAGCAATGAGTGATAGAGAATAAAAGCAGGGAGGCCTGGTCAGGGTGGTCAGCACTGAAGGGGAAACATCTCAGTTGAAACTTGAGGATGAGAAAGAATCAGCCTCATAAAGACCCAGGGGAAGATGATTTTCGAGAGTGGGAACCACCTGCTTAAATTTCCTGAGATGAAAAGCAGCTGGCCGATTTAAGGGACTGAAAAAAGACCCTGTGACTGGAAAGGTGAACAAACACTAGAGTTACCTAATGGGAAGGTGGAAGGTCGCTGTGGCCCTATGCAATAGTGGGACATTTGAGGACTAAGGTAAAGAGTTCAGATTGCACATGGCTTCTTTTGTTCAGGCCCCAAAATGATTCTTAGAAAAGCATTACATTTTAACAACTATTGTATAAAAATATGCTCTATGTTCAAAAGTGCTTGGCATTCAATGGTCCCTACTCTCAAAGAACCCAGACTCATGGGAGACAGATGTGTAACAGATAATTACAATATAGTGTGATACATACAAATGACACTGTAATCAATAGTGATGATTCCCGGCAGGATAATATTCAGTGATAGATAAAGTGACTTGTTAGCCCCTCTGGTGAAAGGTATTTTATAATCTCTTGCAAGAGATCATTTCTTCGGTTTTCATGTCTTTTTGGCAGTAGCCACTCCTTGACTCTTTCTTACACAATTGTTTTCCCTCTTACCTTGCTATGCATTGGAGTTTTTATCTAACAAGGCTTGAATCATTGTTGTCTATCTAACTTGCAAACCCAGGTAGGGAACCTGGCTGATCACTAGTTGGGGGAACCAGAGATGTCAATGACTTTGCAGACAGTATGAGTAAGCACATTCAGTCGCTGGTCTCTAATGATGGTGTCCAGGTGGTAAACAGGGAGCAGCCGCAAGGGTATTTAAAAAAAAAAAATCACAAAGGCTAACTTAGCTGTTCTCATTACAGGTTAAAAGTCCGTGATTCCTTAGCCAAAATGGTTGAATTCTTGTTCCTTGGATGATTCCTCTATTCATAGTGGATAGTCAGTGACTCAGGCTATTATTCTGATGGACTTAGTCACTCTTTACATTCCATATAATTGGTGTACTTTTAGAGATTTATGAACTGTCATGGAAATATTCTCATCCCATATTGTTGAATGCAAGGAGTAAGTGAAAAAAACATGATCTCATTTATATAAATATAAAAATTCTACATTTTTAGGTGTGTAAGTGTGTGTAAAAATGGTTTCAAAGCCATCTATGCTTTGAAAAGGGATTGCATTTAGAAGGTGTTATTGATGACTTTCGTTTGAGTAATATTATTATGACTTTTATAATGAGGTAGTAGTGATGAAATCTATACTAATAATTTGTGTGTGTGTGTGTGTCCCCTGTCTAATCTATTATATATAATCTAATAACTATAAGGGAATAAGGTTGGAAACGTTTCAAAGATTCCAGATGTGGTTACTTTTGGTAGCTGTCATCATTGGACAAATTTTACAGCCACAAAGAACACCACAATTAATGCAACTTAAACATTTTTAAAAATTAAATCAGCATTACCCCCGTCATCAGTCATATAAAAGTTTTTCAAAAACAATATTTATAATGTGCTATGGGCAAGGTGATGATTTCATTAATACGTCTGTTTGTCTTTAGGGAAGATGATGCTCCTAGTCTACATCCTGAGCAGATGTGTCTCCAACTGTAAGGCTTTATCAGAAGAGCTATTGCAGCTCCTTTCTTAGTCACCACTTGACCTTGGACAGTGAAAAAGAAAACAATCACAATGAGAGTCTCCTTAAAGGAGAAGCACCTGAACGCTACTTTATTTTCTAAAAAGATATATGGTATGGTAGATACCAGTGACTGGAAGGCAAATCTGGTTAAGCCCATTGTCTCTGAATAACATACCAATGGGCAAGCAAGGACTACCCCAGACAGCATAGGACAGACATTGCCTTTTACCCACCAAAGTTTCAGATTCCAGGCAATCAGTAATTACACAGAGAGTAAGACTCTTTGCTGAAATGATTACAAATAATTTGAATGCAACTATTAAATGTTCTAACTGTCATTGCTCCTGTTCTTCCTAGTTATCATTTATCAAGCACCTAATAGGTACACATAATTATCAATTACCTAACTTTAAACTACCTATTAGGTAAGCTATATCACTTACCTAATTATTATTATTTTTTAATTATTTATTTTTAATTATTATGGGTACATAATAGTTAAAAATATCAAATCAGGGTAATTGGGGTATCCATCTCCTCAGGCATTTATTATTTCTTTGTGTTAGGAACATTCTAATTCTACACTTTTAGTTATTTTTAAGTATACCCTAACTTGTTGATTATAGTCACTTTGTTGTTATTAAATATTATTCATTCTAACTATCTATCTATATTTTTGCACCTGTTAACTATCTCCACGTTATGGCCCCCTGCCTGGTACCCTTCCCAACCTCTAATAACCATCATTCTATTCTCTGTCTCCATAAGATCAATTGTTTTTAATATTTAGTTCCTACATATGAGTGAGATCATGAGGAATTTGTCTTTTTGTGCTTGGCTTATTTCACTTACCATAATGTTCTCCAGTTCCATCCACGTTGTTGCAAATGACAAGATTTCATTTTTTGTAGCTATATAATATTCAATTGTGTATATATACCAAAATTTCTTTATATATTCATCCGCTGATGGACACTTAAGTTGATTCCAAATCTTGGCTATTGTGAATAGTGCTGTAATAAATATCAGAGTGCAGATATCTTTTTGCTATACTTAATTCCCCTCATTTGGATGTATACCCAGCAGTAGGATTGCTGGGTCACATGGTAATTCTATTTTTAGTTTCTTGAGGAACCTCCATATTGTTCTCCATAGTGGTTGCACTGATTTATATTCCCACCAACAGTGTATGAGGGCTCCCCTTTCCCCACATCCTCACCGGCATTCATTATTGCCTGTCTTTGTGATAAAAGCCATTTTAACTGGAGTGCAATATCTCATTATAGTTTTGATTTGCATTTCTCTGATGACTAATGATGTTAAGCATTTTTTCATGTATCTGTTGGCCATTTGTATGTATTCTTTTGAGAAAAGTCTATTCAGATCCTTTGCCCATTTTTAATTGGATTATTTGATTTTTTTCCTATTGAGTTGTTGGAGCTCCTTATATATTCTAGTTATTAATCCCTTGTCAGATGGGTAGTTTGCAAATAATTTCTCCCATTCTGTGGGTTTCTCTGCCCTTTGTGTATTGTTTCCTTTGTTGTGCAGAAGCTTTTTAGCTTCATGGAATCCCATTTATCTAATTTTGCTTTCATTGCCTGTGCTTTGGGGGTGTTACTCAAGAAGTCCTTTCACAGACCAATGTCCTAAAGTGTTTCTCAAGTGGTTTAGCAGTTTCAAAGTTTCAGGTCTTAGATTTAAGTCTTTAATCCATTTTGATTTGATTTTTGTATATGGTGAGAGATAAGGATCTAGTAGCATTATTCTGCATATGGATATCCAGTTTTCCCAGCACCATGTATTGAAAAGACTGTCCTTTTCCCACTGTATGTTCTTGGCAATTTTGTCAAAGATAAGTTCTCTACAGATGTGTGGATTTATTTCTGGGTTCTCTATTCTGTCCCATTGCTCTATATGTCTGTTTTTATGCCAGTGCCATGCTGTTTTGATTACTATTGCTCTGTAGTATAATTTGAAGTCAGGTAATGTGATCCCTCCAGTTCTGTTCTTTTTGCTCGTGATGGCTTTGGCCATTATGGGTCTTTTGTGGTTCCATATAAATTTTAGAATTATTTTTGCTATTTCTGTGAAGAATGTCCTCGGTATTTTAATGGGGATTGCATTGAATATGTAGATAGCTTTGGATAGTATGGACATTTTATCAATACTGATTCTTCCAATGCATAAGCATGGAATATCTTTCCATTTTTTTGTGTCCTCTTCAATTTCTTTCATCCATATTTCATAGTTTTCATTGTAGAGATCTTTCATTTCTTTGATTAAGTTTATTCCTAGGCATTTATGTATAATAGATACATATATGTATCTATTGTAAACGTGATTTTTTTCTTGATTTCCTTTTCAGATTGTTTATTATTGGCATATAGAAATGCTGCTGATTGTTGTATGTTGACTTTGTATCCTGCAACTTTACTGAATTTATTCATCAGTTCTAATAGTTTTTTTTTTTTTTGTGGAGTCTTTAGGTTTCTCTAGGTATAAGATCATATCATCTCCACACAAGGATAATTTGACTTCTTCCTTTACAGTTTGGATGCCCTTTATTTCTTTCTCCTGTCTGATTGCTCTAGCTAGAATTTCCAGTACTATGTTGAATAACAGTGGTGAAAGTGGCCATCCTTGTTTTGTTTCAGGTCTTAGAAGAAAGGCTTTCAGTTTTTCCCCATTCAGTATGATACTAGCTATGGGTCTGTCATATATGTCTTTTCTTATGTTTCTTCTATACCCAGTGTTTTGGGAGTTTTTTTATCATGAAAGATGTTTGATTTTGTCAAATGCTTTTTCAGCATTAATTGAAACGATCATATGGTTTTTGTCCTTTGTTCTGCCGATATGGTGTATCACATTGGTTGATTTACATGTGTTGAACCATTCTTGCATCCCTGGTATGAAACCCACTTGATCATGATGAATAATATTTTTAATGGGTTGTTGAAGTTGGTTTGATAGTAATTTGTTGAGCATTTTTGCATCTGTATTCATTAGAGATACTGGCCTATAGCTTTCTCTTTTTTGTTGTGTCTTTGTCTGGTTTTGGTATCAGGGTAACACAAACCTCATAGAATGAGTTTGGAAGTAGTCTCTCCTCCTCAATTTTTTGGAACTTTTTAAGTAGGATTGGTATTAGTTCTCTGAATGCTTGGTAGAATTCAGCAGTGAAGCCATTGGGTCCTGGGCTTTTCTTTGATGGAAGACTTTTAATTATTACTTCTATCTCATTTCTTGTTATTGGTTTATTCAATTTATTCAGGTTTGGGATTTCTTTGTGGTTCAATCTGGGCAGGGTGTATGTGCCTAGGAATTTATCCATTTCTTCTAGGTTTTCCAATTTATTGGCATGCACTTGCTCATAGTAGTCTCTAATGTTCCTTTAAATTTCTGAAGCATCAGTTGTAATGTCTCTTTTTTCATCTCTGATTTTAATTATTTGTGTCTTCTCTCTTCTTTTTTTAGTTAGTCTGGCTAAAAGTGTGTGGATTCTGTTTATTTAAAAAACTAACTTTTTGTTTCATTGATTTTTTCCTATTAGTTTGGTTTCTATTTCATTTATTTCTGCTCTGAAATAAATTTCATTTATTTCTTTTCTTCTACTAATTTTGGGTTTGGTGTGCTCTTGTTTTTCTGGTTGTTTGAGATGCATCATTAGGTTGTTTATTTGACACTTTTGTACTTTTTTTTATGTAGGCACTTATTGCTATAAACATTCCTCTTATTGCCTTTTCTGTATTCCACAGATTTTGATATGTTGTGTTTTCATTTTCATTTGTTTTGAGAAAATTTTTAATTTCCTTCTTAATTTCTTCAGGAGCATATTGTTTAATTTCCATGTGTTTGTTTAGTTTTCAATGTTTCTCTTGTTATTGGTTCCTAGTTTTATTCCATTGTGGTCAAAGAAGATACTTGATATGACTTCAATTTTTTGGAATTTTTTGAGAACTTGTTTTGTGACCTAACATACAGTTAATCCTTGAGAATGATCCATGCTGATCAGACAGAAGAACATTTACTCTACAACTTTTGGATGAAACGTTCTATAAATATCTGTTAGGTCCATTTAGTCTATAGTACAGATTAAGTCCAATGTTTCTTTGTTGATTTTCTGTCTGGATGATCTGTCCAATGCTGAAAATTTACCTAATTATTTTTATGACAACTTTGTGGGGTAAGATAGTATTATTCTCATTATGCATACTGTAGAAAACCAAAGCTTCAGATATTTTATGTAAGTTGGTCAAGGTCACACTGCTCATAAAACAAAACAATTTGGAGTTGAGCCCAGATCTTTCTGGATTCTGTGCTCTTTCAATAACTTCACATTCTCTCCCTTTCTTTGGTGAGGTACTACCTGATCATTTCACCATTAAGGAGTTTTGTAAATATTATAGAATAATATAAGGGAAAATTTTCCCCCCAAAACAGCAAACTCTGTTGCAGCCATCTGTGCTTAACTTGGAACTTGAACATGTCATGACAGTTACAATTTAATTTTTTTAAGTTATATTTATTGTGTTACTCTTTGTGCCTTTAAAGTGATTTAATAACAAGCCCTCTGAAATTTGAATAGACCAAGAAACAGGATAAAAGTATTGTAGAAACTTGTATTTTTTTTTTTTTTTACAGATGAGCTTATAATCTCAATTTTTCTAAACTTAAATTCTACATAAAAGTACTTTGGTTTGACTCTTTTCACCTGCACATGGCATCAGGACAGAATGTTTATTTCTTTATGTCTTAGCATGTGCATATTGGACTGAGCTCATGCATGTCCAATGCATTTATTGGCTAAAATTTTCAAAATAGCTGGATCTTGGTTTTAAAGTCACTGGTATTATTACTATGAAATAAAAAACTAGACTATATTCTAAAATCTATACTAAGAAACAATGGGGTTTAACTGCCAACAGCCAGCTCCCTAAATATTGTTTATCTTTAAATCATGACTTGATCTTCAAGAACAAAACAAATTATGGCTGGCCTATTGGGTTTTACTAACTTCAAAACTGTATATCTAGATTACTCACAAATTCCTAGGATTAAAACAAATTACATATACCAGTTATTTAGAGCTAATTGAGGAGCATGTATGATTCTCACTTAATCTGCATTTTTCATTAAAGCAATAACTTTAATTCCTGCATGCACAGATAGGTATGCACATTTTAGAAGTCAAAGAATGAGTGAAGAACAATATCAAAGATCGGGGGAAGACAGCCAACTGTGAAATTACTGGTCACTGGGCTTTTTCTCAGAGTTTTTACCATATGTTACAAACTGCTGTGGACACATTTTCTGCAGTGAAGAACACTTCTACTTCATGATACTTTATTCCGATTTGCTCCATCTGGTTACATCTATCTTCTAGGGTAATAAAGAAATGCTAAATGGTTTGAAGAAAGACATATTGGTGACATTTCAAGAGGGAAGCTATAGTAACAACTACTAATGTTTTTAGCATGTGCCTTTCATCCTATCATTAAAACTTAGGAAAATGACCTGGGTTGTTCTGAAATATAGTTATTCCTGTCCTTATAACTCCATCACTATAAAAATTATTCTTCATAGGCAATTTGATTTTCCTTAGCATGAGTAAGGGAATCAAGAAGGCTCCTAGAAGGCTCTCAACTTATTACTTGACTCACTCACTCCCTTCCTCCCCTCCGTCCTTCCTTCCTTCCTTTCCTTCATCCCCCGACTTCCTCCCTGCCTCCTCCTTCTCTTTCTCATCTCTCTCTCTCTCTTTTCCTACTTGCATCTTTCATTCATCAAATATTTATTTTAGTGTCTAACAAGTGCCCCTCCTTGGGTGACTGTAGAAGCTCCACGACAACAAATTACTCAGCTTCTCAGCATCATATGACCAAATTTAAGGCAAAGGCCTTGGGACAGAAAACACTCAGCAAGGATGGTTTCTAGTAGAGCTCTGGTTCAGAGTTTCCCCAACAGAGATGCCTTTATCCACAGTGCCTTTTAGCATGTAGGACAATATATTCTCAGCCACTCACAGGAATGTAGCTGGATTGGTTGGCAACAGAGAGTTTTGAAGGCCAAGTCGTGCTGTAAAATCAGCTGGGATTTGGAGGAAGACATGTCTTTCTTTCATGGCATTGTTGAATGTAGTATCATGTCCTGCTGTGTTCAGAGAATCAATAAAGCAAGTAATTTATTTCTCCTGTTCTGCATATGCTGAAAGAAAAAAAAAAAATCATTGCACATAAAGGTGCTACCCTGGATGTATGAAGGGTTTATGCAATTTCTAGCACATATTTTTGGTAGAAGGTCACCTTACCCACTTTTCTGATTGTGTTGATTAATAAGATTAAGTAATCCTTGGTGCAAATATGTCATGGAAATGATTGATCATGCTCAGTTCTTGGGGGTGGGGTACGGTTTATGGCATTTTGAGAGTTTGCAAATAATCTTAGGTTAAGAATCTATTTTTTCTTAGAATGCTTATGATGTAAAAATTAAATCAGGTTTCACATCTCCTTGGGAGGGAAGACCGAAATAAGATTGATGTGTAACTTAGGCATTGGAAGTCAATGATGGTGCTCACATTTAAAATGTCAGCTTCAAAGTATTTGAATGTACTTTCTGTTTAAAATTTACTGAATGAAACTTGCCTGTCTTTTTCAAGAAACCAAATGCCAATTTATTATTTACATATATTTCATTTTTTTCCTCTCCTACTACTTCATGTTTTTATTGAAAGAGGCTTTGAGACTTCTTTTTATAGGATACTTTGATGATGATTGTGTTGATAGTAGCGGCTGAAACTGCCACTGTTGCAATTAATTTACCTGTATTTTCTCATCCAATCTTCACTGCAACTCTATGAGATAGGAACTTTAATCATCCCTGTTTTATAGATGAGCAAACCAACATACAAATGTATTAATAATGTCTTCAAGGCCACACGAGTTCCAAAGCTTGTGCTCTCTTAACGATAATGCGAACTTGCCTCTGCATAAAAAAATAAATACAAGTAAGTTTTCTCTTTTGGCCACTCTCTCTTAGGATAAAATATGGCCCACAATTTGACCTGGACTTAACCTCATGTGAAAAATGTAAATAAGAGATGAATCTGCTTTATAATAGAAAGTAAATAAGAACGATTCACCACCTTAGTTTTGTAAGTTACATTGAGGTCTATTTTGAGTCAGGGCTCCCAGCCAATCCTGACTTAATTCTGTAGGATGCTAGTGGAGCAGCTAGAGATGTAGGACTAGCAACCAAGCTACTCTGTCTTTACCTGCTTCCTAACCATTCAATAATTCCCTGATCTTAACATTGCATCCAATGCATACAATCAAAATATACCACTATTTTTTTAGCAGAAAAATACTTCTTTAAACTATCCAAACTCTAAGAATATTTATATTAAATAAATTCTTTGAGAATAAACTGTAAGATAATATAGAATTAAGAATCAACTTTTTTCCCCCAACAAATACATGAAATAATTTTTAGAATGCATTTATGATAATAGCTTTGTAGCTTTAAGTGCCTTGTTTTCTGTTATGGAGTTTATAACTTAAAAAGATCTGTGTGTTTAAATTTGCATTGTGAACATAGTTAGACTGCCATGTTTCCCTTAATTTCTAATAGACATGGAAAATTGTTAATGATTTTCCTAGAATATGCAATTTTCTTCTTTTCTTTCCTAATGGACTATCCAGTGGGCCACCTGATGGCATTTTTTTATAATTTAGTATTTTCTCCCTACTTGTAAATGTGTTGACAAAAAAACCAAAATAATCTCCAAGACAGATTATCCATACTGTTATTCCTGAAGAAATATGTAATACTGGCTAGTCTAATTAACCAGAATTTAGTTAGGGAGGTAGAATGTGTCAAGATTCATACTAGCAGTTCAAGCATGTGTAGTCTGAAACTAGCTTAATAAATTGTGCTATTGGAGGAATTATGTTACTTCTTTAATGTACAGACAAAAAAAAGTTACTCCTGATTTTATTTCAAAGATAACAACCTCACTTAAACTGAAGAGAAGGCAAATTGAAATAAATTATATAGAAAAGTTCTTGCTGCAGAATTTGACAGAGTTGTCTTACCTCTGTTTCTGTATCTCCACATGGTATTCTTCCTGTGTATCTCTCTTTCCTTTTCTTATAAAGATTCCAGTCATATTGGATTAAAAAGCACCTTACTCCAGTATGACCTCATTTTAACTTGACTATGTTTGCAAAGATCTTATTCCAAAAATGGTCATAATTACAGGTAGTGGGGTTTAGAAATGCAACATGTCTTTTTGAGGAACACAATTCCACCCATAACAAAGAAAAATATACATATATATTTTAAATTTTGATGTTAATTCTTTTTTGGAACAAGATAATTTTAGCGTTGGGCCTTCTGTGCATGAAAATAATTAATATAGCAATACTGTCTTGTAAGAAAATATTATTTAGCATTTTTTATTTTGTCATGGACATTCTAAATGCATTGCAATATTTTTGAATTGTTACATAGTTCCATACTATTCACTGGCTGGTGAGCATAAAATATATGCACATAAAGTATAGCCCTGGGTTATGCTGTTTTATTTTTTCTCCTTTCTTTAGTAGATAGGTGATTTGAGGTACTCTAACCTTTACATGACAGACGTTTTGTACCCATAAACTATAAATACAGAATATTGTTTAAATAATTCTATTTAAATATGGACATTATATTAATTTAATTGATTTATTTGTAAAACAAACTAAAGTTATAAAGGACATAAGGAATATTTTTATCTATGTTTTGTTTTTATCACTTACCTGCAAATCCAATCTCTCTCATCAGAGGTATAAAATTTAGAAAGAGTTTGGGGTTTGAGAGCATTTAATGAGACTATTATTACTTTTTCTATCTATTTTAGTTAATTGGAATCATCCTAAAAGAGTTATAAACTGTATGTGATGCAAAAAATTCATTTAGACACTCACACTTTTCATAGTAAGAACCAATTTCCGCTAACTCTTTTCCATGAATAAATCAGAATTATAGATTTGATCTGAATCCTATATTTAGATACTTAAATAAAACATGCATCATTAATTCATGATTTTTGCTAATGTTTCTCCCGTTTGCTCACTTTAGCCATAATTTTATCTTTAAAACATGCTTAAAAATGTACATAAGAGGAGTATGGTCTCAACATCATTTTTAGATAAAGCAAATGTTAAAAAAACGAGAGTGTAACTCATATTTAACACTTTCGTATGTTGTGCCTATGCAAAATCCAAACTTATTTTTAGTGTCCGGTAGAGATAATGTGCAGCTCCAAAAACAGAAGAGGAGGTAAAGTTCCAGTGATCACAAAAGGACAGTCATAGGCTTTTAATGTGCAGCAGTTTTAAGACTATCCTTGGTTAATGTGAGGCAATTGCAGATTCATTGGATCTGAGTTTAAACCTCTGACTACTTTGTGTGAAGTCTATTAATGATATGCCTTACATGCAGCTGATATTTTAAGATCCTTGCTGCTTTTCAAAAAGTGTGGGTACTAAAGGTTTCTTCTTACTCTTGAGAATTGATTTCATACACAACAGGAGCTTATGATGGATTCACTCACACTGTTGGAATTGTCTGTGAGTATCTGAGGGCAGGAATTGGCTCAGATAAAGAATTTATCATAAGCTCTCTCTTGTAAAGAGTAAGATTTGTGCACTAGAAGTAGGTGATGCTGAGTTTAATTCCTAGTCTCTTTTGTGATTCTAAACCATTTGACAAGTCTCTACCTAGTATGAGCAGACTGATCGGGAAATGTATTCATCCCATGAACTTGTGTACTCATTTACAGCTCTTAAAAATTATCTCACGTAGAACTCAAAGCTCCCTAAGAATTTAAAATTTATGAATGTATTTCTCCTTTAGTCTATAAAACTGCATTTTGCTTTGGATAAAATAGCTAGCACTTGGGGAGAATTTTGTAATTGGTAGGATTGATCCAGCTCTATGTTGTGTCTATAGACACATTCATAAATTGCTCTTATCATAAATTCTGTTTTATTTTGTTTTAAAGAACATGGCTATTGAATTGAAACCAATAGATACAGTTACACAAGCTGGCATGACCAACAGTGTTAGATTTGTCAATGTGTTTTCATTGACTTCTGAGCTGTTAAAACCTTGCTCCTGAGGACCCATTGGACTGGACAAAATTAATATGCAGATACTATTATTATATGGCCATAAATGAGTAATCAGTCTCATATTTGAAGATGGACTATAGCTTTTGGTCCTATGGCTTATGACACAATTACTCACTGAGTTATTTGTGTAATCTGGAATTTAAGTTTTATTTAAGAAAACTATATTTTCATATTTATTGATGAAGAGAAAGAAAGCTGGTATGGTTGGTCATAGCAGGTAAGGAAAACAATGACAAAGATAACTTCAGAAAGACAAGCATGCCCAGATGACACTGGGCTGTGTAAGCTAAAATAAAGCACTTAGACTTCACTTTAAATGCAAAAAGAAGTCACTGGACTACTTTAAATAATAGGCTGATATTTTGATATTTTTCCTATATTTTTGAGAGATTATTATGGTTGATGTATTATAAAAATTCTACCCCATTTTTTTTGGTGAATTTTTAGTGATCCAGGAAACAGATCTCACATCTGATTCTTTGAGGAGCAGACATAATCTTGTAAAGTTCATGAGAATTTTTTTACAGATATTCATCTATTATTTATTAACAACTTTATTCCAGAAATATTTGGTAAAGTTAGTTATATTAGGCAAATGTGAATAGTTATGAAGAAAATAAAACTCAGGTATTTTTGTTTCATGATCCATAAATCTAAGAGATAAATTATAGAAAAACTATAGAAAAATGTTCTGAAATTATAGAAAAATGTTCTATAATTATAGAAAATATTTATAGAAAATATTTGTTTGCTATGGAAAATCTAAAAAACAGTCTCTGTTGCTGATTACCAAAATGTTCCTATTATCAAAATATTAGCAGATTGGTGTTTTATAAAAACATCTTAACTGAAGGCGAGACTGCATGAGTGTTTTACTTCGGCAATATCATCTAATTTTCAATAGGTTCAAGGTAAGAAAAGGCAGTAAGATGGAAATAGCAATAAACATGATTCACACAAACTCTACTTTGTGAGATGATGCAATTAATATCTTTAGATAATCCTTTTCTTCCCTGGTTGGTCATTTAATGGTAGAACCAGTGGACTGATTATCACATGGATATGCCACATTGACAGCAATTGAGGCAAATTAATATGATGGAAAGAGCACTGGTTTGAGATTTAGGAAGTTTTGATCTGCCCATCCAACTACAGAGTTAGGCAAACAACATTATGTTTGTGAAGTTAGGTTTCTAATCTACAAAATGAGAGGATTAGAGTAGCAATAGATCCAAAATACTGATCCAGGCACAAAAGTTAGCCTAGCCTCATCAGAACCGTTTAGGTAACTTTTAAATACCATTGATTCCCACATTCCATACTCAGAAATACTTATTTATTATGTCCAGAGTGGGGCTCAAGGGCAGGGATTTTTAAAAATCACATTGGATGAATCCGATGTGTAGCTATCTTTTTTAACAGTTGGAATATACGACCCCCCAAAAGATCTCCTTTTTTAAAAGAAAAAACTTTGAATTCTATGTTTCTCTAAGCTATTTCCAAGAATCCTTAAATTATAAATTAGCTTACACTACATTTATGGATTTGGTTCTCAGGGATTTAGTAGGACTTTTTGCTTTGAAGGTAAACTCATGCTGCTTCTATAGTTAGCAGCATTCTGAACAGTTTTACAAATATCTCAATTTTCTCCCTTCAATGTAGAAATAGCCTTAAAATTTGCATATACTTTAACCAAGCAGTTTTCTTCTTAAATTGTGGTTAAAAATGTACATATGAGGACATTCTCCACAGCATATTTTCTAATAGAAATCAATGTAAAATATCACAAATATCCACAAACAAGAGACTAGTTAAAAGAATTTCAGTATAACAATATAATATTGTTAAAAGTATTTTCATATAAAAATACATTATATTCTACATAGATTAAAATTTTTGTTCTGTAACTATATTTGTTTACATGGTGAATATGTTCACTATATATTGCTCAGTAAAAGAAACAAATTACCAAATGGAATTCCCCTATGTTTATAAACAAAAGATGAATTATAAAATCTCACATGTGCCTGGAAGGAAAAAACCTCTAATGCAAAACAACCTGATATTAAAGTATTATTTCTATCTCTAAAGAGATGGAATTACAAAAGATTATTTTGTGTTTTGTTTTGTTTAGACTGACATATTTTTCTTTAAGATATATGTTTATTGGTTTATATTATTATATTTAAATAATCACCCTTAGCAAGTGTGTAAGATGATGGGGAGACCAGGGCATGAAGGCACTTTTATTCTCAGCCTAAAAATCTAAAGATCCTTTTTAAGGACCCTATGTAACTGATGTTAGAGCTTTAAGGCATAGGAGAGAAACTTGTCAAGGAAAAACTAGAGTAGTAAACATTCAGATATTCATATGTGCTTGGGCCCCTTTATTTTTCTACTGTCAACTTGAAGATAAGCATACTTAATAGTCAGTATGGGCCTGATTTAGCCGTGAATCACTTGGCTGGTGAAAAAGCATGGTGAAACTTTTATATTTCTGGTTATTTTTTGTCAATAATTCTTTATTTTGCCCTAGTTTCATGTTGTAACTAATGGAAGTATACTTGAAAAGCTCAAAATGAAATGCTTAATTATATTCAGCTTCGATTAAAGTTATTAATTGATCCAAACTTATTAGCATGACACCTGAAGGGAACAAGTCATATGAAAACAGAGGAGGCAGTACGTTGGGTATTACACTCACATGAACTAGCAATCTAGATGAATTTTCTTTTATTGATTTGATTGTTTCACAGCTTTTGGAATTCATATGGGAAACTCAGGATCTAGACCAAACCCTTATTTTATAAATAAAGGGCAAATAGAACCCAAAAAAGTAAATGAAATGTTACAGGCAGGAGTAGTTTCCCCTCCAAATGAGTTTATCTCATTATTTTAAAATTATTTATCATTTGTCCATATTGGATACATTGTAATCTCCTGATTATCCATGCCAAAGATAGCTTTAAATCTCAAGAAAGATATTTTGCAATAAAATCTATCCACACATCCCAAGTCCCAAGAAAATTATGAGTCAGATTTTAGAGTATAAACATCTCTGTTTAAGTTGATGCTTGGTAGGGTCAAATCATCATGTATGGATGTGTTTAATTCCCTTGCCCTGAATGCTTTCCCACTGGACTGGGTATTGAAAAGCAAGTTCTTTAAACTCCATACTTCTACCATCCTTGCATTCCTCACTTCCTTAATATGCCAGGCTCCTTCTCACACCAATGTATTTTGTACACAATTTCTCTGCTGCCTGGAATTCTCTCCATCCCCAGTCTTTTCCTGTCTAACTCCTACTCATCCTTCAGAACTCAGTTGAAATTCTACTTCTTTGTAGAAGAAGTTCTCCCGGTTATCATAACACCCTATTCTTTTCCTTTATAAGCCTTCTGCAATTTGTAGTAATACATTTGTGATTGATTAGTATATGGACTTTTTCTCTAGGTTATAAACTCTATAACATCAAGAACTATATATTTTTATTTGATACTCTACATACAGAATCTAACACAGAACACAGCACATTGAAAGTATTTCATTTAATGTTCATGAATGAATGAAGTTCCCATCTTTCCAATATCTTTAGCATTATGTTTTATCAACTTCTTTTAAGGTAAAGTGCCCATTATTGCTTTTTTTCCCATTTATTTTGCAACTTCTAACTTTTAAAAATATTTATGAAAGGTGGTAGAATTATATATTTGAATTAAGACAGAGTCCTTTAGTACTATGGAAACAATGACATCTAATCAGAAATATAGATGACAATAGAAAATGTTCAGAATGTGTCTTCAGAAAACATGCTTGTATTTCTTCATGGAGAAATTGACAGCTCTCAATTCACAAAAATGACATTTTAATCTCAAATGAAAACATAGATAAACTTTTTCCTAGAAATTTCACTATAAAAGAGTGTACCATAATGCTATTATTTAATTTAAAATTAATCATTTTAACTCAATGTTTTACATATATTAAAAAGTATTCATTTATATGTCATTTCTTATAAGGATAAAATATTATATTATTGTTTCTATTTTAATATAGTTTAATTAGATTATTTATAGAGATTATAAATGATTCTTTAAAAAAAAAAGGCATTATTCTGTCAAGATGATTAAATGGACATTTTTCCTAATCTTCCAGTTGAACCATTGAATCTTCCAGTGATGTATACTTAAAATCATCTAAGTTATGAATAAACGTTCATAGTAGGTGTAACTAGCTTCACCTGACTAATGAAGAGAGATTAGTATCTCTTTTATCATTTAGACATTAATGAACTTTCAGTCTTACACTACAGAGTTAACCATTCATCTTTTGGAAAAAAAGATTAATTATTATTTAACTTGCCTCCTAAGTATTACTATTTTGTATAATAGTAGAAATCATGTATCTTCTATTACAAAAATAAATAGATGCAGTAGATCCATGAAAGTATAATTTGAATGATGGAGTCAAAGCATTGAGTGTTAAAAACAATTTTTAGTGGCCTCTATATATATGATGATAAAGCTTTGCTATGCATATTGGGTTATGTAATTGAAATATTTCTGGCAAGGAAAACATCAATTATATGAACACTGCAGACACAAATAGGATTGGCACACAGCTTTGTCTTCTCATGGTTCTAGTGGATAATACCTCTGGTGCTCTCAGTCATGACATGGCTTCCTCCCTCTGCCTGCGCTGCTTGAGAGCCCCAGGGCTCTGCTGCCTAGCACTGTATGGCTCTATCAGCTGAAATCCCATCTCTTAGACCAGTTTTCAGGTAGACAGAAGGTGTTTTCCCCTCTTTTAAAATGAGTCAGATAGGATTACATTGCATTATTTCATAGTTTTTAGTAAATATAGCAGAAATATAACTTCAACCAGTTTAAGCAAAAAAGGACTTTTGTTATAAAGCTGGTGTGTCCCTGATCCAATGCACAGGAAGGAAGTTGAGCCTAACACTGGGATTTAGATCCCATCCAGTCTTTTACTGTGTCTCTCATAGCTACACTTTCCAGTGGCTCTCACATCTACCCCCGCTACTGTGTTCCTTTCCGATCCCCAATCTTCTCCCAGACTGATCTTCTTATGTATGTTCTTATCGTTCATCCTACAGAGTGTTCTTCAAATAAAAAGGACTTACTGACTAGTCTATATCAAGTACTCATCCATGTCTCAGTCCACTGGGACATGTAAAAACATGGCCTTTCGGTCAGGATCTATAAAGTAAGAATTCCCAAAAGAAGGGAATTCCTGTTAAGATAGACAATAGTTGTCCAAAAAATGAATGATATATATTTGTTTAAAAAATTGACATCCCAGTGGACTATTAATATGCTATCTTATTTTGCCCTCCTGTCCAAAAACACTAAGTGGAAAGGAGAAGTTATCTATATTTTAAAAACATAGATATAGATCATATCCAAAACTGCTGCAGAAATGTACTAAGTTTCATTGTAAATATGAAGAATTAGGTATAGGGAATCATACCTACTTAAGATCCTTTAATCTCACTGATTTGATGTATGTTTTTCCCCAGTAGGTTTTACGTTACCAATAACCTGCCAGAAGAAGTTGAATATCACCGAGGGTTTTCAAAGTGGGAAGCACTGAATAATAAAGAGATGAAAAGTTTTTCAGGTTTTATTTTTTAAATGGAATTTTTTTAAATATAAAGGAATGTAAAAACTTACAAGAAAGAGTGAATTGGTTTGCAAAGTAGATTCTGTTTTCCCTTCATGTCATCTTTATTGGTTTATATTCTCTTCAAATTTTCTTCATGCCATTTGGAAACAACTGCTGTTCAAAAACTGTATCTTTATAGCTAAGCATTTACTATAAAACTTTTCTTTAATGTGTTTAAAGCATTTCTTTTTCACTTAAATATTTTTTTTTTCTTTATTTTAAGCTGACGATGAGACAGAATGGTGATATGTCCATTTGTTTCATTTGATATGCACATTTGTTCTATGGGAAAATGTGGTCTACTCCTAATTTCATTTTCGTTTCCTAAATAAGAAGACCCATTAAAAAGCAGACATCTGGTGTACAAAGCACTTAAAGCTGTAGCTCCCAAGGAGTGCTTTCTTTCCTCTTTAAATATGTATGAACTGTTGTTTTGGTAATCCACTTCACCCTGTCAAAATAGAATCAAATAGAATGTATGTGTGACCTCTTCCCCTTCTACCCTGGGAAAATGAGTTTCAAGATCATTGAGGTGTACAATATTCCAAAGCCTTCACTTTCTGTTTTATTCACCATCAAAGCTCTTACAGTTACAGAAGCTGAAAGTTTAGCTGAATATACCTTATTAATATCTACACTGTTTTACTTACAAAGAAAGGATTTATGAACTTTAAATAGCTGAACCTTAAAGAATGAATTTAAACTTTCAAAAAATGGGCCTTGAATGGAGTGTCAGAATCTCTCTACCTGCCACCATGGTTCAACTGAGTTGCCCAAGTATATTTAAGCCTTGGGTATTAAAAAAAAATCACCTTGGGAAACTGTGACTTAGACCATGTTTATATGCAGATTATATTAAACAACAGTACAACATTTTATTAAGACCAGAGAAGAGAAAAATCTGATTTTGTCTTCCTTCTAGTTTTGTTTACTTCAATGCAATTATATCAATCTGATTTTATTAGCTTGGAATTTTATTTTGTTATTGTTGTATGAATAGCTGGTTTTTCCATAATAGTTCATCTATATCATATTCATGTGTGGCATCCTTATTGCTGTTCAAATATTTTAAGAGAGGAAAATGGATACTTTTACAACTATAATCTATTTATAAGTTACATATTTCTAAATTTGGATAAATGAGACTGTGTCATTTCTATGTTTTAAGATATTCTGTTCTGATTAGATTTCTTCTAACCAATGATCTTAAAAGTAGCAGCATTCTGTTTAACTGTTAATGGTTACCATATTCTCTAACGCTGTCTATTAGTGTGTTTTCAATGAATATGATGCCTGAAAGAACACAGCTCCTTCACTAGAGGAAAGTAAAAGGAGTTTTGAACCCCGATACGAAATTCTAAATTTATTTGTTGCCATACAGTCCCCAATCCAAAGGCAGTGAACGTAATCTTTCAAAAACCACAAATGTTTGAACATTAGAGCTGAATGATTGTCTAATTAAGTAAAACATAATATTTATGGGGTGCTCGGGGAAGAAATATCTGGCTGATTTAGGATTATGCCAAGTGGTATTCTTTGCTTATCCATTTGCAAAGAAATCCTTATTGTCTTAGGAAATGCACATAGTAAAGTACAGAGAACAACATTTGATCATTCTTTAGACTTAAGGTCTTGTAATGCTTCAGTGTTAACTCTGTAGATATGAATGATCTTTGTATCTACCTTATTATTGAGTTAAATCGGTATTAATCCTCGGGCTTACCCTAAAATTTGTCTTATTGTTTGATTGATTTGGGGGGTGTTTTTTGTTTATTATTTTTAACTAAACTTTTCATATGAGTGTATTTACTAGCTATAGTTATCTTCATCCTAAAGCAACAGAAAGGGTCATGGCAAAAGGATGGGTAGGAAGATCATGATGGTTTGAAATACTTAGGTATATGGATTATAGATAAGATGCACTTTATGTTAGCAGACATTTATTTCTCCTTAGAGAAGACTACTGACAGACAACTGCAAGACTGATGAATAATATTTGGTTGGTCAAGTTTCTATCAAATTTAGGGAAAAGTTTAAATTTTAACTAAAGATTTAACATAAATAGCCTAATTTATCATTGTAAGGTCTTTATTTTTAGTTTTTATTATGAAAATTTTCAGACATATACAAAATTAGAAGAAATATTATAATTTATTTGATGTATAACCATAACCTAGATTCACCAAAAAGTAATATTTTGCCACAATTTTTTTATCTATCCCTCCTTTTCTTTACTCTGAAGTACATTAAAGCATTTTGCTTCACTACTAGATACTTCAGTAGGCATCTCACAAGATATATATAGACCTTTCCTTACAAAATTAATGAAATTTATTGTAGGCACTTTATTTTTTAAAAGGAAGCTTAAAAATAACTGGGGCTACTGCGCTCGTATTATTCCATTGTGTTGAAACAAAAAATGGATTTTTCAAGGATATTTTCTCCTATTTTGCTTTCATTAATAAATTCTAATTCAGCCCACTTTGCATAGTATATAATGATGAAAAGCCCCCTTTTTATTTCATCTGACAGCTTTTGGATTGCATTGCTCAGAGAAAACTCATCTTCCAACAATGTGCTGGTTGTGTGGAGTCTTGCAATATTTTTTTTCTCTTGTTCTTCAAAGTGCAATTTCTTTAATATACTTGCAGCCATGCATTTCCAGGCAACCTATTTTGTAAATTCTATACTAAATTAAATAAAGCTCTGTGTGGGTCATTTTTGATTAGCCTGATTTAAAATAAAATGATTTACTAAAGAGATAGAGAGAGGGAAATACTATTATATGTGCCTCTAAATCAATTATATACATAATCAGCATCAAACAATTGCATGTAATAGTGCATTAAAATGCACTTAGTAGTGTAAAAAATGAGTTTTTCATTACAATTGAATTAACACTTGTCAGCTTATAATAGTGTTTAAAAGTTATAAACATTTAAGTAAGATTCTTTATTTTCAGCCAGAAATATTTCTATATATGACTTTATGCTATGCAAATTTCATCACAGGAAGACATTCAAGATACTTAATTTGGGAGACTATTTCTTGTAAAGTTTGGATTGTAGGGAGAAGCATTTCAATGAGAATGGTATCATCAGACTCAGTTAAGCATATGTTATCAAAGATCACTATTGTCCTTATCATCTGGAAAATTACTGGCTGGAATGAAAATTTGGAGATACAGTTCTACTTCTCTGTTACACATAAGAAATAATACAACATGGATCTTTATTTTAGAAATGTTATACCCACAAAACTTTGAAATATGTTTAAGTTAAACAAACAACAAACAAATTCAGCTAAGGTTATTTTGACTGGAGTAATTTATTTTTTCTGAAAAAACAAACAAACAGCAAGAAATCACTATCCTAGTAAAACAAGATAGTCCTATTTGGACTGCTGTGAATGAGCATATATTTTTTCCATTTTTAAAATTTTAAGTTTCACATCTTTCATAAGCTTCAGAATACAGTATTGGATTTCATTTGATGACAATTTTTCTCACTCTTCACTTCTTTACAACCTTCCCCTCTTGTTTTCCTCCTCCTTTCTGTGTACCTGGCTCTTTACCACACTGACACAGCTTAGGGTTGCTTGTAGATTTTGGTGACTGCACTGAAATGTGCCTAGAGGGAAAAATGCATAGATCAACAGCAGTAAATCTGCCCCCAAACATGCTATTTTGACTTATTTTGTCTTGATTGACAAGGACAAGATTACAGATGCTCCTTGCCTTATGATGGGGTTGTGTCCCAATAAACCCATCATAAGTTGAAAATATTGTAAGTCAAAAATGCATGTAATACGTCTAAACTACTGAGCATCATAGCTTAGCCTAGTCTACCTTAAATGTATTGAGAATGCTTACATTAGCCTATAGTTGGGCACAATCTAACACAAAGCCTATTTTATAAAAAAATGTTGAATATTTCGTGTAATTTATTGAATACTATACTGAAAAAGAAAAACAGAAGGTTTGTATGGGCACTTGTTTCAACTGTATGTTTATCACTTTTGCACCATTGTAAAGTCAGAAAATCATAAGCACGTCTATACTTAATTACAAAATAGTGGTGCTGACCATGTTTATCTTCCTTAAACAGCTTGAATTGTGATGTTAACGTAAATGTAACTTTAATCAACAAACTCTTGACCTTTAATACAATGAAAAAAATTGCTCCTTAAAAGCAAATTTGGTTTTTTATGAAAAGGCTTTTAGGCTTATAATTTTATTATAGCAGTGGAAACCATAGGCTCTGAATTTCTCTTTTGTAGTACACAAAGGTAATCTTTCTTAATAAAGTATTTTAACTACCCCAAGATATAAGTAAAAAAATAAAATAAAAAAACATTGGCTAAAAATGACATTTCAGGTGGTCACAATCCTCAGTTTAAAAATATATCTTTAAAAATATTCATATAAGATTCAGACATGCCATTACACAACTTTATCAATTTGTTTTATACCTCTGATTCCATTTAAGACAGTTATTAATGATAACACTTTCAAATAGATTATTTTTCTGACATAAATGAGTCTGAACTAGATTTTTCAAAATAGGATTCTGGGAAAATAATTGAAATTTGATTTCTTTCAAGTGTTACTGAATAAACATCCCAGCACAGCCCATTTCTAAGAAAAGAACAAGTTAAGGATAATATAAAACAAAGTTGAATTTTTGTGAAGTTCATCTCTTCTCTTTTAGAACGGCACTCAGTAATTCTGCCAGAGACAATGTCTACAAGTACAAACTTGTTTGTGTGATGAATTTGACCGACAGGTTGGATCAAGTTGAGGTTGGGGGTTGGGGTGGACAAGGGGAGGAAACAGGTTGTGCTATCCACTCAAGTCAATCAAATAACCTGATTCTTCTTTCAACTGCCTTACTCTGTCATTGACTGGCAAGTCAGTCAAAATAGTGAAACTGGTTTTGCATGTATGAAGAGATTTATTTTATGAGCATTATCACCTCACCCTTGTAAGCACAGACATAACAAACAGTTCAATCCACCTGTTGAAAACTATGCACAAATGCTGCAAATGTTTATGGGTGTGGATATATGTAGGAGAGAAGCCATACTAAAGTTAAATCCAGCACTGTATTTTCCTAATATTTGAGTTATTATTTGACAGAGAAAGATAATTGGTAAAGAATACACTAAGATTATTTTTTATGGAAACATTCAGTGATATTTTTTCTATATTATCGAATCCAAAGTGGCAATAATTCCAGGAATTTTCCTGATGGTTTCTACTAAATAGCTTAAAGAGCAGATACTGTGTTTCACACACACACATATGCATACACATATACCTATTTTTTAAATAAAAAAATTACTTGCAAGATTAAAAAGAAAATCTTAATAAGAACAAGAAACACTGAACTGAGTCATTAAGAAGACTTAATATTTCTGATCTCTTGAAGTTACTCTGTTGAAATGTTCAAGTCCAGATTAAGTTCATCAATCTAAATGGATTAGCTTAATTCACTTAAATTCAGAAATACTTGGACTACTCATTTTTGGTTCTCATGCAATTTACCTATGATGTGGCTATCAGGTTGGTCTGCTAGGTTCATTTGGCATGTCTTGTTGCTAAGTTATCTGCCAAACCAATGAAATTAGTCTCTTAGAACCTATTTTCACATTTAAGAACTGATTTTAATTTCTTAGCCTTCACTATGGTTTCTGTAACATATTTTTCACAAATGACAGGTAATGACATAGATGCACCTGTTGGTTACTGGGAGAGAGATGGGATTCAATACTAATCTATATTATATACCTATGTATAGGTTTGAGATTGTTTTATGTACATTACCTACTTTGCTGTTTAGAAATATCCCTAGAGTATTATTAGTACTATTATTATAATAGTATAATTAATACTCTTACTATACTCTAGAGTATTTTTAATGCTATTGGTAATGTTAATACTATTATAAGTAGTATTAATAATATTATTGAACAGATAAATAAGTGGAGTCTTAAGAAAGTTAAATGAATGGGCCAGGCTGGATGAGCTCATGAGTAACAGAATAGGCAGGGGAGTCAGTGCACTGCCATACTTTCCTGGTGCTACAGATCTTTGTTCCTTTTAGGTGATGCTTATTTCAACCCACTGGAATCAAGAAGTTATTATTTTTCCTAACTATTTATATTGAGAATTCTCTCTTTGAAGAAAGATCAATTTTTATTTCAGAGGGATTGAAAAATAATAAAAATTGTTTAACTTGGTTGTCTTAGGCTTAATGGTAAAAGTATAAGTTACTTTATATAAAAGTGAAATTGTTTTATCTGGTGAATAAAAAGCATGAGCTTTATTAAGTGATGCTTCTCTTGGTATTGGGAAGTATGTCTTTCAGCTATGTCAGAGATCTCTAGGATTGTTACTTAAATTGTCCATGGTAGATAGTTTTTGAAAATACAACAGCAACAACAACAATAATATAAACAGAAATTACTCTGTAAATGTAATATTAACCTAGATTTTTTGAGGGCTAAAGTGAATGCAGTAGAGTCTGCCAGAGGCAATGGGAAAAAGAAAATTTTAAAAACATTATTATTATAATTGAATATATATGTCTGCACCAAATGGAAACATATTTGTAGAGTACATTAATTTTATATTAGTTTACTTTTCAATTAGAATCCTTCAAGCAAAACCTAAAGTACTTATCTGAAAACTAATTTCTTTTTCAAATTTTCTTAATGAAAGACTGGAAGGTTGTCTGCCATATAAAATATACAGAAACTAAAGTTACTCTAAAACACAGGCTAGTTTTTAAATCAAGAAAAAGAACAGTTGACTGTAAAGAATATTGCAAACAAGAAGATTCTGGTTTTCCTAAAAATTAGACTTTTCTAGTGCAAAAGTTTTCTTTTATTATCTTTTTGATGAAAATCATTAACTTAAGTAAGCATTTTTTGTGTCTAGATTTTGATCTAATGTTTTATTTTAAGCATGTTTCTAAAATACTTACTTAATATGCAAATTCATAAAAGAATTAGTCTGGCAATTAAGATCCTCCATGTTCTTGCCACACAAACACCCGCTACAACTGAACGTTGTACAACCATTTCTACTTCTGAGCTTTTTCTCAAGCTATTCTGTCTTAACTATTCCTACTCTTTCCCCAAATGTTGAACTCTCCTACTTGAAAAATATTCATCATTCTAAATCCCCCAGTGTATTATCTTAGCACCCATAATTTTCTTTCTTGTATATTAGATAGTTATTTACATATATTTTCTTCCCCTTTCGTCCCTTGAGGGTAGAGCCTATATGCACAGCAGGAGATGAGCGGAGGGCAAGCAAGTAAAGCTTCATGTGTATTTACAGCCGTTCCCCATGACTCGCATCACCGCCTGAGCTCCACCTCCTGTCAGATCAGCAGGGGCATTAGATTCTCATAGGAGTGCAAACCCTACTGTAAACTGTGCATGTGAAGGATCTAGGTTGCTTGGTCTTTATGAGAATCTAATGCTTGATGATCTGAGGTGGAGCTGAGGTGGTGATGCTAGCGCTTGGGAGTGGCTGCCAGTATCATTAGCAGATTATCATTAGCAGAGAGGTTTGACTGCACAATAAATGTAATGCACTTGAGTCATCCCACCTGCCCCTGCTCCATGGAAAAATTGTCTTCCATGAAATCGGTCCTTGGTGCCAAATAGGTTGGAGACCGCTGCTATCTGATATTTATCTTTGTATCATTCTAAATAATGAATATTTTGTTGATTGTGCCATCTTAATCACTCTTTGCCTCAAGTGTCTGTATCTTTGCTCTCTTTATACATACCTAAATTTCCAATTGGATATCTTCACATACATATACTGCAGCTCTTTATTCAGCATGTAAAGACTTGATGTATGATTATTTAATGTATCCAACCCCTCTTCCTGGCTATTCCTTATAAGATTATCACTGTAATTGATGATATTGCCATCCCTTCTACAACCTAAACTAGAAAGTTCACAGGCACTTCCATTGAGTCAATTGGTAAATTGGATTTATTTATTTTTTACATGTCTATGAAATCTGCCCTTTTCTTACTCTTCTTTCTACCATTGCCCAAGTTCATAACTCACAGAGCAATCAGGATTTCATCACATGGAATTCAAAGCTTTTCATAAGTTTCCCTGCAAGCTACAATTTCAGCCTGATCTCTGTACTTCTCTCTCTCCACTGAGTCTACTCACGTAGAGTCCCTACTGTTCCTCAGATATTTCATGTACTTACCTGTCTCATTGCCCCGTCCCACTTTCTACTTCTTTTCTCATCAAAAAGCCTCCTTCAGCAATCGTTTTTATTCAGCCCTTCTTGATTTTGGAAGTTTTTTGTTGATTGCTTTTGTCAATAATGTGACAGTGTTACTCTAACTTGACTTTGGTAAGTTATATGTATATCTATGACTTCCAGTAGATTATAAACTCAAAATATTTCTTATTCTTTTTTGTCCTACCTATGAAAACCTTTTCTGGCATCTAGTGCAATGCTCAAAAGTGTCTGGATATGAATTGCTTCATCATTTTCAAAGTGCTTCGGGGTTTATGTCATTCTCAAATTAAATGTTATTTCCTTTAATTTAAACAATGGCTTTTAAATTACCAGCACCAGTTGCATCTGACACATATTGAACACCTTCGAAATTCAAGTTATTGTGTGTGAGGCTAGTGCTTGCAACATAAACAGGCAGAATACATTTGCTCTACTTATATGGAAAAACAAAAGGGGAAAAAGTCTACAACAAAGTCATATAATAGTTTTTAACCTGTTTTTCATGGTCAATTTTGATCTCTGCATGGCTAATCTGATTGATTGCTGCCTCATCAATTAATACATCTGAAAAATCCAATTCCAGGAACAGTTCAGTAATATCAATGAGGTGAAGCCTATTTGTATTATTTTTGAAATGTAATTTAAATAATGTGAAAGAAATAATCCTTTACCTTTTTTTTTTTTTTGTCTTCAGCAGTTCTGTGGTTTATAGGTAACACATCTGAAGCAGTTATGCATTGGTAAAGCCAGTGTGGATTACAAGAATACAATATTAGGCCCTGGTGACAGGGGACAAAAGCAACATCTGCTTCCTATATTACAGGAGAGAAACCCTGCATGCAAAAAATCACTATATTGTCCAGTGCATGGAATGCCCATATTAGAAGTTAATGGGAATTTAACCATATTTTAAATTTTAATATAATACTATAATAGTATAGTACTTTTGTATCACTGTCCCATGTTACATGTGTACCTCACTATTTTATTAATAAATAATATTTAAGAATTAAAACTGCCTTAGATGTTTATGTCGATTTTTATGTTTTAAATTAATATTATAAATAACCTGGTATTTATATCAACTTTAGAAAAGAAAGTGTGAGCAATTATTCTTTATTATTTAACTTAAATCAGCTTTTCTCTCAAGAAAACATTTAAATGAAACTAAAATTCATTTGGCTCTTAACATCTATATAAAAGACAAAATGTCCACTAGTGAATCCTCATAGCATATAAATACATGCATATGTTAATATTTGTACAATTAAAAAATACGAATACTGTACTCATGTTTCTGTTTTAGAAAAACAACTTTGGGATTTATAAATATTCCTGAAGAAATTCCTTGTATTTCATAGTGAAATTAGTTCTGTGTTTGGCATTTGCTCCTTACAACCTAACAAGGGAGAGGACCATTAGTTTTCCTAGAGCTTTGGGACCTTGGGTTTTTGCCTTCGGAAATTAAATATTTAATATTGCTTTGTCTGGACTGGCTTAGGACAGGATCCTTCCTTCATTCCAGGGCAATGTCAAGATTCATAGAAGAGCAACAGCTCATATTGTCTATTGAAATCAAATCTGACTCTTCTCCCCTCCCTTCTCCCATGCCTGCCCTTGGGATTGTGACATCATTACCATCTCAAGAACCCCTAGGGCTGTTGTTCATGTTAAAATGAAGTGAGATTAAGGTTCTAGGAGAGAGCAGTCAAATATTTGAGCACTCATCATGCCTAGGTGTCTTTTATTACTTTTCAGGAAGTGGAGCTCTTTTGGCTTCAAGAATTACACAGTCATTGTTTAATGTAAATATGGACAGAAAAGAATACAATTAGGTGAATCACAGAGACAATCTGCTCTTTACAACAATCTTTGAAATAAAAGATGCATATATTTAAAGGTTATCTGGCACCTTTAAAGGGACATTTATCCCCCAAGGAGAGAAGGGAACTACTTAAAAGAAATAAGGCTTTTATTAATACAGTTTAATTAAATGTTGCAATTTCTTTATTCTTTTTCCTTTTGTAATTTTCATGCTGACCTATGTGAGTGCTTTGTTCAGGTAGCATTCACTGTTTCTTGGCAAGTCATCAGATGGGACATGTTTGTTGAAAAAGAAACAGAATTAAAAATTCAATGACAAAAATTCAAATAGTGTCTGTGTAGAGCTTATCTGCTCAATGTTAGGGCTTTTGTGGTTATTGGTTGGGGACTTTTGGGATTGGTTCCTTGATACTCAGGTGGTTAACGCCAGGATCAGGGGAAGCAGTGGCGTTACTTTAATTCTAGGGGTTTTTGGTGATTGCATCATGTTGAAGCATTGTGGATGTGTATTTTGTTCATTGTCACAAACAAAACTGACACATTTTTGTGATTAAAGTATTTGAATTGTAAAACACAGAATAGCTCAATCAGACAAAATATAAGGGGCTGTTAATATGCCTTCTTTCAAAATCTGACATATGGAAAAACAATAACTTTTTACCATATTTGGTAAATTTTATAATCTGTCATGATAAACAATATTTAATAAGCTTTATTAAAATATTCAGTATGTTTTGGAGAAAAATATCATACATAAAATGATGACTAACCATGAAAGGCAGAATAGCCTAAACACTATTTTTTTTTAATTTATAAAACCAAAGAAATGTTACATGACCTGAACGTTCTTATCCAACTCTAAAGTTTTATGAATTCCATAATATGAGAGGAAAAGATTTTAACGATGTGAGTAGAATTTACCTAAACATAAAATATGAATGTGAACCAATTATACTTTTATACATGCTTTTTTAATGTAATACCTCAAATTGTGATATTACATATCAGCAAAAAAATAAATTCAACTATATATTAAAAAGAAAGTCTCAGACATTTTAGAATGTCTATGTGAAAATGTTTCTATTATGATTTCTGCCAAAAATAAAATATGATTCAAAAGCATTCATTTGAATAATTAAATTTCTTTCTGCTAGAATAATCTGGTATTAGCATTTCATGCCTTTTTTTTAATAGATTGTTTTTTAGAGCAGTTTTAGTTTCACAGCAAAATTGGGCAGAAGGTACAGAGATTTCCCATATACTCCCTACCCCCACACATGCACGTTCTCCCCCATTATCAACATCCCCCACCAGAGCATTACATTTGTTACAACTGATGAACCTACATTGACACATCATTATCATCCAAAGTCTGTAGTTTACATTAGGGTTCATTCTTCTGGTGTTGTATATTCTATGGGTTTACACAAATGTATAATGACACATAACCACCATTCTGGTAACATGGAGAATAGTTTCACTGCTTTAAAAATTGTCTGTGCTCCATCTATTCATCCACTTCTCCACCCGCCCCCAACCCCTGCAACCACTCATCTTTTTACTGTCTGCATAGTTTTACCTTTTCCACAATGTCACACAGTATGGAATGACATAGTATGTAGCCTTTTCATATTGGCTTCTGTCACTTTGTAATAGGCATTTAAGTTTCTTCCATATTTCTTCATGGCTTGATGGCTCTTTTATTTTTCAGTGCTGAATAATATTACATTGTCTGGTTGTAACACGATTTTTTTTTTTTTTAATTTCAGAATATTACCACGGTACAAAGAGTTTGGTTACATAAATTGCTTTTGTACCATGTGAGTCAAAGTTATAAGTGTGTCAATGCCCCAGATAGTGTGCATTGTACTCATTAGGTATGAATTTACCCATCCCTTTCACCCTCCTCCCACCTGCTTGATTACTGATGAATGTTATTTCCATATGTGCACATAGTGTTGATCGATTAGTTCCAATTTAATGGTGAGTAAATATTATGTTTCTTTTTCCATTCTTGTGATACTTCACTTAGAAGAATGGTCTCCAGTTCCATCCAGGTTAATATAAGAAGTATTAGTTCACCATTTGTTTTTATGGCTGAGTAGTATTCTATGGTATACATATACCACATTTTATTAATCCACTCTTGTATTGATGGGCACTTGGGTTGTTTCCACATCTTTGCAATTGTGAATTGTGCTGATATAAACATTCAACTGAAGCTGTCTTTTTTATAGAGTGTCTTTCTTTTCCTTTGGGTAAATACCCAGTAGTGGAATGCAGGATCAAATGGTATTTCCACTTTTAGTTCTTCGAGATCTCTCCATACTACTTTCCATAGAGCTTGTACTAGTTTGCAGTCCCACCAGCAGTTTATGAGTGTTCCTATCTCTCCACATCCATGCCAACATTTGCTGTTTTGGGACTTTTTGATAAAAGCCATTCTCACTGGAGTTAAGTGAATTCTCATTGTGGTTTTGATTTGCATTTCCTTGATGATTAGAGAATTTGAGCAATTTTTTTTATGTTTGCTGGCCATTATTCTGTCTTCTTTTGAAAAATTTCTGTTCATATCCTTTGCCCACTTTTTAATGGGGTTGTTTGATTTTTTCTTGCTGATTTGCTTTCTTTATAGATTCTAGTTATCAGCCCTTTATTGGATATATAGTATGCAAGTATTTTCTCCTATTCTGTAGGTTGTCCTATTGCTCTAATGATTGTTTCCTTGGCTGTACAGAAGCTTTTTAATTTGATCAGGTCCAATTTATTTATTTTTGTTGTTGCTGTAACTGCTTTTGGGGTCTTCTCATAAATTCTTTGCCTAGGCCAATGTCTGTAAGAGTTTTTCCAACATTTTCTTCAAGAATTCTTATGGTTTCATGCCTTAGGTTTAAGTCTGTTATCCATGATGAGCTGATTTTTGTGAGAGGTGAGAGGTGTGGATCCTGTTTCAATTTTCTACATGTGGCTATCCAATTTTCCCAGCACCATTTATTGAACAGGGATTCCTTTCCCCAGTGTATGTTTTTGTATGCTTTGTCAAATATCAGATGGCACTATGAGGATGATTTTACATTTGGGTTTTCTATTCTAATCCATTGGTCTGTGTCTCTTTTCTTGTGCCAGTACCATGCTGTTTTGGTTACTACAGCCTTGTAGTATAGCTTGAAGTCTGGTAAATTGATGCCTCCCAATTTGTTCTTTTTCTTAAGGTTGCTTTGGCTATATGGGGTCTTCTGTGGTTCCATACAAAGTGTAGAATTATTTTTTCTAGATCTGCAAAAAATTATGTTGATATTTTTAATAGCAATTGCATTGAATCTGTAGATCACTTTGGGTAGTATAGACATTTTAACAATGTTGATTCTGCTGATTCATGAGCATGGTATGTTTTTCCATCTGTTTATGTCCTTTGCTATTTCTTTCCTCAGTGTTTTGTAGTTCTCCCTGTAGTGATTTTTCACCTCTTTAGTTAAATATATTCCTAGGTATTTTATTTTCTTTTTGCTATTGTGAAAGGCATTGAGTCTTAGATTCAGTTCTCAGCTTGACTGTTGTTGGCTTATGTGAATGCTACTGATTTGTGTACATTGATTTTGTAACTGAGACTGCCGAATTTATTTATAATTTCCAATAGTCTCTTGGCAGAATCTTTGGGATTTTCTAGATATAAGATCATATCAGCAAAGAGTGATAGTCTGACCTCTTCTGCCCCATTTGGATACCCTCGATTTCCTTCCTGTGTTTGATTGCTCTGGCTAGGCCTCCCAGTACTATGTTGAATAGAAGTGGTGATAGTGGTCAACCTTGTCTGTTTCCAGTTCCAAATGGGAATGCTTTCAATTTTTCCCCTTTAGTATGATGTTCGCTGTGGGTTTGTCATATATGGCTTTTATCATTTTGCAGTAAGTCCCGTCTATGCCTATTTTGTTAAGCATTCTTGTCATAAAAGGGTGTTGAATTTTGTCAAATGCTTTTTCTGAATTTATTGAGAGGATCATATGGTCTTTGTTTTTACTTCTATTTAGGTAGTGAATTA
Source organism: Daubentonia madagascariensis (assembly GCA_023783475.1). Lineage (NCBI taxonomy): Eukaryota > Metazoa > Chordata > Mammalia > Primates > Daubentoniidae > Daubentonia > Daubentonia madagascariensis. The sequence continues at coordinate 15,582,115 of JAKFHU010001684.1, read as the reverse complement.
CATTTATAGATTTGCATATGTTGAACCATCCCTGCATCTCTGGGATGAAGCCCACTTGGTCGTGACAGATTGTTTTTTATGATAAGCAACTGAATTTGGTTTGCTAGTATTTTATTGAGAATTTTTGCATCTATATTCATAAGGGATATTGGTTTGTAGTTTTCTTTTTTGTTGAGTCCTTTCCTGGCTTTGGTATCAAGGTGATGTTGGCTTCATAATATGTGTTGGGGAGGATTCAGAGACATATTTTATTTAGTAGGAAAAAAGTAATTTTCTATTATTCAATATGGTCATATTTTCAATTTTTTTCCTAAATATAATTTGTATACCTTTGGGCCTTTTTTATGCAAACAGGTGACCTTGATCATCAACAGGTACTTTCTGCCAGTGTATATTCAGTATTCACTATGTATAAAGCAAAGATATCATAGTGACTTAGACCTTTACACTGTTTTTTCATCTATGTGTAGATAGAGGAAGTGACTGATATCCTGAGCAGTTCCATGATTTTCCTTATGTGCCTAAAAATGTATAGTCATCCCTTGGTTCCAGGGCTACCACACTATGGATGCTCAAGTCCTGAATTGGCCCTGTAGAACTCATGGATAGGAAAAGTTAGAGCTCTATATTCTCAGGTTCTGCATCCTGTGAATATTGCATTTTGGACCCGTGGTTAATTGCATCCGAGGATACAGAGAGCCAACTGTATAGTTATTTGATTAAGTTTTAGTAATGTATTTCTTTACTGACTTTAAGAAATACTGATATTTCTAATGAAGATGGGCTGCTAATCTTTACCCAGATAGAAGAGAGAAAATGAGAGCTGAATGAATGTGTTTAGGGTAACTGTAAAATCTAACTTCATAAAGCAGCCCAGGCCTCATGTGAAACTGCAAACAAACACACAAAACGTAAAATGTTCACCAGACTTCAGTAGTTTCAAATTTCAGCTACAACTCTATTCACAACTTTTCTTTGATTTTTAAAAATTTTTTGGTCTGATGATTAGCTGAGGGGTCAGGGGTGATTGGCAGGTATAAAAATTCAAATACAAATATGTCACAAACTCCATGTACGGATCTCTTTAGAAACAGTTTTGATGAGTGAGTAAATATAGTTCTTTGATTTTTATACAGAAATTTCTGTGCTTTTACATATTTGATCATTTGTGCATCAAGTGACATTTTATAGACAGATACATTCACTGAATTTATTACTGGTTGCCAAGATAGTAATAGCAAAATCTCAAAGGCTGCATGAGAGGAATTATTCAAATAGATCTACATACTTATAAATCAACTTTCAACTATACAACAACCTCTAGTCTGATGAAAGTAGAAATACTGTTGTGACAAACTTTTTGTGAGTGATCACTAGTGATCTTTCCATTTGTAATTTTGACTCAAATCATAACATGCACAAATCAAAAAGTAAAATAATTAAAGTAAGAATTCTATTTTAGTTTCATTGTTTTATTCAAACTCAGTTTGTGCTATTTGATAACATTATTTTCAATAAAAGTTTACCCTTTAAGTGCCTTTCTATAGTTCATCTATCTGACAAAAATAAAAACAATAAGCACTACCCATTTAACTTCCATAGAATAGAGGTAAATCATTACGAACCCCAATTGACAAAGGAGAAAACTGAGGTGCAGACAAGTTAAGTCAGGTGGCAGAGTCACACAGGAAATAAATAGTGGCTATTTTGGTATGAAAACATCAATCTTCCGACCTCTAATTCAGAGCTTTTCTGCCACTGCCATATGATTAATCAATACCAGGAAGGAAACTAAGTATCAAGAAAAGATCCTGCATTTGTATCAGTCTTTCCTTTATGTGGTTGGAATTTAAAATACCAAGTGCATAAGGAATCAAAAGGTGGAAGCTTTGGCCATTTTTGTCGCTATTGAGTAGTCTTTCCTTTATTATTATCAAGAGATTTGATGATAAACACAAGCATTTACCAAGCCCAAATTGTGAAATGCTTTGTAGACATTTTGCTAACATGTGGAAAACAAGCTCTTTTAGCTACTTACTTTGGTTTTCTTTTATTTTTATACTGCTAAGAAAGCACTCAGATATGTGCCAAAATATGTATTGCCTTATGGATTGCAGTTGGCAGGGAGTGTTAGTGTTAAAAATTCACACATCTCTTACTTGAGTCTTACTTGACTGTATACATTTATATTTGTGTCAGGAAAAAAAATAATAGAATTTAAAAACTTAAATTGTAACCAAAAGGCAGAATTATGGCATTTGGCTGAAGAGATAGAAGCATCCTTCCCTGTTCCTTTTTTCTAAAGCTTAGTTTTCTAAGCAAAGTTTTGGCAAACAAAAATTCCTTTTTTGTGGGATGTATTCTACCTTAAAGTCTTTGATTGGAAAGGAAAGGTAATGATATGGATAAGGAAATTTAAATCTAGTCTTAGGTATAGGAAGGTATTTAGCAAACAAGCAAACACTCTCTAGATGTTGTTGTTGTGTGAAATGTATTATCTTTTGCAGTTTACTGAAATAATTTCTCCAGTGTGTGAGAATTTCGTTTGTATCCAGCTTTAGTATAGATATGACATCATACCAACAGTGACGCAATTTGTTTACAAGAGGGTGGTATAAACAGCAAATGTTCTTCCTTAAAACAGATTTCTTGGTGAACTTCAACAGAAAAGGAAGAATGAATGTATAAGGAAGAACATGAGATAATCTTTAGCATGTAGAGTAAAATCTAAAGCAAAGGAGAGAGCAGTTGATGATGTCTTTATAGGTTTGCTTTTTTTTTTTTTTTTGATTAGCAAGTCTACTGCCTTCTTTTTCATACCTAATAAAGAATCTTAAAATTGTACATTGTCTTCATGTGAAGGTTATATATGGCCTATTGTAGTGTACCCTAGTAGTTCCAGACCTGCCCTGGTTTGACACGAATTAAATGAGAGAAGGAACACCAGACAAGGGGCAAGAGAAAGAGAGAGAATGAGAACACTAATACCTGCTCCAACCTGTCTTAGTCAACTTTCTGATCTAGGATGTTGTGACAATCATTCGCTGAAAAAATTATATTTATAGAAAAGCCTCTCCCATCTTTTTGATTTGTGCTAACCTTTTTTTTTAACTTCAAAACCTTGTTTTACTACAAATAATAATAGTTTGCATTACACATCTCAGATTGTACCTGATTATATTGCCAAATATTTATTTTCTTTTTGTATGAGAAATGTTATTTAGAACAATAGAGCCAGGTGAAAATAAAATAAACTCAATATATTCCTTTGGACTGTCATTTAGATCATGATTGCTAACTGTACCCCGGTACTAATTAAAGACCTACATGATCATTTTTCTTAGGACTTGGGAATCTTAGGAACAACTGTTTGAACCCACTGGTCTGGAAGGAGAGTCTTCTCCCAGAGCTCTCTGAAGCTGGGCATAGAGGGAGGGGTTCAGTTCCCAGATGTTCACCCACAGAGGAAATCATCTGGACAAAATGGGGTAAATATTCTGCATATGGTCATGGCTTTGCTGCTCTAGTCTCCTCCAGTTTCCTTGGGAGATGCATTGGTGCTTTGTGAAGCTGCGCAGTCATTGAAGGCTCAGAGTCCTCATTTTTGTCATTAAAATCCTTGAGCCTGAACGCTAGCATTGTCAGTTATTAGTATGTGTGATCTTCTGCAAGTTATTTAGCCTCTCTGAATTTCAGTTTTCTGATATATAACACAGGCTGATATTGCCTCCTTTGTAAGAATGTTTCATATTAAATAATGCATTAAAAGCACCTAAGATACTATTAATCCAAAGGCAAATGTCAGTTTGTACTGTTACGTGGTATGGAGCATAGGGGTTTCCCCAGCATTCTCCTCAAAACCTAATACCTACACTCCAACTCAAAGCTCCTTGACGACAAGGACCAGATTCTGAATTTCTGTTGTGTTTTTCAAAGTACAGAAAGTACACATTTTTGGACTTCAAAACTGGATTGCTTCTTGATGCCAAATATCCAAATTCCTTAGAGCCATAGTAGTAAGACAGTGAAGAAACAGTAGGGACTGTGTCATTATAATATATGTAATTGGTCATGTTATTTCATTTTAACATTTATTGAGTTCCAGATATGTACAAGACCTCAGGCTAGATGTTGTCAGTTAATGTAAAAGTAAATAAGGACTCCTTTCCTTAATAAGGCAACTTAGTAGAAGAGACATGTATTTCTAGAGGAGGAAATTAACATATGAGGCTGATAAATGAATTACGTACGAAGTAGATGAATAAGGCACATACTGTAAGAGATCGGGAGAAGGGATTATTTGTAATGGGATGGGAGGAGAGCATGATTGGTCAGAAAACATGGTGAAAATCAAACTGTTGGACCTATATAAGATTTTAATAAGCTAAGAGATAAAAAAAATCCAGATAGGAAAACGTATAGCATGCACAAAGATTGGGATCCATAAATATCACTGGCTTTGTCTAAGGAACTGTTAGTAGTTAGATGGGGAATGCTAAAATATAGAGTGAGACATTTTTCATGATTCATTTTATTTTAGCTTTACTTCCAGATATTGATGGAGATGTTTTAGAAAATCTCAACTTAAGTACATGTTAACAAATGAATAGCTAATATTTTTCAAAAAAAGAGGGCAATGATCTTTGAACTAATTTCACTTAGTTTAGGCTAACAAATATTACATTTTTGTTTTGATTTAAAATGATGAGGAAGATAGCTAAAAATAAAATGAACCAAGTTTTATGCATGTTGCATTTTAACAAGTTGGATGTCTCATTGGAATGCACTGCCTTCTTGTTCCACATTTATTTTTGGAATTTAATAAGGCGCCTGTCATATCTGCCTCAAGGCTAAAAAACATCATGGGGGAGAAATCCCAAGTAGTGTCATGTTTGAGTGACATGGAGCCAATTTTATTTCCTTTTCATGGGGGGGTGGTGACGGAAGTTAACCGGCCTCACTTCTGAAAGTGCACCACTACACCATCTGTTCTACAGGCCTTGTGCTGCTTAACTAGTAATGGCATTGCCCAGTGACATTTGTTAGGTGGATTTGACTCAGAAAAACAGTGGAGGATTTTCATTAAAAAATTAATTCTGTGCGTTTTACTGCACGGCTCATTCTCATGATAGATTCTGGTACAGTGCCACATATCTCCAGAAGTGGGTCTCATTACCTGAGAAACGTGGGAAGGTAATAACTTCTTTATTTCTTCTTTGTGCTCCCAGAGCACATAATTAACATACTGACTAGTTTAGCTCAACTCTCTGTAGAATGAGGCTGTGTGAATATAATGGAGAGTCTGAGAAACTGGCAAACAAGTATGGTTTCTGATTCTTATCTAGGGTGAAGGAAAACCTCTGTCATTTTCTGCTTCTTTCTTTTACGTTGATGGTTAGTACAAAGTGACTATTTTAGACAGAACCGTAATATGTTAGGATTTAAATGGAACCAAAATATTTTAAAGAAGTTTAGGTAAGACTGGGGGTGGGAATCACAGAATGATCTTGCAATGGCGGGATTATTCATAAAATTAGAAATCATAGTTAGCTGAAGGATCTGTCTGATGCATAAAAATGAATTATGTACCATTCAATAGTTATGCTATTGTTATAACTGAGATAAGCATTTCACACATTTTACTAATTAAATGAGAATTAAGGTCCACTTTTTTAGTAGTGACTATCAGGAAGTAAGTTCATTAAATAATGTGAACTTAAAACATGTAAATATAGGCGTTATGTTAAATAATATATACTATAAATAAAGTCAATAATTTGTAGCTGGAAAGCTCTTTCTACCGGCATTATATGGGATTTCCTGCCTCTTGGGTAAATGCAAAAGGAATAGAAAATCTAAACCGCCTTTTAATGAGTTTGTGCCTTCTTGAGCACAAAGAAAAATCCATGAGCTCTTTTCTGTATCCCAGAAGATCCTTGAGGTAGGACTGAGAGTTGAATTTGGCTTCAAATTTGTGTGTGTGTGTGTGTGTGTGTGTTATGTTGGTAAGTAAGAAGGAAGGGAGCCATTGCAGGAAAGTTTAATCCTGAGATTGTGTGTCTACACTCACTTTAAAGTCAAATATATGTGTTGGATCATTCCTTGGTTGTATGGAAACACAAATCACGAGAAGTCAACTGCATTTTGACGTGTTGGCCCTCAACATTTTATTTTCCTTTCTTATGGAATTCCAAAGCAATACTGTATAAATCCCCTAAAATATTCTGAACGCTATCAAGCAAGCAATGTAGCAATTTTTTTTTTGTGGACAATGAATTTACTTTAAATAAATGCCATTTCTTGGAGACAATGTACCCCCTCATGTAGCTGGACTTCATCTTAACACAAGCTATCTCTTGGGGGTCATAATTTTTCAGTCAAAGAAAGAAGAAAATTTATTGGCTGTTTGACTTCATTGATTATTGGGATCCCCAAACACTTTACTATTTAATTGGTCATTGGCAACTGGCAATGAAAGTAGAAGAAGGGTGGGGTGAATTATATTCAATTTAATGAAGGATTTAAGGTAAATTCTCCTGAAGAAAAAAAGATGGGTCAAGTTTTACAAATTTCACTTTCAGCAAACAATTGTATTTATTATTTTAGTGGTTTTCTACCAAGAGATGAAGCATTATGTACAGATTGAAGTCTTGAGTCCATGTCTCGAGTTTAAGTTTCCCATGCGTAGAAGTGCTTTAACTTACATGTGTCACTAATGATATTGCTGTGGACTTGTGTAATGCTATTCCCATGAGCAGCCCAGAATAGATCCGAAGCTTTTGGTCTAATCTTTACTCCTGGAGGTGGAAAGAGTGGGTTGTCATAGAGCTAGTAGAGAAATCAGCAGACTCTATTTATGTTTTAAGTGAGAAGATACTATCTCTCTTCTGTAAAATTTTAGCATTAGGCTGTTCTGCTTAGTAGTGTACTCTACACATGGAGGCTCAATAAAGTTTGTTGACAGTGGTGACAGTAATTCCATATTCACATCTCAAATACAAGGCCATTTGCCATCCTTCAATTATTCTCTCCCAAGTACAGTGGCGCCTCTTCTATCTTTGGTAAGAGTAATTGTACTTATAGAATATTTCCCTTACTACCAAAAATTTTGAGTATTAGAATCATATTTCTTAACAGAAAGGCACTATATTGCCAAATTTGCAAATGTATGTGCTCTTCCTTTTTCCCTTGGGCTTTAATTTTTGTGGACCATTTCCATTAGATTCTCAAAGCATCTGACTGACCTGGGTTTGAATCTCAGATTTGCCACTTACTAACCCTTTGAAATTAAGCAAGTAAAAGTATGTTGTTAAATTAGTGATACTACTTCCTTAATTTTTTTTATGAAAGAAAACTTACTGAATAAAATGTGTTTGGAAGTTCACTTGTATGTAAATGTTTCTGGAACATGAGTCAACCAATTTTTTTCTTCATAAGTATAAAGGTTTTTTATTAAATTTTTCTTTTAATTTAGACTTTTATCTCAGTGAGAACTGGGAAAAAAAGAACCTTTGCTGAATTATCTGGTAAACAGCTTATGATAAAATATTGTGCTGTGACTTCTGTGTGCATTTTTAAAATTGCTTTTATTTCAGATAATATTTCTTAAATGTTTGTGATCTATAAAGAAAGAGTCAAATATTCACGCATGTGTGAGGCATTAATGAAAAGCTCAACAACTGTAAGACATCATTGCATGCTATAAGAACAAAATTTTTGTAAGAGTTTGCATAGAAAAAGGTGGCTGGTCTTCATATGGTACCAGACAGTACTTTTAAAAGGCCCTTAACTAGAGCAGTCAGCTTTATCTTCATATTGCAGGTGATATGTAGTTTCAACTGAATATTCTCATCTATCACATTAAAATGAGCTTATTAATCTAAATTTTAGAAGTTATGTAGTTTAATGTTTATTAAATTTAAAAATTTTATACTTGCTAGGGACATAAACATAAGAAACATAAACCTAGTTTTATATTTGTGAATTCACATTTATATTTAAGTAATATAAAATAAATAATTATTAATATTAGGAATCAGAAAGAGTGTTTCTTTTAAAAAAAATCTTTCTTATACTAATCAAATTTGAGGATAGCTACAGTGTTTTATTATTATTATATTAAAGACCTACGTCCATAAACACAGAAAATTAAGATCTGGCTGTAATGTTAGATTTAATGTTTTTTCTTGATTTTTCTGTATGTGTAAATTTTACTTGAGGAACCCTGCATTTAAGGAAGGATCCAAAGTATTTTTTTCTATATAAACACAGAAAAACTCTATTATATCATAGCATACTAGTATTATACCAGGAGAGGGCAGATTATAGACTTAAAATATTGCTATTAATATTATATTAAAAAGTCATAAGACTACTTCAAAACCTTCTAACTAGTCTACTGCAACTATAACTTAGAAGAATATATTATTAATAATTTTATATCTAGAAAGGCCTAGGATTAAATTCTGTCTCAGCTTTTGTTTGATTCAATTTGTAATCTTGGTCAAGTTATTTGACATGGGTAAATTTTAGGATTCCTTATGTGTAAAATTGAGGCCCTGAGGCTCCCTTGGAAGATCACTTTGAGGATTCTGTCTGGTAATTGTCAAAGTTGCATGATCTGGGCTATTCCATATTGGCTTTCAATAAATGTTCAGACCTTTCCCATTCTGTCATCATCATTTAACAGGTGGAAATGTCTTCTCCTTTTCCCCTTTAATAGCCAGCCTACTTTACACCACCCGCCAGTGGCAAGGCATCGCTGGGTTCTATATACCCAGCTAGTCAAAGTACAGTCTTTGGGTGCCATGACTAAGCTGTGCACATAAAATAGCAGCTGAGGCAGACACAAAGTCTTTTCTTTTAGAATCAAATACGTTAATTAACTGTCTTAGTGTGATTGTTTTGCTATAACAGAATTCCCGGGACTGGGCAATTTATAATGAACAAAAATGTATATGGCTCATACTCCTAAAGGCAGGCAAGTCTAAGAGGGGTTGCATCTGGTGTGGGTCTTCTTGCTGCATCATCCCATTGCAGAGGGGCTGAAGGGCAAAAGAGTACATGTGAGAGAGGGAGGGAAGGGGGCCAAACTCTTCCTTTTATCAGGAACCCACTCCTACCATAACTAACCCATGATAATGGCATTAATCCATTTAAGACTTGATCACCTCTTAAAGGTCCCACTTCTCAACACTGTTGCACTGGGGATTAAGTGTCTATCACAGGAACTTTGCAGGTCAACATTTAAACCATAACATTCTACCCCTGGCCCCCAAAATTCATATCCTTCTCCCATATGAAATACATTCATTCCATCCCAATAGCCCCAAAGTCTTACTAGTTCCAGCACAAACTCAAAAGTCCAAAGCCCAGAGTATCATCTGAATCAGACTCAAGGCAGGGCTCCCTCCAAGTCAAATTCTTCTCCAGCTGTGAGCCTGTGAAATTATCAAATTAAGTGCTTCCAAAATACAATCACGGGGCAGGCATAGGATAGACATTCCCATTCCAAAAAAGAAATAGGCAAGAAGAAAGGGGTAAAAAAAGGGGTACCAAGTAAGCCCAAAACTCAACAGGAAAAACAACATTACGTCTTAAAACTGGAGAATAAGCTCTTTTGACTCCATGTCCCACATTCTGGGCATACTGGGGTGGGAGTTGGGCCCCAAAGGCCTCAAGCTGCCCTGTACCTACAGCTTTGCTGGGCTTAATGCATTCAGCAGCTCTCAAGGGTTGGAGTCTCATGCCTGCATCTTTCCCAGGCTGGAGTTGCATGCTGGTGGCCCTACAGCTTTGGGATCTTGGAGGCTGCCCCATTCCTATGGCTCCATTAGGCATTCTCCTAGTGGGGATTTTCTGTGGTGGCTCTGCCCTGTGGCAGGTGTGTGTGGGCCCTCAGACTATCCAATACATCCTTTGAAATCTAGGCAGAGGCCACCATGGCCCCATGGCTCTTCCATTTTATGTTTCTGCAGAATTAATATGATGTAGACATCACCAAGGTTTACAGCTTATAGCTTCTGGAGTGGTGGGTGGAGCTGCACCTGGGCCCACATGAGCTACAGCTGGGCCAGCTGAGGGGTACTGCATTATAATTCAGGGAGCAGAGTACCAAGGTGGCAAAGGGCAGGTAATGCTGGGGTCCAGCAAGCCCCTCTCTTGAAACCTTGCCCTCAAGGCCCCTAGCTTGCCTGGAAGATCTCTGAAATGCCTTTGTGATAATTCTCCCATTGTTTTGATGTGTAAAATCTGGCTTCCTTCTACTCATATTAATCTCTTTAGGAAAGGGTTACTTGGCCACATTTAGTATTCTCTCTCAAACATATTTTTAAATTCTTTACATGGCCAGGCTGAAAATTTTCAAAACCTTTCTATTCTGCTTCTCTTTTAATTACATATTTTATTTTTAAATCATTTCTCTCTGCTCTCATTTTACTGTAAGTGGCCACAAGAAGCCATGTATAACTGTCAACACTTTGCTGCTTAGATATTTCTTCTGCCAGATACCCTAGTTCATTGCTTTTAAGTTCTGCCTTTCATGAAGTCTTAAGACATGAATACAATCCTGCCATGTTTTGCAACGGTATAACAGGGATGGCCTTTACTCCATTTTCCAATACCTCGTTCCTCATTTCCATCTAAGACCTCATCAGAATGGCTTTTACCATCCATACTTCTACCAACATTCTGATCATGACCACTTAAGTAATCCCTAAGAAAATTTAGGATCTCCCTATGTATCTTGCCTTCTTCTGAGAGGAGAGCCCACTTTTTCTTTTAAAAAACAAACATACAAAACAAACTAACTAACAAAAACAACAAACTGACTCATAGCAACAAATTAGTGCATGGCTTATAAGTCAATTCATTCATTTTAAATGACATTTGATTATTTTGAAAGAACAAATATTTTATGTGTTATTATTGAATTAGGAATAAACAGAAAGGTTTACTAAATGAATTCTAACTGGTTACCTGTTTAGAAAGGGTGAATTACTCCATTTGACAAAACAACATTAAATTAATTTACATGGCTAGTTGTATTAATCTTCAAACTCTGCAGTTTTGAAAAATATTTTGGTGCACTAATGTTGGCATTACAGATGTGTGTGGAGCATTCTAAGATCTAAGTTAAAGAGAACTGGGAAGTGTAACAAACAAACTTCTGAGAAGCAAGCACCGAATAGGAGTTCTTAAGTAGCATGTCTCTGTGTTTCTCCAGATGGCCAACAGATGCTTATATTTTCTTCTGTAAAAATTGCTTTACCTCTGAAGTACACAGTTTCAACACTAAAATTTTGACTTTAATGAGAATATTAGAAAAATAATTGTGGTTCCACTCACGAATTGATGGGCACTTGGGTTGATTCCACATCTTTGCAATAAACATTTGAGTGCAGGTGTCTTTTTGATAAAATGACTTCTTTTTCTTTGGGTGGACACCCCATAGTGGGATTGCTGGATCAAATTGTAGGTCTTGGGAGCCTTTTTAAAAAGGTGAATATAGAAATTAATGGTAAAAGTTAATCTTCTATGAAGAAGCCAAGCAAGTATTTCTACAAGTTGAGTTATGTATTTAAGTACACTTGTGTGGGAGGGGTATTAAAATCAAGTCAATTGGAGAAAAATGGTTTCTCCAGAAGTTATTCACATAAAAGCTATATGATATAAACTGCAGAAATAAATTTAATATTTACTGAATAGCTCTATTCCAAAAATATTCTTCTTAAATTCTGTCTTGTTAAAAATGAAATCTGGTATTTTCAAATATACTAGCATTATTATGAGATGTGTGTACCAATATGAAACAATGTTTTCCCCAGGTGGGAAGAATCCAAATCAACTTGGGCAATGAAGATTATACAATGTTAGTGATGAGCCTGGATGATTTTAAAATGATGAAGATCAGAATTATTCTCTTTTTTGCCAGTGAGAAGTAGTAGTATTATTAGTGGGGCAATGGCATACTCTTCCATTCTAAATATTTGGGTTATTTCCATAAAAAGATTGTGGTTTTCATAGAGACAGATGTGGATTCTGAGCTCTAGATAACTAGAAATATTGGCAAAGAAATGCCCTAGAAACAGGAATATAAACCGATAATTTTTTTTAAAACCGTAATCTACAATATTTGAAATATGTTGCTCGAAATAATAAAGAAAAAGGATACATATTGGACATATTTTTATTGTGACATTCTCTTTTAAAACTTTGCTTAATCACTATATTTAAGGAGACTTTGGCAAAATACCTTTAATTTTGTTTGAGAAGGTAATTAAAATATTGCTTTGCTTTTTCTTTAATGATATAATTTTCTGTTCTTCTAGAGAATAGTGATTTCTATATTAAGTAATGTATTCATGTTTTAATTGGATCAATACAAAGCTTAATTTGTTTAATGCAGTAGATATTTTCCAGAGAGTAAACAGAGGACTAAACCTTAGAAGAAGCTTTATAATGTGTTAAGTAATTAAAACATTTCTTTTTTGGCTTTTTGAGACAATGATGATTTTGGCCCCTGTCTCTAAACTTGGAATTTAAAATCTGAAAACTAAAGTACCAAAGATTCTTACTTAGGGTCTTACGTGATCTTCAAGTTGAATACCTTTCAGAACTGTTTGAAAGGAGAGGAGAATTGTTCTACTTTTTAAAGTTTTGTTTTCTTCTAAGTTGCTTAATTCTTAATAATCTTTTTGTTTCTTGCCAAATCAGAGTGAAAAGTTAAAGCAGTTCTGGTATAATATTTGTTAAAGGCCCACTCTGTTCTAGGTACTTATTTCACTTACTTTTATTTAACCCTTATTTCTGTATTGAACCACCATTTTCATTTGACAGAAGAGGAAACCGAGGGTCAAAGGGGTTAAATGTCGTGCTCCAAGTTACCCAGGGAAAAAGTGGCAGAATAAGAACAAGGTCCCAGATCTTCTGACCCAAGGTCTAATGACTTTTCTATTAAACTTCAATTGCCAGTTTTGTGTGTAATAGGGGAGGTTACTGTATTTTTTCTTAGTGAGAAAAATGTAAAGTTTAAACTGTACTCTTAAAGAGAGAACTAGAGAAGGTGAGACTTTTCACTAAGACCCCAAAGATGTAGAGAAGTAAAACTCAGATTAACAATAGGGAGATTGGAAATTTTTTTTTTTTTTTTTGGTGAATGAACACAGAAAGGTAAGATTACTCACTGAAATATGAATTTAGGGGAAAAAAATCTTTTTGGAGGTTTTTCAAATCAAATTAAGTCACATAAGTCTAAAATGTTGAGAAAGACTTTCTTCACCTGTAAGTATAAAGAGTTGCTAATGTGAAACTTTATAGGACTTCAACTAGTGAATAGATTTAATATAGACAGTGAACATAGTTAAGCCCATTTTTTTGGCGTTCTTAACCATGTGACCACAAATCTCTACTGCCACCTTGTGGTGGTATGTGTATTTCAGAAGCAGGTTCTGTAAGGAAAATTAACCTCTGAAGTGCTGAGAAGTACAATAAAAGATGTCTGGTGGTAGCTAAGCTCTCAGTTTCTGAACTCAGGAACCAAATAGGTTTAGGGAACACGGGATTTTTTTTCTGGAGTTATTATACAAATTCTTATTGTATCAATTCAGGAATACCATGGATTTGGAGAGCAAAGCTATTGTACAGACATCACAGAGTAAAAACCATGAGCAAATGTAGGAACTGAATTTCATTTCAGTTTCTTTTGTGTTCATAATGGAAGAAGACATTCTGTTTTTAAAAGGATCCTAAACATTCAATACAATTCTCATCTGGAAAATACATTTTAATTTATTTTGTATAGAGCAATGAGAAAACAGTCATGCCAAAAAGAAATCCTATGGGTGTGCGAGAATGGAAAGCTTTCAGTTATTTCTTTACGTTTAGCTGCATTCAAAAACCTGACTAATGGTGTTTCTGTCTGGAGGCTGAGTGGTTACTTCAGGTTGTAAACTAGGTTGTTGTCAGCTTTGAGCATGAGGTTAAATTATCACATCAAAAAAGGTCTTTGATTCTAAAATGATCAATTACTGAAGCTCTGCATGTGATAGCTAAGGTGTCTATAAACTCATTAACCAAATGAAGCCACCTAATTGTTAACAGTTGATCAGAATTTTGTTTGTCTTCAGGTGCCAATGTTCCTCCTGTTTTAATTCCACTAGCAGGAATGGTATTAATAGATCAAATTAGCATGACAGCAGATGACAGCAGATGACAACAAAAGACAAATCTAAAATTATTTCTATTTTATCATCCTAGAAATATTTAAAAAATCAAATATTAAGTGTTGTTATCACTTATTTTATGTTTTATAATGCTCAAGAATATTTGCAATGTATCTTTGTACTAAAAACAAGTCTCTACTAATTACAAGGTGTGTGTTTTGGGCAAATTATTTAATCTCTTTTTTTAATGCATGATGAAGATAACATCAATATCAATAAATGGGTAAAAAAAGTCAAATACTTAGTGTTCTTCTCAGTAAGTATATGTGTGTATGAAAATAATAAACAAAAAATCTCTATTTTATTCAGCAAAAACATCTTGACATCTTCTTATACCTTATTTAACTTAAAGATGGTAGGCGAGGGCCTTAAGCATTAGTGCAAAAAAATTATTGTACAGTGCTTTATTTGTGGAGAATATTGATGGAGACAGGAGTAAATAGGAAGAACCTAGGCCCAAGAGAGACTTTCACACAGAGCAGGGTATGAAACCAAGGCTCTCAAGGAAAACCAGAACAAACAAACCCTGGCAACATCTGGGGAAGCCAGCCATCTTTATGTCAGTCATCTTCATTGTGTGCACCCAGTGATTTCTCAGGCAATTTTTACAGCCTTTTTAAAAATGGTCTCCGAATTATGCACTAATAAAACACTGCTAATGAAAGCCCTCATAGAATGCAACTCATTAGCTCTCACTTTTTTGCTAATCCACAAATTCTATCCTTCTTGCTGGACACCTGGTGGTCCAGCCCCTACCCCACCCCCATATCTCAGCAGAGATGTAATTGCCAAGGCCTGGAGTGAGGTTTCATATTACCTAGACGTGTGGGTTATGCAAACTCTTCCATGAGACTGTCTGTTGTCAATAATTAAGAGCTATCAAAACGCTTGGCTAATTTATACTTGATAATCTGAAATGAGTGTCCCTGTGATCACCAGCTTCTGTCTTATTATTTAAATGCACATAGTGCAAGAAGCAGACTGGCGCTGAAGCAAGCCGTATCAGGGAAAAGACTGGCTTTTCAACAAACGGTACATAGCCAAAGGTTGTGAGCGAGTACAGCACAAGGCAGAAACACAGCCCAGTGAATGGTCTTTATTGCTAAGAAGCTTCAGAGAGCAGGTGGGATTTTAGAAGTTCTTTTGAGCACTGAGCTGAGAGGACCTGGCAAGATTTAATTGGCAAGCTGTTGTAGTCAAATGCAGAGACCATGAAAATGGACATGCATTTTGGACTTGAGTAGGGAACTAGAACAGTATTTCAAAAAGAAGGATTGCTAGAAATAACAGGAAATCACTATGTATTGACAGAAAACTAATAAAAGTGTTAATTTTTAGAAAATGCAAACTCTCGGTAAAAATAAAGAAGCACAATACAGTTTGTACTCAAACAGTGAAAAACACTTGGCAAAAATGATTGAACTTGGGTTTTCTGCAACATTAGCCTAGCATAGAATTGACTGCCCGTCCAATCTGATTATTGTGCAGAATTCAGGGCATTTATGATTTTCTAATGCCAACTTATAAGATGAGAAATCAACTGAAGATGTTGTTACAGTATTTTTAAATCAGATTATGGCTTAAGATCAATGGTACATATTGAGAAAAAATAGAGTTTAATAATGAGGGACAATGTTGTAAAAAAGTTTGATAATAGTGTGTCTGGATATGTTATTTGAATCTATCTAACAAACAAAATGCTTTGTTATAATGGCATTTAAACATTTACTTTATAGTCACTTGTATGAAGTTCAAGTGAAAGTGTATCTGGAAATTTTATGTCAACCCTAAAGTTAGAAGCAGAATTACTGCTGGTTTAAAAAAAAAATCATTAGAAAATATATTAAGTAAGCTGTGAGAAAGGAGAACGTGGCTGTTATAGATGTTTGAGTCTTATGTTACTTTCCAGGTAATCATATATTCTTCCTCAATTTTCTTAGCTTTAGAAGTCGGGAAATTATACTCTTTTTTTCTCAGAGGACCAGATCATTTTAAAAGTCCAGGTAAGTATTGTGAGTATTTCAATACTTCCCTTTGCTGGATCCTTTTCTTCAAAATCCCACCTTGTCGTCAAAGTCCAGCACAAATGCTTCCACAATGATTTTCTGGCTATAAATAAGCTAAATCTCTCTTCTCAACTTCCAAAGTATCATTCTTTGGGAATTTTCCCTTTTATCTATATATAGGTATTTATGTACCTATCTATCTCCCCAGTCAGGTTGCTATGAGGACAAAATTTCTTCTAATTCATGGGTGCTTTGAGGGGAGTCTCCTTACATACAAACCCTTCATTGCTGTCTGAGGTTGCCCAATCTACCTTTCTTTCTTTACGTATTCTCCCATTTTACATTCCAGCTTTGCTAAACTACTGGCTAAGTGCCGCACACTCAATTCACTTTTTCTTGGATTGTTCTTTCCCTGCATGTTTCCTTGGCTAATTTCGTCAAAGCTTTCTGTTCTCACGTGAGATCTCACTTCCTATTGAAAGTCCTTCCTGATACTTTCCTCATATTCATATCCAATTTAATGACCCTTCTCAGTGTTCTCAGAAAATTAGAGAACTCAATATTCTGTGTAATTGAGAAAATTGTTCAATTTTTCTCAATGTTCTCAGATTCTTCTGCTGTTACAGTCAGCATTCTACACACCTGTTATTGCCTGTTTTCTTCTCTGTCTCCTTGAACAGAATTTTTCTTCAAGATGAGAATCCTGTGGTGCATGGCAGTGTTCAATAAATATAAGGGGATGAATACAAGAATTACCATTAGTAGAATGTAAGCACCATGAAAGGTTAGACTTTGTTCTGCACATCCCTCCATCTCTGGTGCTTGGAACAATGCTTGGTCCATAGTAAATCTTCAGTAAAATCATGGTTGAATGAATAAATGAAAGAAATACTGTGCACTTTAAAAAGAAAACTATTGATTATTAAGAGATTGTGTTATAAGTGATAATTGTAGCTGAATAGAAGTACTAAAAATTTAAATGATGACAAAAAAATACATGTGAGTAGGTAGAATTTAGTATTTGGAAGTGAGTAAAATAAAGAGCAGGACCAAAAAAGGATGATTGCATACTAGCTGCTGTTCTTTGACAAAAAAACCCTTATTCTCTGAAAGTTTACCTTAGCATTTCAACAGCTGACAATAATAAAAGGAGTAAGAGGTATGAAAAATTACATGTCACTTTACAATCACTTCCGTGCTTTGTCTGTTTGTTCCATTGTGATGGTTCAGATGGTTCCATTTGACCCCAACCTCTAGCTGTTCCAACCTCAGAACCAATATTTATTGCCACATATGGGCTATGCATGGCAGCTGCAAAATCCAGATGCCAAGCTTTGGAATGTATTTTTATGGCAGCACCATCTGGGGCTCTGGCCAGCCTCTTTATTGTCTCTTGAATGTTTACACTAATAGCTTTGCTGGGCTGTGGCACTACCTGTGGGACATGCTGAGAGTCAGGCCGTTTATGAGATCCTCTTGTTCCAGTTAGAATTTCCCTTTAACTGACTCTCACATGCTATCAACTTATGCCTTGTAATGTATCTGCAATGTCCTATGAAAGTTATAAAATAGGTGGTCATTGAGACTAGGAAAGAAAAGGACTGTTTTCACAGCAGTGGGTCCATGTCATTCATGGATTCTCTGCAGCCTATTTGTGAATTTGGAGGGAAATATGTACAGTCTTCCAATTTATTGAACATATTATTTTGCATATATATCATTGAAATGGAAGACATACATTATTACAGCCCTTTATCCAACTCACTGAAATAGCATATTGATCTCTAATTGAGGTGGTAATACTCCATGGCACAACTAAACAGCGTTTTTAATTCAAGTGAAAATGAAAAAAAAAGATTTATTTTCAGCAATCAATGGGTTGAGTTGTTTGAAGATTCACTTGCATTTTAGAATGGATAAAATGACTATTTGTGATCCTTATAACCATTATTTAAGAAATTCCTCAACAGGGAATCAAGTTGATTCACTGTTTTGATTTGCAATAAACCTATCATTTTAAATGAAGCAACACAGCACAACGAAGATCCAGGTCAAGCAATAATTTAGGGTGTTATATCCAGCAATGACGATTGGCTCTGGGAGTTTAAAATGACTTATCCAAGGTCACACAGGCCATAGATCCAGAATCAAAGTGAAGATGAAGTTTGTCAAATTATTTGATGACAGTAGGGCTGACAGGAGAGTCGATCCTGATAATCCAGTCCCTGAAATGATGAAATGACCTGATAATTGTGCAATGTCTGTTTTACTTTCACTGCCCCGACACTTGTTCTGCCCCAGTGCGTAACCTCACCTTTTGGCGGTGGCTTTGGGGGTAGGGGATAGGGAGCCGGACTGCAGTCAGATAACGAACATAAAGGAAACTGTATTTGTTCGACCTCTTGGAAACCTCTTCCTGGTAGGTGGGCTTCCTGGGAATTTCACTGCGAGGCTGCCGACCCAAAATTAGTGATGGAATGAGGTACACCCAGGCCTCTGGTTTCTAATCGGCCAGTCATATATCTGCAGAGGTATTTCAGGGTGAAAACTGCGTATGGGAAAGCGATTTCCTTGGATATCTGCCTCTACTTTCTATGTCTGGAGCGGAAATGAGGTGCTTTGTTTTAAATCAGGCTAAGTAGGGAGACAGAGATGTGACTTTCACGCATGCCTGTACCAAAACGGCAAACGTGTGCTTGGAGAACGCACAAGAGGCTCACAAAAGCAACCTTACGGGTTATGTAGCCACTTAAGAAAACAGCCACGATTAGATCCAAGGGAAGGATGATACTCTCTCCAAAGACACTTTAAATAGGAATGAGCTGTTAAAGCTTTTCTCTAGACTGAGGACAGACCTTTTAAAATGATATTTGGAAAGAACAAGACATATTGCTACAATGTGTTGCCGGTTCTCCAAGGAAATGGCATAAAAGGGAGCTTTTGTTGTAGCTTAATCCCTTGTTCTGAAGAACCTGTGCTTTTATATTCAAGAATATATTTCATTCAAAAGTCATGCAAATATTACTATGCACATATTGACAGTGAAATACTAAGGTACGCAGACATATATGCTCATATATGCATGCATGTGGGTGTTGGGGGTGCATGCCTTTTTAAAAATGGGTTCACTATGTCATTTGGAAGAAAGTCATACAACTATGGCAAAACCTCTGGTTGCTCTGTGGCCAAAGGAATACATTTCTGATTTCATCTTTTGTGTGAAAGAGATGGGAGAAAAGTTTTTAGCACTCTGAAATATCCTTGAACTGACTGATGCATCCTCAAACTCTCTGAAAAATAGTGGCTTAGAGTTGCCCACCTAGTAATTTTTGCCACTTCAAATTTGTACATTCTTTTTCTTGTTGGAAAATAAATATTTCACATAAGTATTATGGTTTGACACAAATGTATCACTGACTCCATCATTTCATACAGTAGCTAGAGGATATCTTTGAGATGAAGGTCAAAGAGACAGTCTCAAATGAATCCATAGGTTGTATGTTGTGGATGATGTCCAGTGATAGACGAACACAGCAGAGAATGCTACTATTTTGTTGTTGTTTTTAAATCTATGTTTTGCAAATTGAAAAAGGGCAACATTGTGGTGCTTAAATTGCCAGAGACTTATAAGGAGTGAAAAAAGTAGTGAGTTAAATGATCAATTGGAACCAGATTTTTATTGTATAAAGTACTCACAAATGGGTACTTGTGCTGATAGGTGTACGGGGAGTTGTGCATTCACAAGAGTATTCTCTCCATAAAAGTCTTTGTATAGACCTAGGCTATCCATCCTTGTAAGTAATATATTGCTACTGCAAAAAAATCCCTGAGGGTACTCCTGAAGGGGCCAGCTTCAAGTTGAACCTGAAAGTAGAGAATAAGCACACCCCTCTTACACACTCATGCACACACACACACACAATATCCCAAAATATCTAACAAAAAACTTCCCAGAAAAAAAAGTTTTTTCAAAAATCCCTAAAAGCCACTTGGAAAGTCATGCATATGTTAATGATTGTCATTTAGTATCATAAATTGGAGTTGGAATATAATAAAATAGGCAGGTCTGACCCTTCTTATTCCCCAGGGATTACAGTAAATCTGAGAGCATAGATGACGTTGATGGTGTTGATGGTGATGAATATGACGATGCAGGTGATAGCTAAGATGATAGCTTATTGAGTCTTTGCTATGAACCAAGTGCCATTCTAAATACTTTAATTATTAATTCATGTAATCCTCATAACGGTTCATTTTATATCTAGCACCAAAACACAATGTCTAGATTGTTTGAGATCACACAGTAACTAAATGCAAGATTCTGTTTTCTGTGTTGTAGTGGAATATCATGGATCTCAGTGGAACAAGTTGCAAAATGATTTTTAGGGTCATCAGATCAGATAAGGAAGTTCTGAATTATGGTGGTAGAAAAAAAGCTCCATTACAAATGGACATGGCTTGCAAGAAGCAAAGCTAAATTTTAAGCCATTTACTTGCCAGTTTTTAAAATTAGAATTTCTTAAGTTTCAAATTCAGTGCTTATGACAAACAGAAAGAACATCTATGATTTTCCTCTAAAAGATTTTTTAATAAAAATTATATAAGTAGTTATAAAAACATAACTGTTTATAGATCTTAAGCTATATCTAAACTGATAGTTAAAAGATCCAGGAAAAATTCCACTTTACAGCTTTATTGGTATTATTTTTTAACAGTCTCTGACATTGTTCATTTTTGGTCAAATTCATCCTCAGCTTTCTTTATTTAGCATCAAACTGGTTTTGCACAACTTCAATTTTTCATGAACTTCTGGATTTTTTCCCTTTTCTGCTTGTTTGCATTTGGAGAAAGGTTGTAATTTCCATCCAGATTTCTTCTGTTTCACTCAGGTTTACTCCCAGCTACCAGAGGAATGTTTATTTTGCATTATTATAATTTTTTTTTTCCATTTTATGAAAGACCTATGTCTGCTGGGAGGGGGAATATCCTTCAGTTTCGCAACTTGATCCTTCTAGGAAAGTCTATGGTAATTTTGTTTGTTTGTTTTTGTCCATGATCTTCCTCCCCCATTCACAATTTTCTAGAACCACAACTTTATCCTGTGGCTAGTTTGACTATATAGCTGCACATATAGTAGGGCAAAGGCTTTTCTGTCTTTGTCCGTTTAACACTCTATGTTTCTTTGATATTTTAATTAGTTATTGCAGTACTTCTGACAAGTCTGAATAGAGACCTGTCTTCCTATTTAACTGTTAAATAAATGAAGAGTGTAGTTAATATATTATATTTTAACATTTTAAAACCTAAAATTGCATATAAGGCAGACTATTACTTCAGGTATACCACTGTATAAAAATCTCCTTATTTCTGTACCTTCAGAAATACCTTGAACAATTAGAAAATTGTCTGGGTAGACAATCGCCCATTTTACTACTTAAATACTGAATTTGGTCACTTAAGCTGATGGAATTGGAATATGATCATCAAATAATTATTGCAACTCAAAGACCAGTTTCTTCTAATGTGCTCCAAAGGCTTCATTTATATTATCTGATTCATCCTTACATCCCTATGACATAAAAGAAGGGCAGACATCATGTTATCCCCATTTCCCAATTGAAGAATCTGAGAGAGGGAAATGGACGCACTTGTCTATGGGTGTGCAGTATGTCATAGACAGGAGTAGCCAAAGATCCTACATTTGTTCACAGCCAATCCACTCCTGTTTCCATTAGTCCCTAGCCTCCTTGATTCTTAAGGTGTAGGCCATTAGGGGATTGATCTTGTGGGAAAAATAACATCTGTTTTAAAATTGGATGCTTTTACAAGTCTATGTGTTTTGATATAATTTTAATAAGTGTATCATTGCCTGCTTTTTTTAATCAGACATGATATAAAAGTGAAAAAATACACTTACGGAAATGAAATGAAAATAATAAATAAAGCCCTCTTCTATTTCCATTATTCTAAGTCATGCTCCTTCAGACTTCAATCTCAATATGATGTTAATAGAACCATTAGATATGATTCATATCATACATAAGACACTTCTATTGACAATTTCATCTTGACCAAGGGTCAATGGATCCATTACAATGCAAATCTTACTATATACTTTCCATCTAAATCAAAAGAATTTGGTCTTGTGTCCACTCTAATATGTTTCATGAACTAGAGTCCAATCTCAGACGTGAAGTATACATCTGTTTCTCATACTAAATCATGCCTGTGCCTATTTGCTCTCAATTTAAAAGGTAATTAATTAAATTTTACGTTGACAGACTACTTTGAAGTATTTAAAGAAATGCATAGGGTTTATGGGAATCCAAGTTTGCCCTTTCAATACATACTAACCCACAAAAAATTTCCTTCATGGATATGTATCTCTTAATTTTGGGGGTACATATAAAGCTATGCTATATACATTTGGTAAGATATGCAAAATCAGGACATTTTCCAAAAGGATACCCGACCTAACCTTATAAAGTATAAGAACAAACTGAGATTTCAACCAGTTTTTTCAGATAAACTGAATAATATCTAATTAGGTACAGGAATTTCTTTAAACTTCCTCTTTTCCCCATGCCATTTGTTTCTAAGCTTTGCATCTTCACCTTTTTTCCCAGCACTCTAGGGCATCTCTCAGAATCCTTCCCCACTCAGCGCTCTAGACGCATGTGAGTTAAAATCCAGCCTTGATGTGAACAATCCCTGAGCCTGCTCCTGGCCACCTCTAAGCTTCAGGATTATTCTGATCTCCAGTTATCCCGTCCCTTTTCTTGTCTGTACTATTTTTCTTCTTCAACTATACTGCGGCTTCTCTCCACTTCTGTACCGCAACAGAAAGACCTGCTGCCGGTGGCGGCTTCTTGTTAAAGATGAGGTTAAAGTAGCTGATCATGATGGCGCAGAAGGGCCTGCTCTTCCCTAGGGTCCCACGTTGTTGCAGCTGCCCCCTCATCTCATGGCACTGCTCCACCTTCCTTTCTTTTTTCCTGGAAAGTGGGGTGGGGGGCAAACTTTGGACCAGACATAACTATGTATAGATCCTTGTTATAACACTTATCACTGTGTGATCTTGTATCAATCCCTTAATCTTGTCTAATGCTCAGTTTTGTTATCTGTAAAATAGTGATAATAATTACCCACATCGGAAGACTGGTGTGAGAATTAAGTGAAGTGATTGATATAAGGCTCACGATGCCTGACTCAAAGCAAGCGTTCAAACATGTGATTAGCTTACTCCCTCTTTGCTTTCATTTATTTCCCATTTTTCCCCAAAATATGCTGCTTTTGTGAAAAAAGGAGTTTGACTTTTTAAGTGTACCACCAGCCAATCACATAGCTACAAACTGATTAACTTTTTCAATATTTATTTGTTTTCAGAAATGTTTGCTTCTTGTGGATTACCAAAAGCCAGATATATTTTTTCATCTTTTAGCTGTGAAAGACGTTCTCAGACTCACAAAGCATTAATTTTTTTTGTGCAAAAAAATACTGAAAAATAAAAGTTCAGAGATTATGCAATGATATTAACTACTGAATTTACACGAAAAGGATCTTAGTTGAGTTTTAGTTTGTGTGCTGGTTCAAATGTGCCCAGGACAAAAGTTCTCTCTTTATACATAAGTGGTAGTCAAACATACGAGTTGCTTTAGTGCTGAAAGTCTTAATTCATAAATGGAGAACATTTAAAAATGCAAATTACAATAGTCCAGAAAGTTTTCATTAGCAAGCCAGCTATTGGGCATCACAGGGAAACTCAGCAGAAAGCAGTGATAAGGTCATGGGTTGAAATGTTGAAATGTTTTGTGTTCCTAGGCTCCGTTTCTCATAGGTATTCTGTCCTCCTTCCCCTGCTCCTCTGTTACTCTCTAGGACATACTCCAACATTCTGAAAAAGACAAATGTATATTTGAAAGAATTAGGATATCTATTAGTGGGTAGGCCTGATTATGGGAGGAAATTCTAGTGTGGAGAAGATGGGTCGCAGTATGGGGCAGAAGTGAACAAGAATAAATAAAACAGTTTATTTGTAAGTGGGACTGATCCCTCTTGCTCATGCATTAGTGCTTGGCTACAGGAGAGTAGTAATTTATTGATGCAGATGGCTATGTAAAGTGCATGCAATTTGTGAGGGGGCTTGACCCTTGACTGATGGGCCATATGTTGTAAAGCCCTAGGGGCATAATTTGCCTCAGCTCTTCCTCTCTCTGTCTCTGCACCTATGGTCCTTGTTCAATCACCACATATTGAACTATAGGCTTACTAACTCCCCCAATAAATCTCCAACTAATGGCTCACAAAGGCCATAACTTAACCCTTTCTACACAACAGCACATAATTTGGCATCATGATCATACTCAGTGAAATAAAAGATAAATATTATATGACCTGCATAGAATAGGAAAGCAAATTGTTGTAAAATGCCATTCCCTGCTGGGTATTCACTGTATTTGGATGTAGTAGAGTTTGCTTTGAGCTTGCTGAATTATATCATTATTATTCTGCCATGTTATAATTACAGCTTACTGTTATAACATAATTCTTAAATACTGTTAATACACCACACTGGAGAAACATTTAATGTTTTTTAATTAGCTTCTTTTGTCTGGGCCTTCTTTTTTTTTCTAATAAAATATGGAACATATGCTCAATGAAAAATGCATATATTTTAATTCACATGTAGAAGCAAGTTTTTAAAAAAGCATATTAGGGCATTTATATGGAATAAAGGAAAAAAAAGCACAGTGTGTGTTTTAAATACTTACTGTGCTCTGATTTTTCGACAGAGCCAATTCCAGCAGAAAGGCTTCACACCATGAAATTATTCATTCTCAACTGCAGCAATGGGATTTCCTTATAATGCAGGCTTTCTCAGTCCTACATGCCACCTGAAAAAGAGATAAGACTAGAAAAAAGTTCCTGCTGACATATTAACCTAATTTTTCCATAAAACAGAATAAAACTGAAGAAATCATACTCTTCAGTGATGTACACATCAGAACAATTTGCCTAATATTAGGAAAGCCAGTCAGTTGACACATGTTTATTCCCATCACTTGGATAAGGAAGGAGAAGGTGTTTTCCCTGGAATCCTGAGACAACATCACAGCAGGCAAGAAGCAGACCTTTGCTAATCCAGAGCCTAAAGTCTAAAGTCACATTTTCATATTTATTGCCTTTCTATTTTTATGGACACAGCTCTTGGAAGACTTGGTAACAACTGAGAGAGGCTTGAGGTGTGTAGGAAGAATGTAAAGAGCCACATACACTTGGCTGGACCTCTAGGCTTCCCCAGGGCATGGCCCACCTATACAAATAGCAGTAAGAGATTGTATATATGGCTACATTGTGTGTTTGTAATATTACATAACTGGCTTCTCATAAAACAATTCATCTTCTAGATAGCTTGCAACTACAATGTTCATGGTATGTGTATGACATGTTTTATACAATGGCTCTGAGAATCATTTAGTAGGTATGAAATGTTTCATTTTTACCAGATTTGGTTTTATTTCTTTTACTGGTATAAAAAATAGGTTTCATAATTTTTTTCTCCTAATTCCTAATTAATGAATAATTTGTTACACTATAGTGAAAATTCAGCTCTCTGAGCCAATTAAAAGGAAGATGAGAGAAAACTTCGCTTACACATACACTATGTTAAAAATGTTAATTTTTAAGTCCCCAGTCTTATCAACATGGACAATTGATGTAGAAAAATATTAAAATATACAGAAAATAAGTCATTGTTTTCTGCCCTAAATTCGGTAGATTTAGTGCATCCTATGCAGCCAAAAAGTAAATCAGCATAAATAAACCATGCATTCACAATTGAATTTCAATAATTTAAACGTAAATCCTTCAGGCTTTGATACATCTTTTTCCACATGGGGTTTTCTTTTGGATTTTGCACTCCTAGCATTCATTTAGAATTCGTCTGCAAGTCACAAGTAAATAGAGTTTCCAGAAACCTTTAATAAACAATCCTCTTTGAGGTTACTGTTCCATAATTTAAGTAATTCCAAAGATAACATGGATGACAAGGGGCTTTCCAAGATAGAGGGGATAATATATATGCCTATAACAGGAACCAACATTTTAAAGCATAAATTGCCAACTTTCCTACATGTAGAATGCACAAGGGATGGTCATCTATAATATATGTATTTCTGATGTTGATAACAAGAAAGGATGAATTGCTGATATTCTGGTTCTCATGGACTCGAAAAAAATCTTGATGGGTTTCAGAAAATGTGTTCAGAAGAACGTTTCTCTGGTCTGATGTGATTTCTCTTTAATTCTAATTAGGCAGCTAGAATCCTATGTTTCTTTTAAAAATAACTACATGGAAA
The DNA here is from genome assembly GCA_023783475.1 of Daubentonia madagascariensis. NCBI lineage: Eukaryota > Metazoa > Chordata > Mammalia > Primates > Daubentoniidae > Daubentonia > Daubentonia madagascariensis. The sequence goes on along the minus strand of JAKFHU010001684.1, from coordinate 15,555,529 downwards.
ATTATATTAATTTTAGTTTTTAAAAAGAAGTCCTCTAACTAAAATAGAAACTGAACAGCAAATGGGACACGAAACATTTAAAAATAAAAAATTATGGTGTAAGTTGAATATGTCAACTAGAGTTAGTACAAATAAAGATTAAGAAAATACTTACCTCCATTTATTCCATGTTTTATATCATATTTTCCCCCAGTTCTTCAGTTAGCTGATGTGGCTTTAACAAGTTTATACTCCTTAGAAGCAGCCAACAGACTGTTCTTTTATTTAAGAACATTCTAGAAGGCTCAAATCCATACCATATCCTAAATTAAACTTTCTTAGCTCAGATTAAAAAGACCTGTGGCTCTTGACTTATTCTTTATGTTAGCCCAACAAAATGTAAAGTAATCTTGCTATCACCAGAGTGAGATCCTGCCACATGCTGATATCATCATAGTCAATAAGAAAACTCAGTACATTCTTCTCTGTATATATACATAAGAAAATTATGGTTTGCCTCTTAAAGTCGTATCATTATCTGGTATTACATTGAGTTATGGTATTGAACATGTTAATTAAAATGTCTTTGTATTGAACTCAATGGTTCAAAATATTATGGTAATGCAAACCAAAAAATCCTAATCATTACATTTCAAGACTGCTGTTGATTTTTTTTTTTTTTTTTACCAATAGGGCAAAATTTATTTTTACTAGTAGTACAAAAATTTCAAAAACGTTGTAAGAACAGTTATGTATGATTGAAATGGCGTGTCAAATATTAAATGAAAGTTAGAGTTTGTTTTCTTTTCAAAAATAGATTTTCTATGTCATTATTGAAAGTGATAATGATTTTTATTATTATTATTTTTTTTTTTTTTAGAGATAGGGTCTCACTTTCTCACCCAGGATAGAGTGCAGTGGCATGATCATAGCTTACTGTAACCTCGAACTCCTGGGCTCAAGCGATCCTCCTGCCTCAGCCTCTCAAGTAGCTGGGACTACAAGCGTGCACCACCAGGCCTGGCTAATTTATTATATACTTTATTATGTAAGAAATATCACTTCATCAATGCACATGCAGGATAGATTTTTATATTTTTTATTTTTCAGAAATTTCACATTCTCTGTATAGACACTAGGAATTATGGTAATTATTTTATATCTCCTACTTAATATGTGCAACAAACAAATATTTCTTGAATACCTACTCTATGCTAGGTGTTAAAATAATAACATTAAACGAAGTCATTTCCTCTGCCTTGAAGAACTTGCAATGTAAACTACAGTGATGTTTACATGGATATTTTTCATGTTTCTCTAACAGTTCCTAAAAATTCTATACTTGGAGGGTTTCCAGAAACAGAAGGAAATGTACTGGTAAACTTATAATAGAAAGGAATAATAATGTATTTTGGGAAACAGAATATTTGTGTTATTGTGTTTGTTTTATATGACATTTTTAAAACATGGCACCATCCTCTGACAGAAGTGAATTTGCCAAGCATTAACCTAGAGTACTTAGAAGTAACAGCTGAAGAATTAAGGAAACATCAGCATTGAGTGAAGAAGTCAGCAAAGACTGTGCTTAGATCCTCCACAGAGTGCAATTCCTAGCCATTCATTCCTTACAAAATCACATCAGTGATTTTTAGTGACATTTTAATTGTCCCTATACAAAAGATAATAAAGTAAAAAAACCAGAATCATGAGTGGGAAAAATTCAAGTACTACTCAGGTGTACTCTAGTGTTCTTTGACTGTTGGTTTTGGGTGCCCTAAATTACATAGTAACAGAGAACTGGCTTGTAGCAAAATTAAATGCCCCCACAGGCCCTGATTTTACCTTTTTCATGTTGTTTCATCCTTTCAATATTTTTTTCCTTATGGTTAAAGTTAACCTCTTTTCATCCCCTGAACAAGTTCTTACAGTAAGGGGGTTGGAGTGCTATTTTTAGCACACTTCTGTGAGTGGTGGAGAGTGGCTGGGAATTTCTTTGCCTGCTGTATGAATGCACATCCCTGAACAGTGTAGAAGGAAGCACTTAATTCAGAACTTTTCATCTTGGTTAATAACGCCACAAACATAGCACAGGTGGCTATAATTTTGCACCATGTGAGTGAAAATGTTCTTTTTTCTTTCCCCTTCAACCTTCTTGTTTGGCCATCTTATTAAATCCATTAGATGGGGAATTATAGAAAATGATCAACCAGTTTAAAAGACTCTTTGAGAAGGAAGCCAAGTTTTCTACATAAGCAAAATGAGAAATTGTTAGTGAGATGACGAAAGATTTATAAATGTAGGGTTCAAAATTAATGTAAAAGTGCTAGTATTGTCCACTGCACCAGAATCTTTATTATAATTTATGATAGTTTCATTACTGTAATTGTGCCCTACCTTTGTAAAAACCTTTACCAGTTTTTTAAGATATAGTGTTTTGCTATTTGGCAATTTTTAATCCTGAGTCTCTTCTTGTAGGTTAGAAGGTATCTTTAAATGGACTTGTCAGACAAACTCAAGCAAAGATCCTTGCTGAGGTACCACTATCTTGATTGGATGTAATTCAACTATATATGAAGAGTATTTATGAATCTGAGTGTTAGATATAGAAAAAATTAAATAAATCTAGCAGTTTTATTAAGCTATTACCAGAGTGTAGATAATGTATTACATAAAATTATAACAAGTAATAAAATTTTCTCTTGGCTATTCCTACCCAGACTTTTCTAACTACTGATACAGAACAATAACATGGATGACTCAAAAACATTGTGCTAAATTAAAAAGGCAGACTCAAATGACTATATGCTTTATGGTTTGATTTATATAAACTTTTTAAAGAGGTAGAATGATCAGTGGTTTCCAGTGGTTGAGGTTGGGGGAGAAAAGTAACTGCAAAGGCCAGAAGGAATGTTTTGATGTGATGGAAATGTTCTATATCACAATTATGTCATGAGCATTGTGGTGATTGCCTGACTGTATACATATTTCAAGACTCTTCCAATCCTTTTAAAAATGGATGAATTTTATCACATGAAAATTATAACCAAAAAAGGTTTTAAAAACTTTTATTTCACTTTGATGTGAAGCTACTCTAAATAAATGGACATTTTTTCTCTTATTTTTCCATAAATTAAAGCTATACTAACAGTTTATTAATAAAGTCATTAATGGAATCATTTATAGCCCTATTATATTCCTAGCTATGTAATAGTTGGCTTTACCTCTAGGTGCTGGGTAAGCATTTCAGTAGGATAAATTGAAGTAAAATCTTTTAACCCAAACTAAACCCTTTTGTTCCCAAGAAACATTTTTCACACAAGTGCACATAAAATACATGCATTTTATATTCAAATTTGCATATAAACTGTTGTGGGAAAATTAAAAACCATATGGTCTTTTTCCCCCCTTTTTTATTGTCTACAAAACACTAAAGCCAAATAACTTGGCATGATTCTTCTAGTTTGACTCTTTTTAAATGGCTTTATTGTCTGGCAGATGGGGAGTGCTAGCCACTTATTAAAATTATACTCATATATATTGTTAGAATGTTTTATATTTATTCGTGACAATAAAATTTTTGGAATTGGCATTTAAAACCAAAAAACCTGTCAGAGCGTTGACTAACAAGTGACCTGTCACTTTGAAACCACTTTGAAATATGTTCCAGCATGGATGGCTGCCTAATGAATATTCTGAGATTCAGGTTCCTTTTAATGATGTTTTTAGAAGCTCTCCCTCCTAGAAAGTAAAAGATGATCATAGACTAGAGGTTGAATTACATAGAGAGAATCAACTTTAAGATGTAGCATCTTTTCCAAGTTGTTTTGAGAAAATAGATGTGGGAAAACATTGTTATATACTTCTTAATATGTACTTTTACCCCCTCCATGAAGAATTTAAAAATCAGTACTTATAATGGATAGTCTTCAAGCATCATTATGTGGATTAGTAAACTGAACAAGAAAGATGTTACATAGTTTATGAACACTAGACAGTTAATATAATCTTCTGTTTTAGATTAGGGTTAAAAGACTGATTTAAAAATAAAAGTTGGATATCTATATTTATCCACCAGAGTTTGGTACTAAGAATTTTAAGAAGTAAAAATGATATTCTTTTATATATTTAAAACATATCTCACTGAGACATGGATATTTTTCTATTAACTATCTGAATTACAGATAAATCTCTGAGATTCACGTTGTAGCTGAAGAAGTTACTGACTCATTTGCTGAAAAACACTTTTTTTCAACAATATAATTCGAGTACTGATTGAAGAACATTTTGAAATGTAGAATTTCCTGTTTGAAACATGAAATACATCACATAATTCATTACATTGATGTAGATAAGTAAATAAATAGATAGATAGATACATACATACATATATGTACATATATACAAAACAACACATATATCTAATTGACTTTGAAAACTTGATCTGTTTTGGAAAGACACAACTTTTACAAAGTTTTGAAGAGGCACTGTGATAAGGCAAATTTTATAAATCTGAAGTCAAAACTAAACTTTCTGTCATTCAAAACTATCATATGTCAAAACCTTTTTAGTAAAATGTTAATAGAACTTTAGCATCTCATAATGTCAAATCTCTGAGAAACTTGAGTGTATGCGTGATATTAATATAATGAGCACATGTCTGAACAACCACTATGTGGCTAAAGATATTTCTCTCCTATTTCTCTCCCCAGTATGGTGGCTCTGCCCCTCTAATTTATCCTTGTAATATGTGCAGCAAGTGAAGAAACAGAAAAGCTTGAAAAAAAAATGAACTGGTATATTAAAAAAAAACCTCAGAGTTTCTTTTTTTCCATGTATCTCTTCTTTATCCTAGTTTATTCCTGTTTTATTAAACAATAGATTTTCTCCCCATAGTTGCAGTATCAAAATTGTGGTTCTTAAATCATATATCAAAATAATAGGTAAAGTTTGATAGTATAAATTGCCAAAAGAAAAATTGGTGCTAGAGTTTTCCAGGACCACAGTTTGGTGAACAGTATGGTACCAAACATGCTTTAAAAATTATTTTCTCTCAATTTAGGTTTAAGGAAACACCAGATGTAGTATTGGAAGGGTTGTTTAAAGTCACCTGTGTTTCTTGGAATCTTTACCTTTGTCTACATGAAGCTGTTAAAGCAAACTGGAACCTGAATTTCCTAAATGATGATATCCAATTATTTTTCCCTTACATATGGTGCTATGGAAATACCCTATGAGTTTTGCAAACCTACCTACACAATATTTATGCATTATGTAACTTGTGTTTATTTCAAAATCTATGAAGAAGCTGCAACATCCCTAACCATGTTATATAAAATTAGGTATGCTCCCCTCCACTGCTCTTCACATTTTAATTGTATCTGTGCTTTTCAGGATGTGTTCCTGTGGAGTTAAATTGTTAATAGATTGTAAAAATAAAACAAAACAAAACAAAACACAAACAACCCAAGAAATCCCTCTGATACCATAGCATAGCATTTCTCGACTATTTTTTGTTATTGCCCCTTAAAGGAGTTTTTCAACATTTTTCCCTAATTGCTGCTCCCATGAAATGTTAATACTACAGATAAACCATATATCTGTTTATGTACAGCATCTGTGTTTTTATATATAAAATGACTTGGTTTTTGCCTCTATATCCCTAAATGTATTTTTGCCTCCTTGGGGTTGATATCACCTCTGCTGAGACTGTATGCAGTGGCAGTATTATGTTGTCAACTATAGTTAGGACACATTCTCATGCATAGGGATTTTTTTTGTTGTTGTTGTTATTCTGTATCACCTATTTGACCTCCACCTAAAAATGCTTTAATAATTATGTCATTCAAAGGAATGCAGTTTTCTTTGGCCATTTTCAGAAAGAGAATGGAAGATGGGAAGAGACAAGAATAAGTTAGCCCCTTCTGCTCTAAACAGAGAACTTAGATTTTGGTTCTCATAACTGATATACTTAATTTTTTTTGCATGTCTTTTATTTTTATTTTTTTTATTTCAGAATATTACAGGGATACAAATGTTTTTGTTACATAAATTGCTTTTGTAGTGTTTGAGTTAAAGTTATAAGTGTGCCCATCCCCCAGATAGTGTGCATTGTACCCTTTAGGTGTGAATTTACCCATCCCCTCCTCACGCCTCCCTCCTGCTTGATTTCCTATGAATGTTATTTCCATATGTGCACATAAGTGTTGATTGATTAGTTCCAATTTAATGATGAATACATGTGGTGTTTGTTTTCCCATTCTTCTAAGTGAAGTATCACAAGTATCTGTAGATACTTCTTGTGATACTTCACTTAGAAGAATGGTCTCCTGTTCCACCCAGGTTAATACAACAGGTATTAGTTCACTATTTTTTTTAAAGGTGGAGTAGTACTCCATGGAATACATATACCACATTTTATTAATCCACTCATGTACTGATGGACACATGGGTTGTTTCCACATCTTTGCAATTGTGAATTGTGCTGCTATAAACATTTGAGTGCAGGTGTCTTTTTTATAGACTGTTTTTTTTCCTTTCAGTAAATGCCCAGTAGTGAGGTTGCTGGATCAAATGGTAGTTCTACTTTTAGTTCTTTGAGGTATCTCCAGACTACTTTCCATAGAGGTTGTACTAGTTGCAGTCCCACCGACAGTGTATGAGTGCTCCTATCTCTCCACATCCCTGCCAACATTTGTTGTTTTGGGACTTTTTGATAAAAGCCCTTCTCACTGGAGTTAAGTGATATCTCATTGTGGTTTTGATTTGAATTTCCCTGATGATTAGAGATATTGAGCATTTTTTCATATGTTTCTTGGCCATTAGTCTATCTTCTTTTGAAAAGTTTCTCTTCATGTATTTTGCCCAATTTTTAATGGGGTGGCTTGATTTTTCTTGTGATTTGCTTGAGTTTTTTATAAATACTAGTTATCAGCCCTTTATCAGATGTATAGCCTGCAAATATTTTCTCCCATTTTGTAGGTTGTCTATTCACTCTAATGATTGTTGCCTTGGCTGTGCAGAAGCTTTTTAATTTGATCAGGTCCCATTTATTTATTTTTGTTGTTGCTGTAATTGCTTTTTGGGGGTCTTCTTCATAAATTCTTTCCCTCGGCCAATGTCTATAAGAGTTTTTCCAGCATTTTCTTCCAGAATTCTTATGGTTTAATGCCTTAGGTTTAAGTCTGTTATTTTTGTGAGAGGTGAGAGGTGTGAATCCTGTTTCAGTCTTCTACATGTGGCTATCCAATTTTCCCAGCACCATTTATTGAATAGGGATTCATTTCCCTAGTGTATGTTTTTGTCTACTTTGTCAAAGGTAAGATGGCAATATGAGGATGGTTTTATATCTGGGTTCTCTGTTCTTGTGCCAGTACCATGTTGTTTTGCTTACTATAGCCTTGTAGTATAGCTTAAAGTCTGGTAAATTGATGCCTCCCAATTTGTTCTTTGTGCTTATGGTCGCTTTGGCTATATGGGGTCTTCTCTGGTCCCAAATAAAGCATATAATTATTTTTTTCTAGATCTGTGAAAAATGATGTTGGTATTTTAATAGCCATTGCAATGAATCTGTAGACCACTTTGGGTAGTATAGATATTTTAACAGTGTTGATTCTGCCAATCCATGAGCATGGTATGTTTTTCCATCTGTTTATGTCCTTTATTATTTCCTTCCTCAGTGTTTTGTAGTTCTCCCTGTAGAGGTCTCTTTCACCCCCTTAGTTAAATGTATTCCTAGGTATTTTATTTTCTTTGTTGCTATTGTGAAAGTTATTGAGTCTTTGATTTGGTTCTCAGCTTGACTGTTGTTGGCTTATATGAATGCTACTGATTTGTGTACATTGATTTTGTAACCTGAGACTTTGCTGTATTTATTTATCAATTCCAGTAATCTCTTGGCAGAATATTTGGGGTTTTCTAAATATGAGATCATCTCATCAGCAAAGAGTGATAGTTTGACCTCTTTCTATGAGTGAAAAAACATGTAAATCTACTGAAAAACCCATGCTAAAGGAATAAGGTTGCCTACCATTATCAACTCCAGTGAGGACTTCCTCTATGTTAATGATGAATAATATGAGTATCCTACCATCCACTTCAGCTCTAGGCTTCCTCATACCATTGTAACTGATATTTCTCCAAAGTCTATACATAAATGCATGTTCAGAGGTTATGTCCTGGACCAAGGGATAGTTTTACTAGGAAATAAATATAACACAAAATCACATATCCTAATTTTACAAATTAGACTAATTTATGCAAGATGTTGATACATGAATGATTAGAAATTATGAATTATTATTACATATATTAAATTGTTACTATTATATAATTCAGGTACAGTATTATGAATTTTATCTAGATTTTCTAATTTCATCCTCACAATAAACCTGTAGGGTAGATATTTGTCCCTATTTTATAGATAAGTAAAATAATATACAAACTGCATTTTAAATACTGGTTTTAATAGCTAGTTTTATTGATGATTATCATGAGAGATTATAAAAGTAAGAGTTGACTAATTTGTGCTTTACTTTTTATTGGTGCCTTTCTACCTTCCCAGCTATAGAGTTGTTGGCAATAAGTGCAAAAAGAAAACAGCCACCAGGACTGAAAAAGACAGACAAGAAACATAACTTAAACTCAGAACTTTAAAACTGGCTATTTTGAAACTAACAACTCTCATAATTATAATCATGATAACAGCTGGCATTAGTTAACTGCTTAGTAAATCATCATCACCTTCACGTAGCACTTTTGTTGTACTGAAGAGGAGACAAAGGAGCAGAGATGTTAATCGTGTTCTTTGGACTCCAATATTTTATTAGTGATGATCTTGATTATTTGTTGGTGACAGATGTGTTAAGGATAATTAAATAGTGCTCTATGAAAACTGAAAATGTCTTACATAGGTAAATAATTATCACAATATAAAATAAGGACAGTGTGCCATTTATTTTTTAAATGTTTAAATTTTGGGAAACTTATATATTTCCTGAATATAATTGCCAACAACAAACTCAATTCTTTTGATTTTAATAAAATGTACCTTTTCTTTTGAAAATTTTCAGTAACTTAATGATGGCATTGCTTATACAGAAAACGTATTATGCAAATGACTCCCAATGACGTCTATGAGTTTAGTTAAGCTTGAGAAAAAGTTTGTAATTAACAGATTAGCATTTGAAAAAGACATTTTGAATATGCATAGTAGAAAATTCTGCTTAACTTGTGGGGTGTGTTCATAATGATTATTTCAGAATACATGCATATGCATCTTTTAACATGCAAATATTTGAAACCTTAGTGGATTAGTCCAGATCTGGCTAATTTTTGTTTTTGTTATTGTGTTTTTTTTTTTTTTAGTTAAATGACTAAAATTATAAGTAGGGGATCATTAATATACATTCTGATGTAGATTCTTCTTTATTTCTCTTGGATGTAGTATCTTCTTAAGTATTAAGAACACAATACTCAATACTTTCTATTTATTATTTCTTCAATGTGTATAAAAATAACATTAAGAAAAACAGTCTTAGTATATGCCTTTTCCTACCAAGTATATGCTATGTACTAGGATGTTATAGTTAGGGCTTAATTTACTTTTACATTAAATTGTACTATTGGGGGTTGTTTAGATTTTGGTGATACACACACACACACATACACACAGACATTAAATTATTAATGGAAAGTGGAAAGAATATCTTGTGATTAACTTTTACCTGTATTACATATTTGCTTCAGTGTAAAGCATATTTTCTTAACTATTTCTTTATATAGGTCATGCCCCTCCTTGGTTTAACAAACTCTACTAATTCTTGATTAACTATCAGATATTATTGTAAATATATAGTTTAGCATTGAAAACTGTTCTCCAGTTCAAAGCATCTCTCTTGCTTATTTCTCTTCACATTTCATTCTCATCTGGTCTCTATACTATTTCTTATTATTTCCATAAATGCATGATAATTCAACTTTTCTCAGCCACTGCCCAAATGTTTAGATGAACAATACTTCTGCCATAAGAGCTTACCTAACTTGCTTAGGCCACATGGTATTTTCCATTGCTGAATTCCTACAGTATTTATAGTTAGTTTATTATGTTCCCTACAAAATGGTTATGTAGAAAGTTATAGCTAATTTAAACCTTTATTTGATAAATATGTGAATGCTTTGTCTTTCCAGCTAGAGAAGACAAATCATGTCTTCTATTGGTGTGATCAACCCCATAAAATCTGGTAGGGAGCCGAGGGCAGAAGATGTGGACTGACTTGGCTTACTGAGAGGATGGGCATCTCTTCCTAATGAACTCTTAATTCATGCCCCATTTTGTAACCAAAAGGAATGGTCAGACCTATAGACCAAAAAAATGAGTGAAATATTTTTTTCATACTAGTTTGATCATAACCTGACACTAGAAAATAAGGTAAATAAATGTTGTCTCCTGAAGCCCCTGACAACCCTATGATTCCATGTACTTTAGGTTTTTCCATTTTTCTTTAAAAGTTTGTTGTGATTCTTTCATAATATCTGATGTTTAATTTTAACTTTAAAAATTGGTGTGGTTCATCTTCATTTCAGTGTTTTTGCCTTCTTTTTCAGTTTATTGACAATCTACCCTGTCCCAGGAACTCTTTTGGGCAGTGATGACACAAAACCAATCAAATTCTACATTGGAAAAGCAAAGTAACTAAGAATCACAATGAGTGAGTGCCTAACACTAGTTCCAAGTACTAGGCAAGTGACACCTGAACAGAGTGGAATATAGTTGATGGGAAATATTCCGGGCATGGGAAACAGAATATGCAAGGGCATGAAATAATAAATGTCTCTGAAGAAATCAAGTGAAATACAAAACTGGCTGGACTATCAGGTAACAGAAAGGCTTTATGAGCCATGCTTACACTTTCCAACCTACAAGGAAAAGCAACTGTTCTGCGATTGCTTAGTCAACCCTACCTGAAAATACTTGCAATTGTGTATTTTCCTATAAACATGATCTCAATGGACAGTGAATGAGTCCTTGTACTCTGTAGCATGAATTGTCCAGATTAGATTTGCTGTTCACTTTAGTTTTATTTCCTGAACAATTTTTGACCTTTCTTTCTTTCATTACATCTCAGATTTTAACTGTTTTAAAAGTTATATTTTCCCAGAAACAAAAGGACAGAAAGTTTTCCTGTAGTTTTTCTGACTTCAACATAGCAAGTTTCTAGTTAGACAATAACTTTTCTAAGTCTGTATGTGAAAACTTTACTTTGCATTAAAGATAAGTAAAAAATTTTTTAAAGTGCTGGAAATATCCTTAGAAGTGCATATATTTGTACATTCACCCCTCACTATCTGTGGAGGATTGGTTCCAGGACCTCCTATGAATACCAAAATCTGAGACTACTCAAGTCCCTGATATACAATGGTATAGTATTTGCATATAACCCATGTACATCCTCCCATATACTTTAAATCATCTCTGGGTTACTTATAATACATAATACAATGTAAATGCTATGTAAATAATTGTTAAACTGTATTGTTTAGGAAATAATGACATAAAATAACAGTCTTACGTGTTCAGTACAGATGCAACCATCCATTTTTTCTAAATATTTTTGATGTGGTTTGTTGAATCCATGGATGTAGAACCCACAGATATGGAGGGCTAATTGTATTTTGCAAGCTCTTATAATCAACTATTGGGGTTCATCGTTATTTTCACTGTTTTTTTCCTCTTTTTATGACTGAATTTATTTTCAAACAACTAAATTAATGCCTGAAAATATATTATTTTTCTAACTTATAAGGATATGCAGACCGTAATATGGCTGTTGGAAGATAGCTAACCAGCATCACAGGTGAAATTTTACCAAGTGGCCAGAATAACAAGATTTTATTACATGGACTACTTCTTTTAGAGATTTCTTCTCTGTGGTCTTCAATATTTACCATGCTCCCATAATTATTAATATAAATAAAAAACAGGTCTTAATATGAGGACAGATTTCTCTCTGTAAAGTAGAAGAATAAATTTTATATGAAAGGTTAAGAGAAACAAATGTGATACTCACAAAGCTATCCACAACCATCTATGCCTTATAAAATGTACGTTTACTATCAAATAAATGAATTCTTGATGCACTTAGCAAAACACTAAAAGTATCTCTGCACAGTCAAGGTCATGAATTAAACAAACTCTAATACATTTTATTATAAGCATAATTTGATCTGAGTCATTGTTAGCCTCAGAGTAGACTATGGTAATCAGAAAAATTTGGGGTCTAATAAATTAATTTGAAAATCCGCTATGAAATTATCATTTAACTAGAGTGAATGCTTTACTATTAATAGCATACAAAGATATTTTTTATATCTGAAAACAGAATAAATATCTAAGTATTTGGACTTTTCCACTATACCATTGCTGCTAGTATAAAAAGCTTTCTGCTTTTTTTAAAATTTCAGTTGCTTTTTTAAACTTGAGAATTTAAATAACAATTATGGCAAATTGAAATATTCTCTTTACAACTTTTGTGTTTTCTTTTTTAAAGCATTACTAATGCAACACCTACTCTATCTTAATATTTTCATCCATCCTGCTAGTCATCGGTGAGTTTATTTGGTCTGCATTTAGAACTAGAAAAACATGTGTAATATATATATTTAAAAGGGAAATGAAAATGCATGAAAATATCTAATTGTGTATACTGTTAAGCCAGAGAATTAAAGATGATAACGCTTTTTCACCATTCAGCCAAGCGTGAAAGAGCAAAAGAGATTCAAAACTTCATTAATTGCTCTCACACAACATTACAGGCCACCTGCACTTGAAAGAATTTACATTGGAGCAGATGGATTGCTGAATGCGATATCAAAGATTTTCAGAATGTTTGCTTTAAAAATAAACTGGATTATAAGGCAAGGACAAGCAAAGCATACAATTTACAATGATGACAGAGCTTTTATTACTGGAACATTATTTAAAATATGACTAAAGGCACTTTTTTATCTCTAAAATAAAAATATACACACCGACTACTCTTTAAAATGATGTAAGTGACACATTTAAATTTATAAATGACAATATGTTCACACATTTTAATTTTGCTGTATTTCTTTGGAGCTTTAAAATCTACCTGACTGGTTTCCTTTACCAACTCCCAGATCAATGAAATCCAGCCTTCGCACGATATAATAAGTTTTCAAAACCCTCTGATTATTCAAACCCTTGAATAAAGATTGATCCATATGTAAAATAAGTTTTTAAAAAAGGCTAAGGTTAACTTTTTTTGAGGAAACTCATTTTCACTTGTCATTTGATTCTGATTGAGCACTGCACTTGCATTGATAGGTTTCGCTGTCAATGCATTGATAAGACGCTCTGGGGAATAGCTAGTTAAGATGAAATAGAGCTAACCTAAATACTTATAAGTTCAGATATACTGTGCTTTACTTTTGCAGCATATTTTGATTTTTATATTTTGCAATTTCTTTAGCCTCACCCACAAACTAAGTTTTACTTGGAATTTGCATTATGGTATTTTCAAGTATTCTTTAAACATTCCTATACTAAGAGTTAGCAAACTAGAGCTAGAAGACTGAATCTTACCTGGTGCCTATTTTTTGGAAATAAGGTTTTTAACACAATCATGCCTATTCAATTACTCATTGACTGTGGCTGCTTTTGTGTTACAATTGTAGAGCTGAGTAGTTAACAGACAGCATGGCTTACAAAGCCTAGAAGTTTTACTGTCTGCTTCTTTCCAGGAGCAGTTTACTAACCCTAATATACTAGCACATGTTGTGACCTTGGGCAAGTATTTGTAACCTCTCTGGGCGTTAGTTTCCTCATGTGTAAAATAGGGATAATGATGGTACCTACCATATGTACTTACATATGGATAATAATGATTGCCCACCATTAATAGGGATTATAGAGATAATGATGGTACTACTTATGGTTGAATGGGATAATATAAACTCTTAAGAAAAGGCCTGACTCGTAATAGCTACAAAACAAATGTTACACAACATCAGCATCACCTTCATCATTTTCTAAAAAATAATGCACGGTCGTGGTGACTGAGCATAATAAACTATATTATTGTAGTTTGTATACCTTCCCTAGCCAAACAGTACTGTAGATCTGCAGTCCCCAACACCCAGGCCACAGACCGGTACCTCTGCCCCCTCTGCAAAAATTGTCTTCCATGAAACTTGGGGGGGCGCGCACAGCAGGAGGTGAACATCGGGCAAAGGAGCTGAGCTTCATCTTTCATTTGTATTTAAGCTGCTCCCTCCCCATCACTTGCATCACCACCTGAACTCCACCTCCTCCTCCCCCCGTTTGTGGAAAAATTGTCTTCTGTGAAACTGCTCCCTGGTGCCAAAAAGCTTGGGGACCGCTGATGTAGATAATATGGTTTTGTATTATGATCACGGACTTCAAAGGTGGAAGCCCTGGGTATGAATGGCAGTTTACCCTCTCCTTTGCTGTTATTAATAAGACCCTCAGTAAGTAATGTAAACACTCAAATCTTCTCTTTCTAACTTGTAAAATTATAATAATACTAATAATAATAATATCATCTCCTAATAGCCTGAGTATTATAAAGGGCAAATTAAATAAGAAATATGAAGTAGGGTAAATTGTAAGGTGTAATACAAACCAAAGATTTTAATGCCTAATCAACCTTACTTCAATTCCATGCTTTGCACTTTGGGATAATGAATATGTGTAGTTTTTTAGCCAAGAGGGCTCAAGATTAACCATTTTGTGTCAAATGTTGCCACACGCATCAACATGGATGAAACTTACAGACATAACGAGTGGAGGAAGCCAGACACAGAAGAGCACATACAGTATGATCTCCTTTATGTAAAGTTCCACAACTAGAACGATTAATCTTTCATGATAGAAAAAAATATTTGTTACATTACAGGGTGTGTGTTGTGGGGGGATGTGGGGTATTAATGGTAGAGACTTCTGAGAGGCAGATAATGCTATAGATCTTCATCTGGGAATAGGTTAAGCAAATATGTTCACGTTGTACAACTTCTTTTGACCTGAACACTTAAAGTTTGTGCACTTCATTGTGGGTATATTTACGCTTGAGCTCAAAAACGCTTACAAGAAGAATGAAAGGAAAAAAAAGAAGGAAAGAAAGCAACAAAAGCATTAAGTCTAACCACTTACACTTTTTTCAGAATCTAAAAATCTTTTGCCATCTAATCTATTCACCTTACTCTAGCACTTACACCTACATTTCTCTCCACAGCACTGTACAATCCACCAACACACACACACAAACTCACAACCCTGTAATAATATGGAACTTGTTTTGGTCAAACTTCTCTCCATATAGAATCCACCAACACACACACACATACACACACACACAGACATACATCCCTCTAATAAAATGGGGCTCTACTGTGGCCAACCTTTTCTCCATATAGCGGAGAAATAAGTGATGTTTTACAGAATTGACTTTCTATTTTTCTCTTTGTATAAAACTTACGATCTCTGCTTTTACCTGAATTATTTTCTTAACTACTTTAAGGCATTATAACTGCCGTGGGACCCACACATCACAGTCACTCCATATCATAATTCATTCTTGTGCTATTTTCCAAAGTTTCGTTTGAATTTTATTTTATGTACGTATATATCCCTCCTTTTCCCAAACTATATACATGTTTCATGAAGACAAGGCAGCAAAAATATTTTAATAGAGAGCTACGTTTATAGTAGCGATCAAATATATTTAAGAATTAAATTTCACTTATTTCAAAAAAGATAATGTTCTATATAGTACAAAACCAAAAAGTATAAAAACTATGAAGGGAAAATTAAGTCTCTATCTCACCTTAACCTTTAAGAAACCCATTCCCCCTTTCAGAAGTAACAAATGTTGCTGCTTTTCTTGTACAGATGTCCATTAGTATCTGTAAATAATCTGTGCATATGCATATAGCTTTGCGTTTCACAAAAATGGTAGCTTGCTGTAAACATTATCTTATATTGTTTCCTTAAGTGAATCCTATATCTTGAACATCTTTCATATTGATAAAATGAATTAAGAACACCCAAAGAAGTCATGGAATCATAGGAACATGAAATTATAGAGCAACATTCTCTTTTTTTAACCGAATAACTTTGCAAATACGATAAAATTGTCTTCATTACATCATCAGTGTAGACTGTTCTGATAATTGTTTTTGTAATTTTGGGAAGGATTTAAAAGAAAACCCAAACTATGTGTATATATTGAACTATGCTGAAAACTTTTTTCCACTTTGTTCATGTATAATTGCTTTCCCTTATCCTTCACATAAGTGTATTGAATAAATATTTAGTCTATTGTTTTTGAAGTCTACACTGAAAAATATGTGAAACATTCGTATTTTTTCTTATTTGTTTGTTGCAATCTGGCTAGGGGTTTATATAAATTATATTTCAGGACTTTGTACTTTACCAGATGTTGAGCAATATTCTGCTAAGATGTAAGTACAAATGGTTTCACTCTTGATTCCTTTGTACAAGTGAAAAACAACTTGGAATTCTAAACAGATTAGAAATAGAGGTTGCTATTTGTTTGGGCTCTCTCAGAAAAGAAGGCTCTCTCTGACAAATCCCTCTGCTTATTAGACAAAGTGCAAAAGCGTTGCATCTGGAGTTCATAAGCCATTGTTTTATGGAATTGATCCATCATACAATCCCTTCTACTCTTGAAATAAACCCAGGAGAATTTGTTAAGTAAGATGCTATATGCACACTTACTAACACATTCACTCACACACACACCCCTCTAAACACAAGTGGGCTCACATTAGAGACTTGTGCCCTTACAAAAAAACTTATACAGTGGAATTGCAACATATTTTTCAAATTGGCATTTATTGTTTTAAGATTGGTTATCTTTTAAGATTTTTGAGTTCAGCTGCAGGAATTAGTCTCCTTCCTTAAAACCTATAACCCCCTATTTTTTTAATTGAAAATGCTTTATGATATATTTCCTTTCAATTGAAAAGAAAAAAAAATAAAGCTGGAATTATTTTTGAAACACATCATCCCCAGACATTTCAGAATTTATTTTTCTTCTTCAAATCTTGAAGCACATGTTATTTCTTTCACATCTTTAGACTGTCAGGATCCAAATTGTTCATTCCAAGAGAATAAAATGTAAAGAAACATTCAGCAAGTAGCCATATATGTGGGAGATGGATTTTTAGAGGATTTTAGATATTTGAGAGGAGTTGCTCATAGATTCTGCTGCTTTCAAAATTCCTTAGGATGCCATTCTGAAGAATGACTGCAATTCAGATCACTGAAGTGCTTTTGATGTCTTATTTTTTCTTTTGCAGATTGTAATCCACATGTTCAGAAGGCCTATCCCTAGAGTATAATTTAATGTAATTGGCAGTCATTGTTCCTCCAAAAGTTTGAATTAGATTAACATAAGCATGAATGAAACTGGTAAAATAACCACATACAGATTTTATTTTTTTTCCTTTAGGATCAGTGACAATATTATGTGTAAAATTGACATTTGGCTATTAGGTCTTCATTGAATCACTCGAAATTTGATTAAAAGTGGATATTTCAATGTACAGTAATTTAGGTTCATGAAAAACTCTAAGATCTCCCATTTAGTTATTGGGTTTATTGAAGAACAGGGTATTTTATGTGTGTAGTGATGAATTTTGTTCTTTCTCTTTTTACGCTAAGATCCAATACAGACTGCAAAACTGACCAAGCATGAAATTGTTTTTAGAGATTGTGGGAGCTCATTTAGAT
This sequence comes from Daubentonia madagascariensis, assembly GCA_023783475.1. Classification (NCBI taxonomy): domain Eukaryota; kingdom Metazoa; phylum Chordata; class Mammalia; order Primates; family Daubentoniidae; genus Daubentonia; species Daubentonia madagascariensis. The sequence goes on along the minus strand of JAKFHU010001684.1, from coordinate 15,537,756 downwards.
GGCAAGAATCAGAGGAACAGTTGTTAGTAAAACTGTGTGTGGAAAGGATGATGGTAATGGATAGGGAAGAATAAAGGTAGAGCGGTATTAGTGTAGGGCAAAACCATTCTACTGACAAACACATTTCTGTAGAGTATTTTGCATGTTAAGCCAGTACCCTTAAAAGCATAAAAGTTTTTGGGAAAAAAATAGTCCTCATTGTTCCGACTTTTTTTTTTCTGGACACATACATGGGAGGAAAACTGGTATGGGTTTTGTGTCTTATGGTAACTGCTACTGCAAAGCAATTAGTCTTCATTATGGCTGTGCTTATGCAATACTAATTAACATGTCTGTTGTGCTGTTTTCCTTATTTGACCATGTGACAGCCCACAGGTCTGACACCCTCTGTGAACCAACAGCTGAGGAAATTTTCAACATGGCAGATTTTTTACAAAATACACCCAAACAAAAATGTAATCACACTTTTCCTGAACAACTGCATTAACAGAATGTGTTACAGCCAATCTACAATTAGAGAGGATTGCATTCATTTGTACTAAGGAAAAAATAAAGGAGACTGGAGCCTATTCAAGCATATGCATACAAATGATTATACCTTGGGTCCAGAATTTAAAAGTGTAATAACACCGTATTACATTATCATGGAGAATATCATCTACCACTACAATCAGATTTAGTAAATTGTCATTAAAAGTTTGAAGCAAAGTTGTCAATATATTTATAGCACTGTTATGGACCTCTATAGTGACTAGCTAATTTAGTAAACCTGTACATGCTACGAATTTTAGAGTCTGGACATTGGTGAATTTTGTTTTTGTTTGTTAGCTTTTGTTGTGAGTGAGACAGAGGATGCTGTGATTGAAAAATCAGATACAAGCTCTGGCTACATGGATTGTACAGTCCAGTGGGTGAGTTGGGACAGACACTTTGGGCTTAACAAATAAATATAAAATTAACACTATGATATGAAGGAAGGAGCTTGATGCTCTAAGATTGTAATAGAAGTATTTGGCCAAATTGCAAATTGAGGAAATTGTTCTTTAGAAAGTGAAAATTGAGTGGAAACCTGAAGTAAGATGGGAGGTTAAGCAGATGAGCTGAGGTTAGACCACCAGATCACACACTTAGCTGCAAGTCAGAATCACCTCAGAAGTTTTTGTTTTCTGTTTTGTTTGTTTGTTTGTTTTCTAACTTACTGATGCCTGTATCCCATTTCTAGAAAATCAGATTTAATTGTTCAGGGTATGTCCTGGGCATGGAGACTTTTAGAATATCCCCAGGTGATTTTAATGCACAGTACAAGTTCAGAACAATTGATCACAATATTCTAGACAGATGGAAAAGGCTTTGTGGTAAGAGGAAGCATGGCAAAAATCTTAATAAGGCTTAAAAATCTGTTGCTGCTCCTACAGGGCAAAGAGAACAGGGAGCTGGGGAGAGGCACATGCATCATGAGAATGAAGAGCTAGGAAAGAAGCCTTGTAGGCCATGATACAGATTCCAGGTTTTGCTAAATAGTAGCAGGAAGCCATTCAAGTCTTTTGGTAGATGTGTTACCCCAACACCTCTTCTTTTTTCCATGAAAATTATAAAAGGTGTTGACTTTGCTTTTCTTGAATATTTTTGACTTGTTGACCTGTATGTGCCTTTAAATTAGCAGAATTTTTTGACATTAAGTGGTCAATGGAGAAATTGAAAGCTTTCTTTTTATTCAGTCTGGAGTTACCACAAAGTTGGAAAATGTATAAAAAGATCAAGATGGTTCTCAAAGAGTCATTAGCTCAACCTCCAACCCTTCTGGTCTCCCAGCCACCAAATGTGGATCTAAGCTGGGCTATACTTCATTGAGCTTTCAAGTTCAGCTACATGTGGCCATCATCTAGGGAAATTTTTAAAAATACTCATGTCTATCTAGGCCAAAGTCGGTCAATTTCGGAGTGATACCTAAGCATAATTTTTGAGGTTCCATAGAGAGTTTTACTGTTTAGCCAGAGTTAATAACCACTGATCTACTGGATAAATCTCTTCGGATTTAATTAAATTTGGGCACATTGATCTTAGGATTGCACTGGAATCTCTTGGCTTTTGAAAATGAGAGAAAGTTAAAATGATCACCTCAAGATATTTGCTTAAATGTACTCTCTTCACAGAATAGAGATGAGTCCTTTCCAGGCAGATCCAGTTAAAGGAAACAGCCTCCAGAATGCTTGGTGATGACATGACAGAATCCCTACCTCCTCTGGAATTTTGCCATCGACTGTATCACATTTCCAATATTGTGTTTTCAATAGTCTGTCACCTAGGATCTAACTTTAAACATTTGTACTTCTATCACTTGGTTCTGAATATTTTCCCACATTTGTGTCAAGTCCACACAATTTTATCAATGCTGCTGCTTTTCTAGACTTCAGTAAAACTCAGAGTCTGTACATTTAAGGGAAGACAAAGAAATCAGCAAACAAAAGACTTAAAGGAAGTTTTTACAGAATAGAAAGGGAAGGAAACAGACCTTGAACATTGGTAGAAAGGAGGAAAAACAGACCACGTCTGGAACAGAAGGCCCATTGACATGAGAAGGCATACGTATGGAGGTCAGAAAGAGGAAGAAGAGTCGCTGGACTATTGCCAAGAAGGTTCAACACCAGGTGGCAGCTGAATGCCTCTGTCAATGAATGGCTACCTAAGGAAGCAGGGCATCAAGCTGGTGGGTTTTTCAGCAAAGCCTCCTCCATCAAATGCTGCATGGCCTTAGAACCATCAGAGGATTCAGCAATAGGGAAATGAAGCCTTTTGGGTGAAGAATACCAAGGAAACTCTGAAGGCTGTGACACAGATGAAGGGAAATTCTTCAGCATGAATTGAACAATATTTAAACAAAGTCTGAAAGTGAGAACTTAGAATGAGTGTTAGAACCATACCAACTAGCACCAGGGAAAACAGGGATGTTTAATAATAATTTTTAGGAACTCAAGTATGTAAGATGATTTTCTAAAGTTCAAAGTTAGCAGATTGTACTTTTCACCGCTATGAAATTTCAGAGCTGGGAAGGAACTCCCAAATCATCCAGTCCAAACCCCTCTTTTAATGAATGAGAAAACAGAAGCCAAATGATTTGCTAAGAAAAGAAATTTTTGAGAGCTAGGCCTAGAATCCAGACAGCCTCTCTCACAAGCCGTTTGTCTTCTCACTCTATCCTGCTGCCTTCAGACCAGGGCAAAATAGGAGACTGAAGTGCAGTGAGGAGGTTTCTGTTAGTCATGGGAAATTGTAATGAGGGTTATTTGATACCGGAAAAGTATAGTGTTGAAATAGGTCCACTGCAACAATCACAGCTGACTGATAGGAAGTTACCATCAGGAGAGCAGTGAACACAACACTTTGGTTGAGATTCAGGAGACTTGCGTTTAAATACTTTTCTGTTATAGACAAATTCATTTCTCATTCCTGTATTCATCTGTGCCTTCTTTGTGCATGACAGTATGCTTGGCACTGTAGAAGAGGTGGTGCAATAGACTATACCCCTAGGGTGCTTACAGTTTGTATGGAAGATAAGACTGTGTGTATATAATTAAAATAAAACCCTAATCGTAAAAAGTGTTGTAAGATCTACAACAGATCAGTAGCCAGGGCATTTCAGAAGACAGAGGAGTTATTTTCATCTATTGGAACCAATCGAATTGCTGAAGTCAAGGAAATTTCATGGAAAAAAATAGAAATGGAACTAGATATTGAATGATAACTATGGTGTACATGGTGAGGAATAAAAAGAAAGCATTTTATTTTTTTATTTTTTTTAAACTGTGTCATTTAAATAATCTAATCTTTTTTTTTCTTTTTTTTGATTTTTTTTTTATTTCAGAATATTATGGGGGTACAACACTTTGGCTATATATATTGCCCATGCACTGCCCATGTCAGAGCTACCCACGATTGAAAAGAAAGCATTTTAGAAAGCGGGAAAAGAGAGGCACACATGAACAAAATTAATGCTTTTTGACTGGATGAGAAATATTTTTGAAAATAAGGTTGGGAAGGTGAGTTGGAATTAGATCCTAAAATATTAGGCTAAATATGTTTAAATTGACATTGAAATGGGTGAGAGGGGAGTGGAAGAGGTAGAGATGGAAGGTGTGGTATCAGGATGTGTTTTAGGAAAAGCCACTTAGGAGAAAACCAAGGGTAGTCTGGGGAGAACAAAGACTGAAAGTCTAGGTCTCATAGGTCATGATTGCAAAATCTCAGGTCAGACTAACAGAGAGTGGGACAGAGAGGAACAGCCTTAAGAACAGCCCAGATGGAAGACATAGAAGAGGAATGACAGGCAAGGTCGGCTAACCAGATGGACTTGGGGAAGGGAGATGGAGACCCCAAGTTGGTTTCAAAGATTCTGAGCCTGGGTGACATGAAGGAAGGCAGAGTCATGAAAATGAATGTGGCATGTAAATATTTCAATAACACTCATCATATTCTCATACTTTGAAAAAAATACCTCATTCTTTCTCTCCAAAATATACAAATGTGTCATACATATTATATATTGTATATATACAACATGCAGGCAAAGGCAAATGTTGTAACTTTAATCACTTTTGCAGATTAGCATAGATTTAGAGCAAAAGAGAAATTGATACAGAATTAAATAAATTATGCAGTAAGAAAATAGAATTTTTATTATTGCTGTTAGTCAAACTGTAGACTCTGCCTAGAGTTTTATCATTTGCTACGCTGCCTTTCATATTCCAAAAAAATCTTCTAGGACAGACTTATTTAGGGGGTTGATTTAGTCTACACACCAGCCACTCAGAATTGAAGATAATCAATAGTAGCTTAAGATTCAGGCCCTCACTGGATATTTAGGCAGGGACCCAAAAAGATAGTTATTCCTTCTAACTCAATTTAGTATAATGTAGGGAGCATGAATGTAGCAGCCCACCCTATCAGTTCTTTTTTCTAATTTTGAGGAGGTTATTTTTATATCAGTCTTTGGAATTTGTAGTTCTGTCTTTGCTATGCTACAAAAATACTGACACTAACAGACTTAAATTAAAAAAAGAAAAAGAAACTGTTGCTAAGAGGAAGAGGAAACTGTGGTCTATTAAACCTAGCTCTTTTGCCATGTCAGGGATGTTCGTTACTTTTCAAATAAACCCCATGATTTTTTATTTCCTTTCTCATTCTTTCTCTCTGCCTCAGGTTTTTAAATTAAAATCTCACCATTTCTGATAATGGCTGTCTCCAGAATTCCTTTATAGAAGGGGTTTAGGGGCTGCAATCTGGCTGAAATAGAGGAGTTGGGGGACTTGTTTCAAACTTAAATTGAAGTAGGCATATTTTTAAATTAAAATTATATATTACTGGTTTAAAAGGATAAAGTTTTCTAAAGATGACTTTATACTTTCCATAAGATTTTTAAAGAGTCTAATTTCTTAACATTATTATTACTAATATTATTATCAGGATAATAACTAATCGAGATGGAGAGACTGGTGTTAAACAAATTTCCACCATTGCTGATACTATAATTAATTGCACTGGCAAAATGTAATTTGTGAAATGGTACTCAATGGCAGCTCGTAACTACTTATATGGAGCACCAGTCACTCTCCTGCAATTTCATGTGTATGTATTGCTCCAAAATGATAGAATAATATAAATATATTTTATATAGAAATCCATATATTTATTCATTTATTCATCAAATATTTGATGAGTTTCTATCACACCTATAGTTGTGGATAGCTAAATTCACACATGAACAAAAACAAAAATAAATTTTGTATGCCACTCATGTGCAAAATGGATATAGACCCTCAGCTGAAAAATCCCTTTTAAGCCCTCATTGTTCTCTTAATAATAGATAAAATGATACCTTCCTTTTAGTTTATAAGCCAACTTTCAAATATTTTAACTCTCTTCCTAGAGACACAGTTAGTGTGGCGGTTAAGTACATGACTCGGGAGCTAAACTGCCCAATTTTGTCATAGAATTGCTGTGTGTCCCTAGGCAAGTTACTTGACCTCTCTGAGCCTCAGTGTTCTCATCAATAAAATGATAACAACAGTATCTACCTCATAGAGTTGTTGTAAAGATTGATTGAATTAATACACATAAATTACTTAGAACAATGCCTTGTTTGTAGTGAGCACCTAATATAAGTTTAACCAATCTTCTGAGTAAGGCTTTACTTTTCTTCATTAGGTCTATATAAGCATCAGGCTTACTTCCTTACCTTCCATAATCAACTCTAAATAATTGTGGGCCATACTAGCTAAGCAAATGATATCAATAAGCCAATAATTTCACCTGTGTGTATTTCTGTATATTTAATGTACATTCTTGGACCAGAAATTCTTAAAAGTTATTTTGATGTGGACACCAAATCTAGGTGATAATGCCAAATTTTTAAATATCTTCTCTATCATGTTCCAGCTCATTCAATTATTATGACAAGTTTTAAAATCAACTGTAATTTCAAGTATCTATTGAAAAACATGTTAAGTATCCTCTAAAATGATAAAAAAGATAGAAGAATACATTAATATAGCTGAAATATAGACTTGGAAAGCAGCAACAGTGGCTGTCTATGACCTTTTTATTGAGAAAGTGACCCAGAAAATGGCCGAGGAAATTTCATCATTTATTTCCCACTTCTAAACCGAAGTCTAAGACGCCTTTAAATCCCCATAGGATATAGTTGGCTTTAGGTTGTATATAAAATACAAATTGAGTCAGGGAATGTTTTATCTTTATTGCTCAGATTTTTTTCCATCAGCTTCTAACAGAAAACCACATTAATATTTCCTTTTTAAAAATGCACAAATCACCTTTAATTATAATCTCTCCATAGCTGGAATTCATGGGACTTAATGTGCTACCAAATGCAAAGATAGATCTTACTAATTCTCTAAAAATATATATTTGTTTCTGGGTGTGTACATACAATAGTACCTCCATGCCATGTTCTTTCTGTATTGCCACAAAACACTATGGATTAAATTGTTTGCCCAGCACACCATATTAATTTAGAAATTTGAATTTCTAGAGTATTTTTTATGTTTACATATAGATTGCACAGCTTGGACACTCGTTGAATGAGCTGTGGAATGAATAAAAAAATACCAGATAAATGAAGTTCTTGTATAAACTACAGGAGGTGAAAATAACTCATTTGTATAATTGACTTTGGAGTAAGGCAGGATTGTTTTTACATCACTCTGATTCCTATGGGAAATGTTAAGTATTTCCTGTTTATAACAGAGTGAAAATGTATACGTGTATTTAAGCAACTAATATGAAAAAGCACCTACTGTGTGAATTTATGCAATAATCTCTATGTCTTGCCTTCGTAATGCTTGTATTTCAGTAGGGAAGAAAGGTAAGTGAGAAGGCAGTTAAAACACAAGGGTTTCTTATAACTGAAAATTTGGGCCCTTTGACTATATTTTATACAGCATGGGTGGTAATGGTTGTGTTAATTAATCTGATTGTGGTAATCATTACATGATGTGTGTTTGTATATACATATCATATATACATATATACACACATATATCTCAAATCATCATATTGTACATCTTGAATATGTTCAATTTTTATTTAACAATTAAATATTTTACTTATATGGCCAAGTGCTAGGGCTATACAGAAGTTTCTCTGGGGATATTGAAGGTGGCGCTTTAGGATCATTAAACATTTTGAGGAGAATTAAATTTCAACTTTGCCTGTGTAAGAAGTTGTCGTGCTAGGGGCTTCCTTTCCAAATGAAGTGGGGAGTGACTCAAAATTGACTGATGTAGCTCTCTTCAGTGGGGTAGCTTTCCTTCTCAACACCAAGTAACATGTCTCCTAGGTGTCCTTAAAGTTTCAACCTATAAATATTCTACCTCATTAAGCATAAGGACCAGCCATGGACATATGCCACTAGTGTCCACTTTCCTTCAGAGATTTAGGGTGATGAGAAGACAAAGGGTCTGCTTACCAGATGGAGCTTGTCAGATTAGCAATTGGAGGAGAGTAACTATCACTGTCATATTGTTTTTTTGAAGCACAAAGAACCCCCTTTGTATAACGCACGTGCATATTTAATAGTTTAAAACAAAAAAGCTCAGCAGAAGGTTGGCTAGTGGTTGGACCTCTAGGCTGAGTGGCCATTGCCTGAAGGCACGTTTCTGCTTTCCTAATAATAAGGGACATTAGCAACCAGTGGCTTGAGAAAGGCAGAGTCAAATAAGTCTCTTGGGGCTCAGTCGGCCACATGAAGTGAGAGCCGTTAGACACAGCAATGAGATTACTGCTCCAGAAAGGGTTTACCACATATGTTACCACATAGACTTTACGGGGCTGCCAGCTCGCTGAACTTACAAATGTCAAACATGATTTAAAAGGTTATTATACCATTGAGAAGGAAGGAAGATGATTTTCCATCAGCAAAATTTCTATTTTATTCCATGGCACATACTCCATCTTATGAAGTCCAATATTACTAAATAACCTGCTTTTATCTTTAATAAGTGTTTTGAAGACCTTAAATTGGAAGAACTATTTTAGCTTTATTTGTATTAGAAAATTTGATCTTTTCTGGTCGAATAACAGTGTGGTAAATACAGTATGTGTATCTATGGATTGTGCTTATAAGATTGTTCTTTGAGGGGAGTAAATTTGTCTGTAATGTGTCAGTTAGGGGGAGGATACATAGGTAAACTTCAGTTTTTGGTAAATGCATTTGTAAGTCTGCAATATTTCACGCTAAAATGATCAGATGCAGTTCTCTAAATTGCATTATTTATTTCCTTTTGAGTTTTATTGTAACTGGACTTTAAAAGAAGCTACTTTTCCAGCTCTTGACCCCTTTGGGAATATTAATTTACTCAATAAGGACTATTTGTTGTCCTCAATAATGAGTTAATTTAAGCACAGTTATATTTGAAAAGTTTCTCAATAAAACTGGATGACTTTTTCTTTGATTTTAAGGAGATTTTGACTCTTGTTTTGCAACATTTGAAAAATAAATAAATCTTCAAGTGTAGCTGTTAAAATACACAATGAACACCACATTGCGGAAGTGGAATTTTTAAACATTGCATTTGTATTCGTAAAAGAGGGTAAAACAAGAGATTTCAACTGTCCTTTTGGTAGCAATTGTCTCTCGATTTCCTAGCAAATCACCCTGATTGCTATTTCTGAGTGAAAGACTATAAAACTGAAGGTTGCCTACATATCCATGTCCCAGACTGTGCCATGCACAGCAATACATCAGCACTATAAGCTGACACATTTGGGGATGGTGTTCTCAGGTGGGATATAAAAAGGATAGAAAAATACAGTCTATGCTGTTGAGATATTTTCTGTTTCCCTCTTTATCATCAACTCTGAAACATTAAGTTAAAATCTGTGAATTCACTCATGTGGGCATGGGCATTGTCAAAATTAAATTAAAGCTTATGGAAGGAAGTATTCTCAACCTGAAGGATAACATCTTTGCTCCAAGTTAGCACCTAGATATCATTTGCCAAAAGTGCAAGTGACAAAAATAGAAAAATAAAACAAAAAAATTACTTTAAATTTTGAAAAAATTCCAGAGTTCTTCCATGTGAAAATAATACTAAAAAAGATTAATTTTTTTCAAAGTTCTCCACATGGAGTATGAAATTAGCTTTAAAACCTTGGAATAAAAGTGAGCCTGTATATCTACATAAGAATTAATGTGTGCGTGTGTCTGTGCCCTTTTTTTCTTTTGAGGATTTTACATAGTATATATTTATTTCAGGTAACTTTATTGTCATATAAATAAAAATAAATCTACAAGATATGGAAATATTTTTGGTTTAAGAAATAATTAGACCATCCTATTTTTCCCTGTTCTTTTTCATAGTAACAATAGAAATAAGAAATCATTAAAACACTGAGTGAAAATAAATATATTTCCTACCTTAGTTTTAAAATTGGATCACATAATAAATTTATTGCAACAATTTATTCTCATATTCAGTAGCCTATGACATATTTTGATATTGGATTTTAAAATAACCCTGTTTAAAAATTTCAAAATATTATTTTTTCTAATTGGATGAAAACTCCCTTTACAAATCTCTCACCTGGTTTCTTTTAATTGAAAATTGTTAGCATATATGAAATACAATTCTATTAAATATGAAACCATATATACTTTTTTAAAGCATTCAATTATTTGGGTAAAGCAATGTAAATGTATAAACTCAAAGTTACAAGGTATGATTGTTAATATGATAACATATATCTCACATTAAATTGTAAAATGCAACAAAAGTGTTCCTTCTATAGCAAAATCTTGGCTTCTATTAAAATAAACATACATTTTAGAAATGTTCTGTGACCTTACTCAAGAGGTAAGTTCACTAACAGATCAATTCAATAAACTATTTTATGGAAGCCAAATAGAAGATGGGCACATAAACCACATAACATGAAACTTGTTTATGTCAGTCCATACATGGGAGGGAGTTATTTTCCTACTGTGGTTATATTTCCTACTATGGTTATATAACAACAAAAGCTATTCATTGATATCACAAATCAGAGGAATGTCTAATCCTAGAATCTTTGTTTTCAAAAGTTACCACAACATTTTTTTGAGAAAGCTTAGCTTGAAAATCGAATGTCATGCTAAAATTGTTTTGCTCCTATCAGAAACAAGGCATTGTGTACGAAAGGCATTATCTGCATTTGACAACATAAAGTATCACTTTTCATTCTCTTTATCCTTGAAAAATGTTCAATAATGCATCCTTATCACTTCTTCTTCAATGCCAAAATGAGTACCTTATCACCTTAAAATATCTTATTTCACAAAACAATTGTAACGTATGTAGAACACAGCTGTCTGGAAAATAGGGCACTTCCAGCGTTTGTGATAACTAAACTTCATTGAATGAGGAATCAAGTGACACACGCCACCTTGCTCTTGCTTACTCATTCTAGTTCATTTATGTTGATTGGTGGTATGAAAAGGGTGATGGGGACATGCCAAGCTGGTGAGTTCTCTGTGTCCAAATAGAATTAACTATCCTGGAACCATGCAACCTAACACCGATAATACTCCTTAATATTAGAAAATTATAGTTTAGAAAATATTCTCTAGAAATTAAGCCAACTATTTCAAAATATAATTTATTATGTTGGCTAAGGGGTTGCAAACCCAAAAGCATACAGAGGTCAAATGAATGAAGTCAACATGGGTAGTCTGCAGTGAACTGGACTGTGCAAGGCATCTGCAAAGACATATTTTCTTTGAACACTCTGCCAGCAACTTTCCCCACCTCCAACTTCTTCACAAAGGCCTACCCACTCTTTATTCCCCTTACCATACATTTTCAAAAAACGGGGGTGGGAATACTTTTGTCAAATCTAGGAAACATGACATTTCTTCTAGAAACAACCTGAGTTATATTAAAAATATTGACAATATATAAGTTGGGTAAATGTGTTTTTAACTTCATGAAAGGAGGAAATTTCAATTTTTTTTTACTAAATTGCATTGATACAAAGTATAAAAATTCAGTCTGTATATAAGAATTGTTAAATGTAAATACAAATTTGGAAATTTTCAGAAAATGTAGCATTCATTCTTTTATGTGAGAGATAAGTCTAAGCCAAATATTAAGCCATGTTCTATGTAGGTAGGAATATCTTATTTAAATTCTCTGACCTCCTTGGCATTCTGATTAACATTACCATCATCCATCTTCTAGTGATACATAAATAAAAGCGTAATGAAAGATAAACACCAGAACAAAGGAGTTCAGAGGATACTGAGCATTAATCTAGATGGGAGAAAGAACCCTAAAGTGGTCTAGGACTCTAAAAATTGTTTCAGTGACACTGGACACATCCACATAGACTGGTAGAAAAGAACCTGGGAAGAGAAACAAAGGAACGTGGGTGCTAGATACTAGATATAGATACTAAAGTGTATGTTGAAGAATTTAAATAGTACCATTAGTGACCATTCTTGTGGTGTGGTAACTTTATGGAGCCATGACATGCTAGTAAAAATAATCACCATCTATCAACTTTGATGAAATGTGTGGGCCCAGGGAATTCTATAACTTTTAAATGTCTAAAATGCCTATGTTTATATGCAAATGTATTATTTCACTCCTTCCTCTTCAAAATTTGTAGCTAACTTGATTATACGATATTCCTCTCAGATTAAGAAACTCATACCTAGAGAAGTTAAAGTAGCTGAATGTATAGCTATACAGACAGGAAATAGCTGATCTGGGATTCAAGGTCTTCAGACTTTTAGTTCAATATTTTCTCCAATATAAATTAAGTAGCTAAATGAACACTGGATCCTAATTCTGACTCTACTAATGCAGGCCATATATACCCACATTATGAGGCTGAAATTAGGCCATCAGTTGTTTTCGTTTGTTTTGTTTTATTTTGTTTTGTTTTAATCCCAAGTAATTCCAATTTGTGGCTAGGATTGAGAACCACTAGTTTAGAATCTTAAAAACCAATATTTATTTTCCTGTTACTTTATTTTCAACATTCTAATGAATATCAATTGCTATTAAGCCTCACATTTATATACTCACAATATATAAACACATAAATGCATCATTCACAGAAATATAGTTTCTGTGCTTAATTATCTATCCTAAAAACAGATTTAGGAGATTCAGGAGAAAGGCAGAATGTGATACCATTTAGAAGAAAAAGTAAAAGGATGCTTCTTTTGTAGTTGTTTTATTGCTAGATCCTTGTGCTTTGCTCTAGAGGGACCAGGAAGTGCTTCTGTAGATTGAATATCTATAATGTGCCTTTGTGCTTTTGGAGACAGGCATTCATTCACATTCTCCTAAAAGAAGCCACTGGATGATGATGCAAGGCTCATTATTAGGACTGCCAAGTTGAGCAAAGAAAACATTTGTGTTAATTGTACTTATCTGGCAATGCTACTTCTAAGAGCGTGGCTCTCAAGTTAATCTCTGGACCAGTGTTTTAAGCTTCCTTCCCGGATGAGTGAAGGCAACATCCGTGTTTGTCAAAGACAAAATGTCATCCTTCTCTTTCTTAGAGACATTGACCCAGCTGACACATCTGTCTGGAAAATCCAGGAAGAATCAAACATTAATAACAGCAAGAACCATGTTTGTGTCAGTGATACTGTTGAAGCGTCCATAGGGAGATGACTCTGATTTTTAAGCACAGATACTTGTAGAACAGCAAGAGTAAGGCTTAGAAGAAGTTAATGCCAAAAGTGATTTCCTTCATTCCTTAATACTAAATCTTCCTACAGATAATTCGTAGTATATGAAAATAAAAAAAGTAATGATTCAACATTAGCTCTTTCTTCCATTAAAAAAGTTTGAAGACTTCAAGTTCATTTTCTGTGTACTAATTTGGCCATGCAGAGATTCTTCATTCAGAAAAAGACCATCTCTCCTAGGAGTCCAGTGACTAAGAGAAGAAAATTTCCCCTTATTTTAAATTTCTTTGAATGGATCAACTACGCAATTTCATGTACACATAAATTTAAATCTAGAGCCCATTTATGGCAAAATGAACCGTCCCTTTTAGGAAGCCATAGATAGTCTCTGAAAAGTTTTGGATTAATGGACATCTCTACATTTCTACATAGAGTGTTGCAGCCATGATGAGAATCTATGAGAAATTAAATTGAGAAAGATGTTTTTCGAGACTCTGCAAAAGAAATGAATTTATTTTTTGTGTCTGGATAACAATAAAGCAGATAATAGAGCAAGACAATGGATCCAATTCCATTTGGAGTATAAAATCCCTTGCAATTAAGGACAGATGAGAAAAAAAGATTTATCTTGTGTCTATTCATATTGCAGTTCAGTTCAAATTTGGTTCCCAAGAAAAGGAAAGATATTAATTTCCAGAGAGAGCAATTGTCTTTCAGTCAAATTTCAAAAAATTGTGCGTTTCTTTCCCGTTGAGATATCTCAAAATTAAATGGTAGTGTGAAAACTTATATAATTTTGTTTCTCTTGAGACTCAAGCTCTGTTTTTCAGAATAGTTGTCCAGTATCCTGATAGATGAAAATAATTTAGAACAACCCTGTTTTATAAGACCAAGATTCACTGATTCAATGTCTCACTATTTGAACATAGAATTCAATGTGGATAGTAGTGATGAGCTTTAAGTGAAAAAAAAAAAAGCCCATAATGGATTAGGTCTGATATAGCCTTTTAGTCATGAGTGAAGAGGCTATAATGTAATGTAAGCACTCATGAGTAATCAGATGTCTTCTGATAAGTGAATAGCAATGTCATAGCAGAAGTAATCCACTATACATTTTATTATGAATTTTTGTGGGTAGATTTAAATTCATTTTCTGACTCATTTGATTTATTTAATCAAAACAAAATCTAAGATGAAAAAATTGATTTTTGTAATAAGAGATTTACCCCAATATATGCATTCATTTCTATTTCTTTCTTTTCTCCATTAGTTGCCTGGGCTATGTGATTTGTGCAATCATTTTTTGCAGCTTTGTTTCAGGTTTTTCTCAAAGGCCACGCAACTATGTACCTCAAGTGATTCAAAGAATGTTCTGTTACTTTCTGTGCACTAGAAAATTCCAGCATTTTCAGTAGCTCTGATCAGGTGTGTCTTTGCTGTGATTTGTCAGATTCCACAGATAAGCCGTATTTTCACAAAACTGGATTTTACAAGATGTAGTCAATTAGAAATATATGTGGCTATTTCATTGACTTCTATTGTTTTGCTCTTAACTCATCTAAGATCTAAGGCTAAGATCATCATAACCTTTGCTAAGACTACAATTGCTGAACATATTTAGAAGCCACTGAGTCAGTGATTAAGAACAAAAGGGTGTTTAATAAAAGTGTTTAATAAAAGTCCCCATACAACAGTCTTTAATAATACTGGTTAATAAACATCCCCATACAACAGTCATCATGGCCAACAGTATTACCTGCAGGAAACTAGAATTCAACTGGATTCACCTGAACAAAACAAACCTACTTAACTTCTTAACTTTTGAGAGTTCTTGCTCTATGTTAGATAGTAGGATATGTTTTAAGTGAGATTACTGATCTCTTTTCCATAATCAATTGTTTTTGACAAACAACTATTTCATCCTTTCACCCTCATCACTCAAAACTAATGATTCAGAAAACTTTTATAAAATGCAAAATTTTCATCGTCTTTTAGCAATTGTTCATATATGTGATAGCCAGTTGAATTCCAGATTTTTTCAAATTGTTTCTATAACTAACATTTGAAACTTTATGAATAAAAAAACAGGCACAGAAATTTTTTATTTACTGAATATTTTTATTATTACATACCTACACAATTTTCAAAACAAGTAGTCAGTGGCTTCAAGTATGTTTTGCCATCTTCTATTATTTCACTCATGTATTGTTTGCAAATGAGGAACTATACCTGTATAATCTGGAAGCATTTTATGAAGCCAGTTTTATAAGCGACTTTAGAAAAATAGGAAAACTCACATTCTGCTCTCTAACCCAGGGCAGAAGAGAAAGTGAATGAGTTTTTTTTTCTTTTTGTCTTATCTTTCAATTCACACATAAACCAATATGGAAGTAGTAATATCTTATGTAGAAAATAGAAACCTATATTTCTTTTAAGATTTTTCAGTGAGTGTGACTAGACAAGTCAGATAATTCATCCTTTTTGTTCTCAGGCCATAAAATATAGAGTCCTCTCACAAGCTGAAGAGTTTAATGACTGCATATATTCTTAGGTTAAACTTTCACTGTCTTGAGTGAAAAGTACACATTGTATTATTGGTGAGTGAAAATATCTACCTTGAGCAATGAGAGGAAACAGTCCTCCTCTACTATAAGAGTGAAATAGAAACCTACATGTCAGAATTCAGTATGGCAGTTACTATGGAAATGATTCAACACACACATTTTTAAAATTCAGAAAACTTAATTATCACCAAATCTATAAATCTGTGACCTTTATTCGCCTTGTCTGATGGCTTTTAGAGGCATGCTTAATTTCACAGCTGACAGTACAAAGCTTATCTTCATTTTTAAAAAATGTCTAATTGGAACCTAGCAGCTGTTTTCCATAAAAGAAAATGCCTCTTATGTGAAAATACTGTAGCCTATTCCACTCTCCAACAGATAAAGATTAAAGGAACGAAGTAAGCATAAGCGTGTATTCATTACTTCAAGTACCAATTTTTATGGTATCAATCAGGATAAGTTCAGGATTTTGTGTTAACAAAAAGTCTGAAAATTTCAGTAGTTTTAAAAACTTTTAGAAAAAGATCTATCACTCCTTGGACTACATGCCTATTGCAGGTTCACTGTGGTCTTGCTCTGGCGTACGTATTGACTTTCCTTCAGGACCCAGAGTGAAGGAATATTGATATCTTGGTGACAGTGGCAGAGGGAAAAAAGAAGTCTGGAGGCTTTTTTACCAGCATAAATCCCTGAGCTCATAGAAACACATGCCATATTCTCTCACAACTCATAGGTTCCAACAAGTCACATGGTCACACAAAACCACAAAGAAGTCAGAAGGTAATGTAGTTATTTTTCTGGAAGGAGAGGACCACCACAATCATTCAGCAAGCAGAGACTTTATTATAAAGATATTAACTACACATGTATAACCCCAACATAGACTCAATTGCTACCAACCTTACTTAGGCTATATGCTGACTTTATTACATATTTTATGTATTGCCCTTTTTAAAAACTGCATCTAGCATTTGGCCCCTTTTTCTTTCAACAGAGTTCTCTTCTATGTGTTATGGATGTGTTTTTGTTTTAAGGTGTTTTATCTTAGGTCAAAACAAACACTAGTGAATGTGTCGTCAGTAACTAAGCCTAATAATTATGACATTGATTCAAAAGGATTAAGATTTATGCATGAGATTCTGCTATCAAGCTGTTCAGGGAGATGTTCTGACGATTTCCTGAGACTTACAGTTTCTATGTTTTGCATGTCATTTTACAAATATTCTAGAGAAATAGACTGTGAATCATAGAATCCTAACATCATAGGGTTGACAGGGAATTGTTAAAAATATATCAACTATTTATTATATTTCAACAAAATTATACATAAGGCATCATATATCATGCCACTTAGGGTGGGAAGGCAGACAGAAAATGTTTTCTCAAAGTTGTTTTATTCAATTCATTGGAGAGCAAGGCTTTCACATCACAATGCTGTAGGGATGTGGCTGGGATTTGTCTTATTAAAAATAAGCACATTTTGTGACCTTCCTTTTGGCTAAATTTCAGCAGCATATTTTCTCTTTTACAAAAAATGAATCTAGTTAGAAGTTTTATATTTGTCTCATTAGCCAAATCATTACTGTATAAGTTCATGGCTATTCTGAAAAATAATAATAAAACAGTATGGTGTAGGGAGAAGAGTGCCAGATCACATTACTGTGATTCCTGAAGTTTACTTAATGTCTCCAAAGCCTCAATTTCTTTCTCTGTACAGTGGAGGAAACAAAATCAACCTTTCACAAACTAATAATATGAACTTGGAACCATACAAAGGTCTTATTTGCAGAACAATCTTAGCATAACTACATAAATAGAAGCATGGAAAGTATAACTGTATATAAACAAGCACACAATTTTAAATGGAAATTAAATTTTATTATTCAGACCACGTTGATTTTATCTGATCAAACTGCTCTCATGAATTTGACTTACAAGGTCTGAGAGTGAGCGGCATTCTGTGATGAATTCCAACAAGTCTGAGCTTTATTTAATCAAATTTTATAGCATTGGACCAAACAGTAAATGCTTGTGAAGTTGATTTGTTCATATCTCCTTATTTTGAGATACTTAACCAAATATAATCATAAAATTTAAGAGCTAGATGGGACTTTTAGTTTATATCCTCCAATCCTTTCACTTAATTCATTTCACTTCATTTTTAAAAACTGGGCTGTTATCAGAGATTTTATTCAACTGCTAGTAAAAGATTTCCAAAAGTTAATGTCATATACAAATTATAAATTTATGCATACAATGTTTTTTCAAGTTTCTTGGCCTTTCCTTCATAATTGCCTGCATGGTTTGCAAGAAGGTTTGCATAGCATCTTATTTATAGAATAAGAATGACAAAAGGCAAAAGGGTAAATGACTGATGAGTCTGTCCCTTCTTAAAAAGAGCCAGTATTTTTTTACTTTTAACTTATTTCCCAGCATTTTATCACAAGCCTCACATTGCAAGGTAGGCTAGGTGATATAGTTTTATCACTGGCCAATTTATGCGTCTCCCCAAATCTCAAGTTCTATTCATAGAAAAGAAAAGGAAAATATAGATATTGCTTTAGAAACATCTGCCACAGGGGCCTATTTTATCATTATGGGTGACATTACGGGTAAAAGCAATTCTATTGCTTATATTTGCCATTATGTCTGGACTGGAATCTCAGCCAACCTGTTATAATTAGCCAGAAACCGTAAGAATTAAAATCATATATTCTAAAGTAAAACTGAATTAGGTTCAAACTAGGGCCTCACCATTTGCACAGATTATTTAACATCTTTAAACCTCAGTGCTCTAACCTATAAAATAAGAATGACACCTACTTTACAAGGTCAAGTACCAAATTAAATAATACATGCAAAGTACAATGCCTAAACACAGTGCCTCACTGAAGTATAGTAATTGTTCCGTAAGTTGTACATGCTGCCACTAACTAGCCAATGATCTTTACTATATTTTATTATTAAGAAATTAAAGATGATTGATGTTTTATTTAAATCAATGTCAAGGTAATATTATTTATCAAATCATTGTGCTTTAGATCATCAGAATTGCTTTAGTGCCTTTGAGGTTCTTCTCTTAAATGACAATGGTTATTATCCATCTTCTATCAAAGTCTATATTTCTCCATTTAAATCTGGCAGATCCATCTTCTACAGACATGACAAAGTCAATGATTTTGATTAGCCTATGCTCCTTATCCAATATTATTATACCTGGAAAGTAATTATGTTTCTATTTTTCATTTTAATCTGCTCTTACCACATTGACAATATGTGCAATGGCTATGTCCATTATGAGCTTAATAGCTCATGTGCCAGGTGTTCAGAAGTTCATCCTTTGAAAGAAAACAAAAATTGAAGCCACAGAACTCTGATATGTTTTATGCATATATTATTCCTAATTATGGGTAAAGAAATAACTATTCTTTTGTATTTTATATTTTTAAGTTCTCCTGTGCGTGGGAATAAGTATTTTTATTATAATGACTTCAGTCATTGGTCAGGTGTGCCTATAGAAATCTCCTAAGTTAAGCAAGAATAGCATTTGTCTTTGGGCCTGCCTAGAGTTGCTGCAAACTGATAACCCAATTGTCCATGCTGATTGACAGAACGAGCACTGAATAGCTAAGTAGTCTAGGCCTTTGTTTGGTCATTGGGATTTATGCATTTGAGGTCCATTTCCTGGGAAGTTTATACTACAACTGACTGAGCTATGGGTAAGACAGCTTTAATTGAAACCTCTGAAGAGGATAGGAAAATAGAAAAGACTATCTTGTATCTTTTTCCATTATCAATAATGCTTGGGGCAGACAGTGGTGGGGAATGACAATATTGAACGTGCGTTTCCTTTCATGTAAGATTTCAATAGGAAATGATTCAAATTATGCTCTGGCTATGTCATAATGTCTGCATTCTCCAGGTATATATGAAATAGATTTTAATGGAAGTTAAGTGGCTTCTATTCACCCATTCATATTTTTAAAAGCATTTAGAAAATACATTGAGAATGTTGCTTATCCTGTTGCTCATCTTTTCCTGTCGCTGTTCAGTCTGCCCCCAAGTGGTGGAGAACCTAAGAACCCGAAAAGATAACGTAGTCAACCATGACTTACTGCTACAATTGTATACTTGATTGATTTTTTGTTGGTATACAACAGCTGAACAACTTGAAATTTATTACATATAATATGAATTCACTTGTTCAAGTCATAGTGGCATAATAACTCTTGAAAGTGCCACTCTACATGTTAATTTAGTACACTAAGTAAATAAACTTCACGACATATAGCCAACCTTCATGAGATATATTTCTAAAAGTTTATTTCGGGTTCATTCTCTTCTTCCTTTTTCCCTGCCTGTTTTAAATCTTTTCTCCCCGCCATGGGCTTGTACTGGAAGACATTCTTGCTCTTGATTTCTAGCAGTTGCTAGCTGGTATTGATGACTTTTAATATTTCTGTGTGATTCAGAACCCTTACCATTTTCAAGTTCTTAGGAGCTCTCTCTGGTCTCATTTTTAAACATGGCCTTTGGGGAATGACAGTGACTGTGACAGATGGCAAAGGAGTAAGATTGCACTTTGGCGTTGCTTCTGTCTTTGCCTCTTGATCTCTTTCCACTTTCTCAAGGCAAATTATAGATTTCCTTTTGCCTCTAGAGGGATGCAAATTGCAGTTGCCAATTATATGGTTCTTTGTTTCTATGTTTCTAACTCTTAGGAAAAAGGGGCTTATGTGAGTAAATATTTCCATTATATTTATTGTTTATGAAAGGTACTGATTAGTATGATGACCAAATACCTGACCAAACAAGGGTGGGGACTTGTTTATGGGCAAATAAATAAATAAAATAAAAGTTTTTCTATGGAGAGTTTGAAGATAGCTTCCCTCTAGTGGCCAAAAATGGCACTTTCCTTACAGACTGTAATCCAGACTTCTTTTTTGGAAAACTTCCTTTCATTATCACCTTTTTAAACATTAACTGATATGTACAATTTATACATCACATATATTAATAAATGTGGCTTACAGGTAAAATTGAACTCTCCAAAAAGCTTAAAAATCTTTTCAATGATTACACTCATAATTTTAGGTATAAAAAAATAGGTAAAGTGCTTTACCACGCATTTTGTTCTTCAGTAACCCACACAAACACAAAACACAATTTCAAAAGAAAGGATTCTAGTTGACTAACAAGATAGTTAATAAAATGGGTCTAGATTTTTTTCACAACTTATAAGATGTGTATGAAGGAATTAAAAAGTATAAGCATATAGTTGGATGGTGGGTATAGTTGCTATACTTCTCTCTATATTAAAAATATTTCATGATGGAAAAAATATATAGAGATATGGTAGAATTACTAGATATTTGAAATTTAAATATTAGAATTTAAAAGGCACTAGAGGTAAGCTGAGTGTTAAAATTTTAATTTGAGCTTATTTGTTCACATTAATTTATTCAGTAGGAAAGTATTTAAGCAATACCAAGAATGTGCAATACTTCAGACAATGTGGAGGAAATGCAAGGACAAACAAGACATGCAAAAGGCAAGTGAAAAGACAACTAAGCAATGAGAAAAGTGCTAGAAGAAATATGTATAAAGAACTATAGGAACATCCCAAGGACAGAGTGGCCCCCAGTCTGGAAAGGTAGAGAGGACAGTTAGGCACAGAAAGTAGGTGTAAATGATCAAGAGTTTGGGCACAGTGCACAAGTATTTTCTATGCAGATAGCACCACAGGAAGTGGTTCTGGGCAGTCAGGAGGGAATGGGGCTTCAATTATAAAAGACTCATCTGGACAGAACTGAAGGGACCTTGTTGATTAGTAATTTTCCTAGCACAAACCCGAAGCAGGCATTGTTTCATACCATAATAAATTATCAAATGGTAGAAAATGAGGTTTTGATCCCCAGGTCATACACACGACTATGAATAGTTAACCTTACAAAATAATAGATTCATTCACATAAGCCAGATAGCCCAGATTTATCACATGAAATGATGTTTTTGTGCTGAAGTTTTATTTCTTAACGTAGTGTTCCTTGGAATGAATTATGTTTGGCACTCTATTGTATGACTTGAAGGAGATATATAATGAAGAGGTGCTCAAATTTTAAAGTATTGCTGAGAAAACTTGCTTCAACAGAGGTCACAGTGATGGGAGAATTGAGCATAATATCTAAAGCTCTGGTTTCATTCTGAAGTCAATTGGAAGTTGCCAGTTCTAATTGGAAGTGGTGTTTGTCCAATATAATGCTAAGAAATTTTTTGATGGCAAAATTTTACAATGATTTAAACAAACATGAAGACAAGATCAAAAGCAAATGTAGCAAACTGATGACCAAGACCTAGGCAACCATAAATAAGGAAATGAGGATGTCAGGAAAGAGACTGACACTTATTTAGATGATAATATCCATAATTGGTTAAATGGCTATATTTCATGCATAGTTTATAGATATTTTCGAGCTTGACTAATATACAGTCTCTAAGATCTTTATTATGAGACAGTTATAATTATGGGTACAAAGGTATAATATATATGTTATATATAATGTGTTATAGACACACAGGTATAATGTATATAATGTACATGAGGTACTTATATATATAAAGACAATTATAAAGAAAAGTATACATAGTTACTTGTATCAAATGGTGTCTTAACTTTCATGTCCGTAAACACATTCTCTACTCTGGATATCACCCACACTCAATCTTACCTTCACATACCCAAGGATCTCCAATTACCCAGGACTATGGCCTTCATGCCCGCAGCACATTAACCCTTCATTGGCAATGCCGTCATGCTGTTGACTTTTCATATTTAATCTCCTGAGTTGACACTTAATTGTATCTTCCAACTATTATCTCAAGACCCTAATAGCAAGTATGAGATCAAGTATATAATCTGAGGAGCTACTCCATGCTAATAGAATAACATATTTGCATTCTGACCCCTGCCTTCTTCCAAAATTAACTAAAAGGAGTAGATTTTCTGTAGTACATATGTCATTTGATTGAGAAAATGTGTGTCAAACAAATTTGACATCACTTAATCACACCAGTACATGCCTTTGAACTCTACTTTTATATAGAGCTAAACCTGTATTTGATAAGTGTTTGCAATACTGATAACAAATTTCCTAGATAATTAAGCAATGTCATTCTTTAGTCTGTTTTTATAGATGAAACTCCTTAAAATGGTCATAAAGCCTATTATCATCATCATCATCATCTCTCTCCCTCTCACACACACACACATAATTTTCATGCTTCAGAAGGCTCATGTGTTAGACAGAGGGTGTTGTGTGTAGACTTGGATATCACTTGGCATTTTTAAGATTTGCCAAACAGCTTGAGATATTTTAAAATATTTTTGTTCAATTGAATTCCAAACATGTTCTTCCAAGTACCTTCTTTAGGTCAATTTTTATAACCATGTGTAATTTCAAGAAAATTTAACCCATGTGTGTGTTTCTGTTACTGTGTATTCAAATTGATTTATAGCACAGATGTAAGTATTTTCTTTGACACTGGTGTATGAAGATTGTGCAGACAGACCTTCAGTTTGCTGCTCGGGAAAGTCTGCAGTGAGACTTTAGATTAATGATCATAGACTATAACCCAGTTCTAACCCTAACACACTCTTCATGATAAAAGTCACAGGGGACTAACTATACATGTCAGCAAAGGATGAGATCCAGGTACTGCAGTATGTTGATGAATGTATGTTCCTAGCATGGATGCAAAAGATGGAACTCCGATTGATGATGGTACAGCACTATGGGATTGAAGCCCTTAAATGCTACTAAAGCTCTTTGCCAACTGTAATGAAAAACTGGATTTATGAGCAATGATACTTACTAGCAAAATAGGACTGAGAACTGCTAACATTTCTTATTGTTTTTTGTGGCACAGAGTATAGAAGTGGGCTTATTGGAAAGTCAAAACTCAAGTAAAAATACTACCATACTTTATAGTGATAGCAAAATAATGAATCTTTTAAACCAGCATATGTGTTTTCTGAAAGTGATTTTTAATATTATTGGAAATAGAAAATTTCTAACAAGACCCTCAGATTCAACCAATGTGTCATCTTAAGAAGTTAGTAATACTTGCTATGGCAAAGATGCTGTGGGTGAGAATGGATAATAGCAGTATGTCAGAATAACTGCTTAGTGGAAAGAAATTAAAATGCAGTTATGATATAGGGGGCAGACATGAGTAATTCCAAACACAAGAGCATTTAAGAGGTAAATAAGAAATGATTCATAAGCATTGCTTGCGAATGTAAACCAAAAATCCATTATCACATGTATAATGACATCTGGCTCTGTACAAATACTTATAGCATTTTCAAGGAGAAACTACACTCTCTGATCCTGAATGTTATAACTACAGAGGAGAGAAAATGAACCTGTCTACTGGAGTGAGAAATCCCACTGATCGAAGAAGTCAAACAACTTTTTGAACTCTGAGAGCCACCTTAGCTGTTCTGCTTCAGGGTTCTGGGCAACATAACATCTTTATGAATGTTACCTTATAGCACGTTAGTTATACCAGGGCAGATGCAACTAGGGATTTGACAATTCTGCCACACTTTGACTGGGATGACATTTCCATAGCAGTAACAAGCTGCTACTGTCTGGTGCCATGGGGCCCTGGGCTTGATTTAGGAAAGCTGACATTGACTGCTTGTTATTTCATATCTTAGAGCTGTCAGAAGGTAACTGATGTCAGCATAAAATTATTTGATAGCTCTGGATCTTGGACAAAATATGAATCTATTGATGGTATAAAATAGTCATCAAAGTCTTAGAATTGAGGGTGGAGGCAATTGAGAATAAAAATTCACCTGGTTTATTGTTTATGTAATCCTTTGTTTAAAATTTGGTTCACATAAATATGAATTGTGACTATCAATTGGGCACATACTAGTTGCACTCATTAAGCTACATGCTTATCTAATCATAACAGCAATTTAACAAGATAAATAATATTATTTTGATTTTCATTTGACAGTACAGATTACACTCCTGGAAGGTGGTAAAACTAGGATTCAAATGCAGATAATCTGGTTCAAAGTCCATGCTTTACCTTGAGTTACAGTGTTCCTTCCATGTAGTTTAAGATTCCAGATGATGGCATTCTTTCATTGAGCTACAATTGATTATTTTCTTTAGTTTTAATTCAAGAAAATAGTTGATCATTTTATTGAAGAAAAATACCAATTAAATCCTAGTATTATTTGACCAAAACTCACTGAATAAAAGTTGGAATGTTTTTTGTCATCCTCATAGCTTTTCTGGAGTAAGCATATATCTAATAGAATGATTCTAATCATAAATTAAGTTGGTTAATGACCAATTCTGTCACTGCAATACTTAGATTAAAGCATTGTTTGAGAACACTGAACATTTGAGGAGTAGTAAATAAATGTGGATAATTTTTGTGGTTAATAAAGAATCTCAATAATAAATAATCTCAGAATCTCAGAAGCTTATAAAATACATAATAAATAATTGTCTAATTTATAAATGGTAGCTCAGTTTACCATTCCATTTATCAAATTACTTATTTTTAACCATAGTGATCTTCTTCAAATGTAGCCATTTTCTAAAGAATGTATTTGCCTGATTCTGAAAATCACCTGCAAACTCTAAAGCATTTTCATTTATAATATTTTGTATGTTCATTGACCTTATTTTGTGTTATTTAAAAATAATTCTTTTAGATTTCTTGATTAACCTGAACAATGACAGATCACAATTTAATTTCTAGAATATGTGTTTGTATGTGAGTGTGTGTTTCTTTTTTTCAACCAAATCACAGAGATCTAGGGGAATTCTGATTCTCTAATTCTAGCTCAGTATACAGCAATTGAAAGCATTTAGTTATGATTAAAACAGATTGAAGGAGATAATCCCTCTGAGAAAGCAGCTTCAGATAGCTTAGCAGTGCTTCTTCAGGGATAAGAACTAACACAACATAAGCTAATTCCTGCAACGCCTCCCTAGTGGTGCTGTAGACACACCTCTCATGTGCTGTTTTTCCACCTTGTTGGATTCGTTTGAATTCTTCCTCACATGAATTCTTCTTTGAAGAATGGCTTACTCATTTTGTTTTCCAAAGACCAACATTTAGTCTTTTGCTTTAACTGATAACAGTGAAATATGCTTCATAACATAAAGGAACAGAGAGCTCAGGCAGTTCTCCATTTATAATTCAATGATATTATAAAAGTCCATGGATAAGTCATAGACAATTTAGAACTTGGTATGTAATTTACCCAGAAACATTACTCCATAAGAAGAGAAGTTTTCCTGGCCAGCCTTTCAAAGCCTATTTAGCTCATAATGTGGCTGAATATACTATAACTAGTACTATACTATACTAGTACTATAAAAATTTAACCTTCTTGTATAATAGCAGTTCTAAGAGAATACTTCTAACAGATGTTCTGGATCCAATATTGAGAAGAAAAAGAGCTTATTTCCTTGAGAATGCCCTCAGATGTATTTCATTCACAGTGTGTGTCATTCCTAGAATCAGAGAAACAGATAGGTTTGTATCTTCTAGGAGTAGTATGTTGGAGATAGGAGAAAGAGAACTAGATAAATAATAGGTTATAGAGTGAGGTTTTCTTCATTTCCCTATCCCCCTCCTCATGTGTAACCTCATTTCACAGTATAAAATCATGCCTTTAGGAATCATACCTGAGAAAGAGAACAGTAAAGTACATATGGGGACCCCAACTGTGAAAGGCTAAGAAAGGGGGAGGGCAGAATGGGAAGGAAATGCCCATTGGCAATAGGCAAAGAAGCATAACTCCTTCAGCCAAACTCATTTGGGGATAAAGATTGCACAGATTCCATGTTTCTGGATATTGGAAGCACATGGACCAATGACATTTCTGAATCTATGCTGAATAGTTACCCTTAACTGTTGTGCTAAAAAAATGAAAGTTTAGAAATGTTTCCCTTGTACCCACCTCCTCCTCCTCATCCCCCACATCCCTCTACTTCCAACACTTCCCCTCCTCCACCAAAATTGGTATAAACATTTTCTTCCTTGGTGCAACCATGATGCAGTGATGATCAGGCACATAGTAGGTTACTGTACATATATATTGAGATGAGTAATTAAGCAAATGCTGCCACTGACATTATTAATAATGTTTAGGCCATATTTTGAAAGGAATTAATATTTGAAGACATGGAACACAGTTTGCCATGTAAATTTTTGCAAGCTGGAGCAACAACGTACAAACTATATTCTTTAGGGTGTTACTAGCAAGCCGGAATTTATTGACTGCCAGCATCTAGCCAAATCTAAAGTTTTGATCTAGTTTTTGTGTAAGAATCACCTGCCAGCATTTCATCATTTTTATATATACTCTTTGCTATGCTATTATGTGGTGATTGATCTGCTATTTAAATTATAGTAATGATGGCATTAATAATAATGGCCTATGTTAAAAATGTAACAGGGCACCTCAATGCAATAAAAGAGATAGATATATAGTTTAAAACCTTTTAACATTGCATTGCCCCTGTTAATGTTTCACAACACTTTATACTCTGGGGGAAAAAAAAGAAGACAGTGGCATAAAAATAGCATGTAAAGTGTTATTCCCACATGCTGTTCTTGGTCTTTGGCATGCCTGTTTTCCCCACATTTTCTAAAAATGACAAGAATGCATCCCATCTGATACATCCTCTGAAAAATTTAAGAACATATTTGAAAACACAAAATACTGTTTTCATAAACTGCTGAAATCTGTGATAGTTTGGCAGTAATCACAGGAACAATGCCGGAACTCAACTCTTTATTTTTTCCTTCCCACACATTCTCTTGTCAAACCCCCTGAATTTCCTATTCAGTATTGCTTTCTGATGTGTTGATCCAAGTCTCCCTAAAACACACGTGTTAGTGCCTAAACAGAATTTAGCCATTGGATTATCCTTATTAATTAATGTTTTAATGTTGATACTGATGTAGTCTTTCTTTTAAGGATAAAAATAAATAATCTGAAGCTAATTTAGTATGGAGTAAATTAGAAACAAAGCTTTTAAGAAAAAGGAATGATGGAATGGGCAATAACAGATGTAAGATTTTCTAGACTCATCCATGTGGTTAAAATTCTACTGAGGCAAGGATTGGCAGAACTCTGGGAACCTCTGTTTCTATTTTTATTCTCCTTATACTCCTTGGGAATTTAAGAGTCACTCCTTACCTGCATGGCAAACTATAACAAATGCCATTTGTTCTCATGTTCAGACTAATGAAATAACACATTAACTCTTGTTTACACAGGACCCCTTTACATTAAGAGGGATCCTGTACTATTTATGAAACATAAACATCCTACCCAGCTGCTTTTTGTCAGTAGGTACAGTAAAAGGCAATTCCAAAAGAAAGAGTTCAGTGTGGTGAAAGCAATATGATGGTGACTTCTTTAGCCATTTTTTTGCTAGGGTATTTACCTTAATTCTGATTCTCTACTTCCCTGTGCCTCTCATTGGGTCTGTACTTTCTCCAGGGCTTAACAGATTCATCCAGTTTGTACAGTCAGTCTAAGGATTTAAGCAGACCACATAATTTGTTGAAATACACTGATTGTGTTAACCAGATTATAACCTGTCTCTACTTTTAGTGTCACGTGGGGGAGGTACAATGATAGAAGAAATGGCACCTAATACATATGCAAGCTTACTGTACTTGAAACATAATAACTTATTTAATTCTCACAGTCCTGAAGCTTAGGCTTATAAAGGAAGGACTCAGAGATGATGGAAGCTCATTAAGGCCAAAGAGTATGAACTTAACATTAGACAAAGCAAAGTGAGTTATTTTTTTTTCTTTTGTAATTTTCTTAACCTCTCTTAATGTAAATTAAACCATTTCCCCTCCACTTTACCCCAAAGTCCACATGTAAGGCACATTACTTGGTACAACTTATCCTTGATTCGGTGTCTATACTGTATCAGAGAATGACTGGGAATTTGGTATTTATGTCTAATAATAATGCATTATATTATTAAGGATCATTTTTTTACTTGAGTAGCAGACAGTTATGAGTGAGCTCAGGGTGTATGGTAAAGGAGCCTATCTAGACAAGTGAGTAGAGGTAGGCATTTATGATGTATGTTTAGAGGATTATTAGAAGATCAGTTTGGAGTGGAGGAATCAGGATGGGGAGTAAAGAATGACGGATTTGGTGGGAGGTCATACAAGATCTTCAAAGGCAGCCAAAGTAATGTGGGCTTTGATCTGATGACATATTATACACTTTGCTTATTTATCATTGAAGTATATTATTAAAAAGTATCTTGTCCTACTTCAGTAATATTATTTGTTTATTTGGCAAAGTATTAGTGTGGTTTTTTTTTAGAAAAAGTGTTAACAATTCTAAATTCAAAAACAAACAATGAGGTGAAATTTTTTCTCAATATATGATTGACTTAATTCATCCATTTTTAAAGAAAAGGTAAATCATATAGTATTCTGTATGATATAGATTGTGTCACTCACAGTGAAAAAGTTAGCTTTGTCTTCCATCATTTGCGTGTGCTTTGTTGAATCTGACAAGAAAAGAGCCCCAGGGTATCAAGAGTGCACATTTTCCAATCCAGATTTCAAAATGTTCAGTAGATGTTTAGGATATGACAGAAAAAATATTAGCCCATTAATATAGTAATTACTGTGTTTCTTGCTTACACACAGCCTGCACTGATTGCTACATAAACAGGACTCAAAATATAAACTTTGTGTTTCCTAAAAGTGCCAAAGTCTATGTCTGAATTCATAAATGCCATTTTAGGAACCAGGCAATTTCTGTTTACAGCCTAGTGCCTTAGGGAGGCTGTTTAATGAGGAGATGTGAAGCCTTTTACACTTTATTGTTGATGACATTTTGAGGACACTTGCAGTTGGGTAGACGGAAAAACAATAAAGCTGGATATTTTCTTGGAAGTGGTTTATGTGTCCCAGAGTGTTGTATCAAATTTTATCAGTAATCAAATTTCTACTTGATAGCAAAAAACAAAATCCTCTTAGCAACTAAATTTCATCTTTTTAAGGCAAAGGAAAAAAACTTGCAAATTTGACATATGGATTTTCTGAGATTCAAAGAAATCTCAATTTTGCTAGTTATTCATTGGAACTAAAGGTTACTGCCACTGTTTTTACAAGCCTGAAGTGGCTATTTTTCAGGTGAGATATGGTAGTGGTACAGCTATTGATATTCTTTGTTATCGGTACTTAAAAACTCTGAAATGGCTTGAGACAGTCCCACAATAGAAATTAAATTGGCATTTCTATTCAGATAACAACTCTCACGTTGTATATTGTATTTATAGAATAATGTATTTTTATGTCTGTTGCCTGATATTCTTAAAATGAAAAAAAAGAGGGTGATATATTTTTCTATTGCCTTTGTTTGCATTTGAAATTTTTGTGACCAACTTGTAGTTACTAAAATTATAGGAATATTATACAAAGATGTGGTAAAGGATGAGCCAGCTGATTCTATTCAGGTAGGGCCAGTGTTGATCGGGTCTGCCCCACAGCTCCGTGGGTACCTTTTCCAGAGAGTGTTATGGAATGTGTGGTTAAAAGTTCTGGAAATGAGCTCTGTGGATTTGAATCTGACACCACCAATTTCTTAGTGTGTATTGTTATGTCAACCTCACTAGGTCCCATAACTTAGTGTGACATAGTTATGTAACATAAATTATGTACATAGCATAACATACATAACTACATAAGTACATACTTGACATAATATAACAATTGTAATATAATAATTGTACATAACAGTTATGTAATCTAGTTACATAACGTAGTGTGACATAGCTGTGTAACCTCACTAGGTCTCAACTGCAAAATGAGCAGTGCCTATTTGTACCTTCTTGAGATATCATAATGATAAAAAGAAATAATGCTTTTAAATACCTTAGTTCCCAGGTATGGCACGAAACTAATAATCAATATTAGGTGCTATTATTAATATTAGTGTTAGTAGAGTTTCATCATCTGAAAAGTGCTTGCTGAATTACAGGTCAAAACAAGTTAATGCAAGTTTTATCGAGATCATGAAAAACTTGAATGCCCTCCCAAACTTTAGGCAGGAAATGTGTCTGTGATGATTTGCTGTTTCTAGTTTCTGGTTGGTGTTGAGTGAAATCTACTAAATTCTTCTTCCTGGCTTATCTTCTTCATACTCTATGCAGACACCTCTCTTTCCTTAAAAAAAAATTATTAGACAGGATACAATGCATGTGATCATGGTTATGCTAGCTTAAGCCATTTTATTATAATGGATTCAGTTGAAGCTTGGTTATATTCCAGCCTCAGCCATTTTATTAACCGTGAAGAGGTTATAGCTTTAGATTTGTTGGTTCAATCATGCATTCTTAAGATGGTGTCCTAGACACCTTAATTAAACCTGGATGTTCCTAAATTTCCTCAGCCGTTTTTTGCACTATATTTCTAATTTTACTCTTAGAAGGAAAATTTTCTCCTTCTATGCAATGAAAATAGTAAAGAATTCTAGACTTTAGTTTCATTAGATTGATTACTATGAACAGAATACAAGTATAGAAGCTTTTAAGTGAAAAGATCTAAGAAAAAAAACCATAACATAACGTTTTTGTTATAAACCAGTGATTTGAATTTTAATGCATATGTTTATAAAGAGAAGTATATTTGTTATTATTATAAACAGTAAAAAGCCATTGCACACCTGACTCATGGAAACAAATCTGGCAATAAGTTTTATCTCATGTGATTGTGAGCCACGATCACATATGCCTAAATTTTTAGGAATGTGTGTCCACTATGTTGTTATAACCATTTGCAATCACATGTGTTATGCAAAATGAAGACTAATTTGTATAACTATTTCCTTATTTCAATGATGAAAATCATCGCATCATGTTTTTTAGAGTAGTTATCCATAGCTTGGGTTGGAATGGACACTTGTCAGGAATAAGATGAGCACTTTGTTTCCAATTTCTTCTGAAATATGGATAGAAAGGGTATGAATCTCGCATAGGTAAGGGGAGCTTCCCTGATTAGAGTGTAGGTCTCAAGTGTTCTACTGATAAATTCATTCTGATTTAGCAACCTTCTTTTTTTTTTTTAAAAAAAAGCAGACTCTAACACCCATTCTCCTCCCCACACCTATACCTTAGGGTAAATGTTCTTAACAAAAATTACAAGTAGTTTTCTCCTACTGTCTGGATGAACTCTGCCACCCTGGAGGAATGAGACTTTGATTATTAAATAGGAAGGGATAATTTCAGAACTGCATTAAGCTGCCCTTATATTCTATTGGCAGCCAAGGAAAAAGTAGGATAACCAGAAATCTTGAGAGAACAGAGGCCAAACAGAAGGTGAGAGGAGGCCAAAGAAACACTTCAGTTGTGTGATTCTGCCTTGGGCACTGATGACCCATTTGAAGCTGAACATCATCCCCAGTGACATCTTTGGTGCACCTGTCCTGGATTGCTTGTGCTTGGCTTCGGGCACTAATTTTCTTTTGTCATACAATCCAATCCATTAAGTGTCCACTATAGTTTTTCAGGCCTGACGAGAAAATTTTTTTTGGCTCAGGCCCAGGATAAGATGAATCATTCACTGCTTTCGTTCATTCATACATCACATACATGCTTCTCTCCGACCTTCCCTTCCTCATTCCTTAGTATACACAGGCACTTCTAAAGCTCTGGGATACTTTTTTACTACATAACAGACCTCCTGGCAGAAGAAGAGGCAATAGCTCTTTGATAGTGCTTGGAAAAGTGACAGAAAAAAATTGACACAAGCTCTTTTTCAGGAATTGGTTTTTGACAGTGTGTATTAGCGAGATGCCAACCTGCTGCTAAGGTAAGCAATTATTAGGTCCTATAATTTACTTGTGGTCCTGAAAACTCTACACAGCCCATAAGATAATTCCCTGTAGGATATAGTATAAGCAAGACATATATCTATTTTGTACGGTTGTCTCTATCATTACATTTGGCATTTTCAAGTCTATGGCAGTATGTGAGAAAGGTGGACCTTCACAAAGATACTGATCATACAAACTAAAAGGAGTTAAAACTTAAAGTGGCAGTTTAGTGTTCTCTTCAAAGGTTGTTTAAGTACATATATTATTAATATTCACTTGCTTTATGCTTTTGACATGGTATATCAGACTTTACACCTGGAAAAATCGTAAAGACAGATGTCAAAAAATGTCTACATGTTCGTCTATATCTATAGCTATTGCTATACCTATGCTTTTTAACTTATTACAATTACAAAATAAACATGATATTATTTAGTTTTATACCAGGATATAAATATTATTCACCTCTATCCATTCACCTAGATTGGCTTCCTTACTACACACCCCAAGCCCATCCATAACTAACCTGCTTCCTACTTGAGCCTACATGTAATTATAACTAAGAGCTCTCACTTGCTGAATGATTATTAAACATAAAGCATACTAACTGCTAGATCACTCTCTAACTCAGAGTAGACATTAAGACAAAGGAAGGAACAAAGAAAGTAATTGAAATCACTTATTGAATAGCAACCGAACCTAACTATATGTTAGATAAGGCAATCTCGATTTTAAAGAGCTGACACTACAACGCAAGAGAGAGACAGCCACCGAAGACAGGCAATGCAACATTGTTAAGGACTAATATTCAGTTAATGATGCCTTCATGTTTTAATTGGAAAAACAACTTTAGAAACTAAAAATGTAGAAATTGTCATAATTGAGGTATGTGCAAGGTACTGTAAGCACAAAAGTGAAGCTATATTAATAGCCTACTAATAATAGAAGGAAATATAAAGCATAGTGGTTCCAAAGACTCTGTCTTTGAAAGTCAAGAATGGCCTCATAGTGATGGCTTTTGAGATGGGATGATGAATGAGCAGACATACGCCTGGTGAAGAAAAACTACTTCACGAAGGAAGAGTTTTTTGAAGAGCCCCAGTAGGCTCTATAGGTGAACAGAGAGCCAGTCTTTCAGGAGCAGGGTGTACAGCATGTGGCATTACGGGAGGTGAGAATAAATAGTTAGAAGGCAGAGTGGAAAAGGATCTCTTTAAGCAAAAGATTGTAACATTTATCCCATGAGCAACAGGAGGTCAAGAGGGATTTATTTATCAACTAGTTTTCTTTGTATCTCTGTCTCCTTCCCTTCTGAACTTTCTTATTTCTTTTCTGTCTTTCTTCCTTTTTTCCTCCTCTTCTTCTTTCTATTCTACTCTTTCTCCTTTTCCTGTTTCCCCTTTTTTTCTTTTGTTTTTAAATGAAGAATTATCCTTTTAATAGTGGGGTGGATGGAATAGGATTGGGGGACACTGTTGGCATTTTGAACAGATAGAAAATCTAGAAATACTCCATGAGGGAACTAATGAGGGGCTTCCATAAGAAAGTGTCTGATAAAAGAAGAATATGGGCATTTCCTCTACAACCACAGATAGCAAAAGCAGGAAAGGTCTCTGCTTTCCCTCCATAAGCCTGGTGTATCACACCAGTGCCTGACACAATACAGGCAGACTGTGAAGGTGTATGGTTTGCAAGCAAAAAAAAAAAACAGTGAATAAATGCATAAATTCTATTTTGCGATCCAGAATGAGTTGGTGATACTTTTTACCAAGGACAAAAACAAAGAATGTGGAAAATGTTTCTGAGGCAAAAAGGGATAGAGAAGTTCTACTTTTGTTTTGCTAAGTTTGGTATGTCTCCAGGATGAAGTGATGTCTGCATTCAAAAAACACAGAAATACAAGTTCTAGAATAAGGGAAAGCAGGAGAGAAAGTCACTAAAAGATGAAGTTTCATCACAGTTATGTATGGGACAGATAATGTAAAGGGTTGTAAGTAAGGAAGAAATTAATTGTTCACTTTCAGAATGAACATCAGCAATTTCTAGCTGTTAGAATGTCAACTATTAATTGACGTTAATGAGAAATGTTAATATTTCTCAAGAGACACTGTCACATAAATTTTGGAGCCTTAAAATGGCTTTTTTTTTTCTTTCAAACATGAGCATTTTGTTTTTCCCATCCATAGGTTAGGCACAATAATCAGAAAGTACATGTCTGTCTTCTCTGGAAGGAAAAACTTTGATCTAAGAAAAACGACCTTTCTTCCACAAGATTAGCCCCAAGAATATTAAGCCAGGAATAAGGCAGCCAATTCTGTTCATGATTATGACCAAAAACGAAAGCAGAGAGTTTATATTTTTAAAAGGCTGCTCAAGTATAAAAATTTGTAAATTTGATCCCTCAAAATTCATTTTTATGTTGAATACATTATATTACAAGAACTTGAGCTCACAATATTTTCCAAAAAATAGTATAACTACAAAACATTCATTGTGAGACAGAATTACATATTTCCTATTTTGTTACTTTTTACTTTACTTTATTTGAACCTGACAATTAACTCACAAATTGCATATCCTGCCCGAATAAGCCATCGCTTTAGGCCCACATAAAACATTAAATAAGAATACTACAAAATTAATTGATTCTGGATTATGTAAGCACTCACTAATCTTAGTAGTGAATTCATTTATTTTAGGAACACCTTGAAAAAATTAGGAAAAAAAATTGAATTACTTTTCAGCATGAAATGTAAAGTCTTTTAAACATATGTATAGTCAGTAAAGACGTCTACCAAGTTATTTCATTAGTCAATTTTCTGCTTCCTCGGTGGAAAACCTTCAAACGTGGCTCCACAAACCAACATAATCAACTTTGTTGTACTCAATAATAAAGCTATAAGTATTGGTTGAAGTTTAATCCCAGTATCCTTGAAACATTCCATAGAACTTTCATATTTCCAATAAACAACTATGGTCAGTAATAATATGTTTGGGTAAAGCAAAGAAAACATGGTTATTTCTTTCCAATTCCAAAACATCAGAGAAGGGGTATCAAAAATCTATTTTTAACATTCAATACTTGGAGCTCATATTTTGTTTTGGTCAGGGGGATTGAGAAAAATCATTGTTTGGAGATAGTATTTTATTATGCTTTCAAGTTTCAGCATTGGGTCTTTTCTATTTCTCATTATTTGGGATGTTTGTTTAGAAAGTGCACTTTGGTTTTTTAGATAACATCTGGTCCTCCCTTGTTTTGGTCAGACCCCCACATCTGGTTGTTATGGAACTGTTCCTCAGACAGGATCACCATGACCTCAGGAGAGTGGTCAGAAAAGGAGCAGATGAGTGTCGTGAAAACTAAGCCAATGTTTTTCTGACAAATGACTCCAAAGATAAAAAGCAGAAAGCAAGACACATTAACGTGCTTGATACAAAGCAATGAGAATGTTTTGGTGATTATTTTTAAATAATTTTTTATATGTTATAAAATGAAAAGAGAAAAAAAGGTGGACAAAGATCTTTAAGGAACCACAGAATGCAGCTATTGAATTAAAATATTGATTTGAATATGCTTCAAATACTAAGTATCTGCAATTACAAATATTCAATATTTTTTTAAAAAACTAATCTATTTAGGTATAGGTCAAAAAAAGACTAGAATTAGGTATGGTATTTGATACTAGCAAAACAATGCCATTTTTTTTCCTGAACTGTTGCTTTTTTGTTGAGTTACTTTTTACATAATTGTGTGGTTTCATATTTTACTTGTAAGTGAGGCTAGAATAACACAGCCTGTGTATTAACAGAATTGATTTGTTTTTGAATTGCATATCTAATAATAGAAACAGCTCTAGAGATGAATCCCTGGTTCCATCCCAAAATGCTTGTTTAATTTTCTATAGATATAGGAGTATTCCTGGTAGAAAGAATAGCAGAGCTGCTTTCAGACAAGGAGCATTTTATTTAAATTATTTTCCCTTTAATTACTCAATTATTTGTAATGTATTTACTTTATTCTGGAGAGGATGAGGACATGGAGACAGCTTTTCTTTCCTTTACTTTTGGGGAAATGATAACACTTTTAACACTTAAAAAAACACATATGGTATGATCCATATGGTTAAAGTAGCCACGTTCAGGATTAGGTTAGAGTTAGAAATTACCTGCAGTTAGCTTGGGAAATGTTGACCGTTATTAAATGAGCAAAGAAAATTTGAGTGTGAGTGCATTATCCAGATAATTTGATTATACAGATAATTTCAACCAAAAATATGTTGAAATGATCAGATACTAAAGAAAAATGTGGTGAATTTGAAAGTTCCTGGTATTTTTCACTGTCTTCCTCATGTGAAAACACACTGTTAAGTACTTGAAACTCAGCCTTCTCAAAAATATAACTTTGGAACTGTGCTGATGTGCTGAATAGGAAATAGTGACACTCGCATCTGTGAGAAACATCAGTGTGCCTCAAAAGGCAAGAAATGATCTTGATCAGTATAGCATCATGAAATAATCCATTGAAATGAAAGAAAAGTCATTTCTCAGTTTTCTTGTATCTTTGGGTAGGCTATTAAAATCTATGTCATTTTTAGATCTGCAAAAGGAAACCATTATTATCATGGCCTTTTCATAGAACTAAAACATATATTTATAGGGAATGATGACCTTCTCATGAATTACTGGCTTTAGGCATCATAATATATATTAAGGAAAGAGTTGGAAAGGCTAGCAAACAATATGAAAACATTTTATAGGGTTTTTTTTTTCTCTTTCCACTTCAATGCATTTATTTGAAAACTGCTTATTTGCCCTGCTGGCAAAATTTTTATACCAGACAGCTACTTTTTATTGTTGCTGCACATCATGAATAACAGCTTTATTTGATGGCAAATGGGATGCCCCAAGTTGCAAGCTTTCCATAAACATATCTGAATTGTTCAATTTCCCTCTCATTGTATAATTTCTACCCTGGCCCTTTGCCTGCTGATATTCAGATAAAAATTTCATTCAAGTCATTTTCAAAACTGTCCTATGTTCTTTGCTATCATAAGTGGTAAGATTGCTCAATTCATATTAGCTATAATACAAGTGCTGCACAGGCTTTTATCAGATATTTCTAAAATCATTTCTTTGTAATAAATAGTAACAAGAATAATAAAAGAGTGCCTCCAGTTGGGTTTCCAAACACTAGTGGTTTATTAGCAATAGAATTAGTAATAGGACTGTGTAAAGTCACTTTTCTGAAGAACATATCTTAATGAATTATTTTGTTTCCTTTTCTTTCATGTCTTCTAACATGGATTTGGAAATTATGATTGCTGATTGATTCCAAATGACTTGGCCCTTTGTTTCTCAATTAGGTAAGTGATTCTGATTCTTTGATACTCTTAGGAGTCCATGGTTGTATTGTGAAATTGTTATTCATTGCCAATTTGCTCTGTTAAGTTCTCTGGCAAAATACAGTAAAAATTGGACATAAATCACCATTTTCAAAAATATATTTAAGACCTTTTTCATCAGTTGGCATAGGAAATGAACTAATAAAAAGACTCAGTTTAGGTTGTCCTATTCACAGGAACCATATGTTTAAATTCACTTAAGTGGCTAGCTTTTGTGTTTAAACCAGCCCTGTCAGATCTTTCCCAGAAAGTTCCAAATCATACCAGGCTAGTTACTAATCATAACACTGTACTACTTACCCAGCTATAAGAATACACTCCTTATAGTAGCTACTGACAGTATGATACACAATCGGTAGCTAACAATTGTCCTGAACCCGAAGATATCCAGGCTGAAAAAAATTCAGCTTTAGATTCTGCAGTATTGTCACTTATAGAGCTGGCATCAGTGAACCACAGTCTATGGGCCAAATTTGGCCAACTGTGAGGTAAGAATGCTCTTTACATTTTTTAATGGTTGACAAAAATTTTTTAAAAACCAATATTTTGTAACATGAAAATTATATGAAATCCAAATTTTGGTGTCCAAAAATAAAGTTTTGTTGGCACACAGCCATGCTCATCACTTTACATAGTATCTATGGCTGTTTTCACACTACAACCATATGGCCCACAAATAGGAAAATATTTGCATTCTGGCTTTTAACAGAACAAGTTTGCTGACCCCATTGCTTGAGTATCAGCATGTAAGAGGTTAATTCCTAAAATCTCCCACTTTGGGGATGCAAGTAAGAACAGAGGTAAAATCATTACATAGCTGACCTTTTCTTCAACCACCAGGGAATCCGCCATATCTAAAATGACCAGATCGGACCAAATGAAAGAGCAAATCTTGACTGTAGATTTAAATTTTCCTGAAGCAGCCTTTTACAGTTATATTTCTCATACATTTTAAGCCCTACAATATTCAATCCATTAAGTCTAATTTATTTTACTGCCAGTAGGTCTTTGAGCTTTCTCACAGTCATTCAAAGTCCAGCGGCTCATGGGATCTGGCGAAGCAGCAACACATCATGTAATGAAGAGTAATTCCTAAACTTTTAAATAGTTCTCAAGGCTCTGTTTCAACCAAGAGAATTCTGACATTCTATAGATACTGGTTCTTCTGAATTATATATGACAGTGTTGGAAAAGTGTAGTATTCATCATTGTAATCTAACCTAGCACCTAAAACAACACAAATAAGTATGGTTGTGCTTTATGAAATAGATTTTGCAGAATTTGTCATGGGCAATGTGGAATATAAGTGGTTATATGCATATTCTGATTAGGAAAATCTTAAACATGATTATAAATATATTTTAGTTCTTTTCATCTTGGTGTTTATCAGAAACATATGCATTTGTAGTTTAAGACAGAAAAAAAAGAGGACAAAGAAAGCATATTCTTGGAATATTGCAAGAGAGAGCGACGTAGAAATTGCTAGATATTAAGAATATGCATTATCTTCTAGGTTTAGGCCACTGGGAAATAAAGCTTCCGTGCGTGTATTTGATATATAATGACAGGCACAAAGAGAAAAGCAAACGTACTACGGATATTCTAGAAGGGTACAATTATACAGTATGTTTTCTAACCCTTTTCATGAAAATTTGACATTACTGTACCTCAGATAGAAGCAGCAGGAATCACCCGGGAAAGAACAGCTGGATACTTTATTAGGTTTTATGTTGTACATAAGGAGACCATGTTTTCCATTGTCAGTGTATAAAAGAAAATGAAAGCTCTGGGCATCATTAAAGTCCTGAAAGCGTAGGATGTGTCAGCTCTGTTCTCTCAACACCTGGATCGAAAGCACAGTGTGAGGTCACTATAAAACAAAAACAGACTGTCTGCTCTGGTTGGAATTTGAAGAGTTGATTTTAAAAAATAAAATAGTTCATAATTGTTGCAGAGAGAATTATTCCTTTGTAACTAGACAGTTACTTGTATGGACATAAATGTTATGTGTCTACTTGAACATGTTTTTTACAATATTGCACCTGAATATCTTTTGCCTGTACCTTAAGGGGCACCAGGAGGCTTCTGGGTGTCAGAGAGCTAGAAGGTTCCCCATTTGTTGGCACTCACGGTGTTGTACTCTTGATGAA
The DNA here is from genome assembly GCA_023783475.1 of Daubentonia madagascariensis. Classification (NCBI taxonomy): domain Eukaryota; kingdom Metazoa; phylum Chordata; class Mammalia; order Primates; family Daubentoniidae; genus Daubentonia; species Daubentonia madagascariensis. The sequence goes on along the minus strand of JAKFHU010001684.1, from coordinate 15,497,542 downwards.
CATTTCTCTCAGGCTTTCCATTTGCCTCCTTTTGTTGACCCATTTTTGTTGACTCCACCCCCACACACTATATTCTTATTGGTGTAGTCATTGTTTTCCTCCTTGTAAACATGTTTATGTTGGGGACTATTTAACCATATACCTTTATGTATTCCACAAGGCTCATCACTGTGTTTCTCATACAGTGATTGCCTTGTAAGTACTGTATTAGTCAGCTCAGGCTACCATATGGGTGGTGTAAGCATTCGAAATTTATTTCCTCACAGTTCTGGAGGCTGGGAGTCAGAGATTGGGGTACTAGCATGATCGGGTTCTCATGAGGGCTCTCTTCCTGGCTTTCAGTAAGGCCATAGTCCTATTGGATGAGAGCCCCACCCTTGTGACCTCATTTAACCTTAATTATCTCCTAAAGATAATATTTCCAGATACAGTCACATTGAGAGTTAGGGCTTTAATATAGGAATTGTGGGGGAACACAGTTCAGTCCAGAGCAATTACCTTTGACACAAATTGAGTTATGTAAGCAAGAGAAAGGACGGGATATTTCTCTTCACACAAAGCTGTAAGAGCTTTTTGTAGGGTTAGGCCACCTGTGTCTTATCCATGAGTTGGAGTATTTTCTTAATCTCCATCATATGCTCATATTAAATCTAGTAAATTAAAAAATGTTTTTCAAGTATTAAAGGATGTTCTATTTTCTGGTTCTAATCCCTTCTTTTTTCATGTTAAAAAAAACATACAAGAGATTGAACACTGATTCCATCAATTATTCATGAATCCACTTATTCATATATTTAACATTGATAATGTGCCCAACCATATGCAGGAGGGGTACAGACTGAGAGGCAAATGATCTGACCTGACAACGTTTTACCCTTTAGGAACTCCTAGTTGGCAAAAAGAACAGTTTCAGAGCAATATGTTAAGTGCTTAACATAATTTGCTCTTGAAATAAAAATGAATCAGTACCCATAATCCTTTGTAAGTTAGGGACTTCTCAATGATGATAACATCTGATCAGGAGATTGAATTTGCAGTTGAAGAAAGAAAGGGAATAAACACCAGGCGAAGGGAATGACAAGGCAAAGCAAACACATGGGTGAAGAAGAGCTTTACCCCAGAGTCTGCAAACCATTTTTACTGAACAAAATGAAAAGAATGAAATGTTCTTAAGGGTCTTTTTCTGAGCTCCTACTATGTGTCAGATTCAGTTTATGTGAGTCGGTGTAGAGTGGTAAACAAGAATAAACTCTCTGTTCTTGAGTTGATTTTCTAGGGCACGGAAACAACTAATAAATTATTAAGTAAATAAGGGAACAAGGGCTATAAATGCAAAGAATAATGTAAAAATTACCTTAATATAGCAGGATGGTCTATAGTGAGCCTCCTTATGTGGTCAGAGAGGTCCTCCTGAGAAGATAATAATAAGGAAATGATTGACTTAAAATTGGAATTACAAGAAAGAATCAGCCATGTAAAGATCCAGGTAAATGGAAAAGCTTCCTTTGTATATCAAAAATAGTTTTTTCTGAACATATGATGTACTATATGGACCTTCCTTTAAAATAAAGAGGGAGGGATGCAATGGACTGAACGTTTGTGTTCATATGTTAAAATCCTCACCCCCAAGGCAATAGTACCAGGAGGTGGGACCTTTGGCAGGTAACTAGGCCATGAGGGCAAAGCTCTCATGAATGGGATTAGTGCCCTTATAAAAGAGGCACAAGAAAGGTCTTTAGTCCCCTTCCACCAGGTGAGGACACAGTGAAAAGGCACCATCTGTGAACCATACAGTAGACCCTCAACACACTCCAAATCTGTCGTCACCTTCATTTGAAATTCCCAGCCTCTAGAACCGTGAGAAATAAATTTTTGTGGTTGTAAGCCACCCAGTATAGGGTATTTTTGTTATAGAAGCCCAAATGGACTAAAACAGGAGATTAAAAATATAAGATTAATAAGTGAGATACAGCAGTGGTAGATCAGTAAGATATTGGAAGGTTGTTAAAGACAGGGATGGGTACTGAGAAATCCATTATAGGATTTTCTGTAATTTCACATACATTTGAAAATGTTCACATTAAAAACTTTTCTCTAAAATGCTTTCTCCACCTACATATTGTTTCTTTTTTATATCATTCCTTTCTCATTAAACTAACGTGAAGAACATTACAATGAACTATTTTTGAGAGGTATTTCATGCATTATCTACTGCAGTGTGGCAAATTACCCCAAAGCTTAGAAGCTTAAAACAACAATAAACATTCATTATCCCTCACAGTTAAATTTAGAGTTCTAGCTTGGGAACCCCCCAAAAAATAATTCATAAAAACTGTTATGAGATTTTAGTCAAGATGTCATTCAGGGCCATAGTTATCTAAACTGGCTTGACTGGGTGAAGAATTTGCATCTAAGGTGCTTGACTCACAGAACTGATGAGTTGATGTTGGTTGTTGGCAGGAGGCCTCACTTCCTCCCTATTGGGTTTCTCCACAAGGCACTTGTGGGTCCTCACAATATGGTGTTTAGCTTCTCCTGGAGCAATTTAAGAGCACTTTAAAAACAGCAGTGTCATTTAAGACAGGTTTAGAAATCACACACCTTTACTCTGCATTATTGTATTGGTCATAGAGGTCAGCCCTATTCAGTGTGGAAGGGGACTACATGAGAATATTAATACCAGGAGATGATGGTAATTAGTGCACATTTTATAGGCTGACTACCACAGGGGGAAACAGTATATTTAGTATTTAAACAAATAATCTTGATATCATACTCACTAAATTAATGCCCCCCCAACATAAATCCCTATTTGTTGTTGTTAAACAGTAAGTGGCACAAATATCTTTGAACCTTGATCTCCATATTTCGTGTGTAGAGTACACACTTATATAATGATGTCTTTCTTCTGGTCAGGTATTTAAATTAGCTTTTTTAAGTGGAGTAATGATATTAAATAACTTTGTAAATCAGAAGGTGAAAATATATGTTTAGAATAAATTATCAAGACCTTGTCCAGCATAATTGATGGTGATTATTTTCTGGTATACTCTTCAATTCATTACTGTAATAATCTTTTCAACCAATTAACAGTCAATTTGGTCTGTTGTATTAAAATGTTAGCCACATTATTTTCCTGTTAATGTAGGTTAAATGTTAATTATGCTGTTGTACAGTGGCTAAGATGGTATATTCTGAAATTACATATATTATTGGTTGGTTTTTTGGCCATTGTATATTAATGTGCTTCATTATTATTGTGCTAATTTTAGTACGAAGTACATCATATTCTGTGCTACTAAAACAAAACTACCCGTTATATATTACTTTCAACCAAACATTAGGCACTTTTGGTTCTAATTTAGAGCAATTCTTAAGCTTGCCTTTGGTATATTTAGGATGCATTTTTCAATATATTCTAAATGTTTATAGGTCAAAGTGTAATCTCCTTTACAGCAAACGTAAGTTGTAATTTTTAAGTTAAATGTACATTTAAGCTTCATGAGTGTTGTAACTTATCAATATGATTATGATTATTCCTCCAATTGTATTAATACTAATAATAGCATGGCATATCAACTTACATCCTTGGTCCAGGGTCATTACCCCTCATTTCACTCTTACAACATCAGCTATTTTTAATGCCAGTAAGCAGCATTTTGAACGTAGGGTTTGTAGTCTTTTTCTATTGCTGTATAACTAATTACCACAAATTTAGTGGCTTAAAACAGTACCCATTTATTATTTTACAGTTCTGTAGGCCAGAAGTCCAGGATCATCTGCTTTTCTACTCTGGGTTCACATGGTTGAAAGGTGGGTTCACTGGTCTTTCTGGAAATTCTAGGGATGAATCTGCTTTTTAGTTCATTCAGATTGTTGGCTAGAATTCATGTCTTACAGTTGTGTAACTGAGATTCCCTTTTCTTTGGTAGCTGTTTGCTGAGGGTTGTTCTCACATTCTAAAGGATGCCTACCTTCCTTGTGTTGTGGCCCACTTCATCCATTTTCAAAGCCAGCAGTAAAGATCAGGTCCTTTTCAAGCCTAGTATCTCTCTTAATCCCCTTCTCTTGTGTCCTTTCTCCCTTCTGGCAGAGAAGTTTCTGTTTTCTTAAGGGTCCCTGTTACTAGACTGGGCTCAGCTGTGGGTACTCTCCCTATTTTAAGGTCAGTTGATAAGTAACTCTTTCCATCTAAAAAGTCCCTCTACAGCAGTACCTGATTGAATAACCAGGGAAAGGGAATCTTCCAGGGATATTTTTGGAATCTGCCTTTCACAGGGTTGTTGGTTGATTAGAAGCTTAGAGTGATGTTACTTGAGTGAGCCCTTTTGGGAAAAATTCCATTTAAGTTGAGTTCTTAAGTGACATAAGAAGTCATAGGAAGATATGGAGAGAAAACCCAGGAAAAGACTGTGCTAATTCCAAGTGTACCATAAAGCCTTAAGGCTCATATTTGATATTTCCTATGGCCTATCAAGAAAAACAGACACCAATACAATCCAAAACAATAGCAATATATAACTATCTTGTCTTCCTGACCTTAAGTTATTTCTGATTAGACATTAATAAATAAGCAGATATCTCGATTTGTCTTTCTGTGTTCTTAAAACATTGTTGTAGCAGTTTTCCCTTTCTCCTTCCCTCCTCTCTAAAGCATCCCATCAGCACCAAACTATAATATTTATTTCTCTCACTCAAAAAAAATACCAAGAACCTATATTATGTCATTTCTCCCCTTGTTTCTCCATGCCTATCTTTTCCACCTGCAATTTCTTTCCATTTTTTTCTTGAACCCACTCTAAAAATCAGCCTTTTCTCCTAATCGTTCTACCCAAACTGCTATTATGATAAACCATGGTGACTTTCACATTATTAAATATGATGGTCATGTCTGAATATTCATCTTAATAGAACTATAATCAGCATTCGACACAGATGATCACTACCTCATCCTTGATACACTTTCTCCACTAGGCTTCCAGGGCAATCACCCTTGCATTGTTTACCTCCTGTTTGCCTACTCCTTCTCTGATATATGTGCTGGTTCCACTTTCTTGCCCCAAACCCTGTGCTTTGGAATGTCCCAACCCATGGTCCTTAGACCTCCTAATTTTCTATCTTAAAATATTTCCTAGGAGATCTGACCAATTCTCATGGCTTTAACTACCCTCTTCATATGCTGTTAATCACCATATTTAGATCTGACGTTTGTACTTCTTCCCTGAACTTCCAAAACAATCTACTCAATATTCCATTTGAATGTCCAAAAGGAATCTCAAACTTTTAAAACTTCCACTTTCCTTCCTAAAACTTGCTCCACTCACAGTTTTCTACTCAATTAGGACCTAGCTCTTTGATTGATTTTATACAACTTTCTCTAGTCCTTTCCCATGGTGAAAACCTGTTTCTTCTATTTTCAGAATATATCTAGATTACATTCATTTCCTTTGCAAACACCTAAAGTCTAGCAAGCACTATCTTTCTCCTGAATTATGGCAAAATCCTTCTAACAAGTCTCCCTAATCCTGTCCTTGCCCTCATCTGGCTTATTCTGACATTAGCATCAGCGCCCATCACATCTCTAACCTCTCTCCTCTTAGCCTCCCCTTTGCCAAGTCCTCATTATCTTCCTTGCTTTTACTTGCAGATGAACTAGCTTTGGGTGAGACATATTGAATGAGTACATTGGCTCTGCCTCATTAGCTTTGATGACAGATTTGTCCAGTTCTCACTTTCTTTACTTCTTCCCCAGAAAACTTCTCCGGGAGGCCTTTCTTTGTCACCTTATGTTGAATTGCCAATCCCTCATCCCCACCTGCTATTTTTTATTTCCCTTTCCTGCCTTTTTTCTTCTTCTCACTTACATATCATCACCTTAGTCTCTAAACTGTGTGGGCAAATATTTTTGTCTGCATTTTTCTCACCCCAGTGGTAGATCACAGCCTGGAATAATAAAGTAGGTGGTCAATAAGTATTTAATGCTGGGGAAAAAAGATAAATGCATGAAAGTACATTGATAAATCATATACTTGGGTGCTGGCTATAACCCTTTGAGGTAGACAGTACAGGTATTATTTTCTTTATTTTCCAAATGAAGGTAATTATGTGTCTCACCCAAAGTCACAAAACTAGTTAAGTGTCAAAGATTAAACCAAAACTCAACTCTCTTGACTCCTAACCTGCTTTTCGTCCCACTACGATAGGTGCTAAAAATATAGTGTTGTCTGTTCTTGGGAGCTACAGTGCAGTGTCCCCCAAGAACCTGGAAATAAAAAAATAAAATTGCCTTCTGAGAGTTACACTGTGAAATCGACATATAATGAATCAGTTACCTTAAAGAAGTTGAATTGCTTTTAAACCAAAGGGACCATTACTGATTAAATGGTTTAACATATCTAAAGAAAGAACATTTTAATAAGAAAAACCAGACTTACAGGCACTTCCAAAGGATACTCCAAAGTAAAAGTTGGGCAAATGGGTCCAAGGGGCAGGAGCCTCAGCCAGTGAACTATGAGAATTCCAGAACCTATAGACATATCAGACTTTGATTCATCTCGCTAACTCATTTTATTTTCTGATTACATGATCACCAAACAACCTTATGATTAATAATTGATTTTCCATGCAGCTCTGCCTCCCTACAGAGGAAAAATCTCTGGCAATTATGTATTTACAGCATCTGGTCCTGATGTTAGCTATTTCTTATTGAAAATTAATAAATTGACCTTCTGATTATATTTTGGCTTCCATAAACCTTACTTTTGGAAGAAAAGACATACTGATTTCACTGACACACATATTCTCATCCGTTTGATTGTTATGTTCTGAAGTTAAAAAAAAATGATGACTTGTGATTTCATGTGCCAGTCTCCCTAACTTGGTTAATTGCATGTGAGTGTCTTATATACCTTCCCCCACCTCTGTTGACTATGGAGATGGTCTTAACATTTCAGCTGTGAAAGAAAATCAACCAGAGCTTCCTTAGCATCTTTCTCTACTTGAAATGATGGGCAAGAGAAGGCTCTGAGGGAAGGTCCTAAATTAGAGAAGGAGAACAGACTTCTTTTTATGGTGTTAGCAGGAGGTATCAGGTGAAATTCAGCATTTTAGGGAATAGTTGGTCAAGGATAGTTCTAGTTTTCAAAGGAGGGAGAAATTTCTCTTGCAGATTAGCTGCCATTGTTTTGGCAGTTTGGATTTTTATCAAGAGAGTTAGGGAAGGATAGTTTGTGGCTAAGGATACCTGCAAGTAGAAGTACAGAAGAACAGCTACACAGAACAGGACTCAAGAGAAGCACAGTAGGAAATTTTCAGTCTTTGAGTGTTTCTTAACACAAACAAACCAGGTTTCTAAGTCAGCCAGCCCAAGAGCTAAATATGCATTCACTGACTTTCTGATTTACCAAGCACCATTGGTCACAAATTGTTTTTAATGCTCGAATTTATGCATTTATATATGTTTCAGTGTTACGCTTTGGTGGTTTCTCCCTTTTAAAGTGTTGAATTATGGTTAACAAAGCTCTCAGGGAAAATATTTCATTTCTAGCAAGAAAGCCTCCTTCCTCTTATTTGTTTGTTTTACTCCTGACTTGCCTTTTTAATTTATTTCACCTAGGAAGAGAAATCTTAGGGAAGTTTATTGTGACAACTCCAAACTTTTATTGTAACATAGTCAGATATTGAATAAATAATTAATTTTAGTAAACAAAAGAGCAACATAAACATATCAAAACATACTGGTGTTCTGGTGCCATAAGAACATCTGAATTTTAGTGTGAGAGCTAAAAATTATTCTTTCACATCAAGGTACCCCTTAGTTACCACAGAAATAAAGAATGAGTCCTTGAGGGAGAGTAGGAAAATGGTGATGTGACTTTTGTGCAGGGGGCATGAAACAAGTTATGATGGAAGGTGAAAAGATTAATGATGAGGACGAGGAAGATTGTCCCCAGGCCCAGGAACTGGGACTAGCACACATGAGGGGACAGACGGAGATGAAGGATTCCATGATTGAGCATATGAAGGTGGCTGACTACAGCCAGCACGCATATTTTCCCTCAGCAAAGTGTCAGAGTCATCTAAGTTGAAATACAGAGGAAGAGCCTGTATGGGCATCAAGGAGTTCACATTTTTCTGCAAGTAAAATGGAGGATCACTCTAGTAATTAACTGTGTTTTCTAATCAGCCTAAAGCTGTTGAGAGTGAATCAGGAAGGATGTGTTTTGTTAACAGTGAGAGTTAAGTGGAGAGTACGCAACATAATCCGGGATCTCCAACAGTAAGAGTTGTAGGTGTCAGCGTTTTACACTAGCATTCTAAAGGAGCTTGTTTTAACCTCAGTCCAAAGCACAGAACTGCAGAATGAAAGATTTGGGCTGTTTTTTTTTTGTCCTGAAAAGAGTATCATAGAAGGCCTGGGATTTGAACATATAGACAGTCATGACTGTAGAAGTGTTGTCGAACTTCTTGACTCCTAGTGAAATAACAAGGGCTTCTTTATGGTTTGTGTACCATTCTGTTTCACAGAAGATATTCTTAAGCAGGCTGTCTGACACCATGTGTTTTGTACACAGCAATGTCACCAAAAGAAGATACATCAATTACAGAAAACAGTGTGATTTTTTTCGCAGAGTCTGAAGTCAATGACATCCTGATGGTAGAAATTGCAAGGCCACAAAGTACTTTCCTCACTCATTTGACAAGCCATATGGAAATTAGGACATGCTTTTTTTAATAGAATAAAACTATGATACAGATTAAATAGTCCCAGAAAAGCTGGAAACTCTTACTTTCTTTAAAAAAAAAGACATACTGAATTTTACCTTCATCTTATATCTTGGAGGGTTCAATATCAGTAGCATCAAAGTCATCAGCCAAAATGTCATCAGTAGGAAAGAAGTCTTTTTGTTGAGTTGATCTTCTGCTAATTCTCTATAGACATAGGATGTGAGAAATTATTTCTCTTTCACAAGAAGGCAAGAGAGGGAGTTCAGGAAAATTCAGATGTTGAGTATTTCTGAATTTAAACAGCTCATTTCATATGGCCCATCACAAAATACTTGTAAATAAGGTAGTTTTTGTTTGTCTCAACAGACCTACAAAATTTCTGGGTCATCTTTTGCCTGTGTTGAATTGAATCTTGGTGTTTATAGTTTATTCACAGAATTCTTTTCAGAATTGCCCCTTTAAATTCTGTAATGAAGGAACAAATTCTTACTGGCTCAGACTATTTCATAGGCCATAATCAAAGTTAATTTTTATTTAGAAAAAGAAATCACTCTTGCAAGCCCCCTTTAGGAACTTGGTGCTCAAAGTCGTTTTGTAACTTTGTAGTCTCTAAGAAATTCTTGTAGCTGTACGCTGGGACAGATAATGTAGTTTTGCAGTATGCAAATCCGAAACTTTTGGGATTCTATTAATGATATAAAAGATTTGAACAATGACTGGTACTTCTGAAAAGGGGACTTTATCACAGGTCCTTGTTTTAGGTAAAGCAAGATTAGAAGAGAGCATATTTCTGGACATGATTGAGGACCAGGAAGAGCATGGTAGCTTCTGCTCAAGTCCATCCATTTTATTTGAACCAAGATAAGCAGTTCTGAAACAAAAATATTCAAAGGAGAGTGCTTTGTATCAAATTCTTCAATATGCCTCAAAATAGCTCTTTCAGGCATTGGGAACTTTTTTAAAAAATTCAGTAACTATTAACACTGCTTGGAACATACAATGAAAAATATTGCTCTGGATATTTTGAAATCTCTTCTTGGATTAAACTCTAAGTATAGAAAAATGTGTAAATGAATTATATTAGTCACTGCTGGTTCCCACCACCCCTCTCTTTTGCAACTCCATGCTCTGAATTGTTTTTACTCAATTGTACTTTGGAATTATGCCTTGGGCCACACTGAGAATCATTAGATGAAACAGCCCTGAGAAACTCATTACTTTATTTACTGTAAGAATTTTGTTGAGGTTGTTGTTCTCTGCATTGTTCATTGGACACCTTGGGAGAACCTCCAGGAGAAACGTATCTCAAGGGGCAGTACCAGGAATAGTTTTCTCTCTCCTGAGCAAGAGTTTGTTGGTCTCCTGGACACTGAGAATTACAAAAATGGTTGTTTTCCAGTTTACCCTAAGGACTAGAAAATGCAGAGCAATTTAAGGCACATCTCTATGATTGGTACAGCATATTGCAAGTTTTTTTTTGGCCTGGTCTCACTGCAGCTTTCATCCTATTTTTCCTATGTTAATTACCTTGATGAATTCATCACTTAAGTTTTATTTGATTTTATAGTATGGATCTACATTTAAAATCTTTTTTTGGAAAAACTCAGAGTGTAAACAAGCAAATCGCCTTTATAATGTGAGACCAAGACACCTCTGGGAAGCCAAAGACCTGGACTTAGGTGAAGAACAAAGATTGTCAGTTGAAATGGCCTTATCTCCATGAACTCTCCCAGTGTGGAAGTGTAGGAGAATGAGGGTGTTGTTTAAATTGGAATCACTGGAGATGGTATCTGAGCATAGGTATTTTTAGAATACAACACGTATAATTAAAAGATGGCATTTCTGGCATAGAAAACGGCAGGTGAAAATGCCCTCAAGAGGGAACGAGCTTGGCATGGTTCTGAGAGAGCAAAAAGCCCTGTGCAGCTGGGTCAAAATTAGTGAAAGGGAAAGGTGTGGGAGATAAAGTTGAGAATTAGGCCACATTTCAGGCAAAGCCTTACGAAACATGATAAGATGTTACATCCCATTCCAAATACAATAGAGGTACCAGAGGGTTCTTTGTTAAGTGAAGTTAATGAGATAGAATTGACATACAGTAAAATTCACTCTTTTTAATGTACACATCTAGGAGTTTTGGCGAACATGTGGAGTCAAGTAACTATCTCTGCAATCGAAACAGAACATTTCTATCATTCAAAAAAGTTCCATCGTGTTTCTTTGGGGTCAACCCCTCCTTCCATCCCCATTTCTTAGCAACCATGGCTCTGCTCTGTGTTCTTTCATTTGCCTTTTCCATAATACCTTATATGTGCAGCCTTTTGAATGTTGCTTCTTTCACTTAGCAAAATGCATTTGCCGTTCATTTCTATTGGTGAGTGTATACCAAGGGCTTGGGGTGGGGGAATGATGCAAATTGCTGTATGTTGTATAGAAATAACTGATTTGTGGATCAAGGTTGTAAAGAGATGATTGTAGAAGGTTAGGCAAGAGGAGAGGGAGGTGGCTTCCACAGGTCTCAGCAGGAAGGTGCTGAGAGGAAGATTTGGGAGACACGGTGAAATTTTAACTGACGTGAGGTCTAGTGGTTTAGATATGAGTGGGAAAGGGAATTATCTACTTGGGAAAAAATAATTTCAGATAAACTAAAAAGTTAAATATTAGAAATAATGAAAGCACTAAAAGATTTCTTAGGAGACTTTAACATAATTTTAGGATGAAGAATAACTTCTTCAGAAAAACAAAGCATAACAAAATTTAGGAAAAAATTGCAATATAAAAAATTCAAATTTCTATAAGGTGAAAGACACCACAAAGTTGTAAAACTAGTGTTAGCTGGGGAGAAACATTAGTAGCATAGGTAACCAAGTATCAATAAACACAATATATAATGAGTGGTTATCAATCTCTGACACAAACAACCCAAAAGAAAAATGGGCAAAACGGAAAAGAAAATTTAGTGAAGAAATGTAACTGTCCAATAAACTGTCCGTATAAAAAGATGCTTATCCTCATTACTTTTTGATTCAGCAATTCCACATTTGGTAATCCATTCTATAGTAATACTTATGTATGTGGGCATAGATTGTTTTGCATCAATAGGGCAATGAATATGTAAATTTTGGTTCACAGGCACAGTAAAATATTATGCAGCCATTAAAAAGAATGAGCTAGATCTGTATTAAAAGAATGAACTAAATCTCATTAAAAAGAATGGATCATAGAATGTTCTATGTTGAATGAAAAGTTGTAAAATAGTATTAGCATGATTCCACTGATAGCTAATTATAAAAAGCACTTTTGTGATTCTGTGTGCATGAGAGGGAGACAGGAAGAATGAGAGAGAGAGAGGAGGGGGAAGGAGAGACATAAAGACACTGGGCGGGGAGAGAGAGGGAGAGGGAAAGTAAATACAAAAAAACACAACTGCTTGCATAGTAAATGGCTTAATCCACAGAGGATCGTGGGATTGGCTTGGGTATATGGGGAAAAAGAAATATCTTTTTCTTATCCTTCCCTAGTTGCAAGGCTGAGGCCCCTATAACAAAGGACAGATTACCAAGAGAAAAGTATACAAATTTATTTAATATAAGTTTTATGTGACATAGTAACTTCTGGAAATGAAGATCCAAGACAAAGGGACACCTACGTATTCTTTTATGCTAGTTTTGAGGAATCAGTGGATAGTCATTGAAAAGTATGATTGGACAAAGGGGTTATGATCTGCTAGTAATACACTGGGGGAACTTGGCAAGGCCTATTTGTTCATATTCTTCTCTGTGTCCCTGTGTGTTCAGAGATAAGGATGTTCCCTTCCTCAGGGTATAGGGAGAGTGCCTCTAAAATGAGGGTCTTCTGACCTGCTTTAGGGGAGGAAGGTTGGGGAGAAGTTCAGAGAGACATTCCTGCCTCAGTGGTTTCCTCAAATTCTTTCAACTTATGCCTGGCGCGGTGACTCCCACCAGTAATCCTAGCACTCTGGGAGGCCAAGGCGGGAGGATTGCTTGAGGTTAGGAGTTCAAGACCAGACTGAACAAAAGCGAGACCCCATCTCTACAAAAAACAGAAAAATTAGCTGGGCGTTGAGGCATGCACCTGTAGTCCCAGCTACTCGGGAGGTTGAGGCAGGAGGATTGCTTAGGCCCAGGAGTTTGAGGTTGCAGTGAGCTATAACGAAGCCACTGCACTCTAGCTGGGGTGACAGAGTGAGACCCTGTCTCAAAAAAAAAAAATTTTTTTTAGCTAAAATATTTTGGAGTAGCTTATCCTGAACCCCATCAGATATGATTATTAAGAAAGTCTTCTAACTTTTTCTTCATGTGCTTTGTAAAGCTTGACTATTTTTAAGATTTAAAATAAGGCTTTTACAAATATCACTGCAACAATTATTCTTTTTATTTTTCAGGGTTTTTAAAAATTTTTTTAAATTTTTTTCCACAGAGTTTCTTTTTTACCATGCAATGATTATTCTTATACGTTTACTATTGCACATGTTCATCACGAGTTCCTCTCAGACAGGTATCTAAGAGTGGAACTGTTGAGTTTTTGATATATACCTATTCTCATTTACTAGATATTGACAACGGAAAAATTGGTAAGTAAATGGTTGGGATAATCGTACAATGAGATATTATACTTTAGAGTGATTAACATAAATGAATTATAAATCTATATATCGATGTTAAAAAAATCACAAAAATATAATGTTGAGTGAGAAGAACAAATTTATGAATATTTTTAAGAAAACACAAACAATTTATATATTGCTTTTGGAAAATGTGTAGTAAATGTTTAAAACATGCAAGGAATGATACCATACAACCTCAAGAAAGTAGTTAATTTGGGGGAGATGGTAAAAGTTGGGCTTTTATCTATAATATTTGACTCCTTAAAGATATAAAGTATATATGATATGATATTTAATGTTTGCTGAACCTAGATGATTCAAATGTGGGGATCTGTTATATTATTTTCTATTTTCTGAATGTTTGAAGTTTTTGTTATTAAAAATAAAGAGAATATTTTGCCTAGATGAAGACTAAAGAAGAAATTGTGGGGTAGGAAATATGATAAATATTACTTAATATATGGGGTGAGAAGTGTTTAGTTTGGAATGCCATTGTGATTTTTCTTAAATTATCAAGATACAAACAATAAGCCACATTTATTGAGGAGTTACTGTGTGAAGTGCTTTGCAAATGCCTTACATGTATTTTTTTCTTTCTCTTTTTTTTTCTTTTTGTTTGAGATAGGGTCTTGATCTGTAACCCAGGTTGGAGTGCAGTGGCATCATCATAGCTCACTGCAGCCTCAAACTCCTGAGCTCAAGAGATCTTCCTGCCTTAGCTTCCCAAGTACCTGGGACTATAGGCGTATGCCACCATGCACAGCTAATTCTTTTTCTAACTAATTTTTCTTGCAGAGATAAAGTCTCAGCTATGTTGCCCAGGCTGGTCTCAAACTCCTGGCCCCAAGCAATCCTCCTGCTTGAACATCCCAAAGTGCTGGGATTGCAGGCATGAGCCACCACCCCTGCCATCCTTCCATGTATTTTATCATTTAATCCTCTCAACTGCTGTATTAGGGTATGCTATGGTTTGAGTGTGTCCCCCAAAGTTCATGTGTTGGAAACGTAATCCCCAATGCAACAGTGTTGAGAGGGAGGACCTTTAGGAGGTAATTAAGCCTTGAGGGCTCTCCCCTTGTGAATAGATTAATGCTGTTATTGTGGGAGTGAGTTCCTTATCTCGCCAGCGTAGGCTCCTGATAAAAGATGAGTTTGGCCAGCTCCCTTCCCTCTCTGCCTCTGTCTCAAGTACTCTCTCCCTGTGATGCCTTCCACCATAGTTATGATGTATCAAGAAGGCTCTCACCAGATATGGCACCCTGATCTTGGACTTTCTGTCTTCCAGAACTATAAGAAATTAATCCCTGTTCTTCACAAATTACCCAGTCTCAGGCATTCTGTTATAACAACACAAACAGACTAAGACATCCTGTATCACAGATGTGAAATATGGACCTAGATGGGTTTAGAACCTTGTCCGCCGTCACCCAGCAATCAAGTCATACAACCAATATTTTAACGAAACCCTTCTGATTCCCACCAAAGCCCTAACTCTTAACCTCTGTGTTCTGTAACCAAATAGCCTTTTTCTCTCAGAAGGAAACATGGAGAAGCCTGGTGCCTTAAATCATATAGGTTATTAGGAAATGAGGTCTGGAAATGGAAAGCAAGATTTGAGGTATAGTAGAAAAGAGCTTCAGGCTAAAAACTACCTTTCCCTATGAAAATAAAATAGCCAGTGAATTAAACTTTGAAAGATCCATAGGGATTGGTGTGACCTATTTGTCTCTTTCCTTTTGAACTCCTACTTCTAGCATAAGAAAGAAACAGTATATTCTCAGAAAGATTCTACTTGAAATGTTTTCCTCATTAGAATTGTTGAAGGGTACACAGGCATATCAGTTTTCAAGGGCTGTCATAACCAAGTATCACAAATTGGATGATTTAAAGTGCAATTTTATTCTCTCACAATTCTGGAGTCTAGAAGTATGAAATCAAAGTGTCAGCAGGGCCGTGTCCCCTCTGAGACTCTAGGTAGAATGTTTCCTTGCCCTTTGCTAGCTTCTGGTGGTATCTGTCAGTTCTTGTTGTTCCTTGGCTTGTAGCTGTATAACTCCAATCCCTTCCTTCATTTTCATGTGACATTTTTTCTTTGTGTCTTCACATTGTCCTTTTATAAGCACACTGGTCATAATTAGATTGAGTCTACCTTACTCCAATATGACATCATAATAACTAATTACATCTGCTACAAACTTATTTCCAGATTAGGTCACATTTTGAGCTACTTAAGATTATGATTTCAAAATATTTTTTTTGTGGGACCTAATTCAACCCATAACAACAGAAAAGCAAAATAAGGCAATCATTATAAATTTTAGATTTCATTCTGGAACTTGGTATATATTGAGCATTTTAAAATAGTTAGAATAATATTAAATATATAAATAACTGTGTATATATCCACATACATATATATGTACTATTTGTTATTTCTATATAATACATAATTTAAATAATTAGCCTTATTATTATGTAATGATATTTTATATCTAGATAACAATATCTTTAGAAAGAGATTTTTAAATATCACCCTAATAAAGAAACAAGTGGAATAAAATTGTATTCCCTTTCCTCAAATTTCTTATTTAGAATAGCTTATAGTGTTCAAGTTAAATTAATTATTCTATCTATGACTTTTTGGTAAAGTAAATTGTTACAGTAGGCCTGCAAGATGAGCAAAATCATTGTAGGAAAATCTGTTGCTAAATGTGCTTTGTGTTCTTTTTTATTTAGTTGTTTTGTTTTGTTTTCTTCTCTGACTGAAAGCCTTATTGGAAACAAAATTGTTTTTCTCATGCGAAATGACTAGCACTCTTTCTCACCCTGACTTCCTGCCCCATTTTGAATAGAAAGCAATGCAGAAGGACCTAAATGGGAATCAAATGTTTTTGGAAAAATATGCAAAAGAAACATGAAAACAACTGGATTTCATTCACTTCTCAGGGACACTTTCATTGAACTGCGAAAGCCAAAGCACCTGGGAAAATCTGCCTAGGCAGGCAGGGATGTGAACAGTAATAGAAAGTGCATTTCTATGTCAGCTGAGAGGGCTGGGAACTATTATACACTGTGGTTGGAGTGTGATCAAGTAAAACTCAAAAGAGAGAGATTATATTAGAACCATATAGCATAAAAATAAAACGTAGAAAACAGATGAGTGTGTGCATCTGTCTTTTCAGGCAGAAAGCATCTGTTTTGAAAAAACAAAATTTACCTGTGCTATTTAGTAACTTCAAAATGTACCTTTCCAGAATACTTGCAATTATCATTGTCCAGCGAGCCTTCAAAAATCAAGGCTTGCTAACGAACACCTTTACCTGTCAGTGTGAGTGTGTCATGGGTTGCAGTGTACACCTGAGCAGATAGTGTGGAGAAGGCGTCTATACACTACTTAGGAAAAGAAAATATTTTAAATACAGCTCTCTTAATTCAGTTCCTTAATCAAAGAAATAGTAAGCTGCATGGGTACTAAGTATAGAAATTGAAGTACCAAATCTCTGCTGTGTTCCCAACATTGCTAGGGATGGACTCCCTCAAGTTTCTTGAGCACTTAAAATAATCCTCACTAGCATCTGATGGCCTGACCAACTATTAGGCATCACATGCAGAGAGCAGGATGTTGGAGGGGAGAGTTTTTAAATATTCTATCTGCAAGTACACTAATTTGTAAGAGCTGGAATGCAATTAAATCCCACCAAAATTTTGAAGCCCAGGAAAGATTTATTTTACCCATAAATAGCAATGAATTCAACACTTGAAGAAAATTATTTTGTTTAAAACGAAAATTCATTGATCACAAATTTTGATTTTCTTTTTGAGATAGAGAGTGGAGAGGTAGGGTGGAGAGTAGGTAAAAATAAATTCATCTAAGTAATTAAAGTCAATGAACCTTGTCAGAATCTATTATCATTAAATGCTATGTATGTCACCTTGGGCTTGTACAGAGAATGACAACTATTGTGTTTTAGCAATTCCTTTGTGATAATTTAGTACAAGCCTTATAAGCATTGAGGATGCTAGGAGTCTTTTTTTTTTCAGTTTGGTTTTTTTTTTAAAGTTACAGACATAAAACTGTGACCTGCGATTTGCTATTAGCTTTAATTTTAAACTGAACATATTTTAAGAACCAAAGTGATTTTTATGCACACAAAGTTTTGAGACCCCATCCCCTCTTTTTTAACCCAATTGCTGTGCCTAGGCCCCACCTTCACCTTCTGTCAACTTAATTCTTAGCACTTTCATCTTATTTTTCATTTTATGTTTTGGGGATGATCCAAAGGTTTTCTTAGAAATTCTGAGCTAGTTATTAAAATGTTTTTATTTACATATTTCTTGGATTTATTTATTTTTCTGATTAGATTGCTGTTAGTAGTGGATTATTTGCTTTAATTCTGGTGACTTTCTTATTTTTAAGATTATGACTTTATTAATTCCATAGACAAGCATTATTAGTTTAAAATGTTATATCCCTTCATTTCTACCAGGCATATTCTTTGATTATTTTATAAATGTTTATGCTAACAACTAGTTAGTACCTCAATAAACAAATCAAATGTACTTTTCATTAGAGGTCTCTTTAAAATAGAGTTGCCAGATTAAATGCAGGATACCCAGTTAAATTTAAATTTCAGTTAAGCCACAAATAGTTTTTTTTTTGGTTTTTTGTTTGTTTTTTTTTTGGTATTGGGATATAATTTTTTGTATGGAACATACCTATACAAAAAATATTTTTTGTTCATCTGAAATTCAAATTTAGATATTCTTCATTATTCATTTATATATTTATTTTATTATTGTATGGCAAATGTACTATAAAGGAAAGAAGTATTGGAAAATGTATTAGTTCAAAAAATGTTGTACATCAAGCTATTTGTCTTAGTTCTTTCAGACTACTATAACAAAATACCTTAGCCTGGGCAATTTATAAACAACAGAAACTTATTTCTCATAGTTCTGGAAACTGGGAAGTCCAAGTTCAAGATGCCAGCAGAGGCAGCATCTGGTGAGGCTCTCTGCTTCAAAGATGGCAACTTCTGCGATCCTACCATGGTGAAGGGAGGGACAAGTTTTTGGGCCTCTTTTGTAAGGACACTAATTCTATTCATGAGCATGGAGCTCTTATGACATAATCGCCTTCTAAAGGCCCCAACTCTTAATACTATAGCATTGGGGATTCAGTTTCCAACATATAAATTTTGGAGAGAAATCAACATTCCAACAGTAGCTCTTTCTCTAAAAATGCATGTAATTGATGCAGTTATCCTTTAATGATTAGAGAGAATGTGGTAAATATAAATTTAGGATCTCGTTCATTTTCATTCATTAATTCACTTCACAAGTGTTCACTGAGTGCCTAAAATATCAGGTCCTAAGGGATGAGCAAAATAAACTAAATCCCTGCCTTAATGGAATGTATAACTTAATGGAGAACATTAATCAAGTAATCTCACTGTCCACAGAAAAGAAGCCGAACTCTGTAAAATAATTTTAAAGGGGTTTATTCTGAGCCAAATTTGAGGACCATGACCCAGAGCCACACCCAAGAAGCCTTGAGTAAGTGGACTCACTGTGGTTGGGCTACAGTTTGGTTTTATACATTTTAGGGAGATAGGGGTTACAGGTAAAGTAATAAGTCAATACATGGAATGCATTCATTGGTTTGGCCTGAAAAGGTGGGCCATCTCAAAGTGGAGGGCTTATAGGTTACAGGTGGGTTTAAAGACTTCTTGACTTGTAATTGGTTAAAAAATGAAGCTTTGTCTAAAGGCTTGGAATGTTTTAGATAGGAGACAAGTCACCGGACATATATTTGTTGTGTAAATTGGGGACCTGCAGGTTTGTCTTGCATAGCCTTAGGGCTGTTGATGAGTTACAGAGGATATCTCCAAGAAGGGAGGGGGGCATGGTGGAGCATGTCTGACCTCCTCCTCATGGCAGACAATTTAGTTTTAGGATATTCTCTTGGCCAGGAGGGGGCCCATTCAGTCAGCCGGTGGGGGGGAAGGTTTTTATTTAATTTTAGTTCACATCACAGATATGTAAACTGTAATAAGTACAATAAAGGAGAAGGATAATATTCATACAATAGGGGGACTCAACAAATATGTTGGAGAGGGAGAGTCAGGCAAGATTTCTCTGACGAAGTGAAATTTGAATTGTTAAAGAAAAAAAAATCATTCAATGATACTTGTTACAGCATGGTAAAACACACTTTATTCAGGACTATTGCATCAGATATACAGACCACAAAAATGGGATTCTGCTGCAGTGGGGGGGGGAGAGATTGAGCTAAACTTCAAATACAGCATGGACAAGTGGGAATTTATAGCCAAGGAGCAGAGTGGGGGAGGGTCAGTAGATGAAAAATTGCTAAGAGGAAGCATCAGGAGCAAGGAGGATTCTGGCTAATCTAACCTAACAGGATTCTTGGTGAAGACAGGCCGGTGTGATCAGACATCACCTGGGGGATGGTGGAGGATGAGGAATCTGCTCAGATATCCAGGGTGATCAGATATCAAGGGGGGAATTCTTGCTAAATGACTCAGCAGTATTCTCATTAAAGCTGGATTTTCTAAGGAAGCGCACAGAGGAGCCTAGAAAAAGGAGGCTGACTAAAGTTTGGTTAAGCAAGGAATCTTTATCAGAACTAAAAACAAAGCCTAAATGGAACTAAATTAAGCAAAGAACAGTAGAGGAACGAAAGAAAATTTCCGTGTAATGGGGCATCAGGAGCAAAAGAATCGAAAGTGGGTGTCTGTGGTTGAACCCAGTGAGCAGTAAAAGTGTTACTACAAAGTCTGCAAGGGAAGTCAGTAATCAGATAAAGTGGGACCTGGCAGGCCATTTCTATCTTTATGGTAAAAAACAATGCAAGATTTTAAAAGAGTAGTAAGATTTTCATTTGAAAAGGTGAATCTAGCTGCTTGAAAGAGAGGATTAGTGCCGACTAAAATGTTCCTGAACTATTTCCTGGTGGCCTGTATAGTCCTCTAGCCAAAAGCAAATGAAAGTTCAGTATCCATCAGAGACACTGAACTATCTGCAAAGGGCCAGACATTAAATGTTTGAGGATTTGCAGGCCATGCAGTCTTTCTTACAACTACCCAACATTTGTAGCACAAAAGCAGCCACAGACAACCTGTATTGAATTAAGCATGGCTGTGATCCAATAAAACTTTATTTATTGATGCCAAAAGTAGAATTTCATATAATTTTCATATGCCATGATATAGTAGTCTTTTGATTGTTTTTTTTTTAAATTTCAAAATGTAAACATCATCCTTTATTTGTGAGCTATACAAAAACAGCCAGTGCTCATCCCTATTCTAGTAGCTGGAAGTGTATCTAGGAAGAGTTAGATGGTTTTGAGAGCTGTTCTGGAGAGAAAATTAAGAGAAATTTTAATGGCTTAAGTATGGAGGTTGAAGAAGAGGTAGGTGTCCAAATCAAGTTTCTGATTTGGACAGGTGGGTAGATGGATGGTAGTGCCATTCCATGAAACAGGCAAGAAAGTTTGAAAGGAGAAATCATGCATTAGGTTTTGTCATGACTCTGAAATACGGAAATATTGAGTACCATCAGGAAATATCTCAGAACTTGCAGGGACAGAAAGTTGTGATACCTTTATTTACTTATCATAAGGGCCATGGCTGACAGTCCTATAATAAAATACAAATTAACAAGAGAAATGCATAAAAATTATTAATAATTTAATCAAAGTTTTATGTGACATGGGAACCTTCAAAAATGAAGACCCAAAGACACAAGGAAAATTTTCTGTTTCTGTGTTTAGGTTCAATGTAGCATGGACAGCCGTGTAGAAATATAATTGGACAAAAAAGCATATGACCTATTCATGATAGACTGAAAAAGGTGGACGGGACCCAGCAAGGCCTGTTTGTTCACATTCCTCTTGGTACCTCTGTGCAGCCTTTCTTCTTTCTGGGCATGGACCCCTCTGGAATGAGGGTCTTTCGGGGGAAAATGAGAAAGTGACTTTTCCAGGTTTCATAGTTTGCTTTAATGGAGAGGGATTCTAGTTTCAATGACTCACCTTGGAGAAGAGGACTACTGGTTTCTGTGACTCACTTTGGGAAAGAAAGAGAACAAGAGGGAGACAGGACACCAGGAGAGGGTCAGAGAGAGACTTTGCCTCTGAGGTTGCTTCTGAGGCCCTCTATTAATAATTTCCTTTAGTTCAAAGTACTCAGGCCGTCAAAGCACCATACTTTGAGACATTGATTTCTGAGCCACACAAACTGGAAAATTGAGAATCACTGGGTTATGTGAAGCAATTGAAGTCTGCAGGGGCTGAGTTCTTTTCTGTAATGCTTAATTACTGAAGTCTTTCCATTACCTCTACATTCTGGGTAGATGTTATATTCTCTTCACTTTTCTTCTCAGGTATACAAATGTCATTTTCTAATAAGTTTGTTTTCCTGCTGGTTGTCTTCAGCACTGCTCAGACCACCATGAATTGAACTATGTGCTCCATCATGTTTAATGTTATCTGGTGTGGTTCTTCCCAGCCAGTGTGCATGACCTCACAAACGCACGTGTTAGCCTTGGGCCACTGGAGCAGAGGCTTGGTGAGGGTCGTCCACAGTCATCATATATAGCTAGAAGTGGTCTCTTTCATTTCTCTTGGCAGTACTGGTATATTACCATTTTCTCTCTGTGCCTTGACTTGGAAACATTTGAAAATTACTGATATACTGTGAAGGAGAGAGTCAATAAGAATCATATCAGAGGCTCTGTGGATAAGAAAGTAGATACTGGAAAGAGAACCACTTTGCAGTCAGAACACTGGGTCTGCCATAGACCAGCTGATAGGACCTTGGGCAAACATTTTCTCAAAGCTTCAAATTGATGGTTTTTTGAAAAAAAAATCTCAAAATGTAAACATCACCCTTTACTTGTGGGCTATACAAAAACAGCCAGCGCTCATGCCTATTCTAGTTGCTGTAAGTGTATCTGGGAAGAGTTAGGTGGTTTTGAGAGCTCTTCGGGAGAGAAAATTAAGAGAAATGTTAATGGCTTAAGTATAGAGGCTGAAGAAGAGATGGGTCCAAAAGTGTTTCAAGTTTCTGATTTGAAACAACTTGAAACAAGTTTCTAATTTGTAAAAAGGGGGTAATAATATTTAAAAATAACTTCTTTGTATGTTTTTTGAGACTATATAATGAGATAATGCTTTTAATTCCAGCTATGATGTTGGGAGGAAAATTTCCCTGGTGCCAACTTAGGTCTTGGTGATTGAGGGCATGGAAATTCACTGACAACAGATAAACAGATAGATTAATGGGAGAAAAGATTTAACTCACATGCGCAGGAGAGTACACTGTAGTGAGCAATTTACTAAAGAGTCAGGGGTTAGGGATATACTAGCTTAACAAAAAGGAGGGGGTTTAAGCCTTCATGGGAAAGTATGGAAGGTTCTATTGTTTTTCATCCAATTAGCATAAGCAGTTTCCTTCTTGGCTGAGAGCTCCTCTGAAGGACAGTTTATTGCAGCTGAATTTATACAATCTGATGCTAAGGGTCACTCTTCTCCCAAGCAGGAAACTCCCTCTGAGAGGGGTTAGTGGCAGCTGTATTTTTGGGAGGCTCTGCATAAGCGTAGATAAGGTTTTTTCCCCCCTCTGTGGCTGCAATTTGTTCAGATGTTTTCAGTTTAAAGTAATCTTTATACTAGTCTGGTGTGTTGTTAGTCCCTTCAGTGGCAATAATGTAACTTTATCTAAGTAGTTGTCTCATGCCTACAACTAGACTAGAAAGGATTGTCCTATCTTCTTAGAAAGTTTCATTGCTTTGTATAATGTTCACTTTGTGTAATGCCAATGAAATTCAGCAGATGACTTAGGTGTGGAAACATATTTCAGGTTTCCTGGCTGCATGCAAAGCATTCCCATGGCCAGTAACAAAATTCATAGCAAATTGTGCATCACTTTCACATTTTTGTGCTAATATGAGAATGCTCTCATGGTATAGCCCAAAGTCAATTAAAATTCCCGCAGTGAATTATTCTAGCCAACCCAAGCAAATGGAAATGTGAACGGAAGCTCTAAACCAAATATTAGATGATGTAGTTCATTGGGGAAGAAAGAAAAATATTGATTAGCAAAATTTTAAGTATCTGAAATCCAAGGTTGTTGGAAGGACTAGACAAATACTTTTGAGTGAGGAAAAATATTTTTTTCTCCACTTCTTTTTAAAGTACTGTTCAGCATAAAACAGATACTGCAGGAATCAGTTCAAATGATTATATTCTGCAACTGTTTTAACAACTGAAATGAGAGTACAACCCAAGTGACTTTTTTCTGTTGAGTTTGTGAAAAGAAGTAACATATGTTACTATACTTCTTTTCAACTCAACAGATCTTTAGAATGAAATAGTTTGAAAAAACTTGCAAGAATTCTAGAAAATGTAATTCATCTTGTGTGGGGATTTCTGCTCAGGGTCTATCCTCACTGTTATAGACTGAATGTTTATGTCCACTCAAAATCCATATGTTGAAATTCAATGTGATGGTATTAGGAGGTAGAGCCTTGGGGAAGTGATTATGTCATAAAGGTGGAGCACTCATGAATGGGATTAGTGCCCCTATAAAAGAGGCCCCAGAGAGATTCTCTGTGCCATTAGCCATATGAGGACTCAGTGAGAAGACAGTCATCTATGAATTAGGAAGCAGGCCCTCAGCAGACACCAAATCTGCCCATGCATTGATCTGGGATTTCCTAGCCTCCCAAATTGTGAGAAATGAATTTCCATTGTTGGTAAGTGTCCTAGCCCATTTGTCTTGCTGTAAGGGAATATCTGAGGCTGGGTAATTTATAAAGAAAAGAGGTTTGTTTGGTTCATGGTTCTCCAGGCTATACACAAAGCATGGTGTCACATCTACTTCTGATAAGGGCTTTGGGCTGTCTCCACTCATGGTGGAAGGTGAAGGGGATCCTTTGTGTAGAGATCACATGGTGAAAAAGGAAGCAAGAGGGAAGGGAGGGAGGTGTCAGCCTCTTTTTAACAATAAGCTCTTGCAGGAACTAATAGTGAGAACTCTCACCCCTACTCCCCTAGGGAGGACATTAATCTATTTATGAGGTGTGCCCCCATGACCCAAAAACCTCCTATTAGGCCCCACCTCTAACACTGAGGAACAAATTTCTACATGAGATTTGGAGCAGATAAATTTCCAGACTATAGCAATAAGCTACCCAGTATAATATATTTTGTTATAGCAGCCCAAAGAGACTAAGATACTCACCTTGAACCCCTACACCTGTACCATCCTTATCATAATCCCGCTGCCCACTGTTGATTCTGCACAAACACTGCATGTTAGAATTGAAAGACTACCAGGGTACTATATGATCATATTCCTATGTGAATATATATGTTAAACAACTGCAAGCAAGAGACCTGTGCACAACTCTTACCAAAATGTTGATTAACCAAAGTGAAAAGCTGATCAGTCACAAGTGTCCATTTTCTAAAAAGATGACTAGTGTATTCCTTTATATGTGCAGTTTTTGTGAGTATCCTTGGATTGCAGCATCTCTTTCCCTGTATCCTCCCCAAGCTCCCACCCAATAATTAATTAATGGTTTGTTTATAACACATAGTCTAAGAATTATCTCCTACTTTGGAAATGATAACTCAGAAAAGATAATAATTGAGCTCTTGATACTTTCTTAGATAAGTAATAAAAAAAATTCAACATGAAAAATTAAAGGTGTTATGAAGATGTTGAGAGACATATTCTTCATTTTACTACAGACTTATCAGGAGATGAAGAGTCCCAACCTTCAAGAACAGGCAATGGTAATTTTCTGTGGTTCTGTGGGACTCACTATGCTTAGCAATGAAACTGTGTAATAAATTCTGTGGCGGAAATATTACTTCTAGCTTCCAGAATTTTATTCTGTTTATCCTCTCAAAGGGATTCTGCTCTCAAGTTAACTCTTAGAATGCTAAGATTTACCAAGGCCTGTCACTGGCAGGACATAATTTGTGGTTCTTTATGTGAATATTTGACTAGTAAGCTTCAGAACTTTACAAAATTCTTTAGTGGGAATGGAAAAAGAGTTTTTGGATGATAATTTAGTTTTATGGAAAGCTAATTTTTCTTCCCTCTAAGAACATTAACCTGTGAAATTAAAGGAGACAAAAAGTGTGCTTTTTATGAAGAGTGTGGTGTTTTTAGTGTCATCTGCCTTGTCTGAAGTTTCTCTTTATGTAAACGTTTTCTTAGCACACTCATGATATATATAACAAGTGTTTGCATATTAAGCAGATTCTGGTTGTAAGTTTTTAAAGGGATTTAATACCTACAGAGTGTTAAAACTTTATCTTGCAGTGGGGTTGCAGACTCTGGCTAAAATCCCTTAAACATTGGTAATATCACAGTTTGACATATAAAAGATAGAGATAGCATCATTCTTACTCAGGAAGATAGTTAGAGCAATGTCGTCTAAGTGGCCCCTTGAGTATGCCCAAATCAGGTCTGAGACTACAACGAGGCAGATGAAGTGCCAAGGATGCACTTTATACTCTCAGTATCTTAAGTGCCCACCCTATTCTTGGACAACCCTGAGTGTGAGCACCCTGTTAAGAGTAAGGTGTCTAGGGTGCAAAATATAATGAAGTCCTCACTCTCAGGATCATGCAGGTGCTCCAAAATTCTACACCCTAAGTGCACTACTTGCTACACTATTGTCTAGGTCCTGGAGTACAGCAAGTTTTACAAAATATGTACCAGGGTGCCCCATCTGTGTCACTGAGCTGCAGTCAGAGGCAGTGTAAGTGTCCCAGAAATGAATGAGAGTCTCTCGGAAACCAAATGATAGTCTTGTAGTACCTTAAATGATTCTAGCAGCTATGTGGAAGTGGGCCATGAGTGAGCACTTCTAAGATGAGTTGCATACTTTCCTGAAAGTGTGGGCCCTTTTTTGGTACCTTTCTAGGGATAGCAATCAACTCTTTACAGAGAAAAATAAGAAAATCCACCAGAAGGCCCAGGGGGCCAAAAACAGAAAACAGTGCTTCAAGAATAACTTAGACGAGAGAGTTGGTTCCATAAAGCCACAGGGAAGCTGCATGTTCATAACTATTGATCTCATAGAGCCACGCTTACCTGTGGAAATAAGGAAAAAAATCTGTGCTCCTAATTAATGTTTTTTGGAATCTTGATGTTGATCAAGCAAGAGGATACTGGGCTGTCCATTGTAGAGGCTGAATTCAGTTCCTGTAGGGAGACTGATGCCAAAGGCAGTATGAAATTGTCCAGTTACCAAATAGCATTGATTTTTCTTTGTCCCAAGAGTTACATTCTTGCAAGGAGTTGTTCACTGGCCTATATATGTGGATGAAAAATTGGGCATCTGTGGTTAATATATTGGGCTTTAGTGGTAAGACACAGTGATATTTGAAAAGGGTCATCCGCACATAGTGAAATAAGTAATAATTGATATTTAATGAATGAACTCAGCCATGTGCAGAACCTCTTAAAACATTGTGTTTAAATCTATTGCAGATATAACAAGAGTGATGCAAGTCAAATTAAGAAGACCAGCCTATTTCCTAGAAAGGAACTAGATGTAGTGCTCTCAAATGTATTGTAATATTTCTGAAGTAATAGTGTGTTGTCATAACAGAAGTGTGATGGTCTGGAAAAGGCACAAAAAGGAGAGCCAAAGTTTAAAATTGTTAGTGCATATCCAGGCAATAGTAAGTGTTTTGGTTCTCGATCTAGATAATTGCTTTGTTGTCCTTAGTTAGTTTTAGCCCTTGTATATAGAAGGCAAAAATCATATTGCATTGCTCAAAACTGAGTTCAAATTTATGGTACATCTCATGTTATATTGGAGCCTCTTTAGTAGAGTGAATAAAGCTGATCTTCTCTCAGCGTAATAATGAAAGAGATTTCTGTACATGTGAAAATGAAGTTTCTGTACTTAAACTGCCAAGGTAATGAAGCCCCTTCTTAGTTGCCACTCCCTCTGTCTCTTTCATTCTATTTCTGCCTTTGCAGTTTTTTGTTGCCTCCCTCCTCCTTGGGCTCATTGCAGCTTGATTCCTTGCAGGTTGGGTATGCTGGACTGTCCAATGGGCTCATTCCAACTTAGTTCCTATGGAAGACCGTGACTTAGAGCAGGGGTCAATAAACAATGGCCACGTGTCAAGTCTAGCCCACTGCCATTTTCTTGTATGGCCTGTGAGCTAAGAATGGTTTTTACAGTTTTAAATGGTTAAATAAAAATTAAAAGGATAATATTTTGGGACATATGAAAATTTGATGAAAGTCAAGTGTCAGCATCCATAAATAAAGTTTTATTGGAACACAGCCACACTCATTTATTTCTGACTTTTGTGCTACAACAGTGGAGGAGAGCAGAGACAGAGTTGATAAGAAGAAACTATATGACCCACAAATCCTAAAATATTTACTATCTATACCTTTACAGGATCTCTGCCTTAGATAGTCTAGGGAAATGCGCTGAGAGTTTTCATAAAAGCTCTGGAGTATCTGCAGTTGTAGTGTAGTTGAACCATGAAGGGGCTGAAGTTGTGTTGTGGCAGTGCATACTGAAAGAACAGCAGATATTAGAAGAAAAGTAAAGAAAATAAAGGAGGTGATTCAGGTCTAGATTGATACTTGTAAAAGTAAATGGCAAATTAAACTTTTAAATTCAAATTCATTTAACAGCTCTTAAGAATGCTTTATGTTCCAGGTATCAAGCTTGGTGATTTCACATACACAATCTCATTTATGAGAAAACTATTGAGAACACTTATCCATTCACAAAAGTCATCTCAAAACAGAATCATGCACTTTTCTAAATGCTTAACTGTTTTAATGAGTATGTCTGCTCTATAACTATTTTTTTAGATGTTATAGGATAAAGCCTACAGTTATAATCTATCTGTCTTCTCTCTGTCTCTCTGTTCTCTTTTCTCCCTTCTCCCTCCTCCCTTTGCTGTTTACAGCTCTATCTCATACAGGTCATATACCAGACATAACATTGGAATCAGATGGTCTCGGAGTTCACTCCTGGCTTTGCCTTATACTATATGTGAAAAATTGGGCAGGTTACTTAACAACAGCATTCTAATTTATAGTACTTACTGCTAGGGCTTTTTAAAGAAACCTTAAATGAGAGACTAAGTAGTACTCAGTATATACACAGCATAGGTAACACAGGCAAACCTTGGTTTTATGATGTAAGGAAGCTTCTTATGAAACTATCCAAGATGAAAATGATTCCAAAGTGCTGCTTTAATAAAGGAAAAAAAACATAAGCTCAATATACAATTTCTACTCTATAGCTACATAACATTTTATTCATGTAGAATTTTCAGAATGAGCTGGTAACTATTTGAGTTAACCAACCTAACATCTGTTTGGCCATTTGGGTCATAGTTTGTATCTTAGACCACACACGAGTTACCATTAAACACTTTCATTCATTGCTCACTAGCCAAATTGTTGCAGGGGTCACTTATAGTAAGTAACAGAACATACCCTGCCAATAATTATAGGTGATTAATATTTTCTTATCAGTTGCCATTCCAGGATCTGAGTTGTGTGCGTAACTACAGCATTCCACCTTTTTTTAAAATTTGTTTTTTTATCACATACTTTATTTATTTATTTTTATTTCAAACTATTATGGGAGTATAAATGTTTTTGGTTACAAGGATGACTTTTTTAATGCTTGAGTAAAGGTTACAAGTATGCCCATCACCCAGGTAGCGTTCACTGTACCCGTTAGGTAGGTTTTCACCCATCCCCTCCTCCCCCTCCCCCGATTGATTTGCATTGACTTATACTTCCCTCTATGCACATGTGTGCTTATTGGTTAGTTCCAAATTAATAGTGAATAATCAGCAAAATCTTAATCCACAGCACTGGCTCTGTACTATCCTTCTGTGTACATCCATAGCTAAAGAAAGAATTTAGACAATGCATACTATATTGAAGGAGATAGGAAGAAAGAAAGGAGAAGGATGGAAGCAGGGGAGGGAGTATGGGAGAAAGCAAGAAAGACAAAGAAAAATAAAAAGTGTTTGATTTAGGCATAGTCAATTCCTACAAGAGAAGAGGATATTAAACAGGAAAGAAATGCACAATCTAATATTGTCTCTATTTTGAGAGTTACTAAAAGAAGCCATAACTTCTTTCCATGTCTAATTTGATGATAAGATTCCTCCCCAAATATTATATTTTAACTCTATTCTATGCTATTTATAGTTTGCAGGAAAGAAGGAAATAAGTGATGGGGCCTCGTACTAAAGCTGAAAAATTTTAATCTCGTGGACAACAGCTAATCTTGTCACTGTGCATAAAACATAACTATCAGTAGTAAATTTATAAAACTCAGTTGCTCAAAGCTATAGAATAATTGTTTCTTCTAACTTTGTAAAGAAGAGTATAATATTCTTACACAACATGTAAAGTAAAGTTAAAATTTTCTTCTGCCTTGAATGGAAATATAAATTCTTTCTCAGTAGGGGCAATCAGTAGAGCCTTATAGGAAAATCTTCCTGGTTGCTTGTAGTTTGGGTGAAAACTGTTATCATTGTATTTGCATTAAATGCAGTTCCTTCCTCCTAAAATAGAATGATTGGCAGGGATTAAGACTTTATTACTAAAAGAGTTCTAAGCCAACCTTCTCTTTTTCATGAATAATACCTATTTTTTATTTATTAATAGTGTTTTTGACAGCTGACAGTTCAAGAAGTAAATGTGCTACTGTATTAACTATTAAAGTTCTCTGTTTAGATGAAGTGGAGATGGCATACACTTTTTCCACTTACTCAACCAGTTCTGTTAAAATCATGGGTGAGAAATGAATTTATTGTAATAAAGTCATAATTAAATAAAACATATGGCAGTATGAGAAGAAAATATCCAAAGATTATCAAGACATATTTAATTATACCTTTTCCAGTGCTATTCCATTTTAGTGATTTTTAAAATATATTAATGATGAGTCAACTAGATGAAAAGGATATTACATTTAGAGTTCATTTTAGCCTCTGTTTAACTTAAATAGTTCTATATAGAAACATACATCTATCTATCTATCGTCTATCTATATCCAATTTGCTTAGCTTTACTTCTATAAAACGAGTCTTGGTCTTTATTTTTCATTTATTAATATTATATTTCCATTGTAGGAATTTCCTAGCATATAAAGAAATTACATTCCTCAAAAATAGTAGTGTTAATATCAAAATTGCAAGTGAGTACAAAGAGCATCATGCCAAGTGAATTACTTCTCTCCAGAATAGCTGCCTCCTGGTGAAAAGGGGAGCTGGATAAAGTACATATTTTGATTGTGTGTATCAGAGAAATTATAGCCGCCAGCAGCCTACTCTACAGGGAGAAAATTCACAGTATGGGTTTATCCAAAGGGAGGAGAAAGGGTCATCTTCCCTGCCTTGCTCTTGTCTGGGCCTGCACTTGTTCCCATTCACTCCCGTAGGAGTGATTATGTAGCAGCCTTAATGCCAAAGCAAGTAAAAAAGTTGGACTAAAGAAAAAAAAAAAAAACTAAATGGCATCTGGATATCTTCTTCAATATTATGAGGCCAGTTATACCTTCTATTAGTTTTTCTAGTGTTTTCAATAAAAATATTATAAGCCAAGAAATCTGAGTTTGAATAAAGAATTAAATAAGTTGGAGTGACTAGAATAAATTCAATAAAAGAAAGGAATTGAGAGATTTCTCTTAGGAAATAGATTATGGTTAAAAAAGTAAATGGTTATTAAAAATATATGTGAATGCAATGTCAACCATTTGTTTATTTTTAATTAAGGATATTTGGAACCTTTTGGAGCCTTAAAGAATTATGCTAAAGAAAAAGCTAGTATTATTTACACCCCTGTGTAGATTACTGTTACTATCCAGTGTAATTCAGGACTATGCATCCTTAAAGTTTCTATGAGTTTACTTTCGGGATGTTTTCCGTATGGCCTGATTCTCAATTTGGTCTGACTATTATTTTCTGTTACTCTTATGGATTTTACCCTGTTGGTTTAGAGTATACTTTGCTGCCCACTTATCTAAGATAGTAGCTGAGAATTATTGACTGAATTATCTTCAGTTGCCTGTACCTTATTATAGAATCCTTTACTAACCCAAAAATAATTAGCAAAATTATTTGACTCAGTAACTTGTTGTCTTCTAGTTTTAATCCTTGCATTTCACTATAAAAAATATTTCAAAAATTTCTTTGAAACAGCTTTTGCTTTCAGTATGGTAAGGTGCATGCATGAAACTGAAATGTTTTCTTGGGGCCTCTTACCATTGAGCAGAGGATCTATGTAACCTCCGTTTAGTTTCCAATGATAATAGTAGTGGTCCCCAACCTTTTGGGCACCAAGGAGCAGTTTCATGGAAGACAATTTTTCCACGGATGGGATGGGAGGGAGAGGGAGGGGGGAGGAGGAGGCAGAGTCAGGCTGTGATGCGAGAGATGGGGAGTGGCTGTAAATGCAGAAGATGAATATGAAGCTTCTTTGCTTGCTGGACTGTCACTCACCTCCTGCTGTGTGCCCCCCCCTTCCTAAGTTTCATGGAAGGCAATTTTTCCAGGGGCAGAAGGGGAGGCTGAAGGGGGGAGGAGAGGGCGGAGCTCACGTGGTGATGCCTGGCGAGTTGCTAACAGGCCGCAGACTGGTACAGGGCTACTGTCCCAGGGTTGGGGACCGTGGGTTTAGACAGCTTCATAGTAAAGTCTAAATGGAAGGGTTAAACCAAAAATTGCTCATCATCAAAAGTGAAGTTAGCATGTCTAAATAAAGAAATATAAAGGAAATCAGCACTCTCACCTGGAAAGCACTAAAGGTGAAGTTTTATTCTACATTAATATTATAATCTTTTAGAATTTAAAAAACATACATCCTTTTTTTGTTCTTCTCTTATTATTGATATGACAGCTGCTTGATATGACAGAAAGGAAAACAAAAATGAGAAAAGAAGAAAGACATCCTATTTTCCTGTGGTCCCCAACCCCCAGGTACTGGACTGCGGCCTATTAGTAACCCGGCAGCCCATCACTGCCTGAGCTCCACTTACCCCCACACCCCACCTTCCCTGGAAAAATTGTCTTCCATGAAACCAGTCCCTGGTGCCAAAAAGGTTGGGGACCACTACTCTAGCTCATCTCGTTGCTCTTTCCAGTGGCAGCCAATGTTATAGTTTCTTGGCGATTCTTCCTAAAAATTTTTGAGAACTATACAATCAAATACATATGTATAAAAGGTACATTAGTTTCTTCTTTTTAAAAACTAATGTCAATATACATGATTTTTTGGGTCCTTGAAATTTGCACTTACTACAGTGATCTTTCTCTAACCATGCTAGAGAACACCCTCATTCATTTTTATAAATAGATAAGCACTCCATTGTATGTTGTATACAAGGTGAGGGTTTTTTTTGTTGTTGCATTTCACTTATGAAATACAAATCCAGCAGCCATTTACGCACAAGTTAATAATTTCCCCAAGACCATATGAAGGATATGAGACCATGATCCATGGCAAGTCTGACTGGCCATTGTACCATGTTGTTAAAGTGACTGAAGATTATTGACTTACTGTAATAGGAGTCAGATATCTGATTTAGTTGGGTATATATCCATTTCAAAATGAAAACCCAGGATTTTTGGTGTTTAATTCTTTTTGTACCTTACCTTAACGCTTTGCCACTAGGTTGGACATAAACAATACTTAATACCAGTAACTAATGGCAATAGTTCTTTAGCCTAGTGACAAAACAAAGCAGTTCAGAACTAATCAGCAAGATACAATCAAGTAGATGCCAGAGGTGAGTGATAATTTTTATTTTCTCTGCTCTGATTCTCTGGAGTTTCATGTTTGCAGTAATTTAAATCATGTCTACGTTTACTGGATGAAAGCTTTATATGTTGAATTCTTTAAATGGTGGCCAATTAAATCTAGTTCTAAACAACAGGACTTTGGAAAGATTAATACATCTTATACTTTTTTGAAAGATAGTATAGATAAGACTTATCCCTCTTTATCTGAAGTTAGAACAAAAAGTAACATTTTTTTTGAAATTTACCATAGCCTTATTGCAACTCAACAGGTAAGTATTATTCTTCACAATTTGAAGATGTAGTTAATATTTATTGAGAACTTTCTCTTTGCCAGGTACTATTTTAAGAGCCCTACCTATATAAATTCTTAGAGTCCCTGTGAGGTAGGTAATCTAACTCTCCATTTTATAGAACAAGAAAACTGACAAGCAGAGAACTTAAGAAATTGCTCAAGGAAATAGCAGAACTAGGATACAGTAAAAACAGAATTAAAAACAAACACAACAACAACAAACAGGAGAGCTGGCTCCAGTGCCATTACTTTTACCACTGAATTTATGCAGCCTTTCAGATGAAGGAAACTAGTTCAAAAAGCTCAAAGCCATGAATCTATTAAGTGGCAAAGTTGGGGTCTGAACTCAAGTCTGACACCAAAATCTATATAGTCTTATTCACTATACAGATAGATACATATGGGTAAATGTAGGTATAGATATATAAATATAGGTAAAATATTTGGAATAGATTGTGCAGTATTGAGGTAAGTTTTCTCTCGTGCCTTTGCTGAACCAATGTTAGATTCCTTGAACTGTTTTATATTCCATGCCATGGTTAACTGTGCAGTTGCTTCTGCGTAATGCCTGAAAAATCTCAAAGTTCTGTTCTGAAGCCTTCTCTGGTCATGCTTTCCCCCACCCAGCATGCACAACAAGTCAAGATTATGAATGTCTCCTTGGTGTCACTTCTGTATCTTTTTACATAACTTAGTTAAAAGTACTTATCAACACTTTATTATATACATTTGTTTATAAAGGCATGTCTTTTTTTTTTCAATCTGTGATACCTTTAAATAAAGCATGGTGACTTGATTTTGGTATCCAAAGCATGTAGCATGTTGTCTGGCCCCTGGTAGGCACTCAGTAAAAAATTTTTAAAATTGATGACTCTTATGCTGTCCTATATTTGTCTAACTTAATATGTACTTAACTGTAATGAATTAGAGCTATACAACTTGAAGAAATGTGATATTGTTAGGTAAAGAAAAATATGGAATAATATTTTTTACATTTTTGATTTGAATGAAATTTTTTAAAAATAATAACTTAAGTGACTTTTATCTCTCATCACCACGTGAATCTACCCGATTATGTCTCTAAACCCTACTACTCTGAAATTCGTCTTTCTGACCTGATACCTCATTTCAACACGCTACTTTAGTCCTGTAGAGCCTGCTCTTTGCTTCATCAGGATCTCTCCCTGTTCCATCCACCAGCCCTTTCCTAGCCTTGGTGCTCCCAGCTCAACCTCTAAATGGCAGTCAGTTCCAGATTCCATTCACCTTTCTAGGTCCCCCAAGAGGGTTTCAATCCTGTGTCAACTCAGTTGTTAGCTTTCACTCTCCACATCTCAGCTCACTGAATATAGGCAGAATATCTGTCTTTTTATCCCCAGAGAGAAGCAAAGTTATTTGGATTGCCCCAAAAACACTCAAGAAGGACTTAGTGGATAATCACTTCTAAACCACTCTTTCTATTCCAAACCTTTTACTTTGTGCCTCTGTGCAGTAGAGAAGTGAGTCTGCCAATATTAAAAGGATGAAATAGGAACATTTATCAAAATAAATGCCAAAAGTGATCCACCTGAATTTAATTTTTTTCTTTTTTTCTTTTGTAATCAGTATCAAGCCAAGAATATCTTGCTTTTTTAGAAGAAATAAAAATTAGTACAAATTTTACTTTGGAAGATCAGACACACTAGTATGTCTAATCATCTCCTTCTTGATTATCTGTCCTACTGCAAGTATGACAGTGTTGACCTGCATGTACTGACTTTGTGAAATGCAGGTCCATTATCTTTCTTCTCTGACTTATAGAAAGAGGAGATGGAGAGACTGAGGAAAAAGTTACAAGAGGACCAGAACGTTCTCTCTAGAGGACCAGAACGTATCATCATGTTAAAACAGGTTTTCAAACTATGTGAAGAGAAATAAATACAGAAGAAGAAAAATGAAAATCAGTGGGTAATGATAAAGAAAAATGGCAGCTGGGGATATTTTAAGAATTCAAGCATTAGGACAATTGGGAGCTCTTCATTTTCTTATACATTTTCTAAATGTTGTATAAGAGTTCTTAGGCTAAAGTGCCCCTTCCCTCCCCCCTCCCCCTCTCTCCCCCCTCCCTCCCCCTCTCCCTCCCTCCCCCTCCCCCTCCCCCTCCCTCCCCCTCCTCTCCCTCCCCCTCCCCCCTCCCCTTCCCTCCCCCTCTCTTCTCACTCTTCTTTCTTTTTAAACACAGGAGTGAGTGTTACAGAGACTATTTCAGTGGTGAATCTGTGTGAAGATGCATGTTTCCTTCATTTCTCTCCACTGATTAGTACAGTCCCAAATGACAAGACTTTTAAACCCCAATCTTTTCATGACCTTTCTGATCCCCACCCCACCCCCCAAACTCAAAGACAGTAAGATCACAGTGTTCCTTTTCCTTTTCCCCCCATTTTTGCCTAAAGCAGACACTTAGAATAATCAGGCAGTATTCTTACATTTCCTGTTTCCATAGAATCTATAGAAGGTCCTGAGTATCTAGGATGCCCCTGTTAGCCCACAAAACCATTATCTGCTTTCCAGTCTCTTGAGCCTAACTTAGATCTTCAGAAGCATAATGCAGGCAAGTTTTCAACAGAGAAACTCTGCACGAAGGGCCTTTTAAATGATAGCTTCTAAACTCTCATGATCCCTTCAATGATTTCATACTCCTATTTTTGCATCTTCCTGACATCTGCAATTCCCTTGAGGCATATACTACAGTACGCACCCTTGCCCATGGTTAGATAATCACAAGTTTAGATGTTTGTGAATGTTTAAACTCTAAAGAAGAAAAATGACTTCAGGCAAGAGTGCTTGTCCACATAATCCTAGAAAATCTGAGAGTTCCATTCGCGTGTATCCACATATGTGAGTACTTAGTTGTTTCTTTCCCCCATATGATTCTTTTTCTTCTTTATTTTTGCTATTGTTATTTTATTTTGCTTTGGATGTCCCTTTCTCTTTATTTGTGTTTAAACTAGAGTAAATTCATCATAGAAATTTTCTAATGTACATATGCGGGAGTGAGGGGGTGGATGAAACATGATGCCATTTGTCATGAAATCTATTTCTCTGGAGAGAAATTTGAGGTGTCTGGGAGATTGCATTTTTAATTTCTCCCCACTCCCCCTCCAGAAAACATGTATTTAAATGCCCCAGCAAAGTTTGTCCTTGATGCTTTGTAAAGAACTCAAAATCTCTGGTGGGATCAGATATTTTAGGGGCATACCAACTATTGAACACATATGAAAATAAAGGTTATTAGGTCCAAACAATCTTTCCTAAGTGGAGGAATAAATGGCAGAGCCTGCCAATTGAGTAGAATGTTGTATAGAATAAGATTGAACTTGAAAATGGACATGAAAAAAGAATCAATAAAATTTTAAATTGTAATTTGTGATTAAGAATTGAAAAAATTGATAGGCCCTTTAAAAAACACCATTAAAAATTAAAGCTTATTCTAAACTAGAGTAATAGTAGCAAATATGCTCTTCTTTTAAAAAAAGATGACCTATTTTTAATTTTTCTTTCCTCATGGCTAATATGCCAAAAAATAATTTTATTATGCCAGAGAACTTAAAATTGATGTTGGATTTTTGTTTTTCTCTTGTTACATTTTATAGATTTATTTAACGTTCAAGTTTCTGACTGTTGGGAGGCATGAAATGGACAATTATTTGCATCTGTATCTTAAGTGATGAATTTTATTTTATTGATTTTCATTAATAAAATTTATTTACTTAAGTGAAAATAATTTTGTTGCTACATTGTGTACAGTTGATAAGAAAAATAGATTCTAGAACCTCTTATTAACTATGTCTCCTGAACACATTGTTTAACAGAAGTTTTCTTATCTGTAAAATGGAGATAATATCTAACTGAAAGGCCTAAAGTAAAGATTAGACACATACTGTATTGTAAAAGTTTTTGGCACTGAATCGCGAAATAACTATTATTATTATTTTGCGATAGGGAAAGCTAAATAGGGAGTTAAGTAACTTTTTGACATCAGGAAACAAAAGTGTCCCATATTTTCCATTGATTAATTTTCAAATTTATTGTCTTTCTTATTAGTTTATATATTTTATTCTTTAATGCTCATTACGTGAATGGAATGAGAACTCAAGCTTGCAACAACAAGAGCCAGCTTTCAGCATTTACACTGGCTGGTACTGCTCTAGTCTGTTTTTATTAAGCTAAATAACTTCTCAGTGTATGTCACCATCCAATTGCTTTGAAGTCACACTCGGTTCTCCCCTCTCCCACCACACTAACCAACTGTTAACTCATATTAATTCTTCATAGCTTCTTTCAAGGCTTTCCACTTCTCTTCACCATTCAACCCCTGCTTTAGTTCAGGTCTTCCATACCTCGTTCCAGAATTACAAACTTCAGTCGTATCTTACTGTCTGGTCTGTCTCTAGCTTTAAGCCACGTTTAATATCGTTTTTCTAAGAAACAAACTGATGATGTGCTTAAAATCCTTCAGTGCTACCCCAAATTTCTCATTCTATGCCCTTCATATTATTTATGGCCATGGTCTGCTTACTGGCCACATCCCACATCCATGCTTCTTTCTGAAAAGTCGCTGTGCACCCATACCGACCTTTTACTTCCACCATCTTGAGGCTCTTGCTTCTCCTTCATCTCATTGCGGGCATCCGGGCAGGATTCTTTGCCTGGAATTCTCCTTTGTTCTCCCTCTCTCCTTTTTGCCTGACTAATTCCTTTTATTCCTCTCTTGGAGCCCCATGACTTTATAACTTCTTTCATGAACATTTGCCTTACCCCACCAGAAACTCTTCAGTTTATACCTAGGCTTGGTTGAATCTGAAACTTTCTGCAACTTTCACTCTTCCCCGAGTACAGTCATTGTCATGTGGTCTTTGGACCAGCAGCATCAGCACCACCTGGGAATTCATTAGAAATGAAAATTCCTTTTTCAACTTTAAAAAAAATTTTAATTATTATGAGTACATCATAGTTTTATATATTTATGGTGTACATGTGATGTTTTGATACAGGCATACATGTGTAATGATCAAATCAGGGTAATTGGGATACCCATCACCACAAATATATCATTTATTTGTGTTAGGAACATTCTAATTTCACTCTTTAATTATTTTTAAATGTGCAATAAATTATTGTTAACTGTAGTCACCCTATTGTGCTACCAAATACCAGATCTTATTCATTCTATCTACTATACTTTTGTACCAATTAACCATCCCACTTTATCCCTCTTTCCCCAACCCTTCCCAGCCTCTGGTAACCATCATTCTACCCTCTATCTCCATGAGCTCAATTTTTTATTTTTGGCTCCCACACATGAGTGAGAACATGTGATATTTATTTTTTTGTGCCTGGCTTATTTCACTTAACATGATGTGCTCCAGTTCCATCTATGTTGATGCAAATGACAGGATTTCATTCTTTTTTATGGCTGAATAACACTCCATTGTGTTTACGTACCATGTTCTCTTTATCCATCATCTGTTGATGGACAATTAGGTTGATTCCATAACTTGGCTATTGTGCATAGTGCTGAAATAAACATGGGAGTGCAGATATCTCTTTGATATACTTATTTCCTTTCTTTTGGATATATACCCAGCAGTGGGCTTGCTAGATCACATGGTAATTCTGTTTTTAGTGTTTTGAAGAATCTCCATACTGTTCTTCATTATGGCTGTACTAATTTACATTCCCACCAACAGTGTACTAGGGTTCCCCTTTCTCCACATCCTCTCCATCATTCACTATTTTTGTAATTTGGATAAAAGCCATTTTAACTGGGGCGCAATGATACTGTATTGTGGTTTTGATTTGCATTTCTCTGATGATTATTGATGTTGAGCATTTTTTCACATATCTGTTGGTCATTCATATATCTTCTTTTGAGAAATGTCTATTCAGATCTTTTGCCCATTTTTAATTGAATTATTATTGTTATTTTTGCTGTTGAGTCATTTGAGCTCCTTGTAGATTCTGATTGTTAATCCTTTGTCAGATGGGTAGTTTGCAAATATTTTCTCCCATTCTGTGGGTTGTTTCTTCACTATGTTGATTGTTTCCTTTGCTGTGCAGAAGCTTTTTAGCTTGATATGATCCCATTTGCCCATTTTTGCTTTGTTTGCCTATGCATACGAGGTCTTACTCAAGAAATTTTTGCCCGGAGCAATGTCCTGGAGTGTTTTCCCAATGTTTTCTTCTAGTAGTTTCACAGTTTCAGGTATCAAATTTGTATTTAATCCATTTTGATTTGATTTTGTATGTGGTAAGAGGTAAGACACTGGTTTCATTCTTCTGCATATGGTTGTCCATTTTTTCTAGTGCCATTTATTGAAGAGACCATCGGTTCCCCAATGTATGTTCTAGGCACCTTTGTCAAAACTTAGTTGACTGTACATGCATGGACTTACTTCTGAGTTCTCCATGCTGTTTTGGCTACTATAGCTGTGTAGTATAATTTGACGTCAAGTAATGTGATCCCTCCAGCTTTGTTCTTTTTGCTCAGCATGGCTTTGGCTATTCTGGGTCTTTTGTGGTTCCATATAAATTTTAGGATTATTTTTTCTATTTCTGTGAAGAATACCATTGGTATTTTGATAAAAATTACATTGAATCTATTGATTGCTTTGGGTAGAATGGACATTTTAACAATATTGATTTTTCCAGTCCATGACAATGCACATTCTCGATCATCACCCCAGACCTACTAAATCAGAGACTCAAGGGAGGCCCAACCATCTGTGTTTTAACTTCCCTCTGTGTGATTGTGATGTACACTCAGGTTTGAGAACCATTTCCCTAGTAAAATCAGTCATGTGTGAATAAATATTTTAAATTATTTTCAAATTATTGGAATAATAGTGTAAAGGTTAAATATGTACCCAATCCTTATATTAAAATATATATTATATCAACATTTTTGACATTTCCATTTTACATTCCATTATAAATCTTAAGATTCTTTTTATTATCTAATACTTGTAAAGTCTTCTCTTTTTTCTTCTTATTTATTGTTTTAAATTGACAAATAAAAATAGTATACATTTATGGTGTACTAAAGTCTTTTCTACTTAATCCTGAATTCAACTGTACTGAACTTTAAGGACTATCATTAGGACAACTCAAAGTTGAGAGGAAAGTTAACTATTTTTTGTGTTTGCTTGTTTAGGTTCTTGCAGGAAACTATATTGATTTTGATCTAAGATCTATTAACGTAGGAACTTTCTTCTACACCTTGCATGGAGGAGAAAGGGATTGACTAGGTGCCACCTATGAGAAACTGAAGATTTAGAATATTTTCCTTTCCTCTGCTTCACCCACACTTCTTTCAACAAAAGAGATATGTCATCTATCATATAATCTTTAATATTTTATAGATGTTTATCACTTCAGTTTTAGTAAACTTAAAAAGATGACCTCAAATAAATCACTGAAAAATAGCACCTTAACTGTATTTGTCTGGGGAGAGGAGAGATTATATTTAGAACACTTAACTAAGCTCTATCAAAAATTTGAGAAGCATTCTAGAAAGAATTCGTTAACTGACAAAAATAAAGTATGCTGCCCTGAAAATTTTCACATGTAAAATATTATAAAATATGTTTTCAAAAAACAAATAAAAGTTGCTAGTACTTTGTCATATACCCTCTTTACACATGGAGTCATCATAAATCTATGTGATATCCAGGTGGAAATTCGTGCTAAACTATTTCCCAGAGTGCTGAAGTCTAAATATATATCACCCAAAACCCTTTAAATTGGATATTTATTATGCCAAATTGAAATGTATTAATCTCTCCCAGATAGTCTGATGATGCTTGGTTCTCAGTGACTGATGTGCAATGGCTTACACTACAGTTATTAACCTAAGAATCTTCCCAGTATGTTTGTCTCTTTCCTGATGTTGCAATCTGTAGAGCTTTAACTACTTCTTTCACTCAACATAGTTTTCTAAAAAAAGTCCAGGATTAGAAAGTACTCCTGAGGCCCATCTCTCAGGTGGATAAAGTAGTCCTCTATCTGAACATGAAGACAAACACCTCTCTTCAACTTTTAGAAACAGTTGAATGATATCCTTTTAGTCACCCATTACTGAGGTTATATGCTGCTGGAAGAAAGGTTGTACCTTTTTGGTCTATACGGCCCTCTACCCATTCCTTTGCCTGAAGCATAAGTGATACTCAATAAAATTCATTTTAATACACAAAATACTAAATGAATGAACAAATATATACCTTTTAAAATCTACATCACATCTGCATGCTCTTTATAAAGTATACATAAGATGCAATTAGAATTTGTTATGAGAATGTGAAATACTCTGATGTAGAAAATGACTATAGATTTCATTTATAGAAAAACTTTTAAACCCTATAAGCCTTCTTCCCTGCATCCCTACCTCTAAAAATTTCCACGATTTCAGTGCTGTTGGGCTCATTGAATTGCAAACTCTTCCTAGGCAGCAGGGCTATTCTCTGGTAAATAGAAATATTCAACATGTTTTGTTAGAATCCTGACTCTGTAGTTTCAAATATGAAGTTGATTTTTTATTGTTGGTTTTTTAGCATTTATCAGAACATCTGTGATTAATTTTAGTCAGTAACATGCTGTTGTTTTAACATTCACAATTACTATCATTTTAAATCTTTTTAATATCCCATTACAATGTCATCCATTTGACGTTTTAGAGGAAGTGCATGGATCTAGAAAATGCATCTGAAGATAATTTTGGAGCAGAGTTTAGCAATGATAAAAAGATAGAAAGAAGCCTAAATATACACCCTGGTATTTCTGAGGAAGTCCCTTCTCTGGACACCTTTTACACTTATTCCTGTGGAAAAATTAGTTTCAATTACGCAAGTTTTCCGTTCTGTGAGGTTTTTGTAATGCAATCCCTCAAATAAAATGAGACACTTCTATTGACAATCCCGTCAGTTATATGAAGTTATGGCCTCATAGTAAGATCTTGTATGTCTTCCTGCTTCATGTATCAGTGAAGACACTTGGCTATAGGGTTTAGATGACTTACCCAAAACACTCAGAAGAGTAAACGACAGAGCCTAGAACACAAGGATTCTAACACTCAGTCCAGGGATTTTTTCTACCAAGTCATTTCTAATCCTAAATCTAAAAGTTAAATCTAACAACAGCAACAACAACAACAAAGAGAAACTGAAGTATGAAATACTGTCCTATAAAGGTAATTTGTAATGACATTTATATTTTACTAATCTAATAATAGCTAATGTGTAATGTACGCTTCCTAATGATAAATACCGCATACTGTGCTAAGCATTTCACTTGCATTTTATTATCTTTACAGTAACCCTCAGAAGTGGGTATTAATAATATACCCATATTACAAGTAATGAAACTAGGACTTAAAAAAGTCAAATGACTTTCCTAGCTATTAGTTATCCTAAGTGAAATTGATTAAAATTACAACTTCAGAGCTTGTTCTCATAACCCATCTACGATTCCCGTTTACAATATCTTCAGGGCTAATGTAAATAATAGTGAATGTTTACCACTTAAAAAAATAAAAAAGAGTGGCTCATGTCTGTAATCCCAGCAACCTGGAAGGCTGAGGTAGGATTGCCTGAGGCCAGGAGTTAAGAGATCAGCCTAGGGAACATAGCAAGACCATGTCTCTTAAAAAAAAGAAAAAGATACAAATGGAACTCTTAATTTTCTGAAGCACAAAAAGAATTTTTAAAAAGTATTTTAAGTATAGAATGAGCTACATTTAGTTACAATTCAGACTGAAAAAATAAGTTATAGAACCATTGTAGCAGCATTTCTTTTAGAACTATATCAGGTACATTTTAGTAGCATTTGAGGATAAAACCTTTTTTATTAAAACATGGTTTCCTAATTGTTAAAACTGAGGAGTTAATTTTTTCAACTAGATAACTCTCTTTTGTAAATTAGTTTGGCTTGATCTAATGAGGGAAACTTAAAGGTCAAATTTTGCCATATTTTTGACTTTATTTATGAAAATGAATTGAGTCTGTCCCACCACTTACCCCTGCCAAGTGGTCAGATGTTTATAGCAAATTTAGTTCTATCCCCTTAATAGCTATACGCAGTCCAAAGTCTGTTCTCACATATTTATGCACGCACACACACACACACACACACACACGCATTTTCCTGGAAGATGTAGAAGGATGCAGAGTTCTCTTCTCAATTTATGTTGAGCAAATGAAAACGATTTTCCATCTTCCCGCTTCTCCCTCCTTTTCTTTCTTTTCCTCCTTATTTCTCTTTCTTTTCTTCTTCTGTTGTTAAATTTATTTATTTCTAGCTACTCTCATAATTTTGTTAAATAAGACAACTTTATTGTGTTTTTCTTATGTTTTTAAATTTCACTTCTTTATTGTACATTGTAAGGTGTACAGCATAATATTTTGTTGCCTCCCCTCACCACTAATGCCAAGTTCTAGCTTGTGCCGGGAAGGAGTGATGTATCGTAAGTACTTTATCAGGCTTTTCAATGTGTGGCCTTTTACAACCGTAGTAAATTGACTG
Organism: Daubentonia madagascariensis; assembly: GCA_023783475.1. NCBI lineage: Eukaryota > Metazoa > Chordata > Mammalia > Primates > Daubentoniidae > Daubentonia > Daubentonia madagascariensis. Next base: position 15,453,493 of record JAKFHU010001684.1, on the reverse strand, counting down.
TAAATTAGGAAGAAACCTTAGCACAACAACAAAATCTATAAAAAAAAAATTGTCTTAAAGAGCCATGTTCTTTAAAAGCAGTTTTTAAATGGAGACACGATTTAGCATTTGAAAGCAAACAATGTAAGGCAAATGCAGGGTTTGCTGCTGAGGTCTTTTTTTTTTTTCAATTTATATTTGTAACCCTCTTCCCCCTCCAAAGATATATGCTGCCAATTCAGCAGCCGCTAGGTGCATGTGCCTGTTCACATTTAAATTATTTAAAATAGAAAAAAAAAATTCTTATTTGCATTAGTCACATTTTAACTGCTCAGTAGCCTCATGTGTCTGGTGGCTACATTATTAGACAAATTTTCATTGTCACGGAGAGTTTTGTTGGAGATTGTTGCCCAACAGAGTTGCATATTTAGCCAACCAGGAAAGTCAGAAGTAAGTATTACAGTAATCATTCTTAAAACTTGCTTTAGCCTGTTTGTGCTGCTGTAACAAAATACTGTAGACTGAGTAATTTATAAAGAACAAAAATTTGTATTTCACAGTTCTGGAGTGTGGGAAGTCTAAAATCAGGGCACAGGTAGGTTTGCTGTCTGGGAGGGGCCAGGTCTCTGCTTCCAAGATCAATGCTGCTTGTTGCTGCATCCTCAGGGGAGGACTAATGATGTGTCCTTACATGGCAAGAGGGACAGAAGGGCAAAAGGCCCCTAAGCTAGTTCCCTCCAGCCCTTTCCTAGGGCTCTAATCCATGAGGGTGAAGCCCTTATGACTTAATCACTTCACAAAAGGCCCACTTCTTAATACCACCAAAATGGGAATTAAGATTCAACATGAATTTTGGAGGGGACACAGATTCAATCATAGCATATATTTCTATATATTTATATGGTTGATCTTTGAATAATGCAGAGGTTGGGGCACTGAACTTTTGTGCAATAAAAAATGCACATATAACTTTCGACTCCCCAAAAACTTAACTACTCATACCTTACTATTGACTGGAAGTCTTACTGAAAATGTAAACAGTTGATTAGCACATATTTTGTATATTATGTGTATTATACACTGTATTCTTAAAGGAAACTAGAGAAAAGAAAATGTTATTAAGAAAATTTATAAGGAGAGAAAGTATATTTACTGCTCATTAAGTGGGAAAGGATCGTCATAAAGGTCTTCATCCTCCTCATCTTCATATCGAGTGAGCTGAGGAGGAGGAGGAAGAGAAGATGCTGTCTGGGGGGTGGTGGTGGCAGCGCTAACAGAAGTGTAAGAAAATCTGCATTTAAGTGGACCCGCATATGTCAAACCCTTGCAGTTCAAAGGTCACCTGTATTTATATTATATATTCATATATTTAATAAGTATATATTTACTTTTCCTTCCTTTTTTCTTCCTTCCCTTATTTCTTTCTTTTCTTTTTCTTCCTTCATTCCCTCCTTCTTTTCTTTCCTTTTTTTCTTTTTAATTTCTCTCTTTGAATATATTTATTTTTGACCTAAGCCATTAATTAAAAAAAATTTTTTTTTAACTATTTCAGCAACCTCACAACATTGGCTTAGCCACTTTATATCCATTTAGGTGTGCATTTTATTACTCCCAGCTAGCATAGGTGCTAATGCAGATGAGGATGAAGAACACATATGTGCTGCTCCACTCCATTGACATAGGTCTAGGGCTAGGCTGTACTATTGCTTTATGCCTGATAATGGCAAACCCATTCACTAGAAAGGAATAAAAAGAGATTATATAATTGTGACTTTACCTGTAAGTGTATAATTACAGAAAGAGGGAAGCAGGTGTTCCCAAATATCAATCTTGGGCCTGGGCCACCTTTAGGGGTGTGGGGTCAGTGGGATGAAGGTAGGAAGATCCATGTCTTCAGACCTGTCAGAATAAGCCCTTTCTTTCACACCAACCATATAGCTTCGAGTGCATACCATATTTCTATTTTACCTCAGCTATAGATAACCTGGAAATTGGTTAACCTCTCCCTGGAAAATCTAAAGTGGTTGTATAGAGAAAGTTCCAGGCAAGTACTTTAGTATTCTTAATTTATGGCATCTGTAATCAAAATGTAATATGAAAAGAGTAAACACTATATTTTTAAATTATATGTGAACCACTTACACTTTAAAGATGTATAGTGATCCCGATTATCCATTACTTCTGCAAGCACCATGTTCAGTATACAGTGTCCAAAGTAGTTCTTACTGGAATCATTGCCCTGCTGAGTCCTCAACATCCCAACAATTCAGGACATCTCTTCAGTCTTCATCTCTCATGACAACCTCTTACAGCTTGCAGATAAGTGAACACAAGTTTTTCCTCTCTTGCCTATAGTTTCTGAATGTGTTTCAGTCCCTTTGGATTTTAAGTTTGCCTCAGAACCCTCCTGAGTTCTGCGTCCCACAGTTTTGAATCCACTGTATCTCCCACAAAAGGCATTAATTTCACTTACAGAATCTTTCTCCCTGTTGGACAAGGGTCTATGCTTTTAGAGGAGAATATTACTTTATAACATATTATATTTATTTATTTACCGTGCCAGGATATTACTAGAAGTTAAGAAAGAAAAAGAAGACAACACACTTTTCCAGAAAATTGCTCACAACCTACAGTATTCAAATTCAAGTTTCCATTGGAATTCCCTGAATTTGTATTACAATATGATTTGTAAATGTCAAAACAAAAAGCATTCTTCTTTGTAAGGTGAGAAGTATGTGTACCTTAGATGGTTTGGACCATCTCTTTTGCTTTCTAACACCTATTGCTCATATCTCTTCTAATCCCTTGAGACAATCTTTCAAAATCTTAGTTTTGGCCAGGCCATGCATAACAGATTTTCATCTATGGAAGAGTGGTGTTAAATAAGAACTGTCAAAGCAGCAATGTTTAACAACTTTGATGTCAAATTTAAGGTTAGCATTTTAGTTGAGAAGTGTATTCATCTATTCTTTGACTTCATAAATCATATTTATTAGTGGCTACAGTAATGAAGTTACTGGGGACTGTAGAAATGAGGTATTGCTACTGTGGCCTACCTTGTATCCTTAATAGACCCTGTTTTTGAATTGCTAAAATTCAACCTATTTGACTCTGTCAGAAGAGCTTTAATGTTCTTCATTGTGCAAACTTCGTTTCTGTCACCCTTGAGAAATCCTAATAGGATTATTAGTAGGATACAGATAAGCTGCACAGTACCCTGCATTCTGTCAGGATCCAAATAGTTAGAGCTTGCTTCTGCTGTAGCAGAAACTTTGCTAAAGGTACAATGGTCACAGCAATACCTGCCTCTTCTTTCTCTCTTACTGGTTCTTGTTTAACATAACCTCTTTCTTTCTTGTGTGGCCCAATTTAAAATTATATATTGTGGAGGTATTTGAAATTGCAGTAATAAATATGTGTTCTACACATTTTTAATCACTTGCCAGTCTGCATTAGCCTTTTAATTATTAATAAAATGAAATCCATTGATTTCCTTCAGTTGTTCGAACATGGGTCTGACCTAATCCTGCCTCAGGCTTGAGGGGTTCTGAGATGAACAGCAAATCCTTGAGCTAAACATTAATTTTGTGGGATTTAAACATAGTACTATTTTTTTATTCCTAAAGGAGGCTACTTCTTTGTCTTTTTCCTTCTGAATTTGCAGACGTATTATGAACTTTGGTCTGTTTCATGTTATACATACAAAGCAAATCTTGGACATAACAAGTTTGTGATGCCACTAAAATTTGACCTTTCTTATTATTTTGTGCTGATATTAGAAATTTTACCATGATGCTCATAAAATGGTAGATTCAGAAGACTTTAATAAAACTTTTAATTTAATTGAATAACCATTTATTAGAAGAGCATTCTGTCTTTTTCTGTGTTAGGAAAAGCTCTTTTTTTCTAGCTATATTTTAAACCATGTTCAATGACACATTTGGATTTATGGCAAATTTTCTTAATGAAATCTCATCATCTATATTCCTTTATTCATTGACATAATATCAGTTAACATATTTTCATTTTGTCTACCTATAGAAATTGAATGATATATCAATTTCCCTTCTCAATCTCCTCTTACTTGTAAAGGTACGTTAAGCAGGATGACAAGATTGCTTTTCAATGGAAATTTATATTTGGTCTGGTTTGCCTATTTTCTTTTGGAAAAACACATAGACTTTTAGAAGCTAGTGAAGATATGAGCTAAAACTTCCAGAAGATAAAGCATAAGTGTAATCACTCTATCTCATTCTATATGCTAAAATTTTGTTTCTCAAGGATGGAAGAAAAATTGCCTATAACTATATAGTACTACATAATGACTAAGATGTAGCAAATTACTGATAAGTATGTGAATGAGTTTGTGAATGAATTAACTATTATATTCTCTTGCAGACTTCTCAAACAATGATGTTTAATGATGACAACTCCTTTGTCAAGATATCTTCACATAGTTCAGGATATTCATATTTGGAGAAAGCTAATTAGAGTTCTTACATTCTATATAGACTGATCATAATTTCATATATTATTATTCAATAGTCATCATTTACTATTCATGTACTAGCTGTTTAGTATTTAACTCGATCCATTTGGTTGTTCCTTACAATCAAATTTGGAGTTCTCTTACTAAGACTAGCTTACAGAATATTACATATATGCTAATTTATTAAAATCTAAACTAGACTTTATTAAACTTAAAGTTAATTTAAATATTTACAATTGGAAGCAGAGAAATGGAAGGTTACAAGTGCTTATTTGACCAAACAGTGACAAAAAATGTCTTTATATGTGCAGTCTTTCCCCATATAGCGAACCCTCATAACTCCTTCTAATCCCAAATCTCAGGGAATTTGTTTCCAACACCATAATAGTCTTTCAAAAGCAACCATGATTATAGTAACTTCAAAGCAGCAAGCATCTGTACTTTAAGATGGGCCAATGGAAGCTAGCATCCGTCTTCTATAAAAAAGCAATCGTACTTTTCCCTGCTGCCACTTAGAAGGGCTTCCTTGGGGACCTTGTTAGATGCTTTCATGTGAAGACCATTTGACCCACTTCTGATTAGTGTGCAGGTTTTCATGGCAGTGGCTTCTGGGAGGGAGACGCCGTTGGCTGGTCGCCTCCCTCTTCTTGAAGTGAAAGAAAACTCTCAGTGGAATATATTAAAGATAATAAAGGGAAGAAGAAACACCGGTTGAAAGACGGGTGAAGTATTGAACTACTATTAAAAAAATCTAATGAGAACATATTTCTATACTGATTGTTAAGAAGAAAACAGAGCCAGTGTAACAGTTTTCTGTTTTGTGTTCAGAAGAGTTTTGCTTCCCCATTTCTTTTCCTTGCAGTATTTCAGAAATACATGTTTCGAGAATGCAAAGAATAAGTGAATAACTGTAGCTCATTTCACCATGAGTCCAGCAGTTTTCCTTTACCTGAATGCCCATTTCTACATTTAGAATAACACTTAAAAAATAAAAAGGTCTTTAAAAGTAACAACAAAGATACCAAGAATGCTTAGATTGTTAATGTTTCTAAAAATTATCATTACAGCTTTTATAGCCGCATATATCTTATAAATGTTTAGTCACCAAATTATGTGTTTCTTATAGTATGTGTATCAGCAATGGTGTGGATATCAAGGTATCAACAAGCTTCTAACCATATTACATTATCTCTTAAACCCAAGGCCAATTCTTCAACAATAACTACTTTTCAATTTATAATTTATTTAAGGTCCTACTTGCCTAAATAGAGCCAGTATTTCTCCATTTCTCCTGGTAACGGGATGCTTGCATTCATAATATCAAACTGTGGAGAAAATAATTTACTGAATGGTTTCTCTTGCTATTATAATTTATTTATCTATACATAAAGAGTTTGCCACATAAGCCAACATTTGCTGTCTTCTATCTTCCCCTCACCACATAGGATTACCGCAGTCTAATTTTCTATTAGGATAGGTTAATAGGTTAATTATAATGTAGTAGATGCCAAACGCAGTGTTCACCTACTCTCATTTATTAATTTCTCCTGCTTTATCTCTTTAAAAACCACAGCTGTTACTAGGATAACAAAAATGATGTCGAATAACTGCTTACTTTTCCATTTTCCTGGAGGGGTGGGAGAACAGCAGGTAGCATAGCCTCATCCATGAACCAGATGTTACTTTATTAAAAATTGAGCATTTTGGAGGGAGTAGAAGGAGATTTATGTTTTAGGAGAGCAGTGAAATTAGGAGTAAGAATATGAGATGGGCCAATTCAGCTTTTAAATTCAAGCTTTACTTATATTTTATTATTAGTGTTTTATTTGAATCATATTTTAGATGTGTTTAGACTAATAAAATGCCCAAGGTCCAACCTGATACTAAGTAATTGCTTTCAATTCAACAGATTTTTCTGGAGTCTTTGTATAAAATTTGCAAAATTTCTTCTGTGGATCCAAATACAGTACCATATGATACAACATAATTCTTTCCTTATGAGAATTTAACATTTTACTAAATTGTTTAATTATAACTGGAATTTTTAAGGAAATTTAATATGTGATACATTACACTTTGATTTGTATTTCAGTTCATTTCACTATATTTTTATTGGATTATATTTTGCATAGATTGTTTTATTATTCTTTAAGGCATGAACAAGCCATAGCCTTGAAAGTTCTATAATTTTGTCAGTATTCATAACTCTTTTTATTTCCATTTTTTTAGAAGCATGCTGAAAACTTCAGCTACAAGGAAATCATTCTGCAATGATTAATCCTTTCAACATCCAAACAATCAATATAATGGTATATTTACAGATTTAGCAATGAGTTTTAAAAACTACATTTGAGAAACTTTTAAATAAAACATTTTAGCTATTCTCACTTGCCTCCCTCCATCCCTGAGTTAAAATTTGAAGATTGTTGTTTCATCTGTTACCTGGACCTACTTGTTAGGTTACTATTTATATTTTTACAACCTAAATTATGATAATAGCTAGTGTTATTCAAATATCATTCAAACAAAAAAGATTCATAATTTGTAGGAAAATTATAGAAAAATGAGTCAAAATTCCAAAGTTGTGCAGTCTGTTATACACTTCAAATAAATTTCTTCCTTTCTATTTTTCTGAGTTGTTTCATCTTTGAAATAATCAAATTACTAAAAGCCTTCTAATCACCTTGCAATTACAATGTAGTAACAAAAGAGTGAATGCATGAAACACTCAATCTTCAAAATTATTATGAACTTAACCTGTACTACTGTTGTAGTTACCATGACCACTAGCGACTAATTGAGGACAATTATGTGGAATCATTGATTTTTAATTTATTGTACTTAAACACTTGTGTATCTTTGCAGGTGGTGGTATCTATTACTTTTTTTGTTCTTACAATGATAAATGTCTTCTAGACGTAACCATCCTATTAGACCCTGCCCTGGTTAGATTGCCATTGTTGAGGGTCTCAGTTATGTAAGACTATCAACTGCCAATGAGATGGATAGTTTAAATCTTGCAATTAGTCAGGCAGCAAAAGTATATCAAGTCATTCAGAACTCTTTTTCTTCCATTTTATTTTAGAAGCATGCTGTAAATTTCAGCTACAAGGAAATCATTCTGCAATAACTTAATCCTTTCAACATCCAAATAATCAATAGAATGGTATAGTTTCGGATCTAGCAATGAGTTTTACAAATTATTAATACATTTGAGAAACTTTTAAAGAAAACATTTTAGCCATTCTCACTTGTATCCATCCATCCCTGAGTTAAAATTCGAAGATTGGTGTCTCATCTGCTACCAGATCTGTAGTATCTAGACCTACTTTTTAGGTTACTATTTATATTTCTACAATCTAAATTAATCTTGTCAATTTCATTTTATATCTTTAGGTAAACAAAGAAAAGGAACATGCTTATCTGGTCAACTTATTCCATAATACTGTGAACCTATGAGTAGTATGATTATTAATTTTTCTTTGTGTAGGGAATGGAAAGTTCATTCTTTAAGGTCTTCAGTAAGAGGGAATGCACTGATAAAACTATGGCATGTTTAGATTAAATATAAATATATGTTTAAGTTTTCATGTTGCAAATACTTAAAGGATATTTAAAGGTGCCACATCTGAATTTCAGAAAAGATCTGTGTGAGTAGCATACATATCGTTATGGAATCCAGTTCTTCAAAAGTTTTTCTATAGTGTTACTATAGAAATAAATCAAGTTTCTGGAAAAAAATGCCCACTTACCTAAAAAGGAATCCACGTATTCATATTAGGGAACTGTAGGTGGCTAAATGGCTCACTCAGTGAGATTGATCATAGATTGTTCATCTCTTGCACCAATGAAGAGATTCTGTGAATTCAAACTACATAAAAATCTGCACAGTGGACATTCTCTTCATGAAAATGTATTTAAAACAGCCATATCTGAGAGCAATAGTCAGGGTGTTAGAACAATCCCATCTTTAGGAGCTCCATCATAACATCTACTCTTACCTAGAAGGCTCTGTCCACCTTCTGTTTGGCAGCCCAGGGTTGGAGATGAAGTGTTACTGATGTGAGTACAATCAGTTACTTTGACTAAAATATCCTGAGTAAGAAATCTCTTGATGCATCTCTGAGTATTTAGTAGCAACATCGTTTGACAAAGATGTATGTCTTCCTTTTGACAATGTATATATGTATGATATTTACTTATGCTTAAATGCCTATGAATGTTTAATATCAGTCATAAAATATTTGTTGCAATAAATTGAAGTTTATAAAATATATTTTTTAACTTCTTTTACTTAATTCAGGCTGTTAAATTTTAGGGCTTTAAGTTGTCTGAGAGTGGAAAAAACTGTGAAGTACTTTTCCCAGCTTTGTATTGGGTTCTGAATTCATCTGTAAAACTTTTTAATTACTTGATTTTAGTAATATATGCTATTTTTAGAAAAATTAGAACAAACAAAAAGAAGAGGGAGTGAGAAATAAAGAGAAAGAGAAAGAAATTTTAAACCATTTTTAATCCTAGTACTTAAACAAAATTTCTAGGTGTGTAGTTTTCTATATGTTTTCTAAGTATAAGGAATTAAAATATACAGAACAGTATAAGTCTTTTACAATATCTGTAATATATTTTATATACAAATAGAATATGCTAATATTTACTTCAATAACGTGATAACAAGAATCATTTCTAAGTTAATTATATGACCTTCTGAACTTACCTGAGCTTTAGACATTTAAGTCCTTCACAATCTCTTTTGCCTGAAGGAAATCAAAATAAAGGATTTTCAGGGAAGATGTAGGAGTTAGTTTGCAATATTTGGTAGAGAGACGTATGAGTGCTAGGACTATAAGGTAGGTTGTGGGAAGCCACGATGCCAAGCTGGACAGTTTATTCTTTATTTTATTAACTTTGCCAATGATATCATTTGTTCTTAAAATTTTAAGAGAGAGAGAAAGAGAAAGAGACAGAATCAGAGAGAAAGAGGGAAACTAAATCTAGTAGAATGTTCATCCTGTATTTTATGCCTGTAAAATTACATACTTGAAAAAAAAATCATTTACTTTGCTAAAAGACTTTCTCTGGGTCAAATTTATAGATAAAATTTTTACTAGGTCTCTTTTAAATGACTTTACTAAAGCCAAGCCTGGTAAAAACAGCCCGGAGTTAACAGAAATTATTTTTTTCCTTTCTAAAAGTGATAAGATTCAAGGTCCTGTTTCAGAAATGAGCAAAGACTGGCTATTATCTTTTAGTAGTTGAAAAGACAAATTAAATTGCCAAATTCGATTTTTTTTATATTACCCTTTTCCAGTTCTCATTAGATGTAAATTTTAGGAAAATACTTGCAGTGAGTGATTCTAGAAAGATGCTTAAAACAGTATATTACTAAAATAGTCCAGTTAAATGCTTTGAATGAATGACACAGAGGTTAAGTTTACTTTTGGCACATTAATTCCCCTGATATATAGAGTTCCCTATAAAAGCTCAGCAGACAGGATGTCCTAATGAACATATTCCTCAGTGAAAATAGATTTTTTTATTCTGGCTTTGTAGTTAGAACATGTTTTGTGGATGTTTCATAGTGACTTGTTTTTGTTTTTTGTTTTTTTTTAAAACAATATTTGGTTTAATAAACCAATATTTTTGTTTTGGTTATCTTTTCAACTCACAATTCAGTACAACTTCAGCTACTGAATCAGGGATTTGAAATCCATGTTCTGTGGTACAAATTTCAAATTGTGCCTTTTAAAGCTTCAATCCAAGCAAACCCTAAATCCCTAGGTTTTTCGAGCATGAAGCCATACCATAATGAAAAGTAAATTGATTTAAGTGACCATGACAATTACTGACTCTTACATAGTAGTTAATGGTACTAAAGAGAGTTCATTCTTTAGGGTAAGAATATACATGGGCTGTGTGTGTATACATTCATATCTACCTATAGCTATCTTTCTATCTTATCTATCTATATTTATCTATCTCTACTCTTTAAAAAATTTCATATCTATCTAAAGTAAAAACTCATATTATCCCCAGAAAACTGAGGCCCCAGAAACCCTGAGAAACCAGCCTAAATCACACAGCTCATGGTGCTAAAACTGAAACCTGTTGGCCTGACACTAAGGAGCAGATTGAAATCTGCGGTGCATTGCCTTGGTCTGGGTTAATCTGTGCTGGGAGGTATTTTGCTGTGTGTGGGTTTGACAGGAAAAGAGAGGGGCAGAGGGAGTGGGTGGCCAAGCAAGAGAGGGGAAATTGATAAGCAGGCAGAAAAAGAGGATGGAATTAGGAATGGAAGCATTGAAATTGATTTTTAAATTCTGCTTCTTAAAATTGTCATTGTGTTATTACTCTAACCATGTAGCTTGGCTTTTTGTTTAAAAAGAGTCCTTATTTTGGCCCAGGATATCATTATGTGTCCAAAAATTTAGGCCTTAAAAAATGATAGGCTTAGCTCAAAGGGGAATGGATGGATGTTGCAAGTCATCTGACTCAGTAGATTCTAATCAATCAAGCACAGTTATTAAAGTGTTTCAATAACATTAAGGACATCTTGAATAATTACTGGTAGTTAATATTTCCAAACTGCACTTCCTTTCTTTTCTGTAGCTTTTATCAGCTATTGATAATATGAAATCAACCATGGATTTGTCTAGAGTCTCTTTAGGTGCCTTGTTAAGTAAATCAGATTATTGGGGCACATAGTTCTAAGAAGAAACCAGTAAATTCACTGTAGACATTAAAAATTATCCAGTACATTTTTTCCTTCTGATTGTATCACTTTACAAATAATTGCTTTAAAATATTTAATTTTTATATCTGTTTTAAGTAAGAAAATATTATGTTCATCTTTTCCTTCTGAGGAATGTTTCTTTGATAAATTTTGCTTGTTTTTGTGATTGTTTTGTTATGGTTCAGAAACACTTTTATATTGGCTAGTAGAGGGCTAACTATACATTTGGAAATAAGCTAGATTCAGATGTATCAAATTCTTATAACTCTATGAGAGGGGTATTCATATCTCCATTTCATAGATGACAAAAAATGAGGTAGAGCTCAGTGAAGTGAGTTTTCCAAATTCTACACCTTGCGAGTGGCAAATTTCTAATTACAACTCGACTTTTTTCTAACTACACAATTTCTGCTTTTAATTCCTGTGCCTTATTCTCTCTAAAGTAAGTTTTAACATATTGGACAATTTTTGTGTTTTTCTCTACCTTTCCTGGGAGGGGCTTTGCAAGAATAAAAATATAGGGCTGTGTGGGGTTTTCATATTCCTCCCTCAGTGCCTGCTTATTTCCTCCACAGATGCCATGGGCATGGAGAATACAAAAGCATAGTAGAAGGAAGTAAATCTGTCCAGAAATTTCATGCTTTTTTTTTAGATTACTTCCTCATCAACCCCTGCAGTTTATTGAAGAATCTAGCTCTAGGTAGGTGGATTATGAGTTTATATTTACTTCATTTCTGCTGGTCATGTACTACTGCAGAGATACTCGTATTTTTTTTTTAATTCAAGGAGGGGGATTACAACACTTAAAAGGCAAAAGAACTTTGTTTATCTTTCTAGAATTCATACAGTGTTACAGATGTTTTCATGAATCTGAGTCTCCTCTTCACAGCGAGATTTTAAACTTTTTTGGGCAGGAATAGTACATTTTTATATTGCTTTGTATATGTGGTGGATACAACTCAGAATTTTATCAAATGCTTCTTGAATTATGTTTCACACTGTTATTCATTTTGTCGACTATCCTATCTCTTTAAACAGGGAGACACAGAATTAAGACTATTGAATATATAAAAGGGATATACACTTGAAAACTTGGTGGCCTGACAACATTCAGAGGGCACTTAGATACTGGAATGAAAGGTCTAAGTGATATATTCTGTGAAATTAGTAAGGAATGATAGACTGAACATGTTTAATCAATTAGTATATTTAAAAATTGATTATTATATATCTTATTTTAAATTAATTAATATATATCACATTTTCTTTATTCATTTACCCATTGATGGACAAATTGATTCCTATCCTGGCTATTATGAATAGTGTTGCTGTACACATGGGAGTGCAGATTATCTCTTTGACATACTGATTACATTTCCTTTGGATATATACCCAGTAGTGGGATTGCTGGATCATATGGCACATTTCAATGTACTAAACATTTCCATGGAGAAATAAATCCAAGTGAGTGTGGTGGAGTTTGACTCAGACCAATAGAGCAAGTTTTTTTCAATTGGCACTTGATTTTCAGACCTTGGTCGCCTGGAGCAGGTCAGTGTTCCAAATTGGCACTATACTTAAAAACAGTTGGATTTTCAAGTTGGCATTTGGTACAATAAAACAACACTAGCAAATGGGTGCAATCAATTAAAGATGCCCAAATAACACAGTTCCTTTACAATTATTGAGAGATAATAATTCCTCAGCAGTTTGAGGCTACAAAGTTTACGTGACAGTCTTTACATAGAATATCATTACTCATGGGTCCTGGATTTTCAAATAAGCATTGGGCATGGGGAAATTATTAAAATGGAGCAAGGCCTTATGAAATGTAATATCTCAGGCATAAGTTTATATACATAGTCCCTCTTTATAAACATTAAGTGTGTGTGTATATATAAGATGTAAGGAGGCAAAACCTACTTTTAGTTGAGTTTATATAAAACAGATAATTTCATGATTACATTTCTTATTCTGAGTCACTTACTGTATTTCTTCTCACAGTTGTTGGACAACAAGCTTAGACATTTTAAGAGCCTACAGATGTCATAATTAAACTTAGTAATCAGTCTAGAAATAAACACATATATAACAAGGGATCATGAAGGTCAGCAATATGGCATGGCATAAACATGGAATCCTAGTACTTTTATTATGAAAAAAATGTAGTTTGCAGTTCAAAGCATGTTATTCCTTGCATATGTTCAAATGAAATATGAAAGAAGGAAAATTCTCTCCAAATGATTAATGTAACATTTTACAGGGGACATATGGATGTTCTTAGAATTTAATAGGGGAAAGGGGAACTTACCTGGAATCAATTATGAGAAATTTGGCAAAATGGAAGTGAAATACTCATTTGCTCTTCTTGTCATAATTACATTTTTTATGAGCTTTAAAAACTTTCAAAAGAGTAAGATGAGAATAATTTCAATCAATGGGAATTAATTCTATTCAAATAAAAGCATGGCAAAAAGACACCCTCAGGTTTTGGAACTGATTTTAAATGACGGATTTCAATGTGTGCCGAGTAAAGATTTAGGGCTGGTGCCCTCTCTTGCCTGAAATTTTCTAATACTCTTCCCAAATGATTTTGTTTCTCCCATGTCTTGTGTTCCTTGCAATCCATATACATCCACATATTTCCCTGAGAGCAAAAATCACAGAATTGTTTGTTTATCCATCTGTTCCACTAAACTATGGGTTTCTTGAAAGCGTTGAACTTTCTTATACCTTTGCATCCCCAATTATTTTCATCACATCAGAACTTCCGATTTCATCTACAGTACTGCTAGCTCAGAGCTGAGAGCACACAATAAGTGATGAATAAAAAATTTATGATTAAATGAAACAATAAATGAATGAGTGAATATGTTAATGTGTGAGTGTTGCACAGATATTTATTATTTTGATTTGAGACATTCCATCGTAATCAGTAAAGAATGTAGAGATTATTCTTTTTCATAGAAATAAAATGACATTTTAGAACTTTCTTTGTAAAAGATATGTAATTTGTTTCAATATTGGAGATGTGTTTGATTCATGAAAAAATTAAAATTACCGTAATACTGTTCATATCTTCATATTCTACTTACGGTAGCAGTGAAGTCTTTAAAGTGAATGTGTGGCAGTGTTCTGCCCTAAATAAGTCCACATTGCAGGTAAAATCCGACAGTGATTGAGAATGTTCAGAAATCAGAATTGTAATTATGCAGTTTAAGATAAATACGAGTTATAAATATAGCTATATATAAATATAACTAATATAGATATTAGTTATAAAGAGTATAAGCCTCAGCCAAATCTCAGTTGTTCCGAGTTGACCAAAAGATTAAAGCTTTTTAGGAGTTAAGGAGTTTAGGGGGAAAGAAGAGGAAAAAAACACAATGATGTTGGAGTGCAATAAAAGCCATTTGATGGTGCAGAGGTCAGCAAAAAGGTCTCTAGGGCCAAATCCAGCCACACCCAATGCTGAAAATATTTTCTATCTGGCCCATTACAGAAAAGGTTTGCTGACCCCTGTATGCCATGAAAAGATAAATTTGAATTTGACTTTAGTAAAAAGTAGAGGTATAAAGTAAGTAGGGATTCTTCCACAATATTTGTGATGCTGTCCTATGTACTGATTTTTACCTTTCAAATAAAAATTAGAGTTAAAATGACAGAGTCAGAAATTAAGCCATCAGTTACTTTTCTTGGTACCTATAGAAGAAATTTGAGGTAACAGATATAAGTTATGTATCAACACGGCTTTATATAAATTTTATATACTTGATACAAATGGAATGCTGAGTAGAAAATAATTATGATTAGTAAAACTTATTAATTGGATGCTTAACATAGGCCTTGTCTTGTTTTATTTTTTTTCTCTAGGATTTTAGATTATATTTATGGATAAGTTGAAAAGCAAAAGTATAACTACAAGTGGTTCATTTGGTGGTTTTCACACATTTTTTAAAGTTCTAAGCCATGCTTTCCCATTTCTAAATGGCAAATCATAATTTTTAACTATTTTTGGTCTTTGGATTATTTTATGCTTCTTTTTAGCAACATGGGACCTCGGATAAAATGTATAGTACATGATTTCTCAAAGTTTACATTTTGAACTTAACATGTTTGACCTTTGATTTCAAGTTCAAGTTGCAATGTCACGATTATTCACTAATGAGGTTTCTTTATAAGTAAAGGTAGGAGAAAGGTTTTAATGCTTTTAATAGCTATAACTCTTTTCATGTTTACAGATATATATCAATTTTAAGTGAGAAGGGAATGGACAGTATTCACATTGCCTCATGCTCTCAAGGAATATATGGTGCAAGGAAACCTGGAAAATGCGTAGATTAAAAAAAATATTATCAGTGGGTTTGTCAAATATTTCTTGAAATAAATCAACTGTAGATTAGTTCACCATAGGCCTTTTAGAAGAGTTTCTTTAGCTATTTATATGTCCTTATAAACAAATATAATAAAAGTATCATGACAATTTACTGACACATTGCCTTGTTGAGAATGTGATTTCATGCCAAAAACACATGTGAAAAATGTCATTATTCCTCTGTAGCACAGCTAATCACAGTGCAATGTGTGTCCATCAGTTGATCTTTTGGAGGAATTAGGGGAAGTTCAAAAGAAAAATTATCATGTGCAAATAAAAAGAGCTTAGATATAGTGCCTCCTGGCCTAAGGTCTCTCTATCATTCCTGCAGCGTTTACTTTTTGTATCAGGAGTTAATTAAGGTGAAACATGAGGTAATTAGGGCTAATCCTCTAGCCTCCTGCTGGCTTGTCACCTCCTAGGCCATTGCCTAAACCAAACAATTTTCACAGTTTAGGAAATAAAAGAAGATTTTTTTTTTTAAAAAAAGTGATGCTCATGATTATTTTAGACATTACTCCTAATCTTTTATGGTTGTTATAATTATTTTTTAAAATAGGGCCTTTACCTTGAAAAAAAGTACAAAGAATAATTGTGTCCTTTTTTTTAGTTTTGATTTAAAAAGAAAAGACTTTTATATTAATACATACCTGGTCACTGGCAGGATTACATGTTTACATTTGTTCTCTTTGCCTGTTACTAACAGATTAAATGAAATGTGCCGTAGTATAAATCTTTAGCTTTGATTATGCTGCAAAGTTATGCCCTTCCCAAGAAAATTATATTTCTTACATAGACTTACCAATAAGTTATTCATTTATAAGTGTATAATACTAATTAAAGAGGGGGATAAAATTTCCTTGAACTGCATTCAGTTGTTTTATCTTTGAGGAACATTCTAGCCTTTATAATGTAATATAATAAATAGATCTGATAAGTAGTAAGTCACTTATTCTCTTTAAAATAAATACATCTCTGGGTGTTAGGTATGTTTATTTTCATAGTAAGCTCTACATGATTGAGTGGGTATGTGTTGTTTTTATTTTTGGTTTTTTAATGAAAGAAAAGATTAAAAAATTTTACTATCCTTGTTAAGCTTCTCTAAGTTGAAAGAAAATCACTTGCTCCTTTATAGATACTCTAGCCTTATAATTTACCAATCATAATAGAATCTGCACAGTTGCCAAAAGGCATTTTATTAGGATGTTAAGATTTTAGAATTGACAGTCCCCTTCCATATTAATTAAATAGCAAATTGCCAATAAGCAGTCATGACATTTATAAAGGAGAGAACTTATAGAATGAGGAAAATCTCTTCTATTATATTTTGTAATAGCCTATCAAGTCTGGGGCTAAAAATCCCGTTATTATAAATTTGATTTTCTTTTTTGATTTGTTTTCCCCAATGCTATCAAAATGTTCACTTCTATTTAGCCTAAACTGATTTCTTCTTTTCCATCTTTTTAGATGTGCTTTTAAAAGAATTGTTCTAGCATCTGGGATATATATAGTATCTTTTACTGAGATTAAAATTACTTTTGTGGAGTAAACAAGTAAATATTACAGAACAATTATACCACAACAAGTTGCTAATTCATATCTTCTGTTCGAGGCTCTACAGCAGTTAGTATCTACCTTGGTAGATGTGTGGCCAAATCATAGTAGTAGGCAATTTCAAAACCTCCAGATGTCTTAATGTTACTTTTTTTTTAAGGAGAGAAAAATCATAATTTTTATTCAGTAAACTTTAAGACTAAAGGTAACTCAGGGTAGCATTGTTTGTGTTTATTTAGTGAATTTGATGTCAATTCCTTAAAATGGAAGTGGGGCTTGTTTCCTGCAAAATTGCAAAGAGAGCATTTGCACCATGGCATTTAAAAATATATCAGATGAGATTTTCTATTGATCCCAGTGGCGGGGATGAGTGCCCCGAGAGGATAAGTGAGCCGCCTTTATGAGCCTCCCTGTCATCAAGGATTTAGCTGTTTCATTTGCAGATTCCTGTAAATGTTCGCCAGATTCATGACCAGTAATTTTCACTGGAGAAGGACTGGACCGTGTGTAAAAAAATGACTCTCTGTCATTAATGGTTTCAAATAGCATTAAAAATGTTCTGGCAGCTCAGTAGATTTTGATGAAACTATGGAACCTAACTGCAATGTGTCTGTAGCTAATATTTCTAAATATCAGGCCAAGGAAAGAATCAAAGTGAATCATATGTAACACACACAATATACACACATACACATTAATTCTGATCACAGAGTTTTTCTGTATAAAGATTTAAATTGAAGTCTAGAGGTGTTCACATTTAGCATAGCACAATAAAAATATAAGTAAACTAGAAACTACTCCTTATATAATTAAATTTATCTCTGCTAATCTTCACTTCCTTAACTGTATTATCTTCTAAGTGATCAGTATATTGTGTGCAATAACAAATTTATACGTCCTCTTAGAAACCATAGCTGCCTGATGATTTTAAGTATAAGTACCTACTAGTGTACCAAAGTTGGTTTTGAATTAACATCAAATGAAGAAAATCTTCAAACAAAAAATTCTTGAGAACTGACCGATAAATGACAATACATCTGTTTGTGGAATTTGCTCCCGTATATTCAAGTTTGTAGTATATGTATTAATGTTTAAATTACCTACCCTTAATATAAGGCTTTCATTTCTAAAAATAGTATTAGTTTTTAAATTTTAGTTAGAGATGTGTTAGAAAATCTATAGCTCATTTTCTTGGCCTGTATTGGTTCTGGTATGGGCTAACTCACAGAGATGCTGTATAACCCAAAATAAAGTGTTCCATAATTTGTAATTTCTCATAAGCACAGAGAAGAAATAAAAATAGGACCATTTTTAGGTTCTCCTAACTCCTGTGCCCCATTCAACTCTGTCTCCACGGGAATGAAGTCCCCTCCTGCTTCCATGCTTTTCTGAAGTCATCCTGTAACCCTCTCATACATTGCTACTGAGGGCATAAATTAATGAAATGTTTATTGAGGACAATTTAGCAATATTTATAAAATTAAAAATTCCTGTAGCCTTAGACCCAACAATTCCACTTCTATAAATGTATACTTCAGATAAATTTATGTGTGTGCTAAATAGCATTATATGAATAAATTTTTGCACTGTGGCACAGTTTTAAATAGTAAAAGATAGGCACCAACCTAAGAAGGATCAAGTCAATAGAAGACTTGCCAAATAAGTTATGGTACATCTTATTTTGAGCCGTAATAAAAGAATGAGGAAGTTGTTTATGCATTGAGACAGCAAAGTTACCAAGATACTTTATGAAGCAGGAAGAATAAAGGTGGTAAATTGAATTTTCTACCTAGTGGAAACTAGTGTTTCAAAATGGAGAAATAAATATATATATATACATATCTATGCATGTCTATGCATATTAGCTCATGTATGTATAAACTATATCTGAAAGAACATACAACAAATTATTAATATTGGCTACTTATAGGGAGAACTGGACAAAGCTAAAGGACAGGGGTGAGAGTAAGATGTTTTATTTTAACCTCTTCAAAATATGTTTTTATACCATTAAAACATTAAAAATATTTTCATCTTTTATTGTTTCCTTTCCAACCTGACATATCAAGTTCCAATGTTCAAATTATGTTTCTCCTCTTACTATCTTTTAAATCTCCACTTTAGTGCTGTCGATTTTAGTTGGCTATTTGAAAAACAACCTAAATTCATATTAATGTGTAGTTGAGTGATAGCCTCCTACCTCCCAGGCATGTTTCCTATTAAGGAGAGTTATTAACTCTCACTCATTATATTTTGTGCAGTTCTAAAAGTACTTCCAGGTAGTGCTCCAGTGATCATTTGATTGATTAAAGTGAGGACATCAAGCCAAAGACATCTGTAGGGTCTTTACACATCCCCGACAAAAGGACAAAGTGGTCCCTGCCACTCACACCAAGATTCTACCTGGAGATTGATGCCCAGAGGGCTCCCTGAAAACTTGCATGTTGGAAAACTCCAGGTACAGAAGGGAGGAACTGCCGAGTCTAAGCCAGCATATCTCAAAGTGTGATCATGACATGCATAAATAAGACACACAACACACAACATACGCTTTATAATGGAAAATTTGTTAAAAAGGAAGATTCTAGAGCCCCCTCCCTCCTCAAGATATACTGATTCAAGCACTGTAGAAAAGAGCCCTATTTTGAGTACTGATGTTGGTGACTAATTCACCTGATCTGCTACTTTCCCTTATCCCAGTAACTGGTGAGAGTGGCATCTCTGTCAGGAAGTTTTGTTCCTGGAACACCTAAGCCCTGGGCAATCTCTGAGCAGCCAAGCCCAGTGTTCTCTGAGTCAAAGATCCGGAAATCTTTGCAAAGGGCTTTAGAGCCCCATCCTGCCAGGACTTATTCCAAAAACGCTTTCCTAATCCATTTCCTGGGGGCTCTCTGCTCACTAGGAGCCAGCCCCATACTCCCCGTTTTATATTGACAGATAGCTTCTGTCCTGGAGCACTGGACTAGTGAGTTGTATTCCTTTCCCAGCCTAGATAATGTCTCTTTGCATCTGGGGATGAGTCAGTGCAGTGGATCCTCTAAACTGTATTCATTTATTTTTTTTAAAAAATCTAATAGGCACACACTTTGAGCCCAGCACACCTCTGGGCCCTGAGGAAACAAAAGAGAGCAAAATATCTCCATGGAGATTCCTTTCTGGAAATGGATATAGAAAATAAACAAGACAAATAGAAAAACACATTGTTTTAGGTACTAAAGTTGTATGACAAGAGAAAAAGCATGAAAGGGGGAAAAAAGTGTGTGTATGTTGTGGTGTGGGGGCAGCTAGGGGGTTGTAATTTTAGAAAATGTGGCCTCCCTGAGAAGGTGAATTTTGAATGAAGCCCTAAGGGAGGTGGGGGGCTATATGGGAAATGGGGAGTGGGACCAGAGAGTGTTCTAGGAAGAGGAAAGAACAAGTGGAAAGGCCCAAGGTTAGGAAGAGCAGGGTTAATGTGAATGGAACAGCCTGAGGGAGGAAAGTCCCACAGAACAGGATAAGGTGAAGCAAGAGGGGTGAGCTGGGGCCAGGTCTTGTCGTCACTTTGGGAACTTTGGCTTTTAGGCTAAGTGAGACAGGAATCCATTGAAAGATCTTGAAGAATAGACATAACCTGACTTTCTAAAATGTCCGAGGTATTTAGTTGAGAATTTCCCAAATGGTAACAAGGTCTGAAATAGGGAAATCAGCTACGATGATCCAGGTGAGAGATAACCAGGTGGAGGCAGCAGAAATGGTGAGAAGTGCTTAGAATCTGGTGTATTTTGAAATCAGGCCAAGCGGGATTAGATCACTCTATGTGAGGTTGTGAGAGAAGGACCAGCATCAATCTGACATGTCAATTTGACATCTGAAAATGGGGATGTCAAGTAGGCAGTTGGATGTATGAGTCCGAGGAAGAGGTCTGGCTTGGGTATGTGCATTTGGGATCTTTGTACATATGTAGTAATTTAAGTCATGAGATTTGATAAGGCTACAAATGGAGTACGTGGAGGCAGAAGAAAGCCCAGTACTGAGCTTCGGGGCCACTTCTTTTTTAAAGGTTGAGAAGATGAAGAGGATCTACCAAAGGAGACTGGAAAAAACTCTTAGCTAGTAGGCAGAAACCGAAATGCGTATGTTAGCCTGTAGCTCAAGTGAGACAAATATTTAAAGACAAAGAGAATGTTCAATTGTGTCAGATGATACTGAAGGGTCATGGAAGATGAGCAACGAGAACTGACCAATGGAAATACCAATGTGGAGATTATTGATCACCATTTAAAAAGCAATTTTTTTTGGAGTAATAGGGAGAAAGTCTTTATTGCAGGAAGTTCACGAGAGAATGAAAGAAGAGGAATTAGAGACAGCAGGTAATGATACCGTAACCAGTGTCCTGCAGAACAGGGAAGAGAGAAAATGGGGAGTGTCTGGAGAGTAATGTGGGTATAATAGAAAGGTTTTGTTTTTAAAACTGGATAAGTCAAAGTATGCCCATATGCTTGTGAAAATCATCTAGTTGAGGTGGAAAAATTGATGATACAACAGAGGAAAGGGTAAATTGCTGACACAATGTGCTTTAATAGGCAAAAGAAGACAGGAGCTAGGCACAAGTGGAGAAGTTGCTCCAGTGTGGGCACACGGACCGATCATCTATTGTTATGAGAGAAGGGAGATAAATGGGCCCAGGTGCAGTCATGTGAGTGAAGGAGGCAGATAATCACACATATTTGGTCTTTGTAGTGTGCAGTTCATGGTGCATTCAGTTTTTCACATTAATGTTTGAAAAAAAAATAGGAACACTGACTAGTAGAGAAACACTGAGTTATATTGAAAGAGAACAGATTTCCAGACAGTATTGAGGTCTTAGATAATCTACTACATATGGCTCCTTGTATAGCCCATTTATATAAATAGAGAATCCCTTTTTCAGTTTTGTTTAATTAAACAATAAAGCATCGCATGCTCATGAAGATTATTAAGACTCCACCCCTCCCTTCAGGGAGCTGTCTGTCTGGTGGGACAAACCCTGAGGTATGGTGACCATATTTCCTAAATAAAAATCAGGACTGGTCATTCCACCCATGGCCTGACAATGAGAACAGGAGAGAATTTAACACTAGGACCATATTCAGGGCATATGTTCGTCATTACTGTAATTAGTGTCAGATGTTTTTAAGTGCTGAACTAGAAAAATAAACAGTATTATAGGAGAACAGAAAAGCAAATGCTCAACTTTGCCTGGGAGGTGTGGGGATGCAAAGTTAAGCTTTTGAAAATCACTAAACAAAAGGACAGGCAAGAGGTAAGCCTGGGCAGGTAGGTTAGGGTCATATCGAACGAAAAGCTATTCTAAGGGGTGTGGACTTTATTCTTTAAACATCAATGTAACTTAATTACGTATGTATTTTTAAAGAGATAAATCTGTTAACTCTGTAGAGCAGAGACTGGCCAAAAGTGGAGGTTATAAACCATTAGGTGTCCTCTGCAATAGTCCAGGCAAAATATAATAAAGAAGTGACAAGGGAAATAGATATTGAGAGCAGGGAGTAGATCCTAATTAGTTTTTTTAGAGGAGGAAAATGGGACTTTGACATTTATTTGGAAAATAAGAGAAAATATGGCAATAACTATGAGGTTTCTGTTTGGGGTAAAATTACACTTTGATGTCATTTGTCAAGATATAGAATGAAGAGGATGAGCAGTTTTGGTCAGTAGGTGAGAAAACATGATGAGTTCATTATGTGCATGTTGAATGTTAGGTAATTTCAGGCAGCTGTAGAGTCTGGGATTTGTTTCCCTGACATCTTTCCTTTCTTTTAATGGACATTGAATTCATCATTTGAACTCAACAAAAGAAGAAAAAAGAAAATTGGCAATAATTAGGTGCTATTTGATGTGAAAGACATTGACTGCTAAAGGAGAAATTCACTATTTATCTAGCAAAATCAAGGGTTCCCAATATTTTTAGTTCAGGGTAACCACAGTTTTTGGTTTGCAGTAATTTTTTGTAAGTTGGAAGATTTTCTAGAAATATTTTATTTTCTTCCTTGTTGTTATATATTTGCGATCAATCAATCCCTTGATAAAAACAAGAACAACAACAAAACAAACAAACGAAAAAATCCCAGAAAGATGGTTAGGAGGAAGTGATAAAGTTATACACCATAAAAAGAAGGAATAATTTTCTTGAAGACACTCTTTTCTTTCATAGATTATGTGCCCAGTGGAAAATGCTTTGGGGTATAGTGTTTGGATTTCTAAGAACTTCAATAAAATAAACATAATAAATGCATCAAGCTCCCTATTGCATTGTCTAAGTCATTAATTATACACCAAGACCATTTAATGACAGAACAGAATGCTTATTTGACCAATCCACAAAGAACCCATTGATTTGTGTCTCTCTAATCTATGGATTCAATATTTTGTGAACCTCAAAAACTAGTAAATTCATTTTTTAACAAACTAAAGAACACCATGAGATGCTATAATGTTTTCTTATTACACTATCACAGTTTTTCTTATACTCAGAAAATGTTACCAAAATCAGGAAGATTTTCCATATGAAGTTATTATTATCATTTTTATGGTCAGATAATACTCATATATATTTAATGCAATCTTTTTTTCTGGAAACTTAGAGTTAAATTTAATACATAATGATGGCAAATACATTAATCACCTTTAATGTTAAT
The DNA here is from genome assembly GCA_023783475.1 of Daubentonia madagascariensis. Taxonomy (NCBI): domain Eukaryota; kingdom Metazoa; phylum Chordata; class Mammalia; order Primates; family Daubentoniidae; genus Daubentonia; species Daubentonia madagascariensis. The sequence continues at coordinate 15,429,686 of JAKFHU010001684.1, read as the reverse complement.
GTATTTACAATTTTTTTCATTTTACATGTTTTTAAAAATTTTCTTTTAGTTTTAATATTTTTATTAAACAAATGACTTTATTATTTGCTTAAAGTCTCTTTGACAGCAGAAAAGATAGAGGAATGAATTAATGAATATACAAACTGAACTAAAAAACCCTGTTGCTACCTCAAGTGTTTTTGTTTGTTTTTTAAATCTTACTTTGAATAATATTAGTTGCTCACTTAAAGTAATATTCTTATATGATTTTCTCACCTACAGAAAGGTATATAAAAAAGTCACAGAAGCCTTTTTGGTGCTTCTTGTTCCTCTTTGAAGAGATACCAGCTGTGTCTAACAAGGATGGATGCCATGCTTGAGCAGGAATTTTGTTGGTGTTATTAAAATCAAGTTTTTATCTTTTATTGGACTATACTCTTATCATGGTACCATACTTTGCAACATATCAGATACAGCCATATCCCAAATCAAGTGTACATTTTTATTCAAGATATAATCTTTTAATTATGAGGTATTTTTTATAAATCATGGCTCAACTTACCAAGACATTTTAAAATATGCTTAATTTCTGCTGAATTTTAAATTAACAATAAAAGAAATTTTACAATTTATTCTATTATTTTCATTTATATTTTCTCATTTTCTTTTTCTTGGAGATTCACCATCTTGTTTGGCCCAAATTCTGTATACCTGCCGTGAATAAAAGAACTGTGATTCATACATTCGTATGACAGATACCTTATGCAAATTCCCGTTTTACCAGGAGTTGTGAGACGTAGAAAGGAAAGGCGCCCAAACTGCCTCTTCCAAGAACTAGAAATATGATGGAAAGAGACATTTAAACCGAAGAACAAGGTAGAATAAAATATCTTCTGTTGCAGAATTTTTAAAAACTATAAACTATGGGAGCGCCAAAAAGAAAAAAAAGGGTGAGGAATCAAAACAGCGTCACAAAAGTTGGCACTTCCCATAAGCAATAAATGATAAGAGAAGAGCTATTTATAGGTCCAAAGAAAGACAACTGAAAGGAATGAATGATGGGAGCATTTGTTTCCTAGAGTTGCCATTAAAAAATAGCATCAACTGTGTGTTTTAAAACAGAAATCTATTCTTTCTCTGTTCAGGAGGTCAGAATTCTGAAACTAAGGTTTAGTTGCTTTTGGAGGCTCTGGAGGGAGAACCTGACCCAGGCCTGCTCTTGAAAAATAATAATGTCTCACTGTTTATTGTTTTCATTTATTTCAGAAAGAGAAAGAGGCAGAAACTGTAAAGGTCTTCCAAGGCAACATAAACTTACACGTATGGTTTCAGTAATATCTTATCATAGAAAAAGCTTAAATCAAACTTTGTCAGCTTACAGAGATACACTGACCAATCTAATGGAATAAAAGGAAATCCTATTAATAATTGCTATCATGTACTAAGCAGTTAAGTGTTCCACATATATATCTCATTTAATCATCACATTAATGGTAGTACTAGCATGTTCTTGTAGAGATAAGAAAACTGAGATTTTAAGAGGTTAAATAATGATGGTATCTGTAAACACTTACATGTGATAAGCAAAGTAATAAGATAAATTGAACATGAGAATATATATTACTATGAAAATTAAAAAAAACAAATAGTACATGCGCATAAACATTAAAATGATAGCATAGTATGTGACAGAGGAAATGGAACAGAACTCTGTGTATTATGAGCAACTTAATTTTTAGCACTTTCTGCTTCTGCCTTCTGCAGCAAAACCCATTACATGATATAAAAATATTATGTGACTATTTACTGTGACAATGAAAATAAAAGCTATAGTACACATAGCTTTGAGACTTTACATTTGGGGATTGAAAGCTTTATCTGATAATGTAGAATTTAAAATGAAATGCCATTATAAATAAACTGCTATTTGTTTAAAAGGAAGCAAAATCCAAAACTTCTCTAAAATTACTGTTTCTATACTAGAAGAGGCTGGAGTTTTGAGTTGCTTTGTCAGGCTGGTATTTTACAAGTATGATCACCATACCATATGACTGAAAATAGGCACTGGAGGAATTAGAAAAAATTGAGATTACTCTGCCCAACATTGTATCTTCTGAATGTAAGTTTCAGGGAACAGAGTAAGGCAAACTGCATTTTAAACAAGTAACTAGGATAATTCTTTAATACGAAACATCTGAGAACCATTTATCTAGGTTTATTATGGGTACTCACAACATTTCCCCCAAAATTAAAAAACAAATTCTTTAATTTTTAACTTACTCATTTTAAACAAAAAATGACTTTAGTAAGATGAAAGAGATGGTCATAAAATGAAAACATGGTCTCAGTCTCCAGTGGTTCCATAAATTTTCAGTTCAAAGCAGTTGTATTAAGTAAATATCTGAGGTAAATATTTTACAGGCTACTTCTTATTAATCAAATAAATATGTTTGGAAAGGCCATTATCTATTTGTAATTTTTTTAAAAAGCCTGAATAGGTATATGCATATGATATGTATGGTTGCCTTATAAAATAAATAAAATTAAATAAAAAGGTAGGTTTGGGACTGTCTCTTGCTATTCAGAAAGAAGCCTTCGTATTTCATGGGACTGGTTCTACCAATCGGGCCAAGTTTCCTGGGCACACATCCTTCTGGGAGTGGCTGCTCTCTTTACTTCCCATTTAGCAGCTGTACAACTGGGAAACGTCCAACAGAATGAAAGCCACCTGCTCCTCTAATGAGTCCAGCCAAACAGACAGGATTGAAGCTTTACCAAATGTGTTGTCTGTCACTCTGATTCAGTTTTAAAGAGTAAATCAAACTGGTCAAATATTCGTATAGAAAAGACGTGCTATTAGCTAACTCCTGTAGTGCTTGAAGTTCCTTTCAGGCTACCAGATTCCACTGATTCAGAGATGCTGTTTTAAAATGAAGATTGGAGATGGTTGAGAGAGATAAATTTGGAAAATTAGGCATTCTAGAATGTTTGCCTTATCGCATGCTATATTGTTGCCCTCCATAAACTGAGTAGACTTAGGCACATTTTTTCCCTATTGACAATTTGCTTTTAGTATGTGGTTATGTGTGTTCCCAGTCCTACTAATTAAATGTCAAATTTCCATAACAGTTTTCAACTTACCTGTTTTCCCAGCTTAGTCTCTCTATAATCCTTTAAAATTGTCCTCAAGACAAGGTAGTATAATAGAGAAGAAAACACACACACAGACACACACACACACATGCACAGGCTTTCCTATAACATTGGAAAGTCACATTGGAAAATTACATTGGAGGTGGAAGCTGGTCTCCACCACCATTTTTGCCCTCCAGGCATGCTATTTCATCCCTCTGAGCCTTAGTTTTGTAATCTGCAAAATAGAGTTATTTTATGGATTAGGTATGTCTAGAAATGTTGTTACGGAGCATTTGTTTTCTATGTAGATATTTAGTATCTGGTTTTTTAAATGTTATTTTGATATGCTTGTCTTTTATATAATTATCCATTCCATTGATATCTACATTATAACAAACATCCAGAGAAGTTTCAAGTATTCTCTTGTTTTACTACAATCTGACCACGTATAACATCTTTTTTTCCCCCGTTGCCATCTTTGACATCATTCCAGCGATAGTGGTTAACAGAGGGCGATGCAACAACAGTATGAATTTGTACTTAAGAATATTTCCCTAATGAGAGGGGATTAATGTTTTGTAAGAATTATCTCATATAATACAATCAGAATAAGAAAAAACCCACAACATTTTGTTTAATAATATCAGGACAATTCTTTATGGGTGCACTTTTTTTATTGGGCCTCAGAGGTCTTAATCATCCAGAGCATTGAACTAGTGAGCACCTTCAGCGATAATAATATTGTTAAAACTCCATAGACATTAAGTTAATTACAGTAGACAAAAAGGGCAAATGACAAATAGGTAGAAATAAAAAAATAAGTGGATAAATATGGTTTAACAATGACCCATTGATTCTCTTATTTTCAGTAAGGGTTAGGTAAAAATTGTATTGTAATAAACATATAAAGTATATAAACCTTAAATAATTTTAAGTTTAAAAAATAAGATCTGTTTTAAAATGCTGTGCCCTTTATACATTACATTGTTGTTAATTTAAACTCTCCTAATTTGGAGTTCATCAAGATTCATTCAAATGAATTAGAATTAATATCATGAAAAATTAGATTCATGTGCTGATTTGTATTCTTGCATTTAATGGGCACTTTGCTTTATACTCTTCTGGAAATATTGAATGCTGAGGCAGCACCATAGAAAACGCCAACATCGGCAGATTAGCACAAAAGTCAAGAAGCCACTTACCTAATTGCAGTGTTAGTCTAACTACACAAGCAGCCTACTCAGTTATATGGAACTGGTACCTGAAGGCGAAATCAAGTTGGTGTAGAGTAAGATACAGGATTAGCAGGTTCTTTGATGTCAATTTTACATCTTTCACTTTCCTACTATACCCTCTGTATCTTTTGATGTCAAGAGAATCTTCCCCAGAAATGGACATGAAGGCTAAGAAGGCATTTATGGCTAATATATCCTTTCTGCCCTACCAGATCACTACTTCATGGTTATCTTTGCAACCCAGACTGCTCCTGGCACAAATTGTTGCACCTGGTGGGAATTCAGCACATACTTTTTAAAAAAGTGTCTTTGCCATTCCTCTTGAGATATCAGTATGACCCTGGAATCAGTCTGTTCCTAAACTGCTGTTTCATAAATTAGACTCAGCTCAATGGTATTGAACCATAGAATTCTTTAAATACAACTGCATTTCAAGCATGGACTTAAAAATGATTATCTTAATATTTTCCTGCAAAACATAGCTAATGTGTTTCTTTACATTTATTTGACCTCCCCTAGTTGAATTGCTCTACCTTTATTGCTTCAGTATGCAGCATTGCCTGGACACTCACAGTGATTTGCACTTATTTTTCATGGATATGTCAGCCTATGATTACATAATTATATGACTTTTTATAAAAGCATGGAAGGCTTAGAAAATAATGTGCCCTCATTTTATGAATACTCAAGTACCTTTTAAATAAAACACTTGGCTCACTTTTAGAGACATGATATGCCACTGGAAAGCAATCATTTGGTCTTTTATGTAAATCACTATTTTTCATTATTTACCAATTCCCTATTGCCCCATATATAGCGTAAGTATATTCTCTATGGCACTCTACAGTTGTACAATCTAGGAGTTAAATGATTAACAAAGCAGATTTCCTGGGATCAGATGCAGTATAATGCTGTGCTGATATAAATAACTGGCTTTTTCCTCGTTACTTATTAGGAAAAAACATCAAAACATATAGCAGTTATGCAAATGAGGACCCTATACTTTCAGCCAGCTTATGAAGCAACATTTCTTTAATCTTACTATTTAGTCTCTAAGATACAATTCAGATAAATTTCTTTTAAAGTCTAAATGAATTACCATGTTATATTAACTACATATTTGTTGAGTAGCTACTATGTCCAATTCAGTGACATTCTTATATAAGTAATGGACCTTTCCTGCCATGAGCTTTCAAAATAATTGCAGAATCAAGACATAAATGTGAAATACTGAGCAACATATACTGTAAATAAACATTTAAAATAAACAATTATTAAGGTTACAGTCGGTTAAAATATATGAAATTGCCAATTTTCAACTGTTTTGATCTAATATAACCTAATAAAATTGTGTTATACTTTTAATCAATATCTTACTCTTCCTCAATGCTGTGCTTCTGTCCTTATTGTTTCTTCTGCTTAGAATGCCCTTCCTGACTTTTTCTGAAAGGAACACTTACTTCACATCTGTACAATCTCAGCTAGAACACTCTATGTGCTCAGTGTTTTCCCTTATACTCACAGGAAGACTTGGGCACTGCATTACTGGTTATATACCTTTTATTAATACATTTAAAATAATCTAATATGTGGGCATCCTATAGTATGTGATTTCATATAACCCTAACCTCACGCAGGTGCTTCCTGAAAAATAATTCCTCCAAGTAGTGTCATAACTGATTTGTGTCCATGAGGATAGACGTCATAACATATTTGTGTCTGTGGAGCTTATTAACGTGATTGGCATGTAACAAGAGCTAAGTAAGTGCTGAATGTATGAATATATGAACGTATTAATGATTCAGTAGTAACATTTATTTTCGAACTGGAAAAGATCTTAGAGATTTTCTACTTCTATCCCTTCATTTTACGAGCAAGAAAACTGAGGCTCAGAAAAATAATTTGATGTTACTCTTTTAAGAGTTGAGTTAGAGCTGAGATAGCAAAATATTAAAAATCATCTAAAATCACATGAGTAATAATTGGCATGGATCTTTGAGCAGAGAAACAGTAACTCTGGGATAACTCTAGGCAATGACAATCAGAGAAGGTTTTGCAGAAGAGCTGGGATTTAAATTGAATCTCAAAGGATAGGTAGAATTTGGGCAGGCAGAGGAAATGGGAGAACGTGAGTGGGATGGTCTGAGCAAAACACTGGAGGAGGAAAGCCTGAAATGTGAGCAGAAGAGCGAGCAAAGAGAATATTAAATTAGTCAGTGGTTGTACTGGTGCCTTTACAAAGTATATGGTTGTAGCGATGGGTATTTGGCTTTCTTATTTTGATATAATACACTATGTGAGAAATTCTAGAGACTTCCACCTAGATTGAAAAATGAATAACAATTTATAAAAGTATCCTACAATACAAATTAGGATTGAAAAATAATCTCAAACTTTGAAGCTTGGTTTATGTATAAATGTATGCCTAGTTTATTGAAACAACTAGGCTTGTTTCACAATTATTAATATAAGGGGTTTTCTCTTTTTATATTTTTATCTCCATCAAATTATTTCTATCAACTTTAGAAAATACTGAGGAAGTTTCTTGGATACGGAGTTTATTTCTCTTTTTTATGAACACTGTGCATGTGTGTGGGAAGTCATAAGGATGGGGCTTGGGGGGTGTGCGTGGGAAGAAACAACATGTAATTTAGAGTTTTCAGCTCTTCCAATGTGTCTCACCTTTCCACAGCATGACATCCACAGGTTTTCTTCCTGTATTTGGCTTTGATTTTAACATTCACCTAAGAAAAGGCACCAAAGGTCACCCCTGCAATTATTTTGAGTTGGAACAAAAGATATGGATATCATATGTAGAGATATAGACATATGTGATATAGATATCAATCTGGTTTAAGAACATATATGTGTATATATACATACACACACATATCAGCTAAATTTTTACCCATGTCTAATATTTGAGTGAAGGGAAAACTGGTAAGTATTTTCTCTGTTGAATCATTTATAATTCACTTAACAACCACCTCTTGAGTTCTCACTATGTGCCCACAATAAGATAGTTGTCAAGGATACAATGACAGACAAAAAAGACAGGCATGGCATTTGCTGTTATGGAGCTTTGGACTAGTGGGGAGACGACAGTTAACAATTAAAGAACAAATGAATATATACATTACAAATTGTTGAAAGTATGTTGAAGAAAGCAAATATATCATGTGTTAAAACATAGTTTGGGAGGGTGTCCTATTTTGGAGAAGGTATTCAGAGATGTCCTTTCTAAGGGAGGGACATGGAAACTGAGACCTCAGATGAAAAATGGAGTTACTCATGCAAAAGAGAGGGATAAAGTGCTATGCAGGGAGGTATAACTATATATCCCGTGGTCCTGAGGCAAGGACTTTGTGGACTAAAGGATCCTGTAGTAGACAAGTGAAAGGAACTCATAAAGAATGAGTTTGGAGACTGGACTAGAGGAGGGTGAGATGGTCAGGAGCGGTCAGGTCATGCAGAGATGTGCAGACCATGCTAAAGGTTTAGAGGTTATTCTTAGTGTGATTTGAAACCATGGAAGAGTTTAGTGCAGAACAGTGCCTGAGTCAATTCATATTTTTCAAAGATTCCTGTGACTATTGTATTAAGGATGTTTGGAGGCGAGAAAGAGAGAAGTAGGAATGTCAGTTCAGAGGTCAATCAATTGTTCAGATAACAAATAATGGTGGATTGGGCTAGGGTGACGGCAGTGGAAATGGAGCAGAGTGAGCACATTCTAGAAATACCCTGCAAGAGCTTGAAGATCTGGCTTTGTGATGTGAGGGAAGGACTAATTGAGGAGAGCTTATGGGTTTCTAAGTTGAGCAACAGGATGGATGGAGGAGTCATTGACAGAGATGGGGCCCATTCTGGTGACCAGGATTTGAGGGGAGGAAGGTCAGTTCGGCTTTGTATGCAGAATTTGAAGTGCCTGATTTTCATTCAGGTTGAGATGCTTCATAGTGTTCAGAAATCAAGGGTGAAATTTAGGTGACACATGTGGATTTGAGCAATGTGTGTGTATAGATAATTGAAGTTATAAAATTCTTGATCATAAGGGGAAAAAACCAAAACCAAACCCTCTTTGAATGTGGTATGCATAATGTAAATAAATAAATATAGCTATGAATTCATATATATACACAAACACACTACAAATGCATATACACACACATATGTATAAAGCCTAGGGAGTAAAAAGAATATGTGATACCATTCAGATAAGAAGAAAGGAAGGAAAGAAGGGAGAGAAATTTTGCTTGCTTGAAGAAAACCACATGCATATCAACTTTAAAAGTCAAAATCACTTACTAATTCCATTTATTTTCCCCAAGCCAAGCTGTATATAGATGTAAAAAGAAGTTGATTAAAAATATGAATAAGATTATCTCAGCTTCCAAAGTTCACATAGGGTAAAGACTTGTATTGAAAATCTGCATATTTGAACTCTATGTTCTAAAAGTCATACTCCTTTCATTATTTGCTAACAATTAATTTCACATTTTAACTTAACAATGAGATAAAAACCTCCAGAAATGCCATTGCTGCATGGAAGGTGTGCCAGATTCCTGGAGAGGACATATGGAATGTGTGGAACGTGGGTGACCTCACTGTAGGTGTGTGGAGGCACTGGAACAGGGGTGAGATTAACATTAAAACCTCTGGATTTGGGATTAGCCAGAGAGTGGACACCCTGCCACTGCTCTTTAAATTGTATCTGACAGAAACATTGTCAGACTACAGAATGCTTGCTACTGAAAACAAAGGGCCAACTTAATAATAAAAATAGCTGAATATATTTAATTTATGATGTGCTAGGCAGTATTATAAGCACTTGACATATTAGCTCATTTAATTAACACAATACTCCTAAAATGGATGCAATTATTATCTCTATTTTATAAAGAAAGAAATTGAGGTAAGCTTAAATAATTTGCTGAAGTTCACACAGCTCCTAAGCGGTAGACCTAGGATTTGAACTCCTGTGCGCGTGAACCAGGTAGTGCAATTGTTATTTGTTGATTGGGTCAGTAGGTGAGGGGACAAGAGATTTCTATCCCAGAGGAAGGAAAGGCTGGCTATTTCCTGGAGTGAATGGCCTGCTCTCTCCCACTGGTGCAAAGGGAAAGAGAAGGAAAATAACAGCAAGTCGTTAATTCATAAAACATAATTTTCCCAACTGCAAGGCTTGCAGTTTCTGCACCTGGAACATTGCTGACTCATCTCACCTGAATCATTTAGTCAGCTTCATTGTGTTTGCAAAGACTGCTAATTATCGTACTAGAATAATTTAAACTATCAATAAAGAATGCAATAAATCATTAAAGATATGGTTAATATGGAGAAATAATTTTGACTATTCAGCTTGCATTGATCCTTGATATAAAAAGATTAATTTTGTATTCTATTTTTAACCTTACAGGCAACCATTAGCCACTTCTTTTTGCAGAGTTGAGCTGAGCTGGTTTTTCATTAAAAATGTGGCATTTATCTTATCGAATTCTTACTGTGATATCTCATTCCAGGAAGAGAAAAAACTTACCAAGAAAGCAGCACAACAAGACAAAGGTTACCTTTTAAAAAAAAATCATTGCAAGCAGAGACTTGAAACACATGGAGTTTTAGTGCTGTTATTGAGGTTTTCATCCTTTTTAATGTACCCAAGTACACATACTCCTTATTCCTATTAATTCAGGAAATAAATCTCTTTTCCCCTTAAAACTATAGGAAGTATATGATTTTATTTGTGATTAAAATTTAATGGGGATATAGTATCAAAATTATCTGATCTGTAATAACTAACAGTGGAAATACTTTATGTTTGAGGCATTTACATCAAAGCTTAGATGAGATTTTAGTGTTCATGTCTGTTTGGATGTTTTCATTCTTCATAGCTTTTAGTTTCTTTTTATGTTTTTGCTATGACTGGACAAAGTTGTATAACAAGAAATAGTTGTACCTTGTATTTGTGTTAATCTATTGCACACCAAAAATTATATTGAATAATGCATAATGCATGACATCAAGAAGTTTTAATGTGAATATTTTCACATCACCAGAATCAGAAAAAAATTCATTTTTGTGTCAAAACTCCAATTTTTTAAGTTGTACAAAAAATATTGTGGAAGAGACAGTCAGAACCATACTATAGAATTTTGGTTTATTTTTAGATTGGAACCAAATGAATAATTAACACTGCTCTAAAGTTGTGTTGGCTATGCAACTATAATAAATGAAAATGCTTTATTCCCATAATGTGATAATATCAGGAACATATGAAAAAAAGAGCAAAGTTTAGAGTCATACCCTTTTATGAAGCAAGTTGGCAGTTTAAATCCAAAGTATGAGTTTAAAAGTATTCCTGACTACTCCTGAATGTGGGAGAATGGAAGATTACAAACCTCATCTCTCTCCTACATTTTATTTGTCCATCCACTGATTCTGGGAATAGTCCAGGAGGTACATTTGATTACCATCTCGTAGTGCACCTTACACGTTTTACCAGGCGTGGTCATATATTTTCAAGCCATTACTATAGCCCCCACTGGTACTTGATGGTCAGAAAGCACAGATTCTAAATGAAGACAAGTGAAATTGTATTTATCTCCTTCCTCAAACTTGGTGGGAACTTCTCCCTTTATGCAGTCAACCCACCAATAAAACCCTACTCTGCTGGTCTCTGAGGGGGATCCCAGGAATTACAGAGAGCCAAGAACATTGCGGTTTTGTTCTGTCAATGGATCTTTTGGTTGCCAGTAATAGAAAACAGCTCAAAATTGCTCACATAAAAAGCAGTATTATTGCAAAAACTCTCCCATTATTTCATGATATTCAAGGACCAAAAAGGAAGTTCATGAGAATCAGACCTTAGAAAGTTGAAAAACAAGATTGTGGTCTCCTTTCCTAAAGAACACAGCGTTCCCTCTGTATCCTTTTTCTCACTGCATGTTGGTGCCCTTTGCTTTCCATCTTACATTTGGTTTGAAAAAGCCCACTCAAGTTGCAACTTCAAGGCCCTTTAGCTCTGTTACCCCACTAATGGCTGTGAACAGTTTCTGAATCTTGAGAGAGAAGATCTGGATCAGCATGATAGAGCCCAAGAATGAGAGTCTTCCCTGGTCCATTCTGCTGTGGCCATGGGGTTAGAGCAGGTGGGCCTGTTAGTGCAATGGACAATTACAGGCCTGTTTCATGTAATCCTACCCCTGGAAACCTGGCATAGACATTGAATGATAGCTAGAAATCCAAACCAGGGTTGATTAACAGGACTCAACAAATTCTGTGGAGAAGGGAGGGCTTAAGGCAATTCTTGAAGAATGAGGGCAGTTCAGACAGAGGCAGTGGTGTGAGTGAAGGCTAAAGATTGAAACTTCTGAGAAAGCTTTGCCGAATGGTGACCAGAAGGATGAGAGGAGCTGAATGTCTATGTGAAGGTGTTGTGGAAGCTTGGAAAGGAAGCCTTTGTGGAAAGTCTTGGGTGGGTGGTAGACTATGAAGTTTTCACTTTGTATGAGGGCATCCTTTGATGTTTTGCTGTTGGTATTGCTGTTGTATGCTGCGTGTGTTTTAGCAGGAGTGGCTATTGGTCAGAAGTATGTTGGTAAACACTGAATAACCAGCTAACCAAAATAAAAAGTGCCTATGTATTAATTTATTAAAAATTTCACTGATTAAAAAGAATATGAAACACACATTTGCAAATAATAAAATATATTGCTATGGTCTGAAGGTCTGTTTCCCCCCAAATTCACATGTTAAAATCCTAACCCCAAAGAAGTGATGATATTAGATTAGGAAGTGGGGCCTTTTAGCAAGTAATTAGGTCATGAGAGCTCTGCCCTCATTAATGGGATTAGTGGCCTTATAAAGCAGGCTCCAGAGAGCTGCTTTGCCCCTTCCCTTATGAGGGCACTGCTAAAAGGCCCCATCTGTGAGGAAATATTGCCCTCACCAGACATTGCTGGTGACTTGATCTTGGACTTCGCATCCTCCAAAACTGTAAGAAATAAATTTCTGTTGTTTATAAGATATTCAGTTTAAGATATTTTGTTATAGCAGCCCAAATAGGGACAGAGACATATATAATACCTTTTATTGTACATTTCACATAGCTAGTTGTTCACCTTAAAATACTGTCATTGGTTTTTGCCAAAGTGTTGTATCTGTATCCAATCTATGTTTGCAATTCAACCATGATTTCCTGAATGGAATTAATCCCAATCTGCTTATTCTTTTCCCAGTAAAGTTATTGTCATTAAATTTGATATGTGATCTACATTAACTATTCCTTATCCTCATATTAATTACATTCACTAAAGACTTTTTCAGCTTTAGTATTAATTTCAAATGTGTATAATTAAATAACAGACTCACAAAATACCTGAAAATTTAACAATTGGCTCTTGTGACTCTGCACGATCTGGCTCTAGCAAGCAACTGCTGAGTGTCTGAGAGGTGGTGATGACCTCAATTACAATGTCAATGGAAAGGAAAGTTGTGTGTGAGAAAATCTGCAAAATAATCACTGGGATTTGACTGGACATGGGATTACCATGAAGTTGAAGATTTCAAGGATGTATGTTTGGATAAAGGGGTTATGATGACCAATAATGGAGAAAGATTATAAGAATCCATTCAACAAATATTTATGAAAGAGCAGATACTAATGAGGAAAAGCTAAACATTATGTATACTCTATAGGATAGTTTTCTAATTAATTGTTCAAGTCACCTACAGTTCAAAAATAGATGTAAATAATTATTGATTTCTGTTAAATTAAGCCTCTCATTTTGGCTTTTAGTGATGACCCCACTTGCACATTCTGCCTGAAATGGCACCCTTGCTGGACTCTGAGCCCTCCCAAAACAGAATCTGTCTTACTTTTATCCTGTGTTCCCAGCATCTACCTCAATGTTTGGCTCATACTGTTCAATAAATGTGGCTTGAGTTAAGGAAAAACAAATCTACAATTGGCTCTCTAAAAGAGAAAGTCTAGTCAGTGATGAAAAGGGGCAGGCTGGTTGACTTCAACCCTTGCCAGGCCCAGAGAAAGTGTTGACCAGTGTTAAATCTAGGTAGGTTATTTTTTGTTCCTTTCATATCCCAAGAAAGTCTATCCGTCTATAAAGAAGACTATAAGAAAGATTCAATAACAAAAGTATGTGGCTTGACACTGATGTGTCACTGTTTCCAGGGTGAAAATTCCAGCAGTCATTGTTTATAGGGACACCCTTGAATTCCAAATCCTGGAACTAAGGCCAAGGATTAAGTGACTTGTGTTGGATATTGATGTAGCTATAAATATTTAGCAAAACTAGGTGGAGCAATTCCCTCTGCAGCATACAATGTACATACTATATGACTCTGACCTTTTTTTTTTTGTAGCAGTTTGGAATACAATCTTTGGGATTTTTTTGACACTTCTGCTTTATTAATAAACATAATAAGAATGAGGATAAAGAGAGGATTATAAAACAAAATTTATTTGTATATTCAAGCTAGAGCAGTGGCATTTACAGAATTTCATAGGAAATGTAAGGAATGATGTTTCATATACAGGCTTTTTTTCCTTTTAATCCTATATTAATAAAGTGAATTCTGTATGAGTAATACAAGATCCTCTTTATTAATTGACTGTGTTCCCAAAATTCATTTGTTAACAATTGTTTGCAATATGGCACACAGTTTTGCATAGAACTAATTTTAAGTGTGGTTTTTATTTACCCCACACCAATCTATAAAACCTGATTTAGCTCACTGCCTGAAGTCTATGAAGGGAGTAATGATATTATAGACCAGAGTTTGGCAAACTATGGTCTGTGTGCCAAATCTAGTCTACTTCCTGATTTAGTGAATAATGCTTTATTGGAACACAGTTGTGCTTATTTATTAGCATATTGTTATGGCTGCATATTGAGTAGTTGCAACACAGACCTTTGCAAACCCAACATTTCACAGAAAAGATTTACCTACCCCTGAATAGTCCTTATTGACCACAGGGAAAAGTAACTTGGGGGAGGTTCATGCAGAGTTTTGACTCTGGAGATCAATCAGGAATGCATGTTACCCTGCTCAAGCAGTATGCTGGTTTATTGTGTCTTATAGCATCCTCTTACACTTTCCTGCCCCTCCAGATAGTGAAAACTGGTACAACTTCACATAATGAGAACTGATTCTCAAGGTCTGAAAAGGGGACTCTAGCAGGACATAGGCTAGAGACATAAAAGATGAGACTGGATTATTTCTTCTGTTGTTTCAAGTTAATTAGAAAAGTGAGAACATGTGTTTTATTTGGGGACACTGCCTTCTATTGGGAGCTAATGATGAAGGAGTCACTCACAGGGTTGAATCTTCTCTGCCTCCTTCCCCCCTTCCCCTCACAACACTACTTCCACCACTAGCTTTTCTGCATCTCAGCCCTTGCTCAGGGTGGGTCTTGAGGTGAGGTAACATGTGGACATGAGTTGAAAGTTAAAAGGTTTAGTCTTGGGCAGGAGCTAATAAAGCAAGCAAGAGAGAGATATAGAAGGTATTATAGGCAGAGTGGGAAGATAAAGCAGCTTCCTGGACCACTAGTGTATTTCATACAGCTTATTAGCTAGGAGAGATGACACTGAACTAGGTGATGCTCATCCTGTGTTATACTTTCCTAAGCTGTTCTGTATTATGCTCCATTATTGTATGTTATACCATCAGTGTCACCACTAGATGACACTTACATAATATTTACCATGGGCCAGGCAGGGTGCTCAGCATCCTCCCTGCACTGCACTCTGAGAATTTTCCTTCCTTTCTGGCCACTTCTCCTTTTTTGAAAGATGTAATCCTCCTTCATCTAATCCTTAAATTATTGAGTTCCTCTAGACTTACTTGTGAGTTCTCTTAATCTTTTGTTCTATATTATCTCCCTAGACAATCATATTGACTTCCTGGTTTCAATTGCCTTCTATAAACTGATAACTCTCAAATGTATAACTCTCTCTCCTGGGCCTAATTTCTGAACTTCAGGTCTGGATATCCACCTACCTACCTACGTGGAAACATTTCCTCTTGGCTCACTCATGGTCTTTTTATCCTGCTTTTCCATCAAAGCCTATCTTTAGTAAATATATCCAACATCCAGGAAATTTTCAGTCCAGTAATTCTTGTATCAATTTTATCTCTTCCCTTTCCCTCATCCCCTGGGTCTAATCACCAAATCTTGTATACTTCGTCTCCTAGATATCACTGCAAAGCCCTCTACTTTTTTCTATTCAAACAGCTACCATCCTAATCAATGCAGCAGCATTTCTCTCTAGGAATATGAAACTGTTTGTGACCTAGTCCACCTAAAACCGCTCTTAGACCTAACCATGTTGATCTTCTACTTGAAACTGTTCCATGACCTCATTTTGCTTTTTGGAAAAAGTCCAATCTTGTTAATGTTACCTGCAAGGCCCTGTGTGATCTCCTTGCAGCTCTCTCCCCTGGCCTTTTCCACGTCCTCCACATGCCATTCTTCTTCCTGTCTTTCCTTATGTTGTTCCTGCCTCTTTATGCTTGGCCAAGACAATTCCTGAATATCTTTCCTGGCACAATTGAAGTCATATCCTTAACGTGAATCTTTCAAGAATGATCCGATTAGGTGATGAACCCCAAATTTCCCATGTGCAGCTGTAATCACAATTGTAATTAGGAAAATGAGTGTGTAATTGTGTAAAATCTGTCAGCTTCACTAGAATGTAATCTCTTGGAGGACAAGGGCTATATACTCCTGTTTAGGGCTGTGTTTCCATGTCCTAAAATAGTAACTCTATAATTATTGAAAGAATTAATATGCTGACTGGCTGATTGGATGAATGAGCTCATTTAACACACACAAACTTATTAGATATTTATTAGTTTCACCATTCATGGTAACTAAGTAGAACCAAGTTTCAAAGCCAGACTATCAGACTCTCAAACCATGCACTGCAATATACTGCAAAGAAGGTTTAGGGTTTATTTGCTCTCCTCCTGGCTCCTTATTGCCACACATAATGAAAAGTTGATGAGGTTCAGCTACTGGATTCTAGGTAAGGAAGAGCAAATCAATATGTAACAGTATTTTTGTGTTAAGGGTCATATTGAATAAATTGTGTACCTTATTACTCTTACACAGATAATGGCTTCATTGGATACACTTTTATTTTAGGATCACTTATTCTGAGTATTATTATTTTTAATGCACTCACATATAAAATGAAGAAATGACTGAATAATGAATACTTAATCCCCAAATCATGAAGTCAATTTTAATATGCTTGGAAGATTTAATATTTTCTTAGTGCAGTGAGATTGATGAAGTCCTGTTAATGAATATATTGATGAGATTGAAGGAAAATGGGCTCAATGGTCTTTTGTCATCAGTGAGATGAGCCCTACAATACAGACTGAGAAGTAGGCAAAGAAGGCATTAAAGCAATTGTATAAGTGTAAAAAGTTCATTAACATTCTTCTTGTAAAAAAATTAATAAATGGGACTTTTCTATAGATAACAGAATAAAGCTAATTTTCTCCCAAAATTATTTAAAATTAATACATTTATTTCAAGTATCTTATACTAGGACTCCACGAACCTATTTATTTTCTTTCCAGATCAAGGATTATAGACTCAGAAAGAACTCCCTTTCCTGATATATCAATGGAAAGTATTTTATTTCATATCATATTTTATTAAGAAACTAATCTATTAAGAAAATCTCTTTTTAAACCAAGTAAATACCAAAAAACTATGAAAAGTAGCTGTTGTTTTTAGAAAAAAACTAAATTTCTTTTTAAAACATTCATATTCTAGAGATAATTTTGAATACAGATGTAACAGTTTCAAAGATTTTTTCATCTAAGTTCTACCTATCAAGCTATATTCCCATGTTAACAAGCCTGAAGACAGATACTAATTGTACCCCCAATTTGTAATGCATCAGTTTAGCACTATTGATCTGCTAAAAAAATGAAAGTAAACTAAGCAAGAGCCAGTCTCAATACCAAAGAAATGATATATTGATTCCACCTGACAATGCTTTGTCTACAGATCAATGTGTATATGCAGCATAGACCAGGGAAGAATGAAACAGAGTGGATAAAGGTCATGAAAGACACAGGGTGTCCAAGATTATGGGGAACCATGAAATGAACATAACTGAAAGCTCATCTGATAAGTGTTTATAAAGATCTGTAGATTTGCTGTGCAAAAAATTCATAACATATTTAGTGACTAAATATCATATGTTGGTCCTAGGTGCCCTTTTGAAGAAATTAAGACTCACTTCTTAATCAAGAATGACATCGTAGTGAATTAAAAAAAAAAAAAGCATGGTATGAAGCCAGTCTTGCTCTCCCTTCATCATATGTGAAACCTTTTCTGTTAAACATCTATTTCTATCCCTGTATCAAACACTTGTAACACTCAAATGTCCCCAAGTCCATAAATTCTCTGACACCTCCCTCTAGGCCTTATTTTAGATCCTAATGGTTGACATATATAATTCTTTGGAAACCAAGGGGCTTGTTTACCTTTTGGTTATCTTCAGGTTTTATTAGAATAGGCATGTGTTCTTTCAGCCTGATGACAGACTTTAATGTGCAACATATCGTGGCATATTATTCAATACCTTTCCTGTGTCCCTCATTATATTTCCGTACCATCAGGTTGACCCCTTCCCAAGCAGAACCATTTATTTAGTTCATAATTTGATAAGCTCTTTAAAGACCTTTTGCTTTTGAATGTTGATTCATTTCTTTAAAATATATTTTCTTTATAACTTTGAGCTTCATGCATGTATTTTGAGTTTGGGTTTGATTCTCCAGTTAATATTTATCCTACATACGCTTAGTCTTAGAGAGCTGTGTGTGTATTGTATGATTTGTAACACAGTTGTTTCTTAGGTTCTCTAAGCCATGTTTTAGATTACTTGCAGATTTCTTTAAGTTTCAGATTTAAAAAATCAAATACATGATGTTGGGCTAATGAGAGGGTTGAAAGATGGAAGAAATATTTTCTGGAATAATCACAAGTTAGTAATTCATCAGATTGGCAACTTTTCCTCCCTGTGGAATAAAATGTAATATATTATAGTGAAATATATGAGTATGTAAAAAATTCCCTTTGCATAGTCTTAACCACTATATTATAAAACCAAAACTATATTCTAGAATGACAGAAGGCTGATGGTGATAGTATAGCAATGGAAAAAATAGTCCACAACAAATTTTCTTATTTATCCCTCTCCAGATTTTATTTTCAGGGACTTGTTACATTTTCAGAGCAAAAGTAGGTGTCAGCCTGTATCAACATTACTTCTTTAAGAATAAAAATACTCTATTTTATGAATTATTCAAGTTAGCATGTCTGTGGGGATTTTTGAGGATTCTAAATGTGGGCAGATGTGACCTTCTGAGATGATACAAAAAGAACATAGAAACTAATTTATGTCTAGAAATACTGGATTTCAGAATAAAAGAATATTTGAAAATCATATATTAAAAAATCAGAACATTAGTTCCAAAAAATATGTATTTTGGAATTTCCTTATTTAGAAGCTATTTTTGTTTTTAAAACCAATTTGAAATCTATTTGTATTTAGAATCTAAGGAATAAGGAAAAAAAATTATAATGGCCTATATCCAGAGAATATGTCTGTCAACCCTAAAGTGCAGTAGCTATGCAGTAAAACATAATACATATTCAGCCTTTGTTTATGCAACTTATTTTATTGTTAAGAAGTGTGAGTATTCTATACTGTCAATCTTTGGACAATTGTATATATATGATTTTCTACTTTTGTATTTCTTATGACTCAAGCCTAGAGAAATAGTAATACATGGCAAATGCAATTCATGCAAATAAATGTGTTTCTGAATATCTTGCATAATCTAAATTTTCTGTTATTCACAATGACAGATTTTGTTTCTAGCCACTAAAGTGGAACCACCCTATAGCAATACTGTAAACCTAGATCACCATTCACTTGGCCTGCCAGCATTGAAATTCTTTGAATATTTGAGAAAATATTAATTAATTTCTAAAATGTTATTCATAATATGAGGATTTATTATTCCTATACCATTTCAAATGAGCTCAAAATGTTACTGCACTATATTTTTTTCATCTTATAAAACTGTGCTCAAGAACTGAAATTACAATGTGACTAGGGTTGTATATTTAAGATTGTAAATAATATACAAAGGGGCAAGCCATTGGATTTAAAAGGAAGTAGTGATTATTATTATATTATAAACAATATATAATATTAATTAACACATTATTCTTATAAGTTAGCAAACTTTACCTCCTATTAAAGCATCTAATTTTAGTGTGTTTCTTTGTTTCCTATACCTACCTTAAAAAGTATTTGCATAGAACTATAACAAGTTTAACCTTTCTAAGTGAAATGGAACTAGAAAACTTCTTCATTTTTTATGTTATTCATACAATCTTATAGATAAGTGAGGAAATTTCACATTGTTTTCACAATCTAGCATAGCAAATGGCTGAGTTTTTTTGAATTGGTGATTACCCTACTCACTCAAAATTCCTCCTGGAAAATCAAAGGAAGGCTTCTTTGAAAAATGCCTACAATAAAACATGACACACTTCTGTCAATACACCCTGTCCTCTGGCCAGTCAATTCCTCATCTTAATATTTGGGTGCCAGAACATATATCAATTGGCAGCCCAGACACTATAGTATACAAAGGTAGGATAATAAACAAAATATAGCACTATGGTTAAGAAAACTCTACACCTTAGAGCAGCAGTCCCAACCTTTTTGGCACCAGGGGCCGGTTTCATGGAAGACAATTTTTCCACAGACTGAGGGCTGGGGGAGCCTGGGGGATGATTTGGGAATGATTCGAGCTCATTACATTTATTGTACAAACTTCTCTGCTAATGATAATCAGTATTTGCAGCCACTCTCCAGTGCTAGCATCACTGCTCCAGCTCCACCTTAGATCATCAGGCATTAGATTCTCATAAGGAGTGCACAACCTAGATCCCTTCCATGCACAGTTTATATTAGGGTTCATGCTCCTATGAGAATCTAATGCCAGAGCTGATCTGACAGGAGGCAGAGCTTATACGGTGATGCGAGGGATGGGGAGTGGCTGTAAATACAGATGAAGCTTTGCTCCCTTGCCTGCTGCTAACCTCCTGCTGTGCAGCCTGATTCCCAACAGGTGGACCAGACTGGTATGGGTCTGTGGCTCCAGGTTGGGGACCGCAGCCTTAGAGCAACATAGAGCATTTTCAAGCACCATCTTACAATATACCCCCTTCTCTTTGCTGTACAGTTTCAGATACAAACTTTTGAGCCTACACAGCTTTGATTGGTCTAGAAAATGCAAGTGTGCTCTCTTTGTCTCTCCATTTGTCTGTCTTTCTCTGTTTCTGTCTCTCTCTCTCTTCTTTTGTTCCTGTCTCTATGTGTCTGTCTCTCTCTAGATAGATAGATAGGTAGGTAGGAAGGTGGATAGATAGAGCTGGCCTCTGAGGAGACGGGGCAAATGGCAACAGCAACAAGATATCCAAGGAGGAATAGCGATTTCCAAACTGCTAGTCACCTAGACTTATTTCTGAGCATTTCAGACCCAAACTGAGTTTTATCAGATAATAAATCTGTGTGTATATATATATGGGGAGAGAGAGAGTGAGTATACACAACCCATGAGAGACAGCAGATTTGCTGGAACACTCAGGGCTGTTTAGGCTAGTATCTGAAAAGGAGTGTATACCAAAGGGAAAGGTATACACACACATATGTATATGATATTATGTATGTTATATAATATATTAACATTAATAGTTATATCTAGTGTATATAAATGAAGGATATTATAAATTTACTTGTTAACCATTTAAATTGTAACCATTTAAAAATGTAAATACCATTCTTAGCTTACCAGATTTATAAAAACAGGCAACAAGGTGATTTGACCCGTGGGATGTTGTTTGCAGCCCCTGTGCTAAACTGTACCTTTTTGAGTATATACACATATTCTTTTATGTAGGATATGTTACTATGTACCTATCATAGATACTGAATAACTCAAATAGCCTTTGGAAGAAAAAAATGAAATGGTTTCTTGAGGTAGTTTTGCATATAGAGATATTAAATCTGTTGTGTTCTACATTGTCAAATTCATTTAAAATAAAAGAAACCACTAGTTCAAGGGAAAGTCAAAATCATAACCATTATAAATGGGAAGCACAAAAATACAAAATGCCAAGGAACATTATATATATTTTAAATTCTTACAATTACCATCAGCATTGGCAGCTAATTTTCTGAATGTTAATTATATAGAATAGAACTTTCTATTTACCATTATCCACTATCCATTAAATTAATAGCAAAAAATGAGTAATATCATGTACGTCATTAAGAAGCAATTAACGTCTTCATATTTCCAGAATCTGGACTCATCACTTTATTGAAATAGCGCTCTACTTTATCTGCTTTGCTCAGGATTTGAACATGATTATCAAGGAAATATATTAAAATATGAGAACTATGTCATTTGTACAATGGAAAAATCATCAGATTTTTCCATTGCGTTGAATCTGTATTTTATCAAGCTGCATAGCTTTGTGGCCCCTTATCATATGAATTAGTAATTTTGATATCCAAATTAGCTCAGGAAAAGATAGACTCCATTTTTTTTCTTCCCCTCTTCTCTGGCTTATGCTGAAATAAATCCTTATGTTGTTCAGGATAAAATAGAGCAAATCCACAGAAAGAATATGTTATTAAGCATGAAGAGTTCCTTGCATTAAGATAATTCAAGAGAAGACAGAGCCTTCACCATCAGCATTCAGGGATGCAAGGCAACATACTGAGGCAAGGATGTCATTCAACTTTGACTGTCCCATTTCCTTCAACATTTCCTGTTCCTTCCTTCCCTCTCCTACTTTCCTTTCATTTTCCTTCCTCTCTTCCTTCTGCTCTCTTCTCTTCTTTCCTAGACAAACATTTTTAACTGAACATTTCATGTTCCATCATGTTCTAGCTTTCTTCCAGACACCTCATACATATCATACGTCACCTCCAAAATGGCTTTTGATCAAGTCTGGTGCTGGTCTGGCAGGCAGCTGGGTGGGAACGTTTGTTGAAAGACTGATGTAGCAAAAGAATACGCAGATAGAAATGGATTTTTTTCTGCTTAATATATAGTTTTAAAAGCAGAAGATAGTTACTATGTATGTGTTCAATGTGAGAAGCAGGATATAAGTGCAGCTAAAACACAGAAGTCACTTCAATTTACGTCAGCTTACTATGTGTTTAGAGTAAAATGAAAGATGGTTCAATAAAATGACCATTGCTAATACTATTTTTTTACTTGTCTTTACATATGATACATTTTTACATCATTTTGGTAAACCAAAAAAGCCTAGTTTGCCATATTGATTGCTCTTTGCTGAAAACAGACTTTGTCCCTGTAATTGCTTTCATATCCCATTTTTACATCTTTCTTTCATTTTGAATGGAAAAATTCATTGATAACCTGGGAGTCTTTTGAACTAAATAAAAGTTAAATCTCCAGAATTTCCTATTGGCTATCTTTCAAATAAATGTAACAATTTTACATTTATAGGGATAAAAATGTCTTTTTATAATGAGCTATGCATATGGGTTTAGTAGTTATAATGTATACAGGTTAAATATCTCAGCCCATTTGTATGGGTCATGATATGATAAATGGAAGTCTTTGTTATTATACTATTAGAAGCAATATGAAGAATAAAAGGATAAATTCACTGTATTTATAGTAAATATTTGATAGGTTTACATGTTCTCTCCTTGAATAACGTCTAGAAATTCTCCTAAATCTCATGACCTATATGAAAGCTCAATTTTATTTCTCTTAATTGATTCTTACTTGGATAAAAGGAAAGTCTCAGCCTAGTGCAGTCTTTTATATTCATCAATTTCTGCTATATTCCTTTTCTATTTTCACCGTTGTGAACTGACCTGGTTCCCGAAGCTCCCTCTCTGGGAGTGTTTGAGGGTGGGCCAGGTGGCGGGCATGGGAGGTGAGGATCTCTCACTGAGCACCCAGATCCAGAAAAAAGTTCCAATTCTCTGCTTTTTTTCCTCTCCTGCTTCTCCATTTTCCCTTTTTCATTTTCTTGCCCCAAGTCTGTTTATAGTTCCCAAGTTCTGTGTTGTTCTTTCTGGCAAAGACTTCTTCCTGATTTTGGAAAGACAATATCCAAGGGAGATGTGAGACACGAGCGAGAAGAGTATTGTTCTACACGACATCCTCTCTCTGCAGACAGTGCCTCTGTCACTTTGGAGCTTGACACAATGTGCCTTTCATTGTCCAACTGGTTTTGCAATAGAGCAGCTCCTTTTCATTTCTTTTAGGTTTTAGCATTGTATTCTTTGATTTAATCCAAGCAACATGTTTCAAGACAGCTGTGTAAATCATATAGTGTTTTCAAAAGAGTAATAGAAATGTATATGTGCTGATACTAGACCAGGATGGGTTGAGGTATGTTTGTTTCATTGAAAATATAAGTGTGCAGGTGTATATGTGTGTGTGCATATCCATCTGTATGTGTGTATACATATATTCTATATATAAATATGCATGAAATTATATATAGGAAAAATAGTATAATAATTGTTATGTTAAAAATGCCAACACTTTTTATTAAACTCTGTTGTAAAACAATATTTAAAAAGCATTTTGGAAAGATTAAAAATAAGAACTACTAAGAAAATATTTATCTTCATGTCTGAATTTCAACAAGAAAATAATTTCTTTAGAAAATGATTGCAGTGCATAAGAAATAAGTATTCTGAAGGACATCTGTGAGAGAGGCCTTTGAGATCAAACTGAAGAAAAATGATCTCCCAGACTAAAAGTTACAAGATAAATGTCTTTAGTCAAGGTTTTCAAAGTGACTTTTTGCCTCTTGTAGAGAACAAACTGTTAGTTTCTAACTTTTAAAATTAAATTTTGGTGAATAAGCTTAAAGCTATTGGAAGAATGCTACTGTAAGCTATTCTTCTCTTCACCGGATCAAAGAAAACACAAATTTACAATGACAACTTTTTGATCACGCTTATCAACATTTTGTTTATGGGGGAATGAAAGCTTTAAAACATGTTTAAATTTTAAATTTAAACAACATATTTTACAGTTCTTTTCTAAGTATTAGGAAAATTATAAGAATCACATAAAATTTACAATGATGAGTTGTTGCATGCTGCTATTTCCAGTTCAAAGATAGAGTGTGTCCTACTGTGTAGGAGATAACACTGTAATTTTCAAATTTCTTTCAACCAATGAAAAACTTTTTCCATTGACTGATCTCCAACACATCAAACCTAATTAAATAGTATTTAAAGAGATATCATGAATGTCAATGTCTGATGATAAGCATCCCAAACTGATGCAGATCAAAATAGTCTACAATACATGGTGCAATATCATGGTGACGTGACATGTTATATCAGTTGGTATTGGCTCAATGACTGTAGCACTATGACGTGCATGTACCCCATATAGCAGATGCCCCTAAGTGTTGACTGGCCCTACCAGAGTTCATATGTGTGGCACTCTCATTTGTACTGTTTTACAAATGAGCAAAGTCAAATATAATAAAGTCCAGTGCTAAATCACAATCTTCTGATCCAAGATCCATTGTGAGGTAGTGTGTGTGACTGTCCCATATAAAGAGTCTGAAATAGTTTTGCAAACCTTAGAGTGCTATACAAATATTAGTAATAATAAAAACTTTAATTTTACATCAGTTCTCAGGAAGAGTTTGAGTCTAAGCTCTGCATGAAGTCAGTTAAATTGGTAGCACGTATGGTGGTTTCGTATAGCAGCCTTGGAATATAAGGTATCTGAGTGCATTGTATTTTTTGTTATATTTAAAGATAGTTTAAAACCAAATTTATTTATTCATTTTTTCCCTTTTCAAAATTTTTATTTTTATAGATTTAGGGGGTACAGGTACAGTTTTGTTACATGGATATATTGCATAGTGGTGAAGATTGGGCTTTTGTGTACCCATCACCTGATTAGTGTACATTGTACCCAATAGGTAATTTTTCATCCCTTACCCGCTCCAGCCCTCTCACCTTTGGTAGTCTCCAATGTCTGTTATTCCACTCTGTACGTCCATGTGTATCTATTGTTTAGTTTCCACTTATAAATGATAACATATAGTATTTGACTCTCTGTAAAACAAAATTTAAAATGAAATTCAAATCAAATATTGTTGCAACACTTAGACATTTCTGTGGAATACTAGGATTTGATTGGATGCAATTGGAGGAAAAATGAATATAAAATCAAAGGTCTTATAATAATTTTTTAAACAACTGCTTATAATAATTTTTATATAACTCTGAACAGTTTATAAAACTATTTCACGCATTATGTTCAATAATCTTTAATTTCATCTTGTGAGATATATAGGATAGGATAGTTCTTATTAATATTACCCTTTTTTTACCAGAAGAGGAAACAGAAGAAAAATAAATTCAGCAAGACATGGATTTTTTCTTATTTGAGATTTTAGATTTCCAAGTCCTCACGAGGCAACATCATTTATATAGAGTGGGCAGTAAAATAGTCTAAGTCTTACTCACTGCCAAACCAAAGCAGTGCAGTTCTACTTAATTTGGTAACTATTAAGCTATTGTCAGTACTACCATGAAATGCCATGTCATAATAATATTGTAGAATAAAAGTATGTGCTTTTAGAGTCCTTGTTTTAAAGGCAGGACACTTCTACTAAAATTGCATTTTAGAAAATAATAGATAAATTTGAAAAAAATACCAACATTTTATTTTTCTCTTTAACATTTTTAGTATGTCCTTATCAGAAATTAATATAATTTATAATTTAACATCTTAATCATTTATCATATTAATAAAAGAATTCAGATGCTCTTACTTTACTTGGGGGTTTCTTCTCTTTTTTCTCCATGCAATTGTAGCTATATACCCAGCAGGCAGACACAGCATTAGGACAGCCAACTTGGACTAAAGGAGGGATGAAGGTAATGCTATGAGTTACCAATTCCAGAGCCCCTCCCTCTTACCCAATCTTAATTGTTTTTCTTGATTTTTATGTTGCTTTTACCAACTTCACAATCTTCTAAAATAATCTGTGTATAGCGTACCAGGATTCATACTTTACACACTAAGCAGGTAATGTCCCTAACTATTCTCACCTCTTTTCTTCCTGATTCCTCCTGCATTTGTTTCTCATTTATTTTTGTTCATGCCTTCATTTTTGATTTTATATCTTCTATTTTATTTATTTATTTTCAACATTTCCCTCCAAAACTCCATATAGAATAAATTCAAGAATCCTGCTGAGTAAAATTTTAATATTAAGATCTCCCTTTCTTACACATATATTTGCATAAATAAGTTTAGGTTCATGCCTTTACATTTTTATTAGAAAGACCAGTCTCCTAATTAATACAGAGGATGAGGTTTTAAGGGAATATAAACTTTTTGTGCTGCTTGGTATATTTGGGTATATAATTATATACTTACTCTGATTAGGTAGATATATGGATATAAAACTTTCAAATTTTAATGGATACATTAACTTCTATCTACATTAACTTATGTCTCTGAATACATTAACTTATGACTCCATGTAAACACCCTCAATAACTCTGTTCAATGACATCTTGTACTGGTTTCTGTCTGTTGGTGTTTTTTAGTTTGTCCTTTGACAGGGAAACCACATTTTTCTAGGTTCAGTTAATTGAAACCAACATTTTTCCACCCTGAGAAGTTTTAAAGAGGAAAAAGAGGTTAAAGCATTCATTGGAATTCTTGATTTAGTAGCATTGATGTTTCCACAAAAAGCAATTGCTGCTTATGTAGTGAAGGCTCAGAGTGAATCAAATATAAAATCCTGTATGGGACAAATGTGGCAATTACTGAAAAGAACATGTCTGTTCATCCTAGACTTTGGGAATTAGGAAAGACCTTTATTTTGGATATATAACGTATAGGGGAAATGCATAGATTTTGTATCTGATTAGTTAGCATCTCTAGTTAGGAGTTGTCAGTAGACCTGCAGAATTGTCATTGGAATGTCAGAGGGCATCCTTACGAATTGCTGGGACTGCATCAGGATGGGACATGTGTCTATACTGCATTCCAGTTCCAAAACCTGAGCTGGTTTGGTATTCTCATTCTTGAAGTGGCATATTGCCCTTTTTTTGGCAAATAAAAATCAGCAAGTGATTGATGCGCCACACCAGTTTGATGACATCTCCTGCCATATTGCTGACACATTTTGTGTCTTCGGCAGATACAGCCTTTTCAATGACTCAAATAATTCAGTGTCTTAGGAGGATGACTGACATAAGAGTAGGAAGATGGGCACCTGGCCTCCGGCATCATTAGCTACTCTATGCTACCAGTGGAAAGATGCATTTTAAAAATTTATTTTTTAACTTCAGGAAAAATATGAAATTAAAATTAAAACTATTTCAGGATTGCTTACAATCAGTTGAAAAATGTAATATTCAATAACTGTCACATATTTCTAACTCAATGGAATTTAAAACAAACAGGAAGCTTATTTGGTATAATGTATTTAATTCTCCACTAAAGATTCCCTCCCGCAATTATTTTATATACTTCTTTGTATTCTAACCATTAAATATCCATACAAAAATGATCATACATGATGTACCTGATGGTAATTTTTGATAAAAACTCCTAGTAGGAAAAAAAAATGACTCTTGAAATTATAAATAATTTTGCAAAACAAGGTTAGGGATTTCAAGTTTGTCCACTAAGTAAATAAAATAAGTGCACAGTTTAAATATAGACATAGCCTTAACTTGGTAACTCTGGAAGCTAGGATTTTTATGACAGTGTCTTGAAAAAAAGAAAAATGTATGTGTTTTTGCCCAATTAATTGTGTGAGCATATAAAAATAACATTTGCTTTTTAATAATTTTAAAGTATGTTTTTGTTGATGTTATAATAGCAAGAGTAGCTTTTGTTTTGGAAATATGAACCATCAGAATGCCATTTTGAAACTATGTCTAATATACGGCATCGGTAAAATAATTACTGAGGATGACATATAGTAATTGGGTCTATAACTCCAATTACCCTGAGGCATTGACTCATTTAGACTTATGCCTTTATTCATCAAGTTTGTGAGATAAGCTTTTCTGTAGAAATAATTCAGAGTATCTTCCCCAGAATTCAAGGATTCCACAACTCTCCTCTCTACAGAACCAGCAAAAAATCATTGAATTATTTGCTAATTATGAGCAAAATTTGTATTGATTTTTTTTCTGTCTCTCTAGCTGATGTTAATAGCATCATACTTCAGGTCACTAAATACTTTTCAGCACCATCTAATTGTCAAAGAATCACTTACTAAGACAAAATTGTAGACACCAAAGCCGCACACATACATATACACACACACACCTGCATATAAACACAAAGAAAATGATGACACAGGCTGTTAATATTCTCTTTCTTACTTCTCTTTCTCATATAGTAATGTTTTGCAATGTATATTACAGAATTTGAAACCAATAATAATTTGAAAATCTATTAAAACTACTATGTTACTCAGCTCTAGCCATGCCTGATTTAATTGCTGGACGAGTATTAATTTCTCATTGTACCCCAGTGCTGCTACCACAAGAAAGCATAACAGAAAATAAGCACATATCCATAGTTTTTCATTATGTTGTCATATCCTTTGAGGATATAAGAAGCATAACTTTTGTTTTTCTTGTAAAATCACTTTATATTGAAAAGTAGATAATGCATATTTTTTACAGTGTTAAAATCTATATTTGGTTTCTAGTAAAATGAAACTAGTTCCACGTGCTATAATTTCTACAATACATTAGCAGAGTGTTTTAAATTAAAGATGCATGTTAGTTCTCTGTACTAATACATAAAACCATTGCTCAATAAATTTGACTAAATTTAGTGAAAAATAGCTGTGGAAAAGAATAGAAAAAAATCCTCTGGATGCCCACAATAGGTTTTTACATGGGAAAAACTATTCCTCTAATGGCCCCTAAATAGTTGTTAAAACCAATGTACCCCATCTTTGACATCTGTTTGAGCAGAATGAATCCATTTTAAATCCCCAAATCACTTTCACTGTGACAGAATGCAGTACATGAAGCAAAATGGTTTGGGGAAATGAGAAAATGTAAACAAGCCAATCAGATGCTATTTAATTTCCTGGGGAGCCAGAAGTTTTCTCAAGGAAGAGTGAGATCAGAGTTTGATAAAGGAAAACCTACTTATTACCCATTGCTATTTGAGGGACTTTCTCTCAAGTATATAGAGATTTAAATTGATACTACATCCAGAAATGTTTCATAGCCACAGCCAATATTAATAAGTTACTTAGCACTATTGCTACATAGTCCATAAATATCTGCTCTACATACACTGGAACAAGGCACCATTAATATTTTTGATCAAGCTTGCTATACTAAGAAACATGGTATTCTGGATGCCATGTGTTGGAATAATCAACACTTGGGCTTTCCTTTCTATTAGAAATGATGAGGTTCTTCTTCAGTATTGTTGTTGGATTATTATTGCCTGTTAAATTCTGAGAACATTAAGTTAAGAGAAACTATCAAAAAATAAAGTTTTTATACACTAAACTAAAGCTTAATATAAAAGGCTTTTAATTAGTCTTCCTCTGCCATATGACACCATGTAAAGTGCTCATAAAATGTCTCTGGAAAAGGTTAACAAGATGGACTATTTAAGTTATAGAAAAATTTTGGCATCACACTCTTCTTGGGATGTAGTTCATTTTTGATGTTCATACAATTTCTTCAGGGCATCACCAATAGTATCCCTTTGAACTAATGAGTGTTTTTCTTTAATTTCAGAGTTTAAGATCTTCTCTGCTGGTTCCAAAATCAAAGTTGACTAATTGAGAAGTTCTAGTGCACAACATAATAAATATAGAGATACACCTTATATATTATATCTTCATATTTTGGTTGTCTCATTTTTAATTATTTATTTTCATCCTTGAGAGATCATAAAGGGTAGAGAAATGTACGTGAATATTGAGCTATTTATGGGTCATATATATGAGGAATAGTCTGTTGAATGTAAAATCTTGGTTGTTGTCCATAAAGATTACAAAGTGTCACAATAAATTTTTTAGGCTATGGTAGGTATTTTGCAAAGATGATTACAACAATTCCTTCCATATCTGTGCCTATACTCTTTGCAAAGTGATTTTGCCAATTTTCCTATTAAGAGGAGGAGTCCATTTCTTTACTGCTTGAATCTGGCCTGATCTTGTGACTTGCTTTGACCAATAGAATGCTGTAGAATTGGCATGTTAAGCCTACATTTCATGGGGGTCTTCTTGCTGATTCCACATTTATGTTCTTGAAACATTGACGCCATGAGGTGAAGTGGTCTGACCTAGAACCTTTGAAGTTGAGAGATCATGTGAGAAGGTGGTCCAGCTGTACAGCTATACAGCTGTCCTAGTGACCATAACCAGCACCAACTACCTAAAAATGTGAATGAGGCCATTTTTGACCATCTAGCCCAGTAAAGAACTTTATATACCTGTAGCTGAATGAGTGGCCCCAAGCAAGATCAACAGAAGAACTGCTCAGTGAAATCAGCCCTCATCTGTAATCCGCACAAATGTGAGCCAATGAATAGTTTTTGTAAGACATCAAGTTGGCTTTTTTAAGAAGTCAAAAATCTTTGGGGTGGTGAGGCAGCAATAGTTAATTGATTCATGTACCTCTTAAGGGAAATAATCAGTATTTGTAATGTTTATGTACCTTTCACTGCCTGGCACAGAGTACATATTAAGGAAAAATTATTGAATCAAATGAAATGAAGTAAGTAGAAAACTTTGCTTCAAGAGACCGGCAACTTCACTGGGGAACTGGGCAGAGTAACCATATCACTTATTGAACAAATGCTCACAAGAGCCACCTCCTACCTCTCACTGAGTTCTGGGCTTTAGACCAACATTAAGTTTTTTCCTCATGAAATCACTTATGAGAGCCAAGGTATAAATGTTTATATGCAAATGTACATGGAAAAAAATTATGTGAGGAAATGTGAATAATATTAGTCTGTTATCTATTTCATTTAGTGTGATTATATTGTTTCATTTGAAGTAGAATATTATAAAATTTGTAGATATATATAAATTGTTTATAAATTTCTTATCTCTCTAAGTTTTATAGAACTACTAATCATCCAATGAAAGGAAAACGTTTCTAAGAATACTGAATATTCAATTAGATATGTCAATTCATTGCATGTGAAGGTGTAATAATCATAAATCATTGAATTAGATTGACTATTCTTTGGAATAATATTTATTAAGTATTTCATAATTCAATTTTTTTTTGAGACAGAGTCTCACTCTGTCACCCCAGGTAGAGTGCAGTGGCGTCATCGTAGCTCACTGCAACCTCAAACTCCTAGGCTCAAGCAATCTTCCTGCCTCAGCCTCCTGAGTAGCTGGGACTACAGGCATGAGCCAAAATGCCTGGATAATTTTTCTATTTTTAGTAGAGATGGGGTCTCCCTCTTGCTCAGGCTGGTCTCAAACTCCTGAGCTCAAGCAATCCTCCCACTTTGACCTCCGAGAGTGCTGGGATTACAGGCGTGAGACACTGCGCCTGGCCTATAACTCAACATAAGGTTTACTAAAGAAAACTTGAGCTTGAAGTTCATATCATGAAATACTCACTTTAGTGACAGACTCAAATGGTCATTAAGGTTATAAAAACAAAATAGTGATGAGAAAAAAGAAAAGGTATGTACTTTTAATTTTCATTTTTGAATTCTAAAAAACACATATAGAAGTAAATGAATTTTAGGTTGTTAGATATGCAGATTGAAAAATATATTTTTAGAGATGAGAAGCGATAATATATGTTCTGTTAGTCCTTAAATCTCTCAAGCACATTAGAAAGGATATTTTCTCTGTTTAAGAAAATGTGTTAATTTTAATCACAGAGAGAATATTTTTGCTTGAGTTTCATTCAAAAAGGGAAGAAAGAAATCTGCATCTTTCATTAAAATCTCCACCTAGCCATGTTTTCATTAGAGTTCACTGAAAAATGACTCATAAAACCAACAATTTTATGCATCAGGTGACAGGTTTTGACAGAAACAGCACTGCAGTTTTTGTGATATGCTACATTTTGAATGCTTAAACTGCGTGATTAGGTGTGCTTTATGTAACTTCCACGTGCTTAGCTAGCAAAATCTGAGTTTATTTATACAAAATTATTCAGGTGAAAAAAATGGTATCTCTCACAGTGAGCAAAGGCAGACCTGGAAAGGGGCCATAGGGCTAGCATTTTATTACCAAGTCAGCCCTGCTTTGTTAAAAACAAGGCACGAACCTTCTTGTTAAGCACAATGGACTTTTTATTTTTAACTGATCCAAAATTAAAAAATAATAAGTCCCACTGCTTAATAAAGTAATTTTCTATTTCAGCTCTAGTAAAAGAAACATCTACAGTCTCCTGCAAACAGAGAAAAAAAAATTCTGAAGTTATACTATGTGTGCCAGAAGCTTTTGTTTTTCCATGTGAGAAATAGCTGGTTGCTAATCTTTACATACTCTCTAGACATTTTTTTTCTGGGCATATTTTAGAGTAATTGCATTTTAGAATCAGCTGTTTTTTTAAATTTAGAATTGAGAATCTAGTTATTTAAATGTTCAAATCTACTTTTCCCACTTTACTGGTAAACATGACACTTCATTCCTTATTGGTAACATGGAATATTATTCATTCAGTGTGAAATAGTATAAGCCATTTTCTAGTAAGGGATGTGAAAAGATCACATACTTTAGAGACAAAGCCCTGAGTTTCCATCTCTAAGCTTTGTAACCTTTGGAAAATCACTTTCTGAAAGAAATATATGTCTCTGAATTGGAGATAATAATCCCTCAAAAAGTGGTGTGAGTTTTAGAGACTACATACATGGTCAATATGGTGCCTGCTGGGTAACAGATAGGATGAAAATTATTATTATTAGACCTGGTATATTTAACACATTTTTATTTTTCTTCCTTGGATCCCATCAGTTAATATGAAAAAGTTTTAAATATTATTTGGGGATACTTATATATGTGATTTCTGATTTGTGAATACCAAAATGGTAGAACAAGACTAAAGGCGTTACTTTTTCAGAAAGACTAAAGATTTCCTTGTGATATTCCTAAGTTGAGACAAGGCAAAGGTGAAAGCAGTAGAAGGAAAATGTCTTTGTTATATGTTATATATTTATAATCATATTTTGAGGTAATTGATGGCATTTAAGTTGGGTAATTAGAGAATTAAATTTTTACTCTCATTAAAGTGCAGAGTATAATGAAACTTATTAAAGAATTGCACATCTCATTGAATGCACATTTGAATTTCTACAAAGTCAAACAGCATGTACTAAACCATGTAATTTTCTTTAATGTTTTGTTACATTTATCAGTCAGTTTCATTAGCTATATTTGTTTAACTTTCATACATGCAATTTTTCAAAAATCCATACGCATTTGGGAATGGTCCTGGTTTTCAAAGGAAATGACAATGAAAGCTATGTAAGTGGATTTCTACCTATTTTTAACTCCCAGTTATATCAAAATTTCCTTCAATAGTTTGAAGTTCAGTGTAATCAAGTTTTAGGAAGCAGCTTTTATAATTTCCAAGTTTTTCCATTTAATTTCTTTGAATTTTAACATTTTCAAAATCATCCCTATCTACATAAAATCAAAATTTTCAATTGATTTATGCTAGAGGATCTTCCAAACCTAAAAGATACACGATTCCTCCTCCCAATCCTACCTCTTTCTTAAATTATTATGATCTCATAGTACTTTTCTTTGAACTTCTCTATTGTTTGCTAGATCACACCCTTATGGCTTTAAGTCCTCAGGACAAGAGAAGGTAATGTTATTTCAGCAAAAGTCCACAGGGTTCAGGTATGTTTTGGCTCAGCATTGCATACCCTGATGCTACAGTGCTTGCTCAACGTTGGGCTTTATTTAATATTTAGTAAATGAATAAATGAGAAGATCTCACTCTTTGAAATTTGAATATTCCTCCATTATCAGTCAATATGTGCAAAGTCTATTTAATTTGCTCCTTAACCCTTCTCCCGTCTGCTCTGCCTTTCTCCCTTATACTCTTCTCTTTCTTCCCTTCCATCTTTCCCCCACAGACAGCAATAAACACCCCACTGAATTATATTTTAAACAAGAAATAATTTTGAAAGTTGGTTTATAGGCAAAATAATGCAATCCTTAAAAATCCTTCAAGTCCTTCACAAAGGTCCATACTCATTTGTAACCATCAGAATAGTGAGATGCTCACACTACATATAGAAAATGAGATTGTGAGGGTTTCTAAACCCTGTTTCATAGGAATACTGTTTGGAACTGACTGAACGGTGGGAATATTGTCCCTTTCTCCCTCTCTCTTCTTCTGAGTATGTATAGTTAAATCCAGATAACCTACCCGTGTTTATGTTTCAACCTTTTATAGTGAATGCAAACAGCGTACTTTGGGGTAAAAGAGACACTCATTCCAATCCCTTAGTTACTCTTTACTATCATTGGACTGGTAGGCACATTATTTACCAAATATACATTTATGTGGCTCAATATACTCGTTTGTAAAATGACAATATAACAGTATGTATCCTTGGGGTTATTTTTTAAGATTAGAGAAGATAATGCCTGCAAAGTATTTAAAAATAGTACCCAGTATACAGTAAATGCTCAATAAATGCTAGCTATTATTCTTACTAAATCCAATTTACAGGTGGCAAGATTAGTTTCAAAAGGATTAATTTGCTAAATGTGATTTTTGTGCCCTAAAACCAAAATGAGTGTTTTTCTGTAAAAACAATTTAATTATAGAAATCAATGGAAAAATTAATACCACTTTCAGAAATAGGTTTGAATATTAAGGCACACATACAAGCCAATTAGAATTAAATTGCAATGATTGCTGCAGTTTTCATTTCTTCTGTTTGATCCTTAAAGTTGGTATTTCTCAGGGTTCTCTTCAGGACTTCTACTATCCCCTTGAGTAATGTCTTCTCATCTCGTGTCTTCAGTTACTACATGGGTGCTGAAATTTCCCCAAAGTGTATATACAGTCTAGCTAGCACAGATCTGTATATGCAAACCTACTCAATATTGCCACCTGGAAGTCTTACAGACACCTTATTCTATTTTCTCATTTATCTAAAACTAAGTTTACCGCCTTTCTATTAAACTGCTCCAAAATTTAGGAAGAGATTCTTATAAAACAAAACAAAAACATTCTATTTGCTCCATGAATGATCCGTGTCATCTTTTTTCAGTAAACATTTATTGAGCGACTTCCTCATCACTGTATTAGGCTTTGGGGGTGCAGAGTTGAAGGGAACATGGTGTCTCCCCAAATACCCATATAATTGGATTGATTCTTAGTTATCATTTTAAAGGCTAACTTTTTTTCCCTTTATTTTAGTCTAAATTGCTAGTCATACACTAACTGGAACTAGTAATTTCACATTCACTGACTATACCTGCTTATTTCCATGATGGTTTTACTTATGTTATAGGATGTAAGGACTAACAGGAATTGCAGATAATCTAATCTTCTCAATTTACAGATGCTAATTGAGCTTCAAATAAGTTCAGACTTTTTCCATTGTCAAGCAGCTAAAATAAAGAAGTATGTACAATTTAGTTGATGTTCCTGATTATTTCAGAAAACTATTAAATGTTTTCCTTTTTTTTAACCATAGTTTCCATTAGATTCCTAGATCCTTGAGGATAGAAGCTATATCTTATTAACCGACATTTTCCAGATTCTATCTGAGTAAATGGCATGGAGTAGTCATTTAATGATTATTTGATTAATTTATTATCAAATAACTGCTCAAATCAAAGGCAAATAACAAATTGAACTTTTTATAATATGAGCTTCCAGGAAAAAAAAGTGAAGACATGTCCTCAAGAGATTAGAAGATTTCCAATGTATTTTATGTGTGTCACAAATACATGTTCTTCCTGTTGTTCCCTCTATTCAATCAGCATATTGAATATTTTCAACCCTCATTTCTCATTAGTGATTGGACCTAGATTGACCAGGTACCCTTATTAGAAATTTTAAAAAATAGAACTGTGTTTAGTCTTCTTAGAGACTGGCATCTCCCTCAAAATCTTCTTACTCTGGGCCTTTCTTTTGTATTATACTTTGAAATGTTTGTCCCTTTATGTTACAAATATATGCTAGTGCATTCTTTTTTTTTTTTTTAACCTTGTGCAGGACAT
The DNA here is from genome assembly GCA_023783475.1 of Daubentonia madagascariensis. Taxonomy (NCBI): domain Eukaryota; kingdom Metazoa; phylum Chordata; class Mammalia; order Primates; family Daubentoniidae; genus Daubentonia; species Daubentonia madagascariensis. The sequence goes on along the minus strand of JAKFHU010001684.1, from coordinate 15,393,002 downwards.
CAATGTTTATTTGACTGTTGCTCTGTTGTTTACCAATACAAACATAATTGTGCTTGAAAAAAAGATAATCATTCCACTTAGTTTTTCTGGTTTTGCATTTTCTGGTGTACTGCCTTGCTAAATATAGCAGATTCTTTAGTTGTCCTCTATTTCCAATGTCATAGTCACATAAGTCATGTACTTTTGCTAAACCCCAGACTCTGCTGTGATCAAAACTCTCTTGATTGCACACCAGGTTTTATATTTAGAAACTTTTTCATTTAGTCATTCTTATACATCTTGAGGCACAAAGCTGGAAATATTTATATTAATCTCCAACACGCCAGTGCTTTTGCTGTAACATCACTTTAACTCTGTACTGGCATCATCTATACAGAAAATTATTATTAAGCCATAGTACATCTGACCTATAACATTTCACAGTTTGACATGTTGAAAGGTGAGTTTTCTTTGAATATTTTTTCATATCCAAGTTCATAAGAAGCCATCACACACTCTAAAAAATTTCTAGAATGATGATTATTTTTCATTATAGCTAATGTTATTTAATTTTCTATTATATTTCTCTCCCTTTCTCATTATTTATGTTATTTGTTTATACCCATTTATAAATGGAAAAGATTGACATACTGCTAAGACCATTTGCTAGGATACTATATGAATGAATCATCATGGTTTGAACAAGTTAGCTTTTTCTTATAGTACACACATTCCCACACCCAAGCTGTATCTGTAATTTAGTCTACCATCTCCTGGGTGTGTAAAAGTGGCTTAAAACTAGGAGACAGCAAGAAAAAATGGGTGAGTAGTTTACTGTTGCTGATGGAAAATGGATGCTTTTATTCAATGGCTTGTAATTTCAAAAGGTGATTACCATGGGAGAGAAAATAGAAGAATGAAACTATAGTGCTGACCCCAAAACAACCAACTTAATGCCTTTACAATGAATAGAATTACTATTGTAATTAGCAAAGCTTATATGTCGTTTGATTAATGACAGAACCTTTTTTCATACTTTTGAGAAGGCAATACTGAATCATTAAAGAAAACTTGAAAAATTTGAATAGATATAATCATTAATGAAAAAATTTTAAGTTACACTAACAAAAACAATATGTAGAAACAAATATTCAATAATTATGACACTAAAAAATATTCTATAAGAGCTGACATTGTGAATATAGTTAATTAGGACAAAACAGGTGAGTCTGAAATTAACAAAGAACAAAAACCATTCTTTCCTTCCTTTTTTTTTAAATGTTGGGGGCAATGGCCAATATGCCTTTTTTATTCATTTATTAATAAATGCCAATTGCTATCATTTTATATATATATATTAAAAATATCATTTGCAAAGAAATTTTCACATAATGTTTCTCTTTATATTAAGGTCTTTTGAGGGTTGATAGTAACTAAGGAACTTTGTCACTGAAGTATTCCTAAATGTGGAAGGAATCTGAAGTAAATGCAAATTTTTATTTTCCTTCTTCTTATGTTAAACAACAATATTATTTGAAAAATATTATCAATGTTCCTATGTCACCTTGAATTCTGAGCACCCTATTTAGTAGGACCCTAGTGTAAAAACATGCATAATATTGTAGCACATTCTATATAGAACTATAAATAAATAGAATGCAATTGGATATCAAGTAGTAAAACACAATCTTGAAAGCTATATCATATTTTTTACTTGTAAAGTGAGGTTTTTCATACTTTGACACAGTAAGCAAATAATATAATATTAGTCATTGAAAATCCATAATTGAGAGTGAAGAGGAATTTCTGTCTGTAATTATGTTTTGTTTGGGATATAAGAAATCTCAAAACTTGGCCCTGCTTCAAAGGACAGAATATTGGCTTGCTAGGGAGGAGGTAGTGGGTAATCTTGGAACTGATAGGAAACATTCATGTGAAAATACACTTCGGATGTTTTAATAAAAGCTAAAAGATATACAACATTCTGGGTTTTGTGTGCAAAACTTCCCTTCCCCGTTTCAACTAGATATCAAGTTCTAATGTACAGAAGTAAGAAATTCAGTGGCAAAACCAAAAAGAAAAGAAAAGAAACAAACAAACTTTTCTTCATTACCAGGTGCAGAGGGAGCCGTCCAAGCAGTAGAAGGTCTTAGATACCATATGTGCTGTTCTTCCTATGGGAATGCCATTTTAAATTTAACTGAAATGACTGGGAATGTTTGAATTCTGCCAGATCCTTTTTGTTTCATCTCAACATAGGATGGCTCTTCCCAGTAGAATGTGCTCGCAGAAAAATCAACACTTTTTGTAAAAAGTAGACTTAGCACGGCCAGTGTCTTTCCATGTCATTTAGTAGTTCCCGTCATTGAACACAACTTAGGGTCACAATCTAGATAAGGTGATGTGAGGCATATTTGCAGAGTCTGTATCTGAGCACCAATTCCCTCTTTCCCCATTACATATCTTCTTTCTATCTCAAGAGTGCTGAAGGAGTATTTGCTGCTTTTCAGATAAACCTTGGTACTTGCTCCCACACTGAGTAGAGATTACATCCCCTCTAGCCCTTTAAAAGTCCAACACACCCAGCTTTGCCATGTGTGAGCAATCTACAGGCACTATTAGCCCCGCTTGAGTAGCTCTTGATAACACTCTCTATGAAGTCAATTAAAGATGTCAGGGGGTGGGCTGGACTGCTTTTCTTTTACTAACAGGCATTCAGAGAGGAAGATGGAACTGTCAGAAACAGGTGATTTTTGGTTGTCAAAAAACTAAGAGGACCCTGATTTGTTCTGTATTTTGCTCTCATTATTTCAACTTTTTTTCTTTATATGATCTTGAAATAAATTATTCTTTTTTAGTTGTTTTTAGCCAGCAATAGCCATATAATATTGAGGATCAGGTACCCAATGTAGTACATAATGAAAACATTTGCTTAGCATAAGTTAAAAATGTAAAGAAAGATAAAGTCTTACAAATTTGAAAATGGTGAAAATTCATATTAAGAAGGACCTAACTTTTTGTTAAAATATCTACCTTTAAACAAAAGTTAAATGATTGTTCACTAACAATTAGACATAAAAATTGCTTGGTATTATATTAGTATTAGAGTAATTCTTTGCACTTGCTTACTACATATCAGGGACCCTTTCTTTTGCTAAAAATCTCAGCCTTCTTGTTCACTGTGTTTTTACTGAGAAAGACTCTCAGAAACATAAATGACTAGATTGTTTTCTAAATTAATATAAAGCAAAATTGAAGCATCACAACTATTTAGCTAAACTAATTAATATAAAAGTTCAAACCAGATCATTCAAGCCCGGTAATATTTTGCTCATGCATGAAAAAAATTATTAAATATTAGTTATTAAATATTATATTGTTAAATTTATGCAATAATAGATATCCATTTTATTGTGTTTGACCTATACCTTATTTATATATTTAGGGATTCAATCAGGAGAATTATCACTTGTGGGGAGATGTGTACTTTATAAGAGAGAATACGTAACTTTAAACATCTCTATTTGATTATGCAAAACCATAATAATGAAAGCATATGTGTTCTTTGCCAGGTATGTACTAAAAGCCATAAACGTTTTTACTTAATCTTCATTGCCACCTTAGATAATAGGCACCATTATCCCCATTTTACAAAGGAAGAAGCAAAAGCTTAGAGAGGGTAAATAACTTGCACTGAATCACATAGCTCTCAAGCAATAATGTCAGGATTCAAACCAAAGCTTTTCAGTCACCAAAACCTGTAAGTCTAACCTCCAAAGGGCAAAGAACAGCTGAAGATGCAAGGTTCTATTTGTACTTATAATTTCAAAAAATCTAATTTATAATGATTGTATATATCATTATGAGAAGTAAACTATCTCCAAGATGGTTATATATATTTTCTAATATTATGTTAAATGCAAATGAAAAAAGAGAATAGAATGAAGTTGGCTAGAAGGTTTAATTTTGCTGAAGGAAAAGGCTGGTTTAAATTTTTTTTTTAAAGTGAAGACTACAATCCTGAGAGCTTGAGCATAACATTAGAAAAAGCTGCCATAGTTCATCATACAGAAAGACAGCATGTAATAATAATACTGATCAGCAATTCACTTACCATTAGCTTTTGTTCTCCAGTTTTTTATGAAAAAGGCAATTGTATAGAATTAAGCTCATATTAGGGATTTATTCAAGGAAGCAAGTTTCATCATGAATTTTGAATTAAAAATAGATTTAGCCTAATGTTCAAAATCACCATCTCACAGCATGGTATAATAACTGATTATAATGAAGACCTTCGTTACCAAGTTAAATCATTTTTAGTATATTTTGATTATTAGATTAAGGAATTATAAAATATGTCTGTCATACCTGTTTTCATCACAATATTTTTAAAGTCTTTTAAGATCTAGAATGGAAAATAATCTGTTTTCAAATCCTGACTCCTCTTATTAACTGAATAAACTTACACATCTTAGAGCCTCTGTCTTTTCATTTATAAACCTACTTCCCTCACAGGGTCATTGTGAGATTTCCATTGACCTTATAGGTAAGAAGTCTTTACCATTTAATACACATTGATTTATCCCACCCCACTAGACAATGGAGATATTTCAAAATTCACATTCAGAACATGATCTTTAAAAGGTTGTGAATGTGGTAAGCAGTGATATAAGCCTCTGACTTTTTTCTGACCATTTGAATAATGTAAAATTTAGGAGTTAGTTTTTAACTTTGAAAATAAGAAACTACTAGCATTTCATGACAGATCATTCCACAATGATACTTCTCAAAGCATATTATATTTCTCACTAAAATAAAGGATAAGGAACTTCCTATACATTTATTAAGTAAAACCAAGGATTCGACCAATATGAGGAACTGTCTACTAAAGATGCACATGGAGTAATTAACTATATCTACTGTAATAAAGACAAAAATTTAAATTCTTCATCTATTCATTCAGTAAATATTTACTGTGTACCTACTGTGTGCCAAAGATACTATTCTAGATCCTGGGGATACAACAGCAAGCAAAATGAACTTGGTCCTTGCTTTCATGGAGCTAGGCTACCTTCCATTGAAGGCAGATAGACAATGAACAAACAAACAACATGAATAATTTCACACAGTGATATGTGATAAGTTTCCCTCTGGGGGAAACTCCAGAGGAATGTGATATGTGTGATCTGGCTGCTTCTTTAGATTGAGTGGTTGTAAGAGGGGAAACCGAAGAAGTGACATGTAAACAGAGATTTAACCAACAAGAAGAGAGCTGCAGGATGTCTTGGGGAAGCATATTTCACAGGCTGACTAAATAATATCAAAAGAGGACCTGAAGAAGTAACTGGCCTTGCTAGAAAAAGGGAAGGGCCAGCAAGCCTGGGGGAGAATGAAGCAGGAGGGGTAGGTATCATGAGATGAGAGGAAAGATCGCAAGATGCCTTGTCGGGCAGAGTAAGGATTTGGATTATTTTCTAAATGTGATAGGGTATCCTTTGGAGAATTTTACATCGAAGGATGACAAGATTGCTTTTATAATTTTAAAGAGGTTGCTCCGCCAGGAAGAATTGACTGTAGGAAGGACAAGAGGAAAAGTAAGATTGTTGACTCAACTGCAATATACCCTGAGATATGTTGGTGACTCAGACAAAGTGACGGGAGTGGAAGTAAAGAAAACTGGGCAGATTCTGGATAAGTTTCATAGTCTTTGAAACTTTTTAATGGTCAGGATGGTGTGTGTTTGTCCATGAGTGACAGAAATGGAGGAAAAATAATAATTCCTTGCACAATTTGTATATGACCATATACAAAGACGGGGAAGACTGAGGAGATAAAGACTTATATGACAAAATCAAGAAATCAATTTTAAGTTCAAGTTACCTTTAGAAATTGAAGTGACGGTGTTCGATACAAGATTGAAGTTCTAGGGGAACTCAGGGCTGGAGGCATGCATTTTGGGGCCATGAGCATGGAGGCAGAACTGGCAGAGGTTAACAAAAAAGAATATGTGACTGGGACACTCCATTTTGAGTACCAACTATTTTTTAAGAACAGGAAGTTTTAGGGAAAGTAGAAGGATGAGTAGTGGATAGTGAGAAGAAAATTAAGAGGTAAAAACACACATTTAAATTAGATATAGTTTATGCAGTGCTTTAATGGTAATTATTTCATCATGTAGGATTTGGGGGGATAATACAAAAAATAACTCCAGGAATTTTCTACATAATAACCCTCAGCAAATATTTATCAAGCACTTACTATAGCTAAGGTACTATGGGAGAGAAACGTGGAGTAATTGCATTTGCATTGAAGATAATAGGTAACAGCTAATTTCTAATTTAATATCCATTGCCACCTGACTCTTTAGTCTTACAAAGTATTGATAGATTATCTAGTAAAGGCAATTAATCATAATATTTGATTAAGCCATCCACTGTCGTACGGAAATTCCATTCTACCAAAACATTATAAATATTGAAAGAGAGAAATCAAGACCATGTTAGTATATTTTAGTATTATTTAAAATGATTTTCTACCTCTAATAACAACTATCTCTCATATGACCACATTTCTAATTGAAGAAGAAGAGAAAAAAACCAACCAGGATGCTACAGTAACAAAATTATTTTTAGAAAATACATTTTTAATTATTGGGATGCTTAATTTTTGAGGACTATTGAAAATATATACAGTGAACATTTTTATTATGCAAATGTATTCAGTTTTGAAAACAATTAAATGATAATAAAGCATTCTCTTTTTCTTTACATCATATTACAGTAATGAAGCTGTTACCTCTCAGTATGCATTTTAATGAGTTTTAACTAACACTTTAATGAGCTAGCATTATCATAAGCCCAAAGATTAGACAAAATTGAATTTACTGGTATTGGGAAAGGTTCACCAAGAGTCAATTATATTGTTTAAGATGGACTATAATGCATTTCATGATAAACCATCAACTATCATCCTATAGGAAAAATTATACTAATAGGTTGAATAATGCATTACACTTAAACTGTACATATATGTATACTTTACCTCACTTCAAGAAAAATAGTGATGTTTTTGTTTTTATATATTCAAACAATAGGAAATATAAAAGACGTAAGCATATCAAAGAAAACAAATCCCAATTTTTATTCCATTAAAAAAGTTTTATTTTTGTATTTCCCCTAAAGAAAACTCAATGAAGAAACACCTCCATATGGTGATGTTTTTATTTTTTAAAGGAGAAATCATTCATAATTTTCTTGTTTCATGTATTTGGATTGGAATTATAGACTCACAACTTATAATTTGAGAGAGAGAAAGAACTTTTTATAAATAAATGATATTTTGGCTTTTATAGAGTATATGTTGACAGCTATAAATCTCCTTCAACTGAAGCAGTTACCAATACTTGCTACTTCTTTCAGAGCCTCCTTTAGACCAATAAGACATTTGGGACCTAAGTCTATATCAAAAAGTCGTGCTCTTATTCACCTTTATATCTCTTGTGCCTGGCTCATAGTAGGCCTTCACTTAACGTTCAATGAAAAGAAGAGACTGTCTCAACACTAAAGTTTATGAATTTTTATCCTATCTTAGAAAAGAATGAACTAGTTGAGTTAAATATTTTGATCAGGCTTGAGGGCAGGCTTACCAGCATCCTACAGATACTTTATTGACATTTATATTTCCAAGCACCGTTGTTCGATAACATTGCAGTTTGGGTAACTGAATGACTCTTGTAAGAAACCACATTTTCATACTCTCTTCACAACTCTTTGTGTTGAATCCAGTTGGGACAGACAGTGTAATCTGAAAACGCTCTTAGTCAATATACTTGTTATTTCTGTATTGAATTTATACATTGTTAAATATACCTACTAATAAGCAATTAATACATTTACAGGGTTTGCAAGTCAAGAAGTACAGAGTAGATGTCGTGAAGTCTTCCTCTCCCATTGTTCACTTTCCAGTTTTGTTTTGTTTTTTTTTTTGCAAAGGTGTTTGTTACTGTTAGTTTCTTGTGTTTCATTCCAGAGATTGTTTTATGTACATGCAAGCACATTCTTTTTGTTTGTTTGCATGTTTCTTTTTGTAATTAATTAAGCATACCATGCATATTTCTAACCCATCTCTGAAACTCGCTCCTGTAAAAGGCCTTCCTTATGAAAATAATGTTTCCTTCCTTTGTACCTTATAGAATTTTCAATGTACTTGTCCCCTGATACTTGACATATTTATCTTTCGGATTGTGGTTTTTGAGTTAGATGTGGTAAATTCCCTAAATCTCTTTGGCACCCTAAGGGGAAAATCTCTGCTTGAAATATTCTGTACTCCCAAAGTGTGTTATATAGCACCTGGAACCAACAGAATGACTAGTACATACTTGTTGAATAAAAAAAGTGCATAATTGAAAAATGAAACTCTTCTATTACTCCACAAGAAGTAATTACAACTAGAACTGGTTGAACAGTGAAAAACAAATATCTAAGTTATTTGGTATCAATTAAACAGAGCAAAATTAAAGGTCATATTAAAATCACCTTCCAAAAATGAACTTGGTAAAACTTACTGGGCAAAACTTATACTTTTTGATTTGGAAGACCATGAATATTTTGTTGACCTGTTAATACTTTATATTATAAAGTATTATAAATATACTTCTTTATATTATAAAGTATTAAAAATATACTTTATATTATAAAGTATTAAAAATATACTTTATATTATAAAGTATTAATATAAATATACTTTATATTGTAAAGTATTAACAGGTCAACAAAATATTCATGGTCTTCCAAATCAAAAAGTATAAGTTTTGCCCAGTAAGTTTTACCAAGTTCATTTATACTATAAAGTTCATTTATATTATAAAGTATTACCTCTAAATATATTTGTTTTAGGATTATATTGTTTATATATAAATTCTAACTCCACTAACACTTACTTATAATAATTATCACTATTACCAATTGCATAGTAATTAACTGACTCTCAATATTTAAAGTTTGAAATATTTTATATACAGGATAGGGTTCTTAAAGATTATTAACTATTTGACAAAGGAAATAAAAATTGATGTTCATTAAACTCATTTAAGATCATATGCAAAACAGAATTGCAAGGTCCTTCTTGTTTACTACACTATTCCTAGTTCCTAATGACAGTAACTTCATTTGAGAAGTGCTTCCTTTACCTCTCATTGTGCTTTGTAAAGATTAGTTTATTCTTTACAACAATCCAAAGACATAGGCTTTACTATCCTCATTTTACAGATGAAGATAGTGAGGTTTGAAAGGACTCAGGGACTTGTAGAAAATTATCTAGATCTAAATAAAAAGTAGCAGAACTGAGACTCAAACCCAAGCCATCTGACTAAGCCCATTATCTTTACCCCAACGCTATGTTGCCTCCCTGTTAAATAGTGGCAGCTCCATAAGCAGTTGTTGAATGAGTGTGCCTGTCCCTGAATGGAACCTGGCATATGGTGGAAAGGAATTACAGTACATTCCACAAATAGAGAACACACTGTGGAGGCCTGAACGTAGAAACAAGCATGTTATGTTTCAGGACCTGAAGAAAGGCCTGAAAAAGGGTGGGTTGAGTGTTATGATTGAGGGGACAAAGATGGGGCTGTAGAGATTTTTTTAGATGATAGACCACATAGAGTTATAGAGTGAAGAAGATGAACATTGAGCCTGGATTTCCTGGAACCATCCTGTCATAATAACTAATAGTATTTCCTTTTGATTTCAGAAGTGTCTTGTTTGGAGAAAAAATGTATATTTATCCAATTCATAGATAGTATTGAAGATTTTTGATTTCAGAAAGGATGAATAAATTTCCCCCCTTGATACTTGGGATATTTGAAGGGAAGTAAGACATCTTTTAGTTCATACTTCATACCCAGCACTTTTATCAATGGAGAGCATCCTCAGTGATTGGTTATCCAATGATATTAAAATATATTGAAGTCATCTCTCAGAAAGGCTCACTAAAGCAAAGTTCTTCCTGTTAAGTAAATATGGGGAAAAAATGTCAAGGGTGGCATTAAACATATGCTTTAAACATCATTCAATCCATATATGTAATGTCTGATTATTTGGAATCTACTAATTTATATTGAAAATCATCCCTTTTGCCAACCTCAGATTTTTTTCATTGCTATGTTTTAGACAATTTGCCGTATATTCAGAACAATAATAATTTGATGGTTCATCAAGAATACCAAAAAAGCAAGGTTCTAATTTTACTATATGCAGACAGTTTTGAAGAGGGAGTAAGGTGAAATGGTTAATATTTGGTGCATGAAAATGGTCAAAATTAGGAATAGAGATAATTTGTGAATATTAATAATATGGCATTATGAATTGCTTTGATTAGGTTAAAATAAAGGAGATTTGGTAGACTTTCTGGTAACTCTTACTGATCAAGTTTTGGTACCATTCCAGATAGAGAAACTTAAACAATCACATGCAACTAGGTAGTTACCTCTGTGTAAGGAGCTGGTTGCTCTCCATGCAAGAAGGAAGTGGCCATGTCTGTTTATTTTTTATCTCTAAGCATTTTAAGAGTGAAAGTGTAGTAAGTCCTCAGGCTAGGAGCAACAGGGTAGCACAGTGAATAAAAATATAGCCAGAGAATCAGTTGGCAATTTTATTTACTCCCTTGTTGCTGAACATATACTCTAAGCATGGCTAAGGTTGGCTGCAGTATATATCAAAAAAAGAGGGAATTTTGTTTAAACCTTCATATCAGTCCCCAACCATTTTGACACCAGAGACCAGTTTCATGGAACACAATTTTTCCACAAACTGGGGATGGGGGTGTGGGGTGTTGTGGGTGGCAGGGGCAGGGTGAGGGGTGTGGTGCAGGACTCCGGCGGTGATGCGCACCCATTTCGTAACAGGTCATGGACCGGAAATGGGCCGTGGCCTGGGGGTTGGGGACCATAGTGAGGATTACTTTCTACTTTCACATAAGATATAAAGGTTGGATTAAAACATACGTGAGTTTTTAAATATTTAAGTACTTTTGGTAAAAACACATACAATTAATTTTTATCATAAGAAGTCAGTATTACACCTTAAAATATATTCAATATTTGTTGTTTGATATCAGTTTGTTTTCATAGAGTTATGGAAAGGCTCAGGGGAGGACTTAACATCAGGACTATAAGAAATTGTATTTTTCACAGGTAAACAAAAATTGTCAAGCACATTGTTTTCCAATCACTGTCAATTTAAATTTGGTCTTTAGGATATTTGCATTTATAAAAAGTGCTTGGATATGCTTCTTGCTTTTTCTTCTCTTGCTTAACTGTCAAAAGATGGTGATGCTTGTGAAGATTTATAGTGGATGGGTATGAAATTGTGGAATGTTAACTACAGCATTCAGAATTCATTTGGTGGCAAAAGAAAAGAAGGTTACTGGGTCTTTGTGATAGAGTAGAAAAGTGATACAGCTTTTTTTAAATCAGCCAATTTAAAAATAAATATGATACATTCTGAATTAGGAAACATTTCAAGCTTCTTGTCATGTAGTAATCAAATAAAACATTTCCTGAAGAATATAGGATGTCAAATTACATCTATTTATGCAAAATTCATGACAGTGTAGAGTAATGCTCATATTTTGTGATGTGGACTTATGCAAATTTGATATTGGATGGCTGAGACTAAAAAATATAAAGGCATGTGGGATGTAATTTTTTTTAATTTCAAAATTCAAATATAATCTAATGCAGTTAGGCTTCCATCTATGTTCCTGTGCAAAAGTGGAAATAAGCAGTATACCTTCAATTACTCCTTTTTACACTTATGAATTATGATAGGATTCACGTGGACCCTCTGTATAGGACCTCCAGTAGTTATAGTTACAAAATGTGTTGTTAAAATATGTGAAATGATGGAAATTGTGAAATTAGCAGAATCAGGTTGAAAGCTCACAGATGTAATTATAATATATATCCCCTTTACTCAGCGTTTTCTTGAGTTTCAGGTAGAGGACAAAAAGATAAAGTAACAGTAGTTTCAAAGTAACTGGCATTCTTGACAAGGAGGGTTGACCTTGACCTTCGTCTCCTTCCAACCCTCGTTTCATCAGCAGGGGTGAGATTACTTTGAGACCCTGCCAATAGGTAATAAATAACACATAAATTCCAGGACACCCTTGCACTGTAGGGTGCCCTAATGTGTAATAATCCTTAGACTATTGAGTTTATAACTCATGACATCTGGCAGTTGCTTGGCGTTGTAATTCATGTTGATCATGCACATCAGAATACACTATGGGAGAGAAATATTTGGGAAAAAAAATAATGCATTGATACCAGGAGAGGCTGGAATAACAGGAAGATGCTGCTGAGACTGTGTACCTCTGTGAAATGTGCAACATTGGAATGCTATAAGAGCTAATGTCTTCACATAAGGACTAACAAGGTGGGAGGAGAGTGGTAATCTATTGGGATCCAGAATAAACAAGCACACTAATATTTACTTGATAGCATTCTTTATTTCCTTTATTTAAATTGAAAGATATAGCTATAAAGCAGTAATGAATTCTGAAGTTTGAATTTAAATATAGACTAAGGTATACTTTTAATTTAAATGTACACTTAAATAAAGGTGTTGAATTTAAATTTTGTATAAATGTATATAAATGGCATTTGATCCTCTTAACTTTTTGTTTTCCTTAGTCTAATAGTGATGGTTAAATGAGGAGGGAATGGGCTGGAGTTGGAGGAAAATGAGAAGCAGTGGGCAGAGAAGGCATTCTACAAAGCGCCTATAACAAGCTTTCCTGGTACCTAGCAGCTTAACTGCTTTGGCTGAAAACTTGAGGCCCGTGGGACATGAACCAGACTGAAAAGCTAGAAGCAGACAGATGGTTATTTTTAATCATCCCCTGTAAATGTAAATCCTATAAAATGAATGTGCTTGCTTACTTTATCTATCTATCTATCTAGCAGTACCCAAACCCAGATATAAGTAAGAGGCAGCGTTATATGCTTGATATAATCTGGTGTTTCTCCTTGTTATGATCTTAAGAAACACTATATGTTTTTTTTAAAAATTAAGCTAGCCTGTGTAATTCTAAATTTTAATTTTAATGTATTATATCTTGTAATGTCCAGAATTATAGTTATTGCTTTGACCAAGACTGGAATTTGTCCAAAATGGGCAGATGCTGAGAGCAGGTATTTGGGGAACAAGCATGTTTTAGGAGCATGGTGAGGTAGGTTTTGTTTTGCAGTAGAGGAAGGCATTGCCTTGAACACGTTTAGGTTAATATCAGCATTTCCAGATGCCATATTCCTCCTCACATATTATATTTGTACACAGTCCCTAACCTGTCTTGTTCCTTTGAGCTTTCTGTGATTTTGGAGACATCAATCCCACATGAACAATTTTTTGGGAATGGCTCTTTAAGGGAGAAAAAAGAGAGACTGATTAAACATTAATTAGCCTCAATTCACAACTTCCTCATAAGCTAATGGATAGAGTATGCAGATCCCTGTCAAATATCAGATGCTAGGCTTTGCCAAAAGTAGGACTTCCAAGTGTGGAAGGTATGCCAACTGCTGGCTCCTTAACTGCAAACCAAAGGAAATGATTGCCAGAGACAGGCCTGGAGTCTGCCATGGTCAGATGTCACCAGTTTGCCGTGCCACATGTGATCCAAGAGTTTATGAATGATCTCAACACTTGGTCCCCAAGGAGAACATATGCATTACAGAGGTTATGGATACAAATTACACAGAGCACAATGTTTCCATGCAATTTCTAAGAATCCTTCAGCAAGTTTTAAACATTAATGGAAAACATTAAGGAAGACTTGGCACTCTTAGCAGGACTTCAAATTATATTGTGGGTGAGGACAGAACAGGGCTAAAAAAAGGATTCAAGAATAAAGGCTTGGCTAAGAAACTCGGAGCTGGCCATTCCTCTTGTGTGAATTATGTGTTTGTGTGTTTTATTCCCTGCAGAATACCAGGCTTCACAAACCGCTATGACTTGAAAATGAACAAGTCACGGGGCATTCTTGTTTATTCAATATGCTCCAATTCATACCACTGGTTTATCTGGATCATTTGCTGAGTGAATTTGCTTGTACAGAGAGTCTTAGTGGAGGGGGGTGGGTGAGAGCATCTCATTTTGGAATTGTCAGCCTGCGGCAGGGGTGCCAGAGTGTCAGCTTGCACAGCGGTAGCAGGATGTCTCCCCACTGAGTTATTTCTTTCCCATTCCCCTTCTGTGCAGAAAGAAACCACTTATGACTTGTCCCCAAAATATCGGATTTTATTGTCTATTTAGCGGGTGACTAGTCTGTCCATTCTGACCATATTTTGCTTGATTGCACCAAACATAATAAGATAGTTTCTTGTGAGTGACGGTTTCTTTTTAGATTCATTCAGTCTTTCAGTCATTAAAACTTCAGAAAAATATGGAATTATGCCGTGTCAGTGGGGAGCTTTCAGCTGAAAAGGGAAACTTCATTTAAACTGGCTTAAATATGAAAGGGAACATATCTAGAAAGTCCAGAATTAGCAGTCTTCAGAATTGATTTGTCCAGCCATGTCACCAACTATCCGATTTTTCATGCTCAAGCGTGCACAGCCTCAGTTTCATCCTGAGGCTGGAGCTCCCCCTGGGGTCACAGCAAAGCTGCCAACAACAGCCATGTAGTCCGGAAAGATACAAGGTACTTTCGTCTTGTGTAGAGTGGAAGTCCTGAGCTTCATGCTGGTTGGGATTATACTTGATCATTCCCTATGGTTGTAGGTGGTCGTGCTGGTAGTGGTGTTGGTAGAATTAGGGAAATGATCTGTACCAGTCGACCATCACTTTTTTCCTTTTAGTCTATTGTAGTATTTACTATGATATACTATAATTTGTGCCACCAGTTTTGCTGCTTGCACATAAATCTGTTGTTTCCTTGAGTGATTTCTGACCTTCTTGAACCATTTTGCTTTTATTTTAGAGATATATGAACATGTGGGTAGGAAAGTCAAGTACTCTATCACTTAAATTTAACCAACTTAAATTATTCTTTACAAATGATGTTATAAAATCAAATTATAACATTTTGGTCTATTTTATATAATAAGACTGCAACACACATCTTGAGGAGGAGTGCATTAATTCAATCAACCAATCAAGAATACTTGATTAACTCTTCTGATGCCCTTCCGGATGGGAGCCCTTTGGAGCGTTCCCTAGTCCAGTTTAAGTATATAAGGAAAGACTTTTTAGACAAGCGAGTCTGAAACTGACACTGTAAGAAAAGTATGTGTTTGAGAAAGGAGTAAGAAAAAGTAAGAGAACAAAGGGAGAACTGGGATATATTTTCAGGCAGAAAGATCATCATATGGTGATGTACAATGATAATTATATGTTCCTCTGTATGCTTAGGGCATGGGGGTTACAGAAATGTCCACAATGAGCCTGGAGATACAAGCAGGGACTGGATTCTAAACATTTGAAATCATATTAAAAAGATAATTTTATCCTAAGAGCTATTAAAAAGTGTCGAAAAGGGAACTGACATGATCGCATTTGCATTTTAGCAAACTCATAATAGCTATAATGGAGAGTTTAAAAGAGAAATCAGAGAAAAAGGTCAAATAGGATATTCTTACAGTAATTCAAGGAAGATATAAGGACATTCGGAAGTAGGGCAGTGCAGATAGGATAAATAGAAGCAAATGATATTGCAAATCAGTGTGGCATAATGATTGTGTGTGGATTCTAGTGTCAGACACACTGGGTTCAAACCCTATACTTATCTAACACAATAGACGAGGTTCAGATGACCTATTCCACATCCATGATACCATCTTTGGCATATAGTGTGTACTCACTAAATTTTAGCTATTATCATAAAGCAGTTATTTTTAAAATAGAGAGATAAAAGTGCCCTTATGTGTTCCTGATAAGTGATCCAAGAAAAGCAAGTTTTTTAAAAAAATCTTATTGAAAACCAGCACATAATTTTATTATATTTTCTACATACATGAATAAAGTCTCCTGAGTATCCTTCTAAATATCATGGTTTACTGAAATTTTGTATTCATGAACTAAAATATGTATCATATAAGCAACTGCTTAGGACTAGAGTTCAGTTTTCCACTGAGAAGTCTGGGTGTCACTGTGCCACACATCTCCATCAGTTCGTATGCACATACTGAGACAAAACCTCTCTGCAAGGAAGCTTTGTGTTCAGTGTTGTTCGAGTTGCCTATGGTTTTTCACTGCTGCTAGTCATGCTTTTCACTACAATTCCTTCACTACCTTTCTTATAATCATTTTAGTTTGTTGTGGATGGTTTTCAGCCAGTGTTGTGTATAAATTTGTTTTATCAATAATATTTTTAGGTTTTCCTTTTCTAATAACTTTACTTGGAAAGCCTGTGCACATTGTGGTTTAAAAATGTATCTTTCAGAAGTCCATTAATTATGCAGTCTCACCTCATTGTCATTGCTAATTTGTTTTAATAAACTAAGATAGAAATGTCTGAGTAGTAATTTGCCTAGACAGAGGTTAAAAATAAAAATGCCTGCGAACTGCTGATTTAGGACAGAATAGAGAGGATTCAGGGAAGGATAGAATGTGTGGTTATGAGGAAGCAGAAGTCAAAGCTTTGAGTTCTAAAATCACAGCTAGACGTGTAAAGCTTTTTTAGGGTACTATATAAGTTACCTATTGCTTCCTAACAAATTACCACAAAATTTAGTGGTAACTTGGGTCCTCAAGGGTTGTTGAACTGAGGGCCTCAGTTTCTTGCTGGCTGTTGGTTGTTGGCCCAAGTGGGGCCTCTCTGTTGGGCAACAGGGCAACCTGTATGATCAGAGGAAGTACATAGAAGAGAGTGTAGAGAAGTCCAAACTTCCCTTCTGAAGGTTTTATAACTGAGTCTGCTGAAATAAACAGACAGTAGACAGATTAATAGGAGAAAAACATTCATATTTATAACATGCATATGTGCACCAGAGCCACACAAAATATGAGACTCAAAGAAGGGCCAGATGACTGAAGCTTAAATACCCTCTTCATAGGGGAGATGGAAGGGGATGCAGGAAATTGTAGAGGAAGAGTAATGATTTTCAGAGGAGATTAATGGCCCTGAAGGACAGACAATAGCCTGGGACAAAGTTCCTCTGGGCTGTGGGTATGGTATCAACTGTAGTACTGGCACCAATTTCCCCTGGTCAATGAGGTATCTGGAGAAGGAATTCACAACAACTGAATATCTTCTGGAGGATCTGACCTTTAGGTAGATAGGGGAACTTCAAAGAAAGCTCTTCTGTGCATTTGCCGCTCCCTACATGCCCTCCGTTTGAAGTCCAAAGTGGCATGTTTTGAAGTATCCTTTTCTGAGCCCCAAGTGGAGAGACACAGACAGCAAGCCAAAAAACATGAAAGTCACTATCTTTTTTTAACCTAATCTCGGAGGTGACATCCTATCACTTTGTAATATTCTATTCATTAAAGGCAAGTCACTAGGTCCAGTTCACCCTCAGGGATAGGGGCTCACACAAAGGAGTGTATCAGGAGCCAGCGACCAGGGGAGATCATGGGCAAGGGCCTACCACAAGCACTGTCATGCGATAGCCAGTTCATAGGACAGTGCTGAGCACATTGTAGTGTTTAATATGAACTTGCAGAATTGAATTAATTGCCAGCAATCTCTATGTCACATGCAACCACATTGCATCAAACACTCTAGTAAATTCAGAATGGCCTGATCTTCCAGAATAAATTCCTAAATCATGGTGCGTGTCAATGTAAAAAAAACATGAAAATATAAAGCAGATTTTATTATGACTAGCTGAGTGAACTCTCATTTTTGTTTTTTATCTTCACATATAGAAATGAATACTTGGGTTCTAGCCATTTAGATATCCTTTTTGCCCCTGGGGAGATTTGAAACCTTGTATTCTAAACTTAGATCTGCAAACAAGTACTATATCAAAGTGCACCTTTATATCCTTTTTCTTTTTAATTAAATTTTTAAAATTTTACTTTTAATTGATAGATAATTGTAGTATTATATATTTATGGGGTACAATGGAGACCTGTTAGAGGGGCTACTATCAAAAAGATGAAAAATAACAAGTATTGGGTGGGTGTGAAAAGAAGAGAAACCTTGTGCCTTTGGTGGGAATGTAAATCAATACAGCCAGTATGGAAAACACTATATCCTTTTTCTTTACAGTATAACTTACTGCTACCCTCTCGGTTTTTGTCATTTTAACCATATTCTTTTCAGTTCAACAGGTTTATTTTTCTTCATCATATTTAAAGACTGTTTTGGGAAATTAGTTAACACACATATGGCTGTATGTTCTTGCTTTGGCTTACTTGTCAAGCCGCACTTTAATATATAGTTCTCAGCTCTTTTTAGTGTAGGGGATTAAGGGGAAATATATATACACACACAAATATAGACTCAATTTAGAATTGGAACTTGCTTTACTTTTCTGCATTTGCAAGACCATCTTAGTTCTCTTCCTCGAACACATGTGAATCCTTCACTATGACTAACACTTCCTATTCTTTATCAGCTGCGATAAAGCACAGGGGACAATCCAAGACAGAAATGAATAATTAGCACAGAAATGGGAACTGATAAATATCATTTCATTTTACTTTGCTTGCATTTATGAATGGATATACAGACCTCAGAAACAAACATATATTGGAACATATATAGCCTCCTTTAAAATTTGGGAATAAAAACGACATTACTCTTTTCCCTAAAAATAAGTTCTATGTTTGCTGTGCTAGAATCTGTTGAAGAGCATGTTTTTCTCTTGAAAATTTTATTTGAGAGAGAGAGAAGAAACATTTTATTATCCTGAAGACTCGGGGTAAAAGAAGTGGTATCACTAAGCACAAATGGATTAACTGAGTACTATACAAACCCCAAAGAGCATATTACAAGTTGAAGAGGATACAGTACCAATTATACCATTATCTCACCCTACTCTCTGTGTGAATAGTCTGAAAGCCTAAAATTACAGTTGATGTTAAATTTCTTGGCTTCATTTGCAAATTGGAGTCATTTTCTTTTTTTGTGTGAATGCCATAAACACATGTTTTATTGTTTAAGAGTAGCAGTCCTTAGAGTTTGTTACGATATTTTTCTCCTTTTTGTCCCTCATGTCAAAGGACCTTAAAGAAAAAAAATCTGGATTGTTGCAAATCGGTGTAACACTGTGTTTCTGAGTGATTTGCAATGGTCTTAAGTACCATTTGTGCTGAGTCTTTTTGGCATGTCATTTGTTAGGAGACCAGTTCTGGAGAAGGCCCTTCAACTGGCCAGATGTGCCATTTTGGAACAGATTGAGGGTCTGCCAAAACAGCATTTGTTGCCAATACCGGATATTGTAGGGGTGCTCATCACCCTGTTACCATATTTTTGCACTTCTTAGCATTGCATAAATAGGCAGCTGTTCTGTATTTAGAATATAAATGAGTCACCAGCTTGCTCTCCCTGGAGGTTTTACCTGCAAGAGGGAACCACAGTGTTAACTCTTCATCACTTGCATGAATGTCACACTTAAATGCACACTTCCCTCAGCTCACTCAGAAGCAAATCCTTATGCATATAAATCACACCTTTCTTGCCAGTTAGACAAGGGAACCAAAAATGTGCAGTTCACAGTGCTAAAATGGAACACATTTCCTTAGCAGTGAAAGCAGTAAATTAATCAGTTTATAAGCTGAGAGCGAACAATTTGTGCTGAATTCTTTCTTACCACTGCTTCAATAAGAGTCAAGTTTCTCTAATCTCATGAAGGGCCATGACTTCATTAAGATGGAAAACCGTGTTAAAGGATGTGTTGCAAGAGACAAAAAAAAAGCCCTAAAATTCACTCAGTTGTCTCTCTGGAGCTATTTGGAGGACAAGGATTTTTATTTATTTGGAGAATGACAATTAACCTAGAGACTTGGCACAACAAAGAAGCAGAGTGCTGAAGTGGGTCTCATTACAGGACAAGAAAAGCGGTTGGTTTGACCTAATCCCCATTTGCAGCACACGATTTACATAACAGGCTAGCACAAGCTGCCTAATGCTGATTTCAAACAGCTTGATATGTGTGTGTATAGGTTTGTTTTACCCCTGGGTATGTTGGAACCAAACTTGTCTGTGTTGGAATGTCAAAGAATAAGAAAAGTGAAGGTAACTAGGAAAAACAGAGGCGGCTATAGTATATGGTACATTTGCTGGTCTCAACTACTTTTTTGAATGTTGACATAGACCTCATTTACCAAATAAAATTGGCATTCTGCAATCTGATAGAGCTGTGCCACTTCTCCAGGCTTTTGATCTTGCCAGCAGCAGAGAAGCACAGGCAGATAGATAGGTGACATTTGGAGAGCCAGGCATGCCAGATTTTTGGTTGTTGCAACGGAGGTCCAACCTGCTGTTCTCCTTAATGAAAGAAGGGGAAATTCAGACTGGCAAAACTGCTATAAGGGATATCTCTGCCCTGAATGTCACGCTGCCCAGATGTCGCTTGGCAGGTGGAGATGCAGAAAGAATGAAAATGTAGCTCTGTGTATGTGGGTGCTAGTGCATTACAATGGTGAACAATGAGTCTGTCTTCTGAAGTGTAATGAAAACAGTGTGGATTGTGTCCATGTTCATGTCATGAGAAAGGACTTTCTCAAAGAGTTCTCACCCCACATCCCCTCACAGACTGACAGGCATGCATGCTCACAAGCCATGTGCGTATGTCTATATGATTTTCTTTGCAGAAAATAGAGTCATACTACATAAACAGTTCTGTACTTTGCTTTTTTTTTAAATCCCAGGTCTATATGATGAATATTTCTCACCTTATTTTCCTTACTTATCTCAGTTTTTAAATCAGATTTTTTAAGCAAAAGTACATGACCATTTAGTCAACCATTCCCGTTCCCCTGTTGGTGAGCATTTAGGTTGGCCCTAGAATATTTTAAGATGGGTATGGCTATGTTCTCAGTATATACACAGGCAATTTTTACTAGAACAAAGTAAGGAGGACTTGACGTTTAACTTCAGTAACAAAAAGATGAAGTTGCCATCATTGAATTTTCTTTTCCTGTAATTATTTTTCTTCAGTGTTACGAGATGACTTCCGGCAAAACCCCACGGATGTTGTAGTGGCAGCTGGAGAGCCTGCAATCCTGGAGTGCCAACCTCCCCGGGGACACCCAGAACCTACCATCTACTGGAAAAAAGACAAAGTTCGAATCGATGACAAGGAAGAAAGAATAAGTGTGAGTTAAATTAAAATCATGGCCTAGAGAGATTGAAATTTAAGTCTTAAAACATATGTATTTTATGCTTTAATTAATTGTTAATAAAATTGTATCTGAATGCTATTACAATGTACACTGTACTGAAAACACTGAAAAACAGAAACTTTGGGATGAGACTACAAACAGACAAAAATTATATACATCATGTGTATGTGATACATTAATAATTGCACCAATCTGAATATGGAAATGCTATCTTTGCAGTACAATATTAATGTCTTAGGTCTTTTTTAAGACCTCCAAAATATTCTATTAATCATGTAGTACATGAGTGTTAAAGTGTAAATGATATCCATAAACCATATTAACTACATCTAATTTTGTATTATTTTCAAAATTATCAGAGGAAATAATTTAAAGTGATGAATATCTGAAATACTTTTTCCAGTTTTTCTAGTTAAACAATATTTATAACAGAAAATTTTGTACATGAATTAATTTAATAGCAATTTTAATAGATATGAAATAAAATCAAAATAAAAATGGGTGATTCTGCATGTTAATCATTTAGAAAAATGCTCTGTTTTCAAAGGAAATTGGTGATTAGTTTCATTAGTTGATTAAGATTTAAAATGAAACACCCAGAAATAGGGGAATGGCATCATTTTATTTTCTCAAAGGATCCACACAACATTAGTATGTGAAGTTTCTTAGTGAGAAGCAGTTCACTGAAATAATATATATAATGCCTCCACCTTCTGATGTTTAGTAGTATAATTTTTAAATTCAGTGCAATAACTGAAGTTATTTTATTGAAGATAATGTCTCATTTGACTGAATAAATGTGTCACTTCAATCAAAAATTTATATTATCTTGGCATCTCTTATCTTAAAAATATATATATTATAAATGAGGATTTTTCTTATGTGCATATTGTGATTACAACATGAAACAGAACTAGATAGGTGATGTAAGATATGGCAACATATATTCATATGTTTCTGGTACAGGGGCAAAGAGAATTTTTCCCTTCACCCTCTGAAGGTTCAAATCTTTAAGTCTGCTGAAATAAACTCATAATAGACAGATAAATGGAAGAAAAAGCATACAAATTTATTAATGTGCAAGTGCATGGGAGTCAAACAAAGTATGAAACTCAAAGAAGGGCCAGATGGTTGAAGCATAATCACCCTCTTAATAGGGGAGAGGGAAATGGGGATGTAGGCAGTTTTAGAAAAAGAGTAA
Source organism: Daubentonia madagascariensis (assembly GCA_023783475.1). NCBI lineage: Eukaryota > Metazoa > Chordata > Mammalia > Primates > Daubentoniidae > Daubentonia > Daubentonia madagascariensis. Next base: position 15,370,535 of record JAKFHU010001684.1, on the reverse strand, counting down.
ATGATTTTCAGGGGAGATGAATGGGCCCAAAAAACAGGCAATAACCAGAGACAAAGTTCCTCTGGGCTCTGGGAGAGGTGGTGACAAGTTATGGGAAGGTGAGGGGCGGAACAGCACTGCAAAAGGTTGTCTTATTACATAGATAAAGACTCTCAGATAACAGCTCTTAGAAAAATAGATGAAAAGTCTGTACTGTAGGCATGGTAGTGACCTTTAGTTTCTTCTCTTGTGATTAATCTTTCCTGGTTAATGAGATTTCAGACAGGGGATTTAAGGCAATTGTTTTTCTTTTGGTAGAATTTCTCTCAGTCAGATAAGAAAACTTCAGAGAGAGCCCCTCTCTGTGCTTGGTGGGGGAGAAACAAGGGAATGTCAGAGAGATACTGATTTTGAGGCAGCTTCTAAGGCCTTCCAATTCACTTTAATTCAAAGTGCTCAGAAAGCCAAAGCGCCATAGTTTGGGGTATCACTTTTCTGAGCCCCAACACGGGGTTGACTGTTAACACAGTGATATCCACATTGCCAAAGAGAGTTTGGTTCCCAGTAGTCTGTGCTTGGGGACCAAATTTATGAAAATGTGCTTCTGGTGACGGAGTAAAAGCTATGTTCAAGGATTTCTAGTTCGTGTTTATAGCATTTAGTCTTTGCTTTGTAACAAGCCACCCCCAAAGAAAATGACTTATAATAAACATTTTATTTACACCCTGACTGTGTGGGAAAGTTGATAGTTATGCTCTGAGCCAGCTTGGCTGATCTGTGCTAGATTTTCTCATCCTCCTGTAGCCTGTTTAAAGGTGTACTGGCAGCTAAATAACCTAGGATGAACTTGTTCCCATGTCTGGCAATCGGCTTGTGCTCTGCTGAGTATCTCAGTTTTCCTGCTCATGGCCTTTTATTTTCTAGCAGGCTAGCTCAGGCTGGTTCCCACCTGGTCTCAGGGTTCCAACTGGAGAAAGAAAAGACAAGACCCAATGTACAAGCACCTTTCTTTCAGTGAAATAGTTGCTTTAGTTTCATTTGTCAAATGAAGTCATATTGCCAACCTCAGCTTCTAGGAGAAAAGGACTTCGTGGCAATTTTTATAACCTGTCATTACCCCCTGCTGGATATAATTGAGAATAGGTTGACGTTCTTCTCCTCCAATGTAAAAAAAAGTTGAAAGTCCCTTTCTATAACATGACAAGATTTAAAGCTTGAAACATCTCTGATGGGAACCAACCTACATGAGTTGTGTTTGACTATGAAATTAAAAAATAGTGGAGGAAACCAGCATGTTCTTATCTGGTATCTCTTTAGGAACACTCAATCATTGTAAAGTTAAGATTATTTGAATTTAAATGAATAAAATTTAAAAACATGGAAAGGAAACCATGAGTGATGGCACTTACTAAAAGCCTAACTCTGCTTTAATAATGTCCTCTTTGGCAAATAGATATTTTAATATTATTGCATTTATTTATTCAGTCAATAAATACTTCTCATGTAAGACAGAAAATTTTTTTTTTCTTTTTTTCATGCCATCGTCTCTGTTACATTTAGGGAGAACCTATCAGATGCCAATAATTTGTACCAACTCATATTCATCATTTGATAAAGTTTTTTAGTCCAACCTGCCCTCCTCACCAAAAATTATCTTTTATTTACAATTCACATGAGACAAAGATGATTTATACTAACAACTGAAATGTAAGCTCCAGGTAGGCAAAGATTTTTACTATTTTGTTTATTACTGTATCCCAGATACCCAGAACACTGCCTAGCCCTTATAGATAATCAAAAACTACTTCTTGAATCCTTCTGAGTCAGCTAGATTTTATTGTATTATTCAAAGCAGATATCTGTTTTTTCTTCCTGATGACAAATGGCAATTGCAATTCACTCAATAGAATCTCAATGTGAGTACTAACTACTGGGATTTAATGAGGGAAGTCATAAGACTCAAAATAGGACCAGGTGAAAGAAGAGAAGTCTGCCTTAAAGAGGTATTCTCTAAGAAAGGAATATGGAGGTGTATATTGAGTGTGAATTCAAGAAAAGAAAATACACATGGAGATGCCAAAATAATAGGAGGGATTTGTGTGATAGATACTCAGCTATTTTCTTTTGCAAAGAAAATGTGCTTTAATTCAAAATCATTTATTAATGACCTTTCCTTTCCTATTTCTTTTTCTTTCCCTTTTATTTTTGTTTAATTTTAACAGATCCGTGGTGGAAAACTGATGATCTCCAATACTAGAAAAAGTGATGCAGGGATGTATACCTGTGTTGGCACTAACATGGTGGGAGAAAGAGACAGTGATCCAGCAGAGCTGACTGTCTTTGGTAAAACGCTCTTTTAAATTATACATTGTTATTTATATCCACATTTCCTTTGCTTTTAAATATTGTTTTTAACACTAAAAGCCAGACCATATATGGACAGTTACTCATGCCTTGTGATAAGCAGTGACAGATTAGAATTGTCTTGTTTTCTCTCTTTCTGATAAAATCTTTGATGTAAAGAAAAACATTTTTGAAACATTAATTTACCTCCTTTATTCATATATTTATAGGGTTTTGCCTTTCATTCAAATGTAAAAAACAGTTCTTTCTCAAAGTCTATTTGAGATATTACATCTGTCTAAAGTTTGTCACTCATTCCACAATGATGCCTTTATCAGGTATCTATTATGTGCAAAGATACAGGGTAAGGTTTTATAGAAATAGAGAGTGTAGTGCAAAAAATTTGTTTTCCACTTTTTAAAATTTCAAAGTGAGGTATTTACAGTTTTAGCACATGATAAAAAGACCATCTATCTATATACAGATATAAAATCAAAATTTTTAAAAAGACCCATAAATAACCTATAAACAAACTATTTTGTTATAATATTCACATTCCTTCAACTTTAAGAACCAAAGGACTCTTTAGCTGGAGCAACTCAGTTACAAGGTTAAAAACTATACCACAGAAATTGTGGAGAAAGCATTAGCAAGGAGAAAATTGGGGACAGTGAAGATGGCCAAATAAATAAAAGTGAGGAAACTACTCCTGGGCAGCTGTGGAAGATTGAAAAAAATAAAATGACAGAAAATTGGGGAAGATGAATCTTAAAGATCCTGGAAATGAAATATTCCTTTAGAATACCTTAAAGTCACATTCAAGTCTCTGTATGGATACACACACACCCCCCCACACACGCACACACATGTATATATGTGGTGTGTATGTATGTATATGTATGTACATATACACATGTATCTTAATAGAAGATTTCACTATTGCAGATATTATGTGATTTTTTAAAAGTGCATGAGATCATTGTGATTTTAAATTATTTCTCTGTGCCAGTAAAAATAATCCTCTACTTCTATGCGTGATAAGATCCCTATTTCTGGTCATTACTCCAGGACACACCCAAGTGTAGCAACAAAGTCCTGCATGGGTCCCTAAAGAAACCTCTTTTACAGTTTGAGAGCTGCCATCCCATTGTGTGAGGAGAATGCCAGGATGGAAAGAGCCGTATTATGATTTCCATTACATTTTGAGAGCTAAGGTTGTGCTTTATGAATATGTACCAGAGTGCAGGCTACCGTTTTCAATCACTCTGAGTACCGAGTAATCTCTGGTAATACTCCCCATGGATACTAAGCAGCTTGAATTCCCAAATGACAAAGCCAGGAGAAATCCCATAATTCATTAAAGGAATTGAATAGTAAAAATAAAAGTGTTCAAAATATGCATGTAAATTTCTATCCGGCATAGCTCAGACAAGTGTCAGTTTGCCCCTATATTTTACACAGTCATCTATAAGAGTCTCAAAATGTGCTCTACTCTGTAATGAATAAAATACAGTTTTGCCTGGTAAGATATGAAATTAGTGGTCACTAAACATTAGCACTGAAAGCCCACAAGTACAGCTCTTCTATTTAAAGAAACACTCATTGCTATTTTTCTGTAACTACCAAAAGCTTTGGAACAGAAAAATGTAGCATTACTACAGTATAGACTACCTTCAGAAGGAAATTGAAAGGGTTTAAAGTCATTATCCAAGCAATTAGACTTACCAATAGTGAGGCCATGTTATGAAATATTTACCCTACTTTCCCTAAAGACATGATGAGAACTACTGGGGATCCCTAAACATCTCAAGAGTTATGGGAAAACTTCTAAATTATTTTAAAAACACCTATCAACCAAAGAGATTGAATTCATCTAGAGGCAGTTCCTCTGGAAGAATTGATTTAGGAAGCTGAGAAACGTTTATCTGATGGTGTAAACTAGTCAGAACTGACCTGAGGGGTTATAAGTACAATATTAAGTTGAGGGAAAAACTAAAATTCCATTATTGATAAGAAAAAAACATCCAAACTCAGAAAAAAACAGAAGCGATGGCCCAAATCAAGGATGTGACAAGTATTGCCTGAGAGATCCTTGATTTTCTATTCTTAGAGAACACAAAATAAACGGTGTGAAATTTATAGTGAGGCCTTATTTATTTTATTTTTTGTGCTGTTACATCCAATACATGATTTCTAATAAACTTGTTTATATTTCACCATTGTTAGATATTATCATTTTTGACCTAATATTTATAAAAGTAAAACTGATTACATTTCTACCTCTGTCCATTTTATTTTCATGGAGCAGCAATTCTACTTTAATAAATCTGGCTACTATAACCAGTTCGTAGCTACAGAAGGTTTTTAAAATGTGCTTTGCAACTCGATCTTTACTTTAAGATACGTTATACAGAAAAAGTAAAACTGATGATATTTAATTGTTCAAAAAATATAATTCACTTATAAATGGCAAGAAAAATAATGAAAGGAATAAAGGTTCTTTTCCAATACAATAAGCGTGCACTTTCTGAGACACACTGTTAGGGAAAATGTGTTCTCAATTCTTTCAGTATTTTGATTCTTTAGTAAATGGGCTTGGACTTTGAAGTTTTATAGTTTGAAAATTTAACTTATGTTTTAAAAACATGCCTTCTGACAAAGACATGATCAGTGGAAACTAATTTTCAAAAAGTTACTTTGTCACACCCTATGAATTATATATTCTCTTTATCTTCTGCAATATTTTTTGGCCATGAAATAACATCCCAGTTAAGTGGGCAGTATCAAATCTAAAAATTAGTTGTAGGTATCATAGTCTAAAATGGTACCAACACAGTCTAAATGTCTTCATGAACACCCCCTAGAAGTTTACATATGTTAAGTACTAAACATCCTGAAGGCAGAGAAACTAAAATTGAAGTACATAATTAAATTCTAATGAGTAAATTTCAGATGTCTGCTATTCAAAGTTTAACTTTTTTTTAAATAACTGAAAAAGACGTGGATTTTCTGAAATGATTTTTATAATGTTGATCAAAGTAATGCATGAAAACAGAATTTGCATGAAACATTTGTAATATTTAAAGTATTACAAAACTTAAAACTAAGTACAGAAATATCTTGCTCCACGTTTCCCCAAACATACACACACACACATAAACACACACACTTGCATTCTCACACGTCATGAGTGTGCACAAATTTCTCATCTTTGAGCTTTCCTGCAAGTCTGCTTTATCTTTTTCTTCTTGGACTTATTTCCATATTTCTGAATATGTGCTTATCCTGCTAATTGTTGATATATCAATTTTATACGTTATTGGACTTCTTGTTTTGGAAGATAATGACTTCTTATATCCCCTTCTACACCTTCTTACCCACTTTTCCTTCTTTTTCTCCTTCCAGTATACTAACCTAAGAAATATTGGTTATATTAATATTTAGAATTTGAATTATTATAGCCATGTAAATATCATCAACTGTGAGTTGAGTGTTATACTGTTACGACTGCATTTCTTTTCTGCCACTATGTTTGTTCTTCTTTGGATTAATAATAAGTCAGTTTTTCTCATTTTACTTATGTTTTTCTACATCTGTCATGAATTCTTGAAATCTATAACAGAATTTTTTAAATCTTCTAAAATCTACTTTATATTTTTATTTTATTTATTTATTTATTTACTTTTTTTTGAGAAGAGGTCTGTCATCCAGGCTGAAGTACAGTGGCCCAAACATAGCTCACTGCAGCCTAGAACTCCTGGGTTCGTGAGATTCCCCTGCTTTAGCCTCCTGAGGATAAAATCTATTTTTTATACTTTAGCTTATTAAGTTTCCCCTCACTACAGCCTTCCTGGAAGCTTCAGACCTCCTGTCCAATCTGACTGAGATAGATGTTGTTTAGGTCTGTTCCATAAACTGATTTTGTCTTCTTTTTCTCAATGCTGGATTTGCTGTTTTCTGCATCTTATATTTGTTTTTTTCTTGGTTAACCCCTCTATTCAGAAGTGATTCTCAACTGCTTTCTGCGTGACTAGAGCCTGGAGCACATTCCAAACTAAAATACTTTAACCTACCCAGAACTTGAATAGAGATCTAGTTTAGGATGCTATTTTTGTTATAGAATTCAAATGTAAAAAAATTATTGCTCAGAATATTGAAGTTGTCACTTCAATATCATTTAGCTTCCAATGCTGCTCTTGAGAAATCTACTATGATTATGATTCCTACGTCTTTGAATGTGATCATCTTTCTTTTCTTTCCCTCTCCTCCCAAAAGTTCAATACTGTCTCTTTAGTACAGTGTTCTGAAATGTTTCAATACTATGTGTTGGTTTGATACTTTTTTCTTTCCTGGGGTTGATGAGCAACATCAATCTGAAAACTCTCAACCAAAACAATTTGATGACATTGTCTCTCTATTTTCATTTTTCTCCATCAAACAGTATTCATTAGTTAGATATTAAACCTTCTAGGTCTTTCTTTTCCTTGTTTATACCATCTTGTTCTTGTTTCATGGGTGTTATAACTTCCCTTGTGTGACAGCACTTTAAAAACAGGTTTTTTATTTCAAAATATTATGGGGGTACAAATTTTTTTGGTTACATGGATCGCTTTTGTAATGCTTTAGTCAAGGCTATAAGTGTGCCCATCACCCAGATAGTGTTCATTGTAACCATTGGGTGGGTTTTTGCCCATTCCCTTCTCCCCGCTCCTGCCTGCTTGATTTCCACAGAGTTTTACTTCCCTCTGTGCACATGTGTGCTCATCAGTTAGTTCCAGTTTAATAACGAGTACACGTGGTGTTTGTTTTTCCATTCTTTAGATCCTTCACTTAGGATAATGGTCTTAAATTCCATCCAAATTGTTGAAAAAGAACTTAATTTATCCTTTTCATGACTGAGTAGTATGCCATAGTATACAAATACAACATTTTGTTAATCCCCTCATGAATTGATGGGCACTTGGGTTGATTCCACATTTTTGCAATTCTGAATTGTGCTGAAGTAAACATGTGAGTGTAGGTCTCTTTTTGATAAAATGACTTCTTTTCCATTGGGTAAATACCAAGTAGTGGGATTGCTGGATCAAAAGGTAGGTCTACTTTTAGTTCTTTGACGAATCTCCATACTGTTTTCCATAGAGGTTGTACTAATTTGCAATCTTACAAACATTGTGTAAGCATTCCTTTCTCTCTGCATCCATGCAAGCATCTATTATTTCTGGAATTTTTAGTAAAAGCCATTCTAACTAGAGAAAGGTGTTATCTCATTGTGATTTGCATTTCCCTGATAATTAATGACATCGAGCATTTTTTAATATGTTTGTTGGCCATTTCTCTATCTTCTTTTGAAAAGTTTCTGTTCATTTATTTTGCCCACATTTTAATGGGGTTGTTTTTTCCTTGTAGATTTGCTTGAGTTCTTTTTAGATTCTGGTTATTAGCCCTTTATCGGAGGTATAGCTTGCTAATGTTTTCTCCCATTCTGTAGGTGGTCTATTTGCTCTGTTTATTATTTACTTAGCTGTGCAGAAGCTTTTTAACTTAATGAAGCCCTGTGAATTCATTTTTGTTGTTGCTGTGATTGCCCTTGGGGTCTTCTTCATAAATTCTTTGCCTAGGTCTATACCTAGAAAAGTTTTTCCAACATTTTCTTCTAGAATTGTATGGTTTCATGCATTACATTTAAGTCTTTTATCCATCTTGAATTAATTTTTATGAGTAGTGAGAGACGTGGACCCTGTTTCAATCTTCTGCATGTGACTATTCAATTCTCCCAGCATCATTTATTGAATAGGGACTCTTTTCCCCAGTGTATATTATTGTCTGCTTTGTCAAAGATCAGTTGGCTGTACGTGGATGGTTTTACATCTTGGTTCTCTGTTCTGTTCCATTGGTCTATGTCTCAATTTTTGTGCCAGTACCTTGCTGTTTTGGTTGCTATAAACTTGTAGTATAGATTAAAGTCTGGTAAAGGGATGCCTCCAGATTTGTTACTTTTGCTTAATGATGCTTTGGCCATTTTGGCTCTTTTCTGGTTTGAGACGAAGTATAGAATTATTTTTTCTAGATCTGCTAAAAATGACCTTGGTATTTTGATAGGGATTGCATTGAATCTGTAAATCACTTTGGGTAGTATGGACATTTTAACAATGTTGATTCTGGTGATCCATGAGTATGATATGTTTTTCCATTTGTTTGTATCATCTACAATTTCTTTCCTCAGTGTTTTGTAGTTGTCTTTGTAGAGATCTTTCACCTCCTTGGGTAAGTATATTCCTAGGTATTTTATTTTCTTTGTAGCTATTTTGAATGGTACTGAGTCTTTGATTTGACTCTCAGCTGGACTGTTATTGGTGTATAGGAATGCTACTGATTTGTGTACATTGATTTTGTAACCTGAGACTTTGCTGAATTTATTTATCAATTCCAGGAATCTCTTGGTGGGGTCTTTGGGATTTTCTAGATATAAGATCATATCATCAGCAAAGAGCAGTAGTTTAACCTCCCCTTTCCCAGTTTGGATACCCTTTATTTTTTTCTCTTGCCTGATTACTCTGGCTAGGACATCCAACACTGTTTTGAATAGAAGTGGTAATAGTGGGCATCCTTGTCTTGTTCCAGTTCTGAGTGGGAATGTTTTCAACTTTTCCCCATTCAGTATGATGTTGGCTATGGATTTGTCATATATGACTTTTATAATCTTGAGATATGTTAGTTCTATGCCTAGTTTGTTGAGGGTTTTTGTCATGAAAGAGTGCTGAATTTTGTCGAATGCATTTTCTGCATCTGTTGTGATCATATGATCTTTGTTTTTGCTTCAGTTTATGTGGTGAATCACATTTATGAACTTATGTATGTTGAACCATCCTTGCATGCCTAGGATGAAGACCACATGGTCATAGTGGATTATTTTTTTGATGTACTGTTGAATTTGGGTTGCTAGTATTTTATTGAGGATTTTTGCATCTATAGTCATGACAGATATTGGTCTGCAGTTTTCTTTTTTTGTTGTATCCTTTCTTGGCTTTGGTATCAATTGATACTGGCATTGTAGAATGAGTTGGGGAGGATTCCCTCCTTCTCTATGTAGTGGAATAATTTCTGCAGTATGGGTACTAGCTCTTCTTTGTAGGTCTGATAAAATCTGGCCGTGAATCCACCTTCTCCAGAGCATTCTTTTGTTGGAAACATTTTTATTACTCCTTCAATCTCATTGCTCATTATTGGTCTGTTCATGAGTTCTATTTCTTCCTGATTGAGTCTGGGGAGATTGTGTGTTTCCAAGAATTTGTCCGTTTCCTCTACTTTTTTGAGTTGGTGTGTGTAGAGATTTTCATAGTCTTCACAGGTGATATTTTGTATTTCTGTGGTATCAGTTTTAATATCTCCTTTTTCATTTCTGATTGGGCTTATTTGGGCCATTTCTCTTACATTCATGGTTAATCTAGCCAGAGGTCTATCAATTTGTTTATCTTTTCAAAGAATCAACTTTTTGTTTCATTGACCCTTTGTATTTTTGTTGTTGTTGTTGTTTTCCATTTCGTTTAGTTCTGCTGTGAGCTTAGTTATTTCTTATCTTCTGCTTGCTTTGGGTTTCGTTTGCTCTTGCTTTTCTAGTTCCTTGAGGCAAGTCATTAGATTGTTAATTTTTGATCTTTCTGTCTTTTTGATGTAGGCATTTTAAGGCTATGAATTTTCCCCTTCGGACTGCTTTTGCTGAATCCCATAGATCTTGGTAGCTTGTGTCCCCTTTGTCGTTCAGTTTGCGGAATCTTTTATTTCCATCTTAATTTCATTATTGACCCAATAATTGTGCAGCAGGATGCTGTTTAGTTTCCATGACTTTGTGTAGAATTGAGTGTTTCTCTTGGAGTTGATTTCTAGTTTTATTCCACTGTGCTCTGAGAAGATACATGGTATGATTCTAAAACAAGTTTTTTTTTTTTGAGTAAAATTTTCTTTTGATGTGTCCCTGCCTTTATTTTGTCTTAGTTCCTTTCTTCCCGCTCCACACTGCATTGTTCTCTGTTGTATACACTGGAAACTTTCTTCAGGTGGTGTGTGAGCTGTCATAGATTAGTCATATTTAATTGCTCTTTACCAACAAGCCTATTGAAAACTCTGTGCCAACTGCTGATTTCCACTGTAGGATGTTCAGATTTTAGGAACTAGATATTTTATTGTGGGTGAAGACAGAGATTGGAGCTGGTGATGCTGATTTTCACTCATTGGATGAGAGATAATAATTGATTGTCTGAGAGTACTTTAGACATCCTAAGATAAAGCTATGATGGAAGATTTCTCAAAACCAAACCTTAAGAAATATCAATATCTTATTGATAACCTATGGCATTCATTTAAGCATTCAAAACATAAGGTATTATTGATGTCAAGATTATTGTTAGCAATATAGTTCTTTCTTGAGTGTATTTCTTGAACATCTGCTATGTTCCAAGGCATGTTAAGTGCTTAAATATAGTGGTGAGATTAATAGGGCCCCTGCTCTCAGTGGGATTCTCATATCATGTTATCACCAATAACATGAAACTTTGCAAATGAAATTTGGTGAGAAAGGCATTTTTTCCTATGTGAACATTTACCTATGTTTGTCTTTGCTTCATAGGATAATTTCTTTCAGGCAAGATAATGCTAGGAAAAAATTGCAGTCAGGATTTATTTAATCACATTCAAATGGCTAGATCATTAACACCCAGTCTTTTCTCGGAAGGACATGATAATTCAAATTCAATGGCTATCAAACCCATCCTCACCTCATACATGCCCAGTGAAATAAAAGGAGGCCTGCTGGGACTAGACATCTGACTTCCTAATTTAATAGACACTACAGGGTGGCAGGTCTTTCTGGGGCAACTGAAGTCAAGATAATATTTATAAGCAGTGGTTAGCTCTAATGTCCTTTTATTGCATGGCTTTCATCTTACAGGACTTAAAGAACTCTACCTATGTAATTGTTGCCACAGCACTACTTTTATAGTGTCAAGCAAAGTTTATTTTAAAATTGTTAAGGTCATCTTAGAAATAGCTGTTATACAGCCATTGAGAATTTTACAGCCATTTTCAATGACTGAATACAGTTGAAAAGAGAAATTTTTTATCTGGCACTTAATTTCCTTCATTAGAGCATGTAAATAAGAAACTTATGCAGCCACATTTCAGATTTATGGTGTTTTTTGTTAAATTGAATGTTTTGCTTTCTGAATGTTTTTGACATAACTATGATGAGACTTGGCATTTGATTTTATTATAGCTGCATATAAAGTTGGATTTTTCAAAATGCCAATTTGGAACAAAATTGACAGGACTACTTGAGAGCTGTACTTTACAGAATAACATACTGGCAAGCAACACTACTGTCTCAAGAGAGATTAACCTTATATGCAAGTTATGCAGGTGATTCAAATCCAGTTAATCTCACATAAAAATGTTAATTGCATTGGCAAAGACATTGCCTCTGATCACTCCACAGTTATGTAATTAGAGATCAGCCCAGTCAGAGAGACTCTAATCTAATTGATAAGCAGTCAGAAAACAGCCCTCAAGATTTCTCCCTTTGCTTTTCAATATGTGGCCAGACATAAGGTTATAACCTTATGAAAAATCAGTGACCTTATTTTGACATGCCTTAAAATTGTTTTCTTTTTATTCAGTAGTTCAAGATTTTCATACATATTTATTTTAATTGTACAGAGCTTCATGGGCACAAACTCTATGGGACATTAATAGGTATTGAGTATAATCACTTATCAACTTACTGGATGGTTCTATTATCATTGTACATTCTAATCCTTCTAAATTTCCATTTCTTTGCCTATGATTTTGAGACAAAAGGAGAGACCCAAGGCACTTCCTTGTAATTTTTATAATTTGTGTCTGAAAGGGACTTACTTAGCATATGATAACAGTAGCCACTGCTAATGGAAAACATTTAAAAACACATTTTCAGCCTGAGACTCTGCCGATTTTATTTATCAATTACAGTAGTCTCTTAGCAGAATCTTTGGGGTTTTCTAGATATAAAATCATATCATCAGCAAAGAGCAATAGTTTGACCTCCTCTTTCCCAATTTGTATACCCTTTATTTTTTTCTCTTGCCTGATTGTTCTGGCTAGTTCTTCCAATACTATGTTGAATAGAAGTGGTGACAGTGGGCATCCTTGTCTCATTCCAGTTCTGAGTGGGAATGCTTTCAACTTTTCCCCATTCAGTATTATGTTGTCTGTGGGTTTTTCATATACAGCATTTATAATTTTGAGTTATGTTCCATCTATGCCTATTTTGTTAAGAGTTTTTATCATAAAAGACTGCTAAATTTTGTTGAGTGCTTTTTCTGCATCTATTGAGATGATCATATGATCTTTGTTTTTACTTCTGTTTATGTGGTGAATCACATTTATGGATTTATGTATGTTGAACTGTCTTTGTGTCCCTGGGATGACGCCCATTTGGTCATGGTGGATTATTTTTTTGATGTGCTGCTAAATTCAGTTTCCTAGGATTTTATTGAGGACTTTTGCATCTATATTCATACCAGATATTGGTCTATAGTTTTCTTTTTTTATTGTGTCCTTTTCTGGCTTTGTAATCAAGGTGATACTGGCTTCATAGAATAAGTTGGGGAGGATTCCTTCCTTCTTGATGTTGTGAAATAATTTCTGCGGTATGGGTACTAATTCTTCTTTGTAGGTCTGATAAAATTCGGCTGTGAAAACACCTGGTCCAGAACTTTTTTTTGTTTGCAGATTTTTTATTGCTGCTTCAGTCTCATTGCTTGTAATTGGTCTGTTCAGGAGTTCTATTTCTTCCTGATTGAGTCTTGGGAGGTTGTGTGTTTCCAGGAATTTGTCCATTTCCTCAACATTTTCAAGTTTATGTGCATGAAGAGTTTTATGGAATTCACAGATGATATTATGTATTTCTGTGGAACCAGTTGTAATATCTCCTTTTTCATTTCTGATTGAGCTTATTTAGGTTCTTTCTTTTCTACTTCTGGTTAATCTAATGAAAGGTGTATCAATTTCATTTATCTTTTCAAAGAACCACCTCTTTGTTTCATTAATCTTCTGTATTATTTTTTGTTTTCTATTTCATTTAGTTCTGCTCTGACCTTAGTTATTTCTTTTCTTCTGCTGGGTTTGGGATTGGTTTGCTCTTCCTTTTCTAGTTCCTTGAGATGATTCATTAAATTGTTGATTTGTGATCTTTCTGCCTTTTTGATGTAGGCATTTAAGGCTATGAATTTTCCCCCTAGGACTGCTTTTATTGAATCCCACAGATTTTGATAACCTGTGTCTCCTCTGTCATTTAGTTTGAGGAATTTTATGATTTCCACCTTAATATCTTCCTTGACCCAATAATCATTCAGCAGTAGGTTGTTTAATTTCCATGACTTCATGTAGAATTGAGTGTTTCTGTTGGAGTTGATTTCTAATTTTATTCCACTGTGGTCTGAGAAAATACATGGTATAATTTCTATTTTATTAAAATTTGTTGAGACATGTTTTGTGGCCTAAAATGTGATCAATCTTAGAGAATGTTCCATATGCTGATGAGAAGAATGTATGTTCAGTAGTTATTGGGTAGAATGTTCTGTATATGTCACTTAGGCACAATTGCTCTATAGTCCCATTTAAGTCCAGTGTTTCTTTATTTATTTTCTGCTTGGAGGATCTGTCCAGTTCAGTCAGTGGGGTGTTGAAGTCACCAGCAATTATGATGTTGCTTTTATCACTTTGTTTAGATCTAGTAGGTTTTACTTTATGAATCTGGGCACACTTGTTTTGGGTGCATAAATATTTAAGATTGTTCTTTCTTCTTGAAGAATTGCTCCCTCTACCATTATATAATGACACAAATCAGTAGTGTTCCAATACACCAACAAGAGTCAAGCTGAGAATCAGATCAAAGACTCAATACCTTTCATAATAGCAACTAAGAAAATAAAATACCTAGGAATATATTTTACCATGGAGATAAAAGATCTCTACAAAGAGAACCATAAATCACTGAGGAAGGAAATTGCAGATGATGTAAACAAATGGACAAATGTATCATGCTCATGGATTGGCAGAATCAACATTGTTAAAATGTCCATACTGCCCAAAGTGATTTACAGATTCAATGCAATCCCCATCAAAATACCAAGGTCATATTTCACAGATCTTGCAGAAATAAATCTATGCTTCATTTGGAAACAGAAAAGAGCCCAAATAGCCAAAGCAACCTTAAGCAAAAGGAACAAATCTGGAGGCATCCCTTTACCAGACTTTAACCTATACTATAAGGCTATATTAACCAAAATAGCATGGTCCTGGCACAAAAATAACAGAGAAACCAGATACAAAACCATCCTCATACTGTCACTTGATCTTTGACAAAGTAGATAAAAACATACACTGGGGAAAAGAATCCCTATTCAATAAATGGTGCTGCAAAAATTGGATAGCCACATGTAGAAGACTGAAGCAGGATCCATATCTCTCACCACTCACAAAAATTAATTCAATGTGGATCACAGACTTAAATCTAAAACATGAAACCTTAAGCATTGTATATGAAAATATTGGAGAAACTCTTCTAGATACCGGCCTGGGCAAAAAATTTATGAAGAAGACCCCAAAAGCAATCACAGCAACAACAAAAATAAATAAATGGCACTTGATAAAATTAAAAAGCTTCTGCACAGCTAAGGAAACAATCAAGAGAGCAAATAGACAACCTTACAGAATGGGGGAAAATATTCACATGCTATACATCTGATAAAGTGTTAATAACCAGAATCTGTAAAGAACTTAAGCAAACCAGTAAGAAAAAAATCAAGCCCTATTAAAAAGTGGGCAAAAGACATGAACAGAAGCTTTTCAAAACAAGATAGACTAATAACCAATAAACATATGAAAAAATGCTCAATATCACTAATCATCAGAGAAATGCAAATCAAAACCACAATGAGATATCACCTAACCCCAATGAGAATGGCTTTTGTCAAAAAGTCTCAAAACAATAGATGCTGGTGTGGATGTGGAGAAAAAGGAACACATATACTTTTGGTGGGACTGCAAAGTAGTGCAACCTCTATGGAAAACAGTGTGGAGATTCCTCAAAGAACTAAATGTAGACCTATCATTTGATCCAGCAATCCCAATACTGACTATTTATCCATAGGAAAATAAGTCATTTTATCAAAAAGACACTTGGAGTAGAATGTTTATTGCAGCACAATTCACAATCGCAAAGATGTGGAATCAACCCAAGTGCCCATCAATTCATGAGTGGATTAATAAAATGTGGTATATGTACACCACGGAATACTACTCAGCCATTAAAAAATGAATTAATACCTTTTGCAACAACCTGGATGGAACTGGAGACCATCCTCCTAAGTGATGACAAGAATGTAAAAACAAACCACCACATGTATTCACTATTAACTTGGAACTAACCTATCAGCACTCATATGCACAGACGGAAGTAAAATTCAAGGGAAATCATGCAGGTGGGTGGGGGAAGAAGGGGATGGGTAAAAGCATACCTAATGGGTACAGTGTATAGTATCTGGGTGATGGACACACTCATAGCTTTGACCCAAGCAGTACAAAAGCAATCCATGTAACCAAAATATTTGTACCCCTGTAATATTCTGAAATAAAAAAATAAAAAGTAAAAAAAAAATACAATAATACAGGGACTAAAGTGAAAAAGAAATACATTTTCAACCTGTACAACTTCTTTAGTCTTTAATAGTTATGTTTATTATTCTAGATTTTCTGGAAATAAAGTCCTGGTTAAGGAAAATGGAAAACAATTCTAACAAAAATATTCTTCCCTTTAAATAAATGGTAGGTAAACCTATAGTTTTTAACATATTGTTTTCTCCAGGCAATTATGAAAATTGCAAAGCAGAAGGTGATTTTAGTATAATTAACATAAAACAATTGGTATAATGAATTATACAATTTAGAGATAATTGCTGGAAAGTATGCTATGGAAATTCTCACACTAATACTTTATAATTTGTGACCAAACTCCAATATCTCAGTAAATCCCCATGTTACCTAGTTGGACAGAACAACCTAAGGTAATCCAGTATAAAATTCATCTTGATGTGTCATGTGACTTTCATCTCTGTTATTCTTTGCATCCATTTTTTTCTATCAATTGAATTACATTTTGTACCATGAGCCAATGTCAGGCTTCCAAAAATTGTATACCACATATTCTCCTGTGGTTATCTAGTTGCTAAGCAACTAGACTCTGCTTGAGGGCAGAAGGGAAGAGGGAAGGTTCATTGTGAAGTTCTGCAACCCTGCTGAATTCATTAGAACACCATCAGGGGATCCTATATCTTGCTTCTTCTTGAAATTATAAATCAGGTATTTCCACGTGTCTCCTTATAAAACAATGGGGCTTAGAACATGTATGACAATCAAAAAATCCTTAAGGATCCCATTAGTGTCCCCTGGAGTAAGGGGCACCTTAGTTTTGTGGCATGTCTAAGGTAAAGTTTGCCCTTAAGAGTAATTGTATGTGGCAATTTTGTGACTGGTAGCACGTCAAGGAAAACATACAAAAACTTTGCCTGAAAATATACATATGGTGAAACTAGTTTTGCACTGTTTTGCAATTTATTTTATCCTCAGCAATAGTGTCATGAAACTCTCCATATTACATAGGTAAATAGCTTTAATATTCCAAGGACTTACTAGTTTTTCAGTGTATGAACTTGCCACAATTTATCCTAAAATCTCCTATTTTGCAATATTGCCACCATTGTGGCAATGATCCTATATACTTCTTGTTTTTGTTGCTTTGATAATTATCAATAATAGAATTGATTGTTCTGTATCATTATGTATTGTGGATTAACTGCATGTAATGGTTATTTTGGTTCTGCTTCAAAATTCACACTTGCTTTCTTTATATTACTGATTACTATTGTTGGCATGTCCATCTTGTTCCTGACTTCAATGGGCATGGCTTTTGTATTTTACATTTCAAAATAATTTTGGCATTTAATTTCTGACAAAATATCCTCACAAAGCTGAAGAAGTTTCTTTTGATTCCTTCTTTATTGAGAATTTTTTTAAATCCAAAATGTACATATACAGATATGATCATATATATTTTTCTTTCCCCTTCTTTTATAGGAGCAGCTTCCTTTATCTTGTTTAGAATTAATTTGACTTCAAGTAACAGAAACCTGACTAACAATGGCTTAAACATAAAAGGTTCATTTTTCTCGTATCTACTGTGCTGCAATGAAAGGGTCTTACACACACACACACGCAGATAATATCCACATTTTACTGCCAGTCTGTTTCAGTTTGTTAAATGGAAAGTGGAGAATCTTTCTAGGTTTTCTTTTTCACCCTCCACATTCGAATTCCAATTTTGATATCTCTTAAATCTCTCCCCTTTTCCATATTCTCAGAGCCACTGTGTCAGTTTAAGCTGAAATAATTTCTTATAACAATACTCCAACCTAATTCACTGCTTTATGTTTCTGTTCTAGTTATCTTTCGCAGAACTGACAGCAGGACCTTTTTCATATGCTTATTAAAAATGTTGCTCTCTTGCTTAAAGTCCTTCATCAGCTCTCTATCAGCCTCAGGGCTGAGCTCACATTCCCTGACACAGAGTACAAGGCCCTTGGTCTTGCCATTCCCTATCTGGCTAGCTTTGGCTCCCATCAATTTCCCCGATGAAACCAAGTTGCTGGCTGGTCACCGTCTTAGCCACTGAGCTCAAAGCCTGTGGAGAGGCTGTGGTAACGTGTTCTGAATGAACGAGTGGATGAGGGAAGGACTCCTCTAACTTGTTCATCCCTATGTTAGGTTATAGTATGATACTCCTGTTAAAATCAGAGGGAGCAGGAAGGGTCTCTTCCTGACAAACCGTGTTTCAATCCCAAGCGATATCAATAGTGGCTTAAGCCTCTTTAACATTGAGTTAATGCAGTTTTTAGATGAATTGGATGCATAGTCCCATGCAATAGCACAGAAGAAGTCAATTCTGCTCCTTATACTAATGACTCATTTTTACTACCAATATTTGGCACACTAATAAGAATATACTAATCCTATTGCCTATTTACTGCCAGAAAAGATATCAGCTATACTAGCCCTAAAGTAGCTGTCATGGGCACATAGTGTCCAGAGTACCAAAGAATAACATTAAATCATTCCATCCAATGTGCAGATTTGTTCTGTTGTCTAGGGGGCACACTTTGCTGAGAATTAATTCTGGCTGCCTAAAATCTTTAGAAACAGCCATGTTTTTCTTTAGTTTTTTATGGATTGTTTATAAATTCTGCATTTAAACAACTTTCTATGATAAAATCCTATTTGCACTGTTTTATGGCTTGGGATTTCAGATTCTCAGAGTACAGACACTGGAACATATGCAAGTCTGTGCTTTGTAAAAAATTTTCATCCCTACTGTCAAATTCTCTGTAGAGATATACTTGTCTTCCTTCTAACTTCCAGTGAGGGCTGGCTTTATTGCAATAAAATATTTCTCTTGCAACTTACACATTTGTTTTATAAATATAGATCTTGATTTAGTCAATAAAATCACATACTCTCTATACATAAGTTATTTGAAGTAATTTATTTTCTTTGAAGGTTTCCTGTTAAATGCATTTCAGTTTTTGCACCACTGTGTTCAAAATTCTAAATCAAGAGGTTTGAAACTAAAGTCCTAAGTGGTTAAGTATGTCCAGATGGCCAGATAAACTGTGTCAACTTCCTATTGATCTCATTTTTCTCTTCCTTGACCTAGTCCTCTTTCTACCTCAATGAGTAGCAATATTGGACTTGCCTATGATTTGGAGACATGTGCTAACAAAATTTAAATGGTAATTTTTCCAGTGTCAGACCATTATCAAAAAAGGAAAAAACTGTACAAGGAATGCAAGTGTTTGGAGATACA
This sequence comes from Daubentonia madagascariensis, assembly GCA_023783475.1. NCBI lineage: Eukaryota > Metazoa > Chordata > Mammalia > Primates > Daubentoniidae > Daubentonia > Daubentonia madagascariensis. The sequence continues at coordinate 15,351,265 of JAKFHU010001684.1, read as the reverse complement.
TAAAACTACTTTTTTTTTGTATTTTTCTTAGATGATAAGATTTTTATGGATAGGGATTTATTTTTCTCTATTTTTATATAAAGGAGTGTTAGAATACAATTTAACAGGGCAAGGTACTGATTAATAAAAGAATAAAAGATGGATAAACTAAAGCAGAATACTAAAGAAATAGAAAACAAAAGATAAGTGAGGCAAAAATGAGTAAATATCTTGAACACTTAGGAGGAATCCATAGAAGAAGACCTTAGAAAATTATGTATGATTGTAAATAGTTTGCAATAGTTAATAATAGTTTCTTTTTATTTAAGAAAAAATATCAGGTAGACAACTTTCCATAGATGAGGTGAAAATATTCATGAGAGTATTGGGTCCTCGTCGAATAATAGTGTAAGTGGGAAAATTTGGAGAACACGTGGGTGATGGCACTCATTTTTTGTTTTTTTCTAGCCTTCTTGAGGAATATTAATATGTTTCCTTTTTAAAATTTTCCATCCATTTCAACCTTTAGTTTTCCCACTCTAAGGTATGAGAAAAGAGGAATCATTTTTTCGTATCTCCTTGTTTCTGTAGAATTGTGCTCTGATTTTTATGATAAGATCTACCTATCCACTTTAATTGAGGAATTCGTGGAAAAATCAATTTAATATTTTTTATACAAGGTTGTATGGTCTTATTTACAAACCATAGCTATTCCTCTGTTCCAAAATACTTCATTTTACTCAATTATTTTGGATTCATAAGGCCTTATCAAGACCTAGCTGACATACAGATTTAGGTACCTATATATCAAAGATAAGCCATATGTTTCCTTTTTTTTTTTCCATAATTTACTTAAAACATGCAAGTCATTTCCTGTCATTTTACTGTTTTTTTTTTTTTCCCCCAAGAACGACCCGCGTTTCTCAGGAGGCCAATTAACCAGGTGGTGCTGGAGGAAGAAGCTGTAGAATTTCGTTGTCAGGTCCAGGGAGATCCTCAACCAACTGTGAGGTGGAAAAAGGATGATGCAGACTTGCCAAGAGGAAGGTAAGAACATCATATGGATGAAAAATTCCTTGATAAGCAATGAATAATTAAAAAAGAAAGAGACAGTCACAATTCTACCACCAAACACACCTATGTCTGGGGGTATTATTTTCATACATGTGATATTTACTTATGCAAGCCACATATCTGCTGTTTGTATATTCAAGTCCTCCAGGCTTTTGACATCATTTTTTCAGTGAATATTCACATTAATGGCTGATCCGTCACTCCATCCATTATCCCCAGATACTACGGATTCCTGAGGTGCTTTCTTTGAGGGATGCCATTCTGTTCCTGCTTGACCACCTGCCCTGTTCCCACAATGCTTCATCCCACGCTGGATACCATTTGCCTTCCTTTATTTTCCAAAGCATCACTAAAAAAGACTGTTGAGCGTAGCTGACGTTAAGATCTGGAGTAAAGGAAAGACCACTGAGCCCAACACTGAAAAGGCAGCAAGTAGCTGACATTACTATCCACACATGGGATTTGTCATGCAGGGACCTCCTGTCCCTATCTTCCTTGCTATATCTCTTCAAGGAGACCTTCTCTTCCATCTCTTTCCTATTCTTCTTATCACCAAACCCCAAAACCAACCTCTCAACTCTCTACAGTACCCAAAAATGCTTGTCACTTTTTGTAAAAATAATTTTAAACATTTCTGTTGTCTAAATTTTCCTGTCTAAGACCTTGTCCTTTAGGATCAAACAAGTCATTCAAGTTTTGTTGTTTTTTTTAAAACACAATGAGCAATTCTATCTTTAAGATTTGTTCTGCCTTCCTCCTCGTCCTGACTGCTGAAACTACAGCTATTACACCTACTCTAACCATTGTCTATATAAAATTGCACCTCCTACTTTTTTTCTAATTTTACTTTTTAAAAAAATTAGGTCTCACTTAACTGACTGAAATTAAGCATGCTTCCACAGAGGCCGTATACTTTTGTGTGTTTCACCACTATCATTACTTCCCTGCATTTATATATCCATTTCAAAATCTCAATTATATATATCCCTAAGTCTATGACACTATACTTTCTTTCCAAAGTCATGTCATCAATAGTACTGACTTCAAATGAACCAAACATTTTAAATAGTCAGTGAAAGATCCTTACAATATATAGGAATAAAACAAGTGAACATTTTAATTCAGTTAGTTTTTCAGCCTACATAGTAGGGAAAGTCACTTCTGTGCTTCCTTCATCATTTTAATGCCAGACATCTATTTGTGTTTGTGAATGTGAGGTTCCTTATGCCTTCTCAGTGGAGAAGCAGCTTAAATAGCAAGGAGAGTTTTCAGAATTAATTTGTTGGTGTCCATCCTCTTTGTATGGTCAATAACTTTCTTCAAATTTAAGAGTACATAATAGATAATTTTTAAATGTTAATGTAAGAATAGGATATCAGTCATATATTAAAATTTACCCTAGTGTAGGTTAAGGTTAATTATTAATTACTGGGAGTATATATCTGTGTCCATTTAAAAAGAATATCTTTAATTGTAGAATCATTTGAAATTTATGGGAAAATTACAAAGTTAGTACAAAGAATTCCTGTACACCCTGCACCCACTTTCCTTTACTGCTAACATTTTACATGACAATGAAACATTTGTCACACCTAATGAACAGATGTTGACACATAATAATTAAATAAAGTTATTTTGGTTTCACCAGTTTTTCATAAATGTCTTCTTTTAGCTCCAGGATCCAATGCAGGGTATTTATTTAGTTGGGTATGGTAGGCTACTGGCTATTGCTTTTTGTTGTCATGTCACCCCAGCCTTTGGTCTGAGACCGGTTCTTAGTGTTTTCTAGTTTTCATGACCTTAACCATCTTGAAGAGAAATACTGGCCAGGTATACTATAAAATGTCCCCCAAACTTGGATTGGTCTAGTATTTCCTCATATTAGACTGAGGTTATGGGTTTTACAAAGGAATGTTATAGAGCTGAAGTATTCTCATCACATTGTATCAGGGATGCATGATATCCACGTAACAACACTAGTGACCCTGTCAATTTTTAAACATTAAACAAGATCAAGTTGAAAAAGTGATTGAAAAATAGAAAGTTGTAAGAGTGTGTTGCATTTTAACATGTCATATTTCTGAATTAAGCTAAAATAAAACTTAATCAAGACTAGTTTGATTTTTTCCAGTTGACTGTTAGTGTTAGGACATAAACCTGTCAAGTCTAGCTGCTACACTATTCTCCAAATCTGGCCAAATTCATTTGCTTCAAAGTTCAAATAATGCATGCATATCAAACAACCGTATTCAAGCTACGTTTTCAGAATGCACGATATCAAGGCCTTTAAGACAAGATTGAAATTTTGAGAAATCTTACCTCTGCTAATTCCCTTTAAAACATTTTCATAGCTTCAGAGTCTTATTCTCCTATTACTGGCATGATACTGCTGCAGTACTTTGTGTAGCCAGCTAAATATTTTTAAAGTATTAGGCAAATGGAAGTGCTGTGTATGCTTTAAATTGTTATGTTAGAAAGGCTTAAAACAAGGATCAGTGCAATATAGAAATTAAGGTCAGTATTTTTATCATGATAGAAGCATGTACTTTTTCTTGAATTCCTAATCTTTAAATGATATTTCAAAGAAGGTTATTCATCTCTAAGTTTCTATGTATTAGCATAAGCTTCACTTATGCATAATGAGAGGGAAAGAGACCTCTTTACTTGGTGAAGGATAACAGTAAAGACTTTTAGGCAACCATCGACTAAATCAACAACATTGATTCTATTACATTATTTAGGTCTCATACTAGGGAGATGGCCATTGTTCTTGTATAAGCAATTGGTGTGGGGGATGACATTTCCTTGGCTTAACATTTAATAAAATTTGAATAAGGTTTGTGTAGTGGTTCATGCTTAACACATTTATAGTAAAGCTTTGTAGGGCAGCTGCATAGCCTGTAATTACCATGTAAGTAATATGTGACTATTTTTCTTTTGGAGACAAGAAAAGCTTTTCAATTCAAGTTTAAATTTCTGAAATGCTGTGAGAGCTATTTAAACCTTCAACATAGAAGAAGATAACTGTGCCAACCTTTCAGTAACCAGAGATGAATTAAGGGAGTATTTTTTTCCCTTGCCATGAAAATATTTTTAAGTAGTACTCATGTGCCTCTTTCTTTTATTTAGTCTTAAACTCCTGACCTTTGTCAGTAACTACATTTAATGAAATTACGACATACCCTTGGTGAGTCATATTAAAACATTTTCTGACTAGATGAATGTTTCGGTAAGGTAGGAAACATAGCAAGTCTAACAATAATCCTTATGCCCAACCAGGGAAAAGTTAGGTGAACATTTTCCATATGACCAAGGGACAAAATAAGAAGGAGATTTTACATTATACATGTTACTGCCAAAGTATTGATTTCTTTCAGAAACTTCTGAAGATATTAGTATTTCACAATTGAATGTTTTAGGAAGCATATTGACACTGTGCCAAGTTTCACTTTTTTCCCCAGAGGGTCTCAATACATATGTGTTCAAATAAATCAACGCTCACTTATCTATTAGGGACAAGAATTTTACATAAGTATATGAAAATAAAGTGAGTAGAGGAAGCAAGAAGTAAAAAGGCATTTTAAAATAATTTATAATGATTATGATTTTTAAAAGCACTTTTTAAAAAGCATAATTTAAATTGTATAAGATGCGCTTTCAGGTTTACCTACCTTTCTTAAGTGTTTACTGCATTTATAATGCTCATTTTAAGCAAAGTAAATGTACTGTTATCAATTATTTTTTTTTAACTTTATATTAACAAGATTGGGCAATGTGGGAAAGTATTTATGTACTGAATATATTAAAGAAAGTAAACTGAAATAATTTTAGTTTCTTCCTTAGGTACTACATGTTTCTTTTGTAGGAAAACCTAGAATGTTTTGCTTATTAGTACTCTTTTGATGATCAAGTGCCTTCAACACATCTTTTCACAAAGTATTTTTTGTGCTAGAAATTGCCAGTATTTATTATAAATGAGGTGATGTTCCATCTTGCACCACGTTCCATTTTACCATAAGGATGTTGTATATTTGTTATACTCAAAACATATATATGCTGAAGCACTACGAAAAATATCATGTATTAACATAAAGAAACAGAATATAATAAATTTGCAACCAAAGAAATAAAAATAAAATTGAAATATGTCAATACTTCAATATTCTGTTCAATCTAACATTAGTGAGGAGAATTTTTTAAAAACCCTCTCAAAATTGGATAAGAAGTAGTATGATTAATTTAATTGTGATTTCTTATCTGAATATGTCAGAAGAGTTTTTATTTCAGGTGATTATTAGCAGTTTTTAAAGAACTGTAAACAGCAGATTTCATATCCTTCATCAATCATATAATTTTCAGCTTATTACCGTTAGTTAACCCCATGATCTTTTTTATCCCATTTTTACTTATTTTCTAAACTAACTCTAAAGTGACACTAACTTCATCTATAAGGACCTACAGTAGAGAAAGAAATGTTCATAATAGCTTGTCAGAGGAAAAAGGAAATAAAATATGCCATTTACATTCTTATGTATGCCTGCAAATTCTAAATGCAGTTGATGGCTTGCACGTAGTGGATATAATTCATGAATATTTCATAAAAATAGAAAAGGGACTAGAGAATAAGAGTTTCAAGATATATAGAGCAAAATTCTATCAATTTCCCCAAACCCACTGACAAATTCCTTTTTCTAAATTGAAATCTATTTTAAGAGAGAATTTTTAGAGTTTTTAGTTCCATGAATTGTGAGATTCACATAAATACATGATTCTCTAAGAAAAGGAACTGAATAGAACTACTTGTAATTCCTTTTTTGGTGGCATTTTTACACAAAGTGGCTCTTTCCGCTTAGCCCTGGAAAATGTTCCCATGTTAATTGTTTGGAAGCTCCATTGTTTAGAGCATGTGCTTCTGGGATGCAGAGATCCTGAGCAGGTGCTCAGCTACCCTGCTGAGGCAATCGGCCTTCTTCACATATACCGTGTGCTTCAAGGACATGTGGTAATTTGGGCTCCTGATAAATAACCACGCTGATTAGGTTGGCTGGTAAAGCTTGAGAAATTAAAATGGTTTCAGTAAAAGAAGGAAAAAACAAGAACAGGAGAAAAACAATGTACACAAACATTGTAAGTGACACATGAAAAAATAGACTGGTCCTTAAAAGTCAGAAATATAAAGAAAAGGGTAAAAAAAAGTTGTGTGTTTTTTGTGCTATGCAGATGTCTTAGCCATTTCTGTCTGAAAAAATTAGAAACTGCATGGGCAACTACTGTGGAATCTTCTACTACAGATGACAATAGCATAAAGAATATTTAGGCTGTTGCAAGGGATTTTGGACGTTAGGCCTTGTGCTGCCACTGTTGGATCATTTATGTTTAGTTACACTCTTATTTTCTGGAAATCATGTTTGACAGATTTCTTTGCCACCAATTAGGAGTGTGATCTTAAAGAACCTATTTGAACTCTTTATGTTTTACATCCTGAAAATATGGACTAGCAATTCAATGGGAATGATGGTTATCTTATGCTTTGACTCATTTGCACAGGGAATAATTATGCCATACATTCTAATTCAAAGGGTTATTAAAATGATATAACTATTTCAAAGCACTGCAAACATTGTACAATGGATGCACATACAAGGTGCTCCAATGTTATAAATCTACCTGATTGGCATCATTTACCAGTTATACAGATAACTACAAGGAAAAAATAGTTAATGCTGAAAAATATAAAATATATAATTTTAATGTAATAATTACACATTCTCCTTTCTTTGGCAATACGATTTCCATAGAAACACATAAATATTATTTATTTAATAGATATCACTTGTGCTTTTAAATTACATAGATTCATTTATAACTTTTGCTAGCCACTTTGCAAAGCCTGAAAGATGCCACCCATTTTTCCAATTCTAGGAAGTTGCATATCCTCCAGGTATTGTTTCCTAGCCCCAGTGTAATAAGATATCTGGATTGGGACCTTCACATTTCAAACATTATACTGTACTGTTTGTCTACTGGTAATAATAGTAATACCACCATTATAAGAAGATTGCATAACAATAAAAACAAGTATTTTTGGAGGACTTACCATGTGCCATGTGCTCAAATAAATGCTTCTTATATACACTAATTCCATTATTTTAAAGAACAGTGTTATAGCATGGTATTAGTCCCATTTGAGAGATGTGGAAACAGAAGCTTCAAGAAGTTAGGTTTCCAAGGTCACACATTAATAACTGTTAGGCCCAGAACTTGCTTTAGAATCTGTCCAACATGAAATCTATATTTTAAGCTAATGGGCACAATAATTATGTGATTATTAATTGTTTATGGGCTTGAGCCATCTACAGATTTTATATTTCAGATGAAAATTGAGATGATCAGTTAGAAATACTGTATTATGAAGAACTACACAGACATACTACACTGCATTAGAGTTAAGGATAATTTTTAGACTACTTTCATAAGCCATGCATGAAATATCTTCGCATTTTGAAAATTTTAACTTGGAAGAGTGAAAGTTTACTTTTGGGAAACTGAAGATATAGATTTTGTTTACAGACAGGATTAATTGGCAACTTTCAGAGGGATGCCAGAATGGTACTTTTTCTGTGTTTTCATCAAATAGGTGCTAATAGTTGCTGTTAACACAAAACTAATTGCCACTTAGGATGGGGAGTGCAAGTTGCCTGGTCCTGTGACCACACTGGCCCATCTGTTGAGAATCTCAGCTTAGGGACAATGCTGGAACTGGCATCCAATTTGGGTTCTGGCCAGTGGTCAACTAACAAGCTGGGACGCACTTGGAATATGAAATGCCTTGAAGTCAGAGATGCTCTGCTGTCCATTAACTGACAGCTCTTGTGTTGTGTGTGGGCAGAGCCAAGACCAGGTGCCAGTTTGCAGAGCAAAAAGACCTGTCTGAGTGCCACCTGTCATTGGCATGTAGGTAATGTCCAACACAAGAGCCACAGTAGATGTGCTTCTTTCATCAATGTGTGGCATGTTAGAGCATTCATTTAGGCTGAGGACTAGGGCAACATTTTACCTTATGCCAAACTGTAGGACAAGCTAAAGGCTTACCAGTCACTATATCATACCATATCACATAGGCGAATTCTATGGCAACAACTCAAAACAATTAGTAGTACTTTTTATTCAGTAGGAGAAAGAAAAAAACCCAAAAAACTGAAATGAATGGTCCTAAAGGAGAAAATTAAAATTACCCATATACCTTTTGTCTTAATAATGCAGGCAAAACTTAGTTCTAGACTCTATATTTCCTACCTAATAAATATTTTTTGTTTGCTAAAAAAATTTTTGTAATGGTCTCTCAGGAAAATTTAGTATTTGATCCATTATTCAAGTTAACTGGTGTGAATTGAGAAAGAAGGGGAAAAAAACAAAGAATAATTGGAGACCCAGTATTATAATACAATGCCATGATGAATTTGGAATATGTCTTTGTTAGCGTGTGAAGGAGATACAATTGCCAAAGATAAGAGACAGGACAATAAATACTTTCAAAGTATTTTAAGGATATACCCTATTCCACTACAGTAAAGTCAATTGTTGGGGAAATCTCTTTTAGTTGTTACATACTATTAACTCATTGGAGTTTTATTTTAAAAGTATACATTTGGAAGTGAGAAGTTAGCACCAGGGCACAGTGACTCTTTGGTAAGAAATTAGAAGTCCCTTCTGAGAAGGTGATTCATGATATAGATCTATGGGGTAACACCATGACAAGATCTCAGTATAGAAATTATAGTAATTATTCTTATGAGCATGATGTTACAATTACAAAAGGTATTGTAATATCTTTCAACTCATTTCATCAAATGTATAGGCGCTTGAAACCTTTACAAAGAATATCTGGTTGAGTATTCTGATCTTTGCAATTCATACAACAAATGGCACTTGTTATAAAAAATATGTTTGTTGAAAACCATAAATACTCCAAATATTAACCCACATTTTCTAACAGTTTGTCCAGATATTTACACCACAAATAACAGGAAAAAAAAAAAACCAGTAAATCAGGCCTGTTAATCTTTATTTGAGAGATTTTAAAAAGAGAGAGAAAAAAAATTTTATCCTCAATATGAACATAATTTATAGTAAGTTATATATAGTCAAGTTTCTCAAAAGAAAAATAAAAATCTTCAATGTAGACTAATAAAATATTATATTTCAAAAACTATTTCAAAAATAATCAAACATATTCATTGAACATTCCTATGTGTTAATAGTCCAACAAATAAAAAAGGTAAGTTTGTTCTCAATGGTTCTGGTAGGGGGTATGAGATATGTATAATGTTATTAAATAAGGCAAACTATATAAAAACTATAATACATAAAATGCTTTAGGATTTCAGAAAATAAAAGATACTTTATTCCCATGTGACACTAGAGTTGGGTCTGAAAGGGAAAATAGAATTTCCATAAGTGGAGCTGCAAAGGCTATTTCAAAAGAAGGTAGCAGCGTGAAAAAGCTTTGGGAAGTGTATGCCAACAATTAGTGGTTCGATTTGCCTGGGGTACAGAGGAGTGGCGCTTATGGCCACAAAGGTTAGTTGAGACTCTATTATAAAAGCCTTTAATTCCAAGTGAAGTGTTTATTCAGAACACACTATGAAATGGGGATTCATTGAAGCACATTGAATAGAAACGTATCTTTGTCTCTACGTTTAGAAAATTGATTCTTATACTTATATGTAGGGTAACTTGGAGCAGAGAATGTTTGGAAGTACGCATACCTGGTAGGAAGCTGTCTGAAAGGTAGTAAAGGGAATATGTTAGAGTATTTCCTGTTTTCCTATTAATATACAAACATGGATATTAATGCCTTTTTTTCAATTGGAAATTGATTGAATGTCAGGGTTCATGGGAAAAGAGAGGTTAAAAGCAATACTGACGTTTATGACTTGAGTGACTGGTTGAAAGGTATTGTGCTGAATAAATAGAGAAGTCAAAAGATTTATTGGTCAGTCTAATCATTTTTAATCATATGATAGTATTTCATGTCATTGAATCCAAGGTAGAATTGATTGTGAGATCTAATAATACTTTTTCTCTGAGTTAAGGAGGGAAGAAATGAACAAATCAACTATGATATGCCATCTATGATCAGATGATTTCTAATTTCTGAGGTGTTAAAATATGAAAAATGTGCATCTTAAAATGTATTAACTATGGGAGTAATAGCTAATGTTTACATTTACATAGAAGTAATTCACTTAATCTTCACAATTTCCTCATGAAACAGATAATTTTATTACCCATATTTTACAAATGAAGGATCTGAGGGGGGCAAGTTTAAGTGGTAGAGAGAGATTTGAATCCATGACTCCAGAACCAAAGCCCATACTCTTAACTACTATTACAGTAACTCATCTCTAATGGAATTTATATTAAAAAATAATAACAAAAACTGTAATTTTTGAGGGCCCACTGATTTTCTGCTTGGTGGTTACACAGTTTATAATTAATCTTTCCAACAGCATTTAAGTAAGAATCCTTCTTTTAACAGAGGAGAAAACTGAAGCTTAGAGACAATAAAAAACAGGGTCACGGTCACTGAACCCATGGTAGCAAAGCTGGATTTAAACCCTAGGTCTCTCTGATATTTAAAGCTTCTATTCATTTCTCACATTTGACCCAGAACATCCTTCATTCTATGTGTTAGTCAACAGCTATTGACTTTTTTGTTTTTTGTGTTTCTATATAACTTTCTAAGAGAAAATAATGCTTAGCTCATCATTATTGGAATTGTTTATTTATCTATCTCCCCAACTCCTTTTGCCATTTTTATCTTAATATCCGGATCTGTGTCTGATACACGGTGCTCACTGGTTGTACATTTAGTACAGTGGCTCTCATCTAGGAGCAATTTTTCTTCTCCCATTCCCTGAGAGATGTTTGGCAAAATGTGAAGACATATTTGATCGCCACATTTGGGAGATTGGGTACTATTGGTATCTAATGGGTATAGCCTAAGAATGCTGCAAAACGTTTTACTATGCACAGGACAACTTCTACAGTAAAGAATAATCGGGCCCCAAATGTCAATAGTGTTGAGGTTGAGAAACTCTGATTTAGTGGAAAAGATGAATTTGGGCATTGCTCAATTAAATGTTATTTTATATGATTTTTATTTTTGTTGCCCTAATGATAGGGCAAAATAATAAGATATAATTCAAGGAAAGAGATATTAAAGATAATAGTCTTTCCTTATTGCCTTAGATATGATAGTTATACCAAGAGAGTTGGAAAAATAGTACCATGATTGGATTTGACATAAACATGTCATTGAACACAAGAAGAAAGCCCTTTGGTTCATTAATGATTTGAGATGAATGTATATTTTTGCATATTTTCTAGAATATATAAGGCAGGAAGTTTTTCTTCATATTCCTTACTCATCAAATAGTTGCTGAATTGGTGAAACTAATGAAGAGTACCTTAATTGGAGAAGTGTCCGAGCCTTCGTTTTCAAATAGGTCTACTAACCCACAAGTTATGTGACACATTTAATGATCAGAAGTGCCCCTATGAGGCTGTGTTGAATTTATAAATTATTCCATAAACACATTTCAAGAGGAAGTTTCTGTTGGCAGAAGAAAAGAGGAGAGAGAGCCTTTTGAATCTTCCATATCATAGCTCAGACTAAACATCCCTCTGATAATGCAGAAGCCTCCGGTAGCTCAGCTGGTGCTCAGATTGAACACCGATGAAAGAGACATCTTGGAGTTTGTCCAGCAAAGACAGCAAGGCCACTAGGTAAACAGCATGTTTAAAAATCCATTTTACCCTGAACCTCCTGTCCCTTATTGCAGAGTTTCTTCTCGACTCAGAAGAGTGGAAGAAGAAGAGGCTCTGCCTACCAAAAAACTTCTGGTTTGAGCTGTGAGCTCTGTAGATTCTTGTGGATTTAATCCCTAAAGTCTTTTTAAAAATGAACTTCAAATTACAGTTAATTTCTAGCCAAGTACAGGACTGTGAGATATACTCACTTTTCCAAATCCAATGATGCAATTCTAATCTTTTTGTAAAATCAGATTGTCCTGAAAGAATTTAAGCCAGTAAAATAATTATTTCCAATGCAAGGATAATTTAACCTACCTCCACAACTGTATTTGATCCAGCATGTTCTCCTTACTTGCAATATATTTGCATTTTTTACTTCAAAATTTCAAGTTTTATTTAGTTAAAAACTTATTGGAAATAACACCTGCAATATTTTAAATACAACTTAAAAGTAATGAATTTAGGAGGTTGCAGATTTTATTTTATTAAAATCATCTATTAAAAGTTAGTGAGAAAATTATCAAAAGGATTATCGCATATTGATTGAGGCCAATAATAAAAATAATAAGATATTCCTTTCTAATAATTATGAACCAAAGGACAAATCCTCATAGATATACAATGGTTTACGTTTTATCTTATATGAATGTAGAAGGAGGAAGAACATGATTTTACAACATACATATATATCTTGCTCTCAAAACTGCAGAGAACTTTAATATCACACCATCGTTATTCTGGTTTTCAAATAAATTGAAAGTTCCTAGAAGCTTAGAGACAAATATATATTTATATATATATTATAAAATCTTGTAAAAAACTATATTTTTAAATCTCTGAACTTTACTATGTATAGAATTATCTATAATATATAACTTTTAATATATATGGTAAAATCTTGAACATTTCATACATATATTATAATATATTACAAAAGCTATATATATATCACGCAATATATATATTTTAAGAGATTTTACAAGATATATATTTAAAAGTTATATATAATATAAATATATTTAAAGCTTGGAGATTTAAAAAATACATATATTTACAATATTTTACAAGATAAATATATACAAATTAAACGAATATGTTTAAATCTCTAAGTTCTTAAGAGCTTTCTATTTAGTGAAAAACAGAATGACTATAAGGTAACATTAAAGTTCTCTGCAGTTTTCAGAGCAATAATGTAATTATCAGTGATAGGGCAGCACACTGTCTGCAGATATTTATGGTCTAATACTAAACAAAGAAATAGTGAATATCATGTCAGTGATAAAAAAATAATTCTAGTTATAAAATTATAATATTAAGTCCTTTAATTTTAATATTTGATATTAATGAAAGATTTATCAGTAATGAAATATATGCATAATTTTATTATATACTTTTATCTTAAACTTAATTTTTATCTTAATTTTAACTTAATTGTTAGACCTCACTCTTTTATTACTACTGAAGGTCAAGCTTGAACTTCTTTATGCAGACAACAGGTGTGCATGTGTGAAGGGGATATAATATAATTTTTCTCAACCCTCACAAATTTGTAGTTGGGACAGACTCCTCCAGCAAAAGTAGTCCTAGGCTTCCAAAGGTGGGAAAACTGTAAAGTCTACTAGATTCTTCTGGAGCCATCTCTGAGCTGATAAAGGTTGTAAGGGAGAATTACATCCTGTCTTTAGGTGGGAAAGGTGGGGAGGTGGGTAGAAAGACCTTTTGTCTTTGTAAATCCCTGTCCTGCTTTTAGGCAGAGAGGAAAGGCGGAGCTCGCCTGCATCTTAGCTGTTTTTGGCTTAACAATCCTTCATACCCTGGGGAGATACACCCTGGTTTCCTTCATGTGGTTCACAGGATAAACCACAGAACAAGGACAGGTGTGAGCAAAGATATTCTCTGTAACTTATATCTACTTTGAACTATAGGTTAGGTGGTGGCCCCTGGGTCTTGTGAAAAATGGTGTTAATTATGTTAATAGTGATTGGAAGGGATTGGGCACAGAGAAAATATTAGAAGTGAAAAATGATGAATAGAAGATGTAACTTGAACAAACTCAGACAGAGTCAAAGTTTAGAGAACTGAAAATAAAGTGATTCTTAGTAGTCAAAATGTGCTCTGTGCTGTCCTCAGCATCTCTAGCATCTCCATTGTACCGATTTGGCCTTTTGTCATGAGCAATGTTTGATGCTGCCGAGAGGATGCAACCTTGCTCTTCCTGCAAGTGTATGGCCTTCATTTATTCCCTCATTAGCAAATTTTTCACGGCTGCCCACTAGGTTCAATTCACTGTACTGAGCTCTGAGGATACAACTATGAATAAAAGTGATATAGCCATGCCTTCCTTTATGGAGCTTGAAATCTAGAGATGTAAGTAGATACTAAATTAATTCTGTGTCAGGATAAGCAGAAGTAGTTGGGCTAAAGGGAGAGAGAGATGGGAGGCATGGAGAGTGGTTCAGATGTGAAGACCCAGCATAGCCGAAGATGCAAGAGAGAACCTGAGGGTACGGGGGTACAACTGAAGGTGTGAATGTGAGATAAATGATGGTACAGGATGGAAATGGGTAGGTGGCCAGAGACCAATACAGGAAGGAACACATAGGCTGAGCTCAGAAGTTTGAACTTCTTTCTGAGCTCTCTAGAGGGCCAGTCAAGGTTGAACTGAAGCATTTCTTAGTCTACTCCAGGTATATAAAGAAGATGGTAAACTATTATATTCATACACAATTGGGGTTTTGCCAGGCAAGGGCAACATTAAAGCAATGAGACAAGATATGTGGGGACATTGGCAAGCAACTTATTGGCCATGGTGTCTAAGCAAGGTAGAGAAAGTAAGATGATACAAAACATTGACAGAGAGAAATGGAGGAAGCAGTTTAGCCTGTGTACTGATAAAGAGAGTAGGAGACAACCGAGGTTATGGCAGGATTAGACATTTGAACTTCAGATTTCAAAGGTAGAGCCTTTCCAATTGAGAACAAGGATCAGGTCTTGCTATTAGACAATGACCAAAGGGAGGTGGAGAGAATAATATCACTGGAGGAGGATATATGAGCGACATGAGGGACAGCTATGGAAAATGCCTGGTAACATTTACTGGGTATTTACTATATGCCAGGTGCATGTCTCAACACTCTAAATGTATTAACTCGTTTAGTCCTTACAACAGCCCTGTGAAGTAGGTCCTATTAATCATCATCTTAAGAAGGAAGAGATTCTGAAGATTCCATTGAAAACCTGGATGACATTAGATTCAGTAAAATCGGGTTTTGTTTTGTTTTGTTTTATTTTCATGAGAGAAGATAACTTTATTCCAGTGTATCAGGTGCTGAGGAGTTGTTTGGCATGGTCAGGATGGTGCTCTTTACTTTCCTTCTTCCTTCGCCCTTACACCAGAGGCCAAACCCTCAGGAAAAGTACCAGATTTCCGTTAATGCATGGAGGATAAATTTCTGAGAATGACGATAAGGAAGTTTTACAAATCGGGATACAGGTAGTTTAGGAAGCATGGTAAAAAATGTGGTGGAGATGGTCACAAAAACTTTATGAGGGGTTGTATCAGAAGAGATGAAGCTCATTTCAGAGAAGGCGAAAAATAAAATAAGATAACAAGAGAAGATGGAAACTTGTGTGGTGACTGAGGACACCAGGCTGTGAACTTTAGAGTTGGCCATAAATTTGCCATGAGAATTAATCACTGAAGTCCTCTGTGTCTGCCATAGGAGTGGAAGATGGGAAAGACAGGGGCACTCTGAAGACAGCCACAACCTAACCTGGTTAAAACCTGGAGGGATTTCTGGTTTTGGGTGAGCAGGATGCATTGGCCTCTCTGGAAGGGGCCAGCTACAGATTGGTTTAATTGCCCACACTCCAGACAGAGGCTCTAGTTCCAAGGTGGTTGGTACCCGGGATCCCTGGAAGCAGTTCAAGTTCTGTTTTTTTGGCCTAGCCAAATCTGTACTTCATTACGTCAACTATTGTTGTCCTATTGTGGATTTTTAAAAAACATTTTGTGTGTTTGTTTTTGCTTAGCTTTTTAGTTTGAAAATGCCTTGCTGTCTAGGCTGTGGTAAAGAGAGTCTAATACAGGGGTTTGCATTTATGGGTCAGCCTGACAAGGAAAGAGCCACCAGAGGCTGAAAGTAACAAAGGTTGAATTATTGAAAGCCAAGAGAGACTAAAATATTGTTTGGTTAATTAAGACAGGGTAAGAATGCCACCATATTTCAAATTTCATTTTGGGTTTCTGTAGAGGCTTCCAGAACAGAACAGCAAGTTCACTTGAGGGATGACCTTGGCTTTTACTATTTCCTTACAAGTCTAATATCCTAAGACTTTTGTTTTCTTTCCTTTTACAATGAAAGTTATGACAATTTTCACTTTTTTTAAAGGATATCTGTCTCCCATACTTCTCTAAGGTGCCCTGCCCAGAAATTGCTTCCAACCTGATCCCTGAGTGAATAAGTATAGATTCACTTCACCAAAACTGTAAACATTAGCCTGCATTATAATTGTAGATAAAAGGAGTGGTGTGACTTAAGGTTGGCTATAGAGTGTAGACTCAGTCTATATGACTCAGTCTCCTTTTTTCAGGAAAATAGTGGCCTATTGTGTTCATTTTGGGGTCTCAGACCTCAAATGTGATTTAAGAGCTTGCCTGTAGGATACACCTTAAATATTAAAGATTAAGAAAGTATCATGTGGAATTTAGGCTGCCAAAAAGTGCTCATGTGAGTTTTAATAACAGTTTTAAGTGTTGTCTGTGGAAGGATTTTGTTTGAAAAACTGTGAGTGAAGAGATTATTTTAGCAAAATTGAGCAACTTGTCCTATTTTAGACTGTCAAGAGTGAAAGACACAAAAGATTCTCCAGGGAAGTTTATGTTTTATAGACTGGTGCCTTGACTAAAAGTTGTGAGTTATTAAAATGCCCTTTTTTCAGCAATTGAAAAACATTGTCACTGAGTTCTAAATGGATGTATCTCCATGTCCTTAACAGGGTAACTACTGATTAGTTGATGGGTATGTCTTAGTAATCAATAAATGATTCCATAAGATTAATAAGTGATTTGTATCATTAAAATCCTCGTGTTGAAAGCAAAGCAATAGACTTTATGACATTTTCATATAAATCTCCATAGTGAAATTTTTATTGAATTATGAACTATCGAATGCCTGTTGTTATAGATCTTTACTTTCTGCAAGGGTCTAAAAGTTATAGGTTGATATTCAGCCATTTGAACTGAATGGAAGTATTTTGAAAATTGAAAACAAACTTTTCAAGTTTTTTTAAAAGGAAAGAAACATTTACTCACGTAGACATTAAATATTTCCTGGTTCAATTCATAGTTTTTACTATTGGCCAACTTAATGATGAATAAAGTAAATGCATAATAAAATTTTAAGTGCTAATTCAAAACACTTGTGCTAGAATTGAAGCCACAATATAATAAGAAATAGTAGGTGATTTAAAAAACTAAAAAATGTTGAGAAAATAAATTTCCTTCTGTGTAAAACAAAGGTGCTTTTGAGAAGAGAATTGCCATTCAGGAAGTTTTATAGAGTCCTCACATAATTCAAACAAGGTGATGAGATATACAGACTTGAAATGAGCGTGGTAAAATTCCAGTTTGTAATAAAAATTTTGGTTTATATTTCTTTATTTCTTTTCTCCTCCCAAATTCTATAGTCATTATGGAAGGCTTAGGAGTCCCTAAATTATCTGAATTTTATTCATAAAAGCCAGAAAATCATGAGAAGTTCCTACCCTAGAGGCTTCATGTGCATGAAAGTTTCAAAGTGTGAGTAATGAGAGAAATATGGTTGTTATAAAGTTTTGCCAGTTTTCCTGTTTTGTTTGATATTTTCAAAGTAAATTTAGATTTATAGGAAATCTTTCCACTAGGTATGAGAGCAGGTTTGTTTATGAGGAAGAAATAAAATAGATTCTTTTATTTAAATTTGGAAATTATTTTAGAATGTAGTGCTTTGTTTCTTGCAAAATGAATAACAATATTTTTATTTTGAAGCAATTTTAAGATTATTCATCAAAAATCACACGCAAACGGATCTTGCATACAAACTGTTGCTCTAAGTATTAAAATAAATTAATTTTGTTTTGTTTATTATTTAGCTGAACAGACGGTAATGGTTTTGACACAATTGTTTTCATTTTCTTTTTCCTTGGGAAAAACCCTGCAAAAACACAGAGCTTCTTTTCCCACTTTGTCACAGCTGGTTACCAATCAATCTCAATTTACGGTACAGTGATGATAGCGCATGTTGTCCAGGGGCCAAATCTGATTGGGTTGCCTTTTTTCAGCAGTGTTTCATATCAGAAAAAATAAGGTATTTCTATGGTAGGGACTGTCAGCACACGATTGTACAACTGTCATTAATCAAACTTGGCAACAGTGACTGAATTTATATAAGTCCAAGACTGGCAGATTTCACAATGAAAATCACCCAATTTCTATTAGAATTTCCCCATTAGTAATGTTTTTTCATCTGTTTCTTTTTTTTTTTTGGGTGTTAATTAAAGTCAACAATACCTCCTACATGTTGATCATATATAATATTATGTCATGTTATGAAGTAGCTGTTTTATGCCAAAGTGTACTCCAGTTACTTAAAATTTATTCTGGACTATTTAAAGAAGAACAAAGGCAATTCAAAAAATTTAAGTACCTTTGATTGTTTAATAAGAGAATAATGTTAATGTATGCACTTAGGAACATTTATGAACCTCCTAGAGTTACAGTTGGTTTTAGAGTAATATTGAGAAAAGTATTGGGAAAGTTAAGTTCTGGAGTTTTTGAAACTGGACACAAAGTCACTGATATGTAAATACACACTGGCCTAATGCACACACACGCAGGGCAATAAACACACACAACAAAAGGAAGATGTGTGTTGCTGTTTATTAGAAAAAGAAATGTACTTATATAGTGTTCCAGTGCCTATATAACTTGAGATAACAACCTTAGCATCCTCTCGGCATCCTTTTCTGTAAAATTGTGTTTGGAAATAGGCATTTTCTTGAAGTTATTTTTTGCGTAGAATCATATCTTAAACCCTACAGTGCACTATACAGATCTCTTTAAACATAAGGAACTGTTATTTCTAACTTTTCATATCACTCTGTCAATATTTGCTTTCAAGGAAAAAGTGAATATTTCCCCAATTATCCAATGTAGTGGTGTAAAATAGCAATGAGATTACTATTAAACACATACCAATTTATCCAGAAAGAAAAAGAAGAAATAAGGCCACATTTATTGAACCTGTGGAAATATTTGACACCTAATTGCTTGTCAAATATGTAGTTTTAGGAAGCATATTATTGTCTCAGGAAAACATGAACCATTAGAGAAAGCAGACTGGTAGTAGATACTTATGAGAATTTTTTTTTCCCCCAACTATAACTGCCTCCCTGTGTGGCCTTGGGAAAGGAACTTTGGGAAAAGAACTTTGCCATGTTTTGCTTCAGATTGTCTAGATATGAAATTAGTAATGACCCAAATATTTACTTTCTAGGTTTTGAAGTTAAATATAATTTATTTAAAATCAGTCCTTATATTTCTCGAGCTTTGGCAGATAATAGTTAATCTGATCACAATTGTATGCCTATCATTTCTCTGACCTGAGACACTTTTTACTGTGAATATTTATAAAGGTACCATAAACTGCTTGAGTCTTCAGGGTTCTGGGTACTGTCAGGATTCAGACTAGAGATGGGCACAGTCGTTCAGGGGTGTTGCAAGGAACAGTACTGTGTCCAGTTGTATGATGTACAGTTGTATTAGGCTTGTTGGGTAGGCTGTGTGATGAAGCAGAAAGAGCTTGTACTTTGGAGTAAGACAGACCTTGATTTGAAAATCCAAGTATGTAAAAATGTCAAGATTTTAAATGATGTCAATTGTTCCAAAATTTAAAAATATTACTGGGCCAATACACACACACACACGTGCACACACACACACACTCTCTCTCTCTCTCTCACATACATGCAACCACAGATTTATAGTAGATAAGGTCAACTTCTGTACCCAGGCCATGAAGCCTGAATTCTAATAACAACGCAGCCATTAAAAGCTTAACTGTGATATTGACTGTTTATTATTTGAACCTATCAAAAAGAATTCTGGGGAGCAGCTTCCATTTTGGTAGTATATCAGCTGCTTACTTTAATTTCCTTTCATGGATTCATAGGTCATGATTTTTAAAAATTGAATTTTTATATTGTCTCCCGGTAAAAAGCTGTAACCTTTGTATTATGGTTGATGAAGATTGTGCCAGACAGTCTAGATTCTAATGTGGTCTAAACCTTTGCTACTGATGAAGTCCAGGGCACTGGATAACAAAGTACTATTTTCTAATATTAAAATTAGGACATTAGGCTTAATAATTTTTCTATTCTTCACTATGTCTCAGAATTTATGATCTGTTAGTTTGTTAGAATAACCAATTTCCATATATTTTCTTATTACTGCATAACGAAAGAGTCTTTTTTCTTAATCCCAGAAGTACTTTGTTTAAGCTTCAAATGTTCTCCATTAATACTAATATTTTTGGATTTGCTGACTATATGTCCATGTTCACTCATTCATATTCTTTGTGGTTTTCTAGACTTAAATAATATTCTTTGAAATTATTATTTTTGCACATGAAGAGTTCAATGTACTTCACCTTTCCAATTTTTATGTCTGTAATTCCTTTCGTAAGAAACAAGGAATAAATTTACATAATATCCCAATTATTGCTATACCAGATTTTATTAAAATATAAGAACAAGCTAAACGGTTTGATTTCGGGTTGAATCTTATATACCTTAATGTTATAATTTTTAAAATGAGGGAAATAGTAAATTCCCTCTTTATCTACCAGAATTGTTTTGTTTATACGAAACAGTATATTTGAGAACACTATGCAAACATACTTGTATTGTCATTATTTTATTTTCATAAGACATGTGACTTGAAACCATCCTAACTGCTAAAGTAATGATATAATATATTTGAAAGCAGGGAACAAAACACAAAGCTGACTTTATTCTCCCTTAGTTTTCACATTTGTGTTAGGCATTCTGCTAGAATTATTTCATTTATTTTGGTGGAGGGAGACAGTATTTATTGGTTCACGTTACTAATTTACAGAGGGAAATTTATTAATGATAATATGTAAACCAAATGTGTAGATTGCTGCTCCAGATTTGCTAACTTCTTTATTTTAACTCTATCTCCATGTAGCTAGTATCATTTATATATTAAATATCCCAAGTTCTTCCATTTGCAGTATTATGTTGTTATCAATTTAATGTACATTTCAGAGCTAATTGCTGGTGTATAAACCAAACCACATTACAATGCTTCTTGATATAACAGATTGGTATATTTCAAATTAGTTAATCTTTCAGTTCTGCGTGTAATTATTTTGCTGGTAACCATGCTATAAATGAAAAAGAAATTTCAAGCATTTGTTGGTGCATCGTGATTCATTTGATAAGCATTCATTGAGCACTTCCAAGATCTTAGGTGCTGTTTGTTAAGACTTGGGGTATATAGTTCAGAAAAAGAGAGAACCAGTCCTTGTTCTCATGGAGCATACATGCTCTTGGAAATGAGGAAGACAGCAAAGAAGCAAACAAAAATGTGGTAAAGATATGTGCTTTGAAGACAATAAAATGTATTAAAAGTAACAAAAGAAACATGAAGGAGCTGGGCGGGGTGGCTCACTCTTGTAATCCCAGCAATTTGGCAGGCCAAGACAGGAGGATTGCTTGAAGCCAGGAGTTGGAGACCGGCCTGAGCAAAAGCGAGACCCTGTCTCTACAAAGGATAGAAAAATTAGCCAAGTGTGGTAGTGCATGACTGTAGTCCCAGCTACTTGGGAGGCTGAGGCAGGAGGGAGGATCACTTGAGCTCAGGAGTTTGAGGTTGCAGTGAGCTATGATCATGCTGGGTGACAGAGCAAGCCCCTGTCTTAAAAAAAAAAAATTGAAAGCGAAGAATAAAAAGAAAGGAAAGTAATTCTAAAAAGTGACTGGATTGGTGGACAGAGTTAAGTTACACTGTTAGGCAGGGAATACATCTTTGAGGGAATGCTATTTGAGATATCCTAAAAATCAAAAAGGGTCAGCAAAAGAAATGTAGGGAAAGAGCATTCCATGAATTTGCAAGAGTAGTACAAAGACAGTGGCAACTGGGTGCTTATGTTGAATAAGGAAAAGAAGAGCTCTATGGTTGGAACAGGGTGAACATGAAGTTTGAGAGGTAGGCAAGGACCACATTATCTAAATCTTTGAAGACCATAAAGAAATGGATTTATTCTAAGGGACAAAATAAGAAGCCATTGGATAGTTTCAAACAGTGGATTGACATAATCATATTTATGTTTGTCAGTCAGTGAATTTGTACTGATGCTCTTAATTTTCCTTAAAACCCTTAGATTACATAATTGCTATACAGTGGTCCCCTCTTATCTGCAGTTTTGCTTTCTGTAGTTTCAGTTACTCTTGATCAACCACAGTCCAAAAATATTAAACGGAAAATTCTAGAAATAAAAAATTTGTAAGTTTTATATGGTGCACCATTCTGAGCAACATGATAAAATCTTACACCGTCCCGCTCCGTCCCGCTTGGCATGTGAAACATCCCTTTCTCCAGCATATCCACACTGTGGATGCTACCTGCCTATTAGTCACTTAGTAGTCCTTTCAGTCATAAGGTTGACTGTCTTGTGTGGTGTGTATAAGGTTCAGTACTATCTGTGGTTTCAGGCATCCACTTGGGGGCTTGGAACATATCCCCTGTGGGTAAGGTGAGAGTATTGTATATGCATATGGGTTGCTGTTGTTAGGAATAGTTGACTTGAAGATAAGATAATTCATTTAAAACCCCAAATTCAAAAAGCTATCTTGCAAGAGACACAAAGAGTAGTACTATTAGTACGTCTGGTAATACCTTTTGGAAGAAATGTTTTGTGTTTTCATATATAGAAGATCTTCTGATAGTCAGATGTTCAAAGGTGGAATAGGCCACTCGTCATAGGAATAGGCTGGAAGACTGGCTAGTTGCAAGTTACCGGCAGGATTTAAGTGTTGATGCATGGTTGCAGAAATGACATTTTAAAGCTTTCTTTCCGCCTAAAGAGTCAGTTGTCTTATATATATTCAATTAATTTGATGTAAATCTTTAATATAAATTGCTGATAATATTTGCAGTCTTTTCTCAGGCAAAGATCCAGTGGAAAATGAGAATTTAAAAGAGTCTGAGCATTCCAATAACTGAGAGTTCTTAAAGTCTGTTTGTTTTTGTTTGTTTTCAAATTACAACAACTCTGGATTATGGGACATAACGGGACTAGTGTATTATAGCACTTATTTCTAATTGGAGGAAGCTAGGACATGGCACTGGGAAATGTGTGACAAAGCCTCAGAGGTAGTTCTGATGTGGGAACTACCTCATGTAGGTAACCCTCATTCCTTTTAGCTGAGAATCATCCTCCTGAGCTCTAAATCCTATAAAGGCCTGTATCCCCAACTTTTGATGCAGTGCTTGATATGCAAGAGATATATTGTAAGTCCTTCTTGAACAAAATAATGAAATGTTTATTACAATCTTCTCAAACTTCAATGATCATCAAGGGGAAATTAAAAGGAGACAATGCTAAATGAGCATCTACTACTTCATATGAACTATGCTAGGCACTATAATATGCAAGATCATTAAACATTATCACCCAAAACCTTTTTTGACTCTGAAGCATACCTGTCTCACTAGCAATGGGCTCAGTACCTGATTGCATGCACTTTCTATAATTATAAGTATTCTAACAAGAATCTCCATACCACCAGACCATTGTCCTGTCCATAGTTTATAACCTATATCAGAAAACTTGTTCTATACTTGGAAACAAATTAGCTTTACTATTTGCGTATATTGACACATTTTTGAAAGGTAGTCTCTTTTTTTTTTTTAGTTACTAAGGTTAATTCATTTTATTCCTCCCAAGTAAAATGTCATTTTTAATTTTTCCTATGGACAAAAACTGCAATCATATAATAGAATGCTCAATTACTTGTCTCACTGATCAGGATATCTTTAATTTTAAAAAAAACCTTAAAAAAAGATAAAACATAGTGTTGGCATTTCTATTCTTGTTTTCATGCTCCTTAAAATGATAAAAAATCTCAGGTAGTCAGATTTTATACTTATTTGATGTTCAAATATTATATATTCTGTAATTTCTAAATAAACCTTTTCTTACTAAAGCAAGAGATAAATAGCTTTCACACTGTGTTTGTCCACTCTGCTGTTGCCTATACAATGAATTTCTCTAATATTAAGTAAAATTTTGTCAAAAGATAGAAATAAGTGTTTGATGAATGTGAAATTATATTTCTATCCAACCTATGTAGTTATGTGTCTTATATGTCTTAAGTTAACATTTAAAAATTAAACCATTTCCCTACAGGGAAGAGGTACACAGAGAGTAAGAGAAGTGACATGTTGTGAGGGCTTGAATTCTGGTTTTTTTCTTTAGTAATAAAATTACTTTGAGCAAGTCATTTCACCTGAATGAGTGTATGTTTCCTCATTTAAAAACTGATAGTTCCTGATTCAGAATATGTTTTTAAGGATACTATGAGCAATATGTGCCATCTTTTTTTTAAACTGAAGTAACATACAATTTTTTTCTTCAATGACAAATCAGGAATAATATACGATATAGATATCCTTTAACAACTTAGAATCATGGTTTCACATGTGTATTGATCCAGAAAGGACTTTATAGACCATCAAGTTTATCTCCCCTCTTTAGCTTTTGAGAAAACTCAGTTACAGAGAAATGAAGAGACTCCCTGAAAGTCAAACAACAAGAAAGAATAACAAAATTGTAGCCAGGGATTCAATTTTTTTGAGATGAATTGGAAATGTCTGCAAAATACATTGTTTGTATTCAATGTTTATATTTCGAAGCTAAGCATGTCACGCAGAACATAGGCTAACTGTAGGGAAGATAATTTTTATTAGACATTAAATATCTATACAGTAACTTTTTGGAAGCCACCATCAAAACGATTTTTATCATGTTTTTTGACAAAGCTAAGCAGAGACTGTTTCTCTGTATTGTTACTCTTTTATGCATCTTAGCCTAGTACTTTCCCTAACCTGTAAATATAGCCCATAAGAAAGCCCTAATAGGTAAATATGGCAAATTTGGTGTCTTGAGGTCATTCACATTTGGCTGGCCTTCATCTCAGCAGGAAAAAAACTATTCATCATGTATCAACTAGTATTTCTTGAGCTCCTAGCAGGTGTAATAATAATAGCTAACATGTATTTCACTTTTTGTGTGCCAGTTTTAAGTACTTTGTATATAATAACTCCTTTAAAGCCCGTATCCACTCCATGAGATAGATGTTATTTTTAGCACTATTTTGCTAATGAGGAAATACAGACCCAGAGAATTTAAATATCTTGCCCATCATTACAAGCATAGAAAGAAGCCGAGTCCATGATGAAAACTCTGGCCCTTTTGCTCCTAAGTCTGTGCTGTCAACCACTTGGTTGTACTACTGGATGTTAAAAGCTCTATGATTGGGAGTGTGGATATCACAGTGAGTAAAGCAGACAGCATCTCTGCCCTCATCAGAACAGAGAACAATACAAAATGTAAGTAAGTGCAGAATTATTAGTGTAGCACTAAGTTTCAAGGAGGTAGTAATTAGATTTTTCTGATATAGTAATAGATGGTTTCAAACAAGAGTAGTAGATATGTCTTATGACAAAGTAAGTAAACAGAATTTTAAGGCAAAACATGCAGACAGAAAAGTAACTACGATTAATGAAAGTATAGAGTGTAGATAAGTTTAGTTGACATTAGTATGAAGACATTGCTTTTTGACATGCCAAGGTCTATAAAACAGAACTAGTATTAGTCTGTGTCTTAGCATCTGATAAAATTAAGCTGTTTTATTCTTTTAGCTAAAGCTAGAAGTAAAAGACTTCCAAATATGGCAGTTTTAAATGCAAGCCTAAAAAGTTTATTTTTGCCCTGAAAACAAAAGACAGTCACAGCTAGTTTTACTGAGACAGAACCAATTAAAATAATATTTTGGAAACATAAATCTAACTGTGGTATGTCTCAGGGAGAGAAACAACGTGACGAATCAGAAACTCTTGCAAAGATGTGTGTTTGAAATAAAAACCATTGGTGAAAATCAAGAGAAAAAAATCAGATTTGAAAAGCATGAAAAAATAGTATCTTCTTTACTTTGTGTGTTAAATTGTAGTTTTGTAGATGTTAAAATTTTAGAATTTTTTTCTGAACCAACCTGTTAGTCTCCTCATTAATCAAATGGAGGTGAGACAATAAATACATGAGAAAGAGCTGAGGATGTGCATTTCCAAAAATCACTCTAAGGCATGTTGACATTTCAAGAGTTAATTTTGCCAATTAAAAAAAAATGGTTACTCCCTCTTAATTATTTTAACTAATGTCCACTTTGTCCATTTGCCAACAAATAAGAGAAAGATTTTCTTTTTAAATATATTTCAGCTTTTTTATATTCAAGATACCTTAAAAAACCATATTATTGAACACAGTGTGACTTACAAGATGATGGAATGTAACTCACCCAGAAACTGAAATGTATACTATTTTCCTTGCTATTAATAGTTAAGAGCTACCAAAGAAAGATCAAAGTGCTGATAGTGCCTGTCATAGTTTTGAAGCGGCAAGAATTATATACACATATAAAATACAGAAAACTAATCATCAAGTAGCCAGAGATCAGATGTGAAATTAATTATTTTATTAGCAATACTTTTAACCTAAGTAATTATACTTTGTGGCTGATTACTGTGTATGTGTGTGTTGTACAAAAATAGAAAAATGAAGATGAATACTTAGTGTTATTATCTGTATAACCAATACTACGTAATAAAACCCGTTCATATTCTACACAGGTATGACATTAGAGATGATTACACACTGAGAATTAAAAAGGCTATGAGTACAGACGAAGGCACCTACATGTGTATTGCTGAGAATCGAGTTGGAAAAGTAGAAGCCACTGCTACCCTCACAGTCCGAGGTAAGAAACTCAAGATGTCAAATATGATTGAACCAGGAGACTATTATTTGGTTAAATTAATAAGTGAACTCACAATCAAAATAAGAGGTTATGCTCTTTTACTGTTATATTAAAATGCCTAGATTTTGTGTCCTCTCCGTCATTAACTGAAATAAAATTATTTCCAAATTTGGGTTCCAAGTGATGATAATTTAGAAAGATTAACTCTTATTTAGTAAATAATAGCTTAAATGGTTTCAATCTAATAGTTTATATGGTTTAAAAGTAAATCTTAACAATAGAAAAGATTTACACTAGTCTCTTACATTTCCATTGCTTTCAACTATTTACTGCTTTTAAATGTCATCAGTTTCAGAGATACTCTGTTTTCTGTTCACAAGTTTGTCACTTTATACCAGCAGAGGACTGTTTTGAAATTCTTTTTTTATGTCAGCATTCGAAAAAGCAATCTGAAAAAAACCTAACAATGTTTCCAAAGGTGAAAAATGAATACAGAGGAGCTCCACCATGGAGCTAATCTGATTTAGAGACTGATTTGTGAAGTTCATTGGCCTTAAATAATTGAAATAGTCAGTGCCGCTCTTGTGATAACTTTCACTTTCTGGGTGTCGTGCACTTTCTCAGTCATGGAATAATGTTCATTTATAGACTTACTGGAAATTGCTTAGAAGTGAAAAAAAGCATTACTTAACTCTACAGTTAACTAGAATGAATTAACTGTCTTCCTGTTTGAACATGTTGATCACATGAGGTAAATTACATAGTCCAAGGTACCAAGCAGTACCATGTAGTCAGTTATACTTATTCTTGCCAAATAGGCATTACCTATAGCATCATCTACACTCACAGAACTTCAAGCAATGATAGGCAAGCACATCTTTTCTTCCACTACTAGCTGCACCTTCTCCTGTCATCCTTGTTGATAAGGAGATTGGCTGCATGCTTTCATCCAAGTCTCTGTTACATCTCACCGTGTGTAGTCATACCTCTGACCTTGTGCAGCTTTGCTCCCAGAAGGTTTCATAAGGCTAGGGAAAAGGTTTGGAGGAATTTGGATTGCAAAAAGGTGTCAGGGATTCTCAGGTTAGTCTTCCATCTGGTAAGAAAAATGATTTTTTGCCAGATGTACAATTTGGGCTTCAAATCATACAAAACTCACTTGCCTCCAGGTAACTATTAGGAAACAGGCACTCTAGATACCTGGAAAAATGCTGATGCTTTCCCTACTTCTCAACTGCTCCATTCCTATTCAACTTGATCTGTTTTTTCCTCCTCCACACATCCTAGTGTAAACTTAGACACAAAACAAATTTAGACAAAATTGATAAGCTAGTTGCTTAAAAATATTTTCACTCCTCATTAGTTAACAGATCATAAAAGGATATGATCATATATGAATCAAATATATATACTGATTATATAAGATCAAAATATGATACCCTTTGTAAGCCAATGAACACTATTTAACCTACACTTTCTGTAGGTAATTTTATATGTTTGTTTTTAACCAAGCAGCTCTTTGCAAAAACAATTCACTTGAACAAATTATCTCCAAAGTTTGTGGGGATAATTCCATTTTTTTCCTGAAATAAATGGAAAAAAAATAAACAACCTACCAAGAAATGTTCCATTCAAAAAATATTTGCTGACTAAACAAATGGTGAGAAAATGTGAGAAGTTGTTTGTTTGTAGAAGCAGCAGGGTTCCTTTTATACTTGAATGCTTGGATGAATGAGATTTGAAGGGTTGTGTTTACTTTAAGATCTTTCCCAGCTAATTATTTTCAAAATTTTTTGAAAGTTTCAGGTTTAACATTTCATTTACCAAAGCATGCCCCTCATGCTTAAATGTTTGAAGCTAACTTACAAAACTAGTAGAAAGCATTATTTGTTCTTAATAGGATTTTTTAAAACATCAGCAAACCTTAAATGGTCTCTTTCCTAATCTGTATCCTGTAGATGGATTACAGTGTTTATTCTGTGTGTTATGTATTTATCACTTGTCTAAGACTAAAACCTCAAAAACTGGGTCAAAGAAAAAAATCTCCATAATATAATATAACGTGCAGTAAAACATTGTTTAAAAACTTTTTTTTTAACCTTTGAAAAGCAGTTGGGATTTCTCATGCTAAGAGGTTAACAGGAAAAAAAAAACCCACATTATTATCTATGACTTATTTTTTTTCTGTGCTCATTTTCCTATGCACATAAATGAAATATTCAGCCTTTCTTGGATTGTTTTATTAGAACAGGGTCAACTGACCCAAGAGGCCATGTCCATTTCATCCGTTTAATGCAGGGACACAGTTTAGTTTAATTTGCTGATTTTGAAAACATCCACCTGCTGCTTTTTTTCAGGATGAAATGTTGCTATGTAGCAAAGACAAGAAGTTTTATTGTGATGTTTCTGCTAAAATTTTATCATAATATTCACATTAGCCAATTGGGGAAAAGGTAAGGGAGTTTTATTGTCAAAATCTGAAACAGATCTACTCAGTTGTTTTCCATTTAAAAAATATGGTTAAAAGAAAGACTGTAAAATGAGGCCTAGTCCCTTTACTGACTTTGCAAGTATAAAATTAGAAAGAAATAATGCTAGTGAACAACAAACCTCCTAGCAATTATATTCTAATCATATAATTTATTATCTAATAGAACTGTTTAAAATGGATCAAAAATGACAAACACAAACTGCATGTTTGTAAGCACAATTTTTCCCCATTTTTCAATGGTTTAATTGGCTTTGCATATATGAATCTCAATGGAAAAGCTATCTTGCTTCTAGGGCAATAAGGCCTTAAGATAATAGACTAAAGTGAAATAGAAACATTTTACCTATCTGAAACTTGATTTCTCACCTTGATTTCTTTTCTCTCTTTAATATCATAGACTCAAATGCCTTTTTCTTTCTAAAAGAAACATGTTTGAAATTGAGCTTGAGGTGGCAAGCTGAAAAGTGAAAATTCAAAGATGAAAGACAAAGTTCTTTTTCTAGTAGACACTGGCAAAATTAAGAGAAATTTCGTCAGTTAGAGTAAGGCACAACTTTATGATGTTAGTCTGTTGCCTTTTTTTTGGTTGTTTTTCATGGGTTCTGCCCCCCAGTCTTCTGCAAAAAGAAAGAAATTGTGGTACGTTGGGTAACAAACTTCTCTTTTCCTCTTGCTATAGCAAACACACCATATACTGTAGGACACAATAGGATTTCACTAAGCCAGAATTTTCATATTGCTGCTATAATTGCCTTTCTCTTTCTATTGTCTTAATCTTCCCCCTTTTAATTGTGAATGATATTATAAGACCATGACTCTCATATAGAAGCAACTGGATAGTATTATTTTTAGAGATTGCACAAAGCTAGTATTATGATGCATTGGTTGAGTGGATGAGTAAGTATAAATATGCTTTCAATGGCTGTATCTATCTCACCATGCCCAAACAGTCATCATCAACACAAAGCTATTTATATGTTCTAGAGTCACACTATGTATGCACTAGAGCTATATGCCCTAGGACATGGGTGAGACGCTTTGTTTAAAAAATTTGTATTTCAAATGTAAGGATTTCATGAAAGTTCAAATACTACTAAATATATTTTTTCTTCATTTGGATAATGGGACTACATATTTTATAGTATTTGTCTATTGCTTTTGCTTTCATGCAAACTGTTTTATTGGTTTACTATCTAAACTGACTTTGCATTATTGTTTTAAAAGAAAGTATTATTAAGCCCATAAGTATCTCTTACCATTTCTGTACATTAATAACAGGGGCAGCCTATTACTACTGATTTTAGTGATTGAAAGTTATGGTATAATAAAAAAAATGATAATTTGTTGAAGGCAGTTTGAAAGCCATTCTCAGGGTGAACAAGAATCAACTTGTCAGTCATTGTTTCCTGCCCTCTGCCAAAAGAAGAAAAAAGCTTAACAGTAGTTAGGGAGCCACTGAGTTGAAATCTCTAAGGATGTTCCAACCTATTTGTTATATTTTCATCCGCCCTGTCCACGGATGAAAAGTGATGTGATCTTAACTTATTACTGACTGAAAAGCAGCGTCAGGGGCTTTTCTGTAGTCCTCGTAATGGTTCTGACTAACCATGCTTAAAATCCAATTGCTATTTAAATCAGACAGCAAGGCCTTCTTTTATTGACATGACATTTGCTAGTCTGTGACTTGAATAGTTATATTCATCAGGTTCTTAACTTTGGACTAATACAAGGCTGTTCACTCAAGATCTTTGAAATAATAACTATAGTAAGTAATGATAATAAGACTTTACCTAAAATATCTCTCAAATTGCTTATAATCAATCCTGAGAGTCAAAATAATTATTTTTTTAGAATTATATTTATAACTTTCAGTTTTATCAAGCTCAGACATCTTGTTCATACTTGAATTATGAGACTACAAATCATTCTTGTCATACTAAGACTATCATGCTCTGATAATTCTTTTTTTTTTTTTATTTCTTTTTGTTCCCACCATGAAAGTCTACACTCGCCCTTTGTAGTAGCCTCCCATCCACTTGCATGCTTGCACGTCTCTATCTGCAGTAGATGACAAATGAATTTCACCATGTTAAATACGTGGCTACGAAGTGCTCCTGATTTTCATCACTGTGTAAACCTTTTGTAGGCTTTGTACAGATAATATAAATTGTAAAATATTAAATGTTATGTTATAATCAACTTTAGGAAAAACATACCTTCCTTGTTTTATGTAAATCACTTGTTGTTTATATTTTAACAAAAGTTAAACTATTGATGTTCTATTACTTTATGCAATTCTTTTATTTTAAGCTACTCAAAGTCTCAGGTTTTTAGGGGATTTTTTAACTGCTGCATATTTATTGTCTGCATGCCTATTCAAACATAATTAAGTAGAATGCTTCAAGTTAATGTAAGTAGATGCTTACCCTAAGTGGAGAAGGGAAGCTTGAGCTATGTTCTTTGGCATGAAAAGTTAGTGCTTGTGGTTTTAATATATTTTATCTTTCATTTGGCTTTGCAAAATTGAAGTAAGTTAACAGTTTGCATTTGCGGAAATTTAAGTGGTAATTATTTGTAAACACTGTCAGATAAAATCTTTTCTAATCATTGATTTAATAATCTTTCTGCATCTCTTTTAAATTTTAGTTTAATCTACCAACAAATATGTTTAAATATATCTTGGTAATTGTGTTACAAGTAAGTGAATAGATGGATGAATAAATGAATGAATTTAGTACTTCACTTCTTTAATATACCAAGAGATACTTTTATTATAACTTATTCAGTTTTGAAGGCTTTATAAATTGTCCATCTAGCTCTAAGAGCTTTCTTAATGTACCAGCTTGACATTGTTGACACTTGATGTATATTGGTCCAAACTCAACGCTTTTCCCCACTTTGGTTAAAACATTCATGGACTTTATTTTTATAGAGTATGTTTACATGGTTAGCAAATATAGTAAATAAAACTTTGGTCTCACTCTGACTTTCTGATCTGATTTTCCAAGCAGTACTCCTTTTTGATTAGTAACTTAATATCCCTGATCCTCATATGGGCTGGCATATGCCTAGTTTCCGAGGCATATTACTTTACATTTTAATATTTTTGAAATACGGCTATGGCTTACAATTAATTGAAACAAACTATAGGGTTTTATTTTTTTCTTGAAACAATTATTAAATCAATAGTGCATTTTACAATTAACATTGTTTAAAGATCGAGGAATATGATGTTATAATGGTTAAGCCTCATTTTCTTGTATTTATAAGAGTTTCTGTTACTGGTAATTTTACATGTATTCTGAATGACATCTAAAATTAAGAAGAGAATGAAAAAGAATGAGATGAAGCAGAAAAGACAAAGAAAGAGCTGGTGGTAGGCTACGTGACCTCCCTCCCTAGCCTCCTGTCTCAGCATCTGTGAACTACGTTTCAGGTGCAGAGACTCACAACTTTATGTGTCAAGTAAGAAGTATTTTATTATATATAATAAAACATAAGTGAAAAGATTTCTATATAAATTATATATAACAAAATTATTAATTATATATAATAAAATATATTAAATTGAAAAATTTAGAACAATCTAACACTTTTTTGGAATTCTTGATTACTAAGCAATACAAAAACTTTGCAACCTTATTTAGAAGTTATTTTAAAATATTAAGCATCATGGTGTCTGTAGGAAATATAAACGAGATGAATGATTGAATCAGGACATTTGGCAATAGAAAGGATGGAATGAGGTCCTGAAAAATGCAGGTTGGTTTAGCATTGGCAGCAGGTGTAATTATAAGATAGTAACTTTTCAAATGAAGAGGAAAAATCACATTTAAATTATATATCTTTATATATAGAAACATTACATCAATATACCATGACTGCTTAATTTGTATTTCACAAGTTTCCAGAACATAGACCAATATGTTAATAATTTCTAATAGATTTAAAACCTTTAAACATATAAAAAAGTATATAGATAAAAAAAATGATGTACTCAGAGTATTGAGATGTATCTGTCACCTGCAAAGCATTTCAAAAGTTATATCCATTTTTTATTCTTGTTTGAAATGATTTCTTAAATTTCCATGGGACTGGAACTAAAGAATAGCTTCTTGACACATTGTATTTTATTCTGGGAAAGTCTGTCATTTCATAAATCTATCTCAAATGACTTATGACAATGTTCAGAAATATAAAAAACTATACTTTAATCTTGACAACTACTATTAATTTTGGAAACTGAATGTTGGATGTGTTTTTATTGGATTACCAAAGACGATACTGATAATGAGGAAATTAGCCTCATTTTTCTTTGAATCAACTTCTTACATCAATTTTAACTCAGGAACTATAGGTATTTGACCTTTATTGTATAATCAGAAGATACAAGTCATGTAAAATAATGAAATAAACATTCAAATAGTAGAAAAACTGCATTATTTTTTGTATGATGTTTTACAACTTTGAAGCTTTTAACTATAGCATACAAGGTATTGTACAAAGTAGTGACCACAGAGAAAAGAGAAAAACAGCTTTTCATTCCAATATAAATTAGGTGAAGAAATATGTACCAAGTATATAAAGTTTAGAGGAAATTCAGAGTGTAGTTCAGGCCTGAATCTTTCGAAAGAAAATTAGGCATCAATGCAGATTCCAGAATGCTTACATATTCAGAAAACAATCACTACATTAGGTACTGGATGAAACTTCTTGGTGGTCTATGTGGACAGCCTTATTTAGAAATTATTATAAACCCTCAAACTGAGAGTGTTATCCAAATGGATTCCTCTTAGGAGCTGCATTTGAGTTAAAAGAATCTGCAACTCTCTACAATTCACAGTTGGAATAAACACCTTCTGGCCTGTACTTTGGAGATGCTAGGAAAACTTGATTTAGAGGATCCCTCAGTGTGGGAAATATCACTGAAAGCAGACAGTTACATCCTTGCCAATGGAGGAAAGTATTTTCCAGATTCTACTTACTCATCTACAATGCCACCACCATCTCAAAAAAAGCCCTTGAATTCAATTTCCATATTTGCTGGTTGCTACAAAATCTAGACAAATGCCACTTTGATAATAAAAAATCCACCAGCCCTTCCTGTGGTTTTGACTTTTTACTGTTCCAAAGGCATCTTTTACATAAAAAGCAGAAGTGCATCCTAGAATGTAGTTAACTAGGAATGCTGAAATATTCATTTGTTTATTTGGAAAACTCTTCTGATGAGGAAACTGACAGAAGAAAATGGTCTAAATAGGGATAAATATCTTGCTTCCTATACCCATCTGTCTTAGTTTTCTATTGGAAGCCTTTCCCAAGCTTAAAAATAAAAAAGAACATCTATTTTGGAGATGGGCAACACATTTTTCCTAGCAGCAACTCAAAACATGATGAGTAATTTGGAAAAGAACTGTCAAATCTACCAGCTGCCTTGCTTGTGAAGCTGCCCTGCTCCATTTTGTATCTTGAGTACCATATGTTAAATGCTGATTGCCTCGGGTATGGAAACTAAAAGCTAAGTATTTCAAACAAGCTAAGTATTTGAAATGTTTAAAATATCAAAAGCAAACTGACAATATACAACTTAGAAACTTCTAAGTATTTTCTAATTTATTAACTCGAAAATATGTTTCTTTTTGATAGAAGAATATAATTGTCCACACATGAATTTATAAGTATTAAAAAATATATTTATGTTTTGGCAAAATTCCACATTTTTAAATTATTATTTTAAAGAAGCAGCCATGCTTCTAAACAGAAATCTTTAGGGACATATTTTTTCAATGTTTTAACTGCTTAAACACAAAAAATAAACATATCCTTATTTTAGAAAGTTCTGTTTTATGAGTTAAAGTAGAGTTTTGTTATAGCATGCTCCAAAGCATTTTATTCTTGAGGCCACCAAGAAGCCCAAAACACGTTTGTGATTGAGAAATTCATTCAGGACAAATTATAAATCAGACATTACTTAAAGAGCACTGTGAAGGGTATTTTCAATGCCCTTATCCCCACTCCCACCTTGAAATTTGGAAAATTTAATGTACGATATATAATTTAACTTAACATTAGAAATATTTCATTTTTTTCCTATTTATCAGAAAACATGGTTTCTGATAAACAGGTTTGTATGAACCTTTGCATGTTGAGATGCACTTTTGACAAAAGATATCCTGAGTGTGTCTTGGGAGGAGACCCAGAATTTCATTTCCTGAGTTCCTGCGTTCCTCCTTCTTTGGCCAAGCTGTTGCCCCATGACCTGAGGTGATCATCTCCCTCCTGCCAGCTCTTAATGTTTGCTGCACCTGGCACTAATTAGCTACTTTATGCAGAGTCCCATTTAATTATTATTAAGCATCACATTTTCCATTGCTCCATATGTTTTGATTAAATGGTAGGTTAAAAAAAGGCATTCTGTTTTATCGAGTATATTCCAACAGAGTTTCCATAATGTGAAACACTTATAGTATCTTAAGCTAATGCTGATTTTCAAAGTGAAAAACAAGTACGAGTTATTTCTCAGGCTGAGCTGGTTTTAGCCTTGGGTGCTTGGCAGTATCTATCCACTGCTTCAATAAGGGAGGCTAGATATTTACTCACACTTTTTTTTTTTCCTCCTCAGAACTTGGTAAAAATGTTCCATTGTCTCAGTATTGAATGCTACTGTAGTGAACTCTGAAGCTTAGAAATTATTTTTTCCTCTTGGCTGGGATGCCCATCGCTGTATGAATACCTGTGTGATCTCTTCTTCCAAGTAATTTTCTGGGTTATATCTTGGTGGTCATCATTCTGTATCTAATATTCCTAGGATGCAACAAGCTACTTGAATCTGCAGATTTGTGCTTTAATTTACTTTAATTAAACATTTTCTTCTGTTTTATCTTTGAATATTTTTTTCTGTTTCACTTCTTCCTTTTTTCAAATACATTAGTTATATTGGCTTTCCTTTCTTTCAATTCTGTATTTATCAAGTTTTCCAGAATAATTTCAAAGTCATCATTTTTATTTCATATTACATGATTTCTCAATGACAATTTACCACCTCCCTAGCTTTTAAAGTTACAATTATTATTTTATTTCTTTTTTTTTAAATTTAATTTTATTTATTTATTTTTTTAATTTCAGAATATCATGGGGGTACAACACTTTGGCCATACACATTGCCCCTGTTCTGCCCGTGTCAGAGCCACAATCGTGGTCATCCCCCAAACTGTGCTCCCTGCATCCATTCAGTAAGAGTTTTTCCCATCCCCTCCACCCCCCTCCCGCCCGCCCGCCCTCTGATGAATGTTATTGCCCTGTGTGATGTAAGTGTTCATCAGTTAGTACCAGTTTGATGGTGAGTACCAGTGGTGCTTGTTTTTCCAATCCTGTGACACTTCGCTTCGAAGAATGGGTTCTAGCTCCAACCAGGATAATACCAGATGTGTTAATTCACTGTTGTTCCTTATTGCTGAGTAATACTCCATGGTATACATATACCACATTTTATTGATCCACTCGTGTATTGATGGGCACCTGGGTTGTTTCCACAACTTTGCAATTGTGAATTGTGCTGCTATGAACATTCGCGAGCAGATGTCTTTATTATAAAATGTCTTTTTTTCCTTTGGATAAATACCCAGTAGTGGGATTGCTGGGTCAAATGGTAATTCTACTTTTAATTCTTTGAGGTATCTCCATATTCTTTTCCATAGAGGTTGTACTAATTTGCAGTCCCACCAGCAGTGTATGAGTGTTGCTATCTATCCACATCCCCGCCAACATTTGTTGTTTGGGGATTTTTTGATATGAGCCAATCTCACTGGAGTTAAGTGATATCTCATTGTGGTTTTGATTTGCATTTCCCTGATGATTAGAGAAGTTGAGCACTTATTTATATGTTTGCTGGCCATTATTCTGTCTTCTTTGGAAAAGTTTCTGTTCATGTCCTTTGCCCATTTTTTAATAGGGTTGTTTGATTTTTTCTTGTTGATTTTCCTAAGTTCTGTATAGATTCTGGTTATCAGCCCTTTATCAGAGGTGTAGCATGCAAACATTTTCTCCCATTCTGTAGGTTGTATGTTCACTCTAGTGATAGTTTCCTTGGCTGTGCAGAAGCTTTTCAATTTGATCAGGTCCCATGTATTTATTTTTGTTGCTGCTGTGATTGCTTTGGGGGTCTTCTTCATAAATTCTTTGCCTAGACCAATGTCCATAAGAGTTTTTCCAACGTTTTCTTTGAGAATTCTTATGGTTTCATGTCTTAGGTTTAGATCTGTTATCCATTGTGAATTGATTTTTGTGAGAGGTGAGAGGTGTAGGTCCAGTTTCAGTCTTCTACATATGGCCATCCAGTTTTCCCAGCACCATTTGTTGAATACGGAATCTTTTCCCCAGTGTACGTTTTTCTGGGATTTGTCCAAGATCAGGTGACTGTATGAGGTTGGTTTTATATTTGGGTTCTCAGTCCTGTTCCATTGGTCTACATCTCTGTTCTTGTGCCAACACCATGCAGTTTTGGTTACTATAGCTTTGTAGTATAGTTTGAAGTCTGGTAGATAGATGCCTCCCAATTTGTTCTTTTTGCTTAAGATTGCTTTGGCTAGACGGGGTCTTCTCTGGTTCCACACGAAGCGTAGAATTATTTTTTCTAGATCGGCAAAAAATGATGTTGGTATTTTGATAGGGATTGCATTGATTCTGTAAACTAATTTAGGTAGCAAAGCCATTTTTACTATGTTGACTCTGCCTATCCAAGAGCATGGTAGGACTTTCCATCTATTTACATCCTCTGCAATTTCTTTTCTCAGTGTTTCATAACTCTCTCTATATAGGTCGTTGATCTCCTTAGTTAGATATATTCCTAAATATTTAATATCCTTTGGTGCTATTGTGAAAGGTATTGCATCTTTAATTTATTTCTCGGCTTGATTGTTATTAGCATATATGAAGGCTATGGATTTGTGTGTATTAATTTTGTATCCTGAGACTTTGCTGAATTCATTTATCAATTCCAGTAATCTCTTGGTTGAATCTTTGGGGTTTTCTATGTATAATATCATATCGTCTGCGAATAGTGAAAGTTTGACCTCTTCTGCCCCCATCTGGACGCCCCTGATTCCTCTGTCTTGTCTAATTGCTGTGGCCAGGACTTCCAGCACTATGTTGAAAAGAAGTGGAGATAGTGGGCACCCTTGTCTGGTGCCAGTTTTATGGGGGAATGCTTTCAATTTTTCCCCATTCAGTATGATATTGGCTGTGGGTTTATCGTATATGGCTTTAATAGTTTCTAGGAATGAGCCATCTATGCCTGTATTGTTAAGAGTTCTTATCATAAAAGGATGCTGGATTTTGTCAAAAGCCTTTTCTGTGTCTATTGAAAGGATCATATAATCTTTGTTCTTGCTTTTATTTATATGGTGAATTACATTTATAGATTTGCGTATGTTGAACCATCCCTGCATCTCGGGAATGAAGCCCACCTGATCGTGATGAATTATTTTTTTGATGTACATTTGAATTCGGTTTGCAAGGATTTTATTGAGAATTTTTGCATCTGTATTCATAAGGGATACTGGTCTGTAGTTTTCTTTTTTTGTTGTGTCCTTTCCTGGCTTTGGTATCAAGGTGATATTGGCTTCATAGAATGAGTTTGGGAGGATTCTATCCTTCTGAATATTTTCAAATAATTTCTGCAGTATAGGCACCAGTTCTTCTTTGTAGGCTTGGTAGAATTCAGGTGTGAACCCATCTTGTCCAGGACTTTTTTTTGTGGGTAGATTTTTTATTACTGCTTCAATTTCGGTGCTTGATATTGGTCTGTTTAGAAATTCTGTTTCTTCCTGGTTGAGCCTAGGGAGGTAATATGTTTCTAAGAATTTGTCCATTTCCTCCACGTTTTCATGTTTGTGGGCATAGAGATTTTTGTAGTATTTGAAGATGATGTTTTGTATTTCCATGGTATCAGTTGTGACTTCTCCTTTTTCATTTCTAATTGAGCTTATTAGAGTCCTTTACTTTCTGCTTCTGGTCAACCTGGCAAGTGGCCTGTCTATTTTGTTTATCTTTTCAAAGAACCAACTTTTCATTTTATTAATCTTCTGTATTGTTCTTTTGGTCTCGATTTCATTTAATTCTGCTCTGATTTTGGTTATTTCTTCTCTTCTGCTGGCTTTAGGATTGCTTTGCTCTTCCTTTTCCATTTCCTTAAGATGGTTCATTAGTTTACTGATTTGTGACCTTTCTTTCTTTTGGATGTGGGAATTTAAGGCGATAAGTTTTCCTCTCAGGACTGCTTTTGCTGTATCCCACAGATTTTGATAACTTGTGTCCCCATTATCGTTTAGTTCAAAGAATCTTGTGATTTCCATTTGAATCTCCTCCTTGACCCAATAGTCTTTCAGAAACAGATTGTTTAGTTTCCAAGTTTTTGGATGAAGATGTGAGTTTCTGTTGGAATTGATTTCCAATTTTATTCTGCTGTGGTCTGAAAAGATACATGGTATGATTTCTATTTTTTTGAATTTGTTTAGATCTGTTTTGTGGCCTAGGATGTGGTCAATTTTAGAGAAAGTTCCATGAGCTGATGAGAAGAATGTATATTCAGTGTTATTTGGGTGGAGTGTTCTGTAGATATCTGTTAAGCCCAAATATTCTAGAGTCCTGTTTAGGTCTTTTCTTTCTCTATTTAATTTTTGTTTGGAGGATCTGTCCAGTTCTGTCTGTGGGGTGTTGAAGTCCCCTGCTATTATGGCATTGCTGCTTATTACGTTGTCTAAATCTAGCAGTATTTGCTTTATGTACCTGGGCACTCCTGTGTTGGGTGCATAAATGTTCAGGATTGTTAAGTCCTTTTGTGAGATTTTTCCCTTCACCACTATATAGTGTCCATTTTTGTCCTTCTTCACTTTTGTTGCTTTAAAGTTTATGTCATCTGAAATAAGGATGGCTACTCCAGATTTCTTTTGGTTTCCATTAGCATTGAAAATTGTATTCCATCCTTTCACCTTGAGTCTGAATGTGTCTTTGTGTGTAAGGTGTGTTTCCTGAAGACAACAGATACTTGGCTTGTATTTTTTAATCCATTCAGCCAGCCTATGTCTCTTCAATGGGCAGTTCAAGCCATTTACATTTATTGAGAGAATTGATATTTGGGGTAAATTTCTGATTATTCTGTTGGGTGGTGTCTTTTGTTTTACCTCTTGCATCATTGTGGAATCTGGTTTCTGGGGTTTTAGCTTTTGCATAGTTTTACATAGGTTGCTGTCTGTTGCTCTGTTTAGTGTATAATGCAGGTCTAAGCACTTCTTGCAAGACCGGTCTGGATTTCGCAAATTCTATCAGTGATTGCTTATCTGGAAAGGTCTTTATTTCTCCCTCGTGTAAGAAGTTTAGTTTGGCAGGATACAGAATTCTGGGTTGGCCTTTGTTTTGTTTTAGGAGACTGATGATATCTCCCCATTCCCTTCTGGCTTGTAAGGTTTCAGCTGAGAAATCTGCAGTTAATCTGATTGGTTTCCCTTTGTAGGTTACCTGCTCTTTTCGTCTTACAGCTCTGAGGAGTGCCTCTTTTGTGTTTACTTTGGTCAGTCTAATAATTATGTGACGTGGTGAATGCCTTTTCATGTTGACTCTCCCAGGAGTCCTGTGTGCTTCTTGTACTTGGATATTGAGATTTCTGGCTAAGCCATGGAAATTTTCCTCTATTATTCCTTCAAATAAATTTTCCAGCCCACGCGAATTTTCTTCCTGTCCCTCAGGGATACCTATGATCCTTATGTTTGGCCTCTTTACATAATCCCACATTTCTTGTATGCTTTTTTCCTGCCTCTTGTTTTTGTGTTCTTTCTCTTCGGCTGATTTATTTAGCGCATAGGAGCTGTCTTCTAGCTCTGAAATTCTTTACTCTGCAAGGTCCAGCCCATTCTTAAGGCTTTCCACTGTGTTTTGTAGATCCTTGAATGCTTCTTTCATTTCTAGGATTCCTATTTGATTTTTCTGTAATATTTCTATTTCTTTGGAGAATTTTTCGTTCATTTCTTGCATTTTTCTTGTGGTTTCTTTGTGCTGGGATTCAATTTTCTCTTGAATTTCATTGAGCTTTCTTATAATCCATAAACGAAATTCCTCTCCTGTCATTCCACCCATTTCATTTGGGTTGGTATCCATTGCTGAGGAACTGATGGTTTCTTTTGGGGGTGACTTTTCACTCTGATTTTTCATGTTCCCTGAGTTCTTTCACTGGTTTTTTCTCATCTGGCCTTTTGGTCGAGAGCTGGGGGTGTTAGAGCTAGTTTATGGCCCTGTCACCAGGCCCACAATTTTCATGCCTTGGCAAAGCCAAGGAGAGAAGTAGTGGCCTGTATTGCCTTAGGTGTATTTTAGCAAGTTTGGTGGATCTTGAGTTAACTCTGACCTGTGGTCTTCTCCTCTTCCCGGTGGAGTGTGGTGAGAATGATCTCCCAGCTTGGGCTCTAAGCTAGTGAATTGTACTTGAGGATATGAGTCCACAGCTCCCTATTAGCTAGGTATTCTGTTATGTCCATGGCAGACTCCGATCCTCCAGTTGGGGTATGCGAAAGCCCCGTGCTTTGGGAGGGGCCTTGTAGCTCCTAGGAGTTACTTTGACCCTGCTCCTCCTGAGGCGTGGGTAGAAACACAATTTCTTTTGGCTGCAGTGTGAGAGCTGAGTTGGGAAAATTCTACACAGCTCAGAGGTTGCTTATCTAGCCACGTGTGTCTGCCCTTCTGATGTGCATCTCCACGTGATACTGGTTGATAGGGGGATCTCCAATTGTGCACCCCTTTTCCACCACTAGACCCCAAGGTGAGGTGGGTGGCCGTCTCTATCCCCAGCAGTCTCCACCAGGGGGATGTTCCCATGGGGAGGAGGGAATAGTGGCCACTGGAAGCGCTCTTGGATGGTGTGAAATTCCCTATTGAAGTGGGCAGGATTATGGGGAGCTGCTCTGGTTCAGCCTGTGGGTCTTGAGGTATTTGGTTGTCATGAGAACCAGCAGTTATACCAAATGAGTCACTATAGCCAGCAACCTTCAAAATGAGCGATCTCTGGGATACAGGATGTCTGGGACCTGAAGGGCGGGCACTAGAACCAGCACGTAGTGGACTTTTCGGAGGCCAAAGCCGGGATAGCAGGACCAGATGGACTAGCTGCAAGCTGTTTCCAATACACAAAGGTCCTGCCGCTACAGTTCCGGGATCTCGTCCCACCTGGAACCCAAGGATACAGCTGTCCCTGGCCACCAAAGGCAAAGCCTGTCTCACCCCAGCAGAGGAGCCCTGGGCAGGGGCGGGGCGGAGCTAGAGACGCGCCTCACAGCTCCGCGCGGGCGGCTGTAAAGATGGCTGCCACCGCCAGCCTGGCGCACAGCCGGGCTCCTATCGCGCCCGTAGCACAGCTTTTCTCCACTGGCTGTGGCGGCGGCAGTTGCTAGCAACCTCTAAGGGCGTGTCCCGTTCTCCGTTAAACTCCTGGGCCCAGTCCTGCCGACTTCTAGTGGTGCAGTGCTGGCCTGCGGGTTCCCATGCAGTGTCCCGGGAAGCTGTATCTCTGCCCAGTGTGATCCCCAGCCCTGCGTGGTCTCTGTATACTGCAGCTCAGAGTTATGTTTGGCTTTCGCGATTACTCCATCTCCACAGGTTCTGTTGCCTTGTGCAACCGCCCTACCCCAACTCTGGGCTTGTCCCTGACTGAGTGGATGGGGAGGTGCATAATGGCTTGGGGGGTAGGTCGCGCCGCGCCCACCTGGCGAGCGCGTCCTTCCTGTGCTCTGGGCTCTATCGTGCTCCGTGCGCCCTCTGATCTTTGTGAAAATTTTGTACCTGTTTTCTTGGGCTAGGCGTTCCACGTTGTTTCTCTGTAATTCGCAATGCTGTTTTCAGAGTGAGCGGTCCGTGCTCGCATGTAACCGCTGGCGTTTTTCACCACCTTCCCTGGGAGCGGTGTGGTGGGAGGACTCTATCACACTGCCATTTTTCCAGCCTCTCCTGTTTTATTTCTTGATTCTAAAATATATTTTATTTCTTTAACTTTTTTTCTGTTTTGTTCATTTCCTTGATAAGTTCTAACATAAAATTTTTTATCTCCACTTGTCTGTTAGCCCTTTTACCCCCTTTTGAGTTTGTTTGACTATGAACAACTATTTATTTTACAGTATTACTGTGTTTGGGGAGTAATTCTTGGAAAATATAGCTTATCTTTCTTTGATTAATTGATTATGTTTCTTTTCTGTCATGAATTAAACTAGTAATTAGTTAATATACAGGTTTTTAAATTTTGCTTGCAGAGATCTTATTTTAGTCCCTATCTGGTCATTCATTATCTAGTTAACTGTGAAGACTACGGTTTGCATGTTTGGAGAAGAGAAAGTGGAAGTATAAGAGTCACTCAGTAGCTCCTACTTGGAATGTTGTCTTTACCATTTTATCAAAGAACACCATTATCTTCTTTTCAGTGTTTTACTGGCCCTGGTGATACACAACATCCCTTTTTATGTTATAAGCTATCTGCATTGCCATATAAGACTCCCTCCTTATCTTCCTGAACACTCCCTACTTCATAATGAAGATGGTTTTCAGGCATGTTAGTTTTCTATTACTATATAAAAATTACCAC
Source organism: Daubentonia madagascariensis (assembly GCA_023783475.1). Lineage (NCBI taxonomy): Eukaryota > Metazoa > Chordata > Mammalia > Primates > Daubentoniidae > Daubentonia > Daubentonia madagascariensis. The sequence continues at coordinate 15,307,187 of JAKFHU010001684.1, read as the reverse complement.
AAATTGAGCAATTAAAAACAACAGCCATTTATTAGGTCTAGCTCAACTGAGTTTTCTGCTTAGGGAAACTAAGCCAAATGGGCCAAAATCAAAGTATGGACCAGGCTAAGTTCTTTTCTGGAGATTCTCCAGAAGAATCTACTTCAAAGTTCTCTGAGGTGTCTGACAGAATTAAGTTCTTGTGGCTGTAGGACTGAAGTTCCCATTTCCTTGGCTGCTAGCCAGAGTGTCTCACATTTTTTGAGGCCCCTCCCTAGCCTTCACACATGGCCACCACAACCTTCAAAGCCAGCCACAGTGCCTGGAGTCATTCAAGTGTTTTGCTTTGTATCTCTCTGAGGGCTCCTTCTGATATCAGCTAGAGAAAATTTCTTGATTTAAAGGTCTTATGTGATGAAGTCAGGTCCAGCTGATTAATCTATCTGTCTCAAGGTCAACTGATTAGTAACTTTAACGATATCTTCAAAATCCCTTTTATAACCTAACAAAATCATGGGAGTAACTCCAGGAAGTGAAGGTAATGGGAACCACCTTAGAATTCTGCCAACCAAAGTAGGCTTGGCTTTTCTTTTTTTTTTAGTACTTCTTTCTCTGTTTTCTGAATTTTAGCTGGTCTCCTGCAAAGTCATGTCTCATATTTCCCAAGTATCAGTCTTGAGTCTAGTTTTCCTTCTTCTCATAAAAGGATCATAGAATAGGCTCTCACAATGCTGACGGACAATTTTTATGAAATTGGTATTGATAGAGGATTAAGGCTGTACCTGGCAGGGGTATTTCATAATTTGTGGTTTGTAGCTATGATTCATTTTTTTGTTGTATTCAGTAGAGGAAAGTGAAACAATAAGCCTTTACTCCATTATCTTAACCTACATATCAAAAAGTTTGAATTTTGTTAATTTTGGAGTCTATTTAAATATCAATAAAATAAATAAATACTAAGTAATTTAACTTAGTACTTAGAATTAACGTACTGTAAACATTAAATATCAGAATTAGGTAAATATTCTGGCCTGAAACAGTTTTATGAGGTTAGTATCAAGAGATTTTGTTGGCAATGGCCAGAATAAATCACAATAACATTTGAGCCACACCTTCTAAGAAAGTCAAATTTTCATTTTTGTAAGTTACAGCAATTTGTAGACAGAAAGAGATGTCATGATATGTATGCTATAAGATATATATTATGATAGGCATTACATCTAAATATTATATGCATGATATTTGAATTACTACACTACTTATTTAAACATATTAAATGTCACTTAAGCGAATAGTACATAATTAGATTCATTAAAATAAATAAGCTAACAAATTAAATTAAATTTTGAGTTAAATACATCTAAATGCTTTTTAAAATCTCTCTTATGGCAAGTATTGCTTTCCAGATTTATTGGGGATATTATTTTCACCTGCCCTGGAAAACTATTAGCTCTTTGTTAGTAAATACATTGTTATATTTATCTTTTTGCTACCTTTTCTTCTAGCATAACACTTACATGTGCTATTGGCATACAAATGTTGGTGCAATTAATTGATACACACATATGCATACTTAGGTAATACTTGCCTAGAAAATGTTTATGCAAGCAGCTTTAAATAGTGCTATAACAAGATTAAGCAACGTTAATGGTAACAGGCCAATCACATATTTCCCATTCTGCTAGTAGGAGATAAAATACAACAAAAAGAAGGCACTAATGAGTTAGGATGGTGACTTACTAAGCGTGTAATTAATGTTATTAAGAAACATTGCAGTTGCATATTAAAATTCCGTTAACTAAGCAACCCTTCAGCATCAGTACATTTGTTCCTTGGTTGCAAGTTTTTTTCTTTCTTTTTTTTTTTCTGATTGGCATCTTCATGCAATCTTTCTCTAAAAAATGAGATAATGGGATGTGATCAGCCTTGGTGGTTTAGCTGGAGTGCTGACATGACATTTCTGGCAAGTTGACAGGTTAAGTGAGTGAAAATGGATGTCTTGTCTCACCATTTACTTGAAGAGCCATTTTTAAGCTATAGTTTTCCCTTCCTCACTCCCACACGTACAACCCCTTCTCCCCCAGATATGAAAAGTATAGTTTTTCCAATTTAGGAATTTAGGACCTTGAAAGGAGTTTTTTATCACTCTTTAAACTATTCTCCCTTTGCTGGTCAAAAATGAGATCATTTCTTTAGGAATAATGTAGATATCTCCTTGTTTAATAACTACTTAGTTTTTAAGTTAATAGTGTATCCCTCACAAATTAAGTCCCCACAGAAAATAAAAATTTATTGTTTTATTCCCAGTATTTTAGCAAGGAAGGCAAGTAGAAAAGCAAAGCTACCACTGGTAAAGGACAGAATAATATGAGAAATGATATTTAGCTGAATTTGTTTAAAATTCAGAAAGATTTTTCTAGGGAGCTCTCAATTTATAACTATGTATAATTTAAGAGTTCTATGAAACTTGCATGTCAAATCTCAGAATGATTTCCTCTAGTTACATGATTTCTTGTACTTACCTATAATTGAAAGGAAATCTATTTTAGTAATCTGAAATGTAGTAAATTTTAAAATTGTCTGTAAACATGCCCAATTTAGTTGCATTATGAGTAAACTATTATATTTATTGCAATGTAGAAATATTTAATACCATTACAGAATTAGAGTGGACTTGCTAAAGCCAGTAAAGACCGTTTACATGAAAAAGACATGATTCCCACGAACATAATCCCTCAGTTTAACAAGCCTACTAAAGGAGCAGACCCACCTAGATTGCCAAAGGCAAGAAAGGAGCTTGGTGTGGGTAATGGTGCATTGGAGCAGTCTGAGAAACTCATGTCTCTAACATCATGCCTGTGTGCTTTTCCCTCTGTGAGGAACAACTTCCCACACTTCCTTCCTTACCAACTTAATCTAAAGGAACAAATCAAATTCTCTTTCTCTCTCTCTCTGTCCCTCCCCCCTCCCTTTCTCTCTTTCCCTTCCCTGCCTTTTTCTCCCACTCTCCCTCTTCTTCTCTCCCTCTTCTTCCTCTCTCTCACTTTGATTTCTCTAACTGTTAAAGGCTGAATAAGTTACTCTTGTTTTTCCTGTATTACAACCCTCATTGTGTTCACCATGTTGTCACATGGTTGTTTCCATGTAGGTCTCCTCTGGTTGGAAGTGAGTTCCAGAGGAAAGAGATCTTACTACCCTCATACCTGAAGCAAAATAAAATGACTAATTTTTTTTTAATTGAATTGTGTTGTGAATTAAAATGTTAAGCGATGTCTGAATTCATTTCAGGCACAAATTTATTATAGTGGTGTTTTCCAGTAATGTGTTGTCTTTGGAAAAAAAACAAAAAAAAAAGCAAAAATGTTAAGGACCCAAGTACAAAATGGCTATGTGCTTATAGCTGTTTATTATAACACTGTTTTTATATGATTGCTTATGAGATCAAAAAGTGCAAAATATCTTGAACCAAATGAATTCATTTTTTTTCAAAGGCATTCTTTCCATTATAACTTATCTGAGAATTATTTCATCTTGATATTTACATTGGTCCATTTCAGGGAGGAGCATAATATGTGTGACTATAAATGAAAGAAAATGGTTTGAACCACTATTGCAAAACATATGCATACTTTTTTGGGTGTGAGTCAACTTATCACAGTAAACTCTGTACCTTTGACCCTCCTTTGACTTGGTTTCACAGTTGCTATACATGGTAATTTAGAAGGCTACTTCTATTATTTTATAGTCAAAGTATATAATAATTGACCAACTTCATTGCTTATTTTAGTCATCAAATTTTGAATAATTGACAGCTATTTTGGAAGTTTTAGATATTATACAAACTTTCCAAAATTAGTCTTCCTACAATCAACAAATTCCATAAGTGGTTTAAAAATGTAGAGAGTAATAGCTGAATAAGAGCAACATGCCTTTACTCATACAAGGAATGAATACGATTTGTATGTATATGTGAGACCTCTCGTAGGTAAAATATGAAGTCTAAATAGATGAAGAATCTAAGGGTTGATTCATTGTAGTCATTATGTTCTTTTTGACTATTTACTTTTTCATATTTATGAAAGCGGTAAACCATTTAGTACTTTGCCTTGTTCATTTGAATATTGAAGAAGCATATTAATATATATATGATTATTATTGAAAAAAGGTATAGATATTTATATTTTGTATGGAATAAGTATTTTTAATATTAGCCACAAGTAAATTACTGTCTGGGAAAGAAAACATATAACTCATCTAAAAGATTTATTGCCATGGACTCAGTAATAAAAACAGTTAATTGGAAAGGTAGGTAATTTAGCAATTTGATCATTTACATTATTTGAAAATAGTGGCAAATGAGTGAAATGTGATTAAATGGTCTTTATAAAAGTGATTATTTTAAATCCTATATCCCTAATTTATATTTTCCTTTATAAATACATTGCTTTCTCGGAGATGAATTATGTGTTAATAAGCTTCAAATCAATTATTTTATGACATTATATATGCATTTCCAATATTATTAACAGAAATTCTTTTGAAATCAAGTGAAATGTTAAATAATAAAAATTAAATAGATTAAATCACGTGAGGAAATAAGCATTTTTCAATTAGAAGCCAACCTATTCTGATTATAAATTGAGTAAACATTCAGTTCTTACTCGTGGTCTATATTGCATTGTAATGAAATGACTTCTTACTCTGTGTTTCATGTTAGTGGGGGCAAGGATTTTTGGCAGGAACCTCTAGGACTGATTGTTATACAATGCTTGAAATTGTCTATAGTATTTTTGTTACTCTGGGATGGTGGCTACTTATTTAAGGTCTTTGGGTCATAAATTTTTGACTTGATGTATGGACATTCTCCATGGAGGGCATATCAGTATTGGTTAATTTTTTTTTCAAACGTCATATTTTGACTTTCCTCCATCCAAATTACTGCGATAGTGAGTCACTGTCACTGGTGGGAAAGTGAAACACTCCTCAGGTATAATGAGATGAAAAAAACATTGAGTATTTGCTTTAAAGCAAGATTTTTTTTTTAATTTACTATTCAAAGACATTCATTCAGTGTTCACTATTTGGGGCTTTTCTAGGCCAAATAAAGACACCATTGAAATGCTAAATGGTAGACAGCACCCAATACCAGTAAAAGCTTGCAACTGAGCTGAGGAAGCAAGATACATAGGAAGGGGGGAAAATAGAGAAACAAGGCAATGTAAGCAAGGACAAGTACCTTAAATGGGAAAGAACAAAAGACAAGTACAAGGTCAAGACAAGTACAAGACAAGTACAAGTACAAGATCAGAGAGTGTTCAGGTTAGTCGCTGTTGACAAGGTGGACCAAAGGATAGTAGATATCAGGATGGGTTAACCACAAGAACAAGCAAATACATGTGAGAGTGATTGAAAGTAGACTGGTCTGCAAAAATGCTGGAGCTGGTCTGGGGGCAAATGAGTGTCAGGATGGGAAAATCTTGGGCCAGCTGATGGAAGCCAAAATGCTACACTGAGAGAATAATTCTCAAGTGTTACAATGACAAGCATTATAGGTTTCATTACAATACCATGAGAAGCACTGTAGGTTTTTGAATAAACAGTGACTTGAAGAGAGTGCACTTAAGAAAGTTTGTACTTATAGTCAGTATAGGAACAGTAAGAATTATGCTACTGTAATAATAAAAACAATTATTCAGGAAAAACATAATGTTATGATTTTTCAAATCTTACAGCATAAAAGTTTTACCCTTCTGTTTGGTATTAGACATGACAAATTTTCATTTAATCAGATAATGGTTTGAAGGGAACCGAACCAATCTAGCAGCTCAGTGTTTAAAAGGTCCAACTATGACATTGGAACAAACCAGAAGTCAAATCTGTCCTCCAGTCTAACGCTTTAACTTTAAGAAATCTTTGTACCCTTCATAAGATTCAGTTTACTGGTCTTTACATCATAATTGTAGTAGTTAAAACATAAGACTTTTTAAATATTAAATGGGATAATGCCTGTGGATGGTTTAACACAATCTCTGACACTTAATCAGCATTCAATTAATGTTAATTATTGTTGTTGTATTAAACAGTTTGTGACTAAGTAAATCTTTAACTCAAGCAAATGATGGAAGAGAAATATGCTTATAAAATATTGTATTTAACAAATAAAAATATTAAATAGCAAAAAAAATTCTACTTGTTTTTCACAAAGTTCAAAATGTTTATTATTACAGAATAAAAAGTTCATTCAGACATAAAATTATACTGAAAGAAAGAGAGCAGCTGAGTGTGCCTGTAACCACCCTGTCTCACATATTAATGTACCTAACTGTTGCATGACTATCTCCATGTTAATGCCTGCCATAGAAAGTCATATTTTCGTGTTGAAACAGCTCTGAACATGATGTGATTAACCTTTAGGTTTCCCCATTCCCTCATCTCAAAGCCCACCTCATGCATGGCCTGTGCTTCCTACTCATGTTCAGCCGTCTGATTTCCATATCACCCACTCGCTCTCTCCAGCAAGCATTAGCATAACAGAGCTGTAGCGTGACTTTGATTGAAGCCAGCTTGGGCTGAATGCAGTATCAAAGCATAATTTAGCAGAAATCAAATCTAATTTACTGTGCATTGTATTTAAATTCTCAAAACACAGTTTCAAGTGAACTGTCCCAGACTTCTAATCTTAATTGACCTTGTTATAGTCAGGTCTACTTCTCTGGAAGTCATAGAACATACTTTTCTTATAGAGCTGTTGTTTTTTAACTTGTATAAGTGTTGATTAAACACTGAATTGAGCCACTCTGTTCGCTTCATCTCATTTCTTGTTATAGCTGAAGCAATAAGGTATAATCACATGACTGATTAAGAAGTAGGTTATTACATCATAGTTACAAATGATTTGTCTAATGCTTTCAGGTTTTAGAGAGACAATAAATATCTATTTTATAGTCTTCTTCTTAGAAACATATAGAAGAACTGCCATTTCTATAACTAATATGTTCTTCTGGAGTTTATAACTCAATCTTTTTAATTCACATTGGGTTTAAATGTGTGTTTTGAATTGTCATCTGAGGACCTAATTGTGTTTTTTTATGTTTAATGAGAGCCATTATAGAAAATCCATTTTATGTATAGCACACTTTGTGCTATTGTGCTGTGTTGATAAAATGCCACCTCTGTCTACTCCCTCCCATTGGTGCCATCAACCAAATATAGTCTTTTCAAACCATTTTCACTGCCACCTGGCAGAAATACTGAAACTCTGGAGTGTTAGAAGAATTATTGATGCAATTTTTCATTTAAAAGCTCAAAAATAATTTCCTTTACTGATATCTCTTCATAGAAGATTGCAATATGGTTCTTGGGCAGAGAAAGAGTCTACAAAAGTAAGAGTGATTGATGCAACTCGTTTGGTTGGCCCAAATTCAGGTGTTAATAGGAAATTATGTACATTTTCAGAGACCTGAACACTCTTTACATTTTTTGCTTTGTTAAACATTTCAACATTTTTAGTTTCTTTTTTTAAATTTTAAAAATTAGAAGATTCCAGTTCTAACAAGATCAATGTGGCTTAACTTCTGGTGGCAATAAACTAGTGGATATATTAGAAATACAGCATATTTATAATAACTTGGAATAAAAGTACAATGTAAATAAACATAATTGGAAAAGATATCTCATAGGATGAATAACACAGATGCTAGCTGCTTTTTGCTAGTGGTCTTTAAAGAAATTCAGTATTGATTAAAAGTTCAAGAAATTATTATTTTCTGGCCTTTTTAGATTATACCATCAGTGGTAAACATTATACTGTGATCTTGCAGACTTTGTCCTTTAACAGTTCTGATGAAATGTTCTCTTTATGTGCTACTGTGAGCAGCAATTCTCAACTGGATTTTCTTTCCCAACTTGCTGAGCTTTTCCAGCCCTTTGTTTCTGTCCTTTCTTCAATCATCATCTACATTGCTTCCAGAGCATTCTTTCCAAAACACAGACCTGATTATATCTTTCTAGCAAAAATATCTTTGAACAGATCTTCATAGCTTTCAGGACAAAATTTTGAACGCTTTACCATAGATTATCTGGCTCCACCTTTATCCCCTCTGCATCCTAGATTCCTTTTACTCAAAATCTCTTACAGTCTCCTAAAAATCCAGTTTCACAGATCTGTGCATTTTGCGCTGCTTTTCTCTGTCCCAAGTGACCTTACTCCTCTTCATCTTGTCAACTCTTACTTGTCCTTCAAAACTCAGCTCAAGTGTAGCCATCTCCTTGCAACTTTCCTCTTTTTTTTTTTTTCGCTACATGGTCTAATCTGGTTCTGTTCCACTCTTTTTCTTCCAATGCCCTCTGCATTTTTCTATTATTCAAAAATTGAATAATAGTATTTGTTTATTTATTTATATGTTTACTTGGAAGTCTCTGCCATAGAGCAAGAAGAATTATTTCTTTAATTGGCTTTGCATCCCCTGTACCAAGCAGAATGTCTCATAGTTTGCAGTCAATCAATATATTTTGAATGAATAAATGAATAAATCATATCTTTTCAGAAAAGTAGATGCAGAGATGTGGTCATTTGCCAGTCCTTACTTGGGGAACTATATTTTAGCAGCTGTCTTAAAATTGTACAATCTGGATGCCAAAAGCATCTTGCAAAATTACTCCTCTACAAATAAACAGTTTTCAAAGGTTTGAAAATCAAATTCTTGGAAGTCTGTAGTTATATCTAATGTGCAGATGATAATTTAGCAGACATTTATAGATGACAAGTAGATAAGATAATGTGCTTAAAACTATAAAATATGTTTGTATTTTATTGCTTTCATTTGCTATTTCATTTGACAATTTCAATTGATGATTTCAATCATGTGTATTTTCAGCTATTACGTTTTAAAAATTATATAAAAAAGGGCTGTATGTCCAGGACCCTAAGGTTTTACTAACCAGTTATGTGAGTTAATTTAAATTCTTTCTCACCCAAAGCAATACAAATTAATAAGCTGTATATGTGAATTTTATTAAAGACTGTTAAATAACTGATTTTGAATCAGATTTTAAATATTTGATAATGAGATGCATGCTAAATTACTCAATATTTCTCACTTAGCAAATGTCCATATTGGCACTATCTCTTTTCTTTCATAGGATTGCAAACAGGTAAAGAACTATACACTTATCCTTAACTTTTTCATAACATATATAATTTTTCTAGAATATTACAGATGACAGAAACCAACCTTAAGTCTTTTTTTGGTACAAATACCTGGTGGTTGCACATCTCTACTGAAAAATGGGCACTGCAGTGTTTTAGGAGTTTTTCCTAAAGTAATTTTGTAACATTGATTGAAACTATCACTCCTATTAGAAAACATGGAACAAAAATCAATGTAACTGCTGATTCAGTAGAATTGTAGAAGTAACAAGAAGATTGTACAAAGCAAGTAATTTCCTGAAAATGCAAGGCAACATAAACCACAGTATGTTCAAATAGATTAATAAATCTGGGTTCTCTATACTGTTATAATGAATCTTCTATTACCTATAATTATAGAAGAAAATTTCACTTAGTAGATTTATCCCTTCTGTCCTTGGGGTATGTGTTGGATGTGTTGAATTAGGAGGCAGTACATTAGAATACCAAAAAATAAGTCAATACAAATCCCAGTGAATTTTTGAAAAAAATGCTGCTATTTCTATGCTAGCATTCTTGTAAGGTGAGTAATTGGTTGTATGTTTGAGGCTATACTACATTTATTCTATTCTTGGACCTGCACTTATTTTCTCCTGAAGGACTGCAAGAATTCCAGGTGAAGGCCTTTACCAGATATCGCTTATTGCTAGCGTTCTTTAGGGTTCCACAATGTACTAAGTATTAGAGTTGATTTTAAAACGTTTTATCAGTCTTAACTTTCTAGCATTTGCAACTAGTTAAAGTGGAAATAGATGATTAGAAAATTCATGAAAAAATACGGTATTTTCTCTTTAACAAAACTGAGTTGTGGTATAAAGAAGATGCCCTTGTGAAAGCTTCCAGTTATACTGTCTACTGTCTTTCTTTTTCTTCTCTGTCTTTATCATTAGGCCTTAATTTAAGTTTGACTTTTCTTAGGATTTTTACCTCCATCCCTTTCTTTTCTTTTGGAGTTACTTGTGTCTTGATCTCATTAGCTTTACCTATACCATTTACTAGTCTCCCAAGCAGACTCTCTACTTTACTGACTAAGCATTCCCTCCAGCCCCCCACAATCCATACTACATTCATTAGAGGGTTAAAGCTTCCAAAAATTCTACTTTGCATCTGTCACTTCTTAGTTTAGGAAAAAGTCAGAATAAAATCCTCAGTTTGGCTTCTTAAATCTTCTTTTGCGGCCAATGATGTTTATACAACTTGGACCCTCCATCCTGCCAGGTTATAGACTATATGCTGTATGTATTCTTGCTTCTTGTAGTTTGCCCAGTAACCGCCTGTGTGGAATGTGTTCATTTTTCCACTTATCTAAATGTTGTCTTTTCCTCAAAGATCCCATAATGTCCATTTCAAAGCCTTTAATAGTTATTACAATACAAAGGGATTCCTCTCTCCTGAAATACTATCACATTTATTATACATACAACAATTTCTCCTCTACTGTGCCCTGAAATTATCTCTATCATTGTGCTTAGATAAGTGTTGATTTAGTATTGTTTTTGTTGTTGTCATTGTTGTTATATTTTAAATTTTTGTTAAACTATGAGCTCCTTGATGGCTGTAGGATAGCAGTTTTCATCTCTATATCTTTAATACCCAGTAGGGGAACATAACAATTGCCTAACTAATGTTATCTATCTAAATGAAATAAATTAAATTGAATCAGTTATTTAATACATTTATTTATATTGTTAGTTATCTTTGTATGTAATTTCCATCTCTTCAATTCTTCAATGTCTTTAACCCTTCAACTCTTGAATTCTAGAATATAAGAACTTTAAGAACAGGGATCATATTTTATGTCTTCTAGTATCCCTGTGCCTTACATAAGCAGTCCACAACCTTTCTAGCACCAGGACTGGTTTCTTGGAAGACAATTTTCCCAGATCTGGGGTGGGAGATGGTTTCAGGATGATTCAAGCACATTACATTTATTGTGTACTTTAATTCTATTATTACTGCACTGTAATATATAATGAAAGACTTATACAACTCACCATAATGCAGAATCAGTGGGATCCCTGAGCTGTTTTTCTGCAAATAGTCCCATCTGGGGGTGATGGGAGACAGTGACACCTAATGTATGTTGCTTATGTCCAGTCTACTCCATAATCTTGGTTTGGTTGCTATCGCTGCAGAAAACCCTGCTTCCCAAAGATAGGATGTTGGAAATGGAAGCAGGCCAGTGCTTTTGTGGCAATCTCAGGATATTCCTTTTTGACATTAATCCAGAACATATGACTTTAATCCAGAACATATATCTACAGTCTTAGATAAGTGTTGATTTAGTTTTGTTTTTGTTGTTGTCATTGTTGTTATATTTTTAATTTTTGTTGTCTCAAACATACTTTTAAGGCCACAGTCATTTGCGATCTCAAGCAGTTGATCCTCTTCTAGCATGAACAAAGTCGATTCACCTGGCTTATTTACAAATGGGTTGAGAATCCATTCCTTTCAAGTTCAGGGGTCTTTTGTGGCTGGGAAGTAATGCTCAAACTCTTCTTAAAGCTGAGATAAGTGATCATGGACCAGCTGGGAGAAAGAAGGCCCTAGCTCAGTCTCTTTCAAAATCCTTCCTAATGTTTGAAAGATGTCAAAAATCCCAATATTCACTTGTTGCCCGCATAATTCCAGTTTGGCTTTGAATGTAGCCACTTTATCTGCTGACTTGAACACAGTTGTCATCCTCCCCTGAAGTAACAGATTGACCATGGTGACTCATTAATCCTCTCTAACAATTTTGCCTCAATATCCTCTGCTATTTCATCAATTCATCTAGTAATGGTGCTAGCTGAAAGAGGAACACATGCCACTTTTTGAAGTGCAGCCTGTCCTAAAAGTTCACGGCAAATGTCCTTAGCAGCAGGCAGGATCTTCACCAATAGTAAAGGGCTTCTTAGCATTAGCAATTCGGTTAGCCACTAAGAATGACGCTCTCAGTGCAAACACATTTGATGAAATGGTGGCCTTCATGTTCTTCATGTTCACGTTGTTTTTTCTTTTGAAAAACTCCAAAGCCTTGTCTTTTAATGCAGGGTGCTTGGTCTCCATGTGGCGAAGCAGATTTTAAGTTTTCATAGCTTTGATGGATAGCTGGTCATCACATATTATACAAGGCGGGCTGGCAGAATGTGAATCACCTGTTGCAATGAACCCATAATTTAAGAAGGACTCTTGGTATTTTCTTTTAAATGCTGCTTTCCTTTTGTTGGCAGTCTTAGAGTCTTCTGCTGTCTCCTCACTGGGTCTTTCCCCCTTTTCAAAGCTCTCCAGCAATGTGTTTTACTCATTATTACTAGGGTTAGCTTGTAGGCTTACCAAAACTCTGACTGAGACAAATGCGCAGTGCAGGAAAGAGGCGTGGACGGAAGTGGTAAATAAAATAATGGGCGGGCCACATGCGGACTACAGTAAGTGTTGAATTCTGACTTAAAGCCTGCCACCAGATGCAGCGGTACAATTGAAGTACATCAACTCACTTGCCACTATAAAGCCTGCCACTAGATGAAGCTTTACAATTGAAGTAAGATGCTCACTGGCCACTGTAAAGTCTGCCACCAGATGCAGCTCAATCGTCACTTGCCACTCACTGATAGGGTTTTGATATGAGTCTGCAAGCAATTGATTTATTATGGTCTCTGTGCAGTCAAACCTCTCTGCTAATGATAATCTGTATTTGCAGCCACTCCCCAGCACTAGCATCATCACCTCAGTTCCACCTAAGACCATCAGGCATTAGATTCTCATAAGAAGCATGCGACCTAGATCCCTCGCATGCGCAGTTTACAGTAGGGTCCTCATTCCTATGAGAATCTAATGCTGCCACTGATCTGACAGGAGGCAGAGCTTAGGTGGTGATGCGAGCGATGGGGAGCACCTGTATATACAGATGAAGCTTTGCTTGCTTGCCCGCTGCTCACCTTCTGCTGTGCAGCTCGGTTCCTAACAGGCCACGGACTGGTACTGGTCTATGGCCCAGGGACTGGGGACCACAGCCTTATACAATGTCTTGCAATTATTACATGAACAATCAATGCTTGCCAATAGATTGATTTTAGAGGAAGGAGATGGGTAAGTAAGAGAGTGATTCCTTCCTATCATTATTTAAAAAGCAGAACCAAATTGGGAAATCACATTTTTCCTTAAAAATCTTAAAATCATAAAAAATCGAATTTCCTTTGCAAGTATATATAAGCCACAAGATTATAATATACAACATTTCAAATATATCTACTAATAATTTTGCTTTTTTCCTCACATTTGGTAGCATAGAATGTCTTTTTCTTTGTGTTTTGAGAAATGTGTAAAGGTAATTCAAAAACTGTAGCCTTTCTCTGGCACTGAGCAAGCCACCTAGTACCGGATTTTTGCCTTGATATCTTTTCTTTTGTCAATGGTTGATATTTACACACTTTCTTTCCTTTGAATTTATAGCTCCTCCACAGTTTGTGATTAGGCCAAGAGATCAGATTGTTGCTCAAGGTCGAACAGTGACATTCCCCTGTGAAACTAAAGGAAATCCACAGCCGGCTGTTTTTTGGCAGAAGGAAGGCAGCCAGGTGAGTGCGAGGCTTGACTGCTTTTCTGAAATTTCTGAACTTCCCCTGCCTCTGGTGCGCTTCAAAGCTTGCCTTGACTCTCCCATTATCAGTGTTAAATTTATTTTATTTCTTAAAAAAAAACACAATGAATTCTAAAGTAAGTGGGAGTCAGATATTCTAGTACAGCATCCATTCACTAGTGTTAATTTTAAAAATTCTGTATCTTACATAGAATAGATACAAGGCAGTGTAACAAGATTATCTTTAAAAATTCCAACCAAAACCTCTGTAGCTATTTAAAATCTCTGATGGTAAAGGTAATTTTGTTTCCTTGTATTGAGTTCGGTGGTATGGTTAAGTGAGTTAGTACATATAAAGTGCTTAGAGCAGTCCCTGTCACATGGAAAACACAAAAAACATTCCTGTTATTCATTGACCTATAATCTAATTTCAATCCCTCCTTTAGGTAGACAACACAAATGGCTTTCCTTATCATTATTTTAAGTATACTTCCATAAAAAGTAGAACAAATATTTTCCCCCTTTGTTCCTTCTGGATTCATTCATAATGGGGTTAGACAAGAAATAATATATGATATGCTAGAAGGAACTAATACCTACCTTGTCCTTGCTGTGCCCTTGTTTGTCCTCTCCGGGGCCCTCTCTGAGTAGCATGACCTCTCAAAGTCTCTGTGAAAAGTCAGCTGAATGTATTACTCTTCTTGTTTAGAACTTGGCCCAAACTTGTACTTCTAGATTTGGAGGCAATGAGTGAAATTTCCCACTTAAACTAGATCAAAAATTGTGTTTTTTGCCTAAGAATTTATCTGTGCATTCCTAAGAGACCTAGAGATATTTTGTTCTAGACCTTCTAAAACCATCCACAACAAGGCAAGTAGTTCTCAGGAAGAGACCTACTGGTTGTCTTCCTCATCACCTTCTGTGACTTGTCCAAGTTCCAAAAGAATTTCCTTCAGAATAATGGAAGTCTTTATTAAAAGTTTCAGGAAATCTAAAAGCTTTGCCTGAGATGGGAAATGTTTTAAGCTACATTAAGAGAACCTGTTAATTAGAACTCATGTATGTTTATCTGGCTAGAGAGGCATTAGAAGTTCTGTTCAGCTGTCATCTCTCATTGTTGTGGGTGGGTTCCTGTACATTTCTATACCACCCCCAAGCTAGCAATTGTAACAACTCAGTGTGGATGGACAAATGGTCCTCTCTTCCTTTCCTCACTTCTCTTTGTTGGAGTCATCACCCTTGTGATATGTGGAATGTAAGGGTAGTAATGGGAAGATAAGAATAAGTTATGGTCGCTGCCTTATCCCACATCAGAATTGGTCTAGGACTTAACCCCCAAATCTTGTTTATCATTCTGTAACTATAAAATAGATTTATACCATAGAATTTCTTGACTTTTCACTTAAAAATTACTTTTGTATGAAATCATACCAAACTCTAAAGTGAATGTAAAGCAATGTGACATAGTTAAACACACACACACCACACACACACATACACAGAAAAAGGAGAAAATTCAAAACCATTTCCTTCTTAAAAATTGCACAGTCTTTGTAGTGCTATTTAACTTTACTAAAGCTCTTTTTCTTTATCTAAAATATGGGGATAATATATTTTACTTCACACTAGTTTTTAAGATTAAGTGACTAAGTTAGTTTATACGTAAAAGCGATTTATACATCATGAAGGTTAAACAAGGTGTTGTGTCACTGATAGTAAATATAATGGTGTAACACAATTTGATTATTGAAAATTTATATTTTAGATCCATGTATTGAATGAAATCCCATCATAATGTCTTGTTATTATAGATATAAGACTGTATCATGTGTAAATCACATCCCTTAATATAGCCCCAAATGAATACAAGATATTGCATAAAATGTATATTAGCCCTGTAGTCCAAAAATCATATGGTATTTAAATATACTACCTTGTTTTTCAATGTTTTGAAACAAATCATGATTAAGTAGCACATAAGTATTCCTTTTTCTGTTATTTGACCAAGTGGCATGTAATTCCAGAGATATTAATGTTAAGGGTTATACACAATTTCCAGTTAAGTGCTTTGATTTTATTATAATCTTGTGTGTAGTTTTCTTTCCTCCACCTATCTCCCTCCCACTGGGGGGAGAGGTGGGGGGGGAGAGAGAGAGAGAGAGAGAACAAGAGAGAAGTGCTTGAGCAAATTATAAATTTTCAAATCATGAATTGGAATATTAAGAAAAATAAATTGGTCTTACTGTCTCCAGTATCCAATTTTTCCAGTGATCCATGACTGTCCATCAGTAGAAATAGTTAAGAGCCTGGACTTAATGGCCCATATTCCTCAATATGTGCTGATAATGCCAATCACTAATCGGATATCCAGACACTTCAAGGCAAGAACTGTGTAGAGTTCCTGGTTTTGCTTGTAATCCATTTTCTTTTCCCCGTGTCATACAAGCAGGAAATAAAGATGATGAGTTAACCTCCATCAAATGCCATCTTCCATGTCAACGAATCATTTAGAAGGTGGACTGATAGTACATTGTAGAGGAAGTGATCCCAGAGAGAATAAAGCCCATCTGATGCATTAGTGCTATGTAAATTAGTGTTCTAATGGCTGATTGTAGGAAAGTGCACTCTTTGAGTTATTGTATCATTTTCAAGTGGTTTTAAAATTTAAACCCATCTTTTTTAGATGGTTTATTTTAGTAATACATTTGGATTCTACAGGAGAGTCAGCTTGTTCTCAAATTATGTTTCATATGTGTGAAAATGTCCAGCCTTATTTAGTAGTATGAATTTTATAAGAGGTCAATAGCATATTGAAATTCTATTCCTGACATGCTAGCAAACATCACTCCTTTTAGAAGGAGTTTAATAACATGGTAATGTTTATGTAAAGTGGGCTTATAGTGTCACACTTGAATCTAATAAAGTGGACATCCATCATGTTGCAATAAAGAGAAGAGCTTCTAATTAAAGTAGGACATCATTTGCAGGATTAAAGTCATTTACCGTAATTGAAAAGTGTTAATACCCTATTTTATCCTCTTCCATTGGTATTACTTCAAGGGTAAAAACATTTTAAGGTGAAAATGTGTCTTGTGCCTTTAATTGAATGTTATTACCTCCTGATTGCAACGTATTGAAACTGTTTAATTACAAACTTGGAAAATTAATTACTATATCAAGAAACAGATCCCAGAGGGTTATAATGTTCTTTTTTTGTAAGTAAATACAACATAAAAATTGATATGTCCTTATTTATAATCCAACTTGGAAACATACCTCAATATGATTTATTATACCCAAATGTTTTTTCTTAATTGAACAACAGTAAAACAACCTAGTTCATCCAAATTAATGTTACTGCTCTTATATAAGAATTTTGAAAGTTGTGATTGGGGTATATGTATTTAATATGAGAGATACAGTAAACTAAGATAATTTTTAAAAGAAAATAATGTTATAAAATTCTTTAAGGCAACATGCACACTTTAAGAAACATTCTACATCCCCTTCCTATTTTCAATGATTTGCTTAATCTTGTTTAGATAGTAGCATTTGGTCGTAGCTCCTTTCAAAGCTGTTACAACCTGCAGAAACCTTATAGCAGGAATAGGTTCAATTCCCTTGAACGCCTTTAAGAGAAATTCAGTTGATTTAGCAAGTATTCAAAATGATCAACGGCAATTATAGTTTGTATTCTTTTATACCATACATTTTATAAAGCACATTCACAGTTAATATTACAGGCCCAATCCTCACAATGTTTAAGGAGTTGAATCAGCTATGCATTATTCTGCCCATTTTACAGATGAGGAAACCATGTTTCAAAGATATTAGTACCTAGCAGAAAATCAGGAGAGAGTAAATGGTTGATGTAAAGATCCAGACTTTTTAAGAATACACATAATTGTTCTTTCAAGTACAGCATGCTGACTTCTTAGAGCATGTTATTTTCACATGATTTTGAAAAAGTTTCCCAGTGAAACCCACTGTGTGCCACTTAAACATTTCTGTACCATATATTTTTAAAACTATGTATTTTCTTTTTTCTATCACATTCTTATAATTGTAGTAGTTATTGTTAAAATAATCCTTGTTCCAAGTGGGAAAAGCATATTAATGAGATTGTGTTTGCTTCCACAGAACCTGCTTTTCCCAAACCAACCCCAGCAGCCCAACAGCAGATACTCAGTGTCACCAACCGGAGACCTCACGATTACCAACATTCAGCGTTCGGACGCGGGTTACTACATCTGCCAGGCCTTAACTGTGGCAGGAAGCATTTTAGCAAAAGCTCAACTGGAAGTTACTGATGGTACGCTATTCTTATAGATTTGTCTTATGAAAATAATGATTTTTTATTTCAAGATACACATTAACCATGTGGAGTTTTCTGATTTTTAAAATCATTTAGATAAGTGCCTACCTTCTAAGCTTGAATTTAGATTAAAGTAAGATTTCTTACTAGTTTCTGATTCTCCCTGATTTAATACCACTTATTTTTCCAAAAAAGAACATCAGAGGCAATTTATTTAATTCTTAAAAAATGTAATGATGGGCCTGGCGTGGTGACTCATGCCTGTAATCCTAGCACTTTGGGAGGCCGAAGCAGGAGGATCACTTGAGGCTAGGAGTTTGAGACCAGGTTGGGCAACATAGTGAGATCCCATTACTACAAAAAATAGAAAAAATAGCTGGTGTGGTGGCACACACCTGTAGTCCCAGCTACTTGGGGGGCTGAGGCAGGAGGATGGCTTGAGCCCAGGAGTTTGAAGTTGCAGTGAGCTATGATGACGCCACTGCACTCTAGTCGGGACAACAGAGTGAGACCCTGTTTCCAAAAAAAAGAATAATGATGATGCATTATTTTAAAGAAATGACATCACACTCACTGCATATAGAAATGTAATCTGTATATTTTTATTTAATCTTACACTGACATGATTGCTTCTAATAGTTATTAATAATTTTATTTTGCTCTGGGAGGAGGAGATATCACTTTTAATATTATCAGTGAAACAGATGAGCTTTTGGTTAGCTTATCACATTAGGATAAGCCTATGACTTTAATTATACATGCACTAAGTTAAACTAATTAAATACTTTCCAAAGTACTGATGAGTGCTAAAGTTCTTATTTTTTGTATGTACATATATACTTTAAATCTCAACTGAGGCACCTACATTCATAGTGAAAGTTGAAAAGGATGTAGGGCTCTACAGAATGTGATTTTTTCCCAGCAGCTTGTTTCTCACAATTGACAGCTAGGGAGTTTTAGCTATTTTGTGAACTTCTGAGCAAAAATTTAATCTCTACTCTTTGATACCTTAAATTAAAAAATTCTTTCTTATTCTTCTATATTTGTGAGGGATTTTGTTTTTGTCTTTTTTTTTTTCCCCCCTAATGGTGGCTTCTGAGACATAAGAACTGTGGTCTGTGGCTTCTCTGATTCTCTTTTTTCTGTGCCGGTGAAACTCGATGTGCTTTCATACAATTCAAATTTACATGTAGATTAAAAGGTCATTTAAAATTAATAGAAAGGCAGTATTTTTAAAAATCTGTCCATGGTATGAAATGATTCAGTGACATGTCAGGAATGGGAATAAATAGGACAGACAAACATTGGCTGCTGGGACATTGAGTTGTTAATGGCTGCACCTACTGATGCTGCAGAGATTTACTGCCATGGAACTGAAAAGCGAAGTCAGGTTCAAGGGTAGCAGTGATGAGAAACTCTCCCTTAGATGGGCAAGATCTTTGATTCTTCATACACCCATATTTCTTTAAAAGAATAAAAGATAATTATTTATCATTTTAAAGATCTTATGTTTTCTACTATCAGCAAAAATGTCTAGATATATATACTCAAAAAATAAGATATTCTGGCCAGAGCCTGTGTTTTATTTTGTATTACTATAAAACATTCCAAACTTAAGATATCTGCTGTAATGTAGCTATATATAGAATTTTACAAACACTAATTCTAAAATGTTTCTAAATGAAGAAATTGTTATGAAAAAAGCAAATGATATTTGTAAAAAACAAAAGTGGTGAATTAAAAGAGCCAGTTGATATGACTGAAATGGTTCATGAAACAGGTGTATATTCAGAATTATGTCTGATGAAATAAAAAGGAAAATTTTGGGGAACTTATGTTAGTTGATGATATCTCACAAAACAGATGTTATTCTAGCTTTGTTTCTGAGGTCAAAATTTAAGAAGTGATAACCAAGTTTAAATTCTCTGCTAACTGACCATTTCATTACATTTGGCTTGAATATTAGTTCTTACGTTGATTTTTATTTAAATAAGCAATCACAAAGTCAAGATCCTTTTGCAGAAACATTGAATGGAGATTATAGAGTTGTTGGTTCTGACAGTAAAGAAATCAAACTACCAGAACAAATATTTAGGTTATTAAGTGTGCAATGTCCTATTTCTTTAAGTACTAAGTTTGACAGTGATATCTCTGACATTTCACTTTGACACTTCTATTTTTTTTTTTTTTTATTGTGAAGGTACACCCTCAGTCTTTCAAACACATATTTTGGCTTATGATTATTTTTCAAATTTTTTAGAGTAATTTTTGAAACTATGGGTAAGTCAAAAATTTGTGTGATTTTTGAATATGAGTTCCGTTGTGGAACCAATGCAGTGCAGACAGCTTGAAATATCAACAAAGTGTTTGGGAAGGATGTGGCTAATGAACGCCATGGATGGTTTGAGAAGTTCCATTCTGGTGATTTGAACACATTGACTGCCACACTAGAAAAAAAATTCTCCTTGGGACCATGGTGTTTTATTATGAAAATAGAATAAAAACTTCAAAAACAAAATGATCCTTTCTAATTTAATGAAAAATTTGTTATTTTTTTTTTCTGTGCATGAGTTATATGCAACTTGAAAAATAGTTCACGAGGCTCCCAAGATAAAGAGACGTGCCACTTACATATGCTTCATGAGGGCCCAGGCTCAAAACCAACATGAGTTAAGTACAACTCACATGGCAGTTAATGTGTTAATCTTGAAAATGAGACATGTGGGTGACCTGAGACCAAGGTGGATAATGATGAGCTGAAAGCTTTAGTGGAAGTGAATCCATCTCGACCTACATGTGAATTAGCAGAAAGGTTTGACGTTATTATACAACAATATTGGACCATTTGAAACAAATCAACAAGGTAAAGAAGCTGGATAGATGGGTTCCACATGAATTAATTGAGCATCAAGAAGAGAAATTGTCTTCAAGCTTGCCTTTCTTTGCTGTCACGACATAAAGGTGAAACATTTCTACGCTGTATTGTTACGTGTGATAAAATGGATTCTTTTTGACAATCGCAAGTGTTCAGCACAATGGTTGGATACAGATGAAGTGCCGAAACCCAGTCCAAAACGGAATATTCATCAAAAAAAGCTAATGGTGTCTGTTTCGTGGTCCAGTGCTGGTATTATCCTCTACAGCTTCATGAAACCTGGCCAATCAATTATAGCAGATGTTTACTGCAGCCAATGGATGAAATGATGAGGGTGCTTGAGATTAAGCAGCAGAGATTGGTTAATAGAAACAGGCCAATCCTCCTGCAAGACAATGCTTGACCACCTGTTGCACAAACAACGCTGCTCAAACTATAGCAGCTGGACTTGGAAACTGTGGCTTCAAAGCCTCAAAAGACTGGACTGACTCTCTTGTTAGAGGTTAATGCTTTGTTAGAGGTGACTTTAAGTTGAAGCAAATGTTCATTTATCATTCTAAAAATTCTAGGGCTCTTAACAATTATGCTAAATCTACTCTGCCTGTGCTCTATAACTGAAACAACAATGCCTGAATGATAGCACAACTGTTTACAGCATGGTTTACTGAATATTGCAAGTCCACTGTTGAGACTTACTGCTCAGAATAGAAGACTTATTGCTCTTTCAAAATATTGCTGCTCATTGACAATGCACCTGATCACTCAAGAGCTCTAATGGAGATGTACAAAGAAATTAATGTTGTTTTCATACCTGTTAACCCAACATCCATCTGCAACCCATGGATCAAAGAGTAATACTGATTATCAGGTCTTATTATTTAAGAAATACATTTTATAAGACTAAAAGTGCCATAGATAGTGATTCCCCTGATGGATCTGGGCAAAGTAAATTGAAAACCATCTGGAATGGATTCATCATTCTAGATACTATTAAGAATATTCATGATGGGAGGAGGTCAAAATATCAACATTAACAAAAGTTTGGAAGAAGTTGATTCCAACCCTCATGGATGACTTTGTAGGGTTCAAGACTTCAGTGAAGAAAATAACTACATATTTAGTAGAAATAGGAAAACAACTAGAATTAGAATTGGAGCCTCAAGATCTGACTAAATTGTTACAATCTTATGATAAAAACTTGAATGGATGAAGAATTCCTTCTTATGGATGAGCAAAGAAAGTGGTTTCTTGAGATGGAATGTACTCCTGGTGAAGATGCCATGAATATTGTTGAAATGACATAGAAGCATTCAGAATATTACATAAACTTAGTTGATAAAGCTGCAACAGGTTTTTAGAGGATTGTCTCCAATTTTGAAAGAAGTTCTACTGTGGGTAAAATGGTATCAAACAGCACTGCTTGTTACAGAGAAATCTATTGTCAAAGAAGTGTCAATTGATGTGGTAAGCTTTACTGTAGTCTTGTTTTAAGGAATTACCACAGCCGCATCAACCTTCATGAACCACCATCCTGATCAGTCAGCAGCCATAAACATTAAGGCAAGACCCAAAAAATTAAGACTTGCTGAAGGCTCACATGATCATTAGCATTTTTTAGCAATGAAATATTTTTAAATTAAAGTATGTACATTATTTTTTAGACATGATGCTATTGTATGCTTAGTAGACTACAGCATAGTGTAAACATAAGTTTTATATGCACTGGGAACCCAAAAAATTTGTGTCATCCACTCTTTTTGCAATATTTCCTTTATTTTGGTGGTCTTGAACCAAACCTGCAATACCTTCAAGGTATACCTGAATTCCATCTATATCAATGTTTCTATTGTTACATTTTTGCACTTGGACTCATTGTCTGGAAATATTTTGAATTCAAGAATTATATAAAGTGAAATTGCTAATGGTGATGAAAGATGGTATATTGCATGACAATTTTACTGATTATAGATTGAGCTAAGATTTTCTGATATACATGAGTTTCAAAATATTTCTTTGAAAGAACTCATTATTTCACTACCACTGTTCTTGACTTTTTCCTTCTGCTGTACTTTTTCTCTTAGAAAATTAGAAAATTGTAATGAGAATTCTGTGAGTAGAACCAATAGAATCTAAAAAGACTGGAGAGATGAAATGTATTTATATCTTATATTGACAATAAATGCCACATCATGATCTTATATAAATGGTTTATTGAAGATTTATAATGCATAGTTAGAGAAGACCACGGAGTTGTTCACAGATCACTGGAATACCTAAATGTCCATTTAACCTTTGACATTAGTGTCATGGAAACCTGTGGTCATCTTTTACTCATCACATCCTTCAAACTGAAAATTCCTCCTGGCCAGGAGATTTTCAATTACTTTATTGATCAAATTCATTCAAAAGGTGATGAGCTACTCATTTGGGTAGTAAAAAAAAAAAAAAAAACTAATTAGATGACCTTTGGCTACATCTAATGATTTCAGGGATATGACAATAAAAGCAGATTTTAAGAAGTTATCTGAATTCTATATAGATATTTAATTTGAAACAAAAAAG
The DNA here is from genome assembly GCA_023783475.1 of Daubentonia madagascariensis. Classification (NCBI taxonomy): domain Eukaryota; kingdom Metazoa; phylum Chordata; class Mammalia; order Primates; family Daubentoniidae; genus Daubentonia; species Daubentonia madagascariensis. The sequence goes on along the minus strand of JAKFHU010001684.1, from coordinate 15,283,711 downwards.
TAACATCATTTAAAATTTAGTACATATGTTCTCCTCTAGTAATACAGACTCACTTTCTCACTGAATTGAAAAATTATTCATAATGTTTTGTGCATTGGCCTATTTTTGACCCATGACCCATAAAGAAAATAAATTCCATGAAACTTTCAGTTTGAATTTCTATTTTCCCAATGAGTCAGAATTGTTATAATACTGTAATTCCCCATTCTCCTAAGATTATTTTATTTATTTCTGATATGAAGAATTTGATGAAGAAAAGCAGTGAAATAAGTGCTTCTACTTTTTTTTGTAAACATTAAATAATTTTTCATTGTTTTCCTTAGGTTTTTATCATTGATGTAGTAGGTTTGGTTGATTGGAGTCCACAGTATCTTGATATGCAGGGGGCCTATTTCATAAATTCTAATTTTAATAAAATTGGTTAAGTTTCTCATGGTAGGCTCTGAAAGGCCTGCTTAATTTTGATGTTTTATTCCTCAAAACTGTGAGCTCTAATAATAAAGATGATGCATATAGATTGGGAAATAGATAGTAAAATAAACGGGTATTTATAAAAGCTGGTGGGCAAAGGAGATTTGAGCATTAAGCAAATGCTTTTTTTATTGTGTACAATGTAATACAAGATGACCTTTCTGACAAAAGACTATTCCTTTCCATAGTTGCTGCGCAGTAATTAGAATCCACCATTTTTCTCCCCTGTGGAAGTCATATATATGTGCCTTTATGTGTTATATTATATATAACATATTTTGTATATTACATATAAATATATATGATAAAAAGTATATTTTGGATCATTAACCAAAGTCTATGCTGTCTATGCTGAAGTTTATAGACATTTATCTTAAGAAAGCCTTCCTTGGACCTGGACATAATCATTTGATTATAAGGTGATCTTCTAATGAATTCTAGATGAACTCATTAACTTACCTCCCATTAACTCCCTATTTCCCTTAACCATTTAAATAATGGTCATATGATACATACATAAACATTGATTTTGTATGAATACTCTGTTTTTTTCATATCATAAATATAGTTTACCTAGACTGCTTTTTAAAACTTAATTATAAGCACTAATTAAATCAAATCATCCAAATGATATGACTGTAATTTGAAGACCCAGTGTCACAATTTTGGAAGTAAATAATTTATAATATAATATTTTAGCATCAATAGACATTTTAGCCTATGTAAATATAGCACACAACTGGTGCCATGAAGGGAAAAATTATGTACTATACATATATTTATAATAAATGTAAAAGTAAAAATTGACCACCCATATGATGGTGCACAGGCTTTCTTAATATGAATATGAGAAATAAATGGAATATTTTATGAATGACTACCATAAGCTATCCATATTTTCATTTTAATTTTAATATGACTAAGCCTATCCATATAATTAAAAACTAAATTCTAAAATTTCAGAATTTATCACAACATCATTTTAATTACAATTAATGCAGAATAAGTTATCAACAATAATATGGCTTTAGAATATATGGATGTATGTATAGTATATATAGATGACAGATATATGATAGATTTAATATATCCAGAATAAGTTATAAGTATTGCTTTGGCATTTTAACCTTACTTTCAATGTCATTATATCAAGACTACTGGATTTCATAGAAGTTAAAATATCCTGAAAATATCTTTATTTTTTAGTTTTGACAGATAGACCACCACCCATAATTCTACAAGGCCCAGCCAACCAAACACTAGCAGTAGATGGTACAGCGTTACTAAAATGCAAAGCCACTGGTGATCCTCTTCCTGTAATTAGTTGGTTAAAGGAGGGATTTACTTTTCTGGGTAGAGATCCGAGAGCAACTATACAAGAGCAAGGAACACTGCAGATTAAGAATTTAAGGGTAAGTATCCTTTGACTTGTACTTGAGTCATCATCTCAATATAAGTACTGCTCTAGGAAAAACTCTGTGGTTAAATTAAAATTCTACATCCCAGCATAATTGCTATACATTTTAAGATAGGTTATGTTATTTCTTATTTTAAAAATGATAAACTGAAAGTAGAAAGTCTTTGTTTTGATGTTACTCATAAATTCATAACAGACCTTGAAACTTTTATTCCTTTATCCCATTCTCATTTATATGTAGTCAATTAAACTAGAAATCTTAGACACATAAAGCTGATAACAGTAGTAGGATATTGAAAATAATTTGAAAGTGATGATTTACTCTTATAGCAAAGGAAGATTGCAGGAAAATGTAGATAAAGTGGCTTGGCCAAACAGTTGTGTGGAAAAAATTAAAAGATGAGACTAAGTACATAGGAAGTAGGTTTGGCTAGTTGGTGGAAAACCTTGGATTTTAAATTAAGTTGCTGTGTAGTTTATATTTAAACCCATGGGCAAGAACAAGCCATTGGTGGTTTATGAAATGAAGTTTACATGACAAAGAATGACCATTTCTAGCAACTTAACAAATCAGACCTGCTTCAGGAGCAACTCAAAATAAAATATGAAGTTATCAATATTATATTAGTTATCTATTACTATGTAACAATATTAGTAAAACTATGGAGGCTTAAAGCAACACACATTTATTATATCACAGTTTCTGTGAGTTAAGAGCCTGGGTGTGACTTACTTGGGTCTTTTGCTTCAGGGTTTTAGAATGATGCATGTGAGTATCAATTAGTGTTGTGTTTTCATCTGAAGATTGACTGAGGATGGATTTGTTTCCAATCAACATGATTATTGGTACCATATAGTTCCTTGTGGCTACTGGACTAACAATCTCAGCTTCTTGCTGACTGTTGGCTGGAGGCTGCCTTTAGTCCCTTGCCATTTGGATCTTTCCAATATGACTACTTGCTTCATTCAAGTTAGCAAGGAAGAGTTTCCTGGCAAGATGGATATTACAATCCTATGTTACAAATCACAAACATGACATCCTGACACTCCTGTGATATTCTATTAGCTAGAATCCAGTCAACAGGTCCCATCCGCACTCCAGATGAAGGATTACACAATATGTAAATACCAGAAGGTTGTTATCATGGAGGCCACCTGTCCTCTACCAGTATATTCAACTGATTCAACCAAGTATAGTAAATTTCTCCCCTTGTCCCCCATGTAGCAAATGCTATGCTAAAGTTAGAGAGTATATTATAGTAATCACAAGATTGGGGATGAGAACCAGAACTAACATAGCTGATGCAATAATGCATGAAGAAAAATTGACTGAAAATGATTCTATGGAGGAGCAATTTAGTAGAAACTTTTGTCCAGGTAGAAATTAGGAGCCAAGATAGAGAAAAAACAAAACAAAACAATGTTGTAGAATTTTTCCATTCTGAAGCCAAGAAGGAAGGTAAAAATTTTTAACTACACATATTTTGAAATGATTACAATTTGGAGGATTCTTCTCTTATGGTGGGAATATATTTACAATTATGTGTTTATCTGGTTGTTTATTATTATGTCATACAGATTTATATGACAAAAGGAAGAATGACTTTATTTTTTGCTGCATGCACAAAAACACATACATGAGTAAATTTTAATTTATTAATATAATTTATATATATATAATTAACTTTAACTTTGAGACACAGGCATTAATTATTGCTCTAGAAATAATGTTGCAAAGTTCAGTTAAAAGAAAAGTAAATTAATACAGATATTTTTAGCCTGTTTTTATTGATTATAAATTGTTAACCTTCTTTGAACAAAATGGAAGTTATTAAAAAATTAATGCTAACTCTCTTTGTGTAAACACTTTAACCTCTATCTCTGGGCTAAAGGCAGACTTGGGCCATGGAGGTTAATGCATTTTCTCTGTATCACTGAATTAAAGGGTATGCTTGAGTAGTCAAGATTCCTAGTAGTGTTTGAAAGAAGCAATTAAAGGTGGGTGCTTGATGATGTCAGACAAACTTTGAGCCCTTCGACAGGCTTCTGAGTAGTCTCTCTGAGATGCCAGATCTTAGAGGCTTGTCTGCAGCCAACTGCACAAGGAGAAAAGTAGGTGATAGAGTTTACTAGCACATTAATCTCTTTTTAAAGCAATTGATTATGGATAAAAGGACAAGGATGGAAGATGTGAAGCAGTACTGACTAGAAAAGTCATTATTTAAAGTTAAAGCAATCGAAAGGAATGTGGTGATTATGATGATGATACAGGAATGAGTTTTATCAATTATATTTATGTTTTTGATATCATTTTTTGATAAAATGCAAGATGAAAATATTGCACTTTTTCTATAAGATGACTGTCTTAAAAAAGAGGTAAAAATAGGCTTTACAGTACTTCACTTGTATAGTCAAGAGAGCGTTTCTGTAGGTCATATTCCTTTGTGTCTTACTATTTCTTTTTCAGTACTTAATGCAAGGGGAAAAAATAACATGATGAATACTGTATTCTCATAGTCCAGCTAATTGGTAACTGAATCTATAATTTTTGAGATGTAGAATATTCCAATACTCATTAAAACATACCTACCACGGCTAATGTCAGACTTGTATCTCCACACAATGACAAGGAGATGTAGTTAAGAAGCATTGCCTACATACACTTCTTTTAGCATTTGCAAGTAATAACAAGTGCTACATTTTAGTTCAACAGCTATAATAAAATGCAAATTCTTTTACTCTTTCACAGACCATATTCAAATGAACATCCCATTAAAATCCAACCTTGGCTCATTATATTTAGTTTGTGAGTGATGCTTCTTAAATGCAAAGATTTCTAATAACTATAATGCATGCACAGCCACATTTGAAAGAATGGCTCTTTCCACAATGACTATCCCTATCATCCTTCTATGTAATAGAAGACAATTGTACAGAGATAATCGGGCAAAGAATGACGTGCCAGAGCAATTTGAAACTTAAGTTAAAATACATAATGACATTTTAAATCAATTAAGATAGTGAAATGGCAGTAACATCTATGCACTAATGATTTACCTGAGAATCAATCGTGAAAGCTTGAGTCATCAATACACTTACATTTTGAAACCAGCAGATATGATATTCTATGAACTTCCATATTTCACCAACAATTAGACTCATGGTCATCACAGAATTTTAATTTTATGCCTTCTGCCCTGTCTTATTTTGTTTGGTCATCAGTTTCACTTCCCAATGTCACTTTTTCTTTACCCCTAAACTAATGCCAAGGAATGTTGCTTGCAATCTGAGCCCTCAAGGCTCAATCACAGAGAGGAGTTTTGAATTGCTTCTTTTATTGATCTTGGGGTGTATTTTAAGGTATAATCACATGATCTTCTGCCTTTTATATTTGTAGCAGAGAACTCTTGATTATATCATCAACTCTTTCTAAAAGTCTTTTGCTACTCTTCAATGAATAAGAAAACATTTCAAGTGTTCAATAAAATGGCAATTTTTAGGTATGCTTTAAAAAAGATTTATGTATTGGATTATTGTTATGGTCCCTTTCAGCTTGACATTGCAGTGACTCCATAGCCATAGTTGGTTTGTTTTTTAAGGATACTTTATTTTATTCACTGTTTCACTGTTGCAATTTATGTATAAGTGAATACTGACCTTTTTAAAGGGAAAAATTTAGTTCTCTTTTTAAAAGAAATTTTTTTTCACTTTTTTCTAAGTCTTTCCTAAGAAAAGAAGTGTGGTCCCCTGTTGTTTCATTGCTTATTTACTCTGGGGTACATTTTATTCATTGAAATATATTTTATTTGAGACAGAAAGGACAGTTTTGCATTATTGATTCTCTGAAAATTTATAGGAATCTGAATGAATTCTGTCCTTAGTTGTCCTTATCTAACTTTGATATCATTAAGCCCTACCATAAAATGGAGTTAAGAGATAAGAGTATTACCATGGGGCAAAAAAGAGAGAGGGGCAAATAAACTTTATCAGATAATTAATATTTAGTTGTAGAAATTTAAAAAACCCTTTTGAATCAATGTTATGAATAACATTATATGAGTTTATTTTAATATTTTATGTATACATATGATTGACTCTAATGCATAACTTAGACTACTAAATGATACAACTCATTTTAATAAATTAAATATTTCCACATTGACATTGAGTAATCATTCTACAGATAAATTAAAATGATAATTCACTCCCTTCTATGCATGCTAGATTTCTGATACTGGCACCTACACTTGTGTGGCTACAAGTTCAAGTGGGGAGACTTCCTGGAGTGCAGTGCTAGATGTGACAGGTGAGTTCTTTGTGAATTATCTTAATAGGAGAAATCTTGAGCCCTTTTTAGTGACAGCTCATTATCAAATAAGTTAAGGAGAGATCAAGGTTTTTAATTCATTGAATGTCAGTTTAAGACTTTACATTCAATGCCACTTTTTAATTCATGCATGAGTTTGCAAATAGAATTGCATTTGTGAAATTCAATACATTTGTCCTTGATAATCTTGTTATTTTACTTCCTCTAAAGCACAAGCAATTCTAGTGATCATATGTAAAAGTAAAGCTTATACTTACTAAAATGTAGGAGAAGCAAATATTCACTTACATACATTTGATTCATGGAGATGAATTGCTTACAGCCAAGGTTAACTCCTTTAATAGACTGTTTCCTTCTTTTAAGCAATATTGTGAGCTTATGCAATCAGGAATGAAGTTTTTTCTGTCTCTCCTCTATAGAGTCTGGAGCAACGATCAGTAAAAGTTATGATTTAAATGACCTGCCAGGGCCACCATCCAAACCGCAGGTCACTGATGTTACTAAGAACAGTGTCACCTTGTCTTGGCAACCAGGTACCCCTGGAACCCTTCCGGCAAGTGCATATATCATTGAGGCTTTCAGGTATGGGACAGTTCCTTTTTTCTCCATTGGGTTTTTGCTTTAGCTTCTATATTCTAAAATATCGCCTGAGCTATCCTGCTGTTATATTTTGAGGACATTTTCAATCAATGCATTTTAAGAATTGATCTTTTCTATCTTACTGTATTTGAGAACAGACTACTTTTTTGTTTATAACTTAATTATAAGATTAAATATGCATTATCCATGCCTAGGTCTATAGTGATCTAGTTCATGACATAATCAATTAGCTCCTTTTTTTTTTTTACCCTGATATTGTAGGGATTTAATATGACAATTTGGGCATTAGAACTAAGCAGAAAATGATTTAATTAGGCAAGGCACTTTTTAAAGTTATATAATATTTTTTGAGACATAGGACTCTGGAAACTTTATTCCTAATAACTAGAGCACAGCTTAAAATAATTCCAATTTTTAAATGCCATATATTTAAATACATCTGTTGGCTGAGAGAAAATTAAAGACCACAATTAAGAAACTTATTCCATATGCTTCTAGTTGCTAAAAGAAAAAGATGTTTTCATGTGTTATTTGAAATAATTGTCAACTTAAAGATATAGACTATAAATATCATTATAAAATTATCTTACAGGAATTTGATAAAATATTTATACAAATAGGAAAATGTACTTTCATAATCCATTTCAGTGTACTTCTATTTGACATTATAAAAGTTAAAGGATAGCCACTATTCTTTGTAAACATTAGGACAAATGATCATTTTCTTTTTAGGCTTCTTTAATCTATATTTAAGGTTATGATATATACTTAGTTTTCAAATTTCAAAATACTATTTTTCTATAATTTTTACGCTTTGATACTTAAGGATATCTGAAAAATAAGCAGGTCACCCTGAAAATCACATCTTCTGCTCCTTCTGAGCAAAAGGAGTATCTGATACTAGACAAAGTATTCTAAAATGGCATCCATCAGTGGCCAGCTGTGAAGGGGTCTTCACATGCAGATTCAGAGATATTTCACCATTCTGAGATGAGAAATCACCATACTGTGTAATGTACAATTTTATTAAAGATGTAACCAAGGGAAAATATTCATTACATGCTTCCTTTCTTCTTTTACAGATATGTAGTTTTAGAAGGCTCTATTGTAATATTGCATGTGGAATTGATGCAAAAGAAAACACAACTTGTAACAGGAAAATGTATTGGCATAATTTACTCTGTAGTCCATTTATTCTTTCTACAGGTTAATTCTTTTCAAGGTATATATATATATACATTTACGAGGACCATACTTATTGTATAAACTTGATGTTGTGATCTTGGCCTCTGTTCCTTTTACAGGTATTCATTTAGTGGGCTGCTGTGCATTAGCAAAGGGCTGTCACATCTCCTGGGCTGAGTTTAATTTTGTTGTGCATGGCACTTTCGTTAGGTGGGCTCGGCTTTGTTGTTGAATAAACTGAAATCATCCAAATATTTCATTTATTGGGCTGAACACTTCAAGTGTTGTGTGTGTGTGTGTTTAATTTTCAGCCATTAACCTTTGTCATTGAAACTCAATTACATTTCCAATACTCTTATGCCTGATCTTTAAATGAACTTTCTATTCGTGTTTCAGCCAATCAGTAAGCAACAGCTGGCAGACAGTGGCAAACCATGTAAAGACCACCCTCTATACTGTGAGAGGACTGCGGCCCAATACAGTCTACTTGTTCATGGTCAGAGCAATCAACCCCCAAGGTCTCAGTGACCCAAGCCCTATGTCAGATCCTGTGCGCACACAAGGTAATTTCAACAGCTGTAAACGTGACTGGTTCTAGAAGGAAATGTCAAGCAGATACAAGGGGATTTCAAGAGGAAAAGTAAATGTGTCTGTGTTGCTTTTTATAGTGATTCACTATACTTTATCCAGTGAAGAAGAAAGGTTACTATTCACCTTGGTGAGATGGGCCCTATTTCTGGAGCTTTCAGGGTCTATTTAGTTAGAAATGAAGAAAATAATTGGGTACATCTACACAGTAAGAGTGAATCCACTAAACTAAGTCTTCACTTTATTCTAGAGGGAGGAAAAATGTTTCTCCTTCTTTGAAATTAATTATACAATAGCAGAAAAGTGATCTTCAATGAATAGATGCCCAGATAAGGATATCAAAATTGTTTCCTATTGTTCATGAATTCTCTTTCTATAGTGCAGTGGTTCTCAAAGTGTGGTTGCCTGGTAAGCAGCATCTGCATCATCTGGGACTGTTAGAAACAGATTTTCAGGTTCCCAGTCAAAAGCTCTGGGGTTGGGGCCCAATGTCTGTTTTAACAAAACCTCTTTGTAATGCTGATATGTAAGTTTTACAACCACCACTAAAATATATTTTATTAAATCAGATGTTTAAAGAATTATTTATTTCCGAAAGCAGGAAATCAAGTTTTCTTCCTGAGGAATGCAATTATTTGACTAATTTAAAAAGCCCAGAATATTAAAATATAATTTTTAAATGGACGATTTCATCATTTCATCCTCAGTAACCTTTTTCTTCAAACTAAGAAGCCATTGGAGTCCGAGGTTTAATGTACAATGCTACCTTACAGTTTCCCTCCTACGAGTAGGTGAAGGGAATTAATAAAATAGAAATGGTAGTTTTATTATTTGTTATAACCTGCTTCCCACAGGGTTCTTCAGAAAGGGTTAATTATTTCTTATTTGTAAAAGGCTTTGAACAAGATATAATTTAAAGTAGTATTTTTATGCAATGAAAAGCACCATACAGCCATAAAATATTATTATAATTACAATGTAGTTCAATGATAGTAACTAGCATGCTATTATAACAGAGAAGGGTGCCTTAAAGGAATCAAGTGAAATAAAGTCACCACGTGACTTTGTAACATTGCTGACATGATGACAGTCAAGGGAGGAGGGAATGCCACTTTGCTATTGTTCTCTAAGCACTAATGTGATTAATTTTCCACAATGATAAAGGGCCTGTAGGTAAAGAACCTGTCTCAGGAGAAATAAAAAGCACAACATGGAATTTGAAGACCTGAAACTAGTTATATTTTAACTTACCTAGCTCCAGTTGCTTTTAGTGTATCTGAATTTAATAAGCAAATTAAATTATTGAATTTGAAATGGAAGAGATATACAATTTTAAGTCAAGAAATTAGAGTACATAGACCATTTATACCTGTGTGGATAGAAATAGTTTTCGTGTGTAGCTACAATGTAAGGTAGAGAAACAGAATGGGAAGAATTTTGGCATGATTAAATCTGGCAGACTTTCTTGATCATTCAATAACTATGCCAGCCACTAAATCTTGACTCATAAAATGACTCTCGGTGAAAAGGTTAAAAAAGATTAATGAAAAGTTGTTTGTGATCTGGTTTGTTCCAGTTGAGAGACTACATAGCGCAAATGACTTATGTTCTCTTAACAGATATTTAATAGGAAAACTCATGTGTTGTGTCTGAATGTCAGGATTATTTTTTGATACCACACTTTCAGCAGCTTTCCATCCTGCAAAGCACTTTTTCTCAAAGAGCACTTCACTTTCTGAGCTCTTATTTTTCAAAGGTATGAAATGCCACAGAATCTAGAAATCTTTTATTTCATTAAAGCTAAAAATACTTGCACTACCAACATCAATATAGATGACACATATATCTACAAGGTTAATATTATTCACACAAAGGGACTTTTTTTTCAAATCAAGTAAAACTTCACCTTGCTGTTTATGTTAAGGATGAAAAAAAGTGCAACTGGTAAAAAATCACCAAAGTGTGGTTCCCAATTATTTATATCCCAATTTAAGTTAGTGTACCCGATTTAAGTTATAATTGACATATGCACTTAAAAATGCTTTAGCAGAGTGCTGCATTGTGGCCTGAGAAAATAGGAGAAAAGAAGATTAAGAAAATAAATCATTTTAAATCGGACTTCTTTCCTTAAATAAAGTAGTTGGAGAAAAACAAATCAACTTAACATTGAAGTGCACCAATTAAAGAAGTTGATTTGAGTATGTGTGAAATTCAAGGTTTGATATCAATTAGATGGACTTAGATGTCTATTATTTATCATTTTTTCTTAATGGACACAGAATATATGGGGCCATAGAGTAGTACGTAGGTGACTTGTGAATAAGGAGGCATAATAATGTATGACTGACGGTATAACATTTTAAACATCACCATTCTTTCTTCCCTCCCCTCCCCCACCACTCCTAAAAAGCAGCTGCATGACCTCTTGTTGGATATTGGAGTACTGCTCAAAATTTATTACTTTAGGGCATATTATGAGCATTCTAAATTTTTCTGTCAAAAGTATTTTTGTGAATTTGAGGAGCTCCTTCCTCTCTCCTCGCCACTTTGTTTACTATCAATGACATAATTCACCTCCCAGTCCACCATTCCTCGCCTTCTATGCTCCCAGATACAAGTCGGTCAAGAGGTAAGAAAGCACAGCCTGCTCACTGGGACAAGGGATTCAACAAATTACCAAACAGAAATTTTCAGATATGTCCCAATTTACTACTTAGGAAAATCCTTCCCTATACCAACATATACATATAGCTGATCTTTCTAGAGAAATCTTAGAGCACATACTTTATGCTTTAATAAGAACATAAGTGATCTTATACAACAATGTGTCCATTTGAATGAGGGATTGTAAACATTCATTTATTAATACATTTTTAGTGAAGATAAATATTATCTCTCAAATTATGCCCTACCACTGTGGTATTTATGTATATAGGCTTATATGCTTTTTGTCACAAAAAGAGTTTTCATTTTTTCCCCTGTAACTAGTTCTAAAGGTGGAATATTGGCATAGATAAAATGAATAGAAATTTTACTACACATTTTTAAAAATTGGGAATGACTATCTTATCTAACTGCAGATATCAGCCCACCAGCACAAGGAGTGGATCATAGACAAGTGCAGAAAGAACTGGGAGATGTCATTGTCCGTCTTCATACTCCAGTTGTATTGACTCCCACCACTGTTCAGGTCACGTGGACGGTAAGCTTTCAAAGGCTATGTCAATGGTAATCTCTTCTATTCCCTTAAGGAAAACAAAACAAAAAAGGAAAATGCAAATGAATAAATCAAAAAATAATAATAAAAACCCTCACCATTGAAAATCAAGGTGTAATCAATGACAGTAAAAGAAAATATTCAATAAATTACAAAAGTAAATAGAGTAAATATAGTGAAAATTGATTGTGATATAAACATGACATGTTGTCTTCTGAATTTTCTAACAGCTTTATTGTAATATAACTAACATACCATAGTTAAAGTACACACCTCCATGTTTTTTAGTATATTTAGAGAGTTTTGAAATCATCACTAATATCTAATTTTAGAACATACATCATCTCACAATGAAACCCTGTGCCCATTAGCAGTCATTCCCCCATTTTCTCCTATCTTAGCCCTGTGCAACCATGAATCTACTCTACGTCTGTATGGATTTGCCCATTCTGGACTTTTCATATGAATAGAATCATGCAATATATGGCCTTTTGTATCTGGCTTCTTTCACTTGGCATAATGTTTTTGAGGTTCATCCATGTTGTAGCAAGTATCAATACTTTGTTTCATTTTATTGCTGAATAGTATTCCATTGTATGAATAGATCACGTTCTGTTTATCCCTTCATCAGTTGATAGATTTTTGGGTTGTTTCCACTTTTGGCTATTATGAATAATGCTGCCATAAACATTTGTATACAGGTCTTTTTGTGGACATATGTTTTCATTTCTCTTGGTATACACCTGGAAATTGTTGAGTAATATTGGTAATGCTCCACTTAAGATTTTGATGAACTGGCAAAGTGTTTTCCAAAGTGGTTGTACTATTTTGTATTCTCACTAGCAATGTTTCAATATTCCAGTTTCTCCCAAATCCTTGCCACTGTTTCTTACATCTTTGTCAACATTTATTATCTCTTTTGTTGGTTATAGCCATTCTAGTGGCTGAGTAGTGATATATCATTGTGGTTTTAATTTGCATTTCTTTAGTGACTAATGATGTTCATCTTTTATGTGCTCATTGGACATTTGTACATCTTCCTTAGAGAAATCTCTATTCAAATTCTTTATCTACTTAAAAATTAGATTATTTATCTTTTTATTATACATTTGTAAGTGTTCTTTATGTATTCTGATATAAGTCCTTCATCAGATTTATGATTTGCAAATATATTATCCTACTATGTGGATTTTTTTTTTTTTACTTTCTTGATGGGGCTATTTGAAGCATAAGACATTAATTGTTGATGAAGTTATGTTTTGGATTTCAATCAACCATCTTTATTTTTTTTAGCTGAATCTTATACAGCAGCACCAAGACATGTATATAATTTTAATTATTTGACATGTGTTGTCAAAAATTAGTGGGTGTTAAAAAATAAATTGATATTTTGATATATGTTAACAATATTCAAATGTTATGCATTATTAAATGTGTCGGAATGCCTACTGTTATTTCAAAATGCAAACTGTTTTGATCAGATGGTAGCCACTGGACGAAAAACAACAAATAGCATAAAAATAGTGCTAGTAGTCATATTAGAGAATACTAGTACTTGTGTATGTGTGTGTGTGTCTATTTTGAGAGGAGTCGGATAATGTTCTTCTCTGTGCCTAATACAGGTCAGATAGTGCTAACTACTTGTTTATGCCCAAGCTCTCTCCAATATAACTTCTGAAAATTTATAAGGAAATATATTAGGATGATAGAAAAGCACATTTACTTGAAGCCGCCTGTGTATATGGCAGAACTTGTATAAGTAATGAACGTTTGATTATGGATAGCTGAAAAAATTTTCTTTTTAGTTATAATATTGTTTATTTAGAATGTATTTACAATTATATCTCTATTGTTGTTGTTATTTTGCTGTTATGTAAGTGGAAGGAGAACTTTAAGTCAAAAAATTGGACTTTTCTCCCTTGGAGTCCAAGTTACTTTAGGGAAACAACTATTCCACAAATTCCAATCAACTCCCTAAATAAAAGAGGTTGCAAAAGAACAACTGGTTATTTTTCATCAGTTCTTGAGTAGTTATATTTGAAGTGTAAAACACAATGAAAAAAATTATTCTGATGTCTTTTCAGTAATAATCCCATTGAACAAATCCAGCTCAACAAGCATTTTTTGATAACCCATATGTTCTATAGATGTGGGAGCACTATAGAAAGAGACACAAATCTAGTTGAAAGAGACATGAAAATTCTTAATGACATTACACAGGAATAAATGCCATAACAGATACAAATGCACACTATAGATAGAAATTACAATCAACAGAGAAATTATTAACTCTATCCCCAGGCACCAAAAAAGAAATCATTACTTGTTTACATCTGTATGGGAAAATATGAAGGCATTATTGTTTAGAACAGGAGAAAAGGCTTTTTAGTCCAATTCTATATTTTATCAAAGAAAACCAATGCAGACAGGTTGAACAATGTTCCCAATATCCCATGTCTATTTATTAGTAAGGACAGGATTAGAATTTTCTGACTTTAAATCTGCTTTTTGTTGTTGTTGTTTATCTCAGGAAAAACTATAGATAAATATTTAGCCATAGGAATAGCTTTTAATGGTAGGATTTCAACATAAAATCCTAGATGGAGCATTTTGTTGCTTCTTAACATAATTACCTCATCATTTTTCCAAAGGCCCAGTTAAGGGGTACGATTTGCTGTACCTCGTCCATCTTTCAGTACCTTTGACTTGATACAAAACTAACAAAGCCAAGGAAATAGTTGAATTTTTCATAGCAGATTTTTCCTCATTCTCAATTGAAAAAGTCTTTTCTGTTCTGTTGGGAGTATTGGGGGGCTTCTTTTAAGCCACTTCTAAATGTGGGAATTATTTAGGTAAGAATCAAAGTTGTTATGTTTATGAAGTTAATCACTTTAAAAGTCACTGAGTTTAAAAGAGTAAATCAAATTAGATCAAAATTGCAAGACAGTAGACTGGGAGTTCTCCCAAGACAGGGACCTTGTCATATTCATCTCCATATCCCAAGAAACTTGTCATTACTAGTTTGCATGTCTATCTCCCTCATGGGTTGTAACTTCTGTGAGTCTGCAGTCCATTTTTTTCATTTCTATTTTTCCAGAACACAGTGTCTATTATGACGTACCCTTTCAATAACTTTCTGTTGAATAATGAAATCAGTTGTTTTCATATATTTTTTAAGTTTTTTTGAAAAAAGAAGGGATTCAATTAATACAACAGCATATTGTACTCCATGAGTTTGTAGTTACACATGACATAAGTATATATTTGAGAGAGATAAATTTAGTAAAATAAAGTCAGACTGGGGGTGGGGCTTGTTGCCAAAGAAATTGTAACTATTTTATTTTCATGTAATATTTTTAACTTGCTAAATGTATATGTTATTTAAGTTATTACATTGTTAGCACATAAGTCATAGATGTGTTGGAGCTTAAGGGAAGAAATATATTCCCCAGCCCATGTGTATAAATTTGGGGTCAGCTGAGGTAGTTTATCAGTGTTTGGCAGGATTAATTACCAAAGTCATGACATTCGTATGTCCATCCACTGCCCCCCTCCCAGGCTAAACTTGAAGCTACAATAATTAGCAACATCTACTCTCTATAAATGAGTGCTCTTATAATGAGGGTAGGCAAACAGAATTTAAAAAAAAATACCTGCTGTTCCATAACAGAAAATAGCAATAAGTCACTTACTGAAAAATAATTATTCTAGTGTTATTTTTGCTTTTTTTTTTTGTTCACAGACGGAAAGAATTACATTCTCTTTGCCCCCTTAAGCATCACTGCACTGGAGTTAAAAACAGTGTTTTGGCGAACTAGAATCTCAGAACTCTGCTAAAACCAGATCAGTCACTGAGTAGCTAAGGCCACCAAAGAAAATTCACTTTGAATTTTCAGTTTAGATGGAGTTTTTGTTTGGTTTGGTTTGGTTTGGTTTTGTAAATTGAAAAGATAGATATAATATTAAGCCTCTCACTTAAACAGTTTAGTGAAAATGCTGATTTGAGGACCACACATGGACCCTTTTATTTAACCTGTCTTTTCCTTAACAAGGATGCTTCACCATTGTGCACCTCTAAAGCTTGCAAAATACTTTCACTTATATGAGTCACTTCATTCTTTCAGTGCCCTTGAGATATGGATACTATGTGAGCAAATTAAGTAAACTGAGGCTCAGAAGGTTTAAGAGGCTAAGCTATGACCTATGATTGGAAGCCTGAAGTTATCATCATTTCACTTTTTCCTCAAGACAACTCTTTCATTCATGTTTTAGAAACTACTAATTTTTAAAATTATATAAACCCATGCATTTGTGGCCAGACTCTGATTGTACTCAACTTTAAAAGAAAATGCTCCTTCTTATAATCAGAATGTTCATAAAACTAGTAACAAGCATATGGCTTAACTTGAAAATGACCACCTGTCAAAATGAACTCAAAAAGTTAGTGGTTGTAGAACACATATCCAATAAAAATCCCACCTATTTTTTCAAGGTAATGTTCAACATTTTCATTTTGGCTTCCACCTGTAACAACAAATTTCCTCCTGGGAAAAAAAATGCATTTCAACAGCACAGAATCAAGTGAAACTCTTTGGTTATTAAGTAGACCCTTAGTATATACTGGCTAAAGACAGTGCACACTGAAGTGTGCAAGGCAATGTTGTGTAGTAAACATTAGCTTCGTAAAGTCCCTGAAACACTGAATTAATGAAAACCAAACATGGATAAAACCAATTTACCCTGATTTACAGACTCCCTTCATCTGGAAACAGCTGCTTAATGTTCTTCTTAAAAACACAGCTTGCTTCTTTCAGTATTAACAAGCTATTATTGTGAGTTATGTCTTTCTTTCAGTATATAAATTCTCTTAAAGCAAAGGCAGAGAAGTTTATAAAATGCAAGCTTAATGTTGTTTTAACATATGCTGCAAGGAATTTTTTGAACATTGACAGTTTTAATAAAAGTCATCTCTCTTTGGCTCTCAGAAATTTAACTTTTTGGTTCTTCGAAAAATGTGTCAGTTGGTACAAACACTAATTGGTAGCATGGATGAGGACTCAAAGATTATGAGCTTCATGTCAGACCTGGGCTCACTTTTTCTTGATATACCCTCATACAAGTGTAACACTAACTCTGGAAAAGCTGAGAGAGTTAGAAAGCTGTCAGGTGGGTGAAGGAATTCATGCTTGTTGAGATTTATCTGGAAAATTGGAGTTAGCTCTACACAGAAACACACACATACTTACTCATACCTACCAACTTCATGGAGTTCTGAAGCTTGGCCATTCTAAACGTAGACAAATTTCTTTCTGTTTCACTGTATTTTGATTGAAGATCTGCATTTTTAACTTGCCTAAGCCAGTATTTTAGCTAATATTCATTGATTCGCTGCCTTCACTTAAAAATAAATAATTGAAACAATGCTGTAACTAAAGAAGAAATGTTAGAAGTTAATACATGAAAGAATACATTTTGCTTATAACATGCTGACAACTGGATAAAGAGATTTTTAAAAGGTGAAATAACCATTTCCATTATATTCTTTTACATTTTTGCTTTCTCTACAACCTTCCTGAAATGAGGATATTCCTTTTCTTTACCATTAATCTTTATACTTTATTTGATAGTGAAATATGTTAAATTTAATTTAATTCTAATTTTTCCTTAGAATATGGCTATTAAGCCATGATATGGAATATTAGTTGGAGAAGGTGCTGTGATAATTTATGTTTATATCAAGCATTTTTAGAAGCATGGCAAAGTATTAAAAATGTTTAATTTAAAAAGAATTTAAAAGCCACAAGGTCTTTCCTCCCTGAAAATGAAATAACTGTAAAGCCCTAGTAAAGATTGTTTAACAAATGCATAAAGATAAGAACATGTTTTATTTTTTAACTTGCATTTATATGTATTTGATTTTTATGTAATTATCATAAGAGTGAACAAAAACATTGTTAAAAAGTGCCACATGATGTGAGTTTTCAGATTCAAAAGTCTCAGATAGTTATTAAAAACAACTATTTACCTGCTGTACCTTAAATAAGTGAAGGGGTTAAGAAAGTGGTCAAATGGTGTCAAGAGTGGGACAATAGAAGGAGTCAGAAGTTGGTAAATTAATACAAGTTTTTTATTTAATATTTGGTAATGGGTGTAAGCTTTCCTATGCATTTGAAACAGATGTTCTGTCTAGCTCCGCAAATTTAATCTCTCTCCTATGCTTTCTCCAACCACAGGGATTTTATGCATGCTGCCCCACACTTCTTTCCCTGGATAAATCCTACTCTTTGTGCATATCTCAGCACTTGTGACTGCCTCAGGGAAGCTTTGTCTCCCCTTCCTGACTCAGTCACGTTTCTTTGCACAATAGGCTTTCTTAGCTCCTGGTATATCTCATTTGTAACATTTGTTTACGCTTATTTATTATGATTATAACCTGACCATGGTTGGGTGACTATTAGATAACATCCACCATCTACCTGGACTCTAAGCACCATGAGGGCAGGGACTGACTTACCTTCATTGTCTATTTTATTCCCAGAGTTTAGGATAATTCTTGGCACCTATGAATAGGAACCAAAAACAACTGAGCGAGTGAAGGTAGCAGTGAATGGACAAGGGATGAGAATGGGAATCCCCAACAAATGGCATATCACATATAAAGCTGCATAAATGGGAATTGTTGAATGTAGGAAACAGTCAAGCAGATGAGAAATAAAGCTAGAAAAATTGGCACGTCTTGACCTTGACAGACCTATGGGCTAATCAGAGAAATATGAATGAATTACATAGGTATCTTAGGTACCATGAGGTATTTTGAACAGGGTAGATAGTTATTTCATTTTTTGATTTGGAAATAATCACAGCAGCCATATGAACTTGAAATTGGAAGAAGCTATTTGTAGCAGAGAGATGAGCTAGAAAGTGATGGCATCACGCAGGTGATAGTTATGAGGACAGAAATAGGGACAGGAGAAGAGAGGATTGGATCCATTGTGATCTCTGTGGTCTTCCCTTTAGGTTTATATGCCGTTTGATGTTTTTCAGGTTGATCGCCAGCCGCAGTTTATTCAAGGCTACCGAGTGATGTATCGTCAGACTTCAGGGCTGCAGGCTACATCTTCGTGGCAGAATTTAGATGCCAAAGTGCCCACTGAGCGAAGCGCCGTCTTAGTCAATCTGAAAAAGGGAGTGACTTATGAAATTAAAGTTCGACCATATTTTAATGAGTTCCAAGGAATGGATAGTGAATCTAAAACGGTTCGTACTACTGAAGAAGGTCAGTACTCAGATTTCTAACATAAACTAAACTTACACTATGATGAAACCAATTTCTGTTACAGTTCTAGTTTATTATCTTCCTTAGAAAAGTAGAAAGAGATCATCTAAAAGTGAATCCAGAAAGTGTCATTTTCTCCTTTTATTCTTAAAATTCCATAGAATCTGACTAGAGAAAAAGATGACACTGATGTAATTTGGATTTTTCTCAAGTAAACATTTGCATCAAATCTTATGTTTTTTAGTTCACTTAAATTTGATTATAATATATTCCTATATTTTTTATGTGTAGTTAGCTGATTTTTGCTTCATTAAAAGACGGAGTACTGGAAAACCAAGAACACAGGATGTTCATTGTGATTATTCTTTTTTTGGAATAGTAAAGTGTGACGTTTTCTTTTATAAGCCTCTTTACCCTGTGGGCACTGCCAGTCTCACTCATAATTTCTAACTGGGAAGGCTGCTTGCATGTTGCCAATAGCTTTCTTTTTAGCAAAGTTCCCTCCCTCTCCCCCTCTTTGGAATGTTTCTTACCTGCAGATACTTTAAAAGTCAATCTATGATAGACATGAGATTAACGTAGGCTTCAGCCAATCCACTAACTAGTTAGTGTCTCCTTCACTAAACTAGAGGCTTTTGATAAATGTTGCCATCAAAGTAAATACGTGACATGCTAAGTAAAATCCCCCCATTCTGCTTTTGTACTAATTTTGCATGCGTAACTCCGTAAAAAGCCTTTTTCTAAACATATTTCATACAAAATAAAAGCAGCCTTAAGAAAATGTATATAGGTTGCACACACTAACATATAGATGTTCATGTTTGACCAAAGAGCTTTTAAGTTATAAATTTCTTGTAACACACAACACAGCAAAAAATGCTACTTTCCCATTGTTTTGTAGTGTGATACACTGGCATGGGCAGAAGTGGCATATTTTTAAAGGCATCATTAACCTACTTTTAGGATATAGAAAGAAAAAATTACTGAAAATAATAACAGTATCTTTATCCACCATTGAATTTTCCTCTGTGCTGCAAATTGGTAGTACTAATGAATGGGGTGGGTAACTTTATTACAGAATGCTGTGTTTGAAGCCTACTTCCAAAAATCAATTTTACTGCAGTTAGACTTTTCCTCTGGATTAGACATTTGTCAGCATTCGGTATACATTCATCTCTGATTTTTGTGGCCTTGTGAAAATAACAACTGGAACTTAGCTGAGCTGTGTCTGGGAATGACGAGCAGCGATTTGGGTTCTTTCACACCTGTAGAAAGTAGCTGAGCCCTGGAATCATTGGCCTGTCAGGAAGCATGCACAGTGTTCTCACCATGCCAGCAGCGAGGCAAATGAGAAACCAGTTTCAAAACTGTTATTTTTCAATGCAGTCTACTTAATAACTACAAGGCTCGTAGACAAGTGGTCGGATTTATGTCATTGTGCCATATTTTGGAGTAATATTGTCACATAGAGGAATAGCGAAGAACAGTATTGTTTTAGCAGTGTCTGTGTGTGTCCTATATCTCAATGCAAATGTGGCCATACATCAGTGAAATATGTCATGACGAATTTACCAAACATGAGAGATCTATCAACAGGCTTTTAAAATATCTTTTAGGATATTTAGGATATTTTCAAAGAACTAAACTGTGTTGAGCTATGAAAGCATTGATGGTTTTACATAAAAAGCCTTCAATACCACAAAATTCTTTGACTTTTTTTAACTGTCAGGGAGGATTTTACATAGGACTCTGATTTTGCTTTTCCTACCTTTCGTTTTAATTCAGAGACTCATTGAGCATAGGTAAGTTTTTCTCTGAAAAATTAGAATTTCTGAGAGCTAAGATGCACTGGATGGGAGATGCTGCAGTGTAAAATCAGGAAATGCTTTTCACTCATCTTTTCTCGGTATGGTTGTAATTAGTTATAGGAGAAAACTATGAAGGAGGAGAATTACTGTAGGAAATCCAAATCTGCCCATTTCACATTTGACCCAACATGAACTGTTTTCATTTTTATTATTAAAGGCCCTTGCCCATCCACATAAAATAAGCTTTAAATCTTAAATTATGGGTCAATTTATAGCAGTCAATTATTTTTCCCAGTATGAAAAGAAAAGGATATTTTTTCAGTGTTGGTGAAATTTATAGCTGTTTCTGTTTTTATTTAGTAAACAAACTAAAACCATACAAAAAAGAATATCAATAATGTCACCACTCAGAAATAACACTTGATAAAATTTTGGGATATATCCTTTGAGAATAATTTTTCTTAGAAGCAGTTTCTTTTTTTCCCAGAAAGACAGCCTATGTGAGTTGAAAGAATCAATGTTCTAAAATCAGACATACATGGATTCAAATTCTGACTTGCTGTTTGACTTCCATAAGTCTCTTACAGTAGCCTTCTGTTTCCTCGTCTGTAAAACTGAGATAAGGGTTGTTTCTACTTCCTGAGGTTATTGTGAGAATTAAATCTGACACTTAGCTCAGTGCCAGGCATTTAGAAAACATTCATCACAATGTTAGCTGTTAAATTTATTATTGAGTGCATATTACTACAGCTGTTTGCATTTGCTTTAAATCTATCAATTATATTTAAAGGATATTTTTCAAAAAACTGTCACTGTTGAATACCGTATGCAGATTCAGAACTATGGGAAGCCAGAGCCTCATGCATCTTGTCTTTACATTCGTATCCTGGAAGCAGTACTAATGCACACCAAGACTTACATTTTGCATTTATTCTATTTACTTTCTCTGCAGCCCCAAGTGCCCCTCCACAGTCTGTCACTGTGTTGACAGTTGGAAGCCACAATAGCACAAGTATTAGTGTTTCCTGGGATCCTCCTCCTCCTGATCACCAGAATGGAATTATCCAAGAATACAAGGTAGGGCCTGGGTGGAGAAGGAAGGCTTTCATATAAAATTCTTGGAGAAATCTCAGTGTCATGTGAATGAGGCACAGCTCTAACAGTTCTCTTATTCAGTTTAAGTGTAAAATGATTATTTATATTTTTGTGTGACATGTAATGAAACAAATGCATAGGTTATTAGAACCTAACTTCAAGGTCATAGGTCCCACAAATTCAGTTGGACAATTAAACCACAGCAGTGGAGTGGTTTTCTGTATTATGTGATTCTATAACCTCATGGGTTTAAAGAGATAGGGTACAGGATAGGTAGTGAAGCTCTCATCCCAGAAACTGCTTTTAACTTTGTTATTAGAATTCTGTGTAAGAGGTTTTAGGGCAACTGTTTTTAAAATGTGTTCTCAGAGAAAAAAAAAAAAGATGCTTCAGGGGTATAAACAGGTGGGGTAGTGGGGTAGGGTGGGACTAGGAGGTGGACAGCACCAACTCTCACTCTTAAGTGTTGCTTTTATCTATTTGTTGAGGTTTTGTAAAATATTTCACTTGAATAAACAACAGCCACTAATAAAATAAATGTTGAAAAAACTGACATAAAAATTAATTTGTTTCATTTTCCAACTGGTGAATTTGTTGCTATTTAGGAACAGTATATATCTATTGTTTCATCACCGTCATTGATGTTTAAGACACAGAATATGTCTAACTTTTCAAAATAAGATTCTCTTTAATTGTGATGTGATTAGACCACATGTGAGTGTAAAACCCCTCATTAAACTTTGAAAAATGCAAAACTATGATTTTTTACTACTAATATTTTCAGCATTGTGAAAATAACATATTAGACAGATCTAATACAATAGGGAACTAGATACTCTACCTCACCTCAAAAATTCAGCCAGTATATGAAATTAAGCTGAATAATATCACTCAAAATGTTGCACAGTGAATTTTATTTCTAAGAAAAAGTTATATTTTAAAAATAGAATTTTAAATTAAAGGTGAACTTGCTATAGCAAACGAACTAAATGCATAAGCATTTGTTTTAAAATTATTCCCATCACATTATAAGGCAACATGCTTAATGAATGCAAGAATAAATGCTTTTACAATTGCATAATTATATAGATTCTGAAGTTTTACAAGGGTTGGGACATAGTTTCAACAATAAAGAATTATCCACTATGGTGTGTGTGTTTTATTGAGGTTAGGAATTTACTTTTGTATCATCAGGGACTAAATAACCTGAACTCCTATTTAGTTAAATATTGATATTTTTTTTACAACATCATACATTTTTTTCTTAAATTGTAAAATTTCTTACTCATTGGAGACCTGTAATATTTTGATATCAAATTATATATTTAGGGAAGGGCTAAAAATCCCTCCATTAGGAACACAGATGCCATATGTAAATAAAAGAAACATAAATCACAGGAATTATTTTGCTGAAAAAATTTTAGGAGCTTACCTGTTTCAGAAATAAACCATATGTTTTTCTACACATATGTCTACATGTAGATTTTGAAATATTATGTAGTATGAATACAAATATGGATACACAGTGGAATTCTTTTTATAACTCATTATGTAGTAACAGATTTTCACATCCCAGAGGAAAATATGCCCTAAAATTTGATTCCTACTTGAAGTAAAAGCCTAGCTTCCTTAACACCAGTGTCCAAAGTATTTGCACCACTTTGTTCTCATGCATGTGTATGTGTTTGTAGATATGTTTTGATCAATATTAAGATTTATTACTGTCAATGTAAATATTGGCTTTAATTTCATTTTAGTCAATACCTATAACTTAGGTCAATTAATCTTGTTAACTACTTCTGTATAAGTTAATATTTTCTTAAATGAAATATAAATTGCTTAGATGTGCACCTATATACCCTAGATATTATAATTCATAATCACCATATTTTTAATAGATTATATGCATAATAAATTTTGATAAATAAATGGAGCAGAGGAAATTATGTTTTAATCCATGCCAAAATGCTATTTGCAACCAATGACCACATTCCAGAGGTGTTAAAAAGATCATTTTGCCTTCTAAATTACTCAATATGAGAATTCAGTGCTGAAAGTAAGATTAAATTAACATGGCATAGTTTTAGTTTCCCTTATAAAAATGTGCCTTCTTTTAATACAGGCACACATGAGTGTGCACACACACACTTACACATACATAAATAAACTGCAGAGGTTGGGCTTTAGAAAATGTCATCTACAAACACTTCTATAAGCCTAGAATATAGGTTGTCCACTGTTAAAAATATTTAATCAATTTTAATAGTCTAGTTACTGGAAACAATAATTTCTCATATCCATTTGTAATTCACTTTCCATTACTTTAGATCTGGTGTCTGGGAAATGAAACACGATTCCATATCAACAAAACCGTGGATGCAGCCATTCGGTCTGTAATAATTGGTGGATTATTCCCAGGTATTCAATACCGGGTAGAGGTTGCAGCTAGCACCAGTGCAGGGGTTGGAGTAAAAAGTGAGCCACAGCCAATAATAATTGGTGAGTATTTATCTATGTGATCTCTGCTTTAGATTCAGTCAACCGACAAAAAAGTAGACTATGATTTTGAATCTCCATCCTAATAGCGAATATGCACTTATGAGTGATAGGGTGCACACATAATATGGGCAAATGGGTCAACTGACTACGGTTTCTCACAAAAATGCTTGGTGCAATTTCCTGTTCTCTTAAGAGTTCCACAATCTTTTTAAAATTACAATGTTTAAGAGTTTAAATGCTGAAAGGTTGTTTGAAAATTATTCTTAATCAATGGTTTCATTAGCAATTTTGGTGCCATTGAAATATAGAGAAAATGAGACAGTTATTGAAGAGAGCGCATCATGTTTCAAACCTATATGCTTCCTCTTAGCCAGAAAAAATGTCAAAAATTAATCAGAAACAGACTAAAATAAATTTTGTAATCCAAATATACTACCCCAAAGAAGAAACTCATATTAAATCTGCTATCATCATTGCATAAAATTGTTCCTTCTCATCACAGATTATGTTCGCCTGTTCTTGAAATGTATATAAATGGAATCATATAGAATATAATATTTTGTGTCTGGTATTTTTCACTAAGCATAATGTTTTTGAGATTCACCCATGTATGTATTATGTAGTTCATATGTTGTATTGCTGAGCAGTATTCAGTTGTGTGAATATGCCATATTTTGTTTATCCACTTCTCTCTTAAGCAAATGAAGATTCTTGTGCAAGTGTGTTTTAAGGACACATGTTTTCATTTCTTTTGGAGAAATACCTAGGAGTGAAATTTCTGGCTAAAGGGTTGTATAGTTTGACTTTGTAAGAAACTGCTACACGATATTCACATTGTATAATTTTATACTCCCACCAGCAAAGAAAATGACTTCCAGTTTTTCTACATTGTCACCTACATCTGATGTTGCAGTCTTTGTAACTTAAGGCACTCTAAAGTTACCCACTCTATTTTAGTGGGTGTAAAATGGTACCTCATCATGATTTTAACTTGAATTTTCTTTTGTGACTAATGATGTTCAGCATCTTTGTATGTGCTTATTGGCCATTCACATACTTTCTTTTGTGAATTAATGACATATTTGCCTTTTTAAAATTGGGTTGTCTCTTGTTACTAATTAGTAGGAGTTTTTTAAAATTTATTTTTAAATTTCAGAATATTATGGGGGTACAAACACTTTGGTTACATATATTGCCTATGCACTGCCCAAGTCAGAGATACAATCATACCCATCCTCCAGACAGTGCACCCTGCACCCAGTAGGTGTGAGTTTACCCAGCCCCTCCATCCCCCTCCCACTTGCCCAATCCCCTATGAATATTATTTCCATGTGTGCACGTAAGTATTGATTAGTTAGTACCAACTTGATAGTGAGTACCAGTGGTGCTTGTTTTTCCATTCTTGTGATACTTTGCTTTGAAGACTGGGCTCTAGCTCTATCCAGGATAATACCAGAGGAATTAATTCACCATTGTTTTTTATGGCTAAGTAGTACTCCATTGTATACATATATCATATTTTATTAATCCACTCATGTATTGGTGGGCATTTGGGTTGTTTCCACATCTTTGTTTCCATTAACCAGTAGTGGGATTGCTGGATGAAATGGTAATTCTACTTTTAGTTCTTTGAGGTATTTCAATATGTCTTTCCATAGAGGTTGTACTAATTTGCAGTCCCACCAGCAGTGTATACGTGTTCCTATCTCTCTGCATCTGTGCCAACATTTGTTATTTTGGGACTTTTTGATATAAGCCAATTTCACTGGAGTTAAGTGATATCTCATTGTAGTTTTGATTTGCATTTCCCTGATGATTAGAGAAGTTGAGCAATTTTTGATATGTTTGTTGGCCATTACTCTGTCTTCTTTTGGAAAGTTTCTGTTCATGTCCTTTGCCCACTTTTTTAATGGGGTTGTTTGATTTTTTCTTGTTGATTTTCCTAAGTTCTGTGTAGATTCTGGTTATTAGCCCTTTATCAGATGTGTAGCATGCAAATATTTTCTCCCATTCTGTAGATCGTCTGTTTGCTCTGATTACTAGGAGTTTTTTATGCATTCTAGATACAAGTTCTTTGCCATATATATGTATTGAAAATATTTTCTCCTAGTCCATGGCTTCCCTATTCATTTTCTTAATAATGCATTAATGGACATAAGTTTTAAATTTTAATGAAGTACAATTCATCAAATTTTTCTCTCATATTTAGTATTTTCTAAGAAATTGTGGCCTATCTCTAGATAGTGAGGATATTTTAAAATTTTCTTCTAGAAGCTTTGTGATTTTAGTTTTTATGTTTAGGTCTATAATTCATCGTGAGGTAATTGCATCTGGTTCAAGGATTTAGGCTTCTTTATTTCCATAAACATATCAAATTGTGTAGGCACCATTTACTGAAAAGACTTTCCTTTCCCCAGTTAACCATGTACATGTTCATCAATTCCTAGATTCCCTGTGGTGCTCCATTTGTTTATATGTCTACCCATATGCCAAACCATACTGTCTTGACTACTGCACCTTATAGTAAGTCTTGAAATCAAATAATGTGAATACGCCATCATCTTCTGCAGAATTGTTTTGGCTGAATAAACCATCTACTTTTCCATACACCTTTCAAATCAGCTTGTCAATTTCTACAAAAATATGTTAGAATTGTGAATGAAAATGCAGTGAATATATCCATCAAATTGGCTAGAGTATAGATTTTAATAAGGAGTCTTTCCAGGAACATGATACACCTCTCCATTATTTAAGTCTTCTTTACTTTTTCACAATATTTTGTAGTTTTCATTGTGTGGTCTTACAAATAAAAATAGTTCTTGAGTATTTGATGTTTTTTACACCACAATAAATGGATTTTTAAAATTTCCTTTTTCAATTGTTTTATATTATATATAAATTTAATTTTTGATATTGCTTTTGTTTCTTGTGACCTTTCTAACCTCCCTTATTCATTTTAATAGTTATGAAATACTTTTTCCAAGTGTGTTCAGATAGTCGTGTTTTCCTTCTCCTTGTTTGTGTTAATGTGGTGAATTCTATTGAATGGTTTTCAAAGGGAAATCACCTTGTGTTTCTGGGATAAATCACACTTGGCCATGATATGTTATCTTTTTTATGGATGTTACTGGATATGATTTACTAATATTTGGTAGGGAATTTTGCATCTATGTTCATTAAGGTTAGTGATCAGCAATTTTCTTTTCTTTTAATGTCTTTTTTCCAACGTTGGAATCAGGGTGCATGGCTTTATAAAGTGGTTTGGGAAATATTCCTTCCTCCTCTATATTCTGTGAAAGTTTTTGTAGGACTGGTGTTATCTCTTCCTTAAATATTTTCTTGAATTCAGTGATGACATGTGTGCTTAGAGTTTTCTTTGTGGATTTTTTTTTAATTTTTATGAATTTAGGTCTAGTCAGAATTTTTAGTTTTCATTGTGTTGGTTGTGGTAAATGGATTTTTGTGGTTTTTTTTTCCACCAATGAATTTGTCTAATCTTTCTAAATTATTGAATTTATTAGCATGGGGTTGTTTATAATATGCCCTCATTAATATTGTAATGTCTGCAGGATGTAATGTCACCTCTTTGATTCTAAATGCTGGAAATTTATGTGCACTTTCTTCCTTTTTTTCCTGTCCTCCCTACTTTCTCTTGCTACTTTTCTTTCTCATACTTTAATCAGTCTTGATAAGGATTTTTCAATTTTATTAATCTTTTCAAAGTATAAACTTTTGACTTTGTTCATTTTCCTTGTTTTCTAACTAACCCATTTCTCTTATTTCTTATTCTACTTACTTTGATTTTGCTTCTTAAGATCGAAATTTTAATCAACAATTTCTGACCTTTCTTGTTTTCTGACATGAACATTTTAAAGTTTTAAATTTCCCTCTAGGCACTTCCACAGCTGCATCTTACAAATTTTAATTTGTTATGTTTCCATTTATCATGGAATAGAAAATATATTCTATGTTCTTTAAGGATTCCTGTTTTTTTCACAGAGATTATTTGGAAGTGTTTCGTTTAATTTCCAAGTGTTTAGGGATTTTTCCAGATAGCTTTTTGTTACTGATTTTTAATTTGATTCCACTGAGGTCAGATAATGTACTTTGTGTGAATTTAGTCTTTTACAAATGGAGACTTATTTTATGGCCCGGCGGCATTTAGTCTTAGTTAATGTTTCTTGTGCACTTGAAAAGTATGTGTATTTTTCTGTTTTGAGGTGGAATGTTATATAATCTCAGGTCAACTTAGTTGGTAGTATTATTCAGGTCCTTACTGATTTTCTATTGTTCTTTCCAATACTACAAACAAAGTTTGGAAATCTATTATAATTATGGATTTGTGTATTTCTTCTTTCTCTATGTAAGTTTTGGTTTCATGTACTTGCTGCTCTGTTTTAAGTGATATGTTTTAAGATTGCTATATCTTCTTAATAAACTTACCCTTTATCATTATAAAATGCCTCTCTTTAGTCCCTAGTAAGATTCTTTGTCCTGAAATTTACTTTGTCTGATATTAGTATAGCCACACCATTTTATAAGTATTTGCCTGGTTTGTCATTTTTCCATTCTTTTACTTTAACCCCTGTTTCTCTGTATTTAATGTGCATTTATATTATTTAAGTAGCATATTTTTAGTTCTCTGTTTTTAATCCAGTCTGACAATCTTTGCCTTTTAACTGCAGTGTTATCATTAATGTAATCATTGGTGTGTTTGGGCTTAAAGTTACTATCTTGCTATTTTTTTCTATCTGACTTTGTTCCTATTTTCCTAATTTCCTGCTTTCTTTTGGATGAAATGAGAAACGTTTAATATTACATTTTATGTCAATTATTAAATTATTAGGTATACCTCTTTTTTTGTAACAGGTACTCTAGGCTTTGACTATAATATAAGGATCTTAGAGCAGTATAATTCCAGTTCCTTTCCCCTTATCCTTTTTTGCTATTGTTATACCTTTTACTTCTGTCTATGTAATAAATACCAATACACGAATTATAGCACCAGAAATTTTTTTTGCTTTAAAAATCAATTATCTTTCAAACAAGCTAAAAAGAAGAAAAAATATTTTATGTTACTCATATTTATCTGATATTCTGCTCCATAAATTCAATCCCCTCAGCCTCCCTGAGTGCTTCAATCTCTTTAACTCAGGAATGCTGTTCAGCAATGTTTGAGTTACACTTCACTGCATCACATTTTGGAAATTGTCTCCAGGTAAAAAGCTGTGAAAATGTAAGGTTCTCCCTGTTTGTTTCCTTTCTCGCAAGGATTGCAATCCTACCCTTTCACATATTTTCCCTAGTCTTCCACTTTTTTATGATGGGAGTACATGTCCCATACCTGTTATGTCTTCAAGGGTAGAAGTGGAAGTATCCAGGGAATTATTCACTTTTATGTTCTACATTTTCCATTTGCTTTCTTTTACATTTTTCACTTCCCTCTGATATTTTCCATATGATCATTCAGTATGACTACATTAACTTTAAGTCCAATAATATATTGTAATAGCTGCTTTAAAGTTCTTTTCTCCTAATTTCAACATCTGTGTTATCTCATGGTCTATTTCTATTGATCATTTTCTCTGTTGACCTTGGGTCATATTTTTGTGGTTTGTTGTTTTTGTTTGTTTGTTTGTACATGTCTGGCAATTTTTTATTGTATACTGAACATTGCAGATGACATACTCTACCATTTTGTGATCTTCTGAAGAGTTTTTATATTCTAGCAGGCAATTACATTACTGGCTGATCATCTTTAACCTGTAGTGTTCTTCTCTGTTACATTTTGTGAGTATGGAATTTTTATGTTTTGCCCTTATTCTTAGAGCAAAACCTGAGTTTGATATTTACTTCTATGGCCTGGCCCTCTCCTGGACTTTCAGTGAAAAGCCTAATATGTTCATCTGGTCCCCCCAACCTGATGAAATTCAAACTTTAAGCACAGTCGTTGCAGTAGACATGAACAGAAACCTCTGTCTAGCCTTTCAGACTTCTAGCTTTTGCTTTTCACCAGATCCCTGTTATCTTCTTTTTGCATGCACAATTCAGGGTTCACCCTAGGATTTAAGGGGAGATTATACATAGATTTGAACACATCACTCTTCACTGGCTCCCTTTTTTACATGGTTCCCCCTCAATTATTAGTCACTTTGGCAGCCTTGAACTCCATCCTGGAACACCTCACGCCAATAAAATTAAGATTTTCAGCTTAGGTACTAACGCCCTTGCACTGCATGGACTGAGAAGATCTCTAAGGGAAAAACAAGACTCATAACTGCAGATTTCCTCTGATAGAACTCCCTTCATTCAAGAAACAAATCCCTTTCAATCTTCCCTGCTTGTATTTGTTTGGCAGTGCTTTACATTTAAAAAAATATTTAAAAATATTTTTTTCAGAGTTTACATATTTTGAAAATATTTGTCCATTCCCATTATTTTCTGAAATGATGCACATAGAATATGCTACCAGTTTCTAGATACGTATTTCTATCACAAAGTATTTATTATATATGGACAGATTTAACATTCAGTCATAATGCTAAACACTTTTTAGATTATGTAAGTTTTCTTTCTCTTATATATTAAATGCATTGAAGAGAAAAACTTAAAGTATTAACTTTTCTGTAAATTGCCTTCTCTTTCTTAATTAGTCATTCAAACTGAATTAATTCCTTAACCTGAGGGAAACCTACAATCTTGCCCTTCTGAGATTTTCTAAAATAAATTGGAATAAGAAAGAAATGCAGGTACACCCAAAAGGATTCAACTGAGATATATATATCTCAGTATATATATGTTTATATATATATAATTTCACTTACAGTATTTAGAAATAAGCCATTAATATTTCACTTAAAATTATATATGAAATATATTTAGAAGGTATAGTTTTTATGAGCACCCCTAGATAAGTAAAGAAACTTTGTTTTTTACTGTCTCTCTAGCATATATATGAAATGGATTGACTGAATATAATTACTCTAACTGAAAGACAAGTAAGGTTGCCAAATAACTATATTTTCCTTTCATATTTTCTTTTCCTGTCATCCCTGGTAATAAATACATTTTTCAGGCAGTGGAATGTTTTCTTTTTTATTTCTTTTCCTAGTGACCATCTATTTGCTTCACAACATTTGGGGGACTTATGATATGTGTAGGGAAGTAAAAAATTGCATGCATATGATATAACCAAGTTCATGCCATGAGAATCACAGTTATGCACTGAACAGTTGTACAGTAACTTAAAATAAGAAAGTTAATTTAAATTATTTAAATCAAATAGAAAGCTTTACTTAACTCTCCTATCATTTTAAAAAGACTGAGTCTTCAAACGGATAATGAGTACCCTTTATTATTTAGTATATCATACAAGTGTTTTTTCAAATATTTCTATGACATAAAAATAATCTAATAAATAATATTCCCATCTCTTATTCAAATAGAATATGCTCTACTCAAGATGCAATCATAAAAAAATAGAGTTGTAGCAATCGAAATGAGCTCCCCCACACACATACACCATAAGCACAATTCAACCCAGAAAAGGCTGTTTGTTCTAGAGAGATTTATTTCTTTTTAATATCTACTATTGTACCGAGAAGCATTCTAATTGTTTCTTTAATTACCCCTGAATATCCACCTTAACATCTTGTCTGATAACCTTATCTACACAACTGTTACTCCTTAGTTGAAAAGTGATTTAGTGATGGCTAATCTCCTTTTCTGTTTCAATTTATGCTTTCCCTATTGTCTATTCAGTACTGGAAACAGCTCTTGAAATGACTCAAGCTCTACCTCATTTCCCCTTTGCTTTAATTAAATCATGTATTGGCATTTGATGTAATTTATGGTTGATAATTTTAGATATTTTCTATGCCAGACCATGTATTGTTTCATCTATTCCTTCTCAGTTTAGTCTTTGTTCCAGAAAGTTGCATTAAGGGACCATTAATTAAGATATTTTAAAAATATAACATACAGCCTTACAGAGGCTCAAATTGGTGGTTGTCTTTTCTCTGCAGTTTCCTGTGTTAAGATGACTTTTACATCAATCTATCTGTAATTCTATATCCTTGCACTTATAGACACAAAAATGCAACCATATACACTCATTTATATAGGCATCAACAGTATGTCATATAACAAATTTACATTGGCTTAAAAGTTTTAGTTATCTTGCTTAATAATATAGCTATTGTTTCTCTAATCATTTGGCTTTTTTTAGGCTTACAGTGCATAGTTGGGAATAATATGTGGAACAGCTGCAAACTTTCACAGTAATAGGTACAATCGAATCTGATGTGTCTAATTAATTTTTAGTCCAACAAATTAGTTTTGTTCTTCATTACTCTCAAATGGGAGGAAGACAGTATATTTCATTATATTTTTTGTCTGCAAGAACAATGGAGCATTACAGGTCACACACATACCTTGTCTATGCTCTAATTAGTCCAACTGACAACAATTGTTTCAAAAATACCAGCAGCATAAAAAAATAATAATACACCTTGGGTAACATAAATATTGTGCCATACTAAATATGATATTTTACGGACCCTTTACAAAAACAAAGAATATTTTTTTTTCCTCTTTGTTCTATAAGGTTTTTTTTTTTTCTAGTAACGCCTAATAGTTAAGAGGGAAGAAAAATTCAAAGGAAATCAAGCACGGGGGAGGTGGGAAGAGGGGATGGGTGAAAACCTACCTAACTGGCACAATGAACACTGATGGGCAGACTTTTAACCCTGACTTTAGCCTTACAAAAGCGATCCATGTAACCAAAAACATTTGTACCCCCATAATACTTTGAAATTAAAAAAAAGAAATTACCAGATTGATATATGTCTCATAATGAAAATATGGGCTATTTTAAATACAGTGTTGACCTGTGTTTGCATGTATGATAATTAAGGACACACATATTGTGGAAAATGAACCAGCTTTACTACATAAGTGACACTGGTTTTTAAATATGGACCTTTCATAATGGAATGTAGGTATGTGACAGGAAATTCTAGCAGCTATAACAAACAAGCCTGCATTGTTATTGGATTAAAAAATTTAAAATTTCTTTCTTATTCATAGCCTCGTCTAATATGGGTCAGGAGAATGAAGAATGGGTTTCTATCCCATACAGTTATTTAGGGACCTTGGATTCTTCTAACCAACAGCTTCACCATTTCTTAGGGGCTCAGCATCCTCCAACAGATCCCCTGGTTCTGCCCAGGAAAGAGGGTCAAATATTGTAGCAGCAGTGTTAAGCGTTAGGCCTGGCAGGTAGTGTGTATCACTTATGCCTATTTACTATAGGCTAATACTTAGTCACTTTGTTGCACTCAACTGCAGAAGATGCTGGGAAATGTAGGCCAATTTTCTGCCCTGGAAGAGAGGAGAAACAGTGTGGTAAACAAGTTACTTGTAGTTCACAGGATTCTCAGATCTAGATAATTTACCACTCATGTCACTGAGGTTGGCTGAGAGGCTCTTAAAGTAACCCTTAGACTTACATGGCTCATAATTTTGAGTCAAAAACTACTGTGTTCATATTAGGCTCCTTATGTACATCTCCTTAATCCTTCAAAAATATGTAAAATAGACAGTACAGTTGCCAGCTAACTGAAACAGGAGCTCAAAAAGATTAAGTGCCCTACATAAGCTTATTGCTTACTTAGCTAGTTAGTGGCAGAGTTGATTTTCAAATCCAGGACTTTAAAGACCATGCTGTGTCTAATATATTACACTGCTATGATAAATAAGGCAATGAAAATCCCACATATTCCTCTGATGTGATATGCTGAAATGTGCCATCTATATTTTGCTTACAATTTACCTTTTAAAAGTCTTTGATTGGTCATGACCTAGGCATGATATTGACATTACACATCACTTAATTCCTAGTGTCTAAATTGCTTCATTTGCTAAATAAGCATGTAAATCTTTGCTATTCAATGATGTAAGGATTTTATGAAATTAAAACCTGTTAAAAGGATGGAATGAGATTTTTTAAAAATATCTCTGAGGTCTAAATTTTCAAAACATGACCACTTCTACAACAATCTGAGTCCAAATTTAAATGTATGTCTCAATTATGGAGACCTTAAAATTAATATTAAAGTTGTCTTTTATACTCAACTTTCAAATGGATTTTCAAATTAGTTTCAAATACTTTAAGGGAATATGTTAGTTTTATCTTTTCATGACATTTTAATTATGCATGCTGATCTCTATGAAAAGGTGTTTATAAAATTGTCATTGTTTTATGTAGTAGTTTTTTAATGCCTTTCAGAAATTAAAGGATATTTGATCAAAATAAGTTCTTTGGTAGAGTATTAAGGACAATATTAAGTTTCCTGTTCTTGTGAACCATGAATATTTGAATATGGACAGTGCCTCAGCAGAAAGGCAATTTGATAATACCCCGTGCTAAATGTCGTAATTTCTCTTTTTTTAAATGAGAACTGTATTAGAAAACACTTTACCTTACTCAAGAAAAGTTGCTATTATTGCAACTCCTACTACTTGCTTTAGTATTCATAACAAGGCAATAAATCAAGAAGTGATTCTGAATCTGTCCACAGCAAACCAGAACACAAGAGAGTAGGTCCTTAATCACATTTTCAAACTCATGATTTGACTCTTCTCTTGAAAGTTATAAAATGTGTTTATCAATAAATGTGGCAGGCTCAAAACAAAACAAATATTACCTGCCTTCAAAGAGATTTTCTGTGCCTTTAGTGCATCACTTATGGATTTCTGTGTTTATTTTTGACTTAATCTTTAGTAATACTATTGTTTCTTCCATAGGGAGACGTAATGAAGTTGTCATTACTGAAAACAATAACAGCATAACTGAACAAATTACTGATGTTGTGAAGCAACCAGCCTTTATAGCTGGTATTGGTGGTGCCTGCTGGGTAATTTTGATGGGTTTTAGCATCTGGTTGTATTGGCGAAGAAAGAAGAGGAAGGGACTCAGTAATTATGCTGGTAAGACACTGTTTCCAGCTAAGAAAGCCTCTTGTCTTTATGAATGTAATGAAAGGAAAGGAAGGAATGGAATGAAAAACGAATGAGTGATTTTGGCTTGTTTTAAAAACCTGCTCTATAGAATGCAATTATAAACAAGCGTGCTTTAAAGCATTGCTCTTGACTATATCACTTTATAACTATAAGGCAATCTTGTTGCTTGTATCTCCAATGAAGTGTAACAAGAGTACACACATAAAATGTTTAACCTTTTTTCTCAACTAGTTCTTTAAAACCACATACACACACACACACACACACACACACGACACCCCTCACAGACTCTGCATGCTGTGAAGCCATTGTTTGAGAAGTGGATTTAAGCAAAAACATTGCTCAAATATACAGAATAAAAGGAAAAAAATTGATTAGCTGGGCGTAGTGGTGTGCACCTGTAGTTTCAGTTACTCGGGAGGCCGAGGCAGGAGGATCGCTTGAGCCCAGGAGTTGGAGGTTGCGGTGAGCTACGACGATGCCACTGCACTCTAGTCCCGGCAACAGAGTGAGACCCTGTCTCAATTAAAAAAAAAAAAAAAGGAAAAATTTGAACTATAGCTCTTAGTATGTTAGGATATGCATTACAATAGGACATGTCTCCGATGGAAAATACAAGCAAGCCAAAATTTCACCAGAATTTATGAGACGAATGAGGCAAAATATTTAATTTAAATGCTAACAAGCAGCATTTTAAAAGGACAAAAAGGAGAAGGAAGCAAAAGGAGAAAGGAAATGAAGCAGAAGCAGAAGCAAAACAACACACTAGATGGTCTACATGTTTGAAAAAATGTTTTCTTCTAAGAATCCAAGACAGAGTTTCAAGGGTGTCAGAAATTGTGGCCCTCAAATTATCTCCAAAGGAGAAAGAGAGAGAGAGAGAGGGAGAGAGAGAGAGAAGGGGAAGATAAAATGATAAAGGCAGTGATTGAGAGAATGAACTCAGTAGTAAAGCTATGTTCAATTACAATTTTCAATTGCAATTTATTTTAAATATTTTCTCCAACAACAACAATAAAAAGAAATTCTCACAATATTTTACTTTCTAGAGTTTACAAAGGGAACCATTTTAATTTAACATCATCCTACAAACATTTAAAAAAAATTGGGGGACATTATATTCAACCTTATATTTCTAATGTTAACTTTGACAAGAAGCATGAATGTCTTAATAGCTGATTTTGACTGAAACGCCATTGCTTACTAATCTTCTAAGCTGCATGTAGGCTTCTAAATTGCTGAGACTGTCTGGCACAAAATGCAAGGAATAGCACCCATTTGGTTGTCTTGCTTGTTATTTGACAGCATTTATATAATTATTATCATTTGATTATAATGTTGTGGATCATATCTTTATCTTATGAAGATAAACTTTATTATTACTGGGTAGAATAAATTTCCAGGACTTGAGAAAGCAGTATAGCATACCCATTGACAAGGGGCTTCCATACTTGGTGACATGCCATTGTTCTGCAATTCTCATTTTTCATTGGTTGCTGGCTACCTGTTTCCTTATGTTTTGTCATCTGAGTGCTATATCACTTCACCAATGACGGATCCTTCCCAGAAAGGGGTGCTCAGCAATAACTGCTGAGTGTCACAGTCTTGAACATTAATGATACTTTAATGTATCTTCTTGTTATGCAGTACAGCCCTTTCCCTTCATCCCTAAAGTATTGTTCATCAACCATTTACTTAATCAATCACCATGTTATATTGCATCTCTGTGACATACTCGTATAAATCATATAAAACGAAATAACTCATTTAATTCAAGGACTATTTTGTGTTTATCCCTTTGCTTGACTTTAGCAATAATAACAAAAGATGGACTATGCTAGTCACTTCAGTGCAAAGGTCTGATATATCCACATTTATAATGTTACCTTTTCATCCTGCATACTTCTTTATTTTTTCACTCCTTGTAAATATCTCGTATAGTTAGTAGGTTTGTACTTTTCGTAAAATTACATCAGACAGACTTTTTTTTTAAAATGTAGCTCTTTGCAGAAGCTATGTACTTAATTTGAAAATATCTGTTGGTCTTTGAGCTTGACAAGAATAGTACATTTCCTATTATCATTTCTCATTATGATTGATATCTTCTGCTTGTAGAACTGCTAACTCAGAAGGTGCTATGCCCTTCAAGTATTTTGGAATAAGGCCAAACCAGAGAGAAGCCTTTCAAAACTTTTATACTTAATTGATAGATGGCTGACAATGGGGATAACAAATTTTATGAAACTCAATAAATATAAACAATTTAATATGAGTGAGCAAATTATGAAATGCTAAACACTTCACATGTAAGTATTAAAACTGTCAGTGAAATATAAATTATTGGACAAAACTATCCAAAGGCAGCTAAAAGATTTGATGGAATTTTTATACTGTGATTGTCTGGGCTGAGTTAATGGTTATTAAAAGAGGATTAATCTACGTTCATATTAGAGAAATAGCTAATCAGGAAATGGAATGAGCTTGCTGCAAATAAAGTTCCATTTGGAGTGGAAATGAACTCTAGAACATAAGTCACCCTGAAACCTTACCTCAAAATGTCAATTACCAATAGGCACTTCCTCCTCCATAGTCAGTTTAGCAATAGATTAGGTTCATCCTGCCAGGTAATATATAACCTTCAAAATCTCTGTGCCTCGTATCTTTTATAAAAATTGCAATAAATTCAAAATATTTCATGTAATTCTAAAACACTTTGATTGTGGTTTGGAACTTTTTGGAAACCTTAGTGCTATTCAGTTAGTTTTAGCTAAAAATTTCTATACATTACCCTTTGCAAGTTCTTAATTTCAGATGCTAGCCGAGACTCCTGATTGAGATTCATAGTTACTCCAAATTTACCTCTGATAAGCACGAAGCTACTGCATTGTTATTATCAAAATTTTGACAAGAACAAGATTGTCCATACCACACTACACCTTCTTCAGTCCTCAAGCAAACTGTTTTTTTGAAATGAGAATTACTTCAAATAGCTTTCAATTACGGTGGAAATTATTTATGTTCCGCTCTGGCAACACACAAATTGCTGATCAACAACACAACAATTCCAATTTTAGGAGTCTAATTTCATCCTATTTGCAGCCTGCCTTAAATCTCATGGTCTCATGCAACTCAGTTACTTTTGGTCTGCTTTTCAAAGTGGAACAAATCTAAATGGAGCATGGGGTAAAAAAATAAAACTTGAAAAAGTGTTCCCTTTTTCCCCCTGATTTAAAAACACAACCAAACAACAGTATTAAGATAAGCATGTGTTGTTTGTTTGGTTTTTTTTTTTGTTAGTTTGTTTGATCTGACAGAAACACACAAAATGAAAGGTTCTCATGTATACCAAATTTTGTATGGGCTATTTTAAGTTAGATATTTACATAACGTACCATGAATTTTTGCCTTTGTATGGTTAGTATGCAGAGATACAGAGAGATATGGCTTTCTAAAAAATTTTGACAACTATTAGCAGTCTAGAACTATTTGAAAAACATATTTTAATGATGATCGGAGCACAAATAGAAAATTGCTATGTCCTGGATGCTGAATATGAAATATTTTGAAATTTAAGTTGTTTTGTTCATAGCATTTAATTCCCAATTGCCAAATATGGGCCATACCTACCACAAGATTTATACTCTAATATTAATCTGCAAATTATCTTTAATGAATGATGTCTTTTTTGATAAGGTTTTGGGTGTTACATTATAATACTTGAAATTTTACATCCTATGGACAATTTGCCATTGGTTAGTGTTTAAAAGTGAAGTATAACTCAGTTTTTGTGCCTCTGCTTCGGTTGTTCTCCTTTTCTCTAACATTATTTACTGCTCTGGCAGTAACATAAATTTTAGATGGGAAAAAAAGAGCCTCTAAATTAGGTAGAACTATTTAACTTCCCACATATCTCCTAAACAGCACATTTTGAGGTGTAGCCTATGAGCCCTGCTTGTTTGCGTATTCACAGTTATATTCATAGCATTATTTTAACTCTCTTTCAACAGAGTAAAATAATCACTTGATAGTCCATTAAAAAACCACATAACTAGAAAGTCACATCAGATAGAAAACTAATTAGCTATACTATTTTCATATTTTGTTTGTGTGTGTTTGTGTGTGTGTCCCCTAAACAGGCCTTTGCTTAATACCTCCAGTGCTAAATTTTTCGCATTAATTGTTTCAGATTAATTATTTTTTTGTTAAAAACAACTATTAAAGGGGTACAATATGGTCCGGATGCACTGCTGATTCCTGATTCCCAGCACTTAAGTGAGCTTTTAGTGATCTGTATTCTTTCATCTTCTCTGAGCACATGTCTATAGTCAGTCCTGGGCAAATGCAAAGGTCATGTCAGGATCGTTTTACAATGCATTTGAGATGGTACATGTAAAATTGATAAAGTAGTATATTTCAGATACCAACAAGATGTTTATGAAAGCCCTAATATATTTCACTGTCTCATGAAGACCCCTGGAATTATGATCATATTGCGTGATAATGGTGTCATGAGACATAATGCTGTTACATGACCTTAAAGCAGGGACTGGGGAACTGCATTTGGAAATTTACAAAATTTAAAGAGTAATCATATTTGGTAGCCCAAAACTGAGAAACAGATGAGTTATGGAGAGCTATTAAAATTAAACAGATTCACTGCGTATATACTTTAAGTGGCAATACATTCTGTTTGCTTAAAATATGAATCAATTCACTAAAATTTGCATTTATTTTCACCTGTACTCACCAAGTAAAAAATATCAAATATAATCAATGTCTTCAAAAGATAAGATATATTGGGTTCACAGCCATGAAAATGGTATTTTTTACTTTCTCCTCAGTGATCAATTGAGCCAATACATACTAATTTGGGTCACAATTGCAAGTTTATTGCAATTTTGCAATCCATACACTTCTAAACACCAAATTTCTTTTCCATAATTTTCTAGTTAAGTGATTCAGTGGCAAAATTTGATCCAAACTAATGGGAAGCTACTTATAGACCTTATTTATCCCACTAATCATGTATATTCACATTCCACCACAGAAAAATTAAATAACTTTGAATGAATACACTTTGCTGCTTCAGACCTTCTTTGTAGTATTCAAAGTATATTACCTTTAACAGATCTGAATCATTTTGTAATCCAAATACATTTTGCTGCAAAGGTTTTGGATAAGGGATGATGAACCTAAACTGATATTCACACTCTTTTGCCAATCCTTGAAATGCACTTTCATGTTGTTGGCTTTGTAGAATGGAAACTTTTGACTGGAGGTAGTGGATTGGCCAGCAATGGCCCCAATGGATGCTTGTTGGTGTTGCTAATAAGTTCCATATTTTATAGAGGATTTGAGCTTTGCAATCACTAAGTACAATCAGAATATGTTCGGTATCAATTATTTGAAAATTTCATTTTTGTGAACATGTTATTCTCTATTAATTATAGTTCATGTCTATTATAAATGTAACTGTTCAACTCGTAGTGCTTATAAGGGTCCCTAGAAGGATTTGTGATGATAAAAATATATGTAGTTAATGAGTATTTGTTTCTCTTGTTTCATTGGAAAAATATAACCTGTTTGAATTAGCCTGTTTCAGTTTCTATTATGAGTGTTTTGCCTTATGCCTTCCAATTAGGACACCTTTGTGTTACAATTAAAAGTCTTGATTTGATGAACTACATTAATGCTATGATCTTCCAATATCACTATATACACGTTGTAACACTGTTTGACATCTAAATACAAATTGCTCCTTTAACTTAACCATACATTTGGCGTGAAGAATTTTGAAATGTCCTATTAAAATTGGAGCGAATGATGGCTTTGCCTTGGGCCAAACCACTGCTTGTTACTCTCTGTACAATTATGTTAATTATATTTTGTTGAAATTCCCAAAGGCCTCAGCTCTAAACTAAGGGCCAATGTGTAGTTATTAATTGTAATTAATATTGACTACTTGTGCATGTATGTCTTTCTTTTTTTACAGTTACATTTCAAAGAGGTGATGGAGGACTAATGAGCAATGGAAGGTATGCTAAGGAGATTCTTTTTTATTATTATTTTTAATCATGACTGGAGAAACTCTATAGTAAGAGGCTATTATTGTAATAAATGATCATGTATAAATCTGAGAATTCTAGGAGGAATTAAATGGCTTACCACAAAGTTTAATGATCTATCTGTTGTGCACTTTAGAGGAATCAAGTCCAGATGTTTCATATCTCCCAGATGCCCCTGAAGAAATTAGTAGTAAATATCACAAGGAATGTGTTCATTTGTTAGCAGGATGTTTATTGCATTAATTAGACATTAGCAAATGAAGTTGCTGTTGTTTAAGACTCCTTATTGGCTCTCACTAAATTGCTGTGAGTGAACAATTACACATAATCGATCACAAAGTAAATGATTCATGGATGATGAATAGGCAGTAGATTGATAGGACTGGATTCCACAACTTTGGATACTCAATTGAAATTGACAAAAGCTGATAACAAACTCATATATCCTTATCTATTTTCCCTTTGCCAATATGGAGATTGTAATTAGGCTCTGGTAATAACTTCCAATCTCCCATTTAATCAATATTTTAGCAAAAAGAGATTAAGTCTAATGAGAGCTAGTGGTTGTAGCAAGAAAGCAGTTGGATCTTCTTATTGCAGTTTCCATAGAAACACATGTTTCTCATAGGGATTGTACCAGAAGGGGTCTATCAGACAAAAAAGGTACAATGATTATAGATGTCCTATTCTTTTGTAAATATGCTAGCAATCTGGAAAGGAATCAGAATCCCATGTTTTATATTAAAGAAGGGAGTTCTTTATTAAATATGATGTGAAGGAAGTTTTCCTCCTAGACTATACTCACATGCTGCATCAGATCACAGGGTGTCTTTTACAACCTTAAAAAAAACCCTTTATATACCCATAATATTTTACAACTTAGAGAACTTGGAAATGTGCTATTGATGGAACAGTATAAATACTGTTTATTGATTTCCTTCAAGTTTCTTGCCTCTAAATCAAGCATGAGGGCTCATAACAAGAGTTACATCCTAGAGGGGACAGATACATATGGGAGATGCAGGAATTGAGGAAGGAATAGCTAAAAGTCCTGGAAATGGCTGATATTGGTCAGTCACTCTGAGCAATTGTTCCCTTGAGGTGCCAATTTATCATCAAACTTGTTTCAGGATCCTACAATGCTACTGATTCCCATCAGTTTCAGGGCATACACCTGAATTCATTTGGATGTCAGCAGAATCCCAGGCAAGCACTCTCTGTTTCCACCATCAGCATTGATCTATATATAGCCTTAATGAACTGCTGAAGTTCCTTTATTCTTGGGAGCCTACCCATTTTAATTTGAAGTCAATTAAAATCTTCTTAAATTCCTTAGCCCTTTTTAGTGCATGAGACAGGTGTCAAAATCTTGCGTTGAGCCCCATGGGTTGATTTCCGTCTAATTTCTATTTTAGCCGTCCAGGTCTTCTAAATGCTGGTGACCCCAGTTACCCATGGCTTGCTGATTCATGGCCAGCTACGAGCTTGCCAGTAAACAATAGCAATAGTGGCCCAAATGAGATTGGAAATTTCGGTCGTGGAGGTAAGTTGCATTTTTCAAATTAATGTTACTTGTTATTTGTGGGTTTCTTGATTTCCTAGATTTTTTAAAAAGACATATTAGAGAGTATTTTCTCTCATAATTAATATTAATGAAGCCCAGGTACTAGCAGTGGTGTACATTTGCTAAATATTTTAATATAAAACTATCACGTCTATATTACCTTCAGTAAAACAAAGCTTTTAAGGAAATCATTACTAACCAGGAAGATCAATATGCATAACACGTTTTGTTTTCAGGAATATTAGCATAAGATTACTAAAATCAGAAACTATGTTTCCAAATAGGGCTTTTGATTTGGGACTAGACGTTTCACTCCTCTAAACTTCATTTAATTTATACTTATTGAGCAATTCCTGTGTACTTGGCATTATGGCAAACAGTAAGAATGTAATACTGATATAAAAAGAGGTGGTTCTTACCCTCCTGTAATATGTCATGTAAGGAGTAGATAGTTAAGTCAATATGACAACATGTCGAGAGAGAACTTTTCTGTAACTCCACAATGGATAACTGGTATCCAAAATGAAAGATAAAAAGTTTCATGTGAAATCCTTCAAAATTTGGTGCCAGA
This sequence comes from Daubentonia madagascariensis, assembly GCA_023783475.1. NCBI lineage: Eukaryota > Metazoa > Chordata > Mammalia > Primates > Daubentoniidae > Daubentonia > Daubentonia madagascariensis. The sequence goes on along the minus strand of JAKFHU010001684.1, from coordinate 15,240,006 downwards.
GTCCTCCTCAGACATTTTTATAAGAAGATGGGAGAAGACCTACTGTAAATACCTACCACCTTTCCCTGACTCCATCTTTTCATCCAGTCAATGGTTTAGAGAAAGATGGGAGGAGTAGAGAACACTCTGATCTCAGCTTTTGGCTTAGCAGGTAAATTTGAGTTTTCCATTGGAAGAAGATTATGCAGACAGTACATGAACATTAATTACCTTGCCAGTACCCTACACGGGAGGGCTGCCCACTGGGAGTTAGAAAGTTCTATGAAGGGAATGTTAAGTTGATACCTGAAGGAGGGGAAGAAATTGGTCAAATGTATGAAAAAGGTGTATAGAAAAGAAATTACAACATTTTAAGGTCCAGAAATGAAACACATTGACTTATTTGAGAAATGAATGAATTTCTTAATGTCTTGAGTCGTGTGTGTGTGTGTGGTGTGTGTGTGTATATATAGGTTTAGCACAAAACTTAGCATACAGTCAGTGCCCAGTGGGCATCAGTGAAGTAAATAAGATAATAGAAAGTAAGTTGTATGACTCCTCAGCTTCCTGCTTCCCCTCTACAAGCCAGCACACCCCATTTAGAATTCTCACTTTCCCAGAGACTCTGACAGTAGCTTGCCTCCTCTAGGTGAACAGACTCTGAGCATCTGTAGGCTGTCACCCATGGGTAGTTTCTGTACCTGAACATCTCCTCACCAGGAAAGCAGAATGTCCCTTTCCCTACTATACAGACTGATTTTGTCAAATAGAATCCTGTTCCCGAAACTTTTTTCAATCACGGAATAGCAGCTTCTTTAACTGGTTGTATTTTTACTGAAATAATGCAACATGCTATTGTTATATAAAGATATAAATGCTTAAATATGGAGAAATTTTTTTTTCAGTTTCCAGTGGGCTGCATTAACACGTAAAATGTCTTGGTCCAATTTAAATAAAGAATAAATTTGTAGATTTGCAAGGTTTTTCTTTCATTTCCACCTCATTTTCATTACGTGAAATATTTCACAGATGAACATCAAGGCCAAGACAAAGTTTTGTAGGGTTTACTATATCTCTTTTCAGTATGATTGACTGCACAGTAAATGTAGTATGCTTGAATCATCCTGAAACCATCTCCCCTGCGCCGGTCCATGGAAAAATTGTCTTCCATGAAATTGGTCCCTGGTGCCAAAGAGGTTGGGGACCACTGGCCTAAAGCATTAAGGATTGTTAGGTGGGGACAGTGATAAATGGAAAATGGGAACCCCTGCCTAAAGATGGTAGCACCTATTCAGGTCCAGCCTGTTGGGAGGAAGGCCTGCTCAGAGTTCTAAACCATGTGATGTTACAGGACTCTCCTCCACATCTAAATATTCATGTATAAAATTCTAATATTTCAATATTGGGATATATTCAATTTATTTTTTGAAAATAAGGGAGTGATAAAATCATATTTGAAGGCAATATGCAGCCCAAAAGTCAATATAGAAACACTTAGACTTGAAGGCTGACTATAATTTCATCTAGCAGGGAGAGGAGAGATTCTATTTCCAGAGCTATAGTACAATATTAGTTGTTGTAGAGCAATATTATGTAGGATTAGATTCTTGGACTATATTTTTCCATTTTTTATCATTTGACCACTAAACTATTTCAAAAGCTTGCAGTTGAAGTGGCTCACAGGTCAAATCTAAAGCACTGGAGAACCTCAAGTTCAAGGTGTGTGAAACTGGGCCCATCTTGGAGAAACATTTCTATTTAGTTAATATTGATCAGTGAAAGACATGGTGGAAGGGGCAAAATGAAAATCTGTAAACTTACCCAAGTGAAGGATCTATTTTCACCAATTTTGATATATTAAATATTAAAAGTTTTTGAGAATAAAAATGTTAGCACTCAAAAATGATATATGCTTAATATCAAATTTTATAATTAGTATGCAGTTAAAAGCAAGAATGGCAAGAAAGTAGTTGCAAAAATCTGAAATCCAAAAGCACTTTTATTTGCTTATACAACCTGGTGAAATATTATAAATTTGGATATGTTTCACAATCTCACTGATATCCATTTGAAATATTTACTTCAATAAAAATACATATCCACTTAATTGTAAAACAAATTGGAATTCCAGACTTCAATTCTTTCAGAAAGACTTAAATGATACTGAGTACAAAATACATTATAAATTTCTTATTACTGTTGCTACAAAAAAACAATTTTTAACTTTTGTAAAATGCAAAAGTAAAACATACTTCTATAAGAATTTTTATTTCAAGTACTATTGGGACTAATCTAATCTAAAAGTTTTAAGATAGTTGATAATTTTTTTCCAGTGAAGAAATCAAGAGGTTTGATGACCTCAAGTCCTATGAAGTGACATTTTCAGAACATATATTATTAAAGAATGTACTACAATTAGATTCATTTTAACTCTCTATTATTAAAAAGTGTTATTTAGTGATTTTCTTTTTAGATTCACTTAGTTTTTTCCTTCCAAAAAGGGACAATAAGAGTTCAGGAGAGAGGTGGCAGTTCTGAATTATAAAGCATCGTGTAAAGATAATTCAGCATACCAAAATGATAAATGCACTGATTGATATTCACTGTTGTTCCTGAAGTTTAATTTTACTCTTGCTGTATTACAACATGAAACTATAATTCTCTAGTTCTAAGAGTTGATAGCATAAATTAAACTCGCTGATCACTGAGATTGCTTTTTCTATAGTCAAATCCTGCTGTATTGTAAAAATGACTTATTCATGAAAATTTTCCTTTGTTATCCAAGAAAAAAGAACACATTTACTACCATCAATTATTCTCCATTTCTGGAGCTATGAAATCAAATCAGGCAAGTTAAAACTTCAGAAAAATGTACCTCATAGTCAGGATAGTATAATTTGGGAAATTTTTTTATCTATTCAGCGTTGTATTCCATATCTTTTGGGGTAAAGTGGAAAGAGATATTTTCATCCATGATTTGTAGATTCACTTATCATTCATTGCTTCTGTAAACTTACACTTTTGTTGGTTCTAAAATAGAGTGAACAGCTGAAAGCATTTTTCAGTAGTGAAATATCCCAAACTTCTCATTCATGGTAGAAGAAAATGGGGGGAGGGGTATGTTAAGCAGTGAGACGTGAAGGGCGAGCAGTGGGCCTGCCTGTCACTGATGCTGATAGCTTGGCGATGGTTGTACATCATCTACCCTTCACTGCCTCATGAAGCCCATCTCAGCTGAAATGCAAACGTGTGGCGTGACATGCTTATTTTTCATCTTCAATCCTGATAGTTTTGGGCTTCCGGAACATCATTAAATTGTTTCATTTCCCTATGTTCACCACAGATGTGCTACCACCGGTTCCAGGCCAAGGGGATAAAACAGCAACGATGCTCTCAGATGGAGCCATTTACAGCAGCATTGACTTTACTACCAAAACCACATACAACAGTTCCAGCCAAATAACACAGGCTACCCCATATGCCACGACACAAATCTTGCATTCCAATAGCATACATGAATTGGCTGTCGATCTGCCTGATCCACAGTGGAAAAGCTCAATTCAGCAAAAAACAGATCTGATGGGATTTGGTTATTCTCTACCTGATCAGAACAAAGGTAACAATGGTGAGTCAGGTTCTTGTGCCCTGAGAGTTATTTTCACATCATTTGTGCATGAGATAGAAATTAGTATTTGTTGTTTGACTTAGTGATTCATTACCAGGTTTACTGCCTAAACTCAAAAATATACTGGCATGTATTCAGTAATTTGAATAATCCCTACCACCACCACCACCGCCACCGCCACCACCACACACCAACACCAATCGGTTTCATCCTTTTAGCTCTTTTTCAATATAGTGATCAGCAATCCATCTCTACTTCCATAAGGACAGGATAGACAAAACATTCCTCCACTCTTCCACGACATCTGCTTCTGAGTTGCTAACTGCATGTTCTGCATGGGCTTGTGCTGTGAACTAATCACATGATGCCACTATGACCTCTGCCCTTTAACCCTTAGCCTTACTTTACATCCCTGACTACCGATTGGCTGAGGGATTGTCTAATAGAATGCCACACAACCAGTCTCAGGATTTCAGCACCACCAGCTCTCACAACAGCTCAGAAAGGAGTGGCAGTCTCTCAGGTTGGTCTCATAACAGTAAGGAGAAATATTTGTTTGTCACCAGCATATGACCTGTGTTCCTAGAAACCATGAAGAAATACTGAATCACAACTCACTGTTAGGCATTTATTTTTCAAATGGCAATAACAGTTTATCCTAATGAAATCATGCTTTGATGGTGGGGAGGGGGTATAAAAATCACTGTCACCCTTTATGTACTAACTGTACAAGGATGTATTTGAAGAAAAATAATGTTGTTTTACTAGATACTATTCATTAAAGAGCAGATAAGTTTGATCTGCCTTGACCTCTACTTAAGAGTGAAGAGAACTTTATAATAGAAAGGTCACACATGAAAGTCAATTCCATGTCATGGACACCAAAAGATGAATTCAACTAAAAATGAAAATGATTCTGGAGATTTTTTTATAATATTAGTATTCCAATGATGTGACTTCCTATTTTTGGACAATCTTTCCAGAATATTATATCATGAAATAATATTTATTATTTACTGAATGATATTATACTGTATGAAATAAAGTTATTATGAGAAATTGCTATTACTATTAATACTTAATTTCAAAAAAATCCCACAATCTTGATATTGATAATTCTTTTATACTGTAAATTTGAATATATATTTGAGACATATTGCTAAATTAACAATCTATAATGTGAGTATTATATAGCTCATGTGGGGAAAAACCATATTTTACTGGACAAAAATATATACCTAGCGTAATGAATATCAGTGATATCCTCCTGGCCCAAAGATCCTCATATGTAAAATGAGAAGGTTGTAGTAGACACACTCTAACTTCCAAACATAACATTTTCATTGTACGGCTGATGATTTTATCTGCATTTCTAATTTATTCCATGACCCTACTTGCTTCATTTGTTCAGATTAATTATATGCTATTTGTTTGTATGGTGTTTTTGTTTTTGTTTTTTTTTTCAATTATAGGTTATTAGTAAAGGATTATAGTCTATCATGATATGTCACAGGCTTCCAAGCATCAAGGCCATAAAGAGTTAAATTTTTTACATCATTAGGGTAACATTTACTAAATTACTTTTCCTCAGGAGATAGAAAACTCTCAGTCTGAAAATGTTAATGCTCTCTCTTCCCTTCAAAATGAGTCATTTGCTCTTCTTCCCTATTGGTAGGATTAGATACATTATAGAATCCAAAATATTTTACACATCTGTTACGAATTTAAACTGGCTTAATAATTTAGGGAAACTTTTTGAATGACCTTGTATGTCATTTACACCATCATTTATTTATAATATGTCCTAAAATTGTCCTGAATAATTAAAAAGTAATTTATTCTAGGCTTTCTTTTTATTTCATTAAAGATATGTAGTCTCATGCAATATATAAAAAGAAATATATATATTCTAAGCCATGAATTACATCAGACCTTCTAATCTTTAATTAAATATTCTGTATATATTGATTGCCACCAAGTTTTAAAAGTTATCTCTTGAGTAATTGTAAGCAGAACACAATTCACAATAGTGCTTACTGCTTTTTCGAATCCATTAATCTCCTGAGTGACATTTATATATATATCTATGAATTCTATTACCTACTTCATCTACATTTGAATACAAAATTACTTAAATTGGTGATAGAAAGCATTCTTCAGTAGGTGAGAGTGAAGTGATTAGTCTCCTTTTAGTTTAGTCCAATTGAATTTAATATTACAGAGTTTTATTTTATTCTTATAATCATAGGTATGTTTCCTTCAGACTCAAATTTAAGATCAAACTGCCCTTTAGATAGCTAATCATATCATATTGTAAGATTTTTTAATTTGTACACAGCGATGTAACCAATTTAAAATAATCACAGTGATAGAGTTGGACATTTTTTAATTATTAATATAATATTTGAGTGAATTTATCACTCTCTTTGACATGCTTTTATTAATATAATGTACTCATTATGTAAGTTGTTAGTATTTCTGTTAAAAATCCAACCATTAAAAATATACAAGAAAAGTCAGATGTTTCAAAATGGTATTTGCAAACACGTTAATAATTAGATATATACTTAAAAGATTATATATAACAATTAAAAAGATATGTATAGCAATATTGGTAACAATAACTAAATCTCTTAATACACAAATGTTTTTTAAAAATAGACTGTACATTTATTTTCAAAATAAGTTGTTTTCATAAATTTCTTTACATAAAAATCTTTCACTAGGCATAAAAAAATCCAAATATTTACATTTTGAGTTGAAGAGAGAGGGGTCAAATATGTTTGCAAGTCATCAAAATTATGCTCCTCTCAAACATATTTCCAGGCTATTCCCACCTTAAAATGACTGCTAATTCTTTGGTTGCATGTAACAGCAACAGACTGGCTCATTTCACTCAAGACTCAGATCTCAGAGAATTTAAGTGCCTTAGATTCTGTCATACGCTCACCACCATGCTCAGAACATACCACTTGGCTCATTGCTAAGAGAAGGCAGGTGTGTTGATTAATAGTCCTACCCAGACTGCCCACAATGAAAGGGCAGAAATTTCCCCCCAAAAAGGGAAAATGGATGTTGGATGGAAAGCCCTCACAAAGTCCCTCTGACAATTAGCTCTGTTTCCTAAATACATTTTTAACTCTGTTGTTTGGAAGAGTAGGTAATGAATGGCTTCTTGATCTTTGAGCAAGGACTTCAACAGAATCAGGTTTAGAACTCTAGAAATAGTAATTTCCAGTAAAGCTGCTGCTTTCTAAATGCTGTTTTTTCTATTACTGTGTGAATACAGACCACATAACACTCAGAATGAACCTCAGTTTCTTCATCTATAAAATGGAGATGTAGGAACTTCCCTATTTCTGTCACTCAATTCTGGTGGTGATCACATAACATTTCTAAAAAAGTACTATGGAAAGTGAAAAAGATTGTACACGTATAAATACACAAGGAATAAAGGAGTTACATTGAGAGAGAAAGCTAGGAAGGACAAATAGCTCAACCCATTCCTCTTTTAATCACTGAAATATAGTTTGGACACTAAGGAGAAAAGATATGATCCTTGTTTGTAATTTTGGTGTGTCATCAGGAAACACAAGATTAAGGTTCTTCTACCTTAAAGACAAAATTTACAGACTTGTATTCATTGAAGTTTATTATTCTTATTCTGAGAGTCAGTCAGTTTGTGTCTGGTTTACTCACTGGGCCTGGGGAAGCTGAGAGTGGAGAAGACCTTAGAAAATGATGCTGGGTTTTCTCTAAGGTAGAGGAGATAGGGAAGAACAAAAATGAGTGGCATTTATGGAGCACGTTGTACATTCTCAGCACGTCATATGTATTATCTCTTGCAGTCCTCAAAATAACTCAAAGAAGTAGTAACTTTATATCTGTTTTACATGTGTGGAAATGGAGGCCATATTTATTGGGTAACTTATGAAGTAAGTGAGGAGCTAGTATTCCAACCCAGAGACCAAGCTCTTATCCTCTAAGCAGAAAATATCTGCACTCCTTCCTCTTAATACTTTTCATCTACCAAATAAGAAGTAAAAGGAAAGGTGAAAGCAATTTGTTTAAAGAATACCCTTTTAAATATGTGTGTATGCGTGCATGCTATGTAGAAAACGTGCACAATTTTATAAAGGGCAATAGTGTATATGTCTAGTTTAACAGTTTTATCAATTTCTGACACTCAAATATGGTATTATTAAGTTACATGATATCCCGATTTGGCTGATGCAGATTAGTAATTGGTAGAAGAAAGGAGATGGGTGGACTTCTAATGTTATGTATATTTGACTAAATAGCCCTGCTACAAATATTTTATGCTCACCACTTTTAGTTCCAGAAAGTTGAAGTCCAAGGGGATCAATACCACTCTTTGCAGATGTAGCCACAGGCTGTGATGGAGTGACAGAAGTTACTTAGGTTCCCCTAAAACATCCTTTGTTCTTCTGCTCAAGAAGCACTCATTCCTTCATCCAACTGTGGTCCATTTTTGGACTTTATCTACTTAATTTTGGAAGAGTAAAAAGTAAAACACTGCAAAATGATAAATTTATTTTTATATGTCAATAAGCTTCATATAATCCCAGATGTGGATTATATGCTTCTGACTTACTTGCTGCTCATGTTTCACACATACATTCATTTGTATTACTAAAGTACTGAAACTAATTACTGTATTTCCATTGATTTTCCCCCTTTTTGGAATTTCATGAAATGTTATGCTTAAAGCAGCTAAGAACTATTCTCGCTACATGCAAAAATAATTTTGCCATTCATTAGTTAAAAAGTCTATAAAATGTATCCTTTTGGAAGATTTACAGATATTCTCCAGATTGTAGTTGATTTATTTTTATCACTTACTTTTGAGAGAAAAACGTTACTCTCCTGGATTAAACAAATTGAGTAAATTCTAATGGAAAAGTTTAGCCTGTATCCTTAGACACTGCACTTTCCACTGAGAGAGATTATGCAAAACAGCATTATAAATGCACTAAAATCTGACACTTAAAAGAATTTGTTATGGGCCATTATTTCTTCTAACAATGAAAACGTGGAGGCAGCAGACATGAATAAATCAATAAATGTGCTTTGGATACAGCAGCCATGTTTTTGGTTTATTCAGCTCTATAGTTACTGCATTGGGAAAGAAACATTATTTTGAGTGATTTATAAAAATGTTTTTCTGATTACATCATTTCATTGTTTATAGATTTTAACAACTCTAACATACTGATTCTGGTGTTATGAAATATAAAAATATCTTCCCATTTGATATATTATGTTTCTTCTGATATTTGGCATCTTTGAATAAATGCATTACTACTTTCAGGTGGGAAAGGTGGAAAAAAGAAGAAAAATAAAAATTCTTCTAAACCACAGAAAAACAATGGATCGACCTGGGCCAATGTCCCTCTACCTCCTCCCCCCGTCCAGCCCCTTCCTGGTACAGAGCTGGAACACTATGCAGTGGAACAGCAAGAAAATGGGTAAAAATATTTTATATACTAACAAAATGACTAGGGCTGTACTCTCCTCTCTATTGTTCATTTTGCCATTATCTTGTGTTCTTTTGTTGTGTTCTCTGCCCCCTACCACTCTGTTCATTGCATTTTTCGCCTTTTATTGTTTGCACTGTCTATATATTTTTAGCTGATAAATACAAAACAGCATATATTGAGGACTGAGAATCCTTGGCCTTCAAGTGCCTTAGATTGTCTGCAATCATGATAATGCAGCCTCCATTTATAATATTGCTTGTTAGTTTGAAAGCAAGTACCCACAGCTCTGTGAACTAAAGAGCCACTCCTGAGAAGGGCTGAAAAGGGAATTAAAATGACCTTCTTCAACATCCTTCGCAGTTCTCTAATGACTTGATGTCTGACCATAGCAGGGCGCCACTGTAGAGCACCATCACAATGGGATAATTGTAGGGACCTGGCCAGTGGGTAGAACTTTAATCATCATCTCTGATGGGAATTTAGGGGCCAGAACAATAAAAGAGGTTCAAGCCAATGCACACTCTGTTACAAAACCTTTTTAAATTAGAAAATTTCCTTTGAGGGCCTTTAAATGTGACCAGTTTCCTTATTCTTTCCAAAATATCTCACAAGAGTTAGTTTGTTTTCCTCTTTTATTGTAAGCATTAAATAATTTTAAACACAAAGACACTGATACTTTTTTCTCTAATTTAAAAGAAAAGCAGGTCAAAAAAATCATGCTCATTCTTTTTTTCTATGTTGATAATTCTAAATGCCTTGTCTTCCTTATAATTCCCAGATTCCTATTAATTTTGACTGGGCCTTTACATAACCTAAAAATATAGAATAAAGGCAGTTTTTCTTTTTATAAGTTTTTCTTTACTTAGAAATACTTAGATATTAAAACAGGTCAATTTATTTGAATAATGGTTTTATTTCCTGTCTTGGTTCAAATAAAGATCATGTGTACATGCTTATAATTTTTTTTTCATTTTCTTTTCTTTTTAAATAATTGCTGCCTTTGAGGTCCTTGAACTAATTTTCCTTAGTAGAACTTTCTCTGTCATAACATTTGCTTTTTTCCAAACACCTCATTTGCCTTTTCTTCTTGTTATAATATATATATACACACACACATATATACCAGACGTATACTACACACACACACACACACACACACACACACACACACATACACGGTATTTTTTCTCTTTGTCTTCCTCTCCGTCCAAAGAACTTCATTTGCTTCTCTGGGATTCTAGTGCCCATATATATGCATATCATTATTATTTTACATTTTTTTTAAAAGTTTGGATTTGAAACAAGAAACTAAAAGCATACCCTTTGTCCTTTGTGACTTTGAAAAAAATAAAATGCTGTACACGATCTTAATTTATATTAATGATATAAATGTGTCAGTGTCACATGAATCCTGAGTAAAGAAAAACTGGAGTTGGTGCATTTCACAAGAAAAGATTATTACTAGGCTTGGAAATCTGTATTTTAAAGGCCATAGTCAGAGAATGGGGAAATGGAACTTGTGAAGTGGGAAGAAAAATTAGTGCTATTAAAGCTTTATATGCATAAAGTATTGAACTCAGATCACATGAAAATTGTGGGTAATTTGGAGTCCTTTCTTTTTTCCTTTCCCATTGAGTCTACTTAAAATATACATAGACTTTAATTATGCCTATGGCCCATTGAAATAAAACTAATTCAATCAAAATAAATGCTAAACTTCTCACTTGATTTTAGTACCCAGCAGTGGAATTGGAAATATTCACTTGAATGAAATAATACATGACGGTGCAGATTTTCTGACACAAATTATATTCAGCATATTAAGATACAAAACATAAATTATTTCTACATACATGGGAATTTTATGTTATTTTAATATTAACAAAAATGCCTGGTATTAGAAATACTTTTTTAAAAAAAGATTTCTTAAAAACCCATTTGATATTTTAGATAGGTAAAAAATATGTATTTCGACTATATACATTGATATGTGTGTATATGTATATTCAAAGTCTTTGTGGCATGTAGTTGAGTTCTTATTTACCATGGAGTTCTTATTTTCCTTAAGTGCCTAGTATATGCTGAAAAAAAATATCATTCTTACAAAAAATAGTGGTTAGGTCTTAACCAGTCAGTAATACAGCAAAATTTAATTTCCTTATTCTTTGAGCTCAGTTTTTTAAAGGCTAACACTTGAAAATTATTACTTCAATTGTGTATAATAAAAACACACATTTAAAGTCAATATTACGGGAGAAAATAAAAAAGCATAGATTGGGGATGATTTTGTCCATTTATTGATAAATTCTTTATACTTCTGTTTATTCTAATATATATAAACCTTATGATACTGAAAAGGAAAGATTATCGAACACAGATTATACTCTCTTATTCATGATATTAACATTAAGTATTTCACGGAAAGGTCTTCTAGAGAATTTTTATGTAGCTTAATTTGAAACCTTCATAATTCAGACTTAAGATTGTCTTGATACACAAAATTAAAAACTTCAGAATTTATTTTTTGCTTTTAATATTTTTTTATTTCTAACAAAGATTCTGCAATTGTACTGCTTGTGGTAATATACAGTTTTTATTGTTGTTGCTTTTAACATAGGATAATAAAGAATTTATTCAACAAATATATTTCTCAAGTACATAAGAAGTTCTAAGCCCAGTGCTAGAAAGGGAAGGAGCAGAGACCAATAAGACAAATACATAAGTAAAAAGGAAGACCTGATACCTGACCCAGGCAGCTCACAAAAGAGAAAGATATTACCTCCCTCTGAACACACATGCACACACGATTTTGTATGACAAGCCCTAGCTATGTGAGTGCACAAAATAATCACTTGCCTGTGAAAAGGGAAAATCACATATGACAGGTAAGCCTAGGGAAAGCTTACAGAAGTTGAGTTTATATTTTTGTTTATTTTTATTTATTTTTTTACTTTTTTTCTCTTACCAAGTTATGATTGGAAGAAGTTGAGTTTTGAGGTGAATCTTGAATCGTTTATTCACAAATGGTACCCAGAGTTGGGTGGCTGTTGAATGCCAAAAACTGAGCCAAAAAGAAGGACAAAGGATACCAAGAAATAGTCTTTAATCTACAGTGGCCTATGTATTAGAATAGATTGTTAACCAACAACTACAACAAAATATTACTATTGTTGCCATTTGCTGTTCAAGTGGACAAAAATTTCCCTGGCCGAAGACAAAAATTAAAAATAAAATAAGTACAATAAAAGATGAGAAAACAGGGAATAGCAAATAGACCGATTAGTCTTCCTTTTGAAACCCCATCATATTCTAGTTGAGGTTATTTGCCTTTTTTTTTTTTTTTTTTTTTCATAATTCCTTAACCTTAACCCTCTATTGTAGTACTCCTTATATGGCACTTAATTGCTTCTCTGCATCCATAAGCAATTGGTTACTGCTGTATGAGATTCGTTGAGTTTGAAACCTGTATAGAATTGGAGATCATCTGAGAAGGTATTTTGAGGCCAATTGTTAAGCCTTGTATGTCATTTAGGAATTGTGATCTTTGAGTACAGGTGATGAATTGGAGGACATAAGCCTGGGACAGATGGATAATGCATGGAATATTGCAACAGAACAGCTAATGTCATGAAAATGATAAGGGAATAAAATAAGGACATGACAGTGGGATGGAGGAAAGGGACATATTTAAGAGACATACCAAGCTAAGAATAATGGTCATGTTGAAAATAGTGTCTCTAGGTTATTGTTACAATGTTTAGTACTGTTTCTAAGAGCTTAGATATCATCAGTTTTCTTTCTAAGCCTTTCTTTATGCACAATGCTAAATATCAAAAGTTATCAAATCATTGTCCAAATTAAAAAATATTTGTTAATTCAATAATATAGCAATGATGGCAAATGTTTTCTCTCGTCAATATGTCTCTCTCAGCTTAAAAAAATGTGTCAAAATGTGTTAACCACTATCTGTAAATATAATGCACTTTTAAATTATTTTAAATTTATTATTTTTTTTAAATTTCATAATATTATGGGGTAACTAATATTTTTTGTTGCATGGATCCCTTTTGCAATGCTTGAGTCAGGGCTATAATGTGTCCATGACCCAGACATTGTTCATTATGCTGGCTAGGTAGATTTTTGCCCATTCCCTCCTCCCCCTCCCCCTATCTTAATTTCCACTGAGTTTTACTTCCCTCTGTGCACATGTGTGCTCATCGGTTAGTTCCAATTTAATAGCGAGTACATGTGGTGCTTGTTTTTCCATTCTTTAGATGCTTCATTTTAGATGATGGTCCCCTACTTCCATCCAAATTGTTGCAAAAGGCATTAATTCATCCTTTTTTATGGCTGAGTAGTATTCCACGGTATACATATATGACATATTATTAATCCACTCATGAATTGGGCGCTTGGGTTGATTCCACATCTTTGCAGTTGTGAATTGTGCTGCTATAAACATTTGAGTGCGGGTGTCTTTTTGATAAAATGACTTCTTTTCCTTTGGGTAAATACCCAGTAATGGGATTGCTGGATCGAATGGTAGGTCTACTTTTAGTACCTTGAGGAATCTTCATACTGTTTTCCATAGAGGTTGTCCTGGTTTGCATTCCTACAAACAGTGTATAAACATTCCTTTCGCTCTCCATCCACACAGCATCTATTGTTTTTGGACTATTTAATAAAAACCATTCTACCAAGAGAAAGGTGACATCTAATTGTGGTTTTAATTTGCATTTCCCTGATGATTAATGATGTCAAGCATTTTTTTATAAGTTCATTGGCCATTTGTCTATCTTCTTTTGAAAAGCTTCTGTTTGTGTCTTTTGCCACTTTTTATGTGGGGTTGTTTCTTTTCCCCCCCCCCCCACTGATTTGCCTGAGTTCTTTGTAGATTCTGGTTATTAGCCCTTTATTGGATGTATAGCTTGAGAATATTTTCTCCCATTGTGTAGGTTGTCTATTTGCTCTGTTAATTATTTTCTTAGCTGTGCAGAAGCTTTTTTTTTATTTCAAAAGTGTTACGGGGGTACAAATGTTTTTGGGTATAAGGATCATTTTTATGATGCTTGAGTCAGGGTTATAATTATGCCAGTCACCAAGATGGTGTTCATTGTACCCATTAGGCAGGTTTTGCCCATCCCCTTATCCCCCCTTCCCACCTGATTGATTTCCATTGAGTTATACTGCCCTCTATGCACATATGTACTCATTGGTTAGTTCCAATTTAATAATGAGTACACAGAAGCTTTTTAATTTAATCAAGCCTCATTTATTTATTTTTGTCAGTGCTATAATGGCCATTGGGATCTTAGTCATACATTCTTTGCCTAGGCCAATATCTTGAAGAGTTTTTCCTACATTTTCTTCTAGAATTCTTATGGTTTCATGACTTACATTTAAGTCTTTTATGCGTCTTGAATTAATTTTTGTGAGTGGTGGGATATATGGATCCTGTTTCAATCTTCTGCATGTGGCTATCCAATTTTCCCAGCACCATTTATTGAATAGGGCTTCTTTTCCCCAGTGTATACTGTTATATGCTTTGTCAAAGATCAGTTGGCTGTGTGTGAATGGTTTTATATCTGGGTTCTCTGTTTTCTTCTGTTCCATTGGTCTGTGTCTCTATTTATGTGCCAATACCATCCTGTTTTGGTTACTATAGCCTTTTAGTATAGTTTGAAGTCTGGTAATGTGATGTCTCCAGATTTGTTCTTTTTGTTTAAGGTTGCTTTGGCTATTCAGGCTCTTTTCTGGTTCCAAACGAAGCATAGAATTATTTTTTTCAAGATCTGTGAAATATGACGTTGGTATTTTGATGGGGATTGAATTGGGTAGTATGGAAATTTAACAATGTTTTTCCATTTGTTTGTGTCATCTGTGATTTCTTTCCTCAATATTTCATAGTTCACTTTGTAGAGATCTTTCAGGTCCTTAGTTAAATATATTCCTAGGTATTTTATTTTCTTTGTAGCTATTGTGAATTGTATTGAGTCTTTCATTTGACCCTCAGCATGACTGTTATTGGTGTATAGGAATGCTTGTGGGACAGTTTGAACTCCTCTTTCCCAAACTGGATTCCCTTTATTTCTTTCTTTTGCCTGATTGCTCTGGCTGGGATTTCCAGGATTATATTGAGTAGAAGTGGTGACAGTGGGCACACTCATCTGGTTCCAGATCTTAGTGGTAATGCTTTCAACTTTTCCCCATTCAGTATGATGTTGGCTGTGGGTTTGTCATATATGGCTTTCATAATTTTGAGATATGTTCTTTCTATGGCTAGTTTGTTGTGGGATTTTATTATGAAAAGGTGCTGAATTTTGTCAAATGCTTTTTCTGCATCTAATGAGATGACCATATGGTCTTTGTTTTTGCTTCTGTTTATGTGGAGAATCACATTTATTGATTTACATATGTTGAACCATCCTTGCATCCCTGGGATGAGGCCCACTTGTTCATGGTGGATTATTTTTTTGATGTGCTGTTAAATTCTATTTGCTAATATTTCATTGAGGTATTTTGCATCTATATTCATAAGGGATATTGGTCTATAGTTTTCTCTTTTAGTTCTGTCCTTTCCTGGCTTTGGTATCAAGGTGATGCTGGCTTCATAGAATGAGTTGGGGAAGAGTCCTTCCTTCTCAATGTTACATAATAATTTATGCAGTATGGGTACCAGCTCTTCTTTGTAGGTCTGGTAAAACTCAGCCATGAATTCGTCTGGTCCGAGGCTTTTGTTTTGCTGGAAGATTTTTTAATAATGCTTCAATCTTGCTGCTTGTTATTGGTGTTTTCAGGAGTTCTATTTCTTCCTAGTTGGTATCTTGGGATGTGTGCTTCCAGGAATTTGTCCATTTCCTTTACAATTTCGAGTTTATGTGCATAGAGCTTTTCATAGTATTTACAGATGACATTTTATATTTCTGTGTTATCAGTTTTAATATAATCTTTTTCATTTCTGATTAAGCTTATTTGGGTCCTTTCTCTTCTATTCCTGGTCTATCTGGCAAGAGGTCTATCAATCTTGTTTATCTTTTCAAAGAACCAATTTAGTATTTCACGTATGCTTTGTATTTTTTTGTTTGTTTTTTTGTTTACCATTTTGTTTAGTTCTGCTCTTACTTTAGTTATTTCTTTTCTTTGGCTTTGGGTTTGGTTTGCTCCTTTTCTAGTTCCTTCAGATGTGTCATTATATTGTTTGTGATCTTTCTTTCTTTTTGATGTAACTATTTAAGGTTATGAATTTTCCCCTTAGGCCTGCTTTTGCTGAATCCTATAGATTTTGTTAGCTTGTGTCCCCTTTGTCATTCAGTTTGGGGAATCTTTTGATTTTCATCTTACTTTAATTATTGACCCAACAGTCATTCAGCAGTCGGTTGTTTAATTTCCATGACTTTGTGTAGAATTGAGTGTTTCTCTTGGAGTTGATTTCTAGTTTTATTCCACTGTGGTCTGAGAAGATACATGTATAATTTCTATTTTTTTGCATTTGTTGAGGCATGTTTTGTAGCCTAAGATATGATCAAATTTGCAGAATGTTCCATGTGCTGATGAGAAGGATGTATATTCAGTAGTTTTTGGGTAGAATGTTCTGTTAATGTCTGTTAGGCCATCTGTTCTAGAGTCCCATTTAATTCCAGTGTTTCTTTATTTATTTTCTGCTTGGGTGATCTCTCCAGTTCTGTCAGTGGGGTGTTGAAGTCCCTGGCAATTTTTTTTTTTTTAAGTAGTTTTCGTTTTGAATCTGGGTGCTCCTGTGTTAGGTGCATAAATATTTAGAACTGTATATCTTTTTGTTGAATTGTTCCCTTTACCATTATATAATGAACATCTTTGTCTTTCTTTATCCCTGTTGATTTAAAGTTAATTTTATCTGATATGAGAATGACTACACCTGCTTTCTTTTGCTTTCCTTTTGCATGGAATTTTTTTTTCCATCCCTTTACCTTGAGTCTGTATGAGTCCTTGTGGGTTAGATGTGTTTCCTGGAGACAGCAGATACTTGATTTGTATTTTTTTATCCATTCAGCCAGCCTGTGTCTCTTGAGTGGGGCACTCAGTCCATTCACGTTGATTGATAGAATTGATATGTGAGATGCTGTTCTGTTCATCCTGTTGGGTAATACCCTATTGCTTTGTTTTATCTCTTGTACTATTGTTTTATATGTGCTTTGAGCTTTAGCTTTTGGGTTGTTTTACACTGGTGGGTATCTATTGTGGTGATCCATGTATAATGCCATTATGAGTATTTCCTGCAGGCAGGTCTGATCTGATCTTGACAAATTCCCTCAGTGTTTGCTTGTATGGAAAAGTCTTTATTTCTCTTTCATATATGAAACTTAGTATTGCAGGACACAAAATTCTAGGCTGGCAGTTGTTCTGTTTAAGAAAACTGAAAATGGGGCCCAAATCCCTTTTGGTTTGGGTGATCTCCATTGAGAAGACTTTAGTTAGCCTGATGGGTTTTCCTTTGTAATTCACTTGATGTTTTCCCCTCACAGCATGCAGAAGTTCTTCCTTCATATTGACTTTGGCCAGTCTGATGACTTCGTGTCTTGGTGATTGCCACTTTGCAATGAATCTCCCAGGTGTTCGTTGAGCTTCTTGTACCTTGATGTCTAAATCTCTAGCGAGACTAGGAAAGTTTTCCTCAATTATTCCCTCAAATAGGTTTTCCAGCCCTTGTGCATTTTCTTCTTCACCCTCAGGGATGCTTATGATTCTTATATTTGGCCACTATACATAATCCCATATTTCTTTTAGGCTTTGTTCATTCTTCTTAATTCTTTGTGGTTTATTTTTGACTGACTGAAATTATTCAAAAGAGTTGTCTTCAAGCTCTGAGATTCTTTTCCTGGCCTAGTCTTTTCTTAAAATTTTCCACTGTGTTCTATATTTTCTTAAATGAATTTTTCATTTCCAGAAGTTCTATTTGGCTTTTTTTTTTTTTTTTGTGGATCTCTTTAGTGATTTTTTCATTCATTTCCTGAATTGGTTTTCTGGTTTCTTTGAGTTGGTTTTCCATTTTCTCTTGGATTACACTGAGCTTCCTTACAATCCATATTTGGAATTCTTTATCTGTCTTTTCAATATTTTCATTTTGGTTGGTATGCATTGCTAGAGAGCTGGTGTTCCTCTTTGGTGGTGTCCTTTTGCTCTGATTTTTCATACTTCTAGAGTTCTTATACTAATTCCTTCTCATCTGGAATAGCTGTTGCTTCTTATTTTAGGATTCTTTTGTTTAAATGAGGTTCCCCACCACCACCACTCATAAGGGTGTGTTTGTAGCATATGTTGGGTAAAAACCTTTGGCTTTGCTTGTGGGTGAGTTGATGGGGATCTAGGTTCTGGATGGATGCCTTGGTTATAGATGTCGTTAATATGGTGTTTTTCTCAGTTGCCAGGTGTTTGTAGGCTGTAGCAGTGGTGAGCTATGTGTGTGGGCAGATTCCCTTTCTTTCGTTGATGAGGGAGGATGGAGGTCTTTGGAATCCTTTCTCTTTCCCCAGCCCTATGGTCTTCCTAACAGTGTCAATTGTATTGGCACTCCCAGTTTAATCTCTGAGACAGTAGGTGGTGCTTATGGGTAATAATTGACCACACCCTGTATGATTGAGTCAGTACATTTTGTAAAAGCCTGTGTAAATTGACCTCCTTGCCACTAGGTGGTGCTTGCCAGAAGGAACAAGCTCTAGCCCCTTCGGAAAAGCACTCAAATGCCCAAGTGTGCTGGTCTCGAGTTGTCTATGGGGTGCTGAAGCAAGTTTGATGTCCCTCCACCATGGGGTGTGCCCTGCTCTGCTGGAGCAGCCAGGCAAGCAGCACCAGAGAGGGCCAATGAGCAGGGAGCTCACAGTCCAAGCACCCATTAGTCTACTGCAGGTCTTTAAGAGGACAGGTTTAGCCCCACTCTCTGTGGAAGTCCTAGTGTGGTGGATGCAGCCACAGAGGGGAAGCAGCTGCTTCTGACAACCCTGGGTCAATTGTCTCTCTTGGCAGCTACAGGCAGGGGAGGGAAAGGGGAGGAAAAGAGTCTGAATGGAGGAAAGCTAGAACTTTGGTCATCTCTGTCCCTATCTCTGGGAGGCAGCCCATCTGGAATGTTCAGGCTCTGGCATCACGCAGAACCTCCGGGACCCACCAGCCTCTGTGGCTCCTGTAGTCTGGGCTGGAGTTAGGAAATGTTTGTGTGGGAACAAGCAAGATGAAAACTGAGGGGCTGAAGCCCCCTGGGGAGGACAAAGGCACACAGTAGGTGGAGAAGCTATATGGTGCCTGCCATCTCAGCTCGGGTCTGCAACGATGGGAAGCACCCCAAGGGCATTAGCAGCCTGGTGATTTGTCCTTAAGAAGCTGCCAGCTTGCTGGCAGCAGCTTTTGGGCTTGTGAGGCTAGAAAAGCTCTCCAGCAGCTCGGGAGCCTGTTGACTGCCAGAGATGTGAGGGAGAGAAAAACAAACCACCCCCACCTACCCTTTTCGCTGGACTCCCAGCCTCTCAGGGTTTGATCTTTGCCAATATTTTGCTCCTTCTTGTTCTGCTCCACGACTTCTTCCTGTGGAATCTCTGATAGGTTCTGGCACTTTTCCCTCGGAATTACACCCAATGTATGTTTGTTTGTTTGTTTGTTTGTTCTTTTACATCTAAAACTTTGCCTTCTTTCTGAGACAATCTGGCAGCTGATGTCTCCGGTCAGCCATCTTGTCTCTACCTTCTAATGCATTTTATTATAGTCGTATGACGCTAGGAAGAATTCAATAGTAATTACATGGAAAACTGGTGCTTTGTTTAGTTATTGCAATTAGCGACTGGCCAGCTTTTGCCAGTGTTGAACTTTATTGTATTTTTGTTAGTAATTTGGTATTTATATTTGGCCTTTAACAAGTTAGTTCACATGAAACATTGATTTTTTTGTCATCTTTATCATTATTCACCAGGCAAGACAGATAATATGATGCCTCATACTTCACTGACAATAGGTCAAAGAACAAAAGCTTCTCTAGGAAAGGTTGGACAGAAGACTTTGGTTTGGCAGTAGCAGCATTTTCATAGTCTTTTTAATGTTACTACAAGAAAAAGTTGAAATTCTGTCACTCAGATAAGATGTATGTCTGTAAAATGTGAAGGAAACTATAAAAACAGAGCTACACTTCATAAAATTTATGGAGTCATCCGTTACTTTCTCATCCTTCTTCGGTAATTGCAAGAAACCTAAGTATTTGTTGCTCTGGAATGGATTAAGGCAGGAACACCATGGAGATGATTCTTCTCCATCGTATGATATACACTCTGTCCCAGTTTTTCTTCATTTATTCTTCCATGTTCTTCTCCTAGTATTTTCTTTTTTTCTCTCTCTTTCCACTTTTCTTCTTTTGGCACAAATCAAGTAGATGAATCCATGGACTTTTCTCAGCTTTGCATATCCTAAAGGTGGGTACAGAGGTTGCTCTCTCCTGTTCTAGGTTAACTTTGCAGAAAAGATATGGAAAAATTGGCAATAACATATATTCTAGTTAAATGTAATAGCTAATCAAATATGTTTTAGTCATTTAATACATTACACAATGTATTTGCATAATGTTAAAAATAGTATTTATGTGGTTAGACTCTCTTTTGCCTGATATTTAATATTATTTGAATAATAGGAAATGAATTGAGGCTGGAAATGGTGGTTCACAGCTGTAATCCCAGCACTTTGGGAGGCCAAGGCAGGAGAATTACTTGAGGTCAGGAGTTCAAGACCAGTCTGAGCGAGAGCAAGACCCCATCTCTACAAAAAATAGAAAAATTAGCCAGGCATAGTGGCACACACCTGTAGCCCTAGCTGATCGGGAGGCTGAGGAAGGAGGATTGCCTGGGCCCAGGAGTTTGATGTTGCAGTGAGCTATGATGATACCACTGCACTCCAGCCGGGGCGACAGAGTGAGATCCTGTCTGAAAAAAAAAAGAAAAATGATTTGAATATAGCCGATTACAAATTCTTCTGTTGGCTTAACATATGATACATATAACACATATTTCTTCTTTCTTTTATGTTCTCTATGTAATTTCATTTCATATGTATACCTCCATTAGATTATTAAAAGTAAGAATATTTTACTACTTATTGAATAGGGAAATTTTAGAGAATAATTGATTGTTCCTATTTGAAAGATGTATAAACATGTTTTTTCTTTATTGAAAGGTATAATATCCCTGGCAATAAGCCAATGTAAGTAAGGAAAGTGCACCTATTACCTTGGCACAAAAAATGTGCTCTTTTGTAAGAAGTTTTACAGAGTAAATTTAATTATAACTATTGATGAAGTATAACAGCAAGCACATTCCTTACTAAAAATGGGCAGTTCTTTTTTGATTAGCCTTCTTATACATATTTTTGTTTCACTTAATAATATGACATTAAAAGTCGAATAAATAAGTTAAAAAAAAGAAACCTATGGGTTTTTTTTTTCCCATCAGGGCATGGGAAAAACTAAAAGTGGTAAATCCAACTGGGACAGTGATTTACTCACTTTGTAAGTGATGGAATCTTTTCTTTAAATGAAATCTAACTGTGACATCCAACATATAATACAGATAAAAATGACATCAGTTTAGGGCAATTTGTTTTTTCACTTCAGACTGGCACTCGTGATGTAGTCAATTAATGGAAATACAAATTTAATCAATTGTATTTTCTAGTTTATATAAAATTTTTATTTGTGACGCATTAAAGTGTGCCTGTTTATACATTATAAAAGATATTTAGAAAGAGATTTTCCTATCATTCTCTACAGGGCTTCTGAAACAGTGTCATCAGTTTGTAATTCTTTGAGGAAGAAGGTTATTCAGGTAGCCTCAGCAAGAAAAGAAAATGGCCACGGAAAATAAAAATAAAGGTGTCAAAAGCAAAACTCAATTTGAAGGAAAAATCTTTGAGATTTGGGAAAATGAATTTACCCCAACCCCAAAACTAGCTTAGGCCTTTTGCTCTCTCCTTTTATAGTACATTGCATTGTTGATTGATTTGTTTGCTATTTATCTGCCTCTCTGGAATGTATGTGTATGTTTTGTGAAATAGATTCATGGCCCTGACACAAAATTGTCAGAAAAAAAGATGATAAATTCAGAGTGTTTTTTAAAAATACAGTTTATTTTTAGATCAGTTTTAGGTTCACGGGAAAATTGAGCAGAAGGTACAGACATTTATATCCCAGCCCCTATACATGCATAGCCTTCCCCACTATCAACATCCCCCATCAGAGTGTTACATTTGTTACAATTGATGAGCTTACATTGACACACCATTATTACTCAAAGTTCATAGTTTACGTTAGAGTTCTCTCTTGGTGTTTGTAGTTTCATTTTATAATGAACCTGTAGCCACCATTATTGTATCATATAGAGAATGTTCACTGTTCTGTGTTCCGCCTATTCATCCCTTCCTCCCCTCTAGCCTCTGGCAACCACAGATCTTTTCACTGTCTCCATAGTTTTGTCTTTTCCAGAATGTCAAATATTGGGAATCATATGGTATATAGCCTTTTTCAGATTGGCCTCTTTCATTGAATAATATGTACTTAAGTTTCCTCCATGTATTTTCATGGCTTGACAGCTCATTTCTTTCTAGTGATGAATAATATTCCATTATCTAGATAACCACAGTTTGTTTGTCCATCCGCCTTCTGGGGGACATTTTGGTTGCTTCCAAATTTGAGCAATTATGAATAAAGCTGTTATAAATATCCATGTTCAGGTTTTTATGATAAATTCAGTTTTGAACAATAAATGAAAAGTTCAAGTGAAAATATTCAAGAATCATCTGAACATTTAAAAGTTACAGTTTGTAAAAGAGATAAAGGCTAGTTATACACATTTGTGATATTTATTCTATTTTCAATTTCTTTCATGAATATCTCCCATATGCCAGATACTGTACTAAGTGCTAGAAATAGAAAGGGGAGAATTACAAAGTTTTTGGGTTTAAGGATCTTACAGAATAGTGAGAAAAAAGAGACATAGAAACAAATAATCTTAAAATAATATAAGAAATCCCAAAACATAAGTATTATGAAGTTGTAATCAATTCCATACAAAGAGGGGGCAGAGAAGGCTTCACAAAACTGATGACATTTGAAGTGAATCTGGAAGGAAGAGCAGGAGCTCATAAGCAGATGATTTAAGAACAGTCATACACAGATCCAGAGTTTAGAGAAAACATAGAGTAGACTGGTCTTGAGGAAATTAAGCTAGAAAAATAGGCTGATCAGATAGGGAAGGGTCTTTCAAGCCCAGCTAATGAGTTTGGAATTTTTCTTATGTTAATTATAATCACTGAATAATTTTAAGCATAGATGTGATGTGAATGAAGATTTTAGAAATATAATCCTGTTGCCTCTATGGAAAAAGGGTGGAAGAGAAGATGCCATCCTAAGAGACTTGGAAAGCTAATAAGCTAGTTTACATCAGGAGACTGATCTGTAATAGTTAAGTAGGGATGAAGCATAGGAGAAAGATTCATGAAATATTTAAGAGGTTGAATTTATAAGACAACTATATCCAAACTAATTGATGGGCATTCATGAGCACAGAAAGAAGTAAAAATCATTGGAAATCAAGAAGGGAGCATGGGGGAGGAAGCAAGTGGTAAAAACCTACCTAACAGGTACAATGAACACTATTCGGGTGATGGGCACAGGTATAGCACTGACTAAAGCACTGTAAAAGCTATCCATGTAATAAAAACATTTGTACCCCCTTAATATTTTGAAATAAAAAAACTATATCCAGTAATATTGTTTATCTTATCCTCAAGTCTCTTTTTAAAAGAATGTTAGGATTGATTTGATTTCTGAAAATACTAGGACTAGAGAGAATATGTAATAGAAATGCTACTGATTTTGTATCACAATTAATACTTTTTGAATTGATTTTCTATATTCCCGGACTAAAGTCGTCCCTTACAAATTACTGTTTTAAAATAATTATTGCATTTTACATTTAATTCATTGACAGGATAGATCTCATGTTAAATGTTTTTGCTACAATAAAAATATTGTTATTTTTAAAGATATATTTTATAGGGCAAGGTTTTGATCTTCTGTTTTATGATTTGCATTTAATGTCAAGATAAAGGGGACATAGTTTCTACTGAGAAAATTAAGAGAATCAAAGATATATTGAATATATTTTATATCAAAAAGTCTTAATGACTGACATGTTATATGGAGTGAAAGAGTAAAGAAAGTTCTCTGAAACTGCTTAGAAGATCAGTCACCTATATTGGCATATTCTGTTGGTGCACAAGTATGAAGAGGAGAAGGAAGTAGTTAAATCTACAAGCACTAAATTCATTAATTGTTGTTAATTAGCAATTTGGTTTTTCCACATGAGTAAGTTTGTTGGGAAGTTATTGCCTTTTGTAACTGTGGGGTAACAATTAGCTAATAAGGTCTTTTAAAAATAAATTCAGATATTGAGATAACAGATGTAATTACAGTTAGAAATTAAGATAACTACCAGGTGATTTACTATGGTAGCACCAACAAGTTTATCAGGAGGAAATAAACTGAGAGAACATTTTAGATACCATATGGTTGCTATTTATTGCCAATATAATTGTGTGTGTACCTGTGAGTGCCAATTTGCATATTTTTCTCATTGAATTTCAGCTATGACAGTGATAGCTGGTGCCCACCATTACCAGTGCAAACATACTTACACCAAGGTATGGAAGATGAACTAGAAGAAGATGATGATAGAGTCCCAACACCTCCTGTCCGAGGCGTGGCTTCTTCTCCTGCTATCTCCTTTGGACAGCAGTCTACTGCAACTCTTACTCCATCCCCACGGGAAGAGATGCAACCCATGCTACAGGCTCATCTGGATGAATTAACAAGGGCCTATCAGTTTGATATAGCAAAGCAAACATGGTAAATATCTTCATTAAATCAAGGGACCCATGCTTTCAACACATGGAAATATTCTTTCACATGAATTCACAAGAGATTTTGATACAACTACATGGCTGGGGTTAAAAGTAATTTTGTATAATTCCTTAATCATTTAGATAAGAAAATGACTTTAGAAATGTTAAATAATTTGACCAAAGTCACGTGTTTAGAGAGTGAACTGGAAGAATTCAGATCTGAAGAATTTTAGGCTAAAGGGCTTTTGACTACACCAGAATCTTTTCTAATTTGTGGTTCAGCTTTCAAATAGCTTATCCTTGAACTCACTTTCAATGCCATAATAAAGGACTCCTTTTAGATTCTTCAAAGTGTCAGTGATTAATTCTGTATGTGGTTGTGAATATGTAAATGTAACTTCTGCAAATCACATATGGTCAGTGTCAGTTATTAAAAAGCCCTCTTTAGGATGAATTAAATGAGACAGAAAAAGCAACAATATTAGTAACAGTAAGTGCATCCAAAAAAATCCCCAAGAATAAATCAAAAACTCCAAATAAAACTAGATGAGAATCTACTTAGGTATCCTGTGAAAATATGGCAGAAATCCAAATGAGACCAACTCTCACAATTTTATAGTTTTTTGTTTTCTTATTTTATCTTTCTTCTTCCAAATAGTGATATGTAAGTCTGGACTTCTGAAAGTGAAACTTCAGTGACATACCTCCAATTATCTTCTGTTGATTTATACCCTGTGCTTGAAGTCAGAGTAAATTATTTTAAATAGTATTTGTGTTTTTAATAGTTCTAGCTACAAAGATGAATTGATAATGTGGTAATTCTTACTCTCAGTGTTAATGACTGTTTATTTTTAAGATACAGCTAACCATACATATGAAGAGATACCAAAACCAAAAAATCACATAAAGCTTATTACAAACAGGCTCTTTTTGTAGGATCAGAGGTTTTAGAACTTTTTCCCAAACAATCATCAGGTGTTTCCTCAATGGTCAAAAACAACCTACTGTTAAACAGTATACTTTTTGCATCAAGCTGCTTTTTATAAAACATCACTTAAATAATTGAAGCCAATTGCTTAAAGAGCCATAGGATTTCCTTCAAGTTAACTAATGAAACTGTGCAGTTTAGTTCTTTAAAGTACAGACTGTAGCTCAGGGGTTCTCAAATTTGTGTTTTAGAATCACCTGAATAACCTTAAAATATATTGATACTTAGGCCACACCCCCAAATAAATTTTGATTGCTTAAGCCTGGGATTTGACAACCAGGGTTGGAACCACTGCCATGGAAGTGAAACTACTTGTCTTACTGGCTATATGACTTTGGGAAACTTGCTTAACATTTATATGCTATAGTTTCCCCATGTGTAAAATGATAGTGATAATAGTAATTAGTTCATATATGAAATTAGAAGGTAGTCCCCAAGTCCACCCTCACTTCTGACACCAAGTACAAGTTTCAGGGGTCCCCAAGACCATTCTGAGGTTAAAGGATTCTCTAGAATAAGTCATAGAACTCACTGGAAGCTGTTATATGCAAAGTTATAGTTTGTTACAGTGAAAAGGTACAGATTAAAATCAGCCACGAGAAGAGGTGCATGGGACAAACCCCAGGAAAATTCCAAGAGCAGAGCTTCCAGTTGTTTTCTTTCAGTGGAGTCACCGACAGCATTACATTCTCAGCAAAGAGAGTGACAATATGCAGAGAGTACTGCCAATTGAGGAAGTGCACATGAGCCCTGAGTTCCTGAAACTTCATTTGGACTCTGTCACATATGTACTATTGAATACCCACAGGGCTGACTCAGTCTCTAGCCCCCCCAGAAATTAAGCTGATAACATGCAACTCAAAGCTCCACTATAAATCATATTGTTATACTTTCTGGAGTAGTCTAAGGTTTCCAGGTAAACAGAGACACTTTTATCAGATAGGACATTCTCAGGGTTTAGAAATTACCTCCTAGGAGTAGAGGGAAAATGCCTACCCTCTCTTTGGTCAAGGTTTAATTCTTTGTTACATATCAGAGTTTTTGTGAGAATTAAATGAGTTTGCACTTGTACAGTACTTAGTAAAGGACCTGGCTATATCTTAGATTTTATTATTGAGAAGGGCTTGGATTTTCATCTGTTGTTCACTGCTGTCTTTCCACTCTTAGAAGACTGTCCCACTTAGTAAGTATTTCATAGATATTTACTAAATGGTTGAACAAACTAGTTCATCTCCACCTGCTCTGAGTACCCACAGAGCAGACCCTATTTTTCTTTCTGGATATATTTCTACTCAATCCAGCAATCTTTCAGAACACCTTAGCTGACTCCACATGTGAGAGCTATGAGCCCCCGTGTGCTCACCCAAGACCTTGCCCTTCAGGTCTGGAAGTGCCTCTCCATCTGGGTGGCACATCAACATCACAGGAGGACTGTTTAAAAAATAATGATCCCCAGGATCTACCTCCAGGGATTCTGTTTATATTGATCCATGACATGCACAGCACAGTGCCTGTCACTAGAAGATAGTTACAAATGTCATGTACCCTCTGCCTGTATTTTAGTTTATCTCCTAATTTTCTTTAACTCAAAGAGTACATTTTTCATCCCATAATGTATATTTGTTCCATCAAGAGGTGCCATCAGTTATGTAGGACTAGAATGTTGGTCTGTTCCAGCCTCCCCAGGATCAAAGTCCACACCATTACAGCAGAATGAATCATGTATACAAATATAGCCTTATACCCGCTTGTTCATCACTTGGCTCTTTCCATCCCCAATTCAGAAACAGAACTTAAGGTAACACTTACACCAAGATGTGCTCATCAATGCTCAAGATTTTCTTGCTCTTTCTTCCTGACTTCTCAATTAATAAGTTGTGATGAATGCCAAATAATAACTTGGGGCCTCAAATTTCTGATGTATTATATTAAAGAAAGATTTGGGTCTGATGATATTGAGGTAGCTTCCAGAAATAACATTCTTTTTTTGAGACAGTGTCTAACTCTGTCACCCCAGCTAGAGTGCAGTGATGTCATCACGCTCATTGCAACCTCAAACCGCTGGGTTCAAGTGATCTTCCTACCTCAGCCTCCTGAGTAGCTGGGGCTACAGATGTACACCACAATGCCCAGCTAATTTTTCTATTTTTTGTAGAGATGGGGTCTCGCTCTTGCTCAGGCTGGTCTAGAACTCCTGAACTCAAACAATCCTCCCATCTCGGCCTCCCAGTGTGCTAGGATTACAAGCGTGAGCCACCACACCCGGCCCATTTTTGTTTGTTTAACATTGAATAATCTGGAATCCCATTAACATTGGAGTTAGTTACAATTTCAAAAGGCAACTGGGAGAGGAATATTAAACGAATTCTGGAAGAATGAAATATTTTACCAAAGGGGAAAAATGATAAAAAAAAATCTCATATCTTTCATTCAAAAGCCAACAGTAAAAATACATAGCATTTATTTTATACCTCCCTTAAATAGCAGGGGTCTTTTAAATACTTTTGTATGAAAGCAAAGCAAAGACTTACGATGTTAAAACATGTAGTACATTCATTCTTTAATGCCAGTAACAAATAACAATGAGTTGCTTTCATTTAGCTTTTTACGGTTTAGAAGAAACTCTAAGTAGACTCAAAGCAAATCAGTTGAACCCTGGCATCCAGCTTCACATTTTGTTAGCTACCTGGTCTGAAACATGTCACTTTAATAAATTCTAAAAGAGGGTTGATAATACATGTTCTATGTAATTCATAAAATTGAGATTAGAATTATTCATTCATTATAAAAATGTTTATTTAAAACACTAATGTTTTAAACAACAGAGAGTGATGACTATGATTCTTTCTATTGAAATGAATTAGACTTTGGTGGGCATACAGAAATTAGTGGTTATAAGCAATTTAATAAGTTGGTGCCTACCCTAAACTGGGTTAAATTGGAGACAACCATCCAGCCTAATGCAGGAAGGAAGCCTCATAGGGCCGAGAATGTGGTCAAGGTTGGAGGGCTGGATATTAGGCCTCGTGTGGCATCTTTTCTTCATAAGGGCCAGCAGGCAGCATGAGTTACACAGACTGAGTAGAATTTTGACACTAAACTAGGAACAAAATTTTTATATTAATATTGGAGAAAAAGGTTAACTATAAAAAGTTATTTGTGACAAATATTCCTATTCTCCTCTGGATGTCTTATTTATACAACAATACTGGGTCTATATTGTCCTATAAATACTCATCAAAGAGTTAAATGGCCTATGTTGTCCTTGTTTGGTGAGTCACGTATCTGCAGCCCATTGTCTGTGCTGAAGTGTAAGAAAGCACTGTTAGCTCCAAAATTAGTTAATGGAAAGAAAGAACACAATATTAGTTGCTATAGCATGCCATTTAATTCAAATTATAATTTTGTGGAATGTTAATGAATTCACTTTTTAAAAAAAAATTTCATTTGAATTCTAGGCACATGCAAAGCAATAATCAACCTCCACAGCCCCCGGTTCCACCATTAGGTTACGTGTCCGGAGCCTTGATTTCTGATTTGGAAACAGATGTTCCAGATGATGACGCTGATGATGAAGAGGAAGCTTTAGAAATCCCCAGGCCCCTGAGAGCACTAGATCAGACACCCGGATCCAGTATGGACAATCTAGACAGCTCTGTGACAGGTAATGGACCCAATTTAACAGGAATAACTGACCTTTTTGTAACATTAAAATGCATCAAAAATCAAGTACTTTCTTATGTAGGATTTATTCTACTCCATCTATTTCTGTAACATTTTAAATATGTTAATATTAAAC
Organism: Daubentonia madagascariensis; assembly: GCA_023783475.1. Taxonomy (NCBI): domain Eukaryota; kingdom Metazoa; phylum Chordata; class Mammalia; order Primates; family Daubentoniidae; genus Daubentonia; species Daubentonia madagascariensis. The sequence goes on along the minus strand of JAKFHU010001684.1, from coordinate 15,210,208 downwards.
ACAAAATTCAAAAAGGATTTGGAAATACTTTTGCTTTGCTGCAAAAATGATAAGAAAATTCATGAATTTTAAAAAGCTTTAAAGACATGAAAGAAAACTCAATTATATCCAGGGCTTTCATGAAAAGTTCACTCTACTAGGGAACCAAGTCTATTACATAAAAAACCTTGACTTTTAGAAATGATGTATTTTGTATATCAGGAACAACATACAAAGTGAATGCAATCTTAAAACGCTTCTTGATAATTCACTCTGTAAAATCATTCACTGATGAAAATAAGCTAGTCTTCAGAATAAGCCTCTCTAAGTTTGCACCAGGTATTATTTTTAGAGTGGAGAAAATGTATAGCAAGATAAAGCATACGTTTATGTATTGCATAGTGCTGAATCCAGTAAATACTCCTCTCCCAGGAATTATAGTTATTTTTACTGCTTACTTCTTTGGCTTCCTCTTGCCTTGTTCACTAAGTGAAAGACGTCAGTTGGTACTCATATGTGATGATCCCAGGACTGATGCATAACCTATTTACAAGGATTTAAATTTATCAAATTTTGTTAAAAAATTTTAAATCCTAACGTCTACACAATAACTATGGAAAAAAGTAAAAATTCATTCTTTCTATTCAATTAGGTATCCATTCTTTGACGCACAAGAATATGCTTATCATGTGACTATGAAGTCATAGCTACTACAAACTTAAGTCTGATATTTGCATTTCATTTGGTCTTCTCAGAAAACACCAATCTGTATTTACTTTGATGACATCTTTCATCCTATGGAGTATTTTATCACAGTCCCACTTAATTCATTTTTGTGCCAACGGCTTCCCAACTTCCACAGATTTTGTACTATGTATTAGAGTTCGGCAAACACTGATGGAAACTGGTTTATGATAATGATGAAGCAGCATCAGTGCCTATGATTTTCCTCTGCATCTCTTCCTGAATTGTACAGTGTGTGATGCATGAGCCCACTTTTCAGTTTTTCTTCTTATCTGGGGGCTGGTCTGCTTGCCAGGCTAATTAAGATTTAAGAACTGCAGATATACTGCTGTGATTTGAAATCCAGATCCAACTGAAGGTGTCAGAGCAAAAGTTAAAATCTTTGAATGCAGAGAGCTGACTTATTAGTGCACTATTATGTTAAGCCCCTTTGCCTGAATTTCCAACATAATCTCCTTCAGGGTAAAATTCTGCATATTTTTGCATATTTCACTAATGATACCGAACTCTTCTCCATTAGGAATGCAGTAAAGAATTGCAATAATAATGAAAAACATCAGCTATAGCCCATGTAGTTCTTTTATTAAATATTATAATGTCAAAGATGATAAATGATCTATAAATCAGGAGAATGCCATTTTGCACTTTTACATGCTCACCTGTAACATGTTAGGCTGCCTAATGTGGCTGCAGTTCAAGCAAACGGCATTTCTCCTGTAGCTGGTGTAATGTTCATTCCAAATGAAGCTTTTATTGCTAAGAAAACAAAGTCTGTTTTCCTACTTGAATTCACTGCTTAATTACTGCCATATATAAAAAACTCAGGGTGTTTAGGTATGTGTTCCATGATGAGTTTGTCCTATGAATAATATATGTCCTTAGTAAAAGAAGTTGCACTCTACACAAAAGTAGCCAAATATACCCCCCCTTTTTTTCTTTCCTTTGCACAATAACTTTGTGAAGAATGATGTGATCAAAGATTTAATTTGCTTTCTAGGGAGTGTGTGAGAGTGTGTATAAGTGTGTATGTGTACAGGGTGTGTGCATGTATTAGAGTATGGGTGTGGGTGCGTGTGTGTAGGGAGTGTGTGTGTGTATAAATGTGTGAGAGTGTAGATAAGGTTGTAAGTGCATGCATGCATGTGTGCATATGTGAGAACAGCCCTGAATTAGATGTATATAGGGACCCCAAATATTAGATAAATCAACATGCTAATGAATAGTGTTCTAACATGCTTATGCTTTCTTCGGATGCTGAAGGCTAGTATAATGGTGCTAACTGTGGTGGACAATAAAACAGACACTATTTCCATTGGCTTTGTATGTTTTTAAGATGGTAAGTGCCCATACAGAGGATCTTACCATCAGTTACTCTGAGTTCTAAATTTGTTTAGGGTGTGAATAAATAAGTCATTATGATCACCTGATAGTTATTTTCATTTTCATGAAACTAATGACCATTTTATTAAACAGAACTAACAGTTACTATGTTCCAGTCTCTGAAACTCTGAGGCCAATCAAAATGATAGCTCAATGATAACACCGGGATAGGCTAAGGAGCCTGTATATAAAATTATGCAGTATTTTGCATGGATATATTGCACTTTGTGGCTGCCACATTAGAGAGTATCAGCAGTTAACACGGAACAGAGTCCATCTGTATAAAGAAATAAGCACATTAACTACAAACGTCTTTTATAACAACTAATTTTTGAAGGATTTCTTAAATTTTGAAGTAATGATTTGTGAATGGAAAAAGCAAAAAGAGAGGAAAATATCAATATTTCCACATTTCATGATTTCAGTAATGGAAAATATGTATTTGCAGTTCTGCTGTATTATTTATCTATTTCTACAACAAACACTTATTGAATACCTATTACTTCCTATCACTTGTCTAGAAATTTAGATTCAGTAATAAACATAATAATAAGTAGCACATATATAGTCCTTAGTAAGTGCAAGGCACCTTTCTAAGCTATGGCCTGTGTTTTGTTTGACCTTATGAGTTAGGAATGGTTTTCACATTTTTTTAAAGCTTTGTAAGAAAATACAAAACGAATGAATGAAAACAAAGAAAAATATATGACAGAGACAGCAAAGTCTAAAATATGTAGTATCTGTCACTTTATAGACAAAGTTTGCTGACCCCTATTCTAAAGTTTTAATGTATATTAATTTATTTAATCCTCAGAACCATGTTATTATTCTCGTTTTATAGATAAACAAATTAAGTCACAGAGGAGTTTAAAGCCTTTTTCAAGGTCACTCACCTGATAAGTGGCGGAATAATGTGCAAAATCAATCAGTCTTACTCTAAAGATAAATTGTGATGATTCCTGCTCTGGAAACACCCAGCTTTCTTCTAATCTCTGGAATTAGCATATATAAGAGGAAATTAATGTTCTAGTCTGTTGCTTAATATGTAGATCTGTGTGTGTATGTTACACATACAAATAAATATGTATTTATACAAATACAACAGCAGTCCCCAACCTTTTTGGCACCAGGGGCCAGTTTCACGGGAGACAATTTTTCCGTGGGTTGGGGGGGACATGGTTTCTGGATGATTCAAGCATGTTACGTTTATTGTGCAGTCAAACCTCTCTGCTAATGATAATCTGTATTTGCAGCCACTCCCCAGTGCTAGCATCACCACCTCAGCTCCACCTCAGATCCTCAGGCATTAGATGATCATAAGGAGCGCACTACCTAGATCCCTCGCACACGCAGTTTACAGTAGGGTCCACACTCCTATGAGAATCTAATGCAGCCGCTGATCTGACAGGAGGCAGAGCTCAGGCCATGATGCGAGCAATGGGGAGCAGCTGTAAATACAGATGAAGCTTCACTTGCTTGCCTGCTGCTCGCCTCCTGCTGTGTGGCCCAGGGATTGGGGACCACAGAAATACAACATATGATTTTATCTCTGGAAATATTAGTCTTCATTGTGCATTTAATAAAGGTCAAAACATTAATTTTTAGATGACTTTTATTATTTATTCATCTCATATTTAGTTCTATGTTTAGTTATAGTCACCCTTGCTAACAAAATCCAACTCTATCAGCACTTTTTTTAGGGAATCTCATTTTTATAATTTTCATTTTAATCTATGCTCATAATGCACACCTATTTGATTGTAATAAAATACAAACGATATTTCTATTACAGTGAATCATGCTCTGTTTGGGGCTAGAAAGTAAACATACAGGATTGTTTCAGTCTTCCAGAATACGCTTCTAGTATTTCTTCCTAAATGCCAAACCTTTGGGTAACAGGGAGGGAAAAGCCTTTAATACTTCTTTTTGTAACTTCCATGGTGGGAGTCAAGGGTAATTGTTTCCTGAATTTAATGACACCACCAGGAAAAAAGAAACAGAAGGCAATAGGAGAGGGTGGAGGAGGAAAATGTCCTCAACATGTAGCCAAGATTCTAACTGCCTCAGTGATCACAAAAAGTAAGACTGAGAGTGTGTGTTGTTAAGTGAAACAAATAAAAGTTTCCTTGACTGCTGGACCCCACAAGAATACCACAGCTGAAAGGAAATCATGGCTCTATATTTTCTATTTTATGTTTTTGAAGGTTTTTACTGGAACTCTCACACCAGATCAGTATGAAAACAATAAAACCTGGCAGTCTCAGCATCTGACTCGACCACACAGCTTTTACAGCCTTGGCTACTAAAAAGTTTGACCTGAAGCTTTGCTTTTGCTACAGAAACTTAAGGAAAATAATTGTAGTATTAACGAAAATTTCAGGGATAATGCTAAAATAATTAAATCATTTTCTTAAACTACCTTGACAGCTTTGAAGTCTTTAAAAATAAATTAAATATATGCTTCAGAATTTAACAGATACAAAGGGCGATATTGTATGTGCAATTTTTTATAAGTGAAACAAGGTAACAAACATCATATGTCCCAAGGATGAGATATTTTTAATGGCTTATTTTGCTTTCCACATATTATACCTTCCTTTCTTTCTGAGGAATATAGTGGAATTGTTGCATATTCAGTATATTTGAGTGCAAGAAGAACTTCTATAGATTAGACATGTTTTTCTACATCTAGGCAGAGGTCAATATTTGGATTGATTTGTCTAAAGATATTTACAGCTACAGATTTTACTTAACAGGTAGTTAGACAAATAGCACTTAATAGGAAGAGTTCTTAGATTAAATATTGGCTGAAAAAGTGGGGGACATCTAGTTTTTGTATCTCATAAAAATGGAAATGCAACAATTAGCAGGGTCATATTATAAAGCACAGACTTTCCTCTAGCTTAATGGATCTGAGGATAAGCATTTATCAGCAAGGAAGGATTTAGCATAAAATGACATGTAAATGAATTGATGACTGATCATAAATTAATTTTAGTGCTGAAGATGTAATAGAGACACAGCAAGATGCCACTTTATCGTGGTATTTTACTGCTCAGTAACATTTGAGCAACAACTTAATGTCCTATGTGCAGTTCTTCTTTAACAGCTTGAATAAATTTGAGATTTCTTTTTGGTCTTTCAGCAATTTTAAACCTGAGAAATTTGGAAAGATTGAAAATGTAAACACAAATAAATTTGGCTATATGACATAAATTCATTTTTCATTAAATGTTTAAACATGTATTGATTATGTTCGGGGCTATAACATGTCAAATTGGCATGGATTGCTTGTAATTTGTAAAGAATCTCCAGCTGAGTTGTTTTAACCTGATATTCATTTTAATTTTCATGTTTCTATTTACATATGTGACAGAAAACCAGTTATCACAAAAATGACTTACTTTTTAATTCATGAATTAACATTTTTCTTTTCTTTCGATTATCATCTTCTTATTTCTTTTTTTGTTTTTTGGTAATTGTTTACCTAAATCTTCAGCTCATTTTTCATGTATGTATCTAAAAAAGAAGAAAAATGGTAGCTCCTGAGAGGTAAAATCAGTAAATGTTAAATAATTTTTAGCAATTTTACAGGAAGAATTTTAATATATGTTATTTACTATTTTATTCATGGAATATGGCCAAATATCTTTAAAAATATTCCCCACAAATGTACCCATTCCATATATCTTACCCAAATTGAGAGGAGGGGGTATTGACAAAGGCAGAGAGACAAAGGGAAACAGGGAGAATTTCTTTCTGTTTATGTTCCTTGCCCTCCATTTTGAAGGCAAACACAACTACACCAACATGAGGCACTTCCCTCTTGTTATCTCGGGTCTATTAAGTTTCCCATTGCTCAGTGTGGCCAAATGTCTACCGTACACATATCTTCAACTCTGAAGTCATCTGTCTAGTCTCTTTGCTCTTACAGGGAGTACAAAAGAAAGAATAGCTGATGTTCCTTCTATATTGACCAACACCCACTTGAAGCCCTATCTTCCATATTACTCTCTATTCTCAGAGGAGGAAAAGAAAGCATCAGGAAAAGCTTCACAAATAAATGGGATTTCTAGGGACATGCCAAGCAGTATTAAAGGTTGAGAAAAAATCAGGACAAAGACACAAAGGCAGGAAAGTAGTTGATTTGTTCATGGTATGACAAATGTGTGTGTGGAAATACTCATATGAAGGACTTGTTATCACAGGGAGATAAACAGACTATTTTGGGGTGGAAAAGTTAACCTTATTCTCTGTTAAGTAGTCTCACAGGGTGACATTTCTTTAGTGACAGTGCTGTGGTGTAGAATTTTTTCTAAGTTTTGCAGTTTCAGAGACTAAATTTTTCAATATGCTAGATCCCTAGGCTGGAACCACATAGCAAGCAGACATAGACATAAAACCAAACAGACCCAACTATTTCTGGCCTTGTTATAGGAGAGAAAAGAGAATTTTAAAAATCAGCAAAACATTGAATGTGGACGGAGAAGTCACACACACAGTAAATAAGTTGCCACATAGTGTAAATTCTTTATCTCAATTTGAATAAGATATTGCTAAATATCAATATTCAAGTGTATCAAAGCATAACTGATATGTATATATATGTGTATATATATATGTATTATATATATGTGTAACTTTTTACTTTTTCACTTTGGATGATAACATCACTGGCTTTCCCCATTGTCCAAGTAACCAACAAGAGTTGACTAGCATTATATTCCTCATTTAATAAATTTTCCAGGAGTTTTTATGAGGGCATTCTTTCTATAACTACAATAAAGACATTTCTAGGAAATTATATATCAAATAGTATCACACATAAAATTTATAGTGAATAATGAAAATGTTGAACGCATTTAATTCAAAATGCCCACTGTTTATTGAATTTTGCCTATATAATATCACTGTACCAAAAATATGAAAATGAATGTGATATAGTTCCTAATCTCCAGAATTCCACTGTCTAGAAGGGGAAACATGTATATGCAACAAATACAGATAATACATAGAGAGAACTGATATACTAACTGTATGCATAGTATCTGGAAAACAAAGGAGGTAGAGAGATTGATTCTCCCTGGGATAGGGTAGAATCAAGATGATAAAACAGGTAATATTTCATTTAGACTTTACAGTTTTGCAGTGGTTAAGAGTTGGTAGCAATCCAGAGGTATGTCCGGGGGATGGGAAGTGCTACTGTATAGGTGAGGCAAGGAGACTGCACATGCTGTCAGAGTGAACAGGGCTGCAAAGGCAGGCTGGGCTAGGTATTGATGAGTCGCCAATACCCAATTAGGAGTTTGGACATGGCATTGATGAACTAGGTAAGGCTTTAAACAGAGGAAGAAAAGTATATTGTAAGTGCTTCCGAAAGACAATGTAGATAAAAATGAGGACTATAGAAGGAACTAGAAGGAAATCCGTTAGGAGCAGTTTAGGAATAAAACTGGAACTGAAGAATAAAGAGATTCTTGTTTGGAGAGTGAGAGCAGATGCTTGGAAATACAAAAACCAACACTTGGAAGGGACTGGGAGTGAGCTTTTAAATGTTTTAAAAGTATCCTCACTTTTAGAATTTCATGTACTTTTGTGACCCCTCACTGAAATTCTTTGATTTTTTTCTTATCCACGGTAGCATTATATTGCAAAGCCCATTGCATCAAGTCTTCTTTCATTTTCAGCTGTTGGTCCTTGACTTGTGATTATTAATCCAGAAATGATTCTTTCCAAGGAGGCTCAGTTGCTGGTGTTATCTCAGCTTCCTTGCGGTGGCCTGTGTCAAGGGAATTTGTCTGGAAAGTAAAAAGTGTATCTCTGTGCTTTTGCCAAATAGAATCAAAACTCTATCTTTCTTTGCTACACTTAACACCCTTTTAACTTTTCAAATCGTTCTAACCCCATCAGTTTCTGTTTTCTCTGTCTTGGAAGTGCCTGAATGCATGTTATTGCATCCTGGCACCTTGACTAAAATTACAAACACTGCATCATGGCAACACTCCTAACTATACTGTTGTTTCTTAAATATTGGAGAAAAAGAGAAATAATCTACAGCATTTGACTTTCAACTCTTTCATGTAAATATGTGTTTGGTTTGTTTAGAAATCTTACATTAGCTTTTCATAAATACTTTTTGGTCCTTCTAACAAAATTTAGGATAAGCAATACTCAGTAGTTTATTGTCATGAATTAATTATGCACAAACAAATAAATATTGTAATATTAATTTTATTAAGTAGTAGGTTAACTTCCCAATGTGCTTTTGTCTAAGAGAAATTATAAAATTGTGAACGAATTGCTAGAAAATTAAGAATTAAGTTTATTTCTCAGTATCTTCACAATTTACAGCTCTCTACACATAAAGCTGAAATTCTTTTCATCTATTGCCAAGTTGTGTTTTGCAGAAAAATCCAATTAATACTGATGATATTCTTCATAAAGTTTAATTTTTAATATAAATATTAGTACTAAAAAAAGCTGGAGTTCTTAAAATGATTAAAAAGCAAAGAAAGTATCATGAGCACTGACATTGGTAGAACTTTTGTAAAACACATTTTTCTTATGTTCTAAATTTATTTGCTTTGATAGTTTTATACATTTTTGTTTATGAATTTTTGTTGTTATTTCTTGAGTACTTAAGTGTTCATTTTAAAATCTTCATAAATTCTAGCCCTTCTACAGTATACAGATATAGTTTTCATACAGGTTACCATTGGAGTCTTAATTAAATTCAAAATATATTCACACTATTTCTTCAACTGAGTCCTTGATAAGTTTAAATACATTATAATTTGTTTCAATAAAAGTGTTTATTTTTGAATTGTCACAACTTAAAATATAAGTAATAATTCCCTTTTGGAAAATGATGATGTAATAATTTAAACAGTGTAGAAGTGAACCATATGGAACATGTTTTGTTCATGTGCTGCAAACAAATACAGGTTTTAAATGAGCTTCATTCTTCTGCACTAAGAATGTTTAAAACATGGGTGATGCTTGCATTTGGCTAAAGAAGTCATGATGAAACGTCAAGGAAGAAGCAAAGAGTTGAGACAGCCTACTTGTTCATTAGTATAGTGTGTGCAAGCAGATGAGATATCCAGTATATACAACTCACTGGACAACTACATTTGTTTTTAGGTTCAATGGTAAATGGATGGGGCTCTGCATCTGATGAGGATCGTAACTTTTCTAGTCATAGATCTAGTGTAGGTAGCTCCTCAGATGGCTCCATCTTTGCCAACGGCAGTTTTGCACAAGCACTGGTGGCAGCAGCAGATAAAGCTGGTTTTAGGCTGGATGGAACCAGCCTTACAAGAACAGGTTGGTAGACTCCAAGTCAACACTCTTTGCATGAAAGAATCTTGTCCTTTGGACGCTGAACTTTTTCTCCTCTGTTCTTTCTTCTTAGTGAGTCTGACTACAGGGCTTTCTTTAACATGCATGAACACAGTTTGGATGATGCACTACCAAAACTCTCTTCTGATGCTAGTTTTGCAGAGCCAGGAATAGACTCCTACTCATCATCTTCTATCTTTTGTTTCCCTTTCTCTTCACGGCTCTGCTGATTAATTGGAATATGCTTCCCTTTTATATTACAGCAAAGCAGCATCTAAGATTGCCATTAAATATTCAATAACTCACACTTTGCAAAATCCTCACATAATAACGTACCCAGTGATTAAAATTATTCAGCTTTTATTTCCCTTACTTTCCTTTGCCCCATCTCCTTCTACAAATGCATTTTCTGGGAAGGCTTCCTCAGCATGGGGTGAATGGGTCTAAGGCTGTCGGTCTAACAGTTCAAATGGCTGATGGTCTTATTAATTGTTTGGCTGTTAAGATTTTAATACAGTAATTTATTACTTGTTTTAAAGGATGCTAATTAAAGATACACCCACTGCATTTGCAAGTTGAGTGAAATGATGACTATATGTGTATTGCTCTTTAGGGTAATTTAATTTTGATTTCTGAGAGTGATAAGTAATAATATAAAAGATCAATTATGTCATTTTTCATGTGCTGCTCATTCCACAGAAAAGAAATGTGGGATTAACTCTAATAATAGTTCAGTAATTTGTAATCATTTGTTTTTCTGAAACAAAATAACTTTGGTATAATGCATGCTCTTATATTTGTGTCTGTGCTTCTTAACTGCACATACAGGAAGATTCTAATATATGAATTAAACTGAGCTATCTTACAAAACAAACTAATGAAACAATTAGTGCTTTTTAAAATCTTAATAGTGTTAAAATAGTAAAGAAAAATGATTTTGACCCTTCACTAAACTCTCAGGTTATAGAAATGAGTCTTGGAAGTTCTCTGAATTGTACCATCAATATTTCTTTTGAGCATGCATTAGGTATCTTCAAAAGAAATAAAAAAGATTTTTCTAAGCATTGCAGAGGTTTATTTTTCATCTAGCATCCAAACTAAAATATGTTGTAATATAACTGTTATTTGAATTTTCTTGCTTTATAAGGCATAAGTCAGAAACTTTATGTTGCCTGAGTGCTTTTTGTGGCATTAGCTGTAAGCAGAGCAGTGAGAAATTGCAAAGAAACTAATAAATTAGAAGGCATAAGTGCATTTCTTGCATGTATGCTAATAGCTAATAAAGCATTAAGCAATATCGTGTCACATTGACTTAAGAAACTATAACTACATACAATAATTTTGTATGAAATGAAAACATGCACAGGAGAATAAATACATGCACATAAGTCAGGCCTTTCTTACTATAATAAACATGGTATTAAAATCATAAGTTGTTGAAAATTTATTAGCTAACCTTTCCCCAGAATAAATTTCCCTATATATGAATACTCAACAAGAAGAAAAGGACATAGCACATTTCATTTTTCAATGAGAATTTGGAGTCTGCTCAGATACAAGAATATTATTCAGAAAACACCTATTGCACTTTGGATATACAAGGTGATTTTAGACTGCTATCATCTACACTGATTTTATTGAATTTCTGCCAAAAGAGAGAGAATTCTCGTGTATGTGCATAGGTGGTAAGGTCAATTTAATATATGTGTCTGAGCAGACCTTTCATGTAAAATTTCAAATGTAATTACTATATGACATTTTTCTGTGCTCAGAGCGATTTTGTAAGGTTCCAAGGGTGAAATTTGATAACACAAATAAGACAGTACACACTTCATTTCAGAAATAGTTTCCTTAATTTTAAAAAGTAAAAGCTGCATGAATTTTTCATATATCTATGAAAATATCACTAAGATCATCAAGGTTAAATAAAAATATAATCAAGCAATATCGAGTTTTTGATTGGTGGATTTGTTTTATGTTCATTTGTTTGAATTTTTTAGTGGGTAGGATGTTGTTAGCTCATTAAAAATTGGACAAAATATATGCAGCTGCATATATATTTTCTACAGAGATGCACCAATATTTGGTATCTTCAAATGGCATCTTTAGGTAGGTTTACAGGTTAGTCTTAGTGAGGGCAGAAATACAACACAGACAGAATCAGTATATTATAATGACATTCTCTATACCCCATTCCCTTTGTTTTCTTTTTAGGAAAAGGCTTTACCTCCTCTCAAAGACCTCGACCCACCAGCCCATTTTCTACTGACAGTAACACCAGTGCAGCCCTGAGTCAAAGTCAGAGGCCTAGGCCCAGTAAAAAACACAAGGGAGGGAGAATGGACCAACAACCAGCATTGCCTCATCGAAGGGAAGGAATGACAGATGGTAGGTTTCTTTCCTTTACTCTTGTCTCCTCACTGAAGAGATGTGCTCCGTGCAATCATTAACTTAGATTAAATTTAGTTATGGTAGAGTAGTCATTGCCTCATTATATAACAAAGCAGACACCTGGCAATATGGTCTTGTTTAAATAAAACACCCTTTTTTTTAACAATCTGGAGTTATTTCTATATTATCAAACCCCAAGAAATATATGCCATACCACTTTTCATTGTTGATTTTTTTTACCATTCTGGCATCTTTTATTAATGCTTTTTAGTGAAAATTCCACTTTAAGAGTAAGAAAGAAAACATAAGCAACATGTGCACTTATATTAACAGAACTTTTATGATATAAATTACAATATCTTACATGGTGTCTCACATTTGGAAAAGAAAAAGACCTTGAAATGAATTGGTGATATTTTAGTGTCATGACTTTTAGAGCTAAAAGCATCCCACAGGTCATGTAGTTGAAAACTGTTGTAGGCTGTTGGATTGCTATAATAAAATACAGTTATACATTGCATAATGTCATTTCAGTCAATGACAGACTGCATATAACTTGGTGGTGCCATAAGATTACAATATTGTATTTTCATTGCACCTTTTCTATGTTTAGATATGATTATATACACAAATAATTACCATTGTGTCACAATCGCCTATAGTATTCAGTACAGTAATATGCTGTACAGGTTTGTAGCCTGGGAGCAACAGGCTATACCATATAGCCTAGGTGTGTAGTTGGCTAAACTATCTAGGTTTGTATAACTACACTCTATGATGTTTGCACAATGACTAAATCACACTTCTCAAAATGTATCCCCATTGTCAAGTAATGCATGACTGTACTATAACCTGGGTAGCTTACAAACAACAGAAATTTATTTCTCACAGTTCTGGAACCTGAAAAGTCCAAGGTCATGACACTGGAAGATTTAGTGTCTGGTGACGGCCCACTTTCTGGTTGATAGATAGTGCCTTCTCATTGTGTCTTCACATGGTGGAAGGGGCTAGGATCTCTCTGGGATGTGTTTTATAAGGGCACTGATCTCATTCATGAGGACTTCACCATTGTGACCTAATCACCTCCCAAAGGCTCCACCTCCCAATACCATCACATTACAGGATTGGGATTTCAACATATGAATTTTGGGAGTACACAATGATTCATAGTAAATATTTTTGGCCTTGGGGGGCAAAAGGTCTCTGTCACAACTACTCAACACTGCCATTGTTGTATGAGTTCAGCTGTAGAAAAAGTAAAAGAATAAGTGTGACCAACTTCCAATAAAACATTATTGACAAAACAGGCAGTGGCTGAATTTGGCCATGGGCCACAGTGTGCTGATCTATTTCAATCATTCTATTTATATACAACATCCAATCTTTGAATATTTGTTTAAACACTGCTAGTTTCAGTAAACACAATATTACTGGAAGATGTCCACGTTCAATTATGAGGATTTCATGAGCTCTACAGAGCATGGTCTATTACCCATATTTTCAACTTAATTCTCTATCTTTTAAAGTATGAATAAACATATTTATCCTTAAGTTTTATTCTAAGGATATGTGACATAATATATTTAAAGTGGCTATATAATGTCAGACTCAGAGGTAAATTTCTTCCCCCTTCTCAGCATCATCCCCCACAAGCACACAAACTTTATCCTAAGATAATTCTACTAAACACCAAGAGGATGAACTTAGCAAAGTGCACATTAGAACCATCTGGGGGACGTTTAAAATATACCCTGGAGATTCTGATTTAATTGTTCAGGGGTGAAACCCAGTTATGGGCATTTGTGAAGCTCTGCAAGCTAATCTAATGTATATCCAACTTGGAGAAGCTATGACCTGGTCCTTAGCACACTTATACAAATCATTATAAGACAGAATGAAGCATAGTTGGGAAAGAGGAAATGTATTGTTCTTTATTAGCTTGGGGGAAGGGGTACTCTGTCTGGCAGCCACCTTTGTGCTTTCCTTGGTCATCCTACAATGCCAAAAAAACCTTAAAAATCCAAACATATTTTTTCTGAAAGCTTCCATGTTTATTTATCTTTTCTGCTAACTTTGTTTTCATCGGGAAGTGTTTCTATAGAATATGAAGGTTAAGGGTACAATCAAGATTTTGATTCTCTATAAATGAATATCCTGTGGTGAGCAAAAATGCTCACAACTGCCTTTCTGCCTCAGATGTTCTGAAGATTAGTTGAGCACTTAAAGCAGTTTGTAGTTTTGATCTTATTTCCCCTAAATAAAAAGAACTACTCTCACTGATACATTATTTATAAATCTAAGAATTAAAAATTTTGTATATTTTCCTGCTCTGAATATTTTGGAAAGAGTCTAAAATCTAGGTATGTATTTTTCTGTGATTTTTCAGAAATGTTTGAAGATCACATCCTGAATATGTTAAAGACATAATATATAAAACAACAAAAAAGAGATCTTTTTCTTCCTAGAACACTTCTCTTGCAAGCTTTTTTAGAATGTCCATTTAATGCAAGGTACCTCCTAGTTTAAAGCATGATCAATATATTGCTTATCTTTCTAAAAAACAGATAGGCTCCTAAATTTTCAAATTTTCCAGCATTCAAAAAAGGGGTTATAGATTATGTGTTATTGGTAAATCATACATTTTGGAAATAGTGACATTGCAAAGGAAAAATTTCAGCTCACATGTCTTCACAAGTGTTTGATCCAAAGCCATTTTAATTATGATACTATGTGAAGACATTTATTTTGGATGGTATTCTACAGATTATCCTTAAGAACATTGTTATATTACAGCATCTGCACATGCCATAACATTTATATGGTATGAATCCATATGTCAAGAATAGTTTCATAACATTTTAATATAAAAATCAACTTGTTCTTTTTGGGAAGGTTTCTTCTTAGCAGCATTTAGCGTATAGACATTTTACACTAAAACTTTTGCATTATAAATTTTACAATAGTGTTTTCTCTCTTACAAGCCGTAATGTAAGGATGCAGGCCTTTTCATTATTTTCAATATTAGACCTTTATGGTTTTTGAGTGAGGGGAAGACAGAACATGATTGGTCACTGGGAAGGTGCTAATGGCAAGTGGCACACGTCATTTCTCATATTTTATTGGCAAGAACTCTATCGTATGGTGTCAAACTAACTACTGGGGTGGGAACATTATCTTCCCTTTGACCAGTAAAAGAAATTGGGAAGGGTGGGAAATGTTAGTCTCTATCCCCAAGGCTATGCAAAAACACACACACATTTTAAAGAGTTCTCTTCTCCCTTGTGTATTCTTTCCTAAGCAGGCATTGCTGAATCCAAATCTTCTATTCTGCTTCCATAGTAAGTCAAAGAATATCCTTTGAAGCCAATACTCTGACCAATGCTGAACAAAGAAGGCAGATCTCTACTCACCAACTTGTTTTCTCTAGATCATTTCCTTTCAGCCTGTCCTCCCTTTTCTTAGTTCTTAATACCCTCTTCATAGAAAGGGCTCCTCCCCAGCTCTACCCCATGCTAGCTTTGGACTTTAAGCAAATTTATGTATTCATTAATCTATTCCTTCAAATACTTATTAAGCATATGTCATATGACAGACAATGGGAACCAAACAGATAAAATTCCCTGCCCTCTTACATTCTAGTGGGGGAGGATAGATAAAGACCAACATAAATACATAAATGAAAATACAAGTAAGATGGTGATAAATGCTATGGGGAAAAAAGAGAGGGAAGGAAGTTGAGAAGTATAGGTATAGAGAGGAATATTTTTATGCAGGGTGCTCAGGGAAGGCCTCACCAAGAAGGCAACAATTGAGAAAAGACTGGAATAATATAAGTGAAAGAACAATGCTGATGTCTGAGGAAAGGTCCTTCCAGGAAATGAGAACAGCAAAGGAAAGCCTGGGGCTTATTTGATAAAAAGGAAAGGGAACAGTATGACTGGAGTAGAGAGAGCAACAAAATGGAATATGAAGTCAGACAAGCAAACAAGGGACGATGTTTGTAGGACCTTTAAGCTATTGTAATGACATTGGCTCTTATTTTGAATGGGCAACCAGTGGGGGGCTGTGTATGTGTGTGTGTTTGTACAGGTGTGCGTTTGTGCATGCATTAGTGTGTGTGTTTAAGGCAGAGGAGTGACATGATCTTATTTATGTTTTTATAAAAAACTAAGTAACTCTAGCCGTTGTATTGTGATATATAAAATGCGGCAAAAGTGTAAACACAAAGATCTTGTAGTAGCTTGTGAAGGCAACATAAGGAATAGATGATGGTGGTTCATACCAAGGTAGAATCAGTGGAGATGATGAGAAAGACTGGATTCTAGAGCTGGAGCTAATAGAATTTGTTAATGAAATTAAACAGAGGCCGTAAAGCAAGAAAATCAAAGATTACTCCAAAGTTTTAGCAAACTTGTAGAATGGAATTGCTACTAATTGAGAGGAGGAACACTATAGAAGTAGCGTGGTATATAGAGGATAATCTAAAGTTCAGTTTTGATATGTGAAATTTGAGCAGCCTTCTAAACATCTAGGTGGAACTGTCCAGTGAGTTTGAAGTTCAAGAGAGTAGAGATTCAGGCTGGAGATTTTTAATTTCTTTGTGCCTCCATTTTCTTGCCTAAAAGGGGGAGACGCTAATGGCACCTATGTCACTGGACTGCCGTGTGACAGATAATAACTAATCCTCAGTAGACCAGTAAGAGACCCTTTAGTGAGTTGATTTAGTTGAAATGAATCAACATAGAAATGAATAATAAATTTAATTTAAGTAAATGTATTTGATTATGTACTTTTATTTTTCTATAACCATTCTTAATCCCATGTCTTTTTCCAATTTGTTTATTTCGATGTGCATGAAATGTCTTTTCTTCTTAGAATATTAGGATATTCTTAATTATGAAGCTATATAATTTTAGGTTAAATTAAATATCATAGTAATCAGAACTTTAGCTGGCATGAGCAAATGCCAGTTTGGGCCATTTTAAAAATTAAGCTGCTCTGATGGAGAATGAAAATCAATGACAAGATATGTAATTTTGGAAGCAAATAAAATAATTTCTCCTCACTGGCAGTCTAATTTCAATAACTCAATGAAATAATTAATTTGCATTTATAATAATGTATGGTGAAGGAAGTCAGTACTATTGAATATGAAGGACACACCAAACTCATTGGATTATCCAACAAACAGATATCTCAATATTAGATTAACTCTTTATTTTGGAAGAAATGTTCCAAATGCAACTTTATTCTCCCAGACAGAGACCCTGTTCCCTTCCATAATTAGCAATTCATAATCTTACATGAGGACATACATAAGAACTGACAATGTTACTCCAACTTAGGAACTCTCAGAGCAGATGCTCAGGAGATCATCATTATCAGTTCAACGGAGGATAGTATTATTCTGCTCATGAGAGACAGTATAAAGCTTCTTAAGAAAACCTTTAAAAGGAGTAGCTTAGCCTTCCATTAAGGAAGCTATCTTTTTTACACAAGAAATTTGTACCTTTCTCTTCTAAATTTCACAAATAGAATATGATGAGAAACAAAAGAACACATTTACAAAAATGACATGGGAAATAATTGCCTATATTATGCATCATATCATCTATTAATGAAGTAAATGTATATTATATATAATATTTTGTCTTTATGAACAAGTAGTATAATCAACACCCTAAGGATGAACAAAGAAGCTTGCAATAGCATGCAAGAAAAATTAGAAGAAAATGATCCAAATTTACATGCAGAAGATTTCAAAATTTTCAACAAAGTAATTTCAGAACTAGTATATACTTAAAGGTGAAAGAAAGGAATATGATTTCACAATTGAAAATCAATAAACATATAAATGTATCATGATTTGAAGAGTTAGTAAAAGGAAAATGAATAATTAGTTCATACTTCAACTTCTAATTTTTTCATATCTGATATTTTTAAAAAGCTTTTCTGCAAAATTATCTATTCTACTACCTCTCAAATTTCCATGATGCATTGTCTAATCTAGCACCATAAAGCATATTCAATCTGTACTATGAACAGTGGTTATTGCTTATTAAAATTAATACATTGGAAGATTATAATATATTAGTTGTAACTCATTAGCTAACTCATGAAACGAACAGCCAGAATTGGTTGTCAGGCAGAATGTTAATTGCATTTAATAAATGTTAGCTTAACCCTTTGACTGTTGCTAAATGTGCCACATACATGGGTAAAGGCAGTCATATGTTGCATATGATACGGCATATAGTTCTTAATTTCCCGAGGGTGACATTTCCTATGGAGATTGGCAGGAGACCTTTTCTTTTTCTTGGGGCCTTTTGTTAGCACAGCTTCTAGAATTCCTAGTGAACTTATTTTGTGTCACAGTATTTCTACTTTGGGGAAGGAGGGTTGGACAACGGATTGCATATAAACCATAAACTGCCCTTTACACCTGGAATAATAGCCTCATTGTACAATTGAAAACACTTTCCAAGTTTAACAGTTGAAGAAAACCAGTCAACTTTATTTCAATGATGCTGTGGCCAAAAGATAGCAGGGATATCAATAATATGTATTTTGGATATAAAAAATTGAGTTTTATTTTCCCCAAATTTATTTTGTGTGGGTGATACCTGTATAAGGGCAAAAGTTTTCTTCAACTTGAACTAAAACTTGTATTTTTCATTAAATATTAGTCCATTCTAAACATTATTCAAAATTTTTAGATCTTCCACCACCACCAGATCCCCCACCAGGTCAGGGTTTAAGGCAGCAAATAGGCCCGAGCCAGCATGCTGGTAACGTGGAAAACTCATCAGAGAGAAAAGGAAACTCTCTAGAGAGACAACATGCATCCAACTTAGAAGACACAAAGAGCTCATTGGATTGTCCAGCTAGAACCTCCCTAGAGTGGCAGCGACAAACCCAGGAATGGATAAACTCCACAGAACGCCAAGAAGATATACGGAAAGCCCCACACAAACAAGGTGTCGGATCAGGTGTGTTCTGCATAGTTCCAAGAAAGTGTGGACTGTTACCATTTTTTTTTTCTACCAGGTATTTTAGACATGGCAGTTGTTTAGGGCATCTGAAATACATTTGCCTTAAGACAGTAATTGAAGTTAGAATTCCTTAGCAGAGCTCACCAGCACATGCTTTAAGGCTAATTTCAGTGGGGATTATTCCTCCAGTTAACCTCTTCACAGGGTCTTTGAGCCCACAAGACCTCCAAGCTTCATCTACAGTACTCAAGAGACAATTCGATTTTTTGCTTTTAATGTTCATATTGAGTACTTTTAAGACCACTAAATTTCATCTTTGATGTCAGTTTAATATCTGCCTGTAACCAGTTTGTTCATTTTGACTGAAGTAACCAGTCATGTGAGAACTCACATCAGTCAAATAGGTGAATTAATTGAAATTACAAAGTTATAAATAATTGCCCAATCACAGAATCCTCAACTCAGATAAGGTTAAACTGGGTTTTCACTTTCTCCAACCGATTAAATTTAGGTGATTGTTAACACTTTGTTGGGAAATGCTCTTGTTTATAAATCAAGCTTCCTGGAAACGTCACAAAATAAATTTCACGGTTTGTGGTTGGATTTTTTTTTTGGTTGGGGGGGCTGTTATAGAAATGCATTTTCTGGGACATTTCTTCTCACATCAGGATTCATTGATTATTAAAATGCATGCATACACATACATACAACTTTTAAAAATTTTCCTTATTCATTTATTCATTTGGACTTAATCTTTTTCTAGATATATCCTCTCCCCATGCATTTTCCATAATTATATTTTGTCACAACTTGGTGCTCAAGTTTTTGGAAAATGTAGTTTGTGCAAGGGCCAAAAGATGACAATTTTAATATATAGATATAACGAAAAGTTTAGGAAGGTACACCATTCAGTCTGTGAGAGAAAAACCATATGATCCTTATCATTAAAGATTATCTAAAGAGAGAAATAGTAAATTTAGTCAGCATTATTGAATAATAGCCCATACCTGGAAAGAAAGGGAAAAACAGAGGGGCTAGGGTAGAAAGGGAGAAAGGGAGCCAAGAGAATAAAGAGAGAAAGAAAAAAGTTTCAAATATTAACTAATTATTTAGTAATATACATCTTGAATTACTTGTAGAGAGATGATACATAAAAAGAATATTACCACATTATTTATTAAAATGTGTGAGTTTCTCTTTTTCTTTTAAGGAAATACAAGCCTTTCAAATAATGTATTTCCATCCCAAGAAACAACAGAAATTTAAGAATTTAATTAACATTTAATTAACTAATATATAGTTCTTTATCTAAATCAATTGAGAAAATGTTGCCATAATTTCAACTAAAACAGAAACCATGTTCCTTCAATCTTAATGGGAAAATTAAATTGGAGCCTCATTGAAATTTAGAAATTATTCTCAGATATGCTTTTGTTAAGCAAACTATGCTTCATTGTATGCAGCTCTCTTATATGATGAATTTAAATTTTGCAAATAATATATAACATTGTGTACTTATCCCAAGATCTCTTTTAATTTAATCCTGCTTCAGTTCCTATTGTAGGAAATGTTGCTTGCACATGGAAATTCCTTCAATATCCAGGCCTGATTAAACCTCATAATTTTAATTTTACTAAAGAAACAAATGGCAAAATGGCCCATTCTGAGCTTAATATCTAAAAGTTAAGTTTGTGTTTTGCTCCCCTGTTTCTGTTTAACTTAGCCTTTTGTGTTTTTTTCTTTTTCAGAGGAGGCCTTGGTGCCCTATAGCAAGCCCAGTTTCCCATCTCCAGGCGGCCACAGCTCATCAGGAACAGCTTCTTCTAAAGGATCCACTGGACCTAGGAAAGCTGAGGTATTAAGGGGAGGCCACCAGCGCAATGCCAGCGACCTTCTTGACATAGGATATATGGGCTCAAATAGTCAAGGACAGTTTACAGGTGAATTATGTAAGTGCTTTAGGTAATTTAAAAGGCTATTGTAATTCAGAAAGAATTACAATGTTATTGAGCTAATAACATTGCCATATTAAACTTCAGAATAATAGAAAACTTCCTCTACTATGAGAAAAAAATCAATTACAATTTTGAATAAGTTTGGTCATACCATCACTATTTATTTATAACAATCCATGAAAAAAACATTTCTGCTATTTCAAGTTTGATTTATGCTGTAGAAAAATTGTTTTAATTTAGGCAATTAGTCTCAATACTTACAAGTTAAATTAAATATAGTCCATTTTGTAGTTTTCTGTGCCTTTTTAACAGCACAGTAACACAAGGCAAACACATAAAAATTTTTGTAGTTTTAAAGAACCTCCTAAGGACTTCCTCCTTCTCTAGTTGCTCTTCATTAATTTATTTTTTCGTATCTGGATAGTTAACTTTGAAGAGTTCATCTTTGATTTCTAGTTAATTTGAAATATTTTGATTTGAATAACATCTTATAAATAAATATCTATTTATGAACAAAGAACTGGCATACGTTGTTAGTACAACCCATCTATTTTCTAAATATAAAATACTAGGTAATAGAGAAAGTTGAGAACATCACGGTATGTAGCAGTAAAAAACATTGTGCTCCTGTGTTAATTTCATCAGGAAAGTTACTAGTTCAGCTTTTCATTGTCAAAATTATATTTGCTGAATATTTTCAATTGCTTCTTTGAATTATTTTTTTAAAGCATTGCTGAGAAAATAGCCCTGGATTCTAATATTCTCAACCACTTAACTGGTTATGGGAAATGAGAAAGTAAACTACCTTCCTAATCTTTCTATTTCCTCATGTAAAAAGTAGCATTACCATCATCTTTACATCACAGACTGTTTGGAGGATTCCATGAAATGATGAAAGGGAAAAATAATTTAAAAACTGTAAAGTTCTTTGTTGATCTCAGTTGTCATCATTGTTGGCTATTACTAATCTAATTATTATTAAGATGTGTTTATAATTTTAACTTGATTCATAGCTAACTGGATTTTTCTTTAACTCTCATTTTGAAATACTGACAGACTCACAAGGGGTGCAAAAATAGCTCTAGTTGGATTTTAAATTTCCAAATGCTATAGTGTTTCTTTTTTTTTTTTTTTTGCCTGTTCATCTTCTTCAAGTAAAATTACTTAAATTCACAAACTCACAAAATCTATCGGACGACCTTATTTTCACTTCTTATCTGGTTGCTTTGCTTTTTGTTATGCTGGTTAGGATAAAAGAACACTAGATTTAAATAATTTAAATGTAACTTTATTTCTAACTATTTTTTTTTTCTTTTTGTAGAGTAACTGAGAGGAGACATACAAAGCTGCTCTGAAGGACCATCAGGTCCAAACTCATGGAAGTGATGACACTAAACAGTGCAATGAACAATTTCTTTATTTATGTACTATTAAAAGAACTGTAAATGCAATGTAAAGACACACAGCCACACATATCCCACAGATATTTTACTTGTGTTCTTCTCTTAAGTACACCACCCACCTTAACTCTTTCTTGTCAGGAGTATATAAAAAAGAAAGAAAACAAAACTCGCCCTCCAGGAAGAAAAGGATATTCCTCTGTATATAATTTCTTTTGCATTGCTATGCAAGCTCACTCTTTTTAGCTTTGTTCATATTATTGTCTGTTCTTATTGGTCCGTTGTACTATATGTGAATTAATAGGCTGTGGTGCCATATATTAACTTTTAATTGTGTAACGTTTATGTTTAAATTTTGCACTGCAATTTTATTTGGTGATAAGCACAAATCTCTACTCCTCATGACATGAAGAAAAAGAGTGAATGTGAAGGGAGTTCCTGTACTGTAAGCTAGGTTGGATAATGCTGGTTGTAACCAGCCATGTTAGAGGGTTTTCAGTTGGGGTGTAGAAATAGGAAGATGCAAAGGAACAATGGTGTTGGCAAAGTCTTCTTTGAACATCAGGGACTGAGTCAATAAAAAAAAGCAGAAAGGTGGCTTTTACTATTGACAAAAGCAGGGGTCAAAAGAAGGAAGCTTAAGTCTTAAGACTGAATATGCGTTCAAATATGCAGGTAGCAGAGTTGTACTAAATTTGCTTAAAAAAAGAAATTAAAGTTTTTTTTAGAATCAACTCTACCTGTCATTGTAATTGACCCATCTGAGAATTACAAGAAGCAAAAGGAAATTAAAGCGTTTCACAAGAGCTGTATTTATATTACAATTTTTAAAGAAGCATTTTCTGAATTATCATAATTATTCTCTCTGATTCATTAAGTCAGAATATAATATGAAGTTCCCCAAGAAAACGAACAAAATGAACTCTAGAATATCTAGCAAATAGTTAAAGAAGCAATTTTTATTAGGGCATACTCTGGCTAATTCCAAATATAAACTCTATTGCAATATCTTGTTTCATCTTTCTGATACATGTACAGTACACACTAGAGGATAGAGCTGCATCACTGAAATTCATTACTTTTTAAAAACAATGCAGTCTACATACAATTTTGTGTTTTACTTGATTAAGAAGTGAAGTTGATGCCACCCAATGTATAGCCAAATTGTAAGTGCTTAAAAAGCAGTGCTCAGAGTATGTTCAGTTCACAGTAAGTAGATTTATTGGAATAAATATTTTATGGTACATTCTCAGAAATTGGCTACCAGCTAAAATACGTTTGACCCATTTTGAATGAATAAATTGAAAAGAAAAATTAAAAAGGAGAAAAATGCATGTTTATACACTTTTTAAATAAAACCAAACCTTGTAAGTGGACATTAATAACAGTGTCCTGCCTCATTTGTTTTCACGACTTTGAGAACAAGAAGTTCCTGAACATCAGTCATGTATGCTCAAAATAAATGTGACTTTGAAATATATGTTAGCTACTGTACATGTATAGTCAGTCAAGTAGAAAAGTACCTTCCTAAAATTCCCACTTGTGACATTTTCCCATGTGCTTCCTACACAATCTTAAATTATATTTCTGTCTACACTTTCTCATATTTTTTCCTATAATGTATTCAATAGTTGGCACTTCTAAAAATATTCAGTGTCATAATCAGGATCAGCTGTAAAATATGGGACCCCTTGAATGACAATTCACGCTCCATGAATTATTGGCTCAGTCACCAATTTATGTCATGTTGTTATAGCAAAGGGATGACATAATTAAATGTTTCCATCTATTTTCTTCCCTGAAACTGCATCAGCACAGGCAAGCATAGAATGTAGTGTTCTTTAGGGGCTCCAACACTTCTTGGTCCCATGTAGTTTGTTTCTTCACTGAAGAGAACAAGAATTCTGAGACATACTTTTTAAACCCTTTATCAACTTTCTACCATCAGTGCCTGAGTTTTAATGCAGTTTGATTTCTCTGGGGGAAAAAACAACTGGGGAAGGTGAAAAGTTTCTGCAAAAAATGAATACATACTTATTCATAACTCTAAGATGTGAGGAATTTAAATTTTTATTTATCCAGTTGCCTACTTCACCTCTTTCTATTTAAAGGCAAAGTTCTAAGAGGTTTTATTCATTTGTGTTCTCTCTTTATGCTCCTCTATCACCCAATTAGTCAAAAACTTTGGTTCATTACACAAATTACATGTAGCCTTTCACCCCTGGTAACTGGCAGGTGTAGATGATAAATAAACCAAGAATACTTTAAAAATGAAATATGTGTATGCAGAGGATGTTTTGAATAATGTGGGACATAGCATCATACCTTCCTGATTGTCTTCAGTTAATAAAAAGTAACTATTACAGTTAGATTACGTCTAAGCAGACCTTGTGGTTACTTAGAATGTTCTTATAGAATAGTCCATGTTACCCGTTAAATCTAGTTTTAAATAAATTGATCAGTCAAATCATACACTCAAAATATCACCCTCAAATTAACAGAGGGCAAGATAACATGCTCTGGCTATACAAATAATTTCAGAAACACCATCAAAAATCAAACACCTTCGTCAACTTGCTACATGTAAAAAGCTACTAATCAGTGTAAGTCAGAATGTCAGTGGAAGAATGCAAACATATATGAAAGCCACCATAGTTTTTCATTTTGTAACTGATTGAATGAATGTGATTAGAAATTCACTGAGCTCTCTCTTCTGTAGGTCTAAACAGAGGCCTGCATAAGCCATCGAAAGGAAATCTGAGTGCGAGAGAATATAATCTTATCTAGCACTCATAGGCAATGCTGCTATGCCATAATGCCCAACACAAGCACAGCTCCATTCATAACAGGCAAAGTCTCCTTTGAGAAAATAGATGTATCGGTGCCCAAACTCAGGTATGCCAGTGTATGCAAGCGGGGTTGCCCTCTTCCTCCTCCAAATGTTTTCCATGCAATTTTTAATGTATAATGGGATAGTACAGGGGTGTGAAAAGAATTGATTTCATCACAGGATTTTAATCCAGTTCAAGGGAGACTATAGAAACCAACATGTAAAGTACCACATAATAAAGGGGAGTAAACCATTGCAAGTTTACTTGCTTTGAGTAACAAGACAGATTTAATGGTGTTCTATGTCATAGGTTAATGCTGTGGGTATTATTTTCAATAGGATTTGAGTTGAAAGTTTGTATGTGCTTTGGTGGAACACCTCCCAATTTCTATTCAATAAATTTATGTAATTGTCCATTGACAATATAATGATAACAATACCAATGAGCTCTAAACTGTGGCTTATTTTCACCACCAGAAAGTGATTGTGCACTGGTATTAAAGATATGCAGAACCATAATATTCACTAATTTGTTCATCTACTTCTGTATATTGTTCATAGAATTACATGACAAGAATTGGTGTAAAGCAACATGTTTTTCCACATTATCTTAGAGGTGAAGTTACCTTTGTTTTGCTTCTCAGTAATGTGTACTTCAAATGAAACACCATACAGTTTTTAAAACAATGTTCAATTTACTGATTTTTTTTAGCCTTACAATTTCAAAAGCATTTATTGTGACTTTAAAGTGTTGCAAGAAAAGGGATTTTGTGGCCGTGGTAGACTTTTTATACTTTGTTTTATAGATGAATTTTTTTAAACTGTAGTTTGTTTAAGTCACCAAACAGCGTCCAAAATCTTAATGTGTTTCATTTGATGTTGTTAGATCAGCAAAGAAATTGGCATAAAATTGGTCAATAGTTATTGTCAAAGAATTGTGTATTGTGTACTCACTGGGAAAAAAAATAAAATATATTCACATTTCAAATTTGTAAAAAAGCCATTTATGTAAAACAAACTTGCTTGTAGATAAACCAAAAATAGACCACTCTGGTACTTTTAGAACTCTACGTTAATATTTTGTGACCACAGCTTCTCATGCAACAGTAATAAATAGGAATTGGTGTAAATTAGCAGTGACTAAAAGACACTGATAAAATAACAAGCATTCGAAATTACAGATCCCACTCCATCAGCCCTACTTTCCAGATCCGATACCTTCCCCTCCACGATAAAGACCTTTAGAGAGATGTAACACAAGCATCTTAGCTACACAATTACTTGATGTTACCTTGGAAGAAAATAGGTTATTATTTCTTAATTACTTCAGAATAGGTAATTATAAATGTATTTTATGTTGGATTTTTTATATTGGATGTTGCAAAATTATCTCAGGGACTGAGTAGAAAAGAAAAATGTCCTATTTTATAGCACTTCATAAATATTTCATTCTTTTTCACTGTCAAGTACAACTATAGCATCAGATTTTCTCCAAAAATAAAGAAAAGTAGTGTCTATGTTCTTTAAAATATTAATTACAGTAAGAGTAGAAAGGAAAAAGAAAAAACTTATTAAATCCTGAATCATTCATTTAAAAATATTTTTTAAAATACTTGGCAAATAAATAATACATTTTATAGTCCCATTTAATTTAGATTAATAATACGAGAATAAAATAGAAAAATTACAAATGAAGGCACATTAGTATAATACAATGATGTTACATAATATACGTGGTCAAAGACAAAACATATCAGTTACCAATATGATAAACGGTGGGGCAATTACAAAACAACCATTGCTTTATGGAATTTGTATGTATTGTGGCAAAAGTGTAAAGTTATCAGAAAGGTTAATTAAAATAGTACATTATGCTCTCTTGATTATTGTATATATTAGCTAGAGAAGAGATTTATCAGTGTTGCAGGAAAGCATTAAAAAAGAAATAATATTTAATGTCCTCAATTTTTGAAATTGTATTTTATCTCTTCCACAGAGCAGAGCAGGTAAGTTCATGCTAAACTTCGTTTCATAGCGGAGATACAAAATAAAACTGTACCATAACAGAAAACCAAGAGTTAAGAGTCAAAAAAAAAAAAAAAAAAAAAAAACAAAAAAGGAAAGTAGAAAGGCTAGCTAGAAAGGGAAGACAATATGTTGTCTCCAAAAGTTTTCAAAGACACTTTTACTTTGATGGATTTAGTACAGTCTCAGTTTTGGCCTTCAGCTTCATAGGCACCGAGAAGGAATTTGGTTCGTGGGAGTGTTGCAAAGTTGTCAAGAATCCCAGTGACAGATTCAAGACAGTCATATGGTTATGTGTTTAATTTATTAAGAATTAATAAATTCTTAATAAATTCAAGGAAACTTGTCTTTGCATCTCCTAGTCAACACATTTTCTCCTTGTAGTAGTCAAGCTATAAGATAAAAAAGGAAATATATATATTAATATATATCTGATTAGATATTACTAAGATATTTTCAAGATATTTTATATATTTTTTTTCAGGTATCTTGGTAATCAAGGAAAGCTACATTTGTGATTCAAATACAAGGAATTTGGGCTAGAGTCAATGTCCATGAAAGGGAATTTGCAGGCTACTATAATTGCCCTTACACCATAGCACCATAGCACCATTTGCCTATAAAATACTTCAATGGATACAGCCTCTAAGTAGTAGACAACATTTTTTTGACAATCTTTAGAAAATGCAATGCCTTTCTAGACAACACTTTTAAATAATTTGTTTCTGACAAACCTGGTTTTTTGTTTATTTATTCATTCCCTTTGCACGCAAGTTTTGAGGCACTGTATTAAGAATTAAATATTCAGAATAGTTAAAGCAACAATAACCTTTGCCTTTATAAATAGATTATATCTCCTGTTCATTCTTGCCCTAACTTCTATGAAAATATCTTTTTGATGGATATTTTGAAGCTAAAGGGAAAGATCCAATAAGCAAGGCTTTCAAGTACATTTCCAAGCAATAAACTCTGTATTAGCTTCATTCATAGCCTCCACACTCATTATAATGTCCATATTCTAGTCTTCCTCAAAATAGTCTACAAAATTTTAATAGGTATTTTAAAAATAAAGAAGAAGATAAAGGAGTGGAAGCTCCATGGTTGAATATGTGAAGATATTTCTTTACTGCCTGACTCCTTTACAAGTCTGTTCAAATCTTATATGATATAAAACCCTTTGTCCTAGGGCATCTTAACAGACTAGTACTACGTAAAATAACATCTTGAGAAATACTCTCCTAGAAACTCCTCATTCTGCTCCTAGACTCAATGTTAGTGGCCCCAAAGGGGTTGCATGACATGCTTTGCTGTGGATTCTAAAAAATTAATATTAAGTCATGGAAAAGAATCATTTGAATCCCAGGTATTCTATGGAGATGATGGAAGAAATGTACAATGACAAGTTAACTCATTAAATTATGTTTCAAGAACTTAATTGCGATTGGTGCTTGGCACTCCAGCAACAGGTAAGATTGTGTCATATTCTTTAGCTTTTCCACAATTCTTTTGTGTACTGTCAACTCTTGAAATCATTAGGCTAAACCAAAACGTGAAAATACACCCACCATCTCCCCTCAACCCTAGTTCCCAACTCCCAGAAAAGGATAAATATTTATTTTTCTAAGACTACTGTCTAATTATTATGAGTTTCTACTTCAAATGAAGCTTTGCTAAAGATAATAGTGTGTATCACAAAATGTAAGAAGAGTGGGCTTACAATTTCTCAGTAAGATAATATTAATATAAAGCCAAGTACCAGTGGAATTTGAAATATAGCTAATGAGTAATGATGAACATTCCATACTCTGAAATGGTGAAATACAGAACTACAGAAGAAAAAAGAGAGGACAATAATTACACAGACCTTCACTGGCTGTGAGTACCAAATAAGATGATGTTATGAGGGAAATTAAAGTGGAATGTGGAAAGTAAGAATTTAAATTTACTTGATTAATTTTGAATGATGGTAGATTGATGCAATCAATAAATTTAAATGTCCCAAAA
The DNA here is from genome assembly GCA_023783475.1 of Daubentonia madagascariensis. Classification (NCBI taxonomy): domain Eukaryota; kingdom Metazoa; phylum Chordata; class Mammalia; order Primates; family Daubentoniidae; genus Daubentonia; species Daubentonia madagascariensis. The sequence continues at coordinate 15,181,167 of JAKFHU010001684.1, read as the reverse complement.
GAGGTGATTTGAGAATAGTTACAGATGGGTAATGATTATTCTGATAAAAAAGATGGGACAGGCAAATTGAAGACATAAGAATAATAAGTATTTAACTTAAGAAAAGGAGTTAAAACATTTTCAATAAATGTACATTTCTTGTGCAAGTAATTATCCACAAAGAATTAAGACTCTGTTTTCAATGTTGGCAATGCTAATTTTTTCACAGCATTTCCCTGGCATTTTAAGTATACAACTATAACTATACTTAAAATGTATAACTCAAATCCCCATATACATATGACAACAAAGTATAAAGTTAAATATGTGTGTTAAATTTCCAGTGTCAACTAATTCCTACTAAAATCATTTGAATAGTTATTTTAAAAATTAAAATCTATGATGATGATTAAAACTCTTATCACTGAAGCTCAAATAGAAAGACATTTTGGATTTGTTCTAATAATATTCCAAATAAAAATAATTATAATACTTAAAATATATTAAGTAGCCAGTAAATGTATTAGGAGATACTCACATATAACACACTCATAGGTATATACACACACACATATATATTTATACATATAATTTCCAAACATTAGAACCCAAGATGGATGGGGATTGGACAATATCCATGCTTATGGGGTATGTAAAAGGAAGAACCTAACAAAATATGTGGGGATTAAAGCAGGCATCCCAGACTGAATAATACTTCAAATAATCTCTATTTCCCTTAGGCAAATTATGTGTATGCATTTGTATTCATAGGTATGTATACATACACTCAAGTACACTACATATATAGTTGTCCATCAGTATCCACAGAGGATTGGTTCCAGGACCCTCCCAAATACCAAAATCAATGGGTGCTGAAGTCCTTCATATAAGATGATTTAGTGTTTGCATATAAACTCCACACATCCTCCTATATACTTTAAATCATCTCTCTATTACTTATAATACCTAATACAATATGATGCTAGCTAAATAGTTTTTATATTGTATTTTAATTGGTATTATTTTTATTATTGTATTGTTATTTTTATAGGGTTTTTGCTTTCAAATATTTTCGATCCATGGTTGGTTGAATCTGCAGATTCAGAACCCGCAAATACAGAGGGCCGACCTTACATATCTCTATCATATACATTACATATATCATATTTTCTATAAGGGAATGGATATTTTTTATTTGAATGACCAAATGTTTTTAAATGAATGAACAAATATTGTCTTCACAGTATTGTGCTTAGTGCAATGTAGTGGGGAACAGCCAATTATATGTAATATGACCTCATTATAAACTTGTTAGAGCAATATCAATCATACAGTGAACATTATATTAAAAGTAGAAAGTGAAGCAGACCATATAAGATTGCAAATGTTGCAGAAATCAATTTTGAGAGTTAACAGGTGGGAGAGCGCTAAGGGTTGCTATGGTCAGGTGAGACTCAGTGATAAAAGGAATTGACCTTGGCCTTCAATGGGAGGAATTGATGGAAAGATAACTTGGAAGGAAGGAATCAGACACAATAGAGTCTGTAGCCTACAGGAAGATGAAGCGAACCATTCATTTGAACTCAGCGGAATCCAAGATGTGATAAATATACGACATAGTGTTACAATGGCATAGGGAAGGTAAGCACTAATTCAGACTCTAGGAGTCAAGCCAGGCATTCCAAACTGACTAACACCTTAGAGAGTTTCTATTTTTCCCAAACAAAAGAGTCAATTAAATGAAGGCTAAACTTTCCCTGTGCAAAAGCACTGATCCATGAGACAGTGCATAGTAGACAATAAATGAAACAGTCAAAGGTAAGAATGTTTAGAAAACAACAGTGGAATATAATGGGGAGATATAATGGAGAAAAGGGTGAATGAGTTAAAAAGAGATAGATTAATAATGCATAGACTTAGTACAGGCCTAAAGGAACACACATGAAGAGTCTAGTATGCCCACTATGTGTGCTTCTTTTTCTCTTCTGGGGAGATAAGATATTTCATCCTCAAAGGGTATTTGTGCTATTGGAAATGGGAAAAGTCAATTTTACCTTCAAATTCTATGTATTCAAACTTGCCATGCACGTAGTAAGATTCAAAATAAAGAGTGCTATAAAAGCCTAAACCTGCAAACTAAATAAATATCATAATTATAACAAGAATGTGAAATATTTCCATGTAGAAAGTATGCAGTTACACGGGAACAACAACAGGAAATACCAGACAAAACAGAATGAAACCAATTATGGTGAGCATAATCCCAAATGGGTCAGAGTGACTTTCTGCATACGTGCAATTTAATGCTGCAGAGCCAAACCAGACCGCAGGGCTCAAATAGGAGCTTCATTAGGGAAAATCAAGAATACACACAATGATGATAAATCTTGCAACAAAAGTCTGCCTGAGGACCAACCACAAAAGGAGCACAAGTAAAGCTACATCCTGAATAGCATAGATGAATGAAAACAAAGATAATGGTGTGCAATAAAACTTAGCAGGGAAAAATGGAATTAAAAGCATAATTTGGTCTTCCCATCTTTCCTCCCTCCTACCCTGCCTCCCCCCAGGACCTTAACGAGTTGTTTCTTCTCTCTTATTAAAAATCAAGAAAAGAAAATCTTAAAAACATGAAAAATAATTAGAGCAAAAGAGCAAGTATGGATAATTATGAAATGGCAAAATATAATTAATCACCCATTCTCTGCAAATGTCTCTTCTAAAATGACTGCATGGCTTTAAAATGTACAATAAGTTTAATTTTGTAATACACACACTCATGCACACACACAAACTGCACGCAAAGCTATTTGCTCACAAAATAAACTTGTTATGAGACGTGGGGGCAATATTCAGCATATACTTGAACATGGATTTGCTAGATTAGCTCCCCAGGCATAAACTCTACCTGCTCAACACTTTATTTGATATCTTTCTCTAGTTATAGTTTGTCATCAGAGATTTCAAGTTTTTCATGTTTAAATTTAATGCTATTAGAAGTGATTTTTTTCCCTTGAAGACATGCATATTCATTTTCCCAACCATTTGAGGTTCAAGAAAGGGTTTCTAAGTAAAGATGGTGGATTATTTAAGAATGAACAGCACTAAAATACCATCTCTTATGCTACTTTTGCAACTGCCAGTTTCTGACACAACATTGAATTGAGGGGCTGCCTAAATGTTGAATTGATTTGAATATACTAGTGCCCACTGAATTATTTTAGCATATTAAATTGAATGGCATTGTGCCTTTACTTGTGAACTCATCCATTCCATTTGAGTAAGCCCTATCTAAGAGCTTGAAGTCTAAACATATTTCAGAACAAGCTTATTAGTAGTGAAAACAAAACAGAGTACATCAGAAACGTGTGTAGAAGCTACTAGGCACTTGGTTGTTGAACAACCAAGTCTGGGGCTTAAACCCACCTAGTAAGAGCAAAACATTACAAAGCATCACTTTACTTCTTTATGTCTAAGTAAATATGAAATTCCTCTAAAGATACAAATGTATTTATTCTGCTAAAATCTCAAGCAAGCAAATTTGTACAAATGCTGGGTAAGATGGTAGCACTATCTTCAACCACAGCTTTGCTAAATTCAAAGGACTGTTTTTCAAATAGATCTTTTTTTTTAATGTAAACCCTTTCGAAAAGCTGAGGGTTGAAGTCACAGTAAATATTACCTTATCTAAGGTAATTTTATTAGTGGTGTTAAAGTGTGGACGGTAGACCAATATTTTTTACCTGGAGTGGTCAATCCACTTAAGCAAGGTATACTTAGGAAGAAGATAGAGTCAATATTTTCCTAGGAGAAGATATCTGGATCATTTTAAGCATTTAGCAAATGCCTGAGTGGTCTGTTTAATGAAAGAAATTGCCTTTAAGCTAAAAATGTTTCCTGCTTGTGCTCCCACGAAAGACCTTATCTCTAAAGCAACTCAGCTAAAGCTGTGGAATATGTACTTCAATCTGTTGAGCTCACCAGGAGTCACCCAATATACTGTGAAAAAAGCAACTCATCAGTTGAATGAGTGAATCTAAGATTCTCCATTTAGATGTTGATGAATGTGCAATATGCACACTGGTTTTTCTTAGCACAATGACTCCTCAACAGCAATTATCTGTAAAAACTAGGCAGTAGGCTTTACTCATTAACACTTCAATTCTGGTTTTCTTGCTTACTAAATAAAAGGATATGCATCTATTATTTTTTCCTAATTATTTGTGCAAATTGTTAAGGTTCGTATTCTAAAGAAGGTATAAATTAAAAAAATATATATAATTTTTATTTAAAAATTATCATTACACTACTCCCTGTATACCGGTTAATCCTTTTGGATGCAAGAAACAGAATCTACCCCAAGGGTATGGGTTCAAAAATACAGACTTAATATAACTTAACAAGCTGTCAGTGGTAAATAGTTTCAGGGTGGTTGCAATGAATGAGTTGGAAACAAAATAAATGTAATTAGTTATGAAATAATTTTGCCCAAATTTTACCTACCTGTTCTGATTAAATTTGTTCAAGAGAAAGGGTTTTAAAGCTATGTTTAAAATTATTTTCTATTTATAATAGAAATACGGAAAAAAAAAAATCTTTTTGTGATGTTAATTATTTTTCAAGAAATAGTGCTTTACACAGATTCTTAAAAATTTCAGTGGAAATAGAGACATTGAGATTTTTCTAGATTTCTGTTAATCATCAGATTTTTTTAGAAAAGATAGATTTAGCAGCTTCCAGGCAAGAAATAATAACAAAAAATAAAATGTATAATATAGATAACCCAGTGATTTTCAAATATCTTTCAGGTACCCCAGTTATTCTCAAGATGTTTTCAGGGAGATCATGATGTCAACACTTTTCATAATAATATTAAGATTTTATTTTCTTTTTCACTGAGTTGATATTTATAACCATAGTGCAAAATCAAAGATGGGTCAAACTGCTACTCCCTTAGTACAAATCAAGTTAGTAGCACCAAACCATACTAATAATCATTTAAGTCTTCACCCTACTAGTTTGCTAGGGCTGTATAACAAAGTACCACACACTACATGGCTTAAACAACAGCAATATTATATATTTCCTCACAGTTCTGGAGACACACAGATCAATCTGTCTACAGGATTGGTTTCTTCTGAGGCTTTTCTCTTTGACTGGGTTATAGGTAGGGAGTAGAGGAGTTTTGAGGTGCATGCTAGAACAATCCATGATGGTTGCAGAGGGAGTATTGGTAGAAATAAGGACATGAAAGGCAATTCTGGTGAAAGCTCAGAAAGAATAGGGGAACATTGGAGAGAAAGCCTCCATCTCCATAGAGAAAACATAAATAATCATGAAGAGAACCTGCATAGAAGTATGGATATTAAGGGCTATTCTGCTGCCCCAGTGGGCCTGGAGGGCAGAACAGCAAACCAGAAAGGATTACTCTCAAGCCCTAAGATCTAGTGAAATTCATCTTGCTAGGTTTTGGACTTGCTTTGGACCCATCACCCCTTTATTCTTTCTGATACTATCCCTGTCCCACCATTTTATTTCGGAAGTACACAGCTTGTCTGATTTCACAGTTTCTTAGCTGGAGAGGAATTTTGCCTTAGATGAATCATATCTCAAGTCTCACACATTTAGATGATATTTAGATGAGACTTTGGACTTTAGACTTCAGAGTTGATGCTGAAATGAGTAAAACTGTAGGGATTATTGGGGTGGAATACATATATTTTGAATGCAAGGAGGACACAAATTTTTAAAATTCATATGTTGAAGCCCCAATGTTAATATATTTGCAGATAGGGCCTTTAGGAGCTAATTAAGGTTAAATGAGGTCATGGGAGTGGGGTCCTGATTTTATAGGATCGATGGCCTTATAAGAAGAAGAAGAGATCTCTCTCTCTTTCCATGAGCATGCACCAAGCAAAGGCCATGTGAAGAAACAGCAAAATGACAGTCGTCTGCAAACCACAAAGAAGGCTGTTACCAGAAACTGACCCTGCTGGACCTTGATCTGATACTTTTAGATCTCCAGAACAGTGAGAAAATAAACTTCTGTTGTTTAAGCCACCCAGTCTATGATATTTTGTTATGGCAGCCCTAGCTGACTAATACAAGTCTCATTTTAAAATTTGAGATAATAAATAGAGAAGAAAATTTCTGTGTCCCCTCTCTCAATACAATGCAACCTATGTAGGTTTCGCCTTTTTCTTTTTTAACGGAATCTCTTAGTTTAGGTCCGAAGCCTGGTTTGGGGGTTAGGGCAGAAGCATGAATAAAGTAAGGCACTGCACTGGCACTGTTCTTTAAGCCAGATGGTAAATGATGCTCCTGCAGGACTCTCAGTGAAGACTACTGTCATCATTCAAATCATTTGGCAGTAGCTTTTCTTCCCCACCACCAGTTGCCAGGGCAACTCGAGTATTGATTGCTGTCTTTTTGTTTCTGTTAGCTCCCTTTGCTCTATCTTCTGATTTTGCTGAGATATGTTTATAAGGAGGCGATGTATATGGGTGGGTGTTTGTGAAAGTGAGATGCTTCTTCACATGCACTAGTATTACCCATACTTGTTTATTTGGGTGTTTTTTTTTTTTCAATGCATCTAGTAGACCATTAATTCTTTTTGGACATTTTAAAATTGTCTATAAGAAACAGAGATAGCCTTTACCATGCTTTTAAGATTATCTATGGGCTTTAAAGGTACATGGCAGTCTAGGTTTATGGGGCAGAACACAAATCATACATAGGAAATGATAATTCCTCTTTGTTTCTCAAACTATAAGGATCTACATTTAGCTTCAAGCAAGAAGATATTTTTTCTTTTGAGAATAAACAAGCACACTCTTAAAGTTCCAGGTCTCATTAAAGGCACATTATAGAGTAATGAGTGTGGGCTTGGAAGTCATAGAATCTTCTGGTTCTGGCTCTACCACTAACTAGTTGGACACCTTGGTACACTGTCATTTAGCCTTTCTCAGCCTCACTGATTACATTAAATAAATATTGGTCAAGGACCCGCTATATGCCAGATGCTGTACAAGAAGATAGAAAGAAGAAGAAACCAAAACAAACAAAAAAATGAACAAACTCAACAAAACTAAAAGCTCCAAGTTCCAGAGGAACTTACAACCTTGTAAAAGGGCAGATGTAAAACAAGTACATCAGGGTATCTCAGCTGATATCAACCTGGGAATCACAACAGAATAAAACTACCTATATGTGAAATGTATGGTCAATGACCACTACATCAGGTGTCCAAAATATCTGAATTCCTTAGTAGTAGTAAAGGAAGAGGATAAAAAATTATGCTTGAGTCACAGGGAAAACAGAAGATAGAGGAAGGACATAAAAGAGTAGCTAGGCTGCATTGGCTTCTTGTTTCCCATATTGATCATGGGACTGGATTTGTGCTACAACCTGAAAAGACTAGAGTGGACGATGCTGCTTTCACTTGGGAGCATAATGCAATTTTGTCTCTATGGTACTTTTACAGTTTTCAGCTGCCCTAGATTTCTGTACCCAGAACAAGATGTTATTTTCTAGGAAAGAGGGAGTTTTTGTGACAGGCAGAGCAGACAGACAAGATGCTCATTAGATTCAGCTAATGCCCCGCAGTGAGTAAAGGCTACCAGTAGAACCTTGAGGCTCAGAGGCAAAGTTTCATCCTTGCACACATGCAATGCCCACTATATTTGAGAGGTGTGTGGTTTGTTTCTGTAGGAACCACCTTTATAAATGTGGAGGGAACTGAGGTAGCAAAATGAATATTGACGCTGATATAACCTCAGGGGTCTATGGAGTCTGAATGGGGATATGTAAGTTACATACAAAATTATAATTAACATATAATAATTATCTAATGAATGTGGGCACAAATAGCAATGAGAACACATAAAGGTATAGAATTAATAACTCGTGGAGGATTTAAGGGAGGACTCAACAGGAAAGGCTATTGTTGAGCATATCTTGAAAGTAGAATAAAATAATTCCAGATAGGGAAAGAGAAGACAGTCATTTCAAAAGGTCAAGAATATGGAAAAAAATGGGTAAATAAGGATGGCACCTTGAGAGAATATGTCAGTTAGGAACGCAATCTGTTAGGTATAACAGAAAACCCAAGGACAATAGTTTAAACAAAGAAGAGTTTACCTTGATTACATAACAAGAAAGCTGTTAATACATAGTTGTTGGATATGGTACAGGGGATCAATCATAATTTTCCTTCATGGTTGCAAGGTGGCTGCTGCAATTGCAGACATTACACATATACAGTTGACCTTTGAACAATGCAGAGTTAGGAATACCGACTTCCTGCTCAGTCAGAGCTGCATATAAGGTTTGATTGCCCCTCAAAATTAACTACTAATGGCCTACTGTTTACCAGGAGCCTCACCAATAACACAAACAGTTGGTTGACACATATTTTGTATGTTACGTGTATCATATACTGTATTCTTACAATAAAGTAAACTAGAGAAAAGAAAATGTTATTAAGAAAATAATATGAAAAGAAAATATATTTACTATTCATTAAGTGGAAGTGGATTGTCATAAAAGTCTCCATCTTGGTCTTCACATTGAGTAAGCTGAGGGGAAGGAAGAAGAGGGGCTGGTTTTGCTGTCTCAGGGATGGCAAAAGCAGAAGAAAATCTATGTAAAAGAGGACCTGTGCAGTTCAAACCTGTGTTGTTCAAAGGTCAATTGTACGTCAAAAGAGAGGAAAAGGAAGTACAAAATGGCTTTGACCACCATCCTGTTTTATCTAAAAAAGAAAGCATTTTCATCACCTGGGACACCCAAGTACTTCTCCTAGTTAACAAAAGTTGAGCATAAAACCTACTGCCACCACCACAGTGGGCTGTAACTTGCAAGCACCACCTACTACAAGGAGATCAACCTGCACAGCCCATTACGACATTTGCTGACACAATTATACAGTGCTCAAGAAGGAGAAAAGCTTTGCATGACCTCTGCTACCACCACTGCCCATGAAACACTGGCTAGTAATATGAGAATTCTCCAGAATAGTAAAGGACACTTCAGATCCTGGGGAAGAAAAGGTGGGCAGTATTCAGCTGAGAACTGTGAGTGAAGCCACAATACAGGGTGGGGTAGAGTGTCCCACCATGATCCACTTTTCCACTGGGGAACTGTGCACCCCCAATCATGGGAGAGCATCTTGTCCCACTCAAACCCTAAAATTAACTTTAGGAGAGGCCAGAAGACTGTGAGAAAGAAAGGCACAGGCAGAGGCTTCAGGCAGTCTACCTGACCCAGGACCAGTAGGAAGATGCTATTCTTAATCCAGGCTCACACCAAGCTGGGCAGTATTTGTGGACCTGGCAGAGGTAGCCACCATGGGCATTAGAATCTTGGGTCAGAGAGTGGAGCAGTTGGTCTGGAATAGAGGAAGGGACCCCACAGCCAGAACTGTGGGGCAAGTGTAGAGTGCACTCCAGCCATAAGCACTGGAGTTGGGCTTTCTCCCTTAATGGGAATGGAGCCAGAGGAGATTTGCCAGAGATGCGATTTTGCCTGGGTGGTGACATTTGAGAAAAGACATGGCTTTGCAACCTGGGGCCAGTCTGCATGTGATATTGCTGGGTGCCTCAGCTCACTCCCTTGGTCAGATATGGCAGTGAGCCCCACTGGTCCCAAGAAGAAAAAGGGAGGCAGATCCCACACCTACTTATCTGGATTGGGAGCTTGGGCTGCTCCTCCCTTCCTGTACGAAAAACTTGATGCAGTGAGGTTTCTACATTCCCCACCTAGGCATATCTTGGGGTGTTTGGCAGCTGCCCTCTGGACCCACATCAGAGCCTGCCACTGGGGGGACAAATTGTGACTTTTACTTGTCCAATTCAGCCTAACTTTACCCTACCCCTAGGACTGAGCACAGACCCCAGGTCACTGTGAATCCCACAACCTTGCCCATTGCTTGAGGCACCAGAGAGCTTCTCCTCATAAACAAAGATCAAGTATAAACCCTACTGCTACCACCAAGCCAGCTTTTACCTGCAAATGCCACCTATGGGCCTGAAGGTCAACCTGAACAACCCCCAAAAACTCTGCTGACAGAAGTGCACAGCACTTAGGAATGAGATAAGCTTCTTAGGACCTCCACCACCACACCTTCTCAGGAGCTTGTTAACCTGCTTGTATGCCCAGTACACCACTACTACAACTTGTATTTGAGAAAGCCACCACACTAGGGCTATCTATAACCAAGGAATTTATACAGAGTCTTTGCCACTGAAAGCACCCAGAAGCAAAGCCAAATGACCCTACTCAACATACATTATAGTCACTTCCTCAAAGAAAAGAAAAATCCCATCCAAACAAAAATAAATTCAAAAATAAGAAGTGAGAGTTTCAACAGATGAGAAGAAATTAGTGTAACTATTCTGGAAGTGTGAAAAAACAGGGTGTTACAACACCTCCACAGGATCACACTAACTCTGTAGCAATGGATCCTAACCAAAATTAAAGTTTTGAAATGCTAGATAAAAAATTCAAAATATTGATTTAGAAAAAACTCAGTGAGATCCAAGAGAAACGTGAAAACCAAACAAGGAAATCAGAAAATCAATTCAGGGTATAAACAAGAAATTTATCAAAGAGAGTTTACCTTTGCTTTTTTGGAAATAAAGTAAAAATATGGAAAACCTATTGAAGGAAATAATTAAGGAAAACTTCTCTAGTCTACCAAGAGAGTTAGACATCCAGATACAGAGTCTCAACAAACCGCAGGGAAATATATTTCAAGAAGGACCTCACCTCAGACGGTCTAAGGTCAATGTGAAGGAAAAAAATAATAAAATCAGCAAGATAAAAGTGTCTAGTTATCAATAAAAGGAACCTCATAAGATTAAGAGTGGACTTCTGAGCAAAAACCTTACAAGCCAGAAGAGATTGGGATGCTATTTTCAAAGTGGTTAAAGAAAAGAACTGTCAGCCACAAATTTTGTATCCTTCTAGAATAAACTTCATAAATAAATGAGAAATAAAGTCTTTCCTAGACAATCAAATGCTGAGGGAATTTACCACCATTAGACAAGCCCTACAAGGGCTCAAGGGAGTTATAAACATGGAAGTGAAAGGTCAGTAAGCACCATCATAAAAACACAAGGAAGTATAAAACTACTAGATAACAACTAACATGACAGAAACAAAACTTCACATATCAATTTTATCCTTGAATGTAAATTGATTAAATGCTCCAATTAAAAGATTTGTTGAATGCACTTAACAAATGAACTAACTATATGCTGCTTACAAGAAACTTACCTTACTGGTAAAGACACTTATAAACTGACGGTAAAGGGTTAGAAAAAGTTATTCCACATAAACAGAAACCAAAAGCTCGCAGAAATAACTATACTTATATCAGATAAAACAGACTTTAAATCAACAGTAGTAAAAAAAGACAAAGATCATTATAAAATGATAAAGGAAAAAATTCAACAAAAAGATATAAAATTTTAAATATAAGTGCACCCAATACCAGAACACCAAGATTCATAAAACAAATATTACTAGAAATAAGAAAAAGGATAGACAATAATGCAATAACAGTGGGAGATTTCAACACCCAGGTGACAGCACTAGACAGATGGTCAAGACAGAAAAACAACAAAGAAACACTGGGTTAAAATTGAATTTTAGAACTAATGTACTTAACAGACATTCATAGAACATTCTACCCAACAATTTATAAAACATTCTTCCAACAATTGTAGAATATACATTCTTCTCATTAGCACATGGAATATTCTTCAAGATAAACCATATATATTAGGCCACAAAACAAGTCTCAATACAGTTTTAAAAATCAAAATCATATTAAATATTCTTTTGGACCACAACAGAATAAAACTAGAAATCAACTCTAAGAGTGATTTTAGAAATTATACAAATACATGGAGATGAAACAACATGCTCCTGAATGATCTTTGGGTCAATGATAAAATTAACAAAAAAAATTTTTAAACTTTTAAAATGAATAAAAATTGAGACACAACACATCAAAACCTTTAGGATACAGTAAAAGTATTGCTAAGAGGAAAGCTTATAGCCTTAAGTGCCTACAATAAGAAGACAGAAAAATCACAAAATAAAAACCTAATCATGCACTTCAAGGAAGTAGAAAAACAAGAACAAACCAAACCCAAAGCTAGCAGGAGAAAAGAAATAACAAAGATCAGAGCAGAAATTAATAAAATTGAGACCAAAAAAAAAAAAAAAAAAAGAGAAAGGACCAAATGAAATGAAAAGCTGACTTTTAGAAAAGATAAACAAAATAGACTGCTAGCTAGACTAACCAGGAAAAGAAGTGAGAAAATTTAAATAAACACAATTACAAATGAACAAGGACACATTACAAGTGATGCCACAGAAATAGAAAAGATCATCAGAGACTATGATGAACAGAAACATACTCACCAATTAGAAAGCCTAGAGGAAAAGAATAAATTCCTGGAAACATACAACCTCCCAGGATTGAACCAGGAAGAACTAGAAACCCTGAACAAAGCAATAAAGAGTAGTGAGATTGAATCAGAAGTAATACTAACAAAAAACTCTCAAAACAAAAGTGTAGGACCAGATGAATTCACAACCAAATTCTACCAAATGTACAAAGAACTGATACTATTCCTACTGAAATTTTTCCAAAAAATCAAAGCCAGTATCACCCTGATATTACAGCCAGTCAAGGATACAACAAAAAAAGAAAACCATAGATAAGTATCTCTGATGAACATAAATGCAAATATACTAAACAAAATATTAGCAAACCAAATCCAACAGCTCACCAAAAAGATAATACACCATGATCAAGTGACTTTTAGTCTATGAAGGCAAGGATTATTCAATATATGCAAATCAATAAATGTTATTCACCAAATGAACAGAATTAAATATTAAAATCATATGATCATCTTACTAGATGAAGAAAAAGCATTTGATAAAATTTAGCGTCACTCTGTGATTAAAAAAAAAATCACCAAACCATGCATAAAAAGAATATGTCTTAAAATAATAAGAGCTGTATGTGACAAACTCACAGCCAACATCACAATGAATGGGGAAAATTAAAGCATTCCCTCTAAGAGCTGGAACAGGACAAGAATGCTCACTTTCACCACTTCCATTCAGCATAGCAGTGAAAGTCCTAGAGAAATAGTCAGGCAAGAGAAAGAAATAAAAGGCATCTAAATTGGAAAAAAGAAAGTCAACTTATCTCTGCTTGCTGAGATAATGATCAGACTGAGAACCAAATCAAAAAGTCTATCCCATTTACAGGAGCTACAAAAAATATATATATATACATATATATATATATAGGAATATATTTAAGCAAGGAGATGAAATATCTCTACAAGGAAAAATATAAAGCACTGATGGAAGAAATTGTAGATAACAAAAACCAATAGAAAATCTTCCCATACTCATGGATCAGAAGAATCAATATCATTAAAATGACCATACTGCCCAAAACAATCTACAGATTCAATGCAATTTCTATCAAAATACCAACATCATTTTTCATAGAATTAGAAAAAAAATCCTAAAATTCATGTGGAACCAAAGAAGATCTTTAATAGCCAAATCAATCCTAATCAAAAATAACAAATCTGGATGAATCACATTAACTAATTTCAAATTATTTTACAAGACTACAGTAACCAAAACAGTATGGTACTGTTATGAAAATAGGCATAGAGATTAATGGAACAGAATAGAGAATCCAAAAATAAAGCCACACACATACAGCCAACTTATTTGTAACAAAGGTGATAGAAATACACAATGAGGAAAGGACAACCTATTCAACAAATGGTGCTTGGAAAATTGCATTGCCATATACAGAAAAATGAAACTGTACCTCTACCTGTCACCATGTACAAAAATCAACTCAAGACGGATCTAAGACTTAAATGTAAGACATGAAAATATAAAAATACTACAAGAAAACCTAGAAAAAACTCTTCTGGACATTGGCCTAGGCAAAAAATTCATTACTAAGACCTCAAAAGCACTAGCAAAAACAACTAAAAATACACAAATATGAATTAATTGAACTGAAAATCTTCTGCACAGGAAATAAGTAATCAAGAGCATGAACAAACAACTTGCAAAATGGGAGAAAATATTTGCAAACTGTGCATCTGACAGAGGAATAATACTGAGGTTCTACAAGGAACTCACACAACTCAACAAGAAAAAAACCCCAAATAATCCTATTTAAAAGTGGGCAAAGGACATCAACAGACCCTTTTCAAAAGAAGACATACAAATGACCAAGAAGCATATGAAAAAATGTTCAACATCACTAATCAACAGAGAAATGCAAATCAAAACCACAATGAGATATCACCTAACTCCATTGAGAATGGCTCTTATCAAAAAGTCCCAAAACAACAGATAATGTCATGGATGTGGAGATAAGGGAATACTTATACACTGTTGGTGGGACTGCAAACTAATACAAACTCTATGGAAAGTATTATGGAGATACCTCAAAGAACTAAAAGTAAACCTACCATTTGATCCAGCAATCCCACTATTGGGTATTTACCCAATGGAAAAAAAGTCATTTTATCAGAAAGACACATGCACATGATTGTTTACTGCAGCACAATTCACAATTGCAAAGATGTGGAAACAACCCAAGTGCCCATCAATACATGAGTGGATTAATAAAATGTGGTATGTATATACCATGGAGCACTACACAGCCATAAAAAAATGGTGAACTAATACCTTTTATAACAACCTGGATGGAACTGGAGCCCATTCTTCTAAATGAAGTATCACAAGAATGGGGGGAGAAAAAAAAACACCTCATGTACTCACTATTAAAATTGAACTAATTGATCAACACTCATGTACACATATGGTAGTTAAACCCAATGGAAATCATGCAGGTTGGAGGGAGGATGAAGGAATGGATAAATTCACACCAAATGAGTACAATGCACACTATCTGGGTGATGGACACACTTATAACTTTCACTAAAACTATACAAAAGTAATTCATGTAACCAAAACATTTGTACCCCCATAATATTATGAAATAAATAAATAAATAAAAAATAAGTGGGCAAAGGACAACAGACCTTTTTCAAAAGAAGACATGCAAATGACCAACAGGCATATGAAAAAATGGTCAACATCACTAATTATCCAGAAGGTAGGAATCCTCCCCAACTCATTCTACAAAGCCAATATCACCTTGATACCAAAGGCAGGAAAGGACACAACAAAAAAAGAAAACTACAGACCAATATCCCTTATGAATAGGGAAGCAAAAATGCTCAACAAAATCCTAGCAAACCAAATTCAGCTGTCTATCAGAAAATATAATCAACCACGACCAAGTAGGCATCATACCAGAGATGCAAGTACACTTCAACACACACAAATGTATAAATGTATTTCACCACATAAATAGAAGCAAAAACAAACACTATATAATCCTCTCAATAGATGGAGAAAAAGCATTTGACAAAACCCAGCACCCTTTTCAGATAAGAACACTTAACAAAATAGGTAGAGATGGGACATATCTCAAAATTATAAAAGCCATATATGACAAACCCACATCCAACATCATACTGAATGGGGAAAAATTGAAAGCATTCCCATTTAGAACTGGAAGCAGACCAGGTTGCCCACTATCACTACTTCTATGCAACATAGTGCTGGAAGTCCTAGCCCAAGCAATCAGACAAGAGAAGGAAATCAAGGATATCTAAATGTGGAAAGAAAAGGTCAAACTATTGCTCTTTGCTGTTGATATGATCTTATACCTAGAAAACCCCAAAGACTGCCAAGAGATTCCTGGAATTGATAAACAAATCCAACAAAGTTTCAGGTTACAAAATCAATGTACACAAATCAGTAGCATTCATATATGCCAACAACAGTCAAACTGAGAATCAAATACAAGGCTCAATAACTTTCACAATAGCTAGAAAGAAAATAAAATACTTAGGAATGTATTTAACTAAGGATGTGAAAGACCTCTATAGGGAGAACTACGAAACACTAAGAAAGGAAATTTGCAGAGGACGTAAACAGATGGAAAAACATATCATGCTCATGGATTGGCAGAATCAACATTGTTAAAATATCTACATTACCCAAAGGATCTACAGATTAAATGCTATCCCCATTAAAACACCCTTGTCATTTTTGGCAAATCTAGGAAAAATAGTTCTATGCTTCGTATGGAACCAGAAAAGACCACAAATAGCCAAAACAACCTTAAGCAATAAGAACAAATCGGGGGGGGGGCATCACTTTACCACACTTCAAGCCATAATACAAGGTTTTGGTAATCAAAATAGCATGGTACTGGCACAAAAACAGAGACATAGACCTATGGATCAGAACAGAGAACCCAGACATAAAACCATCCTCATATTGCCATCTGATCTTTGAAAAAGCATACAAAAATACACACAGGAAAAGAAGCCCTATTCAATAAATGGTGCTGGGAAAATTGGATAGCCACATGTAGAAGATTGAAACAGGGTCTGCACCTCTCACCACTTACAAAAAATAATTCTTGATGGATAACAGACTTAAACCTAGGACACTAAACTATAAGAATTCTAGAATAAAATATTGGAAAAACTCTCCTAGATATCAGCCTAGGCAAAGAATTTATGAAGAAGACCCCAAAGGCAATCACAGCAATAACCAAAATTAACAAGTGGGACTTGATTAATCTAAAAATCTTCTGTACAGCCAAAGAAACAATCAGTGGAGTGAATAGACAACCTACAGAAAGGGAGAAAATATTTGCATACTACACATCCTATAAAGGGCTAATAACCAGAATCTACAAAGAACCCAAATACTCAGCAAGAGAACAATCAAACAATCCCATAAAAAAGTGGGCTACAGAAATAAACAGAACATTTTCAAACGAAGGTAGACTAATGGCCAATAAACATATGAGAAAATGCTCAAAGTCTCTAATCATCAGGGAAATGCAAATCAAAAACACAGTGAGATATTTAATTCCAGTGAGAATGGCTTTTATCAAAAAGTCCCAAAACAACAGATGCTGGCATGGATGCGGAGAGAAGGGAACACTTATACATTATTGGTGGGACTGCAAACTAGTCCAAACTCTATGGAAAATAGTATGGAGACACCTCAAAGAACTAAAAGTAGACCCACCATTTGATCTAGCAATCCCATTATTGGGTATTTATCCAAAGGAAAAAAAGTCATTTTATCAACAAGACACATGAACTCAAATGTTTATTGCAGCACAATTCAGAATAGCAAAGATGTGGAATCAACCCAAATGCACATCAATACATGAGTGGATTAATAAAATGTGGTATATGTGTACTGTGGAGTACTATGCAGCCATAAAAATTGGTGAACTAGTACCTTTTGTAACAACGTGGATGGAACTAGAGACCATTCTTCTAAGCAAAGTACAGCAAGAATGGAAAAACAAACACCACTTGTACTCACTACTAAATTGGAACTAATTGATCAATACCCATGTGCACATTTATTGGTAAAACTCAATGGAAACAAAGTAGGTGGGAGGGGGGTGGAAGGGACGGGTAAATTTATACCTAACGTGCAATGCACACTACCTTGGTGATGGGCACATTTTTAACTTTTCTCAAACTGCACAAAAGCAAAACATGCAATCAAAACATTTGTACCCATGTAATATTCTGAAATTTAAAAAAAAGATTAAAAAAAACCCCACAATGAGAAATCATCTTTACACCAATCAGAATAGCTATAATTAAAAAGCCAAAAGAACAACAGATGTTAGTAAGGATTGAGAGAAAAGTGAACACTTACACACTATTGGTGGGAATGTAAATTAGTATAACATCTATGGAAAATTGTATGTATGGACAGTCCTCAAAGAACTAAAAATAGGACTACCATTTGATCCAGCAATCCCACTACTGGGTATCTACCCAAAGGATAAAAATTATTATATCAAAAAGATACTTGTATGTTTATTGCAGCACTATTCACAATAACAAAGATATGGAATCAACCTAAGTGTCCACAAATGGATGATTGAATAAAAATGTACCATATATAAATATTTATACAATGGAATGTCAGCCAACCATAAAAAAGAATGAAATAATGTGTTTTATAGCAACATGGATGGTATTGAAGGCCATTATCTTAAGAGAAGTAACTCAGAAACAGAAAGCCTAATACTGTATGTTCTCCCTTATAAGTGGAAGTTAATAATGCACACACGTGCAGGTAGAGTGTGGACTAATAGAAATTGGAGACTTGGGAGGCCAGGAGAGCTAGAGGGGGGTTGATGGAGAATTTACTTAATGGGTACAATGTGCATTATCTGGGTAATGGTTACACTAAAAGCCCAGACTTCACCACCCTGCGATATATCCATGTAACAAAGCTGCACTTCTACCTCCTAAATCTATAAAAATTTAAAAAATATATAAATAAAATAAAAGATAGGGCTTTGCCAGAACCCTCCCCCATGACTTCAGCTAGAGCTCAGCCTGATGGTGTCACATGACCCTTCTCACTGTTCCATCCCACTCCACCCTGCCCCCACCCCCACAATGGGGTCAGTTGTGAGCAAATACTGAAAGCAAATATTTAGCTGAGAATATTGCTGTATTGATAAAACCCCATGAAATTCAGTTATGAATAAAAGGATGACTCAGCAGACGAGAGAGAAATTACATCTGGCTAGAATTTATAGTCTGTGGGATGGTATGTGTAGGGGATCTTCAAAATGAAGCCCAAAAGTAGAGGTTTGATCTGATTTTAAACGCCCCTTTGAGATATATTTATAAATATTTGTCTTTTGGTCTTGAAACAGGGAATAGGGTAATTAATTCCCTTTAAACTGAAGATGCTGTAAGATTCCTTGTCAATAATCCTTAACATTCTACAGAATATTCTTATTTGAACTTTATCAATTCTTAAGCATAGTCATAAACTTCCCGCTTATCCTACGCACCCTGAAACTCAATGAACCTAAAACATACACCCTTCCTTCCCACCCATCACAGTCAATGCTGGGACTTTGGCCCCATAAAGATGAATATAACAGAAAGCAGCTGCTATTGAAGAAAACCCCATCTGTGATATATCCAGCATCAAGGAGGAACAACGAGATGAACAAAAGTCCTGGAGACAGGAAATCTTGTTCAAATCCCAACCATCACTGATGAGCTGTGTGGCCTCACACAACTCATTCTCTGGGGTCAGGTCATTGAGGATAAGCTAAAATAATAGGATTGGCCTAGTGAAGTTCTAGAATCCCTTCTAGTTCTATGTTTATTTGTTGATTTATTTCCCTCAGTCCCTCCAAGCATGCACATACACTATGGCTGTATTTTTAAAGGACTGATAGAATGGTATTTAATGGGGGGCGGGGAAATCAGGGCAAAAAAATCCCTTCCTTTATTAGAATATAAATGGATCTTTAACTTAGATTTACAATCTTTGGCAACTAACAATTTAACTGTGAAGGAATCTATTAAATAATACCCCCCCACCTTAGTTTGAGGTCCTACCTTTCTATGAATTCAGTCTCTCTTATTCCACTGTCAAAAATTTTGAAGTTTTGAGTTTTGGGGTAATTCTCTTGTTTCCATAAGAGGGTATTTCTGCTCATTAAGCTTGGAGCTGCAGCCTTCACGTTCCTAGACAGTCACAAATATCTTTAAATGTCTTTCAGGCATGACCATGCTTATAAGAATGAGGAGGTTTCCCAACTGAGTTCAGGGAAATAATGACCTTCTCTGCCATTTATCATCAATAAGACCTTGACAATAGTCCACATAGCCACTGTGCTGCACATAGATGCCAAGTCAGGCTGCTTGGCTGCTCGATCAGCATCCAGGCTCTGCTGCTGATTGCTTTCCTTAGACCATTTCCTGTATTTAATTTTGTCAAGTTACTAAAGTTAAAGAAGAATATTTGCTGCTGTTGTGGGTGAGATCAGCCCACTTGTCAAGAAAAGTGGTTGTGAGATTTTGGGGGAAATGTCTCAAGTGCTAGGGACCAAAGACAACAGTGTTCACTGATGGAGGAAATCTTTATTACTGTGAGTATAGAGCATGCTGTTGTTGCAGCAGAGTGACATTTTTCTAACTGGATTTCATCTGCACTTTTAAAAGACAGACAACTAGAGTATCACTGGAGATAATAGGATCTGGGACTACAAGGCCTTCATATTTTATTAGGGCTACATTGATCCCATTTCTTTAAGTCACTGGAGTGTTATTGCACATTCCGGTGTCTGCATAACTGCATTGCCTTTGTTTCTCAGTTCCATTTAAAATTCCCTGGCATATCAAGGCTAGTGAATGTCAGTGAAGATAACTATCAACATGTAATAACTTCCAACTACAGGAATGTGTGGCTTGAAAACACTTAAATGAGCAGGCCTTTCTGTAATAAGTGGGAGCCAAGGGAGGACAAATTAACTCCAGCCACTCAGTGTGTATGTCAGATTTCATTTGAGTTTTGACTGTGCATAGACATAGACATTCACCGCAGATGGTCAAGGAGTGAAGTGTGTTCCAATGAATAATAACGCTACATAAACCAAATGAGAGACAGACCGATACTCCACATCACCAGTCCCTAACCTTTTTGACACCAGGGACCAGTTTTGTGGAAGACAGTTTTTCCACGGATAGGGGCAGGGGTGTCACCGCCTCGGCTCCACCTCAGATCATCAGGCATTGGATTCTCATAGGGAGCACACAACCTGGATCCCTCACATGCTCAGTTTGCAGTGGGGTTCGTGCTCCTTTAGGGTCTGATTCTGCTGCTGATCTGATGGGGGGGCATTGGGGACCTCAGCTCTACATCACAGAAAGCCTTTGTACCAACCAGCCTTAAAATCATTTAAGAACTTGGGAAAGGATGTAACTTGAATTGGAACTTGAATTCTCCTACAACAAGAATTTAATTTAGTAAATTGCTTAGAACTCTATTTCAGTAGTCTGTGTTTGCACAACTAACCACAGCAAATTTGGTGTTTTAAGGCAACAGCGTATTATTATCTTTACTGGTTCTATGAGTATCACATTAGATTGCAGTCAGATGTTGGCAGGGTCTGGACTGTTTTGAAAGTTCAGCTGCCTGGACATACAAGGTATCTTCTTCAATCACAAGTCTGTCATCTGCCTGAGGTGGAACAACTTAGGGCTACCCAGGCACCTTTCTCTCCATGCTGCCTCTGCATGGCCAGCTGGGACTCCCAGAGAGCATGGCAGTCTTAGGAAGCTGTCTTTCCCTGGAGCAAACGTTCAAGAGACCAAGGTAGAGACAATAAGAGTTCTTATGACATTGCATCAGAAGTCAGGTGTATTACTTCTGTCACATACTATTTGTTACAAGTAAATCACAGCATCAGCCTAGATTAAAGGGAAGAGAATTATACAAAGGCATGGACATTGGGAGGCTTGGTCCTTTGGGGTTCATCTTTAGAGAATGGATACCAGAATATTGTTAGCACACTAGCTGAGTGAATTGTTATAGCTTACTATGACCCAAACACTATGCTAAGTATATTTCCACGGATTTTCTCTTTTAACCTTTATAACAATCTCATGAGTTAGGTGGTATTATTATCTTTGTTTTACAGATAAATTAGTTGATTCAAATATTTTACTGCATGGCAACACTGTAACGGACTGTGGTGGACAGAATTCTAAGATGGCCTCTATGATCTCTGCTCCAGGGTGTTACTCCCCTGCCTCTATTATGTTATATGACAAAGGGATTTTGCAGATTTAATTAAGGCTTGTAATCAATTGACCTTAATATAGGGAGATTATCCAGGTGGGCCTAACCTAATCACATAAGCCTTATAAAGATAGAGGATTTTTTCCAGCTGGTAGGAGACGGGAAAGTCAGAGAGATGTAAAGCATATGAAGGATTCAAGGGGCCATCACTGAGTTCACAGAGCTGTGAGTGACCCCAGTGACAGCCAACAAGGAAACAGGGACTTCAGTCCTACAATAACAATGAACTATATTCTACCAACAGCCTAAATGACCTTTCAAGCAGATTCATCCTCAGAGTCTCCAGATAAGAGCTCAGCCTAGCTGACATTTTCATTTTAGATTTCTGACCCCCTAAGGAAAGAACTCACTTGAGGCTGCCTGGACTCCTGATGTACAGAACTATGAGCTAGTAAGTGGATGTTACTTTAAGTCACTAAGATGTGGTAGTTTGTTACTCAATAATAGAAAACTAATTTGGCACCTGTGGGGCTTTTCTCAGTACCACGCCCTAGCTTGACCTCTGTTTTAATCTGTTTTGCTGATCTAAAAATACCACAAACTGAGTAATATATAAGCAACAGAAATTTATTTCTCGCAGTTTTAGAGGCTGGGAAATCCAAGATCAAAGCACTGGCGAGTTTGGTTGTCTGGTGGGGGCTGAATCCTCTAGAGGAGAGGAACACTGTTTCTTCTATGTTGGAAGGCAGAAGAGCAAGCCAGCAAGCCTCTTGAAAGATGGCCTTAATCCCACCAATGAGGGAGGAGCCCTCATGGCCTAGTCACCTCTTAAAGGCCCTACATCTTAATACCATCACATTTGTAACACCTAAATTTTGGAGGGGATGCATTCAAACCATAGAAACCTCCATTCTTTCCAAGTTTTATTTTCCCACTTTTCTACCAGTTTTTTTTTTCAGTAAATTCTTGCTAATAAATGCATTTCATACAAATACTTATTGGATTCTGGGGAATCCAATCTAACTGACTTGTTTACAGAGGTAGACTTGTTAACAGAGGTAGCCCTAGAAATGGAATTCTGAAGCAAGGTCACTTATCAGCCAGATGGCAACACAAGTGCAATTATTGGTAGAAATTGGATGGATGGTAACTCCTGGTAAAATACTTCCTTATAGTTGCCAAGACCTTCTTCTATGGTGAATCAGAATGGCTTAAAGATGGAAAAGGATGTATTGGCTTATGTAGTATTTCTAGCATTCAAATATTGGAGGGGAAATTGTTAGTTTTAGAATTGTAGAGTTGATTGTTTTTTTGCTAGCTGTCATTGAGGTGCTAAAGAAAGAAAATGACAAACTCAGGTCACCCAATGACCTACTCAAGGCATAATATGAAAGTGAAAAGGCCTCCCTGGCAGCACTAACAGAGCCCATCATCATCTGTAGCCAAAGAGTGGACCATGCTGAGAAACAAGCCCAGAAATTGCTGGTGAATCTAGCAGAGCTGCAAAGAACGCTAATTCATAGCCTTGGCAAGTTGGGAGAAGTGGGGTCCTGAGGACCCAGATGGAGACGTTTGGGTAGATGTGCTTGAATACATTGGACCTGAGGTAACCTAGAACTCTCTATCTCTGCAGAAGTGGCCACTTACTGTGCTTGAGGATAGCAACATTCTAGAAATTACACAGAGTCATCCCTTTGCCTAAAGATTATGCTGAACCCCCCCTCTGAGGAATACCCCTCCTGGCTAGAACCCAATAACTAGGATCAAGTTTTAGGATGGCCCAACTGAGAAATATTGACTCTGCTAAATGAGGTTAGGGTTTATTCAAACTATCCTAGATAGTATATTCATACTATCTAGGAACAATAGGACCTAGATGCTAGGAACCAAGTAAACATGTAGCTGCTGGAACCAAGAAAACATGTCTAGCAGTGTACTTTAAGCATACTGGATCAGATGAGTAGTATATAAAGCTGGATTAAAAGGGTTAGATAATGCAAGGACTCTTTCTCATGATCCAGATTTAACATCCCAGCAAGGACTTGCTCCTAATGCATTGTTGGCATGGCTCCTGGAAAGTTGGAAATAATTATGGTCCACATTAAATTAATAGAAGATGACAGAAAGCCTTTGGCAGAATGTTGAGGAAAAAACAAAATGCTCAGAAAGGTAGATATGCAAGAATGAATGTATTAAATTAGATCAAACTACTCACCAAATAGCTATGCTGCCTGGAAGGGCCTTGAGGACACCCCTTCACTAAGAAAAGCACTTGGTGAGGTAGGAACCAGCAAGAGGGAAGCTCAGTGATGGAGTGATGGTTACCTACTGGAGGCCAATATTGATAACAGGAAATGCTGTTATAAAACTGCACCCCCTGTTGTTATGGGGATGATAGGATTAAAAATAGCAGAGGCAAGTTGGCATTATTTAACCATCAGACACAGAATGAGTGTATTCATCATTATAGGAAGTAAGTTTGAAGGAGAAACAAGGGGGCTTGTCTCTGATTCTCAGGGATCTGTGGCAGTGGCTAATACACCATGGTATTCTTAAAAATCAGGTAAATGGACAACCAACAAGGGGTATCTTAATACACAAAGTCAAAAAAATTTGAAAGCAAATGACCTTATGTTAACAACCCCAGTAGAAAATCATTTTTTTGTTTTGTTTTGTTTTTGAGACAGGGTCTTGCTCTGTTGCCCAGTCATAGCTCACTGCAGCCTCAAAGTCCTGGGCTCAAGCACCCAGGAAATCATTATCCCTCATCTAGTTTTCAGACCTGAGCTTGATTGAAAATGCAGGTGCATTTGAGGAAGGTACCAGCAATGCTACTGCAAGTACAAACAGCAACTATTTACTCTATCCTTCCCCCAAAAGATCTATGGACATTGAGGTAAGGGAGGAATATTCTAAATTTTTTAGAGTTGTTTGTTAGAGAGTCCAAGCTGTCATGATACCAAGGACCTGAAAATCCCATTGTGCTACCCATCAGAGAGAAATGCTGGGTGATAAATGGAGAACTTTTCCAAGACCAGAGGAAACAGACTCTCCTTGTAGTCATTTCCCAACCCTCAGTTTCTAATTGGGATGAATATACTTACAGTCAGGACAGACAATATTATACATTCTAGTCATGATCGGGGCTATTTTGACTCTCCTGTTCTGTGTCACAATATAGTCCAAGGGGATCCTAATGGTCTGTCTGGATATTCCCGCCACATCACAACCCCTCACAGAGGGTCAAGAGAGACAGTGGCAATAAGAAATCCTCCTAGTGGGCAGAGTTTATGTAGTGCATCTGGTCTTCTATCTTACATGGAGAAAGAAGTGACCTATAGTAAGGACATATTCAGACTTCTGGCCAGTGGTAAATTGCTTGGCTGGTCGATCAGTGATTTAGAAAGAGCAAGATTGGAGAGAAAGTCTAAAAAAAGGCATATGGATGGATGCATAGGAGTGGCATGACCTGTGCAGACCTTCATATTCCATATGACTGCCAACCAAAGAAAATGTACTCCATAGGAGGTACTAAACAAGGAGGTGGGCAGGATGAGTCATCCAGTATATGTCAGCCACCCTCTGTACTCATTCATGCCAGTGTGTCCATAGTATATGCTTATATGGACTAGCCATGGTAAAAGAGATGCTGCGTATGCATTGATCCAAAAGCGTGGTCTCGTTCTAACGAGGCTGATATAGCTACTATCGTTGCCAAACGTCCAATTTGTCAGCAGCAGAGATGGATACCGGGCCCTTGATATGTGAACAACTCCCAGGAGAACCAGTCAGCCACTTGGTGGAAAGTTGATGATACCAGTCCACATCCACTCTGGAATGAGCAATAATTTACAGGTTTTCTGGTATGTGTTTCTCTTTCCTCACCTTAATGTCTTGGTCAGTATTTAAGGGCTTACAGTATGTCTGATTTACTGACATTTTATCTTAGATAACATTTCTTCAGACCAAAGGACACATTTTGCAGAAAAACGGGTTTGACATTGAGTGTGTGCCCAAGGAATCACTGGTCCTATTATTTTCGAGATCACCCAGAGCCTGCCAGCCTACTAGCATGTTGCAATGACCAAAGGCATGGCTGAAGTTCCAACCTAAAAATAACACTTTGCTAATTTGAAGAGTTGCCTTCAGATGTGGTACATACCTGTAACCAATGACCATTTTTTACTGTGTTCCTGATAGTTAGAATATATGAATCCAGAAGTGATGAGATGGAAGCAGGAGTAGCCACTGTCACCATCATTCCCAGTGACCCATGTAAAGACTTTGTGCTTTTATCCTTGAAAATTTAAAATTAGAAGGTCTAGAGTTCTAAAGTTATGACTTCCATATGGTCATTTTGAGCTTCTTAAGCCATTAAATTAGCAGACAAGGAAAGAGTTACCATATTGGCAAGGATAATTGACTCTGATCATTATGAGGAGACAGCAATCCTGTATAAAGAAGTGAAACATAATATGTCTTAAATTCTGGAGAGATACTATGGGATCCTTGGTGACCTCAAGTCTTATTTTAACCATGAACAGCCTATAGCCGAACAAGCTACAGTAACAAAGGCTCAGTCACTTGGGGTATAAAGGTATGGGTCACCCCACCATTTAATTAACCCAGAGCAACAGAAATATTGGCCAAAGGCGAGAGAAATCTAGATGAAATGGTAAAGGAAGGAGATGATGAATATAATCTAAGCCTCAGGACAATAGCAGTGGTCATGCTACAGTGAAGGCTGTAGTTTAACTCTCTCCTTCTTTTAAGTATTTATTTTTCCTAGAAATGTTACCAGGCATCATCCCGAAGCACTGGTACAGTGAATTTAATGTGCAAGTTGGATGGATCTGACCACTGAAATGGGTGGATTGTAGCAGACACTGTCTGTGCTTCACACACATTCCCTGGAATCACTTTACCAATTCCGTTCACTCTAATTCCAACAGCCCAAACCTGCATTTGTCATAGCGCTGTCCTCAGCATGTTGGTTGAGCTTATTCCACCTGCACAAATAGAGAGCTGGAAATGCCTGAAAATTTATGTCCCTCCAGGCACAGCCCTTAAACAATAATTGATAATGTGAAGATGCAAATTCTCAACTTGCTCACACCTTGATTGACACAACTCTAAGGTATAATGTACAGTGTCTGGAGAGTATCCCTTTGGGATTGAACTAAGATTATTGTCTGTAGGAGATTCTTACCACATCTGTGATTGGTCTCCTTCTGTTCCCAGTACACCTTCCCTTGAATTTTAGACATACAGCTCCCTGCCTGGGTAATACAGAAGCAATTCCTTCTTTTCTTCTTCTTCCCTCTTGCTATGATTTAAATGTATGTCTGCCTTCAGAATTCATATGTTGGAATTTAAACTCCAAGATGCTGGTATTAGAAGGTGGGGACTTTGGAAATGATTAGGCTATGAGGGCTCTGCCCTCATGAATGGGATTAGTGCCCTTATAAAAGGGCTGGAGGGAACTAGCTGGGCCCTTTTGCCTTTATGCCTTTCATTATGTGGTGATGCAGTAAACTGGTGCCATCTTGGAGGCAGAGAGCAAGACTTCGTCAGACACTGAATCTCCTGACACCTTGATCTTAGACTTCCCAGCCTCTAGAACGGTGAGAAATAAATTTCTGTTGCTTATTAATTACCTAATCTGTGATATTTTGTTGTAGCAGTGGGAACTGATTAAGCCATTCCTCTCCCTCCTCCTCCTCCTCCTTCTTCTGATGTTCAGCATTGATTAACTTGGCCAGTATGGTCCTGCCAAGAACCCAACCATATTAACTATTTAGGGCTTTATTTTGAATTAGACAGAATGCAATTTTAAGGCTTTGAGCAGAGGAATGAATTGATTTTACTTTACTGGATATTTTGTAAAGAAAAAACTCTGCAGGATAAGAGTAGAATCAAGGAAACCAAAAAGGAGGCTGTTGCAGGTAAGAGAGGATGATAATTTGGTTGATAGTGGTAGCAATGGAGGCTGGTAAAAAGTAGCAGATTCTGCATGTAGTTTGAAGGTGGAGCTCAGATTTGATAATTAATTGAATGTGCACCTGAAAGAAAGAAAGATATTAAGAATAATCCCAAGATTTTGGCCTGAATAATTGGAAGAAAGAAATTGCGATTTAGTGAAAAGAGGGTAGAAATAGACATTTTTACACACAACACAACTGTAGATAGGTTAAAAGCAGGTCAATCTTAGCAATGAAAAAGGATCTGAGGTATTTCTTCACTCCTTTTCCTCTCTCATTTATAGTAACATCAGGACTAGAACATGCACCGCCTATGCTTTTGCATATCATTACAGTCCATTTCCATCCAAACTAAATTCAGTACCCCTTTGGTGAAGCCTCCTTAAAGAAAGGGGTCCTCCTCCATACCCAGCCCTCCTGGGCTGCAGCTGATTCTCCTTGGCGTAGTAGCTGTGTCATGAACAGAATGCAGATTCTAGAATTAGACTGAATTCAAAACTTGGCTGCATCACTAGCTCACTTGGGTAAATCAAAAATCTTTTGAACAACTTATCTGTATAAAGGAGATAATAATAGTACCTATATCATGGGATTAAAGGAGAAATAAGAAAATAAGATGATAGGTTTAAATAATTTAGGCTGTAATATTCTGGGAAATATTTAATAACTGAATTTTCAGGTTAAAAAAAAAAGGGACCTGATTCATTGGGTCATGAAGTAACTCAAAATAGAGTTTAAAAGATTTTGCCCAATTAGCTCTGATATGCAGATAGCACAGCACTGAATTTGGCATAGTTCTTCACACATATGTGTTCATAAGTATTAGTTATTCATACATATATAATACTTAGGGACCTCTATTATTTTGTGTGTTTATGTGTCAGTCTCTCCTCCTTTATTGTATACTTCTTGAGGGCGGGGATTATAATTACATGGCTTGGGAAACCTAACAAGATACTCTGACCTCTTTCCTTTGGTCCTTTTCTCACCCCCACTTCAGGTAAAAAGGCTTGTGTCTTTATTATCCTGTATGAGTATGACCATCTTGTTTACCTCCATCTCTCCCGAGGCTAAACTGGATAAACCATCCTTGTTATATCCATTGCCTCATTAAACCTAACCTCCTTTTACCTAAGCCTCCTTTTTTCTGCTTCTTTTTGAAAAATATTAAAATCAGTATGATTGATTTTATGAATAAATGAATGAATTGCTGAACTAAAAATTAAGGTAAGGTGGGGGAATATAAGGAAAATATCAATCTTAACAACTGGTACAACACCAGAACTTTACTTTGGGTGAAAAAAGGCTCTGATCATTAGGCCCTGGAAGATAATGCCTGCAAATAATTAATAACCATAATGATAGAAAAAAGGAAATTGTAACTTAGATATCATGCATTGAGCACTTACTATTAGAGTCATTATTATAAGCATTTTCTATTTATTCTTTAAGTTAATCTTCATATCAGCCCCATGGGATACACAGCATTGTATCTACTTCACAGAAATCAGCAGCAAGGGACACTTGGGGGAGAAATAATACCTGGACCCTTAGTGCTAAGTATGGGTACATACCAATTCAAAACCTCATTGGGTTAGGTTGGAATTAAGGAGAGGGTGTTGTGGCTGCTAGGAATATCTGGCTTAATTAGGACTAATTCAGGAAAGTGGGATAGGCTGAATCTGCATATGGAGGAGGTCAGTGAATCCCTATAGAGAGTTGCAGGAGATGAGGAAGAAGCAGCAAAGGACCATTGTTCATATAAAGATTCCAAATCAACACATATATGGAGAATGGGACTGAGGTGGAGAAACACTACAGCTACACCTCCCATACACTGAGTGCCTTTCCTGAATTTAAATTTTCTTTTATTTTCACAATGCAACTCTGATAGGTAGGTTCTCTTTTCTTTCTTCCTCCCCACTGTCCTCCCCCACCCCCCACTTCTTTTCCTTTCCCTTTTTTTCTTTTTCCTCTCCCTCCTCCTCCTCTTTCTTCTTCTTCTTCTTCCTCCTCCTCTTCCTCTTCCTCTTTCTCTCTCTCTCTCCCCCCCTCCCCCACCCCCATTTCTCTCTCTCGTAAGAATCAGAGCCAGGAGTTAAACTCTGGGCTTCTGAGTTCAAGCCAATATACATTCCATATTGCCTGTTTTAGTCCTATGGAAACATTTATTTTGGGGTGATCTATGAATTAAGTGAGTTAACGTACATGTAGGGGATGAGAACAAAATTTTAAAGTGGAGACTGCTAGATAAAAGCCAAAGGTAATATAATAGACATATTGGTTTCTGCTTATCACATGTCTGGAAAATTATCATCAGTATTATTGTACTCATTCTCAAACACCACCTAAAATCTTGGATTATTTACCAAAATCAGTGCATTTTTTTGTCTCACTTTAATGGGTGTCTCATTTCTTTACTTGATATAGTATTAGTATGATTCTTCCTTCTTACATCATTCCTGGTTTGTGTAAAATGTTCTAATAGCATGTTGATTTCACTTTTAGTCTTTGGGCAGTGACCTCCTATTTTTTCCTTATCTTCATCATAGTTGATCTATAATAATTTCTATGATTATCAGAAACCTAATCAATAAAAACTATTGTCAACATTTGCTTAATACATATCACATGCAGAGAACTGTGCTGTACTAGGACTCCAAATGAAGTAATGTCTATACATGTGCTATCCATACAGTGTCTACTAGCTACATGTGACTATTTAAATTTAAATTATTTAAAATATTCAGTCCTTTAGTACTAGCCACATTTCAAGCCACTCAATAGCCACATATATCATGTCTAGTGGGTACACTATTGAACAGCACAGGTTATAGAACAGACCCACCGTTGTAGAAAGTTCTAACAGAAGGACTGCTATATAACACCAGGAATTAGCATGCTGGTAATTTATGCCTTGAGCTTGTGCTGTTTGGATTCACAATTACTTTTTTCCATTAGACTGGGAGTTCCATATTTTTGTACTGTTGTATAGTCTGTCCAACACTCTCTTTCTTCAGTTCAGTACTTGCTACATGAAAGCTGCTGCATAAATAAATGTGAACAAAAGGAGAGGAAAAAATTTCAGAACTCACTTTACAGAGAGGTGAGTGATTCAGATCTGTCCATTTTAAAATTTTTCATGTTTATTTTTTAATTAGTATTCATCCAGCTAAGTTTTCACTCATTTGTATAAAGAAAACCTTCAAAGATTTTGATGAACTAGAATAAGAAGAAAAAAATGATTAAATATCATCTTCTATTTGACATAATCACATATAAAGGGGTTAAAATTGTGTTTGTGCTTAACCAATAAACACTCTTCAGGATTATTTAGCTCCTAAAATATGGTTTAAATACATGATTTTATTAAGAAAAAAATAAATTTAGGTACCAAACCTGGTACCATAGTTTTTTTATATACACCATAGTTAGTGCAACAGAACGCTTCTTTCCAGGTTGCCCAAAAATCATTGATCTTGGTGATTATGTTAGGCAGGACTCCTGTTTGCAAGTGACAAAATCTCAAGCTGAATTAATCAGACAAATCAGGGAATATTTTAACTTAATGAATATAAGGACTAGATAAACATCCAATATATAGGAAGGGCAGGGGTGCAGTTGAGGCTTAGGAACTTCTAGAAACAGGGCTTGATGGACTGCAGGATTCTCTTTATATATTAACTAAAGTTCCATTTGTCTACTGAAACCATTTTTCTCAATATATTATAAACATTTTCTCTCCATGGTAGAAAACATGGCTTTTAATGGCTTCTGTGTTTTTTATCTTCAGATTTCAAGTCTTAGAGATGAACTCATCCTAATTAGTCTGGTATGGCCAAGTTCCCAAGCCTGGACCAATGAACTTCAGCCAGGAATCAGAGAACTGTATTTTTACCAGCTTTAGTCAGGGTGTCACTCCTAGGCCAATAATGGTGCTTAGAAGATGGACTCTTGAAAATATGGCCACTATTGAGAAAATTGTGGATAGGGGGAATTTTAGAAGAAGGAGAGTGTTGGACAGACCAAACAATAGATACCCAGTACAAGAATATAAAGAGATAGTTCCCAGTTCTACATCAAGTTTGCTTTGGAGACCCAGCAATCTCCTTCATATGGTTCATAATGATCCTTGGGTACCAAATGTCAGATTGCAGCAGGCTCTTCAAGCAGGTCAGATCTACCAGGTACAGTTCTACCGTTGTTTGTTATCCCTTCTCACAAAATGAGCCCTGTTAGTATTCACAAAAACACTTGATATAATGAAATCAACTATTTACTCAACACCAAAGGCAGTGTTAGATATTAATTAACCCTTATTTTTTGCTACAGAAAAAATAATAACAATAGTTCTCTCTTCTTTTTTTGCTAGGACTGTGATTTAGCAGTAGTTTCATTCCTGAGTCTCTTTCTTTAATAGGATAAGACCTTTAACAAATATCTACAAATTACATTAATATTTTCCTTCTCAATCCTTGCCCTTTCCACCTATTGCCTTCACTCTGTCTTTCAAATCACATTGGGTCATGCAGAGGACACATGCTAGATGTTCAGATTCCAGAATTACAAGCTTTGCAGCCAATTTGTATCTGCATAAAAGCAGATTCCTTACAGACATTAGACACACACAGCAGTATTCAGTTTGCCAACTTTATTGCTGTTCATTTCACCATCCTACTGTAGTTCTTGTTGAAATGCATAACATAAATCTCAGCAGTATAAAAGTAGTATCCCATAAGAGCTCACCAAAGAAATATGTTATTATCTTATTCTATGATACTCATCAATGGTGTGGTATTTGTTAAACATTTTATGATTTAGAAACAAAGCATGATAAAGTCTGATTGAATATTTTAACTAGTTATCTTGAAAGATGACAAGAAATCTAGACGCCTATTAAAAATAGAAGGCAAGGCAAAAATATATAGATCTTTTATTTTGGGTAGGAGTGCTATGCCAGCAATACTGTCAAAATACCTGGGTATAAATGTGGCAGCATAATGAAAATGCTTGGATAGGTAGAGACTATCCCATATATTTTAAAACAGACAGACACAAACAAACACTCCATATACAATGTGTTCACATTCCAGGGCCCATTCTGTGACTTGCTGAACCAGCTAATGGGTTACTCCATATTTGAAGATTTACACTGAGCTTTTGCTTTACAATTTTCCTTGTACTGCAGGAGTTACTGATGCTGATTGAACTCAGTGGCTCAATAAACAACTTTGCTTCTCAAAAAAATACACCCTCTTTGCTAGCAAGATGTTTGGAATCATTCCAAGAAAAACAAAATTCTGGTCAATGGAGAGAAGGGACCACATTGAAAGGTATGCACTCCTATTTTCACTCTGGTCATAAATCATTATCCACTCTGGCATTGATTAATTGGTCTTTCTCAAATCCTCCAGAATTCTTATAAAAATATGGGATAAAGGACAATTACACTATTAGCAACAGACAGAAAGAGATACATTTTCAAAATGTTGTCTAGAGATAACAGTACATTGACAAACATGTGCCACATTCCAAGAAGCATTTTGGTTATTTACATTTTTAATGTGATTTAGTTCCTTTTGTCAAAGTCTTCATTCACCCCCTTTCTTATCTCAGGTCTACAACCAAACCTGAGAAGGTGAGGATGACATGTTCTACATTTTCCGCCTGTCAGTGTGACACCAGAACATCCCGGCTCCATTGAAGATTTCTGTGTTATTCTGTTCTAATTCTTCAGGGTTTCTTGCTAATGATCAAGTTTTGCATTGGTAATTTAAACGAGTATCGCAAATAGATTAGAAATGGGCTAAAACAGCTGTCTGAATGTTACATATGGTCAGTCTCATGGTGATTAGGCTCAGAAGTCTCACGATACTTTCATTTTGAGAATTAATAAGCTTTTCATTTGAGGACTAATGTTTTCTTATTTCTGCTTACTGTTCATCCACTTTTTTTCTCACCTTCCTTTATCCCTCAATGACTACATTTCTTTCAAATTTTTGTTTGTTTGTTTTAAAGAACATTTGTCAATTTACTTTATAGTTTAATAGTTACCATCCTCAGTAATACATATTGCTCAGTAAAGAATGGATATTTATATAAATTTATAAAGGCAAAAATGCACAGGGAAAGAAAATGAAATAGACCAACAGATCACATTCAGAAGTTCAGATAGAGAATGATGTATGTACATACAGACACTTGGTATATGACAAAGTTAGTGTTATATATGAATGGCTTAACAAATGGCATTGGGTAGACTGGCTAATTATATGGATGATAAGAAATCTAGATGCCTATTTTATAGGATGGAAAAAATTTAAGCTCAGGTAGATTAAAGAAGAGTGGGAGGTAATACTATAAATCTTATAAAAATTTAGGATCATATTCTCACTCCAACCTTGGAGTGAATAAAGGTTTCACGAGATCTCAAAAGCAAAAAGCCTGAAGTAGATATTAAGTTTAGCTAGATTAAAACTAAATGAACAGTATAGATTAAATTTAAATCGTTCTGTCATGATAGTAAACCATCTCAGTTCCAAAATTTTAGGGGATTTAAAAAAAGAAAGAAAGAAATGGGCAGATTACTGATGTTCTTAAATTTTAAAGCCTTTTATTCATCAATTTCCAAAGAAAATGCCACATAAATTCACAAAACTGAGGTTTTTAATGAATTACCAAAAAAACAAGAGAATAGTCAAAATATCATCACATGTCTATATTTTAAGTACAAATGCTTATATAGCACAACCTGTGGCAAAGCATTGTTCTAAATACTGTTACAAATGTTAAGCACTCGAATCATCATAATAATGTGAAGATGGTACTATTATGATAATTCACATTTTACAAATGAAAAAAAAGTAAAAAGAGATTATTTTACTTGCCCCAGGTTTGACAATGAGGACATAGACTCACTGAGATATGAATCCAGGCAGTTTGGCTACAGATCTGCCCTGTCAACAACTACTGTGTATTGCTTCCCTCAAAATTTTATATATTATAAGTAGCATTTAACATTATAATACTCTACCTTCTGGAAAATTTTTGTCTTTTTCTTTGATGTTTTTCTTAAACATCTCAAATATGTTAGTTACAGTGATGGAAAAAGAAAGCAAATATTCCACTTAGTGGCAATTTATTTCTAGCACACCAATGTAATTTTGTAACAAAAATTACTGTATGTTTCTACAATTACAATATATTTTCATTCTACTTCTTTTGATGTTTTTCCTAATTAATCTATAAATTAATAAATATAGCTAAGTAATTATTACCTTTTTCAAATATTTTAAAATTAGCATAAAAATACAATGAGTGCAAATATTAAATAAGATGAAAGTACATTTGGAAGAATATGGATATGGATTGGATGAGATGAAATTAATAGCACAAATGTGGAACACATGTAGGCTCTTTACAAATATCAATAGAATAAGTCAGTGAGTACTGAAATTCATGCAACAGCTTTAGTCTTTTTGGGGTATAATTAGCAACTGAAATACTATAATATTTAAAAGCATAAAAATATGAATTACTAATCTGAGAGACAAGGGCCACATAGAAGTATAAGAATATGCTAGAGAAAAGACTGTAATTTTGCATAGATCTACAAATACACGTCCTTTTTAAGTTGTAGAATAATAACGTATCAGTGTTGGAAAGGAAAGGTTCTTGTATATCATCTAGTCAAAAAACCTATCCAACTGTTTATTCCCTTATGCTACGATCCTGACAAGTAAGCAATCATGCTCTTTGAAGAGCTCTTGACATAGGAAACCCAAGACTTCCTGATTGAAATGGTTCAGTGAAAAATGAAGCTGGTTAAGATTCAGGCTTCCTTGATTCTAGTTTGGGCTGAGCCATTCAAAAGTGGAGGAGCAAATCATTTGACCTTGCTTGGTCCATGTTTCCTTCTCTGGAAAATAAAGGAATTTAACATGATAACTTTAAGACACGATTCTACCAATATTAAACCTTCTCATTCCATAGTGTATTTTTTGGATAGATTTTCACTATAAAAGTCTTTCTTATAGTAACCAAAATTGATTGCCATGTTATTATCACCAAAAATTTAGTGATAACCCTTTAAGAAGTAATTGCTCTTTGTGCTTGTGCTCTACTTGGCTTCGGTTAGGGTGTCCATAAGACTGGGAGCTGAAGTTGTGTTTACTCAGACTTCAGGTGGTTGATGCTGGTTGTTGACTGCACCTTAGTGAGGGCTGGAGGCCAGAATATTTACAGGTGGCCTCTCCTTGTGACAAGAGATTCTTTTCTCACAAAATAGTGGCTGGGTTTCAAGGCTAATTGTCCCAAGAGCCAATTGGGGATATTCTGTCACCTTGAATAACCTAACTGAGGAAGTCATTCAGTGTCACTTCTTCCTCAATCTGTTCATGAGAAGTAAGTCACCAAATTTGCACTTAATTCAAGGTGAGGAGAATCATACACCACCTTTTCATGGGAGCAGTCATAGTCCTCTATGTAAATTAAATATGTAAATGTTTACATGTTTAAATATTAATATATTCTCTTAAATTTTCTTTTTTTCTTTGCAAAAATGCATTCTTTAGTTTCTTTACACTTTTCTATCAGGCTACGTTTTGGGTTCCCTACACCATTCTTGTGACCTTACTTCAAAAAATATTCTTTTCATTGGCTTTGTTAAATGAGACTGCTCTTCTCAAAGTCATGAAGCAGTAATTCCCAAAATATGGTCCTGAGATCCCTGGGTGGTCCCTAAGATATTTTCAGAGGTCTTCAAGGTCATTGTGTTCCTAATAATACTAAGGCATTATTTTTCTGTTTCACACTCATTATCTCAAGCACATACTGAGAAGTTTTCCAATCCTACATGACAAAAGGTAGCTCTGTTAAAAAACCTTTTTCAGAAAAAGGTAAAACCTTGACTCTTCTTAGATATGAAATGATCATGCATTTAAAATTTTACTCTGCTTTTATCAGGTTACTAATAGTGGTCCAAATATTTCCCCTTATTTTAGGTACTTTTTATATTTCTTTAAAACTTAGGTCATTCCAATTCAAAGATTCTC
Source organism: Daubentonia madagascariensis (assembly GCA_023783475.1). Classification (NCBI taxonomy): domain Eukaryota; kingdom Metazoa; phylum Chordata; class Mammalia; order Primates; family Daubentoniidae; genus Daubentonia; species Daubentonia madagascariensis. The sequence goes on along the minus strand of JAKFHU010001684.1, from coordinate 15,144,416 downwards.
TGAGTGTTTAGAAATTTAGTGAATAATTCTCTGTTTACTTTAGGCTTGACATTTCTTATTTTAATCTTTTATGTGCACTCCTTGGCCTATCGAAGTTGCTACACTCATCTTTGATGATTTTAGATCCGGACCATTACATGCTCTAACATCTCCTGCCTCTCATTTTTTTAAGCCTGATGGAATATTGCTTGGACCCCTAGAATAGTGGTTTTTGAAGTGTGGTTCAATTACCACACAAATCAGAATTCCTTGTTTTGCTTGCTAAAAAATGCACATTCCAGGCAGGATCGAAATATCTGGTTTGAGTTGAATTTCTATTATTTGTAACCAAAACATTTCTAACTGACATTTTTATATTAAGCCCTTCAGGAGTTTTAGCTATCCTACACATTTAGTCCTCATAAAACATTATTAGCGCTATTTAACAATTGAGGACACTAAAAAACTACCTCAGGGTCACACAGCTAGTTATTTTCAGAGCTGGGAATCAAATAACACCCTTGTTTATTTCTGTTTCTCCCTCTTAATGTCTCATATGCAGATTAAACACCTGAGGGGTGTTAAGACCAGCTTGGTGACCAAAAATAACTCTCATTGGCCCAGCCTCAGAGTCTGAAGTCCTCAGCATTCTCCAGTTTTTTCAGTTAAAGGCAGCTGCTTAAATGCAAATTATATCTGGGAAGGTGTCACATTAATAGCTACTACCAGCTATTAACTCCTAAACACAAATCAATGTTCTTGTTCTCCAGACTAGACAGGATTCTAAAAGAATCTATAGTTTGAAGAAAATTTTTGAACTGAGCATAAGGGAAATGAGAAGGGTGGGGAGCATAAGGATGCTGTCACGATGGGGGCCTTGAACAAGTGACAGACTATAAGTGCTGCGAGGTAAGCAGGCCATGACACATGCAGGTAGGACACGGGAACAATCTGAAAGGGCTGTTAGGAATGATAAAAGCAAAGCTTGTCTGCTTTACATTTCTGCATACAACCGTCTTGAATTCTGGCATTGATTTTGACCATACCTAAGTCTTCATGATAAAACTCAGGAAATTACCCTCCCTCTTGTGTGTAGTGTGTGTTAAATATGAAGAATTAATCCCAGACTGCCAAACCTAATTCACATACGGTCCCAGCATGAGCTCACATTCGATGATCATTAACATCTTTAACCTGTGCTTCAATTTATTTAATGAATAATTATATCTTACTTCCTTAGAATACTGGACAATTGGACCTTTCTTCTTAGTGTCATAGACATATGCAATGTAAAATATGATGTTAAAAGGATTAAATAATATAATAAACATTACCTTGTTGCTTTGTTGTCACAATCATAACATAATGCACAACATAAGATAATGAAATGATGTTGGAAAGGTATTGCAGAAACAACTCTAGATTCATCATTTTCCCCATGAATTACTCATACAAACAGATTTCACAAACCAATAAAGTATTTTGGAAGCTTCATAAATTACAAAAGTACTTGTTAAGTTAAAAAATAAGTGACAGAGCTATTTGAGCCATAGTGGCTAATGTCAGTGCCTAATAAATTTGTTATAAAATGTTACAGGAATTTTTAAAAAGATCATCACTTAGGCTTGGATTAACAATAAAAAAAACAGGAGCTTTTCCTAAAGCTCTAGGTGAACAATGGCACTTGAAAATGAAACACTGGCAAATTGCCCAACTCCTGTGGGAAAAGGAGGAAGAAGGCAGCAGCATCTTTGTAAGCAATCACACTATAAAAGGCAGGCTTCTTCCTAGGGCATTAACAACATCTCAACAGGACTCAGAGAGTTTTGTCAAGAGCCACAATTTACACAATAATTACACTCATTGGAGCAAATACTGATCCTAAATTGCCTCCTACTTCTTGTCCTCTCCCCAAATCAAATGTTTTGTCTATGTTCCCAAGTTGTTTTAAAGGATTAGTCTATTCATATATTCATTTAACAAATAGTAGCTTGTGTATGTGTGTGTGTGTGTGTGTTTTATTTTTCCAAGCCATCAATTCATAGAGCTGACACCATGTTCCTTTCTATTAATGTATGAAAAGAAATAAAAAGAATATGATCACAGAAGCTTTTGACATACCTAAGCATACTGTTCTTATATTCCTAAAAAATACACATATTTTTGAAAAGTGTGGCTAAGCATGCTAATCATCATTTTTTAGGAAACACAAAACCAAAGGCAATGAAAGACAACTTAGATTTATGTGGAAATGGCAAAGATTATACTGTGCATTTTACAAGACAAAGGTAGTTTTTCCAGACTATTAGTTGCTGATTTTTCAAGGACATATGTAAAGCTATCATTTTTCCAGATGAGTAGGATGAGGGAGAGAAGTGCATTTGCTGCAGCCGATGCTCATATACTTACTGTTGCTGTTCACAAAACATTCGTCTATGTGTTTATCTTGACAACATGGGAATTCAATGAACCTATGATCAGACTCGGCCTTCATAATGCCATGAAAGACAAGTCATTTTGGTTCACTATAGCTCATACTATTGATGTCCAAGCTCATTATGCATTATTAACTTCTTTATGGTGTTGGGACACCAAAGAGAAATCCTGTTAAGAAGCACAAAGTGCAAAACAGGATCAGTGGGATATTGTAATCAGGTGAAGGAGGAACTAAAGTGCCTGGGAAAAGACCTCCAGATGGTGATGAAAAAAAGATGACCTCCAATGGAGATGCTACACAAACTCCTGGAGGGGAGCCTTGTGGCCACAAGCTGGGAAGGGAACTCAGAAGAAGAAGAAAGAGCAGCCAATATTTCCTTCTAGGTAGAGATAAGGTCAAAAGCCTCCTTGGGGATAAAGTACAAACCCTTCAAGGGAAAGAAGTTTGTTGATTACCTGTGGATTTCCACCACTCATGCACACTCCCCACTCCTGAATTAGGTGTTGCACATATGCATGAAAATATCCTTGCCTGTGGAATTTATGAGTGTGAGCACCTCAGTATCATGTACTGAATTCTGTTGTTCCTTCAATATTCTAAAGAAGCAAACCTAATTCACATTCCAGAAATTCTCACTTTGAGGCAAATTGAATGGTTTTATATGAGAGGGCCTTTTCATTTCTGCTTCTAGGAAAAACACCAATGATTTATCTATTTACTTAACAATATTTATATCCTCTCTTAAGTTTATCTTCTCATAGGGTTTGGGAATAAAATAAATTAATATTTGTTTTAATATCTAAAATTGTGATATTATATCTCTATAATATTCTCTATAAATTCTCTATAAATTTCTCTATAAATGTGAATTTATTCTCTATAAATGTGAATTATTTTTATCACTTTATTGATAATGAAATTTATGCATTACCTATTAAACTGATGTAAAAATTCCACTATGAAACGATAAGGCAACTGCTTATTGGATGCCACCACTACATTCTAGGTTTTCATCCTTGTTGACAACAGGTCCCAGAACTATGAAATGAGATTATCTTTTAAAAAGTGGAAATTAATATGTAATGGCTAAAAGTGATTGACTATCAGTAGCATTTCCCCAACCTAAAAGAAATAATAAATACTGACTTGAGAGTTCTAATGACATGCTCCTATATCTGATTGGAAGCTATATATTAACAATTTTTTAAAATTAACTGAAGCTCTAATGTAACCTATCCTATCTAATTACAAACAAAGACACAATTACATGCAAATATATAAATAAAAACAAGTTCAGAAATAAATATATTTCAACAGGAGAAAAGTTATAGGCACGTGATTTAGAAACCAAGACTTTAGATAGTAAGACTGTCTGTCTCTAAAATTTACAATGATGCCATGAGACAATCCTTCAATCTGGCAAACTTAACCCTACCTATGATTTGAGCTGAGCTTGAATTATCACATTACCTACTTGAAAAAAGCCAGAATGAATCATGAGGTCAATAGTGTTCTAAATTTCTGTAAATTAGAGTAGTCGCTATCACCATAGCACATATATAGTAACCTCAAAAAAAGCCCAATTAGTGAGATTGATGTGTGTGTGTATGTGTGTGTGTGTGTGTGTGTGTGTGTGTTTGTGTATGTGAACAAAGAGGGGTCATGGTTAATAGGAGTAATTTCTTCCATTACATATTCTCTGGAGAAATGCAGTAGGGAAGGGATGAGAGATGTGAAGCACCATGGGATGTTTGGAAGATAGAACCATTCTGGTCTCACCTGGAACATCAGCTGTGAGGTATCACAGGAATGAAAGATTAGAGGAAGCAGCCACACTTTACCTGCCAGGGGAAGCTGGCTGGGACATTTTATCACCCTACAAGCAAATCTTATCTTCTCATTTTAAGAAAATCTCTCTTAATAAAGTATTTACTTTTTGGAACACCATCATTTGCCACTGCAAAATAGGAAGGCAATTAAAAAGAAGTAGATGCCAGAAAGCTCTCTGCTCTCCCTCTATTTGCCTAAAAGCAGGATATAGATTTACAAAGACAAAGGGTAGACTGCCCTCTCTTCTACTAACAGGAACAAAGGTTAACCAGTAAAGACAACTTTAAACCCTTATCTGCCTGGAGATGGTAACAGTGGAATCTACGTGAACAAACCTGATTAACTATCTTCACCTGTCATTCGTTTGCCTTCCCACAAGTTACTGCCCCTACAGACTCAAAGTCCTTTTCCTTTGTCTTGTCACATCTCTAAAAACTTACTGTTCTTCATTTAAGATGCTATATAAGCTGGAATTCAAAGCCATCTCTTTGAGGATTATTCATTTCCTGGATATCCCTCATGTATATATGAGATATATGTTGATAAACTTCTGTTTGTTTTTTTCTTATTAATCTGTCTTTTGTTGCATGGGTCCTTTCCAATTAAGAACATAAAATGGTTGAAGAAAAAATTATTTTTCTTTCCCTTCACCTGATGTTAGCGATACACAATTACAGTAATTTAGGTGTTAGTTTATTGAGGGTAAAGATTTTCTTACTTATCTCTAATTTTCTATTCTTAGCAGTGTACTTGGAAAGACCTGGCACTCAGTAAATATGGGAAGTAAAAGAAGTGAGAAAAAAAAAAGATTCATAAACCTGAGACCAGCAATTGACCTGCTGAGGGAATCTGCCTCCCTCTACCAGGACCCATGATAAAGATTCTTCTCCATCTCCAACTTCGGGGAGGTGTCTCTCTGGCAAAGAGGAGTAGCTTCTGAAGATGTATCCCAGGAGTGGGTACAGGATTAGCTATTGTCTTGTGTAGCTGCTTAGCATCAGCTTGAAAGGAATGCTGTATCTGAAAAATTAGGTGAGGGAATGCTGAACTAAATAGTCTCTGAATCTCTAAGCTCCCGTCATCTCTAACATTCCAAGGCTATATCCAATTGTATATTGGTTAGATGCAGACCATATTATTGATGCTTAATGATTTCATTAACAACAGAAGTCTCATTAGAGTAAGGTGCTAAAAATGAAATGTACCATTCCTTAATAACCTGTAAAAGAATCTGAAATGGTCTTAATTTAATTTAGCTTTAAGGAATGGTAGGACTATATAGCAAGCTGTGAGTAATCTGCTTTATATCACTGCAAAAGTGCTGTGTATTCAAGTCGGGGGGAGAGAACATTTCAGTCTCTTCCGTGGGTATAGATTAGTGTAGTCATTAGCACAGCTTTATAAATCCACCAGCTTAGAGTTACAGAAGGCTAGAAGGTCGCAGGCTGAAATTTCTCAGAGGCCAGACTAACAGAATCATTTCAGAAACAGTTTTAGAGTTTCTCCTTGAACTCATGCTTTCTGCATTAGACTATTTACATTTTTGACACACATTGTGTCAGTCAAGTGATAGAAGATAGACATCAAGTGCTTGAGGGTCCTAATATGCCATTTAGGAGGGAGCCTCCAGCTGTGGCAATGAAAATGTAAGGGAAGAATACAATCTTTTTTAAAGAACCCTTTGAAACATAAAAGAAAAATTACAGTGTGCCTTGCTGCTTGATTGTCTCCTGTACAAAGGCAACTGACACTGACTTGAGTCTGTGGCCTTGCAGCCCACGTGCCTGCCAGACGATCTAAATTACTCAGCCTTGAAATGAGAAAACTTAGGCCTAGTATTGTATGTAGACTGATGCAGACATTTGGTTGTTTTCAATCAAAGTTCCATACATGTCCCTCAGTCCTCTCTTCTCCCCACCACCTTAAAACAAAATAAAATAAAACCTGACATTAAAAAATGCTGTCTTGATTCTTGCTGAGCATTGTCAGTTGAAAACTACATTGCTTTTATTTAAAAAATTGTACTAATCTGTTCCTGATAATCACAATATAAGTATCGAGCTTCAAGTGTGTCATTAGTAAGCTTATAACTGCAATTTGCAACTCTTTTTCCACAATGTCATCAATTCTGAATTTTGTACTAGATATAATCAAATGCTGCTAGCTAAACATTCCTTGAGAATCTGACTATTTCCATATGAGTAAAGCTTTTAGCTAGAGAGAAATATGTCTACTCCATTCAGTTTATGCTAGTTGCCAGCTTCCCTGAAGAAGTAAGGTGCAACAGATGAATTTGACTCCGTGCATGCCATTTACAGGATGAGAGCTAATTTGTGTTACCAAATCTCATCCATCTACCACTTCCCTGACTAAATAGATTAGCCCAGATGAGTCTTATGAGAGATTTTTTTCTATCAGAGGCTTAGTACCAATATCTGAATTAGAGATACTTTGTTCATTTTAATTCAAATATGTAGAAAGCAGGTAAACAGTATTTATTGAGTGTCCACATAGTGATCAAAGGCATCACACTGTTGGCAATATTCTCAAATTTGAGTACGCATCAGATCCCTTAGGTGATTGGTTGTTAAAAATACAGATGCTAGGGCCTCTTCTCACATCTATGGAATTAGAGTCTCAAGAGGTGAGCCTGAAATGTCTACGTGATATGGGTGGACCTGGGTTTATATTTGAAAACATTGGTTTATGATCTACATAGAATCCATCAGCATGAAATAATAAAAAAAATGTACTGGATTTAGATGAAAATTACCTTGATTACATTCTTAGTTCCTTGGTTTGTTAATTGTGTTCTTGCCCCATTAAATTAGTACCTTAGCTTTTTTATCAGTAAAACAAGCAAAAACAAGGAGGGGCTAAAATAGTATGACTTTAACCTTAAGGATCTGTCTAGCAATGGACCAACTCATTTTTTAATGTGTGTTTTAAATAAATTTTAGTCCTATTTTTTTTTACTGTTTTTAGAAAAAAAATCTAGACTCAGGTAGTATTCAGGAAAATTTCATTGAAATAATGTTCACTCTACAGTGTTCTTTGATACACTGTAATTCTAAAGTAGAGATACAAGAAAATGAACTCCACTTTTGTGTACATAGATTTGAAATACATCAATATTAGCAATATGGTGCATGGCCAAAAATGGGTTCTGGTACTAGTGAAATAAACAAATAAGCAAAAGAAAAAAAAACTGTCTTAGACTCCAGAAATTACGGCATGGTCAAAGAAATAAAATAAAATTTTGAGTTTGGTAATGATGTACAATATATTTGAGGTCTAGGCCTTTTTCCAGAACTCGGATCCTGATAATTTCTACCATTCACCCCCAACCTCAAAGTTAAATGTCAAAAGAGAAAAAAATTTACAAAAATGTGCCCTTTTTCGAAAATTATACTCTTTATTCCAAAGCCAAATTAACTCCAGAGTTAATAGCTTATTTTATTTTATTTCCTTACTGTGAAGGAATGTATTTAGCTATTATGGTTGTTGCAGGGTGAATGTCAAGCATATTGCATTTCAAGGAGGAGTTAAGCTTCTTGAAATTTCCCCATTTGTAGACACTCTCCTACCACCACCACTTAAACAAAAAGAACATTCAGATAAAAAAACACTTTTTGTGTACTATACCCATGCCTGTCTATTAGTAGGGCATTTAATAAAATGGATGGAATTTTATGTACCATCTTTACAAAAGTGACTTTATATATGCAACTTGGCAAGGGTGAGTTTAAGAGTTAGGAACAGGCGTCAGAATAATTTATGATTTTTCAGGATCTTATCGATTTTTTGAATCTCCTTTGTTCTATAATATTTTCTAGTCTTTATTTCTAATTCAGATCTTATCAAAAGTTAATACAAACCAGACTAATGACGTTGTCTTCAGAATCAGAGTAGTACAAAACTAGGCATTTGGCAATTCATCTGTGGATTCGTTTTGCACCTGCACAATTCCTTTCTGAGTTATGTACTTGGAGGCTTAATGCCATGCTGAAGGGTAGATCAAGGTGTACCCTGGCAGCAACCATCTAAGTAAATTTCCAGCACCTGCAAATATTAATTGTTAGTTGAATTTGGACAGCTGAGGTAGGTGAGTTTTTTTTTTCCTTTTTATCCCTGTGTAGTTCCAATCACAATTATGGGTAACTAGATGACATTAATAAATGCAAATGCACTTCTAGGTCATGTTAGTTTCTACAATATTGAAGAGAGGAAATGATATTCTCCTTAACTAGTGATTAAAATTGCGATTTATTATAATTAAGAGAGAGAAAAAATTACCGTGTTAAACATCAATGATGATACAGTGTCTAAGAAGGAATTAAATACTAAAATGCATACATAAATCTCTGACTAACACTGGTAAGACTTTCAAGTTGAGGAGGAGACAGAGCTGAGAAGGCCAGAAGCAAATTCTATAAGAAGACTCAAAATGTGGCATTTGTTTTCCTGGTGTGAATGGTACCTCGGTGTCTGCCAGATGTCAGTAGATCTTTGGTAACTATATCTGTTTAGGGGCATGAAGAGATTATATGTGAACCAATTTCCTTTCTTTATTTTCATCATTCAGCAGAATGAGTAGTGCAAATTAGAAACCCATAAATATTTGCTGAGTGAAGAAGTAAGTCAATAAAGCATTTCTCAACTTTTTTTTCTGAAGAAGATGATCAGACAGAGCCTGAAGGTATGAAAATGGAAGGTTCTCCTTTACTTTAACCATCTGAAAATATTCCTCAACTTTTGGCTAGTATTCACTTTTATTACCAAATTCATAAATAACAAGCATTTTAAAAAATTAGTTTTCAACATGCGAAAGAGGAGTGGGAACTAATGTATTTTCTGGGAACCAGACTAGGCATGCTACATACATTCTTTCATGAGATAAACATCATATCTCCCATTTTACAGATAGTGAAGCTGAGGCTTGAAGAAAAGGACTAGCTGGTGAACTGAAACGTTGTTAAGTGGCAAAAAGTACTTAACATCTTTTAGGAGTGGGACACCTAAAAGGCACTAGAAGTAGCTTTAAAAAATACTAGAACAAAACATTTTTGAATGGCTCTTTTATACAGTCTATGGTGGGCTATTGTATAATTAAGTAATACATGTCCTTATTTTGGTTTTAGTCCTGAGCATCCATGCTTTGAAATTAAATCAGTGTTCAAAATTAAATATTAATGCACACATACACATAGGTACAAATAAAATGGAAAAGCAGATAGATTTGTAAACAATCTAGTAATAAAACATTAGATTTTACATTTTATTAAGAATCATTCACTTGCTATTGTAGCAACTATATGGAGTCTCAAATGAGTAAGACACAAGACTCACTGTTGGGCTTAAAGAAATGAAGATAAGAGATAATTAGAAGGAATGACTGTACTAAATCATAAGGACTATCATAGAGATTTGTAAATAATCTATATAAGCAGAAGGTAGCGACAACCTTTCCATTAAGAGAGCATATGCGAGGAAAACAATGCAATCAGGAATAACCTGGAATACTCTCTTTCTAACTCAGAATATTGTTTGTTTAGTGAAGTTTATCTCCTTCTTATTGTGCTCAAATGCATTAGAAATTGAAAACTACAGTGCTCAATTATAAAGATACCAAACAGGGGAGAAGGAGCCAAGATAGCCGACTAGAGACATAGCTGGTTAAACTGTTCGGCTGAAGGGTAGAAGGTTGGACTGAGGAGAGCAGAGAACAGTTGTGGCTCAGATGTGGATCACAGGGAGAGACAGCAGAGGTGTCTGGGAACCCCACTGAGAAGGGCTGTGAAACTGAGAAAGAGGAAGAAAGAGAAGAGAGGACAGCAGCACAGACCAAATCCAGAGAGGCCTGAAAGGGTAAGTGGGGCTCCCCTTCCCAACTTGGGTGACTCTGGTGAGCAGTGGGACACAAAACCCTCACCCCCTGGGACAGCATCATGAGAGACAAGAAAGCCAGCATTCTTACATTTAGACATGTCCTCTTCTGCATCTCCTTCATTCCTGTCATCACAGAAAGAAATTTTGGCCTAAGCTGGATTATAGCCATGGCCCCTCCCCACCATAGTAACTGCAGGAGTGCTCTGTGCTGAGAAGCCTGTTTCTCTGCAGTGTGGGTGCGTTACCAGCTGAGCCTGCCACTAAGAGTGGAGCCTCAGCAGGGACATTTCACAGACTCACCCACTGGCAGCTTGGACAGGTGCATGGGACCTGGTGCCTCCAGGACACAAGGCAGTGCAGGGAGAACATGGCCCCTTCCCCCCCATAGCAACTGTAAGAATGCTTGGTGCTGAGAAGCTTGTTTCACTGTGACAGAGGTGTGATCCCAGCTGAGTCTACCACTGAGAATAGAGCTGCTGCAGCAGTGTAACACAAGAGGTTCATCAGGCCTGCTAGAGTATCCCAAAGGCAACTCAGGACTAGCACTCCTCTCCCTGGCATGGTCAGGGATCAATCAGGGGCTCAGAGACAGGTCCATAAGCCAGCCTTAGCACCCTCAGCTCTCGACTGAGAGACAAGATGAGAAGAAACCAGCAAAAGAACTCAGGAAATATGAAAAATCAAAGTGAAAGGACACCCCCAAAAGAAAACAATAACTCCTTACCAATGGATGCCAACCTAAATGAAAACATTAAAATGACAGATAAAGAATTTCAAATATGGATTGTAAGGAAGCTCAATGAAATACAAGAGAATGCAGAAATCCAACACAAAGAAGTCACAAAAACAATGCAGGAAATGAATGAAAAATTCTCTAAAATCGAATTATTAAAGAAAAAACAAATAGAACATTTGGAAAAGAAAAATTCATTCAATGAATTACAAAACACAGTGGAAAGCCTTAAGAATAGGCTAGTTCAGGCACAAGAAAGAATCTCAGAGTTTGAAGATAATAACCTTGAGCTAAACAAGTCAGTTGAACAGAGAAACAAGAGGAACAAACAAAAACTAAAAGAAATGTGGGATTATGTAAAGAGGTCTAACATAAGAGTCATAAGCATCCCTGAGGGCAAAGAAGAAGATACACAAGGGTTGGAATATCTATTCAAAGGAATAATTGAGGAAAATATCCCTGACCTTGCTAAAAATCTAGATATCAAGATAAAAGAAGCTGAAAGGACTCCTGGGAGATTCATCCCAAAGAGGCAATCACCACGACACACAATCATTAAACTGACCAAAGTAAACACAACAGGGGTACTACTAGAAGCTGTTAGGAAAAAGATCAGGTAACTTACAAAGGAAAACACAAGTGCAGACTTATCAACTGAGACCTTACAAGCCAAAAGGGACTGGGGTCCCACTCACAGTCTTCTGAAGCAGAATAATAGCCAGCCTAGAATTTTGTAACCTGCAAAACTAAGTTTCTTATGTGAGGGAGAAATAAAGACCTTCTCAGACAAGCAAACACTGAGGGAAATTGTCAAGACCAGACCTGCCATGCAAGAAGTACTCACAACTGCATTATATACAGATCAACACTATAAACACCCACCAGTGTAAAATCACCAAAAAGATAAAAGTCAGAGCCCAGACACCACAATGGTTCAAGAGGTGAAACACAGTAATAAAGTTCTACTCAACAGGAAGAACAGAAATCCACTCCACTTATTAATTCTCTCAATAAATGTGAAAGGCTTCAACTCCCCACTCAAGAGACATAGGCTAGCTGAATGGATAAAAAAATACAAGCCAAATATATGCTGTCTCCAAGAAACACATGTAACCCACATGGATTCATTCAGACTCAAGGAGAAGAGATGGAAAGCAATATTCCATGCAAATGGAAACTGAAAGAAAGCTGGTATAGCTGTTCTCATATCAGATAACATAGACTTCAAATCAACATTAGTAAAGAAAGACAAAGATGGTCATTATATAATGGTAAAGGGAACAATCCAACAAGAAGACATAACAATTCTAAATATTTATGGACCTATCACAGGAGCACCCAAATTCATAATGCAAATCCTACTTGATCTAAACAAAATGATAAACAGCAGCGCCATAATAGCTCGGGAATTCAATACCCCACAGACAGAATGGGAAAGATCCTCCAAACAGACAATAAACTAAACAAAGAAACAATGGACATAAACAGAACTCTAGAATAAATGGGCCTAATAGACACTTATAGAACATTCTATCCCAAAACCACTGAATATACATTCTTATCATCAGCTCATAGAACATTCTCTAAGCCTGATCACATTCTAGGCCAAAAAACATGTCTCAACAAATTTACAAAAATAGAAATTATACCATGTATCTTCCCAGATCACAGTGGAATAAAATTAGAAATCAACTCCAACAGAAGCACTCTTCTACACACAAAGTCATGGAAACTAAACAACCTACTGCTAAATGATAGCTGGTCAAGGAGGAAATTAAGATGGAAATCAAAAGATTCTTTGAACCGAATGATAAAGGGGACACAAGTCATCAAAATCTGTGGGATACATCTAAAGCAGTCCTGAGAGGAAAATTTATAGCCCTAAGTGCCCACATCCAAAAGACAGAAAGATCACAAATCAACAATTTAATGAATCATCACAAGGAACTGGAAAAGGAAGTGCCAACCATTCACAAACCCAGCAGAAGAAAAGAAATAACCAAGATCAGAGCAGAAGTAAATTAAATTGACAACAAAAGAATTTTACAGAAGATTAATGGAACAAAAAGTTTGTTCTTGGCAAAGATAAACAAAATTGACAGGCCTCTTGCTAGATTAACCTGAAGCAGAAAAGAAGGGACTCTGATAAGCTCAATGAGAAATGAAATAGGAGAAATCACAACAGGTACCACAGAAATACAAAATATTATCTCTACATACTATAACAATCTCCATGCACATATATTTGAAAGTGTGAAGGAAATGGATAAATTCTTGGAAACACACAGGCTCCCTAGGCTCAATCAAGATGAAATAGAATTCCTGAATAGACCAATGTCAAGTATCAAAATTGAAGCAGCAATAAAAAATCTTTCAACAATAAAAAGGCCCACACCAGATGGTTTTACACCCAAATTTTACTAGACCTTCAAAGAAGAACATGTTCCTATACTGCAGAAATTATTCCATAACATCACGAAGGACAGAATCCTCCCCAACTCATTCTAGGATAACAATATGTCCTTTCCAAAGGCAGGAAAGGACACAACAAGAAAAGAAAACTACAGACCAATATCCCTTATGAATATAGATGCAAAACTTCTCAATAAAATCCTAGCAAACTTAATTCAGCTGCACATCAAAACAATAATCCACTATGACCAAGTAGGCTTCACACCAGAGACCAAGTATTTGTCAACTTAAGCAAATCTATAAATGTAATTCACCACATAGATAGAAGCAAAAACAAAGACCATATGATCCTCTCAACAGACACAGAAAAAACATTTGACAAAATACAGCATCCTTTTATGATAAGAACATTGAACAAAATAGTCATAGATGGGACTTACCTCAAAAGTATAAAAGCCATGTATGACAAACTCACAGCCAGCATGATACTGAATGGGGAAAAATTGAAAGCTTTCCCACCCAGAACTGGAAGCAGATAAGTTTGCACACTGTCACCCCTTCTATTCAACATAGTGTTGGAAGTCCCACCCAGAGCCATCTGACAAGAGTAGGAAATCAAGAGTGTCCAAATGGGGAAAGAAGAGGTCAAACTATTGCTTTTTGCTGATGATATGATCTTATTTCTAGAAAATCCCAAAGACTCTGCCAAGATATTCCTGGAATTGATAAACAAATTCAGCAATGTTTCAGGTTACAAATCAATGTACACAAATGAGTAACATTCATATACGCCAACATCAGTCAAGCTGAGAATCAAATAAAAAACTCAACACCTTTCACAACAGCAACAAAGAAAATAAAATAGAAATAGGAATATATTAGGAATATATTTAACTAAGGATGTGAAAGACCTCTACCGGGAGAACTGTAGGAAGGAAACACTGAGGAAGGAAATTACAGAGGATATAAACAGTTGGAAAATATATCATGCTCATGGATCAGCAGAATTAATATTGTTAAAATGCCTATATTACCCAAAGTGATCAACAGATTCAATGTGATGCCCATTAAAATACCAAAAAAAAAAAAAATCATTTTTCACAGGTCTAGGAAAAGTAGTTATATGCTTCATATGGAACCAGAAAAGATCCCAAATAGCCAAAAAACCTTAAGCAATAAGAACAAATCAGGAGGCATCACTTTACCAGACTTCAAGCTATACTACAAGGCTATAGTAACCAAAACAGCTTGATATTGGCACAAAAACTGAGACATAGACCTATGGATCAGAACAGAGAACCCAGATATAAAACCATCCTCATATTGCCTTCTGATCCTTGACAAAGCAGACAAAAACATACACTGGGGAAAAGAATCCCTGTTCAATAAATGGTGCTGGGAAAATTGGATAGCCACATGTAGATGACTGAGACCAGATCTGCACCTCTCACCACTCACAAAAATTAATTCATGGTGGATAATAGTCTTAAACCTAAAATATGAAACTATAAGAATTCTAGAGGAAACTGTTGGAAAAACTCTTCTAGACATTGGCCTAGGCAAAGAATTCATGAGAAAGGCCCCAAAGGCAATCACAGCAATAACAAAAATTAACAAATGGGACTTGATTAAACTAAAAGGCTTCAGTATAGCCAACAATCAATAGAGTGAATAGAACACTATAGAATGGGAGAAAATATTTGCATGCTACACATCCAATAAAGGACTAATAACCAGAATTTATAAAGAACTCAAACAAATCAGCAAGAGAAAAATCACACAACCCCATAAGAAAGTGGGCAAAGGACATGAACAGAAGCTTTTCAAAAGAAGATAGACTAATGGCCATATAGACAGATTAAAGAATGCTGAAAGTCTCTGATCATTAGGGAAATGCAAATTAAAACCACAATAAGATATTACCTAGCCCCAGGGAGAATGGCTTTTACCAAAAGGTCCCAAAACAACAGATGCTGGCATGGATGTGGAGAGAAGTGAACACTTGTACACTATTAGTGGGACTGCAAACTACCACAACCTCCATGGAAAATAGTATGGTGAGTCCTCAAAAAACTAAAAGTACACCTACCATTTGATCAAGCAATCCCACTATTGGGTATTTACCCAAAGGAAAAAAAGTCATTTTATCAAAAAGACACCTGCACTCAAATGTTTATTGCAGCACAATTCACAATTGCAAAGATGTGAAATCCACCCAAGTGCCCATCAATACATAAGTGGATTAATAAAATGTGGTACATGTATACTATAGAGTACTACCCAACCATAAAAAAGATGTAGTAATACCTTTTGTAACAAACTGGTTGGAACTAGAGAGCATTCTTCTAAGCAAAGTATCACAAGAGTGGAAAAGCAACCACCACACGTACTCAGTATTAAACTGGAACTAATTGATCAACACCCGTGTGCACATATGGTAGTAAAACTCATTGGAAACAACGTAGGTTGGAAGTTGGAGGAGGGAACTAGTAAATTTACAACTAATGGGTAGAATGCACACTTCCTTGGTGACAGGCACACTTATAACCTTGACTAAGACTGCACCTAACAAATCCTATAATCAAAACTTTTGTACCCCCATAATATTCTGAAATTGAAAAAAAAAATAAAGATACAAAATGAAACTCTTTTATAAGACCAAGATAAATAAAAATTCATTTAAACCTGATAAGTAGTTAGTATTTTACAATACTGAATTACAAAATGATTTACATACAAGGAAGTAAGACTTTTTTAAAGGATAATAATTTGAACATTTTTGTGTTTTTAAAAGATTATTCTCTTGTTATTGTAAAGAATGACTTGGGAAGGAGTGCAATGATTCCTAGATGCATGGCAATATGTAATGGTCCAAGCAAGAGACGATGGGGGTCTCCTGAAGACCATAGAGGAGGGGAGAGTAAGGACAGTCAGAAGAAACAACAGTAAAAATGAGTTGGGAATAACTGCGCAGTTTTACTGGGAGTTGTATGAAAAGAAGCCATTATATGAAACAGAGCAATATTTTCTATGACTACACGCAAAGACTTCAGACCACACTATTGGAGTCACTTTAGCTTGAGGTATCTTAAAAGAATAAGGTTTAGTGACACAGTGTTGTAATATAGGGCATGGTCAGTGCCTTAGTCCCTTCAGGCTGCTATAGCAAAAATACTACAGACTGGGTAGCTTAAACAACATTTATTCCTCACAGGTCTGGAAGCTGGGAAATTCAAGATCCAGGTGCCGCAGACTCCATGTCCGTAGAGGGCCATCATCCTTATTCATGGATGGAGGCTTCTCTCTGTGTTTTCACATAGCAGAAGAGGTAATGCATCTCTCTAGGGTCTTTTTTATATGGGCACTAATCCTATCCAGGAGGGTTCCACTCTCATCACTCAAGCACCTCCCAAAAGCTCCACCTCCTAATACTATCATGCTGGTGGAAAGGATTTCAGCATACAAATTTTGGGGGAACACAAACATTCAATCTTTAGCAGCCAGGTTGTCTAAACTTTTTCCCAGTTTTTAGACACATGATAGATACTCTCTGTTTGCTTCTCCAGATGCATTCCTCTCTCTTATCCCTCAACTCCTGCCTTACTTTTGTGCCCTATGAAGCTGACCTTTATGGATATCCTCACCCTCTGTACCAGGTCCAGTTTATATGATCTGCATCATTGCCTTGCTGGTTTTCTTATGCAGCCCCAGCAAGTGCTAACATTGTTCTGAATATCATGGAGTTAGATCTTTGCTGCTGCTTCAGGCCATGAGTGACTCTGGTTTGGTTGTTTGCTTTCCTTCAGATCAGTGAAAGGCACATCTGCACAGAACCCTAGCTCATGCTTCACACCCCTTTCCTTGCACCATGCGTCTTCACCATTGCTGCTGAGAGGAAGATACCACGAAGCCACTCAGTGCCCATGCATGACACAATCCAGAAGATTAGGGGAGTTGACACTTCATGAATCTTTTAATAGCCAATGGAGCCCCCAGACTCTTAAAAGACATCATAGCTTCATACACTTTTCTGGCATGTTTTGTGAAACCAAGAAATATGCTTGCTGTGAAGTTGTGGCCACTTTTAAAATTTATTTTTGCTCTCTCTCTTTTGCTTCATTCTCCTTTCCCTCACTTTTTCTTCCCTGGGACTGTATTCCCAAACAATGTGATAGCAAAGACTCTGTTTTAAAATATGCTTGGGTTAAGACACCATCTGGCTTTCAATTTGGGACAATAGGAGATATGGCAGGATATGGTCAGTTTGGAGGAAAGTGAGTTTGGGGTTCTTGTTACTCTGGCTTTATCCACACAATTTCACCCTGGCCTTCTTCTGTAGCTATTCTCTCTGGGTTACAGTATTTGCTCCTTCCCCTTGTCTCTTCAAGCCTAGGGGAGATAATGATTCCAAGGTACTGACTATCTCTTACTGCTTTCTCTTAACCCTGTCCACATCTCTGAAATTAGTCTTTTTATTAATATCCTCAATTACCCTGTTGATTTGTTCAATATCTTACTTAAAAAGGTTTGCAACTGATGCAGAGTACATACCTCATAAGTAAAGTTGGACACTGGCATGTTGATAAGCTTGGACTAGGAACAATGGAGAAGGTCTGCCAAGTTTATAGAAGGTACATGCCAAAAAAGGATTTGGCCAACCTACTGCCAGAATTGAACTACGTCATCTCTGCAATCTTCCAGGTCTAATATTCTGTGATCCCAGCTCAGGGAAGAACACACCCGCTGATGCCAATCATATTTATTGAATGAAATAATAGAGAAAAAAATTTGGTAGTTTTTCTTTTTTTTAGTTGTATCAGTAAATGATATAAGGCAAGCATAAAAAGTCCTCTGATATACTAAAAACAAAAACACACAGAAAAAACACTCAGCTTAGAACCCGAATAGATGAGATAGAGCTGTCAGTGAGATAATTATTAACTACGTGACATCGAACAAGTCATTTCCATTTTCTAAGTCTTTTTGTCCTAATATATAAAATAGGAATTAAAATGCCATGGAACGTAGGTCACATGATTGTTATAAAGATTAAATAAGATGAAGCATGTGAAAGTACATTAACTTGCTAGAGTATTAGTGATATAAATATGGATGTAAATGTTTGTTCTCTTTAGAAACAGCCTAAAGTGCATAAAGGATTGCAACCCAAAAGTATGAAACAGAAAACACTGGACATGCCTAATCTTTGGGAAGAGAATAAGCCCTGTGCTTATCCACAGTGAATTCACCATATGGTGTCAATATATAAATCTTTGCCTAAATAACACACTTAGACATAATACACCATATAAGTAAACAAAGAACCGTTTTACATTATTTTCAACAAAAAATTATTTTACTGGAAATCATTTTACAAAGTTGTTCTCCATTCAATATGCCTGACATTTTTTTTTTCTGACTCCCTTTAACACTTATCTAGTGTAGTGAAAAAAAAATCACTTTTCCAAAACAGACAAAACATGTGCCTTCTAGGAAGATAGCCATAAGCACAGATGAAGCCTAAAGCAAACCCTGGTCTTCAGGTAAGCCTTAGAGCCAATTCCTCTGGCTCCACAATGATTTGCCTCATTCTGTGGACAACACTGTGCTGCTTTGAACCCACTAGTCATGGTTTCAGTGCAGACTCTGAAACTGCAGCATATGTTACCATAGACATTTGATTCTCTCTTATTTTCTGAGACTGATTCAGAAAGGACATTTATCAACTGTTCCTGTTTTCTTTGGTTCACATGTTGAAGTTTTGCTGACATCCACTGTAGAATTGAAATCAGATTCAATATCCCATCAATTTTCAGCATAGAAAAGCAAGCACATTTCAGCTGTGGCACTGCATCAGCAGTAAACATATTTAATAATATCAATTACTGAATGCAACACTTCCATGATGTGCAAAAACATGCAGCCTCTTGGAAGTAGAGTCTTCCGTGACTAAGAGAATAAAGCATTTATTATAGAGTATGGTATAAATGGTTTCAGTGAATACTAACTATTCACCTACAGGGATAATATAATTTTTTGTGATTATTTGGAAAATAGGTGCTAAATAAATAATCTAATTCCTCTAGGTAAGATTCTTCAAGAAATCATTGGATTCCTTTA
Source organism: Daubentonia madagascariensis (assembly GCA_023783475.1). Taxonomy (NCBI): domain Eukaryota; kingdom Metazoa; phylum Chordata; class Mammalia; order Primates; family Daubentoniidae; genus Daubentonia; species Daubentonia madagascariensis. The sequence continues at coordinate 15,125,016 of JAKFHU010001684.1, read as the reverse complement.
GAAAACTATATTTAAATATTCCAGAGAGGTAGTTCAATTTGATTTTTTTTAACTTGTGAGAAATTTCACACTGACTCTTGGAAATTATATATAAATTTAACATAGAGATAAATAGTGTTTTTTGTTGTTGTTCATCATGGTGGTCACCATACTCTCTTAGTTGATTTATATGTTCTCTCCTTTTATTATGTTAAAAATCATATGAAGTAAAAAATTAGTATATCCATTTTATAGAAGAGGAAAAAAACCTCAGAGATGGTAAATTAATTCAAGGCCAGCACCTAGTAAATGAGAGAGACAGGTTTTAAACCAATTTCTGCTGATTTAAGACTAAGTTCTTTCAACTATGTTCTACTGCTGTTTGTTCTATTCAAGAAGCCATTTAGGATTAATTTCTTTAAAATATTGGTTTCTACATCTACAAAGATTATTCTTTCCTAGAAGTAAAACTTTCTCTACTGCTCTCCTTGTGACCTCATAGATAATGCTACTTGATTGAAAAAACTCTTTTTGTGATAGATAGTAAGTTTTTTTTAAAAAGTACCTAGTTGCAGTCTTTTGTAGGATCCAAGGTGTGTTGGGCTTGCTCAGGGTGGGAACTCGAAAAAATGTATGCAAGAGAATGGGGTAGATAAAGAACTTAGATAAGGACCACCACAGTGGAGGATGAAACTCTAGCCACAGGGGTCTGGAGAGTCCAAAGGTTGTGAAGATCAGTGGCTGTTCCAGAGAGAACTCCCCCTCCCCAAACTTTCATTCAAACCTTCTACAAAACTCGCCATTCTCCCCTCCTCGGTGTGGATGCCTTTTTCAGCCACCACCCACCTGCACCCAGGTGCCCCAAATAAACAGCATTTTACTGTGCCCCAGGCTTGAGTGTCTTCCTCTCGGCTCTGATCTAACACAAGGTGCTTAGCTAAGGGTCATACTGTGAATGAATATTCCCTCATCTTATGAAGGCAATAATTGAATGAGGGCTCCAAAACTTAAGAAAGACTAAAAAAATAGTTTTCAGGAGAGAGAGGATGGAGTACTGATCATGAAAACATTCACCCAGCCAAAGGAGGTAAGGCAGACAGCCCATTTCTCTTCTCTACAACCCTCCTCTTAATAGGTTTATGGAAAATTGTTCCCATTAACTGGGTAGACCCATTAGTACTGCACTAGTGGTGATGCTGACCTTAGATTCTCATGGCCCAGGAGTGTGATGGGTCAGTTACCTACCCACAGATGTGGGTACTGCATACACAGGACTACATCTTGGGGTCCACAGGACTGAAATAGACCTTGGTTGGTGAAACTTCAGCTGGTAAAATGGTACTATTTATAAAAAATTCTCCAACTATGAGTGTCAGAGAGACAAGAAGAGCAATAAGGAATTCTAGCACAAGTCAAAGATGAGAGGTCAGAGGCTGGGCCCCTGGGCTCTTAGAGCCAGTCAAGCTCCATCATGGAAAAAGAACCTCCCTACCTGTGAGAAAAACTGGGCTGGGGAAGAGGGTAAGTCAGTTCTCTACCTTGACGTGATTGGAGAAGGCTGTATTAACCCACTAGAGCAAATTCCTTGAGGCTACCCACAGGGAGGGGATTTCTTTTGGAGACAAGAACAGTAGAAATTTCTTCCCCATGAAAGGGGATCTGAGAACACTAGCAGAGGGTTAGCACAAAGCCAGTGTGCCTGGTGCCTCTGAGTTTTCCAGAGTTGCTTACTTCTCTTTCTAAGGCAGGATGAGGTTTTCAGTTTCCCGCAGACTTTCTATGGTTCACTCCCCCCTTCCCCAACTCTTTAAACATATTAATTAATTTCATCCCCAAACAATATGATGAGGAAGAGAAAGCTGTTACATACTGTCAAAGCAGTGTTTCAAACCCAGGCATCCTGGCTCCAGAATCCATGAGCTGAAGCATTTTTTCACACTGCCAGACTTTGCCTATCAGTGCTGGAACAATATTGTATAAAAATACTTTAGGGCAGCGGTTCCCAACCTTTTTGGCTCCAGGGACCAGTTTGATGGAAGACAATTTTTCCACAGACCAGGAAGGCAGGGATGGTTTTGGGATGATTCAAGTGCATTACATTTAATTGTGCACTTTATTTCTATTATTATTACATTGTAACATATAATGAAATAATTATACAACTCACCATAATACAGAATCAGTGGGAGCCCTGAGCTTGCTTTCCTGCAACTAATGCTGCTGCTGATCTGATAGGAGGTGGGGCTGAGACAGTGATGCAATTGATGGGGATCAGCTGTAAATATAGATGAAGCTTCTCTCGCTGGCCCGCCGCTCACCTTCTGCTGTGTGGCCTAGTTCCTAATACGCCAAGGAATGGTACTGCTCTGTGGCCCGGATTTGGAAACCGCAGCTTTAGGGGATAGTATGGGGACATTTTGGTATGACTTTATGCTAACAGAGAAAGGTTTATTTTGTTGCTACTCCATTCTGGAGAATCCAAAGGATTTTAGAGTCCTTGTATGAAGGACAAAAAGGATCTGTCACTATCCTCCCAGGCAGGAACCAGGACCCTGCCAGAAGGTCCAGAAAGGTAGAAATGACCCAGGGCAAGGCAGACAGAGAGGATGGGGGAAAGAAAGGCCAGGAAGGGAAGAGATGCCTGATAGCCATTTGAAAAGGACCCTAAAGGGACTGAATGTTTCCCGTGCAAACAAGCAAAGAAAGGTTTTGCATTATGTCCTTGACTGTTTTTGTTCACAAGTGATTAATAATAAGGTTGATTTCCTTCTATTAATGGACTATCCCTCAGGCTCTTCCAGACAATTCAGCTACAACTGAGGGGTTACATGTATTAATTATTGTAAAGTACTTGTTTATGCATCAGTCTTCCTCACTAGATTATGAGTTCCTCCAAGTCAAATCCATGCTCATTTCATCCTTATCCCCTGCACCCAGCTCACTGGCACTGTTAAGTGAATGACAGGACAGCTGTTATGTTTGTGCCCAGCTGTTTGGCTTGGATCTCTAAGCTACTGAATATTTTTGTTAGTGAAGGATTCTATATATCAATTCTCTAGCGATCGCGATGATTTTATACCCTAGAAGAAGTTATCTATGCCCATGCTCACTACAAGAGTTTTGGAAACATGGAGACTGGGGGCCTTTGCTTCTTGGGACTACAACCTCTGAGAACATTGCAGGGGAGGGATCTCTTCCCTCACTGATCACCAAGTTCATGGCTGAGGCCCCTATAACAAAAGACATATTAACAAGTGAAAAATATACAAATTCACTTTATATAATTTTTATGTGACATGGGAACCTTCAGAGATGAAGACCTAAAGAGACAGGGAAAACTGTGTCATTTTATGCTTAAGTATGATGAAGTGTGAACAGTCAGGCAGAAGCGCGATTAGACAAAGAGTGTTTGATCGAATGGTAATAAACTGGGGGGAACTTAGCAAGGCCTGTTTGTTCATAGTCTTCTCTGTGTCACTGTGTCTTCAGAGATAGGACATTTCTCTCTGCCAGGAATAGGGGGGACACCCCTGGAATGAAGGTCTTATGACCTACTTCGGGGGAAGAGGTGAGAGGAACATGAAAGTGTCCTTCCTGCTTCTACTGTTTTCTCAAATGTCAAAGTGCCATATTTTGGGGTAGTGTGTCCTGAACCCCATCAACATAATCTAGTTCTATGGGAGATTTTTAAAATACATAGAAACAAAGTTGGACCAAATTTCATCTCAATGTGAATGTGAATGTTGGTTAAGTGGCAGTGGAGACAAGGAAAGGCATGAGGCTCAGACAACAGAGCATTGTATGACTCCTGCATCTAATATGTACTCAGGGCAACTGAGCAATTGGCATATTTAGAAGTCAAATAATTAGTATGGATTTTTTTTTTTTAGATTTTAAAAACAAACTGTATCACTTGAATGTTAAGAACACTGTGATCACACAAAATATGAACTGCTCTAATGTGTCATATTTTATTTTTAGAATCATATGCAAATAGCAAAGTGAGAAAATAACTTCCGTGTGATTTACTTAAAATTCAGACCTTTTAATGGTTTGTGGGTGTATCAAATATTATGAAGATAAAAAGAAAGTTATTCATTTTGAACATTTTCAGCCAAAGGACCAACTTCTAAAAAGAAAAAAAAAGCTAAAATTATTTAATGTTAGAAGCCAGATTTCTTCAACTTAATTTGTTTTTTGCTCTAATAAGGAGAAGGAAAATGAGAGGCCATTGAATGTAGTTATTGGGATGATATCTCGTCATATTTTCCTTAGTTGATCAAATAGTCAACATGACAACACTATACTTTATGTAATAATTTCTATTTTTACTTATTAATTTGTGCGTGTGGGTGCAGGGAAGGGGAAAAATGAGAATAGCAGAACAGCTGGGTCAAACTGGCTCTCCTTCCCCCACCACGAAGGCACACTTGCTGCCTTTGTTAGTAATCATGGAGTAAATCAATTGTCTTATTTAATGTTTGACTCCAAATTAATTATTTAATTAACTGAGGCAAATAGGACATTATTTTATTTAGAACTATGAGGTCAATGAATCCATATTGCTCTGTCTAAATGCAAGCTGCTTTTGTCAGCTATTTCTCTCTTTCTCTGACTACTCTAGGACTCTGTACTTCCTGCCATTATCTTCCTTTAGACGTTGTTACCATACCATTTGGAACTTCCTGGTCCTCTGACAACACACTGCCTTATACTTCAGCGTCTCCACTTGTATTTCCTTCTCTGCATTGCTGTAAATCTGATGTGTTAGATTGGTGGAGTGCTTTAAACTCTGCTTAAAATTAGATCTTAAAACACCTCTAGTGGTGTTGCTTCTCTCATGGTCCACCTCTGCAAGGGCTTCTTATTTCTCACTGTCCTACATATCAGTGGGACACGAGGTTGATTGAAAGGGTATTGTCCTATCTCCCAATAGCAGCTGCAGCCACTGCATGCCTAGCATCAGCTTGGAGGATGTCAATAACCATGTTCATGATTCTCTAACATCCTAGTCCCTTACCTAGTTTCAAAGATATTTACTAGGCCTGTCATCATCTTGACAGTATTTACTTCTGGAAAATTAAGTATCAATACATCTGAATACCACATTCAACACTTCTAATTTTTTGGTTTTGTTATTTCCATTAAATAGCTTTGCATGTCTCTATGTAGCAACAAATATCTTGATGTCTCTTTGTTCTCCAAATACATTGGTTTCTTCCTCAATGCAAATATATTGATCTCTTCCTCAATCCCTGGCATGGTATCTTGCATGTTAAAAGTAGTCACTGAATGCTATCTTGTTGGTGGTGATGTTGTTCTTGTTCTTGTTATTATAATTAGTATTCATGTGGACCCCATAGTTTGTCATTTTGCCCCTTTTCATATATTAGTTTTTCTCTGATCTTACTCTTCCTTTACTGTCTCCATCTGGTAAATTTCAATGTGGATTAATCTAACCCATCACTTTTCTGTTTCGTTCATGCCATCTGATTCTCCTCAGTAAATTGTTTCTTACTCTTAGTCTACCAATGCCCCTAACAACATACATATCCTAATTCTAACCTTGTTTCTAGTTCATGTTAGGAAAGAAGAATTAGATGCTGACAGTGAAATAATACTCAACAATTAGAAACAATTAACTAGGTGTTCACATCTCAATGTGGATAAATTGTGGAAACATACAGCTGAATGAAAAGAAAGGAAAGGTAATAAAGAGAAGGAGATATGTAGTATAATAATAACATTTGTGCTGATTAAAAATACATGAATACAGAATGACACTAAATGTTCTATAAGAAGCTAAGCCTCTCATCATATCTACCCTGATTTGTTGCGGTGCTCTACAGACTGGTCTTCCAGTTTCAGCCCTTAGCCCGTTATGGTCAATTTGCTAAAATTCTTTCCAAATTTCTCACAACACTCAGAGTAAAACTTATAGTGGCCAACAAAGCACTGCAGGATTGCCTGTTGTCCATGTTTCCTCTCTGGACTCATCTTCCAGCCACAGTGGCCTCTTTACCATTCATTGAATAAGCCAGGCACTCTCTTCCTCTGGTCCTCTCCCTGGGATGTCTGCCTTCCAGATAGTCCATGGTTTGCTCCCACTGCTCATGTATTTATCAAATACGTGTTCAAAACCTACTTTGAACATACTTTTCTAGGTACTGAGGGGAAGCAGTGGGCGGTCAGTGAACACATCTGTGACTGAAACAGAAGAGAAAAAAATCCTGCCCCCGAGGAGCTTTCCTTCTAGTATAAAGTTGGGGTTAGCGGTTGGGGGAAGAGACATAAACAAAAGGAGCAATTTGCATAGCTCAATTTTAGAAAGTGATACATTTTATGGAGTAAAATTAGGCAGCGAAGAAAGATTCTGTAGATAATGGTGGGTAGAGGTATTTTAACATTTTAAATGCATGCTCAGGAAAGCTCTTGTTGGGAAAGTGGACGTTAAGTATAGAATAGACAGAGATAAGGAGGTGAGTTGTTTGGAAATCTAGGGAAATTGGATTCTATTATAGCTGAAGGAGGAGTAAGTGCAGAGACCCCCAGGCTGGGAGGTGCTGCCTGTTCTAAGTACAGGCTGTCTCTGGAGCCTGGGAGTAAGGGGGACTAGGACATGAGGTTACAGGGGTGAGGGGAGCAGGTGTGCAGGCCTTTGTAGGCCTTTCGAAGGGTCCTTGCTTTTTGGTCTGCACGACAGGGGAAGCTCTTCAAAGGCTCAGGGCAGAGAATAGACATGATCCGGCTTCAGGCACTTGTTCAAATGTCACTTTCTCAGTGAGATCCCTGACTACCCCGTTCATAGCTCCATCCTCACCTTTCCTGGCCTCTTCCCATTCTTATTCCCTGATGTCTTTTTTCTTCATAGCACTTATGAGCACCTAAGCTATGTGCTTTATTTATTTATTTCATTATATTTTTTTCTCTTGTTTCCTCTTCTCATATTAGACTAGAAAATGCTCAAGGGCAGGAATATTCTTTTTCTATTTTGTTCACTGACGTATTCCTCAACCCCATCTTTACATGCAAGGTGTTGAGAACAATGCACCGATGGCTAGATAAATACCACGTGTAACAGACAATTAAAAAAGTACCAGTACGGGCAGGGTAAGTAAATGAAAGTGGAACTAGGGATAAAATTAATGAATAACTCAAGGAAAAGACAGAGAGATCTTAAACTGTTTTGGTAGAGTGCCACAAAATGTTGAGGAAGTTTGCCCGACTCTTGGCAATCAGATAAAAATACACATAAACATGTCTATATAGAGAGAAGCTCTCAGATAAAAAATTTTTAAAGTACTGATCCTCTACTATAAACTTTATTGCCTCTGTGTCCATTTTCACGTTCATCCCACCTTCATTTAAACACAGAAGCCTCTCTGTTAGGTAAAAGGAATCCTTTTACATTTGCTCAGGATGATATTTCCTTCATCCTTTTTAGGGACATTGCTTCACAGTTTGTGACCTCTCTTTCCAGACCTTTTTGCTCTCCACAGAGCCCTTTTCTTCACTACATTGAAATGTCTGTCTTTTTTGTCTTGAAAAACAAAAAATGAAAGTAAGAAAATAAGATAACTTTTTACCCTATATGCCTTTCCAAATGCTGTTCTATTTCTTTCAGAGCAAAGCCTTGAGAAGGAGTGGCCTAAACTTTCTGTTTTCACTTGGCAACTTCCTGTTCTCATCATTTTTCTTTTTTTTTCTTTTTATTTATTTATTTATTTATTATATTTTAACAGATAATGTATTTTTTAAATTTCAGAATACTACTGTGGTACAGACATTTTGGTTACATAAATTGCTTTTGTATCACTTGATTCTAAGTTGTAGGTGTGCCCATCCCACAGATAGTGTGCATTGTACCCATTAGGTGTGAATTTACCCATCCCCTCCTCCCCCTTCCACCTGCTTGATTTCCAATGAATGTTATTTCCATATGTGCACATAAGTGTTAATCAATTAGTTCCAATTTAATGGTGAGTACATGTGGTGTTTGTTTTTCCATTCTTGTGATACTTCACTTAACATGTGGTTGAGTAGTACCCCATGGTACACATGTAACACATTTTATTAATCCACTCATGTATTGATGGGCATTTAGGTTATTTCTACATCTTTGCAATTGTGAATCGTGCTGCTATAAACATTCAAGTGCAGGTGTATTTTTTTATAGAATGTCTTTTTTTCCTTTGGGTAAATACCCAATAGTGGGACTGCTGGATCAAATGGTAGCTCTACTTTTAGTTCTTTGAGGTATCTCCATATTACTTTCCATAGAGAGTGTTCTAGTTTGCAGTCCCACCAGCAGTGTATGAGTGTTCCTATCTCTCCGCATCTAGGCTAACATTTATTATTTTGGGACTTTTTGATAAAAGCCATTCTCACTGGAGTTAAGTGATACCTCTTTGTGGTTTTGATTTGCATTTCCCTGGTGATTAGAGATGTTGAACATTTTTTCCTATGTTTTTTGACCAATAGTCTATCTTCTTCTGAAAAGCTTCTGTTCATATCTTTTGCCCACTTTTTAATATAATCATTTTTAATTGGTTCCTGCCCTTATTATATACCTAACATTCTTCAGTCAAGATTGTCATTCATTTGTGAAGTTTTTGGTCATTTAAAAGACACATATGTGTAATATGTGTCATCACTCTGCTAGGCATTGAATATGCAAATTTAGCAGAATTTGGTGTTTTTTTCACCAATATATCACAACCACTTTCTTGGGCATAAAATTTACCCTCCCCTTTCTGGGTGTATATCAAAGTAAAATAAAAGATGCAGGTATTTAAATAAGAACTCAGAGAAAGAAAAAAAAAAGTCTCTCTCTGTTTAAAAGCCCAGTAGTTATGCTATGAAAAAAATTTTCCCCACAATATAAATAACTGATTGTCTTATTGATGTTTGATCCTGAGGCTGAAGCAATAATTCTTTCCTTCAATATTTTCTTTACTCTCAGAGATCTAAAATTTCTCAACACCATTTTAAGAAAAATTAGGCCAAAGGGAAAGCTTAGTAACCAAAAATGAAGTTTGACAAAAAGAGGAAGGAACCTGGGGCAGGAATCAGGGAACGAAATTCTTTAAGGGACTTGGAACACATGGGAGAGGGGTGAATAAAAAAACAATTTACAGTAAGGAGAAACTCCCAAGTGTACTGGGGGTTGAGAATAAGAAAGAGTAAAGTTCTGCCATATTCAAGAAAAAACTGGTGAGGTGAGCCGTCTAGTGCTTATAAGGCTTTTCCCCTCCCCCCAATCAATATGGAGTCTGGATCAGAAGTAAAGAACTTCACACATCAATCTGCATCTGGGTGCTCGATTCATTGGTTAACAGAGACAGGGAACTTGATTCTGTAAAGAACTGTACTCATGGCTTCTTCCTGTGTTAATGACATTATATAATGAATAAGACACTGCCTAAGCCCTCAAGCAACTATAGCCTACTGCAAAAGGACACTTTAAGTAAGTAGATGTAACTAAATAAGACAACTGCTTTAATGACATGTGTGCCAAGTGCAGTAGAAGAAAAAGAAGCACCTAAAGCCTAGGGGTGTCAAGTTCAGTGCCACAGAGAATATAGCATTTGAGCTGAGAGTTTTGAAATGTAACAAGTTGGTAAGACTCCCAAGAGAAGAAGAGGATCCCAGGCAGTGTGTACAATGCATACAAAGTATGACGGTATAAGGGAGCATGGTTTGTTCTGGAATCTGTAAAGAGTTTAGTGCTGTCAGATTAAACATAGGAGTTAATAGCTAATGTTTTGGTCCATTTTGTGTTGCTATAATAGGATACCTGAGACTGGGCCATTTATTTAAAAAAAAGAAATTTATTTTTCACAGTTCTGGAGGCTGGGAAGCCCAATATTAAGGTGCTGACTAGTGAGGGCCTTTTAGCTGCATCATCCCACGGAAGGTGGAAGTGCAAGAGCATGCGAGTGACAGAGTAAGAGCTTGAACGTGCAGTCTCAAGCCCTTTTATAACCAGGATTAACCCATTCATGAGGGTGGAGCTCTCATGACCTAAACACTTCCCATTAGGCCCCAATTCCTAATACTGTTGCATTGGGGATTATGTTTCTAACACATGCTTCTTGGGGGACATATTCAAACCATAGCAGCTAGGGAAGATTGGTGGTGTTTTTAAGGAGGGTGAGGGTGGAGAGTGTAAGTAGAAATTTAAACACAAGTACATTCCAAAGATTCTGTTTCTACACTTCACTTGCTTCCATTTTCCCAAATAAAGAATGGTTGAAATGAAAACAAAGCAAACAACAAACAAGAATCTAGGTAGGAGCTGAATTGTGAAGAGAGAGAGTATTTCAGTTTCTTTAGGCTGCCATGACAAACTGTCACAAACATGGTGGCTTACAAAAAAGTAGCTTATTTTTTCATAATTCTGAAGGATAGAAGTCTAAAGTCAAGGCGTCACTGGGGATTCAAGGAGAATCTGATCCTTGCCCCTTTCTGCTTCTAGTGGCTATTAGCATTCCTTGACGTGTGGGTGCATCACTTCAATATCTCCCTCGGTGGTCACATGGCCTCTTTCTCTTTTATCTGTTTCAAATCTCCCTTTGCCTTCTCTTATAAGGACACTTGTCATTGGATTTAGTTCCCACCTGGATAATTCAGGATGATCTCATCACCTCAAAGCCTCTAATTTAATTGTATCTGCAAACACCTTTTGTCCAAATAAGGTGACATTCATAGGTTCCAGAGATTAGAGTGTGGACATATGTTTTGGGAGCTGCCATTTAATCTACTACAGAGAGGAAAAGTAAAATCCATAATCACTAACCTTGAGTAGAGTCCCAGGGACACTCCTTTAGTAGGACATGGGGGTAGGGACAAAGAATCTCTCTGTATACCTATGAACCTCTCAAAGTGTACTTATGAGCCCCTGCCTTCAGAAATTTTCAAGCAATTAGCAAGAACTATTTCTTTTTTTATTTTAGAATCACCCCACTCTTAACAGTTAATTTTATGTGTCAACTTGGCTGTGACACAGTACCCAGATATTTGGTCAAACAATATTCTGGATGTTTTAGTGAAAGTGTGTTCTGGGTGAGATTGACATTTAAATCACTGGACTTTGAGTAAAGCAGACTGCCCTTCATAATGTGAGTGGGCCTCATCCAAGCAGTTGAAGGCCTTAAACTTAAAAAAAAATTTTGGGTGGTATATTGGGGTTCTCCAGAGAAAAAGGACAAACAGGGGTGTGAGTGTGTGTGTGTGTGTATGTGTGGAGAGAAAGAGACAGAGAGAGAGAGACAGAGATTGAGAGAAAGAGAGACAGAGAGAAATTTTTTTAAAGGAATTGGCATTGTCTTACATGATTGGGGGAGGTAGAAGTTTATTTTTTTTTTATTTCAGAATATCACAGAGGTACAAACATTTTGATTACATGATTTGCTTTTGAGCAGTTTGAATCAAAGTTATAAAGTTTAAATCTACATGGTAGATTGGCAGGCTAGAGACCCAGGGAAGAGTTATAGTCTGAGTCCAAAGAATGTCTGCTGCAGAATCACTTTTGCTTAGGGGAGGTCAGTCTTTTGTTCTATTAAAGGCCTTCAACTGTTTGGATGAGGCCCACTCACATTATGGAGGGCAGTCTTCTTTACTCAAAATCCAGTGGTTTAAATGTCAATCTCACCCAGAAAACACTTTCACTAAAACATACAGAATAATGTTTGATCAAATATCTGGGCACTGTGTCCCAGCCAATTTGACACATAAAATTAACCATTAGGGGGTGGGGTGATTCTAAAATAAAAAAAAAGAAAGAATTCTTGCTAATTGCTTGAAAATTTCTAAAGGCAGTCAGTATTCTTTCTAGTAGGGCTTGGGGAAATGTGTGTTTTGTCCAGGTAGGAGATTCTAGAAGACCCGGAATGTTTCTCTTCTTTCCCCCCAGGAGTTGTGATTACATGTCAGGGTATAGGAATACAACCTACCAGGCTCATGTGAACCTGAGAAAGAAGAGTTAGAGCCAAAATTGCTCAGCCAAGTGATGCGCTAGAAGACCTCAAGGGGATTTAGCATTTGATGCTGACAGAAGTCAAAATGAGAGAGGCTGAAGGTCATTGTAGTTACAGGAAACTGACATTATCCTTGCCAAGACCACAATAGCGTCAGAGATGAAGGCACATCAGATCAAATGAAATCTAGAACACAGGCACCTGTCTTCTACTTGCCAGCACCAAGTTGAAGATGTAGCCAACAATGGACTCCACCATCACCAGAGGCCAGACTTGGGAAGGATACATATAACAGGAGTCAGCAGAGGAAAAACTCCCAGCCCCCAACACACATACATCCCTTATGCATAACCTTCCCCCGATACACAGACTCTATCTCAAAAAGGAAAAACAACTTTGAATGTGAGAAAATGTTCATCCAAATGATATTCAGTTTCCTTTCATTGTAAGATTAAGACTTCCCACCGTCACTGAATATTGAGGTTCCCAAGCTAGGCTAAGATGAGTTGTTAAGATAGGTTAGCTATGAAATTTTGTTCTGTAAGTATATTTAACTACATGAAAAATATTTATTATATGTTGTTCAATAAAAATCTACAAGTTGTGAAATAGTGTTTATAATACAGCATTATTTTTTCTATTGTTAAAATAATATTGTTGCATTTCTTTGTGCCCATGTGTACATATCATAATAGTAATTAGCTATTATTGAGAACATTGGAAACCAAGAAAGGGGGTGGTTGGGAGGGGTGTGAGGGATAAAAACTTACCTATCAGATACAATGAACACTATTCTGATGAGGGGCATACTAAAAGCCCTGATTTAAGCATTATACAAGCTACCCATGTAACAAAAACATTTGTACCCCTTAATATTTTGAAATTTTTAAAAATATTGTTATAAGCATTATATAAGATATAACATAAAAATAATACATAAAATACTATAAGGTATGCACAAACAGGCTGGAAAGACACAATTCAAAAAGCTAGCGTGCTCATCTGGAGGGTTCCACTGTGGTTGATTTTTATTTTCCATTTTTGGTTTATCTGTATTTTCTAGATTTTGCACATCAACAACTTTTACATTGGCAATAAGAGGGAAAAAAATGGAAAATTATTGTCCCCCAAACACGCTTGGATGGAATTAATAAATTGACATTCAACTTCAATATTCCATCCCTTTTGAGCTTGTTATGTGTAAATGTCTTTCAATCTGATCACTACTTGAGAATTGATAAAATTCATTCTGTAGGTATGATCAACTATTTTCTAAAGCTACTGGTGATGAATAAACTGAAGCACTGGCACTTCACAGAAGGAAATGACAATGAGGAGAGGCAATTTTCAAATTCTATTTTTTAAGGTTCAGTTTCACCTGTCTTAGAAACCATACACATGCTCACTGTGTGCTATAAGGCATTGCCTTGTAAGGAGTTGGGTTTGAAGATTACTGAACTGCAATTTTTTGAAAAGATTTTTGCTTTGCCTAAAATTGCCTCCCATTTTTTACAGCACTATTTTTAAGCTGTTCAAATCTTTGATCTAGTGTACCTTCATGTGTGTTTTATTTTCATAGCTGTTTCCTTTATTAATGGATAATGCATTTTTTTTTTCCATTTTATCTTAAGCTTCTGTTAAGGACGCAGCTGTATGATCTATTGTCCCCAGGAATGACTTCAAATTTTCTCATTACTGCAAGACATTAAGTTGCCAAGATATGATTTACTTTAGTAAGTGCCTTTTATGTCATCTACATTGGGGAGTTTTTGTGACTGTTATTTAAATTTCATTTCCCTGGCAATCCATCTCTGTGTTAAAAAACAAAGAAGAGACTCTATGTTGGAGCTAGCTAAAACATTAGTTAACTGTCGCTGCCTCATTAAGCAGATACCACCACAGCAGACCACACGCCACACGAAACCAGAGCAGCCACCTAGGAAAGCGGAGACGAGGGCACTCCTTGGCACTGCCTTTCCAAATGTGTTCCTATCAGCTGCACACATTTCTGAATATGTGGAAGCAAAGAGAAGACCACAGAAGTGGAAAATTGGAAGACTGAAAAAATCCCCTCAGGCGAAGATTTAAAGTTAATTTTAAGGAATGTTTAGGTGGAGAATGCTTGCTGGAGTTTGATAAAGGTAAAAAGTACAATGGAAGGCTTCTGTTCCCGATGCTGGGGACTGTATTGAATTGGCTGATAAGAAAATTGTGTAAACAAATTTAAAGCAACCATGAAGGAGTTCGGTCATGCTGAGGACTTGCTAAGCAAGGCTCAGAAAACTGTCACTGTTATTTCTTTGAGAGAGTCATGTTTTACATGTTTGTACCCAGTACAATATTTGGAGTTAAATAATAAGGTAGACAGAAACGGTCTTATTTAAATTGTTACTCCATTGGGTGGCAAAGTATTCAGATATTTTTATGTAATGCATTAAGCAAGAGTGAATCATTTAAAATAATGGGTTAAAACAAATGTTTCAGGGAAGCAAAATAATAACACATTTTATGTGTAAGTATTAGTTTAAAAGTTACTAGGATAATTTAATAGTCATATTTTATTGGATGATAATGTCTAAGGCCATTATTTTTATTCCTTTGATTTATAGTGTGCACTTACTTTTAAGGCCTCCAGGCACATGTAAATTGCAAACTCCTAAATGATTTAAACAATGGCATAACTAACAATGGCACTTAAGAATTGTGTTAGCACTACAACATCACTATTAGTCACATCAGCAAACCTTAGGTATATTATCTCAGAAATTATGTTATTGAATTATTCCCATCCTTGCCATCATATATATTCCTGTTCAATAGCATTAACCTAAAAACCATTTTTGTAAAGAATAAAAACTTCAATCTGTGTTTTCCAGAAAGATTTCTAATAATAATTTCATACTTGGTCTCAGTTATTTTTTCCTCTAATGACATCATCCTCAGAAATTGCCTTTGTTTGAAAACAAATAAAGTCAAGGTAGAATGTGCTACATTATACACTTTTATATCAAGAATCTTATGAAGTAGGACTATTGTATCTGTTATTTACAGAGGAAGAAAATCAAGACATGAAGAGGTTTGGTAATTTTTTCCAGTATCCAATTGCTAATAGCATAGCAAGGCTCCAACCCAAGCTATCTTGGCTTAGTTTTGAAACAAAGAAGAAATGCTTTCCTTTTCATCACTGATTATTTCAGGTTTATTCATTGTGTTTTGTTCTTATTTTTTAAAGCAAATAATAATAACTATTTAAAGTCTTCATTGGTGCTGCCCATGCATGAATTGTCAATTTCCAAACACTGAAATATTTGGAAACATTTGTTTTTAAACCAAAATTTTCAACTTTTTATTAGTGTTTTTCTTCTTTCTGTTGGGTCCAGTTGAAGGTTGGGCAAAAGTGACCAGTAGACCAAAAAAAGTGAAGCAGAAAATTAGGGAAAGTTCCTGAAGCTGGCAACGGAGGAAGTTTAGGCAAGTAAGATATCCTGCAGTTAAAATAGGCAGATGTCCTGGCAGGTGACACAATTTGGCAGCAAAGTCCCATAAAACCATTAGCATGAGGTCTCTTCAAAACTATTGCAACCATAGCCAAATGGAATTTAGAGGTTTGTGCTTGGTCTTTAGAAATGATACAGAAGAATAATGCAATTGAGTAGGAAACTATTAGTAAAACAAGTAAGATACTGGCATCCATTGAATAAAATAAGACCCTAACATTTGTACCATGGACCTCTTTGGAGCAGAAACAAGATGCAGAAGTAAAAAATCAATCCTGCTGATGATTAGACTGAAATGTTCCCAAAGGAACATTAACAGTTTTCCAATGGATCAGGGACAAGGCGAACAGAAAACTGTATTTCTAACATAATCAGACACAAGGCTGCTGCAGAATTACTAATAATTGTTTCTTCAGAGTGACTGCTGCTTTCTTACTAATGACATGCCCAGCACTGTTTCAGTTCTTCTACCTCTTAAACAAAGATTGCTAAAATACCCAATAATACCCAATTCTAGAACTGCCCCACTTCGTGAATGCATCTGTCTCTAAAGTGGGCCCCACTTTCTGTGTTCCTCTCAGAATCAGCCAGCACAAACCAAACCCTGTAAGAGTTCCTCTTCCCATCCCCATCTCTTTTTTCAAGTTGCCCCCACAGTAGCTCTGGGATGTGTTATCCCTTGCTTCGGGAAACTCATAAGTCCTTATTTGTTGTGTTCCTGGTTATCTTTGGTCAATGGACTTTAACAAAGAAAAGACACTAGTTCTTAGATCAAACAGGATTGGAGAAGTACGATTTCCTTCTGCTATGAAACTGGCACATGGTAAACCCGACTAGAGTCAGACTTTGGTCCAGAACCTTGAGAAGAGCTAATTCATGATGTTAAATGGTCCCAGTTACAATGTTCATGGGTAGGAAATGAAGAAGATAACTATAGACAAAAATCAATTATGCCATAGTTTCCTAATGTATTATTTTTTTACACTACAATTACAGAGACTTGAGATTAAGGTGGTCTTTTAGGTAATACAATATGGGAATCAGATACTTACTATATTTGTTTGAGTATTTAATCTTAAAGTCAATTTTGTGATATTTTAAAAGACCTAAGACTTTTCTATATTAATGGGTTTTTAAATTTGTCTTTGTTCTTTGAACTTCTGTAAAAGAAATTTCAGTGCTTATAATCATTATCTGAAAAAAATCTATCCTTGATCCATGGGCATTTATATTTGGTATAAATTTCCTTCACTAGGCTTCCATGTCCTGCTCAGGGATGTTATGAAGACAGTATGAGCAGAAGAGATGCATTGCTTTACCCCAAAAGTTTCATTTTAAAGCATATATATTCTATAACATTTTAAACCTAGACTACAAAGTCTAATCTTGAAGATTTTTCAAATCCTCCTCCCTTTTTGTTTACCGAAAAAAGTGAAAAGAAAAGAAAAACAGTACATAAACCTCATTATAAATTCCTGACTGTGCAGTAAAGGTACAGCTGTTAGCTATTCATCCCCTAAACTTTGCTTTGTTTCTATTGACAGAATATTTTAATAACCACAATTCTCCAGTTGATATACAATATTCCACATTTCTGTGTGCAAGTGATTTATTATTTAACTGCCTAAAACAGGAAGTTTTATTTTCTGCACTTCTTCTTGGTAATTCTTCTGCCTTGCATTATATTTTTTTCTCTTAAAAGTGCACTTGAATAACAATGATTGCCTTTTCAAAAAAATTTTAGTCTGCTAGTTTGGCCTGACTTGATAGATAACATAAAACTATTTAAATGGAAGATACTTAGCGTCTTGTGACCTACCACACCTAAGTTCTATTTCGTATGTTGGTTGGCTGTCTGAATTCATAGAATGTTTAAACGAAGTGATTTTTTAAAAAGGTGGAAAACTCAACACATATAAATCAGGGACGATGTCCAGTGCTGTGTGGGATAGAAAGAAAGACTCATGTGTGCCCGTTTGAGTCTGCCTAAGATTTTCCAGTTGCCTCTCCTCACTCCCAAACATTTTATCCCTTCTGCTTAACAAAAGGTGACAAATAGTGGTAATTCTTTTTGTCATGGGTTCTCTAAGAATCAATACTGCAATGACATTATTTTTAACAGTAAAGCATCTCTTCCATATTGTACTCTAAGTTAATGAAGTGACAAGATCTAGAGAAAATACACTCTAGTTTCGCTTATGACAACAAATAAGACTTGGGTTGTCAACTTGTTCACTTTATGTATTGAACTATGAAGCTGAAAAATACTTACACGTGAAATAAGAAATCACGATGTTTTACAGAGCTGTGCTCCAGCATGTCGCTTTCGTGCTATTAACTAGCTGAGTGGAAACTGATTTGAGAACAACCTGATAAAGTTTATATTTTTAGTCTGAGGGAAAAATAAATGATAGCTCAAAAGACTGTTTTCATTGCTCGTGATGATTTTGTTCTTCATTGAATTTCCTTATTCCTTGCTAAATCTATTTTGCTGAAGGCTACAATATACTAAGAATGAGAGCCAGTGGAGTGGAAGTAAGTCAGCTTTGAAGCTAAGTGGCCAGACTGCCTCCCCTGGCAAATATATCTCCTTATAAAAGAGCAGAATTCCTTTACAATAGGGCTAGTGAACTTCTAAGAGATTACCTAAGTGTCAGGACCAGTTTAGAAGGTACTTAGGATGCCATTTTGAAGGAAGAGAATACCATGTTTGTTCAAGTAAGCCTTAAAAGATAATACTGAAGTTTACTTTCTTCTTCCCTGCGGCAGGCAAGGAAGGATGAAGTTAGGGACATGGAAAATCTATAATCAGCATCAGTGAAAGGGTCATGACCATAAATCGTTGCAACTTAAGGAAGAATTTGGGGAACTAACATGTCTGGCTTTACCAACTTTAGGTTCAATATAAAATGATGTGCCTTTTAATATCAAGTCACTATGAATTTGAAACTGTATCCTATGAATTGAGGGAATCTTATTCTACTGATATATTCTCCAAAGCCCAGTAGAATTAGTTTTGAGCAAATTAAGTCTGGTTACGGTCATTGAAAAGTCTTTCTAGTCTGAAGAGTCCAATGCCACATTAGCCTATTGTCAAGACATGGGCAGACTAAGTGATTTGGATCAACATTTGTTGACCATGTCTCTATGCTCCATCATAGCTCCTCAGGGTGCAAGGTGAGGAGATATTGAAAATCAACTACATATTTTGCTGGTCCTTTGATATTTTTTCAATGTAGCGTGGGGCCCCTCCATTCACAGAGACATTAATTCATTGAACAAGGTAAACTAATAGCGCAAGGGGAATTTTCCAAAAATCTTTATTATTTCTCCCAAATAATCTATGGTAAAAGTCATTAACATTCCAGTTTACTTATTTATTTCAAGAAAAAAATTCATTTACACTATTACACTATCATTGTCAGCTATAGACAAATTCAAGTTTACACAAGTATACAGAACCCATTAATATCTCCATTCCAATTTAGACAATTTGAAGTTCTCTCCCTGAACAATACGTTGTTATCATCTTATATGTATGCAACTGAAGGGCTCTTTCTGGTACCCTTCCCAAAGTAGAGGAAGATTAGTTGCAAAGGTAATTATACTTTCTAGAAATCCATATTGTCAGGCAGGTCAAAGAAGCAGCTCCCTTATTAAAAATTAAAAAAGCACAATGTACATTCAAACGAACCAATCCCTAAATTCATTTTTACTGAGTATCTGTCTATATAATATGTGTCTGTTATTTAGCTTAGTGCTTTATATATGGCATCCAGGTTATCATGATGGGGACCCTCCAGAAGTATGTCAACCCCCGGATGACATAATGTGGATCTGGAATTTTAAAAAGGAGTATTTTGAATTATTTTATTAATATATTCTGCTCATGAAACATCCTCACTGTTTTTGTTTTTTATCATTTAGTTGGAAAAAATAGCTCCTTGATTATGAACGTTATTCAGCACAAGTATCAAATTGTAATTAAATAAATTCTAGCTGCTTAAGATGCTAGATGATGGGTATTTAAAACCCATATTTTAAAATTTATTTAGTTATAACTGTCCAGTTCTGATTAAATTTTTCTCTCTCTAAACAGTTATTTAAATGGGAGCCAAGGTCCTATCTTAACATCAAGATTTAGAGAATGAGACCAGCGGGGTATCATTTTTAGTTGCTCTGTGTGCATGGGTTAGGAAACAGTCATCATAGCTCTATTTCCTTTTCTTCTCTGAGGACAGTGTTTAGCATATTTTAATAGAGTTCCATTAAATCTTTCTAATTTTTGGTCCTCTGGGGGATAAGGAAATGGCCTTGAGGTTTTCATTCTTGCCATTCAAAACACTTCTCTATAGTAAACAACTCTCAAAATTTCTCCCTTGCTCAGAATGCAGATGGAGTGGGAAATTCATAAACTGAGAAAAAAATATTTTTGCATCATTCATGAGTGGAGACTTTCTAAGCTTAGTGGGATATACTGTGGTTATTAACATGGCCTGCCAGGTGAGACAAGAATGTTGCTAGGCTTAGGCTGTTTAGTTGTAAAGACAGAACAACTGGGAGCTGTTGTGTATGTAAATGCTCATCCTTTATCTGTTTCGAAGGTTTTCGGACAAGGATGAGCCATGATTCCTAACGTTGCTAGACCACCTTGGGGAAGGATAATTAATGCTAGTTGCTATGGCAAATAACCTCCAAACCTCAATGGCTTAATAAACACACACGTGCACACACACACACACAATGTATTTCACGCTTACATCACAGTCTGATATAGTTTGGGTGTCTCTCCTGAGCAAGGTTTTCCCCCAGGGTTGTGCCTAAGGGCTTCTGGCTCTTTTCATCATGTGACTCTGCCATGTCTGAGCCTTTTGCATTCACCCTCAGAGCAAAGAGGAAGGAGAGCTCTAGTTGAATGTCTCTGGGAGATTTTAGCGTACAAGGCAGGAAGGAGCAAATATCACTTCCATTCACATTTCATTGGCCAAAATTTATCACATAAATCTCCAAATCAAACTGAAAAGAGGCTAGGAAATGTTCTTTCTTCAAGCTAAGTAACAGAAAATAGACCAGGTGAGTATCTAACCAGGGTCTCTTGACAATAGCTTGTTCCTACCGCATTTTTGTGAAGTTCGTGACGTTCGTAGTGGCCAACTTGGCATGAGCAGGAAGCCTGATGTGATTGCTGCCCTCATCACAAATCCTGTGCAACTCATTCTAGAGATCTAAATATATTGTGGGGTTTCAGCAAGCATTATAGCCATTTATTGAAGCTACACCTAGACTGTCAAACTTCTCACTGCTTTGACCTGAGCCAGGTCATGCTGGGTGTCTGTTCAGTGAGGAGCAGCCTGAAGTAGCAAAATTTTGTGTGAAGGGACTTAGCTGGCTCTGGCTTGGGACTGTGGTATCTTTCATGAACAATCACAGAACTTGTAAATATTCTCTAGCACTAAGAAGTAACTTCTTGAGAGAGTGTGTTGTCTATGACATGGTTGTTCAACTTACTTCAGAAATAAAATGAGGCTTCCCTACTTAGTTTTTTTGTAATTCTGGATCTCTTTGGTTTTCATCTCTGTCATCCAATTAACTCCATTGTTAATGATAACTAAAGGGGAATTTTAAAACAAATCATATACCTTGAGGCAGACTATTAGCTCCTAGATATAATTTAAAAATTGCCTAAGCAAAGCCTGATCTTGTGCTGCTCTTTTCTCCAAAGAAGAAGCATGTTAACCATTATTTCCTGGGTGGTTAAGAAATAGAAATTTTCTTCCTTCACTCTTGCTCTTCTCCGAAAATACTTACTTTAAGCCCAACAAAATATAGAGAGTAGTGTTTCAGGATTTCACCCTTATAGAACCTTAAGGGCAGGGCCTTTCATATTCTATTTATCCCTTGTTCTTTCCTGCACTTCTGATCTAGGTCAAATGCAAATAATCCTAACTTTTAGAACATGGTTACATCAAAGCAGCCTGCTTTGCCGGACCTAATACTAATCCCAGACCATTGGCCTAGGGCCTGTTACACAGTGAATTGTTGTGTCCCCCAAAATTAATATGTTGAAACCTAAATATCCAATGTGATGGTATCAGAAGATGGGACTTTTGGGAGGTGATTAGGTCATGAGGGTGGAGCCTTCATGAATGGGATTAGTGCCTTATAAAAGTTGCCCCAGAGAGCTCTCATGCTCTCTTTCTACCATGTGAGGATACAATTCATCAGTCTGCAACCCAGATAAGAATTCTCACTAAAACCTGACCATGCTGGCACCCTGACTGTGGTCTTCCATCCTCCAAATATGTGAGAAATAAGTTTCTGTTGTTTGTAAGCCACCCAGTGCATGGTACTTTTTTATAGCAACATCCACTGACTAAGGCCTCAAAGTAGTCATCAGTGAATTGATATCTGCTTGGGTTCTCCTACCAATTCTCTCCATGGGTCTGCTCTGTCTCTGTAGAAGTCATGTAACTTTCTTCCAAAACTCTGTTAAAGATGTGGTCTTATATGTTCCTTTATAGAACCTGTCTTCCTCTGTCTGGCATTTCCTAAGAGATATCTCTTGAGAACTACCCATGGTAAATACACATAACATACAGTTCTATCTTTATAGTAGTGTTCTTATTCTATGGTTTGCAGACCAACTTCAGCTCCCTCTGTCTCTTTTCCTCTGAGAGGGTATTATGAGAAATAGCATTTTATAAATATTGATTAAATAAATACATGGCAAATACTAGGTATATTTTTTGTAACTTATATTAACACTTGATTGTCATAGTAGTGTATTGCCAGATTTAGTTCTATGGCATAATTTGATGACAGTATAGCCAAATAGCATGTCACATATAATAATGTCAGACAGTGACAAATTGTGACACCCCTAGCAAATGGAGCCTGTAAGAAATAGTTTTGTCATAAGCAAAAAGTTGTAGAAAATTTAATTATCACTTTTCTTCAAGCAAAAACAGTAAATATACTAACCCAAACAGCAAGTTTCACAAATGCAGTAGAGATATAGCCTGTTCTATTTGTCCCTGGGCTTAGTCTGCTGATATAGAAGCCTTACTCCTAGTCTCTCAGAAGATACTGTGTATCATAGACGATGCCTTCTCGCCCTCCTCCCAAAAAAAATGAAAGAAAAAATATGTAAAACAGAAAAAAACAAAATAAAAGAAAATAAAAATAAATAAATAAATATGAAAGAAGATAGTGTGTAGATACCTCTATGCTCAAGACAGAGTAGTCTTTTTGGACCCTATCCTTTGCCCACTCCCAACATTGTTTCTTGGACTTTTATCTCTTTTATTCATATTCCCCACCAAGTTTCTGCGTCTCTTAGTGCCTGGCCTCTGACTTGGATTATCAGGCGTTTCCTGTTTCATTCATATCTGCTTGTCAGCGGGGGCAGGAGTAGAAAGATATGGAGAAAGATGCTCATGGATGTTGGGAGAATCTAACAAAGAATGCTAGAAGGAGCCTAATCTTTGCAGTACAATATGACTACTGATTTTCTAGATCAGTCATTTTGTACTTTAAGATTAAGCTCCTTCTGCCATAGAGTAGTTATTTTGTTAGACCAAAAGAGTATATGTCTCGTCTCCAACTTTGAGATACATTACAGGAGCTCCATTTCCTTTACTTTAGATTTCCTTTCCTTTACTCCATTTCCTTCCTTTACTCTTAGCAGCTAAGAGGAAAGCAGGTGGAAGGGAGAACAGAAATCTGACTGCCACGACTTTGTGTTCCACGCCTATTCTAATTGACTCAGGTCAATTTGAAGTGATGGGCTCCATACACTCATGAAGAAGTCTTATGGAGGGGGTGACAGGAAGAATATAAACTTACAGAAGAAAAAATTTAATTGAGATATCTTAGAAGATTGAGAATTTCTTGGTCCCAGATGTTATCTTTGACTAAGATTATTGAAGCTAAAATCTAAATTTCCAGAGGAAAATCAATAAATATAGGTCCATTTTATGAAATAAGGTAAAAAAGTTAAGCATTGAGATACATCATTTAATATTTTATGTAATCAGAAAAAGATATTTTTCTTGGCTGCAAATTTTGGAGCTACTGCTTCCTCCTGGGAATGCCAACCTAAGCAATACAGAAAAGAACAATTTCCCAGAAGTTCCCATAAAATAATTTTTCATTACAATGATTTTGACTGAATCAGACGATCTATTTTTATTTACCTTTAGGGTAGTAACATTTTTAATGTGAGTTGTTCATTTATTTTGGCAAATATTTCATTTTTGTTGAATTACTTCCCAGTTATTTTGCTATTCGATAATGTCCTCAGGTGAGGATAGGATAGGAGCACAAGTAAAAAGAAGAGGTTTAGCTGGGATGAATTAAGTTTGCATTATGAGCAAGCATAAGTGTATGATATTTTTCTAAAAAGGAGTAAGCTCAGGGATCAAAAATAGTAAAAACCTTGTCTGTGTTTTTAACCTGCTTATATTATGTCTTCCTTAAATTATTATATATACTATACCTTGTATTATATTTCATGAGTATGTTGAATGAGTACACTGAGATATGTCCTGGACTGCTACTTATGATTATAAAATATTCCTAATATTTTAAAGCTTATAGAAACTCTGCTTAGGATTGCTTTATTTGGTGAGCTGTCTCCATATTAGTCAAAGCTTTTGATATAATTACTTTAAATACTATAATATTATAATTAGTGAAAAAGAATATATTATGTATTCACTTTTGAAGATTTTGTTCCATGGGTAAGTAATATCTGTGGCCCAGAAATCAACATTACATAAGAAGAAAGCACAAAATAAGTGGCAAGCATATACAGAAGTGCTTTACTGCCATTTCAAATATAGCATTTCCAAAAAGGGTCTAGTTCTATTTCTCCAAAGTTTCATTTTTGATACTGCAGCACTACCAGGTGTCTCAGTTTGGCTCAAAATATTGTTCTGCTATAGGGGAACCATCGCTCCATTCGTGCTATGATCTCAAGAGCCATCAACCACCTCCTCCTTTCTTTCACCTTTTCCCCTTACACATGCAATCACCCAGTGATGTCAATTTGTCAGTTATACTCCAAAATCACATTGTATTTTTTTCCTTTTCCTCCCCTGTTCTAGTTCAAGCTCATAATTCATTATGTCTTGTTAAAACTACCCTAATATATTTCTTCTTACTACCTCTAGTCCTACCCTTTTTTTCATTGACACAACAGACTAATATCAGAGTGAACATCCTATTGCAGAGTTATAATGGCATCAGTCCTCTTCTAGAAAAACCTGGAGTGGTGACTCATTGCATCAGTCAGGGCTCTTGACTACAAGCTCGGAAACCAATCCTAATTCTTTAGCAATGAGTATTGGATGTAATGACAGTCTTAATGGGAGTCTGGAGAACTAGATTTGAAAAATGCATGGTAGAAAAGGTCAGCTGGGAGGGCTTTCCTGGAAATACAATAAGTGTATTTTAGCAGGAATGGTCTGGCTAGGATGCTGCTATTGCTGCTGCAGGGCACCATTAGCACTAGACAAGAGAGGAATCTTTCTTTTTGGCTTCTGTAGTGTGAGAAGATGTACTGCATCACCGACATATGGAATGCAATGGGGAGCCCCAAATCAGGAGAGAATTTGGACGCTGAACAGCCACTCCAATAAAGGCAAACTACAACAACAACTACTACAACTACAAATTTCAATTAATTACATGAACAAGGCTAAAGCTTATTAGCATTGCACTCAAACTTCTCTCCAAACTGGCTTTAGATTACATTTCCAAAATAATAATTACCTGCTGAGGTGTCACCTTTCAATATATCAACTATGTATTCTCATCCTGGACAACTACTTATTCTCCTGAACTGATGCATACTTTTCACACCTTCAAGTTTGTGCACATGCTATCTCCTCAGCTCAGGGTTTCTTAACTGTGACACTATCAACTTTATAGGCTGGATCGTTCTTTGTTGTAGGGGGCTGGCCTTTGCATTACAGAACTTTCAACAGCATCCCTGGCCCTTACTAGATGCCAATAGTACCTCTCCAGTTGTAATAAACCAAAATGTCTCCACACATTGTTCAATCTTTCCTAGGAGGTAAACTCACCCTAGGTTAAGAAGAAGACTAAAGAAAAATACTTAAATGCAATGTGGAATCCTACAAAAAGGGTATTTGTGGAAACTTATGAAATTCAAACAAGGTCTTTAGTTTAATTAAGAGTATTGTATCAATTTAATTTCCTGGTTCTGATCATTATACTATGATTATGTAAGATATTGCTTTAGGAGATGTTGGGTGAGAGATATATAAACATTCTCTGTGCTCTTTACATATTTTTTGCAAGTTTAAAATAGTTCAAAAAAATTCTATGGGTTGTCCTCACCAGTTCCTCTAGTTCTGTATTTCTCAACTTGTTTTCATTGTTATCCCTCCCTCAACTACCCAAAAGCCTTTTAAGACTTTTTTTCCAGTTGTCCTACCTATAAATTTTGAATACCACAGAGAGACTGTGTATGTCTATGTGCTGAATGTATATCTGTGCTTTATACATAAAAAGAGTATTTGGAGGGCTGGGCATGGTGGTTCACATCTGTAATCCCAGCACTTTGGGAGGTTGAGGCAGGAGGATCTCTTGAGCCCAGGAGTTCGAGGTTGCAGTGAGCTATGATTGCACCACTGTATTCCAGCCTGGGCAACAGAGCAACAGAGTGAGACTTATTCTCTTAAAAAAAAAAAAGTGTTTTTTTTAATCACTCCCGTCTCCAGAACCAATTCCTTTGAAAATGCATGCTCTAGCCATAAGCAGTAATACTCTCTTCTGACCTTCCAAAACTTTCTTTACATCTACTATACAATTTTCAAATGTTGCTTTGCATTTTAGTAAGAAAGATAATTACATGTGTTTGCATATATGTGTATATCTTTCCTACCAGACCCATTAACTTCCTAAGATCAGCGGTGTTATAACATTTACCTTATATCCCTTTCATGATGACTGACTCACAAGAGACTCAAAAAATTGAATTGCTTTAAAGCAGAGATTATATTCAGCTGAGATGACTTAAGTATTTAACAAATGTGGTAGAATTAAAATAGAAAATACAGAAAGTCAAATTAACAGTAAAGGTAATAAAGTAAAAGAAAATAAACAAATCAAGTTTGTAAATGGTGATAACTATGATTTGACTAAAGTTTTATTTGGGGGGAAGGTGAGGAAATAGGCAGAAAGATGGTTATGGATTTGTAGAAAATTCGTCTACAGTGTAATTTATTGAAGAGATCACAAGCTTTGTACAATTTTTAAAAAGTTACTGGCATTGTAACGACAGACAGAATTTTAATGTTATGCAGAAAGATATCGTATGTGTAACCTAGTCTGTAAAGTGAGTTGGGCTCAGTAAGATAACAGAAAGCAACTGCAATCCCTTGTTTGTTGTTTCCTAAGTCCTTCAAGGTCAAAAGTTTTCCTAGACAGTATTAGGTAATAAATGGATGGTCCCCTTTTCCTAGTATTAAAAGTCTTGCTCAGCATTATACTAAAACCCCAAATTTTACCAATGTATATTTCTTCCCTCCACCAGCTGGACCTAACTCAGGCTGGAAAACTTGCTGTGGGGAAAGAGTCATAGACCTTTTAGAGTTTTCATGAATGAATCAGCGACCTGACTCTTTTTCTATCAAACTTCAGGGAATACATACCACGC
Source organism: Daubentonia madagascariensis (assembly GCA_023783475.1). Taxonomy (NCBI): domain Eukaryota; kingdom Metazoa; phylum Chordata; class Mammalia; order Primates; family Daubentoniidae; genus Daubentonia; species Daubentonia madagascariensis. The sequence continues at coordinate 15,097,876 of JAKFHU010001684.1, read as the reverse complement.
TTTCCAGCAATCCTCATGAAGCCATCCTCTCTTGGTTTGAGAGGAAAACTCCCTGTACCATGGAAAGGGACAGGCAGACTGACCACTCTCCCCACATGAATCCACACTGCCATCATCCTCAATTTCTTATCAGTCTTCCCTTCCTTGTGTAGAGGCTGGAGGTAGTTAATGGGTTAATGCTGGCAGAAACAAGCATCATGCAAATCCTGTGTAGATGATATAGGAGTCAACTTAAAACTAGAGGGCATATAGTATATATATTTTTTCTGGCCTTAGAGATGTTAGCAGAAACTCTGAGATTATAGGAAACGTCTTATTATCTGGTTATATTTTAAAGCATGAACACTGTATCTGACACATAATAGGTTCCCCTGTAAATGTTAGTCCCCTTTATTTGCCATTTTTCTCTTCTCTTTTCTAATCCTTCTCTGTATTATATTTTTTCTAGCCCACAAATTCAATTCTATAAATGTCCTCCTTTATAAATACATCATAGTGCAGATTCCTGTACATTTTTATCAATCCATCTGTTTCCCATATCATGGAAAAGAAAGGAGAATTGGGTTGAAGTAAACATCATGGAAAAATGTTAAAAGATTAAGTATATAGAAACTTAAAAATTATATACTATGCTTTTAGAAACAATTGAGGAAAAAATTACTAAATATTGGCAGAGATTTCATTTTGTCCCTCAGTTTCCTAAACCATAATGAGAGATTTGAACTAGACAATGTTATTAGTTTATAATTGAGAATAAAAAGATGTCACACTGAGTAGGAACATGTTCCATCTCCACAGTGCTCTGTCTTTGGCACTTAGGGGTATTTCATGGGAGGTCCTCCACTATATTAATGATGACTGTTTAAGTCTTTTTTCTTCTTTTATGTATTTCCATGGATTTTAATGTATAGTAGACATCACATCTTCTTGAACCTATTTATAGTTTTATAGTCTACCATTTATAGGATAGCTTTACTATTATATAGGGAAAACATTCTGTTTTTGGAATGTAGTCACTGTTTTAAGGTCCAAGGAGTGCCCTCTGACCAATAATCCTGATTCACAGGCCAGTAAGAGCTGAGATGACTTGAAGGAATGTCAGAAGCTGATAAACTGGGGAGTCTAGGCAGTTGTCAGTCAGAGATCAGATAAGCAAAAGACATCCAGAAAACATCCATACCAGTGAGCACAGGAATAAAGAGTGTCCAAAGTTCAGCTAAATAATCTGAAACTACTGGCAGGCAGCAAAAATAATTGATGAGAGCCCTATTGGAAGCATGAAGAGGAAAGAGGTTGGAAAAGGGAAACGAAGCCAAGGAGGATTTTGACACAGAGCCAGCTCACTCTCTTGGTCTCCACTGCCTTTATACTCCTCCCACTTGGTTGAGATTCAGTCCTGATTAAACCTGGCTTGGAGGTAAGCCCTTAGTAACTACAAACAGGTGGTTGGCTGTCTGAGTAGCACACACTCAATCTGCATTTGCTAAGGTAGAAGACAGACATATTTCTCCAGCGTAGTCACTTCCCGGACACTAATATCAGTGAACATGCCCTCCATGCCTTTCATGATTTTACAAACTTTGATCACTCTTGCTTCATCTTTCACGTTCGCATACTGAATCATCCTTTCGCCTTTCCACATGTGGAAGTCGCTCTCTCCCCTCGATAATTTATTATTCTCCAGACTTTCTTCAACTCCATTATTTCTTGAGGTGGATCAAGGTGATCTGTACCTCATTTTCCACGTGTGAATTGTTTACAGTAAGGGCAAAATAATGAGTTCTGTATCCCTGAAACCTTTCTTTCTGATCCCAGCATGCTTTGGGCTCCAAATGCTCATTGAACAATTGTATTCATGGATTAATACAATGTTTCCTCAATTTTAATGTGGTTATGAACTACCTGGGGATCTTGTTAAAATATAGATGCTAATTCATTAGGTCCCATGGGGCCCCAAATTCTGCATTTCTAGGAAGTTTCTATGTGATGCTGCTGGTGTGTAGACCATACTCTCAGTAGTAATGGATTAGTACAATAATTGTCAGAGCCTTTCTCTGTGTCAGAAGAAAAAATTCTGAGTAGAGTGTGGATTATTCCTCCCATTCCACCTCATATCTTCCAAAGCATGGCTTTCTATTTTTTCACATTGGCATCCAATTATTGATTTTCCTATGCAAATGAACACACAGGATCTTACTGCAGTTTATTTATGTAAATTTGACATTAATAAAATTTGGAAGAGTTTAATGCTTACTGAATATATTTAAATATACTTGTTACATATTTCTTGAAACATCCTAAAACTTGTCACGAAGGCATGTACATACATAGGATGGAATTGGCAAAGAAGTACTGAGATGATACCAAATAGGGCGTGACACAAGCTAAAGGCAAGGTTATCTGATGCTATAACTTCAGTCAAAATGATAACAATAGTGGCCAAGAAATTAAACTATTTTCAGTCACAGCTCTAGCAAAAGTTACTACCAGGGGCTAAAAATTTGTGCTATCCCAATAAATGGATGAAGAGATGGGGAATTTGATTTATAATTAAAAAATCTACTCATGGGGGGTGACTAGGGTATAAGACTCATCATTATATTAGAGATTTTAAACTAGAGATTAAGGTAAAAAAAAAAAATCAATATAAGTCTCCTCCTCCCACGATAGGGGGGAGGGGAGGTACACAACCCACTTAAAGCTAGACCTAGTTGGGAGACAATATTAAGCCTCATCTAAGCTGTTTTAGTAGGCTCCACACATTCTTCCTTAGATTAGTTTAATAGGTTGCAGAACAAATCAGGTATGTCTCCTCTTTATAGATTATTTTTAAAATATATCAATGAGGGTTGCAGGTCCAGCGTAAATAGGGGATTCCACTATGTCTCATTTGAATTTAGGACTTCTATATTCTTTCATTACCATTATTGTTTTTTTGTGTAACATTTTGTAGCAAATATTGATACCCTATGACTTTCTGAAAGCCTTTTTGAAAATCTAAACTGTATTCATGTATATTTCCTGTGCCTATGATTATCTGACACTCAATTTTAGGAAGAGGAAATGTTTCTTTCGCTGATAGTTTCTTCCATGTAGCAGGGGAGCTCCACTAGTTGACACCCCTGCCATTCTCCACCTTCTCAATCACCTAATTTTGACTATAGGGAAAAAAAGTGGACATGGGAAACCTGGCATCTTCTCTCGTTCTCTGCGAGATCTGCTCGCCTACAGAAGTCAGATGCTCTTGGTCATGTGATCTACTTAAACACAAAGGCTCTGCCCCCAGAGAGGCTTGTGGTGGTCCTGGGCTGTGGGTGACTGGGAGGCTGTATCATCCTGATTGTGGCATCAATAGTAGGAAGTCCCTTGCTGCCACCTGCCCAAGGTACATTCTCCATCTTTATTAGTGATAAAGGTGGTATTTTGGTCCCTACCTGTAGCATCTTCTGTCTTCTCTGTTGTTTCACACTTTGTCAGAGAAGAGTGGTAATATTTACTTGGCATAGCTTTGAACCCACACATTATTCATCATTATCATTCAGAGTACTCCAGAAGGCGGATTCTAAAAAGAAATGTCTTCCTTCTTTCTTAAGATTATGTGTATGTGGATTGTAATGTTTATTAATAACCATCTCAAAACCAAGACTTGGGGAATTTGGCTTGAGAAAATTTAAATTCGACTTCCAGCTTGCACTTAATTATCACTGAGTAACCTTTGGAACTCAATCTCTTTGACTCTCAATTATCTGATCTATAAAATGGGGTTCAAACGTGTACTGTCTACCTTAGAGTGTAGCTGTGAGGTTAAAATTAAATGAACCTGAAAATGTATTGACAATCATAAAACACAACACAAATGTGTGTGTTATTGCAATAATTCTCTATGTATATGTAGCAAACATATTGGGGAGATAAATGGGATTCCTTTTGATTGCATTCAAGTTGCTTCATTTTATATAAAGCTGGAATTAAAACCATTTTTTTTGTTCTAAAAACACTATCACCCCTTATTTACTGGGTCAGATTCTTATCACATACTATAATATGTACTTCCTTCTAGAGTGACTTTTTGTTATGTACATTAAGAATGGATCATTTTTACGTCTCAGTTCTGTGATAGGTAGAAAGTATTTTCTTTTCACATAATCTTTTAAAGTGAAATATGTTTATATCACTTGTGTAATTTTTTAATGATGTAAATATCACCTTGTATTGTTACACATTTTTAGACTTACTACTTTTAGTTATACAAAGTGTCAAATAACATTTGTTAGCCTATTTCAGTGCAGGCACCTTTAAAAATGTCAACCAAACAGATGTTCTACTATAAACATGAATAAAAATGAGGGCATCATAAAACTAAATATAGGATATTTTATTATGTTAATATTAATATTACTTAAAATTCAGTAGTGGTGAAATTATATATAATTAATGAAGATGAAAGAAAGACTCCCAAGTTTATAATTTACAAAAAAGTTTGAGTGCTTTTAGTTAATTTTCAAAGTTATGACATGATCCATTAATTTTTAAATAGCCAGATTATAGGAATAAAGTTAAGCAGATATGGTTTATAGTATTATCCTGATGATTTCTGATTCTGTTTCTAGTGTTATTCTAATGCTGCTAAATCTCAGTTCCACCTCACACTCAATACTCAAGTGGATGCTATATGTTGGGTTTTTTAATATATATATACACATGTATATATAATATCACTTATAATAAAAAGTGGGAGGGAGGAAGAACCATGCTATCTAAGAAATGAAAGCATAAATGCCATTTTCCTAATTTTTTATATATCATAGCACATTAGTACTTTGAATTTTTAAAATGTGCAATTAGTTTACAAAAATAAACCAAATATGTTCGGCTAAATTAAAATATCACATAAAACAATTAAGTTGTTCCTTTGGAATTTTGACTCTTTGTGGCTGGGTTAAAAACTCTTATTAAGTGTGTTTGTGTAGACACAGTCTTACTCTCATCTCTGTGAAGATATGCATATAACATTTTGGCCCTTTCTGAACTGATAACATTAATAATAATGATATAATAATATAGTTATACATTTTTATAATACTACACCTCTTTTTACTTTTTGAATGACTGCTGGATATTAGGGATTTGTGAAGGTGTATTATATATGTTATCTTATTTGATATACTTGTTTTTAATTGAAACTAAATTGATAACAAATAATTTTGTCTTAAAACACATTTTTCCTGATTCAAGGTCGGAAATAAATAAAAACAGTGCTTGAATTTTGAATGCTTTATGTAAAGAAAATTCAGAAGTATAAAGCAAACAGCTCTAAGATTATTAACAACATGCATTCTAATGAATATTCATTATGAACTAAATATAGCCTTTGTATACATGATGGGACTTCCTTCAAAGTTAAAGAAAATGTACATACATGGAAAGGCAATCAATTTCATTCCAGAAAATGCCTCATAGCCTCAGCCTACCTATGTAAAAATATCGTATTTTAGATACTTTATATTACGTGCATCATATAATGCTTTCCTGTTGATGGCTATTCAAAGAAGCCCTTGGGAGATTCCTTTTTCAAATAAATAATAATTTTCTAATTTGTTCTGTGGGCCTGGGATGTCATAAACTAGATTTTCGTAAAATAAGAAATGCCTAAAAGTCTAGCCTCAGTTTTTAACAATTCACATACAAAATTTTAAAAATCAAGCTTTTAAATTATTTGATTTATTATAATTTGATGCAATTTTGAATGAGGCAAAAAATATTTCAACTTTTTACTTTATATTTAAATAATAAATTTTGCACTAAAATAAATTCTTTCCTTTTGTTCCTTCTTTATCAGCAAGGATTTAAACAGATAGTAAAGTAATGGAATAATAATGATAAAATAGTAAAGTAAGGTAAAAATATTAAATGATTAGCATTGTTACTATTTTAGAATTTACAAATGATGTCATTTGATCCCCATAGTTTTCTCAAAATTAAGTGTTATTACTATCCTTTCTTCGTATGTTAATAATCTGAGCCTCAGAGAAGTCTAGTAACTTGCCAAAGGCTTCTGACCTCAAAGAATATAGTGGAATTAGAGTTAAGAGATTATCTTGATTACCATTCCAACAAATATGATAATATAACATGCAGGATGGAATGTTTTTACTGACTTCCTACTTATCTATAAATTTTTCCACTTTGTTGTCACAGAAAAAATCTTTTAAAAAATGTTCAAAACTTTTTTTGACAAATTTTCATAGAAACCAAAGTCTTTATTGTTTGGAGAGGTCTTCAAATATAAGCACTAACATTTTTAAAAGTTTTAAAGCTGTCCTATCAATTTCTAATTACTGCTATAACAAATCACCACAAAGTTAGTGGCTTAAAACAAGACAAACTCATTCTCTTATAGTTCTGAAGGTCAGAAGTCCAAAATGGTCCCAAAAGTCCACAGATGGAGAGGAATCTTGCCATAAGATGTATCATATCTAGAGCCTCATCTGTGCCTAATTTAGATGATTTAAATGATGAGATTTGGGAATTTTGAGCTGATGAGACTTGTATGAGATTTTGGATTTGAATTGATGCTTAACTTGTTGAAAAATTTTAAAACTTTGGAGTAGGGTAAATGTATTTTGCATGTGAGATGGACATGAATCTTCAGGGGTCAAAGTGTCTTTTGCAGAGATGACTCAAGGAATCCATGAGTCACATGCACAATCTCTTCAATAGCCCCCTGTGTGACTGAATAATTTGACCTTTTGATCCTTCAGAAGCACAAGTCAAGTTTGTTTAACCTTGGCTTTCTCTCCAGAGCCAAGCCACTTGCCGACAGTGAATCTGCAATTTGGCATCTTCTCCACATTTGGATAGCCCGAGAATTGAGAATTCCCTTAGTCACCGAGTCTTAGTTTCTTTGCTTAGCAGTTATTACTGCAATCTAGTCGTTTCCTGTCACATTTTACTGTAAGTAGCAAGAATAAACAAGGTGCACCTCCAACACTTTCTTTGGAAATCTCCTCAGCTAAATATCCACACAATCACTTACAAGTTATGTTTTCTACACAGCTGTAGAAGACAATTCTGCTAAGTTTTCTGCCAGTTTACAAGAAAGATAACGCTTTCCTCCCATTTCTGAAGGCATGTTTCTCATTTCCTTAGGAGAGCTCATGAGCAGTGCCTTTAACATCCACATTTCTATCGATACTCTGTTTATGACGATTTAGGTATTCTCTAAGAGAACGTGGGTTTTCTTCACCGTGCCCCTCACTTCCTTCTGTGTTCTCACTAGCGGAGTCATTAACGACTATATTTGTACTAACAGTCCCTCCAAGGCAGTTTATACTTTCCCTCGTATTTCTTCCAGCCTCTTCTCATTATCAAATTCCAAAGCTGCTGCAACACTTTTGGGCATTTGTTACAGCAGCATCCACTCCCAGGTATTAGTGTCCTATTGCTAACGACCACAAGCTTTCCGGCTTGAACAACACAGCATAGTTCTGGAAGTCAGAAGTCCAGAATGAGTCTTTCCTGGCTAAAATCAAGGAGTCAGCATGACTCCGTCTTTCCAGAGGTTATAGGAAAGAACTTGTTCCTTGACTCTTCCAACTTCTAGGGCTACTGAAGGCATCTCACTCTTATCTCTGCATCTATTGTTAAATCACCGTCCCCTTGTTAGTCAAATCTCTCTCTGCCTCCCACCCATAAAGGCATTTGTGATTGCACTGGGCATGCCCTGATAATCCAGGATAATCTCCCCCTCTCAAAATCCCTGATTTAAACACCTCTGTAAAGCCTGTTTTGCTATATAAAGTATCATATGTACAACTGGGGATTCAAATGTCAGAATCTTTGGGGTCAATTATTCAGCCTACCATAGCTTGATATTATCCCTCTTTGATTTTTGTCTTCTAGTTTTAGTCAACCTTGAAAGGCAATTATATTTTAGTTGTCCACAATCTTAATATTAGTGGTTTATTACTGATGACTTATCCACACTTTGTGCTATTTTTTAGTAATACAATGCAATGATGTATAATACAGATGATTTGGAGCTAGGAAGAAGTTTTTATGTTAAGATTATGAAGAAAATATTTCTATGATAGCCAAAATGTGAAATCATCACATCAAAGATGATTCTTTTGTTGTTTTTGCAAACATAATCTCTCAGAATACACCATATTTTGTTAGATAAGGGAGAAATAAGAAGATGAAGCCAAAAAGCATTTGTTAGAGATGACAAGTTGCTTCCCTGATTGTTTATAATTGACACTAACTAAGAAAGATAAAACCGTTGTTTACTCAAGTTTCATTTTTCATAAATTTTTGACTCACACTTTGTATATATGCCTATAATGAGAGACAAGACATATTACACATTTATAAAGGAGAAGTTTGAGGATTTTTTTTTCAGATTATAGAAAGCCAAAAGCAAGTTTCAACAAACAGATAAAATATACAGTTGGCACTACCCTCAAAGCCAACTAGTTTTCTCTCATATACAGTACAACCACAAAGTTATGAGTTTGGTTCCACAAACTACAAAGGAACATCAGTTTCATTTCTTTATACACAGTTGGTGCTCCATCTAGCTTCACTTCTCTTCCAATTGAAGCATCACCACCTCCTAAAACCTGCTAAACTTAATGCTTTAATTATGTTGGTGACACAGACAACTTTTACACCAGCATTCCTCAAAGTCAAATTCTGACCCACTCAAATCATATCAAATTGAAAACCAATTTTTGTTCCATTCATGTCCACTGCCACTAAACTAATTAAGTTTCTTTAACAGCTTCTCTCAATAGTATCTCTATAGCTTTTCTCTTCACATTTTGCTCTGCTCCAATTCATGTTCTATATAGTGACCCAAGTGATCTCTTTCCTAAAATGCTGATTTAATCACACCACTTTCTTCTCAAAATCTTGTGCAATAACTTCAAGTTCAAGTCCTAACTTTTTAATTCAACATACATAGATATCAGGATCTGACTTGCCTATATTTATGAGTTGCTGCTTCTTGGATCTTTGTCTTCTGATCATCTTTAGGGAGAATTTCCTGCTCTTCCCTGAGTTCCTCTTCTTGATACTTATCACAGTTGGCCTGTTTTGTGGACCTACAAAGTTGCATGTAATTTTCATAAATTATCATTACTCTTGATGACATACCAGACATGCCCTAGAAATGCCACTTTTTAGATAAGAGAGCTATCTATAGATGTTACATAACATTTTTTAGTCAAATAATAATTAGTAGAGTTGAGATGTGAAGCTGGACATATTTAACTCTTTACTATACTTTCTACTGTATTATAGTTCATACATTACCAAAATATTGTGCTTATATCTGTTGTAGTACTTATCTTGCTTCTTAGCTTTCTCCCCACTAGATGGTGGCTCCTTAGGAAAAGAATCCTGTCTATATACCAAGTATATAAAATTGTGTGTGGTGCAGAGTTATGTCTTCATTAATTGTTTGTTTGATGAATAAGCATTTTGAGAATCTGTTTCTCCCTGCATGACAGTGTGGCCAAAGAGCAGTAATTTGTATATTTAGGGATAGAAAGGCACGTGAGTAAAAAGATAAAAATCAACAAGGAGAACCCAAATGATAAGTCTATCACCTACAGGATTTAGATATAGCAGGCAAGTCTTACAGGGGCTATTTCTTCCTAGGTTCTATGTTTTCAAATTGTATATATGCCACCAGATGAGGAGCCACTGTGCCTTGAGGAGGTAGTATGATTCAATTTGGGGGTAGATAACTGAAAAAACTTACATTAACACATTTTCTAGCCAATTGTGTGTCTGTGTGTAAGAGCGTTAAGATGAAAACAGGAATTACTAATATTTTTAGAGCTAATTTAATTTGAAATACAAAATTAAGCAATTTAAACATACAAACACTGTTCAATTGACTTTATTGATTAATTACAGGAAGAGGAAAGGATATTTTGAATAGTTAGTAAGGATAAAATAAGTTGTCAATGCATCCAGAAAAAAAGTATTTACGTCTCCAAGAAGTTGCAAAGAAACAGACAAAATACGAGGCAAAGCAAGAAGAACCATGGAATGTCTTGTGTTTTTGTTTCTTTGTTCTTTTGACTGAAGCAGTGGAGTTAGTCAGGGACTCAATGGGAGTTATCCATTGAGGGTTAAAATTTCAGTATGGGTTATATGACCAATATACTCATCCTGATTATTGGATACAGTACTAGTACTTTATGAAAAATATTATAATGAGGACAATCAAAAGCAATAAATAGTAATTAATTGTGGGGCCATATATTGTCTAGCTAGTCCTGTCTTCGTTGAATGCCTGGAGATGATTTAGGGAGAGTTTTGTGCTGTGGGTTAGAATTTATCATATTTAAAAGGGTTCTTGGCTGGGTGCAGTGGCTCATGCCTGTAATCCTAGCACTTTGGGAGGCAGAGGTGGGAGGATCACTTGAGGTCAGGAGTTGGAGAACAGCTTGAGCGAGACCCTGTCTCTACAAAAAAATAGAAAAATTAGCTGTGCATGGTGGTGCTCACCTATAGTCCCAGCTACTTAGGAGGCTGAGGCAGGAGGATCCCTTGAGCCCAGGAGATTGAGGTTGCAGTGAGCTATGATGACACCACTGCACTCTAGCTGGGGCGACAAAGTGAGACCCTGTCTCAAAAAAAAAAAGGAAAAAGGATTGTTTTGTTCCTGCATACTTGAGACTTCCCAGTTACAGTATTTACCCATTGTTTCTCCTAATAACTTTACTAGACTTAGGTATAGACAATTATTCATGTAGTAGCCTGTCATATATCATGTGTCCTATTATCCAGACATGATTCATTCTCCAGAAGACATTTGGGAGTAGGTAATGTGCAGGGGACCATTCTCCTTATGATTTAGGTAAGTTGGCTTGTAATGAGAGTAACTGCAAAGGCCAATGTTTATTCTTACCCAGGAAATTAGGAGCCACATAGGGTAATGGGTCTAATCCAGGGAGTCAAAAAAGGACTATTACAAATTAAGATCAGTTTGTCACTGTTTAAAATAATCCTGGTTTAGTTTTTATGCCTAATTTAGAAGTACATTTTAGAGCCAGCAACCATCCAGATGGTGGTAGTTCTTTGGGACTTGACATTATTTTAAAAGGTCACCACAGGCAAATTATAACTGGCACCTCTTTCTTATCAGAGACCAAACATCTGTGAACTTGCTCCAGTTTTGAATCAGCAGTGGAGCAGTTTCCCGTGGCAGCTCCTTGCCAACTTTCTTTCTGGGTGAACTCTGTGAACTATTTATTTTTTCTATTAGAAACTGTCACATGCATTATATACATAGTCCCATAATGTCCCTAAAATGTTGTCACTTAAATTTGAGTCAAGAGATATTAGGTTTTTAATTTAGAAGCATGCCACAGATTTACTTACAGTAATGTCAATGTTTGGGAAATATCCGCCATGTAAGATGTATTTTATTTCCTGTAGTGTCACTACATCCCCAAAAACTTGCATTTACTCTAGTGCCTCAAAAGTATTATAAATACTAATAAAAGAATAAATAAATAACCATGTATATATGCATTATATATAAATAAAAAACTGTATTTAACTTTTATGTTTTAAAAGCTCCTTTCTTCTTTTAATATTATGGAGTAAAAATGTATTAAAATTATGAGTCACTTTCTCATATTATTCTCCAGTATTCTCATCTACAGGTATTCAGATTTCTGGTTTTTCTGGTGTACATAGGTATTTATTATATGTATATGTTATGGGAAGAAGCAGATTGGGGAATGAAAATGTATCTCTTTGTTTTTTTGGGTGGGGGGAGACAAGGTCTTGCTCTGTTGCCTGGGCTAGAGTGCAGTGGCATCATCATAGCTCACTGCAACCTCAAACTGCTGGGCTCAAGTGATCCTCCCGCCTCAGCCTCCTGAATAGCTGGGACTACAGGTACGCACCACCACACCCAGCTAATTTTTAATAAATTTTCTGTAGCAATGAGGGCTCTCTATGTTGCCCAGGCTGATCTCAAACTCCTGGCCTCAAGCGATCCTCCCATCTCGGCCTCCCAAAGTGCTGGGATTACAGGTGTGAGCCACCACGCCCAGCTGAAATGTATCTTTCATTTCACCATCTTGAAGTGATGAAATTACTATTACTTTGTCAAACCAATAAGAATTGATGCTTATATTAAAGATTCAGAGTCCATTAGTTATAAATGAAAGCTTAAATTATGCTCAGTGTAGTTTTTGCATTTAGCAAATTTCATATTTTTTTGTCTTCTTTCCATCCACCTACTTGACTAATTACAAAAACCCTTGTTCAGTAATAGGGTCTTGTTCTGAACTCTAGCCCTATGCCTAAAGTCTAGCTTATTTGCTTGGTTTGTGCTAATTAACTTTCCCACCATTTCTAAAGAGATGCCATGACTTACTTAGGCCCTTGTCCTCTTAACATATTTCTTGATACAGGCAAACCCATCCACCTCACCTTTGTGGATAACTTCTGTTGTAAATACCTTTTGGAGCAACTTTTCTAAAATTAAAAGTTAGAAGTTTCAACTATCTTTAATTTTTCCTTGATTACATCTGAGCAAAACGTAATTGAAAAAAATTGTGAGAAAATACAAGAGATTTTGAAAATACAAAAGCACTGGATTGATAATTGGCCTTTGTTTATAGGGATAAGAGTAATGTCTAGTAAAGGTGTACCTGTCAGGTACAATATATTTATGTCAAATCACATGTATTTTGTGTCTTGCCACTATAAATTTTAGCTTTTAAGTCTGTTTGCCACAAAGGTAAATGATTTTCCCGTAATTTTGATTTCTTTTTATTGTTAAAGGGATAGCTGACTTATAAATTTAGGGATATGAATGTTTGATATAGGAAGCTAAATTCAAAAGAATGTTATTTGTAGAAAACGTTTGCCTACTTCAGGTGTAAATTATTTTTAGCATATGAGGTTGGATTTCCTCAACATCATTGGATTGATTAACCTGTGAATCACAGCTCCACTGATCCAATTTTTAAAAATGACATTACCAAATTAATTTTAAATCATAATGCATAGTCATTATCTTTTTTTTTTTTTTCCTTTGAATGTGCCAAATCAGGGCTGCTTTTCTAAGCACTACCTCTAACACATACTCCCATCTCCAGGGCTGGACTCCTGTAGGCATGCTTTCCTTTTATGTTTGTGGCTGATTAAACCATTGATGAATGCATGACCCAAGCTAGCCAATCAAATTATCTATCATGTGTACATGGAATTGGGGCTCTGTCACATTGGTGCATTTAAAAAGAGAGGATATGTCTTGAAAATGGAGAAGCAAAGAAAATTCGTCTTAGAAAGAAAGAAGAGACTGCAAAGAAAGCAGAGATGAGATATCATTTGGCACTAAGAAGAAAAAGAGACCATGTTACCCAAGTTCCTTGTTTCTCTCTAGTTCTTCGTAAAGCCTGGCTACATACTATATCTGCCCTGTGTTTTAGGAGATTAAAAAATTTTTTTACTAAGGAATTATCTGCTTTTGTTCAAGCTACTTTCAATGGAATTCTATTCTTGCAAACTGTGTCTCTCTGAATAAAAATAACCTCATGCAAATTCTTCTGATCCCATGTCTTGCTACTCTGTTTGGAACTCCTAATACAAAACATCTACAGAAAAGTTACTGAGGCTGTTGTGACTCTTAGACACGACCTCAGGTGCACATGGTTATATTTCTAGTATTAGCTGTATTGAGTCTCTAAGTTTCTTAACCACTCTAGTGTTTGATCTTGAGCTTGGCTCGGGTTCCTTGCTGTCCTTAATTAACCTACATTGTTGTTAGTGGCTTAGATATGGTACACCAAGATCATTTTATGCACCTCATTGATGACTGTCATTGTTGCTTATTTTACATTAAATTTACCAGGGGCAACCTAATGCCTGTCTATAGCAAAAACTGCAGCTTTAGAAATCACCTGGATGTGTTGTGGGAAAATAGGAATGGCTGGGGTGGGACTAGTACTCACTTTTATTTATAGAGTCTGAAGTGTAGCCTCATTTGACAACCACTAACCACTCCTAGAATGTAAGCTCCCTAAAGAGACACATATGACCATTAGCAAAACTCAATGACCTTCCATTTCCCCACTCCTAACTCCAGCTTCAAGCACATAAATAGACCACAGGTAGGTTATAGAGTTTTCAGAGTATGAAATGAGGAGGTCTATCTCCCTTATCAAGTGGCTATTTTTTTGTGTAGGCATTTCTTTGGTTACTCTTATCTCCTGAAACCCTTGGGAAATATAGATAGGGACATTTTCCCGTTTTGGAGGGGAACTTCAAACCACAAAGAACTCAAATGCTTAGAAACGTTCTTCTAAGCGTCCAGATGGAGGGAAGCAAGAAGTAGCTTGGTTAGGATAGGTCTTTGCATTTTGTGGAAAAATGTTGTTTTCTTTCCTATATTTGTGTCTGACTCTACTCCTCATTAAATTGGTAAAATTTTGTGGACCAAAATGAACATTCCTCAATATTCTAACTAAGAATGTTAGACTTTTTCTCTGTTTCAATCCAAGCTCACAAATGGTTAAGCCCAGCATGCTAATGTAGGAAAACAAAGAAATTCCAGGCCAAAGCCTGGTCAACAACCAAGTTTTCCCTAAAGTGTCTTCCACATGATGGTACCCATGGGGAACTACTTGCATCTTTCTAGCTGCATGACGATTGTAAGTATCTGGGATACAACCAAATTGGTCTCTTAATTAGACATTCAGCTAATATGTGACATCCTGCCTTATAATTGTGCCTGTGTTTCCATAAATATATTTTGAATGAATGCAAAAGAATAATTTTCTTTAACTTTTTGTGTAATGTTTTTGCACTTTTTAACAATATGACTTCATTCATTGAAAAAGACTGAAATCATAATTTCTTTCCTAATTGGGCTCATCCTCTCTCTAATTTGCAGACAGGTAAGTTTCCTCATATGGATTGTGATAGTCATGCACACAATAAATCTCTCTTAGTATTTGGCATCTACTTAACTAGATTTTCAAATCTGATTAAAAAGGAAAAACATGGATAGCTAGATAGCTACATATAGAGCCTAACCTCTTTAGAAACCTGGCCATAACATCAATAAAAAAGATATATGAGAATATTCTGGCAGGGTTCAGATTCTTGATTAAAAGCAGACATATTTTAAGTTTATGCATTAGTAATTCAGTTGTTCACAGAAAAAAAAGACTCACCATTATGTGTAACTGGTAAACAGATGGGGAGGAATATTATGCACTTCTTTGTTGTTTGTTTTCTTTTTAAAGTAAGGTCATTTTCTTCCCCAACTTAAGGTGGTAGAGAGCAGTGTAACAGATATGGCCAATTTAATCTTTTGGAATGACATTTTTTGCAATAGAAAGGCATGAGGCAAAAATATTTGGACATATATTTTCCTCATTCTATGTGGATCATGGCCATAATTTAAAACAAAATATATTTTTTAAAAATCCCAAACAAGAATTTAAATATTTAGGATCCCGATCTCACAAATATGTAAAAAGTGAGCAAATCAGAGTTTCACATCTATTTTCCCTGGAAATGTAGTTTTTCATATCTATCAATAGGTGTTATGCAAGACAAAATCTCCGTGATCAAATAAATTTGGAGAAAACCAGTTTAAACAAGTCAGACAAATTTGTTTATTGCAGTACTTCTCAGAACCTTTAAAATGTTAACAAGGACTGTGACTACATATGTTGTTTATATATATACACAATATATGTTATGTACAGACTGGTTTTCAAATGCATTTGACTACAGCAATTTTTTTTTCTCTTTAGAGCATCATACAGAATAGGTTCTGCAGAAGACACTTCAGGATACTCAAATAAAGGTTCCTCAATTCAGGCATTGTCTTCAAGATTTCCATTGTGTATTGATATTCACTCATGAGTAGACTAAACGGTATTTAACTGGTCTGATAATGTCAAACAATCTCAAATAAATGAATTATGGACTGGTTTCTATCTATATTCTTGTTAACGTTCCTTTTTATCTAACCTATAGAAGAAGTTCATTATTAAAATGTGCTTTAATTTTAACCCAGAAATCTTTGTCAGTAGTGGGAAAAAGAGAGCTCTATTTCTACCTTAAAATTATACCAAGCTGTAACTCTGGTTAATAAAATGTTTAGAGCCTTGATGAAAGAAATCATTATAATAACAATATTCATCATCATTATTATTTCTTCAGAAAGAGAGTTGGCTTCTGGGTATTCTTAGACTAATCCCATCTGCCACCACAAAATTTGGACTCTGAAGCAAATACATTAGGTGTTTCCTGGATCATATCCCTAGATAATGAAGAGCTTCATTAAATGTAGAAAGCTCTCTATGCCCTCTTCCTCCCACTGGTTTAATATATAAGAGCTTGCACTAGACCCAGAAATTATATTTGCATTTTCAAATCCACAAAGTTTTATAGTATATTGTGTGAGAGACACTTGAGGTTATTTTCTACCAAGCAGTTGACAAAGTCTATTGTTTGGATTCTACTCCCTTCTTTGGCTGATTTCAACTAAAAAGAAACAACAATAAAAACAATGATTCAAAACATTTCAAAGTCAGTTTTCAAGTAATGATAGCTTACCAACTCTGCAAGAAAGCAAAGATGTTGTGATTGAATGCTATGCTAACACCAGCTCTGGTGCTCTTTCATATCTGTGCAAGGCAGACAAGGAAAAGCTCTCTAAATGGGCATATGCTGAAAAATGAACTAGAAACATGAATAAATATGCTATGGAAAATTACCAGACTGCATAATAGTAGTAATATACAAATATGATTTAAGTGTGATAGTCAGGTCAAATAAAAAGCTATTCAAGTGTCCTGCAAGTCTACATTTAGTTACAAGGCTCTGTGACTTAAAGCCAAGGAACTATGTAGATGTCTATCAGAGACACCTTGCCTGACAATGGTGCGTATTTCTCTATATATCCTTTAATGGTAACATTGGAATTGCTTTTTATAACTATTCTAATAATATATGAAATAATTAAAATGTAGTGTGGGAATTCTATTATAATTATCAGAGTAAAGTGAACATTTTTCATGACCCATATGAAAACTGTAAACCTTGAAAAGATTCCATCAAAGAATCTGAATAACTTAGCACAGAGTATATTTGTTGAATCATGAGAAATTGCCAATATTCTACTGTTTTTTTCACCCCAAAATGTCAGTTTTGTATTGCTTGAGATAACAAAGTGGAAACTAAATGTTCTAGTGGAAAGTACTATCACAAAATTTTATCTTTTGTTCATCTCTCCTTTTCTGAATCTTACTACATGAAACTAAAAGAAGCCAATTCATAAGATGTGGAATCAAATCAAGTACCCATTAATTCTTGAGTAGAATGTACTCAAAATGTACATTTTGTAAACAAAATGTACAAATTAACAAAATGTGGTATATACCATGGAATACTACTCAGCCATAGAAAGGATGAATTAATGCCTTTTACAACAATTTGGATGGAACTGGAAACCGTTATCCTAAGTGAAGTTTCTGAAGGATGTAAAAAAACCCACATGTACTCGCTATCAAATTGGAACTTACCAATGAGTACACATGTGCACAGAGAGAAGTAAAACTCAGTGGAAATCAAGCAGGAAGAAGGGGGGGAGGGGGAATTGGGCAAAAACCTACCTAATGGGTAGAATGAGCACTATCTGGGTGATGGGCACACTTATAGTCCTGACTCAAGCATTACAAAAGTTATCCATGTAACCAGAAATATTTGTACCCCCATAATATTTTGAAATTTAAAAAATCCGTGTTATTAGCACTCAACCTGGAAATCTCCTGGATGTAGTTTTGATGTTTGCCCCCTCCAACTCTCCTGTTGAAATTTGATCTCCAATGTCAGAGGTGGGACTGAGTGGGAGGTATTTGGGTCATGGGGGCAGATCCTTCAGGAATGGCTTGGTGCTCTCCCTATGGTAATGAGCAAGTTATTGCTCTATTAGTTCATGTGAGGAGAGCTGGTTGTTTAAAGTGTGGCACCTACCCCCTCCATCTCTTGCTTCTCTCATCATGTGACACCTGCTCCCCTTTCACCTTCTGCCTTGCATGGAAGCTCCCTGAAGCCCTCACTAGAAGTAGATGCTGGTGCCATGCTTCTTGTACAGCCCACAGAACTGTGAGCCAAATAAACCACTTTGCTTTATAAATCACCCAGTCTCAGATATTCCTTTATAGCAAAGCAAAATAGCTTAAGACACTTCTTACTGATCAAATCAGAACATAGTCTAGTTATCAGTTAAGAATGAAAAAAAATACATTCTTAAGATAACAAAAGCATAAACTTTAATGGATGTATGTTGATAAACTTTAGAACATTAAATTAAGGGCATCTGTACATCAAGACAAACACAGGTAAGAGACAAATGATGGACCTAGAGAAAATTTTTGCAGCTCATATAATAGAGACTATAACACAAGGGATTGTTAAACAAAATGTACAAAAACACTGCAAACTAATAAGCAAAATTCAACAACCTAATAGAAAAATGGGCAAATGAAATGAACAGGTAAGCCATGAAAAAGTAAATATTAATGTCTAACTTCTATAGTTATCATAACGAATTACCACAAACTTAATGGCTTAAATAACACAAATTTATTATCTTATAGTTCTGGAGGTCAGAAGTCTTCCATAGTTCTCAATACACTAAAATCAAGTTGTTAGCAGGCTGTGTTCTTTTCTAGACATCCCTAAAGGGAGAATCTGTTCTCTGCTCCTTCAGGCTGTCGGCAGAATTCAGTTCCTTAAGGTTGTAGGACTGTGGTTCCCATTTTCTTGCAGGCAATAAACTGAGTGTCATTCACAGCTTCCAGAGGATGCCACATTCCTTGGCTCGTGGTCCCTTTTTTCCATTTTCAAAGCCAGCAACAATAGATGAAGGTCTTCCCTCATTAAATCTTTTCTGCCATCTTTTGTGCTTTTAAGAACTCTTGTGATTAGATTGGAAAAACCCAGATAATCCAGAATGATCTCCCCTTCTCAAAGTTTTTAACCTTAATCACACGCAAAAAGTCCTTTTTCCGTGTATGTAACATAGTCACAGGTTCTGGGGATTAGGGCATGGATATCTTTGAAGAAGGGCATTATTTGATCTACCATATCCAATAAACATATAATATTTACTTCAAACTCATTTATGATCAGAAAGTATCCAATAAACATATAATATTTACTTTAAACTCATTTATGATCAGAAAATGTAGATTAAGACAATGACATGGGATTGAATTAAAACCATTGAATTGGCACAGATTAAAAGTTGAATTTTATTTCATCCATTGAATTAGCAAAGATTAAAAATATGACAATATCAAGTATTGGCTAGGATGTGGGGAAACAAGTATTTTATATGCTACTGGTGGGGTATATATTGGAATTGGTAAAAAGCAAATGGCATATGGCCATGCCCACATATATAAATAAAACCTATATATTATGGAGGTAATTTGGATATGTTCATATTCCTGTAAATATACATTTTAAATATTTTAAAGTCCAAAAATATATTCACCAAAATCATCACAATGACTGCCTTTTAAGAAGAGGGAGGGCAAAGAGAATATGACTTTGGGTAGTAAACAAAAGGGGCTTTATTTTGTCTATAATTTATATATTTTTTTCTTCTTTTTTTAAGACCAGAAACACAATATATAAAATAATAAAATACTAACAGGTCTTTATTGTGAGATGAGAGATATGGAATTAGTTTTATCTATGTATCTACCTATCTAATTTATCTATGTTTGGATTTTTTAATTTGTAAAATACGTATTAATATATCTTAAAACAAGAGAAAGGAGATCTCTTTAGACTATATATACATAATCATCAAAATATTTTCTGGTAATTGTTCAAACCAGGGGTGGGCAATTTTTTTTGGGGGGGAGGGACAAATCCCGCCTAATTCCAGGTGATATGAAACACCATACATTGGAAAACAGCCATTGTTAACATATTGTTTATGGCTGCTTTCCTGATACAATGGCAAAGTTGAGTCGTTGCAGCAGAGAGACCATATGGTCTACAAAGACTAAAATATTTACTATCTGGCCCTTTTTGTCCTTTTTGCTTGGAAGGGATACCTCATTAGAGCTGGCTAGGAGTCGTGTGAGACTAGAGCCCATTGCTTAAACATGGTAACATGGGTTACAGAATTAGTTAGCACTGAGTAAATCAAGCAGTTCCTGAAAAGCAGAGATGATCCCAGTGTCTGGTTAAGAATAAGTGTTATGGAATTAAATGTATAATAATATATTTGCACTCAGGCACAAACTGTTCTACTTAAAGGTGTAAACTGAAGGGCAGGATTTTGTTTGGTGCCTGACCGGAGACAGCAACTCAATCAAGTACTCATGTTCTACTGTGTTTGTATAGAGTCTCTACTCAAGTCTTGCACATATGTTATCTCATGTAGTTCTTTTAGCTCATATCTCAATGACAGAATGAGTATTCCCATTTTACAGCAGAAGAAACTGAGGTTCTGAGAAATTAAGTGAAATTATTTGTTTAGTACATAACATAGAGCACTAGACCACTCACTTCTTGTTACCTAGTGTGCACATTTTTTTATGTATAATATTTTCCTCTTTTGAATGAAGTCATAAAAAAGATGACTGATGGGTATAGACTGCTGCTTTTTTAAAAGATGAAGAATCCTATATAAAAATTTGTCTTAGTTCCATAAAATAGTAAACTTGGAAATCCCGTACATACCCTTTGTAAGCAAAATTTTTCCAGCCCTCCCCAACCTGTAGGTGCAATTTAGATCATCTTGTGTTACTCCTACAATCTCATGAGCTTCAACTCCTACTTTTTCATGTAAGAATTCCAATTCCTATCACAGTTCCCTACTACTATTGTTGGTGTTCTTCACATTGATCATGAAACAGTCCAGGCTTCTACTTCTAGACATAGAATCTCTCCCTGGCCTTTTCTGTACCAGTGCAGGCTTTAACTGCTCTATCGTCCTCCCTCCTCTACTCAGAGCTCTACCCATGCAGTTGGCTTCCAATTTCCCCTTTCAACTCCAACATAGCATAGCAGTCTCTTGAGAAGAGGAAAAATCTCTGTGGATTTTTTTTTATATTCTTTTGGTAGGGTTTCTAGGGTACCGAAATAGATCTTTGTATTCACACACCCAGGTATTGTTTTTCTCCTCAGGTCCTACACATGCCATCAGATGGTCATTTTGAAATAGATAATTGTGTCTGCCCCCTTGCTGTACATGAATCTACCACTCACTGCTAAATATCAAGGCCTTTTAGGTAAGGTGGTTGATAGTGTAGTTCTCATTTCTCTTTTGGTAATTTTCTCCTAGGGCTCTTTCTAGACTTTCTTGAAATCTTGCTTCTGTTTTCTTACCCCAATCTGGGAGTCATAATAACTATTTGAACCCCAATAAAAGACATGACTATAACCTGCCTTTCTATGCTCTGGACATGACTAAATATTACCTTCCCACCACCTCTGAACTGAAAGTGAGCTGCAGTTGAATGGCAAATCTATGCATATAGATAGAGATCAGTATGGGAGAAATCCTTTTAACTCATCATACCAAAATACCATATGTCAGCTCCTTGTTTAATAATGAATATAGTACTTACATGATGTGATGGTTAATTTTATATGTTAACCTGGCTAGGCACAGTGCCCAGACATTTGGTTAAACATTATTCTGGATTTTTCTGTGAGAGTGTTTCTGGATGAGATTTATATGTAAATGGTTATACTTTGAGTTAAACAGATTTCCCTCTGTAGTGTGTGTGAGCCTCATCTAATCAGCTGAAGGCCTGAACAGAACAAAAGACTAACTGCCTGCCAGCAAGGGGGAATTTTGCAACAGACAGCATTCAAATTTGAACTGCAATTCTTGCTCTTCTGTAGGTGCTATGGTCTAAAAGTTTGTGTCACCTCAAAATTCATATGTTAAAATCCTAACCCCCAAAATGATGGTATTAGGAGGTGGGGTCTTTTGGAGGTAAATAGGTCATAAAGATGGATCCCTCATGAATGGGATTGGTACCTTTATAAAAGAGGCACCAGAGAGCTAGCTTGTCCCTTCTACCATGTGAGAACACAGCTAGAAAGTGCCATCTATAAACCAGGAAATGGACCCTCGCAAAACAGTGATTCTGTCTTGATTTTGGACTTTCCAGTCTCCAGAACTGTGAGAATTAAATTTCTGTTGTTTATGAACTACTTAGTCTAGGGTATTTTGTTATAGTAGCTCAAATAGACTAAGACACTGTGTCTTCACCCTACTGGCTCTCACTTGATTGCCAACTTCCTAATTGCAACCAATTATCAACAATTCTCAATCTTCTCTCTCCTTCTCCCTCTCTCCACACATCCTATTGGTCTTTGTTTCTCTGAAACCCTGAGTAACTGATGTAAAATATGTGACATAAATAGTGTGCACTTTTAAATTCTAGATCTATAGCACTCAATAACTCTTAGGGTACAGCATTTAATTAGAAAGACATGGAACACGTTCTTTGGGAAGCTTTCAACCATTACAGTAGTCAGCTTCCAAGATAGTCACCAATAGCCAGTCCAGTTTCCTAACTCTTATCTTGTAGTCTCTTTCCTCATTATATCAGGGTTAATCTGTGTGACAAATAGGATATAGCAGGACATAGACTCACAGGTCCCTTCAATCAAACAATAGGGCCTTTAAGAAGTTTAAGGGAGTTGTCCCTCAGCTACTTTAACAGGAGCCTGAAGTATAGAAGGAATTTATCAAAGCAATTTGTGACCATGGCTTTTGTTTAATAGAGTGAACCTCAATAAGATTTGAGGAAACTGAAATATTGTTAAGACAATTACATTTGAAGAATCACAGGCAGCTTGACTGAAAGGGACAGAGAGTAGAAAATTAAAGACTTGGGACTTCCAAGTTTCTGCCAGTAGAAATGCAGCTACAAGCACACATTTCCTTTTATGAAAGGGAAAGGATAACTGGGGGCACAACTGAGATCTTAGAAGGTGGAGCCCAGAACTGTGGTAATTCACTTGCAGGCAGGGGCTGGATGGATTTCAGACTTGCTGTGGACCAGTGGGTGTGCCTCCAGTCTTCCCTCTCTTTGAATAGGAGCTCCTATAGCAATGATCTTAAGCTTGTGCAATCATTGTGTGTTGGCTGTGAGTGTGTGTACTGTTGGGAGGTGGGATCTCTTATCTCCTTAACTCACAGGACTCCAGATCGAGTAGATATGGATGACTCAACGAGCTTTTCTTCAGGAATTACAAATAGACTCCCCTGTACCTTGGCTTCATTTGGATGATGAGATTCTGGATATCACACTGAGGCTGTAGTGGGATGAGGCTTTGGGGGCCTTGGAAGGGGATGAGAGTATTTTGCATGTAGGACAGACATGAACGATTAGTAGAAAGAAGGCAGACTGGGGTAACCAGCCTTCAAGATGGCCCCAATAATCCACGTGTCCTGGAACTGAGGCTCTTTTGTAGTCCCTTCCCATATTGTAATTGTAACAAGGATGGGCCCTGACAAATAGAATATATTAGAAGTGATGGAGACGTTTTGCTTCTGAGATAGATTAGGAAAGATACTGTGACTTTCATGTTGATGCTTTCAGTCCATACCCCTCCCGATCTCAACCTCTCTCCCTCTCTTCCCCCTTCCCTCAGATGACTTATTTATACTGGGGAAAGCCAGCTGTTATGTCATGAGCATCACAACAGAGAGGACCATGCGTCAAGCAACTGAGGCATCTGCTCCACAGCCAGTGAGAAACTGAGGGACGCCATCAACGGCCACATAGGTGCACTTGGAAATGGGTCCTCCAGTCTCACTAAAGCTTTTCGCAGACTTCATTCTAAGCCTCGACTGCAACCTTCTGAGACACTGTGGGCCAATGCCATGCAGTTTAACCACTCCCTGATTCCTAACTCTCATAAAATGTGTGATAAAATAAAGTTTTCCTGTTTTAAGGTACCACGTTTTGTGGCAGTTTGTTACATAGTGATTAATAATCAATGTAACTATCCAAGTGTTTATTAATATCTTATAGATCTCCTACCTTTTATAAGGTGCTGTCAGAGCTAATGATAAAACATAATATTTGGCTTCTATATCAGTCAGGACTCAATGTGGAAAATAGAAGCCGTTGTAGGAATTATTAACTAGAAGGGTTTTAATAGAGGGAAATAGATGTTTAGGAATACACTGGAAAACTTCAAGTACATGGTCAAGACCAGGCCTTTAGGGGCTACTGATTTTAAGACTATCACTGGTATTAGGAGTTCAGAAACATATCTCTGTTGCTGAATGAAGAAGAAGGTACAAAAAAGCCACTCATAGCCACTGCTGTTGCTCCTGAGGCATGTGGGTCTAAAAGCCTGGTCAAATGGAGAACGGACATGAGAACGTTGCTGCAGAAAGACAGCACGTGGCTACAACGTTGCTATCAGCGTAATCAAAGAGGTGCCAAAAGAATGGCTTCCTCCTCAGTCCTACCCTCCGGTTCTTCTGCTAATTAATCTAATTAGTGGAACCTGATTCTCTTCTGGAATCTTTGTGGCAAGGAAGTCTGGGAATGTTTTCAGCCTTCAAATTTCTGCAACTTGAATGGAGGTAGAACGGAGATTGAGAGCCAGTTCTCTGTCTTCACCATAGTCTGTGCTCACAAGGGGTTTACAAGCTTAACGGAATGACAAGACTAACATAATGTGACAAGATTAGAGATGCGACATGTGCTAAACTGAGTGTTACAGCTTAAATTCAATGGAAGATGAGAGAAAAAGGAGATTAGAGTGTGGTGAAGAATTCAGAGACAGTTTCATGGAAGAACTTAGCTTTTCTGAGGCTTGAAAAAATGATAGGAATCGAACAAACATAGAAAAAGTAGGATATTTAACACAGGTGGATGGCAAGACTAAAGGCAAGAATTAATGCAGATGACAGCGGGTAGCTAGACTGACTCTTGCAAGAAACAAGTAATGAGGGGTGGTGATAACAGTGGACTTTGAAATATGTAGGGCTATGAACACTGAAGTGATATTTAAATATATTGCCTGTGGGTACATACGTACTTCATGCCCACAATATACATTTATGTAATTAAGTAGAATTGTGTGTGTTATTGTCATTCAGCAGATTTGTTTCTTTGCCAGGACTGAGCTGTAGGAATACACATGACCACAGATACCTCAACATTTCCTCCCTTCCAACTCTGGTCATATTTGTGCAATCACTTTGAAAGTCTTGAGCCTTGTTTTTCTGATTTGTATTTTGGTTCCCTTATTGCAAAAAGAGGCTTTCCCTGAACTTCCCAACTCTTGCCACTTCCTTTTCTATTGAGGGACTAGACCTTTCTTCCTATATCCTAGCTATTGCCTGTGGTCCTGATTGTAAATGGACAATTTTGATGATTGTTATGTGAACCTGTCTAATTTTGAGTAGAGCATGCACATAGAAATTGCATGCTATCATACCTCCTCACTTTGATCAGATCTTCATCCATTTTGATATGTTAAGAGTAATAATAATTACCACTTATTGAGTATACATTTTATTTCAGAAAAGGTATAAGATACTTTCTAAAAATTATTTCAAATCCAAATATATATTTTTGTCTCCATTTCATAGATGAAAGAATTAATGAGATTTAACTCCAAATCCTATAGTCTTACAATATATTGTAAAAATCAAAAAGCAAAACATTACCTTTATATGATAGTATCTCAGGTCTCACAGCTTATTGATCATCAGAATAAGCTGGTGAGGTGAGAAATGTGGGGGAATTACTTTCCCCTTTTTTATGTATCAGAGAAGCAACTAAATACTTAGTTACCTGCCCTAGCAAGTTGAGTGTTTAAAAATCTTATTGTATTTTGATCAAGTCTTATATAAAGAAAATTTTTCTTCTATATATGTTATATTGATGCATAGATAAATAGATCATTTATACATTTGAACCTCAGAAAATTAAAAGTTTGGAGGACCTCTAACATCACAAAGAATATATATTTTGCCACAGTAGAAACTGGTAAAATATAGTTACGATAAAAAGTTTTTCTTTTATAATTCACTCCATTTTGATTGCAATTATACATGTTCTCCATGTGCACATGAATGGCACATCTTTCATTTTGGACAAGGGAAACAAATCAGACTTTGGTAATATTTCTGAGTTTCTAGTCAAATCTCTAATGTCTTCTGCTAATTAATGCATCATTTTCAATAGTGGAAGAGTCCAAAGAACGTTGTTGGGGTTTTTTTCCTGGCAGGGGTGTTGGCTCTTTACTGCAGCAGACCTGAGAAAGGTGTCCTGTGGCCAACTTACACATGTATGTTTATATCATGTTAGAAGATGAGTTTTCTATTAGGGTTCACTGTCCATGTAGATGTGTTAAAGAGTGCTAATGCATTAGGTGACCTCAGAAAATAAAGTTTCACCTCAAATTTAAAAAATGGAATTTAAGTTATTTGTCAGGATGTGGGAAAGAATTATAACTTCAGAATGACCTCCAGTTCTTAAATTTCATCTTTCAGCAATTAGATCTCACAACCAGCCTGTCCTTTTCAGATCAAGAAACAAAAATTTATGCCTATGTGGCATCAAAAATTCCTTGGTTATAATCAAGAGGAACATAAAGGTGAACATTTTCATTAGTGCATGTCATGAACAATGTAGAGAAAAGAATTATAACCCACCCCAGTCCAATCCATCTTCCACAAGGAGCCTTTTTAATGGAAAAAAATCCTTGGTTTTTCAGTTATTCCAACTTCCTAAAATAAGTTTTAAAGTTGCACAGAGAAAGTTCTCAAGGAATAGCAAAGGCTGCTTGATCTTAGTGAGAGCTATATGAAAAATCTGTAAGTTAGAGACTAATGACTCTACATTAGGAATAATGCATTCAATTCTAAAATTAAGGGTATTGATTGAAATCCAAGAGACATATGTGAGTCTTAAGCCTATGGAAAGAGAGCTAATACTTTTTTTTACATTTTTAATTAATCATGGTCATTACAGGACAAAGAATTAAAGATAATGCATCATTTGTCTGAGGCTTATTGAACACTTCATAATTGCATGAAATCTATATGAGATTTCAAATATTTTTCTTTCAGATCACAGAGAAGGAACTTTGTAGTTTAAGATTAAAGATTAAAACTTTTTAGTAAATAATCAATTGTTGGCTGAACAATAATACATTACTATTTCGGGAAAGACCACAGAATTACCTTCTAGACTAATAGATTTAATAATAGATATTCAAGTTCCTATTGTTACCAACTCAAATGAGTAAATTTTCAAATTGTCAACTCCTAAACTAAACATGCCATAGAGAATCAGATCTTCTTTTCTTGTTGTGAACTAAATCAGTATAAATTTGATGTTACTTAGGCATGGCATTTCAGTTCACTCTGTGCTTATGCATGTTGATATGCCCATCAAAGTATGTCATTATGCAAGAATATTAAAAAGCTGAAAAATTATCTGCTCCCAAGCCCAACATTTTATGAAGAGTATAGAGCATTTGCTGATTAACTTTGTGTTAGGCACTTCACACATTTCATATTATCTCACTTAATCCTCATAATTGCACAAATAATCTATAGTAGACATCACCTTCCCTGCTTTCCAGCTGAAAAAACTGAATTCAAGATCATGTATATGGAATTCAGCTGGTCTGCTAGTCACACCAAACTGTCCCTGTATTTGTGAAATTGCATATCTCGCTTAAAATTTTCACACCTTCCTGAATCCCCTCTCTGTATAGTGCCCTCCTATCTTTTGGAGTTTACTCTAGGAACTTGCTTTGACTAATGGAATTTCAGCAGGCATGACATAAACAAAGGCTTGAACTGAATTTGCACATTTGGATTTGAACTGTTGGGCCTCCATCACTGCCATGAGATGAACATATCTCAGCCAAATTCCTGGTGCCAGGAAGAAGATAAAAGAAAGGCAGAACAAAGACTCCCTAGATAAGTTTCAAAAAACGAACCAGTAAAGAACAGAACTCCCTCCAACCAGCAAACTGTAGATGTTCACGTTCATTTAAGCTCAGCTAAGAACAGCTCTGTCTAAGGCATTTGTATATGTGTGAACTGAAAGGATAAATGATTGTTATTTTGAGTAGTGGGGTAGTTTGTTATGCTACAATTGATAACCAAGACAAAATTGTGAGCTCTTTCCCATGCATTTTGCAGATGATGAAATGAAACCCAATGCCTGAGAGGAGAAACTTACAGAAGAGTTGAAGTGTCGCCGTAGTCCTTGGGTGAGGAAAGTTCAACACTAATATTATGAGGCAGAAGGGACTGGATTTATTTAGATAGCTTATTAATTTTCTATCTGAAAACAGTGCTTGGTGACCTCTATTAGTCTAGGGCAAGAGATGAGAACCAAAAGAGAAGGAAAAGACACTCTTCCTTGATGTACTGTAGTGACACACCGCTATACTCCTCAGTGCACATAAATCAACTGGAAGTGTTCTTGTGTCGCTCCTACATTCTCTCTGGAAGCACTCCTGGAAGAAGTATAATAATAGGCAAGACTCATTCTTGTAGTTAAAGTAATCATAGAGAATTTAGATGTTCCACCAGGGGTTGGCAAACTATAGCCCATGGGTCAAATCTAGCCCACTGCCTGTTTTTATAAAGTCTTATTGAATACAGTCTTGTCTATTCATTACATATTGTCTATTGCCCTTTAACTCTGCAATAGCAGAGATGAGCTGTTGACATAAACGGTAATGCCCAAAAAACTGAACATATTTAATATCTGGCCCATTTTAGAAAATGTTTGCTGACCCTTGCTCTAAAGTGCTGTAAGAGGGCATTGCTAGAAGATGTTAGTTAGGCCAAAGTAGGAAAGTAGAGCTAACCATGTTTGGAGAGGACAGTTTGTAGGTATAGTTGTGGTTGTAGTTGTAGTTGCAGTGATTGTCCTTAAATGGGGAAGGAAATATGATTTCAGGAAATTCCCCCTGGGGTCCATTGTAAGGTTTGAGGTCAATGCTTCTGTCATTTGCTTATTGCAGAAAATTATTTAATGGCTTACCTACTTTAATAAGACCTTAATTTGATGTAGCCTATTTATAATATTAGTGCCACCTGAAGGTTTTACTTAATTTCTAGGTGGAAATTTAAACCAAGAGAAATGAGACACTCTTGAAAGGTAGCCAGGCCCATATATATTTTCTATATGTAAAACATCGCACGTGTGTGTATGTATGTGTGTTTGCGTGTGTGTGTATTTTTTATAGGCATTTGTCAGACATTGTCCCAATAATACACATTTGGATCTAGGATAAAGTGTACACACTACTATGAGCATATGCTGTCTGATAATATTTTGGGGCAATCTGAGTTGTTTATTTGTTGTGTGCATTCTCCAGCTGTGACAAATCCTGAAGGACCAAATAAACACTGCGCGTTTCTCCACTTCAAAGTTCCTCTGAGTTCTTACTGTTCAAATTACAGCGGTGGCTGGTTCCCCCTCCCCATTTGCTTGTCCTTTGTCTGTTTTCACACTCCTCCTGGCTGTGTAATCACTCATTCTCTCTCATTTATCACAGCCTTTCCCGGTTCTGACTTCACTATCTCCCCATTTTTGTCGTGGTGCACTGGTACATTACAAATACAATTAAATCTCTTATGATACTGCAGCTTTTGGCCAACACATCCCAGCTTCAAGGTTGAAAGATTTCTGATATTACCTCCGATATCAGTTCTTCCCCATTTATCGGCAGTGTCCGGACTCATGCAGTAGCGTTGCATTAATTAAAGGAAGCAGCTAGTAATACTGCTGTTTTTGCCAGTCTGACACTGAATCAGGAGTCTGATGCCTGCTCATGTTTTAAGAACCATTTATCACCCGTGTCATCCCAAAGCAGCCAGCTGTCTGAGCCAAGCCTCATTTGCATTTCATCAACCACGGGCTCTCTTTCCCCATCTCGCTCTCAAGTCTTTGTATAGCAGCTTTAATTTTTTTTAAAGCACATTTTTCAAAGAAGGAGCTTAGCTAAAATTAGTATGCTACGTAGAAAGAAGATTTGAATACCATACACAAGTCTTCATGCTGAATGTGGCCAAAATAAGTAACAGCGACTGTGCCTTGGGTTTGCTCTTTCTCTTGGTCAGGTGGTATAGGGGTGGGGAGGGCTGTAACCACCACCTCACTCCCCAACAATGGTACGTGAATTTTATCCATATTCATACTTGACAGTAAATATAAAATTCAATTTAATTTCTTGATTATGAAAACAAGTTATTACAGTAACAAGTGAAATGTATTTGATTCAATTTCATCATTCATTTTGCACTTGGCCCACTGTTCTCCCTAGTCTCTCAAGCCCTGCAGTATATAAACTTTTCCACCCACCAAAGCTTGTATAGACATATCTTGACAAGGGTTCGAATTTTCCCAAAGCAGAGGAAAAGGAACTTATGAAACTGTGTAACTTAAAGCTATTTCAAAATAAGTTTAGCATTGGTCTTTATAATTTCAAACTCTGTGTAATTAATGCACACATTTTCTTTTTCATATATGTCTTTGATAAATCCCCGTTTTCCGTTTATTTATCCAAATCCTAATACCTCTTGAGAAAATTTAGTTTTTCCTTTCCAAGGCAAAAGTAATAATCCCTGGTTTCTTTGAATCATTTTCATGGTAAACGCCTTTTCAGGAAGCTTATGTAGAATGTGTGTTGTGTGGGTGGGTGAGTGGGTAAGGTTGTGTGTGTGGAGAGTGGGGTGGGGGAGATTAGGTTAACTCATTGTGCCATGGACTTGTTCACCCTCAACGTTTTGCCTAAACCAAATATCTAGAGATCATTTTTTAAGGGTAATCATAAACTTTTAAGGTTTTTTCTTCTCAAGCCAGTTGGTCAGCAACAGTTGACACCTGTCTCCCACTGAGGCCATTTGATAAAGGTCATTTAACAGTCATTCTTGATAAGATACTTTAGTCACTGTGGGGTTGGTTTCAGATTCCACTCAGTGACCTAGAAACTTGAGAACTCTATATCCGTAACTAATCCCTTGGGATTTGTAGTTCTCAATAGGTAATTATTTCAACAAGTTTCTCTCTGAAAAGAGAGTGGTCTTTTGGTATTCCTATTAAATTGGAAAGGAAAATAAGAATATTGTATGTATTAAATTTAGTTTACATCTAAAGCACATCTTAAGATTAATAGCATTTAAATTCAAATCATCCACGTACTATTTAGAGCAAAAGAACAAATAATTTCTAATAAACTATGTAAAACAGGTTTTAATTCAGTTATTAGGATAAGTGTTTGTGATTTATTGGTATGTATTTGCTAATCTTCCAAATCTGTTCTCAAAACATCTTACATTTTTAAAGCAGCAAAATGTGTTTCTGTAGGAAAAGTTATGTTCTAAAATCCCTTTTAATGCAACCAGGACATTATAAATTATTGCTTAAACAATATGCATTTCTTTTCCATTGACTTGAAAATGCCATGTTGATAATTCTGAACTCACATTCATTTCTCAAACAGTAAACTGGTTTTCTGTAGCTTGTATGTTGTCATATATTCACAAAGATTCATGAAAGAGACATTTATTATTTTGCATTTTTTCATATCTTTTAATGCCTTTATTTTCTATTTCTCTTCAGATTTATGAACTAAGACCTTAATGCTTGAAGCTGAAACCTTTTCCCTCAGCTTTCACACATGGAAATCTTTTTTTACATTACAACTCTTCTTACCATGTCCAAGGTTATTAAAATATGTTCACATTTTTGTGGATGGATTGTTTCCTTAATAACATTTTTGTAAACACTTTCCTTTTGGCTACTTTAATTTGCTTTTGTATTTTTTCACAATCCTTACAATATCATGGATTTTGAAAACGTGGAACAAGGGCTTCTGACCATTAAGAAAAATGAATTTAATGAAACCAACTCTTTGGTTTCTGAGTAGATTATGTCCCTCTTTAGCAAAAACATCATAAAGTTGTAATAGGAGGGATTGTTTGAAACGCCGACTAGGTATGTACATGGAGCCATGTTTTAAGATACCATTTTTATTTTATAATAGCTTTAGATTTCTAGAAAAGTTGTGGATATAGCACAGACTGTTCCCATATACCCCACACCCAGTTACCTCTCTTGGTAACTTCTAATGTTGGTATGTTACCTTTGTCAGAACTAATAAACCAATATTGATACATTATATTAACTAAAGTCTATACATTGTTCAGATTTTCTTAGTTTTTACCAAATGTCATAGAGCCATTTTGATAAGAGAAAAATTTTATGTTATTATCTACAAGTTGACCACCTCATCCAAAAAAGGAGAGACCCTGAGAAAAGTCTCAGCTGTGACTTTGAAGTTCACAGCTTTAAATCATGACATTTTCCATGTTTATTAGCTATGTGATCTTAGTCAAGTTACTTTTCTTCTCTAAGCCTTAATTCTTTTACGTAAAAGTGGGCAAAACTATAATACTTCTCTCATATACTGGAGATGAGCATTAGATTAAATCTTGCAGACAAAGTTCTTAGTGCAGAATCTGGAACATAGTAAGTTCTTAATAAATGCTGGCTGTTTTTTACTATTATTACTAAATTTGAGGGCTGGGGAGCAAGCAGCCTGAGAGTGTTGAGAATTACTCGTAGAATGTTTGTGTTGCTTCAGATCGATCAGTTTGTTCACAGAGCCACTATTCACCTCATCTCCAGGTATAGTTTGACCTATAGGATACCTGACCTAAAGAAAATAGTCTATCATGTATCCAGCAGTGAAAACTAAATTAAGGGGTGGGAATCCTGTTCCAGCTGGTTTGACTATAACTGTGGCTGAATTCTTCATTTTTAGTGAAAATAATAACTATGTTTTCATCTTAAAAATTTTGTTTTACCATTTCCAAAGCAGCTTGGAATTATTGTGGAGTGAAAACTTAAAATTCTGATAAAATATGGAAAGAATTCTTTTTTCCAATAGATACTTTGTGAGTGCAACAACTTTGCATTATGTATTGAGGAAAAAATGTTCCAAGCATTCCCAAAATCTAATGTAAGTGAACAAGTCTTTAAACTTCCCTACTGTCCTCAGATTTTCACCATAAATGTTCAGACAGAATTACTTTTTTTTTAACTACTTGTCTTTGAGGAAGTATAAGAGAAAAAGGAAATAAAAAGAAAACAAGAATTTTGAAGAGTAGAATTTTGACATTGGTATCAGATTGAAAGATGCAAATGTGAATTAGTTTCAACTCATCAAAAATTCAAGAAAAGCTACAGATCTAACAATGATTCCCCCCCAAAAAAATAATGTGTGTTGAGGGGAGGGTATTAGGAAGGGAATGGATAGCCTTTCAAACATTTTTTCAAACAGAAAGACTTTATGAATTGTACATTGGAAAAAAAATTATAAATTAAGAAACCCAATATGCAGTCTACTCTAGGATAAATGCTATGTGCACATAGATGCCTATTTAAGTATGGCTTTTTGCTTTGTCAATCATTACTATGGGTGATAGAAGTAATAAGAGTCTGAATGAAACACTATGCTGGTGATAATGTTCCTAGTAAGAACAAGAGAGGCCATTACTTTTAAATAAAATTAAATGTAATCAAACATTTAATAGGCTTATTTGTGTTTAGATTTTTTAACTCTACATTTATAGCTATAAAAGCAAAATGTATATACTGAAATTTCTGTAGTTAAAGAAAACTCATTTGTTATTACAAATCTGAATTCCTCCAGACTGTAAAGTCTTTTGAAATAGTTGACTTCATATTGGTTCATTTTTTTGATAACACAGTAGACTTTTTGTAAATCTGAATGAGGGTGCCTTTGATTAGGCAGTAGTGTGAGATCCACTCTTTTCTTATATGTATATTCCTTTTCTGTCCTTCCTCAGAATATTGTCTTTCACAATGCAGCACAAATCTCTTCCACCAGTTTCTCCCAAGAATACCACATATTCAATCAGTGTTCACAGATGTCAGATAAAGAATGTCAAATCATGGAAAAACAGTATATTCAACATCAAAAGAATTTCAGAAGCAGTCAGCAGCACAGATAGACCTGACTACTATTTGTAGAGTATTATAATAAGTTAAAATTTTATCAAAGTTATAAATTAATGAATATTTTATTAGGGAATATGAACAACCTATAGTATAAGTTTGATTTGTACATCTTTGAGAAAATAAGGAAATAAAATGATAAAATAGTAACAATTACTGGTGACCTTTCCTTAACACTTATCAATTTTCAAAGCACTTGCCTATTCATTATTTCACATGCACATGGGGTAGCTGAGTGGCCAGAATGTCACATAGAAAGGAGACTCCTTTCTATGCCCCATTCTGCCATTAGTTTATCTGTACTTCACTTTGGCTTTTCCCTTCCGTTTACCCACTAGTTAAAAATTCTGATCCTGAGTTCTAAATCACACATAGTTTTACTCATGTATAGTTGCATCTGAAGAAGAATTGTACTACATAAATTTTCACCTATTAGAGGTGTGGAGAAAGAGACAAAACCATTAACATTGAATACCTCAGTGAAGATGGGATTGGAGGAGGCAGAAGACAAAAGACAAGGGGGTTATTTTTTCTTTATATAACTTTATTTGTGCTAATACAACACTCAAGTATTATTTATAACCGATATGTTTAATGTATTGTAAAGGAAGTATAAACTCACTAATGCAAGAATTTATCTTATTTCTCAGGTTATTGATCTTGATAAAAGTAAAACCATTCAGAACTTGCATGGAGATATTTGAACAAACAACAAAAAAACCTAGAAAAAAATTGAATGCATTTTTCTTTATTACATAATCATTATTGATGGACTGATAGCATCAAATTTACATCTCCTGAATTAAATCAGATCTTTTCTTGGAGAGTAGTGAGGGCTGGTGAGGGTAGATAGGAAACAGAGTATGTTTTGAAAGATATAAAATTTAGAGAAGCTTAATTTAAAAGCTCTTTGTGTGTCAAATAGCTATTAAACATAATTTTCATGATTTTAATGTAAGTGATACTGAACTAGCATACGGTCTAAGTTTCTTTTAAGTTGCATATGGATTTAAAATGTAGGGGAAAAGATCACTTGGAAAATATGGTTTTGATTTTGAAAAACTTCCAAATGTTTAAAAAGTAGTTTTCAAATCAACCATATCCATATGCATCCAGGTTTTCTCATCCTCACTATTGAAGGATGAAAAAAAACTAGAACTGGGGCAAAATGGATGGAGATGTGATACATATGCTGTAATACTAAAAATCAGTTGATACTCCAGGGAATTCATTTTAAAAAATACATTTAGTCCTTATGGCAACTTAACCAAAAGAATCTAACACTTTTATTCTTAGCAATTTAGGATCACGGATGATATTAATCTGTCACTAAAGAACATTTAGTGACCATTTCCAGGAATGGAAAATGCAGAAATAGGAAATGTATATAATATTGTTATATTATTTTGTTCCAAGTCCTGTTACAATCTGTGGAAAGAAATGTTCCAAAGGAATGAACATTCAGATGAATTATGGCATGAAATATCACTTCCAATCTTTTGTGCATATATAAATTGATAATAACTGAACATCTTTGGCATCTGGCTTCCAGATGCAGTGAAGATTCCCTCACAGCAACTAAAAACTAAATATATGTGTATGCATGCTTTCTAAAAATATATGAAAACTTTAAATTCTGTCAAACAGTTATTTTGAAATGTTATTTTAAAAATAAGACGTTGCATTTTTATACTGACAAATTTAAACTTTATTTTTTATTTTTATTTTTTTTATTTCAGAATATTATGAGGGTACAAACACTTTGGTTACATATATTGCCTTTGCACCGCCCAAGTCAAAGCCACAATCGTGAACATCCCCCAAACAGTGCACCTCGCACCCATCAGGTGTGGGTTTTCCCATCTCCTCCAAGGAAGTTGCATTTTTAACTTAAAGTTATAAAATAGAAAGCTATCCTTGGGCAATTAGTTACTAAATGTTTTTCTAAATAACAAATGAAATATATTTTCTTTTTCTTTTTATTTTAAATTAATTTAAATTTATAGATGCAAAACACATCAAACATTGCTACAAACAAAATATGTATGTTGTCAATAATTCCCAAACATTGAATAATGTTCAAAGAATTTCCACATATGCATTTGGTGGTCCATTAAAATTAAATATAATGGATTTTGAATTAGACTCTGAAATGAACACACTATTTCCTTATCTTTTAGTCTCTGCTGGTTTCTTCTATTTTTCCTACCTAGATTAAATAATAGTTAAGTATGACTGAATGCAGTTGGTTATTTTACCAATACTTTTTGGCAAATTTCTTTTTTGTCATTTTAATCATGTATAATTTTTAGAAGTGGTTAAATATAGATCCTATAGCAATACCTATAATGTTTATTGGAGAAATGAAAGATTATTGTATTTTCCCCAACCAAAATCAAATAAACTGTCAGGTAAGTTTGAGGAAGAAGGCAGTATTTTAGCCTAAGAATGAGAATTCTATAAGACAGCATGTTATTTTATGGTATCAGTTATGTGACCCTTCCATACACTCATATTTTGCATGTCACTGCATCCTTTTCATTCTTCCCTTGTGGGAGAATAGAGGGCTCTTTTTCACACTGTTTCATTTATCATAACTTCTCTTGCAGGACGACTTACAAATAAATATCCTGGAAACAAACACACACACACACACAAAAACAAAATACAGGTGTGTGTCTGGGAGAGTGAGCAATCAAATGTGCGTTTACCTTATATACTGTACATATACCCCAAAGTTAGATACATTTGCCTTGGATAGAGACATAGTCAAGTGATGTATTCCCTTTATCTTTTTGTTGTTTTCGTTGTTTAAGCAACACATGGATCTGTCTTTGGAAGAGAGGTATGGAGTGTAGCGGGGTGACTATTTTAGATTTCTGTTGGGGTTAAGGGGAGGTGGATTGAGCCAAATGGAAGTGTAACTTTCCTAAAATATATTATAGCTTCTGTCACATTTATTTATTCCTTTCTATTTACTGTCAATTTATTTTATTTCACAAATAGATGTCGAGGACTGACTGTGTATCAGATACTGTTCTAGGAAATTGAAGATATGAATTAACAAAACAGATGACATCTCTGCCCTTATGGAGATGAGAGAGTATCCCTCAAACCTAACTTTTCCTTTCCATCCCCTCTGCTCTGGCTTGGGCTTTCGTTACCTTTTTCTGGGCTTCTTGTGTCTCATAAATGATAACTTGACTTTTAGTCTTGTTTTCTACAACTGAAGCTAAATACCAACATCACCTTCATTATCCTAAAGCATGACTTTCCACTGAAGAAAACTCCTGTAGTTTACATTTAAATTTAAAAATTCTTTTAAATTCTTAAACCGTACTTTTTAACCACCCCCATTACCAATATAATCATTAATAAACTTACTTTTCTCAACTCTTTTTTACCACAGCTCATTCTTTTCCACACCTGCACCCTATTTGAGCCGCATTGCAATATTTTATAAGCTCCATGAACACAGGGCTTATATTTGTCAGTTTCTCTTCCATATGCAATGGGCTTGGTGCAGTCCTGGTATGTAAGTGGTCATTCTGTTGTCTACTGATATTGTAAAATACTACCCCAAAACTTAGTGGCTTAAAACAAAAGCAATACTTTATTTTGCTCATAATTCTGCATTCATGAACCAATTTGCATTCATGAACAGATAAGAATTGGTGGAGTTGGCTTATTTTAGCTCCATGAGACATGAGCTGGCGCAGTTTGACTGTGGCTGCAAGATACACGCTCAAGATGGCTTGCTCACATGGCTGGATAGTGGATGGTAGAGCTCAGCTGGGGTTGTTCATTGATTCTTCTCCACAGGCGTCCCTCCACATTGTTGCTTGGGCTTCCTTGCAGCATAGAAGCTGAGTTTCCAGAGCAAGTATCCCAAGAGACAGGTAGTAGAAACTGCAAGTCTCTTTAGGCTTACATCCAGAAATTAGTGCAATTTAATTTCTGCTGTATTCTATCATTCAAAGCAGAGCTCTCCTAAATTCAAGGTAACGAGTATCAAAGATTTTGAAGCCCGGTTTAATTTGTCACAGGGGAGCTTGAAAATTATTGAGTGAATTAAAAATTACTGAGTGAATGATTATTTATGGTCTTTAAATACTTCTTCCAGTCTCCACATCCTTGTGCCTCTCTTCTAGTCTTCCTGCAAGGGATGACAATGTGTCTCTCTTAGTCCTTCAAGGAATGTCTCTTTACCAACTATGCATGCCAAAATTCTATTTATCACCACCACAAAACAGGTCATATTCCCTTATTTTTTATTGTTTTTTTAATAAATATATTTAATTACTTTATTATCACTAATCACAATCTGCCTTGTGAAATTATTGAGTAAATGCCAGCCACTTCCATTATGCTTTGGATTTCCTGAGGTTAGGAACTATGTTTTATTCTGAAGGTACACTTAAATCAATAAGATGGAGCTTTTCCAAACAGAACATAGAGGACTAGAGATAGTCTGTACACAGCTGCCTTTTGTTGCTGGAGCAGCTGGAAATAGCACTTCTACTATCATTTTAAAAGAGGTGACCTCATAAGACAAATTCTAAAGACCCTTCTACCCCATCTGGTTAAAAAGTGAATTGCATTTGATAGAATGAATAAAATCTAGTAATCAGTAGCTCAATAGGGTGACTGTGGTTAACAACAAATTGTTGTCTATTTAAAATAACTAAAAGAGTGGAATTGGAATGTTTCTAACACAGATGATAAATGCTTGAGGTGACGGATACCCCAATGACTTTGATTTGATCATTACACATTGTACACCTGTATCAAAACATTGCCTATACCCCATAAATATGCACAACTATTATGTATGTATAACAATTAAAATACAAAATTTAAAAAAAAGTCATAGCATACCCAAGGTCATCTAGTTTTTTTCCTATGGTATCTTCTAGAAGCGTAATAGTTTTGAATTTTACATTTAGGTCTTAAAAAAAGTAAATTGCCAGTGATTTTATGAAATTTAAGGTAAAAATAAGCTCTTTGAAAAAATTATTTAACAATTTTGAATCTTTTCAGCCAAAATATTAATGTTTCCTAATTCTTGTGAAATGGAGCTAAATATGAAGACTGTGGAGAATATCTCATGCTTTCCTTCTCTCCTTTGCTGTAATGTGTTAAAAAATTCTCTCAGGGGAATGGACTATCCCAAGCCATGCAGTCACATGCTTTCCTAGAAGAATTGATCAAATCTCATCTTTCTCATGTGAAGGAAGATTCATCACATGGTAAATGGCCAAGGTGGCTCTTAAACCTGTAAGGCAGCAAACTCCAAGAGTTACCTGACATAATCAATCATTTATAGACAGTCATTTCCTCACTGTCATTATACAGGTTACTGGAATAGGAGAATCCAAATCTTAGAACCGAGACTAGCTGGAGACACAGGGTAGAGATTAGGTGGGCACAGAGATGATACCAAAGAGAAATACAAAAACAATTATTCTGCCTTCCTATATTAAATGTAAAGTAGGTTGTTTTAATTGTACTGTTGAGGTGGGATTCTTACTGAATAAAATATTTTACTTGCAGGTGAAATTCATCAAGAAAAATATATTGTAAAAAATCCTAGCAGCCATCCCTTTTAATCTTCTCTATCTATATATCTATATATATAATCTATGCCTATACTTACTTAAAAGTAAAAAAGAACGTAGGAGCACTGTTACTCATTCCTTAAAATCTGCTGACTTAGTGGGGATGCTGCAATATATGGTCTATAAAATGAGAGCCCTTGCACAAGCCAGTAAGCTTTATAGGCACTGACGTTGATACTCCATTGTACAATTCTGCACTTTACTGTGTGGGTATTCTGTGTTTCTTACTAAAAAGAAAAATATAATCATGTTATTTTCATTTCTAAATTTTCAGTTCCTTTCCTAGAAGAAGATATCTGCTGCCTCAAATTCATTAATTCAGGGTTTGAAAAATTGTCCCTGACGTTCCTCTGGATGTTTTGGATGCAGTACAAATAATGTTTAAAAACACATGGGCTCAAGCATGGCAAATGAAACCATGAAGTAATTGGTTAATTGTAGGTGAAATTGGCCACTCACCTCTTTTACTGAAAGAGCAAGTGACTAATTGCATTTGTGAGTGCTTTAAAAGAACAAATTGTTGCCCAATTATGGAGTAACATACATTTGTTGGACATGCAGAGGCTCAGGTGGGAAAGAAAAGCCATGGTAGCACAGATTTGAAATATATATCCACATGCACATATTCCCCAGCTACATCTGCTGAGAGAACCTAGAAATAGTGATAATCCAATGGAAATGATGACAATGATGACAATGATACCAGGGCAAGAAAAAGAAACACACAAGATGAGCCTGGCTTACCCTATTATGCCAAAAAGCAACGACATATTCAAAGGGTTATGGAAACATCAGAATTCTACAAAACCCAAGCTAAAGGGCTCTCACTGTACAAATAAATAGGCTACACACTGAGTATCAAAACAAATAATGATAGTAATAGATTATAGACCAATGACTACATTAGAAAACCACAAATCCATACTGATAGATTAAATGAACTAATTAAAAACTTTGGTGAGGCATGTGAATGTGATAGATATTTACATAGTTTTACAGTACAATCTTCACAAAATTCTTGAACTGATCACAAAAAAAGGTGTGCACCTTTATAATGGAGAAACTGGCAGATGCCACCCTAAACGAGTGACCAAAGTTTACCATCAACAAAAATGGGACAAATTGAAATCATGTGACACCTGATGGAGTGCAATGAGAAGAAAATGGCATTATTTCTATGACATTCTTGCCATAGATGACTAACATCATTCTCATAATGGAAGATACATTAGACAAACCCAGGAGAGGGATATTCTACAAAATAACTGGCCTGTAAACCTCAAAGGTACCAAGGTAAGAAATAACACAAAATGGAAAAATTCTAGTCTGAAAGAAGCAAGGCAAGACAACTAAATGCAATGCCTAATTTTGAAATGAATCTTTTGGATATAAAGTCAATTTTAGGACCATGGATCAGAAAAAAATGTTCTTTCTACTGTACTTTTAATTTTTCTGTAAGTTTGAGATTATATAAATTTTTCTTCTCATCTGTTAACAGTTATAATTTCTTTCACTATTTCTTAGTGAAAATCTTATATCTTATTTCTTAGAATAAATCTGAAAGGATTAATTGTCTTGTTATCTGGACACATTGGATATTTTAAAATATAGTAAAGCAATTCAGTATTATTTTATTTTACTCAAGGAAATGGAAATATAAATTCAGTTAGAAGATGTAGATATAGTTACATCTATAGTTATAATTTAGTTTTTTAGTTTTGGAAATAACTTTATATAAAATTTAAAAATTATTAGTTTCAATTTGAGTCAAGTAATTAATGTTTGTTATTTTATTAAGACTTTTTTATATGTGCATATAAGCCCAAGATTCATTCTTTTATTCATTCAAGAAATATTGATTGAGTGCTTATTTTGTTCCAGGCAATGGGGACATAACAGTCAGCAAAATTGATCTGAACTCTGATCTCATGAAGCTCACATTCTAGTGGAAGGGAGAGAAAATAAACAAATAAGTAAATTGTGTTATATGTTTCAGTTATATGCACAATAGAGAAAATGAAAACAGGGAAGGAGAAAGAAAATTGTGGAGGCCTGTGCGGTTTTCAATGGAGTAGTGAGGAAAGACATTGCTGAAAGGCGGATATTCAGGCAAACACATGGAGTAGGTGAAGGACTGCACCATGCATAATCTTAGAGGCCAACTGCAAGTAATGCTTTGTTTTAGTTAGCATGGTATGGTCTAACGTGTTTCCAGTTTAGATGAATTTTCCAGTGTTGGAGAGAGTGCTGATTGAATTTTTCCATATATATGTCAAGGAAATAAATGTCTGCTTCTGGGGCGGAATGCCATTTTGGGGAAAAAAAAAACCCACAACTCTTGGATAAAGTCTTTATTTGGGTACAACAGGTGTGAAAAAACCAACAACCCTACATAGGACATAAGCATATGCAAAAGTTAAAGGAAAAGTTAGAGAGGGGCTTGCTACCATAACAAAGGGATAGTCTGAAAGGAATGAAAGAAATAAATGAAGAAAAAAGGGAGAGAGAGAAAGAGAGGGAGAGGTACTGTGTAAGAGAGAAAAGAAAGAAAGGACAGGGAAGGCAAGAACAGATAGATAATAGATCCAAAGGAAGAAAAACCTAGGGCAGGGGTAGGGAAGCTTTTTCTCCAAAGCATCAGATGGTGTTACAGAACCAAACTGGGCTCGCTCGCCCGCTGCAGTAAAGCCAGACACCGACACTGAGATTTGCAGTGAGAGAAAAAGACACTTCTACATGGCGCCAAGAAAGGAAAATGGGCAGCTGATGCTTAAGACCTCAACTCCCTGGTGGCCTTACGGGCAGGGGTTTTCAAAAGCAGGGGTACATTTCAGGAAAGTATAAGTTGTAGGCAAAATCATACATCAATACAAGCAGGTTATACAGTGGTTTGGCCCCAAAAGGTGGGATATCTTGAAGTGGGGGCTTACAGATCACAGGTGGATTCAGAGATTCTTTAATTAGCCATTGGTTAAGGAAGCAATGGCTTGTCTAAAAACTTGGGGTCAGTGGAAAAGAATGTTAAAGTTTGGCCTGTGGATGTGACTCCAGGCCCCTCAGGAAGAAACTTAGAAAAAAAATGGCAGTCAGATGAGTTCAGTCCTCAGTTCCCCCTTGTCTGAGGTATAAGGGATAGCGATTGGCATTTTCCATCTGGTAGAGGTTTCCAAAACACAAATCAAGAACATATGTTAAGATGTTACCTTTTATTTTTTTTATTTTTTATTTTTTATTTGCTAAAATGCATTTTGTTTATTATAAGAATAAAAAGACAAAATATTAACAGAAAATTCTCGAAATGGCAACATAGGTACAAACCACCCCTTTTCATATTTTGCTCATTTCTCATCTTTCTAAATGTGCTGATACAACTTTTTTTAAAAATTTCAGAATATTATGGGGGTACAAACGTTTAGGTTATTACTCAGCCACAAAAAACAATGGTGAACTAACACCTCTTGTATTATCCTGGATGGAGCTGGAGCCCATCCTCCTAAGTGAAGTATCACGAGAATGGAAAAACAAGCGCCACGTATACTCACCATCAAATTGGTACTAATTGATCAACACTTATGTGCACTTATGAAAGTAATATTCATCAGGTGTCAGACAGGTGGGGGGGAGCAGGGGAGGGTGTGTTCACACCTAATGGGTGCGTGCACACTGTCTGGGGGAGGGGCACTCTTGTAGCTCTGACTCAGATGGTGCAAAGATGTTACCTTTTAGTTTCCATAGGGAATCAAAACACCTTGTGACTCTGGCT
Organism: Daubentonia madagascariensis; assembly: GCA_023783475.1. NCBI lineage: Eukaryota > Metazoa > Chordata > Mammalia > Primates > Daubentoniidae > Daubentonia > Daubentonia madagascariensis. The sequence continues at coordinate 15,054,416 of JAKFHU010001684.1, read as the reverse complement.
TGCTTGGGGAACTACCGTTTTAAATTAGCACTATCTTCTTGCTTATCAGGTTGCTTATTTACTTTTCAAGGCTAGCTGGGTGCCTGGAATTTTCTTTGAAGGGACTCAACAATTTTATTTATTTCCATGCATAGGGGAAAGGATCAGGCCCATAAATGGAGTCCCTGCTCCATCTCTATGGTAAGTATTTTAGACTTTGTGGGCCAAAAGGGAGCTCTGTCAAACTATTCAACTCTGCCTTTATAGTGTAAAAGCAGCCGTAAGAAATATGTAAATAAAATGTGACTGTTCCTACAAAACTTTATTCATAAACATGAAAATTTAAATTTTATATGTCACAGAACAAAAATTTTGTATGTCACAAGAAAAACATTTTTCTTCCTGTCATTTTTTTTCAATTATTTAAAAATGAAGAAGAAAACCTTCTTCAATTACAGCTCTGCAAAACAGGCCATGATTTGCCAATTCCTGACCTAGAGACACAGAGTCAAGTTATGTGGGTCAATAAGGTGCAGTGGGAGGTGGAAAGGAATCAGATCAAGCATCCTGGCCTGACAACTGATGAGCTCTTTCACTCCGAATAAGATTCCACATCTCAGTGCTTCACTGTTTTAAGCAATGAAGTGAGAAGGTGGAAATAAATGAACATCAGATTCTCTTCTTAGAATAACTTTTGTTTTATTTACTTTACTATTGTTCATTGTTTCAGTTCTATTATTTGCAGAAATCTCTTCTTGAGGCAAAAATGTGTTTTGCCTCTTGAGTGTGGGAGTTACTTCTTTTAGGCCCTTTAGGAAATTGGTGCCACTATGATTTCAGTGATATCTTATTGGAAAGTCCCTGAAATGACTGCTCTCAAGTGTCACGAAGTGAGGTCACAGTATGGCCTGGCAAGATGTCAGTAGTTTGTTTCTAAGTTAAGAGCCATTTCTAAGTGGCGGGTGAAAATTCTCACCCATAACCGTTTATATATCATCCATTCCAGTTTAGATTGCTTTGTGCACAGAGGTTTGGCTTGATAATGGTGAGCATGTGCTTCTTGTTGAAACGATTCTTGCTGCACTGCTTGGGGCAATGAGATTGTGGATTCTCACTTCTTGTTTAACTATTTTTTTAGGATGTTTTCAAATTTATATATTTAGCAAGGAATTATTACAAGATATTTCCTCTCTTTCAAGAGATAGTGTTTGCTGAATGGATGTGGGGAGCACAGTTTGGGAGATGACCACGATTGTGGCTCTGACACGGGCAGAACAGGGGCAAAGTGTATGGCCAAAGTGTTGTACCCCCATGATATTCTGCAATTAAAAAAATAAATTTAAAAAAAAAGAGAGAGTGTTTGTAAGTTCTAATATAATGTTTAATGTTAGTTCTGTAAAATATATGGCATTTTCTGGTGTCAAACAAAAAAATTTAGTTTAATAACTGACTTAGAATGTGTTTCTAATGATGGCCACAATTCTATCTCTACATCAAGCTTTGGAATCTATTATCCCCTCCTCTCCTCGTGAATCTGGGCTGACTGGTGACTGGCTTTGACCAATAGAATGCAATGGAAATGACACTGTGTAACCCTCGAGGCCAAGTCTTATCTGCAACTTCCAATTCCTCTCTCTTGGAGTCTTCATCTACCCCCTACTTGAGAGCCAAAGTGGAGAGAGAGAGAGAAAGAGAGAGAACTAGCTAGACCCCAGCTGTTCCTGCTATTTAAGCTGAGACACCCTATAGGTGAATGAATTCCATTTACCAGCTAACTAAGTATTCCAGCTGAATCTGACTTCCAGATGTAGCCCACCTGAATGCAGCCAAATGAATAACCCCAGGAAACACCACAAGGAACAGAGGCAACACCCAGTCAAGCATACTGAATTCAAGCCCCCTGAATTCCTGACCCAGAGAATCTTGAGCAAATAAAACAAAATGGTTCTGGTTTTAAGCTAGTAAAGTGTTAGGATAGTTTGTTGAGCAACAATAGGTAACAAAAACAAACTTGACACTATTTAAATTAATTATTAATTATATCACACCTACTTTAGGTGATTTATGCTCAGCTTATTATCAACAAGCTGCTCTATGGTAAACCATACTGAGATCTGTATTGTTCACACTTTATGCCTTCCTTAAATAATCTTTCTTGCTAGTTAATATAATTAATTCAAAGTGAAATATCATTAATAATGAAGTAGCATATGTAAAATTTTAAATTATGTACAATAAACTTAATATGAATTAATTCTGGTTTATAATTATTAGAATTTTCCATTTGATTGTAATGCCAATAAAAATGTCCTGTGGAATGTAGTGTTCACTCCTCTAAATAAGTATTTTTTTAAATAACTGGTAAATCAAGGAAAGATGGATATCTATTTAATTCATGTGCTATTGAAATTATAAGAATTTTTTCTTAATGTGGGAGTAAAGTTGCACTGTATAAAACGATGATGGCATGATGCATCTGATTTTTATTTTAATCATAGCTTATTTGAGGTTGGCCTAATGTTTTCTCCCTCTTCAAGACAAAAAAAAAAATGAGTGCAACTACTTAAATGGTGACACAAATTGATGTTAATAAATTAGTACATTCATAAAAGGACTCCCAATTTTACTGCTAACAGCACAGCAATATATGCAGCATTATGTAGTTTAAAAGGCACACTGATAAGTGCCTGCATTCAAATCCATTTCTGTGCCCTTTGTGTTCTTATCTTACTCAGGCCAGCAGACAATCCTGCTTTTCACTAACCTTTGGCACTCCACCATCAGCAATAAGCTGTGTGCTCCTTCCTAGTCACTGAGCTTCCTTAATTAGCATCACCTGTGGTATGTTCCCTTTAGAGCAGCCCCATCAACAGTACACACCTGCTTTGGTGCCTGCAGGTAGAACAAGACTCAGTGTCTCAGGGCTCTGGGGAGTCCATCTGCATGCCCTAAAGCAATAACTAAATATCTATCATCTTCAACAAGCTTACTGCAGCCTCTAACCTAGTAATCATGCCTCAATGATGGGGAAGTGAAAGGATAAACAAGAACCTGAACAGATTTACAATACAGTGGCCCAGCAAATCAAGTAAAATATTTCCTCCATTTTTGAAATGAAAGATATTAATATTTGTCTTTACCAAAGTAAGTAAAATATTTTTCTACCCTTTCAAGATAAAATATATTTATTTTTGTGTTTAGATTTGCTTTAAACCTTCTTATAAGCCACAGAAGTTCCAAACATTTTAATCTTTTTTAAGCACAAATTTTGAAATACATCTTCAAAAACATCCAAGGTCCTGTTTTTCCCTGAAATATTTTAATGGTATAAAGCATTTCATGTGTATGTTAGGCGAGTCAAATTGACACACATTTAAAATAAAAAAAATTTATAGCAATGAGTCATAAAAAAAAGTAATGAACGTCTTTTACCGAACAATGGATAAAACATCGGTAGTTAAACCAGAGGAATTTAAAAAGGCTTAATTTGAGTTCTTCTCATGAACTCACACTCTTCTTTTTCATACCTTTTTTCTTTGCCAAGAAGAATTTAGCTGTGACACATAATGGGTATATTTTGTTGAAGCTAAGTACTTTTAACGTCAAGCTATTATATCTTCTACATACAGAGAAGAGTTGGTGCCAAGATTTTTAACAAGTAGGTGCACATTCTTCTTTAAACAGAAAGGCACTAAAAAAGTATTGTGTTGGTAGATTGATGTGTTGAAAGATATGCAATTCAATTCTGACTCTATTAGACTAATGGCTGTTTTTGAGGGAAAAAAAGGCCCACAAATTAACACTTACGCTAAAACAAAAGTCCTTGATCTTTTTGTCCATTTTGTAATAAGCAGCACATATTTTTTACCTACAATAATTTGACCTCAAAAATAGGGCAGGAATATTCTCTTAATTATACTAGGTGTCACAGAACAGACCCATCATGTCATATTCCATTCCTGTTTATATATTTTAAGTAAAAGTTGAGAAAAAAAGAAAGACTTTTGTGTTAAATGACTTCCATTTGCAGTAAGAATGGCTCATATATGTAAGAAAGGAATAGTCACCATGATTTAATCCTTATTAAGTTTTTATTTCCCATTCTATGCTAAGAATATGTGAATCATACATTCTTCATATGAGAATATTAGGCCCTGAAAGTAACTTGCCTGGGGTTGTACTATAATTACTGATTAAACCCTGGTTCCCTGATTCTCAGTCTAATGCTATTTCCAGTACAATATGCCTCCTTCCTTTACTGACTTTGAGTCTCTGAATGTCAAATGAAAATGTGTATTTTATTAACTACCATTCTAAATTAAAGCTCAAAACTGCATATACTTTTATAATTTGTAATGGAATGCATTTCTCTTAGAAAGTGGTCAGGAAACAACCCAGAGTACTAGATTACAAAGCATAGCCAATGTGCTCCTAGTTGTAAGGGAGGTAGAATTCCTTCAACATTTATTATTTTAGTCACCAATGGTCATCAACCTACTTAGAAGTTTTTCAGATGAAGAAAGAGACAAGGCAGACAAAGTTCTACTCTGTAAAACAGTAGAAGGAAAAGAAATAGAATATATAAATAGAAGTTTGCACAGGACTCAGCATTGCATTGTATTAAGACACTGACGATGCTTAAAATATAAGATTGAAGATTCTTGGTTTTACTTATGAATGCAACATCAAGATAGAATTTTTTCAAAATATCCTTTGCAGAATGTAAATTCCTTAGGATATTGTTAGGTTTTAAGCAAAAACAAAGTTTCCAATTCAAACATACTTGAGAAAAACTGCATACAATATCCCTTCTTGATATTTACATTGCTTGTGAACATATGAAAGGTCCTGTGAAGTTATACAGTAAGGATATCTATTTAACCTTTGTTTCTCAAGTGTTTCCCAAACTTATTTGACTATAGAACCCCATTTTCAAATATTAGCATTTTATAAAACACAATGGGTTTTAATGTGTAGCTTGTGTTCTGAGAAGCTGAAGCAGAGTTCTCTTATTGATTCTCAAGCAGAGTAGGTTTTCAAATCTCTTTCCTGAGAATATAATAAAAATACACAAAATATCATTTTATGATCACCCTCTCTCCTTTAGTTTCACGTTTCCTTTTCAGAGCCAAAAATTAAAAAGCCACAAAAGATTTTTTAAAATTTTAAAAAGACCATCAAATGTAGCTACTTTAATATGTAAAAGATGAAATCCACATCTTGGTTTCATTCACTTATAAAGGTCACTGCATCTGTCATGAGGGCTAATCACTTTACGTAAGATTATGGATTATCCCCCATCCCTAACACACACACACACACATGCACACACATACTGATAGTGTGTTTTATGGGTATACAGTATAAATTAAGTGTGGCAGGATTGTATAGAGCACCTGGACTGTATGGACTCTTGGAATTCCATTAGGCTATTTTTTGTGAATTTTACTTTATTTTCTGCCTCTGTTCCTGTTAGTATGGAAGTGGAAGAGCAGGTTTCTTGCGTGAAAGTTAAAAACAAACAAACAAACAAATAAAATAGGACCCCCTATGGAATAAAAGTTTTCATATGAGAAAGACAAAGAAGAAGGGGCAAAAGATTTGTATATTGGCCATAAAAGCTGGCTGAGGAGTTGTTCTTGCTCATTGCTAATAACTGTTCTTGTTCCTTGCTGATGTGAGGCCCTAGCTACTAAGGTCCTATTAGGACATAAGTGTTTAGTTTTATTCTGTCTGTGGAAGATTTATATTAGATTGTGTGAGAATGTGTAAAGTATGGTTAGGGTTAGTTAGAATTTTTCTTTCATATACAAGCTGCACAAGATAGGGTAAAAGTGGTTATATCACCATGTGTAGTCTGGAAATTCAAGTTAAGGGGTGGTGGAATGGACAGAAGAGCTAAAATTTGCTGGGTATTGTTTCACATGCTAATTTAGTCAGCTCAAATTTAATATTGACATATGAAAAGATATGAGGTGGTCCCAGAAATGTGATTTAAGCAAGTATTAGCAAACAATTTAGCATTACCTTAGTATCGAATCACAAGCTTCAAAGTAAACTAAATCTCAATGATAAAACCATAAATGGTTTCCCTCTGTCCTCAAATATATATATATAGTTTACATTCTCAACAATTCACTGGGCATAGGGCTAGAGCTTTGTTTAATGAAAAATATGGGCACTGATGCAGAAAATATTTTTGCATTCTGCTATGCCAGCGTTGCCCTTTTCTGTCAAGTTGCATGTGCACATGTCCACAATGGGAGCAATATTTACAAGCTGCATTTTACATAATTCTAGGGAATGACTATCTACTCTTCCACTGAAGAGAATTCCCTTGGCATCTCTGCTTGCCATTCAGTCCTGCTGGTTCATTGGTTCTATTGTATATCCTGCAAAGTGATACATTGCAGCGTCTCTGCCGGTTGTAGCTGAAGTGGAGTCATCCATCACTGCAATCACAGGAACTGAGGACCTTATGGACTGGGAGTAAATTATGAAGCTATGAGGAAGGTGATCATTTTTGCAGAAACAGCTATTTTATGTTCCTGTTCTCGATACCACCCTTTCTCTCTTGTTTGGGATAATGAAAGAGTAAAAGCCACAGGACCAGTTTTTTTTTCCTTTGGGTTCATGCTGAAGGAAGAAAATACAATCAATAAAAATGCACTTAACAAGCATAAGATTGACTGGTCTTTTTCTGTTTATTTTGAATTTCAGATGTGATTTTCTGTTGACCTGCTGTTAATGCTATGTAGCTGTGGATTTCCCGGACTTAAGTGTGTTATAAATGGATAAACTTCACCACGTGGGATGATTTAAACTAACTGATTTGAGATCCAGGCTGGGCACTATAAGGGGAAAGTTGTCAATTAACTTTAGTGAATTTCAGTCATGTAGAGCCAAACTAGATAACTTATTTTCCTACCCTGTCATCCCTCCCCTTCTGCAATGGAAGCATCAATTAATGACTGAAAATATACTCTAAATTCATAAGTAATTTTGAAACTTACAATTTTGCTTCATGTAATTTACATGTGTCTTTATTTTATCCTAGTGAATTTAGAATCAGTTTAATATTCATAATATGAGAAGATATGGTTAGGTGATTTCAAGAAAAAGTGACTTTCCCAATATTATTTCAAAAGTTGAAATTGAATATTAAATCATAAAATTTAAATAGTTCTAATACATGACCAAGTGGACTTAATATTTGTTCTTCCTTCAGTTATTCCACAAGGCATACAGCTTGATCTTGTAAAACCTACCAGTACTGATATGCTTTAGTTTGTCTTTATTATTACACATACACATTGGCTATGTTCTAATAGAAGAGTGCTATACTGTACACACGAACACTTACTACTTCTTTAATACTATTTTTGCATCTAAGAAGTGATTGTTTTCTTTGTTAGAGACAACTAAGTAGCCTCACTTTGAGGACTGATTTTCTTTAATGTAAACAATATGATGACTCTTCAATATACTTGCTTTGCCATGGCTTAAATAGGAAAATTACATCACCTGTAAATCAACAACTGAGTTAATGGAATCTAAATTGATATTTTAAATCTGGAAGGTGCATTATTTTTTTTCTGGACAATAAAACATCAAAAAAGTATTCAAATTAAATGCTGAAAACTGGAAAGAGACTAAATCTAGGTTACATCTGGTTGCCGTATATGAGAGATAAATATTTAACACAAATGAAACTAGCATTTTTGAAACAAATATTTATCTTTTATTTGGGATGACAACACACATACTTTTTTAGGTACTATAGCTACTGAATGTTTATGCAAAATGCCGACAGACATAGTAGTAATAAAGTATAATGGAAATAAATGTTGGTAAAAATTTAAACTTCCTTTGTATGGGGAAAACGTATTTTTATATGAAGCATAGCAAAGCAAGCTAATCTTACCATGTTTAAATGCAAATTTTATTGAGAAAAGTCAAAGGCAATGAAAGGCAAGCATAGTAGTTTTATTCTATTTTAAACTACTTTATTGACTTCAGCTGCTGTTTTTGAACGAAGCCAGTCTCTTACATGTTATTGGCAGCAGCCCGTGCCCAGTCAATCTTACACTAAGAAACAGAAAGTTCACTACCACGAAGAACCCTTCCATCACCTTGCCTTGCCAAGTTAGCAAAATAGTGAAAGGGTTACTCTGTGTAAATAATTACCTTTGTATATTTTAGTTAAAAGCTTACAAATTGGGGTATTTAGAAATAGTAATTACGGGAGCACTAACTAAACATAGATAGTTCCTGAAACACTCTTAAATGTTGCATCCAATTGTTGGAGAAGGCAGTTCATCCAAGCATAGTCTGGATGGGATACTTTTAAAGTTTCTACAGTGATCCAAATTCAGGCCCTAGATGGACAAAAGTTCTAGGATTTCACATGTTCTTGCAATGAAATATCGTGACTACTATTTCAAAGATAGATTTATAGGCTTGTATGTAACCTAGGTTACTCAAAATTTCACGGGAATATCCCAAACCAGATTAAATTCATATGGTTTTTTGTATGGGACAAAAAAACAGCTTTGGATGTACCCCTTCTTATGTCTGCTTTTACTAAAAGCTAAATCTCATAATCCATAGTTAGTGGCCTCTTATGCTTAGGAAGTGTCTTTACTGTTTTTTGTAAGACAGTTTCCAGGTCTACAGTATAATTTAAAAACAATTTATGTAATTGACAGAGCAAGAGATTCATAGGTCATATCTTAAACAGTCATTTGGCTGACAAGTACTCTAACATGACTAAACTGTTCCAGTAGTGCATTAATTTGCCATGTAAAGAATTAATAAAATTCATTGTTGAACTAGTAACAAGTGAGGCAAATTATTCTAATCCTTAGCATACAAAAATTTCAAATATATGGATTACAAAGCACTCCACCTTAATCAGATAATGTAATATTATTAAATATTACTGGTTTTGAGCCTTATCATTCACTTAGAAAATAATTTCCACATATAAACTAAAATACCTAATTAAGAAGTTAATTTGAGAGAAAGTGCATGTAATGTTCACATCAGAAGCAAAAAGAGAAGCTCAGCATTGTCTGACTCTACTATATTTCTTGCTCAAAATTCAGAAGTTTCACTTAGTAGATATCTGTGCTTAGTATCCTTATAATGTAACACAACTGCTCTGATATAAATGGCAGAAACATACACGGCTCTTATTCCCTCAACTCACTTGAAAATGTCTTCACAAAAATAGCCATTAACTCTTATAAAACCTGATTTTTATATTCCCAAGAGGAACCCCATTTTCTATTTGAAGAACATTGGGATTATTATTTCATCAGAAGGCAATCGTAATGGTTCCTTTAGCACCTGTGAATGATTTTCTCCATCTACATCTTCTTATATATTGTTAATTCTTCCCCTGTGTACTGAAAAGGCATCTGGCATTAGTCAGTAGTGAATTAAAGATCTGTTTTCTTCAAAGACAACTTTAAGGCCCTATATCTATGATGCAGAAAAACGCATGATTATTCATTTTTAAAGCCTGTTGTTTAATTTACCTAGGTTATTTTAAAAAATTAAAACATTAAAATACATAAAACAAGGAGAAAAAGAAAATTAACTTTTAGATTGCTATAAAATAGCACAGGATTTCCACCTTCTGTTAGTTGAAATGATTCTCAGCAAAACATAACTTATGGAAGAATTGATGTATTTTATCAGACACATACTCTGTCTAGCCCATTTTTGTATTTGACATAGTCACCAAAAAATATTACTACAAAAAACTCACCAGAATGGCATTTGTTCTGAGATCTCGGATAATCATAACATAGAAAATATATGTCATAAGCATAGAAATATCTTCAGGACATTTTGTGGAGGGCAAAGAAGTTTCCAAATACACTACGCCCAATGGTATGCCAAAAAAGTCCTCATTTTGAGCCCAGTAACTCACAGTTTTTAGAATCCAAAGCTAAACGTCCCCCTGGATATTTCTTGTTCTTTTCATGTGGTCTCTTACTTCAAGTATCTTTTATCTGTATCCACCCTGGTGAGACATTGAGCAATCCTGTCTCAGAAATCAGGCAAGAGGTCATTTGACACTGCCTTAGTTTTCATTTCTTTGCAGTGATTTTTGCAACGTGTAGAACTGGAACCAATACGTAGACTTGGTCAGCTGTTCTCATCTATGTATACCAGACAGGGCTAGAAGGCATAGTGAGGGTAGCCAAAGAATACACTAAGTTTAAGAGTTCAGGTAAGAAAATCAGATCTGTAACCATGAAGAAATCAAGTGCCCAGAAATTTTGTCTTGAGTCAAGATATGGGTGGAACAACCACTACAATTTAAGTTCTATGAGGGCAGTTCTATGAGTTCATAGAATTTAAGTTCTATGAGAACAGATATTTTTGTCTGCTTTGTTCATTGCCATAACCAGAGTAGAACACAGTTGGCACCCAAAAGACATTTGTTTAATAAGTAGATGAATCAGTAATATACACAATGCAAGAACAACAACAAAAAAGAGCAGGTAGTAATAGAGAAGATGATGGCAAAGAAAAAGAACTGGGGTTAAAGGTCAAACCAGTCAGTAAAATATAATCAAGCAGGTGTACAGACCAGAATCAGGAAAACCCCAAAATATAAAAGCAAGACAGGCAATAAGTAACCTAGTAATAATAAAGCTGACAATTTTTTTTTAGCACTTACTATGTATAGGTGTTGCTTTAAGTGTTCTACATATATGACCTCTTTTTGCCCCTTGCATTATCATCATGCTACAGACAGTTCCATCTTGCTCAAGATCTTGATTTTAGCAAGTGGTAAAGATCGCACTTCCTTCAGAGTTTCTGCCCCTAAATACTTTGCTGTTCTGCTTCCCCTTGGATTCCCTAGATATAATAAATATAACATGGTGTCTGGCAAAACCTGCAAAGCAATGGATCCACAACACTAGGAAAAGAACTTGATTTTGAGCCAAACATTTAGGCCAGCCAGGAAAATTAATAAATTGGATTACTGTTTGGGCAGACACCAAACCCGAGGCTTAGCTGACCTAGGAATTCATGTTGGAATAACATGTTGGAAGCACATGGCAAGATTTGGGCAGATTATGAACGTGGGTTGTTTTTGCCTTTTTTGAAATACCTCAACCATTTTAATTCTCCTAGTCCACTAATTCCCAATATGTTCTTCACATCAAACACTTTGTAGATTACCAAAGATTAGTATTTACATTTTAGTATCTGATTTGTTGGTTGATGAAATATATATGACAAAACACTCCTAAATAGAGAGTAACAATTTTTCTATGCATTTGCATTTTATACTTTATAGCAATTTGTATAATTTGAAAATTTAAAAATTGTACATTTAAGAAATATTCTTTACATAGTAGGCATGCTGTTGTAAATTTGTATTATTGAACCATTGAATTAAATCATATGGCCATAGAAATTTAATCTGAAGAGTAGACTTTATGCTATATTAGAGCAACTACCATTTATTAAGTTTTTGTTATTTGCTTGTGTTAATTAGGGCAGTTTTCTCAACTTTGGCACTATTGATATTTTGGTTAGGATAATTATTCACTATAGGGGACTCTATTGTAGGATATTTAGCAGAATTCCTGGTCTTTTCTTACTAGATGCCAATAACAAGCCTACTTTAAGAGTGAGGTGCTTAGGGTGCTTAATTTAATGCCCTCTCAGGTTGTACTTCACTTCACTGTGGTCCCAGTCCTAAAACATATTGTCAAATGGTCTCTTGGGGAGTAGAAAAATTCTACTCACTGAACCACTGAGTTAGAGTGGTACTAACAGTTTTAACAAGTACATTACAAAATATATACATGGGCTCAATAAAATAAAATTTTATTTCTCATTCAAAAAGTCCTCATTTTGATCCCAGTAATAATAGTCCAAATATATAGTACTTGCCATGAGAGGCTTTTTCCACATGAACATTCAGAAACCCAGGTTCTTTACATATTTTGCCTCCAACGTCTTCTGAGCCCCTGATTTTCTGTGACTAATTGGTGCAAGAGGAAATAGAAAATGGAAAGTGCAAACACACGACTTGAAAGCTGTAACCTAAATGTATTGGACTTTGTCTAATATTACATCAGCTAGAACTCAGTCTCACGGCTATGCCAAGCAAATCTGCAAAATATGTTCTGTGTGCCCAGTATAAAGAAAGACATATTTAATGAACAGTTTGTACATATACCCCAGGGAACATAGAAGCAATGTTTGTGTGAACGGACAGAAAGAGAAAGAGAGACAACAGACAGACAGACATATGCCTCCCAAAGCTGGAAATAATTCAAAAATACATTGACAAAAAATGAATGAATAAACTGGAGTGCACAATTGGATAAATGTAGTAGTAAGTAAAAATGAACTACAGCTAAATATGACATCAGGGATGAACCTTTGGAAACATACCAGAGTGAAATAGCATGTCCTGGAAGATCACACACAATATTATACCTAACTTCAGGACTTAAAACCAAACAAAAAAACTGCAACAATATACTCTTTAGACACGTGATAAAACTAGAAAATTTAGGAATCATTAAACACAGAATGTAGAATAGTGGTTATCTCTAAAGGAGTCACAAAGGCAGTGGGCAAGTTATTGGAAATGGTCTCATTTGGGGGTTGGGTGGTGGGTTCAATGTTATTCTTCATATTATTATTCTTTATAACTTACATATAATATTGTTTTTGCATTAAATAATGCATTACAATATAAAATATTAAAATAAAGATATCAAAGTAGAACAAGCATATTAGCATTTACTTATTAGTGAATGTTATATATTTACTAAGCACTTGCTAGTGGCAAATTTAACCCAAATTGTTAAAAGCTTTAGAACTTCGACTGCTAGTTATTTTAGAAACCATAAGACAGGACAAAACAGCTAATTATACTGCTGTGATTATCTGGTACTATATTTCAATTTTGCTTTAATTACTGTTATTTTGTGATTTATTTTGATTATCACACATTAGTTTTACTATTAAGATTTGTTAGTACCCTATTTTGAATAACTTGGAGGAAATTGTTTTTCACTATTATGCATTTGAAATTGTGATTGTATTATTTCAGGGAAAGAGTTTTTTTCAATATTCAAAAATTTTTAACACAATCCAAGAGCCAGAGGAAAATACAGTAGTATGCTTTATGTTGAACTCTATTAGTATAATCTATTTCATTAGATAAGGAATGTTAAAAAGAAAATAAAAAGCTCTATTGAGCATGCTGTTAAAAATAGCCTATTTATGTACTGGAGAGTTATTAAATAATTCACATTGGAATGAAAAATCCAGAAATCATCTTTTGGGGCATAAATGTAGAGAAATGGCAATGATTTACCAAATCAATGTTGTTTTTCTGTGGGCCATTTAATTTACAGACCCTCATTATATGCAAGTACTCTTAATTTAGTTACAAAATCAGAATGTGCACTTGCATGATGTCTAAGCTGACAACTTCCCGTCACTTCTCAGTTCTCTGTTCCATGTATTCTTCCACTTTTAATTTGGGTCTGTCTAATGTTGATCCTGGTACTGATCAAATTCTGGGACCCAGTGGGAAGATAAAAAGGTACAAGAAATTCAAACTTTTTTCCCTTTTGTCTTCTTATATCACAGAAATGCTTCTAGATGTCCACTTAAATTTCAACATCAGAGAAATATCCAATAATCTAACCAGCATTGGATGACAGATGAGACTATATTAAACACTTAACACATGTAAAAATATTTTTAAAAAGATTTAACATGAAGCCAAAAATACCCACTTATATTCCCTGTTGCATTTAGTTATCATTTATGTTTGTCCATTCATAGATATGCATATTGTTCAAGCATCTTATTTTGGCAAAGATATGTGCAAAATCTCAAGCAAAATGAATTTGCATGGGAATGGTCATGATATTTTGACAATTTTAGGATGGATAAATATAAAACTGACGCAGAAACTGTGATGCCTGACAGACGTTGGTGTTTGCTTCATTATTGTCATGGAAATTTTGCATAAAAATAAATCTGACAAGCTTTGTTATGTTTGGTGCAATTGAAAAAGTTGTTTGTGTAATTCCTTTGATGATTAATTGACTAGAGTTTTAATGATGCCATTGAAGAGAAAAACAATGAAGCATCATTCCTAGCAACTGGTACTCAGCAGCATAGAAAATGATTCACATTTGGCAAATTTACCTTGAATAAAGCTCTTGGATGAATATAAAATTTGAATAGTTGGAAGAAAAATAAGATATGGAGCCTGGAATTTATAAAGAATTATCAAATGTGAGTAACTGCACTCAGCTGAACCAAAACTCTTAAAGTTTTGAAGCTGACTCATCATTTTAATAATTTCTTTGTAAATGCTATTTTATGCCTAATAAATCCATTTAACATCAAAGTGCTTTGAAACACAATCAGTGCTACTTCTTTTATTAGATGAGGAAGGAGTGAGCTTTAAAGTAAAATGCTCCCTGAAAAAAAAATCTATTTCTCTATGATATTGTTATTACTACACTTTCTATTCTCACTGCATTCATGATCTGGCTCTACCAGGTAGCAATTATATAATCATACAGCAGTTATTTGACAAAAATTTTGTTCACAGAATCAAGACATTTTCCAAAGACAAAGATCAGGAGACTCTTTGTAGGATGGAGGGTGGATGCAGAAGGAAAATCTCAATTTCACCTTTGCTAATGCACTATTTTTCAGGGCTATGACCCAGAGCTCATGACCTGTGAACTTAGACACAATTGGCATAATTCTTCCCATTAAAAATAATCATGGTATCTGATTTTATCATATTTAGAGGGGAAAAATATCACCAATACTTACTATCACATCTCCCAAAGAATAAATGACGTTAGCCAAATTATAGCCTTTTCCCAGATTTACAATAAGGCACCAGGAGTACAATAAGGCTCTTATTTGATGTGACTTTTGTTTTGCATATTCAAAACTTCTTAATTTTTATTTCCACTTTATGCTTAGTGTTTATTGGAGCAACAATGTTCCATTAAGTGGAAAGAAAGATTTTTATATATTGGGGCTTATACACCCATAAAACTTATTTTCTTGGCCAAGAACATTAAGAAATAGATAAGAACTGGTCCATAGAGAACAAAACAATACATAGCAATTGCAACTGTGTTGTGTGAATTTAAGATCAGTAAACAAGGCTGTGAGACATTTTGGATTATCAGGGTCATATTAGGCAGTTGTGGCTGCAAAGACCCAAGAAAATGTAAACTTTTTCAGACTTGTAAAATTTTTGTTTATCATTCTCCTGAATTTTAAAAGTTTTACTGCATATGTAGTTGTACTTAATAAAGCTGTTGTTCAGTTTTGCATGTTTTTGAGTGCATATAAGTGAGTTCATACTATTGTTAGAGTAGGAGCCTAGGAGACAGGGCTGAGACCGGATGCAGGGGCTCAAAGATCAGGTGCAGGTATTAAAATAAACACACTTGAACAGAAGTTAACTAAGGGCTGATAACCACAGGCAATTATCAGCTTCCACTGGCTTTTCAGCTATCTGTAACCTTACATGAACTTTGGTTATTTACAACATCATTTAGCTTGTGGTTTTTAAATTTCTCTGCCCTTGAAATAGCCATGATAGCTCCAAAACAACCATTACAAAATATGAAAATGGGAGGGAACCCAATTCTAGGAATTACTACCCAAATTTTCAGTAAAAGCCAACCCCTTGGCTTTGAATATTCCTCCCCTCAATTAGTAAGACTACAAAAGATCTAAAAACCACTTCCTCTCAATGCAACTGCTCTTTTTGAGCCTGTCTTCTCTCTTTTCCGAGAGTGTACTTTCACTTTCAATAAAGCTTTCACTTGTTTGGCTTACATGGTGCATCCTGAAATTCTTTTCTGTGGTGAACACCAAGAACTTGGAAAAACCTCCATTCAGAGGCTGGTGGCACTATAAATATTCTTCAGAAATATACCCTTTAAAGTAATTGTTCCTAAGATTTGGCCATGTTATTCCATTTAGCTGTTATCCACTGATTCTCTCTGCTACATAGTATTCCATTTTCTGAATATAACACAATTTATTTACCATTCTTTTGTTTATAGATATTTGAATGTATCTTGGTTTTTTTTTCATAATGTGAGCAGTGCTACTTAAACATTCTCATACTTTTCTCCCAGTTATTTACAGGTGTTTTTCTAGGACAGTGGTTAACAATAATGTTTGACCATGACACAAAACAAGAAATTTGTTTTACATGGTATCAAAGTAAACAAAAAGTTTCACAAATAACAGAAATAATCCTCATTCAATGAAATCTCACGATTTTATTCTATCACGTTATGTTTATAATCTATCCTATGTTATATTAGTTTGTAAACCTTCTGATCATCCTCTAAGGGTTATAACCACAAGTTCATCTAATTTGGCAAATAAACTCAATTGATGGCTGGTTCACTATTACACTAATCTCTATGAGATTCCTCTTTTACTGAGTGTTGGGCCTTAGAGGATTTCCTGCCAGATAGGAATCTTATAAGTACACTGTGTATACATTTTTTTTACAATAACACAAAAACACACAAAAGATTACTTGTTGATTTCAGCACAAGTTTTTAGTACCTCATCTGCAATGTTGCTAGAAATAGAATTCCTAACTCTTTGGAATCTTTTTTTTTAAGGGGGAGTATTAGGAGGGGGGTTCAGTTTTCTTTTTTTCCATTTTTTTTTTTTGAGACAAAGTCTCACTCTGTCACTCTGGGTAGAGTGCAGTGGCGTCATGATAGCTCACTGCAACCTCCAATTCCTGGGCTCAAGTGATCCTCCTGCCTCAGCCTCCCAAGTAGCTGGGACTACAGGCATGCACCACAATGCCTGGCTAATTTTCCTTTTTTTTAGTAGAGACAGGGTCTCACTATTTCTCAGGCTAGACTCGAACTCCTGAGCTCAAGAAAACCTCCCACTTCAGCCTCCCAGAGTGCTAGGATTATAGGCATGAACCACTGTGCCCAGCCACTGGAATATTAAAATGTGAGACACACATTGGGTTTTTGTACTTCTGGCGGTAGTAGATTACCTTGTTTTTGATAAACGTCTCATTAAAAACAAACAGAAGCTAGACAAAATATAAAAATACATAAAATTACAGCTATTGTTAGACAGCCGAGATCTACAAGATAACAAGAAATTGTTTGGAACACAATCCCAAAGATTAGCAAATTCCAAGTTCTCAAGGAGAAGCTATCTGTAGACATTTGCTACTACATTTCCCTTCCAGTTATTTGCTTATTTTGAAGCAGCATCTGAAAGGGTGAGAGTGAGTCCAGTGTAAACATAGAGGTAAATAAAAATGGATATTGACTGTATAAGGCAATGATTAAAAAAACTATTGGAGCAATGTATACATTGCATGGCAACAATAGCACAAAAGATGGAAGGGAATAAATGAAGTTAAAGGGATATAGTCTTTATATTTTCTTAGAAGTGGTGATAGTATTAATTTATATTAGACTTTAATAGGTCAGAACACACATTGAAATCACTAGGATAATAAATAAATAAAGACTTAAAGGATCTGTAGCTTACAAGCTAAAGGGCAGAAACGGAATTAAGCAATAAAGGTTAGCTACCAAGAACTATACTAATTATAACAGTTACTGGTAAAATAATAAAATATTTTCCCTAAAAGATTGGAAATGAGCAAGAATATCCTCTATTACCACTTTTCAACATTGTATTCAACTTTGTATTGGGAGTCCTAGCCAGTGTAATAAAGAAACAAAAGGTACAAAATGAAAAGGAAGTAGTAAATTGTCATGTTTTATAGGTGGCACGATTGTGTATGTAAAAACTCTAAATGAATTCACATGTGAACTTAAAAATGAATAAGTACATTTAGCAAGGTCAGTGGATTCAAGATTGATATTAATTATACTTCTGTATACCAGCAATGACCAAGCGAAATTGTTACTGGCCTCTGAGTGGAGGTTTTTCCAAGTTCTTGGTGTTTCATTGGAAAGAGAATTTCCGGATGTACCATATAAGCCAAACAAGTGACAGCTTTTATTGAAAGTGAGAGTACACTGTCAGGGAGGAGAGCAGGCAGGCTTGAAAGAGAACAGCTGCCCCATGAGGGAGTGGTTTTAGATCTTTTGTAGTCTTACTGATTGAGAGAAAGAATTTTCAAGGCTAAGGGGTTGGCTTTTACTAAGAATTTGGGTAGTAATTCCTAGAATCGGGTTCACTCCCGTTTTCATACTTTATATGGTTGTTGCGGAACTGTCATGGCAATTTCAAGGGCAGAGAAATTTTAAAACCACAATGTAAATGATACCGTAATTAGCCAAAGTTCATGTAAGGTGATAGAGATAGCTGGCAAGCGGTTGAAGCCGCTAGTTAGCTTCTGCTTGAGGGTTGTTTACTTTAACACCTGTACCCAATCTTCAAGCCCCTGTATCCGGTCTCAGCCCTGTCTCCTGGTCGCCTACTCTAACAAAATTATGTTTAAAGGGCATACCATTTATAATAGCATAAATATTATACATAAAAAAAGAATTGTAATGAATATCCACCAAAATGACCAAAATTTAAAATACTGACATTACTAAGTGTTAGAGGGAATGTGGAGCAATTGGAGGTCTTTTAACCTGTAGCAAATCCACTACGAGTATACAGGCAAAAGAGAAGGCTTATAGTTGTTTACCAAGTGTTTGTAGTAGCATTAATTGTAATAATCCCAAACTGAAAATGGCCCAAATATTCATCAACAGTAGATGGTTGATAGTAAACAAATTTTGGCATATTCCTAAAATACAGCACTAAACAGCAATGGAAATGAACTCACAAGTGCTATATATAACAATATGTATGAATCTCACAAAATTCTATTACAATGAAGAATCCTGACACCAAATATATAGACTCTGTGATCGCATTTTATAAAAGTTATCAAAACCAACCTGCGAAGACAGGAGTCAGGATAATGGTTTATTGGGGGGAGGAAGGTTGGATGTAATAACCGAGGGCATAAGAGGAGCTTCTAAGTTGCTACTGTTGTTCTATTTCTTCATCTAGGCGGATATGGGAAAGGCTGGGAAGAAATTTTCATTAACAATCCTGATTTTTCACCCCTCCCTCTAATCATGCACATTGTGAATTGAATTTAGAGTTTCTCCCATAAAGGCAGAATGTATCTGCTTATATGACTTGCTTTGGTTAATAGAATGAGGCAGAAATGAAGGTATGTCAGTTCCACGCCTAGGCTTCAAGGTTTTCATGCATTTCTATTTGATTTTTAGCATTTATACAACCATCATGAGAAGAACATGCCTGTGTTAGCCAAACAAAAGGATGATAAACAGGCTGTGGAACAGAAATGTACAAGATATCTTAATTTGTTTGTGCTGCTATAACAAAACGTGAGACTAGGTAATTTATAAAGAACAGAAATTTATTTCTCATAGTTGTGGAAGCTGCGAGTTCAAGATCAAGGCACCAGCAGTTTCTGTGTATGGTAATAGCCTGATCTCTGCTTCCAAGAGGATGCCTTGTTGCTGCATCCTCTGGAGTGGAAGAATGCTGTGTTCTCACAAAGCAGAAGGGGTACAAGGGGCAGAAGGATTGGTAGGAAAAAAGAGAGAAGGGTAAACTCCCTTCATTAAGCCCTTTTATAATAACATTAATCCATTCATGAGTGCAGAGCCCTCATGACCTAAATAGCTCCCCAAATGCCCCTCCTCCCAACACTGGTACACTGAGGATTATGTTTTCAACATATGAATTTTGAGGGACACATTCAGACTATAGCACCAAGTAAGCTGCCCTAGCCAAGCCCAGCCTAAAGCAAGCTCCTGGTGGTATTGCAAATGTAAAAGTAAGTAGCTAAACCGCAGACACAGGGGTGCCCCCA
Organism: Daubentonia madagascariensis; assembly: GCA_023783475.1. Lineage (NCBI taxonomy): Eukaryota > Metazoa > Chordata > Mammalia > Primates > Daubentoniidae > Daubentonia > Daubentonia madagascariensis. The sequence goes on along the minus strand of JAKFHU010001684.1, from coordinate 15,034,525 downwards.
GCCATGTGGGCTCTGCTGTAGGTCAGATTTGGCTGGTTTAGTTTAGCTGGGAAAATTCTTTTCCATGTGTTTCTCATTCTCTTCTACAGACTAATAGGCTAGATCAGGCATGTTCTCCTCAGAATGATAGCATCAGCTCATGTGGACTAGCAGAAACACAAGGTTTCTTGGGATCTTGACTTGGAAGTAGCTCACCATAACTTCTGATTTATTCCATTGGCCAAAACAAGTTATATGGATGAACCCCAAATCAAGGGGATGAGAAATATCACCTGTTGTGGAAGGAAATGCAAAAGGCAAAAGGCACAAGGCACAAGGTTTAGTTAGTGAAAATGGGAAGTACTGGGGCCATTAATACAATCTATGACTTCTGGAAGTATGTCAGACACTCAAAGAATAATTAGATGTATAACTCATTGATTAAAATTGAATAAAGTACTATGAAGAAAAAATAGTACATAGTAGGCTCTGTGTGGAAAAATAATAGAGAAAACAAATATATAGTTAAGCATTTCTATTTTAAGGCTACAAACCTGGATCATTATAATATTGACCATCAAGTAAGAGCTATTTAATAATACACATGATATCTATTCTATATTTTGATAAATGTTTAAAATTAACATTAAAGAAAGCAAAACAAATAGTATCTCAGTTGTGAAAAAAATCTTTGATTATTTTTCTATTTAATTTTGAGAGCCAACTGAACCAGCCTATTTCCTCCTGTCTCTTCTGATTTCTACAGATAAATTCATACTGGTTGGTCATTACATGCTGTTGGTTTTAATATCTATGATGTTTGAAAACATATGTATGAGTAGGGAAATGAGGTTGTGCAAGTAGAAGATTTTTTCTTTGCATAAATTTAACCTTTGCAGATAAATGAATATTACAACACTTTACCACTTCTTGTATCTGTTCAGGCACTTCGGCCCATCTTTCTTCTGTCCACTCCCTACTCTGTCACTACTCTCTACAGGAGGAGGACTGAGTATCTAATGCGACCACATAATCAGCTGTTGTCTCAAAAGCTCTCTTCTCTGCCTTGACCGCCTTTGAGCAGAGTGAATTTTTCTCTTTTCCCTCTTCCAGTGTGACAAATATTCTGGATAAATATTCTAGTAGGGTGAAGAGATGAGGTAGAAGCTGCTGTTTTGGAATTTTATCTGCAACTAGGTAGGTAAATTCAACTAAGTGTGGGAAGTAGCATATCCCTGCTGTGTTTTCCAATCGAGTTTTTCTAATAATACACACTTATGTTCTCATTTGGCTTCTTCTGTCTGCTTTTAGTTGATTGGGTTTAAGATGGCTGCAAATTCTTTGACCCTCCTTTCATTGGTTAGGAAGGGTGCAAATATTTACCCTCCCTTATAGAGGAGGGAATTATGCCTTATAAAATCAGGTCTGGAAGAAAATTTCCATTGGTATTTACTTTGTTCCATTAGGGACATAATTTCCAGTGCTTTTCTTTGGTTCTCTAGAGACCAGTTTCCCTGCCTTGAGGTACTCAAACAGCAGTGGCGCCCCTGGAAGGAACCAACATTGCAGGTCCCCTGTGAGCAGTTACATTGCATCTATCCCAGGCACCAAATAAGATGAATAGCAGGCCAAAATAGGGAAGAAAGTCCATATTCTGGGCCTTGGAATCTATTTCTTTCGGGTCTCTGTATAATTCAAATCTGGGTTTTTTAGACATCAAATTCGAGGTGTTTTTTTGCAGCAATAATGACGTGTTTTTAGAGCAAAAGAATGGAGTGAGAGAGAAACCAGAAAACTAATCTCCCTAATCTCCAGCCATATGTCCAGGCAACAGATGAATCATACAAAGGAAAAAGACAATTCTCTCGGAAAAAGAATTCTCAGAAATGTAAATCTGTTTTAGGAGTTCTTCAAGGCTCATCTGGATCTAACCAGCCAGAGTATATTCCTCTCAATTAAGCCCCTAGTATTCAAAGCCAGCTCTTAGTGAAAATCTGAAATGGCTTTAGGAATATGATTTTAGGGTGACCGAGAACAAATTTTAATAATTAGACACAAGAATTACCCACCTGGTCAGCTCTATGTCTGTGTCCGGGGATGATGTGAAAATGCTTGTGACCCTAATTATATAAAATCTTTAAATAGCTGTGTCTGTATGTGTATGTGTATGTGTGTGTGTGTGTATGTGTGTGTGTGTGTGTGTATGTGTATATATATATATATGTGTGTGTGTAGTTCTTTAGGAAAAAAGGCAAGTGACAGGAAAATAAATTTATTTCTGAGTTTGAGTTTAGTAATAATACATGCTCATCTTCAGATATTCATATATATATGAATATATCCTGGATTTAGTACAAACCTTGCACCATCTCCTATATTGTCTATATTTATATCTATATTTCTAAACATAAGAATTGGTATTTATTTAAATTGAAGATCCTGAGATAATTATTTATTTTCTTTACTATATGTCACCAAGAAAGTATGTTAAGAACTAAAAATTCCAATATAAAGATGAAATAAAAAAAAAATTAAGGATAACAATTTAGTAGCTAAGGTTATAGAAACCCTATTATTCCCAGAACTTATTGATCAAATATTTTTTTGTCTTTTATGACTGCAAGGTAGTTGCAAAATTTATTTTAATATATACCTTATGACATTTTAGTGCCTAATTTATATCCTTGGGAGAAAAAGTTTAGTTTATCTTTGTACTGGTTATTTGAACTCTTAGCTTCAAATTGCAGATACTCACGAGCACTAGCTTAAGCAGTATGGGATACTTTTTACAATGATGTTAGAATATCTCATAGAACTGAAGGGCAGACGTAATTTTAGTTCTCTGAAACTGCCTGGGGACAGGAACTGGAAGGTTTTATGCCTCTCTTTGTTTCCATTACAATTTTTTCTCTCTCAAAGATCAACTTATTCTAATTTTCCTGATCACACTGGAAAACAACAACAAAACATGGCTGCTGATGAACCCTGAGCTGATGTATTGCACCCTGGAGCCGATGTTTGTTTTTCAGTCCCAATTTCAAATTCCGAAGAACTGAACTGTGAATAGGTTATACTGAGTGAACATCTTTATGGAATGGCCAGGCCTGGTGAGAGGACAGGGTTATGTTGTAAAAAACAGCTGCCCAGGATTACCACTGTCATCCTGTGGTGAGATGTGGAAGCAGCCCCGCAAACAAGGGTTGTGTGATGAGACTGGGCCCAATGACTTCCCACGAGGAGTCAATAATGAATATAAATACCATATTTTGAAATCTCAAAATGATTTAACAGGGAAGTCAATGAATTACAAAGGAATCTTGTTGCGCCACCTACTGCGTTCCTGTCCCAGAATGCTATGCGATGCGTCTATCAGTTACATTGATCCCTTTGAGGAGCCTGAATAACAGCCAGATCCGAATTGATCTTGCCAGGTTCTGTTTCCTTTCCGCTGGCTACACAGCTGACTTACAAAGGATTACTGCCTGGCAGTCTATGAGGTAAGCAAGGGGAGAACCCCACATACCACGGACACACTGTGCTGGATTGTGGTGGCCAAGCCATCAATCTATCCCTTTCTGGGTGAATTTAAATTGAAATCGGTCACCCTGACGTTAGACTCAGTACAAGTGTAGCAGGCTGTGCAGTAGCAGCTTGGTATTGAATAGGCAGAATTATTTCCATAGAACCCAGGCAATACCTGTTTCAGCAGAAATGACCAGTAGAGATGCTTCTGATTCAGTACAGGTATAGCCAGATCAATATGGCTGGGGTTACGTGAGGTACTATAAGAAATGACACTTCTAAGATCGATTCTTATTTTTCCTCACATTCCCAAGTATTGTTAAAATAAGTCCTGATAACCTGAAGAAAACTGCATGTGATTCTGTACCATGAAACTTGAAAGAGCATAACTGACATCCTTCTCAGGATGCAAACAGTGATACTGATAGTGAGAGAGACTGAAATGATGCTCAAATTAAGGGTAAAGAATTTTGAAAAGTGTTTTATTTGGTAGTAATAATGAAAAATAATAGTAGACAATGATACTAGATACTTTTTAGTTATTGCTAACTATGTTCCAGTGAAAGTACTTTATAGATATTATCTTAATCTAAACAACACAATGGGCCTGTGAGGTCACTTTAACTGTTATCATTCTCATTTTACAGATGAAGAATCTTAGGCTCAGATACCACGGCCAGGAAATGATAAAGCCAAAAATGTGACACAGAACCTGAGATCTTAACCACTTTGCTGAACTTCTCCTGTGGGATGATTTTTTAAAAATATAGAGTATTGAGAACAGATCACTATTTCATTTTGAGAAGCCAAGTAAAGTGCAATATAAAGACACATGCATAAAGGAGTCCCAGTAGCAAATGTGTGGTTACCTTTCCACATATTTTCTGAAATATTTTTCCTTAGATACTAATCCTAAAGTATTTCAACATCTGGTTCAAATTATGCACTTTTCTTTATCTATAAAACTGCAAAACGTTATGTCATTAGCACCAAGCCAACACGTGTTCTTCATTATGCTTTATTCTATTCATATTGAAATAGTTATTAAAATAACATGACACAGTTTCTCTATTTTCTTTATTTACTTGTACTATTTTAGTAGCAAATAAAGTATTTTATTGTTAGTATAAAGAACCATATTGAAAATTTGGGGGATCTTATTCTTTTATTTTGTTTTTGCAAATCATCCGCTGTGATGAAATATTAAAATGCTATAACCCACAGTTTATTAAAAATAACTCCCACTCTAATAAGCCCACACTTCTAAATGTCATTCATTACTATTTAAAAGAAACTGAAATACTTTTGAAAAATAACTTGTCTCTGGTCACCATTTTAGGATCCTTAACACTGTGGACCACCTGCTTTTTCTAAAGAAAAATTTCCCTCTTCAATTTATTTAATGTTTTATTCTGGTCCATCTACCTCCTCTCCTTCTACTTCAACACAGTTGTCTTTCAAAGCAGTTGGTTACACTCTAGTTTTTGATATTTTATACTCCTCCAAGAAAATAAAAAGTGGTGGTTTCAGTGATTGCATGTAGTCACAGGAGCCTGGAACTCAGACTTCCTGGAACCGAGTCTCTCTCTAATTACTAGATGTGTGATCTTGGGTGGGAAACCTAATGTCTTCATACCTCTTTTTCCTTATATGTAAAATTTGGAAAATCATAATGTTTTGCCCATATAAATATGGTGAGGGGTAAAATGAGATCATATTCTTAAAATGTGTGGCACATTGTAAGCACTTGTTAATATGGGCTATTTACTTCAGCCCTGACCTCTCAACCATACTCCAATTCCATTATTTTCTCCTGTTTTTCTGACAGAGTATTTAGTATTTAAAAATGAAGACTTAGAGATTAAGAGTCATTAAAGATTTTAAGAAGAGTAGAGAAATAATAAGACATCGTGGGCCTGGAGGCAGAAATATGTGATAGATGGCTGCCGTAGTAATTGGGACATGAAAAGGGGAGGATGTGAGCTGGGGAAATGGTAGTGGGCATGGATAGGCAGAGCTTTGGGAAATAGAGCTTGTATCGCTGCAAGGCTGACTGCATGGATAGGACAAGGGGAGAATAAATAAGTAGCATGATTTACCATGATTGGAATACTGAATGAATTGTTTGGTAATTCATTAATACAGAGAATAAAGATTGTTGAGAGCGGCAATAAGGGTGACTATAAAAGGGGGTGATAAGTTCAGTTTTTGACATCCTGAAGGTGAGCTGTCTGTAAGAAATTTAATTAGAGCTACACAATGCACATATGTGTGTTTGTGTGTATATTAATATACATGTACATACACTGGCCTAAAGCTCAAGAAAGCAGTGTAGATATACATTTGTTGGTTATTAGCATGTGAGTATCCATAAGCTCACTTAAGGAGAGCTTGGAGAGCAAGAAGAAAATTGAGCCAAGGAGAGAATGCTATGCAATACCAACTATCAGTGATATGTGCAAGAAGAGCCCAGAAAAGTAATTGAGAAAGAATGTTCGGAAATGTGGAAGAAAATCTCGAGACACTGGTCTCATGAGACACTGGTGTCATGGGAGCCCGGGATGAATGCATTTTAAGAATCAAAATGTGGTGCAATCTAACAGCACTGTATGCCATCAAAAGAAGATCCCAGCTCAAAAGTGCTCCTGAGATTTAGCAGCTTGGAGGGCACTTGAAATTTTCTAAGAGCACTTTTCACTTGAATAATTGAATTGGAAGCCGTATCTCAGTGAGCTGAAAAAAACAATGGAAATAGGAACGTGAAATGGGAAGAGGAAAATACTGTCTGGAACTTTAGTGATGAAGGAGAACAATGGAGTACCTGTAGTAGATTACAGGTATATCAAGGCTAAGTAAAAATTGTTTGGTGCTTATCTTTTTCCTGAGATGATTTAAATGTGGAGATGTTTACTGCCTAACAGGAAAGAAACAATTGGAAATTAAGAGTCACAGATGAGATAGTGGATGACTCATGAAGCAAGATCCATGATAATGGTGGAGAGGGGGAAAGATCTTCCCCCCGAAAGACCAAGCATTAGATTTGTGAATAATGTGGCATATCCCTGCAAATGAGAGACGGTAGAAAATAAAGATCAATGCAAATACAGATATGTGTATAGATTGAGACGGGGAGAGAGTGAGAAATGAAGACCTCTCTTCTGATGTACCACTATTACTGCTACTCCTGCTCCTGCTGCTGCTGCTGCTGCTGCTGCTGCTGCTGCTGCTGCTGCTGCTGCCGCCTTTCTCCTTTTCCTTTATGGTCTAGGTCCTATTCTTGTCCTCCTTCTCCTCCTCTTTCTTCTCTTCCTTCTTTTCTTGCTCTTAAAAAAATCCAAAACTTTTGGCATGCAAACACAAATAACCCACTTCTGGGAACACGAAGTTACGATTGCTTTTTGGATTTCCAGATTAAAAAATAACATAATGTTATATTATATTTGAGCAGTCAAGAGAGAAAATATAATGAATCAAAGACTGGGCTGAAAAAAACCTGTGGCAGAAAGAAATAAAAAGCATGTATTTTCCTGGATATATAATATTTTCTTCAATTATTTAAAAGTGAAAATAAAAGAGAAAGCCCAAAACCTGTTGGCTTCATTATGCCATGGCCGGGTTTATACCACAGTACATAACCCCCTCATCTGGGATCTGAAACCTGGACTCTTGAGTGAAATGGGTGTCTGTAGCAGACTCATTCTTTCTTTATGAAGTTTATTATGAATATTCATTTCTTAGTAAAAACTTGCCGCTGTCATTTGTTTTGATAATTGAGCAATTATTTCTATCTTTTGTTAGAACTCTGCTGTTTTGGGGTTTATTCTGAAAATAAAATGACCTGGAATATTTTCATTTTAGTTTGGATAGGGAAAAACAAAGTGAACGCCATGGCGAATATGTTCTTTGAAATTCTAAATTACTTAATTTTCATCCCATGTGCTCTGAGGACAGTAAAAGAAAAGTATTGATATAAAAAATTGCAAGACAATTTGCACATCATGGAAAAAATGTAAATTAGTCACTTCAGGGCTCATGTAATGTTCTTTTGGAATTTTGGTTTATCTGAGTTTCAGGCCAAGTCTCTTTTGTTAACTTCATTGTCTTTAATTCTGCATTATAGAGAATGACACTGATCTTTTTCACATTTGTGGTCTTTTTTCTTCACCTTTTGTGAATGCTATTTATAACTTTGGTAACTTCCACATCTTGAACAATTTAGAAATATCATAATTTAAGGCAAACAAATTTCATGCATCTTCTAGGACACCTTCCTAAGGAGGATGAATTGGTCAAACAGCCTTTGCACTCAATGTTAAACCCCTACTTAGGTAATTGTTAGTAGGACAAATGAAATGTGTTCTATTATTCCATACAATGCTAGATTTGAACAAAATGTATTGTTGTTTATAAAGCTCTCTATATCTAATGCATCAAAAGGCAGTTAATGTATATACTAAAAATGTATTACATATCATCTAGGTATACTACATTAGATGCTTAGTGTCCTTTTATAAATGTTATGATTCATCAAATTATTTGGTTATTTTTGCTATTAAAAAAATTTAAATATTTCTTCATGTAATTTTTTCAAAGATTCCTCAAGATTAAATAATCACTTCAAACAAATTAAATGAGATGTTCTAAAAGTACAGAGTTGAGTCAGCACTCATTTCAGCCCCCTTCTGATAAAATTTCCTATAATGTAAAAGCTGGCAAACTAAAAACAACAAACACATTATTGATAGATAGATAGTTGTATATATGCACACATACATAGGTAATTAACGTTTTCAGATTCCCTCGCAGATGGATTTGCCTGCAGCCATGGCTTTTCTAAGTATGTATAACCACACAGAAGAAGGAAGTGAGCAATGACAGGAAGCAAGTATATTGGGGAATGTTGGCTCCTTTTGAAACCACAGTGGCAGAGGTTCAGTGGGGTGATGACCTGTTTTCAGCTCCAGTGGAAGTTCTAGTACATGATCCTTAGCATTGTAAGTGCCTAGCACTATGAAAGATAGAGTTGGGGCTTTCATTAGCAGGGACTTAAATATGATAGAGCTTTTTCATAACTTCTCTTGTTGCAGGTCTTCTTGGAGATTCTTCCAATTATCTAAGGCTCTCTTAATAAATCCTTTTCTATTTAAACTAGCTAGAGGAAGATAAGCAAAGCACAGAGACTAGTAATGAAAGAAGAACTTATTTTGGTTAAAAACTATACTTGGATAAAAGGAGGATCCCAAATTGGTACCTAGGAATACAAGGGTAGAGCAGAGGAAGGCCAGAGCCTAGAAGGAAGAGGAAGAGGAGGTGGAATGGGAGAGAGGGGGAGGGAGAGAGAGAGGGGCAGCTGGGGGGAAGCAATTGGCAGTGAATGTAATTGTAACCGTCCCAGAAATGTCAAGGAAACTTTCCAAATACTCAACATTATCTGTGCTGTTGGTAAAAGTAGGCGGCCTTTAAATTCAGAATTACATGCTATTAGACCTCACTACAACTGCCACAGATACCAGTCGGATCCCTTCTATCCCCCGTTACCACCCATGGTGCCCACTGTCCAGGCATCTTACCCGGCTCACTACCACCCTCCCTCGGTGTCCCAGGATTCCCCAGGAATGCTCATTCTTGTTTCAACAGCAGTTCTGGGGTACTCAAATGTTCATCTAGGATAGGGTATCAAATTTTATCTATTTTATATTTATTCACTAAACACAAACATATCAGAGTCTAATCTATGGGTCCATGTTTCATCATCCTTCCTTTATCCTTAGCATTCCTTATCTACTCCCTCCGGCACTAGTGTTTTCTGCCTCTTTGGCAGTCCTTCTCCTTTCTCCTCCAGCTATATTAAACGTCTGTCCTTCACAGCACTCCCTCTTAAGATTCATTTCCTTCACAAAGACGTTCAGGATTACTCCAGTAGGGAATCTCCAGATTCGCTGAACTATCCTACAGTACTTATTGCTATATAAAGATAGGCTGCTTTTTTGTTTTTTGACTGCTTTGTTTCTTTTTGATGTATTGTCTCATCACATAGTTTGTAAACTCCTCAAGGAAAGGGATAAACAATATTTTGACTTTCTATGATGTACTAGCTTCATAAGCAATGGATGAAATACAATAACATTGACGAAAATAACCTGTCCGCAAGGCTACTCATCATGATGATTAAAAACAATTAGACAAGAAACTTACTAAGCTTTAGGCAACCATTTTGCCAAAGAAATCTCAAACCTTTGTCTCAACGAGGTATGAACATTCAATTTACAAAGAAACGTCTGGGACTCTAAAATTGTAACAGTAGGAAGTGAGCTGTGTATACTGGACAGCCCCTAAGAGAGACACACTGTTCAGTGCTCACTTCAGATATGCCTAGAAGATATTAGGTAAGCAAAATTCTACCAGAGGCAAAATCTGGGGCCTCACAGGAAAATGCACAGGGGATAACCTACCCAAGAATTGAATCAAGGACTCTCAGATTGACTAATCAAGGAACATATTCCACTGTCAGAGCCAGGCCTCAAGGTTATTTCTATTAGGTAGCATTTGACTACTATGTGTTTCTCATTCACCTATTAAAGTATTTTAATCTACAGGTTCCAGGAGCCACACCCAGAAACAATGTGCACATACCTGTACGTAACTCTAAGATCTTGGGCCTTGAACTCTGTGCAGAAACTGTAGAAGACCTTGGGATTGTTTCCCTTAAGGGAAGGTTGTGTTTCCTTCAGATATAGAGAAAAAAATGTGTACATGGATGTTTGGGTGGGCAAAAAAGGCAGTTAGTTGCCTACCTAACATTCATTCTCCTTTTCTTGCCAACCTTCATCTGGGCATTGTGCCCAGATGACGATAAAATATGGTAGCAAACCGAGATTTAAACAGATGTTGTGTGAGGGTTCAAGGTAAGTTTTTTCCCCTCTTCCTCGGCATCCTTCTTTCTGCTGTGTCAAATATAATTATGATAGTACGTTGGGAGTCACAAATCACCCTAAGATTCTTTGATTTGCTAGAAAGACTCACAGGACTCAGAGGTTCTTGTTTTCGTGGTTATAGTTTAATACAGCGAAATTATGTCATGCAAAATCAGCAAGGGGAAAAGGTGTGTGGGACCAAGTCTGCAAGAAACCAGTCACAAGTTTCCAAGATTTCTTTCCCAGTGGAGTTGCCCAGGATGTGCTTAATTGCTCTAGAAAACATGTGCAAAGTGTTTTCTACCAGGGAAACTCACCTGTTCCTAAACCTAAGAGTCCAGAGTTTTCATTTGAAGTTAGTCATGTATGCATTCAGTGCCTATAGTGTCTTATAACAGTCCCTCCAAATAGCCAAAGAAAAGCAAATGTTTACCGTAAATTACTTAGTTTGCACATTTTATCTAGGAAACCTAGTACAGTGTTGTTAAACATCCCCAACCCTGCTCAATACTCATTAGTTAGAACATTCAAAGACCTCAGTTCCCAGGAGTGGCCAATGACCAATCCAGACACAAAGATGGGCCCAGTATTGGGGATGTGCAAGGTTTGAGCAACTCAGGACCACTGAGTTAAATCTTTCCTGCACAGAAGGCTGGTGCACTAGATTGATGTCTTTCTGAATTCACCAGTCCAATCCTGGCCAGCCTAACTTTTCACGTGTGTTTGTGTGTGTGTGTGTGTATGTGAGAGAGAGAGAGAGAGTGCCCTTCCTATACACCAAAGTATTATACTATTCACACTCATCTCTGTTACCATTGCCTGATTCCAATTCTTAACCAACACTAAAGTAAATGTTGATTATGCTACCTCATTTCCTCCATTTAAAAATGTCAAAAATAAAATATTCTTTGAATAATATTTTAGTCATTGATAATCATCCCATGATTGCAAATTAAAGACCTATTTAAATTCTCTAGGAAGCATTCGAGCAGTATAATCTTTAGGGCTCACAACCGCTTGCTTTGAGTCGTGAAAGAACAAAGAGGTTAGAAGTTATCCTGCAGGGAATCTTGAAGAGCTCTAATTTTCAATTTTTTTATGGACTAAGGTTAGCTAAGGATGACTTCAGGTAAAGGGGAATAAAAATGATGTTTATATGACTCTGCATACCCGTCTAGCCAGTGTCACCTCCTCTCCTCTCTTCTTTCGTCCTCTTATTCTCCCCACTCCCCACCACCACTACCTTCTCCTTCTCTAGTACATACTTCAAGTGCTTAGATTCTTTACTCAGAGAACTCTGGTGACTACAGCAATGACTTGTCTGCACCACTCTCTCATTAATACCACTGGGCTTTGAGATAACTGTAAAACGCAGGCTCCAATAGACAATTCATATCCTACTTCTTGTTCCTTAGACTCTGCTCTAGGAGTTGGATCATCAGGACTATCAACTCAAATGACATCAGAAATAAATTGAGAGACAAAAGATTCACGGAATTAGAACTTCCTTGGGAAGCTGTCTTGACAGGAGCCTCAGAGGTTGCAGGCCACATTAAACAACTTTTCAAAAGGGAGTTTATAAATAAATATATTAATTAAAATAAAATAGAGTGAATTGTTACACTTGATAACAGCGATCTACATCATGCATCAATATAGATATGTTATTTTCTATTTTAGTGGTGCTTCCAATTTTAACTTTTTGACCCTTAATTTTTAAAATTTATTTATGTATTTATTTTTTAATTTCAAAATATTACAGGGGTACAAATGTTTTTGGTTGCATGTACTGATTTTGTTATGCTCAAGTCAGAGTTATAAGGGTGCCCATCACCCAGATAGTGTTCATTGTACCTATTAGGTAGGTTTTCACCCATCCCCTCTTCCCCTCTTCCCCCGATTGATTTCCACTGTGTTTTATTTCCCTCCTTCCCACATGAGCACATGTGTGCTCATCAGTTAGTTCCAATTTAATAGCAGGTACATGTGGTGTTTGTTTTTCCATTCTTTAGCTATTGCACTTAAGATAATGGCTTCCAATTCCATCCAAATTGTTGCAAAAGGCCTTAATTCATCCTTCTTCATGGCTGCGTAGTATTCCATAGTATACATATACCACATTTTGTTAATCCACTAATGTATTGACGGGCACTTGGATTGATTCCACAACTTTGCAATTGTTAATTGTGCTTCAATAAACATTCAAGTGCAGGACTCTTTTTGATAAAATGACTTCTTTTCCTTTGGGCAAATACTCAGTAGTGGTATTGCTGGATCAAATGGTAGGTCTACTTATAGTTAATTTGAGGAATCTCCATACTGTTTTCCATAAAGGGTGTACTAATTTTCAGTCCCACCAACACTGTGTAAGTGTTCCATTCTCTCTGCATCCATGCTAGCATCTATTGTCTTTGGACTTTCTGATAAAAGCCATTCTGACTGGGGTAAGTTGGTATCTCACTGTGGTTTTAATTTGCATTTCCCTGATGATTAGTGATGTTGAGCATTTTTTCATATGTTTATTGGCCATTTGTCTGTCTTCTTTGGAAAAGCTTCTGTTCATGTCTTTTGCCTACTTTTTAATGGAGTTGTTTGTTATTGTCTTGAGGATTTGCTTGAGTTCTTTGTAGATTCTTTTTATTAGCTCTTTATCAGTTGTATAGCTTGCGAATATTTTCTCCCATTCTGTAGGTTGTTTATTGCTCTGTTGATTATTTCCTTAGCTGTGCAGAAGCCTTTTAATTTAATCAAGTCCCACTTATTTATTTTTGTTGTTGCTATGATTGCCACTGGGGCCTTCTTCATGAATTCTTTGCTTAGGCCGATATCTAAAAGAATTTTCCCTACATTTTCTTCCAGAATTCATATGGTTTCATGCCTTACATTTCAATCTTTTATCCATCTTGTGTTAATTTTTTGAGTGGTGAGAGATATGGATCCTGTTTCATTTTTATGCATGTTGCTCTCCAGTTTTCCCAGAAACATTTATTGAATAGTGATTTACAAATTCAATGCAATCTCCATCAAAATACCAATGTCATATTTCACAGATCTAGGAAAAATAATTCTACACTTCATTTGGAACCAGAAAAAAGCCCAAATAGCCAAAGCAATCTTAAGCAAAAAGAACAAATTTGGAGGCATCACATTACCAGACTTCAAACTACACTACAAGGCTACAGTAACCAAAACAGCATGGTATTGGCACAAAAAAAGAGAGACAGACCAATGGAACAGAACAGAGAACCCAGTTATAAAACCATCCACATACAGCCAACTGATCTTAAATTTTTTTATTGCTTATGAAGTTTTGCTTTTAAAACATGATTCTGATTTTTATTGTTTTTTCTAATTATCTTTGGTTCAAATGTGTGTTCTTAAGCATAACCAAATTTTATTTTAGGGTAGGGGGCAGAAAACTTCCCAGAAAATTATGGAAAAGTAAGAAGGTCAACCTTACCTTATCTATTAGTTGAATATTATTCATAAAGTACTCTTCCTACCAAATATCTTTTATGTGAAATCTGTTCTTTGGTACAATATAAATATTATCCTCCATAGGTCTCAGAAATATTTCACTACTTCGTTTAAAATCTAGAACAACAGCAACAAAATCTGCCTGTGCCTATAAGTATAGAGATCCCAATGACATAAACTAGTAATAAAGAAAGGAGACAAATAAGCAAAGCCCAGCAAATGAAGGTGTTTAATGAATATGTTTGAATGAATGAAGGACCAGGTGGTTGAGACACTCTGCCTCCTGGGACAATGATTGTAGGTGAGTACTTCCCAGTTAGTTATTAGCCTGGTGCTAATATGGTCAACCAGAAGACACTTCATTGAACTGCAGACATGCATTCTCAATTTTCCACGTTGTTCCACGACAACAGACATTGAATTTCTGGAAACTTTAAATAAAGTCTATATCAATATCTCTCTGAATTGGTAGCAAATAATTACTTTTATCTTTCAGGTGTTTTCCTAAATTTTTATTCTACTTGTGATAATCTTTCTCATTTCACTCGTTTCTACCTCTAAATTAATGTCCTTCATTTAACCATACTCTAAAACATGTTTCAGCCATGCTTGGAAAATATAAAGTCTGTATTTGAACTACCTGTGTTCAATGATAACATTCCAAAAAAGTTTTATGCAAAATGCATACCTTACTTTGTGGAGAGTGCAATATAAGTCAAAAAATGAATTAAAAAAATGAAGTGCAAAATATGGCTTTCAGTCCTGAAATGGCCCAGTTCCTCAGAAGATGTAAAGGTCAAATTATAATGACATGCCAATATATTTTGTAAAGTATATTGAGGTTGCTTCATTTAGAAAAGCTAATTTGTGTGACTAAAATTGTGACAAGAACAGAGGTTGGCACAAAAGTCAATACATTCATGTGGCAGGCACTGTAATAAATAATAGAAATGAAGAAGTGAGTGAATTTAGTCCAATTTTATTATAAATTAAAGTCAGACTAATATGTTATTGGCTAAGTGCAGCATGCCCATGAAAATGCAGAAAATTACAAGCTGTACTTTAGATAATTTTAGTACTTAATCATTCTCAAAAGTAAAAATTAGAAAATGTTTCTGACCTTCACTTTTATATGTAAGTCAGATACCTGTGCACATCTACAAATGAGATAGTTTTTGCATAACATGAGCATAACTGGGCCATAATGTACATAATGAGGATTCACTCAGCATGTATATCACACTGCACCATGTAAACCTAACAACAGCTCTGCCCCGTGTGATTAGCTTCATTTTCATGCTACATTTCACAAATAAGGAAACTGAGGCATAAAACAATTAACCTATTTGGTGTAGGTCACAAGGAAAATCTGTGGTAGACAACAAATTATGATTCTTAGCTGCTAGAAGCTAAGAAGGATTCGAGGCCACTCAGTCTTTTAACCCCCTGAATTTTTATTTCTTGGGTCATGACACCATGGATATAATTGCTGATGTACATAGGCTAAGAGATTTTCTGTCAGGGCGATCTTACCAATTACTCAGAGAATTGCAGCTATGAAAAACTAGGTTGGGTTCCTAGAATAGCATTTCAAGGGCCTGAGGACATATAAGTATGTACACAAATGTATGCATGTACATTTTTCAAAGTTAAATGAAGTTAAGTGTACAAAAGAGAAAGCTCACATATAAACCTAGGATAGCTGACTTTCTTCCTCGTTTGGATATGTGGTCACTTTGACCTTGTTCATGGCCGTCCTTGTAACTGGAACATCTGATCAACCATAGACATGGTTATTGTATGTTTCAAGTTGTCTAGAACAATACTAATTTAATTTAATTATATCCTTTAAAAAGATAGTTCATTACAGATATACTATATATGACTTCATAAAATTTAAATGCCTTTATGAGATTTTCCATTTGCATAAATCCATAAATAATAAAAATACCTTTCACAGACATTATATCTAAATTTTAAATTTACTATCAATGGAAAGGATTGAAGCCAGGGAAATAATTGTGTTTTTCTAAACTCTCAAATTCATTTTAATTGCTTTGGGTAAAATGATGACAGTCTTGGAAAGAAAATATAGCCACATAAAAAACAATCTAAAGAGGGTAATACTGGAAGGGAGAAAAAATCACCTTGGTGATTCTTTTGCAGGATAGTGTGTGATAATTTTATTTAGCACCTACTGTCTCTTAAAATATTGTGTGATGTCAGTAATAATGGGTTGTGTATATTCCTGGATCAGAACATTCACTGCAATATATGTTATCAAAATGTTTCTGCCCAGAATTTGAAAAAGGGGACAGGGACACTGTCTCTTTTTATTATTTGAAAAAATTAAAATTCAGAAAAATATTAAATACACTTATAAAATTTATGTATGTATACAATATTTCCAAGCAATATTTATACATAGATGAATATGTATTAATGTAATTAACATAATAGACATTTCCACATATTTGCATATTAGAACATATATAAAAATATATAAATCTTATTTCTAGTTGTCATACTGTGTATAGTAATTCCACTTTGAAATTTTCATTCTAGGATTAGGTGCATTTAACAAAATAATAGTAACACTGATGCTGATGCTGCTGATAAGTGCTACTTGAGCTGACTTAAGCGTATGAAGAGAGAAAGAAATAAGATTGTTGGCAAGAATTGCTGTCTGTTTCCTAGCAATGGCTTACTCTGTTTAATTCCTAACAAGCTCATCATCCGAATCTTCGGTAAGTTTGAAGTCTAAGTTTTAAGAGGCAAGAACATAGGTGATGTGCTAACTACAAACTGTGACTTGCCAATCAATGATTGGATCATTTGTTTAAGCTATTAATAGTTTATTAAAATAGAGCCTTTTAGTTTTCACTTGGTCAGGCACAACTTCTTTTCTGTTGCTACGAGGTAGTGCTCACTATGCTGTGAGATAACCTCCACGGGGCTGTGTGAAGAACAATTACAACACCAGCCAGGGACACAATTATACCCATTCTTTAGCTCCAAAGAAGGTGTCTCCCTGTCTCACTGAGTTTTATTATAATAATAAGAAGAAAACATTGTCAAAATAGAAAGGCAGGTTGCACAGAGGTCCCCTTCCCTTCTCTGCCCTCTTCCCGCTTTCTCTTGTCTCTCCTACATCTTCCTGTCTCCAACCCTTTAGTGACCCCCTGAGGCCCACAGAGACCTCAGGAGGCAGCAATGGAAGCTGCACTAAGAAGTGACAAAGTAGCCAGGGCAGAATTAGACCTGATGCTCATAGAGGGCACACAATTCAAGAGGGAGCCTGCTGCTCATAGTGATACTCGCTTCCCTGCCCCCGTTTTGTACACTCAGGTTGAGTAGTATCTCTTCCATAGTGTCTGTTCTTTTCCTATTCAGAAGTCATAATATTTCCTTTATTCTAATTTCACTTGTGTAAGCATTTTTAGGATGCAAATTTTATTTCCTTGGATTTTGCCCTCAGTAAAACCCCACTTCCCTTCTCTCTCTCTCTCTCCCTCCCCCCACCCTTCTTACGCCCCTCCTCCTCCCTGCCCTTCTCCCTCTCTCTGTTTCTTTCTTTCTCTGTCTGTCGCTCTCTCATCTTTTCCTCTTTCAGATTTGGGAACAACCATCCTGAAATCAACTAATAACCAGTCTGAATCAACTAATCACCCCATGACTTCTGGAATCCATGAATAGTGGGCCTATATAGCATTGTATTGTTTTGTACTAGTTAATGCTTTGTACTGCTCTACTTTGCCAGATGAAAACCTTGCCATTTGTTAAGATAATATACACTTACAAAAATATAGAGATTACTGTTTAGAAAACACTGGATGGTTTAATAATTTTGTATACTTCAGGAAAAAAAGAATGTGTAAAATGACAAGGAAACATTTGAATCTTACTATAATACATTGGACTTCATATCCTCACATTTGAAAATGTGGATCCAGATTATTTTTAGATATTTCCTTAAATCAGGAATCAAGAAGCCTGAAGTTTCATTTTGTCCTCCAGCTTTACCACTTCTGATTGCATTGTACTTTTTTTTTTTTTCCCAACAATGGCTTTGGGACTTGCTTCTAAATATGAGCAGCAGTGATGTGTGAAGTGTGACAACCCAGGGCTCAATTAGCCATGTAGTCTTCTTTTTATTCTGTTTTTTTTTTTAATTTCAAAATATTAAGGGGCTACAAATGTTTTTGGTTACATGGATCAGTTTTGTTATGCTTGAGTCATGGCTATAAGTGTGTCCATCACCCAAATAGTGTTCATTGTACCCATTAGGTATATTTTCACCCATCCCCTCTTTCCCCCTCCCCCTGCTTGATTTCCACTGAGTTTTACTTACTTCTGTGCACATGTGTGTTCATCAGTTAGTTCCACTTTAATAGTGAGTACATGTGGTGTTTATTTTTCCATTCTTTAGATACCTCACTTAGGATAATGGTCTAAAGTTCCATCCAAATTTTTGCAAAAGGCATTAATTTATACTTTTTTATGGCTGAGTAGTACTCCCTGGTATACATATACCACATTTTGTTAATCCACTCATGAATTGATGGGCACTTGGGTTGATTCCACATCTTTGCAATATGAATTGTACTGAAATAAACATTTGAGTGCAAGTGTCTTTTGATAAAATGACTTCTTTTCCTCTGGGTAGATACCCAGGAGTAGGGTTGCTGGATTGAATGGTAGGTCTACTTTTAGTTCTTTGAGGAATCCCCATACTGTTTTCCATAGAGATTGTACAAATTTGGAGTACATGTTCCATTCTCTCTGCATCCATGCCAGCATCTATTGTTTTTTGGACTTTTTAATAAAAGCCATTCTAGCAGGGGTAATGGGATATCTCTTTGTGGTTTTAATTTGCATTTCCCTAGTGATTAGTGACATTTAGCATTTGTTCATATGTTTATTGGCCATTTCTCTATCTTCTTTTGAGAAGCTTCTGTTCACATCTCTTCCCCACTTTTTAATGGAGTTGTTTGTTTTTTTTCTTGCTGATTTGCTTGAATTCTATGTAGGTTATTGTTATTTGCCCTTTATCTGATGTATAACTTGCAACTATTTTCTTCCATTGTGCAGGTTGTCTGTTTGCTCTGTTGATTATTTCCTTAGCTGTGCAGAGGCTTTTAATTTAATCAAATCCTTTTTATTTATTTTTGTTGTTGCTGTGATTGCCATTGGGGTCTTAGTCATAAATGCTTTGCTTAGGCCGACATCTATAAGAGATTTCCCTACATTTTCTTCTAGAATTCTTGTGGTTTCATGCCTTACATTTAAGTCTTTTATACATCTTGAGTTAATTTTCATGAGTGGTGAGAGATATGGATCCTGTTTCATTCTTCTTCGTGTGGCTATCCAATTTTCCCAGTGCCACTTAATGAATAGGGCTTCTTTTGCCCAGTGTATATTGTTGTCTGCTTTGTCAAAAATCAGTTGGCTGTAGGTGGATGGTTTTATATCTGGTTCTCTGTTCTGTTCCCTTGGTCTGTGTCTCTGTTTTTGCACCAATACCATCCTGTTTTGGTTACTATAGCCTTGTAGTATAGTTTGAAGTCTGGTAATGTGATACCTCCAGATTTGTTCTTTTTGGTTAAGATGGCTTTGGCTACTTGGGCTCTTTTCTGGTTCCAAACAAAGTGAAGAACTATTTTTTCAAGATCTGTGAAATATGACATTGGTATTTTGATGGGGATTGCATTGAATCTGTAAATCACTTTGGGTAATATGGACATTTTAACAATGTTAACTCTACCAATCCATGAGCATGATATGTTTTTCCATTTGTTTGTGTCATCTGCGATTTCTTTCCTCAGTGTCTTATCGTTTGCTTTGGGGAGATCTTTCACCTCCTGGGTTAAGTATATTCCTAGGTATTTTATTTTCTTTGTAGATATTGTGAATAGTATTGAGTCTTTGATTTGCCTCTCAGCTTGACTGTTATTGGTATATAAAACTGCTACTGATTTGTGTACATTGATTTTGTAACCAGAGACTTTGCTGAATTTTATTGATCAATTCCAGGAGTCTCTTTGTAGAGTCTTTGGGCTTTTCTAAATGTAAGGTCACGTCATCAGTGAAAAGTGATAGCTTGATCTTCTCTTTCCCAATTTAGATACTATTTATTTCTTTATCTTGCCTGATTGCTCTGGCTAGGACTTCCAGCAGTATGTTGAATAGAACTGGTGACAGTTGGCACCCTTGTCTTGTTCCAGTTCTTAGTGGGAATGCTTTCAGCTTTTCCCCATTTGGTATGGTGTTAGCTGTGGATCTGTCATATATGGCTTCCATAATTTTGAGGTATGTTCCTTCTATGCTTAGTTTGTTGAGTTTTCTTAAACATATTGACTTCTTGGTGAAGATCTTGGAAGGTTCTTTCACCCTGGATCTTCAAATAGATACAATGAGTAAAGATACAGTGAGTAAAGTCTTCCAATAACCTGCATGGGACAGTGTGTCATGTAAGAGAGAGATAAACTTTCATGGGATTAAACCACTAATAATATTTGAAAACTTAGATAATGTTTTAGTTGTCAAAATAAGTATTCATGCCAGACATTTATTTCAATAATTGCTCAATAAATGTTTTCTCATTCACAACTCCAGCAACATATTTCATTTCAAAGCAAAAGAAGAGTTTAGATATCAATTCTAGTTCCTAAATCCTTGTTTTCTATATAAAATGTGCAAAGATAGATTTTTAAAATCCTGTTTTTACCACATGTACTTACCATTAAATTGGAACTAATCAATCAACACTTATGTGCACATATGGAAATAACAATCAAGCAGGTGGGATGGGGCAAGAGGGAATAGGTAAATTCACACATAATGGGTACAATGCACACTATCTGGGGGATGGGCACACTTATAACTTTGACTCAAATGGTACAAAAGTAATTTATGTAACCAAAACATTTGTGCCCCTGTAATATCCTGAAATAAAAAAATAAAGTACAAAATAGATGGCTTTTAATATAAAATATAAATAAAAAAATAAAATTCTGTTTTTCATAACCTCCAGGAATAAATAAATATCAATATTGTGTGAACAATCCATTTTACTGTTAAAACACTGACAGAAACTCTGATGCCTAAAGTAAATTTCCTTTGATTTATTTAAGCCAATAAGTTTCAAAAAGCAAAACTTGAATTTGCCAAGCACCAAGTACTATGTTGAATCCATGCCAATGAAGTAATGTGTAGGTATTAAATTAGGTATTATAAGTAATCTAGAGATGATTTAAATATATGGAAGGATATGCACAGATTATATGCAAATACTATGCCATTTTATATCAGAGATTTGAGCATCCACAGATTTTGGTAACTTAGGGGAGTCCTAGGACCAATCCCACAGATATTGTGGGTCGACTGTAGTTTCTTCTCCCCTGAAACACACACACACACAGAGCACAGTTAATACTAACTCATCCTTGAAACTTCATTTCAAACACTAATTATTCAAATTTTACTTTAGTCAGATCACTATCCCATCCCAATTTAGATGATAGTCTTACATTCCCTCTTGTTTACAACGCCCTGCCATGTATGTCTTATAGTATTTGTCACATGTCATAGCACTCAATGATTTTCTTCATTTTTTTTTTAACTAGGGGTTTTGCTTCTCTGAGCAGACTCAAGGACTCATTCATTACTGTATTCCCAATGCCTAACACATATCTGGCAAATAGTAAAAGGACAAGAGATACCATTTAAATGAATAAATGAATATAAATGAATAATTTTTTCTTATTTTCTGTTGCCTCTCAAGTTTTTTCAAATTATTAATTCATTTAACAAATATTTCTTGAATGCTTACTATCTGCAAAACAGAAAGCAAAGAAATGTGAAAATTTATTTAGAATTTTAAAAATCTGACATGAATTTTTATATTCTATCAGTTAACATTTGTTGGGTATTTCTGTTTGTGGTAGTTTTTATAAAATGGAAAAAGGGGGGCAGAAACAATGCTCCAATTAGGACATAGTAGGCACTGTGATACTCTTAATAAACTGGACTTCTATTATAATTCATAGTGGTTAATAAAGGATATCCCTTGTCTTTAGTTATTGTCTAGAGGTATGCTAGCGTGTTATTCCTTATATTCAAGTACCTAGTGTTCAGCCCTTAAATATAATGGCCTGTCCCTATGGTTTAAGTCACACTTTTGAATGGACCAGTTCCCAATTAATCAAGGATACTTGAATTCTATTCCTGTGAATTGTGGTATTGGCAGCCTTCCAAGATTAGAACAGATAGTGTTCTCATTAAACTGGTGGATGAGATTATCTTTCATCTGCCATTGATAAAGTGTATGAAAATACTGGACTTCAGAACTGACCCCAGTGGGACAGCTCTCACTCTCAGTGTGTGACCCTAGTTTGTCACATAATTATTGATCATCACCTATGGATATGACCTTTCCACAAGTTATATATTGACCTTACAAAATATTCCAAATTTCTTAGTGAAAAATGGTATGTGAGTCTGTATTAGAGGCCTTACTAAAACCTAGATCTATTAAATGTCTTGCTTTTTCTTAGTCATCACTGTCCCAGAGAAATTAAATTGTTCTCAGGTGATTAACTTTCATAAATTTTATCAAGTTATGCTTGGATATCTGAGCTTTTTAAAAATATTTGCTAGCTAATAATTTTATGATTATATCTAGTAGCAATCCAAATATCAAAATTAGGCTGATTAACCTTTACATAAGATATTTTTTCTTATCATACTCCTTTAAATTCTATACTTTCTTTTTCTATTGCAACATTTCCATCCCATATCCTCATACTTCCTAAACTCCTTGTTTTTCTCTCCCTGCACTTGCTGGTTGTACCTTCTGCAACATTCCCTTCCTACTTGATCACAACTAGTTCAGTCCTACTCTCATTAAAATCACTTGATTTGTATATGTCCCTTTACTTACATCTTATCTCTTCCCTTTGGAATGCTTGTTTTTTTGAGAAAAAACACATTTCTACATCTATAGTGCCAGCAAAGAGACTAGAATAGTGTAGGCAATTAATCAGTAAGTATATACTGCAAGAATTTATTCTCAGACTTTTCCTTGGACACCACTTCCATTTTTTGGCTTTTCCCAAAACAGATTATATATGGCTGCGTATGTGCTTCCCAGGAATCCATAGCAACAGAATGCATTTGCACTTTCCTTGCTCCCTGCAAGTATCCAGAATACAGTTATTTTACCCTTTCTTCAGTTTATATTGACAGAGTTTCCTTTCTGTCCTTTAATCCAGTCATTTGATGAGCTACCCAGACATTCTTCCTCTTTCCTCGGTGATTTCAGCACCTGGTCTACATTTTCACTCTCTGCCTTGTCTCCTGCAAAGTTTATGGCTATACAGTATAATTCAATCACTTCACAGTTTCTCCATCTCCTCGACTCCAGTAATTTAATTTCTACCAGCCACAAGCACAACCATATAACCCTCCAACTTCACGAGCACTGAAATTTTATAGTTTCTCATATATGACATGTTCTTACTCTGCATCTAACCATGCTTATCTAAATATTACTACCATTAGAAAGTAATTTTGGAAATACCATTAACATGAAGAGTGTTTGAAGACGGCTTGAATGGTCATCTTGCAATTGCACAGGCTGCAGTTAGTAGGAGATTTGACTAGATAAACCTTAACAACAGTTCTGATGCCAGTGAGGGCTTCAAAACTGCCTTCAGGTAGCTTTTGCTGACTCCTTTCCCAACTCCCACCCTAACCACCAAACCCAATAAATGCAAACTTATTTCCCTAAGATTTCATTCAATTCCATACATGTTTATTGAACATCTTTTATTTACAACATACAATTCTAGGAACTTGGTATAAATCAGTGAGCAAAACAGATAAAGCTGTCTGCCGTTTGGGCACTTACATTCTTTGCTTGAATTCTTTTGCAGAGTGTGTCATATATTACCTTGTATCGTATATATTGTTTATAATTTTATGAGGTTTCCGTGTTCAACATAATCTAAGAACGAGACAAATCATCTCATTTACTAACTTATGTAACATCTTACTGTGTGCCTAGCACACAGTAAACATTTTGAAAATTTTTCATTACTATTATTAGTATTGATATTTTAGAAATCATAGTAATAGTACTATACTTAAAATTACAAGTACTCAATAAATTGTAGCTATTTGTATTACCATATTTTTGCAAGGTTCCTCTCTACTGAACAGTAAGCTCCCTGAAGTCAAGATAAGTCTTTCTTTCTCCCTCTCTCTCTTTCTCTCTCTCTGGTGATCTCCTGTGTGGATGACACATCATTGACATAAAAAGTTATGTTCTGCATTGAATCTAATTCAAAAATTATAATTTCATCTTAATTAACTTCCAGGTTTTCATTTGTTCTTAAATGTTTCCAAAATATTCTGTTTACTTAAGCAGATTTTCTCAGAGGATAGAGAAGCTGTGATACATATGAAAGTTTCAGCTCTGTTCTTTGAAACAGAATGTGGGATATGTTATTGTCTAGAACTAGATTGTCATTGACAGAGAGGCAAATCTGAGAAATGTACACATTGGAGGTCACCATGAGTACACATTTTAAAAAAAGATACAAATCATCTAGTTTGAGGACAGTGAAATCTAGCTTCCAACCTTTCCATAAGCCAGCTTTTCCATATTTGGTATGCTAATGACTAATCAAATCACAATCAGTATGCATTTTAAACCACAATGCAAATACTGAACTTCATTTGGTGATGTAAATACATGATAATGATTATGGAAATTTCCTTGGGTGAAGGGAAGCAAATCTTAGTACAACTAATGTGGTACTTACTTTTTAGGCCCCAACAGCCTCAATCTGCAACAAGCTGCTAAGGAAGGAAGATGCCACCACTGTCTTAGTTTTTCATTATCATTGCTAAAAACCTGGAAAAGAACAACACTCTTTGTAAATGTTGTTTTTTTTTATTTTCTAACTTACTTTTACTCAGTCCTTCACAGTTTAGCTATTGCTTTTCTGGATAACTTTATGATAACTACATAACTATATGGCTCAGTCTGTCTTGTTTCAGTGCTCTAGAACATTAATATAAATATTTAGAAGTGTCTTCTTACATATGGATAATATGGCATTTGGATAAACAAAGAAAGAATCAGATGGCCATTGTTGCATGGGACTATCCTTTAGGATTTTCAGCAATGTGGTAATTGAAATTTTCTTTTTGAAAGTTTAAGATTTACACTAGTAAGGATAGCCTGCCTCTGAAGGAGTTAAACCTGGCTGCTACAGAAGCCAGTGTTTTATCTTTGTAGGAGCCATTTACTGCAGTCTTCCACCTTGAATTAGACCTGGGCAAGATAATCTTATCAACAGTTCAAAGCCACTCCATCTTCAGATTTCGAATTATGAGATAGCACTATATATTGTAGAGTGGTCCCTCATGTATTATTTCAAATTATTTCCACAATTCTAAGTAGATCAGAGGTTTGTCAGATGAGAAAACAGAGATACATAGTCAAATTACCTTGGGTATTTGCCTTAATATACAAGCTCTCAAGTTATTTTATTTATTTTTAGTCAGAAATTTATATTTTTTCTTATAGATTGGTACTAATATATACCACAATATACAATGTAATACAAAGTTTAAGCATTAGAGAAATATGTAATATAGAAAGAAAAAGACCCTCATAATCACCTCCCCACTCTAAGAACTTTTTTCAGTTCACTTTCTTTTTTTCTATACATATGTTTCTCATATATTTTTATTTATTTTCCTATTAACAAAAATACAACAATAAATAGATTTAATTTATCTGCATACTGTGAAAAACTTTTCCCTCCCCTTAGTAATAATTCCTATACTTTTTTCTATATGACTATACATTGTGTGAGTGTTTTTGGATTATTTTTAATTTTTTACTACTAATAAGAAATGGTGCTATAAGCATTCTTGTTTATATTTTTTCACTGTCAGGTAAATTTTTTGCTCAATTTATAAAATATGAGTATATATATCAATATTATATAGTTAAATAATTTATATCTATGAACACTATGCTCTTTTTACTTCATTCTATTCCTGACAATATGCAGTAATTGTTAATTAAATGTCAGGAGATGATTTTTAAAATTTAAAATCATATTTTTAAAAATTTATTTGTGAAAATACCTTTACAGCTATTTGAAGTAAATTGTGCAATTTGTGTATTTAACTGATTAGTAAGCCAAGTAAAAATATACTTGTTGAGTATTTATAGTGAAAAATGTGTAAACTACACACTCATGGAAGAAGGGAAGAAAATGAGAAATAAGGCTTATTTAGTCTCTATTATGCTCCAATAACTGTGTTAGACATTTTTTTTGCCATTCTATAATCTATAGACAATCCTGCATATTATACCTTACTATCCTTTTCATAGGAAAAGAATCTAATGCCTAAAATGGTAAAATAAATGAATACACAGATAAGTAAAATCTACATTTACCAAGTTTGTTAGTAGTAAAGTTGAGATTTGAAACAAACCTATGACCATAAAGTTGATACCATTCTCTTTCCACTATATTGTACATGATGTAAGGCAAAGACATTAAATATTTTCTGAGTATACAGTTATTAATATTTACTTGTTTGCTTGTAAATGGCGTATATATACAAGGAGATATAGATATGATATATGGTTTCTTATAACTCAGGGGTCTCATGAATTTAATAATACTTTTTTCCTATAAAGAGGAATATAATTGATTTTTCCTTGGGATAGATTAGATAAAAGTGTCAATGTTGCAAATTTAGGCAGAGACATCTTCTTAGAATCCAAATATTAAGTTTCTGTAAAAAGCTAAAAGTGAAAAAAATATCTTTTTAATAAGTCTAGGTTGCTAGGAAAATGTTAACAGGGACATTAATAAAACACTTTGCAGAGCAAAACAATCAAGGAGGATTTGCCAGGAATTAGAGCAACGTGATGAAGCATAACGTGGACAAAAATTACTCGAGTTTATTTATTACAAATAGCTCAGAGTGGTTAATGAGGACTCCTATCATGTTCTGATAAATTTTAAATCATCAGTTCAGCTCCTACATGTTCTATACAAGCCCCTCTTTATTGTAAATGTATCTACCCTTACAATCACAGCTGCTGGTTTTTCTTCCACACTTTGAAATGGCCAATAAATATTGATAATTTATATTTACTTAGAAAGTTTTTCATGAAAACTTGTATGTATTTGTTTCATTTTAAGAAATAGTATAATAGTTTGATTATATGGTACATAAATTCTTTCATGACAGTAAATGGCATATCCATATTAAATGAACTAAACTATCCCAGATGCCAGAAACCCACTGAGTGAAGTTTTCCATGCATATATGCATTCATTGCAAATACACGGACAGCTTATTCCTCAGGAGATATTTATTTACCACCACATCAGGCTTTTTATCATACCATCTGCACATTTATTAGAATAAAACACTGTATTTAAAGGAAACTTATGAAGCAATCATAAGGTAGAAGCAGTTAACCACGGCTATCTTTTAAAATGCATTGAATGTCATTAAACTAAAGCAGAGTCACCTGTCTCTGACTAAACTGTGTAACCTTCAGTAATCCTTCCCTTGCACAGTTTTTGGGAAGTGCTACTATATGTTGAAAGCAATGGAGTCAATGTCTTGGAAAGTTTGCCTGGATCTTTGTTTCTTACTGTTGCCTCCTCTAATGGTATGAAACATTAGCCCAGAATGTGTACATTTTAGAAATGAGTTTGTCTTGGTCACCTGTGAGTGTGTTGGGTGTATTGCCAAGCCTGAAACCAATAGGACTCATTTGGATTTAAGTAGGAACCCTTCTCACCCACCAAATCCTCTGGATTCTGGAAGACCTGAGTGTGATTGGGATATACGGACTGTTCAACACAGACCAACACTCTGGAATGGGGCAGTATCACTCTAATTTGTTGTGGAAACCAATTGAGGAAGGAGGAACACAGGATACTGTTTGCATGGAAATAATCTCATTTTCCTTTCTTTAACTCTTTACATTTTTTCACTTGAAAAATATACCAACCATAATGTTTGCAGCTTATGTTAAGATGGGAAACAATGGGGAAAGTAAAGAGAAAAGATTTTGTAGCAAAATACCTGGATTCTGCCTTTGGTCAGCTGTACAACCTTGATCAAATCCTTAACCCCTGGAACTGTAGTTGAGCACCACTATGAGATTGAACAAATGAACATATAGAAAGCATCTTGAGCACATTTGAATAGTTCAGGTAGATACTTAATTTAAAAAGGTTATAAAAATATTCCAATAAATTGATTTCATATTACACTGTAGCAGAGGAAGCCACTATGAGCTTAGATAGTGCACTACTGTAGTATGTGTTGAAAAATA
This sequence comes from Daubentonia madagascariensis, assembly GCA_023783475.1. NCBI lineage: Eukaryota > Metazoa > Chordata > Mammalia > Primates > Daubentoniidae > Daubentonia > Daubentonia madagascariensis. The sequence continues at coordinate 15,006,244 of JAKFHU010001684.1, read as the reverse complement.
TCTTTAAGGACAAGTTTGTCCTTGGTGTAAAAAAAAAAAAAGCCCTTGCAATGCTTTTTAGGAGGTCATTTTGTTAAGCCCTGGAGACTGTAAAACAAGCTGCTTGAAATTATGATGTAAATTATGTATCACAAAAACTGAATATTCAAGTGTTATTAAATTAATTGAATACAAGGGAGTGTTTCTTTGAACTGACACAATAATTCTCTGTTAGGTTTGCTCCTTGAAAAGAACTTCAGCCAGAGGATTTTGAATACCAAAGTAGTTATAAATAGTTGCTCAAGACAGCATTAAAATTAAAGGACAGTGATCAGATTTCTCTATAGCCTTCGGTCTGGCATCAGGCCCTTTCTGAGAACACGCAGTTGAAGCTATTTTAAAGTACATGGGCCCCAAGGAAACCTGACAGTCACTTTAATGGTTCTTTTGCATTAAGGTCTTGGGTCTTTTTCTGAGACAACTCCATTTTCAGCCTATAATTTAGACCACCCAGTGCCTGAGATCTTAAAAGCCTAGAACAAGTTCTCCAAGCTTTACCACCTGCTGAATTGATATCCAGAGATAAATGTATGAGGAGATGTGCACTGGACCAAAAATCCTTATTCCTTTCTTGAGGGCCTGGGAGTTACATATCGGTGGTGGTTGGCAGCAAAGCAAATTCATGTGTTTGAAAATTGGCATGGTTCATTGCAGACAGTACCTATTACTACAGGGTACTGACATACAGGAGCAGAGACGCCAAGTTTAACAACCAGGAAACTTCTGCTTCCACTTGTCCCTTGTCGCCACACAACTGTGTAATTGGTCAGAAACATGTGATCTGAGCTGAACCAGAGTACCCTGAAGAGACAACATGGAAATAGTTCTGACAATTTTGAGATAGGGACCATCTTTAAACAAAATAATTTTATGTTTTTTGGTTAGCAACACATGCAAGCAACACAAACCCAACCTTTTCTATGCCTCACCCAGATATACAGAGATAGTACATTTCTATTCATCTATTTCTATTTTTTAAAATTATTTTAAAAAATATGTAGACATTACTTTGATAATCTGAAAAATAAAATAATAAAATCATTATTATAAATTCATTAGAACTTACTCTGTAAGTTCAGTTCCTTACTTTGTAACGACAGTTCACTGAATCTCCTCAAATCATCATTAAAGAAAAATTTTGCAATATCATCAACAGTACAGAATAAAATGGACTCACCAAAAACATAAGGATGTCTGTTTTAAATAGTGCTTGGCAATAAAAGCAGTTTGCTTGCTTATTTACCTATCATTGATCTATCTATCTATTCATCTGTCTGTCTATGGAGTGATGAGGATAGAAATGAGGCCTTTGTTAAAATGCAGCACATCAAAGAGTGTATATCACGCTGCTATATCAAAATGGCGGACAGGCAAGAAGGTGTGGTTCCTTGAGTATGTCTTTGGCCAGCAGTTATACACACTAAAATATATTTTTATAGGAGCTAAACAGTTCTTTTTTTACTTTTTACTTTTTTGACTGATAGAAATGTTGCAAAACTAGTGTAGAACATTCACATATACCTTTCACTAGGCTACCCCTAATGCTAAAAACTTACAGAATGATTGTACCGTTATCAAAACTATGAACTTAACATTGCTACAATACTATTATACTACAGGTCATATTTTACTTTCACTAGTTTTTTCACTACTATCCTTTTATGTTCCAGAAAACAGTCCAGAATGCACATTGTATTTAGTTGTGCATCTCTTTTGTCCCATCCAAGCTGAGACAGTTCTCAATCTTTCCTGCCTTTCATGACACTCTAGGTAAGTACTGGCCAGTTATTTTGTACCATGTCCCTCAATTTGGGCTTGTCTGGTATCTATTCATGATTAGATTGAGGTTATACAACTTTGGCAAGAATAACACTAAGTGTTATGCTTTTCTTGGTGCATTTGGTGCATCAAATTGGGGATATCTCATGCTAATATGTTTTACTGGTGGTGTTAACTTTGATCTCTTGTTTATGGTGGTGTCTTCTGGGTTTCTCCATATAAAGATATAAAGTTTTTATTTTTCACTTTGTAATTTATAAGGAAGATACTTCTGAGAAATATAACAGTTTAAAACACTTTGAGGCTATGCAAATATCTGTTTTTTAGTCAAACTTTTGCCCCTTGAGTTAACATCTATATGTGGATTTTTTCCTGTAACAGTTATTACTGTAGTGTTTGTCTATGGTGATTTTCTATTTCTTTCATTCCTTTTACATTTTAAAAAAATTGAATTCATGTCTAATGAAGAGCTGTCCCTTCTTCCAAATTTATCTGTTTATTTCAAATATTTACACTGATATGTACTCTTGAATATTTTGGGATGCTGAAAAATGTCCTCCCAAAAGATATATAAAATATATATTTAATAAACATAAAATCTCCTATTAGCTCACATAATTTGGCCAATATAAAGTATTGGCTTATGTGATGATTGTGGAAAACTGAGAAGTCCCATAATATGTCATCTGAAAGTTGGGAACCCAGGAAAGCTAAAGGTATAGTCTGAAGGGCTGAGAACCAGGAGCACCAAGGGCAGGAGAAGATCAATGTCTCATCTCAACAAGTTCAGGCAGAGTCAATTCAACCTTCCTTCACCTTTTCTCTTATTTAGGCCCTCAATGCATCGGTTGGTATCCACTCATGTTGAGCCATCTGCTTACTCTGTCCACCAATCCAAGTGCTAAACTTTTCCAGACACATCCTCACAGACAAACCCAGAAATAACGTTTCACCAGCTCTCTGGACATCCTGTGACCCAGACAAGTTGACACATAAAAATTAACTATCACACCCTGAACGTGGATATGACCTTACAAGGCCAAAAAAATGTCATTGCAGTAAGGATCTTGAGATGATGAGATGATCCTTGATGATACTGGTGAGTCCTAAATGTGATCAAAAGTAGCCTTAGAAGAGAGAGGCAGAGAGAGATTTCACAGACACAGAGAAGGCAATTGCAGATACAGCATATCTAGATGTTCTCATTGCTATTGTGATGCCTTTCCTCCTAACACCTCTCACAAAACAGAGCTAGAAAATATATATACTAACCCATGCATACCAATCAATCAATTTTTTTAACCTATCTCTGTGTGTGTATGCTTGTGTAAAATAAACCAAGACTTTATACTGTTATCTCTGATTCAGCTGTACACTGCAATGAGAAAACTGGCTTTTATTTTCCATTATAGATTAATTTATCTGTTCAAGCATATTACACACATGAAGCATTTAGAGAACTGTTAAACCTTATCCCTGTAAAGTTTACTGACTTAAGTTCAGTAGGTTGTACAACTCTGCTACTTCTTTTTCTTTTCTTTTAGTATTCCAGTTTTCCAGTCAAAGTGCTTTTTTCCAAAATTACTTAGGTTAGTTATTTTCTTCCCCATTCCCATCAGTGTGGGGATATTATTATGTTTTTCATTTCTAATAGAGTTAGGTCCATTTTTTTGCTGTTCATAATCCTGCTCTCTGCCCAATCCTGATTCATTTCAATTATTTATGAATTTGAGTATATGAAAAATTACTGCAGTCTAAAAGTTAAAGGCAAACAAAGAGGGATATTCAGAGAAGTGTGGTTTCCACTGCATACCTGCTACCATATTCCCATTAACCCCTGTTTTCTACCCATTTCTCTGCCATCCCCTATAGGTCACAAATTTCTTGGGTTTCTGGTTTACACTTCCTGTATTTATTTTGCATGAATGAGAAGATAAGTATTTTCTTATATTTCCTTCTTTCTTGCAAGAAAAGATCAGGTGCTATTGTTATTCTTTTGCAACTTGCTTTTTTTCACTTAACAGTATATCGTGGAAATCATCTCAAAGCAATTCACAAAATACATCTGTATAATACTTCATTGTGTGAATGTAACATAACTTATTCAACCATTCTTCCATATATGAGTATTTAGGTTGTATAAACAATGCTGAAATGAATAACTATGTGCAAGTATATATTTTTGTATTGTTTGAAGCATATATTTAGGGCAGATTCTTAAAAGTGCAATTGCCGAGTGAAAAGGTAATTGCATCGTATGTTATTTTGTTAGGTATTACCAAAGCTCTTTTCACTTTTTTCTCAATAAGATCATTATAATTATTTAGTAATGACTTGCTATATTGTTCAGTGTGTGATGATGGTGTAATCTACTGGCCTATGGTATAATCTACTGGCCTGTGTAAATTCTTTTGTTTGTTTGTTTTTTGTATTGTTTTTTGAGACAGTGTCTCACTATGTTGCCCAGGATGGAGTGCAATGGCCATAGGTGTGATCATAGCTCACTGCAGACTCAAGCTCCTAGATCCTAGAGTGATCCTCCCGCCTCAGCCTCCCAAGTAGCTGGTACTACAGGTGCATGCCATCTCATCCAACTGAGTAAATTCTTTATGGACTGATGTGCATAATGTATACAAGTGTGAGAGAATGATAATAGTGAGTTGTATTGCTGGTATGATAAATTTCAATGGTCTTTGTTGCATTAAATGTTTAGGAAGCTAGAAACTTCTGCAAAGTATTGAATTGCAATTATGTTAATATAAATAATATATTCAATTTCTTAGGCACTATAATGTAAAACAGCAACAAACTCAAAAAAATACATTTAAAAGATGTATGGGGCTACATAAAAACTTTTCAAATGTTTATCTCCTTTGTAGTTAAAAATATCTAAGTTTGGGAATGATTGACTAATCAGATTGAGGAAGACCTGGATAATATAGGTAAATAACTTGTCACTGAAGTAAATAATTAGATCATAATCAGGAATAAAACCCTCCGGTCCCTCTAATCATGTTGCTTTTGTAGCACATAGAACACTCTGAGAAAGTGATTTAGAAAGAGAAGATCCATCCATCTCAGAAGATCAAAGATAGCACAGGAGCAACCTGGGATTAAAAAAAAACCACAAATCAAGTAGAAAGTCCAGTGTGAAGAGAATGTAGCATACAACTAAGAAGTCAGAAACCTGTGTTCAGCAGGAAGTATGAAACATTTGACTTAGTTCTTTCAGAACTTATCATGAAAAATTACAGTGATCTGAGGGTATTTACAGTGCAGATAGTAGTCATCAAAAAAATGTTTATTGTTGACACTGTTATAGAAGAAATAAAAATGATATAGCCTGGAGCAATGGATTATAATAGTTTACTTAAATGATTAAATAATGATTATTGAATCAAGGAGAATTTTGGACAATTACCAATTATTTATTATCAATAACCACATGTAACAGCATGTGCCATAAATAATTTCAAAGTTTTTCTGAAATACTCCTTACTTAAAAAATATATTAATAAATGTTATTTAAATTTCCTCATACAAAAAAGAAAATATGATTTGTAAAATATTCAAATCTTTGTTTCCATTAAAATTGATCTATAAAAATATTCTGACTGTACTGTTGGTGGTCATGGGGGTTTGTATAATCACCTTAGTTATATTTAGTAATATTAAAGATGGCTATAACCTGGACTAGCAGTTCCACTTTCATATATAGTCTTAGAGTATCCTAGATATGGCACAAGAAGGTCCCTACAGGAATGTTCATTTCAGCATTTTCTTTTAGAGAAAAACTGGAAACCATCTAAATGTCCAACAAGAAGAGAATGGATGAATATGTTGTGGTATATTTCTATCATTGGAATAGTATGCAGCAAAAATAAGTGGCAGGATGGTGGAAAAGTACATCTCATAAAGACACAGGAAGCCCAGGGGCTAGTTTCCATTTATTTGCTTATTTTTCCCCCATGGACAACTTAACTACTGCTATGGATAATAATATAATTGACTCACAAATATATTGATGAGCCAAAGAATCAGGCACATAATGTGTATTTTGTATGATTCAATTTATACGAGATTACAAAACAGACAAAACTAATTGAACGTGGTAAAAGTTAGAAGAGTTTTTAATTATGGGCAAAATATAGACTGGATGATGATAAGAAGAAGGCTCCTGATTGCTGATAACATTCTATGTCTGAACCAGGGTGATGGTTACAGGAGTATATTAATCTGTAGAAAGTTCTTGAGGAATATGTTTAAGATTTGTTCATATATTCACGTTATACTTTAATAAGAAGGTTACAAGAACTTGATTTTTGTAATCAATAGATCTGACAAACCTCTGGGTAGACTAAAAAAAAATATATATATAAGTAATCAGTGGTAAGAATAAAGAGGATATATCACATAGGTCAAAAGTCATTAAAAATAGTAAGGGAGTAAATAGTTTTTATCAATAAATTTGAAAAATTAGATGAAATGGACAAATTCCTAGAAAGAAATTAATTTATACATTACTATAACTAACACAAGAACAAATCAAACACCTTGATTACCCCAAATCTATTAATGAAATTGAATTCATAACTACAAATTTCCTCACAAAAAGATAACTTCAGGGCTAGATGGCCTCAATGATAAATTTTATCCAGTGTTTAAGGAATAAAAAATATCAGTGTATGCAGGTTTTTCAGAAAATAAAATAATAGGGGGAATTTTACAATTCATTTTATGTGGTTGGCATTACCCTGACAACCAAACCAAAGAAAGATATCATATGAATAGAAAATTGCAGAACATGAACACAGATCAAAAACCAAACCTTTCACAAAATATTAGCAAAGTGAATTCAGCAAAACATAAAGTTGATAACATATTGTGTTCAAGTAGGATTTATCCCAGGAATGCAACATTGGCTTAACATTCAAAATGCATTCCAAAATAGAACATGGTATTAATAAAGTAATGAGAAAAATAATAATTTTCTCAACAGACATAGCGAAAGCATTTGGTAAAATTCAATATCCATTTATAATAGAGAAAAAACCTCTTAGCATACTAGAAATAAAAAGGAACTTCATTAATTTGATAAAGGCCATTTATGAAAAACCTACAGCTATCATGAAACTTACTGATGAAAGACTGAATGATTTCCTCCACCCACCAAATCCCTAGCCAGGATTGAGAAAAAGACAAAAAGTTCCATTTTTGCCTTTTTTTTTCAGTACTGTGCTTGAGTGTCTAGTAAGTTTTTTTTGAAATAAAAGTACAGTGGCCTTTATTTGCACATGATATAATTGTGTACATGAAACATTCTAAAATATCTACAAAATAGCTACTAGGCTATTTGAACAAATATTTGGAATTAACAAAGTTGCAAAATACAAGGTTAATATATAAAAATCACCTGTATTTCTATATAATAGCAATGAACAATTTAAAAATAAAAATTAAAATACAAAAACATTTATTAAAAATATCTAAAATTAAGAAATACTTATGTACAAATTTAATGAGATATCTTCAGACTTGTACATTGAATGCTATAAAATGGCTGAGAGAAATTAAAGAAAGCCTAAATAAATGAAGTAAAATACTATGAACATATTGAAACATTCAATGTTATTAAGATGTCAATTCTCTCCAAACTGATCTGTGGATGTGTGGTAATCCAAATCAAAATTTTAAAAAACTATAGTTATTTTTTGTTAAAATGAACAAACTGCTTCTAAAATTTGTATGAAAGTTCAAAGAATTGAGAAAAGCCAAAATGATTTTGAAATAAGAACAAAGCTAGAGGACTTCTAATAGCTGATATAAAGATTTATTATAAAGTTACAGTAATCAGAACAAATTAGGTACTGGCATAAGTGTAGACAAATACATCAGTGGAACAGAATAGAAAGTCCAGAAATTGACCCACATATGTATGGCTAACTGATTTTTAGCAAATGTAATTTAATGAGGGAAAGGATAGTCTTTTCATCAAAAGGTGCTTGGAAAATTAGATATCCATCTTGAAAATATGATCCTTGACCGTTGGCTCACTTCAAATTCAAAAATTAACTAGAAATTGATCATACACCTAAACTAAAGTGCTAAAACTAAGAATATCTAAAGAAAATGTGGGGAAAAAAGTCTTTGTAACCTTGAGTTTGGTAAAGAATCCTTAGAAAAACCTGGCAAGATGGCTGACCAGAGGCATTGGTCACCAGATTGTCCCAAATATAAGAGAAAGTTTCAGGTGAAAAAGCACAGCACAGGGGAAATACTGAGGCAAAGGTGCTAGAACATCCCTTTACTGGAGATCACACAGGAAGAAGTTGCTAAGCAGAATAAGAAGGAACAAGTTTTGGCAGAGACTGACCCCAGAAGGATTCAGAGCCCAGCAGAAAGGGTAGGTGGAAATGTTTACTTGTCCTCCCCTTACACTTGTGGCAGTCTGACAGCTCCCAATCTGTCAGAGAGCACTTCTACTCTGATGAATCCAGGTGCTGCTACCACTGGTGAACTGAGAGCTCCTTTAGAGCAGAGCACCAGGCTGCGGGTACCTGTAGAGTCACCTCCCCTCACCACTGACCTGAGCTATGACAGCAAGCACCATAATGCCTGCACACACATCAGGTGCCTCTATCCTTCCAGAAAAGTTACAGCCCTTCAGTCTCCCTGCTACTGGATCCCACACAAACATTCGTCAGCACCTGCCTGACTGTGACAACCACAAAGGATCAGGGAGACACAAGAGAGCATTAGTATTCCTGGAATTCTGAACCAAAGGGCAGGCTGCCCCAAGGGGACTGGGAAATCCTTCAAAAGCTTTTTGGGAGAGAGGAAGGTGGAATGCACACTCTTGTGCACCAGATCATCATCCAAAGTTGTCTGTACACCTCCCAGTTTAGATGCACCACACCATTCAGGGCCTTTCCCCCCTCTTCCCCTCCCCTGCTAACTGCTGCTGAGGCAGCCATGGCTGGAAGGCTGTTTCCCCTTGGGACTGGGGAGGCTTCCACAGTGGATGATTAAGCCAGAGCACCTGGGAGTGACTGCCCTGTCTCTGACAGAGCACCTATCAAACCTAGGCTGGCTGCTTCAGCTTAGAACAGGCAAGGATTCCACTGGGGATGATTAAGCCAGGGCACTGGGAGCAGTTGTCCCACCTCTGACAGATTGCCTATCACACCTAGGCTCACTGCTTTCCCTCTAAAAGCCTCAGCAGCCAAGCATTTTGTGTGTCCCAAAACAAAAGCTACCACCTCCCGTGAGGGAGGGCATGCATGACTAGCAGTCCTTTCCCCCAGCTGCCTGTCTCTTCTGGGAGGAGCCAGTGCACCCTGAAGGCAAGTCCCGGGCACAACCACACCTCCCCCACTGGAGCAAGTCAGTCACAGCCTACAGCCAGTCTGGTAGCCCTACACACAGAGGGCTGGGCTGCCTTCACCATCTCTGCTGCAGATATGCCAGGGTGGGAGCTGGAAATCTGGGCCCTTTTGTACCCCCAAAGGACATAGACTCCTGTCATCGCTGAGAGAGGGAGATGTGAGCAGCTTGTGTATCCCACAGCTGCCCACGTCTGCTAATCTCATCAAAAGGGGACTGCCTGTCCTGTTGCAGGCTCACAGTGCATTACCCTTCTCTTGGCTAAGCATTCTTCTGGAGCAGAAGAGCACCCCACCCTTCACTATCACAGCCAGCACCTGAACCCACGGAGACTTGAGGGCAAGTTTGCCAGCTCAGTCTTACTCTGGTTGCTTTAGGACTCAAGCATGCCATCCAGGGGCCTGGGAACTGAGGATTACCTAACCTAGTCCACCAATGCTGGCACCTGAACACTCTCCCAGGGGTCTGAGGTCCAACTTATGCCAATTGACAGCAACACCACAGTGGGAACCTACCTGCGTGAGCCAAAAGAAAGTGTATCTCTCCCTCTCTACATTGAATAGCAGAGTTCCTGGCAGAGGAGAACAGGTTAACCACAAAGCCGTATGTTTTGATCTGAGGGAAGAGGTTCTGTTAGGTAGATAGTGAGGGACCTCCAGTTCTCCTAGGGAAAAAGAGGGTGTCCCACCTTGGTACTGCCTCAAGCAATTGTCACACCTTGGGAAGAAGGACAAGGGCAGACCCTTTGCCTTGGTGCTGCCTCACCTTGATCCTGCCCGAGCAATTGCCACACCTGGGGGAAGAAGGAATGCCCTGCCAATCTGCAAAAGAATGCAGGGAATTCCCCAGCCCTAGGACCAGACAGCCCAGGCACAATAGGGTCTGGAAAATGACCTAGAGTAACCTAGATCTAATTATCATGTCATTAACTGTCCATCACAGTGGTTCAAAGGTGACATGGAGTAGGGTTCAGTCCACACAAAATAAAACAGGACCCTAGACCATAACCAGGGCTGCTTCTTATGACATGGGGCCTGTTCGTCATCTGTGGTGAATGTATCTTGCTCTTGCTCTATAAACCTATTTTTCTCTTCCTCTTCGTTTCATGCTGGTCTTGCTGTCAGTGTGTCTAGTCATTCTTTGGCCAAGAGCACACCAAACACCAAGAACAGACTGCCAATCTGACAGTTCCAGGTGAGAAGGAACCAGCATAAGAATCACAGGTATCCCCAAGGGAGAAAAAGAAAAAGCAAAAAGCATGAAGACCTATTTGACAGAATAAGGGAGGAAAACTTCTTGGTCTTGCTAGAGATTTAGACATTCATACATAAGAAGGTCATTGAACTCCTGGAAGATTTATTGCAAATAGGACATTACCAAGGCACATAGTCATCAGACTGGCCAAAGTCAAAGTGAAGGAGAAAATCCTACAAGCTGTGAGATGAAAGCATCAAGTAACTTACAAAGGAAAACCCAATAAACTAACCACAGACTTCTCAGCAGAAACCTTACAAGCTAGAAGGAATTAGGGTTCCTTCCTTTAGTCTTCTTAGATGGAGTATCTCTCAGCCAAGAATTGTGTATCCTGCAAAACTAAATTTCTTAAAAGAAGGAGAAAGAAATAAAATCTTTCCTAGATAAGCAAACATTAAGGGAATTTGTCAGCACTAGACCTACCCTACAAGAAATGCTCAAAAGTGCTCTAAACCCTGAAAAGAATGGTCAATACTCAGCCATGTAAAAACATTTGAAAGTAAAAACTCATAGCTCTTGTAGGACAGTAGCACAAGGGAGAATACAAAGCAACTAGATAACAATTAATGTGATGACTGGAACAGTATCTCACTTATCAATATTAACACTGAATGTAAATGGTCTAAATGCCTCAGTTAAAAGATATAAATTGACAGAATGGATTAAAAAAACACAAATATCTGCTGTCTCCAAGAAAGCCATTTGACTCATAAAGAGTCTCATACACTCAATGTAACAGTGTGGAAAATATATTCTATACAAATGGAAACCAAAAGTGAGCAGGAGTACTTATTCTTATATTATATAGAACAGACTTTAAAATAACAACAGTAAAACAAGACAAAGATGGTCATTATACTATATAATGATAAAGAGATCAATTCAACAAGAAGATATAATAATCCTAAATATATATGTACCCAACACCAGCTTCATAAAACAAATACTAATAGACTTAAGAAATAAAATAAACAACAACATAATAGTAGTGGTGGACTTCAACACTCCAATGACAGAACTAGACAGATCATTGAGGCAAGAAATCAACAAAGAAACACTGGACTTAAGCAAGACTCTAGAACAAAAAAACCTAAGAGACATTTACAGAACATTCTACCCCAAAACTACAGAATATACATTCTTCTCATCAGTACGTGGAACATTTTTCCAAGGTGCATCATATGTTAGGCCATAAAAAAAGTTTCAGCAAATTTAAATATGTTGAAATCCTAACATGTTTCTTCTCAACCCAGAGTGGAATAAAACTAGAATCAATTCAAAGAGAAACTCTCAAAACTATACAATTATACGGAAATTAAGCAATGTGTTGCTAAATGATCTTTGAGCCAACAAAGAAATCAAGCTGGAAATCAAATATTTTTTTGAATTGAATGACAATAGGCACACAAGTTACCAAAATCTCTGGGATACAACAAATGCACTGCTATGAGGGAAGTTTATGGCACTAAATGCCTGAATCAAAAAGACAGTAAAATCACAACTTAACAACCTAATGTCTTAGGGAACTAGAAAAACAAGAACAAACCAAACCCAAAGCTAGCACAAGACAGGAATAATAAAGATCAGAGCAGAACTAAAGAGAAATGAACCCCCCCCAAAAAAAAACAATACAAAGGATCAATGAAATGAAAAGTTGTTTCATTGAGAAGATAAAATCAGTAGACCACTATCTATATGAAACAAGAAAAGAGGAGTGAGAATACAAATTAGCTCAATCAGAAATAAATACGGAGACATTACAACTGATACCATGGAAATACAAAAGATCATTAGAGACCACAATGAACAATTTTCTGCACACAAACTAGAAAATCTAAAGGGAATGCAGAAATTTTTAGAAACACATAACCTCCCAAGCTTGAATCAGGAAGGATGAGAAATCCTGAACAGATCAATAACAAGGAACGAGATTTAATAAGTAATAAAAAAAAGAATCTCCTAACAACAACAACAAAAAGGTTCACAATCACATGGATTCACAGCCAAATTGTCCCAGTCCTACAAAGAACTGATACTGTTCCACAACATCGAAAAGGTGGGAATCCTCCCTGTCTCATTCTATGAAGCTAATATCACCCTGATACCAAAGCCAAGAAAGGACACAACAACAAAAAAAGAAAACTACAGACCAGTGTCCCTGACCAAATAGATAAAAAATTCTCAACAAAATACTATAAACTGAATCAAAAAAAAAAAATTTACCATGATCAAGTGAGTTTCATTCCAGGGATGCAAGTATGGTTCGTCATACTCAAATCAATAGATGTGTGATTCACCACATGAACAGAATTAAAAACAAAAACCATATGACCATCTCAATAGATGTAGAAAAAGCATTGAATAAAATCCAGCACCCCTTCATGATAAAACAAACTAGGCATAAAAGGAATGTACTTCAAAATAATAAAAGCTATATATGACAGATCCACAGCTAACATTATACTGAATGAGGAAAAGTGGAAAACATTCCCCCTAAGAACTGGAACAATACAAGGATACCAGCTTTCACCAGTTATATTCAACATAGTATTGGAATTCCTAGCCAGGGCAATCAGGCAAGAGAAAAAAATAAAGAGCATCCAAATCACAAAAGAGGAGGTCAGTCTATCCCTGTTTGCCAATGATATGATATTATATCTAGAAAACCCTAAAACTCCTCTAAAAGACTCTTAGAATTGATAAATAAATTCACTAAAGTGTCAGGTTACAAAATTAATGTACAGAAATCAGTAGCATTTTTATACACTAATAACAGTCAAGCTGAGAATCAAACCAAGAACTCAATACAATTTACAATAGCTACAAAAATAAAAATAAAATACCTGGGAATATACTTAACCAAGTAGGTGAGAGATCTCTTCTAGTAGAACTGCAAAACATTGATGAAAGAAATTATAGATCATACAAACAAATGGAAAAATATCTATGCTCATAGATGGATGAGTCAATATTGTTAAAATGTCCATACTGTCCATAGTGATTTACAGATTCATTGCAATTCCCATCAAAATACCAATATCATTTTTCACAGAATTAGAAAAAAAATTGCTAAATTTCATATGCAATCAAAAAAGAGCCCAAATAGCTAAAGTAATCCTATGCAAAAAGAACAAAACTGGAGGCATCACATTATCTGACTTCAAATTATACTACAATGCTATAGTAACCAAAACAGCATGGTACTGGTATAAAGGTAGATACATAGATCAACAAAACAGAATAAAGAACCCAGAAACAAAACCATACACCTATAACCAACTGATTTTTGACAAAGCAGGCAAAAAACATACACTAGGAAAACCATGTTTTGTTCAATAAATTGTGCTGGAAAAATTGGAGAGCCATGTGCAGAGGAATAAAACTGGTTCCCTATCTCTCATCATACGCAAAAATTAAATCAAGATAGATTAAAGACTTAAGTGTAAGACCTGGCACTATAAAAATGTGAAAAGAAAGCTTAGGAAAAACTCTCCTGGAAGTTGGCCTAGGCAAAGAATTTGTGATTATGACCCCAAAAGCAAATACAACAAAAGCAAAAATAAATAACAGAGTTTAATTAAACTAAAATGTTTCTACACAACAAAATAAATAATCAAAAAAGAGTAAGTAGACAACCTACAGAATGAGAGAAAATATTCAGCCTATAAATCTCAAAAAGGACTAATATCCAGAATCTACAAAGAACTCAAACAAATCAGCAAAGAAACCCCAAATAACTGTATTATAAAGTGGAGAAAAGATATGAACAGACATTTTTTAAAAGAAGATACGCAAATGGCCAATGAACATATGAAAAAAATGCTAAACATGATTAATCATCAGGAAAATGCAAATTAAAACTCCAATGAGATACTACCTTACCCTTGTTATTATGACCATTATTAAAATGTCAGAAAACAATAGATGTTGGCGCAGATGCAGTGAAAACAGAACACTTATACACTGTTGGTGGGAATGTAAATTGATATAGCCTAAATGGAAAACAGTATGAAGAGTCCTCAAAGAACTAAAAGTAGACCTACCGTTTGATCCAGGAACCCCACTATGGGTAAATACTCAAAGGAAAATAAGTCATTATATCAAAAAGACACATACACTTACATATTTGTCACAGCACAATTCACAATTATGACGATATGGAATCAACCTAAGTGCCTATCAACTGATAAGTGGATAAAGAAAGGTGATACACACCCACCCCTCCCCCCCTCCATGGAGCACTACTCAGTCATAATGAGGAATGTAATAATGTCTTTTGCAGCAACTTGGATGGAACCGGAAGCCATAATCTGAAGGAAAGTATCTCAAGAATGGAAAAACAAATACCACGTACACTCACTTTTAAGTGGGAGCTAAACAATGAGAATACATAATCATAGTCATAGGGAGTGGTATAATGGACTTGGGAGACTTAGAAGGAGGGAGGGTCAGGGGGAGGGATCAAAAACTCCCTGTCAGGTACAATGTACACTATTTGTGTGATGGATACACTAAAAGCCCTGACTTCACCACTATATAGTGCATCCACGTAACAAAAAATCATTTGTACCCCCTACATTTGTTGAAATTAAAAAAAGAAAAAGAAATTAAAAAGAGAAATAAAAAAGCAATCTTTAAACAGGAAACAAAAGGCACTAATCACAAAAGGAATAAATAAGTTGGAAATTCTAAAAATATAACTTCTGCTTTTCAAAGATACCATTAGGAAATAAAAAATAAATAACTGGGAGAAACTATTTTCAGTACAAATATATGAAAAGGGATATGTATTTATAATATATAAAGAACTTTTCAATTCAAAAAGAATAAGACACAAAATCTTACTTTAAAATGGGCAAAAGATTTGAATAAGCACTTCCCAAGAGTCAATAGGGAAATGCAAATTCAAACCACAGTTAGGTAACATTAAATATTCACTGAAATGGCTAAAATTAAAAAGGAAATTCTAAGTGTTGGTGAAGATATGAAGCAAAATGAGCTCTTAGACTTTGCTGGCAATTTATTTTTTATTTTTATAGAAATATGGTCTGTCTATGTTGCCCAGACTGGCCTAGAACTACTGCACTCAACAAATCCTCCCATCTCAGCTTCCCAAGTAGCTTTTAATTAGTACCACCACTTTGGGAAATACGTCTTAGTTTCTTATATAAGGTTAAACATACACTTATTAAAAAGCCCAGCAATTTCACTACTAGGTATTTTCTCAAAAGAAATGAAAACCTATGATTACACACAGACTCATACTGTATGTTCAGAACAGATTTACTCCTAATAGCAACAAATACCCATAAAGAAATGAATAGATGAACAAATTGCATCATCTTCATTTAGCAGAATACTACTCAGCAATAAAAAAGAATGAACTAATAACATGTGGATGAATACTAAAAACATTATTCTGAGCAAAAAACCCATAGACAAGAGAGTACCCACAATATAATATGATTCCTCTAGAAAAGATAAATCTGATCTTTAGTGACCTAAGCAGATTATTTGTTGGCTGGAGTGAACATGAATCAGGGATTGACAGAAAAGTAGCATAAGGCAATATTTTGGGATGATAGAAATGTTCTAGGTTGTGATTACCCAGCTTCATATATTCATCAATGCTCACAGAACCGTATTTTTAAAATGGGTACATTTTATTATAGGTAAATTAACCTTAATAAAATTCACTCAAAGTGTATAGGATAAAAATGAGACATTAAATATATGGTTTCATTTAAATAGAAATGAAATTATATTATTTTTAAACTACCTGATAAAGTTTTTCTTTTTAGATTTGGAAGTTATTATTATTATTACTAATATTATTATTTTGTGTTTGTTCCACTTTACCTCAAAAATAGTTGACTGTGATTTTTAACTTTATTAAAAGGACATCAAGAAGCAATTTACATTTGATTTGTGTTTTAATCACACATCTGCACATAAAGCTATGGTAAGTAACAATTTTTAGAATGGTTTATCTTTGGTAATTTCCAACAGATTTCGAAGATATTAATTTGGTATAGGTATAGGAATTATGGAGATCACTGTCTTATGAAAAATATATCCCACCACCTGATAAATGAATCCGGCAGAGTCAGGCTGAAATATGCCTTTTCTTAAACAGGTGAGAACATTTGTTATTCCTAAGTCCTTCCATGTTCTTTGCTCTGTTTGCAATCTGCACAGAATTGAGCAACTTTGGAGAAACATAGTAATTTCTTGGAAATAAAAATTGGTCTGTCACGTAATATAAATCTATTTATAGCCTAAGCTTTGTTCTGAGACACAGTTAACTTTACAGAATAGTGCAAGAAGGATGTGGTTTTTAAAATATCTCTAAACCTGGGAGCAAACTAGTGTGGACAAAAGATAATTGGTTGTGCCAGGTTATAGAGAAATCATTGCTTTAAGGAACTAGAGTAACTAAACAGGGTATATTTCAAGCCAAACCCAACTTTATCCATGAACATATAAACAAAAGTGTTTATTCAAATGTGAGTCTATGCTAATGCTTGCTGAATACAAACAGCTATGTCTGCATTAAATACAAGTTGGTCACTATGCTTGAGAAAAAGATGGAAGACTTTGCTTCTATATTAAAAAAACTCATCAAATAAAATGGAGTTCTTACAAAGAATAGGAAGAAATAACAGAAAGGATATCAAGCATTATGGGAGTTAGAGTTTACAGGATTGAGGAGATAATACAGGGGATATATAGATGAAAAAAAAAAAGTCCCATTACATTGGGGACCCCAAAAGTAACTAACATTGTTTTAAAGCACAGACAATGTGCCAGTCACTTATATACATTTCCTGTATTTTAACAGTCATTGCAGGCACCCAACACAGTAGAAACTTTTATTGTCATCATCCCTATTTGCACAGAAAATGGGAGTAACCAATAAGCAGCAGAGCTGGGATATGAATCATGATAGTGCAGCTCCAAGCTTACATGATTACTAGGCTTTCTTTTCCTCCATCTTCCTCTAGGACAGTTCTCTGGGTAGCCTTAGACCAACCCAGTACTTCTCCTTTTCGCACTGTATTTCTTATGAATAACTGTGGAATGTACTGGGAAGGTAATATCCTAAGATAGGGAGGGACTGGCCGCAACAGCCTAGGCTTTGTTCCAGTCTTCCTATAGAGACAGAATGTCCTTCAAACACTTTATCCCAGTGACTCATGTCACCCTGACGCATAAAACCCAGAGTGGGCTATTTTCTGGGATCCCTCAGCTGTGGTACAAGTGGGGCACGTATAGTTGAGATTGCATCTGCCCCAGCACCTTTCTGAGCCTTGGGGACTGGCTCATAATGAATTCTAGGCCTCTGTTGTTCCTTGTTGGTAATCGGAAAGTAAAAAATCCACTTCATGTAAATTACTGCATATGAGTGTGCTCTGTTTTTCCTGACTCAGACAGATTGGTAACCAGTGCACAATGAACCTGCTTCACACTTCCGACTCTTATCTTCCTGAACAATGAGTAAGGGATCTGCCTTCTCAAAGGCATCCTAGAGGAGCAGCACACTCTGAACATCTAGAACCAAGCTGAAACCATGGAAGGACTCAACGTCAGAGATGACAGGATGGGAAAAGGAACTCTGCACCATTGGAAGGAGCTACAGGGCTCTTCCAACAAAGTACATTCCTAATATTCCTAGGTGTCAGGGTCTAGTTTGGAAATATAAGTCAACCTGTTACTACAACTATAAGAAAAAATGAACATCATGACATAAAAATTTGCTGTGTGGACAATACAGAGGTCCATGGTTCTAAACTGGCAGGATCAAGCAGGAGGACACTGTCTAAGGACAACATGTATCCAAAATGAAATAAACGCATAACCTTACTAAAACTCTTTTCACCATTTATACTGACTTGTGTGGGAATAAGTTCAGTGTCAGAAGGGGACAAGGATGCATCTCTCAGGATTTTGAAGACTTGAATGAGAAAATAAAGACCTTAACCTTTAGAAGAAATTTACAATGCTGTAAAATCGGTGTCAACTGATTTCTGTATAATGATTTATAATAGCAAATTAATGACCAGGAAAGAAGCATATCACCTTAGACTTATTGAAGAATATTTTCCCTTGAACACTATCTTACTTCATTTAGATTGTAATGACTAGCATATGATGACTGCACAAAGATGCTATTTAAAAACCTAGACCTGTTAAGATAGGAGGCCAAGAGTCATAATACGCTAGGCAGATACAATCCTAACCCTTTCCTAAGATTTAAAGTGTAGGAGAAAATGCGAGTGAAGTTAAAGCGAGATGGAGGAGGGAATGGATGGGGTATTCCTGAAAGTAATAAGAGGAATAGCATACGCTAAACACTTATTTGAGCCAGGAACTTCTCTAAGTAATTAACAAAGATTATCTTCTTATTTTTTCCAATTATTTAATGCTGTATAACAAATCACCCCAAATTTAGTAGAATGAAATAAAAACTTTTTTTTGTTTTACATTCATGCATTTTGCAGGTCCAAAACTTGGATAGGAAACTGAGATTGGTTTGTCTGGAACCTCAGTTTGGGAGACACAAATGACTAAGAACTTCAGTCATTTGAAGGCATTTTCACTCACATGAGAAGGCCCAAAGGCTGGACGCAGAACTGTCAACTGCAGCGGCCACACGAGACCTTCCTCTCAGCATGAAAACCTCAGAGTTGTCAGACTGTCTTCATTGTGGCTCAGGAGTCAAAGAGAGAGTGTTCACACAAGCATAATTAAGACTTTCTATTCAATTCCATTACATCCCAAATAGTCAATGCTTAACAATAGTAAAAGCTTTCTGTAATATATCCATGTTCCCTCATCCCAATTCTCATGTTCTAGAGAGATCCAAAAACTTGTAGTAAGTATGGAGAAGGTTTCTGTGTCAGAAATTAAGGTGTCAAAACCCAGAAATATTTCCTCTTTAACTTTACACTGATGCTAACTGTAAATGGAAAAATATCATGTTGAGTATTTAAAAACTATCTTTGAAATTTATTTTCTAACATTCTTTCTTCACAACATTGTATCTTGGCCCATATTGGGTCCTGAATAAATGTTAACTTTCATTACATTTATTATTATGTTGTATTACTTTTAATATCATTTGGTAAAATCTTATCCTTCATCAAGGCACAGTTTAAATATCACTTATTCTGTGGCATGCACCCCTCCCTCCCAGCAGACCTAGTATCTTGGATATGGCTGTCTTCTGTGTTTGTTAGCAAGATCATTAAAGACCAAAAAATGGTCTTATTCATCTTTTATTCTCAGGACCAAGTGAAATGCATGATACATAGTTCACGTTCAAAAAAATTTGGCTTATAATGATTAAGATAGTAAAAAATGGAAAAATAAAATAGTTTAGAAATTGAACCAGGAATTATTCAATGCAGATTTTAAAAAAGAATCTCTCTTTAAAAGAACAGATGCCATCCATATTTCCTTCATGTTAAATATAACAAATATTTGATAAATACTTGACCCATACTATGTTATGAAATCTATCAGCAAAATTGAATAGGTCTTGCATTACGATAGAGGCTGCAGACAAAGCTGAGGAAGACAACATGACTGAAGGACATTTAACAGGAAAACAAGTTGAGAAATCCATAGAGACTTGGACTCAGTGGAGTAAATGTTGTTGCTGGCAGACCTGCTGTAACTTCTCCTGGAAGCTGATCAGAAATGCAGAATCTCAGATATCACCTCACAGTGAACTGGAGTATGCATTTCAATAAGATCCCAGGGTGAGTCAAATACCCATTTACTTTTGATAAGATCTGACTTAAGGACTTCAAGCTTTTTTTTTTAAATATCCTATAAAAATCCCGAGAGCAATTGCTTAGGCTCCAATTGAGGAAGTGAATGTGCAGCTCTACCTGTTTGTTTCACTGTCACATTCATCCAGAGAGGAGAATGACAAAAATTCCAAATTGATTTCACCCAAAGTTATCAGCTTTTAATGGCTAATTAATGAGAAAATCCAATAAATTTGAAGGACTTGTTTCAATTTCTAAGTAATTAGTTCCCCAAATGGCAGAGGTTGTCTTAGACTACAGAGTTCTTCAGACTATAAGGAATTCCAAGATTCAATATTTGCAGTTTGATCAATTTCTTCATTAGGATTCTTCAATAGGCATCTGGTGAAGCTATATGACAGACATTTTGCTATCAGGCCCATTCAGCTGCCAAAAATTATGGACACTGAGGCTGAAGGTATTATTTACAGTGGGTATCGAGTAAGAATTGTGGTTTGTTGCCCTTTGCCTGAAGACAGAAATGGCTTGGGAGATATTTCCCAGCTGTAACTGAATATTTCCATAATATCCTTTAAGCCAGGAGTCCCTAACATTTTTGGCACCAGGGACCAGTTTCATGGAAGATAATTTTTCCATGGATGGGGCGGAGGGTGGGGGGGGAGGTGTGCACAGGGTATGGGGGGAGGGGGAGCTCAGGCGGTGATGCGCGGCCTGGTTCCTAACAGGCCACGACCGGTACCTGTCCGGCCCAGGGGTTGGGGACTGCAGCTTTAAGCAATTTAGCTTTGAAAACGTGTAACAAACCTTATTTCTTGTTATCAGTTATTTTTCTGAATCACATCAATTCTAATGAACATTATTTTGTATATTTAAAGGATGGGCGTATATTTCTTGAAAAGCAACTAAAATTTTTTTTCACTCTGCTTAGAGGAGTGACTGACTTTCACCTTATCCTTTACTATGTGTCATGTGTCATAAATATATAAATCAAATAAATTTATTTTCCCTGACTCTTCCTTAGGCTAAGATCAAAAAAGAAAAAAAAAAAAGAGAGACAGAAAAAAAAAAAAAAAAAAACAGAAAAAGCTGTATACCTCCTCTCTTTTTGATCTGCTGAAAGCCCCCAAATGAAATTAATATTGATTTGCACTAAGAAAGGACAGCTGTTTTAGGTGGGTATATATGTTTATAATAGGCCTATTATTGATGGTGGTAAATACAGAGGCATCACTTGAAAAGGGAATTATGATTCAGTCATGAAAAGAAGAAAGCAGGAATTTAATTTTGTAAGTCTTCAGGCCATAACTAGACCAAACTGTTTTCCTCAACAATAATTCAGACAACACAAACAATCAGTATGACTACTGGAATCACATATCTGACTTTATCTGTATTTATACAATCTAGACATTGTTTATACCTGTAGCTGTCTGTGGTAGGCAGAATGATGGCCCCCAGAGATGTTCAGGTCCTAATCCTCAGAAGCGGTGAATATATTATGTTACATGGCAAAGGAGATTAAGGATGCAGATGTAATTAAGGTTGCTAATCAACCCACCTTTAACAGGGAGATTATCCTGGATTATCTGGTGGGGCCAAATATAAACACAAGGACCCTTAAAAGCAGAAGAGGGAAGTGGGGTTGAGAAGCACAGAGACAGCAGCATGGAAAGGACAAAACTGACATTGCTGGCTTTGAAGGTAAAGGAAGGGGCCCATGAGCCGAGGGATGTGGTCAGCTGCTAGAACCTGGAAAAGGCAAGAAAATGGATTCTCCCCTAGAACCTCCAGGCAGAAATACACCTTGCTGATGTTACCTTGATCTTAGCCTAGTGAGATCTGTGTGGAACTTCTCACATTTAAAACTGGAAGTTAATAAATTTCTGTTGCTTTAGGTGCTAAGCTTGTGAAATTGTCACAGTGGCAATATAAAATTAATAACCCTTTTATCATGACTCTTACTTCCCTATCACAACTACAAAAGAATAAATATACTATATAGTATATATCAAGTACCTGTCAGGTGCTAGGAGCCTAAAATCTATTATCTCAGTTTTCACAAATCTCTGCAAAGAAAATCCTAAATTTATGAATGGGGAAGTTAAGATTTATGTAAAGTTATAGATGAGCAAAGATTTGAACACAAGTATTTCTAACTTATTTCAAAGTCTTACTACTTTCTACTATACCCACTGCCTCTCAGACAATAAGTGCAATCTTAGTTTAATTGAATTACTCAAATAACCAAATTATCACTAGATAAAATCTAAAATCATGGGCTGTGTAACTATGTGTTATTATCCAGAAACAATCTAGAAATGTCAGTAATTAAATTATTAATAGTTTGTTGTTATAGGATACAATGACAAAAATCTATGAAGGTAGAAAGTGAGTAAATCTGCACCTGTCTTTTGAAGGGCATCATTAGGTTTTGGATACATAAATTACTAATTGTGCTTAAATATTTTATGTTTATAACAAATTACCAGGAAGGTCAAATTTGTGGCTCAGATACTATTTTGCAATATCATAAGTACTTCTTTGATAACAAGGAGAAATATTTCTCTCTAACTATTGGAGTATGTATACATCTTCTTGAGAAAGCTCTACTACTATGATCATGTGGAATAATCATAATGCACTGTTGTTTTCTTTATTAGCATGTTATTCCTTTAAGCATTGTTTTATCTGCAATAGTACAAAAGCATTCCCTAGTACTTTTCTGTCTTCTGGTGGCCTTATTACCTGGTAAACCTACAAATCTGGCTTAAAATCTGTGATGTTGCTCTGTATTTTCCCTTTGCACCTTCTTGTCCCTTTGTGAGGGGTAAGGTGGGGGGAATTGGCTAATATTCTAGTGCAGTCTTTATTTCTGCTGAAAGCAGTACAGATAGCTGCGATTAAAAGTCAAGCACTCATGTTTCCAACATCACTATTTTCCAACAGCTGACTCAATAGCTCAGCAGGCATTTTTAGTGCCATCTTGCCAGGTATGCGATTTACACTTGATTAATAATTCGGATCTTGGCCTCTCCCTTCCTTAACCGTCAGAATGTCGGCCTCATAGAACAGCAGATTGCTCAGATCCTAGAGGGAAAGGAGTGATTCTCATCCTTCAACAGACCGTTAAAGAAGGAGTCCCATCTGCTAGACATGGTAGCTCTCCATGTTCCTGTATGAAGCAGGGTGGGAGGACATTATAGTGATGGCCAAATTAATGAGAACTTACTGAGAAGAACAAGCCTCTGAATTTAATTCAGAACCAACTAGAAATGTTTTCTTCTGCTTCTGAAATAAAATAAAATAAAATTTTAGAATAAATGGAAATTTCAATTAAATTCTTATGTAAATACTTAAATAGGTAGGTTTAAAGAATATGCTTGTGTTGGTAATTTTTCTACTTCTTTTTAGTCCCAAAGAAACATGTTTTCAAAGACTCCTTTTATACTCAACTGCAGAGGGCTGAACTTTATTATTCAAATACAAATTTTTCATAAGTGTGATATATTTTAAAATATGAACAAATAGAAGGAAACCAGACTCTGTCTATGAAACTCAGGGAAGGGCTGAAATTTTTGAGTGTTAATATGATACTCAAGAAGTAGACTAACTCTGCCACGTAAAGATAGAAGTAATGATTATGTCCCAATTTGTGTTTATATAGGTATGATAATCTACAAATCATTTTCATGGGATATTAGAAATATTTGCAAATTATCCATGATATTTTGAAGGATGTAAAAATTATGCCCATCACCACTGCTCAAATTTATTTTGGAAATGAAGAACAAACATGTGAATGATTACAGAATTCTCACATAAATTAACCAAGAGCAGCTAATAGGACAGGAACAGATAAATTATTGTATTTTATATTGACTCTACTTATATTATAGAAATATAGTTTCCAGTTGGCTTGCCAAATCATAATTTAAATTTTTATAGCATAGGTCTTACCCTGTTATCTTACTATTGAAATGGTTTCCTTGTTTAAGAAGTTAATAAGAAAAATGAATCTAAAACAATGTCTATTTTGTTCCTCATCCATTATTTGTATCCCAGATACAAATACTTTCAATTCATATAAAAAGCCCCACAGCTGTGTGTTGTTTGATCCATGTTCTGCTGCCTCTTCACCACTGTCTGCTTTGGAAATTCTCCATCAAGTTCTTATGGTATTATTCCTGTTGTTTTCAAACCAGGAACCACCATTTGCCTAGCCTGATTTTGCACTTGATATTGATTTGAAATCTGATTATCTACCTGTTTCCAATCTGGCACTCTACAACATGTTTCATTGGCATTTGGCCCTCACAGTTCCATGCTCCTTAATTATAAGTTTTGATGTCTAGTACACTGGCCAACCCCCTAAGGAAGCGCTATGGCCAGATCCTTCATATTTGGTGAGAAAGAAGAATATACTGAAGACTCATGTTGATGTTTTCATTTTGCTTTAATAACTGCAAGTGAGTAAATTGGAAAATAATGCTCCTGAAATAGTGTTTCTAGAAGGCAGTTTAATAGTGCAACACAGGATAGATCTCAAGAAAGAGTCTACAGAAAGGTTAGATGCAAAAATGTAAGTGTTTCTTTCTGCCAAAAACACAAGAGTAAAACACCATCATTCCTAGAAACAAAGAGAAGGCTGTGGTTGTAAGAATACAGATGCACAAAGAGCTCAGATTTAAAAATGAGAAAGCCATTTCTGCAATAATAAGGAAGGCAGGGAGCAGGTATTTTTGCACATCTGTAAGAAGAACAAAATTAGTGAGATTTATGGTCTTGAAATGCAGCCTAAGAACGAATAATAAAGGCACTGAAACAAAGACCTGCCAATCAAGGATTAGAAGTTTTGAGGCAACAATGAGAAATATACAGTCACTGAAACAAGGAAAAATTAGGTGCAGATTCTTTTATTCATATTGGTTAAAGTCTTCCACTATTTTAATGTCATCATCCCAGGCTTACATAAGAACTCTACAGTACATCCTTTATGGGTTTTGTATGTAATTATGCTTACATTCACTTTACAGCAAAATATAGAATTCACACTCTAAATTGTTGGATTCAAGCCATTTTCAACCAATTCTTTTCCTGCCACCATGAAGTTGTAGATAAGGAATACTTTCTGGTGATATTTTGTCAGGATGTCTTCTGTCTGGGCAATCCCTTCTAGATGATCACAGATCTTAATTCTAGTGCTCACTATTGGAGGTGAGGGGAAACAACACAAACAAAAAAGCAAACATACAAGTGACATTCCTAAGGGAAAGCTGCCTTTAAAAAGCTTATTTTTATTTATGCCTAGAACACACTGAAAAAGAAGTGATCCTGCTTTTCTACTCTCGTCGTACCACCATTTTTATATAAAAGTGATCAAGCAAGCCCACGGAGATTTAAAACACTTCACATATGTTTAGTAGCACAGCATGGTCAATAAGA
The DNA here is from genome assembly GCA_023783475.1 of Daubentonia madagascariensis. Lineage (NCBI taxonomy): Eukaryota > Metazoa > Chordata > Mammalia > Primates > Daubentoniidae > Daubentonia > Daubentonia madagascariensis. Next base: position 14,980,571 of record JAKFHU010001684.1, on the reverse strand, counting down.
GCATGGGCTTTGGGGTGGGACTGCCTGGGTTCGAAGCCTGGCTGTAGCTGCTTTCATTTTTTTTTCATTCGTGAGGATAAATAGTCATCTGGTTTTGTTGTAGATGCCATACATCTGCTTATTTTTGTAGGAATATTGAGAAGATTCAAAAACTACTTCTCTATAGCTACCATCTGTCTAGAACCCCCTTGTATGTTTTCACAAAGTGGAAATTCTTCTTGTAATATATGTTCTTTCTTTCTTCTTGTAATATATGTTCTTGATTATTTTAAGGAAATTTTTTGGGGGATGGGTAAAGTTTGGCCACCAGATAAGAAAGTTTTAATGGTATTTATAGAATTTTTATGTCATAAACATGTGTATGTGTATGTGTGTATATACACCTGTACTATTTAATTGCTTTCGAAAGAAGAGAGGTTAAAGGCTTCAGCTAACTGGACCACAGGACCTAGGGCATGACAGGCCTGTGTCCGGTTCCTCAGGACAACTTCCTTGGGTGGCAAAAGCTGCAGTCAATTGTGGCCTTGCTGTGCTGGACCACACATGTTGGGTATAGGCACACACACACAATGGCCACAAACTCTCCTAAACATTGACTCAAGAGGGGATGTCATCAGCTTTTGAATCTATTTATTCCCTTTCTCCCTGGAAGAAATTTAAAATGTTTGAACACAAAGGAAGTTTGCTGAGCTATCACTTGTATAGCTTACTGTATGTTAGATTTCTCCATGCAGAGTATAACACATTTTATAACATGTATATATTAATATATATTTATTTATTTATAAAATCTGCAAACATGAATTATTAGAATAAAAATGTCACTGACATATTCTCTTGTCCTTGAGATAAAAAAAGTTAATGGGAGGCAAAAACAATTAAAAGGAAATAAAGATGATTATGAATTTATAATGACAGAGAAAATCCAAGACTGATACTGCTATAGGAAGAGTTTTTAAAATAGATATCTAGTAGCATAAATTTGCATAAATGATCATGTATTTTCAACAATATGGAGATTTAGATTAGTTCTTTCTTAGTTTTGTTTATCCTTTAAGTAGTAATAGAGGTAATTTTCTGTTGAATTAAAATAAGCTGTTGCCACTTTTTCACGGATCATAGTACACTTTAATAACAATGCTTATTATTGTTAGCAGGGGAGAGTGATTCCACCAGATGACAAAACTGATGCATCCCTGGGTGCTCATTTATAGTGGTTAAATGGGATTTAGTGAATTGTTAACAAACTGGGGTAATTTGTATAAATGTATTTTATCGCCACTTTTGAGATAAAAATATTTCTGTAAATTGAATTTCTAATATTTTAATCCCTTCTAATTCAAATATTATTTTGTCAGTAATTAATCCAAGAATAAATAGGCAAGGTTGAGATGAGATAGGTTTTGATGCATAATAAAGAACCTAACAATGACTAGAGCTATACCAAAGTGGAACGCCACACTTAAAAATATAGTGAGCTTCCTTTTATTAAAGACATTAAAACAGTGTTAAGAAACATATTTTTAAAATGATTCACGGATTTGAAAGAGGCTTGGACAAGGTGCCTTTTAATATTTCATGTGAATTTGGAATGCAATCATTTCATGGCCATATTTCAATCCATAGCAAGAAAGAGTGCCCAGGACAGTGTAATATATTTTAGGACATTATTATAATCTCAAGGTTGTTACTTTATTTATTTATTTATTTTTTATTTTTGGAGACAGGGTCTTGCTCTGTTTCCCAGGCTGGACCACACTGGCTCGATTCCAGCTCACTACAATGTCAAACTCCTGGGTTCAAGTGATCCTCGCTCCATAGCCTCCCGAGTAGCTGGGACTATAGACCAGAGCCACTGTGCCTGGCTAGTTTTTAAATTTTTTTATAGAGACAAGGCCTTCCTGTGTTTACAGGCTGGTCTCAAACTCCTGGGCTCAAGTGATCCTCCCAATTCAGCCTCCCAAAGAGCTGGAATTACAGGCATGAGCCACTACACCCAACCTGTTACTTTTTATTATAAAAGAAATACTTGTAAAGTAAAATATTAACATAGTAAAACATTAAGCAAAAAGAGAGTATTAAGTGAAAATAATATTATGTGTGCCATATCCTCATTCTCATCTCCTGAAGGTAGTCAGATTTAACCATAGCTTTTTCAGTTTTTTAGTTGACAACCCAAATCTGAATAACATACTTTTGTGTATATTTTCTTTATTATATTTAGACATTACATCTTCTTTTCCTGCCAAGAAAAATAATGAATTCACCATGATTACTCGTCTCCTGATCCACTTTCCACACAAGATGTTATATTTTAGTACTTCTATTTGTTACCTTTTGTTCTGGCTCTAATCTCTAGTGCTTATTCCAGCAATTTTAAACAAACTTTGCTTTCTACTTTGATACCTGAATAAATACATACTACATTGACTTTCCTCATTTTACATTTACACCATCAAAGTTTGTAATATTTATTTGCTATTCTATTACTGTAATTAATTCTTCTGTGCTTCACCTATGGATTCTAAAAATTGAAATGCAATAAACTCTATATTAATTTGGTGTTTATTTACATATCGTTCCTGCAACTAAGTAGAGTAATTTGACCTGAAGAGAAAATTATGCTACCCTATGTGCCATTCAAAGGAGAATGTTGCAAGTTTCAAGGTCAGATAGATTTATTTTATCCTTTCAGTTGCTCAAAATCTTACCTCATTTTGGGAGATTAAAGTTCTGTGACACTCACTATAATGAATATTTTTCTTTTTCATGGAAACCAATGAGATCGGAATTGAAAACCATCTCTTTTTATACAAGTCACAATGAGATCTGTTCGTACCATTCCAGAAGAAAGATTATGCATTTTTTAAAATTTCAAAATATTACAGAGGTACAAATGTTTTGGTTACATGGATTGCTTTTGTACAGCTTGAGTCAAAGTATACATGTGCCCATCACCCAGATAGTGTACATTGTGCCCGTTAGGTGTGATTTCACACATCACTCCTCCCCCTCCCACATGCTTGATTTCCGTCCAGTTTTACTTCTGTTATGTACTCATGAATGCTGATCGATTAGTTCGAATTTAATAGTGAGTACATGTGGTGTTAATTTTTCCATTCTTGCAATACTTCACTTAGGAGAATGGTCTCCAGTTCCATCTAGGTTGTTACAAAACGTATTAATTCATCATTTTTTCTTATGGCTGAGTAGTGCCTCATGGTATACACATACCACATTTTATTAATCCACTTATGAATTGATGGGCACTTGGGTTGATTCCACATCTTTGGGACTGTGAATTTTGCAGCAACACATAATCAAGTACAAGTGTCTTTTTGATAAAATGACTTTTTTTCCCTTGGGTAAATACCCAGTAGTGGGACTGCTGGATCAAATGGTAGGTCTACTTTTTTATCTTTGAGAAATCTCCATATTGCTTTCTATAGACGTTGTATTAATTTGCAGTCCCACCAACAGGGTATAAGTGTTCCTTTTTCTCTGTGTCCATGCCAGCATCTGTTGTTTTGGGACTTTTTGATAAAAAGCGATTCTCACTAGAGTTAGGTGATATCTCATTGTTGTTTTGATTTGCATTTAACTGATAATTAGAGATATTGAGCATTTTTTCATATGTTTATTTGCCATTAGTCTATCTTCTTTTGAAAAGCTTCTGTTCATGTCTTTTGCCCACTTTATAATGGGTTTTTTAAATTTTTTCTTGCTGATTTGCTTGAGTTCTTTGCAGATTCTGGTTACTAGCCCTTTATCAGATGTATAGCATGCAAATATTTTCTCCCATTCTGTAGGTTGTCTATTTGCTCTGTTGATTGTTTCCTTGGGTGTGCAGAAGCTTTTAAATTTAATAAAGTCCCATTTATGAATTTTTGTTGCTGCTGTGATTATTGCCATTGGGATCTTCTTCATAAATTATTTGCCTAAGCCAATATCTAGAAGAGTTTTTCCAACATTTTCTTCTAGAATTCTTATCATTTCATGTCTTAGGTTTAAGCCTGTTATTCATCTTGAATTAATTTTAGTGAGTGGTGAGAGATATGGATCCTATTTCAATCTTCTACATGTGGCTATCCAGTTCTCCCAGATCCATTTATTGAATAGGGATTCTTTTCCCCAGTGTATATTGCTGTCTACTTTGTCAAAGGTCAGATGGCTATATGTGGATGGTTTTATACTGGATTCTCTGTTCTGTTCTATTGGTCTATGTCTCTATTTTTGTGTCAGTACCATGCTGTTTTTGTTACTATAGCCATGTAGCATAGCGTGAAGTCTGGTAAGATGATGCCTTCCAACTTGTTCCTTTTCCTTAAGTTTGCTTTGGCTACTCAGGCTCTTTTCTGGTTCCATACAAGGCATAGAACTATTTTTTCTAGATCTGTGAAAAATGACATTGGGATTTTGATGGGAATTGGACTGAGTCTGTCAACAACTTTGGGTAGTATGGACATTTTAACAATGTTGATTGTACCAATCCATGAGCATGATATGTTATTCCATTTGTTCACGTCCTCTGCAATTTTCTTCCTCAGTGATTCACAGTTCTTGCAGAGATGCTTCACCTCCTTGGTTAAATATATTCCTACATATTTTATTTTCTTGCTGCTGTAGAGTCTTTGATTTGATTCTCAGCTTAACTGTTGCTGGTGTATAGGAATGCTACTGATTTATGTACATTGATTTTGTAACCTGAGACTTTGCTGAATTCTTTTATCATTTCCAGTAGTCTCCTGGCAGAATCTTTGGAGTTTTCTATATATAACATCATATCACCAGCAAAAAGCAATAGTTTGACCACCTCTTTTCCCATTTAGATACCCTTGCTTTCCTTTGCTTGCCTAATGGCCCTGGCTAGGACTTCCAGCACTGTGTTGAATTAAAATGGTGACAATAGGCATCCTTGTCTAGTTCCAGTTCTAAGTGGGAATGGTTTCAACTTTTCCCCATTCAGTATGATGTTGGCTGTGGGTTTGTCACATATGGCTTTTATGGTTTTGAGGTATGTTCTATCTATCCCTATTTTGTTAAGGGTTCTTATCATAAAAGGGTGCTGAATTTTTTAGTGCCTTTTATGCATCTATTGAGATGATCACATGATCTTTGTTTTTGCTTCTGTTTATGTGGTGAATCACATTTATGGATTTACATATGTCAAACCATCCTTGCATCCCTGCCATGAAGCTCACTTGGTCGTGGTGGATTTTTTTTTTTTAATGTGCTGATGAATTTGGTTTGCTAGGATCTTATTGAGAATTTTTACATCTATATTCATAAGGGGTATTGGTTTATAGTTTTCTTTTTTTGTTGTGTCCTATCCTGGATTTGTTATCAAGGTGATACTGGCTTCATAGAACAAGCTGGGGAGGATTCCTTCCTTTTCAGTATTATGAAATAATTTCTGCAGTATGGGTACCAATTCTTCTTTATAGGTCTGATAAAATTCAGCTGTGACACCATCTAGTCTGGGACTTTTTATTGTTGGAAGATTTTTTTATTGCTGCTTCAATTTCATTGCTCATTACTGGTCTGTTCAGGAGTTCTATTTCTTCCTGATTGAGCCTTGGGAGGTTGTGTGTTTCCAAGAATTTTTCCATTTCATCAATGTTTTCAAATTTATGAGTGTAGAGATTTTTATAGTATTCAGAGATAATATTTTCTATTTCTGTTGTATTGGTTGTAATATCTCCTTTTTCATTTCAGATTGAGCTTATTTGGGTCCTTTCTTTTTATTTCTGGTTAATCAAGCAAAAGGTCTATCAATTTTGTTTATCTTTTCAAAGAACCAACTTTTGTTTTATAAAACTTCTGCATGATTCTTTTGCTATAGATTTCATTTAGTTCTGCTCTGGCCTTAGTTCTTTCTTTTCTTCTGCCGGGTTTGGGATTGGTTTGCTCTTCCTTTTCTAATTCCTTGAGATAATTCATTAGACTGCTGATTTGTGATCAGTCTGCTATTTGATGTAGGCATGTAAAGCTACAAATATTCCCCTTAGGAATGCTTTTGCTGAATCCCATAGATTTTGATAACTTGTGTTCCCTTGTCATTTAATTTGAGTTATCTTTTGATTTCCATCTTAATTTCCTCCTTGACCCAATAATCGTTCAGCAGTAGGTTGTTTAATTTCCATGACTTTGTGTAGAATTTAGTGTTTCTATTGGAGTTGATTACTGATTTTATTCCACTGTTGTCTGAGAAGATACATGGTACAATTCCTTTTTTTTTATTTGTTGAGACATGTTTTGTGGCCTAAGATGTGATCAATCACAGAGAATGTTCCATATGATGATGGGAAGAATGTATATTCAGTAGTTTTGGGGTAGAATGTTCTGTAAATGTCCGTTAGGCCCATTTGTTCTAGAGTCCCATTTGAGTCTGGTATTTCTTTATTTTTTGCTTGGAAAATCTGTCCAGTTCTCTCAGTGGGGTGTTGAGGTCCCCAGCTATCACGATGCTGCTGTTTATCACTTTCTTTGGATCTAGTAGGGTTTGCTTTATGAATCTGGGAGAACCTGGGTTACATAAATAAATATTTAAGATTGTTATGTCTTCTTGTTGAATTTTTCCCTTTGCTATTATATAATGACCATCTTTGCCTTTCTTTACTATTGTTGATTTGAATTCTATGTTATCTGACATGAGAATGGCTACACCAGCTTTTTTTTAAATTTCCATTTGCATGAAATATTTTTTTCCATCCCTTCACCTTGAGTCTGAATGAGTCCTTTGGGTTAGATGTGTTTCCTGGAGACAACAGATACTTGGCTTGTATTTTTTTATCCATTCAGCCAGCCTATGTCTCTTGAATGGGGATTTCAAGCTGTTCACATTTATAGAAAAAATTGATAAGTAGGATGCATTCCTGTTCATCCAGTTTGGCAGAACCTTATTGCTTTGTTTTACCTCTTGAGCCATTATGGTATATGGGCTCTGAGCTTTAGCTTTTGGGTGATTTTGCACTGGTGGGTTTCTATTGTGCTGATCAATGTATAATGCAGATCTGAGTACTTACTACCTGCCTGGCAGGTCTGTTCTTGATAAATTCTCTCAGTGTTTGCTTATCTGAGAAAATCTTTGTTTCTCTCTCATATTAAAAACTTAGTTTTTCAGGATACAAAATTCTAGGCTGACCACTATTCTGTTTAAGAAGACTGAGAATGGGGCCCCAGTCCCTTCTGGCTTATAAGGTCTCAGTTGAGAAGGCTGCAGTTAACCTGATGGGTCTTCCTTTGTATGTTACCTCATGTTTTTGCCTTATGGGTCACAGGATTTCCTCTTTTATGTTAATTTTGGCCAGTCTGATGACTATGTATCTTGGTGACTGCCTCTTTGTGATGAATCTCCCAGGTGTTCATTGTGCTTTTTGTACCTGGATATCTAAATTTCTAGCAAGACCAGGGAAATTTTCCTCAACTATTCCCTCAAAAACCTTTCCAGCCCTTGTGTGTTTTCTTCTTTACCCTCAGGGATGCCTATAATTCTTATAATTCTTTACATAATCCCATATTTCTTGTGGGTTTTGTTCATTCCTCTTAGTTCTCTGTTCTTTACCTTCAACTAACTTGTTTAATTCAAAAATGTTTTTCTTCGAGCTCTGAGATTCTTTATTCTGCTGGATCTAGTCTATTCTTAAAACTTTCCACTGTGTTTTATATTTCCTTAAGTGAATTTTTCATTTCCAGTATTCTATTTGATTTTTTTTTTTTAGTAATTCTATGTCTTTAGTGAATTTCCGATATTGTCTTTGTGATTTCTTTGTGTTGGTTTCCCATTTTTTCTTGTATTTCATTGAGCTTCCTTATAATCCATATTTAGAATTCTTTATCTGTCATTTCAATATTTTCATTTTGGTTGGTATCCATTGGTAAAGAGTTATTGTTTTCTTTTGGGGGTGTCCTTTCTGTTTGATTTTTCATTTTTCTGGAGTTCTGTCACTGATTACTTCCCATCTGGCCTCTCGATCAAGTCCTGGGGGTACTAGGCCTGGCTTGTGGGCCTATCTCTGAGTGTCTGAAGATTGATCCCTGACCATACCAGGGATAGGATTGCTGATCCTGAGTTATCTATGGGATGTTCAAGCAGGTTTGATGATCCTCTTGGGTTGCTTCCCACTTGCTGTCTTCACTTCTTCCCAGCAGTGTGAATTGTGTTGGGTCCCTCAGCTTAATCTCTGAGATGGCAGGTGGTACTTGTGAGTATGAAGGAGCCACACCCTGTTTACTTGAGTTGGAAGGTACTATCATGAGCTACAGAGTCGTTCCTCCTGTCAATGGTTGATGTTTGTGTGGAAGAGCCAGCTGTTGAGATGTTCTTTTGTATCCATGTAAGCTCTTTTCCCCCAGGTTGGGTAGTTGAGTGCCCCAATCTTTAGGAGGGACCCTGTAGGTCTCAGGGGTTGCTTGATCTCTACTCCCATTGGGGTGGGGGGAGGAGCAAGGGAGGTCATAGCTAGATTGCAAGGGCCTGAAAGGCTTTGCAAAGCCTTGGCAGGGTTCAGAAGTTGCTTTTTCTGCCACTAGGGGGAGCTGCTGGTAGGAGGATCAGGACAAGGTCTCCAAACGAGGATGGCTGTTCACCAGGGAGGGGCCTAAACGCTTGAGTGCTAAGATCCTGGGCTGCGATCTTTCTGCCTTTGTCCAGTAGTGCGGTTTTTCAGCAGGGAGGGGTGAGCGTTCTTCCTAATCACGTCACCTTGGACCACCACAGCACACTCCCCTCAGTTGAGTCCACATGTGTTCCCTCACCACCCAGTCTAGCTCTCAAACCTTCCCCCATCTGTGTGTCTGACCCACTAGCGTGTGTCTCCATGGAACACCGGTAGTCTGAGCGTTCCCTGTTTGTGCACCTCTGTTCCATTACAAGTCCTCAAAAGAAGAGATGTCAGCCCTTCTATTTGTGGGGATCTCAGCCAGAAGAATGCTCACACTGGAGAGAAGGGGCCACTAGTGTTGGAGGATCTGGGGTTGGATCTTGGGGCCCAGGTGCAGTGCTGGGATCTCCCGGTGGTGTCCTGGACCTGGCAGGAGATCTGGAAACAGAGGTGGCCTGAGCTTGGGGAGGAGCCAGAAGCAGGGCTTCTGATAGGGCCTGAGAACCAGGAGCAGGGCTGTGGGGGTGTTGAGGCTGATCTGACCTGGAGTGGGGGTTCAGGGCCAAACAGGCAGCAGGCAGTTGGGACCTGGTGGGCAGAGTCAGGGCCATGCAGGGGGCCTATTGTTCCATCGGCTCGAGGACCAGATATTAAGTCAAATGAGCAGACATCAGTTCTAGTAGCCAGGGACCCGGAGTTTTCCCTTCAACCCCCAGGACCCACTGAAGCAGTTGCCCAAAGCCTTCCAGGTCAGAGCCCATGTGCTCAGATCCCACTGTGCTGTTTGGAAGGGGCACTTGGCTTCCATTCACTGGGTACATCTTAGTGGAGCCCCCTATTGCTCTGCTCCCTCCTCAACTTGGCGGGGGCAATATGAAGGCAGCAGCTGCAAAGCTAAGTCCCAAGCCAACCTGGAATCATACAGCTGAGAGCTCAGGATGGCTTTAGCTGCTGGCCTGTCCCCACCACACCTGTTGTCTGGTGCAATGACTCTGCACAGACTCCAGGCAGGTCCCCAATCTGTAGCAGCAGAGAGAGCTCTCTCACAGCTCAGCCACATAGGTTGCAGGGTGAACACAGTGCTACAGCACTTTATGCTGCTAATCTTCCCTGCCTGAGTGCTTTGATATTATCAAATTTATCCCCCCTGCTGCCTTTTTTCCCACACTGAGAGTCCCACATTGCTTCTCTGTGGTTTCACAATGTTCCTTCTTAGAATAGTTGTCTGTAGGTAGGCTCCTGCTTCCTTTTTACTCTTCTTTCCTTTGGAGTTGTGGGTCTGTGGGTTTGCCATTTTTTTTCCCCTCCTGGTGATTCCTTATGATGGTATCTCCAGGATAAACTCTTCCAGTGGCTGCAACTGGACCCGCACCTACTCCCACTGGCAACTATGGGGGAAGGTTTTCCTCCACTGAGAGGTGCGCTTGCAACTTGGTGGGTGCTGACTTCCTTCCCTGCAGTGGCTGTGACATGTCTGGAGACCAACAGCACAGACCAATCCCAGTGGTGCTTGCCTGGGGCTGCGGCTCTGGTGCAGGAAGTCTCATCCGGCTCTGCTCTGAATCTCTGGGCTCTGCATCCATTCTGCAGGCTTAAGCCCCCAAGACACCGGCAGCACCCTGTTTACTCTTCTTTCCTTGGGAACTGCGAGTTTACAGGCTGCTTCTAATCTGCCATTCTTTTCCCATTATGCATTTTTAATGAGAGGTAAGAAGATAAAAATATGTGGAATTCACGTGGAATATCTTATTCTCTCCAAATATTATGCTTGCATTCTTTTAAAATTTTCTGTTAAAGAATAGTGAGAGAAGGGGCTGCACAGTGATAACTATCCAAAATGAGGCTGTAGAGCTGCTATTGGGTGTCATCATAGCTCATAATTAATGCTTCAGGACATAATAAAAGAAGTGGGAATAACTTTTCTGTCGTAACAGAGTTGATTGGTTGATCTCAAAATGGTCTGTGTCAAGTTTAAGGCAAACTCTTTGGTGTCCTTTTAAGACCAGGCGAGCTGCGCCACTTGATGACTTCTCCTTAGACTACAACGTGTCAAACAACACCAATAGTATCATAATGTTGCTTGGCAATTATGGTTGAAACTGTCATGTTCACCCATACGTATATGTTCCTTCAGTTTGGTTGTCCATGGAACTGAGTGGAATGTGAGGGGAAGTGATTGATACTACTCCTAGGACAGATCCCTAAAATATCTTGCACAACTTATTTTCCTGGTCAGTACACCTGGAAATCAAGAGCTCTGAATTACAGACCCACACAATGAAAGGAACACAGTTCTCTCAGTTACTATTTACAGGAAAGAGCACAGAGGAACAACTTGACCAGCATTTATCTGGGATAAAAACAAGAAATAAACTTTCATTGTATTAAGAGTCATGAGACTTTAGGGTTTACTAGAGTGGCATAAACTAGCCTATCCTGACTCATATAGTATTGTCTTATTAGAAACAAGGTAGACTTGACTGCTCTCTGTTTTTTGATGTCTTGGAACTTTTATCATATTGTTTATTTAAAAAAAAATAAAATAAAGCATAGCCCAGAAAAGTGAATTATACCTGATTTAATACCTATTTGGAAATAAGTCAAACTAAATTGATTTTAGATTTCAGCCTTTTATTTATTTTTACCACAATTTAATTTTTCCCTCCAATATTCAAACACATTATAAGGAAACAGCATAAGAGGTATATATGCCTGTGTAGGCAAGTTCTTACATCACCAGATCATGAATTAGAGCTATTTGAAACTACACAAACTCTCTCAATTTCTTGGGAACAGATGTGTCATATGGTAAAGGTCTGGAATAATTGACCCTTAGACCCTATCTTTCTTCCTGGATTCTGGATTCTCAATATATACTTCCAATATTCAGAGATTTTTAAGTGAAAACTTTTTTACAACTCCATGCTAACACCTCTGAGATGAGAGTATTTTCCAGATAACATTGTTCAGTCTTGAAATATAGCTGCATATGTTATTTTCTGCATTTATATCTTACAGCTAGATAATAAGTTTCTATGGGACTAGGAACATGTCTTATTACTTTCATATTTCTGAATTTTCCTACAGAGTCTAGTTTAAAACATATTTATATGTGTAAACTTTGGGTGACTATGAGAAGGAGAAACTACTTGGTGGTTATCAATGCCAACGTGTGGTAAGGAAATTCTTGGGTATACCCTATTCAGTGTCAGCTTAGTTTTTAGTTATATAATATAGTTTCAGGCTTACAATAAGCTACCAGGCTCTATCATTTGCAAACTGCTATTTCTTTTTTATTGATTTCTACAGCATCGTCCTCTCCATTTTTTCTTACTTCCTGAGACACCTCTTTGGATTTGGAGAGCACATGTCTGTCATCTGGTTTCAGTTGAGCCAGCTTCTTGGCTTTCCCTCTTTAAAACTGAAGACAGTTACTCTACAGCTTTTTTCTTAACAACATTGTAGTATCAGCATTTCTACAGCAGGTTTCAATTAAAGCAAAAAGTCCTAAAATTCACATTTACATTTTGAAATAATGAGCTATAGTTACAAAAACAATCACTACTACATCATCATTGAGGAATGTGAACTGTCATAAAAACAAAGAATTTTCCAAAAATATCTTTGGCATTGATATTACACATGACTAGCAATGAGTTGTTAGTATTGTGGTGAGAGCAATATACCTACACAGAAACAAAGAAACAGCAAAAGAAGACTGGAATGACAGGTCTTTGTCCTTTAGAGGGTGTATGTGCTTTTGTTCTTGTGCTTTCAAATATCTTCCCTTTTTTGGTTGGAGGGGAGGTTACGATGCTACATAGATGAATCTTCAATAAATATATGAAATTGATTAGCAGACCAAGAGCATAATTTATGTTATTTCAAGTCCATATTATAGGGAGTTCCAAATTTCAAGATCTTATTATGATGAGTTTCTACTTTATGCTTCTATGAGATAAAATGTAGAATCATTAAGTAGAAAATTAAAGGTGACATCATTTTCATCAGCTTGTGCTTAAGCAGAAATTCTATCCAGGTCAAGTTACTCAGGTTCACAGACTATAGAAACACATATTTATTTACCAGAGTGTAAGTGATATGCAAAATTCAGAATGAAGACATACTACAAAACACTCATAATTTGCAATATTATTTTTATTAATCACTAGTATTTAATCAAAAAACATACTTATAGTTTTATAAAGCAAGAACTATTTAGTACTTATTAGTTACAAAACACAGCATAACAGCTCTAGAAAAAGAAACTCAAAGACTTATTTACATGCATTATAGATGAGAATATAAAACCTGTCTATAAATCAGGTTTTGAATTTTACTATAATTGTGCTTTTCAAAGTAGATAATTAAATTGCTATGTCTTTGGGAAAAGGTCAGCCTGTTGGGATAGCACAGATTAATCTCTCTAGGGCATTTGCTCTTAATAACCATGAATCGTTGTTTCATAAGCTTGAAGGCTTGGCAAGATTCCACCCAGCCTAAAATACTTTGAAAATGACAGGAATTCACTAAGAAATACTCTAATAGTTTTATTTAATCACCAATTAACCTGCATAAGCACCTTTGTGTTATCATCTAGCAGTAATCTACACTATGATCAGATATTTGGGAAAATGAGAAGATGCAGCCTCCTGGGTTTCTTTGTTCATTTCTGTGTTTGGTTTGCTATTGGTGCCCTGAGCTAGATGTAGAGAGCAAAAGATATGAACTCAGGGTCAGACAGAATAAAACCTCTAAATCTATAAATTAGTATTGAACATCTGTCACCTGATTTTGTATTTCTGTTATAATGTTTCCATGAGGTACTATTATACAAATAAGAATAATTTTTTTCGTACAACTTCTTAAGAGTCCTAAAAGATTTTTTCTAACAAATAATGACAAAACTTATGTCTAAACAAGAAAAATTAAAGTCTTTTCTTGAGAAAATGTCAGTCTCAAACACTCTTAAATGAGGCAAAAACAAAAACAAAAAACCAGATAATTTGATACTAAATTATCTAATATAAATATTCTTATGTTGGCGGGATTATCCAGCATCCCATTCATATAGCCTAAGAGAAAAAGAATAAATTGATGATAAATCATAAGGGAAATATGCCATTTTCTAAAGGAGGACTATTAGAGAACTAAATACAATTCATACATCTTTTTAAAGTTGTGAACCCAAATTTTTCTAAATTCTACCAACATACTCTTAAATTACTAATAAAAAAATCTGAATCCTACTTGGAAAAAGAAAACTTTTTCATGTAATTGTTATTGGTATATCTTTGATCATTCTTTTTCAAAAGTTTATTTAACAGAACAGGAATCTCCATTGCTTAAGATAAGGGCTGATTCTGAAATGATGCCTGTTTCTCCTTACTGGCCATTAAGCAGCTTACACTTTTGTAACATTCTCTGATTTTTCTAGAGATATTAAAGAAGGTTGTCCTTGATGTTTGGAGAAAGTAGTCAGTCTCCCATCCTAATGCTTTCAATATGTGTGTTGGCATCAACACTTTGCATTCCTAAGAAAAACGGGTTTAGGATCTTAGGATGACAGTATTTAAGAGGAAGGAACAAACTTAGAGACTATTTTCTAGGAAAAAGTCATAATTATTTTATTACTCTTAATTGACAAGGTTTATAACAAGAACAAAAATGTAATTGCTTTATTCTCTGGGTTATTCAAAGCTCTTTTCTTGGCTGTACTAGTCCATTAGGGCTGCTATACAAAATGCCATAAACTGGGTAGCTTACAAACAAAGAAATTTATTTCTCACAGTTTGGGAGGCTGGGAAACCCAAGATCAAGGTGCCAGAAGATTTGGTGTATGGTGAAGGCCCACTTTCTGTTTAAAGACAGCAACTTCTCATTGTGTCCTCACATGATGAAAGGGATAAAGGAGCTCTTTGGGGCTTCTTTTATAAAGGCATTAATACTAATCATAAAACCTCCACTCTTATGATGTAATCACCTCCGAAATACTCTACCTTTTAATACCATCACATTGGGGGTTAGGATTTCAACATATGAATTGACAGGGGGTGGGGGGGGATAAACATTCAATTCATTGTATTGGCATGTATAAATTGTACCTTAACTTAAACAATAATTTTCTTAATTGATTTTGATTTAATTATCTCTTTGCCTGTGAGCATAGGCTGTTGAGGACTGTGTGTTATCACAATTCAAAAATGAAGAGATGACCATTGTTGTTACATGATAATATCAACTTGAAAAGTTTTACTATTTAGTAAATTTTTGCCTACTAGAACATCTGTTCTGAACCATATTTTGGACTAATATTTTCTTATCAGTACTAGTTCAACTCATCACCATTTAATATTTATTTTATTTTTTATTATTATCATTAACAAGCCCTTTTTATCACTTGCTGACAGAGAGATTTTTTTAAGCAGACATTTATTACTTTTTAAAACTGTATTCCTGGTCAGTTGCCAGCATTATACAAAATACTCTAAATAAATGTGAGAGCAATTTCAGTTATTCATGAATTCATGAAGCTAATGGCCAGCTGTAGCTGCACATACGTTGCTCAATCATATTTTTCACCTATTTACTATAATCTTACACATGCTGACTAATATCTTCATGGTCTTCTCTTAGTATTTATGCCTTTGTACAATTAGTAAAATTTATTCTGCATTTCCTATTTGGTAACACCTCCTCAAATTTATCTACAAATCAAAAGGAGTGCTTCTAATATAAAATGATCATAATTTTTACTGGGCTTACAAATCACACATGTATTATAATATAAAACATGTATTGTATATTGTCAAAATATACAAAGGGCATTCAACTTTTGAGAAACTTCTGTACATTTTATGAGCGTCTATGTAAATGTGTTTGACTTTAATTTTAAGAATAATTTTAAAGAATTCCTACTTTTGTTTACTGTTTATTTATTTAATGACTGGAACTGTCACATTCATTCTAGTCTATGTCTTACAAAATGGTAAAAAAAAAAAAAAAAAAAGAGTACTTCACCCAAGGCTGTTTGGGTCTAAAATTAATTTTATTTCTCTGCTAGATCATTTAATACTAATTCCTTTGTATCTCCCCACCCTGTTTTGGATCATTTGTTCCTTTTGACATTATTAAACTCATTAGCCTGAGAATTATTGTTTAAAATGTGTTTTCATGTGATGACAGCAATCCACAAAGTCATTTGTACATTGTTATATCCAAAATTCAGTGATTACCACTAAGGTAATCATTCTACCTTTAATTATGCTGCCTACAAAGGCTTACAATAGCTTCGGTTCTAAACAGAACATTCCTTAAAGCAATTCACCTCAAACTATTAAACTAAGAAATTAATGGTTCTGTCTACTGTGGCTGTTTCTGGAAGATTACTTGAATAAGATAAAGTTTTGTGTAAAGCACTTTCTTTTTCCTTTGTCCTTGGCTTGCAATCTATCATGAAGTTTGATGACCTTCCTCCAACTCATCATTCTGATCAAAGTTTCCCACTTGTACATAAAACTGTAGCTGCTTCCTGATGTCTGCATAGTAGTTGAATGTGTGTGTGCATGTACGTTTGTATAAGACAGAAAGGTTGTTGCACGATGAATAGTGTCTTAAGGAGTCATATGACAACAATAAAAAGTATAGATAATAAAAGAAAAATAAACCAGCTTTTGGCCTCTGGCTTTTATTCTTGTGCCTAGAACACACACTGAGAATTTACCCAGTCATCTTTGTCTGGAAGACCCCTGCAGAACTTGCTTTTAGTGCTTTATTCCAATAACACTTTAAGGAGAGGGTCATATTATTATTCCTATTTTGCATATATACATGGTTAGAGAAGTCTCCCTGAAATTTTTGAGGTAATTAGTAACATTTTTTAACTTACCTAATCTTTTTTTGGGAGAGGGGGTTCTTGATTGCATAGCTTATACTAAGTATTTAAAAAGAGAAATATTCCACAGAGAATACAAGCATATTTACTCAACTTTAAAATATGATAAAGCTTATAAACACTGGGAAAAAATAAAAACACTGCTTGAAAGCATTGGAAGGCAAGCAAAAGTAAGCAGAAATTAAATGGGAGTCTACTCTTAGAAGAATTAATAAAGCAAATCTACTAGATATGTAACTGGAGCCCCAAAAGGAGAGAAGAGAAATAAAGGGGGAAGAATTAAGAAAAAAATGGTAAAAATTTTTCCAATATTGGTAAAAATCAAATCACTGAAAACAAAACATAAAGAGAAAATTTTGAAATTAATCAAAAAAAAAAAACCAAGACATTAAAAACAGGGTTTCAAAACACAAATTATTGCAGACTTCTAAGAAATAATGGAGGGCATAAGATAGTGTAAAGACACTTCAAAGGGCTGAGAGAAAAAGCTGTTAAGTCAGAAATCTATTCCTGTTGAAAATAACTTTCAAAAAGAAAAGTGAGATACAGACTTTTTTTTGTTTCTTTTTTATTTCAAAATATTAAGGGGGTACAAATGTTTTTGTTACATAGATACCTTTTATAATGCTTAAGTCAGAGTTTTTAGTGTGCCCCTCACCTGAATAGTATTCACTTTACCCAATAGGTAGTTTCTCTCTCTTCCCCTCCTCCTCCTCCCCCTTTTTGATTTTCTATGACCTTCGCATATCTTTGTGCCAGTGTATGCCCATCAATTAGTTCCCAATTTTAGAGAGCACACGTGGCATTTGTTTTTCCATTCCTGAGATACTTCACATAGGATAATGGCATACAGTTTCATCCAAGTTGCTGCAGAAGACATTTTTTCATTCCTTTTTATGGCTAAGTAGTACTCACATTTTCTTAGTCCACTCATGAATTGATGAACACTTAGCTTGATTCCACATCTTTGCAATGTTGAATGGTGCTGCAATAAACATTCAAAAGCAGATGTCTTTTTAATAAAATTACTTCTTTTCCTTTGGGTAGATACACAGAAGTGGGATTGCTGGGACAAATGGTAAGTTTACATATCCATTTTTTTGAGAAATCACCATACTGCTTTCCATAGAGGTGATACTAATTTGTAGTCCCACCAACAGTGTGTAAACATTCCTTTCTGTCTGTATCCTTGCCAGCAGCTCTTGTTTTTTTTTGACTTTTTAATAATGGCCGTTCTGAAAGAGGTAAAGTGACATCTCATTGTGGTTTTAGTTTGCATTTCCCTGATGATTAGTGATGTTGTACATTTCTTCATATGTTTGTTGGTCATTTGTCTATCTTCTTTTGAAAAACTTCTGTTCATGTCTTTTATCCACTTTTAAATGGAGTTGTTTGCTTTTATCTTGATAATTTGTTTGATTTCATTATACATTCTGGATTTTAGCCCTTTATCAGATGTAAAGTTTGCAAATATTTTCTCCTATTCTGTAGGCTGTCTATTTGCTCTGTTGATTATTTCCTTTGCTGTGTGGAAGCTTTTTAATTTAATCAAATCCTATTTATTTGTTGTTGTTGTTGCTTTATTTGCCTTTGGGGTTTTAGTCATGAATTCTTTGCCTAGGCCAATGTCTAGAACAGTTTTTCCTACATTTTCTTCAAAAAGTTTTATGGTTTCGTGCCTGTCATTTAAGTCTTTTATCCACCTGGAATTAATTTTTGTATAGGTTAAGAGATAGGGGTCCTGTTTCATTCTTCTGCATGTGACTATCCAGTTTTCCCAACAACATTTATTGAATAGGATTTCATTTTCCCATTGTATGTTGTATGCTTCATTGATGATCAGTTGTGTTATAGGTAGATGGTTTTATATCTGGATTCTCTATTCTGTTCCATTGGTCTACATCTGTATGTTTATGCCAGGACCACAGTTTTGCTTACCATAGGCTTGCACTATAATTTGAAGTCATGTATGTGATGCCTCCAGATTTGTTCCTTTTACTTAAGATTGTTTTGGCTATTCAGGCTCTTTTTGGGCTCCAAATGAAGCGTAGAATTATTTTTTCTAGATCTGTGAAATATGATGATATTATTTTGATGGGTATTGCATTGAATCTGTAAGTCACTTTGGGAACTATGCACATTTTAACACATTAACTGCCACACTAGAGGAAAAAAAATTTTCCTTAGGGCCACAGTGTTTTATTATAAAAATAGAATAAAAACTTCAAAAACAAAGTGATCCTTTCTAATTTAATGAAAAATTTGTTATTTTTTTATTGTTTTCTGTACATCAGTTATATGCAAGTAAATTGTCAATATTAATTGTAACAATAACAACATCAACAAGTAAGATTTCATGAACCAAATGCAGGCCCTGGGCTCAAAACTAGCATGAGTTAAATACAACTCACATGGCTGTTAATGTGTTAACAAGGTTGATTCTACCAATCCATGATCATGAGATGTTTTTCCATTTGTTTGTGTTATCTGTGATTTCTTTCACTAGTGTTTCATAGTTCTCATTGTAGAGATCTTTCACCTCCTTGATTAAATGTTCCTAAGTATTTTATTTTTTTGTAGCTATTGTGAATGCTATTGAGTCTTTTATTTGACTGTCAGCTTGACCATTATTAGTACATAGAAATGTTACTGATTTGTGTACATTGGTTTTGCAACCTGAGACTTTGCTGAATTTATTTATCAATTCTCAGAGTCTTTTGAAGTCTTTGGGATTTTTCTAGATACAAGATCATATCATTAGCACAAAGTGATAGTTTGACCTCCTTTTTCCCAATTTGGGTACCATTTACTTCTTCCTCTTGCCTTAGTGCTCTGGCTCGGCCTTCCAGTACTATGTTGAATAGAAGTGGTCACAGTGGGCACCTTTGTCCTGTTTCAGTTCTTAGGGGGAATGCTTTCAATTTTTCCCCATTCAGGATGTTATTGGCTATGGGTTTATTGTATAGGGCTTATATAATTTTGAGGTATGTTCTATCTATGCCTGGTTTGTTGAGGGTTTTTATCATGAAAGGATACTGGATTTTATCAAATGCTTTTTCTGCATCTATCGAGATGATCATATGGTTTTTGTTTTTGCTTCTGTTTATGTGGTGAATCACATTTTTGCATATGTTGAACCATCCTTGCATCTCTGGCATGAAAATCACTTGATCATGGTGAATTATTTTTTGAAGTGTTCTTGAATTAGGTTTGCTAGCATTTTGTTGAGGATTTTTGCATACATATCCATAAGGGATATTGGTCTGTAGTTCTCTTTTTTTGTTGTATCCTTTCCTGGCTTTGGTGTCAAGGTGATACTGGCGTCAGAGAATGAGTTAGGAAGGATTCCCTCCTTAATGCAATGGATTAATTTGTGTAGGATAGGTACCAGTTCTTCTTTGTAGGTCTGGTAGAATTCAGCTATAATCCATCTGGTTCTTTACTTTTATTTTTTTGTCAGAGTCTTTTTACTACTTCAATCTTGCTGTTCGTTATTGGTTTGTTCAGAATTTCTATTTATTCCTGATTGAGTCTTGGGAGGATTGTGTTTTAAGGAATTTATCCATTTCCTGTATGTTTTCTAGTTTATGTGAGTAGAGATTTTCATAATATTCATGGATAATGTTTTGTATTTCTGTGGTATCAGTTGTAATATCTCTTTTTTCATTTCTGATTGAGCTTATTTGGGTCCTTCTCTTCTATTTCTGGTTAATCTTGCTAGAGGTCTATTGATTTTGTTTATCTTTTCAAAGAACTGACTTTTTGTTTCATTGATCATTTGTAGTTTTGTTTTGTTTTGTTTTCATTTAATTTAGTTCTGTTCTGAGCTTTGTTACTTCTTGTCTTCTCCTGGCTTTGGGTTTGGTTTGTTCCTCCTTTTCTAGTTCCTTGAGATGTGATATTAGGTTGTTGATTTGTGATCTTTTTAACTTTTTTATGTAGGCTTTTAAGGCTATGAATTTTCCCCTCAGGATTACTTTTGCTGTATCCCACAGATTTTGATAGCTTGTTTGTCTCCTTTGTCATTCAGTTCAAGGAATCTTTTGATTTCCATCTTAATTTCATCATTGACCCAAGGTTCATTCAGTAGCAGTTTGTTTAATTTCCATGACTTTGTGTAGATTCGAGTGTTTCTCCTGGAATTGATGTCTAGTTTTACTAGAAGGCACTGTGCTCTGAGAATATGCATGGTGTGATTTTGATTTTTTTGAATTTGTGATACATGTTTTGTGGTCTAAGATATGAACAGTCTTGGAGAATGTCCCACATGATGATGATAAGAATGTCAATTCAGTAGTTTTTGGGTAGAATGTTCTGTAGGTGTCTGTTACATCTATTTGTTCTAGAGTCCTGTTTAAGTCCAGTGTTTCTTTATTGATTTTCTGCTTTGATGATCTGTCTAACTCTGCCAGTGTGTTGTTGAAGTCCCTAACAATTACAATGCTGGCTAACAGCACACTTGTCAGCAGAGACCTTACAAGCCAGAAAGGATTGGGGCCCCATTTTTAGTCTTCTTAAACAGAACAACTGTCAGCCAAGAATTCTGTATCCTGCAAAACTAAGTTTCATAAATGATGGAGAAATTAAGACTTTTCCAAACAAGTAAATGCATAGGGAATTTGTCATTACTAGACCTGCCCTACAGGAAATACTCAGAGTTGCATTATACATGGAACAGCACAATAGATACCCACCAGTGTAAAAACACCCAAAATTAAAGCTCACAGCTCTAATAAAACAATAGCACAAAAGGGAAAACAAAACAATAAGGTATCACCCAACATGATGAACAGAACAGAATCCCAAATATCAATACTAACACTTAACATGAACAATCTGAATGCCCCACTTAAAAGTCACAGACTGGCTGAATGGATGACAAAACACAACTGAAGTATCTGCTGTCTCCAGGAAACACATCTAACCCACAAGGATTCACACAGACTTGAGGTGAAGGGATGGAAAAAAATGTTTCACACAAATGGAAACCAAAAGAGAGCAGCCATTCTCATATCAGATAAAACAGACTTTAAATCAGCAATGGTTAAAAAAAGACAAAAATGGCCATTATATAAGGGTAAAGGGAGCAATTCACCAAGAAGACGTAACAATTCTAAATATATATGCACCTTACCCAGGTGCTCCCCAATTCATAAAGCAAATCCTACCAGATCTAAGCAAAGAGATACAGACTTTTACATATAAGCATAAACTAACATAATTCGTCATCATCAGAACAGCCCTATAAGAAAGGCTGTAGAAAATTCCTTAGGACACTGGGAAATTATACCATATTGAAACCTATATCTTCAGGAGGGAAAAAGAAAACACTGGAAATAGTAAATATGTGAGTAAATGTATTATATACCTTTTGTTCCTCTAAATTTAAAATATATATATAATTTTAATAAAAAGTCTAAATTTACAGTTATTTATATAACTGTAACACATCAGAGAAGTGTAGCAGTGAGGGTGGAGGGGGTGAGGTAAATAGACCTACATGGCTGGGGTTTCTTAAATTTTATATGAAGTGGTGTAGTTTTAACACTGAGTAAGCTGTGTGATGTTAAAGATACATATCAAAATTCCTAGGGTAATCACTAGAAAATTCTGCAAAGATATTTAACTAAATTAAATAGATAAATAAAAACAGAATTCTTAAAAAATGCAATAACACAAAATATGGCAAAAAATCTTGGATAAAATGAACAAACTCTTTGAAAAATCAACATACCAAAACTTATACAAGATTAATAGAAAAATTTCATATATATGTGAAATTAAGTTATTTATCAAAAACTTTCTCACAAAGAAAAGTTATGGCCCCAGACGGGTTCACTGGTGAATTCTATCAAACATTTAGGGGAAACATAATATAAATCTTATACAAACTTTTAAAGAATATTAAGTAGGAAAAAATTACAATTTCTCTAATGTAACAATAATTTCCCTGGTGACAAAAACAGACAAAGTCATTACAAGAAAAGAGAGCTATAGACCAATATCCTTTGTGATCATAGATGCAAAAATTCTCTACAAAATATCAGCAAATTTAATTCAGCAATGTGTGTTAAATCAACATGATGACCAAGTGGGGAATCATACAAAGAATGCAAAGTTTGTTTAACATTTTTAAGAAGTCAATGTAACTTACTATATTAACAGAATAAGAGGAAAATCATTTTATCATTTCAATAGATGAAGAAAAACCCTTCAAAGCTATTCAATATTCATTCATCTAGTAGCTCTGAGAAAATAAAAATAGAAGAGAGTATCTTCAATTTTTTGAAAGAAAAATGTAGACTACCTGCCACTAACATGATATTTAAAGGTCAAAACCAGACCACTTTTCCCATAAGCCCAATATTCTATATCAGTCTGAGGCAAGTGTTTCTGCCTGCATCACTTTTATTCAACACTGTATTGAAAGTCCTTCCCAATGCAATAAAGCAAGGCAAAGAAATACTAGGCAAATAGTTATGAAAGAAGGTAGCGTACACTCTATTCATAGATGACATTTTAAAAAATGTAGAAGATATTAAGGTATCTACAAAACAAAAACTAGAACTAATAAGAGAATTTAGCAAAGTCACAGAATACAAGGTTGATATAAAAATTAATTACGTTTAAGTATAATAGCAGAAAATAATTAAAAATTAAGCTGAAAAATAAAAATTAAAAAAGGTATTTATGGTAGCATCAAATAAAACCAAAATATTAAGAATAATTTTAAGAAAAGAAATGTAATGTCTTTACACTAAACATAACAAAATATTGCTTACAAAAATTAGAGGATGCCTAAATAAAGGAAGAGATATACAATAATGAATGAGATATAATGAAATCTTATAATTCAATAATGAAATGTCAAACAACCTATTATAAATGGGCAAACTGCTTGAGCAGATATTACATATAGGAAAGTACATAAATGGCCAATGAACATACGAAAAAGTGCTCAAAATCATTAAGCAAATGCAAATTAAAACTACTATGAGATACCATTACACAGCTACTAGCATGGTTAAAATCAAAAAGATGAAAGCACTAAATTTTGATGAGGATGATAAGCAACTAAAACTCTTATACATTATTTGTGGTATTGTAAAATGAAAAACATCTGGCAATTTCTTATATAGCTAAACATACATCTACTCTATGACCCTTCTGAGTTACTCCACTAGGAGAGGTAGTCAGTTTAGTTCTTATTTTTCCTTGCTGATTTAGAATACATTTTAAAATACTGCTGTTACTCACAACTTCTTCTTCTGAAGTCCAGAATGTCCTCCATATTCCTTATCTCCAAATCCTGTTTATCCTTTACTGCCGTATAGATGTACATTAATGATTTCACTGACAAGTTTTCTCCCTCAGACTATTTTATGCCTTTCTACTTAGTGTTTAATTGATTATTTTGAATACCTATATCACATCCTGGCACCAGAGTTTCTTGACCTTTTCAACTGCAATGACTTATAATTAAAGAGTTGCCAACTTGCAAAGCCTCATCTCAAAACTTGCCTGAAGTTGGAACTTGAATTATTTTTCTGTGAATTACAGATTTTAATTCTTTTCACTTTCCACTTTCACATCTGCCCCAGGGTTTTTTGACTCTCTGCTCTCATTGTGACCTCTGATCCTTCAGCACCTGCTCATTTTCCTGGTCTTTTTCTTTCTTCACTTCTTGGGACATAGCACCAGTCCTTGAAACTGGAGACTTCCCATAAATGTTTGTTAAACTGATTTGAATTCACTCACCTCTATGGTTTGGCTGAACATTGTGATCTGTCATCTCAAGGTCCCCTTTACAGCACTCCAGAATCACTCATCTCCTTGGCCTGCACTGCATTCCTGAACACTTAATCACGCCTACCTGTGGTTTCCTCTGTTCTCTCCTCCACTTTGTTGAAAGTTGATGTATAAAGTCCATACACATAACTGATTACATACAATAATTACTGTACCTAAGCTCAGATGGCCCTACCTGTAGCTCAATAGTCCTTATATTCATCTTGCGTTCTCTTCTTACTCTGTCTTCCACAGAGCTATTCCAATCTTTTTAAATATTTTTTCAAACTCTTGTCCTATACCCTTCTTTCTGAGTAAAATAATGGCTCTCCTGTTATCTAGCATAATACTTCAATGTTTGATCCCTTTTTTATCCTGGCATCTACAAAAGAGAAGGTTTTATCAATAACTCCCCCACCATACCTCCCTATGCATTTTTGGTACTGTTTGCATTAGCTCCTTTTCTTGTTTCTATAAGGTTACCCAGATCTCCTGTCTCAAATAGTAAATAGCCTCTTTTCTTCCTCAAAATATATGTTTCCATGGTACCCTCCTACCAACACACTATTATTCTAATGAGTTAAGAGACAAATCTGCACTTACCATTTCTATTTCTTCAATTGTAAAATTGTAAAATTACTCCCTGGTCCCTTAACCACTTAAGTCTCACTATTTACAGTAACTGCTATCAGAAAGACTACCTATGACCTTTCACCAAAATCAGTGTTTTTTTCTCCATTTTCTTCCATTTTGAATTGCCAAGATATGGGATATTCTCACTTCCTATTTCAAAATTGTGTCTTTGACATGGCTTCTATGCCCCTGCATTACCTAGATTACCTTTTATCTTGTATTTTGTCCTTAAATATTTTCTTTACTGATATTTTTTTCTTCTCTACTTTCTTCACTTCCTTCTCTTTCATCTTGCTCTCCTTTTTAAAAAGGATAAGGGCTAGCATAGCAGTTGGGCTTATCTAGTTCAAAATAGTAAAATAAGTAAAATACATTTTTAATGAAGAATTTATTTAAAATGCAAAAAGAAATCAAGATAAGATTTAGAATAAAATATACTTTGTTTTCTGATGGTTAATATATTTCTGTCTATATGCTCATATAAATAAGATATATATATAAAAAAAACATATCCATACATATGACAATAGAAATTGAGCAAATTATACATTATGCTTGGCCACAATGCCCAAGTAATTCGATTATTTCTAATCTATCTATCCCACGTTGATAATGGTGAGATTCTTTCTTACTAATATCTGGAACCTGTACTTCTATATACATATCTTCCATTATTTTGTTTCCTATATCTCTTCTACTTTGTCTCATTCTGAGAGAAATATTATTTTCTAACTAATTTGGAACTCTTCATCTGGAATTTATAGAAACTCATTATATAGAACAAAGCCTTTTCCAGAGTGCCTCACAAAGCCCAGCAACTATACTTCTAACACCGTAGCTATTTCTGTTTATAATTGCTACTGCATTTGTCTGAGGAATTTCTTCACCATGGTTTCCCGTCTCTCACTTCCAAATCTTCCCTGGCAACAGAAGTGACAACTTAAAGCTGACTACCCTAATCAAAGGCTGCCTCACTTCTCTTTGCTGTCTAGCTTTTCTCTGCCACCTCTACCAGGATTAAACTATAATCAGGTTATTTTCTTCTCAGTGAATCAAATTTGCTCCCATCCATTCACCATATAAACTCTTAATTCTTTTTCAAAATTTTCAAAATTCTTCATAAACTTCATAAACTAGACTAAACTTGTGTATTAATCTTATTTTCATTCCAACTCACAGTGCTCTTTCATCACATAGATTTCACTACCCCAACACAGCATGAGGATTCCTGTGAGCACATGCTCTTTAATGGGGTTTACTTCACCTCAATGACTCTTCCCTCTTGCCTTCATTATTATTAACACTATGTATTATTCATGGCTAAGTCACCCCAGCTCACCAAATAACTATTCCCCAATTATTATGTCATTCTCATCCTCCCTTTCTCTGGTAACATTTACTCTGTACCGTCACCGGGTATTTGGGCAAAAATATTGTATTCATTTTTTCAACTAAATTGTAAAATTCCTGCTGTCAGGTGCTTTATTAAATAAAGATATTTATTGACAGAAGGGAAGTAGACTTATATTTTAATTGCACATTTACAGCACCTAAAATATTATATATTCAGGAGTGTTTGCTATGTGCCAGATGCTATCCTAAATACATTTAATCCTCACAACCACACTCTACAGTTGTTGTTATTAAATCCATTTAATAAATGAGAACTGAGGTTCAGAGAGGTTAAATCTCCAAGGTCATACAGCTAATCAAAATCAGCTATGTTATATTGCAAAGCTCATAATCCTTCCATTATACCTGGAAGATTCCAAATACTTGTGAAGTGATTGTTTTAAATGAAAAGACTGTGGGTTGGTTTAATATGATGTGAAGTATTTATATATAAATATTCTGCCTGGCTTTGAGTCTACACTCTGAAAAGAATCTTCTTTCTGCTAGTATTGTTTGTTGGCAGTGAATATCTTTTCTGGTCTGTTTTGTTTTGCCCAAAAGTGCCATTGTAACATGAGAAGCTCCATATAATCAAAGTTCAGATTTTTACTATTTTGTAAAGAAACTGTAAGATTAAATAATTGATAATAAGACACTTTCAAGATGTACTGAAAAATTTTGATCTTACAATGGCAAGCAACAAAATAATAAAACTAGAACACCTTGAAAATCTGCTAGTATTGTTTAGATGAGATGAATAAATCACTGACATTTTACTAATAAGGTGGTTTAAAGGGAACTATGTTCCATTTATATCTATGTTTACCTCACAGAAAATGTGAAAAATAGCAAATAGGGATAAAGTTAAAAGAAGTCATTACAAAAAACTTACAATTGTACTTTCTGCAAATAAAATATGTTTTCACCCTCAGAGTGGAGGAAAAAATTGAGAGAACTTCACAGAACAACAAAAAAAGTCATATAAGTAAAAAAAAAAAATGGGTCAGAGAAGTAGCATTTGAACTGCATCAGTTAGAAATATTCCTGAAAAAATATATATGAAAAATAACCCATGATGAAAGAATAGTTTGGCTATGGAGTTATTAGATCTGAAACCTTCAAATCAGATTATGTCAGTATATCTGAATGACATTTAACTTCAGACTGCTAAAGGGAAATGCAATGGATGAACAAAGGAATTTAGAACTTTTGTGGAGGCTAATATGTGTGGCTGAGAAACCCTAAGAGTCTTTCTTCTTCTTGGAATGGTGGGTATGATTATGCAATGCCATCTGAGATTTTAAACAGAATGAATTCCGTTTTACTTTCATTTTAACCACTTACGTCTTCTGTTATTAGTGAATCAGCTTGAATTTTCTTTTCCTTGCCCTGGTTAAAGGTCTTGAGAGGCCTGTGTGAATGCTGTTTATTTTGTTTGGAAACACATCAGAACTGAAGGCCTATGGGGTCTTCCAACACCTGGAACATTAACCTGAAGCTCATGATATCAGGGCATCGCACCAAATTGCCTACTGTGTTTTGTTTCCAATGACTTTCACAGCAATCACTCCAGACATAGGGAGGTGTTGATATCCGTCATCCTTTATTATTCCCTTCATTCTGGTGGCTGTAGAAGACATTTTTTTCCCTACTAAAAGAAGAAGACAGAGCCTCAAGTTAGAGAAAGGAAAGAAAAGCAAACTAACTGATATCAAGGGACTTGGAGGCAAATAACTTTCTGTATGAGAATAAGGAAAGAAACACGACAGAGATGACAAAAAGACCTATCTTTCTGTCAACAATCTTGCTTTAGTTCTGCTGAGATCCATTAGCAGCTGTGAAGTGTGAAAATTAGGAGCTGAAGCACAGATGATATTTTAAGGCTGAGAATGCAGTAAGCTTTCACGTTTTCTTACCACATTCCCTTTTATGCCATTGAACATGTTATTCATACTATTTTTTAAATGATTTCTCAACAGATTCAAATATTGCCCCAGAAGTCTGATCAGGGAACTGACCTGGTTCAGAGTTGTAGCATCAGGGGCCTATTTTCCAAGAGATTCTTTCAAGGGGACGGGGAAGGAAGCAGATGTTTTCCATCAACAACTGATGCTGGAGAGCTACCATTACTCCCTTCCTAACCACATGCTCTAGGCCGTAATCATGTACTCCCTTCTTCTGCTTTCATAGACACAGCAGCATGTCATAATTCAAATCCTGTCTTGTTGACACAGCTTGCTTCAGCTGTTCACATAGCAAATTGTTTGTTCACTGAAACCGAAGACACAGCAGCTCTTTGTAGAATGACTAAAAGGAGCTGCAGATTTCTGGATGATGTTTGCAGTTGAGTGTACTGCTGCTGCATGGGGGTCCAGAAACATTACACAAATATGTTTACATTCTTTTAGTCCCAGCTACATATGGGGTATTTCCATTGCTGCATTAGCTAAAACAGGGCCTGTGCATCCTTTGGTGAGACTTTGCTAAAGCCTCAGACTACTACTGGAGCAACTTGATCAAATACCTTTCTGGACTAAAAATACAGCCTTGTCAAATGAAAGAACAAAAATAAAATAGCAAAGGCAACCAGGACTATTACATGGGATATAAAATCTATCTCTTATATATCATTGGCATCACTTTTGAGTAAACTGAGCACATCCTTTGTCATATACATTTACTTATACTAAGGGGCAACTTATTTAGGTTATTTACCACCAATTATATTATTTTGGGTGTTCACCTCATAAAATGTGGTTGTCATTAGTAAACTCACGGCAACAAGGCTTAGTGTATAGAAAAACCGACATAGAAAGTCAAATGCCTGGTCTCATCCCAGCTACACACAAATTATATAACCTGAACAAATTCCCTGTAAGATTTAGTTTCCTTATCTAAAGAGATGGATCTAAACTATCTCAAAGACCTATTTAAGTTTTTAAATTCCACTTCTCTAAATTAATGCTTAGTAATCAAAGCTGCAAACCAGTGCATTTGCAATCTGATCATCTTTCCAAATGATTACTAATACTTTTCAAAGACAAAGTCCATGTGCCTAATTTTCTCTGCTCTTCTAAAGGTGGGGTATGTACACGGAGAAAATTTTCCCATGATAAGTGGGCAATTTTGTATAATCATCTTGCTTTCTTTCCATTCCACTCTGATTGTTTAAGTGCAGGACTCTATACATTTTCTGGTAGATATTTTCGGTTTTTGGTCGATCTGCCAATTCCCCGCTACCCCCCAAACCAATTCCTTTATATCACACCCGGAATTATCTTTAAAAAACCATTTCATCATTTCATTCCCCTTTTCCCGCATATGAAATATTTCTCTGTTGCCCGTTAAATTAAGTCCAATTTTTTGATCTAGCTTTTAAAGCCTTCATATGTATATGGTTGAAATCAATGCCCAAAGAGCCAGGGTAGTTTCCTCATTGATGGAGCTGTATTTCTTTCATTTCTACCTCTGTGGTTACTTTTTCCCCCTCATGTCATTTACATACCTTGATTTTCTTTTCTCTTATACTTTACTTAGCTGGGTTCTGCTCATTCTTCAAAGCTCAGTATAAACTTTCTCAGGCTACCTTCTGCTGGCATCTCACAGGACTCTTTAGTTTCTATTGCTTTTCTTTGTATTAATAGTCAATAGTCAAATAAAAGATATTTTAGAGTGACAAAAGTTAGTGTTTCTCCCTCCCACCCAAATCTGGAACCAAATGAAATAAATGGAACTTGAGTTAACATCTTTATTACAAGAAAAGGTTGAATTGGAAGTTGTGCCCTAGACCTAAGGCTGCCATGAATTTGGCATTAATTATTTAAGCCCAAGTTTGGACACCCACACCATACAGTCTGACAGAGAGCTGACCAGAGTACATTCTCCCTGCCAGCAGACCCATGGGACAAGATCCCATGAGGAAGAAACCGAGCTTCCTAAATTCCCCAACCAGATGAGCCTCTCCTCTACCCCTGGGGTCAGAGAAAAGCCATTAGTATTTTTCTATGTGAAGTTTCCTCCATGTAGAAAATCAGTACATGTACTTCTTGGTCAGTATAAAAGGTTATACACATATTTACTTTGTTAGTGCTTTACACATATTAAACACGTCTTCTTAATTAGATGCGGAGCCTGAAGAGGGCAGGAACCACTATCTGAATTTCTTTTCCATGCCTCACAATGCCAGGTGCAAAATATTTGCTCAAAATTTAATTGTTTCCTGATTGCTTAAGAGATTCATCCATTCTTTGTTTTTTTAGTTAAAATGTATATTATGGGTTTGTGTGTGCATGTTGAATGTGAACAAAAATAGATATTTGCAGACAGAAGTAATTTTGAGAAAAGTTATTGCACACACTTCTAAGAGAAGTGCACAAAGGGTAAAAGTCATATAAAGAGAATATCTTTTTTAAAGTAGATGGTTTTATTAAGATATATAACTACTAGAGATTGTTTCATTTTTGATGGAGTGTAAATGAGTACTATTAACAGTAAAAAATAATATACAAAACTGCTGTATTTTTGTTGGATCTTTTTGTTAATGAGGGAAGTCAAAGTGTGTAACATCTCCCTTAATGGGATACTGTCACACACACATTTCACTGATATTACTGAGGAAGGGGCTTCATTTCTTAGCACAATATGGCAGACTTTCCTGGTGTCACAAACTTGGAATGAACTTGGAGAGAGAATAAAAATCAATCAAAACACCCTCTATTCACAGATACGATTGTATATAGTCCCAATGAGTCTGCAAAAAACGTCCTAGAATTAAGTGAGTTTAGCAAAGTTGAAGTCTACAAGACCAATATATTAAAAAATCAGTTGTATTTCTCTATACTAGCAAAGAACAATCAGAATTTAAAGTGTTAAAAAAAAATCCCACAATCTACAATAACATCTGCCATAGCCATTATCCATACTGCTTGGCACATACAGAAAAATCTTCACCCATTACCCCATCTAACCATATAATATTTTATTCATTTTATGCCCCATTACTGCCCCATAATGAATTTTATGTTGTCTTCTGCAACAGGGCAGCCTAAAACTGAGTTGTGCTTGAACAATCAACCCACCAGAGACCCCTTTATTATGTATCAGAAAGGCCTGAGTACATAACAGCCTTGAGTTTCCTCTGGAGAATTGCCTGTGAAAATACAGTCACCAGCTACCTTATGTATGTCTTACCAACAGGAAGCTTGGGCTGTAGTTGGCTGTATTGTCTCTCAGTAGGTAGACACTGGGGATAGGACAAATAAAACAATGAAAGCAAAACACACTTTAACCTCTATCCAAAGAAAAAAGAATATCACCTAGAAAAAAATATATACACAAAATATATACACTGTATATGTATACACCCTATATATACACAATATATAGATACACACAAATATATAATATATAAATATAATATAGTAAGTATATTAATATAATATAGTATATACTATATTAATATAAATATATACTATATTATATTTAGTATATATAATATATACTATATTATATTTATATAGTATATATTATAATATATAATTGCAGCTTCTCTGTCTTTTCCTCATTGAGTATTCCACAAATATTAGAAAAAAGAAGCAAAATACATATGGAAAGAAATAAGACTAATGTATGGTCAGTTTGATTTCATTATGACCCAAAACATAACTTTACATGATATCTATATTCTTGATATTTATTAAGGTATGTTTTATGGCTCTTAGTACACGAATTTTGGTGAATATTGCAAGTACACTGAATAAATGTGTATTTTACTGTTGTTGAGTGGAGTGTTCTATCACTGGTTAGGTGATTAATAGTGGTGTTCAGGTGTGCTACAGGCTTGCAGATTTTATGTCTACTTACTATAACAATTATTGAAAGAGAAGAATTATAGTCTCCAACTGTATGTTTGGACTGGGTAAGTTCTTTCAGTTCTATCAGGTTTTGTTTTTTTGTATTTTGAAATTATTTGATAAGGCAAATACACATTTAGGATTATTAGGTTTTCTTGAAAGACTGGTCACTTTATCATCATGCAGTATCTTTCTTTATCTCTCTTTAAATTTCTTTTTTCTAAAGTCTACTTTGGCTGATATTAATATAGTTTCTCTGGCCTTATTTTTAATTGTGTTTGTATGGTATATATTTCCCCATAGTTTTACTTTTAAACTACCTAATCTGCATATTTAAAGTGTGTTTCCTGTAGCTAGCATATACTGTATCTTTCTGTTTTAACCAATCTGACCATGTCTGTCCTATAATTGGCGTGTTTAGACCATTTACATTTAATGTAATCTATATTTAATGTAATTATAGATGTAGTTAGAATAAAATTTACTATTTGCTAGCTGTTTTATATTTTTTCAGTCTCTTCTTTGCTTCATTTTATCTCTTTTCTGCCCTCTTTAGGGGTAATTGAGCAGTTTCATGATTCTATTTTATCTCCATTACAGGTCTATTATTTACACCCCTTTTCAAAAAAATCTAGTTGTTCTACTGTAAATATTATACATTGTTAATTATTTAGAGTCTACATTCAAATGGTTTTACAATAGTATATTTTTAATTTTTTCTCCTATTTTTTATGATACTGTTTCAATACATTTTAATTTTGCATACACATGAACATAATACATCGCAACTGTTTTTACTTTAGACAGTTATTTTTCACAGCAAGGAAACATAAAAAAATTAATTTTATTTCACCTTCATTTATCTCATTTCTAGTCTTACTTATTTCTTGTGTAGATTCCAGTTACTCTCTGGTGTCATAATCCTTCCGCTTAAAGAATTTTTTTTTAACATTATATATTTTTTTTGTAGTGCAGGACTATTGGCAATTTTCTGTTTTGGTATGCCTCAGAAAGTCTTTATTTCTCCTTCATTTATGAGTGATATTTTTGCTGAATATAGATTCTTGGCTCTCAGTCTTATCTTTCAGCACTTAAAAGATATTGGTTTCTTTTTTTTTCTGGCTTGCATGATTTCTGACAAAAGTCTTTAATTCTCATCTTTGTTTCTCTCTGTATATGTAATGAATCATTTTTCCTCCCTGGCTGTCTGCCTTCAAGATTTTCTTATCTTTCATTTGCAGCAGTTAGAATATGGTATGTATAGATATGTGAGTTTATTTATTTATTTACTTACCCTGCTATTGTTCTCTGATTATCTTAAACCTGTGAATTGATATTTATTACTAACTTTGGACAGTTCTTGGCCATCATTCTTTCATACATTTCTTCTGCTCTATTCCTTCTGTTTTGATTTTGGGAGTCCACATACTTGTAAGTTAGATCCCTTGACATTATCTCACAACTCTCTGATGTTCCATTCTGCGTGATTTTTTTTCTACTTTCTTTTTGTCTGCTTCAGTGTAGGTCACTTACCAACCTATTTCACTGATCTATTTTTCAGCTGTTTTGAGCCTACTAATTAAGCTGTGGAAGGCTTTATTTGTCTCTTTAACTGTATTTTTCATTTCAATCATTTACATTTGTTTATTTCTTATAGTTTCCATCAGCATACTGAAAATAACCATCTACCCTTGCATGTGTTTCATCTTTTCTATTTGAACCTTTATCTCTGATACTAATCATTATTTTAAATTTCCTGTCTGATATTTCCAATCTGTGTCATATCTGAATTTGATTCTATAGATTCCTTTTTCCCTTGGCAGTACATTATTTTTATTTTTTGCTTTTCTAGGTTAGTTGGTTGCTCTCCTCAGCTTTCTGATGGGTTCCAGAAAAGTTGCAAATTTGATCTGTCAGTTTTGTTATTTAAAGGGTTTTAATTTTGCTCTTTCCTGCTTTTATGTTCTAGGTGAAAACCCAAACCAGCACTCTAAACTTTGAAAAAAATGAGTAAAACCACCATTGTCTTTAGGTCGTTTCTGTGTGTACGTAGTGGGGGTATTATAGGTGAATCAGAAAGGAATAGATACCCAAACAGCAATAAGAAGATGCATTAATTTTGTTCAAAGCATATTTATCATGTATATACATTGCCAGACCCAATGAAAGTATAGGCAAATAATAAATTTGAAATGATAGGATTTTTATAATCATTTGTAGTGTTATATATTGTAATAGCTTATAATGTAAGTGTTTTTATAGATGTCAACATTAAGAATAAAATGGAGTTAAATAGGAGGAGGGGCACAAGATGGCCAACTGGAAACATTGGTCACCAGATCATCCCAAATGGAGGAAGAAGCTTTAGAAAGCATATGCCAGGTAAAATACTGTGGGAAAGGTGCCAGAACCTACCCTTACCAGAGATCCCACAGGAAGAAGTGTTGGAGCAGAAAAAGAAGGGGAAAAATTTTGGCAGAGACTGACCCCTGAGGGATTTGGAGCCTGGTGAAAGGGTAGGTGGGAATGTTTACTTTTGTGCCCCTCACACCTGTGGCAGTTTGCCAGCTCCTCATTGGTCAGAGAGTCCTTCTGCCCTGATTAATCAAAGTGCTGCTACCAATGGTGAATTGAGAGCTTCTTAGGAACAGAGAATCAGATGGCAAGCCCATGTAGGTTCAATTCCCCTCACCATAGAACCAAGCTGGGACAGCAGGTGCCATATTGCCTGCACAGATGCTGGGTGCCTCTATCCAGGCAGGGAAATCACAGCCCTTCAGTCTCCCTGTCACTGGATCCCACATGAACATTCCCCAGCACCCACTGAGACTGTGACAGCCACAAAGGAGAAGGGAGACACAAGAGAAAAGCAGTGTTCCCAGAGGTCTGACCCATGGAGCAGTCTGCCCCAAGGGGACTGGGAAATATTGTGAACACTTTTATGGATATAGGAAGTCAGAACACATACTCTAATGCACCAGATGGCCCCTGGCTTGTGATCTGAAGTTGTCTGCACCCCTCTCAGTGGAGATGCTCCCTGCCATATGGGGCCTTCTCCTCTTCCTTCCCTCCCCCACCACAAATGCTGTTTCCACTCAGGACTGGTAAGTGTTGCACAGAGGACCATTAAGCCAGGGTACCTGGGAGCAGCTGCCCTGCCTCTGACAGAGTACCAATCACACCCAGCTTGTGTGTCCCACAGCTGCTTGCCTCTTCAAATCTTGTCAAGAGGGGCCTGCCTCTCTTGTCCCAGACTCACAGTGCATCACCCTTCTCCTGCTGGAGCATTCTTATGGATCAGGAGAGCACCCCACCCTTCACTATCACAGCCAGTCCCTGAACCCAGAGAGGCTCAAGAGCAATTCTGCCAGCTTAGTCTGGGTCTGCTCCCCTTAGGACTCAAGCATGCCATCCAGGGGCTTAGAAACTAGGAATTACCTAACCTAGTCCACCACCACTGGCACCTGAACACTCTCCCAGGAGTCTGAGGTCCAATCAACCTAAATCGCTGGAGACACAACAGTGGGTAGCTACCTTTAAGAGCTGAAAGGCGGTATATCTCTCCCTCTCTACACCGAACAGCAGAGTTCCTGACAGAAGAGAACAGGTGAACCATACAGCTGAAAAAACAGGTTCCAGATGAGAAAGAATCAGCATAAGAACTTTGGCAATATGAGAAAGCAGACTGTTTCAACACTCCCAAAGGATCACACTAGCTCTCCAGCAATAGATTCCAACCAAAAAGAAATTTCTGAAATGTCAGATATGGAATTCAAAATATGGATCACAAATATGTTCAATAGCATCAAATATAAAGTCAAAAACCAACACAAAGATACCAAAAGAAATAATTCAGGATGTGAATGAACAATTCACTGAAGAGATAGACAGCTCAAAAAAGTAACAGAACTTCTGGAAATGAAAAAATCATGTAAGGAAGCATAAAATACAGTGGAAAGTTTTAACTACAGACTAGACCAAGCATAAGAAAAAATTTCAGAGCTTGAAGATAAAGCTTTTGAATTAACCCAGACAGTCAAACATTAAGAAAAAAGAACCAAGAAGAATGAACAATGTCTTTGAGTATTATGGGAATATGTAAGATGACCAGAGATAAAGAATTATTGGTGTCTCTGAGAGAGAAGAAGAAAAAGCAAAAAGAATACAAAACCTACTTGAGAGAATAATGGAGGAAAACTTCCCTGGTCCTCCTAGAGAATTAGACACCAGATACAAGAAGGTCATTGAGCTCCCGGAAGATTCATTGAAAACAGGACATCTCCAAGGCACATAGTCTTCAGACTGGCCAAATTCAAAGTGAAAGAGAAAATCCTATAAGCTGCAAGATGAAAGCGTCAAGTAACTTACAAGGGAAAATTCATCAGACTAACAGCAGACTTCTCAGAGGAAACCTTACAAGCCAGAAGAGAATGGGTTTCCATCTTTAGTGTTCATAAACAGAATAACCATCGGCAAAGAATTTTGTATGTTGTAAAACTAAGTTTCATAAATGAAGGAAAAATAAAGTCTTTCCCAGACAAGCAAACACGGAGGGAATTTGTGACCACTAGACCTGCCCTACAAGAAATCCTTAAAAGTGGTCTAAACATCCAACAGAACAATTGATACCCACCAGTGTAAAACCACTCAAAAGTAAAAACTCATTGCTCTTATAAAACAGTAACACAAGGGAAAAAGCAAAGCAACTGGGTAACAATCAACATGATGACTGGTACAGTATCTCACATAGCAATATTTACATTGAATATAAATGATCTAAATGCCCCACTTAAAAGACATATAGATTGGAAGAATGGATAAAAAAAACACAACCCCAAAATATACTGTTTTATATCTACAAAATGCTAAAGACTCCTGGAGCCGATAAATAAATTCAGTAGTCTCAGGTTACAAAAGTAATGTACGTAAATCAGAAGCATTTCTATACACTAATAGCAGTTAAGCTGAGAATCAAATCCAGAACTCAATACCATTTATAATAGCTGCAAAGAAAATAAAATACCTAGCAATATCCTTAACCAGGGATGTGAAAGACCTCTGCAAGGAGAAGAACAAGGAATCACAGATGATACAAACAAGTGGAAAAACATCCCATGCTTATGGATTGAAAGAATCAATATTTGTTAAAATGTCCTTATTGCCCAAAGTGATTTACAGATTCAGTGCAATTCCAATGAAAATACCAATGTTATTTTTCATAGAATTAGAAAAATCATTCCTAAATTTCATAGGGAATCAAAAAAGAGCCCGAATAACCAAAGCAATCCTATGCAAAAAGAACAAATCTGGAGGCATCACATTACCTGACTTCAAATTATACTACAATGCTATAGTAACCAAAACAACATGGTACTGGCATAAGGGTACACACATAGATCAATGGAACTGAATAGAGAACCCAGAAATAAATCCATACACCTATGACCAACTGATTTTGGGCAAAGCAGACAAAAGTACACACTGGGGAAAGGATGTCCTATTCAATAAATAGTGCTGGGAAAATTTAAGAGCCACATGCAGAAGACTGAAACTGGATCCCTATCTCTCACCATATACAAAAATTAACTCAAGATGGATTAAAGACTTAAATATAAGACCCTATATCACAAAAAATTCAAGAAGAAAACTTAGGAGAAACTCTTTTGGACATTGGCCTAGGCAAAGAATTTATGACTAAGACCCCAAAAACAAATTCAGCAAATTCAAACATAAATAAATAGGACTTAATTTAACTAAAAACTTTCTACACAGCAAAGGGAATAATCAACAGAGTAAAATAGACAACTTACAGAATGAGAGAAAATATTCACAGACATATATCTGACAAAGGACTAATATCCAGAAAAGAACACAAAGAAATTAGTAAGAGAAAAACAAATAACCCCATCAAAAAGTGGGCAAAAGACAAGAACAGATTTTTTTTAAAAGAAGATGTACAAATGGCCAAGAAACATATGAAAAAATACTCAACATCACAAATTATCAGAGAAATGCAAACTAAAACCACAGTGAGATACCACCTTACTCCTGTCAGAATGGCCATTATTGAAAAGTCAAAAAACAATAGATGGTGCTGTTGTGGTGAAAAAGTAATGCTTATACACTGTGGGAATGTCAATTAGTACAACATCTATAGAAAACAATATGGATATTCCTCAAAGAAATAAAAGTAGATCTACTATTTGATCCAGAAATCCCACAACTGGGTATCTACCCAAAGGAAAAGAAGTCATTATATCAAAAAGACACCTGCACACAAATGTTTATCGCAGTGCACTTCACAATTGCAAAGATATGAAATCAACCTAAGTGCCTATCAACTGATGAGTTGTTTAAAAAAATATGGTATATATATAAATACACACCATGGAGTCCTACTCAGCCATAAAAAGGAATTAAATAATGTCTTTTGCAGCAACATGGATGGAACTGGAGACGATTATCCTAAGTGAAATGTCTCTGGAATGGAAAAACAAATAGCACATGTTCTCACCTATAAGTGGGAACTAAACTGTGGGTATATATAATAATAAAATGGAGTAATGAACTTTGGAAACTAAGAAGAGGGAAGAATAGGAAAGGAGTGAGGGATTAAAAATTACCTTTTGAATACAATGCACACTATTCTGGTGATGGGTACACTAAACGCCCTGATTTAACATTACACAATTCATCCATGTAACAAAAAATACTTCTACCCCCTAAATCTATTGAAATAAAAAAATGGAGTTAAATAATTTCCCCACTGTCACATATGTGATAACTACTGAAGTCATGACTCAGACCTATATCTGACATTCCAAAGCCCATATGTATCCATCAGATTTTATATCTAACTGGAAGCAGGAGACAGCATAAGGGAAAAAACAAAACCTTATTAAGGATATGTTATTTATGGTAGACTGAGAAATATGAAAACTAGGTAATGTCTGTTAAAATAATTTAAGTTAAAAATTAATTGGAGAGGTGGATACAAAATTAAAAGAGGAAAATAATTGTTATAATTGTTTGGAAATCAAATATACTGGGCATAATTGAATGTGGAGTTAAATAGAATTCAATCAATGACTAGAAATGGTGACATCAAAAGGTAGATGTTTTGACAAATGGGAAAAGAGGCACAAGAGGGAAGTGATGAGGTAAATTTGCATATAGCAATATCTTGAAAGGCCAACAGCATATATGTGATCATATGTCCAGTAGAAAGCTGGGCAGTACTAATTTTGGAGAGGATTAAACTAGAGAAACGAACTTTGTATATCTCTACAGAGAAAATAATTAAATTTACGGAAATGAGTGATATCCCAGAATTATAAGTGTGCTGATAGGGAAGGAAATAATGTCGAAAACAAATCCCAATGAACACCTACATTTAGAGACTGGAAAGAAAAAGGAGGCCAAAGGAAGTAGTTCAAGAGTCAATGTGTAAGTAATCAGAAAGTAAGGAGAAAAATTTGTCACACAAAAAAAGCCAAGGGAATAGTTTGTTATTTTAAAAAGTCAAGGGAAGAGTTCATTGTTAGTGTATAGAAATAAAATTAATTTTTGGATGTTGACTTTGTGTCCTGCAAATTTACTGAATTTATTAATTTGTTCTAAGAGATGTATTTTTCATAGTCTTCAGGGTTTTCTATATTTGAGATCATGTTCTCTGCAAACAGCAACAATTCCTTTCTGTTTTGGATGTTTTTAATTTTTTGCCTAATCTGTCTGGCTAGTACTTCTGGTTCTATGTTGAATAGAAGCAGTGAAAGTGGGCATCCTTGTTTTGTCCCTGATCTCACATGAAAAGCTTTAGATTTTTTATTATTGAGTACGATTTTAGTTGTGGGTTTGCCATATAAGGCCTTTATTGTATTGAAATACATCTCTTCTACACCTAATTTTTTGAAGAGTTTTTATCTTGAAAGGATGTTGAATTTTGTCAAATGTTTTTCTGTATCTATTTATATGATCATATGACTTTTAACCATTCATTCTGTTAATCTTGCTTATCACATTTATTGACTTGCATATGTTGAACCATCCTCACATCCCAGAGACAAATCCTACTTGATCATGGGGTACTATCATTTTAATGGCAAATGAATTCAGTTTGCTAGTATTTTGTTGAGAAATTTGCATCTACATTAATCACAGACATTGGTCCACAATTTTCTTTTCATGTAGTGTCCTTGTCTGGCTTTGGCATCAGGGTAATTCTGGCCCCCTAAAATGAGTTTTGGAGTTGTTATAGTCTAAGTGTTTGTACCCCCGACCAAATTTATATGTTGAAATCCTAACCCCAAAGTGATGGTATTCTGAGATGAAACGTTTTGGGACACGATTAAATCATAAGGGCAGAACCCTCATGAATTAGATTAGTGCCTTTATAAAAGAGGCTCAAGAAAGCTTGTTTGTTCTTTCACTGTGTAAGGACACAAATAGAAGGCACTGTCTATAAGAAACAAGCCCTCAGTAGATATCAAATCTGCTGGTGGCTTGATCTTTTCCTCTAGAACCTGAACAATAAATTTCTGTTATTTATAAGCTGCCCAGATTATGGTATTTTGTTACAGC
This sequence comes from Daubentonia madagascariensis, assembly GCA_023783475.1. NCBI lineage: Eukaryota > Metazoa > Chordata > Mammalia > Primates > Daubentoniidae > Daubentonia > Daubentonia madagascariensis. Next base: position 14,939,829 of record JAKFHU010001684.1, on the reverse strand, counting down.
AGCCCTAACAGACTAGGACAAGAGTGTTTTCTCCTCTTTAATTTTTTGAAAGAGCTTGAGAAGGATGTGTATTAATTGTTCTTTAAATGTTTGGTAGAATTTACCAATAAAACCATCAGGTCCTGGGGTTTTCTTTGATGAGAGATTTTTGATTACTGATTTCTCAGACTTGTTATTAACTTGTTCAGTTTTTCTATTTATTTATGATTCAATCTTGGTAGCTTGTGTTTCTAGGAACTTATTCATTTCTTCTAGGTTTTCCAATTTGTTGACATATAATTATTAATAGCTATCTCTTATGTCCCTTGTATCTCTGTGCAAGTTGTAATGTCACCTCTTTCATTTATTATTTTATTTATTTGAGCCATCTCTCTCTTTTCTTATAGCTAAACATTTTTATAATTTTATTTATCTTTTAAAAAAACCAATTCTTAGTTTTATTGAGTTTTTCTGTTGTTTTTCTAGTCTCTTTTTCATTTATTTCTGCCCTGATCTTTAATATTTATTTCTTTAGGTTAAATTTGGGAGTAGTTTGTCCTTATTTTTCTCATTTCTTCACGTATAAGCAATCCCATTTATAATAGCATCAAAAATAAAAATGAACTACTTAGAAAATAAATGTATTCAAGGAGGTGAATAATCTACTCACTGAAAACTATAAAACACTGATGAAAGAAGTGGAAGGCATATATAAATGAAAAAATATTTTGTGTTCATGGATTGAGAAAATTAATATCATTAACATGTCCATTCTGTCCAAAATGATCTGCAGATTGAATGTAATCCCTATCAAATTTCTAATGGCATTTTCCACAGATACTAAAAAAAATCCTAAAATTTATTTTGAACCACAAAAGAGCCCAAGTAACAAAAACAATCTTGAACAAGAACAAGCTGAAGGCATGACACTACCTACTTTCAAAATATACTATTAATCCATATCAAAACAGTATGATACTGGCATAAACATAGAGCTATAGTCCAATGGAACAGAATAGGGAGCCCAAAAATAAATTCACATATTTATGGTCAATTGGTCTTTTATAAAGATGCCAAGAACACACAGTGGGGAAAGGACAGTCCAGTCAATAAAAGGTGTTAGGAAAATTAAATACCCACACACAGAAAAATGAAATTGGATATTTATCTCATATCATATACAAAAATTAACTCAAAATTGGTTAAAGATAGAAACTTGGGACATGAAACTGTAAAACTCTAAAAAGAAAACAGAAGGAAAAAGCCTCTTGACATTGGCCTGGGCAATGATTTTTTGGATATGACCCCAAAAGCACAGGCAACAAAAGCAAAAATAGACAAATGGGATTTCATGAAACTAGAAAGTTCTGCATAGCAAAAGAAACAATAAACAGAGAAAGAGAAAACCTACCGAATGGGAGAAAATATTTGGAAACCATACATCTGATAAGAGGTTAATAGCCAAAATATATAAGGAACTCAATAGCAAGAAAAAAATGACATGATTTAAAAATGGGCAAAGAACCTGAATCGACATTTCTCCAAAGAAAACATACAAATGGCCAAAAAGTACATGAAAACATGCTCAACATCACTAATCATGAGGGAAATGCAAATTAAACCCATAATGAGATATCCCTCATACCTGTTAGAATGGCTATTATCAAAAATAGAAACAGTTACTAGTGTCCCTTTCTCTAAAAAGGAACTTTTACATACTGTTCATGGAAATATACATTGGTACAGCCATTATGGAAAATTATGGAGGCTTTTCAAAAAATTAAAAATAGAACTTCCAAAAGACCCAGCTATCTCACTTCTGAGTACATGTCCAAAGGAAATGAAATCAGTATCTGGAAGAGATATCTGCACTGTCATGTTCATTGCAGTATTAGTCATGATAATCAACAGATGGAAACAACCCAAGAGTCTGTAGAGGGATGAACAAATAATGAAAAAGTGGTATATATAACACAATGAAATTATTATTCATCTTTACAAAGGAAGGAAATTCTATCATTTGTAACAACGTAGATGAATCTAGAGGACATTATGCAAAATGAAATAACTAGGCACAGGAAAACAAATACTGAATAATTTCACTTATACATGGAATCTAAAAAATTTGCATTCATAGAAGCAGAGAGTTAGGCGATTGCCACCAGCTGGTGTGGGGAAGTGAAAGATGGTTAGGAGATGGTTGAAGAGTACAAAACTGCATTTACGCAGGATGAATACATTCTGAAGATTTAATGTACAGCATGATGACAATAGTTAGTAATACTGTATTGTATTCTTGAAATTTGCTAAGAGTAGAACTCAAATGCTCTCACTACACACACACACACACAAACGGTAACTATCTGAGGTATTGGATATGTTAATTAATTTGATTGTGGTAGTCATTTCACAATGTATACATATACAAAACCATGAAGTTGTATGACATAAATATATACAATTTTTATGTCAATTATACCTCAATAAATCTGGGAGAAGGGAAAGCCAAGGGAAGAAAAGAAAGAGATCTAAATGTTAAAAAAAAAAGTGCAAATTTATGTCAAATGCTGATTTTTGATTGAGGGTGGGGCAGTATGGGAAACGGCTACTGGTCTTCTTGATAAGGACATTGTTAGTGAGAAATAAGGCAGAAAAAAATCCTCATGTCTTATTTTTATGAAATATGAATGTTCAATTTCAAGAATTTACCCAGGCATCCTTTAATTCAACAATGTATGCATTGCTTTGGAAAAGGTTTACATTATGTATAAATACAGAATAATTTGTAAGTTGATATTCAAGGTAAAATACACTTATTTTATTTTTGCTTTTTGCCCCCAAATTTAAAAAAAATTATATGCAAGTGGAATTTATTTCAAGGTATTTTTAAGTCTTAGATGTTCTTCTTTCTTCCTTTTTAATATTTTACTGGAATTCATCAGAATAAGACACTATTGCAGATCCATTTTTTCATTTTTTTCTGAGCATGAGATAAATACCTCTTTAAAAATTCTGAGTTCAGGTCGACTTGTTTGGTATTTCATTTGTATAGGCTCATTTCACTTTCTTTGCTTAGCCAGCCACGTTTCTGATTTCAGTTGGAATATTGGCCACTCAGGATCACATCATGTTTCAGTATCATTTGTTTCAATTCTTTTAGTTTCAGGATTATTCATACAAAATGCACTGGAAGCAATGGAATCTTCAGCAACTTCAAGCCTGAAACAGTTAATTTTCAAGGCTGAACTGTTCCCATAGTTCCGACTGTAATTGCTGCTGATTATTTTTATGTTGTAATGAAGCAGTAATGATCAAAGCACAGGGCATTTCTTAGGGATTCATGACTGGCTGGCTTTGCCTTGGGCCATTAACCCCCGTCATTAACTCCCCTGGAAATGCATTGTGCTGTGGTTATTATTGTTAATAACAGAGCTGTATAAAAACATTTGCACTCACCCTGGAGTAAAACTGTTGATTATTTTCTGCATGTACAAGTTTCATGATTGAAAAACCTAAGAGTGATGATTTTTGACCAAGAGATAAAATAAATTATTGTTCAGTGGGGAGGAATATTATATATATTTCATATATATGTGATATGATATCATATGTAAGTGTATACATCTCTATATAAATGTTATGAACACATGAGCAAGCATTCTGTTTTTTATCCTTGGACTATACACATTCCTCTAATTTGTGAACATATTACAAATTAGCTAAAGATTTTACAGACTGTCCTTTTAAATTATAGCTGCATTCTTAATTATAAAAAAATGCTAAGTAAGTGTACTTCTTTTTGCCGACTATACATCTGTTCCTCTTTAATACCACTAAGAGAATGAATGTGAATAAAATTTTTCTTGAAAAGTAATTCCCTATTCAGTAACCAATCAAAAATCTACTTTTGTTTCTCCCACTAATAACTACTTAAAACAATGACAGTGGTGGCACTATGATTATCACATGCACAATGGTTTTTTTAAGATTTTTTTTAATATATATATATATAAAATTGCATTTCTTACCAAAAGAGTAGCCACAAGGTGAGATATAGGGCTGTTTGGGGAAAATTAAATAGCAAAGCAACCTAAACTTTGTCTTGAAGTTTCAAGGGCTACTCACTAATCAAAGAACTATAACTAAAACTTTACTTTAGGTAAGTTTCCCTAAAGGGCAACTGGTTGCCCTCAGAAAGAGATGAGAGAGAAGACACCAAAGGATCAAATTAGAATTTAAGCAAAACATAAGAAACTCTGTCTTCTCTTTACTGCCTTGTAAAATGAAGTTGTTTCTATGATAGCTCTCAGTTAGCTACTGTTGAAGTTTATCTTATTGAGGAAGATAATCTCCAATTTTCATTAAAGTTTTAAATTTTGTTCTATTAAGACTATTATAGGTAATTATTACTTAGGGTTTATCTTTCTTTTCTATTCTTCTCTATTTAAAATTTAAATAGTGAGGAAAATAAACAAAAGGCAAATAGATTTGTCTAGTGGATGATTCCAGATATTTTCCCCATAAAACTCACTGTATACAATGGAATTGGAAGGAAATAATATAACTGAAAATTTCAGGTGTCATACAAATTTAAATTAAAAAAAATAACAAGCAAAAAAGCACCTTGGAGAAAATATTTTATCTGAGAGATATTAGAAAACTGCTAATTCAATCTATATATCTCAAATAGGAGCAAATCAATAAAATGTGAATTAGTGGAAAGATCTATCCTCATTTTACAGATGAAAAAGCAAGCCAAAAGTAAGTAATTTCGCTGAGGTACATCACCTACAGAAGAGCAGAATTAGAATTTAAATTAATCATAAAGCATATTTTCACTCTATTTTACATAGTTTTATCACAGAGAAACATTCACTATTGTGCCTTTTTAAAAGCACTTCTAAAGAATCACAGATGACAATGGAAGGAAAATTATTTTCAGAAGATGGTATGATGGTTAATTTTATGCATCAACTTGGCTGGGCCACAGTGCCCAGATATTTGGTCAAACAGCACTCTGGATGTTCCTGTGAAGTTCATTTTTGGATGAGGTTAATATTTACATCAGGAGACATTGTTCGAGTAAAGCAGATTACCTTTAACAATATGGTTGGGCCTCATCTAATCAGTTGAAGGTTTTAACAGAACAAAAATTGACCACACTTGAGCAATAATGAATTCTGCTAGCAGGCTGCTTTGGACTTAAACTGCAGCTCTTGTTTGAGTCTCTAGCCTGCCAGCCTGTTCTGCAGATTTTGGATTTACCAAGCCTGCACAATTGCATGAACCAATTCCTTAAAAGAATTCTCTCTGTGTATGTACATATATGCATCCTGTTGGTTTTGTTTCTCTGGAGAATCCTGACTAATACAGATGGGAAACAAAAATAGAAATAGGAAATGGTGTGAAGAACAAAAAATATATGGAAAGAAGTACAGATGTGAAGGACATAGTATGAGTCTGAAAATATCTTTGGTTAGACTTCCAAAAGGATCCCACTCCTACCCTCAGAAACAAAAAATTTTAAAAAACCCAACAACAACAACACCTCAAGGTAGAGTGTAAGTTTGATATGAATACCTAGTAACATTTTATTGATGCTTTTTTGCACCATGAAATGATAAAAACCCTTTATTTTTAATACATTGAAAATTTGCTTTCCTTTTAAAAAACATCTAGGTTCACCTATCATTTATGATTAAAAATACATAGGAAATGCTTTTCCTGGACTAATTTTTGAGCAGAATATGTATGAATGAATTTGTGTGTATGTGTACATATGGAAGTGATAATGAGCTAAATAGGTAAATGTGGAAGTTGGGAAAAATGTATCCTTTGTGATACATATTTCACAAAGCCTTCTATTTTTATGAAATTTATTTCTCTTTAGAAAACAACTGGAATCCCTTTAACAACATATTATCTCTCCTGGAGGGCCCGTATTATTTTAATTACATCTAATTATATACACAGGTATATATATTCATGTTTATATGCAGGTGACCTACTTGCAAAGAGATTCATTTTATGTCTCTTTTCTTAACAGACTACCCACACATGCTCCAGAAATATTATAATTATGCCTACATTTGTTCAATTGTTCTTTCTTCTGTATCAGTTTTAGTGGTGAGGAAGTCTCCTCAAGAGCAGAGCACCATAGGTAAGGGGGTTTGTTTGATGGTAGCATCTAGAAGAGAGTCTGGGCTCCTTATCCCTGGACTTGCCATAAGTGAAGATGATTCTTTCTTTTTGAGGAAAATGATACTTGTTATTATTCCCATGAGCTTAATCCACTGTAACTGTGGCCATATGATTGCTATATTTTATTTATATTTATTATATAATTATAGATAATATTTTATATTTACATGTGTTATATAGTCATATATAATTGCTCCACTTATATTTAGCAATATAATTGCTAAATTGTATCTCTAAAGTGTCATTTGTAATGGTGGCATAGAGGGTAAGAATGAGAGAAACAGGAAAAAGACAGAAAACTCATGGAGGAGAATTAGAAAATCTTTTTTCCAAAGATGCTTCCCTCTAAGTTTGCCTGTGCTGAGCATGTTTCACATATTTCAGGGCAATTCCTTTATACTCACATCTCTAGGTATCTGTGAGGCAGAGATGGGGGAAATGGTTCTCATCTTCAAAGAGCCACCTTGGATACTGCCACCTGTTCTGTCTTCTCTGAAATCTCTCCTGCGTCACAACATTTTCAGGATGGAAGGTAGCTAAGGTCCTTCTTCCTCACGAATAAATATAGGTGGAGAACAAAAGTCTACAGATAGATGCCTCCTCTACAATTATTTCACAGAATAGGAAAGTGGCAGGGTTCATCTTCATTATTTTATTTTGTTTAGTGCCTTTCACCCAAGCTAAATTTGATAATTTGATGATGAGTTACGATGATGATCAATTAAAAGTGAAGCATTGTTCATGATATCTGAGGGATGAAATGAAAACTTTTCATTTTAGAATGGTGCCAAAAGCAAAATTTTACAGAAATAGCTTATCTATACTTAGCTTAAGATACAGGCATTCTCCCCTATGAGGACAATTTTTTAATGAATAAATCAAACTTATTCAATCAGTTAATACTTTTTGATCTTTATGTTTTACACACTGTGCTAGATTCTGAGGATACCCGCTTTTAAGGTGCTCATGTTCTTATAGATATGTAGATAAAGTTTTATAATATGATTATATTAAGACTGAGTTTTTCGTGTTTTTTAATTTCAAACTATTAAGGAGGTACAAATGTTTTTGTTATATGGATACATTTTATAATGCTTAAGTTGGAGCTTTTAGTGCACCCATCACCCGAATAATGTTCATTGCACCCAATAGGTAGGTTTTTACCCCTCCTTTCCTCCCCCCTTCTTGATTTCTTATGACTTTTGCACATCTTAGTGCCTGTGTGTGCCCATCATTAGCTCCCAATTATTAGAGAGTGCGTGTGGTGTTTGTTCTTCCCTTCCTGAGATGCTTCACTGCTGCAAAAGGCATAATTTAATTCCTTTTTATGGCTAAGTACTACACTGTGGTTAATGTGTGTGTGTGTATATATATACACTTAATCCACTCATGAAGTAACTGATGGGCACTTAGTTTGATTCCACATCTTTGCAATTGTGAATTGTGCTGCAATAAACATTTGAGTGCAGATGTCTTTTTCATTAAATGACTTCTTTTCCTTTGGGTAGATACCCAGTAGTGGGATTGCTGGATCAAATGGTAGTTCTACTTTTAGCTCTTTGAGGAATCCCCATACTGTTTTCCATAGAGGTTGTATTAATTTGCAGTCCCACCAACAGTGTATACGTGTTCCTTTCTCTCTGCATCCACGCCGGCATCTATTGTTTTTTCACTTTTTAATAATGGCCATTCTGACAGAGTAAGGTGATATCTCATTGTGGTTTTAATTTGCATTTTCCTGATGATTAGAGATGTTGAGCATTTTTTCATATGTTTATTGGCCATTTGTCCATTTTCTTTTGAAAAACTTCTGTTCCTGTCTTTTACCCACTTTTTAAATGGGGTTGTTTGTTTTTTCCTTACTGATTTGTTTGAGCTCTTTGTAGATTCTGGACATTAGCCCTTTATCGGATGTATAGTTTCCAAATATTTTCTCCCATTCTGTAGGTTGTCTATTTATTCTGTTGATTATTTTCTTTGTTGTGCAGAAATTTTCTTAAATTTAATCAAGTCCCATTTATTTATTTTTGTCATTGCTGTATTTCCCTTTGAGGTCTTAGTCATAAATTCTTTGCCTAGGCCAATATCTAGAAGAGTTTTTCCTACATTTTATGATTTCGTGCCTTAAATTTATCCATCTTCAATTAATTTTTGTATACGGTGAAAGATAGGGGTCCTGTTTCATTCTTCTGTATGAAGACAATTTTCAAGTAATATTTGCGGATTGCCATTCCTTTTACAAATATAACAAAATCATCCACACCACCCCAAAACATACTGTTAATTTTTTTGCCTTTCCATATTTACATATTTATATATAATGAAAATAGTACTAAGAAAACAATAATTAAAAACACACTATTTTAGACATTGTTTAGTGGAAGAATAATTTTCAATACAGAATACTGAATCCTTTTATTAACATATTTGACAGAGAAGCTATGGCACTTCCAATGAAGATTCAGTTAGACCGTTTATGCCTAAATTGTCATTATAAAATATAGACGGTGGCAAGCATGTCACTCACTTCTTTAGAGAAATCTCTGCCCTACTTTCCTCTGCCTGACTTTCCCTGGTGCTACATTCCTACAAAATTCTTAATTACTGAAATTTCAATATTATCTTGTATTTATAGGTTTTTGTAATGTTCAAAGCACTTACACACCTATGATCTCAAGTTTTCTTGAGATGGAAAATTATTTCCTATTTTACAGATATAGAGATTAAACCTCACACAGACTTGGCTAAATTTTCATAAGTAAAGTGCTAGCTGTCGAGCTGAAACTAAAACCTGAATTTCTGATTCACAAGGAAATAATATGTTAAATCATGGATTCCTGGATTCCTAAACCTATTCATACAAATTATCTTCAGCAATGGTTTAAAAGTTGGAGTGAAATTTAGAACCAATAATTTTCCACTACTGTTAGGTCCCTCTGTTTCATCTTTGTTTCATTGGCCCCTGGGAGGCTTTCTTGGTTTCAGGACCCTTAATTCATGCCTCCATGTAATTGTCATCATTCTAATGGGCCCACGTGAGTGTTACAGTATGAGCATCTCCTCTCCTCCATATTAAATACAATCATTTATTTTCTTGCACATTCTTTTATTTAGTGCACATAAGTTTCCAACAATAGGACTTAAACTGAATAACCACTGGAAATCCAAATAAGTCAGAGAGAATGAATGGGCTGGGCTTGCAGGAGGCAGAGTGACAGGAGGAAGGAAGAAAAGAAAAGGTGTAAGGAAAGAGGAAATGTTGAGGAGGGCATGTGGATTGGCACATTAACCCAAATCCTTAGGCCATTTGACCTCTTGGGACAAAGATCAGGTGTGAATCAAATACTGCTCACTGTTATATTCAGTTACCCAGTTGTCTTCTGGACCAGCTCTTTCAGAACAGTGCCAGAGACTTGGAAGTGGAGAACATAATAAAATTTGAGTCACATAAGATGCTTTATCACTAGGGTTTCTGTAGAAAATTAAGACCTCAAGTGTTGCATCCAGGCAACAGGGTAAAATTCTAGCAGAGAAAGTTGTATCTCCTCATTAACTTCAGCATCACTATTTCAGAAAGCAAAGGCAGGTGGGGACAGATAAGGCACAAAAGTCAACAAAATGTCCCAACAGCAGCTCCAGACAATGAATTTTTCAGTAGGTAACCTGGCTTCTAGGTGGTGGCTACAGACTACAAATGAAACCGCCCTTGAGAGTGAATGAGGAAGAACACTCTTCAGCCTCATCTTAGAGGGAGAATTTTATTTTTGCAGAGCAAAGGTAAGTTAAGGGAGCAAAGTGATTTTACTCACTGCCTCCACATTAGTGCAGCCTGAGAATTGTCTGTTACGGGGGAATAGGCATTTAGCTCTATCTCTGTGTAAGGCACTGGGTGAAAATTTGGGGGAATAAGAGTAAGATACATTTCTTGAATTTAAATATAGGTGCCTTGATTAATTAAGTGTCAAATAAAGAGGAATAACCAGAGGATCATGCAGGAAAATAAGTATAAAGAATTGGAGGGCAATAAACATGGAAAAGAAAATCTTTAAGCTGGACATTGAAAAGGGAATCAATTCAAACCAACAATAAAGTAATTGGGTATCTAGGTAAAATCATACTGACCCACAGCATTTTGTCCTCACTAGACTGAGATTTGGGAGAAACCCTAAGACTATATGGAGGATAATTATAAAAACAGTCCTGTGAAATTTAGCATTAAGTCGATTGTAGAGTGTGGTCAAAGATTTTGTTCCTTATAACAGAGTCCTGAGAGAAATTCCTGTTTGAAGAGGAAATATATGGCCCAGCCAGAGCCCTGGCTTCATTTGATAATCCTGTTCTCATTTGTTTTTTACTCTTTGGTTCCACTCTTAACTCTGCTTATTAAATTTGCTATATCTTGCCTTTAATTCTCACTGGTTGAAGTGGGGTTCATAGTTAGGGAAACAAACAAATAAAAAAGGAAAGTGGGGAAAATAGAGTCAAGAAGTATAGTTTTAGGATGGAGATAACCAGAATTCTGAATTCAGATGTTTTTTGTATGAGTCTGTAATACCCTTTAAAATACAAAACATCTTCTAGCTTCTGAAGAAGCACTGTTCTTATAGTAGTGGATCTGGAAAGGAATGGAATCATATTCTGGCTTTGGGGGATACTACTGAACCAAAGAAATGTTGAGCCACTTGAGGACACTCAGCCCAGTTCCTGTACGCAGAATTGAAAGAAAGCTATTCTTTAGCTTCTCAGGTTGTGTGAGACAGCCAAGGTGATAGCAGTGTTGTGGTGGTTCCCTAGGACTTCCGTAATAAAGTACCACAAATTGGATGGCTTAAAACAACAGAAATGTATTGTCTCCCAGTTCTCGAGGCTAGAAGTCTGAAAACAGGTGTCTGCAGAGCCAGGCTCCCTCTGAAGTCTCTAGGAAGAATTCTTCCTTCTTCCTTGTCTCTTCCTAGATTCTGGTGGTTCAACAATCATTGGCATTCCTTGGTTTATAGACACATCTTTCAGATATCTGCCTCCATCTTCACATGGTATTCTTCCCTGTGTGTGTGTCCAAATTTTGCTCTTCTTTCCAGACCCACTACTATAAGAACAGTACTTTTTAAGAACCAGCAGAAATTTATGTTTTAAAGGATATTTACAGACTCTTACCAATAATATCTGAATTTTGAACTCTGATTACCTCTATGCTAAACCTTCAATTACTACAAATTTCCTACTTTACTTTCTTTTTTAAAAAATAAATTTTATTGTGTATGTTTGAGGTTTACAGCATGATGCTATGGAATACATACACATAGTAGTAAAATGGTTATTATCATAAATCAAATTGACATATCCATTATCACAGATAGTTATTTTTTTGTGACAAGAACAGCTAACATCAACTTATTTAACAAAAATCTCTAATACAATACAATTTTATTAACTATAGTCCTCATGTTGTACATTAGATCTCTGGACTTGCTTATCAGCCTACATACCTGCTAATCTGTGTTCTTTGAATTACATCTCCCCATTTCCTCTCCCCAATCCCCTGGCCCTGAAAAATATGGTTTTATTTTCTATCTCTGTATATTTGACTTTTGTTTTTAAGATTCCACATATAAGTGAGATCATGCAATATTTTATTTCTGTGTCTGGTTTATTTTACTTAGCATAATGTCCACTAGGTCCATCCATTTTGTGGCAAATAGCAGGATCTTCTTTTTTATGACCGAATAATATTCCAGTGTGCGTGCATGTGTGTGTGTGTCACATTTTCTTTATCTATTTGTCTATCAGTGGACACTCAGTTTGTTTCCATATCTTGGCTATTGTGAACAATGCTGTAATAAACATGGGAGTGTAGATATCTTTGCAATATACTGATTTCCCCTCCTTTACTTATGTACCCAGAAGAAGGATTTCTGTGTCATGTGGTATTTCTATTTTTAATTTCTTTAGGACCCTCCATACTGATTTCCGTAATAGCTGCATCAATCTACATTCCTACCAACAGTATATAAGTATTCCATTTTCTCCACAACCTCTCTAATACTAGTTATCTCTTGTCTTATTGATAGTAGCCATCCTAACAGATATCTCATAGTGGTTTTAATTTACATTTCCCTGCTGATTAGTGATGTTGAGCACCCTTCATATACCTGTTGGCCATTTCTATGCCTTCTTTGGAGAAATGTCTGTCCAGATCCATTGTCCATTTTTATTTGGTTTATTTGTTTTTCTGCTATGAGTTTTAAGGGTTTCTTATAAAGTTTGGATATCAACATCTTACGAGATATGTGGCTTGCAAATATTTTTTTTTCAGTCTGTAGGTTGCCTTTTCACTCTGTTGATTATTTCCTTTGCTGTACAGAAGCTTCTTAGTTTGATGCAGTTCCATTTATTTATTTTTGCTTTTGTAGACTGAGTTTTGCTGTGATATTAAAAAAAAAATTATTACCAAGGCCAACATCAAGGAGATTTTCCCTTATGTTCTGTTCTAGGAGTTTTAAACTTGCATGCCTGAAGTTTCTACTTTTAATTCATTTTGAGTGGATTTTTGTGCATGGTGTAAGATAAGGATCTAATTTAATTATTTTGCATGTGGGAATCCAGTTTTCATAGCACCATTTATTAAGGAGACTATCCTTTCCCCCATTATGTCCCTTTGGTGTTCTTGTCAAAAATTAGTTGACTGTACAGTCATCCCCCAGTACCTGCACTTTTGCTTTCTATGGCTCAGTTACCTATGGACAACTGCAGTCTGAAATATGTGAGTACAGTACAATAATGTATTTTGAAAAGGAGAGAGAGATCACATTCACATAAATTTTATTATATTATATTTTTGTAACCATACTATCTTATTATTAATTATTATTAATCTCTTATTGTGCCTAATTTATAAATTAAACTTTATTATAGGTGTATATGTATAGGAAAAACATAGTGTTAATAGAGTTCAGTACTATCTGTGGTTTCAGGCATCCACTGGGGGTTTTGGAACATATCCCACTTGGATGAGAGGGGAGTATTCTATATGTTTGGATTTATTTCTGGGCTCTCTATTCTGTTCTATTAGCCTTTTTTTAAGGCCCACTCTAATCTAGTATGACCTCATCTTAACTTGATTACATGTGCAAACACTCTATTTCCAAATAAGGTCACATTCACAGATACTGGAGGTTAGAACTTGAACATATCTTTATTGGGCATACAATTAAACCTACGACAAGTAGTAATAGTAGTAATACTGCAAAAAAAAAGTATTCTACAAACCAGGTTTTGGCCTCCCTCTTCATTAATTCTCATTGCTACGGCTACTACTGTTTAGCTAAAGTAATGGTACGAGTTTATATTTGCTACCCTCCACTCTCAACCTCTTCACTGTCAGTGACACCTGGTCTCCGCTTCTGTATTTGTACCTGAATTATCTCTCACTGCCTAATCCATTCAGGTAGATGATTCATTGGATTGGAAAAATCAGATAATTATTTTAGGTGCTGACAAGATTCTTCCTTCCAGATGTCACATTTTGGAGATGTTTGTGAGCAAGTGTTACCACGTTTCCTCTTCTGACTCAGGCATCTGGAACTTCTGAAATCCTTGTGCTACAGTTTGTCTCAGCAAGGGGATCCCACACAAGCCGTTTGGCTTAGCCAGAGAAAGAAGTCTTTGCTGATCCCTGTTCTAGGATGAAATATTTATCAGCTTAATGTGCATGGAATTTGAAGATAGAAGAGATGAATTCAAACTCTCACTTTGCAAACATTGATATCGGGACACGTAGTTCTAGGGGTCATTTGCAGAGGCACAATCCTGCATAGAAAGAACCGAGCTCCAGTATTTGCAACACTCCACAGCCCAAAGTGAAACTATAGCAAGTTCCATGATTCTCATCTAGCCACAGTAAACATTCCAGTTCATCAGAAGATATGAATCTTGTTCACATACAACTCTAAAAATAATTGAACAGAATGTACATTCTTTTTTTGCCAATTCTGAGGTGATGAACTCACATTAATTCAACCCCTAAAATAAAATTTCTTTATGTATAAAATAAGAAGAAATAGGGTCAGGGCCAAGCAGGCAGGAGGCAGATGGGGCCTGAGGGTGGAATCGGGGCGAGCAAGCAGCAGGCTGCTTTGCAGGCACAGGGGCCTGGTGGTTTCCAGGTCAGGAACAACACAGGTGGAAGGGGGAGAAGGGGATGTGTAGATTCACACCTAACATGTACAATGCACACTATCTTGCTGATGGGCACACTTATGACTTTGACTCAAATGGCACAAAAGCAATTCATGTAACCAAAATGTTTGTACCCCCCTAATACTCTGAAATAACAAAAATAAGAAGAAATAGCCTGAAGTTTCATTTGAGAAACAAGGAAACCAATCTATCTAAATTTGTGTCATTGTTATAGAACACATTAAGTGCTTTTATTGGGGCTCAGACACACTACCCCAAAATATGGCACCTTAGAATTTGAAAAAATAGCAGAAGTAGAAAGGTCACTCTCTGATCTTCCCTAACCTTTCTCTGTGAGACCCTCCCATAAAAGAATTCTCTGACCTACCTCTGCTGAAAGTAGGTCAAAAAACACTCATGTGACAGGTATCCTGCCCTATATCTGGTGGCCAAGAAGAATCTGAGCAAACAGACCTTTCTAGGTCCCCCTCCCCAGTTTATTATTCTTCGACCATACCTTTTTTGTCCAATCATACTTCTACATGACTCTATTTTTCATCAAACTTAACCATAAAAATACTGTTTTCCCTGGGTATTTTGGTTTTCATTCCTGAAAGCTTCCATGTCATGTAAAATTTTGGTTCAATAAATTTGTTATGTCTTTCTCTTGTTAAATCTTTCTTTTGTTATAGAGATGTAAGCCATGAACCTTGTAGTGGATGAGGAAAAGATATTACTTTTTCTCCCCTACACTTAATAAATGTTATTTCCTGCACCTCCCACAAAAACCTCAATAGAACTTACAGTGTCATCAGTGTCAATCTATTATGCTTTGCTTTGGGTTAGGATTTTATAGTATATCTAAGTTTAGTTTGTTAAATATTTGTGTCTACAATATTCCAAGGAATTTCTTTTAACTTCCTTCAACAATATATATTTGTTTACACACAGTTTTTTTTCTCCGCTACCCAAATTAGTCACCTATGTTTGCACAGGTTTGTGAGCCAGACCCTTGAGATTAACCTTTCCCAACTTAGACAACCCAATATATTTCAAATTAACAGAATAACATAGTGCATAGAATTAAAGAAGGCATTTTCCCCTTCTTTTAATTTTAAAGTCCCTAAAGTTTCCATGAACGAGTGTGAAACAACCTGGTAGCAAAACATCATCATTTAAAATATGCAAAATTTCTCTAATTGTTGGTCTAACCTCTCATTTCAAGACACAAGACAAAAGTAGCAAGGCCACAGCAAAACCCAAGAAAATTCATCTCAAAATTTTAATCAAAGAAGAACTGGTTTTCTATACTTTACCAAAGGCTGACTATGTAATTCACAGATTGCAAATTATCTCAAAAAATACATCATAAACAAGTGAAGATCAATATGTCTCATTTGTTTCTAACTTATAATTAACAACAGAATTTCAATAAAGTAGGGTTTTTTAAAAAATAAGGAACTAAATATATATTTATTCACATTTGAAAGCAAATGATGTACCAGAATTCATTTTCAGGGTAGAGGGAAGAAGATGTGAAGAAGAAAGAAAACTTTTCAGAATAAGGACCATTTAAACTTTGATACATTATTTGGATGAAAAGTGTAACTTTAACAATAGGATGATAAT
Source organism: Daubentonia madagascariensis (assembly GCA_023783475.1). Taxonomy (NCBI): domain Eukaryota; kingdom Metazoa; phylum Chordata; class Mammalia; order Primates; family Daubentoniidae; genus Daubentonia; species Daubentonia madagascariensis. The sequence continues at coordinate 14,923,845 of JAKFHU010001684.1, read as the reverse complement.
GATGTGCCAGTGAATGCTTATTGCCTTATAATTTTCCCTTCTTAAAGGATGTCAATTTTCAACTACCCCTAAGTTGAATTTAGTATATAATAAGAACATTACAAAACTTTTCATATTATCATTGACATAAGTGTGGTTGGAGAAATTTATATCCCTTGAAGTTTATAACATGTTTCCTGCTTTGTGAAATCAGGATGAAACCTTCTATCATTGGTAAATTTGATATATTAGGGTCAAGACAAGCTGATACTACGAGTGACAGCTTCTGAAGAGTTAAACTTACATATTTCAAGGTTTAAATAATTAAGCTAGGCATGTGTGCTTGAGAAACATTGAAAAACGTCATAGTAATGTTGATATATGCTTCCTTAACTTGTAACATATTTTTAGTAGCCTCCTCAAAAGTATTTTCTCTTCTGTAATTGACATTATTTCTATTTTCTGTCTTGCATTTTAGCCAAATGAATATGTCTAGTTTCTTGTTCTTTTATGAAAACATACTACATTTTGAGCATGTGAAGAAGATCCATTATACAACAAGCATTACCACAGGAGGAGGGGGTGCAATGTGCACTTTTTAAATTTATTCATACAATCGCTTCACAAATGTTTGGGTGTTTACTCTGCAATATCTGAAGTATCTGAAGTACATGACAAAATCCCTTTCTCTAAAAAGTGATACTATATTTCTTACTGTTTACTTGGAAATAATTTCAAGCTCAGGGTGAAGTTGCAAGTCAGTACAAAGAACTCTTATATCCCCTTTACCTAGATTTATTAATTGCTAGCATTTTGCCTCACTTGCTTTATTGTTGTACATAACTACATGTCTACATATATACACATTTTGTTCTTACTCCTTTACTCCTACATACTTTGCAGTGTATTCCCTAAGAACAAGAGTATCCTTTCAGAACCTCTGTATAGTTAAAAACTTTAAGGAATTTAATATTCATGTAATCTTCATGTAATATCTACTTCATGTAATCTACTGCACATGTTCCAACTTTGTCAATAATGCTCTTTATAGCATTTTTCTCCTTCCAGTCCAAGAACCAGTCCAAAATCAGGTATTCTTTTAGTTGTCATGCTTCTTTAGTTTTCTTTAATCTGAAATAATTTTCTCAGCCATTCTTTGTCTTTCATGACAGTAACAGTTTTGAAGAATACAAGCCTTTTGTTTTCAGTAATGTATTTTAATGGGTTAGAACTTCTCTCACATTTAGATTCAGATCATGTATCCTGGGTCTGAATTCTATACAGGATGTATCATGTGCTCTCAGGGTGTCAGGCTAGGAAGTTCATGATATCTGTCTGTGGTGATGTCAATTTGGAACAACAGATCAAGGTACTTCTGGTTTCTCCACTGTAGAGTTACCATATTTCTTCATGCATGTTTCAAGCGATCTCTGGGGAGACCCTCTAAGACTATGCAAAATTCTGCTCTTAAAATCCCCCTTCATATTTGACTGAAGAACATCTTTTATGATGACTTAAAAATGATATTTTCTAACTCCAGGACTTTCTCAACCTTTATCAATCAGCATTCTACTCTAAGAAAGAGCTATTTCTTCTCTTTCCTTCCTTTCTTTATTTATTTACTTATTGATTGCTTGTTTAGACTCATCCATTTCTATTTTTCCCTGATGATTTATAATTCATTTCCCTCCTTGCTTAATTATCTGGTCTAGTCTTGGCCAGTGGTAGCACCGTCAAGTTGGTGAAGCATATATATGCATGCCTTCTTATTTACTCTTTTTTCTACACCAAATGTCTGTATTTATCTACCTGTGTATCTGTCTATTCGTCTATCATTTTTGCTCTTTGCTTTTTTTTTCATTTTATAATACATTGTTAGGGGGAAAGGTAATAAGGTTTAAAAGAACACAATATCAGATATCTAAAATGTGTAAATAATAATATAGAACATTATACAAAAAGGAACATGAGTGCACAGAGCACAAGTATTGTTGAGAATGATGAAGTTTTTCCTATCATTCCATCAGACACACTTTACAGCAGGCTACACTGAAGTACATACCTCCCTCAACTTCCCACTAAAGACACAAATTCCTTTAGTACTTTGTTTCTTCCATTTCAATCTGATTTTCCTTTGCTATCAATATGTTTCTCTCTGTTGGATTATTTGCCTTATAATATGAGCAGTTTCCACCATGATCCAAGTCCTAACCACCCCCATTTCCCAAATCTCTTTGTGGATATCTAAGCATTATACTCCCTCTCTTCATTGTAAAGTTCTCAGAGAAAGGATTTATGGTTTATTGATACTTCCTCACCTTTCATTTCACTCTATAATCAGTTTCACTATTAGTTGTTATCTGTCACCCCAACCAAAATTCCCTTTCAAAGGTCATTGATAATGAAAGTGGTAACAATTACATCTTTGCTACTCAAAGTGTTGTCAAAGAGCCAAAATAATCAGCATTACTTGGGAGTTTACTAGAAATGTAGCAGTTACAAAGGGAGGGGATATAGACCCTCTTCTTGGTGGAAGCACTGTCAGTGAATTTGACAGTCTTTAATCTGGCACAGCCCAAGTCAAAAAAGGAATAAAGTAATCAGAACTCCCTTGTTTATGTTTACATTCTAGATCATGTGATCACATCTCTAAGTCATACCAGTGAGTTTGGGAAAAGTCAATTTTCTTCCAGGCAGCCATACACATAGCCAAAATATAAGGTTCTATTAATTTAGAAAAAAAGGGAAGAATGAAAATTGAAAACAACTACTGTCTTAATCTGTTTGGGCTACCATACACTGGGTGGCTTAAACCACAGAAATTTATCTCTCACAGTTCCAGAGGCTGGGAAGTCACCGATCAGAATGCCAGAATACTTGGGTTCTGGTGAGGGTCCTATTCCTAGTTTGCAGATACAGTCATGAACCACTTAACAACATTTTGGTCAACGACGGACCACACATACAATGATAGTCCCATAAGGTTATAGTGAAGCTCAAAAATTCCTATCGCCTAGTGACATTGTAGCCATTGTACCATCATAGTGCAAAGTATACTTCTCATGTGTTTGTGGTGATGCTGCTGTAAACAATCCTACTGCACTGCCAGTCATATAATAGTATAGTACATACTATCATGTACAGTACATAATACTTGATAATGGTAATAAATGACTGGTTTATGTATTTACTATACTAAACTTTTTTATCATTATTTTAAAGTGTACTCCTTTTACTTGCTAAAAAATGTTAACTGTAAAACAAGCTCAGACAGGTCCTTCAGAAGATATTCCAGAATAAAGCATTGTTATCATAGGTGATGACAGGTCCATGCATGTCATTGCACCTGAAGACCTTGCAGTGGGCCAAGACGTGGCAATGGAAAACAGTGATATTAATGATCCTAACCCTGCATAGGCCGGCCTAATGTATGTTTTTGTGTCTTAGTTTATAACAAAAAAATTTTAAAAGTAAAAAAATAAAATAGAAAAAAGCTTATAGAAAGGGATATAAAGAAGGAAAATATTTTTATACAGCCATATGATATGTTTGTGTTTTAAGCTGTTATTTCAAAAGAGTCAAAAAGTTGAAAAAATTAAGTGTATAAAGTATTAATAAAAAAGTTACAGTAAGCTAATCTTAATCTATTACTGAAGGAAAAAAAGATTTTTTTAAATAAAATGAAAATTTGTCTTTACACTAAAGATAAATTTAGTAGCCTAAATATACAGTGTTTATGTCTACAGTAGTAGACAGTGATGTCCTAGGCCTTCACATTCACTCACTACTCACTCACTGACTTACCTAGAGCAACTTCCAGTCCTGCAAGCTACATTTATGGTAAGTGCCTTATAGAGGTGTACCATTTTTAATTTTTTATACCATATTTTACTGTACTTTTTCTATGTTTAGATACACAAATTCCATTTGTGTTACAATTGAGTACTGTATTTAGTACAATAACATGCTGTACAGGTTTGTAGGCTAGGAGCAACAGGCTGTACCATCTACTCAAGGTGTGTAGTAGGCTATACCATCTAGGTTTTTGTAAGTACACTCTATGATGTCCCCACAATGATGAAATCACCTAAAGATGCATTTGTCAGAATGTATCCCTGTCAATATGGGCTGCACGACTGCAGTTGCCTTCTTGCTGTGTCCTCCCATGACAGATAGAGAGCTCTGGTCCCTTTTTCTCTTTATAAGGACACTAATCACATCATGGGAGCTGTACACTCATGACTTAATCTAACTCTATTAACCTCCCAAAAGGACCCATTTCCAAATACCCTCACGTGGGGGAATATATTTTCAGCATATGCATTTCAGGGAGACACAACCATTCAGTTCACAGCAATGAGCAGTCTCAAAATTGAAAAGTGTCCAAATGGAAAGCTTTAATCATTCTTGTACACGCATTTCAAAATAAGAAAATTGTTATGACCCCAATGTTTCCCATCTCAGAAATTTGCATTGTTACGCAAGCCTGTTATTCATCCTTGATTATTTCCTCTCTCTAACCTCTTACAATTCATCAGAAAGTCCTACTCATACCTCGTCATTTCTGTGTCTTTGTCATTTCATCTCCCCAGCTGCCTTCTCAACCCAAGCCAATACTATCTTTTTCTGGTTCTCTGTAATTCTCTTCTGTATGGTCTCCCTGCCTTCCCATCAACCCTCCATTCTCCATTTAGATGTAAGAGCATTCCTTTAACTATGTAAACCACATCATATCACTCTTTCATTTAAAGGTCCCATTGCAGGTAGAATAAAATTCAAACACCTCTGATTTGAGTTTTCTGGTACGCTTCCTGTCCAGACCCGTCTCCTATCATTGTCCTAATTTGTTGACCAGACTTCAGCTACTCAGGCCTTTTGTTGTTATTCTGTTCCTCAAAGATACAGGACACTTTTATTTGAGCTTACTATTCCTTCTGCTTGTTACAGTGAGTTTTGTTTATTTCCATTTCTTTTTCTTTCTTTAGCACTTTGCGTGGGGGCTTGTTATCTTATTGGTATCACAGCTCAAACAACTTCCAATCACCTCTTCAGAAAAGCCTGTTTAGACCAACATCCCTAGAAGGGCTCACTCTAGAATTACTCTTTATTACATCAATCTCTTTATATCTTTTGGACATTTATGAGGTCTATAATTATTCCATGTATTGGTTTGTGAATTTGTTTACTGTTTATATCATCTCATCTATAAGGCAAGGTCCTTACCTGTTGTTTTTACAACTTTATCACTAGCACCTAGCATATTGCCTACCACATAGAGATTAATACATATTTGCTGAGTGAATGAATAAATGTTTGAATGGGCATCCCTCTAAAAGATCTCCCAGACTTGTGTGGACTTCTGTCAAAACTCCTGCTACAGCAGTTGGGCATGTGTGAGGTAAGAAGGAGAAGATCCAGTAGTCCATAATCTCTTTCTTTAATCAGTTAACTCATGATTGTCACAGAGGGCCCAGATATTATTACTGTGGTTGTTATGTTAGCATGCAGTCTGTAGGCATTTCTCAAAATCTCTGCCACCTGTTAGTACCTCATCTTGTTTTTCATCACTGCTGTAATACCTTCCTTCACCTTCTACAATTCTAACCCCCTTCTCCTCCTCTTCATCATCATCATCCTCATCATAGCTCACCCCTTCACATATATTTTCTGTACTTTCATGGGTTTCTATCATTATAAGCAAAATTTGTCATTTTGTTTTAAAGTTCAGTTGAATAAGCTTTGGGAAAATTTTTTTTAAGAGATCCTACAAGATCTTTGGAGTTCAGATCCTAAAACATACATCCAGAACTTGAAGTCTATCTTGCGTTGGTTATAGAAATAACCATATTTTCTCTTTATGCATAGCAGCTTTCTGAAGGCTTGCTTTGACAATTTGGGGAAAAATAGGAACAAAGGAATATTCTGGCTCCCATTTCTAATCCTACTTGGTTTCTCTAGTTGGATCCTGCCTTTCTGAATGTAAAATTTTTATAAGAGCAGACAATGCAATAAATCAATGCTCCTAAATATTTGGTACAAGGGCCATATAAGAATAATTTCTTAACCCTGGGAAATGAATTATTATTCCTGCAGCTACAGTCTGAATTATATTTTCTCTAAGTAGAACAACAAGCCACTCAGGAAGCCCATTTACTCAGCACTAGTTTCGACCATATGAACATTTTAAAAGACAATGATAACTTGCTTTTAGACAGCATTGCAAATTGAAACTAATAAAACAAATATCATTCGTATTCTGCTGTTAAATTCCCCACTAGCTATGCCACTCTCTTCTTCATAAACATTCTAATTTTTTATTGATTTCAATACAATCTCAGGAATCATAAAAAATTTAGTTCCCCTCAGGGTTAAGTACAAAACAGATTTTTGTAAACTCCAGAGTGAGTTCTATAAATCATTTAATAATCCATTCCAAATATCATGTGTGTTTTCCTTCAATTCTTATATAAAACATTTTTAATCATACAATATGTATGTTACATGCAAATGAATGGCAAGTTTCTGACAATTCTATTTTTTCCAATTAAAATTAAGATTCGTATTAAATTCTAAATGGTATTTCTTTCATTAAGGAATAGCGTTTTCTGATATTTGCCATCATATGTTCTAAATCACCAACAGCCAATGTAGTACAGAGAAAGTCTAAACTTACACTTTGGAACTGGTTTCTGTTACTGATCTTCTATTTTTTCCTTTGCCAACTGATTTAAAGAAGTGAGCAATGCACCATCAAATTTATGTATAGCTAGAAACACAGAAAAATCTGTATCAAGATCAGTCCTAATGAGTTATTTCATCCATCCATTTGCTATAGAATATTTATGGGGCATCTACTTTGTGTCAGGCGTGTCGTATGCACTGTGAAACAAGGAATAAGCTCTTTGCCTTTATGAAACTTAACTGGGGGTAGACAGACAATATACAGATAAACAGTAAATGAACAAGATGATTTTAGGTTAAAGTACTACTATGAGGAATCATGCAAAAAGAGTCAGCATGGGAGTTCCTTTAGATTGGGTAGACAAGGATAGACCTACATAAGAGAACATTTGGGCTGATGGATGAGAAAGAGCCAATCAGAGCCAGAGAAACAACATTTTAAGCAGAAGAAAGAGCAAGTACAGGTATACATGTGACTCCTTTTTCCCTTGAACACTTAGAGGTCATTGTAGGGTTATTAATTGGTCTAATTTCAATATGCGATGTCTCGTGGAATAGGGAAGCCTGAGAAGAGGGAGAGAGATGGGAAGCAGCTGATTGGGGGAACAGTCGGAACACATATGTTTAAATTTACTGCCTTTTATAGGCGCCATTCATAGTACACAAAAACGACTAAAATAATAACATCAAAGATCGCTGGTCACACATCACCATAATAGATATAATAATAATGAAAATTTTGAAATATTGTGAGAATTACCAAAATATAACACTGAGACATGAAGTGAGCATATACTATCGGAAAAATGGCATGATAGATTTGCTCCACACAGGGTTGCCAGAAACCTTCAATTTGTAACAAATTCAATATCCATGAAACACAATATCTGCAGGGCGTAGTAAAGCAAAGCACAATAAAATGAGATATTACTGTATAAAGGTCCTTAACTGGAAACCTTGACTTGTTTAACAAAGGAAAAGAGAGGCAGTGTGCATGACACTTAACAGGTACGGTAGATAGTGCTTGACAATTAAGTTAGGGAGGAAGGTGAGGACCGGATCATATAGCCCCCTACATGCCATGACAGATATTCTGACTTTATTTTATAAGGAATGAGAAGCGTTCATCAAATGAGATATTCTGCTGTCGCTTCTGCAACATTTCTTGCTCCTGATATGTTGGTAATACAGTGCCCCATGACTTGACTCACCCTCCTATCGGTAACATTCCCTCCCATTAAAACTGTACACAGTAAGTCTTCACTTAATGTCATCAATTTGTTCTTGGAAACTGACTTTAAGCAAAACAACATCTTTGAATAACATCATTTTGTTCAAAGTTGTTATAATGTTGATGAGGAAAAAAATTGATTTGGTTATGTGTTGTTTTGACTATCTTAAGTGAAGACTTATTCTATTAAATATAAGTCCAGTTAGTCTCCCCAGCCCAAAAGAAACAAAAACAAAACCACACACACACACTACTAGATAATAGAACATACTTTGACGTTCTCAAGCCTCCTTAAGTCTTAGTTATAGATATCTAAGACTTAGTTCCTAAAGAACTCCTAGTGTGGTCACTTCATTATATCTTGAAAAGTTAGTTCTAGACACGTGATCAATCAGGATTGATCCAAAATCAAATTTCAGAAACGTGTCTTTCTTTAGTGTCATCCCAATTTTCTTGCTTTAAAAATAAAACAAAAGTATAAAAAGAACAACAAAAGTAAACTAAAAATATGCTAGTAATCTATGAAAACATTCTTATTTTTAAGAATTTCAAAGATGCAGAAACTTCGAGTAAAAATTATAAGCAGTTTCATCGTCACTCCATACATTTGACCTCCCCTACCTAAGGTGACAACTATTGTCAGTGTGGGTATCATTGTAGATTTCATTTTATGCATTTTTAAAGATCAGATTTACAAAAAAATATTATGTTTCATATATAAATTCCATGTATATATGGATCAGTTCTCTGATTGCTTTGAATTAATTCAAACTGTATCATGATAATTAAAAATCCTATGAATATATGTAGACCTACTCTATCTTTTTAATGACTGTATAGTATCCATTGCATAAATTTCCCATTATTTATTTAACCATTTTAAATTGATGGGCATTTAGTTATTTCTCCTTTTTTCTATTGAAAACAACACCCAATAAACAAAAGCTAAAAGTCAAGTGACAGATTAGTAAAAAGTATTTGCAATATATAAAGTTGCCATTTAAGGTATACAAACAAAATTGACGAGTAACTAGGAAAAATACATACCAAAATTGTGTAAATAATATAAATAAGCAGTTCACAGGATGAACAATATACAAATGGGTGATAAAAAGTAAAATATACTCAATCTCACAAATAACTTCAAAATATTAATTATAAAAATAAAAATGGAATACTTTCACCCTCAGAAAAGTAGAATTTGTTGTATAAATAATGAAGGCAAAGATTTTAGGACACTTTAACTCATTACTAATTGAAGTGTAACTATTTAAGTTGTAGAGGACACTTTCACATTTTGCACCTTGGGAGACACTTGTATATCCACCTAGGGAAACCTACACATATGCACAGGAAGAGTACATTCCCTGCCTATAATCCCCTTTCATTTTCTCCACTGAAAACTCCTAATGCTGTCCTCTGGTTGCTTCAAAGACTTTCACAGTGGACAGTACCACCCCACCCGCCATACATATAAAGCCACTTTCTCAGAATGCAATCATTTGCAATCATTTTAAAAGCATTCATTCTAAAGTGTGAAGAACTAATAGTCCCCAAAATGGTCTCTTTTTTAAAAACAGATTATAAGGTGGAAATTATAATAAATCATTGAGATTGTATAGAGCAAGACAATGTAAAATGAATTTCAGATGGTATTGAAAAACATTTTAGAGCAAGAGTCTTCTAGCTCCTGTATGATAAAATGAGCACACTCAGAATTGTAAAGCGAAATGGAAGATGAGAGAAAATTACTTTCTCGTCTTTTCTAAAAGATTTTCTTCTACAATGAATGAGAGGAAGAAAAAGAGGACATGCCCTTTTGCTTAAGAAAAAAATTTGCAATAGAAAAAAATTAGGCGTACCCTACAGATTTATGGTAATTTTGGCTTCAAGCCAAAATTATTAAATACTTTATACTAATCATAAATAAAGTATTAGAAATCTTCCCCCTTCATGCACTCAAGTTCTATGAATTTTCCCACTTTATATGACCTATTTTGTCCAGATTCAAATAACTATATGGCTTATTTGCCTAAGATAACATCATTTTTCCCTGTTTTTTTAATGCTGCAAGTTGTTGTAATAACTGTAGTAAATATACATAAAGTGAGAAAGGGTGATAAGGGTCTAGATAAATTGTAATGACTAATGAAGGAATCAAGATTAAGTGATTAAAAACCCATTGCACTTTACAGTTGAACTGTAAAAATGTCACTGCAATATTTTCTGGATTATCTCAATGTTATAAAAAGAAAAAAAGTGGTTTTTAAATAAATATCACCAATTTCATTTTCCTTGATGTTCCTTGATACTTATGGCTTAAAATGTCCTGCCAAATATTAAAAATGGAAAATGTCATCCTATGAGGGCACTAAATAATGAGGAAAAAAACATAGTTCATATCTTACAAAATCATATTTTTCGTAATTAAAGACATGAGACTACAAATACATGTTTTCCCTTCTGAAGAAAAGGAATTTATTCAAATTTTTTAGAGTTGTTTACCTTTTTAAAGGTGTATAGTGGGTGCTATTTGATTTGGAGTATTTGCTAAGGTTATTTGAAACTCCATAAGTTAAATTAAGGAAATTTGCAAAGGAGATTATGCTTTAACAGAATTTATAAGAAATTAGATTATATAAAATTTAATTTACAAATTAAGTTTCTTTCACTACAGCTTTCAGACATAGTTAACAAGTATGTAAGTGTTGATGGCTCAGAATGAGGGATTTTCTTATAAATACTACTTCTTTATGAAGACTTATACTAAAATTTTCATAAAAGAAGGTGGAGATCACACCTTATCATCAAAGTTTTCTATACTATATGAAAAACTTAGTCAAATGTATATTTTTTCCTTTTTGTGGAAAATAATACCTTTTTGATGGGCTATTTCAAACTACATGTCAGTTTGGGTTATAGACTTACTTTTAATTATCTAATATTAATGACATTCAATCTAAGATCTACAAAATTATATAAAGATGTTCGATTAAGACCTTATATTGCTTTGTTAATTAATTTTCTGTGATATTAAAAATGGATATTTCTCCATGGCATAGTGATTCTATATAAAAGGCTATCCTTCTATCAGAATTGCACAATTATCAACAAATCTTATTATGTTCACTGGGTTTCTGCTATTAAAATTTTAAATTTAACCATAAATATTATTGACAACACATTCTAATTTTGCAGTGGAACAAATTAGTATTCCATCTTTAATGCTAATCAGACTGGTCATGAAATCATATCTAATTTAGTCATTACACAAGAACTGAATGATAGAGATTATGATTTCACTATTAAAAATACTTTAATTACTTTTTTAAAGTACAGAATAGAATGGTGCTATATACTAGAATCAGAGACCAGTGAACCAAAATCAAATATAGATTACTTTTTGCCCCATCATGGATGTGAAATTGACCAGGGAATTTTGTCTTGAGCATTTTTTCACCTTTAAATTGTATATATTTATAATTTATATTTCTATATTACAGATATATATATTTATTATATAAATTATATATTTATAAATTAATTATAGCATATTTATAATATATAATTTATAACATATTTATAATTATATAAAAAGATGAAAGTATGTTCTCATATATATAATATTACTGTACTTTTATAAAAATCAAAGCCAGGAGTATAGATTATTTTGTGCTAAGCTCATGCTTAAATCTTTTATACTCTAATTTTTTATGTCAAGTGAAAAATTTTAAAGGAAATTGAGGGCTGCCAAAAATGTTTCTGATTGCTTATTCAAAATAAAAGTTATTGTGAGCTCTATTGAGAGAAAAAAATCTTTAGCTTGAATGTGACAAATAATGACAATCCTTAAATGTGCATTCATCAAAGTAAGCTTCTCATTTCTTTGAGAAATGACCTAGAGCACATTTAAGTTAAGTTACATAAAATATTTTTAAATAAATATGAGCACTAATATTATTGTTTATCATAGAGTTATCTAATGGGAAATACACAATATAGTCTTTTTAAATTGTGATGAAATTTTTAAAAATCTGTGTTACTATCTATATAATTAATAACTGAGTGTGTTTGAGTTTAGACATCTTAAGCATATCTAAATTTCTTTTAAGGAATTTCAGTTTCTGATCCAGTATATAATGTGCTTAGAAGTTGACAGTACATTCTAAAAAAAAAGGTCCCTTTAGGGAAGGCTGAGAGAAAGGTTAATACTATAAATATTTGGTGGTGTACCAGGGTCCTTCCTTTGGGGAAACTGGCCCTCCTTCATTCAAGGAGTTGTGGCTCAAGTCTAGGAATTGATTGAGGAGCCATGACTCTCAATTTTTATGATTCAGGTTAGACTTTTGTTCACTTGACCTAGAACTTTTCTGCTTATATAGATCAAGTAAGAATTTAGTAGGCTTCTGCAATAGACTAAATTTTTATGTACACCCAAAATTTATGTTTTGAAATCCTGGCCCCTAAAGTGATGATATTAGGAGGTGGATTCTTTGGGTGGGAGGTGATTAAGTCATGAGGGCAGAGCCCTCATGAATGGGATTAGTTCCTTTATAAAGGAAGACCAAGAGAGATCCCTTCTCCCTTCCACCATGTGAGTTTATAGTGAGAAGACAGCCATCTATGAAGAAACTGGCCCTCACCAGACAACAAATTTCCTGGTGCCTTGATCTTGGTCTTTCTATCCTCCAGAGCTATGAGAAATAAAAACCAATTTGTGGTATTTGGTTATAATAGCCCAAATGGACTAAGATAGATTTTTATCTATTTAACTTCTAGGAACACCATGATCAATTAGCCAACATCATAGATTTACGTGAGTCAAACTATTCTGATTGCTACTTTGACTCTACCAGCCATTATGGTAACCAAATTCACCTTGCCTTTGGCTGTTGAATGCCACAACTTGGCACCTGCCACCCTAGGATCTAATTACTCCCATTGCATTTAGGTTTCCCAGTTCAGTGACTGCAGTTCACACTGCAAGATCTTGCCTACAGAAAAGAACAACCATAGAGCTCTGGAAAGATGCCAGGGCTCTCTTCATAAACATATTTCTCATAGTATTGGTAAAAGATATTCCTTCTGGACCCTTCCAGTGTGGAGGGGTAGATTTTAAATGACATCTCTGCTTTAATATTCCAGTCACCCTAAGCCTTTGAATCTTTTTCTGTGTGAAACCAAGACAGGTCTGGCATTTCCAACTCAGTCACTGTTGACCACTTTTTGGTTTATGTTTCAACCAATGAATCACATTCTTAGACCTCTTTCTAACTCCCTGAGCTGCAAGATTAAATGTAGCATCTCTGTTTAGTGAGCCCATATTGATAAATTCTACCTGATCCAACTTTACATTCCTTCCATCACTATCCCACATCCCTGGTATCCATTCCTACACATATTCCCTGGATATGTCTGCATAAATTAGAAAACTCAAGTAGTTCTTTTGGAGAGTAGCATGCCTCTTCATGGATCACAGTTTGTCTGGAAGCAAAAAAGTATTGTGGGCATTCTACTCTCAAATATTTTCAAATTTTCACCATTAAGGTCTTCTGAGTTAAGCTAATATATGGGGGCATGGTATCTTGGAGATTACTATTTGGTATAATTTCAATTATTAATTTCTTTTTATGAAAATACTTAAACTTTTTCCTGAAGAGAAGGAAAGAAATATAGCGGAAACGTTTTTACCTTGTGAGGACATAGGTGTGACTTCCCAAAGAAAAAATAGATTCGTTCCCTTCCTAGAACCCCCTCCCAACCTCCTCCCAAATTGGTAGAGAACATCATTAAAGAACTTTCAGTTCAATTAAATAAACAATTAATAAGCAGGTCTACATGGTGCATCACAGGGTGGGGAACTTGCTGCCTTGGGGCCACATGTGGCCTTCTGGATCCTTGAGTGTGGCCTTTTGACTGAATTCAAATCTTACAGAACAAATCCTTTTAATAAAGGCATTTGTTCTGTGAAGTTTGGATTTGGTCGAGAGGCCACACTTGGGGATCTGGAGGGCCATATGCGGCCTTGAGTCACTAGGCGATAAACTAGGTAAGATGTGATGAGAGTAGGAAACAAGAAAGATAAGTTGTGGGCAGAGAGAAAAAGAACTTACAGTGGACATTTTCAATTGAGTGACAGAGGCAGAGCCAGACTGTTTTGGATGGAGAATTTAATATTTTTTTAGGTTAAAAATCACAAGAGAGACTATGAGAAACTCAAGTTTGAAAGACACTCCTTCACGACATATTGAAGCTTGTACACTTAGAAGTTGACAGAAATCTCATGATTCCAGTCCAGGGATCTTTCCATTGCAATACCTGCCTCAGCTCCTGCCTATACAAGGAAAATATTCTATTTGAAGGAATAAAGAAAGATAATATATCCAATTATGAACTGATTTTTTTTACAACTAAATACTTCTGTAATCAGGCTATAAGTAACTATACTATTTTATATGTTTTTACTCTCAACAAGAAGTTTCCAGTTAATCATATCTTCCTCTAGTTGAATGCTGTTAGATATCTGCTTCTGAATTCACGTTTATTTCTTAAATAGGTCATCTACAAGTTATCTTTTTACTGTCACACAGATAAATACTTTCCTTCCTGTCTTACGGCTCTGTGTTAACCAAATCATTAGGCACCCTGCCATTGCCTCTTGTTATAGGGAAAAAAAATATATATCCATGTGTTTTGTTTTGTCATTCTTACTTCCTTGTAGCAACTTTTCATTCTTTCAATTAACAAATATTTTTAATGGCCTATGTGATAGTTATTACGGCTTTTCAGAAATATTCTGCTATTTCTCTTCTAGGTGTAGCAGGATTGTACTCTCCTGCCCAATTTTAAGTTAAGTGCAGCCATGTGACTTGCTTTGGCTAATTAGATGTAAGCAAAGTAATCTATCTCATTTCCAGGAAAACACTCTAAAAACCAAGCAGCAAGGCCCCATTTTCTCCCTCCTGCCACAGAGATTTTTGGAAGCATGTTCAAATATAGAGCCTAATTCTGCCTAGGTCCCTAAGTGATAGCTGCATTGGAATTGTGATGTGAATAAGCACTAAACCTGAGACTTTGGAACTATTTATTTCTTACTAAAAATACTAAAATTTGTACATTGAGGTGTGTTGCTTATGTAACAAAAACCTAAAATATGTGGCATTATTTATAGTGATATATCAGTGAGAAATTAGAAAAATTTTTCAAGGGAGGACAAAAGAGGATTTGGTGTTTTAAAATAATCAAATATTTGACAAAGCTGTTACCTGTTGTAATCTAGTAAAAAGATTAGGACCCTAATGAGCTTGCAGCTCTAGAAGGGGACAGAAAACAGAGTATCTGCATTTCACAGTGTGTTGAAAGAAAGAGATAAAAGATTTGGTCAGCTTGAGAAGTGATTGAAGAGAACAAGGAGAGTGTATAATATCCGGGCCTTTCAGGATTGAAAGAGGTAACTGCTTCTCAACCCCAACAGGTAAAATACAAAGATATGAAGAATCTCAATCAACAAAGGCCTATTAAATTTTAGCATTGTAGCTGAATTAAATTAAGGAAATAGCCGATATCCTTACTGGTAAATCTTCTGATTTGGTTATGGTATCTCTGAAAAAGATCCAGGATATGATCCTGAACAAATACTTTCAAATGGAAAAGAAAAATTACTCTAGGAAAAATGACAAAGCATTTGGTTTTCACTCTGAAAAATGCTATGCTCAAGGTACTCATTAGTAAGTCTAAGGAGAAAAGATAGGGTTAAGAAAGCAACAATACCTCACAAATTATGAATAACGTTTCAGGAAAAAACACCATTTACAAAAGAACTGTGAGCATGGATTTTGACACATGAAGGTCACTGAAATCAACTAGATAAGATTATTAAAAAGTTTTTTTGAGAGAATTGTTTTACCAAAAGAATCAGAAGTCTGGACAAAAGAGACTGTAATTGTTTATAAGTTAAACTGACCCACAGGGGTCCCTACCAAACTACAGGCAGGAAGTGGGCTAAGAATGAACTCAGGGCCCAAGATGGCCACATTCGCCAATGCCTGTTTCAGTAATGGCTAGAAAAATAACGGAAAAAGAAGAGTTTCCTAGAAGATAGAACAAGGAGCTGTAAAGAGCATTGGACAAAGGAAGTACTACCAGGAAGTGGGCTCAGAGTTTATTCAAAATATTCTCCATCCAGAGTATGGGTCCCTTGCAATGACTATTCCTCAAGATGTCAGAATTGCTACTGCCACTGTCTACGTTATTTATGTTTTCCTTTTCCCCTTTCTGAATGGGAATACTCACTTCAGTTATTTCTTCATTTATCATATGTGTCTTGCAAGTACTTACTAGGTTACTAAACTTATCTGCTTGCTCCATGTCTCTACCTAAACACTTAATATTATCTCTGGGAACAAAAAAGAATGAATTTACTGATTGATCTAACTTTAATTCAAGACTACAAATTTCAATGGCACTCAACAATGCCTTTTTTCACACCCTGTGCAAATCACTATTCTTCCTCCACTTACCACAGACACTACACACCTTCTCCAGCCCTTCACTGTCTGCTGATGAGAACAGAACAGAACAGAAAAGATCTCGTCTCTCCTCCTATCATAAAATGTAACTGACCAGCGTGTTTCTCACTCTCTCTTTCCTCCGTTGTGTTATTACGAGGGAATTGTCCTCCCCTCCATCAATGGCCAATTCCACATTGTGCAAATGTTCCCTCTCTCTTCTGCACCAGAAATATATCTCTTTCTACTGAATAATTCCAATTAGCCTTTGAATATCCAAGATCTCTATCTCCCCTCCACACATTCTTTTTCAGTCCCTATTAATAGTGAACATTTTGAAGAGTTGTCTATAATTTCTCTACTTCCTCATTTCACATACTTGCCACAGTAGATTCCATCCAGGACTTCTTTCTACCACTCTATTGAGACGGCTCATCTCAAGATAACTAATGAGCACCATGTCGAAAAGTCCACTTGTCACTTTTTGCTTTTTCTTAATTGAAATCTCAATATCAGTTGGCCCATTTTACCATTATTTCTCTTTGTATAATTTTTCTTCTTTCGGCCTGTGTTACATCATACTGCTCAGCCTTCCTCCTACCTAAGGAAACTGATTCTCAGTCTCCTTTTGCTCAATTCTGTTCCTCTGCTTGATCATTAAGTTCTGGAAAACCTCTGGCCTCACTCTTAGACCTGCTTCTTGTCCATTTCAATACTCCCAACTAGATGATCTCATCCAATCTCTGAGCTTTACATAACATTGATATGCTGATAGCTCCCAAATCTCTTACTCTAACCCAGACCCTTCCCACTATCTCCAGACTGATGCATTCAACTACCCACTTGATTTTTCTATGTGTATTTCTAATAAGCATCAGACATTTTATCTACACAAACCAAAATCCCATTTTCTTTCCCAGCCAAGCTATCCCAACTCAGTAAATAGTACCACCATCCAGGTAGTGCTCTGGACAAAAGTCTGTGAGGTTATTTTGAGCCCTTGCTTTTCCTTACTCTGTACATCCATTTATCAGCAACACCTATTGACTGATTTAAAAAAAACATAATTTAAACCTACCTGTCTCTCCTTGTCTATCACTATTATGCTAATTAAAGCCTCTATCATCTTTTGCCAGGTCCATTGCAGCAGTCTCCTAATTTTGCCTAATTCTTCCGTTCATTTTGGTTTCCACTACACTCAGTATCAGATCTAAATGCATTACTTTGGCTTTTGTATCCGTCTATAAAATTGCCCTTTCCTTGTTTGCAATTCAATCATTTTTCCTTGTTCAATGAGCTCCAGCCACAATTTATTTTCTTCCTCCTATTTCTCTCCTCAGAGCCTCTGCACTCCCTGTTCTCACCTTCCTTCTCATCATTATTCAACTCTACTGAAACACTAATTCCTCAGAGAGACCTTTGCCAAAGACCCCAACTTAGCCTTAACATGGCAATCACTATCACATAAACTTGTTTTTGATAGCTTTTTCCACTACCTAAATGATCACTTTCACTTGTTTCTTTATGTTTGATTTGATGCTTCACACTTGAATGTGAATTCCAAGAGGGCAAAGATCTCAGTCATTTTCACCAAATTTCTTCAATGTCTATGTAGTTGGATTTTATGCATGGTTTTTATTTATTTTATTTTATTTTTCTAAATTTATTTCAGAGTATTACGGGGGTATAGACATTTAGGTTACATCTATTGCCTTTACTCTGCCGGAGTCAGAACTACAAGTGTGCCCATCTCCTGGATAGTGCGCTCTGCACCCTTTAGGTGTGACTTTACCCATTCCCTCCTCTCCCCTCCCACCTGCCCAACACCCGATGAATGTTACTTCCATATGTGCACATAAAAGTGGATCAATTAGTATCAATTTGATGGTGAGTATATGTGGTGCTTGTTTTTCCATTCTTGAGATACTTCACTGAGAAGAATGGGCTCCAGTTCTATCCAGGATAATACAAGACACTGTTGTTTTTTGTGGTTGAGTATACTCCATGGTGTACATATACCACATTTTTTTAATCCACTCATGTATTGATGGGCATTTGGGTTGTTTCCACATCTTTGCAATTGTGAACTGTGCTGCTATAAACATTCGAGTGCAGATGTCTTTATGGTTTTTAGATATTTGATACTCTGTTCCATCTCAGTCCTCAGATTTCTCACAATCATGGGCCTTTATCTATGCTCTTATTCTTTCCTAGACTTTCACATTGTCTGTCTGTCTTCTAGTTCCACCCTTGCTAACTAACTGCTCAGCCCTGGCATGAAAGTTCTTTTCATTAAGTATAATATAAAACCATCACAAGAAGCGTCCTGTCATTTAAAACTTACAAGTAAAATATGATCTGATTCATAATCATTTTCACACCTTGCCTTAATTTTCATTTATGCAGCAAATGAGAAAAAAAATAGGAAGGAAAGAAGAGGAATGAGTTTATGGAAAAAACAAATTAGAAAGAAGCTCAGAGAAGAAGACAAGAAAATTTGGAAAAATTATTCATATGAGTTCATTTTAATTCAGATATTACTGTGTTTTATAATATTTTTAGTACTTTCTTTGTTGGTGTTTGTGAATCTCTACATACTTATTCTCTTTTATCTCCATAAAGTCAAGAATTTTAAAAAATATTTTAAATTTGGTTTTCATTGTTAAAATATATAACTATGTGAAAATGCTAAAGCACAAAAGCACACGAAGACATTAGTTACATATGATTGTTTAAAAACTATTACATCAACAAGCTAACTACATGCACATCATATAACTTTCACTTTTAAGCACATAGATATTTAGCGAGGCCTATGTTGACATCGTAAAAATATTTGTAATAGTATAATTAATCTTATTTTTTTAGTCTTATTTTTTGTTGTCTACATAGTAAACAATGTAATACAGTGAGTGGTACAATATTTCTTTCTATCGCAAAGATACATTCATCTAAAAGAAAGCTTTAGGATTTATGTTTTGAATCAAACTGGTGTCTTTGTCTTTGTGTCTAAAGCAAACTACTTTCATATTATCCTTGTAAGCAGTATAAAGACTTTAGCACAAACATTAAGTTAGCTTCAGAAATATCTATCTGAAAAAAAATTCACTAAGTGCTCTATTTTTGCCAACAAACATGCAGCAGCTTATTTCCTTATGGAGTATCTGTCTTTTTCAAATCTCTTTTGCTGCCTTAACCAAATCTAGGACATCTTGGCTCAGAGTCACAGCACACAGCTGTGTTTATAGGTGTTACTGACAAGGGAAAATGCATCCAGTGCACTAGGACAGAAGCAAAGTTGGTATATAGAAAGAATAGGACATGTGATGTATTTTAGTGCAAAGGAATTTCTTTTGACATTTCTTCATTTCAGTTTTTTCTTTTATTTTTGAAATATTAGAAAAGATGTAACCTTAGTATATCAAAGCCAATTATTTAAAAAATACTCTTCAAATACATTCTTTTTTAAATTTAGATAATGATACTGAAAAAATGTCAACATTGTCTGAAAAGCTTTAAACATGGAAGGGGCCAAGAGTTAAATTCCAAAAGAAATATGACTCATAAAATGAAATCGGGGTGAGATATTAAATAATTATTGGACTATAGAAAAAATCATGTCAATATTTTCAGGGAAGATAGCTGATACAGAAAAAATGTTTTCTATAATCAGTGATGCTACATAGACATGAGGAAATGAAGATACGAATGAGGCGATCATATCTTTTCGATGGATTATTTACAATTTTACTAGGTTTAAGAAAGAAAAATTAATTAAATATCAAAAATCAAACATTTGGAAAAGGAGCATCAAGCTTATAGTTGAAATAAAAATGAGAATGGGAACAATACAATTTTGGACACAGCAGTTCCACTTCATTTTAACGTTAGGGAGTGATGGAGAACAAGCTGAGATTAACCAATGTGCAAGTGGGGATTTAAAACGCTCTTTAAAGGATTTATGTGTTATTTTGATGAGGGTGCAAATTGGTACATTTTTTAGAGGATCATTTGGCAGTAGGTATCTAGAAATGTAAAACTGGACATTTCACACTTTGCAAAAAAGAAAACCATTGAAAATATTTTCACAAAGTAATTTTCTCCCCAACACAATATTTTTACCTTTGAGATGACAAGTATGACTGCAGTGGTGATTCATCTAGAGTACTAAAAATATCACTGTGCTCCATAGCTGCCCAAGAGAGATGCACAGAAAAGTAAACATCCTTTAAAATTTTCCTCTTTTACTACAAGTCATCTTTCCTTTAAAAAAGGTCTAGAAAAACATGTATCACACAGAATGTATTTTGCCTTTCACAGACAAAACAGAGATTTAAATAAAGGAGTATTTAAATACAGGCTATTATAAAGAATGAATACACAGGAATGCCTTCTCTCTCGTTTCCTTTTTAACACTACTTTCTTTTTAAATTTATTGTCCCCAACCTCCTCCAAACTAGTTGGCCCAAACATGAGTGAGACTGAATTGCTGTGATGGAAATGTATGCCTAGGCAATAGTCCAGCAAATGGTATCTCCCATGCTTTCTCTGCTTTGTCCACAGAAAGATACTAAAACAAATGCATTGTCCATTATCTTCCTGCATTTAAAAAAAGATAAAACTCAAAAAAGAATAACTTCCTAAATGTGAGTGTCACATTTCCTAAATTTGGAATTCATTTTGTATTTATTCCTTCTCTCACCTCTTATTGAGACCATAATATAATATAGAAACTAACAAATATTATTAATTTTAATCCCTATCAGCATATGTCCTAGCATAAAGCAGGAATATCAAAGTACTCATAAAGATATTTTAGAAGACATAATATTTAAACTAAGAGAAGAGAAAATAAAGAAGCATATTGAATAGACAAGTTGCCTAGAGCAGTATCTTAGTCCATTTCCTGTTGTTATAATAGAATAACACAGAGTAGATAATTTATATAAGAAAAGAAGTTAATTTAATTCACTGTTCTGGAGACTAAGAAGTCAAAGAGCATGGTGCCAGCATCTGGTGAGAGGGCTTTCTTTCTCCATCATAATATGGCAGAGGAAAGTATATGGCAAGAGAGCAAAAGCACTGGAAAGAGCTCACTTTCCTAACAAACCCACTCCCACAATAGCAAAATTAATTCATGCATGAGGGCAGAGCCCTCATTAATCCACTAATCTATTTATGAGAGCAGAGAAAATTAAGTTTCCAACACGTGAACTTTTGGAAGACACATTCAAACCATAGCAAGCAGTAAGTACATACTGTTTATTTGAGGCAGAATAAAGCCTTTGCAACTTCTTGAAAGAGAGAGAAAATAACCAAAGTATTATATTCAAAATTATAATTTAGGTTCACAGACTACTATCCATGGGCCTATTCTGGCCCCCTCAAGCTAAGAATGCTTTGTATGTTTTTAAATTATTAAGAAAAGAAAAATATTTAGTTATGTAAAAATTGTATAAAATTCAAATTTCAGTGCCCATAAATAAAGTTTTTTATTTTTTAAACACAACCACAATCATTTCATTATGTATTGTCTATGGCTATTCTCATGCTGCAATGGTAGACTTGAGTACATAAGTAGTTGTGGTTTGAGGTATTTCCCAATAAGTAGGACCATTTTCCCTTTCACTTATGTTCTAGGCAAGTTGAGGAAAAAAGTGTAAAGCAAATGATATTCTAAAGATATGATTCCATTAAGTAATACAGGTAATACTGGAGAACAAGACTTATATCTATGGACTAATGGAGCTTTCTAATAATACGTCACATTTTAGAGAGATTTATCTATTAAGTCAAAATAAGTACTGGGTAACTATAGGCTCCCCTATGGGAGACAAGCCCCTTTTACCAGATGGCACAGGAGACATATTCCCTACAGGCAGTTATGCCCCAAAAAAGGAAGAAATGTAGAGGGTATAAACTCCTTATGCCCATTTTTTAATGATAAACTCACTAATTAAATAAGTAAATATAACTCTCCCAGGGAGGAGTAATCACAAGGTAGAGGGAAGCCGTGAGTATCTTCTTCTCATGAAAATTAAAGGAATGGGAAGTAAACATCCCGCCCCAGCTATCCTCAACTTTTTTGTTTTCTTAATCCTCTGGCCTTAAATAATAAGTCAATTTTCAACCACAGCTATGGCTATCCTCTTCAGGGAAAGCATCAACACATGGACAGTCTTGTCCCTACCTTTCTCATATATAAATAACTGATCTCTGTGGCTCCTCTTGGAATCACCAGCACAAAGTGCAGATTTTACACCTAAGGCTCTAAAATGTCTCAGAACTATATGCCAATAAAATTAACTCTAAATCTACTCTGCAATCAAAGCTTTACATCAAACCCTTACACTATTTCCCATCCAAAAGTTTCTAGCCACGTTGTCTGGCATAGCCTATTTGAGCTTTTATAAATAATAAAACTAACAGCACCATTCCGATAATGCCATAATAAAATGAATAAGGAAACTTCAATCATAAATTTCTGGTAATAAAAATGCATTCCCAATTAAAATGCAAATCTCCTCCTTCCATTATCAAATTCCCAGGGATAACCTAAATACTAAAATTATATTTCCTCACAAGTTAAAGTCTAAAGAAGTCAATGTACCTGTTGTTCACACTCCCAATAGTCAATAACCCTTGCCTCTTTTGTCTGCTTTTCTGTCTGGGTTCTATATTTTAATTATTATTGCCATTTATACCTTGGTCTGTCAACACTAGAAACCTGAGCATATTCTCCATCATCTACTACACATTCCACAAAGATGTGATCACAATGCCCTAAGAGTTCCATCTCCTAACTCATCCTTACATGTGCCAAGTTCTTCTATTTTAGCTGATACTCACCTAGGGGAAACTCTTTGTCATCCCTCAAATAGACTATTGTGAAAGCCTCTTACAGGTCTCCTGCCTTCAGTCCCCTCGTCTTTCCCCACAATCCACGCTAGGCAGAACTTAAACCTGATTCAACCATGTCTATTGATATAAGAAGTTCTCCCATAAGGGAGGTTAAGTGGAAAAAAAACCCCACATTTACATAAAAAGAAAAAAAAGCATCAGCTCACTTGTAAGAAATGGAGGAGGAAACAATCAATATTTATGCAATCACATAAATGGATAGACGAACCCTATAAGCATTTGGAAATATCAACTGTTTACAGTGGTTACCTCTGGAGAAAAAAGACAAGAAGACTAATTTGGGATAGCTGAATAAGAAGGTGGAATATTATATTTTATTCCACATAATTCTGTATAACTTAATTCTTCTAGTAACATAGAATATCACTATGCATTATTTGTTTTATTAGGAAAAAAATAATGTCTGAAAATATATAAAGCAACAACAGTGTAATAAAATATGGCATCTATGTGAAACTATGTAAAACCATAGTGACGACATCTAGTCAGTAGGTTTCCTTTTGCTCTGGGTGTGAAGCAGTAAACTTCTCTGTGGGAAGGCAGCAATGGATAGTAGAAAGTGATATCAGAGAAAAGGGGGCAAAGCTGAAACACATTTGCAATGGAGAAACTTTCAAATCTGTCACCCAGCCTAGCAGATAAAAGAGAATTAAATATCAAAGTTTACTTCAGGGTTTCCATCTTGACAGGAGTGATGATTTACAAGTGATAAAATTGGTTTATATAAGAAGTAGTTTGTGGGTTGTCAAAAAAGAAAGAAATCATACTTTTTCAGGTGATATTTTTATTTCCATCTTAACTGGCTGAGTTTGATATGATGGTAAGACAATCAGATAGGGATGTTGTATATGTAGTTAGAGTTGCAGTCTCAACAGCAAAAGTTAAGGTGGAAGATTTGACTGTTTTTTTTTTCTATTGAGTATAAAGGTAATAGCTGGATCCGTGAGTCCTTGTGTTGAAGGAATAGAATGAGAAAGGACCGAATGGCTGAATGTAAACCTTTAAAAAGAGTCATGAAAGGAACTGAAAGGTAACAATAAGAATAGAATAGATAAAGAATGTGGAAAATACAGTCAAAGGACTCAAAGGAAGAAAACATTCCAAGCAATGGTGGAAGATCAGATTGTACAGTGATATCAAGGATGAGTGTGTATAAGAAAAGTCCTTTGAATTTGACAAGAAATAGCTATTAGTGACCTTTGAAAGAAGGTCTGAAAATATATATTTTTCCTATTAGGAAAAAAAGAATATATATTAAATAGGCTATATTGGGTAAGTCAATATGCTATACCATATTAAACATATATTCTGTGAGAATAAGCTAGTATGGGAAAGTGACATGAACAGATGATAGACGGTGAAACACAAATAACTATCAAATATATGAATAGATCCTCAGGCTCATTTGTAATCAGAGAAATGCAAATTAAAGTAAAATAATTTACTGCTTTACAACCATCTGATTGGCAGAAACTAGAAACTTGAATAGTGGTAATTATTAGTGGGGATGTGGAAAAACCAGACTAGCTTAATCTTACTCAAGAGCACTCTAGCAGTACTTATGCAGATTAAAGCATAAGTACTTTACATATACCCTGTGACCTAGTGTTATTCCTGGTTATATAGTCCCAAAATATTCTTCCACAGAACAAGGAAGGGGCATTTGTGATGACTGTATCACTCAGGAGAGATTAGGTGCTGCTGTGGTAACCTCCAAACCCCTTATACTTGAAACAACATAGGATTGTTTTTTTGTCCACACTGCCAGTCCATCCCAGGTTGATAGGCCAACTCCATTCATTGAATCTACTCAGACTGATGCAGTAGCCACCCAGCTCAAACACTGTCAGTCGCTGTAAAGAGTGGAAAGATGAGCTCTGGAGGGTTTCAAGTCAGCAGTAAAATGGTCCAGGCCAGAAGAAACACATGCAACCTTGCCCCACACTCATTAGCCAGATATGTGTGTGTGTGTGTGTGTGTGTGTGTGTTATTTCCTCCCCAACAAATGGTCAGAGATTATAATCCTCTTCCCATGTATTCACATACTGTGTGATGTGTACTGAATGTTTGTGTGTCCCCAAAATTCATATGATGAAACTCTACTTTGCAATATCATGGAATTTTGAGGGGTGGGATATATTTGGAAAGTACTTAGAATTAGATGAGGTAATGAAAGCTGAGTCCTCATGATGAGAATAGTGTCTTTATAAGAGTCCCAAGAGAGCTTGCATCTCTCTGTTCTCTGCCAAATAAGATTACAATAAGAAGTTGGCAGTCTGCAACCTAGAAAAGGGCCCTCACCAGAACCCCACCATGCTGACACTATGATCTTGGTTGGACTTCCCATGTACAGAATGGTGAGAAATACATTTCTGCAGTTTATAAACCACCCAGACTATGGTAATTTGTTAGAGAAGACCAAACTGAGTAAGACACTTTGAGAGTCAGAAATATCTGTGAACAATGCCAGTGAATTCAAAACAAACAAACAAGAAAACTCCAATCAGTACAACAATACAACATTGTAGTAGCAGATATGTAGTCAATTTGGTTTTCCATCTCAAGGGTAACTTCAAAGTAGTAAAATACCGTGTAGGTTTTCTGTGGAATACTATGCAGCAATTAAAAGCAAGGAACCAAAATATACACAGAAAAATGAATAGATATTAAAACAAATGCTGAGTGGAAAAATGAATAAGATAATGAGGTTTTTAGCACGACATTTATATAAACTAAGCATTTATACCTATACCAGACAGTAACCCAAGGATACGTACACATTTAAGGATACATATCAAACACATTTGAGTCAGTTGACTATCAGCCAGGAGAAGGAGACTGCGAGTAGGAAAAGAAGGAAGAAAGTGATAAATTAAACAAATAAAATAAAAGGGCATTCCGTACAGACCTCTGAGGATGACTGACATCAGTGGAGGACTATGACTAATTTGGTGCTTCACGTGAAGATAGTCACAAAAATTAAGAAATTTACATGTGATAAAAGTCATGACAAAACTTTAGAGAGTGTATCTAAAAGGGACTAGGCACATTGAAAACCTAGTTAGGAAGGTGAAAAACATTTTATAAAGTACTGCTTGCCTATTGGAGTGAACAATGTTTTGAGAATTAAAATGTGAATGTGGGATGTTTTATACGTAGTTACAGGGAACTGTGCTGTGGTAAAATGGACTCATCAAGTATCGCTAGTTGATAAAGCCAAGAAAAAAGGAGAGTTGAAAAAGAGACAAATCAATCTGTTTGGGGAACTATGTGTCTTTTTTGTTATCTTTTGTGGAGGCTAGTTAGAATTATAATTCCAGGACAGGAAAATTCTAAGAATGATAGCTCAGGATGAGACAAATGATTGTTAACAACTGCTTATTAGAAATGTTAAATCAATAAAGAATACTAAATTGCTGTTCTAAGTTTTCAAAGAAATTATGCTTACTAATATAGGAGGATGTGAAAGCTCAACATACATTGTGCATGTTCCTTACCACTTGCCATAAAAGGTAGGCTCACCTTAGTGATAGGCCATAACTTCTACTTTCAGGCCCCTTCTTTGTTTACTGCTGAGCTTCTTTACCTCCTTGGATTTATGACATTTCTGCTCAAAATAAGTCACCCTGTCTATGATTTGATTCATGTCGGTATGGCCCATCTGCTTCTCTTTTCTCCCAGAAGCGAACAATTATGTGATGCTGCTTGATGCATTTCAGCCTGAACTTAAACTAGAAATGCCTACCTTGTCAGCACTTGACACCCACCTATTACTCCTCCTGACTCCTACCGTCTCAACACAATCAAACAGCATAACATACAAACATTGCCTAAAGATGTTATTTCTCCTTCTCTTCCTTTTGTTACATGTCCAGGTCAGAAGCTGCAGTGAGCATGGATATCAAGCTGGTGGACTGCCAGAAATCCATAGCCATATCTCTTGAGAAGCTCCTGATAAAGATCATCCCTTATATTATCTTGCTTTATATAATATAATATTATGCCATTTTTAAAAGAGTGCTTTTGCATTCACATGTAGGATCTTCCTGAATTTCCTGGGCGAATGGAAAAAAAAGTTAAAATTAGCAAATTGACACAATTGTAGGGTTGAAAAAGCTGGAAGTGATTTTTGTGGTTAGTCAGAGTTTCACAGTTCTCTTTTGGGAAAAGCATGACCTCTATTTTATAGATCCAGAACTTGATGCCACATTGGAAATATATTCAGGCAAAGGCGAGAAATAATAATGAGAGGAGGAAGGGCAAAAGGACAGAGTTAAAACCATGGGCTTGTAAAATAGCTCATTTACTTGAATTTTTGATAATTTCACATTGCACTAACTATTTGAGACAAAACTTAGCTAAATTAATTCTGATATTCATGTAGACTTTAATGATAATTTATTAACACTTGGTTTGCTTTTATTCAGAACTCAAAATAATATTGGCATCAGAAAATATGCTATTAGCTAGAGATGCAGATGGCTTACAGAGAGGATTATAATAAATAAACATTGATTTTTGCTGAGGTGAATATCAAGGTAAAAGTCAATCAATATTTTTTCATTTTTACAAAATCTTAATATTACCAGCAACAAAATCCAGTGAGTTTGATTCTTCACTCTTTCCACTGGAAAGCGTATGGGAAATTATTAATACATTATTTCTCTGAAATCTTCTTGCATCCTCTTTGGCCACCTTTCTGTCTTCCTTGGCCAGGAATTAAATGACTAGGCAACAAAAGAAAGATGTCTTTTCCTTCAATGTCCCAGATTATTGCTGGATTCTCCTTGTAATAAAATTCACCTTTCCTCTACTCCTCTTCTCTTTATTTTGCTGACTTTGCCAAAGGATTTGAAGTGGCTGACACCACTGGACTGTCATTAACCCCAGGTAGCCTTTGCTAGTGTGTAGGAAACTATGGAAAGTCCCTCCTCAGGGTTTACCTTGGCTTGAGGAAGCAACAAACACAAAACCACTGTGAAAGAACCAATTTCAAACCATATACTCTCCCAAACTGCCTTACAAGCTCTATTAAGAAACAATTAGGTATAGGGTTTTAAATATTAATTTCAGAATAGATTTAGTATTTCAATAAAGGATTGCTTTATTGAACAATTATCTGCTGAGCACCCACCACCTGATAAATTCTGGAATTATAAAATGAATAGGATACACAGGACTTAGAAGTTTTTGCTTTGGTAGTATGTTGGCGAGATATGCAAGTAGTAGCAGATAAATTGCAGTGCAATATGGCATTACTACAAATAAACAAATCCTGTGATTATTCCAGGGACAAAAAATAAATACTTCTTAGGGATTTGTCATCATATACAAATGGCAGTTGACCTTCAGTATCTCTGAATTGTTCATCTGTGGATTCAATTAACCTCAGATTGAAAATATTTAGGAAAAAAAAATTCCACAAAGTTCCAAAAAGTAAAACTTGAATTTTTGCATGCTGAGGTCTATGCTGAATCCATGTGAATGAAATGATATGTATGTACTGGGTATTATAAGTAATATAGAGTTGATTTAAAGAATACAGGAAAATGGGTTCAGGTTATATGCAAACACTGTGCCATTTTATATAAGGGACTTGAGCATCCATGGATTTCATTGTTCTCAGGGGTCCTAGAACCAATCCCCCATGGATATGGAGGGATGACTGTGTATTGTTGGGAGTTAACAATAACCTTTTGGGAATTGCTCTTCCACATTCTTAGGAGTTAATAATTTATTAAATGGGTACACCTAATCAGAGTTGATTAGTCCAAAAAGGACACTTGATCTAATCTAGGCCAATCAGAGTACCCAATCCCTGACCAGGTTAATTCTTGCATGGATGGGCAATCAATCTAAGTCAAGTTATCCTTCAAAGGGAAACAGACCTAAGAGGTGGTCTTGGAGACATCTGATTTCCAGATTCCTATTATGGTCTAGCATCATTTATGTCTCTCAGTAACCTTTTTTCAATGCTTCTTTGGATTTCTTGGGATAGTGCACACACTTTTTGCTTAAGCTTATTCAATGTGAATTTCAACCAAATGTATCCTGATTAATTGAGTTGGGGAAAAATAGGGATTGGGTCTATTCAAAGTCTGTGTGGTAGACAGACTCCCAAGGTAATCCCCCAGTGGTTTCTTGCCTGCTGTTTTTCACACTTTTGTATAATCCTCTATCTTTGAATTTGGCAAAATCTATGACTTGTTTCTAACCAATAGAATATGGCAAAGATGATGAGATATGACTCTCTTCATCAGGTTACAAAAATTAAAAATTTTAAATACTGGGAAAATCACACAAATCAGAAAAGTAAAACAATATTTTTTGGTTAACTGGCTAACACGCTGGCTTTGTATCTTCGTGTCATCCTCTTGGATATATCAACACAATGGTAGGAAGAATATTTCTGAACATCACCCCACACTGGGCTATCTACCTAACTATTCATAAAAATGACTGTAAGCCATATAAATATATCCCACATAACCTAAATTAAATCTGTCCTCAACTCAACTTCCTCCAGCCAGAACCAAAAACTTTCAACGACAAATGACCTCTAGAATGCCATTTAATAAAGGGACAATCTAATGAAGGGGAGTTTGGAGTGAAAAGAAGTTACAATTTCACCAATTATAGTTAAAATATCTCACTTCTGCAAATTTTACAAAGACAGTCACATAACCACATTGATAAGGTCCCTTGTGGGTAGCATGAAAGAAGCATGCACAAGTAATGGGTGCTCAAACACAACCATCAGTTTCATAATAATCTTCCTTGGATTTATCCACAGTCACACAATTAGTGGCAGAATCTGGACTAAAACCCTATCGTCTTGATACCCAGTCTCATGTGCACACAAAAGTCCTAGCAATAGAATCAGTGGATGAAAGCTAGTGATAGAGGTGCGTGTGTGTATGTGAGTGTGTGTGTGTGTGTATGTGTATGTGTTTTCAGTGGCATAATAGAGGATCTATTGATAAGGCCTAAGTAATAATTTTCAAACTTCAAAAAATCTGTAAGTTAGCTAATTTGTGCAAAAGCAGTTTGTATTCATTAGAAAAAGTACTTTATGGGTTATGGATGAATAAAACTGTAATTGGATATTATATTAGAAATTATATTAAGAAAGTAGGTTGGAACTTGTTTTTTGTAAATTAGTTTGGCAAGGATGTGCTTCTTGAGAAACCAGGAGTGCTTTGGAACAGGGCTGAGGCTATGAATCATAGTCTCCCTGTTGACAAAATATCCAAAATGTGGAATCAACTCAGTAATAAAGTCATGTACAGACAAGTGTGGTTCTTCTTATTCTCCCTATATCCCCTCTCCTCAACTCTTTTTACTTCTGCTGTCTTAAATAAAAGAATATCTCATTACAGACAATTGGTTATGTAGCAATGATCGGAATCTGTGAACAGAGGAAAGGGAACAATCGTTGGAGGCAGGTTAGATCCTGAATAAGAGTAAGAATAGAAGATCAGGAAGGAGAATAAATCCTTTAGTCAGATGTAACGGCCTGGAAAGGCCAAAGCAAAATTTTAGTGTTCTAAGGAACAGGAATGAAAAAAAACCAAAAACTAGGATTAATCCGGATAATCCTCTAACACAAAAGTTTCCACCTAAAATCATCAGTGCAAAATCAGAGGCCCTTCTTTCTAAACTAGACAAGGAGCATTACACAAATGACGACTGACGAACTCATTTGCTCCAAATTTGCCATGGCATCTGTGGGAAAATTTAGACTCTCAAAAAATATCAACAGCTTTAGAAATTTTATTATAATTGAAAATATGCTTTTGTATCATTTCCAGGAATTTGAATACAGTTGCAATCAGCTTCATTCCAAGTTTATACAGTATAAAATTGATATCTGGAAAACATTCACGAAATAGTGGGATGGTGACTTGGATATCTGCATTTTATTAAGAATGAAAATTCTATTTTTATTTTCAAGGATAATCTGAGCATACTGATTGTTCTAATTGTCTATTTATTCCTTCTTGACAATATGCAGACAAGTATTTTCTGTTAAATCAGTACAAGTATGCAATCAATTCTTGGTGTGTCCAAAAAGATTTGTTTAGGTGTTGGGTGTATTTCCCACATCTTATGATTTTTCTTTTTATTCCTGTTACATGCTCATGGATAATTTTTTGGTCTGAATATAAAGTATTCTAATATAAATTATATTATAATGGTGATTGTTAAAGACTTCCATACCTTAAAAGATTTTGAAGATTAATCTATAGATTATTTTATATTTTAAAATTTCTGCCATTTAACAAAATAGATTACATAGATTTAGTTTCATAGGAATTGTAATGCCATTTCTATTACTAATTTCCATAGTGCTTATTTTAAACAATGTAGAATGGCATTATTTAACTTAAAGTAAGGTAACTATAATAAAGACTTTATTTCTCTTTCTAGTATTTCATATCAATAAGTTAAATTAGAATTGGATCTTTATTATCCTCTGTTGGTTTTAAAACAAAAAAGAAAAGAGATGTAAAAGTAAATTCAACCAGTCAGCAGTTCCATGGTTTGAATGTTTTTGTCTTCCTCAAAATTCATGTTGAAACTTACTGCCCAATGCAACAGTATTGGAAAGTGTGGCCTTTAAGAGGTAATTAGGCCATGAGGGTTCCTCCCTCATGAATGGATTAGGGCTATAAAAAGGGCTTGCAGGAGCGGGTTCATTCTCTTTTTGTTCTTCTGCCTTGTGAACACAGTGTTTGTCCCTTTTTGCCCTTCTGCCTTCCACCATGTGAGGACACAGAAAGAAGGCCCTCACCAGGTGCCTGTGCCTTCATCTTGGACTTCTCAGCCTCTAGAACAGGGAGAAATAAATCTCTGTTTGTAATAAATTACCTAGTCTGTGTTATTTTGTTATGGCAGCACAAACAGATAAAGACAGGCACTTTGTTGTAAGGGAATTGGTTACAATGTCAGTCAGACCTGGGCTCTATATTGACAGAAAAGATGGTTTAGAAGTAGCCTCTACATTTTCTTATTTTCTTTTAGTGCCTTTTGACCATACTATTTATTTTCAGGGATAATAAGTATTCAAAATAGAAAATGATAAGGGCATGAATCTATAAGAGAGTCAAAAGTAGGCAATTGCTTAAGAGTTTCAGCTATGAGTGTTTGAATTCTTAAATAGTGGCAAAAGTAGGCAAGTGTTTAATAGTTGCCTTCATAGCAAGCTTGTTGGAAGACATGGAAGCAAACACAAGTGAGCAAGAAAATATCACAGCTACCACAAGTTGTATTCCTGCTGTGAACTTCTAGTCAGCCATGTCCTGGAGTAGGAAATAAAAATGGCATAATCATATCTGGAATACATGGCCAAAATAATCAAAATAAGCAATATTTTGCACAAATGGAACCACCTACTCCTCCATGGCCGGATCTTCTGTCACTAAGTGTATAGAGTTATGAGAAGATCAGGGCCTAGAAGTCTTTCACAAATTATCCATAATGAGGATTTCTCTTATTTCAGGGACATACGTGCTGGGGGCAAAAGGGCAAAAATGAGGAAGGAAAATTTTTGTTATTATGTTTCCAACGAAGTTCAGGCTTATGACCATAACAAAATGGCTGAAGTTACACAAGATGTTGATGGAGAAGGATGCAAAAGTGGGGGAAGATTTACAGAATGAAAGATAAAGGAAGTTATGGATTTCTGGTTAATAGTCTCTTAATTGAGATTCAGGGAAAAATATCTCTATAAAGATAACCTTTGGTATCCACGTATAAGTCTTTAAGTTTATATGACATTTTTGTGTTTGGTAAGTGTGATGATTAATTTTGTGTCAACTTGAGTGGACCATGGGGTGCCCAGATTAAACATTGTTTCCGGGTATGTCTGTGAGGATGTTTCCAGATGAGATTAGCATTATATCAGTGGACTCAGTAAAGTAGATTACCCTCCTCCCAGTGTGGGTGGGCATCGTTAAATCCTTTGCGGGCCTAAATAGAACAAAAGGCAGAGAAAGGAGGAATTTGCTCCTTTTTTCTCGCCTCACTGCTTGAGCTGGGACATCTTATCTCGTCTGCCCTAGGACTGAGATTTACATCGTCAGCTTCCCTGGTTCTCAGGCCTTTAGAGTTGGACTGAATTACACCACCAGCTTTCCTGGTTTTCTAGCTTGCATATAACAGATCACAGGACTTCTCAGCTTCCATAATTGTATGAGCCAATTCCTCATAATAAATCTGTCATGTGCTTATGTGAGACATTTATTATACATAACTACTATATATATTACATATACACATATGTATGTGTATGTATGTGCATATATATGTGTGTGTATACACACACACACACACACACATACATACCTCTTATTGGTTCTGTTTCTCTAGAAAACCCTGACTAATATAATGAAGAGTTG
This sequence comes from Daubentonia madagascariensis, assembly GCA_023783475.1. Taxonomy (NCBI): domain Eukaryota; kingdom Metazoa; phylum Chordata; class Mammalia; order Primates; family Daubentoniidae; genus Daubentonia; species Daubentonia madagascariensis. Next base: position 14,890,126 of record JAKFHU010001684.1, on the reverse strand, counting down.
AGGAAATAAAATTACAGTCCAAGTATAGTTTGAGACCCAGAAGGATGAACTAGATTAAAACTTGCTGTGATAGAACTATAGAAAAGAGTAGACCATTGAACTGAGAAGGCAGGAATGTCAATTAGGATGCTAGCTTTCAAACAGTCACATTGTATGGAATTTGACATTCAGGTTCAGGTATGGATACTTTCTGACTCATTGATTTTATTACAGGTAAAGAGCTTTGGCTTCTCTTGGGGTTAAAATATTTTTATAATCTACCTTATTACTTTTAAGTTAAAAAAGAAAGATACATTTTCTTTGCCTTATCCCTTGCTCTTTTCTAACCCCAATAATTTGATGTTCTGATTTAACTGTTTGACTATCGTGGAGGAATCCTAGCCAGTATTTAAAGCTCTGTTAGTCTCCATTCTTCCTGTGAGTTTCCACTATTTAAACAAATCACAATTTTTCTCTCATGTTGTCATTTTCACACAATTCTGTTTAAGTTTTTAGATTTTAAGTAAAGCTACATGATTATTGTTTTGAGATTTGAATTAAAGCTATAATTTTTTTTCAATTATGTTTTTGTTTTCATTATGTAAAAATGTGTTAGCTTTGTTGAAAAGAACTTGTTTGTAAAGCTTGCATCCCTTAGTCTTCTAATTTTGTTTGTGTTTCCTGGCTCTAATTTTTCTCATTTATAAAAGCAATGGTTATAAAGCTGAGAAGAGAATATTTCTCGAAGTCCCCCCGGACTGTCCACTCTCCCCAAAATATCCTAATAAGTTTGAATCACTTTTTATTTCACTTTACATTGTTATGTTTCCCTGATTCTAAAATCACTTGGGGCATTTATTTAAAACTAAAAATTTTAAAGCCCACCATGGCTCAATTCCCCATATATTTCTTAGGATGAGCCAATTGGGAAACATTATATCATATATCTCCTTGCTCTGTAGACAGAGACAAAATAAATTAGGAGGTTACTTTTTATATATGCAGTCTGCAGAATCTATTTCATCAATAGTAGTATTCAGGGACTTGATTTATCTAGAAAATTTACTTCAGTGATAAACTTGATGGAGAATGAGTTCCAGTGGAACTTATGATATTACTTTACTAACTACTGGGAACAAATTAATCTAAACTCTTTAGTAACTGGAAATCTCCAGCTGTGAATTATAGTCATGACAACTCAGTATTGAGACCAGCACTGCATGACAGTATACAGGAAAACTTTTGACAACTTTCATTTAAAGAGATTAATTAAAAAATATTGCTAAAGAATGTCTTGGTGTCTTTTGGCTCAAGTTATAGTAAGAGATTTAGAAGTGATTTTTTTAAAAATAAAGATGTTTAAGTTTAAAAAATAAACCATGGCATTATTTATTTGTATATCTCCAGGTTTAGGAGAAAAGTGTTTATTCTGAAGTTAAAGAATATATTATGGACTGTCTCTTGAGCTGGATTCAGATAATATCATGACCCCTTCTGTACCCCCACCCCCAGATGTAGGACAATGTATGTTTGAAATATACAAGATTTTTTGAACTACATCAAAATTTAGGAAAATCATTGACATTGATAATAAGTTCCCAAAAGCCCATATTCCTATCATCATCTCCTGATAGTGTCCTTTCTCCCGGCATTTTTCTATTCCTTACTGCAAACCCTCCTCTAACCCCAACAAGTTGCACTAACATACATACAAATGTACAAACCAGTAGCAGTGTCTCTGAAACACGTCTCCATAAAAATGGCTCTGGGGGCCAGGGTCACATCTGTTTTAGCACTTGGTGCACTTTTCCTTCTTCCCATCCCACCCAAAACTGTACTGCAGCAGGCCTTAGAGAGGTTCAAAGACTTATTGGAAGGTGTTGGTATCAGGCTATTAAATAAACAGAAAATAAAAATCTCAGCAATGTAGATAAGATCTTTCTATTAACATGGACTTTCAGAACTCAGTTGTAGTTTTACAATAATAGTGCTTACTATTTACTAGCCACTGTTCTAACTACTTAACAAACAGTAACTTTTAATTCTTTAAAAATCCCATGCAGTATTTAACATCGCTACTGTTTTTATTTCACAAATCAGCAGAGAGAAGTAAGGAAGTTGCCTAGAATAACAGAAAAACTAAGTGACAGAGCCAGGATTTGAACCCAGGAAAACTGGCTTCAAGTTTCAGCTTTTAATAACTACAAAATTCTGCCTCTCATGAGATTATTCAGTGCTACAAAGTTAATGGCACATCCCTGTCACCTATGTATAAAGGTGACACTCCACCAGGGATGTGTCCTTCCATAAGCTCAAGGTATCCTCAGGATACCTTGACACATGACATGTGTCATGTGACATATGACATAACATGATATAACAGTTATAACATAACATCCCCATCCATATACAACATGAAAGGCATACAACCTAGATTGCGTGTAATGTCATAAAGATTCTCCTTTCTCCTCATGATCTTTCCCCACTAACTTCTTTTGAGAAAATCACATGCTGGAAGACTTTTTATGTCACAAATTAACCAGCTCACCTTTAAGGAACCTGTCTTAATAGGGGCTTCATGGTGCTTGGCTCATACTGAAAAGTGACTCATTGTGATAAATCTTGTTGGATCTTGATAAAAAAACTAGAACGGGGCTCACCAATAGCCATCTAGTTCCAAATGGAAGAGGCTACCTGGTACTACTTCTCGGGTCATTTGGTGCCCTCTTATAGATCTAATTGACTTGCCACATCCTGGAGACCAGGGCTTCTTACCAGTTTAGAGTCATGGCTCCATTTGAGAAAGAGATTAAAAAGTATTAGATCCTCTCTCCAGAAAGATGCATAGATGGACATAGAGGGCAAAAGTTGTCTGTAATGTTTACAAACACCACCCCAACCCTCTCTAAGTCCAGTAATGGAATCCTTGGGGGCCTTGAACTGATGGTTAAATATCTTCACTCCAGAGGAATTGGGGAATATCCTTTTGAGTTGTGATTGCAACTTGAATACCCATTCTTTTTTGACAACCTTGACTTCTTTTGTAAACTGGTCATTTATCACCGGTGTCTCTAGTGATAAACTGTCAATATGAGTATTTTTGCTTTTTCTCAGGCATGTTAACTTAAAATTAATCTATCTATTTCTATATCTATATCTCTACCCCATGACCTATATGAAGTAATAGTATACTATATATAAAAAGAAATTTATTTATTTAGCAATGGGTGTGAAATGGCAAAAAAGTTAAATCTCTTAAATTGCTGTAACTACATAAGATAATTATAATGTTTTAAAAATAATTGTCAAGAATCACATTATTTTACCCAAAGGAATATCAGTTTTCAACTCTGACTCAAAATGAAAGGCCCTTTTTCCTCTGGAAAAAGTGGAAAGTAAAATACATTTCCAAATGCTAAATGTAGAGAACATTGAGAACAAATTGCAAATGGGACAGAGGGCTCAGATTAAGGCCATTCCTTCACTGAAAAAAATATCTATTGAACACTTAAACTATGTACATATAAGAGTTTTGGCCATACAAAAAGAAAGCAGCCATTAAGCTAGATGACTTGCTCCTGTTATGTATTTTCAAGGATACCCATATTTGATCTGTCATAGTATTTGTTAACTTTTATTGGTTTTGTTGTTTAATTGTGTGACTTTGCTGCTAAATCATAAGTTTCAAGGAGATAAATATCGCATATATAATTGCAATGTCAGTGCCGTACACTGTTTATATTTCTTATTAGGGAATACATACTTTTTAGGTAATAATAACAAAAATAATAGAATTCTAAGTATGTTTCAAGTACTTACTAAGTATATTTGCACTTACATTTTTTTAATTGCAATAGCCATGAGAATGTCTTGGTAATTTGAAGCAAGTATAATAGCATATACATGATCTATGAATTGGTACATATTTGTTGACTGAATAAATAAATCTTAATGCATTTTACATAATTCATAACAATTTTCCTTAGTTATATAAGTGAACTTCAAGCTTTTTTTGCAATTAGTAATTGGGATTTATTTATGAAATCTATGTAACTAAATATATTGCTGTTGCATGAGACAAACATGAAAGATGTACATCAAATCAAACAGAATACAAGAAAAGGAATCGAAATCCAAAATATTTAAGACTGAGATTATTCTCTTGGTCTTATCTTGTTAAGTATAATCATCGTTTTCTTGGTGAGGAAGAATTGAAACATTATTGCAAAGCCCAGTGTATATCATTATGCTTTAGATAAGTAATTTTTGCTTTGGTTAACTCTATTGTCAATTATACCCATTTCTCAATCCAAATGCAAGAATATTTGTTCATAACCAGTCCCTTAATTATTTTCATGAAGTCCCAAGAAACTGCTCTTTGCATTGTTATAAATGTATATTGGATGGGATGGACTCTTCTTATTTATTGCATGGAGTTTCTGGGCCTTGAATGAACAAAGATGAGCACCCCTTCCAAAAATATTGTTTTAAATAGACTTATTTCAACTGATGTTTGCCATATATTACAAGACCTACAAGATACAACAAATGTCTTTATATCTAGAAGAAGCCACCAAATTTCTTTGTGTCGTTCTAATTATCAGGGAGATTTGCATCTGACAACCTGCTTTATTTTCTCGTCTCACATCAGAAGCTATTGGGAGACATATCTTGCTCAGGCAATTGTCTTTTGCTTGCAGAGAGCTACCAATTCTTTTGCTTTCAAATTTAAATCCTAAAGACAAGCTGAATCTGACTGATTATGCTTTAGGTAGCTGTGTTAAATAATCGTGTATAGTATGAATGTCCAGGTAAGGTCTTTCACCATTCAGCACTCAATTCCAGGTAAAACTAAACTATCATATAAGAATGGTATTTGTCCTGTTGCTCTATTTGCCCTATTTCAGCTCCTCTAACTACTTTTTTGTCCTTTAAAAAGCCAAATACATAATGGAAGTATTGCATTCTCTCTACCCAGAGAGAGCAAGGCATCACATTTCCAAAAGCCCAGCAAGATGTTGAGCTAGGGAAGAGAAGAAAGACAGCCATCCATATTACAGGGACAAAATTGACTTCTGAGATCAATAAAAATTATAATGATGCTATGGATATTCATCCTTCTTAAAGCCTTCCGTTTCTCAAATATTTAAATGATGACTTTGCAATACAACTTTCACTTCATCAGCGTCTCTGTGGAAATTGGAAATTACGGTATGTGATACAATTAAAATGTATATCCACAACCACTCAGAATAATCATGGCTAATTAGAAATTATGAATCATTAAAATAACATGGTTTTCTGTCAGTATGTGTGCACAGCACATTCATGTCTTCTAACTTCCCAATCCAATCTCAGTAAATCCAAGGAGGTACATTTGTTACAATATTTCTATTAAGCCTCTCCATTAAGTAAATTACCATTACAGCCAAAGTTTAAAGGTTATCTGGGCTAGCAAACTACTCAACATAGCTAATACATATAATTAGCTGTGGTTAGATTCCACATTAAACTTTTCCACTGCTATTTAGCGAATTTGCAAAAATAAATCATTTATGCAGGCTTATCAAGGTTGAGTCAGTGCTCCAGATAGAATTCAGAATATCTTTATCATAGTAAAATCTTAATTTATATTTTTATATTTATATTTTTCTTGTATCTATCATTAATTTTAAGGCTGACTATAAAATCTTCCAAATACTTCAGTTTGGTATTTCTGAAACAACATTATAAATGAGTTCAACTTTTTTCCACTCCACGTGTAAATGAGATCACGCAGTTTTTGTCTTTCTATACTTGGCTTATTTCATTTAAGATAAAGTCCTCCAGGTTCATCCATGTGTGGTAAATGACAGAGTTTCCTTTGTTTTTAAGGCTGAATAGGATTCCATTCTATATGTATATATACCATTCTCTACATATCACATTTTCTTTATCCATTCTTGCATTGGCAGACCTTTAGGTTGTTTCTATAGTTTGACCATTGTGAATAATGCTGTCATGAACGTGGGAGTGCAGATATCTCTTTGACATAAAGATTTCATGTTTTTTGGATGTATATGCCCAGTAGTGGGATCGCTAGATAATATACTAGTTTTATTTTTAATTTTTTGAGGAGTCTCCTTACTATTTTTCATACTGGCTGTACTAATTTACATTCCCACCAAGTGTGCAAGGGTTCCCTTTTCTCCACATCCTCACCAACATTTGTTATCTTTTGTCTTTTTGACAATAGCCTTTCCAACAAGCGTGAGGGGATATTTCATGTAGTTTTACTTTGCATATCCCTGATGATTAGTGATGTTGAGTCTTTTTTTATATAGTTGTTGGCTCTTGTGGCTTCTAATAGTCCCAACTTCTTCATTTTAGGGGAGGCTTTCTCCAGACCTGGAAGGGGGGCTGCTTCTTGCAATTCCCATCTCAGTGTTCTTCTTATTTCAGTACCTGTTTAACTAATTCTCTGTGCTAAATTCTCTCTGCTAAAATGACTGGTGTCACTATCTGACTGGACCCTAATGCAGTAAGTAAATATTTTAATATTGATATATCCGGGTTTGCGCTGTGATTTTTTGGTACCAACTTTTAATTCAAGTTCTGGTCACAGTGGGCATGAGTGGTATGTCCAGCAGCCTCTCATTTGAGGAACCACCCTGTCCTTAATGCTTTGGTCCTAGTAGGGGTAGTGGTGCTGTCAAAGATGGCATCCCATCCCCTTGATGGGAGTGGATTTATGACCCAGGTTGACCAATCAACCTGGTAGCAGAGGATCTCCCCAATCCTCTGCTACAGAGATTAGTTTGGGGTCTTCCTTGGGACTTTTCTACTGGAGTTGGTGAAGTTACGGTGATGGGAGGATTAGAAGTTGTGGTAGGTTTTTTTCAACTTACCCTCTTGCATGGAATTTTCATTCACAGTGGGAGAAAATGAGAAAAGCAAAATGGAGAGATGGAGGTGTGTGTTGGAGAGATGGAGGTGAGAGTGAGAGAGAGAGAGAGAACAAACTTCAACTAAATTCTTACCTAGTCATTGATTGTTAGCCAACCAGGACCTTCTCAGGTATTTCTATCACTTGAAAACAAAAGTTATCTAATATGCATTAGCAAGAGTCATGTAGAGGACTAAAGAAACATTAGTACTGGGCCAAATCAATAAGAATAAAAATAGTAATAATAATAAAATTTTGTTTAAATAGCCAGAAAATACACACTTCAAGTTTACAAAGCCTGTAATCAAGCTACTTTCACATTTATTACTTAAAAGGCAAACAAAATGTATTCCCAGTGTTTAGAAGGCTGTTGTAGTCTTTTTGTTCACAATTAAAATTGGTAGAAAACACTGTCCGTTGGCTATTTATTTATTTTGTAGGGCTTAGATGTATATTATTAATAGTATATATAAAACTAATTATAATTCCAAATTCAATCTTGCTTAAGGGCACTGAAGAGTAACAAATCTTTGGTTTCACATGTCTCATATGACCCATCACAAAGCATTAGAGAATCACATCTTTTCCATGTGTCAGTGTTTCAAGAGATAATAAACAAGTTAGAACAGTTAACCTAAATTTAAAAAGCACCAAGCTTGAGAGATCTCCTGTTACTTGAATTTTCAGTACAGACACATGTCAAGTAAATAGTTATTTCCTGTATACACTCCTTTAAAAAGCTGATGGTCTATTTCCTTTCATTTGACCTCAAGCAGTGAAGAGATGGAGAAAAGTTCAATATGGCTCGTGATTTATCCCTCGGATAGTGATATCTTCTATTCTCAGAAAGGGCCCTGCTCCAGCTGGGAGAGAGGCTTCTCCTTAGAGGTGTGTGGCCAGACAGGATTTCTGTGTCATCTCAAAGGGAAAGACTCCAAGAAGATAGACCTCAGTTTTGACTGCTCTTTCACCCTTGGAATGGCCCACCCTAACACAACATCTACAAAGTGATTTTACTTCTCACTCTGACAGCATCAGCTGTCCCTCAGAGATCTTCAATGTAAAAGCTGGGAGAGGTTCTAGCAACCCACAAACACAGTGTGACAACTTATGATATCCAAAAGTCCATTGTGATTCAGTCCTGCTGCCATTATTTCCAAGCTTACTTACAGTCCAATTTAAAGAAATGAGAATATATTTCTTGAACTCGGGTTAAAAATGTGAGGATCATTCACACATTTGAATGAATTTTCCAGATCCCATCATATTGGCTCTCTCAGATACATTTTCCCTTTGAAACATCCACTAAATGTTAGTCCTGCAATTTATTTTTAAAAACGTTTAACTTAATGAATATTTATATATAAAGTTATGCATCAATTTGTAGCCATACAACTGTGGCACAGTCAGGAAGACTTGAAAAATATACCCCCATGTTTGTATTTTTTTTCCCTGCTGCCCATTTTGTTTTTTATTCCATACTGCCACTATTCACACACCATAAACAAAGCTTAGATGACTGTGTTGAGCTAGCATGTCAGAATCATATTCAGTTTTTTCCATGGCCTTATAAAAATAGTATTTTTCTCTAGTCTTGAAGGTATTCATGCCAATTTTCTGTTCCTTTACTGGGCCATGAATATATTAAGTTACTCATCTCTGTTCTTTGATTTTGGGTCTCACTCTCTCTTTACATTTTTTCTATCATTGCAGGAGAGAGAGAGCTGTATCATAGCTTGAATTTACTATACAGTCTTGAGAAAAAGCATCTCCCAGTGGTTTTGCAACTAACTGAGTGTTTATAATTTGGTTTTTTTCCTAATCAAAAAGTGTTAGGAGACCCAAGGAGAAAAAGACAACCATTTATATGTGCACAATCAATTAACTAAGACATATATTATAGTTACATAAATTTTTCAAGTATCTGAAAATAGATGAGTCACTTTATAATGCACTAGAGGTTCTTGCTGTTGTTGTTGTTGGGTAGACATGACCATAATCAATTATTAAATTGAATAATTCATGCGAAGTGCATATCAGTGCTTGGCACATAGTAAGTGCCTATCAATGTCATTTATTAGTATTATTATTAGCCTTTATTTAGGCTAACTTTAAAAATGCTTAAAAATGCAAATATCTTTACTAACAAATGACAAGAAGTGATTTTTTTCTTTTGATAACGAAAATTTTCTATGCAAACTGCAATTTATTTTTTCTATGGTAACTTCATAAAGTTACCATGAAATCATCAATTCATAGCACTGTACCAGGACAACTCATTCCATATCAAACACAGGAGACATACCTCAAATAACCCTTCAAATTTTGTAGAATTGATTTTTCATTTTCAAAAGAATATCTTCTAAGCATTCTGCATTATTTTGCCTATTAAATTGTCTCTTTAGTGTAGCAAAATTGTCTTTTTAATACCCAAGATCAAATATCTACTATAATGTTTAAACAAGTTTGTTCTCTCTCTGAACATAACAAAGTGTCCACTCACCTGTAAACTGTATGCATTCAATTATAGTGGTATCACGCAGTTTACTGAGTAGCAATGATGCTTGATACACATCTCTGGGCATCATCTCTATGAATGAAGCACTAGAAATATTAAATACAACATGAAAAATTTTTTAAATAATTTTTGCTTGTATATTATATCATTTTGAGGTGTAAAGGGTGACAAAATTTGTATATATAGTAAAATTGAATGTCACATTGATTTTGCCTCTGGTTTTAGAAGTTCATTAAACCTATATGTGGTGGGATAGTTACTTAAATTTTGGGTAAAGACAAAGAAGTGAATTCAGTGATACAGTTAGCACTACTAACAACCTATCATACAAGGCAATTGATACTTCCTTTACTGTAATGTGATCATATTGAAAATATCATGATGGTAAAAACATAAGTAGGTGTTGAATATTGTCCTATCAGAAACTAAAACTATGTATCTGGCAACTAAAAGAAAAGTGCATGAAGAGTTATATCAAAAATAAATATCATTTTTGTAAATTATACTCACTTGCTTATCCTGCAATTGGAATGACATTATGAATTTCAAATATATAAGAATATTCTAAAATACCATACCATATAATACTAAGTTTTTTATACCATAATATTTTATTTCACAATAAAATAAAAAGACATTTTATAATATAAGTACAATTGATTTTTCTTAATAATATTGTTCTCAGAAAATAAGAACATCCTACTATTAATGAAATCAGGTACTTCACTTTTCAAACCTATTATATATTTATGGATTTAAACTACATTTGACCATGTTTTTATTTGTATGAATTTCTGTTATGGCACATTGCATTTTGGTCGCATTTGATTATCACATTTACGAACTACATGAGTGAGCACTTTCACCAATGTATTGCTTCAAATATGCATAGGATGTTTGGTCGTCTATATTACCAATATGCATTAATTTTCTCTTATATCCTATGTAGCTGTCTATGTTAAGCTGTGATAGCTGATTCCTCACTTACATCAAAATTGAATTCAGCTTGAAATTATATTGGAAAAAGCACATAAAATAAAAAATCCATTTATATGGAATACATAATTCAATACTGAGAAGTCACGCAAAGCTTCGGGTATATATAAGCAGATGCCTTTGCTTTTTATTATTCAAAGCTATAGAGATCAATAGTGAGAATGGACCTATTGATCTAATTAATGGAATATTTGCTAACTCAAAATTATAATAAATTCTGGGGCTAAAAATATTCTTTAAGTAAGGATTTCATATATTCCATAAAACATAGAAAAGTTCAGATAATTGTATTTACTGTTTACATTTGGATTATTTTGTCATCAAATTTAAAGAAACAATCAACAGCATTTTAGTGGGAAATCTTTTCTATATTTGGTTGATCTTGGGTCTACTGTGGGGACAATAAAAAATATGACTCTAATAACTTCAGGAACACTGACTTAATAATAGAAATATTTTAGAATCTAACAAAGATCATTTTAAATCAATGATGCAAACTACAATTTTTTTTAAAGGGCAAACCAATCTAGTTCTAAAGGGAACAAATCCACTAGATATTAAAGCCATAGCAAACTACTCAGAAGTGAAAAAACTTGGAAGAAGATAATTTAAATAAACTGTAAATATTACTAAAAAATGATGTAATCTTAATCCCTTTTCATGAATTGCCAAGCAGCACAGGAAAGCAGTAAAGAATAATTTAATATGAAAAGGAATTAGAACTGGTGGTCTACATCTGTTTCTATCCTGTGGAGATCTGATAGCAAATACTTGATTCTTGGAATACAGGAAGGTAAGTATAGATTATTAAGTATAAAAATAAATGGGAAATATTAATGCAAACATTTCTATGTCTATAGTTTAGTCTCAATAAAGTTAGAATAAATGCAAATTTTCCATAAAATGACATAAAGGCTAAACAGATATAATGATTGTCTTTACTACTTCATGTTAAGGAAAATAAATCAAAAGGTTAAAAGACCCAACTTACATTATTTTAATTATTATGTCAATGGACAGAAACTGGTCTAGGTAAACAAATCATTTCACACTCATGATACCAAACATTTTACACTTATGATCAGTAAAATCTCAATTAAAATATTAGAATATGCACATAAGTATATTTATTTTAAATAATTTTAGAAATTGAAATTATTTGTGGAATCTTTATATGTAGTTTTGAAAGTCTAATAGTTATCCTTCATGCCTCTTTTAGAGAGGCAAATATTTTTAACACTTTAGCTGTTCTGATATTTATATAAATATTGTCATGTTATTATTGCTTTTTCTTGTTTTTTGAGCCACAATTTTTCACTTCCTAATATTAGGTTATTAAATGTGAAATGTCTGATTTCGAATCAAAAGTTTAATTCATTATATCTCAAACAAGAAGCAGTACAATTAATCAAAGTATGTGCCTAAACTATCGACACAGTTTTGCCATCTTAAGGGTAGCTTGTTTATGCCATCAGCAAAGAAGCTTGGAGAGCGAGTGGTGATGAAATCTCAAAAGGCGTTTTCCACAGCTTGTTGACGATTGAGTATTTTTCCTTGAAAGAAGTGGTCCAACACCTGGAAGAAGTAGTAGTCAGTTAGTGAAAGGTCTGGTGAACTCGGTTGGATGACAGAGAGTTTCCAAATCCAGCTTCTCTAGTTCAAGCACTGTTGTTTTTTGTGACATGTGGTCTTGCAACAGCATTAGCCTGTCTCTATTGACCAATCTCAGCTGCTTAATCATAAACATCCTCATCATTTCATCCAATTGGTTGCAGTAGACATACACTGTAATTGACTAACCAGATTTCATGAAGCTATAGTGGGTAATACCAGCGCTGGACCACCAAATAGACACCATTAGCTTTTTTTGATGAATATTTGGTTTTGGACTGTGTTTTGGCACTTCATCTTTATCCAACCATTGTGCTGAATGCTTGCAATTGTCGAAAGAATCTATTTTTCATTACATGTAACAATACGGTGCAGAAATGGTTTGTCTTTGTGACAGCAAAGAAAGGCAGCTTCCAGACGATTTCTCTTCTGATGTTCATTTAATTCATGTGGTACCCATCTGTACAGCTTCTTTACCTTGCTAATTTGTTTCAAATGGTCCAATATTGTTGGAATAATAACATCAAAACTTGCTGCTAATTCATGCATAGGTTGAGATGGAAGCTGTAGCTTGCACTACAGCTTTCAGCTCATCATAATCCACCTTGGTCTCAGGTCACCCATCTGACTCATTTTCAAAATTAAAATAACCAGAACAGAACTTCTTAAATCATCAACATACTGTGTGTTCATTAGCCACATCTTTCCCAACACTTCGATGATATTTTGAGCTGTCTGTACTGCATTGGTTCCACGATGGAACTCATATTCAAAAATAACACAAATTTTTGACTTATCCATGTTTGCACAAAAATTGCTCTAAAAAAAATTTGAGAGATAATCACAAGCCAAAATATGTGTTTGAAAGAATGAGGATGTATCTTCACAATAGAAAAAAAAAAAAGAAGAAGTGTCAAAGTGAAATGTCAGAGATATAAACTTAGTACTTAAGGAAATCAGACATTTCATACTTAATAACCTAATATATAGGATGAGCATGTAGCTCTTATTCGTGCTCTACATTCTGTGCACAAAAATAAATTCACAAACATTCATAAATTCCCCTAGTCCTACATCCTGCCAAATTTATTGTATTATTAATTTTTGAATAATAATTGGGATTTGTGTTATTTCATCTTTGTAAATGTTGTTTACAGATAATCTATAACATTTAATATGATTATTTTTTAATGATTTTGTTAAAGTTGATAACTACATTAATTCTCATTTACTTCATCATTTTGTTCATCCTCAAATCTTTGTCAGAAGTTTAAACTCCTCTAATATATATATATACCCCCAAGAAATCTATCCACTTTTTTTTCTCTTGGAGATATCCTTCCTTTAATCCACCATTCTTCTGCTACAATTTGGATTGGTTGACTTCCTGGCATAATGTATGAGTGGTTTTTTTATACTTTAACTTCTTGGAAACTCCATTCATCTCTATCCTGGTTGAAGAACCCATTTCTTGGGTCTCATGTCTTTCTGTTTCTTATGAGAAAATCCAATGGAAGTATGTTTGAAAAACAAATGAAATATTAACCCAAATTCTGCAAAAGGTTTTTCTGGAGGATAGAAAAATGGGTGCCATAATGGAACGGCTCAGAGTGGCAGTTTTGTATACTGGCAGCATTCTGTTAATCTGATTGGTAAGAATTTAAAGATAATTTAATTATTGTTAAATTTTATACACATATGTATTTAATTCACCTTTTTAAAGTATAATATATTTCACAATTTTTAAACAAAATTGGCAAAGGATTTGATCCAGTTTATATTAGCAAACTTAAAATATAGGGATTTGGGTAATCTGCAGTTTTTTCAGAAACAAAGAAATGTAAAAGATCCTGAAACCCCAACCCTGTATTTTGAGTCCATTTCTGTTGGAAATATACTCAGACTACTTTGGGCACATAGTCTTACATTTTTAAAAATTCTTGACATAAAGTAATTTACTTTAAAAATACCAGAATGAGATATAATCACGCCCAGGTAAAATGGCTTTTATCAAAAAGACAAAAAATAATGGATGCTGACGAGGATGAGGAGAAAGGGAACACTCTTACACGGTTGGTGGGAATGTGAATTAGTACAGCCAGTATAGACAACAGCATGGATATTCCCCAAAAAACTAAAAACAGAACTACCATATGATCCAGCAGTCCCACTGCTGCATATATATTCAAAAGAAAGGAAATCAGTGTATCAAAGAGATACTTGCACTCCCATGTTTATTGCAGCACTATTCACAATAGCTTAGTTATGAATAACTTAGATATGAATCTAAGTTTCCATCAAGGGATGAATAGATAAAGGAAGTGTGGTACATATACACAATGGAATATTATTCAGCCATAAAAAGGAATGAAATCTTGTCATTTGCAACAACATAAATGAAACTGGAGGACATTTGTTAAGTGAAATAAGCCAGACACAAAAAGACAAATATTGCATATTCTCACTGATATGTGGAAGCTAAAAAAAAATTGATCTCATTGAGATAGAGAGTAGAATGATGGTTACCAGAGGGTGGGAAAGGTGGGGGGTGGTAAAGGGAGATTTGTTATTGGGTACAAAAATACAGTTGGAAGAAATAAGATCTAGTGTTTGGTAGCCCAATAGAGTGACTATAGTTAACAATAACTTATTGTATTTTTCAAAATAACTAGGACTGGAATTAGAATGTTCCTAACACAAAGAAATGATAAATGTTTGAGGTGATATATATCCTAATTACTCTGATTTTATCATTACATATTGTATGCTTGTATCAAAATATCACATGTGCCCCATAAATATATACAACCATAAAAAGTTTTCAAACAGAGAAAGAAAAAGGAAAACAATTTTCAAATTTGAGTAACTATTCAAAATTTTAAAAAATTAAAGTATAGAATGATAGAAGAAACAGAATGAAGATGAAGATTAAAAGTGCCTTTCATCTTTGGGTTATGGAGATTTAAACACATAATATTTTAAAGGTAATTTTCATTAGTTTGGGAATATAAATAGAATACAAAGGAAACTAAGGCAATATGATTTGGAATATGCAAACCACTTAGAACATAACTGAATTCAAAAGAGTATGAATACTATCCCATACTAATGTAATAAAATGAAAAGTAATCAAGCACAGCATGAAATTGCAGTTGAAATAAAACTGCATGATTCTAATAAAAATATAGCTTTACAAATAATAAGGGATTAAATATGAAGTGTTGTCAATTTCTTTATCCAGAAATTATCCACTATTATTATCCATAATGGTTAATGATAATCTCTCAAATAAAGCATTAATTTATAACATAAGTTTAATAAACATAGTCTCTAAAATCTCATTCTTAAAGAGAAAATATAGGAAGTTAGTGTGTTGTAAATAATTGAGATTCCATTGGCTTATACAAAATATTATATAAGAAAAATAACATAAAGCAACTTGAAATTATAAAATGACCTGACCTCCTCTATGTATTGATATGTGCATGAATTTTATTATACTTTTATACTTGAAAATATGTCAGATTATATTTCAAAACTATGAGCTACTACAATTAGCAAAATAATTTATTAATTCTTTTATACCAACACTTAATGAGTTTATATTATGGGCAAGTAATAATCTAGTATAACATTCTGACCCTGGTGGTTTCATGGAAGCCAAAGGAGGAATCTCACAAGCTGAAAAAATTAAACAATGTGAAATGCAACAGAGGAACAGTGAAAGAGGACTTTAAAAAGACAACTGAATTAATTTGGCAAGTTAGTCATTGATGACTTTTGTCTGAAAGCGTCATTGGAGGGGTGAGATGGGAAACCTGATTTCAATCTCCTCCTGTGAATAGGAGGAGAGGAAATGAAGGTATTGCATGATGGCAAATACAATTTCAAGGAGCTTAGCCATGAAGAGACATAGACATTAAGAGTCTATGTGAGGGAAGTTTGGGTGTTTTGCTTGTGTGTATATGTATGTGTTTTTCAAGTTAGAGAAGATTTAAACTTTTTTTTTTCCCTTTGGATCTGACTCATAATAGAAATACTAAGGTACATTGAAAAATATTTTTACTATTTTTAATAATATTTGATACAGGGTGTCTTTTCATTTGTAAAAGTGTTATTTATATTTCTGTGTTTGAACCTATATACTCGTTACTATCATTAATGAAATCATTTTAGTTGAAGGAAAATTTCGCAATTGCTCCCCAATCTTACCACCTTATATACACACATATATGTGAAACCATGTGCTTAATTATGGGTTGTTGAATTAAGTTTAATGATACAATTAAAGATGTGTGGCCATGCTCCAGATCCTCCCAGTAAACCTAATACATATTTTACCTAAAAAATAATCATAAAATGCTGAAAATGCTGTGATGAACTTGTGAGAAAAAGACCTGAAAAATTTTTCTTGTCCACTTGTTTTTTCTGTTTCCCAGTTGTTGTTTCCCAGCATGTTTCACTGTCTGAGATGATCAAATTACCTGTAAATTAAGAAAAAATACACCATGCCAAAATATTTCTCCATCCTTATAAAACAATGTGGCAACCCAAGTTTTCTAAATATATTTAGTATTAATATAATTAATTTTTAGTTATCCAGGGGTGAGTTCAAAAATTAAAGTTGAGAATGGACATGAAAAGTCATGCCTCCTCTCCCAAACAAGACTGTCCCCTGCAGTATCCCCAATTTCAAATCAAAAGCCATCAAGACAGGAAAGACCAGGAAGGCGATGTTTAATTTCCTGAGGCTGCTTTAAAAAATTGCCACAAACTGGGTATCCTAAAGCAACAGAAATTTATTCTTTCACAGTTCTAGAAAGTTAGAAATCTTAAATCTACCAGGGCTGCACTCCTTCCAGGGGCCCTATGGGACAATCCATCTGCTGTTAGCTGCAGGCATGTATGTCTTGGCTGCAGCCATTATCACTCCAATCTCTGCCTCCACGAACACATTGCCTCTGTCTCTTCTCTGTGTCTCTCAAAACTCCCTTTGTCTTTCTCTTATAAAGTATAAGTGATTGTATTTAGAGGAATTTCCTCATTTTAAAATCCTAATCCAAATAAAGTAACATTTACAAATCCCAGGGATTAAGATTGGATATCTTTGTGTGGCCATTATTTAACCTACTACAATGTGTATTTTTTTTAATCTTAAAAGATGAAGGAACTTAAAGAAGATATGTACATGAATGTTCATGTTCAGAACAGTTACAACAAACTGGAAACAACACCAATGTACAGTAAGAAGGGAGTGGATAAACTAATTTGTTATAGTCATATAACAGAATACTACTCAGCAGTAAAGAGGAATAAACCACTGATATAGAGGAATGAATCTCATAACATCACACCGAGTGAAAGAAACAAGACACAATAAGTACATGCTATATAATTCCATTAATATGCAGTTCAGAAAAAAAGGAAAATACATTAATAGATATAAAAATCGGAACAGGAAGTTTGAGCAGGGGAAGCAGAGAAGGGGATTGACAGGCAGTGAATATGAGAGAACGTTCTGGAATGATAGAAATGTTTTGTTTTTGATGGCAGTGTTGACTAAATGGGCATATTTAACATGCCATTTAATATACAAATGTCATATATTTGACATTTGTCAAAACTCATAAAACTGTACATTTAAAATCAGTGCATTTATTGTATGTAAATATACATCAATAAAGTGTGGGCAAGGGATGAACTGAGAAGTGGATATAAAGAGAGAAACAGAACCCACCACCCCAATTCCACTGCAAAATGAATCTCAGGTTTCTGCCTCTGTGGAAATTCCCCTACACTCCCAACCCTGGATCTCTGGCATGTGATCAAAACCAAGATCATTCCAACAATCACAAATACATCTGAATTTCTGTCTTACTAAACATTTCACTGCCTTGCTTTCTTTTAAAATCACCATATCCCCCCAAATATTTCAAGAAGGCATGTTCTATTGCTTTTATTGCTGGCCATTTACAACACCGCTAGCCAGTACATGCCTCCAGCTTATATGGTCTGTTTACAATCGATTTGGGGAAAACTATGACCTTGCTACCCAATAATACCCCAGTAAATTATGGTTGTCTTATTTCATCCCTCTCCTCATCTTTCCTAAAGAATTTACATAAAAATCCTATAGATTTCCAGTCCATAAAATTATGCGTTCAATTCTCTGCACACACATGTATACCTCCAACCCTTTCCCGGTCACTTAAGTCCAATGACCCAGGATATGTCTTTTATTTTCTTTCATTTATTTTCATCATATGATGTTCAATTTGGATTTAACATGTTGTCAAGTGACCTTTATTTTTTTTCCCCCTGGCACTAGTTAAAGCAGATGCCTTTGTGTGTACAGTTACCACTCTTCTTGGTCTCACTGAAATTAAGATTTTATTTATTTTGGACAAATCAAGCCCTAGATTATTTCTCTTTTTAAGAAAACAATGATAAAAAGACTGGAGCTATACCGTCTTGTAAGAGGAAACTTCATCAATAACAAAAAAAAATTAAGAAATATAAAGTGTACTGAATTTTAAGGAAACCATATATTGTGAATAAGATTCAAATAAATGTTAGGAAACATAATTCTACAAATAAGAGAATAAAAATTATTCCTTAAAGTGTAGGCGGAATTGGATATAGAGAGTGCATAAGTGACAAAAATTTGGGTTGAGTTTCTTACAATAAATGCCTTAGGGAGGATTTGGAGGCCCAACTCTCCATTAATTGTAGCAACATAAAATCTGTGTGAGATCTGAATTATACACTGAGGAGAATCTACAGGGATTTAGGTTAAGTTAGTAAGTGTCAACTTCCTGGGACTCTGAAATAAGCTGGAAATAATTTGCTAAGAAGTTTCCTGAATACGAAGTGGCTTTAATAAGATAGTTTGAAGAGTAAATGAATCAGAAAATTGAGGACTAAATTTTCCTTACATTTCATACATTTTTGCAGTGATAGCAAGGTCAAAACATTTGGATTACAATTTGAGAACCATCAGCTCTTTAGGTAAAGACTATTTAAACTGAGTCATTGTCAGGTACTAAAACAAAATCATGAATCCCACTGATTCAAATGCAATTTATGGGTATAGAACTCACATTTGAGAAGGTAAAACTGGGCTGCACTGTTGTACATATTATGCAAATGCATAGATCAGCAGCAACATTCTGAGATTAATCATGAGGTGTGCAGAAAATCACGTCTACCAATAATCAAGCATGCAAATTATTTTAAAATAAAATCAGGTGAATTTAAAGTTCTTTTTATAAAACATTATATATTTTTCTTTGATTGAATGAAATAGGGTTACAGGGACCACCAGATATTTAAACATATTGGAAGCTTCCCTTATATGTACCAAAACCCAGCGCTGTTAATGATTGTTATGTTCACAAGTTATTTCAGAGCAAGGTATTGCCCTTGTGAATGTCATCAATAATAGGTGTTATAGCAGAAAAAACTTGATATCATCATATATAATAGTTTTTTGTGTATTTTTTCACATATCCAAGTGTATGGAGTACTTACTATGTTCCATACACTGTTCTAGGTACTGGGCATGCAATAGTGAACATGAGAGACAAGGCATGGTTTTCCACCTGAAACATCCCCCTCCCTTCCCAATATAAAATTTATATGAGGTAATGTGTTTCATGAGGATGTTCTAGAAATCCACAAACAATATTAACCTTCTTATATCTATCATTTATTTATTTATTTCTATCTGATAATACTGTGATGACATAGCCCATCACCCAGACTAGATACCTTAGAATCATCTTTATTTGTTTATTGTACTGTAACACAAAAATATAAAGTTTTTGTTTGCCAAATGAAATCATTTGCTATTATCTTCCATTTTCCTTCCAGATGGTCCTTTGACTATGTAAAACTAATCTCTTCACCATTTGTGTGTCCTTCACATTCTAGCACAACAAAGAATAAGACTTAGAGGTTGCTCAAATAAAATCCAAGTTTATCATCAGGTAATTTTTTAACAAGTACCTGCTCTCTAAACATAATCCTTATTCTAATTTATAGTCCTGCCCACTTGCCTTCATTCCTGAATGCAAATTCCTAGTGGAGGAGCATCAAGGTGAATACTTCGTGGGTGGAATGAACATGAAAAGCAAAGTACATGGTTTAACATTTGATTTTACATATTTGAAGGTTTTATTTGGCTCTCTGCCCATTTTATCTGCTGCATAAAAGTAATTAATCTTTTTCAGATCAAGGCATTTTGCTATTTAGTATTTTGTTTTGCAAAATGGAAAACATTCTTTTCTCTGTCATTCCTTATTGGTGATTTATCAAGTTGCCCTGCTCACCAGAGTTCTCTATTTTAATATTTTTATAGTAAAAATTAATAAGGGATATTGAGAGGTCTAAGAAAATTTTAATCACTGATTATCATGCTACTAACAGTAATTAAAAATACAACATGGCCTCTTAAACCTTTAGATCATATAAATCTAAACACAGTAACCAGTTATACATACACTAAAATAAAATTTTCCACCAAATTAATGGACTAGTAAAAATTTATTAATACATTGCATATTAGAGAATTTCAATTGACCAAGGCAATATTATATTCAAGGTGCATTAAAGATGAAAGAGAGTAGTCTTTCGAGTCTGCTCACATAAATATTTAGGCTATATACTATTTTCAAACCATAACATTTAAGCAAAGGAATGGGAGAGGGGATGGAGATGTCAACAGATTTGCAAAAAAAGTTCTGTTAACTGAAATAAAAGCAAGTATGTTTGGAAATAAAACTAATAGTTTCCTTTGCACTAAAAATAACAATGTACCCCATAAAGTATATATCTACATAGCGGTAAAGAAAGGCATCCAGGTGAAAATCCTGTAGTAATTATCAGAATTTTTTTTGTTTAATTAGTAACTGTTATATTGGTTAGGAGGCTTTCAACTGTAACTAACAAAAACTCCATCTCAAAATGTTTTAAAACATTATCCCCCTATTAGTCCCCCTAATAGGACGTCAAGAGGAAGGCAGATGTCACGGATTATTGATTCACTAGCTTAATGATGTCACCAGGGACTTAAGTTCTTTCCATCCCTTTGCTCTGCTGTTCACATTGTTGGCTTCATCCTGAGCCTGGTTCATGTAAAGCAGCGGTTTCCAACCTTTTTTGCACCAGTGACTGGTTTGCGGGGGGCAGGTGCGGGAGAAGCGCAGGAAGCTCAGGCGGTAATGCCAGCAATGGGGAATGGCTGTAAACACAGATGAAGCTTCGCCCACCACTCACCTCCTGCTGTGCTGCAGCCGGTTCCTAATAGGTACTAGGCCACAGCCTGGGGAATGGGGACTGCAGATGTAAAGGCTATCAGCAGCAACAGAGAATATTCTTTCATATTAATATCTGGTGGAAGGGAGCCTCTCCCTTACGTGGGGAATGTGGCCCTTTCATAAGTCTGAACAGCCAGGATTTAAATAATCAGGAGAATGATGGGTGCTTGTTGATTAAAGAAAATCATAAACCACCCAGCTTCTCTGGAATAAAATGAGCTGATTACTTTGTCATCAACATCTTAACAAATTGAGGTTCCGTTAAGAAGGAGGAAGTGGGGAATAGATTCAGGGTAGGTAAATAACTAATGTTTTCTACAACTGTGGGTCTGTCTTCTCCACGTGATCTTAAATACATTCTTCATATTCCCTCATCATAGCACCAGAACCATAATTCACACATGGTTGGTGCTCAACAGATGCTTCGTTGTCCCACCTGACAGGGAATTTGAAGAAGCATTTTCATTATAGATAAGAAATGAGAAAGAACTGAATAGTGAAGAGTAAATATTAAAATGCTAAAAAAACTGACTTGCTATCTTGGATTTTGTAATGGCCATGCCAGGCATAATCAAAATATGTATGAAAAGGTTTTAAAAAAATGATGTGGTTCAGTCTCATAGAGGTGCTGTGGACCATAAAACATAATCCATGCAATCAAAAATAATTTCAACATACATCAAATCCCTTACTTATGTTTATCAAATACCATGAAGGAAGCATAATCCCTAGAAATGCCTCTTATGTTCTGCTTGTTTTTCTCGGCCATCCTCAGCCTTTATGTACTTTTCCATTCCTTTGTCTCTCCCATCGGGTGAACTGAGCTCTCTTCTCCTTCCACCAGCTTATGGCATTTTTGCTCCTTCTCTTCCTATTTGGGCCTTCAGACATGAAATTTCAAGGTCACTGTTTAGAAGGATGGGAAGGGCTGCTCATACTTTTGTATTAATATTTTTGTCCTTATAACTAAAGGAAAGTCAGAGGAGAACTGAATTGTGAGAACGTGAGTCACCAAAAAATTAGTTCAAAGCTCCCTGTTCAACAAAAAGATTTATCCCCAAATAATAAAAACAGATGAAATTTTTGACACACCGTTAAGTACTACAGGATAAATTAGGCAAAATGGGTATAATATCATACTGGTGGAAATTATATAATTAGCATACACATACACATATTCCTATAACCACTTTTTTTTCCTTTTTAATGACAACACTCAATGCTGGTGATGGTACAGAAAGAGTAGGCATTGGGACAAGAATTCTCACGCCAAGGTGCTGGGAAGTTATGAGATTGTTTCTAGGTTGGAGCCTTACCTTGGTCATATCTTTTGATACTGTAGTTCCACTTCTCTGAGTCTAGCTTAAAGAAAAAAGAAAAACATACAATGTAAAGAAGACCAGTCCAAATTTATTTTTCTCAATGTCATCCATAAGTATAAATTATTTGAAGTAATTTAAATATAGAATACAAAAGGAATGGTTAAATAATTCTAGAACATTTAGGGAATAGAACAGAATCTAGCTATTAAAAATGGCTTTTATAACAACATTGAGCATTACACACCAGGGAGATGAAAATAAACCGAGTTCTTCATAATATTTTTGAGCTCTTAACTCACCCACTTCTTAGCATGTCCTGCTTGGACTTTTTGTTTTGTGAGATGATATATTTCCCTTCTTGTCTGAATCAATTTGACTTTGGATTTTTAGATACTGTCAGCCTGAAGTATTTTAGCTAATTCATAAACTTAATCCAATCATATCTTAGAAAAATTATACATTATAGCCTATGGATTTACCTAGATATTTAAGTAAAGTTCAGCATTTAAAAAATACATATTTACACATAAGGGAGAAACAAACATATAGCAATCTTCCCAACATGATACATTTTTAAGTAATTATTCAAGACCCATTCCTGAATAAAAAGTTATCTTAGTAAGCTACAAATAGAAAAAAACTTTCCTTAATATGATAAATATACCTATACAAAACACTAGAAATATTTTATAATTTAAAAATTTCTAATTTTCTAATAGTTTCTAAATTCTAATATTTGGAAGTTTAGAATAAAACAAGGATGTCTGCTATCACTTCTACTTTTCAACATTGTTTTTTAACATAGCCACTTATATTAACAAGTTAAGAAAAATAAATTAGTTCTAATATTTGTAAAGACTGAGATAAAACTATTGTTTTCATATGATGTGATTTCCTACTCAACTGAAAAAAAATCAAGACGAATTAGGAAGTAGAGCTAAGTGTCTAGGTAAAAATACTAACAACACATGTAACAACAACAACAAAATCAATGAATCAGCCTAGAAATGTGTATGTGGTCGTGGGATGGGGTGTAACCTCCCAATAGCAATAGACTAGAAGATATTTTTAATCTACAAGAAGACATGTTTAAGGTCTATATAAGAAAAGTAATTGTTACTTTTTACATATGATCCTAAAAAATGATATGAAAAAAATAGAAGGATATATCATGTCCTAGAAAGGGAATAATCAACATTGTAAGGATATAATTTCTCTCCAAACTAACTTTTAAATTAAATGTCTTCCCAATCAAAATCCCAGTGGGAAATTAAAACACTGGTTCAAAAGTTCATCTACTAAAAAGGTATAAAAATGGAATTTTTTAAAAAAGTAAATATTAATTATGTCAAATATAAAAATAATAGAAGGGAAATATGCCACAGGTTAAAAGTTATAATCAATGAGTAGCAGGAGAATGAGTGAGTCTCATTTTCTTTTTTAAATGGACTTAGATTTTCTAAAATAGTCACATCTTTTTTATTTTTAATGGAAATATTATTAAAATAAATCTAAAGAAATAAAATCTTTATTGTCTAAAATAAAAAGTAACATACAGATCCAACAAATTAATGAAAAGGGCTTAATTTAATCACAAAACATAATTCATAATGCATTGTTAATGTAAAAGGTTGTGAAGCATTCGAATTAGCTACAATATTTTGACCATGTTTTGTGTCAGTTGTCTCTATATTGATATGATACGTCCAATAACATTGCAATGTTGACAACAATTTTTTCATATAGAAGAAAACTATAGATTTTCCTACTAACAATGATTTCAAATGTGTAAGAAGTTATAACAAATCACATCTCTATTAGTGAATAATTAATACTCTCTTTGAAGGTGCAGCTTTATATGAAAAATTATCCATAATTTATTCACATATTTTTGAACTCTACAAACACTTCACATTTGAACAACTTCTATAAATCAAAATAATCAAGAAATTAATCCAGAATGATTTAATACACTATATATAATCTCATATTATATTATATATATAATCTCATATAATGAGAATGCTTACTCATATCATTTAAATTCTCCCTCTGCTTTCCATTACAATTAAATCTTCAAACATTTTTGTTCACTATACATTTTTAGTATCACATTTTGTGACCAAATATTTAAAATTCATTGTTGTCTTATGTAAATACAAATAAAAATGAGATATCCTTTTCAGTCATCTTTATCACAAAATTAATAATCTTATAGAAGCAAATGAGCAACAAAAGAAAAAATTTATTATATAGGGACAAGAAATAAGATATATTTTTAAGGGAACAAAGATAGAAAGCACAGTTATAAATCTGCCATTTTTAAAGATGTAATATGTTAATAGAGTAAACATAAGACTCTGAAGCAGAAGTAAGCAGAGACAATGGAATATGAATAATGGGCAAGGAACACTGAACTATTCATACAATTAAGACTAATCTATTTTGCCCTAATTATATCTCAGTCTGACCTCAGGGTCTGGGCAGGTTCCCTTGACAAGCTATTAGATTCCTTTTTAAATATTCCAAAGGGCATTATGGGTTTCTGAAACCAACAGAGAACAATGTCAATATCAAGAACAAATAGAATATATCATAGCTAAATCATGTCACAAGATTTAGGAAACAAGATGCTGACAAGGATGTTGAATTAGGCAGCAAGCTGGATCAGATGCTGGAACTCAATAATCCCTAGGTTTTATCCAAATGTCGCAGGAGAAGATGAATGTATACTGGATAGAACCAGCAGTCTTCTAAAAACTGATCCAGAGCCAAAGTTGTACAAGGCAGAAACCTCAAATATATTTATCCCAAGACATGAAACTAAAGAACAGGGATATCAGCTAGGGGCTAGAGAATTCCTCCACTTACTATTTTTTCATACTTTTTGATATTATATATTGACCTATGATTTAAATTATCTTTTTTTTCCTCCATGGTTTCATTAGGAAACAAATTAAAGCAGGTAAGCGCTCACACCTGCTTCAGCAGGTACTTGTCTGAGTAACTAAATAAGTCACTTGTTGTGAAGATATAGTTTCTAATTGACATAGTTTTGACTGAATATTGTTGAGGAGCGATAAAATGCCTAAATTTGTATGTTTATTCACACATTTAGTCATTCATTTTCTCATTAATTCAACCAGCATTTATCAAGCACCAACTGTGCTTGGCTCTGGGAATACAACTGAGAGCAAGAAAGTGAGATTTCTACTTACAGAGAATCCGAAGTCAGTTTCCAAAAGTAAGTAAGCAATTAAAATTAAATAATGGTAATTGTGATGGCGGGAGATAACCAATCCCAGGACTGGTAAATCTTTCTAGAGGAGCAGGTGAGTGATGGAAAACCTATGATCTGAAAATTAGCAACCATCAGTCTGGTAAATGATGTTTTCATGCGTGATGGGAAATGAAGTGGGAAGAAGGGGCATGTCATCAGAGGTACTGCAAGCACAGCCACAGGCACGCCTAAAGGAACCAGAGCTAAAAGAGGGTGTGGCTTGTTTGTGGGACTGAAATTATTCACTCTGGCTGAATCTCAGAGTTTGATGTAAGCAGAGAGAGTTTAATCTAAAGAGGAAAAATAAAGACAGATGCAAAGGGGCTATTTTGTACACCTTGTACATGTTAAGATTATGGATTTTTTCTTGAGATTGGTGGGAAGCAAGCCATGGAAAGGTTTAAAATCAGGGATTGCTGTGATCCAATTCATGCTTTAGAGCAATCCCTCTGGCTGTAGCAGCACAGATTGCCTTCAAGAAGGCAAGACAGAAGTCAGGAAGACCAGACTGGGGGCAGTAGTAACATAGTAATTGTAGTAATGTGGTAAATGTAGTAATTGTAGTAAGGTAGTTGACGGTTGCTGCTCAGTCACTACTACAGTGGCTAAAATTGAATTTTGACGAAAATATAAAGTAATTATTGTCCTTTCCTATTTTAGTATTTAAAAGGTGAATTATTTCCCTGCTTGATCAATTATCAGCTATTTAATGGTCTTCTAACCTGTCTCCCACATTCATCAACTCTGGCTACTCTTAAATCAACACTCAAGACAGTTACATTTAAAAAATAAAAATCAGGCCAGGCGTGGTGGCTCACACCTGTAATCCTAGCACTCTGGGAGGCCGAGGTGGGAAGATTGCTTGAGTTCAGAAGTTCGAGACCAGCCTGAGCAAGAGCAAGACCCCATCTCTACATCTCTACTAAAAACAGAAAAATTAGCTGGGCATTGTGGTGCGCACCTATAGTCCCAGCTACTTGGGAAGCTGAGGCAAAAGGATCACTTGAGCCCAGGAGTTTGAGGTTGCAGTGAGCTACTATGATGCCACTTCACTCTACCCAGGTCAACAGAGCAAGACCCTGTCTCAAAAAATAAATAAATAAAATAAAACAATATAAAATAATAAATAAAAATCAGATTGCACTACTCATGCAGTTAAAATTATTCACTGTCATCTTATTACTCTTTGGATAAAGGCCACATTTTAAGCATGTTCTTCCATATTATGGACCACACAAAACTCTTCAGACTTTGGCATTTTCATTTACAATCTGCCCTCAGCACACCAGCCACATTTGCCTTTCAATGATCACTCTTACCTATTAGATTAGATTAGTTCCTCTCTCCCAATCTCATATCATTTGTCTTTTTCTTCTTATTACCAACTGGTACTGTAAGCAATGATTGCTACTTCTAGAAATATAGTGAACTGAGCTGATATGAACCTTCCTTTCTTTTACAAACATACTGAAAAAATGGATGAATCATAACAAAAAATGTTTAACTGCATATGCAATCTCAAAAAAAAGGAAAGGTAAATCCCTAGGTATCAACGCTAAAGAAGAAAATATTAAAGCCAGAGCAACAAGCAGAAACTAACACTGTTGCAGCTACTGTGATATTTATTTTACTCAAGTTTAGTTTCTAAGGGCTGGTAACTAGTCTTTCATGCCCATAAATGGATGCCAGGAGATAAGTCTGTCTAAAATTTATTTCTGTATATAAAAACTAAAGCTACAAAACCAGCCTCAGTTCTGAAAAGAGAACCAGGAAAAGTTTGGAAAGGCAATGGAAAAACTTATTTCTTCCTGGGCCCTAAGGAAGGGGGGAAAATGTCATCTGTTAAAAATAAAAACCCAAGCCTCTTCCATGCATAATTATTGAAACTAAGTTTTCTTTTTTATCATGGTACTGTAATCCTAAGCCAAGAAATGAAAATGGAAACTGGTTTAGGATTGCTTGAGCTACAACAGAAGTTCATGCAAAAATCTCCTTTTGAGACACTTATAGGGTCTGTGGCTTCCCACCCATCTCAATAGAAAATCCAAACTCTTGAAGATGTACATGGTATACAACGTATACAAAATGGGTATACAAGGCTTTTTGCATCTACCTTTATTTTCCTCTTTAGAGTAAACTTTCTCCACTCATATCAAAATCTGAAATCCAGCCAGAATGAAGAATTCCAGTCCCACAAACAAGCCATATCCTCTTTTATCTCTGGTACTTTAGGTGTGCCTGTGGCTATGAACATCTGTGATGACTTGCCCCATTTTTCAAGGTGTTTACTTCATGGAACTCCCATGAAATAAACATGTCCCCTTTACAGATTTAGTTTATGTATGTATATACATCTCCTAGATTCAGTCTGGCCTTTCTGCTACCTGGGCCTTAGCTGCTTGTCTCAATTCCTGGATAAACAGCCCTACTGATGACTCATCTGTTCTTATAGTCAAAAATCCCTGGCCCTGGCTGCAGATGCCAAGCACATTTAAATAGACCAAAAATGACAAGCATACAGAATGAATTAACAGAGAGAGATCACTACAGCATTGGCCAGAAGGGACTTGTGGACATACTGCGTTTCCCAGAAGCTGCCTGAAGTACAAGGGGACATGTTCTCCTGGGAATAGACTTTGATCAGTTAGAGGAGACAGCAAGGCAGAGGATACATTTCTCTCCCTTTTTCTCTTTACCAATGGACTCCTTCAAAATGCAGTGTTTCATGGAGGCTGTCTGGAGATGGCATGCATAACTGGGTACCAGCTGTGCTTTGTTGCAAAACTGTGGACACAGCTCAGTAGTGCACGATCTTACATTTGTTCCTATTACTTCCCTGCTCGCTTTGCTTTTTGCTTCACTCCTCCTTCCCCAGATGTTTGCCTTCCAACATAATATAGTCATGCACCACATGATGACATTTATTTATTATTGAATAAAGGAAAAGATTTCTTAATAAATTTACTACAGCATAAGTGTACAGTGCTTAGACTACAATAAATTATAAAGTCTACAGCAGGGTACAGTAATGTCCCAGGTCTTCACATTCACTCACCACTCACTCACTGACTCACCCAGAGCAACTTTCAGTTCTGCAAGCTCCATTTATGGTAAGTGCCTTATGTAGGTGTACCATTTTTAATTTTTTAGACCATATTTCTACTGTACATTTTTATGTTTAGCTACACAAATATTTACCATTGTGTTAAAATTCCCTGCAGTATTCAGTATGGTAACATGCTGGACAGGTTTGTAGCTTAGGAGCAACAGGCTCTACCATCTAGCCTAGGTGTGTAGTAGGCTATACCATCTATGTTTGTGTAAGTACACTCTATGATGGTTGCACAATGACAAACTTGCCTAATGAGGCATTTCTCAGAACATATCTCTGTTGTTATGCATCATGTGACTGTATTCTGTATTAGCATTTCATCTTTTGCCACAGACATTTTTCTTAGGGAATCTGGGCTGAGCTATCCCATAAGTAAGCCAATTGCTTTGGGGAAAAAAAATCACACGAGAAAACAATCAACATGGATTTTCAGTGACTATATCAAATAATCCTTACCAGCAAAATAAGAATATAAAAACTACAGCAAATACATATTGTAAAAAACAAATAAAAATTATAAATAGAAATCATACAGAAAGAAAAGGACAGTATGAAAATATAATAATCAATTTTGAAATAAAGAAAAAATTGAACCAAATAGATTTTTAGAGAAAAAACTATAATTATTGAAATAAAAAAATCTTAAACATATCTAGCAGATTAATTGAGCAAGAAAATAGGAAAAGGAAAATTAGCTCTGAGGAGACAGATAATGAGATGAAAAAGAAGGAATAACAGATAAAAGATACTGAGAAGTGAATAAGAAGTATCAAAATAAAGCTATATTTTGGAATAAGAAATGAGGAAAAATAGGGAAAAGACAAAATTTGAAGAGATATTGGTTGAGCATTTTTCAAAACTAAAGAAAGCCATTGCTCTTCAGTTATCAGTATTGAGTCTTAGTGTGAACACAAAGACTCAAGACTGATAAACAAGAATAATTCCATATAACTATAAATTATGGTGAAATTGAAGCAGGTGAAAGACAAACAGGAAATATTGTAAGCAGTAAGAAATAAAAGGCCAAATTGCAAACAACAAACAACTATTAAACTGACAGAAGACTTGGCATTACCAAGATTGACATCAGGAACAAATGGAAGGAATATCTTTATTAAATTGAGAGAAAATATATATCAACCACAAAATATTCAACCAATTAAACTATTGTTTAACTTAAGAGTCATATAAAGACTTCTTCAGACACATTAAAAGAATTTATCCTTCATAATCCTTGCTGAAAGAACTTGTATAACACTTAGTAAGTTACTATAGAGTAGTAAGAAATAAGGAAACTGAACATAGAGGTAAGAAGTTGTTGCAAGAAGCAATGGTGAACTCACAACAATTAATTCAAGATGGATGAAAGACTTAAATGTAAGGCATGAAACCATAAGATCTTTAGAAGAAAATGTTGGAAAATTCTTCTAGATATGGGCATAGGCAAAGAATTTATGAAGAAGACCCCAGGGGCAAACACAGCAATAGCAAAAATAAATAAATGGGGCTTGATTAAATTAAAAAGCTTCTGTAAGGTAAGGAAATAATCAACAGAGCAAATGGACAACCTTCAGAATGGGAGAAAATATTCTCAAGCTATACATCTGATAAAGGGCTAATAACTAGAATCTACAACTCAGGCAAATCAACAAGAAAAAACCAAACAACCCTATTAAAAAGTGAGCAAAAGACATGAGCAGAAGCTTTTCAAAAGAAGATAGACAAATGGCCAATAACTACATGAAAAAATGCTCAATGTCACTAATTATCAGGGAAGTGGAAATTGAAACCACAATGAGATATTACCTTACCCCAGTTAGAACGGCTTTTAAAAAGTCCAAAAACAATAGATGCTGGCATGGATACAGAAAGAAAGGAACACTTATACACTGTTGGTGGGACGTCAAACTAGTACAACCACTATGGACAATAGTATGGAGATTCCTCAAAGAACTAAAAGTAGACCTACCATTTGATCCAGCAATCCCTCTGCTGGGTATCTACCCAAAGGAAAAGAAGCCATTTTATCAAAAAGACACCTGCACTCGAATGTCTATTGCAGCACAATTAACAATTGCAAAGATGTGGAATCAACCAAAGTGCCTGTCAATTCATGAGTGGATTAACAAATGTGGTATATGTATACTATGGAATACTACTTAGCCATGAAGAAGGATGAATTAAGGCCTTTTGTAACAATTTGGATGGAACTGGAGACCATTATCCTAAGTGAATTATCTAAAGAATGGAAAAACAAACACCACAGGTACTCGCCATTAAATTGGAACTAACCACTGAGCTCACATGTACACAGAGGAAAGTAAAACTCAGCAGAAATCAGGTAGCGGGAGAGGGGAAGAAGGGGGTGGGTGAAAACCTACCTAATGGGTACAATGAACACTAGCTGGGTGATGGGCACACATATAACCCTGACTCAAGCATAACAAAATTGATACATGTGACCAAAAATATTTGTACCCCCATAATATTTTGAAATTTTAAAAAAAGAAGCAATGGTGATCAAGAAAATTTAAAAATATGTTGTTAGGTTTGAGTAGACATAAATTATAAATTATGATAAACTATAAATACTGAAGATAATAATATTAATTTTCATTGTTTTAAAAACAGTATAAAATTAATAGGCAATAATAACGTGAAAGATGGGCTGTAAGGATAACTAAGAATAAATTCTAGCAACTACAGATTAAGTTATGCAGTTGATAAGTCTGAAGGTAAATATAAGAATAATAGAAAATTATGAATATGGTTTCTAAAATAATAGAAAATCAAAAAATGAATTTTAAAAATCACTGTTAATAGAAGGCAAAAAGTTAGAAAAATATATTAAAAGTAGAAGCATAGTCAATTTTAAAAATGCAAATATGACGCCAAAATTATCAGTAATCACAACTGATGTAAACAAATAAGATACACTTGTTAAAACACACAACTTCTACAATAAATAAAACTCAAATCCAGGTATATATTATTTACTAGAGATATACTTAAAACATAAATGAGAGGCAAGCTGAATATAAAAATTTAAAACAAATATAAGTAATCACCATGTAAAGATGGCATTAAAAATATCAATATCAGACAAAATACTTTAGAGAAAGTACATCATTAATAATAAGGTATAATTTCTAATTAATTAAATAATCCTTTGAATGAGATAAAATTATACTTCTGAACATGTATATATCTAACATTATTTCCTCAACATATATATAAATGCATAAATAAAACATAAAACATATTTTATAATATAGATTTGAGTAGATGTAAATTATAAATAACTATAAAGATAATAGTAACACATAAACATATATTATGATTTTTATATACTATATGAACATAAATATAAAATGTAAAGATATATACACACAGAGTTATATAACTTACACATATACAAAGCCTGAGTTAAGAAATTGTGAACAAGCATTCTTTACAATGATGCCTGAAATATTTATAAATTATGACAATATAATTGCTTGAAAGAGAGTAGTCATTACCATGGGTATAGCAGAAGTCAGCTGAAAGGCAGAGAAAAGAGGAGATCAATGAACTAGAGGATGCTGTGCAGTGAAAGCGTTACAAGGGCAAATACACATTAGAGAGCTGGAAGACAGGAGGTTGAACCATATGTATTCTACTTGTTAGAATTCACATTAATTATAAAAATAATAAAATGAGTTGTGTAAATTGTCAGGGAACTATATCATTATTATAAAATTTAGTTTACTTTGAAATGTGTAGCAGAAATAAAAAGGTGAAATTTGTGTTAAATATTTATGATTATTCTTTGTCCTGAATAATTGCCAAGATACAACTTATGAAAAGAAAGAACAAGGTGATCTCTGTATCTTTTAAAGCTTAGCATTATTGCTGAGGGGAAAAAAAAAAATACACAGAAAAAGTTATTTTTCTAAAAATATTCTGAGTGTTTCTAACAAATCTATGAATTTATTTTCAATTTCATAATATTTTTATTGGTAATGTACCTTCAAAAATGCAATCATGTGCATACATTTTATTGAGCAGGCATTTAACACAGGTTAAATCACCTGGATATATTCAACTGATTGCCTGTCCCTATTAGAATACACACATGGTTCCACACTACCCCCTCTTAAACCCTAATGATGAATCAATAAATAGAAAGTTATGAAGCAAATTAAGACAATTATCTGAATCATCTTAGCAAAAAAGTCACTCTTTACATGGAATACTAGGTCAATATAATACCATTAATTTCTAGGAGTTGTGATAATTTGAGAAAGCTCTTTTCAAGTTTACTTCTGTACAGTCATTAAAAACATGAACTTTTACACAAATTAATAATGTAAACAAACAGATTGTGGCCTGCATACATCACGGGCAAATAACTGCTCTCATCTATCTGTAAACTTAATTGAGGAAGAATATTTTTATAGACATAAGGAATATATTAACATAAAATTTATTATATTAATTGTTTAAAATATTACATTAATATTATTCCACTCAATATATTATTAAAGGACAATTATATTATCTGTAAAATATTTGATTTTATTGTTCTATCTTTAGTGCTATATTTTATTTGAATACTCTAGTAGTATACAGAATCTAATAAAAAGGCAAGTGTATAGTGACCTGAAAAAAAATTGTAGCTGTTATTACTCATCTGTGAATTTTCAATGTCAGAAGGTTCACTGTCAAATTGACTGGTAACCTAATAAGCATAAGTTAATAATTCTTCTGAATTTAATTAATTTAAATAATTGGCTCATGTGTACAATTAACCAGTTCATATAACCCAAGTAAAATTTTACATGCCTACTGCAAGAAGTTCCACATCCCTAATGTAGCTATTTAAAAACCCTGTTTTCTCTCCCCAGACCTCTTACCACATATTTTTATCTATGCATCTCTCTCTCTTCCACTAACTAGATAGTCTATCTATCCCACTAACTATAAGCCAATCTACCACTACTCCCATTCCATCTGTGGGAAACTCCACTTCAGAGATGTTAAG
This sequence comes from Daubentonia madagascariensis, assembly GCA_023783475.1. Classification (NCBI taxonomy): domain Eukaryota; kingdom Metazoa; phylum Chordata; class Mammalia; order Primates; family Daubentoniidae; genus Daubentonia; species Daubentonia madagascariensis. The sequence continues at coordinate 14,856,043 of JAKFHU010001684.1, read as the reverse complement.
TAACTTCATTCATGCCACACAGCTAATCGGCAGGAAAGCCGGAAGTGAAGTCCAAAAATGTCCAACTCCAAATCCATAGTGTCAACCACTACACTATGCTGCTGCCATGTGCTCTCTAAATGACAAGTCATAAAACTATTTCCCAATTCTCTGGTACATTTCTACACTCCACTCTTCCTCAGCCTATTCTATATAACCAGAGCCCATAACTTATGTCGGCCTTTTGAATTTTATAAATTCTTTATATTTTCCTAAAATGAGATATTATTCACCATGCCTTTTCCAATTCTTCTAAATATTCTTCTCTTTTTCCTTTTGTATGATTCTCAACCATTGAACCTATTCTTGTATGATGACATTTATCATCATTTGCTAGCACTCTTTTTTAATTTTTTCATAAATATTCTCCCCTTCACTAATTTAGGAACTCTTTTATGATAAGAAGAATCACCTTGCTGTTTTTTTTAATCCACCAAAATTTGTTATAATTGCTGAAGAATTAAAAACTTAAAAGTATAAGCTACCAATTTTGTTCAGTTCAAATGCAGGCACACCTCAGAGATACTGCAGATTCAGTTCCAGACCACCTCAATAAAGCAAATATTGCAATAAAGTGAATATGACAGCAAAGCAAGTCACATGAATTTTTGTGGTTCCCAGTGCATATAAAAGTTGCATTTACCCTATACTGTAGTCTATTATGTATGCAATAGCATAATGCCTAAAAAACAATTTACATACTTTAATTAAAAATACTTTACGGCTAAAAATGCTAATGGTCATCTGAGCCTTCAGTGAATCAATCTTTTTGCTCATGGAGGGTCTTGCCTCAATGTTGATAGCTGCTGACTGATTGGGGTGGTGGTTGCTGAAGTTTTGTGTGGCTGTGACAATTTCTTAGAATAAGACAACAATGAAGTTTGCCACATCAATTGACTCTTACTTCTACAAAAGATTTCTTTGTAGTATGCAATGTTGTTTAATAGTATTTTACCTACAGTAGAACTTCTCTCAAAATTGTAGTTAATCCTCTCAAACCCTGCCCCTGCCTTATCAACTAAGTTTATGTAATATTCTAAATCTTTTGTTGTCATTTCAACAATGTTCACAGAATTTTCACCAGGAGCAGATTTAATCTCAAGAAACCACTTTCTTTCCCCATCCACAAGAATCAACTCCTCATCCATCAAAGTTTTATCATGAGATTGCAGCCATTCAGTCAATTCTTCAGGCTCCAGATCTAAATCTTTTTCTCTTGCTATTTCTACCACATCTGTAGTTACTTCCTCCACTAAGTCTTGAATTCCTCAAAAGTCATCTAGGAAGGTTAAAATCAACTCGTTCCATGCGCCTGTTAATGCTGATATTGACCTCCTCCCATGAATCACAGATGTTCTTAATAACATCTAGAATGGTGGAACCCTCTCCAGAAAGTTCTCAGTTTAATTTCTCTGGATCCATCAGAGGAATCACTATCTCTGGCAGGTATAGCCTTATGAAATGTATTTCTTAAGTAGTAAGACTTCAAAGTCAAAATTGCTCCTTGACTCAGGGGCTACAAAATGGATGTTGTGCTAACAGGCATTAAAACAACATGAATCTCCTTGTACATTTCCATCAGAGTTCTTGTGTGACTAGGTATGTTGTCAATGAGCAGTAATATTTTGAAAGGAATTTTTTTTCAGCAGTAGTTCTCAACAGTGGGCTTAAAATATTCAGGAAACCATGCTCTAAACAGTTGTGCTGTCATCCAGGCTTTGTTGTTTCATTTATAGAGCATGGACAGAGTAGATTCAGCACAATTGTTAAGGGTCCTAGAATTTTTAGAATGGTAAATGAGCATTGGCTTCAATTTAAAGTTATCAGCTACATTAGACCCTAATGAGAGAGTCAGCCTGTCCTTTGAAGTTTTGAAGCCAGGCACTGACTTCTCCTCTCTAGCTATGAAAGTCCTAGATGGCATCTTCTTCTAATAGAAGGCTGTTTCATCTACATTGAAAGTCTGTTGTTTAGTGCAGCCACCTTTATCAATGATCTCAGCTAGATCTTCTGGATAATTTGCTGAATCTTCTCCATCAGCACTTGCTGCTTCACTTTGCATTCTTTTTTATGGAGATGGCTTCTTTCCTGAAACTCCATGAAGCAACCTCTACTAGCTTCCAATTTTTCTTCTGCACCGTCCTTACCTCTCTCAGCCTATACAGAATCAAAAAGAGTTAGGGCCTTGATCTACATTAGGCTTAAGGGAATGTTGTGGCTGGTTTGATCTTCTATCCAGACCACTAAAACTTTCACCATATCAGCAATAAGGCTGTTTCACATTTTTAGTATATGTGTGTTCACTGAAGTAGCATCTTCAATTACCTTCAAAACCTTTTCCTTTGCATTCACCACTTAGCTAATTGTTTGGCACAAGAAGTCTAGCTTTCAGCTTATCTCAGTAAGGTTAATCATTTCTAGCTTTTGATTTAAAGTGAGAGATGTGACTCTTCACTTGAAAACTTAGAGGCCATTGTAGGGTTACTAATTGGCCTAATTTCAATATTTTTGTGTCTCAGAAAATAGGTAGGCTTGCGGATAGGGAGAGATAAGGGAGAACAGCTGGTCAGTGGAATAGTCAGAACGCACACAATATTTATTGAATTAGTTCACCATCTTATATGGGTGTGGTTCATGTTGCCCCCAAACAATTATAATAACATCAAAGGTCACTGATTACAGATCACCATAATATATATAATAATAATGAAAATGTTTGAAATATTGTGAGATTACCAAAATGTGACATAGAGACAAAAAGTGAACACATATTGTTGGAAATACGGTACTGATAGACTTGCTTGAGGTGGGGTTGCCACAAACCTTCAATTTGTAAAAATTGCAATATCCATGAACTACAATAAAGTCAAGCACAATAAAATAAGGGATGCCTGTGCATATTTTTACTATATACATTTTTGACAACTAAAGCTTTCTTTGCTTAACAATTTTCAAATTACAAAAATGTGTTTATATCTATATAGTACATATAATTATAACTTAAACAATACTTTATATGGTATCTAAATTAAAGTTCAAATGCCTTTAACAATGTTCTAGCATTGGAGAGCAGGGAGGGAAGACAACTGGCATACACACCGTGAAAATGGGGAAATAGAGTGCATGCAAGGGTTTTATTTGCTAAGCAATCTGGAGAGTCTCTGGAGGGAAAATAGGAAAGGGATTCAGACTTGATCTTGACTAGATTTATCCCAGGTCCTGATACACCAGGTTTAGACTATTATGAACGGAGGTGGGGACAGACATTCCTTTATTGTCTCAGTTGAGAAAAGAATTCACTGGGGCAGAAAAGATTCATTGGGCATGAATTGGCTCTAGAATGAGAAGAATAATTTTAAATTGAAACTTGTTTTATCTTTCTGTTCAAGTCTTGAGAAACTAGACACAAGTTTCTCAAAAACAAGAGCCATAGGAAACTGAGGGAAATGGATAAATGTAAATGTTCTAACATTTGAAATATTGTTTAAAAAAATCAGGAATTTCTATTGGCATTATAGAGAGCCCAAACAGGGTTGTAACACAGGTAGAAAAGGAATCTTTTGTTGCTGTAGTGAGAGAAAGACAATCAGTGATGAAGGTTAGCAGATTAGCATCAGTAATTCCGAAACAGGTGATTCTACCCTAAGAGAAAAAGTCCCAAGTTTGGGCCATATAATGGGATGCTACTGCAGAGCAACAGAGCTTGTCAGTGACACAGCAGAAGTAACTGATGCCTGCAGGCAAGCATCAAAGGCTGGTAAGTAAAACCAGCCAGTCACCCAAATCCCTGCCAAAAAATGGGAGGAACTGTGGGAAAAAATTAGAATCCCAACAATTCTGCTTGGCAGAATTTAGAGACAAAGAGTATGTCTCATTGTTATTCTTGCTGTGATCATTCCTTCCTCATTGCTCTATTGGCTAATACAAAAGCATGTGCTACCCAAAGCAAACTAAAATGTGTGACAACAATTACAATATCATTATTAAACTATTAATTTTAAAGTATTTTTCTTTCAATTATTAAAAAAACAAAAAAATCTAACTGATCTGAGCCACAAATCTGAGATTAAAAATCAACAGAAGAATTCTCTGTTGTACTGTGACTTCCATGAGAATTTTATCATTAAACTCCCTGGCTGCTACAGTCCTTTAAAAACATGCTTCTCCCCAGGAGTGCCCTAGCATGTCCACAATGTCATGTGCTGACATTGACTATAACTCTTTTCTATTCTTTCCACTTGGGATCAAGTTCATTATGTCAACTTTTCTCTTACCTTTTCTGGCCTCTACACATATAATGTCAACTTCTAAATGGCATTAAAAAAAATAGTACCACCTGTCTCTGTTCCAAGAACTAGTCTCATTGGATAGGGGGGAGGTCAAAATTAAATTTTCATCCTGGGTGAATATTGTGCCCAGATGCTAGCAAGTAGCTCTAATGTGATTATGAGGAATTTAAAGTGCATATATCAATCTTTAAAAGAGCTGATACATTTCAGACTGTACACTAGCATCCTCCCCTCTTCTGTGTACCTGTTCGGTTAATTATTTCTGCCGGTTACACTACATCCTCCACAAAGTAACCCTGTAGCAACTTCTTTGTAAAATAAATCATTATCCTTTGTCAAAGGAATGCATAATTGCAACAAAATAACAGTTCAAAACTGCTTACAATTGGCTTTCTACATTTGACAAATACAGAAGAGAATAATTGCCTAAAGACAATGTATAACCTTGATTTAAATGACTTATTATGCACACTTCACACGTATGCAGCAAAAATAATCTTCCTCCCTAAAAACAGTTACCCCTGCTGACAAATGAATTTGTTAGGTGGAAAACAGTATATATTTATAATTCCCTTGTCTGTTTTATAACTTCGTGTATCCTGCATCTACTCCCCTTTCACCTCATTGCCCTACTTTTTAATTCTAGAACTCATTTTTCATCTATGTTAACTTTGTAAAAATGAAAGTCAGTGCAGGTTTAAGGAAAATAAAGAAGTATGTAATGCAAATAGGGCAGGTAAATGAAGATAAGAGCAGTACTCATGTTCTTTCTCTCTCTCTAAATGTTGATGCCTTAGTGATGGCTAGCTAGAAGGATAGGTAATAACATCAACTTCTGCCAAATAGCGCTTAAGGTCCTGTAGACCTCAGATTACATATATCTCAATTAAGCAAACCCTCGTTTTGCCTCTTTTTTTCCTTTCACAACAAACAAATGATTATTCTCTGAATGTTTTGAGGGCTTTGCAAAGGCATTTTCAAGATTTACAAATAATCTGGTGGGTTAGGTTGCTTATGTACTTTCAAGTCTTCTATCTTAAATGTTATCATATTACTGATCAAATGAATTGAAAACCAAATGGGATGTTGGGAGAAGAAGGTCTTATTCCCCTTGAATAAGATCACCACTAAGTAGGAAAGGAAAATGCTAATAAGAGAGAGGATAGACCAAGAAGACTTCAAAATATTTGAGAACGCCTATCATGCTTTTTGGTATTATTAGCTGTTTTTCATTTAATAAAATGTAGACACCAGCCATCATTAAGTTATATTTAAAACTGTGCAGATGGTGGACAATATTACTAGATGCTTCCTTGTATCAAGCTTTTGGAAATTCCAAAGCAAAAATTGTTCAGTGATGGGATATAAGTAGAGAGGAGTATTCCAAATGGTCTGAAATTTTTTTCATATACAGAAAAAAGCCAAATAATTATGGATCAGAAATAGCGGGTAAAAGCAGCTTCCCCACAGGCAATGCATTTGGGCCTGTTATTAAAAAGAGACATTGACATAAATATCACATGAGTCTTCTAGCATTGGAAGAAGAAAAAACACCTCTGCTAGCTCAGTATTTCTCAAATAGGGCTCAGTGAATGGAAATCCAGCTATCTTCACAAGGTTCTACGAGTTCTGTATGAGAAGTTTTTCAAAAATATATTAATATTTTTGAAAATAGCACAAGCATATTTTTGGATGATTTATTTGACCACCATAAAAGGTAATACAGTGAGGTACTTTAAAAGTGGCATTTGAATGTCATTGGATATAAATGGATCCAAATATCTATTCATTCAGTCAGTCAGATAGAGATAGACACATAAACATATATGAAGATGCATGAGTATACACATGCACATACATACATAGAGTCTACTATGTGCCAGGCACTAATCTAAGACTTAATATACAAGAGTAACAAAGCAGAAAAAACCCTTATACCTGTATGTGTGTATGTGTGTATGTGTATATATATATCTGTGTGTGTATATATATCCCATCAGAATATATGGGATAGTAGCAAATATTATCCATAGAATTAAGCAAGGTGATATGATGATAGATTATGCATGAGTACAAGCAGTAGATAAGGACTTCAGCAAAGCCCTCTATAAAGAAATTATATTTAAACAGAAACATACATGATAGAAAGGAGAACACCAAGAAAAAACAAAATCAGGTGAAGAGAAATCCAGTTTGAGACTAGTTAGTGCAAGGACCATCAACAGGAACACGTTTTATGTGTCAGAAGAACAGAGAAGAACACTGTGGGTGGGACTTGGTGAGAATGTCTGTATTAGATAGGTGAACAGGGACCATGTCATGTGGTCCAAGATAAAGAGTTTTTGGATTATTCTAATTGAAATGAAAAGGCATCTATGTTTTTAAGTCCCAATATTGCTATTAAAAAGTTCACTCTGGGCCAGGATTGGTGGTTCATACATGTAATCTCAGCATTTTGGGAGTGTGAGGCAGGAGGATCACCCGAGCCCAGCAGTTGGAGGTTGCAGTGAGCTGTGATTGCACCACTGCACTCCAGCCTGGGCAACAGAGCAGGACTCTGTCTCTTAAAAAAAAAATCACTCTGGCTTCTAAGTGGGTAATGGATTATAGAGAGGTAAGAAAAAAAAATGAGGACTCTATTAGGGAGGTTGTAGGAATCCATTCAAGAAATGAATATAGCTTACTATGATGCTAATAGTAGATTTGGAAAGAAGGAGATGGATTGACTTGGTGAATGTGTGTGAAAGAGAGTGAGGTTTGGTGACGGGTTCCTGGCAATGCTCTGATCATGTGGATAGGATGTGGTCCCATTTACTGAGTGGTGAAGACTCAGAGATAATCAGTTTGACGGGAGAAGGCATGCTGGGAATAAAAAGTTATGGTTGTGCTTCTTTGGCAGCACATATACTAAAATTAGAATGATACAGAGAAGACGAGCATGGCCCCTGTGCAAAGAGGACACACAAATTTGTGAAGTGTTCCATATTTTTGATTCACCGTAATCCTTACCAAAATTTTAGATGCTTTTTTTTTTGCAAAAATGGATAAGTTGATCTTAAAATTCATATGGAAATTCAAAAGATATAGAATAGCTAAAACAATCTTGAAAAAGAACAAAATTAGAAAATTCACATATCTCCATTTCAAAACTTACCACAAACCTACAGTAATCAAGGCAATGTAGTACCAGCATAAAACTAGTCATAGATTAAGAAATAGAATTGAGAGTTCCCGAATAAAATTTTACATTTATAGTCAATTGATTTTTGACATTTTTGATTTGTGATTGTTGCCAAGGTCATTCAATGGGGAAAGGATAATCTTTTCAACGAATCTTGCTAGGACAACCGTATATCCACATGCAAAAGAACGAGGCAGAATTCCTAGCACAAACCATATACAAAAACAACTCAAAATGGATCATCGACCTAACTGTAAAAGCTAAAACTATAAACCTCTTAGAAGGTAACATAGGATTAAATCTTCACGATCTTAGATTAGGCAACAGTTTTCTTAGATATGACACCACAAGCACAAGCGGCAAAAGAAAAAAATAGATAAATCAGACATCATCAAAATTAAAAAAGTTTTGTTTCAAAGGATACAGTCAAGAAAGTGGAAAGACAACTCACAGAACGGGAGAAAATATTTGCAAATTATATATCTGACAAGGGACTTATACGTAGAATATATAAAGAATTCTTACAACTCAATAATAAAAAGACAAATTACCCAATCAAAAATGGTCAAACAGATTAACAGACATTTCTCCACGGAAGATAAATGAATGGCCAATAAATACATGAAAAGATGTTCAACATCATTAATCATCAGGGAAATACAAATCAAAACCACAACAAGATGCCACTTCACATGTATTAGAATATCTAGACTCAGAAAGTCCAGTAATAAGTGTTGTCAGTGATGTAGAGAAACCAGAACCACCATACACTGCTGTTGACAATGTAAAATGGTTCAACCACTTTGAGAAACAGTCTGGCAGTTCCTAAAATGATTAAACATAGAGTTACTATATGACCCAGCAATTCCACTCCTAGGAATACACCCAAAAGAAATGAAAACATATGTCCACACAAAAACTTGTATGTATAGCAGCATTATTTATAATACTCAAATATCCACCTACTGATCAATGGAAAAACAAAATATGGCATATCCATACAACGAAAACTATTCAGCCATAAAAAGAAATGAAGTACTGGTAAATGCTATGGTATAGATGAACTTGAAAGCATTATGCTAAGTGAAAGCAGCTAGTAACAAAAGGCCACATATTGTGTGATTCCACTTATATGAAATGATCAGAATAGGCAAATCCACAGAAACAGAAAGTAGATTAGGGTTTGGTAGGGAAGGGGTAGGGTTAAATGAGGAGTGACTGCTAATGGGCACAAAGATTCTCTGTAGGGTGATGAAAATGACTTGGAATTAGATGGTGGTGATGGGTGCACAGCTCTGTAGATGTACTAAAACCCAGTGAATTGGACATTTTAAATGCCTGAATTTTATGGTATATGAATTTTATCTCAATAAATCTGTTATTTAAAAAAAGAAGTTATGGTTTAGACATTTAGATTTTGAAATACTTATTGGTGAAGTGAAAAAGTCAAGTAGGCAAGAAAAAATGCTTCTCACATCTCATGGTGAAATTTAGGACAAATCAATGAAAGGTACAGTATCATTCTTTTAAATAGCTTACTTGGATTAAAAATTTTTTAAAGCCAAAACCTAAAAAAGCCACACTTTAGTCATTTCTTATTCAATTTAATAATTTGTACATCTTTGCATTTATAATCTAAATGTTACAAAATATATTAAAATATATTTAATTTTAAATTTTAATTTTCTTCAAGATAATTCCAATCAATATTTTAAAAATAATGTCTCTTGACATTTTAGTACCCATTTATACAGATTCACATTAATTTTTCAAATTCCACTTCCAAATTTCTTAGTATAATTGGATATATCCTGTACTACAATTTATTTATACATTCCCTCTTGTTGAATATTTTTATCATTTCCAAACTTTATAGGACATGTTAGGTGTTTTTTGACATTTAAATGGATGACTATTTTCAGATGAAATGCTACCAGAAAGTTCATCCTCCTTTGTTAAATACCTTTTGCTCTTTTATTTCTTTGTATCAAAATATTATTCGTTCTCCACTCTCTTCCCCCTTTCTACAGATATTATAGTTAATAAACTTTCACCAGCAATTTTGCAGTTAACCTGTTTCTTAAAATTTATAAATGAGTTGGAATTACAGTGCTGATCTTATTTAAATAAATTTCTTGTACTTTATTCTTCTTCAATGTAAAATATGGTTTTATTTAGCATCCTAGCTCTTAAATAAAAATGTTTGAAATATAATTTACTTTTAAGAGTTGAATGCTTTGAACAAGTCACAGTGTATTATATTCATTATATTTTTGTGCATAGAATACAGGGAAAGATGGAAAGGAGACTTTTGTTACTATTTTTGATATACATTCTTTAAAAAATCAGATGTAAAGCTGAATCTGGAGAAAAAATATTTTAATATTAAAAAAGGATGGCATTCTTAATGGATATTCTCTGATACTAAAAGATGATTTAATGATAGTTTCCAGCAGGAAGGAATCATTTTTTATTAAATTATATTTTTTGATTAATATTTATCCATGGTTTTCCAACCATCTCCTGCCCATGGTCTGCCAGCCTCACTCAGGGGATCTTCTTGGCAGAAAGTTGTCCTTATGAGTAGATGGATGGTGTCACCCTATTACCCTATCATACCCAGTGTCCACAGAGAATCCAGAATGACATTAAGATATGCATCACATCATAATTCCCCTTATTTCCCTGCTTTAAATTTTCCAGGGGTTTCTTCATTTTGTTTAACACAAAATCCAACTTTGTATCAGAGTCTACATAGTCGTATACATTTTGTCCCTGCTCCCTGCCCAATTTCACCTCCCACCAGAGTTCTCCCAGATTACTGAAGCTCTGGATACACTGGCCACCTTTCTGTTATTTGAAGATAAACTGGCTCCTGCCTTGGGCTTGATTTCCCTTCTGCTTGAAATGCTTCATCCTTAGTTCTCTGTGTGTTGGGCTTTTACTTATCATTTAATTCTACATTTAATTGCGATCTCCTCCAAAATATATTCCTCTACCCGATATCCAAAGTAGACTTGTGAGGCACCACTGCTTTTAAAAAACACATATATCCTTTTTCCTACTTGTAATTGCTTCATGTTTATCACTACCTGAAATTGTTTTGTTTTGAATCTTGCACTTGTTTCTTTTTGAAATTATTATTTACGTACTTGTCCATTGTCAAACCATACTTTTATGTAACTAGTGCCTAAAATAGTGCCAGCATTGAAGAGAGCAAATATTTATTAAATTAATGATTAAAGGATAGTTTGAGGGGCGTTAAAAAGTATTTTAATAAAATGAGCTTCTATCACCTTCAGCTCACCAAGGCTAATGAAATTCTCTCTTTGCACCATTTTTTAAAAGCTGCCATTAAAATGCTCATTTATCATAATGTTGATGTGTTGCTATAAGGTCGATGACATTCTCTGATCACCTACCTAGTTACCAAGAAAATCCTGGAATAATTATAGAAAAGGGAGAAGAAGAAAATACACATGTATCTAAAAATCCATTCTGTTCTAAAATTTTGAAAAGTTCAGTTCATTGATTAGACATAGTTCATTAAATAGATATAGCTACTTTATGAGCTGCACATAGTTCCCTTGAGCCCATCCTATAGGACATCTTGGGATGGCTTGGCAAGTGGTTGATGCCTTGAACAAAGAAAATGTTTTCTCCTTCCTCTACTAGAGAGCCCTGCTTGAGAATGAAGCATGTCTCTGAGATATTATTTCCTTCTGCGGATTAAAAACTGAGACTCAGGGGCCAATAACTTCTCTAAGGTTAAAGGGTGTGAATGTCAGAACAAGAATTCAACTTTCTTTAGTCACGTTTTCTTCACTTTGCCAAGCTTTGCTACCTCCTGAAAGACCTCCTCTGTATCTTTTCTGGAATGTTCTATACACAAACCAAAAACAACATGGTTAAAAACAAACTTATCATCAGTGTTGCTCTCCATATCTTGCCTATTTTAGAGAATGAAACTGTTATTTACCTAGTGAATTATTCCCCATCTAAGTATATAATCTATTATTAAATCCTATGTGTCCCGCTTCCTAAATATCCCTTGTTTTGGTCACAATTTTGCCTGCCTTCATTCTCTTTACAATTACCACAGTTCATTCTTTCATCTTTCCAGAATCCAGTACAGATTTAGAACTGTTCCTTTGCTTCCATTTTAGTACCCCTCCAGATTCTACTCTCATGACTGACACTGACCTTGCTAAGGGAAAATATTTCTATTCATTTTTTTTCCTTAAAATGCTGTGGTGGCTCCCAATAGCTTTCAGGATAAAGTCCAAATGTCTTGGCTTAATTTATAAAATTCTTTTTATTTAGGGACCTGTCTTCTAATCAAGCATGACCCAATGTTGCATTAGTTGAAGTTTGTAGTATAATTTGTAGGTTTCTAAGTAGCCATTCTTTCACACTTACTGCCGCTCAGTCTAGCTATCCCAGCTTCCCGACCAACTTCTCTTCTGCTTTCAGTTATTAACTCAAATGTGCCATAATCCGAGATGTTCCTGGACTTCTGCATTTGAATTAGAGGTCTCTTTTCTGTCCCATTTCACGTTTGAATACCTATTTCTCAATATTTATATACTGCACTAAAATAAAATAGTTAATTAGACTATAAACCCTTGAGGGCAGAGAATGGTTTTCATTCCATTCAGTGTCCATAGATTCCAAGCACATAACACAGTGTCTAGTGTAGAGGCTCTTAATACATATGAATTGAAAGCATAAAAATAGATGTGTAAATGAAAACAGCACTTTTTCATAATTCACAATTTTGCCTGGTTATCATCCTTACTGGACATTTAGAAAAAGTAAACCTACTGAATGAAACAATCACTGTATCTCTGCTAAGCCTAGTTACCTCTGTAGTTACCTCCTGGTTAAAATTCAACAGGCTTCTGGGTGTCCTACCCGCTGCCTCGTTGCTGTTCCTGCAACATTCTTCCTCAGAAGTGAAGCTCCTTGCGCTTCACGTCGGCACCATCACCGGATCTCAGAACAGGTGGGCCTGAAGGGATAATGAGGTTACCTAGTCCAATCTTCAAAGGAGCCCAAATCATCTATTTTGACAGGTGGAGTATTCAGTGAGAATTTATTATCTATCTGTAAATGTGCTGTGACAAATTTTACGGCAGTAATGAAATTTTAGTAATCCAAGACAGCTCCACTGTGATCTCTGCTATTGAATATGTTTTCTTGGTGATAAAGAACCTAGGGAGAAGAGATTAAAACTGCTATTTTAATTAGATTGAGGGGGGGACTATGCAGGTTTATGATATGATAGTAAATTGGCTGCAAGTGAAAAAAAAATTATGAAATTGGTTGTTGTAAAGCAGAAACATAGTGAAAGATTTGCTAATGATTTTATGATTGAGGGGTTCTATAGCAAGGGCTTTCTTTTCATTTGAAGACTTGTTATAATCAATGAAGAAAAAGTTGGCTTTTCTCACAAGAGGAGGGGAAAAAATAGGTAAATAACACATTTAAATAATTGAAAGTTCTTAGGAAAGGTTAAGAGGAACAAAGTTTGTAATCTTCCCTTAATGAATTTTTTTCTTTAGTTCAAGACCCAGAGAGATAAATGTGATAATTCTAGCCAATTACATGAACATATCCTAAACTTTCCTCACCTTTACCATTCTTCTTTGCTATTTTTAACTCACCAAATTTTCTCTTTCCAAATCCCTTATGAAAACCATTAACTAGGGTTCTTAACACACTTTACAATTTATTTTATTTTCATAAATACTCAGTAAGATATAAAAATTATCCCCAACACATTGAAAAGGGCATTTTAAGCTCTATAATTAAATGGCTTGAAAAAACAGTAAAAATATTTTTTATTCTGATTGCAAAATATTGGTCCCAATTTCATTGCCTTATCACCTGAAACTTATACTTGAATGAAGGGGAGAATAGGAGAAATTCTGAAGGTCAATATAAAAAAGGTTATTCTAATTAGCTAATTTTCTCATAATCTTCCAACTTTACTGCCATTGTAAAAGCTCAGACTCTCCTCATCTCTTGTCTATACAAATACACTGTGATATCTCATGCCCAGTGCAAAGATGTATGTCATGTTAAAACATCTTTTGCCACAGCAATGTCTTTTCCCATTTCTTGTCTCATTAGCACAATTTATATTGAATGGCAATTAGTAAATGACTTTTCCAGAAGGATTCAAAAAGAATCAAGCTTGCAAATGTACATATCAGCCCCAATTCTAGAATGCTTCCCCTCTGTGAACACATCTGATAATTTCACTTTACTATTGACTTCAGAAAACTTCTCTCATGTGGAGAAATTTGAGATGAATTGGAAGCCTCCAGTGTTTTGAATATAAGGCTATAATTTTCCTTCATTCCTTTGTTTCACGAAGTCCAGCATCGATACATGATTTGGATATCAAAATAATGTAAGTCTTACATGTGAAATAAGAGAAGATGAAGGAAAATATTCCTATGACCAAAGGTAAAACACATTATCACTAGTTGGCCCTATCATCTCATAAGGAAATGCAATGAAATGCAAAATGGTTGAGGACTGTAGAACAAAGATGAGGGGCTATTAACCAGGGTAGGTAGCCCTTAAGGGCCCTATGCCTTGCACTGGGTAATCAGTTTAAATTACTTCAATTCTAAGTGTCTCTGTTTTAAACTCTCCCAATCATGTAACTTATTTAAACAGATACTGAAAAGATCTCTGGCTTTTATTATGAAGTAAACTTCTTTGCTCTCCCTACCGAGCTGTAATCCAAAAGAGTGGGGGAGGGGGAGAATCAATTATTAAATACTAAAGAAGAAACAGCAATTTTGTTCATATTTGTTTCTTTCTTGTTTCTTCCTTTATTTATCAAGTAAATGAAACCAGTGAGAAAAGATGTCACACATTTCTGTGCCAATGTGTCCTTAAAAGCCAAAGACCTGGGCACATACCTATGATGAGGAAAGAAGATTCTAGAAAAGCCTGGTCATGCCAAGAGATGACTTAGTTGCTCTTGCTTTTCTCATTAAAACTTTCAAGGTGAATGAATATGTGCTCCTAAAATATCACCATTTAAAATCCTGCTTGTTGGAAACATTTCACAGTCAGCCCATTGATACCATCTTAACAGATACACAGCTGGAACTTTTCTCATATGAGTCTAATGACTTTTTCCTTTAATACCTTACCTCCTTCAGTTCCGCCTTTCTGGACAGCACAACATACTGAGCGTTGATTTATATCAGGATACAGGCTGTTCTTGCCTTTTCTTTGTCCAGATTGTATGAAGGTCACAGTGAACAACAACTTCTCTCATGTACTTATGTGATATTACAGAAGCCAGGGCTTCTCTCAGCTTGAGGTTATTATTTGGAGATCTGAGTCCTGACTTCTTTAGCTGCTTGATTTATTTTTTTGCCTTCCCCTAAATTAAAAATACTGGTGGTGTCCATATTTCACTTTGTGTTTTCATCAAGTTTTTAAGTTATGTTTGCTCTTTGACCTGGCTTCTTCTATGACATTAAAGGGAATGTAAATTTCAGTGAGTTATTTTGTATCATATTAAATAAATACCATCTTTATATTAAACACAGCTCCAGTTCTTCATCCCTCAGCATTCTTCTGTCCTTCTCTTTAAGAAACACAGAAATTCAGGATTGGAGGGAAACTAAAAATCATCAACCTCAGGCTCCATTTAAAGCTTGAACATCTGGAGTTCTGCTCTCACATGTCCTGCAATGTGGATCTCATTTCCTCACTAAGCAACACATTCCACTTTCCAAAGCCTCTTGTTGTTAATAGGTCTAACTTTTTATCAAAACTATAACTGTTACTTTCAGCCATTTTTTGTACCTTTCAAGCAATATAAAACTTGTAAATCCTCTTCCCTGGGACACCCCTTGAGGACAGTTTTTATATGTTATTTCCTCTATCTGCTCCAAACATTCCCTCACCTACACCACAGGTTATCAAGCAGCCCTGTCAGTGGTAAAACCTTCTCTTATCAATTTGCTCTCGGTTGTCAGCCTTCCTAACATACAAAGCAACAAATCATACAGCTATATTCAGAATAAAACATAATCGTATCATTTCTTAAATTCTGTGTATTATATTAGTTTGGGTAATCTAAGCTTAGAATTACCTTCATTTTAGAAGACACATTGTGTTGTAATATCTTGCCAATTAAAATCACTAAAGTCAAATTGTGTAACTTCAATCTGATAAAACTTAAGTAGGGTTTGTACCCAAATTAGAACAATTGGCCATGTCTACGGTTATTACATTTCATCTAGTTAAGTTTAACCCAATCTTTCTTAGAGAACTCAACCAAAGCATCGGGTCAAGGCACAGTGAAAACTTGGGTCAGACAGCTAAAGCAAGATACAATGCAGGCCAGGCACGGTGGCTCATGCCCGTAATCCTAGCACTCTGGGAGGCCAAGGCGGGAGGATCGCTTGAGCTCAGGAGCTGGAGACCAGCTTGAGCAAGAGCGAGACCCGTCTTTACTAAAAATAGAAAAATTATCCAGGTATGGTGGTGCACACCTGTCGTCCCGCTACTCAGGAGGCTGAGGCAAGAGGATCGCTTGAGCCCAGGAATTTGAGGTTGCAGGGAGCTACGATAACACCACTGCACTCCACCCAGGGTGACAAAGTGAGACTCTGTCTTAAAAAAAAAAAAAGATACAATGCAGACTAAGAGGCCGTTAAAAATAAGCAACTTGTGAAGAACCCTACCTTTTGCTTACTGACAGAAAATTTGAGAAAGGAATGAAATAAATGAAAAGAAGAAATTTTTTCCCCAGCCTTTAGACTCGAAAATGTGTATGCTTCTGCATGTAGAAGAAAATAAGGGAATATAGTGTGAGACACTGTAATTTAATTAACTATGTGTTAATTATTATATACACTTAGTAAAAGGGTAAATCCTGACCCTTATAATAAACACTTATTTATGAGTCAGCAGCACAATTATTAAATATAAAATCAAAATGTTGAGTTATCACAGAATTGGTTATTTCTATATGTTGAGTATAAGATATCCCAGAGAAAACAGGTTAGGTAATTCATGTAGCATTTAGATGGGGGAGCTTATATACAAACTCACGTCTTTCTGTATACTTAATCAATGTCAAGAAAGTAAAAGAACTAGCATGACTGTGTTGTTGTAAATAAATAAAGCAATGCAAGTTTTCTATTTGTGTGAGAGGTAAGAAAGGGTAACCATGATTCCAATTATTTTATTGAGGAAAAAAATGGAAATTTTATTCTCAACATCTTGAGCACCTACCATAGAATGTACCAGTCAACATTCTAGTCTCTAAGCTAAGAAAACAGACAGTAACTTCTGCCTGCACGGAGCTTACAATCAGAGGAGAAGCAGAAAAAGTAAACAAATAGTTAACTGATGTTAAAAGTGAGAAGGGGAAAAAAAAAGAAGGGAATGTGGATAAAGACATTCAGGGGGATGTGGTATTCAATTTTTAAATAGGGTCATACAGCAGTAATGAGATGAAGTATTTCATATGATTTGAAAGAGGAGATGAAGCAGGTGAAGCAAGTACCTGGGAGAATAGCATTCCAGGCAGAATGAACATCCTGTGCAAAGGCTAGAACACTCCTGGGGTATTTAGGGAACTGCAGGAAAGCAATTGAGTATCAAACATGGTGATCAAGAGGCAAAATAATAAGCAAATGAAGTCAGAGAGATAATGGTGGCCCCAACTGTAGGGCCTTGTAGGCTTTTGAAAGCACTTCGGCTTTCACCTTGAGTGAGGTGAGAAGGTACCGACGGATTTGCCAGATAAGTGATTTAATTTGACTTACATTTTAAGCAGATTGCTCTGGCTGCTCTATTGAGCATAGATTGTAGGTAGGGCTGGGGCATGTGCGTGGAATGAGGGGGAAAAGGGGGGATGATATTGCCATAATCTATACGAGAGACGGTGGTTCTTAAAATAGGGAAGTAGCAATAGAGCTGGTGAGGAGTTCTCAAAATTTTGAAAATATTTGGAGGGTAGAATGTATATTAATACAAATCACATTGGAGAGCTTTTGAGAAACAGAATAATATCCATGTAGACCTTTACTTCCTTAATCTTTTCCCCAGGAAAAGTCCAAAGAAATCAATATATGGCATCGTAAGAACTCCAAAAAAATTACAGAGCCAGGAATTCAGCTGTATTTTTTATATCATAGAATCAAACTTTGACTAAGGTAAGTGCCAATAATTTGTCTCTACTTTTGTCCTATGTATTATTTATAATATGCTAAATATTGACCTGATGTGATAATCATTTGATGGATTAAACCAAGCCCACCCAAAATCTCAGGTAACATGAAAAGTAAAACAGAATATAACTTAATGCTTGTAAAATTGCACACTTGATTCTTAAATATTAAATTTTTGACTCTTGTCCTTCTAGGGGAACCACAAGACTGGAAGACAAACTCTCCCTTTCCCCTCAGTTCCTTTCCTCTTGTTGTCAGCGCAGTAAACATGCCTATTTGCTCAAAATAGAGAAATATTTACTACTGCTTTTTTGTTGGTGGAGACTGATACGCTAAGCTTGTTTGATAGTCTAAAATTAAGATTAAAAAAAGAAGAGGTAAATTATAAGCAATGAAATCAACTTGTTTTCCTGAAGGTTATAAACATATATTCTCTGGTGGACAACCCTCTAAAACTGGCTCACGATGATTCCCACCTGCTTGGCAGTATTCACATTCCTGCGTAATCCCCTCACCTTAAGTGTGAGCTGGACCTTGTGACTTGCTTGTAACAAAGAACATGTCAAAAGTGATGGATGTCACTTCTCTGATTAGGTTATGAAAGACTGTGGCTTCCATCTGGCCAGCATTCTCTCTTGCTGGTAGTCTCTTTCTGGCCCTCTCCTTAACTCGCCGGTATGTTGTGGGATACTCTATGGGAAAGCCCACATGAAAAGGAATCGCAATATGCTTCTCCTTCATGAGACACTCAGGCCTCAGTCCAACAGCTCCTGAGAGACTGAGTCCTACCACTGACTAGGATCCTTCACAGAAGAGCCTTGACGTGACTGAAGCCCTGTGGGATTTCAAGAACCAGAAGACCCAGCTAAGCCACACCTGGATTCTGTCCCCACAGAAACTATGAAATAATAAATGTGTGTTGCTTTAAACTGCAAAATTTTGTGATAATATTTTATGCAGTGATGGATAACTTACAAACAGCACATTTAGTCCATGAGTGTATTTAAAGATCTGTCAAAACAACAGTAAATAAACACTTTTAAGTAGATCACCTATTACTTAAATGTCCCGACCTTTTAAGCCATTCTTAAGAGATAATGGTTAACTATAAATGTAGCGACAAAAATAGGCTTTTGAAAGCCATAAATCTGAGTATATCAAGTTGAGAAAATGATTCAGCAAGAATGAGAGCTTATCAATTGCTGAAATATAAGCTATAGATTTCCATTTTACTTAATACCTATAGCTGTGTAATAAAAGTGTGCAGTGAGTATGAATTCATTATTATTTTACACTGTTAATATGTTTTATAATTTCAAGACTCATTAAACTCAGAGAAGCATAATTCCTCAAGAGTTTGAGGGATAGAAAGAAGGCTTCCTGTTTACTACCCCTTTTCCTTTTTTCCCTGTTTCCATCTACCAACCGCTAAAATTTAACCAGTCTCATACTTAAACTGTTTTGAAGACAAGAAGACTCATTTTAAGAAGTTATAACTTCCTGTATGGCAGGTAAAATTCCTTTTCTATGTCATATTTTAAAATTAGCCATGGAATATGTTATATGGCTAGTTTAATAGAAATACTGATTAAACATTAATCACATATCCTATGAGAAGCCTGGCCCTTCTCTAGATACATACAATGGCAGGATTATAAAGATGGATTTTTCCTAAGGATTTGGTTTCTATAACACAATGAAATATTCTTGCATTATATTCAATTCCCCTAAACAGTAAGTTCTTGTAAAACTTTAAAATAGAGTACCATTCTCAATGCAGCTAGCTATCACATATTAACAGTGGAAAATGGGATAACTAGTTGCTTCTTATGCATGTTTCTAAAGTCTTTTATGAGACAGTTATTAAATTGAACTTTATTTTCCTACAGTAGCCATTCTGGCTACATTCTCAAAATTTTGGAGACTTCTTTTATGCTGCAGCTTATAGTAAGTTTATTGAGAAATCTACTGATGCCACTTGTTAGCAATGTGATCTTCGGGGAGTTACCTGATACTTTTGAACTTTAATTTTCTTATCTATAAAATGGTAGTCATAAACTATAGCACAAGTGGTTTTTTCAATGACCATGTAAGGTAATACAAATGGGATTTATTACCCCAAAAGCATGAAAGGATTAATATTATATTACCTAGTATGTCACACTATAATGGAATGGGAACGGGTATATGAATATAGCCTTCTCATTTGAGGAAAGAAGAGAGATTATTAAAATAAATATGCATTAGGCACATTACAAATAGTATATAATACATATCATAATAAATATATATCTGACAGTAGACCGATCATTGGAAAATATGTCTCCTGCTAATATATTATCAGAATACATCATAGAAATGTAACTCATTATGTTAAAACCAGTAACATCAGGAATTTAAGCTAATGTCCCCTACAAATAAACAGTTAACTGTAAGTGTTCCAAATATGTTGAATTAAACTACCAGCTTGTATTTCTTGTATTCATATCTTTCAATTCAATCTCAAAAGGAATTACTTGAAATAGAAATATCTTTAGTTTTTTTATGGAGCTCACTAAACCCTTGGCCCTGGGTTAGCTCTTGCTATACACCCTAGAGAGAAGTCTCTAGTGCATTTTATCACCCTTTCACTAGAGATAAAAGACCAGGTAAGCATATTCAAAATACAATTTTTCTTGCATGAACAGGTAAAAGAGACCTCAGAGATCCTTGTGTGCTGCTTCTTAAAACACCAAGATTAGGTATATATGGTCAAAGATGGTATTCTCTTAAAAATGGTAGCTAAGTAAAAATGACTTCAATGTGAATAAATCAGAGGTCAGTCCATTTCTGGCACTGTAGACTCATTTGGAATATTAAATCCATCACTTACTGAAGATAGTTTATGATAACCATGGCCTCCCAGACTGCCCTCTTAGTCTTTTTTTAAATTTCTTTTTCTTTTATCTTTTTCTTTTTTATTTCAGAATATTACAGGAGTAAAAATGTTTTGGTTATACGGATTGCTTTTGTACTGCTTGAATCAAAGTTATAAGTGTGCCCATTACCCAGATAGTGTACATTGTACCTGTTAGGTATGATTTCACTCATGCCCTCCTCTCCCCTCCCTCCTGCATGATATCCGTTGAGTTTTACTTCCATGTATGCATATGAGTGCTGATCGGTTAGTTCCAATTTAATAGTCAGTACACATGGTGTTTGTTTTTCCATTCTTGTGATACTTCATGTAGAAGGAGGGTCTCCAGTTCCATCCAGATTATTGCAAAAAGTATTAATTCATTATTTTATGGCTGAGTAGTACTCCATGGTATACATATACCACATTTTATTAATCCACTCATGAATTGATGGGCACTTGGGTTGATTTCACATCTTCGTGATTGTGAATTGTGCTGCAACACAATCAAGTGCAAATGTCTTTTTGATAAAATGACTTTTTTCCCTTAGGTAAATACCCAGTAGTGGGACTGCTAGATCAAATGATACGTCTACTTTTAGTTCTTTGAGGAATCTCCATACTATTTTCCACAGGGGTTGTACTAGTTCGCAGTCCCACCAACAGCACATAAATGTTCCTTTTTGTCCGTATCCACACCAGCATCTATTGTTTTGGGACTTTTTGAAAAAAGCCATTCTCACAAGGGTTAAGTGACATCTCATTGCGGTTTTGATTTGCATTTCCCTGATGATAAGTGACGTTGAGAATTTTTTCATATGTTTCTTGGCCATTAGTCTATCTTCTTTCAAAAAGCTTCTGTTCATGTCTTTGCCCACTTTCTCATGGGGTTGTTTGATTTTTTCTTGCTGATTTGCTTGAGTTCTTTGTGGATTCTGGTTATTAGCCCTTTATCAGATGTATAGCAGGCAAATATTTTATCCCACTCTTTAGGTTGTCTATTCCCCCCAGTGATTATTTCCTTGGGTATGCAGAAGCTTTTTTAATTTAATCAAGTCCCATTTATTTATTTTTGTTGTTGCTGTGATTGCCATTGGTGTCTTCTTCATAAATTCTTTGCCTAGCCTGATATCTAGAAGGGTTTTTCCAACATTTTCTTCTAGAATTCTTATGATTTCATGTCTTAGATTTAAGTGTGTTATCCATCTTTAATTAAGTTTTGTGAGTGGTAAGAGATATGGATCCTGTTTAAATCTTCTACATGTGGCTATCTAATTTTCATAGCACCACTTATTTAATAGGCATTATTTGCCCCAGTATATGTTTTTGTCTACTTTGTCAAAGATCAAATGGCAATATGTGGATGATTTTATATCTGTATTCTCTGTTCTGTTCCATTGGTCTATGTCTCTATTTTTGTGCCAGTACTATGCTGTTTTGGTTAATATAACCTGTAGTATAGCTTAAAGTATGGAAAGTAATGCCTCCAGATTTGTTCCTTTTGCTTAAGGTTGCTTTGGCTATTTGGGTTCTTTTCTGGTTCCAAATGAACTGTAGAACTATTTTTTCCTAGATCTGTGAAAAATGATATTGGTATTTTGATGGGGATTACACTGAATCTTAAATCACTTTGGGTAGTATGGACATTTTTACAATGTTTATTCTACCAATCCATGAGCATATATATTTCCATTTGTTTACATCATCTGCAATTTCCTTCCTCAGTGATTCATAGTTCTATCTGTAGCGATCTTTTACCTCCTTGGTTAAATATATCCCTCGGTATTTCATTTTCTCTGTAGCTGCTGAGAAAGGTATTGAGTCTTTTATTTTATTCTCAGCTTGACTGTTATTAGTGTATAGGAATGCTACTGATTTGTGTACATTTATTTTGTAGCCTGAGACTTTGCTGAATTTATTTATCAATTCCAGGAGTCTCTTGGCAGAATATTTGGGGCTTTCTAAATATAAGATCATATCATCAGCACAGAGCAATAGTTTGACCTCCTCTTTCCCCATTTGGATACCCTTGATTTCTTTCTTTTGCCTGATTGCTCTGGCTAGGACTTACAGCATTATGTTGAATAGAAGTGGTGATAGTGGGCATCCTTGTCTTGTTCCAGTTCTGAGTGGGAATGCTTTCAACTTTTTCCCATTCAATATGATGTTGACTGTGGGTATAGCATATATGGCTTTTATAATTTTGAGGTATGTTCCATCTATGCCTATTTTGTTAAGAGTCTTTATCATAAAAGGTGCTGAATTTTGTTGTATGCTTTTTCTGCATCTATTGAGGTGATCATATGATCTTTGTTTTTGCTTCTGTTTATGTGGTGAATCACATTTATGGATTTACATATGTTGAACCATCCCTGCATCCCTGGGATGAATCTTACTTGGTCATAGTGGATTATTTTCATGTGCTGCTGGATTTTGTTAGAATTTTATTGAGAATTTTTGCCTCTATATTCATAAGGGATATTGGCCTATAATTTTCTTTGTTTGTTGTGTTCTTTCCTGGCTTTAGTATCAAGGTGATATTGGTGATACTGGTGATACTGGTTTGGTAAAATGAGTTAGGGAGGATTCTTTCCTTCTCAATGTTATGAAATAATTTCTGCAGTATGGGTACCAATTCTTCTTTGTAGGTCTGATAATATTTGGCTGTGAAACCATCTGGTCTGGGACTTTTTTGTTGGAAGATTTTTAATTGCTGCTTCAATTTCATTGCTTGTAATTGTTCTGTTCAGGAATTCTATTTTTTCCTGACTGAGCTTTGGGAGATTGTATGTTTCCAGGAATTTATCCATTTCTTTGACATTTTCAAGTGCATAGAGATTTTTATAGTATTCACAGATGATATTTTTATTGCTGTGATATTAGTTGTAATAGCTCTTTTTTCATTTCTTATTGAGCTTATTTGGGTGCTTCCTTTTCTATTTCTGGTTAATACAGTGAGAGGTCTATTATTTTGTTTATCTTTTCAAAGAATAAACTCTTTATTTTATTAATCTATGTTATTTTTTTTGTTTTTGATTTCATTTAGTTCTGCTCTGACCTTAGTTATTTCTTTTCTTCTGCTGGGTCTGGGATTGGTTTGCTCTTCCATTTCTAGCTCCTTGAGTCGATTCATTTGATTGTTGATTTGTGATCTTTCTGTCTTTTTGATGTAGGCATTTAAGGCTACGAATTTTACCCTCAGGACTGCTTTTGCAGAATCCCACAGGTTTTGATAACTTGTGTCCCCTTTGTCATTTAGTTCAAGGAATCTTTTGATTTCCACCTTTAATTTCCTCCTTGACTCAATAATCATTCAGCAGTCAGTTATTTAATTTCCATGACTTTCTGTAGAATTGAGTGTTTCTGTTGGAGTTGATTTCTAATTTTATTCCACTGTGGTCTAAGAAGATATGTGGTATAATTTCTATTTTTTTGAATTTGTTGAGACATGTTTTGTAGCCTAGGATGTGATCAATATTAGTGAATGTTCCATGTACTCATGAGAGGAATGTATATCCAGTAGTTTTGGGCTAGAATGCTCTGTAAATGTTTGTTAGGCCCATTTGCTTTAGAGTCCTGTTTACGTCCAGTGTTTCTTTTTTGTTGTTGTTGTTTTTTCCACTTGGAGGATCTCTCCAGTTCTGTCAGTGGGTGTTAAAGTCCCCAGCAATTATGATGTTGCTTTTATCAGTTTGTCTAGATCTAGTAGGGTTTGCTTTATGAATCTAGGTGCACCTGTGTTAAGTGCATAAATATTTAGGATTTTTATGTTTTTTTAATGAATTTCTACCTTCTCCATTATATAATGACCATCTTTTTCTTTACTATTGTTGATTTTAAGTCTATGTTATCTGATATGAGAATGGCTACACCTGGTTTCTTTTGATTTCCATTTGTATGGAATATTTTTTTCCATCCCTTCACCAGGAGTCTGAATGAGTCCTTGTGGGTTAGATGTGTTTCCTGGAGACAGTAGTTAATTGGGTTGTATTTTTTTATCCATTCAGCCAACCTATGTCTCTTCAGTGGGAAATTCAAGCCATTCACGTTTATTGAAATAATTGATAAGTGGGTTGCATTTCTGTTCATCTTGTTGGGTAGAAACTTATTGCTTTGCTTTACCTCTTGAGCCATTATTTTATATGGGGTCTGAACTTTAGCTTTTGAGTGATTTTACACTGGTGGGTTTCTGTTGTGCTGATTGATATATAATGCAGATATGAGTACTTCCTGTAGGCCAGGTCTGGTCTTTACAAATTCCCTCAGTGTTTTTTTGTCTGAAAAAAATCTGTATTTCTCAGTCATATAAGAAACTTAGTTTTGCAGGTACAAAATTCTAGGATGGCCATTATTCTGCTTAAGAAGACTGAAGATGGGGCCCAAAACGTTCTGTCTTGTAAGATCTCAGTTGAGAAGGCTGAAGTTAGCCTGATGGGTTTTCTTTGGAAGTTACCTGATGTTTTTGCCTTACAGCTTGCAGGAGTTCCTCCTTCATGTTAACTTTGGCTAGTCTGACGACTATGTTTCATGGTGATTGCATCTTTGTGATGAATATCCCAGGTGTTCATTGAGCTTCTTGTACCTAGTTATCTAATTTCTAGCAAGACCAGGGAAGTTTTCCTCAATTATTACCTCAAATAGGTTTTCCAACCCTTGTGTGTTTTCTTCTTCACCCTCAGGGATGCCTATGATTCTTATGTTTGGCCTCTTTACATAACCCCATGTTTTTTGTAGGCTTTGTTCCTTTCTCTTAATTCTCTGTTCTTTATCCTCAACTTACTTGTTGAATTTGAAGGCATCATCTTCAACTTCTGAGATTCTTACTTCTGCCTGGCCTAGTCTATTCTTAAGACTTTCCACTGTATTTTGTATTTCCTTGAACAAATTTTCCATTTCCAGAATTTCTATTTGATTTATTTTAGTAAGTTGATTTCTTTAGTGAATTTTTCATTCATTTCCTGAATTTTTTTTGTGGTTTCTTTGTGTTGTTTTTCCATTTTCTCTTGTATTTCATTGATCTTATTTATAATCCATATTTGGAATTCTTTATCTATCATTTCAGTATTCTGATTTTGGTTGGTTTCCATTGCTAGAGAGCTGGTGTTCCCTTTTGGGGGTAACCTTTTGCTCTGGTTCTTCATATTCCCATAGTTCTTTCACTGATTCCTTCTTATCTGGAGCAGTTGTTGCTTCTTATTTTTGGATTTTCTATTATTTAGATAGGGCTTTTTCCCCTTACCTCACTTGTACAGGTGTGTTTGTGGCATATGTTGGGTAAGTACCTTTGGCTTTGCTTATGGGTGCTTTGATGGCACTCTAGGTTCTGGGTGGATGCTTTAGTTATAGGTATCCTTGGTGTGGCAGTTTTCTAATTTGCTAGTTGTTTGTAGGCTATAGAAGTGGTGGGCTATGCAAGTGGGCTGATTCCCTGTCTTTCTTTGATGAGGGAGGATGGAGGATGGAGGGAGAAATCCTTTCTCCCTTTGATGAGGGAGATGGAGGATGGAGGGAGAAATCCTTTCTCTTTCCCCAGCCTTGTGGTCTTCTTATCAATGTAAGTTGTAATGGCATGCCCAGTTTCTGGGTGTTTGTCCACTGTCTTGTGTTTCTTTATATTGTAGGGCTCTTGACTTTGCTCCAGATAGGAGATCAAGTCTGGCTTGGAGGCAGGAAGACCTGAGAACCAGCCATTTCTTCCTTTTCCTTCTGCTTCTCTGGGATTCCTTCTCAGGTGAAATTATGTGGACAAATCACAGCTGCATCTTGAGAATATGCTTTTTAAGGTGTCAGCACAACCCCTTCATCTGCTACCTCCATAGCCACAAGCAGAGGGACCATTTCTCAGCTTTTAGCATGTCCTGGTGTCCTTCCTATGGATGTCCCAGTACCTGAAGGTTACAGGGCAAGAGTGGCTACAGGAGAGTCACCTGGGCCCCTTGGAGTTGGAACAGTAGAGAGGGGACCTAAGCTTGGTGTGTAGGACAAGAGAAAAAGCCCACTTAGTCTTTTTAATAATATTTTCTGAATAATAGTGACCTTTATAATGTCAATAAGAGTGTCATAAAAAATTTTTAAAGACATTTTAGGTAAGATATTTTTCTTCAACAACCTGCTTTTTATTTTTTAATATATGTGCAAGAGACTTATGGTTAGAGCTGCCAGAATAAAGGCATTTCTAGATCACTTTCTTTCTGAAACCTATCAAAACTACAAAATGCTTGAAGCTCAAATAAGGATTTTTAATCTTCAATGAAAACATGAAAAACCAACTTGACTACAAGCTTCAATCTATAAACAGCGGTCAAGAACAGTGATATTGGGACAAATTTGTGCCATGTTGCTTAAACTAGATCTCTCTCTTTTGCTGTCTCTCTTTCTTTCTCTCTCTCTCTCTCTCTCTCTCTCTCTCTATATATATATATATATATATATATATGTCTGTGTCTGTGTCTACCAGATGGTAGAGATCTAAAATGTACCCTAAACAGTTGATGATTCAGCACTTATTTGAGATGATAAGCTTAATGATCTGAATGGGTTATGGAAAACTATGTGGGCCTTAGTTAACACTGTAGGGTAGCAGGTAGTGAGGCCAAACAAAGAACCAAGAAATATTAAGAAGAACAAGGTTGTAAGCATGAAGGAGTGAAGGAGGCAATTGATGTCACAACAGCTGATCAGGGACCACTGAAGAGACTTGCCAAAATATAAGATAATCAAAAACAAAAGCTTACAAGAGAATGACTCACTTTAGTCCAAGCTTACTTCCATTTCACCTGAAATGCTCAAAGCCCTGAGTGGATGACAGTGTACACATGGGGTAAGAAATTATTCTAAATATTTTCTTCTCATGTTTTTCTTCAGCAAAGAGCTGATCCTAACAGCTTGTTTTGTCCTGTATTCAAAAATGAACCAAAATCAGAAAGGAATCTGCATCAAAACTAGATAAAGATATTATAATATAAAAGGAGCAAAGGAGCACAACAAAGGGAGAATGGAGAATTCTAATTATCTATTAGAATAAGAATTTAATAGATAAATTTTTTAAATTTCATATAAATGATATCAAAAAACTTTAAAAACTTGGCCTTTTTAAGACAAATATATCAAAGAGAAGATAAAGATAAAATAAAAAATAAAAAAGGAGATAAAAATAAGTAAGCAAAGTAAATAAAAGGTAAGCTGAAAAAAGAAAACAGAAAAAGAAAACACAACAAATATGGAAATATAAATAATCTCATAAACAGCAAGAATTATAATAGACATGTTTGAAAACAGTGGCTTGGACATAGAAAAAGAGTCAAGGAAACTGAGACAGATCAAAGTGTATTCAAATATCCAGTAGTAGCAGGGACCTTTCAAATACCTTGGCCTTGCATAACACTCCAGAGCCCTAGTACAGCCCAGATTCAGAGAGACTCAAAAATAGCCCAGGTCCTCGCGCTCTGGGAGGCCGAGGTGGGATGATTGCTTGAGCTTAGGAGTTTGAGACCAGCCTAAGCAAGAGTGAGACCCCGTCTCTACTAAAAATAGAAAAAATTAGCCGGGTGTGTTGGTGCACACCTGTAGTCCCAGCTACTCTGAGGATCACTTGAGCCCAGGAGTTTGAGGTTGCTGTAAGCTAGGCTGATGCCACGGCACTCTAGCCCAGGTGACAGAGCAAGACTCTGTCTCAAAAAAAAAAAAAAAAATCCCTGGATGAACTTTCGGACAGCACGGTGAGTTGGAACTCCGTTAAAAGTTGACATAATGGGAACAAAATATTTATTCACATCATGC
Organism: Daubentonia madagascariensis; assembly: GCA_023783475.1. Lineage (NCBI taxonomy): Eukaryota > Metazoa > Chordata > Mammalia > Primates > Daubentoniidae > Daubentonia > Daubentonia madagascariensis. The sequence continues at coordinate 14,827,642 of JAKFHU010001684.1, read as the reverse complement.
CAAAAAGAAGAAAATAAAATAAAACTTAATTTTTTTATAGCTGATTTGGTTTTTCTCATGCTTCTCAAGCTATTAGGCAATGATGAAAGTTTAACTTACCAATTTATTTTTTCACTGTCTCTGCTGGTATATGCAGACTTTAAACAGCCCCTTTCAGGTAAATACTGACTCTCTCACTTTGCTGCTTCCTTCCCTTGTGTCCTTCTTAATACGCCATCTTGCTCTATGTGGCATTTTTTGTGTAACACAGAAAACTAAGACAGCATCTCTAGGTCTAAGTGGTGCCCAGGGGAGTGTGACTAGGAGGACTAAATACAGTGTGGATATGTAGTATATAGGCAAGACATTGTTTTTCTATGACTCAAAAAGTCAGCTGTGAAACAAAGCTGAAAAATGACCTTTGTGTTGTAGGAGGGACTCTCTATTCCTGAGGCTATAAACATTATAGCTAAACTTAGGAGGTAGAAATCTAGAAGGATTAAGGGGTAGTAAAGATAATAGTTTACTACTACACAAATGAAAAAATGATCATACTAAAACCACCAAAATATTTTCCATTTACTTTAATAGAAAACTTTTTTAAAATGTAACTTTATGTGTAGAGTGTAGTATTGCTAGATGCAATCATTGTAACTCACAATGTTAGTATTCTGCCAAAATGCTGCATAAGATACTTTGGGAAATGCCACATGAGATTACTATGAAAGCAAAGACATCCTGAGGTTGTCTGTACAACAATCATGATAAAATATGCCTACCTGTTGCAAAAAGGATATCAAAGTTAGTCAAGCAGTCTACATATCACCATAAGTAAACATCTAGCAAAGGAGATTTAACTAAAGGTGGGAGATGAAGTGAAGAGGAGGGTCCAAAGCTACTGTCTCTTATTCTCCTCCCCTATTTCAAATAGTACTCGGCAAGGAAACAGGAGAGGGAAGGGAAAGAGGCTGAGATACAGGTTAGCACAAAGAGGTCATTTGTGTAAATAGTTGGAAAATTTAGTTTTGAGGATAAGTTGTGTTTATTTCAAGTGTCAGAGAAGTCTAGATATAGTTAGTGGCAGTGAGGCAGATCTATAAGGATCTTGTTTATAGAAGGGCCAATACGCCCCCTTGGACGGCCCTCCACCAAATGGGATGGAGAATCAAGAGCATAGGTGATGCCCAAGCACAATGCTTGAGATGTGTAGGACCGTTCTGTAATGCCTATCAGAAAAAGAAACCTCTAAGTACTGTTGCCAAGTTGCTGACTAAATCTGGGGGCAGGCTGAGTAGTTAGCAATAAAAGCCCACAAGAAACCACAAGGAGAATCAGCATCTTCTCAGTTCTGCAGAGAACACAATACACACAGCTGCTCCAGCAACGCTCCAGTAGAGCAGTGAGAATTGTGTCTGGAGGCAAAAGAGGTCCTGACCAGGAAGGAGGGTTAGGGAGGTACAGTGTCCTAATTTGTGAGCAACAGAGGTTATGTCCAAAAACTTTACCCAGCTTTAATGGGAACAATAGAAGTGTGCAGACTCTGTATTTCCAGGGACAGCTGAGAAGACTTGTTTGTACACACAGGTGAGACACCATGGATGCATTACAAAGCATAAATGGAAGAGACTTAAAGGGAGCTAATAGCATGGAAATTCAGGCTGACAAACCCCAACAAAATAAGGATCATGACTCATAATATGTCCCTATTTGTACAACCCAGATTAATGTGTCCCAAGAGCATGGGTTAAATGGTCAAATGTGAGTCATAATTAAAATCTGACTAACAAATCAAAGTTAAATTTTACTTTAAAAATCCCACAGCCTTTTCATTCATTAGAGTTTTATATTTAGCACAATGCCATGCATGTAAAGAGATTATACATATATATTTGTTTATGCATTACATATCTCTGGAAAGAGTCTCTAGTTGATAACAATAATCGCCTCTGGGGAAGGAAACTGGGAAGTGGGTTAGGGAGGGAAACTTGACTCACTTTTAACTTTTTACACAAGTATGCCTTTTGAACATTTAACCATGCACATGTTTTCTATTCATAAAGACCATAAAATTTAATTGTAAATAAATAGAATTAAATAAGTCAGTGGGTTTAAAAACTTTTTTCAGAAAATAGATTTTAGGTATATAATGTCAATAAGTGAGAGAACAGTTAATTCTTGTTTTTTTTTAAATAGTAGCAAAGATAATGTTACATGGGTAAACGTATTGCTTCAAATAGACAACAGTGTGACTGTAAAGATTCCAAAATTCTTACAAGCCAAAATCCATTCCTCACATGAACCTTCCTGGATCACCATAAGAAAAGATTTGATATGTTATGAGCTGATAACTTTTTAATGTCTTATTTTTATTTTTCTCGACCTGCCAGGAAACTCAGGTGAGCAATTCTAAAGTGCAGTTCCTGGCAAGGAAGTTTTCCCATTTCTTCTATACAAACTCTTATCTCTTTTTATCTTTATGTTTATGTGGCTATTTTATTATATATAGTGGTTTTTATTACTATTAAATATGGTTTGGTAGTAGATTCTGCTTAAATTTAAACAAGCAAAACCAAGTAAAATTGGAGTGGAAAACCAATTACAAGACAGTATTTTCAAAAACTCTTAGCTAAAATTATATATACATTACACTTTCTAGAGTGCATGTGGCAATGCATACAAATTTTCCTTTTTAGGGAAAAAAGTGTGTAGTCATCAGCAGTCTGTCCTCAGTCATCAGAAGGAAAAAAAACATTGGTCAGTCCTAGAAGAAAGCTAATAACTTCCTGAGCAGGATAAATATAACAGGCACATCTCAAAGACATATTGAGAGCTGGCCTATTTTTTAAGCTTGCATACGTAGAAAGTTATAAACTGAAATTGGCCTTCAAGAATTCTTGAGAGACACTGAACCAAGCCCAAAATTCTAGCAGCATGGGCAAAGGGCTCTTGGAGCTCTTCACGGTCTGAATTGCCTGGTGATATGTGCTTCTCAACTAAGTGTAATTTTGCCATCCACCCCCACCCCCACCCCAGGGACATTTGGTAATATCCAAATATATTTTTGGTTGTCAGAATGGGGTAGGAGGGTGATATTAGCATCTATTAGGTAAAGACTAGGATTGTTGGTAAACAACACGCAATGTACAGGAGGATAGCCCCCCACAACAAAGAATTGTCCATTCCAAAATGTCAGTAGCAAATAGGTTATGAAATCCTGGTCTAGATCTGTTCTTCTTTTGGGTTCCGTTCCCTTCTAGGAGTAGTGCAAGACAATGGGGCACACTTTTTTCTTTTTGCTTCGCTTGATAGTAAAGATAAAGTGGTGAGGCAAGAGTGAAAACAATTCTCATGTCGCTGTGCTTGTGGCCACAGTGCTGGCATGTTGATGCTCAGGAATACTTTCAAACTCTGAGGTAGAGGTACTGAAATGAAAGAAATGGATTTCTACATTTCATCCTGCCAGATTCCTGCTGTCAGGTAAGAAGCTTACAGCAAACCATTTGCTTGAATATAGGGGAGGGATAGGGCAAAATGCAGGGAAATAAAGACATTGATTAATACTGTTAACAAAATATGATTCCACCCCTCCTATATGGCAGAGAGGTTGAAAGCATTCAGTGAGGGAACGTGTGTGGTTTCATGGGGCGTAGAGGCTAACCAAAACGGAAGGAGAGAATAAACGTAAGACAAAGGTGGTACTTTGGGTGGCAGGACAGGTGACCATGAAGCCATTGGATGAGATCTGGAAAACACAAAAAATCTGGATAATGAAATCCATAGATTTTTTTTCAAATCAAAATTTTGCTTTTGGCATTATCTTTTTGTTTGGCATTATCTTTCTGTTCAGTTTTTTTTTTTTTTTAATTAGGGGAGGGGACAGTATTAAGAGTCATCTTTTTCTTTTTCCTGCCTTGTGTTTTCCTAGAGATGCTAATGAATATTAAAATATTTAAGGAACGATAAAGAAAAGTAGATGCATAGGTTTGGCTAACTGCTGTATGGGTTAAAGTATTCTCTAAATAATTACACATTAGAAATAGATACCATCTTTTTCCAAAGACCAGGTAAAAATAGATATGCAACAGAACATGAACAGATGTGGAAATTCCAAAATATTAGCAATATACCTTTACAATCCTTCATGTACCTCATCTCTTTTTTAAAATTTTATCTAATTTTTGATAATAGACAAATATTTAAGAACACTTTGACATTTGCTTTTTCGAACAATGCACATCTAATTGTATAAAATGATATTAGTGCTATGTGTTGGAAAATGGAATTCATTGATATGATAAATGGTACATTAAAGACTTCTTTATCATTAGATAGGGAAACAACATACCACAGAGTTGTCTGATTTTAACATTTTCTCCTTCTTAGGAACACTGTAGCAAAAAAATATATTCTAGGTGCAAGTATAATCAGAGATCACCACTAATGTAGAAAGACAAAGAAAACATACTAAGGATTATAGTACTTACAAAAATCTAATTGTAACTTTCTTTAATTGAGTAATACAGATACTAGGTTTGTATTAATAAAATATGCTAAGCTATTGAATCTGGAACAATTGGCCTCCCAGAAAACCGTGACTAGCTGAAAACACGTATTCAAGTTCTTCCTCCACAGTGCTCTATGTGTGTGTGGGGGCGGGGGAGCGGAAGAGAAAACAAAACAAAACAGGCTTTTCTTTTAAGAGGGGACTTTCAACACAACTGTTTTTCTAGAAAATCCTTTGGCTAGAGGTTTTAAACATTCAATATCAATATTTAGTCTGGAATTTTGAAGATAAAAAAAAGAACCAGCAAAGCATGGGAGCAAGATTGTCAATACATAATGTTTTACTCACATGAAAGTGTGGTAAGGATTTTAATGCAGCTGTGTGCTTGGCTATTTGAAACAAGGGCATGGCAGGAAACTATTGAGAGACCATATAGGGTCAAGTTTCTTATACCTATACATTTTTTTCTGACTCTATAGTGTAGGGTATATAATAAAAATCCAAAGGTGCTCAATTTTCATTATCTTTTGGAGTAGTATTTTCTTCCTATTTTCTGAAATAGATGCTTATAAATACTTTTTAAAATATCCTTTTCTACTAGCTCTTAATTACTAGAGTTTCTCAGAGATATGTCCTAGATACTCATCTCTTTTTAAGCAATATTCTTTCTCTAAAAGATCTTAACAATAATTGTAAATTTTTAACATCCAAATATATACAACTCCTAAATTTAGATTTCCAGCTAAGATCTCAAGCTTCCCTGGGACTTACATATCCAACCACCAAGTTCCTGCTACTATCCTTATGCCTGCAATTCATCAAGCTACTGCCAGATGGTGATGGTGCTGTTTGTTAGTTTGCACAGACTGTAGATAAAGTATATTGTTCCCTCTCCATAATGAAATATGTCAGCAATTTAACAGGATCCAGGAAATTAATTTTTATAATTTAAATAATAAAATCATATTTGTGATGGAGATAAGGACACACTACCCCAAATATGGCACTTTGGCACATTGAATATTTTAAGCTGAGGAATATGAGAAAATGGCAGAAGCAGGAAGGTCTCTCTGACCTTCCCTTGACACTTTCCCCTGAAGCAGGTCATAAAACCAAGAAAGATTTTCTGAATTTCCCAAGGCAGGTCATGAGACCCACATGTAAGAGGTGCCCTCTCTATACCCAGAATAATGGAACATCCTGAGCTTCAGAGACAAAGGGACACAGAGGAATTTGGACAAACAGGCCTTGCTAAGTTTCCCCTAGTTTGCTTCACTTAACTCATACTCTTTGTCCTTTCATATTTGTTCACAATTGTCCACTATTCAAACCTACCATAAAAAACACTCAGTTTAACTGTTTCTTTGGGTCTTTGTTTCCTTTTGAATGCTCTCCCATCATGTAAAACTTATATTAAATATATTTCTATGTTTTCACTTGTTACTTTGTCTTTTGTTATATGGACCCCAGCCATAAACTTAGAAGGGTAGTAGGAAATTATATTTTTCCTCCTCTACGTTTGGTTTCTTTAAGAGACAATAAAAGAAATACTCATAAGAGAAAGACTGTAGAAATTCAACCACCTAGGAATTTGCAGTGCTACCCCTAATTAACTTTATGACTTTAAAGGTACATTTAGTGACTTATAATAATCTTCAGGTATCAGAATTCAGTGCAAAGGCAGAAGTGTCAGGTTTTTCTGACTCCTATACTTGCAGTTTAATCTCCCCATAGACTTGAAATATTTATCTTTATACTGATTAAGAAAGTTGCCTTTCTGTTGTTTCTTTATGACTATTCTATGTGGGATGGACTAAATCTAACAATGTTATGTTGGGGTTGTTCCATAAAGCATTCTAAAACCATCCCTTCCTACCAGTTGAATTAGGGTTTTTAATAATTAAACAGACATGTAGCATAATAAAAAAAATGGAATCTGAAATCAAAAGAACTATTTTTTGTCTAGGATTCAGAAAAAAATTTGTCACAGCTTTGCCATATGCACCATGAGATCTTGAATTAAGCTTGTATCATTTACTGTTTACTCTTCTGTGCATCCTGGTTACGTGCCTACCACCTAGCACAGTAACCAAGAGTGCTTTGTTGACTGAATAATTAAATTTTGGGAAATTTACTTCCTGTCACTATACCACAAATATCTCTTCTATAAAAATGGGAAAAAATTGGATCAAAGAGTTAATATGAAGATCAAAGGAGATAATGGTCTTTAAACTCTCAAGTGTCATGGTCTTTAAACTCTAAAGTGACATGCCAAATTAGTTGATGTTATTCTTGTTATTAATTAAAGCAACTGGATTCAACAACCACACAAAATGCTATGGCTAAAAGCTTTGTAGCTACGTCTTTACAACCCCCTTACCCTGAATGATTCAAGCTATCTACTTTCTATGTTACATTGCCCTGAGTACAGAAAAAGACAAACAACTCAACCAATGAATGTCAATAAAAAACTCCCTGTCTCTAACCATACATGGTATGTCAAACAGGATAGGATAGCTTAGACTGCAGTAATACCTCAAAAATCTCTATAGCTTAAAGCAAAGGTATATTTCTTCACACTTCATGTTCATTGGAGGTGAATTGAGAGTTCTCTTCTATGTCAAACTAAAGACACAGCATGACTGAGTAGCCATTGTTTGCAACATTTGCTAGTTGTTTCACAGGAGAAGAGCAGTTAGGAGGGTTTTTACTAGTGATTTGAATCTTCTTTCCAGAAGTAACACTTAAAAACTCAATTAATTCATTGTCTGGAAACAGTTACATGGAGGACAGGAAGTGGAAGTCTGCCACGGGTGAAGACTTGGCAATACAGGGTAAAGAACTTTAACGGCTACCACACCTGGATCCTCAAAGAGTCCCCAAAATCCTACTTGTCCCCAATCTTTTCTCTTTCACTTCTATTTCCCACAAAAGCCATTTCCGACCTTCTTGCTATTCTTCAAACTTCCACCCTACCAACTATTACCTAGTCTTTTAAGATGTCTCTCCACCTACTTCATGAAAAAATGGAACCGATCAGCCGTCACAAGGTGGTAAGCTCTGTGAGGACAGGAACCATCCCTGTCTCATCTGCAGTTAGCCTTTCTGCCAACCATGACAGTTGCTGATAAGTAAATATTTATTGAAGGGTTTTCGGTTATTATATAAGTCTGGTCTCTTCTATTGACATCTGTGGTAGGGCTAAAAATGGCCCTTCAAAAGATATCCAAGTCTGGATGCCTGTACCTTTTAAATGTTACCTTAGATGAAAAAGAAGAGGTCTTTGCAGATGTGATTAAGTTAAGGATTATGTGGTTAGAGGATTATCCTGGATTATCTCTCTGGACCCTAAATACAATCATATATATCTTTATAAATTGGAGACAAACGGATATTTATAAACACAGATGCAGAAGAGAAGGCAATGTGAAGATGAAGAAGAGAGAGATTTGAAGAGGCTGGTTTTGAAGATTGGAGTGTTGTGGCCACAAACCAAAGAATGCTAGCAGCCATCTGAAGCTAGAAGACGTAAGGAATGGATTCTCCCCTGGAGCCTCAGGAAGGAAGTTGGCTCCGCTGACATCTCGATTTCTCTGTCGAGTGATACTGATTTTGGATTTCTGGCCTCCAGAACTGTGAGAGAATAAACACGCATTGCTTTAAACCACTAAAGTTGTAGTAATTTATTACAGAAAATGAAGACACATCAGATTGAGTTAGAATTTATATTTTCTAGAATTTGTGCACTGAGCAAAAATGTTCTTATATTTTTAAATGTTTAATATTAACACAGAAATTTTAAAACTTGTTTTGATTTTTATCCACATGTACCTGCTGCATTTTGAGAAGTTAGACCACTTGTAGCATTGTTTTACTTCCTTGAAATGAGTTAATTTATAAACTTTAGGGTAGAATGTTCAGAATATCAAAATTATACTCTGTTTGCATGTAGTTGACTGTTTCCCAAATTTGAATGGTTTAAAATATATTCATTATAACTGCTGTGGTTTGTGGAGGTAAAATTGTATATGGTCAAATTTCAGTAGTTGTGGTAATACTGAGGCTTACCAAAATTATGGGTTTGTTTATTGGGTTTGCTCCCATCTCTCTGTTCTTCTCTTTTTACAAATTAATAATATTCTATCTATACATACTTGTTTTGCTTCTGCATCAGTTCCTAATTTACTTTTCTTCAAAATACCAAAATCTAATAGCCCTTACTTACATATATTGGCATTGCTACAATAAAATGGAAACCCAATCCTTTGCAAAATATAAGAAATGTGATAACTCTACAAAAGTCTTTTAGTTCTTTCTTTAGAACCCAGGCTAAAGGCATAGAATGTGTCTTTTTCAGATATGAAAGCAAATGCAATTTTCACATTAAAATGACAGATCACAGAGCCTCATGATAGCTAAAATACCTAAATACAATTTAAGTAAGTGTTCACAATGGCTTATGTGAAGAAATTGGAACTACCTCTCACACATCGGCTTGCTTGTTCAGATACCTTAGCACTGATTTTAAATTCTCAAAAGTATGTATACCTACAATTTTCTAGTAGCATATAAAAATACTTACCACTCAGGCAAATTACCTACTTTATATTCTAGTGTATGTATATTTATGTTTCATTTGTTTCATTACAACAGTATTTTAATTTTATAAAATAAAACTGTACCATAATAGATTTCTAAAAATATTTTGACTAATGCAATGCCTCTTTATACTAATGCAATGGGAAGCTGCTTCATGAAATAATTTGTTATGTGATACTTTGTTGGTTTATAAAAATCATATTGCCACGTTTGGAATGGTTTTACTGACACTCTAAGAGCCATCAATGCAATGGGAAGTTACAGCTTACTCTCCTGTTTTTGGCTTGTCCAAAACCAGCAGCACAGAGACAATTCCTTTATTTCTATTTAGATTGTGAATCCCTTGTGCTTTCTGAATATTAATCAGTGTTTATTTCACTTCCCTTTCCCACCCTGCCCTCTGAAGTCTTCACCAACAGTGTAATAAGACACAGCTGATGCTGTTTGTTTATTCCTGTGGAGATATTTTTAACATCAGACTTTTTGTCTGTTACACTCAGCTTCACCCACTCTTACTCTAATCTTAGCTGTATTTCCCTTTGACTGGCCCCTTGGGGAGTCTCATATATGCACAAAACACCCTTTGAAGTAAAAGGGAGCTTCCCCTTTCAATAGTCTTTCTTTATTATCCAAGATGCCAAAAAAGAATAGATCCCTCTGGAACAAATGAATATACAGGCTGTGTCTTCTCTGTGTTAGACAGGACCCTCATCTTCCCATTTTTTCCAGAACCTAGAATGGTGCCAGGCCCCCTGTGGGTGTTCCTTAAATGTTAAATGAATGGAGGAATGAAACACAATGTGAGCCTATAAGGGAAAAACCCCACAAAACTAAAAGTTAAGCACAAAAAGCATTCACATTTTCCAGTTGTATCAAAAGCAGGCTGTTTCTGATCAAATAGTGAGGCATTTAGCAAAAAGAAGTCATTGCAGATGGAACCAGTAAGTGATCCCAGAAGAGCAACTGACTTCAAACAACAGGGATCCGACTCATTCTTACTGTGTCTATACATCCCAAGAGAGCAAGACCCCTGTTTTATTTGGAAACATATTTAATCCTCCTGGAATCTTTTGCTTGCTATAAATCAGCAAAAAAATTTTATCATAGAAAAGCTACAGTGAACCTGGAAAAACAAAATTTGAGGGTAGCTGGCTGGTGAACTAAAATACTGAAGAATGTAGAGCACAAATTCGTAACTGCTACTCAGAAGTCTTTTTCCACATTTTTGTTACCACAGCATGACAACACTTTTGAATGTCCATGAAGCAAGCATTTAGAAACAGGTTCCAGACATCATAAATATTTCAAAAACCATTGAGACAATGAAAGCTGAAACACATGAGATAGAAATAAAGTGAGAAACCGAGGATGAAGCAAAGACACACACAAACTACATCTAAAGATTTCACCTGAGGAAGAGAAGCTTTATTGCTCCAAATTTAAAAGCTCTGAAAGGAGAAAAAGTCTCATTTATAATACTCATCTGTCTGTTTCAGTGCAGGCACAGAAAAACCAGAATAATGGGGATAACCAAATACTGGCCACTATGACAAGGAAGAAGGTGATCAGCAAATCAAAGTGCTAACTTTTTACAATAACATCAGAAGAAAAAAGTAAAAAGATGTTTCCTAAAATCACAGGGAGTAAACCCTTAAGAAAGGCAAAGTGTAAAACCTGAAGGGTGTGATTAACTAACGCGTGAAACATTTAAAACAGCATTCAGATTCCAAAATCCTCTTTTCTCCCTAGCCTTTGTCACTGCCAGTGAATGGTTATCTTGAGAGCAAGAGGGGCAACAAAGGGCAGTTGCCCTCCCCTCATAGTTTATGTTAGAAAATCTCAAGTACTTCTCTCCCAGAGTGGACAAGGTTATAAGGTGTGGCAGATGCATTAAGGCAAGGGAATTGTGAAATGTACCAACTTCATCCCTGCCTATTTGCACTTCTCACTTCTCAGAGTGTCCAAGGACTGACTGATGAAAGTAGTGAGTCCCTTCCTTCCCCCCACCCCCGACAGTTGGAGCATGAGGATGAAAACACCCACAGAGGAGAAAGGAAGCATCATAACTATTTCGATTGTACCAAAGCTGCCTCCTATTTCCACGTGAGAATTCTATTCAACTCATTTCTGGTGTTTTCTCCCAGAAGAATTCTCATTTCTGCAACTCTACTGTGTATGTATGTTTTCCTACATCTTCCCCTAGTGATGAGCCCTATCTTTCAGGAATAATCCCTATTTATTGCTATTTTTCAAGGAACTCCCTAATTTGGCACCAGTTTATCTTTACATATTTGTGAAGTTCCCCTTTAATAGCCATTCTTTCCCATGGGACTCACTATATGGCAGACTGGAAAGCCATTCTTTATCACCTCTGAATGATGCAGTACTACCCATCCTTTAAGACCTAACTCAACTAGCACTTCCTCCAGGACCCTTTCCCTAGCCCCCAGCTGCCCCCCACCCCAACCCCGGCTTCCTCAGGATTTAGCAACTTTTCCCGTTCCCTGTTCATGGCATTTGCAGCTTTAGTTTTTTGTTTGTTTGTTTTTGTTTTTGTTTTGCTTTTCCTAGACCAGAGATACTTACATGAATTATTTTCTTTACTATATCATAAGTTTCTTGAAAGAGGATCAATGAATGATTCACCTTTACGTGTAATTTATAAAAAAAAAAAAAGAGTAAATGAATGAAGAAGGCTTATTATTCCCTCAGCTGTGTGTTCAGTGGTATTGTATCGACATGATGCCTTGGTACTTGATTCTAGGACCATTGCAGACACCACTATCCTCAGCTTGGCCTAGTTATTTCACAAGTTAACAAACGTTTCATTAGTAGAAGATAAAAATTCCCTTTACGTGGACATAGCCTTGTTTACTCTCCCTCTCTCTGTATCTTTTAACATTCTCCCCCAACTCTCTGACTTCTATATCCACTAGAAATGTACCAAAGAGCTGTTCCTACTTCCTGAAAAACAACCCCACCTCGATTTCCTGTGTTTTCATCTGTTTAACTCTTACTCATCCTTCAGATATTAATTATCACTACCTCAGGAAAGCCTTCCCTGACCCCCTGATCTCAGTTCCTTTTTAGTATTTTAATATACTTTTATAGAATTGTATTCCATTTCTTTAGAACTCTTTTTATATTCAGTAAATGCTTATTACATATGGTCAATACCATGATTATTTGTTGAAAGTCTTGCATCCCATGATACTATAAGCTCCCAGATAGCAAGGACCATTTCTGGTTTTCGCTTATCTACTTTACTCCCTGCATCTTGCAGAATACCCAGCAGACAACAGGAACCCAATAAATGTTTGTTGAAAAATGAATAAATGAATGGAGGAATGAACACTCTATACCAAAATCATTGACTGTACCTCTAGGATGATACATTTCAATATCATGGATTTTGGCTCTTCAGACCTATCTAGATTTGAATTCATGCTCTTCTATTTACTGCCTAGTTAACTTGGGAAATCACTCAATCACTTTGACTCCCAATTAGCCCAACAGAAAAATGAAAATGATAATGTATCCCTCACAGGGTTGATGTGTACACAAACATGCCTGACATTTATTGAGTATGTTGGGTGTTCAATAAAAGCCAGTTCCCTTTTTCTTTCCCTAGTGAATTCTGGGGCTTGGTTACTATAGCTTATTGACTCTATACAATCAATTATTGGGATTAGAAAAGAAGGTCTTTAAATACACAGACTTAGTAGTCACAAGACCTTGTGTTTGTTTGCTTTCATTCATTTAACAGAGAAGTGGATGTGGGCTAGACCATGCAAGGCTTTGTATGTGACGAAAATGAGCTTTTATTATATTCTGAGCACAATAGGAAGATCTTGAAGAATTATCTTAAGAGTTACAAGGATGCTCTCTACTACTAGGTTTAGTTCTACAACTTGGGGAATGCAATGAGATGCACAAAACTTTTGTGGCATTGGATGTCTTAGGACAGAAATAAAAAGCCTCTAGAATGTATACTACTGGTCAACCATTGCTAGTTTAAATTTTTAAGAGAAAAGAATAGGAAAATATGGCTACAATGATACCATTTGGAAAACCAACTGCAAACATTTCCTAAAAGTTCCCTGAGCAGTTGGGACAAGACTAGGTAAGTGGTATAAACAGTTAAATATAAACAATTTCCAGGCTCCCAAAGCTGGATGGACCTACAAACTTCTATGTCTTCCCTCTTCCCTTTCTACCTGCAAATCATGGAACTCCAGCATAGGCTTACAAATGCAGCAGAAATGGTAATTTTTAAATATTTGATGCAGGAACAGTAATAAGTTTGGCACAGAGTCCTATGTTGTGGGATCTGAGGGATGTCATGAAAAGTTATTTGCCTAAATTTTCTCCTCTCAGGTGCCACATTGACTAAAATATTGCCTGAAAAGATTTCATCCTTTAGGCAAGAATTTTTCTTTCCATCCCCAGAAATGAGAAAATAAATAAATGAACAAATTACAAAACTCTAAGAAATAAACCTTTGAATCTGAATCAATTACACAAAAAGGGTACTGAAATGTTTATTTTCCAACATATTTTTATAGAGAAACTGCTACATATTAATTACTGTAATCAACAAGATAAAGACTGGTCTTATGTCTTACATTAACAAGTAAAAAGATATATGTAAAAGATAATTTCACAAATATATGCTATTATAACCAAGGGCAGCATGATTATCCTGGATACCCGATTACCTTAGAAAGAGAAGGGTTAATAAAACTAGTGCAATAAGAGAGAGCTCAAGACAATTACGTCAACAATTAGTCTTCTTGTATGATGTAGAAATAAAAGGAGAAAGTATCATTATCCTTTTAAAGAAACCTAGTTTTCTAAGAAATGGATTCTCTTTTATCTTTAACTTCTGTTGGATGTAATATAAGTTCCTTTTTTGCTCCTTTTTTTTTTTTTTTTCTTTTTCCTGTTACCTAGTGCTAATAGAGAAGAGAGGCATAATCTTATTTTTAAGTTCAGTACTTTGAATGCAATGCTTGAGAAACTTACACGAAATGTTGTGAGAAAATGGGAGAAAACATTATTATATAAATTCCTTGTATAGAAGGGAATATTTGAATGTTTTCAGAATAAAGACTAAGAGAATAATTTCATTAACAGTAGTACTAGGAAAATATTATTTAAAAAAAACAAACTGCTAAACTTCTGAGGTATAAACATTATCTTATTTAATATACTTTTCTCACAAGAAGCTCATTCATACTTTAGAAATTATTGCAGTAGTTTTCTACAGATAGAGAAGTAGCAATACTATTTTAACAGTCATTTTACAATAGAAAGATTTTTTGGTGGGGTTTAAAATAAGGAAAGTATTCCAATCAATTATAACTTATTCATTTAATTACATATTTTTTATTAATTCTTGTAACTGACAGTCTTTTTTTTTATTTCACATGATAAATTTATCTTGTCTTTTCATAGAAAGAAAAGTTGAAAATGAAACTTCAAAATATTTTCTCCTTTGTGGAAAGTGTAAGCTTGAATCCTTCAAGTGCTATAGACTTTAAACTCATCTTTTTTCTTTGAGAGAGTTAGACAAGATTTGATAATATTTCTTGACCCTTTTCTAAGAACAGATGTTTTTGTTTGTTTGCTTTTTTTGTGTGTGTGGTATAAAAGTCTAAAATTTTTGAGTACTCACTAAGCCCCCTTCTTATTAGAGAGAACATATTTATGCAGCAACATATAAAAATGACTAAACTGAATTAAACTCTAAGCCAACTAAATCAATTATCTGATGCCAAGTATTCCATACCACTAAATCTGTCTGAGATATGAATATATCGGTTGTTGACACTAAATACGAGCAAGGAATGTATCTGTTACACATTCTTTAACCACCTCTGAAACCAATTGAATGACCCCTCTTTCTGCAATGTCTAACCTATTTCCCTTGGCTCACGTTTGGATAACATTTGGTTTCCATAAGTTCTTGAACTGGTAGTTCATATTCAAACTTTCCCACTGAAATAAAAATTAAGTCTGATTAATTTATAAGGAAGATTAAAGCTATGCATATGTAAAGTAGAGCTAAGTACCAAACAAGATGCAGGATAATTATTGTCTACAAGTATTTGAAGGTGTAAATATCATCCTCCCCCCAAAAATTATTTAACATACAACAGGATTTTGGTAAAATTAAAAGACTAGCATAATATCAACAGGATCTGAACCATGAATAAGAATTCATGGAGCAGAACTACTTTTAGAAATTAAATTGTAAATTTTCCTCCCCTGGTTAAAAGACAAGATATGATTCAAAACTTCTTTCTGTAGGCAGAAGGCCCTAAGAGGACTACACTCAATAAGTATTCATTAATAGTTGTCCGTGATTTGGCAGCAAGCCGCTCCTTTCCCTTATGATCAAGGATTCTACTCACTAGTGTTATTCTCAGTAGTTCACAGATCCTCTCAATAGCCTTGTAAGGTAGAAGATCAAGTCAAATAAAACAGTCCTATATTATATAATTGTCTCACAGGGAGTGCGCTTGGATACCAATTTGCCATCATCAAGGGAGAAGACTTAGCCATACCAAAAATGTTTGGCTCTCTCCCAACACCATATTTTTATAAAAATATAGTCAGAAATGGGACTTGGAACTTCTCCATGTCTGAATATCTAAGGTGAAAGAGAGCAACTCCATTTCTTATGGCTCTACAATGTTAAAATTCTTAGTCACCTCTTTTTCTTTTTTACTGTATTTTTATAGGATACACTAAAATCCCTTCTGCTGATAATAAATGAACAAAAAAGTTTGAATTTAAAACAAAATCTCATTTTTTCAATAATATGTGGCTCTATGGAGTAGAGCATCTTACCATTCATCTTAAAGATGATATGTCCACAAAGCCACTCCCACAATGTAATATTGATCAAAAATCTAGTAATCTTGTAAAAACATGAGTGTTGAAGCATGACTTGTTTTAACTGAGGACATCCTTGTGCTTTCTGCATTCTCCTCTCAGCTATCACAAATTGTGTGAGGTAAAATTTACTTTTACTTACTTACCATGTAAGCAAAATATATCTCATGTGTTCACAGAGATAGGTGAATAACATTGACTTGTCTTACAGCCCTAGAATCTTCCCCCAAAGTGAAAACATTGTGTGGTTCTCTGTACTTTTGAATAGATATGAAAACAAAGATACGTTGTTTGATAGAGATTATCAAAAGCCTAAATTAGATACCTGTGTTTCTTGAAGACTGATAGGGAAAAATCAAGTGGTGTATAAAACCTGTGTAGAAGTGAAGGTGAAATGAAACATGGAACCAGTCCCCAGGTTAAGAAACTGCCTTCCTCAACCTCACACGATGGCCTAATTACCACTAGAAAATTCTCTGCAGCTCTGCAAATTGTTTCAGTTTACTTAATGACGAATAGAAGGAGAGCACCCTGGAAACATTTTGAACAAGTTATGTTCAAAAACATCTCAAAAATTGAAGCAAGTGATTACTTTTCCTTTCAAAATTATATGTATAACTGCTTTATTTATCCATTTCACTTTAAATATGCTGACATGGCCTTCAAAAATTTTTTTTAACTATTAGAAAAATCTGAGTTCTATTACTCATGAATTTTTTATATTGGCTTCCATTGTATAATGCTGGAGGTTAGCAACAGTTTTCTTAAACAAAAATGCAAATCTAAAATCTATGTTTTTATTATTTCCTCTTCTTGCTCATTTAGAAAATAAATGTGCATTTCACTGAGAACTTAGCAGGCATTCTATAAGGGCAAACTAAAAATAAAGCCAATATGTCGCTGTAATGGTTTTGAAGACTTTCTTGAGTATCAGGCCAGGCAAAAATGTGTTTATTTGGGGGTAACTATAGCATTTTTCAGGAGTAGTCTTGAGACCAATTTGACAGATTGGTAAAATCCTATCTAAAAGAACTGATGTAAAATCATGCTGGGATTTCATTAGTCAATCATATTTATGAGACTAGTGATAAATACTATTAAGATCATCATAAAGATGTAGTGAAAAACTCTTTTCAAGAACATTTAGATACTTTGTCAATTACCTGAAGTGTTTCAGCATCTCGATCAATGATCATTCCTTTTCGGAAAGTTCTTAACAAGTTCACATGAATCTAAAGGCAATCAAGCTCTCATTTAAAAGGTTGCCACTGCCTATTATGGGCTCAAGGGTTTTCTGCTGGGACTTTCTGGAGCAATGAGGTGTAAGCTATAAATTTCCATTGAGCACATACGGTTCAACCACATGACCTATGGACTGCAGTGCGCAGAAAACCTTCCCTCTGCGTCTTGCTTGACTTATCTTTTCAATTATTATTTGGGGAAGACAACACACAGAATTTCTGAGTCACTGTTGTCATTTGATACCTTTGGACAACTTTAAAAAATCATTTATTTTTCTGGATAATGTCATATGTGTCCATTTCATTCTATTCTGCTTATAAAAAAAACCTTGTAAAGGGCCACAGAATTCAAGAGCTTATAGTTCTCATAGGGTTGGGACTGACATGCCAACTCTATTTGAGAAACTTTCCCCAGCTCATGCAGTCCTGCTTACTCAAACACTCTGCTTTGTTTTTTCTCTCCCCTGCACCCACCTGCTGTATTTGGGACTGGAGCAATGTATGTTGTTCTCAAATCTATGGACATATACAAATACTTCCTGCTTAAGTATTGACAGCTTTAAACTGAGATAACTTTGTAAATGGATTGCTATGAGTTGTCCTTTTTTACTCATAAAGCTGCAAATGCTAATTTTAGAGAATCCGTCTCTATGTTCAAGACCCCTCAGTAGTAATATGTTGGCCCTGAGGCTTACACTTCACCCTGTATCAATAATTTTATGCAAGCAAAAGGGAGGAAAATTCAAGATCATAGGTTGCCTTAGCAGTAAAATGGAAAGAATATGTCACAAACAGATTAGAGAAAGAAAGGAGCAGGATGTCAAGAGTAGGTGGAGTATGTGTGAAAAATGGAAAGGACAGACACTTCAGAGACAACAGGAAGGAGTGTCATTGCATTTTGTGAATATATATGAATCTCAGGTATTTGCTATAATCGAGAAATAAGGACTTTCCCTAGAAGGGGAAGCTTGAAGTTTGTATGAGCTAGCAAAATAGCGAGAGTTAATCTATTATCAATGTTCTAATAGGACTCAGACCATATGCTACAGGATTTGGTAACAATATCTAAATGCATTGGCTATTATTTGTAGACTTGAATAAGTCATAGCAGCAAAGGGACCAAACTCTCTTTAGCACCATTCAACTAGAACCAAAAGAGAACAGCAGGGTGATTACTTTGAGACTAATGAGGGTCAGATTAAGAAATTATTCATGCATTCTCTTAAGTGGAGGAAGAGAGAATTGGAGAGTTTTGAAACTTCTTTGGAAACAGAGGATGACAATCAATTCTGTGCGTGGGAAATGAGGAATCCATGAGAATCCTAGGTTTTTGGCTTGTGCTGGTGGGTGGGTGCTACTACCATTTGCCAATAGAAAGAGAAGGCAGGAAAATCAAGAGCTCCTTTGTGCACATTCTAAATTTGAAATGTTATATAGATATTTATTGGGGATGTCAAATAACATGACGTCTGCAGCTGTAAGGAGAGGTAAGTGTTAGAGAGAGTTTTGCCAGTCATTACAAATACATTAAAAGTGATGGGGAGGAGTGAGATTATAGGAGAATTTAGAGAAGAGACATGGGCCCATTTGGCATTTAAAGATAGGATATTAAATAAAGAGCCATTGAAGACAAAATGAGTTAGATGGAAAGAGGAAAACATAATGATATGAAAGCAAATAATGGGGACTTTTTTTCTAGGAGGGAATGATCAACCATATCTATCAAGACTGCTGAGAGGTTGACTATGATAAAGCAATACATGAAGATTATTGTTGACACAGATGTTTCAGTGCAGTTTTGGGAAGAGGAGCCAGATTCAGAGGAGGTGAAAAATAAATTGTTGATTATAAAGTGGGGCAATAAGCAAAAACTCTCCTTTAAGGGATTGTTTTTGTAAGAGTTGCAAAAAAAAATGCAGCAGTAGTCAGAGGTGGATATGGAGTGAAGGAATTATTTTAAAGATGAGAGTTCTTAAAATATAGTAGTAGGAATGTAATGAAAATATGAGGTAATGTTATCTTTACATCTTCTGAGTTTATGAAGTAAGATTGGGCATCAAATAATGTGAACTCAACTGCAGCTAGTTAAAAAAGAAATGGAAACTTCTTCCAAGCTGGGCGCATCAGACTGTCACTCCTAAAAACTGTGATACTGAAATACCTAAATATGAATCCCTGTGAGCCCTGACTGTACTTCCTACCCTTATGTTATGATGTTTATAGTCTTCTTCTAAATGCCTCTTTTTTGTCTTCATTAATTTGAGTGGATATCTCTATAAAATTCAAAAATCATTAGGACCTCTGTGTTCAACAAAGTTTTACTTTCCTGATGTTCTTAAAATTTATATTTTACATTGTGAATCTGGAATAAAGAAACAAGAATACAGTGTTCCCAACATATTTGACCATAAATCATTCTTTGAAAAATATTTCGGGAAACTAGTGATCATATGAAAACAATTTGCAATATTATTTAGTTTTTCTTTTGTCCCAAATTACTTATAGTTTCATCTTCAAATTTTGCATCTGGCTTTGCTTCCTTCTGGTTTTATGCATTCAAGTCTTTATCCTCAATCTATTTCACCCAAATTCCATCTGATAAACCCGTATTTTTTTCACTAATTCTACCCATGACTCCCTGTTAAACTTTGGAAGACTTATCTAAAATCACTCGGAGATTTACCATTTGAGATGAGAATTTCATTGTCTCCACAAATCCTCTTATTTATGTTCGGGGAAGTGTCTCCTCAAAATACAGTACTTATACCAATTTTAAAAAATCTAGGTAAGAATAGTTATATTTTCTTTAACATATAACAGAAAACAGGATAACATAAAATGCATTAACCATCTAAATCAATACTATTATTTTCAATTTTTTTTAAGCAGTGATATTGCACATGTCCTATTATAGATGCTCAAAATGTTCAATTTTTATATCTTCCAGAAGCTTGGAATGTTCTTAAATACAGTGCATACCAAATGCTGATTTCTACAAACCATAAGGTGGTATTTGGCTTTGTACTGCACAATGACATGTTTCCATTTTAATGATGTTTTAATTTAGCAGAGGAATTGGATTCCCTTTCAAATCCACTACACATTGGAATTCCACCTGCTTACCCACATCTCTTACTAAAGATTAAACTGTTAATGCTTACAATGAGGGAAAAACAATTAAGAACTTCCTAAAGTGTACTTTTCAGTACTCATATTTATATCAAACATGTGTTGCAATGACTGGTATTTTGCATTTCAAACCAGAAACCCTGGCTTATCTATACTTGCATGCATTTATAGCCTTAATCAAGGCAGAAGCCATTTGTTTTTCACATAGCAATTAAAGCACAGAGAACATTCAGGATCTTGCTAAACAGCTCCTCATGCTTTATTATGGTTTATCTTGTCTTTTCTTAAGGAGGAGTTATTATTTCTGCTCCAAGCTCTTGATCTCCCTGGGGCAGGTAAAGGAATGTCTGTTGGAGAGTAGAGCTGACAGTCAGTCCCTGGGAATGGGGATGTGGAGGGAAAGAAGATGGGAAGAGAACTCTGGCAACAGCGAAAGTCATGCCAAAAGCTTTGGGCCATAATCAGCACAAAAGGCTTCAGGAACACATTCAACTTGTTAGAAGTTAGTACATTCAGTTTTATGGAAAATGCAAGAGGGGGTGAACAAGGCAAGAAAAACAGAGAAGAAGAGACCAGAATATGAGATAGGAAATGGGGATGGAAAAAAGAGAATGAAAAGAAGAATTGATGGAGACAATCATAAGACCTCACAGCCAAGTTTCAACACGAGACAACTGGGAAAATGGTTACCTGGTAATAATCTTAATGGACATTTTGGATTTTTTATGGCTGATCTGACTATACTGTATCCAGACTGGTTAATTTTCTAGGCCAAACTGAATCATTTTAGGAATATCAGGTATCAGTGGTCCATCTAGGTTTATGTTAAGTGCTAAAGTGATGATTTACTTATTTTAGGAATAGGAAAAAAAATATTTTCACTTGTTTTATAGAGCTATAATTGTGTTATGATAAATATATACTTTATGATATATATAAATACATATATACACATAAACGTATTTATACACATAAACACACACACATCTCTGAAAGAGCAGCACCATATGCATGCAAGATTTTTTCCCCTTAAAAAATGATTAGCTACATTAAAAATTTTTGAAAGATATTCTTATACTTCGATTTTCATTCATGCCATCCCTATAGGAAATCTTTGGAGTTAATATTTACCCTCTTCTTATCTAAAACAGACTGTTTTTATAATAGCTATGTCAGCCATACTTCGTTAATATCCAATTCAGTAAGACAAGGGCTTACTTTGATTTATATGAAACAATTTTGAAAGTATTTTAAAAGTTTCAAAATTAAAATGATTTCTTAATTTTAAAAATTATGCTTTATGGGGAAAATAAAGTATTAGAATCAAAAGATAAGACTGACTTTGATCTTCAAAGCCAAGCTGCATGCTTGCAGCATGAGGCTTACAGGAAAATATGAACACCTTTTCAGATTTGCATGGTATGTAACTAGCCCTACAGGTTTCTATTTATAAGACAAGTCAGGCTTTTGAATAAGTTGATTGATTGGAATTAAAATGCATGGCTTACATGTTGAGGTTTCAGCTAGTTATAAATTTATGCATTTACAGTCAACTCATTTTCAACAAAGGTGCCAATAACATACACTGGGGAAAGAAGTCTCTTCAACAAATGGTGCTGGGAAAACTTGATATCCATATGTGGGAGAATGACACTAGACCTCCTATCTCTCACCATATACAAAAATGAAATCGAAGGGGATTAAAAACTTAAATCTAAGACCTGAAACTATGAAACTAATAAAAGAAAACTTTGGGCAAACACTCTAGGACATTGGTCTGGGCAAAAATTTCTTTAGTAAGACCTTTAAAACACAGGCAACCAAAGCAAAACTGAATAAATGGGATCATATCAAGCTAAAAAGCTTCTGCACAGAAAAAGAAATAATCAACAAAGTGAAGCGAAAACCCACGGAATGGGAAAAAATATTTGCAAACTATCCATCTGACAAAGAATTAAAAACCAGAATAATCAGGAGCTTAAACAACTCAATAGGAAAAAAATTACAATGTATAAATGGGCAAAATATCTGAATAGACATTTCTCAAAAGAAGGCATACAACTTGCCAATAGTTATACTCAAAAATACTTAACATCATTAGTCATCAGAGAAATGCAAGTCAACACTACAGTGAGGCATCATCCCATTCCAATTAAAATGGTTTTTATCCAAAAGATAGGCAATAATGAATTCTGGCAAGGATGTGAGAAAGGGGAACCCTCGTACGCTGTTGGTGGGAATGTAAATTAGTACAACTACTATGAAGAACAGTGTGGAGGTTTCTCAAAAAACTAATGATCCAGCAATACCACTGCTGAGTATATCCAAAAGAATGGAAATCAGTATATCAAAGAGATATCTTCACCCCCATATTTATTGCAACACTATTCACAGTAGCCAAGATATGGAATCAACCTAAATGTCCATCAGTGGATGAATGGCTAAAGAAAATATGGTACATACACAATGGAATATTATTCATCAATAAAAAAGAAGGAAATCCTGTCATTTGAAACAATGTGGATGGAACTGGAGGACATTATACCAAATTAAATAAGCCAAGCACAGAGAAGCAAATATCACATGTCCTTACTAATATGTGGGAACTAAAAAAAATTTGAAATCATGGAGCTAGAGAATTGAATGGTGGTTGCCAGGGGCTGGGAAAGGTAATGGGGAGGGGGAGACAAAGAAAGGATGGTTAATGGGTACAAACATATAGTTAGATAGAAGGAATGAGATCTAGTGTTCAGTAGCAAAATAGGGTGACTACAGTTAGCAGTAATTTATTGTACATTTCAAAATAATTAAGAGTGGAATTGGAATGTTCCTAACACAAAGAAATTATAAATGCTTCAGGTTATAGATACCTTAGTTATTCTTATTTGATCATCACACATAGTATGCTTGTATGTAAATATCACATGTACCCCATAAATATGTACAATTTTATGTAGCCATAATAATTAAATATAAAACATTTTTTAAAAGAAAATATGGTAAAATTTAAAGATTAAAATTGGAAAGAGAAGCATTGTTTTTACTAGGTGTGTTAATACCATTTGTATGTTCTACCTTACACACACACACACACACACACACAATATAATCTCAATATGTCTGACTCATTTTGCTTTTCAAACAGTGAGATTCACTTAACATTTCCCAATAGCTCTGTTCATCTGATCTAATTCCTCATCAACATAGGCAGTACTCATTTAATTACAAGAGTTGGAAAGTCAATGCAAGCAGTTTGAGCAAAAGAAAAAGAAAAAAAGACGAAAACCTCTGGGCTCATGCACTTGGGAAAGACAGAGTGAAGCTGGTATAAAAAAATATCTGGAACCATTGACTTGATAAATATCAGGAGTGTATGTCTGTCTGTCTGTCTCTTTCTTTGTGTCTCATACATTCCCACACCTTTGATGTTTTCTGCACATAGCATTCTCTCCTGCTGCTGATGGGCTTTTCCCACATACAATAGATAATGGCTCCCAGAAACTGATTATTTGCATGTGATTACAATGATTTTCCTTGCCTCCAAAAAAATCCCTGGTTAGCTATTTTGATTGGACTACCTGGTTCATATGCATATTCCTATTTCTGGGCCAATCACTGTGGCCACAAGTGTGAGGTCCTCTGAGCCACCTCAGGAGCATGAGTGACCCTTAGTTAGGTGCCTGGCCTTGTAGCCAGAGCATGATCTTACCTGCAGAAGGATGAATAACGAAGGTAATACAGAGAACATATGTACATTCATGACCACAGTTCATTATTTCTCCTTTTATGAAAAGTATATGTTTTTCCAGTGTTTACAACTGTCATGTGATCAATTCAAAAACAAATTATTGTTGAAAATTGCCTATCAATCACTACAACCATTACCAAAACAAAAACAATAATAGCTATTTCTTATTTCAGAGCAATCATGCAAGGTGTTTTTCCTATTATCTTGTGTTATTTTCCTCAAAATATTATGAAATACAATATTTTTGTTTTATATAACGGAAAAGTAAAATTGTATGTGACTAGCTCATACCATCTAACCAAAAATTATAAAGTGTATTCAATTTTGGATTGTGCGTTGACCAATCAAAGACATCAAATATAATACTAGGAGACATGGTGATTATATAGCATAAATTTTAAGCCTCTGAGGGACTTAATCAATAATAGCAACGTTGATGGCATGTAAGACAATACCAAAAAATCCAGCAATAATTATAGTGCAGTGAACACTACATGTAAGGCTAATACATGAATTCTGTATTGATTAGGATTGAGTTCAATTGCATGTGACTAAATCTGAAATAATAGTGACTAAGACACAACCTTATTTTTTCTCATGTAAATAAAATCTGGTGAGGGAGCATAGTCCATTGTTAGAACAGTAACTTTATAATTATCAGAGATCCATCCCTCATGTTTTGTTTCATGTTCCAACATGATTCTTCAAAAGGCAGTTGTAACATTTCAGCCATCAGAAAGACCAACCGAAACAGAATGCAGAGCAAGGGGTGTCTCCTCCCTTTTAAAAATACTTCCCAGATGTTGTACATAGCACTTTTAGCCAGCAGTTTATTATATTGCCACACCCAGCTACAAGGGAAGTTTGTAAATAGAGTCTTTATTCCATTAGGTCATATGTGCCACTAAAATCTGGGATTCCCTAATAGAAGAAGGGGAAAATGAAAGCAGGCAACTAGATATCTCTGCCAAGAACTTTCATATACTTTCTTCTGAAATGTTTCACTGATATCATTGTTGGAACATAACTGTTACTGCCCTGGCCCTGTTCCTTTATGTAGGTAGAAGTCTCACCTATTATATTAAACATAAGATTTTTCTCTGTGACCTACTAGAGTTACACTATGCTTTTTATTTCTGAATTTAAGTAAATTATGCCCTAAGTTCATTGTAAAAACCCACTCAACTCTACACACTGTAAAGCTGTAAAGGTCACTGGAAAACAAGAAGGGAGAAGGGTGGGAGGGGGGTGAGGAATAAAAACTTACCTACCAGGTACAATGAACACTATTCTGGTGACAGGCACACTAAAAGCCCCGACTTCAGCATTATACAATGTATCCATGTATCCACTTTTATAGTCCCTTAATATTTTAAAAGAAAAAGAAAAAGTAAAGTACACACGGGCTGCCATGGAACCACAGAACAAAGGCCCTTATTCCAACCTAAAAGCGCTTGGGAGAATTCACACAGGAGACAACACTTGAGATGATTCTTAAAGGGTCGATCATAAATGTTATCCAGACAAAATGACATGTTATTTTGGGGAATGTCATTCAAGAGCAAAATAGTATAGAGCAGGGGTCAGCAAACTACAGCCCATGGGCCAAATCTAGCCACTACCAATTTTGTAAATAAAGTTTTATTTGAACAGAGTCATGCCTCATAGTTACAGCAGAGTTTAGTGGTCATGAAAGAGACAGTATGGCCCACAAAGCTGAAGATGTTTACTAGCTGTGCCTTCACCAAAAAAGTTTCTGACCACTGGTTTACAGAGGAGAATAGTATCTGAAGTATTATTATATATTCAAGGAAAACAAAAGTTCAATATAATGAAGTATGAATGCTAAAGCAGAAAAGGGAAGGGTTTTGAATCTGTAGTCATTGGTTGGAGACATGAATGACTATCTATGTCAAGTTCAGGTGCTTGTGGTTTATTCTTGTGTCTTGGAGAACAAATTATGAGGTTTAAGGAGCAGAATGACATGATCAGATTTTAGCAAGATTGCTCTGGTGCATTGTGGAGATATCAAGAAATGCAAGACAGGACATGAGGAATCAGTTAAGAATGAGGTATCTTGAGGACCTGAAGTAGAATAGAGAGAAAGGAGATGAATAAGAAATGATCTATAGAAACTCTTTAGTAGGTAAAATCAGCAAGATTTGCTGAAACTCAATTGTCCTTATCTAAAAACATGCCTGCAAATTTTTGATACTCCTCCCTTCAGAAGGTGGAGCCCAATTACCCTCCCCTTGTTTGTTGGCCAGACCTAGGGATTGCTTTCTAACAAATAGAATGTGACGGAAGTGATGCTATGTGGCTGCCAAGGCTAGGTCACAAACAGCAAAGCTTCTACTGGACTCTCTCTCTCATTTGGATCTTTTTCTTTTTTCTCTAGTGGAAGCCAGACAGCATGTAATAAGAATAATAAAGCAGCCCTAGGAGAGTTCCACGTAAAGAAGAACTGAGGCTTCCCCCAAATTTACCAGCAATGTAAGTGAGCGACATTGGAATTGGATCCAACAGCACCATCGAAACTTTCAACTGACTGTAGGCCTGGACAACATCTTGACTATAACCTCATGAAAGACCTGGAGCCAGATCCCTCAGCCAAGCTGCTTCCAAATTCCTGACTCAAAGAAACTGTTATGGAAACAAATGTCTATTGAGTTTTCAGCCATTGATTATGGGGATAATTTGTTATGTAGCAATATATAATTAGTTTATCACCATTACCTAAAATGAGAAATGCAGGAGGAAAAAAAAATAAAGGGAAAAGTATTATATGCAGTATTGGCCATGCTGATTTTGAAGGACATTTGGAAGAGCCAAATGAACATGTCAAATAAAATTTAGATATTCTCCCCTAGTCTGACACTCAATAAAAGGCCAGGGATTAAGCCAGTATTCCTTGAGGTACTTGTCTGATCTAATATACAATTTTCAAACTTTCTTCAATTCCATTTATATTTTAGTGAGGGTATTCCCATTTATGGCAAGCTATCTGTTCTTACTCTTTGCTTCTTTGTTCGTTGGCATATAACATCTTTTGGTCAGCAAATAACTGTTATAAAAATGAAACATTTCTGAAATGAGATCACTTGAAAAGATAAGACTTTCAGGCTTTTAGCCTATATTCAAACTCCTTGGTAGAGAAACAAGGCTCTTAACCAACAACCAATATACCTAGAACCTACAGGTTTCTGCTGAAAGCCAAACTACAGACACTATCAATGAATCATAGAAATTCAGACCCCAGGGTTTGATCATATTTTCCTTAGATACTCTAAACATATTCAAATGCAATGTTCTCAAGCTGGAAATTTCTTGGATATGTACAATAGATAAAGTGTGTAAGGTTGGTGAAGTGTCCAAATATATGCATACCAAAGATAGGAAATAATTCTATGCTGTTATAATCTTAGCTTTTAGCTTCTAGCATAAATATATCCACAGCACCATAGTTTGAATGTCAGCAGAATTGCTTTCTGCCACAGTTGAGTGCACTGGAATAAAAATTATATACTTAAATATTTATATATCAACAAGAAACATCTACAGAAAATATACTCACTCTAGTTCATAGGAGATTGAATTTTGAATTCATAAGCAAGAAAAACATGTATCTCAAAAATGATCACAGATTCAAGAAAATATAAATCTAATACAATTTCAAAAATTAGGAGTTACCATTTTCAGTCTTTAAAAATTAGATATTTGTAGCTCATCATTTGTATTCAAATGCACAACAAACATTTAATATGTCACCACTGTTCATCAAGGTTGTGGTAGGCACTGAGGACATGCTAATAACCCAAGGTACTTCCCCTGACTTGCTTATGGTCTCAACAGATTTGTTAACTTTTCTTATTATTAAAGGCATTACATTTTTCATGTTCACAAAATCAAATACATATACACACTGACACACAATTTCAGTAACAAACTGAATCACTCCAGCCTGTGTCAGCCATAATGAGTTATGTGGCTCCTCTTAACACCCACAGACTGTTCTGCCAGGTTCAGAACAATAACCGTATGCAGCTTTGCATGTCTTCAACTTCACTTACTTGCCATTTTCTCCCTGCAACAGTATAATTTCTCCTTTTCTGCAATATCATTTTCTCTTCTAAAAATCCAAGAAAATTCTTAACAAATTACTGAAAGACCCTTTTGTCCTGGACAAATGGTAAAGCCTACTCTTTGGCTTTTGGGGTTGTGGATGGGGAGTGACATTTCACTTACTTAGTAGACCCAGAAGTTAGTGTATCCTTTTAATATTGAGTGCAGAGTGGAAATTAATTTCTGTCCATAGTGGGGGATAGATGTGGTCAGCAAGGGGAATATTAACCTGACTTCAGTTAGTTGTGGTCAGAAAAGATCACAGAGATTTTATTACCCAAAATTAAATGATATTAAGAGACAGAGCCTACTTTATCCTAAGAACTACCATCATATTGGAATAGGATCATCTCAACAGACTTTTATTTTCCAATTAAAATAACACCAAAATTTTCCTGAGGTCCTTCTAAAGTTTTGAAAGAGTGTACCCCAAGTACCTAAGTGGGAGAGTGCGTGCAGGATTGTCCAAGGGGAGTGAAATTAACGGCTCCCTAATCTGCTCGGGCAGAACTCCTGTGAGAGTCAGTTCTAAAAAGAACACAGTACCCACACCACATGCCCACTTGGGAATCTCTTCCTTACAACCCACCCTACCTTCCCCCAACACCAACAACTCACATAATAGTGATACATAGAATTTTGGTTGGAGCGCAACATGGTTCAAAGTCCAAATCCATAGATAGCAAACAGCAAAGGCAATCACCCCCAAGAGCCCTCAGACGCGCCAAATGGAAAGTTCTTTCAGAGGAATGACAAGAGAATGACTTTTAAGGGTTTGTGTTCTAATAGAATTTTATGGCTGTGCACCCAATTTCCTCTAAAAGACTCTCATGAGGTACCTTTTGAAGACTAGAAGAAAATGAACAAAGTGTTCTTATGGCTTATTAGAGGAAAAAAAACATTATTTAAAGGATCTCAAAGGGAAGAAGAGGTTTTTACATGGAAGGATAATAAAGATTTAAAAACAAAACCTCCACAATATTCATAATATTCATAAATTGTCCAAAGGTTTTTAAAATTTGTTTTATTCCCAGGAAAAGGAATAATTTAAGGCCACACAATCAAGATTTTCTTTGGCATTATAAATAATGAGGGATTTATTATGATTCATATTTTGTCTTTTCTTTCTATATCTGCATTATAAATATGCACCTTATAAATATATCTATTTTCAGAAAACAGAAGTTACTCTTGGACAGCTGGTTATTTTTAAAAGTACTTCATGTTCTGGAGAGGTGCTACGACTTGTTCTCAATCTATGTGAAGAAAGAATAAGTGTATGAAAAAGTATTTGCTCTCTGTCCTTAAATAAGTTGTTAGGCACTACATGTTGAAACTACTGACAGGGACAAAGTACTGAGGGAAACTTGCAATAACTCAGATCGTAATTCAAGTAGATGGCATTGCATTATGCTACTAGACTGTAAGGCTGTACTAGAATTGCATGAGCAATCGCATTGGTTGTAAACCAATGAATAATGCTTTCATTAATTATTTGTTGAGTCCTGCTTTTGGTTTTGCACAGGACTTTAAATTTGGAATGATTCTGAGACAGAAAACAAAACCACTTTCATTAGGTCATAACTGCTTTCTTACTGGATATCTGAAACATTTATATAAGTAGATTTTACTTATTAGCCTAATTAGCAATGAAGTAACCATATTTATTATCCAAAGTTAAACATGATGTACTTTTGGCTTTTTGTCAATTTTAGATGGAATGAAAAATCTTGGCATATAGCTGAAATGTTTTACATGACATAAGATATTTTATTTTTATATTACATTCTATTATTCCTAAATACACAGTAAATAGACTTCTGAAAAAGAACATATGAAAGTAGAAAAGGGGATGCAATAAGGGGTTATTTTGTCTTTATCCTAAAGAGGATAGCATAAAATGAGTTGGGTAGACTGATGTCCCACTTTAATGTTTTAATTTTGTTTTAGGATATCTGGGGTGGGGCAGGAATTCATCAGCATATTTAACAAAGCCACGAAGGGGAAAGTCTATCATGGAATGACCAGCTAACCAAAAGGCTAACAGTAGGCTATTGAAGGAGGTGACAGTAACAGAAGTGAGAAACTGGATTGGAGAAGTAGCACTAGCTACATTATGCAGGAGAGAGCTTCATAGCTCCAATTACTCAACAGTATTTGTCAAAACCCAATCATTTGCAAAGCACCGTACTGGATACTTTATGCCTTAAAGTTCAGGTTATGAGGAAGAATTATAAAAAAAGCAGTTATCAAGCACTTACATTTACATAATATTATTTAATTTCACAGCCACTGTATAAGGTAAATATTTATAAAATTTGTATTTGATATTAAAAATACTGGTATATATGGATACATTTTCCACTGGTTCAGCAAAATCAGGTAACCTACTCTAGATCCGTTCCCTACTTAAAACAATACATCTTGGATTTGTGATTTGAACAAGTTCTTATCCAAAAATTCACACAGTTTTGTCAATGACAATAAGGGAAACTCACAAACACTATAAAATAGCAATTTTTGTACCCTAAATTATTTAATAGTCCCTAGATTGTTTTTCAGACACAGACAAATTTGGGCATCTAGT
Organism: Daubentonia madagascariensis; assembly: GCA_023783475.1. Lineage (NCBI taxonomy): Eukaryota > Metazoa > Chordata > Mammalia > Primates > Daubentoniidae > Daubentonia > Daubentonia madagascariensis. Next base: position 14,796,833 of record JAKFHU010001684.1, on the reverse strand, counting down.
TACACAAAGATAAAAGTTTTATGTCACATTGAATATGTTCCCTGTTTAATATCTCTACTTCTTTTATGGAAGATATGAAATTCGTGGTAAGAATAACAGATGTACAAATTTATAAATGTTTTCACTTATTCCATAGAAGATTTAGGATCTAACTTGAGCTCCCATTTTGACTGATGCTTTATCTAGCTACTACTAGGGAAATTCAGAAAATTTCAGTGGTATCTAAACTATCTTGACTATAAAACTTAATCTTTCTCAAAATTTTTCCCTGGGTTGATGTTAAACAGTTAACCTTTGAGTAAGGGATTTATGAGGTTTGTACAAATAGTACTGAGTCATAGATAGGAGGGAAATAAATGTCTACCTCTAAGTCCCGAAATATCTGGGTGTATTGTTGGCCCCTGGTCTGGATGTAACTTGTCCCATTTGGTATTTGGTCACATCCCAATTCCTGTGGAATTGGCTGAAAGTGAGCCATGTCCTCATCTGATCTGATGTGGGACTGTTGCACCTAGAAACATTGGAGTGCCTTCCCTTGCCACGTATGCACTGTGGGAAACTCGGGGGAATTTTCTTTCTGACAACCTTTCTATTCTGTGACTAACACACCGTGACAACAGATGGGAGTTTCCCATCAAGCTTGTCATTGTCTTAACCTCCATCTAGGAAATAGGGCACAGATACTCTAACTTCCTGATGCCCAAATTTAAAGAGGATACTAAGTAATTTTATCCTCCCCTTCATACTTACCACTGGGCGAAGGTAGTTGTTCAGGGGAGGTAGGATGTCTGCCTCTAACCTATAGAATATGTCACCTTCTTCTCTCTTTCCCCAAACGGAAGGTATTTTATATCATACGGAAAGTGAGAGGGGCATGCTTGTCAATGATGGTCATTGTTGACTCCAGTCATTTGAGCTTAAGGGGTAGAAATTTGACACCTTTTTTCTCTTTTCTATTCTGATAACTTTATCCCCCAGCCCCAGGGCAATGGTGGCTCTAAAAGCCAAGTAGGGAACAGTCACAAGGTACAAGAAAGTATATGGGAAGAAATAAGTCCCTGGAATCAAATTATATTTCTACCACCCTTTGTCTTTAGAAACTCAATGCTTATACTCAATCATTCATATAGATATTAATGACTTTTAAGCAGATGCCATTTTAAACTGGAATTACTATATTCCAGGCACCTGGATGGAAAGAGAAATATTTGGTCAGTCACGCAGATGTTTCCAGATATTTAGTCTTGTGTATACAATAAAATGGCTGGATCTGCTTCCATTCTGAGCACTGTTCGAAGACTATGTATCAGTTACATAGTACAAAATATTTTACATTTTGAAACCAGTCTAGATATAAGCATCATCCTTGAAGGAATGAGAATTGTAGGGGGAAGTAATGTATTCTGTGACAAATTTAAAAAAAAAACAAAATTATTTTTCCCTTCCAGTGTTCATTTTACCTCATGGCTAGCTGAATTTTTAATTTGGCTGTGACATTCACTTTAATGTATTCATCATATAAAGACTAAAATACGATGCTAGTGCTTTTCCTATAAATAAGAACTATTTCTACATGTCTAAGTTCTTGTGATTACATATTTTGGATGTAAAAATCAGAAAAGTAATTTCAAAAATATGCAAATTTTGTAACCATTTTTTTCATCTTTATTAAATTGAATTCTCCTAAAAGGCCTCATGCTACATTAGCCTCAAATAGGTTCTATATCAGAAAAAGTCAATAATGCCTGGATGATTTAACCATCTGCATCCTAAAATTTTTGCAGAAATTCTTGAGTAATAAGTATTTTGACAAACACACATATTTTATGTTTTATGAAAACTGCAACCTCTTTTAGGGGACATAGAACAATTTTTAAAGGCAAAAACAGGTTTATACCATAATCCATCACTCAGCTGTAGCTATAAAATGGTTATTTATAAATTGCTTAACCTGGTTGCCTTATTTAATGGTTATTTTCATTATTTACTGGATTAATGTTGTAAACACAGTATTGATTCAAAGAGCAATGCTTTTCATAAAATATATCTGACCATAAAATTGAGCAGTAAAAGTTGAAATATAAAAAATCCTAGATCAGTTTTATCATTCCTTTAGCAACGTACACAAACCTTGTAGCTTTAGAGTTATAGACACAGGGGACAATTTAAATATTAGATTCACATATTCTCAAATACCATCATCATTAGTAGCAATTATCCTATTGAATATACTTTAATACTGTACTTTTAAAGAAAATATTTTAATTTAGAATATTCCGTGTGCCTGCTTAATAAAAACTCATTGCTTGTATGCAAAGAATATACATATTGAAATACAACTTTCAAAATTATTTTGCCCAATCCTCTCAATTTAAATTTATGAATGCTGAGACTCAGAGAAATTGATAAACTTGTCCAAAGCATCATAATATGTAATTAACTAATTTAATTTTTTTCTACTTTACACACATCCCGTTGTGCCTATACACACACATACAACCTATGGCAGTTTTAAAATTGCTTATTTAGCGGTGAGTTATTATCCTATTTCTCTTTCTTTGAATGAGGTTTCATTCCTAACATAGTTTGCTCTGTGTATTCAAATCACCATAAAAGTATTTTAATGAACACTCCTGTATTTGTTTGGCTATGAGGGATTTCGGATACTCATAAAATTTGAATTATTTCCAAAATGTCTCTTCCATAGATCTTTCTTTTTATTCCCACTGCAAACTTAGTCCTGACCCTCTTAACTTCCCTTCTATATGCTGCAATGGTAACCTTATTGGTCTCCCTTTCCAATCAATACTACACACTGCTGCTAGAGTTATTGCCATTCCCCTGTTGTAAAACATCCACTTCTTACTGCTTAGAATAAATGCCAATTACTTAGCCTACATTTAAAGCTCCCCATTATATAACCCCAACCCATATTTCAACCTTCTCCCTCTGCCTACGTATTCACACGCCCTAACTCCTGAGTCACACTCAGCTACCTATTTGCCATTCCTCATGTTTGCCTAGGTGTTTTTCCTGTTGATTTTGATTCAAGTTTTCTCTTTCATCTGAAATTATGTAGTAGATCCATTTATGATCTCCATTTATACTCCATTTATGAGACAAAGTCTCACTTCCTTACAAACCAGTCACAAATGTTACTATTTAGAATTTATCTTCTCTCCTATACTGTTATAAGATTGTTTCAATGTTAATCAAGCACATGTTAATCTCTTACTAAATTTATTCATGTATAAGTTGTCTTTGTCCCTAAAATAACAGCACAGGGAGGCGAGAGAAAAATTCCATTTTGCTTTTGCTAATCCACAGTGTCTTCAATGACATATATTTGTTGATTTAATTAATTTGATTGAAAATTCAGGTGATTTTTAAATAAATTACGTTATGTACATTCTTGTCCCCTTAAAATGCTGTGCCATATGATCTATCTTTTTCTCGATGATGATTCAGGACAACATCTACTAACATTACTGTTTTGAGTTATAATGCCCTCAGGAACCACAAAGCCATGTCAAATTCTTTGTCCCTAGAGTAAATAGCTACAAACTGCAGAGATTTGATTCAGGAAGTTCTATATCCTGGGGACTCCTTCTGCCGCACTTTATTTTAATCAATTGCCTGGGGGTAGGCCTGAAGGTGTTACTCTCCCTCTCCTACAGAATAAACATCAAGGTCTTTGTAGAAGCAGTTTACTTCTAAGACTTACTGCCCTTTCTGATTGCTGGATGTTGCATTGCCTCCAAAAATTAGACTTTTTCTCTATGAGAAATAAGAAACAACTTCTTTAAGTTTGGGGCAAAAAAAAGCTGGAATTTGAGTTTTGATAGCCCCACTTCTCATTGGGATGGATGCTGTCATTTTCAGAGAGCAGGGGAGACTACACCGAGGGCTAGTGTTCTCAGGAGGGAGGGACAAGTGTGCCACTGTGTGGCCCATTCTGTCACCGCCCCCCTTTCATGTGCATAGAAATGGAGTGGGACATCTTTCTGGTGGTAAACACCCTTAGTTCAACAGCCTAGCTATTATTGCTTCCCTCTCAATAGAAGGGGAAACTATTTCACTACTGTTTTGTCGGTTGAAAGGTCATGAGGCATTAGGTCACCAAAGCCCTCAAGAGACATAAAATATAGCAAGGGTGAGAATCCAACGCCAGCAGAGAGAACAGGGATTTGATTTCCTGTGGGAACATCCAGTTATGTTCCAATCCTTCCAATTATGTTCTCTGCCTTCCCCAAAGTTATAATTTCCTTTCGTTTCAATAGTAGCTACTGTTCATTTCTTTTTGGCTTTTCCTTCTTGTACTTTTCCAAGCAGCCTCGTTTTTTCCAAGTGGACGTTTCTTTCTCCCTCAAAAATCAAGAGATGTATTGATTTCATCTGAGCTATCAGGGTAATATAACAATAATATTTTTGCTTCAGTTTTTTCACAAAATTTGTATTTAAATATTTCTTGTCAGAATTTTTCTCTTGAACGAAATTCATTCTTGGTGGCATTTGGGAGCACATGAAGTACATTCACAGAAGGAAAGAGAAGTACCTGCTCATTCCCCTCCTCCATTTCCTCTTGGAGCTCAGCTCTTGCCAGAAGAAAATGTTTTTCCCGAGCAGTTTTTATGTGGTCATAGATTGAGGTCAGGCACTGCCTTTCTGCTTCTTCAAAAAAATTCTTTCTGAATAAAAGGTTACAAGCCCAGAAATCTAGAATCTGTTCTTGTTCTGTTTTTGTTGCCAACTCATAGTGACCTTAAGTAAGTCACTGATGTGAGCCTCAGTTTCTTTCTTGGTCAAATGGACATAACCATCTCGACTCCTATATCATGAGATTGATGTAAAGACCAAGTGAAATTGTCAAAAAAATCTATAAAATATTAAGTGTAATAATGAGATAATTTATGTGACCATACTTCCTAAACTATAAGGAGATGTGTAAGAGCAAATATGCTTATTGATTGTAATTGTTTCCTAAGAGTCCTAAGAACCTTGGCTCATGTGCAAGGGCAGGAACAGCAATACTGCACACTTCGTTGCCACTTTCCTGTCTTTGCTCCACTACACTTGTCTACTGCATGTCCTTCCAAAAGGCATTCTTCTCATGATGGCCCAGCCAGTTTCTTGCCTGCAGCCATAAAACTGAGCTTATCTCAAATGCAAATACTTAGGTTCAGTAAATACAGAGATATTCCTGGAAACTCATCCAAAATACCTCCATCCTCTGGGACTCAAAGGCCCTCATGATATTTTGAGACTTATGCCTTGTGGTTAGTTGAAGCTCACATGACACGCAGATCAGTGGAGGAGAGAAAAAATTCACCAGCTTATATCTCCCTGGTAGAATTACCTGTTATTCTTTTGGAAAATTGCAGTGTCAGAAAATCTGTGAGCGATTGAAGTATATCTTGTACTTTATATCTAAAGAAGCTTTATATGTGCGGAAAGCCTGATATGTTCCTAGTTAATTTTGGTCTGGACAGATGGCTGGCTCCCTGCCATGTGGTAGTGCCAAAGCAATAAAGTGAATAAAAACTTTGAGGTAAATAATGGTTTTGCCTCTTTCCCAGCCCCTATCAAAATTTCCATTTATACAAGGCAAACCCCAAGAACATGACTCTGATTTCGAATTGGCCTGGAGGGTAGATCATTACAGAATCACTGAAACTAGCATTATTGTTTCCTCCATTGAGAGAACTTCAAAGGTTTGCCATATTGTTTCAGATCCATTTTATATTCACTATTAAAATAGAGATCCCAGTGGGTGGGGTAGGGACAGTATCGCTATGGTTAGTGTTTTGTAGTTTCTCATTTAAATATTTTAAAAACCCCCAAACCAGAAAAAAACAATAAACAACCTATTAGGTAGATTGTATTTTTCACTTACACATTAAAGTAATTAATTTTAAGTAAATCAAGGCTTTAAATTAAAGAATGTACTTAAGAGTCATAACAAGTGAAAGTTAAACCAGGAGGTTAAAGTCCATACTCTTTCCATAATATTACTGTTTCTTTCCTAATTCACAAATAAATTGTGCTTATAAATAGCATATGCCCACACAGGTTGCTCCCATTACATAGGGAAATTGCAACTTTAGTAGTACACTCAGTGCTATTCAGAAATCCTATTTTCCTTCCATGTTTGCTTTATATTTTGTCTGGAGTGTGGCTATTGTGAAATATTTCACTATTTCCGGATCCTAATTATACCTCTAACTTCACAGACACCTCTAGCGGGTAGGGCATATATAGTAACACTAATTTTAATAAATAAATGTGATGTATTTTCTTATTTTTATTATTTTTTGTCTCCTTTGCTACACAGTCACCAAATCTGATCAATTCTAATTTGGCAATGTTTCTTTTGCTTTCTGTTCTGTCCCCATTGTGACTGACTACCCTACTTTAGAAGACTCCTCTCTGGGGTCTCCTTGCCTCCAAACTGAATCTCCTCTAATCTGCCCTTCACATTGATTCCAGGATAACTGTCCTAAAACTCAGGTCAGCTAACACCTTTTTCTTCCTCAGTTTTTCTTTAATGGTGCTCTCTTGACAAAAAGACAAGTCTCTGCCACGGCTTTGAAGTTCTATGGTCCGAACCTCAACATCCATCCCAACCTCGTCTCCCTCTCTATCGCCCCACATACTCGACCCTACGGCTTTTTCACCTCATCTGTAGTCACAATAGTTCCTGATGCTGGAAAACTTCCCCACTTCTGCTCATTCTATTGAAAGACGTCAAGACCCACCTCAAACATCGCAATCTCTATGGAGGCTATTTTTATTCTTTCTGTTCAGAAATAACTGATCTTTTTACAAAGTATAAACAGCCTGTTGCTTATTTAGTTATAGTTTGTTACTGCAGTGTGAATGCTTGTCCCCCCCCCCCCCCCCCGCCAAGCTCATGTTGAAATTTGATCCCCATTGTTGTAAGTGGGGCCTAATTGGATGTGTTTGGATCATGGCAGTGGATTCCTCATGAATGGCTTGGTGCTGTCCTTGTGGTAATGAGTAAGTTCTTGCTCTATTAGTTCCAGAGAGACCTGGTTGTTGCAAAAAGCCTGGCACCTCCCTGCTCTCTCTCACCATGTTATCTCTGCACATGTGGCTCCCCTTCCCTTTCCAGCAAGATTGGAAACTTCCTGAGGCCTCACCAGAAGCAGATGCTGGCACCATGTTTCATGTACAGCCTACAAAACCATGAGCCAAATAAACTGCTTTTCGTTCTAAATTGCCCAACCTCAGGTATCTCTTTATGGCACACGCACAGACTAAGACACCTGTTAAAAATTAGTTGTTTACATGCCTGCCTCTTCCCCTAAATAGGAAGTTCACTGAGAAGGTTAAAGAGTTAGCCATAACCTATTGCCAAGAGTTCAGACTCCAACCCAGACAGATCTGGTTTGAACCCCTATTCAGCCACTTACTTTTCTAGTCCTTGTTTTATGGCCTTTTGCTTTGTTTTTTCTCTTTTGGAAAATCAGAATATTATCTACCTTTCAGGTTTATTGCAATAATTAAACAAGATGGCATTTAAAGAGCATCTGCACTTTGAGCTCCTTATACAGCATGTTGAATTGAGGGTGAATCATGAGCAGCAATAAGACAGAGTGGCATTCTAGGTGAAAAGAACAAGGTTCAGTGTCAATGCATATGCAAAACTAGGTATGTCCCAGGATCACTAAGCAGAGTTTGTGACCAGAAAAGAGTGTGCTTATGAGCAGTAAACAACTAGCTTACACAGTTTGTGTGAGGTCATATTGTGGAAGCCAGGTTGAGTTTAGACTCAATATTGTAGGGATATTTTAGGGAAAAAAAGGAGGGATATAATTTAGGATTTGAGAATGATTGGTCTGATTGTTATACACTGAATAAAATATGAAGGGTGGAATATGAGGTCAGAAAAATCAACTAGTCAGTGGTTGAAGTAAATCAGGCATAAAGGAAAGAAGGCCTGAAAGAAGGTGATAGCACCTGAGGATCTGTAGTTATGCTCTCTGTTGTGCCAATAATTGCTTACTTTTATTTACTCTAGATGTAACCTCTCCTAGGCAAGCTTCACAGAGTGTCTACATGCTGTACTTGCTAACCTAGGCATGTGCTACAGCCACGTTCACTCTAACGATATCTTTTTCTGTAGACTTGAGTGATCCCTTTCTCAGTTGAGATCATTCTACATCGAGGGAGTCACATATGTGCTAAGCTCTCTTCGAATGGCTCCTCCTTTTGTTCCAATTTAGTTTTCTTCTTCCAGCTATTTCCATGTTTAGATATCTCACATAATAGATAGCAGGGGAATTAATCATTTTTCTCATAATATGTTAATTGTTTGTTTCTAATTTTTCCTAATTTATTCATCTATTTGAAAAATTTCTATTAAATGTGTATCAGGTGCCAATTATTATTCTGATCACTATAAAAGCAGTAGTTAATAAACATACCCCATCTCTACTCTCATGAAAGAGGCCCAAGTCTATTAGGAAATTCATCAGGTTGTCTCTCTTATCCAGATCATTCATTAAAATGTCAGATTTGCTCAAGTGATAATTTTAGGATGCCTTAATCTAAATTTTAGTCACTCAATTTCCCATTTGTTTTGCTTCCCGTCTTTTTTGATAAAATGTCTCCTCACTCCCATTTTTGTTATACCACAAACCCTTATTTTTTTAGATATGGAAGTGTATCAGAGGGTGATGAAAGTCTACATGAATCATATTATTGGTTTTCCCTTTCCACATGTATATTAGGTTGCAGCAAACAGTCCACATTTTTAGGGGGATGAGATTACATCAATTATTTTAGCACAAATTAGAGTAGACTGAGAGGGTGGGCGATAGCTTCTAAATTACAATCAAAGACACATCTGAACTGGAAATCATATTCAGTCCTTCTGAAGTTTGTGACCTTGGGCAAGTTACTACACATTCCCAAGCCTCAGAATTCTCAGCTGTAAAACTAGAGAATAATACTTAACCCACCAAAAGTTCTGTAATATGATTAAATGATGTAATTTATGAAAGTGTTTATACAGTGTCTAGTACATAATGGGAACCCAAAGTACCTATTTTTATTACTAATATTTCAGTTTTTAAGCTACAATTTTGTTGGAGCCAACAAGAATAAAGGACATTAAGAAGGAAATCCTGCCACATGAGACAACATGGATGAAACTGGAGGACATTATACTGCATGATTCCACTCATGTGAGGTGTCTAAAATAGTCAAACTCATAGAAGCAAAGAGTAGAATGGTGGTTTCCAGGGGCTGGGAGTGGGGTGAATGGGGTGTAAGTTTCAGTAATGCAAGATGAATAAGTTCTAGAGGTCTGCTATAAAATGCAGTGCCTATAGTTAACAATATTGTGTTATGCAGGTAAAAAAATTTAAGAGAGTAGATTTCATATTATATGTTCTTATCATGAAACAACAACAATAATAAAGAGCATGAGGAAAATTTTGGAAAAAATGGATATTTTTTACCTTGATTGTGGTGATGATTTCATGAGTGTATGTATCAATCCAAACTCATCAAATTGTACACACTGAATAGGTACAGTACAGTTTTGTGTATATCAATTATACCTCAATAAATTTGTGTTTTTTTTTTAAAAAAGAACATTAATGTGTTTCAAGAATTATGGTGAAGTGGGAAACAAAAGTGATGAGATGTAACCCAACTTTTATGAAATTCCAATGTCTAATGGAGGATCCACACTCATAGATTAGATTGTAAGGTTTCCTACAGTTGGCAACTGGGTCTATTTTTGTACACCATTGATGACTCTCAGCACTGATCACAGTGCCTAAAACAATTATCTGTGAAAGAAAAATAAGGAGGGAAAGAAAAAAAAGAAAAATACATAAACATTCAAATTCTCTTACAATATAAGCTGCAAAGTATATGGTAAGGTAAATGTAAAATACTACAGATAAGAGAACAACTGATCAACTGCACATGGATCAAACATTACAACAGTTTTGGACTAATTTGATCACTTGCTAGATATAAAATTAATGCGGAATAGGGAGTCATCAGTGCCCTCTCAAGAACTTCTAAGAATCAAGATTCTACCCTACTTCCAAAGTAACAAGCTACTCTGAGCAGTTTCCTGGATGCTGTTCACAAGCCTCTGGGTCAAAGACAAAGGACAGATTTTTACTCACAGCAAAATTAGTAGTTAGAGTATCAGCAGTTGTGTAAGTTCCCTGAACCGAAATGCCCACAAGTAAACACAAAGAAGGCCAGGTTACACCTGTACATGCAACATGATCTATGTCATAGTAGAGAAACTCTGGGCTTAGAGAACTGGAATGTTAAGATTGGCAGTGAATATGTCTTCTCTTTTGGTCTACAGGAAGACACTGTACCTTCCAAGACTCTGAGCAAACCTGCCCTGCCTTTGTCCCAGAGGAAACACAGCTTATGTATTCAAAAGCTATTCAGTGTAGAAATATGCTTAAAAAAGATAACTGGGCAAAGGCAGTCAATATCTTTGCTAGCAAGGCTTGCAGAAGCATGAGAGACTCATAAAATTGTCTCCTAACACTTCCTTTTTTTAGTTCTATGCCATAAACCCACATGTAGTACATGAAATGGTTCTGATTTATATCCTTAAGGACAACCCGTATATGGTCACACAGGTAGGGGCAGGCCACAGAACCATCCCACAGGGGCAGATTTACCACGAAGCCAGTGAAGCCTCAGCTTCTGAGTTCCCTATCTCTTCCAAGACCCTGAATTTAATTTTAATAATTTTGTGTTTGTTTTAAGAGGTATCCCAAAATTACATAAACCTCAGGCTCCAAAAAATCTGGATCCACCAACCCTTGCCACGTGAACACAACTCTTACTTAAAATGAGTGTGGGGGGGCATGTGCTAGAAAAGACAGCAGATGTGACTTCTGCCCATTGAAAAAGTGCTGCAAAGTGTAGCACTGTGAACTCTAGTAATGTTTCGTTATTGAGTATAAAATTTATTAAAGAATAGTCAGGAAATTTTATGTAGACAGAAAAAAGATGTTTCTTAAAAGTATTTCTAATGTAACAGCCTTTAATGTTGCTTTTAAAATAGAAACACATGGTAATAAAATGTCTTTTATTTAGTGTATTCCACATAGGTGAGCTCTACCTATCTTTATTTTCTCTTCTAAAATCCACTGTCCTATTCAGAATCATCTTCAGTTGACATCAAAGCATCCAACAATCTAAAATGTTTTTATTAAGACCTACTTAATAAAATTTTCTTACCATTAAGTGGATCTTGATATGCGTATCTGAGAGATTATAGATAAATATGGGCCTTTTCATAATAAACAGCAACTTAAGACTTCACTGAAGATAAGTCTTTAAATCTGTATCTATTTAGTAATATAATTTTTCCATTAATTTCTTTCCGTATATTCCTTTGGTGGTATATACCCAAAGATCTCCCCCTCAAGCAAGTCAGCTTTGAGTTTAAAAGATGAATACTTAACACTTAAGGCAATGATCATAATCATTTCATTTCTTTAGTTCCATTAAGATTAAAAAAATGCTGCCAAGCAGAACACATATGCCTTTCACAGCACTTGCTACTTTCAGCCTAACTTATTTTTAATTAGAAAGTCATTAGTAAGTCATATCAATGGACTAATTTCTAGCCCAAGTTAAGTACTTATTATTAATTCTTATAAGTCTAAAAAATAAGTTTGGAAATATACATATTTATTTAGTCCATGTTATTTAAAAATATTCTGAAATAAGTGCTAATCCAGGTAGAAAACACACTCAATTTTTTTTTTACTTATACCACTGTTTCTAAATTTAACTCAAATATTTTATATAGTCTGTTAAAATACAAGTAACATTTTCACTTAAAAAGTGGGTCAACACCAGATCTTTTTAATACCATTCTCCAATTAAAAAGGAAATGGTTGATTTTAGGAGTAGGGCAGGAAATATACAGGATGAGCCTGCAGTATTTTGTAGAACCAGAAAGTAAGAAAGTGTTCAACAAACACACACACGCACACACATACACACTCAATGGGCATATGTGAAAAGGAAAGAGAAGCCAGCCAAAAGAGCTCCCAAGGTCCAGAGACAAAATGATACATATACAGTATATAAAAAGAGGAGTAGTAGATTACAACACAAATTATAAAATAAATATCCATGCATCCATACTGATACAAATAAATAATTGAATAAATACATAAATAAATGGGGAAGAATAGACAAATCTTCCTTGCAGGAAGATCCCAAAACTTTATGTAGATTCCTCACCCTCAAGGAGGCAGAACATAACTCCCTTTTCCGTATGTATGAGGCGCACATAGTGACTTCCTTCCAAAGAGTACAACATAGAAAGGGAGGGAAAGAAAAGTAATTCTGTAGCGGAGAACCCCAACGAGTAATACCTCAGACCAATGATCAAAGTGAATAGCAATAGTGATAAGTCATGTTGATAGTATGCACATTTGATGGGATGTGAAGAGAATGGCACTTTACCTCTGTAGTCTTCCTTCTTCCTCTCCAAAACCCACAAATCTGGTCAAATCATGATTTTTAAAAAATCAGAGAAATCCTAATTGAAGGACATTCTGAAAAATAACTGATGCTCCTCAAAATTGTCAGGATTATCAAAAACAAAGTCTGAGAAACTGTCACAGACAAAAGGAGCCCAAGAAGACATGATGACTAAATGTAATGTGGGGTCCTGGATGGGATTCTGGAACAGAAAAAGAACATTAGGTAAGAACTAAGGACACCTGAACAAAATATGGACTTTAGTTAATATTAATGATGTATCAATATTAGGCCATTAATAGTAACAAATATACCATATTAATATAAGATGTTAATAACAGGAAAAAATGGAATGTGGAATTTATGGAAACTTTCTGTACTATCATTGTAATTTTTCTGTAAATCGAAAATTATTCTAAAATAAAACATTGACTAAAACATAGTGGGTTCAAATATTTACTCGTTTTCTAGAAAATAGGGCTCTCTCATCAGTTATAGAATTCAGACAAAGAAACCTCACTGTCTATTAATCCTCAAGTAGTTCTTTAGTAAATACTTGATGAAAATCTTAAATTCTATTTTAAATAGAATTGTCACTTTCTGTTTCTCTTCTCTTCATTTTCTCCTTTTTATGTATTTTACAGTTTACTTCACTGTAGCATATTTTGAAGCTCCAGAAAGATAATCCATATAAATCTAGTTAGATGAAATAGGAGGATCAAACATTTGAGATTACAATAATTGTAGATGAAAAATGATAGTTTCTGAAAATAGGAATATTGAAAGGAATATTGAAGGAAAGAACTTTTAGAGAGATGAAAAATAAAGCAAGAAGGAGACAAAATGTTCCCTGATGTAAGGCACACTGTTATTATATTTGTAATTCTATATTCATTATAAGGTATTATAATTCATGATTAATATATGGTGGTCAAATGTCTACTATACATATAAAGAATTAATAAATACCATTAGACCTCATGAAATTGCCAACAAAAATAATTAAATGTCATACAATTGATTATGGATGGCAAAAATGAAAATGTCAGATAAAACCAACTCCGATAAGGACATGGAGCAACTGAAACTCTCCTACATTGCTAATGGGAGGTATAAATTGGTACAGCCAGTCTGGAAAACAATTTACCAGTATCTACTAAAGGCGAAGCTATGCATATGCTACAACTGAGTAATTCCACTCCTAGGAAGATACCCGTCAGAAATGCACGCGTGTGTTCACTAAAATACAGGTTCTAAAATGTTCATATCACTATTCGTAATAACCAAAGCCTAGAAACTACCCAAAAGAAAAATAAATAAGTTATGGTATATTTACACAATGAAATACAATGCAGCAATGAAAATTAACTATCACAGTACACACAATATGGATGAATCTCACAAAAATGTTGAACAAAAGACACACAAGGTTATATACCATACAATTCCATTTATAAAAGGTACAAAAATCAGTGATGCTAATCTATGCTGTCAGAAGTCAGGGTTGTAGGAGAAAGAATGAGGGGCAGCTTTTGGGAACAGGTTACAAAAGTATATTCTATTTGTGAAAATTCACGGAGCTTTATACCTATGATGTATACTCTTTTCTTCTTAAATATCTAAGATTTTTAAAAAATAGTGTTGACAAGCCACCTGGCTGGAGTTATATTCCTCTGTCTCACAAGATGATTTACATGTGTACTCAGATTACATTTTCATACCTTTTATTTACTTTTGTACCTCTGCCTTGTCATATATTTGTTAGGTGAATCAGTAAGAACCTATGTGTGAAGAGAACTATATTATATGAATACATCTATAGTAATGACAATAATGAAAATAGATACATTTTTGTATTTACTCTCTTTTAAATATGTCACTCCATGACTTGTTCTCATACCTCTATACCATTCACCCATTTAGAATTGTCTTTGAGGAGGATGTAGACTCTAACATCAGATATTTTTTAAACCACCTTTTTTTTAGATCTTTAATATATAAGGATGAATTCCTGTTTGAAAGTTGGGATCCATTTCACATGCCTGTAACACAGCCTTTCTAGTAATAACCACAGAGAAACAAAATTGCAAAGTAATTGACTATAGGGGTAACGCTAAAAGCAGATATTAAACAATGCTTAAAAACACTTCTATATTTCAGCTGAATGTTACTGAACAGTCTGAATTTTATTTACTGGAGTCAATAACTATTTTCATAGTAGTTTCATAGTATTTTCATAGTATTTTCATAGTAATAAAGCTAATTGTATATCAAAAGAACAAACACTTAAATTAGAATGACCACAGGATTTCCTTGAAAACATAGCAGTTAAGAGCTTATTGATATAACTTAGATAACTAAACATCAATAATAATAATTTACTCTATGTGTAGCAGGTAATAGATACTGTGCTGAATACACTATACACATTATCTTATTTAAATCTCATAAATTCTTCACCTTTTTAAAAAAATTAGATAACAAGAATAAAGTTTACAAAGATAACTTAACTGACCTGGTATTTAAACATGTATTTGCCTCATAAAGTCTATGTCCTGTATAGCCAAATATATCCATTGAATATATTCATTTCCTTCAAAAATCACTGATCAACATGAACAAAATATAAATGTTTTATGTCTTCATGAAACTTAAGTTCTAAATGCATTATTTATTTTGGATACCTAATAATAAGTCTGAACCTAAGACTGGACAAATAAACTCAATAGTAATTTTTATAGTCTAATTTCTTAATAAAAGCAAGTAAATATTTATTAGCCCAGAGGCATACCTATCTTAAGTAAATATCAATATAGATATCTCTGAGTTTTTATGCAATCATCTCTTTGGAGACACATTTTATTATGCCTTGACACAGTGCACTGGATCTGTAGCCCTGAGAAATTATTGTTACTACTTCTTATCTCTGCAAGCTGATTACACATCTCCTAGGGAGCATTGTTCTGGCAGCTTGTGGGTCCCTGCAGTACTGGCCCTGATTGCCCTGGACAGGAATACCATAGGCAGGTTTCAGCAAGTACAACCATATAGGTTGGCCTGGGTTTATCTTCTATTACCTGGGGTTGTCCCTGAGAGAAAGCCATAGTTCTTCTTGAGATTACCCATGGGGAATCCTTTTAAATTATATATTCAAAAAACGAGGAAGGGTGGGTGTGGGATAAAAACTTACCTATTGGGTACAATGAACACTATTCTGGTGATGGGCACACAAAAGCCCTGACTTAAGCATTATACAAGATATTCATGTAATAAAAACACTTGTACCCCCTTAATCAATATTTTTAAATGAAAAAAATTAAATTATTCTTTTGCTCCAAAAAAAATCACACTTTCACATTTCATAGTCTTTGGCCTAAAGTCAATTGCTATTTTATAGTCAACTTGAATTGACTGCTCTTAATGTAATGATAGAGAATTCATCCAATTTGTGGGACAGTTCAGTGACAAAGGGAGAAAAAGTCTCACAAAATTGTTGATGAAGAGGGATCTCAGGACCCCCAGAAAGTATATTTTCCCAGAATCCTTAACAAAACATGCACTGTGTAGGTTGCTGTAATGATTAAACGACGTTATAAAATTCTTAACTCCTTGTCTGAGACAAGAGACCAATAAATGATAGCTATTGTTTTTACATTTTCTCAATTTCTTCTCCATAATTGCCTTTACCAACTTTCTCTAACTGAAACCTGTGTTCTCAGGAATTTCCTCGGCTGCCTGTTTGTGTGTGTGTTTCTTCTCATAAAATCCTATTGGTTCTACAGCCAAAAAAATATTGTGCACTTAGTCATTTCTTACCAAATCCACCAGCCATTCTGATTCAAACATTTAGCATCTCATACATAAATTAATCTGGTAAACTCTTAACTGGTCTCCTTGCTTTCACTAAAACTCCCTTCTCTTCTTTTTCTACAAGAGGTCAAGATGATGTTTTGAAATACAAATCTGATTATCTATTTTCCTTGCTTAAAAATGTTCAGTGACTCCTCTTTGCTATAGGAGGACACTCAGTTCTTTATCATGGCCTTTCTCCTATCGTAATTTCTACTCCAGACACACTGGCCTCTCTGTAAGGTCCTCCAGTGCACAAGGAACCTCCACTTGACAGCCGAGAAACTTCTATTACCTTTTCTTGGAAGCCCCATTTGACAACTCTGTCTATATAATATCTTTTATGCTTCAATTTTAAGCTTTAAATGTGTCTTTTGGTCCCCCTTTCACCTCTAGTTAGACCAGGATTCCCTGTTTATAATCCAAAGGCACCCTTTACAATTGCCATTGATGGCCTTCTGAATATGCTACCCCCAAATTTATGCACCTTGGCATATTAACTACTTTAACCTGAAGGAATCTGAGAAATGGCAGGAAGACTCTCTGATCTTCCCTGCCCTTCTTCCCTGAAGTAGGTCATAAGATTCTCATGTAAGAGGTGCCTTTCCTATACCCAGAATAAAGGAGCAGACACCGACAGAAATCTGAGCAAACGGGCCTTGCTAAATTTCCCTGTTAATTTCCCTTAACTCATACTCCTTTTTGTCCTATTACATTTTTCCCTGACTCTCCACTCTTCATTAAACCTAGTATAAAAACACTCACGTGTAACTGTTTCTTTGGGTCTTTGTTTCTTATGAAAGCTCCTGTGTCATATAAAACTTATATTAAATAAATTGGAATGTTTTTCTCTTACTAATCCATCTTTTGTTACAGTGGACCCAGCTGAAAACATAGAAGAGTAAGAGGAAAAATATTTTTTCTACCCTATACCATCAATTCTTTATGTATGCATTTGCTTTGTCTTATATCAATCTTCCATGCTAGCCTCTGAGTTCCATCAATTTCAGACCAAAAAGACAAGTGGTTCCTTGTCTCCTCACCTAATACAATTCAGGGCAAATGGTAAATGCTCAAAACTATCTGATGGATGAATGAAAGTATAAAAACTAGCTATTTAGAAGCCAAAATCAGCTTATTTATGCCAGCTTCTTCAGTACTCTATGATGAAAGTATTTACTTATTTCCAAAAGCTGGGCCAACCTAATACTAAAACAAGCCATCAGTTATGTAAATACACATCATTATTAGCATATTATTAGGTATAAGGGAGATTTTTAAAACTGGCCATTTTTGTCTATTTCCCAATGATAATCATTTCAACATAATTAGAATGAGATATTTATTAAAGTTTCTATGACATACAAGATAACATCTATTTGTCTGAAGATAAAAGCAAATTATATCAAATATATACACACACACGTGTGTGTGTGTGTGTGTAGTTGTATTTGCTTTCTAGGGCTGCTGTAAAACAATATCACAGAGTGGGTGGATTAAATAACAGAAATTTATTTTCTCACAGTTCCAGAACTTGGAAGTCTAAGAACAAAGTGTCAGCAGGTTTGGTTTCTCTTGAGGACTCTCTCCTTGTCTTGAAGACTCTCTCCTTGTCTTGAAGACTACCTCCTTCTCACTGTGTCCTTGTGTGGCCTTTTCTCTGTGCGTGCACATCCCTAGTGTCTCTTTCTCTTTTTATAAGGACATCAGTCATATTGGATTAGGGACCCACCCTTATGAACTCATTTAACCTTAATTACCTCTTTAAAGGTCCTATCTCAAGAATCACTTTGGGGGTTACGGCTTCAACTTATGAACTTTGGGGGGGGGACAAAATTCAGTCTATTAAAAAAAGCCAAAATTCTTCCTTTGTCTCATAAACTGTTACCAAAAGTAGACGAAAAAAAAAAATCCACCTGAGTAGCAAAACAGTGCTATCAGTTACAGTGAGTATATGCTACTGAGTCCTACAGTGTTTATAAGGCCCAGCAGAATTCATTTTTTGAGGTTGTGCAATGATAATGACAAACTTCCCTCATTATTATTATTGTACTTGACTTTCTGCTAACATAAGTTTATTTTTTTTAAGAAACCCAGCAGATCAATGTTGTAAATAATTATCACTGTTCCTGTGTGCAGACTAACCCCTAGGGCCACACAAACAGTGCATGTCTTTTTTTTTTCATGCTGTCACTGCCTTTTGATCCTGGGAGCTCTGCCATTCTCTTGGGTGGATGATCTGAAAGCTGACAAAGTAACAAATCCTAAAATTAAGTTTAACATTGTATTTGCCATTTATCTCTCAGAAAAAGCTGTCATTTCTAGTTAAAATTAAAGGCGTATTTTTACATAAAATTTTCAGTGATTTCTTATTTTAAAAAATTAAACATATTTCTTTATTAACTGCCACTTTCAAATCTCCTGATAACTAGACTATACATCACATCAAAATTTAATGGTTATTTATTTACTTAATGGAATATTACTGTTTAGAATAACAGATTTCTATCCCCAAACTCATATTTAATATTCCCTTAGTGTTTTCCCGGTTGAATTACCAATCCTTACTCCCAGATATCTTAACCTTAATCATGTTCATTTCAGTTATGTGCTCTGAATACAAATAGCTCGTTTTGCAACACAAGCAAATAAATAATTTTATCTTTTTCTTCCTCTTCCCAGCCAAGTTTCTTATTTTGCAAATCTACCTTTCACATATAACCCTAGTTCAGTTTCTATAGACACATGGTTGTCAAGTAATTGTGAACATATGTTTTATGTTTTAGCCTTTGCAACAATACCTCATTTACACCTTTGAACAAAGAAGTATCCCCCTAACTTGGGTATTATTATTTTACCATTATAATTTGACAATCATATATCTCTAATTCTACATCTGCTTAAAACGTCATTTTTGTCTTTGCCATTATAGAAGAAAGTCTTTTAATCCACTCCTCTGGGTACAAGAGCCCAAATGTCTTATCAAAAGCCAATAAGAGTGTTTTTATTGTGTGTTTCTGTTTCTTAGGTGCTATTATTTTACTGCTTTCAGAAAGCAGAATGTTTTTCATCCCTCTTCTCTGTCACCACTTCCATGGAAGATTTTTCATGGAAGTTGAGGATGTTCTGCTCCTTTGTTCGCTGCTTCCTACTACCTGGTTTGCAGAGATTGGGAGGAGGAGGAGGATGGAGATACAAAAACAATAGTTTCCAGAGATATGCTCCCAATTTGGGAATTTCTTTGTGATATTGCAGATATTAGGCAATATATGGATACTTTGGGGAGGCACTGAAGTATAGCGCTGGGGTTCCCAACCATTTAATACACGAGGACACTCTTACAATATGAAAGAAAAAAAGTGAGTTCCCACATAGTATCTGTATATTTAAGATATTTTATAAGAAAATACATGATAAAAATTATTACACTCCAGAATTTTGAAATAGAATTGTATTCTATCAGACAATAGCATCCACACACTTTTGACAGTTTGTACACATATGTGAAGGACATATTGTGTATTCACTCAACAGGTTATCTTTCTATCTGAAGTCTTGTAACTCCTGCAGTAGTGATTTAGTTCCTGTCCTCACCCACATCCTCAGATTTGAAGGTCACAACTTGGAAATAAGTGGGCGAGGAAAGAGTACTGAACTATATACTCCCCTTTGGCTGTGTGATTTAGGGCAAATTACTAACTTCTTAGGTCCTTGAGTTTTGTGAGACTTAAAATTAAATAAGATAATGTGCATTAATTTCCTCTATGTACTATCAAACAGGATATAAATGCAAGGTAAAATTATCTCCAAAAACAAAAGAAAAAAGTGCGTAGGAGATATCCATGTGATGTGATCAAGAAAGCTAAAAATCTCTGGCCAGCTCCTTTGGAGAAACACTATTTTTGAAATATTTTGTGGATGGCATAACATGCTTTCTGGAATCCTTCTCCATGGCCTGAACTTTCTTCTTTTTGGGACAGTGAAAGCAGAGTGGGGCATCAAGTCTTTGCTTCCAATAATGCCACAGAAGTTTGATAATGTGCCATTTCAATGCCTTCCCAAAATAGTTTTACCCTGGTTTTCCAATGAAACTCATTTTACTCACAAAAAAGCACAAAACAATCCTCAATGCTATAAGCATTTTCTTTGGAATATCATTGAAAGAACAAGTGAAAGATGTGAGAAAAATTTCATTTCCTTTCTTGTTATAGTTTGGAAAATGAGCAGAAAAAGTACAGTTTTCCATTGATAAGATCATGCCATGCATTGAACTAAATCTATAAATTAAAACAAACACCTCAGTGTTCAAAATATGTGTGTGTGTATATATATGTGTATGCGTGTGTGTGTGTATATACATGTATCTGTGTGTGTATATATATATCTGAAATGTACCAAGGTCTTTCTTGAGTATACCATGTGAAATATAAAATTTAATTTAGGCTACTTAGGATCACAGTTCTAAGTGTACTTACCAAAATATAAAATATTTACACTGTTAGAAACAAAATCAGATTATACATTAATGGATATGATTTGTGAAGGGACAATAACTATATGGTTTTCACTTCAGTAAATATTGAACCAAT
The DNA here is from genome assembly GCA_023783475.1 of Daubentonia madagascariensis. Taxonomy (NCBI): domain Eukaryota; kingdom Metazoa; phylum Chordata; class Mammalia; order Primates; family Daubentoniidae; genus Daubentonia; species Daubentonia madagascariensis. Next base: position 14,775,882 of record JAKFHU010001684.1, on the reverse strand, counting down.
TTAATGAAATTACCAACAAAGGTGTCATTTAGTGCCTATGAGATCAAAGGTGTGTCATGCATGGAGTGACATGATTTGTCACCTGGGCATTGGTCTACTAGCAAACACAGTGCAACCAAGTCCACTGACTCATTTATTGAGAACATTATGAAACCAACCACTGGTAACGATTTTCAATCATTGTTGATCTAGGCCAGATTTGAACTGCTGACCTGTAGGTGCAAGATCCCATATCCGGCTTCTCATTGCTTATAGTTAAGATTGTTCCACTGCAAATAGTCTTGCTAAAAAAAATATTTAGAAAGGGGGTATGTATTGCTTCAGTGTCTTCAAAGGACACCCTTAATATACTGTTTCAAAATGTGTCTGTCTCACTAATTTGCTTCAGTGATTTACTCCCATTATTAATATTCAGAATTCTAAAAAAAGGTATGTTCTATGCAAAGAAGGGATTAGGGGATTGAATCAACCAGTCCTGCTGTGAAATATAATCAGTATTTCCCTATGATTTAAATTTTCCTATAGAATGATGTGAGAGAGCAATTTATGAAAATATGCATTTCTATAGGCAGTCTTATTTGCAATTTATTTAAAGGCTACCATATCTCTTCCAAATTCAGCAACTGGAAACAAACTGAACAGAAGAACAATATTTCACAAGTCTTGTAACATTGACAAACCAAATGTTAAATGTTTCAGAAAAAAGATCAGAAACAAAAGGTATGTGTAAATAGATGAAAAAGACATTTATAGCTTTTGCCCACCCAGTCTGTGCCTCCTTCAGAGGACATTCTCATAACTTGGAAAGGGAATATATAGATTACCCAGGAGCAGTGATTAATTAGACGTAACTCTCAAAGCAAGCCAAATAGCTGAACACTTTTGAGAAAGGGATTTCATGAACACACTATTATCATCATCATGCTAAATTGTAAAATTCTTTTTCCATATGTAAAGATCTTTTCTCACACTTTGTAAAATTATTTCCTGACCCTTCTTTATGGATATGGTATTACTTTTCTTACTACTTGCATGACTTTCTGGGAAGCCCTGCAGACACAAATTCCTAACCCATAAGTTTCTGCAGTGCCAGAGATTTTTTTTTTCCAAATATTCAGTTACAGACAGTGTAATTCTTGTAAAACTGTGTCCCCACATGGTCTACTGTAAAAAGAATATCACATTGAAATGACTCAGTTCAAAAGAAATTCTTTACAGGCATCTCTTTGACACTTGAAGGAGGTCTAAGTACTTGGTACATGGTAACTCAGTAAAATATTTCTTTTCTGATTGTAGAGCAACTAAGCTCCAGAAGTTTCTCAATGTCTACCTTATAAAAACAAGTTTTCAACTTCAATCCATCTTATGCCTACCATCTTGTGCCCTAAGCCTTGTTTCCTTCTCTATTATGCAAACTTCCAAATACTGAGAATCGGACAAGTCATATAACTTTCACTTCTGTGCCCTTTTTAGAAATGCAGTTAATCTACTGCCCATCTTTTAAGAAAAAAAAAATCAGAGCAAGTAGATTTTTCTTGTCTCTTTTCAGATGCTGAAAATCTGTGGGCTGGAGAATGAGGGTGTATGCAGTGTTAGGCTATGGGTTATAGGTTATGCTGAAGGCAGGCACAATGCATTTTATGTCCCATACATGTGAGTAAAACTCAGGTTAAAAGAAACATTATTTTTCTGTCCAACAGCAAGTTTCAAAAGAGGACTATATGGCTTGTAGCCATGTCAGAATACTGGCCTTTTATGTAATTAATATTATTATCTCTACAATAGACAGTTTTATGTTTAAAAGAAAAATATTGGTGACAATTAATTGGTGAACAAATAACAATTATTCAAATATAAACAACTATTATGTGTTGTGTAATGTGCTAAGTTCTTTACCAGGTAAAGTTCATTTTATCCATAATGCAGCCCTGTGAGTAGTATTTTTTTAATTTTTTTTTTTTTTTTTTTGGTGTAGAGACACAGTCTCCTGTGTTGCCCAGGCTGGTCTAGAACTCCTAGCCCAAAGCAATCATCCCTCCTTGGCCTTCCAAAGTGCTGGGATTACAGGTGTGAGCCACCATGCCCAGCCTCAAGTGAGTAATATTTTATCCCAAATTTCATAGATGATGAAATTAGGCCTCAGAGCAAGTTAATAACTTGCTCATAACTAGCGGGGATATGAAATACTGGATTTAAACCCAAAGAGTTTTTGTTTAAAGCCCCAAATTTTAAATACTGTCCAGTCCTCCATGACCACTATGCAGAAAGGAACTCAAACTAACTCCTGATATGGGATGATACAATTTGTGGATAAAATAATAATCGTTCCAGCATTAGTTCAAATTAAGAAGTAATCACGAGACCATCTGCTCCTCCCCAGTCTTACCCTTAATTTGTGCGAATGTAGCACACTCACTTTTACGGTATAATTTAGACTCCCGCTCAAAATCTTTGTTGAAAGAATAAAGTCCCTTTTAATTCTAAATGCGAAGACTTATGTCAGGAATGAATACAGTCTCTGCCTCAAAGTGTGCAAGAAGAGATTGAAAGCAAGCTAAAACCATGCAACAAGACTGTGTAACTTTAAACTGGTCTAAAGGGGAAATGATGGTTCAGTAATCATTAATGCAGAGGGAAAACGGATTGGGTAATGGTGTCAAAGTGTAACTCTTGGTTGTTGGGAGGAATTTTAATAATGTCAATACAATTCCCTGCCTCAAGCTATGATAGTTGACAATAGTTCCAACTAAATTGTGGTTAAATTATAGTTAAGAGATTTGACATTGCTGCTACTATAAACCTGACCCCGTGGGCAAATGCCTACTTTGTCTTTGCCAAAAGAGAAATCCTTGAACTGGTATACAATTTTGCAGGTCAGGCTGGGTTTTTGAAGTGGAGGTGAAGCTGAACAAATCTGATTAACTGCTTTGAGGAAATGACAGTGACAGCTGACAGGAATAAGGCAGGATGACATAATCCACTTGGATTTTATCAAAGATTTTCCTATTCTGCATCAAAGATTTGCGTTTGAGGTAAGTTTGATACTCTTTTGTTAAAGAAAGGTTATCAATTTTCTTGATCACGAAGAGTAATCAGAGACAAACCAATAAAAATTGGCAGACTCCAAAAGAAATTTCAAGTAATATTAAAACTGAATTTTCTCAATATTCCTCTCAATGCAGTCCAAAAATCTAACTTTTCTATCAACTCTGTCTCCTTTCCATCTGGCATCTGTGAGAGAGCATCTAAATGTTAGAGTGAACATAAAGATTTAGATAATCATTGAAATATTGAAATTTATTAAATAAACCATACTTTTAAAAATAATATATCCTAGGGAATGATATCCCTATAATCAAAATGATTTTTTTTCAAGCTCATTATATTCCCATAACAGTGTAAATTAAGGACAGAGGAAAGCATTAAGTTTGAGTTTTCTTGGTTTTACATGGGGGTGACCCGGGCCATTAAAGCTATTTAAACACCTCTCCTCTGGTATTCAAGATTGCAGCATGCTGTCTTCAGGCAATGTAATGCTGAAAAACAAGACTTTAATGATAAAATAGAGGAACAAAGACACGCTACTCTTGTCAGTGTCAGTAGGTAAATAGCACTAATCTGTCTTCATTATTGCTTTGCATGCTGTAATACCAGGTGGGAGGAGATGTAATATCTTTCACCATTATCCAAGAGCTAAGTACTACGCAGAAACTTAGACAGAATTATCTTTGATCAACAAAAATGTGGCAATCATTTCAACCTGAAAATTGCCTTCAGAAGATTTTGACATCTTTCTGTTAAATTGCCAAGACCTCTCACTTTCCCTCATGGTTATTATTTCTCTAAATTATGAAGATTGTTAGATTTGCATACTCAGTGAGCACAAGCTTCTTCTCAGCCAAGCAAAAACAAAAACAGTAAAACATCTTGATCAGTAGATGTTTTTGATCCCCTTAAAAAGATAAGAATTAATTTAAGAGGTAAGAAGGAAAAATTGGAAAATCAAAAACGCAAGTACCTGTAGTCATAAATAAATCTATCATTTCAATATCAAATCCTCTTGAACAGTTTCATTTCTGACTTCTATATTCTTGATTCATCTAAGAAATAGTATTTTTCTTTTACTTTTGAAATCTTACATGTGACCAAAATTTGCTAAAATTCAAGTAATCAAAATTGGTCCCATGCAGAGTTGTTAAATCAATGACGTCTACCCTTGGGGTCTCCTTTAGTGCCCCCCACAATGCCTCCAGGACATATTCTTTAAATAACCCATACATCCAAAATTGATATCAGTCTCTATTGCTTTCTTCCCACCCCACACAAGCCCCCCTTCTCACCCAAACCCTCACCTGCTGCTCTTCCTGTTGTCCCTATTTTAGTAAGTGGACTCATCAGTCTCTGAATTATTAAAGTAACAAATATGGAATCATCCTTAATTCCACATCCAATCAATGTTTGTCTTATTGATTCTACCTTTTAAGTATTTCTTCTATTTGTCTATTTTACTCTGTTTACATATATACTTTCCTAACTAAGGTTCCTACCATCTCATGTGAGGCAGGTCGGGACATGCTACCCCAAAATATGGCACCTTGGCATATTGAATAGTTTAAACTGAAGGAATTTGAGAAAACTACAGAAGCAGGAAGGTCACTCTCAGGTTCTTCCCTGGAGCAGTTTATATAACCTAGGAAGGATTTTCGTAAGTCCCTCATGTGAGAGTCACCCTCCTTATCCCACAGGAAAGGAACATCCTTATTTCTGAACACAAAGGGTCACAGAGAAAAATCTAAACAACGGGCCTTTCTCCATGACTAGCCATTCATCAATCGTAGCATAAAAATACACGGGCTTAACTGTTTCTCTGGGTCCTCATTTCCTCATGAAAGCCCCCATGTCACATAAAACTTATCTTAAATAAATTTGCATGTTTTTTCTTATTAATCTGTTTTTTGTTATAGAGGCCTTGGCCATGAACCTAGGATGGGTAGAGAAAAACTTATTTTCCCTCCCCTACACATATCCCCTTCAATCTGTTTACCACCAGGTAACCAGGCTACGTTGGTCAAGTAAATTCTAATCATCTTAGTCTTCTTTGTAAACTCTGCAGTTGTTCAGAGTAAAAGCCACATTCTTCTATGTTGTTTGCCAACCCCAGGGAGATTAGGATTCTGCTTAAATTTTCTGTCCCTTTTCTCCACTCTTAGTTCTTCTCCCCATTATTTCCAAATCTATTTAGTACCTAATACAATTAATGAAATTATAAATACACACAGCAAATCTGGTAGCCTGTGAGGAGTCAGTGTGATTTAGTATGTCTTACATGAAGGGTAGAGGCTGATAAAATTGGACCAGTAGGTTAAGATTAATTCACAGAGAAGCAAAAATGACACACTAGAGAACGTGGATTTAATTCTGCAGGAAATGAGAAGGCTTCAAGTTTTTGAACTAAGGAGAGACATGGTCAGTGCTGCACTTTCAGAAAATAAAGCTTAAAGTGATAGGTAAAATTAATTGGGTGGAGCGTGCAAGACTAGATTAGGAAAACAGTAAGGAAGTTATTGAAGTAAATTAGAAGAAAAGTAATGAGGACCTCCACTACGGTAGTGGCAGCAAGAATGGGAAGGAAGGAATCAAACTGAGAGTTATTATGAAGTAAAATCAATAGTTCTTGGCAAGTGATTGGCTGGGGAAGGTGAAAAAGAGGGAAGAGTCAAAGACGACTGAGGATTTCAGCATAATGAGTAGGAAGAAGATGGCACCGTGAAAACCTAAATCATGCTGGAGAAGGAGGAGCATAGTATGTCCTGTGTCAGCCAGATTGGATTTGAGGAACACCGTGACACACCACCCAGGTGATGTTCAGAGGAAGAAACTGAAAATTTGAGGATAATACTTTTGTATGTTAAGTCAAAGATTTGTACCTGATTTTTTTTAAACACATATTCCCTTTTGCTAGTAGGACATTTTTTTTTAACATAACCTGGACATTTATAATTCTGTAAGGGAATACTATTTGAATCATAGTTGGTGAAGTGCAAGGCAGGACATAATTTACAGGGCCCAGTGCAAAGTGAAAATGTGGGTTCTATGGCTCATGTATTACTAAGGATTTCAAGACAGCAACAGTAGAACATTAAACCAAACCCAGGGTCCTTCTAAACACTGGGCCCTGTGTGACCGCACAGCCAGGCCTGTACAAGGGTAAATGGTTCCACCTGCTTGTTTTCGTGATTACTGGGAGAAGAGATTTCAAGGGTCTATCTGTGTCCTTTTGAGATACACTTATAATTCTAATGGGGCACAACCAGCTGTATTCAATTTGTATGTGCTAGGTAGAATCAGAATTAGTCCTAATGCATCTTCTTTGATAGAACTCCTGACACATCTACTATCTATCAACAAAGATAAAAAGATTAGACAGAAAAAAACAAGTTGAGAAAATAAATCTGTTGAAAGAAAAATTCTTACTTTTAGTCAATTTGTCCTTGCTATTATGTTAGATATGTGATACTGAGACTAATATTTTTATCAAAACTGGTATAAAAAATGAAACATATAAATTAGTCAGGTTTTTCCAGAACCAATTCAATTTTTATAGATATATGAGGAGATTTGTTATGGAATTGGCTCATATGGAGGCCCAGAGGTCCCAAAATTTACTGTCTGCAAGCTGGAGGACAAGGAAAACCAGGGATCTAATTCAGCTTGAGTCGAAAGCCTGAGAACCAGGAAAGCCAATGGTGTAACTGTCAGTCTGAGGCCAAAGACTTAAGAACCTGAGGGAGCTGCTGGTTTAAGTCCCGGAGTTCTGATGTGTAAAGGCAGGAGAATATGGGTGTCACAGCTGTAGAAAAGAGAGTGAATTCACCTTCCCTTTGCCTTTTTGTTCTATCTAGGACCTCAATGCCCTCCCACAATGGTAAGTGTAGATCTTTTTCACTCAGTCTGCTGATCCAAATGCCAATCTTTTACAGACACAGCCAGAAATAATGTTTTACCAGCTATCTGGGTATCCCTTAACCCAGTCAACCCATACCATGTGTGGCACTGGAAAACTAATTTGGGAGCACTCACACAGCTAGTCTAAATGGAAACTCTTGCTATTTTATTTATTTTTTAACAAAGAATATCTTGTATACTAGTCCCTCCTTTTCTTTGGTTTCACTATTTGTGGTTTCAGTGACCATGGTCAACCATGGTCTAAAAAATTAAGTGAAAATTTTCAAAAATAAACAATTCATCAATTTTAAATTTTAGGCCATTCTGAATAGCTTTATGAACTTTTGAGCTGTCTCATTCTGTCCTGCCTGGATGTGAATCATCCCTTTGTCCAGTGTGTCCACACTATCAACACTACCTACCCCTTAGTCACTTAGTAGCCAGCTTGGTTATCAGATCAAAAAAACATAATACAGTCATGTGTCCCTTAACGACAGGGATACTTTATGAGAAATGTATCAATAAGGCGATTTTGTCAGTATTTGAACATCGCAGTATGAACTTACACAAATCTAGAAGATATAGCCCACCACCCCACACCTAGGCTATATGGTATAGTCTATCCTTTCTAGGCTACAAATGTGTAGAACATGTTACTGTACTGAATACTGTAGGCAACTGTGATACAATGGCAAGTATTTGTGAATGTAAACATAGCTAAACACAGAAAAGGTACAGTAAAAATACAGTATAAATATTAAAAACAGTATACCTGTATATGGCACTTACCATGAATGGAACTTGCAGGACTAGAAGTTGCTCTGGGTAAGCCAGTGAGTGAGTGGTGAATTAATGTGAAGGCCTAGGTCATTACTGTACACTACTATAAAACTTTATAATCACTGTACACTCAGGCTACAGTAAATTTATATAAAAAGCTCTTTCTTCAATAATAAATTAACCTTAGTTTACTGTAACATTTTTACTTTATAAACTTTTTACATTTTTTAACTTTTTGACTCTTATAATTACCCTTAGCTTAAAACACAAACACATTGTACAGCTATACAAAGATATTTTCTTTCTTTATATCCTTATTATGTAAGTCCTTTTTTCCTATTTTTAGATTTTTTTTTTTACTTTTTACACTTTTTTGTTAAAAACTAAGACACAGACACACATATTAGTTTAGACCTACACAAGATCGGGATAGTCATTATCACTGTTTTCCACCTCCACATCTTGCAGCACTGGAAGGTTTTCAGGGACAGTAACACCCATGGAGCTATAGTCTCCTATGATAACAATGCCTTCTTCTGAACTACCTCCCACAGGATCTGCCTCAGACTGTTTTACAGTTAACTAATATAAATAGTTACTGAGTGTGATTGTTACACTCTAGAATAACAATAAAAAGTATAGTATAGTAAATACATAAACCAATAACATAGTCATTTATTATCAAGTATACATAATTGTATGTGCTATACTTTTATACAACTAGCAGCACAGTAGATTTGTTTACACCAGCATCACCACAAACACATGAGTAATGCATTGCACTATGACATTATAACAGCTATGATGTCACTACATGTTAGGAATTTTTCGGCTCCATTATAATCTTATGGGACCGTGCCATTGTATATGTGGTCCATCATTGACCGAAACATTGTTATGCAGCACATGACTGTATATATAGAGTTCAGTACTGTCTGAAGTTTCAGTTATTCACTGGGAGTCTTGGAACATATCCCTCACAGATAAGGGGGGACTACCATAAATGTTCTATGCTAGGCACTGTTTTAAACCTTTACAAATATTGACTGATTGTTCATGGCAGACCTATGCCCTCCCATTTTAATGGTGAGATAATCAAGGCACATAAAGGTTAATGACTTGCTTAGAGTTATACAGCAAGAAGTGGCAGAGCCAAAACTTGAACCAGGGCGTTCTGGCTCCAGAATTCATATTCTAACATGAAACACTGTACCATTCCCTCAACATGCTTTCGCCTACAAACTGAAGCAGGGCAGAATAAAATGTTGCTTAATTATTTTTTAAAATCAAAGAACAATAATTATTTAATGTACATAAAAATAAGATTTGACTTTTGAGAAAATCCTTTTAAATAGAATGAACAAAATAAAAGTACCCAAATAAGAAATAATGGAAACTTTAGGTAAATTTTGAATAGAGAACAATGGGATAATTTAATATTATAAATAGGTACTTTCTTTAATTTGAATTCCTGCAACTATCCATAATAAGAAATTTAAATTACTAAGTTGTCATCTAATGTTCAAACTCTGATTTTACATGTCTTTGGGAGGAAGGAAATTTTTTAAAATAATTTTTTAACTTACTGCATGGTTTCTTTTCAACTCCCTGTCCCATGCCTAATGCAGTGAAAACTTAAGGAACTCTTGTTTTTTTATTTAGTATTAAGTATCAGGCCTTAATTCCTTTATACCAGAGTTCTGAACACTTTGTATTTTCAAGAGCTTGGAAATGAATAAGGGGAGGTGTTGTTGGGGAAGACACTGTTTGGGGAGAAACATAAGCTGGTGAGTATTTAGGTTTCTAGAGGATAGTCTGACTTTAGTTGTTTGAGAAATTTAATGCATAATAATGCATGCATAACTTCCTAACAGATGAAAGAGAAACCAATAACTTACGAATGGTACCTACTTTAATTCACTCTTTACCTATTTTCCAATTTTTCTAAACTAGAGTGATCATCAAAGTTATCTACTCAAACATAAGACACTTTTGAAAGTGAAAAGAGGTGTCTAGTCCATTTGTGTTGCTATAAAGGAATACTTGAGGCTGGGTAATTTATAATGAAAAGAGGTTTACTTGGCTTATGGTTCTTTAGGCCTGCAGTCCCCAACCCCTGAGCCATGGACTGGTACCAGTCAGTGACCTGTTAGGAATGAGGCTACACAGCAGGAGGTGAGCAGTGGGCAAACAAGCAAAACTTCATCTATATTTATAGCCGCTCCCCATTACTCGTATCACCGCATAAGCTCTGCCTCCTGTCGGATCAGTGGCATTAGATTCTCATAGGAGCATTAACCCTACCGTAAACTGGGCATGCAAGGGATCTAGGTTGCACACTCCTTATGAGGATCTAATGCCTGATGATCTGAGGTGGAGCTGAGGTGGTGATGCTAGCTCTGGGGAGTGGCTGAAAATACATATTATCATTAGCAGAGAGGTATGACTGCTTAATAAATGCAATGCACTTGAATCATCCCTAAACCATCCCCACGCCCCCATCAATGGAAAAATTGTCTTCCATGAAACTGGTCCCTGGTGCCAAAAATGTTGGGGACTGCTGCTTTAGGCTGTACAAGAAGCATTGGTGCCAATATCTGCTTCTGGCAAGGGACTCAGGCTGCTTCCACTCATGGTGGAAAACATTTATGTTTTTGACTACTAGATGGTGGAAGGTAAAGGGGAACCAGCTTATTCAGGGATCACGTGGCAAGAGAGTAAGTGAGAGAGAGAAAGCAAGAGAACAGGGAAGGAGATGCTAGGCTCTTTTTAACAACCAGCTCTTGCGGGAACTAATAGAGTAAGAACTCACTCACTGTGAGGACAGCACCAAGCCATTTATGCAGGATCCACCTCCATGACCCAAACACCTCTCATTAGGCTCTGTCTCCAAACATTGGGGATCAAATTTCAATGTGAGATATGGAGGGGTCAAACAAACCATATCCAAACTATAGCAGGGAGCATAACTAAAAATTATGCTGGAATAGCAGGTATAAACCAGGACTGTCCCAGGCAAACCAGTGTGTACAATCACTCAATTTATAACCAATCCAATCTACCAATCTTTACCTTAAGCATAGTATTTTATTGTTCATAATCAGCCACCAAAAAATTATGAAATCTCATTAAACCTTCTGTCACTAAAAGCTGATACCATTAGCTAATTGACCCAGGTGTAACCCTATGCATTTTGATTCATTTCGTGTGACTCAAACACATATATTTGCAATTGGTTTTCAGCTCACCCACTCTCACTTCTCAGATATAGGTAAGTAGGACATTGAAGTTTAGAAAAGTGAAAAATTCCACTTTATCATCCTTTTACCAATTTTGAAAGACACAGGGGAAGGGAGAACAAATAGGCAGACAGAGATGTCAACTGGATACTTGGTCAGATGGGAAGGGTGACCACAAATTGTACCATTAATACCTGTGACTATTTGATCCAGTATAATTTGATTTTATAAACATACTCAGATTTGATGAGGTTCAGAATTACTAAGAAACACTAATCAATTTTAAAATAATACCTATGTATCAACCAGATGTTAACATATACTCCAGAATCCTGGTAAATATAGATTTAACATTTATGTTTTTGACTAGACACCAACAGTCTATGACAAATATCCATTTGTGATTTTGCTGAGCCACAGATTTTATTTATAATCTGAATTTTGGAGTAAACCACTTATTTAGCTAGTGATCCCAGTTGACTATGTTCACTATGTCCATGCCTCAATATTGCTTCTACTATTCTTCACTCACCGTTATGATGCATTTTGTAGGGGGATTATATTGTATATTAGTATCCAATAATTCAATGGCTTAGTGTTCTCTATAATGAAAAATATTTTCTTTCCTAAGAATTGGAGTCAATTTTGTATACAAGCAACTGCTTTCTAGTGGACAAGTCCATTCAAACCCAAAAATATGTGACATGACTGGAGAAACTAAAATTTGAACAGGCAAAGTTAGATGTTCTTGCAGTATGAAGCTCTGTGAATTGATGGATTGTCCTTTTCCAATCTAGGAATTTTTCTATCAAAATAACTTTGGCCCCTTGAATTAAAGCACTGCTTTCCCTGAACAGTGTTGGATGCACACTGAAAATTCATGCTCTGCAGTGTTCTTTTTCTTTTTGAGTGCCCACAAGCACCATTATGTCAAGTCAAGCAAGGTACGACACGATTGAACAGCCTGCAATTTTCTTTTACATCAGTCATATTCCAGACATGACTACTTGAGGCTACAGCCCAGTCACCTTGATCAGGCGCAGGCATATCCCAGGCCCCTATGTAAACCCATTTATAAATCATCTTTTAGGGTATGGGCTGCTAACTTCTACTTCCCCCACCCCTTTTTATAACTACAAATTGCTTGATTTTTTCCTGTTTCAGTCTCACAGAGAGATTTTATTCCCAAATTCTTAGGCCTCCTTAAAATAGCCACTATGTTCCAAATGCAGTTTTAGGGAAATTTTACTTCAGTATTTCAACTTATTCTGTCTTTGAATAATTTAAGCACTTCACAGAACAAAAATCAATTTCACTAATCTACCAGCATTGTTAATCATTATAAAAAGAAAAATGGGTTTGATATGAATAAAAAGAGACAAAGAGAATAGCATAATAATAGATGTTTTGGCTATACAGCCTAAGAATATTTAAGGTTTTGCTTTCCTAAAATCTTTTTGTCTAATTCTGGTAGGGGGTTTAGTTATGAGAATGGGGTTTGGCTTCACTATATATTAATACTTTACTTTTATACTACGTTGTAACTAACCACTCCAAAAACATAGTCTCCTGAGACAATGTTTTTTTGTTTTTGTTTTCCTTCACAATTTTGTGGTTGGTTGGGACCAGCTGCATGGTGCTTTTCTTCATGTGGTATTAGCTGGAGCTATTCATGTGGCTGCCTTTATCTGGGCATAATGTAGCACAGCAAGGCTGTATGTCCAAGAAGTCCTCATTCCCAAGTCTGACATTTGGTGCTGGGCTGTCAGCTGGACATTTGGTTGTCTTCCACGTGACCTCTTTCCTCTGTGAGGAAAAGTCTAGACTTTTTCCTCACAGCATGGTGGCTGGATTCCAATAGAATGAAAGCAAAAGCCAGCAGTCGTCTAAAAGCCTAGATTCAGAAACCAGCACAGAATCAATTTCACCATGTCCTATTCATCAAAGCAAGTCACAGGACCAACCCAGACTCCAGGAAAGTGGAAATAGTGTCCACCATTTAGTGAAAAGAGAGGCATAGACATGTAGGGATGGGCATAATTTTTGACATCTGTCTTTGGAAAAACTCTACCACTCATGGGGTGCCTGTTTCTGACATGGAGCTGTCACTAGAGGGACAAAGGCCATACTACTATGCATATTGAAGTCAGAGAGGCAAAAAACATATTAGATGCTTAACAAACTTTCCCTCTTAGTAATCCTGATATAAATTGTTTAATAAAAGTTACACCAAATTGTCTTCTCTCAAGCTTGAAATAAATCTTATCTTCTGAGCCACTATATGACCTAGAAGCTAATGCCCCGAGGTTAGTTTTGTACTTACTTTAATCATTTTCCCAACTTCTCATTTTTTTGAAAAGTGCCTATCCTGAGAAAAAAATGTAGCTTTTGATTAAATGCAAACTCAAGAAAACATATCACCTTATTTTATTTAGTAGAGATTTAACTAAAAAGAAGGCATGAAGAATGTTTATCCAAACTTACTAGTTAAAATACTGAATTCAATCTATATGGATTCATCGCTCCTAACTAAAAATTATATATAGCAAATAATCATTAGCTATAGAGCATAATAAATTAATATCACTCACATCCTATATGAAAATCTAATCAAACAAGTCCTAGTTCTGAAATGTTCTTAATGGAAACATTTAATATCTCAAGAATATTCTACTTTTAAAAATAAAACTTATTAAAAAAAATAAGATGAAACTCATGATGACATTTCTTATTCTATGTTGTATTACTTGAAAAAAATGTTTTCTTCTTTTTTCCCCAAGAAGTTAACAAGGCTAGAATCATTCAGAGCAACAAATTCTGAAGACAAACTATCTGAGGAAAGAAGTAAGGAAATTCCTGTCTCCAAATGACAAAGTAAACTCACACAATGGGGTGTGACATGTTATCATCTGCTGGAAAGTTTCAAGAGGCCTGATCTGACAGGGCAGAGGTGATTTATGGTTAATGTTTTATTTGATCCTACTCTTGCTCACCTTCTCACAATAGAATATCTACTTATGATTATTTGGGCAACAGTGGAATTTTAGACTTACTATGCACAATAAATGCTTAGAAGACATAAAACATATTTAATCTTTTAGAAATAAAGATAAAGCTGATTTATGCTGTTAAATTTTATGTGTGTGGGAGGGGCATGAAGGGGAGGTGGGGCGTGTGTGCAGAGGGTGTATCTATGGTGTATGTTTGTGTGGTGTATATATATGCATGTATATAAATAAAATATTAATACTAGTATATTTGGGGGAATCCTTGTTCTTCAAAAACTGTATGTATCTAATAAGAGTTATTTAAAAATTAATTATGGGACTTTTTTAGATTCTGAGGACAAAATAATAAAGTACACTTTAAAAATATCATCTCAGAATGTAACAGTGAATATATTATTGAGATTAGAAAAAAATTGTGGTACGCAGAATAGAGCCCACCCCCTACTCCCCAATATACTTCTACCTTAATCCCTGGAATCTGTGGACATATTACCTTACATAGTAAGGGGGACTTTGTAGAGGAGATTAAGCATCATGAGATAGGGAAGATTATCTTGGATTATCTTGTTGGGCCCAATCTCATCACATGGGTCTTTAAAATTGGAGAACCATTCCAAGCTGTGGTCAGAGAAAAAGATAAGAATATGGAAGAAGAGTCATGGAGATGTCCTATGAAAATGACTCAACTGTCATAGCTGGCTTTGAAGATAGAGGAGAAGGGACACCAACCAAGGAATGCAACCCCTAGAAGCTGAAAGAGGCAAGGAAACAGATTTTCCCCTGGAGCCTCTGGAATGGAACGCAGTTCCAGTTTTGAAGCAGGTAGAATCTAGCTTTTACCAATTTCAAAGGATGATTCATAATTAGACTAAAACCACCATTACTATGGCCCTGTCCTCTTTGCCTGTGTGATGGGTCTAGAGTTGGATATATACCTAGCTGTGGCAAACAATACTCAAGAGGACATCATTTAGGGGACTTTTATTTCCATGAGTTTTGCATCCTGCTTTTCACCTTTAGATGAAATGCTGATATCAGGAGCCACAGCAGCCATCTTTGAGCTATAAGGAGAGAGAGAAGCACAAATATAAAAAGCCAACATGGTAAGAATAGTGGAGCAGAAGGATAAAGAAATCTGCTTGGGACTGCCTACCATGGTCTTGTTCAGGAAGTAATTAAATGCTTATTTTGATTAAGTTAAAAGTTTTTATTACATCAATTACTATTCATCTGGTTTTTTGCTACTTACAGCCAAACATATGTTTACTGATGTAGGTAAGAAGATACTTCTTTAGATACCAAAACAAATACAAATAGTCATAAACAAAGCTTTAATTTAAAAATTCTTCTTATCTGTAGTTATATCTATATTGGAGACTAAATAAGTTTTGAAAATTAAAACAAACAAACAGATCAGGGCTTTAGTAAAAACTTGGGATTCTCAAAAAAAATTTTTTTTCCACTACAAGAATGTTTGGGACAAATCCACTTTATGAATTTCCTTTTAACTTTTGTAGTGGATTTAGTGTTACTTATTAACGGGCTAGTGGCTAGTACCAATTGATTAATGTAGCCATGCAAAGAAAAAATACTGTTCAAAACTGCTCTCTTCAGTTCCTTGAGTAAAAATTTTTATGAGATATACACTTGATAAAATTCAGAGTCTGCTACTATATGTATGTATGTAATCATGGTGTTACCTTTTTACCTTCCCTACAAGGTCATGGTGGACACTCCTATAACAAAAGACAAGTTAGCAAGAGAAAAGTGTAACAAATTTATTTAACAAAGTTTTACATGACATGAGAGTTTTCAGAAATGAAGACCCAAAGACCCAGGGAAAACTACATTTTTATGCTTAGGTTCCATGAAGGATAGATAGCCATGCAGAAATGTGACTGGAGAGAAAGGGTATAATCTAATGATAATAAACTGGGGGGGGGGGAAGTAGCAAGG
Organism: Daubentonia madagascariensis; assembly: GCA_023783475.1. NCBI lineage: Eukaryota > Metazoa > Chordata > Mammalia > Primates > Daubentoniidae > Daubentonia > Daubentonia madagascariensis. Next base: position 14,759,954 of record JAKFHU010001684.1, on the reverse strand, counting down.
CCTGTTTGTTTCTTTTTGGCCTCTCTGCGTAGCATCCCCCACCCCACCCCCAGGTATGGCACAGGACTCTCCTGAAATGAGGGTATTACGGCCTATTTAAATTTAGGGGAGGTAGGGCAGACAGTGACCTCTCCAGGCTTTATGGGGAGAGGAGTTCTAGTTTCTATGATCCACCTTCAGGAAGAATTGTAGTTTCTATGACCTGCTTAGGGGGAGAAACAGACGAAGGAAAAAGAGAGATGGAGGAAGGTCAGGGAACTTCTTGCTCTGAGGCGCTTCCAATCTCCTTCAGTTCACAGTACTCAGCATGCCAAAGTGCCATATTTGGGGTGTCTTATTCTCAGCCCCAACATGTGCCTAATACTACTACACTATTGCTGGCAATCCTCCCAACCTATCAAGCCATAGCCACCATAAGTTCTTATTTTTCCTCTTTCTACACCTCTTTCCCCCAAATCCTTTCCTAAGAAGGAAAAATCTTTGTTTTGGTGTTATTGTATAGTCTCTTTATAAGAAAAGCACGTATTTAAAGCAACTTGGCATATAAGTTTCAATAGAAAATAAGTTTGCCATCAGAGCCTTTGGCAAAATTGCAAAATTGATTATTTGTGTTATTGGGTGCCCTTTGCCTGCCCCTCTCTTTTAGATCTTTAGATAAATATATAATTTTTTTAAAACTACAACCTCTTTTCTCCTTTCTCCGACTTTAGACACTATGTTTTCTCTGTTGAAGATCCAACAACCCTCTCCCCACACCAAAAATGCTTATTAGTCCCCTCATTTCTGCAACTGATATCATTTGAGAAGAAAATAATTTAAATTCATTCATATTAAAGAATGACTGGCTGATAGGCTCAACTACCACTATAATTATTTTTATTTTAAAACAAGGAGGTTATTAACCTAAATTACACTCATTAGAGAAGCAGCTGGCATATAGGACAAAGTTTCCATCTAAGCTCTCTCTGTGCAAAACTGACCGTGTCACTCATTCTAACCAGGATTCACTTTTATCATTTTTGAAGAGACAAGTTTGAGTTAGAAATGTCTTATAGCTTCTGAAAAATGTCAATATACTCTGATTTTTTACATAGGGAAGGGGGTAATTTTTAATTAGGGGACTTCCTTGTATGCCTTGTCTAGAACATATGCATGAATAATCTGGCAAACTGGTTCTACAAATTTTCTTAACTCTGACCAAAAAGATGATAATACCAAAAAAATAAAAAATAAGTTTTTAACAAGAAAGACAATTCTCACACCAAAGATTTTCTGCTTTGGAATTAACTCTCCAAAAGAGTTTTTCAGTTATTACCACATGGAGAATGAATAAGGTAAGATTTATGTGGGATGATATTTGACCATTGTGTTCATTTGTTCTTTAAGGACAAACTTTAGCGAAGTCAGAACCATTTGACAGGTATGAAAGACCAGCAGCTGTAGAAACACATTCTGCTTTAAGAAGTCCCACATGTAGCCCCAACTGCACGTAGAAAGCATTGGTGCACATGGAAAACTTGAAACTTTCACTATAATATATGCTTCTCCTTTGAAATTTGACTTGCTACTATGTCCTAAGTAAACAATGACAGTAATTAAGGCTAGCATGTCTCCTTCAAGCAAAGTAAACTTTGGTTATAAAAAGGCAAAAAAAAAATTGTCTCAATTTTAATTGGCTAGATTTGCCATCCATCTACTGTACATGATGAAAGGTTACCAAATGAAGAAAAGCTGCGGTAAATTCTGGTTATTGCTCAGGAAATTGCTGTAGCACTTAGTTTTAAATGCAATTTAAAGTGAAGTGCTATTAATAAAAAGTCTTGTGACATGAAAAGTTTATTTTAGAGTGGTATAATGCAATTTGGGGTGATGTGAGAGTTCCAGAGTGGGATGTTAGACTATCTATAGAGCAGGAAATGACTTGCATTAGGGGAAAGCCGAAAATAATTGAAATCAGTTAAGGAGTATGGATAACAGGGATTCCAGTGTTTTTACAATGCATTGTTTCTCCCTCAGGATGCTCACTACTAAATAGCTAAGAGAAAAGTTTTAAAATATTATTTACATCATGGTAGGCAACTTAGAAGTATATGAGATTTAAATATAATCTGAAACCCATGAATGGTAGAATCTTAGTATTGTGTTACTGCATTTTTACAGAATGGTTCAAAAGTTAAAGAGAACCATTGATCCATAACTGCATAGGTTTCCAGTATGTGTTCCACATTCTTCAAACATCCTTGGACATATCCTATGGCATATCTTCATGTAATATATTTTAATGCTAGGTTTTCAAGCATTTTTCTCAGATTTCATTTGCCTGAAACACATTAATACAGCCAGAATCTCAATTCAATTCCTATTACAATCAAGATCCTGATCCAATTCTCTGTTGAGCAAGATTGAAGATTACCCACTCATTTCAACATGTAAAATTAGAAGATATTTATTTTTGATGATAGATACTTGATACCCATAGGGGGACATAAAAGGAAAAACAAAATAAAACACAAAAACAAGACCATTCTATTTTTGCATAAAAATGATTTCTTTGGTTTGGTCCTATAGCTTTCTTGGTGATAGGCTACCCCCATAATGTTACAACCATGTTGAGAACGAAATTGTGTGGGTAAAAATGGAGAGGTTCCTCTCTTATATGAACTCAACAGAGCACAATGGATATATTTCAAATTTCCAGTGAATTCACCAGTTGCTTAGGGCATGCCAGGGGGAATGCCTTTCTTGTTGAGGAGAAGGTTTATTGCCATTTGCTTCCCACAAGATACATCTGCATACTGTGGGGTTTTCATCATGCTGTGATTTTTTTTCCTGGGCTTCAGCGTGCTTCCACCATTCAGCTTACTGTCAAGACTCTGAATATGCAAAGCAGAGCTTGCCCAGAGGAACTTCAGTCTTCCCTTCTTTCCTCATCATGATCTGGCTGTGTTTTAGTATTTCAATTCATTGTAACTGTAGGCAGTAATGTAACATTTGCAGGAAATAATAATTATCTACTTATGAAAACTGCAAGCAGCTACCTTCAAAGAACCAAAATATGTTCAAAATACAGGCATTGCTATTTGGCTATTACTTTAATCCTGTTGTTAGTATAGTGAAGACTCTGCCCTCTACCTTCCTGCCTGCAGATGGAAGTGCTAACTCTAGGATTTTAATTCTTTGTTACTCAAGTCACAGAGTGTCTTCTGTTTTTAAAGAGTAAAATTCCACAGCAACTTCCATCTCTGCATTACCAATTACCTTGAAGACATGTAAGCTTTACTGTTAAACATGGAACCAGTGCATGGTAACTCATCATTTCAAAGTTTTACAAAGCATCTCATCTGATCTTCAAAGCAACTCTATTTCTATCCCCATTTCATGATGGGAAAAGTGAGATTCAGTGAAGACACAAGATTTGCCTATGATTACAAAGCTAGAAAGTATCAGAGCCAGTAGGAGAACATAGTTCTTTATTCTGGTGAAATGCTCTTTCTACATGTGACACTGCTTATCCTAGAGCTGTTTAATACTTGATCTTTAGATGATGTTACATTTATAGCATTTAGCTGACCCTACACATTAGTTCATAGCTTTATGCACATCTTCCTCAGTGCCCTGTAAAGAAGTTACTCGCCAGCATACGGTGGTTTCTGGCTTGTCTTCACAGGCTTCTAAACACAATTATAGCCTAATGACTCAAGAGTTTCCTAGAGCTGGAATTCTTCTCTGAAATGAGTTACCCAGATCCTTTGCACACATGGCTGCATGAAATGAAATGGAAGTAGGACATTTGCTATTCACCATTCTTCACTTTCTTGTTCAGATTCAGATCTACAAGTATTTCCTGAGAGCCTACTATGTGTCAGATACCAGATTATCTGTTCTGAAATATGATTATTAGGGAAAATACTTGATACCACATCAGCTCTGGCTGGCCTCAAACTCCCTTCTGACCTAGCCTCAGAGTTTTGTTATCTTCTTCAGAAAAGGAAACTTGCTTACTAGTTGCTGAAGCTCATATTTACTGATGTTGAATGCTTTATAAATCCAATAAATACAGTTCAGAAGTTTTGATGTTGATCTTTTTATTTTTCTCTTCTCTGGCAGGCTGCAGAGCTCATGAGCACTCTCGTATGGGGGTCAAGCGGCACATTGCCTGTCAGTGTCTGCATGGATGACAATGCAGTCTGCAGCCCAGAAAGAAATAGGCTCAAGTGCTGCCAGTAAAACAGATACAGGAGTCTTATGCCATGATGGTCATCTTTTTGACCTGTTTCTTTTAAAAATCTTAATCAAATATATGGCTACATGTTTACATTTTAAAGAAAAAAATGTATAATCTCTTGAGTAGTATCTTTAAGGATCATGATAGATTGTATCTGTGTTTTAGAAAGATAACTAACAATTTGGGGGATGAATTGGGAAGGACAGAAATGAAGACAAGTCAGGACGCTGTTGCAATAATCTAAACAAAGGAATAGGGCCTCAAAGAGTATAAGGGCAATGAGAACACTGAGCAGCTAAAAATTTCAGTAGTTTATAGCAGTGCAATTCACAATTGCAAAGATGGGGAAACAACCCAAGTGCCCATCAATACATGAGTGGATTAATAAAATGTGGTACGTGTGTACTGTGGAGTACTACTCAGCCACAAAAAACAATGGTGAATTAACACCTCTTGTATTATCCTGGATGGAGCTGGAGCCCATTATTCAAAGGGAAGTATCACAAGAATGGAAAAACAAGCACCACATTAAGTTGACATTAAATGATCAACACTTATGTGCACATATGGGAAGTAACATTCATCAGGTGTTGGGCAGGTGGGAGAAGGGAGGAGGGGATGGGTAAATTCACACCTAATGGGTATGGTGTACACTTTCTGGGGGATGGGCATGCTTGTAGGGTGGTGCAAAGGCAACATACGTAACCAAAGTGTTTGTACCCCTGTAATAATCTGAAATGAAATTTTTTTACAAATAGGCTAAATAAGGGATGATATTCTAAGATTTCTAGTTGAGAGAATGGAAAGTGATAGAATGAGCATGGATAACAAATACATGAAGAAAATCACTTCAGAAAGAACATATGTTTAGTTTTAAAATGAGCTTGGGGTACTTTGAAACGTCTATATTGGGTGATGGTGGTGGGGAACTGGTGCTCAAGAAAGGTCAAGGATGACAATTTGGGGGTCAACAATATTTTGACCAGAAAGAAAGTCACAGGCATGTAGAGTGATAAGAGACAGCTATGAATAAAAACATGAAGAATTACAACACTTAGAGTGAAGGGAAAGCCAAAGGAAGGATCTGCAGAAGCATTCTGATAGGTAGGAGGAAAGGAAGGAAAGAAGCTGAAAAGAGATTTTTTTTTTCTATAATGTCAAATGCTGCCAAATTCAGTTATGGAAAAATCACTAAAATGCATGCTTTGGATTTGTTTAAAAAGGTTTTTCCCAGGCAACTTGAAGAGAGTCGTTTATTTAAAGTGATGGAAACAGAAGTCAGATTGCAGGGCACTGGGGAATGGACAGGAGACAAGGAAGTGGAGAGCTCACAGGAGACTAATCTTTCCATAAGCTAACCCAAAAGGCAACAGGAGGATGAATATTCATTGCTATGAAATAAAAATGAGGTTATTTGAAGACTAAATTTAAAGTATAAAAATAAAAGTCATAATTATCAAAACATTCTGATTCTGTTTTTACTTTATATTTTCTATAAATATTATGAAATCAGTAGAACCTAGGTTTATAAAAGAAATCTCACTATGCAGAAGAAAATCTACACCTAAGTATAGACATTTAGCTTGCCAGTTTTGAAGATTAAACTCAGTTATTCAGGATAAGAAAGCAAATATATTTAAACTAAAATCACTGCAAATATTATTTTCATAGCCTTTGGAAAAGTAGCAAATATCAGAATTCTGACACTGTGAAGTGAAAGAAGGTAGATATATCTATCAATCAAGACAATAGTAATTAAAGTTGTTCAAATAAGTTAAAATTTAAATAGACATTATGAGAGCAAGATCTCTGTGCTTAAGTGGTTAACTTATGAGGCATTTTTATTTTTTGTTTTAAATAAATCAGTGAAAAATATTCTGAACAGTACATCAAACATTATTTGGGACGAAATGAATCTCTATTGGTCTCTTAGAACAAATTACTCTTCTTTTAACAAAAAATGTTTTGAGAGGATTTTATGAATCTATACATATATTAATATAAACATATAGTTATTAAATTTTATAGTTGTATAACTAAACTTTTCACTGCTTTTTTCCAAGGTAATAAAGTTCACTCTGGACCTGTGTCCCCCAGCTAGAAAAAACTCTTCCCATACTTCCTTATGGCTAAGTGGGGCTTCATAGCTTCGTTTGCTTAATTAAATATAAGTGCAAATAAGGTTTTTGGTCTGCATTCTTCAGTTCACATGAGATAGAACGGTGATGTGACTATGACCTAGCTTTGACTTTTTGAGATATATTTACATAGTGTAAAATGCATAAGCCACCTTTCCATCCATGTTATTGCATGTAGTAATAGATCCTTTCTTTTCATTGTTAGGTAGTATTCCCTTGTATGAATATTTTTATCCATTTTCCATTGAAGGGAATTTGAGTTGTTTCTAGTTTGTGGCTATAATGAAAAGAGCTGCTGTGAATATTCTTATTAAAATTTTTGCATAAACATATTTTCACTTTTCTCAAATAAATGCCTAGAATTGCTGATCTATAGAAAAAGTATGTTTAACTATATTAGATATTGCCAGAACAATTTCCAAAGTGGTTATACACTTTTATATTCCCACCTGCAATGTATATAAGACCAGGTTTTCACTTTGCAGATGAAGGCAATGCCCAAAGGGATGGAGAAGTAACTATATGGGAATAAATCTGGTCCTTGAATGAAGCCATAATCTTCTACCATCTTGGTCCACTTACCTTGGCTCTATAACATAAAACTGAGATGGACAGTGAGATACTAGGAGGGTAAACAATGGGTTCAGCCTGTCCAGTGTAGGAACCAAGGGGGTACATTTTTTTTGTAGAGAATTTTAAAACAATAAAATAGACTAAAATCCGATCTGTTTTTTTTTTAATCACCAGCTACTGAATTTCTAAATAATGTCAATAATAAAAATACTCCTTATGACTAGGGCAGACTACTCATATACCCCTGTCCTTGGTATGCCACTGAATTAAATTACTAATTTTTAATATTTATCTATTCTTGATCTTGTTCTCTAAAGTATCTGATTTAAGATCTACATTTTTAGAGTATTGCATACTTTCCTAAAATTATGCATATACTGTATGAATATTTGATATTACTGATAAATAAAAATTCATTAACATTTAGGGCACATTTTTAAACATTTAAGATATGCACTGCAATTAATTGGTGCTAGTAGCCTATAACCTACCTTTTATATTACACAGTCAGAATCTTTGCTATGGGATTGACACTTTTGTAAGCATTTGGGGATACTTGATTTTAAAATATAGTGACCTGAATTACACAGCATTATTTTAGGCCATCATCCTAATATCCTTGAGCAGTAGAGCCTACTGCTATAGTACTTACTGAGCACCATATCAAGGGACACACAGATATATAACCTCTTGGTAAATTATCTCTCGGCCTGACAAAATAAAGTGAATTCAATAACCACATCAAACCTCATCCACAGCACTTTACTCTCTTGTTCAATGACCTTGATGTTTGGCTGCCTTTAACACCTTTAATTCAACCCTAGGATTAAATGTGTCTTCACTGTGGGTTACAACCTTGGCATCTCACAAGCATAGTTTTTCCCCATAACAAGGACATATCCACAAACTAGATAAGTGTACTCCGTATGTCCTCACTCACCATTTGTGGTACAAAACTAGCACTGATATGAGTGAAAGAAATTAGATACAAGAAAGCTCTGTTTTCTCTGGATTTTGGTCTACAGAATTTGCTATGTTTTGGACCTCTAATTATAGGGTCAAAATAAATTGTTCTAAATACCTACTTGCTTTAAAAATGTAATTTGTATACACTTCTTGTCTATGTCCTCTAGTCAAAGACCTGTAGGACCACACCTGCAGTTGAACAAGTTTCATTTTTTACTGGTTTCAGAAAAGTGAGACAAACATAAGAGAACTGTGGGACATCTCAGTAAGAGGGTATAAGACAGTTCTTATTATGAGATTTGAGCTTATTTTAGGTGATTTGGGGGACCATTTAAAGATGTATGGCTTTACTATGGATTGAATACTTACATGAAGGGCAGTTTTGTATTTTGGGTATCTTAATAAAGCTTATCTAAGAGCAAAGACTAAACAACGCTAAAACAATAATTGGTAAAGAAGCAGTAGTCACTTATACTAATTGGGATGGCGGGATGGTTGGTCGTTTATATTATTTAGGTATGTGATTCACGATTTTGTCTGTGTCCAGACGTCATTACAGAGTGGTCTTGTTTTCATTTCAATCCATCATGGTCACAGAGTGGCCTTGTCTAGTGTTGATGTTCTGAGAAATTGTTTATGTTCAACAGGACAGCAAGCCCTACCTGTGAACAGCAGGGCAATCCCTTGATATCTGTAGTGGCTTTTGTCCTGCTGTATTGGTTTCCTATTGTTGCTGTGACAAATTATTATAAACTTAGTGGCGTAAAATACAAAATTATATTTCCTTTATGTAGGTCAGAAGTCCAATACAAGTCAAAATAAAGGGGTCAGCAGTGCTGTGTTCCCTTCTGGAGCCTCTAGGGGAGAATCTATTTCCCTGCCTCTTCTAGCTTCTAGAGGTCAGCTACATTTCTGGGCTCATGGTCCTGTTCCTCCATCTTCAGAGCCAGTAATGGCAGGTCAAGTCCTTGTCATATCCATCCCTCTGATCTCCTCTTCTGACTCCTCCTTCCACTTTTAAGGACATTTGTGATGACATTGAGCTCATCTCAGATAATCCAAGATAATCTCCCCATACCAAGATCCTTAACAGTAAACATATCTGCAAAATTCCCATTGCCATGTAAAATAATATATGCACAGGTTCTGGGGATTAGGATGCAGACATCTTTGGGGAACTATTATTCTGCCTACCATAGTATGTCACTCTGATGTGTGTTATCTATTTCAAATAGTTTTATGCAAGTAGAAAGAAATTTGCATTAAAAAAACATAAAAAATACCACGATTAAGGGACCTTGATTTGGTTGATGCAGTGGTCAATAGTGTCAAGGACACGAGTTCATTTCATCTCTTGGAACTCTTTTCCTCTCCATATTTAGCTTCTCATTGTTACCAGGGCTTCCAGTTGCAATCCAGAGTACATGCTTCCTAGTTGTCAACTTAAAAATGAGCAAAGACTGGCTTCCAATGACTCTCTCTTATGTGTGGGGAAACTTTTCTCTAAGTTTTCCAGCCAATTACACCTGAGCTCATTGTTTCAAATTACCTAAGCCTGCTCACCTTGACTTAATCACTGGCGAGGAGAATGGTATGACTCCAATTGTTTTAGGCATATCAGCTAAGGTGGTGGGGGGGTCATTCCAATTGTCAATCTCATCACATAGTCCATTGATGGAGCTAAAAAAGGAATTCAAATTATTAATGATATAAGAGTGCTGATGTTTGGAGCCTAAGTCAGATGTGGTCAAAAACCAGATTATTGTGGATTTGCTGATCAGAATATACCTTAGTGAATTTTTACAATAAAATGATGTCAGAACCTGGGCAGGTTTAAAAAATTAAAGAAACAATAAAAATACCCAAGGTTGGTGCAAGTAATGAATCATTAATACATACAATACTTAACTGGAAGTCATAATTATCAATGAGCAGGACAAACAGTTAAAGTCAATAGACTAATCAATTAGGAGAAATATGGGTATTGACTAGCCAGAGGTAAAACTTTGATACCAAGAAGGCCTTTGTAACGGAGACTAACCTCTTTGTTAGTCTCGTGCCTGGCACACAAACTGCTTAACAAATATTCTCAGGTCTAATGTGATTAAATATACTTTAAAGTAAGAATTCATTCTGGATTGCTACTAAGCTGAGATATAAGGCTGAAATAAGACAAATGAGATCACCTGTGACCTGTAGACTATGGGACTTATCATGCCAGGAAGCAAGAATGATGAGAGACAAGTGCAGATAGCACAAATGATATGAAATAACATAACTTCTTTCAAACTCAGTAGGAAATAAAAGAAGCTTGTTCCCAAATATTTTTGGTTATTATTTAATATTTTAGTTTACATTTTTTTTGCTGAAATCAAGAAATAAAACCAAAAATACACTAAAGAGATGTCCAGTTTCTGATCTAGCATAGAAGGGGCTTAGAAGTTACCACTCTATCCTAATAACAAGTAAAAAGCTGAACAGATTGAAAAATCAACAATTCTTCTTAGATCTGTGAGACAAGTGAGGTATAGGGCAAACAGCTGCCCCCAAAGTTGAAAAGACAGACAGGCAGATACAGATAACAACAACTTACATAAGCAGAAACCTCTGCATGAACCAGTGCCTGGGAAGGAAAACTGGAACTTCAATTGACCAATTGTAGGAGGCTCGGTGTGGACAAGCCAGAGAGTTAAAAACTGCAAGAGGACGTAGTCATCAGGGGCCCGCCACACAAACTTTGCTGAGTTTTTCCTCCAGAAGCTCTGTAAGGTTCTCACAGTAAATACTTAGGTTATTAAGTATGAAATGTCCGATTTCCTTAAGTACTAAGTTTGACAGTTGATATCTCTGACAGTTCACTTTGACACTTCTTGTTTTATTTTTATTGTGAAGGTGCATCCTCAGTCTTTCAAATGCACATTTTACCTTGTGATTTCACATTTTTTTAAGAACAATTTTGGTGAAACCATGGATTAGTCAAAATTTTGTGTTATCTCAGGATATGAGTTTCATCGTGGAAGCAATGCAGCAAAGACAGCTCGAAATATCAACGAAGCGTTTGGAAAGGATGTGACTAATAAACATACAGTGTGCCTATGGTTTGAGAAGTTCCATTCTGATGATTTTAACACATTGCCACACTAGAAATAAAAAAATGTCCTTGGGGCCACAGTGTTTTATTACAAAAATAGAGTAAAAACTTTGAGAACAAAATGATCCTTTCTAACTTAATGAAAAATGTGTTATTTTTTATTGTTTTCTGTGTGTGAGTTATATGCAACTTGAAAAATAGTTCTCACAGCTCCCAGGGTGAAGAGACGTGTGAGTTACATACGCTTCACGAGGCCCCGGGCTCAAAACTAGCATGAGTTAAATACAACTCACATAGCAGTTAATGTGTTAAATACACCAGAGCATTCTGTTCTTAACAAAGCCTGCCCTTAGGAGAAACTATCTTATCAGAGCCTAACCAGCCTGAGGGGAAAGGAAATACCCAACTCTAGCTCCCTCTAGCCATCCTGTCTTACTTAAGAGGGTAAAGAGAAAAAAAGCAAAGAAAAAACTGAGCCACTTGCGAAGCTCACAGCCCACGGTCTCAGGCTCACTAGAGGACTGAGACCCAATCATAAGACTTTAGAACACTTCCCCTCTCCCCACACCTCACCACTACATTAATAAAGGCCTATTTACTGCATTCTTTTTGCTGGGTTGCTTTAACGACCAGTATATCATGTCTTGCTTTCGACAAAAATTACAAGTCATAGGAAAAGGCAAAAAACAGTTTTAAGACATAGCCAGCATCTGAACCAGACTCAGATATGGCAGAGATATTGGAATTATCAGACTGTGAATTTAAAACAACTATGATTATATGTTAAGGGCTCTAATAGAATAAGTAGACAATATGCCAGAACGGATGGATAAAGTAAGCAGAGAGATGGAAATTTTTAAAAAGAATTAAAAAGAAATGCTAGAGGTTTAAAAAAAAAAACGCAGAAAAATCCAAACGTACCACAACAATGCTGTAACAGGAATAAAGAATGCCTCTGATGGACTCATTATGGCTAAGGAGAGAATCTCTGAGCTTGAGGATATGTCAATAAAAACTTCCAAAAATGAAAAGCCAAGGGGGGGAAAAAAAGACACAGAGGAAAACCAGAACAGAATATCTAAAAACTGTGGGACAACTACTAAAGATGTGACATACTGTAATGGGAATACCAGAGGAGAAAAAAAAAGAAAGGAACAGAAGCAGTATTTGAAGAAATACTGAGAATTTTCCCCAAATTAAGTCAGACACCACAGATCTAGGATGCTCAGAGAACACCAACCAAGATAAATACCAAAAAACCTCCCCTAGGCATATCATATTTAAACTTTAGAAAAATAAAAGATTAAAAAATGCAATAAAAGGATAAACTCTCCCCAAACATTCTTTCCATTGGTTTTAGGTAATCTCGTACTACTTTAAGCTCAATCCACCACTCTCTTCCTCGAAGGAAATAAAAGATATAAGAGATTATTTACTTGAGTCAAATAAACACTTAGTGCACTTACTGTTAGGCATCACAGAAGTCATGTCACAGGAAAAGTGCATTCGTGAATTTACTGAAATGATAACCGGCTTTGAATTCAAACAAACAAGTTTAACTTCTCGCTCACCTTTTAAACATGTGTTTGACATTTAAAAAATACTACCTAATTTCACTAAGCCTTAGTTTTGACCCCACAAAAAGGATAGCAGTATTTATTTAGCAGATTATGAATAATAGAGATTATATTAATATCAGTAAAAATGAGATAATGCCTACCTTATAAAACTATCTGCTTAGTAAATGATAGCTAGTATTTTTAGGAGTAGTGAAAGAAAAATACAGAAATATAGAAATATGAAGAGAAGCAGAGCAAGAAATGTTTTCCTGGTGTGTTTTCTCTAGCCATCTAATCATACCTTAATTTCATAAAACTCACTTTGGCATAAAATCCAGTCATTCTAAGCAATCTAATAACAGGGCAGAGGCTGACATCACAAACTCACTCCAACTGGGGCTCTTTCCTATACTTCCTTTCTGTTAGACCTGTCTCCTCTCTAGATCATATAAGCAACAGAAAACTTTAGCATTTCAAAAAATTTCTTGCTGATCTAGCAAACAAAGGAATAAACACTGATAGAACAAGAGATTAAATTACAGATTAAGAATATAAAGTCATATCTCTGGTCAGAATTTGATTACAAACATTTTTTTGGCCCCCATGACTGGAAACTCTTCCTATGGTTTTAAGCAGTGATCTCTCTCCTTGGCCTTTTCTGGAAGTCTTCAAGGTCAGCAGTTTTAAGGCAATGTGTCTCAACTCTACTTGCACATTATAACCATCTGGGGAGTTTTAAAATAGACTGCTGCTTGGGCCCTGCCCTCAGAAAATTTGGGCTTAATTGGTCTCTGGTGGAACCTTGGAAGCAATGTTGGTTTTAAAGCTCCCCAGGTGATATTAATGCGCATTCAAAGCTGAGCGCCACTATTTTAAAGTAAACTTTCACATGGGCCTCAGGGCAATTCCTCTGTTCATGCCCAGGCACCACCTTCTGTGCTGTGGGTCTGTATTCATTTCACCCTACAGTTGCTGCTTTTTCCTCCTGGGATCTACTCTGGTTGCCTTATGCTAGTTTCTTTAATAACAAATGATTCCAATTATTCCTCTCATTAGTTGTAGTTGTGGACTGACAGCCCCACTACTTGTGCATCAAAACATCACTCTGTTCTTCAGTTATCCATTGATCCTTGACATTGGGGAAATGGCTTCTTTGGTGTGGGATTCTCTGCACAAGGGCAAACTATGCATTTTAAATGTTGGCTGTTTCTTAAAGAAAGAACAGCTGTCTCTGAAAGAGTGCATAAAGTATACTTCTTTCTTCAAGGAGATGACACATATCCAGCACCTCCCATGTGGAGGCGCACAGGAAAGGCCTGCTTTGTGAATGAAATTGGTTTCTTTGCCTAATTTTTCCTCCTGCACTTAATCTTCTGTGGCTCCGGGGTCAAGCTCACGAGTACCATAAAATTATCTCCGTTCAATATTCTTCGTGTTACCGGTCTACAATTTAGCTCTAAGATATCTTATCATATTTTCTTCTTAATTAGTCATAGATTAAATCTTTTTTCAATTAAAATGCACAAGTTCTCTTATTCACCTGCCAAATTCCTTTGTCCCTAAGAACTAACCCTTTTTGGGTCGCATGGAGGCTATGACCATCACTTTCCTTGCACTCAAATAGCTAATTGTCTTTTACCCAAAATGAAAGCAGATAACCTGTGAAATAAAAAGATAGCCTTTATTGAAAAGCATTTCTCCATATTTATGGGTAAATATATCCTCTCCACATCACTTTTGGATTAAGTCCTTACTTAGCACTCCACAAAGATATACGTGCCTGCAATTTTTTGCCTTTGCACTTATATTGTTGTAAGTCTTCTCCCCATTTTGTTTGCAAGTTCATTATAAAATAAACAGGAGTCACCAAGGATAGGAATTGAGCTCTCCTTATTTGCGATCTACCTATGAATAACATCCCCAGCCATTTTTCACAAGATAGTATATGGTTTCTCCTATACACAATCCATTATTTTAGGAAGCCGTATTGTGGTTAAGGAAATAGGATTGCTGTGGAACCACACTGTGAAGACCAGACCTGAGGGCTGCAAAAGAAAAGAGATTTCAATGACACCATTCTCAATTTGCTTTCTTTTTCTTTTCTGTATTAAAATTATTAGTAATTAGACTTCTAATCATGTATTCTACCCCCTTTTTAACCAGCTCTAACTGAAGATTTCGGTGATGTTTAAATTATTATAGCTGATAAATTTCACAATCTAAGACTCTCCTTGTCTCACAGGAGACTCAAGGGAAAGTTATCATTAACTTCAAGAAGATATTGGTTATAATCATATATAGAAGTTTTATGTATAGAAGTTTGACAAAGATTTCCCCAAACCATAAAATGAACTTTCAGAAGCATCTTTGCTTATTTATATTTAGACATATGGAATTGTTAGGGTTTATGACCAAAAGGTGATTATATTTTTTTTTTTGCTTATAAAAATTCTCTCAGCAAATGACAATGCTCAGTCTCCAGGTGTCTGCTAATATTTTTTCTCTACAAGTGTAAAAATATTCTTTCCCTTCTCTCAATGGCAAAGGTGGCAATAATTGGTAACTTTGGTGTCCCTTAGTTCTCACTCCCTAGTGACACCACTCCCCACTACCAAATATATGCACACACACATGTACACACACTAAAAATGTGTCTGCTGACATACACTGACCACCTAGGGATGGCTATCACAGCTGGGGGGCCCAGTGCATGAGGGAACTTTCTTCTCTCTGTGGTAACCTTTTAGGCTTTCCCTCCCTTACTCATATCTTTGCCATTGCCTGATCTTCCTTCAACTCTCAATGGCCTGTCTACATAATCTCTCAAATCCAAGATCATCCCAAGCCTTGGTCCTATGCCACCCCTACTTGCAAATAGGCCTTTACCCCAGAGTAGCCATAGGCCGCTCTTACGAGAGCCTGGTCTGTTTTCCCTATACAAATCTAGACAAACCTGTTCCTACCTGTAGTGAATCCACCACCTCTCTGACACAAAGTGCATGTGAATATTGTCTGGGTAATTAACAAGTCCCAGAGGAGTGGGTCACTGGTGGGAATGGAAGGCAAAGAGACAGTTGGCAATAGAATAACTTTTACAAAGGATTTATTTTTTCATCATTACTTACAGTCCAACCTTCTAAAAATGTAGTATTTTTCTGTTACATTTAAGGATAAGCAAGTGTTAGAAAAATTCAATTTCCATAGTATTTTAATGAATACTTGAAGAATATGGAGGTTTCTTTCTCTATGAGTGAAACATTAGTCATTGAGTACATTTCTCTATTTGGCTGATGAAGGAGGATACAATTCCAGCCAGCCAGAGGATATAGACTAGGGGGGGAAAGGGAAAATAACATAATAGGTGAAAGAAAATGTCCTCAAACTGAAAATAAAGTCTTTGAGGGGGTCTCTAAAGCAATTTGAAAGGAGATGCAAGACCATGGATTTCTCCAAGTGCTGAGCTGATAGAGTAGATATTAATTATATTACCATTAGCAAAAACAATGGGAGTAGCAAACACCTTCATTATAATGCTTCCATAATAGCGCTGGGCCCTCGGCTAAAGTTTTATACACACTGTCCCAGTTCATCCCTTACCACAGTCCTGGAAGATTGGCTTTCTCATCCACATTTTACATTTGATAATATGGCAACACAAACATATTTGTTAATTTTCCCTGCATCTCCTCACTTTTAAATGGCAGAAGTGGGATTCAGCCCTATTTCCAAATTCTATATTGTTTTAAGCAAGCACTGTTGCCTTTCAACGTCCAGAAAGGTAAATGAAATATGCGCGTTCTACAAATTCACTTATTTCTGTATTTGAGTATTCACTTGTTCCCCGCCCCCCTCTTATTTTCAAAGCTTCTTTAGAAAAGCTATAACCTGAGTTAAGCAAAATAATGGGAAGAAGAGGTTCCTTTCTCAATAGAGGCAAGGTTACTAGTCTTATGGTGGCCTCTGCCACTAATGTGCAGCATGACTTGTGCAATATGTGTGCCTTTTGAGACCCCGATTCTTCATGTATATGTTGATGGAATTGGCACAGAGATCTCAGAAGTCTGTGCTGTTTCATATGCTGGTGTTCTTGAGAGTGTTCTGTCTCAGAACCGTGAGAAGTAAGGGAACTAGGACGGGGAGAAAGGTGAAAGCACAGTTGGGGAGAACTGTGGAAAACCATAAACTGATCCCTTCCTGACTGCAGTTTGCCTTCACAGTTGATGTTCATTTGCTTCAAACCCTCAGATCCCAAAGGATGGAGTGTTACACAAACAGTATCAGCGGCCACTCTGTTCTACACCTCACAAAGAAGATGAAGGATAACAACATAAATAAATAATGTAACATTGGAACTGGGCCATTTTCTGGTCTTTGGGGGCCACTAGAGAATGTTGATTTGGACCACACAGGACTCTGGGGGTTGTAAAACAGCAAACCACAACATGGTGTCCACTCGAAGTCTTTCACCACAGTGTGGTTTGCCAGGAACTGAGTAACCAGAACTTTTTTAGTGTACTGCTCAGTCAGTAGAGTCACTGGAAGCTCTAACCTCACTCTCCGATCCAAGGTTGGCTTACGAGTCCTGTGGGTCTCTGGTCCCTAAAGGCCAGTCTGAACACTTATATCCATTAATGTCAAAGTGTTCATAAATTGGCTGCAAGATGCAAAAAAAAGTACTAAAAAAAGGCAAATAGAGTGTGTTTTTTATAAAGCTAAGTTTATTGATTTAAAACACTCTCCTTTATTCTGTTTTTTCCTACTTTTTAAAATTAAAAACTTTTCTATTTTATGAAAGTTAGTGACAATAAATGGTAGATTTTATATGTTATGTGTTTGTATGTTGTTTTATATGTTGTTCTTTGCTTAGCAAACCTATATCGGGTTTCAGACTTACTTTTGAAATTTCTCTGATCCCTGAAATAGAATACTGTGGACAATTTTGTTTTAAGGTATACAGGAGGGAGGCATGAAACCTCTGGGATCTCCTGCTATACAATTGAGGCTACAGAGCTTAAACATGAAGGAGGAAAATCTCCGAACCATCTGTAAGGCTTGGAAATTTGGACAATTTGCCCTAGGTCCCTATTTTTAGATCTTACTTTATCTCTATCATCCATGATTCAACAGGCTTAGAGATAAGCTCAGTTTGTCAGTACAAAAAAAAAATTAAAAACAGTCAAGATTTAGAGACACTCAGATTTAACTATTCAGCCTTTATACGATAAAATGTTATTATTTTCTGATTTCTTTCACTTTGAAGAATGCCATTGATACTCACTGCAACCTAATTTTACTGGATACTTATTGTCCTCACACAAAGAAATATTAAATGCCTGAGGTGATGGATATCCCAATTACCCTGATTTGATTAATTCACATTGTATGTCTGTATCAAAACATAACATGTACCCTACAAAGATATAAAATTATAAGCTCTTGATAATTTTTTAAAAAGAATTTTAAAAAATAAGAAGAAAAAAGAATGTGATAAAAAAAGAAACTCAGAGGTCCACATTGTCCCCACCAAACTATATCATACAGCTTTTGGGGAATTGGAAATCACAGAACAGTGGAGAAACTAGTGACTTACAATAAGTAAGTCTACATTCTTATCAAATCCTGCTTCTGTGCCCATTGAGTTATAGTCTTACAGGAAATAACTTTTTGTCTTAAAGGCACTTTGAATTCTGTAAGTCTCTTCACTAGAAATGGTCATGATCTGACAGAATTAGCATTGTAGTTTGAGTAATTGAGCAACAGAAGTAGATTGTAGCATTTCAGATCAGTACTGAATATCCATGAATGTTTGAATGCTTTATTTATCCAAAGTGCATAGTAAGAAGCAGACTTAGGAATGAGAACAAATTTAAAAACATCATGAGGAATTACCAATTTCTTAACCATATGAGAATCATGATCACAAACCAAGTATCATGTTGGTTGTCATATATATGGAATTAAGTGTAGGAGTGCTCACCTTTCCTAGAAAAATTAGTATTTCCTCTGCTAGGGCCTTTTTTTCTTTGGCTACTAATAAGGCAATTATTCTCTTTTTCCATTGTAAATATTGTTCCCACTTATCCTCCCACCCCTGACAATGTTATAAAGACCTGGTTTTATTTGGGTCCATTTTTGCTACTAAAACAAACACCTGCACTAAGAATATCTGAGTGCCTGGAGTTTATTTGGGTTTAGAGAAGGAGCTATGTTTCTGGCTTTTTAAAGTGTCCTTTAGATAACTGCATTTTTTCAATAAATATGGTTATTTAAATGAAAATATAAATACAACTTAATTTTTGTTCATTGAAAGCCCTTTTTCATAAATAAAACCATAAATTGCAAAATAAAATTAGTTTGGCAGAATAATTCACCAATTTTTGTTTCAAAAAATATGCTTTCCATGTTTTATGATGATTTGCCTTGTCTAATTTCAAATAAATTTTAATTCATTTTCCCTGTTGTTATATATACTTCTAGCTACAGAGCTTCAGGTTATAAGGTTGAAAATAAAGAACAGGCTTAATATTAAATTCAAACTCTCTTCCTTATCCATCACTTTATATAAAATAATGTATATAAAATACTACACAAATGTTATTAGTTTAACATTTAATTTTTTTCTCAGAATGGGGAAATTCTTTGAAACATCTGAGACTTTAAGAAAATAATACTAACAAAACATAAGAACAAAATATGTGAGGATCAAAAAATCAGAGTTCCTTTTCATTTTTACCATCTTTTTGTTGTTTAAAGCAAAAGGTTTGATGTGATGTGTTTTTAATTTGTGTTATTTAAATTCTACGTTTAGAAACTCAGCTCTTCTACATTCAATCTGAATATTTTATTTTATTTTATTGCCCAATGATAAAAGGACCTAGGAAATAGCCACTTGAAAGAAGACAGAAGCTACATGGGCATCTGGTTTAATTTACAGCTCTTGTTTATTACCCTCATACCAAAATCTCAGAACATATGTGGTAAGGGCTTCTGAAAAAAAAAAATGTTTAACCTGAAACCTGAATTCCAATATTCTGAAGTTATGAACTAAAGCTGTTTAAAGTTAACAATAACTCTCTGTATAACCACCTTTTTTAATGTAGTAGAATTCTGTGCTAACTTTATGTATAACTATCTTTTTAATGTAGTAGGATACTTGGGACCCTGACTAATAAAATATAATCAACCAGGGAAAATGAAAAACATTATACTTCTTACCTGATTTGGTTTACATCCAAATTCATTTCCCAGCTACTCCCAGGCAGAATGAGAGAAAAATGCAAGTCGTATGGGTAGCCAGGAGTGCTCCTATCCAGGTACTCAGTGAATATGCTCTGGAGCATACTGAATTCCTATAATGAAGAACTATTTGCTACAGAATCCAGTACTAAATCTCCAACTTAGTTATCTAGTTATATAGAAATAAATTAGAAAAAGAGATAGATGATAGAAAAGACAGGCATATGCATATGCATACAAATATGTATACATACACATATATACGTGTGTGTATGACAATTTTTTTATTGCTGAATGGTGGCCTGCAAAAGAGTATTACATTTTAAAAGAAGCAAAATAAATAAATATTTTAAAAACCCTCCCCACTATAATTTTAACTTATATATTTTTTATTATTTATTTAATTTTTGTTCTAGGACTATTGTAAAACAGCGTTAGCTTATCTTTTAAATCTACCCTGCACAAATAGGCCTTAATATATATATATATATGCATTTATTTTCATATCTTTAAATATATATTCTATACATATATGTGTGTATATATTTCTGTGCAGATGTATGTGTTTGCATAGTAGGATAGGTGTGTTTTTAGAATAAAGAGACTAAGAAAATAGTCTTCTATTTAATCATTTGTATTAGTACTTGGAGTGAAATAGTATATATAATCACAATTAGAAGATTTGAAATATTATGAGAAAACTGTTAGTAATTGAAATGCCAAATCATAAACATTTATGGCATTGCCACCCCAAGACGATTTCCCTAAGGAACTACAGCCACTCTCGACTAACCACTCAGGAATTTGAAAATTCTCACATGATCCCACCACTCTGGCCACAGTTCATTCATTTAGGGATGGGAACCAGACACAGGTTAAACCAATTAATCTATCTCCAGGTTTTAGAACTTTAAATTGATAGAGCCAGAGTCAAGTGGGCTTTTTAACTGCCATGTGAAATAAAAGTCAGTATGCAGTGAAAGAGGATGAAGCCAAAGTATGCAGAGAAGAAAGAAGAGAAAAGATTGTTCTTGGGTCCCCATTTCTTATTCTCAACTGTCTCCCTGCACTTTCTAAAGTTTAGTTGTTTAGCCTGTTCTTGGATTCCATCAGGAAATAAATTCTTTTTTTTCCCCAAAATATATTCAAGGTGCCTTTGTGTCACTTGCAGTCAAATAATCATAACAGTGCTAGTCTCTGCTTGGAAACAATTTCCTTGCTATTTTGCCAGTGCAATTCCCTTTTACCCTCTAAATTTTAGCTTCAATGACGATTCATCTAAGAAGTGTTTTAAACTGCTAAGTGTGGATTAATCTAATTTTCTATATGCCAGATCCTATACCATCCCTATAATTGCTGTTACCACTCAATATTGTACTTGCCTCTTTGTTTTTCTTTTTCTTGTCTAGATACATTAGGACAGAGACCATATTTATTGCACCTACTGTTGTGTCCTTAATGCATAGGATGCCTCCAGGAACATAGAAGACAATAAATAATTGTTGAATGCAAGAAACAATAGAGGAAAGAATAAATGATGTTTGAACTCATATTGTTTTCCTCCGACTCACGATTTTTTAAATTTGTCAATCATAATTTTAACTCAAAGCACAGGCTGTCAAATTGATACGTACTATATTACCATTATTAATAAAGCCATTTTAATGTATAAACAAATGGTATGCTAACTTCATATATTGCTGTTTTAAATATTATCTTTTTAATAAATGGTGCAATGGAAAATGCTGGTAACAGAATTCTACAGTACAGTCATCTTAGTTTTCATTCTCTAAATCCCTCAAGCAACTCTCTCCAAGTAACAATACTTATACAGTAAGAATTCAAATTTTCTTTGTCTGAAATTTTATTTGTCTGACAACCAAACCATAATTTGTGCCTCTTCAGTGATGGGGAGCTGACTCAAAAAAAAAATGTTCTATACTTTGTTTTCCAAGAAAAACAGCACTTTTTTATGAATTAAACAAAGCACACTTAGTTCACATGAGACTAACAGTTGTTCTCAACACCCGGGTGGAATTGCCCTTTGAGTGAACAGTTTGTCTTGATCAGAAGCCAAGAAAAACACTTGTACTTAAAAAACCCTTGCCTCAAACGTTTCATATTTTTAGAACCTTTTTGGGGGTCTTTGAATAGTGTTTTCAGGAGACTATTGGGGTATTGCTTATGATGATTTTTTGAAAATATTTTTATAAACAAAGGGTGGCAAAAGTATGCTTCTCAGTTATATAATATAATAAAATGTCCCAAGTTGTGCTATATTATTAAATGTTGCCTTCCATACATTTGTGTACATAGTGATTTGATTTTATCCTTCTTTTGTTCACTATTTGTCACAAAGTATAACAGACATTCATGTTTAGTTGAAGAATAATAGCCTATTATGATTTTTCATATGTAATATTTTCATTAAATAAGCCAACATGTAAGTCAAAATATAGACTATCTATATTTACACACACTAACCTAAACAGTAAGCCTCTCACTTCAGTTGCCCTGGGACAAAGTCATATATATACATTACTTATCTCCTGCCAATTTCTATAGGGATACTATAAAAATGTTAATTTAGTCTACAAATCACATTAATATGTTTAGAAAAATCAAATTGTATATGTCAATCTAATATAAGCTCATGTGGCTTATTTGCACAGGATAGATTAAAAATATAATGCTAAAACTATAGTAGGAAGGGTTTTTTCTATTTATTCATTTATGAAGCTTTTTTAAAATACAAAACTGTTTTGCCATCCACTTTTCAGGAACTGACAAAGGACAGTTATTGCACTAAATAAACCCGTCTTTCTTTAGGTCTTGTAGTAAGATCAATTCTTGGCAAAAGTCCATGTATCCATCAACAGGAGACACATGGGAGTCCCTAGCCCTTTGTACTACTGATGAGACATGCCAGCACAATGCCCCTTTCTTACTCAGCTTGTCCATCATTTTGTGCCAGAGGCCATCTGAACTCATCTCACTAAGCCCTATTCCTTGTCCATCACAGTCACCACATAAAGACCAAGATGATCAGGTCAGCCCTAATCCACTAGATTCTAGTCCACATATAACTCTATCATCTCCTTTTCTGACTCAAGCTCCTACTCCTCTCTAGTTGCTCTTACTATGCCTTCTGGAACTCAAGATCAAATCTCAGCTAAATCCGTCTCAACTCAAATTCTTCTCTAAACTCTGTCTTTTCCTTCATGCTCTTGGGAAAACATCTATGCCCACTAAAGACACTAATTCTCTTGCAGTCCTCCCAAATGGCAGCTGTTGCTCTCCAATGCCCTTTGTACCACTGAGCACAAGGATTGCAGAGGTGTCGCCCTCACTACCCTTTATAATCCAAGGTTTTGACTTTTATGTCATTAAATTGTGCCCCACTTTGTTGCATAACCTACATCACCAACCAAACCACACTCTGAAATTATTCTTTGAAAATTATAGATCCCATTGTCACTCATTCCATTGCTACTCCGCTCATAATTCTTAATGAATTCAAGTTTATGGAATGGTCCTTTCAATATCCTGAACTGTCCGTTCCTTAACCTTTTCCCCTAAAATGTTCTTCCCCCGGCCTTAGCCATTCAATCATGTGGTCGTTTGTTTGAACCTGTGATTACTAATAACTGCAATTGCTCAATAATCTCAATCTCAAACAGCATACTAATACACCCAATATTTCAACTAGCCCTTTTATGTGCTACATTCCAACTCTGATATTTCTTTTACTCTACCAGGACCTTTAGTCCTTGGATACCGCCAACTTTTCATTATCATCATATCCATCTTGTCCTCTCTTCCTGAGCTTTAATCAGATCACCAACCATAATTATCCTTTGAATATACTTTCAATTTCCTTTTTCCTCTGCTCTTTGTGTGTATTTGTGTATTTCCTCTGTATTTGTGTGGCTAAACCACAGCCCTGGTTAAATCCAATTCTCTATACGTTACATGCCTGAACCTATGCTGGTGAACATAGTAGAAAAAAGTAAACCAAAACCAAACAAAAAATCAAAAAATTAAAGCATGCACAAATCATGATGAATGGTGTTAGTTTAAATATATAGTCACTGACTTTTAATACTTTCAGGAAATCATAGGACATGTTCCTAGTCCATTTCCTTATCTCTGCTAGATATTTTAGAGATTCCCCATTCAAACCTCCAACAATTCTCCATCATCACATTTACTTGTTGACCTTATATATTGGTCTGGGTTCTCCAGAGAAACTGCACCAATACTATGTATATATATGTGTATGTGTGTGTGTGTGTGTGTGCGCACACATATATGTATTTTTTTTCCTTATATATAATATTAGGAATTGGCTCAAGTGATTATAGAGGCTGAGAAGCCCAAGATCTGTAGTTGGCAAGCTAGAGACCCAGGAGAACCGATAATATAGGTCCAGTCCTACTCTGAAGGCCTGAGAACAAGGAGGCCACCAATGGTGTAAGTTCCATTCCAAGTCCAAGTCCAAGAGGAGCAGAATACTAAGGTCCCAACTTGAAGTCAATCAGACAGAGGGAGAGATTTCTTTCTTTCTCTACCTTTTATTCTATTCAAGCCTTCAACAGATGAATTAAGTCCATTCACATTGGGAAGGGCAATCTGCTTTACTCAGTCTACGAATTCAAATGCTAATCTCATCCAGAAACACCCTCACAGACACAGGCAGAAGCAATATCTGGGCATCTCATGTCCCAGTCAAGTTGACACATATTATTAACCATCACACCTTGTTTCCTTCTTCATTGAGAAAACAGAAGCAATCAGAAGAGAACTCTTATAAACTTCCCCACAACATCCGTCCACCAAGCAACCATTGTGCCTCAATACCCTACCTTCCTCCTGTCACATTTGGATGCTACGTGTGCTACCAACTAAGGCCAACCCTTGTAATTGTACAATAAATCTTATCTACCCTTGTCTTTTGAAAGACATTGCTTTGGCAATTTTCTCTACTTTCTTCTCAACCATGTCTTTTTCTCTCTATAGTAGATCATCCCAAGCCCAATTTAGACATATACTTACTTTTCTCTAAAAACAATAAAACAGAATCTCTTTTAACCCCATTTCCACTCCACTCTTTGAGATTCCACCCCATTTCTCTTTTTAAAGACAAAAGTTGTTTTTATCCACTGTTTAGAATTTCTCTCCTCCCGATATCTCTTATGTATATCCTAATAAGATTTTTACCCCTAAATACTCCACTGAACATGCTCTAAGTACCCAAATCCAACAGCCAGTTTTCAATCTTGGTTCACTAGCACCATTTGACATAATTGATCACCCTGTTCTTCCTGAAATATTTATTCTACTCATCTTCCAGGGTGCCCCCCTAGCCTGACTTTCCTTATACTTCACTTGTCACTCCTTCTTAGCCTCAACTGCTGGTACTTTCTCATGTCACCAAACTTTAAATAGGGAGGAGTTTCAGGGCCCTATTTTTGGACTTCTTTTTGTTCTATCTCCACTCATTGCCTGAATTATCTCAATGGATTTCATGATTTTAAATAGTATCTATATGTTGATAATTCCAATTCAATTTTACCTAAACCCCAAACCTTATGTGTCCAACGACCTACTTGACATCCCACTTAAATGTTCAAGAGGTGTCTGAAATTTAATATGTTGAGAATTAAACTTTGATATTTCACTTCTTCCTTCCTCAATTTTTCCTTAATTAATAGCAACATTCTTCTTTCAGGTGCTTGGGCTGCAAACCTGAGAGTCCTCTTTGGGTTCCCTCTTTCTTTTATTCCTCTTCGAGCCAGAGGATGGCTATTTCTCTCCTCCTCTCCTTCACCACTTCTTCTAACTTCCCAGGCCCCAAACACCATCTCTTGCTCAAATGTTAGCAAAAGCCTCCTAAATTAACTCCTTGTTTCTTATTTTTGCCCCTTTCAGAACAATCTCAATGCAATCTGCTCAAAATACCTGATTAACTTCCCAATTTACTCAAGTAAAAGTCAAATTTTGACCATCATCTACTAGGCCTACATGATCCATCCCCGCCATGCAGCCCTCACTCCCCAGCTTTACTCATTCACCTCACTCCAGCAGCCCTGGCATCCTCCCCTTGAACGTGCCAGACTCTCTTTTGTATCTCGACCAACACGCTTGCTGTTTCCCCATTAATGACATCTTCCAGATGCCTACATGGCTAGTTCCCTCACTCCATCAGATCTCTATTCGAAAATTACTTTCCACATGTGTCTTTCTCTGGTCATCCTATTTAATATTTTAATACTCTCCTCCCAAAGTCCAATTCTTCTTCTCTACTTAAACTCCCTCCAAAACACTTACCACTATCTAATGTACTATACGTATTTACTTATTTGTTGTTCTTTCTTGTCTATCTTCCCCACCATAAACAAAGACACAAGCAGGGCAAGTGTGTTTGTAGTTTTTGGCTGTGTTATCCCTATCGTCTAGAAGCACAGTGTAGGCATTCGGTAGGTAGTTTGATGAATGATCTATTGAATGAGAGAGTGATTAGCAAATGTTGAAATAGTACCTGACTTTTGTTTGTGGATGCCACTGACAAGAAAAGCAAGAGACCCATTTCACTCCATTCAGTTTTCCACATATAAACATATGGCTTAAAATAGCTTAAAAATCTACAGGTCAGTGTTTTTCAAATGTTTAAGAGTAAGAGAATCACTGCTTGTTAAAAACTCAGATTTCCTTGACCTGTCTCCAAGATTCAGTAAGTCTGTGAAAGATCTATTGCATTTGCATTTTTAAGAAGCACTCCATTGATTTTTATACAGTTTTTAAAGAAGCTGCTGTAGGTTCATAAGTGATTCAAATATTGAGTGACATGTAAATACAGAGTGGGGAGAAAATTGTTTATTATAGTCCACATGCTGAGTTAAAGAAAATAGGTCTGGTATAAATTTCTGGTATATATTCTTCTCAGGAGAGAGTTTAAAGTAGAATAGCAATTTGCAAAACATACTACAAACATTTAGTTTGTACTTATCTTCAGGGGATATGAATTTTTGGCCTTAAAAAGTAAGATCTATGCCAAAGTTTTCATAGATAAACAATTGCTTCTTTAAATCATTTGTTTATGAGCACTATGAAAAACATCAGTTCACTGGCTAAAAAAAAGATGCTTGGTTCCTGGTGCCTATGGAGAGCTAACACTAGTCAGATGTACAACATTCCATTTGGAGAGAATATTTTTTTTTATCCTGGATCAATAAAGAACTGGGCCCATGATAATCTTTACCATAATTGTGACACTCAGTTCTGCTCATTGCTACCTGATCTTCCATAGACTTCTGCCTCTAGTAAAGATATTTTGATGTTTATTTCATTCTGAGTTAATTACCTGACTCTGATAGATGGCATTGTAATAGATGCTGTCTGATCAGCATTCAGAACTATTCTCCAGCTTGAAGAGACACATAGTAAAGAAAAGACTTCCTAATTACATTCCGTGTTCCCACTCATTAATTGACCTTCTTTCAAATAACAGAAATTGACTAATGTCGCATACATTGGAGATAAATTAACAAATGTCCACATAACACACTGTATTTATCAAGAGAAATTTAACATTTGTAGTCAGTTTGGTTTATTTCCAGTATTTGAGGGTTAGCTCCTATTAATGTTACGAAAAGAAAAGCAGATTTGTTATGTTATTTTTTCTCTATAAATGTGTGAATCTGAATGAAATCATCTCTTCCTCCAAAATTCTAAGGTCAATATCCAGTTCTCCAGTGTTTTTTTTTTTTTCTTTCTTAGTCTAGATCATTTCAAATACAAGAATAAGAGGGATTAAGGATACACTGAGAGGGTCCTAAACAAAGTTTCTGTGGCTGAAGCAGCTCTGACATTCTGAAATTACTAGCTTCAGGTAGGGGATTCAGAAATGCAAGGTGAAACACAAACTGGTTTAATATTCACCTTTTATTTCAAGAATTACTTTTGGAACTCAATACCAAGGACATCTGTTTTGAGACTAAGAGTATTTGAAGGTATGAGTGACTCAGTCTACTGACCAAGAATTGAAATGTTAACCTGTTAGTTGATGTAAAATTGATTTAAAAATACTTTTCCTATCTCTCAGACTTAATAAACTCCCATAGGATAAGGGTTAGGGAGAAGAATGTCAGTGGGCAGAGTAAACTTGACCCTGCAGAGGTTCTTCATTGCAGGTGCCTCTTGCGCTGCTTTCCCTGCCTCACCCAGGAGATATGTGAGGCCTGAAGGAAGAGAGGTCAGCGAACTAGTTCCTGTTGCTTTGGGGAGCAAGAAAAACAGTAGAGACCTACAACATTTTAAAAAAATCAATAAATCAAGACTTTTATGTGACTACTGCAAAAAGTTGAATGTGGAATTATCTATTTTTAAGTTGGGTAATAATATTGTCATTAAAATAAGAAATATCTTTATATTTTTAGACATATACTGACATATTTGGTAGTGAAAAACATGTTAGTGATATATGTTTAAAGACTTCAGCTAAAAAGGATTAGAAAAAATATGACAAAATGTGAATCATTGTTAATCTAGGTATAAGGAGGTCCATGATATGTAATTCCTTACTTTATATAGAAAGCTGTCTACTAAAAGCATGAAGGATAACAAAAGACAAGCCAGCAATACTTAGATCACAGTCAGTCCTTCTGTACAGAAGTATTTCCCTCCATGTAAGCATCCTTGTGTACCTCATCACTCTGCAGCACTCATTTGCTTTCAGAAAATGATTTGGTGCCCTGACAAAGTCCTATGATAAGGCAAAGTTTTTGTTTCCAAGAAATACTGTCCTTTTTTATACCTTAATTCCTAGTCATGCCAAGTTTTACCTTCTCTGAGTGTGTTGGAATATCAATTTTTACAAAAAATATATATATATATCATTCCTTGATTCTTTGCACAATTTCATCTTCCCCCATCACTAGTTATTGCAAAAATATAAAATCTATTTAACTAATTTATCTAATCTCTTGAACTCTAATATCAACAAAGGAAAGGAAATATGACACTAATTTTATTTAAAACGTACAACTTATTGATACAGCATTATGAAACACATAGTCCTATCTTTGTGATAAAAATCTACATGGAAAAGTGGAGAAGGTACAGCCTCTTGAATTGGAAAGAAAACTCATTTGTGTAGTGGTGCCCCACTTCTATTCATCCAAATCCCTTACTACTCAGTATTTTATAGTTTAGTTTGCAGATACTAAAAAATTGTGCAATTTTGTTTTCCAGGGTTGAAAAATTCAAGTGAAAAACTGATGGTTAGGTCAAATTAATTACAAAAAATCTTGGGCATACCTGCACGTATTTACGTTCATAATGTAGGAAATGCTCATGAGCAGTAAACAAAAATAGGAGACATTGTCTCTCCACTATAATTTAAAGTAAAAGCCATATTTTCTTCTCTTATCCAGATTTAACTCTGTCATATAAACCTTTGGAAAGAGAATAACAGAAACTTACTGGAGCTAAGACCTCTAAAATAATTCAGAATTGTATTCATCAGATGCTTCTAGATTGGAGCTATCTTCCCAAGTCCAAAGAGGAGGGAGTGCTCTGTAGTAGCACACACCATTTATAGTTTGGACCAGGCCCAGTGACAGTATGTTTGGTTGAGGATGACGTGTCATTAAAGTCTCTGAGATGCCTCTTGAACAGGGGAAAAACTTGCCTGTAGTGAATTGATAACCTCAAATAGTGTATGGTTGAATGCAAAGACTAATATAAACTTTAAAAAAAACCTAATGCTTCAAAGGGTTTTTTTTGGTAAATTTTCCCAAAAATATCTTAAAAAAATGTGAAACTCTATTTTTTCCTCTGCAGAGAAGGAAAATACCTGTCACTGTAGATAAAATAATTTCTAATTCACCATCCATTTCTCTGAAAATATTTCCAAAACATAAGTGTACTATATCCCAAATATTTAATAAAATATTAATTTTCCTGAAGCAAAATAAGCAGTCTTTTTAAAAAATAAGTAGTATGTGACAATTCTAATGCATGCTTTTAAAATATTATCATAAATGATCTTAAAAGCAAATAGATAGACTGAAAATTTCCACTCAGCCATTCATATTCATGCAAATATATCCTGCCCATAAGTACTTAGAGTTTTTTTTTCATCTAATCTCTTTTATCTCTATAAATAATTAAGGTCACAATTGAGAAATGAAATGAAGTGAGCAAATCTTTATTCCAAACGTGGACTATTGAACATTTCTAAGTATTAAGTCCACTACATATTGCTATAATTGATTATAATGGTGCTGCTCACAGTTAACACTTTGCCATCACTTCCATGCTTCAAGAGGTTTATAACTCAGCTATAAACATTTGCTCTATATTGAACTGTATGTTGAAGATTTCAGGCTTTGAGAAATTGCTTTCATGAAATTGAAAAAAGAAAAATCAGACTGGATTTTTCTCTTACATTGTATCTTTATAAAGTAACCAATATGTTTGTATAAAACATTTTTTAATTGCATGAGGAATTTTTAAAGCAAGAATTGGCTGTGAAAATACTGCTTGAGAAAAAAAATGATTTAAATGCAGAAATTACTTTCTTTTAGTATGGTCTCCAGGTGCAGTTCTCTATACCACTTTGGTATAGAGTGTAAGAGGATATATAATTTTAAAGCATAATATACCTAAAGCCATTTGAGACTTTCAGATAACTTGTATTTAATTTTCTAAAAGAGCTTTTCTTATTAATTGCATACTGGCTGTCCATGCATATATATCTTCATTCAACAAACATTTAATATCTAGTATATCTTCAACATTGGCAATAAAATTTGAATAAAACACAATCCTTGTGGAGGAGACAGATGAGTGATACACACATACACACACATACAGGAAGTACAATATATATAAGATGATATGGTAGAACATAGTAGTTGCTAAAGGCTGATTTAAATATCTAAATAATGAATAATTTTGAAGTTTTATAAAAGCTTTTGTAAAGTTTAGACATTTTTAAATTATCTATACTTATAGACAGTGAGTAGCTTTTAATATAGTTTCTGGGGGTAATCTATAAATTAGAGGTGGCAAAATCGAATGTCCGCAGGCATTAGGTAGATAACAGAAATGTGGTATGATTCAAGACAAGAAAGAGGCTGAGCTGATGCTGGGGTAGGTGCTGTTGGTGAGGAGTTTCCTGATTGAGCTTGGAAATTCCTTGTTCTGCTCAAAAACACTCTCAATATGAAAATTTATGAAACATCATGCCTGCCAAACCAAACAGGCCCACATTGCATATTTGGTTCAGCTACTCACACCAAGGCCTGAAGAGCTATTAAATAACATCCAGTAGGGTTTTCTTTTAAAGATATTTTACATTAAAAAATACTATCCTCAATTTTAGTCTTTATCCTTTTTTTGGTCACTTTTTGCTATCTGCAAGATATTTATAGAAAACTTTGTGTGCCAGTTTAAGCTGAAAAATGATTTTGTATGTAAGTAATTACAGAGAGAGTTAAAAGGGCGTGTTAAAAAGTGAGAGATTTAACATATATACAGACACGGCTTCACAAATACTAGTAATTTGTTGAAATGTTCATGATGGTTCAGATACTAAATTTAGTTATTTCATTCAATTCCACCCAATTCTAAGACCTGAATAAAATTAACCACACTCAAAAGAAACTGGTAGACAACAACAAAAATAGCTACTAATTATTGGTCATCTAATATGGAGTCTGGCACTATGATAATTGCTTCTAAAACAGTGCTTCAATTTACTTTTTTAAAATTGTGGTAAAATACACATAACATAAAATTAACCATCTTAATCAATCATTTTTTAAATGTATAGTTCAGTAATGTTAAGCATACTCAGATTGTTTAGCATCTTATCTCCAAAGCTCTTTTCATCTTGTAAAATTAAAACGCCATACCTACTAAACAACTCCCCACTTCCCTAGCCACTGGCAGTCATCATTCTACCTTCTGTCTTTATGAATTTCACTCTAGGTACCTCATCTAAGTGGACTCATACAGTATTTGTCTTCTATGTGAGTAGCATAAATATAATGTCCTCAAGTTTCATCCATGCTGTCACGTGTCTGAATTTTCCTTACTTTCCACAGATGGATAATATTCCATTGTGTATGTATATCCTACAATTTGTTTATTCACTCATCCACCAATGAATATTTGGTTGCTGCCACCTTTTAGCTATTGTTAATTCTGTATAAACATGGATATACAAATACCTCTTCAAGACCCTGCTTTTAATTCTTTGGGTATATGCCTAGAAGTGGAATTGCTGGATCATGTGGCAATTCTATTTTTAATTTTTCCTATAGTGACTGCAACCATTTTACATTCCCACCAATTTAATCTTAAAAGTCTGTTTTTCCTATATTACAATTGAGAAACTGAGGCTCAGAAAAGTTAAGAAACATCTTAACTTCCAAATTTGGTAAAAAGCAATTCCAGGATAAAGAAAGGGCTGTTTAGGTATGAGAATTCTGGAGTCCATGGTCATCTCATCCAAGTTCAAGTCCCAGTCGGCCTCTGAGGGCCAAGAGCACCGGGATACGTCCCAGAGGTTTCTCAAGTCTCACTTCCTTACGTATAAATGAGAGTGGTTACTTACTTCAGAGGACTATTGGGAATTGATTGAACAAGATTTCCCCTGAAAAGTATTTATGCTTGTCACATAGTAAGTATGTATTCTGAGTAGACGTATACATATTCCTTGATTAGTTTAAGTAAATGGAAGTTTTCATTCCTATAGATTCTTTCTGTAGTTGGCTAATTTAAATTATTTTATGTTGTCTCCAGCTATACTCTCCAAAATTAACATCATTCCTCAGTGGTTCTGTATCCATTGTGGTCTTCTCTCATGATGGTCTGGGCTCTTCTTACTTCATAACAGTGACCAAGGAATTATCATTATTTTCATGCAGTGTTAAAAATTGCCTTGCACATATTGACTATTGGTGGAAGTTGTCCCTTCTTGTATTCCCAAAAATGGCAATATTATTTCTAAGGTGATAGGTACTGTTCCAATATGATGCATATAGTCACTCAGGATTTTATGTTTTACTTTGGACGTTGGAACAGTGCCAATGATTTTGAGGTTCACACTTTAGATGGTTAAAGCAGCAAAACAGGAGAAACAAAATATTTATCCACCTTCCATGTCATGTGTAATATCTGTCCAGCCCTACCTGAATTAGACACAGAACTGCAAATTATTGAGGCAATATTGGGAAGCACTTGGGAGTTTTGTAAGTTTGTATTTTCCCCCCAAGCTACTGGCCATGTTTTAGCAGCATCACTTATACCTTAAGGAAAGAAATACAAAGAATGCATTCGGTTAGTGGTTCTGAACAGATGGAACCATGTGCTAATCTGCAGACCTTATATTAATCCTTTCACATACTTTGAGCTTAGTCTATTTTAAAACCTGTCCAATGATGCCAAGTACTTGCCGTAAATAGATAAAAATTATTTATTTACACTGATTTTTAACTTTTCTCATAAACATGTTCAGAGGAATATACATTTATTGCTGTATTTGCAGGCTATGAGAACAAAGTATAAAATATGTGAATAGTAAACTCTTCTCAGGAAAGGGTGTTTGAAAGTGAGAAATGGTTAGTTTCATCAAGTCAAGTGGCTATTGCTAATATGGCGAAGGCTGCTCAGATCTAATTCAACCAAGACGCTGCTAAACACGAAGGAAAGACGGACTGTAATGCAATCCTTCCTATTGCCACCACTCAGGAGAGATCGGGAACTTGCAAGGACAAGCAGAGAGATGCAACTGATTTTTAGTAGATGACAGGGATCCTTTGAGAGAGAAGGCAGGAGACTACAGTGCTGCACAAATAAAACTTTCAAGTTATTTCTTGAGAGAAACATATACACAAAACAAGCAACAAATTCTTTGTAAAATGCACATCAGATTCTCTCTAAATTATACACAAATTCAAAACACAATAAGCTTAGTATAACTCAGCAATAAAAAGACAAATGACCCAATAAAAGTAGACAAAAGATTTAAGGAAACACTTCACAATGGAAGATACATGAGTGCCCAATGAAAGCACAAAAAAGTGTTCAACATCATTAGTCATTAGTGAAATACAAATTAAAACCACAATGAGATATCACCATACATGCATTAGAATAATTAAGATAAAAAAAAATACTGGTACTGCTAAAATGTTGGTGAAGATATGATACAACCAGGACTCTCATACATAGCTGATGAACATGGAAAATAATACAATCATTGTTTATTTTATATCTTGCTTTTAAAAATGACATTTAAGAAAGGTAAAATTGAGGGAGAGCTGATAATAGTGTTTAATATAAGCATGAGTAGAAATGATATAGATTAGCATAAAGAAACCTGGTAAGTTGCATTATCACTAATTTGCTTTTTAAAAAAATTTAGTTCAGTGTTACAGTTGAAACTCCTGCTTCTAGTTCACAATGAGGGATTTTACTGAAAATAGATTTAAATGCAATGTGAGCCTAACTCTTCTGATAAAGCAAAATCTGTCATGCAGTATTATGTGACTCCATTTATCTCCCTGAACTGGTTCATAGTTTTAAATATTTCCCTTTACTGACCTCACTAAGGAATAGTTAGTCACTATCTCATTTATTACTCACTTTAAGAAGGGCTTCTGGGTACTTCTGAGTTGTTAGTACTGTGAAAGTCTGGGAAAATATCAAAAAGACATGGTAATATCTATTTTCTTCACAAGCTTATAATCCAGTTGAGGAGGCAATTGCCTAAAATCCCAACTATTGGATTAATTCTTAGGCTCAAGGTATTTTCTCCAAAAGGACCCTGTTAAAATAAAAAAAATTTTTAGATATGGGAAAACATGAAATAACTAAAAAGCCTTAAGTGATGTGTTTCACATTAAAATAGGTTTGGATATTTTCTATATTCTACTTGGAGATAGAGAATACACTGACAGAAAATTTGAAAGAAGGGCCTTATGGTTTCACTGCTAAATGGAAAACAAACTCATAAAACTGGTATTTTCATATCCTTAAAAGAAGGGAAAATAAAAGTGGGGTAAGAAGAGAATTAGCATTTATCTATCACCAAGTCCAAATATAGGACTGTAAATACACTATTTCATTTCCATATCCATAACGTTTGTAAGGAAAATGTATTATGATCCTCAATAAACAGAAAAGAAACGCTTATTTCAATGTGCCATTCTAAGTTCGTTTGATCAGCAAGGCAAGAACTGGCACTGATTCCTAATTTCTGTCGTTAGCACTACACAAGTTTTGCCAACATTTGTATCTTCCACCTGTATCCAGGAAACTCAAATGTTAGTGTCGGGAACTAGCTAACTACAGAAAACACACTTGTGGTTCTGAAAGGACTGCAAATTGAATCTTTTCTTGCTTTTATTTCCTAAAAGAAGAAAAGAAAAGCAAACAATACAAAAAGACAGAGACTGAGCATAACAGTGGAAAAATAAACTGTTGGGCCCTTGTGGGATCAGAAGATTATATTCTACCATGTTTTTCCTTTATTTATGATCTTTACCTCTATATCAATTAAATATATATAATACAAACATTTATATTTCAGTAGTTTGGAGATAATTTTCTAAAGAACAACAGAATCATGGTTTATAGTACACCTGCATCACACTTAACTGAACAGACTCCCTCATTTTGGTAGGTAAACCTATGTTACCACCTAGTGGTAAAGTCTTAGAAATGCAGACACAGACTCCCTGGGTCCCCAGGAGTTAATTCATGAATTCAGAAAATGCAACAAATCATAAACAATGACAAACAATGTCACAGGCAGGAATCACAACTTCTTTTAGGACCTCATGGTGTAATTGCCTTCAGCTGTGTTCTCAGGTGGATTACAATGGAGCTTGATAAGAGCATTTATGCATGAAATGTTCATGCATTTGATGCTTCATGAAACTGTGAGTGGTGCTACTTTCAGAGCTGGGTGGGAAATAGTTTATTATTGTTATTCAAATCGGAATCAATAGTTTATAAATAACTTTCCTGAATTAGCATTGGAAAACCACCAAACCTAAGAAACATTGATGCCCAGAAAAACATGGAGGTGAAAAAATTACAATAATTGACTATGACTCACATACAAGCTCAGGGATGCTTCTTTTCTGAGGAAAGGAGAGCCTTGTAAACATGGGAGAATAGACTCAGTCTTTCTGCTGGCGTTTGCCTGTAATTCTGATGCTAGCCCTCCCATGCCAGTAACCTTTTAAAATCTTTCCTTGGGAAGGAACACTGATAAAAGACAAAAAGATCAGTAGGTATACTGTAGTACATAAATTCACGAATGCAGGTTCCTTTGGGTCAGGAGGGCATACAGGGGACTGAGATAGGGAAGAGGTACACTATCATTCCACCCTACGTACCTTCTCTGAGCATCTGTCATGTGCCAGTCCCTCTACAAGTTACAAGAGCTAAAGTACATAAGTAAACATCTACTGGGGAAGAATTGACATATAATGATAATCCAAAATAAATGGCATAATAGAGACCTGCACAAAGTCTTTGTGAGCAAGGAGTGAAGAATAATTGACTAGAAATGGGAGCTAAGAGAAGCTTCATGGAAGGGGTATCAATTTAACTTGGCAGTGAATTATGAGTAGGGACTTAACAGATGTTTAAGAAGGAGACGATCAGAGGCCTAGAAACCTCAAAAAACTGTTCTGCTTGAAAACCAGTAAGAAGCTTTTGGCTTTCTGAAGAAGGCAAGCTCACGTATACTGCTGCTGTATAAGGTTTTGGGCTGCCCCGAGAGTAATAGCTGATGTGCAGCAGGTGGAATTATGGAGATCACTAACAGAAAATATAATTTGGAAGGGGAAAAATCCATCCAAAACACAGGCTATTCACTTATCATATGCTTTGTTTTTGTATTTTTGTAATTTTATCTGGTATAAACTTAAAAGAATCAACCACTAAAAGTTAAATTCCATGTAAGAATTTTGTCTATTTTGGTCACTGCCGAATTCCTTGGTGCTCAGAAAAGTACATGGTACGTAGTAGCAGCTGAATAAATATGTAAATATTTATAAATTGAAACTTAAAACCATGTATTGAGTACTTGCTGTGTGCTAGCACTGTAACATATATTAGGCTTTTTGCACTTTTGTCCAAGAAGATCAAGCTTAAGATAAATCATAACTGTAACTGGTGACAAACAAGCTTTCTCAAATGATTGGAAAATCTACTAGAACAGCACTGTTCAATATGGTAGCCACTAACCACATGTGGCTATTTAGCATCTGAAATGTGTCCATTCTAACTTGAGGTGTGCCATTAGTATAAAATGCACATGAGATTTTGAAAGCTTGGTACAAACAAAAAAGAATATAGAAAATATCTCATTGAAAAATTTTGTATTGATTGCATGTTGAAATTATAATATTTTAAATATATTGTCTTAAATAAAATATATCATTAAAATTAATTCACCACTTTCTTTTTACTGTCTATGTGGTTGCTAAAAAATATGAAATTACATATATGGCTTACTTTATATTTTTACTGGACAGTACTCTGCTAAAAATCAAGGACAGAACTGTTATTCTCAGTGTATGGATTGAAAAGCTTCTTTACATTTAACTTTCAGACATATTAGTTTTGAATACTGAGGCTAGGGATGAACTTGAGAAATAATTTGAGTGACTTAAATGAGTTATGCAATTAAGAACCCCTGTACTCAATTCTACAGGCAGTAACCTAATTCAATGCTTGATTATTTATGTACAGATGTAGAGAACCAATCTTGAGACTCCACAAAGTTTAAGATTCCTTGCCGACTGAAGGCAAAATAAGAAATTTTCAATAGCTTTTTCTGCAGGTTTTCAGATTTTACCTATTGCCCCAGTTTATAAATGGAATCAATTTCTTTGTGAATTTCCACTTCCTGGATGCAGGAAAATAGTGTAATCACTGACATGGCAGAATTGGAGACTATCACCTACACTGCTAGTCAAAGATTTTTGAGACCTCCCTTGTCAGAGCTGTGTGATCATGACCCAGTATGTGCTTCCTGACTGGAAATGCTTTCCCCTCGGCCAACTCTGCTGCCAGAAATTTTCAGAATACTATTTGAAGTGTGTGCACTCATGCAAAATAGCAGTATTGTGAAAATTCAACTTGGAAATTCTATGCATTATGGGACCAGAAAACAAAAAGATGAGGAAGAATTTGGGATGCTGGAGCATGGTTGACAGCAGGGATGGCTGGACGGTGTTATTCTGGGCTAGGGAAGTTATGAAACAGCTTTATCTAGGAAGAGCAAGTTGCAGTTTCAGGAGCACATAGATAACAGGCGTTAGTAAGAGAGGAGGAATCAGAAATCCCACAAATTGCAACATAACATGAGAAATAATTGGTAGATAATCTGGTTCTTAAAACTCTGTCAGTGCAAAAATTGAGTCCACATATGGTTAATATTCAATCTGAATTTCAGGCAGTGAACTGACTGTAGGTGTGCTGTAGTTATTAACACTATTTGCCAAATATTCCCAGTTCTCTTCATTTCCTGGCATATAATAGGCTTTTACTTCCTGGCAATCTTGTGGTTCAATGGAAACATATGATTAATTGCATCCAACAATTTGTGTGTATAAGTCCCTTTTGAGCTAGAGCATTTTATTATCAATTCAAGCCTGTCAATACTACGTGGAATCTAAGGTCTACAATACACTGATCACATTGATTTCACCGTCTTTGACATAATAAGTAGAAACTGACCAGAATTAGCCTTCCCAATTAACTTTTTTTTTCTGACATAACAAAAACCTATTCAGTCTAAAAAGATATCCAATCCACCAGACTAAAATTATTCCTTGTGTACACACCAACACACATATTCCTTTGGGTTAGAAGTAGAGGGAACTCAGTACCTTAATCTGTAGACTTTGTTGCCACTGACCTCCAACCAGTGGTACGCAGTTCCTTGATAGGTGTAGATGTTCTCTCTCTGGCAGCTGCCTACACTGTCACTATGGATTGAATTTAGTATGAGAGCTCTCATCTGAATAATGTCTACGATTTCGGGCTCTTTTATATATTAGGAGAATGGGAAGACAATATTCAGGTCTGCAGAGGGAGCAAGAGCCATCAAGCTATGAAAGCACAAACTTTACATATCTATAAGGAGAATTTCCATTTCTGTGATTGGTTCCCCTAGAGTTCATTGTTCATTCCCTTGCTATGATTGCCTATATGCAAAATAGTTGATGTGATGTGTTGATCTGAGATTTAATTCATATACATGTTGACTTTGCTATCCCACTTACCTGGTGGTAAATTTTACAGATAATCAAATTAGGCAATACTCATATTGCTATGTTCTAAGATGCTTTTGCCCTATCTGGGACTTAACATAGCATTTTAGACACTTGTGCACATTGAACATAACATCCAGAGCTCTTTGGGCCTCTGGCATATTGATTTCTAAGGTTCAAGATAGTGGCTGCTCCATCAGCTTTGGTCCCTGATTGACTACAATTAAAGATTTCTGTCATTACTAATCAGCAAGGTATAGACAAAGAAAAGAATGTCATATCTGGTGATACTGGTCTGGACTGTAATCTTGGCTAGGTTATGCACTAGTTGAGTCACCACAGGAAAACACACTGTCCTTTCTGAGTCTTGATTCCTTCCTCTTTAAAATAAGGCTAATAATGCCAACCCAGCTGATGATTATGAAGAACAAACATGATAAAATGGAAGAAAGCCATTCTACATATGAATGGTAATTCACATTATAATAGGCAGAAGATTTGATATTTTCTATAGGAATGTTTATAAAATCTATTTTAATGTAAGACTCCTATGTTAGAATTTGAACAGTAGTAAAATCAGGGTGAAGTCAAGGATGATCCTTAGCTTTCCAGTGCACATGGTGTGACCATGAGCTGAAGTAGAGATTACGGAATTAGGAGGTTTGCATCCTACTGCTATATCATTGAATAGAGTAAGTAATTTGCATGACTGGTTTAGAAAAATGGGGGAATCCTTCCTCTATACAGTCTTTAGTAATGAAATTTCCCATTTGAACCTTAGGTGTTAGATTTGGTTTCCTTTTCTTTCACAATACATACATGCCCATATTAACTTCATGCACACCTGAATGTAGTAGATTATTCTCTCCAAGCCTCAAAACCCCTTCTCATGTAATTCCTCAGAATTACTCACCACTCTCTCCCCTGTCGATAGAGTTGGACTTTCATTCCCAGGACACAGTGTGTTTTGCATCTCATTTCTTTCTCTCTCCCAAGGCTGCATAGTAAGAACATAGACTCTTCTTCCCGTGTCTGCTTTACTTTCTGTTTTTCCTTTTGATACCATTAGATTCCTGTTTTTATACTTATTCTTTTTTTAAATTTCAGAATATTACAGGGGTGCAAATGTTTTGGTTACACGGATTGCTTTTGTAGCCCTTGAGTCAAAGTTATAAGTGTGCCCATCACCCAGATAGTGTGCATTGTGCCCATTAGGTATGATTTCACCCATCCCCTCTTCCCCCCTCCCATCTGCTTGATTTCCATTGGGTTTTACTTACATCTGTGTACATGAGTGCTGATCCCTTAGTTCCAATTTTATAGTGAGTACATATAGTGTTTGTTTTTCCATTCTTTAGATACTTCACTTAGGAGAATAGCCTCCACTTGTATACAGATTGTTGCAGAAGGTATTAATTCTTTTTTATGGCTGAGTAGTACTCCATGGTATACATATACCACATTTTATTAATCCACTCATGAATTGATGGGCACTTGGGTTGTTTCCACATCTTTGCAATTGTGAATTGTAGTATAATAAACATTCGAGTACAAGTGTGTTTTTGATAAAATGACTTTTTTTCCCTTTGGGTTAAATACCCAGTAGTGGGACTGCTGGATCAAATGGGAAGTCTACTTTTAGTTCTTTGAGGAATCTCCATACTAATTTCCACAAAGGTTGTACTATTTTTCAGTCCCACCAATAGTGTATAAGTGTTCCTTTCTCTCTGTATCCACGCCAGCATCTATTGTTTGGGATTTTTTGATAAAAGCCATTCTCACTGGGGTTAGGTGATATCACATTGTGGTTTTGATTTGCATTTCCCTGATGATTAGTGACATTGAACATTTTTTCATATGTTTATTGGCCATCAGTCTATCTTCTTTTGAAAACCTGTTCATGTTTTTCGCCCACTTAATTATTCTTGACTTTAGGAGAAGATCTCCCCTTGAGCCAGTAGTCAGCTTTTGTCTCTTGGTGAAATTTGGATGTTCTTTCTGTTCTGTTTTACCTCTCACAGTATAATGGCTACTATGGTAATCCTATCCTTCAGTCTTACCCATCTTGAAGTTTGAGCAATACATAGTCTATACTATAGTCTTTCAATATTTTGACTTCATAACTATAAGAAGTAGCATTTTAATTATCATTTCCATAGGGTCTATATTTTGTCAACAGAAAGGAAGATGTTTAATTTAAGAAGTTTCCTGGGAATTCTTCATTTATTCAGCCAACAACAATAGTTTACTTACTAGATACCTAACAAAGGAGGCATCCAAAGAGAAATAAAATATATCAAATTATCTTTCAACTAATTTACCAACAATTTGAAGGAAAAGAAGTGTGTCTATTTACCATTTAGTTTTGTTTCATTAAACTATTTTAATTCCATTTTGCTTTTACCTTTACATTCAATGGATTTGGCAACTGCCTAATTTATTTGGACTTTGTAGAGGGTCAATCTAAAAAATATAAGATTGCAATGAAGAACTTTTTAATAGCAGTGTTTAAAGTAAGAATACCTGACAATTTCCTTATATCTGTATTTGATTTTGTTTAGGTATTAATACAATTTAGGATGTTTGTCAACCTAATTTGTAAATTGAGTAAAAATCTACTCATATGACTCCTTATATTCAGAATTCCTCTACGTACACAAATGAATAATTGAGGGAATTAACAAATAACTCAAAAAATAACTGCTTGGATTTATTAATTGTATTCTCATTCAAAAATTACTTCAATTCTCAACTTAATTGTCCCATGGGACCTATTCTTAATTGCCTTTACATACATAACACACATACACACACACACACTTCATGCACATCCTCACATTTTAATTTAGTTCAATAGGAAACTATTATTCACCAAAAGCTTTGTTTGATTTCCATACTTTAAAAAAAAGGCTCTTCAAATCTATTTTCCTACTGTACTATTTTCTTTCAGCTTTATCCTGAAGAAAGCTTCTCTCTGTGATTTGAAACATTTCCCAGTGTCTATTGCAGTGGCAAATTTTTCATCATATTAATACCAATAATGTGATGCATTCAAGCACTCTGCAGTGTTTTTATAAGATTCCATGGGGGTCTAGCCTTTTCCAGCTATATAAAAATGTTCAAAAAATAAAGCATGAGGGCAAAAATAAATGCCCTGCTGAACATTTGTACCAAAGGAGATTAAAACACATGGTTGCAGCCTATTCTATAGAAGTGTTTTCAGAAGACAGGAGCCATGCAGAGGGCTTCATTAACTTCCAAACACTTCAAAATGAAAAATGGGAAGAAAGTATCTTGGAAAGATTGGACAATAAGACAACACACTAAACAACATACACATTATGATAAGTAAAGGGGGGTATTTGATTTAAAAAGTATTGATTTCAGTTGCCTTTTTAATGACACGAAGAAATAATGGTGGTTTCAAGAGGGAAAAATGAAGTGTTATATTTTTAGCAGATATTGATCACTTGTGCTTAGTTACTCATGCCTTCTATCTCCCTGAGTTTCAACACCAAAAAGAGAGGAAAAA
Organism: Daubentonia madagascariensis; assembly: GCA_023783475.1. NCBI lineage: Eukaryota > Metazoa > Chordata > Mammalia > Primates > Daubentoniidae > Daubentonia > Daubentonia madagascariensis. The sequence goes on along the minus strand of JAKFHU010001684.1, from coordinate 14,717,327 downwards.
ACATTGGTTTCACAGCATAATCAACAAAGATATAAGATAATTAATTTAATGCAGCCTAAAATTATAAAAAACAATTGAAGCATGCCACCTTGTTCAAATATAATCTATAGGAAGAAATTACAGTTACTTAGCCTTGGAAAATACACAGGGCTCAGGACATTGTGATTTTGAGACTATATCTTAATATACCATGAGAAATTTTGCAATTCTAAGTGCTAAATTTCTAATTTGCTCTTGGAGGTCATGCTATAAGCTATTGGAAGAGTAATTTTTTTCACATGTCTTAGAAAATGTGAGCCCAACAATCGGTAATTTTTTATTAATATTTTATCACAGAGGAGCAATATCTCAACAGGACAGCAGAAAAATATTCTGTTTCCTACCACCCTTGTCATAACAAAAAATATTTTTTAAACAATTAATTGGGAGGCCATTAGACAGAGGTGGCTCCAGTGCCCTAGGTTTGTATGTAAGCAAACCAACGCAGGGTAAGCAATCCTATTCTAGCCTAGTAAGAAACTGCCAACTAACCCCTAACTAAGGACTTTCCACTACTTAAGCTTCACTAATCGGAAACTGCCAATTAACCTGTAACTAGGGACTTTCCACTGGGGTGGAAATAAGACTTTCCAAATAAGACTACTGCTCCCCTTTAACCAATCAAGTATTTTCTTTACTCTGCTTGCTTTGCTCTGCTTTTAATAGAAACCCTATTAGAGCCTTCTCCTCATACACCTTTTTTGGGTCCCCAAACCACCTGTGGTCTGGAGCTGCAGGATTCATGAATCACTGTCTGCTCATATAAGCTATTTAAAATTTTAACATGCTTTAGTTTACCTTTTGGAATTGCCTAAAGGTCATTTCTCATTTCCACATTTTGGCTGTGTCTTATACCAAGAGAAGTAAATAAAAGAATGATCCAAATAGTAAAATAATAAATACATAAATAATAAATAAATAACAACTAAAAATTCTCAGGACCAATTATATGACTATATCAGGTAAAATCAATTTTTTATATTATTTCAACCCAAATTACTAAATTTCTTCTCAGTTCTTTGGTTCATTTTTCACTTGGTCACAGAGCTTTTTATATTGAGAAATCTTTGATTACTTTCCCAACTGTCCATGCATCAGAAGAGGCTTCTCGGTATGTATGTCTTCTGTACTCCATTTGGCACTGTTTATACCAGAGACTTTATGGCACACAAGAGACTATGCCACAGATTGTCATTCAAAATGGACTCCAATTTCCTTTTCACTCTTCATAGTGGAAAATTAACAACATCACACTGTTAATATAATTAATTTGACCTAATAGCTATGTACAAAACTTTCTTAATGAAAGGAAATTATTTCTTTAAATATACTCAAGCTAAATTTTAAATAGATCTGCTTCATCACAATGCAAGAGAGAAAAATGAGGCTAAAGTGAATTTGAATAAGGCTAAGGTAAATTTGAAGTTATTATCTGTTCCCTTTTAACATGTTAGGTGGATTCTGACAATAAAGAAAGTCAGACTTAAAATTTAGTTATGTGACTAATGATAGTGACTTTGGAATCACTAAATATACTTACAGTTATACTTTCTCAGAAATCCTTTTATAAAATCACGACACAAATAGAGTCATAACATTCTCCTTATGATGGAAACACAAAACAGAACAAATGGTTTGGGTCTGGAATATGCTATCTACAATTTTGATAAATATGCCTTTTTCACTTCTCAGTTATTGGTCTATCATCACAGGGAAAGAGGTAGAATCCATATTCAACTCACTCCACCAGCTACAACTTGCCAATGGATTAAAGAAAAGAAAAGAAAATGTGAGAATTAATGTGAAGAACTGTATTTCTAAGGAGATATCAATCAATAAGCTAATTTCCAGTTTTTGAAATTAAATTCAGCATTTTAATTAAACTAATGACATTGTCATTTGGAATATATGAATATATATGTATATGTGTGTGTATATATGTGCATGTGTGTGTGTGTGTGTATCAGGTTTCAACAGGTAGGTCAGAGGGTCATGGCAATTGCCAGCAATCATTAGACCACACTTGAAAAACTTCTTTTTGGAAAAACTATAAACAAAGGAAATAAAGCAAATAATTCAACATCTTCTTTCAAGCTTTAGGGCTATAAATTTGCTCATAATCATTTAAAATAATTGTGAGCAAAAGACTTGAATGCATTATGACAAATTAAACTGTACTTTAAAAATGTAGAACCAGACAACCTTGACAGCTGCTTCACTTGAACTATCGAGTCACTTCAGTTGCAAATATTCCCAAAAGAAGAAAAATTAATATTCTGTGGAGTCGCATGCAAGATGGAAGCCCTCTGAACTACCTGAAGGGTTCAAGGCAGGTTTAGCCCTTCTGGTCTCTGACTGTGTCTACAAAACCAAAGTGAAGTGAAGAAGTAAAGCAATTATCCTGATTAACCAAGCAAAAAATAATTCCCTGCAAGTCAGAAACAGGCAATTGTTGAGGCATGAATTATCCAGATTGACTATACCATTTATGTTGGTTGAATTCATCAAATAATACTATTCTACCTTATTTTGTTTGTATAGACAATTTAAAAAACCATAGTATCATTGTAAAAGACATCTAACTTCAAACCCTAACTGTGCCTCTATTTCCCTTCATAACATGGTGATGAAGGAAAGGTTTATTTCAGGAGACCTAGCACATATTGAATGAATATAGATGAAGATGAAGGAACATTTCAATATCCTGAATTGAGAACACTGTGTCCCTAATGGCCACATAGTCTCCATAAGTATCCCAGGCTAGAAAGAAGATGTTAGGTCAAAAATAGAGTGGACGCTATAGGTAAATCACTAACATATATCTCATTTCAACCTCAGAAAACTCACTCTTGTGTAGCATAGTCTGGCCCAATAAAGTGTCCAGAGAGGAGTAGATAAAATCACTTCTAATTTTGAATATATTGCATTGAAACCAGATGAATGGGTAAGATGCAGGGAGATCTATTAATACTTTAGGGTAGTAGTTAGTGAATTACCCACTGAAAAGACGTATTAGGTATTTTAAATTGTGCATAACAAATGACCACAAATTGAGAGGCTTAATACAACACACATTTTTTATCTCACAGTTTCTCTGATTCAGGAATCTGGGATTTGGTTCCTCTGCTTTAGGGTTTCTCACAAGACTCCAGTCAAGGTGACAGGAAGGGCTAGGGTCTCATTTGGAGGCTCCACTGGGAAAGGATAACCTTCCCATCCCAGTTAAGTGGTTGCTGACAGGATTCTGTTCCATTTGGGTTATTTGGGCTTAGAGCTTTGGTAAATGGCTGCTGGCCAGGAGCTGCCCTCAGGCCCTTCCCACATGGAGTTGCCAACATAGTAACTTGCTTCCTCAAAGACAGCAAGAGAGAAAATATGCTAGTAGGACAGAAGTTAGAACCTTTGTAATCTAATCACAGAAGTGACATCTTATCTGGCTTGAGATACCCTATTGGCTAGAAGAACATTACTAAAGGAAGGAGGTGACACACGGCCATCAATACCAGAGCTGTATTAGACAATACCTACCACAGAAGATGTCACCTAAGCCTAAACCTTGGAAAAGTAAGGGAAGGTGAGCCCCAAGCAAAAGTAAATGCCAAAGGCCTGAGATAAAAAAAATGCTAATATCCTGTCTTCTAAGGTAGAGACACAGTCAAGGGTTAATGTTTCATAAGAGTCTCAAATCATACTAAATAAATAATTGGAAATTCTTTGTTTGCCTCTCATCTTCTATACCACCTTTGTGTTTTTATCATACAGATTAAAAATTTTAAAAAGTATGAGATAAACGTTTGTTTTCTTGTTATGATTTATTTATCCAAAAAATAAGGAAAACTAAAAAAACTCTCTTTCTCATTGTAAGGCTTTATAGAACAGTCCATGTGTTGCTACCATAGTTGGATTTTCAGTGTTGCTTAACTCTCACAAGTCTATGGCTAATGTTTATGTGGTAGCAATAATATTAAGTGGAGGGAAATCATTTCAATATTTCATTTTTATTAAACTTTAGCATTTTAACAAACAAGTGTAGCAAATTGCCATGGGGGCAGGGGAGAGGAAAGGAGAAAACAGGATGATTTTTAGATTCTATCTTGTTTTTTATTCTGAAAATATAAACAAAAAAATGGTTTAAAGAGTCATTGAGGGAAGCCATATATGGAATTCCACTGTGAAAATTTTATAATCACTTCCCTAAAAATAACTACACTTTAATTGCCTATGAAAAAATCTGCATACATAAGAACCACTGTGGAAAACGGACCATTGTGATGAAGGAAACAAAGAGAAATTAAATTCAAATCAGAGTATTTGCTTAATAGCTTAAGCAGTTGCTAATGTTTATATATTACACTATGAATTATAATGCTTGGATAATGAATTTGTTGCTTTTTGAAAAGTCATGAACATTTCAACTCACAAGTTCTCATACTAAACAGATATGCAAATATTGTTAAGATGATTGTCTATTTTACAATAAGGTTAATTTTGGTAAAAGGCACATTAACTCTATAATCATAATAGGGCTAATCAAGACTGGGTTTGATAAAGAAAGCAACAAAGGTAAATGTTAAAGAAAAAAATAGCCAATTTGGATAATTTAGGCCAATATAATAATTTTTGTTTTTAAATGGAAGGGTTGGATTCTTTTGGCCTGATGTAAAATGAAAAAGGGATGATTTCTTTTCATTTACCTTATTTGGCAGAACTTATTAAATATATTCTGATTGTGTATTATTGTAGGCATGAAGATGATGAGGAAATCTTGAAAGTATATTGTTGCTATCAAGCTAATATTGAATATATATTTTGCTGAAGAAATGTAATAGAACTTCTATGGACTATACTCCCTTCAGTCCTGATTTATTTCTATAAAATGACATATTAAAGAATTTGAAGATATATGCACATTATATTCAGTTCACTAATTAGATGCTAAAATTTAATGTTTATTTTTAACATTAGAAATCATTTTAGTCCTTAATCATTTTGAAATATTCTTTTTGATTAAGATATCATTCTGTCTAATTATAAATATAAAATTTTTTCAAACATAGAATCAGAATTTTGAAAATGGAAGTGACCTCAGATCCCATAGGGTTCTTTCTGTTCATATTTCACGGGAGGGAACTGAAGTTCAGTAAGGCTACATGATTTGACTAAGTTCACATACTTAATTGAATAATAATGCTCTGGAGACATTATATATTTACATATCACAAATATAAAATCATACAGGTATTTACAAATGAGAAAACAAAGGTTTCCAGTGGTAACATGGCTTGCCTAAGGACAGGCAACTAATTGACGGAAGATCTGGAAATCAATCACAAACATATTTTTCTTTAACAGTGCATTATCTTCAAGACTGGTTATGCACAAATTTCATTAACTTCATGCAAATAGATATCTCACATGACCTTTTCTCTAAGTTCCAGACTTTTATTTCCAACTGCCTATTTGATATCTCCACTTGAAGTCCTGTAGATATCTCAAATTGAATATGTCCAAAATTGAATTTAGGATTTTTCCTGCTTAAGCTGTTTTTTCAGTCTCAGTCTACAGTCTTGTTTATCTCAGCTAATGACACAGGCATTCTGTTTAAGCCAGAAACTTAGCAGCAATTGAATTTTCCCTTTTCCCTACCAGCCATTTCACTGAGACTTAACCTAGCAATTTAAGTCTTCCGTATCATCAATTTTCTTCCATTCATGTGTTGTCAGTTCTATAATGTGGAATCCTTTACTCTCCCCAGGCTCTCCACTCTGTTCTATTTTCTTCTCATTTGAAAAGTTTTGCTGGAAAAGTCATGAAACCATATAATTGAATTTTATTCCAAATCCATAATTGCAATTGGGTTTCTGTGTTTATAATCCTCATTTGGCCTGTATAATCGAGGTCCTGATGCAGTGGCTGATTTTTTTTCTCATCTCCTGACACTTCAAAACTACTCTGACCATCACCTCATCATTTCTGCTGATGAATGGAGACCACACAAAACAAGTTGCCACATCCCGTTTCTCCACTTCGATTCTTCCTCAACCATCACTTCTAATTTGTCATCTCCCAAGCACAGTACCCTTTTCTTCTTATTCAACCTAACCCCGCTGTTTGTGCTAATGGACCCACTTTGTCTCACTTCCTCTAGTTCTATGCTTCATTGCTTACATCTCCTCTTTCCAGTGTCTGTGAAAATTCCTTTTTCCATATCTGGATCCATTCTATACCAAAAAGAAAGCACTTCCTTCTATACCGAAAAAATTTTTTTCAATGTTTGTTCTTCTATCCATTTAACTTATCTCAGCATTTTTCGTCTTAATTTTAGGTTCTTACATGGCTTCGACAATCACTTCAGGGGAATGACACCAGGAGTTACACTTCCCGTGCCAGCTCCTCTTCCAGGCTGCCTTGCGCCATTTGTAACTTTCTGCTGGATGATAGAACTGACTTCTCCTGTCCATACATCCATATGTTCAAAGCCAGATTTATCCCATTTCCTTCCACCTCCCTATCTGGACCTTGTCTTAGAACCTCCTTATTTTTGTTAACAGCATCACTATTCTTCTAGTTAACAAGACAAAAGAAAAACCCCTTGGCCTCCTTGTCACATTTCTACGTATCCAATTGGTGAATATTGGTTCTATTTCTGTAAAACATCTATCAAAATTATTCTCTTCTTTTCATTCCCTTTGTCATTGCCTATTTCAGATCCTGCTTACCACTTACCCTTTTAAGATTTCTTATAAATCTTACAGAGGTTTCTAAGCCATTTTTCTACTTATTTGCCTCAATAATAACTCCAAGTCATAGCTTAATCATGTTGTTTCCATCCATGGAGGTCACAATAGAGATAATTTAACAAGGTATTAAGGCAAAAGCGCAGGGCGTGCCAAAGTGAATCACGCATAGTGTTTCTTTATTTGCCTTTTTTTTTTTTTTTGCTTTAAGAAACTTTTGTTGTTGTTGTTTGCCACCATACTCAAAAACATACTACCCTCACTGGTGAGACTTCTTTCACATTTTGTAAGTCCTAAAATTCTGTTTTTATTTATTTTTTCTAATTTCAGAGCTGTTTCTATGTCAACTCCCTAATGCAACATAGGCTCTAGGAGTAGCTTTATATATTGAATATTTAATCAGTAGATTTATTAATGGAAGAGCCGTTTATTCTATGACTCCACCATTTAACAGCAAATACACTGAGAGATAGTTTGGATTTACCATTTTTTCCTTTTAATACGATCAAGCATTTAGCAGTTTAAACCTACCTCTCTCCTACATCTCTTTATGTAGAAGTGGCACTGCATACTCATTCAACACGCCCACGATGGAAACAAACTCCCCTTATTTCTGCTAAGTGAGCATGATAGACTCAAAGAGAAACATTAAAAAATCTGTAGCAAACTAATGTTTTCAAATCTCTAAGTCGGCTGCTGATCTTTGGAAAACTGGGATGACAAATTCAAATGTTAATACAGATTCATGTAAGTAGTAGTTAACCAGAAGTCAGCTAGTCATATAATCTTTTTATTCTTCCTCTTTCTCTACCTAATTGCTTTAGAAGTTACACATTAATAACTAAACATAAAGTAAAGTCAAAAACAAAAATAGCCAGGTGCAGTGACTCCCACCTGTAATCCTAGCACTTTGGGAGGCTAAGGCAGGAGAATCCCTTGAGGCCAGGAGTTCAAGACCAGTCTGAGAAGGAATGAGACCCTGTCTTTGCAAAAAATAGAAAAATTTGCCAGGCGTGGTGGTGCAAGCCTGTAGTCCCAACTAACCAGGAGGCTGCGGCAGGAGGATCTCTTGAGCCCAGCAGTTCGAGGTTGCAGTGAGCTATGATGATGCCACTGCACTCTAGCCCAGGCGACAGAATGAGACTCTGCCTCAAAAAAAAAAAAAAAAAAAAACTGTGGAAACTTTTTGACACAAGTATGACTAAGTGTTAATAGCTTATATGCATACACACACACACACACACACACACACACATATATATATATACAGGGAGACAGACAGAGAAAGAGATATCTAAGAATTAATAAGGAAACAAAACAAACCACTCATTAAGTGGGCTGGGGACATGAAAAGGTGAGTTTTATGTATATATATATAAAAATCAAACTGACAAACATAGGAAAATATATTCAATTTCCAGAAAATCAAAGAGTTTAAAGTACAACAATGCATTACAATTACTTACTTATCAGTTGGAAAAGTTTAAAAATAATTTTAATATCAATATTAGAAAGTTGTTGCTTATACATGTTGGAAGTATGAAAATTGGGACACATTTCCTGAAAGCCGATATAATGATACAGATCACTAAATAATAAAAGATAAAAATGTCAATTTATAGTGAGCAAAACCTGTGGAAAAATTTTATGTGAGCTTTTTTAGGTTAGATGTGTGCCTCTCAATAGGGAGGTTAAAACCTATTTTATCGATTATATGAAGTATTTATTCCAATCACAATAATCTTACTTAATCTATAAAATTTTGATATTTTTAACTTCATGTGAGTGAAAACTAAAATTACATGGTTAGTTGATGATAATTGATTTAATATACTTTGAAAATTTCAATAATATAATTGAAAAATTTACATCATGTGTTTATTTGCTTGTTTATATGTTTGTATATTCCTGACAGAAAGTAAATCTGATCTGGTTGGTTGGTTTGACAATGCAAACTGGCTTTAAGAAGTAGGTTATATTGTGAACATTACGCTTAAATTGAATCAGCTAAATCTGAAGTTCTAAGGTTTTGACAAATATTTTTAAGACACATGATAAAAGAATTTTATTTAAAAAATAATATATTGCCAAAGTTTATTGAAATTAATAACATTTTAATTCTCCCAATATTTTGACTATGTTGATTTGTGTCTCTAGATTTTTTAATGTAATTATTAGTAATTTGATGTTTGAATAAAATTTTTTTAATATTTCTCCCAGAAAATGAGAAAGTGAATGACCTATATGCAATGTTTTACATTATTGTAGTCAACAAAATTTAAGGAGCACCTAATAAATTTGTCCACTATTAGGCTATCGAAAATAACTGATATAAGAAATGCTTTTTTATTTTGTACATAAAAAATAAAAAGAGCTCATAGAAATTCCATCGATAACAAAATTATTTTCCCATCTTTTAAATTAAACAAGAAATTTTCATGCTTACATTTATAAACAACAAAATAAAAACAAAACAAAACAGAAACATTAATGCTGAACTCATCTAGTTATAAGTAACGTCCATTGATAAACACACACATTGAAAACGAAATTTCCTTTTATTGTACTTCAAATGATTTTACTTTTTAAAAAATATGTATTTATCAAAATTGCTAATATATTTACAGTTTTTAATCTATTACATACAAATGTTAATTGAAATTAAAATTATTCATAATTTATTTTTTAACTTTTTATTTTGAGATAATTTTACACATTACAAATATATTGCAAAAATAGTAAATGTAAATCCTGTACACTCTTCTCTCAGCTTCCCTAAATTTTAATTTCATACATTATCACAAAAGCAACAGTGAAAATTAAGAAATTAGCATTGATTTAGTACTAAGCAACAGATCTCCTGCAAGTAGCTCCCTCTGTCTAATTCATGCCTTTTTTCTGGTCCAGGATCTAAATCCTTACACATCGTGTTATCACTTGTCCCTAGTCACCTCTAATTTAGGAGAAGTCCTCAGTCTGTCTTTGTCTTCTGCAATCTTGACATTGTTGAAGAATGTAGACCAGTTATTTTGTAAAGTGTCTCTCAATTTGGGTTTGTATGAAATTTCTTCATGATTAAATTCAGGTTGTATGTTTTGGACAAGAATACAACAGAACTGATGTTGCATCTTTCTCAAAGCATCATATCAGGAGGCAAATGATATCAATATGTGTAATTACTAGTGATTTATTTTAAAATGATGATATGAAAATATTATATCATTTGCAAATATTTACAATTATGATAGAAAAAATTAAAGATCAATTAAAGCATGTGCAAAGGGATAGATAAATAGTTTTTCAAAATGCTTTGTAAAAATGTTTTAAGACCATTGTGCAGACAAGTTTTTAAAAATATTTATAATGTACAATGAGAAACACAGTAGTTGGATGCAGGAAGATGTGTGGCTAAGAGGGAATTTAAAAAATATTTTTACATGTTATTATTTATATCTATATTGTATCTATATTTATTGTCTTATTTTTATTTCATATATAATATTTCATATATTATATTATTTTTGTGAATAATTTTAAATATTAAATATATTTATATTTATAAAATATATTAACTTTTTTATTTTTTAAAGATTTATTTTTTAATTAAATAAAATTTTTTTTCCTAGTGGGAGCATATTTGTTTGCTAGTGAAAATAATCCAGTGAAAGGCAGAAATGCAATATTATTTTTAATCATGACTTATGAGAAACAAAACTATTAATCTGGTATATCCACAAAGTGGAATTCTATATAACTTTGTTAAATAATCATTATAATTGTTGACATAGGATGTTGTTTACTATTTATGTTTAGTGAAAATATAAAATTTCAAAATAACATGCAGAATATGAGTACACTTTTGAAGTTTGTGTATGACTTTGCTTAGAATAACCTCTAGAAGGATATTATTCTAAATATTATGAAGTTTAACAATTAATCACACTGCATGCTTAACACATATTATTACCATGATATTTTGTATTCTAATTTTAAGAATTCAAAACAAAAAGCAAAGCCTTAAAATTAACTGAGTATTTAGGCCATCCTTGGATATCTGTCTGTGTATAGCAAATGTTCCTATTAAAAATACAATTTTTTTTAAAATAGCAAGCTTTCTCTTTTATCTAAAGACTAAATGTTAAGATACATTATCCAGTCTTGTATAGAAACAATGACCAATAGACTAATTTTGTGTCCACCAAGTGTTTCATGTACACTTATTAGGCAGCATGTATGTTTTTAGGTACTGAGAGTATAAAGAAGAACTTTACATACTGAGCAGTGAAAGGAGGCCCAAATTATCAGTAAACGGAGGCCAGAACTTTCATTACACAATATGCATGTGAAGAGATGCTGTGATAGACTTATAATATTAAAAACTAGAATTCACGTAACTTTCCATGTGGGCTTCACGCACATTATCTTATTTCTCACGGTGACCCTGACAAGTAGGTAAGTAAATAATATGTATTGATCAAAAAACTAGACTTCAGAGAGTTAAAGTGATTTTCTTAATTTCACAGGCTACAAAGTGGTAAGGCTATAATTTCAACCTAGATCTTCAAATTAAAACACACACACACACACACACACACATATGTTTAAATAACATTTTATCTATGTTCCTGAGCCTGGCTACTCATTTTATGAAAGATGTTTTTTGGAAAATTAACTACATACTCTTTACTCAAATTGATGTTGGTAGTTCTTTGTTTCTTTAACAAAAAGTTTTAAATGTTAACATGATATAGTTATTTAATGCCTTTACATGTCAGAAATAAATAGAAGGAGTCATTTTTTGGTCCTTCCATTTTTAACATTCTTCCTTTGTGATCCCATTGTACCACGAATGTACTTCCATCATAAAACCTAAAATATTTGATTGTATTTATTTGTTTGTTGATCTATTAGCTCTTTGAGGGTAGAGGTTACTTTGTATTCATCTTTTTTTCTTATCCTCTAAATTACTCTCTGGCATGTATTATATGCTCAAAAATTTTTTGTTAAATAGTTGAATTGATCCCAAGGACTTTAACACTATTACATTCAAGAAACTAAAGCCATAGTGAATTTCACTATATCTAGTTATTCTTCAAATTAGATGCTTTATGAAAAGAAAACCTAAAAATTATGTTTCTGGAAAGATTTTCCTTGATATACTATTGAAATTATTGCTTAATCTATCATTGTATTTAATAATTACATCCATATTTTCTTTTCTTAACAGGTACTTGGGCAAAATCTTAATTTTTACAAATATTTTAAATATTGGAAAATCACATAATTCATTATAATACAGATATTAATATATATCATAAGTCAAACCATGACTCAAATAGGCCAACTACAATTAAAACTGAATTTACCCTACAAAGTACCCCTGAACACCACATTTACAAAAGGATTACATTGTAGCTCTGAGCACATTTAAGTAGATTCACATGATATACTCTTTATCTAATTGGCAATTGAAAATGCAGTTACAAATATAGGTCCTTAGAGATTGTGGTTTTGGAAGCCCATTGCAAAATATAACCCTTAATTACCTTCATTGTTAAGAAGGCAATCCAATGTAAACTAACACATATTTCTTTTCTCCAGTAAAGAAAGCCAAGAAAAAGTAATTTTATTGACCTAAAAGTAGTGTGTGTCCATGTGGCCAGAAAATAATTATTTTTTTTCAAAGGTGTATTCAGGGAACAGAGAATAGATTAAATTTAAAAGTCTTCTTAAATGGTTCATGGAATGGCATTAATAGCAAACCCAAAGGGACTTATGTTAATCTACTCTCTCGGTAAAAACTGAGGATGTAATGAAGGCGATTTCTATAATGGGTGGATAAAATAGAGATTATTCTTGCAATGTTGTTTTGTCTTGTTTTATAGGAAATACCCCATAGGTGATATGACATAATATTATATTCAGCTCTCTTACATTGTATTATCAGAATAAACATTAACAAACAAATATGTTTGCTTACAGAATCATAAGGAATTCGATTTTTGCCTCCCCTACCCCCCCCCAAAAAAAATACTAGGCTAGTTTGCCATGCCTCCCTTATTTCTAGTGACACATGGAAATTATAGGTCCCAAAGCATTCTCCTTAGGCCTTAGTGAAGCACTTTTCTCTAGATGTAGTAGCAGAAATAGAGTAAAAATAACTGGAATGAAGGTATCTGTTCGTATCTGCTTCAATTCAGTAACCCTATCGAATATGTCTCTTATTCTCCTGAAATCCACTCCAGTTTATGTGACATTCTTTTCACTCCTGCATCATGCTGTGTTCTGCTGTACCTCAGTATTTCCGCACAAGCTGTTCCCTCTGCGTGGAATGTCTTTGCCCCTCCTTTATGCACTTGATTCCTTTCTTGCATACGTGATTCTTCCGGTCTCAGATAAAATGTCAGCTCCTCATTAATTTAGTTCAACCTATCTGTATTAGTTATTCTCACCATTAACTCTATCAACAAATTTTTAACATTCTCTTGGTTACTCTATACTTGCTGGTGATTTAATTGTGTGGTATTGTTTGTTAATCTCATATAACTCCTTTCTGACTATCCAGAGACTAGCACTATATTTGGCACATAGTTAGGGATTGACAAATATTTGTATGGTTAAGACAGATTGCTTAAGGGTTTTTTTCTTTTTCTCTTCTTCCTCTTCTCCTTCTACCTTCTCCTCTTCTATTTCCTCCTCCTCCTCTTCTTGTTCTGTAGCAGTGTAGTTTCAAAGGAAGAATCAAATTATCCTTTACAAAGTATACGGCGCAAAATGCTACATACTGGCCATACCCAAGAAAGCAGAGGTTTAGCACATATTCCTACACTGAGTACATATTATATTTAATATAATGAGAACTTACTTCCATGATTATAGATTTGAGATATAAAAGATCTTCAGATGAAAAAGATGAATTCTAGTCAGTCTACCATTGTACCTTCCACCTCCCGTTTCATATCATACTTCACATGAACACATCATATTACAATTAACATTGTTCTTCCCTGTTGTGAGGTACTTGGTGCATAGTAGATGTTCAGTAAATGTTTCCTGAATGAAGGTGTTGATGTATAGATTGTGAAATTTAAGGCTGGAAAATAGGCAAATAAGTTTTCAGAAAAATGTCTAACCACAAGGATTAAAGCAAAAATTATTTCTGATTAACTTACTCAGTTGGAAAATACAGTTCACCACTTCAGTCTCAAAATATATTGTAAATAGAGGTTGTACTGTGATTTTCAAGTGATATCTTTTTTTTTCCTTCAAGACATCTTTCTTTTTTTTTATTTCAGAATATTACAGGGGTACAAACATTTTTGGATACTATGGAGCACTACTCAGCCATAAAAAAAAAAAATGGTGAACTAATACCTTTTGTAACAACCTGAATGGACCTGGAGACTATTCTTCTAAGTGAAGTATCACAAGAATGGAAAAACAAACACCACTTGTACTCACTATTAAATTGGAACTAATCGATCAACAGTCATGTGCACATATGGGAGTAAAACTCAATGGAAATCAAGCAGGTGGGGGGGGAGGAGGGGATGGGGAAATTCACATCTTATGGATACAATGGACACTATCTGGGTGATGGGCATACTTAAAACTTTGACTCAAGTGATATCCTAATTTTTGGTTGTAAACTAAGTGTATTCAAAGCAAAAAATATGATGTGATGTCACCAGAAGCAAGTTTCTTCTGTGGTTCAGTGAAAGAATATGTGTTTAGTCCTGTTGAATATTGTTTGAAACCCAGTTCTTGGGCAATATTGGCTGGGTCCCTGGACAGGTTACTTGGAGCCTCTAAGCAAGAATTCACCTGTTTTCAAAATGGGGATAACAAAACACCTGGTATATCTGATTATCTGAAAATGTCTTCAAAATCTCAATAGCTTCTGGGTGGTCTCCTGGATATTAAGGCTTTGATAATACCTACACATTAAAGGAATTTGGCAGTTAAATGAGATAATTAATATATAGTAATTTTATGACAACTAATTTCTGATCTTAAAACTAATTTTTATCAAAATGGTATTGAAATAACTAGTAGCAAGTGTATTTCAAATTTAAACTTAAATCTCCAAGTGAACCAATAAATAATTGTGTATTGTAATTATTTCCTAATGCTTTTGTACTGCACTTAAGCCTTTTCTAAGAAACAAAAGATAGATACCACTTATGTGCGTAATAGTAATAACTTGCATGATGGGACTTTGAAGATCACAATAAAAGGCCTTCATTCCCTAAAATAACTTTGTCACTGTCTACCATTACTCTAATTCCTTAATATTACCATGAGAAAACATTGAAGTTGTGCTGTTTTTGTGAAAATTTCAAAGTGGCAAGGCTGAACTACATGAAATTGATGTGCTACATCAAAAGCAAACAAATACAGGCAATTTAATATGTTTCAGCTTTTATATTTAATCCACAATCATGCTGATATCTTTTTTAGTTTTTAATTTTTAACTTTTAATTATTATGAGAGGCAGTAATATCTTATGTGAAAATATTTATAATGGCACCACAAAGCAAACAGCAAACCAGTAGAAAAAATAAAATAAAATAACGTGGTTCTGGATGAGTTACAAAGAGGTCAAAACCAAAGGTAAGACATTTTAAAGGAAAGGGAATCAAGAAAACAGACTCAGATTTTTTTTCTTAAATTTGCTTTGATTAGACCATAGCGAGGCATGACATTCGTGGTACCATTCACCACAGACTGAAGAATTTGTCTTTGAAGAATTCTGTCAGATAAAAAGTGCTAAAGAGACTGCCATGACTTCTCTAGCACTAGTGTATATACATAAAGATGGAACTTAAAAAAAACCCCTACAAACCTAACTCAGAAAGAAATGGTAATTTTTGCCCAAAAATTGTAGTATCTTCAATGATTCCTAAAAGTAGCAAGATATAGATAACAGTAATGATTCATATTTTCATGAAAAAAATTAATTTAGGTATATTGAAAGATTGAATGTTTCTTTCCTCTAGTAAATTTCCCAGGGCTTCCCTCTCCTGTTATTCAAACACACACACAGATACATGCGCACACACCCCTACCCTAATACACACTATTTTGAAAGTGGGTGAAGGCGTTCCTGGACCCAATTAAATATAACAACAAAATTAGGGTAAACCAATACCCGAGTAGCATTCCTCAGCTCCGTAACAAAAGTTTTGTTCTTATTTCAATTCAGCACATCATGTCTTTTGAAAAAAAATGCTAAAATGTTTGCCATGATTTTATTTTTCCTGCCTGGCTTACCAGTATCATTTCCTTTCTTTCTACCCAGTCATGAGTTCTTGTGTCCTGCCACTGCTGAATTTGAAGTCTAGGGGTATCCACATCTGCCCTGGGTAAATACAATCAGTGGTTCCTGTACAAACATGGATTCCCATGACAACAAAACAGAAACTGGGGGTAGGGGGGTAATTAGAAGCTGAGGATATTGAATTTCTCTTAGACCCACCACCTGATTCTCGTTTGACCCACTGTCTGGGTCTTATTAAGCCCACCCTGATCATTTTTATTCACGTAGATTTTTTACCAGCTGGACATATGGAATCCTAATCACTCATACTTTTCCAAGTTACTGAACAACAATCCTAGCAGGACAAGAAAACATTTAAGAAGTCATTTCTTTCCCTCTTTTTTAGGCTGTTGGACTCTTCTGCAGAGGCTATCAACTCTGGCTGTGTAGAGACACCTGTCCACCAGAATGAGCCTGAGATTACTAATTCATTTCACACGGGTCACTAAACCGATATCAAATAGCAGTGGCTCTTGTTTATTACCAGCTTAGATCAGATTCAAACTGGAGACTCAAAGCTAAAAAGCTTAACCTCCAGCCCCTTAACCCTAGGTCATTCCCAATCTGTCTCCGGGGCACATTTAATTAATGGCACAGTGAAAAGGATTATAAATTCCAGAATTCCCATATACAATCCCTTATGGATGCCCTACTCACAGCTAAGAAGCCTTCCCATTCACACATATTTGTTCATATGATTATATCTGCACAAACCAAATTAAGTGGAGACATGAGGAGGCAATCATCTTGAAAATTCAGGCTAAAATAGAAATACTTCAACTGAGGTTTGGGAATTTACCTTTTTGAGATTGGAAAAAATGTGCCAGATGATGCCCTTGCATTAAATTGAACTTTGCATTTGCTGGTGCCAAAGGGCAAAGAAAATTGGAAAGTTCAGGTAATTATCCAAACCATTAAAACCTAGCCATCTAATACTTAGAGAAAAAATATAGAGGGGAACGCCTTAAGCAACCAGATTGATCTAATTCAGCAATTAGCCAAAATCCAACACTGTCTTATAGTATAAATATACTTAGGACTATTGCAAATTTGGAAAAGAGGATTGGGAGATAACGTTGCAATTTGTCTATACAGTGGTTTTCTAACGGAATAGTCCCCAAGGCTAAAGAAAATTCTAAAACAACTGAATGTCTTTTCTGAGTAATGTGCTTCTTTTGGTCATTTCTGTGATACTATGGCTTTGTTTCAAATTAGTGAGATTTGGTACTTAGATAGTTGTACAGAACATAATTAAATAATCCTTTTCTGAAGCTTCTCTGGAAATAGGTACCTGAATTAAGTGTACTAATATTTATTGCTTCCTGACCATATAGTTAACACTACACCATGCTAGATTGTTTCACAAAATGTTAAATTTCATCTTCACAGCAATCTTATGAAGGTAGTATTATTATTCCTATTATCTAGATATAGAAACTCAGGCTCATTTGGAAGAATATTAATTCTTTGGTGTATTAAAAAAATCGTAATCATTTGTTACAGGTTGAATTGTGTCCTCCTCAAGAAGATATTTTGAAGTCTTAACCCTCAGTACCTGTGAATGTGACCTTATCTGGAAACTCTTCACAGAGTTGATCAAGTTAAGATGGCATCATTAGGGTGCCATCCAATATAATGTGCATCCTTATTGGTAGAGGGAAATTTGGACACAGACACAGAAACACAGGAAGAACACCATGTGACAACAGAGGCAGAGATGAGTGTGATGCATCTATGAGCCAAGGAATGCCAAGGATTGCCAGCCATCAACAGAAGGTAGGAGTGAGGCATGGAACATATTCTCTCTCAGAGTCCTCAGAAGGAGCCAATCCTGCCAACACTTCGATTTTGGACTTTTAGCCACAATTGTGAGAAGAATAAATTTCTATTTGTTTTAAGCCACCCAATTTGTGGTACTTTGTTATGGCAGCCTGAAGAAACTAATACATCGCCCCGTGGAGGAAAGGAAAAATAATGAGGTGGGGAGTTTAATTGTACATGTTAAGCAAGTTCTGACAATACTGGTGTAAATCTCTTTTATGTTTTTTTAGATAAACATA
The DNA here is from genome assembly GCA_023783475.1 of Daubentonia madagascariensis. Taxonomy (NCBI): domain Eukaryota; kingdom Metazoa; phylum Chordata; class Mammalia; order Primates; family Daubentoniidae; genus Daubentonia; species Daubentonia madagascariensis. The sequence goes on along the minus strand of JAKFHU010001684.1, from coordinate 14,699,172 downwards.
GCTAGAGTATTTCCAGAGGACAAAAAAAGATAAAATCTAGATAAGAAAGGGCTCTTACAAAGTTATATTCTGAGTTCCACTCTTAAAACTCTGACCATATAATTCTCTTATACACATACACACATACACACAGACATGTGTCTTAATAAGGGAGACCCCGTAACCTGTGGAATGGTTGCCTAACTTCTCAGCCTGGCAGTGCCTTTTACGGGATATGGTCTTAAAAGATGTCTGATAATTAGGTATATAAATTCTCCTTCTTTCCCAGGCTCATCTTGCCCTGCTTTCATAAAAAGCTAAACTGAATTCCTGGCTATTTGCCCAAACAGGGCGTTCTGCTTTTCTACTTTATTTCCATCACTCATGCTGGGCCCATTATATTAAAGGACTGCCCTTCCTCGCCTCAACATATTTAAATCCCACTAGATGTTAAGTCTATCTGATAAGCTATCTCCTGTGCTAATCCTTTGCCAATTACAGAGATTTGAGTTCAGTTATTCTTCTGCCCTGCAGCTCTTTGTGACTCTTCTGAGGCTTTTCTAGTTTTGTGCTTTGCCATATAGTAGTGTGTTTATACTATCTCCATTACTGTATCAGAAACCGCTTGGAAAATCATTCAGCAGTAAGTTGTTTAGTTTAGTTTCCAAGACTTTGTGTAGAGATGAGTGTTTCTGTTGGAGTTGATTTCTAATTTTATTCCACTATGGTCTGAGAAGATGCATGGTATAATTTCTAGTTTTTTTAATTTGTTAAGATATGTTTTGTGCCCTAGGATGTGATTCTTAGAGAATGTCCCATGTGCTGATGAGAAAGTATATTTGGTGGGTTTTGGGTAAAATGTTCTGTAAATGTCTGTTAGGCCCAGGTGTTCTAGAGGTCTGTTTTAAGTCCCTTGTTTCTTTATTTATTTTCTGTTTGGAGGATCTGTCCAGTTCCATCAGCAGGATGTTGAAGTCCCCGGCTATTGTGGTGCTGCTGTCTATCATTTTGTTTAGATCAAGTAGGATTTATATTATGAATCTGGGTGCTCCTGTGTTAGGTGTGTAAATATTTAAGATTGTTATGTCTTCTTGTTGAATTGTTCCCTTTACCATTATATAGTGACCACCTTTGTCTTTCGTTACTTTTGTTAATTTGAAGAATAAGTTATCTGCTATGAGAACTGCTACTCCAGCTTTCTTTTGATTTCCATTAGCATGAAAAATTGTTTTCCATCCCTTCACCTTGAGTCTGTATGTGTCCATATGGGTTAGATGCATTTCCTGAAGACAGCAGATACTTGACTTGTGTATATTTATCCATTTGGCCAGTCTGTGTCTCTTCAGTGGGCAGTTCAAGCCATTCACATTTATTGAGAGAATTGATAAGTGGGGTGGATTTTTGTTCATCCTGTTGAGTTGAACTTTGCTGTTTTGTTTTATCTCTTCAGCCATTGTGGTATCTAGCTTTCAATCTTTGGCTTTTGAGTAATTTTACATTGGTAAGTCTTTCTTGAGATGCTCTGTGAATAATGCTGTTCTGAGAACTTCCTGCAGAGCAGGTGTTATCTTGACAAATTCCCTCAGTGTTTGCTTGTCTGGGAAAGTCTTAATTTCCCCTTCATATATGAAACTTAGTTTTGCAAGATACAAAATTCTAGGTTGGGTGTTATTTTGTTTGAGAAGACTGACGATGGGGCCCTAATCCCTTCTGGCATGGAGGGTCTCCGTTGAGAAGTCTGCTGTTAGTCTGATGGGTTTTCCTTTGTAAGTTACCTGTTACTTTCACCTCATTGCTCCTAAGAGCGCCTCTTTCATGTTTATTTTGGCTAGTCTGATGACTACGTGTCGTGGTGTATTCCTCTTTGTGTTGAGTCCTCCAGGAGTCCTGTGAGCTTCTTGTACCTGGATATCTAAGTTTCTAGCGAGGCCAGGGAAATTTTCCTCAATTATTCCCTCAAATAGATTATCCAACCCTTGTGTATTTTCTTCTTTGCCCTCAGGGATGCCTATGATTCTTATGTTAGGCCTTTTTACATAATCCGACATTTCTTGTAGGCTTTGCTCACTCCTTTTGTTTCTCTGCTTTATCTCTGTGACTGACTTGTTTAATTGGAGGGTGTTGTCTTCAAGCTCTGAGATTCTTTCTTCTGCTTGATCTAACCTGTTCTTGAGGGTTTCCACTGTGTTTTGTAATTCCTTGAAATAATTTTTCATTTCCGGGAGTTCTGTTTTATTTTTCTTTAATACTTCAATTTCTTTAGTGAATTTTTCATTTATTTCCTGTATTGTTTTTGTGGGTTTTGTGTGTGTGTGTGTGTGTGTTGGATTTCTAATTTGGCATGTATTTCATTAAGTTTCCTTACAATCCATGCTACAAATTCTACATCTGTCATTTCTATATTTTGCTTTTCAGTGGTATCCATTGCTAGGGAGCTGGTGTTCCCTTTTGGGGATGACCTTTCAGTCTGATTCTTCATGTTTCTAGAGTTCTTTCACTGGTTTCTTCTCATCTGGAACAGGTGTTGCTTCTTACTTATTTTCTTTTATTTAGATAATGACATGCCCTGTTTAAGCTCTGAGCCAGTAGGTGGTGCTTGTGGGTGAGAACTGACCACCCCTATATGTTGAGTCAGTAGATGCAATAAAAGGGTGTGCAATTTGACCTCCCTGTCAGTAGGTGGTGCTTGCTGGAAGGAACAAGCTGCAATATTGTTTTTGGGTCCTGTGATCAGCTCTAGTTCCTTAGGAGGGAGGACTCTCATGCCCCTGGTGGTAGGTGGGGCCCTGGGACTTCCAGGTGAGTCCTTTATTCACCATCACAGCAGAGATGGGTGAGGAAATGCACCTGGGCTGGGTTAGGTTGGGTGAGCCTGCCCTCAGGCTCCTCAGATGTTGTTAAGGGATATACCAAGTTTAAAGGACCATTACCCGCCTCTGGGCTGAGATGCCTGGGGGGTGGGGCTGAAGTGGCCCCACTTAACCGGAGAGTAGGTGGCGCTGTCTGAGACCTGCAATCCAGTGGTCTGGAGAGGGTCTTGCTCCTTTCAACCCTCTCCTATTTCTTGCTTTTTCCTGGGCCTCTGCCTGCAGGTAGGACCTCAAGTCAGCCGAGCTCCCCAGTGACTGAGATGCAGGCAGGGAGGTTCCTTGTTCAGTGTCCCAGCCTGAGCTGGGAACGTGGTCCTCCTAAGGCAGGAGGGGTGCCCTACTAGCTCACTGCAGCTAGGACCCACACTGCTCTCTCCCCTCTGTTCTCCTCCTGCAAGCACCCACAAAAAAAAAAAGAAAGAAATCTCTTGGAACAAGTGGTATTCCTACTCTTCTTTTATGCCCTGCTTCTACCTCCAGAACCTAGCACTATGCCTTCCACATAGTTGGTCCTCAATAAATATTTGGTGAATTGTTTTTAAGGTTGAATTAAACTGTATGGGATCTCTTGGGTTGAAAAATCACATTGTAGATAGTATGCTTGTATTGCTTGGTATTGCTGCACCAATGATGCAAGGCATATAGCTGCAAATTCTTCATGTAAATGGTGGGAGCTAGAGAGGGAAAGGTTTCCCATAAAAGATTATCTACAATCAAAAGAAACAAGAAAAACAGGAAAATGCTATAGAATTTGTTTTCAGTTTATTTATCTAGTGGTAATTCGTTTGTCTGGATAGTATATCTGCTAGATTCCAGTGTTAAATTCAAAATAAAGCTAATTTGCATTGGCATGGTGACTTAACTCACTAGTGTATTATTACTATGTAAGCAGGTGTACATGAGACTACAAATAAATGCTTGCTGATGGAATCCCAGCAGGGCTTCTGATGAGTTTTCATCTTGTTGAACCTTACCCAGGAAATTACTGTGTAAAAAGCTTTGCTATTAGTTCTTTGCCTGAAATATCATTTAGCTACACCTGGCCAAATTCATGGCGATTATACTAACTGTACAGAGAGGACATTCCAAAAATCTCATCAGCCTTTTATATTCGTTTTCTCAATTTATTACTGAGACTATACAAATGCACATATATACTCAAATTGCAAAAAGCATACATTTAGAGAAACTTAGTATTTAAAAGTAAAAAAAAAATTATAAAAAGAGGATAGCAGAAGTTAGTCTTTCCTTAAAATAGCATCCACATTCTGAGTTATCAACTCTAAAATTCAAGCTACTGTTTACTAGTAGCCATAAGAATATTTACAACATAAACTTTACATATCTTAACTGTAGCCCTAAGCATGCTTAAATGGAAATAATGTAAACTCTTTTACTGTATTATATGATACATTAAAAGCTGACAATGAAAATTAACAAATATTATTTTTTGTTAATAAATTAATAACTAATAACCTTTCTAGGTGGTTCTCTGGGGTAGGTTCCATAACAGAAAATGTAAGATAGTCTCTGATTTCAAAATTTTCACTCTATTTTGAAATGAGAAATGAGACAAATTTTCACATTAAAGAAGATAATCATAAATATAAGGCAATGTATGGCAAATGGCAAAATGCTTGCTACAGAAGATCAGTGCTATAAATAGTAATGGTGGGGTGAAATCACCAGTGGTGGAGTCTATGTGGAGTGGAAGAGTTCAGGGAAGTGTCATAGGCAGGGTGACCATCTGTCCTAGTTTGAATGGAAGAGTCCAATTTATGCCTATACACCTAGTGTAATAATTAAAATGACCCACCTTCACTCTCAGAAGTGTTTTGATCTAAATGATAGTTATATGTTCATTCTACCAAAGGAACAAATGAGCAAGTGTGGCCTTGAAAGAAAGCTAGAATTTGCACAAGCAGAAGTGAGTGTTTCTGGAAATCTAAGACAGGTAAATGGTATATGCAAATGGACAAAGATGAAGCATAGAAATCAATATACTACATGAAAGTAGCTTTTGTGCAATGAGGCCTTGTCTGTATTGTGGACTACAAACAAAGCTTGCATGAGAGACTTGGCCTTCTGGATTCTGTCCTCCTACCTTTCTCCTGAGAGAACAATAGAGTTTTTTTCCAGAGCATGTTTTAAGGACCATGACTGTATTCTGAATATATGGCAGAAAGAGGAATCATTAGGGGACACACAATAATTCCACATAAGACTAAGTATCTCCTCCTGCCAAGGGTAATCAGATTTAACCAAAAACAAAACAACAACAAAAACCAGACCATCCAATTAAATTTGAATTCTTATAATCAATAAATAATATTTTAGTATAAAAATGTCCCAAATATTTCCTGAGGCATAATGTGCAAAGGCTTTTTTCATATAAGTATGTTCTAATTATTACATGGAACATACTTACACTAAAACAAATTTTGCTGTTTTTCTGGAATTCAAATTTGACTGGGTATCCTGTATTTTACCTGGCAACTATATTTCTGCCTCATTTCAGCCTTTAGGGATTTCTCTTGACTACTTTTAAAGCTGACAAAACTCTCCAAGCCTTGGCTTGAAACACCAGCTTCCTTCCCTTTCAATGGTAACTGCCGTTTTGAGTTTAGGTGGTTTAAGAGGACTTTTAAAATTATTTAGTCATGTTTTTTCTAAAAATTTTTTAGGTCTCGATTTTTTACAGGCTATGGATTAAAACTCAGACCTCTATTTCTAATTTAGATTATTCTCTAAAGTAACTAACAATAAAGATACTTAATGATCTCCTACCATAAGTTTCAATCAATGCTATTTTCTCATCATTAGCATCTCCAAAATTTGAGACCAAGTGTACAACCAGATTTAATCATATAATGTTTACTGAACAACTGCATTTCCTCAGTTCCCTTTCACAATGGCCCTGTCAGGCATTCCACATGATCTAAGTGAGGAAACAGGCTCAAGGCAGTTTAAAGACACACTTCAAAGTTCCTGTAGCTAATAATGGTGTTAACTTTGATACCTAGAACCCAGGTCGGCAAATTTAGTCAATTGATTTACACTATAATATAGTTGTCTCCCAAACAGCAATGTACATTCCTTGTCATTACTTTCAAATGGTTCTCAAAATTTTCTGAAATATAAACAAAAATGGGTAGCTGCTTTCTAATTAACCATGTAAATATTCTTCTTTGAATTTTCTTATTTGAGTAATAGAATAATAATAAAAATAACAGTGACAATATGTAAGGCTTGTTGCGAGTACTGTGCTAAGCATGTTAACATGTTTTATTTTACTCAATGTTATTAAACCATCATTGGATGATTTCATACACTAATTAGGAATTTCTTAAACCATTGGAACTCTGAAAAATGACATCAGTTTTCTGATACTTGAATATAATCTCTTGACAGGTACTAGAGGAGCTAAACTTTTATATCTTAATGTTATCTGTTTGATGGACATATGGTGCTAGATCAAGGAAAAGACTTTGAAGCCTGAAAAAGAACAATTCTTAACAATGGGGAAAAATGGTATTTATTCTCCATGAGTAAAAATCAATATTAAAACATTAAAATGCTGAAGTGTCAAGACTTTCTGTTGGTACTTATCTATAAAAAATTATTTTAATGTTGTACTCAATAGAAAAGAATTCTGGAAACTCAATGAACAAATAGCAAATAACTGCTAAGTCCAGAAATTGCTAACAACTTAACAACCTTGTTTTCAAAGTTTTCAAAGCTTTGATCTAACATAAGTTACCCTCTAGCCCTGAAAGTCTGTTACAACTTCACAGACCCCTTTCTTGGCTTTCTTCCCTTCTGGCTGCCTGCCTATCTGCAGAGAAGGAGAGGTATTTTCTCACCATTCCAAGCTACTCTTTGGTTTCCCCATTTCCTTTGTGACGACCAACAAGTCCAAAAGACCCATGTCAAAGCTCCTCTTGGTTCCAGTCTTTAATATGCATTTCTGGCCTTAATCAAATGCAATGGATTGTACAGGCAGTGTGATAACTAATAAATTATCTCACTTGTCAGGCAGGACTCAATTCACATATGTATAACAATGTAACAAGGGAGTAGCCTCCTTATTTTTAGGCCAACATAATAATGCATTAGCCACACAATTGTCCTACTACTTAAGCCAATTATGTGCATATAAAGTAATAGGAAAATAATGTTCTCCCACATTCACTAGAAAATAAACATAAGAAAAAAATCTGTTGAGGTATTTTCTATTATGGGTAGTAAAATTTGAGATGATGTAGAAGTGACATAAAAAGTACCGATGTTCTTTGATATATTTGGGAACCACTTAATAGGATGGCCCAAACAAATAAGGAGAAGAGCACGGAACAAATAGAGAAAGCCAAACATAAATACCCCTTTGCTGAATTATTTTTGTATAGAATTTCTAATTTTAGAATTTATGAAGTAAAACAGCACTTTATTTTATAGAAAGTGAAATTTCAAACATAGAGAATTTTTAAGCTGGAGCACATTTGTTTATATCATAGCAAAAATCTACTGGGCTTGTTAAAGGCCCAAATAAAATAGAGGTAAGGGATCACTAAAATGAAAAATACATCTATGATCTGACATTTGCAAGCAATGCTGTTCGATTTCTTCTTGCACTAGTGTCCCTGCCTTCCTCTTTTTGTATGAAATAGTTCCAATGCTAGGATCTTCCCATTTCTGATAACTTGCTGGTCTTACTCCCAAGTTCCCTATCCCTGAGAGTAGTTGAGAAGATGCTATCCACCAGGAAGGTTGTTAAAAGGATTCCTGTACTGGCATTGAGTTAGATTAGACATCTTTTAGATTTCTTTTAAACTTCAGTGGCCTATAACTTCATTATGATTTTCCTCTAAATAACGGTTGTTTTTGTCAAAGCACATTAAGACTATGGCTATACAATGCAGATTTGTAAATGAGTTGTTTTATCTGCATGAATAGTAGCCTTATATAATTTTTTAATGAATAGTTATGTCTTGAGTTCAATTCTGCATGAGATATGAATTTAATATTTACAAAAGGGGCCATTTAGCTTCTATTTTCAGGTAGTTTTACAAGTGTGTTAATTTCATTTCGGATCACATCATCTCCTCCATAGAACTCTTGTAGACACTCATCAACTCCAGACTAAGATGGTTCTTTGATCTGCATTAGGCAGATAGCATATGTGAATCTTGATCCATAAACTCCAGCATTTAATGTATATTTATCTCACTCTATATATGTATTTGAAATAAAGACTCTAGCATAAAATTCCGTGTTAGTCATTACTACAGTTTTCTCCCTATCTTATGCAAAGCTTCTTGAGCCTCATACAGCATAAAAACAGAGTGGCAGCCATTTTTATCCTCCAGTGGGGACTTATCTGTCGACACTGTTGTCATTATAGTGCTCTTTATCCCCAGTGATCTCGTGTCTTGATTCCGCTGCTTCTATCCTTAAGGAATTGACGTTCTTCCACAATGTTGGTAAGCTTTATGTCTAGGGCTCTGCTTACAAATGTATCATACAGTACCTAGCAACACCCAATTCAGCCATCTGAGGATTTGTCATCTCACGTGGAGACTGTCACCAGTTACAGCATGTATCTTTGCTTCTAGTGGGACCAAGCTGATCACCAGCTTCTTTGTAGTTTACCAGAAGTCTCTCCTCTTGATGTCTACGTTGGATTTCCCTCTTGTTTTCTGTTCTGCCTCAAGCCTTCTCTGCCTAATTACTTGCTTAAAGAAGAAAAAAAAAAAAGGAGATAGACCAACTATAAACTAATACCTCAAGAAATAATTCTTCACCAACACCATCATTTATCTCTAATGAGCACTTGTTATTTTCCTGTAAAGAACGTAGTATGTCATCCTATCTATTCATCTTTCACCTGATGTTTCTTTCTGCTATCTATGTAACTAGTATGGGAAATATCTGTGTCCAGTGTTTATATGATAATAAATCAGCCTTGGGTATTCAGCCTGTGAGGGCTGGGAGGAGGAAAATGTCTTAGGTATTCCCTTTGCACAGCATCTAGCATTTATGTCTAGTCCTCTCTAAAACTGTTAAGCCAGTAACATTTCCTTAATTTGATGAAGCATTTCTGTGATAGTATTCTGCTCTATTATAGAAGGATAAGTACAAAACAAAATGTTGGTCACCATCATTTCCTGTTCCTCCTGTAGGCCATTGCATTTTACCAGCAACATTAATTAGCATCCATTTTGAATCATATCCATTTTGTATAAAGTCCTACACTAAATGTGACAAGAAGATTTTATCATTTATGAACTTAAACTTTAAGCTGTGACTGGAGGTAAAATATAAATATTAATGATAAGCATAAATATTTATCCAGGAGTCTACCTGGAAGTATCTAAACAATGGAATGACTCTACAAAGTTTTTCAAAAAATTATCATATAGTTTTAAAAGTCAGTAGTACAAAAATTGAAGAACAATTTGAAATAATTCACAGCAATCCACTGGGTTGGGAGTGACTAGGTTATGATGTCTTGGTGACCTCAATCTAGTGGTAAGACAGGGTATTTTTATCTTAATGAAGAATAGTAATGATGTCATGGTATTCTTACTGATGACATGAATTTTGGTAGTTTTTGATTACTTATATATTTTGTCTGGTAACAATATTCTTATAAAGTTGAATTTCTCTTGTGCAAATTTATTGGATAATTGGGTACATATTCCACTTCTTATTATATAAAGTACAAAGGAAAAACAGGAGAAAGCATAGAGGAGATGGCCTGGCTGGATCTGATCTGCTATTTCAATTATTTAATTCTTTGGAGTTAAATTATTTAAATTTCATCATTAATCCATATCAATGAAGTCATATATATGCAAATTAAGCTATCATCTACTGTATAAACATCCAATGTATTTTATATTGAAAAATATATATTATATAGTATTTAACATATAATACATATATATACCACATATAAATAGTTTATAAAGTATTCTGGTTTGCAGATGTATTTATAAAACAAATGAGTATAAGGAAGATGCCACTGAGGTGCCATTGATGGAACATTAACATTGTTATTTTCTTCCTAGTCGTAGAATTGTGTGTGCACTGACTTTGCAATTCTTTTCAACACACACATTAGAAATACGTTCAGGGGAGAGGGTGAGAATAAAACCCAGATAATATTATTGGGTTTAAAAGTATCAAAAGGAACTGAAAAGGCTGATGTATTAGGTAGGTTTAAAACAGAAGAATGAATATAGACACTGTCTGGCAGAGCATAGAGTCAGGATTCGCTGTGATGCGACTATTTACTATCAGAAATTATCCAATCCTAAAGCTGAAAAGGACATCCAAGATAATTTTGTCCATCCTGTCCTCTAAAATGAGGAAACTAAGATGGAGATAAATTAGGTAATTTATTCAAAGCCCATGATACTCTTGATAGAATCAAGCCTACAATTATTCTTATACAAATTTCAAGGTTCTGTTTGAATTACAGGCGGGCCTTAATAATATATATCATGACAATGGAGTATCTTGTGCATAATGGACATTTATGTGCATTAAATGCATGCATTAAATAACTAATTTTCTGGGAACTATTCGTAAAACGAAAGAAAAAAGTGTCATTTACTGAAAATGGTGGCATTTCATAGACATCATTTCAGATTAGTGAATAACAAATCAAAATTTCTCTTTTCACTCTCTTCTCTCCCAATTTTCATGGTCTCACAACTTCATCTTTTCTATAAACTGAAGTACTTACTTTTTTATTCTTGCCTCTTTGTTTTTTGGGTTTTTATTTTTGCATTTGCTCTATTAGAAAAACAAGAGGTAATTCAGGTTCTTAAGGTGAACATTGTTTCATTTCCCTTTGTTCAAAACCGCTTATACTGACACCTTTCAGGGTCTATTCTTCTTATTTAAGACTCCCCTGTGCTAGTTCTTTGTTTTTTATGAGGAAATTTCCTGAGATTTACTCCGTGCTGTGGAACAAAGCCTAGGCAGCTGTGTCTATGCCCCAGCAGTACCAAACAGCCAGTGCTATTGTTTTCCTTCTCATTGCCAGGCTCTTGTTTGTTTGTTTGTATTGGAATGGCCAGAGGAGACCTAACAGGAGTCCGTTTGCAATGCCTGAGTCCTCAACTTCATTCTCAATGTGAGCATAAAAAGCCAAGTTCCGCTCACCGCACTGTAAACAGCCTGCATAAGTCACCCTAGCTCTTACGGAGCAGCCGTGCACAATTTTAAATATTCCTGTTGGGTTTCATTTTACACAACACTACCATGATACGTGGAATACATTTGGACATTTCAGAGGTGAGGGAAATGAATGTGATTAAAAGGAATTAAACAGTTAGGTACACTAGCTGCCTGGAAGCACTACCCTTAGAGAGATCAGAAATCTAAGATACACACACACAAACACACACACACACACTCACACACACACTCAATTAATAACTCAGTCAGTCTTCCATGCAGATCCTTGTAAGGAAAATGAGGCTATTTTGTCAAAATAATAATGTTTTCTGAGGGATGTCCTGCTAAAAATATAGCTTCTGCAGAGAAGCAGCTACGTGCTCCCTTTAAATAGCTCCATTTGGCTTGCATCACTGCTTGTCCTTATCTTAACTGAATAAGAACTGTCTAATATCCTTCTAAATGAAAGTAATTTTTGGACTGTATCACGTTGCACATTTGACAATCCCTTCCAGATGTGATTATATAGAACTATCTCTCACACTTACAAAATGGGCAAAGGGAGTTTGGAGATGTCACCTAGAAAATCACTTTTGTTCTGGCCCTTCTAGGATTGAAATAGGAGGGTGGTCCATATAGCATTGAATATAGGTGAGTCACATGCTGAGGTTTGAAAAGAAAACTATTCTCCTGGGCTGTGAATAGGAGCTCTGCATTCCCCTTTGTGGCTAACCAATACCCTGTGATGAAAACCACGGTATAAATGCTATAAGCTTTTGTTCACAGCACCAGCAGGTGTTGTTAAAGCCTTCTGTCCTAGCTCTGACAATGTTCCAGAAACCTGACCTGCCACAATAGGAAAGCCCTGAACAGAATAGTTAATTGTGCCAGATTGTGCAATTCCATTGTGATACCTAATAGGCAAAGACAACAGATTTTTATGGTTTGATTTTATAATGATAATCAGAGTAAATAAATGGATGTGTTTGGAGAACATATATATATATACACACACATATATATAATCTCCATGTACACATACACACACATATAATCCCCATAATAATACTAGACTTGGCTCTTGGGAGGTTGTCGTGCAGTTGCAGTACAATGAGATGAGAATGTTATGAATTAGCTCTGATTGTGATGTACCTGACTTAGTCAAGTTTCAAGACTACTCAAATTTAATCTTTGTCAATACTCAGAGCTATTTTTGTACAACTCAAATAACCATAATCAACAATGGTATATACAACTTTTTTGCTCTCATTATTACCATCTTGGAACAGCAATGTCAAGCTGCTTATTAAGATGGTAGAAAATACCTGCTGCAAAAAACTAGGTTTTATTAAATAGACATAGTATAGATGTGATGGAGAATTAAGACAATTATTGGAAAACATGTAAGGTGAATAAAGACTTCCAAATAAAATATGCAAATAAAAGATACACAAAACAGAAATTTAATTCATTAAATTATCTTCTAGAAAATTGCTTTAGCTATCACCCAGCCTAGCGTATTTTTCTTGAGCTTCACACCTTTAAATATCTGTAGCAAAGAAAGTTTTTCAAAGTTTGGACTTCACTGACCACCTAGCTTATGGTTTTACAGTGAGAAAGACCTGGGTTCAAATGATTATTCTACTTTTTAGTACACATGTCTCATTGGGTAAGTTACTTATCTGGTGTAAACCTTAATTTATTAATCAGATTCTTATAAATTTGTTTTGAGAATTAAGTGAGATTAGATATATTTGTGCTTAGCCCAGTGTCTGCAGCATAGTAAATGACACATTGTGACTATTAAACTTTTTTCAGGGAATTCTGCCCTACCATGAGTATAGGGTATGAAGAACTCACAAGTCATATCTTAATACATTTTTATCATTTTTATTCAAATGATTTTTTTCATTTTAAGATAAATAGAGTTTGATTTTTAACAATAAAAAAGTATATTATTTTGTTTTAGCAAAGACAATAAGCAATGACTATTATTATCTTTAGCAATGACTATAACATAAATAGAAGCTAGGATAGAAATTTCTCTTTTGCCTAATTCTACGTTGGTGACCAAAGAGGTAGTGAGAATGGCTCCTCTCTAAGAGGCCATTCAGGAGTTCAGACTCCTTCATTCCTATTGTGCCTAGAGTGTTACCCTCTTTCATATGATCAAAATGATCACCGTGTCCTCTGTGCTGTAGCCAGCAGAAAGGTGGGAAGAGGAAATGAAAGCCAAGCAGCTTTTCTTGAAAAAAATCTACTACCTGGAAATTTTTTACTTAACTTCTTACATCCCGTTAGTTAGATTACATAAGCACAGCTAGCCATAAAAGCAATGAAAAATATTGTCACTGCCATGTACCCAGTCAAAACTCAGTAAGTCAAATTTCTAAAACAAAAGGAAGGGTATTGGAAGACAGCTTTGAATTTATATCAGAAGACGTATGCATTAGTTATCCATTGCTGCATAACAAACTACCCAGCAACTAAGTGGCCTAAACTAATAACCATTTATTTAGCTTACGATTTTAAGGATTGACATTTAGACTGGGCTCTGCTAGGTGGTTTTAACTGGTCCTAGTGGGGCTATCTCAGGTGTCTGAGGTCAGCTACAAGGTTATGTGGAGGGACAGGCTGGTTGTCAGCTGCAGTGTTTCAACTCTCCTCTTGTCCTCCAGGCTTGTCTTGGCCTGTGCTTTTGGTGGCTGTAGCACAGTCTTTGAGATCCAGCCCCCTCACTTGCACAGCATCACTTGTGCTACATTCTATATGGCCAAAGCAAGTGACAAGGCCAGCACTTATTTGAAAGGTGGGGAAATACATTCCACCTCTTGATGGGTGGAGTCAAAGTCACATTGGTAAAGAATATAGGGAGGGGAAGTATTTGTCCCATTTTTTATAATCTACCACAGAGGATAATCAAATTGGGGTTGCTGTTCAAAAATTTACTGTAGTATAAATATGACAGAGCACTCATATTGTGAAATGTATGATGTTAATCAGAGACAGATCAAATTTACTGAATGGAGATAGATACAAATGTTAGGCTCCTAAGTCACACATAGTTATGAACATGTGCACACATTTGTATGACACTTGATCAGATTTAACACATTGACTGCCACACTAGGAAAAAAAAGTTTTTCCTTGGGGCCACCATGTTTTATTACAAAAATAGAATAAAAACTTCAAAAATAAAATGATCCTTTCTAATTTAATAAATTTTTTAAAATTTTTTATTGTTTTCTGTGCGTGAGTTATATGCAACTTGAAAAATAGTTCACGCAACTCCCAAGGTAAAGAGACATGTGAGTTACATATGTTTCACGAGGCCCCAGGCTCAAAACTAGCATAAGTTAAATACAACTCACAGGGCAGTTAATGTGTTAAACCTTCCACAGAATACACCTAAGCCTTGTGTTAGGAGCCAGCTAGTCTCTGTTTTGGTGGCTGTGGGCACTCCAGTGATCTAGGGGAAAGAAGAAAAAAACATTTATATCATCTGATGGCAATAAAAGTCAAGTGAATATTACTAAGCAGTGGCAAGAGAACTGGCCTGGGTATCAGAATAGCTGAATTCTAGTTCAAGCTAGGCCTCACAATTTGGATGATTTTCATAAATTTGCTTCATGTCTTTAAGCTCACTTTTCTTTGTGAAATTTATAAAGGTTTTACTAAATTAAGTCTAATATCCTACCTGTTTTGACGGTGTTTATGAGTCACTGAGACTAACAGTGAGAGACTTGTCCTTTCAGGCAACTATAAGACTAAGAATATACGAATGAAAATGGAAATACAAATGATCAGGATACCTAGTGTCAAATATCAAGATATATGGAAGTGTTTGGATACCTGTCTAAATTCTGTATGTAGGACCCAAAGTCTTAAACTGTATCTGTTTGCAAGCCAACTACAGTGACACTTGTTCTTCAGAAGAGACCAATGTTATTATTTAAAATAATAGTGAACTATTGATTTATCTATGGCAAAAATCCCATGACAATTGCAATTAGACTTCAAAAGTATTTTTACAGTTTATGATACAAAATTTATTAAGTGAATTTGTTTCATAATAAAATTATATTAGTTGAGTTCTAGATATGCTCCTCCTGTATTTTCATATATTTGCAGGATATATAAACCTAGGTAAGAATTTAATTTTTCCCTCATGCCATGTGGCCCTAGAAATCAGATACTAATTTATGTTTTTTCTTCAAAACAGATACTAGAATGACAAGCAATTTCTTAATTCATCAAGATGTGTTATATAATCCACAAAGATGAGAGCAATACAACATTTGGATTCCTAAAGCACACATTTACACTTACAGAGCTAGCTACAGTTTGGGCAATGCTTCACAATTTTAAAGAACTCTATAGATTGAACAACCCAGTGGTTATCAAGGTGTGGTGGCAGAACCGTGACCAGCAGCATGGAACTTTACCTAGGGACTTGTTTGAAATACTAATTATCCAGCCACACCCCAGACACACTGAATCAGAAACTCTTTGAGAAGATAAGGGTATGTTAACAAGCCCTACAGGTGATGCTGATCCATGCTAAGGTTTGAGAACATTAGACTAGCCAATATTATTTAGTAAATCATTTAGGCAATACATTTGGAAACATCTGGATAGAACAAACTCATTATGCTGCCATCCAATTATTACTATATTCTGCTTTAAATAGATCAACAAAAGTGACCTCTGTTCTCCACATGAATGATGTTTCTGTGCACATTATGCTTCTCTGAAAAAATTCATGTGACTTTAGTTCACGAGGAGGAATGTGTGCCATATGCTTGGTATATAAAAGGACCCCAACAAATATCTACCAGCCTCATTTATTATAATTTCATAGGAGATACAAAGAAAATTCTTTTAAAAATGCTGCAAGAAGATAACAATTATTTCCATGAAAAAGGGACTGTACAAAGAGTTACATTATTTTAAAATTGTAAAGAACCGTATGGTTTAAAAGCCTCTTTTTAAAAGAAAGCAGTCACAGCTCACAGGGGGTCAGGTGATTTTTCCAAGGTCAAATAAATTTTTAGGGTCAAAATCTGGATAAGAATTTAGGTTTCTAACTCATAGCCTAGTATTCTCTTCTTTAAAATCTACCCTTCCAGATGAATTAGGGCTCTAGGGAAGTATTTTATTGTTTAAAATAATAAAACAAAATCAAGTTAAAAAAACCAAACCTTTACGTGCACAGAACAATGGCAGAGGATCCAATTAGTCAACACAATACAGAAGAAATAAAAACAATTTAGACTCTCCAAAGAGTGTTTCTTCTTCTTCTTCTTTTTTTTTTTAATAAGAGATATCAACTTTTTCATTTTAAATCT
Source organism: Daubentonia madagascariensis (assembly GCA_023783475.1). Classification (NCBI taxonomy): domain Eukaryota; kingdom Metazoa; phylum Chordata; class Mammalia; order Primates; family Daubentoniidae; genus Daubentonia; species Daubentonia madagascariensis. The sequence continues at coordinate 14,682,788 of JAKFHU010001684.1, read as the reverse complement.
TAAATAAGACATGACACCCTGGAATGTGGAGGCTTTAACTAAAAGCTTTTTTTATTTCTTAAAAATCCTTTAAGCATAAAGATATCAAACACCTAACCTAGGAAAACTCTTTTTTATGACATCAAACGGAGATAAATCCACAAAAGAGAAAAAAATAACTGTCAAAGGGGATTGTCATAGCAACCAGATGAGAACAAACTTGGCATAGAAAGCAACCTGATTATTTCTTCTTTTTAATCAAAATTACATATCATCAGGTTCTGAAGCAAAACAATTGGAAAACCAGCAAAAGAATTTCAAAGTATATCACATGCACATTAATGGTTATTAACTCTCTCAGCACCTAAGGCAGATGCAATTATTAGTTAATATAGGAATCATTTATTTTTCATGAAATTTCTAACCTCATTCCTTCCCTCCACTTTATACATTTAAAGTCACCAAACATGTATTATTGTTTTCCAGAAAAATTTTTTCAAATTTATTTATTTTTTATGTTCTTATGAAAACTCAAGCAGTTCATACTGACTCTCACTATTTTTAACCGATTTTCTACCATTCTCATTGTCCACATTTAGTACCTTATGGACAACTAATATTGAATTATATGGCTTTCAGAAATGTTCATATGTACTTGGTTTCTTGTATGAGTCTGGATTTGGACTCCTACTCATAGTGAACTCTTCGTAACAAAATATAAAACAGAAATTTGTAGGATATGAACCCAGGTCAGGGCACCTTTTCCCCTTTTTGCAATTTCACGTGTCTGGAGGAGTGAGCTGGTGAAATGTGAGTGCAGAATATGATGACCTTGACAAAACAGGCTGAGCAAATTTCCATTAGGCCAAGACATGCCAACCGTATTTCTTGGGTTGGTAGATCCTTGCTGGCCTCTTCAACTTTGGTAAATTGTGAAAGATGTAGGTTGTCCTAATGGCCTCCGGGTAGATGCTTATAAACCTCTAAAATAAAATACTACTGTTGCAAAAAAAAAAAATACTGATTGTTCCAACAATAAATTAGATGGTGCTCCAATGCACAGAAATATTTGCGACTCTGCAAAATAAATTGCCATAAAGACACACCTTTGACCTCTCTATTTGTTTTCATATCCACAACCAGTTGTTTAAGCAAAATGAAGAGAAAATTCCCAGTTTACCTTAGTGCTCAATTGAAAGCTGCTGCTACCAATGGGACATGGCTATCTAAAGGCATGAACAAGGAATGCCAGAACCAGAACAAAAGAGAATATTCATTATCCTATTCCTCAGTGCCTTTGAATGAGCATGAAAAGTTTATCCTATGCAAGGTAAAGTAGCAGCTACACAGCGTCAATCAATCAGATGGCTATATTAGTGAATCTTACCTTTCAGAGTCCTAATTGGAAGGGCCTATGGTCCTTACTGGAAAGAGGAAATAAGAAAGTAAATTTAAATTAATATTGTCTGCATAAAAAATAAGAATAATTTACAGATACACTAACAAATTGTTCCTAAATCAGATTTCATAGAAGCAGAGTCTGAGATAAGATTCTTATAGAAATAATTTATTGAAGAAGACTTTAACAAACTTATTCCAATAGCTAATAGAAGTAGTAGCAAAAATGATACCAAAAGGATATATATCTACATGAAAATTAGTTATGATTAATATGCATGAAAAAATAAGAACAAAAGCATAAGAGGGACAAAGTTAGGATACTCTAAGTTATATTCATTGTCCACTGCATTGTAAAATTATTAATTTATTAAATAAAATTATTTTGAAAATATCTAAAATTATTAATTCATCTAAAAGTTGAGAATGAATATTTTAATCTCTAGGGTAACTAGTAAAAGATTGAATAACTAACATGCATCCTTACAGATTGTCTTGGGTTGGAATCACTAGAAGTAGAGCCTGAGACAGGAATTCTGTGGACATGATTATTGAGGAAGTAATTGTAAGTAAACCTCTGAGAAATGAGGAAAGTGGGATAGGGCAAGGGAGAAAGCAAGCAAGGATATAGTTTCAGGAGTACTCCAGACTCAACTTTATCCCACAGGGTACCCTTGAGCATAATAGTGGCAGTGTTATCCCAACTTTAAGCAAAGGGTCCAGGATTTTGTACCCTGCCATTTCAGTCAATCATAGGTTGCTGCTGCCTGTGCGTTAGCCAGCATCCCAGGTATTTCCAGCCATACAGACCCTCCTCCCCCATTGGCAGATGGCACTTTCTTCTGAGAAGTGTGTAGATTTAAGCCATGAGAAACCCACACTCACGGCAGATGACAGTCTGATACACCAGCCCAGAAAATAATAAATAGGTAGGGCAGCAACAACACCTAATACAGAGGAGAAAATGAAATAATAAAAACATTTAATTAATCTGAAAAGGGTAGAAAATATAGAGAAAAGTATATAGACTAGGTGGGACAAATAAGAAACAAAAAATAAGATATAAACCAAAATTATTTCTAATTACATTAAATATAAACAGATGAATTTTTCCAGTTATAATACAAAGAATATCAGACTGGGTTAAAATATACATACACTGTTTATAAGAGATACAGCTTAAATGTAAGAGTGAAAAAAAGTTAAAAGTAAAAGAATAGATTGTAAAATCTTAAGCAAATACTAATCAATTGAAATATGGGGTAAGCTGTACAACATCAGAAAAAGTAGACTTTAAAGAAGAAAATTATGAGGAAAAAATGGTTATAGTGTAATAACAAATGATTCAAACAACCAGAAATATATAAAAATTTAATAACATAGCCTTAAAATATGTAAAAAAATATTGGCAGAACCAAAAACAAAAATAGGCAAATCCATAATGTTCCCATAATTGTAGTGGAGAATTTTAACATTCACCACTCAATAACTATTAGAACATGCAGACAAAAATATTAACAAGGATATAGATATGACAATCAAAATCAACTCACTTATCTGTATTGATGTATGTAGAATACTATACCCAATTTACAAAAGAATTCAACTCCTTTACAAATGCACATTTACCAAAATTGACCACATGTTTTTGGGAAAGACTCTATGTTTAAGGAAAAGATAACCAGAAAATCCCAAAATTTTGGACATGAAATAACCCATTTCTAAATAATATTGATTCAAATAAGAAACCAAAATAAAAGTCAGAAAGTATTTTAAATTGAATTATAATAAAAATAAGACATATCAAAAACTTATGGGATACTGCTAAAACTGTGATCAAAAGAAAATTTTTAGCCTAAAATGCACAGGAAAGAAAAATGAAAAAAAGTAAACATTTTAAGTATCCATTCCAAGAAGTTATCAAATGATTGGCAAATTAAGCCTAAAGAAAGTAAAGAAAGAACATAATAAACAAACATAAAAACAGATATCAATTAAATATAAAAATGTACAAAAGAGAATATAAAGAATACAAAGATTAGATATTCAAAAAGATAAATTATATTTATTAACAAGACTGATCAAGAGAATAAACATGCATACACATAGAGAGAGAGATAGAGGGAGAGAGGGAGAAGGGGGGGACAGATTACCAACATCAGAGATAAAAAAGAGTCATAACAAAAGATATTATATATTTTAAAATAAGAAGATATTTGAAATATCTTTGTCAATTAATTTGTGAAGTTAGATAAAGTCAACACATTTTTTAAAAAGATCTATTGTTCCAAATGTGAAAGGAAATAGAGAATTTTAATACTATGATATCTGTTTTAAAAATTGGTTCTAGTTAAAAACCAACCATTTCACAAAGAGATCCTCAGAACTAGATGAATTTACTTGTGAATTCTACCAAACATTTAAGGGAAAAATAACATAAATTTTGTGTAATTCTTAAGCACTCTTTTTTATGAGACCAGTACAACCTTTATCCCAAAACCTTAAAATGGCATCACAAAAAGAAAAATTATATAACAATCTTTATCATAAATACAGATGCAAAAACCCTAGACAAAAATTGGCAAGTCATACAAGTGGGGTTTGTGTGTTTGTGTGTATGGGGGGGGGGAAATACATTGAAATTAAATTGGGCTTATTCAAAGAATATAAGGTTAGTTTAACATTCAAACATTCAAAATTCTATCAATGTAATTCACCATATCAATAGATTAAAAGAAAAAAAAAAGGTGTCATCTCAAAAGATGCAGAGAAAGTAGTTAATAAAACTTGACATCTACTCAGGTTTAAAAAAATTAAACCTCAGAAAATATTATGAATCTGATAATGGGTATGCTATAGTTTGGATGTTTGTTGAAACTTGATCTCCACAGTTGGAGGTGGGGGCCTAATGGGAGATGTTTGGGTTATGGGGAAAGATCCCTCAAGAATAGTTTAATGCCCTCCCTGAGGGTGTAGGAGAGTGAATGAGTTCTCACTTTATTAATTCCCATGACAGCTTGTTGTTAAAAAGAGACTGGCACTTCCCCTTGCCTCTCTCTTTTGCTTCCTCTCTCACTATGTGATCTCTGCACAGCCGGTTCCCCTCCACCTTCCACCGTGAGTGGAAGCAGTCTGAAGCCCTCACCAAAAGCAGATGCTGGTGCCAACTTTCTTGTTCAGTCTGCAGAACAGTTAGGCAAATAAACTTCTTTTCTATATAAATTATCCACCCTCAGGTATTCCTTTAAATCAACACTAAATGGACTAAGAACTGTATTACTACAAAGAACTTACAGCAAATACACTTTTCACACTCTTAATGGTATACTATTAAAAATTTACCATTTGATACTGGGAAAGAGAAAAGAATGCTTCCTATTATATTTGTATTTACATTGTATGGAAAATCCTATATCATGTAATAATGCAAGGAAAAAAATAAATAAAATGCATAAGAATTGCAAAGAAAGATGTCAGCATTTGAAAATAATGACTGAGGACATAGAATACCCAAAATCAGTCAAATTATTAAGATTAATAAATAAATTTGTCAATGTTGCTAGATACAAAGTTATTGTATAATTATATTCTTCTATAGCAGCAACAAATAGCAAACTAATTGTAAGATTTGTACCATTTTAATGGTACCAGAATTCAGCAAGTGTTTAGAAATAAATTTAACAAAAGTATGCAAGACTGCTCCCCAGGCATTTCTGAGAGAAATTAAAGAAGACTCAATTAAATAGTACTAAAGACAACCTAATAAAATGGTAAGTTAAATACAGTCTGTTCTCCATATCTGCAGGTTCTGCATTCATGGATTCAATCAAGCATGGATTGAAAATATTCCAAAATAAAACAAAAAATAGCAATACAACAATAAAAATATGAATTAAAAACAATAGAGTGTAATAAATATTTATATAGCATTTACACTGTATTAGGTATTATAAGTAAACTAGAGATGATTTAAAGTACATGGGAGGATATGCATAGGTTATATGCGAATACTATGCCATTTTATATAAGGCACTTGAGCATAAGCAGATTTTTGAATCCTCAGGGGTCTTGGAACCAGTTTCCCTCAAATTTATACATACCATATGTCACTAATAAAAACCTACAGAATCAAAATGTTTTAAAATATTTAAATACTCATAATTTTTTCTTAAAAACCCTCTTAAAATCACAAGTATAGTACATCAAATTGTCTTAAATGGTTTAGCCATCTTAAAGAACAGAAAAAAAAATACGTAAAATATCACACACATTACAAACTCATTACTAAACACTTTCACATAAACACTGCATTTTAAAATGGAGGATTTAAATGTGTTTCTTTATTGTCAACATATTTGTACTTCTATTTTCTTGAGGTTGCCTTTCTAGGATTATTATTGACAGTCATTTTTCTAGTATAATTTACTTATACCTGTCTAGGATTACTACAATCTTGAACACCAAAAACTTAAAATCTCAAAACATCCAATATTCAGATTTTCATTAAAAATCAATTGATTTTATTTCCAATTTTGATTCTGGAAATTTTCAAACCTAAAAAATAAATGAAATGTTAGTATTAATAATTTTTTTATACCTTTCCCCTAAATTTCTGAATTTTTAGCGTTTTTTAGCATTTCTTTATCTGTCTTTCCTTGTGTGTATATAAACAAAGTAGAATTATTTGAAAATAAATTGCAGACGTCATGAAATTTCATATTAAATACTTCAGTGTTCATTTCCTAAGGACATTTTTCTTACATAACCATAAAGTCATTATCATACCTACAAAAATAAAACTCAATAAAATTATCTAATATGGGGTCCATATTTAAATTTTACAATTACCCTCAAATGTCTTACAGATCTGTTGCATTTTCTAATTTGTATTGTTTTCCCTTTAATCTGGTATTCAATAAGGTTCATATAATGCATTTAATTATTCCCTTTTAGTCTATTTTGATCTAGAAATCTCTTTGTTTTTTGCTTATTTTTCATGGCATTAATTTTGTAGAGTCCAACCAGTAGTTTTATAGAATGTCACATGTTCTGGGTATTTTCTGGTTATCTCTTTATAATTATGTTCAGGCAAAACTTTTTTCCCCCACAAGAATTGTGCACAGGTAATATTGTGTACTTCTTACCATATATGTTAAGATGCAAATAAAATCAGATTATTCCACTGTTGGTGATATTAAATTTGGTGATTTGTCAAAGTGTATCTTTATTTTAAAGGAACTTTTTTTGGTAATACTAAGTAATTTTTGGAGATACTTTGAGACTGTGTGAATAATTTGTTCTCCAACAAACATTCATCTAAAAGTATTAGCATCCATTGATAATCGTTGTTTGAACAATGTGATTTGTGGAAGGTCTTGAAGTAATTTAAAGATTAACTCATTAAAAAAAGTGTAGCAAACATTTAGATATTTTAAAAGGTTTATCTAATGGAAGAAACAGATAAACAATATGTAATTCCAAGGCCTGATTTTATTGTTTATATGGTTATTGTTGCTAAGAATTTTCATATAGCTTATAACACAAACCAATTTCTAAGTCATTCAGATTTAAAAGTAAATGTGTAAGTGGTCATCAAAATGCACAATATCTAAGCATAACTCTCATTTCATTCAAGTTAAAACTTATTTTTATAATAGATAACTGTTACAAAGATATATTACCTCGGTATTCCTCTATATAATTTGATTGAATTTAATATTAGTTGAACTAATGCATAGTGAGTTTTCTGACATTTAAAAGTAGTAGATACAGATTGAATAAACCAGTTCCCTTTTCATTTTTTATAATTAACAAATGCTTATGGGCATAATTATTTATTTCATATCCTGTGACAAACTTAAAAAGGATTTTCTACACTTCACCTTGAATGTCCTGAATTAGGATTGAAATGAACAGAAACACTTACCTGTATCCTTCAAACAGGGGAGGGGTGGGGCATGAGAATTATGTCTGTTTATCACAAGCAAATAATTACTTTGGCATTTTTAAAAAAATACTCCCAAAATATTTTTGGTTTCCAAAGGAACCAAAGTCATTCAATAATAAGAACATTATGAAATACCTGCTTCAGAAAAACCAATTTTCAGAAATAACCTGTTCAGTACAAATAGCTCTATTCTGATTTGTGTAACACCATTAGTCAACATTTAATCTCAAAATTGACGACAATAGATACAAAAGAAAAGTAGAAACTTTCTTTCTCTTTCTTCTCTCTCCATCTTTTCCTTCCCTATGATGATTAGTTGAGCAGTACATAATGAAAAGTAAAATATGGATCTTTCAATGAATGGTAATTAACAATTATCAAGTGGTTATTATGCATCAATTATGGTGATAAGCACTTTTACTAAGTGTTGAATCAAATTTAATCCTCAAAATAGCCTTAGGTGGGGGTCGCTATTCCACTGTCCATTTTATTCCATTTTATTAATAGAGAAACTGAGGACTACAGGATGTAGTGGATTTGTTTATTGCAAGTACCTACTCATTTCTTTCTAAAAGAATCACAGTTTTGGTCAGTTATGCAATCTTCATGCATGAGTCCATATTCTCAGGATCTCATTTATGTCTAATTTATTTTAATAGAACTGATACCAGTAACTGCATAAAACTGCTTCTGGGAAATATTTGCTCACCAATAGCAAGGAGCATAGGGATAAATATTTTTAGCATCTTCCTCTGAATATAATTGTGTATTGGTAACAACAGGATTGCTTGCAGTATGAGCTGCAATCTGAGGATGAAACTGACTATGAGTGTGGTAGATTAGAGAGATGGAATAAACCCTGAATCCTTGATAACATTTGTTAGCCACTGAATGAACCAATCTTGAAAGTCATACTGCCTGTTTCTAATGTCTAATGAAGTTTTAGTCAGTTCAAATCAGCATTTCTTTTATATGCAACCAAAACTGAAATAGAGGTTGTATTAGTCAGGGTTCTCCAGAGAAACAGAACCAATAATATGTATATATAGAGAGAGACAGAAATGGATTTATTATAAGGAATTGGTTCACGTGCTTATGGAAGATGACAAGTCCCAATATCTGCAGGATGAGTCAGCAAGCTGGAGACCCAAGAAAATCTCATGGTTTAATCCTGGACTGAGTCCAAAAGCCTGAAAACCATGCAAGCCAAAGGTGTAGTTTCGATCCAAAGGCCAGCAGGTTCAAGACCAAAAATGAGCCCATATTTAAGTTTGTGTCCAAAGGCAAGGAAAAGGGTAATGTCCCAGTACAAAGCCATAGGCAGGAAGAATTCTCTCTTACTTAGGGGAGGGTTAGCTTTTTTATTTTATTGAGGCCTTCAACTGATTGTATGGTCTACCCACCTTATGGAGGGCAATCTGCCTTACTCAATCTACCCACTTAAATGTTTTTGTTGTTGTCATTTTATTTCAGAATACTACAGGGGTACAAACATTTTGGTTACATAAATTGCTTTTATATCATTTGAGTCAAAGTTATAAGTGTGCCCATACCCCAGATAGTGTGCATTATACCCATTAGGTGTGAATTTACCCATCCCCTCCTCTGCCCCCACCTGCTTGATTTCCGATGAATGTTATTTCCATATGTGTACATAAGTGTTGATCGATTAGTTCCAATTTAATGGTGAGTACATGTGGTGTTTATTTTTCCATTCTTGTGATACTTCACTTAGAAGAATGGTCTCCAGTTCCACCCGGGTTAATACAAGAGGTATGAAACACTCTCATAGAAACACCCAAAGTAATGTTTGACCAAATATCTGGGCACCCTATGACCAAATCAAGTTCACACATAAAATTAACCATCACAACTTGTCAACTTGGCACCTATATGCATCTGCTTAAACTCTATTTAGTCTCCAAATAAAGACAATAACAAGGTCATAATTCTGGCTAACCTGACACAGCTATTCTACTTACCATCAAAAATGCATTAACCCCTTCCCTAGAAAAAGAAGGAACATCCTTTAGTGATGTTTACTCTTCTCCTTAATATCTCGTAATGTAAATACTATGATGTAAAATTAACAATACTTACATATATGATATAAAGTCAATATGTCTTATGTCACATGATGAATGAATAAAAGGAAGAAAACAAAGATATTTGCTTAATATATGTGTGTGTATGTATATATATATACACACACATATATATACACACACACATATATGTACATATACATATATATACCCACAGAAACATATTCATAACAAAATAAGGAGGACATACTCATGACAATTATGGTCCTCATTTCTGTAACTGATCATGTGGTACAGCTGGTATTTATAACTACCTTCCTCCATTGCCCATTCTGTATTCTTTTTACCTTCAAGAAGCACTTCAGCCGGTCATAGTTCTTTACCACGGTAGAGTGATAAAAACTTTTATTCCAAAAGGGTCTTAAACACTAGCAGAACTTTCTGGATTATTGTAGTTTTCAACCTTAATCACAGGGCGTGGTAATACTATAAGACACTCTAAGGGATTTTTTGCATTCCAAATACACCCTTTCTCACCTCTACTGGGGAGTGATAGTTAAACTTCTTTTGGCAGTCAGGATAAATCAGCCTCCCCAGTAAGTAACTCCCTTTGTTGCCTTATGATTCAGAGGAAGGAGGACCGCAAAGTGGCCAGTGGCAGTCTTAACCTCCAGTCATTAGCATCTTTAAATCTAATCAGATTAAAGAACAAATTCCAGAAACACAGAACTAATCAGGCAAAGCCATACTTAATACTCTGTTCTTCTAGGAAATAACAAAAATTAGAGCAGAAATAAAATAGAGACTAGAAAATTTATAAAATATCAATGAAACTAAGTTTTGTTTTTCAGGAAAAATAAATAAAATTGACAAAACTTTACCTAGACTAACTAAAGAAAAAGAAGAGAGAAAAGTCAAATAAGTAAAATCATAACAGAAAGAGGAAATATTATGACTGACAGAACAGAAATACAAAGGATCATTAGAAATTTCTATGAATAATTATACCCCAACAAATTGGATAGCCTAAAAAAAGGTATAAATTAAGAGAAACATACAACCTACCAAGACTGAATCATGAAGAAATAGAAAATCAAAACGGAATAATAATGAGTAAGAAGACTGAATCAGTAGTCAAAATCCTCCAATCAAAGAAAAGTCTAGGACCTGATGACTTCACTGGTGACTCCTACCAAACATGTAAAGAAAATTAATACCAATCACTTTCAAATTCTTACAAAAATTTGAGGAAGAAGACACACTTCCAAAGTCATTTTATGTAGCCAACAACCCTGACATCAAAGCTAGACAAACAAGCACCCTACAAGCAAAGAAAATTACAGGCCAATATCCCTGATGAACATAGATGCAAAAATTCTCAATAAAATACTAGCAAGCTGAATTTAACAGCACATTAAAAGGATTATATACCATGATCAACTGGGATATATCCCAGGGATGCAAAAATGGTTCAATATACACAAAGTAATAAATGTGATACACATTAACTGAATGAAGAACAAAAATCATATAATCATCTTAATAGATGCATAAAAAACATTTGACGAAATTCAACATACTTTCATAATAAAAACTCTCATGAAATTAAGTATGGATACAATACAGTACAATAAAAGCCATATATCACAAGCCCACACTCATCACTTCTATTCAACACAGTACTGGAAGTCCTGGACAGAGAAATTAGGCAATAAAAAGAAATAGAAAGCATCCAAATTTGAAAGGAAGAAGTAACATTGTCTCTGTTTGTGGATGACGTGGTCTTATATATAGAAAACCCTAAAGACCCCATCAAAAAACTATTCAAACTGGTAAAAAATTCAATAAAGTTGCAGGATTCAAAATTAACACACAACATCAGTTGTGTCCCAACACACTAACAACAAACAATACAAAAAAAGAAATTAAGAAAACAATCCCACTTATAATAAAATGGAAAAAAAAACCCAGCATACTTAGGAATAAATTTAACCAAGGATAGGAAAGACCTGAAAACTGTAAAACACTGATGAAAGAAATTGAAGACACAAATACAGGTATGTGCCCCATAAGGATGTTTCCATCAATGACAAGCCACATGTACAATGGTGGTCGCATAAGATTATAATATTGTATGTTTGCATACCTTTTCTATGTTTAGATTCACAAATACTTACCATTGTGTTACAATTGCCTACAGTATTCAGTACAGTAACAGACTGTACATATCTGTAGTCTAGGAGCAATAGCCTAGGTGTGTAATAGACTGTAACCTCTAGGTTTGTGTAAGTGTACTCTATGATATTCACACAACGAATTGCCTAATGATGCATTTCTCAGAAGTATCCCCATCATTAAGTGATGCATGACCATAAATGGAAAGATATCTTGTGCTCATGGATCAGAAGAGTAAATACTGTAAAAATATTCATATTGCCCTACTACCCTACTATGTACTGTACTACTACCTTATTATCTACAGATTCAATGCAATCCAAATCAAAATTCCAATAACATTTTTCAAATAAATTTTTTAAAATTTATAAAATTTGTATGGAACCACAAAAAAACACAAATAGTTAAAGCAATCTTGAGAAAGAAGAACAAAGCCGGAGGCATAACACGTCTTGATTTCCAGTTATATTACAAAGCTGTGGTAATCAAAACAGCACAATACTGGCACACAAACAACAGATATACCAATGGAACAAAATAGAAAGACCAGAAATGAAACACATACAGAGCAACTAATCTTTGACAAAGGTGCCAAGAAAATGCAATGGGGAAAGGATAATTTCTTTAATAATGTGTTAGGGAAACTGGATAACCACATGCAAAAAAAAAATGTATTCTTATTTTATACCATATACCAAAATCAACTCAAAATGGATCAAAGATTTAAATGCAAGACCTAAAACTATAAAATTCCTAGAAGAAAACATAGGGGAAAATCTCTATTACTTTGGTCTTGGCAATGATGTTTTTGGATATGATACCAAAAGCACAAGCAACACAAGCAAAAATAAACAAACTGGACTGCAACAAACCAAAAAGTTATGCACAGCAAAGGAAATAATGAACAAAATAAAAAGGCAAACCACATAATGGGAGAAAATATTTTCAAACCATATATCCAATAAGGTGTTAATATCCAAAATGCATCAGGAACTCATACAACTCAATAGCAAGAAAACAAATAACATGATTAAAAAATAGGCAAAGTACCTGAATGTTTTTGAAAAGAGGATATACAATAGCCAACAGGCATATGGAAAGGTGCTCAATGTCACTAATCATCAGGGAAATGCAAGGTAAAACCATAATGAGATACCACCTCACACCTGTTGGGATGGCCATTATGAAAAAGTCAAAAGATAACAAGTATTGCCAAGCCTGTGGAGAAAAGAGAATGCTTTTTTGGTGGGAATATAAATTAAATATATATGGCCATTATGGCAAACAGTATAGAGGTTCCTCAAAAAATTAATAATAGAACTACCATATGATCCAGGAATTAATCTTCTGGGCATAAATCTAAAGGAAATAAAACTAATATGTTGAAGATATATCTGCACTCCCATGTTCATTGTGGTATTATTCACAATAGCCAACATATGGAAACAACCTAAGTGTCAATTGGAAGGTGAATGGATAAAGAGAATGTGGTCTATATACACAATGGAATACTATTCAGCCTTAAGGAAAGGACATCCAGGCTGGGTGCAGTGGCTCACACCTGTAATCCCAGAACTTTGGGAGGCCGAGGCAGAAGGATCACTTTAGACTAGGAGTTTGACACCAGCCTGGGCAACATAGTGAGACCCCCATCTGTACAAAAAAATAAATAAATAAAAATTGGCTGGTCATGGTGCCATACACCTATCTTCCTAGCTACTTGGAAGGCTGACGTGAGAAGACAGCTTGAGCCCGGAACTTCAAGGTTACAGTGAGCTATAAATCCCTCTACTGTACTACAGCCTGGGCAACAGAGCAAGACTCTGTCTCTAAAAAAAATTTTAAAAAAATAAGGAAGGACATCCCACCATTTGCAACAACATGGATAAAATGAACCTGGAGGACATTATACTATGTAAAACAAAACAGACACAGAAAAATAAATACTGCATGATCTCCCTCATGTAGAATCTACTAAAAGGTCAAATTCATAGAAACAGAGAGTACGAGGGTGGTTACCAGGGTTTTAGGAGTGGGGGAAACAGGGAGATGTTGGCCAAAGGATATAAACTTGCAGATATAAGATGAGTAAGTGCTGGAGTCATAATATACAGCAGGGAGACTATAGTTAATAATAATGTATACCTGAAACTTGCTAAGAGAGTAGATCTTAATTAAGAATTCTCACAACACATGTAAAAAAAGAAAGGTAACTATGTGAGGTGATGGATATGTTAATAAGCTTGATTGTGGTAGTCATTTCACAATGTATTCATATATCAAGACACATTGTACACCTTGAATATATTCAATTTCTATTTGCCAATTTTACCTCAATGAAGCTGGAAGAAAAAAGACTTAATGACCATAAACCACTACCTATAGCTGTATAGAATCCACCTCTAAATACTGCCACCTGCTCAGTACCCAGAAACTTCCTCAAAAGGCACAGAAACTAGTATCTGCTCCCCATTCAAACAACTACCGATTTAAAAAAAATGTATTTCTAGAACCACTCTCAGTACCAAAATCTGTATCATTCAGGGTTCCTCAGAGAAACAGAAATAACAAAATATTTCTGTATTTATTTAATTTATTTATTCTAAGGAATTGGGTCATGCAATTATGGAGGCTGGCAAGTCCCAAGATCTTCAGGGTTAGTAAGTAAACTGGAAACCCAGGAGAGCCTATGGTTTAGTTCTAGTTTGAGTCTAAAGGCCTGAGAACAAGGAAAGCAGGCTGAAAGTTGGCCGTCTGAAACCCAGGAAGAGCTAATGTTTCAATTTGAGTCCAAAAGCAAAAACAAAAACAAAAACAAAAACAAACAAAAACAAAAACTGATGAAACAGTTCAAAGGCTGACAGACAAAAAGAATTTTCTATCATTTAGGTCAGTCTTTTTGTTCTATTTAATTCTTCAATGATTGGATGAGGCCCACCAAATTATGGAGAGCAATCTTCTTTACTGAGTCTACTCATTTAAATGTTAATCTCATCCAAAAACATCTTCACAGAAACATCCAGAATAATGTCTCACTCAATATCTTGGCACCTGTGGCCCAGACAAATTGACATATGGCATTAACCATCACAGAAGTGTTTAAGGTTTTGGACCATATTCATAAGGCTGTGAATAGTAAAGGCAGGATGTGTAACTAGGTGCTCTGATTCAAGGGTATTTGTTTCCAAACACTAGTAGATATTGATATATGTACTTCAGGGAAATAAGGAAAGTTATATCTTGAATGAAATATAAATAACCCTGGAATGTGCCTCTGATACAAATTGCTAGCACTATGGGTTTCCCATTTGGCTTAAATTTTCCAACATTGTCATAACTACCAAAAAGATTTCTTAAAAAGTATTTTTTATTTTTTGAGTGATTGGTTTATTTTATTTGTAAGTTGTGAGGATGAAGTCAAAGTTGCTTCCAAAAGCTTCAAAACTTCAATGATTAGGATGGTGATAATATCAATCAAAGATTAATTCAAAAGATTTGATGGAGCAGTATGATTTGGGGCCCTAGTAAGACACGCATATGGAAATATCCAACAGTGGCCAATCCAGAGTTCAATTGAGAGATTAGAACAAGATATATAAACCCATGGTTGTAGGGTCTATTCTTTTTTCATTACTTTTTAAAAATATATATAGCAGTTTGGCCTGTAATCCTAGCACTTTGGGAGGCTGAGGTGAGAGGATCACTTGAGGCCAGGAGTTCAAGACATACCTGAGCAACTTAGTGAGACTCCATCTCTACAAAAAATAAGAAAAATTGGCTAGGCATGGTGGCATGGTGGCATGCACCTGTAGTCCCAGTTACTCAGGGGGCTGAGACAGGAGGATCACTTCACTTGAGCCCAGGAGTTTGAGGCTACAGTGAGCTGTGAATCCTGCCACTGCACTCCAGCCTCAGCAACAGAGCAAGACTCTGCCTCAAAAAAAAAAATGTGTATATATACATATACACACACACACACATATATACACACAAACATATATATACACACATATATATATATAAACAGTTTTATTAAGGTATAATTCACATATCATACAGTTCACTCATTTGAAATGTATAAGCCAATGGTTTTCTGTATATTCACAGAACTGTGTGACCATCTCCATAGTCAATTTTAGAATATTTTCATTACCTGAAAAAGAAACCCTCATCCATAAGCATTCACTTCCCATCTCAGCCCCACCCCCCAGACACAGGGAATCACCAGTCTACATTCTGTCTTTATAGATTTGCCTATTGTGGAGAGAAGATACCATGAGGAGAATATCCACAGAGAAAGAAGGGCTGTTGAGGGGATCCTCCAAGGAATACAGGGCACGTAATATGTCTTTCATGGAAAATCTAAAGAACAGGAGATGCAGTCACTCACCGTTTGGAGATGGAACCAGAAATGTGCAATTAGGTTGGGATTATCCTGTTTCCCCAAAGTGTATCACAACAAGGGATGTGTAAATGTTTTCCATGTACCAAATGTTTTCTGTTAATTAGAAGACTTGACTGAGGACATCCTGAGTCTTCTCTAACAGACCACTTACAGGGGCAGATGTACCCACACCTACAATACCTGAAAGGGATCCCTGGGGCTGTGGACACGGTTGTAAGTAAACTCTCTACATATCCATTCTTGTTAGAGGAACTACAGAAGAGAGAGGACAGCAAGAAACCTTTAAGGAATCCTTAGAAGTACCCTGTCAAGAAAGTAGACAAATTTAAATATAAGCCAGCCTCCTGACCTAGCTGTCTGTTCTTCTAATAGAGAAAACAACCAGGGCTTTCAAACTCAGTTAAACTCAAAAGAGCCTGCTAGGTAGGACAGGGAGTAGGAGGAGCTATACAATCTTGGGACAACCAGGGAAAAATGTTTTCACTCCAAGCTGTACAGATCTGAAAGGAAGTTTTACTCCCTGAAAGAGCATTTTGACCATATTTAAGGCTCTCTACAATACTTTTCAAAGATACAATGTCATTCTCCCTGAATTTGTCCTCAGAAGGTACACACTTCACAGCATCCCTTTGAGGGTTTCATTTCACTTATCTGTAAAATGGTGATAAACACATTCCTCAGATAATGACGGAAAGCCTTAATAGAGCCATATATGTAAATAGTTTTGCTATTTATAAGTAAAAGTTATGTTTTTGCTGTTATTATCATCTCTCTAGTACGATAAGAAAAAATAGCCTCTTTAAGCAGACTACATAAGGTAGAATCCTGGCTCCATCTTTTAGTAACTGTTGTGTTGGGCAAGTTATTTTACCTCTTTCTCTCATGCATAAAGTGAGGATGGTAAAAATTCAGTGAATTTTATTGAATGTTCAGGAGAACATTCAATAAATGTTAACCAGTTATTGAAATGTTAGTATTCACAGAGGTTGCTGGCAATACAGGCGTGATTCTCTACTCTAGGCCCATTAAGCCTGGCTGGAGTGACAAGTGTAGAAAGGGCAACTAGCCAAGACCATGTGTAACTAGTGCCCTCTTGGGATCAAAGAAAAGAATCAAATTTGTTTTTGAAAATTACTGAGGAATTTGGAAAGGAAGAGATATGAAGAAGTGGGAACACTAATCCCACAAGAGCTGTTTATCATGGACCCCACTGGGGGAATAGGATGCTTTGGGGACTAGTGAGTCAGTTGGATTAAGCTGAAAGTTATTTTTTGGTCTAAGAAAATAAATAATCTGAATAGAGTCTCAATGTGGTTTTCACAGGGGTGGGGAGAGTTGATTTGGGTCGTCCTAAGAAAAAGAAAACAAAATTTACAACCACAAAAGAGAGTACAAAAATCCAAAACTGGCAGGAGGAAACCAAGAATTTTGTAAATAGTTCATAATTCAGTTTCACTCACATCATTCAATCCAGCAGGATCTATGACTGAGGTAAAGTTTCTCTCTCTCTCCCCCCCTTCCCTCTCTGCTTCTGTTCTTTTTAATTTACTACTGTGTTTCCCTTTGGATCTATCATCTATCTTTTAATCTAAATAGCATATCCATGATTGATTAGGCTACTACTGGGCACTTTTCTTTTAAGATCTAATGGGAATTTTCTACTTACTAATAATTTGATGTGATGTTCAAGTTTTTTTTTAACTGCATAGTTTTATTTAACCAAACCTTAGTAGACTCTCTGCTAAATTTTTTTTAAAAAAAGAAAAGGAAAAAATAAAAATATTTTCTGTACTTTGCTCTTTCAGCATCCATAATTTTAAATTACTTTGTTCTAAACTGTTTTGTACTTTTCCCTGTAGGAATTGACCACTGTCTAATGGATTTATGCAGTGTTTATATAAGGCAAGGAATATCTTAGTAAAAAATTGATTCAATGTATGTACACTGTAATTATAGGAATGTAACATGACAGGCTGAAGTTTTTGGTTTTTTTTTTTAAGAAAATCTGTTTTAGAAAGGCATTCTTGGAATTTCAAGTCTTTTCTCTTTACAGAATAGTCTTTTTCTGAGGCTTGATTACACCTAAGGCAAAGAAAACATAGGAGAAATATAGATATATTATATGTATATACATACACACACGTAAACATGCATATATATGTGTATACAAGTATATATTTAAAGTTGAAGAAATCATCAAATTCTTGATTTTAAAAGAAGTAAAATAAAAGTTATTATAGCCAAAACATTTCACTTGAGATTCTTCACAGTGATCATAAATGAAGAGCAAGGATTTAGAAGCTAAAAATATACGGAGCAAAAAACTTCAAGGAGCACTGGACTTGTTGCTATGCATTTTTTAGGAACCATAAATCTCTCCTTCCCTTAAATATCTGCTTAAGTTCACCTCTCTTTGCATTACATAATTTGCCAAATTAAATGGAAATACAACTTTGCAATCTTTTTGCATTAGTATGTTACATTATTAATTAAATAAATATGTAGAGCCCAAAGGTAGATAATTGCCCCCACTCAGTATATATTTTGGGATAATAAGTTCTACTTTGAGGTCATGATTAGTAATACAGAAGTTGAATGTTGAATTTCTTTATGCCATCATAATCCTATTTCAAAGAAGTTACAAGTTTTTCCTTTGAATAGCCAGTGTAGTCACTAGGATTTGCTACCTCTACCCTTAGCTCCACTCCCATTTCAAAGCCTTAGAGGTCCATGGTCAAAGACAACAAAGACAGGCCCTTCCTGCCACAACCATAATAGTCAGGAGCTTCCCCCCTGCCATGTCTGCCTCCTGCTGTATGTGCACCATCACACAATATTGTTCTTTTCTTTAAGTTACAACTCATGAACCGTCTCCTTTGTAAGAGCCCAACAAATTCACCTAGCCACTTCTCTACATAAACAAGACAATTTCTGACTCATCTTTCCATTTGATGTTTCTATTTTTATAACTACAGGTTCTAACTGCAGCACTTGTGTCCCTTCCTTGTCATCAGAGCGTGAATCCATGAGATGGGGATAGTAATGCATAGTTAATACACGCTCAGGAGATAATGGCTGACAGCCAACAGGCTGAAATCTGCAAATTTCAAATAGGGGCTGAACACTTGATGATTTATTTTTCTGAAAGACTATCATAAGAGCATAAAGAGACTCAGAGGCTGATAAAAAGTATACTGAACCTGGGAGGTAAACTATCAAAAAAGAAAAACCATAAACACAGGACATGGAATCTAGGCCTCCTGAACTCCTGCGAATTCAGTTCTCACGTACCTCTCCTCCTCTTCCTGGAGTGGACACTTGGCCTTCTGCTGAACTCCTATTTACCCATTTGCTATGATTTGAATGTATGTGTTTGCCCAAAATTCATATGTTGGAACCTAAGACCCAATGTGATAGTATTAAGAGGTAGGGCCTTTACGATTAAGTTATGAGGGTATAGTCCTCAGGAATGGGGTTAGTGTCCCTAGAAAAGGGCTGGAGGAAACTAGCTGGACCCTTTATGCCCTTCTGCTTTCCACCATGTGAGGACACAGCATTTGCCCCTTCTGCCATATAAGGGTGCATTAAGATCCTCACCAGACATCAAATACAGATGCCTTGATCCTGGATTTTCCAGCCTCCAGAATTGTAAGAAATACATTTCTGTTGTTTATAAATTACCCAGTCTCAGGTGGCTCCGTGGTGCAATGGATAGTGCATTGGCCTTCTTCTATAAATGACCCAGTCTCAGATATTTTTTTATAGCAGCACAAACAGGCTAATACACCACTCCTTCCAATAAACTGCTTTTCCCACATGCCTATTATGTGCCAGCCACCTTCCCCCAAATTTCAGATAGTTTACTTGATTTATATCTTGTGGTTTGTGGGTCTTTTTTCTAATAATTTCACTACTCTTGCTTTTGAAAAAATTCTACACACTTAAGAATATGTATACATTTTATCTCATTTTGTAAGTCAGAAAAATATCTCAGTACTAAATGTATCAAGGAAAGTTCCTCCAAAACTTGCTACATAGTTGTGATGTTTAAATTACTAGGTAAAAAACTAGGATTAAAACAGAAAATCAACATCTCAATTTGGATAAAGGAGGTAAAACTAGGAGCAAGTGACATAGGGATGCAAATCCATGAGGGTTAACTCAAACTCATCAATAATTAAAGTGTGACTATAAAAGCAAAAAAAGGAAGAACTCATATATCAGACTTGTAGACTAAATCACAGCAGGGCCTGTGATGCAAGTAAACATAGAGAGCAGATTGCCTTTAGGATAATAACCGTGGTAAGTATAGCCACCATGTAAGTATAGCCACCTGCCTGTGTAGAGAATAAATTACCTTTGGAAGCTAATAAGCATGGATATATTAACATGACTATATCCACCTGATTACATGCTTAACTTGACTGTCTTTCCATGAATTTCTGACCCCCCCAAATGTCATTCAGTACACAGATATATCTTTTGCAATTTTAAGAATTTGGTAAAATTTATTGCATGGAGAAACAGCACATCCCTTGAAGGGGTGGACTGTGATTCATTTTTCCTTAAGATGCAGTACAGTGTGATGTTTAAGAGTAAGCATTCAAGCACTGGTGTACTAAAGCCCCCTCACACTGGTAGCAACAGCACATCATTGTTAAATACTGAGGAATTTTATGGCCTAGTTGTTAAACCATTGTTGATTGCTTGAGATCTGTGATAGTGGGAGTATCTAAACTGCAGAAATCAGCAAACACTACCAACAAACCCTTCTCTTAGAAGACCCATTTACCAGCACAGCAGTAGCCCAGCTAAACCATTTGCTATGGAGAAACTACATAACTAATTGTGGAAAAATTATTTAGGCCATCTAGGCTTCAGTTTCCTCAACTAAAAAGTGATGGTAAAATCTATTTCAGAGTATTATTGGGGAAATGCCCAAATTATGTGTGCCATCTGTTTTCTGCCAAGACCCTTCAATGACATACATATTTCTTCAATCTTCTGCTATTCCTTCAGAATAACTTTATTTTCATTGGGGACAATAGCCTTTACCTAATTGATTACATTGATAATGACTGTATTTCAAATACGGACAACATTTTGAGGGGGTAATTATACATTTATTTATTTATTATACCTTTCTAATTCTAACTCTCAAATCACAACCTGTAAGTATCTGTTTACACAGGACAGTCTTAAATTTGGTAATCATAAAATTAAAAAGACTAATATACCATTTAATTAGATAACAATGCCTACAAAAATAATTGCAGTGGTATATAAGATATTAAACACTTACTAAATTTCAACTAAATGTATAGTTGTATTTGATATGAAGAAATATAGAAGGACATTGAGACTTGTCTTCATGAAGCTTGGGGAAGTGAAAAGCTTGTGAGATTAGAAACAGAAGACTCCAGGTTTGGTATTAGCTTGTTTCTATATATTGCAACTTGTGGATAAATCATTGAGTCATTACCTATTGAGCACATATCTGGGGGCTGGAAATCAAAATTTTTGCAATGTTTACCTACAAGTTTACCTTGAAGATTGAATTAGATAATATCTCTAGAATCATATTCTAAGAGCTAAATCAATGTAAAGAAAGGTATTGTTATTATGAAGCCCACTACCAGTAATGTGGTTTTTTTATATTTAAACAAGTCAGATTATCTTAAGGCATCAATAATTCATTGGTGTAGACAGATTTCTGACCAAAGAAATGAAGAAAACAGAATGACCTTTAAGACTCTTCTTAGTAAAATTTTAAACTATCTACTTGATGAATTGCAAAGCAGAATATCAGAGGAAAGAATATTAATTTATGAAAAGTTGGAATGGATATAAATAATTTGAGATTTCCAAGTAAATCACATAGTGTGTCAAATGGATTAGGAGCAATTAATTTCTTAAATTTTTCAGTAACCAATCAAAGTTCTCAAAATCCCAATGGAAAGACATTTATATCCTAAGGGAACATCTTAATTGGTGATCATTAGTAGTTCTAATTAATTCTGAACATCTTAATCTACTGGCCAAGATACTCACAATTATTAAAGAAAACCTAAGATAGGTAAATTAATAGCCCTAAAATAGTAACAAAGCCACAGTTGTCATATTTAAACAAATATTCTTAAAAGGAAAACTGCTTTCTTAACCTTTTAGGCAGTTATTTTTAGTTGAATGATAATATTGCATTATGGTTCAAAGCACATTATCACAGATTCTGGAGCCAGACTGTCTAAGTTCAAATCATAGCTCAGCCTCTTGCTAGATGGGCAATGTATCTAATCTTTCTGTTCTCAGTTTCCTTACCTATAAAATGAGGATACTAATAATAGTACCTTTGTAATGGTTATGATGTTATAAAGCTCAAATTAGTTCAATTATGCAAAGCACTTGTAACTATATATAGCATATATATTTTGTTATCTCTTGTTGCTACTATAATGAGATGCTGATGTTACCTTCTCTTCCAACATGCTTCCCATCCCCATTCTTCAAAAAAGCACAGATTCAGAGCCACACATCTAACACTCTGTATTCCCTCTCTTGATGCTTTTTCTTTATTAGTCTAAAATGAAGGCTTTAGTCATTACCTATGCAATATATGCTCACCAAACACTCTACTGATAGTTTACAAATGTGAACAAAATTTTCTGAAAATAAATTTGGAGGAAAGAGACTTTATTCCAGGAAACAGTTTACAAACCACGGAGACAATACCTTCAGTGTAAAACCAAGGTGTTCCAGAGAACAAAGGAAGGATTCAGCTTTTGTAGAGAAAGTTCCTACCCAGGTTTCCAATCAGGTTCATTTATGCAAATGAAGGATTCAAACATTCTTAGTTGTGATTGGTCAATACTGCTGAATTCTGATTGGTTGATGCAGGCCACAGCCTAGTGGTCGGTTCAGGCAATGTAAATAGGAACAGTCGGAACAGTCAAGTAGGAAAGTCTCAGTCTCAAAGTTAAGGAGATGTGTGGGCTTTCCCAGAACTCAGAGTACATTCATGAACTCTAGTCAACAAATGGCTGTTTGGCTATTTTAAATTTAGGCCCAGTTAGACACTCAGGATTCACCATGAGGGATTGGCTCCTCCAGGTTCACATATATATGACCCAATTTAATCTTCACAAATACCTGTAATATAAGCATATTATTGTCATTCTTCTACAGAAGAAGAAAAACAGGCCCAAAAGCTTTAAGTAACTTGCTCAAAGCTAAAATTTGAACACAGGTTTGATGATTCAAAAACTCATGCTCTTAACTAAGCTAAGATGATGAAATCACAACAGTAGTGGCCAGCAGGAGGTGGAGGTGTGGGCAGGATTGGCTGGAAAATGGTAAGATGAAACTTACAGGCGTGATAAAAAACGTTCTGCATTTTGATTGGGGTGGTAGTTACATGGCATAAACATTTCTTAAAGTTTATCAAACTGTAACCTTAAGATTTGTGTCCTTTCTTTTCAAATTATACACTTAAAATCTGTGCATTTCATTGTATATAAAATATATTCCTTCAAACCTTTATGTTCTTTATGCTACTGTGTTTCTTTACCCACAGGAAGCTTTAATAGTGATCCAAAGTGATTGTTCTCTTACTGTTTAATTATTGCAGTTACACCAATTTTGTGCTACATATTTACTTAAGTTCTCAAGTTTTTTCAGTATTTATGGATCTGTCTTACAGTATGGTTTTTCCCAACATCATAAAACATATGTTTCATTTATTTTCTTCTCCAACAGTATCTAGTTATATACAAACTCATATAGAAAGATGGTATGTGAGGGAGGGGAGAAACATTTTATATTTTTGGCATGCATCTTTCTATTTGAGTACCTCTATCCTTAACTAGTAAATAAAGTGTTAATGTCAAATATTTTTATGTTTTTATAGAACCAATATAATTAATTGGGGGGTAAAAATAATTTGCAATAATTTATGATGGACATTTTAATTTATTTTCTTCCTTCCTGTGATTGTAATTGAAAATGCAAAACTCCCACTAAACACACACACACACACACGCGCATGCACATGCATGCACACACAGAGATACAGCAGCAGGGGTTGCTTCAGTGCTTCAATAGGAAGATAATAATCTCTTATATTGTTTCCCATTTACTTATAAAATAATAATGTGGGGAAGCCCTGCTTTTGAATGTGTCCTACATAAAAATAAAAAAGTGGTCATTTTAAAGCCTTGAACTTGTCTTTGTTTAGCCAGAGGGTGGCCATTAAAAAGCAGATGGCTCTGCGGCTTGAAAACAAAATGCAGCGTTAAGCCTTCTTTTTTATGCACCTATAGATTTCTATGTATGGTTTAGAAACAAGAGGATAACAAAAAAGGGTAAGGAGTGTCTCCAGTACTCCCTTAAATATATATATATGAAGCTTTATCCTCTATGTGGAAGTACCTATATTATATTTAGGGAAAATGTTCTGTCTAATCTGGATCTATATTTTACTGTTTCTGGGATTTAATGTTTCTTGTTGGGAGAGGGGTGTGTATGTGTGTAATGTGCATAAATGTGTGTGTGTATGTCCCAGATGACTATAAAGAGTAAAGAGGAACATACAAAATTCACATTGGCTGAGATAAATTAATGAGATCAGGACTTAGCGTGCTAAATTTCATCCTGGACAGCCCTATTTAAAAAAACTACCCCTAACCCCACTCTGTCCCATCTATTCTAGAATTAATAACTTACAATGGGTTATATATTATTGATGATCATTTTGTCCTAGAGATTTTGCAAGTTGAGGAAGAAGAATTAAACCTAGAGTACGAATAGCTCCTGTGGTTCCCCTAAAGATTATAGGAGTGAGAGAGATATTAATATTTATGTCATAGACGTTTGAAGAAATGATATTCTCTCTGAAGTGGGTAGACCTTGGCAAAACTAGGATCAAGAATCTTTGAAGTGATCACTTTTAAGTGGTTTAAACACTCTCCCTTGGCTTATGAGAACAATCTCACTTAGTGTGCAATTACCTCCACCTTTTATAGTGTCATTCCATTCAGTGACTTCCAATTCTTCAGTCAAGTCTCATGTACGAGTACAGCCTTTTATGATGACAGAATGCAGAATTAAGGGACGGGATAGTAAAAGGAAGTATGGGTCATGTCACTTGTGCCCTTCTACTGAGGACATTTAGAGAAAGTTTCCATAGTTGATAATAAGCAGAAAAGGGAGCCTTGACCCATAGTGGACCTGGAAATATCTGTTATGTGGCAAGTCAGAAACAGATATTCAAAAGTCCCTTCCTTTCTAAACATATTAAAGAAGGATTACCTTTGAAGGAGATGGGAGAGGTAATAGAGCTCTGACCAAATAAATTCATTAAATATATAATATTTCTGTTCTTTTAAGTTTTTGTCCCTTTTTTAAAATCTCAAATTCATATAGTATTTTGATCTCTAAATGACAGATCAAAGATAAGAATATTCAAAAAGGCTGGTCTGCAATGGGTTAATCTCTTTAAGATTATCCTAGGTGAACCACAGTAGCCAACTGTGAAAAAGAAGTTGTATATGTGGGATATTTAAACAGAAATTGGGTTCGTGCTATTATGCTTATTGAAATATAAAGTGTCAGCATTGCCACCATTTTATTTTTATGGCATGTCATCTGACAAGAAAATCACATCCTTTCAATTCACTGATGAATAAGCATTTGAGCCATGCAAATGAATTTTCCATTTGAACTTTATTATCTCAAGTGACATTGGTTTTGCTGCTTTCAATATAGGCCACATAGATTTCATTCACAGGAAAAAAAAAACTTCATATATTCAATGTCAATTTATATTGAAAAGAACCGATAAACCCCTAAAATCTTATTATCTTAATAAAGAAGTCAAGAACCTTTTTTGTGCAGAGCATTAAACATATCTGCTCTAAACTTGCTTATAATCTGGTTAAGGAGGCAAGGAAAAATAACAAGATAAATAATGGTACAAGGCAGCATATGCTAAATGCATTCATTGAACTTGTAAAGAACATTTCAAATAAATTTATTTCTCTTCAGCAGCGAATAAAGAAACATTGGTGGGCATTATGAAAAATAAATAAGATTTTTTTAAAAAGTGAGGCCCTTTTTTTTTAAAAAAAAGTGTCCACTTTAGTGAGGTAAGACATGGAGAATTTGAATACAAACAGTGACTTAGGACAGAAAAAATAGGACTAGCTACTGACCCTCAGATTGAAAAAGCAGAAAACTGATTTTGTTGTTCTTCTTTGAAAATCCTTGTCCAATATCATGTTAGAGAATCCTTCATATGTATCTTCATATGGAGAACAAGCCCAATAAATAATAACAATGACAGCGAACATTTATTGAGCATCACCTACATGCTAGGCACTGTATTAACACTTTTCACTGCCTCTTCAGCCTTTTCTCCCACAAGTGCTACATGCTTTCTACAATTGCAATGCTGCCTCTCTGAGGAACCTCTTAATTGCTTTAGGGGCACAAGACTCCAGTAGGACAGAACATAATGTACACAGCATATTTCTTTCTGAAAGAATCTAAAAACTGCCCCAGAGGATGAGAATGGTAAATGAAAAACTAAATTAAAAGTATTTGTCTTAAATTCCTTAAGGATATTGCAAAGCCCCGTAGAGGTTAGAGGGATATAAGCTTTGGACTGGGGTGACATGGAATACTTCAGGGAGAGGCCGGCATATGAGTTGGCCTTTGAATGATGGAGAAGGCTGAAGGGTGGAGTCATGAGATTTATTTCAAGAACGGTAGTTGCAAAGGCTCAAGATATGGAAAGGGAAGGGTCAAGAATGTTTAGCAGCTTTTATAAAAATGTTAAAGTCAGTCTCCAGTTTGAATCTATTTATCTGCTATTTACCTTCCATGAGACCTAACACATATAGTTCCTCAATTTCTTCATCTATGAAATGAAAAAAATATGGATGTTATAATGTTTTATAAAATTCAATGTAGTATTCAATCAGAGAGGCTGCCATATGCAAGGGCTTAAAAAATAATAGTGATACTAAGTTGGTGAATGAATTTACTGGTAACAATCAGATAGTGGTGGGGGAATGTCAGTGGATGTGGCTTATTCTGACAGTGCTCCTTCAAGAGAATGTTGAGTCTTAATGAGTTACCACACCATATAATTCTGTGATCTTTGCTTATATTGAAGTGTGTTTGTTCTGTTTTGCAAAAAGGCTACTATTTAGAGCACAGGGCAACTTGAGCCAGTCACTGGATACATGTCAATTTTTGGCAGATAAAAATATGTCTATCAATCATTCTTAGATGCTCAATAAAAATTCTTTCCTTACTTTAGGAACAGTAGCTATCTACTTTGGTTGGAGTATGGAGACCAGACATGGGAAGGAGTTGTGGAAGATAAAGCTAAAGAGAAAGTTTGAAAATAAGTTTAAGGAACTTTTGTGCCAGAGTGACAAATTTTCCCCATCAACTTACTTACCCTTCAAGGTTAGTAAATATTTTCAACTTAGCAGTCACATCCTCTATGAAGTCCTAATTCTTTCAAATAAAACTGATCAGTTCAATTCTATGACATGGTTGAACTCCACAAACTTTTGTGATAGAACCTGTACAATTGCAGTTTACCTTGTTTACATTTTCATCTCCCTATCCCAATTGTGTATTCTGCACACAGAATAGATTCCTATTCGTGTTATTTTCATCTCTTACATTGATATGAAATTTGTCACGTAATTGGTTCTCAATAAATGCTCCTAAATGTCAGTTGTGCTACTCGATCTATCTTATTGTTGAAGCTTCTAATCACCTCTTGCTGAACCACTAAGATATCTTTTCTACAAATCTCAAAACTACATAGGCAGTTCTGGCTTAAGATACAAACTGAGCACACACATGCTTTTCCATGGGAGATCCTTGTAAAATTATACTAAAATTATTTTTTAAATGTTATTAAACCCAAACAAAGAAAAGATAAGAGCTAAATCTATCTGGCCCCGGGGAATTGGTGTTACCTTTGAGGCCCTCTTTATAAGGTAGAAATGTCAACTCCATGTTGTTAGGCCAAGTTGAATGTATACTTATTGTATTTGCATTCAAGAAATACTGACACTACGGTCTTAGTTGATTAGTATCAATTTCATTTTAATCCTAAATTCGTAGTAGTCAAAGATGAATGCATACTTTATAAAGGGGAAGCTTTATTTCAAATTTAAATATTTAGAGTATTTGCATTTCAGTGCACATTGAAGATATTGATCTGACTTCAGAAGTCTAGCACAGAAACTGAACTGACTGCTGAGAACATATTTATCCTTAACACAATAAAAAGAATAATACTATGCTGTCATTGTTTGGTCATTCTGTGGGTACGAACTGCATAATTTTGTTAGAGTCCATGTCAAAACAATTACTGTAGCTCTGAGCTACAAAAATTATTCAGGTCATTTTTTTAAGTTTACTGTGTAATAGCTGTTGATTGAGATTGTTGGTAGGAGCTGTGGGAAAAGAAGTTGCTGCCCTCAAAAAGCTCATGATCTACAGAGGCAAGTCTCCCGTATATTTTAAAACTATGTAACAATACCAAGAAGAGTGCAAGCTCACTTACGATAACATACAGCACCAATCAACGGGCTATCCTGCCTCTGTCACCGTGAAGACCTTTACTCTATATACAGGGATATCATATCAGAAATAGAAAGGGAAATCAGGAAATTTTACTTTTATCTTTTAAACATACAATTCCAATGGTACTGCTTTAGATCAAGCTTAAAGATATTGCAAAATGTTTTTCTTTACAATTCTGAAAGAACATTATTTGTTGTGTGTGTGTGTGTGTGTGTGTGTGTTAATAATTAGCTACCCATAAACGGGGTACAAATGAGATAAGGTGACCAACCTAAGCTAAACTAAACTAAACTTAAAAATAACAATAATAAAACCTGGGTCTCCTGAGTCCAACATAATAAAATACTACTATGCCAAAAAAATACTTTTATCATAAGGCTCCCATATCCCCCAATTTTCTACAGCCCTTGGGGGTCCAAAAGATATGGAATCTTCTAACTTCTACCACCAAACAGGCAGGTCCCTGGGCTTCCTAAGAGTCTACCACTGGGTTACTTCTCCACTGTCCTACAGAAGGTGATGGCTCCCAGTCCATTCTGCACTGGAGCCTCACTTGTCTGGTTTCCTGAACAGCCTGGGGTGTTTTAAAGAAAGACCCTCTCCCTCCCTCAGGAACAAAGTTGTTGAATATTACGGTTTGTGTATTTATATGCCTGCAGTCAACCAAGGTCCTCTACGCATAAGGACAGGCACTGTGCTTGGTCAGCTGTATCTGCAAGAGCTTCCGATGTCAGCCCCACGCTATGCCAGAAACATCCTACCTCATCTGGTCCTTCAGCCTTTCACCTTGATCTCTGGTCATCAGCCCATCCTTTTTGTTTTGTTTTGTGTAAGTAATTTTGTTTCAAAATACTGCCTTTTCCTGAAATCCTAGTCCATCTCAGAAGTTTCAATAATTTTGAACCTTATAGAGAGAAGTTTGGGACTTTAATCCATTTCTTCTCAGAAAACTCTTGTATTCCTATACAAATTTGATCCACATTACCACCATCTGCTTACACACACGCACGCATGAGTTTCATATATCAGTAGGCTCCATGAATGGCAGACCCAATTAAGTCACCAAAGATTTTTCTGAGTAAGCCCTCTCACTTGTCTTATTTGACAATCTAAACAGGCACTCAAGAGACCTATCAAGATATAATAAAGTTAACTAAATTAAAATTATAAAGTTATAGATATTGAATTGGTTATAGATATTAAATTTTATAAGAATTGACCAATCATATAAATTGATTCCTCAAAGATCTGATAAATAAGTAGAATTTTAAGTTCACAGGGGGAAAAAAAGGTCCATCAACTACCTTTAGTATTGTAATTCCCTCTACCCTCTCCCTTTGTTCAGGCAGACAAAACAGACATCATTGAAGATACTTAGTTAAGCTTCCCGATCACAAATCTAACTGTTTCTGGAAATGTCTTTCATTTACTTCAGAAATGCTATTATTTTATTCTCTGTTTTCTCATATTGTTCACATCTCTTAAATATAAGGGTATCTCATGTTCTTCTCCTTGGTACTTGTGGTAGGTTAAAGACTGCCACAAATTCTTTTCTACTCCTCCCCTTGAGAGGTGGGATCTAATTCCACTTCCTTTGGATTTGGGATGACCTTAATTACTTTTTACTGTCACTTACTCTTCATGACACTCACCTTCTAAACCAGTTTAAGTTTTATGGTCTATGCCTTGCATATATTCTCCACATATTTAATCCTTTCATTCTTCATCATTCCTCCTTGGCCAAACCAATTTTTCTAGTTCAGACCTGTGTGAATGTGGCTATAGAAAAACTCACAACCACCCTGACTGGTTTTCTATAAATTTATGACCATGAACACCTTGTGTGCCCTTAATGCTGACATGCAATCAACTGTATGACCCTAATGCATTCAGCCTCCTACTCCCTAAGCAATTGTTTCACACCTCTTCCTCCTCCTCCTTCAAACCCGAGAGATCTCCTCCCCAATGCTCACTCTGAGCAAATAACTTTCCTTTCTAAATCACTCAGGAAATAGAAGGCATCAGAAGAGGACTCCTACAAACTGACCACACCATGTTTACCCACCAAGTAGCATCTGTACCCACATAGTCTCCTCCCCTCCTGTTATCATGGATCATGTAGCCATGCTCCTATCTAAAATCAATCCCTCTGCTTTGTGTTCTATGTCCCAACCAAGTCCAAGTTACTCAAGGACTCTGCTGTCACAATTCTCTCCTCTCTTCTCATCATCAATTTTCTTCCTCTACTGGATGACCCACCATTATGCAAACATACCGTTAGTTCTCCCGTCTTAAACAAACATTCTCTTTTCCTCTACTTCTCTAGCAGCTGCGATTCAATCTCCTAAATTCCCATTTCAGAATACTTTTTCTAAAGAGATGCCTAATTTTAATGTTTCCAAGTTCCCTCCTCCTTTATTAAATCCACTTAAATTATGTGCTCAACCTTGACAACACACAATACTGCTCTCACAAGTGTGCCTTATACTGCTATATTCATGGGTAATTTCTTGATCCTGTTCTTACTTGTCCTATAGTAGAGTAATCTGACATGTCCTGAAGAGTCCTGGTTTACATTTTTTCCTGGTATAACCAACAGTGTCTAATTTTATTCTCAAAGCATCCTGAGTCAGATGTAATTCTACAGTTACTCTACTTGTTATCAATATTACACAGAGTTGATTGATATTTCCATCCTCCACCTTTCTTCATTAGACTTTAATTCTTCCTGCTTTCTTCCTTGCTTACTGGCCACTGCATCTCAGTCTCATATACTAGTCTCTCCTCTTTTCTACAACCTCCTAATAGAGGAATCTTGGGTGCACTACTTGGATTCTTTCTCTTCTAGTGGATGATCCCTGTTGTAATGTTTAATGTAATGACACTGAAAGTGGAATAATGAAGTACTTTAGACAATTATTTATCACATAAGGTAGTCATTTCTCTATGATGGTTACAAAGTATTTTCACTTTGTAAGTGAGACTAAAGCAAAGACAAATTTTAAAAATGTATCAGTAGGTTTGCAAAAGTGTCAAGAATTATTCTGCTTTATTTCTTTCTTGTCTTCTCTCGGCTCATCTTCCCATCACCATTTATAAAAATGAAATATTTCTGGTATGTGGTTAAAAAAAATACAGTGTTCAATCAAATGAAAATATAAGATCTAGCCTTAATTTGACCAATCCTCCAAGAGTATAATTACTGATACTAAATTGCAGTGCAAGTTTCTTCTGTGTAGTAATGGGTAAGCAAAAAGCTTAAAGGAAGAAAAATACGAATTGTATATGTATATGTAAAATGCAGATTGGTCCTTGGAATATTATGTATAATCTGTTACCTCATTCTCTCTACCCAGAGCCTTTCATATAATGAAAATGCTCTACCCAGAGCGTTGATTGTTCCAATTATAAGGCAAGTACTTTTTTTTTTTTGTTTATTTTGTTGTTGAAAGGGTAAGGGAGCCTTTAAGAGAGAAGCATGTTGGAAAGCAACCCTTGAATATAAATGTAAATTACAACATTCCCACAAATTGTAACATATAATTATCTTGCCTATTCTTTAAAAAAAGAAAAACAGGGCTAATAATCATCCAGTTACATATTAGAATAGTTTTGGGGTTTTTCATTAGACTATTATGTTTGCTTGTTTATAAATCAAGATGTTTAGAGCCAGGGTTGCCCTTTCTGACCTTTTGGATGCCCTAATGCGAAGGTTGCTTCTCGTTATTGGACAACCCTATTGTCAGTAGGCCACTCTTGTCTTACATCATTTGTATTGCTGTTTCTCTGTATTTGGATAATGTAAGTCTTGCTTCATTTCTTTACTGCCTTGAGTCAGTTTTTTTTTCCAGTCAGATGCCAAATAATTTCCTCCCATTGCTTACTGAATGGCAAATTGGAAGGTGAAGTCAATATTCATTCCTTCCATAAATGTCTTCATCACAGATCAGAATATCATATGGATTAGACGCTTCTTAATTCACAACTGTGGTCCATTAGTGCCAGGAATGAAATCTCTTTATATACATTAAATCTTTCTCTTTCAGTAGTGTGTGATGTTTAGCCGATCTGTCAAAGTATTTCTTTTATCACATTCTCACTGACTACTTTTTGTGCAAGACCTCATTGTTGAGCTGCATTTTATCGATGCAAAGAAATCTTATATGCAATTTCCATTCCATTAACTATTCCAAAGAGAGAATCTACATTCTAATGGTGCTGAACAGTAAACCACAGCCACTTCTGAGTTGCTGTCTGATCTTTTGTTCAGCTGTCTTTTGACCCTCTCTGACATTTCAGCTATCTTTCTTTTTAGGGCTTTTACTGTTCACCTAAGGAGATACTGGACTGGTTATAACTTGTTTGAATGTAGAAACAGCTGCTGTATTTCAAATTATTTGTTATAAAAAGAGGTACTTTCAAATAGGATTTCAGTGGCTAATTCAAATATGGTGAATGTGAAATTTCTGTGCTTATTATTAAACCTGTAGATTAAGACTTTAGAGATATCATTAAAAATAAAGTGCATGTTTTTTAATACTTAATATCTCAGCTTTGAAACCAGAAATTCCTAGCTTTATAACTTAGCACTCAAAGTTATATGTAGATCTGTCTGGACAAACTCCTTACCCAGTCAGTCTAGGTCACTATCAGCTTATACCTACATAATAGTGTTGTATAGGAAAAATTTAGTTAAGGTATGTACAGCTGAAAACTGGCACACTATCCAGTGTCACCATCCAGTGACATTGTATTTAATATTAGTAACTTAAAATCTAGAACATGAAACCTTAATACTGTCCTTCAGAAGTGCAATGTGAACACCATTTTACTGCTGCAAGTATTATTCTTGGTCATTTTCCTTCCTAATTGGCCAGTTGTTATAATGGTATTGATTCATAGTATTACTAACATGAGGGTCTGTTCCATCTAGACTGACTACGCAATTGTCTTTGTACAAATGCGAATTTCTTTTTTTCTTTCTTCCTTTTTTTTTTAAGACAGAGTCTCGCTCTGTTGCCCCAGATAGAGTGCAATGGTGTGATCATAACTCACTACAGCCTCAAACTCCTGAGCTCAAGCAATCCTCTTGCCTCAGCCTCCCAAGTAGATGGGACTGCAGGTATGCACCACCACACCTGGCTAATTTTTTCTATTTTTGGTAGAGACAGGGTCTCGCTCTTGTTCGGGCTGGTCTCAAACTCCTGACTTCAAGGGATCCTCCCACCTTGGCCTCCCAGAGTGCTAGGATTACAGGCATGAGCCACTGTGCCCAGCCCAAATGAGAATTTCTTAATTTCTACTGCAATTTTCTCCATATATATCTCTGCTTATATTTCTGATGAAGAACTACTTGCATTCATATGTAGCCAAAATTTTATATTAAGGTAAATTTCTAATTATACCATCTTGTACTGTCTTAAATATGTAGTATGTTTGATCACCCAAGTCTTTTTTTTTTCCTCTTAAAAGTAGAACTAAGAACCTCAAATTGCATAATATTGTAGATCTCATCTAGGCAGTGCAAATATTCTGATGACTTCTACTGCCACCATGAAATATGTGAATTCACATGTACATTAACTTCATTTTTTTAACAAAAGGTAAATTACAGGTTAAATGACTTCATTCCCAAGTAAATATATTTTATAGTTTTAGATCTCAAATCACCTACCAAATATTAGTTTAGCAATTGCAAATACATTCAAGGTATACTTGAGAATTAGTTCTTTCTTTGTATTGCTGCCAAAATTTTAGTTTTTAGTTCCTGACATCACTAACACCTAAATCTTTGTGGCACATATGGAGTCAGGATGTGGCTAAAAAGAACAGAAGCAAAATAAACCAATTACAAAGGCAGTCCTGAGCTCAATTTACATTTGAAAAATCCTTTATTAGCACACTTCTGAAATCACTGAGTGACCTTGTAGAGCTAAAGCTTTCAAAAAATAAAATGAATCAGAAGACAGGCAAAGAAGAAGCACAAGGGGAAAAAATGAGGGAATTTCAAAGGAAGCAATAAACGCAATAAAAGCCAAGAACAAAACGTGCATTTAAAAGCCATTTTGAGATTAAGATTAAGACATTGTCTATCAACAAAAATGAGTTTTGAAAAAATTGAAAAATATTAAATATCTGATTTATTTCTTCACATTTCAAAAGTATCCGGTACTGTAAAGATAAAGCTTAAAATCTGAAGCAGAAAATTTCAGATCTGATAAGGAAGTTAACAACTAACTAGTTTATAGTTTAAACAAATGAGAAATACAATTATTAAAAATTGAAATCACTTGCATAAGCTATGGAAGCTGCTATTTATTAGTTCTGTAAAATTCTCTCTCCATGACTTCCCTTCTCCTAACTTCCAATGTTGTCACCCATTCCCAGCAATGCCACGTTCCCCTGAGCTGAGCAATAATCCAGAAATGACCCATGTGATCAATCAGATAAATTCCTTTCTTGGGCTTTGACTTTGGACATTGAAAAAAGAAAGCTCTTTCCTTTTGGGTTGCAATCTGAAAAGAAAATTGGAGCTCTTAGCACCTGTAAGTCCTCAATCAGAGGAGAAAAACCAACCTGTAGTAGAAAGATAAGGGTAGCACACTTAAAACAAAAAATTTAGCCCTTGAGTACTACTGTTTGAAGTCAGATCCAACTCTAAACTTGCAAGTGAGAAAGTCCATTATTTCCCTTTTGATTTTTACAACTTTGGTTTCAGTTTCTATCACTTGCAACTTAAAGTGTCCTGCCTCATATGTGTGTCTATATTCTTATATATGTCCTTCAGAAGTAAAGTGTGGAGAGTATTTTTATAGCTACTGTAGAGGATGAGAAATATCTTTCTTCTCCATCACTAGGTTCATGATTGATGCCTTTATAGCAGAAAAACAGATCAACAACAAGAAAGCATACAAATTTATTTAATATAAGTTTTATATGACATGGGGACCTTCAGAAAGGAGACCCAATGAAATAGGAAAATTTGTGTAAATTTTATGCTTAAGCTTGAAAAGGAAAAGACAGTCATAGAAATATGATTGAAGAAGAAAAGGGTATGATTTAATGGTATTAAACAGGGGGAGTTTAGCAAGGTCTGTTTATACAGATTCTTATCTGTGTCCCAGCGTCTTCAGAGATAAAGATGTTCCTTTCCTCCAGTTATAGGAAGGGTACTTCTCAGATGAGATTCTTATGACTTGTTTCAGGGGAAACAAGTCACAAGGAAGGGGAGAAGGGAAGGTGAGAGTGACCTTCCTGCTTCTGCTGTTTTCTCAAATGCCAAGGAGCTATATTTTGGGATAGTATGTTCTGAACCCCATCACTACAAATATAATTTGTCATCTTCCTTTTGATTGATTTCATAATGGTATTGATGTATCCTGGGATAAATATGTGTTCATTTAAATTTATCTGGAGCCAGTCTCAGAATGTAAGTCTCCTAAAGCAATTTATCTTTCCTCATAGAGCAAATAGTCTCTTCCTTCATATCCTACATTCAGGAATTTGTTGAGTATACTTCCTAGTCAACCACAAAAGCTGAAATGGGACAAATAATTAAAATACTAGCTATGTACTTGGTTTTAGGGGGTAGACAATTTATATAGGTTTTCTTGGTTAATTTTTTAACCTTATTACATAAGTTGATGAAAACCATTTTAAAAGTAGAATCACAGAATTAAACAAGTGAAAGGGTTAAGATTTAGACCTGAAGATGGGGGAATAGGGTCTTACACTTCCCCTATCATAGAAACATTCATTTGAAAAACTATCCATGCATGAAAATACCTTCACAAGAGTTACAGAATCCAGGTAAGAGATTGGAGCACCTGAGCGCAGCACAGAAATAAGAAAAGATGCATTGAAGAAGGTAGAAAGGACAGGTTTACGTTACCTATGTTATCCCTCCCCCAAGCCTGGGCAGTATAGCACAAAGAAAGATACCCTCCACAAGGGGGAACAAGAGTGAAAAGAGCACACAACTTTGTTGTGGACCCCAGCACCAGGCATATCCTGGTGAAACCCGGCCCCAGGCTAGCCTCCATAGCCTCAGGCTCCAGGCTGGCCCCCACAGACTAAGGCTCAAAACCTGCCCCAGGCTTCAGGCCCAAACCAATGACACGCCAGTTCCAGTGGACTTCAGCTCTAGGCCAGCCACTATGCCATACCAAGTACTAGGCCAGCACCTGTGGACCCAGGCTCCAGGACAGAAAAGAAACTCCAGTAGACCCAGGCTTCAGGAATACCTAAGTAGACCCTACTGCTGGGCAGGCCCACACAGATCCAGACTTGAGGACATCCCTTATGAACTCAGGTTCTAGAACCACCCTAGTACCAGGCCAGCCCCTTAGATTCATTTCCAGATCTTTCCCCATGGACTAAGGCACCACGCCCATCTCAGTGCCAAGCCAGCCCCCATAGACTCAGGCTCATAGCTAGCCCCAGTTCCATAGTATCTCCCTTGCACACCAGCTCCAGGACACTCACCTGTTGACTCAAGTACTAGATCAGCCTGCTTGAGGATTCCACCCATGGACTTTACCAGAGAGCATACTCAGAATTTCTGGATGAGCTGACATGTGAAGGGCCTTCCCTGCTGAAGCCAGACTATAAATATTGGAATAAGTGCACACATCTTCCAAAGTGCAGACACCAATGTAAGGCCACAAGGATCTTAAACAATCAGGGAAACACAACGCTATCAAAAAAAGTCAATAACTAACAACTTGCTGGGTGCAGTGGTTCACACCTGTAATCCTAGAGCTCTGGGAGGCTGAGGCAGGTGGATTGCTTGAGCTCAGGAGTTTGAGACCAGCCTGAGCAAGAGCGAGACCCTGTCTCTACTAAAAATATAAAATTAGCCAGGCACACTTGTAGTCCCAGGTACTCAGGAGGCTGAGGCAGGAGGATCGCTTGAGCCCAGGAGTTGGAGGTTGCAGTTAGCTGTGATGTTGCCACTGTGCTTTAGCCCAGGGCAAAAAGACTGAGACTCTGTCAAAAAACAAAAAAACAAAACAAACAAAAAAACAAAAAGACAACCTGACAACTAAGAAATGGACATTTATGAACTGCCCGACAAAGAATTTAAAATAATCATCAAAAAGAAGCTCAATGAATTACAAGAAAATACAGACTGACAGTTAAACAAAAATCAGGAAAATAATACACAAACAAAAGGGGAAATTCAACAAAAAGACAGAAACCATAAGAAAAGAAACAAAAATTCTGGAGCTACAGAACACAATGATTGAACTGAAAAATTTCCTGGAGAGACTTTAGGAAGCAGCAGACTTGATCAAACAGAGGAAAGAATGAATGCACTGAAGAGTGGTCATTGGAAATTTCCTAGTCAGGGGAAAAAAAGAAAAAAAAGGAATGAAAAAGATGAAGAAAGCCCACAGGAATTAAGGAAGCCCATGAGGTGAGCCAATATATGCATTATGGCTCATCTTCATATGAAGATCAGAGAAAGAAAAAAAGGAAGTGGTAGGGAAGCTAACCTGAAGAAATAATGACAGAAAACTTCCCAAATCTGGAGAGAGAAATGAACATCCCAATCTGTGAGGCACAAGGAACCCCACATAGAGTAAATATAAAGAGATCTTCATGAGACACATTAAATCAACTTCTAAAAAGACAAAGACAGAGAGAATTTTGAAAGCAGAGAGAGAAAAGCAACTTATCACATACAAAAGAAACCTTAATAATGCTACGAATAAATTTCTCTTCAGAAATTTGCAGGTCAGGAGAGAATGAGATGATATATGGACGGTCCCCAACTTAGGATGGTTTGACTTAAAATTTTTTGACTTTATGATGGTGTGAAAGTGATACATGTTTAGTAGAAACCGTACTTTGAGTACCCTTACAATCATTCTGTTTTTTCATTTTAAGTACAGTATTGAATAAATTACATGAGATAGTCAACACTTTATTATAGGACAGGCTTTGAATTAGATAATTTTGTCCAACTGTAAGCTAATATAAGTGTTCTGAGTGCATTTAAGGTAGGCTAGGCTAAACTCTGATGTTCATTAGGTTAGGTGTATTAAATGTTTTTTAAAGATATGGTACTTTCAACTTATGATGGGTTTATTGGAATGTAACCTCATCATAAGTGAGGTGCATCTGTACTTAAAGTGCTGAAAGAAAAAAATCCTACCAACCAAGGATACTATACCTGGCATGACTGTCCTTCAGAAATGAAGGCGGGAAAAAAATCTTTTACAGACAAACCAAAGCTGACATTTCTAAAAATGTAATGGTGATGCGTAAATCACTTTTAACTCCAGTATAAAAGTTATGAAAATATTAAAATAGGAGGGGGGAAGAGGGGATGAGTAAATTCACAGCTAATGGTTACAATGCACAGTATGTGGGTGATGGCCACACTGATAACTTTGATTCAAAGTGGACAAAAGCAATTTATGTAACCAAAATGTTTTTGCCCCTGTAATATTCTGAAATAAAATTTTTAAAAAATTAAAAAAATGAAAGAAATCACTGTAATCCCATGGACATAAAAAAGATAATTAAAGGATATTATAAAATTTAAGCCAAAAAAATGAAAATATCTATAGCTACAATCACTTGTTAATGGATATATAATTTGTATAAGATGTAAATTGTGACACCAATAACATAAGATGTGGGAAGGGAGGAGAAGATAAAGTGTATAGTTTTTGTATGTAGTTAAAGTTAAATTATTATCAGCTTAAAAAGGACTATTATGACTATAAATATTTTATGGATGCCTTATGGTAACCACAAAGATAAAATAAATGCATACCACTATAAGAAATTACCAAATTGCAAAAGTCAGCAAGTGAGGAAGAATGGAATAACAGAACTAAAAAAAAGTCAGAAAACAATTAACAAAATGGTAGTAGTAAATCTTTGCCTATTAATAATTGTATTAAATGTAAACAGATTAAATTATCTAATCAAAAAACATACAGTGGCTGAATGAATAAAAAAAAAATCCAACTCTGCCTATAAGAGACTCACTGTAGACTTAACATGCAAAAATTCTTCAGTAAAATACTAGCTAACCAAATTCTACAGCACAGTAAAAGAATCACACACCATGATCAAATGTGATTTTTTTTCTGAGAGGCAAGAATGATTCAATATATGAAACATTCACAGAATAAACAATACTAATCGTATAATCATCTCAATAGATACAAAGAAAGCATTTGAGAGAGTTCAACCTCTTTTTATGATAAAAACTCTCAACATATTTGGTACAGATGGAACATACCTCAACAAAATAAAGACCATATAACACAAGCCCACAGCTAATGTCATACTCAATGGTGAAAAGTTTAAAACATTTTCTCTAAGATCAGAAACAAGACAAGGTTGCCCACCTTCATCATTTATATTCAACGTAGTACTAGAAGTCCTGGCCAGATAAATTAGAGAAGAAAAAAAAAATTAAAGGCATTCAAATCAGAAAGAAAAAAGTAAAATTGTCTGTTTGCAAATGATATGATTTTATACATAGAAAAGCTTAAAAACTCCAGAAAGAAATGTAAGAACTAATAAAGGAATTTCATACTGTTGCAAAATACAAAAATGAACATAAAAATAACTGAAAACTATAAAATACTGGTGAAAGAAATTGAAGAACACACAAATAAATGGTAAGATATCCCATAGTCACATATCTGAAGAATCAATACTAT
Organism: Daubentonia madagascariensis; assembly: GCA_023783475.1. Classification (NCBI taxonomy): domain Eukaryota; kingdom Metazoa; phylum Chordata; class Mammalia; order Primates; family Daubentoniidae; genus Daubentonia; species Daubentonia madagascariensis. Next base: position 14,642,546 of record JAKFHU010001684.1, on the reverse strand, counting down.
TATAATGTCCATACTACCTGAAGGCATCTACAGATTCAATGCAATCCCTATGAAAATTTTAGTAACATTTTTAAAAGATATAAGAAAGCTATTCTAAGGTCCCATGGAACCACAAAAGACTCCAAATAACAAAAACAATTTTGAGAAAGAACAAAGCCGAAGAAATCACACTTTCTTATTTCCAAGTATATTGCAAACCTATAACAAGCGGGCATGGTACTGTCATAAAAAGAGACCAGTGGAACATAATAGAGAGTACAGAAATAAATCTATGCATTTTTAGTCAATTGATCTTTAACAAAGTGTCCAAGAACATACAGTGGGAAAAAGACAGTCTCTTCAACAAATGGTGTTGGGAAAACTGCATATCTACATGCAGAAAAATAAAATTGGATCCTCCTATCACACCATAAACAAAAATCAACTCAAAATGAACTAAAACTTTAAATGTAAGACCTGAAAATATAAAACTGCTAGAAGAAAATATAAGAAAAAAGCTTGTTGACATTGGTGTGGGCAATAACTTTTTGGGTCCCCAAAGCACAGGCAACAAAAGCAAAAATAGATAAAAGAGTTTACATCAAACTAAAAATCTTCTGCATAGCAAAGAAAACAATCAACAGAGTGAAGAGACAACCTGCAGAATGGAGGAAACTATTTGCTAACCATACATCTGATTAGGGGGTAATATTCATAGCACATAAAAACCCAAACAATTCAACAGCAAGAAAACAATAAACTGATTTAAAAATGGGCAGAGAACCTAATTACACATTTTTTGAAATAAGACATGTAAATGGCCAATAGGTATGGGAAAAAATGCTCAGTATCGCTAATCATCAGGGAATTGCAAGTTAAAATTACAATGAAATATTACCTCATACCTGTTAGAATGACCAATTATCAAAAAGACAAAAGATAACAAGTGTTGGTGAGGATGTGGAGAAAAGGGAGCCCTTGTACACTGTTGATGGGAATGCAAATTAGTACAGTCATTATGGAAAACAATATAAAGACTCTTCAAAAAATTACAAATAGAACTATGATAATAAGATATTGCAATCCCACTCCTGGATACATATCCAAAGGAAATGGAATCAGTATATCAAATAGGTATATACACTCCCATGCTTATGGCAGTATTATTTACAATAGCCAAGACATGGAACCTAAGTATCTATTCATGGATGAATAAATAAAGAAAGTGTTATATATATATATGTGTGTGTGTGTGTGTGTGTGTATACGCACATTCACAAACAATGGAGTACTATTTAGCCTTAAAAAAGAAGGAAATCCTGTCATTTGCAGTGACATGAATGACCACAGAAGAAAATATGCTAAATAAAATAAGTTAGGCATAGAAAGTCACATACTGCATGATCTCACTTATATGTAGAATCTAAAAAACGTGAACTCACAGAGACATAGACTAGAATGATGGTTGCCAGGGTCTGAAGGTAGGGGTGAAGTGAGTAAATATTGGTCAAAGGGTACAAAGTATCAATTAGAATGAATACGTTTAAGAGAGCTATTGTATAGCATGATGACTATAGTTTATAGTAATGTATTATAGACTTAAAAATTGCTAAGAGAACATATCTTAAAGAATATCATTACAAAAAAATAATTTTGTGAGGTTATGGTTACATCAATTAACATGATTTAATCATTTCACAGTGTACACACATATCAAATCATCACATTTTATACTGTGTGTATATATACACACACATATATGTAATTTTTATTTTCTAAGTATAGCTTTAAAAAGCTGTGAAAATATGCCCTAGAAGTGAATTTTTTAAAAAGATTTAAACTTAGACCTAAGTGACATCAAAAAATCTTTTGCTTCACTATAGCATAGTGGTTTATAATTTTTATTTTTCTATGATATTATATATAAATATAAATATAATATTATAGTTGAATCTGTATATGTATTAATATTTTCATCATCTGCAAGACTGATTGTAATTGTGAAATAGTTCAGAGTATGCCATCTCAAAATATGCCATTTTGACATAAGGATTATTTTGAGCTGAAGGCAATTATAAGGAAGAAAGTGCACACAAGAAAAACTCTCTGCCCTCCCCTTCTTGACCAGGGAGCACGGGACAATTATTTATGACATTAGATAGCTCTAGACCCTTATCTGCCCTGAGACAGCACCAGAGGAACCTACATAACAAACCTTACTAACTAGCCCTTTTCTTTCACTAGTTTTCCCCATATATTTACCTTCCAACTATTTGTCTCCCCTAGGAGCTCAAAATCATTTTCCTTTGTCTTATCATTTCTCTACAAAATTATTGTTCTTTGCTAAGATGCCATATGAGCTCTTGTTCTAACCACCCCCTTTGAGTTATCCCTGTGTGCTCTCATGTGTATGTGTGATGCACATGTTGATAAACCTCTGTTTGTTTTCTCTTGTTACTCTATCTTTTGTTAGTCTAACTTACAAGGCCCCAGACATAGAAACTAAGATGCGTAGAGGAAAATAAAAATAATTTTTATCATCCCCTACACTTGTTTCCCTCTCCTTCCCAGCTATAAGTTGCTTAACAGTTCTCCCACATTAGGTTTAAGTGAGATAAAACAGTGCTAAACCCTTAAACTGTTGCATAGGTCAGTTGTATCCCCTAAAATCCTAAATTAAAACCTGTTTCTTTCAGAGATTCTATTCTCTTGATACCCCACATATCACATTCTGCTGACATAAATATATAGGATATGCCCGACCAGGAACCATTTTTAGAAATCTGCTCTTAACTGAAATTTATCTCCTAGAGAAATCTACCAATTCATTTATTCCATTAAATTTGTATCCATTCAACAGTTCATATATATAAAACCAACTCTTTCTCTCTCTCTCTCTCTCTCTCTCTTTGAAATACTTTGTAGTGTAGAGTTTTATCACATACACAACAAGGTATGAAGAATTTTCTTTAAGAAGATATCACTTGTAGTTGTTATTTATCTGAAAAACAGTGAAGTAAATATAAATTAGCCAGAAGATGTTGTCATTTTTTAACAACCCATAGTTTGTAATAGTGCACAAATATTTACTGCAACCTCTAGGAATCTTAGAATTTTACTAAGAACATGAGGTGGATTTCCCAAAGCAATGTGTGGTCTGTGCTTACCCCTAAAGTAAATGTTTCTATTTTCTAAATAGAGAAAAAGAGTACATTGATCATTGACTTTAGAAGTAATCGTGTTGGTGTTAACTTTCTCCCTTAGATTAATATCCTTGTCATTATTTTTCTAGAGCAGACTTAAAATAAGTCCGCTTTGAAAGACCCACATGTTTGTCTACATAATTAGGCTTAAATGCTCATTCAGTTTAATTACTCTATTCAAATTCTAATGAAAGACCTCTTAGATTTTTCTTTTGTTTTTAGTTTAACCCATGCACTAGTAGCATGATTAACCCATGCAGTAACAATAGTAGCTGATGATTAGGTACAAAATACTTTTAGATTTTCTACTACCAATGTTATTTAGCGAAAATTAAGAGAAGTTAAGAGAGAAGGACATTCTTCCAGTTCAGAAATAGTGCAAACAAGATGCCTATAAACACCTAGAAATTGTAAATCAAACATTCTGACTATTTTCAAATGAGCAGTGATACTTACAAGACAATTTAAAAAATGACCTGGGGTTATAAATTTTTCAAAATGTTGAAAATCAGAGTTAAATTTGGCAAATGTCTTGATAATCTGTGTCAATCTGGGTAATTTTGGGCCTCTGCAAGGTGGAAAGTTGGAACCAATATTTCTCACAAAAATTCCACACTCCCCTAACAACTCCCTGAAGGGCCCATCCCCAAAGAAAGAAAGGAAGGAAGGAAGGAAGGAGAAAAGAAGAGAGAGAGAAAGAAAAGAAGGAAAGAAGATAACAAGAAAATTTGTCAGTCTTGGGGTTAACTCATAATGGAAAAAAATATTTCTCAATTGGGATGCCACAACCAGAGAGCTGTTCATACAAGGATTTGGGGTTAGAATTTATGTTACCTACATAATTTAGAGATTCCCCCATGACAGTAACCCAAAAAAATAGTCCAAATCTGTATGTTCCTCTAGTACACTTAACAGAAACAAAGGCAAAGCTCTTTGGAGGAACATGCCTTCAACCCAAACTTCAAGAATTGCAGCAGATAAAGTCTAACTTTAGGAGCATACACATTCATTCATTCCCAGACACTGTGTTTGAGACTGGGAATGTAGGGAAGTTGAACCTTAGCCTCTGAAGGTGTAAGTCTAAGCCAGATCAACAGGAGAAAAGGCACACAAACTTATTAACATGCACGTGGACACAGCAGTCCCACAAATATGAGATTCAAAGGAGGGCAAGATGGTTGAGGCTTAAATACCTTCTTCATAAAAAAGAGGGAAGTGAGGGGCTGTAAGTAATTTTAAAGATATAGTAAATGACTTTTAGGGGAATTGCATGGATCTGGAGGCAGACATTATTATGTAAATTATTTTCTTTGAAATTTGAATGAGCCAGACAGATAGACAATATCTTGTGACAAAGTCCATCCAGGTGTGGTTACATTCCTCAGTCTTCTACATGTGATATGAAACCATCTATATTAAAATAATTTAAGGCCATAGGCAGGAATAGTGGTAAAAGTCTTATTTCTATAAAAGTATAGATATAGCTGTTAATAAAAGTTAACCAGACATTGTTCTCTAGCTTCCCTACTGCTGTAACTGCTTACTGCTTCAGTGTCACATATCCTTGAGAGATGTAAGATTTCTAACTTACCCAACCACTTCTATAGGTAACATTGGTATTATAAAACCTAAGACTGGTCTTTGAGATATCTTCCAGGCTGTGCATTTGGGGGTACCAATTGATATCGACTGGACCAGTGGCCATGCATGGGAACTGATTCAACAAGTCTTGTAACCCCCTACACAGGAACTGGTCCAGTCAAGAAGACAATTTCTGCTGCCCAATCCCATGAGTTCATCCTCAGCCAATCAGCAGATGCAATTCCCTAGCCCTTTATTCTCCAAACACCTTTAAAAATCTTAGCCCCAAAATTCTCAGGGAGATAGATTTGAGAAATTACTCCCATCTTATCATCTGGTGCCTTGGGATATTTAACTCTTTCTCTGCTGCAACTTTTGCTGTCTCAGTATATTGGCCTTTACTGGGCAATGGACAAGGGACCTAGCTGGGCAGTAACAGATAGGTGAAGCAATTTCAGGAAGGAGATGGAAGGTAGTTGTGTCTCTTTAGCAAGTCTGGTCTTATAACAGACAAAGGAATTTCAGAGAAAAATTCCACCCTGTGCAGGAGCAGTAGGACACAGGAGAGAAGTCATTGATTCTGGGGTAGCTTCTAAGGCCTTCTCATTTTAATTCAAAGTGTCAGCATGCCAAAGTGCCAAACTTTTTGGATATTGTTTTCTGAGCCTCACCAAGGACATGCAGTGAATAAAACAGACATAAACCAGTTCGCATAGAGTAAACTGATTTTTTATTTTAAAATAGTGTCATGATCCAGTGTCCATGGCTGGACTTTGAAGTTTTGCCCCAGTTCTTGGGCTCCTGGCTTGGAAGAATCACAAGCTGGGCCCGCACGATGGAGAGAGATGACAGACACTCAGCGAGTATGCGTGAAGGATTTATTGGAAATAGTGAAGTTATAAGATAGGATAGGGAAGAAAGCACAGACGTTTCCTAAGGGGAAACGGGTCTGTCTCCACGAGTGGAGAAGACAATAATTAACTCTAAACTTCCTCCTTTTATATGTTAGCAATTTATGTTGATGTAAAGGTTAGTAACAAGGTTAGTCATAATTGCCTATGACTATACGTCACAAGGTTTGGGGACTGAATTATACGTGTGATGGAGAAAGTCACCATTTAGGGTGTTTTTCTATTTTCTGATTGGTGGTCAGTGTTCCATGATTTAATGACCCCATTCTTTAAGACTGAAAGAACTGTTTCTCCTGGTTATTTTTCTGTAGCCATTTCCTCCTTATTGTTTTTCTGTAAGTGCTTTCTCCTTTCTGCTTTTCTAATTTCCATTACCTCTCACTTGTTTTTCTGTCCCTAACAATAGTTACTCTGGATTTCGTGGTCAAAGTAGATTTAAGAAAAACAAGACAAGAAGAGAGATTAATTAGAAGCTACTGCAGTAATACAAAAGAGAGAAGATGGTGGCTTACACCAGGCTGGTAAAAGTGGAATTTAAGAAAATAATTTGAAAATAGACATAAGACTACTTCCAACTGCATGTGGGTCCTGAGAGAGATAATTATTAAAGATGAAATCAAGAGTTTTGACTTGAACAAAAAGTTACAAAGGATCAAGTAATGATTAACTTGAAATTTGGGAAACAGGGAGAGAAGGAGATTCAAGGGGAATAAAACTGAATTTTAGGAATATTATGTTTGAGATGCTGAGTGTCATCAAGGAGATATGTTGAATAAGCATTTGGAAATGAATATATAGAGTTAGACAGAGAGGTTCAGGATAAAGACACAAATTTGAGAGTCATCAATGCATAAGTGATATTTAAAATCTGAATGGAACCATCTAGGAGATAAATAAAAGTAGATAAAAGACTGAGCCCTGATGAGTAGCTAGTGAAGTGGGAAAAAGATCAAGAGATTTTAGAGCTTTGGAGAGTAGAGAAAGTAATCAACTAAAGCCAATCTGTTGATATGCCAAGTAAAAATGAGGACTGAGGAGAGAGTATTGGATTTAGTAACATGACAATAGTTGCTGATCTTCATAAGAGCTGTTTCATTAGATTGAAGGAGGAGAAAGCCTTATCAGAATAGGATCTGAAGAGAGTTGGAAATGAATGAATAAGTTAAATGCAGAGAAATCTTTTAAGAACTTTTACTGAAAAGAGAAACAGAAATCAGGCAGTAGCTAGAGAGAAATATGGGCCAAAGAAAATTTCTTATAATGAGATAAATTACAGAATGTTTCCATGTTGATAGAAATGATCCCATAGAAAAGGAAAAACGACTAATCACAATGAATGGGAAAAATTGCTAAGGCCATATCCTTGAGCAGGCAAAAGAGGATATGGGCTCTATTGATCAAGTGAAGGGTTGGTCTTAGCTAGGACCATGATCATTAAATCATAATATGAGGAGGAAAGGCCAGAGTGTATTGAAGGAAACCAAAATATTTCACCCCAAAATATACTTCTTTGACATATTTTGAGATGGCTGTTCAGAGGGCCTGTAAATAGAAGTAGCCATGCAAAACTGTCTTTTGTGGAAGAGATTTGCATCTGCAAAGAACTTCTCTATGGATACAGCCAGGTTTTCTCTGAGGCTTTCCCTTATCTGGATCTAGTAAAGATTAACTGAGAGTCTGACACCTTTAAAGGTCTGAAAGAAACATTTACCATCTATTCTCCCTGAGGGTTGATCCCTGTGCGGTTTCATCTACATGGCAAGACCACCTTTGCTGGCCAGGCCTCCTCTTCTTCTCCTCTCATAACTTGTTTTGCCACCATAACCCATATTGCCACGATCCAAGACCCCATTCTTTCCGTAACCTCAAGATGGCAAATAAGCTTCCGTACCATAGGGGTACCTTAGGGGGTTGGGGTAATCACTCTGGTTCTCTACCATGCACATTAATAAATTTATATGCCTTTTCTCCTATTAATTTGCCTTTTGTCCATTGATATTTCAGTGAACCTCCAGAGGGTGAAGGGGAAGTTTTCTCTTGGCCCCTATAAAGGTGATGAGAAAGAGCAAAAAGTTCATAAAATCAATTTATTTAGATCTCAGTGGAGTGACCTAAAGCAATTGTATGGAGTGATGGTAGGAATCAGTATAATAAGGCAATGAGTTGGAAATTCAGGAGGTAATAGTTTTAGAACAGGATGATTGAAAATGAGATTATGGAATTTTTGTAGCTACTAGTATCAAGTGAAGAATAATGAAGTTCATAAATTTGGAAAAGAGAACTTTATTTCTCACAAAGGGTTGCAGCCTGCAGGTGGCTATTCTGACAGGCTAGGAAGTATTGCCTCTAGCCAGAAGCCAGAACTAGGCACTTCTAGGGAATGGTAAAAGGAACAGGAATTTATGCTGAGCAGGGTGTCCAAATATACATATTTAATAAGCTATAGGGGGAGTCATGAATATTTACAAAAGGAGAAACATGCACATGTGCAATTGAGCTTCGTGCCCCTTCATGGGATCTATCTTCAAAAAATTAGCATGATCTGAGGGTGGAGTTTTCAGCCTTCTGATGTCAAATGGTGAAGCAGAGAACATGAAACTCTGTAGACTGGCCAGAACCACTCCATGGTCAGTGGTCTCTTACCAGGAAGGAATGTTTGCCCGTTGTGTCAAAACTGTAAAAAGGAAGGAGCAGCATTAGGCAGTTGGTTAAAAATCAGAGTTGGAGCAAATCTTCCCAAAGAGCTGGCTTCTGTTTAGCTCTTAGGGAAAAGAGACTAATGGCAGTTATCAAACGAGGGGGCATAACAAGGCCTGTCTGACCTCCCATCCCATCATGGTTGGGATTTCAGTTCTTTAGGTTTCCTTGGGGTTCCCTTGGCCAGGATTGGATCCATTCATTTGGTTAGGGAGCTTAGGATTTTATTTTTATTTCTCACTAGCAATGGTGAAATCTGATGTATGTTCATGAGACAAGGTGGAAGATGAAATCAGTGCAGAAGAGGTACTCAAAAACTTAGAGTACAGAATATTAGGAGAATAATCTATGGAAATAGCAAAATCACCAAGAATAGCAACAAAAACAGTGATGGAGAGAGTAATAGGAGAAACACAGAAGTTAAATTCTTCAACAAAAAGTTGAATGATACATTCAGATAGCAGCAAATGAAAGCCCTGGGTATAAGATTGCCATATAAAATTCAGGACACCCAATTAAATTTGAATTTCAAATAAACAACATATACTTGTTTGGCACATACTTACATTTAAAAAGTCTTCATTTATCTGAAATTCAAATTTAACTGTGCATCCTGTATTTTTATTCACTGCATCTGGCAACCTTAATTGGGTGGTATAATCTGTTGATATAAGATTCAAGCTTGGGGCTTTTAGGAAAGAGAAAGTATGAATGATATGTAAACAGTGTAGGAGACCAGAATATGCTACCCCAAAATATGCCTTGTTAGCATAAGTATTATTTTGAGCTATTATTTTGAGAAACTGCAGACATATGAGAAGCTCTGAAAACAGAGTAAAAGTTACCTTTTTATAAGAAAAATTTACATCTATAAAGGAACTCTCCATTGTAAGCTTGTCTCCCTCTCTGTATTAGGAAGTGAAGAATGACTCTAAATCAGTAGTGACTCTTACCAATGGAGAAGGTTCCAACTTAAATCTGCATAACAAACCTTATAGTTGTTTACTTTGCTTTTTCTGGTTACTTCTCCATTACTGGCCTCCTCAACACCCTCCTTTCTTTGTTCCTGTTGAAGATGGTATTAAAGCCTGACCTCTAAGTCAATTCTTTGAGATTTACTCATTTCTCTGAATATCTCCCATGTATATATGAGGTATACATGTTTATTAGCTTCTGGGTTTTTTTTCTTATTAGTCTGTGCTTTGTTACAGGGGTATGTCCCAAGAAAAACTAAGAAAGGGCAGAAGGAAAATTATCCCTACCCCCAAAGAAGGCATGACAATCAAAGAGGACAATTTTCTTCACTTCTGAGCAGTACTACATGGGGTGTGGGTAAGAAAACAGTAAAAGCCAACTTTCAATTAGAGCAAGAAGGTAAAGTGTATTTTCAGAGAATAATTCAATGATGTAGTATATTTGAGAAATTGAAACTACCCTTTTCAATAAAGGGGTGCAAGGTGAGAACAGGGGTAAGGACCTAAAAACTCTGTGAAGGCATAGGCTTAGCTAAAAATAGTGGTAATAATTAGTCACTGTCCCCTTGTTTGTGTCTCTGTAATTGCTACTCTGGAGTCACGTATCTGATGGTCGTAAAGATTCTTAACTCTCTCCATAGGTAACATCACCTTTTCGAAACCTAAAGGTAGTTTCTGAGATATCTTCCAGGCCCCGCATTCCAGGGGATTGGCTGACCCACCCAGACCAGTGGCCCATACCAAGAAACTGACTCAACTGGAATTGTGACCCCAGGAATTGAAGCAATACAAGAAGATGATTTCTATACTCCTACAGTTTTGCCCCAAACCTAGCCAATTATCAAACCCAATTGCCTAATCCTTTGCCCGCCAAACTATCCTTAAAAACCCTGTCTCCCAAATTCTTGGGGGGGCAGATTTGAGAAATTCCTCCTGTCTCCCCGCTTAGCACTCTGCAGAATTAAACCCTTTCTCCATTGCAATCCTGACCATCTCAGTGTATTGGCTCTTCTATGTGCAGCGGGCAATATAATCTGATTGAGTGGCAACAAAATGACAAATCATGAATTCTAAAGATCAGAGTGGAAGGGTTTAAAGGATTGAAAAGAAGTATAAGATGAGGTAAGTAATAAAGGGGATGTCTTAAGGAAAACACAGATTTGAATCCAGGGAACGACCCTCTGTTTCTAATGATGGATTACAGTGACGGATATAAGCACAATGGTATTATTCCTGTGGGTCTTCGAAAGCTAGTGAGAATACGAGATTTGAAGTGGGAGAAGGAGGACCTTGTCAGAAGTATGTAGTGTCTGGGGCCATTTCTTCACTTCTGCCACTGAGGATGTGGAGACTGGGTAGAAAGCGGAACTTTTGGGCTTTGGTTCTTGCCAACAAAGATGGGGAGGTGGAGCAAGGGGTAAGCCAAATGAACTCATGAAATAGAAAAGTAAGATGGTCAGACAGTCACAATAAAAAAAATTAGAATTAATTAGTTTTGGATAATTGAATAATTGTACAGTTTGCTAGTGACTCTGAATGATTAATACAATTAGTGAGATGCATGAAAGTGGTGAGAGGTTCATTGTCTCTTTCCTGATTAGAATATAAGCTCCATAAAGGAGGTGGTTTTACCTGGTTTGCTCAGTGGTTTATCATTTATCACTAGAACAGTGTCTGACACTTAGTAGGTAATGATAAAAATCTAGTGAATGAATAAATCAATGAAAGAATCAATTGATTAACCAAAAACATAAAATATTATATTTAGATAATATTATGAGAAGAGAAGCAGGTTTGAAAGTGTGCTAGAAAGAAGACGTAAAAATGAAAAAAAAATGTAGAGGCACATGTTAAAACAATTAAAATTTTAAAAGAGAAAACCTAACAGAAATGTGAAACAGAAGATTGGACACCATTAAAAAAATGAATCAGTAACCTGGTAGATAAACCTGAGGAAATTAAACAGTATGCAGCACAGAGAGAATAATAGTTGGAAAACATTAAGATGACATTGAAAGGTAAGATGATTTAGAATTTTTAAGTCACATACAACAGATGTTTTAGAGGAAGGAAATAGAATAAGAGAGAAGCAATATCTAAATATATAATGATTAAATTTTTCCAAAAATTGATGAAAGATGAATTCTCAAATTCAGGAAGTAGAAGAAATCCTGAGCAATATAGGAAAAGTTTATTTCCACATCTAGACACATGGTAGTGAAACTGCAAAACCAAAAAAAGTAAGGAGTATATATTAAAAGCAATCAGAAAGAAAGAGAGAGCCAGAAATCATTACCTATAAAGAAAAGAAATACTAGAAATCATAAAACACAAAAAAATTTCTAACTCACTAGGAATCAGGAAAATGAGATACAATTTCATACTCACCAAATGTGGAAAATTTAACTGTGATAATATCAAGCTAAAAAGAAAATGTGTATAAATTAAAATTTAAAAAATATACATTATTATAAATTCTTTCATAAGTAATCTGAGAGCAATTTGACCTTACAATTCAGTCCATTATGTCTAGGTATAGAAATTCATGCACATGTACTTTAGGATTCGTGGACAAGAATATTTTTTGCAGGACTGTTTATACTAAGGAAAAATTGGAAACAACCTAAATGTTTACTAACATGAAAAAAGGTAAATTAACATGAGGATATTCATGCAATAGAATTATATGGAGCAGTTAAAATGCATAAACTAGAGCTACACATATCAAAATTAAAAAATTCAAAAACATCATGTACAGATCTATATGTACAGTATGAGATCATTTATATAAAGTACCAAAACATGCAAAACAGATTGTATATTTTTTCTTAACACACAGATAGTAGGGGAAGAAAATTTATTTTCCTCACTCATTACTAGGTTCATGGCTGAGGCACCTATAATAAAAATCAGATTAACAAGAGAAAAGCATGTAAATTTATTTAATACGTTTTACTTGGGAGCCTTCATAAGAAAATGAAGACCTAAAGAAACAGGGAAACCTGTGCATTTTTATGGTAAGAATGAAGAAGTGGATAGTTATGAAGAAGTATGATTGAATGGCAATAAACTGGGAGGAACTTAGCAAGGTCTGTTTGTTCAGATTCTTCTTTGTGCCCCAGTGTCTCCAGGGATGTTGCTTATCTCCAGGTATAGGGAGGGCATCTCTGGAATGACAGTGTTATGATCTGCTTCAGGCAAAAAGGGTGAGGGAAAGATGAAAGTGACCTTCCTGCTTCTGCTATTTTCTCAAATGTCAAGGTGCCATATTTTGGGGTAGCATGTCCTGAACCCCATAGGTATATATGCATAGTGAGAATATAGGGCTATCAATAGAAGTGATTTAGAAGAGTAGTTACCTAAAGAGGCAGAAGAGAGAGAAAGGAGAAGGATACACAGGGAATTTTCACTCTGTGAATTTTTTTTGAGGGGGGGGAATCTAATGCAAATATGGCAAAATATGAAGTCAGCAAAGCAAACTGGTGAGTGATATAAGTGGTTGTTATATTATTCCCTATACTTTCTTAATACTTGAAAATGTTGATAACTTTTGATTGGATTCTTCATCTTGCAAATAAAAATTAATAATGTTACAATTATTTCAGTGAATTGTCCTTTTCATTGCTGCTCCATTTGCAATTCCTAGACTACAGAATTTTTTTTGGTTGTTGGTTATTAAGATTTGAATTAGATTAGGTGCTATTACAAAGTAAAAGTCACTCTTTTATCACCTCCCCAACTATCCATTCTCCCTCTACTTTTTATAGGGTAATAGAGCTTAATAAATACAGGTAAATTAATTTGGCTATTTTTTTGTGGTGAGTCAACCAATAGACATCATAGAGCCCAGAAACTCCAGTGACTTGCAATGTTGGATTTCCCTTTGAAAGTATCTGCTTTTAAAAACTAGGTCAGGCAAAATATGTAACAAGGTTAAGAGATATTTGAGGTACTACTTCAGATTACTATTGAGATTATTTTATGGCAGGTGACAATTTAAAATTCATTTGGTACAAAGGCTTGATGGCTCAGACTTCAACTCTATTGTACACACGATGCTTTGATTTAAGATGATTAGAATTTACTGGTGTCACCAATATGACCTTTGCCTTATTTCTTGAAAAATAAAACAAAAAACATTGTTAAAGTGTTTAAATCCCAGGCTCATCATCTCAGACAGATGCAGAATATCTATGGCTGCTTCTAGAAGAGGGACTCTTGAGACAATTAAAGGAGATCACTATGAAGAATGAAATAGCCAAATTACAGCAGTGACAGTTAAAATGACTTCCTAGGGAACCTTGTCATAACTCTAGCACTGAGTCATGTTATTTAATAACCTAAAAAATGTTTGTTACCAATAATTTACAAACAAAACAGAACTTTCTCTCCACTATTCTCTATTCATGTTTTCACACTTCACGTTCTCCCCAAATAGTCTTCATTCCTCTGGTCATTTTTTTTCCTTAAAAAAGATGGGCTACATCATTGCCTCTCCTTAATGTTTATCAGGATATTTGTTTCTTTGAAAACACCTAACATTGTCTCAATAATATCTCAAGTGTTCAATAAATGATCAATATGATTGGATTAAATTTTATTTGCTAAATATTTATAGATTTAAGACACCAATATTATTGCCATATGTGTTGTGTAATTTGTCTTTTAGAACCCCTGCTCAGCTGTAACCAAAATAAATATTCTTAGTTGAACATATTTGATTCAGTGGGCAAACTTTTGCTATAATTATAGTACTCGTCAAATTATGCCTTCCAAAATAGAATTTTTTAAATTAAATTTTTATTATTATAGATGATTACATCTAAGCCAGTATAAATCTTTGCTGCTTATGAAAAGGTACATAACATTATCTGTCATATATATTATTATTAAGTAGATTTTTTATAAAATCAAAAATACTTGACTTAATGAATGATTACTTAAATGAATTAGTAAAGTTTGCTTGCCTTTAGGGCAGGGTCAGAAAATATTTTCTTTAAAAGCTGTATAATTAATATTTTTGGCTTTGTGGGCCATACACTTTCTCTGCTGACTACTCTGCTATTACAACATGACAACAGCAATAGACAATATTGCTTAAAGAATGAAGGCATCTAGATTTGGCCCAGGTGTGAGCTATAGTTTTCTACTATAAAAAACTAGTAGAAAATAGTAGTCTATCTTCTTTTGAAAAATTTATGTTCATGTCCTTTGCCCACTTTTAATAAAATGTGGTATATGCATACCATGAAGTACTACTCAGCCATAAAAAAATATGGTGAACTAATACCTCTTCTATTATCCTGGATGGAGCTAGAGCCCATCTAGCTCCAGATTCTACTCTTAGGTTTAAGATTTTTACTTATTTAGATTTATCATAGTTTTGTAGTTGCTGCTGTTTTCATTTTAAAACTAAAATTTCAATAGCATTAGGATAAAGCCAACAATGGCAGCACCTGATATTCAACTGGCCAACTAATAAAATGATTAGAGGATGTGGCTTAGATGCTGACTTTGCTTTGGCCAGATGGTTGCCTTTGGCCATGATGCATTGTATTTTTGAGAACTGTCTTTCCTGACAAAAAAGCACACTAACTGAGCTGAGGTATTCTGATCACTCACACAATTCATTTGTCTTTATCAAACAGTCTTTAAAATAGTCTAGTGGTCAAAAAATAATGCAAAGTTCTTTCATAGATGTTTCTAAAGAGATCTTTCTCACCTGTTTCAGGACTCTGGTCAAACGTCCCCTCAGTGAGGTTTTTCCTGATCTCTCTCTTTTTTTTTAATTTCACAGTATTATGGAGGTACAAACGCTTTGGTCACATAAATTGCCTTTGCACTGCCCGAGTCAAAGCTACAAGCTTGCCCATCCCCCAGACAGTGTGCACCACACCCATTAGGTGTGAATTTACTCATCCCCCCTTCGCACCCCATCTGTCCGATCCCTGAGGACTATTACTTCCATATGTGCACATGAGTGTTGATCGATTAGTACCGATTTAATGGTGAGTACATGTAGTGTTTGTTTTTCCATTCTTGTGATACTTCACTTAGAAGAATGGGCTCTAGCTCCATCCAGGATAATACAAGAGGTATTAGTTCACCATATTTTTTTATGGCTGAGTAGTACTTCATGGTATGCATATACCACATTTTATTAAAAGTGGGCAAAGGACATGAACAGAAATTTTTCAAAAGAAGACAGACTAATGGCCAAAAAACATATGAAGAAATGCTTGACATCTCTAATCATCAGAGAAATGCAATTCAAAACCACAATGAGATATCACTTAACTCCAGTGAGATTGGTTTTTATCAAAAAGTCTCAAAACAACAAATGTTGGCAAGGATGCAGAGAGATAGGAACACTCATACACTGCTGGTGGGACTGCAAACTAGTACAACCTCTATGGAAAGTAATATGGAGATACCTCAAAGAAGTAAAAGTAGAACTACCACTTGATCCGGCAATCCCACTGCTGGGTATTTACCCAAAGGAAAAAAAGACATTCTATAAAAAAGACATCTGTACTCAAATGTTTATAGCAGCACAATTCACAATTGCAAAGATGTGGAAACAACCCAAGTTCCTGATCTCTTAATGTAAAATTGCAATATCCCCAAGAACTCTTTGTCTTCTTCCTTTTTCTGCTTTATTTTTTCAATAGTAATTATCAAATTACATATATCTTACCAATTATGTTTTAATGTCTGTCTCCTCCCACTTGAATGTAAGTTCAGGAAGATAGGGATTTTCACATCTTTTGTTCATTTTGTTCATCCTTGGCATCTAGAATTGGGCCTGGAATATAGTAACCATTTAATTAATATCTGTTGCATAAATGAATAAACATTTATTGATAAACATGTTAATACTGGTCAGATGTAATCATCTTGGAAAGTATCCAAAGGCACAGCATACTTTGATGAAAAAAAGATTAGATTGAGGTCAGAGGGCTTGACTCATTAAGTTTTAGTTTTGTGACTTGGGATAAGTCACTGAGGCTTTTTTTAGAGGCATCTCATTTTTCTCAACTATAAAATGAGAATATCAGACTAGGTTCTCTCAGGGTGCATTCTCGTTGGTTAATATTGCTTTTGCCCTTTTTTTTTTTTTACCAGGTCTATGCCATTGGGCTGCCCTCCCAATGGGGTGAAAGCCAAGCAGAGATCTAAATACCACATTAGTGGAAGGAAAAAAAGCACAGCTGCTCTGCCTATCACCTCCAAGGCTACCAGAATATCCTGAGTATCCAGTCCAAGAAAAAACAAATCTAGACAGAATATTATAGGCTCACTTTTCCATTCTCTTCCTTCTGAATACAACTAAACACTGTCGAAAGACAAAACTACAACAAATGTAGTTACAAATCTATCGGCTTTTGCTTGTAATTCATGAATCAGGCAGCCTCCTTTCTATCAAACAGAATTAGAGCCCCTACTGGGCAATAGTGAAACAGTGGATTTGGAAGGTGGGAACAAAGAAACAGAACAATTGGGGGGAAAAAACTAGTTAACATTAGATTTTCTGAGGTTCCTTTTTTGTAAGAGTTAAAACTGTAAGGAATTCCTTTTTACACTGACTCAGATAGACTGGAATCTTCTGTTTTCAGGGAAAAAAAATGGTGTGTTTTGGATCTATCTGCTTCCTTAAAGTTTCAGTTTGATTATGTGGCACTTAGCATGAGTGAATCCTTTTTGATTTGTTCTCATTTATTGGTCCCTAGTGGAGGAGCTCAGTCCAAAACAATGGCCTCCCATAATTTATGTTTAACAACATCCTGGAAATAATTAAATGATAATCATACAAGGACTCTGAAAAGTGAGAGTACAAGTGTCATAAGAACTTGAAGAAAGACACAGTGGTAGGTTCCCTGGGTTTTCTTTTTATTTCTCATATATCACAGACAGAGTACTAGAGAGAGCTCCAATGTGAAACCATCAAAAATTATAGAAAACAAAAAAGAAGAAGAAAAGAAAAGAAAATCCTACTTTCTTTGCCCAAATGTTGGGAAAGGGAAAGTCTGCGAGGGACTCAGCAGACAGACCCACACCCAGTGGCAATAGCAGCCTAATCTGTCTGAAGTGGCACCAACAGTGGATCCCATCCTGGCTCACCCACCTGATAACCCACAGCCACAAGCAACAGGCAGGTCCCTCCACCCACACCAGTGGTACCAGTTATCTATCAGCCCTCTAGCCAGCAACAGAAAGCAAGCTAGGCCTTGGGTCTTCCAATGTTCCACCCAGTGGCTGTACACCCCCCCACCCTCCTATGCTCCCCACCTCTCATGCTCCATCTGGTGGCAGAAAATGGCTGAGATAGATGCTTGCTTCCATGGGAGGAACCAGCAGATAGAGTGGGAAATTCAATGGCACAGAGAACAGGTCAGAGGAAAGACTCTCCATCCTGGGCGTCTGGATACCCTACACCCCATCTGATACTGAGAAGCCTAGAGAGACACGTTCTGACCCCAGCGGCAGTACCATAGTGACACAGCAAGAGTTCAAGTGAACCAGAAGAATGAAGCAGACCAGAATAGTACTGCAAGGCCCCAGAAACCTACATTATCATTGGAACACAGCCCACAAAAGTAGGCTAGATACTACACATTTTAAACCTAAACAGGCTGACTGCTTACTAACATATAAGATTTAGCTAGGATCAAGGTTCTCCTAACATAACCTCCAAAGTGTCCAGATATAATCGAAAATCACCAGTCATACCGAGAACCAGTGAGATCAAAACTTGAATGACAAAAGACAATCAAGTGACACCAATACTGAGATGAACCAGATATTGACACTATCTGACAAAAACAGTAAAGCAACTTCAACAAGTAATTACTGATTCTCTTGCAACAAATGAAAAAGTAGAAAACTCAACAAAGAAATGTAAGTTATATAAAAAAGAACCAGATGGAAATATATAACTGAAAAATACAATAATAAATTTTTTTTTAATTGCTGCATGGACTCAATAGTAGAGTGAAGAAGACAGAAGATAGAATCAGTGAACTTCAGAGACCAATAGAATTTACTAAATCTGAACAGCAGAAAGAAAATAGACTAAGATAAATTAATTGAGTGTCAGGATCTGTGGAACAAAAACAAAAAAAATCTAGTATTTATATCATTAAAGTCTCAGAAGTAGAGGAGAAATATGTGGGACTGACAGACTATTCAAAAAGTAATAAGTGAAAACTTTACAAATTTGGTGAAAGAAAATTCTACAAATTCAAGAACCTGAGTGAACTCGAAGGAAGATAAACACAAAGAAATCCTTGCCAAGACATATTATGATTAAACTGTTGAATACTAAGGACAAAGAAAAAGTCTTAAAAGCAATCAGAAAGAAATAATATATAACCTGTAGTGGAACACTAACTCCAATGACAGTGGATTTCTCATCTGCAACCTTGCAGGTCAGAGGAATTGGCATACTATTTTTCAAGTAGTGAAAGAAAAAATATATATCAACCACAAATTCTATATCTGAAAAAAACTTTCCTTTAGGCATAAGGGGAAATAAAGACATTCTCAATCACATGAAAACCAAGAGAATTTGTCACCAGCAGACCCTACCTTTAAAGCTCTCCAAACAGAAAAGAAGTAATAACAGAAGAATGCTTAGAAATACAGAATGGAAAGAAGAACAACAGATTAAGTAAAAATAGGGGTAAATATATCAGATTATCCTTCTTCTCATGAATTTCTAAAATCATATTTGATGGTTGAAGCAAAAATTAAAACTTTATCTGTTGTGATGCTCAAGGCCTGTAGCAGAAATATTTGAAACATTTATATTTTAGCAGTGGGGGAGGCTAAAGGAACCTAAATAGAAGTGAAATTTTTATACGTGTGTGTATATATTCTATTGATTCTGTTTCTCTGAAGAATGCTTCCTAATACAATAAAAGATTGAATGTTTTCCCCCTAATATCAGAAACAAGGCACAAATGTCTTCTTTCACCATTTTTGTTGAACATAATATTAGAAGTTCTAGCTGTTGAAATAAGGCAAGGAAAAAAAAAAGGCATCCAGACTGGAAAGGAAGAAATAAAACCATCCCTATTTGCTGATTCCATTTATATCAAAGTTTTGAAATGACAAAATTATAGCCATGGAGAATAGATAGTGGTTGCCAAGGGTTAAGGAAAAGGGTGAGTGGAGGAGGGATGTGTGGTTTTAAAAGAGTAACAGGAGAGATCCTTGTGGTACTGTAAGTGTTCTGTATTTTGACTGTGGTAGTAGATACATGAACTTACATATGTGATAAAATTGCATAGAACTAAATACACACACATGAACACAAATGAATACAAGTAAAATTGGGGAAATAAAAAAAAAATCAGTGGATTATATCATAGGGACCAAGGCCCTTGGCCCCCTAAAAGTTCAATGAAAAATTACTGGCACAAGGCAGGTTGATTAATGGCAGAAAAGGTCATACAAAATTTATTTAATATGTATATATGGAAGCCTTCAGAATGAAGACTCAGCTTCCCAAGGTGTCACAGAAGTTTATAAAGAATGGGTGCTTAAAAAAATGATGAACTACCTCTTGTATTATCCTGGATGGAGCTGGAGCCCATTCTTCTAAGTGAATGGAAAAACACAAGAATGGAAAAACAAACACCACATGTACCCACCATTAAATTGGTACTACTCGATCAATACTTATGCTTATGTGCATGTATGGAAGTAACATTCATTGGGTGTTGGGCAGGTGGGAGGGAGAGGAGGGGTTGTGTAAATTCACAACTAACAGGTGTGGTGTGCGCTGTCTGGGGAATGGGCACGCTTGTAGCTCTGACTCGGGTGGTGCAAAGGCAATTTATGTAACCAAAGCATTTGTATCCTGTAATATTCTGAAAAAAATTTAAAAAAGAATGGGTGCTTGGATTGTAGCAAAACAGGTTTTAGTGGCAAGACAGGTTATGGGAGGGAGAAAAAAAGAGGCTTGGCTAACAGACGTGGTCTTGTTATATAAATGAAACCTTACAGATAGCAGCCTCAGAGAGAATAGATGATAAATGTTCTTTCCAGACCTTTAAAAGTGGCAGACTTTCAGTTAATCTTTCCTAGATCAGACAAAGAGCTGCAGCAATGCAAATTCTTTACAGTTGTAAATCCTCCCCCACCCCACCCCAACCCAAGACAGCTTTGCAGCATTACTTCTGTCTGCTGGACCTATGGAAGCCTTCTTAAAATATGTCAAAGAAATATATTTTGGGGTAAAATATTCTGATTTCCTCCAATATCAATGTTGTAACTGAGGTCAAGATCATACCACTTGTTTCAGGACAGCCAGTAAGTCGACAGGCAAGATGTTGGGTCAAGGAAAGTGGCTTTTATTTGGAGGGACAGTAAATTGAGAAGATGGCAGTCTAATGTCTCAAAGAACTGTCTTAAGTTTGTATGAAATTTAGGCTCCTTTTTATTTTAAGGGAAGCGGAAGGGAGGGTTTGGGCTGCAATAGGTAACTGAGGATCACAGACATCTGGGTGTCAGTGAAGATCTGAGCGGGTTGTAAAACTTCTTGGCTCTTGGTCAGTTAACTCTGCAGGGCAAAGATCAGGATGTTCCTAAAAATTGTTAACATAGCCTTGTTACTGTGTGTATGCTTTTCTCAACTCCCCAGTGTTGCCGAACACAGGTTCGGCTGCCCACCACCCAAAAACCAGACACGAGGGGAGTGTTGCTGAAGGAAAGGTGGTTTATTCAAGTGCTGGCATCCTGAGGAGACGACAGACTACTGGCTCAAAGCCTATCTCATCATTCTCTGCTTACTGAGCAATTTATAGAGGGGAGGGGTAAAGGGGACTGTTGGTAGAAAGCAAGCTTTGTGAAAGTCATCATGACCTGCTTGATGGCTATCAGCAAACAATATGCCTCTGGGATTGATGAGGGCACTGAGTTTGGTTTCAACATCAAGTGGTGGCTTTTCAGGTATTCAAAGGTTACTTCCACTGATTTCATATGCAGTCATAGGCAGATCAAAATGCCTGCTATATAGTGATGTCTAGCTTCAATTCAGTTAATAAAAAGACGTTTACACGCAGTTATTTACATGATTTCATGTCAGTGTCTTTAGATCGTATACTGTGGATGAGAACAGGAATTTATAGTGAGTTTGGACTTACTCAACTATTCCACAACAGAAAATTAAAGTTCGTTTGTAATTGTTTCTTATGTTTTAAAATAGAATTATTCTTTGTTTTCACTTTAAATTATTTGTATAGAAAATGTTTTATAAATCTATCTTTAAGAAAGAAAACGCCACTAAGTTTTATTTTCTTATAGGATCCTTAAGTAATTTTCAGTCCAATAGGTCAGTGATTCTTTACTTAAAAAATTTTTATTTTCACCTTTAGCATACACATTTCCAAATAATCAATTTCTATTTGAATTTAATTTATGGAGAACTAAATATGTAAACCCTTTATTTTGAAATATCTTTGCTATATTCTGGATATGCCATTACGAACTACTTTTTTTTGAAATCTGAAATTATGCAAATGCCTTTCTTTAAAATACCAGAGATTTTATTCTCTTGAAAATTTGCATTGTTAGGAATATATAGCATAAAAAGGACCCAAATGCTATTAAGGTTTTTAAGCTGTCAACTGAATTCTGCACACTACATTTATTCTGTTCCCATTTGCTACCAAGGAAAAGTGCAAAGTCAAACATGTTCCTACAAAAAGCACTATAAGCTGCATGTAAATGAGGCCACTTTTCCTGCGGGTCTATCTTCAATTTGGTAGTGCATTTAAGTGCTTGCTTTCACTTGGAATAGACTGAAATATACAAATAGAAATCGAGAGCAGTGAAAATGCAATTTATTCAAGATTTTACCCAGGAATAGAAGAATCAAAACAGATTATGCTGTCTCTTTAAAGTAGCTACTTGATTAATTAAACAATTATTTTCTATCAAGAAATACAAATATTAAATGTAGAAACAAACGTTGCAGGCAGTAAGTGACCAAAAGGAAATGCTAATCTGGCAATTTTATTGAGTAATATTGCTTTTAAGTGATTCAATGTCTTTCTTTTCTTATTTTTTCTTTCTTGGACTAAATACCATACTGATAACTGCAGATGGTTTGGACTCATGGTTATGATTGTCTGCCATTTTCTAACTGGTAGGAGCTTTGTAGATGTGTAAGCCTGTTAATTCAGACCACAAAATTCCAACCATTCTTTCTTCTTCAATTCATGATTTATAGACACATCCTAGGATTATAATATTAGCTTTTATGGCCTGTTTTATCAACATTACCTATATTATAGTTACTTCTACAGTTGTTTCCCAACTGGAACCCATTTTGGACGGGTGTCACTTTGACAGGCATGATTGCATAGTGATTAAAATTATGATTTCTGTTGTCAGACACACCTAGGTTTAGATCCTGTGTCTTTGCCTAACTATTAATAGCTACACCACAGAGTACTGGTCACTAAATCACTCAGAACTTGTTTCTCTGCTTTTCTACAATAGATGTAATAATACCTACCTCTATTATTTATAAGAAATAACACTTATAAATGTCTTATAATAGTCCTAGAATTTAGAAAACATAGTAAATGTTAGCTCTTATTAATTTAACTTGTCCCAGTTGCATGTGGCATTTATTAGTCTCTGGAAAAGCAACTCTGCCCATGATGAAAACAATTTTTATATTTTATAGGTAATATGAAATAGAGGACAACTTAGTTATGTATCAGATTGTATATTACTTACAAAAATTAACTCTCTTCCTTCTGTGGGAGAATGCCTCCTCATCCCCTTGAATTTGGATTTACCACTTGATATACTTAGGCCAATGTATGTGAGCAGAGATGATTTAAGCTGCTGTCCAGCAGAAGCTTAAAAAGGTATCAAAATTACCACAAACTCTCTCAATCTATCTTTGAGAAATGAGAGCTGGTATTTTCTGCATGTAGGGGCTTCTACAGCTTGGGTCCTGGAGCAGAGTTGAGCAGAGATAAGAGCAGCTGCAATATAGCAGTCAGCATAAAATTCATGTAAATGGAAAAAAGTTTGAATTATAAACCAGTGAGATTTGGGAGTGGTTTGTTATCTTGGGAAAATTGACAAATACAAAAATTGCTACCTAAAAGTAGGGCAGTACCATAACAAAACTCTAATATATGTGGCTTTGGCTTTGGGCCCAGTGTCTGTACTGAGAAAACTGTTATTGCAGTGTGGAAAATGGTAGCTCATAATATGCAATGGCAACTCATAATATGAAATGGCAAAACAAGTTAATGAAGTATGTAATAAATGTGTGGCTTTAGGCAAAGGGTTTGCAAAAATTCAATGTTGCTAATGTACCTTGGTTGCCATTTGCTGTATTTGATAAAGCATGACAAGAAAGAGATGTTTTCAAAAGAATTCATCATTTTTCACAAAGGAGTCAAAGGGAGAAAAGAAAATCTAGGTATTTCAAGACTTGCATTTTTGAAAGATGCAAATATTCATTTTCTAAGCAATTAAGACTGGTTTAGGTTTAATCTTTGGGCAAAGACCAAATCAAGGGTGAAATCTTCAAAGCCTTTGTTAAAGCTTCTGATTAGATTAGGGTGGCCCCCAGGAAATCCTTTTAGTTAGACAGAATGGTTGAGCAAAAAGAGACAAAGGGTGTGGTTCCCCAGAAAAGGAAAAGTTCAAAATACCTATAGTTACTTTTAGAAACAGGTAGTCCCAAAGAGTCTGCGAATTGGCCATTGGCACATGAAACTTACTGGAATCAAATAGTTAAAATGAAACACAACAAATATAGGTGTGACTGTTGGGATATAAATGAACTTTAGTAGTCAGATTTCCTCAAGCAAGAAGTAGCCTTAGATGACTGCTCAACCTGTAAAGACCTTATGATGCATATCCAAGGAAAATAACATTAGAAACTCCCATAGGGTAGAACCAAGAACATGGGGATCAATGATTTAGAGACCTACTCCCAGTTAAGAGAACCAGAGTCTCTTAAGAAATATTTCACACTTCTAAGGCAAGGGGTCGACACCAGTTTTCCTGGAGGGATTTTTTGAATGGCTGTGGATCAGAGACTGCTATTCACCTTCCATTCTTCCTCTGTGAAAGGGAGGATTTGTTGTAGTTATCCTCTGTCATTCCATCATTAAATATGAGTGTTGGAATGGGAGGAGGCAAATAATTTGTCTTTTTGGGTCATGAAATTCTAGATCCTGATGCCCAATATGAAGGATGTCACCAAATACCAGAAGGAAGTGGGTTTTGGAAATTCATCTTTGGGGAGGAGGTGGATGGGTGTTGAGTGCAGAAGGTAGGGAAGTAAATATTTGTGACTAAAAACGTAGATTAGAGTAGATTTAAAATATTCAGTCCCTTCCTCCCTGTGGGAGGATAACATCCTGACCGAACATACTGACTTGTACTCAGACAGGTGATGAACTCCAGCCAATGAAACATGAGCAGACATGATGTTTGCCATGTCAAAAATTTAAGGCTAAGACTGGGTTTTAGGGAGAACAAATGTGGGGTGAAGTTTTAGTCTTCCTCTAGACTGGAGGCCTCAGCCTTCATATAACATGAGTACAAAATGGGCTCTTAAAAAACCACTGAGATTTTGGATTGTTTGCTATCACAGTAAAGCTGATATGGTTTGTTTTGAAACTTTCATTTTTAAATTTGTAATTTTGCTTTTCCTTTACCAAAGGAAACAATATATTTGTTTCCCCCAAAACAAAGTATAATCTTTCTTTCAGAGATGAATTCATTATGCATCAATCAATAGAGGAAAATGGAAGACAACTGCAGGCCACCTTTACAGAGCTTAATGTTAATCTATGCCTTTATCATAAAAGTTTCAGAAATCGTAGAGCCTAGTTTAAGAGACGTTGAGTACCTAATATTGATGAAAAAGTTGTCAGAATCAAAATATGAGCGGCTTAAGAAAAACTCTTGCCAAATAAAGCAGGGGAAGTCTAAGAAGAGAGAGTTCTCTTATTTGTGTGCCTGATAACAAAAACTACCAAAAAAGACTCTGCAAAAACCACAAGCTAGAACAACCACCTTCACAATATTATGCAAAAATACTTCTGCAAGGACATCTACCCAGTAACTGCCTATCCAACCCCAGGCTGTCGTCATTGTTATTAATCTTTATAGTCAAACATAATCATTTCAAAACAATTATGTGATCCTCCTCATTTTTCCTTTAAAAACCTCTGTGACCTTTACCTCCCTGAATACACACATAGTTTATTACAGCATGCATATTCCCATTGTAATGCCCTATTTCCAGATAAACATCATTTTTTGAGAAAGCCTCTCTCTGTTTGTTATTTAGGTTAACATGGATCAGCTACTATACTAATACATTAGGTACTTTTCATTTAATATCTTTTTAAATCATTATAACAACAACAAGATATAAAGATTATTATCCACATGAAGAAAGAAGTATTCAGACCAGTAAGCAATTTCCTAAAACCCCAAAGCCAGCAACAGGGAGAGCCAGAAGCCCATTCTAGCAGTGTCTCATCCTCATACAATCAATGCTGTTTCCGTTAATCTAAAATGATTCACCGCCAGGTTTTCACATGTGCCAGCATACTGCGAGAAAAATCACATAAAGCTCCTATTTTGGCTTATTTACTTATACCCCGCATAATTGTACAAGGATTAAAGCTGGATCAGTTGACGGAATCTTTTCTCTTTTTATTATTGGATGAGCCAAAGTTATGCAAAATGGAATGGGGTAGTCATAAAATAGGTCTTGATTGTAAAAATTTTTGAAAAAATAACCTCCTAGAAACAATCTTTGACCTAAAAAATACTCTCTAATGGATGTCTAGTAGATGACTAATGGATTCACATAAAACTTCCATCCCTGAAAAAATTCCTCCAAAGGCTTCCCATTATACATATAATAAAATTGAAACTCCTCACATGACCTAGACGAGGGTCCTATATTATCTTGCTCTTTTCTCTCTCTCCAGGCTCAAATCTTTCTATTCTTCCAGATTTTCCTGGGCTACACATGCTGGACTTTTTTTTTTCCCTAATGTATGAAATTCATTCCCACTTCAGAGCCCTTGTATCTCTGGGTTGAATACTTTCCCCTCAAAACTTCACATTGCTTATTTTACATAACCATGAAGGTCTTAATTCAGTTACCTTCTTCAAAAGTTCTTTTCCAACAACTTCTCCTGTCACGCTTTATAATACTAGTCTTCTTTATCTTCTTCATAGTACACAGGTATTTATCAACATGTTTGTTGTTTTTCCACATTCAACTAAAATGAAAGCTTTATGAAGACAGGGTCCTTGTCTTATTCGCTTTTGTAACTGTAGAGCCTAAAACAGTGCTTGGCATATGACAGACACAAATAGTTTATGACTGGAATTCCTCCATCATAAAAACATTCCGTGTTAAATTTATAAATGCCCTAAGTGCAAATAATGAGTAAATAATTACTTATTCCAGAATTATTTTCTTATTATTTTTAGTAATAAACTCAGTTGTTTAGGGAATGACATGGCATTGGTGTTAAAATTGACACAATATTGGTAGCACTGTTGGCTATTTATATAACTGCTGGGAAATACAATAGATAAATAATAGATAAACTGCTGTATATATCAATTTTTATTAAAGATTTTTATTTAATAACTAGCAATTCTATTAATTCTCAGTTTCACTAGTATTCAATAAGTACTCCAAGAGAAGAAAATATGTTAACAGTTTTTGTTTTATTTAATCTATAAAAATAGAATATGTCTTGACATAACATATTAATCTTTTAGTGGAAGATAAAGACAGAAAAATTCTACAAAATGCTAAATTTGTTAATATATACATTTAACAAAAGCTGTTCAAGTAACTCATCAAAAGGAGGGCTAGCAGTAGAACAGGTAATTAAAAACTACATAAAATTACATAATTTACCTGCAACTACAAATTATATATGGCAAAGAAATGAGGATGAAAATATTTTGTTTAATATGAGATTTTATATAAAGATATTTTAAAACACCATGGTACCAGAATTAACCTATTAATCTCTATGCATGGACATAAAGCAATTTTTAATGTTTCTTGTATTTCACATCTGAGAAAGGCCCAAGGTTATTTAATAATTTAGATGGGAAAAACTATAAATGAAATCTATCTTGACTTTACCACTGCAAAATTAAGAATTACACAGTATCAAGCATACACCTTCCTTATGCATAGTTGCTGCTTAATAAATATTTGTTGACTGAAGTTTAAATGAGTGATTACTGGATGATCTAAAAATCAATTTTAGTAATTCATTTTACTGACTTTGTCTGTGAAATCTTTGACCTATGATAGTTAACAAGTAGCAGGGAGTGATTTTTTCCTCTCACAACAATGCTAAGAAGTGATTTTTTAAAATGTGGTAATATCTCTTATAGAATCAGGCCGGTAATCTCTCAGATGAATTTAGTTTGACACTAAGTAAAACTTTATCTTCTCGTTCCACAGTTTTTCCAATGACTCTGCACAAATAATGCCAATAAATCTTCTTTATCACTACTTTTTCAACTCACAGAATATAAAACCTATTCCTTTGAGGTTTAGGTCATTCACATGTACCCTTTCCCATTGCTATTATCCAACAAACTTCTAACCTTTCCTTTTCACTCGTTGAAGACTTTGGGGCCATCTCATGCCCTAGTAGATCCTTTCTACTGTCTCCCCTACAAATTTACATTTCTATGTATATTTCTATGATGAACTCACTGGTATAGATTGAATGTTTGTGTCTCCCCAAAATCTATATATTGAAATCCTAATCCCTAATGTGATGGTATTTGGAACTGGGGATTTTGGGAGGTGATTAGGTCATAAGAGTGGATTCTTCATGAATGGGATAAATGCCCTTATAAAAGAGATCCCAGAAAGTTCCCTCACCCTTTTCCTGTGTGAATTTACAGGGAGAAGATGGCTGTCTGTGAAGCAGGAATTGGGTCTTCACCAGACATTGAATCTGCTGGCACCTTGATCTGCTGGCACTTTCCAGTCTCCCATGAGAAAGAAATGTCTGTTTATTAGCTACCCAGTTTATAGCAGTTTGTTATAGCAGCCCAAATGGACTAGGACACTCACCTTCATATTTTGGAACATTCTTAACTTCAGTGGCCTTACATACTCCCTATATCAATTGCACATCCCCTGGGACACTTTCATCTAGGGAGCTGTTCTAATTCAAAATCTAAAATCCAGTAGCCCACTCCCAGACCACTGCTCATTTGTCTTCCCTAATCTCCTGAACGCCACCCAAGTTTCTCTACCTGAACTTTGACCCTATAGGGTCTTTCAATGCTTTGGCCTCTCCATTTTATCCTCCTCTGTGAGACCTCTATGATCTCTCCATTTTATTTTAGCATCTATTCTGTCCCTATTCAGCCTGGACCTCAGACGTAATTATATGAACTATAATCTAAGCTATGAGCCTACAAGCATTCCTTCAAGTTTTTGTTTTGTCTATTTTTTTTTTTAATACCGCCTCTACTTCATCCTCCTCCTCCTCTACCTCTTACTTTGTCTCCTTGTTTTCATTTGCCTAGCAAAACTGCAGCCAAGGTGGCCAAGAGCTGGTGGAGAATTCACACAGCTCTGGAGAAAGGGACCCCTATACATTCTTGACCTCCAACCTGAATGGGGCCCTAACAGGGTTTTCTAATTGCTAATTCTAGAAACGTTGCACAAATCTTAACCTTAATAGATCTCCCTGCTTTTGTTAACTACTATTTGCCCTCACTTTCTTCAGATATTCTATTCTATGTTCTTTTGATATTGCATTTGCTGGATTTTCTTTGTGTCCATTAACTCTTTCCTTGGTAGACTTCTATTATGTTATCCATATCTTTAATGTAATATTTCTTTCTTCCTCAGTCCACTGCTCTACTCATTATAGGAGTTTTCCCTGAGTAATGTCACTCTTGTTTTTACATATTGTTAGGTCACAGAGCTATATTTCCAAGTCAGATTTCCCCCTAAGTTTCAGACTCATACATGTAAGAGTATGCCGAATATCTATTTTTACCTGGAATTGTGCAAGTATATTAAAGTTATCATTCTTCACCTGGTTTCTCTGCCCATATACACCCAATATTCCTAGCTGGTAATCTGAAAAACATTTTTGGCTTCTTATTCACCCTCATTTCCCATATCCAAGAAATCAATATTTCCTGTGAAATTATTCCCATAAATATTTCTCTACTCTTTGTTCTCTCCATTTCTGTTGTCTCTGTACTAACTTGGGCCTTCTTCTCCTCTGGCTTGGCATACCATAATTACTATCTAATTATTATTTCTTCTACCTTCTTTCTGTTCAGAAATGTCAAACTGACCTATGTAAAGGAGAGTCTGGCCTATTAACATCTCCTCCTAATACATTCCCTACGGGGTGAAGTCTAACACCATAATTTGCCTCCTGATTAAGCTTCAAGACTGTTTTCTTTCATGTCCTTGCCTTGTACACTAAACAAATCTATATCAGAAGTAGAATTATGTGCAACCACACACCCTCTTCTATCTCCTGTCCTTCTAGCAAATTCTGATTCAGCCTTTCTAACTCACCTCAGAAATCACCTTCTTAAGAAGTCTTACCTGATTTGTCTATGTCTTTGTCTTGGCCACGTGAAACAGGTGCCAAATTTGGTACCCTCAATGCCTTCAGTGTATGTTTATAGCTACATGTGCCACATTGTGCTTTAAACATCTATTTATGTCTATGTCACCAAATAGAAAACTTGCTATTTGAGGGTAGGTACTGGTTCTTATTCATCTTTGTAGCCTCAGCACTTAGCTAAAATCTGGAAAAAGTAGAAGATTTTTTAAAATATTTATTAAAATGTTTAGTACTTCTGTACATGCCAACACTCTATCTGGAATAGTCTATCCAAGTCCTCTCTCTCTATGTATATCTTACACATTTTGGTGGATTGTGTTACCTATTGTTTTGGGATATATCTGAGGTATTTTATCCCCCATCCTAAACTTTTTGTCCCTAAGATTAAATGTGATCTGGGCCTGGCTAGTCATGGTGCTCTGTTGTCTGAGACACAGTGATTAGTTCAGAGACAGAAGCTGAACTAAAGTAGAGGTCATCTGAATGTTTCCCTTGGCTTGAGAAATGAAAGTAAGAGTGAGGCATTCTTTTCCATGTGGTTTGCTAAGTTGGAGGAATATGAATTTGTGGTTGATGGCAGCCACCTCCACCAGTCACCAGCGATATGACATAGAGGAAATCTGTCTGCTGGAGAGATGAAAGCAAAAAGTAGAGGGAAGCAGAGCTGAGAAATGATGAGAAAGAGCCTTTATGATCTTGTATAAGCCCTCAAGTCAGCTGTGTCTGAAATCACTTTCCCCTGGTCCTTCCCTGTTATATAAGGCAATAAAAGACCTTAAACTAATTGGGTTTTATTATTGATACTTTAGTGAGAGTGGCTTCTAGAGCATTATTTGAAGCATGCCTTCAATCTCTAGCTCTTTTCTAAACTCACTAACTCACAATACCTAACCCACTCTGGGCTCCATACGTCCATTTTACCTATTTTTTTTTGGCATCTTATACCTAACTAGTATTCATTCTCTTTCTCTCTCTCTCTTTCTCTGTTTTCTTCTCTCCATACTCATAGCACATATTATATGGCATATGTTTATATTTCTCAATTAGGTTACATTTTCTTTTAGAGACACTATGTTTTACTCTTTTGGCATGTCCCAAAGTACTAGTACATGCAATTTTTAAAGGATTTTTTACTTCTATTTAATTTGCAATATTTATCAAATATCTGTATGTTCAAGTCAGTGCTGTAGGTGCTAAGGATTTGAGGTAGATTTTATGAGTTTAATTTTTGTCTGTCCTTTCTGTTAGGGAACCATGCATCCCCTATTTCATCATTCAGACTCAGTCTGCTCAGAACATGTGATTCAAGTGTAAGTGAACCTAGCTCAAAGGATAGGCAAGTGGTGAATCAGGACAGAGTCAATGGCATGAGATGTCTTCTGAAACTATCAGAAGACCACCTTCTTTAACCAATGTTATTGCTAGTTGTATGTTTACCACTTGAAGTTAACTTGTATAAAAGTGAAGCAAAGCAGAGGCAGAATCAAGAGACGAAGATAAAGAATCATATCGTCTTTCAAATTATTAAATCCATCCATACCAGAAACTAGTTTATATGACTTGATATTCCCCTTGGTGAAGCAAAACTTGCTTATTTCTTCTGTTTTTCTTTTTCTTACTTAAAATAATTTGAGTTGTATTCCTGCTTTTCACTTATAACTTAAAGTTCTAATTTATAAACATGGACCCCAAAATGAGGGAGCTAGAGCCCCTGCCCTCGAGGAAGTTTTAGACCACTACCAGTGGAGGAGAAAGACCTGTAGGAAATGCCATCATACTCTATGCAGAGCAGCATATAAAACAAATTGAGAGACCAGAAGAAGAATTAATTATTTAGAATAGAGAAACTATAGATTGATAGATAGAAGTTAGAATTTAGACATGAAGAAACATACTAAATGTATAATAAATACTTATTGTATTAATAAATAAAACCTGGAAACTTGATTAAGAGCAAGTTATCTGCTTATCTTTCAAAATCATTAAACTTTTCAGTGAGAGAATGGAATATAGAGAAAGCAACTTATATTACACAAAATTTATTCACAATTTCAAGTAAGCTTGTTTAGGGCAGTGTTGTAGGTGCTAAGGGGATGAGCTACAAAGACATTAAAGTCAAATAAATATCTCATCATGAGTTATTATTTTAGGAGAGACTATTCTTGCCCTACATAAAGTTCTTTTGGGAAAAGAAAAGGCACAATGAATAATTTATCTTTGGATAACCTTGCTACATATCTAAATTCAAGGGACAGAGAGCTTCATAAAAGCACATAACCAGATTACCTCAAGGAAAAATCTCTGGACATACACAACGTCAAGGATAGTCCTCTCAAGTGGATTTTATTTGCAGTTTTCTCTGTATAGCTTAAAAATAATAGTGTCCCTGCAGAAAATATGTAGTGTTTAGTGCATACAGTGATAGGAATAATCGTAGCTAAGGCCAGAGGACAATGTTTGCCTGTCTATTCTCATAGGTCACACCCAAATTAACCACCTTTCCTCTCACATCCCAAATCTGCTTTTTCTTCTGTATTCCTAATCTCAGAAAATGGCACCGTGGATATGAGGCACGAAAGCTAGAATCCTGGAAGTCAATTTCTACTTTTCCATTTCCCTTCGTGTCCCTGTCTGCTTGCTAACTTTGGTTTTCTCATTTGAGCACATCATCTTGAAAGCACCATCTTCTTCACCATTTTCTTCTTTCAGTTCTTACTTCTATGGCCTTAATTCTGATATCATCACCTCTCATCTTTCTCTAACTCTACTTCCAGAGAAGATGTGCAGAAACAAACATGGATGTTTGGTTGCTAAACTAGAGAACAAGTAGTAAATGCAAACACACACAAACAAAAACACCCAGGTCAAATCAGAACAACCAAAAATATAAGGGAGACTATGCTTTGGTTTGGGTCTAAACTTGCAGGAGGATTATAGAGTTAAGGATTAAAGAATTAAGGAAGAAGGAAACAAGCCATGGTAGTCCATGGAGAAGGCACATGTGAGGTGGCTTGGGTCAATTCTGAAGCAGTGTGGCATTACTGTGGGGATTGCTATGTGGCCCATATCCACACGCATAGTTTAGTCACATTTATTAGAGCAGCCTGATAGGATGGGCCTCCAGAACCTTCACAACAATCTCTCCACTTCCAGTGAATTTCCACACTTACAAAAGTATTTTCCCTCTGTTGTCTGTTCACATTTCTCTCCTGCTTGAGACCTTTCAGTGGCTTTTGAATGGTCATGCTTGGCATGAAAGGGTAGAAGAAAAATAATTTTTTCTTCAACACTTATAGCTTCTTAGTTGGAATGAATGGAGCCCTGTAACAAAAGATAAATTAACAAGAGAAAAACAAAAATTTAACATATGTATTTCATATATTCATGGGAGATAGCCAGGGAATGAATAATTCTCAAAGAAGTGGCTTTGAATTCCAGCTTATATAGCATCTTCAACAAACAACAATAAATTTTTAGAGAAGTGACAAGACAAAGGAAAAGGACTTTGAGTCTTTAGGGGTAGAAACTTGGGGAAAGGAAAATAATTGGTAGATAAAAGCTAATTAGTAAAGCTTTTTCACATACTTACCTTTGGTACCATCTCCAGGCCAATAAGGGTCCAATAAGGGTTGTCTTCAGGGGTTAACCTTTGTTCTCCCTGGGAGGGGGAGGGAAAGAGGATACGTTCTGACTCTGTCAATATATGTCCTGCTTTTAGACAAACAGAAGGAGAGCAGAGAGCTTTCCTGCTTCTGCTTCTTAATTGCCTTCAGCTGCGCAATCCTTCATATTTTAAGGTGGCATATTCTGGTCTCCCATGTAAACCATGCTAATGACTGTCAAGAATTGATCTTGATCCTTTGGTGCTAGCGGAATAGAAAAGAAGGCATTGGCAACGTGCAAAACAGCATACCAACTGCCATCAGTCTGCGGTAGATTCAGTCACAATCACTATGTCAAGAACAGCCCGGTCTATAGGAGAAACAACTGAATTCAATTAATCATAATCTCCCAGCTCCCTTTTACTGGCCATATAGGGCTTCTGTATTAAAATACTGCTACTTTTATGTTTTTAATCAAAGCTCTGAATTTTCTTCCTTCTCCTGGGATTCCATATTGTTTTTGTTGGACGACTTAGGAATGGACCAAGAGATGAGTTGGGAAATAATTTGTAAGTCCAACTATCACTTTCTCCATGTGGCTCTTCAAGATTGAGAGAATCATTAAACATTCAGCAGTGGAAGCTACAATATTAGTATATTCAATAGGCCCAAATGGCCCTACACACATGTCTCTTTAGCTTTCCCTCCCCATCAGTTGTAAGCAGGTGCTCCTCCAATGGAGCCTGGTCAGATGGTGACTTTGGCACCTGTATACAACAGAACCATGAGCATTTCAGTTCCTCTCCTGCTAGAACTTCACCAGTATATTCAGATCAGTGCCTAAGGCATTTTTCCTCCCTTGGGGAAAGGGAGATAGATCTTGGCCTCACCCTAATCATCTTTCTACTTACAGCAGCTGGAGTTGGATTAGCAAGCAAGAGAGGGAGAAAGTGGCTCTGTGCTATAAGAAGGGCACATTTACTCATGGTTTCAAGCTTTGCTGGGACTATTCATGGCTGAATTTAAAAAAAAAAACAAAAAACCTTTCAATACTGTCTGTCCACCCAATGCCCTACATCAAGCACTTCTGGGGACCCCAGAAAGTCACATTGCTTTCTGCTGGAGCTGTAGTTTTTGTCCCTTTTGTCTGACTCAGGTTTAACCCACACTTTTTGTTAAGGAATCCACCTCTGTCAGGGGCATTTGTGGCCACATTGTCAAGAACAACCTCTCTTAAATCTCACCTGTTTTTAATGTAAAGGCTAGGGGAGTTTTCCAGGGTAGCAGGGCTGACCACAAGAAGTTATCTAGATTTACTTGGGTCATTTTTCGTTCTTAAGTGGGTGACCTTTTTAGCATCATAGACCCAATTCTCTATAGTATCCTCAGAATACTATCAGTCTGTCATTTATGGATGAGTCCCAATTTATCTATCTCAGGGAACTCTCCCTAAGAAAGCCAAAGTTCCCTTACAACAGACAGAAACCACTGCCAAAAGCCCTGGGACACTGTTTTAGATTGAAAGGTCAGGGAAGGCCTCAATGAGGAGGTGATATTTTAGAAGAATCTGTTTAAAGTAAGAAAATGAAATGTGTGAGTATTTGGTGGAAGAGTGGTCCAGGAAGTAGAAACAGCAAGTTCAAGGACCTACCTTGAGGCAAGAACCTGAGGGGTACAGTAGAAGAACAACAAAGAAGCCAGTGTGACTGCAAGGGTATAAAGGAAAAGATGTGTGGAAGGAAATTGTTATTTCCAATCCAATGTTTAAAGGAAGAACTATTGAGCTATCATAACCAAATAATTAATGATCACATTTTAATAGTCATGCATCAAAATGTCTTAATGCTACATGTATTCCCATACTTCTTCACTCATAACCTCTCACATTTATGTGTTTTGCCCTCTCAAACTCTCCCCCCACCCTTTTTTTTTTTTTTTGGTCTTAATAGTTATCTATTAAGTTATCTTCTAACTTACATTACATTGGTAGCAAATTACGCCTTGTTAAGTTTAACATTTATGGAGCCACATTTACTCACAGAATGCTAAATACACTTTGTTCTAATATTGAAACCAGAAGGAAATGCCCACTTCCTTCTGAGAATGTGGAAGAAGACTTTAGGTTACGCGAGGGTTAACCCCGTACGTGAGGATGATTATATCGCCTGCCAGTTGAGTAAACAAAGAAAAGGAGCGGCTCTGCTCTCTTATTGTAATTGCAAATTTATTTTTTATAGTTACTACAGTTTCTATTTTCCTTTAAACTGCCTTAATCTGTCTTCCTGCTGTGACCTATTTCCAGTAATGCATATTCAGTATAAAAATAGTAGATCAAATCATATCAGAACTCGAGTTACTCCTTGTAGGGCAGAAACATGTACTTTTATACAACACTGAAATCAATTCCCCTCATACTAATTATTTAATTTCCATAATATACTGACAGTATTCTGCTATTAAGTGTTCACGTTTAAAACTTGTTTTGTAATATTTTAATAGTTCTTTCTTTAAATAACACTGTGAGGAAATACAGTTACAGTCAGAAAGTTAAAATATTGATCTAAGGACATACAATGAGGTTCTGCTTATGCTTATAACCAGGTTGGCATTTGATGTTACTGATCTTTCAGTTCTAATGAGTTGATTGAATGGAAAATTAATCAGTCAAGCTGACAATTGACCAAATTGATCAACTGTTAGGATTGATCATTCCAGGCTGGTGTTTCTCAAACTATGGCCCACAAACTATCACATTAAAATCTCTGCAATGCTGATTAGAACTATGAACTCTGCTTCTCACCCCAAATCTATAAATAAGAATTTCCTGGGATAGGGCCCAGTACTCTGCATTTCAAACAAGTATTCCAGATGATTCTTATGTATGCTAAAGTTTGAGAAATATTGTTGTTGGACAATATTAGTAAAGCGCAACTGATGTGTTTCCTAACTGGATGGGTCTAGCATCCAGACAAGTAGAAATTCCTGGTGCTAACTAAGCTGTGGAGGAATGGAGTGGAACTTGCTAAAACTCTGATGATTCTAGATGCTTTTTCAGACATTAAATATAGATAGCCCTTAGGTCTACCTGCAGAAATCTGAAAATATTCTATCTTGATTTTACATATCTAAGAGATCATCTTCTAGCAGCCAAACTGCAGTGTATGTATATGTATATGGTCAGGTAAGGAAAAATAAAAATATGTGAGCTATTTAATTTATCATGATTCAACTATTTAATAACACCACAAAATGCATAAATCAGATAATTTTACATGTTCCTTAAGTAACATTCAATCCAATTTCCCCAGTAATTTAAGAATACCTTTGACAACATCTTGTTGTTCGTAAGGGCTAAAAACAAGAACAGCAAAAGTAACATTAATGTGTACCCTGATCTTATAAGAAAAGTGCATCTCCTACCTCAGAATGCAGCCCATTTCCTTGTTCTACAGTTCAAATTGTTAGGAAGTGCTTTGCTATATTAACCTAAAGCTGATTGCTTATGATTTTCATGGTATTCTGATGGTAAATCCAAAGTGCTAATTCCTCCATCACCTCTCAAACAGAACATTTCCACCACAGACTCACTCCCACTCAATTTCCCATGCCATACTGACCAAAAGACAGGAATTATAGTAACGGCCACAGTCTCCACCAGAGTGTCTAACGTTAGGCTTGGAGCTGCAGCTGTGATGTACATTAAGTCTAAGATGAGTCCTTAGATACCCTAGGCCATCCATTCAAACCCTTTTTGCGCTGCATCCTATTTTTCTCCATCATAGCTTCTTGTCCTTATTAGGAAGTCTGTAAGTCTGTTGCCTTAACATCTTCTTATTCTCTCAATTTTCTCTCTCTCTCTCTCTCCCCATCACCCCCACTCCTGGATTCACCTACGTTTGCTTCCTTCCTTGTCCAGACGTGGCCCAAACAGTACACAATTCTTTCTCTTGTCGGAGTGTTCGTGATTCTCTACTTTGAATCAATGCAACTATCTCCCTTTTAACTCAGATAAGCAGCCAATGCCAATCTAAAATTCTACTGTCTGATGCAAAAATTGCTCCAATTTTCATTCACCATAAAAACTCCCTTATTTATTCATTTATTCGCTCACTCAATGAGTCCTTACTGCATACCTACTGTGCTTGATGCAGACATCTACATATTGTTAGATTCTCCTGCCCATCACTTTCATTTTCAGCAGATGAGCTAGACTTACTTGCAATGAACATTGATGATAGCATGAACTTCTGCTAATTCTATCCATCATCCAACTCCTGCCATAAAATTTAGTATGATTATTTCTGATTTAGGAATGGGAATTTGTTCTAATGTGATTCATATACTAAGGAACAATTTAAGCACAGTACAAATTTTATGTTTATGCTAATGCATGATTTCATCCACGAGATGCACTGGATGAATACAAAAAGTTGAACCAAGCTGTATAGAAATAAACAAAATGCACCCACACACACCTCAAATATCTGCCAGGTACATCAGTTCCCCATATGTGTTATGAGCCCCACCCACCCAGGTTTGGCATTATAACTTTCTGGCCAATTTTACCTAACCCTCCTACCACCACTTCACAATAAATCACAGCCTACAACCTTCCAACATCCATTTCCACAAGTAAACTTCAGTTTTTTCAAGATAAACTGTTATATTCATTGTCGTACTTATGCGTTCCTTAACCACCTAATATATGTAAAACAGTGCTACCACTTTTATTAGGTATCAATACGTTTAGCAATATGTGTTTCAGTTATGAAGTGGAGCATGGTCCACCTAACCCCTTTCTCCATAACCCCTATGGTTTTGGTTGCCTTATTTTGCATAGCCTGGTTTGATGGTTAATGTAATATGTTAACTTCACTAGGCCACAATATCCAGATATTTGATCAAACACTAGTCTGGATGTTGCTGTGAAGGTATTTTTTAGATGAGATTAACATTTAAATCAGTGGACTTTGAGTAAAATAGATTACCCTTTGTAACATGAGTGGGCCTTATCTAATCACCTGAAGGCCTTAATTGAAAACAGGCTGAGGTCCCTGAGGAAAAAGAAATTCTGCCTCTAGACTGTCTTCAGACTCGAGTTACGACATTACCTCTTCTCTGGGTCTCTAGACAGAGTTTGGACTTGCCAGACTCCAAATTGGCATGAACTGATTTCTCAAAATAAATAAATCTTTCTCTCTCTCTCTCTCTCTCTCTCTCTCTCTCTCTCTACACACACACTCTCTCTCTCTAGTGTTTCTGAAGAACCTGACTAATACACCTGGTTATTTTTAGGAGTATACATGTCACGTTATTGTGCACTGACTGCACCTCTGAACTTGTTATTGTGTTCCCAGCTGCTTCTGAACTCATTCTTAGGAATTCTTATAGCTATTTCAGAAAACAAGGCACTTTTGACAGGTAAATTTGTCCATTTCTGTTCTATATTCCTCTTCCTACTTCCACTAGAATCTTACCACTTCACTTCTTCTCCTTTCCTACCCTTCTCTTTCCTTGCTAGCTCCTTTTCTTCGTTATGTAAAGTTAGACCACAAGAAACAAAAGCTGAAGAAGAATGGATCACTGTTGGGAGAGTTTTATTCAGTTGATAGGAGAAGCGAATCATGGAATTACGTCTCAAAACAATAAAGATCAAAATAAATCTTGAAATAGGTTGAAGGCAGAATCAACAGAACTTGGCAATCAGTGGATGGCCAATTTGGGGTAAGAGCAAAAATAAGTCTCACTCTTCCCCCCTGATCATCTGGATAAATAGTAGTGACAATTTCACCCAAAAAAAGGGGAAAGAGCTCATTTGGTGCATAATTTTAATGTTTTGGAATGGTCTTCAGAGGTCTTCATGAATTTGTCCCCATCTGCCTTGCTAACTTCATCCCCTATCTCTTCTCCAAACTGCATTGAAATTCCCTTAATGAGTCAAGCTTCTTCATGCCTCTTTCTGCCTGGGTTGCCCTTCATCCCCTGCAACTACTGGTCAGACTTGTTTATGGGATAACTCCCAGGTCATAGTTAGGTCACAAATAATCAAGTGTCACATCCTTAGTGGAACAACTCCTGACTATGAAATCAATTCAGTATACCAGATTTGTTGTAATTGTTAATCTGTTTGCTTTTGAGGCTATAACCTCCTTGATGAAGGGAACCTTGACTCCTTTATCTCTGTATCCCTAGCGACTGACACAGTATTTGGCACGTATTAGTTACTCAATAAATATTTATTAAAATACATTTTTGACCCAGCTAATATGATTGTGTTCTGCCTGTATGTCCCTACCAGATCTGAACCGCAGAATTAAACTCCAGCTTGACTGGCAGGGACCTATTTTAAAAACATTATTTAGCTACAGCTACTTAATGATCTTTCCTCTGAACACTTAAAATATTGAAAAACTAAAGGCCATTGAGTCAAATTTCTTCCAAACAATATGATGGAAAGGTCTGCTTTTCTGACACATTCATCATTTCTACTTGGCAACCACTTCATTGTTGATAAGGATACGATCCAGGCACAATGTCCAGCACAGCAGATCCTGATAATGCCAATGAATGCTTCATGAATTCTTAGCATAGTCCATTGGGTTTATGTGGAATTAGCAAATTAGAAAATAAACTCTAACATTTAGTTGCATTAATTCCCTAAGGGGTTGATTCAATGGCATATATCACAAAATAAGATTTCCAAGTGACATAATCAAGAGCCACTATGAGCTGAATAAACTAGATGCTATATAATTTACCTTTGACCTTAAAATTCCTTAAATTTATTACTATCATTCTCAGCCATGTAACTTTCCTACAATGTAAACAATAAATACTGGTTAGCTACCAAATCCGGAAAAGATATCTTTCATTTCTAGTTGAGTAAATTTTCTTAAAGAAAGGGTGAATGTAATGCTGAACAACAACAAAAAAAGTTTATTTGAATCCTGGCTTTACTATTTATTACCTGTGTGACTTTGGACAACTTGTAAATGCTCTGAGTCTCTATTTCTTTATTGATAAAATGGAGATAGAATATTTATTTATAGGGTGGCTTGGAGAAAAAAAGTAATTGTGTATTTTAAGTATGTACTACAGAAACTGGTATTTATTATATACAATAAATGGCAGTGTTCTATGATTTGCTCAAAATATAAGTTCATACTACATTTGCACTGTCAAAATAATTTTGAAAATAATCAATGTATGTAATCTGATTTATTTTTCAAGTAAAAACATTAATTTTTCTTTTCTACTATAAAATTAATATATGCATATTATAAAAATTTCACACAATTCAGAAGTATGAACAATAAGAGAAATTCCCTTCATATATTCTCTAAATAATAACTACTAGTAACTATTTGCTGTAAATGCTGTCATATATTTTCTGAGTATTTTTTCCTACAAAAAATGGAGTCTCATTATATATATATATCTATATATATATAGATATATAGTTCTATAACTGTTTTTGATTTGTCATGAAAATTTTTCCTTGTTACTTACTCTATATTTTTAAATAAAAGTGGAGTACTTATTTGTGTTTATAACCTTATCTTAGTCTGTGCTGCTATAACAGAATATCTGAGACTGGGTAATTTATAAAGAACAGAAATTTATCTTTTCACAGTACTAGAAGCTGGGAAACCCTTACATCAAGGAACC
This sequence comes from Daubentonia madagascariensis, assembly GCA_023783475.1. Classification (NCBI taxonomy): domain Eukaryota; kingdom Metazoa; phylum Chordata; class Mammalia; order Primates; family Daubentoniidae; genus Daubentonia; species Daubentonia madagascariensis. Next base: position 14,601,277 of record JAKFHU010001684.1, on the reverse strand, counting down.
AGCAGGTTCTGGTGTCTGGTGAGGGCAGCTATCTGCTTCCCAGATGGCACTTTATTGTTGCATCCTCCAAAGGGAACAAATGTGTCCTCACATGGCAGAAGGCAGAAGGGCGAGAAAGCCCAATGCTATTAATATATGAAGCCTCTTTTATAAGGGCCTTAATTCCATTAATGAGGGAGGAGCCCTCATGGCCTAATCACCTGTTAAATTTACTGTTGAGTATATGAAAAACTAAAATAGTGTAAATAATATGCCTAAGGACACACGGCTAGTAAGTAGTAAAATTGGAAATTAAATTCAGAACTGTTTGACTCCAGCTTTAAACCACTACTCTAGACCCCAACTAATGCTTAAACTGAACTACACTTCTTGAAGAGCTTGTGTTGATTCACTCTTCAAATAATTTTTCAGATTAATTCATTTTTATAAAATAAAAGGATGAAGTTAGCTTTGCTTTATGAGTTAGTTTAATGAAGCAATCGCCTCTTGAAAATCCTCTAGGATTTTAAGTAAACTCTAGGTCAAAACAGACAAATTAGCATAACATTCATATTAATGCCTCTCAAAGTGTGTTACAGAAGAAGTCAATGCTTTGGAATCTATGCAATGCCAGATATATTATTTTCAAAGGGGCTTTGGTTACTCATTACGGTGATGGATGACTATGATGAAAACATCAACATGAGTCCAAGTCTTTCCTTCAGTGTTTCTCCCATAAGCATAACATGGTGACATACAATGAAGGTTACCTAATGTGACAGGCAATGGGATTATTTGCAATAGGTGCAAGTAAATTTGATTTTCAAATCATACAATCTGACATTCCTCATGATATTATCTACTGATTTTATTTGACTTTGCCATTGTTAGAATTAAGAAATGTCTGAACAGACAATAACCAGTTCCACAGTTTTCAATAAATCAACTGCACCCCATTGTAAGATAAGTGCACACACCTAAGGGAGACAAATGTTTTAAGGAGAGACATAAGACTAATAGACTAGATACAGCAGGTCCTCAATATACTGCCTAGTCAATGTGTAGAATTTGTGATCACAGTTATTAAACTTATACTAAATTATACTTAAGTATTTAACATGAAAACAACTCAAATATGAGAAAATGAGTACATAAAAATCCAAATATTTTAAGAATAGGATAAGAAAATTTTCTTGGATATAATTTTTTAGACTGGGTTATAATCCAACTTGCCCAAACATCACACACAAGTAAGTCAAGCTTGCAGGTAGTCAAGAGGTTATATTGAGCTATCCACCATTGCAGTTAGTAAAGTTGTGCACATTTTACATTTTACATAAATAAATATATTTTCTAAATAATACCTAATAATGCTTGGTTCGAAGGGAGATTAGGCAAGAGCTAGAAAGTAGCAGAACCAGCATTTGCAGTGTGACTAAAGAGTCCTTATTTGTGACCAGTCTGTGATGCTGTCTCTTCTGAATAAAGTTTAGCCAATCACTGTTTGCAGGACTAGGACATACTATATGTTCAAGTAATTTAGCCTCCTATTCTAATTGTTAGCAAATTCCCGATTGAAAATATTATTTTCAAGCTCTTGTTTTTGCACAGCAAATATTCCAGGATATTGGATTATGAGGAAAAGCAAACTATCTCCAAATGGGACTCTTGCATACAACTCTATTCAAACAGGGGAGTGGTCAGAAAGTCTCCTGAAACTCCAAGTTCATAGTGGACTAATTCAGTTGGAATATGAGGCATGGTTGGAAGAGATACTAGTGCTTGGGCTGCAGTTGCTGCCTTTCCACCTTCTTCTACCTGTGTGATCTCAGAGAATTTCCATATTCTTCCTTGGCCCAGTATCTGATATGAATAAAAATGATAGCTTCTTTTTCTAAAAGGATCTCAGTGCTAACAAGGCTGACCTGGGACCAAACTGAGATTAACCTGAGTCCTTGTCATATTTGTGTGTCTAATAACTGGAGAATATGTTGATAAAAAATATTTCTCCTTTTGCTTGTAAAAAGAAGAAAAAGATGAGAAATTATTCCCTATAGAATTATAATCTTATAACATTAACTTTTTGGACAAAGAATTTACAAGGACGATGCTTGCTCCTTTAAGCACTTGCAAGCAATAACTAATATAAACCTGTGAAATGTACAAGGGGAGTTGAAGAATTATTACTGAGAGCAATTCTCCTTGGCATTCAGAATCCATGTTAAAATGCAGGTTCCATCTCTAAACAAGAAAGAGTTGTTTAGCCAGGTTTTTTACAAATGTGTATATTCACAAATTGCTGCAGAAATAGAAATAGTGTTTTCTTTGTGGAAGGAAATGTTAAATATAGTTACAAAGATGAGACCTAGTTCAATACATCAATATATAATATAATAGTTCAGGTTTCCTGATTTCCAGAAAGATGTGAAGGCTAAACCAAACAATATATAACTGGAATTAGAAAAAGAACCATCATTATTAAGGGTCTTTTTCCTCAGGATAATGTTCATTCTTCCACAAATCATGCCTACTTTGCAGTTCTGAAAAGTAGTTTTTGCCTAAGTATCTTGGTGATCAATTTATGGCCAAAGATTTTCTCATTCTTCATTCCTGTAGTAAGTGTGGTGATTAATACTATGTGTCAAGTTGCCTGGGCCATAAGGTGTCCAAATATTTGGTCAAACATTATTCTGGGTGTGTCTGTGGGGGTGTTTTTGGATGAGATTAACAATTGAACAAATAAATTGAGTAAAGCAGATTGCCCTCCCTAATGTGGGTAGACCTCATTGAATCTGTTGAAGGCCTACACAGTACAAAAAGGCTGACATTTCCACGAATTAAGAGGGAACTCTTCCTGCCTGACTGTTTGGCTGGGACATCAATCTTTTTCTGCCTTCAGATTTGAACTAAAAAGAGCTAAAACATCATCACTTCTTAGGTCTCAAGTCTGCTGGCTTTCAGACTAAAACTATACCATCAACTTTCCTGGGTTGGGTCTTCATTTTGCCAGTTGAAGATCTTAGGACTTAGCCTTCATAATCACATTAGCTAATTCCTTAAAACAAATAAACAAACAAACTAACATCTTTTGGCTTCCGCTTCTGTAGAGAACCCTAATACAGTAAGTTATAGAGACATTTAAATAAATGTGACTACATAATAGAAAAATTTCCCTTCATCAAAAAGTGAAAAAGGTAAAAGAATTTCCTGTTCCCAAATGTGAGTTTAATCCATTTGTATTTGTATCTAACAACAAGATCTTTATTCAGGAAATAATGTTATAGTTGTTTAGAAAACATTAATCTACAGATAACTGCATTTATCTCTATGTAGAAATTTTTATTGAAAGATTGGCTTCCTGCCACTTACTGCTATCAGAATTTCTCTCTGTACCCTCTCAAACTCAAATGTCTTCAGGTGTTGCAAAAATAGTTTTTATTATTAACTCAAGGAAAACACAGTAAGGGTTTTACTCTAATATAATTAAAAGCTTTTAGAGCTATTGGCTATTTTATTAATTCTCTGTCTTACCCTTATTGCAGATTGATAACTACAGTTCAATAGTTACTGAGCCCTCTTACATCTTACATGCTACATTCTATGTGAGCAAATGGAAAGACAATGAGAAATAAGACAAAGTCAACATTCAGAGGGCTTAAGTACAGCCCTCTGTACTGCACAACAATGTTTCAGTCAGCAACAGACTGCATATATGACAATGGTCCCATAAAATTATAATATCATATATTTACTGTGCCTTTTCTATGTTTAGATACACAATACCATTGTGTTATGATTGCCTATAGTATTCAGTACAGTGACATGCTGTACAGGTTTGTAGCCTAAGAGCAACATGTTATACCAGGGGTGTGGACCCTGTGGCCTTCCAGATCCATGAGTGCAGCCTTTTAATTCAACCCAAATTTTACAGAACAAATCCTTTTAATAAAGGGATCTTTTTCTGTAAAGTTTGGATTCAGTCGAGGGTATAACTGTTATACCATATAGCGTAGGTGTGTAGTAGGCTATATCATCCAGGTTTATGTAAGTACACTCTATGATGTTCCCACAAGGAAACTGCCTAATAACACAATTTTCATCCTTAAGGGAAGCAAAACTGTAATTATTCTATAGTTTCTCCCTTCTCTCCTGTTTTTAATTTATTCATTTGCTTACTTTATTGTGATAAGTGTAGTAAGTGAATTTACTAGCCTCCAAATTTACAAGTAGAGGGAACTGTCCTTGACACTATCTCCAAAGAAAGATCAATTTATGTAGTCAAAGGAAGAGTCAAGACTTAGTTCTTGAATTAACCTTGGCACCTGCTGATTGTAGAATATGCCTGCAATGGCCTGAGAAAAGTAAGTGTTCCTCACAGATAATAACCTTCCTATATTATATGGTTTGGATGTTTGGCCCCTCCAAATCTCATGTTGAAATGTGATCCCCAGTGTTGGAGGTGGGGCCTGGTGGGAGGAGTTTGGGTCATGAAGGGGCAGATTCCTCATGAATGGCCTGGTGCCCTCCTTGAGATAATGAGCAAGTTCTTACTTTATTAGTTCACAGGAGAGCTGGTTGTTTAAAAGAGCCTGGCACTACCTCCTTTCTCTCTTCCTCCTTCTCTCTCCATGTGACATGCCTGCTTCCCGTTCACCTTCCACTTTGATTGGAAGCTCCCTGAAGTCCCCACCAGAAGCAGATGCCATTGCCATGATCTTGGTCAACCTACAGAACTATGAGCCAAATACTCCTCTTTTCTTTATAAATTACCCAACCTCAGGTATTCCTTTATAGCAACACAAAACGGACTAATATATCATAGAAGCCAGTGGCAGCATGAGTGTCTTCTAGTAGTTTCTTTGCCAATAGACATGGACAAGGGCAAGAGAAAAACCACAGAGAAGGATCTAAGTTGAATTTGTGTTTAAATCATTAAGATTTATATTTCCTTTTTCTTTTTTTTAATCTTGCTTTTGTTTCTTTACTATTTGCTCTATATTGTTTGGGTGCCTGTTATAAAGTTTAAGTGTTATCTCTAAAAGTATAGAGGATAAGATGCTAGGTTTCAAAGGAGAAACATGAGCTGTATAATGGAGTTGTTAAATATAAGGACTTTCTAGTCAAATGGACATGGATTTGAAAGGTGATTCTGCTATTTTACAGGCAGATTTCTTCTGTACGTTCAGGTTTCCAAAGTTTAAATGGGAATAAAAATAATATTGACCTGTTAGAATTGTGTCAAGGACTATGCTCAATGTTATTAAACAGGGTAGGTACAGAACAATCAATCTCAGGTAGTAGGAAGGGTGAGATATGATCTCATAGTAAAGGGTTCAGAGGGTAGGGAAAAGGGATGGGGACTCATGTAACTTGAAATTGTCTTTTCTTCCTTTGATATTTCATGGCTTAGACACTGATTTCTACATTATATCAAGACAAAGGTTATGGTGTTAAATAACACCATAAATAAATGAGGGCCACTTTCTGGATAATATAGAAAACAAATTTAGAGAGAAAAACCAATTTAATCCTTAAAAACACAAACAATTTTTTAACCTTCATTAAATACATTAGCCTAAAACAATCTCAGAGGTAAGTTAGTATACAAATACAAAACTGCAATTGTTCCTAAAAATCACTACTTTGATTAAGGGTAAAAACAATAAAAGACATCTTCACCTAGTTCAACAGTACAGTAAGTCCTCACTTAATGTGTTGATAGGTTATTGGAAATTGGGACATTAAGAGAAACAACAACGTATAAGGAAACCACTTTTACAATAGGCTAATTGATATAAACAAGAGTTAAGTTCCTACTGCATATTTCTTGTCAAAAAAGCATCATCAAACTTCTACATAAATACCAAAACACTTCTAATATTAAACATTGAAATAAATGTGAGCTATACATACATTTAAGAAAGATTAATAGAAACAGGTAAAATAATTATTTACCTAATTGTACCGATTAAAGGATCTCAGGTGACTAGAGACCATCCTTGCAAGTTGGGAACCAGCCCTGGACAGGACACCACTCCACTGCTGGACATACTCATACGCACACCCACAGTCACTCAGACTCAGGGACCATTTAGGCATGCCAGTTCACCTAACATGCACATCTTTGGGATGCGGGAGGAATCCAGAGTACCTGGAGAAAAGCCATGCAGACCTGGGGCGAACATGCAAATTCCATATATACAGTGGCCCTGGATGGGAATCAATTTTTTTTCCTTATCAACATTATTAAAAAATAACATTGAACAAAACAACGTTATTCAAGGACCTGTTGTATACAGGAAGCCTAGAATCAACTACCAAAAAGGGCAAAAAGAAACAGTTCTAAATAAGAGCCTCATGTCATCTCTACCCATATCATGGACAATTCTAGATGGAGGGATTCAAAGGAAATTTGGGGAGAAGCCAAGCAAGGGAATCAATGGGAAGATTTTCACTCATATATCAAATCTGATTTGTTGGGGATGTTTGGGGTTTGGGAAGAATGGGAGGGAAATCCATTCAGAAGAAAGCTTTCGTTCTCTGGGCAGACGACACCTAGCTTTCTAGATGTTGTATTGCAAATTACAGATTACAGAAAGAGTTTTAGACTACGTGGTCTCTGCTCGTGAAGCTGGGTAGATGGGCAGGTGGGTGGAGAATCTAGAGGAGCGTCCTAGAGGAGCGATGCAAGAGAGTAAAAGGAAGGTACCAGGCACGAGGCAAATAATGTAGCTGAATGAGGACGAGACAGAAGAGATTCACTCCAAAGACTATTTTAAGAGTTTGCATCCTTGGTCTTTTCAGCTGCAATTATCATGTACGTGTAACCAAAATAATATAACTTAGGAATTTTTATTCTTGCTTCAGTATGGATGTTTAATCATCAGAGGTGGCAACAACAAATAGATACAAACGCCATTCTATACAAACTGAACCTGCACTGAAAAAATTTCTACCACCGGATTTTTCAGGTGTATCCTTCACCCGTAAAAGAAATTAATTAGCAAACAAGAGCAAGACTTACATGATTAATGATCCCAATGACCTTTTAAATCCTGACAATTTGCTCTTTTCTGAGTACTTCCAATGGCACTATGGCTATTAGTAACCTATTAGAGTCATGTTTTATATTTTGTTCCTAGACTCTGCATCTGACATATTTCTCTTTAATTTCTAACCAAGAGAAGGCCCATAAAGAATGTCACAAGAAAGGCAGCTTTCCTCTGAGACTTGGTATTAGAAAAAAAGGTCTGTTTTCAGATCAGCTTCTCAGGTGGAATTACTCTACACAGGCAGTGCCGTTTCTCTGAGGAGAAGTAGATTTTCCCCCTTGCTGTCCTTCCTGGGACTAATGAGATGAGGTCCTCGATGCCGGTCACCTCATGGACTTACCACCTAGTTTATCAAGGAGGAAGTTGACTCTGGGAGCAACTACAAAAAGGAAGCTACTCTGATTTAGATGGTGCAGAAACACAGGAGAGGGCTTCTCCCTCCTGTCTCATGTGATCATTTTTCATGCTTCACCTCTGCTTCTAGGGGCCAATTCATCTTCCCCCCAAGCCCCACTTTCTATGCTTTAAATGTTCTTAGTTCTGACCAGAACTTGTCTTTGAACCAAGAAAGATTTCCTTCTGTTTTGATTCTTTTCTTCCCTTCACTCTTGTTTATTTTCTTCCTGGCTCCTACAGCTTTTCTCTTGATATTGTAAGTGCTGCATGTACTTTCATCTTCCCTCACCTCCTACCCGTGAATCTCTTTATAAGAAAATGTGTAGAATAGTAGAAAGGGCAGTGATCTGGCTGACAGGACTTCTGTTGTATGAGCTTGGCACATCAATTAACTCCTTTAAACAACAGGTTTCTTTTCTCTAAAATGAGCATGTTAGATTCAATTATCTCAGTGATTTATCTCAGTTCTAATTTTCTCTGGCTCCTTGTTTTCTTACAGTGTTGCCTATCATGCAAGCTCAGTACACATGTATTAATTTCCTATTGCTGCTATAACAAATTACCACAAACTTAATGGTTTAAAACAAGACAAATTTATTATCTTATGGTTCTGTAGATCAGAAGTCTGACATGGTCTCATTGGCCTAAAATCAGGGTGTCAAAAGGGCTGGCTGTAGTCCTTTCTGGAGGCTCTGGGGAAGAATCTGTTTCCTTGCATTTTCCAGCTTTTGTAAGCACCTGCATCCCTTGGATCACACCCTTTTTTCCATCTTCAAAGTCTAAAATAGCAGATGAAAGTCTTTCTCTCTTTGCATCTTTCTGAACAACTGTAGCCAGAAAGATTCTCCACTGTTAAGGACTTATGATTATACTAGGTGCATCTATATCATTCCAGATAATCCCTGATCTCAAGATCTGTGACCTTAATAACATCATAAGGTAACATATTTATATATTTACATATCATAAGGTACATATTTATGGGTCCCCTCTAGGGATTAGTGCAAGGCCATCTTGATCAACCATTATTCTGCCTACCACGACATGTTACTGACTAATGCAAGCATCTTATGTCTGGTAGCACCAAATCAAGCCAAAGTCATAAGATACTTTTCTCCCTTTTCCTGCCTTTCTTGTATCAGACAACATCATGGAATGACCCAACTCAAACTGTCATCATCCAGGATACACACTTCTAAAACCATCCCCATACTGTCCCTTAGATAAGACCTTCCAGGAACCTCCATTCGTGCCTGCAACTGTTCTGAATACCTACTGTCCCTGCTTCAACTCAGAGTTTGTTATTAAATGTATTCTAAGGGCTGCCTCCTTCTATACCAGCTTCTCAACATCCCAGTTTAGCTTTCTAGTATTTTTCTCCTCTCTTATCTTTGGTTTTTCTAAGTGACTAGTGCTCTCTGGCGATACACTCTGTTTTCCTAATGGGGACAAACCTTGACACTAGACTTTTGCTGTGGTTTCAAAAACCTCAAAAATAAATGACATTTCCTCTCTGGTCCTTATCTCTCTTGAGATTCTTGCACCAGCCATACATAATTCCTTCCAGTTGTCATGATCAGTCTGTAGGATCAACTCATGAGCAATGGTGCAATGCAGGGCCCTGTATTCAGAAGAGGGCACCATGTTTGAGGTTGAATGCTGTGTTGTTGCCATCTTGAAATTTTTAATAACTTCATCTTTGAATTTATGTTTTGTTAGTAAAGTCTGATGGCACAATTGAAGCATGCACCAGAGACTTGGAGGCTCAGCTCACTACCATTTCAATTTCTGCTGCTTCTTCACCTCCCTGGGATGGTACTTGACCACCTCCCCCTCCCCAATCCCTTCCTAGTGACTGCTACCATCCATTCCTCTTGACAGAGCCTGGATGTGGGCAAAGTGAGAGTCAAGGTTAGGGCTGAATTGCAGGGAGGAACCCAGGGTGCCTGTGAAGCTCTGTAGTTGTCCAGCCGGTAATCCTGTGCCCAAAGAAACATGGCATTAATTAGCAAATAAAAGACACCATGGCAAGTAAAGAAAAGAAAAAAGCTTTTCCTGCTTTTTGAACAAGGGTCCCTGAATTTTCATTTTTGTACCTGCCCCCAAAATTATGTAGCTGGCCCTGTCAGTTTACTTTGAAGTTTCTCAACTTCAGCACTTTCAACATTTTGGTCCACATAATTCTTTGTAGTGGGGGCTGTTCTTTGAATTGTAGGGTATATAGAAGCATCCCTAGCCTCTACCCACTGGTTGCCAGTCACACCCCTCCCAGCTGTGGCAATCAAAAATGTCTCCAGACATTGCCAGTATTCCCTGGGAGAGGCACAAAATCATCCCAGTTGGGAATCACTGGTTTGGTTTCTGGAAACTCAATCCTTGTTTTTGCCCTTCCTATTTGAAGAAAGCACTTATATGTACCCTGAACTTTAACTCCACTCCTCTAATTGTGTGATATTGAGTAAAATTACAGGCTCTAAAATCCATCCTGGGTTTGAAACACAGCTTTGACGTTTATTAGCAGTATTACTGTGGGCCAGAAAACCTTACAATCTAGTTTTCCTGGTGTAGGTAAGGAAAAATATCTTTTCCTTCTACTCTCCTAAGTTCATGATCCCTATAACAAGAGGAAAATATACAAATTTATTTAATATAGGTTTCATATGACACAGAAGCCTTCCTAAGGAAGTGAAGACCTGAAGAAACCATTAAACCTGAGTGTTTTTTATAACAGGTTTGATGAACAATGGAAAGTTGTGGAGAAATACAATAGGGCAAATATGATCTAATAGTGATAAACTAGGAAAAATTTAGCAAGACTTGTTTGTTGAAATTCTTCTCTGTGCCCCTGTGTCTTCAGAGACAAGGATGCTTCTTTCTTCTTGCTATGTGAGATCCTCTCACGTGAGGATCATATGATCTGCTTCAGGGAAAGGTCACAGTGAACTTCCTGCTTCTGTGGTCTCAAATTCCTTCAACTTAAAATATTCAACATGTTAAGGTGCCATATTTTGGGGTAATGTATCCTGAATCCTATCACCACCTTTCACTGAAAACAATAATAATACCATCTATAAGAAAAGGTTATTGTGAAAATTCAATGACATAATGTATTTAAATTTCTTAGTACAGTGCCTTGGTCTAACACATAGTGAGTAATCAAATGGTAGTACCACTAATAGCATTATTATTAATTATTATATTATTGGTATTATGAGAACCAACCCCATCACTCCTAGAAAACTACACAGTGCTGGTTTCTTGGAAGTGTTAACTTCTTCCTTTTACTTATTTTTCTTAACCTGTTCATTTGTAACATAATCAACAGTAGTTTTTTGGTTTTTTGTTTTGTTTTTATTTATTTATTTCAGAATATTATGGGGGTACAAACACTTTGGTTACATATGTTGCCTATGCACTGCCCAAGTCAGAGCTACAGTCATGAACACCCCCCAAACAGTGCGTCCTGCACCCATTAGGTGAGAGTTTTGCCATCCCCTCTACCACCCCCACCTGCCTGACCCCTGATGAATATTATTTCCATGTGTGACATAAGAATTGATAAGTTAGTACCAATATGATGGTGAGTACCAGTGGTACTTGTTTTTCTATTCTTGTGATACTTCACCTCGAAGAATGGGTTCTATCTCCATCCAGGATAATACCAGATGTGTTAATTCACTGTTGTGTTTTATGACTGAGTAATACTCCATGGTATACATATACCACATTTTATTAATCCACTCACATATTGATGGGAACCTGGTTGTTTCTACATCTTTGCAATTGTGAATTGTGCTGCTATAAACATTCGAGTGCAGATGTCTTTATTATAGAATGTCTTTTTTTCTTTTGGGTAGATACCCAGTAGTGGGATTGCAGGATCAAATGGTAGTTCTACTTTTAGTTCTTTGAGGTATCTCCATATTACTTTCCATAGAGGTTGTACTAATTTGTAGTCCCACCAGCAGTGTATGAGTGTTCCTCTCTCTCCTCATCCCTGCAACATTTGTTGTTTTGGGACTTTTTGATATAAGCCAATCTTACTGGAGTTAGGTGATATCTCATTGTGGTTTTGATTTGCATTTCCCTGATGATTAGAGAAGTTGAGCAATTTTTTTATATGCTTGGCCTTTATTCTGTCTTCTTTTGAAAAGTTTCTGTTCATGTCCTTTGCCCACTTTCTAATGGGGTTGTTTGATTTTTTCTTCTTGATTTTCCTAAGTTCTGTATAGATTCTGGTTACCAGCCCTTTATCAGATGTATAGCATGCAAATATTTTCTCCCATTCTGTAGGTTGTCTGTTCACTCTAGCGATAGTTTCCTTGGCTGTGCAGAGCTTTTTACTTTGATCAGATCCCATTTATTTATCTTTGTTGCTGCTGTGATTGCTTTGGGGGTCTTCTTCATAAATTCTTTGCCTAGGCCAATGTCTATAAGAGTTTTTCCAACGTTTTCTTCTAGAATCCTTATGGTTTCATGTCTTTGGTTTAAGTCCATTATTCATCATGAGTTGATTTTTGTGAGAGGTGAGAGGTGTGGATCTAGTTTCAGTCTTCTACCTGTGGCTATCCAATTATCTCAGCACCGTTTATTGAATAGCGATTCTTTTCCTCAGGGTACTTTTTTGTCTACTTTGTCAAAGATCAGATGACAGTATGAGGATGGTTTTATATCTGGGCTCTCAGTCCTGTTCTATTGGTCTATGTCTCTGTTCTTGTGCCAATACCATGCTGTTTTGGTTACTATAGCCTTGTAGTATAGTTTGAAGTCTGGTAGATTGATGCCTCCCAATTAGTTCTTTTTGCTTAAGATTGCTTTGGCTAGATGGGGTCTTCTCTGGTTCCACACAAAGCGTAGAATTATTTTTTCTAGATCTGCAAAAAATGACGTTGGTATTTTGGTAGGGACTGTATTGATTCTATAAATCACTTTAGGTAGTATAGACATTTTAACAATGTTGATTCTACTGATCCAAGAGCATGGTAGGGTTTTCCATCTGTTTACATCCTCTGCAATTTCTTTGCTTAGTGTTTCATAATTCTCTCTATATAGGTCTCTCTCCTCCTTAGTTAAATATATTCCTAAATATTTAATTTTCTTTGGTGCTATTGTGAAGGTTATTGTGTCTTTGATTTGTTTCTCAGCTAGACTGTTATTGGCATATATGAAGGCTACTGATTTGTGTGCATTGATTTTGTATCCTGAGACTTTGCTGAATTCATTTATCAATTTCAGTAATCTCTTGGTTGAATCTTTGGGGTTTTCTAGATATAATATCATATCATCTGAGAGGAGTGAAAGTTTGATCTCTTCTGCCCCCATTTGGACACCTCTGATTCCTCTCTTTTGTCTGATTTCTCTGGCAAGGACTTCTAGCACTATGTTGAATAGAAGTGGAGACAGTGGGCAACATTGTCTGGTTCCAGTTTTAAGGGGGAATGCTTTCAACTTTTCCTTGTTCAGTATGATATTGGTTGAATCACCAGTAGTTTTGCCCTTAAGTAATGTTGGTCTTCTTTCTCTATTGTTCTAAGTCGGTATCAGAGTCTCCCCTAGAGGCCATGGGATCCAAGATAGCTGTATCTTCTCTTTCCTGGAGGGCAGTCTGAATGCCATCTTTTCACATTTTATTCCATTTGAACCTTCTGCAGAATTACTGTTTATCTTGGAAAGACTCACTCCAAGTCTCAGGTTATACATTTACAAAGCAGAGACTGCCTGAGTCTACACTGGTAAAGATCTTTCCAGTTCATCTATCAGCCTCCTCTGATTCTCATAGTGCTCATTCAAATGTTCCCAATTCCAAAAAAGGCTTCTTTCACAAGGTATCAATCCAATACATATGGAAGTGGGGAAAAAAAAGGAAATTCTGATCTCACATGAATAATAAATAATTACTAATGAAGATCATGGTGACAAAGCCTATGGAACTTAAAGAGCCTATAAGGATGTATCACAAGAAAAATCCTTCATATAAAGTAAACCTTTAGTCTGGTGTGGTGACTCATGCCTGTAATTCTAGCAATTTCACAGGCTAAGGTAGGAGAATTGCTTGAGACCAGGAGTTTGAGACCAGGAGTTTGAGACCAGTCTGGGCAACATATCAAGGCCCTCACATCTACGAAAATAAAAAATTAGCCAGGCATTGTGGCACACACTTGTAGTCCTAACTGCTAAGGAGGCTGAGGCAAGAAAATCCCTTGAGTCTGGGAGTTCAAAACTGCAATGAGATATGATCACACCACTGCACTCCAGCCTGGGCTACAGAGTAAGACCTCATCTCTGAAAATAAATAAAATAATTAATTAATTAAATTAAAATTTTAAAAAACCTAAATAATAAAAATTAAAAGTAAAACAAAAAAGATACCCCTAAATTAAACCATTTACAGGTATGCAGAAAGTCAAAAATAACAATAAATTAAAGCAGCCTTTCTCAGATATAGCTGTAATAATATAGCATTCCTATAAAAGTGAATATTTGGATAAATATAGACATACCATCTTTACACACACATATTCACACACACACACAAGCACACATACAATTGATTTTTTAAGCTACTGAATAAAGCATCATTATTGAGAGTGAAGCAATAAAAGTTTCAACTTCTTTCTTTTGTAAGTCAAGTATTAGGAGAGGAGTTATTCAGACTAACAAGAGCACTAGTCATTTAAGCAAATACCTTGAGTTACTTGCTCATTTTCAAGTTCTTTGCATATTCATTCAACAAATTGAGTTTGGGGTATTTTTTTTTGTTTTTAATTCTCAATTTAATTAAACAAGCCAATATTTGGCTAATCACTAAATCTACTGAAAGGTTTACTTCGTAAGAAGAGCAGAGATTGTGTTAAATTTGTTGGCAGTTTGATTCAGCTGAAATTTGTTTGTATGCTCATAGCTCTCTGTACATGACCCACAACCACACTAACCAGTTTGTACTCTAATTACGTGATGGCTGTAGATCTGCCACACTGATTGTTAGCTCCTTATGCCACAGTCCCTGGCATAGGTTAGGCCCCAAAACATATAGGTTGAACAATTTTTTTAGAAAAATTTATGAATATAAATAGTGAAAACATTGAAAAATTAAAAGACAGTATATAAGATATATGCCTGTTATTTTGAAAATTGCTTATAAACTCTTATTTGAAATAAGGGTATATGGTTCAGATTATTTAACAAGCACTAATACTGAAATACAGAAATCTTTTCTTTTTCATGAAACAGAAGAAGAAATTTGATCATAAATTAAAAATATTGAATGAAACTAAAATATACTATTTACCTGATGTTAAAGAGTGAGCCTAAATCTTAAAAATTAGAATATAAAATTAGAAACCTCTTATTAAAAAAATTGTACTAATCTTGATCGTATTTTGTGTAAGAACTTTTTCAAAAGGGATGATGTACCCTTCATAAACTAAAATGTTTCATGCATATTCATTTAAATTCCAAAGAGATCTCATTATCTCATCCAAAAAAGAATTAATGATCCTTAATGGTTTCCGATGACACTTTGTCTTTGTCCCTTTCTCAACTGCACAGATGACTTTAAGCATACAAATGTTTCTGCTCATGCTTTGACCTCTAAAGTCTCTTGCATGATTACAGGATGAAAAAGAAATCATTCTTCCTATACTTTGTTATGAATTTTTTATTCCTCTTTTACACATGTCAAAAAATTTATACTTGGGTTTACTTTATATATTTGTACCAAGTTTTTACAATAAGAAAATAGCAAAATAAGAAAGGGGCACTTGTTGAGTCACAGAAGAAAACAGGATACTAATGGTAAAAGACACTATAAGCCTTTATAGGGATTTGGGAGCTGTTCCTAAGAGCAACAGGAAATCATAGAAATGTTGTTAGAGGTGAGCAAATCAAAAAGACTTGGGTTCAAATACACCTTAATGTCCACTCAATTCCCTAGCTCTTCAACAGGCATAAAAATAGTAACTACCTCATTAGATTATGATAAGAATGATGTGACTGTAACTGACTTAGTATGGTGTCTGACACCTAATAAACACACATACGTATATTAATATAGCCAATTCAACAGTTCATTGAGAATTTCATGGTAGATATAAAAATAAACCAGTTTAATTTTTCTAATAACCACCTTCAAATCATAGTGTCAATTCTTTCTTTTCTATTGTTAAACAATGTCTTAGACAGATCCCATAACTCTCTAGTCACTTTAAGTTCATTTTGAAGCTTTAGTACCATATGTTATTTAAAATTTTTCTGACCACTGTTAGACTAATGGATGAAGAGAATTTGAAGTGGGCAGAGGGTATGACCTGCTTTCATTCTCTCTGCCACTCCATTATCTTAGAGTAGAGAGTCCATCCTGGTCTGATTTTGAGATAAAGACACTCTCTTTCTTTTTGAGGCCTAAATCCTCCATTTTTGGATAGTGCTATGGTCTGAATGTTTGTGTCCCCTCAAAATTCATATGTTGGCAACCTATTTCCTAATTTGGGGGTATTTGTTGGTGGAACCTTTGGGAAGTGCTAAGGACATAAGGGCAGAGCAATCATAAATGGGACCAGTGCCCTTATAAAAGAGGCCCCAGAGAGATCCCGCACTCTTTCCACCATGTGAGGAAATACGAAAAGATGGCCATCTATGCAGAGGGGCCTCACCACACAGCAAATCTTCCAGAGCCTTGATCTTGTACTTCTCAGCCTACAGATGTGAAAGCAATAAATTTCTATTGTTTATAAGCCACCCAGTCTATGGTATTTTGTTATAGCAGCTTGAATTATCTAAGACAGATGTTGGTTAGGAAGAACTAAGAGAGGAGTTAGCTGTCTACTTACATTCCTGGGCACCCACCTGGGTTAAAGTGGTGGTTATTATTTGTATCTAGTGGCTTCTACCAATATGGTGGCCTTATGTACACTTCATGTGGTTTTCTAGCAATGGATTTTCACTCTAATCCCATTCAAAACTGAGAACTCCCTCAGAGAATAGCAGATACATCTCTGTATAGTCTGGCAATGGTCCAAACTCCAACCCCTCCATGGATATTGTATTGCTTTGTTCAGCTGCTACCAAGATGGTCCAAAAGTTCTTGCCTCTTACTTTATCCGTTCTTCTCCTTTCTGTAGCAACATATCAGCTGCTAAGATCCTTTTAAAATCTGATAAGGGAAAGGCATATTTTTCCTCCCAGATACCCTACACCAAGTTACAAAAAACTGAGGAAAAATTTTCCTGGAATACTCCCACCTTTGAAATCTCCAGGCAACAATATGAACCGTAATCTAAATTCACACAAATCTCTGAACTCCAAGGAAAGATATCAAGCTTGCTCAAGAATTTCTTAACCCTGTTCCTTTCTGCTATAACCCAAGTGGGCTTGCAGAATGCAACGCAGAAAATATCCGGCTTGGAGTCAAGAGTCCAGTCTCCCTTTCTTGCAGGAATCTCTAATCTCTCTAGTGATTCTCTCTGAGTACACTTTCCCCTGACTAGTAGCAGTATAGGGGTTGGGAAGATTAGATACCTTTCCCATAAACAGTTCACTCCCCTCAAAACAGAGGATCCCAGACTCTAATTCTTCTCTCCTTATCCCCATCCCCAGGTGCCCTATTTTATGAGGTAGGAGGGTTGGACTATAAAGACAGCAGGGCCAGTTCTGTCATTTTCTGATGAAAATATGGAGGAAGATTCCTCCCAGTCATTTTGGAGTTAATTGGGCTATTCCTCATATAGGAATGGAGTAATCTATTATACAGAGCAAAGATAGAGAAGAAGCTGTGACTTGGGCAGTGGAAGAGAACAGAAAGGAGTAGGTTGAGCTAAAGCAAAGGCTCCCATTAGAATTAGAATAACAAATAACCAAAGATGGAGGGGAGAATACTACCTTAATAATCTGTACCTAGTTGTTTCGGCTGGCAATGCCTACTTTTTCCAAGGCTACCTCATTAAATATACAATATAGCTAGCAAAGACATTTTAGGAGTTAAGGAATATCACCAAGATCCATACATGACATTGTATTCCCTTTTGCATCCTGAACACATGGATTCTATATCACAGAAGAGATTTTCTTCATCATTTCATTGGCTTTGTTTGGGGAATCCTGCTGGTTATTCATTTAATTGTTGGCATGGCTCCTGCCGAATGCTAGAGTTGTGGTGGTGACAGTCATATGAGGTTTTTCTGTTAGAACTGCTTCATTGTTAAGAATTCAGGCAAAATAAAATTGGACTTTTAAAAATATACAAACACACACAAAATCATACTCTAATTTCTCCTTTTTCTTAATCTTTATTTGGGGCTTTTATTATTTAACTTATTAATTAATATCTCAATTTGATGATTTGAGACTGTCACTGGCAAACCACGTATTAACAGTCGCAAGTAGTCAGGGAAAGTTACATTTTTGACTTATCCTTAGGCATTATAAATTCCTGAGTGTTATGCAAAGCATTACTAGAATGATTTGCACAACAGGGGTTTCAGTTTTTAATAAAAGTGACTCTTATTTTTAATTATAGCAATTAAGATCTTCTTATTGGCAGGCAGACTACTGCTTTGCAGTCATAAGCTTTGCTTCTGCCATTCCACTGGGCTCAGAATATAGCCTACTCTTTCATTTATGGTTATTTCCAAATCTCAAGATTATTGAAACTAGATAGGTAATATACAGAAGGTACAATGCTTGAAAATATGTCTAAGGAACTGCTTTTATCTAGATAGGCTCAGATTCTCATCATATCTTAGGAAAAGGAAAGAAAAAGAAGCAATGCATGAGGAATGAATATGTATCTTTGTGGGAAGCTTGGTTGGAAATATTTTGTCACTGTAACATATTGTGAGTGAATATTACACTTCAGCTTGGGTGCATACTTGAACAATATGTGTTAAACAAATGACATGTTCATTTTCTCACTCTCTATATGTGATCTTCTTAAAGAAGAAAACCCATACAGGAATTAAAACTGCCAAAATGCTATGCCTTGTGACAGTTCTATTTCTGTGGTAGACCTAATTAAACCTGAAATTTTCCAATATTTTCACTGACATCATTTATGTTGTAATTAACACTTTTTACTGGTAAAGACGGTTGTTTTCAGATGAAGTCTTTCATCTTGTTGTGGTTATAACTACAAAACTGAAATAATAAAACCATAATTATGAAAATTTCCTAGCCACAAGTTTGCACATGAGACTGCTGTACATATGAGCAACAACAAAAGGTAATTAAATGCAGACGGGTATAAGATCACAGAATCATAGAGCACTGACTAGTGTTTCTATCTTTCTGGTATATTTTAACAATGTTTGCAATTTGGCAAGCTATTTAGATGATGACATTATTATAAACCTATAAAAATGTATATTTTGAGCATATGGAGCAACAAACTACACCAGTGTGGATGACAAGGAGTCAGAAAACTATATATAAATATTGTGATGACACCTGAAAGTCTGTACAATTTGTATAAAGTAGCATAACAGTTGTTAACATATGAATCTGTAGTCTGACTGATATATATACACATACACACACACACACACACATATCTTCTTGGATATAAAGTGTTAGCCTAGATAATATAAATATCCTATGAATAATTTAATCAAACACATTTCTTAATATTACTACAATATTTGCAATATGTTTGTTTTTAATTTTCATATTTTACCCAAATTCATATCCACAAGAAATATTATAGAGAAATAGAGTTCCATTTACAGTTTTCTTTTAAGTAGAACAAGGTCGGAATAAACGGAAAAAATTGACATTCCACCTTAATGGTCATCACAAAAAATGAAGAGGGAAAAAAAAGACATTGCTGTTGCAGAATGATTTGATCAATTGTATTGATGAGCTGAGATAAAATTGCTGAGAACCATACCTCGAGTTGGCATAGCTCACTGAAAGCAAATTTGCTGTGAATGATGATAATTTGTACCGAAAGAAATTAGTGCCAATTTGATTAGGAATTGTCCTTCTGTTCAGATTTCAGTGGCTAATATATCCTGTCATGGTTACAGCTTTATCTAGGATATAGGAGTAATACCGAAATGGCTCAGAGAAGAAAAAGAATGATTACAGGGACATTCTACTCCTTTGGTTTATAATTTTTTTAGGGCCAAGAGAATGAGCATAAAAGATATGATATAGTTAGTCATATTTTACATTTCATGAAAAACTATACATTTTCTCCACCTGCAGGGCATTATGATAATTTATCTTAAGCTTGAATGATGCGTAAAAGGAAACTTTCTAATTCCTGTTTCCTCCTCATTTTACGAGTGAGAATAATTGATCTTAAATTTTCTTGAGAAAACTAACTTTTATACAGAGCATATTATAATTTGTAAAGTGCTTTCACAACTTTAATTTTTCTTAATTTTTACAACAAAAACAAAGTCATGAGAACATTAAGAGTCACAGAATCCAGGTGCTCATGACAAGTACATTTTCCTATGCTAAACTAGTAGGTGCGTCCCTGGGGGAACTAAATTGTCTCTCCAGTTCTCATCAGTTCTCCATCCATCAGTAAGTATGCACAAATCTTTTAAACCTTGGGAGAGATTCTGTAAACAGATCTTATTCAATATTTTCTCAGCCATGATATGTCAGTGGTAACAAGGAAAGTATTGGCTCTCCATCCATTATTATTCGATGGCAAAGTTCACATCCATTCTCCTTTGAGTTTTCAAACATAATAATTTGTGCATATTCAAATGAAACCTATCAAATTTTATTGAAACCTTGATGTAAGTCAACTGAGGAATCAACCAATCATCAAAAGTAGCTTTTAAAAAATGCAAGAAGTTTGGGGAATAGGTGACTGGGGGAAAAAGTGAGACTGTCCTTACCTGAGCATTTATAAGGTTCAATTTCTCCACTTATGTCTCTTTTCAAATGTCACTTTTTTGGAGAGGCCCTCATTCCCTACTCTAAAGAAACTAGAACCACCCACCCACATTCTTCCCATACACACACCATATACCCTTCCCTGTTTTATTTTTCTTTAGAGCAATTATCACTTTCTACATTTTGCTAGTACAGTCAAGCATTGCATGTGACACAGGTCAACAAGATACTGCATATGGTGGTCCCACAAGATTATGATGAAGCTGAAAAATCCCTATCACTTAGTGACATCATAGCTGTCCTAACATTGTAGTGCAACACATTACCTTTTTTCCTAAGTTTAGATACACAAATACTTACCATTGTGTTGCAATTGCTTATAGTATTCAGTACAGTAATATGCTGTACAGGTTTGTAGCCTAGGAGCAATAGGCTATATCATGGAGCCTAGGTATGTAGTAAGCTATACCATCTCTGTTCATGTAAGTACATTCTATGATGTTTATACAAGGACAAAATCACCTAACACTGCATTTCTTGGAACATATTCTGGTCATTACATGAAGCATGACTGTACTTGTTTATCTACTTATTATGTCTCTGTAAGAATGTAAGCTCTATGAGATCAACCATTTTTCCTTGGATCTAAATAATGCCTGCTACATATTATTCATAATATCTAATGCTTAAAGAGTGCTCACTACACCTTCATTTACTCATTTAATTTCCCTATGAAATAGATACTACTAGCTTCTCCATTTTAGATATAGAAATCTGAAGCACAGCAATGTTAAGAAACTTGTCCAAAGTCAAGCACTAGGAAATGATAGAGCTGGAATCTGAACTCAGGAAGTATGGTTCCAGAGTCTGTGCCTTAAACACTATGTTATAGACCCTTAAGATAAATGCTTGTATTAATAAATGGAAGAATCAAAGAATTTCATTAGTTAAGATTTAAGGTTGGGCACAGTGGCTCACGCCTATAATTCTAGCACTCTGGGAGGCTGAGGCAGGAGGATTGCTTGAGGTCAGGAGTTCGAGACCAGCCTGAGCAAGAGCAAGACCCCATCTCTACAAAAAATAGAAGCATTAGCCGGGTGCAATGGCATGCATCTGTAGTCCCAGCTACTCAGGAAGTTGAGGCAGGAGGATTGCTTGAGCCTGGGAGTTTGAGGTTTGCAGTGAGCTAAGATGATGCCACTGCACTCTAGCCGGGTAACAGAGCAAGACTGTGTCTCAAAAAAAAAAAAAAAAAGACTTTAGTAGAAAATAAACAGACTTTATTGAAAAACACTCTGACCACAGTCTTTTCTTGGAGTTCTGAACATTTCACTCACAGCCTTAGCCAAAAAACATATTAATTAATTTGGAACCTGAAAAGAGATATTATTTAAATCTTCATCTTAAAATTCCCCTAAACCACCTGGTCAAGAAACTTCATAAATATTGTTGTGTTTTTGTGTTTTCTTTCCCCTTTATAGACTAAGGTAATCTTTTATAAAATGAGACCTATCAATATTATTAGCCAACTTCCTAATTCAGGTCATATTTTTCCCTACCAGGAAAACAAAACATCCACTTGATTGTTTAGTTATTACTTCCCATAGTAAGAGTTCAAGCACTTGAATTTCAAAACTGGGCAAATTATCAGCTAGGTCTCAGTCAGCATTCTATTCCCAGTCAGGGTAGAAACTGAGAGTTTGTATTAGGCTTTTCTTTAGTTGAAATGATAATTTTTCACAATAGAACTACAATCCACATCCAATAACTTGGCAATGAGTTTTTCTGTTTGCCTGGAGTTCACAGTTTAGTAATAGCAGGTATGATATGTGCACTAACAATATACAGTTTTAAAATCAAAAACATCGTGTTATAAGTATTTATAAAAAATGTGTGATGACCATTACCTTCTTCTCTAACAATACACAGGTTTTAAATGTGCTCAGTTTTCTTATCTATAATCTACACTTTAAGGTGAATCTAAGCTTTTAGGAGAATCTCATTTCAAAAATTTGCTTATATTTGTTGCTCTGCCTGAGCCCTCTGAAGCTAGAGATTGTGTGGTGTACTTTTCTAGGCTTCAACTCTGATATGCTCTGCGGCCCAGAACAAGATGAAAAATGAACTGCAAAATTTTTGAGAGTCAGGGCTACCTGGAGTTTTATTTATTCAATTTATAGCTGTAACTCAAAGGAAGGCCTTAAGGATTGGAGTAATAAATAACATTCATTTTTAATAAAAATATAGAACATGACAGTTCTTTTCACCATAAGTCTTACCCTACCCATTCTCTCAATAATAAGGGTTTCTAATGTTGATGTTTTGCTATTTGGAGTTTGCAGTCTATAGAAACGTTGACACATTAGAAAGCTAGAAACGATTGTTTAATATTTAATATGGAATTATTTATTTATTTTATAACAATGTGCTGAATGCCCATGTCTCTAGGTAAAGGGAAATTGATATATTTATTTTCAGTGTGAATAAATCATATGGACTCAATTTGTACTACATTTTACAAATAAATAATACCACTATGTTTCAAACTACATACAAGGCAGGAAAACAAACATTTTGCCAAGTTATAAGCATACTCTACTCATCCAAACCAGTTCTTTAATGTGATATTTAATAAAAAGTAGACTAGCATGTGGTTTAAGGCATGACATTTTATAGGATCTAAATACATCTTTTAAATGGAATTGAATTGGCTGAAAACACAACATATAGAGACTTTTTTGAATGATACACTGAAGGAAAGAACACTTAATCTAGGGCAAACTTCCTCTAATGAATTCTTCTTTTGATTTATTAAAAAAACCATCTATTACAGTAATATAAACATACATAATACACTCCAAGAAAAAAAAGAGAAAAATAATTAAAGAGTAAACAGTGAATCATTTAAACATTTTTCACGTTTTGTTTTTTGAATTAAACACAACACTTAAATTATTCCTGAGCTTTTCCAAGGTTTAATGAGCTGGAGGGCTTCAGAAATCCAAATTTCCCCCTTGAAGCACAGCCACATCTATTGATCTGATCCCAGGAAAGGTGTCACAACAGTGGTGGGTGTGGATTCAGAAATCTCATCTTTAGTATTAAATGCCTAGATCAGACACCTATAAGCTTGTATTATCTTAGTACAAGTAAAGAACTATAGTTTCTGAAACGTCTTCTATAAGAAATTATTAAACTTTTATATTTTTCCATGCTATTTGTGATTTTCTGTTGTTTTTACACAGTAATTAGTAGGAAATCCTTAACAGTATTAATAGTGAATATTTTTGAGCCTTTACTACATGCTGGACACTGTTCTAAGAGGTACATATTAGCTTTACTTATCATAAAAACCTTATGAGAACCTTTAATGTATTACAATCTAATTTCCAAAGAGGAGGGATTAGGAAAAAAAAATCACCAGCTCCTGTCCAATGCTGGATCTTCCTTGGATCACCTCTGACTCTGTGACCCCATATGTCCCTTCTTAGACATTGGTAACATATTCCTGATATGCCCACATATTCATTCATTCCTGGCCACAATTAAAAGCACAGCAGCCTTGTCTGGAGATGCGGCATCTCACAGTGATATCAACACTATTTCCTACCAAGTAAATAAACTCTTTGTGACAGGACCTGAGGGGTTTTTGCACAGGAGGGGGAGTGGAGAGAGAATGTACCCTTCCACTTTACCATACATGTGGCATCAGATAGGCTCTATCTTCATCTAATCTCAAAAGCTGGATCATCAGCTCCCTCCCACCTTTGGTCCTGCCTTTTTTCCTTTACCTAGCACACCTAGAAGAACTTCCTCCTTCCTATGGCCTCAGCCAAAACTTCTGCTAAGGTCTGACCTCCATTTGCCCTGTCAAGAGAGAAGTCAGAACTCTGCCTGAGAAAGAAAACTCAGAGAAAGAAATGAAGACAGTTGCCAGTGAGCCCTTTCTAAAGGATAGAGCAGCTTTAGTGAAGGTAGAAGAAGCCACTCCTGCTGTTCCAGCCATGGCTCCAGCTATGTCATCCCGCATGACTGCCCCTGATTCTACTAAGCCTTCTGCAAAGGCTACCAGCCCCAAAGGGGACACAAGGCTGCTAGCCAAGAAGAGAGCAGCCAAGAAGGAGAAAAAGAAGAGGAGAAACAGGGGAGAACTCAAAATACAAAAGAGAGGATTTGGCTCAAAAGGTGGCTGAAGAGAGGACTCACAGCGAGGAAGACTCCCGATGGCTAGAAGGTGAATGAGCCAGACAGAAGAGCAAGTGTGGAGGAGATAGAACACCTTGAGCAGTAGAAAGAAGGTCATGTGCCTGAAAAACAGAAGGTCCCACAGGAGGAGAGAAGCATTTCCAGAGAGAAGAGCAGTAGTACTTAGAGACAAAGAAGAGACTTGAGCAGATTATGAAAAGAACCAAGAGAATGGAAGCTACAGATAAGAAAAATGTCGACCTAAGAAATGGAGATATCTGCAGCTATACTTCCTTTTGAGAGACACTCTCCAGGAAATGGAAATCCAACAGCTGGCTCACATGTGGTTAGCTCAAACTAATTGAAAGTGATGATGGAGATCTCTGTCAATGTGGAAACAGTGTCTGTGCAGAATGAAAAGTTTAATAAAATTATAAACTTATCCATTGGATCTAAACCATGCAGATCAATCACCAACCGTGAGATTACAAACTGAAAGAGATAATACTAAATTTTTTTAAGCCACTAAGTTTTGGGTGATTTTATATATAGAGGTAGATAACCATTTCTCTCTCTCTTTTTTAAAATCAATATAGTAGTAACAGAGTCATTTCTCACTGTTGCTTTAATTTGTACCTTCCTGATGACAGTGAAATTGAGCATTGTTTTATATTTTTTCTACTTTTTTATTTTTTTGAGAATTTACATCCTTTCTTAATTTTTGCTTTCTTTTCATCATAAACTCCCATGTTATTCATGCTATTCTTTCTGCCAAGAATGAACTACCCAAGACCCTCACCTAATTCTCCCTTGCCCAAATTCTCCTTATCTTTCAAACTCGCCTCATATTACAATTTTCTCTTTAAGTCTTCCTAACTCCTCTCAGCAGCAATTTCCCCTTCCATTAGAGTCCCTCAACATTTTGAACACGCATTATGGAACTTTTAATATTCAAACTTGTTTAGAATTTTTGTCTGTAGATTCATTGACAGTAAGGATGAGATCTCATTTTTTAATCTTAGCATACCCCCCAGTATTTTGCATTTAATCACATCTAGTGCTTGTTAAAGAAATAAAATAAAAATTGAAGAAACTGAATTGTAGGCTCTGATAGTCTGTGTAATTTCTGCTTATAATATACTCCAGTTAACCAATGTGATTTAATGATTAATTGGATGTTATAGGTGAGGAAAAAGAGTAATTAAGAACCACTCCCTGGTTTATGGCCTGGGTAGCAAGATAGATTGTGATGACCCAAACTAAGGTAATGAATGAAGAAGAAAAGCCAAATTCAGAAGGAAAGGTGATAAATTCCATTTGGGATATATTAATCTGGAGGTCTTACTGATATATCCATAAAAGCTGCTCAACAGGCAGCAGTAAAATAATGCTAAGAGAAACTCTAGGGCAGTTTGGGCACATATCAATCTGTGTTAAAACTGGGACCATTCAGAAAAAAAGTCTTCATCACATCTCCAGTTCTACGGACTGAAGTATGTGCTGCTCACTCGATGGGCATCCTGGAGTCACTGTGTTCTAGGTACGTTCCCAGCTACAATCATGATCAAATTCACCCAAAACTTTCCACAAGGTTTGCCTGATGGATAAGCGTTATCTTTCAGATACAGTTAAATCTAAGTTCAAGCCAAACCAGCAAGAAATTATCCATTGTGGATCTCATAACAAGCGGTTTCAGCAGAATGATGTAATAGAACAGGATAGAGCTGGCTGGGGATTCACTGGGTGGTGTGATGGAAGATGTTTTCCTTCAAACATTTGAATGGGGCATGGATTTAACTGAAAACATGACCATGTCCTCAGTTTTCTCTGCATGTTAAAAGGCAAGGCCATCTGCTCATGGAGGGTTAGATGAGAGTGGAGAAAGGTAGAAAATTTTGGGAATAATTGCTGAGAGAAACAAGGTAGGAGATGGCAAAAAACAAGTAAAGCAGTAACAAGTAGTATGAAAGCTCTAGTGAATATTTTTAAATAAAGTAATTCCATCGTTTATGTAGATATTAGCCTTGTTTTATTAAATACTAGGTATTAGGTAATATATTTAGTAATATTTGGTATAATATTTAGGAAGACACACTGATTTGGATTTAATAAAAACAGACCAGCAGTTTACCTATTTGATGTGTTATAAATATCAGTAGGGCCCTATATCTAAAAATGCCTTCCTGGTTCCCTGAAATTTCTTCACTAACAACTCACTCATTTGACTATGAAAAGATTTTAAATTGTAAGAATTTTCTCCTAAAATTCTCCTAAAACTTTGAGCATTACTAGCTGAGGACAAAGCCCCAGAGAAAGGGAAACTTATTTTCTAAATAAAGGTTTAGTCCCTAGAAACAGAAACCAGAGGGAATTTGAAAGAGGATTTGGAGGTGTAGATTCGGAAAATGGACAAATAGCACTGTATTTTTGAGGAGGCTACTTTGATTTTTGAATTTTTACTACTATAAAAATCTGACTACTTACCTCAAGAAGAAAAAAGAAAATAGTTTTTTTCATGGAAGATCAGAATTATTTTTCCCCAGAGTTCCTCCTATGATCTATCTCTATTGAAGTCATGGATATGTTTGTCCTTGAGTTGCTTCTATCATATAGGAGCTACCAAATGTCATCCATCCGTGTGTGTGTGTGTGTGTGTGTGTTTGTTTTCCTCACTGAAGCTACATTGCAGGAAGCATTGATTTTGTTGACTGAAAAGGTATCATGCCCTCAACAGAAATGATAACTTGCCATTTATTATGAAATCTGACCTTGGTGGTACAGCAAGGAAACTGCTGAAGGAGATCAATGTGATATCATGGAGAAAAAATACCATTTAAAGTTAAGGTTGATGAAGGTCATTCTGTCTTATAATTCTCTCCTGTACCATTTCCAGTCACCAGTGGAAAAGTTAGAAAGAAAAGACCAACATTATTATTTCTTCTCTGAGAAACAGTGACCTTGAAGGAGACCTCTTAGTTTAGCAGAACACAACAGTGAGTCTTTGGCTATACACAGGGTGGAGAAAAAAAGTGCTTTGCATAATGAAATTGAGGTAGATCCCAGAAAAGAGGCTTATTAAAAAAGGCTTAAGAAATTTAAGGAGGAGGAGGCTGAACACTTGGGCAGAAATCAAGGCAAAGGTGGTTTATCATATCTGCATTTATGCAGATTAAAGAGGTGAGAACATACTGGAGAATGAGATCAAGTTCAAGTGGAGTAAACTGGAAGCTGAAACCTGGAATTGGAGGGGGTTGTGTGACTTTAAACCTCTAGAAATCACACATATTTGGGGAGGGCCTTCCTTCCAACAGTACTGGGATAGTGCGCTCATCCCATTTTATTCAAGTGTCGTAGGACAACATGACTTTAACTGGTATCTAGGTTCCCACTCTAAGTTATAAGCTTCATGAAGATTTACATTACTCTAGAAAATTTTAACTTAATTGAGATATTAATGCCTTATTGGCATTGTATTTTACATATTTATGCTAACTTTTTGGTTTAAATGTGCTGGAATTTTTTCAGAGTCACTATACTACACATCAAAAATTCAAGTGAGTATTTATATGCCTAATTCCACTTAACAAAGGTAGTGCTTCAATTTAACTTTAACCTGTGTGTTTTGTATCCTAGCTATCATTGCGGTGTCTCGTGAACAAACTGAAGTGTTTTCTGAGATATGGTTAGTATAAATACAAATATCTATGTACTATGCCTAATACAGATTGTTTGACAAATGTTACCCATTGGTGGATGGCATGATGCCTTATTAGAAATACATGAAACAAATGAATCCCAAATGAATTCATATTATACCATATTTTTTTCAATGTTCATTACATTTTCAGTAGATATTTTAAAAGTGAATATTAAATGTGAATTTTAACAGATTTGGTGTTGGCTCTTGTACTTCCTAGAGAAAAAAAGATTAAAAATTTTAGGTAACAAACAAAACATGTACAAAATCATAAACTAATACATTTATTAAGAAGTATTTATTTAATGGTAAAAAGAAATATTTAAAAATTAACTAATCAACATTGTGAAGTGACAAAACATGACAGATGAACTGTCTTGTTACTTTCCTTAATATTTTCTACACACTCATACCCACATTATTGTGATTATTTTGAACTGATAAAATATGTATTTTATTTATCCTTAGTGTTAAATGGAAGAGTGTTAGTCAAGTCTAAAAACACAGACTTGGCAGTTGTGAAATTAAAAAATAATAATTTTTAAAATAAAATAATAATTTGCTGTGTTTTCCTTATCTAATTTCTCTGAGGGTTAGCACCTTGTTTTACCTCACAGTTTCATTAGGTAATAACTAAAGTCCCCTGTTTTACAAAGTTGTGAGTTTAATATAAAAACTGCTCAGAATCTCTCAGTGAATAGCTCTACTCTCCATGCCTAAATTAAATATTTGAGATAATGCATCAACTTTTTAGGATCATAGTTTTATTTAATGTATACAACTTCAATGCAGCAAGTGGTACCCTGGGGGTTCCCCATTTCTCTGTAACATGCATGAATGTTAGAGTATGTAAGAAGTTGACAAAGTAAAACCATCACATAACTATTTATTTGGGAGAACTTAATTCATTTTCTGAAGTAAAAATAAAATCTTATGCTGATAAAGGAGGAAAAAGCATTAAGTCAATATTTGAAGAGGGAGGGTAAATGCCAACTGCCAATTTGCTAATCAGCTCTCATCAATGTCCAAGATGACTGTCTTTCATTGAGAATGCATTTCAGTCTCTGTTTATTAAATTTCGGATGGTTTACTAAAACTGCCAACAAGAGGACTAATTGATGGCAATTACAGAGTCTTTCTCAGAGGAATTGGAATGAGTCCACATGTTCATTTCACACACATGACTCATCTTCCCTCAGTTTAATAAGGATGATTAGCTATCTTGATACCATTATAGATAAAATGTAATCCCTGAATTGTCTTATATGATATTTGATCTGAAGTTAAATCAAGATACCTTATTACTGACACTGATAATAGCAAATTTTCCAGAATTTAAATTTAATTTTTAGTTTCCTCAATATTACCATTTCTGTAGAAATGCAATATCCTGTTTCATAAGAAATGGAAACATAGTTTTAAAATATTGTTGAAATTGTATCCTTGAAAAAGTCTATTTTTTAGAAAATGTTATACAAACTATACTATAGCACACATGTCTGGATTGACAATGCAAAAAGCATAATTTAGTCTAATTCTGAATGACAGTTGCTATTTATGCTGCTGTTTTTTTTAATGTAAATAATTGATCATCTCGCCAGAAGTTAATGTCCTGCCTCTTCAAGCCCCATTGAAAGACTCTCTTCTGTTTAAAAGCTACTACACACCTCTACAGCATCACTCTGTTTTTGTTCTTATAAGTGAAGAATGACATTTTTAGATTACAAAAGGAAAGTGTCTTCTTTACACACTTTTCACAAAAAAATGGTAGGATTATACCTTAAAATGAAGTAGGAGAACAGGGGATAAAATCTATCATTTATTGTATCCTAGGATACACCAGGCATTGCACTAAGTATTTTATATGTATTGTCTAGTTTAATCCTCAGAGCGACTTTACGTTGTAGATATGGTAATCCCTTCTCAAGGATGAGGAAATGGAAACGAATTCTCTGGTAGCACTGTTGTGCCAAGGGCGATACAGCATGGAAATGGAGGGAGACCTGGCAGGGATGACTAGCAGCAACAATGGAGTATAAACGGTGGATAACTTTGCTCTGAGTGTAGAGTGAGGGTTTTCCATATGAGTTAAAATAAGGATATACATGCTTAAGTAAATGTAATAAATAAATTGGGCTTTTGGTTTTTACTTAAAAATATATAAAGAACCTGAGTCTATGTATTTTGGTTCTACATACAAATGTATGATTTGGGTTCAAGCAATTGGTGGTTTCTCTGCTAAGTAAAATTATTGCTTTTTAAATCCATTATCCCACCATGACCCAAATGCCTTCTTGAGAACACAATGTACATAATCAAAGTCTGGTTTCAAAAAAAAAAAAAAAAGGAGCCAGAATCTAAATTTCCAAACATTAGAAGGGAAGACGATCCTGGGGATCAAAGCTGGTCAATGTCACCTGAGAGTAAAGAGACTGACAAAATTGACCTGCAGACCAAACCATCGTTCTTCCTACACTGAGGCCACTTAAACCTTTTCTTTTTCATGGGATTTGGGATAAATTTGAAATGCTGAAATGCCTTGCTTCTCTCTGGACTAATACTTATACTTTATTCTGTAGAATAAACTCCTCATAATAGTAACACTGTATGAACTCTCTTACTATACTGAGCACCACAGAATCTAAAACATGTGTAGTAGTAAACTTTAATCCATATTATAAAAGGCACATTAAAGGGTTATTGGCTAACACTAATTTAAAAAATGACTCACTTCAAATAATCATTGAATACTAATAAGCTGCCTGATAGATATTACACTTTTTCATGTCCCTAAAATAGGTTTTTTAACACTTTTTTTTCAATTGAGAGTGCTAAGGATATCCTTGAAAAGCCCTAAAGGTTTTCTAGTGAGAGATTCAGGTAAATTTCAGTTTATCCTTATCTACACACCTCATTTTTTTAAAGTAGCTGCAAAATAACTTAATGATGAAACAGGTATGTCCATAACATTGCCTGGTTTCTAAAAGAAAAGTAGTAGGCAAACGAAATAAGCAAAAATAGCAAAAGTTAAAGAAGGATAATTGCACACCTTACCTAGTCCCAAGATATTGCAAGATCAAATTGAATGAAAAGAGATAAACTATGTTTTTGAAAACATACATCAGCTATTGCTTTATTTAAGAAATCACCTGCTGCCTCAGTTTTACAAATTTAAGTTTGTCACAACAGGAGCAACAAAATCAAAAATAACAAAATAGAAGTATGTGTCTTTGACTTTCATTCTAATTTTACTAACTTTATTCACAGAAAGATTTTCCTATTCTGCTCTTTACTTGTTATTGGCAAGTTTATGGTTCTTTTTTGCACCCATCTTCTATAAATTGCCAGCTTAAAAGCAAGAAATTTCTGAGAACTCTGGCACAAGTGGAGCGAATGAAAAGGGTGCAGGAATACAAAAGGATTTACTTACCATGGGTCTAATGAAATCTGATAAAACTTCCTGGGAACTTCAGGATAATTTTCTCATTAATTAAGATCAAATATGGAAATGCATGCTAAGGGATTTCAGGAGTTGTGTTAATGAAGGCACGGAAATTTTTGATGTCTCCATAGAAAAGGAAAATAATATTATGACATAGAGGAGTGTTTTTTTTTTTTTTTTTAATGCCATCACACACAACCTTGGGCAAATGAACCAACAAAAGATACAAATAACTTAAGTTTACACTTAGCATGGAAAAAGAAACTTTAATTATACAAAAGTCTTTTTAAGATATCAAGCATCATATCAGAGCTGGATAAAATGATTTTTCCCTTAAGCTTATTTTCTTAAAGACAGTACGTATCAGACACTGTAAAGCTTTTTTTGTTTTAACATTACAAAATGCCTGTAGAGAATGGAGCCCTAACATGTTGGTGATCTCATTTTTAACAGTGTATAATTTAGACCCTGGGAATTTGACATAAAGAAAAAGATTTCAGTGTTGTAGTGGAACATCATTTTAAATGTCAAAAATCCTCAGAGGACTTGGTA
The DNA here is from genome assembly GCA_023783475.1 of Daubentonia madagascariensis. Taxonomy (NCBI): domain Eukaryota; kingdom Metazoa; phylum Chordata; class Mammalia; order Primates; family Daubentoniidae; genus Daubentonia; species Daubentonia madagascariensis. Next base: position 14,569,128 of record JAKFHU010001684.1, on the reverse strand, counting down.
ACAAGAGCCATTCAGTACCAAATATTCCATGTACTGTGATATACTGAGAACTGTTCACTAATGAGAAGCAGAAAATAGTAAGAAATGAATGTAGGTGCTTCGAACATTTGCTGGTATTGCCAGAGGATTAAAGGGAAACTCTGATCCATATGTTATGGGAATGAAAAGGAAGATACTTGTCTAAAAGAAATTTCTATCAGAATTAACTTAAAATACTTACCTACTCTTGTACTGCTACCTTGCATCTAATTGTTTCAACAGAAGGTTTCACTTTTAAGCAATCTCAACAGGAGATGAACATTTATGCCAATAAATATCTAAGACCTTAAATAATTGCTCTTGGCTGGCTAAATCAATAAAGAGAATTATTAGTCCAAATAAAAGAAGGAGATATAGTGATTGTGTGATATATTCTAGAAATTTGCAAGCTATCATTAATTTAAACATCATAAATAAGAATGAACCAAATAAATTAAGGATTATTGAACTCACTTATTACAAAATGGGAAGATTAGTCCTAGAAAATATTCCCATCCTCAATACACAGCCTATGTAAATCTTACTTCTAATTTATAAATATATAATTGGTATAAATACATTTTTCTCCAAAATATTTTTCTGAAAATTTATATCCTCTTCCCATAAAAAGTCCATTAAAATACATCTTGTGTACTTGATATATTTAATAATGCTATATGTAGAAGTGACCCACCCTCCTTATCTTATACTTTAGAGAAAAAAGTTTAAAAATTAACAGAAGATATTTTTGATTGAATGAAAAGAAAGAACATTTAAGTATGGCATGATAAAACTTGAGAACAAAAACTCAGTGGATAATATACAATAAAAGATAAACAATAGAAATTTCTTATAACAGGAAATAAAACACCTAATATTTAAAAGACATAAAGATATAAAAAATAAATAAGTTCTTACTAAAAATAGAAAGTTCTTATCTTAAAAGATAAATGGGAAATTCTTACGAATGATAGGATCATTTTTTACTTGCCTCTTTGCATCATTATGATAATATGTAAAATATATTTAATGCACTTAGCATTAATGCTATAGAGAAGGAAAAATTTCTTTTCCTTTTACCCTCCTAAATTCATGGCTTGGGCCCCTATAACAGAAGATTGACAGGAGAAAAGCATACAAATTTATTTAATATGAGTTGTACATAACACAGGAGCCTTTATAAGGAAATGAAGACCCAAAGAAACAGTTAAACCTGTTAAACAGTTAACAGCTTTTGTTAGTAGGTTTGATGAAGAGTGGATAGTCATGGAGAGATATGATGAGGCAAATGGGATACGAGCTAAATGTAATAAACCAGAGGAAATTTAGCAGGGTCTGTTTGTTTAGATTCCTTTCTGTGTTCTTGTGTCTTTGGAGATAAGGATGCTTTCTTCTCCCAGGTATAGGGAGAGCACCTCTCACATGAGGGTCTTATGACCTGATTCAGGGGAAGGTCAGATATTTCTTTGTAGGTATTATGATGTGGTTCATTGGAGAAGGGTGGGGGAAGGTCAGGGAGATTTCCTTCACGTGCTGATTTTCAAATTCCTTCAGTTTAAAATATTCAGTATGCCATGGGTAGCATGTCCTGAATCCCATCAATGTCTGATAAGTTTATCATAATGGTAACTACAATGGAGTATCTACTACGGAAGACAAAGGCAGTAGGCTAAGCACTTCAAATACACTTTCATCCTCACAATATAACACATTTAGTATTAAGCCCACTTTAGAGAAGTGGAAAACAAGTTGCAGAAATGATAAAATAATATTTGATGTCAGTTAAATAGAAAGAAGTGAAGCAGGGATTTTAACCAATGCTCTCTGACTTCAAACCCCCTGTTCTTTCCACGCCATACTGCTTCTCACAATTACTTATTCTACAGACATTTATGGTTTATCTAGTGTGAATCATGCATTGTGTTAAGAGCCAGGTACTATGCTAGGTGCTAGGAGCTGAGAAGGCAAAGTATAATATATGCAAAACAGTATATACTTTGTCATCAGACAAACTTGAATTGAAATACAGGTTCTGCCGCTTGCCCACCCACTATATGACCATGGGCTGATTATGTACTTCATGGAGTCTTGGTTCCTCCTCCATAAAGTAGAAATGCAACTTGATCTCCTTCATTGTGTTGTTATAAGGATTATTAGGAGCATTAAGTACTTAGCACAGTGCCAGGCACATGGTATATGCACACAAAATGATGTCTATTATTATTGATACCTAATAGAGTCATTCTGAAGATTAAATGAGTGGACATTATCAAATTCTTGGCACATAAAAAACAGTTTTAATCTTTCCCCTTCTACTAGAGAAAGGCATAATGCATATCTATTGGACCAACTAATTCTGGTTTTCTATGATGCTAAAACCCACAGACAATTAGCATGAAGTTACAGATTTAGCTTAATGAAAACATAATTATTATTGACTAAAATGCTTATGAATCCAGTCTATGTTTTGTAGGTTACATGAAAATAAGTAAATAGGAAATCATTATCTAGAGGAGGTCCTTCTGCTCAAGAGAAAAATATTCTTGCTTTTTTGCTTCACATGTCAAGACCAGAAATATTGAGTTTAACTTATTTGGATTCTATAAACAATAAATATTTATTGAATGAATATATGGTTCTCCTTTCAAGTTATCTGTGTGTGTGTGTGTGTGTGTGTGTGTGTATGTGTGTTTGTGTGTATGTTTCCAAATTAGGTTAATTCAAGAGGAATACATATATATGAGAAAGAACAGATAAGGAAGAGAGAATAGTGAAGGGTACAAGAATATGCCACCTAAAATATGCCTCTTTGGCATCTGGATTATTTTGAGCTTATGAACATCAAGAAGAGGTAGACCTAGGAAAAGCTCTAAAAAAAAAGGGCACACATTTTCCTTTTGTGAAGAAAATATTCACTTGTGAAAGTGTCTCCCTCTCCCCAACCAGGAAGAGGAGGACTCTTAACAACTCATCAACAGAGAAAGAACCAACATAAATTTGCACAACAAACCTTACTAAACAACCCTTGTTTAACCTACTTTTCCTGAGCACCTTCCCATAATTCGACTTTCCCACTCCCAAGCCCCAAACCTCTTTTTCTTTGTTTAGCCTAAGATGGTATATAAGCCCAAGTTCTAACCACCCCTTTGAGTTGCTCCTCATTGGGTGCTCCCATGTGTATGCACGATGCACATCTTAATAAACTTCTGTTTGTTTTTCTCTTTTTAATCTGTCTTTGGCCAGTCTAACTTACCCAGCCAGAGAATTTAAGATGAGGAGGAAAAAAGAGATTGGTTTGCCTTCCTTACAGTTTTTTAGGAAAAAGGAACATTTTGACCTTGGGAAAATTCTTCTATCTTAACTTGTAATCAATAAAAAGTGTTTGGTTCTGTATGGTTGTGGCCCTTTAGTAACGGAGAATGTGTCTGGCAAAGTGTTAGAAGAGCTGGATCTGAATCTGCCTTTGCCACCAAGTCTCTTTATTTCTGTGGTCCTCTTTTTGTGAGAATAATAATAGTGTCTAATATGTATTGAGCAATTACCATAAGTCAGCCTCTTTATATCTATTAAATAATTTATCCTTCTAAACAGAGATTGGTACAGATAAAGAGCCATTGGTACCGAGGTTTTTTTTTTTTTTAATGTCCTGAGTTCAAAGCTAGTTTATACTGGAGTTCGGATTAGAATCCAAAGAGTCTAGCAACAGAGTTTCACCGTCAACTGCAAAGGAGGAAAAATTATCTCCTTCTATACTTCTGGGTTCTTTGGCTGATCTGTGAATTAAATCGACATACGACAGATTAACAGGAGAAAAATAATTTTAATTACATCTGTATGCATGAGAGAGTCCCACAAAAATATGAGACTCAAAGAAGCCAGATGAATGAGCTTACATATCATCCTCAGCTACAGAAAGAATAGGGTTTTGAGGCTTCTGGTGGGTGGTGGAGGCAGATTGTAGGTGGGTAAGGGGAAAGGCCTGGTTAAGACAAGATAGCCAGTAAAAGCATTATAAAACAAAGGTAAGGTTTGTTATGAAAATTAAAGTCCATAATTAAGAGTCTGTTGATTAAGAGTCTCCAGTGATTTAGTCATCTTCTCTTCCTGGTGCAGAGAAGGGGATACTCTTACAAATGGAGATTTCCTTTATATATGTAAATTTATTTCTTTTACAAATGGGCGATTTTTCAGAGCCAAACCTCTATCTGTAGTTCCTCAAAATAACCAGTTCAAAATAATCAATATGCAAAAGAGGTGTATTTTAGGGTAGCACATTCTGGTTTCCTATAGTTGTATTTTGGGGTAGCATGTCCTGAGTCCCAATACAACTAATACACCATGTATAAAAATGAAAGAGTCATTCTAGGTGGGCTCAATTACTTCCGTCCAGCACATTCTTTGAGTTTATGTGGGTATGAAAAATGACTTAACATAAAGTTGACTAACTACAAATGTGGAAATTATTTTAACTCACAATCTTCACAAATATAAATTCTGGTTCTCAAATTCCCACTTATTAGTTGGAATAGATTCTCTAATTCTTAAGAACAATTCTCATAGTGTTACTGAAAGCTCAGCACTTGTCCTCAAGGCCAAAGAATGAGAACAAGTCGTTTTGGGAGGAGGAAAGAGAAGTTTTATTACTTTGCCAGCAAAAGAGGAAAAATGGCAGATCTTCTCATCTCAAAATCCGAATTTCCTGAACATAAGTAGAAACACAGATCCTTTAAAGGGAGGGCCCCTCAGTTCTAGGCTATTGTGGTTTACTATTCTAGTCTTCCTATCTCTGCCAAAGACAAAGCCCGTGAACTCTGCCAGCCTCCCACCTGGGGGGGCTGGTGCAGCCTGGGATTGCTGAGTTATCTCTTTTAACAAAGGATTTAACCTGCCTCAGGGATTCAGGCCAGGCTACAGTTCCCAAAAGAGTGGGGGAAGTTTTAAAGAGGCAGAAAACATTTTTTTTCAGGCCCTTCCCTCTGTTACAATAGGATATTTTTGTTTTACTTTCACGGAATAACTCTCATACTCTTCTCCTAATGGGTATTTTTACTCTTATATAGGGAAATGGTTTCTCTTCCTGTAGAGCTTTCCTTCTTTAATGTCAATATGGTTTGTTGTTGTTGTTATAGATTTAAAACCTTTTATTATATTTTTTGTTTGTCCATTGCTTGTTAGCCCCTGGCAATATTTACAAAATTGAGGAAAAAGACAACATGAACAGGCGTATCACACACACAATTTATAAATGAATCAATCCAGAGTTTCAGATGCCAAAGTTTGTTGCCACCATTGATAGTTTTAGCCATATTCCTGAGAATTGGGGGAGGGTAGGAGGAGGAATTGTGCCACTTTAATCTTCATTCATTTTTCACTTTTATTCTGTTAATTCATAATGTGAGTGAAACCTGTATTTTAAAAGGAAAAAAAAAGGGTAGCATATTCACTCTCTCTAGGTGTATGCAAACCACTTGAAACCAATTAGGTGTCAACAGAATTGTTAATTATCCTGGGGTCACCACCTTTTGTGAAGCCTTTCAGAGTAAAAGGGAGGTGTGGCTTAGCTCACAGCAGGTTCAAACAGCTCTGTAATTGACAAATTTTATACTCAGCAGTTGGGTTGGCTGGAGAGGTTAAGTCACATTTACTCTTCTTCACAGGAGAAAATGGATGGACCTTTACATTTATCATTCATTCATTCATTCTTTTATATTAATATATTAATTTCATATTATTACATATTACATTAATATGTAATAAGTTTATGATTTCTTTTGAATGAAGCAATACTTTTAAAATTTGCCAGTTTAAATTTCTAATAGATCTTATATTGATAAATATAATCTACATATACAGAAGCTCCTTAGGGTTTTAGGCGAGGAAATATACAGTTCTGATGTCCCATCTTGGTCACCAGAGCTGTAGGAGAGGAAAAGTAATTTTCTCTCTACCCTTTCTAGTTCTTAGCTGGGACCCCCTGGAACAAAAGACAGATTAACAAAAGAAAAACAACCAGAAGTTTGTTAATACGTATACCTCATGTATGTATATACATAGGAGATACCCGGAAAAATGAGTAAATCTCAAAAGGTGGCTTAAAATTCAGGCTTATATTCCATTTTCAGTTGGAACCAGGAAAGAAGAGTGTTAGGGAGGTCAGCAATGGGGAGGAGACTCAGAAAGGCATAGTAAATAAAAGTAGAGTTTGTTATGCAGATTTAAGTCAGTTTCTTCTCCATTTTTAAAAGTTTCTTGTGATTTAGAATCATCCTTCTCTTCAGGAGACACCCTTAAAACTGGAGATTTTCTTGATAGATGTAACTTACCTTTACAAAAGGATAACGTCTACTCTGTTTTTAGAGCTTCTCCTTTGTCTGAAGTTTCTCAAAATAATCAGCTCACAATAATAATCCTTACTCTGGTCTCCTATAGGCATACTTTGGGGTGACATATTCTGTTCTCCTATAGAGTGCTCAGTATTTTTTAAGAGTATAAAGGGGGCCAGGTGCGGTGGCTCATGCCTACCTATAATCTTAGCACTTTGGGAAGCTAAGGCGTGAAGATTGCTTGAGGTCAGAAGTTCGAGCCCAGGCTGAGCAAGAGCCAGACTCTGTCTTTACAAAAAGTAGAAAACTTAGCTGGGCATGGTGGTACATACCTGTAGTCCCAGATACCCAGGAGGCTGAGGCAGGAGGATGGCTTGAGCCCTGGACTTTGAGGTTGCTGTGAGCTGTGATGATGCCACTGCACTCTAGCCAGGTTGACAAAGTGAGACTCTGTCTCAAAAAAAAAAAAGAAAAGAAAAAAAAGAGTGTAAAGGGATCACAAGGCAAAGAAGTTTAAAAACTGCCTGGATAAAATAATGTATGGAAAGGGGCTTTGTAACTGTGAAGTATCATGTAAGTAAAAATTGTTAAAAATAATCATTGCATTAGAATGAAGTCAACATTTGTGAATTGACTCGTATAATTTAGCTCTTCCCTGCTTTGCGTGTTCCAACCTATTTCAGCGCAAATATTCATAACAAAACCTGTTCTTACGTAGGGTTAGGAACAGGGATCTGCTGACCTATATACATACATTTAAGAAGTAATAAGACATTGATAAATAATGGCAGAAGAGTTAAATGAAATTCAAGTCTACATAATTAACCCAAAGCTACTGAATTATTTAGGATGTAAAGAGTCTCGATATTCTGACACTTTCTCTCTGGGGGAAATGCCATATTAGTGACAAGTAAGTCCCTGTCACTTAGAGAAGTGAAGGGTTCAAGAATGGGGGTATTCATTCCCTTCGCCTCTTGCTCTGGGAGTTTGAGGACATTGGCTCAGCAAACTAGGTACTCTTACATGGTATTTTGAATCCTAAGACAATAAAGCAAAGGCACAGAGAGAAATGGAAAATTCACAGCAGTGGTGGCAGGGTTGAAAATACAGTTGTGGGCTAGTAAGTGTCCACCCTGTGGCAGTGGTGCCAGATGTGGTGGCAATGAGTGTCCACTGACGGTGGCCTTAGTGCCAAAGACATAATCTTGGCTCTGTTCTCATCAGCCTAGTCTCTATTGGTTCAAATTCAAATTCTGAGTCTTATTCTATACCTTCCTATGAATGCTGCAATTACCTTATCCTTCCAGTTAAATTATTTGATTGTTTAACCAGATTTGGGTTTTCTATAGTTTGCTACCCAGAACCCTAAAAATACTGGCTACTTAATTAGATAGATTTGGGCATTTGATTCCAGTTCTGCTATATTTAAGCTGTGTGAACTTAGGCAAATTATTTCATCTCCAAAAAAATAAAAAGAATAATAATTGTCTCTTTAATTTTGGTTTATTGATATGTGTGTTGGGAATATTGTTATGGAGACCAAATGAGATAGCACATCGAAAACTTAGCACAGTATACACTTGCCATGGAATTGAAATACGATCAGAGAAAAGTACATATCAGAAGTAGAATTAGTCAAGATTAATATGAGTGAATATAGACAATAGGACATTACTCTAATATTGTTGCAACATACCCTTTCCTGAGGGCACATGTAGAACTTAACAAAAAATAACCAGTGATTTTTTCACTTTACTCCTCTTATCCACTTCTGCTGGCATATCAAATCATTACTTCTTCTTTGTACACAGAGCTCATTCTAATATTGTATTTCCAAGCAGTAATATTGGTATTTTGGTGGGACAAGTCTTTATTGCACTGGGTTGTCTCAAGCATGGCAGTAATTTATCATCACCAACCATTGTCCAAGTAGGGCCCAAAGAAAAGTTTTCCCTCTGTCTTCTAAAAGTTCACTGAAAATGAACAAAAGGCAGATTAAGGAAGAAAAAGACACACAAAATCTATTTTAATGTGCATATAGACATGGGAGCTCTATACAAAGTAAGAGACTCAAAGAGGGGCCAGATGGCTGGTGCTTAAGTATTCTCTTCCTAGGGGAGAAATGTACAGACTGAGGAGGCAGACATCATTTTGTAAATGATTTTCTGGAAACTGGATAGGACAAGTTATGAAAGGTGAGGGGCAGAAGTCCACAGGAATAAAAGTTGTCTTATTATGCAAATAAAGTCCCCCAGGTAATCTACAGGAGATGCTCTCAGAAGAACAGATGAAAATTCTCTCTGGGTGAGGTGAGGACTCCCAGTCTCTTCTCTTCTCTGGTGGTTAAGTTTTCCTGCTTATTTGTTGAGATTCCTAGGGAGAGAGTTCTAAGACAGTCGCATTTGTTTTGGAAGAAAGCTTTCTTAGATAAAGAAATCCCAGAAAGAATCCCTCCTGGTGCTTCAGGAAAGAGGATCAGGGAGACAAGGATGTGGAGATCAGAGAGAGAACTGAATTCTGAGGCTTATTTCTGAGGCCTTTCGATTTGTAAAGCTAAAGCACTGAGCGTGCTAAGGTGCTATATTTGAGAGAACCGTTTTCTGTGCCCAACATTCACCAAATGTCAATAGCTCCCTAAACTTATGACAACCCAAAACATCTACAGGGGACAGTTTTCTACCCAGTGGAGAATGACTGCAAGTCTTAATTATTCCACAAGAACATTAGCACAGTGATCTGTTTTAAAATATTTCTAAACAATTAGGTATAGTAAAGGGAACATACTTATTAAAAGTGGTAATGTTCCTAGACTGAAAGTTAATATTTTGAGGAACTAAATATTGCAACTCATAATGATCTTAGCAGATTAAAAAAATTGACAAATAAATAGAATTATTAGACTATGTACAAGTTGAAAGTCAATGAAGAAAACCATATTCATAATATTGTGAAAGACTCTAGGAAATCACAGCCCAGTTTTTTTCCAAAGTTGATGTGCTTTAGAATTGCCTACAGGCTTAATATAAATATGGGCACTAACCTCTTATTTCAGAATTATTAAATTAGAATCCTAGAGATTGGGCCTGGGCACATATATTTTTACACTATAGCATATTGTTTATAAATGTTGAGTGTTTTAAAGTTAATGGATTTTTGTGGGTTTCACTAATTCAACATAAATAATAAATTGTTTCTATAACACATTTAATCAGCACCTACAATGTGACAAGCAGTGTCCTATGGACTAAGGGTATAAAGATGAAAAACAAATAGCCCTGGATTCCAAAGGCTCACTGCTTAGTTGTAGGAAACAGTCATTAAATAGTTGATGTATGGTGACATGGTAAAAGTTTCAAAAGCTGCTAAAAAGGGAAGGGAGCAAGTATACACAAAGCAATGACAGGTACTATTTCCTAGAGAATTTGATGAAGTTCAGTTAGGGATAGATATGAATTAGTATGGCAGATCATGGAAGAATATTGTTCTTCATACAAAATAAGTTTGTGCTACCTACATGGAACAGTTGACTTTGAGTAATTATAAAAGAATGGCATCTGTATTAGTCAGTAGATTTGAGGTTAATATAAATGCAGGTACTATTTATTCTGTTGTTTTGACCAATTAACTGAAAAACAAATTTAAATTCAGATGCACCTTAACTTGGAAATTGAAAGCAGATATAGTAGAAATAATATTTTCTACAACAAATAGGTGTTTATTCAGTTAGGAAAGCAAAACTGAATTTTCATAGAAAGTTATTGCACTTTTGCCCAGTGAACTATATGACAACTTTTTCTTCCTTCCTTCTTTTTTTCCATGTCAGTTTATAGTACCATATTATAAAGCAGAACATTAAGCACACACCTAAGTTAGAATGAAAACAGCACTGAAAGAAACTGACATTTTTAGAAAAATTATAGAGATAAATAGGTCTATATACAGACAGATATATCCAAATTTAACTATAGTTTGTCCCCTGATATGCAAAAAAAAAAAAAGAAAGAAAGAAAATACTGCCCATATAAGTGCCTAAACACTACTTCTTCAATCATTTCCATGAGTTACAAACACCCCTTTTAAATGCAATTGTTCATCTAAAGGACAAATAATCTTAACATAAGAAAATATTGCTTTTTAGCAATTAGCAAACAAAGAACGATTCTTAATGAGTAAACATATAGATGAATTATACTTATCTTCTTTTTTGTAAAATTTTATAATAGATAAAATTTCACAATTTTTTTTCAATGTATGTTTTTTACAAAAAGTAGGAAGGTTGGTACCATGTGAGACAGCCACACATATATGTTGGGACATCATACCTCCTGGAGAATATAATGAAAATAATAAGCACATTCCCCCAAAAAAATGCACAAACACATAGAATATGGATATCACATTGAGGGGTTCACAGAGGCCTTAATATCTGTTCGTGTTAAGAATCCTCATACATGGAAAGAATATGGACTTTGGATTCATCTAGGGATAGATTTCAGAACTTACTATCTGCCTGACTGTAGACAAGTTACTCTTTCTCTCTGGGCTTCAGTGTTCTCGTCTGTTAAACTGCAATAAGGATTATATCAACTTGATGAAATTGCTGTCGAGATTAAATGAGATAATATATGCAAAGCACTTAGCACAATGCTAGGCCTAGAGTAAGATCTCAGCATGTCAGCTGCTATCATCTTCATAATAATTAGTTAGACTAAAATTAGTACCACATCATAGATTTATAAAGAGTAAATGAGACAGAGTATATAAAATATGCAGTTGTTCATAGTAAATGTTCAGTAGACATTAGACACTATCATCAAGATTTTGGTTTATTTCCTATAATATAAACTCAAGAAAATGGATATTGTTGCTCCCTCTGTGTTACAGCTTAAGTCTTTCTTCTCTGTAGTACAACAATGGAGCTTTATAAATCACTCTGGATTTTGGCAAGAAGTAAATTTTTAAACTTAAGTGTGCTGAAGAATAATTTTCAGGCAGTTATAAATGTAGTTCTCATGCAAATATAAAATGAACAGATGTCAAAAATTTCATTAAACTCATTAATGAAGGAACTAGTAAAATGTTAAAACCAATTCAATATAGATTTTGAAGAGCAAAGATACAGCCAAGAATGTCGAAATAAATTTTCTAAGAGATGTAAAATTGGTTAATATCCTATAGGACAACATAGTATAATAATTGTTGTTATCTTTTCTACAGAGCAAAAAATTACTTGTATATTATCCAGACAAAATTTATTTGCATTGACACAGATAAGAATCACTTTCATTACTATCAGTTTTTTATAACAACTTCTATCACTATGAGTTCTAGTCCATATAAATTCAATTAAAGGTGAATGACCCTACAGAATCAGATCATCTCTGAAAGGTTTGCAAGATAAGACCCAGCACTTCTCTGAAAGGACACTCAGTCTCTTTTGCCCATTTCTCTTGAACAATTTTTTTTTTTCAAACAAGCACTCTTCTGAATACTGCCTCTTTCAAGGAAAAGTTATTTATTCTATGACAATTTTACAATACAAATTAAATATCCCCCCATCCATACCAATGTATGTATGTTTATTGACTTCTTTTTAATATTTTTGCCAATTTCTTTTTTTAGCTTTATTTATTTATTATTAGTATATAAAAAACTGCACATAACACATATAGTTTTGAGTTTCAGCTAACACTAGTGTTATCATCACCAAAATTCAGGTAATAACTAAATGTTCTTATTGTAGAAAGAATAGACAATTTTTTAAAGAAGTTTTAAGTTCACAGCAAAATTGGGCAGAAAGTACAGAGGTTTCCCATGTATCTTCTGCTCCCACATACTCACAGCCTCCTCAACTATCAAAATACTGCACCATAGTGGTATGTTGGTTATAATCAGTGAACCTCTTTGACACATTTCTTACCACCCAAATTCCATTGTTTACATTAGGGTTCATTCTTGGTGGTGTACACTCTATGAGTTTTGACAAATGTATAATTACAGGTATCCACCATTGTACTATCATGCAAAGTGTTTTTTCTACCCTAAAAATCCTCTGTGCTTCACCCATTCATCCCTCTCTTCCTCCAACCCCTGGCAACCACTGATATTTTTACTATCTCCATAGGTTTGCCTTTCCAGAATGTCATATAATTGGAATAATACAGTATATAGACTTTTCATATAGTCTTCTTTCACTTACTAATATGCGTGTAAGTTTCCTTCATGTCTTTCAATGGTTTGACATCATTTCTTTTTAGTGCTGAATAATATTCCATTGTCTGGATGTACCACAGTTCATCTACTGAAGGACATCTTGGTAGTTTGCAAGTTTTGACAATTATAAATAAAGCTGCTGTAAACATTTATGTCCATGTTTTTGTGTGGACATAAGTTTTCAACTCCTTTGGGTAAATACCAAGAACTGTGACTACTGGATCATATAGTAAAAGTATGTTTAGTTTCATAAGAATCTGCAAAACTGTCTCCCAAAGTGGCTGTACCATCCTACATCCCTACCAGCAACAAGAGTTTCTGTTACTCTACATCCTATCCAGCATTTGATGTTGTCAACGTTTTGGACTTTGGCCATTATAAAAGGTGTGTAATGGTATCTCACTGTTGTTCTAATTTGCAGTTTCCTAATGACATATGATGTAGAGCATCTGTCTTTTCATAGGCTTATTTGGCACGTGTGTATCTTCTTTGGTGAGTTTTCTGTTCATGTCTTTGGTCCATTTCTTTAATCAGGTTTTTCATTTTCTTCTATTAATATTAAAAGTTCCTTGTATGTTTTGGATGAAAGTACTTTCTCAGATATGTCTTTCACCAAGATTTCCTGCCAGTCTGTGCCTTTTTGTCTCCTTTTTTTTTTTTTTTTTTTTGACCCTGTCTTTTGAAGAGCACAAGTTGTTAATTTTAGGGAAGTCCAGTCCAGCTTATCAATTATTTCTTTCATGGGACATGCCTTTACTGGTGTACCTAAAAAGTCATTGCTGTATGCAAGGTCATCTAGATTTTCTCCTATGTTATCTTTTAGGAGTTTTATAGCTTTATTTATTTATAGCTTTATAGCTTTATTTAGGTCTGTGATCCATATTGAGTTAATTTTTGTGAAGAAGGTAAAGTCTGTGTGTAGATTCATTTTTTTGCATGTGGATGTTTAGTTGTTCCAGCACCATTTGTTGAAAAAGCTATCTTTGCTCTATTGTATTGCTTCTGTTCCTTTTTCAAAGATCAGTTGACTATATTTATGTGTGTCTATTTCTGGTCTCTCTATTCTATTCCATTTATCCTGCTTAGTGTTCTCTGAGCTTTTTGGATGTGTGGTTTGGTGTCTGACTTTAATTTGGAGTAAATCCTCAGTCATTATTGCTTCAAATATTTCTTCTGTTCATTTTCCTCTTTCTTCTCCTTCTGGTATTCCCATAAGGCATAAGTTACACTTTATGTAGTTGCCCCACAGGTCTTGGATATTCTGTTCTGTTGGGTTTTTTAAGTCTTTTGTTCTCTTTGCTTTTCCATTTTGGAAGTGTCTATTGACATATCCTCAAGCACAGAGATTCTTTCCTCAACCATGTCTAGTTTGCTAATGAATCCATCAAAGGCATTCTTCACTTCTGTTGCAGTGTTTTTTGATCTCTGGCATTTCTTCTTCTTTTTTTTCTTCTTAGCATTTCCATCTCCCTGCTTACTTTTCCCATCTGTTCTTGTACGTTGTCTATCTTATCCATTAGTGCTCTTAGCATATTAATCATAGTTGTTTTATAGTCTTCGTCTGATAATGCCAACATCCCTGTTATATATAAGTCTGGTTCTGATGCTTGCTCTGTCTTTTAAAGTGTTTTTGCTTTTTGTGTGTCCTGTACATTATTCTTGATAGCCAAATGTGATATGCTAAGTAGAAGGATCTGCTGTAAATAGGCTTTTAGTAACGTGGTTGCAAGGTGGGGAGAGGGGAAGAGTTCTTTCGTCCTGTGATTCGGCCTCGGTCTTTTAGGGAGCCTGTGCCACTGAACTGGGGGCTTCACAAGTGCTTCTCCTCCTTTAGTTGGGACAGGATGGCTAGAAGGGACTGGAGCTGAGTATGTTCCTTCCCCCAGGTAGAGTAGGTTCTGGTAAAATACATTCTCCTGAGGGCAGGCCTTTTTAAGAAAAACAGAATTCTCTGGAATATATCAAAATGTTTCCTTTTCTCCACCCCTTGCCAGAAATACAAAGAGATTTGTCTCTGATACTCACTATGAGCACCTAGTTGAACTCCTGGAGGTAAAATTCACAAAAGTGTGTCCCTCCCTCCTTGACGGAGTCCCCCTGAAGTTTTTAATTCTTAGACTTGTCCACGCTGAGCCTCCAGAAATTTGTCATTTAGTTTTTAGGCTTCCCTGCCTGACGCTGGCTTTCACAGAGATTTTTGCTCATGGGTTTCTGCCGGTCTGTCACCAATTTGGGGGTTAGTGGTTTGACTTGTGACTTTGTTTTTTGATAAATCTATGAAGAGTTGTTGATTTTTCAGTTTGTTTGACTTTTTACTTATTGCTGGGACAGAATGAAGACTTCCAAGCTCCTCACATGCTGGATGGGATTTTCCCCTATTTTTTTTACTGTGGTTTCACCTGCGGATTTCGTGTCAAGCATTCCCACTTGTAGGTAGCCCACACATTTTCTCCAAATTGACCCAGCATTGCCATTGCCACTTCTAGAACTGGCAAAAAAAATTTTACTAATCTAAATATTCTGTCTTTCTGGTTAAATATCATAGGAATACTGTGACTAAGGGGAAAATGTAACGAATATGGCATCTATTTTTTTCCACAGAGAGTTATCAATGTGAGGGAAAAACAATGTATTTAACAACCACTTCTTCGTTCATTGGTACTAAATACTGTCCATCTCTTTAAACATCATATCAGCTTATGGGACCCATGATAAAGTTAATTCTATTCTCAACTGTTTTGGAAAGCAGTTTGTTAAGCAGAGAAAAACTGAGCTGTGAATTAAAACTTCTAATGTGACACTAGAGACACATAGAATTTTTTCCAGATAATAGAGAATATTAATGTATTTAAATTTTATTAAGCATGTCAGTGGGAATAATTTCATAGTGATATATCTAATTTCAATGCCTTCAGCGAAACAGCTTTGTCTCTTGTTTTTGTGTGTTTTTTGTGTGTTTGTAGCTTAACACATAGATGTCATTTTCTCTATTTTAAAATATTCAGACACCTGCAATAACACAGAGTCATAAAGCTCTTTTATATCAAGTTATTCATCCCTCAGCTTGTTTTTATTATAGGTCTATTGGAAGATTTCCACCCTCAACCCTATTCTTTTAGCAGTTAATTAAAATATTCTTGCTATTGAAATGCACTGTATAGTCCCTATAAATTAGGGGATGTCAAATATTGTAGTATTCTTAGAGTAGCTAAGATTCTACTGTTTTTTTTTTAATTCCCACTATTTCATACTTGCTGCAATTTAGAAAAATTGCTGATGCATCAATTAATGCAAATTGTATAAAGGCTTCTATAATTTGAGCTTAAAATGCCAGATCCAGCCATGGAGCTTTGTATTTTCATAAGCTGCAAGTTAAAATACTGGGTTCAATTTTCATTTACCTAATGTTCCCCAGTAATAAAGACATGTCTATTAGGGACATCTGTTACAATTTGGTAACCTCTAATTTTAATGGGAAATAATAGAGTTCATGTCTGTAAGATTAGAGGTTATGGACTAGGTCTTTACACTGGTTTGGCGTCCTTGATGTAATGTTCTGCCAGCCAACCTAATCTATTCACAGAAGGCCCAACGTCTTGGTTCCACTGGCCAAAAAGAAAGAAAAAGAAAGAAAAAACTTTTCTGTCTTGTCACTTTGATCATCATTGCGTTGTCAAAAATCTGTCACCACCTACTAGAAAATAATATTTTGCTTCTCTTTTTAAAAAGCACATACGTAAAGAGACAAGAAACCAGTGAATAATTACACAGTAAAATGTACTCTGCCAACTGACTATGAGGGGCAGGAAAAAGGCAGAAGAGAGTAGAAGAGCAGAGAAAAAGGTAGAGATGAAAGTCTCTGAAGCTCTGTATAGTCCCCAAGGCCCCCAGTGGAGCCCATGGCCTCCTACTGATGTTTAGGTTTTCAATATTTTTCTCTTGGTAGGGGGTGGGGGGCAGGGGTGAGAGAGACAAAACCTTTGCCTCCTCTGCCCTCTCTTAAACTGACAGCCTATAGATAGTGAAGAGAATGCATCTGAGAAAACAATTATATCTGTCAACTTTAGCAATTGTAACAATGAAATCCTGGGTTTTTTTTATTCAAGCCAAACTTCAGCATTCCTTTTGAATCCAAGTCCTTAATGGCATTTATAACTCTCACGGGTGTTTATTTTAGCTGAATATCTTGCATTTGCTGTGCCAAGAACAATCCCGAGTAAAAAAGATTCCTGTCACTTTATTCAGATTTCAACAAAAAGCACACAAGCCAGTAAATCACTAAATGGAACTACCAACTTCCTATGACATGCATGAATAATGCCTTAGCAGTCAGCTCACCGGAAAGATTAGAACGGGAGTGAATAAAACCCTGTAAAAGTGTGCCTACACAAGCTGAGCCCAGAACTCTATCAAAATCAATTTCTCCCATTTGACATCTGAGTATTTTGAAATGTTCTAACAGAAAGCAACAGAATCAAATTTCTTTCCAACTTGCTTTCTGCATACAGGAAGAATTATGGCAACTAAACTCACCAGGTTTTAAGTGTCACTGAAAGTCCAGTGTTAACTTGAGACTACCTTGTTGGAGAAAAACAAAGACGAAGGCAAAAATTTGGTGTTGAACACCTAGATTGACAAAAATTGAGCAAGTCATGTTTCACATAAATATGTTTTTTTCTTTAGTTGGGGAAAGTTGGAAATGTCCTTGATCCAGTTTTTTATTAGAGTGTAAGAGGGGAAGGTAAATTGTTCATGCAGATTACCCTAAGACAGTAACAAGATATGGGACTTTCAGTATGTGTAGAGAGTTGAATATATTTTACTATGATCAGTCCTCTAATAACAGTCCTTACTTACAAGCTCATTCATCAAAACCATAAGAAAGTCCCAGGTACAGGTTTCTCTATGTTCTTTACATTCCTATTGAAGGAAATAGAAGTCACTTAAATGCATTTAAATGTGTTCTTTTTGCTTTTCAGTCAGACTGTGCTTTCAGGTACCTTCACTTTCTAAATATGATGAACCCAGAGTTAAGCCGTTACATGTTGTCACCAAATTTATAAATGGCCATCTTTCATATTTATAAATGAACATCCCTTTTTGTGTTTTGTTCACCCCCAAAATATTTTAATCTTAAATTAATTATCCCCTACCCAAAAGACAAAGAAATTTTCAGATCCTAGAGAAGAAATGAGATGAATTTTTTATGGCATAGCTAATCAAACACATTTCTATTGGATTTTCAAGTATTTTAATTCTTCTTGAAGTATTCCTAACCACCCCTCCCCACCAAATGTGTTTTGTTGAGTTTATTTCAAAATGATTTAATAGTAATAAAATCTAGGGTTTTCATAGTTTACTAATTAGCATTCTTATCTTGGATGCATGAAAGACTTGATCTATCTTTTTTTGTTAGTAATAAAACAGAACTTTAAGATTAAAAATAAAGAAGAAAGCTAGGGCATCATTTTTTTCAGGCTCATATAGCTCTATTGGTGATTTATAGGTTAATCAATCATCAATAGAATTAAGGGCCATTTATACTAAACAAATTGCTTATGGCTGCAGCAAATTGTGTTTTGAGATTTAGTGATAAGGACTATAAATTGCCAGTCATGTTATTAGACATATAAATCAGAGAGTTACTGAAAATTGATTAGCTGACTCCAATTTTTCTGAACACACTGTTACTCTAGCTTATTATTTTTCTTTCCTAGGTCAGAGCAGTTCAACTCTACACTAAGTGAAGGAATGTGCATTTCTAATATCTAAGGCTAATACTCAAGAGTTTATTTTGGTTTTCTGTTTTGTCTTGTTTTCATTTCTATAGACATTCTTTGAGATCAAGAAATCCAGATTTTTATATTTATGGGAATATTGCAGTGCTGTTGATTTTTTTTTCCTATTCACTTTCTGCCATGGTCTGAATGTCCCCAAATTCCCAAAATTCATATGCTGAAATTTTAGCCTTTCAATGTGGTGGTGTTAGGAGGAGGGGCCTTTGGGAGGTGATTAGGACATGAGTGCGGAACACTCATGAATAGGTTTTGTGCTTCTAAAAAAAAGTGCCCCTTCTGCTGGGTGAGGTTATGGTGGAAAGAAAACAATCTAATAAGCAGGCCCTCACCAGAATCTGACCATGCTGACAGCCTATTCTCAGCCTTCCAGTACCCAGAACTATGAGAAACATATTTCTATTGTTTGTAAACCACCCAGCCTATGGTGTTTTGTTATAGTAGCCCAAACAGACTAAGACACTATTTCAGTATAATTATTCCAGGTACAAAAACTAATAATTTTTTTAATTGCAAAACATTTTTGAGTTTCATGATGAAACCATCTTATAACAAACCCATAATGAACACAGCCTCTTCCTCCTCCTTTAGCATTTTCCTAAGGTCCCAAATGCATAATCTACTCCTAAGAATAGAGAAATCAGAGAAAAGTAAGGCATACACTATGTATATGTGTGTTGTTATGAGGGCCTTTATGATAATAAGGCATTATTTAAATGATAATATAGCATCCATTTTTAAAAGTGTGCATGTATTATTTGCTTTGTACATGAGTAATTGGTTTAGGAGACTATTCTGGATGCAGAGTTTGAGTTCTGAAATAGTAGGCCAGTTTTCTTGACACTTGTCTTTTTCTCTCTCAATACATCCCATGCAAAGTTACTAGAATATTCTTACATAGGGCTCTCATTTTATTATTGCTGTGATAGAAATTTTCAATGGCTTCTCCATTACCTACAGTATAATTTTCAAGAAATTTTTTTTCTCAAATTAGACTTCACAAACTCTATTATCCAGTCAATTCCGAAAGGTGTCTATTACCTGAACACCCTCTTGCCTGACCTACTATTCCTATCCCTACTCCCTGTGATGGTGCTCTGAACCTCCACCTATTAGTACCGTATCAACCATTCATGGCTCAGCTCAAAGACAACCTTTTCTGGAAATTTTTCCCCATCCTCTTGGAAATCATTGCAAATTAAGTTAGCTCATGTCATTTATTTATACTTCTATTCATGCATTTATCTACTGTATTCTACTTTTTAAATTTCTACTGCAAACTGTATATGCCTTCCTGTAATCTATAACTGGCATCATGTAAATTTTAACAAACTGTTGGTCATTCATAACCTTTTACTCAGCATTTTAGGAATAATATACTTTGTAGTACAGATAAGTGTCATGACCAAATCACTTGCTAGGATTCTATAATACACAGTTATCAAATGCTTTAATTAACCTAGAAACAAACATACCTGCAAATTATTATACAAACTAATTTGAAATTTTCTCATTCTTATCAGATCCATAAATTTAAGATCTTGGAAAGAAAACAATGGGCTGATAAGAGGTGAGAGGATTCAGAGTATGTGACCCAAAATATGCAACTTTGACGTGAGGATTATTTTAAGCTGAAGGCAATTAAAAAGAAACAGAAGAAAAACTCTCTGCCTTCCCCCTGTCTACTAAGAAAGGCAGGAAAATTTTTAACCAGAGGAGACAATTCTATAAACTAATCAGCCCAGAGATGGCACTAGAGAAATCTACAAAACAAAATTTACTAACTAGTCCTTATCTTCCGTTACTGCTTTCCCACAATTTGCTGTCTTAGAAGCTCAAAGTTCTTTTCCTTTGTCTTGTCACTTTTCTACAAAATTATTTTTCTTTGCTCAGATGCTATTGTAGGAGAAAAGAGGGGTGTTCCCCATGGCCCTCTGGAGGCTTGCTGAAAAATCATCTCAATAAAAGCAGATTAATTAGAAAAAAGGCATACAAATTATTTAATTTGTATACATGGGGACCTTCATAATGAAGACCCAAATATACCAGGGAAATATGTAACAGAGGGAATGCCTTAAAACAAAACCAAACAACAGGAAAAATGTTTTCTGGATCCTTTAAAACTTCCCCCACTTTTGGGAAAATGAAGCCTGCTCCTGACCTTCCCGAGTGTTTGGGAAGGGCCTGGGCACTCGGGTTTTTTTCTGTGTGTTACAGGACATGGCTCAGCATGGGTCCCTAGGCCCTGGCACTGGCCTCCCAGGTGGACGGAGGTCACAGGCTTTGTCTTTGGCAGAGATGGGGAGTGATTAGAATAGTTAACCACAATAGCCTAGAGTTGAGGGCCCTCCCTTAAAAGCTCTGGTGTTTCTCTTTAAGTTCAGGAATTTTGTATTTTAGGATTTGATATTGAATTTGTCCTCCTTTTGCTGGCAAAGTAATAAAGTTCCCTTTCCTTCTCCTCAAACCACTTGTTTTCCTTCTTCTGATGTGGCCTCAAGGACAAGTGCTGAGCTTCCAGTAACAAATATTCCGTTCTTATGTTTAGTTTCAACAAAGTCTGCACAGCCATGTAGAAATATGATTGGACAAAAATGATATCATCTAATGCTAATAGATTGAGTGGGGAAACGCAGCAAGGCCTGTCTAGATTCTTCTCAGCCTCTCTGAGCACGCCTTCCTTCTGGCTGTGGGGCAGGGCTCTCTCTGGAATCAGGGTCTTATGGTCAAACAAGGTAGGTCAGATAACTTCTTCACGGCCAGTTTTTACACAGATGTTTTTAGATGCTATGGCTAGCTTTTGAGAAAAGAGGTTCTGGTTTCTAAGACCCGCCTTGGGGAAAAGGGATTCTAGTTTCTATGGCTAGGATGCAGGGAGGGTGGTGGGGAGAAGGGACTGAGGGACAGAGGGCAGAAGAAAGCCAGAGAACAACTTTCGCTTCTGAGGCTGCTGCTGAAGTATTGTTTTGGGGTATTGTTTTCTGAGTCCCAGCACTACATGAGTTTAAGTTCTAACCACCCCTTTGAATTACTCTTCACTGAGTGTTCCACTGTGTGTGCACAATGCACATGTTAATAAACTTCTGTTTGTTTTTCTCTTTTTGATCTGTTTTTTGTCAGTCTAATTTACAGGACTCCAGCCAATGAACCTAAAATGAGTAGAGGAAAAATAAAATTTTTTTCTCCCCTCCAGGGGAAAGGGGTTCTCTGCTTTACTGATGGACCATCACTGAGCCACACTGGTGGGCAGCATAAATATAGAAGTTAAGATGAGACCCTTAGGAGTTAGAAAAATCTCCATTCAAATTTTAGCTCTTACGTACTGGCTATATTATGGTAGAAAACACTAGCTGTTACCTGATGCATGTAATAATTTGTAACTTAAATTTTGCAGCAGATTTATATAAAATCATGACTTGGTCCCTTAATTCTCCAAATATATCAGGAACTCATGCTCTCAAAGGAATATACAATTTTTGAGCAAAGATGTAGAGTGGAATGCTAGCACTGTTTCTTACAAATTCACTGTATTCTTAATCATCATAAATGTCTTAACTTGTACTTTTACATGCAAGCTGAAGTTTAGAACAGAAATATATACCCAATTAATTTTGTCACAACTATAAATATCAGGGAACTAGTTCAACATTCATAAAAAGGAGTTTGTTGGTTGTTTTTGTTTGACTCAGTGTTAGCTATTACAAGTACTTTAATTAATCTGACCTGTTCCCTTTGACTATGTAGAAATGTGCAAAGGAAACATCCAACTTTATGTATCCCAAAAGATCTTAAAAGTAAAATGTGATACTCACATTTTTACCTTCCTATCTCTTGGTTGCAGAGTAGCATTTGATCTATGTACAAGATTTTAGGATGTTGGAGGAAGTAGGATTTTTTTTTCTACCATGCTATGAGTACTATGAATAATTTTTTCTGAACAAAAGCTTTTTCAAAGGTCTATTATGTGTAAGATGTCAAAATGCTGGTAAATGATCTGAAGGTTTCACTAAACCACAAACTTTCTGCAGGATTTTTTTCTTTTTTTCTTTTAAAATCTATATTAAGTTCCTTATGGGTACACTACTTCTTATGAACTATTTTTCCAATGAAATGGAATAGCCCTTTGGTTCAAGGAAATAAAAAGATGTTGTCATTGATCCTATATGTCACAACAATGTTTGCTTTAGTTATATTACAAAAGAATTTCTTTTATAGAAGCCAGCTGATGGAAAATCCCTTCAAAATTATAAACAAAAATTCCTCCAAAACTAGAGGCTTTTAAAGATATCTATACATTTGAGGAGAGCTACAATAAGAATAATCTCAATAATTCTTTTCAACTATAATAAGTTAGGCTATTGTCTTTTGTCTGTTAAATATTTTCTTTTGCTTTCTCCTTCTGTTTTGAACAGTTGCCTAACTAAGTGATCAGAATTTTTTGGCACTGTGAAATATATCGAAGCCAGACATAGTCATTAGCACTGGAAGATCCAGGGTATGAAAGAATTATAAAAACCTTTCTAAGAGTTGAACAAGCCCAAGTTTATTTTGGACTTTTGGGTTGCACTTGACATGTACAAATGAAGAATTCAAATGGCCCACACGTGCCACGTGAAGGTAGCTAAGTCACAGACACAGAGATTCTTGTTTGGAAGACTCATCAAATTTGCTCCAGTGAATATAGAAGAGAAAAATCTTTGCAGCTTCTACAACACATTGAGACATATTAATTTTAGTCTATACAAAATATATATATATATATATATATCCCTTTGTTGAGTGTGTGTTGCTTGGTTTAATATTTCCTTTAACTCACTTTATTTTTCTACTTCTGAACCAATCTCCCACATAATTTCCTGGTTAATATTAAGGCAGAGGTTAGAGAGGGTAAAATTTATGTTGTCAACTCCATAAAACAGGCAAGGCACCAGATATTTAGTTTTGGATTATCATACTGAACTGAGGTCAGCTCATTTATCTTCTGTTTTCTCCCCAAGATTCCAAATCGACACACTTATGCAATTTAGCAGTTATAAAAATGATTAATAGGTTTCTCTGGTGCTAACCTAATTGCTGTGACACTAAAGACAAGAACATTACAAAAGATAAAGCATTGAGACCAGAATTACCTCCCTTCTAGGTAGCAATCAGCTGTTCAAGGCAATTCTCCAACTCCTTTGAGCGACAAAGAAATTAGTGTCACCACGTATGGCTTCTGCCTTGCTGGATTCAACTAGAAGACATTCTCCTTAACAAATCCTCATACCCAGCTTACTACTTTTTATCTTATCCGAAGTTCATGTTATCAAAAATTTCCAGGAAGAAAATTCTTTAAGAAATTCTAATTAGTATTTTTATATTTTACTTCCATTTAGCAGCATATTTCCACATGTGCCATAGTCTTAAATTTTTGTTTAATGTAATATCACTAATCTAACATCAAATGAACATGTAAATGTACTTAACAAATAAGCAGTGAAGTGGAAAAAAGGCAATCATCTGAAAAATCCATGCATTTGTGCCATCTATATGTTTCCAAGAAAAGTACTTTTCTATCAAAGAACCCAGAATATTGTTTCAGTTTTTATATTTGGCTTTTTCTGTTTAGATGACCTAATCATAAAATGCTCCTTGGGCTACAAAGCACCAAAAATTCATACTAAAAATTAAATTGTCAAATAAAATATCATACTTTGTCTATTTTTTTTTACTTTTTAGTGCTTTTAAGATTTTTCACAACAAAATGAAATATGACTTTTGATCACTTAAATGAATATGAGTTTGTAATTTTCACAATAAACCTAAATCTTCTCTTAGGCTATCTTCTGTCAAAACCAAGATCATTAGTAGATATCTGTATTTTATATTTAAATCCCTACACACCAATGATGGAAACGTACTTGTAAACTGAAAAACTGTGTATGTGTTGACGTTGTTGGTTACATGTTCAATTCTATCATCTTAATATAATCTGCAGTACCTGTAATTTCCCTCTAAAATAGAGTTTGTCATTTAGAAGAAAAATATTTTCTTTCCTTTTGTACTTTGTGATTCTAATACTTTATTAAACTGTTTAAAAAAGACATTCTAGCTTTCTTTAGGTTCTCTACTTGGTGGCATTGCCACCACTGAGTTTTTATTATGTAAATTATTGCAATCTGGTTAGCTCTTTCCATCTTTTTTCTTAACAAAAGGGGTCTGCAAGTGCTAATCAAATGTTGCAATTTACATATTAATGAAGTTTTTATAATGACATTTCCTTCATACACAGGGTGAAAGAAAAGGGAGACTTTTTATCCTTTTTTGAGAAAGCAACCTCTAAAATTTGATCTTATGAAGTACCTTTGAAACTTCCCAAAACTGATTGAAATGGCATTTATATATATTTTAATCAGATACAAAAAGACATCCCAAGGTATGAGCTGCACACGTGCTGTTGTGATGTTTATAAGCAATATTTTTTTTGTATACATTCATGCACTTATAATTGCACAAAATGCTAAGGATACATTTGGCAGTGAGGGTGCTGTGCACAATCAAGTCCTAATCATTTTCAGAAAAGGAAAAACATTCCACTAAAAATAAGGAGAGACAAGATGTGTTCAAAAGCTATGTCAAAAGTGTCCAGCTGTTTTCATAGAATATAGGTGATTTCCTGGTGCTAGCAAAATCCAGAAGAAACATTATAATAACTAGAAATGTCTATAATTGCAAAGAAGCTCAAGTATGAAGATCCACAAAAATAGAACAAGTGGATGAAATTAGTTAAAACAATCTTTTTAATAATGAGGTATGCTGATTATAAAAGTACTTTGACTCTTTACAGTGTGTCACTGAACACCAAGCAGAAAAAAACAAATTAACAATCTGTCACTAGAATGGGGTCTCCCACAGACAACATGCTCATAAGTGAAAAGACAGAGATTCCAATATTAATCATTATTCAGTCAATGACATTCATGGGAAACTCAGCAAGGAAATAACTTTTGTCATATTTTCTTTAATTATTAAGTGAGCAAATAAGCACAACATTTGAAATGGGAATTATTTTCTTAATAGCATTCTGAAAAACTATGTATATACACTAAAGGAGAAAAGTGACCCAAACATTTTTGTGTGAATTCCTAATTGTACTATATAAAGTATTTTATGTAAATACTTCACACTGACTAACCTGAGAAATGTCAGTGTTTTTCCAAATCCTACTCCTTTTTGTTTCCCCAGGAAGTTAATGTGAAAATTAGTAATTTGTTAGACATTTCTAAGAGTAGCCAACTAATAGTTGATTTGTTTCCTCTAAAATGATTTCATATTATAAAAGACAATTTTGGATCTTAGATCAGCCAAATTTCTAGAATGTTAAAGGCTTGTAAAAACTAACATTAAAAATTATCTAATGCATCATAAAAATAGTTCCTAAATCTGAAAAGTAAAAATGTAATTATTATATGTGTAGGTCGACTTAGCTTGGCTTCAATATAAGCTTGATTTTTATTTGGAAAAAGGCAGTTGATAAGAACAGACAATTCCTCTTTTGGATTCATGGAAAGACACCCCAACAAGTGAAATAATAAGACAGGTCTTACTTCTTTTCACAGCAGGACAAGAACACCCATTCAATTGGATTAGATGACATCATGCCAAGAGCCATTAGTCCAATCATTGACTTGTGCCGGCAAGTGCTACCATTTAGACACATGGAACCACTTCCAGTCACATCTGGCCACTTGGGGATACAAGTTGGCACAAGCATGCTGTGAAAAGAATGAATGCCCCTGCCCGAACTATTTACCCCCAAATAATTTAATATTTTGGGGTTATTTCTCTTAACAAAGAAGAATCCTTAAAACTATGAAACTCTCAGCTACTCATTTATGATCCAAAGAAAGTTTATTTTTCTTTCTTCTTCACTTGAGTGCTTTGGTTTCTGAACAACTTCAGCCTAGCTCCAGGCCTTTAAACTGTTGATTGCTCATGTTCAGGCATTGATTTCAGGTTGTGCCAATTCATTGAAATTGTACTTAATTTCAAAGGACCTCCATCACTTGCTGGAAGACCAGTTTCGTAGAAGTGGACAAATGACTTCCCTCCGGGGAATCGGACTTCTTTCAACCACAGGTATATATAGGCCTTCCAATAACAGGGAGTAATGGTTCTAATTTTTTGCTATTTATCCCACAGTTCTCACAATTGTTTCCATCTTCAAAGGGAAAAATATTTTGCTTAATTTTGTTTTTTCCCATTCCCATTTATAATTAGTTATGCTAAACACAACTGAAATTGTATACTTACACTATTTAAAACATATTAAACTATGAACTCTGGAGAACTGAATTAGACACAATTGTTAGTTATCCCTATTTTTAAAGAATAGTACATTGTCATCTAGAATTAAAACCACACGTGCAAACTTATGCACACACACACACACACATACACACGCACTCCAATAACCCAGCCACAACACAGACACTGCAGAGATTCAATTGTTTCCTAATTCTTCATTTTCAACCATCAAATTATGAGCTACTCTTTGTTTGCTGAGTTGGCTATTTTATGAAACCTTACTGTGCCTTCTCAGTTTATCTCAACATTACTCTGTGATTATTTCTGGTACTATTTAATTAGCACATACAACAGCTATAACTTGTCAACTTAATACATTTTTCCTAAAGAGGTGTGTTTTGGCTTATTTGTTTTTAGTGTAAAACAGCACGAACATGGTTTCACCCTACTTTCCTCATCCCGAGAGGAAAGTGTAGGAGAACTGAGAGGGGAAGGATGTTTTACTAATTGGGCTTTTTTTCTTCCCCCGCCCCCAAGAACACCTGGTACTCACAGAGTTTTGCCAGCCTAACACTTTTGCATTTTGGGGCATAAGAAGAGAAACAAAAGAAGCAATTGGTTCAACTGAGTTTTTGTGGCAAAGAAACAGATCTGAAAACACATTAAGAATCTATTAGGCCAATTGTATTGGAAGAAAAACTAAAAATACCATTAAGCAATGTCACAATGCCAAAGAGTGAACTAACTTATTAACATTTTAGTTGATCTTCTTTTTGACAACGGAGGGGAGAAAAAATTCCTTTTCTCATTCATCGCTAGGTTCATGATTGAGGCACCTAGAACAAAAGACAGAGCAATAAAAGAAAAACATAAAAATTTATTTAATATAGGTTTTATGTGAAAAATTTATTTAATGTAAGTTTTAGGTGAAACAGGAGCCTT
The DNA here is from genome assembly GCA_023783475.1 of Daubentonia madagascariensis. Classification (NCBI taxonomy): domain Eukaryota; kingdom Metazoa; phylum Chordata; class Mammalia; order Primates; family Daubentoniidae; genus Daubentonia; species Daubentonia madagascariensis. The sequence continues at coordinate 14,541,551 of JAKFHU010001684.1, read as the reverse complement.
CAGAAATGAAAACCCAAAGAAACAGGAAAAGCTGTGCATTTTTGTGCTAAGTTTGATGGAGAACTAGATCCTGATTAGACAAAGGGGGTATATCTGTTAGTAATAAACTAGGGAAACTTAGCAAGGCCTGTTTGTTCAGATTCTTTTCTGTGTTCTTCTGTCTTCAGAGATAAGAACATTTCTTAACTCTTTTGTCTTATCTCTAAAGACAAAAGAGGATGGGCACCTCCCACATGAGGGTCATATAACTTACTTTAGAGGAAAGTCAGAGAATTCTTTTATGGCTTCCTTCAGGGCAGAGGGGTAGGGAAATGTCAGAGAGAACTTTCTGCTTCTGCTGTTTTCTCAAATGTCAAGGTGCAATATTTTGGGGTAGCATGCTCAGAACCCCATCAGCATTGTATTTTGAAGTCACATTTTCTATAGTGCAAAGAAAAATATATTTAAAATATTTGACACAGAGTTTTGATGAATTCCTTAATAACACTGAAAAATAACTATTTCACCCTTCATGGGCTTGCAAGAGCTTAACAAACAGATCTTCAACAAACAAATATACAGACAATTCACTACGAATGAGAAGAAATAACAATATAATAACAATAACAAACTTACCGGAAAATAGTGATGAATCAGACATGTCTTAACAGCCTTCAAGCTCTTTAATTTCTTTTTAATTGCTGTTTTCTTACTCTTTTTTCTGTCTTTTTTTTCTTTTCTCCTTTTAATTACTTCCTTTTAAAGTTTTCTTATAAAGTATGAAAGCCAGTACTAGAGAGAGTGTTATGGCAAAACCGGGGTAATATTGCCGAGAGAAACACCGAGAGGTACAGGAGGATGCAGAGAGAGCAGGTTTATTTTATGCCGGCAGGCTCAGAGGGGACTCTTCTGCCAAATTCTGAGCCCTGAGCTGTGGGTGTGGTGATCTTTTATAGAGGTCTATACCAGGAAGGGTACAGATAAGGAAGTTGCTGCAAGGGAACTGCTGAAGGGAAAGGGGAAAGTACAGGGCAGTTTAAGCTGGAAAAACACTTTATCAGTTTCAGTTCTCTGTCTTGCAACATCTGCAGTTTTACAAACATTCTTGTGACCAGGAGGTTGGGACAAGCAGTCTTACAGAAGCAGATAAGCAGTTTAACATAGACAGAGCTACAGCTTCTCATTTCAGGGTGAAAGGTTTTTAGTGAATTTTCATTTTTCCCTCACAAGAGGGCTCTGTAAATTTCTCCTCCTCCTCACTCTTCTTTACAGGTTTCCCGTGCCCTGCAAAATAAAATCTGTGTTACTCTTTCTACAGCTTCTTTTCATAGAGAAGATGTCTTCAAGCCCCTCAGGTTCCCTAGCAATAGTAAAGCTTGAATTTCAGTTGTTTCAAAAAGCTTCCATTGCGAAAACATCTCACAGTTAGAAACTTTGGCACAGAACCTTGGAAGTTGATCATAGCTGGACATTAAATTTTTTAAAAAAAAACACACAGTATTTTTAGCACTAAGTGAAAATATGAAAATATTAAAACTTTTCACTGAAAATGTTTTTCCCTTTAAATTTAAAATATGAGCTATTTATATTTATTACATAAACTTTGTAAGACATATTATTTCCATATTATTTGCTCTTTATAAGTTTGTGTATTTCTTCATTTTGGAACATAAAATATATTGTATATGTCAAATGATTTGTCTACTAAATTCCCATAATGGAGGTTTTTACTTACCTGCCAAAATATCCATTCTCACCTCTTCTTTACCTTATCAAGGTAATAAGTATATGGCTTATTCCTTAACCTGTAGTTTGTTGGGGCTCAGAAAGCAATACTCCCAAAGACTGGCACTTTGACATGCTGTCCTTAGGGACTCCCAGAATCAAGTTTCCTCTAACCCTGTCTTGTCTCCCACCCTCATCCCACCGAAAGCTTGAAGAGATTCTCTCTGGAATCTTCTTTTTTTTCTTTTCTTTCTTTCTTTCTTTTTTATTGTTTATTTATTTATTTATTTATTTTTGAGACAAGGTCTGTCTGTGTTGCCCAGGTTGGAGTGCAGTGGTGTCATCATAGCTCACAGCAACATCAAACTCCTGGGCTCAGGCCTCCCAAGTAGATGGTACTACACGTTCACTCCACCACGCATGACTAATTTTTCTGTTTTTCTGTAGAGACGGGGCCTCGTTATGTTGCTCGGGCTGGTCTTGAATTCCTGACCTCAAGGGATTCCCCCGCCTCAGCCTCCCAAAGTGCTAGGATTACAGGTGAGACCCATCATGCCTAGCCTGAAATTTTCTTATCTGACCAAGAAAGATTCTTTCCAAACAAAAAACAATTGCCTTCCTCTCCTACTTGAAATCTCCTTATCTATCTCAGAAAGGAAGACTGAGGAACGCAGCCACACTTGGACTTTTTTTTTTAAAACAAGATAATGCCTGCCTCTCAGGATTATTCAAATCCCAAAAAGAATCATTTACAAAGTTTCTGTTTATTTGTTTTCCCTAAGAATCATTTTGTGCTCCTCAAAAGAATTGTTTACATTCCCATCTTCCCTGTCCCCTGAAAAAGCATATACAAGTTTTTGTACCCCACTGGGTTGTTGAGTAATCACTCTCCTGTGATTCCACTGTACTATCCACATTAAAGTAAAATTTTGTATGCCTTTTCTTTTTATAATCTGCCTTTCATCAGTTGGTTTTCAGTGAATCTTCAGAGGGACGATTTCCCTTACCTAAATTTCTGAAGTTTTATTGATGTGGACTCACAAAGCAGCTGATTTTTTTCAGGCACAATGCAAACCCAAGCATAATCCATGTTGCATGGATTCTCTCTATTATTCACAAGCGCATTTTTGAATAGAAAAGAGTGAAAAAGATATTGCAGAGATAATTTTTAAAATATTTGTTTTAATACACAAAAGAGAATCACTTGTAAACATTAGAGCTTTAGCTAAGATTACTCATACCACTACTGATAACAACACACTAGTATCCAGGACACTGTGATTGAGTTCCACTGCTCTGCCCTAACACCTCTGTAAGTATCCTACTTCATCAAGTATCCTTTCTATTTCTTTTATTGTTTACCACTTTTTAAATATCAATTATTTTTTTTACCTGATCACTGATGCACACAAACTTAAACATTCTTATTTTAAATAAGAACAATAGCAATAATAAATTTTTCCTAAACCCCACATCTCATCCTGTATAGTGTTTTAGCTCCCTTCTTTAAGAAAAGTCTACCAATTATTAACATGTTAAAATCACCTAGGAACTTTTAGAAAGTACAAATGCTAAGGCCACCACACCAGACTGAATCAGAATCCCTCAAGGTATGAAACTGACAGATTATTTTGAGAAACGAAGTTCTACATTCTTGTCACTACCTCTTCATTTCTATCCATTCATGCCTCATTCAATTGCAAGCTGGTTTCATCACTCGGGCAAAACTGTTCTCTTTAAGATCTTCTAAATTGCCAAAAACAAAGGGCACCCTGTGTATTAAATGCAATATGTAAATTACTCTTCACATCTTCACCTGCCTATCCCTTTGACATTAGCTACCAAATAAGTATCCATAATTACAAAGTCTGTAGCTCTAACTCAATTCCTTCTCTGGGCATTAGACAAAATATGCATATATGCAGTAAGCATTCACTGAGCATTTAGGATTTGCTGGATATCCTATAGTCTTCTTGGAGCATTCGTTATTAATTTCTTATGTTTTCCTTTCCCTCTTTCACCACTGACCCCAAACTTCAAAACAAATAACTTTTTTAACAAAGAAACATGGCAACACAGCATAGTCCATCTTCCAAACCATAAACATAGGAGTAATTTTTCTTGCTTTTTTTCTTTCTCTTAACCCCAGATCCAATTGGTTATTAAATCAGATTCATTTTCAGTTGTTAGTGTCTCTCTAGTCTATTTCCTTGCCTATTCTCATTGTCACAACCAAAAAATCCAGGTCCTTATCATGCTCTCCTTGGATTTTCCCAACTATTTTCTAATTTCTCTAGTCTTAAGTTTCATCTATTTCTTATCCTTTGTTAACACGGTCACTCCATTGAACTCTTTAAAATAATAATTTGATCATATTACTGCCTTGATTAAAGTCTCTCATGGCCTAGAATAGCATTTCTGAGATTCCTTGGAGGGACGCTTTGCTGTGTGAGGTGTTAATGTGTTCCATGAAAAAGATTGATATTAACAACATATTTTCTTCTGATATCTAGGAAATTATATATGTTTGACAACTACTATTATCATGCTACAATTGATTTTAGGAAACGGCTTTCCAAAGTAGAGAATGTTAGGAAATTGTATGGAAGATCATTTTATGTACAAATATATATGCCCAATCTGTGACCAATGTCAGGGGCAGCAAGGTCCCATTAATTGTCATATATAGAATTATCTATTTGATTATAGCTCTTTATGTTATATATCTTAATATTTCAAAAAAATATTTTAGTATTTAAGTTTCATTGTATATAACAGCATATTTATTATTTCTCAGAGCAAGGGATTAGTTCCAATGACTTATTTTGTTGTCTACTATAATATTATCCCATATGTTGGTTTTCCTTCAATATGTTATGATTTTTAAAATACTTCCTTGATCAAATGAGTTTTGCACTACTGTCTTACCATATGGAATCCAAAGGATCTTCATTCTTTGTTTGCCTTCCTGAACAGTCAGACTTCTCACATTTTCCAGTTACAATAGCCCATTCTCTCATACCTCTATCTTTTTGCACATCACATTCTTTCTACTTGATACTATTAAGTATCCTGATTATTTGAGTCTTGTTTGGGTGTACAGTGAGTTGTCTATGTTCACGTCTGTTTACACCACTCTACTATTATTTCTGTTGCATATAGCATATAGCTAATATTAAGTATTCAATGAATGCTAGCTGCCATGGACTGAATGTTTATGTCCCCCAAAAATTCATATGTTGAAATCTAACCCCTGAAGTGATGTTATTAGGAGGTGAGGCATTTGAGAGTTAGTTAGGAGCCCTCAAGAATGGGATTAGTGCTGTTATAAAAGGGACCCCAGAGAGTTCTCTCACCTCTTGTCTGCCATGTTTAAATACAGTGAGAAGACAGCAGTCTGCAACCCAGAAGAAAGCCTTTACAAGAACCTGACTCTGCTGGCACCTTGATCTCAGACTTCCATTTTTCAGAACTATGAGAAATGAATTTCTATTATGTATAAGCCACACAGTCTATGGTACTTTGTTATAGCAGTTTTAACTGACTAAAGCATTGGCTAAATGAATACATTATGTTAATTATTATTTGACCACAATTCAAATGTTACTGATTGAATTTATTTAGCTTTTTAAAATGAATTATACTATGAATTACTAAACATGGAAAGTATGTATTAATTACTGTTAGTTTGTGACAAAGTAGGCAAAATCCTAACAACAGAATAAGCCAACAGCATATTAACAAAACAAAAAAAACCCATTTTTTCAGAACTTATTATTCTATAAAATGCCAAATATAGACTGAAAAACACTCATATTATAGAAATAAACAGAGCCATTTGGAGATTGATTGATTGACTATAAGGAATTACATCATGCAATTATGAAGGCTGAGAAGTCCCAACATCTGCAGACTACGGAGAGCCAACGTATAGTTCTAGTCCAAGTGTAAAGGCCTGAGAACAAGGAGAGCAGATGATGTAAATCCTACCCCAAAAGCTGGCAAGCTCAATCTCCCAAAAGAGCTGATGTTTCAATCTGAGTCCTAAGGCCCGAAAAGAACAATGTCCAAGCTCAAACTGTCAGGTAAGAGAAGTTCCCTTACTCAGACTTTTTGTTTCAATCAAGTCTTCAATTAATTGGATGAGATTCAACCACATTAGGAAGGGCAAACTGCCTTAGTCTACAAATTGAAATATTAATTTCATCCAGAAACACCCTCACAGATACACCCAGAATAATGTTTAGTCAAATGTCTAGGCACCCCAAGGCCCAGTCAAGTTAACACAAAATTCATCATCACAAGTCTAACCCTTGTCAACTTGGCATACATATACATCTGCTTATACATACTTAAGCTCCAAATGAAGACAATAACAAAGTCATAATTCCACCTAACATTATACAACTATCCTACATACAACTGAAAACATGCTAACTCTCTACCCAGAAGAGGAGGTAAAGTCCTTCAGTGATGTTTACTTTTCTCGTTGATATCTCATAACTTAAATACTATGGTGTAAATTTAACAATACTTAAATACAATGATATAAAGTCAGTACATCTTATGTCACATGATAAGGGAATAAGAGAGAGAAGAAAAAATATATTTGCTTTATGTTATATACACACGCACACAAACATATTAATTACAAAACAAGAAGGAAATACTCTCAACAATTATAGTTATCATTTCTCTAACTGGTTACTTGGTCGTGGGTGGTATTTAACCCTACCTTCTTCCACGACCCATTCTGTATTCCCTTTGCTTCAGCAAGCACTTCAGCTGGTCATGGTTCTTTACCTCGCAAAGTGAACCAACCTTTCATTCCTGAGGGGTATAAACCATTAGTAGAATGCCTGGATTGGTTTATTGTAGTTGTCCATTGCCCCTAATCACAGGACATGGTAATACTAAGGGACATATCTAAGGGGTCCCCTATATTCAAGACATATTATTCCTCACCATTATTGTGGAGTGGAATCCAATATCCCATTGGTAGTTAGGATTAATTAGGTTAGCTAACATAGAAACTCTTTTCTTTGCCTGATGATTCAGAGGTATGAGGAGCCTAAAGTGGATGGGTGGCAGTCTTAACTTCTAGTCCAATGGAATTTTTGTTGTGTTTCCTGGTGGAAGCATTCCTACCTCTGGAACTAAGACCTGTAGACCAGCAGCGCATAAGGTCACGGAAACAAGAAGCAAAAATTTTGTTAGTGAATCGATCACTGGTTGTAATAGTAAGTGGTGCTACTTCCATTTCCAGTCCTTGATACTTAGATCCGTGAATCCTAGCTGTGGAGGACACAGCACCATATATTGGATGCTGATTCAAAGCATATACAGCCGTCTGGTAAACCTTGCCTTAGCCCTGCAAAGTTTTGCCACCTAACTGGCATTGTAACTGAGCCTTTGAAATGCCGTTGCGTCATTCTATCAGACCAGTTGCTTTAGGACAGTAGGGAATATAGTAAGACCAGTGAATTTCTTGAGCATGGGCCCATTGCTTTACTTGTTTCCTGCTGAGATGTAAGTTCCTTGATCAGAAACAATACTGTATAGAATACTATGATGGTGGATAAGGAATTCTGTAAGTCCAAGATCAAAGCAGTCCAATGAAATTTGGCAGATTGGGTGCTCAGGAGTGGCTGTAGCTAGGTCAGCACTGGTGAGTGGAAGTCAACATTGCTGAGTCTATACACAACTTCCATCCATGCCACCATAGCCATTTTGTTCATGAGGCCATTGGGATATGACAAGGATGGCTGCATAAAGAGACTGACTTAATTATTAAAATCCTCCTCTGCAGAGGTCACCCTCTGGTGAGCATTCACATGGGACACAACCATCTTCATTTTTTTTTTGTTCATTCAGAGAAGTCTATCCACATACCTCTTCCTCAAATTACCTTGTCACCAATTTTCTAATCATGTGCCCTCCAAGTCCCTAACCATCCCAGCCAAACCATTGGTCACAGGTTGTGAATCAGCATATAATCACATCTCCAGCCATTTCTCCTTCCAAGCAAAGTTAACAACCATGTGCATTGCTTGAAGTCCTGCCTACTGAAAAGAACTCCCTTCACTCCTGTCCTTCAGGTATATCCCAGAAAGGAGTTGTAGTGCTATAGCTGTCCAATTCTGGTGGTGCCTACATATTGTGCAGAACCATCCGTAAACCAGGCCTGGCTTGTCTCTTCCTTTGTCAACTGATTTTAAGTAACTCCCCAGGAGGCCACAGGTAGAGGCTGGGAAACAGAATGCAAGGTAGTAGAAGTAGGAGCCATGGTTATTTGGGCCACTTCTTCAGGTAATTCACTTGTGCCTTCAGGGTCTCTCCAGCCCAATCACATGTATACCACTTCCATTTGATGATGGAATGCTTCTGTCCCACTCCAACTTTATGGCTTGGTAGGTCAGGCAGTACCTAGTTTATGATAGACAGTTCAGGTCACATGGTAACTTGGTGGATGATGGTTAAATGATCTGTCTCTACTAAGGCCCAGCAGCAGGCTAAGAGCTGTTTCTGAAAAGGGGAGTAATTATCTGCAGAAGATGACAGAGCTTTGTTCCAAAATCCCAAGAGACTGTGCTATCATTTATCTATGGAGGCCTGCCAAAGGCTCCTAATAGCATCCCTATCTACCACTGACATTTTGGATCTGATGGATCATATAGCCCAAGTGGTGAAGCAGCTTGCATGGGAGCATGGACCTGATTTAGAGCCTTTTCTTATTCTGGGCCCCACTCAAAACTAGTAGTTTTTCAGGTAATTCAGTAAATGGACCAGAGTAACATATCCAGATAAGGAATGTGTTTTCTCCCAAATCAAAGAGGCCCAGTTAGCTATTGTGATCTACTTGATTGTAGAAGGGATCAGATGCAATAACTTATCCTTTACCTTAAAAAGAATATCTCTACATGCCTCATACCACTGGAACCCTAGAAATTTCACCGAGGTAAAAGGCCTTTGAATTTTTGTTTTATTTATTTTCTACCCTCTCACAAACATCTTACCAATAAATCTAAAGTAGCTGCTACTTTTTGCTCATTAGGTCCAATCAGAATAATGTCATCAATGTAATGGACATTATAGTGAGATATTTTGTGGAAGGAAAAGATGATCAAGATCCCTGCAAACTACATTGTAACATAGGGCTGGAGAGTTGATACCCTGAGGTAGGAAAGTGAAGCTGAATGGCAAACTGCTTCTGGTGAACCTTATAAACAGGTGTGGAGGAAAAGGCATTTGTCACATTAATAGGTGCAGATCAGGTACCACAGGATCTGGTAATTTGCTCAGTCAGTGAAATCACATCCAGTACAGGAGCTGCAATCAAATTCACGACCTCATTAAGCTTACAAAAATCCACTGTTATTCTCCAAGTAGATGAGTTAAATGGAATGTGGTGGGAATCACCACTTTTGCATCTTTCAAGTCTTTTTTGGTGGCACTGATCTCTGCAATTTTCCCTGGAATGCAGTATTATTTTTGTTTACCCTTTTCCTACATAGAGGCAGTTCTACTGGCTTCGACCTGGCCTTTCCCACTACAATAGATAGACCTCATTCCACAGGTTAGGAAAATAATGTGGAGATTCTACCAGCTGCTGAGTATATCAATTCCAATTATGCACTTTAGAACTTGGAAAATAACCATAAGATAGCATCAAAGACCCACTGGACTCACTGTGAAATGGACCTTAAAAGACTCCATTGATCACTTGACCTCCATAAACCTGCTCTGATTGGTGGACCACAGTGACATTTTGTGTCTCCTGGGATTAGTATCAGTTTAGAGCCAGTGTCCAACAGTCCATAAAAGTCATGATTGTTCCTTTTCACTAATACAAAGTTACCCTAGTAAAAGGCTGTGTGTTCCATTGGGGAAGGCTGGGAGAAAGATTAACAGTATAGATTTTTGATAGATACTGGGATTCTTCCTCAAAGAGATGCAGCCTCTCCATTTATGAGGTTCTAGGTTTTTAAACTTGCTCAAATGTTGGAATTTAATGAAGGGCTGTAATCTCATTTTTATGACTCAGATTCAGGTTAGACTGTCATTAACTTGACCTAGAACTTTTCTATTCATACAGACCAAGTAAGAATTTAGTGGGCTTCCTATCTATTTTACTTCCAGGAACACCATGATCTACTATTTAATGCCATAGATCTTTGTGAGTCAGACTGTTCTGATTGCTGCTTTGACAATCATTATGGTAACCATGCCCACCTTATCTTTGGCAGTTGAGTGCCACCATTTTGTCCCTGCCACTACAGGATCCAATTACAACCACTGCATTTAGGTTTCCCAATTCACTTGCCACAGTTCCCACTGTAAGGTCTCGTCTACATCGACGAGTAATCACAGAACACTTCTAGGGTGCTGAGGCTCCCCTCACAAATTTATTTTTCACAGTCATCATGAAAGTTGTGTCTTCTGTGCCCTCTCAGGGTGGGTGAATATATCTTAAATGACAAATCCACTCTAACAGTCCAACCTTCCTAAGTCTTTGAATCTATTTTTATACATTAAAAAAAAGATAAATCCAGCATTTCTAACTTGCTCACTGTGGGCCACCTTTTTGTTTATGTTTTAGCAAACCAACCAAACAAACCATCAGAATCCTTTCTAAATCCCCAAATGAAGAATATGTCCTTAATGAGTCCATTCAACAAACTTAGCCTGATCCACCCTTTTGTTTTTACAGCATTTTCCCATATCTTCATGTCCATTCCCACCCATGTCCCCCAGATCTTTGTCTTTATAAATTAAAAACCTCATATAGTTCTTTTGAAATGTAGCATACTTCCTCATGGGTCACACTTAGTACCTCACCTTTAGGATCCTGCTGGGACTGGAATCTAGTTATAGGCCTAGATGCAAAGAGGGGTGGTCAGATGGGTCCTGAGTAGAATCAGTATTGTCTCGAAAAGCAACTGCCTCAAGAGAGGCCATTCCAATTTTTTTCAGGCAATGCAGGGTTAATTGTCCTCAAACGGGGTTAGAGAAGCCACTTCCACTGGAGGTTTCAAAGCTGCCTTCACTGACAAAATAGACTTATCAGAATTTAGAGGTTCAATATCCTCACCTTCATCAAGGTCTTCCCACACATCCCTATTCCAACTTTTACCATCCCCTTCCTTCCCCATCAATGCCCTCCCTTTAACAGTAGACACCTGTGATGCTGCAAGTTCAACTTGCACTATAATTCAGCCAGTGGGTGTGTGAGATTCTAGGTTTGATTTTCAGCAATCTTAGTCCTGTGGCTATAAGTAGACAAGATTTAGGGCACACAAAAAGCTCTCAGGTCGTTTATATGGCACCTGAGCTGACAATTCAAATCCCTAGGCAGATTCTTTTCTTTCTCCACTTTGTCCAGTGACATTAGAACAACCAGCAAACCTATTTTACTCATTGGTTTGATAAAAATGTTTGAAGGTATCATATACATAGTCACCCAGATCCTTGCTTCATATAAGTGTACGATTAGGAATATCCAGTGGTGATATCTTGCAGGTCTTTACTGCCAGATCATGCCATGATCAGTGTTCTCTTTACTACTGGAAATAAAGTCATTAGATTCTTTACATCTAATCAGATTGGAGAGCCAATTCAAGAAAATCCCAGAACCAATTTAGAAAACTTATTCTTAAAATTTTGTTCCTATAGTTTCACTCTAAAGGTAACAAAATTTATTGGCAATTAGCATACATTATTATGGAGAATGAAAAGTGTCAAGATCTGCAGTTGTCATGCTACAGACCCAGGAGAGCCCATGTGTAGTTCCTGTCTGAGTCCAAATATCTAAGAGCCAGGACAGCAGATGATGTAAATTCCAGTTCAAAAGCTGGCAGGTTCTAGACCCAAAAACAGCCAATGCTTCAGTCTGAGTGAGTCCAAAGACCAAAACACCAATGTCCCAAGTCATACAGTTAGGCAGGAAACTTTCCCTCTTACTCAACATTTTTGTTTTATTCAGGTCTTCAATTGATTGGATGAGTCCCACACACATTAGGGAGGGCAACCTGCTTTATTTAGTCTACCAATTCAAATATTAATCTCATCCAGAAACACCTTCCAAACATACCCTGAATAATGTTTGGCCAAATAATGTTTGGTGAAACATCATGACTTAGTCAAAGTGACGCATAATATTTGTTATCACAGTCATTTTCAGAGAAGGAGCTGATGGGAAATAAAGGGCAAATAACAACAAAGACAAATTAGTAAAATACTTTTCTAAATTTAAACAAATTTGAAAAATAATTTAGCTACTTGAAACTTCACCCAAGATGAATTGATCTCCATTTTGAGAAATCTTCATCAGTAGTTTGTGCTTCTTTTGAAAGATTAATTTTATCTTATTGATCTTATTTCTAAATATCTACATTCTGACTAGAGTTGATGAAATATCTTTACCATATCATGTATTTGTTTATTGCTTGAGTTGCTATGAATATTTCCAAATATCATATTTTCACACATGCTACACACAAGAGAAACTCAAATGTGGTCACAAGAGTTAAAGGTTGTTAGTAGCACATAGTGGGTGGCATGTGCCTGGTAAAATTCCAGACTATATTCCTAGACTAAACACTTGAACATAAATTGTGTTGTATTAATTCATCTCACAGAACTCCTTCTGTCTTCAAGACATGACCTGAAGGTATGTGTGTATTTATTGGCTGAGTAACCCTCTGAGGCTCACGGAACAGAGGTCATGTCTCTTATTCATTATTGTATGTATATCAAGCATCTGGCACAGTCCCTGGCATGGAATAGAAACTCTGCAAATATCTGTTGAATGACCAAATGGGTAAGAACGAATTAGACATTTTCTAGGCATTCTGACTTCTTCTATTTTCTCCCCAAGAGCAAAATTTTAGGTCAGTTGCAGCACATCTAACCTTAATTTTTTTCACCATTTAGTAAAATAAAGGGTATGTTCAAAGCCTTTTGATTTAGAATTTAGACTGGCTAGCTCCTTGTTGTATAGATCCCAAACCAACTTAAAATCTACTGGGCAAGTTTTGCACATAAATTAATATAATGCAAGATATAAGAACAAGAGTAGAGCAATCAAAAGAAATAAACATGCAAAGGACAGAGTTAATAGAGTCTGACTGACAATATCTCCAAAATTTTACTGTGACTATTTAACATGTCCTAAGGAGTGACTTGTTTCATAATCTGATTAAATGTAGTGTAGAGCTATCATCACTTATATTTACTTTCCTGTTATCTAGGAGCAACTATGCAACAGCATAAATTGACTGGCAGTAAAATTTTACTCATTTCCTAACGACGTTTTATTTTTATTTTTTAATTTTACATATGAACTAACACATACCAAAAATTTTGAAAGCAGTTTACAGAATCTTATGAGATGAATTATCTTACATAAACTATAAAAGGAGAAAGCTAACATTGACCAAACATAGAGCTAGTATTTAGGTAATCTGTATTAAAAACCCTTTTCAGTTGGATGACTATGGTCAATTTTCTTGTCTTTCCTTGCTTTTCTCATCTTTAATGTGGGTAATGAAAGTGCTCTGTAAACTGAAAAAATGTACTCAAGTGGAAATTATAATTACTGGTCATAAAAATTACTGTATATAATTTTTAATTTTAAAATATCCATTGTCTAAAATAAAGGGTGGGATGGAAAAAAATTTTAGAGAGTGATGTAATAAAAACTCATCTTACATATTTTATGTTTATAGAAAATCCATTTTGGATAAAACAATGAATCCTCCCACCCTTCCCCCAAAAAAGGTGTAGTATTTTGTGGAGTGTTTCTCATCTTTACCAGAAATGCAAATAATGCCACTGTAATAAACTATATTACAAAACAAGTTTAACAGCATATAGAACATATAATATGACGTAGATGGAATAAGTCACTCCCTTCTCTGCATTTTCATAGAGCATTGCTTAGATCTCTAATTGTTCTTAGGCTATGCCATTTTTTCTTTTTATGGCAATTATTATAAGAGCTAATCTTTTGCTATGTATCAGTAACCACAGTTACACAAGTATCTGAGCATATGTAGAAAAGCATGTTATAAGAGTATCTTTGGAGGGAACCAGAAAAGAGAAGTGATTATCCTTATCAAAACTTCAATCAAGGAGTATGATGTCCCCAGTGCATTACATCTTCAGTGCACAAAATGACAACAGTTGTCCTGTAGTGCCCACACATAATTAGTTATTTCTCCTCTGATATGCCAAGCAAGGTGACTTCGCTTCAAGGGTCACCTTTCATTCAAAAACTATCTTGGCTACATGTTTGCTGAAGCTATTAACTTAACAAACAAAGGCTGTGCTTTTGTATAATTGTACAAAGCCTTAAAAATGCTTTCAGTTTTGGACAGTCACAATTGAGTTATTTGTAGAGGTATAAACATTCATCAAAGACCACCCATCTCTCTCATAGCACAATGCCAACCAGTTTAATGGTTGTTAAATCTGAGTAACAAGAATGTTATTAGCAGCTATTGTGATTGTAGTTCTTTATTGTTTGCCAAATATGTGCTCTGAATTAAATAGGATGATAATTTAGATGAGATTCTGATAAACAGAATGTGATTGAAGCACTTTTAACAGGAGAAAGTGTACAGACATTTGGCAAAGTCTTAAGAAGGACCTTATTTTTCTGATCTCATGCACAACTTGATATAGTCATTGACCTTTAATTTTGCATTGGAAATGTCAGTCATTAATAGGAAAAATTTACTTTTCTACAGTGAAAGCCACAAAAATACCTATGATTACTTCTTCTTCTTCCTTCACTATTGTTACAATAGAGGAAGTATCCTTTCTTCTATCAAAGGCCAAATTCTCTGCCAATACTCTAGATTTCATCTCCCCGAGCTTTCACAAGATAGCCATCCTTAATCACTCTATTTAAAGCGTATCTATTATTGTTTTCATAGCCCTTATCAAACCTGGTATCAATTGGCTTAAATGTTCATATTTTTCTTCCCACCTAGAATTAAGCTTCATAATGACAGGGACTCTGCTAGTTTGTATTATATTGTCTGGTACATAGCATCTGTCTGATACATTGTAGGTGCTCAATTTTTAATTGAAAAATAAAAGATTATATGAGATGGTTACTGTGCTTAAAGATATTACAAATTGGTTTATCAATGAATTCTAGGATTATTACTGGGATTAAATAAGCTAGTAGGTAGAAAACATTTAAAACAGCTCTCCATCAAAATAAGCTATTATTAGGTAGTGATAACACTATTTTCATGAAATAATTAGCTAGGCTTCAAGAAACAGCATTCTTGGAATTAGTTTGAAAACAAAAAATGTAAGATCCATTACTGCCTCACTATATGACTTTGGAATGTCCTAGCATATACACGGTTGGACCAATGGATACCTTAGTTCCTTTCCAACTAAAAAATTCAGCAGCTTTGCAGTTGGTGTCATTACAAAAGTGATAACATCATTGTGACTAGATTCAATGACAAGGCTTCCAAGATGATCTATGATATAAAATAGGCTTTTTAAAACAACAAATATTAGATAGAACTTTCCAGATGTAAGGCCTAGCATATAATGCACAGATGGATGAGACTCTCTTGCCACTTGCTGGGAGCTCAGCATCCGATGAGGCTGTTATTTAAACTAATAATCAGAACACAGTGTGATCAGTGCTGGCTTATGAGAGATATTTGCAGAAGTTGTTAAAATCCAGTGGAAGGAGAAATTAATTTAGCTTGAAAGGTCCGAGAAGGTTTTTTATTTACAAATCAGGAAAAGGAAGTAGGAATTTCCTAGACAAGTAAAAGAGTACCTGTTAACCATAGGGAATAAAATAAACAGATATACAAAACCACATAAGTACTTGGAAGGTTTGAAAAATGGCAGTAGTCTAGAGCTGCAGTCCCCAACCCCCAGGCCATGGACCAGTACCAGTCCAGTCTGTGGCATGTTAGGAACCAGGCTGCACAGCAGGACGTGACAGCAGGTGAGCGAGCTGAGTGAAGCTTCATCTGTATTTATAGCCGCTCCCCATTGCTTGCATCACTGCATAAGCTCCGCCTCCTGTCAGATCAGCCGCGGCATTAAATTCTCACAGGAGTGCAAACCTTACTGTAAACTGCACATGTGAGGGATCTAGGTTGCCTGCTCCTTATGAGAATCTAAGGCCTGATGATCTGAGGTGGAGATGAGGAGGTGATGCTAGGGCTGGGGAGTGCCTACAAATACAGATTATCATTAACAGAGAAGTTTGACTGCACAATAAATGTAATGCATTTGAATCATTTGAAACCATCTCCACCACCCCACCCCGGTCTGTGAAAAAATTGTCTTCCGTGAAACTGGTCCTTGGTGCCAAAAATGTTGGAGACCACTGGTCTAGAGCATATACTGGTTCAGAAGAGGAGAGGAAGAAATGACAATTGTTGTGGAAAATAAGGCAGGAAAGTGAGGTTGGTAACAGTTTCTGAAGGGTCGTATTTATTTGAAGCAATCAAGAATCTGTTGTAGGAAGGAAAGAAAAACAGTCAAAAAATAAAAAAAAAGAAAGAAAGAAAGAAAGAAAACAACAGCAGCAAAACCCTAGCAATTAAAAGCAAGTTTAAGAGCTTACAAAATTGAGTGGAATGAGCCCTAGGCTGTTTCCAGGAATGACTCCCCATATCATATCTACAAAGGTTCAATGTAGGGATCAGGAAGCTACTGTTGCAGCCACCGTAATGGCCCCTCAACACTCATGCCACTTGTGACACCACTACAGAAAAGCCTAATTGTCTTCCCTTCTATGCGGGACAGCAGAAAACACACAAGAAAACATATGTATGAGTAATCAATAGTGGTTGTCTTTACCTCCTCACCTACCACTTGCTCTTCAGTACAATTTGTCTTCCAAGCACTACCAGGAAACATTTCCAAGGCTCATGCAAGTATTTCTAACTAGTGGAACATAATTTGCCTCCCGAATCCTAGCCCCAAGGAAACATGAAGACAAAGTTTTTAATTCTCCAGTTTCTGCAGTTCAGAAAATATAGTAGAAGGAGATTGGAATAAATGTAAATTCAATCCAATATATCTACTGCAAAATGATAACTATGAGGTTTGAACTTTATCTTGTAAGATATAGAAAGCACCAAGGATTTAAATGTAAGGAGTTTCCAGAGTAAAGATTAAACGTAAATTGATGGTATAGTGAGAATGGTATGTATGTAGGAAAGTGAGAATAACTAGCTGGATAAAAGGAAGTTAAGGATAATAAAACAGATAAGGTAATCCACAAACTTGGGAGGGTCTTAAAATACTGGTATAAGATACAGGATTTGATATAGATAGATGATAAGAGGAAATTATCTGTTCTTGAGTGAAGAAGATGCAAGATGTTAAAAGTGCTTTAGGAATACTGCTAAATTAGCAGACATTTAAAAAAGGAAAACTTGAAGTTGATTGAAGGAAGCCATATCTGTCTGGGAATGTCACAAAAAGGCTCTGTGTGTGTGTGTGTGTGTGTGTATGTATATGTTATGTGCTGACTCAAAGAAATATAAACTTCAATCTATTGTTCATTCAGTACAAATTCAGAATACTAACTATGCCTTTCATTTAATAAATAGATATTTATTATTATCCTTGTTTTACAGATGAGGAGAGTGAGGCATTGAGAGTTTAAGTAATTTTCCCAAAGTTACAGAGCTAGTAAGTAAGTAGTAGAGCTAATTCAATGAAGATGAATAAGGTGTCTTTAGTAGTGGTATGCTAGTCCTGCTTCAAATATACAGTATTTCACACTTTAAAATACACATGAGCATGGTATTTGTCATTATAAATTCTAACATCTTTTATTTTGACTTGGCAAAAATGGATTTTTATGTCCAAGGGAAAAAATGTGTTTCTCGGTCCAAAACAACAATGAGAAATGTTTTAACATAAGATCTCAAAGCACTCTTACTGGCTATTTAATTTTAATCTTACTTTGAAGCCCCCCATAGTTTCCCTCTATGCCTGTAAGTATTCATATTATTTTCTCTGCAGCCAATGTCTAAACCTCCTTTCTCTCTGAAGACCCCTTAATAGTTGACTTTACTATCCTCTTCTTTCCTGCTATTTATTGAAAGAATAATTGCATCATAACCTCAGACTGACAAATGAAGAAGAGGCCAAGCCTATTCTGAGTGTAAGTTTTTCTTTAAAAATTACAAAACAGACCAAAACAAATACAGCTTTTATAAAAGCTGTAAAACTGACCCAAGCAAAAAAATGATCAGAGTCACCAGGATCAAGGACTAAAGATCTGAAGGTAATATAGATCTGAATGTCACTTCATTTTCAAACCATCAGCTTTGAAGTTCCACTTCTTACCTGCATTCCAAGGTCCAAGAGCTGGGTCCTTGTCAAGTACGAGACAATGGAAAAAAGAAGTAAGTGTGAGAAGCCTGATAATCTGTCAAAACCAACAAAATTAAGAATAGTACAAACTCTGTATTAAAAAATGGCCTGGATTTGAATCTTAGCTCTGCCACTTATTAGCACATGATTTGGACAAATTATTTCAATATTCAGTGCCTCAATTTTCTTACCTGTAAAATGGGAACAATAAATATATCTACCCAATGGAGTTGAAGTAAGGATAAAATGAGTTAATATACATAAACAGAGTGAGAACAGCATCTGCACATGGGCATGCTATGTAAGTGTTAGGTATTGGTGTTACTGTCATTCCCTGACCTCAATCCCCTTGAAGAACCTTCCACATCTCTGGTTCCCACTCACAGAAAAACTTCTTGAAAGAGTGATCAATAATCATTGTCTTCATTTTCTTTTCTCCTTTCTATCTTCAACTCAGTTCAATTTGTTTTCAGTGACTACCATGCCATTGGAACTGCTTTTTTCAAGATTATCAGTGATATTCATGTTTCTCAATTCAAAAGTCATTGTTGGTTCTTATATTACTTAACATCTCAGTGATATTCTACACTTTAAGCACCATTTTCTTATTGAAACACTTTGTTTTCTTGGCTTCCAGGAGATGCCATGTTCCTGGTCTCCATCTGAATCAGTGACACATTCCAGTCACTTTTAACTCCTACTTTTCAACAAATAATATCTGAATGCCACAGGGCTAGATCATAGGTTTTCATGTCATATACTGCCTCATCCTAGGTAATTTCATACAACTTTATGGCTTTACATAGTATTTTTATGTGATGATTCTGAATTTATAATTCCAGTTCTAATTGCAGTTCAGACTTCCCCACAGGCCTCCAGATCCATGCTAAAATCATCTATACTGGTTAACTGATATCTCCACAGGCAGATGTAATAGAAATCAGAAACTTAAAATGTCCAAAACAAAATACACCCAACCTGCTATCCCTAAGCTCCTCACAAAGAAGTGAGCTACTTCATGTTCCTATGAATCAATGGTTACAGACTTTGTTACAACATTTTTGGGATAAACATCAAAGTGAAATGTACTATATATTTAGATTGCTCTTATGTTACAAGTTTCTGCAAGTAAAAAACTATGTCTTATTAATCTCTGCATCAATTTAAAATTCAGGAGATTCTATTACCAAAAGCAAAGAGAGAATGGATAATGGAAAACAATTAGCGGTTTCTGCTACAAGTGATTGATAAATATTTTGCTTAAAAGTAGAACCTGGTGTTTTCAGTTTGGAAAATAAAGATTAATTCATAGAAATTAGCATGGCCCTGAATTTTATTTTATTTAAAAAGCCATGATTATAGTGTAAGATTTTTTGTCCAGGCCATGAAACATCAAAAATACCTCACACTATTGTAGTATATAATGGTAGAAAATTCCCTATTCCTTACACAGAGAAAAAGGCCAAAATTACATCTGTTGGTTGAATATAATAGTTATAATGGGGTTTTTGATACTTTTGTTGGCTTAAAATATATCAGAATCTATTGACCAGAATTAATGTTTCAATTTTAAAATGTGAGTACATGAAGAACATGTTTGCTGTTTCTCCTCAGTGACTCTACAAGTTTACCCAGAGTCACTTCATCTCCATCTTCACCTCTGCAAGAAAACAAACAAAACAAAACAAAACAAAAAACAGAGAGGAATCACTAGAGCCCTTAATGCCCGGACTTGATTTACAATGTACAAATGCTCTGGATTTAGAACCAACTTCCTTCTTCTTAGTTCTTACCAATGTACTTGGCCCCTGATACTTGTTCACTCCAGGCTTATGATTTTTTTATTTCTACATTTGGAGTTGAAAAATGTATAAATATAATAGAAGCAATAATAACCAAGGTATCCAATCTTAGGAGTCAAATACCAGTTTGGATTTAGCCTTGACTCGAGGCCCCGTGATTGACATTTTCATTGCTAGAGTTAGCCCAAGTTATTTCAAGATCCAATTAAATTTCATTTTGCCTTATCTGCAGGTTATCATTCTTGCAAGAATCATCTCATCCTGGCAGGATCTTGATTTAGGGATTTAAAATTCAGTGAAGCTCAAAGAGATTTTGCAAGTTTGGAAACAGTATAGGTTTGTTTGGTAATACAAAACCTGAAGATGGAATGCCAGCTCTTGAAAGGTCTCAGCAGTGGTTACACATGTCACATACTGCTTTTTCATTTATAATCAGAATGACGTTTAAAGCTGTCTGGTTCACAGTTTTCTCTTATGGCCTGATTTCAATATTTCTTCCAGGTATACACTTCTTACAAAATTCTGTTTGTCCCCAACTCATTCACCTCAGGAGAGAATGTGAAGAAAGAAATTAGTATCAGTGAACACTCCGATAGTACACTCTGAAGGTACATTTGCTTTATCACATTTTTACCCAAACCAGGTAGTTTTTACTCCTGTGGAAAGTAGCTTTTAGTCCCATGAGTCATATATCATATAGCCACTATAGGTATACAAGCATCTATAGATACACAGTTGACCCTCGAATGACACAAGTTTGAATTGCACAAGTCCACTTACACATGGATTTTCTTCCACCTCTGCCATCCCTGGGACAGCAAGACCAACCCTTCCTCTTCCTCCTCCTCCTCAGTCTACTCAATGTGAAGATGATGAGGATGAAGATTTTTATGATGATCCACTTCCACCTAATGAATAGAAAATATATTTCCTCTTCCTTACGATTTTCTTAATAACATTTTCTTTTCTCTAGCTTACTTTATTGTAAGAATACAGTACACAATACATATAATATATAAAATAGGTGTTAATCAACTGTTTATGTTATTAGTAAGGCTTCCAGTCAACAGTAGGCTATTAGTAGTGAAGTTTTGGGGGAGTCTAAAGTTATACAATAATTTTTGGCTGTGCAGAGAGTTGGCACACCTAACCCTCACATTTTTCAAGGTCAACTGTACATATAGATGCATCTATAGATATATAATTAGATATTATAGATATAGACATAGATATAGTTAGATATAGATATAGGAGAATCTATAGATATATAATAGAGATTAGTAAGGAGGGTGTAGGTTAGAGCAATGTCATCTAATAATGATATATTGTTATTAGTAGTAGGATGGTAATAAGTCATTTGCTATTAATGTTGGCAAAAGTTCTGCAGTTTACAAATATAAAGAGGGGTATAAAGGGAAGAAAAAAGGCCAAGAAAGAAGGTATTTAGAAGCCTCACTGGCATATATAATTTGGTTTTGTTTGTTTGTTTGTTTGTTTTTGAGACAAGGTCTCACTCAGTTTCCTGAGCTAGAGAGCAATGACATAATCATAGCTCACTTCAACCTCAAACTCCTGGGCTCAAACTATCCTCCTGCCTCAGCCTTCCAAGTACCTGGGACTATAGGCACTCACTACAACACCTGGCTAATTTTTTAATTTTTTGTAGAGAGGGGTCTTCCTATGTTGCTCAGGCTGGTCTTGAACCCCTGGCCTTAATCTGTGCTCTCACTTTCGCCTACCAAAGTGCTGGGATTACAGGCAGGAGCCAACGTGCCTGACCTGGAATATATAATTGAGAATATTCATATGGAAGTGATATGTGGGCTAATGTTTATAGACAAACAAATTTCTTGCATGCATGTGGTTGTGTAACTCAACTATTTTTCCTATAATGCATCTGTGAACAATGATGTCCTTTTTCAATTTCAAGATGGCTGATTTGGTATTTTAAGCTCTTTCTAATTCATATGTATATTGAAGATTTAAGAATGTTTAATTGAAATAATGTCAATATTTCATATAATACAAAGGAGAGTTAATTATATACACATATCTATTAGATTAAAAAGATACCTCATCACACATTTCTTTCTGCTTAGCATAGGCAACATAGCACGCTGAAGAAGAGCACACATTTGGAGTCAGGTTGAGTTTGACTCCAAATCAGATCCAGTATTTGCAAGCAGAATGATCATAGTTTAATTCTATAAGCACTCTGGGCTGCAGATTTTTCATTTATAAAATGGGGATATTAAAACTTACCTCATGAGATTGCAGCCAAGATGGCCAACTAGAGACATCATTTGTAGAATCGCCCCAGCTGGAAGGTAGTATCCTGGACTCAAGAAAGCGGAGAGCAGTTGCAGCCCGGGTAGAGGCATATGGGGACCAAACCGAGAAAAATGGTGAAGCTCGGAGAGGAGAAGATAGAGATTAGAAGACAGTGGTGTGGACCAAACCCAGAGAAGCTTGGCGAGCCCAGTGAAATGGTAAGTGGAGCTTCCCCTCCCCCATGTAGGTACCTTTGGTAGAAAGTGGGACACAGAACATACTGGGGGCACTTCTACCCTCCACAAGCCCAGGCATGACAGCTAAATAGGAATAGCAGGGTGAACCAGCAAACCCCAGGAGTTCGCTTGTCAAAAAGGGACACCCCATGGGAGAGTGCCATGAGAGACCAGAGTGCTGGCTTTCTTGCACCTGGACACTTCGTCCTCTGCACCTCCTCAAGTTATAGTATCATAGAAAGTAATTTTGGCTCAGGCTGCCTGGTAACAGTGACCCCTCACCCCCATTGCAACCACGAGAATAGTCTGAACTGAAGAGCACACAAGCGGCTGCTCCTCTAGGCCAGGTGCACATTCCCAGCTAAGCCCACCACTGAGAGTGGGGCTGCTGCAATTTGCAAGCTTCCTGCTGGCTGGTGTTCTGTGGGATCATGTGCTGGCAGCTTGGACAGGAAGGCCAGACCTGGTGCCCCCTAGACATGAGAGCGGTGCAGGGGGATGCAGAGGACAGGTCTTGGTCCTGTACTTGGGTAGCAAGGAAGCCCTCATGGACATATCCAATGGAGGAGTGTGGAGGGGCTCTGAGGAACAGGGATCTATGAATGCACCCGTCATCAGTCCGTGCTGGAGAACTGCCATATTGGATAGGGGCATGGCATTCAGAGTGAATTAGTCTAGCCCCTGGACCCCATGACAACTGAATGCCCCAGGCACTCCAGCTGGGAAGGGGACCAGCTCTCCCTCCCCCCACTCATTACAATAAAGAGGGCAGCTTGAGCCAAGAAACTTGCGGGTGGCCTCTTCTCCCCAGTGGGAATGTACCCCTGGCAGAGGCCCCTGTGGACAGACCTCTCTCCACTTGGGGTCTTGTAGTAGAACAGGCATGCACAACTGGGGACCCCCCCATTCACCAGGGCCCTGTGGAGATGCACGCTAGTGGGTCACATACATGGACTGAGCAGTAGTTTCAGGGCCAGTCTTAGGAGGAGAGGGAACCCACACAGACTGTTCTGATCGGAGAGTGCTGTGGAGTTTCAGGGAGCAAATAAGGAGGGTGCTCACCCCACCCCACAGAGAAACTGCACTAGTGGACAAGGGCAGAAAGAACCTGGTCTGGGGCCTTAGCACACAAGCAATTAGTACCCTCCCTTGGGAGCAGCCATCTTGGCTTAGAGAGATTGCTCTGAACTTCATACCAGCAGCTCCCTCTAGTAGTCAGATAAGCAACCTCTGAGCTTTGCCGAGGCTTTGCAAAGCCTCTCAGGCTGTCATAACCAGCCATGATTTGTCTTGCTTCTCCCCCCACCTCAGGGGTAGTAAAGATCAAGCAACCCTCTGGGAGCAACAAGGTCCCTCCTAAAGCTTGGGACACTCATGTGCCCCACCTGGGGGACCAGAGCTTACCACAGGCAGAAAAGAGCATCTCAGCAGCTGGCTCTTCCATGCAAATTTCAATTAATGACAGAGGGAACAATTCCAAAGCTAAGCATAGCATAGCACCTTCCAACTCAAGCAAATAGGGAGCAGCTGATTTGCACTCATGAGTGCTACCCACCATCTCTGAGGTTAAGCTTGGGGAACTAACTCACTACACACTGTTCAGAAGAGGTGAAGACAGCAGGTCAGAGGTAATCTGAGAGGTTCATCAAGCCTTATAGAACATCCCATAGGCAACTCAGGACCAGCACCCCTCTTCCTGACACACTCAGGGACAAATCTTTGGGAACCCAGAGACAGGCCCATAAGCTAGGCCTAGCATCCCCAGGTCTTGACTGAGAGGCCAGTTGAGAAGGAACCAGCTCAAGAATTCCAGAAACATGAAAAATCAGAATGAAAGGAATCCCCAAAAGAAGACAATAACTCCTTACAAATGGATACCTACCAAAAAAAAAAGATTGAAATGACACATGAAGAATTTCAAATGTGGATGGTAAGGAAGCTCAATGACATACAAGAGAAAATGGAAACCCAACACAAAGAAACCACAAAAACAATGCAGGAAACAAATGAAAAATTCACTAAAAAATTGATTTATTAAAAAAAATCAAACAGAACTTTTGGAAATGAAAAATTCATTCAAGGAAATTCAAAACACAGTGGAGAGCCTTAAGAATAGGCTAGATCAGGCAGAAGACAGAATCCCAGAGCTTGAGGACAATACCTTTGAGTTAAACAAGTCAGTCAAAGAAAAAGAACAGACAAATAAGATTAATGAACAAAGCCTAAAAGAAATATGGAATTGTGTAAAGACACCTAACATAAGAATCCTAGGCATCCCTGAGGATGAAGAATAAAATACACAAGGGTTGGAAATTTGTAAGAATAACTGAGGAAAACGTCCCTGGCTTTGGTAGAAATCTAGATATGCAGGAAGAAGAAGCTCAAAGGATTACTGGGAGATTCATAGTGAGGAGGCAATCATCACAACACATACTCATCAGACTGGCCAAAGTAAATATGAAAGAGGCACTCCTATGAGCTGTAAGGCAAAAGCATCTGGTAACTTACAAAGGAAAACCCATCAGACTAACTACAGACTTCTCAACTGAGACCTTACAAGCCAGAAGAAATTTGGGGACATATTCTCAGTCTTCTCAAACAGAATAATGGCCAGCCTAGAATTATGTATCCTGCAAAACTAAGTTTCTTATATGAGAGAAAAATGAAGACTATTTCAGACAAGCAAACACTGAGGGAACTTGTCAAAACCAGACCTGCACTGTAGGAAGTACTCAGAACTGCATTATACATGGATCAGCCCAAAGGACAGCCACCAAAGTAAAATCAACCAAAAGCTAAAGGTCAGAGCCCAGATACTACAATGGCCTAAAAGATAAAACAAAGCAATAAAGTTCTACTCAACAGGATGAACAGAAATCCACCCCACTTATCAATTCTTCCAATAAATGTGAATGGCTTAAACTCCCCACTCAAGAGACATGGGCTGGCTGACTGGATGAAAAAATACAAGTCAAGTATCTGCTATTTCCAGGAAATACATCTAACCCACAAGGCCTCATTCAGACACAAGGTGAAGGGATGGAAAACAATGCAAATGAAAACCAATGGCTAGTACAGCCATTCTCATATCAGATGATAACATAGACTTCAAATCAACAAAAGTAAAGAACGATAAAGATGGTCATTATATAATGGTGAATGGACCAATTCAACAAGAATACATAACAATCCTAAATATTTATGCACCTAACACAGGTGTGCCCAGGTTCATAAAGCAAACCCTACTTGACCTAAACAAAATCATAAACAGCACCATCTTAACAGCCAGGGACTTCAACATCCCACAGACAGAATGGGATAGATCTTCCAAAGAGAAAATAAAAAAGAAACAATGTACTTAAATAGGACTCTAGAAAAAATGAGGCTAACAGAAATTTACAGAACATTCTACCCAAAACTACTGAATATATGTTCTTCTCATCACCTCTTGGAACATTCTGTAATATTGATCACATGCTAGGTCACAAAACAAGTCTCAATAAAATTTTAAAAATAGAAATTATACGATGTATCTTCTCAGACCATAGTGGAATAAAATTAGAGATCAATTCCAACAGAAACACTCCATCCTACACAAAGTCATGTAAATTAAACAACCTACTGCTGAATGATTATTGGGTCATGGAGGAAATTAAGATGGAAATAAAAAGACTCTTTGAACTAAATGACAAAATGGACAAAAGTTATCAAAATATGTGGGATTCAGCAAAAGCAGTACTAAGAGGAAAATTCATAGCTTTAAATGCCTACATCCAAAAGACAGAAATATCATAAATCAACAATCTAATGAATCATCTCAAAGAATTGGAAAAGAAACAGCAAACCAATCCCAAACCCAGCAGAAGAAAAGAAATAACTAAGGTCAGAGCAGAACCAAATGAAATCAATTCCAAAAGAATTATACAGAAGATTAATGAAACAAAAAGCTGGTTCTTTGAAAAGATAAATGAATTGACAGGCCTCTTGATACATTAACAAGAAACAGAAAGAAAGGACCCTAAAAAGCTCAATCAGAAATGAAAAAGGAGATATTAAAACTGATACTATTAAAATACAAAATATGACCTCTGAATACTTTAAAAATCTCTATGCACATAAACTTGAAAATGATGAGGAAATGGACAAATTCATGGAAACACACAACCTCCCTAGGCTCAATCAGGAAGAAATAGAACTCCTGAACACACCAATATCAAGCAAAAAAATTGAAGCAGCAATAAAAATTTCCCAAGGGAAAAAAGTCCCAGACTAGATGGTTTCACAGCCAAATTTTACCAGACCTACAAAGAAGAACTGGTGCATATACTGCAGAAATTATTTCATAACATCAAAGAGGAAGGACTCCTCCCCAACTCATTCTGTGAAGCCAGTTTAACCTTGATACCAAGCCCAAGAAAGGACACAACAACAACAAAAAAAACTGCAAACCAATATCCCTTATGAATATAGATGCAAAAATTCTCAATAAAATCCTAGCAAACCAAATACAGCTGCACATTAGAAAAACAATCCACCCCAACCAAGTGGACTTCATCTCAGAGATACAAGGATGGTTCAGCATACACAAATCTACAAATGTGCCCCAGAATCATTATGATCTCATGGACCAACAAAATGATGAAGTTTCAGGGAAAGAAGGAAAGAGAGAAGGAGGAGGAGGAAGGGAAGGAGGAGGAGAAAGAGAGAGGATGGTAGATATGCATAGAGGAATAGCTAACAGATAGAGAACCCTGATAGTGTTTGAGTCACTGTCTCCAATTATCTCTGTGGTTCAGAGTTATTCCCTCCTTTCCTGAATCTTTTAAGAATACCCCATATGCTTACCCAAAACAAAAAATTCTCTTTTTATATAATCTAATCAGAATCAGACTTCTGTCTTTGGTAACAGAAATGCTTTTAAGCTTCTTGTAGGCCCTTCTGTATACACCTCTCCTATAAGCAATTTATTCCACTCTATTACTTTAAGTTGCCTAGACGAACTACGTTTCAAGCCAACTGCTAAACAGCTTCACATCACATTCCTTCTGCTCCCTCAAAGACCCTCTTCCTCCTGTATTACTATTTTAGGACAATCCAGTTTGCCCATTCTCCTAAGCCAGAAACAGGGCCCTTCCCAACAGCTCTGTTTCTTTCTTTTTTTGCCCCTGAGATAAATGATATCTAGTGCAATTTTTAAAATAAAAAGTAATACAAAAATATCCATGACAAACAAAACATCAAACTTCTAAATAAAGACAAGATTAGTAGTAGTACCGTGTGGAGCCATTCTTTTCTTTGAGCCTCACACTATTTCCTCTCCATTCTTGCCCCTCTACTTACCCTTTTCAGGCCATTATCTGTATTCTCCTGGCTGTGAAAATAGCCTCCTAACTCTTCTCCCTATCCAGCCTAAAGCCTTTCAATTTGTCCTTAGCTTAGCCAACAAAGTCATCTTTTTAACATGCAGAACTGGTTGCATCTCTTCCCTGCTTAAAACCTTTATAATGGCCTCCATTTTCACACATTCCTGAACATGCTATATAAAGAATTTTATGACCAGGTCCCTAAGCTTCCAACCTCATCTACTACTTCCCCCAGCAATACTGAACTTTAACCTTCCACAATACTAAACTTCCTTTTTTTCTTTAAGTGCATTGTGACAATTCACTTATCTCTGCTTTTTTTTTTTTTTACATGCTGTGCCTTTTGCCTGGATTTTTCTTTACCACTTACCCCCAATCTACCTATTAAGAACTTTCATCCTTCAAACCCAGCAGATTTACTTAGTCCAGGAAGATAGGTATTAAATACTATTGCTCTATAGTTCTCTGCTTTAAATCTTTTTATATTCTTTTTGCATTAAAACAGTTCCTCCCTGGAATATCTCAACCATTTCCCATTTCTTTGATTATTGATGACTCCAAAAGTGGGGATAAGACCCTCTTTCTGAATGTTACACACATATATCCAATTGCAATGTATATATAAAACAGACCACTTAATATGTACAAAAATCACATCTTATCCCTCCTTGAATTGCTTCTCATTCAAGATCCTCTCTGCTTTAGAAAATTGCACAACCATTTATTTGAGGAAAAAACCCAGAAGTCATCCTTGCTTGACCTTTCCTTCATCCTTATGCCTGGCGCCATCCAACATGCAAAACCCTGAAGAGACCCCAGCCATCATGTTGGCATTGCTAAGGTTTACATCTTTCCCAATGCCAGCCATGGTCACCAGTGCTGCTGCCAAAACTGTTGCTGGCATGTGTATAGTAATCTCTGCCAATGTCATGCCCCAATAGTGCTGCTAACACCATCAACACCAATGTTGCCAAGGCCTCACACTCTTCATGTCCCACAGCAATTACAGAGCAATAGCTCTGTAAACTTTTTAGTTTATGTTTCAGACCTCTTGTCCAAGGATTTGTGTGTGAGATAATGAAATCTGGGGCATGTAACAATCTCAGAAACACAAACCACGCTCAGAGTCATTCCTTCCTTCTGTGTTCAATATTTGCCAACAATCCTTCAACTAAACTTACCCGTCTTGACCCTCCTTTCCCCTAGGATGAATTTTTATTTTCCTAGGAGGTTTTTTTGATCCTCCATGTAAACACACCCCTGGCTGCTGTTCACCAGTTCTCCAAATTATGCCTGAACACATGTGAATCTGACAATAAATGCAGCTTAGGCTCATGCTATGACCACTGTCACATACACTTAAGTATTTGTTAGTCAATGAATAGTTGTTCACAATATAAGTGAATGTTTATTCAATTTTTACTTATGTTAGGTTTCCTTTTCCTAAAATACTGATCATGTTCCAAATGGATTATATTTCTCTTTTTACTGAGCTCTAAAAAATCATTCTTAAAGGGTTAGGAACATGTAAATTACAATTGTCATTTCAACTGTGCACAAAATGAAAACATAGATAAATATTGTTATCCTGTTAATTTTTAAGAATATGGTTGCTTTTATCATGTTGTAGCTAATCTGTTAAAAGGGAAAAGAAGTATAAAACAAGATATCCAGGCTTCTCCAAGGCAAGTCTTTTTTATACCCAGTGCCTAGCACACTATCTGGCATATTTTATTTTAGGTCCTCAATACCTATTTGTGAAAGGATTCTCTTAGTCCATTTTCTGCTGCTATAACAAAATAGCACAGACTGGGTAATCTATAAAGAAAAGAGATTTGTTCTGCTTACAGTTCTGGAGGCTAGGAAGTTTAAGAGCATGATGCCAGCATCTGGCAAGGTTCATCCGATGGTGGAAGGGTGGAAGGCAGAAGTGAGCACACAAGATGAGAAAAAAAAAGGGGTGCTGAATTCCTGTGATAACTAACCCACTCCCCCAATAACGGCATTAATACAATCATGAGGGTGGAGCCCTCATGGCCCAATCATCTCTGAAAGGCTCTCCTTCCCAACTCCACCACATTGCCAATTAAGTTTCAACATGAATTTTAGCAGTGAAATTCAAACTATAGTGGAGTGTTATCCTGCAGAATCTTGACTTTTCACAGCCTGGAATCACCTGAACAGAGGAAGCCATGTGATGATATGGTCTGAATGTTCCCCAAAATTCATTTGTTAAAAGTTAACCACCAGTGTGTTAGCATTAAGAGGTAGAGTCTTTAGGAGGTAAGTCACGAGGGCAAATCTCAAATGAATGGGATTAGTAACCTTATAAAAAAAAGTTTTTCCTTCTGTCCCTTCCACCATGTGAGGACACAGCATTCAAGGTGCCATCCTGAAATTAGAGACCAGACACTCACCAGACACTGAACCTGCCAGTGGCTTGATCTTGAATTTCTCAGTCTCCAGAACTGTGGGAAATAAATTTCTATTATTTATAAATTAGTCTAGGGTATTTTGTTATAGCTGCAGAAAATGGACTAAGATCCCACATCTCAACCTTTTTAATGAGGTTGGGAGAGTGTGATGGTGTTCACTTCATCATCATGTTCCTTCAATGGAAATGTGAGAAAGTAATACAAGAGATATATGATATAATAATTAAAGATTACAAAAGAAGCCTAAAACCACCTAAAATGTCATTAATGTAAGAAGATACAGTCATTTGAATCATAAATGCTATAGTCATTGAAAAATACTCCTCTCCTTTTGTTTGTTTTTTAAAAAATCATATAGTTCTAACAACATATCATCCAGATCCCCACAATGAAGGACAGATAAATTCACTGAGAATGAACAGATATAACACTATGTAACTAATGGAATTTTTTTGATAGGTAATGTGATCCTATCTGCACAATGATTTCCTGGAGTGCTTGTTAAACACACAGCTCCCCAGAGGCACTGGGGCCCAGAAATCTGGCTTTTACCAGCACCCCAGATAATTTGATGCACTTGTAGTTTATAAGCTACTGATTGAAGGAATTGATAATAAAAACATAGATTTATGCCAGCTAAATTGGTATAGATATAATTACATTATACTGGAAAGAGTATCTTATATTTAAGTTAGCACTGAATAAAATACAAAGCATAACTGAAAGCCAAGAAAAATTTTGCTTTGTGATATTTTTGTCTGGTATTTGCTTTCTGCCCAATGTCATGCCTGTTCCTTGCCCTTGAATCAAGATTTTACTTTATGCACCAGCTAAAACCTTTTATGACTTTAATAATTTTTTAGAGATAATAGTAGTCAAGATGTCAAAACCAACTCTTGGTTAAAACTGTATGAGGCAATCCAGATGAGATAAAACTCATATTTATGTTTTAAGTACATAATAGATACATGATAGTTGAAAGAAGTGATTTGTTGATAACTATGGCCTTAGGTCATTTAGAAAATTCTTTGGTGTAAAACGTAGGATAATAATTTTTTTTTCTGTGAAAGAAAACGAAGTATTTCACACAACTTAAACCAACCTTCATTCTGCACAGTACTCCCCTTTTTCAGCCAAACATCCTTTGCCCTAGCTTCTGCTTTTGCACTTTAAGAAGCTTTAAATTTTTTTTAATCTCCTTCCTTGTTGGGATAGAGAGCACATACCTGACTCACACTTAGAAAGTATATAAATTGCATGTCCAAAAAAGGAACCAGCCCAGCTAAGCAACTCTTTTCCTTTCTTTGTTGGATATCAGTGTAGGTTCTAATGAGCTCAGTCTCCTGGGGAGCATTTTAATGGTTTTTTCTACCTCCCCTAATGACCATGTTTACGCAGAGTTTTGATACAGTATTATGGGACTCATGTAATAATTAGCATTCAAATGGACCAGTGATTTTCCCTTTTCGTGAGTGGATTGCCTATTTTCAGATTCGAAAATGGAATCCAATGAGTCAGAGCTTGTGATAATCAAGTCATATTAACAATTCAAATCCTAAATTAAATACCCAAGATAGAAGGTGCAAAAGAGAAGCATCACCCCTGTTACAGACTAGTTAAAAAACCAAAAGGGAATAAAATAATGAAGAGAGTGAACTATCATGGTAAATAGTCCATTAGCAAGTATAAGTAGCAAGAAAAAAAATATGGAACATATAATGTCAAAGAGATATTGAATGATAGAATATGTTTCTTTTTAGTTTTAAAACTTTTTAGTATTTTTAACCACTGTTTGTATTGTTTTCAATATAGTCATTGATAAAGTTTAGGCAAGAGAAGAATGAAGTAAAAATTCAACACAACTAGTTGACAGGTATTTTAGGGTATTTCAGAGAATTACCTGCAACCTTAATGAAGAACTGGCAATTATTCCATACAAAGCTTGAAAATCACAATCATTTTACAATTTCCTTAAAGCCTGCTAAAGTACCTGAAAGCATTTAACATTTAATATGGTAATATTTTGAGACATAGATCCTTGCAAAATCTAATGAAATCCTTGTACCTTCTCTTTGGAGAAATGCACATCTATTCATACCAACAACTTAATGGTTCTCTTTTTTATCATTACATTAAAAAAGTGAAACAAACAAAAGTGGAATGACTTTACACTTGAAGTATTTAATGAATAATAGTCATATAATTTATATACATATTACTGCTTTAATTATGATTTTCCCTTATTCCCAAGTCTATGCCTATACTTAATGGTTAAAGAGTAATAAAACAATAGCAACAAAGGCCTTGAATAAAAACATAAAGTTAATTTTACTAAATAATTTTCTCTCAAACACTTAGAAAATAATGAAAGAATTACAGCTTGGTGGGCAATAGCCTATCAGGTTTGCAAAACATCAAAATAGTCATTATTATTCATCTACAAAAGAATGAGAAAGCAGAAGAAATTAAACTACCATAAACTACCCATATTTTATTTAAGGAAATACTTTTGCTGCATTTATGCCCTACACAAATAGCGTGAATATATTTTTAGCACAATTAACCAAATACCCTTGATCCTGTTTTCCTGTTCATGGCTTTAGGTTGGTTAATGTGAAATTTAATTTGTGCTAATCTTCTGAAGGTCAGTAAAGTGTGAAATATACTGTACATTGGATTTACCCAACTCACAGTAGCACTGAAATTGTAAAATTTTAGAACACAATATCTTAGCATTTTCTAATAAAAAAGAGGGAGAAATGCTGAGGATCCATTATCAGGGTTGAAACTATACTAAAATTACAAAGGAGAGGGCATGTCCCAGGTAGGTCCATAGAAACTGCAAATAAGAAGGAGCTTTTGAAATGAATTTAAGAATCATGGAAGGACTCCACTTAAAGTCATGGTTACAAATTATTTATTTATAATCTGGAACCCAAGAGGATGTTGCCCTTAACAAAAAGTCTTATGATCTCAGAAACTGTATCTTCTAATAGTGTCTAATCATGTAATTGTCTAGGATCAGAGTGGCCAAAATTTGGAGTTTCTCTTTGTATGGAAAATAACTGCCCTGACTCTCTCCAAGCTAGAAAAATATGAACCCTATATTTAGAGGACGCTGTGAAATCATTTAGGTGGCCAATCTAGTTACATACCTGATTCATCTAAAAAGCTTTAGTGGCCCAAATAAGCAACTTTTAAATGCACAGTAGGTGGTAAGGAAAATGGGTGTGGTATACGATTTGTATTCTAAATGGCACAAGGTTATTACATTGGAAGAAAATTCTGCAAAACACTTAATGGATTAAACTTGAAAAGGAGTAATGATGTGAAAAAAAAATAAAAGAAAAGAAGCAAATTGCATGCAATAAGGCAGAAAATAAAATTCACTGAGATTTAGGTTTGCACAAACAGTTATCTCAAAGAAGCTGCTCAGTTTGCATTCTTTTCTAAGAACTCATAACAGAGCTATAAAAATGCAGTAAGGGTTGAATAACTTGATCCTAAAAAATTAAAATACGTATGTGTGTATGTGTGTATATCTATTCCATTCAGCTAAATGATATTGAAAGCTGCATTTTAACCATATATCAGCACTTAAAGGAAATACAAAGCAAATAAAGTAGAAACTCATTTATAATAATTCACAGTATTCTATGATGAGCTCAGATAATACACATAATCAGATAAAATACACAAAATTCTTTGAAATCTAAAGTGCTATGCAAATACAAAGTACTATGAAATATACTACTTTACATGGCAAAGCAGAAAAAAATTAATGTATTGTGAAAGTAATTTTATCCTTTTATGTGATTGTGAATACAAATTTATGGAACAAATAACTATGTTATTCTTCTTATCTGAAGATGAAACTATGTTTAATATGTGAGTACTTTATGTTATTCATTATGGAAGCTACTCAATTTGGAAATAAAAAGATGAATGGGGAAAAAATTTAAAATAGTCATATTTAGAATTGTTTTACTTGTAAGGAAAGAATAGGAAAAACAGATAATTTTTAAAAAATGAACTTTATTTTCTGATTTCAAAAGGACTACAGATTTCAAATTTATTTTGAGATAGATACCAAAATTTCTCTATAATCTGTCCGGAGAAGATGTTGAAAAATATAACACTAGAACCGTTTAAACTAGACTAGAAAACACACCCAAGAATATACATTAGAGAACTTTCTAGATTAACCAGCTGATTGGAATGTTTAAAGTAATTCTCTTTATTGATCATAACTGGAAAAATAATGTACTCTCTCAAGATATTCAACACTTAGCTATGGCTGTACTTTTGCTATCATCATAATTATTAATATGTGTTATGAAACAGTTGACACCTTATTTATGTGTAACCGTGTAGTAATCATGTAATTCTCTAGCTTAAGAAATGATTTAAATATTCAAATAACTAACTACATAGGATTTTAGTGATCAGTCTCTGCAAGACAAAATAATATATACGCATTGCATGTTCTTAGGCATGTTTCCAAGTTAAAAAAAAATAGTTATAACTTCTCTCTACCCATTTAATTTCTATTCTTCTTTCAAAGATCAGCATTGGGTTCTGCCTCCTTCGTAAAACATTGTCCATATTTTTTAGCCAACCTTGATTATTCCCATTTCTGATTATCTGGATGGCCCTTATTTAACATTTTCAAGACTTATTAATTAATTAGAAATAGTAAGAGAAAATCTAGGGTCTAGTTTTGCAATCCAGTGTTAGAAGAAATCTGTTTAAATAATACTGGCAAACCAGAAGCTTTAAAAGAAAAACAGAGACATAACTGAAGCACAAAATTTGTCAAAAGACATCATAAAGTCATCAGACAAAAAATTTGGGGAAATGACTTACAATGCAATGACATAAGACTAATATCTATAAAATATAAAGAGTTTGGCAGTGCATTGAAGACCAAATGCAAAGGTCAATAAACGTATGAAAAGGTGCTCAAGCTCATTAAAATTTGAGAAAATGTAAATTAAGTAATGAGATAAAGTGGGCACTCCATGCCCCTAATTTGACTAATTTTTTTCCTTCATAGCACTTAATATTATCTGACATATGTTTGCTTCTTAACTGTTAGTTATTTGTGTCTCCCTCCTGGAATATAAACTCCATGAGAACACATCACGTCTTTTATTCATTAATATAATACCTAGAGCAGTATGTGACATACAGGAGGAACAGAAGCAATCTGAACATGATGTTATTACTTGACCCCCACCAACTAGTAAAATTTTAAAAAGAATAATTATACCTATTGCTGACTAGAATGTGGGCATACACTTCACATTGCTAGAAAAATGTGAACTATGACAGTCATTTTGGAAAGCAATTTTATAACAGCTATTAAAATTGGACACCACAACCTTACTCTGGATTTATATCCTAGAGAAATGAAAAGGACAGGTATGCTATATATAGATATATATAT
This sequence comes from Daubentonia madagascariensis, assembly GCA_023783475.1. Taxonomy (NCBI): domain Eukaryota; kingdom Metazoa; phylum Chordata; class Mammalia; order Primates; family Daubentoniidae; genus Daubentonia; species Daubentonia madagascariensis. The sequence goes on along the minus strand of JAKFHU010001684.1, from coordinate 14,505,911 downwards.
CTTGGGACAGTGTTCAATGCAAGAAAAGAAAAAAAGGTGAACGCTTATCAGTAGAGAAATGGTGGAGGAAATTTCTGTACATCAATGTTTTGGAATTCTATGCAGAAAGAAAAATAAAAGAGTCCAGTATCTCCTAACTCCCATAGTGCAATTAAATCATTCCATATTTCTTATCTTTTTCTCACTTTCTAAAAGTAACAACTGCTAATCTGACCAAGTAAACCATGCTATTTAATGAAGAACAAAAGCCACTAAATCTTTTTTTGCAGCATGGCAGAGTGCAGTTCTTTAACAGTACCAAATATAAGCAATACAGACCTGCCACCTGACCCTTCTTTCCTCTCCTCTCTGGTAACTCACATACCTAATGGTAAAGTGCTGTACTCCATCTATAATCTGAGTTGATTATAAAATAAAATTGCCTACCTGAACCCAGCCTCAATAGGGTAGAATAGTTTTCTTCCTTTCAACCCCTACCCCTTGTCGGTGGGGCCAAGAGGATTAAAGACAGCCAGTGTATCGAAAACAAAGCAGCTGGAGCAGACACCACACACGCAAGTCACAACCAGAGTTTGCAGAAGCCAGTGTGTATAAGTAAAGTCTTTCATATGAAAGACATCCAATAAATTTGTTCACAATTTATAAAAAGGAAAGCATTTCTCTTTGTGTTGCAAAATTCTACACTAAAATCTGACAGGGGGGAAAAAATGATTCTGAGGAGTATGTGTGTGTGTGTGTGAGACATTCTTCAACCCAAGGCAAACATTGAATACGTAGTTTGTCCTTTCAGTTTATTAGATTCAAGTCGATATTTTCTCCCAAATTCAGTAATTCAAGTTGAGATGACATAAATTAATTTCACTATTTTTTATTGTCTAAAGAGTGGCATTAACCCAGGTGGACATGATTTTGTGAATATGTGAGTGCTGTTTTTTGAGGGAAAGACTCTCCTACTTTGGTGAAGAAGACAAATGCATTAGGTACAATTATGAACTTGAGTTAATTTTTCTTTCATTATTCATGCTCAAGAAAATTTGAGATCATCATATTTTTTTTCCTTCATGAGTTCTCTTGGGAATAGAGCTTGATTAATTCATTTTGATTTTTGACATTGTCTTCTCAAAGCAGTTCAACGACAAGAAATCAGCAATTTTTTTCTATTTCAATTTTGGTCATTAAAACTATTTTTAGTTAAAGTTTAGAAGTATTTCAAGTATAGATTTTCTTTTGAAGCATGGCTTTGAGTGAGGGAGGGTCATATAACCCATTTATAGCATTACTTTGTGCTCTCTCTTCTGTTTCAAGACTTCCAAAGAATTAATTGAAAGTTGATGGGATTGCACCTAAAACCAATTATCATTTGGTCTGAAATGCTGAACACACATTATTGAGTTTTTAAATGAATTGAAAATAATTTTAGTCAGGCAACAGCATTATCTTAATTTATAAACATTAATACAAGAAAATATCTGATTTGTTTTAAATGATTACTTTATGCTGTATTACCAGTATTATCTCTTTCTGCCGTTTAGATGTCTACCAGAATACATTCCCAATCTATAATAACAATGAACAATCATGCATAATTTCTCTGATATTGAATAGAGTGTTCTAGTTAAGGCGTTTCTGGAATTTAGAGACATAGCATTTTACCAGATTTATATTGTATTTCAATTTCTCAGTTTATGAACCCCTCTAACCTATTTGTCTTTTCAATCTTGCAATATGGAGGACTGATGGCTTCAGGGACTTTTGCCCTCTAACCTTTAAATCCGTTTTCTTGTCATTGTAACGTGACTGTCCCATTTTCCATAAACACATTTAATTTTTCTTCCTCCACATATATGCACACACACACAAACACACAATGTGAGATTTATAAAAGTTACAGGCAGAGATTGAAATTATTTGCGTTGTAGGGGTTTTCTTTCATATTATCTTTTTTAAAAATTTAAAAAGTGAAAAAAGAAAAAAAAGACAGCAAATTCCTTGAAAACAATAGCTAGTGTTTGGGTATCTTTATCGTGGTGGGACAGTGTGTTAAAAGCCTAACCGTAATCCTTTAACTGAAAGATGAGGAACTAAAGCTCAGAGATGTTCAGTAACTTGCCAGGATCACCTGAAAGAGTAAGTTTTCAGGCCAGAATCTGAATCCAGGAAGTCTCATTTCACAACCTCTCACTATGCTGCCCTGTTTCAGTTATTTAACAAGGATACCCTGTGCCTAGTACAGAGCAGAAGGAAACAGCACGAAAAGACTGACATGATACCCTGTCTTTAGGACCTCCAAGAGGTCACCAACCTTAGTTTTGACAATACCCTGCAAATAGTTTGGTTCAATAAAGTTTGCTGAATCAATGAATAATTGAAGAAAGGAACAAGATCTATATAAGCAATTCCCATTTTAGGAACAGACTGAATTCTTAATGTTCAGCAATAACTTTGTTATTTGCACTTCAAATCCATTTACATGTAAAGGCTTTCTATATAGGGATTGGAGTATAGTTTCAATTACATTTGGAGATGGTTCTCCATTTGTCACTTAAACATGGGCTTCAACGACTTTGAGAGACAGTTTTCCATTTACTTAATAATTGATAATTGATAATTTAGGAAATGTTCCATATTCACTCTATGACCTTATATTACATACTCCCTGCATACTTTCCCGTAACCGTGATGATGTGGTTATTCTTATTTGACAATCAAAGTGATAGGCAAGGGGCAGCCAACGTAGCAAGGACGTGATGTGATGAAATCTCGGTTAAGATGCTTCCTTTTCCAATCTTTCTGTGGTGATATGTATTACCATTATGTAATTCCTTGAACATGATTTATCTAGTTAATTCTTGTTTTCCTTTTTTTTTATAGTTGATGGGGAAGATATCAGAAGTATTTCTTACTAACTTCATAAACCTTTCTGATAATAAGCTGAGAAAACAAGAATAAAATTGCCCCAATATATTACTAAATTTTCAGTCCTTTGTCTGTACAATACAGCCATAATTCCAATAAATCTTCAAAATTTTGGCAACAGAATGGTTGATTTCCACAAATACATTGTTGTCTCCTAAAGACCGGGGGAAAAAAAGAAAGAAATATTGTCTAGTTTTTTCTGTTGCCACATCCTGATATTTCTTCACATGTATCTCCATTTTTATACATAGTAAGATCTTCTGAATTATTTAGTTGTCTCTGGTTTGTTTAGCACTTTCCTCTTTGAGCCACGTGAGAATTGCATCAATGTGCTGTTTCTGCTCACTAATGAAAATGTCAAAGATCAGGTTTAAAAATGTTAAATAAAACTGAGCCAATCAGTCCCCTACCGTCGTTCATTTTGAGATCGACTTTATTCAAAGACTGCTTTACTCCCTGTTGTTACTTCTTAGCTAATCCTCTAATTGTCAGTAAACATTATCAAACAGGTTTTGGGATTGTCACTGTGAAATATATGCCCTTGACTATGATCAGAAGTAACCATTCAAAAGCAGAATTGAGCAATTCAGACTGCTAACCAGAGGCATGCTAAAAATCACCCAACACCCAAACATCCAAATCGCCCTCTCAAACTTGCTAAAATGTTCTCAAGGATTCATTTTCTAGAGAATATTTCTGTGGAAAGCATCAGGAAAGTAAAAAAAAAAATTTTAAGAATTTTTCCAATTATAAAGGATAAGAAATAGTCCTTTAAAAAATTTTGTAAAATCATACTGGTAGAGATAACCCCTGCCCCTGCCTTCTTTTTGTGACAGAGTCTCTATCTGTTGCCTGCACTAGAGTGCAGTGGCATCATCATAGCTCACTATGACCTCAAACTCCCGAGCTCAAGTGATGCTCCGGCCTCAGCCTCCCCAATAGCTAGGACTACAAGTATGCGTGACCATGCTTGGCTAGTTTTTTTATGTAGAGATGGGGGCACACTATTGCCCAGGCTGGTCTTGAACTCCTGGCTTCGAGCAATCCTCCCGCCTCGGCCTCCCAAAGTGCTAGTATTACAGACGTGGGCCACAGCACCCAGCCCAAGGTAACTACTCTTAACATATCATATTTTCTTCCAATATATTCATAAATTTGAGACTGTAACGTACATAAAATTGTGTTTATATCCTGATATTTTTTACTTCACATATATGCTATGAGCTTTCTCAGATCCTTACAAATGTGTAATATGTAATGTCTATGTAATTCAGGGAAACATAGAATAAACTTATTTTAAAGCAATATGTAATGTAAACTATATTTTCAAATAATGCTCAACATGTTTTCAGGTGAATTACGTCTAAATTTACAGCAATGGGTCCAACTGTTAATCTGAAATCAGTATAATAAATATAGCACAGAATGGCAAAAGCGTCTAGAAACACAGAGGGGAAAAAAAGGTGTATTTATTGCACTTTCTTGAGATTAACACTTATACCTACAACTCTAAATTTAGAGATGCTTTATCTGAAAAGTGTCTGGGGGCTAAAGAAAAATAATTTGAGTATATTATTTAAAAATACAGCCAAGATATGACTTAGAAAAAAGTTTATTTTACATTTCTCACAAATAGTTTCTCCAGTTAAAATTATATAACCACAGTTAATATCAGTTTTTGGTATCTCTCCTTTTTGCTGGCAAAACACATCACCTGCCATTTTATTTTTACAGCAAACAAGAAAGATTGGCAAACCTTCACTGCACCAATATAAGCTCTCACCCTTTTCTCTGTAATCTCTGTTTCAAATTAGATCCACCAAAACATAAAGTCACATTTAAAGCACATTCTCAGAACTCTCATGTTCATCCTTTTAGTCATCATTTTATTACCTCTTGTCCAATAGTCCTAACTGTAGGAAGGACAAGCAAAGGACCTCTTCTATTAACCTGGTTAAATGTGAAACAGGGCCCCCAAATGTGGTTAAACACTTCACCCCAGGAATGAGCAGTGGTGGGGCGAATCCCCATCACACCAAATTTCTTTCAAAAGATGATACCTGCTATGCAGTAGACCCTCTGTCTGGTCATGAGGATATAAAGTTAATTAAGGCACAGTCTCTGCCTTCAAGAAAACCATAGTCTGATGTGTGACATAAACAAGTAGGCAACTGATTATAGAATAGCTTTGTAACAGGTAAACAAATGACAACAGCCAATGATGCCTAAATCAGACTATGATATTAGTATGTTTTGGAAGCAAATAAGAATTTGTAAGATAACTCCATATGTGTGGTGGGGGGAGGGTGAATTGCATAGGCATAGTTGACATAGAACATTTTAGGCAGAGTAGAGGTGAATTTAGGGAAACCAAAGGACTCATTATTCTAAGTATATGAAGTGTAGGGGAGGGGAAGAAGATAAAGCAGGTAGACAAACTCCAGAACAAAAACAGACTTAAAACCTAGAGTAAGATGTTTACCTTTACCCTGAAATCTCTGAGGAGAAATTTAGCAATTTTGAGATGGAAAATTACATGATTAAATTTATGTTTTAGCTGCAATATGGAAGGTGAATTAGACAAAGGGAGCTATCCTGGAGGCAGTAGGCCACTTAGGAGACTGCATTATCCTAAGACTCCAGGGGTGGCAGTTGAGAACAAGGCTGGCTAAGAGAGGGATTTAAGATGCTGAATCTACAGTGCAGGAGGAATGAGTGGTTTGGCACAGACAGTGAAAAGAGTGAGTATCTGCAAAGATTGCCTAGTGTCTAGCTTGACCCTCTGGGAAGTTTAGGGAGTACAGGAATAGGTTTGAGGGGAAATATGATGAGTCCAAGCTTGGACATACCAACTTTGAAGTGCTCATGAAACCTCCACATAGAGAGGTTCTTCAGGCAAATCTATGAATTTGAGGCACAAATCTGAGATACATAAGAATATAAACAGTAGTTGAAAACATGACAGAGAATGGAACACTTAGAAGGAAAAACAATCAACAAGATTAAAATCAAGGGAACATGAACTAATAAGGTATGGATGGAGAAAAAGACCTTATGAAAGAAATTGTGGGGTAAGTAGCAAGAAAAAATAGAAGGCTAGGAAGCAAATTAGAAAAGCGGGATCTGCAATCAAAAAACAATTTTCTGCCCGGGTGCTGTGGCTCAGCCTGTAATCCCAGCACTTTGGGAGGCCGAGGCGTTCCAGGCTGCAGCGAGCTATGAATCCCACCACTGCACCTCAGCCCGGGCAACAGAGAGACACTCTGCCTCAAAAAATTTTTTTTCTTTAGGTTTAATATTAAAGAAGTCTTTGGTGATTCAGACAGAATTGTTTTTGTAATTACCAATGAAAAGGACAAAAGTGAAGATCCAGAAAAGAGAGGTGATATTTGATGGAAAAAGACACCAAAGTAGGTGGGAGGGGATTGGATCCAAAGCCCAGGTAGAAGGAGTGCTTTGAGTTTTGTGACACTGCTTCCATTGATATGTGTAAAAAGAACAAAAGATTGTCCTCCCTATTTATGGCTAATCTGCAAATTGCACTAGGTAATAACCTGGAGATTATAAAGGTAACCCAATCTGAAGAGACCAAAAACCTGCATAGAAGAAACGTGTGAGCTAATTAGTTATTGATACTTATACTAGATAATGTTTACAGGTATCCCTCTTTTTATTGTGCTTTGCTTTGTTGCACTTCACAGTTATTGTGTTTTTTTACAAACTGAAGGTTTGTGGCAACCCTAAATTGAGCAAATCTATTGGTGCCATTTTTCCAACAGCGTGTGCTCAGTTCATGTCTCTGTGCCACATTTTTCTATTATAATTCTCTAAATATTTCAAACTTTTTCATTATTATTTTATCTGCTATGGTGACCTGTGATCAGTGATCTTTGCTGTTACTATTATAATGGTCTTGGGGCACCACGAACTGCACCTATATTAAGAGGATGAACTTAAAGGCTAAGTGTTGTATGTATTCTAACTGCTCCAATGATCAGCACTTCCCCATCTCTCTCCCTATGCTCGGGCCTTTCTACTTGCTGAGACACAAAAATATTGAAATTAAGCCATTTAATAACCCTACAGTAGCCGTTAAGTGTTTAGGTGAAAGGAAGAGGCCCGCGTCTCCCATTTTAAATCAAAAGCAAGAAATGCTTAAGTTCAGTGAGGAGGGCACGTCAAAAGCCAAGATGGGCTGAAAGCTAGGCCTCTTTCGTCAGTTAGCAAAGTTGTGAATGCAGAAAGGAAAAGTTCTTAAAGGAAATTAAAAGGGCCACTCCAGTGAACAATTTTGGAATCATTTTCAAAAATTAATCCACAAGCCTGTAGTTCAAATAACAGGACACACCATGGTTAGATTCAAATGAAAAGTGGAAGCAAATATTATTAAACAGAGCCTGTACAGAGCCACAAAACTTAAGAGGACACATTTTTTTAAAAAAATCCCTTAGTTGAGGTACTCAGGATGGGCTTCAACTGATTTGTTTTCTCAGGGTACCTACAGCTGGGAGACAATCAGAGAGAGAAAACAGAATTTTTATGAAGGATTTTGGGTCCTAAACACTCTCCTGTTCCAGACACAAAGTGTAGGGTCATGAATCCCCAGGGAAAATAATAGTACACAAAACACCTTGTCAAGAACTCACCATGGACTAGTTATTGCTCCTCTTATGTCTTGTCATATCAGATTTTAAACCATCTTTTGGAAAGGGAGTACAGAAAGACACAGCAACCCACAGAAACTCTTTGTTCATTTTATTTGTTCAGACCTTTGTGTGAGCATGTACACACACACACACACACACATACACACAGGCACTTCAAACCTCAAAGGGGAATACACCTTTACTGTTGCTATTCATTTATATTAAGAACACAATCAAAATTTACCCAAGCATTTCAGGCCTTCTTCCAATTAAGATTTTGTATACTTCTTTCTGTAACGTTCTTGTTTCTTTCCTGACCTCTCAAGAGTATTTTTAAGTGAAGGTTATTGTGATTACAGTGTGAGATAGCAACTTTCTTCTATTTCAGCCTTATTTATCTTACTCAGAGCCATTTCTAGGCTATCGTCCAAAATAGCCTCTAACCACCTAAGCTGTTCAATGAAGTGTAGCAGAAAGCAATCCTTGAAATAGCTCTCGAAACATGTTCTCTTCCTTCATTTCAACATAGTTGCATGCCAATCAACAGCAAAGCAATTAAAATCCTGCCAGGATCAAAGAATGTGCCTTGCTACAGCCTTTGCCAATCTATAAAAACATTTCCTCATCTCCTTTTGTTAAGGCCCTGGTGACCTACACTACAGCAATATCCAAGAATCTACTTATGCTCTTTGTAGTTCTTAATTTGTTTCCAAATATATGCCAACAAATTTCTTGTTGCAAAATACATGCTCTCAGTTTCCAGTTTTCTCCACCTTATGTTTCTCTAGTTTATATTCCCTCACCTTTTTGTAAAACACCTGTCTTAACAACTTCAATATTCCACCTTTCATCTTGGATGTACATATGTTTTATTTTAATATTTTCATTAAGGCTACACTCCTCGAGGACTTGTCATGTACCCTTAGCTATTGTGTATGTCAATTTTCTTTATGTGTTCTCTCTCTACTAATAAGATAATCCTTTTGCAGATTTTTCTGGTGCGATCCATTGAGTCCAAGTATACTCTAATATCAGCATCCTTGAGTTAATCAGAGAATACATTGCTGTGGGAGATAGATAGTCCCTTTCTGGATTATTCTGCTTTCTCATTGATAATCAAAAAGACCAGCTAAGCAATTTTCCATACTCTCTCTTAATCCTTTTGCTCCCTCCTGAATGCAGTTGACATGCAACTTGCTCACACCAGTCTACTCAAGAATTTTGAAGTTTTAGGGTGCTTGGAGAACAGAGCTCTGAAAGAATGTCAAGAAGCAAACCCAACTAGTTTTATGAATCCAAAGCAGCCTACGATGCAAAGAGATACAGACAATTTCTGCAAGGAATGTGAATAACTCAAGTCAAATGTACGTCAGCTGAAAAACATAGGCAATTGAGGGAAACCTACGTTTTGGTTTAAATCATGCAAATGATTGCCTACATTTCCCACTTTACTTTGTGTATAACTAAAAGCTGTATTACTAGAAATTTTTGATTTGCACAAATCCTAGGGACTGGTAAACTCTGCTTTAAAGCCCTTTGCAACATAGGCATTAGTTTAACCCTACCATGCCAGCATTATGTTAGACTTCTAATGTATTTCTAATAATTGCTTCTCCACTTAATTTATCTATTTGCCAAAACAATAGCCTTACTCAGTTATAATCAAATATGATACCACAAAATGTGCTTAATCTTTCATCATATGAGCCACATATCATTTAGCTTTAAGAGAAAAATGAACTTTAAAATTTAAAAAAATTTTTAAGGATAAAGTATATTTTGTTTATTAATTTCATTTTAATTCTGTAAGTCTCATACACTATGCCTTTCAACATAATGATATTTATTTCCATGTACATAGATAAACCTCATTAATTCTTTCTCATTCTAATCATTATCTGCCTGAGCCCAGTTCTGAGGTTGTTACTCTGCTTTTCCCTTGGAATTGCAGAAGGCGAATAAATTTGGCTCCTATGGTCCAGCAGTTCTCAATGGAGGTGGCACTGTCCCACATAGCAGCATTTAGAAATAGGGGGAGCATTTTGCTGGTCAAATTGATGATGAAGACTGACACTTACTGGACAGGGCCACACAAATCATAGAACCTTTACCTGTAATCATTATGGTGGTTTTGTTTTAAATGTAGGAAAAAAACACGTTCGAAAAAATTTGAACAAGTACAAGTTGGAGTGTGGGAAATTCAAGTCTTATATGTAATCTCTTCAATTTTCTCTACAGTTATGGCCTCCCTCACATACAGAAGTGCCAAACCCTAATATTTTATCCCCTTCCACTTGTCTCTCAAATACTTTCTTCTTCGTACAAGGTCAATACTTTAAAAATTATATTTCTCCAGAGCAGTTCCTTTGTCAAATCCATCCTGAACTTGTGACATTAGAAGTCATCCAGAGCTGCTGTCAGACCAACAGTAGCTACGTGTCATGTCATCAGTGACCCTTCCACGTCCGTGGGCTTTTCTGAAAACATCAAACGGCCTCAATAAACAAGTGCCATTGCTGACAGTACTCACCCAATTTTTAGAAAAACTTATACTTCCTTTTAAAAACCAACTGATGTCCATTATACTATATCTGTCTTGACAAAAATCTTATGGTCATATTATCTTACTCTACTATGTGTGAGAGATCCTTTTAAATCTCATATTGAGATAATACAAAGCAATTTTTTTCTCTGCATTTTAAAAATAAATATGGAAATTAACTTTTCTGTGCTTCATAAATTCTTTTAAGACTTATCTTTATTTTTTAATGAATTAATTAAAAAGTAGCAATAACATTATAGTACAGTATGAGATATTGACAAATAAATTTTACTTTTAAAGTAAGTTTTCAGCTTCCACTGATGGAACAAAATTTATCTTATGAAAATTACAATGATTGACAGCCAGATACCTTTAATACATAATACATAGAACATCAGGAATTAATAAAATGTCTCATAGATACCAGAAATTTACCACAAAAGGTTTGTGATAATCAAAAAGATAATTTCTTAAGGTTTTTTTTTTTTGACTAGGTAATTACATGCTTGACACACATGATACCTGATGCTAAGATGGAGTATATATTTCCCCCCTCACTTTAAAGATAGAGATCATCAAGATTATTTCATCATGTCATTGCCATGTTCAAAACCTGTCAATGGTTCTCGTTGTCCACGGGATGAACTTCAAGTTACATAATGTTGTAATCAGGGCAGTCCATAGTATGAATCTGCATTGCTCTCATACTTGACAAGTCTTGTCCCAGGCTCAGACTACTGAACTCCAAGACAGAGTTTATGACCATATTGCTCTCCAATATGCTGCATTATTTAATTATTTATTCATCCAACCAACAAGTGGAGCAACCACTGTATGCTACCCACATATGCTACACACTATTCTCAAGGGAGGTAATATATGAACTGAGAAATGAATAACAAAGTGGTCCAGCCGTGCAGAGATATGTAGAGGGGTGGGGACTATAATAAACAAAGCAAACATCCAGTGAAAAGGCCTTAAAGAGTTGCACATTTGAAAAACAGAAAGAAAACAAGTGTAATAGAAGCACGATATTTCAGCAGGAAATTATGGGATAAGAGGTCAGAGAGTATGTAGTCCTTGTGGTCAACAGTAAGGAGTTTAGAGGAGTAACACAATCAATCAAAATTACATTTATATATCCTTTGATGTAGCAATATCTACCTCTAAGATATACTAGCACATACATGAATTAAGTGTGAACAAGGTGATTTATTGCAGCATATTAGCAAAAGATTACAAACAACTCAAATATTTCTCAATAGGGGCCTGGTGAAATAAATTAAGCTACATCATACAGGGAAGTATTATGCAGCTATAAATAGGAATACAATACTCTCTATGTATTGTTATGTAAAATGCTCCAAGACATGATAGTGAGTGGAAAAAATGCAAACAATGTAATAGTACGATTCTGTTTGTGCAAAAAAGAGAAAAAAATAAGGGCATCGTAACCATTTTCTGTTGCTGCCATGCAAATGACCACAAACTTGGTAGCTTAAAACAGCACATGTCTATTATCTCATGGTTTCTCTAGGTCAAAGATCTGTGTTGTCATAGCTGGTTACTCTTGTTAGGGTCCTACAAGAATGAAATCAAAGTGTTGGCTGGCCTGGGCTCCTATCTGGAGTTTCAGGAGCAGAATACGCTTCCAAGCTCCATAAAGTTGTTGGCAGAATTCAGTTTCATGTGCTTTGTAGAAGTGAGGGCTCCATTTCCTTCCTGGCTTTTAGCTGGGGATTGCTCTCAACTCTAGAGGCTACACATACATTCCTTGGCTTTAGGGCCCCTTTACCTTCAAACCAGCAGAGGCGAGTTGAGTCCTTCTGACTCTTCAGATCTCTCTGATTTCCCTTTCTGCCTCGCTTTCCTGCCTACTTTTCCCTCATGGACTCTTTTGCCTTCCTCGTCTGTTTTTATAGGGCTCTGTGTCCTTGTGCCAGGATAAGTAAAGATAATCTCTTTATTTTAAGGTTAGCTAATTGGTAACTTTAATTATGTCTGCAAAGTCCCATAGTAGGACCTAGATTAGTATTTGGTTAAATAATCAGGGAACAAGAACCTTGATAGGACACATTTAGAATTCAGCCTACCGCAAATATATTCTTATTTGTTTTCATATGAGAAAGAAAACTCTCACGGAAAAAATATATGAGAATGTACTAATAGTGGCTACCTGGATGTGTACGTGTAGAGGGGTACAGAGTATGTGATGATATGCAAATGAGACATGGGGTAGAAAGGATGTTTTGTAAAAATATTTTTTGTACGCTGTTTGAATCATGTAACAATATAAGGAATTCAACATATTAGATTTTTAAAGCATCACAAAACTAATGAAATTATATTAAAAACATTTCATTTTGCTGAAAATATGTTTACACTGGCAATGCATATATGACACTGAGCGACATGGCACAATTTTTTCAACCTTTTTATGTGTTTTGGCATAGGTCTACTACTTTTTTATATTTGAACTTCTGCAAAAGATTCTTTCTTATAGCATGCAACAAAATCATTTGTCTTTAATTTTGGATAAACAAATCTGTCCATACCAATATTGGCGCTGTAATTTTCCCTTTAGCCTGGGGCAATTAAAGTAATAGCATTTGAGATATTCATGATAATCAAACATGCAAATACAGAAACTCAAATAAGATGACTATGTAAGATGGCCATACAAATAATTCAGCATATGCTTACATTATCTTTTCTAGAATACATCAAAATTGAACTACAAAATTAAAATTTTGTAGAGACCTCTCACAGCCCTAGGATATGTCCAAAAACATGAGTAGTCAGTGAGCCCCACATTGTGGAACGTTTACTTAAATGACACCAAACAGGAAACACATTCACTTTGAAAGATTGCCAAGAACCTCTAATGGCCAAGTCCATGAGCTTCTTCCCAGAACCATTTGACTTTCTTGCATCATGTGATATGCTGGCCATACCCACCTTGAAACTTTCTGTTGGGAGAGTCTTCCATGGGCATGTTATTCACCTTGCTGGGTTTGGCAAGAATGCAAGGGCCTGACCAATCTTTACAAGGGCAATTCCTCAAGTTTCTGTTTGCAACCTCAAAGGATGAGGTAATGTCTCCCCCTGGGGCAAAAACTTAGGCATGTTTACAGGCTGCTATAAAGTGGTAAGCTCCCCAGGGTTAATGTCCCTCTCCTGTAATTTAGCCCACTGTGTGTGCAGACATCCATCTAGCCCCACCTGCATCATCCCTGTGGGATTGAAGATCATAGAACTAACACGACCACATAGACAATCTTGCTAATGCTTTGATGTGAGCAATAAAGACTTTCCCCTGACCCAGGAGTTTTGAGTCTTCTGTCAGCATCCAGAAAACAGTGGAAGGCTGACTTGTTACCTTGCAAGTAAAGTAAAAATGTCAGACCCTTCACAGTGCTTGCCACTTTCTCAATATATTTCCGTGAAAGTGCTCTCTCACTTTCCATTTCTCTCTCTGACTTCTCCTCCCCTCCCTCTTTCATCTGATCATCTTTCTTGACCATCTATCAGAAATACTGATGCTACCCAGGGCTCTGTCCATGGTCCTGTTTTACTTTTGTTTCGTACTCTCACATTGACGATCTTTTCCTTATCCATCATTTCTACTATTGTATTTGTACCCCGATGATTTTCAAACATATATTCCCCCAAATCATCTCTTTCTTTAGCTTCCAACTTCTTTTCCCAAATTCTTAATAGATATTTTCAATCTAATATGTTATAGACCTATCAAACTTAATTTTATTTAATGTAATCACCATTAAGTCATGTTCCTAAGTGGAAAATATTGGAGTCATCTTCAACCTCCCTGACAATTCTATCTGTCACACAGCTAAGTGTCTTAAGCCTCATGTTTCCTTTCAGGGCCATTTCCCTCTCACCTGATGTGATCTGTGATGATATTAACATCTGACCAATCTTCCTATTTTATTCTCTCTCCAAGCTGCTGCCAAAGTTTCTTTCTTAAACACAAGTTTAAATATGTTACCATAAATCTCCCATTTGCTTTTAGACCAAGTAGGAATGGCCATGAAATGGCAATCCAAATGCTTCACAATAGTCTCCATTACAATTTTCCAATTTCACTTTGACATCATCACCATGCCAACTGGTGCACACGCATCCACAAATGTGCTCTCACACGCACACCTACACGCATCTGGTACTGTACACTACACCCTCACAAGTCACAACAGCCATCTCACTGTTCTCACTATAGTCCCTTATGCTTTTTTTGTCCATGTTGTTCCTTCTTTCAGAATTATAGCAGCCTTTAGAATAATTGCTACTCCTTTTTTAAATGATAGCAGAAAAAGTGTCTCCCCCTCCCTCAGCCTCATTACTTACTTTCTCGTTTACTATCTCACAAAACTACATTCTCATTTTCCTTATTTTCTGTACTGCCTTTCTTTTTGCCAAGTCTCTTACTCTTGTCCTTCAAATAGTTCCACTACAGCCCATAAAATAGTACACAAAATAACCTACATCCTTGATCTATTTTAAATGGTTCATACACTAGATTTTAACTCAACACTAACTCTTTCTCACACCATATAGCGTTTATCTGTGCTCCCAGTAGCAGTCTACTCATTATCCCACACACTGCGTTCCTTCGGGTGGGGAGATGTGTGAGCATTATTCCAGCTCTCCAGGCCTGCATCCACGCATCTATGTAAAAAAAATCCCTGCTTTTTTGTTTTTTGCTTTATTTCATTTATCTTTGTCATTTTCTAAAGACCTGTCCATATCACCACATTATCCAAAGTCTTTCATACCTATACCATCACTGTCTTCTTCATCTCAAGTCAAGCTGTCATCTAGGCAGCTTCAAAATCTGTGCGGATAATTTTATCCAGAACGTTAGCCCTGTGGTCGGATGACCTCTTTACCTATATTTGAGCCATCCCTTCCACAGCCATAATTTGTAAACTTTTTTCACATATAACTGTGTTACTTATGAAATTCTAAACTCAACTGAACACTGACCAAAACTTCATAACCACACTACACCTGCTCCTTAACTTTATAACTTATAATCCCTTGATCTTTCAATTTTCTTTCCTTGAAACATCTGTTCTTTTCTGATTTAGCCTAAATCCTATAAATATTGAACTACTTTTCCACCACATTCTAAATTTCTTTCCTTTTTATCCTGAAAGGTATTCACCCCGTAAAATGATCCCATTGGCTATAATTACAATTCACTTTCACTGGTTCTAAGCCTAGAGTGGCTGAGTTGTGTCAGAGAAGATTCACATAGAGCTATGTCACTCCAAATGTTTGCCCTGCAACCACAGTTGCATTGCACAGGACACTCTATCAGCCCTTGCGTTTATTCTCACTGATCCCTCTTTCAGATCTTCTCCAAGAACAAATGCTCATATTTATTTTCAAATACTTTAGTCAGTCCCTGATCCCAGAGCTTTCAGAAGGTGAACTTGCCTCTTATTTCAGGATTCCACTACTCTCGACCTCCACTCTGCTATTCACACACACATTTACTGATATCCTCACCTCTACTTTTCTTCTGGTTTCTAAGGAGGAGATTTCCCTCTGGAATTTTAATACAAATACGTTTCACCTTCAGCTTTTCGCAGTGCCTTAATCTTTTATGAGAATCGTATTTCTTTTTACATATTCTTTTTCTCTCTCTTTTGCTCCTTCCCTCTTTCTTAAGCTCTTTCTACATGCAACTTTTTTTATCCTATTTGCATTTTCAAGACTATCACTTCAAAAAGTTCCTTCCCTTGACATGAGATTACCACCTAACTCATCTTCAAAGTTTCTTTCCAAAAGACTGATGCAAACTTGCTGACTCTACTTTTCAACCACCTATTTACTCTCTAGCAGTTGTTTTCCATCTGGCTTCCTCCTCAATTCCACTGTACTGGATTGCCTGCAATGTATTGTGAATTGTGCTAGTCATCAGGCATGTGGTTATTAACAAAATTGATTTCATCTTGCCCTACCAGAAGTTATAGTCTATGTCTAAAATCGAACTGATCATCCTTTTCTATGAATCTGTTGCTTTTTAAAATTTTTTTAATAAAGATCTAGACTTGTTCCTTTCCCTTCCTTATTCACCTTATCCAATGTAATCAATCACAAACTCATGTTATATCTACATGATTGCTTTATGATTTCTTAAACTTTTATTCATACCTACTACCACTCTCCTCATTCAGTCAATGATCATCACAGGGCTGCTCTGGTCTGCTTCTTGTACCAAGCAAATACAGCCTCTAATCTACTGGTAAAATGGTGTGTCAAAATGCAAATACTGTTATGCTGATCATCTGTTCAAAACCATTTTATCATTATTATTTTACCAAAGGACAAATATCAATCTGATGTGATATTCAAAGTCCTTGAAAATCTGGCCCTGCGTTCTCTGACAGCATCTCTCACCACTTTCTTTATTGAATTTTATACTATGTCAACCACAAATGCTAGTGTATCCCCATGTGTACTATATTATTTCTCACTTGGAAATCTTTATAACTTGTGTTCCACCACACAGGTAACAACTCCTCCAGAAAGCCTTCCTTGACCTGTAAAGTCTAAACTAACTTCTCCTCTGTGCTCCCATAATATTGTTTGCATATCTCTATACTTACATATAACCATAGCACATTATATTGATCTCTATGTATGTCTGTCTTCCTAATAGATGGTAAGGTGATTGAGGACCGAGGCTGTATTCTATTCATCTTTCTATCCCTAAAAACTGGCAGTGTTTAGCACATATTGTTTAATGGATGATGGTTAAAGAAATCAGTAAATGAATGCCGATTCAATATTATAATATTATCTTAATTCTCTGTTATATTAATTCCTTGAGTAAATGAACTCAAGGCCTATTGACCTTTATACTTCTTAGCAAGTGCTGGGTACATAATAGATTCTCAAGAAATGTTCATTTGTGAAAAGTTGTGGATCAGAATCAAATAGCAATGCATGGCAACTCAGGGCATGACAGCATAAAGAATGGAAAAGAAGAGTTACCAATGAAAAGAGGAAAACATAAGATCAATGATCAATTGTAACAAACATACCAATCTGGTGGGGAATGTTGATGATGGAGAGGCTATGCATGTGTGGGAGCAGGGGGCATGTGGGAAATTTTTCTACCTTCTGTTCAATTTTGCATTGTACCTAAAACTTTTATAAGAAACAAAGTCTTAAAAATATTAACAAAAGCAAAGAATTCTAGCTTGGGATATTAATTATTAGAAGTCAGTATTTTATAGTATTCTAAAAATAACTATTGTTGTGATTGTACTAAAGGGAGCTTAAATAAAGCATAAAGACATCTTCACTCAAAACAAAAGTGTATTATAAAGTTTTTCTTTTAGAGGGTCTTTTTTAGATACACTGATGCCAGTTATGTATTTTACTTTCGAGCTCCCTGGGAGCTTCTGCTGCTTTCAAACCAAACCTGTTCACTATTGTCAATTCTTATGCATCCACCATGACAAACAACAATAAAGTCAAAGACAAAATTTGCAACAACCTTGATAAAAACTTGTTGTAGCAATAGTGGACTCTTACAAGTTGATTGCTATGGGAAGCTTCAATGCACATGGCTGCAATGATTCTGAAACCTAGAAGTGTGTTATTAGCTGCCACAGCACTGACAAACATAATAGCAATGTGCCGATTCTCCCTGACTTTTCCAAACACTAGCTAGTGATTGTCAGGATTGCATTTCTGGTGGCCAAACAATTTATTTTAATCTGGGATGCATTTGATAAAAGCAAAAAAGAAGGAACATTTTATTTATTACGTTGATTTTTGAGCAAGCACTAAGGATTCAAATAAAATTTAAGCATCTAGTGTTGAAAAGGCACCACATTATATGTTCTACATGGTATTAGAGACAGAAATAGGTTGTTAACTGTGAAGAAAACCAAAGTGATTATTGGAAAAGTGACTTGGGAGTTGGAGGAACTGGATTCTAAAACAGAATCTTCCATTATGTAGCTCTACTGATGTGGAACAAATCCATTTATATTCTGAGTCTCCTGTTTGTTTTTTTTCCTTGTACATAAAGCATTGGGCTAATGCCTTTCTCAACTATATTTCAAATCTCACATTTCATAAATTTCAAGAAAAACCTGGAAAAAGTTGTCTACTCCCTTCTCACTGGGCTCCATGTTATTTTCCCCACATGGAAATGAGGGAAAAATAGATGAAGAGACAAAGAAAAGGTGAATTGCCATTATTAACCTTTTCAATAAAGCATTTAAATAATCAAAGGTCTTTTTCATCCCCTCCTCAAATCATGGGAAGATCTTCTCTGCACTGATCTTATTCTAGTGTGAATAAGTAGGTAGCCTAGTCAAGAACTCTGGCTACGACTGAGAGTGATGGGCTTGAAAAGGAAAATATAGTGCAGCTGCAGTCAACACTACACGCAGACTCAGGACAAGAATTCCATATCCTCTGTCTATGCCTTGTGCCCATCACATGGTAAAGAATTTGGGTTTTGTTCCAAGTGTGATGGAGTGCTATTGAATAGTTTTAAGGAGAAGTTTATACTTTTGGTTTAAAAAGTCACTCTGATGTTGGGAGATAGGCATGCATGGTTATAAAGTGAGCAGCTGGGATGCTATTGCATTGGGCCAGGTGAAAGGTGATAGCGCCTTAGAGTAGGGTAGTTTCAGTGAGATGAAAGGAAGAGGACTAATTCTGGATATATTTTTAAGGTAAAACAAAGTGTTTATTCTCAATTTATCCTATTGACCCTCAAAACTTTTTCATGCTTCTTTATCCTACTCTGCAGTTAGCAGGCTGATCATCCAGACTGCATCACTTGTGCTCTCTTTCCAGGTGACTTAAACTTGGGTTTGGCCAACAGGCAATGCTGGCAGGAAATTGAATTGTTCAAAGGTATTTCTTCCCAGACATACTTCCTACTTCAGGCCAGAACTTCTGAGAGTTCCTGCATCTCTCCACAACTACAACTTCCTCCCACATGAGCTCCACGTCACCTTCCTGATATTCCTGACTCTTACAGCACTGCTTTCTCCCTTTGCAATGAAATGATTGTTTGTGTCCCCTCAAATTCTTATGGTGAATTCTTATCTTAACCCACCAATGTGATGATATTAGGAGGTGGGGTTTTTGGGAGGTGATAAGGGCATGAGGGTGGAGCACTCATGAATGGGATTAGTGCCCTAATAAAAGAGACCCTAGAGAACTCTTTTTCCCTCTTTCCACCATGTAAGGATACAACAGGATGGCAGTCTGCAACCCAAAAGAGATCCCTCACCAGAACGTGACCATGCTGACACCCTGATCTCAGACTTCCAGCCTCCAGAACTATGAGAAATAAATTTCTGTTGTTTGTAAACCTCCACTCTGCGGTAGTTTGTTGTAGCAGCCTAACACAAACTGACCGAGATACCAATTATCCCTTCAGCCCCTGAGACATTAATAGCTTCCTACTACTGTCAGTCTCTTGTTGCCTCATCATTCCTTGTTTGTTCCATGATTCTGCTCACATCACTGTGAGTAGTCCCTTTATTGAGGTCTTTTTATTTGAACCTTTTGTAATGAACCCTGTTTCCTCTGGGGACTCTGAATAAATGAACAGACAGGGGCTTGTTGATGTGCCAGATGTGGAGAGCAATGAAAAGTAAAGAGTCAAGGTTGACTCTCAGAGACGTTAGAGGCTTTAAAGTAACTTGGGTGTATAGGGGTTGTATATAATGCAGTGAAGGAGGCCTGGACAGAAATGATTCACTTGTGAAACCAATATACCATCATACAACAGTATATATATCACTAATATATGCCAGATGGATATAAGCACAGGAGGCTGATAGCTGAGGACCATAGCAGTCAGGCTTATACTAAGTTTCAGAAGAATCCTGGTATGAATTTTTATGAGCACTATTCAAAATATTACGTATGTGTACTTTTCTGCCTTTTTATGTTTCATTATTTTCACATGATCCCAACAATATCAGAAAGAACACAGATTAAGCATTCAATGAGATGTGTCAAAAGTAAACAATAAATAAACTTTAATTTCAATCATACAAAATTTTAAAAAAACACATTTATAGCACATGACTTAGGGTAAGTGGAAGTGTAAAATTATTGCCAAAAAAAAAAAAAAGGTTGAGAAGGGCAGATGCATCTTTACTGAGAAGAGATTTAGTTTTATAAGAACCTAATAAATCCCTCATACCTCCAAAATAAGCAGACACAGGGTCTTATTATTTCCAGCTAAAATATTTACTAACACTTAACTATAGGCAGGAGATAGGTCTAAAAACGCCAGAGAACATTTGCTCTACTTCCTAAGAGATAGAAACATGGTCATCAAGATTCCTTATTATAAAGTGTTACATCATTTAACAAGAAACTGCATAGAGAATGGTGTATATATATATATGTCATTGTTTAGTCTAACTACTACTTTTTTGTCTGGTTCAGTGTTAGTTGAAACAATTCTATCAGCCCTAACTTTTTGGGCATTATTATTCAAAATGGTCTAGATTTCCTAACTTCTCCATTTAACTAGTAATTTTTGGTATCATGTTGTAACAATTAATAGTTACATAAATAGGGCTAGGATGATATTATAGGAGAGAGTAGTGAAAAATCATGCACTAAAGAGACTTTAAAGAATTATCAACCTCTAAATATTAAAAAAATAAAATCCCACCTTTTAATTGATTTCTAAGATTTCAAAACAAACTTGACCATCTAATTAACATCGTGTCAGATGTCCAGTCTGTAAATAAAGCACTGTATTGTTCTGGGAAGTGGTCTTATAGATTTGGTAAATGTATGAAAACCTATTGTTGGTCATATCATAGCTACTTCTCCTCTAACTCCTATAATTCCACAAAGGCAGAGAAGAACTACACCAAGTACGACTCACCTTGGCAACTTCTGCCAAGTTTATTTCCAGCAGGTTTCTGTATTTAGTAGGTTGCTTAGTCAATTGGGGTTATAGGTACATAAGGAGTGGAAATTACCATAAAATATTTAATCAGGGGCCTGGGATTAAAATTTTTTTGTTTTTTTAGTTTTATAAATACATCTCAAGTTCTGTTATACTCATCAAAAGTGACCAGTGGCTACAGAATGATATATGGTATTTTGAGATATTTTAGAATTTTAACTGGCAAAAGGTATTTGTCAGGGTAAAATTAAGACTCTTTTTTGTTTATTTTTCTCTCAGGCCCCATTCCAGATTTTTAAAAAGCTGATACCAAAATATAAGTAGAATTCCTTGAAGAAAATATAATTATTCTAGCTCATACTACCACGTTGTTGTTGTTTAAAGTCACAGCTGGGTCAATAATGGCCCTTTTGAGGAAAGCTCAGAATTTTCCCAATTCAACTTGAGTAAGCCAAAAAGCCAATGCCATCAGAAACTTTATTTCTCTTTTCTGCCCTTCAAATGTGACTTTGCATGGGCTTTTCTAAGATGATTAATGACAGGTGTGACTGGGAGAAGTAATTATAGGGAGTGACTGGTAGTTTAAGACTTTGGGGATAAAAGTGAATGATATGAACATGAAAGTTATAGTGATGAAGTCAACCTCTGACAGGCACAACATGATCATTAGGGAAATTTTGAAAGAGAATACAGATCTGAAAAGTAAGTTTGAAATGGAAGAACATAATTTAATCATTAACCTCCTTACTATGGAGACTAAAGGCTTATCCTGCATTGAAAGCATTTGTAATTTGGAAGGCTAATTATTCATAACCCTACAATTTTATTCTATTTCATGCCTAAGCTCTTTGTATAGTCTCATGAACTGTGCAATTTTCTCTGGTATTGAGGTTGTGTGCGTGGTTATTCCCATGGTCCGGAAATTCTAAATAGAACAATCAAGTCAGTTGATTTTATACCAATCCTTTATAGGCGTCAAATTAGCTCATATGATGAAACCCTAAAAAGTGGCAAAGAACACTTCCAAGCATCTGTTCACTTTCTTCTTGGATGGTTCTTTGACAGCACTGAAAATTTAATTACTTGGTAAACATCTGAAGGGCAAAGGTCATATTTTATATACTGTATCTCAAATAGCATCTAGCTTTATGTTTCAACAATAATAGCTTTAAAATGAATATATAAAACTAATAACAGGCAAGATCATAGATTCCTTGGAAGAAGATATAAGAAGGGATTGAGTGAGGATATCTGACCATGGTCTTTAGAAAATTGAATTTAAATGATTTCAAAACAAGTTTGTTTTATCTATTTTGAATTTGCCAAAGACAGAGTTACTTCTCACATATTGTTTTACTTAAAGCCATAAAACTATGTGTACCTCCATACTAATCATTTTCCACTGATGCAAACTAACAAGAACGTAAGACATCAAAATCAAACTTTCCCTAGAAATAATACATATTTAGAAACAAAAAAATGCAGGGAAGTAATAATACTTTAACAAGAGTCTTGTTTTCTGGGGAGAGTCAGATAATTTTCAGGGAACAAACTTGGTGACATTGAACTTCAGTTCTTTATGGCACACACCATTTCATAACTAATGTTCAGTGACTCTAATTTATCAGGCTATCTGATTATGCACTTGTTTCTGATTATTTTTCTCATATCTGTTGTTTACGCCACAGCACCTACCCATCCTACTCTGTGAATTAAAAACTCTTACCACTTTTAACCCATGTGTTTAGGTGAGGCTTTACTCCTAGCTCCAAAATTAGAGAATGTGAATCAAGCCTGGCCAGTCAGCAGCATCACATTCCAACATCTTCAATTCTTGGGTCAGGCATGTAATCAAATTCAAGCCACTAGAACATGGTTTTGGAAATAGTTTGCGAAAATAACAGTCTGAACCCACAATGGCCCAGTACTACTGACACTAAGCAAGTCATAACCAAGAAAAACCAAGTTCTGATCACATCATTTGAACCCTGATTCCAATTGTCCCTGAAATTTGAGCTGCTCTAAACTTTTTCACTGTTATAAATCATATAAATTTCCTTTTATTTCTTAACCTAAGCTGAGGTCGGTGTTTTGTCTGTTGCACCTGAAAGTATTATGACACTGTCTTGCTCAAGGACAACACGGCATGTAGTTGTCTGTTTCTGATCAATGCCAACAACCTATGTCAGCTGTAAGGCATGGCTGGATGACCACAATTTCCTGAGTGAAAGATCTCCCAGAATCAAGCTCTCTGTCATGTCCCTTATGAAAAGAAACTAGCGAAAAGGAGGCTCCATGCAATTTTGGCTGCCTGACACAAATTAGCTTCTTTGCTTCAATATTAACACTCCTCCACAGGTGACAAATTTGTCTATTACCTTTGGCATAAGGGGTGGTAAGCAGTGAGTGAATTAGTGGTGGTTCCAAACAATAGTGGTTTTAGGCTTTCCCAAAGACAAAACTCATGGGCATTCAGCTAAAGGACACTAAACCCATAGAAGAAAATCTAGAGAAAGTAGCAGTCAACATCACCTCTCAACAGAATGCTCCGTGACAATAGACCATGTATAAACTCAGCAGATGAAATTTATTAATATCCATTTTTAGATCAAATGGGAAAACAAGGCATGCCAAATTAAAGTTTAGCCCTTAGAGCTTCCAGAAATCCATAAGTTTATATATATCTCAAACTAAAATCAAGACTCCCTTCCCCATCCCCTGCAGAGAGTTCTACTCAGAAATACTGAGATACTACACAGAAAGTAGTATGGAGATATCTCAAAGAACTAAAAGTAGAACTACCATTTGATCCAGCAATCCCACTACTAGGTATTTACCCAAGGAAAAAAGGACATTTTTAAAAAAGACACCTGCACCCGAATATTTATAGCAGTACAATTCACAATTGCAAACACATGGAAACAACCTAAGCACCCATCAATATATAAGTAGATTAATAAAATGTGGTATATGTATTCCATGGAGTAATATTTAGCCATAAAAAACAAATAGTGAACTAATACCTCTTGTATTAACCTGGATGGAACTGGAGATCCTTCTTCTAAGTGAAGTGTTGCAAGAATGGAAAAACAAACACCACATGTACTCACCATTAAATTGGAACTTTCGATCTATACTTACATGCTCATATGGAAATAAAACTCATCGGAAATCAAGCAGGTGGAGAGGGAGGAAAGGATGAGTAAATTCACACCTAACGGATACAATGCACATTATCTGGGTGATGGGCACACTTATAACTTTGACTCAAACTGTACAAAAGCAATTTATGTAACCAAAACGTTTGTATATTAAAAAAAAAAGAAATACCTTTTCTTTGAGGTCTGGGATAAAAATTGGGGACATAGTCAGTAAATTGTCCAGTTGCACAGCAGTAAATTTTAGCCAGTGTCAGAAACTACCAGGCAAAAAGTTCATTTTCAGAGGAGGAGATGTTCTTTGGCTCTGATGGGTATGTCTTTAGAATTGAGATTGGATATGAAAGAGGGACAGGGACTAGCCCACGGGTTTTAAAGCTTTGGGACGAAGTTTGGGTAAAAAATCAAGTTCAGGAACAAGACCATCCAAAAGAAACACCAATCCAAAGGCTAGGCAGCAAGACCAAAGCCAGGTTTGAAATAATTGGAAACCAAAAGGAATCACCAGGACGTGGAAAGCTGGAAAGGCAGAGACAGTGAAAGGCAGATCCTTAAGGCTCCTAAATACAGGTGTAGAGAATATTTAATGGAGAATTTGAGATTGCACCCATGCTCTGGAGGCAGCAAGCAAGCTTATACAACTCCCTTGAGCTCTAGATCTTTATGATTAGAATTAGAGTCACAGAAGTACTTTAGCTCACAGCTTTCCTATTTAAAAAAAAAGGTTATTCACAAAACAAGTGTATGAGAAAATATTCTTCCTGCAGAGTGAACCATTCAGCTACTCTCTGAAGGGTTAATATTTAATAATAGCACCCCCATTGCTACTAGATAGTGTTCATTTGCTAATGTTGTGATTGCTATCAGAAATACTTCATTCATGTCATCTGTTCAGCAGGCCATGGTGAAATGAAAAAAAGTAATAACAATATAGTCAGGTTGTCACAAAGCGAAGTGTGTTGAATTTAAAGGAGCGTTCAGGATTCTGAGATTATGTGCTTCCTACATTTTACTGTTAAAACATCTTTTCTTTTGTAGAATAATAGTGTAGAATAGTAGTTGTTGCCAAAATAGTCCTTGCTGTGCAAAATATTAATAAAAGCTGATATCACTGTACTGATTTCCAAATCCTATACATACACACACACACACAACACAACACAACATAAAAAGCGAAATCCATATGTACCCAAGAGAACTCAGTGGTATCACAGGGAAAAAAAAGATTCAGAATTAGGGATTTGAATTATTCTATGAGAAGTTAATAATATTTTGAAGCACAATTGCCAGTCATCTAGAAGCTCAGAAACAACTGTTTGAAGCAGATTCCTCCAAATCAAGTGAAATAAATCTCCAATCCCCATATGATGACATAATATGTATCGAAACTGGTGTTGCATAAACAATATATTCAATTGTCAGGCTTTGAATACATTCAACAAAGTTATTGATAGCCTTTCATCATGATTTTCTAACTTTGTTTTGCTCTACCACTCCTGAGTTATAAGCTCATCAATAACTCATTGAAAAAATGATGTATATAGAGTCAGTGAAAAAATGATGTATATCTAGTTAGTCCAGTTGGTAAGAAGTAACTTCTCTGTATACTACTTTTGACATAAATTTACAGACCATGTTGAGCACTCTCTTTTTATAAATATTATTTTAGTACCACATATACTGGCCTTTGATTTA
The DNA here is from genome assembly GCA_023783475.1 of Daubentonia madagascariensis. Lineage (NCBI taxonomy): Eukaryota > Metazoa > Chordata > Mammalia > Primates > Daubentoniidae > Daubentonia > Daubentonia madagascariensis. Next base: position 14,480,012 of record JAKFHU010001684.1, on the reverse strand, counting down.
CATATATTTATATGATATAATGATTTGAAAATTTAAAAAATGAACATAAAAACATATTAAATATACTTCATGATACCATAGAATTTTATTTTCAATTATCAAAACCAATTAGTAAGTGACACTAATCTAAAACATTCTATGTAGAAAATGTCTAAACATATAAAAGAAAAAGGGAAATAAATTAATAATTTTTTATCTAGATATGTTGAATTCATGTAGACACAACTCATGTACATTCCATTTTCAATGTACAGTAATTTTATGATATAAATTAAAAAATGCATTTTATTGATATTTTGTGGTACTGAAAATAAAGTACTCAAAAAATGATGAGGCTATGTCAAAAGGCCATTGGAGACAGACTGAAGGAGCTCCCAATAGCCACATCTGGAGCAATTTGAGTATAAGTACTGAAAATAAATGCTGATTATAATGGATTACAACCCTTAGAATAAAATAAATATTCTTGAATCCAGCTGAAATAAGGAAAGGAAGGAAGAAAGAAAGAAAGAAAAAGAATGGTGCTTCCTTACAGAAGAATTTTGATTAACAAATGTAGAAAAAAATGATGTAAACAGAAAGTCACTTATTTGGAAATCCCATACTATCAAGTAGAGATGATTTTGAATTTATTCCTTAGAATCATCAATAGACGCTAAAATTAGTGGGTAAAAGTGAAATGAGAGACAAGTATTTGCAGAGTCCCAAACTATCCCGTTATAAAACACATTAATTACAACAGGAAAAATAACCTTAGAGTAGAGAAACCTGGCAAACACCACCTTCACCAAGAGGTCAAGGTTAACACTATAAGTAATTGGACATATTGATACCGTGAACCACTGAGATATAAAATAGTGAGAAGAACTAAACATAATTTCTGTGATATTACTGCCAAAGAATGTATACTAGGATTTTCATTGTAAGGAAACCTCAGACAAGTGAAAATTGAGGGACATTCAACAAAATACCTTTTCAGTAATCTTCAAATCTGAAAAGCTCATAAGGACAAAGACAGATTGAAGAAATGTTACAGATGAGGGGAGACTAAGGTGAACACAGCTAAACACAATATATAACCTAGAATATGTCTCCAACCAGAAATTGGACATTTTTGGAGCAATTGGAAAAAATTGAATAAGGTCTGTAGATTAGCTAATAGGATTGTGTCAACATTAAGTTCCTGGTTTTGATAACTATACTGTGGTTATATAAGATGTTAACATTTGGAGATGGTGAGTAAAGGGTACTGTCAGTAAAAAAAAACATACAGTGATTTTTTTCTATTCTCTCTCACTCAACAACAATCGAGCCAGGAGACTTCTGTGGCAAATGTGTGCGGAATATTTCCCCAAGAAAAGGCAATTAATCAGTTTTGCAGTAGACACTAGCTGGGTGTCCTTTAATTCAATTCAATTCTGACACCATCTACCTGGAGAGAGCATCAGGTCCCACAGGTTGAGGGCTCAGTCCCAAAAGACTGCCCTTCCCCGTCCATTGCCAATTGCAAGCCCCAGGTTGTTTCACCTGTGCTTCTGACGACCTGCTGCAAATCGACCTGCTGTAAATTGGGGATCCCAAGGCCCCCCTCCTCGGGTTTGATTAATTTGCTAGAGTGGTTCATAGAACTCAGGAAAGTACTTAGGTTTATCGGTTTATTATAAAGGATATTACAAAGGATACAGATGACGAGATGCACAGGGTGAGGTATGGGAGAAGGACCACAGAACTTTCATGCCCTTCCTGGTTGTAGCAGCCTCCAGGAACTTCATATTCAGCTATTCCAAAGCTCTTTGTATCCCATCCTCTTGGGCCCGTTATGGAGACTTCATTGGACAAGCATGACTGAAGCATGAACAACCGTAGAAATGGGATTGGACAAGCAAGGTATGATCTAACACCCTGGACGAAGTGAGGCGACCCAGTGTGGGCTGTCTGTTCAGATTCTTCTTGGCGTCTCTGTACAGCATTCCTTCCTCCTGGGTATGTGGCAGGACCCCTTCTGAAATAAGGGTCTTATGACCTACAATCAGACAAAATAGGTCAGAGAATTTCTTTATGACCAACTCCAAGTTAGAAAGGCAGGGGAAGATTCCTGCCTTGGGGAGAAAAAGGAGAAGATATAAGGAGGGCAGCAGAAGGTGAGAGAGAGATTCTGTTTTCTGAGGCCTGCTTTGGAGGCCTAAAGTGCCTGAACATTATAACAGAAGACTGTAACAAGGGATGTGGGAGTTATGAGCCAGGAACTGTGGATGAAAAGCAATGTATATATCCTAATGTCACAGGTACACAGGAATCCTTTCTGCAACTTTTTGTTAGTCAATAGCAAATTGAAAATAAAATCATAAAAAATTATTTGTTAAATGTTTCGTAGGTTTTTGGAAAGTTAATATAAAGTTCATAGGCACATCATAAGTAAGGACCTCGACAGGAACTTAGAGAAAGGGGCAGTCGTGTTCAGCTGGAGCATGCCAGGCCCCACCTGCTCCTCAGCCTTTGCTGTCTTTCTCTCAACACAACCAAGGCCAATTAATTCTCTATGAGTTCCTCCCAGGCCATGTCTTTAGAACCAAACCTTGTTTTAGACAAGGTGGTGTGAACTCTAAATCAGCACAACCAGTTTTAGCAACACATCAGTGGTACCACTAGTCCAGTCCTGATCTTGAACCCTAGCTCCAGTAAGAAGGCGTCTGCCTTGTTCTGCTAAACTACTCCAGGTGGCCATTTTAGTTTTCTGTCTGTTTAGCACTATCTTCCTACCTTCCTCTTGCACTGCCACTATTTTTTAATGATAGACCTCCAAGATGCCAAACACTTACCAACATGGCTGGGCAGATCTGATCCCTCTGATGTCACCAGTTTCTATGCCATCGCCATTACTTCATGTTAACTCTCACTACAAATTGGCTCCTTATCTGCACTCTGTGTTATTCCTTGTCTATCTTTCAGAACCTATGGATCTTTGCCATTATAAACTTCCTGTAGCTACATTTATTTCCCCAGCTCATGCCTTATTCCAGCATATTCATAGCCTGGCTATGCCTACACAGGGTGCCAAGCCAGGTTTTAGTGCTTCACCCACTGCCTTCACATAGGTGCTGTTGATCTTCTTACATACAAAAAACTCCCCTAACAACCTAGAAGATGACAAAATTCATCATGACTACCCATGAGAAGCCATTCTGATAGGGGGGGATTTTGAGACTATAACTTTTAACACTGCTTTTCATGACCACACTTTGAAAAAGATAGCTGTTATCAGGGCAATACAAATAAAAATTAGATAACTCAGCAGACAGAATCAGGAGCAGAGGGTGAGAGTTCCTTAATTTGTCCTCAAACAAAGATCTGTACTGCAGTTTTTGCATATAGTAATTTTACTCAGTGAAAAGTTGGACTTTGTTTGGACTAATTGTAAACAACTTGAAGGGCCATGACATATTGCAACTTGTCCTTTTTCTGAGTTGTAGACCTTATAATGCACATAAACCAAATTGACTGACCATCCCCTTCTCAGCATGATTTTATTGTTCTGTAACGCACAATATGTGTTCAGTAGCCCACATTAAGGACATGAGGGGTAAAGTATTGCCTAGAGATACTTCACTGCAACTTAGAGACTCAAATTGTTTATTTTAGGGGTACTTTGGAAATTAGCAAATGGAAATTTTGTCACTATACATGTGAATGGCAAGAGACTTTATGCTCAGTTGTATTTCATTTTTTCTTATTTTTATGCACTGATTTTTTTTAATGACTTTGAATTTTATCCAGTGGTAAAGGGCCAATAATCTGAGAGGAGCTTTTAAACTACGCTGCTGAACTACTCAATATAGTAGCTACCAGCCACATGTGCATATGAATAAAAATTTAAACTAATTAAAATTGAATATAATTAAAAATTCAATTCCTCAGTTGCACTAGCCACATTTCAAATACTCAAAAGCTACATGTGGTTAGTGGCAACCATAGAGACCCCATTTTTACTAAAAATAGAAAAATTAGCCAGGTGTGGTGGTACCCACCTGTAGTTCAAGCTACTCAGGAGGCTGAGGCAGAAGGATCACTTTAGCCCAGGAGTTTGAGGTTGCAGTGAGCTACAATGACGCCACTGCACTGTACCCGGGGCAACAGAGTGAGAATCTGTCTCAAAAAAAGAAAAAAAAAAAAAGAAAGCTCTATTGGACAACACGGAAATCTACAGCATCAAGAACTTCAGGGATTTTCTGATGATAATGTGTATGAAATATCTGAATGATATCACAAAGAAATCGCTAACTTTCAGAAGGATGTGGTAGCATCACAGTGAGAAACAGGAGCAGTTATGGAATGATAAATGCACATTTTTTCCTTAATAAAAATATTCATGACCTTATGAATTGAATTATGCTAAATTTCTATATAATGTCATATATGCTACTTTGAAATGATTTTCTCTGCGATGATATTAGTCAAAAGCATGTTTTTTGCTGGAATTTTTAAACATCTAATCACAACTTTCTCCTGACTCATTAGCAGCTTACAGTAGCTTGAAAATATAAGGTACCTGTCTTACAAAATCACAGTATGACATATAATGCCTCATTGAGAAAAGTATATCCAGATTGTGTTCCATACAAATGTGTGTAGGTCAATTTTCAAATCTTTTCAAGTGTTAAATCCCATATAGCATTGAATTAAATCAGATCTGAAAGTAATAGCTGTAAAGACAATAACATCCATTTAAACAACTTCAATCTGTAAAAAGAATTTGTTTTGCACACATGTAGCTTAAACTGTTAAACATATTGAAGATGAAAAGTAAAGCAATTAAAATAGATGTAAAACTAGGAATTTTTAAAAATATGCACAGTTGTGCCATGGTTGTATAGGAGAAAAATCATTTTGATTCTTTCATAAAAAGTTTCAGATAATTTTAACTTTGCAAAACAAACATGCCAAGCAAACTCATGGGCAGAGAATCACAGAGGTGAATAACACACAGCAACATCCTTTGAGAAGCTCACCGTCTGCTGAGGGAGGCAAACATGCACACAAAAGTAGGATGTTTACTAGGATTTAGTCTATTCAAAAGTGCTGGTAGACCATTTACGAAAGTTTAGCTGATGAGACAGTCTAATAGTTTGCCTATTTTGACTAGCTGCAGTTGTCAAGTTAGTCTAAGAATTGACCAGTCACACCTCATATGTCATGTCTCAACTTTAGATACATAATTGTTAAACAGGAGACTGATGATAGAATTTTCATGTGCCTTGACCCCACTATATGCTCTGGCTTCCAAAACTTTTGTTTATATTTCTTTGTCATTGTAATGGTACACTTTCATAAACAGAATATTTTTAAAGGAGAACTTTTCAAATATTCTAGTAAGCGTTTCTCTTTGAATTCTCAGTAACTTCATGTATCTCATAGATAGGTTATTTGGTTTCTCATTGAAGTGGATTGGTCCTACTGAACACCCCTCAAGAAGAATTAATATTTCCCTCCTTAACCATTCTATTGCAACTGGCACACAGTTGTAGTATTCTGTATTGTATTTATTTGTTTAAATGTCTGTCTCCTAGACAAGATAATAATATTTCATAGCAAGGAATTATGTCTTAGTAACTTTGTTCCTCAAGATTGTCAGTCCTAAGTCTTTGTTGAGTAATGAATAAAGGAATAAATGTACTGCTACAAATAACTTATTATTTTTATTATGTTATCTCCTGAAGGAAACTTTCACTGCCTTATAGGACTAGGCTAGATTCCTCTGGATGTCTCCTTTGTTTTACTTATCAAAATATAGATAACACTTTTATACATTTAGGAATTTATTAATGTTTGTTACCTACCTTGAAAATAGGTCCTTGAAAGCACAGACCTCAACTGTTGGATGGAATAGCAGAACGGTTAGTTAGCTAGGGTTGTTATATGAAAAGTAGAAATAAATAAGATGAATACAGCAGAAAGACCACAACTGAAATTATAGGTTTGGGACTCACCTAGTTAGAGTGATATTTATAGTCTTGAAAATACAGAACTGCATGTAAAGAGTGAACGAAGAGAAGATCAAAGCACCAGTGCTGGGAGTTTGGGTGACTGCCATACTTAAGGAATGGGGAAAGCAAAACAAAATGAACGAAGAAGTAGAAACAATGGCTGGAGAGAGAGGAAAGTCAGGAAATGCAGTGTCATGAAAGGTAAGGAAAAAAATACTTTCAAGGAATGGAGGTTTTGACGACACAACATGCCACAGAGCGGTCAAGTAGCAACCGAAAAGGTAATTAAACCTGAAGGTTCTAGGTGATATTTGAGAAATTAATTTTAATAGTGAAGTGGGAGTTTAACCACAGAGTGAGATTTACAAGAGATGGGTTGTTCAAGGCATCAATTTTGGAGCACACACTAAAAGATCTGGGCAGTTGGTGGAAATGAAACATTACAATACTTTACTATTTAGTAAGAAATGAGATCAGTTTCTAAAAGTCAAATCTGTAGACTGAATCAGTTAATAGTGCTGTGGCAAGATGGGGAGTTGCATTATTTCTACCCTAACAAATAGCATATTACACATATACCAGGTGTGAATAAAAATCCTAATTTTTTGCAAACTTATATTTACCTATAAGCAGTAGAGGATATATAACAAAACAGAAAATAAAAGATTGATATTTATTAGTAAATGCAGTCTTATTTTCCCATGACCAAAGATTATAGAAAAACATCATAAGTTCCCTTGGAAATGCCTACAAGATACCTACTTAATTTTAAATATGTACATTTTAAAGGTAAAAATTTGTCCAGTTTTTAGAGTTAAAACAAAAGCATATATACTCATTTAGATTTTGTATATTCAGTAGACATTACTCATTCATTCAAGTACTTATTGCAAGCTTACTTTGTGCCAGGTATTGTTCCAGGTGTTTTCATATTTCCTCTAGGAGCAACGATTCAGTATTTGCTAATTCATTGGTCACAGTGACCTTATAGAACATAAGTACTATAAATAACAAGAATCAATTGTACTTCATTTGTGTGTTGACATATATGTTTCCCTATTTGGCTATGAACTTCTTGAAGAAAGAGACATGGTATCTTCATTTTGTATGTGGTCTGATGCCTGGGGAATAATAGCTGCTCAGCCAGTGTTAGTGAGTAAGAGAACAAAGGGACAAAACAAAGTGAAATTGTTAGGCTTTCTGTTTCAACTGAGGGTCCATCCAAAAAAAAAATGTTTTCTGGAAATAGCAATTTCACACTTTACCAATTTCAGAAGTCAGAAGCCAGGGACACTGAACAGTGAACCATCCATAGAATATGCCAAATTAAATGTATCATGAAACATCATTTTGTTTCCATTGATTGTTACTTTTGTGAGTGCATTGAGTTAGGGGTGGAGGAAAAAGAAGCAGGCCGAGTGGACAGCAAGTAGCCTTTGGATGATTAAAGAAATACACTCTTCCTGGAAGTTCCTTTGCATTGTAGATGCAGACATTCTGTTCCTCTATTTAAAAAGGGGAAGGGGGGATGTTACTTGAAGAAACTTGAAGGTTGGTAGTGAAGCTACTTTTTATCTCATGAGCTTTCTCATCTCCAGTTCCCATTGGTCACTTCCTTGCCTTTCTTCTCCCGATGCTGCCCTTTCTGCTGCACATTCCATTCCCCCATGTTTCCAGGTCACCCTTTTTACACATCTCCTTAAAGTCAAAGGTCCTTTTTTACTTCAATTTCAAACATCGTCCCCAATGCTTACGTCTAAGATTTAATGAAAGAGTGTGTCCTCGGAGTACTAAGAGAATTGAAATCTTCATATACAGATGCTAACCCATTAAACACAATTTTAAAACGCAGTATAACAATGACTTTATCTCACTTCTGAGTTGTTTGGCTTCCTCGCTATTTGTGCCTAGAGCTGTGTGTGTCATAGCCATGTAAAATATAGTGTGATTTAATTTAAAAATTCCTTGAGGGCAGGGATTATGTCTTGTTCCTTATTTTCAGAGTCCTCAATGCACATCATGAATATGCATCCATTTAATCATAAATTCACAGCTTTGCAATTACTATCTGTGTGACCCTGGCAAATTATTTAACCTCTGTGTGGTTTAGAGTCTGTGATGAAAAACAGATATTAAGTATGGTAACTGTATCATTTATTTTCCAAAGAGACACTTTTGTGAGTGGTAGAGAATGCTAATAATAAGTATTCTGGCAAAACTGACATAAACCCAGACTGTTCAAGAGAATCCAGGACACAGGGTCACCCTACTAAATAGTGCCTAACATTACTATGAGAAAATGCACAGAAAATACTTAGACTTAGAACTGACAACTATAGGTGCTCAATAGATGTTAGAATATTGTTATTACCACATTTATATATTATTATTGGCCTGGGAAAACCTTGGAGCCATTTTTGGTCTATGCTAGGTATGACTCTATCAAGCCAATTAGACTATTCACTATAGTGTAATTATCATCCTGCTTTCATTTCTTTTATATTTTCTCTTCATATTATATTCCAAAGTTAAATGATTCTCACCATCAATGCATTTCTATAATCTGGATGCAGTAAATAAAATATTTTGATGAACTGAAAATTTGTTTGTTAGAATTCCATCCTCAGTAGAAATTTAGAAGAGCTGATCAATTTTGTGAATGGCCCCAGAAGGAGTCTTTTGAAGCAGGTCTCAGTGGCCCATTTTAAAAGCAGAATCATTTGAATTCCTTTAATTTCTCCTTGTGAACATATTAATAATTTTTCAGCTCTTTCATGTATATGACTCTCCAATGAATCCTACACAAAGTTCATTAAACTCCTTAAGGAATCTCAAATTGGACATTGTCCTCTAAGAATACTACAATGTTGAGTATAACAAGAAGATATTGAAATTGCTATATGCTAATTTGCCATTCTAGTAAAGCACTTTTGTGTGTAGATTTAGTATCATGCATGATTTGTTACTTTGAATGGAAATAAACATAGCTCCTGTCTCCTAGGAGTTCACAATAAAAAAAAAAATACAGACTTCTTCAGGTTGTTAAAACCTTTACTGTAGTATAGACACTTTACTGAGAACTCCACAAGGACTGAGATCATGTTTGTTTTTTATTGCTGCTGTATAACAAGCTTGGGCTTGGCACATCACAGGCTGCTAGCAAATATTTGCTGAATAAATGAATGAAAAGATGAACCAATGATTAAATGGACACAGACACATATGAGAAATGAAAAAAGACCAAATAGTGTATTAATAGTAAATCATATATTCAAGTTATGTACAAATAAAAATGCCAGATGCTAACATCTATTAATGCATTTACTCTAGAAATATTTATTGAACACTTCTCCTGCTAAACACCAAAAATATAAAAGAAAATTAAGATATAGTCATTGCTTAATTATAAACATAGAGAAAAATATTATAGACTAGATAAAATAATAGCAAACAATCTCAATATACATGAAAATAATAATACAACATGAAGAATAAAGTTCATTCCATAAATGCAAAGATGATTTAATAATAAGAAAAATTAATTTTTAGGCAGTTATATCACTAATTAAAAATGAAAAATCATATAATCATGGGAGTATTTGACAAAAAGTCTTTTGATAATATCCAATTATTTCTGGTATTTGTCTTAGCAAAATGGAAATAGAAGAAAGTATTCTTAATCACAAAGTTTAAGTTAGAAATAACTATAAAGATTATTCAAAAGGGTCAATCACTAGAGAAAATTCCACTCAAGTTAGAAACAAATCACCTATATTGCACTATGATTCAACTGTCCAGAGACTGTAAAAAAAAAAAAGAAAATGGAAACAAACAAATGTATAGATACTGAAACGGAAGAAATACAATGACTATTACCACACGTGTATGTGTGTATGTATGTGTGTGTGTGTGTGAGGAAAACTATGCAAAGATATTTATCAAACTGTCGATAATTACATCTTGAAGGAGGTAAAATTGCAGGAGCTTTGTCATTTTTCTGTTTTCACTTTTGTGTTTGGGATGGTGGGGGTCGTTATAGCTTTGTATTAAAAAAATACATTCCCTGCCCTCATGGAGCTGCACGGAGGAAGAGAAACATAATTATAAACATATAATCACACTGTAATACCTAACATGATAGGAGCCCTTACAAAAAGAATAGAGGAGGAAATAAACAATGGAGGGTCAGGGAAGACATTGGGGAACAAAGAAATGATTTCAAGGCAGTGAAAATAATGAGTGTGAAATTAAGGAATATAAAAACATAATTTATTTCTGCAAGGGCAAATAATTCTATATAGCTAGAAGTATAAGGTATGGAGGAAGAAAAGAAGGAGGGGAGAGCAGCATATTTGGAAAGAGGGATTTGGCCAGATTGTAAAACTTGCGTATCATGCCAAACAAATTAGGCTTCATTTCATATCCGTGGTAACTATGCATTTTCTTTCATATATATCTAAATGGATTATTAAAAACTATCCCTTATAATATGTATATGTATACTATACACTATATATTCTATGTAAATATATATTGTGTTGTTGCAAAACTACATACATGTTTTACACTTCTAAATTGACATCTAAATAATTTTATCATAATTTTAAATAGTTTCAGAGGATAAATTTCTGGTAGATGCTTTAGTTATATTTGCGAATCTTTCAGCTTTAGAGTAGCTTAATTAATTTAAGGAAAATATCCTCCACGTGAGCTAGATGACAAAAGCTATCTTCTCTTTAAAACCCATCATCCATAACAGAATTTCTCTTGGAGAAAGCCTGGCTTAGTTTTCAAGTCACATAAACATACTCACTTCTGAGTAAGTTAAGTAGGTAATTTGGATAGACAGGTAGGTACGGTAGTAAATAGATAAACAGACAGACAGATGGATTAGAAAATGGAGCCTTGACAAAAATGTATTTCCTGGTTGAAATAAGGTATTGCCCCTTCAGAATTTCTTAATGAGGGAAGCTCTTTTTGCTTTGCTCCCAGGGAACTCACTCTCAGAAGCTATAAATCTTTAAATGTCCCTTTGTTTATGACCCTGGAGATTTTTGTTCCCAGGGAATGTACAAAATATCATCCAGGATGGATGATGAAAATGGACAAGGAAAATTATGGAAATTTTGGGAAAAGAGAATGGTAGAAAGCACTATTGTTCTTGGGAAGATTTATGTTAGGAGATAATATATAGGAAAATTGAAGATCTGGAAATATTAATATATTTCATTTAAAAAATATATGAATTTATACTGTATCCCCTAGAAAGTCTTCCTGAAGCCTAGAGGTACAAGTGTCAGTTTATAGACCACTTACATTGACAAGAAAATGCCACTATATATTTTTAAATGTAGAAGTGACCTGGTGATATTTGCTTTTTAGAAAGGTATCTGACTATCTCATCACTATTTCATCCCAAGTCCCTAAAACTAAGCCAGAAACATAGAAAGCCATTAATAAACATCTATAAATAAGTATCAATAAAATAATCACTAAATAAGCCAATAAGCAGGTGAGTAAATTAAGGAGTATAGAAGACAGCAAAAATGTGTTTCCAATTCTTGGAACTCTCCCACCCATTGTCTTACTTGTCTGTCTAGTTCTATCTTCCTGTGAAGTTTTACCTCTTTGGAAAAAATTTCCTTCAAGTTATGCTGCTTCTGCCAGTATTCTCTGTGAGCCTATTGTGCTTTGTGAATATCACTGTGCTATTAATTATCACATTGAATTGTAATTGTTGACCACCATGTCTGTTTTTTTCTCTATCCTCTGATAACATGAACCACTCTGGCCAATGTATCTGCAGAGCCTGGCATATAGTAGGTGTTCAATAAAAATCCAATTAATGAATATTATAAATACATGAGGATTGTATAGTTAGATTCCTAGTGTTGTCATAGAAAAGACTGTTTCCTGGGTCCTATCTTACGGGAGGATATGGGTAAATTTAATAATTGTATTTTCCAGAGTCTTAATTTGAGGATCTGTAGGAGAAGTTTGTCATTGCAACACATAGTTTAGTTAGTCTTCTTCAAAGCAACTAGTCTACTTACGTCTTTGAAAATTTCAGACCATATAAATGTTTGTATTTTCCTCTTTGTAACGGATAACAAATTATTCATCACTAGAAAAACAATACATGCATATTTTATGTTACTATATTGCTGGCTTTATCTTATCTTCCTGTCCTCATTTTATACTTCAGTCCTCATTTTTCATCCATGAATTAGTAGCAGTGAAAAAACATTTTGTATAAAAATAATTAGCATAGGTAAATAAAAATAAAACTATAAAAAATACAAAAGTGAAAATTTTTTTTTTTTACTCTTGACTCACATACCCCTGCCCAGAGGCAACCACTCTCATCTGTGTCTTGGGTACGTTGTGCATTGCTTTTGAAGGTATTCTACACGTATATAATTACATAAGCATATTGTACATTTTACATAAATAGTGGTACAACATAACTATTCTACATCTTTATTTTTTCCACTTTGACAATAGGAATTACATATCTGTATATTTCTAGACTCTCCTACTTTAACATGTGCTTGACATATTTTGAATCTTCTTATTTCATTTTCTGACTCTTTACCTCTTTTCCACATTAACCACCTGCTTATCACTTTTTACTGCTTTCTAGAAAATTCTCTCAGCTCTATCTTGTCTCAGCAGTCCCCAACCTTTTTGGCACCAGGAACCAGTTTCATGGAAGACAATTTTTCCACAGACGGTGGGGTGGGGAGAACTCAGGTAGTGATGCCAGCAATGGGGAGCAGCTGTAAATACAGATTCCTTGCCCCTCTGCTCACCTCCTGCTATGCGGCCCAGTTCCTAATAGACCACGGACTGGTACACCGGGGGTTGGGGACCACTCTAGAAAATCTGCATGGAGTTGTTCAATTTTATTGACTATATTTTTCATTTCTAGAAATGATATTGGGTTCTTTTGAAAATCTGCTTACTCTTCCCATATTTAATGGATAAAACATGCAAAAAGATATTTTGATTATTATATATTCTTCTTTCACTTTAAGTGCACTAAACTAAAAAAAAAAAGTAGAAAACGGTATGGTTTTGAAGCATATAATATTTTGGCTACATTGTGACTTAAACTGAATCTGCTTTAGCCTGAGAATTTAATCACAATTTTACACATTTTAACATTTTTTCTACCAAAAAATATTGTTTTGGAGAAAAATAATTATGGAGAGAGAAAAAGAAGGAGAAATTGGACAGTTTCCATGACTCATTGCTACAGTACCAATTATTCAGTCCCTGATATGAGAAGTTTCTTTTTCATTCAGATGTTTGCTCCTTCCTCTGGCCCTTTATTTAAATAGGGGATGAAATAAGTAAGAAAATAATTCATGCTTATTATGTCATGTTTTAAAACTTGCCTGACTTTTTTCACATTGACTTATGTGAAAGGACTATGACAAATAAAATGCTACCCTTTTATTTAAAGAAGTGTTTCTTTGTTTATTTAAATAAATATACTTATTTTATGGTTGTGTTTGCAACCTTTTTGGCACTTAAATGCTCCTGTTGATTTTGTCGAGTGACACTTAATCATTGTTCCTCCAGGTGCTCTGTAATTTTGAACTATGACCTTGTAGGGGCAGAAAGGGGGTGATCCTTTTCCTCCCCATCATTAGAGTCATGGCTAACATCCCATAACAAAGACAGGTTAATAACAGAAAAGCATAACAAATCCATTTGATCACAGCTTTACATGAGATGGGAGCCTTCAGAATGAAGACCCAAAGCCCGGGGGTGAACTATCCATTTTATACTTAGGTTCAGTGAAGCATGGACAGCCGTGTAGAAATGTTACTGGACAAAAAGAGTATGATCTAATACTAATAGACTGAGTGGGAAAACCTAGCAAGACCTGTCTGTTCAGATTCTTCTTGGCCTCTCCGTCATAGCATTTCTTCCTCCTAGGTGTGGGGCAGGATCCTTTCTGAAATGGGAGTCTTATGTCCTACAATCAATCAAGATAGGTCCCAGAATTCCTTTATGGCCAGCCCTTACACAAAAAGGTGGGGGAAGGTTACAGTAATATTTTTAGGCTTTATGGTTGGCTTTGGGGAGAGGGGTCCTGGCATCTATGACCACCGTGGGCAAGACAGATTCTAGTTTCTATGGCTAGCCCAGGGAGAGAGTGAGCGGGGAGAGATAGGAGGGCAGGGGGAAGTCAAAGAGAAACTTTACTTCTGAGGCTGCTTCTAAGGGCTTCATTTTAGGATATCATTTTCTGATTTGCAACAACCTCATCTTCTGTGGGAATTTAACTGAGGTTTCTTATTTAACCCAGGGTGAGACCATGTCTTCCAAAGCAGTTTTACATTTGTTTTTTCTAGCTGCTCACACATGTCAACTATTTGAGACCACTTTTTATGTTAAAATCACAGTTTGAGGATCTTTTTCTTTCCCTCATAACCCAGGCAGAAGTAGAAAACTTCTTTGTCAACTTTCTGTAGCTGTACATATTTAATTTTTTCTAATTCACATTTCACACATTGTGTAGCCCTTCATTGATTCTGGTTTATGAAGGGATCTTTGCTTTGATTTCCCTCCTACAATGCAACAAAGCCTTGTCTCTTGTTCCCATTTAGACCGGAAAACCAAAGCTAGTTCATTGCCGATACAAAACTTCCCTTTTCCTCCTTACACTGCCTACCGCCAAACTACTGAACCATCGACCCACGCATTTATGGTCTGGTTTTCAATTTGCTGATTCTTTTCTTTGTTTCCGACACTTTGATATTGTGTTTCTTTTTTTTTCTCTCCAAGATTAACATGCATTAAAATGAATTTTGACTATATTTTATTCAGCTTTTCTATGTGTTTATACTGACAAAATTTTGAAGTTATCTCATTTTACAATGTTGTAATCAGTTATACATCCTGCCTCTTCTTACGTGTTAACATTTTCCTATGGGTTTTAAACTCACTTTGTCAGTATTTAAAAAAAAATCTATAGCTTATTTATAGAATAATTTAAAGAGAATTGATTAGAGGTAATCAATGATTCTTTATCAATATTTTCCCATGTTGCAAATTGCATTGTTCTGTGTTGTAAATCAAAACATATAAATGATGAATAGTAATGACAAGCCTATAATTAATACCACAGATCTTTCATTTTTAGAAATTTGTTGCTACCTTTAAACAGAAGCCCTATTTTCTTATCTCCATGAAAATACTTTCTCAGGCTTCCTGATTCCTCAAAACAATAGTTAGTGAACCTTACTTTGACTTTAAATTTTTCATGAATTCACTAGAATACAAGTGGTCAGGCTTGACTACTTGCATGAATTTTTCACAAAAATTTTCCATTCATAGTTTAGGTTATAAGAGGCTGCCCAGTTCCAATGAATTAATTATAATCATTTCCAGAGTTTTAATAAATTTATTATGAGATTTTTCTATTTTAGTTCTAGCATCACCTTTTCATTCACGTCTAATAAAAATTAACAGTTTTTATTTTTCAGATATATTTGACTACATTTGTATTCCAATTTATTCCCAAAGAATTATACCTAATATTCTGCTTAAGCTACACTACCCTTGCAAGTTTTTTCTAGTTATTTGTGCATTGTGGTGACGTGCTTTACTTCTTCCTTTGAAAAGATGTTCATTGCCACCTTACCAATTGACATTTTATTTTTTCTTCTAGGTCTCCCAACTATCTCCTATTTTTAGTATAAGGATATGAAATGTTTTATTCCTTCATACTAAACTCATTTTTTTGCACTCTTGTATTTGATGCTTTTAAAAGTCATTTCAAAGAACTTATATTTAAAGTAATGAGTTTGAGTGTTCACGACCTTCTGTTTTGTTGCAGAAGACTAATTTGTCTTTATAGTTATTTATTATAATAAATAAGAATACTATATTATAACAATAAATAATTTACACTAAATTCTGTGCATCAACAATTGATAAATTACCAAGAGAAAGTAATAAAGTTGTATTCACAAGGAGACTCACCAGAGACCAATCAGCACTGTGTGGTAGGTATCTACCACAGATACCTGGGGTAGGTATCTACAATAACTAGAGCTCTAATTTTAAAGACTGCTAGCACAAAATGACAGCTTGAATAATGTATATGGATGCAGATGTCTGCTAGCAAAATACATCTTTTCCAAGAGTTCTTTCAGTAAATAAAAATGGTAAGTAATTTAAAATCAGGAGTTATGGTTTATAAATGCATTTTTCCACATCACTAACTTCGTAAATGTACCCATAGTTGCCCCTTAATAGTATTTATTGAATTAAACTCTGTTATAATTAGCCCACCAAACGCAACCCAAAGGTTCTAGATTGGTGACACCTTAACCTCAGGAGTGTTAAGTTAGAAAGATCAATGGTTAGGTGCTGCACATATCTGTCTGGATTACCTAAACAGCTTTTGAAAATCTGAGACAGATGAGATCTATCAGGAAAAATTTCCTGAGTCACTTCTAAACACCTGAAAAGTTCTTTTTTCCAAGTTATCCAACATGTTGGACAAAGAATTTGTTTAACAAAAAAGTCCAGATGAGTGATAATCATCTCTCTGTATAACTCAGCCTGGAGTCAGCAGTCTACTCCAGAGTTCCTTCCTGTTGTTCCTTTTAAGTGAATCCAAGGTCTTTCTCTACTTTCAGGAACTTTAATGAATGTAACTTTACCAGTAATTCTCATATAGAATCACATAGAGGGCTTATTGAAATATAGATTGCTGGGCCCCACTCCTAGAATTTCAGATTCAGTAAATTTGGTTGGGGGCTCAAAAATTTGCTTTTCTAACAAGTTTCCAAGTATTGCTCTGCTGATGGTCCTTGTGCCACACTTTGAGAACCATTGGTCTACCATATGCATTATTTTTGCCTTTATATTTATATTCATGAATCCCCCCCATTGACATTTTTATAGTGCTAAGTTTTTTATTTGAGTATAATATTTAGGACTCTATTATTCAAAGGGTAGCACTTTTCTTCTTTCTTCTTCTTCTAATTATTAGCAGTACTATTAGTAGTAGTAGTTATTGAGTATTATTTTTTAATTTCCACCTATTTCTTACCTGATCACCCTTTATAAAATTTTTTCTCTTAATTTCATGTATTTTTTTCTTTTTTTCTTTTTAATTATTATAGGTACATAAAAGTTGTATATCTTTATAGGGTACTTGTGCTATTTAGACACAGGCATACAATGTGTATTAATCAAATCAGGGTAATTGGGGTATCCATCACCTCAGGCATTTGTCATTTTTTTTGTGTTACTCACATTCCAATTCCACTCTTTTAGTTATTTTAAGATATATTATAACTTATTGTTGATGATAGTCACTTTGTTGTGTTATCAAATGTTCATTCTATCTAATTATATATACAAATTTTTTGAATTTTATCTTTTTTATTATTCATTGCTATAGCTTAAATGCATAGAAAAGTACATGGCACTAGTATAAGCACTTATAAATAATTTGTTGAATTAATGAATCATTTCTTAAGCCCCTACTATATAACCATTACCTTAGTCAATCCTTACAACCACCAGGGTTAAATGCTTGGGCGTCAGTGTCAAAATGACATGAGTCTGATGCTAACTCTTTTACTAGTTGTATCAAGTTAGGAGAGGTACTTAACCTCTCTAAAGCTGTTTCCTCATCAGTGAAATAGGAGATAATATCTATTTCATTACATTATTGTAAAGATTAAAAGGGATAATGTATGGAGAGCTTTGCACAATACCTAAAAGTATCTTAGTATTAATATAGATATGAAAACTAATGATCAGAAAGATTAAAAACCCAAAGTTAGACAAACAAATTATAAAAATAGGAAATTAAACTGAATATGGAATATAGAATTTTTTCCAAAATATTAAGGGGGTACAAATGTTTTTGTTACATGGATTATACCTTTTATAATGCTTAAGTCAGTCCTATAAGTGTGCCCATCACCCAAAGAGTGTTCATTGTACCTGATAGATAGGTTTTTACCACTCCCCTCCTCCCCCTCCCCCTTCTTGATTTCCAATGACCTTTATATCTCGCTGCGCCCATGTGTGCCAATCATTTAGTTCCCAATTATTACAGAGTACATGTGGTGTTTGTTTTTCCATTCCTGAGATACTTCACTTGGTGTAATGGTCTCCAGTTCCATTCCATCCAAGTTGATACAAAATACGTTACTTCATTCTTTTTATGACTGAGTGGTACTCCATGGTTTGTGTGTGTGTGTGTGTACATATATCTATATATCTATATCTATATCTATATCTATCTATCTATCTATATATATATAAAACAAAATGTGGTGTGTGTATATATACACACATTTTGTTAATCTACTCAGGAATCAATGGGTACGTAGGTTGATTCCACATCTTTGCAACTGTGAATGGTGTGGCAATAAACATTTGAGTGCAGGTGTCTTTTTGATATTTAATAAAATGACTCCTTCTCCTTTGGGTAGATACCCAGTAGTGGGATTGCTGGGTCAAATGGTAAGTCTACATTTATTTCTTTGATGAATCTCCTTACTGTTTTCCATAGAAGTTGTACTAATTTGCAGTCCCACCAACAGTGTATAAGCATTCCTTCCCTTCTGGAACCATGCCAGCATCTACTGTTTTTTGACATTTTAATAATGACCATACTGACAGAGGTAAGGTGATATCTCATTGTGATTTTAATTTGCCCTTCCCTGATGATTAGTGATGTTGAGCATTTTGTCATATGTCTACTGGCTATTTGTCTATCTTCTTTTGAAAAACTTCTATTCACATCTTTTGCCCACTTTTTAAAGGAGTTTGTATTTTTCTTGCTGATTTGTTTGAGTTCTTTGAAGATTCTGTATAGCATGCTATGCATAAAGGGCTATGTATAGCATATTTTCTCCCATTCTATAAGTTGTCTACTTACTCTGTTGATTATTTCCTTTGCTGTGCTGAAATTTTTAATTTAATCAAGTCCCATTTACTGATTTTTGTTGTGGCTGTGTTTGCCTTTGGGCTGTGTTTGCCTTGGTCATAAATTCTTTGCCTAGGCCGATGTCTACAACAGTTTTTCCTACATTTAGTCATCTAACTATATTTTTGCACACAATAACATCCCCACTTTATCCCCACTCCCTCCCTACTACCTTTCCCAGCCGCTGGTAACCATCATTCTACTCTCTGTCTCCAAGAGATCAATTGTTTTTAAAATTTAGCTCCCACGTATGAGTGAGAACACACAAGATTTGCCTTTCTGTGCTTGGTTTATTTCACTTAACATAATGTTCTCCAGTTCCATTTTGTTACAAATGATAAAATTTCATTCTTTTTTGGCTATATAATATTCCATTGTGTATATGTACCACAATTTCTTTATCCATTCATCCACTGAGGGACACTTAGGCTTATTCTAAATCTTGCCTATTGTGAATAGTGCTACAATAAGCATGGGAATGCAGATATCTTTTTGATTTACTGATTTCCCCTCCTTTGGATATATACCCAGGAGTGGGACTGCTGGGTTATGTGGTAGTCCTATTTTTAGTTTTCTGAGGAACCTCCATACTGTTCTCCATAGTGGCTGCACTAATGTACATTCTCATCAACAGTGTATGAGGGTTCCCCTTTCTTCAAAGCCTCGTCAGCATTCATTATTGCCTGTCTTTTTAATAAAAAATATTTTAACTGGGATGAGATGATATCTCATTGTAGTTTTGATTTGCATTTCTCTGTTGAGTAATGATGTTGAACATTTTTTTCATTTACCTGTTGGCCATTTGTATATCTTCTTTTGAGAAATGTCTATTCAGATCCTTTGCCCATTTTTTAATTGGATTATTTGATTTTTTTCCTATCAAGTTTTTGGAGCTCCTTATAGTTTGCAAATATTTTCTCCCATTCTGTGGGTTATCTTTTCCTTTTGTTGATTGTTTCCTTTGCTGTGCAGAAGCTTTATAGCTTGATATGATCCCATTTGTCCAGTTTTGCTCTGGTTGCCTGTGCTTTAGGGATATAACTCAAGAAGTCCTTGCCCAGGCCAATATCGTGAAGTATTTACCCAATGTTTTCTTTTAGTAGTTTCATAGTTTCAGGTCTTAGATTTAAGTCTTTAACCCATTTTGATTTGATTTGTATATGGTGAGAGATAAAGGTCTAGTTTCACTCTTCAGCATACAGATATCCAGTTTTCCCAGCACCATTTATTGAAGAGACTGTCCTTTCCCCACTGTATGTTCTTGGCACCTTTGTTGAAGATAAGTTCTCTATAGATGTGTGGATTTAGTTCTGGGTTCTCTATACTTTTCCATTGGTCTATATGTCTTTATAACATTTTTGAGATGACTGGCCAGTGTTCCCTATGTAATGGGTCAAAGATGACTATGGATCAAAGTTTGTATTATGCACATATTTATTTAGTTATTTCTTTGTTCCCCAGCTTGTTCCAAAAGGATTTGAGACAGATAGATCAAAGCAAAGATAATTAAACCACAGAGTCATCGAGACTTGGACCTGATTTCCCCATACTATTTTTTTTTTTAAGGCAGAGCCTTGCTCTGTCACCTAGGCAGGAGTGCATTGGCATCATTATAGCTCACTGCAACCTCAAACTCCTGGGCTCAAGTGATCCTTCTGCCTCAGCCTCCTGTGTAGCTGGGACTACAGGTGCTCACCACCACATCTGGCTAATTGTTTCTATTTTTAGTAGAGACGGGGTCTCATTGTTGCTCAGGCTGGTCCCAAACTCCTGACCTCAAGTGAACCTCCTGCCTTAGGCTCCCAGAATGCTAGGATTATAGGCCTTAGCCATTGCACCCAGCCCCCCATCCTCTTATTCTAAACTGAGTCATCCTGTCCTAATTACCTTACCACAACTCAAGAAAAAACCACAGTGACCAAGAGAAAAATCATCATGATGATGGTGACATGATCCCAAACTCTAGTCTTATTTTCTGACACATTCCAAATACATCCTCCACTTGCCCGATATTACTACATTACACTCCTCAGTAAGAAAGTCACCTTAACACCTCCATCTATCTGCTGCGTGCCATAAAGCAGCTGTAGTGTATTTACTGTCAACAGAGAAAGAAATCTATATTTATCCGGATGTAGAAGATGCTGAATTCACCGACAATTGACAAATTAGTTTGGAATGCAAATGCATATAGAAATAGCCTACAGTAGGCCATTATGTTGTGACATAAATATATGGTCTCTTCCCTCAATTTATGCCAGAAGCAAATGAACAATGTTTCTGCAACATGAGTAATTTCTCATCTACATTAGTCTGCTTTTTTTCCCCTTTTATCTCTCTGAGTTCTCAACAGTGATAAGGGAAAATTATAACCCTAGTGAAAGTCTATTCTATGAAATCCTTATCAGCAATTAGTAAAATCTCCAAATGCTATGTGTCAAATTACTAATTTTACAAAAAATTAAATTTAAATTTACTCTTTCTCTCTCCTCATCTCTGTATATTTATGTGTGTGTATAAATATAGGTGTACACACATAGTTTTATGATAGCATATACTGTATAACTTAATTTAGACTGATTAGGCTTTTCATAATATAGTCAGACAGATTTTCACTCTTGGCTATAAATGCATGATCTGACTTTTCTGGCCCCAAATCAAATCAAATTATTTTCAATGAGGCAATATAGTCTAGAAATTAAGAATATAAATCAGAAGTCCTTGTATTGAAACCCAACTTTGTTCCTTATTCCCTGAATGATATTGGGTTAAATTAACTATATTCTCACAACCTCATTTCCTTACCTTTGAAACAAATATCAACCACATGAGTTTATTTTAGGTATTAAATCCATGTGTTATATACAAATTCCATAGTTGAATGCGTTGTATTTAACATTATTGAATTATTAGTAGTATTATTAGTAGTAGTTATGGAGTATTATTAGTCATAGAAAAAATGTAGCAAATATGGCCTTATTCAGTATACTTAGTCAATCGTCCTGGCCATTGGTCCCAATGCAGCACTGAACAATTTTTAGTTTATTTTCTTTAAAGGTCAGCTTTGTGTAATAACTCATAAAGCCATCACACAAACTAGAAACTCATATACCTTGTTATTTTACATCTTACAGAGCTTTACTCAACATATATGTAAGTTTAGTTAACTCAGTAACAGCCAATTCCTACTGAAACCAGTGTGACAGATCCATCCTACTCACCTCTTCAATGATCACATACCTTACTCTTATTGTTCATCAACTCCATCACAAATAAATTCTAACATTTGCAAGAGCTACTGAAGATAATAGGGACTGGCCCAGTGGATGCTCATTAAACACTTGTTGAATAATAAAAGAACATCAAGATCAGCACAAATCCACTAGGTATGGGAAAGCTCACATATTTTATTGTGTGTGTGTGGTGTGTATGTGTATAAATTATTCTGGGTAATCGTCATTCCACATTTTTTAAAAAAACATTTTCAACACACTTATAGTAGTCAATGTTAGTTCAAAATTTTTCTGTCTGTGTCTGTACAGTTGCTTAATCTCAGACGTGTCTGAATGTAGAAATGAGACATTCTTTAGAGAGATAGTTTATCTAAACCTCAGTGGGATTATGCCTATATTTTGACCCATTTTTGACAGTGCTTCCAAATCTTGGCTGATTAAAGGAGTGGACAGAACATGTAAAAGAAGAACCTGGAACGTCTTAAGAAAGTGCAAAACAAAAACAAAAACAAAAAACCCCACAGAATGATGAGGTATTTAACAGGGATACAGGAGCCAACCAAAAGAGCTCCCAATGGCCAAAGTGGGAATAATTTGAGCAAAATAAATAAAGTAAGGAAGTAGTATTGGATTATAACCCAAACAATAAAATAAATAGCCACCAGTCCATTCTGACATATATTATTAACTAAATAAGTAAATGGGGAGAAGAGACAAATCTCTCATTCAGAAGAATTCCAAATAATTTCTGTAGATACTCCACCCTTAAGGAGGTGGAGCACAACTCCTCACTCCTTAACTGTAGGCTGTACATAGTAAATTTCTTCCAATGGGTAGTGTATGGAAAGGAAGAAAAAAAAAGAGTAACTTTACAGTGGAGAAACCTGACAAACACTATCCCAGCCAGGTGATGAAGGTTAACATCAACAGTGATAAGTAATGTTGATAGTACCCAACCGTGATATAATATGATGAGAATGGCATTATTTTAGTGCATTTTGTGCTGCTATAATGGAATACCTGAGACTAGATAATTTATAAAGAACATAAATTTATTTTCTCACAGTTCTGGAGACTGAGAAGTCCAGGATGAATGCACCAGTGTCTGGTATCTAATGAGGGTCTTCTTGCTGCACCCTCATCCTCACGAGGTAGAAGGAAGAAGGGCAAATAAGGATGAACACTATGTCCTCACATGGCAAAGAAGTAGAAGAGAGAGAACCTACACACAAGCCCTTTTTAAAATAGCATTAATCTAAACACCTCCCAAAAGGCCCCATCTCCCAACACCACCACATTGGGTATCAAGTTTCCAACACATGAATTTTGGGGGACGTATTCAGACCATAGCAGTCACTTTACTTCTGTGGTAATCCTTCTCAAAACCTATAACCCCAGTCAAATCATAATAAAAACATCAAACAAATCCTAACTAAGGGACATTCTATAAAATATCTGAGCATCCTTGAAACTGTCAACGTTATCAAAAACAAGGAAAGTCTGATAAACTGTCACAGCCAACAGGAGCCTAAGGAGACATGACCACTAAATGCAATGTAGTATTCTGGATGGGATCCTGGAATACAAAAAGGATTTTAGAGCTGAACAGAGGAAATCTGTTAAAGTATGGAATTTAATACTATATCAATATTCATTCAATAATTGTGACAAACATACACTCATGTAAAATGTTAGTGACAGGGAAAACTGAGTTTGGTGTGTATACAAGAACTTTCTATACTATCTTCACAATAATTCTATAACTCTAAAGTGCCTTAAAATAAAAGATTTTTTAAAAGATCCATTTGTGTTATATTACAACAATTTAGTATAAATTTTATGAGTTTTAAATTCAAGCAATTTTCATCAAAGGAAGAATTTTCTGTTGTTTTCTGAAATTGCACAAACATATATCTAGCATTCACTTCCATATATTGACTCTGTGACACAAAGATATTTAACAAATTATTTGAGTGTGGTATAATTGAACAGAAATGGTGGGAGGGTGCAATTTTAAGTATTATAAATAAAATTGCAATTGATTTCCAGTAATTCTTCCTCTGAGCAGAGTTGATTTTATATTTAAAAATTGTTCTGAGAGAAAACTAAAGCCACAAACAAACCTGACACATTATCATTGATATTTTAAGGGAGAGGTACAACCCCTAAATCACAAATAATTGAATTTTCCTTCTCCCCCAGTTATTTTCCTCAGTTACATTGAAGGTAAATGTTAAGAGTATACACAGTCCTGTTGGTAGATTCTTTAAGAAAGCAATTGATAATAATTCTCTTAACAACAAGAATCCTTTTCTACATTATTCATTTTCCTGGAGCAATTTCTCTCCTTATTTGGTTCTACAATTAACTAAAATGATAGTGAGTGTTATGCCTTTAAAACAAAACTAAATTAAATGGTAATGCAGTAATCCATCAATTACCATGGTCCTACTGATGGATCCAAATGGCTTAATATGAAAATACTTTCTTGGATTAATACTATATTTAATGCCATATATTCACCATTACAGCAGGGAATAAAATATTGTTTTAGTTAATCTCTCACTGTCAATGTCTAGAAAATTTTATAATCAAAAAAATTTTCTTTACTTGTACATGAAGATGGACAACACTATTTGATAGCCACTTTTAAAATATTTTAAATTCCAGATTCATGGCAATAGTAAGTGGGAGAAAAATGGCATGACATTTAAACCTAATATCAGTTACCAAAACAACTATTTACAATCAAATATATTATACTAATATATTCATATTCTTTTTTTCTGTTGAAGTTCTTATAAAAAGTGCTTTTAATAGTTTTGTATTTATGTAGATATGCAATAAAACTCTAATATTTAAATATAGTTCTATAAACACACTGTATAAACAAATTTTGGCCTTCAATGTGTTTTAGCCTAACACCATCCTCAAACACCTAGTCATCCATAGTTGATATTTCATCCATAGGTAAAAATAGTTTCATTAATTTTTCCCCACTTAAACTAAACAATAGTCATTTTTTATATAAATTGTTTTTTAATAAAACTGAGCTCAGCAAAAGCAAAATCATATCCCCTGCAGTTTAGAATTCCTGAGAATCTTCAAGACCATAAGTTCTCTTTAAAAAATCTTTAGTCCAGAACATTCAACACTTCAGGCCACATTTTATTAGTTGTGTTACATTTCCTGCAAAATTCAAATGGCGATACTTCAAATAGCAAAACATATGGTCTGTTCCACATTTAGAAATTCTCTTTTTTTATTTCTAGAGGAATTTCTCTACATCAAAAATATACCAAAAGACCTGAATGTATTTACTGTACAGGGAAAAGACAAATGTGAATTCTTTATCCCCCCTTAGCAATAAGACTGTGGCATACAGGTAGAGAGTCAGGAGGATCAACTTACCCAATTTTTCTCATCGTCCACAGCTAGCCTTGCAGAGTCCTCTCACCCAAAAGAAGAGATGTGCTTTGAATAGCATAGTCATATTTTTTTCTTAGTGAACCCCAGTCATGGGTCACTTACATTGAAATGAAAGAAAGGCCTTTTTTTTCCCCTTAATTGAAGAACACCAAAGGAAGAAAAAAGACAGAAGAAAAATGACCCCCATGAAAAGGAAGTTAAAATAATTTTATTGAACTGGCTGCATTCCTAGCCACCTAGTATATGAAGTAATAACAATCAGTCACATTACTGCACATGATTAATACTTATGGCTGATCCTTACATCCCCCACCATCTATCCATCAGTATCTCAAGGAGGTGTTAATCATATTGCTTCTCAGCATGGCTCTTTTCTGTTGCAACATTGTCATTTTACCCTCCTTATATCAAACACTGCAAAATGCAGTATTTAAGTCAGTAAAGTATGATAAAAAGTGGAGCTATTTTAAAATGACAGGCATAACTTTTTCAGAGAGAGTGGTGTAATCAAATCAATTGTGAATTCAAATTATTTTATTTTGAGGTACGTCTGAATACTTACATGTGGCTGTAATTTATCAAAAAAGAATATATCTTGAATAAGAAATTAAATCTAAATTCTCTCTTCTATGTTCTGTAGACCATTCTTGCCCTTACTGTAATAAATTCCCATTTTCAGCAAAGTAGGAATTTAGGAATTCCAGTTTACTGTAGGCCTCAGAGTTCAGGTTGCAGCATCCTTCATGAAGCAGCCTTTAATATTTTGGGAAATAATAGCCCATAAATTATGAGAGTAGCAATATTATATTTTATTTGTATAATGCTTAAAGATTCACAGTCCTTAGGCATACATTATCTGATCTGAGTGGTAGGTTTTATTTTCCTCATTTTAAATATAAAGAAACTGAAGTTGAAAGATCACACAACTAAAAAAGACTGGGGTTAATTAAACTTGATCCTAGATATTGACTATAAATTTTGTGTTATTTTCATTCATGATTTTCTATGCACTGATAGAAGTATGGCATTAATTTTAATTCCATAAACTGTCATCATTCAACATAGAAACATTTATCATAGAAGAAAACTTAGTAAATGCTCAGTGTACAGTATTTTCATGTTGAATTAATTGAAGTGCAACCCAATTATTCTTTAAGAAATGCCATATTCCGTGATTAGCAATACAGTTATGTCAGTAGACAGACAATTAAGAGATGTCATCAAGATGGCTGACTAGAGGCACCCAGAACTTGCTTCCTCCACAAAGAAGAACCAAAACAGCAAGTAGAAAACCACAGGCCAAATAAAGCATCAAAGGGAGAACACTTGAATTCAGCAAGGAAGTGACAAATGTCCTCTGAGACATGGAAAATTTAGATGGCAGCATAGAAAGGGGAGGAAAGCAGCTCACCAGGATCAGCTTAAAGCCAAGGGACTCCCTATTGTGGGGAAAAGGTAAGCAGGAGATCTCCAGAATTCCACATTCCCACACAGATACCTGCAATCATAGCTACAGGAAAGCCTCTCAGCCCTCACAGTCCCTTAACCTAGCATAGAGAGCTGCTTGGAGTCCACATGACTGCATTGTTCTAGACAGAAAATTCAATCGGAGTCCCCTTCACTGACCAGGACCCAAGCTGCTGCAACATAGTGCCATTTTAAGAGTAGAGACATCACCATACTACTTCCTGCTCTGGGGCCCAATAGCCTCTGCATCTCCACAACTCTGGGGCCCTGCCAACATCTTTCCACACCCATCCAGAAAGCTGCAGCATCACAACACCAACTGGATCCTGTGGTGCAGCCACATCTCTAGCACCCAAACCCATGTGGCACCGTACATCCCAGAGAACATGCAGTCTGGCACATCAGGAAGGCTGCCCCCAGGACATAGGTAGCCAAAGTACACAATCCCCAGAGCCCAAGAACCACCTGCCCAGGCCCACACTAACTACAGCAACCTTGCTTACTCCAGTATTGGGGTTGCTATGGCACAATGTTTAGGGACTCAAAGACTGACCCTCCCAGTATGCCACAGCTACCACTGGTGCCTATGCATGTCTCCCAGGGGCCAAAGGACTGGCCATTTTGGGATCCACCTTGACCAGTGCTAGCACCCATGAGCACCATTCAGTGGCCCAATGACCAGACCACCCAGGTCCCACATGTGCCACCCAGGGGCCCAAGGACCCTGAGGGTCAGCCTTTTCAGGGCCTATGTGCACTGCCCAGGGACCCAAGGACTGGAACATCTAGGACCCATCACCACCACCACTGGCACCTACGTTCACTATCTGAGGGCTCAAGGATTGGCCTGCCTGGGACCTGCCACTGTTACCACCTGACAAATCCATGCCTTCCATCAAGGGAGCTGCCAAATGCCTTCATGTGCTGACCAGAAGCCTGAATACTGGCCCACCAAGGGCCCTCTGCTACCACTTCTGGTGCTTGTGCATTCCCCCAGGGGACCAAGGACCAGGCCACCCAGCATCCATGTCCCCAGCAAAGCTGCACCACAGCCTCCATAAACAAATGCAGCCTAAACAACTGAGGAACTCCCAGACACTACTGATGTTAATTATAGGCACAGAAATCATACAGAGACTACACTACTTCACCTGCCCAGAACCAAAGCCAAAGCAACCTACCAACTGACACATCTACAGAAAAAAGTCTTACCCTATGAAAGTTACTCCATAAAGTTGGAAGAGGCAACTATTACACCAGATGTGCAGATATCAATGCAAGGACACAAGTAACATGGGTAAAAATAAACAAACAAGTAAACATGATACCTCCAAAGAAATACAATAATTCTCCAGTAACAGATGCTAAAGTAAAGGAAATCTATAAGATGTCTGAAAAGGAATTCAAAATAGTAATCTTACAGAAATTCTGCAAGATAAAGGAATACATAAATAGACAATACAAAGAAATTAGGAAAACAATTAATGATATGAATAAGAAATTCAACAAAAAGATAAATATTATAAAAAAGAACCAAATAGATATCCTGAAACTGAAGAATTCAATGAATAAAATTTAAAATGCAATGGAGTGATTCATCAATAGACTAGCTCAAGCAGAAGAAAGAATTTCTGAACTTGAAGAAGATCTTTTGAAATAACCCTGTCAATGATATAATAATAATAAAAAGAATTTTAAAAGCTTATGTGACATATAAGACATAATTAAGTGAACAAATATTCACATTTTTTGAGTTATAGAAGGAGAAAAAAAAAAAACAAAGGCCAAGAAAACCTATTTTACAAAATAATAGCTGAAAACTTCCCAAGTCCTGAAAGCAAAATAGATATCAGATTAAAGAAAAAAAGAAGCTCAAAGATGACCAAATAGATTCAACCCAAAAGGTCCTCTCTGAGATGCATTATAGGCAAACTGACAAAAGTCAAAGACAAAGAGAGAATTCTAAAAACAGCAAGAGAAAAGTGTCAAGTCACATATAAGGGAATCTCCATCAGATTAATAGCATATTTCTCAGCAGAAACCCTACAGGCCAGGAGAGAATGTGATGATACAGTCACAGTGCTGAAATTAAAAAACTGTCAGACAAGAATTCTATGCCCAGGAAAGCTATCATTCAGAAATAAAACAGAAATAGAGTATTTTCCAAAAAAAGCAAAAACTAAAAAAATTCATCATTAGAGCAGCCCTATAAGAAATACTTAAGGTGGTTCTAAATCTGAAAGTAAAAGGACAATAACTACCATCATGTAAAAACATGAAAGTATAAAACTCAGTGATAGAGCAGATATACAAATGAGAAAGATAAAGGAATGAAAAGATATCACTCCAGAAAATCACCAGACTGCAAAGAAAAACAATAAGAGAGGAAGAAAGCAACAAAGGATATACAAAACAACCAGAAAGCAATTAACAAAATGACAGAAGTAAGTCCTCAACTATCAACAACAACTTTGAAAGTAAACAGTTTAAATTGTCCAAT
This sequence comes from Daubentonia madagascariensis, assembly GCA_023783475.1. Lineage (NCBI taxonomy): Eukaryota > Metazoa > Chordata > Mammalia > Primates > Daubentoniidae > Daubentonia > Daubentonia madagascariensis. The sequence continues at coordinate 14,450,430 of JAKFHU010001684.1, read as the reverse complement.
TAAAAGGTACAGACTGACTAAATCAACAAAAAACACCACCACCACCAAAAACCAAGAAACAAGATGTAACAGTATGCTGCTTATAAGAAGCTCACTTCACCTACAAAGACACACATAGACTGAAAGTCAAGGGATGAAAAAACATATTCCACACAAAAAGAAACCAAAAACATGCAGAAATAACTATGCTTAAATCAGACAAAAGAAACCTTGGGTCAAAAAAACATAAAAAGAGAAAGAAAGTCATTATGTAATGATAAAGGGATCAATTCAGCCAGGGAATATACCAAACATACATATATATGCACCCAACACCAAAGCAACCAGACATATAAAGTAAATATTATTAGAGCTACAGAGAGAGGTAGACCTCCATACAATAATAGTTGGGGACTACAACACCCCACTTTCAGCATTGAACAGATCATCTAGATAGAAAATCAACAATGAAATATCAGATTTAAACTGTACCATACACCAAATGGACCTAACAGACATTTACAGAACATTTCACCCAACAGCCACAGAATACACATTCTTTTCATCAGCACATGGAACATTCTCCAGGATTGATCCTATATTAGGATATGAAACAAGCAAGTCTCAACAAATATCAAAAAAATTGAAATCATATAAAATATTTTATTTGATCACAATGGAATAAAACTAGACATTAATAACAACATGAATATTCAAAACTATATAAATATGTGAAAATTAAACAAGATGCTTCTGAATGAACAACGGATGAATGAAGAAATTAAGAATTAATTTAAAAATTCCTTGGGAAAAAAAATAGACACACAACCTACCAAAACCTCACAGTAAAATCAGTATTAAGAGGCACACTTATAGCAATAAATGCTTATATCAAAAAACTAAAAAGATTTCAAATAAACAACCAACAATGCATCTCAAGGAACTAGAAAAGCAAGAACAAATGAAACCCAAAATTTGTATAAGGAAAGAAATAATATAGATCAGAGCAGAAATAAATGAAATGGAGATTTAAAAAACAAAATAAAGATCAACAAAAGAAAAATTAGTTTTTTGAAAAAAATAAATAAACTAGACAACTATTAGCTAGACTAACTTAGGGGAAAAAAGAGATGACCCCAAAAAATAAAATCAGAAACAAAAAAGGAGACATCACAATGGATACCACAGAGATACAAAGGATCGTTAGAGACTACTACAGACAATGAATAAATTCAAAAACCTAAAGGAAATGGATAAATTCCTAGATATGTACAACCTACAAAGATCGAACCAAGAAGAAATAGAAAACTCAAACAGATCAGTAACAAGAACAAGATTGAATCAGTGATTTAAAAAAATCTTCCAACAAAGAAAAATCCAGGACCGGATGGCTTCACTGCTGAATTCATCAAATGTTTAAGGAAGAATTAATGACAATTTCAAAAATTTGAAAAGGAGGGAACTTTTCCTAACATATTCTATAAGATCAGCATAACCCTGATACCAAAAACCAGACAAAGACACAAAAAAAGAAGAAAACTACAGGCCAATATCCATGATGAACATAGATGTAAAAATCCTCAACAAAATACTAGCAAACTAAATCCAATAATACATCAATAAGATAGTACACCATGATTAAGTAGGATTTTTCACATTGACATAATGAAGAACATAAATCATATGATTATCTGAACAGATGCAGAAAAAGCACTTGATAAAATTTAATATGCCTTCATGAAAAAATCTTTCAATAAATTAGATATAGAAGGAAAGTATCTCAACACAAAAAGGCCATATATGACAAACCCACAACTAACATCAGACTCAGCAGGGAAGAGCTAAATGATTTTCCTGTAAGAACTGGAATAAGATAAGGATGCCTACTCTCACCACTATTATTCAAAATAGTACTAGAAGTCCTAGTCAGAACAATTAGGCATGAGAAAGAAATAAAAGGCTTCCATGTTGGAAAAGAGGAAGTCAAACTCTTCCTCTTTGGAGATTACATTATCTTATATACAGAAAAACCTAAAGATTACACCAGAAAACTCAGAATTGATAAACAAATTCAGAAAAGTTGAAAGATACAAAATCAACATACAAAAATCAGTTGCATTCCTATACACAAATAATGAATTTGCGGAAAAAGAAATAAAGAAGACAATTTAATTTATAATATCTACTAAAAAATAAAATATCTAGGAATAAATTTAATCAGTAAGATGAAATACTGCTACAAAGTACAAAACACTGATGAAAGAAATTGAAGAGTATACAAACAAATGGAAAGACATCTCTTGCTCATGAATCAGAAGAATTAATATTGTTAAAATGACCACCCAGAGCAATATACAGATTCAATGCAATCTCTGTCAAAAAAATAACATTTTTCACAGAAATAAAACAAAATTTAAATTTGTGTGGAACCACTAAAGACCCTGAATAACCAAAGCAATTTTGAGCAAAAAGAACAAAGCTGGAGGCATTACACTACCAGATTTCAAAATATACTACAAAGCTATAGTAACCAAAACAGTATGGCACTGTCATAAACATAGACATAAACAAATAGAACAGAATAGAGAATCCAGAAATTAATCCACGTATCTACAGCCAACTGATTTTTGACAATAGCACCAGAAACATTTATTGGGAAAATGACAGTCTTTAATAAATGGTGCTGGGAAATTTAGATCTCCATTTGCAAAAGAATGAAACTAGACCCCCACCTTTCACCCTATAAAATAATCAACTCAAAATGGATCAAAGACATAAATGTAAGACCTGAAACTATAAGACTACCAGAAGAAAAAATAGGGGAAAAGCTTCAGAACATTGGTCTGGGAAAATATGTTATGAATAAGACCTCAAAAGCACAGGCAACAAAAGCAATAATCAACAAGTAGAATTATATTCAACTAAAAAGCTTCTGCACAGCAAAGGAAACAATTGACAGAATGAGAAAACAACTTACACAATGGGAGAAAATGTTTGTAAACTATTCATCTTACAGGGGTTAATATCCAGAATATACAAGGAATTCAAGCATCTCAAGAACAACAAAAAATCCAATTAAAAAATGGGCAAATGATCTGAACAGATATTTCTCAAAAGAAGACATACAAATAGGCAACAAGAATATGAAAAAATGCTCAGCATCACTAATCATTAGGGAAAAGTAAGTCAAAATCACAATGAGATATCCTTTCACCCCATTTAGGATGGCTGTTATTAAAAAGACAGTTACAAATCCCGGTGAGGACGCGAAGAAAAGGGAACTATTATACACTGTTGTACAGCCACTAAGGAGAACAGTACGGACCTTCCTCAAAAAACTACAAATAGAACTAAGATATGATCCAGCAATCCCACTACTGGACATTTATCCACAGGAAAAGAAATCAGTATATAGAAGAGACATCTGCACTCCCATGTTTATTGCAGCACTATTCACAATAGCCAATATAAGGTATCAACCTTTGTGTCCAGTGACAGATGGATGGATAGAGTAAATGTGGTATATATAAACAATGGTACACTATTCAGCCACAAAAAAAGAATGAAATCCTGCCATTTTCGGTAACATGGATGGAACTGGAGAATATTGTGTTAAATGAAATAAGACAGGAACAGAAAGTTAAACACTACATGTTCTCGCTCATTTTTGGCAGCTTAAAAGGGTTGAGCTCATAAAAGTAAAACGTAGAACAGAGCATACTAGAGGCTGCAAAGAGTAGGAGAAAGTGGGAGATAGGGAGAGATTTGTTAAAGATACAAAATTACGGCTCGATAGGAGGAATAAATTCTAGTGTTCTATACCATTGTAGGATGACTACAGTTAACACTAATATATAGTTTCAAACAGCTAGAAGGAGGATATTGAACGTTCCCAACACAAAGAAATAATAAATGTTTGAGATGATGGATATGCTAATTACCCTGATCTAATTACTTACTATACATTGTATATATCAAAACATCACTAGGTACTCCCTAAATATGTACAATTATTATATGTCAATTAAAAAATAAAAGAAATAGAAAATATTTTCATGTTGTGAGACTTTGCACAGCAGATTGGGTTGATAGGCAACACAGTCTACAGCAAAGAATTCATTGAACAGAACTTTCAAACAAGAAACATTAGTAGATTTCTCTCAATTATATTGAGATTTAGCATTTATATTGATTATTTATATAAGAAATTATCATTAAAGTAGATTTATTTTTATGTAACATTGAATATAAATTAGGTATAAATTTACTGTATTCAAGCAAGTATTTGAACTGCTTACTTCTTAGTAAATTGAAGAATTGGTGGATTTTGTTCTAAAATGTTACTTCATTTTATAATTTTATACTTTTACTTGAACATATATATATATATATATAAATAGACAAATATATTCTCAATTCAAATAAAGGGTTTAGCTTTGAGAAGAAATAATCATGATTATATTTGATTGCACATTTCAGTTTATCACTAATATATTGGCAAAAAACAAATATTTTAGTTAAGTAATAATCTATTACTGAGAAAAATAGTTTTTATGTTTAATGAAAATATCTAGATGATTTACTTTCCAAACCAATAGCAATGATAAGAAAATCACATTTTTAGATGTTGAACTGTCATTTTTGGGTGTTATCTTGCATATGAGATCACTACTTCTAGATATCATCATTATTTTAAACATCAGGAACAACTCTTCTACTTTTTAAAATCTTATCCTTGTCAGGGCATTGAAATGCTTTTCATGAGGAAAAAGCTGCAATATTCTGACTTAAAGAGTCAAGGGTTACAGTGGATTTATATTCATGGTCATAGGAAAAAGGCATGCATTTATTCTTCATGAAAGCAAGTAACAGAAGGTCTCTTCTATATTCTATGTTATTTCATTGATTAATTAGGCAGACAATGAATGTAATATGATAAATGGCACCTTCTTCAATTAGGTATCATTCTTGCAAAGTACAATACTACAGTAATTTTTTTAAACAAAAAGTTAAGCAAGAAACTAAACTTGTTTCAATTATTATAATTTAAAATTTTTCTAGAATGTAAACTCCTGGTGAGGTAAATTCCTTTCAGAAGTATGTTTCCATTCCATAACCCAGCCCTCCTCTTCTCCTAAGTGGCTTCACCTTCACTGAGAACAGTTTCCCTTTCCCAGCAATGTGGCCTTGACTGCCTTGGCTATGCAAATGGCCCTGAGAAGGAGAAATGGGCCAGAAGTTGGAAAACTTTGCAGAAAATTTTCAATATGCTTTGTGAAGAAATGGACAGAAAGCTAAATAGGCAATCATTGTATTAATAATATTGTATGCTTTGATGAGGGCCTGGTTGACATTATTGACAATCCATTTTCAGTTGCCCCCTTGTGTGATTTTTTTTTTTCCGGCAGAGTTTATCTCATCGGGGAAAGCACAGAGAAGACAGACATTTGATTTGGGGTCTGAGGTCTGGCTCTACTTCTCGCTGGGTGTGGGCTTCTTGCCTTTAGGATCCTATCAGTGAAGATGCTACTAGCACTTTATAGGTTTCTGCAAAAATCAAAGGAGATATTTGTGACAGGACGGTGACACCATGAAGAAGATTTTAGAAAGCCTATGGCTGGTTATCACTCAGTGTTAGGAATCTACAGATAGGTGGAATGCAATTTGAAAGCCACACATAAAATAAGCTAGCAAAACTATAACCATTTTTTTAAATTTGAAGTATTTGTTAATAAAATTTGGTGGTCTACCAGCAATATAATCTCGCAAATAAAGGATAAAATAGCTCAAAAGAAATTACAAAAGCTTTTACATGTACATTTTAATAGCTCTATTAATCACAAATTTTACACTTGCTTCTCTCATTGCTTTCTCTCTTGCTCACACACGCATATGCATGTGTGCACACACGCGCCCACGAGAAATGTCAATACTTATTATTTACTGTTTCTATATGGTGCCAAAAGTGGCCTGCTCCACTAAGGCGAAAAACAAGAGGCAGCCTATTGTAATTTCAACATAGTACCCTTGAGACATATTATTTTCATAGGTCTTTCATACACAGTCATGAGGGATTGCACAAGCCACTTGCAGAGGCGCTATGAGCTGCTTAAGTGCCTCTTTAGTTTCCTAATGTATGTATCTATTGCGTATCCTGTGTTGTACCATCCTAGCCTTGAGGCAGGATTCTCATGACTCATCAGGTGACAGCTTTGGGTTCATGGTGGCTTGTCAACTAGGCCCGCTCTTTTCACAAGTGGAATCTGTGAAGCATTATTGAAAGAAATAGAATCACCGGAGTGTTGAAACATTGCTTTGACTGTTTCCTGTTTAGTTTCCACATCTATATGTATTCTTATACTCTTACAGATTTGCTTTCCTGGTAGACACTTTAAAAATAAATTGTTTTCTAATTCAGGTTAGCGATGGTATAATACAACAGTATTATAACTATTTTTATGGCATCTCACATTATTATCATTACTATTGCCACAAATATTAATGTTGAACTATATTATCACAAGTGTTAATGTTGAACTAAATACCTGCCCCCTTGTTTGCTATTCATTTCTTTTTCTTAGTCTTGGTAACTTTGTTTCAGACAGTTTACTCTGGCTCTGGTCTGTTTTTCTCTTAAAATGAAGATGCTGGCTGTGGTCCCTCAGTGAAACATCTTCACTGTGTCCTGGAATATTGGACACTGTCCTTGTTGGGCTCACAGTAGGACTTAGCCTTCTTTATCAAAGCAACGATATTCACCTTCTCAATACTGCTTTAGACCTCTCAAACTAGATTTTAAAAAGAAAATCTTGGTATGGGGTGAAGAAACAAATATCTGGAAACACAAATATTTTTTGTATTTCCAGGTACAAAGATATGCATGAGTAATTATGCATACTCCATTATATTCCTGCAAATGTGTGCATTTTAATAATGGAGAACAATCTGTTTGCCAATTCTATTAAATATATATCAAAGAGGAAGTGGAGGCATATTTCTGAAAATCAGAACTTAGTGGTGTTACTGATTTAGAATGATAGGTATAGCACTAATTAATATTTAGTTCAAGATTAATATTTATGATTAACAAAATGTCTCCAGACATTGCCAAATGTCTCCTGGGGGCAAAAATCACACATACATACCTCATTGAGAACTACTGCTCTAAAGTTATGTGAGTATATTTTTGTGAACTGAGATAACATTTACAGTGAGAGTGTGAAAATAAGTAATTCAAAACCTAAGCTGTTGGAACTTTAAATTATTTTGAGCCTTAAATTATTTTGAGCCATGTGATTATGACAGGCAGCTATAACCCAGGCAGTTGTAAACTTTGTTTCTCTGGTTATAGATTAGCTTTCTTCCTCCCTCACAATGTTTTGTAAAAATGTCATAAATGACTAAAGGGTACCAGGAAAGACTCCTTCCCTTTTCACTGTTGAAATTTATTATAGATTAACTTCCCTCTTTCCTCTCTCACAGAAAGACTTCATGACTAGCACATAGTCTTAAAGTGGAATGTTAAATGTACATTTTTAAATAGGAAAGGAAATGAAAACAAGCTGTATAGAAAACAAATTGTAACTAATTAAATTGTTGTAACTCATAAACCAGCATTGTATAGAAAATGTTATAATCCTCCTAAATTTCTTTGTTTTCTGCCTATATAAGCAAGACCTTAGCTTTTAACTTCAAAGAACTGACTCTATTCCTTCGTACTCTGTTTTCTTGAACGGCCATTCTCAGCTTTGCACTTAAATAAACTCTTTAAAACTGGATTCTGATCCTTTCAATCATTTTAGGTTGACAAAAGCATGAAATACAAACTCAAAAAGTGTTGTATCTCCATCAACTCAGACTGTGGTGAATCTGATAAGTTCCAGAAAATGGTTAGAGGATTCTAGGGAAGACAAGGCACAGATATTGAGACTCATGAGGAAAGGCTGGTAAAGATATTTCATGAAATGTTAGCAAGAAAGTAATATTTTAAATTAATATATTATTTTGTGACATGTAATTTTAAATATGGGAGGTAACTAAATTGATAAATTATCTATCAAAGGAAATATTTGACTTTTATTGATATCATTAAATGTGAAGTCTATTTTTATTAGGAAAATAAAGAATTGATTTATATTTTGGTTTTCCCTTTACTGAGCAATGTAGTAGTTTTCTGATGCCTTGAAGCCATAGAATCTCTAAGCATTTAGAGCTGCATCATCTAATAAGAGTAAGCTACTAGCTACACGTGGCTTAGAGACTAGACACTAAGCACAAGTCCAAATTCAGATATAGTATAAATGTAAAATATATACTGGATTTCAAAGATTTAGTATGAATAAAAATTTTCTCATTTACATTGCTTGTAAATGTTGAAATTATATTTTGCATATATTAGTTTAAATCAAGTATACTATTAAAATAAATTTTGCCTATTTCTTTTTATTTTTTAAACATGTCTACTAGACAATTTAAAATCACACATGTGGTTTACATTATATTTCTATTGGGCATCACTGACATAGAACATAGTTCTACTAGTGTTAGCAAATATGGGTCATTTGATAAAATCTAGACATTTTGTTTTTTGTTGGTAAAAAACATGAATTAAAAGTTTGTCACATGCTACAACACGGGTGAACCTTGAGGAACCTGACTAATAGAAGCCAGTCACAGAAAGTCAAATATTGTATGACTCCACTTATATGAATATCTAGAGTAGTCAAACTCATAGAAACAGAAAGTAGATTGGTGGTTGCCAGGAGCTGCAGGGAGGAGAAAATGGGGTGGTATTGTTTGATTGGTATAGAACTTCAGTTTTGCAAGATGAAAAAGTTCTAGAGATGTGTTACACAACAAGGTGACTATAGTTAATGTCATTGAACATACACTTAAAATTAATGGGGTAAATTTTATAATTTTATATTGTGTGTTTTTTAACAAAATTGTAAAAATCAAAAAAATAAATAAAAGGAATGTGAAGACCAAAAAAAGTTTATTTTCCTGTATTTCAAAAAATAAGGCAAAATCCCTGGGATCATTTTTATACAATTTTGTTAATTATTTAACACTACCATGGTAGTGGCAGGCAGATACTTAGGACCAATTGGCTTAATAGTGACAGTAGCTAATACACATTTGAGACTAGACACTAAGATAAGCACTAAATATTCACTAGAATATACAATCCTCACAACAATCATATGAACAGATTAGGAAACTGAGCTTCAGAGAGGCTGATATTTTTATGGTACAATATTTCCTGTTCATGTGTTTGAGCTACTATGGGGATAACTTATTTTGGCTTAAAATCTCAAATGCCATACAACTCAGCATTGGTTGAGCCACATAGTTTGGATATCTGTGGTTTAGAGATGACATAAGAGAATCAAAAAGCCAGGTGCTCACATCATCAACAGCAGAACACAGGGACAATTAGAAATGTTAAGTTGTTCTAGTGTTTTTGTTAGGTAGGCAGCCAGGGACCTCCCACCCTCCTAAGGACAAGGCCGGGCAGGCGCCCTGAGCAATTGCTACTTCTGGGGGAGGAGGAAACGCCCTATGAATCTGCCAATCAGAACTTAGTTCCAATTGCAAAAGAATGCAGAGTATTCTCTAGCCTGCCAGCCATGCAGCACAGATGTAATAGGGTGTGGAAGGCAACCCGAGACAACCTAAGGCTAATTATCATGTCATTAGCTTAAATCTATATTGCGGTTTACCCCCCCAAATGGGCTTTCAGAGAGGCTCATGGGAGATCTGCATGTGCAGTAAGACTCAGGTCATGTAACTCCTGACTGTCCATCCAAGTGGTTCCATGGTGACATCTGAACCACGAGGAGGGTCCAATCCAGACACTATAAAACAAGTCCCCAGACCATGACCAAGGCCTTTTTTGTTACAATGAGGGGTCCATTAGTCGTCTGTGATGAATGTATCTTGCTCTTGCTCTGTTAACCTATGTCTTACTCTTGCTCTCTAATCCTGTGTTTGTCTCCTCCGTAAACCTTGCTTTGTGTTTACCTTGCTTTTGGTGTGTCTAGTCATTCTTCAGCCAAGAGCATACCAAGAACCGACATTTCAGACTGCTGACCCGACATTTTCATTCAAGACTCATAAACCTGCAGTAGGCCTTAATGTCTTTCCCTCTTTTTTATACAATTTTGGCATATAATTTGAAGGAGTTTGAAGAATTGTGTAATATTTATACAACAAAACTGCCTCTATTCCCACCTACTTATTTAGGTGAAGAAAAATTTAAGTATAAATACCATTAAAAATAAAAATATAAAAATAAGATAAAATTTATGCATCACCTTGACTCATTCAAGAAGTAAGCATTTTCTATCCATAGATAAATAATCACTAATTGGGGGGAGAGCTATAAAATCATTAAGATTTACATCTCCAATAAAATGTGTATATTTTATATTCAATAGCTATTATGATTCTTTATATATTTGTGGGGTTTTTAATATATTTTGTACTACTAATAGTTATGATGCTAACTCAATCTTGGAGAAATGTTTTAATACTTAGAGGTTTATGAGCACAGAAGAAAAAATATTTTCAATTTACATACATTTTTGTTGAAAAAATATGTATATATAATAGTGATTAATAAAGAACTTTCAAGCATAAATATATATGACAGTAAGCATCTGTATTTTTCTAATGATTTCAAGAAGAAGAAGAAATGATATAAAAATGTCTCGCTGTTAGAGAAAAGTTGGTTTAACGAATGATGAGGCATATCAAATTTGTATGTTGGGTTATTTTAGATACAGTTGAAAAAGTGATGCAATGGTTTAATTTTAAAATGGCTATGTTTACTATACATCAAAATTTTAAACTTATAAGAATAAATCTTATCATATTTATAATTTATGAGAATATATAGATTCTTTTAATAATTCTTTTAAAGGATATATAAACAAAAAAATTTTTTTTAACAGAACACACCTGCAGATAACGGAGTCACTGAATGCAGAAAAGGTAATGTCATGGTCCTTGAACTTCATCCATGAACTTGAACTTCATGTCATGTCATAAACTTTGAGAAGATCCATCTAACTGTATGTGGGGGTCAGGGAACATCAAGTTAGGTGGAGGAGAAACAATCTGGAGCAAGATCAGAAGGCTATAATAACATAGGAAGACATAATGAAGAACAAATAATGAAGGCAGCGTGAGCATAGCAAGCGTATTAGTGGATTTGACATTTTTAATGTGTTAGGTAAACCAAGGTGATTCTGTGATTTGAGACCTAGATGATTCCAGGAATGGAGGTTTCATTTTAAAAAGGATGGAGGTGAAAGACTGAGATATGTTAGAAGAAACTGAATGTTTTTAGACATGTGTTGACAGTACACCCTGGTGAGGATATCTAGTAGTTAGACATCGGAACCTATGGTAAATGCCATTTACATTTCCCACAAGTCTTTCTTTTAACAGTTGTTGATTCCGATATTCTAATTTATATGATATATCTTTTTAGTATTAATCTGTCAGAACAAGAAAACAACTGACATATTTTAGTCATTTCTTAATTTGCTTTCATAGTCATGACAATTTTAGAAGTCTGAGTATAAAAAATTGAATAAAAGTGCCCTTTCCCCTAATCTCTTTTAAGAGGAAGCATCAGTGATTTTTCATAGGGATTACCCAAAAATGGGCATAACCTCCTCAGTACAGTGATTTTTTTTTTCCTGGATGTTTGCAATATTGTAAAGTCAAGCACAAAATCATTTTGTAGGCTTTGTGACTTTTGTCCAAAGACCATTTTCTTTACCATATATGATTTTTGTGTAAGAAATAAAAAATTAATTATCAGCAATAAACACTACAAATTTAACATTTAGATGAACTCCCAATTTTGCTGAAGATCTAGCTTCAGAACTATTAAATGGACCCTTGAGCATTACAAGAAGCCATTTAATTCCTTAGGGGTTAACAAATATCAATTGATTAAACAAATTAAACAAAACACTCTTCTTTTCCAGTGAAATATCCAACTCCAGTGTACTTCTTTATTTGAATCTAATTTCAAGTGAAAATTAGTCTCCCCTGCCATACCAATCCTTACAATTAAATTATGACAAATAACCACAACTTCTTAATGAAATAATTGTAATCGCTGTTTATGAGGGTCTGGAAAATAATGTCTTCACAGGGAACACCTACAAAATATATATTGTACAATGAAAAATCACACTTTTCATGAAAAAATGTAATTGAAGCCTCTTCTGAATCTATTACTATAATTTATGTACTGTCTTTTCAAACATGAATTATAATTTGAAATATTGAAAGAATTCTGGATCAATAGACATAATATCCTCAATATTATAACTGTAAAAGACTACAAGGAAATGCACATAAACAAGTAAGTATGTCATTGATTGTACAACTGTGAAATATAAAAAAAATCTTCCCCATAAAATGAGATATCCCATTAGTCACTAACTAAGATCTAGCCCTTCTGTTCTTGTAGCTAATGAGCACAGACATAAAAGAAACACACTTACTAAGGCCTATACAACAAAGATATGGCTGGCAAAGACAAAATTCAAGTGGAAAAAAATGAGCCTTAATGCCAATTACATATCAAGTGGTATTTTTAAAATGCTTAATGCTTTCAAACTAAAAGTTTAGAAAGCAAATTTAAAGAATGAAATTAACTCCAAGAGGCCTGGAATCTCAAAATTCTATGAAATCTTAACATTGTACTGATTTTCTTGTTTGCACTTTGAGAAAATGTACAGCATATAGCAAATTATATATTGTTACATACAAATCAGATTTTACTCAGACTCTGCTTTGCCATTCCCCATTTTAGTCAGATTAACCAATTGTCATCTCTGTAGTAGATACTTGTGTCAATTTACAGGTTTTGGGTTGATTGTTCCATGAAATTGACCAACTACCTAGCAGAAAATACACAAAACTCTCCTGAGTGAGACAGGTATTTGGCTTAGGTACAGAGTAATTTCTTTCTTTATTTCTCATATCTACTGCCTGGGCTTTTTTTCTGAATTCTTCTGAATTACTGTTTTCCAGATTACAAAATTAGACTCTAGATTCCCTCGTTGCAGACCCTGCTCAAGGCCAGTTCAACATGCATTCCTCCTTTCTCCCTTCTCCCACACTAATTTTTTTTCAAAGTGGCAATGACTGCAGCTAAAATATCCTATCTTCCATCCTCCCTTGATGCCAGGGTATCTATTAGCAGAATTCTGGTCAGTAGGATGTAATTGAACATCTTTTGGGAAGGCCTAAGATCTTTCACTTTTTCTTTCTAAGAGAAAGTCCTTTGGCTTTTTGCTCTTGGCCCTTTGCTCTTAAGCTGTGTTCCTTTTTTCCTGTCCAAAATGTTAATGCAATGCCTGGAGATGTAGCAGACAGCTTGCAATTGTAAGGATAAGAGCCAAGTGTTAGAATGAGAGGGGAGAAAGTTAGAATGATTCTGAATCCCTGCAAAACCTTGAACAGTTACACCAATTCTGGCCCGCCTACAGCAGATTCTTTGTTATGTGAGAAAAATCACCCCTGACCTGTTTATAACTCTACATTTTTATCCATTACACAGTTAATGCAGTTCCTAACTGGTACACAATTCATTGTGGTGATTTCTGCTCTCCTGGGTTGTAACTTAACACTGAGCTCACTCAGTAAGACGTGTAAGTATCTCCTGTCCTGGGAACCCCTATTGTTGTACACCATTGCCCTGGGAGGTCACATCTATTGCCATATGTGGAGCACCCAACACCAATTTCTTTCCAGTTATCTGACTTTACACACATTGAATATCTCTCCTTCAAGCACCCGAAGCTGGGCCTGCGTCCCTAATAGTTGCCCCATTACAAGTGGCCGGGATCAGGTTTCTTGTCCACAGTCTATTCCATCTAAGCCACAACTAATAACACATCCTGAAAGATATTAGCCCCTGACTGAGTCACTTGGTCCTCCAGGTTGCTCTCCTTTAGAACTCTAGTTTCATAAAAAATCCATTTTATCTGACTGTGTTCTAGCTGTAGAGCAGCAGTTCTCAAGTGGGGATGACAAAGGATGCTGTTAAACATCCTGCAGTGCACAGACAGGGTAGCCTCCCACAAAAATTATTCAGCACAAAATTTCAATAGTGCCAAGACTGCAAAAGTCTTCTCCTGAGAAATGATTTACCTTAGCTGTGCTTTAGAATAAAATGGGAAATTTTAAAATAGTCCCTATATCTGGGATCCATCCAATTTAAAAATTCTGGAGTGGAGGCCACACATATTTGAAAGCATCCCAATAGATTCAAAATACAGCCAAAGTTGAGAACCACAGAGATGAGCATAACCCCTATTTCTGGAGAACAGGCTGAGTCAGAGAGTCAGCCAGGGATGGTGAAAAGAGAGGTTAGGACTCCAGAGAAGTGGACTTAGAACCAGACCCAAAGAGAAGGCTTTTTGTAAGAGAATTAATCCCAATGTGAAAAGTGAGGAAGGCTAGGAAAGGTTGTTGAAGAAACTATGAGGTGTTTTAGAAAAAGAAGTTCAAGATAGAGAATGCATAGCTTGAAGTTGTTGTAAGTCCTTTTTATATTATTATTATAAATACATAGGTATACATCTGTATGTCTGGTTATATGCATATATTTTGGGGTTTATGGTTATAACTATCCAATTGCCCTTTATTCCTGTTTATAAGAGTGATACAGATGAAAAAATTAAAGCAATTGTATGCCAGGGTAGAATTTGTGCTAATCTCTTCTGTTATTAAAAAGTAATATGATTGTATTAGCATTAATAATTCTATTAATGAGTTAGGAGCCAAAATAACGTATGAGCTTAATGTTAAAATTTTGAAAAGCAAAAAATGATTTTTACATTTTACAAAATACAAATTACGTCAAATACCAGCTTATAGAATCAATATCAGTTTTTTAAAAATTTTTTGTTTGTGTTTCCTTTTTTTTTTTTTTTTTGTGCTGATAAGAGCTGTGACCTAAGGGTTTAATGATACTGAGCAGGAACCAAAATGTCTTCTCTAGTTCCATTTTCCCATCTTGGCTATAAACAATTCTGCCACAACTCCCCCCCACAATATTTGACATTTTAGATTAAAATTGATATAGTTGTTTCTACCAGCTTATCTTCATCTCACAAAAATTCTGAGCTCAATGTCACATTTTTAGTTATTGCATCTAATTTGAGTATAAGATTTTTCACTAATAAATCCATGCTCTGAGTCTCTCTGTGCTCAAGAATTTTTTTTTTTAATTTACAAGAAGCTAGTGACTAGTTCGGTTAAGTGTGGTGATTGCTTTGCTGGTCTGTTATACATGCCTATACCTATCTTAATTTCCAGCATCGACAGCATGTATTACATCTTTGACTTCTGTTTAGTTTCATAATTCATTTGAAATACGGTTATGAAATGAAAATATGTGCCTGTAATATTCCAATGCCAATTAAGTAATAGCCAACTTCTTCTCTTGAGGATGTTTTTCACTGACAATTGATACATAGATCTCTGACAGTAAAATGATTAAGTCTAACACTTCATTTTTCATCCTTACAGGTGATTCATCAACCATCAGTGAAATCTTGATTGCAACATTGAAAGTGGGCCACTTGATCATATTCATTGTGTTGAGGCTCAGAAAATGACACCCCAAAGTAAAAGCCTAAGAAGCAGCCTCAAAGGCAAAGTACCTCTCTGACCTTCTCCTGCCGTCCTGTCTCTCATCCTTTATTCTCCCCAGAGGCAAGCCATAGAGATTAGAATCCCTCTTCCCCAGTGTGGATCATAGAAATAAGAACCCATTTTCCCCAAAGCCAGCCATAAAGCCTAAAAACATTACTCTAACTGGCCCTTTCTCACCCTACCTTTCTGTGTAACAGCTGGCCATAAAGAAATTAAGTCCCTCATTCCTGAGAAATTCTACCCCATACCTGAAAGGAAGAAATGCTACACAGAGAGGCAAAAAAAAATCTAAACAGGCAGGCCTTGCTGAGTGTCCCCACTCAATCTATTAGCATTAGAACATATATTTTTGTTCAATTGTAATAATTCATTGCCCCTAAGAATAAAAATACAGTTGACCCTTGAACAACACAGGTTTGAACTTCTCGGGTCCACTTATATGTGGATTTTCTTCCACTTCTCCTACCCCTGAGATAGCAGGACTAACCTTTCCTCCTCAGCCTATTCAATGTGAAGACAATGGGGATAGAGATGTTTGTGATGATCTGCTTCCACTTAACGAATAGTAAATATATTTTCTCTTCCTTTTGATCTTCTTAATAACATTTACTTTTCTCTAATTTACTTTACTGTAAGAATACAGTATATAAAATTAATACATATGACATACAAAATATGTGTTATGTTCTCAGTAATGCTTCTGATCCATAGTAGGCTATTAGTAGTCAAGTCTGGGAGGAGTCAAAAGTTTGTATGTGGATTTTCAACTGCATGGGGAGTTGGCTCCCCTCACCCCTTCATTGTTCAAGGGTCAATAGTAGATATAGTAGTTTTTCCTGTATCTTTGGGTCTTCATTCTGAAGGTTCTCATGTCATGTAAAACTATGATGAAATCGATTTATTATGCTTTTCTCTAGTTAACCTGTCTGTGTTATAGGAGTGTTGGCTGTGACCCTTATGATAAGTAATACTTTTCCTCCCCTCACTGTTCCTACAACTCCTCATTGCTCTTAAATTTCTGGCAGTGAGGATGGGATGGATAAGGAACCTGACTCATTCCAAACCCTGCAGGTAAGGTCTTGGGACAATTGACAAAAAGGTGGCAAAAGAAGGTAAGAATTTTTACTAAGGTGAATTCTCCTGGATCTCTGCCTATAGTGTCCTATCAAGGATGGAAGGTAAAAATTTCTCTTCATCCTTTTCTTTCCAAATTCAGGTTGGCAGGAGAAAATCATTTGTTCAGATTGTGACCCTTGTGTAAATTTGGTTTGGGGATACCCATTTGCTATTGATCTTTTCCCTTATGTGGACAGCTATTGCTTTTTTATTTGTCTCATTTTGTGTCCTGAGAACTTGGCTCAGCTTGTTGCCTGCCAGGGGCACACAGGTTATCAGGTCTATTTATGCAGGCAGCCAACTGAAGCATATAGGATACCCCAAAAAAGAATATGACCAGATAGAAATGTGGGTTGGACTGACTGTTGCAGCTGTCAAGGAGTTATCTAAGTCTCTTTTTTTTCTTTAGGCTGCCTTTGGGGGTGGCTCTGGATCTCGTGAGGACTGCTTCTTTGAACCTTTTTGGAAATATCTTGTGCATCCATGGTTAAGTAAAAGGCCTTTGATTTTGGTTCTGAGCTACTTGACAGATACTGTCAGTTCAAAAGAAAAAAAATTACAAAGCCAGGGATTTTGAACAGATAGTCTAGGACAAAATGCTAGGATTCACCAGGGAAGCTACAGGAAGCACCAAAAGTGGGTAAGGAGAGGGTTCAGGGCAACCTGCCTGGCCAAGGACTGGCTAAAAACTGGGAGAAACTTCTGGATAAAGAGAAACAGAAGGAGAGAAGCACCAGGGCTCCACATTCTGAGACAAACTTTTATGATCTTGGCTACCAGAGAACTCCCAGAACTAGGCAGGTCTTGGGCCTCACTTAGGAAGTTGCTAGGAGATTGCACAGAACTGTTGCTCCAGAAAGGGAACCCAGGCATAATCCCACAAGCATCTGAGCCTAGAGCAGCTTGAACTGGGCACCATTCTGAAAGCCTAGATACTGGGAACTGCGGGCATCCCTGCAGCCACTGTGTGGCTTAAAGAGGAATAGAGGAGCCCAGGTCCTCCCACCCACCCCTGGCTAGGTCCCAACCATGTTGTGGGCTGCTGTGGAGACTCAGATATGAGCAGACAGCATTTTCCAGTTTCTTGCCCACACTGCTTGCCTGGGCGGGGACCCAGCCTTTCCAATTGTAGGCCCAAGGCAAAATTTTGAAAGTTTAACACTGAGCTGTGTCCTGTCCTCAGGCTGAGTTTGGGCTCACATAGTTGCAGCCCCTGCCAGGCTCAGGAAGGGCAGGAAAACCAGGCTTTCTAACACACAGCAAGTACAATACCCACCATCTTGCCACAGACTGCTGTGAGTCTCAAGTAAACTGCATAGTTTCCTGCCAATAAAGCCTGCCTGAGAAGGGCCCTACCCTCTCTAGTCATAGGCCCAAGGTGCCATTTTTGAAGTTTAAAGCTGAGAAGTGCCCCACACTTAGGCTGAGTTCAGGCTGACACAACTGAATTCCTGCCCAGCTGAGGAGGGACAGAGGAGGATGCACACACCTAGGGCAATTCCCACTACCCTGATATGGGCTCCTGTGAGACTGAGATGCAAGCAGACTGCATTCCTCACAGTTTCTTGCCCATGCTGCTCACCTGAAAGGACTTTGATTATAAGCCCACACCCAGTGCCATTTTGAGAGTTTAATGCTGGGCTATGCCCTGACCCTGGGCCAAGTTCAAGGTGATGTGGTTGCAGCTGCCACCCAGCCAGGAAGAAACAGGGGAGACAATGCTCTCCTAAACATACTTAGGACAATACCAACTACCCTGTTACAGGCAGCTGTGGGACTGGGGATTAGCCTGCCCAATCCATTGCAGCTATAGTAACACCAACATTGACTATTGGGTCCTAGTGAGGGGCTCTACCACCACTACTGCCACCTCCCACATCACACCAACTGCTCAGGGGACTGAGAACCCACCCACACCTCTGGCCTTCTGCTCCAACTACTAAGCTTCAGAGCAAGCCACCTGAAGGTCCAAGAATTGGCCACTCAGGACGCACTAACACACTGCCAGTGTAAGCTGCTCTGGGGCCTAAAATCAGGCATACTCAGCCTACTGCTGCCACTACTGGGGCCTGAGGACAGGTTCAGCTAATGTCACCACAGCCTCAACTAATAACGGTACTCTAAGCCACCAACAAAATCACAGATACCACTGACCCTGTGTACTACCTAAGAAATAACACAAAGATTATACTACTGCAGGCACCAAAAAACAAAGCCAAACTAACAACATATATACATCTTCAGGAAAACATTCTCCCCTTTGAAAGCAATTTCAAAAAATTGGAACAAGTGACTGCTACATTAAATGTGCAGATATCAATGGAAGGACATGGGAAGCATGAAAAAGCAAGGAAATATGACACCACCAAAAGGACCACAACAATTGTCCAGCAACAAATCCCAATCAAAGAGAATTCCTTAATGCCAGATAAAGAATTCCAAATATTGATACTAAAGAAGCTCAATGAGATGCAAGAGAAATCCGAAAATCAATACAAAAAAATCAGAAAATCCATTCAGGATATGAATGAGAAATTTATCAAGGAGATAGATATCTTTAAACAAAACAAACAGAAATTCTGGAGCTGGGAAATTCATTGAAGGAAATACAAAACAAATTTAAAACATTCAATGATAGACCAGACAAAGCAGAATAAAGAATCTCATAACCTGAAGACTGGTTTTGTGACATAATGTAATCAGACAAGAATAAGATAAAAAGAATTAAAAAGAATGAGCATAACCTTCAAGATGTCTGGGACTACATAAAGTGACTGAAAGTAGGAATTATTGGTATTTCTGAGGGGAAAGAGAGATCAAAAAGTTTTAAAAACCTGTTTAAGGATATAATCAATGAAAACTTCCCAGGACTCACAAGAGAGTTAGACATTTAGATACAGAAGGCACAATGATCCCCAGGCAAGTAAATTGCAAAATGGACTTCACCATGGCATATTATAATCAGAATGACTAAAGTCAAAGAAAAAGAGAATTTTAAAATTAACAAGAGAAAAGCATCTAGTCACCTATAAAGGAAACATCATCATACTAACAGTGGACCTCTCAGCAGAAACGTTACAGGTCAGAAGAGAATGGGAAGGGATTTTAAAAGTGCTGAAAGAAAAAAATTGTCAGCCAAGAATTTTATGTCCTGACAGAATAAACTTCATAAATGAAGGAGAAATAAAATCTTTCCAAGACAAGCAAATGCTGAGAGAATTTGTCACCACTAAACTGACCATACAGAAAAGTCTTAAAGATGTCTTAAATATGGAAATGAAAGGTCAAGATTCATCATTATGAGAACACATGAAACTATAAAAATCAAAGATCTAATCAAATACTTACACAAAGAGGAAGAGAAAGGAATAAAATGATAACGTGACAAAAGTTCAGCAAACCACAAAGACAAAAAGCAGAGAAAAAGATAGAAAAAAGACTTTATAAAACAAATAGAAATGAATTAATGTTATGACAAGAAAAAAGCCTCACATATCAATATTAACCTTGAAAGTAAATGGATTAAATGCTCCATTTAAAAGACATAGATTGGCAGAATGGATAAAAACAACATGATTCAATCCTATGGTGCTTGGAAGAAACTCACCTTACCCATAAACACACACACAGGCTAAAAGTAAAGAGGTAGAAAAAGATATTTCATGCAAATGGAAATGAAAAGCAAGCCAGAGTAGCTATACTTCTATCAGATAAAATAGACTTTAAGTCAAAAACATTAAAAAATAGACAAAGAAGGGCATTATAAAATGATAAAGGGATCAATTCAGCAAGATAGGCAGCAACACAATAATAGCAAGAGACTTCAACACCCTACTCACAGCAATAAACTGATCATAGAGACATAAAACCAACAAAGAAATGTTGGACTTAAATTGGACTTTAGACCAAATGGACTGAAAAGATATTTACAGAACATTCCACCCAAGAGCTACAGAATATACATTCTTTTTATCAACACATGAAACATTCTCCAAGATAGACCACACATTAGGCCACAAAACAAGTCTTAACAAATTTTAAAAAATCAAAATCTTATCGAATATCATCTCAGACCACAGCTATAAAGCAATACAAAAAGGAACTTTAGAAACAATACAAATTCCTGGAAATTAAACTACATGTTCCTGGACAATCACTGGGTCAAGGATGATACAAACACAGAAACTTAAAAATTTTTTGAAATGAATGAAAATACCAAAACCTATGGGATACCAAAACCTATGGGATACAGAAAAGCAGTGCTAAGAGGGATGTTTATAGCATTAAATGCCTACATCAAAAAATGGAGAAAGATCACAAATTAACAAACTAACATTACACCTCAAGGAACTAGAAAAACAAGAACAAAACAAACCCAAAGTTGGCAGGAAAAAAGAAATAACAAGATCATAGCAGAAACAAATGAAATAGAGACCCCTCCCCAAAATAGAAAGGATCAACAAAATGAAAAGTTGGTTCTTTGAAAAGATAAACAAAGTTGATAAACTACTAGCTAGACTAACCAAGAAAAGAAGAGAGAAGATCCAAATGAATACCATCAGAAATGAAAAAGGAGACATTACAACTGATACTACAGAAATACAAAAGATATTCAGAGACTATTATGAACAACTCTCACAAACTAGAAAACCTAGAAGAAATCAATGAATTCCTGAAGATATATAACCTCTTGAGATTGAACTAGGAAGAAAAAGAACTCCTGAACAGACCAATAACAAGTAGCAAGATTGAATCTGTAATATAAAAAAATTAAAAAAAAACTTCCCAACAAACAAAAGCTAAGGGCCAGATGGATTCACAGCTGAATTCTACCAGAAGCACAAAGAATAACTGGTGCCAATCCTACTAAAACTGTTCCAAAAGTTGAGAAGGAGGAAATTCTCTGTAACTCATTCTATGAAGCCAGCATCACCCTGATAGCAAAGCCAGGAAAGGATGCAACAAAAAAAGAAAACTATAGATCAATATCTCTGATGAACATAGATTCAAAAGTCCTCGAGAAAATGCCAGCAAACTAAATGCTATAGCACATCAAAAGGATAATTCACCATAATCAAGTGGGTTTCATCCCAGGGATGCAAGGATGGTTAAATACATATAAACCAATAAGTGTGATTTACCACATAAACAGAATTAAAAACAAAAACCATGTGATCATGTCAGTAGATTCAGAAAAAACTTTCAATAACATCCAGCACCACTTCATGAAAAAACATTGAAAATCTCTGCATACAAGGAATACACATCAAAATAATAAAAGCCGTATATGGGAAACCCACAGTCAACATCATAACAAATGGGGAAAAGTTGAAAGCATTCTCCCTAAGAACTGGAAGAAGACAAGGATGCCAACTTTTACAACTCTTATTCAACATGGTACTAGAAATCTTAGCCAGAGCAATCAGGCAGGAGGAAAAAAATAAAGGGCATCCAAATTGGAAAAGAAGCTAAATTATCTCAGCTTGCTGATGTTATGATTTTACACCTAGAAAACCCTAAGGACTCCTCCAAAAGACTCCTATATTTGATAAATGAATTCAGCAAAGTCTCAGGTTATAAAATCTATAGGATTTCTATACACCAATAATGTCCAAGGTGAGAACCAAATCAAGAACTCAATCATAGTTACAATAGCTACAAAAAAGTATAAAATACTTATGAATAAATTTAGCCAAGAAGGTGAAAGATCTCTAGAGAGATAACTACAAATCACTGATGAAAGAAATTGTAAATGACAAAAACAAGTGGAGAAACATCTCATGCTCATGGATCAGAAGAATCAATATTGCTAAAATGACCGTATTACCCAAAGCAATCTACAGATTCAATGTAATTCCTATCAAAATACCAATGTCATTTTTCAAAGAATTAGAAAAAACAATTCTACAATTCATATGGAACCAAAAAAGAGCCTGAATAGCCAAAGCAATCCTAAGCAAAAAGAACAAAACTGGATGCATCACATTACTTGACTTCAAGGCTACAGTAACCAAAACAGCAAAATAGTGGCATAAAAGTAGACACATAGATCAATGGAACAGAACAGAAGACCCAGAATTAAAACCATATGCCAAAAACCTACTAATCTTTCACAAAGCAGACCAAAACATATACTGGAGAAATGGCACACTGTTCAGTAAAGGGTACTTGGGAAATTGGATAGCCATATGCTATCTGAATCCTAATTTCTCACCGTGTATAAAAATTAACTCAAGATGGATTAAAGACTTAAATGTAAGACCTGAAATCATAAAAATCCTAGAAAAAAACCTAGGAAAAACTCTTCTGGACATTGGCTGGCCTAGACAAAGAATTTATGACTAAGGCCTCAAAAGCAAATACAACAACAACAACAACAACAAATAGGCAAATGGAACTTATTTAAGCTAGAAATCTTCTACATAGCAAAAGCAATAATCAAAAGAGTAAATAGACAACGTACAGAATGGGAGAAAATATTCATAAACTATGTGTCTGACAAAGTGCTAATAACCAGAATCTACAAGGAACTCAAACAACTCAGCATGAAAAAAACCAAACAACCTCATTAAAAAGTTCACAAATAACATGAACAGGCATTTTTAAAAAGAAGATATACAAATGGCCAAGAAGTATATGAAAAAATGTTCAACATCACTAATTATCAGAGAAATGCAAATTAAAACCAATGCAATACCATCTTACTTCAATTAGAATTGCTATTACTAAAAAGTAAAAAGAAAAAAAAATAGAGGTTGGCATGAATGCAGTGAAAGGGGAACACTTGTACACTGTTGGTGGGAATGTAAATTAGTACAACCTCTATGGAAATCTCACTATACAGATTTACTTTTAAGTAAATCTACCATTTGATCCTGCAATCCCACTACAGGGTATCTACCCTAAGGAAAAAAAATTATTATAGCAAAAAGACACCTGCATTCGTATGTTTATCACAGCAAAATTCACAATTGCAAAGATATGGAATCAACTTAAGTGTCCATCAACCAATGAGTGGATAAAGAAAATATGGCATGTGTATACTATGGAGTATTACTCAGGGATAAGAAAGAATGAAATAATGTCTTTTGCAGCAACTTGGATGGAACTGGAAGCCATCATTCCAAGTGTATTAATTCAGAACATAAAAATAATTGCCACATGTTCTCACTTATAAGTGGGAGCTAATGTATGGCTACATAAGTGTCATTGGTGTAAAGGTTCTTGCCAACGTTGCAGAAAGGAATTTCAGGATGCATACACAACTGAGCGATAGTGGCAAGTGTATTGAGTGAAAGTGGACAGACTGAGGAAAGGCTTGTGCAGAAGTGAAAGTACACCCCCAAGAAAGGGAGTGGGCAGGCTCAAATAGAGCAACTGCTCCAAACTCTGAGTGATTGCTGTTTTTATTTGTTGAAGTCAAAGAAGTCTGGATGGTCAGTGTTCATTCTGTTCATACTAATGGTTCCCTTGTTTTTCTCACAAGGAGTGTCAAAAACACAATGTTAACTTATTGCAATTGTGATATAATGGGGGAAAGGTCACTTTGTATCTTTGCAATGCTGGGAAATTAATTGCTCCTTTCTTCTCCTCAGGTCTGTTCATTCAAGGGCTGTTTGTTTGAGGCAGTTGACTAACTTTTCCATTCCCTTCTCCCATACTCATACCTAACTGACTACCTACTATAACACAAGGACACACACAGTGGTAATATGGACATTGGAGACTCACAAGGGGGGAGGATAAAAATTACCTGTGGGGTACAATGTACACTATTTGAGCAATGGGTACACTAAATGCCCAGATTTCACCACTATACAATATGTACATGAAATAAAATTCAACTTGTACCCCTAAATCTATTTTAAATGTTTTTTAAATGAAAAAAGTAGCCAAGAATATTTTCTGTTTGTCCCTTCTGAAATATGATGAGAGATTTGAAATAATTTTTCTTTAAAGAGCTCTATCGTCAGAAGTTGGCTTAATTAAAAGCTGATATTCAGGTCATAATTTTTTTAAAGACCTTTCTTCTCTCTAGTGGATCTTACTTCTTCCATAGGACCATCAGAGTCCTATCTACCACATGAAGGGATCAAAAGGAGACTTCTAACAACCCTGATACTCCTTTAGGAACATAGAGAAAGGTGCCACTGACCCACCCTTTTGGGGGTCCCTGTCTTGGTTATGGAAGAGTCATGGCTGGATTCCTTTCAAGTCCAAAGTTCTGTTCTCTTTTACATTGAACTCCCCTGTATCTTTGGCTTTGGGGGTACCAACGGTTACTTTATTCTGTGAGAGGACATTTGACCTTCAGGTTTATAATAACTAATGAGTCACCGGAAAGAGCTGCAATTTTTGTGGTAACTGACAACAGTTGCAATGAATGGTTATTACTTCAGTGGTTGAACTCCAGCTTTTTTCCTTTTTATCTCTTTGTGTCTTTAGGTATGAAAAGCCTCAGACTTCTGACTGAGTCAAAAAGAAAGTGATAGTAAATGGCAATTTGGCATAAGAAAATTCACTGGCTAAATTGGTCAAGGAGATCTCATAGCCAGAGCCACAACTTGGTGATGGGCATGATTTAGCACTTGGAGGCTGTTGGAGTGCTCACCACCAAGGGTGGGGCCCCCCAGGGGAGATGGGCTAGTCAATAAGTGGGCTGGTTGATGTTGGATAGCCCCCCAGCCTCAGAGGGGATATTCTTGCAGTGAGGTGCACTGTGAGAGCATTGCGTAGTCCAGCCCCTGGTGTTTTTCTCTTGGGCTTTTGCTTTGGCTCTGGGAGACCTGGAATTCAACATAAAAACAGCATCCTTGATTTCTGGAGACCTAGGCGATCCACCTTCCAGCTGTGCCTACCTCTTACATGTATTAAGTATCAGGCCCTGGAAGCTACAAATGCTTTGTCAGCCCTATTCATTAATGGGCTCTACCCTAAATTCAGTAATCCAATTAAGAAACAAAAACTAAATTAAAAAGCCATTTATCTAACTAGATTTGTCTCCAAGATATGATTTTCTGGCATTCAGTGGGCTATTTTGAACAGATTTCTGAATTTTCTGTTAGGCTCATCTGTGTGTTTTCTTGTAAAATCCTGTAATAAATTCCTATAATTTTATGTTGTCTGGGCAACCATTTTTGTACCTTCCTCTCTGTCTAATTTAACTGAAACACCCAAACCTAATGTATCACCCCTCATCAGGGCTTTCCTAGAGAATGGCTACCTTGATAAACCTGTCAGGCTAGAGTTTATAGCCACTTTCCAGTCTAGAGACTTTCAAAGTCTCAAGAACAAATTAGAAAAAAAAAATGCAACAAATCCAGTTTTAATTTAAATTAATATGTTGTCCACTCAGATGAACTTTGGAAACATCCATATCTAAAATTTAGTCCACAGCCTCCATAAAATTTATGGAGACACTTAATCTCGGATAATTGAAAATAAGCCCTAAGCTCTTTCTTGGAGAAAATAATAAATAAAATGATATAAAAATGACCTCAAATGTTTTTTAGTTCATGTGATCTGAGATAATCTTTGGAAAATTAAGCTAATTTTAAAATTGTTGGTAAATAAAAATAGAAACAACTTCATAATTGTCTGCATACCTGTTTGCCTGGGTTTGCTGGTCAGACAGTTTTGTACTGTCTCTGATAGATGCTTTAAGATCATAAAACTATAAATACAGCCTAAGAGCAGAATACATAGTAACAATAAATTGTTTAATTAATCAATACATATTAAACATAAAAGTAAAAAAAAAAGTTTAACTTTTAACTCTTTTTGCTTCTGTCATATTTTTGATACTTCCCTAAATTTTCTGTGAGCTAAAGCTGTGAGTACTGGCTGCTGAGCTCTCCTGAAGCCTTTCACACATCTTACTGTGAGCTTATTTCTTTAGTTTTAAGACTCTGGATTCTGGGATCTGGATCAGTGACCATGGTAAAGCCTGGGAACATATGTGTGTACACAGCATCAGGGCCACTAGCAACAGGACAGGGCCATGCCCAGTAAAGCCCCATCCTGTGTTCGACGTCTCAAAGGCCTTGGTTAGACCAAGGTTGGATGATAAAGTGTTAGCTTGGTTTTGCTTTTTCAAAAATAATTTAAAATGGCTAACTTTGTTTTCCGTGAGCATTTCAAATATGATTGTTAAGAATGAGTAAATTAGGTAAATGTAAATGGGATAGACATTTATAAATAAGCTTGTCATAGTTCAATAATCTTTTCAGTAATTTAAAATGTTAATGTCATGTTGTATTAAATTAAGTAATAAATAATTATAAAATGTGTAAGTCATTTCTAAATAAGTTAAATTACTGAAACATTAATTTTTAAATGTAAATTTGTTTATATACTTTAGCATCTTGTTTTTATGTGGTATTAAAAACTAAATATATCTAGATTTGTTAATAAACATAAAAATTGAGGAAACATGTCTTTCTAAAAATCATAAAATGGTGTTATCCACAAAATGCTGATTTATAACTGCTAAGGATTAAAATTCTAATTAGTATATGTAATTAAAACAACTAGATATAAGAGAAACAATTCTGTATACAGAGTATACCTGAAAAGTAAGACAATGTAAGGTATGAGGATGTGTTTTTTTTGAGAAAAAATAACTTTGTCTATTTTAGAGGTTATTTAAAAGTTGTTCCAAAATAAAGACATAGAAAAATAACATAGATAAAAATGAAGGGATATAAAAAGTTAAAAAATGAAAAAAATTGTAAGTGCTTATAAAACGTTCATAAAAATCTTGTGTAGTCAAAGCTGATTAAGATTGAATGGATTTCTTTATAAGATTTTATTGAAATTGGCTTTAGTATTAATAATCCACTGATGCAAAGGTAAAATTTGGTTTTCTCCTTTAAACAAAATTTTCATATAATATTAATGAGATAGTAAAAGATTTGTATTCACCTTTCATTAAATTGCAAAAGATAAAAAAAAGAGGGAGAAGGAGAGAGAGAAACAGATTCTTTGTGCCTCATGATGTCTTTCTTAGGTCTTTTGATTATTTGGAAAACTGAGTCATCTCTCCATCAAAGACTAAAGGTGTTTGCTTTTTAAAATCTTTTAATTATCAATCTTGTTAAATGAATTACTATTATTTCATAATGATCTGGGTTCCTATTTTGATCAACTGTTTTAAACCTTTGACATATTTGAATCAAATTTCAAATTTTGAGTTCAAAATAAATTTAGGATGTTCCAGAGATCCCCTGAAGAATTTGAAAGAAATACAATAAACCAAATCAGGCTTATTTGATATGTTAAGTTATATGGAAATTATTATCAAATAAGAAATGATGTTTAACCTTCTTTGAGTTATATTTGTATGGATGTGTTATTAACATGTTTCAAAATTATATTAGACTCCTAAAATTCTGATATGTATTGGTATATGTTATCAGTCATAATTATGACTATTACTCTAAATTATTTTAGGCCACAGAAAATAAATGAATTTCCTCATCAAATGCATATTTAACCATGGCCATTTTAAATCTTGTTGTCTACAGCTAATTGCTTTATTCAGATATTCTTGCTAAAAGCATTTTACAAACAGCTGCAGTACAAAATTTGCTTCTTTTACAAGAAAATTTACAGAAAAAACCTTGACAAATACCCTTAAATATAAATTTTTGATAACTTCAGGATCATAGCATTGGACTGGGTAAAAATTTCAGAACTCTAATGAAACAAACTGGACTCATAAAATTGCTAACCTAACAATAAACAGAACAAGAATTAATTACATGGGACTGAACTAATAAAGGATTATTATTTTTTAATCTCTTTTTTGTTTGAAATATTGCTGATTCTTTTTATGTTTGGTTTTCTAGAATTAAGAAAATTTTTTTCTCTTGAGTTTTACAACAATTTGGTAAAGTATGCTTTTATGAGAAGAATTAAAACATTTACCTTTTTCTCTCTTTGATTCTTTCAAAATTTGGAAACTATCTGAGAGTATCATGGCGATATAGATATTTGCATAAATTCAATAAGAATCTGTTCTTTTTGTAACAGAACAATTGGAAAACTAGTTATTTTACCAAGGCTGTTACTCAAATGTCATATTCTCAGATATGCCCAGACTACTTTAAGGGATTGAAGTCGACTTTTATTGAGCCAATAAAAAGCCCCTTGGGAAAACTGGCCTGGTACCTTGCCTACACAGATCCCTTATAGCATCCCTAGCCTTGCAGTAAGTAAAGAATGTCACTTTCTGACAGGCCCAGGAATCTCAAGATATTTTAGGGACATGAAGATATTTTGGAAACCTCAAGAAAAGAGGACTTCACCCAGTTCATACAGGTAGTACAGACACAATTTGAGGGTGAGTCAAATCTTTGGCTTGGCTCCTAAGCCTCAAGAGGCTTTTAAAAGCCTAATCTGAGATTTCTTTAGAATAGTTCTAGCAAAGCCAACTTAAAAAGACCCTATATGATAAATCATTATTCTCACTGCATTTAGTGCAAATAATCAGGCCAAGTTAATGAGACTTAACCTGTCATACAAACAAATTTGTCTAGCCATGATTATCTTTGGTAAAAATAGGGCAGAAAAAATGTGTTTCAAAAGAAAAGCTGTAGTGCACTTGTTATCATATTCTAGCCCTTTCCAGTGTTTTGTTTGTTCGTTTGTTTGTTTGTTTTTATCTGGACTGAATCCTGAATTTTTAGTTTCCTCCAATATCTGGATGAGACTTTTCAGACTGTTCTAATTTTTCTCCCACCCTTCTGGCTTGGGATCATTACACTTAAAACTGTTTTTTTCCTTAAGTCCTACAAGCTGAAGTTGGACAACTTGATATAATTTTCAGAGAAATCACCACAGTACCTGTGTATAGACAATTTTTGTGCCTGTCTCTGCATGGATTACTCAGAATGTTCACCTGATACAAATTATAAACCAGGAAAATCTTCAGATTGCCACTGTCTGCTCTCTCTCCATCTGAAGATGCTTTGCGCCCAATATCTAAAATTCTTCTCCGCTGACTGCTTTCTATAGTGAAAAGAAAAAAATGAGTTTTATAGTTTATTCTAACCATTAACTTTTGTTTTTTCTTTTTTTTCCATAGAAATGCCTCTTGTATATCTGATTGCTCACACTATATAGAGGCCTGACTTTGGCAGAAGCCTATCTGCAACACTATTCCCTGAAATGAGACATACTGTTAACTGTTTAACTGCACTAGCCATTTCTTGGGTCTGAGAGACTGATTCAGTGGCTTATGAGACAATTTAACAACCTCATTTCTGGATTGTGAAACTTCTTTGGTAAATTTCAGACCAGTGAATGTAAGAATTCACAAAATGACATACAAAGTAAAGGCCCAAGAAGCAGCCTCAAAAGCAAAGTTTCACTCTGACCTTCTGCCATCCTGTCTCGCACTCCAAATCCTCCCCAGAGGCAAGCTATAGAAACTAGAATCCCTCTTCCCCAGAATGCGTTATAGAAATCAGAACCCCATTTCCCCAAAGCCAGCCATAAAAATATTACTCTAACACCCCCCTGCCACCCTCCATTTTTTGTATAACAGCTGGCCATAAAGAAATTAAGACACTTGTTTCAGAGAGGTCCTACCTTATACCAAGGAGGAAGAAATGTTGCACTGAGTGGCCAAGAAAAATCTGAACAGACAGGTCTTGCTGAATTTCCCCACTCAGACTATTAGCATTAGATCATACCCTTTTTTCCAATCATGTTTCTACACAGCTGTCCATACTTCATTGAACCAAAGCATAAAAACAGTTTTCCCTGTATCTTTGAGTCTTCATTCTGAAGCCTTCTGTGTCATGTAAAACTATGGTGTTTTTTTCTTGTTATACTTGTTAATATGCTGTGTTTTTCTCTTGTTAACTTTTCTGTTATATGGGTGTCAGACATGACCCATATGATGCAGAAAAAAGGAATTATCTTCTTTCTGCCCCTACACTTGTGAATATTCCAAAATACAGATAAAATACAATAGATAAACTATTGCCATAAGTAGAAAGAGTATATACATTGTATTCTCAGTTGCCTTTCATCTGGTCCAGTGGCGTTTCAGTAATATTTTATCAAAATCTACAGTAAGAAATTCAGTTTCCATTGCAAGTCGGTATACATAAATGAAGCAAATATTTACATGAAATTTATTCTTAGAATAATACATGCAAGGCACTGTAATATTTTCTATTCTGTAGTTTTTAATTTTAAAATATTTCCTATGTCTAATTAGAGAATTTCAAACTGCAATTTGAAAAACACTGAGCAAGACCATATAAAGGAAACTCATATTCTATGATGGAAAAATTTTAAAACAAGGAAAACCAGTGAATGATGGAGGTGAGAATTACTAACAGTGAAAAATGAAATAAATGGTCTAACATTTTCTGAATTGTTATAATTCCTTAAAAACTTTACATTATAAACATGTACTTTTCAATATAATAATGTTTCATTTTCCCATAAGGTGATGTACTATACCAAATATTACATTTTATCTTATTGTTAACTTTTTCTAAATTATTCTGTTTAACTATCTAACACCTTACCATTATTTATTTACCTTCTTTATTTAAGCAAAACCACCAAAATTTAGTTGATTTTTTTTATTTTGACTTTCCATCTTTACTACTTCTAACTACAGTTAACAACAAAGAACTAAAACAAATCATTCATAACAATGTTCCTAAAAAAAGATCCAAGTAACAAAATAGACACACTCGCAGTGTTGAAACCCTTCCAACCCACAAAATATTTAGTTGCAGAATGCATTATCTTTGACAACACTAAATAATCATTATGACACAAATCTAAGAGGAAATCTTAGTCATTTGTTTTATTGATAAAGATATTTGCGAAATAACAAATGGTTACATTTCATTCCATGTAATTGATATCCTATTTGTGAATATTTTAGTTAAATATAAAATATTCATCAGTCCCAGAGAAAGTTCTCAAGGAAAAGGTTGCTTTATTGTTTAAACTAAGTAATATTAAGATCCTTATGAGATTTTTTCTTCCATTGAATAAACATATAGAAATCAACAGTATAACTACTTTCAAATAAAACTAATTATAACTATATAAACAGCTTAAAGCTCTGAATATAATTCTCTTGTTTAAATCCTGACAGTATAAAAAGTTAGATATATGTGCATGTGGATTTACATTAAAGAGATTCCCTTAGAGAGTTCAGAACAAAAGAATAGTCAATTTTTATCAGCAGTTTCTTATTCATTTTAATTTACATCAATTTTTGAACTACTGTCTTATGCCTATCAGTCTCTTTTCCTTAACTTGATTCCTTATGATTTTTACAACTTATCTTTCTATGGATCTGTGTTCTTCCCATCTTCATTTCACATTAAGCTATCTCTCCAGTAATATCAGGTCATTCAGACAAAATCTCATAAAAATTTAAATTATGTGTTAAGTGAAGGGAAGAAAAAATAATAATTTCTTTTTCCAACCTTCATAAATTCTTAGCTAGGCCACTTTTGTAACAAAAGACAAATCAACAAGGAAAAAAAATATATAGAAATTTATTAATATGCATATGGATGCAGGAGCCATACACAAAGTATAACCCTCAAAGGATGGGCCAGACAACTCAAGTTTTTATACTATCCTGAGGTTACAGAAAGAACAGGGGCTTGGGGCTTCTGGGGACATGAGGGAAGTAGCATCACAGATTATGGGGAAGTGAAAGGAGGAAAGCATGTCAAACAAAGTTTTTCTTATTATGCAGATAAAAATGTCTCAGCCAGGTGGCTCATACCTATAACCCAGCCAATTGGGAAGCTGAGGCATGAGGATCACTTGAGCCCAGGAGTTTGAAACCAGTCTGAGCAACATAGCAAGATCCTATCTTTTAAAAAATGAAAAAAAAAATAGCCAGGTGTGGTGGCAAAAGCCTGTAGTCCCAGCTACTCAGGAGGCTGAGCCAGAAGGATCACTTGAGCCCAGGAGTTCAATGTTGAAGTGAGCTATGATCATGCCACTGCACTCCAGCCTGAGCAACAAAGCATGACCCCATCTCCAAGAAAAAATAAAATCTCAGGTAATTTCAGAGCTGCCTTCAGAAAGAATAGACGGTAGCCTGTGGTAAAAGTGTCTTTGTAAGACCTTCAGTCTCCTTTTCCTGTGAGTTAAGAGTTAATCTTTCCTAGATCTGGATAAAGATGGCCTCAGGGAAAGCCTATTTGCATCTGCTGTTGACTTCATCTCACTAATGTAGATTTTCTCTACAGACGAAATCTCCCCGCCGCCACCACCCCATGAAAGACAGCTTTTCCGGGCTATTCTTGTATTTGAAGACCCTCAGAATAGGCATCTCAAAATACACCAAAGAAGTATATTTTGGGTAAAATATTCTGGGTGTAATCATAAAAATTGTTCTCTTTAATTACTGAAGTAAAATGTAGGGTGCTATTTGGCGGAAGTCCAAGCATCCTTCTGTTTTCACTTTTTATTATGAAAAATTAAGCAAAAGAAGTCAATATTTGTGCATTAGAGTATGCTGAAGTTTTACAGTTGGGCTATATCCAATTGAAAATTTGTGATGGTGACTTATATAGAAAAAAGAAACACCTGGATACTCTTTTGGTTATTCTTATATAGAAATTTAAGGAGATCAGATCAAGATGGCTGACTAGACACAGGTAGTATGTACCTCCTCCACAGAAAGGAACCAGATAGCGAGCAGATTCTCACAGTCTGAACATATCATCTAGGAGAGAATGCTAGGATTCACCAGGGAAGCAACAAAAAGCACCAAAAGTGGGTAAGGAGAGGGTTGAGGGCAACTTGCCTGACTAGGGGTTGACTAACATCTGGAAGAAGCTCTTGGATGTGGTGAAACAGTAAGAGAGGAGCCCCTAGGGCTCCATTCCTGAGATAAACTTTTATGACCTTGGCTACAGGAGAACCCCTTGACCCATGCAGGTCTTGGGGCTAACATAGGGAGCTGCTTGGAGAATGCACAGAGACATTGTTCCAGAAAGGGAACTCATAGGAAATCCCACAGGCATCCAAGCCCAGAGAAGCTATAGTTGGGTGGCATTCTGAAAGCCCAGATACTGAAGAACTGCAGTTTGCAGCCACTGTGTGGCTCTGAGGAGGCACAGAGGAGCCTAGGTATTCCCATGCTCCCCTGGGAAGATCTCCACTGCCATGCTGTGGGCTGCTCTTGAGGCAGAGATGTAAGTGGACAGAATTTTTCACAGTTTCTTGCCCATGCTGCCTGCCTGGGTGGGACTCCAGCCTTTCTAGTCACAGGTCCAAAGAATCATTTTGAGAATTTCGCACTGGGCTGTGCCCTGCCCTCAGGCTGAAGTCAGGCTGATGTAGCCCCACCCAGCTGAGGAGGGACAGGGGAGCCCAAGCTCTCCTGTACACACCTGGGACAATTTCCACTGCTCTGCTATAGGCTGCTGGGGGAAGACAGCACTCCCTCCTGCATATTGCATATGCTGTTTGCCTGGAAGGGGCTCTACCCTCTCTAGTCACAGGCTCAAGATATTAGTTTGGGAGTCTAACCAAACTAGAGACCCACCCTCAGTCTGAATTCAGACTGATGCAGCTATAGACCCACCCAGCTGAGGAGGGACAGGGGAGCCCACACTCTCCTACCTACTCCTAGGACAATTCTCATTCCCCTACTACAAGCTGCAGTGAGACTGAGATACGAGCAGATGGCACTCTATCCAACATGTTGTCCAAGCTGTTTGCCTGGAAGAGGCCCACCCTCTTGAGTAATAGGCCCAAGATGGGATATGGAGACAGGGACTTCCCCACCTCCAACCACCCAAGGCTGTGGACATAGCCATCTCAGCTCCCAAACATTGGCTTTTGGTGTGGGTGAGCTGTGGCATGGCCAGTTGTAGGCTTGCAGGCTGGTTCACCCCAATAGTACTCCACTCACTGTATTAGGTAGTTAGTAAGGGATTCTGGGTATCCTAGGGATGAAAGTGTGCCCCCATCCTGGTGCTGCCCCACCTTAATCCTGTCTCAAACAACTGCTCTACCTGGGGGAGAAGGGAACACCTGATGAATCCGCCAATCAGAACTTAGCACATCAACTGCAAAAGAATGCAGAGGGCCCTCGAGCCCATGGGTCAAGCAGCATAGGTCCAAGAGACTCCGGAAGTTGACCTAGAACAACCCGCATGCATAGTAAGAGTCACGTCATGCAACTCCCAACTGTCCAATCAAAGTGATTCCATGGTGATGTCTGAGCCATAGGGAAGTCCCAATCCGGGCACTATAAAACAAGACTGAGACCATAACCAAACCCTTTTTTTTCTGCCCCTTCCCCTTGCTCTCCCATTGCTATGACAATGGGTCTGGTTGTCATCTGTGGCATATGTATCATGCTCTGTAAACCTATATCTTGCTCTTGCTCTATAATTCTATCTTTCTCTCCTCAATAAACCTCACTTTTGTGCTTGTCTTACTTTGGTGCATCTGGTCATTCTTCAGCCATGAGCTTACTGAAAACTGACATTTCAGACTGAAACCTGACAACTGCACCTAAGTTCTGCACAGAGGGTGCAACTCATTTCCTTCCCTTCATGGACAGGCAGTGTTTGCAGCTTTCCCAACCCATGATCTCATCCCCTGGGTCTCTACATTGCTGGATTCACAGCCAATATGTCCCAGCACCCACTAGGACCACAGCAACCTTGGGAGACCAGTGAGGCCTGGGAGAACTGTGAGTCTCCCAGATCTTGGGCATTCAGGCTGAGAGGAGAGTGCAATACACCAGAGGGCCACTTAGGACAAAGAGGACCAGGGCAACAGCTCCCCACCACTGGAGGACTTCTCCTCCTCCTCTCCTCCTCCACCAACTGCTGCTGGGGAAGCCGTGACTATTTCCACTTGGGACTGGCAAGGGTTCCACAGGGGCAAATTAAGCCCAGGGAACTTGGGAGCATCTGCCCTGCCTTTGACAGAGGGCCTATCACACCCAAGATTCCACGGAGCTTGGGGCTCACTTCTTTCCCTCTAAAAAGCTGAAGCAAGCACTTTTGTGTGCCCCTAGGACAAAAACTACCATCTCCCATGAGGGAGGTGGGGCTAGCAGTACTCACCCCAAGCCCAAGTTGCATGCATTTTCTGGGAGGAGCCTGCTTTCCCTGGGGGCAAGTCCCTGGTACAACCATACCTCCCCCCTGGAAGTCAGCCACAGTCCACGCCAGTCTGGTAGCCCTGTACACAGGTTGAGCTGCCTCCACTATCTGCTTCAGCTGGGTCAAGTTGGGAGATGGGAATCTGAGTGCTTTTGTGTCCCCAGATTACAGAGACCACTATCACTGCTGAAAGAGGGAGGTGTGAGTAGCTTGTGGATACCACAACTGCCTGCCATTACTAATGTCATTAAGAGGGGCTCACCCCTCCTGCCCCAGGTTCACAGTGCATCTGCCCTTCTCCTGCTTGAACATTTTCCAGAGCAGGAGATCACCCCACCCCTCATTATCACTGCCACTGCCTGAACTTAAGAGAGTCTTGAAGACAAGTTTGCTGACCTGCTCTCCGTCTGGTCCCTCCAGAACTCAAGAACACCATTCAGGGGTGTAGGTACTCAGGATTACCTAACCTAGTCCACTACTGCTGGCCCCTGAACACTCTCCAAGGGGTCTGAGGTCCAAGTAACCCAAAATATGAGCAACACCATAGTGGGTACCTACCTTCATGAGCCAAAAGACAGTGTACCTCTCCTTCTCTACACTGAGCAGCAGAGTTCCCAGCAGAGGAGAATGAAGCTATCTATTTTGAGCTGAGGGAAGAGGTTCCAGATAAGAAGGAACCAGTACAAGCACTATGGCAATATGAAAAAACAGGCTGCTTCAACACTCCCAAAAGATCACACTAGCTCTCCAGCTATGGACTCCAACCAAAAGAAAAATTTTGAACTGTCAGATATGGAATTCAAAATATGGATCACAAATAAGCTCACTGGAATCAATGAGAAGTTGAAAACCTACACAATGAAACCAAAAAATAATAATTCAGGACATGAATGAAAAATTTAGGAAAGAGACAGATTTTTCTTTAATAAAACATAACTTCTAGAAATGAGTCATTCAGGAAATTTCAAAATGCAGTGGAAAGTCTTATGGACAGACTAAAGCAAGCAGAAGAAAGTATTTCAGAGCTTTAAGACAAGGATTTTGAGATAACCTACTCAGTCAAAAATAAAGAAAAAAGAATCAAGAGAAATGGACAAAGTCTCCAAGAAATAAGGGATTATGTGAAATCCCCAAACATAAGAATCATAGGTATCCCCAAGGGATAAGAAGACAAAGCAAAAGACATGGAAAACTATTTGAGGGAATAATGGAGGAAAACTTCCCTGGTCGTGTTAGAGATTTAGAAATCCAGATACGAGAAGGTCAATGAACACCTGGAAGATTCACTGCAAATATGACATCACCAAGGCATATAGTCATATAGTCATCATTCTGGCCAAAGTCAAAGTGAAGGAGAAAATCCTACAAGTTGAGAGATGTAACCTACAAAGGAAAACACATCAGACTAACAGCAGATCTCTCAACAGAAACCTTACATGCCAGAAGGGATTGGGGTCCCATCTCTAGTCTTCTTAAACTGAATAATTGTCAGACAATAATTTTGTATCCTGCAAAATTACATTTAATAAATGAAGTAAAAATAAAATCTTTCCCAGACAAGAGAACACTAAGGGAATTTGTCATAACTAGACCTGCCGTACATGAAATCCTCAAAAGTGCTCTAAACACCAAAAAGAATGGTCAATAATCACCACTGTAAAAACACTGAAAAGTAAAAACTCACAGCTCCTATAAAACACTAACATGAGGGAGAATAAAAAGCAACTAGGTAACAATCAACATGATGACTTGAACAGTATCTCACTTATCAAAATTAACATTCAATATAAATCATCTAAATGCCCAATTTAAAAGATATAGATTCATGGATTAAATAAAAAACACAATCCAAATATGGGCTGTCTCTAAGAAACCCATTTAACTCATAAAGTCACATAGACTCCAGGTAAAGGGTTGGAAAAAATATCCCATACAAATGGAAACCAAAAGCAAGTAAGAGTAGCTATTCTTATATCAGATAAAAACAGATTTCAAATGAACAACAGTAAAAAAAGACAAAGATAGTCATTACACAATGATAGATCAATTCAACAAGAAGATATAACAATCCTAAATATATATGCATCTAACACTTGAGCCCCCCAGATTCATAAAACAAATACTATTAAACCTAAGAAACGAAAAACAGCAACTTAATAATAGTGGAAGATTTCAACACTCTACTGACTGAATAAGACAGATCATAGAAGCATAAAATCAACAAAGTAAAAATGGACTTAAAGGGGACCCTACAACAAATGGACCTAACAGACGTTTACAGTACATCCTATGGAAAAATTGCAGAATATACATTCTTCTCACCAGCACATGTAACATTTTCCAAGATAGACCATATTTTAGGCCACAAAACAAGTCTCAGCAGATTTTAAAAAATCAGAATCATACCATGTACCTTCTTAGACCATAGTGGAATAAAACTAGAAATCAATTCCAGGAAGAACTTTCAAAACTATAGAAATATGTGGACATTAAACAACTTGCTGCTGAATGTTCCTTGGATCAACAACAAAATCAAAATGGAAATTAAAAAATTCTTTTAATTGAATGTCAATAGTGACATATGCTACCAAAATCTCTGGGATGCAGGAAAAGCAGTGCTAAGAGAGAAATTCATAGCACTAAATGCCAGCATAAAAAGATAGACAAATCACAAATTATCAACCTAATGTCACACCTCAGGGAACTAGAAAAAGAAGAATATACCAAACTCAAAGCTAGTAGAAGAAAAGAAATAACAAAGATCAGAGTATAACTAAATGATATTGAAACCAATATACAATGCAAAACATCAATGAAACAAAAAGTTGGTTCTTTGGAAAGATAAACAAAGTCAATAGACTACTGGCTAGACTAACCAAGAAAAGAAGAGGGAGTATTCAAATCAGCTTAATCACAAATGAAAGAGAAGACATTACAACTGATACCACATAAATACAAAAGACCATCCAAGACTATTATGAACACCTCTATGCACACACACACAAACTAGAAAATTGAGAGGAAATGGATAAATATTTGGAAACACAAAACCTCCCAAGTTTGAATCAGGATTAAAATCCTGAACAGAGCAATAATGAGTAGAAAGATTGAATCAGTAATAAAAAATCTTCCCCCCCCAAAAAAAAGCTAAGTACCAGACAGATTCATAGCCAAGTTTTACCAGACCTACAAAGAACTGGCACCTATCCTACTGAAACTACCATAACATTGAGAAGGAGGGAATCCCCCCTAACTCAATCTATGAAGCCAGTATTACCCTGATACCAAAGTCAGTGGAGGGACACAATAAAAAAATAAAACTACAGACTGATATCCTTGATGAACATAGATGCAAAATCCTCAACAAAATACTAGCAAACAGAATCCAACAGCACATCAAAAGGATAATTCACCATGATTAAGTGGGTTTCAAACCAAAGATAAAAGGATGGTTTAATATACACAAATCAGTAAATGTGATTCACCACATAAACAGAATTTAAAACAAAAACCATATGATCATTTTGATAGATGCAGAAAAAACATTCAATAATATCCATCACCACTTCATGATTAAAAAAAAAAAAAACTTAACAAATTAGGCATGGAAGGAACATACCTCAAAAAAATAAAAGCCATAGGTGAAAAACCCATAGCTAACATCATCCTGAATGGGGCAAAGTGGAAAGCATTTCCCCTAAGAACTGGAACCAGACACAGTCGCCCACTTCACCATTTCTATTCAACATAGTACTTGAAGTCCCAGCCAGAGCAATCAGGCAAGAGAAAGAAATAAAGGGAATCCAAACTGGAAAAGAAGATGTCAAACTATGCCTGCTTGCCAGTGCCATAATCTTATATCTGGAAAACCCTAAAGCCTCCTCCAAAAGTAAATAAATTTAGTAAAGTCTTAGGTTACAATTTTAATGCACACAAATAAGTAGCATTTCTATACATTAATAGTAGCCAAGCTGAGAATGAAATCAAGAACTCAATACCATTTACAATAGCTGCAAAAAATAATAATAGTAATCAAACACCTAGGAATACACTTAACCAAGGATCTCTGCAAGGAGAACTACAAACGCTGATAAAAGAAATCATTGATAACACAAATAAATGGAAAAACATCCCATGCTCATGGAAGAATCAATATTGTTATAATGTCCATTCTGCCCAAAGTGATTTTCAGATTCAATGCAATTCCCATCAAAATACCAACATCATTTTTCACAGAATTCGAAAAAAAAATCCTAAATTTCATATGGAATTTAAAAAAAGAGCCCGAATAACCACGGCAATCCTAAGGAAAAACACACACACACACACACACACACACACACACACACACATAAACACACACACAAATCTGGAGGCATTGCATTTCCCAACTTCAAATTATATTGTAAGGCTATAGTAATAAAAACAGCATGGTACAGGTATAAAAGTAGACATAAGAAACAGAATAGAGATACCAGAAATAAAACCACACACCTACAACTGACTGATCTTCAACAAGGCAGACAAAAACACATACCAGGGAAAGTACACCCTGTTCTATAAATGATGCTAGGAAAATTGGACAACCACATGCAGAATGAAACTGGATTCCTATCTGTTACTATAGACAAAAATTAACTCAAGATGGATTAAAGACTTAAATATAAGACCTGACACCATAAAATTCTTGAAGAAACCTTAGGAAAATCTCCCCTGGACATTGGCCTAGGCAAAGAATTTGTGACTAAGACCCCAAAAACAAATACAATAAAAACAAAAATAGACAAATGAGACTTACATCTAAAAAGTTCCTGTATAGCAAAAGAAATAACCAATGGAGTAAATAGACAACCACAGAATGGGAGAAAATATTCACAAACTATACATCTGACAAAGGAATGATATATAGAATATGCAAGGAACTCAGACAAATCATCAAGAAATAAACTAATAACCCCATTAAAAAGTGGGTAAAAGATTTGAGCAGACATTTTTCAAAAGAAGATATACTAATGGCCAACAAACATATGAAAAAAATTTTCATAATCACTAATCATCAGGGAACTGCAAAATGCAAATTAAAACCACAGCAAGATACCACCTTATCCCTGTCAGAATGGCCATTATTAAAAAGTCAAAAAACAATAGATGTTGGTGTAGATGCGGTGAAAAGGGAATTCTCATACACTATTGGTGTATGAGAGTTAAATTAGTAAAACCCATATGGAAAACACTATGGAGATTCCCCAAAGAACTAAAAGTAGACCTACCATTTGATCCAGCAATCCCCACAACCGGGTATCTACCCAAAGGAAAAGAAGTCATTATACCAACAAGACACATGCACTCATGTTTATCACAACACAATTCACAATTGCAAAGATATGGAATCAACTTAAGTGCCCATCATCTGATGAGTAGATAAAGAAAATGTGATGTGTGTGTGTGTGTGTGTTTGTGTGTGTGTGTGTATCATGGAGTACTACTCAACCATAAAAAAGAATGAAATAATGTCTTTCACAGCAACTTGGATGGAACTGGAAGCCATTATCCTAAAGGAAATACCTCAGGAACAGAAAAACAAGTACCACATTTACTCACTTATAAGTGGGTGCTAAGCGATGGGTATACAAGGTCATACAGAGTGACATAATAGACTTGAGAGACTCAGAAGTGGGGAGGGATAAAAAGTTACCTATTTGGTACAATGTGTACTATTTTGGTGGCAGGTAAACTAAAAGCCCTGACTTCACCACTATGTAATCCAACCATGTATCAAAAATTTACTTGTATCCCCTAAATCTATTGAAATAAAAATAAAAGAAATTTAAGAATAGGTTTTCCTCAAGATAGTAATTTAATTAGAGTAAGATAAAGGATTTGAAGGTAGACTAATTTCTTAACAGAGAATATGTTCCAAGCTATGTACAAGAACAAAAAGAAAACACTAAGTATTCAAAAGCAACATCATCTATTTGGCACAGCACTATAAACCTCCAGAAAATACACCAGTATTCTCACATATATACTTATAGATACTGAAGGAAGCCAAAATATTTCACCTCAAAATATGGCTCTCCAGTATAATAAGTATTTTGAATTAAAGGCCCTTAAAGATCAAGAGACACTGGAAAAGACTTTCCCTCTATCTACGTAAAGATCATATAGCCCCACCAAGAAGAACCATTGTTTTTCCTTACCCTTTCTATTAGCTCATTATCGACTGCAGAAAAGAAGACTGAAGAACGTGACCACACCTGAAGAGACCCCCTCAAAGATAATGTCTGTCTGTCAGACTTATTCAATTTCCAAAGAGAATCATTTACAAGTTAATCTCTGTTCCCCGACCCATTCAATTTTCCATAGTAATCATTCATTGTCCCTCAAAAGAATTAACTATATTACCCATCTCTCCATTGCCCTATGAAAGACAGCTATGTACGTATCTGGGTTTCATTGA
Source organism: Daubentonia madagascariensis (assembly GCA_023783475.1). Classification (NCBI taxonomy): domain Eukaryota; kingdom Metazoa; phylum Chordata; class Mammalia; order Primates; family Daubentoniidae; genus Daubentonia; species Daubentonia madagascariensis. The sequence continues at coordinate 14,408,058 of JAKFHU010001684.1, read as the reverse complement.
GATATTTGAAGTAATCACTCTGTGGTTCTCCCCCATGCACATAAATAAATTTGTATGCCTTCTCTCCTATTACTTTTGTGAGTTGATTTTTTTAGTGAACCTTCAAAGGGCTAAGGTGAAGTTTTTCCTTAGCCCCTATGATACTTAAACATATTTGGTATATTTTTAAGTATACTTGTATGCATATATTAATAATACATACATATATATGCTTTTGAATGTGTGTGTACAAATATATAGTTTTTTCATTAGCCTTCTATATTTTGTTTTTGAAAGAATTATTGCCTGCTTGTTGATAAGTTGCAGGTGTTTTTGTATTTCAAAATATATACTTAAATGTGCTAACAGTAAAAGCTGATAACCAAGGTATAAGTTCCACTGGGCCTTAGGAGTAATAACTGTTGGCCTTTATATAACCTATTCTCAACACTTTCACATACGCAAATACGCTGCGCCAACCTCTGTCATCAGTTACTCACTCACAACTCCAAAGCTGAATTTGGCCCTCAGAAGCTCAAACTGAGATTCCCCAGGGAGTCAATTAGAATTGCATAGCAACTGCAGAAGGCAACATCTGGACACGGCATTTTACCTAAGTTAGTGACAACTGACTTTGCCCTAGCATTGTCCATATTGTTCTTGCCACTCTAACAAAAGGTGAGTTAAGATATCCAAGCAATTAAAGACCAGTGTTTGATGCTGACATTTAGTACTGACATTGAAGGTGTTCCTCAGCATTTGAAAAACAGAGACGCCATTTAAAACTGTACCACAAATTCAATTTTATGATTTTTATCCTACAGTAAATCATATGGATAAACCAATTTCAAAACCTTTTTAAATGAAAACTATTGAATTTAGTTAGAGAGAAAAAAAATATTGCCTTGTCCATGTCAAATCATACAGTGTAATAGCCCAGCAGGGACTAGCTTGTGTTCCATAGAAACAGCTGTGGCCAACTCAGTTTAGTTTTACACATAATCAAAATTACTTTTGTCTGCTTTAAGTTTAAAATCAATTTATTTGACAAATAACTTTAATTGGTTAATGACTTATTTAATAAAGTCTTTACATTTTATATATTTATTCAGAAATAATTTATGCAAAAAGATAAAACATCCATGATTGACATAAGTAAAACTTTCAGTGGGATAGATAATTATATATAATATGTACAATTCTCAACTTCATCTGTTTCAAATCCAATTATCAAAGATAGTGATCACAATGTGCACAATCTAGTACTAATCTCTTCTTGTCTTCAAATATCTCCTTCTCAGTGATAACTTCCTTCACAATCCTTTCAAACGTTGTAATATCTCTTCTTGTAATGGAGTCTGTGTGTTGTCGCACAACAGCCAATAAGTTGAGAGACAAGGTGTTGGGGCAAGGAAAGCAACTTCTATTTGGGAAGCCAGCAAACTGAGAAGATGGCAGATTAATGTCCTAAGTTAGTTTGAGCTTTAGGTTCCTTTTTATGTTAAGGGAAGGGAAAATAGGAGGGAAGTTGCAACAGACATCTGGGTATCAACAAGGGTCTGTGAAACTTCTTCATTTTTGGTCAGTTAACTCTGAATGACCCAGGTCAGGTCACAATGTTCTTATAAATCTTTAACATAACATTGTTACTTGTGTGTATATTTTCCTTATCTCCCCAGGAGTTCGTTTTGGGAAAGGGACAGTTGTCATTTTTTTTCTAACATTGAACTACAAACTAAATTCCTCCTATAATTAGCTGGTCTATGTGCAGACCAAAGCAGAAGCTTTTAACTTAGGGGATGTTGCCAAGGAAGGTCAGAAGCAAAAAATGGAGTTAGTCATGCTAAGCTTCCCTTCCACTGTTGCATTCTCACAGCACTTTAAATCACCTGCCTCTACCTTATTTTTCTTTATTGCACCTACCATCAACCATCTGACATGTTACATATTTTTACTTGTATATTTCTGTCTCCTCCCACTAGAATGTAAACTCAATTGGGCAAGGATCTTTTAGTGTCCATTCATTGATAGATCCTCAATGCCTAGAACAGTGCCAGTACATAGTAGTGGCACAAATAAATATTTGTGAATGAATAAATATTATAATAGAATACTTTCTGCAAACAAAGAATTTTACCTAAAATGAGGAATGCATAATTTTGAAAGTGGCAAAACTGATGATAACAATTTAGCTCAATAACATTCCTTTCAAGAGATTCTAGTTTCTTACTGGGTAAGATGGAGTAAGCACATCCTACCCATTCGCTCCTACTAAATTCAGCTATAAAATCTGGAAAGAATGCATGGAGCAGCTATTTAAGGACTCTGAAAAGTAAATAATAGTAGGCAAATTTTAGTAGACCAGAATTAAAGTACCAATAAATTGGTAAAGAATTTACCTTTTTTCCCCTTCAGTATCTTCCAGCTTGTACTCAAGGCAGCAAAAAAATCAGAAGTGGACACAAACAGAGTACAAGAAGCCCTCCGGTGCTAGCTTGATGCATGGAAAATACACATTATTTTTCAGTGCACACAGAGCACTCACCATGATAGACCATACTGTGGATCACAAATGAAACTTTAACAAATTTAAAATAATTGATATGATACAAAGTGTGCTTTTTAAAACATAATGGCATTAAACTTAAAATCAATAAGAAAAGATGAAAAATATTAGAAAGTTTAAAAAAAAAACACACACTTAAATAACCCATTGGTCAAACAGGAAGTCTCAAGGGAAATTAGAAAATATTTTGAACTAAAAGAAACCTGAAAATGTACTACATGAGAAATTGTAGCATGTAGCTAAAGCAATGCTTACAGGAAAAATATATATTATTAAATGCTTATATTAGAAAAGAAGGAATGTCTCAAATCAATAACCTTAGCTTTCACTTTAAGAAACCAGAAAAAGAATAAAATAAACTCAAGAAAGCAGAAGAAAAGAAATAATAAAGATAAAGCCAAAGCAAATGGAGATGGAGTGGATACGTGTATGATTCCATTCATATGACATTCTCAAAAGAAAAAATAATAGTGATTTTGAATAGATCAGTGGTTGTCATCAGTTAAGGAGAAGGAGGGTGGAACTACAAATGGACAGTGCAAGGGAGTTTTGGAGATTAATGGAAATTTTCTGTATGTGATTGTGGTGGTGGTTACAGAAATCTATATATGTACTAAAATTCATAGAACTGTACAGCAAAAATATTACTTTTGCCATATGTTAATTTAAAAAATAATATTATTTTTAAAATCTTTGTTAATCTATTCATTTAGCTTAAAAGGAAGTATGAAAATTTCATACATATAAAAATATATTATTTCTGTATTCAAATGCTGGCTTTCCATTCACTAACTTTAGGACCTTTCTGAAATCCCTTCATTCTTCTGAGATTTGCATCCCCCATCCTTAAGGATGGGATAGTGCAACTTCCACATAGGGCTGTAGTGAACAATCCTGGTCTAACCACCCTGTTGAATGGGATTATACCTCACTCCACTACTCAAGAAACTAAGCTTAATCTTCCCAATTTATTATAAAACCTTATATTTAAGTCATAGCCAAGACTACATTTACTTTAGAGAACATGCTGTAGTAATATTTTAAAAGAAAGTTAAGATAAGAATGTTTTACCAAATGGCTATTGATAAATTTAAGAGGTAACTGACCAATTTGAAGTTGTATAGCCACAGGTGTAATGTAGGTCAATAACATATGTGTCTGTTGTAGGAAGAAACATAATCTATAACGAATATTTTCATCCTTTTTTTGGTTTTTTTTTTCTGAGACATTATTCTGAATCACAATTACTGTACAATAAATGTATATTTGAGAGTGTTTCCATCGCAATGGTTTAACTGCACCTGCTGTTGTTTGGTTTCTCTTTTTCAGTAGTTTCAAAATATGGGCAAATGCCTATTTTTCATCTATTAGCACAAAGATTTCTTTCCTTAACCCTGGAAAGTTCTTTATCTTTAATATCATTCATCATAAATAGAAGTATGTCTAATCTTGAGGCAAAGGCAAATAATTTTTTCAGATGTCTCTCAAAAAACCTTCAGGGTTAACCTGTGACTTGCAGAGTTGAAAATTATGATAAACTACTCAATAAACTTCACTAGTGAACATGAGAATTGAATAGTCAACTTCTAAATAGTCAGTTTTCCACTATTTTAAACTGCTATTTTTACTCACAGTGGAATTAAATATAATACATATCTCAGTGTAGTCCATAAAATCAGCACACAAAATAAGCTAGTGAAATTACCGTTTCAACTTTTATATCTTCTAAAACAGCAGTGCCCAACTTTTGGCACCAAGGACCAGTTTCATGGAAGACAATTTTTCCATGGATGGGGGGCAGGAGGGATGGTTTCGGGATGATTCATGGGCATTACATTTATTACATTTTCAGCCACTCCCCAGTGCTGGCATCACCACCTCAGCTCCACCTCGGATCATCAGGCATTAGATTCTCATAAGGAGTACACAACCGAGATCTCTCGCATGCACAATTTACAGTATGAGAATCTAATGCCGCCACTGATCTGCCAGGAGACAGAGCTCAGGTAGTGATGTGAGTGATGAGGAGTGGCTGTAAATACAGATGAAGCTTTGCTCATTAGCCTGCTGCTCACCTCCTGCTGTGCGGCCCAGTTCCTAACAGGCCACAGACCAGTACTGGTCTGCAACCTGGGGGTTAGGGACTGCAGTTTTAAAACAAATAGCCCAGCATTAAATTATACTAACAACTACAAGTTTCTACAGATGAATTTTGAAACAGTCCACCAGAAAATGAAAACCAGAGGATAGATTCAAACAAAACCAAAATCTAGATAATTACCTCTAAATTCCTTGTTTATGTGCGTGTATTATACTTTTTGAGACATTACCAAAGATTACATTTGGTGAAAGAAGAGAAAGCAGTTTTTTCACCTATATTATTTAGTACTTTTCGTGTTACAAGGACAGGAAACCTAACCTGAACTGAGTTTGTATTTACTTAAACGTGAGTAAAATTTTAGAGGTAGCACAAGCCTTTGATCGTGACCTCACAGCTCAATAATGTTACCATAAACCAAATTCTTTCTGACCCTTCATCTTGCTTTTCATGGGTTTTGCCTTATCCTCAGGCTCTATAAGCTGCCTCTCCCCCAATGCTGTAGGTACACCCTTGATTTGAATTAAAATGACTGTAATAATGCCATACTTCATATCTTCATTCCATACAATCCTATCTCATGGAAGAAAAAAAAAAAAACTCTTCCGTTAACCTCTTTGAAAAAAAAAAGTAAGATTTCTCTTTCCCAGAGTTCCTGTAAAGTTCTTGCTTCTCTTTGCCTTAGTTGGGTTATAAGCCCATTTCTGGGGGAAAAAATTATGTTGGCCAGAAACTGGCATTTCTCATTGGCTGGAGTCAATAATAATCCATGTGTAGTACTATGACTAGGCTTAACCTATTAAAAAACTAGCTGGTTTAAATTTTTTTAATTAAAACTTTTAGAAGATAATAATGTGAATATTTGTATGCTATATCAGTGCTTGGTAATATTTTAGATTTATTTTACTTGCCTCTAGAATTTATGGCCATTATAAATACATGACAAGAATCAAGTGTTATTCAGGAGCAATACAAAATTTATATAAAGTATCTTTTTTCCAAAATATTTTATTGTATATATGCTGATATGAAAACCTTAATTACATTTTTTGACTGAACTTTTAAGTAATGTAGCTAAATATTTTTAATTTTCCTTTAAAAAAAGTGAAATCATTAATTCATTCATTGAATATTTATTATGTCTGTTGTCACTCACTATTATGAGTGCTACAAATATAGTGATGAACAAAACAAAGTATTCCTGTCCTTATAGAGCTTACATCCTTATGGCAAGGCTTATATTCTAGTGAATGTATTGTGTTGATATGATTGTCATTTATATGAAAATCTAAAATTATGATAAACTTATTAAAGAAGATCAGTCATTTAACACATATTGCTAATTTTGTTAGTAAATTTTTTCTTATTGAAACCCTGAATTTCATTTATCTATTCTTAACAAATTTTTTTAAATTTCAGATTATTATAGGAATACAAATGTTTTGGTTACATGGATTCCTTTTGTACTGCTTGAGTCAAAGTTATAAGTGCGTCCATCACCCAGATAGTGTATACTGTACCCGTTAGGTATGATTTTCCAAGAAGGAGAAATTTTTGTTGATACACAAAGTTAAAGTCAGAAAGCCAGATTTCTATCTTTACACAGGACTTTGAAATTGTAAACAAGAGACATTTTCCATTTCAGTACCAATAGTTGACACAATGTTCATGAGGCCAAAAGAACAGAAATTTTATGAAGCCCCTATTTGCACAAACTATAAGTTTGAAATAAAATATATTCCTAGGTCAGGAAAAAGCCACAATAGCTCCATATGGATTAAAGTTATGTCATAATTCAACCAGTTATATTCTTTTCTATGAAATAAAATGCAGCCATTAAAAAGAAATAGATTTCTATGTGCTAGATATAAACACCTATTGAATATATTAGTAAATTTAAAAAGGCAAGTTGAAAAACTATATATACATTTTTTTTATATTTCTGATTTTAAAGAAGGAGAGATGAACAAGAGAATTTTGCCTTTATTACGTGTATGTATTTCCTGGAAGAATGGCATACGAGGCCAGAAAGCAGGCAGGAGCTTACTATGCAAGTTTCTGTGGGCATTAAAAAGGAGTTTAGATTTATGTTAAGGACAAAACGGTCCACAAGAGGCTTTTAAGAAGAGATTGATATAACCTGATTTTACTTTTTAAAGGAAAATTTTATGAATTTCACTTCTGGCCAGGCTGCAAAAACAGGGATTGGATGTAACCACCTGTCTGGGGGAAAAAAAAAAGTCAGAATATATGAATCAACAGATTCCAAGTAATGAACACCAAGCAATGAAGGACAGTGATCCCTGAGAAGCAGGAAACAATCAAGCTCCTTGTGATTGCTCTAGCATACTGCCTTGAGAGAGATTCTAGGGTACAATGTTGGAAAAGGGAAGGAAAGTAGGCTGGGTAGATTCCTTGAGTTGAGGAAATTAAGCTATGTGGTCAGGGAGAACAGTCGATCAAAATCCTTAAAGATACAGTCCCAAACACCATACTCCAGAATGTTAAAATCCTGAAAGATCAAAATCACAATTCAAAAATATCAAAATCCCAAAAATGTAATTCTGGAAAAAAATTAATTCTTTGAAAGATATTTACATACATTTTTAAAAGGAGATTTATTTGAGAAACATAAAAACATGACAGAGCACTTCATAGGCCACTTTACACAATAAAGATGGATACAAATGGCCAATAAAAATATGAAAAAGTGCTCCACTTTATTAGTTATAAAAATATGTATTAAGGAAACAGTGAAACAACCTCTTTCATCTATCAGAGTGTCAAAGACTGAAAAATTGATTTCTTCCAGAAACAGTTCATATGCTGGTGAAAGTGTAAAACATACAGATGGCTAAAGATAATCTGAACTTTTATATTAAAATTTTAAACAAACATGTTGACAAATCAATTTCACTTCCAGGAATCGTAGAAAACAAAAGAATAATACATAGAGAGATACTCACTGAATATTGTGTAAAATAACAATCAAATTTAAACAATCCATATGTTCATCAACGGGACTTCATTAAATAAAACACAATATCCTTCTATCAGTAACGTGGAAAACTACAGACTATAACAGAAAAGGGGAAAGGATAAACTAGATCTAGAACCATACTTAAATATGTTGTTTAGTGAATCATTTTTGAAACAGCATGTATTTCATGATCCCATTTATGAAAATGTATGTGTATATTCATGTACAGATACACCTTTCAAAGTTTGGAATATATATTTTCCCAGCCCTAACTGTAGCTATTTCTTAGTGGTAGAGAGAGGGTTAGTGGCTAGGAGGGTAGGTAATAATATACAAGGGTATTTTCACTTTTTACGTATATCACTATAGTTAAATTTGCAATGGGCAGATACAACAATGATTTAAAGATACTTTTCATTTTGAAAAAATAAAAATCAATCCAATAGCCTAATGAAAACTCAGAATAAGATAGCCCTTTTGGGAGAATGCATGCACTCAGCCTTTGCAAAAATAGATCAGGATTTAGAATCACGCACTGAGTTAGAATCTTCTCTCTATTGTATACTAGCTGTGTGAACCTGACACTCAGCTAAATTCTATGACTCTCGGAGTCTTGATCTGTGCAGAGGAATAGTACTCCTACCTCAGAGAGTTAATTGAGAAGAATACATAAGTCAGCAGCTATAAAGTATCTATCACAGGTGTTCAAAAGATGGTTTTCTTACTTGTAATGCAATAAGATTCAATGTACTCATTGTCTTCAAATAATGAGGGCATTTCTTAAATCTCCAAAGTACACCCAATAAATGTCTGAATAATGCACTGGATCTTTCTTAGAATGCCCTACTTTAGGGGCTAGACAAGAAAATCATCTTACAGTGTAGCATTTTGAAACTTCACGACCTATATCTAGAAAATGGAATCCAAGAAAAGTAGCCTTACACAGAAATCTATCTATACAAATGGCATTAGGCATGGTCCTAACGGGAGGAGAAATGTTATTAAATTTTCACAAACTGAATACAAATAAAGCTGGTGTCAAAACTATAAAAATATATAACAAAGAGTGAAACGGTTTATCTTTTACTTGGACACATGCCCTCTCCTGCTGTGGCCCGTAAGCAGGCGGCACAGGCTGGTACAGGTGGTCCTTTATGATTGTGTGCATAAAATAACTGAGTCATTTTCTGATTGGTAAATAATACGCAATGTCAGACTCTCCACACCATCTGTGTCACTCACCACCACAGTTTTCTGCAATACTGCCAGCAGCACAAGCCCAGCATCTCATTGTTGGAGAAGTGGCAGGAAGAAGTACTTGGCATCCTTGGCAAAACTTAAATCTGTTCACAGTATTGAACCTGACATATGCCCCAAAGCAGAGCGTGTATGCTACCCTAATGATCTCTCCTGCTGTTTTATAATCAGAGACATAGATGGAGGGAGTGATGCCATTTTTTCATTTGGCACGAGTCAGCCTCCTGGACTCTCTTTTTGGCCAAAAAAAAAAAAAAAAGCTCTCATATTTAGGAGAATTAATGTGCAGATTACTAAACACAACCACTTCACTATTTCCCACTATTTTCTAGATGTAAAGATTTGTGCTTATTTCTAAAATCCTTGCTCTCTCTAGCTTTTTTCATTTTGAGTGATTCTTTTTCCATATCACTTGAAGGAAGTGCTGCTAACTGCCAATCATTAGTCTTGACAATTTAGACAGACTCCTTGAAGTCTGCGAGAGCCTAGGTGGTACTTGCCTTGTCAACTTCTCTTTTCACCGAAGGAAAGGAGCACCGAGTCGGGGGGCATATGTTGGCTTCGATCTCAAGACGTCTGGTATTGACAGAACCTCAAAGTCATAGCCTCAGCACGCACCATGCAGGGAACGTCCTGGAAAGACTTCTCCTTCCATCCCTCTTTTTTGTTGTTTCCTTTCATATTATGCACAATGAGCCATATCCATATGGTGGTAGTGCCAGATCCAGGAGTTATCATGTTTTGCCAAATCTCTTCTAGACTAGGGCTTTCACATTATCCTTTGGTATTAAAATTAGCTTAAAAACATTAACGTGCCTTCAAGGACTCCGTGATTTCTGTGAAAAAAAAAAGCTCCACACAAAATTTAATTCAATAGAGAAAAACAGAGAATTTTGATCATGATTTTTAAAAATAATCCACACAAAATCAATATAATCCTAAATTATAGATAAATTCCACAAGCAAATCTAACAGCTAAATACAACTCATGATCTAGCTGTAAGAAAATAAAAAAACCAGACAATAGACATATAATATTGTAACAAATCTGATATAAACACACTTGCTTGGGGATCCCTAGGCACTCTTTTTTTGCAGTGTGATAAGAGTAAATGTCATGATTATTATTTTAATCCATCTAATGTTCAATATTATTTGAAGCCTGTTTTACTAAAGATATCTACAAAAATATGATATCTAGAAAAGAAACCATCATGATATCACTGTGCAAAATCCCATGTTTCTTATCAGTATAATGTAGAACAATCTAAGCACAGGTAAGAAAATAAAATTAAAGCTGCAATTATAAACTTAAAATGATACATATAGAAAAAAAGTTACAGCTCTCTCTAAATAGAAAGATTTGTAAATACAAACTTAGGATCATACTAGCTATTTCACACTTAAATTTTGTCCTTATTATTACCACATTATTTCCCTATAAATCAGTAAGAGATGATCTACAGAAAGTATACACTCTAAAGACAAATTTTTAGGCTCATTCTGATCTCTATCAGGCTATGGGATTGTGTCCTTAAATACATTTTTATGAATATTTAATATCTATATGCTCATTCTTTCATTGGATTGCTGGAATTTTGTCATTGCTATTATTTTATGTTTGTGTGTTTGTGAGGCAATTCTCCCCAGTGCATTCTGTTTAATGATTTTATGCAATGATTTATTGAAAGTCAAGCACTAACTTGGTCCAGGTTCTGTCCACCTCTCTAGTGGAGCTGGTTATAGTGCCCTTATGGTCTATAAGTTTATGGTCTCCTGCTGCTCCTTTCCCACAGACAAGTATCTGGGGGTGAGAGCTGTGGAGTCTGTGTTATTAATAAGTTGCAATAGGAATGTAGCACCCTCAATGTTTTATTGCATATAGAAACAGCTCTTATAGTAGACTGGCCTTCAACCAAAAAATCTTTGAGTAAGCCAATATTTAGAGGCCTGTATGTAAACCCTGCATGATATGGAGAGGTAAAGAAGAAGCATCAACAGAAAAGAACATTGGGAAAGGATTCGACTCCTCTGATTACTTATAATAGCAGGTGAGGTCATTAGCCTCCACAGTACTTGTTTGAAACCTAAACAGGTACAGCAACTCACCATTAGGATCAATCCATTACTGAATTAGAAATACGACTGAATTTAGCAACAAATTTGTGCCAACATTACTTCTAGCAGCAGTAGGTTTTCAGCAGCAGATTGGCACCGTGACAGAGTCCATAATTTTCACAGTATGTGTTTCATAATTTGTCATGCACACTCTGATTGCTTGGCATATTGGCAGAGTCCACAGTGCTCTCTAAATGTCACCAAATGCATTTGAGGATTTGTCATGCACGGTCTGAGCAAGTGACACAACACAGCAGAGTGGCCAGGTTCAGAGCTGATTTTTGCACTCCCTGTAAGTGAGTGCTCTCAAGCTCAGCCACCAGTGACAAGGGCCTGGTGGGGGCTGCACAGCCCTTCTCTTGAAGCTGCTGATTTTTAATTCTGTGTCAAGTGATCATATGGATGCTGCCAGGAGAAAATACTATTATACTGCAGGTGTGACACACAGTGCAGAATTTCTTGCCTGATAATATTCTTTCCAAATCATTCCTTGTAGTGTACTTAACATTTTCTCCTACAAGCACAAAGAGCATTTTACAAATTAGGAGTAAGAAGGAGGAGAGTAATAAATATGAATACAGGGTGGAGAAAGCTACATTACAAGAAATTACTCAGTTAAGAGATCAAAAGATGAGATGTCTCTGCTGATTTTAACGGAAAGGTAAAGCTGTGTTGGGATCAGAGAATCCTGGGCTTGTTGTCATAACACCTGGTTTCTGTAGAAACAGCGTCTGAGTTTAAGCAAACCATCCATCCTTTTTTGGCCTCAGTTAATGAGCAAGTTGGACGAGAGCATCTCTAAGGGTGCTTTCATGTCTATACATTCCATTGTTCTAAGATAGGCGCATGAGTTTATTAATATCTTTCAGTCATCTGACCCGTTTGCCTGCAATGATTGCATAATGCTTTTCCAGTCTTTAGTAAAAGCTTCAAGAGCTACATCTGCTGGAAGCTTTTAGTTGTCTAGGATTCCAGCTATTATCTTATCACTTTTAGTCACCGTCTTTTAGAAAGAGAATGAAAATTAGTCTTTTTTGTACGTTTGGGTCCCGTGGATGCACCTGTTACTATAAAATCTGTTTGATGATAAATAACTCACATATGCTCAAGAGTGTTGTCTTGACATGTGCAGGGAGAGACCCTCACAGACATATGTTGTAAAAAGCAATGGCTGTGACTTTGTACTTGCTTGTGGATCAGTGAAAGTAGAGGAGGACTTTGAGGCTAACAAAGACTGTTTAGGCAGGGAGGGAAGCTAAGGTTTTTATAGGAAATTTTGAAAGATCTACCATCAGATCCGTTCTTATGTACAATGCACAAAAAATACAGATATAAAAGCACACACACCTACAGTACTCACACATACCTATTAGTCAAAGCTGTAATAAATAAAAAGTATCGTGAAACATATTAAATATTTCATATAAAAATGCAAAAATCTAGGGTCATTTTGTTAAGAGCTATAGCTTTACTGGAAAAGAAATATTCCCTCTTCTGAAAAGGCCACCAAGAATTAGCCTTTATTGAAAATATTGTTTACTTTAATTTTCCTGTGGTCAACTTTATTGGGACAAGGAGAATCATCATCACACTTCCCTGATTTCTACGGAAAAAACTGGTTTTCCACAAATCTATTTATGTGGACAATTTACCTCCATTCACACACAGCCAACCCGCTGCTATAAACCAGGTAGCCATTGAACCTCGTATATTCAAATCTCACCACAGCACATATAAGCAAGTAAGGATTTGTTTAGGTCTTATTATTTTTTGCCCTACTGTCTGATAAAAATTGGGTATTTTACCTTTCAAATTCTATTAGATTGATTTGTATAACTGATTCTGTACCTTTATTAGTTAACTTTTGTAATTGATTTGTTCTGATCATTAAACTTTCAATTTTGTTATTCTAGAATATACCCCATTCTACTTTCCAAATACCATTTTAAAATTATGTCCCAAAGTAGAAAACTATATGTCTTTCATATAGATATAGATGCTTTTCATATGCTGGTAGTGAACTACCTATAAATAATACTGACTTGAGTGTACTAAGAAAAATAGGTTTAATGCTTTGTATACAACAAATATCTAACCTAATCTTTTCTCTGAGGTGCCATCCTCATAAAATGTTTGTGAAGGTACCTAAATCAATCTGTAGTTTCTGCACACTTATCCACCTAAAGCCCTTTTACCCATAAAGAACTTTCTGTTTTTTAACAGCTTTATTGAGATATCATAAAGATCTTTTCATATGTCCTTTGAAAAATTACCCATCTTCAGTTATATTTTAAATATGCACATATACACACACATAAACACGCCTATCTAAAATTATTTGGCCAATAAATTAATAAGTTGAAGTATTTGCTTGATTTGAAATATTTGCTTTCAACTTCTTTTCTATTCAAGTTGTTAGAACAATGAACAGAAAGAAAGCAAAAGGCCAATAACAAACACACATTGAACCGAAATGAAGCAAAATAGTTCATGTTTTAACTTATCAATCTAATGAATTTTCAAGAAGATGTGAGTGTATAACCCTTACTAACAATATGGTAACTTCGGAGGCTTGGTTGTTTTGTTCTGTTTTTTGGAAAAGTCAATAACAGTCTGCATTAGTCTTATCTTCTACCTTGGTTCTCCCTGTCCCGTCCACAGTTGTTTATTCACCTTCTATGAACATTTGGTGCTTACATGCAAACACATGCACAGTTGTTCTCCTGTCCTGTTTTCCTATGATTACTCACTTGCATTAAAGGACTGTATGATGAGTAGAGCTTATTTATTTGGTACTGTTTCCTTAACCAGAATTGTATTAGCTAATCTCTTGCATTAGCTTCAGCGATCTAAATTTTTGTTTGAATTTTATCTATAACTCACTCCCTGGATAAAAGAGCTAATGAAAACGTTTTTGTTAGAGACATGCTGCCTTTATCACTGAAATAAAAATAAAAATAAATTAGCTTCTAGAAAGATTATCAAGTATTCGCTATATGGTAAGAAGCAGAAAGTCTATCTCTTCCCAAAACCTCCCATCAATAACCATAAAATCACTTTTGCTTCTACTTCAAGTGCCTTTTATAGTATAATGCCCTGAGTTTTCAAGTGGCGCTTAGCCTACCAAGATAGATTTTCTCAGAGCAGAATATGAGCTTTTGTCAACTTTTCACACAAACTGCAGTTGCACCATCTCATTACAATCATGGGTCTTTCCATTGTGAGTGATACATTAAAGTCACATTATACATTTGAAGAAGTCTTCATGAAATAATACATCTTTTCTTATGTAAATTACCAGAGATGCTGAGAAGAAAAAACTCGTTGAAGATAAATTTTAAAGATTTTCTGCTCCTATTTGCCAATAATTGTTAGTCTTCTTGTACTTTGCAATGTAAATGTAAATGAAGTTCTTGCTGTCATGGAGCTTATGTGCTCTTGGGGGAGAGAGACAATAAACAATTAAATTATCAATTAATGTGTGTGTGAATATAAAATGCATATGCATGCATACATATCATATAATACATATGCATACACATCTTGAGTATATATATGCATACATAGATATATACATATCCATCAACTCATATCATATGTATGCATACATATTGTGTATGTGTGTGGAGGCGTGTACCAGATAACATTAAATGATTTACAAAGAAATTTAAAGTGGACAACAGAAAATGAACTGTGCCTGCTTTTCTCAGAAAGCACCTTCTCACATGCTATGTGGAGGCAGCAGTGAGGAACTGTAGGGAGGGAAGAGGGCCTCCTTCGCTCCACCTGCTTGGCCTCCTCTATTCATGTATGTGGTAGGGTGCTTATTGGAGATTAACAGAAAGCTACCCTGACTCTCCTTTTTCCTTTTTATTCTACCTCCAGAGAGCAGAAATTGTTGTGTTCTTCCTCATAACTGAAGATCCAGTATTCCTAGCACCTTATGATGCTACGCCCCATTTCTGTCTTTTATGACAATTTCAATGGCAAACTGGAGGAAGGGGAAGGAGACACTATGGCCAGCCACCCTCTTAATTAAATATTTCAGTATTCCTTTGAATATTCTGAGTGAAACCATTCAAGCAAATGACAGACTGTGAAAATGGCCTGTGTATTTAGTTTGAAAACAAATATACATTATCACAAATCATGTTTGTACCCTAGTCAAATGTCTGCTAGGCTACTGCAATTAGTGATACCGGTACGTAACCAAGGCCAGCACTTGTGGTCTCAGTAGAGAGCAAGTGTTGTACTGGAATGGTAAGCACTATTTCTGATTGCTTCAACACTTAATAATGGCTCCTGCCAAAAAGAAGAATGTGTTACTATGCAACTTTCCTCTTCCCACATTTAAATTAACATTAGAAAGAAGACCCTATCTTAAGTCAAACCACCTTCAGTGACGCATTTTGTGCTGCCCCCAATTCCAGTAGAGGGGGTAGAGGAAACTCTCCCAGCCACAGCTGAAAATACCTTCACACAAACGTCCTTGGATTGCCAAGGGCCTACTGGAAATCCCCACCTTCCTTTCCCACAGGTATCTTGAACTCAATATGACTAAAACAAATCATTATTTTTTCCCCCCAAAACTACCCCTTCTCTACATTTCCCTTCTCAGTGAATAGGACCAGCATCTATCAAGCTACCCAAGCCAGAAACCTCATTGTCATGCTAAAATTGTTCCTCTTTCTCACCTGTCTCCATCCGTCATCCCCAATACCTGCTGCTTCAATCCCCTAAAGTCAGCTCACATGTTTTCTCTCATCCCGTGGACATTTTGGCACATTGTTAGTTTCTCACCTAATACTTATTCCCTTATCCCTTTCATTCTTCTAACAGAACCATGATTTTATTCAGGTAGAAGGTCATAGGCTTCAAGGAAAGCTGGGTCTCTCCTTGGCCCTAGTGTGTGAGTTTTAATTTATCCTAACCAGCACTGTACAGTGGAACTTTCTGCAAGGGTGGGAATGATTTATAATCTGTGCTGTTCGATATGGTGGCCACTGACTATGTGTGACTGTTACACATTTGGATTGTGACTACAGCAAATGATGCACAGAATTTTTAATTGTATGTAATTCTATTCAATTTAAATTTAAATAGTCACATGTGACTAATGACATTATTAGGCAGTGCATATAACAATCAGGGCGTTTCCTTATCACTCACCAGTAATTCGTGCAGGAAGGGACGTTTGACAGAATTTTGGCTGGGTTAGATATGAGAAAGAGTCTGCCAGAGAACATCTGGCAAACTTCCCTTTCTTAAAAAGAGATAAAAGAATGGGACATTCTTCTCTACTCTGGATGTTGTATAAAGATATGATACTTAAAGCTTTTACAGCCATCTTAAAGACATGAGGGGACAAGCTTCAGGACAAATGCCTACATCCTGAGGAGGTCCAAGGAAAAGATGGAAATCCAAGTGCTCAATCGCATCTAAGTAAGCTGCTGAGTGAACAGCATTGGAATTTCTTTTATTCTGGAATTATTTGTGTGAGATAATAAACGTCCATATTTTAAAACCTGTTGACTTGGCATTTCTGTATCTTTAGTTAAAAAACATCCTCAGTATTGAGACATATTTTTTTAATTCAGTACTTCACCATTTTTTTACTCTAATTGATGCAATTGCCTCCTTCCTGACATCAATTCCTTCAATTCTATCATTCAAACATCTTTTATGTTTTTTCCTTGTGAAGTATTTTTCTTCACAAGACTTCACATGGTTTATAACTACATATTTAATGGTGTAACTGTGTGCTTTTTTTTTTTGTCAGAAAGAAATTTTCTTTATTTTCTTTCTTTTTTTTTTTTTAATTTATTTTTTTAATTTCAGAATATCATGGGGGTACAACACTTTGGCCATACACATTGCCCCCGTTCTGCCCGTGTCAGAGCCACAATTGTGGTCGTCTCCCAAACTGTGCTCCCCACATCCATTCAGTGAGAGTTTTTCCCATCCCTTCCACCCCCCTCCCGCCCGCCCGCCCTCAGATGAATGTTATTGCCCTGTGTGATGTAAGTGTTCATCAGTTAGTACCAGTTTGATGGTGAGTACCAGTGGTGCTTGTTTTTCCAATCCTGTGACACTTCGCTTCGAAGAATGGGTTCTAGCTCCGACCAGGATAATACCAGATGTGTTAATTCACTATTGTTCCTTATTGCTGAATAATACTCCATGGTATACATATACCACATTTTATTGATCCACTCGTGTATTGATGGGCACCTGGGTTGTTTCCACAACTTTGCAATTGTGAATTGTGCTGCTATGAACATTCGAGAGCAGATGTCTTTATTATAAAATGTCTTTTTTTCTTTTGGATAAATACCCAGTAGTGGGATTGCTGGGTCAAATGGTAATTCTATTTTTAATTCTTTGAGGTATCTCCATATTCTTTTCCATAGAGGTTGTACTAATTTGAAGTCCCACCAGCAGTGTATGAGTGTTCCTATCTGTCCACATCCCCGCCAACATTTGTTATTTGGGGATTTTTTGATATGAGCCAATCTCACTGGAGTTAAGTGATATCTCATTGTGGTTTTGATTTGCATTTCCCTGATGATTAGAGAAGTTGAGCACTTTTTTTATATGTTTGCTGGCCATCATTCTGTCTTCTTTGGAAAAGTTTTTGTTCATGTCATGTCCTTTGCCCATTTTTTAATAGGGTTGTTTGATTTTTTCTTGTTGATTTTCCTAAGTTCTGTATAGATTCTGGTTATCAGCCCTTTATCAGAGGTGTAGCATGCAAATATTTTCTCCCATTCTGTAGGTTGTCTGTTCACTCTAGTGATAGTTTCCTTGGCTGTGCAGAAGCTTTTCAATTTGATCAGGTCCCATGTATTTTTGTTGCTGCTGTGATTGCTTTGGGGGTCTTCTTCATAAATTCTTTGCCTAGGCCAATGTCCATAAGAGTTTTTCTAACGTTTTCTTCGAGAATTCTTATGGTTTCATGTCTTAGGTTTAGATCTGTTATCCATTGTGAATTGATTTTTGTGAGAGGTGAGAGGTGTGGGTCCACTTTCAGTCTTCTACATATGGCCATCCAATTTTCCCAGCACCATTTGTTGAATAGGGATTCTTTTCCCCATTGTACGTTTTTCTGGAATTTGTCCAAGATCAGGTGACTGTATGAGGTTGGTTTTATATTTGGGTTCTCAGTCCTG
Source organism: Daubentonia madagascariensis (assembly GCA_023783475.1). Taxonomy (NCBI): domain Eukaryota; kingdom Metazoa; phylum Chordata; class Mammalia; order Primates; family Daubentoniidae; genus Daubentonia; species Daubentonia madagascariensis. The sequence continues at coordinate 14,389,891 of JAKFHU010001684.1, read as the reverse complement.
TTCCATTGGTCTACGTGTCTGTTCTTGTGCCAATACCATGCAGTTTTGGTTACTATAGCCTTGTAGTATAGTTTGAAGTCTGGTAGACAGATGCCTCCCAATTTGTTCTTTTTGCTTAAGATTGCTTTGGCTAGACGGGGTCTTCTCTGGTTCCACACGAAGCGTAGAATTATTTTTTCTAGATCGGCAAAAAATGATGTTGGTAATTTGATAGGGACTGCATTGATTCTGTAAATCAATTTAGGTAGCAAAGCCATTTATACTATGTTGACTCTGCCTATCCAAGAGCATGGTAGGGCTTTCCATCTATTTACATCCTCTGCAATTTCCTTTCTCAGTGTTTCATAATTCTCTCTATATAGGTCTTTGACCTCCTTAGTTAGATATATTCCTAAATATTTAATTTTCTTTGTTGCTATTGTGAAAGGTATTGCATCTTTAATTTGTTTCTCAGCTTGATTGTTATTAGCATATATGAAGGCTATGGATTTGTGTGTATTAATTTTGTATCCTGAGACTTTGCTGAATTCATTTATCAATTCCAGTAATCTCTTGGTTGAATCTTTGGGGTTTTCTATGTAAAATATCATATCGTCTGCGAATAGTGAAAGTTTGACCTCTTCTGCCCCTATCTGGACGCCCCTGATTCCTCTGTCTTGTCTAATTGCTGTGGCCAGGACTTCCAGCACTATGTTGAAAAGAAGTGGAGATAGTGGGCACCCTTGTCTGGTGCCAGTTTTAAGGGGGAATGCCTTCAATTTTTCCCCATTCAGTATGATATTGGCTGTGGGTTTATCGTATATGGCTTTAATAGTTTCTAGGAATGAGCCATCTATGCCTATATTGTTAAGAGTTCTTATCATAAAGGGTGCTGGATTTTGTCAAAAGCCTTTTCTGCATCTATTGAAAGGATCATATAATCTTTGTTCTTGCTTTTATTTATATGGTGAATTACATTTATAGATTTGCGTATGTTGAACCATCCCTGCATCTCGGGAATGAAGCCCACCTGATCGTGATGGATTATTTTTTTGATGTACATTTGAATTCGGTTTGCAAGGATTTTATTGAGAATTTTTGCATCTATATTCATAAGGGATATTGGTCTGTAGTTTTCTTTTTTTGTTGTGTCCTTTCCTGGCTTTGGTATCAAGGTGATATTGGCTTCGTAGAATGAGTTTGGGGAGGATTCCATCCTTCTGGTATTTTCAAATAATTTCTGCAGTATAGGCACCAGTTCTTCTTTGTAGGCTTGGTAGAATTCAGGTGTGAACCCGTCTGGTCCGGGACTTTTTTTTTTGGGTAGATTTTTAATTACTGCTTCAATTTCGGTGCCTGATATTGGTCTGTTTAGAAATTCTGTTTCTTCCTGGTTGAGCCTAGGGAGGTAGTGTTCTAAGAATTTGTCCATTTCCTCCACGTTTTCGTGTTTGTGGGCATAGAGATTTTTGTAGTATTCAAAGATGATGTTTTGTATTTCCATGGTATCAGTTGTGACTTCTCCTTTTTCATTTCTAATTGAGCTTATTAGAGTCCTTTCCTTTCTGCTTCTGGTCAACCTGGCAAGTGGCCTGTCTATTTTGTTTATCTTTTCAAAGAACCAGCTTTTCGTTTCATTGATCTTCTGTATTGTTCTTTTGTTCTCGATTTCATTTAATTCTGCTCTAATTTTGGTTATTTCTTTTCTTCTGCTGGTTTTAGGATTGCTTTGCTCTTCCTTTTCCATTTCCTTAAGATGATTCATTAGTTTACTGATTTGTGACTTTTCTGTCTTTTGGATGTGGGAATTTAGGGTGATAAGTTTTCCTCTCAGGACTGCTTTTGCTGTATCCCACAGATTTTGATAACTTGTGTCCCCATTATCGTGTAGTTCGAAGAATCTTTTGATTTCATTTTGAATCTCCTCTTTGACCCAATAATCATTCATCAGTAGATTGTTTAGTTTCCAAGTTTTTGGAGGAAGATGTGAGTTTCTGTTGGAATTGATATCTAATTTTATTCCGCTGTGGTCTGAAAAGATACATGGTATGATTTCTATTTTTTTGAATTTGTTTCAATCTGTTTTGTGGCCTAGGATGTGGTCAATTTTAGAGAAAGTTCCATGAGCTGATGAGAAGAATGTATATTCAGTGTTATTTGGGTGGAGTGTTCTGTAGATATCTGTTAGGCCCAAATGTTCTATAGTCCTGTTTAGGTCTTTTATTTCTCTATTTGTTTTTTGTTTGGAGGATCTGTCCAGTTCCGTCAGTAGGGTGTTGAAGTCCCCTGCAATTATGGCATTCCTGCTTATTATGTTGTCTAGATCTAGCAGCATTTGCTTTATGTACCTGGGTGCTCCTGTGTTGGGTGCATAAATGTTTAGGATTGTTAAATCCTCTTGTGAAATTTTTCCCTTCACCGCTATATAGTGTCCATTTTTGTCCTTCTTTACTTTTACTGCTTTAAAGTTTATGTCATCTGAAATGAGGATGGCTACTCCGGATTTCTTTTGGTTTCCATTAGCCTGAAAAATTGTATTCCATCCTTTCACCTTGAGTCTGAATGCGTCTTTGTGTGTAAGGTGTGTTTCCTGAAGACAACAGATACTTGGTTTGTGTTTTTTAATCCATTCAGCCAGCCTATGTCTCTTCAATGGGCAGTTCAAGCCATTTACATTTATTGAGAGAATTGATATTTGGGGTAAATTTCTGATTATTCTGTTGGGTGGTATCTTTTGTTTTACCTCTTGCGTCATTGTGGAATCTGGTTTCTGGGGTTTTAGCCTTTGCATAGTTTTACATAGGTGGGTGTCTGTTGCTCTGTTTAGTGTATAATGCAGGTCTAAGCATTTCTTGCAAGGTCGGTCTGGATTTCGCAAATTCTATCAGTGATTGCTTATCTGGAAAGGTCTTTATTTCTCCCTCATATAAGAAGCTTAGTTTGGCAGTATACAGAATTCTGGGTTGACCTTTGTTTTGTTTTAGGAGATTGATGATGTCTCCCCATTCCCTTCTGGCTTCTAAGGTTTCAGCTGAGAAATCTGCAGTTAATCTGATGGGTTTCCCTTTGTAGGTTACCTCATTTTTTCGTCTTACAGCTCTGAGGAGTGCCTCTTTTGTGTTTACTTTGGTCAGTCTAATAATTATGTGGCGTGGTGAATGCCTTTTCACGTTGACTCTCCAGGAGTCTGTGTGCTTCTTGTACTTGGATGTCGAGATTTCTGGCTAAGCCATGGAAATTTTCCTCTATTATCCTTCAAATAAATTTTCCAGCCCATGCGAATTTTCTTCCTCTCCCTCAGGGATACCTATTATCCTTATGTTTGGCCTCTTTACATAATCCCACATTTCTTGTATGCTTTTTTCCTGCCTCTTGTTTTTGTGTTCTTTCTCTTTGGCTGATTTATTTAGCACATAGGAGCTGTCTTCTAGCTCTGAAATTCTTTCCTCTGCATGGTCCAGCCTATTTTTAAGGCTTTCCACTGTGTTTTGTAGATCCTTGAATGCTTCTTTCATTTCTAGGATTTCTATTTGATTTTTCTGTAATATTTCTATTTCTTTGGAGAATTTTTCATTCATTTCTTGCATTTTTCTTGTGGTTTCTTTGTGCTGGGATTCAATTTTCTCTTGAATTTCATTGAGCTTTCTTATAATCCATAAACAAAATTCCTCTTCTGTCATTCTACCCATTTCATTTGGGTTGGTATCCATTGCTGAGGAACTGATATTTTCTTTTGGGGGTGACTTTTCACTCTGATTTTTCATGTTCCCTGAGTTCTTTCGCTGTTTTTTTCTCATCTGGCCTCTTGGTCGAGAGCTGGGGGTGTTAGAGTTAGTTTATGGCCCTGTCACCAGGCCCACAATTATTGTTCCTTGGCAAAGCCAGGGAGAGAAGTAGTGGCCTGTATTGCCTTAGGTGTATTTTAGCAAGTTTGTTGGATCTTGAGTTAACTCTGACCTGTGGTCTTCTCCTCTTCCCAGTGGAGTGTGGTGAGAATGACCTCCCAGCTTGGGCTCTGAGCTAATGGATTGTACTTGAGGATATGAATCCTCCGCTCCCTATTAGCTAGGTATTCTGTTATGTCCGTGGCAGACTCTGATTCCCCAGTTGGGGTATGCATAAGCCCCGTGCTTTGGGAGGGGCCTTGTAGCTCCTAGGGGTTACTTTGACCCTGCTCCTCCTGAAGTTCTGGTAGAAACACAATTTTCTTTGGCTGCAGTGTGAGAGCTGAGTTGGGAAAATTCTACACAGCTCAGAGGTTGCTCATCTAGCCACGTGTGGCTGCCTTTCTGATGTGTGTCTCCGCGTGATACTGGTTGATAGGGGGATCTCCAATTGTGCACCCCTTTTCCACCACTAGACCTCAAGGCGAGGCGGGTGGCCGTCTCTATCCCCAGCAGTCTCCACCGGGGGGTGTTTCCATGGGGAGGGGGGAGTAGTGGCCGCTGGAAGCGCTCTTGGATGGCGCGAAATTCCCTATTGAAGTGGCCAGGATTATGGGGAGCTGCTCTGGTTCAGCCTGTGGCTCTTGAGGTATTTGGTTGTCGTGGGAACCAGCAGTTATACCAAATGAGTCACTATGGCCAGCAACCTTCAAAATGATCGATCTCTGGGGTACAGGAGGGCTGGGACCTGAGGGGCGGGCACTAGGACCGGCACGGAGCGGAGTTGTCGGAGGCCAGAGCCGGGGTAGCAGAACCAGATGGACGAGCTGCAAACTGTTTCCAATACTCAAAGGTCCCACCGCTACAGTTCCGGGATCTCGTCCCACCTGGAACCCACGGATGCAGCTGTCCCTGGCCACCACAGGCAAAGCCTGTCTCACCCCAGCGGAGAAGCCCCGGGCCGGGGCGGGGCGGAGCTAGAGACGCGGCTCACGGCTCTGCCCGGGCGGCTGTAAAGATGGCGGCCGCCGCCAGCCTGGCGCACAGCCGGGCTCCGATCGCGCCGGGAGCGCAGTTTTTCTCCGCCGGTAGTTGTTAGCAACCTCTAAGGGCGTGTCCCGCTCTCCGATAAACTCCTGGGCCCAGTCCCGCTGACTTCTAGTGGCGCAGTGCTGGCCTGCGGGTTCCCGCGCACTGTCCCGGGAAGCTGAATCTCGGTCCCCGCCCAGTTCCTCCCCAGCCCTTGGCAGTCTCTGTATATTGTAGGTGCGAGTTGTGTCTGGCTCTGGCTACTTCCTCCTCCTCTCCACAGGACTCGCCGGCCCGAGCAACCGCTCTGTCCCAACTCTGGGCTTGTCCCTGACTGCGTGTATGGGGAGGCGCGTAACCGCTTGGGGGGCAGGTCGCGCTGCGCCGACCTGGCGAGCGCGTCCTTCCCGCGCTCTGGGCTCTATTGTGCTCCGTGCGCCCTCCGATCTTTGTGAAAATTTTGTACCTGTTTTCTTGGGCTGGGCGTTTGGCGTTGTTTCTCTGTCATTCGCAATGCTGTTTTCAGAGTGAGCGGTCCGCGCTCGCAGGCAGCCGCTGGCGTTCTTCACCTCCTTTCCTGGGAGCGGTACGGTGGGAGGGCCCTATCACACCGCCATTTTTTTGGGCTCCTAACTGTGTGCTTTTTGATTGCCTATCTCCACACCAGCCTTTAGCCGCTGGACAACAGGCATCATGTATGTTTGTCTCACCATTGTATATTATCATTGCTTAGCACACATATTAGCAAATAGATGCTGAATCAATTAATTAGTTAATGAATTAATACAAAGTACAGTTCTGATCATAATTCTGCTTTTTAAAAAAATGCTTCTATTTTCCCACACAGATCACAGGATGCATTCTAAATTTCCTAATCTAACATTTGAAGATATTCATTATCTGGCTGGACCTAGCTTTTTAGCATGTTCTCCTATCACTATGCCTACCCATAGCTTCATGTTCAGATTCAGAAGTAATAACTACTCCCCCTTCTCAGATTATCCAAGAATAGCTCAGAGACATTTAATGAGCGATTCTGCAGGCTGTTTAGGCAATTTCCATGCAGCTAATTTATTCATATGTGAGGGACTTGGCTGGTAGACTGAGTCAAGAAAAAAAGACAAAAATAGGATTTATAGGAGGGAAAAAGGAGGGGGGACTGCATATAGGCTGAGAATAGTGAACCTCTTTTACACATTTTTTTAATTAAACTGATTATTTGGCAGCTAACAGAGAGGACAATGTGGACTACTCAAGACTAAGGATATAAAGAAAACATTTTCATTTGCTGATGATTGTCTAAAAAACTTTGATAGTTTGGTTGCAGAAAAAGTGTGACAAGCTCTCCATGTAATATTAGCTAGGGTCCTCTCAAGGGTATCTCAACCTTAGTAAATCCAACTTGCCACCATTTCTCTAATCAGAATTTATCAAAATTCATTCTTAATCTCTCTTTCTATGGAGAAGATACAACTATCCTTCTAATTCCAATTATTTTCACTTGTAGATTTTGGATATTAGATACCTGAATTCTAAATCTCTGTGTCATCCTACACATATTTCTTCTTAGAACATGCAACATTGTTCTGCAAACTTTTATTGAACAACCCTATATGTCAAGAATTCTACTTGGTGCTGTGGGATGCAACAGTAAACTAGGTAGATTCAGCCACTTACAACTTATAGGTGAATACATCCCATTTAAAAGACAATTGAAATTGAAAAAAAAAAGCTGTAATGTCACATTGTTACAATCTATTAGTAGCAGCAGTGTAATTGCAGTTAAATGCTGAGAAATAGCAATTAGCAAGAAATTTTCAGTCTGATCAAAAGAAAAAACTGAACTGCTAGTCAGCAAAAAAAAAAAAAAAAAACTAATTCCAGGGCTTATTAAGTAGTTGAGCCTCCTCCAGCTAAGCTTTTCTTAACCTGAGTTCCACGTAGAAACAGCATTCACAGACAGCTTCATGAGGTTCATAAACTAGCCGAAAGCCTGGTTCTTGATACGTGATGTGTAAATGATTGTTATTCTTCTCCAAATTGTTCTTTACTACAAGTTCTGGTAAGTGTTGGGCAAAAGGTATCTATCAGGTGCTGCCAAATCCTCCACTGAGAGTTTCTTAATCAATCGAGCACCATCTAGGGAGCACTAGTTTTCTCAGAATTTATAAAACTAGATACACTTCACTCAAAGCCATCCCACATATGTTATTGCCCTCATATTTTCTTTCAATGTTTTATTTGTAAAATCAATTTTGTGTTATTTTGAAGTTTTTTGTTATTATGATAGGTGGTATTATTTGTTCACAATCCTTTGTTCCAATTCCAACTTTTTCAAACTTCCTTCTAGTCAGAATATGCTTTTCTTTATTTGTATTTTTTATATTTTAGAGACAGGGTCTTGCTCTGTTGTCCAGGCTGGCATGCACTGGCATGATTATAATTCATTATAACCTTGAACTCCTGGGCTCAAGGGATACTCCCACCTCAGCCTCCCAAGTAGTCAGGACTATAGGTGAGCACCACCATGCCCAACTAATATTTTTATTTTTATTTTTGTAGAGGTAGAGACAGGGGTCTTACTATGTCATCCAGGCTGGTCTCGAACTCCTGGCCTCAAGCAATCCTCCAAACTTGGCCTCCCAAAATGCTGGGATTACAGGCATGAGTCACTGCACCTGGCTTTTCTACTCACTGGCTTTGGCATTGGCCATGTAACTGACTTTGGCTAATGGGACAGGAGCAGATGGGCCTCATACCATTTTTGAGCAGAAATTTTAAATGTACTTTTGCCGTTTGCCTTTGTCCCTTGAGCTTCTGCCTTCTAAAAGAAGACCATGCTGAAAAAGATCATGACTCAGATAATGGCTGTTCCTTCACTCTGAAATCTGGAATAACAGCCATGTGGAGCCAAGGCCAGCCAAGGGCAGTAAAACTCAGCTAAACTCAGCAGTGTCATGGCTGACCAACAGCTCTCATGAAACTTGAGTGAGAAATAAATATAAATATTTGTTGTTATTAAAATAAGCCAGTGAGATTGTGGAGGTGTTTGTGCTACAGTGAAAAGTAACAAAACCTTCCATTTTAAAAAAATTTGCTAGTCAAATTAGGTAAGTGTTATGCTTCATTAAAATCCATTTTCTTCACACAAATTTTATACATAATTTGGGTTGGTTAGCAGTGCAACAATTCTTTGCAAGCCGGCCTAATACAGGCCCTCCCCCTTTTTTAAATGATCTAGTGTTCAAGGAGAAAATTTTGATTTATGAGCCTTTGAGACAATGTTAAATTCCAGGAATATAATATTTTGAGGTATTTAATGCAATCAAGATAAAAGAATCACATTGCATTCTTAAGATATATGCTTTCTACCAACTTCCTCCAAATAAGCACCTTCTAATGCCTAATAAACCCTTCCCTTGGCCTGGTCTTAATCCTTCAAATCTTGAGATCAGTCAACTCCCTCCTAAACCTTCTTAGTTTCTCTCTAGGAAATCATGAAATTGACCATATGAACATTTTCCACTTCCTTATCTTCCCTAACCAGCAGAGAAAGGTAATATCTTTTAAGTGGTGACAAAGGGTTGAAGTATTGAAGTATTTTAGTGAGGCAATAGCTCTGCAAAAGCCACCCATCAAAATACCCATGAAACACAAACCTCCCTGTAATTAGTCATCAGAAATAATAGATCGTCATCACGCCAGCCTTTACAGTCTCTGGCAGCACTGACCTGAAACATCCCCTCCTCTCCTGCTCCCTCACTCCCCGTCTCCTGTGACTGCCAATCAAAGGGAGACAGCCCTGTCAGACAGCTGAGCTGACTCAGCAAGCATGGAAACAAGACCTGCAGATACTTAACGTTTAATCACATAAAATGCCCCAGAAAAGCGAGACCAAAACATGGCAAAAGTTAGCCTAAAACCAATAGAAATGGGAACCTCTAAATTCACATCGATACTCCTCTTAGGACCTAGGAAAATGGTCAAAATACCTACTGTTTAGAGACCTGGGCATTGTTTTTCTTCCCTTTGTTCCCCACAAATTCCCTTTCATCTTCCTTTATAAAACTTTCATGGGAATGCTAGTGAGTGACTTAAGAAACTGAGTTCTCCAGCTATAAACAAATACACACAGTGTGAATGCAAACTGACTCCCTTCTGGTGGGTCTTTATGCGGGGGGCATTGCCCCCCAGCCATTCTGTCCTGCTGGACTGAAGCCTGCAGAGGGAGGTGGAAATTTGCTTTGAAGTCTGACACACTGCCTCAAAAGTCTCTTCCAGGGTGCACTACCTCAGGACAATCTGATGTGTATATGAACACTATTAAATACACACTCCTTTGTTGTGGTTATCATGGTAATTTTAAACGGAAAGATGTTCACAGCAGGGATCTTTAGGGTTGATATTCTAATGATTCCTTTGAGGAACTGAGACAAGATTTAAAAGAGGCTAGATATAAAACCAACACTCCTGACAGTACACCTAATTTTGACCTTGACTTATTTTGCAACCTAAGGCTAGTGACAAAACCTCTCAATCTCTGCAAGGAAGCTATAAAATTTTGATGAGATGCTATTTTGCAGAAATTCTGAAAAATTAACCCTTACCTAATTTTTGCCTTTCTCTTTCCCAGGTATGATGCAATTAACCACACTAAGGTCCAGCCTTCGTCCCTGCCCTCTGACTTTCACACACGCGCGTGCACGTGTGCACACACACACTTAAGAGTTCAGTACTGTCACTGACAGCCCGGCACTAATCCACAGGGCCGCATCAGAAGACTGAGGGCAAGTGGTTGAGAAGAGTGGGGGAAATTTTAAAGAGACAGGAAACATTTTTGCCGTTTTTTAAAGGCCATTCTCTCTGTTACATTCTGATACAAATTTTCTTGAGCAAACGGAAAAGAAAGTAGTAGAATAACTTGCATACAGGGGACGGAGCCTAAGTCCCAGGTCATGAAGGTTAGTTTGTCAGTAGTGAATGCCGCCCATCGTGTGCAGGGTAATAAAAGATTTGAGAGGCACTGCTCTTATGTATGAATATCAGAACTGTTTCCAAACCCTTTCAGAAACAAATCATTATGCCTCTTACCCAGGTTAACCTCCAGATGTAACAAAGAGTATTATACAAATCCCTGGGCATAAAAAACAGCACACCATTCATTTCCAAATGCCATTTTCTACTCTCATAAAGGTTTTCACCTTTAAAAAATATTACACATGGTTTACATGTTCATTGTTTAATGTTGGAACAATAAATATAAGCATGAAGAGCATGAAATAATCACTTATATCAATGTTCAAATATAACTTTTATTAACATAATTAATTTGATATATATAATCTATTATATATTAAATGACATAAAATCACGCTACTTTTTTGTAACCTACTTTAAGCATTTAACAGCGATAATTTTAAAAATATTTACATAAAAACAATATATTAATTTTATAAGCTACACTTTACTTACAAAACCTAAAGTGACCAAGTGAAGTATTTGAGAAAAGAAAAAACTTAAAATGCACATTAGAATATGTGCTTATTAAAGAGTAATATTTCAACATATTTCATTACCTTGTAAATCATCATCCTCAACTTAACATTATACAAGGGAACTATAGTTACTGTTCAGTATCAAAGTAATAGGAAGCTTGACCACAGAAAATAAAATGCATCTAAATTAATAAAGGGCAGAACTAACCGTATTAGGCTGATAGGACTGCCATAACAAAATACCATGGACTGGGTGGCTTAAACAACAGACATTTATTTTCTTACAGTTCTGGAGGGTAGAAGTCCAAGATCAAGGTGCTGATGGCATGAGTCCCTCCTGAGTCTTCTCTCCTTGGCTTACAGATGGACTTGTCACTGTGTCCTCTCCTGGCCTTCCCTCTGTGTTTGCACATCTCTGTTGTCTCTTTCTCTTCTTATAAGGGCACCAGTCTTATGAGATTGGGGCCCCATCCTTATGACCTCATTTAACCTTAAATTAACCTCGTTAAAGACCCTATCTCCATATACAGTCACATTGTGGGTTAGGGCTTCAACGTATGAATTTGGGGAAGAGGGGACACAATTCAGTCCATACCACTAATTTGATTCTAATGTCTAGTAAAATAAATAAATACACGTTTGAAGGGCTGCAAGTTTGTGTTTTATATTCTACATTTTTTCCTGGAGCAAATAGTTGTGGTTGACTCAATTGCCAGTAAAAGGCAGCATCTGTATAGGAAAGGATTACAGAGCTAATACTATAGTTTTAATATAGCTATCTCAACAGCTTCTTGCCAGGAACCTAATAATTCCTTGTAGTGACATGAAAACCTCTTGGTTGATTGACAGGTCTTTTTCTTTGGTTCATGGTATTGTTAATTTTTCATAATGATTTTTCCTGCAAGCTACAAAGAAAAAAAAAGAATCCTCAGACTCAATGTAAATAACCAAGGAATATTTGTATTTGCCTATAAGCAGAAGTCTTAAAAATAATTTTTAGATTGTGCAATTCAGAAGATCAACAAAATTTCATTAGGAAAAGAGTTTCAATTATTAGCTTTGCTGAATTGAACATGTTGGCTCCTTTATGGTCACAAAATGGCTGCTTTATTTTCAGACACCACGTGCAAACACAGCAATGTCCAGGGAAAGAGGAGGAAAGTGTCACAGGCCTATACCAAAGCCCGTCCCTGGTTAGGGGAATGGGACAATCATGACTGGTTTATTCTAATAATGTTTCACTCACTGCCTGCGGCGGGAACTGTTGTCCCAGCTTCCACCCCACTGCAGCAGGTAGCTCTGCTGGGAAGGGTGGGGAATTACACAAGAGAAGACGTCTATTAGAAAGGAGGAAATGTGAGTGGTTGATGTCTGCTGTAGTGTCTGCTGCATCCAACAACTTTATGTTGCTCCCTAGATGCCCAACACCCTGTGTGGGAACACAACCTGCACTGCCCAACCCCCACGCCAAAATATTTCATCTTACAAACTATGAAGATCCTCATTTCTGAAGACAGGATCCGAGTCAGACTCTATGAAGTATTGTGCTAGGCATGCAAAGGGACCACATAACATTCACTTATGTAACAATCATATATTAAACAATTGTAGTGACACATTTTGTAATAATGCTGAAGTCGTTGGCTTCAGGTACTTTATGAACTATTGGGAAGGATAGGCATAGAAACTGTCTCAGTCCGTTCTGGCTACTAGAACAAAATACCATAAACTAGGTCACCAGCAGATTCGGTGTCTGATGAGGGCCTGATTTTTGGTTCACAGATGAAGCCTTCCAGCTGTGTCCTCACATGGTGGAAGGAGTAAATGAGCTCCCTTGCACCAATTCTAAAATGGCACTAATCTCATTCATGAGGGCTCCAGCCTCATGATCTAATCACCTCACAAAAATCCCATCCCCTAATACAGCCACCTTAGATATTAGGATTTCAACATATGAATTGGTGGGGACACAAATATTCAGACCACAGCAGAAACAAATAACAGTTGTTTTTTCAACTATTAATAAAATAATAATCATAATAAATTACCGACAAAATAATAATAATAAATGATCAGTGCTTATACAGTGTTATCAATATGCCACGAAATATTATCCTAAGTACTTTACATAAAATAAGCATTTAGTCCCTCTAACTGTATGAGATAGACACTATTATTATCTTCGTTTTACAGAGGAGAAAACAGGCTTAGAGAGGCATAACCACTTGGTCAAAGAGGCATAATAACTCACCTGAGATATACCATTTATAAGTAAAAGAGCTATATCTGAACCTAGGTGGTTTGGCTCCAGAGTCCATCTTATTAACTACTACAGTGTACTCTTTCTCTGCGTATAGCAAGGTTTATGTGAAAATAAAGGTGATGGCATAAAAGACAAGGGATTGAGGAATTGGAATACATGAAGTTGAGCAATGTCTAGTTCATGGAGGCTATTAGTCTGCTTTCCTGATAATGTAGAAATATCATTCTTCATCCAGAAATCCATATATGTAGGAAATGATATTTTGAAACCCAGGGTCAAATATCCCCAGTCACATTATACAATCACTCTTCTCCTGGATCTGGACACGTCTGCAAGTCACTGCTAGGATGATATAATCGGATCTTTATCACCTTGGGACCCCTCGTCTCTCTTCCTTCTCCTCTTGCATCCTGGAAAGTCTTCCTAACTCTGAGAGAAGAGCTCTATTCTCATTCTGGCTTTTCTTAGGCACTGTGGTTATACTTTCAAATACTTTTCTTTATTTTATCTCCATGAAAATTATTTGAAATTGCCTGAAAGACTCAGAATTTTACAAACAAATCCAGGAATATTCGCAGGCTACCTCTGTTTTCACCCATGCCAAGTGCCTCCCCTGGAGCAGTGGAGTACAGAGCAGTTCTGCCCACTGAATTCAGGGAAAAGACTAAGAAAATTAAGAGGAAAACACATAAGTCAAAGCCAAAAGGAGTTTATAGTTTTTGTTACAGCAATGGCGACCTATCAAAAGATTTTAAGCTGATGACTAGTATGATCACAGTGGGGTTAGGGAGATAAATCTAAGGATAGTGTGGAGAAGATTGACCTAGAGGCAAGAAGACCACCAGTGAGCAAGCTATTAGAATAATCCAGGACAGAAGTAACATAGAATGCTGGTAAAGACTGAGAATAAAGGATGCTTAAGAAAGATATTAAGGGATCGTGAAACTAACTTTCACAAAGCTTACAATTTATTTAGGGAGATTATAATAATAATAGTTAGATTTATTAAGCTATTATTACATGCCAGGTTCTCTGCTAAGTGCTTTACATGCAATAATTTTTAAAATCTTATTATTTTCATATCAATTATATAATATATTGAAATGATAATATTTTGCCTATATGGGTTAAATAAACTATACTATCAAAATTAATTTTACTATTTCTTTTTACTTTTACTGTGGCTACTATAAATTTAAAATTACATATGAAACTTGCATTTGTGTGTTTCATTTTCTTTCTGTTAAACAGCACTGATCTAGAATATGTAGCTCAGTCCTTCTCCTAACAGTCCTTTGGTTCCTTCCCTTGACTACAGGGAAGCTTTTTCATCTTTGGAAAAACAAAATAAAAAAATCTTATCCTCAGGCCTATCTCTCTCACCAAGCAATTGCTGGACTTCTTTTTTTTTAATGTATTGGCTAATTCAGGAATAAGGAAATAAGAGAATGTTTTCCTTTCATTGAGAGCCTCCTATGTGCCAGCATTAGGGCTAGCCACTTCATATGTTTCACTAATTCTCACAACAACTGGATAATTTCTGTCAGTCACTCAAATTTACATATGAGGAAATTGAGGCTCCAAAAATTATTCTAAACAGAGTCTGGCTGAAAATAGGTATTTATGAGATAATATTGCAAAAATTCCTGAAGTTATACATCACTCTAAAACTCATCCAAAACTCTTTCATATCCATGATGCTAATTTTTGGCAAAAAATCCTTTATTCTCTCCCTTAAGTTATTGCAACTTATTCAATTTTCAAAGTAAAAATTTTGTCTTTGATCTTTTCTATTTTAATAACATAAATTTTTAGACCTCATATCACTTAAGCTATTATACTTCTGCCAGAGTTGACCACACTCCTATATTTTTCTCCTTCTTTGATTTCAGAAACATTCCTATCACTTGTAAAGGCAGTTACTGACTTGCTACCTATGTAACTATATACTCTTTTACCTTTTATTAAGGCATTGATTACATTATACTATAAGTTGTTTATCTATATTCCTTAACATTAATCTCCTTATGAGTATACATTGTGTTTTAATCTTAATATCCTAAGGATCTAATATAATATTTGAAAACATGGCAAGCATTTGGTAAGCATTGAATTGCAGTGGAAGGACACTCATATTCAATCAATATTATATACGACTTCCAAAATATAAAGGAAAAGGATTAGTCAAAACTATTCCATAGTTTTAAATCTGCATTATTAGAAGAATGGGAGAGTCTTTTACAAGCAGAGAATTTGACGGTGATGTTTTTATTCAAGACAGAAGATAATATTTTGTCTTCAATACATTGCATCTGAAGTAGTGATGAGATATACAAATGAGCATCTAAGTTGGCTATAGTCTGGATTCAGAAATTCTGGTGACATACATATTTAGATGGGCATCAGGGCATAAGAAGCCAAAAGCGATGGCTAAAAAGTCAATGCGTCTACTACAGGCCTGGATCAGAAAAAAAAAACATTACTGATTTTCTTTTGTGCAATGTTCACAGAAAGCCTATGAAATAGGCGTTGCTATTTCACTTTACAGATAAGGAAAGCTTAAGTTGTTCAAGGCTACACAACTATAAGTGACAGAGGCAGGATTTAAATCCAGTCATGTTCCCTGAACTGTCCCAATTCACTTCAGATATGAATCAGAATTGAGAAACATTCTCTTGATCAACACATTTATGTGGCCACATTTTTTTGACCACTCTTGTTTATTAGAATTGAAGGATAAAAATATTTTGTAAAGCTCCCCATTACTGTTCACTTCTAATCACACTTGCTGGAAGTAATCCCTTCATCATTTTGCTGAATATCTTTCCAGAGGTTTAGCAACTTGCTTTTTCTTGTTTATTTAAAAATGTGAATTGAAATCACAGTACATATTTATCTGCCTCATTGTTTTCAATGAATGCCTAACATTTCCTAGTAAATGTAAAAATTTACGGCCAGGCATGGTGGCTCATGCCTGTAATCTCAGCACTTTGGGAGGCCGAGGCCGGAGGATCACTTGAGCCCAGGAGTTTGAGACTAGCCTGGGCAATATAGCGAGACCCTATCTCTACAAAAAATTTTTAAAATTAGCTGGGCGTGGTGGGACATACCTGTAGTCTCAGCTACTCGGGAGGCTGAGGCAGGAGGATCATTTTAGCCCAGGAGTTTGAGGCTGCAGTGAGCTATGATAGTGTCACTACGTTTCAACCTGGGTGACAGAGCAAGACCCTATCTCAAAAAAAAAAAAATTATGTGATTTTTACAATTGATGGATGTCAACTTTATGCTATTAAAATTAACACTACAATAATAATATAATCATTTATGTACATAAATCTTTACACACATGTCTATAAGATAAATTCTTAGAAGTTATATTTCCAGCCCAATTGATGTGAATTTAAAATCATGGCAAATACTACCAATTTACCTTCCCATAAAATCTGCATCAAGGTATGTTCCCACAAACAGTAGATGAAAATGCTCATTTCTGTGGGCATACTTTTAAAGATCCAATCTTATTCTTTCAAGACCATCTTGAGGGTCATTATATGTTGTGCCTCTTCCTGGTAAAAATTTTTTAGGGGGATTCCTATATAAACATTTTGACTCACAAAATCTCAGCATGTTATCCCCATTCTGACAGCCCAATCTCACACTATCCTGGAAAGAAATATCTTGCAGGCTAGTAGAAACAATCTGCTCACTAAGCAACTTTTTTGAGCCAGAACCCTCAATAATCCCCATAGACTCAATCTGTAGTTCCTAGGGGCATCTGATCACCATGAGGGGTAAATGGTCAGAAAACACCCCACAGAGAAGAAACAGGGACCAGAGCCCACATGAACCCTTATCCCAACTCAGAGTACCTTGTACAGAAGGCACTGTAGCTGCCCAGCTGGCCTAGTGTCTGGAAGGGAACTTTAAAATTTTTAAGCAAGGCACCCCAAAAGGTGAGATTCCCTGAGAAGCAATTTGGGTCAGTGCCTCCCTAACCCAATATTTGCCAGGACAGAAGGGTGTTATTGACTACATTAACTAGCAATGAAGTCATGGGAATGAATTCAATCTCTGAAAAAAATATTCAAATACATTCTCTAAACTAAAGGTTGGATAATGGAAAATGTTTACAGATAGGTGAAATAATCTGACAGAGAATTGCAGATTGGTACGTTAGGGATAAAGAGCTCTAAAGAAGTGATTTAAGGGCCTACTCTACTTCTTCCAGAAAAGCACACATATTTCAAAAACACCTTTTTAGAAATAATTCTGCCTACTAGTCTTACTATTTATGACAGAAATTTTGATCTAGTAGGGGGCATGGAAAAATGCCATGGAAGTTTGATTTTATAGAGGTAAAGCCTTTATTATCATCTGGTATACTATACTTTATTAACAGTTTATCTATTTTACCTCCAGGTAGCATCAAAATTTGTGAAATCCATTCATTTCAAACCAGATTCCTTTCATTCAGACTCCCATGATTAAAGACAAAAGCTCTGACAGGTGGAACATAGGCATAGGTCTGGGTCCTCTCTGGTAAATCCATCTTACTTCTTTTCCCATTCTGTCATTCAGTTTGAGATTATATATTGATAATAATGATATGATGGTGACTTAGCTCAGACTGCCATAACCAAATATCATGGACTGGGTGGCTTAAACAAGAATTTATTTCTCCTAGTTCTGGAGACTGGAAGTCCATGACCAAAGCATCAGCAGGCTTAGTATCTAGTGAACACCTTCTTCCTGGGTTGTAGGTGGATGCCTTCTCACCATGTCCTCACATGAGCTCATCTGTCTCTTCCTCTTCTTATAAAGCTACTGATCCCCTCATGAGGGCCTTATCCTCATGACCTCATCTAAACCTAGTTACCTCCCAAAAGGCCCCAACTCCAAATACCATCTCATTAGAGGTTAGGGCTTCAACATGAATTTTGAGGGGACACAAATCTTCAGTCCCTAACAGATGGTTAATCTTATATGTCAAATTTGCTAGGCCATGGTTCCCAGATATTTGGTCAAGCATTGTTTGGGATATTTCTGTGAAGGTATTTTTCACGTGAGAGTAATATTTAAACCAGTGAACTTTGAGTAAAGTAGATTTCCCTCCATAATGTGTGTGGGCCTCATTCAATCAGTTGAAGGTCTTACTAGAACAAAGATTGACTTCCCCAAGCAAGAAGGAATTCTACCAGCAGACTGCCTTCAGACTCCACCTGTAATTCTTCTGTAAGTCTCCAGCCTACAGGCCTGCCCTGCAGATTCTGGACTTACCAAGTCTCTGCAATCATGTCAGCCAATTCCTTAAAATAAAACTCTCTCTCTCTCTCTCTCTCTCACCATATAGATAGATAGTAGATAGTGTGTATACACACACATAAACACACACACACCTCATTGGTTCTGTTTCTCTGAAGAATGCTAATACAAATGGCTAACATTTATTGAGTATTTATTACATGGCAAGTACTTTTCCAATTATTTTCCAAGCACTCCCTCATATAATTCTCACAACAACTAAGAGTATGGTTAGTTAAATAGTGGTTAATGCTAGCTCCACTTTACAGAAGAGGAAAAGGAGGTATTTTCAGATTAATTGGCCAAAACTGAACTGATTGTGGCAAATTTGGTGTGTAAACTTAGGCAGTCTGATACGAGAGCCCCTGCATGTAATCACTGTTTCGTCACTTGCCAAAATATAGAGTATTAAAAGAGACATATTATCAAAGCTTTCAAAAATGGACACTGGTCAAGGAGAGCAATTTACTTGTTGCAATTAGGAAATTTCAATTTGGGAAAATATATGTTTATGTTGTTAATTAAGTAATAGGAAAAGGAGGTTTTGTGCTGGGACTGCAATCAGCCCCATTCAAGACATGAAAGTTCAGAGTCTGAATGGAGTTGATTGCAGGCAATACTCACAACGCTCATCAGACAATCAAATCACTCCATTTCTTGTAGATGTTTTCTTATTTAACTGAACCATAACAGACACCTTCAGGGAAATGATATTTTAAATTATTTTTTCTCTTAGTTATGCCTGCTTGAGGCATTGTTGTAGGCCAGCAAATGAGTCTCTGCAACCTTGAAAAAGTGAGTGACTGTACTTTAAGCTTTGCCCTTGCCTGCAGTGTCCCCCCTGTTGATTTGTTAACTCTGACTGTGGTGTATTGTTTCAACAAAGCAAGATCTTTGAAGCTCCACTTTTTACCACCACCCCCTTCCCTAATGATTTCAAGGTGTTCAAAAAACTGCCCTAAAACATAGGCAGGAGCCAAACGTTTTATAGTAAAGCTGATTTAAAACAAGTTCCAAATCATGCTTCCTTTTAGGGTACTAGGAAAGCTATGGACAAATGGGCAGTGCATATGCTTTCTCTCTCCTCTGCTTGACCACTCAAAAACGGGTTTCGTCATGTGTGGCAAGAAAACGATACAGACTTCAGAAGTTTATAACAAAGCAATAGAAGTAATCTTTGCTTTACAAGGATTTAAAAGTAGGGCAAATGAGATTTTATAATGTGCAAACACTTTCAGGGCAACAGTAATACCAGGAAAGGAATGAAATTGTTTATTTGTATTGATTTTTCTTCTAATGTAAGGGAGACTAGAAGGCAATATATTTGTTTTTTTAAAAGGTGTAATGAAATGAGATTTTAATTGTAATTTGTATAGACAGTGCTAAACAACTTGGGGCAATAGAGAAATCATTGTCATATTATTTTTATTTAATACTTACTAAATAACAACTATATCTAACAAATGACTTCAAAACAGATGCCCCAGTGCCTAGATTTTGTTTATTAAAACCCATCAATCAGGTCCATATATTACAGGAGGATGACTTTTCTATCAGTTCTACAATCTAGACACTATTTCTTATTCAGGTATCTATAGAAGTACATAACATTATGCCCTACACATAGTGGGTACTCAATAAATATTTCCCAAATGAATGATATTATGTACTATCAAGAACCTATTTTTAAAACCATAGAACAGAAGGTATTCACACTAGAGATATGTAAAATTGGAAGCAGAAAAAAAAAGAAATAAACATGTTTATAATAGACAATGTTTAGTGTTAATCTCTAAATGAAATATGTACAATTATTATTTGTCAATTAAAACAATTTTTTTAAAGTAAAAAAAAAAACCTAAATGAAGTATCTGGGATTAGTAAGAATTTCTTTCCCTTAGGATCACAAATTCAGAGTAAGAAAGGGCAGAGTAGAATTATCATAGGTAAATCATCATGGGGAAAAATCTTTCCATGAGAGAGTTAAGTAAGTGGTAGAAGGAAGACATGAGAAAGAAGGCATCGATTAATGGAGATACATATGCTGCCAGAAATGGTAGCACAAAAAGAGTGTATTAGTATGCTCTTGCTGCTGTAACAAATTACCACAACTTTGACCTTAAAACAAAATAAAATTTGTCATCTTACAGTTTTGTAGATCAGAAGTCTAAAGTGAGTATAACTAAGCTAAAATCAAGGTACCAGCAAGGCTCTAGGGGAGAACTTGTTCTTTGCCTTTTTCAGCTTTGGAGGCTGTCCACATGTTAGGCATATGGCCCCCTGGCCCCCTTCCATCTTCAATGGCTTAGGGTTTGTAACATAAGAAAAAAAAGACAAATAATACATCTTAATTGGCAGGACTCTCATAGCACTGAAGTTATGTTTCAAAAGAAAGGAAAAAGGGATTATAACCACAGTTATAGCTATCTGTTTCATTTGTTTATCTTCTGTCCATTTGCAGTAGAATGTAATCTTCATGAGAGTTCTGGCGCATAATAGGTATGCAACAAATAGTTTTGGAATGAATGACTTGATGAGGACAAAGCCTTTTCATTTGGATCATAGATAGGTAGAATATGACTAGATGTCTTCAGTTAACCAACTTCTTCACTGTATCATGAGTGCTTGTCTATAGTAGGAAAGATAGAAACCAATAGTCTTAGTTCATTTGTGTTGCTATAAAAAATACTATAAATTGGGAAGCTTATAAACATCAGAAATTTATTTCTCACTGTTCTGAAATCTTGGAGGTCCAAGACCAAGGCAGATTCCATGTCTTGTGAAGGCCCACTTTCCGGCTCATAGACTACGCCTTCTTGCTGTGTCCTTATAAGGTAGAAGGGTCTTTGCTGGGTCCCTGTCAGTCCTCTTTAACAACAGCACTAATCTCACTCAGAGGAGCTCTGCCTCCATGACCTAATTACCTCCCAAAGGCCTCACCTCCTAATTACTATCACCTCAGGGTTTAGGATTTCAACATGTGAATTTGGGGGGAGGGGGACACAAATATTCAGACCAGATCACCAGCAGTCTAACAGGTATATCAAGAGAAAGATAACTTTGTTTGGGTCTCAGCCCCCAAAATTTTTGTATGCCCCCCAAATTCATATGTTGAAACCTAACTCCTCAAGGTAATGGGGACTTTGGGAGGTGATTACATCACAAATGGGATTAGAGACTTTATAAAAGAGGCTTGAGACAGCTTGTTCACCCTTTCCACCATGTGAGGACACATAGAAGATACCATCTATGAGAGAGGGGCCTCACCAGACATCTCATCTGCTGAAGCCTTGATCTTTGGACTTTCCAACCTCCCAATTGTGATGAATAAATTTCTGTTGTTTATACATTACCCAGTTTTAGGTATTTTGTTATAGCAGCTTAAATGGCCCAAGACATTGGATCTAAGCTTGTCTGAAGTCAACCAGTTTCTCAACTACCAAATTAAATGTACCAATAAATTATATTTCATGTCTAAGTTGGCTGAGTTGAGTTTCTGTCTTCTATAACAGAAAGATTCCTGGTCATACATCCACTATTGCCCTATGATGTCTCTTTCCCTTTCCTGAAATTAGCTCTAGTTTTCTGTTTCACTACTTTAAGAATTCATAGACCCTTGCCATTTAGAAATAAACTTAGTTTTTCCCTCCCTCATACAATGCACTGAATATTTAAACAAAAAATTAAATATAAGAAAAAAAAGGGTGAAGTCCATTCCATTTTATTTTATCTTTACAGGCTTTTTTGAGTGCCCTATACATGTAGGAATGTGCTAATTTGCATGGCTGCTACTGCAATATATAATGGAGATTTAAAATGATCAGGGATAATCCTGGATAGGATCCAGTTCAAATTTCAGAAGAGGGACTGCTTGGAATTAAATCCCCAAGCCTAAGTGTCTCTTAGACTTTAATTATGTTTCTTGGTGAAAAGCACCTGAATGTTTCAGACCCTAATCAATCCTATCCTAGTTCTAACAATGCAAAAAAAAAAAGTCCAATCAAATTAAATGTTGTTCTTGATAATAGTGTCCAATCAACTTTATATACTTTCTAAATCCCCATGGAAATATGTCAGCACTTCAGCTTCTACTCTTTTTGTTTTTCATCACTCCCAAGCACCAAGGTCAATAAAATATTTGGAAGAAATGAACATGCTGTATATATCCAAAGATATACTGTATGCATCTGAACAAAAGACTTCTGGTGCACCATTTCATTGAACTCTTATTTCATTTCAAAAGCTGAGAGGAAGAGAGAACCACTACAGATCTATCAAGTATGTGGGATTTAATATTTACTTTAGCCATAAAGAGCAAGTGACATGATGAGGCCTCACTACCATGGTAGAAACTCAGGTTGTCAGTACCAGAAAATGAAATTTTTATTTATGGAAGTTGTAAGCTCTAGAAATGATATGTATTATTTTTCTGTTCTTTTTGATTTATAGATTCTATGAATTAGTAGTCACTAAGTTGTGGCTTCATATTTTTTCTTCTTAGAAACCAAGATTTTAAAGAGATTTAGGTAAAAAGTTTTCAAGAGATGAGATAAACTGATTAAAATGCCTAAACTGTCTTTAGAAAAAAAGGACAGAATTACTAAGATTGCAGATTTACTGAGATGTGCTGCTATTATGCTTTGGTTTCCAGAAGATGAATAACATTAAATAGTCCTTTTTTCACATACAGTATGTGACATAAATGTATTTTCTTTGTAGAAATACAAGATCTGCATCTATTTTATGAGTCTCTTGAGTTCAAAACAATGTTCCTAGGCTACAATGCCTATATTATACCCATTTTTAAACATACACTTTGAAATTTAAATTATTATACAACTTGTTCAAATAAGAGAATAAAAGACAAAGCCAAAACCATACTCCCGCTTTCTATTTTGAAGTTCTTTTTATCAAACTATTCTGGTTCATACCTTATTTGTAAAAAATAAACATCTAAAGCCACTTTAGCCACTTTGTTAACTAATGTACATGCAGTGAAAAAACACTAGGATAAATTATATCGATACTTATTCAGGTTGTTAATTTTAGCATAAGTAGTTGTGAGTTTCCTTATCTAATGTTTCTGAACAATTCAAGTGAAAATGATATATTTTCACTTTCACTTAATTTCTTAATGCGACAGTGGAGTAGGGAGCTTCTACTATATGCTAGGCACTGTTAAAAGAATCAGAGATCCAGCACTGAGTAAGTGAAGCAGATTTTTTTTCATAGAGTGCATAGACTAAAGGAGGTGATAATAAATAGGTAAACAAATAAACAATTTGGTGATCAATTATAAGTATCATGAAATAAATGACATGGGAAATATAACCAAAAGTAATTACTTAAGGAGTGGACAATACTATTAATAAATTAAATGAGATTGTTAGAAAAATTCTGTCTAAGGAGGTGACATTGAAGCTCATCCATGAAGAATGAAAAGGGGCCAGTGATCTGAAAAAAAGGAGGAAAATATTTCAAGTAGAGGAAACAGTAAGTGCAAAGGCTCTGAGGTGGACCAAAGCTTGACAAATTGACAGAGTCGAAAGACTAGTTTGAATGAATATTATATATAAGGAAGGTGTGATGAGAAGAGATCAAATAGGTGGTCTTCAGCCAGGTAATATCTGCTCTAGAGGCATGATAACGTGTTTTGATCTTATTCTAAGAACAGAAAAAGTAAAGTCAGTACAGACCCAAAAACATTACTCATAAAAGAATATTAAGTATAGGAAGGAATAATATCTGTGTTAGAATTTAAAAGTCACTCTAAATATCTGTTTTACAACAATGAATATGCTTTACTGAACTGTACACTTAAAAATGATTAAGATGCTAAAAAATATACAATTTTGCCCGTGTTTGGGAATTCTGCCTAATTACAGACAATATTACGCCATTTTTTAAACTCTGTTGCTTGGAGAATGGATTCTGTGGGAGAATGGGTGGAAGTAGGGAGAAATATTATTGCAGTGATTCAGGAAAGAGTGTCAATGACTTGGATTAGAGTGGTGGCAATAGGAATGGACAGAAGTGAATGGAACTATTTTGGGAAAAAAATAACCTAAAAGGTATTTGATGAATAGAGTGGTAAGGAAAAGAGAGGAATCAAAATTAACCTCTATTCCAAATTTCAGTGTCACAAAGGATAAAAGTGGTGGTATGGTGAAGTTACTGCTATAAATCAAAGAAAAGTAAAGAGACATGACAACCAGAGGCATCCTTAATTGGATACTAGATCAAAAGCAAAATAAGTGGGATTTCCAGCAACGGCAAGAAGTTGGCAAATCTTCTCTCACAGAAAGCTTATAAAACTTGATTCAGTTGTCAAAGCAACCATTTCAGTCTCTGAAAATCAGCCAGAAACAAACAATTAATTGAGACACATTTATTCATGAAAAATTGCTAACCTTTGGGAAGGAACAGTGGGAGTCTGTGACTTTCTTGCTGCCATCCTCCTCCCAGCCCAGTTAGCGCTATGAGTCTAGCAGGGTGCGGCTGGCTATAAAAAACCAGCAGCTGTGCTGCTGGAGAGGGCTGATTTGATTTGGTCCAGAGGGAGAAAAAGTCATATTCTTGTGAGTAAAAGGAGAAATTTTGCAAATAAAATAGGGGAAAACCACAGCTCTGCAAGCCGGATGTTTGGGACTTGGTTGAACTCAATAAAAGACCAATACAAAGACAGAAAATGAAAAAAACATAGAGGAGCTCGATAGGCTGTGTACATATTGCTGGCTGATTGTATGCATGTTCAGAGTAGATCTTGCCCATGGTGTCCACACTCTGGCTGACTGGGAATCTGTTTAACTGTATAGGGAAGATATAAGAGGTTTCAGAAACATGTGCTCCCCAACTCACATGCAGATTTGTTGGCAGAAAGTGAAAGGATAACTGGCTCAGGGTGTTTCAGCACAACCTCTGACCAAATATTAGCTAACTCTCCAGACATGCAGACACAGAGGCTACTCCTAAGAATCCAAGCTAAAATATAAAATGAAGAAAAAGTAAAGCTAAGCAAAGACATCATCACCCACATGCTGTAGGTAGAAAGATTCTTCAGATTAAATCCTGGTAAATTAGTGAAACAAGAAAGCACAGCAACCAAAATAATCCTTAGAGAAGGAAAAAAAAAAACAAACCTTGAATCCAGAGTTGGCACAATATGTTAAATAAAATGTCCATTTTTAAACAAAAAAATTGCATGATATGC
This sequence comes from Daubentonia madagascariensis, assembly GCA_023783475.1. NCBI lineage: Eukaryota > Metazoa > Chordata > Mammalia > Primates > Daubentoniidae > Daubentonia > Daubentonia madagascariensis. Next base: position 14,364,730 of record JAKFHU010001684.1, on the reverse strand, counting down.
AAAGAAACCAGAAAACATATCCCATAGTAGAGGAAAAATTAAAAGTCAATAGAACTTCTCTGACTGGGCCCAGATATTGAATTTAGCTAATGAAGATTTCAGATAACCTATTGTAAATAAATCCCAGCACTTCAGGAGTCTAAAACAGAAGCATTGCTTGAGGCCAAGAGTTCAGGACTGGCCTGGGCAACAGAGTCAGACCAGTCTCTACAAAAAATAAGAAAAATTTGGGTCAGGCACAGTGGGTCACACCTGTAATCCTAGCACTCTGGGAGGCCGAGGCAGGAGGATTGCTTGAGGTCAAGTGTTGGAGACCAGCCTGAGCAAGAGCGAGACGCCCGTCTCTACCAAATAGGAAAAAATTAGCTGGGCGTGGTGGCGCACACCTGTAGTCCCAGCTACTCGGGAGGCTGAGGCAGGAGCATCACTTGAGCCCGTGAGTTTGAGGTTGCGGTGAGCTATGATAACTCCACCGCACCCTAGCTAGGGAAACAGAGCGAGACTCTGTCTCAAAAAAAAAAAAAAAGAAAAGGAAAGCAAAATGAGGCTGCTCCCAGTGCAGTGATATTTACGACTAATTGATCACAGCCAATTACAGATTCCTTAGTTCCTTCTCCACTCCCCCTGCTTCACTTGACTAGCCTTAAAAAAAATAGAAAAAAATAAGAAAAATTACCTAAGTATAGTGGTGCATGCCTGTAGTCCCAGCTGCTTGGGAAGGTGAGGCAGGAGGACCATTGAGCCCAGGAGTTCAACGCGATAGTGAGCTATGATCATGCCACTGCTTGCCAAATAGCAACAGAAGAATTATTGTTTTCAAGTATAGATAAAACATTATCTGATAGATCATATGCTGCACTGTAGAAACAAATATCAATAACTTTAAAGAATTGAAATGATTCAAGATGTGCTCTTTAACCACACTTTTAAATTAAAAATTAATAATGAAAATTAATTTGGAAAATCACCAAATAGCTTGAAATTAAACAACACACTTCTAAATAACCCATGGCTAACAAAGACATCAACAGGGAGATTAGAAAATATCTTGAACTGAATGAAAATACATCACCTAAAAATAACACAACCAAAGCAATGCAGGGGAAAATTTATAGTTTTAAACACCTATATTAGAAAAAGGAGAATTAAAAGCAATAAAATAGAAAAAAGAAAAGCAATAGGAAATCAAGAAACCCAAAGGTGAGTCTTTTAAATGATAAATTGGTAAACCTTTGGCTAGACTGACCAAGAATAGAAGAAAAAGGATATAATTTGACAGTGTCAGAAATGAAAGAGTACTAGAAATTAAAAGGATTACTGGACTATTATGAGCAACATTATGCCACAAATTTAAACACCACAGAAGAAATGGACAAATTAAAATAAAAACTGACTCAAAAAGAAATGGAAAATCTTAACAGACATATAATCACTAAAGAAATTAAAATTTTCTCACAAGCAAAGCTCATATGCCTTTCCTGATAAATTTTATCAAATATTTAAAGAAGGAATAATCATATACAAATCCTTTCAGAAAAGAGGAAGGAAACTTTCCAAGTCATTCTATGAAGATAATATTACCTTGATAACAAAGCTAAAGAAGATGTCACAAGAAAAGAAAACTATAGCTTATATTCTCATGAATATAGATCAAAAAAATCCTCAACAAAATAATAGCCAAAAAAATGCAGTAACACACAAAAAAATTTATATACAGTAGTCCCCTCTTATTTACAAAAGATACATTCCAATATACTCCATCTCCACCCCACAGATGCCTAAACCGTGGATAGGACCAAATCAAATATATTTTATGTTTTTTCCTATACATGCATACTTATGACAAAATTTAATTTGTAAATTAGGCACAGTAAGAGATTAACAACAATAAATAATAATAAAATAAAACAATTATAACATTGTACTGTAATAAAAGTGATGCAAATGTGATTGATCTCTCTCTCTCTCTCAAAATATCTTATTGTACTGTACTCACTTATTTTCAAACCATGGTTAACCATGGATGACTGAAACCACAAAAGCAAAATCCTTAATAAGGAGGGACTATTGTACTACAATTGAGTGAAATTTATACTGAAAATACAAGGTCGGTTTGATATCCAAAAATGAATTATGAAAACCCAATCATGATAAAATCTCCTGATAAAAGAGTAGAAAAGAACTTTCTCTATCTTCATAAAGGGCATATGTATCTATAATAACACGAGAGCTAACATTAAATTTGATGTTAAGGACTGAACATTTTCCCCTAAGATTGGGGATAAGGGGAGAATGTCTGCTGTTAACACTTCTAATCATCATCATCAGGGGTTATAGCCAGTGCAATACTGCAAGAAAAAAATAAGATAAAATAAAAGGCATACTGATTGGAAAGAAAGAATAAACTATCTTTATTCATAGATGACATTGTTCTATATGTAGAAAACTATAGGAAATACTAGAAGAAATAATAAATGTTTAGCAAGGTCACAAAATATAAAATCACTATAAAATTAATTTATATTTCTATATATTAGACCTGTGCAATCTAAAAATGAAGTTAAAATAATTCCATTACAAAAGCATCAAAAAGAATAAACTTAGCAAAAAAATGCAAGAGTTGTGCACTGAAAGCTATAAAATATTGCTGGGAGAAATTATAAAAGATTTAAATAAATGGAGAGACTTTCCATGTTCATAGATTAGAAGATTCAAAATTGTTAAGATGAAAATTCTAACCAAGTTAATATATTCAATGCAATTAGTATCAAAATCTCCACAGATTTTTTTTAATTGACAAACTGGTTTTAAAATTTATATAGAAATGCATACAATTTTAGATAAAACAATTTTGAAAAAGTATAAACTCTAAGGTCATACACTACCCACTTTTAAAACTTACTATAATGCTCTATCAGTCAAGGCTGTGTTATATTGACATAATGACAGACATACATATTGAAGGAACATGATTTAGAGACCAGGAATAAACACATTTATGGTCAACTGATTCCAACCAAGGACATTTCAATGCAGAAAGGATCGTCTATTCAGAAAACCTAATTCTCCCAGCGTCATTTTTTCTTCTTCAAATTTCTTCTTTTTCAAGTTTTATACATGTACAGAATGTGAGATAAGAGTCTAAGTTTATTATTCTCCCTTACCTCACACCATGTATAAATACTAATTCAAAGTGTATAATTGACTTACATTTAATAGTTAAAACTATAAAACTTCTGGAAGTAAATTTAGGAGAAAATTTTGTGACTTTAGGTTAGACAAAGATTTCTTAGATATGATACCATAAACATGATATATTAAAAAAAGAGAAAATGTGGACCTCATTAAAATTAAGAAAATAAAAACAGGTTGAGATAAAATATTTGCAAATCACATATCTGATAAAGGACTTGTATACAGAATACATAAAGAACTCTTAAAATTCAGTAATATGAATATGTAAAAATCAATTTTAAAATGGGCAAAATATTTGAATATACATTTCACCAAAAAAATATACATATGAATGACCGATAATCACATGAAAAGAAGCCCGATATTATTAAACATTAGAATACCAGTAAATACCCACTAGAATTGCTACACTCAAAAAGACCAAGGATTGGTTAGAATGTGGAGAAACTGGATCCCTAATGAGAATATATATCCATACAATGCAATATTGTCCAGGAATAAAAATGGATGAACTCAAGAGGAAAGCGGGGATGAAGAGAAATTGGTTAATGGGTACAAATACACAGTTAGATAGAAGAAATAAATTCTAGTATTTGACAATACATCAAGGAAATTTTAGTTAACAATAATTTGTTGTATATTTCAAAATAGTTAAAAGAGAATTTTAATGTCCCCAACACAAAAAAAGATACATGTTTGAGGTGATAGAAAACTCTATTATCCTTATTTGGTCATTATACATTTTATACATGTATCAAAATATCATTTGTACTCCCAAAAATGTACAACTATGATGTATTAATAAAAATACAACAAAAAAGAATGAATTCATGACTCATGTAACAACATGGATATAATTCAAAAGCATTATGCTAAGTGAAAGAAACCAGACACAAAATATTACCTATTTTATGCTCTCATTTACACAAACTTTTAAGAAAAGGCAAACACATACAGAGTGAAACCAGATGAATGGTTGTCTGAGGTATGGGAGCAGTAATTGACTACAAACAGGTATGAGGGAACTTTTTAGCGTAATGAAAATATTCTAAAACTGCAATGTGGTGATGATCACACAACTCCATAAATTTACTATAAAGCAATGGATTGTCCATTTATAATGGGTGATTCTAACAGTATATAAATTATACCTCGGTTTTTAAAAACAAAAACCTACAAAGGACAGCTTGGGAACATTTGGAGAAATTTGAATATGAACTTTATATTAGTTAATATTATGTGAATGGTAAATTCCTTGTATTTTTGTGGACAAATGTTCTTATTCTTGTTGATGGTATTTACAGAAGTGTCCTAATGATTGTAACTTATTTTCAAATAGTTCAGTCAAAATAAAAAGGAATACAAATAGAAAGCAAACGTTATAAGTATATATTAACATTTCAGTGTTTGTTGTATTATTCTTTGAACATTTCTGAAGGTTTGAAACTTTTCAAAATAAAAAGGGGAGGCAAAGGAACCCCTTCCATGTTTGGTTGTTGTCTGTACATACACTGAGATGGGGAAGACTCGTGGAGGAAGAAGTTGGGTTTGGAGCAGAAGAGAAAGTGTCTTTTTTTGGACAATTTTCAGAGGCCATGAATCATCCAAGAGCTCAGGGATGAGACAGCAAGAAAGGATTTTAAATTCTTGAAGTGACAGCTTTGATACTATAGAGAACACTTAACTTGGAAGTTTACAGTAGATAAACACAGGGTGGGAGTAGCTAACTGTGCCAGATGCCACTGAGAGACTGCATGGGATGGAGCCAGAAGGGTGTTGGATTTGACAACATGAAGGTTGTTAGTGACATTAATTAGAGCTATTTCCATGGAATGATTATGACAGGAGCCAGAAAGGAGTGGGTTTAAGAGTGTGGAGTGCATAGGAGGTGAGACTGTGGATACACAACACTTTAGAGAAGCACCACTCTGAAAAGGAACATGTAAATAAGGTGTTGGTGGAAGGAAAATTTGAAGTAAAGAATATATCATTTTTATCTTGGTTTGTGAGTTTGTTTTTAATGTGAAGTGCCAGAACATGATTTTTAGAGGATTATGAGAATGGAAAGAAAGGGAGTAAGGGGGGTGGGAAGAGAGAGAAAAAGAGGTACAGAAAGAGATGATGATACAGGACAGAGCAATGACTGGAGCAGAATTGTCCCATTGCTGCAGGTTGCTCTTAGTAAGATTTTTTTTTTTCATTCTGCAAGTATTTTAAATAATAGCTGAAGACTATTGCCCATTATAATCCAAATAAAATTTCTTTGAATGCCATCTCAAGTTCAGTGAAAATCTCTGAGTGCCCACCAAGATCACCTGAAGTATGGGGATATTGTGGGAAAGGAAAATTATCTTATATTCTTTCCTAGTTAGAGCTTTTCCTGCATTTAGGCTTAACAGGTTTGGAATATGAGTCATCTCCCCTTTCTGCACCCATTGTATTGCTTAAGCCAAGCTTAGCATTCGTTTTTGTGATTTATACACACTCACCCATACACTTTAACAAATGCACAAAGAATTCATTTGGGTTTGCAACAGACTTTATGGAAAATTTGACAGTGATAGAACATTCAAACAAGTTAAAATTGGCATAGCTATTTTTAAATGCTTCTTAAGGTCACATGCAGTGCCTCACGCCTGTAATCCCAACATTTTGGGAGGCTGTGCTGGGGACATCACTTGAGGCCAGAAGTTCGAGACCAGCCTGGGAAACATAGCAAGACCCTGTATCTACAAAAAATAATAATAATAATTTAAAAATTAGCTGGACATGGTGGTGCACAACTGTAGTCCTAGCTACTTGAAAGGCTGACGTGGGAGGATCACCTGAGTCCAGGAGGTCAAGGTTACAGTAAGCTATGATCAGGCACAGTACTCCAGCCTGGGCAACAGAGCAAGACCCTGACTCTAAAAAACATTCTTCCTTACTTTCTCCTCTGGTCCTTTCTTTTCTGCTCTTCATTTTTATCTCTTGCCAGCCAATGCCCACAGGTACTGATTTCCCAATTCCAATTGATGTGCCATGATGTTTTACTACATATGCCTTCTTCCATAATGAAGTTATGATATTCTTTGTAAAGATAATTTTTTCATCCCTCAAAAAAATTGGCATTCCCTTTTCTCACAATAGCCAGCATATCTTTTCACCCTTATGTAAAGTAATTAATGCCAACTACTAAGTTATGAAGTATGGACTGTCCAATTTCCTTAAGTACTAAGTTTGACTGTTGAAATCTCTAACATTTCACTGTGACACTTCTTGTTTTATTTTTATTGTGAAGGTACATCCTCAGTCTTTCAATGAAGTGTTTGTGAAGGATGTGGCTAATGAACGCACAATATGTAGATGGTTTGAGAAGTTCCATTCTGGTGGTTTTAATCTTGAAAATGAGCCATGTGGGTGACTGAGACCAAAGTAGATAATGATGACCTGAAAGCTGTAGTGGAAGCGAATCCACCTCAACATATGCATGAATTAGCAGCAAGGTTTGACATTACTATTCCAACAATATTGGACCATTGGAAACAAATGGGCCAGGTAAAGAAGCTGAATAAATGGGTACTGCATGAATAAAATGAGCGTCACAAGAGAAATCATCTTGAAGCATGTCTTTCTTTGCTGTCACAGCATAAAGGTGAACCATTTCTGCACCATATTGTTATGTGTGATGAAAAATGGATTATTTTTGACAATTTCAAGTATTTGGCACAATGATTGGATAAAGATGAAGTGCTGAAACACAGTCTAAGACCAAATATTCCTCAAAAAAAGCTAATGGTGTCTGACTGGTGGTCCAGTGCTGGTATTATCCACAACAGCTTCATGAAACCTGGTCAGTTGATTATAGCAGATGTCTACTGCAACTAATTGAATGAAATGATGAGAATGCTTGAGATTCAGCAGGCAAGATTGGTCAGTAGAGACAGACCAATCCTCTTGCAAGACCACATGTTGCAAAAAAAAAAAAAAAAAAAAACCCTGCTGCTTAAACTACAGAAGCTGGACTTAGAAACTCTCTGTCATCCACCATATTCACTAGACCTTGCACCAACTGACGACTACTTCTTTCAGGCTTTGGACCACTTCTTTTTTTTTATTTCAGAATTTTATGGGGGTACACATGTTTTGGTTACATAATTTGCTTTTGTATAGTTTGAGTCAAAGTTATAAGTGTGCCCTTCACCCAGATAGTGTGCACTGTACCTGTTAGGTGTGAATTTACTCATCTCCTCCTCACCTTTTGCTTCTACTTGATTTCCATTCAGTTTTACTTCCATATGTGCACATAAGTGATAATAGATTAGTTCCAATTTAGTACTGAGTATATATGATGTTTGTTTTTCCATTATTGTGATACTTCACTTAGAAGAATGGTCTCCAGTTCCATCCAGGTTGTTACAGAAGATATTAGAATTCCTTTTTTTGTGGCTGAATGTACTCCACGGTATACATATACCACATTTTATTAATCCACTCATGTATTGATGGGCACTTGGGTTGTTTCCACTTCTTTGCAATTGTAAATTGTGCTGTTACAAATATTTAACTGCAAGTGTCTTTTTTATAAAATATCTTTTTTTCCTTTGGGTAAATACCAAGTAGTGGGATTGCCAGATCAAATGGTATTTCTACTTTTAGTTGTTTGAGATATCTCCATACTACTTTCCATAGAGGTTGTACTACTTTGCAGTCCCAGCAAGAGTATATAAGTGTTCCTTTCTCTCTGCATCCATGACAGCATCTGTTGTTTTGGGACTTTTTGATAAGAGGCATTCTGACTAGAGTTAGGTGGTATCTCATGTGGCTTTAATTTGTATTTCCCTGATGATTAGAGACATTGAGCATTTTTTCATGGGTTTGTTGGCCATTAGTCTATTTTCATTTGAAAAGTTTCTCTTATGTCTTTTGCCCACTTTTTAATGAGTTGTTTGATTTTTTTCTTGCTGATTTGCTTGAGTTCTTTGTAGATTCTAGTTATTAGCCCATTATTGGATGTATAGCATGAAAATATTTTCTCCCATTCTGTAGGTTGTCTATTTGCTCTATTGATTGTGTCTTTGGCTGTGCAGAAGCTTTTTAATTTGATCACATCCTATTTATTTATTTTTGTTGTTGCTGTGGTTGCTTTGGGGGTCTTCTTCATAAATTCTTTGCCTAGGCAGATGTCTATAAGAGTTTTTCCAACATTTTCTTCTAGAATTCATATAGTTTCATGCCTTCAGTTTAAATCTGTTATCCATTGTTAATTAATTTTTGTGAGTGGTGAGAGATGTGGATCCTATTTCAATCTTCTACATGTGGCTATCCTGTTTTCCCAGCACCAGTTATTGAATACGGATTCTTTACCTCAGTGTATGTTTTTGTCTGCTTTGTCAAAGATCAGATAGCAATATGAAGATGGTTTCATATCTGAGTTCTCCGTTCTGATACATAGATCTATGTCTCTGTTTTGTGCCAGTACCATGCTGTTTTGGTTAATATAGTCTTGTAGTTAGTATACCTTGAAGATGGGTAAAGCGGTGCCTCCTGATTTGTTCTTATTATGTAAGGTTGCATTGGCTATTAGGGATCTTTTCTGGTTCCATACAAAGCATAGAATAATTTTTCTAGATCTGGGAAAAATTATGTTGGTATTTTAATGGGGATTGCATTGAATCTGTAACTCACTTCTTAGGGGAGTATAGACATTTTAACAATGTTGTTTCTGCTGATTCATGAGCATGACATGTTTTTCCATCTGGTACATCCTTTGCAATTTCTTTCCTCAGTGTTTCATAGCTCTCCCTATAGAAGTCTTTCACCTCATTAGTTAAATACATTCCTAGGTATTTTATTTTCTTTGTTGCTACTGTGAAAGGTATTGCATCTTTGATTTGATTCTCAGCTTAACTGGTGTTGTGTATATGAAAGCATTGATTTGTGTACATTGATTTTGTAACCTGAGACTTTGCTGAATTTATTTATCAATTCCAGGAGTCTCTTGGCAGATTCTTTCAGGTTTTATAGATATAAGATCATATTGTCAGCAAAGAGTGATAGTTTGACCTCATTTTTCCTCTTCTCGTATCTGATTTCCTTCTCGTATCTGATTGCTCTGGTTAGGACATCCAGCACTACGTTGAATAGAAGTGGTAATAGTGGGCAACCTCATCTGGTTCCAGTTCTAAGCAGTAATGCTTTCAATTTTTCCCCATTCAGTATGGTGTTGGCTGTGGGTTTGTCATATATGGCTTTTATGATTTTGAGGTATGTCCCATCTATGCCTATTATGTTAAACGTTCTTATCTTAAAAGTGTGCTGAATTTTGTCTAATGCTTCTTCTGCATCTATTGACAGGATCATATAGTCTTTGTTTTTGCTTCTATTTATGTGGTGAATAACATTTATAGATTTACATATGTTGAACCATCCTTGCATCTCTGGGGTGATGCCCTCTTGCTTGTGGTGAATTATTTTTTTGATGTGCAGCTGAATTAGGTTTGCTAAGATTTTATTGAGAATTTTTGTATCTATATTCATATGATATATTGGTCTATAGTTTTCTTTTTTTGTTGTGTCCTTTCCTGGCTTTGGTATCAAGATGATATTGGCTTCCTAGAATGAGATGGGGAGGATTCCTTCCTTCTCAATGGAATGATTTCTGCAGTATAGCTACCAGTTTTTCTTTGTAGGTTTGATAAATTTGGTGTGAAAGTGTCTGGTCTAGGACTTTTTTTTTGGTAGATTTTTTATTGCTGCTTCAATTTTGGTGCTTGATATTAGTCTGTTCATGAGTTCTATTTCTTCATGATTGAGCCTAGGGAGGTTGTGTATTTCCAAGAATTTGTCCATTTCCTCCATGTTTTCAAGGTTATGAACATAAATGGTTTTTATAGTATTCAAAGATGATGTTTTGTATTCCCATGATATCAGTTGTGATTTCTCCTTTTTCATTTCTGATTGAGCTTATTAGAGTCCTTTCTTTTCTGTTTCTGGTTAATCTAGCAAGAGTCCTGTCAATTTTGTTTATCTTCTCAAAGAACCAACTTTTTGTTTCATTAATCTTCTGTATAATTCTCTTGTAATCTTGTGATGGCTAAGGCCCCTAGCCAGACTTTTTCCATCCCTGTCCAGTAGCCCAGTTACTCTGTAGGGCGTGCAACCTCCCTCTTTTCTCCCCCTGGAACTCCACAGAACTCTCCCCTCTGATCAGTCCATGTGCCTTCCTTCTCCACCCAAGACTGACTGTTGAGCTACCCCCACAGTTCATGTGTCTGACCTGCTGGCATGTGTCTCTGTGTGACCATGGCAGGTAGGAGGATTTCCACTTGTGCACCTCTGTTCCACCACAAGATCCCAAAGTGAAGGAGGTAGGCCTCTCTATCTGCAGAGGCCTCCACCAGAGGCACACTCTGGCCAAGGGAGAAGCAGCTGCACTCACTGTTGTGGTGAGTGGTGGGTGGGGCTGCTGCTCTGGTTCAGCCTGGGTGACCAAAGCATTTGGTTGCCATGTGAACCAGGGGCTAAGCTAATTCAGTCTCAGTGCCACAGCCTTCTCCAATATGGTGGTTCACCAGCAGGGGTGGGGGATAGGGCACTCTCACAGACCCCCGTTCCTCTGTGCCCCTCCACACCTTCCCCTTAGATATGGCCAGGAGCGGTCTCTCACCATCCCAGCCTGGAACTGTGACCTCTCCCCTATGTCTCCCCACCCCACTCTCATGATGGGGGGGTGGGGACACCAGGTTCAGCCCTCCTGTCTGAGCTGCAAATGGGTGGTCCCACCAAATGCCAGTGGGCAGGAAGAATGCTGACCACAGCTGTCCCATACGCTCAGCCAGGAATGCTCCCCAGTCACTGAAAAGCAGGCCTCTCAGCACAGAGCACTCTAGTGGCACCTATGGTGGAGGGAGGGTCTGCGGTCTCCCTGCACTGCTCTTGTGTCTGGGGGGAAAAGAGTCCTGCCCACCAGTCCAAGCCACCAGCGGGCGATCCCAGGCAGTGCCACCACAGCCACTCCACTCTCTAAGGCGGGTTCAGCTGGGAACTTGTCCCTGATGCCAAGAGACAGGCCTCTCAGAACAGAGCACTTTCACGGTTCCTATGGTGAGGGGGAGGCATGGCTACAAGTTAGCTTGAACCAAAATTACTTTCTGGGATTCCAGGAATGGAGGAGGTGCAGAGGGGGCAGATCCAGATGCAAGAATGCCAGCTCTCTGGTCCCTTGTGGCACTCCTCCCACCCATGAGAGCCCTGTGTTCTGCAGCTGGCTAGAGGCACCCAGGTGGGGGAGGGAAGCCCCCCTCACCCTTTCACTAGACTCCAGGCCTCCCTGTATTTGGTCTGCACAGACGATCTCTCTTCTCTATCCTCCTGTGTCTCAGCTTTGCACCTCCTCTCAGTGGGGTCCCCGACTCCTCTGCTGTCTCTCCCCATGGTCCCTATCTGAGGAGTAATATTCTCCACTCTCCTCAGTCCAGCCCTCTACTCTTCTGCCAGAATGGTCCAACAAGCTGTGTCTCTAGTAGGCCATCTTGCTGGTTTATACTCCATAAAGTTTTAACTGTCTGATGGCTGGCGACTCTCCAGAGACCTTCAGTCCAGACTCCTCCAGGGCAGGCGTCCAGCTCACATCGCTGCCTGTCCCAGGGAGTAGCTGGTGTCCTGCTGTCCCAAGCACCCCACCCCTACCCCCTCTGTCAAAAGTGTCACAGCTTTTCTGCCTTCGGAAATTTTGCAAAGTCTCCATGCATTTGCCAAGATATGGCGGGGCATTGCCAGGTACGCCAAACCCGCTGAAGGCCTGGCCCACCCTCCCGTGGCCCCCAGTGCTCAGCTGGCAGGTGAGAAGAGCCACCTCATCGTGGTCACTGTCCCCTGAGAGCAGTGCATGGCCCGCTTCCCCTCCCTCACTCCTTCCCTAGCCCAAGTGGCTCTGGACCACTTCTTGCAAGGAAAAATATTCAATTCTCAACAAGCTGTGGAAAATACCTTTTGTGATTTCATCACCACTTGCTCTCCAGGCTTTTTTGCTACTGGTATAAGCAAGCTATCATTAAGATGGCAAAACTGTGTCAATAGTTTAGGCATATACTTTGATTAACTGTACTGCTTTTTGTTTGAGATATAAGAAACTAAACTTTTGATTTGAAATCAGACGTTTCATATTTAATGACCTAATATATTTGGTCTTGGTAAACCACTATAGTTTTCTCTGTAAAAGGGACTTTTGAAGACTAGCCAAAATCTTCGGTCTGTGTAAAAATGCAGGTGTATGTTAACAGCTCTTATTATAAATTGGAACACCTGTTAAGTCTGTATTCCAGCTTTCTCTTCAATTCCAGATGCAATTCAATGTCTTTACTTACCCACCTAATAATGCCAGAAAACATTAAATAAAAGGACAAGCCAACATGCTCATCTGTTTCTCAGCAGAGTTCTCAAAAACTGTGACTTCCTCCAATTTTGCTTTTATGGAAGGACTTCCAGGACACTGAGTAAGTGATTTTTGAGGATTTGATCAAGAAAGCGTATGGTCGTTTAATATTTCTGGGTATTATTTTTTAGTGTTTTTTTCCTTCTTATTGACATATCACACAAGTTTCATTCTTGAAAGGCAAATTTATACATACAATTGAGGTATGTATTGTTGAGCACAAGCATGTTATTTAAGAATAACATTATTTTTAGTTGTTTTAGGTTTCATAGGAAATTCTTATATTTTTCTTTCTTTCTTTCTCATAAAATCTATATGTCTTTGGGGAGATAAAGAAATTCCAACATAAATATTTTATTATGTATTTTTGTTTAATTTACATTTTGCTTAAAATTAGAGTAATTCATATCTTTTGGCATCTTCCTACGGTAATTAAAAGAAAAAATGATTTACATAGTTTCATGAAGTATATATATAGTATGTTAAATTTGAAGCTTTCCTTAAAGAAAATTGAACATAAAATTAATGAAAAAAATACTCTTGAGTGAAGATGCTCTTGTTAGTAGAAAATAAAAGTATGCAACACTGGTATTTATGTCAATACAATTAAGCTTCTGTCTATACATCTATTTAACATAGCACACACCAAAAAAAATCTGGAGTTTTTTCTAAAATCTATGGCATATTTGGGGTAGTTGCCTTAATATATCACCACTGAAACATAGCAGGAACTCACGTTAGGTGTCCCTAGTTGACTTCACAAGCTTTTCCCCCCTACAGAATGTAGTGGCATATTATTTAAAAGATATAAACAGGCTGAAGTTTGAAACATACATTTATTTTAAATTTTTCTCTAATTTTATGGTTACATTTCCAAATATTTAATTATTTCAAAGCAATGTATTATTTCTTTTTTTACTGTACCCGTTATACCCTGGGACAAACATGCACAGTTATGTGAGCTAAAATTTTTTAAATAATAATTTTAAGAGTCCAAAGTCAGTCTAAAAGAGAATCAAAAGGCTTAATTAAGTGCAAATGAAAATGATGTCCAATATCAGGACAATTTGGCAGCCAATAGTTAAAGGAAAGCATTCCTGAAGATAACCAAGATTGACTGAAAAATGTCAAGAATGATTGGGTCCCAAGAGAAATAATTAGTCACCTTACAGAGCTGCTGAAAAACACAGTTCAGGATGTCCAATAGGGCAAGACACAGCACTTAGAGGAAACTGAAACCTAAATACAGCATAAAGGATGCCAGGATGCGGATCATGCAAAACATGCCATGGGTATTATGGTGCCATGAACAGAGGAAAAACAATAGGGTTTCAAATATGAGCTCGGACTCATATATGCTATGAAATTTAACATCAGCTTAGCAACTGAAATTTTCCCTTTTCACTTTTTCTTGAAGTAGAAATATGTATATAAATTAAGAGTCAGTAAATTTTTTCTGTAAAGGGCCAAATAGTAAATACTTTCGGATCTGTAGGGCATACAATCTCTGTCGAATCTTCTCAACTCTAGCATTGTAGCATGAAAACAGCCATGGTCAGTATGTAAAGATTGGGCATGGCTGTGTTCCATCCAATAAAATTTTACTGATAGATGTAACTAAAAACATTTGTACCTCTGTAATATTTTGAAATAATAAAAAATAAAATAAAATAAAAATTTTATTAATGATTCTGAAATTTGAATTATGTATTTTCTCACATTTAATAAAATATTTTTCTTATTTGGATTTTTTTAAGGCATTTCAGAATGTAAAACCATTCTTATTTATAGCCACATAACAACTAGTGGTGGGCTGGATTTGACTTGTAAATTGTAGTTCTCTTATGCCTGGCATAAAGATACATATTGTTATCATAAAAAGGTCATATTGGGTACAGCAATTGAGTGTATCAGTTAGCTTTTGTTATATCACAACGCACCGCAGAACTTTAATGACTAAAACAACCACCATTTATTGTTCATGGTTTTGAGGGTCAGTAATTTGTACTCAGCTCAGCTACACAGTTCTTCTGATCTTGGCCAAGTGTGGCTATTCTTGATTGGGCTCACTGTATGCCCAAGACCTCATCTAGGTATAGTGGTTTATGATAGACTTGTCTAGGACAGCTGTGACAATGAGAGCTTTTCTATACATGGCCACTCATTTTCTAGCAGTCTCTCCGGGGTTATACACAGGAAAGTCAAAGGGTCCTAGTAGCATGAAAGCAAAAACTTCAAGTCCTCTGAGGCCTAGGCTAAGATGCACAGTGTCACTTCTCTTGCATTCTATTAGTCAAACACAAGTCACAAAGCCAGCCCCAATTCAAGAAGTGAAAAAAGAGACTGTCTCTTGAAGGGAAGAACTGCAAAGATTTGCAGTTATTTTTACAACCTGCCACACTGAGCCCCCAAAGGCTTTTAAATAGTTATTATTGAAGGTACATTTGAAATTGAGGCACTTAAACTAATATGTTAGGGTCTACCACAACAGATTTCAAGAGGATGTAACAAAGAGGATTCACATTTATCTCCCACTTCAGTCCAAAGTCTATTTATGCTGCTATAACAGAATACATGAAACTGGGTAAATTATGATGAACAGAACTTTATTTCTTGCAGCTCTGGAGCCTGGGAAATCCAATATCTGGTGCCAACATCTGGTGACAGACTCCTTGCAGCTCCATCCCATGGGGGAAGGGCAAAGGGCAAAATAGAGCAAGAGAGAGACAAAAGGGGGCCAAACTCATCCCTGTATAAGGAACCCACTCCAGCAATAATAAACTCACTCATGAGATAACAGCATTAATCCATTCACGAGGGCTCCCTCATGGCCTAATCACCTCTTAAAAGTCCCATCTCTTAATACTGTAAGAATGAAAATTAAATTTCAACATGACTTTGGGAGGGGACATAATTCAAACCATAGCATCTCCAAAAAACCTACACCATACAGTCCTTGAAATTATCCAATTACTTATTTTTTAAACAGCTTTATTGAGGTATAATTAATATACAATGAATTGCATGTATTTAATATGTACAATTTGATGAGTTTGGACATATTCCAACACCATGATACCATCACCACAATCAAGGTAATAGACTTATCCAACACCTCCCAAAGTTTCCTTGTGTCCCTTTGATTTTTTTTTTTTGTAAGAACGTTTAACATGAGATCTACCATGTCAATAAATCTTGAAGTGTGCAATACCATATTGTTAACGATGGGCACTAGTTATATAGCAGATCTCTAGAACTTATTCTTTTAGCATAACTGAAATTTTAACCCATTTGCTTCACCCCACTCCCAACCTCTGGTAACCACTATTTTGTTCTCTGCTTCTGTGAGTTTGACTACTAGAGATCTCATATATATAGACTTATGCAGTATTTATCTTTCTGTGCCTGGCTTATTTCACTTAGCATAATGTTCTCCAGTTTCATCCATGTTGTCACAAATAACAGGATTTTCTTCTTTTTTAAGGCTGAATAATATTCCATTGTGTGTATATATCACATTTTCTTTACTCATATATCTGATAATGGTGAATTTCCAAATATATAAAGAATATCTACAACTCAATAACAAAAAAATGAAATAAAATAAAGTAACCCTATTTAAAAATGGGCAAAAGACTTGAACAGACATTTCTCCAAAGAAGACGTACAAATAATCAACATATATTTGAAAAAATGTTCAACATCATTAATTTTCAGAGAAACGCAAATCAAAACTAAAGTGAGATATCATTGCACACTTATAAGGATGACTATTTAAAAAAAATAGATAAAAGTTGGTGAGGATGTGTAGAAATTGGAACCCTGTATAGCATTGGTGGGAATGTAAAATGGTATACTGCTATAGAAAACAGTGTGGAGGTTTCCCAAAAAATTAAAATTAGAAATACTATATGATTTGGCAATCTCACTGGGTATATATCTAAAAGAGTTTAAATGAGGATCTCAAAGAAATATCTATTCTCCCATGTTTATACACACACACATACACAATGGGATATTATTTAGGTATTTGCTTTTATATGTCTTTCATTCTGAGCTTCATTTTTGCAATGTCCTTTGGCATATCATAAGCTTAGTTCTACAAATTACAGATATTGATTTGTATTTGATCTGCTTTTCTTATAAGCAACTCTGCATTAAATGCTTCAGAGTAAGGAGTGGCAGATACTTTTTATTACCTCAGATAGTAGAATGATAAAATTTTATATAAGGAGTTCTATTAAAAATAAAAATTATAACAGCACTATATTAATTATGAGAATTATATAAAACCATTAGAATACCAACCTTCATATATTTTTAGCATTTTTATTATATTTAACCCAACTAATGACAGGTATTTACAGCTAGATTTTTTGTTTACTTACTTTAAAAATTATTAATATATGTCCTTCACATTCAAAATAATTTTTCTTCATATACATGCAATTTAGACATGAGAACCCTGGAGTTCAGTGATATTAATATAAATACACAGGTTTTTCTTCCTTGTATTTGAAATTTGCTTATTAATGGCAAATATTTGGAACCATACCTATATAGAAAATTAATCTTCTCATACTAAGGAAATAATTAAAATCCTTTCTCCCTATTGGGCTATCACCTGTTACTGGGTTTGGCATGTAGTGTAGTCATTAATATCTTTGCTAAAAATTCCCTCACTAAATCCATCAAAATTAATGTAGTTTTTTTTAAGTAACTAACAAATTCTTGAAAACCTGTGAGTTTCCTCTGAGGAATCATCATAAAGAAAGCTATAAAATTAGAGCCTAAGAATTATTTTTTACTATAAATTAAACTTAGAGGGTCAAATGATAAAATTATATCCCATCAAGAATTTATGAACAGTTTTAATTATGTACGGGGATCAAATTGCCAGGAATAAAATTGTATCCTTAGAACGATATTGTTAAAGTTACTTTTATTTTATTGCAGATATTTAGGTGTTTTAAATGTTGCAAATTTACTTGTGCATGTCATTACTAAGTAGTATTTCAGTAATCTATAATGGTGCCATACACAGTCCCTCAAAATTAGTGGTATTTATTTTATTTATGAAACTACAATTTGAGCAGGGCTTAGCAGTGACAGATTATCTATTCAATTTGGCATTAACCTGGGTGGTTTATAGACTGGTTTTAGAACCAGCTGAAGGTCGGTTCACTCACATAGCTGGTGGTTGCTGCTGGCTGTTGACTATGATACCTAATGTGGCCCCCAAAGATATCCACATCCCATTCCCAGAACCTGTGAATACATTAGGTTCCATGACAAAAGGGAATTAATGTTACAGATGCAAATATGGTGGCTAATCAACTGATGATGAGATGGGGAGATTATCCTCAATTATTCAGGTGAGCTGAATCTAATCACAAGTCCTTGAAAGTGGAAGAAAAGACAGAAGATTGAGTGATACAAGGTGAAGAGAACTTGATCCACCATTAATGGATTTGAAGGTGGAGAAAACAAACGAGAGGCAAGGAATGTGGGCTGCTTCTAAAAGTTGGAAAATCAAGGAAACAGATTAAGGACATAGCCCTGCTGATACCTTGATCTTAACACCTGAACTGCATTTCAGATTTCTGACCTACAGAACTGTCAGATAATAAATATATATTGTTTTAAGCCACTAAGTTTGTGGTAATTTGTCAAAGCAGGAGTGGAAAAAGTATAGCTACACAGACCATTCCATGTGACCTGGGCTTCCTCCTAATATAGTGGATGAGTTCCAGTGATGAGATTTCTGAGGGATAGGAACAAGTGGAGATTGTATCACCTTTTATGCCCTACCTTCCAAAACCATGCAGCATCACTTCTGCCAATATTCATCAAAGCAGCCATAATGTCCCACTGTCTTTATCCATTTGGGCTGCTATGAAATATAATATATACCTTAGAATGGACCATTTATAAACAATAGAAATTTGTTGTGCACTGTTCTGGAGGCTGGGAAGACTAAGATCAAGTTGCCAGCAGATTTGGTGTCTGGTGAAGACTACTTAATAGATGGTGCTTTGTTGCCACATCCTTACATAGCAGAAGGGGCAAATTTCTCTCAAGCCTTTTTAAAAAGGGCACTAATCCTATTCATGAGGCTCATGACCTAATCACCTCCTAAAGACCTCATCTCTTAATACTATGATATTGGGTATTAGCTTCTAACATATGAATTTTGAGGAGACACTAAAATTCAGATCGTAGCACCTACCAAGATTCAATAAGAGGGAATTAGACTGTTCCTATTGATGGGGAAGTGGAAATGTTTTGGAATGGTATCTGGAGCTGAAAATATTACTGTCACCACTTTTGAAGTATTAATACAAAATACTAAAAACAGTTCTTCTGCTACCCGTGCTCATGAACTAACTTCTAAAATCTAAGTAATCTCAAGGAGCATCATCTTTAGTTGTAGTCAAATAAAAAGTCTAATCCATTTTACAATCTGAAGTCCTCCCTATCCCCAAATTTCTTTCTCTTATACCAAGTGGCATATCAGCCTGAAAACTTTTGCCATGATAAATTAATCCTGTGAAGAAATTTGTGGGATGTGTGCTAAGATAAATGATAAGTTGGTACAAGCCCACTTCATCAGCAGTTACAGACTTCATCACCACACTCATAGTTTTGTTTCAGTGGAAACCCCTGTGCAGCACAGGGGACGTGTGAGGTCCCAAATCCTAATTCCAGCAACCATCACCTGTTTTCATTATCTACACACACAGTGTTGTTCTCAGCCCTTTGGAATGTGACTTGGTAGCCCCAAACCTTCTTTTCTCTGCCTTGCTCCTGCCCTGGCATTTCTGTTCTCTCCCTCTGATTCTGAGTACTTCCCTTCCTTCCAGAAGCCATGGTGCTACCATGTTTTTGAACCTATCTTTTTTTCTTATCATCTGCTAGTTTCCTTTTAGATTTTTTCATTATAAATATCTCAAAGCTATAGAAATGTACAGACATAATAAGCATCTTCGTACCCACCATCTTGACATAAAACATGAACATTTTTCTCATTCTTCTCTCAAATCACTTTAAAAATAAATAAAATGAACATACTCAGCTAAAGCTTCTCACGCCTTCTCTACCTTCCTTGTCCACTATCCTGAAGTTGATTTGCATCATTCCCATGCAAGGTTATTACACTTTTGCACATTAAAAGATAGATAGATAGATAGATAGATAGAGTCTTAGTTCATTCAGGCTGCTGCACAAAAATATCATAAACTGGGTAGCTTATAAATAATAGAAGTTATTTTCTCACAGTTCTGAAGGCTGGGAATTCCAAGATCAAAAAATTAGCAGCTTTGGTGTCTGGCAAGGGCCTGCTTTTTGTTCATAAATGGCACCTTCTCATTGCGTCTTCACTTGGTGGGAGGGATGAGAGGCCTCTCTCAGACCTCTCTTACAAGGGCAAAATCCCATTCATGAGGGATCCATCCCCGTGATCTAGTCACCTCCCAAAGGCTCCACTTCCTAATAACACCACATTGTGGATTAGGTTTCAACACTTGAATTTGGGGAGAATACAAACATTGAAACCGTAGCATATCTCCATTATTTTCTGCTTAATACATTTACTTAAGATATCAGAGATTATTATTACATCAATAAAATTATACATGATATTTGAAGATAGCAGAAATTATGAAAGTGTTATATGAATAACTAAAGTTTGGGAAACTTTTTTTTTTATTATAGCTATCTTCAGAGATTGTAGTAAAATAAGGCATAGCCAGCTATCATCTTAACAGTGGTCAGACTGTCTCTGTTTTGTCCCTTTCTCACGAGCATACTGGTCACTCATAACAGATCATGGAACTATTTCCTGCTAATCCTAAACACAGTTCTCCTCCAACACCTGCTCCATTAAATCACTACTAATGTGCAGTGTTTGATGTGGAAGTCAAAATTTATTTGCCACCCTTACCATGAACTTGTTTTTCAGCTTCATAGCTGAGAAAAGATTTCACAGAAAGATGTGGGGATTGAGGGCACAGCAGGAGAAGGGATGACAGAATGGAGTCTGCAGTTATCAGCTACCGGCAGCCGGAAGGTACAGTGAGGGTGTTGGGCATGCAAGAGGAAAGACTAGAAAAGAGAGGCAAATTGACAGAAATCTGACAACATAGCTTTCCTGCTTAGAAACACCTAGAGGCTTGCTGTTTTTCATAGTATGAAGTCCAAACTATTTAGACTGAGGTTCAAGGCCTGCATGATCTGGCCACGGGCCACTTATCCATCCATTTGTCTTCAGTAGCGAGCAATATACCTTTTCTCCCACATGCAATCTGCCTTCCCATCACTGGGCTACTCGATTGTTCCATAACATTCTGGGTATACTTATGTCTCTGAGAATTAGGAACCCTGTCCATATATCCCACCCCTGCCCATTCTATTCTCTACCTTTCGATTAGTCTACTAAATATTTAAGGCTTAACTCAGATATTAGCCTCATAGTAAATCATCACAGCGTATGTCTGCTCCTCTGATTTTCCAAAGTAATTTGCTTATTCTTCTGGTTTGATAAACTTTATGTTGTGTGGTGGTTACCCATGTGTTGGTCCCTAGTTCAGGGAATATAACTAGCTCTGTATCTCCAGAACCTAGCATTGCACATAGCACTAAATATGTATTTGAATCAAAAATTGTCACAGTTTGATCCAGGGAAGATGCTATATTGATAGTAGCAAATGCTTTATCAATGATAAGTAAAGATTTGAATTTTAGTATTATAAGTAGACCTTCACCCCTCCTGTACAGGTTGTGCTTTCCTAGTGGATTTGCAGAATAATAACTAGTCTTTCCACTTGGGGTGTGTTATAAGAGATCACAGGTGGGCATGTTAATTTTTACAAATAATGAAATCATACATAGCAAAGATATCTGAAATACAGCATTGAATAGACCAGATAATTTTTCATTTTAAGATAGAAGAACCATTGACTTCAGAAAGAAATCAGGTAGTTAGTCAAGGAGGTGGATTTATAGAGCTGGCAGATTATAATCTATATCCTGGTGCAGACAGACATCAAGTAACAATTCAAGAAGTTAACTTTTAAATTTGATTTGGGTTTGATTATTTTTTTTTCAACGACTAAGAATGGTTGCTTAGGATTAGAACCTATTTTGTTCTCTAAACTTTTCTACTTTCTCAATCTGAATTCATAGCATCATAATTATTTGTTAGAGAAGTATATAATAAGTAGCTAGGAAGTATTTGTTAGAAGTGGATAAATAAATAAATGCTTTCATTTACCTCGGTGTGGTCTTTTAAAAAATCATAATATAGTGTTCTTTAGAATTTATCAATCCTGACCAGAATTCCAGATTGCAGCTATAGACCCAAAATCCAATTTCTAACACTATCCATTTTCATAGACATATAGTCATTAGCTCTTCTAAAGTATATTAAGTAGGTCTAATCACAAACCACATTTGGTGTACTTTTATTTATCTTTTTTTTTTCCCTCGGGAGTTAATCTTGGGTAGAATACATGCGTATCATGATTCATTACCCATTAATTTTATATTTTCAATGTCATTTCTTTTGACAAAAATACATTTAATTACCTTACAATATTTATAATCTACAATATTGAAGATGTTTGTGTCTTAGTTTGTGCAGACTGGTATAAGAAAATACCAGAAACTGGGTGGCTTGTAAATATAATTATTTCTCACAGTTATGGAAACTGGGAAATTCAAGATCAAGGGACCAGCAGATTCCGTGTCTGGTGAGGGCCTGCTTTCTAGTTAATAGATGGAGGCTTTTAGCTGTTCCTCACATGGGGCTAGCTAGCTCTCTAGGTCTCTTTTGTAAGGGCACTAATCTTGTATATGAGGACTCCACCCTCTTGACCTAATCATCTCCCAAAGGTCTTATCTTCTAATATACAGTCAGTTCTCCATATCCTTGAGGGATTGGTTCCAGAACCCCCATGGATACCAAATCTAAAGATGCTCAAGTCCTTCATATAAAATGGTGGTAGTACAGTCATCCCCCCCATATCCACAGGTTTTGATCCAAGGATGTGAAACCTGTGGATATGGAGGACCAACTGAAATCCTGACCTTGGGGGTTAGGATTTTAATGTATAAATTTGGGCAGGACAGATACATTCAGACCATAGCAGCCTGACTTTGACTTTGAGTTGAGGATTAAACTCAGTTCAGACAGGTAAAGGAAAACATATCTGACAAGAATAAAAATAAATTAACTAGAAAAAATATGTATATGACTAAAGGGGAATATGTTAAAATGTTAACAGTTGCCATTGAGTTATGAAATTCAGGTCAATTTATTTTCTTTGGCTTTCATTTTTTTCTTCTTTCTAAATTTTCTAGAATGAACATGTATTAATTTTATAATCATAAAACATTAACATTGTTAAATTAATTAATTTTAATTTATTCAGAGCAAGTCTATCCCAAGATGAATTCAATATGATAGTGGGAGTAAAGTGAGCACTTTCTGTTACCCTTCATGGTACAGCCTTCCCACCCAAGTGATCTCCAAAATCATTCACTGCCTTATGTGGGATTCAGATAATCTACAGTTTGTATCACCATTGGGTCATGACTCAGCTGTCACATAGACCGTTGTAAAGTTCAGACTAAATTTTTGTCTTAGATTTTACTAATCTAGGATTATCCTTATTAAGGACCATTTGGAAGGATCGTTTGGTCTCATAATTAACAGCTCCCTTTCCTAAAATTAGGCAGATTGGACATAATCTGTACTACAATCTGCACTGGCTAACCACTTGCTCCCATGTGCATTTTTGAAAGTGATACTCTAATTCATGTAACCATATGCTCTTAGAACTCTTTTTAACTCTTCTATAAGTTGCTACTGCAATTTTTGGAAAAAAGGAAAAGAGTAATTTCCAAAAAGGGTTTATGTCAAAGAATGTTACAAGGGACACAGGATAAAAATAAACAAATCTAAAATATACTTCTGAGACTCGATTTTAGCATTTTTTAAGAAACCTGGAAAATCTTATTCTATACACAAAAATTACTTAAAGAGGGGCACATCTGATTACCTACTTTTGGGAGTTTCTTAACTTAAAAAATACTGATTCTATACTGTTCTGCTTTTTTTTACCTAGAATAACTACTTCATAAAGAGCAAAAACTTCACAATATCAGAGATCATATTTATTGCTAACTAGTGTGCATATGAGACTGTTAATTCAGATTCGATTGTGTGGAATATTCAAGAAACTGTAGCATGCTTTCTTCCTTTCTTCCCTGATGATGCATTAAGAGATTACATTTCCATGACTACAGATCAGAAAGAAGTACTCTTGTTTGTTTTCATTTTATCAATCAAACACATCTTGGAAGGTCAAGACCAAACAATATTATTATGAGTTAATAGTATGACTAAGATCAGGGGTTGGCAATCTGTGGCCTTTGAGCCAAATTCAGCCACCAACTTTTTTTGTATAACCCTCAAACCAGTACTGGTTTTTACATTTTCAGATGATTGAAATAAAATCAAAATAATAATACTTGTGACACACAAAAATTATATTCAAATTTCAGTGTTTATAAAGGATGTCTTATTTGAACATAGCTATGCACATTTATTTATAATTAGCTACGACATTTATTTATATATTAGCTACAATGCAATACAATGGAAGGATTGAGTACTTATTAACAGAGACCTTGTGGCCCCCAAGCCTAAAATAGTTATTATCTGGCCTGGTATTGACTGAATTACGTCCTTTCTTAATTCATATGTTGAATCCTTAATGCCCAATGTGACTATATTTCAAGATATGGCCCCTAAGGAGATAATTAAGGTTAAAAGAGGTCATAAGGGTGAGTTCTTAATCCCAAATGGCTGGTGTTTTTAAAAGATGAGGAAAAGGTACCTGGAGTTCACACCCACAAAGGAAAGGCCGTGTGAGGACACAGGGAGAAGGTGGCCATCCACAAGCCAAGGAGGGAGGCCTCAGAAAAACCAAACTGTAGGCACCTTGATCTTGGACTTTCTGCCTCCAGAACTGTGAAAAAATTAATTTCTGTTGTTTAAGCCGCCCAGTTTGTGGTATTTTGTTATGGCAGCCCTAGCAGACTAAAACATGACCCTATGCACAATGTTTGCCAACCCCTGACAAAGATGAAAGGCATAAAACTTTTTAAATTACAAAAACAATTTAAAAATGTGAGGAACTCATAGTTGCATGGTATCTGGTACTACACAACCCAAAGCAGGAAAACTACTCAACTCAAGCAGAGAAAAAGTTATAAATACAAGGAAAGTGCCTTTCTGCTGGCACTCTCTTAAGGAAATAACAAACTTGGTCGGGGGAGACTTCTGTAATTAAGTTACATTGCATCTCACGTCTAGGTTAATCCTTTCTCCTGTGTCCCCATTGTTTTTGCCCTGAAAAAGTATATATGTTTGTGTGTGTGTGTGTGTCTGCTAACCAGAGATTTTTGTGTTAGTTTTTAACTAAAATGACAAGTAGCCTTCTGAGCAGGAGATTTATGTTGCTTTCTCAATTATTTTGCTGCTGCTCATCTAAAAAAAACTTCATATTTGTTTTTGAATTATTTTGGTTCTTCTGAGTTTTTAAAATTTATGTTTTAAAAAAATTGAATTTCAGATGATCTCATTTTCTTGTGTGCCACTTGTAATATTTTACTTTTTCTACTTTCTTCAGGAAACATTCATCTGAGCCAGAAGGACATAGAAACGTAGCCCAGAGCTAGCTGATAACACATCAAATCAAACCTAAGCAGCTCACTTTTCAGATAGAGTGCTCTCAAGAAGTAGAAACCTCATGATGTTTCAGGATGACAAGGAAATCAGAAACTCTGCTTGTGGGTGTGTGTGTGTGTGTGTGTGTGTGTGTTTAAAGGAAACTTCAAATAAATTCTAATATGTTGTCTAATGGTAACTGGATTTTTCAGATTTCTCATACAGAAAAGATGGAATTATCTACTTTCTTGTGCATAGATTCATATAGAACATGAGGATTTGGAAACAACTTTGGAAATTATCTAGTCTAGTTCATTCTCATAACTTTATAGATGAAAAAGGATTTGGAATAATTTGATCTATGCCATCATCAGTCAGCCTAAGCTAGGTTGTGCTGCAATAAAAACCAAATCCCAAATCTCAGTATTAACAAAACAAAAAAGTTATTTCTCCCTCATTTTCCATGCTCGAGTGGGTGGTGGAGGGGTGCTTTGTTCATAGTATGCCCTTGGGACTGGGGCTGAGGCAGAGACTCTGTCTTAACACAAGCTTCTATGAGCACTGTGCCAGAGAAAAGAGAGCATTGTCTTACAATACTATTCAAATGATTTTTCCCAAGAGTAACATGCCAGTTCTGCTCTTATATCAGTAGTCAAAGCAAATTGCAAGACTGTATGACAACTGCAAAGGGAACAGAGATATGCCATCCCATTGTGCCCAGAAAGACAACTAGAATACATGTGAATAGTCTAAGTGTCTGCCACAGACTCCATTGTTTTTGGTTTGTCACTTGTTACAACTAAACTAATAGCTACTAGAGTACATCTTCTCCCTGAACTAAAGGAGACAAGCACTGTGTTTCCAATAAGGTGTTAAAAAATTTATTTTCTCCCAATGTTGTTTTTGCCACCTGCACAGAAACAGCAGATAAGGTACAAGTCAGTAGAGCACCCCCACCAAAAAATATAAAAGGGAGAGTTGTATTTTATTCATTCTTAAATAGAGCACAGAAGAGAGCAGAAAATCTTGACTATTTTCATTTCTTTCTTTAGACATTCAGTCCTGCTCATGATGGCAAGCTCCAAAAAGTCAAGTTTTCACCTAATAGCGTCACTAAAACATTGTCAGGGACAATATAGAATCTAGCTATATGACCTGTGGCTTGAGATTTTAGAAATGTAAGAACTCCAAATGGATGGGCCAAAGTTTTAGAACAGACAACATATGTCAGTGATAACATGAAGACACTTTCTCAAGGAAATAGGAGACACTTGCCCATATCTCAACTTACCAGGCAGTGGTGGGATGTAACTGTTATATGCATGATGAGTAAAAGTACACCAATAGCTTATAATGTGAATATGCATAAGTTATTGGGTGATTATGTAAAAGTTCTAACTTTTTCCATTACACTAGAAAATAGAAACAAACAAAACTGATGAGAACTAAATTGGACACCAATATTCAAGGTCAAGAAAAATGTATCCTCTTTCAAAATGGTGATCCATTATCACAAACATCAGACCATGTAGAAATATTATCTCCACACACACTTGCAATTTTACTAGGTCTCTGTAGAGAAGGAGACTCAGGTTAATTAACTTGCCTAAAATCACAGAACTATTAAGTAGCTGAGTCAAAGCTTGGACCCTAGTGTCCTGATTGTGATTCAAGGTTCTTTTCTTCCCACAAGGGTGCCAATCAATACCATTTCTAGAAATTTCCAAGAAATAATGTCCCATAACTATATTTATGGAATTACATGTCAGTATTCAATATAGATAAATTAACCAATTCACATACAACATCTTCGAAGATTTCTGTGAATTTTATCATTGCTGTGCTAGGTTATCTTCACTTTCTCTTAATATATTTGTTCATTGTACATTCTAGAATTACCAAGTAATTTGCTTAATCTGGTTTGTCGATATATGTTCACATAAGTGTGTATTAGTTTCCTGTGGCTTCTTATAACAAATTACCACAAACTGGGTAATTTAAAACAACGGAAATGTATTTCCTCATGGTTCTGGAGGCAAGAAGTCCAACACTGAGGTTTGGATAGGGCCACACTTCCTCTGTGGGCCTAAGGGAGAGTTTTCTTTGCCTCTTTCAGCTTCTTGTAGCTGCTTAAGCATTCCTGGGCATTTCTTGGGTTGGTACTACATCACTCTAATCTCTGCCTTTGTCTGTTTTCACATCACCTTCTTCTCTTCTGTCCATGAACTCTCACCTCTGTGTCACTTATAAAGATACTCGCTATTGGATTTAGGGCCACCCAGATGACCTATGAAGACCTCTTCATCTCAAGATCTTTAACTTAATTACATCAACAAGGACCCTTTTTCCAAAAAAGGTAACATTCACAGGTTCAGGATTTAGTACTTGGACAAATATTTTTGAAGGCTACCATTCAACCCAATATAAGATATTTGTCTTAACATGATTCTGTCTTTATTTAATTGTCATCTTGAGCATAGAAGACTAATCTGTTTCTCAGGTTGATTACTAATAAATATTCAGAGGAGGAGGATGAGGAAGAGAAGTACTCCAAATAAAATGAATTGGAATCTAATTATCTGCTTCTGAGTCCTCAGCTCTTTTTTAGTGTGGACTTGTGAAAATGACTGAAACAAAAAGAAATGGCTAATAAGCCATTGATGAGAAGCAGATGATAAGAACCTGCAATGTGTTGACTAGGGGCATATTGAAGAAACCCTATTTGATTGTTAAAATATAAACTAGCTTTGTCTAACTCTGGGGATGAGTTTGCATGGAGAAGAAAATGTATAATTTCAAGAAGATACTTTCCATGAATAGTGCATATTTGAAAGGGCTATAAAATCTCTCTCTTTCTCTTTAGTATATCCTCTTACTTTGATGGTACTATTATTAGAATTGACACTAAAGTTCTATCTCTCTTTCTACAGAAATGTGTAAGAGCTCTGAGTAAAATTTTAAATTCTGAATGGACTACCTAAGACTCATTTCATCTTAGTTAAGCCTCAATTTACCATCTGTACAATGGAGATAATATAACAATAATATTAACAGCAACAATGATGCTGATGATAAATTCCCACTATTTAAAACCCAAATGAGATAATTGCTAGAGAATATTTGTCCTGTGTTAACAAAAAATGTTTAATAACATTTTGTTATCATCATCATCATAACTGTGACCCATATATGCTAAAGTGCTTTTTGCAAAATGATTTGACAACTCATGGAGTTAAGAAAGATTAGGTACTGTCAACAGAAAAGGAGCCGAACTCTGTAAAATAATTTTAAAGGGGTTTATTCTGAGCCAAATTTGAGGACCATGACCCGGAGGCACACCCAAGAAGTCTTGAGCAATTGGACTGTCTGTGGCTGGGCGACAGTTTGGTTTTATACATCTTAGGGAGATAGGGGTTATAGGTAAAGTCATAAATCAATACATGGAAGGAATACATTGGTTTGGCCTGAAAGGGCAGGCCATCTCAAAGGGGAGGGGGGGTGCTTACAGGTTATAGGTGGGTTTAAAGACTCCTTGACTTGTAATTGGTTAAAAATGAAGCTTTGTCTAAAGGCTTGGAATGTTTCAGATAAGGAAGAGATAAGTCACTAGACGTAATATTTGTTGTGTAAATTGAGGACCTGCAGGTTTGTCTTGCATAGCCTTAGGCCTATTGATGAGTTACAAAAGATATCTCCAAGAAGGGAGGGGGGCATGGTGAGGCATGTCTGACCTCCTCCTCGTGGCAGACAATTTAGTTTTAGGATATCCTCTTGGCCAGGAGGGGGTCCATTCAGTCAGCCGGTGGGGGGGAAGCCTTTTATTTTAGTTTAGTTCACAATACCATACTAGAACCCCAATCTTCTAAGACCCTGCCTGGAAATTCTTTAGCTATACTTCACTGTTCACGTATGTTTTAGTGGCTTGAAGCATGCAGCTAGTATACTTAAATTATACCTTATAATCATTAAGTCTCTAATAAGTGTAATGTAACAATAAGGCATTCAGAACATATCAGAAAAGTGTTTTCCACTACACATTTCCAGTCACTCCAGCTTGACTGTAGTTATTCAATAAAGACCTAATGTATAAACAGGTTGATTATATCTGAAAGCATTTAATTCAACAGGGCTTGAAGAGGGAGAAGCCCTTTAGAAGAAACCATAAATCAGTAAAGTCAAATGCAATAAGCCAGTAATATGATGAAACTAAAAGAATCATTGTAAACACATTTAATAATCAGATTAAACACAAGGAGGAAATTGTTAAGGAATTCTTAATGATTCATGTTGATGGAATGCCCGAATAACAAAGCAGACAATTAATCAAAGACAAGGGGATTAACGTTTGTGATTTGTGGCCTGGAGTTGGATGGAGGTCTAGTAAGAAAGAAAGGTTGAATGGCCCCATAAAGGAGAGAATGATAGGGAAAAAAGGATATGGAATAAATATTGTTGTTTTTTCTTAAAACAAAGAGGTTGGTAGGCTGCAGAAAACTTCTATGTCAAAATAACAACCAGGATAATTTTTAAAAATTATCTAGTTGCTAAAATAACTCAATGCAAGGCAGGAAAACCTTTACACAATGTCAGCAATTGCATTGCAACATCTGTAATATTCATCTCACCCTCTCTTGGGTTGAGGCTTGCATGGGCTGAAAGTTCTGCCCAGATCCTAGAACAGAATAGCTGTGATCTGCTTCAGAGGCTTTCTCTATGCCTTCATTTATTACTTTCTGAATTTCCTCTCCTAAAGTGATGCATTTTATACACAAATATTTTTTGTGTCCATCCTCTTTTTCTACTGAGATATATTTAAATAAAAAATTATGAATAATTATAATAAAATAATATATAAATTCCACCATTTCTTCAAAAATCAAAGGAAGTCTTTTGAATTCTCAGAGCAATTTTCCAGCTAAATAATTAGGTTTTATCACATATCTTGTATATATCTCTAGCTTTAAAAAAAATAATAAATTAAAAAATAGGAAAAAAGAAGTTAAATTTACACGATGAATTATGGTAAAAAAAAATTCAACTAAAATAGAAATAAAGTCTTCACACTTAATTAAATGACATAATGCAAAAGTAATGAGAAAACCCCCCACTATAATTTGTCACCTTAGGGTCTTTGATTTTTTTCTTGTTTGTCCAGATTGACTCTTTTTCAGATAGTGCACCTCTTTACTGTTGAGCTCCAATTCATTAAAAGAAAAAACCTGTACCACTTTTCTGTGGCAACTCCTTCCCCTAGATTAGGACTTCTAGGATCAGGCTGCACTGGTAGTGGCAAGAACTGTCCTTGTTTCCTTTGATGTTTCTTTTTCTCTTTTTTCAGACATGTTTCTGGGAAGGAGGGTTTTGGGGATTTTTTGTTTGTTCGTTTTGTTGTAAAGTTCATTTTACTGAAACTCCAATTTCATAGATGATATAGTTTGAATATTGGTCCCCTTCAAATCTCATGTTGAAATTTGATGGCCAATGTTGGAGGTGGGGCCTGGTGGGAGGTGTCTGGATCATGGGGATGGATCCTTCACTGAATGTCTTGGTGCGGTTCTGTTGAAAAGAGCCTTGCGCCTCCTCTTCTCCTTTCTCCTGCACCTTCTCTCACCATGATGCATGCCTGTACTGTTCCCCTTTCACCTTTCACCATGGTTGGAAGCTCACTGAAGCCCTCCTCAGAAACAGATATTGGTGCCATACTTCTTGTATAACCTGCAGAACCATAAGCCAAATAAACCTCCTTTTTTATAAATTATCCAGCCTTGGGTATTTCCTTTATAGAAATGTCAATGGACTAAGACAATAGGGATCCAAAATACATTCTATATCTGGCTTATTGTTCCCTCCCAAATAGTAGGAAAAGAAATATCCTATTGAAATATCCAGGATAATATTGAATGTATTCCCCCAAAAGAGTGTGTTGGAAACGTAATCTCCAATTCAAGAGTGTTGGGAGGTGGGGCCTAATAAGAGATGATTAGGCCATGAAGGCCTGTAACCCTTATCAAGGGAGTGGGTTCATTATCATGGGAGTGGGTTTGTTATAAAAGGACAAGTTCAGCCTCTCTCTCTCTCTCTCACCTTCTCTTTGCCCTTCTGCCATGGGATAATACAACAAGAAAGCCCTCACCAGATGCCAGGTTCTCTATCTTGGACTTCCCAGCCTCCAGAACAGTGAGGAAATAAATTTCTGTTCTTTATAAATTATCCAGTCTCAATATTTTTTTACAGCAACACAAAATGGACTAAGACACAGAGCATCATTTTTTATATAATCCCTTACTTTCATACTTTCTTTATCCCATCCTAATTATCACCATAAAGTTCTTTCTTGGACGCAGTCCTGTTCATGGAACATGAACCTAGAAAAGGTCCAAATCACTTAGGAACTTTGAGACTGTCTAGCTTGTCCTTTTGCCTTCAGTCTCCGTCCTACAAACAAAGGCCAAAATTATTCTTCAAATTTCAACTTTTTCCCAAAAATCAAACTAATAATTTTCTTTGTTAATTTGTTATAGTAAGTTCTATATCATTGCTCAAAAACTTACAATGAAGCCCATTCTAAATATTACAATATTGTGGGAGGAGGGAGAAGGGGATGGGTAAATTCACACCTAACAGGTGTGGTGCACACTGTCTGGGGGATGGGCATGCTTGTAGCTCTGACTCGGGTGGTGCAAAGGCAATTTATGTAACCAAAGCATTTGTACCCCCGTAATATTCTGAAATTAAAAATAAATAAATAAATAAACAAACATTACAGTATTATAGTATCCAGTTACTAGTGATACTTTTTCTATATCCTGGCAGGAAACTTTGCTTTCTCACTTCTGCTCCCATTGCACCCTGTGAGTATACGTAATGTTGCATGACTCATACTGTATTATCAATGTTTGTTTATATGTCTGCCTCAACCACTGAACTAAGAACTCTTTGAAGGCTGTGGAAAAGTCTTACTCATCTTTATGTTCTCATGGCCCAGACTAGCTCCTGGAAAGTCATTTGGTTCATAAGAACTATGTTAATGATCAGGCAAAAGCTGGCTCGGAGTATATATTAACAGTGTTTTGCTGACTTACAATATTTTTCAGTGCTACTTAATATTTGTCTAGCACTTTAGATCCCACATATGAACTATCAAATTTGATTATCACCACAGTTTTGTGCAAAATGTACACCATTCTCTACGTTGTAGTGTTTGAAAAGACTCAAAAAGATGAACTGATATCTCAAGGTCACTATGGTAGTTTGTAGTGGGGCAAAGCTTGATCCTAGGTCTTAAAAACACTTTTAAAAGATTCTCTTCTCCATAGTCCCCTCTCGTCTATAAAAAGCAAATCCTCTTTAAGAAAAATTCTTAAATTTCTTACATTTACCAATTTTGTATTTCCCTGTAACATTTGCATTTCAGTGTTGTATACAAACATTACAAGTTGTTCCTTGTACATTAAATGTAATTAAACTTTTTTTTCAAAAGTGTTTCTTTGGAAGAAAGTAGAGCAGGAAGCTAGAATTTGGTAAAGTATTTTTCTGTTGGAATGAAAGGCTATTTGGACAGACTGATGGATGAAGTGGAAAACCCATCTCACACCAAATGATAACTGAGAATGCAGGGTTGGGGGCCCTGAATGGTCAAGGAAAGGAACTATGAGAAGAAAGGACCAGATGAGACAGGTAGCCTTGGAAACACTTATATCTCAGACGTGGGAAACTCAGACAGCAGAACTATTCAGATAAAGGAGGGGAAAGAAGAGAAGGCCCTGAATTTTTCCCCCCATATTTTGTCCACAGAGAAACCATAGCCGTTAGGATAATTAACCTTCCCCATTCTTAACCCATATATTTTGGATAAAACTGAATCCGCCTAAATCTCCAAGAGTGACTCAGACAACGGATGCTAAACTAATTAATGCTTTCCATTCCCTTGCCTAACAGACTAGTTAAGAGATTGGTACATGATTCAAATGGGAATCATAAGATCAAAAAGAGCCAATATTGAGACTTTTGTTTGAACAATCAGAGGGGTGCACTCCCCTTTGATGAAATACATTTTAAAATGATATGAAATTAAAGCTGATAGGTACTATTATAAAAA
Source organism: Daubentonia madagascariensis (assembly GCA_023783475.1). Lineage (NCBI taxonomy): Eukaryota > Metazoa > Chordata > Mammalia > Primates > Daubentoniidae > Daubentonia > Daubentonia madagascariensis. Next base: position 14,331,289 of record JAKFHU010001684.1, on the reverse strand, counting down.
GGCTTATTATTGGGCTAAACTAGAGAAAGTAGAAATAAATATTGTGATATCTTTGAAGATTTGGATTAAAAAACCCCTAAACATACATAAATTTGGACTGTTTGTTTATATAAATCTCCTATTTATTATTATTAATATTAAGCCAGGGCTGTATATTATGATAGTTTAAATTTAAACTACCTAATTGCTATGCCCTGAGATAAAAGCATTCCTCCAAAAGTGTGTGTTGGAAGAGATGGACAAAGTAAAACATGAGGGAAAAGGATAGACATGGTATCAGAAAATTAGGACTAAATTTTCACATGAAATTACATAAAACATGTATGAAAAGAATCTCAATGTTGTGCTAATAATAGTCCCAGGGTTCTAATAATAGGCATTTAATAAATGTTAGTTCTTTTCTCTCCTTTGAAATATATCCCCTTAATGAACTAGATGTACTTAGTGATGAAGTAAAGGAAGGCTCTTCCCCCACACTCTTACTGCATTTGTTTATTTAATGAATTACCTGGGACATCTCAGGCAGAGTTTCTCAACTGAGACACACCATTTGCTGGGAGTGGGTTACAGGTGAGGTGAAATATTGATCATCTCAGTCTCTGAGGTATGTTTTAGTTAACATATTGCTAAAAGCTGTAACAAGCCCCAACAATCTAGTGATATAACACAGCAGTAGTTTATGTCTTGCTTATGAAAGAGTCAAAAGTTAATGTGTCTGGTCAGAAGGTGGTCTTTCTCCATGGGATGTTTTAGCCACCAAGGCTCTCCTCACCTTGGGTTCTGCCACCTACTTTATTTAACCCCCTTCACTCAAATGTGCCACATATTATTTCTATTCACATCCCATTGGCGAAAACCAGCCTCACATGGCTACACTTAAATACAAAGAAAACTGGGACATATACTCCATAGCTGAGCAGCCACTTCCCAGAAACAACTATTCTATGGAAGGGAATTTCATGTTTTAGGTTAGCTAGCTTTGCTGCAAGGGCTTGAACCATCGGTCTGTTATTTTCAGCCATGAGCAAGCATATCCATTTACCCAACTGTACTGTTTAAATATGATTTTCTATGTGTGCCATGATGTCAAGAAGGTTAAGAAGTATCAGTCTAAGGTAACCATGTACTTAAAATTTTTTCTTTTTGGTGAGCTTCAATTCTGTAAATCTTCAAGTAACCAATAATTATTAATTAGGCCTGACTTCATTTCTGACACTTCATTTTGCCCCTTTTACCATTTGGGTTAGCATGTGTAGGGGGAAAAAGTATCGTTTCTTTCCATCTTAGGTTCATGGCTGAGGCCCCAATAATAAACGATTAACAAGAGAAAAGCATGCAAATTTATTTAATACAATTCTTACAAGACTTATGAGCATTCATAATAAGGTGAAGACCCAAAGAAACAGATAAGCTTGTTATTTTTTATGCTAGACTTGATGGAGAAGTGGACGGTCAAGCCAACTTCTCAGGACACAAAATAAGGCAAACAGGAAAGTAATAGCTGTCCCTGGGGTGGAAAAGAATCAATAACTAATGAATACCCCAAAACCAAATTTAACCAGAGAGTCACAATTCAAACAGCTGTTTTTCTCCTGCTATGCTGAATTGGAAAGGAAGAAACAGAGAGAAGTGTTTTTACCTTCTCTTGACCGAGTGCTATAGACAGAGATCCAGGAGAGCTGACCTTGGTGAGAACTCTTAACTTTCCCTGGCTTTATGTCTGTTATCCTGAAATCTCACCTACAGGCTCTGGAGCAAGTGAGGTGTCTCAGCCATCCCCCCTGAGTGCCCGAAACTGTAGGAAAAAGAAATATCTTTTCTTCCCCTCTTTGGTTCGTGGTTGAGGCCCCTATAACAAGACATATAAAGAAGAGAAAAGCATACAAATTTAATAAATAAGTTTTCCATGGCACAGGAGCCTTCAGAAATGAAGATCCAAAGAAACAGATTAACCAGTGTATTTTTTATGCTAGGTTTGAGGAAGAAGTGCATAGTTGTGGAGAAGTATGACTGGATAGAAAAGTATGATTTAATGGTAGTAAACTGGGGGAAACTTAGCAAGTCCTGTTCAGATTATTCTTTCTGCCCTTGTGTCTTCCAAGAGAAGATTGTTGCTTTCCTCTGGGTACACGGAGAGCACCTGTCAAATGAAGATCTCATGCTCTGCTCAAAGGGAAGGTTAGAGAAGCCTTCCCAGGTTTTATGACCTGTTTCAGGGCAGGAAGGTGATGAGAAGGTGAGGGTGACCTTCCTGCTTCTGCTGTTTTCTCAAGTGTCAAGGTGCTATATTTTGCAGCGGCATGTCCTGAACCCCATCACACTACACCGCTTTGCCTCCTCTCCCTCCTCACCGTGCCTCAGTCCTATGGCTGCCCCATGCTTACCCATTTCCTTTTATCTTTAACTATGCTGGTGTCCTCAAATTCTCTGGCAAAGTGCATTGTCATTCATCTCATTATGGGAAATCACAGCCTCCTAACAGGGACAAAAATGACTGCAATGCAGTTCTCTAGGACAAAATAGAGAAATTACCAATGCAAGTTTTTAATGTCAAATCTATTCATCTTTTAATGTAAGTAGTTACATTAGAAGAGGTAGATGAAGACATGTAAATGCCTTTAGAAAAGCCTTTTCTATGAAATAAAAACTAATTAATTAATTAAAAATCTATTCTTTATTCCTTCTTCAGTTTATCTTCAATTATATCATACTCCTAAATATTTTTCTTACACAAAAGAATAAAAATATAATGTTTTCTATTGTGTGTATTAGGTAAGTCAGCTAATTCCTATAGCAAATAAACCCTCAATATCTGTAGCTAAGAAGAATACCTTTTGCTCCAGGTGGCATTATTTTGTGACTCAAGGTGAAAATCTCCATTAGCATTTATTTGGTAGCATCTTATTTTCTTCATCCAATGCCTATAAGCTTTTTAATAAGCTAGTGTTACACCTGGTTCTACCCTATGAAATCCCTGAGTGGTTGCTTAAGCATATAGTTAAGTATATAGTCCGGTACTTTGTGTCCCTTGTTATGGAAGAAGGGGTGTGCTTCATGTAGTTATTCAGGGACTCAGGCCTCAGAGACTGGATCATCTTCAACACTTTGCTTTCAAAGTCATTTTGAGTATTATGATTTAACAGGCAAGAGGGGAAGGAGCATGGAGGATCTCACATGGGAGGATTTGAGAGGTCATTCCTGGAAGGGTCATGTATCAATTCTGCTCTTCTGCAACTGGCCCAAACTCAGTCCTTTAACCACACCTAACTACAGGGGAGACTGGAAATGTGGTTTGGCTGTGTAAATGAGTTTGGCATACAACTAGTGAATCTGCCACACTGTGAAAATTGGCCTTTATTTTAACTTTTAAAAAACTATCCTATTCATTTGTTTTGCATATTATAATAAATCCAGGCTTCAGAGTATTCAGTCCAGCATCAATTCCCACCTCGATCTTGAGGAATTAATTTCTCATTATACCCTGCAAAGACATTTCTTTTCATCCAACCTAATTTACTTTCTATTCATCAGTCCTATGACCATGTCTTTTCATAGGTCATTTTAATTCATTCTATCTGGATATACTTCCTTCATCTTCTATCAACCCCTAATCCCTTGAAAACCTGACTTAAAGCTCATCTTTTCTAGAACATTTTTCAGGACTAATAAATCTATATTCCTATCCATACTCACACATATAGACCCTAAATGATACATGAGTTTCCCCACTTTTTTCTCCACTCATATTTCTGGGAGCCTTGGGAAGGGTTAGAGCTAGGGGTGTACATTCATGAACAAGTTCCATAATCGATGTAGGACAAGGTGGAACCTTCTATTAACAGTCATTCGAAGTGTTCTTATTTTCTTCATCCAGTATCTATAGACTTCTTCATAAACTAAGCTACATCTGGTTTTAGCCTATCAAATTCCTGGGTGGTTGTTCAATCTTTCGATGGATCTGCCCATAATTTACTCTTCCAATTCATATTATTTAGAATAGGTAGGAGCAGATAAGAAACTTGGGAGGAAAAAAGGTCACAGAATTTCAAAACAAATTGAAAAATCTAGAAAAACTTTCTTTACCATGTGAAAGTGCTTCAAAATCTGTATATGTGCACATAAATAAATATATGTAGGTATATGAAATATATACAAATCTAATAAAATAAATGAGTAAATAAAATAAGTATATAAAATGTGTACAAGTTATGTATAAGTATGCACAAATATATTTGAGATGCATACCTCAGAGATGCCTCTTTAAAGCTACTCATTTAATTTTTGATTGTCTATGGCTTCAGGCTACATAGCTTACTGAGAAAAAAATATATTTACTTTTTTGACATTTTTAAAACTAACTTTCTTAAAAAAGCAAAGGCATACCTGGATGGAACTGGAGACCATTCTTCTAAGTGAATTTCACAAAAATGGAAAAACAAACACCACATGTACTCACTACTAAATTGGAATGAATTGATCAACACTCACGTGCATATATGGAAGTAAAACTCAACAGAAATAAAGCAGCTGGGAGGGGGGAGGAGGGGATGGGCAAATTCACACCCAGCGGGTACAATGCACACCATCTGGGTGATGGGCACACTTATAACTTTGATTCAAACTGTACGAAAGCATTTCACGTAACCAAAACGTTTGTACCCCTCTAATATTCTGAAATTAAAAAAAAAAACAAGGTCATAGGCTAGAAACTAGTTATGTGACTGTAAGCAGAAAGTGAATAAAACTTCCAGTTTTTTGAGAAATTTCCATACTGTTTTCCATAGGGATTGTACTAATTTGCAGTTTCAACAACAGTGTATAAGCATTCCTTTCTCTCCACATCTGCACCAGCATCTCTTGTTTTTGAACTTTTTAATACAAGCCATTCTAACAGGAGTAAGGGGATATCTCATTGTGGTTTTAACTTACATTTCCCTGATGATTAGTGATATTGAGCATTTTTTATATGTTTTTTGGGCATTTGTCTATCTTCTTTTGAAAAACTTCTGTTCATGTGTTTTGTCCACTTTTTAATGTGCTATATGTATACCATGGAGTACTACTCAGCCATAAAAAGAATGAATTAATGCTTTTTGCAGCAATTTGGAAAGAATTGGAGACCATTATCTTAAGCAAAATATCTCAAGAATGGGAAAACAAACACCACACGTACTCTCTAATAAATTGGAACTAACTAGTGGGCATACAAGTGCACAGAGGGAAGTAAAAGTCATTGGAAATCAAGCAGGGGGAAGGAGGGTGAAGGGGAGGGGCAAAAACCCACCTAACAGGTATAATGAACACTATTCGGGTGATGGACACTTTTATAGCCCTGACTCAAGCCATGTAACAAAAACATTTGTACCCCCTTAATATTTTGAAATGAAAAAAGAGAAAGTGAATAAAACATAAAGATGATACTTAAGAAAAAAACAAAGGTGAAATATGCTGGTATACTAAAAATGAAGTCTACCAGTGCAACGAACTGCTTCAGGAGACTACAAAGGATTTTGTGGAGTTCATTATAATTTTCTCCCTTCAAATTATAATTTTTCATGTAGAAATATTTTCACTGTTATACACATGAATTAAGGGTACTCCTTTTCCAGTAGGGCAATACACAAGTCTTCTTCAAATAAAAGCATTGTAGGCAAACTTCCCCATCAAATTGGATTTCCTGACAAATCCTGAGTCCCAAATCTGTCACCTCAACGTCAAATTCCATGTTTATCACTTCTTATTAAAGCAAATTCCTGCTTTGATTTTTCTTGCATGGATGTTCTGGAGCTCAAATGCTTTGGCAGAGAATGGGCTGGTACTTTTGCTGAGATAGGAGGGAAGGACACATCACACACTGCAGCTGAGAGCAGCTGGCTTCTGCTGTGGCCATGAAACCAGGTCTTAAACCATGCCTGTGCTAAACAAGTGTTTATTTTTCCTTTCTTTCTCCCATGAGTGATTCTCAATCCTGTTTCCCAGTAGAATCACCAGGGAAGCATTTAAAATGCTTATTACCAGGCTACTTTACTCCTTAGCCCAATTATACGCAATCTTCCCAGCTGGTGGCCTCACTGAGATCCCCAAAAGTATTAACTGAACATATGAACTTTGCAGTCTGTCCTCTGCAGCAGGGCCCTGTCAAAACTCAGTTGACTTCATTTCTTCTTAAAGGTCTTTAAGCTAAAAGAAGTCAGAGCTGAAAAGTAATGTTCTTAAGTCATTCCTAAAACTTGTTTTCTTTTCAATTATTTCCTTTCAAAAAGTCAGCACCCTGAGATTTAAAAAATCTCAAACTATTTATCAAATTGATAATTTGCTTTAATTTTAGGAAATTCATTTTAAATACTTTAACATAGATATTTACCTAATGGTGGGAGCAGGAGTGTTTTCTAGGAAATAGACCATATTTCTACCTTTGAATGAAGTAATCTACTGGTATTTATCAAGCCCCTAGCAAATGACAAAAATTCTCCGCTTGACCAAAATTTAGTGGGTCTTCAGAACCTCCTCCTCGGTCCATCTGTGCATTTTCTCATAAAATCCCGTTTTAGCAAAGAGTCCTGCTAAGTCAATTTGGCAAGAATCCCCTATCCCCAATATCTGATCACCTACTATATCTATTCAGGTTTCTCATCCTCTCCCAGGTGATGTCTGATCACTCTGTCTTGTCTTCAGCTAGAATCCTATTAGGTTAGTTTAGCCAGAATCCCTCTGGCCTGTGATGTTTCCTGTCAGTAATTTTCCATCCTCTGACCCCACCCTGTTCCTTGGCTATAAATTGCAGTGGTCCCTGTACTTATCTCATGATAGCCCTGAGTAAAGTCTTCTTACCATGTTTTCACAAGTATCCTTAAATTATTTTTTTCTTTAACACAAGTGTGTATTACTTTGTACTCTGCTTTGTGGGAAATGGAATAAAAATTAAAACTAGACCTAATTCTTTTTTAGGAAAAAAAGGTAGATAATACTAGGTAAAATAGTACAGAACAATGTGTTAATAAGTACTAAAAAATAATTGACATAAAATAAGTGGCTAAGAATTCTGAGACAGGAGATATTAAGTGGGTAACAATAGTGGGGAAAGGCCAAGGGGAGACATCTTGCTAAAGAAGAGCTATGGTATGTTCACTGATCTTGAGGAACCTAGATTTCTGGTTGGGAAGGAATGGAGGACAAAATTGGATTATTAGGACTGGGCCATAGTTGGAGATATTTATATGCAAAACTGAGGAATTTGGACTTTATTATGTAGATAATAGCAAAATTGGTTAGAAGAGAGGCAATTACTGGTGTGTAGTCCATCTGATTAAAATAACAATAGCTTATACATTTATTATGCATTGCATTTTATAGAATGGCTGGAATATGCAGAGCAAGTGGTGGGAGGGGTGTGAACAAGTACCTGAAAACAAGTTATCCAGAGAGGATTAGACATTGAAAGCAATTCAAAGCCTCTGGACACATATAGGCAAAGTAACTGTAAAGAGGCAAAGTGGTTCAAGTAGTCTGATTCCTTAACATTTCTAAAGAAAAGAGTTCTCTATGAGCAGCTTATAAAAAAAAGAAACAGAATTGGCAGAACTTTCTCAAGCATTGCCCAGGGCCAGGTGACCCTAGCTAGGCCTATCTTTGTGTGGAAATTAATGTTTCCAATTGAGCTGTTGGAGCTCAGAACATCATACCCCAAAGTATGGCCCCTCGGCATGCTGAGTACTTTAAACTGAAGGACATTGGAAGGGCCTTAGAACCAAGGTCTCTCTGGCTTTCTCCTGCCCCTCAGTCTCCTTCCCCTTTTCCTCCCCCTACGTGAGTGATAGAAACCAGAATTCCTCTTCCCCAAGGCAGGCCACAGACTACTCTCTTCCATAGCAAGCTATAAAACCTGGAAAGGTCATCCTCTCCTTTCTCCCTTGAAGATTGTCATTCCAGAGGGGTCCTATTCCACACCCAGGAGAAAAAAAGAATCTGAACAAACAGGACTTGCTCTGTTTCCCCCTCAGTCTATGTATTGCTCTTAGATCGTACCCTTTTGTCTAATCACATTTCTATATAAGTGTCCATTCTTCATCAAACCTAAGCACAAAAATAGACAGTTTTCCCTGGGTCTTTAGGCCTTCATTTCTGAAGGCTCCCATGTCATGTCAAATTTTAATTAAAAATTTTGTTATGCTTTTCTCTTGTTAATCTGTCTTTTGTTATAGGCATATTGGCTATGACCCTTATGATGGGCGAGGAAAAGTATCACACTCTTCCAACCCTACACAGCCTTGTTGACATTTGACTCACAGAACTAACTTTCTTAGCTTTTATACTACTTTCACAAGCAACCTTGTGATTTTAATTCTCATGTGAGTTTCCTTATGGGAAAAAATGGTAGGCCAAAGGTCCACAAACTATTCCCAAAGATATGTTAACAAACCTATTATGATCCATCTCTTAGGAGATTAGTTAGTGTGAATCTGCCCCTAAAAAGTAAAACTGTCATTTACAGGGCTCTTTGGGTGTGTAAGCCTTGTGCTAAGGACTTTACAGATACCAATTTATTTAATTCTCCAGTATTCTATAAAGTAGATAATATTATCCCCATTATCCAGATTAAAAAAACTGAGAGGCAGCCTCAGTCACTATCCTTTAGTTCTTTAGCTAGTAGGTTGTGGTTTTAGGGCTTTGAACTCTTATCTACCTAATTCCAATCCCTTTGCCCTTAGCCAATCAACACACTGAAAAATTAAGCTTCTGAAACTGCAAGAGTGGGTAACACAATCTGACTCGGATAAATTTGCCCTGGTGCTTGATACCATTGCACATTCTTGGCAGATTTGGGCATTTTCTCATGGCATCCCAAAGATGTACATCTTCTCATTTCAAAAGCTGCCTTCCTCATCAGCCTCTTCAGAAACCTGTCTCCCTGCCAATCTCCATGCCTGAGCCACTTGGGCCATTCAGTTTTTGGAAAAAGTTCAATTCCCTCCGACCTGAAGACCTTAACACAATTCCCTGATTCTGGAAAGTTCCCTCATATCACCTAAAGTACTAAAATTCCATATCACATCAGATCCTTTTTATTTCTACTGTCTCATTTATCCCCATTTCTCTACCAGTTCAAAATACCACATTGGCTGAACTCCATCCTGTTCCTTTATTTTTTATTTTTTTTTAATTTCAAAATACTAAGGGGGTACAAATGTTTTTAGTTGCATAGATCACTTTTGTGGTGCTTGAATCACGGCTGTAAGGGTGCCCATCACCCAAATAGTGTTCATTGTACCCGTTAGGTAGGTTTTCACCCCTCCCCTTGGCCCCCTCCCCCCTGCTTGATTTCCACTGAATTTTACTTCCCTCTGTGCACATGTGTGCTCATTGGTTAGTTCCAGTTTAATAGCAAGTACATGTGATGTTTGTTTTTCCATTCTTTGGACAACTTCATTTAGGGTAATTGTCTCCAGTTCCATCCAAATTGTGGCAAAGGGCAACAATTCATCCTTTTTCATGGCCGAGTAGTACTCCATGGTATACATATACTATATTTTGTTAATACACTCATTAATTGGTGGGCACTTGGGTTGATTCCACATCTTTGCAATTGTGAATTGTGCTGCAATAAACATTCAAGTGCAGATGTCTTTTTGATACCCAGTAGTGGGATTGCCATATTGAATGGTAGGTCTACATTTAGTTCTTTGAGGAATCTCCATACTGTTTTCCATAGAGGTTGTACTAATTTGCAGTCCCACCAAGAGAGTATAAGCCTTCCTTTCTCTCTGCATCCATGCCAGGATCTATTGTTTTCAGATTTTTTAGTAATAGCCATTCTGACAGGGTTATGGTGATATCTCATTGTGGTTTTAATTTGCATTTCCCTGATGATTAGTGATGTTGATCATTTTTTCATATGTTTATTGGCCATCCTGTTTCTTATCCCATAGTGAAGATGAGCAACAAAACTTCCATGCTTTATAAAAAAGAGTGTAAGTCCAGTGGGATTCTTCCTCTCTCACTTCCTCCTCCCTCCCTCTCCTTCTGTCTTCCACTCCATGTTAGAGCCCTTAGGACTCACATCTTTCCTAGGGCAATGGGAGTAAATGTTTAATGCTTTGTTTTTTGAGGAAGGAACTGCAAATCTTCTCTTCCTACTCTTGCTAAGTCCCAGGATTCAATTCAATTAGAGTTAAAAAATAAATAAATAAAAATTACCTAAACCAATCCTTCAAGCAGTAAAGCAGTAAAGTCACAAAAATGTTACAAGTTAGAGTTCACTAATATGGAAAATTACCTGTTTGACCTCTTCCTCACATGCAGCTGCCTGCAGTCAGGCTGATGTGATACAAACACACTTTTGAAAAACTGCTTTAGCTGTGACTCATTGGTTAATTGTTTGGAGAATAAAAATTTGATTTCAGATTAAAAACACATAGGATTACAGTGTCTAACTTCTAGCTGGTTTTGACCCTCAGGTTATCTACTTTAGTATCAAGTTAAACAAGACTAGTCACTGGATGTTTTAGACATGTCCACACATATAACTCAACATAACCTTCCTCAGCCCTAAAGGTAAAGTATCTAGTAATTCACAAGAGGAGGTTTGTGAGTTAATATGAGTGTCAGTAATCTCATGGCCTGTGAATGTGTTTTATTCTTCCAACATTTAACAAAAGACTTGCTATGGCCTGAAGGCAAAATATCCCCAAATCAAACCTAAATGTACATGAAGGAAGGAGACAGAAGAGGGAGGAATAAGTGAAGAACAGGCGAAGTCATTGGGACACATACAGGAGAGCTTCACATTACAATGCAGAATACGAAGAAACATATGTAGAACAGGCATTCAATCATTTCAAATAGTTCCCCTTCATCTGGGTTTAGTAGCTTCATTCTACATATCTTGGGTGTGAATGGTAAGTAAAACAGTTTTTTCCTTTCGTTTTGGTGTCTGGAAATGGGCCTACTTGGCACTATCTCCCACAGAATACAGACAGGACTTAACAGGCTTTCTAGATGCTTTTGGCGAAGTACTGGGTATGCAACACCAGTTGCTCACCCGTCTAAAAGTGTAATGACTAACATTTGGCTTCTTGTTCTTTCATTTACTACTGGGGCTTTTTAGCCTTTGATCACCTTTCTACTCTAACCGTTGCTCTTCAGCTCCACAAATTATTCACACACACTATATTTGGTTTTCCCTTTTATCTTTCGCATTCATTGTTCCTCCTACCCACCAGCTAATGCTTATTGAATTATTGAATCGTTTGGGAAAACTCCCTAAGGTGTAATGTTATACCAATCCCATTTTTGTTCACTAAACGCCATAAAGATAACGCTAAAATTTGCCACCAAATACTGGGTTGTAACTATTGTTTTTAGATCTACAGTGCTCCAGAGTTAGTATTTTAATACTAAAACTGTGAGGAACTCATTATTGTTGTATGAAGTATTTTGAAGTCAAGAGAAATTGATTTTTTTTAAATTTTAAAGACATTAAGTATTGTGATCAATGTCTGTAAAGAATAACAGATGCAAAATTTGGTTAAATAACTAGGAATATCAGTACTATTTGCCTTAATGGAGATAGTGTTATGTTTGTTTGAAAAATTATGCTTAAAAAATTTATTCCAGAAAGAGACTCTAAAAATGTGAACCATAGGCTCAGCCAGACTGTCGGGTCGTAGTTGTCTGTTCTCAGTTCTTGGTGTGCTCTCGGCCGAAGAATAACCAGACACACCAAAAGCAAGGCAAGCATGAAATGAAGTTTATTGAGGAAGGACAAGATAGGTTTACAGAGCAAGAGCAAGATATGTTAGCCACAGAGGACAAACAGACTCCTTGTCGTAACAAGAGGGCCCTGACCCTGATTATCGTCTGGGGTCCTGTTTTATAGTGTCTGGATTGGGCCCTCCTCATGGTTCAGACGTCACCACTGAACCACTTTGATGGACAGTTAATGACATGATAATTAGCCTTAGGTTACTCTATCTAGGTCACTTCCCAGATCCTATTGTGCCTGGGCTGCCTGGCCTGGGCTAGAGGATTCCCTGCATTCTTTTGCGGATTGGTAGAGCATTCCTCCTTCTCCCAAGTGTGGCAGTTGCTCAGAGCAGGATCAAGGCAAAGCACTTACCTTTGTCCCTACAAGAGCCGGAAGCCCTCACTATTTACCTAACAAGATCATGAATTATTTTTAAAATATTTCATACATTTTAAGCTTCAAACAACATGCCAGATACTGTCTTAAATATTTTTTTAGTGACATTAATACTCTACAGCTGTATGTGGTAGATTTTTATCATTTTCTACTTTACACAACAGGAAACTGATAATCAGGGTAGTCAGATAACAAACCCAAGTGACACAGCTAGGAAGAAGCATGCACATTGGAATCTACATATTGTGGATTGCATAAGCCATACATTTCCATCACATCATGCTGCCTCCCTCAGCTAGATGTTACCTGACACAGACTTTTTTTTTACGTTCTCCCTTTTAAAATTATTTTTGTACAAAAGAGTACTGAGGCCAGGTGTGGTGGCTCACACCTGTAATAGCAGCACTTTGGGAGGCCAAGGCAGGAAGATCACTTGAGGCCAGGAGTTTGAGACCAGCCTGAGCAACGTAGCAAGACCTTATTTCTACAAAAAATTTAAAAGTTAGCCGGGTGTAGTAGTGTGTGCCTGTAGTCCCAGCTACCTGGGAGACTGAAGCAGGAGGGTCCCTTGGGCCCAGGAGTTTGAGGTTGCAGTGAGCTATGATGACACCACCACATTCTAGCCCAGGCAACAGAGTAAGACCCTGTCTCAAAAAACAAATAAATAAAATTGTACTGAGTAACTAGTATTTTATTATATCTTCTTCTTAGTTTTTTTTAATCAAATAAATGCATGTACAATGTTCTAATACTTGTATAGATAGGAGGAAAAATACCATTTCCTTAACCATCCTAGGTTCATGGCGGAGGCCCCTATAATAAAAGACAGATTAATATGAGAAAAACAGACTAATTTATTTAATATAAGTTTTACATGGTACAGAAGCCATCATAAGGAAATGAAGACCCACAGAAACAGTTAAACCTGAGGGGTTTTTTCACAGTAGGTATGATGAAGAGTGCATAGTCATGAAGAAATTTGATAGGGCAAAGTGGTACGATCTAATGGCACTAAACTGGGGGAAATTTAGCAAGACCTGTTCAGATTCTTCTCTGTGTCCCTGTGTCTCATAATAAAGCAGATTAATAAGAGAAAGAGCTTACAAATTTATTTTCTGTGTGCACTGGTAGAATTACGGGTGTTTACCCAATATTCCAGTGGGGTCCAGAAGTTTATGTACCCTCATTTTAGAAGGGAGGGGAAGATGAGGAATATAGGTAATTCTGTTGGGGGCAATAAATGTTTACTAGGATAATGAGTAGATTCTTGGGAGAATGAATGGATTGGGGGAGGGGGAAAAGATTGATGTGTACATGATTCTCTTTGGAAATTAAATTAACCTGAGAGACAGATATTATCTTTAAAATGAGTTGGGCCAGGTCTGGTTGCATTCTTGATATTTTTTCCTGTAATGTGTTGCTGTGACAGGGAGGGGAAGGAAAGACAATGTTTCTTCTTGATGAGTCTGTCTGGTGTTTATGAAGATAGAGGGAAAGCCCCTTTCAATGCCTGTTGATGTCTAAGGACCTTCAATTCAAAATACTTTTTATACCAAGGAGTCATATTTGGGGGTGAAATTCCCTGAGCTCCTTCAGTATACCAGAACAAAATTTTCTTCCTTGTACAATTTTGTATAGTTTTATATAATAAATGGTTACTAATAATGGTCACATTTACTATTGTTTTTGTTTCTTATTTTTTTAAGAATGTATTATTATGTGATAAGTTTTGTCTTGGTGAAGGAAATCAGAATATTTTACCCCAAAATGAGTTTCTTTGACATATTTTGATATTGCTGCCACAGATCCAGCAGACAGATCCAGCAGACAGAAATAAAGCTGCAAAGCTGCCTTTTGTGGGGGGAAATTTGCATCTGTAGAGAATCTCCATTAATGCAGCCAGGTTTTCCTTTATCAGATCTAAGAAAGATTAACTGAGAGTCTGACAGCTTTAAGGTCTGGAAAGAAACACTTACCGCCTCTTCTCTCTGAAGGCTGCTACCTACAAGGTTTCATCTAAATAACAAGACCACATTTGCTGACTGAGTGTGGTGGCTCACAGCCTGTGGTCCCAGCACTCTGGGAGGCCAAGGCCGGAGGATTGCTTGAGGTCAGGAGTTTGAGACCAGCGTGGGCAAGAGTGAGACCCTATTTCTATAAAAAATAGAAAAATTAGCAGGGTGTGGGGGCGCACAACTGTGGTCCCAGCTATTCGGGAGGCAGAGACAGGAGGACTGCTTGAGCTCAAGAGTTTGAGGTTGCAGTGAGCTATGATGATGTCACTGCACTTAAGCCCCAGCGACCCTGTATCAAAAAAAAAAAAGACCACATTTGGTAGCCAGTCCTTTTCTTTTCTCCCTCCCATAACCTGTTTTGACATTAATACCTGTTTTGCCACAATCCAAGCCCCCATTCTTTATAAACTTCTGTACCTCATTGGGGTGTTGCGTCTTCATTCTGAGGACTCTCATGTATACACATTAAATAAATTTGTGTGCCCTTTTCTCCTATGAATCAATCTACTTCACGTCAGTGATTTTTCAGTGAACTTTTAGGGGACCAAGGGCATTGGTCCCTACACTGTTTTCTTTTGAGATCATATAACTTTCATATTTCTCAGATCTGAACAATCAACCATCATCTGAAAAGTCTGCTTTCCTTGTTTACAGAATTGCTTGAGATCTGCAATTATAGGACTCCGTTGCTCTTCTGTTTTCTTTGCCCATCTGGAGATATATATACACACACACACACACACACACACATATATATAATTTTTTAAAATTTTATTTTAGTGGAGTTTTAGGGGTAAGTTAGGATAAATGTGTTTTCAATCAGCTGCATTTGATCACAAGCCTAGTATACCCTGAAATTGTCTTTAGCACATAATTTAGCTCTCATCACAGCAGTATGTAATGTTGTTTTGCATAATAAAGTCTTACTATTTTTTTGGCATTTATAATATGGAGCAGGGAGTTTATTTATTTTATATTATTTTCTTTGGGTCTACATTTGTGCTGAGCACATCACATTTTGCAGAGTAGTCACTTTATAATTCTTATTGTTGGCAATCAATGCAGCAGTCAACTGATTCTCTGGCCATTCATTAAAAATGAAATATGAGCAATAAGATGGTGGAGCCATTCTTAATAGAAAAAGTGTAATCTAAAAGCAAATCTTTTCATTTAAAAATTGTATGTTTCAAATATTTACATTTTATATATTTTCAAAATAAATTTGGGAATTTTAAATGCTTCATGACAAATTATATGGGAAAAAGGACTTTCTGATATTCTAACATAAAAGAAGTAGGCTAATTTCATATTTAAGCAATTTGCCATTGAGCTGACTTTCACCAGAATAAATTATTCTGCTGTTCAGTAAAATCCCTAGCAATCATGTTAAAGGAGAACAGAAAGGATTAAATAAAAATTTCTTTACAACTTTTCTTTTGAAGTAGGAGGGTGTAGGAGGGAAAAATTAACATATTTTTCTCACCAATAGCAGACAGCAAGGTTCATGGCTGAGGCTCCTATAACAAAAGACAGATTAACAAGAGAAAGGCATACAAATTTCTTTAACATAAGTTTTATTTGACAAGGGAGCCTTCAGAAGTGAAAACCCAAATTGACATAGAAATCTGTGTATTTTTATGGACAGTGTGCCTAGGTATGATTGGAGAACAATAGCATATGATCTAATAGTCATAAACCAGGAGGAATTTATCAAGACTTGTTGTTCAGATTCTTCTTGGTTTCTTTGTTTCACATTCCTTTTCTCTGAGTATAGGGCAACACACTTGTCTCATGAGGGTATTCAGGAGAGAAAGGAGGGAGAAGGTCAGAGAGTGACCTTCCTAGGTTTTATGACCTGCTTTAGGGAAGAAGGGTGAGGGGAAGGTGAGAGTGACCTTCCTGCTTCTGCTGTTTCCTCAAATGCCAGGGTGCCATAACTTGGAGTGGCACGTGCTGAACCCCATCAAGGGGCAGTCTTCACTAAAAAAAAAAAAAAAAATGGAAGAACTTTTTGTATCAATGCACGAAGCTAAAATTCCAACCTATTTATAAAGCTTCATAGTCATCTTTGGAAGAAAATATTTTCTCTTTAAATACAAAAATAATTTAAGTTTAAAAAGAAAGTATTAGGAGTGATTTACTTCATGAGGTTTCTAAATTTATTTTTTGGTAGAAATACAAGCTCCCAATCCCTTATTTCATTTATTGTATGATGTTCTGGCTCCAGTTAAAAGAATTTTAGAATATGAAGATATCAGAAAATTAAAATGTCAAGAAAATACTGTTGTGTTTTTTTCCACCTTTTAATCTGTCATGATTATTTTATAATCTAATTTTATTTTCCATGGTTTTAAACTCATTACCCAAAAATATTTTAGTAGAAAACCTAGCAGACTGTCTTCTTAGAGTACTTCTTATAAGTAACTTGGGAAGGTTGGTGCACCAAATAAAAGGCTCATCCTTCCATTTGTATGGATTTTCTAACCTAAGAAACATTACCAGTAATAGGAAGACCCATTTTTAGAGAGACAGAGATAAGGAGAGAAACACAGAGAGGTAGAGAGAGTGTTGCTGAACACAGGTTCAGGTGCCCACTACCCAAGAGCTGGACGGGAGAGGCAAGTGTTGGTGAAGGAAAGGTGGTTTATCAAGTGCTGGCAGCCTGAGGAGATGGTGGACAATTGTCTCAAAGACCGTCTCATCTCCTCTGTTTACCAAGCTACTTATAAAGGGAAGGCGTAAATGGGGTTGGTGGCAGAAAACAAGCTTTGTCATCATGATTTGCTTAATGCTTATCAGCAAACAATAGGTCGTCTGGTGGATCTTGTTATCAGAAGTCTTTGGTTGGCCTATTCCAGACTCTTGATCTGTTTTTCCTCATGGTCATTTTCTAATCTTATGTCCCGCGGTTGTGTAAATAAGCAGCAGGTTAATTCCAAACTTTTAAGACAGAATAAACTGAAAGCATACTGTAAGCAAAATAGTTTCCCTTTAGCTAGCCTAGCATTACAGTCTGAATGGCCCTTGGGGTGCACTTACAAGAGGAAGAGACAGAGAGAAAGAGAGAGAGAGGGTTGGAGTCCACCATCATCTCCTTTGCATATATTCAGATTAAAATTCAAAATTATTTGCTTTTAAAAGTTGAAAAGAGACAAAAAAAAGTTAACCAGGTTCAAGAAAAGTGCAGTCCTGCTAAATAAATGAAATGAAATTATTATGGTTTTAAAAGGAAAAAGAATATTTTAAGTGTAAGGGGCCAAACAGAGCAGTAGTTGAGAACATGAGCCAAGTAGACACACAGCCTAGCTTCAAATCCTCCTTCTGCTGCATCCCAGTCCTGTGACCTACTGTAATTCCCTGAAGATCCTTAAATCTCTTTCCTCATTTATAAAATATGGCAAATAGTACTAAATTCATAGGATTATTCTGGGGAGTCCATAAGAATACATGTGAAACAGCATTCTATAGAGAACCTAGTAAACTACGGAAGAAAAATTAACTGCAACTCTTAACAATTTCAGTTATTAATTTAACAAAACTTCTTGAATTCTTACTATATGCTGCACCAGCACTGTTCCAGGTATTGTGAATATAGTAGCAAATATATCAAATATTTCACCCTCATGGAAGTTATATTCTAGTGAGAGAGAGTATATAACAATAAACCAGTAAATATAAAAAGTGTGAAAAGTGCTATAGATAAAAATAAGGCAGGATAATGATAAATATTTTTCTCATAGAGAGCCACTCACGAGCACAGTTGGTAACTCAATTCATCCAAATGTATTTGCTGATGGGATATGATTTGTTCTAGGTACTGTGAACAAAACACAAAAATCCTCCATCCTCAAGGAGCTTGCTCTAGTTGAGAGGCAAGAACCAAAAAATCTGTCCCCACCCACAGCTTGGAAAATATTTACTTTCCACACAGTTTATGGCCTACATTAACATGACTTTATTATTCTATTGTATTTATTAACATAACCTTACTATGGGAAGAGAGTCTTAGCCAGGCAAATAACTTTTCTGTTCATTATAGGAACTTTCTCAAAGACCCATCAACTCTTCAGCAAGAAAAAAATCAAGAGACAGTTTACACTCTAAAACTCTTTCGTCTCTTTGCCACAAAAGCTGTACCTTGTCTTTGATCCTTATCCAATCCTTAGCAAGCCTCTCCCTTTTCCCCTGCTTTGGAAGATTTGTCTTCAACGAAACTTCAAAATCTCACTAGAATCCAAGCTTGCTTTTCTTCTTCAAGATGTTCCAAACTCTTTCTATGTGGTATTCTTCCTCATAATGGTAATCAATTAACTCAATTCTGGTTTACCAACAGGTTTGATTGGTAGTATTTGGGCAGCCAGCATTTAAGGGGGAGTAGGTGACAAATATATGTACGAGTGCTGTTTATTAATCTAGTATGGCCCGGGAAAATCTCACTAATAAGGAAAGATAACTAAAGGAAATGAGGAAGAAGATTGTGAAGCAAAGGCTGAAGTGTGGCTGCAGGGCAGGGACCAGGGATAGAGCAGTAGAGGGTAGTATAGGAAATAGGGTGAAGAGTAGCACAAGACGCCACCTTGAAATGTGTCATTTTGGCATAAGGATTAATTTGAGCTAAAGATAATTGAGAAGAAGCAGATATAAGAAAATCTATCTGCCCTCCCCCTAACTTGACTAAAAATATTAATAAATTTATAAAAGTGTCCCTGTTCCTCTCTCTATCAGAAAGGACAAAGGTTGATCATTGGAAACAACTTTAGATCATTAGCAGCTTGGAGACAGCGTCGGAGAAATCTACTAACCAACTCTACTAACAAGCTTTCATCTACCATTAATTTCCTGTAGGGGCAGAAGGGTTTGATACCTTTCCTCACCCATGATAAGGGTCACTGCAAACAATCCTATAACAAAAGATAGGTTACAAGAGAAAAGCATAACATTTAATTGAAGTTTGGAGGTTCACCTGAAAATCACTGACATGAGGCAGGACATTAATAGTTTTATTTAACATATATACAAGACCCAACCCCCAACAGGGTACAGAAGCTCATATACCATCTTGAGGTTACAGAAAGAATAGGGGGCTTGGATCCCGGCAAGTCAGGTTATAGGAGTGGGGAGAAGAGGAATTCTTTCGAGGGACTACTAGGGAGAATTCAATAGGCTTGAAGAACATATGGTCTGGGGCAAAGTCTGTTCGGCCTGCAGAACAAACAATGGTGGGTGACAAACGTCTGTCTAGATTTGTTGACAGACTTCAGTCTTCCTTCCTATAATACGGGTTCAGTTAATAAAACCTCAGGGAAGGGACTGGAGGTGTAGGTCTTGACTTTAGGCAGATAAGAGAACGTGAGAGAACAACTTTATCCTATGCTTTGGGGGAGACGGTGTTGTAGGGAGGGGAGGTCAAGGGACCTTGAGGCTTCTCTAGTTCCAAATGTCAAAATGCCATATTTTGGAGTATCAGTTTCTGAGCCCCAACACATGACATAGGAGTCTTCAGAAATGAAGACCCAAAGACCCAAGGAAAATTGTTTATTTTTATGCTTAGGTTCAATAAAGAATGGACAGCTATGTAAAAATGTGATCAGTTGGCCAAAACAGTATGATCTAATGGTAATTGACTGAAGGGTGGAACCCAGAAAGGCCTGTCTTTTCAGATTCTTCTTGTCCTCTCTGTGCAGTTCTTATAGATAGGCAGGGCCCCTCTGCAATGAGGGTATTTATTCCAGAAGAATGAGGGAGGACAGTGACATTTCTAGGTTTTATGATGTGCTTTGGGGAAGAAAAGTTCTAGTTTTTATTACCCTATTTGGGGAAGAGGAATTCTGGTTTCTATGACTCACTTCAGGAAGGAGAGAGAGGTGGGAGGCAGGAGGGCAGCAGTGCAGAGTGCAGAGGTTCTGAGGCCTTCCAATGTCATTCAGTTCAAAGTACGCAGCACACCAAGGTGCTACACTGGTAAGGGATAGCTAGAGGAAGAGTGTATCAATCTCAGGGAATATCATATGCAAATAACCAGGGGCAGGAGCTGATCAGATTTATTCCTGGAGCAGCAAAGAGGCGGTGGGACTGGAGACCAATTGTAAGTAAGGGGCAGGAGGCCTCATGTCGCATTGCCTTTTTACTATGAGTGAGACAAGAAACCAGGGGAGCTTTGAAAGAGAGAAATGATAACCAAAAGTACATTTTAAAAGAATACGTGTGATTGCTGTAGTGAAAATGCATTTGCCTTGCATTAGAAGGTTGTGAAGTATTTTTGTGAATCAAAGTAACTCCAGACCAAACTCTAATGATAAAGGAAAACAAGACCTTGAGATTATGGGAAATCTGGGCTGGAAATGTTTGTTCAACCACTAAAAGTTCTTGGGAGTGAGCTGTTTGTGGCTCACTCCCAAGATGTTACTCATTCTGGAAGCTCCGAGGAATCCAGTCAAAAATATGCTCTATTTCCTTGACACTTAACATGAGAATGTACTTATGTTTTGGGTAGATTCCTAGGAGGTAGCAACACCTGGTAGTTTATAAACAACTGTGCAGGACTAGTTATAGTATTGATACCATACACCAAGAATGAATGGTGATATAAAACTCTTCAGTCCTCTATTCTTTCTTTCAGAATTTCATGCTTCAATAAATCCCCTTTGGATTTAGTAATCTCCAGTAACTCCTGGAAAATTTTAGATGGGGAAAGACTAGCAATTCAACACGTACAAAGGGATGGGGTTCTGGGGAAATTAATTGGGAAATATATTAAAATATATATGCCTTTAAATTGGTAATGCAGCAAATTCAGGTGATACACTATGATGCATTTCATCACTCCATCAAAATTCTATTTTTTTAATATAGTAAACATTAATAAAAGAATATTAAAATGTAAATTATAAATAGATAAATGCAGGGATTTGGTATAAAACTTATTGTAGTCAAGTCTAGAGCAATAGACCTTTTGCTTGTGTTTGAGTCCCAGCCTAGTTTTATGACCTTGGGCAAGACATACGGCCTCCTTGAGCCTCCATTGTCTCATATGCAAACTAATACATTTAAGGTTATGGTCAAGATTATATTTGAAAATATACTTGAAAATGTTTTTTTAACTGCAAAATTCCAGAAAAGTTGTAAAGAAGCAGGGTATACTCTACAAGTTTTTAGTTTTATATTTTCCCTAGTAAGCCTTTACCCCTACTATGGGGAATTAAAAATTAGAATATTTTCTCTTGCTATTTTTATTCATCTTCCTTGTCTTGATGAACTTACCAATAAGGAATAACCAAAAATATTAGAGGTAGGAAGAGAACGTGAGAACAATTATTTCATTGTTATAATCTAAGTGAATTATTTAGGTCCTGGTTATTAGCAGACGACTTGTTGCCTGAACTTCAGATTTCTTTCAAAACCCTCTGTAGCTTCTGTGGCACATACAATCCCAGGGAAGGAACATCATATTTCTGGTTTATAAAGTAATACTTGAAAACCAGTGACTTCATGCACATGTTAGGGGCAGCAGATTCTTTACAGCTGAATGATGTACTACTTGGATCATTAAGGGTGATACTAGATACATAGTACAGGGTTTTGTTTATTACCATCCTGTTTCAAAAACATCATCCTCCCCTCTCAAAACATATGCTGTTGCTTAAATGTCTGGCAACTCCCTTTGTTTTCAGATCTTTTTTCTTCTTGTTTTCAAGTTTATGGATTTTCTATTTACTAGAGACATTTAAGCAATTCTGGTTATTGCTGGGTAACAAACCACCCCAAACATAGTGTCATAAAGTATCATTAATTTTATGCTCATGGATTCTGTGGGTCAGGAATTCAAAGCACAGCTGGAATAGCTTATTTTGGGATGTCTTTATGACTGCCCCATGAAGTCTGGGCCCCAGCTGGGAGGTTGTGAATGACTGGGGTGACTCAAATGGCTGAGGTTTGGAATCATCAAATTCCCATAACAGGCACTAAAGCTGGACTGGGTTGCAACTGTTGATCTACACGAGATCTTTTTAGGTAACTAGGCTTTTTACAGCATAGCAACGGGATCCAAGAGCAAGCTTCTGCAGAGCATATGTGGAAAGAACCAGGTGGAGGTTTCATGGACTTTAATAACCTAAACTCGGAAGTCAATAACCTTTCTTTATTGGTCGAAGAAGTCATAATCTTACCATTATTGAAGGGGATGGGTTGTAGACCTTGCCTCTTGGTAAGAGAAGTGTCAAAAAATTTGTAGCCATTAAAAAAAAAATGACCACATAAACTATGTGTAAGGGCTAAACATAACAGCACAGACTTAATTGCTAAATGTATAAGTCAATGTGGGTTTTTTAAATTCACTGTTGGATGCTTACCCATCATCCATTTTCCTCAACAAGCAGCCCATACACTTCAAGGATAAAAATCAATACATTCCAGTAGAGGACCTAATGGGTGTAAAAGAACCCAGGCTTAGCCAAATAGCACTCAGTGTTTCTCTGGACTCAGAGTTAGTCCTGGAAAGAGCATGTGTAACAATTTAGATCACTAGGATGCATTTTCAGAGACTTTTGAGAGGTTATGTTGCTTTTATCTCTTGGCCTCTGAATATTATCACGTGTGGTTTGAGATTTGGTCTGTTGGAGCCATCTTGACAACAGCTTCAGAAAACAAGCAACATGTGGAGCCAAGTAGAGCAAAGAGATTCACGGACAAATGGAGTCAGAGCCTCGATTGAACCACGTCTGCTCAGAGCCCCTTTGTTGTACTTTTCAGTTCCATTACATCATAAATTTCTTTCATTGCTTAGCTACACCGAGTTGGATTTTATGTGTTTTGTGTCTGTCATCTATGTTCAGAAGCACCATTATTGACACAGTCTATATAAGGAGAGAAATTAAATATAAAAGAAAACAATTTAATCCCAAATCCTCTTAATATGTTTTATCATTTAATCCTTTTATACTTTTATTGCTGAATTCTTTAAATTTATGTGATTCTAAAACTGTTGTTAGTTGAAGAATGATGGAAACTGACCAGTGAGAACAAAAAAAAATCCTAATCACATTTCTCAAGCAATTTATAATTGATTTTTTTGGTTCATCTAAATCTATTTTAATTTTAAAATGTATTCTACATTTTTTTTTTTTTCGGGAAAGGGTCTCACTCTGTCACCCAGGCTAGGGTGCAGTAGTGTCATCATAGCTCACTGCAACCTCAAACTCTTGGCCTCAAGTGATCCTCCTGCCTCAGCCTCCCCAGCAGCTGGGCCTATAGGCACGCACCACCATGCCCAGCTAATTTTTCCATTTTTGGTAGAGTCAGGGTCTCGCTCTTGCTCAGGCTGGTCTCAAACTCTTGGCCTCAAGCGATCCTCCCACCTTGGTTTTCCAAAGTGCTGGGATTACAGGCTTGAGCCACTGTGCCTGGCCTACATGTTTTTTTTACGTAGAAGGGAGTACAATTTTGAGACACCAAAGTTTTTTATATTAGAAATGAAATAAATGAATCTAACCTATGACTTCCTTTTCAGCCTTCGTGATCCAGACAGAACATGTCTTCAATTTCTGTTTAGAGTTTCAACAAGCTCCTTTACTTCTGTGGAAATACTTCTGTTACGTGGTTCATGCTGCTGTGTGTGAGTCTGCCTCCCACTACATTGTGAGCACTTCCAGAGTTTATCTTTATTCCTAGCATGTAGTAGATGCTGAGTAGACTGTTGAATCAATGAATGAATGCCTATATTGAAATCAGAGTAAAGAGTATGAGTAAAAGTTGATGAGTAACTTAATCAAACTCTTTTTATCTTGCAGAGAGTGACTAATTTTTTAGGCTAGTTCAGTAGTCATTTTTGGCACCACATTATATGGCAGGATAAGAAAAAAGAGTTTATTCAAAATGATTGTTTAATTATACACATTCGAAAAATGTAAGGTTTAATTAAAAATGTTGATATTAAATAATCCAGATAAATATATTAGCCTCCTAATATATGCTAATCCTATGCATAGGTACATTATTAGTCTGAGCAATTTATTATTTTTCTTGACTTATTTTTCCCCAAAGTATCTCAAGCATTCAAATGGTAAGGTATTATTATAAATGTCTTAGCTCATTTTAAAAAGATAGATTGTTAAAAATGCTAAAACCTCTCCAAAATGTTTTGCTTTCCCATAGAGAGAGGCATGGGTGGGAGCAACGGCATTGCTGGGTCAGGAAAAGCGATTCAAGATTCTGACTTAAGAAAAAAATGTTCTAGGACCTTGAACAACTTCTCAAGTCCTTTTCTTTTTTCTTTTTTTTTTTTTAAAGGTGTGAAAGAAAGTTTATTTAGCTTTGTGAGGCTTTACTTTCACAATGTACATATGCTTGTCATAAGAAGGCCCTATTAAAATTTCAGAAGTTGTTTAATAAGGCAAATATTTAATTTGATTTTATGAGGCTTTCAGACATTAAGTTTGAGAAAGTTAATGGTTATCAGAATTTCCACACATGATCACAATCAAAACAGTAAATAAACCAAAGAACAAGACTTTCTTCACACCCCCAAACATAATAAATTGCAATTTCTAGTGAAACATTTATTCCTATGCTATATTCATTTTTTCCTGACAGAAATGCCCTTCAGAAGTCCTATGCTATATTCATTTTTTGATTGCTTATTTTCCACTTTATACTCTTTGACTGTTTTGGATATAGGTTGCAATTAATCTTTTGTGTCATTTCCTCAGTTTTTTCTTTTTTTTGAGACAGGGTCTTGCTTTATTGCCCAGGCTAGAGTGCCGTGACTCAGTCATAGCTCACTGCAACCTCAAACTCCTGGACTCAAGTGATCCTCCGCCTCAGCCTCCCAGATAGCTGGGACTACAGGCGCACCACTACGGCCATCTAATTTTTTATTTTTTGTAGAGAGGGGGCCTTGCTGTGTTGCTCAGGCTGGTCTTGAACCCCTGGCCTCAAGCAGTCCTCCTGCCTTGGCCTCCCAAAGTGCTAGTATTATAGGTGTTAACCACCATGCCTGGCCTCCTTAGTCTGAATACCTTAGTCACCTGTTTTACCTTGGCTATATTTTTATCATTTAGAGCAGGATACACTTATTAACCCGGTTATACTCCAGTAACCTTGTGAATGAAAAAACATTAGAGAATTAAGAACAATTAATGGAGTCGTTTTTTCACTGACCCTTATCCAATGTCAGGAAAATCATGTCCCTAAAACAGCAATTCTGCCTGATAAATTTTTTCCGTGTCTAAACAGAAACAGCAAGAAAAGTGAATTTATGGGAAGTCTATGATACTTTACTAGACATTGTGTGCTTTTAATCATTCAACACTGGTAATATTTGATAATCAAGAGTAAATAGGCTAACACTTAAAAATTTATACTTTAATAAGCAGAAAGTATATAAACAATTAGGTAAGCTTGTGGAGAAGCTGACCAAGATACATAAATTAGGAGATACAAGTGTCCACCTGAATTTTCTATATCTCATTTTTTTACAGAATATTTATTAAAGTTGTTTAATATACAATTTCTCATTTATCATTTTAGAAGTCATTTATTGTGAAGATGAT
The DNA here is from genome assembly GCA_023783475.1 of Daubentonia madagascariensis. Lineage (NCBI taxonomy): Eukaryota > Metazoa > Chordata > Mammalia > Primates > Daubentoniidae > Daubentonia > Daubentonia madagascariensis. The sequence goes on along the minus strand of JAKFHU010001684.1, from coordinate 14,305,589 downwards.
TCTTTTTTCTGATGACAAACAGCAGCCACTGTGATTACTCTGGACCTCCACGTTGGATAAATTCAATTTCTTCTCGAGACACAAGTTTCCTTCTGTATTTCTGTGGCAATGTTTTTGTTATTTCTGCAGTGTCTGGTGGACCTTGATATGCCAGCAAATCTGGTGATTTACTTTCCCTAGAATGCTGGGAAAGTGCAGAAGAGTGAGATGGAGGCCCTGCTGATCTCAAAGCTTCTGATACATTGGGTTTAGGATTGTCTCTTCTGTCAGGAAATCTTATTAATGGAGTGTGTGGCTTGACTACCTGGACTACCCTGCTGGCAGACACCATCTTGCTGCCCATCATGATCCCCTCCTCAAGTCCTTTTCTGATAAAATGAAGGTAAGTATACTTGGAAAGTTAAGTTGCTTTTAAGTCAAATTGCTAAAATCGTTTAATACTGGGAATGCTAATATGGGATTCTGTATGTCATACATGTATAAATGCATAGTTGCAATGCTTAGAAAATATCATTTATAACTTATTTTTAAAAATGGCCTTTGGAAGTATAAGCAATATTTTAAGATTTATGTATTAATTAAAGATAATGACAGTTTTATGAAAATAGAACTACCATTTGAGCCAGCAATCCCACTGCTGGCTATATGTCCAAAGGATGGGAATTCAGTATATTGAAAAGATATCTGTACTCCCATATTTATTGCAGCACTATTCATAACAGCCAAGATATTGAATCAACGTATGTGTTTATCAACAGATGAGTGGTTAAAGAAACTGTGGTATGTATACACAATGGAATATTATATAGCCACAGAAAAGAAGGAAATCCTGCCATTTGCAATGACATGGATGGAACTGGAGTACCTCATGTTATGTGAAGTAATCCAAGCACAGAAAGACAAATCTCGGACGTTTTCACTCATATCTGGGAGCTAAATATTAAAAACAACTGATCTCATGGAGGCAGAGAGTAGAATGATGGTTACCAGAGGCTGGGAAGGGTATCAGGGAGTAGGGGATAAAGTGGGGATGGTTAGTGGGTGCAAAAATATAGTTAGAGAGTTATATAGAAGGAACAATATTTGATAGCACCACAAAGTGACTATAATCAACAAGTTAGAGTAGACTTTAAAATAACTAAGAGAGTAGAATTAGAATGTTCCTAACACAAAGAAATGTTAAATGCTTGAGGTGATGGATACCCCAATTAGCCTGATTTGATTAATTCTAATTGTATGCCTGTATCAAAACATCACATGTACCCTGTAAAGATATACAACTATTATGTATACATAATAGTTTAAAATAAAAAATAAGTAAAAAAAAAGATAATGGCACTTTTAAATATTTGGCAAGAGCACCTTTAGCATCCATCCCACTCTGAACACAGACACCATTTTTTTTCACATTTCAGTTATAATCAATTTAAGAGCAAAAGTTGGTTATTGTTTTAATGTTTATTAACTTGGTTCTCAGTCCTGAGAGTTTTAATTTCTGCAAAAAGCACTAGACTTGAAGCTAGATTGATATCCACATTCTATCTGTATCTCCCTAGTGTGAATTTCAGCAAATTTCCTAGTCTTTCAAAATCTTGGTTTCCTCATCTATCAAAAGAGATTAAGACTAGACATTCCACACCAATTTTGGCTAAAATTCAATTTGATTATATGTTGAAATTACAGCAAGTACACAATAAATGATTCATTTTTTTTTTCAGTAATCCACTTATTCATTATTTACTTCCTATGGTATTCCCCACAGTAGCTATTCCAAATGCTGTTCACTTTCCAAGCCCTTACTGACATGTTACATAATTTTGTCTTGTAGGTTTGAAAACAAAAGTTATTTAAAAAATCATTAACTTCATTTATTTTATTATTGCCTCCCCACTAACATTACAGACACATACATAAACACACACAAAAGGAAGAGGCATTTTTAGAGATGATTTGTGCATAGCCTTTATAGAGAACAGGTAGATAAGGCATTGAATATATAATCCCTTATTATGGAAAACATAAGGTAGACTATAAAATAGGCTTTCCATATAAAAACTCAGGTTTTTATTAAGCTGGTTTAAAAACCTGCCACTTACCTATGTTCAGAGTGCTCTAGCCTGGTGTCCAGGGCAAATATTTCTTCAGGGCTTCTGTTTATATTACCAATTAAGTCATTCCAAATCAGGCATGTCAGCACTGTTCTGGCATCATGAACTCACTCAATCTTACAAGAGAAACACCAGCCAGTGTGAACAGTCCACTAACAAGGTCACACTTCTGGTACCAGCAGACCAGCCACGGGGCCCCAGAAGGATCCCATAGGCACTAATTCTGAATTCTGAAGCTCCTCAGGTATCACTCCCACATGCAGGGAGCTTGAGCCCACATCGATCCCTGTCTGGGCTCCTGCACCTGGTTCTGTTGGCACTACCTACCCAGGCCAGTCTTAGGCATCAGAGGAGGATTTAAAAGTTTCAAGGAAAGCACTTCAAAGTGCAGGAGACCCCCGAGGTGTAGGCAGGGAAAGAAGCCCTACTTCCTGGGGTTACTACTGTTGATCCCTGAAACTAAGCATCCTGTAGAAATCATCTGAGCCAGAGGTATTTAAAGCTCTGTTTTACTCAAAGTTGGAGAGCTCAGAGCTTTTCCCAAATGGAGGGAGAATTTCTAAAAGCCCAAAGATTAATTTGTGAGGGAGTTAGTGATTATGCCAAAGATCTGAACTTTGAAAAGTTACCTTAGCCAGTTCAAGTTGCTATAACAAAGTACCATAGACTGGCTGGCTTATAAACAACAGAAATTTATTCCTCACTGTTCTGGAGGCTGTAAGTTGGAGATCAAGGTGTCAGCACAGTTGGGTTCTGGTGAGGGCCCTTTTCCAAGTTGCAGACATTTTGTTGTATCATGGCAAAAAGAGGAAAGAACTCTCTGGGGTTCCTTTTATAAGGGCACTAATCCCAATCATGGGGGCTCCACCACCATGATCTAATTACCTCCCAAAGGCTCCACCTCCTAATACCATCATATTGGGGTTTAGGATTTCAACATATAAACTAGGAGAGGATGTAAACATTCAGTCTATAACAGTACCCAATTCATGTAACTATTATAAGCTCAGTTTAAGGTAATGGGCTTTTATAAATGTTACAATATTTCATCAAATGTGCCACTGTGAAAATGCTACCAATTTTTATGATGATGTAATGCCTCAGTGATAGTCTTGTACAACACATAAATTGACTACAGTATCCTCAACTTTGCTTGAAATTTCTTTCATGTTATTCTGAAGGATTTGGTAATTTTGCCTGTCTTCATTCGCATTTTGTGTGGTGCACGTGTGTGCAAGAAGGCACAACTTTAATTATTGTGAATATTTTTATTTCTTAGGTACTGTAAAGCTTGTTGCTTTGCCAGAAAATGCACAATTGTGGTTATTCCTTCTAAGCAGCAGTCCCAAACCTTTTTGGCACCAGGGACTGATTTCATGGGAGACAATTTTTCCACGGATGGGAGGAGCAGGGAGGCGGAGCTCAGGCGGTGATGTGAGTGACCGGGAGCAGCTGTAAATACAGATGAAGCTTCCCTCTCTCCCCCGCCCCTCACCTCCTGCTGTGTAGCCCAGTTAGTCACAGGCCACGGACTGGTACTGGTCCGCAACCCAGGGCTTGGGGACCATAGCTTCTAAGGATCCAATTCATATCCCACTGTTGTTTCCATACTTTTTGTTTTTGCTATTTCAATGCTGATAGTTATAAACATTTTCAGAATATGTTAAATGGCAGTTAAATTGAACACCTTTTGTACCAGCAATTGATAATTGATAAGAACTCCACCAATGTGAAAATAATTTGAATACATATGACAAATTTCATATGTGTACCTTATGAAAGAAAATTTATCTTAAATTTGAAAAAAAGGTAAATTGATGATTTCTTAATTTTTGATACCATACTAAAACATTTTCCAATAATCCTGCTAGTAGTAGATGCCTTTGAGGGCTCACTCTGGCCAACAGTTCCCTTTGAGCCCAGACTCACCTCATCTTGGCACCTTTCTATCTCAAATACCTACCACGTGCATGTCTTCTTTCTGCCTCAGGGTCTGCCATTCCCACCTGGACTTCTCACTAGTGCTTGGGAGTTAGATCCCCTACCCCACCATCAACGTGCAGTCAGCGGGGAGCAGATGCCGGCTGATAACATTCCAGGCCCCTTTCCTTTAAGTGAAAGATTCTGGTGGACATTCTGTGTGTTTCTCAGAAGAGCCGGTGGAGTCCCCGGCCGTAGCACCTTCACCTACTTTGAAGGCTCTATACTGGCTATTTCTCTTTCATTCCCCTCACGCCCTCACTCCCGCTTCCTGGGATGACATCCCAAATAAACTTGCAGCCAAGTCTTTGACTCCGACTCTGTTTCTGGGGAAACACAGACAAGAGTATGTCACTGTTTGATCATTACCTGATTCTCCTGGGTGAATGTAAATTATCAAAGTATATTTTTGACTTAATGAGCAAATGATAAAGGTGGCAGACTTCATGCAGTTCTACAGGTTAGTGGTTATTTAACCTAAGGAAAAAAATAGATATTATGATTCCCTAGCCAGTAAAGATATTAATGTCATGCTTATATTGCCCTAAAGAAGGTTTGCTAACTCAGCAATCATATTTAAGTTCCTTCCACAGCTGCTCTTTGTCTTCCTGCTGTTTCCCTTATTAATGAGGTAAATAAAAGTTTGACACATACTCACTACTCTTTGTATGAGTCTTATTTTTTTTTAACAGTAAGCGATGAAAACTACATTATGATTTTTTGCCTGGCTGAAAGTGATTATGAGACACTGCTGACTGTAAGATTCATTCCAGTTTCAGATATATTACAGTAAAATTTATACGTAAGTTGTTGGAGTAGTGGTTCCCAAAATATTTTTAATAGAAATGAAATTGTCTCCAAAATGCAAATTATTACTCTCCTTTCTTCAAAACTGCAGATGTAGCTCTCACCTCCCTCCCCAACCAACACACAGTCCACGCAGTTTAGGATACACAGTGGTATCTTGGGAGGCCCTGAGAAAGTCCCAAGTCTCTAGAGCCCCAGCATGGCACAGAAGATCATACAAAACTCCAATCTCCCATTCCCTACACCTGCCCTACATCAAAGGACTTAGCAGTATCAGGAGAGGGTCAATGGATAATAAACAGCATCAAGGTTGGGAAGAAGAGAATACAGAGTAAGCGTCTGACACATGGAGACCACGGGAAACCTGGACAACAGCAATGCCAGAAATCAACCGCTCCAACTTTTTACACATGGAGACAGACTGGAATTTAGATGTCACCCTGTAGAGAGGCAAAGAAGGAGAAAATCCAGATGATGTCCAAAATGATCAAGAAAGCCAGATACGACCGAGTTCACTTGGAACTAAGATTATACTTTCTGTCACTAGGCAGAGAACTCAAGTGACATGTTTGTACCCCTGAATTATGAAATATGCGCTGAAAACACCATACCCCCACCCACTGTGTGACCCTTGAATTAAAAAGCAATGAAGCAAACGGAAACACCAAGAATTTATTCCATGATTAGGTATTTCACAGTGAATTTTACTCACCGTAAATGAAAACACCGTCATCCTTGTATCACACTTATTCTTTGACTTTCATGCAGGTATTAGGAACAAACTATGTATGAAAAGTGGGGATTGCGTGTGTAATGAATTTCAGTCCACAAATATAACCATATCTCATATTGTTTTTGGAGTTTACAAAGTTCATAGCATATACATTAACTCACTGAATCATGACAGTAGCTCCGTGAGGTAGGTATTATTGAATTTACAGGTGAAGTACCTGAGACTCAGGGGTTAAGTAACACGTCCAGGGAAACGTAGCCATGACAAAACTAGGACTCAAACCCAGACCCTCTGAAACGAATAATTTGCAAGTATATCACATACTATAAATAAAGAGTGAGACTAACTTATTTATAGTTAACCCACCAAGGGAAAGAGAAAAATTAGGTCATTAACTATGTCCCTCCAGTTTTTTCTTAAAATAGCCTTTGGAAACTCACTTCTTGACCTGTGGACTTGTTCATGCTAAGTAGATTCTGGTGATTACTTCTTTTTTATAAAATTGAATTTCAAATTACACCCTCTTTTTTCAATTTTTTAATTTATTTATTTATTTATTTTTGAGACAGAGTTGCTCTGTTGCCCCGGCTAGAGTGCAGTAGCGTCCTCATAGTTCACTGCAATTCTAAACTGGGCTCAAGCGATCCTCCTGCCTCAGCCTCCTGAGTACCTGGGACTACAGGCACATGCAACCGCACCTGGCTAATTTTTTCTATTTTTAGTAGAGAGAGGGTCTTGTTCTTGCTCAGGTTGGTCTCAAACTCCTGACCTCAAGTGATCCTCCTTCCTCGGCCTCCCAGAGTGCTAGGATTACAGGTGTGAGCCATGTCACCCAGCCTCCCTTTATGCGATTTTTTTCTCAGACTTTCAAAATTCCGGTCAACACAAAACTTACGTAGAAGAGCAATACATATGTCATAGGAAAAAACTTCATTAGACTCTATTGCTCTTGGTACTTCTACAACATGATGTCCACCTTGTCCATCCAAAGTTGAATACTTGAATATGCTGACTTTAATAAATAATAATGTGCAACCTGGTGTATGATAGGTATTGTTAAAATTACATATGAAGTTTTAACAAGAAAACAGATGGTTACTGATGAGCATTTTGGATTTACATAATTTTCTTGTTGACAGAACATAGGTGGCTCAAACTGCAAATCAGAATTATCATAGTTGAATCCTCATTATTTTAGAAATAGATTGAAATTCAGACACACATAAATAGTGTACTTTTAATATTAAAGAATTACTCTCTGATCAAATGACTTCTAGATTTTGATTCATCTTACATCTTTAATTTCAGAGGAATTAAATGAGAATTTTTCCTTACAAGTAAAACCCGGTTGTTCATAAAACTGACTGAGAATTTTTACTCATCTGATAATATAGTGGTGAAATGTTAAGACAGAACGACTTTGTGATTAAATGGAATAAATTTGATTAGCACACAATGAAAAAAGAAATCAACACAAGAAAGAATGATGTATTTGAGAACATTTTTAATAAATAATGTGACAAAATTACTTTTCTGATTATTGGATTTTCAGTATGCAAAATTATGGCTAAAAATAAGAGGCTTCTTACATGAACATAATGAAAACATTAATCACATGGATTGTTCCCTTAGTACTGCACACCCTTTCTATGGAACTTTTTTGAATTATCTAAATGAACACATTTAGTTTTTGGTGAATACCAGCCTTTTTTTGTGGTTCAGTTTTGTTTGGCTTTGTTTTCCAGTGGGGTCAGGCCTGATACCTGTATATGAATAAATGTACATTTTTTTTCTTCAAATAGCACCAATTATTAAGTCAAAGAAATTTATATGATGACAAAAAAGGATCATAAAAATCTATAGTAAGAGGGCATCATTTGGCAATTCAAAGCAAGTAATGCCTCTATTTGAGCTTATAAGGAAATTTTGTAAGTTTCGACATTGGCCACAACAAACTTCAACCTTTTTTTCTTTAAGTCCAGGAAAAGCAAGAACCATGTGGTTCATGGCCCACAATAAAGTATGCACATTACTTCACCATCTGTCGTCATTCAAATATTCCAAATACAAACATAGAGCATTAACAAAACAGGTTAAAAACGATTCTCAACATTTTTTTTTCAATAAGACAAAAAAGGTTAATAGTTACAATGGTTTACAAATAAAGTTTAGTGATTGTGCTTTTAAAACCAAAAAAAAAAAAAAAGATTAAAAACAGTGCATTACAAAAACAAAATCAAATTTCCTTAAGTGGCACTTCCGAAAGTTGAACTGACACTACCAGAAGAAATTTATGCCAGTTAAGATAGAGATGTCCTTACTCAATTGGTCATTAAAAACATCCATTTGTTTGTAATATGTATTTATAATTGTTTTTTGTTTGAAAAATAGAACAAGGTTTTGCTAGGCTTACTTATGACAATGACTAGACAACCAGAGATCCAACTGGCTTAGCCCTACTTATCCAAAAGTATATTTCCAATAAGAATATACTTCAATGATTGAAATGAAGACAAAATAAAGTACCACCAGGGGTTGTAAAGAGTATATATTTACAATGTTTCTACCTCATTCAAATTGTTTGTAGTTCTGCATTTGCTATATTTTTAGTTTCTCCCAGCAAAGGGTAGTATGAAAGACTGATTTTAAAATCATGTTAAAATGAAGTATGTTTTAATTTGCATTAGCAGTTGGTTATAGAAAGATTATACTTTCAGAGCCCTTGGCATGAGGTTGAATAATCAACTTTGTATGTCTGATCAATATTTTGCTATAAATTAGCTTGACATATAAGCAGTGCAATGCCATATCTCAGGGGCAAAATGCAAAAGAACGGTTTTGTTCTCTCCTGCTGGCTGATGACCGAAGCAAGAAGTCAATACACTTTTTTTGCTGGAAGTAAGGTGTAATGGTTTATTCCCACAGCGAGGGGAATAAGGAGGTTCTTTGCAGGGTTAGAGATCAAACAACGACAATAAAAACCCAATAAAATTTTAAAAATGATACCCCAATAAGAGGAATAAAAACGACAATTTGTACAGTCTGATTGCACTGAACATTTTATCTGGCGTCATGTGTCATCAGACATGAGGCATCTTGAGTGATCATTTTCACATTAGATCTCACAAGCCTCTCTGGTTGTCTTCAGCTTTCAGTTTCCTGTAAAAGATGCATTATTTATTGTCAAGTTTGAAAATAAATTTTAAAAGTTTTGTCTTTATATGCATTTATTATTATAATGTAATGTGTTTTTCACTTATTCACTGGCACACTTCCGAAAGTTGGAATACACTGGAAAATGCTCGTGGCAACTAATTAATTTGTCAACTTTAGTTGGTCTTGATAGCAAATTCATCAGCTGTCCAATAAGTCCAAACTGTTCTGCACAGTGCCTCAGTGTTATGGGGTCGAACACAGGGCTCTGAGAGAGGAGGAGCGTGCTGAGTTCTCTACTCCATCAGCCTCAACTCAACCATATAGCTCTGCTTTTATTGGATTTAAATATTGTATTTAACATTAATGACTGTTCCCCATAAATATTCTTCTACTTAGAAAACTAAAAACACTTGAAAGATAACTTCTCTAACATTTGCAGGAGGAAAGTCTTTCTTATTCCAAACCTCAAAATCAAAATACATGGGGCTTTACAGAACATTAATTTAGACATAATTACTTATAATTTTTTTTATCTTCTATTATAAGAAGTTATAATTTAACACTCATTTATTATCTAGATGAGATTAAATACATTTATAAAAATTATCCTCAACTTATTTTTTATTAAATGGAGAAAACACAATCTTTTAAAAAGGTCCGGGGGCAATTTTATAATGTGATATGACTTATTACTGCCATCTATATCTTTTCCTGTTATCTATAGATTCTAACAAGGGAGTACATCTTTGACTCAAGAAGTGTTCTCCATCTGGAAAGGTCAGTGTCAAAGACCAGGTTCACATTTTCAGACTAGGTTTAAATTTTCAGAAGAGTGAAGGTAAAAGGTAGTCAAATCAGACAAATTGCCCTGGTGACCACTAGGGTGACAGATAACACAGGCTGAACATCCTCACTCACACCATTTCACTCTGTCACCTTACTGGGTTTTCATAGCCTACTACAACACTATGAATTATAATATATTTAGATCAATAGTTCTTATTTCCTAACAATGTGTTTTCCACATATATTTCTTATCTGAAAATTGGCAAATGCACGTGAGCCCTATATCTACAAAGAAACTCCAATTAAAATTTAAAATTTTGGAACAAATTCCAAGAGAATTCTTGAATTCTCAGAACTTCAGTTTCTGGCATCATAGGCATCAGGGTACTGAAAAGTTTGTGATAAAATAGTAATATTTCTGTATACTTATGAATGTTCCTAACTTTGAGGTAGATTTAACAACTAGAGCCTAATGTTGGTAACCTTGGAGAAAAATTATAAATACCTCTAATTCTTCATTATTATCCTCTCCTCTTTCATATCCTCCAAGTACTTGCATTTCTGCAATATTTCTTCGACCTACATTTGCTTGTTCTCTTTGTCTGCTTCCTGATCCTCTTGATGACATTGAGCTTGAGGAACTGGGATCTCTGGGATTATTTGATGTTGGAAAAGTAGGTCTACAGTAAGGTAGAATATCCTCTGTGTAATGAAATATAATGAATACACATGAACACCATCATACACTTTCACTGTATAAATGAATCACTCAGGTCTAACTGTAATTCTGAATAAGGAAGCATCAGTCATTTTTGAGGTATAAATGAAGATATTTTATGAGCATAATGAACAATGTAGCACTGTCTTTTGAAAATGAAAATTATAAGCCTTGTTGTTTTCCTAGTGTAGTCAGGGATTTGGATTGATTCCACTCATATGCTTTTGTTCATCTCAAACCCACTGAAGACCAATATCACTTAAGGAGGTAAACCAAACCTGGTGTCAGGCTTGGCTTCCAATTCTGTCATTCACAATATGATCTCAGATTATTTTAGACTTTAGTTTCCGCTTTTCCAAAACAGTGATAATAGTATCTATACCTAGAGGAGCTCCTAGTGTTGATACGAAAGCAGATGAGATAGTGAAATATCTATGTAACCTACACAGTGTTATTTTAAGGAATTAGTAGAAACCAAGCCCAGACTCCTAGAACTACCAAAACAGAGCCAATCCTGGGTCTACTCTGCAGACACCAAAAAAATCAACCTCCATTTCTATGTCTTACTTACACTGGGGAACTTTGAAGCTCAGAAGCCTATCATTGTTGCTAATTTCAAAAAACAAGCCACTCCAGTCAATTGCTGTCACCTGAATTTCAACCTCTATATTGCTTTAAATTTGGTGCTATGCTACTTCTACTGATGAATCATCAAACCGCTCACTTCTTTCCAAAGTCTGTCCTTTTGGTGCTTTGGATACCAAACACATTAAAAACTAATTCTTTGGCATGCTTTTTTCCACCTGCCCCAAATGCTTCCTCTATATCCACATTGCCTGAATGAAACCTGATTTCCCCTGAAGTTTCCACTGACATTCTCTCCAGTGGAAGGGTAAGGAGGGAGGGCTGGCTCTAGCCCACCATCACCAATTCTAAATCATTGCTCCTCCACCCTTGCACAAAACAATTCTCTAGTGAGATGAGACCCAAATCATCTCTATGAAGACAGTAGAGTCCTCCTTGATGGCACCTTGTTCTTTTCATTATATTCATCCCAATTTTCACCCCCAACCCACAGGAGCTTCACAGTCCATGAGCACAACTGCTCCTGTCACCTCTCTTCACAGCGCTAGATCTCCTTCTGTCCCTGTTTCATCAACTTTTTTTCTCTATTGACTTCTGTTTTGTCCAATGACAATATGATAAAATCTCTCTCTTGTTAAAAATTCTCCCCTTAAGCCTGTGCTCTACATGAAGCAATACCTTCATTCTCTCCTCACTATGCAGCCATGCCTCTTGAAAAGCAATTTGGATTCAATATTTGTAGTCACAACTCCCATTTTACTCTGTATCCCACTAAAATCTATTTATGCTCACATTACTACTATGAAACTGAGAAAACTGATAGTGCTAACCATGTTTCCATCCTTATGCCTCTGGACTTCTCACTGCCTTTAATCAATTTAAACATTTTTATTTTCTAAGCTTCCAGTTCTCCATCCTACCTGACTTTCTGCAAATGCTTTTTATGAAGCACCTTTTACATGTTGATGCTCTACATTTCAGCCCAATGTTTATATATATATATTTTTTTTCTACTCACCATATGTGATTTCATCCACTCTCACAGATTATAACCTTTTCTAGAATATAACTGTCATAAGGGCAGGTATTTTTTTTTTCTGCTTTGTGTACTGATATACTCCTACCTTGATATATAACAGGTCATTAATAAGTAGTTTTGAGTGAACGGGTGAGTGGCTTTAACTACTATTTGCATCATGCTGAAAAATTAGTTTATATTTTCTACTCCTGGACTATGCCCTGAATCTTAGGCTCCGATAGACAACCCAATTGAACACCTCCTCAAATGTTCCTGAAATTCAACCTACCAAACACTGATGTCATCAACTCAGTCCCCTGCGATTTCTTCCCTCTCTGTTTTCTTTAATACAGCTAATGATATCACTGTTCATTAAGACATGCAAGATAGGAAACTGAAATTATTTTAGATTCTTCCCTTCCTTTCAAAAACCTTTGCATACACCTTAAGTGTACCCTTTCCATATATTCAAACATATAACAAGCAAGGCTGATTTTGACTCTAAAAACCGTGAATTTTCCCAGTCACCCATCCCTGCTCCCATAGCCTGGCTTATATTCTCTGTATCTCTGGACTGGAGGTTGCACACATCTTTGAACAAGTCTCTGCCTCTTGAGCTATTCCCCTCTAAACCGCCTTCACTCAGCCACCTTCCTCTTACATAATTTACAGGTTCTTTATGACTTAACTCTTCATTTACCTCAAAAGCATCACCTTTGACTACCTTTATTAACAAGTAGTACTGAATTTCTTACAGTTGCCTCAATGAACGCTCAAGCTTTTTGTGCTGACTTCTCCACCTGAACAATCCACTTTTTTCACCCAAGCTAAATTCCACCCATCCTTAAACACTCAGTCTATGTGTCAGTTCTCCCAGGAAGGATAGAGAGATATTTCCTAACATTGCATCTTCCACAAACCTGGGTGAATTGTCCCTCTCTGGACTCTCAACTAGCATGGTGCCATAAGAGTTATACTGCATATGAAAATATTTGTGAATTAATACATTATCTGTCTTTTTCTCTCTCTGACTATAAGCCTCTTGAGGTCAAGGTTCACCCTTACACATAAATCTCAGTGCTTAGTACAATGCTTAACAACACAGTAGGTGTTTGATATATGCAAAAATAAATTGAACTAACTGAGGTAAATGTCTAACTGTCTGCAGAAAGAGCAGGCATTTAAGTCTAGAAGACCACTCTCTTTAATTAAAAATAGTCATTCATCATACATGTAAATCAGGGTGCCTCTTTCATTATAACTAATGTAAATTGAATTATGTAGGTGAAAATTATAGCAATGCATAGAAATGATCATTTAATGGCATATACACATAGGGTTATGATTCAAGTAAGAACTTGGAAGAGCAGGACATATAAAATAATAACTGGTCAGTGTATCTCAGTGCTTTCCATGGAATAGCATTCCTTGTTTCTAGACTAATGGTCTAGTCTTAGTTCTTTAGTTAGAAATATTTTTATAACATAAAAGACAACTTATTAAATTTCTGAAGATTGATTTTTAAAAATTTCATCTCTTCGTTCTGATTTTGCATACAACAAGATCTTTCCAGGTTTGTAAAATTTTCTTCTGAAGAATCCCACCTACTTTAGATGAAGCTTCCTTATGAGCAGGTAATTGGTCCATACCTTCTTGCCAGATATAAATCTCATAACTTACATCATCACATTCTATTTATGAATCACTACTTGGAGCATACTCACCACGAGTCAAAAGTTCAGAGCCTGATCAACTTTGGCTTAACTGATAAAAATAAGCTAATAAGTCTTTCAAACTTTGGTAGTGGTGATGTCACCAGGGACTTTGTGGTCACACAATAGAGGCACTTTGTCTGAAATGCACAGCTTTACTTATTCCCTCTGTGTCCATGCCTGGATTAGGAGTTCAGTTCAGTCACAGCACAAAGTGAAACTGCCCTCCATGTTGAAGAGAAGTTAGCTAATGACCGAATGTCCATAATAAATAGAGCAATACATTGTGTCAAACCTTTCCAAAATATCCCTCTTACAATACAGTAAAGTGCCCTATAGCTTTCTACATTGCATTCTCCTGTCACTGTCTCCCGACTCCTCCATCAACCATCTTCCTTTCTTTGTATCTCTTCCTCTTAAACAGTTTCCTCTCCTTGGTGTATAATAATGTTCAAATCCCCTGTCCTAAAACATTTCCACTGATTTGGCCTTCCTGTCAAACTCTATCCCAACCTCTCCCCTCATCCCAAGCTTCTGAAAAAAGCATATGCTCATCACCTCCCTTCCAACATTTCCATCCATTTTCCCATCCCCTACAGCCTAATTTCTATTCTGACTACTATACTAAAAACAGTTCATTGGAATACCACCCACAAACAAACCCACAGACAACATAATGCAAAATCCTTTTCTCCCCCTGGGTTTACATCCAATTTTCACTGTTGTGGCATTTTATGTGTCTTCCTATTTAAAAACTGCCCACTCCATTCTTTCTAGGATACTATTTTCAATAGCTTGGATATCTTGACTATTGTATCTCTGGGCCAGACAATCTCAGTTTCCTTGATTAGAATGTTGACTGTCTGCCTGTCCTGTAGGTATAATCATCCCTAACTAGTGGTGTGCTACAGCAGGCTCAATGTTTCATGAGAACCCATCTCTTCCTACCTCCATATTCACTGACTTCACATTAGTAGCTGGAAATTAGCCATTTGGGGAGTATTTATACAACAGAAGTAACCATATGGCTACAAATTAGGGTTTTGTTTTGTTTTCCTCCCAGAGAACTGATTGCTAAACATTTACCAGCATATCACTGCTAATATTTAGCATTTGTAATTCACACAACTATCACCTCTGTGTTGTGGCTTCTAAAATCCACTCTGTACTCACATTCTTTCTGCTGATTTTCAAACCTAGTTCTCTAAATTCTTATTGATTTTCTTTATATCTGTGTTCTTGTCAGCATCTTAATCCATTCAAAATTAACATGATTTTCCCCATGAGATTTATCTTTTTCTCTGTTTTTTCTACATAGGTTAATAAAATTGCGTTTCACTAGTCATACATGATCACCTAAAATTAACACTTGAATAATTTTTTTGTTTACTCTATTATTTCAATTTACCTTTCTACATTCAATCAGTTACCAAGTCCTATTGGACCTATCTCTGAAATGCCTATTTACGCTGCTCTTTCCTTTTCATTTGCACTATTTAAATTCAGTGCTTTCATACTTTACAGCAAGATTGCTATTGCAATGTTCTGATACCTTCATCAACCTGATTCCAGTCTCTTCCTTCACTAGGCAGTACTGGAGTTATTTTTCTAAAACACAAACCTGGTTATGTCATTTCTCACTCAAAATTCTTTGCTGGCTCATTGCTGCCTATACATAAATTACAACGCACTGGAATGAATGAATTGTTTTAAAATTAGTGTGGTACATGCCTGTTTCCTCCATTAGAGAGCAAACTTCTTAATTTGACCACTTTTTCTATGGCACTATAGGGCCTAACTGTGTGCCTTGGCAAACATATGTTCTACCTGTGTTATTTGCTGCTTGACTAAGTTAGTACCTTGGATGACATGAGTCTTTGCTGGTGGAAGATCTCTTTTTGCTGCCTTGTTTCCTCGTCCTTTCCCATCATTTTGCTGTTCATGTGCTTCTCTGGGATCACCTGGATTTGTTCGCATTTCAGCAACTTGTCTTCCATCCAATACTTCTCTCCCCTTGTAACTGCCTCCTTTTCTATCTGATGATCTGTCTGTTCTCGCTTCTACAGAAGGGAGTTTTGGCACCATCACAGGTCGCACCTCCAGCTGTGCCTTGGATTGAACGGTGGGTGACTTTATGGCAGGTGGTGGCACTGGAGGAGGTGGAAGATCTAAAAAGAAATATTTAAAAGACTGTAAGAGCCTCTTATATAATTATCAAATATTAGGATTATTATTGGAGTCACATTCAACTGTGAGGTACTGTACCTTAAAGAACTAGAACAATTGAAGGCAACCAAGGAAGAAGAAAACCAACAATTTGAAGTATTCTCTTATCTAGTACAGAGCTATTAAATGGTAGAGTTGGGACTTAAGTGATTGTCCCACTGCTGGGATAGCTAATACTGGGCATATGTACTGTAACTTCCACTCTTCCAACCATGGCAGACTTTATAATTGATTTCAGCATAAAATTGTTGGTCCCAGATGTATATCTTTACTCCTTCAGGAAACCACTTCAAGTTGATTGAGGTTAGCACTTGAGTCGAGACCTATTTGCCATCTCTAATCTCACCTAACCCCCTTCTCATTTTGTAGATAAGGAAACTCAAACACAAAGACCTTAACCTATAGTCCAATCTCAAAGCTAGATATAATCAGAACCCGGGCAATGCCCTTAGATTCATAATTCCTGGTTCAGTGTTCTTAATGCTACTCCATTCAATCAAGTATTTATTAATATAATCTATAATTCATTGATAAGATTTCTCCACTCTGTATGTGTACCTATAGGTTTTAAATCAGATAATCACTGGTATGAATATAAATTCTTATTTATATATAGACAGATCATTATAGTTGTAGTTATATATTAAGTAATATATGTAACATAACATATATACTAATATAATTTCTTGTATCATAGATGTACTTAAGGATGAAAGGAGTTATAAAATTTGATATCTAGAAAATCTATTTTTTTATGCACTGTTATCTTTTGAAATGACTCCAAATACACTCCAGGGGGGAAAAATACATATCCTAATAATATTTGGTAAGTTAGCAGGAGAATACAAACAGCTAGGTTTAGGCTGTAATGGCTATAGTATGGAGGATATATTAAAAGGAAAAGCTTTACTCCAGGAGGTCAAGAGGTTGTTATAATAGCCCACATAATTAATGATAGGGCATTCAGTGGTATTGGTGCCTATCAGACGGGTAGTAGAAGATGTGTTTGAGAGAGATTAAGGAAGAAAAATCAATATTATTTCATGATCAATGGAATATAGTACAGAGGTGGGAGGAAAGGATCTAAGACGATTTTTAGGATTTTGGTCATGATTGACTAGGTGAATGAGTGATGAAGGGATGAGGAAGAGATGTTGGTAGAGAGGACATGAGTTCAGTCTCAGAAAAGCGAACAAGGAGAGCCTTTGGAGTATCCAGACAGAGATGTACAGCAGGGAGCTGTATACAAAATCTGAATTTCAAGAGAGGCCAAAACCAGAGACACAGAGATTTGGGAATTATCAGCATAGCTATAATTTTAGTCATGTCTTTAGAAATGGTAATGTTTTCACATGTAGAGAGTAATGTCCAGAATAAATCAACTAAAAATCATTTATGAAACATCTATTAAATGCTTAGTATTATAAAATCAGCCTTATGATTTTAAATTTTGAAATATGTTAATATGGTAGAAAATTCAAAAGTACACAAGGGTTTAAACTTGAAAGCACAACCTCTTGTATCTCCTCCCCTCCAGTTCAAATTCTCAATATCGATTATTCAGAGGTAATTGGTTTGAATAGTTTTATATAGACCACCCCCAAAATTATTTATATACATAAAGCAGGGCTGCCAAGTCTCGTAACTCCAGGGAGCACCACTCATGTCAAGGACCATGTAAAACAGACACACCTGGGGATGTATATAGTGCCTGTCTGCCCATCTGTACGTGGTGGCCTGATAAAAAGTACCACCCCCAAATATACAGCCTTCCTTCTTTATTAACATGAGTGTGGTTGCACTTCTTCACTTAACTGGGTGGTTGTATACATTTCCATATGTGCACATACAACTTTCCCTCTTTTTTTGAAAAGTTTGCATAGTGTTCCACTCTATGAATGTATCATTATTTAGTAGTTAATCCCTATAGAAGAATATTTAGATTGTTTCCAGATATTTTACTATAATTGACAATGTGCTGCTGACTGTCATTCACATATACTAGAAAGAGAAACTCTTAAATATTACATTAATAATTGTATTTTGAAGATTCTTACTATAACAGCAAATCAAAGGTCTTAGGAAGCAACAGTTTTAACCTAGTATTTCTCATTCTTATATATATATTTTTAAAATGAATGAAACCTTTTTTTTTGTTCCATAAGTAGGTATCAATTGTTTGAAACTAATTTTCTTTTGACATTACATGCTAAAGCTAGGGCATTAGAATTCATTATATTAGTCTTTGAAAGCACAAAGCTTGAGTTGCCATCTTATTACCAGCTGCTTTACTTAAGAACTTATTATAAAATGAGATCTCTTTGTTGGTGGTTTTCATGGCTTACCATGTTTTAGTATCATATAAATAGACTCAACGTTTTAGCTAAGATGATGGACAAAGTACAGCCAACAGCACTAATTTCCTCCTGATTCTACAAAATCAACATCACAGACTGCACTGTCACTAGCAAATGATTTTCCCCCTTTGTCTATAACTTTAATAGACTTTCCCAAAAAATACATAAAAATAAGTACTATGATGAGAGTCTGCCCTCATCGGCTACTTATTTATTAAAGATAACCAAAAAGAGAGAGTTAGAAAACAGACTGTACTGAATAGCCTAAAGCCAAGAGACCCAAGGCAGAGTGATTCTAAATTGTGACTGAGCCTGGGACTGGCTACAAGAGGAAGAGGAAAGTCTGATTCAGAACATGCCAGGAAGCAGTGTGAGTGAGTGACTGTAGGCTCATTTCTGCACTATCTGCTTGCTCTAAACTTAAATTAGATTGCAAACACAGGTTATCAGGAAGCTGATGACTGCAACTATCATCATAAAATGTCTGGGCTTATCAGATATTAGGGCTGATCATTATCACTAACATAAGATCATACAAAGTCTTGGGAATATATGACTCTTGAGACAAAATCTATTAACAGATATTCTAGATAGGTGAGGTGCTATATACAATACAGATATAAAGGAAAAGAGAATACATAGTAATTTTAAGAATTCTAACCTCCTGTATATAATTGTCACTGTATCTAATTGACAATTAGAGGGAAATCCTGGCAGGTTTGATTTCTTATATAAACAGATTGCCAAATAAATTTTTTCTTAGGTTTTATAAAATGATTACAAAGCCAAACCAGGGATTATCATAGTATAAACAATTCTGTATTTAAAATAGTGATAAATGATGCTTTCACCCAATTCACACCATGAACAGTACAAATTAAATTTAACAAATGGGATTGTGGACCTGTTTTTTATATATAGACTTTATATAATTGTATAAACACCCATTCTTTATATAAGACTTTCCAAATAACAATATAATGCATGTAAAGTAACACATAAGAACATGTGTATTCAGGCAATTCTGCCAGCATTAACTCGATATAGCGATCTAGTACTCTATTTACTTAACTGCTTAAAGTCCCAATACCTTGTAATTAATGATAAATCAAGTCAAAATAACATCATTCCAAAGAGGGTGGTGAATTTATAATTTATGAAAGGTAGAGCTGGAGAAATAATATAGATTTGGTTTTTAAATCGACTATGTAAATGCATCAGAAAGGTTGAAAAGAGGGGTTGGGTAGAATCTATTAGAAGGTCCTAGAAATGCACTTATGCTCGGCTTTAACTCAGTAAGACTCTGATAAATATTCATATATTTTAATCCTATCCTTCATCTAGGTTAAATTTGTAAGAGGCAAATATGAAATAAATAAATAATTAGTTACTGCCTGTCAGTGTGACTATAGCATGTAGCACTGCTTTGCACTGAGGACTCCCTGGGTGTTTATGAGGCCTTGTATTGGAGTACAGAGCAAGGTATGGCCACAGTGCCATGCATTAGGTGCCGATGGGCTGTTATGGGCTAAATTGCATTCCCCCAAAATTCATAAGTTGAAATCCTAACCCCCAGTACCTCAAAATGTGACTGTATTTAGAGTCTTTAAAGAGGTAATTCAGTTAAAATTAGGTCACCAGGATGGGCCCTCTTTCAGTATGACTAGCGTTATTATAAGAAGAGGAGATCAGGACACACTTATACACTGAGGGAAGATCATGTGAAACCACAGGGATAAAATGGCCATCTACAAGCCAAGGAGAGAGGCCCCAGAAGAAACTAATACTGCTGTGAAGAAATACATTTCTGTTATTTAAGCCACCTAGTCTGTGCTACATTTTTATGGCAGCCCTAGCAAACTAATATAGGGGCTTACTATTAAGAATCATCAAAATTATTCTTTATCAGTTCAGACACAATCACTTTTTATCCTTATTTATATAGATTATCAAAATTCTACAAAGGAAATTCATAATCTGATCAAAATTTACAAAGCAAAGATGCTACAAACTCAACACTGATATACCATATTCTGAAATATGGGCATACTTTAAAATAACTAAAAGAGTAGAATTGGAATGTTCCTAACACAAAGAAATGGTAAACGTCTGAAGTAATAGATACCCCCATTACCCTGATTTGATTAATTCACATTGGATGCCTGTGTCAAAACATCACCTGTACCCTATAAAGATATACAACTATTATGTACCCATAATAATTGAAAATAAAGTTAAAAAGAAATTTCTGTGAAAATGGCTTTTGTTTCTGTCATAACCACTGTTTTCAAGAGTGTATGCATTTCTTTTATTTGGTGCCTTAAGAAGTTTCTGCATTTATGATTTCAATTAATCAATATGCATTATGGAATATGTATAAAATAACACATAGTCTTGTTATTTTTTTCTTTTATGAAACAGTAAGCATCCAGTGTAAAATTCAAGACTTGTTAGTATAATAAACATAACTTAAAGGTGGACGATTATCAAAATGTTGAAAGGAAATGAATGCTATAATTTAAAAATAGCTTTAGACATTTCTCCACTTTATCTATCTTTGTTACTTAGAGAAAACAGTTACTGGCTTTTATATTGCAGTATGAGCTACGATAACTTTGCATAATCACTTTTGTGAAATGAGCAATTAGAAATCCAAATAATATTTCAGATGAACTTTTGGCTTTACAAATATTTCAATATATTTATTAGGTTATTTCTGAAATTAACTTAAAATAATAAATTGGGTGTTTCATCATTCAATTTAATAGTATTATTCAAGGATTAGTTAGAATTTATATTTAATTATTAAACACACTGAAATGAGTACTGCAGAATATGGAACAATAAATATAGATAATATTCAAGCATAGTATAATTTATAACTATAATACAATATTCTTTATCTTGGCATGTTTACATTATTTACAACATTTTTTGAAGGCATCAGTCAATGCCAGAATCCCCTCCAAACCAGTGTAAATAAGAGGTGGAAAAATCTACACAAAGCTTTAGGCCAGATTTTTTCCCTTATGTATTCAATTTAGATGTGTTTACATCCAGGCCTGATGTTTGGTCAGTTTTCCAGTCAGAAGCACTCTCTTCGAGATAATAAAAATTGATAAAACAGCTATAAAACTTGAAAAATGCCATTATTGGGGTCCCATAAATGTAAAATTTCCAGTAGAGTTTGGGGATTTACACCTAGTGTTTGTCCCTTCATGGAGGCAAACATGCACAAAGCCACTGTAATAACCCTTCAAAATCAGATAATATTCTGACAGCTCAGTTTTACTGACAAAAGAGTCCTGGGTAGAAGCCAGAAGGCCCAGGTGCGCTGTGTCATGCCAGTATTTAATGTAGTCTAGTATCGGATAGATGCTAGTGAGAAAAAATGCCCAGAATAAAGTACAAATAATAGCATGGACAGCCACTCACTGCAAAATTACTCTTGCTCATCATGCTGTGAGCTTTGTATTAAATTTTTCTGTCAAGTGGCAGGAATCACAGGGAGAAGTACCTCGAAAACCTTCCTTGCAACCTTGGATAAGGATCTATAATATTAGGCTTTCATATGATAATGGAAAATGATGCCCTTTTTGAAAAATTGCTGACTGGTAATGAAAGTCCTAATCAGATTGCAGTTGCAGAGGACCAGGAGGTGGGGAAACTATGCCTGTGACACCCTTCTTCCTCCACCCCTTTAGCAAATTTAGCAAACTTGACAAGATGGGTGAGTCTCAGAGAATTTATCTTACATGAATTTCCAACAAAGCCCGTGGGGTTGTTTTATAAAATGAGAAGGTGGCGGTTTAATAAATGCTGGGCCACCTGAGGCACTTTCATTAAAGGCTTTCTCTAGAAAACATCACGATGTTTGCATTATCCTTCCATGTTCCCTTGAGAATACGAGTGTAGTGTTACCTCTTCAGTGAGAGTCGATATTGTATGTGAAGGTATGAAGGAAGATGATTTGATTTGCCTTTTGGTGTCCAAAATAACTGTTTATAACACCACTATAGTTAGAATTAATACTCAAACATGTTCATGGTCTTCTATTTGAATGCAAAAGTGTAAGAAGAAGAAAATGAGGACATTTTGGAGGATTTATCAGTGACTCTGACAAAGGTTAATCCTATGCCATTACTTCAACTATAGTGATGTGCATTTGTTTGAAACTATAAAATAACCTTTCAAAAATATTAAAGGTGTACATTCTTTTAGTGTTTTAAATAACCAGCTTATTAGAAAACTGCAAGGAATAGGTGCTTGACAAGATGTGGAAGTAGATCACTCCTATAAGTAACATGAAGCTGACTGTTAATGAATTTTTAATGTAATTTCTAACATCAGTGAATGCATTTTCTAGTTCTAGAGAGGCAGGTTAAATAGGCGAGATTCATAGATGTTTTCATCCATTTCAATGGACTTACCATCTGTGTAGGCTTCTCTGCGCAGATGTCCTGGCTGGTGTTTTTGTTTCTTGGCTGGTCTGGTTTTCTGTATCACAGCAGCACTCATATTGCTGTCTGTAGACACAGGACTTGTGGGCCTAGGGCACTGAGATGCATGAAAATGTCGGCGGCCTGAGAAAAAAAAATCAGATCCAAACACATCAATGAATTTTAATTACCATAAGAACAACGAAAACAAAACATTAAAGCTAGAAACAGCCCTAATTTTTTTTTTAAAAAAGCTCAAATAAACTCTTCCAACAAATAATAGGCTTTTTGTCACACGGCTTGTGCTATCTGCTGGAGAAAACACCCTAAGAGCATTTTCTGGTTTTTCTTTTCTGTTTTCTAATCATAGTGCTTTTAATCTGCTAAAGTTCATTATACCTATTTATTAAAGAAAAACATTCCAATTATTTTTGCAACTAGCTTCTCTAAAATGTTATTCTTGAACAAAAATAGTAATTAATTTTTGCATAATATATTCAATGTTGGTTGCTTTCTCAAGAGGAAAAGCCAGAGTCCTTAAGAAATTCATGTTCTAAGAACAAACAGTACTAATTACATCCTTATTTTAATTAAATATATATTTATGGCACTCTTTGAAGGTAGACTCCTAATATCTTAATACATGCTCAGGTATTTTCTCTTCACGTGATTTGAAACTGATTTAGCTCACATATTTGGGCCTACCAGAAATTACTTATACCTCTTTTCTATCTCAAGATATTTGCCTGTTCTGGGGACTTAGGTGACCCCCTCCAAGACTTCTGTTTTCTGGTGGTGGCAGAGGTAGATTTTGGTTGTTCGTTTTGGGAGCAACAATATTCTCAGGATCCAGTGGGAACTGGATTTACTAATCAGATATGGTACACTTCAGGGCTTTCAAATTCTCTGGCTGTCTTACATAGATGTTGTATTATAACAGGTCTGACATATTTAATCCATAATGGCAATGGAGAGCTATTGGCACTATGCTTGACCTTCACTGTTTTGGTTTCTAGAAATTCCAGTCACAAATCCAGAATCTATTGTGCCACAAGAAACTTCAAACAGACCTAGACAACATGTCTTTTGGCTGTCAACAGGAGAAGCCACATAGAGTGAAATCAACACATTTAAAGATGCTGACCGAAGCATATTGAATAATAGACGTGAATGCAGTCACGTGAGAAGCAATGTGACTGGATTATTCATAGATTTTTAACTTCAAGTCACATGATAAGCACCACCATTTCCTGAAAAGACCAATGTAACAGACAGAGGCCAATGCATGTTTAGTTCATTAGAATTAAGAGACAAATGAAAACATGAGTGCCACTAAATTACAATACAATAAAATATTAAACCAAACTCTCTTTAGCTATGATAGAGACTATTTCAATTAAAGTTACATATCCATGAAAACAGAGAAATAAGGCTGAGACTGGATCCATTATTCACTCTATTGTGTGAGGCTATCTACTGCTCATAGACCCTGAGGCATAAGGTCGTCTACAGATGAATTTTCAACATAATTCTATCTTTGCTTGATATAATGAACTGAAACACATTCTAAATGCAATCTAAAAGCAGTGGTTTGAGATGCTTAATTTCACTTTTTTTTTTTTACAGAAGGTTAAAAAATAAGGAGAAACAAAGCTACATGTAAAGTTAGTTGTTATTTATTTTTTAAAAAAGATAATTAGGTTTGCATAGTTTATTACATTCAGCAGCTACTGGGGGAATAAAAAAGATATTCAGTTGAATTTCATGAAACATAGGCCTGGCTAAAATAAATATAGATTCTACAATAATAAGTTGAGAGATATTAGACATTTTTTCCTGCAACACATTCTTGATAAATAACACACAGAGATGACTTTATAGTGTGATTTAAATTTCCTCTGAATATATTCTACACTGATAAAAAATAATGAGTAATCTAATATCTGCGGAGAACATGGAAAACTACCAATTGATAGTTATTAGACTAAAAAAAACCCAAAATACCAATTATCAATTTATTTTGATAGTCTTTTCTTTCTCTGACATGTATCTCTTTCTTGCTGACCATATTATTTTACTGTATTATTTACTGCATTTTCTTGGCTATCAGAAATAAACACACGCACACCACACACACATGCACAATATGTATATGAATGTATATATGTACATATTCATTCTACAGAAATGAAAACCATGTGATAAATATATGTTTTAAATTTAAATTCTTTCCTTTCTTATACTATTTGCTTTCTAAACAGGATTGGGAAGAGGAGGAGATAAGTAAAAATGTGTTAAAATATAAGAATTGCTATGTGGTAATTAAAATTAGGCTATGTAATGATAAGGGAAAATAGAAAAACATATAATAAGCTTTTGGAATAATTTGCTGTCCCATTTACCAGATTAAAAATGTTTACTTTAAGTATGGAACATTTATGCTTGAAAATGTATGCACATTAAACACATCCTTATAGCTGCACAATTAAATTAATATTCTAATTTGAAAGGACATGAAGAGAATAGGGATTAAGGAGAAATAGCCCATTTTCCAATGGGTGAGTGTCGCCCTTGGATATTTACTTATTTCTCCTAGAGAATTTCTAATTAAATGGGCAAAGAGCACTATAACAATAAATTTTATCTTGGTGACTTTCTACATTAAAGGAATTATAGTTTACATTCAAAAACACAAACCTCATTTAACTGACTATATGTATAGCTTAAAGAAATTATATCAATTTGTGTTTTTATATATATATAAACACATATATATTTATATTTTTATATTTATATTTATATATGTGTTTATATATATATAAAAATAATATAATGTGTTTATATATATAAATATATACATATTTTGCTATGACTTCACTTCCTATCACTCATATTATATAAGATTTATTAAATAGAAATAAAATAGAAAATTTAAAAAGCCTTGTCAAAAGAAAAGAAAATAATCCAACTAAGTAGTATTCTCAGACCTTGGTTTCCTTAGTCAGCATTAAAAAAAAAAATAGACAGTAATAATAGTTGTGTTTCATGTGGGACACAAGATCGTAGGAGAGAATCAGTAACTAACATATGCACATCAAGTTTTCTTTCCCGGCTTGGTGAACAGTATATGACTTACCAGCAGCATCCTGCATTTGACGTCGTGCCACTTTCAGACCAGCATACTCTGCTGCTGCCGCCACTGCCTGGGCAAAATCAGCATCAGTGAAAAAGGAGCCGTCAGAAGAACTAACACTGGAGCGTCCACTGGATATGTTGTCCTCCTCTGAGGCTGAGCCCCAGCCATTGATCATGGACCCCGTGACAGAGCTCTCGAGGTCCCCAACACTTGAGGCAGGGGTCTGCTCAAGCCCACGTAACAAAAGCCTTCTGGTTTGCATCTTGGCGACTTCCATGTCAGCTTCATCTTCTTCCTCTTCTGGTGCATCTGTATCCATATCTGAGACAAGGGGTCCTGAAATGTAGCCATAAGTATGCGGCGGGGAAATCGGCCGTGGTGGTGGAGGAGGACTCACAGGTTGCCGTCTGCATGAAGATGAGTGAACAAGTCTGGCTCAGCTCATTATTTAAGACGGAAAAGGACAAATTAACCAAGAAATTCCCAAGTATACTGATTTGATCTTCACTTCTGTTGAGTTAAATTGTTCAGAAAAACAACTGGAAATCAAAGTATGACTAAGTTTGATTTCATTTTGAGTTGTACCGCACAACCAGAGGCTCTCTTAGGCCACCTTTTGATTCAGGTATTTATTTTATCATTTGGATTATTTTCGGTTGAAAAAGAAGGAGTAATACTTATTTTGGGAGCACAGGCCTAAACTCTATCCTAAAGTGTTTCAAATATTATCAATAGTTTATTATTTAAAAAAGACAGCAGACATTGGTCCTGAAGCAGTTTGGCCCATAAACATCTGTTTCTTTCTTTTTCTTTCATTGCCACTCCTACTATACCAGGCAAATGAAGTCATTTATCTTGACTATAAAGGGTAGAATTTCATAGGATTAAAAAACATTACACATTCAGCATATGACACAATTTCCTTCAGATTTTACTCTATTAAAAAGAAGGTTATGGTAGCCAAGGGCAATTTTTCTCTGATTTACTCACTTATGAGTTCCACTAAATGTTATCAGCTATTTTAAACTCTATTTGTTTATTGTTATTCTATCTGCTTAACACAATGTTTAAAGGTATTTATTCTTATGTCCTGGAATTAGTTAAGAATCAAAGCTGAGGACAAAAGGTAGTAGTATCCACAATCTAAGTTCCCAGAGTTACCAATAACTGGTTTCAACCATCTCCTCACAGCCTGGAAGAACACCACCATTTAAAAGCAGTCCTTCAATTCACACCTCACCACCTAACACCATGATCCGCAGTGAATATAAGCTGACTCAGAAGGTAGAGAGCATTTGGACTCCAGTGGAAAGCAAGGTGTGTAGAAAGGAGTTACCCCCAAGGGAGGAGAATGCCAAGAGATAATTCCTAAATCAGGAGAGTGCCTGCAAAAAAGGAAGACATATGGTGACTCCTGGGTGGAGGACTGCTTGGTCAAGGACTTGCTCAACAGTCCCAATGCTCTTTAAGCAAGGTTAGAGAGATGACATAATGGGGAACTATCAGGTAGAAGAGTCATGACAACTCCTCATCAAATTCTGCACTCCTGAGAAGCAAAGGGGATGGATTCCACACAAGCCTGCCAACCTGAGCACTAGTGCTGGAGGGTGGTTGAGATTAAGGTCTAGTGCCATCTGGTGACCTCTATGGCTTAGGAGATTAGAAGAGATATGGCATGAGTGCCACCAAACTGGTAGTCAACCTGAAGATATGTCTGAATCATTCCAAAACTACAAATGCCTAGAATGCTGCCCAGGATTGAAGCCTTCATCTGTGGGGTAAGTTGAGTCCTGGTGCTTCTCACCCACCACCCTTATAATACTCATAGAGTAAGATGAGATAGAATAGTCATTAGGGCTAACCAAGAAGAAGATTGGATCTTCATCCAGTTTGCCCTTTTGTTGTTGCATCTTCCCTGTCTTAGTACCCAGGAGAATGCACCTGGAAGATGCAGGAGCAGGGAGGTGGTTAAAAGCAGAACATGCCCCTTACCCCATGCCACTGTAGCCACAGACAGCTGCATTCTACAAGGGTGTCTGGGAATACACAATTAAGGTTTTAAAATTAACAGAACTGGGTCTTAAAAAGCAAACAAACGAACAAAAAAACCAAGCAAACAAACAAACAAAAAAACCATATAGGATCTGGTCAAGATTCAACTAAGGTCAAAACCATGAAAGATTTGGTCAAGATCTAACTGATGTCAAAACCGCGCAGAATCTGGTCAAGATCTCTACTATAGAGATGGAAAAGTAAGTTCAACATAGCATAGTTGTCAGGGTAGCACGGCAGTGTTTGAAGACAAATGTTTTCTGTTTTTTATTCCAATCAATTGAGACACTTCAATAAACCTGTTTTATTAATGTAAATGGAAAACATTAAAAATAAATGATTATGAAAATACTACAATTAACTCATTTAATGAGCACTTACTTTGTAGCTAAGCACATTTTACAATGTTAACTCATTTAATTCCCACAACAACTTTCTGAATTACTTTTTTAATTGTCATTTTACAGAAGAGGATATTGAAATTCAGAGCAATCAAAAACCTTGCCAAACTTGCCACAGCTAGTATATATCAAATGCAGAATTTAAAACTAAATTTTATTTCTGAGGTCATTCCAGGAATGGTATTATTACACACACATATGTATAAATGGAAATATATATTTTTTATATATATACATACGTGTGTGTATGTATAAATGTTAGGAGAGATATTTGCCTCATTGAGATGCATTTAAAACCCAAGAAATGAAAAATATCACATTACATTGAAAAACTATGTGTATATATACACAAATATGTGTGTATATACATTATTATGTGTGTACATATATATGATATATACACACACACAGAATTCTTTAATATAATGTGTTATTTTTTATTTCTGTGTGGTTTTTAATGTGTCTGTGTGTGGCACTACAAGAAATATGAAAAATGTGTCAAAGCTGAAGTTATTTAAGAGATTAAAATGGATAATTGTTTCAATATGGAGTGTATTATACACATAGGAGGAAAATCATTGTTTAATTTGGAATGCAATAAAATACTACACTAAAAAGTTAATTTACAGCCTTTGTCAGCATATATATCCAAAATACACAAGAAATGTCTTTTTTGAAAAGACATGTAAGACTTTTTAACACAAAGGGAACAATTTTGACCATCAATAAAAAGATGTAGAATGGCCAACTTCACTATGAAAGGATGCCAGCATTGTTGTGTTTGGATAATCCACATTCTGTAGAGCAAAAATATCTTCATGTTAAACAAGGGCTGGCTTTTAACTACAACCACCCTGTACAAATGTTGAAGAAAGACAGAAAAATGTATTCAAACCATCTGTAAATAAGGCAAGCCCAGAGAATGTGTGATAAACATGTACAGTTTGAAATATGTAATATATTATATTTGAAAACAAAAAGCTATTTCAAGATGCTACACTCAAGTGGGACTTGTCACAAATGAACCTCAACCCTCTAGATTTTTCCCCCTGAGGTGTTTCAATGTCTTCTAAAATAATGTACGAGTATATGACTGTGAATCACAATACTCTGGGCTCCTGAAAAAATGATGCCTTCATAAACATGTTCAAGAGAAAAGCAGAATGATGTCATTAATTTATGAAAGTAGGTGTTTATACAGTTTACCACATTGCATTTACCAGGCAAAAGACAAAAGGAGGAAAATGGATATCTTTGAGATTTTTTTCTAACACTAGTGTGTAGCTTCAATGCTTTATATAAGTAGCTATTACCTCAATTTGTCTATATTAATAAAGTATCAGTAAATTTCTATTGCATACATGAAAATGCTTTCTACTTTTCAGGAGATTTTTACTACAACTGCAGTAAACTTAATTGTACCAGACACTTGGAAACAATATATGTAAATAAGTTTAATTATATTATTTTCATAGTTGTCTAAAAAAAGAGAAGAAAGATTCCTATTATATGGGTCACCTAGTTTACCCAGTTTGGACAAAAATGGAATACACCAGAAGTTCATTAGAATGCCAAAGTTGCAATATCCATAATAATATAGGTCTTTAATGTTTATTTAATTAATATTTTAGTGTTATAATGGTTGTAGTTCAGTAATTTTTTATTAATATGTATTGCACTATTCATATATGCCACTAATCAATAAATTTAAAAGTAATAAATGAATTTATCCTTTAAACATTTACTGTGTGCCTACTATGGTAAAGACTGCTAGATATTTAGGTGAAAGAGATCACGTGCAATAAGAGCTTAGGTAAAGTATAACATGTTTTATACTTTAAGATATGTAAAGATTCAATTTTAAGGCATACATACTTAATACAAGCTAACTGTATATCTGGCCATGGCAGACTGTATTCTGCAAAATGTCCATAACAGTATCTCCATTCCAAATGCTCTTTTGAAATGAGAACTTGCCACTCCCCCATCAAGAGAGGGAGTTTAGTTCTACAGTCTTGAATCTGGAAGGACCCTGTGCTTTGACCAACAGAATATGGCACAAGTCAGGCTGTGTCCCGGTTCTGAGTGTCATTCTTAACTGGCATGGCAACTTCCTCTTCCAGCCTTCTTGGATGCCAGCTGCCACGTAAGAAGTACCACTACCTGGAGACCCCATGTTATGAAGAGTCTAGGCTATTTGGTGAGACCCTGGAGGACAAGACTTCATGTGGAAACAGAGAGAGGTCAAGGATCATTAGACATACAGGGACATCATGTGTATGAGGGACATGATGTGTATGAGGGACATCTGACTTGTGAGGGACATCAGACATATGAGTGAAGAAACTAACTTGGAAGTAGATTTTCCAGACTCAGCAATGCAGCTAAAGCCACATTGATAGAAGATGAATTGCCCAGGTGAATCCTTTCAGAATTCCTGACTCATAGGATTGTGAATAAAATGAAATGGTTGTGTTAGGCCACTAAGTTTTAGAATAGCTTGTTAGACTTCAATAGAAACAGAAACTCAGGCATTATGTTAGGAATTTACCTAAATAAAATAGATATGGTCCTTGTCTGATGGGACTTGTAGTCCAGTGGAGGAGATAAACAACATTAATTAAATATGCAATGATAATGCAGTATTATGTAAGCATCGTGACAGAGGATGCATAGGTGTTGTGGGAACACACAGAATTGGCTCCTATCCCAAAGTTGGGACATTGGGGAAAGATTCTGTGAGGAGCACCAGCCGTTCAATCTTGGATCTAAAGGATTCATAGGTGTTAACTCCAAAAAGAGAGGGGATGATGATATTCCAAAAAGATGGCACAGCACGTGCAAACATCCTGAGGCAATGAGAACTGTGTTCATTGCAGGAACTAGAAGAAACTTAGTGTGAAGACAACATAAACAGTGACTGCAATGTATAAGGATGGTAGGGCACACAGGTGTCAGATCACAAAAGGCCTAAACTGTTACATTAAGGAATCTTGCCTTTATTTTAAGGAAAATGGGAAGCCATTGAGAAATTTTAAGCAGGGGAGAGACTTGATCATTTTAGGAGAGGATTAAATCGAAGAAGGGGGAAGGCTAAGGGCAATAAGACCACTCAGTGGAACACTACTGTAATGCAGGCAAGAGAAAATGGCTATTGGAACAAGGAAAGTACCTTTATGGCTGGAGATATGTGTATCACTCAGAATGATGTCAGTATTTAGGCAGTAAAAATCTGCAGGAAGCAGTACTTGGATATATGGGTCTGAAGCTCTAGAATGAAATTTGTAGAGAAATAGCTCTCTATGAGTGTACCATTAGGGAAGTGGCAAGATGATAAAAATGAGGAGTCATCTACTGATGGGGAAGGCATTCGAATAGGTCAAGGGATTGAGAGCAGATTTCATTAAAAGACCATCAAAGATGGGAGTCACAACACTGTAAATAGTATCAAAAAGGTAGACACAATTTAAATGCCTAATATTAGGAAATTGATGAAGTAAATTACAGAACACATTTTACACAAATGTCTAAATAAAAAGTTATCCACATAGAAAAATACACTTTTCAGTGAAAGAGTAGCTTATAACATAATATCA
The DNA here is from genome assembly GCA_023783475.1 of Daubentonia madagascariensis. NCBI lineage: Eukaryota > Metazoa > Chordata > Mammalia > Primates > Daubentoniidae > Daubentonia > Daubentonia madagascariensis. The sequence continues at coordinate 14,273,779 of JAKFHU010001684.1, read as the reverse complement.
GCATATCATAAATTCAAAGCAATGTGAGTATATGTAGAGATGAAAGCTTGAAAGGATCTTTACTGAGGTCTTCACAGCGACTGTTTTTGACTACATAGATCATTGGGACCTTTATATTCTCATTTTGTTCATCTGTATTTTCAAAAATTTCCATAGTAAAAATACAGAATATACATTCATCATAAAAAAGCACTGAGTTTTTTAAAAAATGGGCTTTCATCTACTTTTTGTTAATGCCCAGTGTTATTTCCAGCAATGAACCTAGAAATAAAATTCATTATACCTTTATAGATTGAAAATCATACCTTTTAAAAAGGCTGAATATAGTCAAATTGATTATAAGTTCAGATACTTAATGTATTTCCCAATTATATATATCTACCCTGAGTTCATAGAAGTATTCATCAGCCTCAAACAGTAGAAGGTCAACTCCAAATTCTTCTGTAGTATCAGATTCCATTCATCAAATACTAATTGGAGAAAGTTCTGTGCAACTCAACAACATGAGTAAGATTTAAATAGGGAAAAAGAAAAACAAGCAGCAAATGCTAATGCAACATGAAGATTGGTTAGCATGGTAAGAGAGATGGGAAGAGATCCTTGTGAAGAGTAGAGAGTTGATTTTTGCCAGGCAGCCAGAGGAAAGCTTCACAGAGGGAGTGTCATTTGAGCAGGGCTTAGAAAGATGAGACGCACTCGCCAGGCAATCAAAAAAAAAGCACCAGCATGGTCAAGACCTGGATGTTGGTGAGTTTAAGACAAATTAGGTTCTCCACCCTTACTGGGAGAACATAACTAGACTCTGTGTGCAAAGAAAGATAATGTGAGAGTGGACACAAAAACAGAGAGAGAAGAAAAGCGGATATCGGTTCAATGATACGGCCATATTTTAAGGGACAGGGACTGAGGATATGCCCTAGCAGCCACAGGAATAGAAAGATAGAAATGTAATCAAGGGTCAGTTTGGAGTTAGAATTGAAGGGGCTTGCATAATTTCATTTGTGGAATGGTAGGAAGAAATTAAACAGGACAATGAATCTGATTTCAAAATAACAAAATATTTTCATGATTTTGCCTATTCCCTTGGCTATTTTACATTGGTGAATAAATAAGAGTTGATAATTCTAAACAAGACAGGCATCAAGTAGGAGAATCCTCACAACAATTTACAAAATTGCCATGATTGCAGAAAGCTTAACTATGATAAAGACTGAGAAGCCTTTGGATTTGACCATTAGAAGGTTACTTTCAGCAGACTGATGGAAGCAAAACATTATAAGCCAGAATTCAGTGGGTGGAGGTGTGACTGGGAATTAGGAAGGCAGAGGAGTTGAATGATACTAAGCCGTAGGACAGCATGGAAATAGAAGGGAGCCCAAGGAAAGCAAAAGTTTAAAAGTAATGGAGTTAACAGTGAAGAGAAGGAAGGACTGAAGGAAGGGGAAGAGGCTGTAAAGTCAAGACAGGTAAACGTAAAACTACTTCTGTTTACAAGGAAGGTGCAAAGGATAACATAAGGAAGACAAAAAAAGAGCTAGCCAGGAGGAAGATATTGGATACCACTGGTAGCACAGACAGGAATGGTGAGGAAATGGGTTATAAAAGACAATAAAAAAGGAAAACTAAGGGGGCGGGCACGGTGGCTCACGCCTGTAATCCTAGCACTCTGGGAGGCCCAGGCGGGAGGATGGCTTGAACTCAGGAGTTTGAGACCAGCCTGAGCAAGAGTGAGACCCCGACTTTATAAAAAATAGAAAACCTAGCCTAGTGTGGTAGCTACTAATCCCAGCTACTTGGGAGGCCGATGCAAGAAGATCACTTGAGCCCAGGAGTTGGAGGTTGCAGTGAGCTACTAAGACGCCACTGCACTCTAGCCAGGGCACAGAGTGAGACTCTTGTCTTAAAAAAAAAAAAAGGAAAACTAAGGTATTTCAGACAGAGCTAAATAGTGTCTTTTAGGCTCTCATTTGCTTCTAATAAGAGTAGCAGAGATGATCTGTGACCTTAATAGGGAAAAGAGATGCCTTATTTGCTCTCAAACTTTATGAAGTTCTATGGGTTAATAATATTACTTTCAAATGTATGGCAATCCAGATTCCCCCTTACCACAAAAAGAAGCTTTAACTATTTCCTTCTTTTTAGAGAGTATATGATTTAAATTTGATAATAACCTCTTAATGATAGAATAAGTTAATAAACATAACAAAATTCTGTTTTAACCTATAAAGTAAAATTTAAGCAGCGTAAACCAGAATTTGTTATTCATTCAAGAATATTGAAGGAAAATCTTCTGAGGCAAATAACATACTCAGTTTCAAATGATATTAGGAATACTGAAAGTAATATATATATAATATAATGTGTCAAAGGCAATAAAATAATACAAACAAAATCATCAACGATGAGAGAAGAGCTAACATGATGCAGTAATAGCTTTTATGTAGTAGAAATGACAAGTGAAGTCATTGTACATAACAAAAATGTATTGGTTGTGGATGTGCAATATATAGGTTTTAAAAAATCTAAGCGTGCATATACACACACACACAGATTATTTAGTAAGCTGACAAAAGAACTCCAATTTAATATCTAAACCAAAATAAAGGTATCTGAGGTCAACCAAAAATGAATATAACACACTCATTCTTGTGGGACATTATAGCTATGAGGGAGCAAATCATTATGTGGACTTAATTTAACAGAACAGGAGAAAATCTATTTTCTGCCAACCAAAGAAGTGATTTACTCATGCATAAGGAAAACTAAAGTACAAAAATACCCAAGGTCCATAACATGCTATAAGATTAGCAAACCATATACATAATCTCCATCTGTTTATGAATGCAGTTATCATAAGTGGGTGAGTATTAATGCACATTACTTTATGATTGCCATTTCACTAGGATCAATTAATGCAATGGTCAACAATATTACATGATATTTTAGTTACCTAGGCTTACTGTGAAATGACAATGCAAGAAAAGGCTGATGTGACATGAAAATTACTTCATGGGGTAGCATTCAGTAACTGCCACTGAGGAGTAGAAATTATCTGATTGTCAGCAAAGAAGGCTAGTGACAACATACCTCCTGTCGGGTTGGTGCTGCATGTGGCCAATCTCCTCTGGGCAATCCTGTAACATGGGCTGGAGTTCTTCCTGCGGGGAGGGAGTCAGAGTGGCAGTAGACTGATGGCTGTAGGACACAGCAGCTGGAGAAGAAGCTGCTCCCCGCACAGGGGGAGTAGGGCCTCGTTCGTCTTCCTCCTCTTCTAATTCATCTTGTTGCAAATACATCCTTGCTGGCGGTACAGGACATGGCATTTCTTGGTCATAGCTAGAAGAAATTATAAGGACATGTAGACTTACTTCAGGTTATTCAAGTTTTGTATAGTAAGTGAAATATCAGCTTTGAAATTTTTTTCAAATCTGAATGTTCTGGGTCACAGTAAGGTTTTGTTAAAAAAAATAGTTCACTGTCACAATGATTTGTGAATTACTACATACACTATTTTTTCTGAGAGACTGCAATGTACATGAGGCTATTATAGGGTCTGAGAAGTCGTGCAATAAAGAAATCTACTTAACACAGTTTAACTTAGCACAGCCCAAATGTATTTGGTATATTCTGTCCCTCCAATTCTACATGTTCTCTAAAATAAGACTCAAGGATGGTATTACAGATGAGCTGAAGATGAGGTTCTAAACTCCAACAAAATTTACTCTTGAAAATCCTTTCAGAGGAAGATATACTGGAGTTCAACTCATTTAGTCCAATACCACCCACTTTTCCTCTGAAATTATAATAAATCACTATTTCTTCAGTCGAGCACAAAATGAAGTAGTTGGCTTGCATTCAGGATGGTGAGTGAAAAATACAATACCATTAAACAATGAAATGTCCCCCTACGCCTCTGCTAGAGCTGTGTAGAAACCAAGATGGATAAGGGAGACGTTCATGGCTTTCTCTTTTCTCTTACCCCAGGGTACGTGTTTCTTGATTAGAAAGGCAGTCATGTATCGCATTATATCCATTGTGTTTTCATTACTCATCTCTCATGCTCATTTCCTACCACCTGCCTTGTTTACCTGGACTCAGGAAGTTCATGCTCAAATAACATGATTTCTTTGTATCCTCCTTCACTGTCCTAATCCCACTATCTCCCTCCTGTCACTCTTTCCTGTACTTCCTCTATTAACAAACAGCATAGCAGTTTGCTCACTCGTAAAATCTTGTAGTCACCTTTGACTTCTCTCTCTTCTCCCTCAAACTATTCCCCAATTCAATTCTATTATATCTATAAAAACTCTCTACAATCTATTCTCTTATTTTTGACTATTGTATGTGCTACTATAACAATCTTTTAATTGATCTCTTAGCCTCCAGTCACTCCATTGCTTCCAAAATTACTTTACTATTATGCACATCACTTGTAGGCTATTCATTTGCTCTTCAAAGTAAGAAATGACTCACTAATTGCACCGAGAATAAAATATAAATGCCTAAGTAAGACATTCAAGTATCTGCGTAGTCTGGCTTACATTTGCCTTCCCAGTATCCTCTCACTGCCTACCATGTGTTTCATGTTAGTTCTCCAGGAGTTCACATCTCTGTGTGGTCCCGTATCCATAAAACCCCTTCTTTTAATTGAGAACCTTCTCATTTGTCCAGATCAAGAATAAATACCAGCAGATCAGGAAGCCTTCATTCTTCTCAGTTAGAATCAGTTTTTCTCTTTGAGGCACAATTGCATCTCCTATATATATTTTTTATTATTGTTTAGCTATCGCCACTTATTTCATTTTAGTCCTATTTTGTGAACTAAAATAGCAATAAATGTTGTTAAAATAACCTAGAAAACGAACTTTTAAAAATATAGTCAATCTCCATTACTTGCAGATTCCATATTGCAAATTCACTGACTTGATAAAATTTATTTGTAAACCCAAAATAAGTATGTGTGGCACTTACATAGTCATTCCATAAATGCACAAAGAGACCCAAAATCTGAGCTACCTGATGTGCATGTTCCCAGCTGAGGTAAAACAAAGGACACTTTGCTTTCTTGTGTCAGCTCTCACATTGTAAACAAGTGTCCTTTTCATGGTTTATGTAGTGCCTTTTTTTGGTAATTTTTTACTTTATATTGGTGATTTCCTTGCTTAAAGTGAACCCCAAAAGAAGTGCTGAAATGATATCTAGTGTTCTTAAGTGCTAGAAGGCTGTGATGTGCCTTACAAAGAAAATATATGTGTTAGATAAGCTTTGTTAGGAATCACTTAGTGTGCTATTGACTGTGAGTTCCATGTTAATGAATCAACAATACATATTAAATAAGGCATCTTCAAACAAAACACAAATAAAACAAGGTTATGCAATGGTCAGTTAACAAAAATGTTGTGACCAGACAGAGGTTCAAAGGAACCTAACCCTGTATTTCCCCTAGGAGCTATGGTTCAATATTTGTTAATTCAGTGTTCATGGTAATTTTATAGAACATAACTACTGCGAATAATGAGAATCCCCTATAAATTTTTTTGTATAAGAATTTTACTTGAAAATGCATTTTATAAGAAGATAATTGGAAAATATAAGCACAGAGGCTTTGTTTCTGGGTACAGTTGGAACTGTAAAACTGTAGAGAATGAAACAATGGTGTTTTAATTTTTTAATAGTCACAGAAAAGACTATTTTCAGGTAGATTTTTGTGGTTGTTAACTCTCTGTGTCAAGTGAGTTCTCCTCCTTTGATCATATTAGTGAAGCAGCTGTTTTGTTTTGTTTGGAGGCACCATGTCCAGTTCTACAGATTCTGTAGTAAGACAAAAAGCACAGGCCCATGTGAGCCAAGCGCAGTGGCTCACGCCTGTAATCCTAGTACTCTGGGAGGTCGTGGAGGGAGGATCACTTGAGGTCAGGAGTTCAAGACCAGCCTAAGCAAGAGCGAGACCCCATCTCTACAAAAAATAGAAAAATTAGCTGGGCGCAGTGGCATGTGCCTGTAGTCCCAGCTACTCGGGAGGCTGAGGCAGGAGGATTGCTTGAGCCCAGGACTTTGAGGTTGCGGTGAGCTATGATGATACCACTGCACTCTAGCCAGGACACAGAGTAAGACTCTGTCTCAAAAAAAAAAAAAAAAAAAAGCACACCAACCTTCTAATTGCTGTCATGTGGATTATTTACACTTGTTAAGTCCTTGTGAGAAAAAAAATTCAGTAAATCTAACTCTTCTGATCTAACTCTTCTGGTGGGGATAAAAAAATTCAATAAAGTTTAAATTCCTGCAGCTTTCAGCATAATGTGATAATATTTAAAATCAAATAGTTTTCAGGATACCACAACTGTGGTATAAATCTACACAACCATTTTATGAAAACTTACTTACAGATGTGCCACAGAAGTTCTCATACTGTATTTGAAAATCACAAAATCATATATATAAAATTGTATATACATATACATGATACATATATGAGAGCATTAAATTGTCGTGATTTTGTAAAAATATATATATATTTTTGTTTGTTTGTTTCTTAGTTCCAAAAGAAGCTTCCAAAGCATAAATTCCTTTTTTTTGCTATCATTGAGGAGGGTTTTTAATTCCTGCTGACCAACACTGTTTTATTTGGAGACCTTTTGTGGACCTTAGCAATCAGTATCTTACTAATTACTTAATATGGGTTTAAACAATCATATTGCACTACTTACACCTGTTCTGAAGTTCTTCTTACCTTTCATCTACAGAAATACTGTACTCTTCACTATTGCTATGGGGAGGAGGATGTGCTGGAGGAGGAGGAAGCAGGTCTGCCCAGTTCATGCCACCCTGTTTTGGTACCTTGGGTGTTCGTGCCCCTTTCTTGTGCCCTTGACTCCCTAGAAAGGAAACAAAATGCAAGCTTTTTACTTCTGGCCTTTAAATTTTTTCTATTATTCACAATTTAATTATTTTCTGTAAATATGATCAAATAATTCATATATGTATATAGAGATAAACATACTTTTCTTCATTAATTTTAAACAGAACTTTGTGCAATAGAAGAACAAAGTACTGCCACGCTTAACTGCAAAATAAATAGCAAAAAAGCAATAAAACCATAAATGAATTTTATAAGTCGTATCATTAATAGTGATTTTCCTATAGCAATTAGTTGCATTATGGATTATCATCTCAAACAAATGAGCTGTAGACATATTTTCTGGAGTGCCTTTCTGTTTTTAATTGCTGGAACCTAAAATACAATATGATACAGATACGATCTATTAGAGTTCCACTGTTGCATTAAATCACTGAATATATGTAATTTGTACTTGTCCATTGAAATGTTTTAGGCACAATGAAATTACTAGTTTTATTCAGAAAGGGAAGTGCAGATGAAAATAGTTGCTGGAATAGCTAATATAACTAATGACAAAAGAAGCAGAAAAAAGATTTTTAAAAAGGGATAGAAGTATTTTCAGCCACTGTTTCTATAAAACTATGGCAGATAGTAAAATGATGTTGTTTGAACATTCTTAGTAGTTTAAAATAGTCCAATTATTCAAGTGCTCCAGGGTTCTGATTTTAGATTTGGCATATTCTTTCAACATAGGTACCTGTACATTTTATAGTATTAGTTTTAGAAAAACTTTGGGTCAAAAGATATTTGGGAATAAAATAGTACCCCTTCCAAATACGATACATTTTAGATTCATATGTGAATTATGGACAATGAGACTATAATTATTTTTCTCATATGATCCCTTAATATCAGTGAATTATCTCATTCTTTTTCTTTTTAACCCTATCTGAAACAGCTCCAAGTCACATGGTACATGAAACAGGTCTTAACATATTCAGTGAGGCTTTTTTTTTAAAGTCACTTGGGAATTTTCAGTTAAATGGCAGTGTTTGTTAAGCCAGATGTTCCTGCACTGGTATGTTACTGCACCAAGTGTGGGTTGAGGAACAGGCTGTTATTAATAAACTATGATTGTCAGTCCAGTGCCAATGTGTCTCTATTTCATTCCACCACTCAGTTGTCCTATATTGGGATGACTGTGCATGTGTGTGGAGTTGACATTAACTAGCACCTTCTTCTTGATTTCCTGATATATATCTACCGTAACAACTCCATCAGTCTTAAAAGACCTAACAACACAAAACTCTCCCGTGTCTTATTTACTTGCTTTGTTCTGTTCCCTAATTACCATCAGATTTCACATCTTTATATCATTTTTTCCATGTATTCACAGAATACCAAATGACATGTAGCCACAGAACAACAAAATCTAGGTATCTAAGCTGAGGGATGGAGAAGGTCAATTGAATATTAATAACTTAGAATCATAATTTTTTCCACTAAAATATAATTTTCTCCATAAGGGACTAAGAATTCAAAGATGAAACGATATGAGATAATCAAATATTAAAATATTTTATATGGTTTTCCCAAAAGTAGATCCTTGAAATTTTTCTAACTCAGGGTTGACTTATTTAAATAAGTCATTTAATAAGATTTTAATTGTTTAAAAAACCCAAACAACATATAATAGAAACAGAGTAGATCTAAAAAGGTAAAGGGCTATTTCTAAGCTCCTTTGATTCAAATAGGAACCATTTCAACACAGTCTAGAAAACGCCCAACAAGCATACCTTAGTTAATTGTAAAATGTAAATGCAATATTCATTACAAAAGAGGGGTAGAAACTCTTGGCTAAAAGCCCCTAGCAACAACTTCAATCCAGTTGCTGGGAGGGGCCATCTCTACCCTCTCCTAGAGAAACATGCTTGAATCTAGATCAATTAGTTTCGTTCTCATTGTGGTGTGACTTTGCCACATGTTAGTTCTAATAATGAATCGCCTTTAATTATAAAAACAGGACTTAAGTACCAGCAAGCTCCCATCCGCAGCCCCTATCAGGAAAACAGCTGGCAAACAGCTGCAAGAACATGAAGACCACAGGGAAAAGGCCTCAATGTGGCTTCTGAGGCACTTACAGACTGAGGGGTGGGCAGTTGCTTTACAAGGTTTCAGAGCAAGAATTAAGGGATGGTAGAGAGACTGTAAACTGAGACAGGTTCCTATTGTACTTTGATCTCATGTTATTGTCTCTTAGGCTTTTGATTCTGCTCAAGTGTACTCAAATGTTATGTGCTTTTATAGCCTAGTTTCAAATGGTAACATATTTAGCAGATTAACTATCTATGTAACAATTTTAGTTATATTTTGGCCAAGGTGGAAAAAAATAAGTTTCAGTGGTCTTTAAAGATTAGGTCATGCTTCTGGCTTTACTAAAGCTCATTAATAGGGAGGAAAATAGGAAGCTTAGACTTTGGCTACCAAATAGAACATAAAATGGTTTAGTGAGGGCACAGTCTCTCAAACTTCAGAGACAAGACCTATGCTTGGAAATCAAATTTATATAGACTGATTAGACACGTTACCTTCATACATCGGTCCATTAGGACTCAATTCATAATCTTGGAATGCACCATCCTAAAAAGGAGAGGTTGACTTTTTCTTTGGTTCTCCTTACTTACCAGATGTACTACTGCCCCGATCTGAACTATTGTAGGATCCTCCTGTATTCTGGTCATATGATTGGTTGTATGGGATAGTTGGAGGAATTGCGTCATTTGCTCGATAATCTAGACATTTCAGATGGAAAAAAAATAAACATTTATTTACTCTTTGTAAGTTATTCACATCTCTTTACTTTGTCTATATATCTGAGTAATTAAAGAAACTAATGGACTCATTTATTTGCCTTGTTTTTTCTTTCATTTTTATATTCAGATTGTCAGAATATAAAAAGGCTTATAGGCTGAGCGTGGTGGCTTAGGCCTATAATCCCAGCACTTTGGGAGGCCGAGGCAGGAGGATTGCTTCAGGCCAGGAGTTCAAGACCAGCCTGGGCAAAATATCAAGACCCCATCTCTACAAGAAACAAAATTTTAAAAATTCGTCAGGCATAGTGTCACATGCCTGTAGTCCCAGCTACTTGGGAGGCTGAGGCAGGAGGATCACTAGAGATTAGGAATTTGACGTTATAGTGAGCTATGATTGGGTCACTGCACTCCAGCCTGGGTGACAGAGTGAGACCCTGTCTTTAAAAATAAATGAATAAATAAATGTTTATTTTCCAAATGGATAGAGATATATATTTTTAAAAATGTTAATAATATAGTAACAAAATAATTTTAAAAATAAGAAATCATGAAAACATCATATCTGCAAATCATACAAAACAAATTATAAAAAAATAAAAAATAAAACTGAGACTTGTCAGCAAGATCATAGCTAATAAAAAAAATCCATGATAAGAAAACAAAATATCTTAATCTGCCCCAAAAATGCTTCTGCTTACTTAGGCAAAGGTGAAAAGCCAAATGAAAAGCTTGCCACTGGAATGTAGTCAGTAATAATCTGTCATCTAGTTGCATTCCAGGTTCTTTATTATAGCCTGACATACCAAATCTGCTTACAAGCAGTATAAACAATAAATCAGAGTTCTGAAATATTTGTATGGAGGCTGTCAGAGCTTTCCGAAGTCCACAGTAAAACCATACACTGTGGAGGAATAATGTGACAATAGTTTGAATCACCCTGCAAACTCCATGATTGCAGAAACTGTCCTATTTATCTTTGTCAGTCTTTGTCACGAACTTATGCAGGAGTCTTAATAAATATTTATTAAACTGGGATAGTACACCAATCAAATGCTTTCTTAAACTTGGGTAAAGGCTAGATGGACTTTATTATCAAATTAAAACATATAGCATTACCTTAATTAAATGAAATGTTTAAGTTATATTTTTGTAATCTCCAAGTGCAATAAGTTTTATTTTTGAAAAAAATTTTCCCAATTCAAGCCTAAAGAAAATAAATCTATGTCTCTAATTATCTACAAAAAAAAAGCATTCTTTACCTGGACATTTGCACAGCATTACGCCATCTATTCAAATTAAAGAAATCCCTTTTTTTCCCTAGAGGTATAACTTTGCAAACCATGCTATAGACTGAAAGGAATAGACTGAAGGACTACATAGAAATCAAATACCTATCTTTTCCAACTCACACATATTACAATAGAGAAACATTCCCCTCAGGCTACAGACTACTATTCTGCTGCTTCAGCATAATACTAAACTTAATTTACTTTAAGTTCTATACTGACAGACTTCAATCAGGTCAACCAAAGAAATTAAGGTTCTAAAATTATACACTGTAGCAGTCTTACTGACCACATGAGGTAGGAGAAATGCAACAAATTGAACCATTTCTCCAGTTCAAGTATAATTTCATTATTTTTCTTCAGGTTGATATAAAAATGCCATTCGTTTATAGGACCATGTAGAAGCAATTATCTTCCATCCTCAAGTGCAAAGAATGGGATAGTCTATTTATTGAAAATGTGAGGTATTGGGACGGTTGTACATCTGCCTTATGAATAAAAGATCGTCTATCCTAAGCAATCCCTCACCTACCATTAAATTTAAATTAATCTCAAAACCATTTGAAAATACTTACATATTATTATGAAATGAATTTTCTAAGGTTATTGTTGTGCTAATTAACTCTTTGACACTGGAAATTTTGAAACCAAAGACATAAGAAAATCTTAGTAACCAAAGATTGTCCTTGCTAGTCACAGACAAGTTTCAGCATCTAGTGCTGAAGCCTTAAGAGTATCAATACAGAAAAAGGGAGACAAGCGAAGCCCTTCACCTTTGTTCAATTTGTTTTGTTCCATGATGTTGTACTGAATTGGTGCCACTTCTTGTTTCTGCTGTCCTGGTGGTTTCCAGTGCTTCTCGCTGGAGTCCCCACTGCCATTGTTCATGTTGTTGCTGAGGTTTGACTGGATAAGCTGAGTGGTGGCGTAAGGAGTAGGCTGCCCTGATGGATTGACAAAACGCCCATCCTTCAGATTTGGGCTATTGAAGGTTTTCATCTCATTGATTTTGTTACTAAGGTCCACATCACCATAAACAGTTGACTCAGGGAGCATCAGATTTGTTTGTTTGTTATCCAGTTGGTTGTTATAATTTGCTATACAATCAGCTACGTGCAATGGAGAGGAAAAGGAAAAAGTCATTCTGCATGGTTATTCGTTTTACATTTCTTTCTAAGAAGCTTTGTGAGTCACAAGAAAATTGTTGTGTAAAGTACAAATGAGCTTAAATAAGATGAATTAGATGAATAAAAAGGGCCAAATATCCATATGTATGTTCTAAAGAAAACAATTAAAATTGAGAGAATAAGAGAGAATATACAGAATTTGTATAGAGGCAATAATTTTGAACTTTTGCTAGTTCTGAAGTAAATAATTCATCCCATTTAACAATTTTCTTTTAACAACCCTATTAATAGGAATTCCTAAAATAATATATTTGTAAATATCTTTATGTATCAACTTCAGATTTTCTAGTCTTTGGCTATTGTATTGACTAAAGCTGCTAGTTAGCTGCTGAAGCAACAGACAAAGCATATGAGTTGGGAATTCAGAAAGAAAAAAACATCTATCCACAGATCAAAAAATGGAGATTTTAATATTTTATAAAATACTTCTACTCAAAAGATATGGAGAACAAGGATAAAATAATAGTAAATAGCACTCAGGAGAATTTTATTAGTTCTTATCTTGGTCATGTAGGATAATCATTATCAGGGAAAGATGCTATATAATCAATTCCTTATGGTTTCATAATGACACCCCAAGACATATAGAATGGCAATAATGGTGACAAAATGAATCACAGTATCCTGGATCATTGAATCAAATAAAGCCTAAAATAATACTTAATATGTTTCATATCTCATGTCCACTCCAATTTCCCCTTCATTGAAATATTTGAAAATTAAATAATACATATAGACATATTTAATACCTGCAGTTCAAAATATTAAAACAGTAGGAAGAACTAAAATCATATTTTAAAATTAAAATATTTTTAAATAAAAAAATTAGTCAAGTTACAATGGTCAAAATACCATTATTTTATTCATGTAGTTCAAAAGTGGCACCGATGTTGATGGGACACCTTGAGTGCTAGTTTTTAACTGTATAACATTTAAAAATGATAAGTTAACATGCTAACTCTGCACTGTCCAATACAGCAGCCACTAGCCACATGTGGCTATTGAACACTTGAAATGTGGCTAGTGCCAATGAGGAACTGAATTTTAAATTTTATATTATTTAATTAATTTAAATTAAATAGCCATCTGTGGCTATTGGCTACCATACTGGACCACAGACCTCTACATATTAATTTAAATAGACATCACCATTTTTTTTGCTCCTACAGGTCTCAGCACAGTCTCTCTTTTATTTATAGTTACTCTCTCTGTCTAGACTACTAAAATATGGACCTCTGGAGGACACAGACTTGGTCCCATGGATATGTCACATCCGTATCCAGTGGAAACTCAGGACTTGTTTTAAGGGTAGACATGCGGATTGGTCTATGATTTGTTCTATACAGTGCATAACATCTTTACTTAAATGCCACCACTCTTTCCCTTTTCTTTAATTTCATGGATTATTTTACTTCCATTGTCACATAGATTCTTTACAATTCTTTTAATGTTCCCTATATTGTGAATATTTGGGTTGTTTCGTTTTGTAAGAAATCATTTGTGCTTTTTATTCCTTTCATTCCTTTAAATCTATTAAAATGAGTCCACATCCATTTTTTTACTGTTATGTTTTAACATGAGATTAAGCAAAGTAATTTACTCACCCATAATTCTGAACCAAAAATACACAATAGAAAATGTATGCATACACACCTGAAAAAGATACATGTATAGTTTGCATCCTCAGGACTTATTTCTATACTATAAAATCTAATTTAAAATTTCAGTTAATTTTCATTTAAAACTTTTTGTTATCGCTGTTGTATGATTATTACTATTGTTATTGTTATTAGAGAATTTGGTTCATTCTAATTATGGATTTATTGACCTTTTGATCTGTGTTATTCCTAAAATCTTGAAAATAATTATTTGTAATATTTAATCATTTTCAAGATTTTATTTTAAAAATTATAATTCCACACATTCTTATAAACAGTTTTACATTATTTCATATTTCCCTATTTGCTATCTATTCTATAATTTATGTTCTTAATTCTCTGAGAAAATTTTCTGGGTGGAAGGTGAGAAATGGAGGTTTAAGGATGAAGCAAATACTTGAATCAGGCTAATTTGCTAAACAATAGTCAATATTTCATAAAAATATTGTCGAAATTTTCTCTTCCCATGTAGAGAGAGGAAAAGAAAACTTATCTCCTTCTGGCTAGCTCCTTTGTAAAAAATTTTTTATTTTTAATTACTATGGATAAGCGTATACATGTCAAGCTCTCTCTGTGTCCCTAACCTGGGCGACTGTAGGTAGTCAGGTTGCTGTCACTGTTCCCATTGCCTGCTGTGCAGCAGTTGATGGAGCAGTCATTGTGATTGTTGCCAGTGTTTGGCCACGTGTCTGCCAACCATGGCTGTGTGGCAGGTTCACTGATGTTGAGAAGTCCTGGCCTAAAGAACAAAATATATAAAAGCAAATGTTACATGCACAGAAAATAATATTTTCTACTTAAAATTCCAACAAATTTCTCATCTCATTATTTTCACAAATAATTTGTTGAACTATGCTGAGTGTTATTATCTCTTTTATTTTACAGACAAGGCAACTGTAATCTAAGGTTCTGGATGTGCCTCAGTTTACATAGCCATAACTGTATAAACTGGTAGGCCTAAAACCTTATACCACCTGCAATGTTCTACTCTGCCTTTAGTCTTAACTATTAAAAATGAAACATGGAATCTGAAAATATGAATATATATATTTTGGAGACTTTTAGTAGCTTAAAAATACCCTAGTTAAGACAATTTACATTTTTTCATTTTTGATCCATTAAAAAATTAGGATTCTTACAACTTCATTAAAAAATGGAACAAGCTCCTTTACTTAGACAATGTATCCTTCAAAGGAAACATATTTGCATATTTTTCTTCAAAATCATGTTTCAGAAATAGTAAGTTGGGGCTCAGTGACATTTTGAACAGAGCCTCATTGACGTTTCAGTGCATAGTTCTGTAAGCTTGTCAACATTTTCTGATGGTGACAATGTAAAATGTCATAAGTCCCTACATAAACAAAGGAAAGCTAATGAATTAAGTCTGGTAAAACAAAGATGCCCACTAAAAGGAATATTAGTGTTCATGTTTTCTTTGGCACAACAGATGTTAATCCTCTTTCACTGTGCATTGGGAATGCAAAGTACATTAGCAATTATTAATGGGAGCCCTGAACTACCAGTGCCAGGGATTCAAACTGGAGTCCAAGAGTGGCATTCTTCATGTCCCTTTTGAAGAGTGACTCCACGTGATAATTCAGCAAAAGAGTTGATGATGTATGCTGTGCTGTCCAATCCACAATGAACGGACTGGCACCACAGACTCTGCAAAGATTTTCTTTGTGATTTCATTTCCTATGTTAAAGTACAATAACTATGCTTCCCATTTACCTGGGAAGCAAGAACCTGATATTTCACTCTCCATGGTTCCTATTCTTCTGCCACATAGGTAGTCAACTGAGGAGACTTTTTACGTAAATGATGGTTATGAGGAATAATAATTCATTTCAAATGAAGAATACGGATTTATGATTCATATATTTGTATACATATATGTATATATTGATGTAAAAAATAAATATTTATTCTTTGCTTACAATGTGAAGGCATTGTTCTGAGTTCCTTACATGTATGAACTCATTTAATCATCACAACAATTTTACAAGGTGGTTATTGTTATTATCCACATCTTAACAATAAGGAAACTGAGATCTCTAAGAGAGGTTATGAAACTTGTGCACAGTTATATAAAGTGAGTGGGTGGCACAGCTGGCAGTCAACCTCTAGGGCAATCTGGCCCTATAGTCCACACTCCGATCTAAGATGCTATAAACATATATGCTGGAGAGTGCTGAAATTTCCTAAAGCCCTCAAATATTATCAATAAAAGGAAGAGTGGAGAAAATATCTGAAGCCTTGAAATTCAGGACAAAGCTGTTAAAACTGAGCCAACTTACTACTAAAATTGTTGATGAAAACATGCTTTGAGGAGCAATGTTGCTTAACTGTTGATATTTTAAACATTTAAATGTGAGCTGTATCACAGATATCTGGAGTCTTTGAAATAGATGTTAGTTATAGGAATTCTGCATCTAGTAATCTTTAGCTTTCCTATTTTATTTTCCCTTGAACTTCAACCACAAATGTTATCACTGCAGAAGTTATTAAAAATAAAATCCATATTTGACACCATAAAGATGTTGTGGGATGTTTGAAGTATGGGTCAAGAGGAAATTTTCCACAGTCTGACTTACGTGTTTCAAAAGGAATAGACAATATTTTTATACTACTATAATTCTCTCTGAAAAATACTTTTTCAGTGAAATCTTTGATACCATCATAGGCTGAGAGAAGTTTTTATATGTATGGGTGGTTTCCAACAGGAAGTACAAGGAACAATTTACATCCAAGTTTTCTGTTTAGACTTGAGCTTGGAAGGCATTATTTAAGGGAGAAGGTGAGCCACGATTACTGGCCCATAGTGAACCTTAAAATACCATGTGTGTATTTCAGAGGCTCCTGAGTAAGGCAAGATCATCTGAAGGTACTCTGATAAGGATGTTAGGGTCTTTTTAAACTAACAATTTCCCAGGCTGCCTTTATACATTTAAGCTTAAGATATGAAGCAGAAGAAAAACACATGATTGTTACATTGACTAACATGTGTGTAAGATATTATTACATAATGTTATCATATAATGTACTAAGCGGATAGATTTGTGTCTTTAAGGAAAAGAGGGCAAATGCACCCTAATAATTATATGGCAATTATTTTCAGTTCCTCCTCTTCTCTTCAGATATTCCAATCACTCACCCCAAGAAAGCCTATTTGAACTGTAAATTCACAAAATAAAACACTGCAGGGTCCAGGAGCTGGTAAAAATGGTGAAGGAGCTTAGCACTAAGGGTTGTAGGCTATAGGCTGTCTTCTCTTTCCATGGATAGGGTGAATGAGTTTTCAAGCCCAGAGATAGGTCTAAGAATTGCCAATATTTTAAGGAGAAGGAAGGCTTGAGCTCTATTTCCTTCTTACCTCCCACTGACAAGAAATGCGGTATTGTCATTCTCTACCAGGTTCGCCTGACTTCCCCAGCCCCCTTTTCAGGATTTCTCTGCTTTTTCCAGGTTTATGTTGTTGTGTGGATTTTAAGCAGGTTTCTGGATTTCAAGTAGGTTTTTTGGGAGAGGTGACTGGTGTGTTTGAGGTACAGAAAACGAATACGAACAGCTACTTAATATTTCTATGCTCCTCCCCTGGATTACGTCACAAGTTTTTTACCCTTTTCAAGTTGGGAAAAGGTCTCTTTGCTTATCACAATCCTCATTCTCACTTTTCTTGGAATAACTAAATTTACAATTTTGAGAACTAGAAGGGTTCTAGATAACCTCCTTTTTTATGAGAGGAAATAACCCAGCCCAATATATTTTCATCAAGGACTGAACTCAGTTCTTCTGACATTCATTTATTCAATAACTCATTCAATCCTTTCTTAGATACTTATTAATGACATCTTTGAAAGAGCAATAATTCATGTAATTTATTAAATTTATTAAATGTAATTCAATAAATTACATTTATTATATTATACAATTTTCACTTATTGAGAAATAATCTGAGTAATCTCTATATTCCAGGATCTCAAATTCTAACGTCAGAGGCAGTCACATACACTAGAGGTTGACAAATTTTTTCTGTAAAGGACCAGATAGTAACTACTCAAGGCTTTGCAAGCCATAGTTTCTGTGGTAACTATTCAACTCTGCCATTGTAGCTAAAAAGCAGTCACAATGTGTAAACAAATGTGCCGGTTGTATTCTTATAAAACTTTATTTATAAAAAAAAGTGGCAGCCTGGATTTGGCTCAAGAGCCATAATTTGATGATCTCTGATATAAACATAAGATCATTGCAGTACCTCATGTTAGGTGCTTAGTTGTGGTAGTTCCACAGGACAGAGCTGATAGAGCACACAGCAGGCGAAATTTAGTGCATTGACCAGGGGCAGTGGGTGGGGAGACATTCCAGGCTGATGCAACACATGTGCAATGTAGCAAGCACATATAAGAGAATGCAATATTGGCAAATGGCAGGTGGGTCGACAGAGTGGATTGTAGAGTATGGCACATACAGGCTTTTTTTCTGAGACAGCGTCTTGCTCTGTCACCCAGGCTGGAGTACAGTGGCCTGATCATAGCTCACTGTAAATCTTGAATTTCTGGGCTTAAGTGATCCTCCTGCCTCAGCCTCCCAAGTAGCTAGGACAATAAATATGCATCATCACGTCTGGCTAATTTTTTTATTTTTGTAGAGACAGGGATCTTGCAATGTTGCCCAGGCTGGTTTGAAACTCCTGGCCCGAAGCAATCCTCCTGCCTCAGCCTGCCAAAGCACTAGGATTACAGGTGTGAGCTGCCACACTCTGCCTGGCACACAGAGTTTTGAAGTGAGTCTACAAAGCCCTAGAGTTTGTGGGCCTAATATACTCTGCTGAGTTTGGATCTGACATTCTATACATTGTGGGTCCTATTGAAAATGGGATTTTCAGCAGCTCAGAGACACGATCAACATGCATTTCAAAAGATCATCCTGCCTCTAGTGGGCAAAGGGAATTAGCAGGAAATCGTGCTAACGAAGGCAGATGAAGGTAGGGCTGCTGGGAGCTTCTGTGGTTGATTATGTAGGCAAGGGAGAGCAAGTGCTTGGAGGGAAACAATATTAGTCGGAGTGAAAGGGGTAAGAGAGGATCAACAAATGCAGTAATGGATGCAGGAGGTGAAAGAAGATGACTGGAAGGTTTTGGTTCAGGTGACGTGAACCTAGTGAGGTGGGAGGTCCAGGAGGACTCAGAGAGTCTGAGATGCATGAGGGAAACCAGTGCTTGAAGAATGGACACAAGAGAAGTCAGTACAGCAGTTTGGTTTGCTATTCATTCTCTTACTCCACTGGATCACAAAGCACAGACACACACATTCTCACACATTCACACATGGCTTAGAATGAGGCCTCTTACTGAGGCATCCCTAATTTTCTTATCCTGCTTTATTTTTTCCACAGCAGTTTTCAGCTGCTGATGTGGTACAGTTGACTTTTAAAAAAATGATTATTATTCATCTTGTATCTTCCGCAGTATAATGTAAAGTCCACAAGAGCAGGAATTTTTAAGCATTTTGCTCACTGATGCAGTCTAAGCAACTAAAACAATGCCTGCCACATAGTAAGTGTTCAATATATTGAATGAATTAATAAATTTAAAATTGTTTATATAACTATCATGTTGAGCACTGACTCTAGGATCTTATTCAACTGTTGCCTCTGTAACATACCAGCATCTTTTATCATTTCATTTAGGAAAATGATCACCTCTATTTAGTATTTGAAATAAGTCAGTTTCACTGCCAGGGATTCCATTTTTAAATTTAAAAGGCTATGTCTGTACTGCAATATGAGTTTTCCAAATAGATAGTTCAGGAACTTTGTAATTTTTCAGTCCTGCTGTAGAAACTAGCATTTGCTACCTATGCATTCCTGACATTGTTTCCCATGTGATAATTTGGTCTATGTAGTGGTAAATTCCTTTAGAGGAGGACCCACACACGCCCATGTACAGAAGCTAGTGCAGAACATATAGAAGATGCTCACGAAGCACTTTCATAAGCTCTGATTAATGAGAAAGTTGAAGTCTCCAGTCATGAAATATACACATGTAAAGAGGTGGATATATAATCAGGAATTCCAGATTCACTCGTGAGCAAATGTTCTTTCATGAATGTCTGCCTGGGCTGTGATTTAGATGGAATTCCCCTGAATGCAAAAACATGCCCTTGTTTAATTCTTGAATCAAGAGGATTTATTCCTTATGAAGATCTCCCTAGCTTTTGGGTCTTTCAGTGGCTGGCTTTGTTTCACAGGTATGAAAACAGGAAGTTAGCAGTAAACAAGAAAGGAAAGATCAGTGCTTTTTACCAAATTTGTACAGCATTGGCTGAAGGTGTTCAACGTTTTTAACTGCTCTTTGTTATAAACTAAATTCAGTAATTTTCTTATTAGATGGTATATTCTTTGGATTGAGGAATAATACCTTACTCATTTTTGCCTTTCCAGGAGCAACCACATTATCCAACTGCAGAAAGAAGGGAATTTAATAAGTTCATTGAATTTGAATTATAAAATGGTTTTGGTTGGAAGTTTTTTTGTTTTTTCCTTTTACACCTTAAGCTAAATGTTACTGTTTTTTTTTAAAAATCATCATATTGTGGAAAATCCTGAAGCGTAGTTCATGTAACTTACACCCTATTTCAGCCCCTTTAAGCTGCCTGTCACATCCATTTGTGATCTCTTTGTGAATATATTAAAGTTCACTGAATAATAATTACCAAAAAATCATAACTATCGGATTGAGGTTTATTTTAATTAGAGGGGAAGAAAAACCTCTTTGTTAACAAGCTACCTAGATTTCTTCTTTTAGTTCAACATATTTCCCTGCAAATGGAGATGTGAACTATTTTGGATTCATAACAAGAACAAACAAACAAACATAACCTACAACAATTTATGAGCAACTGCTGTGTTCAGCAGGTTTTCAAATGAACACTTTTTTCTTTGATGGTATCTGTTAACTAGCTATATTTCTTAATCTTCATAAATGCCACAGCTTAATCACTTTAACTCCTTTTAATCATCTGCTAAATCAGCAAGTCTGTCTTTCTCGGTTAAAGTCCTCCCTCTGGTGGTCATTGACGAAGATGCAACCGCTCCAATCAACTGCATTTGTGCTAAACAGTTTGGGTCAACAGCACAGCTGAATGGAGTTTTTCTAAAGGATTTAAACAAATTTCACCTTTAAGTTAAACCTTTTAAGCAAAGAAAGTGGTGTCACTGAGGAAGACAACAAGAAATATTTGGAATTCCCTTTAGGATCTACAAAACAAGCAAGATAATTACCTCCCTCCACTGCTCACAGCTTCGCCTCCTCTCTGATAAGTTACTAGAATGTTACAAAAAAAAAAATTAACAGGCATGTTTATATATCAAAAGCTATTACATCCATGAGCATCTTTCTAAAATGGAATTCTTTCTCCCTTCCTACCTAGAAGCATTGCAAAAATCATCACAAGCTTTACCAGATTTCTGATACAACTAGTAATTTTTAAAAGATTGTACAGAATTAAACACATATCACTCTTATTTTCTTAATGTTTCAACAACATAGAGAATCAAGCAAAAGCAAAACATCAGTACACTTTTATTAAATGTAACTATTACCCATTTGTACATTAGCATTCCCATATATTTCTATTTTAAATTTATTATAGCATATAATTTCATGATTTCATGTGTTATCTTAAATTCAGGAAAAAAAAAAAACCCATACGAGAATATTCTTCCAGAAATATAAGTACCAGTAAGACAAAGATAAATGTTAAATAAACCTTTCCACACACAAAGATACATGCCAACTTGTGACTATTAATTAATGCAACCTAATTTTTATTGTGGCTTCTGGAAACCCTTTCTCATTACATTTTCATCAGACATGTACATGTGATAAAAATATATTTTAATGCTCTTGAAAGCCTTCTCAGCTTAATAAATTTGGGATATAAAAATTTAGCCATAACAAAAACAGATTTGCACATAGTTAGTCAAGGGGTTAAGAAGATTAGCCTTTCTATAAATACAGAAACATCTTCTAAGAAGAAATATATTTTTTAAAGCTGCCAAATTCTCCTACTTAGAAGAACTCCAAACTGGGAGTCTGTCAGAGAGAGATAACTGTTCCCTGTGATTACAGTAACTGGATTAAGACTGAGAAGGCATAACTATAGGTACATCTTTTACTAGAGGTGAGGTGACAGAAGAGGACCCACTTTGAAAGAAACTGAATAGAACAGAATATTAAGATTCTGACTTAGGGAAAATGAAAAGTTTTATCTTTCCCATGTGCTAGATATTTTGGTTACCTTTAACAATATTGATTTCTATGGACAAGGAATTAGAAGGGAGAGAAATTTTTGTTGGAAAACTTGAAAGCTTAAGTTAAGGGAAAAAAAATGTACTGCCAAGTATGAAATAATTAATCAGATCATTAGCATGTTAAATCATGCTGAGGGTAGAAACAGTGTGTCTATTTAATGAAACACATGCAAACATGGCTAAGATGCAGTGTGGAGTTGTGAATCAATAACACCAACCATTTCTACCTCAAATGCATGCCTGGCATAAGTAAATGAAGTATTATATTCTGTTTTAAGTCCTTTCCCCCAACTTACTGCAGAAAATGAAATAAAAACAGAAACACAATAGTACAACCCATGCCAAACTAACAAAGGAAAGGGGGAGGGTAAGTGCAAATATATACCTGTTGGTGTGAAGGTAAAAGACGGGACTGAAAAATCAAAACAAAATATAAACCAGTTATTAAGCTGAAGAGAGAAAGGGAACATATCACATTAGTATAAATCAAGCAGACAGCTGAACATAAAACAAATGTAAATAACTAAGCCAGTAGTTCTGACACTCTGATATATGAATAAAACCCAATCGAAGGTTAAGAAAAAGAAGCTTGTCTCTACAGGTACCATTCAGAGGTGTCTGACATTCCAGTACACTCAGGAGGGGAATTGTGCTGGGTTAGCCTGCGAATGACCCTGCATTTAGTAACGCAGACTTAGCTCACGGCTTCAGCACAAACAGGAATCCTCCAGTATTAATCATTTCCAAACACTGGATGATGGATTTTTAAACAAGTATTATCAGGGTCTTGCTGGGATCCTATCTGGAAATCTGGAAGTAAATGCTTATTAAAGTGGACTACTAGGTGCACTTAAGTATTCATCATTGAGAGAGAGAGAGAGAGAGAGAAAGAAAAGAAAGGAAAGGAAAAAAGAAAGAAAACAGTGAGGAGGAGGAGGGGAAAGGAAAGAACACACTGAAACAAAGAGAACCACAAAATCACACCGTTTCACTGAGCAGAAATGCCTGACATCACAGAGACTACATTCTTATCAGCATAAAAATTTGTGAATGCACGGAAAAAATGTGAAGTTTTAAACTTTAATTTCTCTTTTAGAGTTTACATTTAGATGCTTTGTAGGAGTGGGCTGAACTGAACATTTTTTTAATGCCACAGTAGAAGCTAAACAATAGAACAATAACTAACACCCCTCTGAAAACCCTGACTCTCTCTGCAGTTATAAATCTTAATCTAATCAATAATGCCTGAAATTGAACTGCAGGCCTCAAAAGTAGCAGCCTTGCCTCCCCCACTTTTCCTATCTTCTCCCATTCCTCGGTGTTGGCTAACACCAGAGCAATTTCCATGTCATTTCATAGAGGGAGGAGATTGACTTATTTTCCAATCTCTTCACGTTAATTTAAAGTAAACGCTGCCCTGGTAAAGAAAGCAAGGAAATCTACATTACTCCCTCTAAGATTAAAGTTTGCTTTTTTAAAAAAATCTTTAATACAAACAAACTAGAATATTGATTGTTTATCATGTATTAAAAAACTGCCCAAATGTATTTTCTATATCATATTTGAACAATGTTCAAGAAATTTACTGTAGGATCAGAGCCGTGGGGTTGCAAACTGGAACACTATAGCATCCTCTACAACTGTCATCTCTAACCAAGCCACTTTATCTCTGAGCATACTAGAAAGAACAAAAGCAAAAATCTCAATGCTGTGTCCCTAATTTATACCCTGGCCTTCGTTTGCAGCACAGCAGTCCCTGTCTTAAGAATTCTATTGTGTTTTCTTTCAGACAGGTCTTTTCAGAGAGTCAATGTAATTTAGCTACATTCAAAAATTCAGAGCCATAGTAACAAGTTTTTATAAAAATAAAAAAAAGAAAGGTACATTTGAAACTAGAGCTATTCAAGCAAGAACGGAGTGCCTGAGCATTAATTTGCAATCACAAGGACACCAGGAAAATACGAAAGGTCCTTGTCATTACTTCTCCTAGCTAACTGCTAACCCCACTTTGAGGAATTGAAGATGAAAAGAGGTCAGTCTAAATGAAATTTTCACTGCGAGCACACCACAGAACAACTTAATTCTCAAAGCTTCCAATAATATAATAAACTCTCTGTGTACCCATGTGATGCTGATGCAGTATGTGGATCTACGTGGACAGGGGTACCAAGTGAACTAGGGGATGTCACACTCATTGCTAAATGTAAGGGGGAAATGTTCAGAATGCTCAGTATTTTCCAAAGTGACGCTCTGGCTTGAGGTTTTATAAGTCAATAATTTCTTTAACATTTTTTTTTCCACTATTTCACTTCCTTTTTTCTTAACATTACCGGCACTGTTTTTTGGCTTGGAAAATTTAAGATCTCAAAATGCACTTTTTAAAATAAATTACATAGAAATAGAATTATGAAAAAGTGCCAACAGGACAAAGTGAGGAAAGCAGAATCAAATACTATCAAATTACATTTGTAATTATGTTCTATGATTTCTGCTTAAACACAAGCTAGTTGAAAGGACAATTATATTAGTAATAATAGGTTTTGCAGAAAGAGCACATAGGCATTTGTCAGCATGCTCAAAGTATATTAGTAAGGAAAAAGGAACATTTCAGAAAGGAAGGATAGTTTCATATCACATTTTTATATTTTAAGACAATGTCGAGCATTAAATTGTTATAATCACACAGGAATGGCACTTTGTCATCATAAGAAACACAGGATTCCACTGACTGGCTATTTACAAAATGGAGTTGATGATGGAGGTCTTTTGATTGGAGAATTCAAGAGACTCCACATCTATATGTTAATTAGTCACTTTTCCTCATTCAAATCAGATTTCAAAACAAAGTCAACCTCCCTGCTCCTTCTCCACTCCACCACAGTCACCGACAAACCCCTCTCTGCATTGCTTTTTAGTCAAAGGTTTTATATGGTAACACATGTGCCTGACATTGTTCTACTTTGTATACATAATGAGCACCAGTTCTCTTTGCAGTAACCTCCAAGCCCTCATTTTCCATTTCACAGGCAGGGATATTGACATATTGCTTCATCTCTAGATAGGACACATATCTGAAAAAAACATATTTAAGGATGATAATGCTAAGGCAAATGTATGTACATGAAGAGATTGCTGCTCAGCCACAGGCAGGAGGCACAGAAATTTATTTTTATAGTATAAGTGATGAATTTGTGTTTACTGTTTCTTGCCAAGACTCCTTGTGACTGAGAGCTCCAGTATTTTTGTTGTCCAAGACTATTTTATAAATGCATAAGGACATTCCAGTCTAGCTAGCATTAAAAATTCTAAATTTTCCATATAATTGATAAAGGAAATTACTTGGTCAAGATGTATAGGAAATGCTTATTTATATTGACAATTAGAAGAAAAAAGGTGGTGATGGTGGTAGAAAAGATGATTTTATTGGTAATCCTCTTTAAATTTACTTTTCAGCAAAGCAAAATTGTTGTATTAGACTGAAGTATAGACCCTATAATTTGCATAATTTGTCATCTAAACCAGGACAATTTTGAAAGCAAAAAGGACCAGAAATAATTTTATTGGATAAAGACATGAACTGGACTGTCCCCTGAAAACTGGGACTTACAGCCACCCAACCTATAGTTCATATCTGAGGCCCAGCGTTGATGAATATATTTGGGGGCCAGAGAGGATTATATATCTGACACTGCTAACAATCTCCTCAGAGAATAAAAAATACAAATCATCATCTTTGATGATGTGTAGCAAAGGTTTCTGTGAAAAACCTTGGCATATTTGGTTCATCCTTAAAATTGTAAATAATGGCAGCCAAGTAAACTTTCTTTTCTAAAATTGTAAACATACTTGTAACAAAATCACCATCACTAATTAACAACATACACATATTCAATTCTGTGACTTTAAATATAACAACGAAAAGATGCTAAGCCTCTCTGTAAGCAAAAGTGCATCACTCAAACTTACATTCCACATTCACCAAGAAAGGACTATTTTATAAGTAATCAAATGGAAGTATTCTCTTTTTTGCTTCACAAAGGGCAAAAACGCCCCCCTTAAAACTGTGTGAGGCAGTTCAAAGAATGTATTTATAATTTCTATAACAAGGATATCAAAAATTTCCCTCAAGAATAAAAAGCAATAAATTACCTCCCTAACAGAACCAGGCAATGGTATAATTGCCAAGTCTAGACCTACCTTGGTGAAATATATTTTAAAAGAACTGGGCCCTAAGAAACTGGTAAGCCCTAATTGTAGTACTGCTACACAAGAGAAGTTAATATGTAGATACCACAATAAAATAAAAGTATTTTTGAAAACCTTTATATATGAAAATAATTGAATATAGGATATGTATAATCATGAATAATTTGGAGTAAAACATTAAAATCAAGACTTTTCTAAACATTAAAATATGAAAAACTCAAGAAAGTTAATACCTTTTCTGATACCCGCATAAGTACTAGTAAGTCCATTCCTCTTCTTCCGGTGTCGATAGAGCCAGATGCTGAAGACCATGAGGATAATCCAACAGGCTGCCCCGATCCCTGCTATGAACGCTGGCTGCTTTACGACATCTGAAATCTGCTGAGCAAGGCTGACTTGGTCCTCAGGTGACACTGGATTTCCATGAGAATCTGAAAAGCCACCTTCTGATTAATTTGGGTTTAAAACTTATTGTAATAATACAAGCATACTTTCGTGATATAAAATGGCTGTCAGTACTTTATTCATTTTGGGATAAAGATTTCTGTTTTTCATTCTGTACCACCAGCTGTCATTAAATAAAATATTTCATGAGGTTTTCAGCAAAATTATATTTATTTTGTTTATTTCAATTCAAAACAAGTGTGGCATAATTTTATGGGATCATACTTACACTTATCTCATACAACTGATATAAATACAAAAATATAACACTAAAAAATGAAATACTTTAATGCGTGTACAAATAACACATGTACAAATAAATAAGGGGTATTGAATTAGATACAATAAAGGGTATAGAAAAGAGATACACTTCCTCAAACTTCTCTAGGAAGCTTTGAATATACATTCTAAAAAAGGGAAGAAATACAATTTTATACCCCCTATAAGGGAAATATTGAAAAAATATCTCTTTGTGTGTATGTGTACCCCCTACCAAAACTATATTGTAAGACCCTCAACTGTCTTAGAAACACATTCAGAACAGCCGATAAAATTCAGGATCATTAAAAGACAATGAGAAATTAAGATAATATTAACATTGAAAGAACTATGAATAATCTTTCTTTTAAAATAATAACCATGGCCAGCAATAGATGTAAGAAAAGAACATTAAATATGTATAAGAATTATCAAGTGTTTGAATAGTCAAAAGGGCTTATATTTTCTCTTAGCCATTTTGATCCAAGAATTAAAAATTGATGGGATATATGGTTAATAAAATTTACTTATTTTACATTTATGCTTTAAGCCTACTAAGATTTTTTTAAGCCAACCATTACATCAAGTCACACAGAGCAGTCAGCAAAGTATTTGTGGAAAACTGGAGTCTGTTGCTCTATCATCAACGCAATATCCCATTTTGGTGGCACTGAGTGATGCTAACCCTGAGAATGCCCAATGTGCAGAATTCCCACTACTTTCCTCAGTTTTAATGTTCGTCTCCCACAACATCTGGTGAAACAAGAAGGTGTTTGTCCATTTCATTAGGATTGGTGCTTTCTTATAATTATTAAATCACTTGACTCTGAAAAATATTCTTGTAGTGAATTCTTATAATTTTATGCTGTCTCATCATCCATTTTGAATTTAAGTTTATTCTCATACCAGAGGCTGGGTATCCTCACCCTTGACAGTTTTCAGTTCTCTGTCTCCTTCCCAGTTCCTCGGTGTGGTCAATCCAGATATCTGCCCTATACAACTGCCTTCTGGTGACCACCTCCCTATGAGATATATAGATACCATCTACTTAGCTCACCCACTGACCCTGCACCCCACATGGACCATGCAGATATGCCACAGTGACCATTCTCAGTCATGGCGTGACCCCATGGAACTCATGCCATTTGCTCTAAGAACTCACCAAATTAGAATTCCCCAAAGGAAACCTGCTTGGGTATTGCCCTGAACACCAAAAAGACCTCAGCCCCTAGGTCCTCTCTCTCTGGCTCCCCACCTGCTGGTTCAGCACATTGCCCCTGTGGCCTTCTCATTGGCTCTTGTCAACAAAACACTCCCTCCTCTCTCATGGATCTGTGAGCCATACGCTGCTTCTGTTATTTCATGTGTTTTTGTTGTGTTGCATCCTCTGTGTCTCATCTGACTAACATACTTGGTCTTAACTTTCCTCCCAGGTAAGGCTCTCCTAGAGAGGGGCCATATTGGCAGGAATAAACTGGACACAGGTCAGATAAGAGCCATAAGGGCATCTGCCAGTATAAACAAGTTTCCTGTGAGAGGGACATCTGGTCATGGCTTGGACACTTAGGCATTATGCCATCTGCAATGATAAAGAAAGATCCTGTGAAAGGTACGATGTAACCATCTACAACCAAATCCCCTGAAGCCCTGTCAGAGCAGGACTAAAGTTTATAGCCACTTTCCAAAGAGAGACCTCAAGACCAAATTAGAGAGAAATACAACAATTCTTCTAATACAACCTGCTTTAAGATAGAAACATTTTCCAGGCCAAAGATACATTTTTTCCAGAAATAATTGGCATAGCTCATTATATGTGAATAACATTTCTTAAACAGAAAAAAATTCCCACAAATTATTTTTTCTTATTAAATGATATTGTATCATGATAAGACAACTGGCAGGAAAAATCAGCAGCATTCAATAGCTAAGGAAACATCATTTAGGAAAACAGCACCCTTTTCAATGCAAAATGGCTAAATTCCTTCTCGTGTTTTGTGTGTGTGTGTGTGTGTGTGTGTGTGTGCGCGCGCGCACGCACGCATGTATGTATGTGTGGTTTTTCAATTTTCCTTTTTCTTGAACAGAATTTCAGATTTCATTCTATAGAGGGTCAAGGCTGAAAAACCCATTTTAACAAGCAGTCACCTGCCTTCAACTGTTTGTTGACTGAAAGTTTTATTTCACGTCCCAGACCCTTTTATCTCTGGTTATCCTAAGAGCACTTCATCCTCTGAAAGTTCACCAAGCAGACCTATTCCTTTTATTCCTAATACACCCTTTGAATCTTCTAGGTTTATAGATTTCATGGCTATTTGTGCAAGGTTATGTTGGGTAGCTTCAGATTTTATGGAAACAGCCAAGAGAGGTTCCATGCAAGCAACCACATGGGCTTAACAGAATTAAGTGTAAATGAATTAAAACAGCTACTTTTTATCTAAGTCTTTGTCTCACTGCAGCTGAGGCTACTATATTAAGATGTGGAAAACTGAACACATTTATAATTTCAAGAACACCAATTTGACCCTTAAATCCCATGATTTAAATCTTAAATAAATAAAATCACACATGGTTCTTTTTCTAATTTATCCTCCAAAAACCAGACTAAAAGTCATATGTTATTAAAAACAGGTAAACAACATTAACAGTTTATAGGGTCATCACAATGTAACTTGTAATTTCAACTTTAATAAAGTATTAAATATTTGAATATCAACCATTTCCTCAACATAAACTTTATATCTCCCTTTATATCTTATATAACATTGTAACAGACGCATCAAGCCATTTTTTATAGTTTCCTGTATTGCTTGTAATAAACCATGAAGTTATTTTTGTTTAAAAGTTGTGTATATAATCATTGTTTTACAATGTGCTAAATGTAAAAGGTAAATCCAAACATCAGATTTTGACCCATGGCTTTGAAGAGACAGCAAGCTCTCCCCTAGAGGCTTAAATGGGACTCTCATAGAATAGAGTTGTTGGGAGGTAGCCCCCTAGCCAGTGACTTAGTTTCACGGTGACCACATTCATCTATTTGCAGTCACATTGGACAGGAGTAATACGCACCATTACCAGCCCTGTGCCATTCAAACCCTCCCATAGATTATGTCTTTCCTTTCCTCCTTCTGCAGGTGCAGGGTCAACCTTGGAAGCCCCCTGCTAAAGAGGCTAAGACTTGTCAGCCTGTGATCCTCGGTGTCAACATTGAACGAGTCCCACCCCACAGGTGGACTTTTGATAGAATTTATTGTGTTACATGACAGATATTCTGCAAGTATATCTTTTAAAGCAGCTGGCATTGTATTAACAATGAAACATCAATAATAGTTTTCAAAATAAATGTGAAGTTCTTTGTGTACAGCAACAAAGTTTATGAAAGCCAAATGTTTCTTAATTTTGTTTTGAAATAATTGCTAGGATGTTATCAATATTATTAACAGGCAAAAATAGTGTGTAACTGCTTGCAAAGTATAAAGATTCATACACATAGTCCTTTTTCATAATTTAGCAACTGATATAAAATATTACTAATGCTTAACTTCCAATCTGGAATGCATAGACATAAAGGTGACTATGTACTTCTCAGCACCATTCATAATTTAAATGTCACTTCTTAATATCTGACCCTTTTCTCTCTACTTTTAAGCTGCAGTAGTATTTTGTTGGTGTTTTTGTTGTTTGTTTTAGATTTTACTAGTAATCACTTACTAATTTATATTTTATGTTCATGTTATTTTGCCTATAGTGAATTGTGGTAACAAGGCTTCTATGCCAGGCTTGTTTGTTTTTTTTTTTTTTTAGTTCATCTAACCACTTTTGAAGCACTAATTGTATTCAACTTTCTAAGTAATTAGCATATAAACATATTTCAATGCTCTTTGACATCTCAATCTATCTTTTGCTATAAAAAGCAATTGCAATTTTAAATAGATACTAAATGTGAATATAAATTGCATATTGTTACAAAGTTCCAATACCCAGTTTAAGTTTTGCATGCAAGTTTGTTTGTTTTTTAAATCCAAACAACTGTGAGTTCCATGAGTATGCAGACTGTCTTTCTTCTTCACTGAAGTATCTTTGGAACTCAATTAATAGTACTTGTTGAATAGACAAAAAAAAAAAAAACAATTCTATAGGACAGGATTAGGAAACACTGATAGCCCTTTGTTTGAAATATCATCTAAAACATGTACTTGGATAAGTTGAAGTTTAGTTAAGATATCTATTTCTATATATCTATATCTAGTATATCTATCTATCTATGTTTTAAATAAAACCAATATCTTGTTGTAGCTCTAAGCCACATTCCATATTTTATTAAACTTTGCAATGGTGGCTCAGCCACATGCGAAAAAAACAAAGCAGGACAAGGGGTACAATGATAGACTGTCAGGGTGGATCTGCACTGACACTCACCTAACTGGATGAACTGAGGGTCGCTCTTCACTCCTGGCCCGGCACCAGTGCTGGCTGCCACTTCCACACTGTATCGGATCCCAGGAACAAGAGAAGGAATGACCACAGAAAAGGTGGAACCATCTACTGTCTTATTTATATGGTATCGAGTTTCATTGCCCAGACACCAAACCTGTAAGAAGTACATAACGAATGTCAAGCTGGTAAATTATCTAAGTCAATGTGAAGATAAACAGAGGATTGTGGTTTTAGAGCTACACAGAGTTCAGGCCGATCATGAACCTACCATAAGAAGTTTCGAGAGTCATTTTTCCCTAAGATCTTGTTCTGAGGAGACTCTTTTAGTCAAACCTAGTGTTAATAGTAGTTTCAAGACTTCTTTATACTTTTTCACATACTTTTAAAGGATTATATCACGTAAGTCTATAAATTTTTGCTTGAAGATCCTGGTTCCTATCAGCCCATATCTTTAGGTTCTATATCAGCCTATATAATTAGGTTTTTGTTCTTCTTTCCTTAACACCAAGAAATTATTTGCTAGTAAAAAAGGACCTTGAAGAAAGCTATGTATTTCTAGATAAAGAACAATAACTTTTCTACCATCATTCAACATTTGCATTCTAGGTGTGATGCAAGAGGACCAGATATCATAAAACAAAAGGAGTAGGACACTCTGAGTCTAGTACCTTATTTCAACAGTTCTCTGGGATAAAACTACCTGGCAATGGCACTGTCACCTTACATTTTACAAGAAGTACCTTTACAGGAAGGAGGAAGAGCTTCTGAATAATCTAAAGTAATTTGCATAAATATGGTTATTAAAAATAAAACTGCACACAAGGAGTAAGGAACATCTTAGGATTTTATTCAGCCTGCGGTATGTTGAACTATTATCAATGAGAGAAAATCAGCATTCTGATCTTATATTTAAATGGAAATATTAATCAGTGTTCATTACAAGAGATCATAAAAAATAATACATATTTTATGTGAAAGAAAGACATTCTTCTAATAAGAAAGTTATTGTATACCCCATTAAATTTGATAATGATATTTGTGATAGGCAACTATTTTCAAGAGATTAAGATTTTTACACTACACTGTACTCCTTATTTTAAATTTCACTAAAGGATTAATCATAGAGTGCTTCTCTGCAATGTTCAAGAACTTGGATAAGGTGCATGACAACATTTGAACTCACTTTCCATAAGAAAATGATCCATAGAGTAGTAAAACATGCTCTATATTCTTTACGATGTCCTCAAGCATTATGTAGGATTAGTTTCAAGTAGGCTATTGTCTAAACTGTAATAGGAAGAGGGATTTAAAATAAATCTAAGAATATCAGTGTCCTCTATCATTTGGGCAATAACCGCTAATTGTTTTCTTTGAAAGTTAATATTATTTTAATATAATTTCAATACATAACACCAACAAATGGTCAGACACTATACCAGAATCTGACTATTTGGAAATAGAGACTCCGCTGTGAATTTTTTTCCCCCAATTACATTACGCAGCTGAACCGAAGTCACAAACTGATTTTGTACCAGTCAATCAGGTTCTGAAAGGCATTTTATTATTTTAAATTGACCATGAAGTTAAGTGAAATCTACCCTTTTGCATTTCTTCAGGAGAGAAATGAGTTTTGACTCTTAGGGGAAAATGCCTACATTACACAATTTTGCTTGAGAGCTGAGACATCACCTCATTTTAAATTCTTAAAAATCTTCTATAACAGTCTATTTTTCTGGACTGAAACATAGTATCCTGTGACTCTCCAGTATTGAAATAACCTTGAAACTCATAAGAAAGCACTTAAAAGTATAGATACATTTACCTTTTAATGACTCAATTACCCTAGAAAATCTTATTTGAAATACCTTAAAGCATCCACAATACATTTATGGAAGCATTTTAAATACTTTTAAAAAATGTAATGTTAATGTATGCAAATTTCATAAAGAGGTTTTCAGTTTGTTTTTAAAAATCATTTCAATATAATATATTATACTTACAATTAAGTTCAGGATACCTGGTTATTGTACAAATTAATTTGCTATACAAAAGAACATTTATAGTCTTTATTTGGGCCTTAACTAAGGATGCACATCAGAATCACCTAGACAGATTTACCAAAATATACATGCAAAGGCTCCTGTCAGACCAACTGAATCAGAATCTCTGAGGGTGGTGGCAAGGCATCTATGTTTGGAAAATAATTCCACAAGTGATTCTGATGTCAGCATGTAATTAAAAATCACTGATCTAACTGGAGAAGGTGCTCACCTTCTTAACAGCAGTTTCATATCAATGAGCACAGTTTTAAATATTTACATATAGGAGATAATCCACTAAGTATCATAATTTAGGTAGTAACTAGAAAAATACTCAGGCATCAACAAAATACAAATCAGTGTCTAGAGTAGTACATGCTTTGCAGTTAAAATTTTTCTAGTATGTAGTATGCTTATATAACTGTTGAAAAAATACATATGAGGCCAGGCATGGTGGCTCACACCTGTAATCCCAGCACCTTGGGAGAATAAGGCAGGAGGATCTCTTGAGGCCAGGAGTTCGAGACCAGCCTGGGCAACATAGCAAGACCCCCATCTCTACAAAAAATGAAAAATTTAGCTGGGTGTGGTGGCACTTGCCTATAGTCCTAGCTACTCAGCAGGCTAAGGTGGGAGTATTGCTTGAGTCCAAAAGCTTGAGGCTGCAATGAGCTATGGTTGTACCACTTCACTCCAGCCTGGGTGACAGAGTGAGACCCTGTCTCTAAAATAAAATAAAATAAAATGCAAAAAAGAAAAAAGAGAGAGAAAAAATACACATGAAATCTGTTTTCCACTGAGGTTTTCCTGATTGAACTTATCAATTATTCATTTATCATAGCTCATTAAGACTACCTTATAATATAGATTCATTAATGATAAGGCCAAATATGCTCTTTTGACAAAGTCTCATTTCTCTAAATTAGTTTTTGATGCACCATGGCATGCCTGAAAATATTTGCTTAAAATAAATCTATGTGAGACTGTCTATATTCATTGAATAGAGCTGATAAGTTCACAGGTAAAAATAATTATTCACAATCATTAGATTAAATCACTTGACAATACATTACATATTTTAAAAATTCACACAAACATACAGACATGTATAATTGAATTTCCTCTGAGACACGAAATTTTATTTAGAGACTAAAGGTTTATAGAAAAAAGATTTTCATACACACTGAAATAATTTTTCCAACTCAGCTCTAAAGTTCTATAATTTCAAAGATGTAGGAAAATAAAATAAACCATTTCTGACACAGTGTAACTCATAGCCAATTCCATAGTTCAATCCAATCCTGTAAGGATCTATATATTTTGCCACCACTTAGATTCTATCTTTTAATTAATTTTTTTCCAAATGGCTTTTCTAGCAAAAAAAAATTACTCCACTATCACGGAATAAACAGGAAACTGTTTTAGAAATAATTTTACATTGCTATTTGGACCAGCAGATGGCGCCAAATATCCATAAACAATTTAACCAGCTTCCTTTTATTTGTGGATGGAGGCGGGTGTTCACCTGTAAATTAACACACATGTATTACCTTATATTCTTGGACCATTCCATTCTGAGTGTCTTCTGGAGGTGGCTGCCAACTAACCAGAATTGCAGTTCTATTTCCATCACTCTTTGATACAGTTACACTTTGGGGTGGGGCACTGGGTGCTGTTAAATTGTTTTAGAAGGTAGATTATATTAGTGTGTGCAAAAGAACATTGAAAGCAGATAGTTAATATTTAAAATCAAAGAATAACTATGTTAATATTATATTAATATATGCACGTGTTTTAAAGATGTATCTCTTCAAAGTCTAAATAGTAGCAAACTACTTATGTTTTCTCCTCAACATTGCTAATCTACTGTTCTTATGAATTTTCCATAACCAAAGTTATATACATTATTTCCACATAATATCCCAGGACAAATCCTATTTCTCCAACCTTGTAACCCTAATCTCATGTTCTCCTTAAAATTGTTCAAAACTATGAAGATAATGCTAATCATTCATGATAATCATTTATATAGTCAATGTGACAAAGACACCTTAGGAAAAATTCTAGGTTTTTTTAAGAGTATAGTTGTGACATGTAACCTTTTACTTTGATGTAAATATTAATGTTTAATTTCCAGTTGTAGGGTGGCCTGCCATACTGGTTTGCCTAGAATTAAAGGGTTTCCAGAGACATGCGGCATAAGGAGAAAATGCTAACTCCAGAAAGTCCTGAGCAAAACAAAATATCATTCACATTATTTTACAAATCATGAATCAAAATAGCATTCCATAAATGAATGGAAAAAAATGAATTGAAAGCAAATTGGAAACAACTCCATCTTTAAATGTGAATTTTAGTTCCAAATAATTAAACATTCTTTATATATGCCATTAAATAATGTAATGTTCACATTTGCACATTGTTATATAGGTCACTATTGAAGCAAGTCAACTATCATTGAATTTTGTTTTTTCTAGTTCTAATTAAACAAATTCTCTTAGCAAAATATATGTTCAATATCAATACAGCTAATAATTAATGTCACTATTAACATTTTAACAATTTCAATTAAGTTAATAAAATTCTAACAAATATACTGCAATGCACAGAAATCACACACTTCATCATACTTGCCTTCTTCTAGGGTTTTGGCAAACTTGATTTCACTATCTGCGCCTTGAAATTCATTAAAAAACGGGCGAGCCTTAATTTCATAGTTGACTCCCTTTTTGAGATCAGGGATAACTACACTATTTTTGGTTGGGGTCCTCACTTCAAAAACTAACCACTCCGATTCACCGTAGTTGGCTCCAGATGGCCGATAGAGAATCTTATATCCTTGAATATACTGAGATTGTTGGTCCACCTATTAAAATGACAAGTAAAAATGCAATCATTTGTATCTTTTTATTGGTTCATTGGAAAAGAATGAAAATTCAATGTGATAAAATGCAAAAAGGTCTATCTGGCTTCACCCCACGTTTTTCTTGTTCATATAAATAGAAAAATAAAAAATAATCCACTATATTTTGTAAGGTGATATCAATTTCCATGACATTAATTTCTATGCTTCATGCAGAAATGTGAGGCATCATGGCAGTTCTGAGACACATCTAGAGGCATGCCACGGTCAAGGGGATGAGAAAGCACAATGTGTTTTACTACTTTCTAATTTTAAAAGCCCACTTCATACTACTTGGGAATATTTCTAAGTTTAAAAAATATCCATGTTATAATGGTCCTATCACAAGTTACATACTCATACTTAATACTTGCTGTTTCTTCCCCCGAGAATGGTAAAGTTCACTATTGCAGCATGATATAAAAACATATGCACAAGATCAAATTTTGCTCTGTTTAAAGCCAGAGCACAGCTACCATAACAAACAGTACTTACATTATAAAATTATCATTAGTGTAGAAGGAGGAAACAGATAGTTACATTAGATATATATATATATATGTGTGTGTGTGTGTGTGTATAATTATATATATAATGATCTCACAGAAGTCATCTGCTTTATTAAAAGTAAGCTCAAATATTGCAACAACAACTCACTGTCCAGTGCACTTCGATTGAAGAGGAAGAAAGGATGGTAGGGTTGTGGAGGTGCAGGACAACATTTCCCAGTTCTCTCTGGACCTGCTTGTGGTCCACCCCCTGACTTGTTGGTGGAACATCTGCAACAATTCAAGAAGACTGTGTCAGGTCCTACACAATGTTACTGAAACAATCCTTTCATTCACAGCGACTCTCAGAAGAAGAATCACGAGGATTACGAAGCCAGTCTGTGATACAGAATGAAACTGGAACAAGTTAACCTTTTTATTAGAATTCTATCTTATAAGAATGAGAGCGAGAGAGCACGAGCATGTAGAAAGCCAAAAAGGGCAGAAGGCAAAGACAACAATGGCAGATAGCAACGTGTAACGGCTCCTCCCACCGTGTAATGATCACTTTCTTGCTAAGAATGAGGACACTAGTGCAATGGCCTCTGACTTTGTTATAACCTTCTGTAGTGATCCTAACTACAAGAAAGAAAAGAGCCAGAAATTACAGCAGAGTGGCTGGACAGTGAAAAAACTGGAGACATGCTAAGCGAAAAGCAAGCACAAAAAGAAGTCAGACACCTTACATCATATAAAATAAACTTGGATATCTTCCCAAGTACGACATATGGTAAGTTAGTGGCTACAATGGGGGATACAGAAGCCATCAGTTAAGTAAAATAAAATAAATCTAATTAGATCCATGAGAAAAGAGCGCTTAATATTTATTTAATTGATGATGGTTTAGTTTAGCTAGTGTATCACAGTAAAGAAGGTTTAATAAAGATTTCTTAATCTCAAAACCTCCAAAATTTTAGAAAGGAGATTAACAACACAGGAAGAATTAAACTGCTACTAGGGTTAGTTTATGTTGCACTTTTTTTTCCTGACAATAAGTGGTTTTGTTAAACTTATTGAAGTCTGTACTCAACAAAAATTGCCCATTTCTAAAGAGGCTTTCTAAATACAGATGTTTTGCTTTATTTAAAATAATAAAAGAGAATACAGGATGAAGAAGAGAAGAAAATGAAGACTTTTTTGTCTCTAGAAGTCTCCTTCTCTGAGTATTGTATTTTTGCACATATTCTAGGTTATTCGCCATCCTATAAAAATGAAAATGAGAAGTTAGTTTTCTGAATGATTAAACATGGTCAAAGAACTGACCATGGATAGAAAGCAAAACCATGAATACTAAAAATGAGATTGGTAAATATCTCTGATGGAGTCCAGAGAAGCCAGGCAAGTGGAAGAGATGATAGATCAAAGGTGATATTAAACACTGTTATTTGATTGTATACATATGTACCTAACCTATAAATTAAGCTTAAAAATAAGCAAAATGAGAAAAAAAACTGAGATAATTCTGATATCTCATGCTCTCTTATACCTTATCAATACTGTTGGCTAGTACAGGCCCTCAGGTTAACTATTATTCTAGCCTATAGCTAGAAAACACTTGACTGCCACCTTTCCATCTCTTCTTACCTACTGGTTTCAGTAGCTCCTATGACAAGCTACCATTTATCTCTAGGGCAAGAGTGAAGTACATGGAATAAAACAGACTTGGCTTGGTACCCCACCTCAGCCACTTAAAAACCAAGTGATATTGGGAAGATTTCTTAACCTCAGTATTCTTCAGTTTCCCAGTGGTGACAGCAAATGCAGTTGCTCCTGAGGACTGTTGCAAGAACTGCCTTGTAGTGAGGAATAAAAGGTGCTTCCCCCCCCCACTATTAACTAATTTTTCTGGTACTTTTATTATCACAATAGAAGTATAAGCTAGAATTTTTACTACATTGACTTTTGTCCAATATTTCACATTGAACTAATAATATCACAGAATCATAAATGCAAATTATGAAGATAAATCTCCGGCATCCCAACTTAACGTTAATGCATCTTTGCAAATCAAACAAGCACATTCAACAGGCACTGACTCCAAGTATCTGTATCCATACAAACAGTTCTCTGCACAGTGGTAATTCTAATCCCTATAATTTATTCATCTCAGGAAATACTCCAAAAAGTGCCTTTCTTGAGGGCAGGGGTCAGGTCAATCTTTGTGGAGCCATAGCACAGTGCCATATACATAAGATGTACTCAATAAACATAGGTTGAATTAAAATGTATTAGTGTATGGAAAGCACGTGTTATATCAGCTTCCAAACATTTCCCTCATATGTAGGCTTTCATCCTCAGGGAATCGTCTGCCTTTTAGGAAGTATTTTCAAATGCAGAAATAACCATTTTATAGGTAACTACCATAATTTGCACCTTTATTCCTAATTTCTCTGGTTTGAGTGTAACCTCCTAGTCAATCTTTTCATGAAAATTGCTAGATTCCTCCAAAAAGTGTAACCATTTTGGCAATAGCAGTCGATAATATAATTTTAGAAAATTTTACATTGGAGAGAAAAATGGAAAGTAAGGTATTTATGAATGGATCCATTTAGTTTCTTGTTTTTCTCCTCCTCCTGAAAAAAAATCTATCGTGATGTACAAGGTCTTTCCCAACATTTAGAATTAGACTTAAAGGAAACCTTAGATATTGCTCTATACAACTGCTTCCCAATATTAAAACTCCCTATATACAGGCTGTGAGGGAAGATTATCCAGGCCGTGCTCATTTACAGTAACTACATCTTCTTATATATATTATATATATCCTGTTACATTCTATATGTGTACATATCCTTCAAAAATAGAGCTCAAGAATGCTGCATGGGTGGGATATGTGGGTGAGTAATAGTAACAGTGGCAGCAACCACTACCTCCCAGTAATCACCCCTACCTGCCAGCTGCTCATCTCATCTTCCTTGCATTATCAAATCTTATCTTTGGGAAAGCACATCTTGATTACCCTGTGACACAGCTCTAACTCCAACTATGCACCTTTAACTTTTGACCCCAGCACTTTCATAGATATCGCTACTTGGGGAAGACTCTTTTGCAACCGTGTTTCAGAAATGGTTATAGGAATTATGCCTGCTCCTTTATGAATTAATTTCCAACAAGTCTTTCCTGAATTCCTCCCCCCAACCTCTGCCCGGCTTTTCTCCTTACTGCTTATGCATTCTGTACCTTCTGATAGGATTTTTTGCAGGTTCTTCCCCAGGTTCCTATTATGGCTATCATCCTGTGCTTACAGTGACTCACAAGAAGTCCAAGAATTAAACAATATAATCTACCTCAATGTTACTTCTACTCACTGGTCCTTGTCTGTTGACTGGAGCTAGAATAAGCATACCTCTTCCACATGGCAGTCTCTTAAAATGTTAAGAAAAGAATGTCATGCCTACTTTATTATTTTCTGAACTATCCACGTACAGATCCTTGAGTTTCTTTTCCTATGATGTGATTTTTAGCTTTTCATGCAGCCTCATCAACTATCTTCATTGTCTTCCTCTTAAAAGTCCATCTGAAAATGTAGTGCTCAGAACAAACACATTACTCCATGATATGACCAGTTCTGAGTAAAGGGTGGGGCGGGGGGGGAAATTACAAGATCAAAACATAATTCTGCTAATGCCAGCTAAGACTACATTTGTTCATTTGGCAACTGTATCTCTCAGTTGGTTCAGATAGATGTTTAGTTGACTTCAGACTGCCCACCCCTTAAGTCCTGACACACACTCACGTATATTCCCCTTAAGCCTGGTGTCTTCAGTCTATCCTTTTACAACTAATTTTTTAAACCTAAATCCAAGTACCAGACTTTTTAATTTGCTCCATTAATTTTAATCTTGTTAGAACTGGCCCATCATTCCAGACTGTCGAGACACATTTAATTCTGATTTTCTCATTTGGCACACTAGCTGTCTTTCTCAGTTTTACGATATCCACAAATTTTATGAACTTCCTTTATTTTTAGTCCAGACACTGAAAGAGATACATATCTGATAACAGAATCTTGTGGCATAAAATAGGAAAAAATTTTGAATCTTATATAGTGGTTAGTTAATTTAATCTTTGTCCAATCCTGAGGAGTAGGTGCATACTGAAGCTCACAAAAACTAACTTGCTCAAGGCCACATCATTAGTATATCGAGGAGCTGAGATGAAAATTTTTTGATTTCAAAATTGTACACCTGTTTCTCTATATTTCCAGTCTCCCAGCTGATGTAGATTCATTTTACTTAGGTTGTTCCATGAGCTATGCATATATAAAGGCAAGTTGTTTAAAATTTTTAAAAGACTCAAAATAATGCTCAGATAAAATGCTAACTGCCTACTCACTTACAAAAGAGTGTGTATATTACAAAATCATTCATAAGAGTATATGGCAGAATAGCATTAAGCAGTGGTCAATCAAAAACTTTCAGTTAGAGTCTATTGGATAGAGACCACTGTACTGGGGATAAAAGTTTAAATTCATTTTACAGCTGTCATAGTTTCTGCATTCTTTTCAAATGCATGTCTAATGTTGAAAACCTCAAACTGCCTCAAGGCAGGCTCCAAGTAGAATAAAGCTCCTGGTGAGGTGACTCATAATAGCAAAGATAGGCATTTGGGTGCGTTAAATTCACACAAGAGGCAGACATGGACATGTCCTACAACTTGGTTTGCTTTCTCTGTGATTTCTGAAACAAAAGTCCTTCTAAAAAGATTGTTCACATACACACTAGAAAAGACAAAACATGCAACACGGCTGTTAGACCTCCTAAACTAGGAAAAAAGTTGTTTAAGTCTTTCAATCATCTTATGTATAACTTGTTTCTATTATTATAACAAAGTTACAATTTTTCCTTTGGAAATGTATACCTCAAGGTAGAGACATGATGTCTCTGTATGTTGAGAAAGG
Source organism: Daubentonia madagascariensis (assembly GCA_023783475.1). Taxonomy (NCBI): domain Eukaryota; kingdom Metazoa; phylum Chordata; class Mammalia; order Primates; family Daubentoniidae; genus Daubentonia; species Daubentonia madagascariensis. The sequence continues at coordinate 14,231,953 of JAKFHU010001684.1, read as the reverse complement.
AATTTGTTATTTCTTATCACTCCCCTCTAAAATTATCTTCCTTTACTAACATAAAAACAAGTATATTTTAATGCAATGACAGTATGTTTATAAAAAAAGGTAAAGGTTGATTCAAATTCATTTCTTTTTTTCCCCAATATATAAATTTTACCCCTATTAAAGCATTAAAATAATAGGATGAGCAAGAGAGCAGATAGGAGGAAATTGTCTGTCTCTTGAAAGCTAAAAATAATTTCTATACACAAAAGATAAAAAACTGTATATCCAAAATGTGGTCAGAATGAACAAAATCTCTAGTTTCAGATGTTTTAGAAGCAGCTTTAAACATGCCAGTTTTTCTTTTAATCTGTTTCTTTAACCCAGCTTTGACCAAAATATAGGTGTTTTCCATTTAAAAATTTCATATATCATGGCTTATATAATTGACAATAGAAGACAGGCCAAACAACATAAGGATATAAAGTATTTTTTCCATGCTTTGTAGGAGGTTGACTGGACAGAGAGATTAAGAACAAATTTCCAAATATCTCTTACATCTGTGTGATTTCAAAAGAGTTATTACTTGATTAGGGTTGCAATTCCAAAAATTCATCCAGAAGGTTATGAGTACTGAATTTAAAGATAAACAAAATGTATTCAATTTTAAATGCAATGATAATAAGATTAAGGTTTATACCCACATGTAACTGTATTTAAAAGTCAAGAAATCAAAAAGAATATACAAATATTCACATCATATTTTTGTTTTAGTGGATTTATATTTTTATGAGAAACAGTTCTTATCAATCTTATCTTGGTATGCTTAGTCCAAAAAATAATAAAGTTTGTAGACACTGTGTTTGTGTATTGACAATTAATTAAGCAACTTGGACAACAGATTGTAAATATACAATCCTAGCATGTAGTACAAATGGTTTGCCTGTGCAATTATAACATGTAAGGATAAGTAGGTGTCACAAGGTTAAGTAAATCAATATTTACCTTGTGTTTTTACTGGATCTGATATTTGGCTTGGATCACTAATTCCGTATGCATTAGCTGCCCTCACAAGGAAGAGGTAAATTGCATTAGGTTTGAGTCCTTTAATGGCAAACGTTTCTGTTTTCACATTCTCCGCTACAGTCTGCCAGCTGCTACCAGAAGCATGGCTACGGATAGACACACAAGTTAGAACATGCATATTTAATGGTAAATAAAAAAAAAAAGAACTAGGAAACATCCTCTTCACTCTACCTGAAAGCTTCTATAATATAAGATGTTGGAGTTGCTCCTGAATTCAAATTTGGTTGCCACGATAATGTTACTGTATTTCTGCTGACATCTGTAACTTCAGGTTTTGAGGGGGCACTAGGGATTAAATTTGGGTCAGTGGGTCTTGGAGGTTGGACTGGAACTCCAAATTCTAACAAGCGAGAAAAAGATAAAAGAAAGATATTTACACATACACAGATAAGGATATAAATGTAGATGACATATCTGTACACAGACCTACTCTGGGACCAGGACATTGTTTACCAGTAAGTAAACAACTGCATTTTAAGCTTTATTTTAAGGCAAAAATACTATCTAATTTACCTTGGACTTCAATGTAAGCACTCCATGTTGCTTCACCACTGGGGGTTGATGCAATGCAGGTGTACCGACCAGTGTCACCCAGCTGAGAAGGCAGACAGAAAATAAATACTTGGAACAATCAAGAGCTCACTGGGCTGGAAAAGCAATTACAGGTTTGTATATGGTCCATGAATATGGATAACTGCATTAAAATGTGCTAACCAGAAACCTCCTCTTAATTGAATATATTTTTATTGAATGTGAAGGAAAATATTGCATGAAGACAGAAAAAAAGAGATCTCATGTGATTACTCTAATTGTATAATAAACACATAACATTTAATTGCATTAATATATAATTATTATCAGTATCAGGGACAATAAATAATTACTAAGGTATTTAACTTCAAATTCAAAGGGTTAATATTTATTGCTAAATTATACCTTTATGTTTGATAAGTCACATAATAAGGCTGATAAAGTTCAGCCTTATTAATAGCCCAGTGACTATTCTTGCTTTTTCATATTTTATCAAAGATATACCTATATGGACACATGAGATAAACAGATATTTATAGAAACAGGATAGGCAAAAAAGGGTTTCCTCTTAAAGTATTCAGTTCTTTCCCTGCCCCCCCCCCCACCATTTTTTCAACCTGTAACTTAAGGCAGTTGAAGAAGTATAAAGCCAAACTCCAGCTAAAATGAACACTCTCTCTTCCTTCTAAAGACTGAATAACAGAAAACAGATGCTGGTCACATGTTTAACTTTAAAATCAGCATCAGCATAATAAACCCTGCATTAATCCATACACCTCTGCTTAAGCTAATAACTCTAACTTCAAGTAACATTTGAGAAAGCAAGAATGCTGTCATCTTGCTCTGGCAATTGCAACAACAAAGTCACAATAGTTGTCACAAATAAGTACAACATATTAACATTTGTGGCACATAAAGTGACTGTGAAGCTGATCCAAAACTCCAAAGGAGCCACCTACAATAGGCAATAGAAGTAATTGAAAGTTATGTTTATTGCTATCAAGATTATTCTTTCATATGCCTCAGGAGCTTGTCTGATCTTGACCTAAAGAGAAATAGAAAAATCCAAATAAAACAACACAGTCCTGAAATAACAGGCATGGGATATGATGCCGTGGGAAGGTAAATCCCTAAATTGTTCGCACAAACCTGTGGACTTTCTATCATGTAACATTCTGATTTCAAATGTACACTTAGAGTGTACATTGCTTTATAGTTTTGTTTGCATGTATAGTATTTTGTACTTGCAAAATGCTGATCCAATTGCTTACAATAGAAGAACTGTTAAGTACACTGCACATAAAATGGTACTGGAAAATATCTTGAAAAATGCTTTATGGATTGACTGCATCATACCACCACTTGGAACATATTTATTCTCCCACAAATCCCCATCTACTTTCCTCAATTGGTTCTTAGAAATCTTTTTTCTCCTCCAAATCACCTTAAATTACTTGCCATGGGCTAAATTATAAGCCAAATCATCTCAAACATACACAATGAAATGTCTACAAAAATAAAGCATCATATTAAAAATATATTAATCCTTAATTCAGCATTTTATTATATCCAAAATTTGAGATTTCAAAACAAACTATTGGAGGCAAAAACAAAGTGGAACAAAACAGGAAGCGCACAGTGTCATTCCAAGTTACCTTAGCATATCGGATCTGCAGCACTCCATTCTCTAGCTGTTTGATTCGAGAATCCTGGGTTGAAACAAGGACTCCATCCTTTCTCCACAGAACGGTGGGCAGTGGACTGCCTGTGGCCACACAGCTGAGGACTAAAGTACCATCTACTGCTACAGTCTGATTCACAGGACCTTGTCGAATAACTGGGGGAGGCCGGTCTGCAATCACTGCCAGAAGAAACAGCAGAAAATAGATTTCTGCAACTGGAAGCAATTTTCTAATCATTCAAGCAACAGCAGTTGCTCTAGGCTTTGAAACAAACTAAAGATAATTAAACAAGTAATTAAAGTAGGAGACATGCATTATTCAGAATGCATTTATATGATGCACTGATTCAGAATATAAAAATGAGATACAATGTACTCCTTTCAAATGACCAACCACTGACTGAGTTTGTTGCATTGTCTGGGGACCTATTTAACTTACGAGCTCAGGAACTAAACTAGGGTTGTGAATGGTGAATTAGACGTATAGTTGTGAAAAAGGAATGCTGTACTTTTTAAATGTTAAAATTAAAAAAAACACCACACTCTAACCAGCTGAGCTAACCAGCCATCCACTAAAAGAGTGGAATTGGACTGTTCCTAACACAAAGAAATGTTCAATGCCTGAGGTGATGGACACCCCAACTACCATGATTTGATTAATTCACACTGTATGCCTGTATCAAAAGATCACATGTACCCTATAAAGATTTACAACAATTATGTAACCATACTAATTAAAAATTTTAAAAAATTTTAAATTAAAAAACAAAACACAACCAAAACCCCACTGATGCCAAGGAAACATATGAGACAAACTTTAATAAATTAAACAAGGCCAACTTGACTTTTCATAACTGTTTTGGATCTAACAGAAAAAAATGATGGTACCATACCAGCATGTTTGACAATTTTGGAATCAGAAAGGTGTTTTAGACTGTCATAATTTACAAATCAATATGATTGAGTTCCCGGTGTTTTTTTATCTTGTAATTATTTGTTAAAATACACATGGAAAAAAAATTAAAAAATAAAATAAAATAAAATACACATAGGTGAAAATTACCCAACTATAATGAATTCAATGAAACTGAAAAATTGTTCAAATACATTGTTAGTAGGCTGATCCAAAAAGACAAGTGAAGATGGTGTCATAACTTGGCAAATATTAATACTATACTTCCTGATAGAGATTAATAGGAATGGGAAAACACTTCTGTTAATCGTTACTTTAAATAATAGTTTTAATATACTATGGACAGTAACAATGACAGGCAATTTATTATTCCTATTATTATGTGAAAATTTAAAAGCTAAAAACTTTATCTGAGATAAATCCATTTTTAATGGAAAAATCTAAAGCAACTGTGGTGGAAGTAGAATAAATCCTGCATTATAGAGATGTTCCCACCCCCTGACTTAGGTAATTTATGTGAAACTCTATAGATATATTTTAATAATCTAATAAAAAGAAAAAATAAAATCTCATAAATTTTCTTTAATTATTAAGCTTTAAAATTCTGGATATTAATTAAAGTTTTAAAAAAGGACACATGTACAAAAGAAGATTCTAAGAAGTTGCCTGACTAAAAGACACTGGTTGCCAGAGTAACTAAATTGTGGATGCAATAATTTTCAAAGATAGATGTGTCATGTTCAAAGTTTTATGCACCAAAGATTTTCACAAGATGGAGTCACACTTCAATTTGTTCCTCATTTATCATGCAATAATTACTAGTTTTGTGCATTCAAACTAAAAAATAAACAGGAAAGCAATGGAGTGAAATCTGCAACTGTGCATTTCCACTCTACCCTTCCAATTGTCTTCGACACCTTAGTTACTAGTGTGAAATTTGCTGATACCAGGGGGCATATTAGAAGGCTGGAGTTTGAAACTTGGCAGGAGTGTTTTAGATACTCCATGGTTGAAAAATCTAGGCCAATAATTCCTTTGCTTAGAATTTTTAAATCTTTTGTACATTATCTGCTGAGATTGGCTAAAATAAAATTAGGGGTCCCTTCTGAGAAGTATGATAAAGAGAATGAAAGTATTTTACTGCATTGGGGTTTTTATAAAACCACCTGTGTTCCCTTGATTATAAAAATGAATGAATATGTATGTATAGACATTAATTAAATTAGTAACAGAGTGCTTCTCTATAACTGCTTATTTTTATATATATATATATTTTTTTTTCTTTTTTTTTTGAGACAGAGTCTTACTCTGTTGCCCTGGGTAGAGTGCAGTGGTATGATCATAGCTCACTGCAACCTCAAACTCCTAGGGTCAAGTGATTCTCCTGCCTCAGCCATCTGAGTAGCTGGGAATACAGGTGCGCACCACCACACCCAGCTAATTTTTTTTCTATTTTTGGTAGATACGGGGTCTCACTCTTGCTGAGGCTGGTCTCGAACTCCTGACGTCAAGCGATCCTCCTGCCTCGGCCTCCCAGATTGCTAGGATTACAGGCCTGAGCCACCTCACCTGGCCCTAATTATCATTAAGTCCAGTAAAAGCATGGACACAAATAATACAATATCTGAGGATTTATTCAGATTTCTATATCTTTACAGTTGTTTGATATTTGCATCATATTTAACATCATCCACATCTCCCCAATCCATCCCAACCCAGTTTATTGATGCTATTTCTCTGTATTTATTTCTGCATAATTTACAATGTATAGGTAACAAAAATAAAGCAGGAAAAGTATCAGCTCCATCATCTGCCATATGTCTTTGGGCACGTTCCTTAAAGTTTCTAAGCCTCAGGTTTTACCTGTAAAATGAGGATAATAATAGCTCAGGGGATTGCTGTGAAGATTTAAATAGATATGAGATCGCTTTGCTAATTGCAAAAGGTTATGTGTGTGTGTGTGTGTGTGTGTATGTACTGTGATATTACCTCTTGTCCTTTTTGGCAAAAAATCAATATATATATATCAGAGATGAAAGATTTAAGAGTTCATTAATGCAATTCCATGTTTTTAGGTGAAAAATATTAAACCTTTTGCTGTTGTCATGGATTAGAATAAAGTACGGATGAAATGTTTAAACTTACACACACCAAAAATGTAGTACATTTATGAGACAAATGTAAAATTAAGGTCTAGGATCTAACACTGGAATGATTAGAATGAATTATCAAACAATAAAATAGAAAGTGTAAGAAACAGAAATGTTTAACAATGTGAGTAAGCACGTGGACTTTGAAGCCAGAGAGATGCAGCAGAAACGTTTCACATCTATTCTATGAAATACAGTAGCTGATAGCCACAAGTGGCCACTGAACATTTGAGTGTGGCTAGTGTGATCGAGGAACCAGATGTGTAATTTTGTTTAATTTTAAGTAATTTAAAATCAAATTAAAATAGCCACATGTGGTACATACATATTGTACTGGACGGTAAAGACTTATGTTATAAATCTCAGCTCTGCCACTTACTATCAGTGGGATTTGGCTATACCTCTTCACTATTCACTGCCTCAGTTTCCTTGTTGATAAAATGAGGTGTAGTTAGATTTGAAATTGTTCAAGTGTGAAAAGTTCTTAGTATATAGTGCCTGGCACTAAGTAAGCACTGAATAACTGTAGTTTGTTACTAAGTATTAGTATAATAGTAATAGTGGTATTAGTAGTGATTGTATAAGCAGTATTACAGGTGTAACAGGTGGTGTTACTCTGTTACAGTAAGGTTTATAAAACTTTGCCTACCTGTTCCCCAAATTCAATGAAAGACTTCAAGACTCCCAAAATGAGGGTATATATCAGAATGTAATATTTTGTCACATCATAAATAACGATCATTAAGACTGTTAATATGTATAAATACATTAATTAAATGCTTTTAAGTGAAAAAGAACACAAAATAACATAGACATGCTGGTTCACACATGAAAAATTTACACATATACCAACAAATACAATTATAGATCACAATTATCACCCATATGCAAAATGAATTCAAACATCATATCTTGGAAATCTATGAGTTAGGCTGCAAATTATTATTGTCCCCTTTTAGAAAACAGGGAAGTGAAACTCTGGAATTGTAAGTGACTCGTCCATGACAAATAGTTAGTAACTGGCAAATCTCCCTTTTTTAAATATAAGATAACATGCCTGGCACTGTACATCTATCACTTTTAAGAGATGAATACAAGTGATTTTAAATTTTATATACCATGTAATAACCATTAAATTATTTTTTTTACATTTTAATAATAAAGAGAAGAAAGATTTTCAATTAAATAGGAGACCTGAATTTGTATGTTCCTAAGTCAAATGCGATTAGCGATAGGTCAAGCTACAGAGAAGCACCAATTCGAAGAGAGCTACTACTTCTGTGCCTCATGTTTTATTCTGCCTTTGTTCAGTTTGCAAACAATAGAGAAAATCAAGAAGCGAAAGTAAAATAGTATCTAGAAAGTACTCTGCCTATTAGCCATCCTCTTGACCTGACTTGGTAATATAAATATTGATATTGCCAGCACTCACAGTAATTATGGTTTTATCTATGAAGAATGATTCTACAGTTTTAAGTTGTTTGTATAATATCGATGAACTCCAAAATAAAGAAACACAACTTAAAAAATAGTACCAAAAAAGCAAACATGAAAATACCATAAATCCCCCCAGAAATGGTAGGGTGAAATAGGACATTTAGTGTTGGGAGTGAATTGGCTACTAGGAATGAATGCCAAACTCACAAATTTAGGGTTTGTTCTTTTTTTTAAAGTTTAGTAAAAATTCTAGGCATGATCTAGTCTCACAAATCAGCAATTCATGACAATGTCATGTCAGTTGACACACAGAAATCTGTGCTTTCAATTATAATTATAAGAATAGGATATATTTGAGAATATTTTAGAGTAGTTTGTTTTGGAGGGGTCTTTTTTCATGTATACCTATATACAAGTTACTTTACAAAGTTGCAATTATAAATGTATGTGCACTTCTATGTTCTACTTTTTCTACATAATGGTTATAGTAATCACGATCAAACTCATTATTTGGTGTTCACAATCATGATTTAATAGCTGTAATGTAGTTAAGACACTGTGAAAACATTTTGGGTCATTCTAATTTATTGGAGCTAGTACACGCATATGTATCATATTGACAGGAGTAAGAATTTGAGATTTTAAAAAATTTTATTTCAGAACATTACAGGGGTACAAATGTTTTGGTTACATGGATTGCTTTTGTACTGCTTGAGTCCAAGTTGGAAGTGGGCCCATCATCCAGATAGTGTACATTATACCTGTTAGGTATGATTTCATCCATACTCTCCTCCTTCCTCCCACCTGCATGATTTCCATGGAGTTTTACTTCCAACTTTGCACATGAGTGCTGAACGGTTAGTTCCAATTTAATAATGAGTACACGTGGTGTTTGTTTTTCCATTCTTGTGATACTTCACTTAGGAGAATGGTCTCCAGTACTATCCAGATTGTTGCAAAAGGTACTAATTCATTTTTTTATGGCTGAGCAGTAGTCCATGGTATACATATACCACATTTTATTAATCCACTCATGAATTAATGGGCGCTTGGGTTGATTCCACATCTTTGTGATTGTGAATTAGGCTGCAATAAACATTCTAGTGTCTTTTTGATAAAATGACTATTTTTTCCTTCAGGTAACTATCCAGTAGTGGGATTGCTGGATCAAATGGTAGGTCTACATTTAGTTCTTTGAGGAATCTCCATACTATTTTCCATAGAGGCTGCACTAGTTTGCAGTCCCACCAACAGTGTATAAGTGTACCTTTCTCTCTACATCCCTGCCAGCATCTATTGTTTTGGGATTTTTTGGTAAAAGCCATTCTCACTGGGGTTAGCTGATATGTCATTGTGGTTTTGATTTGCATTTCTCTGATGATTAGTGACATTGAGCATTTTTTTCATATGCTTATTGGCCATTAGTGAAACATCTTTTGAAAAGCTTCTGTTCATGTCTTTACTGACTTTTTAATGGGGTTGTTTGATTTTTTTCTTGCTGATTTGCTTGAGTTCTTTATAGATTCTGGTAATTAGCCCTTTATCAGATGTATAGCACGCAAGTATTTTCTCCCATTCTGTAGGATGTCTATTTTCTGTGTTGATTGTTTCCTTGGCTATGCAGAAGCTTTTTAATTTAATCAAGACCAATTTATTTCTTTTTGTTGTTGGTGTGATTGTCCTTGGTGTCTTCTTCATAAATTATTTCCCTAGGCCTATATCTAGAAGAGTTTTTCCAACATTTTCTCCTAGAATTCTTATGGTTTCATATCTTAGATTTAAGTCTTTTATCCATCTTGAATTAATTTTTGTGAGTGGTGAGAGATATGGATCCTGTTTCAATCTTCTACATGTGGCTATCCAATTTTCCCAGTGCCGTTATTGAATAGGGATTCTTTTCCCCAGTGTATATTGTTGTCTATTTTGTAAAAGATAAGATGGCAATATCTGGATGGTTTTACTCTTGGTTCTCCATTCTGTTCCATTGGTCTATGTCTCTATTTTTGTGCCAGTCCCAGGCTGTTTTGGTTACTATAGCCTAGTAGTATAGTTTAAAGTGTGGTAAAGTGATGCCTCCACATTTGTTCCTTTTGCTGAAGGTTTCTTTGGCTGTTCGGGCTCTTTTCTGGTTCCAAATGAAGTGCAGAATTATTTTTTCTAGATCTGCAAAAAATGACATTGGTATTTTGATGCAGATTGCATTGAATCTGTAAATCACTTTAGGTACCATGGACATTTTAACAATGTTGATTTTACTGATCCATGAGCATGATATGTTTTTCCATTTGTTTATATCATCTGCAATTTCCTTCCTCAGTGATTCTTAGTTCTCTTTGTAGAGATCTTTCACCTCCTTGGTTAAATATATTCCTAGGCATTGTATTATTTTTTTGTAGCTATTGTGAAAGATATTGTGTCTTTGATTTGATTCTCAGCTTGACTGTTGTTGGTGTATAGGAATGCCACTGATTTTGTTGAATTTATTTATTAATTCCAGGAGTCTCTTGGCAGAATCTTTGGGGTTTTCTAGATATAAGATCATATCATCAGCAAAAAGCAATAGTTTGACCTCCTCTTTCCCCGTTTGGATACCCTTAATTTCCTTCTTTTGCCTGATTTCTTTGGCCTGAGCTGAGAGTGTGGCCCTCCTGTGGGGGGAAGGGTGCCCCACGAGCATGCTGTAGCTAGGGCCCACACTGCAGTCTCCCCCTGATCTGCCCATGTGGGCTTCCTTGCCTCCCGAGACTAATTCACAAATCTCCCCTGTGTGCCCATGAACAATGTGATCAAGACCTGGGGGTAGGGGATCTGGCCCATCCTCAGGTCCCTGAAGATCAATTCCTGACCATGCAAGGGAGAAGCACACTGGTCCCAAATTGCCCATGGGGGGGCCAAGCAGGTTTGATGTCCCTCTGCTTCAGGGCATGTGCTGCTCTGATGGAGTCACAAGGCAAGCAGCACCAGGGAGGGCCAGTGGGCAGGGAGCTCACAGTCCAAGTACCCCTCAGTCCACTACTGGATCCCAAGAGGAAAGATCTGAGCCCTACCCTCTGTGGAAGCCTCAGTGTGGTGGCTCAGTTGTCTCCCTTGGCAGCCGTGGATGGGGGAGGGAAAGGGGAGAAAAAGAGTCTGGATAGAGGAAAGCTAGCACTCTGGTCATGTCTGTCCCTCACTCCAGGAGGCCACCCACCCAGAATGTCCAGGCACTGGGGTCACACAGATCACCTGGGACCTACTGGACCCTTGTGGCTCCTGTACTCTGGACCAGAGTTGTGCAATATCTGTGTGGGAGTGAGTAAGACAAAACCTGAGGAGCTGAAGCCCCCTGGGGAGGACAAAGGTGGACAGAGAAAGAATATGGTGCCTGCCATCCCAGCTTGGGTCTGTGGAGCTCCCAGAGGGGCTGGGAGCCTGGTTCCCAGTCCACAAGAAGCTCCCAGGTCACTGGTGGCAGCAGCGTGTGAGCCCATGTTGGCAGAAAGTCTCTTCAGCAGCTTGGGAGTCCACTGACTGTCAGAGATCCAAGGGAGGGAGACACAAACTGCTCCACCTACCCTTCTCACTGGACTCCAAGCCTCTCAGGGGTTGATCTCTGCTGATACCTTGCTCCTTCCTGCTTTGCTCCACAACTTTTTCCCATGGTGTTTCCTGAAGGTTCTGGCACCCTTCCCTCAGACCCACACCTGATCTCTGCTTGTCTGTTTGTTTGAGTTTTTTTCTCTTTCATCTAAAACTTTTCCTTCTTACTGAGGTGCTCTGGCAGCTGGTGTCTCTGGTCAGCCATCTTGCCTCCCTCTTGAGTTTGAGCTTTTGAGTGAGGCAGTCTTCATGTTGAATTCTCACTTAACCAAGAGCTAGCTGCTCTTTCTTCCTTCTTTGTTTCACCCTCTCATTCAAAAAATAACTATTGAACATTTACCACATGTCTGATCCTGGTTGGACACTGGGTATATATTTGAGTTGGTTGGACAGACATGGGTCCTGCTCTCATGGAACTTAATATCTAATGAAGAATATAGGAAAATAAACAGAGAAGACAAAAAAAGGATGGGATGCAATCTATGAATATATGGCAGAGATGGGGTTATAGAACCTACATTTGAAGAATTAAAGAATGCTTTTTAAAGGAACTGAAATTTCAAGTTAGTGGAAACAACATGTGCAGAAGTCTTAAGAAAAAGGAAAAACATAGCAAGCAAAGTGTTAATTACATTGAGGGCATGTGAGCAACAGTGTGTTCATAGCTGAGCCTGTACGGGGGTCAGATGATGAATTGTAAAGCATATTATGAAATACAAACTTTATCCTGAGAACACTGGGAAACCCAAAAATGAAATTAATGCTTTTAAAAAATTCCTCCAGAATTCCTTAAAATTCAGAAGCATCTACAAAAATCCTAGCAAACATCATACTTGGTGGTGAAATATTAAATGCTTTCTCCCTGAAGCTAGGATTAAGCAAAAATATGCCCACTATCACTAGTTCTACTCAACATATTGGAGGTCACAGACAATGCAGAACAAGTAAAATAAATAAAATGCACAAATATTGAGAGGAAGAAGTAAAGCCATCTTTTTTGCAGTTGATACATTCTGTACATAAAAACTTCAAATAATCTACCTGCAAACTATTAAAAATAATGAGTGGATTTAGCAAAGTTGCTGGACACAAGGTTAATATACAAAAATCAGTTATACAATTAGTATAAAAAAGTCAGTATAAAAAACTGAAAAAGTCAGTTATACAATTAGTCAGTCATAAAAGTCAATAATAAAATTTAAAATATATACACACAGGCACATCAAAAATCACAAAATACATTACATATAAATCTACCAACACATATGCAAGACCTTCACCCTGAAAAGAAAACATTGTTGAGAAAATTTAAAGAAGACCTAAATAATTAAGAGGTATATGTGGGATATGTATTTTCCTGAATTGAAAGACTCACATTGTTAAAATAATCAGATCTCCTTAAATTATTCAATAATGTAAATAAAATCCGAATTAAAAATTCAGATATTTTTCTTTGTTTAGGGGGTGGGTATTTGTGTGTATCAATTTTGACAAGTTTATTTTAAAATTCATAAGGAAATGCAAAGGATCTTTAATAGCATACCCAAAACAAGAAGAACAAATTTAGAGACTTACACTACCAGGTTTTAAGGCTTACGATAAAGCTATAATAATGAAGACCACATGTAGTAGCATAAACAGATAACCAGCACAGAGTAGAAGGACTGGAAATAGACCCACATATCTATATTTACTTGAATTGTAACAAAATGCCACTGCAATTCAAAGAGGAAAGGATGGTCTTTTCAATAAATGACATTAAAACAATTAGTTTCCGTATGGGGGAAATAAAAAGAATTTTGATCCTTAACTCACACCATACACTGAAATTAATTCAAGATGGATCAAAAACATGAATTTCAAATGTATAAATAATATAGCTTCTAGAATAAGACACGGGAGAACATCTTCATGGCCTTAAGGTAGGACAGGACACTAAAAGCACTAACCAAAAAAGAAAAATAATACATCGGTCCTCATTAAAATTAATTACTTAATCATTATAATCATCACTATGAGAATGACTGGGAAGAAATATTAATATTTACAATATATAGACTTTTCTCAAATATATGAGAAAATGAAAAGAAGATAAATTAGTATACATGTCCACCATAAGGCAAACCAAGGTAAATTGAGTTCACATGCCCACCAACAGACATGTACAGAAATATTTAGCTTTATTCATAAAAATCCTAAACTGAAAAGAAACCATTAATAGATTACATAAATAAATTGTGTTCTATTTATGCAGTAAAATACTACAAAGAAATAAAAAACAATGAACTACGGATATAAACATGGGTGAATTTTACTGACACTATTTTAAACCAAAGTTTTCATACACAAAAGATTATCTACTGTATCATTTCATTTAGCAAAGTTTCAGGAACAGACAAAACTAATCAACGATGATCAAAGACAGAGAAGTGATGATCTCTGTGAGAGAATGGTTTATTGACTAGAAAGGAGTCAATAGGAACCCTCTACAGTCCTGGAAATGTTCCATGTCTTGACTTGAGTAGTCATTACATAAATAAATTTATCAAGCGGTGTCAGTTTACTTACTTTAAAGTATGTCAACGTACATAGTCTGGAAGAAAAGAGGGGTCTTGGGGAAAAAAATCACAACAATAAGGAAATGTAATTTGAGGGGAAGACAAGAAATAGGGATGGAGTTAGCAGACTGTTACAGTTTCAGATTACAGATGACTAGGACTGGGAGTTGAAACTGAGGTAAAGACAACTGATGGATTCAAAAGGTTATTAAAGGGATATAGAGATAAGGAAAAATGAGGACTCAAAGATGACTTCACAGTTTCTAATTAAAGAAGTAACTGCTATTACATTGAATATTTAAGTCATTATCTGAAGTCTAAAAAAAAAAATCAAGCAGGATGAATGCACAGAGCAGGCATCCTTTATTCCTGCTTCTCTTCTTTTATTCCTATTGCATTTGCCTCCTTGAGAGAGGATGTTTCTTTCTTTATGTGCACTTTCACCTACTTTTTGGAATTGAAAGTAAAAAAAATAATTTTGATTGCTCCAATGAATTTGGTTTTAGAAACAAAAAGCCTCTTACCACTATTATGTTTTTAGTTTTATTTTTAATTTGGAAGAATTCTTTACTTGTATTAATAATACTTTCTTTATTACATGCACACAATATATATATTATATATAAATAGATACATATATAAAATAAATAAAATACATATAACTACATAAAATATATTTCACATATTTATATTTTGTTATTTTTCTTCTTTGCCATCTTCTTCTAAAATTATCATTACTTTCCATCTTATGGTTTGGAGATTTTCTCTATCACTGTGACTTTACAATATGTTTGGCATTAATTGATCATGTTTAGGCGAGTTGATAGAATAAAATCACATTAAGAAAAACTTGTTCATTATCATAAGTTGTCAGTTGTTAGATTTTGGATTTATAACCAATTCATCTTATCTCCTTAATTTAGAGGCTAGAGAAGAGATGATAATTTACACTAAAAGATTATAAAATAACTTTTGTTTTCTAAAACATGGAAAAGTTCCTATATACAGCTATTTAGTATAAACTTCTCTTTGGATAATTTTTATGCTTTTATGAATCTGATTTGATGCTAGAAATTTACAGTACATTTAAATTAAAATAAGAATAATTTTGAACTTCTCATTATATCCACCTTTGGTTTTACACCATAATAGCTGTAAGAAAAGTTGTAAAGTTGCAAATAATTACATCTACTGGCACTTTCTTTAGATCCTAAGCCAAACTGTAAATTTTAAAATAAAATTCTTTACTTTACCATCTGTAACTTCCAAATATGCTTTTGTGATGATACTTCCAGCAACATTTAAGGTCTGGCAGATATAATAACCAACATCAGATCGCTGGACATTAGTGATAGTGAGGTCACCAGTCTGGGAAACTGAAAATCGGCTGGATGACTGTGGTGGCTGATAGGAGAAAAGCAGATTCTAGAACCCAGAATGGGGGGGAGGGAGAACGAAAGTAGGTTAATTCCTAGGTTCCAATATTTTGGCATATACAAATATACATTTAAAATATGTATAATATATATATAGTAAGTATACACACATATATGATATCTATACATGTACACACATGAATAAGCTAAATATTCTTTCATCACATATCCACATATATAGATATGTATGCACATAAATATCTACATATATACATATATACACAGGGTTTAATAATATAACATCAAATAAAGCCATTGAAAATTTAAATAATTCTCAATATTGACATATATTTTTATAACCATCAGTTTTCAAACAATACTAGATATATAAGGATATTAGGTCTCATTAGAGTAAAAGTTTTTTTTTTTTTTTTTTTTTTATTTATTTATTTTTTTAATTTCAGAATATCATGGGGGTACAACATTTTGGCCATACACATTGCCCCTGTTCTGCCCGTGTCAGAGCCACAATCGTGGTCATCTCCCAAACTGTGCTCCCCACATCCATTCAGTGAGAGTTTTTCCCATCCCTTCCACCCCCCTCCCGCCCGCCCGCCCCCTGATGAATGTTATTGCCCTGTGTGATGTAAGTGTTCATCAGTTAGTACCAGTTTGATGGTGAGTACCAGTGGTGCTTGTTTTTCCAATCCTGTGACACTTCGCTTCGAAGAATGGGTTCTAGCTCCGACCAGGATAATACCAGATGTGTTAATTCACTATTGTTCCTTCTTGCTGAGTAATACTCCATGGTATACATATACCACATTTTATTGATCCACTCGTGTATTGATGGGCACCTGGGTTGTTTCCACAACTTTGCAATTGTGAATTGTGCTGCTATGAACATTCGAGAGCAGATGTCTTTATTATAAAATGTCTTTTTTTCTTTTGGATAAATACCCAGTAGTGGGATTTCTGGGTCAAATGGTAATTCTACTTTTAATTCTTTGAGGTATCTCCATATCTTTGCCATAGAGGTTGATTAATTTGGCAGTCCCACCAGCATGTATGAGTGTTCCTACCTGTCCCATCCCCGCCAACATTTGTTATTTGGGGATTTTTGATATGAGCCAATCTCACTGGAGTTAAGTGATATCTCTTGTGGTTTTGATTTGCATTTCCCTGATGATTGAGAAGTTGAGCACTTTTTTATATGTTGCTGGCCATCATTCTGTCTTCTTTGGAAAAGTTTTTGTTCATGTCCTTTGCCCTTTTTTAATAGGGTTGTTTGATTTTTTCTTGTTGATTTTCCTAAGTTCTGTATAGATTCTGGTTATAAGCCCTTTATCAGAGGTGTAGCATGCAAATATTTTCTCCCATTCTGTAGGTTGTCTGTTCACTCTAGTGATAGTTTCCTTGGCTGTGCAGAAGCTTTTCAATTTGATCAGGTCCCATGTATTTATTTTTGTTGCTGCTGTGATTGCTTTGGGGGTCTTCTTCATAAATTCTTTGCCTAGGCCAATGTCCATAAGAGTTTTTCCAACATTTTCTTCGAGAATTCTTATGGTTTCATGTCTTAGGTTTAGATCTGTTATCCATTGTGAATTGATTTTTGTGAGAGGTGAGAGGTGTGGGTCCACTTTCAGTCTTCTACATATGGCCATCCAATTTTCCCAGCACCATTTGTTGAATAGGGAATCTTTTCCCCAGTGTACGTTTTTCTGGAATTTGTCAAAGATCAGGTGACTGTATGAGGTTGGTTTTATATTTGGGTTCTAAGTCCTGTTCCATTGGTCTACATGTCTGTTCTTGTGCCAATACCATGCAGTTTTGGTTACTATAGCCTTGTAGTATAGTTTGAAGTCTGGTAGACAGATGCCTCCCAATTTGTTCTTTTTGCTTAAGATTGCTTTGGCTAGACGGGGTCTTCTCTGGTTCCACACGAAGCGTAGAATTATTTTTTCTAGATCGGCAAAAAATGATGTTGGTATTTTGATAGGGATTGCATTGATTCTGTAAATTAATTTAGGTAGCAAAGCCATTTTTACTATGTTGACTCTGCCTATCCAAGAGCATGGTAAGGTTTTCCATCTATTTACATCCTCTGCAATTTCCTTTCTCAGTGTTTCATAATTCTCTCTATATAGGTCTTTGATCTCCTTAGTTAGATATATTCCTAAATATTTAATTTTCTTTGTTGCTATTGCAAAAGGTATAGCATCTTTAATTTGTTTCTCGGCTTGATTGTTATTAGCATATATGAAGGCTATGGATTTGTGTGTATTAATTTTGTATCCTGAGACTTTGCTGAATTCATTTATCAATTCCAGTAATCTCTTGGTTGAATCTTTGGGGTTTTCTATGTATAATATCATATCGTCTGCGAATAGTGAAAGTTTGACCTCTTCTGCCCCTATCTGGACGCCCCTGATTCCTCTGTCTTGTCTAATTGCTGTGGCCAGGACTTCCAGCACTATGTTGAAAAGAAGTGGAGATAGTGGACACCCTTGTCTGGTGCCAGTTTTAAGGGGGAATGCCTTCAATTTTTCCCCATTCAGTATGATATTGGCTGTGGGTTTATCGTATATGGCTTTAATAGTTTCTAGGAATGAGCCATCTATGCCTATATTGTTAAGAGTTCTTATCATAAAAGGGTGTTGGATTTTGTCAAAAGCCTTTTCTGCATCTATTGAAAGGATCATATAATCTTTGTTCTTGCTTTTATTTATATGGTGAATTACATTTATAGATTTGCGTACGTTGAACCATCCCTGCATCTCGGGAATAAAGCCCACCTGATCATGATGGATTATTTTTTGGATGTACTTTTGAATTCGGTTTGCAAGGATTTTATTGAGAATTTTTGCATCTATATTCATAAGGGATATTGGTCTGTAGTTTTCTTTTTTTGTTGTGTCCTTTCCTGGCTTTGGTATCAAGGTGATATTGGCTTCGTAGAATGAGTTTGGGAGGATTCCATCCTTCTGGATATTTTCAAATAATTTCTGCAGTATAGGCACCAGTTCTTCTTTGTAGGCTTGGTAGAATTCAGGTGTGAACCCATCTGGTCCGGGACTTTTTTTTGTGGGTTTTTTTTTGTGGGTTTACTGCTTCAATTTCGGTGCTTGATATTGGTCTGTTTAGAAATTCAGTTTCTTCCTGGTTGAGCCTAGGGAGGTAGTGTGTTTCTAAGAATTTGTCCATTTCCTCCACGTTTTCGTGTTTGTGGGCATAGAGATTTTTGTAGTATTCAAAGATGATGTTTTGTATTTCCATGGTATCAGTTGTGACTTCTCCTTTTTCATTTCTAATTGAGCTTATTAGAGTCCTTTCCTTTCTGCTTCTGGTCAACCTGGCAAGTGGCCTGTCTATTTTGTTTATCTTTTCAAAGAACCAGCTTTTCGTTTCATTGATCTTCTGTATTGTTCTTTTGTTCTCGATTTCATTTAATTCTGCTCTAATTTTGGTTATTTCTTTTCTTCTGCTGGTTTTAGGATTGCTTTGCTCTTCCTTTTCCATTTCCTTAAGATGATTCATTAGTTTACTGATTTGTGACTTTTCTGTCTTTTGGATGTGGGAATTTAGGGCGATAAATTTTCCTCTCAAGACTGCTTTTGCTGTATCCCACTGATTTTGATAACTTGTGTCCCCATTATCGTTTAGATCGAAGAATCTTTTGATTTCATTTTGAATCTCCTCTTTGACCCAATACTCATTCATCAATAGATTGTTTAGTTTCCAAGTTTTTGGAGGAAGATGTGAGTTTCTGTTGGAATTGATATCTAATTTTATTCCGCTGTAGTCTGAAAAGATACATGGTATGATTTCAATTTTTTTGAATTTGTTTAGATCTGTTTTGTGGCCTAGGATGTGGTCAATTTTAGAGAAAGTTCCATGAGCTGATGAGAAGAATGTATATTCAGTGTTATTTGGGTGGAGTGTTCTGTAGATATCTGTTAGGCCCAAATGTTCTAGAGTCCTGTTTAGGTCTTTTATTTCTCTATTTACTTTTTGTTTGGAGGATCTGTCCAGTTCCGTCAGTGGGGTGTTGAAGTCCCCTGCAATTATGGCATTCCTGCTTATTATGTTGTCTAGATCTAGCAGCATTTGCTTTATGTACCTGGGTGCTCCTGTGTTGGGTGCATAAATGTTTAGGATTGTTAAATCCTCTTGTGAAATTTTTCCCTTCACCACTATATAGTGTCCATTTTTGTCCTTCTTTACTTTTATTGCTTTAAAGTTGATGTCATCTGAAATGAGGATGGCTACTCCAGATTTCTTTTGGTTTCCATTAGCCTGAAAAATTGTATTCCATCCTTTCACCTTGAGTCTGAATGCGTCTTTGTGTGTGAGGTGTGTTTCCTGAAGACAACAGATACTTGGTTTGTATTTTTTAATCCATTCAGCCAGCCTATGTCTCTTCAATGGGCAGTTCAAGCCATTTACATTTATTGAGAGAATTGATATTTGGGGTAAATTTCTGATTATTCTGTTGGGTGGTATCTTTTGTTTTACCTCTTGCGTCATTGTGGAATCTGGTTTCTGGGGTTTTAGCCTTTGCATAATTTTACATAGGTTGGTGTCTGTTGCGCTGGTTAGTGTATAATGCAGGTCTAAGCATTTCTTGCAAGGCCGGTCTGGATTTCGCAAATTCTATCAGTGATTGCTTATCTGGAAAGGTCTTTATTTCTCCCTCATATAAGAAGCTTAGTTTGGCAGGATACAGAATTCTGGGTTGACCTTTGTTTTGTTTTAGGAGATTGATGATGTCTCCCCATTCCCTTCTGGCTTGTAAGGTTTCAGTTGAGAAATCTGCAGTTAATCTGATGGGTTTCCCTTTGTAGGTTACCTCCTTTTTTTGTCTTACAGCTCTGAGGAGTGCCTCTTTTGTGTTTACTTTGGTCAGTCTAATAATTATGTGGCGTGGTGAATGCCTTTTCACGTTGACTCTCCCAGGAGTCCTGTGTGCTTCTTGTAGTTGGATGTCGAGATTTCTGGCTAAGCCATGGAAATTTTCCTCTATTATTCCTTCAAATAAATTTTCCAGCCCATGCAAATTTTCTTCCTCTCCCTCAGGGATACCTATTATCCTTATGTTTGGCCTCTTTACATAATCCCATATTTCTTGTATGCTTTTTTCCTGTCTCTTGTTTTTGTGTTCTTTCTCTTCAGCTGATTTATTTAGTGCATAGAAGCTGTCTTCTAGCTCTGAAATTCTTTCCTCTGCATGGTCCAGCCTATTCTTAAGGCTTTCCACTGTGTTTTGTAGATCCTTGAATGCTTCTTTCATTTCTAGGATTTCTATTTGATTTTTCCGTAATATTTCTATTTCTTTGGAGAATTTTTCATTCATTTCTTGCATTTTTCTTGTGGTTTCTTTGTGCTGGGATTCAATTTTCTCTTGAATTTCATTGAGCTTTCTTATAATCCATAAATGAAATTCCTCTTCTGTCATTCTACCCATTTCATTTGGGTTGGTATCCATTGCTGAGGAACTGATAATTTCTTTTGGGGGTGACTTTTCACTCTGATTTTTCATGTTCCCTGAGTTCTTTCGCTGGTTTTTTCTCATCTGGTCTCTTGGTCGAGAGCTGGGGGTGTTAGAGCTAGTTTATGGCCCTGTCACCAGGCCCACAATTATTTTTCCTTGGCAAAGCCAGGGAGAGAAGTAGTGGCCTGTATTGCCTTAGGTGTATTTTAGCAAGTTTGTTGGATCTTGAGTTAACTCTGACCTGTGGTCTTCTCCTCTTCCCAGTGGAGTGTGGTGAGAATGACCTCCCAGCGTGGGCTCTGAGCTAATGGATTGTACTTGAGAATATGAGTCCTCCGCTCTCTATTAGCTAGGTATTCTGTTATGTCCGTAGCAGACTCTGATTCCCCAGTTGGGGTATGCGAAAGCCCTGTGCTTTGGGAGGGGTCTTGTAGCTCCTAGGGGTTACTTTGACCCTGCTCTTCCTGAGGTTCTGGTAGAAACACAATTTCCTTTGGCTGCAGTGTGAGAGCTGAGTTGGGAAAATTTTACACAGCTCAGAGGTTGCTCATCTAGCCACGTGTGGCTGCCCTTCTGATGTGTGTCTCCGCGTGAAACTGGTTGATAGGGGGATCTCCAATTGTGTACCCCTTTTCCACCACTAGACCTCAAGGCGAGGCAGGTGGCCGTCTCTATCCCCAGCAGTCTCCACCGGGGGGATGTTCCCACGGGGAGGGGGGAATAGTGGCAGCTGGAAGCACTCTTGGGTGGCGCGAAATTCCCTATTGAAGTGGGCAGGATTATGGGGAGCTGCTCTGGTTCAGCCTGTGGCTCTTGAGGTATTTGGTTGTCATGGGAACCAGCAGTTATACCAAATGAGTCACTATGGCCAGCAACCTTCAAAATGAGCGATCTCTGGGGTACAGGAGGGCTGGGACCTGAGGGGTGGGCACTAGGACCGACACGGAGCGGAGTTGTCGGAGGCCAGAGCCGGGGTAGCAGAACCAGATGGACGAGCTGCAAACTGTTTCCAATACTCAAAGGTCCCACCTCTACAGTTCCGGGATCTCGTCGCACCTGGAACCCACGGATGCCGCTGTCCCTGGCCACCACAGGCAAAGCCTGTCTCACCCCAGCGGATGAGCCCTGGGCCGGGGCGGGGCGGAGCTAGAGACGCGGCTCACGGCTCCGCGCGGGCGGCTGTAAAGATGGCGGCCGCCGCCAGCCTGGCGCACAGCCGGGCTCCCACCACGCTGGGAGCGCAGTTTTTCTCCGCCGGTAGTTGTAAGCAACCTCTAAGGGCGCGTCCCGCTCTCCGATAAACTCCTGGGCCCAGTCCCGCTGACTTCTAGTGGCGCAGTGCCGGCCTGCGGGTTCCCGCGCACTGTCCCGGGAAGCTGAATCTCGGTCCCCGCCCAGTTCCTCTCCAGCCCTCGGCAGTCTCTGTATATTGCAGCTGCGAGTTGTGTCTGGCTCTGGCACCTTCCTCCTCTCCACAGGGCTCGCCGGCCCGAGCAACCGCTCTGTCCCAACTCTGGGCTTGTCCCTGACTGCGTGTATGGGGAGGCGCGTAACCGCTTGGGGGGCAGGTCGCACTGCGCTGACCTGGCGAGCGCGTCCTTCCCGCGCTCTGGGCTCTGTTGTGCTCCGTGCGCCCTCCGATCTTTGTGAAAATTTTGTACCTGTTTTCTTGGGCTGGGCGTTTGGCGTTGTTTCTCTGTCATTCGCAATGCTGTTTTTGGAGTGAGTGGTCCGTGTTCGCCGGCAGCCGCTGGCGTTCTTCACCTCCTTTCCTGGGAGCGGTATGGTGGGAGGACCCTATCACACCGCCATTTTTTCCCCTCTCCCCTCATTAGAGTAAAAGTTTTACACATTTAACAGAACAAAGACAAAAACATTGCTTCACATATATATGACTATTAACATTATAAATACTAAAACTTTTCACATATAAATAAAATTAAAATTTAAACAAATTCTGACAAATTAAATTCAAGGGTACCATTTTGGCATGACAACAAGCATCTCCACTAGCCAGCCATTATAAATATTCACTAACCTATACCAAACTTTTAACACTTCCATATCTTATTTCTCCTGTTAAATGGTGAGAATATGTGTTATGGATTTTTAAAAATTTATATATTGAATTTAATCAAAAGACCATGCTTGTTAGAGGAAGTGTATATTCCACACAAAATAATACATCATGTCATTGAATTTCATGAAATAAAGAATATCAACTTTTTTTTCTTAACCAAAAAAAGTTGCTTTTTAAAAAAAGTTTTGGTGCCTTTTAACATCTACCATTTTATAAAGGTTTAACTACTGTTCCATGTGTATATTCCCAATGACATAATTTTAAGAAAAATGAGTTGTATTATTAATTTAAACCAAAATTCTTTGAAAATTTGATCTAAAGTTTAAATAACTTTAATGAATCATCTGAATATGTAGCAATAATAGTAAATCCACTGGATCTTCTTCTTATTGCTACATAGATTTTCTTATATAATGTGCATACAATTATTCCTGCTCTATTCAAATATTTTGTTTTTTCTTGTCTTTAACTTGCTCTCAGTAAATTTAGTTCTTTGAGGCCAAATGGCATGTGTTAGAATCAACTGAGTTACTAGCATGCAAATGAGGGCCTATCTACCATAATCAAGTCATTATTTGGCTACCAAAGTGGGAACAAAAGCATACTTATAGCCATGACTCAAGCATTACAAAAACGATCCATGTAACCAAAAACATTTGTACTCCCTTGATACTTTGAAATTAAAAAAAAGTGAACTTGATGGCATTGCCTATGAAAGATTATTGGGTGCAGTTAGTTAACTACCTGTTTGTTATTCATAAGCACACATTAAAAGCAAGACCATGAAACAAAACACCTAAGATTGATTTAAACAAAAATAAAAGAGGTCAGAAATAACCATGTTAAAAACGAGTAAGAATCATTTTTTACAAATATCAGAAACAAGAAGTGAAATGTTCTGCTTTATTAAGGAAAGTAAGTCATTAAGAGAAGAGATAAAAATACATTTTAAACTATTTTAAAATTTTCTGTTTATTAAACTGAAGTCCAACAGTGAACTTAGAGATTGAAAGATTATAAATCTTTATATTCTAGTTTTGATATATTTAGAAAACTCTGGTTTGTAAAATGCTTGAGAGTAGGATTTGATAGGAAATGGTGATCATATATGATAGTTTTCAAAGAATTAGAACATACTGAACTATATTTAACATGACATCTATGTTAAAGAGAATTTCATATAGTTTAATGATTCAGAATGCTCTTAACCTTGTACTTTTGAGTCTCTTGATGCTTTCAGAGAAATCATACTGAATAATTATTATTTCTATTTTAAAAGTATGTAAATCTCTTTTAATATATAATTCCAAATACTTGAATAATAGAATTGATAATTAATTGAATTATGCTGAGAAAAAAAGTGTAGTTTCTTTTTAATGTGGCTGAATTAGAAATAAAGGTAAAATTTGTAGGATAAAACAGTGACTGTTCTATATATCACCCTGTATACCAAAACTAGGTAGGGAAAATTGCTTTGAGAAATAAAACAATGAAGACAATTTTGTCTTCTGTCTCATTGTTGAAATTTTCTAGGGCACTCAGAGATTTCTAAGTTTTCTTAGTGTGACAGCTGTACGACTAAGCAATACATTGGTTTTTCTTCTCATATATCTGGCACCCACCTTTGCTGATTAAAAGATTAGAAAAAGGATGTACCTGACTCCCCTCTCTCCTCCAAAAAATAGCTGGTTGTGGATTTCCAGTTGCTTCACATTGAAAAGTTACAGTTCGTCCCAAGGCAACAACCTGGTCACGGGGTTTCACAACAAAATGTGGAGGTTCTAAAGGAGATGAAACAAATTACTTTAAATCAAAAGCATCTGGTTATTGTCCTAATTGAGACAATTTCCTGATATTCCAAGTACTGCCTTTATTTTATACATGTTATATACGATAGTAATAATATACCAATTCCATCCTTAATTCGACACTAAATTGTTAAGTACATATTTATAGAATGAAATAGAGTTGTTTTGTGAAGAGGTTTTTTTATTATTACCTGACCTTCTAAGATTAACCTCCATATTAAAAAGAATTCTTGAGCTACAATTTGACCCTTTATGTTCAAAGTATACCTGTAATTTGTATGAGTAAATTATCTTTTCTCATTTAGATCTGCTTAAAGGAGAATGAACTTTTAATCATATGCACCAGGACCTCCTGATGTAAGCAGGTCCTAAAATTACTTTAACTCAAAAGCTCCTGAAATGCTACCATGGAAATTATAACCATTTAAAATCTTCAGTCCAATTACTTGAATAGAAATGAATTTAAACCAATAGTGGAGTCAAATGCCTCCTTCATTTACATAGGCAAGGGCATGATCAAACAGAATATATATGGAAATGAGGGCAAATTTGAAACATCTGCTCATCCTGACATTATAAATACTGCCAGCTTTGTCCAAACTCTTTGATTTATACAGACTTAAATGGCCATTTAACCCAGCAGTAAATAGAGTGTCAGAAAATTGTGTCAGTTACATTGAGCACAATGGCAGCTGAAAACATTAGGTGTGCTGATGGAGTCAACCCTGGAAAAAAAAGATGCTTGTTTTTGGGTTGAGACGTGTGCTTGGAAAAATGTACACTGAATATAAGTCTTTTTACCTACTGCTTACACTATACAAATTCATTTCTTATCAGCTGTCTGAAACACCTAATTATTCTCCTCTCTTGTCTCAGTTCAAATGGAGGTAAAAGAACATTTTAAGCCAGACATTTTAACAGTTTATAAAGGACAGTGTCCTTCTATTCCATTTTTAAGACTTTCCCATTATTTCTAACCCTTTATTTCAAAGTATTTTCAGTTATTCATATCAGTCACTTAGGATAACTCCTTAAAGGGAATATGAATCAAAAATTATATTCAGATTATGTCTACAAATATCACTACTTTGCTCACAAGAGTATGATTTCTTTGTTAATGAAGGTCAGTATTTGAAAGGATACTTTTCTCTTGGTTAACATTTTCTGGTCAATAGCATCTAATATAAATATGTATATGTATAATATACATTATATAATATATAAACTTACAGATTTTATAAATTTATAAATTTTAATAAAAATGCCTAAAATGTACTTTATTCTGGGTACTTGAATATATAGGTCATAAAGGAACATTAAAGGTTTTTTAATATGTGTATTAAGTATATATATATATACATACAAAACCTCTTAAAAAGAAGTATATGTAAAAGGACTTAATGATTGCTTGGTGGCAAAACTGAAGAAAGTAATTAGATCTCCTAACTTCCAGATTAGTGTTCTTTCTTCTATACCCTTCTTTTAAAAATTGAGGTTTAGGAGAAATTATACCATTTGACTAGAAAATTATAGGAGACCTGAAAAATCACGTCAAACGCTTTCAAATGTCCTCTAACTTATAGGGAAGAAAACATGAAGTTAGGAAATATAGTTTGAGCTTAATTTGGTAACACTGGAGTTCTAGCTTATAATTTTTTGAAAAAACTGTGATTGTAATTGACTAGCTTACTCATGAATTTAGCAAACACTATCATTACCCAGGTATAATAATAGGCATGTGCATCATTGCTTGGGGATTTTCCTCCAGCACAAATACATACAGAAGCATTCTATTCTTTAGTTAAGGGTTGGAATAATTGATGTAGAAATTGGACCAAGAAATTGAAAGGATTGTCTGGATAATAAACTAAATCCAGACTAGAGTTTGGTTAGTTTCAATGAAAGAAATCCAAATGATTAATTAGATAAGTGGGAGAATATGACTTTCCAATATGAAGGGAATTTGAGCAGGAAAATATAAATGTGCAAACCACTTAGTCAAGTAAAAGCTTCGGGTGGTCTCTTTCCTAAATCTCAGAAGCATGTCTAAGAATGTGTGCCAGAATCTATGTTTCTTTTATAAAGTGCCAGTTCTCCTCAAACCTCAAAGACTTACTTGGGAACAGGAATACAAACCCTTATGCTAACTACATTTATCCTGAAGCAATCCTTCCACACAGGATATTTGCCTGGAAATGAATTTACTATGTTTTGTAGGGATATTCTCAAGCCAACATCAACAGTGACATCAGCCACAAGATACGTCTTAGAAATATAACTTTAAAAAATCCCCTTCTCCATGTATGTTAAATATCAGATGTAGATATATCTCTAAGAAAAAAATGTTAATGGAATAAATATGCTTCTATCTATCAATCGATCATTATATATCTATTTAGATTGAAAAGGCCATTGATCATATGTACCTCCTTGATGTTTATAATGAAATACTGAAATGTTTTTTGAAAGCTACAATATTTAAACTTGGTATTATCAAAAATATATATAATCGTGTTACCAATATCATTTATATTCAGGGTTGAAAATTTGGAAAATTAGACAAAGAGTAAAAAAAGTAAAGCTACCCATAATTCTACCATGCAAATTGGATCATATGTTTTAAAATATTCTTCTATATCATTTTAATGACAGTTTAATAATCAATATACAGATTATCTTAAATTGTTGAACCAATCTCAATTGTTTTAATTTAGATTATCTCTAATTATCATTATTAAAAATAATGGTAAGGTTAACATCCTTCTTGCAAGTATATTCAAGATTATTTCCTAGAGGTAGAATTACAGGATCTGAAAGTATGCAAAGACCTAGAGCATATTAACAAGTATAGTTAAATTGTGCCCAGGAAATTTTTTTTCATCAACTGATACTTTCACTCATGGCACGCAAATTGCCTTTTCTCCCAAACCTCACAAATACTGAGCATTGACACCTCTGCTGAACTAAGAATACAGTCTCCTCCGAACATTTTTACATTAGTGAAGTTCAACATTTTTCTTCACATTACCTGCTGGTCCTCGTCGCTGATATACTATTTGTTGTGGATATTATGTTCATGGGTTTATGTTTTCCTTTTGATTTCTAAGAACTATTGATAGGCTAAAATTTTGGCATTTCTCACATATGTTATAAATATATTTTCTGTTTTGTTAATAGTCTTTCTAAATCTGTTTAGGGATTTTTGTTATTGTATTAATAAAATTAATCAATTTCCATCCTGTACTTTTATGTTTAAATTTAATCATCTATATTTTTGTATGGTATCATATAGTAAGCTATTTTTTGAAATAGCCAGTTTTTGCATCATAATTATTGAACAATCCATCCTTTCTGTATTAATATGAAATGTCACTTTTGTAATACTTGTGTAACTTTTTAACTTAAAGAATAGTGAGAGTTTCTTTTAGGGTCAAAATTATTCCCTGGCATACCCTTTAACATATTCATGTAAAATTCTCTACCAATGGTGTTCTAGCAAACACATAGAATGACTGGACCTTCCCCTAAGGTAAGTTCTTAGAAACCTCATGGCTCATTACTTATACCGGGACAAATGTTTATCAAAGCAAATTTTGATAAACTTTGGACACATCATGCAAAATGAAATGAATCTTACACATAGAAATGAAAATGAATGCAAACACTCCTAAGTGTAAGGCTACTAACCAACAGTATTTTTAAAGACTATGATCGAACAATAGTTATAAAAACTCAGACAGACATGAATTCATAAACATATTTTGAACCAAAAGAACCCTAAATCATTCTCAGGGCACATATTTTTGTTTACTCTCATGAGATATAAATTAAAAGAGTACTTAACCAAGATACTATCAATTATGTTATTATTTATTTCAGGAAAGAAGAAATAACAGGATGCAGATCACAAATCATTTAATAAGACATAAAGTTAGCAACCCCATTACCTTCACTCTTTGTCACAGTTACCCATACCTCCTGCAGACTTTATTCTGTGCAGTCTGTCTTTGTGGCCAATGACAAGTAAGACATGGAGGCTGATTGGTTGAAGGACATGGAAGGGTATGGATGGAAAGGGGAAGAGAAGTTCCAGTCACAGTGACACGGTGATTAGAAGATGGCCAATAAAATGTCAACTTACCAGACCCAACTAAAACAAAACAAAAAAGAAACATGGAATAAATAAAAATAAGGAAACATAAAATGAAACAGAAGAAGTAATAAGATTTGATCAACAATGATCTTTCTTTTAACATAAAGAACACATTAATATTTGGAAATATGGCTCACACTGTCCATGAATGAGTATTTGTTAGCATTTTAAGTATAATCATGAATAATTTAAGAAAAATAAAAATGAATCTTAAAATCTCTACTATGAATAAATGGTAGAACTACAATGGATGATAGCTATAAAATTATAAAACATTTTTCAATGACTTTACATTTTGCTACCAGATGACAGGTTAGATAACTACAGATATGGGTTTAAAAACACTATAAATCTTAGCTGCAAAGGCTACATAGAAATCAAAATTGGGCATCTTAATCAAAGATAAAGAAGTGTTAAATCTCATAACTCCATCATCAGTTTAATTTTTAAAAGGTTTCTGTTGCCAATGATATTCTATTAGACCCATGCTTCTCATACATTAATAAACATACAAATCACCCCGAGACCTGGTTAAAACACAGATTCTATAGGTCAAGGGTGTGACCTCAGATTTTGCATTTCTAATAAGCACCGAGGTGCTGCTGGTCCATGACCATAAGTTGAGTAGGAAGGCTATTAAAAGGTGTCACATTTAAATTCTTGCATATTTTTAATTGAGAAGATTCATAGAAGAGTGTGAATAAATTACAACAACAGAGAAAATTTCATAACCCTATATATAAGTCATAATCATATTACCTGTTTTCAATGCTGAAACATTGGTCATTTTAATATAGAAACCTCAAGTGATACATATTTAAAGTACTGTAAAACAATTATTTTGTTTATTTTAGAAGCAAATGTAATTACTGTTACATTAGAAACCCACAATACATTTTACTCAGATAAATAACTCCCATATCTTTCGGCAAGTCAAAACTGATTAGACTTGATACACATTCCTGTAGTTTAAATAAATGCTAAAGACTGCTCCTGTGAATTAGTATGAAATAGAGACAAAAGTTCTCTTGCATATTTTTGCCACATATGCAAAATTTAAGGATAATTTTAAAACACATTTTAACTTACATGGTCCCTTCAACATGAGTGAAATTATTTGTTTTTAGTTTTCATTCTAAAAAAATATTTAAGAACAATTTTCACTCACTCGTTAGGAAATTAAAAAAGAAAACTTTCTTATTTACTCAGACTTAATGCTTATTATAGTATCAAGAGCGATGCTATCCAGACTGAAAAACTCAGAGTGGATAGTATGTGGTTACATTTCTTGGTAACTTAAAGAAGATCTCTTTCAAACTACAAGAAGAAATATTTAGGAACTACAAAAGAGATGACCTGAAAAACTATAGCAACAGAATTTTGCTTTGAAACAACAAAAAGTTGTGGAATTGTCTTTTGGATTAATCTGTGAAGACAAATTTGGTCTTATTAGATTGAAGCAGTTAAAACAAAGCCTTATTTAAAGTCAGGAGTATACAGAAATGACTCCTAAATATTTTCATATATTTTCAGTAATTTAAAACTCCTTAAACGTTTCAAAAATATACAATATATTAAAGACAAGAAAATCACTGGGAAGCCGCTCATTTAAAATTTTAAAAACATCCTTTTCTTGCTTATAGTTTTTATCAGAAATCGAGCCATAGGAGTAGAATACTTTTATCAATTAAAATCCAATATATTTAAGAACTTCAGGCTAATACATTTGCATATCACACTGATGACAAATGATAATTGAAAAAATAACTTATAGTCCTTTAAGGACCTTAAAAGTTATCTATGAACATCATCTAAGATAGAAGCTTCTAAAACATCTGAGGTTTTTGAGAGGACCATATCTTGCATGATCATCTAAACTTTTAACAACCATGATTATTGGGAAAAGATTCCTCTTATCTAGATGAAAACCTGTTTGTTCACAACTTAACCTCCCTTCCATTTGTTCTAGTTTCAGTAAGCAAATAAAAGCCAGTAATCGTCCACATAAAATCTTTTTACTCACTTGAAGAAAATTTCTATTCCTAACTTTCTGTGCTAAAGAATAAATTATAGAAATTTCTTTAAGTTTTCCCGTATTTCCCCTTTCCCTATGTTTCCTCAGCTTTTTTTAAAGGTCAGGAGCACCCCTATCCCAACTACTTTTTCTTGCTAAGAAAGAAGGAAAGCCTGTCTGTCTCTGTCTCTCATAAAACAATAAAACTATAAAATGTTGCTGAAAGTGACCTTAGAACTTATCAGTCTAACCTTTTTGCACAAGAAAACAGAGAACCTAAATCATTAAATGACTTTCTCAGGGTCACAGATGGTTAACCAAAGACTGGCTTCCAAGACTTCTGACTAAATCCAGGTCTCTGCCCAAATTTTCCTAAGGTGAATCAGTTAGCGGAGAACTATAAGCAAGAGGATACAAAGTATATTTGACTTTACATTTAAACTATCATAAACAGGAGTTTAACCTAAAATCATTACTACTGAAATCATTACTATGTACATATATGAAAATAACTTAAAGAATTCCTCATGATGTTAAAAATGTTTTGAGAACATTTAGCTACAGTTTTAAAACGGCATGAAAACTAATAGGTGATAACAAAGCAGACTTAAAGCTGTTTGAAGTTTATTTTTGCAATAAAGAGTACTGCAATCATTCTTTTAAGGGTGAACCAATTTTAATCATTTCATCACCTGAAATCATTATAATATGAATAAAATTGCCATCTTTTTGAAACAAGAAACAATATATTTTGACAAGAATGCTTTTTAAGGTAAATACAGCAAGTAGGAAGATAAAATAACTTTTATAAGTGAATATATTTTTAAGAGATTAAAATTTGCGACTTCATTTTGTTAACATAGCAACATTAGCAGTATCTCCAGTAACAGCTCTCATTTATGTTTTTTTTATATTGGAGGGATTTTGGAAAGGCATGAGGAATTAGGAAATTCTCCATTAGGCTGAGTTTATATAGAAAGCATACTGTTTTCACCTACATTATGTTTTGGGTGGAGAAGGGGAAATGATGCAAAGTTTAAAGTATATATTACATATATATAAAGTCATATAATACATGTAAATTTTATAATTATAAAATTTTCTGGTGCTTTTTGAGTCTAAAATATAAAAAGGACAGCTGTCTTAAAAAAATCAGAAGGTATAAAAATATTACATAATTGTCAAATAGTTTTTTTAAAAAAAACTGTTTAAAAGTGTGGTAGAATTTAGTCTCTCTCTCTCTCACACACACACAGCCGCTACCACATAGGGAAAAAGATGTCCTTCCTTTTTAGAAATGTGACATCAAAATCCTTCAGATTATTTATTTATTTTAAAATCTTCTGCATTCTAAGAGTGTACATTGCTCAGACAATAGTCTTTGAGTATAAATAGGATAAGAAGCTAAGAGAGAAAGGAAGAGGAAGGAAGGAGAGAAGGAAGGAAGGAAGGAAGGAAAGAAGGGAGGGAGGGAGGGAGAAAGAAGATTCCTTTTATTTCTTCTATCTGCTTGTCACATTCAGGAGACATGCATGAGTCAGAAGAACAATAAATGTTTGGAAAAACACTATACAGAAGCTGGAAGAAAAGCCTTTTTTGGTCTAAAGAATATAAGTTAGCTGAACAGACACTTAAGAAGTCTTCAGATTAGGTCTAATAAATACAGGGACTAGCCAATCTTGATAACTACTTAGGCCAGAAGAGAAGATGATAATGGGCCTATATAATAGCGTGAATAACTTAAATTACAGAAAAGAAGCAGTTAACAGTAAAGGTCACTGAAGCATGAATTGGTTGCCAACTGTGATGTCTTCAGAGGTCTTTAAAAATGGGATTTATTTCCATTTGGCCACAACAGTTTAGATATAACCCTGTCTGGGAAAGGAAGAGAAGTTGAATCTTAAAGTGCTTTCTATGCCATAATTTTAAGAGTACGGACATTCAGAGGCATTTAATATTTTCAAAATGTAATGACAGAATGCCACAGCATTTCTGTCTAAAATAATTTATGTATTCTAAACTTCTAGAATAACTCTATAGATGTTATAGTTAAGCAAATTTATCTAAGATAGGACCAATCTATTAACAAATATCAGAGAAAAGCAGTTTTCTTGATGGGCCAAAATTAAATCACTCTGACTATGGAATTTTTATGCTAATTCATAGATATTAGTTTCATTATAAGTAGCTAAATTCTAATGAATCCTTAAACTGATGTGATTTTTAAATTTTCATTTATAATGCCTTTTGAATGCAGTGCCCAATTAACAAATCCGACAGACTAAAATTGTGAATACCACATTCCAGAAGAATATGAATGGGTGAGTTGCAAAATTTTTTGGAAAAAATACATTTTTATCATTTTTCTTAAAACAGAGGAACACTTAAATTCTCCAGTAGCAAAGCAGTCTGTATTTGAACTGACAAAACCCGGTCACCAGTATGCTAGAGAAATTATATGCATAGATACTCACGAATGATATCTCTAACAATTAAAAAACTCTTAGGATATTTTAATACTATGTATGATTTCTTTTTGGGAAAAAGATTGAGTTTAACATAAAAGCCTGTCATTATGTCTTTCAACTTTTCAGACGTAAAGATAGGGAGATGAGGGGGGCATTTTTAGAATATACTTAATGGATACATAAAATACTATGAACTTTTTGCCTCCACTCAAATATCTCACATTATTCTGTAGAACAATGATTCTGAAGACAATTTTAGTTGCTACAACTGAAATGGGGAGGAAGGTGGAGGGAGGGAGATACTGGCATCTAGTGCACAGGGATACTGATAAACATCCTACAATACAAAAGACAGCCCCCTAGAGCAAAGAATGAACTGGCCCAAAATGTCAATAGTGCCAGGACTGAGAAACCTTGCTGTAGATTATCTATTCAGTTTGAAGCTTACTGAGTATTAACAAATATTAATCCCCACAATATATACAAAGTACCTTGCACAATGCCTGACATATTGTAGGTACACAGAAAAGATTAGTGCTCTTCCTCCTTTTCTTCCTCTTCTAAAAATGTCCCCACTTTTCCAAAAAAGACAGTTAGTAAATGCTGCTATTTACTTATTTGTCTACTAATGAATCCAAGATTCAAATGCTTCTAACCAAGCAACCTATGAAAATATGTGTGCCACATGACACAGGTGATTTCAGGATCATAATTTTGATAGTAATATTTTCCAGATTGGTTTAGTCAGAAACCTAGATCTTTCCTCTTGCTCCTCCTTAAAATCCACAATCCACTACCAAATTCCATAGCTTTTATTTTGTAACTATTTCTCCATTCCATCTACCTCTTTCATCTCTATTGTCACCACTCTGTCCCAAGCTATCCAACCACGCTCACCTGAGCTACTATGTTGCTTTATTCCAGTCCAATCTCACAAAGCAGCCAGAGTGACCGCAATAAAATTAACCTGATTATAGTATGTTTTTGCTTAAAATCCTTCAATATGGTACCACTGCTCTTAAAATAGAGAGTTAAATCCTTAACATTGCCTTGCTGTGAAACACTTAGTGTCTTCTTCCATCACCTCTTCCCCTCCATCTTCCTAACTTAGTCCCATCAGCCATTTTTTGGTCCTTGAATACAACATGCACCATTTTATCTCCAGTTCTATTTATGCTGTACCCCAGGATCTTCCCTCACCTATTTAATTCCTACACAGCCTTTAGATCTCAGCTCAAAAAAAATACTTCTTCAAGAAGCTACTTCTAGATACTAAATCATAACAGAATGCTACATATTCTCATAGTAACCTTAACGTTCCTCCCAGAGCACTTATTATAGTCTAAAATTATACATTTGTGTGATTATTTTATAAATGTCTGCCTCCCAAACTAGCCTGCATGTTCCATGAGAGCAACTATTTTAACCGTTTTATTTGTCATTAATTCTGTAGAACTCACCAAGGTAAGGATGTTAGTCACATTGAATATATCTGTTGAAAGGTTGACTAAATGACAGTGATGTTCCTATAGCTCAGCTGAAAGCATTTGCTCCTATACCTTTAGGACTCCATCTTTCACATTCTGCTGACACTGTAGGTATTTGTGAATATCCCTCTTCTTCACTAGGCTATAATAAGCTCTGTAAAGACAGGACCCATGTCTTATATATCTGCACATCCTTCACAGTACCCACCATACTGTTTTGTACATAGAAAGTGTGCAACAATTTGTTTATTTGAAAAATTGGAATGCCTATTTCTAAATGGTATATTTCATAGAGACTCTAGAATTTAGGTACATGATGGTATAATGATAACATTACTCAAGTGAAAGTTAAACAAATTTGGATCAAGATCCTCTCCAAAAGTAATTAGGTCTGTGATCCTGCATAAATTATATAAACATCCTACATCTCCGTTTAATAACAAGCAGTCACTGATGTTAGCTAACTGTGTGCCAGGTCATATATTAGAAACCCCCTCAGCAACTCTGTAAGGAAGAATTCAATGTCCCAGTTTTGCAAAGGGAGGAAATCGAAGATTAAATAACTCTCTTAAGGTCACCTATCAGGTAAGAAAAGAAGTATTGGAATTCAGGTCTCTCCAGCTCTTAAAATCCTTGCTCTTTTTACTACATTGCATAACTTGTTTGTTATTTTAAGAGAAAGAGAGAGAGAGAGGAAAAGAGTTAAACCCTACTCTAATGTAATTTTAGTTCTGAAATGTTTTGGCTCCATGATCTAAACAAAATAACTTTCAATAAGAAATGATTTATATGCACAATGTGTATATTAGTATATTAAATAAACATAGACACATAATTGTTCTGCTCATATATGGGCAGTTTCATACATATAAAAAGGTTTGGGTGGGGAAGAAGTACCTTATGCTATACTTTATTTTCTCATAGAAACAATGCTGAAATACCCGATTCCATCTCTGAAAGCCATGTGATGCAACATTTTAGGACAATCACTGTAAATGTCAAAGGTAGTGCCAAAGTAAATAATTTGTAAGCCCTATTTATGTCTAACATTCAAAGTTTCAAGAATCCAGCACAGAATTGTATATTTATTCCCAAGAAACCTAAATCAGGCCAGAATTATTTATTATCAGTTGTATTTACTGATTAAGTATATTTGGGGAGAATAAAAAGCCTTAGAAAAAACACAAAAGCACGTCTCATCTCTTCACTAATGACCTAAAAAGTACTTTTTAAAATGACTATTCCATCATCCACAAAATAACTTTTTTAAAAGCACCTTTGCAAAATGGCCTATCTATCAGGTTTAATTGTGCAATGCTCTAAATTCTCTCCTAATAACATCGACCACACAAAATAAATGTCCTAAAGCTAACTTTAACAACCATTTATGGATTTTCCTACCCTCATAAATCTGTTATAAAGCAATTACTCAGCTATATTTTGTCTTATACTTATTTTAGTATTTTCTGCAGGTGTGTTTATACTGGCACATTATTTATCAAGTCATGAGAGTAACGGTTTAAAAGCAAATTAAAGTGCTCATGGTATTTTAATCCATTTTGCAAACTTTAGGTATGATATTACAAAATGTTAGCTTCCAATTCCAAAACAGAATCTTTTTAAAAAACTAAAATATAAAGAATTACTTTATATTTTTAAATTTTCAAAATAAGGCCCAAAGGACACCACCTGCTACCCAATTGTAAAGTGTAACTACTTTAATGATGACCCTGATGTTTGGAATTTGCTGAAATGATTTGTGAATCTACAATCAATGAATACTGCTCAGACTAATTATTAATGCTGTGTATATCTATCAAAATATTTAAAATAATGGCAAGCAAATAATAAAAAATCAATACATATGGATGCATAAATAGTCAAATTCTTAATTATCTTGCATATTTGTTCAGTGTTCATCATAAGAAAAATGTGTCCTTAATATACATAGTCTACAATTATCCTCTTCACAGTTATTGTCTATTAAACAATCAAATATCTCAATCACTTTATGTTCAAACAAATCTGGATAAAATACAGTATATAAATGTGAATTAACTTAGAATTAATTATTTTACATTGAATGTTATGTCATCTAACAAAATCATTCTAAGTATTAAAATTATGTGAGATTGTTAGCAATAAACATTTTTAAATGAGTTATCCATCAACGACTAGGGCAAAAAGTAGTTTATTTCTCCAAATTTCATTCTGAGGCCGAGCAATTTCAATTTTATAGATCCATACAACTCAATTACATATTTCTATGCTGATGTCATTATTTCTGAATGTTGTTTGCTAAAGACAGTTGTTCAGTTATACATCTATATAACTGGGCTCTGGGAAAACCTTACCTACTGTTACGTAGATAAATAAATCACAGTAAAGCTCAGAACATAATGGAAGGCTTATGATGTGCTACTTACTAGCATGGTGCTGTGTCATTATTTGCCTCAGAATCATCTTACATACCAATTATTTCTTGTGCAAAACTGCCCTACTTATTCATTTAATATTTGCCTAGTGCACACATTAAGAGAGTGTTTCAAATTCTCTGTAGGAAGGCCATGTAGTGAATGCTTTTCCTTTTGATTAATTTTTATGTT
The DNA here is from genome assembly GCA_023783475.1 of Daubentonia madagascariensis. Lineage (NCBI taxonomy): Eukaryota > Metazoa > Chordata > Mammalia > Primates > Daubentoniidae > Daubentonia > Daubentonia madagascariensis. The sequence continues at coordinate 14,194,559 of JAKFHU010001684.1, read as the reverse complement.
TTATATCAGTTTGTTTGAAATAACTGAAAGCAACCCAAAACCTTTATGCGTGAATGAAAGAAATCTAAGAGGATGTCACATCTTTAGCAATCACTAGGGTTAGGATGGCTATTTCTTTAAGCTATAAGAACACAATAAGTCTTTACTTTAAGCCTCCTGGAAAAAAAAAAGCAAAGAATTGTAGGCCAAAATTCTACTGGGTCTCAATCAAATCAAATAGCATTAAAAAACCAGCAGGAGTGGTGCTCAGCATCCTATTTACACCACTGGATCAGAACAGTTAGGAGAGGGAGCTATGCTCACAAATCGTGCTCTTGTTAAATTCTGTAGTGGGACTTCATTAAACCTCTTGTCTTGGCTGATGGCATTTTACTTTCAGCCTGCTCACAAAGAGCTCAGGTGGCAATAGTGATTCTTTAAAAGTTTCCATCACATATTGTCTTCTTTAGATTTTCTCTTTACAATCACAAATCTTTTATCCCCATCAGCCTTTGTAGTCTTTAGTTGAATTTTTTAAAATCATTATTTTACCTATAAATAAAAACAAGAAGAAGAAGAAGGAAGAAGAAGAGAAGGAGGAAAAGGAAGAGGAGGAGGAAGAGGAGGAGGAAGAGGAAGCAGCAGCAGCAGCAGCAGCAACACATGCAAAAAAAACCTACAACAAATTCTGTTAAGGATAGCATTTTGAATAAGACTCTTGAGTTCAGTATTAAGAGCAGCCATATATACAGGAGGTGGTAAATATATACATTACATTGAAATAAATATATATATATATATATATATATATATATATATGAAATCCCCAACCCCTGAAGCACTATTTACTGTAGCACTGTTGACTTTACTGGGCTTCTGTGGATTATCGCCACATGTCATTAAAAATCATTCCCCAAAGAATCAGCCTGCTATGTCTTGTCAGAGCCTGGCAAAAGCGTCACACACATATGAAGGTTCTTAAAGTCATCAAGTTAAGCTTTGGAGGTCTCATGATATATGTTTCATCAAAATGTTGATGAACTCACAGTTCTTGACCAGAATCTTAGATTATATAGTAAACCTAACTTGAACCTGCAAAAAAGCCTCTTGACACTATTAATTTTGGCTTTGACTCAAATAGTGACGTTAATGGTCAGAAACAATGCACTATTATGCTGCCAGCTTTTCTCAAATCGGCAATTTAAGGAAACTGCTCCAACAAATGATTTAAATGAAGTCTACATCAAAGAAAGGAAATTCAGAACTGAAGGACCCAGTTTTTTCTCTCATTACTTCTTCTATGCCTAGCTATCATACGAGCTCCAAAAGTCATATGATTCTTACACAAAGATCTCATACGCTGATAGAAAGTTAAACGTAGTGAACCCTATTTATGGAAACCACAAATTCACAAAATAGGCCTTCTTTCCCCCAGTGTTTGTTTTTAAATGCATATTTTTAGAAGTTTATCCCCTACTACTGGCAATAAAATCTACAGTAAGGTATATTGTTTTACTTTTATCCAAATTTTAATTTTATATTCTGAAAGAATTATCTAATGGTCCATTAAAAAAGCCACACACGCACACAGCATGTTACATTAATAAGATTAACATTTATCTTGATTATTTCAAAGTTGTTATTTCACATGTTAGAAAATGGTCAAATGCACTGGTGGACATTTCTTTGAATAGATTATGCCTTCTGATCCATCTTTTCAAGAATAAATTATACTGAAGTTATTGCTGAAGACAATTTATCCGAGTGAATTTTTATTTTCAGTTAATTAAATTGTTTCAATATATGGATTATATTTATGGAATGAGCAGTGGAGAGATTCAATATTGTTCATTCTATCAGGAAATTTAGCAGCTTTGAACATACCAGGAAGGATAATAATTATGTTAAAGATCAAGAGGAATCATGTTAATTATCAATCTGTTTAATCAAAAAAGTGAATTTATTATTTGGGTCTCACATGCATATCATGTGCACAAAATTAATACAAGCAAAAAATATTTTAACTAAATGCACAATTTTTCATTACACTTCACTTATCCACTGTTATCTAAAGCAACCAGAATAAATATTGACATATTTTAAAGCTTTGATACTCACTATTTATTGAAAAGTGTTTATTGTATGTCTATGTAAAGCATTTTGGTAGATGAACACATGACTCATACCTTAATCATTTCATACAGCTAATGACAGGTAGTTAAGGATAGCAAAGGTTCATGAAATAATGATTATGACACATGTAAGACACATCACTAAAATGATGATTTAAATGATTCACACAATGTGCTAAGCATTTCATGTTTGTCAACTCATAAATATCCACAACAATCCTATGAAAGAAGCATTTTTACCCCCATTTTACTGATGACAAATCTGAGACTCAGAAATTTAATAACTTGCATATTCAGCATTTGAATCCAAGTGTGTCTGTCAGAAAAGGCTGTGCTAATTAACTTCTGCCCTACAGAATATTTCCTAACAACAGGGGTAAAAACAGATGCCTTCTAAACCACTTTCCAACAATTTTAAATCTATATGGACAAAAATAACAATTACCAGAATCTGATGGATTTTAAATGCTGTTTTGGAAGAAGCTTATGAGAAAAATGATCATAACAACAATGAAAATTGTGTTTATGTAAGCACTCCATAATCCACAACCCACTTTTATGAAAATTTAATTATTTTATTAATTATCTTAATTTATCTTCCTATCTGCTCATTGATATTTATATTACATGTACACTTTTTTTTTTAACAGATAAGAACAGTGAATCTCGGAGAAGTTAGGTGACTTGCCCAGTATCCCACAACTGGCATATATCAGGGCCAGTAATTAATTCACTCACAGAGAAAATGTTACACAGAGCATGAAGGTTGCTATGATGGTTAATTTTATGTGTCAACTTGATTGGGATAAAGGATACCCAGATAACCGGTACAATATTATTTCTGGAGAGATTAGCATTTGATTCAGTAGACAGAGTTAAGAAAATCTGCCCTCACCAATGTGGGCAGGCATCATCCAATCTAATGAGGGTCTGGATAGAAAAAAAGTCAGAAGAAGGGCAAATATGCTCTCTCTTCTGGAGGTGGGCATCCATCTTCTTCTGCCCTCAGACGTCAGTACTCCCGGTTCTCAGGCCTTCAAACTTCAACTGAATTATAACACCTGCTTTCCTGTTTCTCCAGCTTGTAGATGGTAGGACTTCTCAGCTCCCGTAATCAAGTAAGCCAATTCCCATAATAAATCCCCTCTTGTGTACCTATATATATCCTATTGGGTCTGTCTCTCTGGAGGACCCTTACTAAAACAGATGCCTCCGAGACCACAGTAAATGAGACTAAGAAGGCAAAGTAAACAAAGCGTGCACCCAGGGAACTAACCGTCAAGCAGTGCAGACATTGAAATGCCATACGGGCAAGAAGAGCCTGAAATGGGTACATGAATGGGTGATACCTAACCCACACTGGGATGGGGAGTGTCTGAAAAGCTTGCTGGAGGATGCTTATCTGAGCTTAGTCTGAGGATAGGAGTAATCACAGCAAGTAGAAGATGGGGCAGGTAGGGGTAGGGCCCTTAGACCAAGGAGCCAACATAATGAAAAGCTCAGAGCTAAGCTACATGGTGGTACATGCATGAAAAAATATAGAAACATAGCACACAAGACTGAAGTAAGTGTCAAGACAGGAGGCAAGCATCATCAAAAGTATTTTGTATTTTATCCTGGAGTGATGGGAACCATGACAACGTTTCATGGAAGAAACTAATATAATTAGAATTGTGTTTTAGATAGATGAGTCTGTTGTATGGAGAATGAATTCTATGGGACAAGATGGAGGTGAGGAAACTGGTTAGAGGTTAACAGTTTCACTGAGAGATGATAAAGGCCTGAATTAGCGCAATGGTAAGAAGGTAAGAGAGTTAGTAAGAGAGTTGAGAACTATTTAAAAGGCAACATAAATAGGACTTTGTGGTGACTGATTAGGAGTAAGACATGGAAAAAACAGAAGAGTAAAGGATAGTTAATCTGCCTACTAGCTGTGTCCTTGCAGGTTGCATTGCCCACCACCGATATGGAGAACAGCAGAGAATTCAGCTTCTTATGTCTGGTCTACTCTTATTTTCACTTCATCACTATTATATTCTGTGAATTAATACTTACAGTCTGGGTTAGTAGAAACTTAAAAGCTTAGACAAACCTCTGACAGCTGCTTCTTGTTTTACTGAAAGTTATAATTGCTTTTCAATTCTTAGTTCACTGGGACACTAAATAGGGGTCAATCATAAACTGTAGCACCATAGATATTTCAGCATAATTTCTTTTTTGAAGCATGGAGTTTACTAGCAGCAAGGAAAGAGGCTCTAGGAAACATCCCATTAGTGGCAATTAAGTGAGGCAAAAGACAGCACAGGTCTTTTTTTCTGCATCTGTGTCTCCCTCATTTCATATCAATCTCACGCTTTAAGGCTCAGCCTTCCAGAAGCTGTCACTGGCTAATCAATCCTAATGAGAAAGTGTTAGGCTCCTTCACTGCAGAGTTCGCATAAATACGTATGGGAAGCATCAGACAAAATAACAATACTACAGAATAGGATAGAATAGAATGCACATCCTTTTGATGATTCATTTTAATATTCCTATTGTACGTCAACGATAAATTTAAAGAGATAGCAACATAATTCATGATACCGTATTTTATAGTTTAAAAAAACAGGTGATGAAATTGAGAGACTGGAGTAATTTTCTGTCAAGAGAAGACAAATGGACAAGCACTTATGGGAGGAGACCTGGGACTTCACTGAAATCCTATTCATCTGATAACAGAACATCACCTGATTTGGCAATGTTTTGCACCTGCCTTTTCTTTTAACAGAGCTGTGGCAGAAAGGGCAGAAAAGCAACTGTTTCTTGAGTTTCAAAGAATGACTGGTCCCTGTGAGAAGCCTGTAGAGGAGGGTAGTGGGGTGTGAACTGAGATCTAAATGTATAGCTTCCTGTGTCCGATTGGCCCAGCACTCAGGCCACAAGAGAAATGAGAGGACTAAGTGTCTTTTGTAAGAGAGAAACAAAAATGGGATTGGATTTTCTTAATGGTTCAACTCAGGGAGATAAAAGGTGATTGCTTGGGAAATGGCTGGTGTATAGAAATCCGTTTTCAGTTCAGTTTCCTGTGACTGATGGGACCCAGCGATGGGAACACGATCACTCTGGTGATAGTCACAAATTTACTTTGGAAATGAAATTGTGACAGTAAGAAGAGCTGGTTTATCTGTGAAGTTGCAGGGGGAGTGGAAAGATTAATAATGCCATCTAGTTTGCCCCGTGTAAGCAATGAGTATCGCTGAAGCAAAGAATCATAAGAAATCTTAGAGGTCGAGGACAAATTCAGAAATGGGAGAAATTCAAAGTTTAAACTACATTCTATATGGCTTTATTGTCTTTCTTCTGGGGTAGTGCTTCTCAAATACGGAATGATTTTATAAGCCATCAACATAAATGTGTTAGAAAATAATTTATACATTTTATAGAGTTTGTTAATAATATAATAAATAAAAATATTTTTCTTTCTTTAAAGTATTTTGAAGCTGCATTCACCATGCTTTTTTTAAAGTCTAACTTTGACCAAAGGAAAAAAAAACACTCTCTTTTTTAATTAACCATGAATTAGTTCAAAAATAAAACCAAGTAAAATAATTTAAGTTGACTATCATCTGATTCCAAGAAGAACCTCAAGGCCCACCTGGTAAGCATCTAATAAAGACCTAATGGGTTTAGAATAAGATAGTAAAATAATATAAAAACAAACCTGCGACCATTCTCAAACACCAAGGGGAGGCATAAATTTTAGCAGTTTCAATGACACACTGTTTTAAAACTTGGCAGGGAGCCTCTATGCATCCATTTTGTTCTGGTTAGATTTTATATTTTATAGGTGGAAACACCAGTTCAGAGAATAATGCGCTGCTATCAAGACAGAGCCAGCAATCCTAACCCTTGTCAAATTGAGACATTAACGTTCAAATACAACAGTGTAATAAATCAAAATTGAGGTGACTTGTCTTTTAAAAGATGATTTTTGTTTGTGTAGTTTAGGTTCATAAAGAGAATTCTTGAGCAGGTGTGTAGATGCTATAAATACAGGGGGAAAATAGGAATGCAGACAAATACTAAGTATAAATATAACAGCACTGACAGTTTAAATTAAATTTATAATTAATTAAACTTTGATTAGTCCAGAAAATGATTTAATATCAGGTTCAGGTTAACTGAATTTTCTGGCTAACTGGGAAAAATACTTTTCTGCTGTAATTACTCCAAATAGCATTTTTTTATTGGTCATGTAATGAATATGAATTATTCTTCAATAGGTCAAATTACTGCAGAGCCTTTGAATCTGACAATTAGTTATTCTAAAAATTAGTTTCAATGATAAACCAAAATTGACTTGCAAGGTAAAAAAAATCAAGGTATTCTTTTATTCATTGCCTAAATATTTACAGAGCACAGAAGAAATATATTTTTAATCCAAAACTTTCTAATGTCACCAAATTTTATTACAAGTTGCCTTTTTTCCAAGTAAAATAAAATCTTGTGAATAATTTTTAAATAATCAATATTTTGATTTGATTCAAAATTCTTTTTTTTTTTTGGAGACAGGGTCTTGCTCTGTTGCCCAGGCTAAAGTGCAGTGTGCAGTGGCGTCATCGTACCTCTGCCACCTCAAACTCCTGGACTCAAGCAATCCTCCTGCCTCAGCCTCCCAAGTAGCTGGGACTACACGCATGCACCACCATACCCCAGCTAATTTTTCTACTTTTTTTTTTTTTTTGGTAGAGAAAGGTTCTAGCTCTTGCTCAGGCTGGTTTCAAACTCCTGGCCTCAAACGATCTTCCCACTTCAGCCTCCCAGAGTGCTAGGATTACAGATGTGATCCTCGCCTGGCCTCTGATTCAAAATTCTGATTTGGCTTTGACATTCTGCTGCCCAGGAAGAAGTAATCCAACCAATGTTACACCAGGTATGGTATGGGTTTTAGTGGTGCAATAACTTTGAGCATATTTGCTCATGGATAATCTTACTAGTGTCAGTAAGAATTGTTAAGAAAACACCGCTATTTTATAGAGAGATAAACTGAGGTGCTGAGAATCTTAAAAAATGAAAAACAGTCACTCTTAGAGGTAACAGAATCAGAATTGTGGTCAAATACCCCCTCTTAAATATTTTCCCAAATCAGTAATACTCCATTGCACATAAAATGCAATCTTTTTGAATAATTTTTATTCCCAAATGGTCATAATTTTCATTAATTTATCTAGTTACTTTACAAAACTTCAACATATGTCTAGCATTAGCTTTAATGGCACTAGCACATCCAATAAAGATTTTTTAAATGAAAATATAATGCTTTATATTTGAGAAAAGTTTTTAATAATTTGTTACATAATAAATTGTCACAACTATATTAGTACTTTAGATTTCTCATTTACAACATCAGAAGGAGAGCTACTTATCTGGAATTATCTAAAAACTACTATGTCCCTTACTAAATAATCAATATTGAAATTATACAATAAAGCTATCAATAATAATAATACTCATATGAGTATAGTGCTCCTTATTTACAAAACATTTACTCTGTAACAGACAATGTGTTATATATTTTATAACTATATATGTATAATTTAACTTAATCATTATAAAAATGCTGTGAGGTTGGTATTACTATACCCATTTTACATATTGAACAACTGAGCCTCAGGAAATTTAAATAAACTCTTCTAGGCCATACAGTGGTAAACAACAGAAGCGGGATTCGACTAAATTCTGTCTGACTCTAACGTCCATGCTCTTAGCTACACCATTCTTTGTAACACGCTTCTTCTAGCTCTAGTAAGTCTCAAACTATAAATAAACTTTCTAAAGTTCTTTATTCTTTCTGTCAGTTCTTCAGCAAGTAACTGCTCATTCTTGACATTCATGAACTTGCTTGTTCAAAAACAAAAATAAAACAAATTTCTATACCCCAACCCAGATCTCCTAAATTACATTCTCTATAAGTCATGCTTGATAATCTGTATATTTAACAAGTAACTTCAGGTCAGTTTAAGAAACTCTGTTTAGCCCAAGGTTTTACTTTGCTCCTTTTTTTTCTTTTTAAATACATTTTATCATATTTATTTAAGGCATGCAACATGATGTTAAGAGATACATATAGATAGTAAAATGGTTACTACTTTGTTTCCCTTTCAAACATAGATCCTCAGCTAGCATCATTTATGAATGCCAATCTCTTCAAATTTGATCCAATGGAGCTTACTGTTAGCACCCAGGATCAAAGCCACTAGAAGCTGCTTAAGTTTTCCCTAGGATGTACCTGTGCTATTTCTACCACTGAAACAGAGGTTTGGAATACATATTCATATCTCAAAATTTAATACCTATTTATTAGATAAAGTGCCTACTAGATGTCCAGTATCACGCTAAGCACTGTGAAGAGTACATAAGCAGAAAATCCAAGGAAAACCCTAGAGTCAAGAGAGGAATATTTGAGGACATATATATATTTTTTCAAGTAGAGTCTACGAAGGAGCAGAATTTGGGATTTCAAGAAGAAAATGAAAAAGAATAGTTTTCCAATCAGCATTCTTTTTAAGATGTTAGGATTAATTACATCTGTAATGGGGGTGAACATCAAATGGCCACCCTTATCTAAGGTAATTTTTTCCTCATAATTTCTATCTGCAGCACAGGGTTTGTTTGCCTTAACATTAATTCTTTAAATTAAATACTAATTCATTGTATGAGCGGTGAGGGAGAGGAAGATTATTTTTAAGCTCATACTGACTCCAACAGTGTTTTTTAAAAATGAACTACCATAAAACACAGAAAGAAAAAAAAATTATACTACTGAATTTCTTATTGCAATTGTTTCCTGATACCAAATGGATTCATTTCTGATTAGTTTCCTTTGTAGTAACTAATATTCAATCTCAAAGGAAGAAAAAATATATAACTTCTTAGGTTTCTTTTGAATGTTTTTTTCTTAGTAATCTTTTGCAGTTGGGAATCATGCTACTTTCTTAAACATACTGTGTTTATTATTCAAGCATGTTAAAGATGTTTTAATGGTGATGTTAATAAGCATATTTTGTTTTAATATTGAACAAAACAATATATTCTCAACTATATATAAATCTTTCATAAGTTTATAGAAAACTCGATGCAGTTGAAATGAGAACTTCTAAATTCATTAAGTAGTTTCTGGACTTGATCATTTGTACCCAATTTCCATTGAAATCCAGGCTTAGGGAGAAAGAATTCCATATGGAAAACTTAAGGCTGAATAAGCTTTGGAACTGAGTTTAAAGTTGCAGGAAGACTCCTACTGCTTCACTTGACTAGCCTTAAAAAAAGAAAAAGAAAAAAAATATAGGAAGAAACTATTTTGATTTCAATGTCTACTTCATACACAGCAGAATGGCTATTATTTATAAAAAGCATCAGGCTACTGAGTAAGAAACTTTTAAAACATAAAGTGAAACACATTTTACTGACTAATGTGATAGGCAATCACCCTCTCTGTCATGATTGCCTGGAGATAGACACAGCTTTTCATGTCTTGTATTCATCCCGGCTACTTTCACTCCCTCTGGAGGGCTTTTGAACTTGGATTTGACACCTCTTAAATTTATGCTTTCTCTAAATGTGAAGAGGTTTTCTTTTCTTACTGTGTTAGCGTTACTTGGAGTTCAAGTCTAACTTAGATTAAAGAGAAGTAGTCTTGGCCTTAGAAATTCAATGTTTGTTCTTGATCTTTTTTTTTTCTTTTGTTTTTATGAGGTTGAGCTAAAAACCCCAAAGTGGGACATAATGGCTTTAGAGACAGGAAGGAAATATTCTTTATTCTTTTTTTCTAGTGTAAAAAGCCCAGAAGGCTCTTTTGTACAAAGCCCACAGTAGAAGCACTCCCTCAAAAGCCACCTTTTTTTTCCCTTAATAGCCTTAGAAGAGACAGTGTTCAGAAAAGATGACAACATCAGTATTGCTAACGTTAGACCCAGAAGCAAGCTAAGTGATTTATGGCTAAAACTCCTATTTACTATTTATACTTGTCAAAATAGGGATTTTTTTCCCCACCAATAAAATGTTTTTTAAAGGTCGTTGCCTGTGAAATTCCACAATACACAATTTGTCCCCCAAAAAGAAAAAAAAAATAGGAGAAAGTTCTCAGATAAGACATAGTTAGAAATAATCAGTATGACATCATGTAGAAAGGAAAATATGGGATTATGAGAATGAAAAACATTTGGATTATGGATACAAAGAAGGTGACAGAACCTTTTCTGCATATCAGTTTAAAACTAACTTTCAAAAACCTCATAGCCATAGAATATGGTATCTACTTGGGCTCATATAACACCAAATAATAAATCTTTATCAAAATTATCCAAGTATAAATGCAATTCATTCATTCAGCAAATATTTATTGAGTATCTGTTATGTTACAGGCACTGTGTGCCTAGAAAAAAATTGCAAAGTCCCTACTCTATAGATAGATCTTACATTCTAGAGGGGAATAGAATCTTCCCATTTTTGTGTTATAAATTGTACAGACCCTTGAAAGTGCATGATCTAATGTAATGAAAGATTTGTTTTCCTTCAAAAATAAAGTTTTCATGGCAATAGCTGTCATTTAATGAAAAGATTAGAAGGGCTCTATGTTTGATGACCCAGAGATTAAAGCACATTCCCTTCTTCTCCTTGACGAAGGTAGAACTCTCCATAATTTTGAAAACTTAATTCAGTTTCCTGTAACAAACACTTACAGAGTTCTCATAGGAAAACTGGTATGTTTTCTTTAAAAATGTTTGAAATAAATTACTTAGAGCAATATTTAAAGTCTATATTACATATAGGCTAATAAATAATATTTTCTTCAAATATCAACATTATATTTCATATAATAAAACAACCACAACAACAAGTTCCCCAATGCATACCTTGAACAGTCAGAGTAGCAGATGCTTCAGCTTTTCCAACCATATTTTCTGCAACACAAGTATATGATCCCATGTCACCAGCCATCACCTTCCGAATTTTCAAGGTATGATCATCTCGGATTTCATATCTGATGACATAACGAAAGAAAGCATATTTAAGTGACTTTCTAATTGAAAGAGCTCATCATTACAGACATGATGCTTCTAAGCATCATACCACATGCAGCATTCTTTTCAGAAAATTTAAAACAAAGTATAAAATGTGGCATTCCTCTAGGTCAGCAGGCAGAACAAAAGACTTGTTTCTATATTTATGTGAGCTAATGTATTAAACCACTTTCTAAAAGAACATTTTTGGATGAAGTTGGCACTTATCCTTTATTTCCTCAAACTACTGTACTCACACTAAAATTAAAAGATAGTTATCATTAATTAAATTCTTCTTATATGCCAGACTTTAAGTGTTTTATAAATTTTATCTTTTTAATTCTTATAATGATTTTATGAAATAAATATTAAGCTCACATCCATTTTGTAGATGAGGAAAATGAGGCATAGGAAGGTAAGGTAACTTGGCCTTGGGTCCTCAGCTAGTTTACTGGCAGAGTTGAAATTTGAACCCAGTCTCATTCTAGAGTTCACCTGCCTTGTTTCATCTTCCCTACCCTTAAATGTTGGGTTTCTGCTAAAGTTTCACTTTAATCCTCTTTTCCTCTACATGATCTCCCTTAGTTTTGTTATCTATTATAGTTTATATATTGATTTACCACACCAACATTTTCAACCCCTATTTCATCTAAGTTCCAAATTCACATTCCCAATTGGCTAATAATTAGACAATGCATCCCATAGGTACCTAATAATTAATATGTTATTTTAAACTGTCTTTTCTTCCCCTAACATAAACCAACTCCTTTTCTTAGCATGATGTACCCATCTTCCTTCATCAGCTCTCTATATCTAATAAGCCATCCAATTTGTCAATTTAGTCTCAGGAATTTCTCTCCACTGTATTGCTCTGTCTCCATTTCATCTCCCAGTTCAGACAATTTACGTCTTTCATCTGCACAACCACAAAAATAGTATCCCTGCCCCTAGCCTCTCCCTACAATAATGTAACATCCATACTGCTAACAAAATTGTGTTTTCTAAGGAGTAACCCTAGTCATACTAACCCCTCTTGGCTCATCAACATGCACGCAATATGATTTGAAATTCTTTATTACACAAAGTGCCAAGTAAATTGGCCTCAGTATTTCCAACCTGATATCCCATAACTTCTCACCACATACCTTATGTGCTAGCCATGCTAAACTTTCCACTACTCAAAATATATGCTGTTCTTTCTCATATTTGTGTCTATGGTGTGATGTCCTTTTTCCTGGAATACTCTTCTTTCTTGCTTACCAAATTGATACATATTTTTCAAGACATTGCTTATGTGTTATGTTCCTTTGAGAACTCTCTCCCAATTTTCTTCCCCTGTGCTGGCACAGGTGTACCTTTACGTGACAAAAGGACTTGATAATGTTATTCTGCATCTGTCCACACATGATTCCTTTTGTGAGCAAAAACTATGTCTAAGGCACTGCTGTAATCCCAACACCTACCAGAAGTTCAACACATGTTTGCTGAATGAATGAAAACACTAGAGAAGACAGGCCGCTGGCAATACCTCAAGGCTTTACTTTATTGCCTCATTCCCTAAGGCTCCCTAATTTGTGTATCTCTGCTCCTAGATAATTTAAGGACTTGACAGATATCAAGAAACTCTGACCTCTTCTACCTTACCCTGGTGACATTGTAGCTGAAGAAAAGGAAGAGCAAATTTTAATTGGCTCATGGTTATGTCTTTAATGCTGTAACTTTCTTCTCCTTCCTACCTACTCCCATACAAAAAAATTGGTATTAACTATGTTCTGGCTGAACAGAAGAGAAACCTGCTTAAGAAATATGACATCTTAGAAGAATTCCTTGTGCACACCAGGGTCATGAACATATAGTTCTTATCTGAAAACCTCAGAGAAAGCGTGGCAACCTCCTGATTCTAATTATCTCTAGTATTATATCTGGCCCCTGATGAAGGAGTCTAGAGTAGACTATTCAATGGCACATATGTGGATAGTGATCTGATGACAAGTGTAGAAATGAGGAGTTGATGAATTATAATACATCATTACACTCTGATCTGTACCTGGATTTGGGCAACTCTCCATCATCTTTCCTCCACCGTACTGTAGGCACAGGGTCACCTCGGGCCTCACATTTAAATTCCGCACTGTCATCCACAGTCACTGCCAAGTTACTAGGTCTCTTCACAAATGATGGTCTCTCTAAAATTAGAAAGAGCAGTCTCAAGATAAAATAAAAGATGAACAAACTGAAAAACACTTCAGATGTTCAGTAAGAGCAGATCTATAATTTAAAATATTACTGAGAAAACTATTCCACATAGTTCCCTACTTCTAGCAGCTTCTCCCTAGGTTTGGTACTTCCTCCAAATCCTCCTCCCACATCTTTGGCTATTTTTTTAATCAGGTTGCTTTACTGATTCTTTCCCTCCTCTTTGTAGCCTCCAAAATATTGGTTTACCAATATTTCCTTCTTCTTGTACAAGGCTCGTTTGAACCTGGTATAAAGGTCATTTCTTTCTCCCTTGTATAAAGATACAAAATAATAATGAGATATATTTTACAGTAGGCAGACTAAATAAAATCGCACTTACCTAAAACAGTTAGTTCTGCTACTTCACTCTCACGTTCCCCAACCATGTTGGTACCAACACAAACATATTTTCCAGCATCACTTTTACGGGTATAAGTAATCATGAGCTTTCCTCCTCGTATCTTAAAAAAAAAATTCACATGAACACTATTAAAATTGCTTTAGCTGTGTTTATATGACAGAGGTCTTCATAAGTGAAGATGACTTTCTAAGTATATAAACCAAAGCATAATTATATGAAAAAGCTGATGTGTACTATTTGCTATATTTTTAGGTAGTAATCTTAAACAGAATTAACTCCAAAGGTACAATATAAAGAGATAAAACATTACTTACATTTCTTGTAAAGTTGTTATATTCTGCATAACCAGAAATGTGTGCTTCCAAATAAGCCAAGTTCTTTGATATTATTTAGTTAAAGGAAAACCACAAAAAATTCCATGAATAATTTAGTTAATAAGTAGGAAAAAGAAAAAGGAAAGTCTTAATACCATGTGACTATAATTACTATATAAATACATATCAGGTATAAGTGATTTCAAGAAAATGTATTCTAGCATTATAAGACATGAAAATAAAAATTTCTCTAATTACTTAATTCCAGAGTTGCTCTACAGGGATATATCTTAATTGCCAAAACATAGTAGAACTTGCCATTTCCTAAAAAACATAGATGTTCCTGCCTCCCAAGCAGTTTTCGGAGACTTAGGAGGGAGAGACTGAACAGATACCAATAAATCATCTGGAAAGTCACATTCAAGTACACAGTTGAACATTTAATTAATTGAATCAAATTAATTACAAACGTAAACAGACATACAGTACAAGAAGTAGACTGAAACTAAACATGAATTAAGATGGGATGTGGAAATTGGACTATCTTTACTCAATTTAATACACTTTTGGTGGAGAATTGAGTTCAGTTACCCATGAATATCTATAATGTCCTGAACTCAGAAAGGGCTTGTCAGGGAAAACTTCCAGAATGTTTATTCATGGAGGTTTTGACCTCCCAGTCATTTTGTACAGTGTACCAATTAGATGAAGAAGGAAGGAAGGACGGGAAGAAGGAAGGAAGGAAGGAAAGAAACATTCAAACAAAATTATACACTATGGAGTTCATTGAAACTACTACTTTGTAAAGGCGGGGGTCACACTGTTTCAGAATGCCTAAATTGCTTTATTTCCAGATACCCAAACTAGATATTGCAGACAAGTCTTTTGTTTGTTTGTTTCAGGGACAGGTTCTCGCTCTCTAACCCAGGCTGGAGTCAGTGGTGCAATCACAGCTCACAGCAGCCTCAAACTCCTACGCTCGAGCAATCGTTCTGCCTCAGCCTCCCAAGTAGCTGGGACTATAGACCCTCACCACCATACTTGGCTAATTTTTAATTTTTTTGTAGAGATGGGGTCTCGCTGTGTTGCTCAGGCTGGTCTCAAACTCCTTTAGCCAAGTCTTTATGTGTTAAAACAAATATTAACAGAGAGTTTTAAATTTTTTGTGGGTTCAGAACTTGATTTTTTTCAGTAGTTTTATAAACAAATGACCATGCTGGTCTAGGCACCACTATAAATACCATCTAGATTTTTTTATATGAGTTGTACAAATGATGATAAATGCACAGCCCATGACCCTATTATCATAATTACTCTTTAATAAACTTGAGTTTAATTAACTTGAATTCTTGAGATCCAGAACAGTTTGAGTATCATCAAATCAAGATCCTCCTAAGAAGAACCATTATAACCTGTCATCATGTACTTATTTTTAAACACTCACATAAGCATTTCCGAAAATCTTGAGAAAACAAAATCATTACAGCAAAAGGGAAGGGGAAAAATTCAATTTCTGAAATGGAAGTTAAGTGATCTGAGATGTGGTCCTAGATGTTCCTTTATTGGGTCTATAACTTCGGACATTACATTGAACCTCATCCTATGCCACAGAATCTAACCTTGAATGACTTTGCATATTTAGGAGACCAGTTTATTTCTGAAAAAATTATACAGTAATAGATAAAAGTTATATCAAAATAAGAGGAAACAAACAAATGCTTTAAACATTCTTATTGTTCTAAAAGTGAGTAAGCCAATCTACAATAAAATGTAAGTCTCTAAAAATGATTTTAAAACATATTCAAATATGTAGAAAAATGAGAGTCAAAAGATGATAACATATAAATAATTTCCAACAGCACAGATTTATTTCTACAGCTTCAGTATAATACAGTACTAGTTTACTTTTGCAAATCTTAAATACTGGGGAATGTAAAGTTTTAAATCAACTTGCTTTTGCACACGTGGGGCACCAATTAACATCATATATTACAGCCCAGTGCTATTATATTTTGAAAAAATCTATACAAATGGAGAAGGAGGGGGATTTAGTTAACAAGAGTTATGAGGGGACTGCCAGGAGATCCTCAGACATGGAAAAAATCCAATTGTGAGATAAATGGAAGGAAACAATAGCTGAGGTAGGTAAACCAAAATTCAAAGAGAGCTTTAAAGTCCTAATGAGTTTTTAGTACACATCCCATTACTATAGCTCCAGTTATGTATTCAACTTGGCTCAATCTTGGAAAAAATTTTTAATCCCAGTCTACCAGGAGACTTATGCTTTGGGAGCACATATCTATGTTTTTGGTTTTTGTACATAAATAGAAAAACTGTTTCTGTTTTATAAAAATTTATTTTACAGCCATCTTTTACAACTAAATCACATATACTGTGTAAATTAAAAGTAATCCACCAGGCACTTTACAAATATTTTCTCCAGCCTTTGTAAGTAAACAAACACTAATAACATGTACCACTTTGACAAATTTTTCTACAGGAAATGTTTTTTGACAAATCAAGTACATTGAGAAGCTTTTTCATTAGTATCATGATATGACTAAAAGCATACATTTATCAAAGCTGTTCATGCATATATAATTTCTATATCAATGCACAAAATTAAAACTAATCAAGGCCTGAAAAAAATCCTAAACTTATAAAATATATTTTAATAAGAAAAATGGATTTTTTCTTGTAACAACAGCAAAGATATTTACCACCAATGACTAAATAAGGGCAACTAAATTGCACCTTTGTTCTTCTACTCAAGGTATTCTTTATCAACATTATCTAGGTCAGAAACAAAATCAAAATCAAAGCATATAATTTTTTTAAAATTTTACAAAGATTTCTAAATCCCAGATAATTTTTCAGATATGTATACACAGAAAAGTGAGCATAGGCCCTACACTCTAACTACCTTTTACTATATATGCATAACTTTAGATAAGATATTAATTCCTCTATACTTTTATTTTTCATCTATAAAATGGGAATCCTATTAATACCTATCTCCAAGGATGTTATGAGGATTATATGAGATAAATCACATAAAGCACTTAGAAAAATGCCTGCACCTTATTATTATAATTATACATGACACTATGCATTTAATAATTCAAGAGATATTTGTCTAATCAAAAACAATCTTCCTTTGTTAGGCTAAATCCAGAAGCTTTTAATTAAAATTACAGTTATGTACCACATATCAACTTTTTGGTCAAGGATGGATCTCATAATACAGTGGTCCCATAAGATTATAATGGAGCTAAAAAATTCCTGTTGCCTGGTGATGTGGCAGCCAACATAATGTTGTAACCCAATGCATTACCCTTTCTACATTTAGACAGATTTAGATGCACAAATATTTACTGCTGTGTTACAATTTCCTACAGTATTCAGTACAGTAACATGCTGTAGAGGTTTGTAGCTTAGGAGCAATAGGCTATGCCATATAGCCTAGGTGTACAGTGGGCTATACCATCTAGGTTTGTGTAAGTATACTCTATGACATTCACAGAACAACGAAATTCATTTCTCAGAACATAACCCCATTGTTAAGTGATGCATGACTGTAATTACTAACACAGCTTCCACTGGTTTTGTCAGGAAAATGTGTATTTGTACCAACACAGCAAAGCCTTAAAAACAAGTAATTTTCAGGTTTTATATGTTATCATTATTTTCTCTATAACAGTATTCTTAATGAAGGTAATGACCTCCCCTCTCCGAAGAGATATTTGGCAATGTTGGAGACATACTTGGTTGTTACAACTCAGCACAGGAGCCAGTACTACTGGTATCTAATGGGTAAGGGCCAGAGACACACATCAAATAATTATTTGACTCAAACTGTCAATAGTGCTGAGGTTGAGAAACTTTGTTCTAAAGACACAGTTCTGGACTAAGGATAAATGCTGGATTAAAATAACAAAAAGAAGGAGGGGATAAAATTAGGTAATACAAGAACTGTTTATTCCATTTGGGAAAAATTGCTCAGACTTCCCAGATTGGTGTAAATACCATCACCCACAAACCCCTCACCCCATCAATAACACAATCCCGTTATAAAATAACACATTCCACTCACTGGGCATAATGGTTAAGGTTCCCAAAGTAGATGTTAGAATTTAAGTGGGAGACTAAACAAGCTTCACCAACACTGGGAGAAACTTATTCCCTCAGAAATGAGAGACAGAAATTGATAAAAGTGAAAGAACAAACAACAAAATAGAGCAAATGGAGAATAAAAGATAACAGAATAAAAATGATAGTCTTCAATTTCCATAAATTTAAGTTGATTTTTGCATTATGTCAATGGCTAAATTGAAATGGAGCTATACTAAAGCCATGGCACAAATTCTCTATGGTCACAAATATGGAATACATAGCAGCCTGTTCATTTCAATAAAGAAAAGAAAAGAAAAAATACAGTACTATAATCCTGATTAAATGTAACATAACAGCTTTCAAGTAGTACCTTCTATTAACAATCACCATTTTATACTGAGTCATATAAAAATATCAATTGTAAATTTAGTGTGACTGTATACAGTCTAAATCTTGGTACCCCTTTGTAAAAAACCAAAAATTGACATTTCCTCTTTCTACATAGAACAGAAAAAATATGGCTAACACACACAAAACACTATAAATGTGAAAACAGCACTATTTAAAACAACCTAAAATATTTCTTGGCAGGTCTCTTCCTGCAGCTGGATTTGACAAATTGTAAACCTATCAAAAACTGGTTTGTATAATGCACAGACACAAAGTTAAACACTGAACTGCAGCAGCACAATTTCAATTAACATAATCCAGGTAGTGGAGAAGCAGAATGTGTTAAACTTTCAAACAATATGTTGGCATCTAGCCTATGTCAAAAATTCAAGGCAGAGGTCTTCCTTCCTCATCTCCATAGACCTTACCAGCCCCCAATGGTAACCACATTAGAAGCCCACATTACCATAAGCTCTAGACAGTGCTTAAAGAGAGGCCTCAGCTATATACATACTTGATGAAAGCAAAACAAAAAAAGGTCCCAGTGGTCTTGCTCCTTTTTGGGAAGGAGACAGAGGAGAGATGAGAATAAGGTGGCAAAGAATTTTAAAGTATCAAATGTCTTTAAACTTTGTATTTTTCTTTGCAACAGTCTCAGATTTTAAAAAAATGTTTTAGAGACATTAAGATATGGAAATTCTCAATGCATTTAATATATATGATTTTTATATTCCAGGAATTTTCCCTATAAAAAACTAGAAATCATTATTTTCCTTAGGGATTAAAAAAGAAAGTCTTCTCTCCTAGCACTTGAAGACTTCCCTGGAACAGTAGAAAATCCTACCTTCATCTCCTTTACTGAATTGTTTACTGAGTAATAATACAGAAAAATCAGGTATAAGATGTAGCTTTTCTACCAAAAGTGAAGAGAACCATTTTATATCTCTGGTTAGCATGAAAAAACTAGCATCAGTATTCTTATTTCCAGAATACAAGAAGAAAAACTTCTTGTTACCTTTGTTCACATAGAAGCACGCTTCCTTTAAAAAAAGAAAACCCAGTAAGCTTTTTTGTCTGATCATTCTACGCGGTATACAGATTACCCTGCAATCAGTGCTCACAATCAGAAATAAAGATGAACTTAAAATGAACTCATCGGTATATCTTCATTTTTACCCTAAAGCAAGTCAGACGATTTGCAGTATCTTTTACACAGGAATTTTTTTTCAGACATCACCCCCACAATGTTATCCATACACCTCTAGGTTAACATACTAAACCAACTGGGGCTAATTAACTAGTTTGGCTACACAAAATCTTTTCTGCTTTTAATTACATTAACTTAATGTGACTTGAATTCAGCAGACCAAAAACAAAACCACTAATTATATTAAGGGCTTCAAAGATGATTTCAAATTGCTAACCTCCAAACTGTCATATAATTTATCTCATTTCCTTTAATATATTTTACATTTGAAATGTGTTCTTTACTAGAAATGCTATTTAAAAATACATCAAAACAATGATTAATAAAATACTGATTTAGAATGCTAAGAGAGAAATGTGTTTCAAATAACACAAATAAGACACACATAGGCAACTTCATTCCAATGAGAAATTGTGGAGTACTTAATTTTTACAATTTTCTAAAAGATTAAAGGCTTGAAAATATTCATTTAGGGCTTGATAAGCAAGATTAGCAGGAAGAGCAACATTTCTTACTTTTAGAAATTATTTTTTCTCAGAAAACTTGATTCTTGACCACTGTCTTGTTTTCATACTATTTTGCAAAGTAAGTGAAATGAGAGGTTTTGAATTATAGTTCTGGTGTATCATCGGTAAACAATTCAATACTAACTCTCCTTGGGCAGAATACCTCTTCATAGCAATGCTGTCAACTCTGCCTGGATCTTTGACCTACAGAATAGATAGCAAGCTGTTGTGAACTAGACAAGTGCCTAGCATGGCTTCTTAATGACAATGAGAAGCAGGTAACCCAGATGGCCAGTCATAGCCCCTAGGCATTCTCCTTGGTGAAATCAGCTGCAAGACAGTTTTGGATGGTCCCTAAGGACTCCTTTCAACAGAGACATATGAAGAAGAAGAGTCTCAATGATAAGAGCTTTTATTTCTTTAAAATTTTGAATTAATTCAACAACAACAACAACAACAAAAGCATAATAATAATAATAAACCAGAAAAGACACCTTGTTTGAGTAGCAGAGAAAGTGAGGGGGTGGAATAATACCCATTACTTTCCAATCTGGCTACAAGAATGCTATCAACCTATAATGTTAGGTAGTTCAGATTAAAGCATCCATATCTTCTAATACATACTATCATACCTGTCAAAAACAATCATGCTTTTTTGCATTCTAAATTAAGCAAAAACATTGATGGTAACATAATTATATTATACAAATGACAGACAAAGGATTGGATAAGCAATCCAAAAAGTCTCATAGCAACCTAAAAAAAAAATAACTAAGTAAAAATAATTCATATAATTCAGATATTATATAATGTAAAAGAAAATACAGTATTTCTTATTTCATATTTCTTACTCAGACCACCAGGTAGGTAGCACAATAAGAACAGTTTTTTAAAAAAAAATCATGTCTCGTGTTAAATGATTTCATGTTTTTACTAATTGTGGTTTAATATCATATGCAGGTACTTTATATTTCTGAACATACACATAAATAATTTTGTTGTTGTTTTTCTCTTTATGACCTAAATTTTAATGTAGTTATCAGATAAAATTTTAAATTTTTGGTAAATTT
Organism: Daubentonia madagascariensis; assembly: GCA_023783475.1. NCBI lineage: Eukaryota > Metazoa > Chordata > Mammalia > Primates > Daubentoniidae > Daubentonia > Daubentonia madagascariensis. The sequence goes on along the minus strand of JAKFHU010001684.1, from coordinate 14,173,208 downwards.
CCACCATCAAAAATCACTGATATACAACACCTTACATCTACTACTCTAGTCACCATCAATACTTTTCTTAAGTATAAGAACAAATTTCAAGAAATTAATTTTTATATATTCTATTTGTACTAATCTCATCCTACAAAATAATGTTTTTAAAAATGATATCATATATTCATGACAAAATGATTTTATATTTAACTCTCAAAGCACAAGTTTTATTTTAGATTAAATAAACAATAAACCTGGGTCAGCCAAATCACAATTCTTTTTCCTGGCTAACAAAGTTTATTAAAATTTATTTAATCTTCTAGTTTCATAAAAGCTATTGACTCTCAATTCATTTTCCAAAATTTTTTCAGCTCTCCTTATTCCTATATCATCCTGGCTCACAGGGACCTAAAAGAGAGAGAGAAAGGGATGGAGGAGAAAAGGAAGAGAAGGAGAAGCAGGAAAAGGGAATGTATTTTCAATTATTTCTCACTCAGGTCTCTTGATTAGGTATGATCTGGTTGCACACTGCTTATCCAAAGACTGTTAGATAAAGTTGTCATGTACTCACGAACAATCCAGTATGGACTCATGACACAAAGTAAGAGCATTGTACCCAAGAGATGGATCAAACTAAGAAAAATAGATTATATGCTAATATTTACTAGATTGTTTTTTACTACAGGCTATTAAAAAAAATAGATCCAGTCAGATTTCAAGCACATTGGAGAAAGTATTTACCTTGATTTTTCTAATCCATTCACTAGTCGATTCTTAAGCAAAGGCTATTTCATCTTCTACAGCCTACTTAAAGTGTAAATAATGTTCCTGGAATTTGCACAAAAAATCTTGTGAAACAAAAGGATGCTGAGGCAAGTACATATGCATTGTAAAGAAACTATGAGAATGACAAATTGAAAGCAATCAAATGACCATTCTACAATTTTCTGGGTGACATAAAAGGGACAGCATTAAAGGGAGAAAAACCATATCTTGTTTTAGGTCTTTCAACTGTTCTCTTAGGAGTGGAATTGAGAGGAAGAATAGGCAATTAGGATCTCTCCACTGGTGTTCCGTATGTGCCAGGGCTACATACACGCAAGAGAACATGATCCAATTTCATTTGTTTGCTGGTACAATTTACAATACCATTTGAAACCCAACATGAATTCAGCCAAGAGTTTAAACACACTCGATCATCAGAAAGAAGCAACAAGAGACTCATGCAGAAAAACCAATTATCCCAGTGGGAACGCGTGGCTCTCTGCACAGCTTGGTGAGCTGCCAGCTGAGAACACAGGCCTGGGAGAGTCACTGCCTAGGACTACGGCAGCTGCATTTCTCTGCTATTTCCATTTCTCCTACTAAACTTCTCATTGCTTCCTCATAGCAATTTATAAATTGGTAGTTGGCTGTTTGCTGCTGCAGAAACACACCTATGATAATTTTATTATAGACTACATCAGGAAGAACTGTATTGCTAATTGCAGGCAAGTGGGAGCCACCCTGCAGAGACAAATAGTGAAATTCAAGGGAGAGGATGATTTTCTTTGTGAAGGTAGAAATTAGTACCTTGCTCTCTATCTAGTGTATATCACCAGAGGAACTTTTTCATGAATCCTAATTTTAACAAGAAATAATAAAAAGAAACACAGCCTTCTTAAAACACGCCTATTTTGCTTGCTTAAGTATAGCTCAAAGCCAACAACGAAGACTTGGGTTTGGCATTTTCTCCTGGACACCCATTTTTTTGGCCAGTCAGAGGTACATAGCCTAAAGCAATCAGCCAAGAAAGCCCCCTCTAATTTCTAGTATTAATTGGGGACAGACTACTATTGAGTGCTGATGAAATGGAGAGCAGATGAAACAGTGAATGTTTTTAGCAGATTCCCCCGGTGTCTGGTTCCCAAGTCATTAAGACCAGAACCCAAAAGTGAATCCTATAAAAAGGAGGCAATATAAAGAGCAATTTGGGAATGAAATAACCTTTGCTAGTTATCTCCTAAAAGTAAGAAAGCTGATTGATTTTTACCTCTTTGAAAATTCTAGGTAGATTACATGGTAGTATTCAGCACGAATATGAAAAATTAATTTAGCTTATAGGTATTAAAGTTAATGTATTATTTCCTTCACAGGTCTCTTGAAACAATGTCCTGATGTTTTAAAGTTAAAAACAAAGTCTTATGGACAATTTTCACTTTCCCACAAAACCAGGTTTGCTTTTTGTCACCTCACGCAACTATCTGGCTATAATTCTGAATTTACATACAGTCACTGGTAAGACAGCCTGAAATAGAACTCTATGAAGGAATTATGCCTGCACTCTAGAAATAAGGAGACAAATGTTCATAGTATGTGAGGGGAGAAAAGCTCACTTTCAAACTCTTGGCTCCTTTGACTTACAAGTACACCAGCTGAAAATACTTTTCCAACAGTAAATCCCATTTTCTCTTCACAGGTTCCTATACCTTAGTTCTCTATAGTTTGATCCAGTGTGAGAGTTGCCTTCACCACCAAATACCTTGCTAAGATAAAGCCTTTTCCAGAGACCTTGTATAATTTGTTACTCTTGAAATTTAAACTGACTCATATTCCAAAAAAGATACATAACTGTAGCAGACAAAGTCAAATCAAGTTTGGGTATGCAAGGGATTCTTGGATTCAGAAAGTCAAAATGACCAATTTTACTCTACAGACACATATTTTTGATTTGCAAATATAAAAAAACAATAAAAGTATTTATATTGTTACTTAAGATTGTATCTAAGAATAAATATCCTTAAAATAGCTACAAATTGAAGTAAACACTCATTCACATCCTGCGGTATTTTAATCCCAAAGAACCAAAGAAGAACAAGAAGAGCTTGCAAGTGACAAGCTTATTTGATTAATCCGAAGTTAAGGCTCACTAGGGTACGGTTAGAGGTTCAATATCCATATGGCCAGTTGCTTCACCCTCTTTTACTGATCATGCGAGTATGCTAGAATCTAGCCCACTTATTTAGCAAATTTGTACCTCATTTCCTATGGAACACATGTTCAGAATATCAATAACTTCTGTATCTCCCAACACTACACATGTTAAAATAAAGAAAAATATCTCTATATACTTCCTAAGAGGAAATAAGAAGGCTTATTTAACCATGTGAGAAAGAAAATATAACCTTGGGAAGAAAGGTTACATTAAGCTTCAGAATTAACTACATGTCCTCACTATTTCCTGAGAGCTAAGAATTAACTCATGGACAAATAAGCAATAAAAATAAATGCATCCTGACCATTTCTATTTCTATAGTTATCTGTGAAAACAAAACAAAAGAGAAAATGATCTATCTGGAGAGTGTTTCAAAAATTGTTTGGAGTGGTATTTGGAAAGTTCTTTCTCAATCATAAATGGTTCCGTTACATAGCCAAGACAAAATATACTGAACAGAAATGTAGTGCAAATAGTATTAATAGTATTAAGGGATATCAATGTTTTGTTTTGGATTGCTCCTAACCTAAGTTACATTGTTGGAACGTTGAGTTGAAAAATCAGAATTCTGTGAATCATAGGTTACTTCCATACAAACCTATCTATCTAGGAGTTCCAGCATTAAGGGATGGGAAAGGTTCTGGTAAGAACTTATATCAGTAAGTGGGAAGATTAAAGAGCAAAGAAAAATCAATTTTAAAAGCTTGTTTTGACATTTCTTGCCTCTCTTCTGCATGGAATATATGTTCTATGATGGCAAAAACTTTAAAAACCTATTTTTAGCATTTAAAATGCACAGCAACTACATAGACAGCAAACTACTCTTACAATCTGAGAGATGGAACATACAGAATTCTTATGATTTCAATCATCTCTTCAGAAAAACGCTTAATATTTTAGAATTTATGTTAAAAGCATACTATTTTATACTCTATTGTGGAAGACAAATTCAAATTCTGACCACTTAATAACAAAACAACAAATGCATTTAAATTCTCTGATGTTTAAACAGAAGTTTTAAAGGACTTACAATTGCAAAAACCTAACAGCTGAAAAAAATGATGTCCTGTGTGTAAAACGCCTTTGATGGTTTTCTCAGCAAACACAAAACTGCATCAGTGAATCTGTGGCAAATTTAATAAACATGACAATGTATTTAAACAATGATCTGCATTATTACTATTGTTGTAATTAATGAGCACTGTGATGTACCAACACCTGCAATATACATGGCATTGTTACATGCATTATCTTTAATTTTTACAACATTCTCACAAGGTAGGTACATTTTTCCTATTTTTTGGATGAGAACACTAAGGCTCAGAGAATATCAAAACTTGCTCCATATCATTTAGTAAGTGCATTGGAGCTCATTCTATATGGATTCAAAGTAAATCTTCTATAGAGGGATTTCTATGGGATAGAGAACAAGATCTCATATTTTCTTCACTTCCTATGCCACAAACTGCAAATTAGCAATATCTTGATAAATGCATAGATTCCCAGACCAAATGGCTGGAGGAACTAATAGGTGCTATCCATGGACATCCCTGAGCATGTTAAATTGAGAGCCCTCCTTCCATCACACTCCTTATTTAAACCTGACTGGTCTGGCTATCCAACCTAATTGCCATTAATCTATCTAGTTGTCAGCAGAAAAAAAATGTGCATGTTTACATTTCACATATGCATGTGTTTATAGGAGAAAGGTACTTAGGGAAATATCCTACGTTAGTTCCTCCACAGAGGAATGGCTCTCCTGTTCCCATATAAGCATGTGCATATTATCATGGCATGTTTAAAGTTTAAACAGAATACTTACAAGCTTCCCTAATATAGATGGGGAAATCTGACATGATCTTTTATAAGCATGATGCATAGAGCAATATGGTGATGTGATATATTGGGGTGAGAGAAGAGTAACACCATGAATATGAAGAGGTGAAGAAATAAGAAATAATGGGTTCCTTAGTAAATTGTACTTCCCCATTCAAGGAGACAAATTTCCATTGATTTCAACCACTATGATACATATTAAGCTCAAGAACTCTTGAAATTTTTCCATACAAGATGACGCTCTTAAGGTGACTTAAACATGAGCCTGTTTTTAATGTGATAGACCTTTAAGGCTTCTTGATCACCTACATTTGTAAGATTTAAGAGGAGTAACCTGTCCCATCTGGTAGTAATTTTGTTAATGCACACCAGATTATTTTAAAAGTGTACGATTTATCATATTATCAAATTCTTTGGTCTTAAGGAGATAAAAACTGAAGTGGTCAGATGTTACCAATAGCTATTTGGTTAAAACAACTAGCCTTTAAGCAAAAGAACTGCAGAATCAGCATTAGATCAGAGCAGCAGTCCCCAACATTTTTGGCACCAGGGACCGGTTCCATGGAAGACAATTTTTCCACGGACTGGGGGACGTGGGGGATGGTTTTGGGACGATTCAAGCACATTATATTTACGGTGCAGTCAAACCTCTCTGCTAACGATAATCTGTATTTGCAGCCACTCCCCAGGGCTAGCATCACCACCTCAGCTCCACCTCAGATCATCAGGCATTAGACTCTCATAAGGAGAATGCAACCTAGATCCCTCGCATGTGCAGTTTACAGAAAGGTTCATGCTCCTGTGAGAATCTAATGCTGCCGCTGATCTGACAGGAGGCGGAGTTTATGTGGTGATGGGAGCGATGGGGAGCAGCTGTAAATACAGAAGAAGCTTCACTCTCTCACTGCCCACTGCTCACCTCCTGCTGTGCGGTCTGGGTTCCTAACAGGCCACTGACCAGTACTGGTCTGCTGCCCAGGGGTTGGGGACTTCAGGATTAGAGGAGATAACAGCCTTACCATAAAATTTGGAATTATTGTTTGAGAGAGAATCTTTAAATAAAAATGATAATGTGGACAAGATGGAGATACAGATACAGTTAACCGTAGCTATTTATAAACAATGAGAAGGAAATCCCAACCTCCAATGAAGTGCTCAGATTAAAAATCACTTAAAACGTAAAGGCTTAAAAATTTCTTTGATTTCTGCATTTTAGACGTTGTTTTAAGGAAAGAATGCCTTGTACAATTAGTGTCCTTTTGAACGTACTGCTTTTTTTTTTTTTAAGATTACAGTTTATTTTTCCTTGATGTAAACAGAAAGAAACAAAATGTTGTCTGTGCCCTCATGGGCAATCACAAAGATTACAAGCAATTACAAAATTCAACTTTTTAAAAGCAGAATTTACCAAAAAGTATTCTGGTATCATTTAAATATTTTTGCAAATTAAAGATAAGATTTATAAGCAATTCCTTAAGATACATTTTAAAAATATATTTTTAAAGAAATATTTCATCTGTGATTAATAGAACACTGAAAATAAGATAAACTGGTTAGAACACCATTTTTGAACCCACAAAAATTGTGCCTTTAATTTGGCAAACTACTTTAACCTATAATTAACAAGCTCCCAGACAGTAGTAAAGTCCACAGTCTTGGCATTGGAAATAATGCTGATGATATTTCAAGTGTTTGGAACTGAGACCGGTGAGTGAGTATATATTATAAGGGAAGAAAAAAAGGGAAAATAACATTTGCATGTTAGCTTTCTATGTTGGGATAGCAAGCTAATCTGAAGTTCCAATTACAGGTTTTATCATTTGACCATATGTGTCCTTTCGTAGAGTTATAATACAGTATGCTTAGTATGCTGTATTGATAATTACTTTTAATTATGACATACAACTTTTTTTAGCTGATTAGTCGAATTTCTGAGACACTTTATGCTTTTTGGAGGGTCTACTCTGACTGAAGTGTTGTGGATGCTAACCAGCAGTATGCATCCATATCAGGTTTTGGCCCAGCCACTTTCAGGAGTTGGCAGAATTCCACATGGAAAGCAGCTTGGGCAGATTTGTTAGGCAATAACAAATAGTCCTCTGTGTCATCTAATATTACTTTGAAACTAACATGTGGGTAGGACTAGCTTTTGGAAAAACATTCGAAATTGTTTTTGAGGAAACCTATTTAGGGAAAAAAATCCAGAATGATCACAAGAGATTTAATAGAATACTGATAATCAACATGTAAAAAATCAAAACAGGATAAAACATCAACATTATACAATATCAAAACTGTTTGATAATCAGATTTTTCACATATGTAAGGATTTTAATTCATATGGAAGTTCATCACACTACTTAAAGGAAACTTGAAAAATGTAGAGTATATTGTTTCCCAAAGTCACGCAAGATTATTTGTTGAAATAGAAAATATTTTATCTGGCAATCTTTGGTTTCTGCTATTTTATCTCTGCATCTAACACACTTGCACCCTCTCTATGGTCCTTGAGTCAGTTTACATGAGTTTAAACATACTTTATAAGAGATTATAACTACATGTCTCAAAAGACCTGAACAAAAAAGGGCATGCAGATTATACATTGTAGAGCCCACTAAAGGTATATGTCATATATAAGGAGACTCATATATTTGATGTATGCTTATAAATTCATTAGAACAAGATATACTACAGTTTTACAAGGGTTTGGTTTTCTTTTGTCCACTAAATGTCTAATTCAAAAGGGTTGTTTTAATTTGTGAAGTTAAATATCTCTAGTCTTTCACCTCTCCAAGTTATTAATATGAATGCAGAAAGAAGATGAACTGCAAATCAAGACAGGAGTACTTAAAATAACACCTTACAATAAAACTGTCACCGATAGTCCTCAAAACACTTTCAACTCCTATGGCTTGACTTTTACAATGATCCTAATAAATAGGCAGGGAATATATTATTATCTTAATATTTTCAACAATTAAAAGACTTGATCAAGTTCTGGTTGTTAGTATAGTTTCAAAAAGGGGCTTCAGACATAAGAGATTTTTCCCAAGATGATCATAAATTAAACTTAACTTACTACTTAAATTGCTGTATTTTTCTCTTTTGATGAGATTGTGAGATAACCTCAGATATTCAATCACTTAAGATAAATTTGGATATATTCTTAATAACATACAGAATGTACAGAATACACAAGGCCATGTTTGTACCCAGTGGATAAGTAAGCAGGGAAAGTTGTTCAGCCCTATACATTTAAAATACTACTTTCAATACCGGTACCAAGGTAGTAAATACTGAATTTAAAACACAAAACAAGTGGCAAAATTGTATGAAATGAACCCATTAAAACACTTGGTGGATTTTTTGGTTAAGCTATATTCTGATCAAATTTAAGTATTGTTTTAGATGGGTTGATCAGGTCTAGTTTGTCATTGGAAGAGTCAGAACAGGAAGAAATCTGGTGTTGAGAGGTCTGGCTCTTACAGCTGACTCAACACTAATCCATTATGCAACTCAAGGTAAATCAATTTCCCTGGCTTCCCTTTTGTTCCTAAAAACAAAGGAGTTTGCCTATTCACAATCTCTCAGGTCAGCTCCACCTCTAACACTCTGAATATCTGTAATCACACAGCAATATATTTACTCACATAATTAACCTGTGTAATATTTCCTATTGTTAAGCCAATAAAAACCTTGCTTTAGAAAAAAGAAATGGTGTGAATGATAGCCTCTTTCCATTTTATAGGAGAATACGAAAAGAAATACATAGTTGTACATGGAAATAAGATTAACAAAATCAAATGTGTTCAAATTAGTAATTGTTCTGTTTTGGGTATGCTAGAAGGCATTATTTCTGACTTATATTTCATTCACTTAACATTTTCTCAACAAATATGTATTGAGCTTCTACCATAAGACAGACACAAGGAATACAGCTGGCCCTTTATGTGTCTTATGTATATTAGACAAGTAACATATAAATCGTGATTTACAACAGATTATAAGATACATAGTTGGTAAGAGGAGAAAGAACAGATAATAGGAAGAAGAAATCTAGTATGGGTATTAGGGGTGAGATTTTGATGAAGGCTCCTCTAAAGAAGTTGCCTTTAAGTTGAGACCTGGAAAAAGAGTGAGTTGGACAAAGGGGATATATATATATATACATAACAGGCAAATAGAATAGCATATGCAAAGACTCTCATAAATTGGTACATCAGGCTCTTGGAATCCAAGCTCCTAAGTGCACATCTAACTAAGAATAATGAAAAGCTAAAGCAACAAAAAAATACTCACTGGAATTATGTTTGTAATTGTATTGTCATCTAAAGTAATTTGTGTGCTAGTACTGAGAATGCCTTCGTTTATGACAATCATTTCAAAAGAGTGCTTGGACTTCACAAGTAGATCTGAAATACTTGGCTTTCTTTTTCTAGTTTCAAGGTCCATATATGATGAGTATATGTATAATTATTTAAATAGAATTACAAGTTTGTAGAAAGGTCCAGTATGTTCCTTGGGAAGATACACCAGTCTTTCTCAACCAGTGTTTTGCATCTGAATCACAGAATTTCTCAATTCCCCTAATAATGGTACATAACCAGAACTGTTCTAGATGCGTGGGAAAAAAGTTGATTCATTACACACAGTGCATGCTTTAGGGCATTAGGACTTAAATCTCTTGTGGAATCTGAAGTTGACTACTGCATTGCTCAATAAAGGTGTACGTGGAACTTTAATCTGTTTCTTAATTTCAGTATTAGTCTAAATACTTTACTTACTCATAATGTTTATCCAAACTAAATACTCATGGTAATTCTGTGGAAACTAGAAATTCTCTCACAGTTGTGAATCAGATATAGACAGAAATATAGGCAGAGGAGATACAATGCTAGATCTCTGAACATTTACATGATATTCTTGCTTATTCAAGAAAATTGGAATTGTTATGGCACAAACAGTTCCTGATTATCCTTTTCCATCAAGTTTTTGATGACTAAACCTATCCAGAGTTCATACAGGTATACTAACAACAACAATACACAGAACACCCATTACTAATATGTATAGTGTCACCATTTACAATGACATTTAATGTGTATTTTCTTGCTGGGTTCCCACAATGACACAGTGAACTAATATAGGTATTATTAGACAATTCATTTCACAAATGGAAACAGTGAAATTTATAGAGATCAAATGTCTTTCATAAGGTCATGCATTTAATAAGTGTTGATTCAGAAATTAAAATGTGGTCTTATAACGCCCAAGCCTATGTTTTATTTTACTAATCCACAGTGTTGCAATTGTTAAGTTAGAAAATTAAGATGGTAGGGTAGGGCATAAATTTCTTTTTTAACTCATTTCTTCAATCCCATGACCAATATAATGAAATTTAATTGATGTAACTTATATTTAAATCCTGAACGAAAAGATTTATTTTTTTTAAAGAAATAAAATACATAATGTGCATTGACTCTTTATGTAAGATGAACAGGAAAAAAATCTATTTCTGGTTTACTAACCCAGTTTCCTTTGACCTTCACACGACACAACTACATGTTTATTTTGCAGGAACACAGATTTACCTTCTCAGGGCAAAGGGGCTTTATGACATCAGCGGCATTAAGTATGGTGATTTCCTCCAGGGGAGAGGGGGGGAAAAGGAAGCAAGAGACAGGGAACAATGAAAGAAATTGGAAGACCAGACGAAAGCACTAATCGAAGGAAGGGAGGAGGAGCAGATGGTGTAGGAAGGAGGCACGCGGGAGTTGGAGGGAAAGGAAGCAATTGGCAAGGAGTAGGCTGAATGCCAAATTTGTGAAGGATCTGAAGGGCACTGGGGATTTGGATGGGATGTGAGTCAGCTGCTTTTTACCAAAATATCACACCAACAAGGGAAATCAAAGAAACCTACAAAGACATACAGGAAGCAGACAAGGATTGGAAAAAGAACCGATGACACACTCCATTCTGACAATTCTACCTCTTCAGCATGGGAGTGGGAAGTGTGAAATCATTTTTTTAATGCATAACTGAACCATTCTTCTAACTTCATTAACGATTTTCAAATCTTTAATTTGCTTATGAAAGAAATGATACAGATAAGACCCTTCTATTTATTATATTTAGCTATTTTTTTAATTACCTTGTATGAATATGATTTGTCATTAATTGTCACTCATAGGAAACAATTCATTTCAACCATTAGGGTGGATTAGGGTGACCAACTATTCTCGTTTTCCCTGACATGAGGGGTTTTGTGGGACTAGAATTTTCAGTGCTAACACCAGCACAGTCCTGGACAAACCAGAATAGTTGGTCATCTTATTTTAGGTAAAAACCTTTCTTTAAAAAAGGTTATAAACATGCTTTTTCATCAGGTTAAAACACATTGATGCTATGAATTTTTTTCCACATTTCTCAAAGAAGAATGGATAAAATCCCAATTCAGTTATGTGATAAGTAGATGAAATTGAAAAAAAGAAAAGGTTTCTGTTTGGACTATGGCTTTGATGAAAATAAATAACTTGTAATAAATAAATTATTTCCCTACCATCTGAATTATTTTTTCAATCAATTAAAAAATTTGGAAGACATATAGAATATTTGTAACGTGCTACAAATATTCTATATTTGTAGGAGGAAGGAATAAGAATAAAAAATTCAAGGCACAGCTTATCTTAAAGAATAATACAAATCATTCAAAAGTATTCATGTTACAAAGGCTCATAGCAGCTAAGAATTTCAAACATGAAAGATGAATGCTGTTTAAGCTCTTCTTCTTAAGTATTAAAATGAAATAATTTAAGATAAATGACAGATAAAAGTTATTATGAAGAAAATAATTATGGAATTTCAGAATTGAGTCTAGGCAGAGCTCATTATTTACATTGTCTTGTTAATGTGTTACTTTTTACTATATTTTATTTTATCTATACAAAATTACCAAACCACTACATCAATAATAATTTTCTTTAACTCAATTTCCTAATCATTATATAATTTTTAATTGCTTAATTTTTTCAGCTATAACTTTTGAAACGTGTATAGGTGATAATAGTAGAACCTGGCTAATCCACAATTTGGACTGTTAACTGTAAAGCACACTGTAATTCTGTTGAATCACTCACTGATTAATAATATAATTTTTAACATAAATCCTTCTTTTCCTAAATACCATGTGATGAATTGTTAATTATCATCCTCTTTAGATAATCTCAAATGTCTTTTTAGGGAAGACTTCTAGTCTTCAGAATAAATAATTTTAGAGTATATGAGCTATAATCTTTGGTCAAACTTGACCATTCCTGTGCCATCTTTTATGAAACTACTAAACTTTTCAACTTTTACAGATCTTTATTATGTTGTAGATTTCAATACTGGACATAAAATGCACTACTTCTGGAATGTACCAAGCCTAGTTTCAAGACCACCATAACATCCGTTGTGCAAACTAACCACTCCAGACCCTTGCAAATTAAAGACAATATTTTATAGTGGAAACTAAGAGATATAGTCATCCTGAGTCAAAATTTGCACTGATAGCATATCAGGGTTGTTATATATGTAGCAAAATATACAGGACCCTATAAGAAATGTCATCAGCCAATTTGGAGTTAGCTACTGCATTAGCAAAACTTTTAGTATATATCTGACAGGGTTGTTGTCAGGATTAAATGGGTCAATATATGTAAATTGCTTAGAACAGGGGCTGGCACGTAGTAAGTGCTACATTAAGTGTTTACTATCATCATCATCATCATCTTCTTCTTCTTCTTTTAGAAAATGAATTGACAGATACAAGTATGCCTAAATAAAGGAAATGACTTATTCATTGAGTTTTCAAGTGGATAAAATGAGATAACAGAAAGCACCTAATACATAGCAGGTTCTCAACACACAATAGCTATTGTTATTACCCTAGTAGATTAATAAATTAATAGTGTTCTTGCAATAACCATCTCTAAAACTTGACATATTTGAAAATTTTCAGATTTAAAAAATGAAGTGTTTTTTTCAAATTATTTTCATGACAGATAAGCAGAAGAACTAAATACAAGGCATTAAATGCTAACTTGCAACATTCAATAAACATTTATTTCACATTTACTATCAGGAATTAAAAATTTACAATTGTTTCTGTAATATTCACTTATTAATCTAAAACAAAAGGTTTAATTTTTAGTCACCAATTAGCAGATCTCATATATAAATATATACAACTATCATTTTGTTAATACAATGGTATCAATTTGCTATCTCATTTTTATAACATATTAAAGTAAACCATATAGTTGCTCTTGATTCATTAGTTATCACCTAGGTACTACTGGATACTTTAATATTTTAGTTTATAAACACATTTGTTCTTATGCTTATAATAATCAATTAAATAAGTTTTATTATTTTTTATTTATAAGCCACCCTCCATGAGAGATTGGCTATTTCCCTCCATCTTTAGCTACCACCAAGAGAATGTCCATTTTACAGAAACCCAAGACAGGGTATGAGAAACTGATGCCTGGGACATTGTACAATTGTCTGTGAACCCCCAACCCCGAAACTTTGCTGATTAATAACAAACTTACCTTTTCGCTAGAATAACAACATTGAAATTACCCAAGTCAACAAATATGGAATAAGTGGCAAATTTTTGAATAAACTTAATCTAGAAAAATATTTGTGAAGTCTACTTTAAACTATATTTAACTTTTTCTTTAATTCAAGTATAATTGTAGTTTTGTGATTTTTTGATTTTTAACATTTTAAACATTTTTTTATTTCTAATTATTATGGGTAAATAATAGTTGTATATATTTATAGGGTACATGTGATTTTTTTATACAGGTATACAATGTGTAATAATCAAATCAGGGCAATTGGGGTATTCATCACCTCAAACATTTATCATTTCTTTGTGTTAAGAACATTCCAATTCTATTCTTTTAATTATTTTGAAGTATACCATAACTTATTGTTGACTATAGTCACTTTGTTGTGCTATCAAATATTAATCATTCTTTCTAACAATCTAACTATATTTTCGCAATCATTAACCATCCCCAGTTTATCCAACCCTCCCCACTACCACTCCCAGCCTCTGGTACCCATCATTCTACTCTTTGTCTCTATGAGATCAATTGTTTTAATATTTAGCTTTTTGATTGGACATAAACTTTTTTTTAACATTTGGTGTTAGCTTTTTTCCCAATCTTAACATTTTCTTTTTTCCACCCTTATGAAATATCTTAGACTTAAATGCAATATTTCCAAAATGTAATGAAATAAGAGAAATATAATACTTTTTGTGAGGTATGTGTAAATGTTGTTATACATCAAAAAGAAGACTTCAGTCCTCTAATTCATCTTTATGAGAAAATTTCATTTATTAATAATGATGGCTATGACTAACTCTCAAACACATGAATTAAATCAATTTAATCCAGCCTGCCAGTTAAATTTATTCTATTTCTAACTCTAAATATTCATGTCTAGAAAAAAAAGAACACCAGAGACAAACGTCACCTAAGGCTTCTTTCAAATGATTCTAAGAAATATGTGCCAAAAAAGTTCTAAAAGATTCTCCAATCATGTAGGAGAATAAGAAAATTTTATTTATATATTCCTGGTTTATAATCATCATGGATCTAAAATTTGGCTCGGAATCCAGGTCAGTGTAAGAAGAAATGACTTAAGAACATCAAAAAATACAGGTGCAGCTACAATTCAATTACATATTTCCCCTTTTTGTAGGGTGTGTCTTTGTTCTCACAGCTGGGAGAGGTATACTTTAAATTTTCAACAAAGAAAACCACCACATTAAAGAACTCTAGAAAGTCCTATAACCAAAACTGTAGCAATAACCATGCAATCTTCAACTGCCTTTCATAAAGATATTATGTGCTTTAATCTCCCCTTCATCTGCACTCAACACATTTGGCAAGGAACATTAACAGTAGAAATGAAAAAAAATCATTTGAATACAAAGCTTAGGAAAGAAGAATCACATTAAAATATCTAATATCCAACATCTTTTAAGAATTTATTTTCATTTTTGAAAAAAGGAATTTGAAATAATCTCATGTATTCTGTTTATATTCTAAGTTTTTGTTTTAATTATTCAATTTTAGTTTTGCCGAAAGGAAGAAAATAAAACAAAAACAATTATGATCTAAATAAAAACAGTGATTTTCAGCCTAAACTGCTGATTTTTAATCTATTCATTTTCCTGAATGTATAAATGTGCTTTTTACCTCTAGTGTTTTATCAGTTCCACAGTCATAATTTATACAAAACACACAGATGGTCTCAGAAATAGGAAAAGTTTCAGATGTTACAACTTCCTAGCATATGGAACACTATCGTGGATCATCACTTTGGCAGCATTTAAATGACTTAAATGTTATTTATATATTAACATCTTGGCATAATTTCATAGGCATAGGTTTTTACAACTTTACATTGTTTGATTCCTGATTGGAGGTGGTTCTTATGTTGACTAGAAGCTGCTGATGTGGTAGAGGACTGGTGCTTTTTAATCAGAGGATAGTGTCCCTCTAGATAGCACAAGTAAAGGAAGACTCTATAATAAATTAAACATTTTGGCATAAACTACAAAATTTCATCCAATTCAATATATGATACAACAGTTAGTTCCAAGAATTTTTTAAAAATCTAATTTACTATAGTGATTTTAAGCTGTGAATGTCACAAAAAACAACACATACACACAGGCACATGCACAAATATAATCTTTAAAATTAACAAGTTCTTTCAAAACGCAAGACTAAAATCACCTGTGTTTTTACCTACCATATGAGATACAAAATAAAAAGAGGTGTCTATGCTCTGTGTCTAATTTCTGTCTTTCCAGTCTATCTTGAACCACCAGTTCAGTGAGGTCTTAACCCCTACCACTCCACTGAAATGCCTCTTGTCAAGGTCATCTGTGAGTGACCACCAAGCTGTTAAATCCAGTGGTTAATCCTCAATCCCCTTATAACTTCATCTACCGGCTGCAGTTGAATCAGTCACCACCACCTCCTTAAAACACTGACTTTACTTGGCTGCCCTTCTGGTTTTCCTCCTTTCTCTTGATTGCTCCATCAGTTTCCGCTGCTCTTTCTGTCTCTTCTCCCTGAGAACTAAGCATTGCACCTCATTTCCTTCCTGTCTAGAATCATTCCCTTGCTGATTTCAGTCTTCTGTTTTCAAATAACATGTACACACTGGTGACTCCCATATTCATCAGGATAGGCTATGTTATGCTGTGGTAAGAAATTCTCAGTGACTAAATACAGCAAAGGTTTATTTCTCATTCATTCTACATGTCCATCGTGGGAACACAGAGGTGTGGGGTAGAAAGTTCTGCTATGCATTACTCATGGGCTTGGACTCTTAGCGTGTCCTCCATATTTTAGGGGCACTACCTAGAACATGTGGCTTCCTTGGTTGCATAGTGGTAACAAAAGAGTATTGGATGCTCACTCCAATGCTAGTATTTAATTTCTTTAATTTCCACTCACAACCCATGAAGCTGAAACAGTCAAACAGGTCTGCCCAACAAGCCAGGAAACTGGGAAGCGGAGTTTTTCATCTGCCCAAAAGGAGGGAAGGACTGCATAATAATTAATAATTAATTGTATGTCTACCACAACTTACTTTTTTCCCTAACCTCAACCTCAACTCTGAATTTCTGACTCATATATCCAACTGCTTATTTCACATTTATACTTAGACATCTAATAAGCATTTCAAAATTACCATGTCTAAAGCTGAGTTCCTGATACGTCCCACCCCAAATCTTCTCCTACCATTTATAACATCTCATTTAATGCCATCCCTACCTTTTCAGTTGCTCAGGCCAATCAATTAAGGTGATCCGTTGACTCTTCCTTTTTCTCACAAGCCACATCCGATCTGTTGGCAAATTCTGTTGGCTATTGCTTTATAGTATATCCAGAATCTAACTACTCCTCACTGCCTCCCATCCTGGCAGACTGGTTCAAACTATCACTTATCTCTTGTCTGGGTTGTTGCGAAGGCTCCCAACTGGTCTCCCTGCCTCTGCTTAGAAGCTTCTGATGCTTCTCATCTTACTTAGAAGAAAAGCCAAACTGTTTACAATATTTGTAAGATCCTACACAATCTGACTACTTGTTACCCCCACTCTGCAACACTCTTTCCTACAAATCTCTCCTTAACTTACTCTGTTCAAACCACTGTGAATGTGTTAGGTATACCCCACCTTAGGGTTTTTGAATTTACTGTGTTGTGTCTAAAGCACCCTTTTTCCAGAGACTTGTATAGTTCCCTCCCTCAATTTTTTCATGTCTTTATGTGAGGCATTCTCTGATCAGTCTATTTAAAATTTCAGTCCCACCTGAACCCTAATGAATCCCCCTACCCCTTCACTATTTTTTTAGGACTTCTTATAGTTTAACAAAGTGTATATTATACTTATTAGTTTGGTTTTGTGTGTATATACACTCATACAAATTTCAGAAGGGCACTCACTGAGTTTTGCTTAAGCTGCATTTCCAGTGCTAAGAATTTTGTCATTAATTTGCATTAAACACAAATATGTAATCAGGAAAGTCATGAGGGGAGTCAGCAATAATAATGGTTTTAATATGTTTGAATCATTAAGGTTGGGAAATGGGATTAGATACAATGGTCATTAAATCATCCAGAATATGTTTTTAAGGGCAAAATATTCTTATCTTAATTGTACATAAACTCACAAGGAATCTGTTATCACTAACAAGAGAAACATTTGTTCCTTTACTCTCTATTCCCTTGTGCTCTTGGCTTCATTTCCCAAAACCACTGTTTCCACTTATAGTTCATGTCACCATGTGACTTTTCAGCAGCACTTAAAGGCAGAACTGGGTCACCCTCACCCCGATCCCTAAAATTATAAAAATCCTTTGAGAGACTCATTCTAACTTAGATCAGTACAGGAAAAATGCTTTATTTTCTTTCAAAGTCCCTAAAAGTTTGTCTACCACAACCTTCTCTACTTTTCTCACTGCTCAGTCATCATGCTAATCTGCTAACTGGTTGCTCAGAAATAGTGTAAGCATTTATTAGGTTTATGTGGTCTATGTTATAACTTTGTTCTTCTACACCTTCAGTAGTGACCTTTTCCTCACACATATGTTCTCCTAGGGAACTTTAAATCTTGGCCAATGAATTCACAATGGACAGATATCAGTAAGTGCGTAACAAAGAAAATTGTGAAGGGGAATGTTGAACAATCACAGAATCAATGAGAGCTTGCCGATTGAGGTGCTTTAGTAGCACCTTACAAGACAGGATAAGCGAAGAAATCACATAGAATCACTACTGTCTAAAAGAAAATGCATCATGATCTCCTACAGATCACATAATTCTCTCTTAGAGGAGGAATTTGCAATATAATAATCTAATCACAAAAATTTTATTTTGTAATGAGATAAATTCATCATTAACCATCATTCAGAATGAGATTTTATTTCTCAGAAGTAATATTGAACTCTATAGAACAGAAAAGCAATTTAAAAAAGAGAAAAAACATAAAAAATCTTGAAGTAGCTTAAGAGGCCTTCTGGAAACATACTATTAATATATAACTGATTTTTTTAAAATAAATAATTTTTATTATAACATAGAAATTTTATAAGCTTAGTTATTATAATAATAAGGTAATACATAAAAGTGTTAACTCTAAGACATTCAAAGAGAAATTATAGTTTTCTTTCACTGATCTCTAAACACCACGCATTTTCCTCACTTATTTTCATGTCAACACAGGGAGAGCTGAAATATATTCATTTTAAAAGAAGAATTGAAAATGGGAGCTAATACAAGCCGTATTTAAAAGAACCTACTTCATTTTTCTCTTTTTCTTTGGTGAAGATATGTAGTTAGACCTACAGATGTTCCCTGCTGTTGAATGAAATACTCACAGTTATTCTTTCATCTTTATCATCCAGTGGAGAGCCATCTTTCTTCCATGAAATGGTGGGTTCGGGATGGCCTCGTGGAGGTTGGCATTCCATTACCGCTGGCTCTCCTACTGCCACCATGACATCAGAAGGGTTTTGTCTGAAGTCATCCCGTAGTACTGCAGGAAAAAGATTAAGTCATTATACTCAATAGTGACATATACGGTCCTTATCTCTGAAGTTCAGCAAGAGACATTTATTATAATAAACTACTACTAATAGCTATTGCCATACAGCTTTAAGAATCTATATCTACTTACAGACATTGGCAATTTAATAAAGATATTTGGCCTTAAGCATGCACAGGAGGGATAATTGGATATTGTTCATAGGCCAGCGGGCAAGTGTATTCTGCTACTTAGTGCCCTCACAGCTAGCATTTGGCTTATCTTTAATGTGCATTTCTTTTCTGCCTGCTACCTACATTTTTTTCATCCGTGTGCTAATGATTATAAACAAATCCACTTTGTACCTCGGGATAATGCTTTCTGTAATTTTACATACACATACAAATAAAAATATTAAAAGAAGAAATAAAGATGCTTCCAAACATGCATTTAATTGAGAGATATTTTATAGATATTTAAAATTAATGGATAAGATTATATAATCATTGTAATTTAAATATATATATAAAATATATTTTATATATATAATATATTTATATATATTTTCATTGTAAAAACTTTAGACATGTCTAGAAAGAGACTACATTCAAAATCATTGTGTTTTTCCGTTATCGCTGAGAATGTTAGAAGGTACCAATAATCATAACAGCACTGCTACCAACAGCATCAAGTTTTACATTCTAAATTGTTGCTTTTGGGGGTTTTTTTGGTATAAATTATCTTATTTAATCTTTAAATCTATTCAGAATGAGAGAGATTATTAATCCTATTTATACTACTCATCCTATATTTTAGAGGAGAAAGCAATTCATTACTATAATCTCAACTGGATACTAATATATAGGTTACTAAGTATGGAATATCCAATTTCCTTAAGTACTAAATTTAACAGTTGATATCTCTGATATTTCACTTTGATACTTCTTTTTTTTTTTTTTTTTTAATTGTGAAGGTACATCCTCATTCTTTCAACTACACTTTTTGGCTTGTGATTATCTTTCAAAAAAATTTTTTAGAGTAATTTTTGTGAAACCATGGATAAGACAAAAATTCCTGTTATTTTTTAATATGAATTCTGTGGTGGAACCAATGCAGCACAGACATCTCAAAATATCAACGCAGTGTTTGGGAAGGATGTGGCTGATGAATGCACAGTACACCAATAGTTTGAGAAATTCCATTCTGGTGATTTTAATCTTGAAAATGAGCCATGTGGGTGATCTGAGACTAAGATGGATAATGATAAGCTAAAAGCTGTAGTGGAAGCAAATCCATCTCAACCTATGTGTGAATTAGCAGCAAGGTTTGGCATTACTATTCCAACAATATTGGACCATTTGAAACAAATGGGCAAGGTAAAGAAGCTGGATAGATGGGTTCCACATGAATTAAATGAGTATCAGAAGAGAAATCGTCTCGAAGCTTGCCTTTCTTTGCTGTCACAACATAAAAGAGAACCATTTCTATACCGTATTGTTACACGTGATGAAAAATGGATTATTTTTGACAAATCACAAGCGTTCGGCACAAGGGTTGGATAAAGATGAAGTGTGAAACACAGTCTAAAACTGAATATTCATCAAACAAAGCTAATGGTGTCAGTTTGGTGGTCCAGAGCTGGTATTATCCACTACAGCTTCATGAAACCTGGGCAATCGATTACAGCGGATGTCTATGGCACCCAATTAGATGAAATCATGAGGATGCTTGCGAGTAAGCAGCCAAGGTTGGTCAACAGAGACAGGCCAATACTTTTGCAAGACCACATGTCACAAAAAACAACGCTGCTCAAACTACAGAATCTGGACTTGGAAACTCTCTGTCATCCACCATATTCACCAGACCTTGCACCAAGTGACTACCACTTCTTCCAGGCTTTGGACCACTTCTAGCAAAGAAAAAATATCCAATTCTCAGCAAGCCGTGGAAAACACCTTTCACTTTTTCATTGCCACTCGCTCTCCAGGCTTCTTTGCTGCTGGCATAAGCAAGCTACTGCTAAGATGACAAAACGTGTCGATAGTTTACGCACATACTTTGATTAGTTGCACTGCTTCTTCTTTGAGATATAATAAACTTTTGATTTGAAATCAGACATTTCATATTTAATGACTTATTATATTAACATACTGTAAAACAAGCAGTGTTACACACTTTGTAACTGTTGGAATAAAAATGTGGAAAATAATCCAATTATATATTCCAAAAATAGTTCATACAGTAAAATTGTCCTCACTATCTTGATCACATCAAGAGATCATGAATTATTTGGCATCAGTTAGTCTTAAATCACAACTCTGTTGTTTACTACACATGCAATGTTGAACACATTACTTAATATCTTTGTTTTCCTATTTACAAAACAAGGATGGAAATTACATATTTCAATACAAAGTCCAATAAGTAGTTATCTTTTTTCCACCTCATTTTCCTTGATCGAGTATGTAATAAAATGTGAACCATTTTAGTAACCTGATTTACGATAGTACTTAAAATGCTTATTGTTATTGTTGTATGTTAAGCGCATTGATTTGGAGTGATAAACATTATTTGCCTTTTAAAATCTATTGAATTTAATATTTGATATTATAATTTTGGACTTGGATGGATGTCTTTCCATTCCAATGGTATTAAAAATGCTTTCATGGATGAAGTACTACAATGTAAAAAACTTATGGTCAAACTGTTATTTCAAAAATCACTCTTCAACTTTGGTTTCCAAACCTCAAACAAGTTTACAGGCTTACAAAAACCTATATTTTTGTCTTTCAATTCTTTACTTTTCCTTCCTCACTACCAACTAAGTAGGTACATACATCTGAGTAAGGTATAACATCCACTCAAAGAAAACCCCATTTTAAAATTTGCATACTAAGACAACTTGGATACAGTGTGACAATGTTAACTCTTGGAAAATACTGCTTCAAAGAGGAGACTTTTTTCCTTATCTTTGCAAAAAACAGTAAAAGGAAAAAGCAAAGGAAATCTGATTGCCAAACTGTTGTAATTCTAACTTCAATACTATTCACTATTAATAAAATATATAGACACTGAAAACTCCAGCTACTGTTACCCCATAATAAAAGAACAGAGTATGAAGACTTTCACTATTTATAAACTTATATTATTATTAGGTGTTAAGAATGTACCACAAATAAAATGTAAGACTTATAGAAAAAGCAAATGAATGGATCTTAACAAGCATATGTGCCATTGCTGGATCACATTCTTAATCTATGATAACACATCTGTAAAGTTTTAACACCCTTGAAACACCCAGAAGTAAAATACTTTTCAATAAAAATAAATAATTTGAACAATTTTTCTATGTGGTAACCTTAAAACCAACTTGGTAATACTATATTTTATTTACAAATTGAGATCATGTCTCAAATAAACCAATGAATAATAAAATGTCTTACAAAAATATCTAAGGTCTAAGTCAGATAACTAAAGTTTTTTCCCCATTTATTATGTTACTTGGCCTTTTACAGTATATAATGAAAAGCTAACAAAATGTAATCCATTAAAAATTGTTGCTTAGATAATGCTCATTCAATTATTTTTGCAGCTGTAAAGCATAAAACTCAAGTACTGCCCATGGCTATGGGCAATCCTGCATAAAGTTATGAATTTAAGATTTTTTTCTCCCTTCTATAAGAGTAACTTTTCCTTCTTTTACCTGTCCTGAACATTTCTTTTTGGGGAAAAATAGTATGTATCACATTATAAAATGATATGAACTTTTAGTTAAATTGTCCAAATTTCTTAATTCATGTGTATTTTTAAGCCATTATAATAAAAATCAAATATAATCGGCAGCATCTTGGCAGAAAAACCAATGGTATCCATACGTATTCCCAAATATGGATCTTTTTAAAAAACTCTCCTTTTCTCCTCTAACATGTCTATTAATTAAAGTGTATATTTTTAAATGTTTCTTGATTTAAATAGTACCAAATTTTAAAATTTGAAACTAAAGTTTCAAAAAGAAGGTTTAATATTAATTTGAAAAAAACAAGTTGCATATATAGTGTATCCAAGTAGATATCACCTAAAAAGGTATTAAACCACAGTTGACCCTAATACTATAACACTATCATATTTCTTCCATATTTATGTAGTTTTATTTTATAATATGTGTATGGGTTGCTTCACACAATTTGACTCAACAGCTTTTCATTTTTTTCACTCTGTTAAATTAGAGAAAACATAAATTTCATTGATTCTTTAAATCCTGTGAGTTTTGTCTTTTAAAAAAATGGCTAACTATTTAATAAAATTAATCTTTCAAAACAAAACAAAGCACATAATCATTTGTCTTTCTGAAAAGCTTTATATCAATTTTAATACAATTCTCAAAATAAGTAAATATGTTTTCAGATAAGAATTCTAAAATTCAGTGGCATCTTTGCAACTTATCTGGGTAATGTTAAGATAGGGGGCAAGCCAGGCATGGTGTTTCATGCCTGTAATCCTAGCACTATGTGAGGCAGAGGCAGGAGGATCCCTCCAGACCAGGAGATTGAGCCCAGCCTGGGCAACAGTGAGACCCTGTCTCTACAAAAAATAAAGAAATTAGCTGGGCATGGTGGTGCCCACCTATAGTCCTAGCGACTTGGGAGGCTGAGGCAGGAGGATCGCTTGAGCCCAGGAGTTTGAGGTTGCAGTGAGCTATGATGACACCATTGCACTCTAGCCTTGGTGACAGAGTGAGACCCTGCTTCAAAAGAAAAAAAAAAGAAAAAAAAGAAAAAAATATAGGGGAAAGCAGGAAAAAAAATGTTAAACAGAAACTGTTCCAAGTATTATGGAGGCTTTAATATTTGTAAAATACTCTTTAAGAGCATTGCTGAAAATTTTAAAACTGAAACATAACATGAGAGAATAGGCAGAGGTCTTTGACAACATCTAATCCATCCCATAAATAGAGGCAACTTAGTCTCAGGAAATTTTGCCACTATTTATCAGAAAGAGACCAGAGGAAAACACAGGTATCCTGATTTTTAATGCAGTGCCTTTGCCTTCTTCTTTTCTTTATTTTTTTTGAGACAGACTCTCGCTTTGCGCCTGGGGCTAGAGTGCAGTGGTGTCATCATCATCATAGCTCACTACAACCTCAAACTCCCAGGCTCAAGTGATCCTCCTCCTGCCTCAGCCTCCTGAGTAGCTGGGACTACAGGAGGGCACCACCATGCCCGGCTAATTTTTATTTCTTTCTTTTTTTTTTTTTTTCCTGTAGACACAGGGTCTTGCTCTTGCACAGGCTGGTCTCGAACTCCCGGTCTCAAGCAATCCTCCCGCCTCGGCCTCCCAAGGTGCTAGGATTATAAGCATGAACCACCTCGCTCAGCCTATCTACTTTTTTTTTTTTTTTAATAATGTCACTGTTGTACTGTAAAATGCAACTGTTCTATTTAATCCATTGTATCATTGTATTTTCAACAAATTCACTTCATGATTGCAGAAGGCTTGACCTAGGATGATTGTGCATCACTGCAGTGCAGTCTTCTGACTATCCAATCTTGGTAGGCTCAAGGGCTTCTCAAGTTAATTTTGTTCCCTAATCATGAGGTGAACCTCTGTGAACTACATTACCTTCAGCTTCATGAATCACAGATTCTCAGTGCAGTTAGGCACCTGATAGAGGTGTAATCCAAACTTTTTGCTTTAGATATTAATAAATTAAAGCTTCTCGGGGGAGAGGGGCATACCGTATAAATAATAATTATGGTGAGTAAAGAAACATACTAAGTAACAACTCTTTTAATCCTCATAACAAGACTATGATAAAGTGAATTTATTAGTTTCACTTCACAAATGAGGAATTTGTAAGGAGTTAGTAACCAAGCTAGAACACAAATCTCCAGTCCATGAAGCTGTTCTACCACGTTGCCCACCCATCTGGTCTTATCTTAACACAGAGTTCACAATTCTACATACATATATATCATGACTCTTTCCAATATATAAAAAGAAGTTAAATGAGAAATTTCCCTCCTGACAGTCATATGGCTATCTTTGAATATATTCTGCATCCTGTATTTTTCAGATACGTTTCATGTTTGGAAGAGGACACTTTCAGCGGAAGAATGAGAATTAGATTTCATTATTCATAATGCATATGACATGCTACTTCTTTTCAATATTTCTTTTAAATCCCCTTTAAAGAAAAACTTATAATTATTCTATTAGTTCAATCACAAAATGACTGAAAAAGCTGTATAATAATAAGCATTTTAGTTAAATATGGGCATTTTAATTAGAAGTGGGTATCTTGGGAAAAACAGGGGAAGATAATATGAGGTCCTGGGATTTATTTATTTTTTACTTGAAAGACTACTTTATCAATGAAACCTTGCAGGAAATAGTAAACTCTTGTCAACTGGGAGAAAGAAAAAAAAATCAATGAAACCCTTAAAAAATAGGGTATATTGGAGGTTGAAATAAATGAGGAACATATTCCCAAAGACAGCAACTCTATAACAACCTCAGTAACAACCTCCCTCTGTTGCAATGTACCATTTTAATTGTTTTCAAAATTACTAATCACTTACCTAGTCTTCAATTTTGAATAGAGAATATATTACTCACTTTTACGATTCTTCTAGTTCTCTGTCTGAATACCAACTCACATGCTGACATAAATAAATGTTATTTAATTTCAAAATAACTATAATTCTCTCATTTAGCACATCTGTACTGAGCACATACTTTGTGCCTGGCAGCTATGCTATCACTCTTACATTTTCCTTGCAGTGAATTATATATAAAATGTTTATGTCTATCAAGAAACAATATTAATATTCCTCTTTTTGGGAAAAGGTAATACAATAGGGTTTTATTGCAGGTTATTTTGAATTAAGAGATAGGTTTTCAGAGCTGGATAAGAAAGCATAACATAAAGGCTTCTATAACTATTTGCATTCCTACATTTTGGCTAACAACGTTACCCAGAAGAACATTTGTATTTCTTTATACAAATGTGTTCAAAACTCCATAATATTTCTTAAAATAAATTAATAGTTCCAAACTTTAAAAAATATTCCAACAAAAAGAAAGAATGTATGGAAAGACAACTCAACTCATTGAAGAAGAAAACTAAAATGATAACATGTAAAATAATATTCCCATGAAGTATTAGCCATCTTACACCACCATATTCTAAAGTTAAGGAATTTGTTTTTTAAATTATGCATGCAAACTTCAATTCTGTATAAAGTTGTGATTTAATCATGACTATTTCCTAAAGGATATGTACTTACTTTTAAAAATTTGACAGTGAATATATATATGATTACTCTTCAATAATTATGTCATCTTCTACTTGTGTTTTTTTTATATCATACAACTTTATTTTTAAACCTTAAATTATGCTTTGGTTAAGACCCTGGAAGAAAATATGCTAGTACAAGCATTTATTTTCTTAACTAGTAGAGCTTTTGAAGGTTTCACAAACCTCTTATGCTCTATCCTAGGAAAGAAGTACTTCTTTTCCCCAAAATTATATATTCTGAAAAACTTATATAGTACAGAAAGATGTTAAGCATCACTCAACCTTAATCAACAATGAATACAAGTCATTACAAATACAATGAGAAGCTATTACCAGCATAAAACCAATTAGCAGCAATTTATTTGTTTCTTTAGACAGTATACGATGGAGGAGCAAGCTAACTTCAACACAGTTGTATGTTTCTGTAATCTTCCTGGGCTGTAGAAGTGGACAAGTAGTCCCTGGTCTTTTAATGGTTAGAGTTACTTCTAGATTGGGTCCACACTTAAACCATATTGCCATTTTGCAGAAAATAGACACCATAATGACACTTCCTATACTGCACTACAGGATGCTCCCTAGTGTTTATTACAATGGCACTAAGTCATCAAGACAAACAGAAGGTAAGTTTGGCATGTAAGTTAAAATCTGCAATGTATTCCAGCAAAAAATGTATATTAGTAAGGATCAACATTTAAATAGTTAATATTCAGCAGACTTGAAAGTCTGGGAGATCATTAAAAAAATACACCTCCAAGTAAGTCAAAGTGCCAAAATTGTGTGTTCCAAGTCAAAGTGAGCAACTTACTAGATGTTTGTATTTTACACACTTTAAACTAAAATGCAAATGAAATGGATTTATTAATGAAAAATTCAGTATTTATAGGACACTATTTTATATGGTATCATTTGTAGATATGTTTATGAGTCAGAAAACAGCAGTCAAGAATTTCAGAATCACGGCACATAATCTTCCACTATTCTGTGATTTTAATAGGTATATTCATAATGACTCAGTTATTTCCATACAAAACAGAGAGTTTTACATTCTATCTTGATAGGCTTATTATGAAAGCTAATTATTTAATGTTTATACAGGACTTGCCATTTATATGGTACATTACATCTGCAAAGAAGTATTGCTATTAGTCACTATGTAAGGAATTGCCAAATTTCTCAGCTGCCAGTACAAATGGAAAGGAGGACAAAGAATGCCATTGATGAGGGTTTTTAAGTACCAGAGCAAAAGTCACACTCAGGAGTAGCCTGGCAGGGTTAAAAAAACACAGACAAAATGAGGATATCTGAGCTACAGGACCCTGATTAGGGCAAGATAGGCATGCATTCTTTCTTTTGTAAAATCCAACTTTCTATTTAGTACCTTCCACTGAGAGTCCTCAGTCAAAGGAATATAGTTCTGTATTTATTGCCTGGCTCTTTGTATCTAAAGTTCAGCTCCACAAAAACAGGGAACTTGTCCTTAACACCTCTATATCTCCAGTGACCAGAACAATGCCTAAGACAATAGAAGGCATTCAGCAAATGTTTACTGTATTTTCTATGGACTAGATATTAGATATCAAATGGTTGCTTAAATTGGCATTAGCCCTACACTCACGGTGCTTGAGTTATGGGCGGGGAGTAGACAGACAATATTCAAATAAATACACACATAAATATACAACTATAATTGTGATACAAGACATGAGGGAAAAGGGTAAGATGCTGTGTGAGGGAATAAAGAGAAACATAATTTAGATTGGAGGTGAAGGAACATTGAGAAAATAACATTTAAGCTGATGCCAGAAAAACGATAAAACAACCTAGAGAAGCGTTATGGAGGCACAGGAAATAATCCAGGTAGAGGAAAAAACATGGTACACTAAAGGATCTTTAAAAGTCTTAGACCCTGTGTGGTGGGATCAGTGGACAGCAATGCAACCCAAGCTTGGTAGAGAAGGCAGGGCCAGATTTTCAGGGCACAGCAGCCATGATAAAGGGTCAGCTTTTATTTTAATTCCCAAAAGAAGACACTGGAGTCTTAAGCAAAGTTGTCTTATAATGAAATTCTCATATTTAAATGTTCATTCTAGCCACTCTGTGAATAAAATGGGGAGGGAAATAATGGAAGTGGAGAGACCAATTAGAAGGCTATTGCAGTAATTAAGGGGAAAATGATGATGGTTTTATACTATTATGATGATACTAGATTTGACATAATGGGGACAGATTAGAGATGCATTTTGTTGGTGAAAATCAAAATCACTTCTTGAGAGGATGAACTTGACAGAGGGAAAGATATCAATAGTAACACCCAGGTTTCTGATA
Organism: Daubentonia madagascariensis; assembly: GCA_023783475.1. Lineage (NCBI taxonomy): Eukaryota > Metazoa > Chordata > Mammalia > Primates > Daubentoniidae > Daubentonia > Daubentonia madagascariensis. The sequence continues at coordinate 14,144,690 of JAKFHU010001684.1, read as the reverse complement.
ACTGAACATGCCATTTTTAAGGTATAGGAGAATAGACAGATAATGTATTTAGGTTATTAAATATGAAATGTCCAATTTCCTTAAGTACTAAGTTTGACAGGTGATATCTCTGATGTATGGATTATGTATGTAAATGTATGATGATTGCACATATATGTAATATGACCACTGATATGTTGTGATGGCATCCATGCTTAGCAGCAAATTATAGTGAAAACTCAGTTATTTTGTTTGGAGAACGAACACAACTCAAAACATTATGGGGCATTCCCCAGGACTGCCATAAGTTAAGCTTAACTTAAGAGATAAGAGAATCAATAACATATTAAAGGATATGGAATATCAATGTTTAAGGATAACAAAATCAATAGCATATTAAATATTATTACCTAATTAGAATAATCAGAAATTTCACTGCCTTTTACTTCTACATATGTAAAGCATATGTAAAAATTCCTAGTATTATGCTGAAACCCCAGATTCTTACAGATTTTATTTATGATTTACTTATTCATTCATCCAAAAAAGTACAACGCGTCATGTCTGGTGGTGGTGGCTGACAAGATAAACAAAACAAATTCTCTGCTTTCAGGGCATTTATTTCAGAGGTTTTTTTTGTTTCTCTCTTTGTGTGTGTGTGTGTGTGTGTGTGTGTGTGTGTGTGTGTCACAGGATGCTTTGTTCAATTGAAACTTTAGGCCAAGGGGTAATACGCAAAACAGTTAAAGGGGATACTGTTTTACTTCCCCATGTGGGGATGTACTGCAGAAGAATCCAGGTCTAGAGGTCTGAAAGAAAAGGCTTAAAAGTCACGAGTAAGAAACAATAACAATATAACAAGAACAGCAGCTCAAATTCATTGCAATAATACCAAGTGTCAACATTATTCTAAGGGCTTTATATGTACTAATTCATTTAATGCTGATAGTGAACTTACAAGTGGGTATTATTATCATCCTCATTCCATAGGTAAAACGATGTACAAGAGGTTAAATAATTTTCTCTAGATCCTATAGAGGTACATAGTATACAGCTAGTAAGTGAGAAATTTGGGATTTGGATCTAGATTCTGTTAGGCACCATAGCCTGCACATTTAGCACTAAACTCTTTTGGCCTTCTAGGAGATATTCAGACCTGAGTTTGTTTTCTTCGTGGCTTATAAGAAAACTCTACTTTTGAGCCATTTCAAAATACATCCAGCTGAGGAAGCAATGTCACTTTAAACTGAAATGTGGAGGAGTGTCATCACTAGCATTTGAAATAATACCTTAAAATAGGCCTATATTACTATAGCTTATAAAATCATAACTTTATATAGCCTAAGTACGACCTCCCCCACTGCCACTCCTACCCCCAGTCACAAATGAGGACACAAAGTTAGCCTGTAGGAGGACTCAAAGTCGTATTATGAGTTCCTGGACACACGAGTACACGAGATTAGACCCCAAAACTGTTTTCATCCTTTATTTTCATAAAGACACATATATTTTTCAAGTGCCTGAAAAAGACTCAAATTCTTTCTAATTAAAATATTTCCTACAAAACAGAGGTGGTTGTAGGGAAAAAAAAAAAACTATATACTCAAGTGCTTCTTTATCCTCTCAAGCCCATAATACCAGCAGCTACACAGGAAAAAGGCTAAAAGGAGTTTTCAAATTTTATGAAGGGGGGAGTCAAAAGGTAACAGGCTCAAGGGGAGGAATCCTCACAGTTTAATATGATTTCATTAAAACTTCTCTAGTAATTGGGAAGAACTAGAGAAAATAACTATTGGATTTAAAAACAACAAACTCTTCTAACCAATGTATTTTTGTACAGCATAATTAGAGTTGCCAATTATAACTTCCCCCCAACCCAAAGGAATATTCCAGTGATAGGAAAAACAAAGTCTAAATAGCACACACAGAGACACATGAACTAAACAAAGGGGTCTTTAATTGGTGACAATCTGCCTTAAATTACTATTACTGTTCTTGAACATAATAACTTTCAGATCTGTTAATTCCTTGTATTTCCCCTATCACAGGCTGTCTGGGGCTTCAAAATAATAATGCCAAGTACCTAACAGGGCTTTCAATCTCCAAGGAACATAACAAGCATGCAATTGTGTAGCTGTGTGAGCTGCCTTTTCCTAACAAACTACACAGCCCTTGGGAGCATTCGCTCAGCCTTCAGCTCTTTGGCAGGCAAAGTTTAAGACCTCCTTTTGCTGATAGCTGGAATCAGGCTCACAAGCCCTGACTAAAAGTACTTGGGATGAAATTAGTAGAAAAACAATCATTTTGTAACTCTTATAAACGATGCTATTTTTTCCAATGATAGTGTTTCATGCAATACAAAATTTATTCCTCCTCATGAAGGATTAGAAGCTAAAAGAAAAAAATATTAAATATGATAAAACAAGTCAACAAAAATAAATAATACTCTATCAAAGGGTATTATCTTGAATTATGAATCATTACTCATTGTTATTTTTGTGTGTGTGTCTATTTTTAATATCAGATAATGGAAATGAAATGTTTACAATGGAGGAAAATTCCATGCTAAAAAAGCATACCTTCAACAACTCTTCACCTGAACCTCACTGTGAGCTTCAAGTGAGTTTGCCACATGCAAAACGCCTACAGTCAACACTTGAGAAGGTTAATCCATGTCCTGGAGAGCTACAACCAGCCTGTGACGCAATGATAAGAAACTCTGGCTCTTTCTCTGCTGTCCGCAACTCACTCAGAAGCAGAGGTTCAGGTGTTATGACGCTTTTGCTCCACCGGTAACCCACCTAATGGCCTAGGAAGGCATGGCTACAGGATGTGTGATAGATGTTAACGCTGCTTTAAAAGAGGTGCTGAAGACCCTCATCCACAATGGCTTGGCACATAGGATTTAAGATGCTGCCAAAGCCTTAGACAAGGGCAAAGTCCCTCTTTGTGTGCTTGCGTGTATGTCAAGTTGGTGGAGGTTCTCTGTGCGGAACACCAAAGCAACCTAATTAAGGTTGATAACAATATTGATATTAGGGGAATAGGGCTTTGTAAAATTTACAGGGGAAAATCTGTAAAGTTGTTGGTTGCAGTTGTGTGATAGCTGAGGACTACAGTAAAGAATTGCAGGCCAAGGAAGTCATCAAAGACTACTTCAAATGCAAGAAATGAACAAATAGAACACTTGGCTTTCAAAAAAATAAAATAAAAGAGAGATCGAAAATAAACTATGGTCAAAGTTGCTCCCCCCAAAAGTTCTAGTTCATAGCATATCATAAACATTGAATTCAAAAATAAAACCATTCTGTGCCTTTTTAAAGTGCATCAGATGAACTACAAAGACCACCATGATTTGATACCCACTATTGTCCATTTAATATATGTATAAATTGCTCTTTCTTAAGTTCTAAATTTTACGTTACTCATTTCTCTCTCTGAACTTTTATTTCCATTCCAAATCGCACCCAATTTTATCCCCACGCAGTGTGCTTTTATGTCTCAAAGATTTGTTGTTGTTGTTGTATATTAATTACTCTAACACTGTTCTCTGTTTTGAAATAAGGAACTGTGGAACATTTTCTTTGTTTGTTGCCCTGGAGGTTTTGATACCTCTGAAAATGCACCACAGAAAGATCTAGACATCTGAACACTATATCTTTCACTTATAATGTGAAAGAAGTGCAAATATGAAAGTTAAGATGACAAAGGGGAATTCCACAACAAGGCATTTTCAGGCACATCAGTTTTAGCAATGATATATATGGAGAGTGAGAATCTGGAAAACTTAAAATTACCATGCCCATATGCCTTTGAAATCTATAAATACTTTGGTAAAGACCACTACACTAAAGAAAGCCCCACTCTCACTGATTTACTCATCAGCTTTCAAGAAGTTACCAACTCATCCCTATTATAATCAGAGCCAAAACCTAAAGGCCTGGCATGTATAGGACCTCATAAAATAAACACAAATTAAGTTCTTTGAACTAAATTTTGGTTACATTTCACAAATTTGAGCTGATGCTTCTATATTTTTAATTGTAAAATTTAAAGAAAAATAATCCAAAACCAAATGTAATTATTATTGAGTTTGGTAAATTATCAAAGGCCCAATAGATCAAAGTACAATCCTATATGATCAATAGTCAAAAGGGAATCAAATAAGTAAAAACTCAGTGTAACAGGTGGAGGAAGGCCAAATGCTTTCTCTGGAGATTTTAAGACCTCCGCTTATAATGAGCAAATAGTTCCTAGGACCAGGTTAGCTGACCAGTTTTTGAAAACACCGTCCAACCGATTAAAAAAACTGTAAAACCATTAGCAACTTCAAGAAACTAAAAAAAACAAAAAACAAAAAAAACCCAGAACAAAACAGAACAAAGAAACCTCAGTTTCTTTGCAATGCTGGCAAGCTTGGGATTACTTTTCTTCTTTAACAGACCCCAGTTGGAACAGAAGCATTTCTTGTAAATTAAACAAATGTATAAGGTTTTGTTTTTCTGCAAAAAGCAGTTGTAACTTCTGCTTTTTTAGTCTAAAAAGTGAAAAAATATATAAATCTTTTTGTTTTCTAAGTTCTGAAAGTTGTTTCTATTTCTATTGAACCAAATAATTCTACTGAATCAAGATATAATTAGCCAATAAAATTCCTGATAGTCATAAAACTTTGTCTGTATTTTAAATATGTTGGTCAACTTGTTTGCTAAATAGTTGCTAGACTCTTATGACTTACATGTGATACAAGTTCCCTCTCAATATCAGCATCTCTTTAAGTAGAAATTGCAATAAAAACTAAGTTAAAAATTATCATTTTAGCTATCAATTTTTAATCTTACATGTTTTATCAACTATTAGAGGTAAATGTAAAATAACTGGTTATTGATAATATATTATCTTCTTTGTTAAAATTACTGGTAATTCATTTTGGCAAAAGAAGGCACACTTAGTGACATTATACTTTAAGATGTTCATTAAAGTTTGATTCCTAAAATCAATGTTATAATTTCCTATAAACAAAATAAATATTTTTTTCACATTGTAAAACTTAGGTCTTTAAAAGTAAACATTAATCTTGTGTCTCCAGCCTTAATAATGTGTATTTGATCTCAAAGAGCTCAGTTTCATTAACAATCTGTGTAACTGAAATCCATATTTATTTTTAAAATGTGAAGATTTACTTTATCAATAATGCACGATTACATTTTCTGCTGAAGAAATTATAAAACTATTTTTTCTAGTTCTAAATAGGTTTTCTTGACTCTTTTAACAGATATCTTTAGGTAAGTAAATAAAAGACCCACTTTAAATGCATGATAATTTATAATTGACAATGACCTATGATTTAGCAGAGATGAAGGTCTGGATTTACAGACATCATGGAGCAATCCCATGGTCTTAATGAGCAAAAAGTCGCGTCATATAAATGATTATTTATTAGCTTTTAAAAATGCAAACACAGAATGCCTCCTTGACCTAAATACTAAAAGCAGGAAACAATAAAATTAAAAACACATTGTTGTTCCTACTTTCAATTATATTTCTATATGCTATTTTGGTTTGTTTTAACTTCACTGTTACAAAAGGGAAGTCTATCTGAACGTATAATGAGCTGTTTAACGTAATTATGTCACTAAACAAATGATGTAGCAGCATTTTTAATCACACACTTTTTCATATTAATTTTTTCTTTTGTTCTCAAGGTCAGAACTAGAGAAAAATTTTACTGGAGTCATGCATAACAATAACCTGTTTAATTTCCACCCCCCCCAAAAGATGACCAACATTTTATGTAAGGGAAAATTTCTTACATTTAATTTTTATAATTGAAAGTATAACATGTTAAGGATTAATAATTTTGTTGTCTTTATTAATCAAACTATGATGTTTAATTAATTCAATATTAAAAATGGCACTTTCTATTTAGAAATGAAAGATTAATAATTTTAATGTCTTTACTAATCAAAACTATGCTGTTTAATCAATTCAATATTGAAAGCAAAACTATTTCTATTTAGAAACAAACAAAATTTTTGAAAAAGGCATTTTAAAGCATCAGGACTAGTACATCAAAAACAACAACCAGTAATTATAAAATATTCTAGGATTTGAGAGGATCATAGACATTTTGAAAAAGGTAATTAAGTATGGAAGAAGATAAAATAAGCACCATACCACATGATAAGTGCTACAAGAGACAAGCATGTATTTTACTCCCAAACACTACAAATAATTGACAGGTCTTACAATCATAATTAATTGATCTATGGAATCCTTGAAAGAAACATACTACCACATTCCCAACAGGGATAAGAGATGGCTGTAAGTCCAGACTAGCATTTAAAATATCCTAGCCAGCATTACATGGTTACATAAATTCAGTTTGGATAACAAAGTAACAATTAAACAAAAGTAAAGATATAAGAAAAGCTAAATTAATAGTGAGTTTCTAGTAGGTTTTTTTTTTTTTGTACCCTAACGGCTAGGAAACAAACCACTGAAGACATTTACAGAAAATGCATAGGCCTTCTGAATTTAGAAGCTGTTTTTAATATTTTAATCTATGAAAACTGCCTCCAACCTGAGTAATATCTCTGATACTTTGTCATCTTTACCATTAAAAAGAAATTCATACCTTAATCTCCCATATTATAATCAAAATTGAAATATGTTTTGAAGCAACTGTAACTTTCAGCTATCTACATTCACTTCATTATGATGAAGTGATAATACATGCCTATAACCAGATTTTACAAAAAAAAGAAAAGAAAAACATTATTTTCTCTCCAAGCCCCAAACCCCACACCATTTGATCTCCTCCTTTTTCCTTTATTCATCTTTTATTTTATTCAGTAAACAAGTATTTGAGTTCTTACTATGTGGTCACTTTGGTTTTTCAAACAATGTCTCCATCTTTGATTCTGCCAATCTTAAAACCATCTGTAAGACTTTACTCCACAGGAACCCTTCAGCCAACCCTCCACCACCCCTTCCACTCTGCCTTCTCCAATCCCTACTGCATTTCCTACTTGTAACCCCATTTTCCACCTGTCACCCTACACCTCAAAGGCTGGCTGGCTGTACATACAGGAATCTAAAGCCCACATAGAGCATGTGAGCAGTTTAATCGGGTAAGGGTAGTGTGTGAAATAAAAGTTATATAGGGTGGAAATGTAAGAGATGTGATTATGTGTTAAAAGATTTTATTTTAGTTAGAAGGAGGACCACCAATAGAAACTGACTGTTTTGGACATGGATATTCAATAGATAACTGCGCTTCATCTTAAAAGCAAAAGAAATTTTTAAATAGATTTTCAGTGTAATTCAACAGAGAAGGATTTGTTCATATGTCCTAAAGTTTTACACTTTGGAGACACGAGAGAGTGAAATGATCAGCAACTTAATCTATATTCTATGATATTATTTTGTATGTTTATTATTGTGAATCATAGAATGTTTTAGTTAAAAGGAATTTAGAGAACTTACTAGTCCAAGTCTTCATGGTACAGATGGAAAGACTGAATTCAGCAAGGTTAAGTAATTGGTTTAATGCTATAATAACCCAAATAGCTTAGGAAAGCCCACTGACTTCCAATGAGGTTATCATTACCCACTGACGACTTGAACAGATTCTGAAGGAAACAAAGAAATTTTAATTCTTAAAAAAATTTATGAAAAATAATTTGAGATGGAATTGAGACTATTTCTGAAGAAGCTCTAAGTAGGGCAATAATGGAAAATTCTTGACAGCCACAAGATTTGACCAAGGTGGTTCACTGGGGAGGGGTTGATTATTTCATAGTTTTCCCCTTGGATCAGCCCCAGAAAGCCAGCACTTAGAAGAGAATTATGTTAATATAGTAAGTAATATCATTGTATTAAGACTTAACCACATGAGGAAATTAACTAAGCCCATTCCTGTAACAACCATTTAAATTTGATCCTATATCTGTTAGTTTACTTTCAGTTTTGAAAGTGTTTCAAGTTTAGGAATTTCATTCTCAAGCTCATGAATTTAGGTTGACATCAATGTCATCATAATCTCCACCTGTCACAGAGACATAAGGCTTCTACTTATAAAATAAATGGTTCATTCTGTCATCATGATGGCTTTAAAAAGTGACAGCTCTCTTAACAGTGAATATTTAGTTTAAGAGGAAAAGGTACAAAAATAATTTAATGGTTTGTGTGGATTTTTTTAAAGTAAAAGACTTACTGTATTAGGAAAGCATAGTTGTAACTTTGATTCAAATCATAGTACCTCATCAACGAATCAGTGTACGCTTTAGATTTTTTTCCAAATATGTATTTTACACCTGTGGTTTTATTGTTGTTACCATACTTTTTAAAAAATAAGGTGCTGCATGGTTAAAGTGGAACACTTCCCCATTAATATTCATATGATAATTTAAGGCCTTCCTTCAAAGTCTCTATATACAGATCATGATGGGATATTGCTGTTACCTGACCCAAGTCTTGCAAGGAAGGTAACTGAGTAACTGACTCTTTCATTTGAAACTGGGTCCAACCTCAATTTTTGATTATATGTAGAAGACAGGACAGACCAATTTGAAATATGAATTCATTTGTAAATCAAACTTCACAGGGGGATGAAAATGATTAATTTAAACATCATTTTAAAAACAATAAATCTATTATTAAAAATAAATTTGCATTCAATAAAATATTTTAATTATACACATACAGAAATTTCACTTGTTTCACTAAGAAATTATATTAAACTAAAAAAAAATCTTAAACTTAGAAAATGACACTTCATGAAGAGGATCTTTTTACTAAGGGAAAAAGTAGGGAAAACACTTCCCATACAAAGGGAAAGAGAAAATAAAGCATATTTTTAAATTATTATAGTAAGCACTAATGTCTGACAGGCTAGCACGCTAATAAAGCAGTCGTTCAAAATGTTGTACAGTATAAGATAAATACATGAGCAAGCCAAGGGGATCCAGTCTCATTTTATCATGTACTTTAGTAGAGGGTAAAGCTAGTTAAACAGATGGCACTCAGGATTTCTCAATGAATTCAGCATCTGTGTATACATGTTGCATAAATGCCAATTAAAATGTGTCCAAGTAAATTTACATCCCTTGCTGATAGATAGTAAGCCAATCTTGCTGGCTCAGGATCAAGGTTAAACTTAATCATCTGCTGAACTTGCAGCAAGTTGCTCTCAAATTGTACAGAAATTCCCAGTGAAATAATAAAAACAGAACTCCTATTGATTTGTATTTATTTACATTCATAACTCATTTCTACAGCCTTGGGCTAGAGCTCAAAGGGAAAAAAAAAGTTACTATTTGTATGACTTGGCCAAGCATACTTTTGACCACATTTTCAACAAATACCTCTTTGATTAAAATGCCTGCCTGAATACATTTTCCTAACCTCCTCCTTGCAACTTCCTAGTTGAAATAATTTTGTTTAAAAAATGATCCTTTCAAAATGATCTTGAACAAAGGAAAAAGGCATGTAGCAGTAGGTCTATCATTTATACAGGAAGGAATACAGCATCTGCCTCAGACTGACAGGCAGCCGTGAAACTATTAGAAGCAATTCCTCCTAGGGGAACATAAAAATGGCTTCCCCTGACATTTATTTTTTTACACCGTATTTTGCTTTTAGCATGCCACTCACACCCCCAGTTCATTTGTACCCACATAAAGCTTTAGTAGGCCGTTTTGGGTTTGGTCTTTTTTAATTTCAAGTTTTCAATGCCCATATTACTCATTCTAAAGTGAAAATTTCACCTTGTGATTAAAATAGGAACTGTGCTGCAAGGGAATATTATACAGGCATTAAATATAACGTTCTTTTAAAAATAAAGTAATAAAATACTCAAGATAAAACTTTGATAAAAAGCACATAAAAATTGGTACAACAAAGTTTCTAAAATGATGTTCCATAAAATACTAGTGCAAAATGACCTTAATATGTACAGTCTAATAAAAAAAAAGTCATTTATGTTTGGAAAATTCTCTGCATTGTAGTCCCTCTTTGGTGAATTACAATAGTCATTCCCGTGTTAAAAATATTTTGAAGTCCTGCAGTAAAGAAACTCATTTGACTTTGTTGCTCTACTATTTTCCAAACCCATTTAACCATATCAACTTTATTAAGTTTTTCTAAATTATTTGAGGAACACCATTGACATCTTTCTAAAATAAAATCCCTAGTAATACCCTTTGGGAAAGGCCAATGTAAAATATATTTCTACTGATAATTTTGTGAAGGAATATAACTAAAAATATATATCTGCAGAAAGCAGAGATATAAAGAAAAGATAAACTGATGTCATTTCTGAGTAGTGAGTTATGGGTGATTTAAGTTTTCTCCTTGGTACATTTCTAAGTTTCCAATTTTTTATGAGTGAACCTATGTTGTTACTATAAAAGAGAAAAGCATACATTGTACTAAATATCATCCTATTTTCATGTATTACATAACTCTACATGTGATCACTTCTCATGTTCAACTCAAATAGCTAAAAATCTGACATTTATTATATAGAAGGTTTTGTGTTAAGAACTGAATCGCATTTAATCTTCACAAAAATTGGTGAAGAGTCTTCACTATTTTACAAATGAAGAAACTGATATTTTGGGAGGTTAAGTCACTTTTGTATTATATGAGGGAACCAGGATTGTATCCTAGGTCTGTCTGACGCAAATTCCACAATATTAACCACTAAACTCTGTTAAAACCCTGAGGGCAAAAATTATGTTCATATTATTATTCCCAAAGTACATCTTAATAGTACCATATAATACTAACCAAACAAAACTAATACTTAATACTTATTCTTTGACTATTAGGTGCAAGGTGTGTATGTTTTGAATATTAACATTAGAAATTAATATTTTATGCTGTGCTAGGGACTGGGTTAAGCATTTGTTGTATATTCATCTCATTAATTCTCACCAGAACCATGTAAGTTTAATACTACTATTATCCCAGTTTATTGGTGAGAAAACAAAGTGATATGCAGGTACAAAAATCAAGATACAAACCATATCAGTTTAATTCCAAAATCAGTGCTCTTACTCATTAAATCAGTATAACACCACAAAAGGGATGCATTGCTATCCTAACATGCAGTTTTTAAATTGAATTCTTTCTTTAAAAGAAAAAAGGCTTAGACACTAATTTAATTGAACTTTCTTACATCAGCATATAGAAGTGTAGTTATTGTATTCATTTGTTTCTTAAAATGATTAAACTGTTACCTAAAAGTGATGAAAAAACCCATACCATAAATCATTTTAGATTTTTTTTTGAGACAGAGTCTTACTCTGTAGCCAGGGCTAGAGTGTGCAGTGTCATCATCACAGCTCACTGCAACCTCAAACCCCAGGGCTCAAGCGATCCTCCTGCCTCACCCTCCTGAGCACCTGGGGCTACAGACACACACCACTACAACTGGCTAATCTTCCAAACTTTTTATAGAGATGGGGGTCTCGCTATTGCCCAGGCTGGTCTCAAACTCCAGGCCTCAACCTATCCTCCCACTTTGGCCTCTCAAAGTGCTGGGAGTACAGGCTTGAACCACCATACCCAGCCCATTTTAGGTTTTGGTAATATTTAAAATATCACCTTAAAGGAACATACATTTCCAGAATAATATGATGACAAATTATCTCTTATAACATTAATATTCTATAATTTTCTGACTGATGTATGACATGAAACAAAGAAAAAACTTCATGATGGGTGGGCTTACTCTACACACACTCAGTGTGGTGTGCTAGACAATCTCCAATACTCATCCTTTTTCATTAGTTACATCTTCCTCCCTCTATTCATCCATGGCAAACTGTATCTGGCACAAGTGTGTGCACAAAAATGTTGGTTGCTGAATATCTTTATTGTACCTCTTATTAGTTTAAAAACTGAATTTCTTTAATACAGATCTTGATGTCTCCACTAAGCGCCAATGTCTTATTTATTAATATCTCTGGATACCTTGGATCTGGCACTGTTTCTTTCAAAGTAAGGAGTTCAATAGATACTTTTTGAATAAACAAAATAATCTCACATAATCCCTAAAACAATTTTGGGAGGTGTATTCATTTTCGTACTCATTTTCTAATTTAAGAATTTTGCTCAAATAACAGTTGCTAGTCCATGGCAGATTAGGACCCAAGCAGGATATATCAAATTCCACAGCCATATCCTTTCTATTTATTCATTCACTAGTCATTTAGTTCAGCTGTAATATTACACATGGCCACAAAAGCTGTAACAATCTAAAATAATTGCACAATTTAATTATTCCCACCATCTTTAATGTTTTCAAGGGTCATGATCCTTTAAGCCGGGCTTAAATTAAAAACTCCTTTAAATGTTTTATTCTTTATTGCAAGAAAGATACTTGTTAAAACATTTTTAAGTTAAAAAAATAATCTATCACTTGAAAATATCAGAGGAGGCTCACTTTAACTTTCATATCCTGGTAAACATTAATTTTTATAAAACAAACAACAAAAGGAATAAGCTGTTCAAATTGTGTCTCTTGTTCAACACATGCTTAACACCAGTGGTCTATAAAGTGACTCTATTTACTCTGCATAAATAAAAACATTCAGAAATGATCTTCTATTCACTTTCCTAAGTCTAAAATACTTGAAAATATTTTCAGTATTTCCCATTTAATAGACTTCTACCAAACATACAAGTCAATATCCACTGGTAAATTAATAATACTCTTCAAAGCTAACGATGAAACTTAAATTTTACTTATAATTTTAATTAATTGAAAAATGAACTTTTTTTCCAATTTTACTACAGGCTCTTATAATTAGATGTGACATTTCTGATTTTTGCATATCATACACTTTATAGAAATGCATCATGTGTACATACTCCTTCGTATAGGATGTGAATTTTTACCCATCATAAAATAAAGTTAATTAACTGGTAAACCATCCAGTGAAACTCTATCTTTTGGCCAGCTTAATCTAATAGGAGTTTTTCCACTAAATTACCCAGATGAACACAAACCTTAAACAATTATATCCTACTAGCTCATGTGTGTAATTGCTAAGGTGGAAAATTACAGCAAATACAAAGGTACAGATGTTCATTTTCAGATGACCAAGCAAAATAGGGGAAAAAAATTCTTTCCCATACTGATTTCTATTTATATAATACATTATTTTCCATTAAATATACCTCTGGTGTATGTAATTAAGAATAAGTAAAATAATTAAAATAAGACTGGTAAGACTTTTAAAGGATGCATTACAGGGGAACCTGCACAGCCTCAAGGCCACATGTGGCCCTCCAGATCCCCAAGTGAGGCCCCTTAACTGAATCCGAACTTCACAGAACAAACCCTTTATTAAAAGGGTTTGTTCTGTAAAATTTGGATTCAGTCACAAGGCCACACTCAAGGATCCAGAAGGCCACATGTGGCCCCAAGGCCACAGGTTTCCCAACCCTGCAAGGATTGCCATTATTTACTTTGCAATAGCACTTCACTCAACATCCAGCAATTTAGTCACTATGCTGTACAAAGAGGCAACGTTACAGAAAAAGAAGCAATAGCACCTGTCTTTAAATATGTGCAAAGATCTTTCTTCAACTTGCTGAGAAAAAAAACCACAAACTGTTCCAGCTTTAAAGCATTCAGAACTTTTCTCTCTAACAAGCTTGCCTTGTTTTCTTTGGCGATTTTTCATGGTACCTCACTATACTTTAGTCTTCTAGCCCAAGTTATGTTGTATGGTTTACAGAAGAATTACTGTCCAGGAATCATTTTTGGCCTTCGATTGAAAAGTACTTTTTTTCTCATTTGCCCTAGCTATTGCTTTAGCCTGTTTCTGCTGAGGTCTGTGGACCGACTCTGTGCACCAGCATCTTATTTCATAGGACTGAGGGAGTAGGCGAGTACAGAGCACAGTACTTCTATAAGCTTTCCCTTTATGTACAATTCTACCCTTCTAAATTTAAAGCACACCTATGGGATCAGAATTATATCTTACGGGTATATGTTATATTTAGCATGTTATATCTGTATGTTTTTTATTTTCTCTTTTCCCCCACTCTTCTATGGGTTCCAAGAAATCTTTTGTCTGTAGCACATAGACTAGTGTTGAGGACATAATAGACACTCAGTAGGCACTGTTCAACGAACGACTGAATGAAAGAACCTCACATTACAATTAAACACTTGTGAAGATATTGTTTAATAGAGTTTCAGTGAGGAATTAGCCCTTGGTGGAATTCAATATGATGCTATAAACAACAAGTAAATCTTTGGTTATTATTGACAACACTCACCTGCTGACATAGGTATTTTTCTCTGCCAATTAATGTACATTAAATTAGAGTGTAGAAATCTGGATAGTACTGTGTTTAAGAGTAGAGACTCTGGATTCAAAATTGCCTAGCTGAGAAATTTAGCTTTGCCACTGACTTAGGATATGACTGGACAAGTTGCTTAACTGTTTTGTGCTTGAACTTCCACATATATATTATAAAAAAGAAGTATAATAAAATAAGGATTAATAATAAACACTGTATCATAGAATTGTTGTGAGGATTAAATAAGTTATTACATGTGACACACTTAAAACAATGCCCAATACAGTGAATCATAGCTAGAAATATTAGCCACTATGGTTAATATTAACGTAGTTGCATGTTCTGCTTAATACATGTTAGTGGAAGCATCTCTATAATAATTACTACTATTATTAATTCCACTGGGAGTTTGATTAGATTGAATTGGATGCCAAGAGATTGACTATCCTTAGGTAGACAGTAAAATTTGTTTCCTAATTATGCAAAGTTGAGTACCAAATTTCAACCCAATTAGAATATCGACAAACTATGGTGACAGACACCTTTGGCTAGTAATTAAAACAGCATCAATAACATCTTAATACAAAAAAGCTAACCTAATTGATTCCATTCACAAACATTAACTTCTGATGATTACAAGGGAAGGTTCAGAGACAGTACATAGTAAGGTCAATTTGAGGAGGATATTAAAACAAGAGACTGAAGACACATTGAAACAGAACTAAAGGCCCATGAAGACATACTTTGTTTCACAATTTTCCTCAGCGCATATACATGACAAATGTCAAATGGTACCATATCATTTTTCTTATTACTATTATTATTGAAATTGATAGATATAATTTAAGTCCACATTCTTTATATTTGTAGTTGAAAGTTATGTGGAATGGTGGTAAACAAATAGAAAATACATTCAGGAATTAATCATTATTGGAGCACATACCTAATCTTCTTTAGTGAGTATTTTTGTTAACAGTGCTTAATTTAAAAGAAAAATCAAAATAAAAACTTCGGCTTACTTTCTATTAAAAAATTGTTTTCACATATGGTATTGACTTATTGTCTGAGATTGAATGCCATAGCCACATGTTAAGGCAATCTATTAAAACAAGATACAATTTCCAAAATGTAAAATATCTTAGCTGCTAAAAAAAAAAAAAAAATACTAACTTGTATAAAATAACCTGGGCTCAGTTAGAGCAAGGTACACATTTGATTTTCCTTGGTACCATTTTTGTCTTCCTACTATTTTTTTCCATTCCCTATACAAGTATGCCCTTATCTCTCCCACCATATAAACGCATCCCCTTGAACTTTCCCTCACAGCATTTTTGTTTGTATCTTACTCCTCACCGCCAAAAATTTTTAAAGTTGAGACACATTGGCTCAATATATCTTCTCACCCCATTGAAACTCTTTATAATTCAGGTTTTGAAAATCTTTTAATTGTTCTGATCAGAAAGCCTATTTTCTGGTTCTGCACAACTTGACTGTTGAGCAGAATTCATTACTCTTTACCTCCTTCTCCTTCTTGGCACTCAAGTCTCCACTGGTGCCTATCACATTCATTTCTGACGCTTTTACTGATCCTTCTCCGTCTTCTTGACTAGATTTTTCTCCACATGTCTTCTTTTTGATTATGATTTTTGAAAGTTTCTGACTTCCCCCCCCCTTCTCTAGGCTCAATTTTCTTCCTGACTGAATGAAATTATTCAACCCCAAGATGTTACCTGTTGTCTTTATGTGGGAGGCTCCTGTATCTCTAACCCTAACCCAAATTTTTCTCCTAAGTCCCAAATCAATAGTTCTCACTTCTTTGGTACAAAAACACTTGAATGCCTCACAAGATTGAACCCTAAACACACACGGACCTCACCAATACCACTACTCTTCTTTAAAAAAACCAAATAACAATAACCATTTTAGTCCTTGTGTATTTCCTATCTCTGCATATAAGTAAACCAAGAAACCCTACAGTCAACCTGGAATCCTTCCTCTGTATTATCCCCATATCCAAATAATCAAATTTATCACAAAATTTTCTTCAAAACCAGTTATTTTCTCTCCAAGCCCAATTTCACATGTTAAGTTAGATTCTAGCCAACTTCTCTGTCTGATTAACTCTAAGCATTTAATTCCATCTAGATGGACTTTAAGCATATACTATAACCCCAAGAGGGTATATAAAATCTCCAGAAATATGAAGCAGTGGGTGTAGTTTGAAATAGTTTCCTGTGTGATTCTAACATACCACCCCTCTCCCTTGTTTTCTCTGTGCTCAGGGTTGAAATCACTTTTCTAATCCCTTTAAGTGGTTCTTATCCTTGACTGCACACTGAAATCCCTTGGGGAGAGAGAAAAATTCGGATGTCTGGGTCCCACACCCAGAAATTCAGAAATAATTGTTCTGGGATGCAGCCTGGTGATTCTAATATACAGCCAAGGTTGAGAATCACTGTTCTAGACTAATAACATCTGAACTGAGTGAACAACATTCCAGGGCTACAGAAAACAATCCATTGTCAGAGACTATTCATAAAAATTCTATTGATATATATTTTTTAATGTGATGCTTAAAATTTTAATAAAATTTAAAATATAAATACATTATAATATGTCAGCATTGGTAGACAGTAGTACATAGTAAATAAAAACATTTACAAAAATTGTAGTGTACGTGCAAATAAGTAGGCACGAAACAAAGAAAAGTTTGGGATTCTCTGCTGTAAACTATGGCTTATTATCTTTCAGTGCAACTGTTTATATACTGGTCTTTCATCTAGGATGCCTGTTTGCTGGGTCGAGTAATTATTCCACTGTAGTTACCTCCTGAAAACCAAATGTGAATCTGTCATTCCCTTGCTTTAAAATCTTCATTGATTCCAAGTTGTCTTGTTTAATTCCAAGTGGATTGTTTAACTAAATAAATTAAGTAGAAATTCTTAACGTGGCTTCCAAGCACCTTCACAGTTTCTCTTCAAACTCTACAGCCTTCTTTCTCCCCCTCCATTGTCACAACCTATGCTGAAATATTTTCCCTTTTATCTGAATTCACCAGGTCCCTGTTCACATTGGCTTTGCTCAGTCTACAAGAGTCTTTTTCTTCTTTTCTACTTGGTAACCCTCCATTAAATTTACAAAAGACAATTAAAACAGGGCTCTTCTCTCAAATATTCTAAGATTATTAATTAAATATCTACTAGAGCACCTATCACATTTTACTGCAATTATTATCATACATGTTTGTTTTTCCTTATTAAAAATTGAGATCCTCAAAGACTAAAATTGACCTTTTCATATTATATGTTTTCAATTTTTGGCACTGAACGAAGTATACAGTAGTGGCTTAATAGAGGTCTGTTGACTAAATTCGGTTTTTCCGTAACTACGTATTGATTGCCTACTATGTGCCAGGCAATCCTACAGGCACTGCAAAAATAACAATGAAAAAATTAATTCTTCACTAAATAATCAAGGAATAATAAATTTTTTAAAGTGTTGTTTGTTACAAGGAAAATCAAAACAAAACTACCCATTTCTAAAACAAACAAAAGCAGCTGAAAACTAACTACAGACCAAGGATTTCACCTACACATATAATCAATTCTGTTTTCTTTCTATTAACAGGAATTCACTACTAATAGAAACACTAAATGATTACTGCAGAATGTTAAATTATTTTCATAATAGTAATACTATGGAAATTCAAGATTCTAAAATGCTATCTTAATCAAAGATTAAATTATATTTACTATACTCAGGTTCTGTCACATTTTGTAGTATTCTAACTGCAGGAAAATTTCAGACTGATGGAATAACAGTGCTAGAAGAGATAAATTCTTCACTGTACAGATGGGAAAACAAATTCATAGAAGTAAAGTGTCTCGCCTTAGGTCACACAACTAGTTAATAACTGAACCACTGGTATAAATCACATTTCCTAATATTGCTTTTTTAGCACTCCTTAGACCATACCAAACTTAATTCTCTCTTGGTAAATGAGGCTATCAGATCCCAGACTAAATAATGCTGAATTATACTTCACTGTCCAAGGAACAGAATGTTACTATGAATAAAACATTGTTTCTCAATGTTTAAATGTAGTGAAACGAGAAACATAAAACATTATCATGGCTCTAAGTAATATTAAGTGGCTTTGAACTTACAGGTTTTTAAGCATCTAAAGCAAAAGTGATTGTTAGGGAATGGTGTGTAAATAATTAATCAGAAACAATACATTTCAAATAATAGGTTTATAATTCCTTAAAAATGTTAATTTATGTAAGCATATCAATATATATAACAGTTATAACTAAACCATAATAATTAGTCATACAATGATAAAAGTTTTAACGTAGGTTAGTTAAAGTGGAGAATGGATTCACAAACTACCCACTTACTACTCAATGCTTCAATTTTGTCATCTGTAGAATAGGGATAATAACAGGGATTATTAACTGTTATAACTAAACAAGATTACTCATAAAAAGCCCACACATCATGCCTTGCACATTCTAAAACACTTAATGAAGGGTTAGCCATGACTATTATTATATAATGCATAAGAAGACAGTATTGACGTATGGTTAAGAGCACAGGTGTTAAGTTCAAATAGACATCAATTCAACTTCTGGTTCAGAACGTTTAGTTGTATGGCCTAAAGAAACATAATACAATCTAGATATAGAATGCATGATTACTACATACCTGTGACTTACTAAGTGATAATGACAATACATCTAATTAATCTGGGAAAATTTAACAATAAACTTAAAAATAAATTGGAAAAATAGACATGTTCTTCAAGGAATATTGGAGTTCTTATGGTACAAGGAATAAAATAATTTTGTATTTGTCCAAACAAAAGTAGAACAAAAATCTTACAAAACTTATTTTACACAGGTCAAAATTGGTCCTAGATATTAAATTACTTTTATGCCTTAATTCCTTATAGAATAATCTTGAATACTATTAGCCATTTGCAACTATCAGACTTAGTTATTTATTCAACAACTTAGAAAAAGTTTTCTTCTCCCTGGGATTCATTTTCTCATCTGTAATATGAACACGTTCATCTATATAATTACTAAGCTCTCATCTCTTTCTATAATACAAAAATTAATAAAGCAGCACCACCATGTACAGTTGCACAAGTTATTCACTGCACAAGGGCAAGTAGGTCTGAAATGTAGCTAGACCTCCACTTGCCAAGCAGTGCTCAGGGATATGACTACCTACAGAAGGAATGCTTTTACATAAATTGCAAAGATATAAAGTCTAAGTTTACAATCCCACATTAAAGTGAGCTACATTATGAACATGTTGCAATAAACTCACTCATAGATATATTACTCATTCTTTTAATCTGTAGGTAAAACAATTAACAAACTCTTCTAAGTCTTTTTCTTTAATTTGTGTACTTACTCCCTTTTATTTTGAAAACTTGTGCAGTGGGGATCTTAACCATCCTAAAGAGATAGCTTCTATTTGTAGAGCTCCAACTGTCATCAACTTAATACCTTCCCCTAAAATTGGCTACCATTTATTATTTTACTGCTTCACTGCCCTTGAAACACTGAACTGTACGCTTATTTGATTTTTTTTTACTGTCTTTTCCTTTTATTCCTCCTATTCCTCATATATACCTGTCTTGTATACATGCAATTAGACAAATCTTTTTACAAATCTGCCTATGATTCAATTCCTTCTCACTTGAAGATAAATAAGGACATCCTTCCTCATTTATTAGTTCCTTCCTTCTTACAATCTGGCTCAAGATTAACCTGATTCCAATTATTCCTACAATTTCTTATTTCTAGCAACTCCTACATCTGTTCACCTTACGTTTTCATTGTAGTGGAGTAATATAACAGCGCCCATTTATCCTCTGTTTACTTGCATTCATTTAGCATTGTTTTGCAAGTTATAATGAGTATATAAATTCTCTTCTCAAGTCACGGAAATTTTATTCAGCTTCCATTTTAGCTCACCACCGTTTATAACCGGCAATGAGGCTGTTGGTTTTCAGCAGGTAAATTTGCTAAATCAAAATCAGAATTGATATGTTTTAAAGGTGCCAATGAAAACAGCTGGTTCTCATAAAAGTCTCAGTCCTTCAAAGATCTATAAATTAAATTAATGTGAACTACATTTATCCTGAAAAACACAAAATTGGTAGAGAGAAATACATAAGATCAGAAGCCCTATCGTCATACTCCTGGGTTTGAAATTGATGCCATAACTCTGCTACTCTTATCCTCGTTTGAAAAGTAAGGATAAAAATAGTTTCTGTCACATAAGTTTGAGGTTCATGTGTCTTAAAAAGTGAACTTACTATTACTATGGCTACCTATATAATGTAGCCACGTTTAATATGAACAACAAATGCCAGAAAAAATAAATTTAGGAAAACAGTGTTTTATAAAACAAGTTTCAGTGAATTTCAATAATTATTTCTTGATACTTTTCTTAAAAATCATCATTAATTGAGTGCTTACTGCGTGTCAGGATGTTGCTACACATTTCATATTATCATTTAATTTAATCCTCATGATACCCCTATGATTCAGGTATTATCATTTTACCATTTTACAAGTGTGAGATCCAAGTACTAGAGAAGTTTAGCGACTCATCCAAAATCACACAGTTAATAAGTGAACAAGTCAGGATTTGAACTTAGTTCTGTGTTACTTCAGGGCTGGAGCTTCCAAACTAGTGGTTCTCCAACTTCAGTTCATATAAGAATCACCTATATGGCTTTGATAAAACACAGATTGCTGGGCCTCACCCCAAGTTTTGATTCAGTTATTCTAGTGTAAGACCTGAGAATTTGATTTTTAACAAGTTCCCAGGTGACCTGATGCTGCACAGCCAAGGATACTTTGAGAATCACTGGACTAAATTATTAAATATATTGTTTTGACTGTTCATTTAAGTAACCTATAACAGGGCCAGGCACAGTGGCTCATGCCTATAATCTTTGTATTTTAAGAGGCCAAGGCAGAGAATCACTTGAGGCCAGGATTTTGAGACCAGACTGGCCAACATAACAAGACCTCATCTCTAAAAAAAAAGCCAATTAGCCAGGCTTAAAAAAAGTAATCTATAATAAAACTAATTAGTATTGTGTAGGCATTTCAAGATTGTTGTAATATGACTAGTCATAATGTTATAATCTTTATGTGATTTAGGACTTTAAAAGTAGTATTTATTCATTTATTTATATACTTATTTATTGATTTTGAGACAGGGTCTCACTATATTGCCCAGGCTAGAGTGCAGTGGCATCATCATAGCTCGCTGCAACCTCAAACTCCTGGGCTCAAGAGATCCTCCTGCCCCAGCCTCCTGGAGTAGCTGGGACAACAGACACGTGCCACTGCACCTGGCTAATTTTTTTTTTTTGTCTCCCTATGTTGCCCAGGCTGGTTTCAAATTCCTGGCCTCAAGCAATACTCCTGCCTCAGTCTCCCAAAGTGCTAGGATTATAGGTGTGACCCACCACACCTGGAAAAAAAGCTGTATTGAATACAGTCAAATCTAAGTACTGTTTATTTAGTTGAAGTAAATCAAATTTTTTTTATAATCCCATACTGATTTTGGTAAGCAAGATGTTACTGATTTACTAAAGAGAATGAGTTTATCTAAGGTACATAACAACCACAACTACTTTCACTTTGATGGGGTTTATTTTGTGTCTGCTGATCCACATTGTTGTAAGTAAAAATCTCATTTAAAATAAACTATCACCTATGTGTGGTTTTCATCTACTAGACTCATGTATACTGATCTTAGAACAAGTTAAAGAATTAGAATTCAAAAGACCATTCTTAACACCTACACCATCCAGTATTGCCAAATAAAATAATTAAGCCTCTGATATCAATGCAGCTCCCACTTTGAGACCAATTATATTGCTTATTTTCTAAGAGGCATTTTAATACATTCATTTCCTCTGTAAACAGCCCTATCAGTCTTACAATTTGAAATAATTCCAATTTATCTAATACTTTACCATATCTTGGTGGTATTTTGTTTTGTTTTGTTTAAAAAAGCAATTGAAGTCCTCAGCGCATTTGCTTCTACAATTACAAAATATTAGAGCTTCTTATTCAAATTGGCAAAACTGACACAGCTAAAGTTAAATTCTAAATGTATAAGATGTCAAAATTAATTGAGAGATTAGAAAATATATAACTCTAAGGTACTCTATAATTTCAGAATTCTATAAATATATCATAGTGAGAATTAGACAAGTTTGCACACTAAAAAATTTTAATAATGTCAGAACTAGTTGTAGTATTCAGGAGAGTAGGTAAATACCTCCACAACTTAGAAAAGGATAACTATGAATTGACTCACTTCACTAATCTAATATGGGCTAGGCCAAACACTAAGATAGGAAAGATCAGAATTGTCATCCAAAATAATAAACCTACTTAGTAAGTCTGAATAAAGTGCTGAAATCTATTTCTAATAAGTGTTGACTGATCTTGGCAAATCTAGAGAAATAGACCACACATAACTAAAATTCAACAAGTCATCACTGGTTTTGTGTCTTAGGGTAACAGAATAAATAAGAGCCAGATTATCACTTTTAATGGTGAAAATAAGAAAAAAATTAAAGCTAAGATTTTGATAATAGCATTCTCATTTCAAAAGCATTAATTTGCACCTAACTTAAATTTTTGGCTCAAATTGACAAATGAAATTATGGTTCAAGAATGAAACAATCTTTTAATGAGTAAGAGTGAGCACTTTTCCATAATCTCTCAGCACCTTGGAATAAAGAAATAATAGATTCATTACTCTCAGTAATGATTTGTGACTGACATTTTGAGTAGCATGAATTACATGTCACATACCAATAAAAATAAACTATGCCTTTAAAATATAAATGATAGGTACCATTGCATGGTCTCAGAAATTCCTTACCTTCTGTTTTTCCTACATTTGGGGGGAAATTATAAATGATCTGCCCTCTATCTTCAATCTCTTTCACATTCTTAATACCCTTTTGTCTTAAATGGAACCTGGTCATCCTGAGAGAATACTGGGCAACTCCTGCTGCCTCACTCTTTCAGTGATAGGAAGGAGTGATAATATTTTCTTCTCTAGTTCATGGAGACTTTTAGTTCATTGATCTATACTCTTGAGAAAAATTCCCTCTTTTTTATAGCTGAAGCCATTCACACATACAGCCGGCTATCCCATTTTATCACTTTCAGCCAACACCTTTGCCGAAGCAGAATTTGGACAATACAGTCTCATACATCCTCCCCACAACCTCCCAATTTGTACCAACATCCTGGGGTAGCTCACCATCTATACAGATGACTCATGCCAAATTCTAGCTTTTAAAAAAACTTTTATAACAAATTTAATCTCTGCTCCATAGCAGCCTTGTCTTCCATTGCCCATACACCATGCACCCTGACCAAAAGTGGGGGCTGGGTTATCTAAAAGACAACCTCTCAAATCTCTCTCAGATCTCCGACAGCCTGTTTTTTCTAGTTTTCTTGTTCTTATTACACCTGGGATCAGGACAATAAAACTTATCAAAACATTCATGTCTTAGATCCCACACTCCACCCCTATCTTTCTTTTTATTATTTCTCCCCTGGACTCACAGTTTCTCCTATGCACCTTAGAACTTTCGGTTCATTGCTTTCAATATTCGTATCAGTAAAGACACTCTGTTCCCGATTGGCACCACTCCCTACTAGATTGGGTTAATCAACAAGGAAAAGGTATTAACTCCCAAAACAAAATGATCCAAGGTCACGAAGCTCCAGAACCTGTCCATTCTCCAGGTCAGCAATGCCCTTAAGAATCTAGGTTCCCCCATCTTTCCACTCTGCAATATTCATTTGCCTTTTGCATTTGCTTCCTCATTGTGGTTGAAAGATGGCTGCTGAAATTCTAGGTAGCATATGTAGAAAAAATCCCCAGGGAGGGAGAAGGGGGAGGAAAATGCCATCTCAACCTTTTGAAGTAGCCCCCATCAGACTTGTCTTTATACCTCATTGGCAAGGAAGGGGTCAAAGATCACTTTCGAAACCAATTATTGTTAAGTAAATGAGACAACACAAATGGAGATTTACCCTGGAGCTGGTGAGAAGAAGGTCCTTTCCTGAGTCTTGTGGAGGAGAGATGGACATATCAGATCAAAAGTGAGGCTCTGCCAGAGAAGATGAAGAGGAGAAAGGCTGGCAGAGAGACAACCAGAAGGGTCTGCTTCTCTATTTTCTTGTCAGTATCCATTTCCCTGTTGCCATTTTTTTATTCCTACATTCCTGTGTTGTGGGCACACTATTGTATTAGGAGAGAATCAGTATTATTATACTATTAATGCTTTCTAGGATTCTACCCTCTCCTGTAGATTAATATAGGAATTCATTCCAAGTTGCTAAATTATCTAATAAAAAGAGCAGTAAGGCAAGGCAGAAAGAGTCCTTTGCTTCAAATAAAACAAAAAAAAACAAAGTCTTTGCTCAAAATTTAAGCTCTGACACTGACATGTCTGCGTTTGGGAAAGACAACAAGTTTAAAAGTCAATAGGCAGAGATGGGTATATCCTGAATCTATTAGGTCATTAAAGATGAAATGTCCAATTTCAAATTCAAAGTTTAGTTTATTATAACTCAAACAAGAAGCAGTACAATTAATCAAAGTATGCACCTAAACTAGTGACACAGTTTTTCATCTTAGCAGTAGCTTGTTTATGCCAGAAGTGAAAAAGCATGGAGAGCAAGTGGCAATGAAATCACAAAAGGCGTTTTCCACAGCTTGTTGAGAATTGAATATTTTTCCTTGCAAGAAGTGGTCCAAAGCCTGGAATAAGTGGTAGTCAGTTGGTGCAAGGTCTGGTGAATACAATGGATGACAGAGTTTCCAAGTCCAGCCTCTGTAGTTTCAGCAGTGTTGCTTGTGCGACATGTGGTCGAGTACTGTCTTGCAAGAGGATTGCCCTATCACTATTGACCAATCTCAGCTGCCTAATCACAAGCATCCTCATCATTTCATCCAATTACAGTAGACCTCCACTGTAATAGACTGACCAGGTTTCATGAAGCTATAGTGGATAATACCAGTGCTGGACAACCAAACAGACACCATTAGCTGGTTTTGATGAATATTTGGTTTTGGTTTTGGACTTCGTCTTTATCCAACCATTGTGTGGCAAATGCTTGCAATTGTCAAAAAGAATCCATTTTTCATCACAAATAACAATACGGTGTAGAAATGGTTCAGCTTTATGTCATGACAGCAAAGAAAGGCAAGCTTCGAGAAGATTTCTCTTCTGACACATGTTTAATTCATGTGGAACCCACCTATCCAGCTTTTTACCTTGCTGATTTGTTTCAAATGGTCCAATATTGTTGGAATAGCAATGTCAAACCTTGCTGCTAATGCACACGCAGGTTGAGATGGATTCTTTTCCACTACAGCTTTCAGTTCATTATTATCCACCTTGGAATCAGGTCACCCACGTGGCTCATTTTCAAGATTAAAATCACCAGAATGGAACTTCTCAAACCATCGAGGTACTGTGCGTTCGTTATCCACATCCTTCCCAAACTTTGCATTGATATTTTGAGCTATCGGCACTGCACTGGTTCCACGATGGAACTCATGTTGAAAATAACATGAATTTGTAGATTCTGGTTATTAGCCCTTTATCAGATGAATAGCATGTGAATATATTCTCCCATTCTGTAGGTTGTCTATTTGCTTGGGTAATTGTTTCCTTGGCTGTGCAGAAGCTTTTTAATTTAATCAAGTCTCTATTTATTTGTGTTGTTGCTGTGATAGTCCTTGGGGTCTTCCTCATAAATTCTTTGCCTAGGCTGACATCTAGAAGAGTTTTCCCAACATTTTCTTCTAGAATTCTTATGGTTTCATGTCTTAGATTTCAGTCTGTTATTCATCTTGAATTAATTTGTGAGTGGTTAGAGATATGGATCCTGTTTCAATCTTCCACATGTTGCTGTCCAGTTTTCCCAGCACCGTTTATTGAATAGGGATTCTTTTCCCCAGTATATATTGTTGTCTGCTTTGTCAAAGATCAGATGGCAATATGCAGATGGTTTTATATCTGGGTTCTCTGTCTACAAAGAACTCAAGCAAATCAGCAAGAAAAAATTAAACCCCATTAAAAAGTGGACAAAAGACATGAACAGAAGCTTTTCAAAAGAAAATATACTAATGGCCAATAAACATATGAAAAAATGTTCAATGTCACTAATCATCAGGAAAATGCAAATCAAAACTACAATGAGATATCACCTAACACCAATGAGAATGGCATTTATCAAAAAGTCCCAAAACAACAGATGCTGGATGTGGAGAGAAAGGAGATACTTAAACACTGTTGGTGGGACTACAAACTAGTTCAACCTCTATGGAAAGTAGTATGGAGATTCTTCAAAGAACTAAAAGTAGACCTACCATTTGATCCAGCAATTCCACTACTGGGTATTTACCCAAAGGAAAAAGGGTCATTTTATCAAAAAGACACTTGCACTAGAATGTTTATTGCAGCACGATTCACAATCACAAAGAAGTGTAATCAACCCAAATGCCCATCAATTCATGATTAATTCATGTATTAATAAAATGTGTTATATGTACACCATGGAGTACTACTCAGCCACAAAAAGAATGAATTAATACCTTTTGCAATGATCTGGATGGAACTGGAGACCATCCCCCTAAGTGAAATATCGTAAGAATGGAAAAACAAATACCACATGTACTCACTATTAAACTGGAACTAACCAATTAGTACTCATGTACACAGGTGGAAGTAAAACTTAATGGCAATCATGCAGGTGGGAGGGGGAGGAGGGGATGGTAAAATCATACCTAATGGGTACAATGTACACTATCTGGGTGATGGGCACACATAACTTTGACTCAAGTAGTACAAAAGCAATCCATGTAACCAAAACATTTGTACCCCTGTAATTTTCTGAAATTTAAAAAATGTATTTGTATAGGAAAAAAAGAAAAAAACCCACAAATTTTTGACTCATCCATGGTTTCACAAAAATTGCTCTAAACATAAAAATTTGAAAGATAATCATAAGCCAAACTGTGTGTTTGAAAGTATGAAGATGTACACTCACAATAAAAATAAAACAAGAAGTGTCAAAGTGAAATGTCAGAAATATCAATTGTCTAACTTAGTACCTAAGGAAATTGGACATTTCATACTTAATAACCTAATAACAATATTTGAGCTTTAAGGCCCTTCAGTGATACAAGCGTCCTCAATACACCCGATAATGTATTCTTGTGTTGTTATTTTTCTTAAAAAAGATTGAAATTTTTATGAGCTTCACATCCTCAAAAATGTGCATCTGCCTGTGATGATACATTAACCTTTACTATCTGGGTGCTACTCATCATTTCACTTACTTCTCTATCCATCCATTTCTTTGTCCTAAAAATTACTTTAATAAAATGAGCCCCACCTTTCCTGCAAAACTGTGATGAGGATCAGAAGTAAAAGTGCCACGTAGCAATGTTCTATGTAATTATTATAATCATTGACATACAGTGTTCTTTTGTGGCTGCTATTTTCCTAGGAGAGGCTTCTGTTGCATCTGCTCCTGCCAGTTTGTCTCCAGGATATGACAAGAGCTAAACTTTAAATGAGCTGAGCCATCCTGGATTGCTGTCCAGAATACCCATTCAGCTGCAGGTGTTTTCCAGCTATCTCCTGTGATGTTACATTGCTTCAGGCTGTGCTACAGGGGACCCTCATAGGGTTTCATCTGTCTGCCATGTGCTCAACTCCCTTCCAGCTCTGGGGAGTAGACTTTCATGTAAGATGGTTTCAACTTCTCAGGATTTCATGAGTCCTGGGACCTCATTGTGGGAAACTATGCCCTACCATCTGGTGGGAAGCATGGTACTAAGAGATGCTGATAGAATTTGTCTTGTAATTGAACGTGGTGATGGTAGGTGTCATTTCCATAAACAAGACTAGACAGCACAATAGCTTCGTAGACTTTAATTTTGGTCTGGAATGTGTTTCTTTGTTTTCATCATCCTGTCATTCTTGCAAATGTTATGAGTTCTAAAATATGATTTATTACTTTACCTACTAATGTGCCATTATTAGATACTGAGCTGCTGAAGTAGCAGAATTCGTAACAAGCAATTTCACAAGTAATTATGCAGTCATGGGTTGAGTGCATTCAAGTGCTGCAAGGTTGAGTGGACAACAACAAGTAGAAAGCTATCAAGGAGCACAAGGGATAAGAAGCCTGTGCTCCAAAGGTTAGGAATATTTTTGCCCTGGCCATCATACAGCATTAATGAGAACAATCATGTAAAATGGGGTCTCCACCCATGGCAAATCCCATAGTGGCTTCTATTGCCTTTTCTCAACATTTTATATCAATTAAAACAAATTTAAATTCGTATTTCCTAAACTCTATTGAGCATTTACAATATGCTCTTCTTGAATATTATCACATTTAATCCTTATCATAATCTTATGAACTAAGTAATAATATCGATATTCTATATAAGAAAAAGAGTCTTAAAGTTGCTAGGTTAACTAGTTAGTGAGAGCTAGTAACTTGTGGGGTTAGAGTACAAATATGAGTCTGTTAGTTTCCAAAGACTTATAGTTTAAAAAAAAAGATACTGATGCCTGTCACATTCATGAATTTGGGTTTGTGATCTGGCTTCCTGCATTTTAAAATTATTCTATAGGTAATTCTGATGCATACTTTTAATTGGAGCCTTCTGATTATGCTTAGCCTTACAAGAATAAAATAATCATAAAATGCTACCTAAAGTGATGATGAGTAGGAGAAAAGAAATTTGCTAAACATGCAGATTCATGATCCAACAATATGTTTTTTTCCTATTAAGATATGGCAGAGTAAGGTTCTTCTCCCTGCCCTGAGTGACAAATAAGCCATTAATAGCAACTGGGTTAATTACTGAACCCTAGGGTAGGGACTCAGATAGAATCTAACACGCTAATGCTAAAGATATATTAAACTTTAGATTGGGAGGTGGATGGTAAGAACGAACTTAAAATAAAAGATAAGTTTTTAAAAAATTTTAAGATAGTCTTATTGATATAAATATGTCAACTGATATCATATATAAAACATTCTTTTTCATAAACACAGTTGATTCATTAGGACCAAAAAGAGCAAGTTACTGAAACATACTGTTTTTCTTCAAAGAAATACTGAATTATTTAAAAATCTTTAAATGTAAAGTATATTGACTATAGAATTACTTTTATTTTATTAACTAGCTCCTCATCTAAAAAAATGAGAATCATACTAACTATATTTGTGACTTTTAAGAAGTTAATATTTGGCCAAATCATCTACATACTATCAAAAATCTGTACTTCATTCTTAATCCTAAATTCTCAAAAACACAGAAAATAAAAATACAATGGGAAGTAGCATAGTGCATTGGTTAGGAGCATGGACTATGAACCCACTTGTCTGGACTAGAACCCCAGCTCCTGCCTGAGCTAGCGGTGTCACCATGTGCCAGTCACTTAACATCTCCTTACCTCAAGATCCCTGTCAATAAAATGGAAATACTAATCATAATGCTTATTTCATTGGATTGTTATGAGGATTATATTATATTAAATTATGTAAAGTAAACAGTGCCTAATACATAGTAAACACTATATAAATGTTTACTATCATCATTGTTATCATTTTAAATTTTTAAAAGTCCAATTTCTAGGAGAGGAGTATGGGACTTTAGAGTTGTGAGGGGCCCCTTATTTTAAAAGCAAGGAAAGAAATGCCTAAATTACTTTTTAAAGCAAGTTACAAGGCATAGTAACAACTAGGATACAGTGTGCTGAATAGAGCAGAACCATAGTTCTGTAGCAATGATAGTCTTTACTAGTGACTACATTCTGGGAATTTTAAAAAGGAATAACTTCATATGACTCATTTTAAGTATTTTTCAGAAATATATCTTATAAGCAGCCTAGTACTTATGATTAGATTTAACAGAACATAATCCATACTGAAAATGATTTAACTGAAATTATGCCATGTGTTCAAACTATTGATGTATCATCACTGACATTTTCTTTGCAGAAAAAATTTCTGGCCTGTAAAAAGATAACATTGCCTCCTAATATCTACCCCAGATAACACTGTACTGATCAAACTTTATTCTCCAACTATAAAGTTGATCAATTACACAAGAAATATAATGAAACATAGTAAAAGTCAGAGCACCAACTCATACTCTAGACATCCATTTAATTATCTCTATTACTAAATATGAAGCTATTTCTCTAAGGAAATAATGGACCCTTTGTAACATAACCTCATGAACCAAAATTATAGCCTTCCCCTCCCATAACAGAAAATGTGTAACATCCTGGTTTATGAACCATATTTTTTGATAGAAAACTTTCAAAAACTTCATAGCCTAAATGAACAGCTTTCCATACAGAAATGACACTAAGACAGGGAACCACACATCATCTTTATTGATATCCCAAAGGACAAGATATTGTGGGAGGATATAGAAGAAAATGCCAAGGTCACTTCCTTCAGGTAGTGCAAAATTTTTGGTGGGAGGTACAAATATAAACATGAAAATGATTTATAACTATTTATAAAATATATGAAAGAGAGTTAGAAAACAGTAGTACAATCCTGAACCAAAAAGGAGGAAAAGCCAATCTACAGCTGCCAAGGTAAGTTTTAAAGTGCTACACAGAATACTTTTTAGAGTCTATGTTTTTGCAAATGGGAGAGGATTTTTCAACTCTGGCTCATATGGAAGCTACAATTAATCACCAAAGGTAATAGTGGGACAGGCACCAAGACATAACCCAAGGAGCTGGGGAAGAGATACCTGGACACAGAGCAGAACTCTACCACTTATTAGCAATGTGGTCTTGGCCAAGTTACCCTATCTCTCTCTTTTAATCATTATGAAATGTAGACGATAATAATAGTAGCCATACCATGTGGTAGTCATGAAGATCAAATAAAATAATTTAGGTACAGTGCTCGAGATAAGGCTTGCCACCTAGCAGATACTCAGTACCTGTTGACCATTATCATTATTTCTCTAATTATTAGAGCAGAGTACACCAAAATAAGAAGAAACATTTTCCTACAATTGAAGAGTCATTTCTCTTAGTCACATTTGGCTAAAAACATTGACCAATGAAAGACTGAAATTGAATGTCAGAACGCCATACAGTACTGGTGTTCCCACACACATGCATACACATTCCTTGCTTAGGTTTACAGTGCAACAAACCACCACCAAACATAGACTTTAGATATTTCCAAGCCAATTCATTTAAGAGCCAACTGGAAATCCTCATTTCAATGTTGCACAACTATCTTAAACTTACTGTATCCAAAAGTGAACTTCTAATCTTTTTCACCATCCTCTACTTCTACTTCCCCTGACTTCTGCTCATTCTATTGTACCAAACCCTGCTCCTCTGCCGATCCACTTTCAAGTTACTTCAGTCTACTATCAGGTCCTGTCAATTTAATTTTAATCTAGTTCTCAATTCTGTTCACTTTGCTAAAACTCTCCCATCCTTTCTCCTGACTGAGTTTATAGCAACTAACTCCTTGTGTTTCCAAACTTTCACCTCTTTAATTTCTCCTTCCCTCTGCATCATGAGTGTTCTGTCTAAATAAATCTTTGAAAAATGTTACTACCTTGGTTAAAATCCAAATGGCTTTTCATTTCCTTCAAAAGAAAGTCAAACGTCTTTAGCAGAGTTATGATTCATAATTTGATCCTCTGTATTCCAACCTCACAGTTTCTCATCCTTCCATCCCTTGTACTCTATTCTCTCCACCATCTGAATTACTTTTCATCTCGTGGTTTTTTGGGGTTTCTTTTTTTTTTTTTTTTTTTGCTTAGCTAGCTCCTACTTAGTTTTTGGCTACAGCTGCAATATCTTTTTTTCTTGAAGATTTCCCTAACTCTCTAAAAGTCTGGGCCCCTTCTGTGTGCTCTGGCAGCAGCCTCTATTTCCCTTCCTCAATTTATACATGAACATCGTAGTTGCATGTTTAAATGGGTCTCCCACAAGACCGAAAGCTTTCCGAACTTAGGGACCCTGTCATTGTTCACTGTTCATTATTGTATTCCTAACTCCTGGCCCAGTGCAAGTCACACAGTAAATGCAAAACAAAGATGAAAGGGATCGCACTTTAGAGTGTTCACGTTCCATGGTTTAGGTATTTTTAACTAATTGTTTTATTTTCTTTATTTTAAAACTCCATATTGCTATAAATGTAGATATGGGATGGGAAGGCTTTACTGTCAACTGCAATCAAGACTCTGGTGCCCATGATGGGTGTAATTCCAGCCTGCTTCTGAGACATCATCACCCAAATGCAAAATTGAGTATGTCCCAAGAGGACATGTAATTAATTAGGAACGACTAGCAATCATTCTTTAACCACTTTTCAAAAAGCAGAGAGGTTTTCTGGGTGGGGGGGATAATGATAACAGTAATTAAGTAACCTTTGGTATGTAATAAAATGTTTGATTCTACACCAAAATGGAACAGTTTTCAGTTTTTCTCAATGACCAACATTATGACAAATTTTGACCATATAGCATAGAAATATGGTAATGAAATAAGCCTGAAAACCACATATTTGTTTTCAAATCATGGAACACCTGGGGTGAGATTAAAAAACAAAACAAAAGGTGACACCTGTTTGCATATATAATAACTGTTTTTCATGATATGAGGAAACAGGGAACAGTAATGCAATATGCCATCAGGTATTATGGTATTTTACTTTTTCTTTCTCTAAAAAAAGCATTAAATAATCCAAACCAACCACACTACTGAGAAGCATGTGTTATTTTCCTCACATTTCACACACAAAATTTAGTATAAAGAAGACATATATTATTTAGAAAACATATAAAATTCAGATGAATATAGTAGAATGTGGGATTTTTCAAGTATAGAATATAGTATATTACCATTTCAGTAACTGTTACACTTAAATAAAATGCCTTTTCTTTAGCAAACAATACTGTTGTAATAAAAAGTTAGTTTTTGAATGGCTTATTAATAAGCACTGAATATGATATTTTCACTGAAGTGTCAAATAAACATGTTGGAGCAGATGCACCAAATACATAAAATTACTAGGTAGTACGGGTAGATGCTATCCAAAATTTTGAGTGACTCATACTTTATTTACTCTGCATTTACTTCCAAAGCCACAAGCTTAATAGTTCTGTTTATAAAAACAAAGTTAGGCAAGCTGAATGCAAAGAACAAATATAAATGAACTCATTTTTAACTTGTGGATACATGCATGCACACACATCTTTTTATTATCAGCATGATCCCAAATTAAAATTGTTACCACATGCTAAGTAAACTTTTTCAGATGTTTAACAAAGGAGATCAAAAGAGATTTCCTCATATATTTTTAGATCTCTGACCAGGCAAACATATAGGAACACAGACATGTCAAAACATCAAGTAATCCAAAGGTACAAGCAATTTGGAAATTTTCAGTTCAATGAAACTTCCATGAAGAGTAGTTAAGTGTACTTTCATACTTTCCTAACTGACGTCTTACAGGTGAGGCTATTCATGGGAATTTATTTGGTCATTATTTGGAGGTAAGATGTTAGTGGGTACTAAGTAAAATGAATAGAACATCAATAAGCTGGGAAGAGAGGTTTAGCTCTCCAGGCAGATAGAAAATTACAAAACAAAGCATGCAGGTGGGAAAAAACATGTTATATTTGGAGCCACGAGAAAACCAGCTTGGATTATTTTCTGTTGGAGTTGTGAGAATGAGGATGTGTATCATATAGTGGGGAATAATGATGTGCCAGGAATTCTCTGCTTGCTACAAATTCTCACAGTTTTTCTTAAATCCCTTTTGTAGGTAGGGGAAACATAATTGATGTGTGGGATCCATTCTTTGGTGGACAAAACCAAACCAATTTTATTATCTGTTCCATTCTCACCTTAAACATCCAGAACCATAACTGAGTTTTGGCCTGCTTTTATATGCAAGCCTATTTCCTACTCCAGTTTTAGAAACTGAGTTTTCCTAGTCTACCTTTTTTGAATACTTTGCTTGTTTCTCTGCCTGGTACCCTAGTTCTGGTCTTCTTTCTCTAATCTTCTGGATTTCCTCTACCCTCTGCATCAATGATTGACTTACCACTTCCTTCACTCAGGTTTCTCTAACTCTCTACCTTCCTGGCTCCCTCAGGAAGACTCTCCTGATGCCATGCACCACTTGCCTTCACGACACGACTTTGAGTTATTCATTTGGACTCAGTCTTGCTTTCTGCTCAAAGATTCACCCTTATCATACCATTTTCCCCTGATGAGCCTGTCTTGGTTCCAAGTCATGATCACACTAGCCTGAAAAGTAGGGGGACTGATTCACTACAGTATTTTCTTAGAGGGCCACATCAAACATTGTAATTGGTTTTAAAGTAGGCACTCCGGACAGATGTTTTCTTAACAGTACAATTGTGCTGCTCATTTTCCAAAAGGATTTTATAACAGCATCCTACCAGCTCTCATTTGTCCTATTCTAACAGTTCTCATTTATCCTCATATTGAGCGCAATTTGTTTATTTTTCCATTAAAATACATTTTAAAATACTGTAAAATTTGGGGGACAAAAGTAGATTTAGAAAGCAACCCAGAAACAAATAACAACAATAAGAAAGATAAGGCATTTAACAAGATCTAATCAGTGATAATCAAGGAAATCATAATAATTTTCTGATCCCTTATTATTTCTTAAAAAATGCTTGCCTAAGTATGAAATAAAAGAAGGGTAATGAAAATTTAATGGGCATGCTCTGGAAAGTTAAGTTGCCATGAAAAAGGGACCCTGAATACCATCAGCTCTCAATTTCAGGATAGGATGACTTACCCTAACCTGTAATACTAAAAATAATATTAACCTTACTTGTGAAGATGGCAAAATGAAGGTTTTTTAAAAATGACTTCAATACAGATAATAAAAGTTGAGGGGTGCTAATCAAGGAAATATGAAATAGTTCATGAATAGAATAAATACTGATCATCCTATTATTCTTTGCTCTTTCACAGATTGAATGCCACGTCCCTAATGTACACAGAATATATCATTTTACTCAGTTGAACACAAACTTAGAGCACTCATTATTGTGAGACATGGTATAGCTAATAATACACAATTCACATGGGGTTTTGGGCTCATAAATTGCAGATCCAGAAGATATTATTAAAGGATGTTAGGGACTATTCCGATCTATTT
Source organism: Daubentonia madagascariensis (assembly GCA_023783475.1). Classification (NCBI taxonomy): domain Eukaryota; kingdom Metazoa; phylum Chordata; class Mammalia; order Primates; family Daubentoniidae; genus Daubentonia; species Daubentonia madagascariensis. The sequence goes on along the minus strand of JAKFHU010001684.1, from coordinate 14,109,087 downwards.
GTCAAAAAAAATCATTGATGTATTGCCATGGAAAGGATTCTAGATAGGATGAATTAGTGCTTAACATTTCTGTTGTTTTTGGTGAAAATTTGATTAGCATATATTCAATTATGAAATAGCTTTCTAGTACACCAACATTAAAATATAGAATACTCTGTTCATCTTTTTAATCCAGAACCTATTACAGTATCAGATATATTCAATGGTTCAATATACCTAAGTTTATATCAAAAGACATTGACATCAAAGTTTAAAATTTCAATTCTGTCTTCTCTATTAATTCTCTTTACAGTTCTATCCTAATTCTGCCACTAACAAAATGCATGCACACAAAATGAAAATGTCATATTTGGGCTACAAATATTTAAATAGAAAAAAAAGCAATTGCTATACACGTTTTATATAAAATATAAGTGTAAAACAAGTGGCTAGTTGTAGACAATTAAGCAACAAATCTAAAAGTAATTTAGAGTTGGAAATATAATATGGGACAGTTTCTATAAGTCATTTGCTTAACAAATGAGTATTTTAACTAATTTATGTTTCTTCATACAATTATCTTATATTACATAGGAATGAAACTGGTTTGAATATGAAATGTCTCTAAGTAATTTAAGACCTGGAATATTCTGAAAATATTTGGTGGTACATTTACACATGTGATATACATGACATGACAAAAACAGGAAAAGGAAACACTTCCTGTGGGTTTGTGACAAGTTTTAGGTGTTTGATATCACTATAGTAATCAATGTATTCACTTTTTAGTGCGATTATATTAAACCACATTTAAAAGATATATTTCCCATGCTGATCTTTTCCCCTAAAGAGGTTTCATAAATGTTAAGTTCTTCCAAACAGAAGGCTGCTTTTCTGGTCATTATTTCCTTTATTTTGCAATTAAGATCAGATGATTCAATAGGCTAAGAAGTTACACTAGGAAGACATTTTCATGAGAAGCAGAGGAGTTTTACAGAAGGATTTTATCAGCTGGATTCAAAAGGATTTCTTTATTAGATAGCTTCTCTAATAAAAAATTAGTTAATTTTTTACAAAAGTATGCTTTCCACATCAGATTAATTCTATTTTCTCTTTCTGAAGAATGCACAGTTAATGGGAGAACATCCCCACAGTGTTTCACGATACCACTATTTGTGATACTAGTTGAAAGAACATAAAGACAGAGGGCTTTTCAAGATATAAATATTCAAATTTTTAAAATAAACACAAACTAGACATCAAGATCTTCAGTACCTGAAGATTCATGTTGAAGAATCCTTCCTAATCACTGGAAGACAACACAAAACTGAAATACTCTTTACTAAGTTATAGCAAGAAAACTCCAAATATGTAACTATGATGTCTAACAAGTTGAACAGCATCATCAAACTACCTGGTTCAAAAACAAAACAAAACAAAAACAAAGTAAAATTCAGAGATATACCTGATTTTTCTTTATTGAGCCTACATAGTTAATTTTAATTCCACAAATATGTGATTTCAATCCTACAGAAGTCTTTTATGAAAAGGACGCTACAGAAGGAACCTGTGTACTGTCATCATCATCATCATCATCAATAGCATCATCAACAACTCTGCATTTTTTCTTTTAATTTTTTATTAATTATGGTAAGAAAACACAAACACATAACTGCATTTCAAAGCATTCTACAAAGTTTTCAAATTTATCCTTTTTAAGTTATAATATCTCTATAAGTAGGCAGATCATAAATATGTTCTTGTTTTGTAGATATACAAACTGAACTATAGAAAAGATATATAAACTTTTTATGGTGATTTAACCAAAGAAACATAGCTAGTAAGTATTCTTAATAAACACTGCTTTCAATAAAGGCTATTTTACTTTGTATTAAGAAGTATTTAAATTGTAACTTTATTGAAAAGAAACAAGTTATCTCTGGTCTATGCAGTCACCTAACTCTAATAGGAGAAAATCTGCCATTGTAGATAGAACGTGGACTTGTGTGCATCAGATTCACTTGGGTTCAAATTCCCACTTCTCCCCTTACTAGCTGTGTATCTTTGGTAAGCTGATTACCTGCCTGATCTTAAGCTTCCTCATCTGCAAACTGGAAACAAGCCCTTTTCTCCTCCCCCTCATAGGGTTACTGTGAAGGTTAAATGAAATATATATGACAAGTGCTCGGTGCAATGTCCAGAATATCCTATGTGCACACACATTGAAAAAGTTTGTTCCCTTTCCTCCTAACATTGTAACATTCTACACCATATACTCAACCCTATACCTAAGGAGAAAAGTAATATGGTCCTTGTTCATCAGTGAGAAGCAAATTTTTTGTAATAGAGAAAAATGTAATGCAAATATGACAGATTAGAAAAAGGTGAGGCACCAATAACTCTTGTTGTGGGATGTCAAATTAGATAGAAAATAAAATGGCCCACGTTAGTCACTTTCTGCTAATTATTTTCTACTAATAATTCTAGTTTCTGCTAGTAAGTGGTTTTTTAATCTTCTACACATCATTTTTAAAAGACCACTGTATCTTGCTTGCTTTCTGAGATAGTCCCATGAAACAGTAAATTTCTGATAACTTTTTCCTCCTTTTCCCTTATAAGCTAAGAAAGGGTTGCTATTGGCAGGATAAAGAACGCCAGCACAGGAATAAGCCAGCCAATGGATTCAACTATGGCTGAGGAAACTGACAACACAAGGTTCAGCTTATTTTGCAGAAAACTAAAAAGGATAAGGAAGAAGAAATTTATTGGGTTTGTCCACTGTCCAATCAAGACAAATCTTGGTATTATATCTTTTTTGTTTGTTTGTTTGAGACAGGGTCTCGTTCTGACACCCCGGCTAGGGTGCAGTGGCCCAATCATAGCTCATTGCAGCTCTAAACTCCTGGGCTCAAGCTGTCTTCCTGCCTCAGCCTCCCAAGTAGCTGGGACTACTGGTACGTGCCATCATGCGTGGCTAACTTTTCCTATTTTTTGTAGAGACAAGGGGGTCTGATTATGTTACCCAGGCTGGTCTCAAAATCCTGGGCTCAAGTGATCCTCCTGCCTCAGCCTCCCAAAGTGTTGGGATTACAGGCATGAGCCATCATGCCTGGCCTTAGTACTATATCTTGAGAATGATTACCTCTTAAATGTACATCTATATTTCAAAAGATTTGAAATTGTACACAGTGACACTGTGTGTTGCAAGGTGTACTTAAAAGATTTTCTCTCTGTATAAAAACCATATGCACCTAAACCCTGTGTGTCTCTTGTGTCATAAAGTGTGATGTCTGTAAGAGCACCCCTAACCACTCTTCTTCAAAGTTTATATTTTTCAGATTTAATTGAAGCTAACAAACCTTCACCCATCAGCACTTTGAAATACTCTTTCAAAGTAATGGCAATAATACATCTTTCCACACAAATGTTTACATTTAAATTTGGTAAATGTGTTGCACTATTATTTGGGGGCTTTTGTCTGTTTATTTTCCAGGATTTCTACCATGAACTCTGTTCTAAATCTGAGAATTATATAGAAATGGCAAATGAAAAGCTCTGATTTTTTTCCCCTCAAACATATAAGAAATTTTATTTTTGTATTTAAAATGAAGTTAAGCTACTCTTATTTCTCAGGCATTTTAACTTAGATTTCTTCTTTCTTCCACTAAAACATCTCTGTGTACACAACATAATTAAGGAAAACCACAACAGTTGTTTTTTGCCAGTGGGAATGTTTCAAAAACTATTACTTCGAAGTGGCTTCCTTTTTTTAATATTTTTTGGCAAAGGACTCTTTTATTACACCCACCGTACCTCTCAGTCATTCTTTTGTTTTGTTTTTTTTTCTTCCCATCCTGAAAAAATAGTGCTGAGGAGGGAAAAAAGCTACTGGGAAGACATCGTTTTTTTTTTTTGTTTGTTTGTTTTTTTTCATTGATGAATGGTCTGGAATCTAGCAATTGGATGGGAAATCAGGTATCTGTTCTTGAGTCAACTCAACTGGAGCAAAAGGAAAAAAAAAAAAAACCAAGAGAAAACACCCACTTGGGGTTTGGCAAACAACTTTTCCTCTGGACATATTCCATTGGCTTGCGGCAATACTGCTGTACATCTATTAAGAGTTCCAACATCTATTGGTTAGGTTCATCTGCTTCAGAAATTTCCCTTTTAAGCTCAGCACTTCTTGGGCTTGAAGAGCTCCTGGAAAGTTCAGTTTCAAAACCTCTTCTGGTCACAAGAGCTCCTTCTGCTTGTTCCTTTATACAGCTTCCTGTTTGTGCCGATTTATTAATGCCCCTTTCCAAGTAACCATTGACTGTTGGAGCTTTTACAGGATTCATTATGATTCGTTTGATTTTCAAATGCTTGGAAAGAATCAGTGTTGGTCCTATCCTCTTTCTAACACTTGAGTGTCTGTCAACCCAATTAACACATTTTCATTCGTGTACTACTAGGGCTTTCTGTGAGAAAGTTTCTACCAAATTAAGAGAAATTTAGAATTTATGAACTTTTTTCCTTTTCAATTATTTACACTTTCAAATGTTGGGAAATATATTTGACAGAAGGTTTCTTGTGACTTATTTAGTCTCGTTCCCTCTTTTTATCTTAAAGACACAAACCACATGAGAAAGTCACTAAAAAATGTAGAATTATAAATCTCTTCTTAAATCTATATTTCATTACTTGTACATAAATAATTGTCAGTTAAACATATTTAAAAGTATTTAAATAATTCTCTGATCTACTATTAATAAATAAATGCATTTTTTTCTAACTCTAAATTTGGACTTAAAGTTTAAAATTCCCAATTACCTGCTTCTTTTTATACTCACAATAGTATCCAAATATAAGTAACATTTAAGGTTTGAAAATAAAATCTTTTGAATAATATTCATTGCAGCATCTTTTTTTTTAAAGTGTAACTGATTACGTCTATTGGGAGAATATATATCAATTGGATGATAATGAGTAAACTTCCGTGATATCATTTAATATTTTCATAATATTTTTAACTCATACTGTGTTTAAGCTAAAGCTTGGGCACTATGTACATTGAAAACCCCACAGATATTGATCTACCAATTAGTGTATAATATAAATTAAGGAATAAAGTACATACTATGTAGTATAGTATAAGCACACTTTATTTTAGCCAGTGGTACCTTTGTGCTAAAATTATAATTATTATATAGTTGGATAACATACTTATAAAGGATTTAAAATAGAATTATACAAATTTTAATTTGCTATTTCTAATTTTGAGTTATTTGTAGCTGACCCTAATCCTAACCAACAAAGTAGCTAGTTCAGACTTGAAGTATCAGTGAGGGTTCCTGGGAGGAAGTGATGTCTAAATGGAGAATTGACAGGTGAGGGGAGAGGGTTGGGATGAGAGTTGGTAAAAGCATTTCATGATGGGGAAGAAGCCCTTGCAAAAGTGGAGGATAGAGCATGGGCTGCTTAGTAGGAACGTGTGTTTGGAAAAGCAATGAGTGTTTGTGGATATAGGGAGTAGGTTTCAAAAGATGAGACTGTAGATGTGAATAGGGCCAGATGAAGCAGGACTGATAAGCCATATGAAAGAGTTTGAACTTCATATTTTAGGAATTTGGAAATGCCTGAAGTATTTCATTATGGTTTGTTTTAAGCAGGGGAGTTACATAACCAGATTTGCATTACCATGAGGATATTTTAGCAGAAGATATCTAAAAATCCATTCCAATGACACTGATATTCTTGTACAGTGAAAAACTTATGTCAGCCCACAAGATGAAAGGATGAACTTAAACAAAAACTTTCATGCTAAAAAATATGGACTTGATCTTATAAATCTCTGTGTGTGTGAGTTCTATGATGGGATTCCTGTATATTCAGTTTTATAGACTGAAATAATATTGATTGCAAATTTATGTTGTGCTTTATAATTACTAAGGTTTTTCACATATTTAATGATCAGATCTTCTGGAGTAGGACAATTTAATATTCTACTGTATCTTAGTCTATAGAGAAAGACTTTTTTAAAATTATCCTTTAATCAGGCAATTAATAGGGACATTGCATTTCTTTTCCAAGAGTTGCCAACAGAGCAAACTACAAAGAAGGAATGTACAATGAGTGGTAGGATCAAAGAATTCTGGAAAGTAGAAGAGAAGGAAATTGTATTCATTTTGGTTATTATTTTTCTCTTCAAAAAAGAATATTTTATAGTTTAAACAATTTCAGAGAGAAGCCAAGCAACACTGTCCCTACCTTTGGACTTTTGGTCCTTGTTATAACCTAAAGTATTTCTCAAAGAGACTAAAAAGCTGTAGGTGATGAGGAATAACAGGAAACTGGCCTTCAGAGCAAAAGTAATTTTCCTCACATAGGCAAAATGAGGCTTTGCTATTTTTTCTCCTTTTAGTGAAAAATGTTACCATGTTTCATTGAACTTAAAACACCATCAACTGCAAGACTTACCTTGATTTCAGAGTTGTTAAATGTGAATAAAAGGAACAGTATTACAAGTGATAAAAAACACTAAAGCTACAGAAAAGGTGAACTTACTATGCAACTTTCTTACATTTCCGGCAGAACCTAAGCAATAATGAAGAGTTTGTTGTATACAAACAAAAGCTTATGAGAACATATGGTTGCATCCTCTTAAGCTTTAATTTAAGCATTTGTATGCATACATACAGTATATGCATGTGTGTGTTTGTGTGTAAAGACTAAAGCTCTAAGGGGAAAAATGAGCAAAGAGGAAAAACAGTACAGGGCACAAGATAGCTGGTGTGTCATATTGCAAAATGAAAATGAGCTACAGCATTGTTATTAGTATTAATATTCAACAAACATTTGTTAAAACTGTTAAACACATTAACAAGATTTGTCCTTACAGTTCTCTGTCACATAACAGTGACATAACAGCAATGAATAATGATGCCTTCATGATGTAGAAACTAAAACATGTCCATTTGCTGCATGAGGGCTTTATGAGAGTTACATAAAATTGGGTAAAAATATAATAAGGGGATTTGTTGTACAAAATAATTTCTTTCGTAGGCTATTACATACCTTTCATCTCCACAAAAATCAAAAATCCTTTCCCTAACCCATAATTGGGTTCAAAACATCCAAAATTAATGCTGCAATGTGTATTTTAAATGTTATGCCTAGCTAAAGCTGATATCACTCAAATAATCATGGGTAAAAAATAAAGTACAAAGATTTTCAAATTAAATTATAATAATAATCAAAGCAGAGAGATGCAAATGCCATAGCTTCAATGACTTAAAATATACTGTTAAAAATCCTGATTTTAAAACTGGGTTTCATAATTCAGCACTCATGTTACAAGCAACTGTCCCAGGTTGGATTGAAATGCAGGAAAATTTGGACCTAAAAATGTAAGACATATGGTCTTGATTGCCTTTCGCAGCTACGTTAAGAGTTCAGTGTAAAGAAAAGCATTCCAAACGCCAGCTTGCAAACTAGGTTTTTATGTGAAACTCTAATAAAACAGCAGCAGATGTTTCTGTGCTATTAATTTGTTTGGGACATTTTTGGCTGGTTCATTCCAAATCAACTGTTATCCCTTGTCCAACAACTGCAGCATTCATTTCTCTTTTACACAGGGAGAAAGAGAGAAGGGAAGATTTCCTTTGGAATAGATATTGCACCAATTTGCTATATGCATGGGAAAGTGCAGGTCAGCGTTTGTACTTTTTCTTTTTTTAAATTCCTCAGAAACTGATAAAAGGGGTTTTTTTTCTCACTGTTGAAGAGAAAAAAAATCATTCATCCAAATTGCTCAAGCAAAAATGAAGTATACTATTGGTTGGTAAACATGCATTGAGTATCATAGCATGGATTCTATTTAAAGACTAATAACTTGACCCAACCTTTACTTATTTGACTTCTAAACCTGATTATATTGATGTAGATTATTGATAGCTGTCTTCTGGTGCTGATTTACATGAGAAAAAAGTAATCACCTTGTAAAATTTTCACATTGTCAGTCAATTAATTTCCATTCTTCCTCTCTTATCCTTATAATCCACTCTTGCTGCCCTAAAGATCTTAAGAGATCACCTATCACTGGATATAAATGTATCTCCTACTGATGTTAATTAAAACGGAATGTTTTAACTTCAGAAGAAAATAAACAAGATTTTAAAAAATAAAATAAAGGCTTTCCTTAACTTAGTCCTTTTCCTACTTCCAAGCAACCTTCCCAACAAAAAGGCAAAACTGGGAAGAAACAAAAGAACTAGTTGATTCTTTCCAGTGAGGCCAAATGTATTCACTCCTAATCAGTTTTCCTCTGTAACTGGACAGTTTGCTTTACATGAAGTTATGCTCTCTGGCTGGTAATAGTGAGAATTCATTTTTAAGGATTGTTCTCAGTCCATACAGCTTATTAATATCTTTCAAGATTACACAGAAATCCTTAATGGGATTCAAATGGAAGCCCTAAAGCCTCTTACTCTATGAAATTACTCAGGCTGCTGGCTAAAGTGCCAAAATGATTTGGATTTCAGTTTTGTTTCTAAAACAAATGTAATAAAGTATCATTAACAAATTCAACTAAAGTTGGTTCAAGTTCAAAAAGTCTGCACATTCTGCTGTAATTAGAGGCAAGAAAGTTTTAAAGCCCTAATGGAATTTTCTATAATTCACTCTTTAATTGGAAAACGTTTGCTACTTGGAAGTATTTCCATGATATAAGGGCCAACTAACAAAGCATAGTAACCTTGTAAGCCTTTTTCTCTGTATGTATCGACTTTGATCTTTTGACATTGTAGCTGCTCTTCCAGGCCTGTGGAAACAGCTAAATCCTATAACACTTCTCAATTGCCCTGAGAATAGAATTCAGATTTTGCTTTGATAAGCACCTTTATGATCTGGCTTCTCTTCTGCTCACCTCTCCATCCAACTCTTGACCTCCCATGACACTATGTATTCCAGGCAAACTGAACTAATTTCAGTTTCGTAAACTAGTTACTATCCCTTTAGCCACTGATTAGATACTAGTATATTATTTCCTATATCCCAGAGTCTTAACTAGTTAACTTCTATTCTATAAGTCTCAAATTAGATCTTTTTTTCCCCAATAAGTTTTCTCTAATTCCATTCTTCCCACAGCATCTACCTCCCATTATTGCCTCGCCAGCCTAAGGTGGGGCAAATCTCATTTTTATGGCTCATATAAAACACAGCCCTGACCTCTGCTAGAACATAATACAATGCACCTGTCAGTTTCACCCAAGCTCCTTCACAGTAGGAACTATTTAATGCTACCATGAAATTTTTTTTCCTAGCAAGGTGCCTGAATTTTAGGAGTCTTTGCTTATATGCTTGAAATTGAATACTCTTTAGTACCTCTACAACGCCAGCACCGATTTTGTTATGGAGAAGCCATGCATCTAAATCAAGAATGGGTTTCCTAAACTTAACTTGTCCCAAACTACGTCTCTGCTCTGAACCCTGCTACCAAATCATGTTTTTCTCACTCTTCCTTGACTCAAAAACTCTCCATTCTCTCTCCCACCTCAGAGTAAAAACCAAATTGTGGCCTACAAGACTCCATATCATTTGTTCACCCCATGACCTCTCTCACTTCTTTTAATATACTTCCACCTAAGTCACTGGGCTCTAGCCAAGCTGAGGTCCTAGACATTCCCTGAATGCCTCAGGCACTCTTCTTGCCTCAGGGCTTTTGCAGTTACTATTCCCTCTGCTTGGATAATGGATATGCATAAGGCTGCCTCCTTCAGCTCCTTCAGATTTTTACTCAAAAGTCCCATACTCAGTGAGGCTTATCCTGATCCCATTATTTAACACATTAACTGCCACGTGAGTTGTATTTAACTCATGCTAGTTTTGAGCCTGGGGCCTCGTGAAGCATATGTAACTTACACATCTCTTTACCTTTACCCCTATGAACTATTTTTCAAGTTGCATATAACTCACAGAAAACAATAAAAAATAACAAAATTTTCATTAAATTAGAAAGGATTGTTTTGTTTTCAGAGTTTTTATTCTCTTTTTGTAATAAAATACCATGGCCCCAAGGAAAAAAAATTTTTTTCCTAGTGTGGCACTCAATGCGTTAAAACTGAATGAGTATCGTGGCACTTGGCGTTTCCTATCTCCTCTGCCTGCTTTATTTTGCTTCTTCATCATCTAACAAACCATATATTTTACTTGTTTATTTGCTGTATGCTCCTCTTCTGTACTGTAAACTCCATGAGAACAGGGGCTTGTAACTGTTTTGTTTTTTGTTTTTTTGTCACCTCAGGACCTAGAATAGTGACTGCCATTAAGGAGCTACTAAATTAATATTTAATTGAATAGTATATGATAAGTATAGTGAAAGTAAACTACATATTTTTATTTCTAAGCTTGGTCTCTAACTATGGTAAAATAAACCAAAGTCCTGACCATAACCATTATTTTAATTACATTATTGCAATTAAATTAATTTCAATTGGTAGAACTTAAAAACTGACAAGAATAAAATATTAACATCTCATACCTAAACTTCTAAAAATATATTTACCTACTTTTGTAGTTTTATAAATATTGACAGAAGAGTTTCAATATAAAATTTTCTTTAGATCTTAGAAAAATATACACTATGAACTGTTTCAGATATTAATATTTTAAGTGATTCTTTAACCAAACTAAAACATGTATACACATATTTTGTCAATTGTTACATGATCTAATCTTTGGAAAAAGCAAACAACAATTTAGCCAATATTCAAATAGTCGGGAAGAAAATAGTTTATATACCAAATATTACCCAGTTGGAAGCACACACACCATACTTTAATAACAAAATAAATATAGAGTCATCAAAGCCAAAAAGCTTGAAATTCACATCATGTCTGAGCTGAAAGTCCATGTTTGTAAAATGCCTGTCAAATTGAAAATCATTTCTTGATTCTATTTGATTTTATAAGAGATAAATGCATGTATAAAGATACAAAAATTGATGAGCCTTTATTCACCTGGACCAAAAATGAATATGTATATATTGTCCTAACATAAAATCAGTTTAGTTTATTTTTATAGTGAAACATTAATATCCTTATTTCCAGTTTATTAGCAATCACTTAAAGACAATTCTCAGAATCATTCCATTTAACCAAAATATATTTTTGCCAACCATGTCAAAAAGGAAAAATAAAATGTTATGTCATGCACACCTGTATCTTCTCAATGTTACATAATTGATGGATTAGAGATCTCAACCCAGACAATCTAATTCTAGAGCCTATTCTCAATCACTACTCTACACCACCTCCCTGTAGCATGGCCCAGGGGTAATGACGTTCATTTCCTCTCTCATCTCTTTTCATAACAATAGGTATCATTCACTGAAAGCCCACTACAAGCGAATTTTACTCAAGTCCTACCACTAAGCCTTGACAACTTATTAATTACATAAGTGTCCTGTTAGGCTGGATCCAGAGTAAAGATATTCATTCGTTCATTCCAGTAAATGCTTTATGCCTCCCAAATTCTAGACTCATTAGTTTGCCAAGCTGTTCACTTAAGTATTAATATATGTCAGTTTTCTTCTTGGAAAATTGCAGATGTGGGTTTCTGAGGCTAATATTTAACACATTGACTGCCACACTAAAAAATGTTTTTTCCCCTTGGGGCTATGGTGTTTTATTGTGAAAATAGAATAAAAACTTCAAAAATAAAACAATCCTTTCTAATTTAATGAAACATTTGGGTTTTTTTATTGTTTTTTGTGCATGAGTTATATGCAACTTGACAAATAGTTCATGTGGGCCCTAACGTAAAGAGATGTGTGAGTTACATATGCTTCATGAGGCTCAAAACTAGTGTGAGTTAAATACAACTCACATGGCAGTTAATGTGTTAAAATAGGGTGCAGGGTGCTTTAGGTATAGCTATTCTACTACTGATTGGCATTTTCTACTCTTCATCAGCTGGTGAAGATGTACATTTAATGACTTTTTTTACCTTTGATTCTGAGGACAGAAATAATTTATTGTCTAAGTCAATATTGTCCAATAGTGATATAATATGAGCTATATATGAAATTTAAAATTTTTCTAGTTATCACATAAGAATAAAAAGGTGAAATTAATTTTAATACATTTTATTTAACTCAGTGTATCAACAATATTATTTCAACATATAATCAATATTAAAAATTGTAGATATAATATTTCAGACTTTTTAAAAACTAAGTCTTTAAAATCTATACTAGCCCAATTTCAAGGGCCCAAAAGCCTCATATGGCCAGAGGTTACCTTATTGATGGCATAGTTTTAGACAATAAAAAAGGATGAAATAATTTCGACCTCATTTTATGTTAACAAAATAGTTTTGAAATCAAAATAGCTTTGAAATCAAGGCCAGTAAGATTAGAGTAAATTACAGGCCAATGCACTCATGAACAATGATGTAAAAAAAATACTAAGCAAAATTTTGACAAACTGAATTCAGGCAATATTCATAAAAATATAAGAAATCATGTCAAATTGTTATATTCCAGAAATTCAAGGTTGATTTAACATTAGAGAATACATGTAGGCATACCTCATTTTACTGTGCTTCATATATATTATAGTTTTTACAAATTGAAGGTTTGTGGCAACCCTCAAACCATCAGCAAGTCTATCAGTGCCTTATATCCAAAAGCATGTGCTCAATTTGTGTCTCTGTGTTACATTTTGGTAATTTCACAATATTTCAGATTTTTCATTATTATTCTATCTGTTATAGTGATCTGTGATCAGTGATCTTTGATGTTACTATTGTTTTTGTTTTGGGGTACCATGAACCATGTCTATATAAGATAGTAAACTCAATAAATGTTGTGTGTGGTCTGACCAATCGACCATTCCCCCATCTCTCTCTCTCTCCTCAGGCCTCCCTACCAAGACACAACAATATTGAAATTAGGCCAACTAATAATCCTACAATGGCCTCTAAGTGTTCAAGTGAAAGGAAAAGTTACACATCTCTCACTTTAAATCAAAAGCTAGAAATAATCAACCTTAGCAAGAAAGGCATGTCAAAACAGAGATAGGCTGAAATCTAAGCCAGTGTGCCAAACAGTTAGCATGGTTGTGAATACAAAGGAAAAGTTCTTGAAAGAAATTAAAAGTGCTACTTCGGTGAACACATAAATGATAAGAAAGTAAGACACCCTAGGTTGCAGGTATGGAGAAAGTTTTTGTGATCTGCATAAAAGATCAAACCAGCCACAACATTCTACAACATGAAGACAAAGCCTAATCTAGGGCAAGGTCCCAACTCTCTTCGATTTTATGAAGGCCAAGAACAGTTGGAAAATGCAGAAGAAAAGTTGAAAGCTAGTAGCAGTTTGTTCATGAGGTTTAAGAATAAAAACAGTTTCCGTAACATAAAAGTGCAATGGAGAAGCAGCAAGTGCAGATGTACAAGCTATAGAAAGTTATCCACAAGATCCAGCTACGATAATTGATGAAGGTGGCTTCACTAAACAACATATTTTCAATGTAGATGAAATAGCCTTCTATTGGAAGATGACATCTAGGACTTTAATAGCTACAGAGAAGTCAATGACTGGTTTCAAAGCTTCAAAGGACAGGCTGACTCTCTTGTTAGGGGCTAATGATGCTGGTGGCTTTAAGTAGAAGCCAATGCTTATTTACCATTCCAAAAATCCTAGGGCCCCTATGAATTATGCTAAGTCTACACTGAATGTGTTCTATAAACGGAACAACAAAGCCTAGATGACAGCACATCTGTTTACAGCATGATTTACTGAGTACTTTCAGCCCACTGTTGAGACCTGCAACTCAGAAAAAAAAGATTTTTTTCAAAACATTACTGCTCATTGACAATACAGTCAGACTCTTAAGAGCTCTGACAGAGATGTACAAGAAGATTAATGTTGCTTTCATGCTTGCTAACATGACATCAATTTTGCAGCTCATGAATCAAGGAGTCATTTTGACTTTCAAATTTATTATTCAAGAAATACATTGTGTAAGGCCATAGCTGCCTTAGATAGTGATTCCGCTGGTGAATGTGAGCAAAGTGAATTGAAAATCATATGGAAAGGATTCACCATTTTAGATGTCATTAATAACATTTTTGATTCATGGGAGTAGGTCAAAATATCAACATTAACAGGAGTTTAGAAGAAGTTGATTCCAACCCTCATGGATGACTTTGAAGGGTTCAAGACTTCAGTGGAGGAAGTAACTGCTGATGTGATAGAAACAGCACAAGAACAAGAATTAGAAGAGCAGCCTGATGATGTGACTGAATTGCTGCATAAAACTTGAACAGATGAGGAGTTGCTTCTTATGGATGAGCAAAGAAAGTGGTTTCTTGAGATGGAATCCACTCCCAGTGAAGATGCTGTGAACATTGTTGAAATGACCACAAAGGATTTAGAATATTACATAAACTTAGTTGATAAAGCAGCAACAGGATTTGAGAGGATTGACTCCAATTTTGAAAGACCTTCTGCTGTTGGTAAAAATGCTATCAAACAGCATCACATACTACAGAAAAATCTTTCATGAAAAAGAGTCAATCAATATGGTAAGCTTCATTGTTGTCTCTTATTTTAATAAATTGCCACAGCTACCTCAACCTTCAGCAACCACCACCCTGACCAGTCATCAGCCATCAAGGTAAGACCCTCCACCAGCAAAAAGATTACAACTCACTGAAGGCTCAAAAATTGTTAGCATTTTTTAGCAATAAACTTTTTAAAGTATGTACATTTTAGACATAATGCTAATGCAAACTTAATACACTAAAATATAGTAAAAAACATAACGTTTTTATTCACTGGGAAATCAAAAATTTCATGTAACTCGCTTTCTTGTGATATCTACTTTATTGTGGTGAATTTGCAGTATCACCGAGGTATGCCTGCATAGGAATTCACTACATCAAAAGATGAGGTGGGGGAAAACACAGATGACATGCTCAGTAGACTCAGGAAAGTTATTTCATAAAATTCAAAATTCATTCTGGGAAGGAAAAAATTCAGTATATTACGAAGAGGATATAAGGCCAGGTGCAGTGGCTCACGCCTGTAATCCTAGTACTCTGGGAGGCCGCGGTAGGAGGATCGCTTTAGGCCAGTAGTTCCAGACCAGTCTGAGCAAGGGTACACTGTCTCTACAAAAAATAGAAAAATTAGCCAGGTGTGGTGGTGCATGCCTGTACTCCCAGGTACTGAGGAGGCAGAAGCAAGAGGATCGTTTGAGCCCAGGAGTTTGAGGTTGCAGTGAGCTATGATGCACTCTAGCCTGGGGGACAGAGAGAGACCTGTCTCAAAAAAAAAAGAGAATATATATACCAAACACTTAAAGTAAATATATTTCATATGCAAATATTAGAAGCAGTCCTTTTTGAATCAGAAATAAGCTTAGCATTGCATCATTTCAGAGGTCCTAAAAAATAAATCTAGCAAAAGTTATCACCAAGAATTCCAACCTGAAGAGTTCCTCCAGTAATAGTTTTAATTGTCATAGTTGCAGCTACCATGGTTCCCATCTGGAATGTGGTAAATTAAGTAAAAAGATGAGAATCCAGGGTGAACATCTCAGACTTAGGAAGGCAGGGCTCTCCTCCACTGAGGCTTTTTGTTCCGGATCATATCCCAGATTCCAGAGTAATTAAGCATTGGAGGGCATTAGTCCCTGATGGTTCAATCAAAATACAATCAAAAGCTGTGCTGGAAACATCTAACCAAAACCATTCCAACAGCTACAGTTTGCAGGCAGAACAGGTGACTGAGTAAAAGGTGGCATCTGACTGCATCAGGTAGAGTATTTTCTCCTGTCTCTACCCCCTCAATCTTTTATCATGAAAGTTCAAGTGAACCAACAGTAGATGGTAGTCCCTTGGGAGAGAGTGGATCTAGATTCTAAGTGAATCACGGAGGTCCAGCTGGTCTAGATTCTCAGCCCCCATCTAGGTCACAGCCTGCACCATGGGGCATGGGAGGCCAGTGTTCTGGGTCATGCAGAGCCGAGCTGACCAAGGTTCCTAAGGTCCCATGGCCAGATGCAGAGGGGCAGCATCATTCATCCTCTGTGCCTCCTTCTGTCCTCTACTAGGCCGAAACTGTCATGACAATTTATGGAGGCTGTGGTCCTGCCACCACCCTGACAGCCTGGGACACCTGGGCTTGGATCCAGATCAGGGGCCTGTTGCTGCTCTGAGCAGTAGGCAGTCATGATTGTGTCTTCGCACCCAGTGAAAGTAGAGGCAGCCAGCGCCTTGGAGGCCCAAGTGGTAGTGACGGACCCTGGGTGCTGGCAGCCACCTTGGAGAGTTCCTAACCCAAGCCTGCAAGTGCTGCTGGGAATATGGTGGCTGGCACTGAGGGCCAATGAGCTTGAGAATTTCTTTGCAAGTTTCTTGAACACTTGGGTTTCAGCTTCCATGAAGAGCCTGGTCAACTCTCTATTTTGCTTTTTTACTGGGCTATAGTAGCCCCCCTCCCCACCATTATCTGGTTTTGCTTTCCATGATTTCAGTAACCTTGTAGCCAACTGAGCGGGAAAATAGGTCAGTGCAGTATGATAAGATTTTGACAGACAGAGAGAGACCACATTCACATACCTTTTCTTATAGTACATTCTTATAATTTTTCTATTTTATTAGCTACTGTTAATTCTTACTATGCCTAATTTATATATTAAACTTTATCATAACTATGTGTACATAGGAAAAAGCATAGTGAATGTAGAGTTTGGTACTCTCTGAGGTTTCTGTCATCCACTGGGGGTCTTGGAACGTATCCCCACAAATAACAAGGCATTACTGTATCTTTAATATATTCTGGATGATAATCTTTTGTCACAAGTGTTGTGAATATCTCTTGATTCTTATCTTGTGTTTTCCCTCTCTTGTTAGGTTTTTTTTTTTTTGGAGACAGGTCTCACTATAACAGGGTTTCATCATAACTCTGTAATTCTGTAATTCTTCTTAGATAAAGGGAAATAAACTTTTTTCACTCCATTAAGTATTTTTTTTTTGAGACAGGATCTTGCTCTGTCACCTGGGCTAGAGTGCAGTGGCATCATCATAGGTCTCTGCAACCTCAAACTCCTAGGCTCAAACGATCCTCCTGCGTCAGCTTCCCAAGTGGCTGGGACTACAGGTGTGTGCCACCATGCTCAGCTAATTTTTTTTCTATTTTTTGTAGAGAAAGGGCCTTGCTATGCTGCGCAGGCTGATCTCGGACTCCTGTCCTCAAACTATCTTCCCACGTTGGCCTCCCAAAATGCTAGAATTACAGTCATGAGCAACCGTGCCTGGCCCTTTATAGTGTCTTTTTGATGCAATGAAGATCCTAATTTTAATGTCAAATTTAGTGATCTTTTTCTTTATGATTCATGCTTTCTGAATCTGATTTCTCTTTAATTACCCCGAAGTCTTAAAGCTTTATTTCTATATTATCTTCTAAATATTTTATAGTTTTTCTTTTCACATTTAGGGCTTCAATCTATCTGGAACTAATTTCTTTGTAGTATATGGAATATGTGTCCACCTTTTTTTCTTTTCCTCATATGAATAACCTATTGTCCTAATACTTTTTACTAAAAAGATCATCTTTTTTCCCCAACCTTTAACAGCAGCTCTCTCATAAATCAAGTTTCATATGTCTGTGGGTCTGATTCTGGGCTTGCAATTTTATCCAATGATCTATTTGTCTAACCATGCTCCAATATCAAATATCTTCTTTACTACATCCTGATAGTAAATTTTCATATTCGATAAGGCAAGTACTCCCAGCAAATTCTTATTCTTATGCCTGTCTTGGTTACTTCTGGTTTCTTGCCCTTACATAAAAATTTTACATCTGTTTGTCAGCACACCACTGCCGTCCCCCCCAATTCACTCACACACACAAGCCTGTTGATATTTTTATTGGAATTGAAAGAAAAGAAGTAAAATAAAACAAAACTCTCATTCTTAATTAATGGGGGATAATGACTCCCAGCTAAGATCCACCATAGCTATTTATTGCCTAATGGGATAAGACTTTGAAAACTTTTTGATTCAGTCCATTCTTCCATTTCTATAAACTTGTCTTTATAATGCACCTAGATTGCTGGAACAGAATTGAAAGAGAACAATCTAATGAAAATATAAAGTGATCCAATTTGAAAGCTAAGGGATTTCATAGCCCACACTCAGCAATTTCTCTATCTTCTGTCAGGTTGGGTCTATGCATGTATTATTTTAGTGTATGTATTATCTGTCTGATTAGAGGCAAATTTCTTGAAAACAGAACAATTTGCTCACTTCAGTAGAACTCTTCAGTACTTATATTTTGCACTGTTGTGTCTGATGCTTTTCAATTTTTTGAGTATCTATGTAGGACACACATAGCAATGAATTAAGTATTTTATACTTAGTAATTTTATGCCTACAAGTAATCCTGTCAGATGGATACTATTATTTCCATTTTATAGCTGCTGAAACTGAATCTTAGAGAAGTCAAGTAACTTGTCCAAGCATAGCGAGGAAATGGCAGGACCTGGATTCAAACCCAAGTTTTTCTAATTTTAAAGTAAGTTGAATAAATGTTTGTTAAATGTATTAAAAAAGGGTAACAGAACTCATATTTGAAAGAGACCAAGGTGGATACAGTATAAGTGATTAAAGATGTATAATATTAATTGAGATTTTATTTACTTAAATCATTCATTGTTGATAGCTCAAGTCTACACCAGATTTTGCGTTCCCCACTCTGAAATTGTTCCATTCAGCTGTGGCTAGATCTATGTATTGTTTCTCCTGCCAAGAACCTCAGCTAGTCCAAGAAGCCTCACATACTGCTCTGTAACTATACTAAAACTGCTACAAATAACTGCTGAACAGACTGACTCTTATATCATTCAAACCAGAAGTTCAGTGGCAACGTGCCACCACAATTTCTTTCTGATTTGGAAGCTATAAAATTTGCTCTAGCATCCTTTCCTATTGAGAATATAAAAAAAAATCTCTCTCTCTCTCTCTCTCTCTCTAACACACCCACATGTACACACTTATGTATAGTCTAAACTGCTTTGTGATATTTCTTGCCTTAAAATATGATTCTAATTATAGTGAAACTTCATCTACCTGGCCCACTAAGAAAATAATTCAGGCTAGTTAGCTCATTTCCCCCTTTTTCATACAAATTATGTAAAGCAAAAATTTAATCTTTTAATCTGAAAAGGCTATTAATATATAACAGAAACTTCAAATTGTATGAACGTAGAGATAACTGCTTATATGTGCATTGCATTGTGCTGATGTTGTATCCTATGACATCCCATCTGTAAGGTCACTTGTACCTGTTTGGGTATGCCTATTCTTAACACTTCATTTTTTCCTCTAAATTGGTAGCTTTTCATATGCAAAAGGTTTTAGTACCAGCTTACAAACTAGCTAAGATTGTTTATAAATTAATTGTCAACAGATTGATGGTAATAACATGTCCCACCCCTTCCTCCCCAGCTCCCATAACAGCACATAATGAGTTTTTGGACTTGTCACAAAGAGATGAGGTTGCAGGATAATTTATTTTAATTCAGTTAAGTTTCCCATAATTCAATTCCTTTCAACAAACTTTTATAGACATCTGTGCCTAATCCCATACTCCAGGAACTTAGGTCTCTGAATCAACTAAATATTCTCTAAGCACCTTCTGTACACAAAATCTATCCTAGGCATTCTGGGAAAGACAAAGATATTTAAGACATAAAGACGCAGGCCCTGCCCATCAAATGGACTAGGGGACGAGTTTTTATGATTCTATAATCTGGTGGATGAGTTCTACATGGACTTTTAAACTGAAAAAAGGACCATATGCAGATCCCATATCATATATTCCATAGTACATATCACAACATATGTTTTCCCTTGAAGAATCAACATTTCTGTGAGTTAAAAATTATTTTTGCCATCCTCATTCTGGTTCAATTTAATGTCTATCCACAATTAAAATGGAAAAGGACCAAAAAGGGGAGAATTTTGTTTATACTCTAAAAAACATGCAAATATTTTCCAATGATTAAAAATTAATATTTATAAATTGAGTAGAATATACTTTGTTCATGCACAATAGTTCATTTATTAACAGTGACATATTTATATGGCCTTTCCCAGTCCTAGGAAAAAATTATGTCAATTTTCCCTCAGACTGCTTTCCTATTCTGTCACACAAATTATTTCATGAAACATGAATCCAAATGTTCTGTTCTTTTTCAATTTCCTTTCACCACAAATTCCAGAGTTGTGCCCTCCATGGCTTTTCAATAACAATTCAGTCTTTTTATACTAACAGCAAAAACGAAATACTGCTGTCTTTAATCTAGCTACTTTTGACTTATCTTCAATAGTGAAGATTCAGCCTTTTGTGTTAAAGGGAAACTTGTAAAAATAATTATAATGATTTAAATTTTTTTTTCCTGATGCATTTTCAGCTCTTGGGATGCTTATTACTGCATTTTCCTATCAGTTTCTGCAACGTTTTTCCTCCTTTTTTTAAATGATAGTCAATCACTATGAATACAGAAAATGTCATATTTTAAAGATCTCTCATTGGGCAAGCAAATATTTATAACATACATAAAGTATTTAAAAATTTAACTTAATTTACTATCCTATTTCTTTGATACCAAGTCTAAGATCTAAGAAAATAAATAAGTAGAGGAAAAAGTACCCAACAAATACACTCATCACGTAACTCAAAGCAAACAGCCTAACTCCAACAATTTGTTAACCAACTGTAAAGATCATGCACAGAAAGACTGTATCCAAGCAATGCAAACCTGCAAAAGGCCCTGCCTTCATTTCCAGTCACAGCTCATACCACTTTCCTCTGTGGTCCTTGAACATGCAAAGCCCTTTTCTGCCTCCAAACTTTCAAACATTTACCTAGCACACTCTTATCTCCAACTACTCACTTGCTTAATCCATACTCATCCCTTTTTATCTCAGACATGTGTCACCTTCTTAGATATTTTGTCCCTGACAACCACATTTAAAGTAGATCCCTACTAGTATTCTCTCTGAGAGTACTGTATTCCTTTTTTTTCTCATAAACTTTGTCACAATACGCAGTGTGTGTGTGCACACACTGGGGCATGTGCAAGTGTGTATTTTATGAATAAATGAAGAGCACATAATTTTTATTCAGAACTTTTGGATAAATAGAGATCTACACAGTTATTATTCATTGACATTAATGCAAGACATGACTTGCTGAATTCCTTGAAGCTGTATTAAATTAGCTCCTCAAGAGCGTGAACTGGGAATTATTTGTTTTTGTTTCCTTATTCCTAGAACAGTGTCTGGCATATTGTAGGAACATTTAAAAAGTCTGTTGAATTAAGTAAATGAATGGGCATGATATGAGAGTTCCCAAAGTTTTACATTAGTCACTGTCAAGAGTATATTAATCTGTGACAAGAGATTTATTATAGGTGTTCTTCATCTTCTACTCTCTAAAAACAAATATATTTGTTCTTGAGGTATCTTTTACCCGATTTGATTAAAGTCATCATGAAAAATCTGGTTAGAAAGGATTCATTGTTGTAATTTTTGTATTATTCAAAGCTGATTGTGAAACTTTTCCTTTTTTTGAACAAAATAAATATATTTGTAATGCTAAATGGCAAATAATTGGCTTAAGACTCTATATGGAACTGCAGTTTATAATGATGGAAGTCTAGATGTAATAGAAGTCATGATATAATAGAAGTTATGAAAAAACAAGTTTTGGAATCAAATAAGCCTAGAATCAAGTCCTGATTTAACTGTGTTATAAAGATAGATAACTTTGGGCAAATTATTTAGACTCTGTAAAAGAAGACTCCTATTCCTCATCCATTTAATAGGGATAATAATGCCCCTCATATTTTTGTAAGGATTGGGAGAGCCTAAATTAAGCAAATAACATAATCGTTACGTGCTCATAGTAACCTCTTAATAAAGGACACCTATAGCAATGCTAGTTATTACTTCTTATTATTTTATTAGGAAACATGCTTACATTTCCTAATTTATCATTTTCTTCCCTTTATCTTTGCTTCTACACCTATTGCCTGATACTCTTGTTCCATCTCAGAAATAAGTCTTTCTTCATTCACAAAGCTATTTTTTCACCTAAATTCCGTATCTCACTTTTGTCTCCTCTTAAAATTTCTTCTGTAAATAACTCCTTTTTCTATAAAACCCAATTTAAATTTCATTTAAGGTTATTATTCTAACAAGATGTGATCTTCAAATATATATGGAATGAATTAGGTACAAATAACTGTCTTTGAATACAGGTAAACATTTTATAGTTTAAAAATACCAGATTGATATACTTTCCATTTATACCTGTAGAGGCATTTCTAAAACTTAAAAACAGGCTAATAGTAAGGAAATGTGCATGCAAAGAAAGCCAAAATCAGTGTGGTGTCAACAGAAAATATGCCTTATAGTAAATGGTCTCTAGCCAGATGTTATTACTCATCAAACGAGCCCTGATTTAGAATCGCAAAACTCAAAAAGGAAAGGAAGAGTCCTGGGACAAAACATGTAAACCGGGGTATCTAATGACAAGTTAATCAAAATCGTCCTAGGGAGAGGAGTTAGAAGTGTCCTAGTCCCAACAGAAGTCTACCCTAAGACAACCAAATATGTCTTTCTTCAAAGAGACGGTGTTTGTCAGAAATAAATCCACACACCTATAGTGAATTCATCTTCAACAAAGTTGTCAAGGATATACAGTGGGGAAAGGACAGTCTCTTCAATAAATGGTGCTAGGAAAACTGCATATCTATATGCAAAAGGATGAAACTAGACCCTTATCTCTCTATATATACAAAAATCAAAATGGATTAAGACTTAAATCTAAGACCTGAAACTATGCTGCTACTAAAAGAAAACTTTGGGGAAATGCCTTAGGGCTTGGTCTGGGCAAGGACTTCTTGAGTAATACCCCCAAAGCACAGATAACCAAAGCAAAATTGGACAAATGGAATCATATCAGACTAAAAAGCTTCTGCACAGCAAAGGAAACAATCAACAAAGTGAAGAGACAACCCACAGAATGGGAGAAAATATTTGCAAACTACCCATCTAACAAGGGATTAATAACTGGAATATATAGGGTACCCCAACAACTGAATAGGAAAAAATCAAATAATCTGATTTTAAAATGGACAAAAGATTTGAATAGACATTATCAAAAGAAGACACACAAATGGCCAACAGGTATATGAAAAAATGCTTACCATCATTAGTCATCAGAGAAATGCAAATCAAAACTACAATGAGATATCATCTCACCCCAGTTTAAATGGCCTTTATCACAAAGACAGGCAATAACAAATGCTGGCAAGGATATGGAGAAAGGGGAACCCTTGTACGCTGAAGGTAGAAATTTAAATTAGTGCAACTACTATGGAAAACAATATGGAGGCACCTCAAAAAATTAAAAATATAGCTGCCATATGACCCAGCCATCCCACTGCTAGGTATATATCCAAAAGAAGGGAATTCTGTATATCAAAAAGGTATCTGCAGCCCCATGTTTATTGCAGCATTATTCTCAATAGCCAAGATTTGGAATCAACCTAAGTGTCCATCAACAGGCACAGTATAAAGAAAGTGTGGTACATATACATGATGGAATATAATATAGCCATAAAAACAATGAAATCCTGCCATTTGTAACAACATGGATAGAACTGGAAAACATTATGTTAAGTGAAATAAGCCAAGCACAGAAAGACAAATCTCGAATGTTCTCATTCATATGTGGGCACTAAATATTAAAAACAATCGATCTCATGGAGACTAAGAGTAGGATGGTTATCAGAGGCTGGGAAGTGTAGTGGGCGATCAAGTGGGGATGGTTAATGGGTGCAAAAATATAGTTAGAGTTAGATAGAATGAACAATATTTGACAGCACAACAAAATAACTCTAATTGACAATAAGTTAGGGTATGCTTTAACATAACTAAAAGATGGAATTGGAATGTTTCTAAAACAAAGAAATGATAAATGCCTGAGGTGATGGATACTGCAATTACCCTGATTTGATTAATTTACATTGTATGCCTGTATCAAAACATCACATCTATAATACAAGTATTATGTACCCATAATAATTAAAAATTTTTAAAATTTTTGAAAAAAGAGACAGCTTTTATGAAGGCTTGGGCTATCAGTTCTTAAAAAAGCAAGGAGAGAGCAAAATCTGTTTTGTATTGTTGATTTTTTTCTGTCCCTTAAATTATATCATCATGACGAGAGAGACTGGGTACATGCACCCCAGAAGGTGTCATTCTTCACATAAGATGCTTAACAGTCTTTACCTGACAACATGTATTACCTTTATGTCAGCCCTGTTTCAAATTCAAGAGACTGTAAAGTCATGTAAATCTGATTTGGATATAAAATGCAAAAGTGATATTCTCTCTGGGACAATCATCTCATATAAAATGTGCTGATACTGTTCAGTCTCGGTGCCTTAATTAAATCTGTCATATCCCAAGGATTTTTATTAAATAAAAGGAAGGATGGCTGGGCACGGTGGCTCACGCCTGTAATCCTAACACTTTGGGAGGCTGAGGCGGGAGGATTGCTTGGGTCCAGGAGATTGAGACAGGCTGAGCAAGATGAAGACCTTGTTTCTGTGAAAAATAGAAAAATTAGCCGGGCATGGTGGTGCATGCCTGGAATCTCAGTTACTCCGGAAGCTGAGTCAGGAGGATTGCCTGAGCCCAGGAGCTTGAGGTTACAGTTAGTTATGATGAGGCCACTGCACTGTAGCCTGGGCAACAGAGCAAGACCCTGTCTCAAAAACAAAAACCAAAAACAAACAAAAAAAAGGAATGATGGCTCCTGCTAAGATTTTGAAAGACTTGACACGTCCACAAAGATCACTTTGCTGTGGTTCCTATTGAAGAAAACGTTCTCTATTCAAAAAATAATGCCTACCATCTCAGATATCCAAAAATCTCTGAAACAGCATACCCATATGCCTTTTTGAAGTAGGGCTACAGAGTTGTAACATTTTTTATTTTCCCTGATAAGTCCTAAGTCAGCTGTAACTCATTAAGGAAGTTGTTCTAGCCAAATTAAATTTTCCAGAAACACATCATCTGACATAAAGGAACTCTGCTTCAGTAATAGATTCAGAAATAACCAGTCAGTTCTTAAGCATTACTCTTTTAATCTCACGTAATCCTGCAATAAATATAAGATACACATTATATTCTGTACAATAGTTAGTGTGTACTAGCACATTATTGCTTAAATGAACTTTTTGTTTATTGAACCATTACAGAATCATCTTTCTCAAAAATGGTTTTAGAGAAATCTGTAATTTGCCTCATTTTGAAGCCATAACATGCCATGATTTTGGACTGAAATTAATAGCTCCTGAGGAAAGGCAATTCTTTCATAATATTTCAACATCTGTGGAAAAACCTGACATTGCTAGAGATCAATCAGAGGAGGCATAAGCATATGCTTAATGTATAAGGTGAGAGACGGTTGTGGAAGAAGTACTACCTTCTCCAACAACACTATTGAAACCAGTGTAAAAGCTGAAATTGACCATGGAGGCTATTTAGAATCTATGCTTCTTGGACATCAAAACGTTCCACTGAATTGCTTCAAATGTTGTTATGGAAGAAGAAAGTAAAGGAATAGAGATACATAGGGTGGGCTCTAGTTCCTCAACCCTGGCTTCAACCATAGCATTTCATTATAGTCACCAATTTTGCTATATTTATCTCTCATACAATTTACATACCCATACATTATGTACTGAAACACTCAAATTATTCATTGTATCATGAATTCAAACTTTGAGACCTCAGCTGAAGTAACCATATGGTGACACAGCCTGGCAGCTGACATTTCAAATTTGGTAGTTGCCATCTTTTTTCTGGATAGCAATGTTTCTCTCAATGTTATTTTAATATATGACCATGCATATACATATGTATATACCTAAATTTTACTCTTATTGTATAAAAATCAAGAGGAAGTCAAAAATTCAATGCTGATACTTGTAATAAGCAAATAAACTAGTCCTCAAATATAATTATAAATCTAAAATAGTGCAAAAAAATAATCCACCATGATCAAGTAGGCTTCATCCTGCAGATGCAAGGATGGTTCACGTATGCAAATCTATAAATGTTATTCACCACATAAATAGAAGCAAAAACGAAGACCATATGATCCTCTTGATAGATGCAGAAAAAGAATTTCACAAAATTCAGCACCTTTTTGTGATAAGATCTCTTAACAAAATAAGCATACCTCAATATTATAAAAGCCATACATGACAAACCCACAGCCAACAACATACTGAACAGGGAAAAATTGAAAGCATTTCTGTTTAGAACTGGAACAAGACAAAGTTGCCCACTGTCACTTCCATTCAACATACTACTGGAAGTCCTAGCAATCAGGCAAAAGAAGGAAATCAAGGGTATCCAAATGGGGAAAGAAGAAATCAAACTATTGCTCTTTGCTGATGATATGATCTTATATCTAGAAAACCCAAAGATTCTGTCAAGAGACTCCTTGGAATTGATAAATAAATTCAGTGAAGTCTCAGGTTACAAAATCAATGTACAAAAATCAGTAGCATTCCTATACACCAACAACAGTGAAGCTGAAAATCAAATCAAAGACTCAATACCATTCACAATAACAACAAAGAAAATAAAATACCTCGGCATACATCTAACCAAGGAGGTGAAAGACCTCTACAGGGAGAACTATGAAACACTGAGGAAGGAAACTGCAAAGGATGTAAACAAATGCAAATACATATCATGCTCATGGATCGGCAGAATCAACATTGTTAAAATGTCTGTAATACTGAACATGATTTACAGATTCAATCCAATCCCTATTAAAATACCAGCATCATTTTTTGCAAATCTAGAAAAAATAATTCTGTGCTTTGTATGAAACCAGAAAACCCCCTGAATAGCCAAAGAAAACTTAAGCAAAAAGAAAAAATGGGAAGGCATCACTTTACCAGACTTCAACCTATACTACAAGGATATAGTAACCATCATACTGGCAAAAGAACAGAGACATAGACCAATGGATCAGAACAGAGAACCCAGATATAAAACCATCCATGTATTGCCATCTGATCTTTGACAAAGTAGACAAAAACATACAATGAGGAAAAGGATACCTATTCAATAAATGGTGCTGGGAAAATTGGATAGCCACATGTAGAAGAAGATTGAAACAGGATCCACACCACTCACAATTCAAAAAAATTAATTCACAGTGGGTAAGAGACTCAAACCTAAGGCATGAAACTATAAAAATTCTAGAAGAGATTGGAAAAACTTTTCTAGATATTGGCCAAGGCAAAGAATTTCTGAAGAAGACCCCAACCCAAGGCAATCATAGCAACAACAAAAATAAGTAAATCGGACCTGATTAACTATAAAGTTTCTGCACAGCCAACGAAACAATCAATAGAGTGAATAGACAACCTACAGAATGGGTGAAAATATTTGTATGCTATACATCTGATAAAGGGCTAGTAACTAGACTCTACAAAGAACTCAAGCAAATCAGCAAGAAAACATCAAACAACTCCATTAAAAAGTGGACAAAAGACATGAACAGAAGCTTTTCAAAATAAGATAGACTAATGGCCAATAAACATATGAAAAAATGGTCAACATCTCTAATCATGAGGGAAATGCAAATCAAAACCACAATGAGATATCACCTAACTGAAGTGAGAATGGATTTTATCAAAAAGTCCCAAAACAACAAATGCTGGTATGGATGTGGAGAGAAAGGAACACTGATACACTGTTGGTGGGATTGCAAACTAGTTCAACCTCTATGGAAAGTAGTATGGAGATACCTCAAAGAACTCAAAGTAGACCTCCCATTTGATCCAGTAATTCCACTAGTGGGTATTTAACCAAATGAAAAAAAGACATTTTATCAAAAGACACTTGCACTCAAATGTTTATAGCAGCACAATTCACAATCACAAAGATGTGGAAACAATCCAAGTGCCCATCAATACATGACTGGATTAATAAAATCTGGTGTATGTATACCATGGAGTATAATTCAGCCTTAAAAAAAGTGGTGAATTAATACCTTTTGTAACATCCTGGATGGAAGTGGAGACCATCCTTTTAAGTTAAGTATCACAAGAATGAAAAACAAACACCACATGTACTCACCATCAAATTGAAACTAAATGATTAACACTCATGTGTACACAGGGTAGTAAAATTCATGCAGGTGTGAAGAGGGAGGAGGGGATGTAAATTCACACCTAACGGGTACAAAGCACACTCTCTGGGTGATGGACACAGTTACAACTTTGATTCAAACTGTACAAAAGTAATTCACATAACCAAAACCCACGTAATATTCTGAAATAAAAAATAAAAATAAATAATAAATAAAATAAAATAAAATAGGCATGTAGAAAGAGTTAATTTTAATTTCAACCAAATACTCCAACGGGTATGTTCCATTGGATAGAAAAAAATAAAATAAAAGAACATACATGAAATTGTGAGGAAATATTGATGAATACTGTGTTTAAACAGTAAGATATAATTAGATATGATATGTTTTAGCCTTCTTGGAATGGAAGTTCTTATATTGCTACTTGTAAATCTATTATTCATTTTTTTCCTTTGAGAGTAAGAGTTGTCTATAGGGGTTGTCTATTGTGCTATACCAAAATATTTTGTTTCTAAGAATTAAAAAAATTAAAAGTGACAGATGTAGTCAAATCTCTTGTATTAATAAATATGAAATCCAAAGCCCCAAAAGTTAAAGAGAATAACACACATTCAGTTGAGTGAACAGTAGCAAGTGTCAGTGGTCCTTCTAATACTTCACAATCTTTATTTGGGGAGTCATGTATTTCTGGTGTGTATTAGTTAGGGTTCCCCAGGGAAAGAGAACAAGATGTGAGTGTGTGTGTCTGTGTGTATCTATCCATCTGTCTATCCATCCATCTATCTACAGAGAGCTTCATTTTAAGAAATTGGCTAACACAATTGTGGAGATTGGCAACTCTGAAATTGGCTCGGCAGTCCAGTGGGCTGGAGACCCAGGGAAGAGCTAATGTTGCAGCTCATATCTGAAGGCAGTCTGGAGGCAGAATTTCCTCTTCTTAGGTGGACTTCAGTCTTTTTCTCTTAAGGCCTTTACCTAATTGGATGAGGCCCATCTACATTACGGAGGGTAATCTGCTTCATTCAAAGTCTACTAATTGAACTGTTAATCTAATCTAAAAATACTTTTGCAGCAACATCTACAGTGGTGTTTGACCAAATATCTGGGTATCATGGCAAAGCCAAGTGGACACATAATATTAATCATCAAATGGTGTTGAAAGACTCAATTTAGGAAAAAATAAAACTAGATACTATTAACATTTTGATATACAATCATCCAAATGTTTAAATTAAATCCATACTTTGTAGCTAGGCTCTTTTTCTTTGCATAGCCAGAGAAGGTTCAGTATGGAAAGGTGGAAGGGAGGTTAGCTTATCCAGTAGCTAAAAAAGTCTGACTGCTATATTAATTTTACTTATTCTTCTTCTCAGCATAAAATTCACTTTCTGCAAGTTGATTTTCACTGATGTTGCATTTTTTATTTCCATGTTATGCATATTTAGTCTTCCAGAATGTAGTTTTATCTTGTCTAAAAGGCCAATTTTCTAACAAGCTCCAGAGAATTTCCAATAGGGCAAAAGGTGGTCAGTGGAACAGATTGCACTGCTAGAATACATTAATTTATTTCTGTAGTCTTCATTTGAAAATGTGTGCTTAATGACCTAGGCAAATGCTGCATGTATCCAAGCATAAGAACAATAATTTATTGGCAGGCAAATTTCATACCACCATACTAACCCTAAAACAAATGGTTCCATCATGCAAGTACAAAAAAAAAAAAGGATAGGTGCATGACTTTAATTACAAAGAAATGAACATTTTATTTTGCATCCCAAAGTACACTACTGCATGGTTTTGATCATGTGGCTGTGTAAGAATCATGGAGTATTGTAACTTTAAAGGGATCTCAGAATATTTCTAATCTCTGCTCCTCATATTCTAGATGAGCAAACTGTTGCCCTTAACAAAGGTCAAACAGCTTGCTAGGCATAGAACCATGTCAAACATCTTGGTGCCTTCTGTTTTTTCCACTATAATAGATGGCTTCCCAGTGGAGAAAGTTCTTGATCCAAGATTACACCAAATCAAGTGTACAATATCACCTAGTATAAGTCAGGCAATTTGGTTGTTTACTAGATAACTGTAGAAAAAGAACTTTCATATATTCTCACAATAAATGTTTTTTATGATGGAAGCAGTATGGAATGTTTCTTAGGGAACCACTTAGCATATCATGGAGCACCACTGAGCAAAGTTCAATAACATAATAGCACAGTGGTTTGCAAACATGTAAAGTATAAGGGATCATTCAGTGGGAAAGACACTAATTTTAGGACTATAATGAAAACATAATATTTAGATCATTTAAATTATGCTGATAATAAATTTGTAATTATATCGTCTAATTCCCTTTGAAAAAAACTAGCAGTGTCTGAAACAGAGTGAGTCCTTGATAAATATTTGATGGAGGCCGGGAGCGATGGCTCATGCCTGTAATCCTAGCACTTTGGGAGGCCAAGGCGGATGATTGCTTGAAGTCAGGAATTCGAAACCAGCCTGAGCAACAGCGAGATCTGTCTCTACAAAAAATAGAAAAATTAGGCACGCATGGTGCTGTGAGCCTATAGTCCTAGCTGCTGGGGAGGCTAAGGCAGAAGAATGTCTTGAGCCCAGGAGTTTGAGGTTGCAGTGAGCTATGAAGATGCGACTTTACTATAGCACAGGTGACAGAGAAAGACCCTGTCTCAAAAAAAAAAAAAACTTAATGGTGTGAAAAAAGTTTATTTTCCTTTATCTAAGAAGAATTACAGAATTACAGAGCTTTGATAACACCTTGTCATTATCAAAAAACAAGTGTAATTTTTAATTTATCTGGAAAACCAAATAGATTAAAACTATACTTGTTAACTTACATTTATTTTTTTTTTAGTGGCATCATTCACAATCAAAGGGCATAGCTCAAGATTAACTCTGTAGCTTTGGTCTTACACCTCTTTGTTTTTAGTCCATTTTTCCACCCACAAAACATCTGTGTAGTAGGTATGAAGAGCTAGACAGTGTGTTTATATCCCTCCCCAACACATAACATGAGGAGAGATCTGTGGTAACATGAATATGGGTATGTCATCAAAGGCTGATGATTTTCCCCTCTACTGTTTTCCGTAGGGTGGCCCTTAGATTTGTGTCTGTTTTCACTCTTAAGGAAGACCATAAAGCTCCTTCTTGAGATAAGAAGAGGCTTATAGATAAGAAGAGTACTAACTCCCCCTTAGAAAAAGAGATCCTATTTAGAAGTTGGCTATGTGACTTGTTTCCACATATTCTAATAAGGGCTAGGTTATACAAACATATTTCGTGATGGAAGTACAGAAATATTAGTTATCATTAATAGAATGTTTGAATACCATCCTTTTCTTATGGCTCTAGAAACATAAGAACAGAGGAAATGGGCAGGATGAATAAACACAAAGTTATGGGTAAATTTTACGGTTTTACTACCCAATTTACAAAGGTGAGAGGTACAAAGTGACACAAATCCAAGTGTGGGTTTGTTTCATCATCCAGTTTCCATTAAAATTCTGACAAACAAATCCACCCATGGTGGCTACAGACAAAAGCTCAGTCATGCATCCAGTCCTGTTTTTCTTCTATGTATCTCATCTGCCTCTTGGTCCTTGTTACATTGGTAAAAGGTTTGACCCTATATTTCTCAGCATCAGATCATAACAGAACAAAGGGCCACTATCATTACCAGAAGACTTCTCTCCTAATGTTGCCATCATTACTGACCCTGCAATGTGGCTGACCATATTTCCTTATCACTTGAACACAGATGTGTGTTGCATGCTACGGTACTAGAATGATCCTTAGAGATCATAATCCATAATTTCAGATTAAAAAAAGAAGGAGGTCCAAATGGAATGGCTCATTAGGTCATTCTGTTAATAAATAAGAAGGAGCAACAGGTATTGAACTTAGTTCTCATGAATTTCTGGGGGAAAATTTCCAGAATATAAATGCAGAAATAGCTTTAGAATACAGCTAGGATATTTACTGATGAGCCACCACCCCACAACTTCTTTGGTAACCCTGGATCCTAATTTTAAAGCCACCTCACTAACTAAGCATTTCCCAGACACAAGGGAAAATACGAGTATAAACAATAGCAATTACTTTTACAGCTTTGACAAGACAAATATCAAATCTGACCTATCTAAAAAATGATATAAAAGTTCTCCCATAAATATATAAATAGATCGATAGATAAAAACATCCTGCAAATAAAAGTTTATGTTTTTGTTTGATATTTATTTTATATGTAAACAGCATGTCAGAGACATTAAATGAATTTATCGCCATTCTGCTCTCAGTGTTCCCTACCACATTTGTTAAATAGCTAATAAAACACAAATGTTCATTTGTGCACAACACGGACAAGATATCAGATTATCCCACCCATAAGAAAATGACCATAAGGTAGCATTCCACACGCGACTAACTCACCACTCAAAACCACTCACCACAAGAGTGTGGTGTACGTGAGAGCGCAGAGGGGGATGAAGATAAACGAAACAACTTTGGCGAAATATTGGTAATTGTTAAGCTTACTAGTAGATACATAGGGGTTAATTTTACTATTTTTTCTACCTGTGAGGTTGTTTTAAATTTTCAAAAGAAAAAAATCACTCACTGACCCTCATCCATCTTTCTATTCATCTGAAATAGATTCTTTTCTCCATTCAACAGCTCTTAGATGGTAATTCAATGTTAGATACATCTTAAATTTCTAGTCCTTCTCACTAACCTTTCTCCACAGTCTGTTTCCTTTCTAAACTCAAAATATTTTCTTTGATTCATCCTTTGTTCTTTTGTGTAAACACTGATATTTATGCAGGTGCATATGCTCCACCTTTAAAGCAGATCTCAGCCAAAATTACTGAGTGACAGAAATCACGGTTTAAATTACTCCTTCTTTTCCTTTACTTAGAAGATGGTTAACCTCATGAGCTACTTGACTTCTGCCTCTCACTGCTAAATAGTGATGCTTGAGGACAACCCATTCACCCAGTGTTTCCTTTTTTCACTTACTCAACAAACATTTGTAGAGAATGAACTAAATACTAGTATCATGCTAAGAGTCAGGTAAACAAAGAAAAACAGGATACAATTTCTGTTCTTTAACACACGAAACTGGGTAGCAAGTCAATAACAGGGATGTTCTTTAGTACTTTTAAAGCAGAGAAGAGGGATATCTAAGCTATTCAGATGAATTGGAACATTAGGGAGGAAAAATACCTTGGAGGAAGTTCTTCTTGAGATGAGTAGTTAAAAAAAATGGAATACAAAGGTGACAGCAAAAATAGTTACTCTAGATATAAAGCTATAGATTACAACCCAAGAAGCATAGAGCACAGAAACAAGGTGGTGTATTCAAGGAACCATAAACAGTTCAGTTTTAACATAGCATAAAGTAGGAGGCGTAGGATGATTAGAGAGGAGGCCATTGATCTAGCAGGGGCAAGGTAACAGAGGGCCTCACATCACATATTAAGGATCTTGGACTTTATCCTGTACATAATTTGAGGCCAAATGTTTAAACAGTAAATGATGTGGTCAGATTTCCATTCTAGATAGATCACAGTGGCCACTCTATGCAGGGTTGATTTCAAAGGAATATCAGTTAAGGCACTGTTACAGTAGTCCAAAATGAGAGATCATAAGGGCTTAATGTAGGGCAGTGAAAAATAAGGATGGAGAAAAAGGATAGAAATTACTTATAAAATTAGTTCATAAACTACAATGTTTAATCATTAATTAGATGTGGAGAATAGGATAGGTGTGCAGTAAAGGAAAAGTTTTTTAGCTCAGTTGACCAGATAGATGGTCACACTAACAACTGATAAAAAGAATACTGAAAAAAAAGAGATATTTAATTGCACAGATGAATTCAGTTTGGGATATTTTCTTAGGATTGTTATGTGTAATTTATGAAGTAACACATAAAGTACTTAGTACTGAGCCTGGCATAGAGTAAATATTCCATACATGCTACCTATGATTGAGGCACTTATGGTAACTGAAGGTGAAGATGACCAATAGGCTGTTGGGTGCAAAAATTCTGAGACTACATAAAAAGGTCTGAGGGGAAAAAAAAATGAGAACTCAGCTGTGTATTTGACATTATGATCCTGAACAAGCGGAACCAAGAACAGTATGAAGAATAAAAACATAAACAAAAGTTAATAAAACAATGACCAAACAATGGGCTACATTCGCACCTTTGGCAAACACCAGTTCTGGGGTAAGCAGAGAGACTAGTGCAGGAAGCTTATATAAGAGGATAAAATTTCACAGAATATATGGAAATAATATTATGAAAATTCAAAATAGAGTAGAGAGATCCACTAAGATAGGAACTGAAAAATTATTGCTTATATACTACAAAGAGAAGGACAATAATGAGTTAATTAAGAAGAGTTACAATGAAGTGATGGGGGTTAAAATCAGATTATTCAGTCCTCACAGAGAAGAGAAGGCATAGCCTAATAAAAATAATTAGGCTATACCAAGCTTTCCAAAAGTCCTAATACAGAGGACAGGAAGAACGAGCAGGGAGAAAGAGAATCCAGGAATATATTCTGCTGTTGAAGTAGTTATTATGGCTGGGAAAGGCTTGGGTATACTTACAGAAGAAAGATTACAGGAAGCAGATAAAATCATTAGGGCAGACAACTGGATGTAGAAAAGAACACAACAATAACGTGAGCTTTTCACATTTCATTATTAGAAACACATCTCCAGCACACCCACAGTCATATCAAGCCACCAATTTGTGCTCCTTTCATCATCAAGGTACTTAAGCTATATGGTGACCACAACTATTACTAACATGGAGACAAGCTAATTTCTTTGAAAAACATAAACCAAGTTTTAAAAGGCAAATATTACTAAATCTATTCACAAACTTCCTTATCTAGCCTTGATGACTATCTATGCATGGTCAAACCAAGTTGACCTAAGGGGGTTGACCTGGTTTTCCACTGAAGTAGCTCAGTTCTTTGAAGTCAAATTTGGAGTTGATTTTTTAAAAGCAAGCCCTGAAAAATTTTAATTAAGGGATTATATGTCTAGAATATTATAATCACTTTGTACTGAACTGTTAGCGCAGAGTAAGTTTTCTTTCTTCCATATGGATTACGGAAACAAGTATTTTTCTAAAATATAAACTTTGTTTATATACTGACATGAAATTAAAGTCTAGTATAAAACTTTTGTCCCCAATTAAACCTTTAAAAATAATGCATTAAATTTGTTTTACTAGTGGGGTTGTTCACTTTTCACACAGACTATTATAACAGAGGGAAGCCAAAAGATGAATCAATGTCTATTCTATATTAAAACAGATGTTTTTGTCATCTAGTTTTTTCATTACTCATAGAACAGAAGGCTCCATTAGAATCACTCCCTCAAGCCCCACATTTTAAGCAACTAAAATATTTTTTCCTCTGTGAGTAATGTCATCACAAATTATGTATTTAATAATATTCTCCAAATGTTATCTTATTTTGCTTTCTAGATGGAACAAAGGGCAATCAATAGAAAAGTCAATTATCCCAAGGAAACACCAAGATAAGCATTTGCTAGCAAAGAAACAGAAAAGCAGTCAGAGATAAGATTTATAACTTGGAAGACAAGACACCTGAACATGACATTTTTAAAAGACAGTGATTCAGTGCCACGGGTTTATAAGCAACATTATTAATGCCTCCAAATGAAAATGACTAAGACACTGCTATGACACAGTAGCCTATATTCTTCACATTACAATACTGTCTGCTAAATTTCCTACAGGGAGTGCTTAAGATTGAATTACAAAACAGTAATTTCTAAGTAAAAATCCTACTAGGAAATGATACACCCCTAGTTTTATGCAGACAATAATGTCTAAAAATTATATCAACTTACAAGTTAACGAATTTCCGCATTTAATCGACTGGGAAAACGCACATTCATTGTACTTTTTTTAACTGCTATATTAATCTTCTACATCTCAATGAAGTAAGACAGCCAAATTAAACATTTTTAAAGCTATAGTCATATATTTAGGTTTTAAACTAAAATTATTCCTATCTTAGAAAAGCAAAAGTCTAATTAATTATAATTTTAGGGTTGACATTTTCCATACAGTGCCTTAATACTTTATTAAGCACTAAAAAGAAAATTTTAAATTACTTCACCTATTTTTGTCATGGAATTGAATCATTTCCAATGGGGTTAGACCAAATTCATTGTACAGAAACTAGTGATGTGGGATTTTAGTGAGATCAAAAGATAAAATATATAATTGAAGAATGTTGCTTAAACAAACTGATCTCTTTTATTCTTTCAAATATTGATAGAATATGTTTTATGGAAGATATTTGTAAACCAATACTTAGAAATGCCTTCATTTCCCTATTTTAATTAAAAAAGAAAAGTTTGGTTCTCTTTTAGAACTTTCCCCACATCCCTTTATGAATCTTACCATTTAAGAATTCCACCAGAAAACATAAAAAGCATTCATACTGAACAGTTTCCATTGAAAACTATATTGCAGAAAATTCATTGACTATGATAAATAAGAATAATAATAACTTTTTTGCTAGAGCTAAACCAAAAAGAAAATAGTAAAGTAATTACTTGCTGATTAAAATTGTAAATTAAGTTTTATAAGTGGGTGAATAAACCTGCATGATAATAACAAAAAGCATCACATTCCTTCAAAATTTTCTTTCCTTATTTTATAAAATTGAGTTGTAAATAATATCTCTTTTTGGTGTGACAATAAAACAGAAACATTACAGCAATTATAAGTTTCAGTGCTCAAATCTAATAATGTCTAGGATCATTTTTTTAATACCAAAAGAAAAGGGAAGCACATAAACGTCTGTTGTGATCCACAAAGCAACAACACAAAAAGAGGTCACTATGGCATCAATATAACTTTCTGTCCACTTATTAAAGAACACATTCATCACATCATAGGGCCTAAACCTAAACACTTCATAATTGTACCATAAAAAATTTGAAATGAAAATAATATAAAATAGATATAATGAAATTATAATTAAAAATTATATTACACATGCATGCACACACCCATGAACACATGCACACCATTAAAGAGCAATATCAAATACCAGATGAATAGATGGAAAAACTCATACCATTTTGCATAGTGATGTAACTTCTGATTATAAATAAGGCAAATCTCCTTACCCCATTAACTTAATGTTAATATCCAATTAAATCTCCACATTTGTAATATACCGTAATATTTTCAGTATTTTACTTTTATTTTTAAAAAACTGTATTAAAATTCTTAGTGACTTCAAGATTATTAATAGTGCTGAACACATTTATCCATATAAGGAAGCCTATGTGAGCATAAATTCACGTAATACACTAACATCTTGGGTTTAATTCATACTTTTTAAAGTTTAATTCAGACTCTAAGAACTTACAAGTTAACCTTTCTATGCCCCCTTTTCATTGATTCCATAAATGGCCATTATGAAAGAAACTGCAAAAACGAAAAAGCTGTCCATCGTAATTAAAGGTCATGTTGACAGTTATCACAATCTATGTGTATTTAAGAATCAATACATGACCAACAATCTTGTCTGGCTCTCCTCTTTGTGGATTGTTATTTGATTCAACTACTCACAAAGCCTATGTCTTAGTTCGTTTTGTGTTACTATAAAGGAATATCAGAGACTGAGTACTTTATAAAGAAAAAAAGGTTTATTTGACTCACAATCCTGATTTCTGGAAAAGCTCAAGATTGGGCATCTGGTGAGAACCTCAGGCTACTTCCACTCATGGTTGAAGGTGAAGGGAAGTGGTGTGCACAGAGATCACATGGTAAGCAAAGAAGCAAGGGGGGGTGCCAGGTTCTTTTCAATAATCAGCACTTGTGGGACCAATAGAGGGAGAACTCACTCACCCCTGAGGAAAGGCATCAATCTATTCATGAGGGATCCACCCACATGGCCCAAACATCTCCCATTAGGCCCCGTCTTCAACACTGGGATCAAATTCCAACATGAGGTTTGGGGGACAAACATCCAAACCATAGCAGTCTATCACTATTTTTAATTTTTCCACTTAAACAATCTTTGATAAAAAACAAAAACATGGTCAGAAAGAGAAGAGGATTCTCGCCCTTATTCCCCATTCCACATTCCCCAATATGGACATTTCTGGCAGTCCTAGATCAAAGCTGGCACTCTTTGAATAAACCTGGATTTTAAACATTGTTTACTATAGGCTAGTACTATTCAACTATTTAACTATTTTTAACTGTGACCTTGTTTGATAAACAAACAAAAAACATTCATCCAGATGTCCAGAGAGATCTTTTTTGTGGGTGCATCTTTTTCTCATCCTTAACTAGATGTCACAGTTTTAAGATGGATCTTGCCCAAGGCCTATCATTCTGAGTTGCTGAATTTTCCAGAAGGTAATAAAGAGTAAAAATCTAAGATTCATTGCATTACATTACAGTTGTACAACATTCAAAACAAATTTTGGTTGCTAGAATTTTTGATCCCCTGATTCTATCTCTGTTAATTTTTGAAAATATTATTATTATCATTATATTTATTACTTATATATATTACTGGTGGCCTGCCCTAGTCCAGGAACTTGTGCTGGTTTGCACTGCATATTCTTTTTTAAGTAACACTTGTTGGTAACATTAGTGGAGCATCACTAAATCAATTAAACAAATATTTATTAGGATAGAAAAAGATAAACAGTAATATTTGTTAAATAATTATTTTCTGAACTGAAGTCTTTTAAAATTTTAATAAAGCTCTTTCATTAGTAACAAATCCATGTTCATCCTAGCGACAGCATGATTTATCAGCTTTAATCATATCCAATTCAAACTAAATTTTTATACACTGAAAATCCTAGACTTGTCACTATGCAAGCATGTGAAAACTGTATCTTTCCCTGAACCACTTCAGTTTTCTCTCCTCTGAACTCTCCCCATCCCTTAGATCACAACCTTCAGCAACAAAAGCACAAAATGCCACCTCCTCTGCTGTGTCTCAGGCCATCTGCAGTTATAATGGTTCTGAATGAATCATCCCCATGAATCATCTGTTTACATTTATTAAGATAACAGAGAACAAATGATAACAAAAAGTGTATTAGCTAAATGATAAATATGCTACCAGAAGCTGCATAAGATATCAATGAAATGTCAGTAAGGCAATATGGGACTATGTCTTACCTGTCAAAAGTTATTTCCAAAATAAATGGACCTTAGGCAGCATGGCCAATGCTTTCATTTTGGCTGTCTTAATGATCAAAGGAAATCATTGCATGATGGATTCAGCTGTTTCAATCACAATGAGGGACAAAATGAATGGATTAGATGTTCAGCTGTCCTGATCATCCAAAGGAAATAGATATGGTCACAGAGTAAAAAAAAAAATTGCTGTGATCTGGTGATATCTGAAAGTGACTAACATTGTACCTCCATACGGAACCAACAGTCTATGGATTATAGCCAGTCTACCACTCATATTCAACCTCTATCAAATTATCTGAAACTGGATTTCATAATTGGGACAACAGCAATGATGATTTTAAAAAAATCACTAACGTTCACTGAAGTTTCAATAAGTGCCACGCATTAATTTAAGTGCTTCATAGGCTTTAATTCATTCATTCACCACAACAGTCATCTGAGATGAGTACTGTCATTACCCAAATTTTAAAGATGAGGAAACCAAAGCAAGAGATCACATTTGCAGGAGGTCATATACCCAATAATTTTGCAAGGTTACATAGCTAGTAATTGACTCACTCTCCTTTGAAACCTCAATCCCTTCATAGTAATATGATTAAAAAACTTACTTGAAATGAATATCACACCATAAATTAATATAGAAAGTCAATTTCTATTTACATTGATGCAAAATAACAAGAATAAGCCTTTAAATTCTAATAATTAAGTTATTAAAAGTAAATTACACATTGTAGTTCATTATTTATAAAGCCAATAAGGCCATGTCGTATGTTAATAAAATAATATATACTAACAACATGCAGTCAACTTCAAATTATCTAGGATAATGAGGAGTAAGAATAATGGGTAAACCCAAGTCACAGGTAAGACTAAATTATACTCAACTCTCAATTATCAGAGCATACATAAACTACAAAGAAGACATAGGCAAAACCTGATATTTACTCATTTCCCCAGAAGGCCTTGAAATTAGACAGCTTGTTATTGCGGGAGCCTTTGGGCTTAAAGAAGGTCCAGTCAAGTGCTGGGGTTGGGTCCCTTGGGAAACATAAAGGAACTCCTCCTTTCCTCAATCAGAGCAAGTACAAGGTCTCTTCAGTGTGCTGGCCATGATTAACCAGCAAAGCAGTTACAATGCCCAGAATATTGACAGTTGACTAGACCCAATTACCTGATTTTGGCCATAAATGAAGTGGAAGTAGTGATGTGAGAATAATTTATGTCCTTGGTGTAGGGAAGGCATTTCTAACAATGTCACAAAAGCCAGACCCATAAAAGAAAAAAAAATCAATAAAGTTAATTACTTACCTTAATTTTCTGTACTGCAAAAAACACCATAAACAAATCAAAAGACAGATGAAAAACTGTGAAAATATTTGTAATTCCTATGACATACTGTAGGTAATAATCAATTTTCCTAATATATAAAGAATTCATACAAATCAATAAGAAAAATCTAACAAAAGAAAGATGGAAAAGTATATGACCAGGTTGTTCACACACACACACACACAAAATATAAATGGCTCCTAAACCCATTAAATAATACTCTACATTACCTATAATAAGGGGAATGTAAATTGAAACTATACTGATACATCAGATGGGCAAAATTTCAACAAAATTTATTTAAAAATTTTACACCAAATTTTACACTTGGTAAAAGTTTCAGAAAAATGGGAACTAACTTGCCTTGCTGGCAAGACAATAATTTTTTTAACTGCTAGGAAGAAAAAATTGGCAATATCTAACAAAATTACAGGTGCATATATTTCTTGACTCAGTGATTTAACTCTTGAAATTTATCTTACTGATAATTTTGCATACTTACAAAATGACATTTGTACTGGATTATTCACTGTAGAACTGTTTGCCACATTAAAGGAATTGGAAACCATATAAATGTGTAAGAAGTAAGAAGGAAATGGATAAAGCATACTTTATTCACACAATTGAATACTATCCATCTACGATAAAGAATGAGAAAGTTTGTTATATACTGATATCAGTTTGTGTAATATGCTACCATTTGTATGATAAGCATGAATTTGCTTTCATATGCTTAAAATTATCTCTGGAAGTATTTTTAAAAACTAGTAATTTGGGGTTTTCTTGTGGAGGAGAACTAGGAAGCAGGGACTTTTTACTGTATATACCTTCCAATGGTTTTTTAAAAATTAAATTATGTGAATGTTTTAACTATTTAAAAATGTAATTAAAAATAATAATCTGACCACATGTACTCGCTATTAAATTGGAACTAATTGAGGGGCGCACATTTGCACGGAGGGAAGTAAAATTCAGTGGAAATCAAGCAAGGGGGAGAAAGGAGGAAGGGAGGGGCAAAAACCTCCGTAACAGGTACAATGAACACTATCTGGGTGATGGGCACACTTATAGCCTTGACTCAAGCATTACAAAAGTGATTCACGTAACCAAAACCATTTATACTCCCTTAATATTTTGAAATTTAAAAAAAAATAATAATCTGGTTTTCAGCCCAAAAATCAATGCCTCATTCTGTCACTCATTAGAGGACTGAGACTCACTTTAAATAAAGTTGCCTTTAAATTCATAATTCTCTCTCCAGCAGTGATGTAGTTCTTAGCAAAAGACTGTGA
Organism: Daubentonia madagascariensis; assembly: GCA_023783475.1. Classification (NCBI taxonomy): domain Eukaryota; kingdom Metazoa; phylum Chordata; class Mammalia; order Primates; family Daubentoniidae; genus Daubentonia; species Daubentonia madagascariensis. The sequence goes on along the minus strand of JAKFHU010001684.1, from coordinate 14,066,996 downwards.
AGGAGGAATGAAGCATTTGACCCAATATTCCTTTTTTATATACTTCAACTCTTCACAAGCTCTTTGATGTTCTGTTATTTAGTTATACTTGCACAAAACCCAGCATTTTAGTATCAACTGGGACAAACAGGTACTAGGTGAACGTATCTCAGAGAAGATATCCTTCAACAATAAGGTATTTCTCCAAAAGTTTTAACAAGACATGTGTCATGATCTGTAAACAAATCACGCAATATAAAATACAAAACTAACTTTCATTCTTTTTCATAAACAAATCTGTAGCAAAAAGTAATCCCAGAAACTAAAGTTCAAGAAGAATCCCTTCGAGGGAATAAAATATATATGTAGCAGAGGAATTATCAAGTGGTAGGCCTGTATGACAAATTGAACTCTCAATAAGTTGAATGAAAGAATGTGAAATAAGCTGAACAAAAGTGGAAATCCTGATTCCACATTTATTTCATTAAGATTCAGGCTACTAGACTTATATTTAGCTTATCTGTAAATCAGCATTTGTAGCACAAATAGCACAGAGAAGACTGTATGAACTCCACTGAAATCACTTTACACCAATACAAGTATTTTGGGAAATAAAGTGTGATCCTTCTGTTTAGATGCATTACATTTGTTTAAATGGCTGTGTTTGTGTTCCCTTTACATTGCTTAGAAGCAGTCACATTTTAAAATTCACTTTGTCCCCCACCAAGCTACTATGAATGAAATGCATATTTGACATGCTTTACTAAGAAACTCCAAGTGAGTTTAGTTAGGTTTAAACTAAACTCAAGCCTTTTTCTTCTCAGCCCTTTCCTCCTAAGAGAATTTGGTAGTTTTTTTTTTTTTTTTTTGGACTCAATAAGGATTTTTCTGACCTTTAGCTGTCCGCAATTATTTTTTTTAACTTCTTTTTTTCTGGATTATCCAACTGTTTAATATATTCCCACAGAGTCTCTTGGCCTTTGGAAGTTTAAAGGACCTATTAGAGAAGAAGCTTGTGATACACCATAATTTTACAGGAACAAATAAAAGGTCAAAGGATCTGAGCCCAGGGATGACAAGATGGTTCACTGCTAAATCAATACTAGGCTTTGTGTTGACCATGGCAAACGATTTATGAGCAAAGGGCAAATCATTTAGAGGGTTCAGGGAAACCTTGTGCTTGGGCAAGATCACCCTCCCTGCTCTTTTACCTACTTGTTCCTCAACATAACTATGAATATAACAAAATATAAGTTTAAAATCAGGTTCCAACATTTTAAATATTTTAAATGCAGTTTTTCCATATATTGTCAATTAAATCAACAAAGTATACATTCTATGAATAATATGGAAGTTGAGATGGCCTCTTAGCTTAATAATTAATGAATCCAGCTTCTACTTGGGTGTAGGTAACACCTTGAAATTCCTCCAAAGCACTCTCCGGATAACGGAGAAAGTGGGGTGAAACAAGCTTATGTCTTACCTTCGTGGGTCAATGCTATTTGAAAGGATATGTGCACAACTAAGGTAATTTTGTTAAACTAAAAGATCACTTTGTTAAATATAAGTTGTAGTTGAAGAGATTGACGGAAAAAGCTCAAATTGTGGGTTAGAATTCCTGAGACTCTACCTAAACACTTACTTCAAAATAAGTCTTTTGTGTACATGTGTCCTTGTGCTGTCTAATAAAGTAGTCACTGATGACATGTGGATATCATGAATTAAGATGTGCTGTAAGTGTAAAATTTATTCAGATTTTGAAGATTTAATATAAAAAAGATCTCATTAATAATTTTTATATTGATTACACCTTAAAATGCTGACATTTTAGATATGAGTTAAATGACAAGTATTATTAAAATGATTTTGCCTTTTTCTTTTTGTTCTTGCTACTATAAAATTTAAAAGTATACATGTGGCTCACATTTGTAGCTTATATTATATTTCTATTGTGTTTTATATGTACATTTTAGTGTATGATGTGTACACATGTGTGTACGTACACACATGCATATATATATATTTCCTAATGAAAAGAAAAAGTATTTATTGGAAAGAAATTGAATAAATCATAGAAAATACTTTCAGGAAGCATACAGCATGGAAAAAAAAAGAGGCCACTCTAAATACTACACAAACAAATGCTGCCTTTGAATGGCACAGGTTCAAGAATAGGTCACTAGAAGCTAAGCATAATGCCTATAATGTCTGGGGAGCTCCCAGAGGGGAAAGTGATAGCATGTCTACCTGTTTTAATCCCCTGGTAGCACAGGCAGTTGCTCTGGAGAAGTACAATAAGCTGCCTTTCCAGATAAGGTAATACAAGTGATTATGAAGAAAAGCTTTAAAATCCACGCAGTAAATCATTTAAAAAAACAATGTGTTTAGAATTCTTGAGGCCAGTAAATTATTTTTCCTGTGCTCTAGTAGTGTCCTCTACTTTTCTGGTTTGTAAAGGTGGCCCTTGGAGACTCTGAAATGTTGAAATCTGGCTTATTTTTATCTAACATCAACCAGACACTTAAATTAGCCCCAAAGGTTTTTTTTTTCCTCTGCCAAATGCCCTAGAATGAGGCTTCTTCCTGCCACTAAACACTAGGGAGGTGGTAAGAAAGATACAAATGTAAAATCTAATTTGTAATCTTTTTCGTAATTACAAACAAAACTGCAACATGGAGTACTCCTTTAGTTAAGTCACCACATCGTCAGAAGTTCCAATGTCAATTTCTTTTGTGAAGCCAAGACAAATATAAAAATCAAAAGCTTTTATTCTTGTCCAGACTTGGAGGTAAATGTCAAATTTCACTCAAATAACCTTTAATCATATAAATCACCAATCATGTTTTATTTCATTGATAATTTAATATAACCAATTGTTTACAAAATGCACGCAAATCCTCCCCACACCTTAAGTAAACTAAAGGCCACTCTGACACGTTGCCTATGAGTCCAGGCCTTCTTACCAGTTAAGGCAATCAATTCCATTTTCAATTTTGATGATGGTATCTTTTCACATGATCTTTTATATAGGAAAAAGTCTTTAAGCCTATTGAAAAATATTACTTCATAAATAGAAGTTTTGAAAATATAACCTTTGATGTAGAGATTCCACAACTATGAGATCATTTATAAGATACCAACTCATAACTTTGGTGTTTCTTTTTTTTCCTTTTTTTAATTGGTCTACACAGACATGTCTCCACTATGCTCATAATGTAGTTAAATATCATCTGTTGACTCCTGACATTATGCTGTTACTACCTTAAAATGGAAACATTCATTTAAAGTATATAAGTGGTATACTTTTAAAGAACCTTTCTGTGGTTTTCCAAAAGCATTCCAAAGAGGTTACTTACGTTGCTTTGAAACTGGTTTGAGTTATGGGAAGGCCGTAGCCTCAGACCAGCAGCTGAGACAGCAAAGTAGATGAAAGTTTTTAGGTTTGAGATCCAAGGAGAAACACAGCTGCTACAGCTGGTCTGCTCAGATCTCAACACTTAGTACAATGATGGAGAAGGCGATAATGCTGTGTCTCAGCTTGAAAAGTGCATTAATAAAAACAATCCTTAAATAGAACGGGAAAATCAATTCATCAAATCTAGGCTCCAGGCTGCAAAATGAAATGATTTTTTTTTTTAAAAAAAAAAAGGAAAGGGAAGGGGAAATCCTCGTAGATTCTTAAAGATTATCCACTCCTGAGACATTATCTTGACTAAAAGAAATCATACAGAGGATGGAATATAACTTCTTAAGAAACCAAGTTCACCTTGGACAGGTACTTCTAGAGTTTCAAATGACTGTAATTGAAGATAGGAGTGTGGCAAATGTGTATCTTGCATAATAGGTGCCAGAAATGTCTCAGGCCACAGTTTGTTTCTTTTTAATAGTTCTACTGCAGAACACATGTGCAAAGCTGGTAGATCTTAGAGATTAACTGTGTCAACATGGACAGTACCTGAAGCCGTACCTCAAAATAGTTGTCCAAGGAGGTCAAACATGCTTCCATGATTTTTTCAGGGAAGCTATGACAAAATATCTGGATGGGGAACTTCTCCAAATTAATTATAAATGTAAGAAAAATGTAAGACTCTTTTCTCAAATAATAACACCTTCTTTCCAAGGACTTCAAAGATCTAAACAGTCATTATCTTATTAACCTTAACAACCTAGTCAGTTAGGTAAGAGAGTGGTATTATTATACCTAATATTACACTTATTTTAAAGATAAGGGCCTTGCTGGGTTAGGCCATGCAATTTCTTCAAGGCCACACAGGAAGTTAAAGGGAGAAATAAATCAGGTCAACTCATCTTGATCTAGAAATTCTTTACCATCCATTTGCAGTGAGTTCTGCTTTCAGGTAAAAAGAAAAGTTAAGATAATTAAATGTATGACACTTTATATACAATTGTTTTTGTTTGGGTAGCAACAACATTCAAAAAAAGGGAAAACTGTCAATAGATTATCAAAAATATCAGGTAACTAATCATCCTTCTGACATTGTTTTCCCCCTCCATTTATTCCTACCAAAAGGTAACATAAAACCAACCTGTGCACTTTGAATGCTAAGAACACTGTTACTTTTCAGAAAACAAACTGCAATAGCACAGTGGACACAGGAATTATTTTATTTTTATGGTTTCTCAACAACAAAAGATATGTGTTAGTTCAAACTGGCCTATTACCTGTTTTAAAAAGCAAAGGAGAAATTTATTGATTTTACTTCTTTATCTTACCTATAAAAGTAGAAATTTTTAAAGAGTTATATCACAACCTCAGTAAGAAATGTTTTCACTCAATCAATCATTCATTCAACTGAATTTGTTCTAGCTCCTGAGGATAAAGCAGTGAACAATGGAGCCCCTGCTCTCATGGTGATAAGTGCTAAGTAGAAAAACTAAAGTGGGGAAAAGGGGTTAGAGAGTATAGGGTAAGGTGCAGATTGCTCTGTTGCAAAAGCGGTCAAGGAATTTCTGTCTTAGTGACTTTTGTGCAGCATAGACCTTCAGTCAGGGAGGGACCACCTGGGAATCTGGGGATAGATGTCCAGGCAGAAGGTGTCCAGCAAGACTGGAGAGAAGTGAGTCTCTGTGAGGAAAATGCGGCCAGAGAGGTTTGGGGTGGAAGCAGGGGAAGAAGGATAGAGATCATATTAGTTTGGTAGTCCTTGTGGAGACCTTGGGTTTGACACAAAGTGAGACTGAAATTCTCCAAGACTTTAGAGCAGAACATGACCTGACCTACATTTTAGAATCATCGCTCTAGCTTGAGAAACGTGTTGCGGCTGGGCAATAGAGGAAGCCAGCCAGGAGCTCATTTAGGTGGCTATTGCAGTCATTGAGGTAAAAATAATAGTGGCTCAGTCTGACAGAGTAACGGTGGTAGAAAACCAGGGTGAGAGACTAGATATGTGTTGAAGGTAGAGATGGAGGAATTTGCTGATGGATTGGCTGAGGAATATGAAAGGTGTCAAGGATGACTTCCTGGCATTTAAGTGGAGCAACCAGAAGATGGAATTTCTATTTACTGAGCTGGAGAAGACTGTGACTGGAGCAGTCTTCAGATATTTGTTTTGGATACAGGAAGCTTGAGGTGTCTTTTAGATCTTCCAGCGGACGTGTTGGGTGGCCAATGCAGTGGAGCAATGCTTTGAAAGTATAGAAGTTTAAGGGATCTTAACCAACTCTCTTCACTTCCTTGTAGGGAAACAGGAAATGTTCTCATAAACACATGTTTATTAGAGAGTTTTTGGCAGGAATTAGGGTCTTTTGAATCCCAGTTTATCTTTCACTTCGTTATATCATGTTATGACTACATGTGAAAAAATGGTCAAAATTTTACAGGACCTTTAAGGGCCACGCTTTCACATTTTTGACTAAGTGAAAGTGATTTTTACTTATCTTTCTTTCAAAGCAAAAGTTAGCCTCTTTTTGATGATTTGGAGTTATTATAGGAATATCAACTAGTATATAGAGTCGGAAATAAATATTCCAGAGTGCTGTTTTGTGTGATTTTTACATGTAACTTATTAGCCTTTACGTAAGTTATATATATGATATTATTTTCCTCTTCTAGCTATTGTCAGTATGACTTCCAGGAGCAGAAGATGTAAGAGTAACAGGAATGGATAAGAGGTTCAAAGCACCCTTCTATGAGTAACACCTAACTTTTACTGTTTAATTCACGGTTTTCAAATATCTTTCAGACAGATAAGGCCAGAATAGGCCCTTCATGTTCTTGATTTCAGTCAATCTTTTTTCTTCTTTCTCTTTTACAGATTATACATACACATGTGCATATGTACATGTGTATACATACAGTTATGCATCACATAGCAACGTTTCAGTCAGTGAAGGACTGCATGTACAACAGTGGTCCCAAAAGATTGTAATACCATATTTTACTGTACCTTTTCTATGTTTAGATATGTTTAGATATACAAATCCTTACCACTGTGTAATTGCCTAAAGTATTCAGTACAGTAACATGCTTTACAGGTTTGTAGCTTTACCATATAGATTGGATGTATCCCGGGCTATATCAGCTAGGTTTGTGCAAGTACACTCTACGATGTTCATACAGTATTTCCTGATGATACATTTCCCAGAATGTATCCTCGTCATTAAGCGACACATGACTGTATAAATTTCCCTTTTGGGATGACATTGTGCATTGTTTATGGCTGCAAAACAATACTTTCAAATATGGGCTAATAAGCTTTAATTCAGAGTAGCTAAATTAGGACAATGTCTTTTCAATAAAAGAAAATAGCAACATCAATCTATGTTTTAAAACTTCTTAGCAAATTTTAATATTAAATTTAAAACCAGATAACAAGATTAATAAGAAAAGAATGAAGCAGTCACACTGAAAATAATAGTTATAAAGCAAGAAAAAAATTAACAAAGTAGTACTTCTTCTATGTCATCCCCTTCTGCTGCACAATAATAACAGTCATAGGTAGAATATTGGAGCAAATATGTGATACAGAATAAAATACAATTCTTCATGGATTTTAGGGAACAAAAAGCCCTTCAGGAAGTGTTATATGGAAAGATCTATGAAAATAAGAACAGTCCACGTGATGAGAAAACCGTGAGATGGGAAGCAATGATAGTAGCTGAGCACAAATACTTCAAGCAGAAATGCCACTTCTTGGATCAGAGTACCAATCCATGCGATAAATTATATCTGCCACTTTCTCAGTGTAATTCTTTACTTTTTCGTCCTGATTATTGGTCTATGTAGACTATTAGATAGTGAACACAATTGCAAAAGATTCGAGAAGATAAACAGAATGTTTCTCTCTCTGGAAAATCCATTTCTGATCTGGGAAACACCTCACTGAGGGGTAACAATGTTAATTACCTTTCACTGTTTAGTAGACATCTTTTAAGTAATTCTAAACATATAAGATTACATTTAAAAAAATACATGTTCCTAGTTTATGTATGAATATTGTCAGGAAAATCTAATTGCTCTTTGCTCTATTAAAAGGAGAATAAGGAGGGTTGCTGGTCCTTACAGTGTTTGACTAAGTCAGGGATTTAACAAGCTCTCACTTTGCTAATCACAGAGTAGTTGGGGAGATTAAATATCATACTCCATGCAAAGCATTTAGCACAGTTCCTGGCAAACAGAAAAAAATCAGTCATTGTTAGCTGGTTGTTTACTATATGGTTCTCTATAAAATATGGCTAATAATTATGACAGATAAAGCGTAAGAATTTATTCAGAAAGGGCACCTGAAAGCATTTGAGCATATATGAATCATTTTTACAAAATGTACCTCAACACTGTAAGCCATTATTCAATGATCCTCATTAATGTAAGATATGAAAAATACAAAGATACAATATTTAAAATACAACAACAAAAAGCATGGATAACTTATTTCATAGGTAAGGTAGCCTTTGCTGATGGGATTTTGATTTCTTTAGATTAATTCTCTTCATTTAATCCAAAATAACGTATAGACTGCCAACCAACACATTGCTTTTCCTATTTAGAAAACTACCAAAAATTTAGTCATTTTCTGTGCATAATATATTACAAATATATAAGCAAACACATATGGGGAATTTATGCTAGTTATCAATAAGGTTATGAATAATAATATCTTCATATATTATAAATTTAAGCAAGCAACACATTAAATAACGTGTGTGGTTATTCCCAGAAATTTAATCCATGTTTTAATTTAGAATCAATTCCTAGGAAGTGAAACATAACTTCTAGTATGCATTCCTTTTAATGGTTTCTATCAATCCCTTAAGCCATTTAAGGATCTCATTTAGGATTATAGGGTATTTATAATTAAGCAAAGCAATTTAATATGTGTTCAGTAGAAGTGTAAAGATGATTTGTGGGAAGAGTGTTTTAAACCTCTGAAACATATCTGACTCCAATTAAGAGAGAATCCTTATCATTATAACATTCCTCTCTTCTGCATGGTAATGTCAATTCTATTTCCTGTACTATGTTATAAAAACTCTTATTAAATATGCTTCCAGTGACAAAATTCTTTCTAACAGGAGACTAGCAATTCAGATAATATTAAGAAGTCACCAACCAAAAATTAGGAAAAATTGTGGTCCACATCATGTTTTAATTCCTTCTTATTGTAACTTTTCACTGTTCAATTCTTTGTCCTCACTATTCTATGCCCTGCTATTTTAGCAATAAGAAGGAAGATTCCACAAATGAGATGAGGGAGTTAGGCAAGGATCAAACCACGAAAGACTCTGAGTAATAGGCTAAGGAATTTGCATTTTACCATGAAGGTAATGAGGACTCTTTGAGAGATTTTAAGGAAGGAAATGGTAAGATTGGATTCACAAATCAAATAGATCTTTATAACGGTTGTGTGGCAAACAGTTTCAAAGGGATGGAGACTATAGGCAGATGTACCAGTTAAGAAATGGTAAATGGTGGTGATGGATTGTGAGATTTTGGGTCAATAGAATCTATTCATGGTGGCCACTGAATAGGAATACGTGTTTGATACATTAATACATAAGGGGAAAAAGTGACATTAAAAATGTCCTGGAACAATTACATTCATTGAGACAAGAAAAAAAGAAGGAACAAATTTGAAGAGATGATAAATTCAGTTTCAGACATTTTCTTTTTGAGGTACCTATAGGATGTTCATGTGGAGATGACAGTAAACATTTGGCACTCATGTCCCTGCAGTCTAGAAGAGAGTTCTAGAAGTCATCAGTTATATCAGTGATTGGAAGAGCAGGGAAGAAAAAGAAGAAAGATGGGAGTGAAGGAGCAGAGGGGAGGTGATGAGAGGAAAGAAGGAAAAACAGAGGTAAGTTAAGCAAAATTAGCACATAAAGGAGACAAGAAAATTAGAGAGTGGCACATATACAGGAGAGATATATATATATGTATGTCATACAAATATGTATATATTTTTATGTATGATGTGTGTATATATAATGCATTTTATACTATGTATAAATATAGCATATATTTAATATATTTGTATACTGCAATTATTAATTTTATATGTCATGTTGGCTAGGCTACGATACCTAGCCATTTGGTCAAACAGCAGTCTAGATGTTGTTTTAAAGATATATTTTAGATGTGATTAACATTTAAATCATTATACTTTGAGTAAAGCAAATCACCCTCCAGAATGTGGCTCAGCCCCATCCAATTAGTTAATGGCCTTAAGAGAAAAGGCTGAGGTCCCACAAAGAAGGAATTCTGCCTCCAGACTGCCTTTGGACTCGAGACTGGAATAGCATCTCTTCCCTGAATCTCTGATTTGTGGGCATGCTCTGTAGATTTCAGACTTGCCTGCTCCCACAATCACACAATCATGGGAGCCAACTGCCTAAAATAAATTCATATATATACACACACACATATGCAGACTGAGAGAGAGAGAGAGAGAGAGAGAGAGAGAGAGATCTTATCGGTTCTGTTTCTCTGAAGAACCCTGACTAATATAATCACTTAATAGTCAAGTAATAGGTGTTAAAAAATTTATATACCAAAATATTGAGAGGGGCTTTCTCTGTGTGGCAGGATTATGGATGAATTTCACTTCCTTCTTTTTTCATTTCTGTACTCTATGCATGTGTTAGTTTTACTTTTATAATCAGTAACAAGCAACACACTTTTAACTAGAAATAAGAATTAGAAATTTACATTACAGCTCCCAAATAAACATTAAAATTTTTCCAAGGTGATATACATGTTGGCAATTTTATATAATTTTAATACAGAGGTTTCTCTAATAAAAATACAATGTAGATTATAGGTCCCTTTCATATATTTCAACCAACTTCTATAGTTTGCCAAAATAGTAAACATTAAAAAGGGCATAGAAAAAATGGAAAGGAGTTTCCCAGGGAACCAAAAATTTTTTATACTCTGATAGAATGGTATAAGCTATCTAAAAAAGGAGTCTTTAACTAGAAAAGATGCGAGTTGGTCAGCAAAAAAACGGACAAAAAGCAGGTCATAAAACGGAAGTTTGGTTGGGAGTAACCATCAACCATTGTCCATTGAAGAGGATGCCTATATACAAAAATGTGATTAATTTGGTCCTGGGGATACATAGAGTCCCCCATTTGAAGAAGAAATCATTCGGATCACTAAGCCCGATATCACTAAACATTTGAATGATACCTTGATTACTTATTCTGATTTCATGTATAACCAGCAGCATCCCAAAGGGAGTTTGCCTTTGTAATACTGCCATACAAAGAAAATTTGGTGTTTAGGAAACCTAAGTGTCCCAGTTAGCACTCTGATTTATACAGTAATAAGTATCTCTGAGCTTGATTAATGTGAGTCTACTCTGAGAAACAGATCCACTCTTGGAGTGCTGACAAACCACATTTCCACGCCTGCAAAGTCAGGTAGAAGCTGGGCAAATGTAAATTAACCAAGGCAAATTCACCAATGCTGCTCTGTGAGAAATACCTGGAGAGATAATTTGCCTTAAACAAGTGGAACACCTCTACATTTCCAAGCAATGTAACTATTTTCATTAATTTTTACATCATAATTATTCCAATTAGATGGTCCTGGAAAGTTAAAATGTCTCAGACAACCTCACTAAACTATGCTAAACTAAACTATTAAACTTTTCTGCTCAGATTTCATGCAGTATCCTGATAAAACTAGTAGAACTAGTGTTACTTTAAGCTTAACTTTTAAAACTAGGTCACAGATAGTATAATAAGGAAGAAAAGTATATTTTAAATGTCATTAAACAGAAAAAAAAATGTCTTGCTGTAAACAAATATCCTAATATGAACAAAGAACTGCAAAAGAAACTCAGAGTACCACATACGGCTCATTTACTCAACATGAAATGATGAAAACTTAGCAGAATCTTTTTTTCCACTTTTAAATACTGAGGGAAATGAAACTAGGAAACTTCATCAGGATCAAAAATTACTTTTACATGTTGTTTTTATTATATAAAGAAAGAGAAAACATTTAAAAGCTAGAGTATGGTTACTTCCAAGGGAATATTCAGAAATGATACACTACCAGAACTTTCCATTTTTTTTTTAAAGCTTCAGGGGTAACAAATTACATTCTAAAAGGGAGATCTATTTTCTAAGTAATCTACATAATGGTTGTAATTCCTTTATGGTTTTGAGCATAAGAAATCGGTTTTGAACAGGAAATCTGTATTACTGTTTCTAGGCCTCATTATAAATTCTTCATATGAAACACAAAAACTTGAACTCAACTTAAGAAGTATATTTAACCTACAGTAAATATCGTACCCTAGCAAAAAAAAAAAAAAAAAGTATAAGAAAATCCAGGGGAAAAGGCCAAGAACAAGCACATAAACAAAGTGAATAAACATGTCACCAGAAGAATATAGAAAGCTATCTGAAGCCAAATAACTTTCCTATGCTTATTACAAGGATGTCATCTTAGGAGATAAAATATAGTATCATAAATTTAAAGGTCACTGAATTTTTCAAGGTAACCCAAACATTGTAAGGACATACAATTAATTCTCCCAACAGTTGAGTATAACCAATAATTGCAAGAGCCCCAGCTTTGTCAGATAAAGACTATATCCACTTATGTACCCTGACCTTTAGGTACAGTCCAATTTAATAAAAATAAACAAAACTATCCTATCTCTGTTGATATATTTTATGCTTAGTGCAGAATGAAAGAAAAAATTCTTTCTTTTTAAAAATTATATTTCATATAATTCAGTAAATAATCTATCTGCATTTTATCAAAATATATTTCATATTCTGGATAGTCAATATAATCTATAAAAGACAAACATTTGAAAATTATCATCATTGTTTTCTCTAATCCTAAAGAATCTCTCCTAAGTCAATCTTTAATCTTTTAACAGTTCCACCCCAAATTATGCTTTTGACTTTTTCCAACAATGTTTATAGCATTAACTAAATGCTAATTATTTTTAACAAGTGAGTTTTTAAAACAATTTTGTTCATATGTGTATTCATTCCATAAAAATCACAAATTAGAGCTCTGTTGATAAATATTATTTATGACATTAATTCACACAATATTCATCCTTTTAAAAGTTGTTTATGAAGCCCCAAAAAGGTAGTATAATCATTAGGCAACAAATTTGTAGAAACAAATAAATATGGCAAGGACTGAGAATATGTACATTAAAAAAAGTTTGTAGCCTCATAGGCAATCTGCATTTCTTATCTATTGGACATGGATGTATATTATATAAGTAAATGTATTTTTGCAATTGTAGTAGGATAATCAGCAGACTTAAAAGTTTGACATTTTGAAAATTTAAATTTTTTATGCTTAAGACAATTGAACATAAAGATTAATATAAGAGTTAGTATCCACTGAGTCCCAATTATGAGTGTGATGTTTTGAAGTATGCCCTATCCTCAATGGCCCAAAAGAAGTCAGCTCTAGATATTCCCATTTTAGATATGAGAAAACAGACTTAAAGATGTTAAGGCAGCTGTTCCCAAAGCGCTCTCCCTAGCCCAGCAGCTTGGACATCACATGGGAACATTTTAGATGCAAATCCTCAGACCCCACCCCAGACCTGCTGAATCAGGGAACTCTGGGTTGATAAAACACTGGGTTGATAAAAATCCCAAACTTCCTTTTTCTTCAACATGCATAAAACACTCATTCATTCTACAACTGTCTGTTGAACTCTTGTTCTATGCCTTGCAGGGCTTTAAGTGGATTGTTGGAGGCAGGGAAACCAGAAACAGACCTCTGAAGTGGTACAGGAGGAAGCAAGTCATGCCAGGGTTTTATCAAGCCCTCCAGGTGATGCTGATGCACAATAAAATTTAGAACCACAGGGTTGAGGTAATTTGCCTGAGGTTATGAATCTAGTGCTTGGTAAAACTAGATTGGAATTCAGGTTGGCCTTTCTTTCTTGAAGTCCAAGCTTTACGCCCAAGCTTTAAGCCAGTACCTTACATGGCCTTCGGTTGAAGGCGGCCCTTTTTTATTTCAAATCAGTATTACTTTCTAAACAGGATTACTTTGGTAGAGCGAGTGTACTGAACATAATGGAAACTTTGATGTTACAGAATCTTCCATTGCCTCAAGGTCATTATTCTGACAAATGTTCCACTGTCATGTAGAACACAGGAAACATTCCTTATATATTGTCAAGATTTCAGATTGAAATATCGGATGCCTCCAGCTCACAGCTAACTCTCCATCCCACCTTTCTCAGCCTTCAAACAGGCCTTCGTCATTAAACAGGGGGGTGAGGAGGGACAGGGTTTTAAGAATGGCTCTCTGATAAGGAGAGGGTTATGTAAAGTCAGAAAGTAAGCAGAACTGGGGATATTCACTCCCTTACAGGACACGTTACAGAGGAAATCAGAGGCAACATATTAAGCCCTAAACCTCTAAAACTGCTCTCATTCATCTCTTCAGTCATTGCGGACCCCTCCTTCACTAGGACCAAAAGCAGACTGTTGATGATGAACTATGTTGTCACCTAAGCTGTTGTCACAGCCCTAACAATGTGACTAATCAGGGCCAGCCAGACTCTTAGCAGCTGCAGATCCTTAGAACGTGGGACCTGAAATGAGAGTAGGTAAGTGTCCAAAGCACTTTGCTTAAAGGAATAAATACGTATAGCCAAGTCTGGAAGTCAGCTTTTCTGTAGCTTAAATACTAATCAAGGCAGTGTCAAAGACTGACCATTATTACCTCAGGACATATTTTGAGAACTGCCTTGGTGAAAAATCCCAAACTTCCTTTTTCTTCAACATGCATAAAACACTCATTCATTCTACAACTGTCTGTCAAACTCTTGTTCTATGCCTTGCAGGGTTCTAAGTGGACTGTTGGAGGCAGGGAAACCAGAAACAGAGCCCTGAAGTAGTACAGGAGGAAGCAAGTCATGCCAGGGTGGTGGTAGTGGACATGGAGAGTATTATTAACAAAGTTGGGGTGTATATGAAGTTAGAGTCCTGCCAATAAATAAAATGTAAGAAAAGAGAGTTTGAAGTTTAGATTTTGGAGGAACTACACTTATTGGTTCATGTTGAGCATCTCTTATCCAAAATGCTTGGGGCCAGAAGTGTTTTGGATTTTGGATTTTTTGAATTTTGGAATATCTGCATTACCCTTACCAGTTATGAATCTCAAACCTGAAAATCCCAAATTTCCTTTGAATGTCATGTGGGTACTCAAAAAGTTTCAAATTTTGGAGCATTTGTGATTTTGAATTTTTGGACTTGGGATGTTCAACCCATAGTGATAGGACCAAAGGAATATGGAAGAAAAGATTTTTGTACATAAGGTCAGGAAATTGAAACGCCAAAGTGTCAAAGGAATCATCCAATGTTTAAATCTCCAAGATGATGACAGACATTGTACTAGAAAGGAAAACAATAAACAAGTTATTACTGCGTGAAGGAGAGGAACTGGGGGGGTGTCAGTATATGACAGCAATGAGGAAGGGCATTGAGGAAAAGTCTGCTTAAATGATTTACAAAAAACTTTTTTTTTGGAAAAGGAGGGAAGAGAAATAACACTTTTGTTATCTCATGAGGTGTTTTAAGTGGCAAAAATGTGGAGAACCACTTCTTCAAGAAGTGATATCCCTAGTTATTCCAGCCTAACTGAGGTTGAAGACTTTCTCCTTGGTTCAGAGGAAACATGGGATTTTTCCCCCAAGTGATCTTTACCAGGAAACTAAGGGAGATGAACAAAACAAAATAATAAAAGTAATAAAAGCATAGAAATAAATGAGCTAAAAGGAGAAAGATTCCTCAATATAAACAATAGATATTCATGGCTAGAACCAGTACTGGGCAGTCAGCCCTGATTCATTTTCCTTGCCCAGATCCCAGGTAGCTTGCATGGCAAATTAAGGGCCTTCAACTCAAGCAGAGGTACATTTCTAGTCCCTGCCAGAACCTTCCAGAACACTTCCAGGTCACTTAACTAACTTGCCCTGTGACTACGGCCTGTACCACTTACTAGATGGTACAGGCCGTGGTCAATCTAGAGACAAATATTGTCAACATCTGATCCATTTGGAACTGTAAAAGCATGTACATTCCACTGAACCCTCTCTTTGGCTGTCCTCTACTACCTGCAGCTTCCCTCACTCAGCAAATGCTGCCTCTTCCTGGAGAAGGCACATCCCAACCTTGCCTTAACCTTAAGCCTTTGGTTATGAAGCTTCCATGCTAGACATTTTTCTCAAGTATCCCAGATGATTGCATTTGAACTGCCCTTACCAATTAAGTTCCTTCTACCTCCTCTTCATATGTAGATTAACCTTAGTCTCAATAAAGAGTTTGGGGGTTCTTGTTCATTTTTTTCACTGAATGACCTTACCCATTCTTCTTCCTTGACTATCACATTTATGCTAATGAATTTACTTTAGATATCTCTGGCCTGAAACTCTCCTAATTTCCTTCCCAAATTTTCACTCTTGGAAATTCCATGAGCATACGTATTAAATGTACAAATCCAAACTCCTACTCAGAAAATCTATTCTTTACAACTCCTCATCTTGGAAAAATGGCATCACTTTCCCCACAGTTTCCAAAGCTAGAAAGTGTCACATCTGGACTCTAATTGATCATCCTGAAAGTGTTTCATGGCATTATTGCCTCCTTCCATTTCTATCACCACATTCTTAGCTTCTGGTTCCCTTTCTGCACAACAGCCTTCCAAACTGGTTCTGCCTACAATGCATCCCCTACACTGACACCAGACTTTAATTTTCTAAGACATGATTTTTAGTCTATTACTTCCTGGTGTCTAAAAGCTTGAACAACACCGATTATAAAATTCTAACTTCTTAGCATGATTATACAAAGTCCCATTTTCATTACATACTGCAATGGATCCTAGGCTGCTGCCACATCCTGAATTTACCTTATGTCTTTGCTAGTATGTTATATTGTTCATAAGACAAAAAAATACTTTTCCCTTACTCATCCTTCAGGACATACTTCAAAAGCTACCTATTCAAGGGAGATTTCTTTGATCTTTTCTCCCCATCAAAAATAATTGCAATTTCCTTTGTGTCCTCAGACATCTTGTTTGTACCTCTTAAATCCCTTATATCTAGAAGTATATAGATTTTATTTCCCAACTAGACTGTAAGTTTCATAGACACCCTAGGATATTTAATACAAGCTGTTTGAACAAGTGAAAGGAGGGAACAAGGAAAGTTTGCCTATGGCTTATATTTAGAATGTTTAGATTTACAACAACCTAAGTGTGGTAGACAGACTAGATGTCCATGCTCTAATCTCTAGAATTTGTAAATATGTTACCTTGCACGGCAAAAGGAACTTTGCAGATGTAATTAAGGTTATTAAACTTAAGATAGGGAGGGTGGGCCCTATCTAATCACAGGAGCCCTTAAAAGAAGAAAACTTTCTCTGCTTGCATCAGAGAAATGCAGGAAGTCAGAGAGGTTTTAAGTGTGACTCAACAATTAAATATGATTAAGGGACTCAACCGTCTTTACTGGATGGGGCTACCTGGAAAGCGAGAGAAGGAGTAAAGACAATCTCTAGAAGCAAAAACCAGTTTCTGCTGGTTTCACAGCAGCAAAAAAACAGAGAGCTCATTTTTAGTACCATAATTACTAGGAATTGAATGGCTAACAATCTGAATGAGTTTGGAAGTGGGTTCTTCTCTATGGCTTCCAGCAAGGAATGCAGCCCTATCAACATCTTATTTCCAGCCTTATGAGAACCTAAGCAAAGGACTCAGCCGAACCCATTCAGACTTCTGACCTACATAAATTGTAAGATAGTAAGTTTGTGTTGTTTGAAATTGTTGAACTTGTGGTAATTTGTTAAGGCAGCAATAGAAAACATACAACAAATTTAAGGCAGCAGTTTCTGTCAAGGATCTGAGTGTGTTTGAGAGTATCCATAAGATTAATCCTTGAAAAGTCACCTGTACACATGCAAAACCTCAGTAAATTTAAATAAGTAAAAAAGTGGCTTATAAACATGGTCCTCAGCTCCTTTTCTATCCTGAACATACTTGAGACATATGATATAAACCTCCCAACAAACAGCAGAAGGTAGTGCTTTGGTGGGGGAAGATATCAGAATTTTTGCAGGGGCATCCTGTTGTTTTGGTAATTCTGATACACCCCTTTCCTAAATCCCCTTCCACACTTCCTCTCTTCCAGCTACTTGAGAAATATTGGCTTAGAAATATCAAGGACAAACCATACATTCTAAAGAGATTATTTAATGAAGCTTAAGTGAATGCCACCCTATAAGATACAGTTTTCAGAAGAAATAAATGACCATGTCTACACCAGTTCACTATCAAGAAAAACAACCACAGTGATTATGGATCCACTTGGAACTGTAAAAGCAACTCATATCCACTGAAACCCTCTCATATTTTATATAGACCATACTTGCATTTTTCACTATAAACCTTCAGATTTTTTAGGACCAAGTACAAGAAGGAGCAGCCAATCAGGAAATACGCAAACTATGTGTGAAGAAACGGTGTGAATGCAAACCTAGCCAGTGATAAGCCTGCACAGGAGGCCCTTGCGAGAGGGACTGTCAACTGCATGCATGGGGTTGAGGGGAGGTAATCTCCCTACCACTGAGCCGACAGTTCCTCCCAGTAACTGCAGGAATAAGGCCAAAAATTACACTTGTTTTATAGTTTCTTCATTTCAAGGGATTCTTTGAATCTGAAATTTCATATACTTGGTTTCAATCCACCATGTTCTTTCAGTTAAATTTCAGCTGCTTTTAGTTAGTAGGCTAGGGAAATATGCCAAAATATACCCAACAAATGCAGTCAGCGTTGCACTGAAAGCTATTTCTGGTCCAACTACCGGGAGTTGAAAGAGTGAAGGATGGGAGGGTCTCTCTACCATCAAGATCATTTTTTGGCAAATGCTAGATAGACAAATGTCTCATCTGGGATAGTATGGAAGAATTTATGGCACACTGATTCAGCTGAGAATAACATAACTTTTTATGTTCTGCAATTAAAATTTATTGTTACGGTAACCTGTTGCCTGTACAGTGCTGAGGGATTATTGCCATCATAACAGTATAAGGTCTTTCAGACAGTTTGTTTGTTGTATTTTATGCTACTTCTGTAGCTCACAAATGCATTGACTACCTCTTTCCCATCTTGTTAGAAACATAATTAGATTTACCCCTTCCTCATCGGAGGAATATGTTAACTTATTACCTTCCAAACTATACTAATCAATCTTCATCCCTCTCCTCCCCAAAATGAGCAAACAAAACAAACAAACAATTGGCTTCATGGGTTATAAAGTAATGCCATTTACCTTTTCCTGAACTCTTTCCTTTGCCTTGGATTTTAGCTCTTAGCCAAAAGAAATAATTCTGGCATCCGCAATATTTATTAAAGTGAAAACAAATTAATTGCCTAGTATAAGCAATATAATTTGAGAAAACTTACATATAAATTGATATAGCATATCCCCAGGGAAGCCTATTCATGAGAAGCCTATACCTAATTTTAACAAAATTTATTTCATAAAATGGTATACATACAAATAAATTTTTCGGGCACAGAAAAGGGAATAAGGAAGATATTACTTTTTAGGAAGCCACACATAATGGTTTGAAAGTTGATTAATTCCCTAATTACTAAATTGAAGCTAAATTAACCTTGAAATTTGTTTTCAAAATTGGTTAAAGTAAATAGATGTATTATAAATTAAATGAAACCATTTTAGTATCTCATGGTGTTAGCAAAAGGAGCTGATACTGCTCATCTTAACGTTAAATATATAGACGTAGAAAATCTCTGTTCCTTTGTAGATCTTCAGCTTGTTTTAAATCGCCTCTCTACGTTAACCAACTCTGAGCAAACAACAACAAAAAGATTTTTCCACCCAGGGGAGAGCAGGAAAAAAAGACAAGAAAAGTAAAGAAAAAAAGTTGCTACCACACAATGTTGTTTAAAGAGCTCTGTGATTATAAATGATTTAAAAAATGACTGGCTTTTGTTTTGTTTCATCTGTCAAATTTTCACATTTGAACATCACTTTTTTGTAAGAAATGACAATATCTTTACTAAAACAGACATCTATTTTTTGCATTCATTCATTTTCGAATGTGATATATTATCTGAACTGTACTGGTGCCACTGTTTTTCCTGGGTTGTGGGAAACTGTTTAGATCAGGATGTGTGCCTACACATTTTACTTACTAATTTGAACTGGATTACCCGAGCGCAGTTCCCTTTGTGCAGTACATAGGGGAAAAACAAATAATTGGAACAAAATGCACAAACAATGCCAAATAAATAACAACAAATTACTGTCAAAATTACCATAAATGTCATAGCAACACTTCTATGGTGAAAATGCTATATCGTTTTGATTTTTATCACAACTATTGAGTACACTCTAATACCAAAATGGCAAAATATTTTCTCACCACCATATGCTTTACTCATTCAGGATTAAATAAATCTGTTGTTCCATTTTTAACCTAAGAATGTCACACAAAACCTTAATTGCTTGATCAGCTTTTTTACTGTACATATCACGTATTATCTTATATAGTACAGAGTTATACATTTGCTAAGTCAATAGACTTACACTTTGCTAACTCAACAGGACAAGACTCCTTGGTTGACAAGCCAACGTTCCAATAGAAAGGATATTAAGCTTTATATTCAAATATTGGACATAATTCTCAAATAGAAGGTATAGATACATATCTCCTAATATCTATATCTATATCAATATCTACAGATATCACAGATTGCTTCAGCCAAATTCAGCTGTAACAAAAATTCTTCTTGGAAAATCTGTCTCATGCTCACCAAGCAAACACAAAATATTGCACATTTTGAAAATAAACATTTATCTTCCTTGTATTATATTCATATGAATATTATTTGTATACTCATTGTAATTATCATTCTGATTGTAATTAAATTCAGAACCAGGAAAAGAAAGGGAATAAAAAACAAAACAGTATTACAAAATTATAACAGATGAACACAAATAGAAAACTATTTTATGCTTAGTAATAACAATAAGTGTGTATGTGGGGGAAAAAAATAAAAATTTGTAGAGAACAGTGTTTCCCACGGGTGTTCCTTGGACTACCAGTGCCCAAAAAGAGATGCATTGTTTAAAAAAAGGTGGAGAAGATGTAGACTCCTAAATACTAACAAAAAGAAACCTGTTTTGCCTCTGTTTACCAAATCTATGGACTGTAGAAACCTGCTTTCCATTCCTACCTTTCCATGCCATTTCCTTAGACATACACGTATTTTCTTAAATAAAGAAACTAATATGGAGCAAGAAGCAGTAATATATTTTGTAATAATACATTGTTGCGGCCTAAACTCACATAGTAATCTAGGTGATTAAAATAAAACACATTTGGGAATCTGAAAACTCAATATTGTTTAGTAAGTATTCATTCACATAATCCCTGTTTTGCATTGGTGAATATAGACACACCTTAACTTACATGGCTTTAAAATGGAGATGTATAATGATAGTTCATATAGGGCTTTGTCTATACTGCATTTATCTCTTGAGAATACAGGGGCCAGAGTGGGATAATGGGGGAAGAAAAAAATATATGGTTTATAATACTAGACCATGCAAGATCTCTACTCATGTCACACTGTGATACTACACATAGCATCAATTTACACGGGAGAGTTTTAGACTGTAATAGATCCTTTTTTGCTTCACTTCCCACCAACCAAGAATGTGATTAGAAGACAAAATGTCCACTAGGTTTGCTGTTGTTGTTTGAAATATTTGGTCTATTATTAATTTTGACAAATTGGGACATTATTTCCATTGAAGTTTCTGTTTATTCTGGAGAACAATCCACTACTTCATTAAGAAAATTCCTTCACTCTTAACTTGAATATTTCAAGGGATGGTTCCTTTACCACAAACCCAAGCAATCAGTTCCATTCCTGTGCATTCTTTTCTTCAGATTATTGTTCCATGAAGCTACCTAGTCAGGAAACTGGAAAAATGCCTTATTCATTTATATTACCTTAGAAGTATTTGTAGTCTTATGATTATATCTCTCTTCATTCCCATGGGATAAGAGTAAAATGCTAGCAGTCCAAGGATACAGGAAATTGAAATTTTGTCACCTGCAGAGGACTCAAAAAGTGTGTGATTTTTTTTTTCTTCCATGTTAAGAAAGGATCTCTTGTGCATGAAAGAAAATTACCTTCCCTTCAGTAAGACACATCTGGAAATATTCTTAACTATAGTCTCGGAGAATGACTAAGAAAGCTGATACCAATGTTTTTGTGATTTATTACAAGAATGCAGTGGAGTCTTTAAGGGATGTTTTCTTTTACTCAGCTATTTGCTTGGGAATCACGATGCAACTGATAGCCAGAAACAGAATTTGCTTCACTGAAGGGCATTTCGCTCTGGATATCTACACACTGCATCAAAATGGAGCTGAAACCAAATAACCAAGTGGGCTTTTCAGACTTCCAGAAATGCCTTCTACTTGTTTTAAAAGCCAAATCAGGCTACAAATTTTCTTCAAGTGGCCCACAATAGAACCCTTATCTTGTTATTCATCAAACCCTCAACAAAAGATTTTTCTTCCATCTCCTAAGATCTCATACTGTGCAGGCAGAAAATGTGACTACAGCAGAGTAACACAATTTGCCTTAGAAATGAGACTAATAGCAGAACCTCACTGTCTATTCTTGTCTTAAAGGCTTGTTAGAGTCTCGATGGGGAGGAAAGTTTCCCTGCTGATTGAGTGTAGCATATCAAAAATGAATCATGAGTACAAAGAAAGATTATTTTGTTCAATGAGACATTTCTTACTCCCTTACTCAGGCGATGGCATTTCTGGCTAATTACCCAATTACCACTGATATAAGGTATGTGAAGAGAATTAAGGGCATGAGGGAAGGGAACACGTGGAGCCATCAAAACTTGATAATACTATATTCCTATTTCAGTAATGTACCAGAAAGGCCACAGCACCGAAGAAAATAAATTCAATAAATATTGAAACCTACTCAGTAATAAGATTATCACGAAATTCTGTAGATAATGTGAATGTAAACCAAGGAGCTCTTAAAGTCAAAAAAAGTCAAGGTCAGAATTGGAATTGAAAGCAAGCAAACAAAAAACCCCAAATACCCAAAAAGTTGACAATATCATCCAATATGATACTTAAATAGAAATAGTGGATTTAACAAGTTTAAAATTTTTTTGTCTTTTCTTTAAATAATGGCATCATATCTTAGATACACAGAACAATTACTACTTTCCTTAACAAAATGGTCTAGTATTAGAAATCTTACACTTTAATCCATAATTTAAAGCACTATCCAAAGGTAGCAACAAAACTATAATTGATTTTGATTGTTAAAATCCTCACACTAAAATTTCAGGATAAAATAAACATAGGAAAATTAAGCCTTATGTAACATTGAAGCAGGAAGGGAATTATGCACTCAAGCACAAGATAAAAAGGGAAAAATACACTTGGTACATCACAGCTGTCTTCCATTACATATAATTATCCATTCTCAGCCTGAGCTAGAGAACAAAAGCTTAGAAAGAACAATGGTTATGTAGATGTCAAAAGCCAATACTTCTCTTTAACTATGCAGCCTTTTATTTTTTAAAGAAGTGAAGGTAGAACAAGAACAACCTGTTTCTGTATTACAAACTTTTCCTTATTTTGCAAGCTTGCATAAAATAATATCAAGTATATTGATCAAGAATGGATTTTGGCTATCAAACAGTAAATTATAAAGTTATTTCTGCTGTACAGTAAGAATAACAAAAAATTTAAATTTTTAAGTTGAAAATCAACTACAAATAAGCATCATAGTTTTTGTAACAAAACCTTTCTATTGCTAAAAATGATTAAATGAAATTGAAGTTTAGCCATATATCCTATTCAAATGAGAGAATATTTTTTATCAAAAGTTATAATCTTGATATTTTTAGGGTTAAAAAGTTTGCATTGATCTGCCTCTTTAACTGTTCAGCTTAACCCAGTAATTAAATCTATAGGTAATATTGTAGGGGTTGAATCTCTCCATTTCAACCAACATAAAGGTTTCAAAAATTTCTATTTGCTTTCCCCCCACAATTAGTAAGTTTTAAACAATAAAGGTGGTGTTTCATGTATGCTACAGTTAAACAATGTAATGAGCAGTAACATTTGGTCAGTCTTTCAAAGATTAAGATATTTTCTATAACTTTTTATTATAAAATAAGTTTATACCATGACAACAGAAAATAAAACTTTATGGAAAATATGGGTCATGAACTTAAAGAAAAGAACAATTTTATTGTTAAGGGGTATTTTTGTCTTTCATTTGTATTCACAGTGTAGTTCTTATTTTTCATCTGCACCAACTTTGTGTGCCACCTTTGCCTCTGTCACAGTTTGTTCACTTGGATTGCTTTAGAGGGCCTGGCCAACCCCATCCATTTGCCTGAAAGTGGCAGAATACTGTAATGAAGTAAGTCAGCAATAATCCCAGAGGTTGCTGATATCAGGGTTTGTTCTGATGCTCAATGGTATCTTCAAAGTCCCAGACTCTCATTTATTAGTTATATGTATAAGTACTCTTGCCTTGTTTCTTCTTGTGATCAAAAGAGTACACCTATAGGTCCAAGCATCTCATTCTCACACAACAATGTCATCAGAAGGACAGAAGCAGGTAGGAGCAAAACGGTTTTCCCTTGCGCTGCCTTGCTGGGAAGAAATGATTCTCATGTAAGAATGTCCTCAAAAGGATAGAAATGGGGAGGAATAAAAAGGCTGTCTCTTGTACTCCCTTACAGGAAGGAAATGTTTCCCAGTAGCATCACCCATGGCAAAGGGTAAAAGGATTGCCCAGAGGGCTAAGCAGATCAGGATTCACCCTCATGGGCTGAGCGCAAGCCTTTTCGGGTAACATCGAGATACAGTTAGCAAGAGAAACCACTGAGCAGAGACTGAGAAGTTTCACAAGCCAAGCATGTCCCAATCTTGGGATCTGGTTCTCCACTTAACTAGCTACATGACCTCGGGGAAATTTTCTTTCCTTTCTAAACCTGTTTCCACACATGTAAAATAGGAATAAAAATAATAGCACATGCCTCATAAGATTATTTTAAAGGTTAAGTGACATAATTATTATCCTTATTTTCTCTCAAGAATAACCTTTGAAAGGAAATTTTTTAAAAAGTCATGTGAAAATACTGGTGCCATGTGAGTGTGAATGTTTGGAGAGGGATGGAGTGCAGCATGTGAAAGTGGCACAAAGCCTGGTTTACTTTTGTGACATTAGAAATGAGCTCAAATCTCTAAGAGTCAATGATTAGGAATGTTTGTGTTTTTCGTGTGAGTCAATTTCATTTTTACTATGTAATTTAAAATACACTGAGCTTTATATTCCCATATTTTCTTATGCTTCAGGTTTTAATCTTTTCTTATAGTTTATTAAATTCTTTTTAAGAGATAGAAAGGAGCTTTCCAGTCTTAGTTCTAATTTCATATGGCATCATTTGATTTCACTAAAGTATTATTTCGTGTGTACGTGTGTGTTTTCGTTCTCAGTGCTACTTAATTTAAACAAGTTACATATATTTCACTACCAATGTGATTTAAAAAGTAAGTTGCTATGTTTGCACTATTTTCCTTATTTGTATTATTCTTATTTTTTTCTAATTCTGTTTTTACAATGAGTGAACAAAAGCAAGTTAAATTTAAGAAACTGCTGTTCTTTTATAGAGCTGAGTACTGGAAAAAGACATTCTCTGTGTTTATAAGATTTTACAGCAAAAAGGAATTTGTAAAGCTAGTGTTTTGGTTTAAAAAAAAAGTAACTGACTATTTAAAAATTTGAGTCTGACACAGATCTATTTAAGAATTTCTCTATCCATCAACCTGAAAGTGGAATTAATCTATCTGTCACTGTAATATCATGCTCCTGATTCTCAGCTGGATTAAAAACACAATAAGAATGAAAGAAAGTCATCTCCCTTTGCATTAAATTCATGACCCATCAATTTTGGACATAAGAGCTTTTCCTTTGTCACCTGCTATGTTATCAACAATATGAGATTTTAGGTTGAGTCCAGGTCTCTCTGGACCTTATTTTATTGCAACTATTTTATAATATGTGAGCCTAAGTTGCCTAACATCTCATTGTTTTCTGAGGCTTGTGATTACATATACTCTAGCCCAGGGAATTTTCTGTCTTTTATCAAATACTCTTTTCTATGACTCCTTGTTCTGACTGGTCCCCCTCCCTTTCCCTTCACCCCATCCCCCACCAAACCTGACTGATATTACAGTAAGTAGAACCACTCCTGAGGGAACACAGACAACCTTCCCAGAACCGCCTGTGTGCTTTGATAAGGAAGTGACTCCCAACTATGCTGAATTTGGGGGAAGGCACAATGTCTGGTTTGATAAATCTTGTCTGGACTTTCCAACTCTGCTCTTGTTTCAACTTCCTCTGCTGCAATCTGAATCTATTCTGGAATCCTAGCGGACTACAAAAGGACAAAAGAAATTTCTTTTATTGTTATAAGGTTTATGACCTTCCGTTTGATTTTTGACGGTGGGAAGGATTATTTTCTTTTCCTAGCAAACAGTAGCTGTCTTTGAGACCCCAACATTATATTAAACAAACACTGAAGAACAAATTCTGCTTAGCTAAAAATCCAAAATTAAATACAACATATGGGGGTGAAGGTGGGGAGTATCTGGGCATTCAAAAGCAGGCAAGTTTCCAGGTTGTAACACTCACATTATCAGTAAGCTCCCTAGACAAATCAAGGCATTTGTCCTTCCAAAGTCTTCTTTAATTCAATAGTCGAGCATAAGAGTTTCAGAAATTCCCATGATATTGGTAATTCCAAAAACACTGTTTTTCACTTCAGAAGCTCTTAAGTGAAGAAATATTTAAAATCTGAAGTAGCGAGGAATGTTTCAAAATAGTGTGTCCTTATAAGATTTACAAATTTTAACTTAGGGTTCACTTTAAAATTAGGAAAAATAACATTAAAAATCTGTTTATATTTCTCACCTCAAGAGAAACAGTAGATCCTTTTTTGTTGTTGAAGAGCAAGAAAAAGCCTGGATTGAACAAGACTTACCTGATGATGTTCTCTTCTTTCTTCTCCTTTGTAGAATAAATATCACAAATCCTAATATCCTATTATATTTATTTAAAATTCTTTCCCCAAAACAGTGTAAGGGAAAATATTGAACACTTACCTCTATATATTAAAGGACTATGTTTAAGTACCTAAATCAGTCAGACTCTCTCCCCTTCCTCCCTTCCCCCCCTCCTTTAGCTTTCCAAGGGAACTCAGGTAGTTCTGTCAGTCTAAAGGGGATTTATTGTGCCACTGTACTTAGCTCTCCCTCTGGAGATATCCAATTTTGCCCTATCTCTTCCTTCGAAAAGAAAATAGATGAGCTGGCTAAACCGTTAGATCTCACTTCTGGATTCTCCACAGATTTCTGTCCATGAATTGAAACCCTAGCTGAAATAACATCAAAGACAAGAATTCTAATTTTTTTTTCCAGAGTGATAGTCTATGAAAGTGTTTTATTACTTGTCATATGCTTGGGACCAAGAAAATCTCTCCTTGCCCGTGAGTAAATTAAAAATAGGAAAACAATTTGGAAAATATTCCTACAAATAGATATTTCTAATATTTGAGCCATATAAAGAGTCCAGTGTAAAATTAAACTACACGGGAATATTTCTTTAAAAATCTATACTTACTGTCATATATATTCCTGAGATAGCTTAGGAAAGTTTTCATAAGTGCTCTCAGGGAAGAAAAGTTTAAAGGTTAATAAATACCTGTTTTGTGTGTTCATTTGTTTTCAGGTGATTTCTATGAGACATACTTTATGCTGGATAATTTATACTTCAATTGTTTCATCGAATATATGCATCAACACTATGACTAATACAGATATTTTTGTTTCACTTTTACAGATGAAGAAACTAAGCCTTTGGAAATCAAGTGACTTGTCTAAGATACCATAGCATGGATTCAAAACCAATTCCCAATTGGTCTCTGTAACCCATATTCCATTTACCATATCTACCTTGAAAATTTAGAGAAGGACTATTCTTTATGATATATGGCTTCAATTACTAAACTTATAGTAATTGTTTAGTATATCATAGTATAGTGAGTATAGTACAGTATAGTTAAATTATTTAGTATAGTATAGTATAGTTTAGTGACTATAGTAGTATCCTCATCTTTGTAAGCAAAGTTTTTTCCATCTTGCATTTATTTAAAAAATGTATTAAATTAGATTAGGTATTAAAATATACTCAATCACTATATCAAATTGCAGCACTTTTAAGAAAAATTACTTACAGCTTCTATAAATAGATTTAGCAAGTACCTAGCACACAGTAGGCACTAAAAAATGTTTACTGGGTCATTGCTTATTAAAATACTCCTTTTTTTCCTCATTTATATACTGTATAATTTTATATACATAAAAACTTCATAATGAGAAAAATGGTTAGGTAGTTAAAAGAATTTTCTTTCAAAATGTAGAAGCCTTTAATAACTTTTTTAATAACATGAATGGAAGCTTTTCAAAAGAAGATAGACTAATGGCCAATAAACATATGAAAAAATGCTCAACGTCACTAATCATAAGAGAAATGTAAATCAAAACCACAATGAGATATCACCTAACCCCAGTAAGAATGGCTTTTATCAAAATGTTCCAAAACAATAGATGCTGGTGTGGATGCAGAGAGAAAGGAACAGTTTATACACTGTTGGTGGCACTGCAAACTGGTGTAACATCTATGGAAAACAGTATGGAGATCCCTCAAAGAACTAAAAGTAGACCTACCATTTGATCCAGCAATCCCACTACTGAGTATTTACCCACAGGAAAAAAAAAGTCATTTTATCAAAAAGACACTTGCACTAGAATGTTTATTGCAACACAATTCACAATGGCAAAGATGTGGAATCAACCCACGTGCCCATCAATTCATGAGTGGATTAATAAAATGTGGTATATGCACACCATGGAGTACTACTCAGCCATAAAAAATGAATTAATACCTTTTGCAACAATCTAGATGGAACCAAAGACCATCCTCCTAAGTGAAGTATCACAAGAATGGAAAAACAAACACCACATGTACTCACTATAAAATTGGAACTAACCGATCAGAACTCATGTGCACAGATGGAAGTAATACTCAAGGGCAATCATGCAGATGGGAGGCGGGAGGAGGGGATGGGTGAAATCATATCTAATGGGTACAATGTACACTGTCTGGGTGATAGGCACACTTATAACTTTTGACTCAAGCAGTACAAAAGCAATCCATGTAACCAAAACATTTGTACCCCTTAATATTCTGAAATAAAAAAATAAATACATAAAGTAAAATTTAAAAATAAATAGAAAAAAATTTATCTTTGTCATTCAGACAACAGATAGGACGAAAAAAAGCCTACTTAAGACTAACTTTATAATATTATGTTACAAAATTTTGTTTCATAATTTGCATTATAATACATATATAATTCATGTGCATTATAATAAATATGTAATATTACACATTATAATAATATATAATATAATATATTTTACATATGATATATATATATTACAATAGGAGGCATTAACAACTAATCCTATAGAAGCTAAGAGTATAGGGGTAAAGAAATCTTTGAAAACCTTCTGTCATATACTTTCAAGTATTCAACATCTTCTGGTTTATTTTTGATTTACACTAATTATTAACTCAATAAACATTTATTCAGAAAAAAACTGAACTATAATTTTGCCTGTAATCCTAGCACTTTGGAAGGCTGAGGCAGGAGGATCACTTGAGTCTAGGAGTTCAAGACCAGCCTGGGCAACACAGCAAGACCCATCTCAACAAAAAATGGAAAAACTAGCCAGGTGTGGTGGGACCTGTAGTCCCAGCTACTCAGGAGGCTAAGGCAGGAGGACTGCTTGAACCCAGGAGTTTAAGGTTGCAGTGAGCTATGATGACGCCACAGCACTCTAGCCCAGGCAAAAAAGTGAGACCCTGTCTGAAAAGGAAAAGAAAAATTAAACTAACAAATTAACTAGTTAGTTTTACTGTTAGCATCAACCATTATAAGAAATTTTATCATATAATAGATCAAAATCTCACCCAAAATTCATGAACTACAATAGTTGTTTCAAATTATTTGATGTCAAAATAACAATAATTTGAGACTATTATTACCTCTATAATAGATACCTCTAACTAAGTATCTCTATCTTAAATCTAAAGAAATAATTCTACATCCCAATTTATACCCACCTGCTTCACTTTCAGAATGAACAAATTAATGAATCTAATAACAAATTAGAGCTTCAGCATATTTAAAAATAGGAATCTAAAAATGTACAAAGTGTGTAGAACTGCACTGCAGGGCTAAACAAAAGTATCATAAACCCCCAAAAAGTCATGGGAAAATGAGAGAATGACAAAACTTAGAAATGAAAATTTTTATTTTAAAATTTGAAAAACAAAATAAGATGAGTCTTTGGTATGCACATAAAGTAAATGATTTATTTTTAAATAGATGGATTATGAACGACTAGAAAGGAAAAGGGAAATCATGAGGAATCAGTGTGGGTTCACTAAAAAAAGTCACTCCATCTTTCACGTTTTATGGACTGGTAAATCAGGAAAATGTGATAGAAATCAAATGACAGGGAAAAAGACTGAGCAGAAAATTAGTAAGCTTGAAAGCAGAAGCAAACTCAACACAATTAAAATAAAGAGATAAACCATAAAGGCACTGGAATTGTGACATCATGTAAATGATATATATAAAAGATAAACTGAAAAAAAAATGAAACCCAATAGTTAAAGTAACTTGGTTTCACTGAATACTAACCTATAAGTTTAGGATAGGAAAAAAATGAAAATGCACGCACTCAGAACAGCTTATGGAATTGTTTGCAAAACGTCCACCAGTCCAAAAAGACTAAAGAGAAGGGTATGTTACCAATTGAAAAACTATTAGAATTCAGGCCAAGTATTCTGGCAGTCTCCAAATATCAGGACATTCAGACAATTTGGTTTTAGGAATACAAAACGTTACAGAGAATCATGAAAATCTGTCCCACATGGAGATTAAAAGAGTAATCAAAGTGAAAAATATCAAGGCCTTACCTGTTAAACGTTAGGAACTAACAACTCAGAGCAGAAAGAGGAACTATTAATAAATCCCTCCCATACACAATCTTTACAATTTATAATCTACTTTTCTTTAGTGACAGATTTTGTTACCTAAAATCAATCACCATTTGCCAAAAGAACAATATATCAGTATACTAAATATAGACCCAGGGCATCATTAATGAAGATTCACCAATAAAGAATTCAGTATTGGCATGCAAGACTTACTCACATTATAAAAACAGTAAAATGACCAGAGAGCATAAAGTACCAGAAATAAAAAGGAAAGGTTATTGAAATTGAATAGTCAATAAAAAATAATTTCTAAGGATGAGTGACATTTTGAGAGTCCAAGACTCACTATTTCCATACTTTGAAAAGTATCATCAAGTAAGTTAGATGGGAACATATGCAAAATTTTCATTAAGAAAGATATATTTTACAGCACTCAAAATAGGTCTGTAAAGTGTAACCAAATACAAAATAGTCCAAGAAGTCAAAGATAACTCTACTTGAAGAAATAAAAGCTAAAGAAACCGTATCAGCTTAGCCATAATTATATCTTATTTTTATGAGGACTAGTTTACCTGATAATATTATAGAGTTTGCTGTGCTTATTCAGATTGTTATATAGTCTATTAAGTTCAGATAAGTATATGTTAACAGGCATAAAGTAGTAAGGAATCTAGCATTTGGCTTTCAAATATTTGTGTTACACATATATTTCAATTTACACAATCAGTGATTGTTAGAATAATAAACTGATTTGATCCAATGTTGGAAAAAGTAAAATCACAAAAAAGCATAAAAATTTCATATTTAAATCAAATATAAGTCAAAATACTCTGAAATAAGCCAATCATTAATACCATGACTGATGAACTCCACTTAAGATCAATATGGGAAACATGGTAAAGAATCTACTGGAGTATAGTCTATAGGAACACATATTGGAAAATTCTGCTGTTACATTTAAAATACACTTAGTCAAACCCAATAATTACAAGAATAGATGCATGAAGACTCTGAAACAAAAGAGTGTCTTTAAAATTCCACTAGTTTTTTAAAATTTGAACTATTAAGAAAGTTTATTCATAGTGCACATAGTATCATTTGGGATTCACTTGGTGTTACTGCATAACTTTTTATAAGTCAACTTAATTACGTGACATGGTGCCAATGCCAATCCCTGAATATACAATAGGACATAAGCAACATGAGTGCAAGGATTTTTATCACTGCTGGATCCAAGGACTTACAACAGTGTCTGACACATAGTAGCCACTGAAAACAATTTATTAAATGAATTAATGAAAGTGATAAACACAAAGCAATTACTGTTACTAACATTTTATAATGCTAGACTTAATAATTTGGTTTATACATATATTATCTACATTTTAAAGTATAATAAATATAAAGTAATAAAGAAAAGAAATTCTTATGGAGAATTTTAAGACCTCCAAGAACACAACTATTGAGAAGAAGAAACATTGATGTAAAACTGAAATTTCCACATGAAAGAGATTGATAATGACAACAGAATAACAACAGAAAGTCAATGAACACTGTGTTATTCATTAGAAGAATTCACTAATATGAAATACTAACAAGAATAAAAACATCACCAAAATAAATCTAATTTAACAAAAAAATTAAATAGAACATTAGCCTAGGCTAAATGGGAAAAATATTAAAAAAGCAAATGGATATTAAAATTTCTCATTAAAGATTTAAGAAAAAAAATCTGATTTATTATAAAAAATGACTTAGTTCTATAGTTTAAGGTAAAGCAAACATTCTTGCACACTTCCAACTAGATTCTTAATTTCATATCCCTCAGACTATTCCTAAACTATGTCTGTAAACAGAGTAATAAATTGTCTTTGAATACAAGGTAAGGCTACCTGCTTTGCATTCATACAATGGAATATTATGCAGCCATTAAAAGTAATGTATTCATGAAGAAACCTCCAGTACATGCTATGTTAAAAAAAAAGGTGCAAACAGGTGTATGAAAAGGTAAAATTAGTACAAAATTGTCTGAACACTTTTTTTTTGAGATAGGATCTTGCTATGCTGCCGATGCTGGACTCAAACTCCTGGGCTCAAGCTATCTTTCTGCCTCAGCCTCCCAAGTAGCTGAGACTACTTGAATGCTTTTTAAATTTTGTACCACATTGAAAACTTTACATCTGTCCAAATTAAAAAAAGCATTTCAATGAGGATCTCCAAGAATTGGGAATATAGTATATATTTTTCTGGGCTTCTAGCTTCTGACAGACTCTTTGACCTGTTTAATGACATGTTTCCTATGCACGTGCTCACACCACCTTATCAAATTTTACTAAAGATTTCTTTTGCTTGAGGCCCATTGTTCTCAATTTAAAATGTTATTACTTTAGGAATGTTCTTGTTTAAAACACCAAAGAACAAACAATAACTCTAATGCTGAGTAACTCACATTGAGTCACAATCCAAACAATTTACTCCCAAACCCATTTTCCAGCTCAAACTCAAGCCTCAGCAAAATTCCAGTGTCTAAATGCCATAGACCTTGGAAGAAAAATGTTGTGAAATATGTAATTTAATTTGTTGCATAATGGGCACCTGTATTTTTAACTAGTTTGGAAATAACCAGCTAAAATAAAACGGAAAACTTACTTTCTCAAAGATAAAATAGTAACAGTATCATAGTTAAGCCAAATAGAATATATGGAGCCAAATTTTATCTGTCTATAACACACATATATTTATTTTCAAAAACCATGAAGAATGCAATGGAAAACTCATATGGGGTTCTGTAGACCAAAATTTGAGTATTACCTTTTACAATCCAGGTAAAATACCTGATTTCCTATATAGTTAGCAGATGACAATATGATAAAAAATACAGCAATTACAAAAACTAAAATTTTAAAGATCATTAGGTATTTTGTGGTTAATATTATCTTTTCAAGATGGAGAAAAATGAGTCACTGTATTTGCTTCGAAAGAGAGTTGCTGCTACTATTTGGAGTTATTCATTGTCTTGCCCCTACATTTGTTTCCTCTTCCCTTAATTCACTATGCTCCACTATAGTTCTGCCTACAAATATTTTAAACTAAACTAAATAGCATACATAACAAA
Organism: Daubentonia madagascariensis; assembly: GCA_023783475.1. Classification (NCBI taxonomy): domain Eukaryota; kingdom Metazoa; phylum Chordata; class Mammalia; order Primates; family Daubentoniidae; genus Daubentonia; species Daubentonia madagascariensis. The sequence goes on along the minus strand of JAKFHU010001684.1, from coordinate 14,033,211 downwards.
TTTCCTCTTAATGTTAAATTGGACTTAATAAATATTAGTAAAGAAGATAATTAATTTTATGCATATAGTTATAATACCTAGTGAAATTACAGGCAGGGTAGAACACTTAGGAGAAAAATTCTCATTTCCCCAGCAAAATATCTCACATTTTAAATATCATATACTTGATCTGTTATTGGTACATGTGTGGCAGGGAGTGTGTGCATGTCTACACATATATCATGCCTTCAAGCTGGCTGGATAAAACGCCATCATCTATTTATATTCAATTTCACATATCTTTCCACTCATGGTTTGACCTATACAGGAGGTTAGGCAAATATAAGCAAAACTCAAGTAGCATTTTTTATCTTATAAAAATTCATGAACATCATTAGCACATGCTTTCATTCATTTAAAAAAAAAAAGAACTAAATACCATCTGTGCGTGATAGTCTAATTAGGGGATTAAAACCACAGACGCTTTGCTGGCTCATATGTTCAAGCACATGCCCCCTTGACCATTTCAGGAAAAAAAAAAGAACAATAAAAACGTAGTCAGAATCACCCCTTTGGATTCAGCATTGACTACTAGAGTTAACTAACCCCACAAAATTTAGCTGTCTGCACTCCCTTTGGGAATTGGTTCTTCTTTTTCCTTGCTGTGCATGCCTGCCCCAGCACAAGCCTTAGGATAAACCTGGCATCACATGAATCAGGTTTTAATAAGTTCAAACAACATTTTACAGAAGACTGGTATTTACAGTCTGCAGTGTACTGTAGGGACCAATTTTCTGGATTTGATATTCACAATAGAAAATTCAAATAATAGTAAATTTGTCTGAAAGAAAATAAACGAGTTACACTCATGACTCAAGTACATGACTCCGTATAGTATATAAAATAGAACCTATAATAATTATTAAAGCTTCATGTTAATTTTGAGTCTATTAATTATAGAAGCTCAATTGATAAAACAGAGTTCATACAGAAAAGTCAAGACACATCATATTCATTATTAGTTAGGACTGCTTGTCTTACCTTAAATTCGAGTAAAATTAGCACACTAAAATCACTTTAAACTATAAAGATCATGTAATCTAATATGATGTAAATCCTACCAGCCCTACCAGTTAGGATAGGGAGACTGAATCCTACAGTTATTTAAGGCGTCAACAATTAAATATGTCTACAAAACAAGAGCAGTGAAATGTTGTACTTCATAAACAGAAAGAAATGTATGCTTTGTAGATTAAAAAGGTTTTCATCTTAGAAAATGAGGGTAATAGATAAGCACAAACCCTTTATCTTTTATTGAAAAGGGTACCTTTTTGTCCTCTCCACATAACACAAAGTGAAAAAAATAAAAACATGGTAAAAATAATAACAATAATAATCATAGACTCACTAATTGAAAGAAAGGAGTAATTCAGTTAAGCCACCTAAATTGTTACAAACATACAAGAAGAAAATTGTTTTACATTTAAAATAAAGTGTAATGTCAAGAAAATGTAAATTATATGGCACTCCTGCAAGGCCACTGCTCTTTCTACCATCTTGGCAACTTGAGACACAAATCTTTATCTATTTTTCTATTTTGATTTCAATCATAGTGTTCCACAATAGGAGTGAACAGTCTGCTAAAGAGCAGCTATTTATGTCATGGTTTCGTAACATAGGTCCAAATCCAGCTGGAAATAACTTCAGGCATTTTTCAGCCCAAACCACCTATATAACTAGGTCTCTTCAAGTAAAATTAGGCCTACACAGAATCTCCACATTCTGATCCAAGGAGAAAAAAGCTCTCATTTAAATATAGCTTCTAAAATCTGGAATTATATGCTATTCTTTCAGTGGTCGGACTCTGATAGTTATGGACTAGTGTATTCCCTTTGGATTCTGGAGGCCATTTCTTATGAATATTGGCGGCTGCAACAATTTCATATTGTCAACAGATGCTGGGATGCTGCTTATTCAGCTCAGTAGTGGTTGCCAGTGGAGGCTTATTGCTTCAGGCTGCAGCAAATTAATCCCAGCAGAGATGAGTTTTATTTGTTTCTCTAATAGTGGGAAGAAATATTGATGAGAGCATTCTGAACTGTATGAAGGACAAGAAACTGCTGGAGATTTCACCAACTCATTTTAGCATCTCCACATTGGTAGGGATGTATGTTAGAGAGCCCCTCTTAGTCTATATTTCCTTTAGGGCATTCACCTTATAGACTCCTCTTTTTACAATAAACAGCTCTTTGTTCTTTTATTTACAGTGAAAAGGGTTAATCTCATGTATGGCATTATTTATATCTGGTGTTGAAAGATTTAAAGAAAATAAAAATGCCACTAACAAACAGTAAACAGCACCAACTAAAAGCATTTTTCTTTCATTGTCTAATTTTGAAGAGTATCGTTATTTTTAGACACTCAGCATCTTATATAAGTATTTTGTTTTCCTAAATTTAACCATGATGAGCTAATTTCCTAACTGAAGCCACAATTTTCCATATTCTACTCTTATTTGTATTGAAAATTCTTCCTCCCCAGGAATAAAAACCAACAGATTTTATTAATGACTGCAGTCACATCTATGGCTTGGTATACCAAACACTCAAAGTAAAGGGAGGCGCAAGGATGGAAAGAGCAATACTTTCCAGTTGTTTAACTAGAAATTCCTTTTAAATTAGCTTATAAGCATCCAATAAGAGTAGAGTTATTCGATTTTTTAATAAAAGTTACCAATTTAATATTATACTTTTAATGGACATGGTCTTAATAGATCAAATGGAAATAAAATAAACATACAAACAGGGGTTATGCATCTTAACTCTTCAATTACTGTTAGATGAATAGTAATAAGTAACACATGGATTTGGGGGTAAATTTTATATTATTAGATCTTTATGTGCCTTTGAGCCGTGTTTTTCCATCTTTCTAAAAATAATAGTATGTAAAAAAGATTTTAGACCTATTTCTTATCCTTGATTTTAAACTTCTCAAATCCTAAATATCATAAACTTAGGGCAATTTGTATATATCTAAAAATATTATAGAAATAGAACTCCATTTGGAGAACAACAAGCGTGCAACAAGAGTGGTCAATTGAGTCCAGTGTGAGTGTTAAATTTTATGCTCAATTTCCTTAATTATAAAGGTAAAAAGGGTAGAGAAATGAACATGTGAAAAAAGGTCACTACAAATCTAAAAAATAGTAAATACTTTTTGAATAAAACAATAGAAGCTAGATCACGTATTCATCTGCTTTACAAAGACCACGTGAACATCCTGCACATTCAAAACCCCATTGTGTGCTGTCGTCCCTTATGTTTCTGTTCTCATCTTCGAGATCACACCCTTTCTTACTTCAAAATACAACAAGCTGTCTTGAGCTGACATTTCGAGCATACGGCCATCATGCTGAAATAGCTGCCAAATGTTTCTTCTCCACTGCATCTTTCTGTTACCTCAGGGAATGTACGTATTACCCTCTTTCCACGTTTCCCAATTTCTACCACTCAATGTCAACGTATCCATCCTCAATTCCTCTCTCCCTATCTTTCCCCGCCCCTCCCAGCTAACCCGTTATTTATCCCTACCCTTTTATGTAGTCAATTCATTCTCTCATTTTAACCAAAGACTAAGAGGAAGTATTTCTTAGTCTCTTTACCCTACGAGGGAAGCCTTTGTTCACCCCAACCTCCTCTCTCACCTGTTCTGCTTCTCCATGGTGGAAGCACTGAAACAAGCCATTGTGTTTTGTTCCAATAAATTTTTTTCTTGGGCATTGGTGCTCAAGATTTTAATTTTCTACTTTCTGCTAGTAAAAAAAAAAGTATGTAGGTGGCACAATGTAATTTAGTATATCCATAAATGTATTGATATTTTTCCATGATTTCCAGGGGCTCCCTTGCAATAATACTCACTACTCTGATTACAACTATTTATCTTCAACCATATGATATTTAAATGGCTACAAGTCTATCCTAGTCTGCTATGTTGTTAATGATTTATTATATAACATATTTTAATTATAGTTATTTGTGGGTTTACCCAAGAGTCCAACCACCATCTAAAACTTTCTTTCTCTCCTATCTAATATCTAAAGTTTTTAGACATAGAGTTTTGATCTGGAAGAGATTTCAGAGTATAAGCTTTTAATTTTGTGAATGATGTGCCTGAAACCCAGAGAATAAAAGGGCTAGCCCAGTGTTTCACAGCAAAGCTAGGACAGGAAGGTTATACTGCATTTACAAAGTCAGAGAGCCTGATGCAGCCCTAGTCTATGGCCAGAGTGTGCTGGGTAGTTTTCAACTCCAAGTGCAGAGAGCAGGAAGAATGAAAGTAAAAAGGAAGGCAAGGATTAGCTCATAAAGGCCTTTTCCTGTATATTGCTGATACATGGTGGACACTCAACGTGTGGTTTTTTTTAAATGAACACTTAGATACCAAGCAAAGGAACATGAATTTTATTACACAGCTGATGGGAAGTCACTGTAAGATTATAAGGGGAATGGCAATAAAAGACCTACATTTAGAAATTAGTTACACAAGCAATATATTGGAAGATGGATTTCCGTGGGATGTTACTAAAAGCAAGAAGGCCAGTTAAGAAAATGCAATAGTACAGATAAGAGAAATTAAGTCCCTGGATTAAGATAATGACAGAAGGAAAAATAAGAAATAGACTGTGTGTATGTGTATGTGTGTGTGTGTGTGTGTGTTTCTCTCCTGTAAGATCCCATTATAGAACTCAAGTCTATTTCTTTTTACAAAGGCTACACCTTTGGGCCCTTGACTTAACATCAGTCTCTAACCTGATCTAATCTATAAAATGTCCTGTGAGATAATCTGCATAAAGGTCAAATAATGTCATGAAAAATTTTGAGCATTCTCAAAAATGTTTTTCTTAAAATAAAAGCTCTCCAAATTCCCTTTGCCAAGGTAAGGATTTTCCATCTCCGCAAACCAAAGCAATGAAATAGTTATTTGATAAAATAATAATAACAATAACAACAACACTCAACACAGGATATATTTGTGCCAGGCAATATTCCAAATTCTTTTTGTGCATTAACTCATTTAATCCTCACAACTTTTATGAGGTAGATAGTATTATCATCCATTTTATAGATTAGTAAAAATGAGAGACAAAGAGGTTTACTCATGTGTCCAATATCAGACATCTACAAAGAGGTGAAGGATGGTTTTGAACTTTGTCAGTCTGGCTATAGATCCCACACTGACTCTTTACTTGTACAAAAAATAATGATCACATAACCCTTCCCATTTTACAGATTAATAAAATAAAGTGAAATGATACGTTCAAGGCTATACTACTGATAACAAAATAATATATAATATGTCATTATATATTACATATTAATTATAGTAATATATCATATTATAAATATATATATTTAAAGTAATTCAACATCCATTTGAAGAATAACATTGCCTGGGCAATGAACAAGAGTTTAAATTTTTGTAAAATGTCTTTCAACATTTGATAGACAAGACTTTTCTTCTTAGTTTTGTTATTTGAAAAAAAACTTCAGATAGTTATATCAAATATTTAATCTGTTATGCTTTTTCTACAATGAAGCATTACACTCTACTAATCAGATTTGCAGAACTTTTGTAAATATATCTTTTCAGGGGAAAAGAGACAATTAATAAGAAAATAAGCTGATTATAAGAACAATACTTAATACTTATACTTTAAGGCTTCTTAACTTAATTTCACATATTGCCAACATATTCGATCAGTTTCATTAAAAAAAAATTGTTCTGTGACACTTGCAAATTATGTCACCAGAGTAAAGAAAGAAGATGTCTTTCAAAAAGCATTCATTCAATAAATTACTATTGTTATATACACCCACATATAGGAATCTCTAAAAGATAACATGGGATATAATAAGCTATACACAAAATAATACACATATGATTCTATTTACACAAAGGTAAAAAACCATCAAAACTAATATAATTAATACATAATGTTAGAAGTCAAGATATGGGGACTCTGGGAGCGAAGGGAGAGGATAATCATTAAGAAGAACTCCACCACGGGGCAACACAGTGAGAACCCCATCTCTAAAAAATAAAAATTAAAATAAAAATAAAAAAAAAAAATTAGGCGGGCATGGTGGTGCATGCCTGTAGTCCCAGCTACTTGGGAAGCTGAGGTGGGAGGATTGCTTAAGCCTGGAAGTTCAAGGTTGCAATGAGCTGTGCTCGCACCACTGCACTCCAGCCTGGGCAACAGAGCAAGACCCTCCCTCAAAAAAAATTTTTTTTTAAGTAACACTGTTTAAAAAGAAAAGAAAAGAAAAAAAAAGAAGACTCAAGGAGATTCTGGGTTGCTGGTAACATCCTATTTATTGTTCTGTATAGTGGTTACATAAATATGCTTCATTTGCTATAATTTATTTAGCTATATATTTTTAATTTGTGTATTTCCTGTATGTGTATTTCAATTAAATTTATATTTTATAAAACATCCATTAATAATTAATTCAGCAAGTATTTTGACCACCTTATTAGGTCAATAATATTGTTCTTAGTATTGAAGAAAAAATTAATACAGAGGCATAAAAGTAAAATTAGAACTCAGAGTAAGGGAGAGGAGAGGAACATAAAAAAATACAGTGTGACATGGTGGCAGTAGGTTGACTTAGGAATGCTGTGAGTCAAACAGGCCTCAGCTGAAAAATTTTGCTCCATCACTTCTTAGTTTGGGGCTCATCTATTAAAATGGGCTGTTGAGAGGACTGAACGAAATTCATTACGGGCCTTCAGTCTACATTAATTCCCTTGCCCCTACAATGCTCTATAAAGTTGCATGCAAACACAAAAGAATGATAAGCTACAAGGATGGAGAACAGTTACAAATTTCAAGAAGACTTCCCAGAAATAATAATTGAGCTGGTAGCTGAAACATGAGCTGAATCTGACCAAGATGATTTCAGGGAGCAGCACACATTTCAGAAAAACAAAAGAGCACAGACAGAATAGCTATAGAGTTATTCAAGTCCAGGAATACTAATAGCTCTTTGTGGGTATGTGTGGAGGAGAGGCATCCAGCAGAAGGAGAAGCTGGATAGGTATGTTTAAACCAGATGGTGAAGGGCCTCATAGGCTAACGCAGAGTGTTTTGCTTGGTTTGTTTCTACCCTGTAGTTAGGTGGTATAACACAGTTGTCAGTTAGGCTCACCTGGTTGCTTGAGATCTGAATAAAGTCAGTTCATACCTCCCTTCCAAATCTTGAGAGGTTCAAATCCTTCCCAAAGTTTTGGGCCAAATCACTGAACGTTTCTTCTGCAATTGTGGTTTCTGTTTCACATTGTGTCACCAAATATGAGACTAAGCCTTTTCCCAGGTTTTCACAAGAACCCGCCTTCAAAAAAAAAAAAAAATCTTTTCCAAAAAGCATCTGTGACTTCAGTCCTCTTGTTCAAGGGGTGGGAAGATCATGAGGAGGTGACTTTGCACAAATACATACAACTTGAAATTAAACATTAGACATTTTATTTCTTACAATGTTGCTTCACACCCAGTGGAATTTGAAGCCAGAGGATTCACTTCTGTTATCAGTTTATCCTTTTGAGAATGAAGTTTTGACAAATTAAGTTTTCAACAAATTCAATCATTGAGAATCATTTCTCTAGATAACCTTATATTTGATTAATCACAATGTCCCAATCCTGAGATTAAAGTACAAGCAATTTTAATGCTAACAACTTCTTACTAGTGACCCATTGATTTACAGAGTTGGAATTTTTACAGGTATGAGAGTTTTCAATATCTGGTCTGATCATGGGGAGGTGGAGTTTAAACTGTAATAGCTACTACAGCAAAACTGAAATTGCTAGTCTTTTGTGGTAACAGATTTGAAATATCTAATGCTAACATTCTTAAAATAAATCTGACTTCGAAAATTCCATTTCTTGCTCAAAACACACACACACAAACACACAAAAAACCCCATTTTTAGAATGTCAGTCTAGTTAAAATTAAGTAACCATATCAACTTTAAAATTAACACTGTCAGCAAACAAACATGATTACAGGAGTCCCTTCTCCACGTTGAAACAGTAGTTCTTTACATTTCATAAAGCCGTCTGGGTTGCTTTCTTGTCTTGACTTCAAAGAGATATATAAGCTTAGATCAATTTTGCAGTGGCGAACTCCATGATGAGAAAAGAGCCCTGGCTCTGCTTCAGGTCATGGTGAACCAACCTCCAAAAATACTAAAAACTGTACAAGTGTTATAAAAATTCCCTCTAGTAGCTGTAAAACAACCAGCTATTATATTAAGATTGATTTAAGACCCATGAGTCATTTGAAAAAATAACTGTTCACCTTTCGGTTTGATGTTTCTGTGTGTCATACAAGATAGAACAAGAATGTAAACAATGAGTCTTCTAAAAAGTACAATATTACAGTCCTCCTTTAGACAAGATGATGCATTCTGTACAAAGATACACCCTCTCGAAGGCAACACAGAGAGCAGATTTCAGAGAAAATGACCTGGCCCTGATAGCTGCTGCAATCTCAAGAGTTAAACTATTAGGAAGCTTTTAGAAGTGATTGTAAATGAATTCAATATGAAAATAAAAAGTGTTAATACTTTGGTTAAATATTGGTTTTTCTTTCCTTGTTCTATATTTAAATCAAGCATTTTTAAAAAAATGTCAGTTTGTTTATGTTTCATAATTTTTTTTTAAATTAAAGATGAGCCAGGACAGCACATTTTTTCACATATTAGGGGAATGCCAGAGGCTACAGGCATTACTTCTTTCCAAATTAAATTACATTTCTGGGTCTACTGTACATAGAACCTAAAATTAAACTAAGTCCACCAACTTGACTTCTTTAGAGAGCCATGACTAGGAAAAGAGCACACATATGCATAAGGGTACACACGTGGAAACATGATTCTCATTAGCATAGACACAGTTGAACAGTGATTGATGCACACATGATGTTTCTTCCTAGTTAGGCAGAAATGTTAGAAGTCAGCAATTTGGTGGGAACAGAGGCTGCCGTGTATACTGCCAGTTGGGCAGCTTGACAATATGGGGTTTTGATTCCTGCTTGGGAACTGTGTGTTCATAATAGCACAAGCCTCATTTAGATTGAAGGAACATAGAAAATATCTCCAAGAAAAAAAAAATGAGTGGGGAAAGTCAGTCAGTAAAAAAAGATATATTTAGAAGTGCACAAAGCTTAAAAATCAACAATTACAATACAGGATTTAAGAGAAACTAGATTGGAGGAAATAAGACTTTTAATAAAAATACAACTTTCCAAGTTAATGATACTAAGGCATTATTCACTTGTCCTTGCTCTTCCTTCTGTCTCCCTGGCTCCCTCACTACTGTCAAATTTTATTCAAATGTCACTCTGTCAGTGAGCCCTCCCCTTACTATTCTAAAGTGAACCATCTCCATCCCCACTGTACTCCCTATACCCTCTTACTACTTTTTCTCCATAGAGCTCATTAACATCTAACATACCATATATTTTGTTTATTATGCTCTTAATATCCATCTTTTCCCACTAGAATATAAGATCTATAAGGGCAGGAATGCATTCAATTTTGTTCACTGCTATATACACAGGACCCAGAGATTTCTTGGCTAGACTAGATGTTTGATAACCATGAGTAAATAAACCCAGAATTCTGCTATAGACTCAATGTTTGTGTTCCTCTAAAATTCCTATGTTGAAACCCTAATCCTCGATGCGATGGTATTTGTAGGTGAGGCCTTTGGGAGATAATTAGGTGTAGATGGGGTCACAAGGGTAGGGTTCCATGATAGGATTAATGCCCTTATACAAAGAAGAAGAGAAGTAATGTCTCTCTCTGCATGCACGCACCAAGGAAAGGTCATGTGAGGACATAACCAGGAATAGGGCCTTCACCAAGAACCCAACCATGCTGGTACCCTGATCTCAGACTTTCAGTCTCCAGAACCTTGAGAAGTAAATGTTTGTTGTTTAAGCTAATCAGTCTATGGCAATTTGCTATAGCAGCCCAAACTGACTAAGACAAATTTCCCCTGGTGTAATTGGTAAATTGCGGAACAGCAGCAGGATATTTGTTGTCCATTAAGATATGTGCTAAACTTATTTTTTCAGTTTTATTTTTAATTATCAGAATATTTTACATGTTGAATGCATTTATATCAAATATGCATATTTTTCTGTGCAATCTAAATAAGTGGTTTTATTTAATGTATTTTTTTCATTCCTTTTTATATGAAACAATAGTTTCACCCTGAGAAATAGTCTTACAACACAAGAATATTAGGAGAAAGGAAGGCAGTGACAGGTTAAGAAAGTTAGAAAACATGGGTCAAAGATATGTGATTACAGTTCCAACTTCAGTAATGGCTGAGTACCTTAAATTAGACTAACCAACCTACAGGTACTATTATATACTCCAGACAAATTATGAAAAAACAACTTTTTGAAGGCACTGAAGAGTGACTATAAACAGGCAAAAAAATGGAGAGGATGCAACCTTGAGAGAAAGGAACTGCCTGGAGAAATGCACATTAATACAGCTTTTGCACTGAAGGCACTATCTAGGCCATAGAGAAATAATGAGTTAGAACTTTGTCATAGAACTCAAGCAGAAAGCCACAGTTGTATTAATCTGCAATATAAGAGAATGGAGCTCAACTGCCAAAGTGGCTACAAATTAAAGAAGAAAAAAATTCCAGAAATGAGAATGTCACATATGAGGGAGGTCCAAAATCTGCATTTCTCCGCTCAAATCCTTGAATGACCCATGAACTTCATAAATGCAGTGAAGACACCAGAGACCCCCCCCCAAGAGGAACCATCAGCTAAAAGGCCAAACAAGCTGATGCCAACATGGGAAAGGAAGAACTGAGGTTGTACCAAGTGAAATGGGCCACATCTTATGAATAAAACCCATATCCCAGGAATGAAGGATTTTTCTTGAACCAAGGGCAAAACCAAAAAGAGATCCATAATAACAAAAAGTAATACCAAGCCACTACAAATTTTTAAATAATAAGAATGTAATTTAATTGCCTGCTGGAAGAAAACTCAACACTTTTTGGGGAAGATAACAGAATGCAGAGCCTTTCCAATGTCTAATACAAAAATGTCCAGGATACAACTAAACTTTCTATACATGTTACTGCTACAGGAATATCCTGAGGAAGGAAAAGAAAAAGTTTATAAAACATATCCCAACATATCCCCAATGTTGGAATTAGCAATGACTTTAATACAGCAAACAAAAATATTTAATAAGTACAATGACTTAATGGAAAAGATGGTCATAATAATCGAAGAGATGAGGATATTCAGTAGACATACGTTCAGTAACTATAAAAAACAATGAAAAGAAAGTTCTAAAACTGAAAAGAAATAAAAATTTGAAATGAAATTCTCTGCATGAGCTTAATAGCAGATTTGAAATAACAAAATGAACAGTGGTTGGATCTGAAAACTGGTCTCTAGAAATTTCCCAAACTGAAGAATAGATAGAAAAAAATGGAAATAAAATGTGCAGAATCTCATGGACAGGAGAGACAATACTGAATGACCTAATATGTATGCAGTTAAAATCCCAAAGAAGAAATGAATGAAAATGGACAGAAAAGTATTCCATAGAATGATTGCAAACTGTTCCTAAAGTAGGAAAAAATAAAAACTTAAAGCCAGTGTAATGCATTTCAACAGGACAAAAGGAAACAAACCTAAATATATCACAGTCAGACTGATGAAAACCAAAATTAAAAAGAAACCTTTGAAAGAAGCCAGAGAAAAAGGGAGACATAAATTATACCCAATTTCTCCTCAGAATCAACAAAATCCAGGAGACAATGAGATTATTAAGGCATGAAAAGATTAAACAAACAAATGAGCCCCCCCGCCGAATTCCATATGCAATGAATATGCCCTTCAAAAGTGAAAGTTAAGTAAGCATATATTTAAACAAATAAAAGATGAGAGAATTTACTGCCGAGAGAACTGCACCACAAAGAATGCTAAGTGAACTTCTTTAGAGTGAAGAGAAATAACACCAGAGAGAAACCTTGAACTACAGGAAGGAATGAAAAGCAGCAGTAATATCAGCATGTGGATATACTAAAGATAATTTTTTTGTCTTAATTTATTTTTAAAAAACTATTTTTAAAGCAAAAATTATAACATTGTACTGCAGGATTTATAATTTATGTCAATATAAATACAGAACACAATTGCAGAAAAAATGGTCTTCCTATTATTGATTTGCCCAAATGGGCAAAAGACCTGGACAGATATTTCATAAAAGACATATGAATGGTCAATAAGCTCATAAAAAGTTCAATATCATAAGGTATCGGGAAAACACAAATTACAGTAAGAGAGATCTCATATCCACTAAAATGCCTAAAACAAAAAGACTGATGACACACAGACGGTGCGGATGTGGAGCAGCACTCTTACACTGCTGATAGGAGTATGAAATTGTACAATCGCTTTGGAAAAGTGGCTGTCTTTTATAAAGTTTAACATACACTTAAAACACAACCCAGCAATTCCACTCGAAACTATTTTCCCAAAAGGAATGGAAATGTATGTCTGTTAAAATGCTTGTGCAGTGATGTTTTTAGCAGCACATGCATAACAGCCCAAACTGAAAACAACCCAAGTGTCCATTCATACATGAATTGTGTATACACTCATACAAATAGAATTCTAGTCAGCAGTAAAAAAAGAATGAATTACTGATGTGTGTGAACTCATGGATGAATTTCACAAACATGTTAAAGTGAAAGACCACACCAAAAGAGCACACACTGAATTATTCCATTTACATGAAGTTAAAGAATAGACAAAACTAATCTAGTGTGATAGATATCTAAACAGTGGTTCCCTCTGGAGATAGGAATTGTCTGAAAAAAGAAATGAGGAAACTTTCGGAATGATGGACATGTTCTGTATCCTGATTAGAACTGCAGTTACATAGGTGTGTACATTCACCAATGCTCATTGGATTGGACACTTACATCTATATATTTCACTTATAGGAAATATATTGGACACTTACATCTATATATATGAAAATTATACGTCAACAAAAAGAAGTGACTACTTTGTAGTTTGATATTCATTTGAAAATTAACATTTAAAATATAAAATTTATCAAACACTAAGTATCAAACAATTAATATGAGATATCAACTAATTTGAAACATCAAACAAATGATATGAGATCTTGTAGGTCAGAGTAAACAGGCATTACAATCAGCATTAAAGTAATTTAAGTATTCCTATATCATTTAGCTTTGGTGTTCACTACAAACCACATTGAAAAGTTCATCTCTGGCTTTAGAATGGTCCTTTCAGTGTCTCTGAAGCTGAAGGAAAATGGTTCTTCAGTCTTCGGCAGCTTTCTCTAATGTAAAATATTCTTTTCAACACTGTAAAAAGTGGGTATTTTTTATTAAATCTAAAATATCAGTTGTAGGACATATTGGGAAAATAATCTCATGGAAAATGTTGCTGTTGCTTCTTTTTAAACTGGTACAAGTACCTTTAACCATTGGGGTGTGTTTTCTTCATTCTTATTAGCATGGTATTTATACAAGATTGCAATATAGAAGGTTTCCAGGCTCTTTTTGTAATTATTACCAGAGACATTCCTAATGATTAACTTTTCATAGGTAATTAGGAGTGGCAGGAAACTAAGTTTGGTTGCAACTCCCACAGACATGGCATCCACAGAACCAGAAACTGGCAGACCAAGACTGGTGGCTGGCAGTCAAAGATCTCCCGTTCTAGGCACAGTTTCGACTGTGTGTAGTGGCAATATGGACAGAATCTGGTGGCAGGCAGACTTGAATTTGAATCCCAGCTATGCTGTTGACCAGCTGTACAACCTTTGACAACCTCTACTCTGTTCTTCCGTTATCAGCTCGAAGGGTTACAGCCTCCAGGATGCCATCTCTGATGCCACAAATTGTATCAGATCTCCTATTTATAAATCTCATAATCCATTAAAATTTTTATTCATAACACATCAGTTTGTAATATTATATTTTTATGTGTGATGATTTGTCTGATTTTTTTTTTTATTTCTTCATTATAAGCTCAAAGAAAGTTGGCACCACATCTCTTTTGTTCAACATTTTGTCCCAGGGACTAGCACGTAGCATATACCCAATAAAAAGTTGAGAAATGAAAATAAATAAATTTAGGTGTAAAAACCAAAGTTATAGAAAAGAAAATCTCAACCCTTATCAGTAATTATAATTTTAATTTTGATATAAAGACAATTTTAAGTCTAAGCATGAATGATGGGAAAGGTTTCTAATTCTTTTCAAAATTAAAAAAAAAAAACTAGTAATGTTGAACTGTTCAGAGAAAGCACATGATCCCTAATCTGCGTGCAACTGTTTTACAATATTTTTGAGCCACAAAGGTGGCTCAAAATGCCATAAAGACATGAAGAGAAGGGTTTGCTTGCCTTTAAAATATATGAACACTGCACTTCTACCAAATTTTATTCCACTAATGCCACCTCTGTGCTTAAACTATTGTGTCTTCATTGCATGAGAATAAAAAAAGTGACATATCAGACAATATAGGAGGAATCTGATAATAAAAACAGATTGTTGGAACTACGGACAAAGTGGTTATCTCAGGAAATAAGAGCATACAAGATCAAACCAAGAGAATAAATACAGCATTTGGTATTAAAGAAATGCTATCATGTGAAGTAAGTTTATTCTGGTTTTTTGATTGCATGGAGTGTATTTACTATAACTTAAGGCCTGTGAAAATGGAAATTTGAGAATGTAAACCAATAAAACATGAGACAAATCTACAATTTCAAATAAGGGATAGGCATAGGGATGCTTCACTGAAACTAACTATTTCATTGCACTGACAGTAAACTCATAGATCTGGTCACCTCAGGAAAGATCTATTCTAGGTATAGATCGTTTCTAGGAAAAAAATGGTCAGAGTCCCTCATTAAAAATCAATATAGTTGAGCCTTTCTAACAACTGAAAACACATAAATATAATATGAGGGCAGAAAGTATGGACTTTTCATTATACAATCCCTTTGACAAATAGTAGAGTGCCTGGCACATAGAAGAGTTCTATAAATATTGATGAATGAATGAAACTAAGAAAAAAAAGTTTTCATTTGATATGGTAAGTAATCTATTTATTACTAATTCTTATGGAGGTTGATACCTCTAACTAGATGTGATACAAATCATGCCTACATTTTACAAAGTAAGTTTGGTTATTTACATGTGGTTGAGAGAGAGTAATGTTAGAGCATGGACTCTGGAAGAAAGACAGATTTGGTTTGAAAAGACTGGCCCTGACATTGGCCAGATAATCATCTTGGACAAGTTATGTGATCTTTCTAAGCCTCATCTAAATTGGGGAAAATATATGCTGTGTCATGATGTGTGGAGTAATTATAGGAATCTATGTAAAGTGTTTGGCACAGTGAGTGGTAGCAGTAATTGCTCAAGAAATGTTTATCATCATCATCATCATCATCAGCATTCGAAGTACCATATGAAAAACTAAAGAGTGTCACTTTAAATTAGTTGCACTAGATAGCTGTGATATTTTGGGTAGGTGGACCAGTGGAGAAAGTACTTAGTTCATGCTTTTGAATAGTTTAGTTCTCTTAATTTTTATACCTAAATGGACCATCTAGATATCTTAGGCCGTTCCTAGATTCTACATCCTTGATTTTTTTAATATCACTTATATAAAATCAACTACCTAGCCATAGGAATCCCTTTCCCCACTTAACTCTCAGAAGAGAAGTATCATCCCCCAACCCCCATCCTTAGGTCCAGTCCCTCTAGTCTTCTACTCCCTCAGGTGACCACTATTGCCCTTTGTTCTTTCCCCGACCAGAGTCCCCTGGGTTTCATGAAGGGGCAACCATATATTGGCAGGAACAAAGACTTCTCCCTTCCCCTATACCATTCTTGACCATTGCCATCACATTGTGGTAAATACACAGCTCATTGGGAGATGTATTCTTTACTTCTAAGGTTAAAATTCTGAATGCATTTTTCTTAGAATCACTGCTAGGTCTCATGTATAGTGCTGTGATTTGAATGTGTTCCCTCCAAAATTCAGGTATTGAAATGTAATGGACAATGTGAAAGTATTAAGAGATGGGGCCTTTAAAAGGAGGTTAGGTCATGAGGGCTTGTCCCTAGTGAATAGGGTAAGGACCTTATAAAAGAGGTTTCATGCAGTTCTCAGTTGGCTTGCCCTTCTGCTTTCTGCCATGTGAGGAAACAATGTTCCTTCCCTCAGGAAGATGCAGCAATAAGGTGCCATCTTGGAAGCAGAGAGCAGCCCTCACTAGACAACCTAAGCAGCTAGCATCCTGATCTTGGACTTCCCAGCCTCCAGAACCATGAGAAATAAATTTCTGTTCCTTATAAATGACTCAGTCTCAGGTATTTTGTTGTAGCAGCATAAACAGACTAAGACATATAGGCTGTTGATTAACATTAATCCTATCCCTCATGTATAAATATTAGCTAAATATTTTTTAAGCAGATTTAAGAGCTAACCAACATAACTTTTAATGACAAGATAATTTCAAGGTTAAAACAATGTACTTGTATAACACTTTGGGAATAAACCTCTCCTTTATAAAGGAAAAATTATGTATTTTTTTTCCTATTTCATAGAAGTAGGCTGTTTTCTATAGTATAAAAATTGACTTCTATAAAAACATTATTTTTATGACAGATTTTCCTCTAGGATCTGGTACTAGAAACTTCTCTCTTTTGAAAACAGAGAAGCCTAGAGAACATGAATTATTCTACGAAAGACCACAAAAGGCTGTTGTTCCTTTCTTCACTACTTTCCAATTCTGAAATTTGGTGTATTTGCTTTCCTATTCATAAAATGGGAGGAATAGATCTATAAAACTTCCAGTAACATTTCTGAAACACTCAGAGATAAGGTTTTACCAGAAATGTTCCACATTTTCAAAACTTAGCTGAATCTCAACTTATTTGGCTATAAACAAGAAGAGTTCATTTTACTTATAAAATACAAAGTTTAAATTAAAAGAATATATGGTCAAGCTGTGGAAAAAAAGACTAAAAGGAAACTTACATTAATATTTCCCTCAGCCAACACATCATTCATTTTCAAAGATCATCTGACAACCACAAAAATTCAAAGCTATGAAAAATAAGTAAAAATGGCAATTAATGTCATTTTTATTGCTATTATACATATACTTCTTAATTTTTTTAATTTAAATAAACAAAAAAACAGTAAGTGATTTATTTCTTTAAAATAAACAATACTGAATACTCTTCAATGTTTACTTAGTATTTTTTCACTTTCTGACAAATTAGAAAAATTTACTGGAGATATTAAACTGAACTGCATTTTGTGATCATCTTTAGACTTTTAACTGTCCATGCGTATTCAGTATTTATGAACAACTGTTATAACAGAAAATGTGTTGCCTAGAACATCTAATGAAAAGAAGAATGATAACATAGAGGGAATAAAAAGGAAGGCAGAATCTAGTACGAATTTTTTTTGTTTTTAAATACCTGTCAACTACAGAATAACCAGTTGGGTTAAAAAAAAAGAGGAAGCAATACAGCAGAAACATATTATCATTGAAATCCGCCAAAACTTCCCAAAATAAGAATCCTTGCTGTTCTGCACATTGTGGCTGCCATATGTGGCTGCAGGAATCCCCGAAGACAAGAATAGAGTCTTTCAAAACCTCTGATCACATCCCTGGTTTAGGCCCACCTCAGGCTGCCTAAAGATTCTGTTAATCAATTAGCCGAGGTCCCTGCTAAGCCCAGAAAGAGAACACTACAAGGGGGGAGGCTGGAGCACATGGAACAAAGCTATCTATTGCAGTGGATGAGCTTTTCTTGCGCATATGCACACTGGTCATTGTTCCATTCTTGAAGAATCACATTAATCAACGTTCAGAGGCTGCACCTCTGAAATAGAGAGTTGGCTGTTCATCAGTGATTTATTACAGAGCCCAAACATGCATTTGACATGAAACAAGTTGGGCCTTTGGAAGCTGCCACTGAAGGGGGAAGGGCGAAGTATGTTTTGGAGTGTGGAGGGTGCTAACGGTGATAGCTCCCTTCAGAAAATACTGCTACTGACAACTATGATTACAAATATCCAGGCTTTCCTTGAAAATGTAATATTTTGATCAGCAGAATTAGAGAAATACTTTGACTTTAAACTTGAAAAGAAAAGGAAAGGGAAAAAAAGAGAAGAGAAAGAAAAGAAAAATCAAATCCAATGGGGAAGAGGTTGTAATCAACTTTAAAAGGCATCATTGTTTTTCAGAATTGTTTAGGCTTTCAAATTGAATCCTTGCTTATGGAATATATTTTAAAATGCTGCCATTGGAAAGAAAACCATATCTACCCACTGCCTTGTTAGGTGATACAAATTATAAAGTCCAATATAAAATGAGTATAAATTTAAAAATCATTCAGTTGCACTAATTGAATATTCTCTTTTTTAATTGGATGACCAAACATATGCATATCAGTTAAAAGGCAATATTTTCCTTGGAAGAAAAATCATTTGTGATCTGGCAGCGTTTGGCATTGCCATCACAAAAGCCGATCAAGTAAAATTCATTTGAACAGGAAACAGTGGTTGTGTTGTGGTTGTCGTTTTAATTCTCAACATAATTTCTTTTGAAGCAACAGTCACTTTTAGAAATAACGATCACATATTTTAACACAAAAATCTGGACACATTTGATGTGTTTCAGATGACCTGCTTGGCAACAGGAGTGAATTTTACTGAATTGAGACTTTCCTAGAAAATAAGGATCATACTCTTGTCATACCCTTACGATCAATCCTCAAAATGTGAACGATTGGAAGAACGGATGTTTAATTAATCTAGATAGATAAAAGTAATTATTCATCACCATTCACATATCTTCAACTACTCAAGACATCAAAACCTTCAGAGACTTAAGACTACAAGAAGCAGCTGCTTTTGGCCAATTATGTTCTGGGCTGTCAAGATTCATAATACTCAAACAATTCCTTCTCCCTATTAAAACAGGGAAAATTATTCTAATAGGTATGGTGATCATACTAGGAATTTTAACTGGATTTAAAATAAGAGAATGTACTCAAAGAGAATTGTATTCTCCTTTCTATGCCTTAGTTTATTCAGCTGTAAAATGGAGATAATAACAGCACTCAATGGTAAAGTTTTTCTGATAAGTACCCAATAAATGTTACCATTTGTCTAAATTTTACAATATTGATAGATGTAATAATTTCATCAGGGATTTAAAAATGCTTTCCTAGTAAATTTCTTGTATTTTTTTGACCTTGTGTTCACGTAGGAAAAAAAGGGGAGTGACAAGGGAAAGGGATTCCTAGGGCTTTAAAGTGCCTCCCAGGTACACCACTAATCCCAACAATGAACATATCTGCGTACACAAAAATTATTCTTAGTTCACAATGATGGAGCCACAATAGCAAAGATGAGAAAACGCAACAATGCTCTATGATTTACACCTATCAGATGTGTGTGGACACGCATGCGTGCATATATACCCCCAAGACACATTGGGTTCTGCCATCTATCTATAGCTATGTTTTTACAAGGAAATGATTTGGTGTCATGAAAGTAAGCAGTATCTCACCCTTCTTATTCTATACCTTGACGGTCCAGACTAGTGACTCAAACGTGGCTGAGCAACAGAATCATCTGGGACCTTTTAAAAATTTCAAAGCCCAGGCCACACCTCCATCCAATTAATTCACAGACCCTGGGGGAGGAAGCATCAGTATTTTTAGAAGCCCCCAGGTGATTCCAGTGGTGCAGACAAATCTGGGAACCATAAATGTATCAAAAGCAATTTCCAGGCTGGTAGCATGTTTTGAAGTCAGGACTTGGAATAGCCTTTATGTATCTCTGTTTATCTTATGAACTTAGCATATTTGTCACTTGGTTTATGTGTTCATCAGTTGACTCTATAGAATTTTTAAAGAATGTTTAATTAGAATCTTAAATTAATGAGGTATATTTGAGAGAGAACTTGTAACTTTATACTTCATTCCCAAATTTAAATATATATCTCTCAAAAGTGATTTGTCTACCTTTTTATACATGTCATGCCTGTTTTCAGTTACTTTGTAAACAGAATGGAAAAAACAAAGGCTGAAGTGGGTCTGGTCCGGCTGCTGGCAGAGAGAGAACAGGAAGCCCAGAGGCACCAATAATGTAACACAACCCAAAAACCCAGGCATCAGCTATGAGCTAGTGCATGTGTTCTTTCCTTTTGCTTACAATCTGATTTATGTCCAATGTTCTGTGCCAGGACTAGCACCTCAGTATTCATCAAATTCTGGAGTCATTAACTGGCTCCACGTTAAAGTAGTGAGTATTTATTTTTTATCTATACTGATCATAGATTAAACATATCATTCTTTTTCCTTTTTTGAAAGATAAAACAATTAGAGGCTGAGGGACAGCTTATATTGGTGAGTGCATTTTCTGAAGGTGGAAACCCCAGCTCCTATGAGAATGTCATGCTATGTGATTTTCATGTATCTGCCAGCTATTAGAAACGTGGGTATCTTTCATTACAAAGAAAACAAACTATAATCATCTGATTAGGCTTAGAAGAAGATTGCCATTATATGGTAATATGTTTTAAAATCATAGAAAATAGTTATTTCTGTGCAATTCAATATTCAATCAAAGGATGCGTGGTTATGCCACGCTAAAGGTAGTTCATTTTAGTTCTAGTTTATATACTCCTGTCATTTTGTTAAATGATATCCAGGAATTGGGAAAAGTGGGGATGTTTACTCTTTGAACATAAATTTTTAAACAACCGTAAATATGGCATTGATATAAAGAAACAACAGAAAAAGTGCTTTGAAAATAAAGATCTTATATTCAAAAGCTAATATTAAACATTGTACTTTGATATAGATGGTAGGAGAAACGCAAGTGACAGCATATATTTACAGAGTTTTAATCATCATTTCTCTCCTTTTTTGCCATTTATTACAAAACAGTGATTATTTCCTTAAAACTAACGTCATCTAAAAAGCACACATCCTGTAGAATAAAAGCAACCTCTAAGAATTTGTCAATATGATATGTTAGCAGTTGGAAATTAGATAATGAAATAAATGTGGATAATTATGAATTGTATTATGAAATGAAATTGCTTTCAGCAGCATCGTTGATGCTTTAGGACTTCTTGTCTACAGTCTGAAGCACTGCAGTTGCTGTCTGGGTACTAGGCAGAAAGGCCTTTGGGACTATGGATGTGTGAGGCTATTATTTCTGGGCTTTGACAGTAAGAAATATGATCTGTGCCTCAGGAAAAACACTGAAAGCAGAAGACATGGTAATTCAAGGTTTAGCCACAGGAAAACAGTAAGTTCAGTTACACACAATTGTACTTTTCTAAGATAGAATCAATACCAACATACTAACAAGTAGTTGTTAAATTAATATTTAATTTGGTTTACCAGTGAGATTCTTAATAAATTCAGGATTATTTCATAATTTCTGTATGTATAGACATTCCTCAATGTCTATATATGCATAGAATGTACAAAAGAAAATCATTGCTAAATATTTAATTCAAAAAAGAATAGATGTATAGATTTATAGGTCTTAAAAATATTACAATGAACAATTCAGAATACTTTAGTAGGCCCAAAAATATAAACTTTTAAAGTTCTTAAACTGTAGACCTGATGGAAGAATTGCAGGACGTTCTTAATGAAAATGTTGGTTGCTAAATTAACTAAAATATTTATCTTACAAATACATTGATGTTTTAAAATTAAATCTTGTTAAACATTTAAAAATTGGTTTTAGATTTAGCCACACAAAAACAGTTTCAAGGATGACAAACTTTCCATTCCTTTAATCTTTGCCTACATACTTGCTTAAAAAATGAATGTATATGGGCAAATGCTTAGGCATACAGAAGTTTAGCTACGATTTTCGAGTGTTGAAAATTAAATATTTCCAAATTTATTTTTAATATTGTCTTTAAAACAAAAAATATGATCTGGAATCACAGAATATTTTAACCAATTTCCAATATAAAAAATGTTATTTTTTTCTGCAAAATAAATGTCATGTTCTAGAAAGGAAAGAATGAAAATTGGAAACAAATAATTTTATAGTATTAATTTGACAGAAGTTACAAAAAAGATAAAATAGAAAATGAAATGTAACACCTTTATTCATCTCATCTGTCTCTTTCTCATTATCCATGCATCAAGACATTAACAGCCTCACTATAGAAAAAGAAATTGCTTGTTCATTTATCCTGAGAATCTTTTCCAGATAAGTGGCAATTTGCATCCACATGAGCAATGTATGGCAATGTCTCATCTGGCCCAATGCAGTATGCAATTTTGCACACAATGTCATGCTGACCTGTAATAACTAGGATATATTGCTTGCTTAAGAAATATAATGGGCAGGGGAAATACCGCATTCATGTCTTCCAGCCCACAATTTTATTATGCCATGACAATCAAGAACACAGCAGATGCCACACCTGCAAATATTAGGAAGTTAATTGACCAATGAAATGTCATCAGAAATTTCATTCAGCCAACAAAAAGAAATTTAAAGTTTACTTAGATTAGAGACAGCAAAAGTTTTATACAACTATTCAACATTTACAAAGAAAAAAACATTTAATAATGGATGGGAGTATGTCTCGAAGAATTTTACTTTAAAATATAGTAAATATAAAAGAGAAGGATGTAAAATATTAAAACTTATTATTAATTGTAGATAATTTCTGATATCCAGCAGGGGTTTTTAAAATAATGCCATTTATTTTAAAATGCTCTTTTCAATTGTCAGAAAGCTTTTAAAATTATTTTTGACTAAAATCAAGAGAGATATTTGACTGCAACGGGAGTAATGTGTCTTTCCTCACAGGAGTGATTTAAATCTGTGAAAAGTGAGGCCTGACAGGCATAAATTGGCTCCTGTCTTTTGATATTTAGAAGATGCATTAGCTCTCTTTTCTTGACAGAATACAGTGTTCCATAGGTAGATTAGACCCCATCAAATGTCTACACTAATAACTTTTGTGATTGCCCATCTTCCCATCAGAGTGGCCACTTTTTCCATTGTTTTCTTTCTGTCATTGAGTACTGGGGTGGGGGAAGGAGACTGGTTTGATGAAATGTAAGTATCCTTTACAGCTTTTTCTGGAAAATTACATTTATTTTAAAATTTTATTTTCTTTCCAGGAAATTACATTTTATTTTTTTATACTCTGCATCCATCTCAAAGTCTAGAATCCTTGATAAATACCAGCCTAGAAAGCAGTGGAAACCAGGCCATCACTGAGTGCCACAAATCCATGACTACTTGATATTTTGGCAACTTTGATGACTTACAAAGCTATTGTAGGGGTAAAATGTATTCTAGGCTCTACAAAATAAGTATTTACAATTTCATAGAATGCCCTAAATAAACAAGTGCAATAAAATGTATGCTTACATTTTTCATACGTGGTGAAGCAGAGGTGTATTTTAATATGCAAATCACATTTGAAATTGAAGAATAATTTTAAGCTCCATTTTAGTTCAAAAATTCTCTTTTCCATATTACCATCTCCATAAAGAATAAATTTCTTTTTTGGCTTGCAAAGGTTAGGTGATAAAGAGAGATGTTTAATTCAAAACTGATTTTTTTTTATTATACCACACCCTCCACTAGTTTCAGTATACAATGAGTAACTTTAGGTATGCTTCAACTTGCAAATTTTTATTTACGTATGTAACAAAATTTCCATTGTGTTTTCTTAAGAGGGCATATTAATACAAAAATTCTATTGAAAAAATATTAAACATATTTATTGGTCCTGACACATTTTCTAGTATTGTCCCAAAATTCCAAGCTATAGAGTTTCATTTTTCCTTTAGTTAATTTTTTTTTTTACTACTAAACCACAGAAAGATGTCATTATGGTCAAATAGAAAAAGATTTTGAGCCAGGCGTGGTGGCTCACTCCTGTAATCCTAGCACTCTGGGAGACCGAGGCGGGAGGATAGCTTGAGCTCAGGACTTTGAGACCAGCCTGAGCAAGACCCCGTCTCTACAAAAAATAGAAAAATTAGCCGGGGCCCCCGGGAGGCTGAGGCAGGAGGATTGCTTGAGCCCAGGAGTTTGAGGTTGCAATAAGCTAAGATGATGCCACTGCACTCCACCTGGGCAACAGAGCAAGATTCTGTCTCAAAAAAATTTTTTTGAAAAATTGCTTTATTTATTTTAAAAATATAGAGTTTTGAGGACTACTCTCATAGGAAGAGGCAGCCACAATTTAATAGGGCAAACAAAAAGATAACTCTCCTCAAATATATATAAATATATAAGTAAAAATTGTAAGTATTATATAATTAGTGTTTGCCACTTCATCTTAATATAATTTCCAAGAAAGGACATTCTTTTGGATCCTTTTTTGTAACTTCGAATGCCATATATATCATATGTCATAAACATTATTTTTTTTTAATTTGGCAAAAAGAAAGTGCTAGCTTCTAAAGAATTAAATACTTTCTCCATATTTATTCTATTTTACTTTTGGAAGTTCCATTCTGCAACACACCCATACCCAACACCTGCCTTCCAGCTTAACTTCAAAGGGATATTTCACATAAAAGCATGTGAGAGGAGGGAAAGAGATCTGACACCATACATGTTTTAATCTCCATTTTTAAAAAAAGTATAGAAAGAGCATATTTAAAAGAACACTGAGGCAGTAAGAAGAAGAAGTTTAGAAGTATGCCTTGCAAGGAGATTTTTAGATGCTTAATTACTCTAGAGAGGCCACATAATAAAAGAATCGAGTCAAAGAGAATAAGCCACACTGTCTTGGTTGAAATTCAGGCTCTGCCATTTATCAATTACATGATTTGGGGCAAGTTAACTAATCATCTGAGGGTACTTTTCTAATCTACATGATGGGAGCAATGATTTTTCTTACCTCAGGTCATTGTTGTATGAAATAATAGTGATTCCATGTGAAGCATTTATACCAGTGCCTTGACACACAGTATTCAATAAATATTAGATGATGTGAATATAATTATATTTGCTAGATGACTATGACTATTATTACCAGTATGTGTATATATACACCTATATATAAGTGTGTGTGTATATATATATATTATACCTAAATCATGTGAATCAGTTCAGTAGGTTTATGTTCACTTACTAGAAATTCATAAATGCTCATATCATTAATTAAATAGCAATACTGAATGGCACATATAATCCATTTGACAAACTTTTAAGCACTAGGCCACTAATCCATTGTAAATATTCATGACAGCTAGTACATCAGACAGTTTATTACACTGAGACCAAATTTCAAGTCTTTCTTCTGGCTGTCAAGATGCTACCCCTGACAAAGTTGTAACCAGAGGGAAAAAAGTCCTCAAACATCGATATCTCGTTGCCTACCCAAACTGTGTCTATATACATTAGGAATTGGGATTAGGTAAATAATCTAATTTAGTCAAAACTCCCAAAGTGGTTCAGAATTTTATGTTTTCAATAAATTTTAGAGCAAATTTAAAAATGATAATAATTATCCAGCCCTATGAGTTTTTGTGTGTGCACATACAGACACAAACACAGAGACCTCAGACGTGTATATACACACACACACGTTGATTGTTGCTTCAGTAATATTAGAAGTCAGCAAAACAAGGGACCACAACAATTAATAGAAGAATTTCTATTTTTTGTGTGTGTTTGCATTTATTTATTCAATAATTCATTCTCTCAATAATTAAGCTAATAAAATGACCCCTATTATACCAGTATTTGTGTCTCAAATTTGCTTTCAAATAAACTCAATCCCGTTCTTTTCAATTGGTAGATCATTTACTATTATAAAAGTCATATTTACTTGGGGTCTTAGTTCTATATAATTCCCCAAGTTGCTTCTGCCATATTTAAAAGTAATTAAAGTATGAGAATGCTGCAGGAAGAAAAAGAGTTTCTGTTTAAACTAAAAGCATTAAATTATGAGAGATTAAACTTAAATTTTATCATTAATTATGAATCATACTTCTGCCTAAGAGGCTATTATTATTTCACCTGAAAATGATTACGTAACCACTACAAGAACTATTTGGTTTCTGCCTTCACACCACACCTTTGGAATCTAAGGCAACACTGAGACAGAGAGACAGAGAGACAGAGAAAGAGAGGGAGAGACAGAGAGAGGGAGAAGGTAGAGAGAAAGAGACAGAAGCCTCCAACATTAAAACTCTCCTGTTGATATCAAACCCTAAACAAACTGATAGATGAATACACCTGGAAAAAATATATGTGTAAACATACACACACATATAATAATATAATTTAGCACTCGCTATGAATAAGGTACTATGCTTTATATTACTCATTTTTTTGATGACGGGACCAAGCCTTAGTGAAGTAACTTCCCCCACTCTTCTCAACCACTTGCCCTCAGTTTTCTGATGCGGCCCTGTGGATTAGTAAAGTAACTTGCCCACACTAACACAATCAGTAAGTGGTAGAGGCAGTGTGTGGATCTAAGTATATCTGGCTGACTTCAAAGCCACTATTTTAACCACTATGATAGATTGCCTTCTACAGCCAACAGCATGACTGTCAAGGCTAGGTGTGATGGTAGATCATGCAGATCAACGTAACTCTAACCAGAGTCTAAGAATTTTATAAATGTGGATAAGTTTTTTGTTTTGTTTTGCTATCACTAACAAGAACATTCTTATTTCAGAATCCTAAGATCTTCCCTGCCATGTTAGGGTTTCTCTGACATTTATTATAAACAGACCAGCTGTCTACCATCTCTCATAAAACAGTTCCTAATTCACACAGAATCGTTTGCCCCAAACTCCTCTCTCCTATCTTCTTTAAAAAAGCGTATGTCACAGCTGCATTTCAACTAATCTCAAGTAGTGCCTCATCTGTGAGCCATCTCAATGGACAACTAACATTTTGAAGTGCACACAAAATGGGAGCAATGGTGTCTTACTGTTAATTAAACCCATCCTGACAGCCACTGACTTGGCCTTTATGATGCAGCTTCTCCCATGTTTGCCCAGTTGAGTCAACACATCTGCACCTGTAGGCTGGCTCAGGATGAATCAAATGTGAAAACTGAAGTGATCCTTGAATAACAGGAGGTTTCGACTTCTTTTTCCTAAGATAAACAACTCTCCTGGACCAAATGTATATGTGTACGTCCAGTCCAATACTTGGAACATCACTATTCATTCTAACAAAGGAACGTTAGACATTCTGATACCTTAAAGCAGATGTTCTCAAATTGTTTAGTGTCAAGAGAATTTTGCACACTTAAAACTTGAGGACCCCAAAATGCTTTTATTTATGTTAATTATATCTATTGATATTTAGCATGTTAGAAATTTAAATGGAGAAAATTTTAAATATTTATTAAGTTACTTTAAAATAAAAATAAACCTATTACATGTTAACATAAATAGTATTTTCATGAAAAATAACTATATTTTCCAAGACAAATAAATTTAGTGAAAAGAATGGCATTGTTTTATATTTTTGCAGATTTTTTAAATGTCTGATTTAATGAGTAGACAGGTAGATTCTTCTACTTCCTCATTCACTCTATTGCAATTTTTTTGCCATTGTTGAAATATATAAAGAACATTTATCTTCACAAAGACATTTAGTTTGGAGAAGTATTTTAGTAATCTTTTTAGATAAATTGGATATTCTTCTTTCATACTACACCAACACTCAACATGTGGTAGTTTCCTAAAGACTAGTGGCAATGTGGAATCTGAAACCACATCACTGAAATCCAATGTTCTATCTTGAACTTTGAATGGATCTTTTATCCATGCATGATTTTGACTTTGTGGGCCCCCTGAAAGGATCTCTGGATCACACTTTGAGAATCACTCATGCAAAAAAGAGTATGAATAAATGAATCTACTATAGTGATCAGGAAAGATGTGGAAATTATATAAGGAATCTTACAGAAAGTTTCAAGATTTTGCCTAGTTCACCCAAGCATTGTGCAAATTAGAAAAGAGGCCCATCCTTGAGATTTAGCCTTGCAAACTTGGCTTAGGGATCATACCATCAGTTGGACTGTAACCTCCATCTGCTCCCTTGTGAGATGACCTTTTGCAGTGAACAAACTACACAACTGTATGTGGTAGTCCTGGTTACATTGACAAACAAGGGATGGTAATTCACACATGTAAAAAACAGAGGGAAAAAATTCCATTTGTGAGCCATAACAGTCTGACATAATTCACGTTATTCTCCAACTTTTATTTATTCACTTCTAGAGCATATTCACAAGTTTAACAGTTAAAAATTCACAGTCAATAGAAAGTATTATCAGGTCCCAAAAGAGTGCTTTTATTTCAAAAATATGTGAATTATAAGGGAAAAAAAAGAAGGTACATAAAAACATTAAAAGAAGAGAAAATCTGTTTTTTAAATCTTAATATTAAGAGATTTTTTAAAAAGTGAACAACTCCCTTCAGCTAAAAAGAACGACAATAAAATTTCTGAGCATTTTTACTTTATTTCGTAATGGAAAGAAGCTACATGCCACCCAATGAAAGTGGCATTTAATGGGAAGACAATGAAACTCGAAACTCTAAAATAGTAAACTATAAAAACTGAGATAGTTAAAAACCTACAGTACTATGTACTTCTTTAAAATATAAAGTCGCAAATATTAGCTGGCTTGCATCAACTAAAGACACAGCAGTGAAGAAAGATATTTATAATTGAATTAATATTGAGCAAATATTAGTTTCTTTCTCATTTCTCTTTTAATTATTACACTATTCCGCAACCATTTCCAGATTCAAAATGTTCCCTTATTCAATTTATTTGTATTTAGTAATAATGTAAACCTGATTTTTACCAACATAACCTACCATCAAGAAAACTGTATCTGGTGACCAGAGGACACAATTCCAAAAATAAGGAATTGCTAATCATTAATGTCTTTCAGAGACTTGTGCTTTGTGGTAAATATGCAATTTTGCAAAACACAGAGTTCATAAATGATGACTCCTATGTACTGCAGATTACCAATAAGTCTGAGTAGCCATTTGAAATGAATATATTAAAAGCCAGTTATGAGTAGAAAAATTACTGTATTTGGCACTAATTGTGGTTCTTTTTCCTCTACCACATTCTGAGCTCATTAGAATCACATGCTGTGCCAATCCCTCCCTTTTGGAGAGAAAGACACTACCGCATCCCTTATACCATTAGTTTACTTTTCCAGTACACTAACCTGCTACAAGCATTGGAAAGTAATACTGTAGCAGTGGTAAGGGAAGCTTTTACTCCACACATGAAAAATTAGAATAAACCAAAAATATGAACAGTAAGTTTAAACCAACTTAAATATTTCTCTTCATTACAAAAGCTATTTAAATTACAGGTATATAGGTAGCAAGGCAGAAAAAATATGATTATGATTTATGTTCCTCTTAACAATGGTGACAAATGGAGCTCTGCATTGCAGGACAGGAAAATGGTGTTTAACACGAGAATGTCTGTTTATCTAGAGTTCACTAATGCCCTGTGACAGTCAAAACTCCAGTTGGCCCACATATATTAGACATACTGAATATTCTTCTTTAACAGAAAACATTTCACATTAACTTAAGAAATTGTTAGAATTCAAAACAAAAATGGTATATATACAAAATCATTTTCATGTTCAAAGAAAGTACTGTTGTAATTTTCATGTTGTTTAGAAATGAACCAAATAAATCTATTTACTTGCTTCAGAAAGGAAAATGTAGCCAATGTGAGTCCTCTGTTATTAAAAGGATGAGAGTCTTGGCCTAAGAGTTGCAAACACAAAGGTTATTTTTCTAGGGGTAACAGGTAGATAAATTAAGGAACTGTCTTAAGAATAACAGACACCTTTTCTCCAATTAAGTTTCCAAGAATCCTTCTGATTATAATTTGATTATTTAGCAGCAAAATGATTTACTTGTGGTTTTGAATATTCTGGTCTCCAAATAAATTAAATAAATCATCAAAATGAAATCTAACAAATTGCTATTCTCATTTCCTTTTTTTTTTGAAAAAGATTTTTAGTTGATATTTATATCAATGATGCATCAAGGATAAAAGAACAATTCCAAAAGAATAACCTAGGGAAAGAAGTCTTTCTTTATACCAGCAGTATATTTTGGTAAAACAGTTTATGATCATAAATCATGCAACTGAAATGATATAAAAGGTTATTTCAAAAACTATCAATATTTCTTACTGACTACTAAACATATGGTATCCTATATCGATTCTGATACTTCCAACTATAAAAATCAGTGATGCCACAATAAAAGAGTAAAATTATTTGACCCTGAAATTCTTCAAATTTTAATTAAGGTAAAGTCAGACTTCAATAGAGACATTTTATAAAGGCATTAAGAAGAAAAATATGGGTATCCAAATACTCCTGAACCGTAATATTATACAATCTTAGAATAAATGACTTCTTTATTTTGAATGAGAGAACAAATGCAGCTCAAAATGAATAATCTTCAATTTCTAAAATAAATAACTGTGTGTATATTTATTAAGGATCCAGCATGGTCCTATAAAATAAAGTCC
This sequence comes from Daubentonia madagascariensis, assembly GCA_023783475.1. NCBI lineage: Eukaryota > Metazoa > Chordata > Mammalia > Primates > Daubentoniidae > Daubentonia > Daubentonia madagascariensis. The sequence continues at coordinate 14,002,532 of JAKFHU010001684.1, read as the reverse complement.
TTGTTAAATTCAAATTTCAAGCCACTTTACATATTTCAAAGGTGCCACATATTTATCTTTTTATACACATAATATATGCAAATGTCAAGAGTGATTTTTTTTAAGTTTCAGTGACTTTCTTTTTACTCCTCCATAGAAAATTACTTCAAAAAATATGTAGGCTCCTCTAAAAATTGGCAAATCTGAGGAAGCATGGGAATGTTTACAGAGAGAAATGGAGAAAGGAGAGAAATGGCAAATGGGAGGAAATAACAGTGGTTTCCTTCCATAAGTGCCCCTCCCAAATCAACTGAGCAAATGTATTCACAATGGTTTGCTTATATGCTTGGAAAATATTCAATGTATTACTCTGGGTACAATAGTTTCCCCGTTACCTGAGAGAGCATAGTTTTGAAAGGTGATATGTAATTTAAATATGCAAAAAGCAAGGTTAACCAGAGAAGACCCCTTATAGTCAAAGCAACCTTAAGCAAAAAGAACAAATTGCGAGGCATCAATCTACCAGACTTCAAGCTATACTACAAGGCTATAGTAACCCAAACAACATGGAACTGGCACAAGCACAGAGACATAGATCAACGGATCAGAACAGAGAACACAGACATAAAACAATCCTCATTGTCATCTGATCTTTGACAAAGCAGACAAAAACGTACACTGAGAAAAAGAATACCTATTCAATAAGTGGTGCTGGGAAAATAGGATAGCCACATGTAGAAAACTGAAACGGGATCCACACCTCTCACCTCTCACAAAAATCAACTCATGATGGATAACAGATTTCAACCTAAGGCATGAAACTGAAGAATTCTAGAAGAAAATGTTGGAAAAACTCATATAGACATTAGCCTAGGCAAAGAATTTATGAAGAAGACCTGAAAAGCAATCACAGCAGCAACAAAAATAAATAAATGGACCCCAATCAAATTAAAAAGCTTCTGCACAGCCAAAGAAACAATCATTAGAGTGAATAGACAACCTACAGAATGGGAAAAAATATTTGCATGCTATACATCTGATAAAGGGCTAACTAGAATCTGTAAAGAACTCAAGCAAATCAGCAAGGAAAAAACAAACAACCCCATTAAAAAGTAGGCAAAAGACATGAACAGAAAATTTTCAAAAGAAGATAGACTAATGGCCAACAAATATATGAAAAAATGCTCAACATCTCTAATCATCAGGGAAATGCAAATCAAAACCATAATGAGATATCACATAATTCCAGTGAGAATGGCTTTTATCAAAAAGCCCCCAAACAACAAATGCTGGCATGGATGCGGACAGATAGGAACACTCATACGCTGCTGGTGGGACTGCAAATTAGTACAACCTCTGTGGAAAGTAGTATGGAGATACCTCTAAGAATTAAAAGTAGAACTACCATTTGATCCAGCAATCCAAAGGGAAAAAAAAAGACATTCTATAAAAAAGACATCTGCACTTGAATGTTTATAGCAGCACAATTCACAATTGCAAAGATGTGGAAACAACCCAAGTGCCCATCAATACATGAGTGGATTAATAAAATGTGGTATATGTACACCATAGAGTACCACTCAGCCATAAAAAAAAAAAATGGTGAACTAATACCTCTTGTATTAACTTGGATGGAACTGGCCATTCTTCTAAGTGAAGTATCACAAGAATAGAAAAACAAACACCACATGAACTTACCATTAAATTGGAACTAATCGATCAACACTTACGTGCACATATGGAAATAATATTTATCAGAAATCAAGCAGGTGGGGGGGGAGGTATGCATGGGTAAATTCACACCTAACGGGTACAATGCACACTATCTGCGGGATGGACACACTTATAACTTTGACTCAAATGGTACAAAAGCAATTTATGTAACCAAAACATTTATACCCCCATAATATTCTGAAATTTTTAAAAAAAGCAATGTTAAAGAATATTTTCTAGAGCACAGGTTCTCAATGTGTGGTCTCTGAACCAGAAACATCAGCAATACCTGGGAACTTGCTAGGCATACAATTTCTCAGGCCCATTCCTGACCTGCCAACTCAGAAGATCTTGGGGTTGGGGTTTAACAATCCAGGTTTTAAGAAACCATGCAGGTGAGTACTGCTGTTCTGGGCTTGGGGGTAATTACACCCTGAGGAGAAAGTTAAGTCAAAGGGATCATCCAGTTTGTCACTGCACTAGATAATTACAACTCTTCCAATAATGTGTAAGTAAAAGAAGTTTACAATTAGAAAACATGGAACCACAGACATGAAAGAACTTAAAGTAATAGATAATTAGATTCATACATTTAGAAGCTCCAAAATCCAATCTATGGCAAATAATTGTTGAATTCACATCTGTAGTTTCTAAATCTACTTTTGTAGAGCATAGTTACATAAATATTTTCATGGAATTAATATATGAGAGCTCAAGGCATGAAATTTATTAAGATGAAATTGAGTAGTTAAGTAAAAGTCAGAGCATTTGCTTCTTGATAAACAAGAATTTAATGAATGTGCTGAACCTTCTAGCCTATTTCAGTCACAGTTACTTTGTGACTAGCCCTAACTTTTTTTATAGATATGGACTATATTGATGATATTGTCTGTGTAATACTTAGACAGGACAGATAGAAACAATGTCCAGCGTGCTGTTGGAAACTGCTGATCCTGATCTTAGTGAGTAAGGGTGTCATGCACTAGTAACGTGACCTTTTCCCTGAACTTGCCTTTAGGGAATTTTGAGTCAGACTAAATCAATTGATATGGTCATTGCAATTGAAGGCCCTGTCAAAATTTTTACAGGTTTGAAGGGGGCAACTGGAATCTAAAATGGCCTGCAAACTACACCAAACTACAGTTTTCGATATACCCAGAATCCAACACATTTTATTTCCTCTTTATGCTGTACAACATACAGCAAGTAAAAATGTTAATACTACTTTCCAAGCAGATATTGAGATATTCTGCTATTTTGATTCCAATATATGTCTAATGAGTCTTTCATTAGTATAAAAAATGGAAAATACTGTAGTTTAAGTGAAATATAAGAGATGGTTTTAAAAATGAATTTAACAAATGTATTTCGATGGTGCAAACTAATAATTTTCCCCAATAACTTCATAATTTTGGAGAATATGGAGCACAGGAAAGAGGGCTCTCTAACTTAGTTCAAAGGATAAATGTTTTATAGAAGAGCCTAAAGTTAATCTTTATTTTATAATTAAAAACAATTAAATTGAAGCTGAATGCTTTCAATTTCAAAAACTAGAAAATATATAGACATTTCCCCTGTTTATGCTGTGCCATGAGGTGCTTTTTATAATGGACAGAAAAATAGAATGGTTTTTAACATCAATGTATGTTTTAAATTACACTAATAAGCAACATATCAGCTGTGAGGTGAGACTACATTGAAAAAGACTGCTTCAGCTTACAGAAAATACCAGCTGTCTCCACTCTGTGAAGACGGATTACCACCTGTGCTGTTATCTTCCACATACAATACAAGGCACGTTGGCCATTTTAACCAGGATAACTGTACCCATATGTTCTTTAATTTTGGTCTGCGTGCTGCCTACCATTAAATATTCCTAATGGATCATTGTAAACAGGAGATTAGCATGGAAGACAATGTGTTTAAGCAGAGTCTAAGCCTCTGTTTTAAATTTCCTTCCTTGTTCTTGAAACCTTGCACAAGCTACAATAATTGTGATAAAATCATCAATGTTAGCTAAATAGTGAAACATCCAAGTGTAAATAGAAAACAGTTTTTTTTTTAAGATACAAGTTCAGACTACATGTCACAATAAATTAAAACTTAGGTTAATTAGGTTAGCATGTTGACTTTTTAAATGATCACATATATAATTTGCTTTTTAAAAAGAGGAAACAGCAAATGTTTAACAAAAAGAACGTTATCTTTAGTTTGAGGAATAAAAATTTAGAATTGTTTATGAGTCACAGGAATGGTTTATGGTAGTTACTGCACTCTTAATTGAACATCCAATTTTCTCATAATTTACAAAAAAGTGACATTACTGAATATATTCAACAAAAAATAGTATATGAAAAGAGGCACAGACTTTTAAATATGATAGCTGAAAAAAGTTATCTTCATATAAAAAATAAAATGTATATTTGCCATTATATCAGTTCTTTACTAAATCTCTAACCAACAATTGGGGATGGTTAAATAAATGTGTACTTCTAAAATGGAATATACGGAGTAGAAATAACATGCATCATCATCAAATGCATTTATGTGATTGGCTAGCCTAATATGCAACCAATAGTATGTGAAATATGGATGATGAGATATTGAATTCAGTTTTGGTGAGTTCAGGGCTAACCCAGCCATATAGAAATCAAACCCAAAACTGTGGGCCTATTACGTTTATGTTATATGCTGGAGCCAAGTGAGCAACAGACCTAACGACAGGTTTACTAGCAGCTGTTTTGCATTGTTTTCAATATTTAAAATGTCATGTCAATATGAATTAGTCCAAAAGATTAATAACCTAAAGCAATGAGCAGTAATTTATAAAAAACAGTAACATACATATTTAAAATTCCATTGCTTTGTCTTAGATTAACTAGAAAGATAAAATAATTTCAAATATAATCTCTCCATTGTAAATAGCCATAAATTCCAGTCCTCTTGGAGGAAAATAATAGACCGATATTTGCAATCTTTTTTGTCGTACGTTGTTTAGTTCCAATTTATATTAGTCAAACATTTTCTTTCTTTCCAACTTGTGAAATGCTAGAATTCCTGATTAAACTCTGAAATAAAAAAATAGGGAGAAGCAAGTAGAGATTAAAGGAACACATTACAAAAGCTTTCTTGATTTACAAAACTTTTCTTAAAGGAAAGCAGAAAGCTATTGTAATGGTTAAAGACAGAGCCCTTTTATGTGTACAGATGGGAAGTACTTCTAGAGAGGGTCATATTTCCTTAGGCTAAAGACCAAGAAAATTTAACTGCCCCAGGCCTTGAGTTTTGTGGGTGAGAACAATTCATTCATTGAGTACTAAGATTCAGTAATCAAAGTATGAAGAGAAGGGTGTGATTTTCATCTTATCTGAGGAAAAGGGAGTTCTAATTTAAAAGAGAAAAATGGCAGTATGGAATCTTCCACGTGGCTAAAATTTTTTTATGTGTGGTCCCTTACAACGTCACTTTTAAGTTTCATTTTGTACAAATCATTGTATAATAAGCTAGAAACACAGTGTTTGACAATTTGCAACAATAATTTCATATTATATTTTCAAAATCTCTTTAAAAATCACAAAGGCTGCAAACTATATTACATCAAAAATTGACAAAAAATAGTATAGAAATTTAACAGATATTTAATATCAACAACCCATAAATTAACAGATATTTAATATCAACAACCCATAAACAAAGAAAATTTGTGAAAATGTAAAGATAACAGTTACATTTCTTTTCGAATACCTGTTAGTGCACATAATAAATTTCATTGGAAAAGTTTAACGTTGAAATGCCCTTAAGAACTAGATGAAAGACCTGTGTATATTTAGTATACACATCCTATGTACAATCAACATTCTGTTTGGGCTCCAATGGCCCCACTTTAAGTATTTCCCTGACACTACTCCAAACCTCAATGAATGGCCAGAATAATCAGTAACACGAATCAATGTCTTTATTTGATGTAACTTGCTCAGTTTCTGAACAAGAGCCCTGAAAGTAGTTGTAATGGCTTATAATACCGCATGTAGTTATACCTATTTAAACTTAACCAAAACCTTAAGTAAAAAATGGAAATAAATGTATACATGCAGAAAATGCATTCTTAAGCTAAGATGTAGTAAAAATATGGCAATTTTTCTCATAAATTTCGTATTAATTATCTGTTCTATATATAAAAGTTCTTCCTCTTAAATAATCAGCACAGAAAACTTGCAAATGTCCCTGTGCCCTTTTTTCATTATTGGGTGTTTGATTAAAACAAAAATACAAACAAACAAAAACAGTGGCAAACTGTGAGGCCAGGAGGGATAATGAAAATACAGGACCCTGGCACCTTCACAGCACATTATTCCTTCACAGCACACCGCATGACAAAGAAATGAAAGACTATCGTCCACTATGACAAAGTCAAAATTAGCCCTTGTGCTTTGGGCTTCTATTAATTGTTATTAAATAGTGTAGTTTTCAGAAGTAGTTATTATCCAGTTTAGTTCACATGGGTTAGAGCTTGGATAGACATTACTGGATGGATTCAGGTATTCTATTTTTGAAAAAATTAAAAGAAGCCCAAATGATACAAATAAGAGTTTATAACCATCTTCTTTGAACTAGTCAGACAAGGAAAGCTTCCACTGATAACTTTACTATGTAAGTATGCCTTAAGTAAAGGAATGACTTACGTATTAGCAAACCAGATAAGTCTGAAATGAAAAATTTTCATCATCAGTTCTCAGGCTATATTACTAAATTCTTACTCCCATTTGATAATGATTAATATCAGTATAGTCAGAATTTCTTTCATAAATGGCTATTTACTTATTTTAAAAATAAATCTGAAGTATTTTGTATTAACAGGGACATCATATTTTAGAAAAATAACACGTGTTTTAAAAATAATTAGAAACAAATTAAGGTTAATTATACAAATTTAGGCTGCTTATTTTGCCTGTGACTCCACCTTAAATATAAATGTAATTTGTTAAGGGTGGTAAATTCACTTGTTTTACATCTAGAAATATGACTAATTTGGTAAAATCTGAATTTCCATCATCATTCTTCAGCTATAAAAAGAAAAAGAAGGCACATTTAAGAAAAAACTAAAACTCCAGTGTCAAGAAGTCTTTAGCTATCCTGAACTATTAAGCAGGCCTTGGCACAAACTCAGAGCATGTCCCAGTAAGATGATTTCTCTGGGGACATATCATTAACTCAGCTTTGAAGGATTTATCATAGACATACTCATTTGGCCTATCAACAATTCTAATCCAAAGAATCTAAACAAGAAAGCAAGCAAGAAGGAAATAACTGGGGTTTTTCAACCTCCATTCTGAGCTTCCATTCAGAAAATATCTTTCTTCTTTTTATGCCTTCCTATGTGAGTTCTTATAAATGTTTAAGAATGGAAGCTACTACAGGACAAAACCTACGTTGTTACGTGATTAATTGTTATATTTCTTTCAATGTACAGAAATGCACATAGAAATGCCATCCAAATGCTTTCAGCACACATTAATTGATGTTGAATAACACTTGATAATAAGTTAAATACAAAAGCATGATATTGTGAGCATCAAAGCCTGTAGTAGTAGATTTGTAATCAACTATTGAAAGAATACATATATATGGTAAACCATTTATGGAAAATTATAAAATAATTCTAATTTATTTCTTCTCCTGTGACATAAGGTTGAATTTTGTTGATGACATTTACATCTACAAATGAAAAGAAATCAGAGTGAAAATCCCATTTTTCAAAGAGAAATACAGAAAAATTTTGGAATGCCTATGGTCCACAAAAAAGGCAGAGTGTTCAATGTGATGAGAGAAATGTATGAAAACTGACCAGGATGGAAGAGCAGCTTGGAAAACTTACTAACCCAGGAAAGGTTCTAACATGTTATGGTAACTTTTATTCAACCAAAATTAGCTATAAGTTTTAGGGAACTATTTGATGCTTCTAACAATTATCAATAAATTGTTATCCCTTATTTGGCAATTTTTGGATTTGTTTCATGTTAGGTTTACATCAGTCTTTCCTAACTTAGTGTTTGCTCAGTGTTGTATATTCTTCAGGGCATAAACAATCACTTTCATAGGGCAGCCAAAAAAACGCAAAAGACTGGCTAAATTAGATACTGGCTTTCTTTCTTGAACTTTCCAAGTTTGAACTGTCACCTTGAGCTTTACTTTAATCTTCTCAGCTGCCTTCTAAGATGCCAGAGGTATACCAAAAAGGTGAGTACAAATACACATACATCCTCCATACTTATAGGAAACCTCATGTAGAACACAATGCTCACAGATACTGGTAGCCCCCCACTATAGATAGAACACTCTGATAGGAAAAAATAAAGCATCTGGCAATTGTTGTAATCTGGGTATCCTAATTCTTCACCACATTTTTCTGCAACGAATTTACTGATCCTTTCTTGTGGTTCTTTTAGAGCAAAGGAACACTACCACATTGACATGACTTTATATATACTTACAGATACTTTATCCATTTTGTAAAAAAGGCCAATGATATAATGATATATTGACAACATGTTATCGCTAGAATTGTCATATCAAAGCAAATCATACATTGTCCCCAATAGGTAGATCTATCCATGTAACAAAAAACACTTGTGGCCCCCTAAATTTTTTTGAAATAAAAAAAGTATTTAAGAGTTAAAAAAAAAAAGCAAATTGTGAGTACCACCCTCAGACATATAATATGTCATTTAATACTATCAATTTGTGCTTGATTTTCTCAGTGGCTGTTACATCTCACCATTAGGAGATCATTGTCACCTGAGCTTCAAACAGGCTCAAGTGAGTCCCCAGAAATGGACTCTGTGGATCTTCTGAACAGGGGAATTCGCACATCTTCTAGATCAAACAGTGCAAAGCCAGACTGAAATACTGGGACGTTCATGTCACTGAAACTTACTGTCCAGAGATGAGTAACTTCTTGAGAGATGAGTAACTTCAGAGATGAGTGACTTCTTTTTTAAGTTGAAGAATAATACAGTGACTTCAACAACATAAAACAACAAGATTGAGAGTAAATTAAGTAAAATCAAAGTAGATGGACCTAACAGAATACTGGACATGGCACAAGAACAGCCTCATCAATGCAAGAAAAGGGAAACAGTGTGTGCTCACAATGTTAAGTCAACTGAAGCTTTACTGCTTCCCAGCTATTTACTTGGTGGATTTTCTTGTCAGTATCTAGGCTTTAAAAGATTACCTATCCCATGTTAAAAGATCCCAGTATTGATCTCCCCTAGACATGATCTCCCTGGTCATGCTCTTTTAAGGGATCATATTAGGTAATGGTTTCTTTACCCAAAGCCACTCTGTCTTTACAACACAGAATAAGTTGAGGAAGGCAAATTGATACAGATTAAAATTATATACTTTAATAAAGGGCAATAAAGGTAAAAAAAAAAAAGAAATGGTAACCAACTATCAGTTTACCTTCTCATTTTAGTCCATCTCAAATTTTATTGGGGAAGTCTATTTTTTAGTATACTAATCCTGTGATAAGTTGATTTGTCAATAATGCATAGATATCAAAGCCAGAATTTAATCCTAAATGCAAAATGTGCAGGTCTGGAAACAATTAACTGTGGCAGGATAAAAATGTAAGAGTTTCATGTGTAAGAAGGAATTGCATGTAAAGCAATATTAAAATTTTACTGATTCTTATCTATGATTGAATATGGAGTAGGAAAATATAAATTAAAAATTGCATATTTTAGAGTATATTGACTGCCATATTAACAATTTTATTTCCAAAGGGAATAAAATATACCATGCCTTAGCATTATTTTGTGAGAAGGTAATTGTTTTATTTACAAAATGCATTTGTCTTACATTTCACATTCTTGAGCAAGAATCCTCCATGATTAAGAAACACCTTAAATGTTAGAGGCAAAATAACATAGGCATTATGGGCATGGGCAAATTCATTTAAACTACCAGAACCTCAATTTCATCATCTGAAAGTGAGGATATTAGTAATACCTACTTCATTGGGTTGTTGGGAGGATTTAGTAAGTTAAGAAATGTAAACCAGTGCCTGACACATAGTAAACACTAGAAACTATTAGTTATTATTACAATTAACATGACCTTTCAACTCAAATTCTGCCTCTAATTTATCACACTAAGTCAAATATAAAATAGATATAAATTAATTATGTTAGGTCAAATATTTAAAACTCAATATTCTTCTTCCTTTGGGTCTGTTCAGAATTTCGGTGGCGATATGGACATATATAAACACAATTTCCATAGCGTAAGTAGTCTCTATGGTGCTTAAAAAGCTTCCAAACATCCAGGAATGTACTTAAGCAGTTTGATTAGCCCCTTATGTCAAATAAATGACCAGTTTTTGTAAACATTAAGTGCAACACAGGTCATTTTGAAATGAGAGATTCCCTCTAGTATGATAAGCATCCCAAATGGAATGCCTCTGAAATAATATTTTGTTCTCAAAATAAGTCAACCTTTTAAAAAGTCAGAATTCTAGGAAAGTAACAAGCATTTTTCAAAAAACTTTAAGTGACAATTCGAATGGGTATGTTTGCATATAAATATGTAAGTGCACTGGCACATAAACACACATTAAACAGGGAACAAACTCTGGAATGAACAATTAAATTTGTCAAACAACTATTACATACAAGGAAAACACAACACATATAAAAGAGCAGAAAAGAGCTCTAGCCATCTAAGAAATCAAATATAGAAAAGATAAACTAGGTTTGCATAGGATTCAAGGCTTGTAAGGCCAGTCAACAGAACAATTGGTGTGAGAAGATAATGCAAACCTAAGGTTAAAGTTGCTCTTCAAAAAATAAAGACCAAAAAACTAATCTCTTACAAGAATGGATTCCCCATCCCACATCATCAACCAAAAATATCCAGGAAAATCATGGAGGAATGTGCCTTTTGGAAGCAGGCTTCATCCCTGCCAAAAATGATCATGGCCTACCCTCAAAAACAAATTTACCCTGGACAGAAACTCAAGTCCCTATCACTAGGCTAAAAGTCTAAAAAGCATCAACAAAAAATACACACATTCTCATGAAAAAGAATAATTTTAAAGAAACGATCACAGGTATGGTAATCAGAGCTAATTAAACTTAAAGTCTTTTCTCTCTCCCTCTCCTTTTCCCTCTTCTCTCTCTTTTTTATAAAACCACTGCCTGATTTTCTTTCAGGTACTAAGATTGTACAATTTTGCAAAACCATAGAAATATCACATGTTCTAAAAACATCATTGACTATTTAATAAAGATAATTGGCTCTTATCTGCATAATGCCTATCTCTAATCATTCCAAATTATGTTCCAATAGCTATCCAATTATGCAATTGTTCTGTAAGATAACAAAATAGAATTGTCTATTTATAGATAAGAAAATGAAGTCACAGAGGTACAGAGACATTATCAGGTCCTTACCTTTCAGCCCCAGAAAATCAATTTCAAGAGTTAAGCTCATAGAATATCCATCGACTAAACATTTCTGAGATTTTTTTCTGTGCCAGGTAGTGTTCTAGATCAGCAGTGATCAGGAATGACAAGGTCGTTGTCCTCATGGAACTGACATTCCAGGAAGGGAAATCGATGGTAAACATACATTATTCACATGATCCCATCCCTGGTTTGTTTGTTTTGTTTTATTTGTTTGTTGCAAGTCATTTACTACTAACATAGAAAGGGACTGATTAATAATATCCCCCCTTTCCCTGAGGCCACAGTGACTGTCCATAGAATCACAGATTGCCATTGGACAGATGCCAGAGACTTACACTGAACCAGAGAACAAGCTGAAATGCTACTCTAAAGCAGTCCCTGCCATTTTTTAAAATCAAAATGCCTAATAAGAGAGCAAAAATGATGTGATTAGAAAGAAGAGGAAAAGATGGTACCCCTTGTTCCAGAGGAAGTTACTCCTCTCTCAAGCCTCCTCTCCAGCTCATCAACTCAAGCTGCCAAGAAATCCATCCCTATAGGAAGTCCTTTGGCCTCTACACCTCCATGAGCTTCAGTGGAGTAACAGCTTTAGTGGTGAACTGATTACCCAAGGGCCTCTAAGACGTGTGAATGAAATGATGCAAATAGTCCCTCAACATAGAGACATGATCTATATTATGTGGAATTAATGACCCATATTTTCAAATTGGTTAATACTTTCATTTACAACAGTTACATGTTATATATGTAATATTATAGGGGTATGACCTGAGCTCTTTGGGAGGTGGGAAGGGGGAAGGAAAAAAGGTGATGTCTAAATCTAGTCAATTCTGTTAGTGAGGGAAAACTATTACACATATTTATAAATATATATACACATATATATATGCACACATACACACATTATAAAATATATATAGCTCTGAAAAATGGTAGTTTTGAATAATGAAAAAGTGAATGATTATAAAGACATGTATATCAAGTTTTCTAATGTACATCTAGCATCCTAAAATGTGACATAGTTACATCTAAACTTCAAGCTGTAAAATAATTTTGAATTAAATATTAATCAAAGGTACAATTATACTTAATCAATTTCATACATTGCCATTTTAAAGCATGAAAGCAAACTGAAGTATAAATTATTTATAAGAAAAAAATAATCTATAATAACATTGAGCTAATTATCACAGTAATTGTAGCATTTCAGGGCAAGGTTAGACGGAGAGGGATTCCTTTGTTCATAAATTCCCCATCTAAAATTTCATGAATAAATCATATTCTTCATCTCTATATTTAAAAAAACTAAAGAATATTTGGATCTGACATTCTTAAAACATGGAAAAACAAAAAGGAGCTATAACCGAATCTGCAAAAGGCATATAAAAATATTTCTTCAATTTGTGTGTGTGTCTCCTTTCTGGGTTCAATAAAATCCCTTTAAAACTGGAACTACTTCAGTCAAATTAACGTTCTCTCTTACTTCTCTTAAGTAGCACTAACTGTTGTAGCTTCGAAAATGGTTATCATCAGCACAACTGAGTCAGTCAAAAGATGTAGGCGCTGATGCCAAGGACTTACTTTAAGCAAAAGCAGAAAGAGTGTTCCAAAAAATTTTTAGTATTTAAAATTTTTAATATTCAATATACTTAAACTATTTTATATTTACATGAAAATATTTATATTTTAAAGTATTTATATTAAGATTTTTATTATTAAAATAAAGTAGCAATTGTTCTTTAATCTATTAATTTTTTAAATTAATATTATAAGAAAATCTGAATTCTTAATTTTTTCAAGGGTCTATGTTGTCATGCCTTTTAGTTTATGTTCAACCAGTACATGTTAGATTATTAAAGCAAACATGGAGATAATCTTTTACACTGCATAGGTAAGTTAACAACTTAGGAAAAAAATAATGCTTATTTCTATTTATGTACATTAATACATATTTCGTTTTAAATGCCTATGCATAGTATGTGATATTTAGTATAAATTCTAAAACACCATTTCATTCTACATAAGGTATTTTAACTTTTATAACCTGAGCTAATGACCAGAATATGTGTTAAATAAATTAATACTGTTCTTGAAGCTCTTTTGAAACAGTTTAGCTGAGTTGTACAATCATAGACCTGACTTCTAATTAGAGTTGATTCCAGAAAAAAAATTATTTGTTTCTAAACAGGGGAAAAAAATGAGGCATAAGGCAGAGCAGGTACAAAAACACGGATAACTTGTGTGCAATCTCTCATTTCTACTGGGGGAACAAAATGTAAACTGTATATTAGCACCTTCAAATGGAAAGAAAAACACTTTTTTTTCCATTGTTGTTGGTTGAAGGGGATCATTGTATAGAATCTTTTACTAACAAAGATTCAGTAATAATACATCCTTTGTGACCTGTGCTAGGTACTCGAAGGTATACACAGTGGTTAGAATTAAGTGGGAAATACAGACAAATAAAGATTGAATTATAATACAGGAGTTACACACTATGATAAAGGAATAGAGGGTGGTGAGATTAAGGTTAACCTTGACTGTTGGTGTGGGGAAAAGTGGGGACATACAGGAAAAGAGCTCTGGAGAAAGTGATGGCTCTACTGAGCTCTGAAGCAAGAAGTAGGGCTTTATCCAGATCAAAGGGATGGGGGGTGAATTCTAGGCCACAATGCCAGGGTCACACAAATCCCTGCAAGTCATTTTAAATAATTAAGACTTTAGAAGCCATTGAGAGTCTCTGAGCAGGTAATCTGAAAAGACAGATGATATTTTTACTTGTAAAGGAGCATTGCGGTTATCAAGGTGAGAAATCATTGTGATTCTAATTAGGAGAACTGCAAAGGGGATGAAGATAAGTAGAAAGATTCTAAAGCAGTTTAGGAAAAAATATGGGCAACACCTGATGCTTAATTGATACGGAAAGCGAGAAGGAAGAATCAATCTCAGGTTTCTGCTTTGGAGGGCTGGATGGGTCGTGGTATAACTTTCATAGTTAGGAAATGACAGAGGAAAGGCAGGGATGAGAAGGAAGATGGTGAGTTTCGTTCCGGACATTGGAGTTGGAGGTACCACCAGGACCTCCAAATGGAGCTGAGTAGTCTAGGGCAGAGATCAGAGAACAGAGAGCAAATCAAGAGAAACTTGGTAGGTGAATGCAAGGAGGTAGGTGTGGTCATCCAGGGTGGATCATGGAGCAGAAAACAGAAGGGGGCCCACAGCATATCCTCGAGAAACTTGAACATTTCAGCTACAGGCCAAGAAAGACTCAGCCAGACAAATAAGAGGAAAATCATACAGAAACACTATACTTATACTCTGTATGGCTCATCTCCAGGATCAAATTTAAACTGATGTAGTTAAATGTCCTGACTTTGGTTACACTAAGTAGGATACAATCCTGACATAGCTGGGTGCCATGAAATTCTGGATAAGAGAATATTTCACAAAGAAGGTCAAACATGTCAATTGCTTGCAAGAGATAAATTATATCCATTATAAAAGGCAAAGTTGAGAAAACTGAGATGAAACCTATTAAGAATAACACGATATTAGTGAGAAAGAAGGGTAAGGCCACACATGGTACAAAGTATCTCTTTGCAAAGTCTTGATAAAGCATCATATTTGAATTGCTTATGTCTGGAATCTTGAATGGATCCCTCTTATGGCCTTCACTATGCTAATGGAGAAGAATATGTCCCCGGAAGACAAGATGGAAACAGAAATAGTATATTCTGTTATTACTCTTATAGTCTTGAAACAAAGGAACCATGGAGATAAACACACACCCAACTCTAAGATACATAGGCACTTTTGAAACTGTATTTTCTCCCACAAAGTATAAAATATTAATGTTTATCCAAAATGTCAGACTATTCATACAAAATATTTTTGTAGTTCATATAAGGGTGGGAATCACAATAATTGAAATTCTTTATTTGTGTTTTATAACATTTGTTGATATTATAAAGACCCTAAAGTTTTACAGAAAATAGATTTTTTAAAGTTTGTTTAATGATGTATTTTCCAAATTGTTTTTTAACAGTCCAAAAAGGAATTCATTGGAACATATTTTGAGAAAGGCCACAATGAAATATATAAATGCTAGCCATACCAGTAAAAAAAGCTTTACAAACCCTCAAAAATACATTTGCCATAAAAGACAGAACATGTACTGATAAATTAAGAATACATGTCTTTTCACAAATATTTATGTGGATTTTAAATCAACTTGTATATGAGAAGATGACTGACCCAGGCAACAGAAAGATCATTTTACAAGGAACTCCTTTTTCAGCGTTTGCCTTTCTGAAATGAAGAGATACATTCTTTGGGACCATATACAGGGAAGGAATCAACTTTATAATGTGCCTAGAACAGTAAATAGCAGATGGTACAATAGCTACTACTTATTTATAGTGCTTGCTGACTGGCCAGGCACAGTTCAAAGCTCTTTATATGCATCAACTTATTTAATCCTGCCCAAACCTCTATAAGGTAAGTAGAATTAATATGCCCATTTACAGATGAGAGAACTGAAACATAGAAATGCTAAATAATTTCAGCAAGGTCATAGAGCTATGCTAAATGAACATTTATTGGGTTTGTTGGAAACAAAATTTGTTTTAACTTAATGACAGAATTAATTGTATCTAACTATGAAGAGTTTCTACAATGTTCTCTATGGTTAAGAGTCATTGTATAGGGTTAAAAGAACCCATTGTATTAAAACAAAACAAAACTCTTAGAAGAGATCATAAGAAATGTTGACGTAGGGTTTATGATTAAAACTTAAGGAGGCTTAAGGAATTATAACCAACATGGTCCAGAAAGACCCATTTCATGTGAGACAATACAGAGACCTACGTGGTAATTAATTTATTAAAAATAACAGAAGGAAAGAAAAAGAAAAATGTTAAGGAAATGACTTTATTGCTTACCAATGTCACACAGTCTGAACACAGAATTTTAGACTTATTTTGGGTAATTTAAGCAAAAGAAAGGAGCAGAGAGAAAGGCAATTGTCCACAGGCTCTCAATCCACTGGTCAGGTAAATATCTCTCCTCTCCCCTAAGTTTTTGGCTCATCACTTATTTCTCCCCAGGGTTGATCCCAAAGGAAAATCCTATTTTCCAAGAATTCTTTTCAGCAAGATTCAATACAATTGCAAACTGTACTACATTTCCACTTGAGAACACTCGGGTAAGCTACGATAAGCTAAGTTACATGATCAAAATGCTCTAAATGTCCTTCTACATAAAATGGTGGCTCCTAATCCATTTTTCTAGTGTCTGACAGAGATAAGAATTTGATAAAAGGATAGCTTAATGGGACTAAATCTAGATACAATACAGTATTACCTGGTGAGACATACAGGGCAGTGGACTGGGAGAGATTGAAGCTATATAAATCTTTTTGTTGAGGTAGTATCTTTTCCCATTTTCTTCTTAACTTTCTGGTTTTTATTCTAAAATTTGCTCCATCATTTACTGGATAAGATTTAAAATGTCCTCATCCAGGCATACTAAATAACTTGATCATAAACTTTTATTTCTCCTGACAAGTGGAAAATGTCACACAAGCTATTAAAACTTCAATTTGAACCTTAGGTTAAATATGACACAACTTAAAATGTGACTAAAGCTACAATTTCCACTTTAGACACTAAGAGACTGAGATTAAAAACTGTCTTATTACACTGAAAAATTTAAATTAAACATCAGATATACTTTATTAAAAATTAGGTCCCACTTAGTAACGATCTTCAAACATATGAGCTACTACATAAAAAATAGCTTTTCTCTGTTATCACTTAGCATGTAAAATGAAAGAATTAGGCTGTAGCATAGGATTTAAGTAAATTAAAGTAATAACTTTGTGTTAACATATGCTGATACACATAAGTTATATTGATGATGGAGGCTGGATAATCTTTTGCTCTGAACATCTTTTACTACAACAAATTATCTTCAGACAATTTAAACTAAAAGTCAGAGGGATAGATTAAATGACTTCCAAATGACCCTTCCAGGATGATTCCATACTTATTAATAAGACCTACTTTTTCCACAGTTTTCATTCTAGTAAATGTAAGGTAAATTTAAAGATCTAGCATTTCACTTTTGGATTATGTTAAGTAAACATGGGCTTTCATGAATTTACTTAAAAACACCTAAGATACTTTCCATGTATTACTTTCCTTGAAAGACAGTGGTATGGATGGATATAAATAAAGGTTTGAGTACTCTATTCTCTCTCCTTAACATCCCACTAGCTGTAAATATCCCAACCTTATTATAAGTACTTGTATATAGAAAATAATTTTTTTTCTTCTCCATCCAGGCAAATGTATTTTTCCACTCTTCAGAGCTTAACTCCTACCCTATCAGCACCCCACTTCCCGCCCTTCCCAACATCTGTGTCTTGCTCTCTATCTTTTTGCCTCTTCTATTTGTCTCTTCCTGTGTCTCTCTGCTACTCTTGGTGTCTTCCTCTGTTTCCCTCTTGTGCTTTTCTGTGTGTGTGTCTCTCTCTCCACTTCTGCCCCTATTTTGCTGTCTTTACCAGTCTCTTACATGTCCCACCCCACACTCCCTTCAAAACCTCACTACTTTAGAAACCCAGGATCATTCACCTACAATCATGTTTTATCTGCTTCTCTTAAAAACTCAACCATATTGTGCTCGCATTCCCGAAGGACATGTTAAGCTCTACGGGAAGAGCAGGGGTCTATGCACTCCAGTTTAAGATTGATTTTCCTAAAACTTTGCTTAAATTTCCTCAATGCCCTATTAGAGCTGACACCAGTGCTTCTCAAACTTGAATTTGCATATGAATTGCATAAGAATATTATTAAAATACAGGGTCTGATTCAATTGATCCAGAATGAGACCCAACATTCCACATCTCTAACGTGCTTCCAGGTGATGCCAATGCTGCTGGTCTATAGAACATACTTTGAGTGGCAAGGCTTCACTCGCTGCCTATAGTAGACCACATCCTTCCCACACCTGAACTTGCCTCCCCTGCACTGCTGGACACAACATTACCAGCCATATGGGTTTCTTCTATTTCTTATCCCTATCTTGCCTCGTTATTGCATCATCTAGATTTCCATTGATTTTTTATATCTCAATTAAGTTTTTGTAAGCTTGTTATTGTTTTTGTTTTTTTAGTTTTTATTTGATCCACCACAAACCATAGCTTAAGATTATAATAAGTAATTTAAAGCATTACTATGCTGGAATTTCTCTTTGATTTCTCATCAGATTTGCTTCATTAAGTATATATGTATCTGACTATGATAATAGCTTTACATATATTACTGGCAAAGCACAAGAGTGCGAATAATACTACTTTACAGAATAATCATGTTATGTATTTTATCACCTATCCAGAAAGAGAAAGAGAAAGTAAAGGTTGCTAGGTCCTGTTTTGTATACGTAAAGTGTCTCAAGTAACCCCAAGTAGCCCCTTCAGGCATTATCAAAACAGAAGTTGTTTCCTTATCAGTTAGGAACAGTTTAATACTCTTTATATTCTATTAGCCGACCATTAGGGTCATAAACACAGGTTGATGTTGCCCAGAGGGGGTTACTACACTTAGAGAGGGAGCTCTAGATTTATTAGAGCCTAAAAATAATTCTCATGGTTTTTTCTACTAGTGGAACTTAACTAAATTCCCTGAGTAATGTTATCCCCAGAAGTGATACTTAAATATTCCAGAAGTTTGAATGAAGGGCAAGAAAAAATCCTTCTGGGGAAAGAGTTGATGACTGCATTCTAAATACTGTGCTTTCAAAGGAGTGTTTGAGATCATGTGAACTGCTTAACTTTACAAAGAAGTTGGTTGGGAAGTCAGTGAAAAAAGTAGATAAGACTGCTCCTTGAAGTGGCATTCTGATGCTTTATGATGTTATTCACACATGAGATAAAACATTTCTGAGTTCCGTGTTAGATCACTTCATTTACAATGTACGATGAGTGGTGCTAGGCACTTGGTATGGAAAGATAACTTGTACTTTGAGGTAGCATGCTGGGTGCCATGTGAGCACAGGCAGCACGGGGCCAAACCCAGCAAGACAAACAGGGGCATGGTATGCAGGCACATTGGTCACAACATGATCCCAGAGGAAGGGACACTTGAGCTGACTGTAAGGGAGTGACCAATGCAACAGGAAGAGAAACACATTCCAGGTGAGAGAACAACAGAAAGAGCAATTTCTTGGGACCATGATGGGATGGAACATACTGAACCATCAGAAACAATTCAAAAGTAACAAATCCTAATCCAAACTCCCAGTTCCACTTGCATGGTCATAGACTTGTCCTTGACCTTGTCATCAGTTGCATCCCCTGCAAAATCTCAACTTCTGACTCACCTTCCAAAATTAAGCCAAATTTTTGATTGTCCAATCGAATCTTCCTTTTTGTCTTCCTCTCCATTACTACCACCACCTTCCAACTATCAACATTTCTTGCCTGGAATCCTGCAATAGCCCTCTCATTGATCTCCTCCAATCATTATGCAACTCATTCTCTACATATGTGATACTCAGTTATAACATGGGTGATGTTTTAAAATTTAAATCAGATCATGTCACCTTCACTATCGTAACACTGAAGATACAATTCAACATCCTTAACTTAGTTAAAGGACTTTGCACAATCTAGCCCCTGCCCACCTCTCTAACCATCTCCTTTACTCATATGCCACACTGACCATCTTTTATTTCCTCAAAGATACCCAAGTCTGTAACGTTCTCATGTCCTTGTAGATGTACTGTTCTTTCAGCCTGAAATGCTTTTCCTTTTACTCTTCATCTTGGTAATACCCACATGTAATTCAGCTCACAGCTCTGACCCCGTTCCTTCCTGGCACTTGACACAATTAAGCACAAGCTTATTTATTTGTATGGTTAGTTGCTCATTTTCTCTCCCCTCCTCCCCTCCCCACCACCATCCTGTAATTTTCCTTAAGGCAGGAATCATATGTTTTTTGTTAACCACTGAATAGCTAGAGATAAACAGAATACCTGAAAAGAATTAGTTAGGAAAAACTACTATTTTTTTGAATAAACTAAATTTTGGTATTCTCCATATTTTTACATAATTTCTGACTATTCAAAAACAACATTTTTAATATCTATATTACGTAACAAAGAGACAGAAGAACTTTTATCCTCCAAAGACATTCAATAGTGCTTTATTCTGACCTGAAAATTTATGGAAAAGCAAGTATGGCTTTAAAAAGTTTAAATGGATAAGTAATGACAGCATCAGTTAAATTACACTGTGTTAATTAAAATGAATTGTACTAAGGAGGCTTAAGTGTGTTCATATTAAATAAACTTGTCACTGAAACAAAAGTTTTAAAATAAATACAAATGATTCTTAAGTTAGTCTGTGCATGTGAGAAAAACTACATTTAAATCATAAATAAATTAGGAGGATTAAAAGGAGGGGTGATCTGATAAGATTTGAGAGATAACCAGATCCCATTTTAAAGACAGTGCTGTTATTTTAAAGTCTTCCCTAATTTATTGTTGATTATAGTCACCTTGATACAAGGAGACATGGCCAAAAATTTCCTATAAATAACCAAATACTGAATTGATTTTCTGGAAGCCTCAAAATTGATTTTCTGGAAGGCTGTATATGTAAATATCAACTAGTGTTGAAATAATCATCTGAGTACTTTTCAACATGTATGAATATCATGTACTTTTTGAAAAAAATAAAAGGAGTGGCTCATGAAACCGGTAATGGAATACGTCACCTTTAACCCCAAGATTACTGGATTGAATCTGTTCCAGGATAGTGTATCTAGTAATACTCAGCAGACAGCAGCTGTTTTGTAGCATCCAATCTAGAGAGCTAAACTTTTCCATTTAGACTTTATGACATAGCTGACTGTGTATGCCAACATATACAATGCCTTTTGTGGCCATCTAAGAAAAGATTCAATATTAATTGAATAGTAAATAGCTTTCCATAGGAAATCATAGAAAATATCTTCTTATAGGATCATTCTGTGCATAATATGTAGGAAAAAAAAACTAGAAGGTAATACAACAAAATTTCAACAGTAGTTACTTCTGGGTAGCATTTACATATTTAAAAGTGTTCTATAACATACATATATTACTTCTGTAAACAGTATATAAATTATAATTTTAGAAGTTATTTATAAAATGATCTTGGTAAGCTTATTAATCATTGTCTTTAACATGTAATTGGGAGTAAAGGAAAGAAAATGCATAAAGTGTCCCCACTCTAAGATCTTTCTAGAAATTTGGAAAAGATTAATATACAAGTATGTGAGATGAAGAAAAACAATAAAAGTTTGCCTAAAAAGGCAACGGAACACATATTTGAGTCTATAATCTAATTGTTTAGCTAAGAGTAGCTTTAAGATGGTTATTTATTGACAGAAGGAATAGTACATTCTCTGACACAGCAATCTCCTCTAACACTCATATTGAAATGTTCAGCGGACTCTATCCTTTTCTGTTCAAATACCCATTGAAACACAAACCTTCTCTTTATGCCCATTGCTACTGATATCTCTCATATGGATTATGGAATATGGGCTTCTACTGTGATGTTTCACATTAAGTACTTTTTGCAAGGCAAAATCCAAAATTATGAAAGAGAATTTTTATGTGCTTTCGAAAGAAAATGACAACTACCATTTCTCTTAATGTAATATCCAAAGAATGCTGCTCTTTCTTTTCCCAGCAAATACAGAATTCATACTACATTTACTTGAAGGGATAATGTATGTATATTTGACTTACAACATAATTTAAACCTAATAATTGGATGCATACAGTGGTCTAATGGACTTACTACTTACTTGTATCATTGAGATTTCATGATTTTCCCTGATTTTTAAATTTTTATTTCTCAGTCATTAAATATGATAAATAACTATAAAATGAACTTAATAAAAATCTAAAAATGTTACAAAACACAGCAACAAAAGAATACATTCTGATTGATAGTAAAAACTCAAGTCTTTAGTAAATATAATCATGTCATGGAACCTAGCAATATTTCTTCTTCACTTAAAATAAGCAAATACATAAATTTGGATATTATCCTGACTGTAAAAGTTATAAAAATGAATTTGTTCAGTAGTCCCTGACAGAAAATAATTTCATTCAATGGTATCTGCATGTCTTACATCATCAATGAGAATCCAAACATAAGGGTAAATTTCCCATACCATCAACTTTAATTCCAGATGGAATTTCATATATTCAACACACTCTTTATTTAATCAGAAATTAATTTAAGGAAATTTAATTACTGAAGCATTGTATTAAAATTTTAGTATCTTAGCAAACTTACCTTCAAATTCAAAATGGAATAAGATCAGAGGACTAAAGATCAAGGCAATATAAAAATGGAGTAAGAACTGACCCCATTTTTGAAGTCAGAAGTGTCTAGATCCCCTTCAGATGAGAGGTTTTATAAAAATAATCTTTCAAAAAGTAGTTAAAACAGCAGCAACAACTACTTAGACTATGTGCCAGTCACTGTGTGACGCACTTTACATACATTATTTCATTTAATCATGAATCAATTTTGGAACAAAGAGCCAGTACATTTTAAAATGTACATGTACAAGAAACTGAAAAGATATTTTAAAATCAGGCCAGGGGCAGGCTCACGCCTGTAATCTTAGCACTCTGGGAGGCTGAGGCAGGAGAATGGCTTCAGCTTAGGAGTTTGAGGTTGCTAGATGTCACAGCACTCTAGCCTGGGCGACAGAGAGACTCTGTCTTGAAAAATAAAAGATATTTTAAAATCATCAAACTAAATGACCCTTTAACAGTCTTTTTTTGAATACTGAAAAGAAAAATAAGATGTAACTTATAGAAATGTTTTAGAATCTGGTAAAAGTATTTTAAAACAGCAAGTATTTTTAAAGATAAAAGTAGAGAAAACAAGGAATATGTTTAAAGTTGTAATATAAAGGTAGTTCAATTTCAAAGATAAAAAGTCTATCAGGGAACAACATATATGTGTGTGTGTGCACGTGCACGCGCACACACACATATATTTATATATGGCTTTACTGCCTCACCAAAGACCAAAAAGTTTCAGCAAAAGGTTAGTTCTAAGCTTTGGCGCTGACATCACGGAACTCAGGGATTATTTATCTATTCCAAGCTCAAAATGGCGAGGACTCAAATTCCAGTCTTCATTCCATCATTGATTTGCTGTGTAATGTTGAACAAGTCTTTCCTTCTCTGATTCTTCCTGATGATACACACACACACACACACACACACACACTAAATCCATCAATCTTTTCTTTTAATACAATGGCATATTCTATTTCCACTTTGTGTTATCTAAATGATTTCTTTCCATCGTTTAAAGTAATCGTTAAAAGAGTACTCCATTTCCAGGAGTAATCTTTCCATCTTCTTTGTGCTAGATTTTGGAAATACATTCTATTGTACCTAGGTAAACATGTGGCTCCTCAGCATACATTGCCATTCTGTCAACTGTCAATACATTGACTTTCCTATTTTACCCAAATGAGGAAAACTGAAAAATTCAAATTCTAATCTATTTAAGAGGCATCATTTAATAATAACAACAAAAGATCATAATGTATGAAAGCAGTGGGGAAATATTCCTTCAAAATATGAACATTTTACTTCAAAGTAACTACTACTAAAAAGCATCCTAGTTTTTAAAAAATCTAAAAAGACTTAATCTTTGATTAATTAAAATATGATATTTTTTTAAGGAAAGACAGTTCTATGGTTTTGCTCCTAAGATAATCAGCAGATGTCTACCTAGTCTGAAGGGAATTTCTCTTCCTCAGGAGAAAACAGCTTAAATAAGAAACAAACGGCCATATGCTGACTGTATACTACTTAGCAAATGATGTAGAGAGCCATGTTCTACAACGGAAAGCATGAGGGTCAATGTAATTATTCAAGATCAAATTACTTATTAAATATAAGTTGTGTAAAAGAACTATGCTATTAATTTGTACCAGACATAACATGGAGTTCTAAATTTAATAATCAGTGATATTGGGTATAGGAGAATAGACTCATATTTTCCTAAATATTTTATAGACTTTCAAATACAGCTAAGCCAAAATAAGCAGGAAAATACTGCTTGCAAGACCTTTTTAAAAAGCTAGGTTTGAAACTGTACTAGACGATAGTGAGTTTTCATAAGGCTTAGAAATAGCAATGTCTTCTAAATTATGTAATTTAATATCCCCATCAAGATGTCATTCTTGGTTTGCAAACAAAAATAATAGTTGAAAAATAAATTTTAAAACACATCTGTGATTAAAAATTCTTTTTTTACAAATACAAACTTCAAAAATTTCTAAGTGAAAACTTTAGAAATAAAGACTACTATATATTTCTTAGCATTCCAATTTTTAGACTTTATAATTATGTGAGATAAGTTCAACCACATCAAAACTGAGTTTTCAGGAACAAGGAATACAGTTTTTACCACATGGCAAGGAACAGCACCAAAAGATTTGCCAATATCTGCATTAAGGTCTACCCCTATTATAATTGGGATATAAATGAAAATGAAAATAAACATAACCAATAAATACAATCATTTTGGTTCAGTATTTCAATTAAATAAATATTAAAGGCATAATAGACAAGAATATCATCATTTCCACACAGAAATAAAGGTTTTAAATGGCATTCCATGTCATTTTTTAAAAATGTTTGAGAGAGTGACAATTGTTGGGAACCAAGAAATACAGTTGTTGTTACAGCTGTAAAACTTGGTTTAAAGGCAAATAAAACACAGATAAATGTTTATAAAAGCATTACCAACAACTACACTGTGAAACCTGTGTTGCCTAAAGACACTTTTGTTAGTGCTATTACTTGGGGCTACAGCTTTGCTAAGAAAACTAGATGAAATCTTTGTCTTCCTGTGTCTGAGCCTTGGGAGAATAAGAACAGTTCTTACTGAATTTCTGGTATCTAAACTAAGGAAATATTTTTTAAAAAGTAGCAATACTCTCCAGGAAATAATAAAACTCAAACTATAACAGTACTTTACAGGTTTAACTTAGAGCAAATATGCCCCAAGCTTCCCCCTCACCTCTACCCTATGTATTTACGTAACATACAAAAAGCTAGTTTTGGCTTTAGGACACAAACCTCTTAAAAATGGTAAATGACCAGTACCTATTGCCAAATAAATAACGGAAATACGGTGAATTGAATTAATACATATTCATTTTTAGTGCAGTGAAGCATAAATTCACTAAATAATAGTTTCCAAACTTTTTAAACACACAAAACCCTTGTTAACTGCAGAGTACTTCACTTTTCCCATAAACTTTTGTGTCTAAATCATACAATTTATTCAAATAAACACATGTTTTAATCATCGCAATTAAACTGGTATAAAAATTATTTAAAGCAAATGCTACCCAAACTTTTTTTAGGATTTCACATAATTATTATCATCACTAATAAGCATCCTTATTATCAAACTATCCTTATCAATATCAAACTATATCTGATAAATGTTTAATATCTATACATTTCTCCCTTTATACATATATGCATTGTTACTGAATATTATCTTATAGTATTTTAGAAGTACTTATATTAAATTTTATTTAGTAAATTATAATATTCTTTTTTTTCTTTGGAGCTTGAAAACATTTTGGAGACATAATGATGTACATCATGCTAAAATTTAAGAATCATGCATTAAGGGGCTCTGATTTGAATATTTTGCTGGTAAAATTAATGTAATGATCTTATGTCTGGTTTCAATTCCATGATTGTGTATTTGTTGACTAAGACTGGAAAGCTTTTCCCATAATGATTTCTCAAAGTAATGGGATGTCTAGTTAAGAAAGAGGACTTAACTGGAAGCTGACAACATCTTTAAAACATCTACACAAAAGACAGATTAGAAAAGACAGCTCTCTAAATCCCAGTGCATTAAGGGTATCTTGATCATCTGGGGTAAAACTAAAGGTGTTTTGAAAAAGAAGATCTAGAAGGTGAGCATTTAGACGTATTCAAGTCTATAACTGCTTTTTAAAAAAAATTCTGACAATGATAAGAATGCACGTAGAGTAGGAAATAACACAGAAACAAGAGATTATCTTTGATATTTCTAAATATCAAAGTTGGTACACACAGAGCACAAATAATCACTCTGTTTTTTCCCTCTGGTTTTCACATTCTCACCTACCAAAGATAGGAGCTGGCCTAGGTTATCTGCATCATTTTTTCATTCTCTAAATTTGTTTTCAAACACTAACTTCATTTTGTCTCCACAGGGAATGATTATTCTTAAATGTAAATGTGTCATATTTACAAAGATGCTAATATCATAACTTTGAAAGATGAATTTATCAAAAACTTTATAAAAATATACAGTTGGTCCTCCATATCCATGGGTTTCACATCTGTGGATTCAACCAATCATGGACTGAAAATATTAGGAAAAAAAAATAGATGGTAGTGTCTGTACTAAATATGCACAGACTTTTTTCCTTGTCATTATTCCCTAAACAATATAGTATAAAAGCTATTCACACAGAATTTACATTGTATTAGCTATTGTAAGTAATCTAGAGATGATTTAAAGTATTTGGGAAAATATGTGTAGCTTATATGTATATACAATGACATTTTATATAAGGTACTTGAGCATCCGTGAATTTTGGCATCCAAGAGGGTCATAGAACCAATCTCCCATGAATACTGAGGGACGACTGTACATTCTTTTATAAATAGGTTGAACACTTAAACTTTTTTTGGTTCAGCTATATTTAAAATTGGGCTTAAAACAAAACAAAACAAAAGTAAAGTAGCTTTCATACATGTCACTGATTTAGTTCTAAGACTTTGAGAATCAAACCAATAAGAGACATTATCATAATAATTCACAGTGAATAGAGAAATATAAATTCGGATTTCAAGCAAATGTTTAAAAAATGTGAATAGCTAGTTTTGACACAGTTTAAAATGGTTACTTTAATTTTTTATTCTGTCTTATTATATTTTATGCTCACAGCAGACATTTTTGGCATTCTAGCTCAACTTAAGTACCGCATGGCTCTGTGAGGGTAATCAAATCATTTAAATTCTCTGGGGCTTATTCCACATTAATAATATGTACAAATAAACTAAACCATCAATTACTTCAGGATTACATACATATTTAGAGACAGAGGAATAATCTGTCTCTAAGTTCCTTTCCACATCTATAATTTTATAATTTATTTATGGTTCTAAATATTCAAGTTCTAGTTAATCTTGGAGACTATGAAAACTGTACAATTAAAATTTTGGACATAAATTATATTAAACTATCAATCATCTTGGAAAAACATCACATATAAATATATGCGGAGTTATGTATATAGTTTCATATATAATTATATATAGTTAAAGTGAATTAGATCTAAATTTCATTTGTCTCTTTAATCCCTATGTAATTTTTAATTTCTGTCATATACAGCAAGATACTTTCAAGGCAAGGAAACTTCTTGGCTACCTCTTGAATGTGGATAGAAAATAAGAGAAGTCCAATTCTTATTCAAATAAAAATAAATCCAGACTCTAGATATTATAATTTAATCATTAGTCAATAACTTTTTCGTTAGGTAATTTCAAATGAGCTGCATTTCGTATTTGTGTAAATAAATTGAACCATCAACTAAGTGAGGATTACGTATGCCTGTTTTCCTCTCAGGGTGTACCACAGTAGCCAAGAAAGTAAAGTATGAAGCGCATATATATATTTCTCTGGATATAGTTCTAACAGAAGTGTAATATATTTCTAAGAATTAGAAACAGTTTAAAATCATACCTTATAATACCGGTTGAAAGTATTTCTCCTAATGAAGACAAACCAAAAATCTCACACTATTTTATTTACAGACAAATTTTTATATTTTTTATATATGTATTTCTTAATATTTTTAAGAGACAAGGTGTTGCTATGTTGCCCAGGCTGGAGTCCAGTTGCTATTCACAGGCACCATCCCAGTACTGATTAGCAGAGGGGTTTTAACCTGCTCAATTTCTGATCTGGGCAGGTTCACCCCACCTTAGGCAACCTGGTGGTCCTTGGCTTTCAGGAGGTCACCATATTGATGACAACTTAGTGCAGACACCAGATCAGCATAGCACACTACAACCCAGAACTCTTGGGCTCAAGCGATCCTACCTCAGCCTTCCCAGCTACAAGTGGGTACCACCATGCCTGGCTATTCGATATATTTAAAAGCAAAAAAGGAGGGGAATAAAACAAATTTAATGAAAATGTTCAACAAAAACCAACCCCAAATCAAAAGTCAAATAGTTCAACAACTACGTATAAATCCCAATTTAGCTTGAATAACCAGCTAGGATGAGAAATATAGAAAATTCAAATAGTAGATTGTATTGACATATAAAGCTAGAGATTGTTGTCAGGTAAAGCCTGTGATACAAATTCAACTTTTTATTGCTATTATCTAAACAAATGATCCCATTCTGTCCCTCCCCCTGCCAAACACAGGAAGACCATTTTACTTACTAGCTACCTCCAGCGATGCGTTGTGGCTCACAGCCTCCCCAAGGTAATTCCTTGCTACACAGACATAGACCCCTTCATCAGGTCTACTTTTCCGTCCATGTACTATACGTAAGAAAAATAAAGATCCACTTGGCAGCAACATTCGGTGTGAGCGAGGGTCATCTTTGTCTGTCTCCACTCTCTCCCCACCTTTGTACCATTCAATAGTGGGTGTGGGGCGGCCTTCAGCTTTACAGTTCAAAGTCGCAGGTTCTCCTTTTGAAACAATTAGGTCTGAAGGGTGTTCAACAATACGAGGTGGAAAATCTTCCTGACGAAGACGGGAGCCTGCAGAAGAATTGACAAAATATCTTCATGTATTACTTGAAAACAATTAAAAGTCCTATTTCAAAAGCACAGGATTTACTACTGTTATTGAAACACTACATAAAATGGACCTACCCTTCTTAGCCTATTTACTAACTATTCCCTTTGGTGTCCACCTTGACTACACCTTCCAATTCCTGAATCCTTTTGACCTTCCACTTAGAAAGTTCTCTTGCTTAAACATTGCCTGTACAAATCCTGTCTGCTCTTCAAATCCCTTATCCATGAATCCTTGCAGAACCCATTACATCGTCTGTTTATACCATGCATGTGCCTGTTTTTGCAAAGGAATGTGTTAGAGAACTATTGAATAGCTTCCTGAGTAGTACAAATAATGGCATGGCTTTCTGGAATCTCCTTTTAACTGACATCAATCAACACTTTAACAAAACATATGCTATATACTAACAAACATTTATATTCAAACATGTAATGAAACTGTTCTTTTGTGGGGGTTTTTTCCTATTATTTTTCTGACATCTTGGGGACACTCAGAGGACCAGTAAAACTGTAGATGGAATGATAAAGACAAAAGCACTTCAAAAAATTTGTCATGAGGCTCTCCGTTCCAGATAAACAACTCTCCCTCTGAACAATTCCCCCTCCCCAATTTCTGCACTCATGTTCTTCCTCAAGCTTTACACCAGACTACAGAGAAAGTGAGTGGCAGTGAAAACAGGGAGGGCCTCTATGGTGCTGTGATGCAGGGTCACAAAGGGTGGCCTGGAGTTTGCCCTGTAGGAAAGAACTTAGGCTTTTCCAAGCTCCAGCGCCACACAGGGCCAGGCAGGCAGTGCCTTCAGGGACACGGCAAAGATCACTGGGCAAAGGCATGACAGAAGGAAAGAAGGCCACACCCAGACCATGAAAACAGGACAGCCTCTGCCTGGAGTACTTAACTGCAGCTCAAACTCAAGTGTAAGTGGTGAGGGGAATTCAGGGTCAAGTGTGTTAAAAAATGCAGTTCCTTGCTGGGTAGAGTGAGGGCTACTGACAGACACAAGAACAAGCCCTGAGAGTTGTGTGGAGCTTTACCCCTTACAGAGCTTGTTACTTTCACTGGGCTCGTTACCATCTTCCTTTCCTGGGAAAGATCCGGAAAGCACCTGGCCCTGCGGTTCGTCAGCAGTACCACTGAACAGCCTGTGCGACTTTGGGCAAGCCCCTTCTGAGACTCAGGTTTTGCATATGTAAAGGGGACATCATGATGCTTACCTCCCAGGATTATTGTGAGGATTACTAATACTGTGTGTAAAATATCCATCAATGTAACGCTTTTAAATGCTAAGTAGTAGCTATCATCCCAAATCACTGAGTGCAGTGGTTCTAAAGCCTGCCTTACTTTAGAACCTCCTGCAGAATTTATACAAATGCCATTGCCCAAGCCCCACCTAGAATCTTCAAGGGTATCAGACATGGGGGGGGGTGTTGTTTCTAAAGCTCCTCCTGCCCCTTCTCTCCTCAGGGGATTCGTGATGCCAGGGATGCAAGCCATTTATTTAGTTCAAGCCACTTGTTTTACAGAAGCTAGGGATGAGGTTGAGCAATGGGCTGAAGGTCACACAGTCCCATGAGCAGTGAGGTCCCAGGTTCCTGTCAGAGACCTTCCCTCTCTCGGTCGAGGAAGTTTGCCCCATCCTTTATTATTATGCCTAACACATAAGAAATGCACAGCAGGAATCAAATGCAAACTCCTGAGCTAGCTACAGAGCTTGGCAGAGCCTTGACTCCAAGCTCCCAGTACCCTAAGCCCCTGGGCCAGCGCCTCCCTCTCTCTGGGAGAGCTCTAGCCATCTGCACTGCGTAGGCCCTCTGGGCCTCAGAGCAGACTGCGACTGCGGACCCTTACAGCCCACACATTTGGCTTTTCAGGGCCCTAGGGATGACAGACACCTCCACGCCAGAAACTCCTGGGAACTTACTCTTGGCTCAGATTCCAAAACAAATGTTTTCTAAAACTGTTCTTTATATAGACTTTTATATCTTCCTAAATAATAAAATAATATTATATGTATATACTTTCCCCAGAGATTTTATTAATACACTAACTTCATTATTAGTAATAATTATGTTAATATTTTAATAGACTTCAAAGATGAAATGCTAAATGAGTTTAAATAGTTAAATATAATATTAAATGGAAATGGATATTGGGTGAGGGGCTGCATTCTAGACCTTATGTATTACTGAATAAACAAGGCCCTGAGTGTATGTCATTTAAATATTTTCTGTGTCTATACCTTATTTTTTCCAATGAGAATAGAATCTCAAAAACAGGGATGATGTTTTATATTTTTTAATATTCCTATCTTATTACTGCTGTAGAGAGAGTAAATATGTAAATTTCTCAAAGATTTCTCAAATTCAATAGCCAAAGGCTTCACTGAATTGAGCCCCAAACCTTGCTTTCATCTAGTGTTCCAGTCTCAATGAATAAGGCAGAGTAGAAACCAGTCTTCCTTAACATCTCCCCTTCTGTCTTGTAGTCCTTCTTAAAATTCCTCTCCAGAATTTCTCATATTAATCTACTCATCCTCATCTGTACAGCCAGTTACCACCTGAAGTCCAACTACCATCCCTTCCTACCAAGATTTAGGAAAAGTCTCTTAAATATCAATAGTTACACTTCAATGTAGCAAGATGAAGGCTGTGAAATAATCTGGGTCCTCTTCTACTTCAGAGGCTCTTAAAATAAACTGGTTGCTCTTAAGATAAAGTCTTTCACAACACCTGCAAGAGCCAGCATGTTCATTCCCTGATCTAGCTCTCCAGACTCTTCCTGTTTGACTCTTTTCTGTGCTCTCTGCAGCCCAGCCTTCTGTTAGTTCCATAAACATCCTGCATTTCCTCCTGCCACATGGCCTGTACCTGCCACAGGGCCTGGGCTTAAAATAATCTTATCCTATTAATAGTTTGCCAACACTCTTCTTTCAAATCTCTGCTCTCTCTGATCTTTACATGAAAATTAAATGCCACTTCTATAAACCTAAATAGCACTATATTTCTACCCTTTGTATAAATGATCAAAATTATAATATTCTGATCATTTAAAATCTATTTATCTGATACTTTGAATATTATATGTTTTTCCAACTACTCTGTAAGATCTGTGAGTCTGGTTTTGCTCATGGTTGTTTCCTTTATGCCTGGCAGAGTGATGAGCATATTGCATCACTCAATAAAAATGTGTTGAAAAAAGGAAAAGAATAAATTAAGTGCTGACAAGCTTAGACTCAACTAAGCAGAATGAGCTGAAGCTTAAGAATCATGCATTCTATAAAGATGCTTTTAAAAATTTATTTTTTCAGTTGTAACCAATATGCATACTAGTCAGCCTTTAAGAAACTGTAAGCCCTGCATGGAGCTTATTTATATCTTTGTCTAAATTGTAACTACTACAATTAATATTTTTTTCTTAGTGAAATGACTAAGTGAATGATGAAACTAAAAGATCTATTATTTGCTTATATCCACCATGAAACAAAAAATTATAATCTGAGATGTTGAATAATTGTTTTATAATCTGAAATTATAATCTGAAATATCACTTGAATTCAGTGCATGTTATACAGCATGCTGTAAGTTCTTTAAATGAAAATAGGCTCTATGAGGGGGGCGGGGAATAAACCAGCAACATAAGAATAACATAGGAATAATTTGGAAACTCATATTCTCTAAGGCTATATTGAAGTAAAGTGAAATTTAGAGTGGATTATAGATTACTCCGAATTGCCAGTGCTGTAAAACTTCAGAAAATAAAGTATTATAATATGTTTTGGCCTATGCCTTGGCTATAATTATCAATGGTAGATGCTAATAAGCATCAACTATTGAGGTGACACACATTTAATTAGAGCAAATTTTATTTTAAATTATGAAAGTCCATTTCAGATAGGAAATAGGTATGCATAGGTTGCTATGAGAACACAAACAAAGGGCATCTTAGATTGCCTGAGCAAGTCAGGGAAGCCATCCAGAAACATGAAACTTGAGATAAGCCTTGAAGAACGAGTCAGAGAGAAAAGAAAGGAGATGATTTCACCGAGAGGCACAGCTACAAGGGTACAAAGCACACTTGTGGGACCTACAGGTAGGTTAGTATGGCCTGGGTACAAGGTACATGTCAGAGATTGGGAAGTATGAGCCTGAAGAAATAGCTAAAAGAGGCCAGGTACAGTGGCTCACGCCTGTAATCCCAGTGCTTTGGGAGACCGAGGTGGCAGGGTCGCTCGAGGCCAGGAGTTCAAGACCAGCCTGGGCAACACAGTGAGACCCCTGTCTCTACAAAAAAGAAAGAAAGAAACAGAAATAGCTAAAAAGATATAATGTGATGGGCTTTACACATTAAGCCAGAGTTCTGGAACCCAGTTCAAGGCAACATGAAAGCATTAAAAAATTATAAGCAAGGGATTGATATGATCAAGTTTGATTTTAAAGAGCTCACTATTGGTAGTAAGCAACTGGACTTAGCAGGCTAAGCTAGGAGGGAATTAGTTAGGAACCTTTTGAACACTTTAAGCAATAAATCTGATAACCTGAAGTTAGACATTGATAGGTAGAAGGGAGAATAGAGGAAAGAATCTGGAGATATTAAGTCATAAAATCAACAGACTCTACTCACTGGCAAAGTCTAGGATCATGAGTATAAAAATGCACAGGATGGACGAAAAGCAGAGGATAGGAATATTCCAAGTTTCTGATCTTTGCAATGGGTGAAGGGCAGTCTCCATGAAGGTAGGGAATAAAAGAGTGAAATTTGGTGAGAGGAAGAAAGGCAGAGGAGATGACTTATTCAGTCCGAGACATGAAGAGTATTCTAGATATACTTCTAGAATATCCAAATGGAGATGACAAACTGTTAATTTGTATATCCAAGTTTGACCTCAGGGAAAAAATATCAGCTGGAGCCATTGATTAGAATAGTACTGGTGACCAAAACAGTGGGAAATAATAAAACTGTCTAGGGAAGTTAGGTGCATTGGCACCTGCCAGTAGTCCCGGCTACTCAGGAGGCTGAGGTGGGGGGATCCCTTGACCCAGGAGTTTGAGTCTGCAGTGTGTTATGATTGTGCCTGTCTATGCATGGCCACTGCGTTCCAGCCTGGGCAACACAGCACTCTGTCTCTAAAGAGTATGGAGAAAAACTATATAGGGAGAGTGTATAGAGGAAGTAATAAGTAATTGCAGAACTTAGCAGTCACCCAGGCTGAACTAAAATACATAGTTGCTGAGGAGTGTCTCTATCCCTAACCTGCAGTCCCATGTAACCAGACCACAACCAGCATGACTTTTGGGAATGGAGAACTCAGTCCCGAATTTTCACCATGATGTTTGACAGCAGCATTTAGTAAAAGTTACAGCAATAAAAATGCTTTCTATATTATTAAAGTCTAAATTTTCAAAATGCTCTTTGGTACAGTCATCCCTCAGATTGCTAATAGGTGTTGCTTCAGAAAAGAGCCACAGTTCTCAGGGTCTTTAATCTTGCTAATGTACATTATAATGTGCCAGAAGAGGGGTATAATATGCAGCATTTCCCAAACCTATTTGGCCATTGAATTCTTTTTTATTTTTTTCTGTTTTTCAGGAGAGCCTACTAAACTTTGCTTCTCAGAAACACATTTCAAGAGATAACATACACTGTTAAGCATATAGTAATCTGAAGAGAATGAATAGCATTAGCAAATAAACAGTAATTTGACTGTAGAACCAGTACCTTTGGAAATCATAACAAAATATAGAAATCTCACATTTCTCATCATATATAATCTTAGGAAAAAGACCTTCCAATTTCTGAGTGATATTTATAACAAGTGATTGGTTAACCTCAATTTAAAAAAAACCATAAATGACAATCATCACCTTTATTAGGAAACTATAATAAATTATTCTTTGTTATCAAGTCTAAGCAGGAAAAAAAGGAACACGAAAGAAAACTACTATTAATTATCTGCCATCTCCTTTATCACAAAAGCATCTTTATGAGATGGGTGTTATGTCTATGTCCATATGAGTGAACTGAGACTCTCAGCTGTCACTCAGCTGGGAGGTGGCTGTGCTGGGATTCAATCCTAGTCAAATTCAAAACACTTGCTCTTTCTAACTATTCCATAAATACTGCTAGGATTAATTTGTTCAAATCCATAGAGAAACATGCTTTGTCCATTCTTGTTTCCAGCACTGAAAGTGTTAATTTTGATTGCTTATTTTAAAATGTAGATGATAATAAGAGCAAGAAACAGTCAAACCTGATGACGTCTGTTGTTCTTTCCCCATGCATAGAATGTATGTAAACCAAATGATTCCATAGTAATGCAACTCAGTAAAGACCTTGATGATGAATATAATGGGATATAAAGCTTTCTTTGTACTGTGTCATCTTCTCTGACATGAGCTTGCATTATTGAGTAAATAGCTTCACATTATCATTTTGTAATATTCTGAGGACCTCAACTCCTACACAACTTTTTGCACAATTATAATTCAATAACCATTGGTTCCCCAATTTTTTCCACCAACATAAGGGAAAAGTCACCCAACTTATAACTCAATTTCTCAAAGTGGGGCTTTGAGGGAGTTATACCTAGATCAAATAGCGAAGAGCATATATGAATCTCAGAAAAGTGTAGGTGAAAGACTCCAAGTGATGGCAATCTGTCTCCTTAGAAGTGGTGTTCACCTTCACTCTACCACAACTATGTATAATATTATATATTTTTGTATATATAGTATATATAGAATATTCTTGATTCATTCATAAAATGCTTTCTCTCTTCAGTCATGAATTCTGGGTTCCTATAAGACACCTGACAACCATCCTCATTATGCTAACTTGTATATATTTCATATAATTAGATACAAGGTTTATATTACAATTGGCAAAACCAACTTCCAGGTTTCAACCACACTCTGCATAGAAAATTTAAGAGTTACAAAGAAGAGAGGGTGAAAGGAAAAAGGGACTGATGAAGTGAGGCTTTGACAAGGAAGTAGGATGATACTGTCAACTGCTCCAGTAAGAATCCTAATGGAACCCTGGGAACATAACACGTTTCACTTCAGGCAAGACCAGCATCAGGGAAAGGGCAGGGCAGATTCCTTCAACAACTGCCCGGTTGGAAGATAAAATATAAACACGACTGACTGAAATATCTAAATATTTACACAACCACAGCTGGAAAAAGATATACACGTAAGTGCTAAGTATTTCAAGGAAATATATCAAAGTCACATGAGATTTATGATGAGGAAACCAAACTCCTAGTTGTATGTAAACTCTTTCCCCCTCTGAGACATCACTTTCACAGAAATACAAGCAAGTTACCATTTAAGAGTCTGCTCTTGTTAATCTGTAGAAGTAAGCAAATATATATAATTTTATTCTTTTTTCATATATATGATAATTTTTCTAGCATGACAGTAATATTTGTCTTAAGGTTTTGGTTGTTTTCAAGTCTGTGAAACAGACTGAGAGAAAAATGGTATTTATTTTATTAATAGTCTTGTTTTGATCCAAATTTTTTTATATTCTTTGGTGTGGAAAATTAGAAAACCTAAAATGATTAAAATGTCCATCTGCATCAAATATCATATTAAAGCATCTTGCAGCACAAAAATGCTTATAAAATTGCTAAAAGCCCAAGAGGAACAAATTTAGTGAGTAGTTGACAGATATACAATGAATATTAACAGACAATTTGGTGAAATCTGTCCAAGGTGGGAATGGGGATATATATAATAGCCTTAACAACATACCTGTAT
Organism: Daubentonia madagascariensis; assembly: GCA_023783475.1. NCBI lineage: Eukaryota > Metazoa > Chordata > Mammalia > Primates > Daubentoniidae > Daubentonia > Daubentonia madagascariensis. The sequence goes on along the minus strand of JAKFHU010001684.1, from coordinate 13,965,677 downwards.
TCGAAAAAAAAATACTTAAATTCTTAAAAGAGTCTTGCCTCTTAACATTTTTATTTAAGCTCCATTTACATTTTAAGGAGCAGAACTGCCACCTATTATTAACATAAATCCTATCGTGGGTACCAATCCTGTAATCTTCCTGTCAGAATTTCATCCGACAAGGAGATATTTGTTAAAAATAAGAAGGCAGCACCAGTTAATTACTCACTGTGCAGAGAGTAGACATAAATATCTTCAACTGAGTTACATACATTTCCCAAATACACTTACTATTGGAACAAGAAGTATAAAACGTCCACTTTCTACAGAAAAACTAAGTGCTTTCACATGAAATTATACATAGTAAAGGAATAAAAGGAAAACAGAATGTATTAAAATAACTACATGATTAAAAGATCAAGCCATTTTCCTCAGTTACTTTGTTTTATCATAAGATTATAATCTTCTACTTAAGATTTAAGGATGAAAAAACCCTTTTCTAGCCAAAGTTTGGAATAATTCTAATAATTAACTGAGTGCTATCAGTAGAACTTATCATCTAAAATGATTACCAAAATAGACCAAAATGAATTCCAGGAGTGAATGCCTGGTGTTTTTGTAATATTCCTGTAGAACTTAATATCGTATGGCTGTGTCCTCAGAGATAGGAAAGAGACTGACAGTAGCATAAGTTAAATTTTAGAAATAATTCTGTCTCCCCCATCCCATTTTTAATAATATATAGACAACTAAACAGAAGAGACTTTTCTGTCATTGGACCAAAACATCACAGAAGCCAGTAGGGCATTAACTGCAGGAATTACCTCAGCTGAGTTAATTCAGGCAGGATTCACTCTGAGCCGTAACTAAAGGAATTGGAGAGTTGAAGCTGGCTAGCTGAGTTCATTTTTCCTATTTGCCCTTTATTAAAACAGAAGGATTTTACTTTCTGTAAAATGTCAAACAAAAATATTTGTATATCTTAAAGTCCAAAGTCTCTCACTCTCCCATCCATCAATCTATCCATCAACATAAAGAAATATGAAATAAAATCCCTGATCTTAGCCTGTAGGAGACAGAAATATTAACAAAAATAATATTAAAAAATAAGAGCCATATCAGATAAGACAATAGTAGGAGAAACCAGAATCAGGGTAAGGAATGGCATGGGGGTGGGGGAGCCATAAACTACTGTAGCATCTGTGGGGAAAGTAATTAAAGCTAGAGACTAGATTCACATCCTCTGGATTCAAATCTAGGCTCTCATACTTCTTAGCTGTTTGAACTTGGATAAATAACTTAATCTCTCTGAATGTTATTTTCTTCATCTGTAAAATGAGGATAAAATAATACTTACACTTTATAAGTTAGCATAACTTCTAATGTCTAAAATAGTATTACATTGATCCGTGGGCTGGAAACATTAATCTAGTATTTTGGAAGTTGGCATAAGCATCATAGCTTGGTTTTATGATATTCCTCCCAACCCTCTTCTGGAATTACATTAGGATGCTTATTAATTTGTACAGAAATTAATTACTGTTTCCCCTAGATTTGTGAGAAGCATTGTAAACTGAGGCTAAGTCCCAAGTTTTAGTTGAGAATTCAACTCAAAATAATTTTCCACTCACACGGTTCTTGGCAGGTTCTGGCATAATTATAGCAAAACATCTTTCAAAAGAGAAGAAAACAAAAAAAAACAAAACAAAACTAGAGCACTCAGCACAGCCAACTTATTGTTTTACTGAGAAGCATCAGAGGTTGACTGACTAAAGCCATCTATAATAAAGTATCTCTGTTTTTTGTGGAAAATATTCCAAATAGATCCATTGACTAAATGTATTACTTTCAAAATTTAAAAAACACACTAGTGCTTTTAAAATATTACTGAGGGATAGTCATATTGTCTTTTGTTTCCATTTTATTGCAAATATAAAAATATTATGGGTAACCAGAGTACAGATTAAATTTGTAATTGTGCATCCTAATGCCTAGTTTAATGGACCAAAATATTTAGGTTTGAAAATATAACATAACACAATAAATATAACATAATATAATACAATAGCTTATTTCAGCTGTTCGAACCAATTGGGCCTTCACATTTTTCACTGACAAAAGATTTTGGACAATAGTTTGAATCATGGAAAACAGTATTTGGGTGGTCCTATGATTCCTTTTATTGCTATGGAAATATAGTTAATCATAATCTTGGATTTTCTACATATTAGAACAAATTATATGGTATTGCAATCAATGTGAATCTGTATTCATTATGTACTTTATAATGGAAATGCGATTTTAATATTAGAACCAAATTAAGTATGCAATAAAATGGCAATCCCCTTCATTATTCATTTAAGAAATAAAACCTAAAATAAAAGATTTCTACCAAACCTTTTTCTTAATTAACTTTGAAGATGAGCAACTCTATTAAAGTGGCAATTAAAAATCTTTGTTAAAAACCATGTCTTGAGGAGTCACCTACATTTAAAGTAGTTGTGTAAAAACTAGTATGAATATAATACAATTCCTTAACCATAAGGAAGGTTTTAAAAATTATAATGTAAAGTAATAGCTATTAATTCATTGTCTAAAGTGTTGCATTAGATTTTCATAGACTCTGTACATTACAGATACAATTTGCTAAGAGTCAATAACCAAAAATCAATTAAAGGACTAAAAGCTTTCAACTCTACTTATTAAATTAGGTAGTCATACTTGTGACATATTTAAAGAACCCCTGATTATAGGTGAGTTACTAATGTCTGCAAGACAGAGTATGGGAATGTAATTTTAAGGATAATGGTCTAGAAACAATTACACTTTTGGAAAACAAAATAATCTTTTAAGGATTACTGAGAAATCCCTATAGGAATGCAATCAACTCACTCATTTTAAAAACTTAGTCAGGATTTGATAAAAAGATAAAAAAAACATGCAAGGTGCAAACAAAATTTTAAAAAAAAGTCAGTACTTTTGATATGAACAAGAATTTCTGAAGAACATTTTTTACACATTAGCAAACTAACTGTAATATTTCCCTCCTTGTACCTTCCCCATCTCTCTCTCATTATATCTTAGTTTTGGCTTTTACAGATTCTAAGGGCACCCTGATAAAATGCTGAGAGGCAGATTCTAATCATTTGGCACACCAGATATGAGAATTTAAAAGGTATTCCAAACGTTAACATAAAATCTAAATTTTAAGTAATCCTAAATACTTACATAGTATATGCTACAGTATACACTAAATATTTAAATAGGTAATTAGTAATCTTTGTTTTCTAAAGTGGTAAATAAATAATTCATCATTCCAAAACAAACGTGTAGTCAATCAATCAGGGAAAACCCCACCATAAATAAAAGTAACATATATAACTTTTAATTTAAAAGATAAGAACCTCCCCCCAATTCACCTAATTCCAAGAGCATCTTAATTATGGGTAATATGATGTCTGCACACATTTATCATTGTGTATTTTAATGCAACATTTAAAAAGATTTTAGTCATTATTTTGAGAGTGGTTTAATTCTTCATTATGAAGGGGAAAAGCCATAAAATCAGTTTTGTTTAGAAAGTATTTATAATGTTGAAATGCTTGTTTTATGTTAATAAATAGACCATAACTGAAATTATTCTACAACCCCAGTGCCTAGAACAGCACCTAGCACTCAGCAGGCACTCAGTAAACATTTGTTGAATGAATGATCAATGATACTGGAAGAAGAAAATGACAGGTGCCCCCACACATATTTATAAGTAGTTTAGAATATGGTCTAGACAAACATCCATTCTTGGAGGCAGTCAGTGCACCCCCGAGCTGAGGAGTAAGTAAAGGAAACCCTTACTTCTGTCTCTGGGGAGCAGAAATCCACAAGGGAAAGGAGCCCTGAAGCCACAGCCTCCCTGAAGGCATTTGGAGATGTAAGGCTTTTGGTCCATTGACTGTCGGGAGCTCTCTTGAAAATTAATTCTGAGGACATTGAAACCTGTACACATTATCATGTGTGGTGCAAATACAAGGATCAACAGGTTAAAGTTGCATACTTCTAGTTGAAGAGAGAGACTGAGAGAAAGAGGGAGACAGAGTCAGAGGGAGAAAAAGACCTGGGAAAAGATATGAAAAGAATCTTCCTTTAAAAATTATTATTTCAAAATATTACAGGGGTACAAATGTTTGGTTACATGTATCAATTTTGTTATGCTTGAGTCAGGATTATAAGTGTGCCCATCACCCAGATAGTTGCTCATTGTACCCATTAGGTAGGTTTTCAGCCATTGCTTCCTCCCTCTCCCCCCTCCCCCACTTGATTTCCACTGAGGTTTACTTCCCTCTGTGCACACGTGTGCTCATTGGTTAGTTCCAATTTAGCAGCGAGTACATGTGGTGTTTGTTTTTCCATTTCTGCCATACTTCACTTAGGATAATGATCTCCAGTTCCATCCAAATTGTTGCAAAAGACACTAATTCATCCTTCTTCATGGCTGAGTAGTAGTCCATAGTATACATATACCACATTTTGTTAATCCACTCATGAATTGATGGGCTCTTGGGATGATTCCACATCTTTGCAATTGTGAATTGTGCTGCTATATACATTCGAGTGCTGGTGTCTTTTTGATAAAATGACTTCTTTTCCTTTGCATAAATACCCAGTAGTGGGATTGATGGATCAAATGGTAGGTCTACCTTTAGTTCTCTGAGGAATTTCCATACTGTTTTCCATAGAGGTTGTACTGATTTGCAGTTCCACCAATAGCGTATAAGCATTCCTTCCTCTCTGCATTCACGCCGGCATCTATTGTTTTTGGACTTTTTAATAAAAGCCATTCTAACTGGGGTAAAGTGATATCTCATTGTGGTTTTAATTTGCATTTCCCTGATGATTAGTGACATTGAGCATTTTTTCATATGTCTATTGGCCATTTGTCTATCTTCTTTTGAGAAGCTTGTGTTCATGTCTCTTGCCCACTTTTTAATGGGATTGTTTGTTTTTTTCTTGCTGATTTGCTTGACTTTTTTGTAGATTCTAGTTATTAGCCCTTTATTGGATGTATAGCTTACAAATATTTTCTCCCATTCTATAGGCTGTCTATTTGCTGTGTTGAATATTTCCTTAGCTGTGCGGAAGTTTTTTTAATTTAATCAAGTCCCAAGTGTTTATATTTGTTGTTGCTGTGATTGCCACTGGGGTCTTCTTCATGAATTCTTTGCCTAGGCCGATGTCTAGGAGAGTTTTTCCAACGTTTTCTTCTAGCATTCTTATGGTTTCATGCCTTACATTTAAGTCTTTTATCCATCTTGAAAAGAATCTTAATGCAATTTCTTAGAGACTGTATTCCATGATGTTCTGGAATGTTTAATTTATGCAATTTCTTAGAGACTGTATTTCATGATGTTCTGGAATGTTCTGGAATGTTTTCATAAAAAAATATTTCATTTTAGAATTTACAAAAGCCCACAAATATTTTGAAAAATATGAAGAAAATAAAATTCAAAATAAAATTCAACCTCTGCTAACTCTTTCCCATTCCTTTATTCACTCAACAAATATGTTCCAAATGCCCTTGCTGCACCAAGTCTATGCTAGATGCTGTTGATATATAAATGCAAAAAAAGCTCAAAAAACAAAAACAAAAACAGTAATACTTCTTTTTTTTTTTAGTTATTAAAGATGCGAGGTTAATATAAATGACAAGTGACACTGTATGCATTTAAATAATGTACCTGCACTTATATACCTTGTAGCCAACAATAAATTTTTGTGTGGGCACACATAAACAACCAGTAAACAAATCTGAAAGAGTTGTATATGCAAAACTGTATGCAACATAGTTAGAATGAGTGGAAACAAACCTCTTTGACAAAAATAAGCTTTCCAGGAAAGGTGGAAAGCCTGAGTGAGATTAAATGAATAGAGGCCACAAACCCTGAGGCGCACAGCTGCTCAGTCATGCCCTGTGTGATCACCAGGAGTTAAAAGACTGGATATGGATTTAAACCGATTAACAGGTATCAATTGCCTCTTCTCTTTAGGAAGCAAATAGACCTAATTACCTTACTTATCTTCCATTAAGAAATGTTACAAGCTAATTCCTAGTCTATGCTGGCCAGGGAAAATTATTTTTCTGAACCTTAGATTATTTCTCATTTCACATTCGACTATTCTTTAGTAATTCTGAGAGCCTCTAATAATAATAAATTAAACTCCAATTACATTATCAAAATATATTAATACTTTTTTCCCACTCAACCTCTAATAACTGACAGACTATCTCAATATAATGGGGTTTATTTCTCTAGCTTTCTGCTAGCACAGAAACTACAATGGAAATAGGAAAAAGATGCAGCATAAGGTGGTTGTTGGTTTTTTTCATAAATTTACTTTGTTATTAATTTTAGAACAATATTTATATAATAAAGTCTGAAAAAAGTAAAAGTAATTTTCTTTTGAAATAATTATTTTGTTTACTACATATATGCATAAAACTACATGTAGACATTTTTAGAGGAGAATATAGGCTCATTAAAATAAAACCTACTGAAATATAAGGCAAAGACATGACAAACTGGAATAATGACACATACAGTAGGTAACCTTTTAAAAAACTTTAAGTATTAAATATAAATGAAAGCAGTGTTTCTCAATGTGTGATCCTTTTTATATGTATATAAAGTTTCTCTAGTTTTTAAGTATTCTATATTTTATTTATTTTATTTTTGTGCTTTAGAAAAACCTGGGATAAGGTTAAAAATATGAATAACTGGTCCCTGACCTACTCAGCAATAATCTCTGGGTATGAAGACTTGTAACTGGTACTTTACAGGTACGCAAGGTGATTTTTAATGTACACTAACGTTTTGAGAACCACTAGAGGTTGAACCTATTGTGCTATATATTTCTGATATTATTAAATGTTCTGAAATTGTACCTTTTTTATATGTCAACTAGTGCTATTACTAGTAATACTAATACTAGAAAAAAGTTACACAATGCACAGGAACCTTCCTAAGTGCCTTAAATACATTAACTCATTTAATTCTCACAAAAAGTAACTGTGGTGTTATTATCAGCCCCATTTTATAGATGAAAAAATTGAGGCACAGCAAAGTTAAGTAATTGGCCTGAGATGACACAGTATATGATTGATCTGAGTCATGGTCTCAGGTAATTTGGCTTGAAAGCCTATATCCATAATAACTATTCTAAACTGTTTCTCTACTTAAGTATTGACAGGACTATAACACAGTATTTAACATGATCATGTTTTTAAAAGGTAGAAAAAAATATGGTTAACTTATACTTGCAATAACATGCTCTTCAAAGAACATAGGAAATAACATTTATTCATATATTCTCCCATTACAAATTTATGAATCAAGAAATGGAAAGAAAATTTCAAATTTGTTTTTGGGGTAGGAAGTGTAATTTAACATGATAATTTGAACTGGTATCCCAGCTTTACTCAACTGAACAACTAACTGAAACTGTAAACAAGCAATTCAAAATCAACAGGAAAAAATTATGCTTCTTTTTATAAATAAAAATAAACAAAAATTAATACAAATTAAAACAAGTAATAAGAAGTACATCATATAAAATGAAGAAAGCACAGGATATAATTCTTATCTATAATACCATGTACTTCCAGAGAAAACCAAAGCTATTATTTTAATATGTTTCCTTCCAGTGTTATTCTATTAATTTTATATTAATATATGAAATATTTTACAATTAATTTTTTTGCTTATTATAAACATTTTGCTCTTTCACAAGTTAAGAAAAACATTTTTAATTTTATAAATAATATAATAGCTTATGAATGTGTTACAATTGGCTGACCTTCCTTGTGAGAAGTTTATTTATTTCCAAATTTTTAGGATAATCAGAATTTAAAATTTAGCCTTGTTGTGTATATACCTTTATTTACGTATTAAATTATTTCCTTAATATAACAACCTTACATATGGTATCTGGGAACCAATGTGTTTGAAAAATTTTAAGAGTTGATTTATCTCTTCAAAAATAAATTGTTTAAAAGGTTTCTTTAAGATAATTATAATAATTCTAAAAACATTTTGACATCTTATTAATAAATATGCTAAATTCCAACTTTTTCATCACTAACTTACCGTGCTTTTGTATTTTGATTATAACATTATCCTTCTAAAATCCTACTTTAAAATTTTCTGTAATCCTTTAATATACAGACTCTGATATTAGGTATAAATATACTGTCAAATATCTGATTTTCTACAATGTCACATTCCTAGTAATATTGCCTTTTAAAATATGCTTATTTATGCCTTCAATTTGGTTCATTCTGACCAAAACCTACTTTTTAGAAAATTTTTTAAGTTTTTCAAATTTTTTTCAGAGACAGCATCTCACTCTGTCACCCAGGCTGGAGTGTAGTGCTGCGATTATAGCTCACTGTAACCTTAAACTCCTGGGATCAAACGATCCTTCAGTCCCTGCCTCCTGAGTAAGTAGGATTACAAGTGTGTACCACCATGCCCAGCTAATTTTTTTTTTAATTTTTGGTAGAGATGGTGGTCTCACTATGTTGCCCAGACTGGTTGCAAACTCCTGGCTTCAATGATCCTCTGCCTTGGCCTCCCAAAGCACTGGGATTACAGGCATGAGCCACCATGCATGGCCTAAACCTACTTTTAAAAATCTGACACCTAGTCAAAACTCTATTTTCATTTTGGATTATACCCCTTTGGGGATTTTGACCTAAAACTTATATTTAAATATGTGTTAATTCTCAAAACAACTTTAAATTTTAGTCTCAGAAAAATCTTCAAATTTTAATTCTTATTTATCCATTAGCCAAACGTTTCAATGGTTTAAATATAATTTGGAAACATAAATAATTCTAAATTTTGACATGTTAGATAATCAAACATATTGTATCATTTTAGGACCAAGTCCTGAGAAATGCCTTCTAATAAGTACCCTCAATTTGAAAACAAGAATATTTCTTTTTTTGACACAACTTTCAAATAAAACTTCATGGAAAAATCCATGTATTTCTAGTTTATTGATGGAATTAGTAGGATGCAATTAACTAATTCTTTTAAAATATAGGGATCTTCTTCTAGATTGACCAATTCTTCCCCATTTAACTAGGACCTTCCCAATTTTACCACTGAAAGTCCCCCTAAATCAGTCCCAGGTAAGCCAGGACGGCTAGTCACTCTTTCTCTTTAATAAGTCAGATGGAACAGACTGAAAGAACAATATCCCATCCAAAAAAATCCATCATGGTAACTGGTACCAAAATTACTAATAAATAAAAATTTAAAAAGTATATCCAAAATGTCCTAACGTATAAACTTTTTTAAGACAAAGAATGCATTATATCCTTAACTACAGTGAAAACATATGGAAAGAAAAAGAAAAAAAAAGTATCAGCCATTCTTGGTCAACTTATTAACCAAATAAGAAACAAGTTTACTGAAAGACAATATGTATGAAAGAAAGGAATTGCCACACTCTTATATTTGATGTGTTGTAGTTTTATTGCAAGAATAGAATACTATACCCACTGTGAAAATGCAGACAGAAATTCAATGCAAAGAGGAAAACTATAGGAAATTCTCTACTTGACTGTTTTTTTTAATGTGGTTTAATTTTAAAACCACAAGAATAATAATTGTTAAATGGTAGAAGTCCAAGAGGAAGGTAGTCCAAAACAATGCATGGAAATAAAATTATTTTAATTCAACAAATATTTATTAACTACTCTGTTCTCAGCCCTATAGGTTATAGATGGAAGCAAAAATTTTAAAGTACTTAAAGGGCTTGCAATAAGTATGGTAGCACAAGGAAAGAAAGAACAGAACCAAAGAAGTCCAACAGAGAGTTATATTGTAGATTTGCCAAAAGTTTTGTAAGTCATCAACTACGTGATCAACTAGAGACATATAACATCAATAAACCTCCCAAGTATACTATGAAAAGCGACAGATCTGTGTCAATACCATATTTGATGTTTAACACATAGAAAGCACAACATGTCAGTAAAGGTAAATTCCTATGTAATCTTGTCATCTTCATTATTTTCAATTGTCTTTGACCTGATTTTCAACTGGAGGTAGTTTTGAGACTGAAAAGGTACAACTGTAGGATTAAGGATTGTTAGTCAAAAGTGTATGTGTCCTTGTTAGTATAGAAGTGAGAAAAAAAAAAAGGAAAGCAAAATAAAAAAGGTGTATGTGTGGATTAAATTATAAGATTCAAAAACCAACTAGATATTTCTCCAGCAAAAATTGTCTAATCAAGCCAGGTGAAGTGACACACCTATAGTCCCAGCTACTCCAGAGAATGAGGCAGGAAGAATGCTTGAGGCCAAGGAGTTCAAGGCTTGTAATGCACCATACTTGTGCCTGTGAATAGCCATTGCACTCCAGCCTGAGCACCATAGCAAGACCCTGTTTCTAAAAAAAAATTAATTAAAGATAAAAAATTGTTAAAGTGTTTAATCAGAAGTATAGTGCTTTTAAGAAATGTCTGCATATATCTGCCAATGCAAATACACATAATATTAATATATTATATACTAATATATTTATATAGACATATATATAAATTTAAAATGATTATTTTAGATTTACATGACTAAAGGACATTATGAAAAGAGAAAAATAAAAGAATAAATAATGATACAGAAAATACTTAAGGAATTGAGTGTTTTTACTGGCTTTTCCCTTCATAAACTTTTCACTTGGCAAACTATAAGCAGACCATTTTTTTCTAGTGTTTTATTTGTTTTGCTTCAACCCAATCATTACAATGCACTATATGTTCATATGCATAGCCAAAGTCAATATTATGCCAATTTCCACAGTTCCCATTTCCCTTTATAATACTTTTGAGCCATAATGCACAAAATACTGCTTTAACTGTAATGTACAGCAAGTCCTCTTTCTGAACTATTACCACTATACATACATAAGCAATACAAATGTGGCCTTCAAGCTTAGAAATGTTCACTTCTGTTTGCAAAACTGACCCACAAAGTGTGCAAAAGCCTTACAAAACTACAACAGTTGTAGATTTTGCATACAAAAAATAATTTGAAAAGGGTCAGGAATAGATGAATTAAAATTCTTATGAAAAATAAGATGCATAGGGGATAATCAAGATGACCCTGCCTTCTTGTATAATTCACAAAATCAATACTTGGTTTGACTTAGTTCCACATAGTTGTATTGATGTGTTTAAGAATTAGTAAAAACAAATAGTACTTTCTCAAAAAATCTCAAAAGCACACAAGTAAGATTTTTTTTTTTTGAGACAGAGTCTCACTCTGTTGCCTTAGCTAGAGTGCCGTGGCATCAGCCTCGCTCACAGCAACCTCAAACCCCTGGGCTCAAGCATTCCTCCTGCCTTGGCCTCCCAGAGTGCTAGGATTACAGGCGTGAGCCACCACACCTGGCCATGTTTTTATAATAATCTTATTTATATTGAATGTCAGGTTAGCATGATAGCTAAAATGTATTTATGTTCCAATTTCATAAGCTGTTTTAAATCTCACAATCCTCACAACATTCTGAAGTAGGCACTATTATTATCCATAAGTTGTAGATGAGGAAACTGAGGCACAGAAATTAAATAACTTGTCCAAGATTTTACAGGTACTGATTAGGGGAACAGAGATCCAGAGCCCTGCAGTCTGCTCAAGAATTTGGTCATTTAACCATGAAACTATGCTGTAAAACAGTACAATGACATAAATTTTTTTTACTTCTCCACCCTCAGTTACTGGGTCAGTTTCTTCATCCATAAAATGAAGTTAATATAGCATGTTAAAGCTGGAATAAGAACAGATAAATTTGTCAACCCACACATTTTCCAAACAAAGGAAAACTAATCACTGGAGTGAAAATACTTGATCTAAGCTGACAACAAATAATCCCCCCTTACTAGAACCAAGGCCCTGTTCTTCTGAAACCCATACACACGCGGGTAAGGGTAAAACTTTGTAAAAGGGACTAAGGAAAAGGTGTTCTTAGCCCATTCACAATGTGCTTTTAAGTGTCCGTAAGTTCTTGAAAGTGGATACAAATTTCTCTGGGTATGAATGGAGATATAAAAACTACTAAGTCTTACAAGAGGGTTTAATCTTGTCAAGAAATACAAGACATAATTTTCTTTACTTTTTTTAGATGAATAAAGATCAGAGGGGTAAATAACTTCCACCATATTTTCCAAATAATTCGTAGAGAGCTGAGAATCAAACTCAAAGCTATGAATTCCGGAACCTGCTGTCCTTCCATGGCGTTACCATGCAACGCTGCTTCTCTACCTTCTCATTTTAAACTTTCTTTTCACAACTACTGTCGACTTGATGCTATACTCAGCACAGGCAGAGTAAAGTAACACCTGTTGTTATTATTCCTTGCCCATGCAGGAAGTTCAAATTATTTTCTGTTGAGAAGTATTTTAGCAGAAATTAATATTATTAAGAAAGAGAACAGCAATATGTGGCACTAGTCATTAAGCACTTAGCATTGCATACATGCGATCTCTTTGTACCTTCTATATGTTACCTTATAATGCTGATGATGGGAGGGTGGGTATAAAGAACTAACCCTATCCTTCAAAATCTTATGATCTAGGAGCTTAATACTTCAAAAGATTGGTTTTCAAGTTGAGAGGGGCTTACATACGTTCAAAAGCACAGGGTCCAAGAAGTATGTGATGAAATACCAAAAAATATATATACAGTAAATTTCCAAGGAGAAATGAAAATCAGAACTTAAGTGAAGTCAGTAGATTCTTTTCACAGAGATGATATTTTGGATGGACATAGGGCTAGATATTATTTGGGTTGGTCGGAGGTTCTAAATCTCTGAAATTATCTGGAGTTTTGTGTTTATAAACATATTTGCATTTCCCTGGAGAGAAGATCCATCCAGAGAAAAGGCCATCAGATTCTTAAAGAGGATCATCAATGCAAAACAAATTTAAAAATAAAAAACAAAATAGTGGGTATATTAGTTTCCTAGGGCTGCCATAACAAAGTACTACAAAATGGGTGGCTTATATAAGAGAAATATATTGCCTCCCAGATCTAGAGGTTGGAAGTCCAAGATCAAGGTGTCAGCAGCGTTGGTTATTCCTAAGGGCAATGAGGGAGAATCTGCTCTGTGCTTCTTTCCTGGTTCTGGTGGTTTGCTGGCAGTTCCTTGCCATTACCCATCTCTATCTCTGTCTTTATCTTTACGTGGTGTTCTTGTGCCTCTGCCTCTGTGTTCAAATTTCCCCTTTTTATAAGGACACAGTCATATTGGATTAGGGCCCATCCTAATAACCTCATCTTATCTTGATCACCTGCAAAGACCTTATCTACAAATAAAGTCACATTCACAGGTACTGGGGGTTAGGACTTCAACAACATTTTGGGTAATATGATTCAACCTGTAACTGTAGGATAAGCAGAGACAAGTGGAAGTGACATTTCAAGTGGGGTATAGAGGGGAGAAAAGGGAATAGTGTGGCAACAAGAAGCTCAGCATGATTTGTATGAAGGGCTCAGTTAAAGACCAATGGAAAGTAGGAGTTGAGCTTTGGTCAAATTGTAGAAATCTAAATATGTTCAAAAAGCCTTATGGTTTCTAGCCTATTAGCAACACAGAAGTTCTCAAAAGACTTTGAGAAGCAAAGTAACATGATGAATATGTCGTTTAGGAGCATTAAACTCATAGGGCTAGGTAGGATGAAACATAGTGAGAGCAGACTCAAGACCTGATGCTATCCCCATAATATAGGTATGAGACAACAAAGTTAATAAAAATGAAAAAGAAATGAAAAATTCAAGAAGCATTATGAAGGAAGAATCCAAACGATTCAGTCCAATGTCTCTAAGGTTTGGGATTAAGAGATAAGAAGAAAGCCAATTTAGAGTTGTTTTCATTTTAAAATTGTCTTTGACTTTGAGAAGGCAACTAATACTGTCAATTTCTGTTTTTTCATACATCAAATACGACTTATAATTCTAAGAGTTTTTGGTTTTGTTTTTGTTTTTTTTGAGACAGAGTCTCGCTCTGTCACCCTTGTAGTACAGAGTGCAGTGGCATAAACATAGCTCATTGCATCCTCAAACTTCTGGGCTCAAGTAATTCTCCTGCCTCAGCCTCCTGAATAGCTGGGACTACAGGTGTGCACCACCAAGCCCGGATAATTTTTCTATTTTTTGTAGAGACGGGGTCTCGTATTTGCTCAGGCTGATCTCGAACTCCCGGCCTCAAGCAATCCTCCTGCCTCAGCCTCCCAGAGTGTTAGGATTACAGGCGTGAGCCACCGCGCCAGGCCTCCAAGATATTTTATAAACCAACTTGAGGCTCAACAGATGACATAAACAAAGAGTGTCATGGTAAATTTATTTCCCATACTCATGAGGTTTACTATTTCAAAAATTATGTTTAAAATTATAATTGATAATTATATTATGTACTATATACTTGCTGAAATTTTCTTAAAAGAGTTTCATTTGATCATTTATAAATTATATTCAATGAGTTCAGGAAAATGCTACCAAACATAGTTACTTTTAAGATTTAATGCTGAATTCCATGCACATTTATACAGAAATAACCATCTTTTGATGGTAACATGCAATCTGATGTAATGTAGCAACATTAGAACAAATCCTGAAGGTTGTTCAGACCACTTAGTTTCATTTCTGCAGATCATTCTAAGCCTGTTTTATAAATTGATGAAATACTGAGGCCTTTCCTCCTCCTTTGCGCAAAGAAAAGTTCTTTGGGGGACGTTCTTTAGTGGGAAAATCCCTCATACACCAAATGAGTCTCCAGATGATTACCATTCCAAGTCCAAGTCCAAGCCATCTAAGTAATTTGTCTTCTTTAAGCATGTTCATTCATTTAGAAAAAAAAGAACAAAAGAGTAAAACATGAAATCTTTGTTATAGGAAGTATTTTTATTATGAAAGCCACTGTTATAGAGAAAATATCTACTCCTACTTATAGAAAATATTAATAATATTTAATAAGAATAACTTTAAAAAATAATTCCCATTACCATACAAAGTATAATGGAGCAAAATTTCATTATTCTTACACTCTAATCGAGTGTTGTTAAAGAGAACTTTCTGCAATGACAATTAAAATGTTCTCTATGTACTCTGATACAGTAGCCGCCAATCACATAAAGCTTCTGAGCACTTAAAATTGAATTTTACTTCATGTTATTTTAATTGATTTTATTTAAATAGCAACATGCAACTGATGGCTACTGTGTTAGACAAAACAGTTCTAATCTACTGTTAAGTGAAAATAAATAGAAAGAGGAAAATCACAATATATAACAATGGCTCTTAAACATCGGTGTACGTCACAAAGAAAATCATAATTTATATCTACAGATCTTTAACTGCTGGGTACATCAACGTGAACTAGAGAGGTGGGGGCTTGTTAATTCAGATGCAGGAGCACCCACTCCTGATCTATTAAATTAAATCTCTTAAGATTCTACTTTTAACAAGCACCAAAGGTAATTCCTATGCACATTAAAGTTTGAGAACACTTCATCTCTTTCTGCTTACAATCCGAAGTTGAGTCACTGCTTTTCTCTAACTGGAAATATGAATTTGTACTGTTTAACCATTGAGTTCTAATATTAAAACATATTGCTTTAATTTAAATGCCATTGACACCTCTTAATCAACATTTCTTATGAAGTCCCATCTCCTTAGAAATGACTGGAAAATAAATTATTTCACATTTTAAATACCACTAACTATCAATTAACTTCCCTGGACAAATGCTACACTTCATCAGATCTGGTCTTTCTATAGATTCTAAAGTCAATGAATTATTTGCTTTAATTATTGCACAAAACTCTTTTGTTATTCTGTAGCTCTAAATCCATGTCCTAATACTTGTTACATACACATCTGTGCAACATTATTCTTATTCTCAATTTCCTCATCTGTAAAATGAAATAAAACTGGAATGAAAACTCATACCTCACAGGCTTGTTATGACGGCCAAATGTAAAGCACCTAACAGAGTGTCTGGCACATATGTAATAAATGCTAGGTATCCAGTTCCCTTCCTTTTCCCAATGACTGTTTTTCTATTTATTTCCCTTTTAATCCACTCCATCTGTCAATATTGCGGATAGTTGCCCCAAACCACTTAACCACTACTTGTATGTTTAGAGCAAGAAGAGCCTTAGATCACTGCCTCCCTCAGTCAGGGAAAATCTAAGAACATGTGACTCACCGGCTTCTCATCAAGTCAGCCTTGTGAGGCTGTTCTGCTATGACCTAGTGACCCTTTCCCACCTCCCCATGCCCACCCTATCCTTAAAGCTCAGCTATTGTCTTATTACGCCAAGCCAACCCCTGCTCCTATAATGCCAAGCCAAGCCTAGTTCCTGCAACTAAAACCTTGCTTCCCTCCTCATGACTTTATTTTCAGGTTCTGCCTTACAACTTACTCCTTCTTTCATTCCAACAGAGAAAGAAAGCTAGGCACTGAAGTCTTCCCTAATCTAGTCAGAACTTGGGAGTGAGGGTATCCTTGAGCTGGACATATAGTATTTGATATATCTTGTTAGAACAAAAAAAATTAATCATGACCCTCCTTCATTAGTGGTATTATATATTATAGCTCTAGGGTCGGTCCACATTTTTTAGTATTTTTTAATTTTAAAAATTTAATCCTTTGCATCAATATGAATAAGCTAAAAAAACTGAATCTAATAAAAATATTATGATATTATATACAGTTAAGTGATTTCTTCATCTTATAAGAAAAGATGGATAACTAGTCTTGAATTAGTGTAAAATTGAATGGTATCTTAAGAAAGAGATACAGAGAGAAACATTTGAATTTTCTCAAACTGGCCATAATTACGTTCACAATTCTTCTGAAGTTTACCTGCTCTAATCTTCTAAAGATGAACACATCACAAACTTGCAAGTCATTTTGAAGTTAGAATGGCAACCAAATGACCTTTCTTATTTAAGTTTAAGAAACTGGGAGTGGAAGGAAATCAATATTTCATATTTAACAGTTTATTTTTAAAGTTATATTACAGAAACATCAAAAGATCTTCTGAGAGTTTTATTTATCTCGTTGGAATGTCTATGTGATTTAATTTTGAAGACAAACAACTTTGACATGTCAATTCATAAGAACCTTGAATACTAAAAACATACTCAGGTCACAAGAGTCATAAAATGGAAAGCATGTTGCTGTGTGGTAACTGCACAAATAAATTCTTAAATAAAATATAGATTTTCTTTCATAGAGATGGGGTTCCTAGTATGTTGCCCAGGCTGGTCTTGAACTCCTGGCCTCACATGATCCTCCCACCTCGGCCTGCTGAAGTACTGGGATTACAGGCATGAGCCACTGCACCCAGCAATATAGATTTTTAAAATGACAAAATAAACTATTTGATCTTTAAGAAAAAACAATTAAGGTAGTAAGAAGAAGCTAAAGAATCAAGTTTGGACAAACTTTAATCTTCTTTCTTTTTTAGGAGCTGTTTTTAGGTTGATTCAGTAACAATAACAAAAAAGTATGAGTTTTTACATCACAGAAGGTGCAATGCATCTTTCTTGACTGACAAGTTTCATTCACATGATATATCAGTAAATTTTATTTACATTTCATTACTGGTAGGAGTAAATAAAAATGAATTTTATAACAGGCATAACTCGGTGCCAGTGTTTTATATATTTTATCTTAATGAATCTTCATGACATTTCTATTTTTAAATATTTACCAGCAAAAAAAGAAAACTAAGAAAGTAAAGCTCAGAATGATTGACTACTTTGAGTTTTAATTTTTGGCAAATGACTTAAGTCTGTTTCACCCTGTCCAAAATCATCTGAATTTTGTAAAGCCAAAGTACGCAAGAGTGGATCTCAAAACCTTATCATATTAAGCATTGCTCTATGAACTAATAACTACTCTTTTTCACACAGTGCACTCTTCCTAAAATATAAGAAGATAATTGTTACTGATATAATGTACATTTTCTTTAAGACAATTACTGCATTCCTCACAGCTTTGTTTCCCCAAGTTAAATGACTGCTAAAATTATACTATTATTATGAAAGCTCAGATATTAAAATCAGGTTCCTACATTCATAAAGGATGGAGGAGAATGTGGTAGAGCATAGCACTACAAGTCTGCAAACTGAAAGGATATCTAACTTCAATTTCCTTTTCCTTGTAACTACTTTGAATCACATATTGGTTCAATTGCTAATTACTTGGCACAGAATGTTGGAAACATGATAGCACAGTAAGATTGACCATAACATATTTTATCCTGACTCTAGATCGGGCTATTTTAAAATGCCTATAACCATAGCAGAATCAAATGAATCTATGGTGAACTCCACTTCCTGGACATTCTTAGTCAATCCACATGAGATGTACAGTATCATTTGTGCATGTCTATTCAATGCGCATGTGTTACACTGAAACAGCAACCTATTGTGATCTATCTGGGAGAGCCACATGTGGAGATTTTAAGCCCTCATATTTTCTGAAGTTTGTCTTTCAAAAAACCCAGAAGCCAAACATATGAAAATGATTATTTTATATAAAAATCATATGGACAGAAACTTAATTTTCCATTGCACATAAAATTTAAAATAAACAAAAATTGAAATATTTGGTGTTTGCAGACAGACTTAAATTACTATTATTAAATGTTGCTAAACGTGCATCGAGTTATGAGTAAAACATATTTCACAAAAAAACAAGAAGATAGATAAATATGCTTTTCATTTGAAACTTTTGCTGTTTTTAAATGCAATCGTTTTGGATACATAGGAGAAAGAGAATGACCTATAAACGGTTATTATGCCAGTTTATATTTTAAAGCTTATTTTATTTCTCAAAGTGAGTTTAGAGAAAGGAGCCAAAGGATAAAGATAAAAACTAAAGATAAAAAAACTAATAATAAAATATAAAAGATATAAAAAATATAAAAGATAATAAAAGATAAAAACTAAAGATAAAAAAAAAGAAATAGTAAGCTATACACTAAGCACCTCAATAGAATTTTTTCTCATTATACTCACTTAGAATATGGTAAATACTGCATGAATGAATGAAGTACATGCATCAATGATTTTTTAGAACTGATAATAATATCTTCTTCACAAATTAAATAATTGAGAAAAAATTACTAAACCCAGTGCATGGAACATATTTGCTCACTTAATGGTGGCTCCCTTCTGCTTTCCTTCTCTGATGTTGGATAAACAGACCAAAATATTTTCTGACTAATAATAACACCACACTGCATGATGATATGAACAGCTCTTTTATCATTAATGTCCAACCTTCAAACTTTGAACTATATCTGTCCCTTCCATTGTTAAAATATATTAAAGTGATATTCCCTTACACTTGTAAGGAACTAAAAGCATAACTGTTGTTTAACTATCACTTCCCCAATGCTGAAAACTGAGTATAGGTTAAGAAGTTTAGAACTCAAATGAATTGCCCAAGGATTTTAATATTAAAATAATATACATCATAAATAACCATAATAGTAGAACATTTAAGTAACTATTAAAATGACCAAAAAAAAATCTTTGCAGAGGTAATAAACAAATCATCTTCCAGAAATGTTACAATCCATCTCATTTCATCCGCAAGAAATGGATGCTTTTATCTTCCTGTTTACCATTAGGACACTAATAATGATAAAATCAATAGACTCACCCAAGGTTATTTAGTCAGCCAGTAACAAAGCTAGGATTTGAATCTAGGTCATTTGATTGGAAAGCTCTTCTCGCCATAGCTGATACCTCTGGGTGTTTATGGTTGGTATACATTTGCAGAAAAAAAAAAAATACATCATTGTATTCTCAGATGCAAGAACAAATGGAATTAAGAGTACAAAAGCAGGTCCCAGATTTGGTGCAGACTAGAATCACCTGGGAAGTTGCTACAAAATATGTCCAGGACTTAGCTCAGAGATTCTGATTTGGTACGTCTAAAGTATGGATCAGAGACCACCACGCTGTAACACAAAAAAAAATGACAGAAAACTGGTGATGCACAGAAAAAGAAGTCCTGATGCAGACCTCAAAAGTGTTAAATGGGTAAAGAGGCCAGGCCAACAATACTGCCTGGCCCAGGAATCCTGATATAACTCTAACCTGCTTAACACAAAACAGACTAAAAAGACTAGAGATCCAAGGGACAAACAGAAGAGGTTCTATGACAGTAGAATGGGATAAACAGAAAAAAATCTAATGCTTTTGTACCAACATTTTAAATCTTTTAAAATGTCACAAAAGCTATTAAACACATTCCTTATCATAACAAGGAACATGACCATTGTTCATATGAGTTAATTCTCATACAACTGATTATAATTCACAGTGTAATTTTTAAGATTCCTTTTACTTCTTGCATCAACAAAGGCTTACTTTGAATATCATTCAAGTGGTGTCAAAAGCATACCTTTGAAGGTCTCCTAAATAAACAGGACAGTTCCTTCAACATTTGTGCTTTGAACACCAGGTCAGTGCTACACAGCATAATCACAGCATCATCTCTTTCATGAACATGAAGAATGGATCTACAGGTTTACCTTAAAATAGCTTAAGAAGTTTTCATTTTGAGAATTTTCCAATGTAATAATTATAGTAATGATATTATAATTTAAAAGTAAACAACATATGTGGTCCTGGCCAGGGATGAACTAACTCAAGTTGCATTATAAGCTCACTAACATGTAAAGGAATTTGACAGTGGCTGACATTCCTAATTTCATTCATGATCCAATATCTTTCATAGGTCGATTCAAAAGATAATCAAAATCATCCATTCTCCTCAATTGTTAAGTAACAAATAGAAGTTTTCTTCAGCTGCATATTAACTGCCCATGGTGGCAATTTTTTGGTGATAATGGGGGGGGGGGTCCTTGGCCAATACACCTTTCCTCCTCCATTCTTCAGGTAACAAGTTCCTTTCCTAGATCATAGTGGTGAGCAGAGGCCCCAGGCTGGTGATACCAATTACTGGTCCTAGAATATACAAAACTAATGTTGGGACAACTGGAATCCTTCCCTGGGATTTTCCTATCTGGAGCTGGCAGGGAAAAGCTCTCAGATTGTGAGATGCCAAGCATCATGTTTGCTCTTGCAAAGAAAAGATTTGTCTGTAAAGTAGAAAAATGAAACCACCACACAAGAGGAAGCAGAGGAAAGAGAACCAAAACATACTGATGGCATTTTGTCATTAGTTCCATTTGGTTCTTAAGTCTAATCCCACCTATGCATTTTCTATGGTTTGAGTATATGAGTCAATGAATTTTTCTTTTGTTATTGAATGGTTTTCTTTCACTTGCAATGAAATAGTCCTAATACACTAATTTCCCTGTTAAATCCAGCTTTTCCTCCCCTGAACTATGTCACCATGGAGACCTTGGTAGGAATTTTACACTATCTCCCTCCACTTCTCCATGCCTTCTCTTTACCTCCTCTTATTCCATGAAGGCTTGTCAGACCAAGACAATCTATGTCCCCTTTATTTAAAAAGAAAAACACTACCTGTGATATGTCTTCTCCTTATCTATAAGTAATATTCAAATTATCTATTTTAACCTTTTACATATGTATATCTTCTTCTCTAACTAAATTATTAACTGCTTGAAGGTAAATTTATTTGCAATTACACATTTTTATATATTTTCAAGCACACATATAAGTATAATAAAGGCAGTTGAAGGGGTTCTGGCTGACTTTTCATATTTTACAGTGAGAACTAAGGAGGTAGTGCTAGCTAAAGAATTTGGTTCACTCAGATAAAACAGGTTACATAAATATCAGGTATTTATCATCTATAGGTTCTCTGAATTGTTCTAAAGTATTTATTCTGAAAAATAATATGTGAAGTGGACATGTAGTACACTTATATTTAGTTTCTTTTAAAATTATTTTTAAAATGTTTATTGTCTATTATACATTCCTCACAAAATATATAACCAGTATGGTACAAATTAGGTTTAACAGAAATTTATGAGACTGAATAGATGAGCTACCAAAATGAAACTAAGTATTCACCAAATCAAAAGCATTTTTCTTAAAGCAAAATACACTTCCTGTTTTAAATTTAAAGAAACATAGAATCACTAGAGAATAATTTTTCAAAAACCAAGTTAAACATAAATTACTTTTTTCAAACATTACAGGCATTCTATGTTATATTTACATCATGGGCCAATATAACAATTTTTATAAGTATATAAATAAAGTCCACAGTAGTGAACTCTCTTGAAACGTAACAGTAAATGAATGTGTTTCAACAATGGCAAAGAGAGAGAGAGACAGAGAGAAAGAGACTGAAAAAAGGGATTTTCCAATCTGATTCAGAACTTTAGACTTAGGAAATTAAAAAAAAAAAAAAAAAGACTTCTTTCTTGATGGAATGTATTTCTATTGAAAACTGAACCAAAACTCATGGTAGCGGCTGTGGATTCTTTAGACAGATGGTGTCAACAGACCAGTCAATTAATCAGCTTGGCAATGGAAGAAGGATAGATAGTTTTACAAAATGCCACCAAACTCAATATATGAAAAAAAAAAAGAGAAAGAGACATGAATCTGTACTGTGATACTTGATCCTGGTTACTGCATGGTTTGTAAAATAGGCTACTCTTGTCACCAGCAGTTTAGAGTTTCCTCGTTAGATTTTCATAGAAATGGTTCTCAGAACACAAAAGCCAAATCCCAGAAGGGACAGCTGGGTTTAACAGGTGAAGAGATCACATCTAATGGTTTTTCTATCAAAGCCCCACTGCTGATTTTCTTTCTTGTTTTTATACCTAATATAAATTAAAAATATATATTCTGATTTTTAAAAGATATGCTATTTGAGAATGTCTTCATAACCTAGGATAAACAAATATTGTACCAAGAATAAAGAGTCCTATTTATAAATACAAATATGATAATTTAATTTTTGGTGGCTCAAGGTAGAATTTTATATTAGATTATATTTAGTCAAGTTAAAACTAGTATTCAATAATTTATTCCCAAGAGCCAAAGACCATGTCTACTAATGCCACCAAATTAAATCAGAAGCAGAAAGTTCAATTTGATTAGTAATTTTCCTGGTGAGTTTGGGGCCCTTCTAATGTAAATTAGAATTTTCATTAGCATGGGAATGAGACCAGGATATGGGGCCCTGCAGAGAAGATAGCAGGTTTGAGAATTAAGGAAAGTCGTCCTGCTTCTAAAGTGTGAAGTGTCTAGGACAAGTCTCTTAGATTCAGCTTACTCTTATATCTTTATCTACAAGATAAAGAGATGGTAGCAATTTATATATAAATGAAAATGTCTTTCAGGCCAGCTCTGATAATAAAAGCCAGTAAAATGAACATTCTGGTTTGTTCTGAATATATCATAAGCATGTGAAAGATTATCTCCTATTTTCATGTCTTTGCCTGCATATAGGGGGAATTTGATCAGATAAGATAATTTTTCTAACAATTTTATCATTGGCTTCATAAAAATTAAACCACTATGCCTTCCTGTCCTCTTCAGAGAGAATGTTGAGGGCAAAATGGATAAAGAGAATGAGATTTGGGTCTAGGAGAGACTTCTAATTCTGCCATTTAACTAGTTGTGTAAACTTGGGCCACCAGTTTCTTAACCTTAGTTTCCTGATTTTTTTTAAAAAGGAATAACTACTGAGAAAAAATGAAAGCATGAAAAAGACAGTAGAGTATGACACAAAAGTAAGTTTTTAATAAATGTTTCTTTTCAAAGACAAAATTTTTAGATCACATATTTCTAGCCAGCAAATGAAAGATGTAGGGGTCAAGGAAAAATAGAATTGTTACAGTGCGATTATATCAGCAGTGAAATTAATTTGTCAACCTCTTCCATAGCTCAGTGTGTTCAGCAACCAATATAAAAGGGAACAGGAAAGTCCCAGCACTTAAGGAGTGAATATAATTATGTTTCTATATTCACGTAATATTGCAGACCATTATTTCCTATCAACTTTGATCCTGAAAATTCTTTACCTGGTTTAAGGCAGCACAAAGACCTTGACCCAACAAAGATTTTTTTTAAAAAAAAGCATAAAAATACACAGGTGAGACCAATGTTCTTCTTTTGTTCAATCTGTTTTATTGTTTTGTGTTTTTTATTTTTTATTTTTTAAATTATTATGGGTACATCGTCGTTATATATCTTTATGGAGTACATGTGATGTTTTGATACAGGCATACAATGTGAATTAATCAAATCAGGGTAATTGGGGCGTCCATCACCTCAGGCATTGAACATTTCTTTGTGTTAAGAACATTCCAATTCCACTCTTTTAGTTATGTTAAAGTATACCCTAACTTATTGTTGATTATAGTCACTTTGTTGTGCTATCAAATATTGTTCATTCTATCTTACTATCTAACTATATTTTTGTACCCATTAACCATCCCCACTTTATGACCCCCCTCCCCGCTACACTTCCCAGCCTGTGGTAACTGTCATTCTACTCTCTGTCTCCATGAGATCAATTATTTTTAATATTTAGCTCCCACATGTGAGTGAGAACATGCAGGATTTGTCTTTCTGTGCTTGGCTTATTTCACTTAACATAATGTTCTCCAGTTCCATCCATGTTGTTGCAAATGGCAGGATTTCATTTTTTTGTAGCTACATAATATCCCATTGTGCATATGTACCACAATTTCTTTATCCATTCATCCACTAGGGAGACTATGGAGACTTAGGTGGATTCCATATCTTGGCAATTGTGAATAGTGCTGCAATAAACACAGGAGTTCAGATAGCTTTTCAATAAACCAAATTCTTCTCCTTTGGATATATATCCAGGAGTGGGATTGCTGGGTCATATGGCAGTTCTATTTTTAATTTTTTGAGGAACTTCCATATTGTTCTCCATAGTGCTCACACTAATTTACATTCCCACCAACGGTGTACGAGGGTTCCCCTTTCTCCACATCCTTGCCAGCATTTGTTATTGCCTGTCTTTTTGATAAAAGCCATTTTAACTGTGGTGACATGACACCGCATTGTAGTTTTGATTTGCATTTCTTTGATGACTAATGATGTTGAACATTTTTCATATACCTCTAGGCCATTTGTATGTCTTCTTTTGAGAAATGTCTATTCAGATCCTTTGTCCATTTTTTAATCAGATTATTTGATTTTTTCCTATTGAGTTGTTGGTGTTTCTTATATAGTCTAGTTATTAATCCTTTTTCAGATAGGCAGTTTGCAAATATTTTCTCCCATTCTGTGGGTTTTCTCTTCACTTTGTTGATTGTTTCTTTTTCTGTTCAGAAGCTTTTTAGTTTGATGAAATCCCATTTGTCCAATTTTGCTTTGGTTGTTTGCTTTGGGGGTTTTACTCAAGATGTCTTTGCCCAGACCAATGTCCTAAAGCATTTCCCCAATGTTTTTTTTTTCAGTAGTTTCATAGTTTCAACTCGTAGACTTAGGTCTTTAATCCGTTTTGATTTGGTTTTGTATATTGCAAGAGATAAGGGTCTAGTTTCATTTTTCTATATACTGATATCCAGTTTTCCCAGCACCATTTATTGAAGAGACTGTCCTTTCCCCACTGTATGTTCTTGGCACCTTTGTCAAAGATAAGTTCTCTACAGAGGTGTGGATTTATTTCTAGGTCCTCTATTCTGTTACACTGGTCCATATGTCCGTTTTTATGCCATTACCATGCTGTTTAGGTTACTATAGCTATGTAGTATAATTTGAAGTCAGATAATGTGATTCCTCCAATTTTGTTCTTTTTGCTCAGGATGGCTTTGGCTATTCTGGTATTTTGTGGTTCCATATAAATTTTAGGATTATTTTTTCTATATCTTTGAAGAATGTTACTGGTATTTTGATGGAGATTGCCTTGAATCTAGATTGCTTTGGGTAGTATGGACATTTTAACAATGTTTAATTCTTTCAATCTATGAGCATGGAATATCTTTCAACTTTTTTGTGTCTTTCTACTTCTCTCATCAATGTTTTAAAGTTTTAATTATAGAGATCTTTCACTTCTTTGATTAAGTTTATTCCTAGGTATTTTATTTTATTTGTAGTTATCATAATCAGGATTACTTTCTTGGTTTCTTTTTCAAATTGTTTACTGTTGGAATGCAGAAATGCTACTGATTTTTGTATGTTGATTTGTATCCTGCAACATTACTGAATTTGTTTTTGAGTTCTAATAGTTTTTGAGTGGAGTCTTAGGTTTTTCTAGATCTAAGATCATATTGTCTGCAAATAAGAATAATTTGACTTCTTCCTTTCTAATTTGGATGCCCTTTATTTCTTTCTCTTATCTGACTGCTCTAGCTAGATCTTCCAGTACTATGTTTAATAACAGTGGTGAAAGTGGGCATCCTTGTCTTGTTCCACATCTTAGAGGAAAGGCTTTCAATTTTTCCCCGTTCAGTGTGATACTAGCTGTGGATCTGTCATATATGGCTTTTATCATGTTGAGGTGAGTTCCTTCTATACACAGTTTTTTCAGAATTTTTATCATGAAAGGATGGTGATTTTTATCTAATGCTTTTTCAGCATCAATTGACATGATCATATGGTTTTTGTCCTTTGTTCTGTTGATATGATGTATTACATTGATTGATTTGCATATGTTGAACCATCCTTGCATCCCTGGGATGAATTCTACTTGATCATGATGAATAATCTTTTTAATGTGTTGTTGAATTCAGCGTGCTAGTATTTTGTTGAAAATTTTTGCATCTATGTTCATTAGAGATATCGGCCTATAGTTTTCTATTTGTGTTGTGTCTTTGTCTGGTTGTGGTATCAGGGTGGTACCGACCTTGTAGAATGAGTTTGGGAGTATCCCCCACTTCAATTTATTGAAATAGTGTAAGTAGGATTGCTCTTGGTTCTTCTTTGAACGCTTGGTAGAATCTAGCAGTGAAGCCATCATGTCCTGGGCTTTTCTTTGATGGGAAATTTTTCATTACTGTTTCTATCCTGTTACATGTTCTATCTCTTCATTGACCCACTGGTCATTCAGGAGCATACTGTTTAATTTCCATGTGTTTGTATATTTTCCAATGTTCCTCTTGTTACTGATTTCTAGTTTTATTCCATTGTGGTAAGAGAAAATACTTGGTATGATTTCAAATTTTTGGAATTTTTTGAGACTTATTTTGTGGCCTAATATATGGTCTATCCTTGAGAATGATCCATAAGCTGAGAAGAAGAACATGTATTCTGGAACTGTTGGATGAAACAGTCTGTAAATATCTATTAGGCCCCTTTGGTCTACAGTGCAGGTTAAGTCCATGTTTCTTTGTTGATTTCTGTCTGGATGATCTGTCCAATGCTGAAAGTGGAGTGTTGATGTCTCCAGTGATTATTGTTTAGAAGCTTATCTCTCTCTTCAACTCTGATACTATTTGCCTTATATATCTGGGTGCTCCAGTGTTGGGTGCATATATATTTAGAATTGTTATATCCTCTTGTTGAATTGATCCCTTTATCATTATATAATGACCTTTTTGTCTCTTTTTACAGTTTTTGTCTTGAAATCTATTTTATCTGATAAAAGTATAGCTACTTCTGCTCTTTTCGCTTTCTATTTGCATGGAATATCTTTTTCCTTCCCTTTATTTTCAGTCTATGTATGTCTTTATAGGTGAAGTGTGCTTCTTGCAGACAACACACAGTTGGCTTTTATTTTTTTATCTGTTCAGCCACTCTGTGTCTATTGATTGGAGAGTTTAGCCCATTCATATTCAATGTTATTATTGATAGGTATGAACTTACTATTGCCAGGTTGTTACTTGATTTCTGGTTGTTTTGTGGTCCTCTCTTTCTTGCGTACTTCCTTCCTGTCTTCTTTTGTTAAAAGTGATTTTCTCTTGTAGAGTATTTTAATTTCTTGCTTTTTATCTCTTGTGTATCTGTTGTAGGTTTTTGATCTGAGGTTACCATGAGGCTTGCAAAAAAATTTTATAACTAATTATTTTAAATATATGACAACCCTGCTTACAAACAAAAAAAGAAATAAACAAGCCGAGAGAAATCTATCAGAAATTCTACCCTTTAACTCCATCCTCTCCCTGCTTTATAACTTTTTGTTGTTTCCATCCATATTATTTTATATTATCCATCTCTCAAAAAGTTGTTGTTAGTTTTGATAGGTTTGCCTTTTAGTCTTTCTACCCACAATATAAGTGGTTCACATACAATTATAGCAATAGAGTGTTCTGTATTTGTGTCCTTCCTGAAACCAGTGAGTTGTGTACCTTCAGACGCTTTTTTTATTGTTCATTAATGTCCTTTTCTTTCAGATTGAAGAACTCCCTTTAGCATTTCTTGTAGGACAGGTCCAATGTTGATAAAATCCCTCAGCTTTTGTTTGTCTGGGAAAGTCCTTATTTCTCCTTAATGTTTGAAGGGTATTTTTGCAGGATATAATATTTTAGGGTTAAGGTATTATTCCTTCAGCACTTTGAATATGTCATGCTACTCTCTCCTGGCTTGTAAGTTTGCCACTGAGATGTGTGCTGCCAAATGTATTGGAGCTCCTTTATATGTTATTTTATTCTTTCTTCTTGCTTCTCTTAGGAACTTTTCTTTATCTGTGAACTTTGGGAACTTGATCACTAAATGCTTTGAGGTAGCCTTGTTTGGGTTAAATCTGTTTGGTGCTCTATGACCTTCTTGTATCTGCATATTGATATCTTTCTTGAAATTTGGAAAGTTCTTTGTTATTTCTTTGAATAAACTTCCTACCCCAATCTCTCTCTCTCTACCTCCTCTTTAAGGCCAATAACTCTTAAATTTGCTCTTTTGAGGCTGTTTTCTAGATCTTGTAGGCAGCTTCATTCTTATCTATTCTTCTTTCTCTTCTGACTGTGTGTTTTCAAATAGCCCATCTTCAAGCTCACTCATTCTTTCTTCTGCTTGGCCAGTTCTGCTGTTGAGAGACTCTGATATATTTTTATTATTTCAATATCTCTTTGTTAAATTTCTCTGATAGGCTTCTGAATTTCTTCTCTGTGTTGTCTTGAAGTTCATTGAGCTTCTTCAGGGCAGCTATTTTGAATCCTTTGTCTGAAAGGTCACCTATCTCTATCCCTCCAGGATTGGTCACTGGTACCTTATTTAGTTCATTTGGTGAGGTCATGTCTTCCTGGATGTTCTGATGCTTGTGGATATTCATCAATGTCTGGACATTGAAGAGTTAAGTATTTATTTTAATCTTCACAATCTGGGCTTATTTGAACCCCTCCTTCTTGAGGGCTTTACAGATACTCAAATGGAATTGAGTGTTTCCAACTAAGTCTCTGTTCACTGCAGCTATATCAGCACTAGAGGTGCCCCAAGTCTAGTAATGCTGTGACTCTTAGAGACTAGTGATGGTACCACCTTGGTGAGCTTGGATAACAACACAAGAGAATTCCTTGGATTATCAGGCAAAGTCCCTTCCTCTCTTCCCTCACTCTCTGTACTGGGCTCCTGGAGTCGGGGAACGAGTGACATGGGCACTCCCTCATGGTCACCAGCACCAGGTCACAACTGAAGCCAGCCCAATCTCACCCAAAGCCAGTGATGACTGTTGCCTGGCTACCTCTGATGTTTATTCAAACCCGAAGGGCTTTTTAGTCAGCAGGTGTTGAATCCTTCCAGGACTGGGCCCTTTCCTTCAGGGCCGCATGTATCCTTCTGGCCGAGGGTGGGTCCAGAAATGCCACCCAGGAACTAAGTCCGGGACTCAGGGTCTTCAGGAGTCTGCTTAGCATTTTATTTTATTGTGGCTGAGCTAGTACCCAAGTTGCAAAACAAAGTCCTCCGAGCCCTTC
Source organism: Daubentonia madagascariensis (assembly GCA_023783475.1). NCBI lineage: Eukaryota > Metazoa > Chordata > Mammalia > Primates > Daubentoniidae > Daubentonia > Daubentonia madagascariensis. Next base: position 13,935,839 of record JAKFHU010001684.1, on the reverse strand, counting down.
CCTGTCCTCCCCTCAAGTTGAAGAAGACTCTCCCTGAGCCTTGCTACCTGTGGTTGGGGAAGGGGTGACACAGGCACTGGCTTGGCTGCAGCTGCTGGTGTCTCACCAGGTCATGTGCACCCCAAGTCCACTGGCTCTGAGCCAGCACGGCCACAGGGATTGCCCAAGGACTGGAGCCTTTGTAGCCTGACCACCTTACAAATTTAGTCCGGGCTCCAAGCTGCTTTTTTTTCTTTTCTAGAATATTACAGGGGTACACACGTTTTGGTTGCATAATTTGCTTTTGTACAGTTCGAGTCAAAGTTATAAGTGTGCCCTTCACCCAGATAGTGTGCATTGTACCCTTTAGGTGTGAATTTACCCATCCCCCCCAACCTACTTGATTTCCATTGATCTTTACTTCCACATGTGCACATAAGTGTTGATTGATTAGATTGGTATATGTATACCATGGAGTACTACTCAGCCATAAAAAAAATGCTGATTTAGTATCTTTTGTAACAACGTGGATGGAACTGGAGACGATTCTTCTAGGTGAAGTATCACAAGGATGGAAAAACAAACACCACATGTACTGAATACTAAATTGCAACTAATTGACCAGGCTGCTTTTTGTCAGCTAGTGGTGGGGCTAGTCACAACTTGGATTTCAGGGTGGAGGATTTCCCTCTGGCCAGCCTGGTCTAAATGCTTCCTCTGTTGGCACTGGCAGAATTCTGCCCTGTGCTGTATTCCCCTATGCCAGGGCAGCCCTCTGAGTTTCAATGCAAAACCCCACAATCACCTCACTCTCCCTCCCCCAAGCACACAGATTCTCTCTCCACCAGGGGTGCTAGTGAGGCACTGCCAGGGAATGTGCGGGGGTGGTATAGGCAATGCAATATTGTCTTTTCTGCCCTCTTCAGGGCCACTTTCCTTGATATAATGTTAAAACCAGGTAGTGTGATTGCTCACCTGATTTTTGGTTCTTCTGAAGGTGCTTGCTTGTGTAGATAGTTGTTAAATTTGGTGTTCATGCATAAGGATGATAGCTAGAGGTTTCTATTTGGCCATCTTGCTCTGACCCCTCCTGTTTTGTGTTTTTTTAATACCAAGTTCAATCAGAACTGGTTCTTCATACTAGAGTATGGCATGGATTAAGTGCTGCACAGAACAGACTCAATGCAATACACACGTTAGAATTGCTCCAGCAAGGTGCAGAGGCTTGATATCAAAATCAAAGGATTAACACAAAGTACTGAGAAATAGCAGTGGAAGGAAATTAATGGATCTCCATACACTATGCAACTGGGACCCAGGTTGTCCTGAATAACGAAGTGGAGACAAGAAGAGTCAACTGAAGAATAGAGAAAAAACAGGGGAAGGAGTCATTCAATCATGTAGTTTCCTTAGAATTGTTAGTGCCCATACCTGTCTGGAGCCTGGCCTGAGGCTGCCTCCATTCTGCCTGTGAGTCTTTTGTGCTTATCTGATCAGAAGCCCTTGAGATTGATCAATCCGTCAGGATTGCAGTCTTCTATCTGCCTGGATTTATATGCAGCCTACTTTTTTTCGACAGAGCTTCCTGCTTAAGGCACATGGCAAATCAATTCTTACCTTATGCTTTTTGCTGCCCCAAACGCCTCACCAACTGCAACCAAACCCTTAGCCCTTTTCTATCTCTCTATATCAGCATGTGCCCAATTTTAGTTCTACCCAAATCCTATGCTGATTCTATATTTTCATCAGCATCTAATTGAACCTATACACTTTATACATATAGCTATACCTTTTAGAAGTCTTCCCTCACTTAATATAACCAAGTAAGAGTCTATTCCTGCATTGGATGAAAAGCACACAGGGTAACACTTTATGTAAGAACAGAAACAACTGATCAATTTTCTCCAAAACTTTCTTAGAGACCACTATATGTGGTTACCTGTACCTTCTGTGAATTATAGCAAATCTAACATATACTCCATTACATTTTAACAATAAAGTCAGAACTTTGCCTAACAGCAAGTATTGTTTTTCCTTTAAATTTATTTACACTATCTGAAAAAGTGATTCACCTAGAGCTTTAAAACAACAAAATAAATTAGTATAAAACCATTCCTTTTCTCTTCTAAAATAACCATGGCCTTTGAAGAAGAATATTCCCAACTGTCGACAGGATAAATGCCAAGCCACTTAGCCTGTCAGTTAAAAACTTCCACAGCCAGACCTCAATTTACCTTTTAAACCCCAATTCCCACAATTTCCTCTCTGTTCTAGAAAAACCAGATTATTCCCCAAGATTGAAACGTGCTTTGTTCTTTACTCACATACCTCCCTCTTCCTAGAAGTTCTTCTTTCCTCTTTTTCACTCTCTCCTCTTCAAAATATATTATTAATTTAAAGTACTTATGCTGGTTTGAAATGATTTCTCCCCAAAAAGTTTTGAATCATTTTTCTTTATTCTCTGGAATAATTACTTAGATGGCATGAATTATTTAACTATTTCTATTTTTTCACTCACACTGCAACGTAAGCTCCTTGAGGACAGGAACAGAAATTTTTACATTTTCTTATTCAAACCATAGCAACTAGCAGAGGATCTTGACTCAAGTAGCCAACCTATATATTTTTTTAAAGATTATTCTATAAGCTACATTGAAAAGAAATAAAGGCAATTATTAAAAAGACCAGGAAAAAAACCCAGTTGTTGAGGATGTAGAGAAAATGGAACTCTTATACAATGTTGGTGGGAATGTAAATTAATTAGTGCAACCTCTATGGAAAACAGTATGGATGTTTCTCAAAGAACTAAAAATAGAACAACCATATGCTACAGCAACCCCACTTCCAGGCATCTGCTCAAAGGGAAAGAAATCAATATATAAAAAAGAAACCTGCACTTTTATGTTTATTGAAGCACCATTCACAATAGCAAAGATAGGAAATCAACCCAAGTATCCATCAACAGAGGATTGGATAATAGAAATGTGGTGTGTGCATATGTGTGTGTGTGTGTGTGTGTGTGTGTATGTGTGTATGGAATACTATTCAGCTGTAAAAAAGAATAAAATCATGTTTTTTTGAGCAACATGGATGGAACTGGAGGGTATTATCTTAAGTCAAACAACTCAGACACAGACAAATATCACATGTTCTCGCTAATAAGTGGGAGTTAAATAATGCGTACACATGGGAGCAGAGTATAGAGTGATAGACAGTATAGACTCCAACAGAGGTGGGGCGGGGTGAAAATGGGGTGGATGATGAGAAGTTGCTGGGCGGGTACAATGTGTGTTGCTTCAGTGATGTGTAAACTGAAGGCCCTGACTTCACCACAATGCGATATATCAATGTAACAAAATTGCACTTGTACCCCATGAATATATACAAATAAAAAAGAAATTTCAAAAATGAAATAAAGAAAAGTATAAAGGAAACCAACTATGAGAAAATAAAATCTTTTGATATACTTAGAAACATATACCACAATGTTAGTGTCATATGTTCAAAAGTTCCTTGCTCCTACTAATTAACATATGCAACACTACTCCCGCTAGTAATTATCACTTAGGACCTTACTGAAAACCCAGCCAATCCCTCTAGGCTGAAAGAAAGTACTTAACATCCTATGAATTTTTAGTATCTATATAAAAAGCTGTTTTAATGTCTATAAATGAATTTTAAAATAATTATAATAGTGCCATCTAAATGGGGAGACAAAATGCCTTGCTAATTATTTCTAAACATTGCCAATACATTAAACGTAAACTACATGTATCCAAATCCTACATATGCATCTCCAGAATCTTAAGTTATTTTTGCTGCCCTTTCATATACAGAAAAGTCTCAATCAAGTTCCATAGATTTCAAAAATTATCATCACTTGGAATGACTGAATCTAATATTTTTATTTTAGATTTACACATCTATTTATAAATGACCTATAAATCCACAGACATAAAACCGATAAAAATATATGCTTCCATCTAGTGGTCAATTCAATTAACCAGGGGAGGGGATGGAGGAATGAATAAGGGAAATCCATGCGTAACTCCCAATCGCATTTCAACCAAATAACCCTATGCCTGTCTCTTTGCACCAAAGTTTCTAGACTAGATGTCTTCAGTTTTTATTTCTTCCAGACACTACTGCCTTACATTTGCTTGGAATGCTGAGAAAAAACAATGATGGTATTAATAACAGTAATGGCAACAGGCACTTTGGGAGTCCTCATTAAATGCCAGGTGCCACGCATGGCATTACCCATATTATCCCAATGCTTCACAGTAATGTTACAAAGTAAATAATATTATACTCATTTTGAAGGTAGACAGAGACTCAAAGATGTGAAGTACCTCCCCTAATGTTCCATGCTAGTTAGCAGCACAGGGACTCATATCCAGGTCTAGTTCTGCTGGTTTCAGAGCCTGTACTTTCTCCGTAATATTCTGCATGTTACAAAGGAAGTGCATAAGAAAGAAGTAAAGGGCTTCTTTTGGGGGGATGACCCCAAAATAGATCATTTCCCCCTCAATAATCAAAATCTGACTGTCTTCAATGGAAAGAATTAATTTTAAAGTTCTATAGACTGTATTCCCAGCCACCTCCCTCCTAGCGGAGGTCAGATACAGCTAGAATCTATTCTCCAACTATTTACAAACCTCTTTATCAACATTAGTACTCTTCAAGATCTGACATCTCTCTTCAGGCCAGAAGTATTTATTTAATCAACAAGTACAGCTTGAGGAACATCAGGCTCTTATTCATGGTTAAGTAATTAAAAACGGAAAACACAGCACCAAGTGCCTAATATATGCAAGCATTAATTGGTTCAATTGGTGAATGTTTCCCCAGACTGCATTTGTTTCTTATGGATGGGTGCTGTGTTCCTGTCCATGCCTCATGGCTTTCAGGGTTTGCTAATTAGTGCTTTCCTAATCCCATTCAGAAAACTAGAGCAAGTTTTTTTCCGTTCCCCTTCCATAAATGGGTGGTCACTGAGATTAGGTCAAGCCAGTTCAGCCTACAATAGCAACCCTAATCAGCCAATGTGAAATAAAAATTAGCAAAAAATCCTGGCTTTTATCTCACACTGTCTTTGGAACTAATTAAAATGCACAGACTCTTCCTGCTGTTATAACCCTGCTGTTCTATACACTAATAAGCCAACAAAAGGTGCTGAAAGCAATGGACTGAATAATTGTCGAAATTTACAGTTCCTTTAAGGCAACTGTTAAAAGATTTCTGTCTCCTCAGCAATGTAGATAACAGTCTGACAAAGTATCACTAAGTAAGATCTCCTCTTACATTTATATTAAGAATCACACAGATTTGGGGAGGATTAGAGTCCTATAAATTGATGACCCTTTTTCTTGATGTTTTACTTATTTGGCTTTCAACCGCCTTACTAACCAAAGAGTTAAAACAACACTGTGTTCTTTGAAATCTGTCCCCAGAGTACAGTAGGGGCTCTGCTGTTTTAAGGGAGTCTATGAAAGCCCATGGCATAATAAACAAAGAGGTGGGAGGGGGGAGTGGGAGAAGGCAGGATGTGGGCAAAAGGAAAGAAAATGAACACACAGACACACACACACACACAACACACACACACGATCTACTTGCGCTCACACCCTTTCTAGTCATTTTACCCGCCAAAAATAAATCCTTAAATTAATAATCAACCTTAATAAAACTAACTACCTTCTAAAATAGAGTAAGCTTTTGATCTTCCTGTTCCCCTGCCTCGGGGTATTCCTTTATATTTATTAAAATGCACCTTGAGCATGTTACAAGTAAAACAATAATTTCCTACACTTGAATGCACGTACAAGCATATAATTTAAGAAAACATTTGCCAAGGAACACCATATGTTCCAAACACCTATGCCGAATTAAATTCACGTTATAATTATATTTAAAAATCAATACACTAAGTAAGAATTCAACATGTTCAAAGAGGCACATTAGCCCAAAACTGTAATTATAAGAAAGTGACCTACCTTCCTAAGATTGGGCAGGATGTAAGACGTCTGGACAGACAGTGAGGATTACAATCACCACTCTCTGCCTCCTCTCCCACACACACCCCAAAACATGGACACAAAGAACATACTTTCATCTATGCTTGGTACAATGTCATTACGCTGCAGCACTGTGCAAACTTGAGGAGGCATCAACTACTTTTCTGAAGCTACACAAAAACTCTAAGTGCTTTAAAAATAAAAATGTACAAGGATACTATTTTAATAAAGCATTCTTTTCCAGTAGGAGAACATTCTATATACCAAAACGTAATATATCTTCTCAAATATCTTCACCATAGATTTTTGCATGTAAAATTATTGTTTCTTTACAGCCTGGTATTCACTTAAAACAAACAAACACCATAACAATAACTACTAGTACTTATAGCACAGGAAACTGGTTGAAAGAAATGCAATTAAAAAAAAAACTTTACTTTTCAGGTAGAACTTAGCTTCTTAGGTTTTTTTTCCCCCTTACTTAGGCATACATAATTCTATAAACCACCTCAAAACACTTCAGTCCACGGGAATGTATAAAGACTACACCCTTGGTAGATATAGCTAAAAATGACTCATCAAGAGAGATAATATTAAATATGAGGAAATAATAATTGGAAATAAGTAGTGAGTTTAAAAAATATATTAATTTAAAACTATAAACCACTACTAACATCTAAACTACTATTACATCCTAAATCACTGAAGTAAGATAATGATCAGTCACTTACATAAAACATCATATAAGTGTTGTATGTATTAACTTAATCCTTTTAGAAAGATATGAAGTAGATATTATTGTTTTATCCATTATAGAAATGACGAAACTGGAGCACAAAGTCTTTAAAAAATTTAACTTTCCCAAGCTCACATAGCTTGTAATTAGGCATTGAATTTGTACACTTAATCATTATGCCATTCTATATAATTAAATATAGTATAGTATAGTTTATTTTATTGTATTCTATATAATAATAATGGTTCACATTTATAAAAGGTCAGAAACTAAGTATGTTAAGGCACAAATTATCTTACTTAAATCTCTCAAAGACCTATTACCCTGACCCTTTTACATGACTGCCAATCAGCATCTCAAACAATAAAGGAGATGCCCCACATTTACTACACAAAACAAAATAAAGCATAAATGTCATTTATGCCTAGAATAGATACCAGACTTTTTCTTTTAATTGTGGTAAAGACACATAATATGAAATTTACCATCTTCATCATTTTTTAAGTGTACAGTTCAGCAGTGTTAAGTATATTCATATTATTGTGAAACAGATCTCCAGAACTTTTTCATCTTGCAAAACTGAAACTATATATGCAATAAACTACAACTCTCCCATTCTTCCTCCCTACTAGAGTAGTAATGGGGCTCATAGAACAACACCCCAAAGTATGGTGTTTTGTCATGCTGAGCACTTTTGTATTCAAGGAAACTGGAAGGCCTTAGAACCAAGGACTTTCTTTTGTTTCTCTCTCCCCCCCCAAACACAGGTAGGGGCTCTCTCTGTAAATTTCCTTAATCTGACTGAGGAAAACTTCTCCCAAAAGAAATGCAATTGTCTTAAAACTGCCTCCATAGGAGTATTATCAAATAACCAGGAAAGATTAACCACCAGAGAAGAGAAAAAACTAAAAGTTGTCACCACACCCAGACAGATTTTCATCTATTCTTCTGAGAGCAGCTCCCAGAGATCACCTGTAAGACTTCATCTGTATAAGACAACCTTTGTTCACCTGGGAACATCTGCCTGTCGTCTTCCCACAATTTGTTGCCACCTTCTCCAGAGCTCAGAGGAACTTTGCCCCAGGCCATTGTCTATTCTTTGGGCTCATTCATTTCCCCTAATAACGATTCACTATCCTTCTAAATTGTCTACACCCCCATTTCCCTCTCCCCTATGAAGAAGGGTATATAAGTTTCTGAATATCATTGGGTTATTGGGTAATCACTCTCCTGTGATTTTCCCCTGTGCATATTAATAAATTTGTAAGCCTTTTCTCCTGTTAATCTGTCTATTGTCAATTAATTTTAGTGAATCTTCAGAGAGTGAAGGGGAAGTCTTCCCTCCACCCCTACAGTAGTCAAATACTGGGCATTTTTGTGTCATTATACACACCTATAAACAAATATACATATACCTCCCCACACAAATGGTAATAACTGTATTTAAAAATTGCATTTTTTCTTTAAAAAAATTATATCTTAAAATTATAGAAATATCAGAGATGCTAACTTGGAAGTACTTACATGGTAAGAGTTGACCATTTTTTATCAAATTCCAAGTGTAAGCCCAATAGCTGCATTTTGGTAGTTTGTACATTTTCAGACAAGAAAAACAGTTGAGGTCACTGTGAAAGGTTTTAATATGTTAATCACAGCTATCAGAATTAAATGACTGATAAAGAGAAATTTGCAACTAAGTAGTAGCAACTAAAAAACAACTGTATTACCCTCTGTTTTTTCACCTTCTCCCCCTATAAAGATAACAAACCAGTTTCTTAAAGTAAACACAGAGACAACTTTTAAATTAAATTACCACTTACACTATCTATCTTTCCCCCTTAGTTGCTCAAATGCAAATACAAAGAACCCTGGAAGACATTTACAGAATTTGTTTCTCAATCCCAGAGGTAAGAACACTTGCTACTCATGCTGATCAGAAAGGTATTTTGTACTTAAATTGCCATGAGATTCAAATACTCAAACTTGGTATAATAAAAAGGTAGAACAGTCTATCAGAACTCATGGCATAGTATCTTTTTCAGGGAGTGAATCATACTTGACATTGTAGAGAATAACATAGGAAATTACAAAAAGTTAAGCAAAAAACCCAACAAATCTTTAACATAAAGGAACATACAGGCCTGATGAGGAATAAGAAAGGGATAAAGACGTGACCAATCTCAACTATAAATGTAAAAATTTGAGTATTTAAGTAATTGAGAAGCCAGCACTCACATTAGGTTCAATTGGAGGGTAATTGGAGTGGCAGGGGCTGGGGGGTGACACTGGGGAAATCTATTAAAAGTGAGAAAGACAAGCTTTTTCAGGAGAAAATTTTAAGGCCAATTGGCTCAAAGTTGGTATAAGCAACTTGCAATCTGCAGGTGGCAAAGTCTAATAAGGTCAAACATAAATATGTTTAGGAGAATCAATGCTATCCATGCATATTATCCATGCATAACCATAAAAATATTAACAACAGAGTAATATTTTAAAACCTTGAATTATCAAGGCTTTATGCCAGACACTGCTCTATACTTTATTAATATTTCACTTTATTTGCCCAATAACCTGATGAGAAGAGTAGTGGTGATGATGATGATGACAAGAACAATGATGATTATATAGATCCATTTCACAAAAAGGGAAACTGAGGCTTACTGATATCAGGGAAGTAAACTGAGTCAGTCTGACTCCTCAGAGCTTATGTTACTTCATGAGATTAAAAATATTAGAAGTCATTGCCAAGCTTGCCTTCCCCAAAGATAATTCAGAAGGTAAATGAAGAAAAGGAGAGAAGCCAGTTAAGAAAACTGTTTCAATAAACATCAGGTTCACAACAGAAGGATGTGAGAAGTATACAGAGAAATAATCGGTAACAATTATATCGGGAAAATAACTATAAATGCAGTGGAAAATGTTATAAAAGTATTTTGGTCCCTTCCAGTCCAATTCTTTTAAGTATATTTCTCTGCTTTTTTAGCTCTCCCAGTTCCTTGATGAGACAGCATGATGGAGGCTTCCCTCCTCTTTCCCTGCCACAGTAGACGTTTCCCCTTGTTCACAGTTGAGTGAGGATGAGTAAAACAGGACCATTCAGGCAGCTAACAGATTAGACTATGTAGACAACTACACCAATTTTGGTCCAAAAACAGTGAAAGAAAGTGGCAGCATAAACAGGTAGTATAAAAGGCGCTGTTTTAAGGGTGAGAATGTTGAACGGGGGAGAGAAATACAGTCGACCCTTGAACAACATGGCTTTCAACTGCATGGGTCCACTTATACACACATTTTCTCCCACCTCTGCCACCCCAGAGACAGCAAGACCAAGCCCTCCTCTTCCTCTTCTCCCTCAGCCTACTCAATGTGAAGATGATGACGATGAATACCTTCATGATGATTCCTTTCCACTTAAAGAATAGTAAATAGATTTTGTCTTCCTTATTATTGTCTTAATAATATTTTCTTATCTCTAGCTTATTTTATGTAAGAATATAGTATATAATATACATATAATACAAAAATGTATATTAATCAACTGTTTATGTTATTGGTAAGGCTTCTAGTCAACAGTAGGCTATTAATAGTTAAGTTTTAGGGGAGTCAAAATTTATACTCGGATTTTAGACTGCGGGGCGAGGGGAGGGTGTCGGCACCCCTAACCCCCACGTTGTTCAAGGGTCAACTGCAATTTTATTTTATAGTAGGATTTCTAAGACTTGGCAGTATTAACATTTCAGGCTAGATCATTCTTTGTTGTGAAGGGCTATCATGTGCATTATAGGATATTTAGCAGCATCCTTGGCTTCTGCTCACTAGATGCTAGTGCCACACTTCTAACAACCAAAATTACCAAATGTCCCAGGACAAATATTTTAGACATACTTAATGTTTTTATTTTGCTTTGCTTATTATTATTATTAAATATTATTTGTCTGGAGCAATCAAAAGATTTGTGGACAGCAACAAAGGTGGGAATTCAAATAAAGCCTGGGAAATCCACACTGCTAAGACATCGTGTAAATTCTGCCTAGTCAAATATTAGCTATACAGAATTAAGATTCAAGTTATGTGGATGGTGAAGATCCCAACAGTGTAAAGAAGGAGGGGCAGCAGAGTCCAGAGCTAAACCTTAAATGGATAACATGAAGTTAATGATCACACACAAGACAAGACATCAGAAAAAAGTTGTTGAAATAAAAGAACAAGCTTATGGCATCCCATCTTCTCCAAAGCCATCAGGAGCTTGAAGAAGAGTGTAATCAGAGACAGAGTTCACAGAAAGGTCCAAGAAAATGAGAACCCAGATGACGCTTTTGCTTTGAGCCAAAAGGGAATGATTAGCTATCTTAGCGAAAGGGCTCTCAAAAGAGTATTTCAAGCCACCACCTCACCATTTGGTGCCCTGGAGCTGTCCTTAATTACAATAATGGAATGAGAGAGTTAATGTATATTTTAACACGCTTGGGTCACTAGCAATTACTAGCAGCATACGTTATACTTCTATGGCAGCACCCAGTGAGGAAAGAAAGAATAAAACCCATGCCTTCTGAGTTGTGGGTGCTAACCAGTCAACCATACTGGCCAAATCCTGCCTCTCAAATCGCTTTGTAATATATACTATTCACCCAGCCTGGAGTCTTCAATGACAGCTATTCATGTGTCCAAAGCTGATCAAATGCAGACCAAAAGTGATGGTTCAGCACTACTTGCCCTTATACCGAACAAATAGAAAATGTTTCCTTCTCATCCATCTGGCACGCAAACTCTGCTGCTTCTGTTAGACTTTTAATGGAGTGTCCTCCAAATGGCACATCAGAGGAAATATTTTCATCTGAATAACAGGTATAGAAGGAAGCTACTTGTTCAGCAGCAACCCTGGTCTTTGGGGATATGTAAAGTCTTGGTTCTGAATAAAGGGGGATAAGAAAAAAAAAAGCTTTTGCTGCTATTCTAAACACCCCTTAGTTTCCTCTGAGTCAAAGCCACTAATTATGCCAGGCAGGCTGAATGATGAGTAGTGGTTTTGTGATCCCAACTATTGTTCAGAAGGGCTGAGATCACCAATGCATTTTATTAGGTATAGAGAATTTGAAGGGAAAAGTCTGAGTACCTATTATCTCTTTGTTTTCTTAAACAGTGCCTATTTACAAACTTTTCACTAGTGAGTAAAAACATTTACTGGCAATAAAACACAGTAGTGTTTCTGAATGTTAACCTCTCCCCCTAAAACATGACAAAGTACTCTGAGTTTTTGAGAGGAAAAAAACTAGGTTTGGGTTTTTTTTTGGTTTGTTTTTATTTTTTTGCCCAAACACAGGGTGAGGTGATAGGAAGGAAAGAGAAAGATAATTAGAAATTGTTTTTTTTTTAAATACCTATTTCCTTCGAGTTATCTATACCAGAAAATTAAGCAACTATATCTTCCCTTTACAAAATCACAATTAAAAAAAACCAATATATCACAACAGCCTGAAAGGGCACTCTTATGCCTCACAAAATTATATTGGTAATAAAATATAGGGTATAAGAATGAAGCAAAGAAAGTAGCTCAGTGATAAATCCCGTGGCCCCTGAAGGAAACTAGCCATCCTTCCTTTGGGTAGATGTGTATTTTCTAAGAAGTGGTGTGATCCTGTTAAAATATTTATAGGTTTAGAACAATTTAATTCTCTCTGGGCCTTGCCTTCATAAAGATTTTTGAGGCAAGAATCATGCTATAAAGATATTACCTAGTTTAAGTTGCTAAATACCTGGAATGGTACCCAAATAGAAATAATAAATAATTTATGAAAAAGATAACAGATGAAATTATTCTTGTTTTCTACACACCCTGGACATTCTCTTAATAATTTTTGGTGAGTAAATAGATATTGCAGTGTCTTCTTTAGCATCAAGGATAATGAAATTAATCTTGGTGGAAAGCTGTGATTATGTAAACAACTAACTGTCCAAATGTCATTTTACGTTGAGAGTGAAATTTTAAATCTTGCTCTCTATTTATTTTTCTTATACTTTTATAACTTACTTCTAAGTTTCTTTTCTGTCAGAGTTTTCATCGCAATTAAATATACCTTTAGTTCTAAAAGGCAACGTTTTACAAAGGGAAATGTGTTCATTTCACAAGACTAGCAGACTCTTCTATCTGGTCTGATTTTAGGGAGGATTCACTTCAATTAGATAAAATTGAAAGCCAATGAGCTGTGAAAATGAAAAAATAATAATGCCTGCTCTAACTTCCACAGCACAATTCTCAAATCTTGAGTATTTTTGTGGTCTAACATTTCCCTTAGTGGACATAATACATTATTTTATCTCCAGAGACCTTTTATCCCCACCTGCTGGAAGCATGAAACATAACTGGGTCCAAGATAACCATTGACACATTTCAGGAAGAAAAAATATTTACACAAGTTAGATTTTAAAATCACTTGTTTTAAGCTATATCTTTTAGTACCTTATTTCTGTCACTGAATTAATTCACAACTCTAAAACTCTTTTGTTCTGTAATTGTTACAAGGTTTATTCTTTTCTATTTTTTTTAAATTGGCCATTACATTTCATCAAAATTGTCAAGCAATTATTTTGCAAACAAAATGATGTAAATATATACTAGTTGAATAGTAGTCAAATTATGGACCTTAGAAAAGACATTGATATGGAAAGACCATATCAAGACATATCTTGAATTACAAGGAATGCATTATAATATACATTGTTATCATATACAAAATATGATGCTGGCATAAGAGCTTCAAAAGTAAGGTATTAGTTGATCTCATATAAGTAAAAAGCAGAACAGAGGATACTAAAGGCTGGGAAGGGTTGGGGAAAGGAAGGAACAGGGAGAGATTTGTTAAAGGATACAAAATTATAGCTAGATAGGAGGAATAAATTCTAGAGTTCTATACCAATAAGTTGATTGTAGTTAACAATAATATTTTATATAGTTTCAGGACGGTGGTACTTTGAGACAGGAATCTGCCAACTTCTTCATTTGCCAGCAAATTAATAAATTCCTCTTTCCTTCTCCTCAAACCACTTGTCCTCATTCTTCTGATGCAGCCTCAGGTACAAGTGCCAAACTTTTGGTAACAGAATTTGGAATCCCTGAGTGGGCACATAGGCGCCCAAGTGCAATGGCACCCCATGATTGCTGGAAGAAGCAGGGAGCAGCCCTGGGTCAAAGCAATGGGTCTTCATGGCTAGGAGCAACTTCTTTTTGAAGAAAGAGAGCAAGGGATGGCCCCTCCAGCTGCCAGAACCTGTTTTAGCTCTGGGGAACTCCCATATCTGTCTTCCTAAAGTAGACACGACTCCCTGCAACCTGAACTTCCCCGCAACCTGTACTGAGTTGAGGAGAAGGAAACAGACTTGGGAAGCGTCTCGACCATCATGGCCATTTGTAAGTAAAGTTTCCTGGGACACCAATAGACCCTGTTTCCACCCCTGGTGGCGGGGTCAGACCTCCCTGTTGGATTTGTTTCGAGGTGCCAATTTGGGGTTAGAAGTCAAGAGGTTGAGTAGAACTAGGGAACCTGGTTTGGATTGAGCTCATTTGCAGTTCCTAGGGAACCAGGGGGGATTGGGAAATGCTGGTTCTTTCGTCTGAGAGAATTTGGTTCTTGGTTTATCCCCTTTTGGATTAGGAGGTGCTGATTCTCAATTGAGAATTCTATTCTCATTTTGTGGTTTCCATTTGGTTGGTTGTGGCGTTTTGTGTTGGGGATTCCCTGTATTGTCTGTGTTTGTTTGTAAAGTTTTGTTGCAACATAGGAAAGCTCCATCTCAAAGTCCCTTGGGAAAAACTTTGGCTGAATGGTTAACTTATAGCTACGGACCTATGTGTAAAGAGAATGGTGTTATTGTAATCCCAAGTACGTGCTGGGGTATGAGAAGTGGCCATTAAATGAAAATTCCCATTTGATTGATAGGCCTTGGCATTGTAGATTGCTTGTGTTGGGAATTCCCTATATTGTTTGTGTTTGTGAGTTTTTGTCTGGTGAGTTTTTGTACCTATGTCTAAAGATTATTGTAATGCCACTTGTTTGGAGTATGAGGAAAAGTGGTGGTTGATGGTCCATGGTTTATTCTGAACTGTTGTTTCTTTTAAAATTCAGAGCTCAAATGGTTGGCCTGTCACTATAGAGTTAAAATGTTGAGTCTCAAGCTCTCTGCTTGAGATAAACTCATTGTTTATGGTATATAAAATGATCTGTGTTTATATGATTTTTGATAAATGAGGTCCTTCCACCCCCACTGGAACCCCCACAGCCAGCCAGGGTGAGGCATGGGGCAGGGCCACAGACCAAGGGCAGACCTGGCAGGAGGGAGGACCAGCGTATGCATGGCCCGCCTCAGAGTGGCACACAGCAAGGGAAAAGGAAGGCCTGCTGCTGCCATCATCTTGGCATGATGGGAGGGGCCAGGGAGGGCAGCACCTGAACTAACTCTTCAATCCCACACCCAGTAAATTATGACTCAGCGTTTGGAATGGCCTCTCCCAGCAGCAAACTCAATTTGGGCCAGAGGGAACCCACGGCTGGGGTGGGCAATTTGTGACAATATCAGATGTGGGGTTTGAATGTGCAAGAACAACCGGCAGGGTCCTTTGAAACAGTCAAAAGGAATGGGTGAAAAAACTGCCCCAGACTGACTTTTTATAAAGAAGAAAGACCTGGAAAGGAACATTCCCCAAAGTTGCAAAAGCCTCCAGATAGCAAGAAGCCCCCAGGAGAGAAAATGTTTTTTTTAAGTCTAGGACTCAGACGGCAGCAAAGGAGGGGGCCAGAGCCCCCTGCCTCCAAATATCCCCGCAGGAGCCCTGGGAAAAATTGACACTGGGGATTTGATTGGTGCCAACCTGCGTGGACAGAAGCAGTCCAATGAGGGACCCCTTCCCCCAGGTGCAGCCCTGACCCCAGCACCAGCTGAACCCAACCAAACAGGGAATGGTAAGAGAGGGGAAAAACAGCAGTGAGGCAGCATAGGCAAGCAGCTGAGGAACTTGAACGGTACTCAGTTACATTTAAGTGACAGGATCCTAAGACTATATTGCTTCATGGGCTTAAAAGGGCTCTCCTGCTCTGTTTGATAGAAGCTTAGCAGAGGACTTGTGGAACCTGCAATTGGACAGATTTGTAAACTTGTATTAGAACATCTGGGGTTCCTAGGAATGGCGTCTGGATCCCAGACTCCGGATTGATGGTAAAGCCCTTGCACGGAGAAAAACAAGGAATGAGCCTTATTAGTATAGATACCGAGAGGAATCCCACAGCCAGTGGCATGTCAAAGCCACTAAACAATACTGTGAGAGGATGATCTCTTTCCCTCAAGGCAGTAACAGCTACTTGTGAGTTGTGTCTATTCTCAACCCTGCCACCCTTTTGCCAGCCAAAGAGAATGAGCCTTTAGAACATGACTGTTTAGAGGTTCTGGAGGCTGTGTATTTATTCTAGCAGGATGGATATGTCAGATCAGCTGATGCCAGAGCAAGATTAGGATCTTTTTCACTGATGGGAGCAGCTTTATGGACAAGAAGGGGCTGGATGTGCAGTGATCATGGCAGTGGCACTGCCACCTGGAACTTCAGCCCAGGAAGCTCAGTTGCAGTTATTGAGAGGAAAAAGGTAAACATTTATATAGACTCTAAATATGCTTTTAGGATGGTGCATGTTCATAGTGCCATTTGAAAGAAAAGGGGTCTCCTGACAGCAGGAAATAAGAATATTAAGCATGCCACTGAAATAATGGCCTCGATACAGGCCATGGCTGAGCCCAGGCAGGTAGCCAGCACGGCAAAAAGAAGTCAGGCCAATCGCAGAGCTTCTAAGGAGGCCCCTGGAGGTAATCTGTTCCTCAGGGCTTTAATATCCTGGCTAGATTTAGATGCCCTTAAAAACTAAAGACTGGGGCTCTGACATTTGGGATGGCACAGCAAAAAGGAGACAGAATTCTCATAGACTTGTCTCCTATCCAAAGCTTTGGTCTGGCCTCTTATGAGGCACCTACATGAATACATACATTGGGAGCATGATGCCTTGATGGATTTGGTGGGACTTCATTTGAGGGAGGACCCTGTTTACAACTAACTGTTTATGTGCTTGGGCAGTCCAAGGACAGAAAGGCGCCCCAATACACAGGGAGCCCAACACGTGGGAGTCCACCCTTTCAATGATTGGCGGTTTCACTCAGATGCCTAGCTCGTATTGGTAGATACCTTTTCAGGCTGGGTAGAGGCTTGTCCTACCAGGAGGAAAGAAAGGAGTATTTAAGGTTACTGGAATCTTTCTGGTGGAACTCACTGAGAGATGGGCTCCTACCAGGAGCTGACAAGGCCTTCACCAAGTTCCTGCATGTGTACAAAAACCAGCCTCAGAAGACAATGGGATGATGGGCATCAACAGTCCAGGGAAAGAGGCCAAGCAAATGGAGAATAACATGCTGGTGATGGAGGCTGTGGACAGACAACTACAGAGACAGCTCAGCAACTCCACTTCCTACAGCGAGGACGTCAACAGACACCTCATTGCCAACAGGACCCAGGAGCACACTCCATGGAGCCCTGGACATCTTGCAAGAGTGATAACAGACCCTCCGTTGTAGCAGAGGTAACCCAGCAAGTAAACAAAGCCCAACACCTAGAATAGAAATTGCATGTATTCTGGAATTGATACAGGAAACCCATCTAAAGTGGGATAAGATATTGCCACTTGCCCTCCTCTGGATAAGGGTAGCCCCTGAGAAGCAGGCTTAAGTTAAGACCCTAAGAAATAGTTTATGAGAGACCCTTCCTAGCACCCTGAGGTATGTATGGTAATATAACCATGAGTAAAAGAAAATAGAGTAAAATAATATGTCAAATGAGTGGGTCAGGTGCTAACCACTATACATGAGTTTGCCTCTTTCAGGTCTCTGCCCCAGTTGGAAGAGAGAAGTGGAAGGGACCCTGTGAAGTGCCTCTAACAACTCACACCTCGTTAAAATTGTCAGAAGTGAAAACGTGGGTCCATCATACCAAAGTAAAGAGGTGTAGCCCCCAGTAGAGGGACCAGCCTTTAGGTGATCTAAAGTATCTGTTTGAGAAAAAGAAAAAAAATGAAAATGTTTATCTTTTCACTAAAAAAATGTCATGTAGTTTCAAATAGTTAGAAGGAGGATATTGAACATTCCCAACACAAAGAAATGATAACTGTTTGAGATGAAGAATATGCTAATTACCCCAATTTGATCACTATACATTATGTGTATGGAAACATCACTATGTACCCTATGAATCAGTATAATTATTTGTCAATTAAAAATAAAAATAAATTTTAAAAAGTAAGAAATTAATTTTTAACAGAGGAATATAGCTTTCTTCTGGGGGGGACCCTCTCTTCTTTAGGATATAATACTGAATTTTAGCTGCTTCAAGGGATACAGAAACAAAAAACAGCTATCTTGGGCTTTCCTTCTGTCACATAAATTAATTGTCACTGTTGATCATTCACTAATTTACATTTTTTTAAAAAAACTACACACCTTCTAAAAAAGATACTCCAATGTTAATGAGAACATTCTTGAATTTAATATATAAGTCATTGTTCTTCCAGATTGTTTAAATATAATTGGATATAATAAATAATTTAGAGGAAGCCTAAGAAAGCCTATAGAAAGTCAAAATGAAAGTCCATAGTGGGTATAAAAATAAATTCGTTGTCTTTTGGTTAAACATTTTTATACTCAGTGGTGTTTAATGATAGCAACACAGCCACTGTAGGAGACAAAAAGAAATCTGCCAACACTGGATTTTTCTTTTAAACTAAACAGTATTTTTAAAAATTTTCCTAAGAAAATATCTAGCACACTAGAATATTTTTCCTAATACACTAGAATTTTTTCCCTTAGTACTCTTTGAATCATTGTTGATTTTTAGTATGCCATTTTGGTCAGACTGGATACATAAATGAGTACACCATTTTTTGGCTCATATTTCAGAATCTTAAAATGTGAATTTCCTCCAGCATTTAAATAAGAGAGCAGTATAAGGCCACTGCCAAAAGTTTGCCATCCCACACAAGCATATATTTTAATACATTTAAGGCAGGTTTCTAGCAAATAAGTCAGTTTTCCTTGTTAGCTAATTATAAATAAGTAAAAGTGAAAATGACTTAGTCATATTGTCACTAATATATAACTAATAACAAAGCAATGGGATTGTATCAATATTTTCAATATATACTTAGTGAATGGTTACTATTTACAAGTAATGTGCTTGGCACAGAAGAAATCATAAACAAAAAATTTCAACATCTCCTATCCTCTTCCAAATCTACATTTAGTTCACTCTAGATAGCCTAATGTATTTATATTCTTTCTCAAAGCTCACTATCAGTTCTTTTCCTTTAATTAGGCCTTATTACATATTAAAACACAAATTATTTACATAAAACTAAAGAAACCCTATACCAGGCTATTTTTAGTAACCAGCCCTCCATAGACATTGCACAGATATTTATCAAATGAATGAAAGAACAGCAAGAGAAATTAATCCTGTATTTACCTATTTACAAATGAAACTGATTAATCAAGCTTGATAAAATAAAATGGCAAATATAAACGACTACACACACAGTTAAAATAAGTACACATTAAATTGTTTTTGTAATAGGAATGAGTTTGTGCTTGTTCCATTTAGGGGTCTAATAAATCACTGTGAAAATATTAGCAGTGTGTTAATTATTACAGGTAATAACAACCTACATTAAAAAATCTAAATATGAATTATATTATGGATAGGATTGGCAATTGATTAAGATGGCAGATCAGTCACACACAGTGGCCTCCTCTATTTCTAAAGAATCTATTGAAATAAAAGTTCGGAAATACTAAAGGCAAGCCCTGAAGTGGAACAACAGAACTGGGGGGAGGGAGAAGGGTGCCACAAATGAACAAAAGCTACTAACAAATTTCTGAAGGAAGAAGAAGAGTCAGAACACGTTCAGGAAATAAATAGAGTCGCAGCTTAGAATCTGCTATAAAGAGGCTCTGGAAAATGTACATGTCTGTTGAGGCAGCACTGGAAATCAAGACCCAAAGTCAGCAGGAACTCTGGAAGATAGATGTGAAAAGGGAAGTGAAGAGAGGAATTAATTAAAGGTCTGTATAAGGACATTTTTGCTTGTCACCCCTTCCTGCCCATGTGCGAGCAAAGATCAGGCAGCTGGCACTTACCTCCAGCAAAAACAGCTGACCCTTTACCAGTGAAATTGAACAAACTGCCAAGTGAAAGCTGGTATAGACCTCACTCTTTAGTTTGAGCGATCCTGTAGCCCGACAGCTGGCTTCCTGGCTTCCTTGCTGATCCCCCTAAAGAAAAGTGTCACATTTGCTTTCCTCACACAGAACTCCAAGTAAGAATTCTAAATGGGAATCAGTTGTAACACAAACGTAGAGGACTTTTATTAACTATACAGTTCCTTTTTCTACAGGAAAGATTATCAGACACATGAGAAAAAGCAGCAGAATGACATGGAAGGGCCAAAATTAAGAAACTAAAAATTGACACCAGAGGAAATGGAGCTAACTCAGGCACCTAAAAGAAATTATGGAAGAGAACACTAATGAATAAACACAGGAATATTAAGAAAGATATTATGTCTATAAAACAAGAACAAAATTCTATGAAAAATGAATAATCAGAAAACAAGTGCATGCTTATAGAAATTAAAATTATAATGAAGTTTTAAATTATAGCTAAAATTAAAAATGAAATCTGTACAGCAGGCCTACAGAGAAAACAGTCCAGAAAACAGTTGGAACATACTGATAAAATGCTCTGAGATAGTAGTTTCCACTACCGGGTGTAAAGATTGAATAAGATTATTTAACAAATAATGTGGTCGGCATACTCCTTCTTAATGGATCTCACATTGTTTAAGTATTCAGCCCTACCCAACATGTCTCAGGTGAAAGTGATCCCAATCCTGAATCCAGGTGTAGATGTGATCCTGCTAAGCCAACCTCGGCATGTCATTTCCCTGGTACATTTATTGGTCCAAAGCCGTATGAAGATGGCTCAATCAAACTGATGGGAAGGACTTATATTGTTAAGCTAGAGAAGAGGTTTCCTCTCACTTTTGTTGAAAGTGAAAAATGGAACTATATTTATCACTAGCAGCCATTCTGCCTAAAGAAGGGGAAGCAGTCCTAAGTAGTAGATCCTGGAGACGGCAGAGAGGCAGGAAAAACATAGTACTTAATGATATCTGTGAGCAGTTTATGTCACCTCGATTTCTACTATACAACATCATACATTTATTTGCTATTCAAAGCAGTGAAACTGTGTCAACTTTGCTAGAGCATTAAAGTCAGTCTCAATCAAGGTCTACAATTACAATATAATCACAAATTGTCTCAGACTAGAAGATAACCAAGAAATTCAAGCATCTCTATGTACATCTAGTATTTTCCAGAGCAACAAAAAGCTCTGAAGTAGATCAGATTCTTCTATTTTACCAGAAACTGAAGCAGCAGTACAGACCAAAGAACATGCCAAGATTGGCATTGGAGATGAGAATATGTATATCTAGTTTGCCATGGAGTAGCAGAAAAGCTGGATAATATTTTACCTACCTATTTCACAATATTGGGCTAGGACTTTCTCAACTCCCCTCTGATAATCCCCACCATTATATAACCCAGCTAAACTTAAAATCATCGAAGGAAATCAACTCTGAGCACAGGAGGACTGAATTTAAGCCAAATGTGAAATTAATTCACACTCTTGAATCAGACATATTCTATAACAACATGTGTCACTGTGTGTATATGATAAAAAGATTAATTTTAAGAAGATACTCATAGGTGCATGCACAACCATACACACACACACACTCTTTCAAAATGTTTCTAAGAAATAGTCTATTTAGCAGGCATACTCAAATCCTGAGTAAATTGCATTTTAAGGAGATGTTTTTCCCCCTCGTAGGTGTAAATTCCTTGAATTTGAGTCAAATTTAGGCAGCAACACAAGGCCTAAAAGCTTGCATTTACTCACTTTAAGTTGAGGCAAGGGTGTAATATATATGTAGTTGAACCCAGGCAAATCAGTTCTTAGACTTATTAGGGCATGACGCTGTTGACACAAGTCTAAGTGCAAAGCCTTGACCTTTGCATTTCCACCATGACCTCAGGGACTAGACCTCTTCATCTCACCCCAACCTTTACAACTTGAATGATGTCAGATCAGTCTGCTGTGTTTTTTAAAGGACCATTGGCCCAAATGAAAGCTATTTACTTTGCCCATAATTGTTAATTCCTATGAGGTTTTGTTTTTTGTTTTTCCAGGGCTTCCAAACAGTCAAATCTATTCTACTTCTGTAAAAACAAAATGTTCCCTAAATTCTTTAAAGTTTACATGAAAATCTGTTAAGCCAAAATGTTTTTTCCCCACAAAATCCTGTCATATTTTGACAGAAATTCAAATGAATGCAAAAGCTATATGTAAAAAGGGTGTTTAGGGAGAAAAAAGAGAATGGTTAATTTACTAAATACTAACATTATTATTATTATTGCTATTGGAGACAGTGTTTCACTCTGTGGTCCAGGCTGGAGTGCAGTGGCACGATCATAACTCACTGCAACCTTGAACTCCTGCACTCAAGCAATCCTCCTGCCTCAGCCTCCCAAAGTGCTAAGATTATAGGTGTGAGCCACTGTACCTGGCCTATTTTTTTTTCCTTGAGACAGGGTCTCATTCTGTTGCCTGGCCTAGAATGCAAAGGCATCATCATACCTCACTGCAACCCCAAACTCCTGGGCTGAAGCAATCCTCCCATCTCAGCCTCCTGAGTAGCTGGGACTACAGGCACATACTACAACACCCAGTTAGCTGTTATTTTGTATTTTTTTTTTTTTTTTTTTTTTGTAGAGACAGGGTCCTGCTATTGCCCAGGCTGGTCTGGAACTCCTGGCCTCAAGTGATCCTCCTGCCTCAACCTCCCAAAATGCTAGGATTTCAGGCATGAGCCACCAAACCTAGCCTTGGCCTATTTTTAATGACTAGAATGTTAAATTGTAGTTTTCACCATTTACCTGAAGTTCCATATGAGAGGCCTCAAAAAATCTATTCATTTCAGCACAACCGATCTATATAGACATCAGACTTTATTTCTCATCTGCCTTTAAGATCAATGTAGATAGTAACACAGCTTTAAAAGGAAGCTTTAGCCTTTTGATTCTATTCCTCGGTCATAATAAGCAATCTTATGCCCTCAAACTCCATTCCTTGACTGAAATCCGGGCTCCAAGATTTGAATCCAACCAATGAAAAGGAAAGGACTATAACAAATTACCCAAAGTACTTACTCAGAAAACAGGAGAGGATGGAGGCATCTGGGGGGAGCTGGATCTATTAAAAACAGTCAGTGGAGAGAAAAAGGCAATTTTCCCCCCTAAGAGTGTGCTAGTGTATTTTATTGAGGTAAATTGCCTTCTTTATGTAGACGATAGTAAATCTGTTGATGCCATTTCTTAGGATAGTCTTATCTCAACAAAGGGCATCACACTCAGGGTCTAAAGTTTCTAAATCTCAGCAATGTTAAACAGGACTTTAAAAAGAACTTTCAATTTGAAATACCGAGTAAATGGGTTCACACAGCATGAATTTTATTGTAGACCAACCTAATTTTCACATTTTCCTCTCTATAACAAGCAAGTCATTTGTTCTCTACACTCATAATGGAAAGAAAACAAGAGTTTCTTTGTTTGTGTACATTAACTCAATGCTGTAAAAGTCATTCAGCCAAGCTTCACTATACTTTCACCTTTAAACCTTAACCTGACTTGTAACAATATTTGTAGCCGCTAAAATTACACTGGTTGAACCCAGACGGAGTTAATCACCCTTCACTGTCTCAGTGAAAAGTATAATGACCTACCATTTAATGTGAAGCCATTAAAATGCTAGAAGGGGCAAGAATTCACATCGTGTGTTTATAAATACCTCACAGACATGAATCCATACATTCAACCTACCAGGACACTTTTCATATGGCACTTGTTTAGAGAACCAGATGGAAAATAATGACTGCTGTACACTCAAAGCCAGAAGTGTCTATTCTGCTGTCTTATGTAGTGCACCTTATACTTTTAATACTGACATAAATTAGTTCTAACAAATTCCATCTGTGACTGAACAAAGAAAAATCCAAATCAAATTTGGGTAATTGATGATATTCTTTCCTTTCCCTATTAATACCATTGCTTCCCACACAGGGAAACTTCGTCAGTAAGATCCTTGATTTCTACCTGCAAAGTATATCACAAATCCTGCCTTTGGAACTGCTACTTTGCACAAATACAAAGGGTGGTATCTAATCACACGTGGGGCCTGTGCTCCAAGGAGCAGTCAATCATGCCAGCATGCATGATGAATCTAAAACTGTGCAACACAGAGGGCTGAAGCACTTCTCTCTAACCCCCTGGTACCACTTCTCTCTACCCCACTGGTACCACCATCAACCCCTTCTGCAGCAGTCTTTTAAATGTTCTCGCCATTTCCACTCTTGCTTCTATAGCCCATTTTTCCAGAGCATGCTAGGTAATCTTTTCAGTTTTTAAAGGAGATCATATGACTTTTTGGCTTAATACCACCTTAATTCACTTGAAATTAAAAAAAAAATCCTTATTAGGCCCTTCAAGCCCCTAAATAAGAGAATAAAAAGTGTGTATCTACAGAGCCATGTAGTGAGTAAGAGAGCAACACAGGCCAGGCGTCAGGATATGGGCATACATGATATGAGTGAAGGGTCCCAGCAAACCAGGGCACATGGGTGCTGACCCCGTTCCAAGTAAGAGCTTCCACATGGGAGGGAGAATCTGAAGTTATCAGACCATCTAGTTTTTTGAGAGAAGCTAGAAATTTTGATTTCTATAAGAAATTTCCATTTTTAAATGTTGCCTAAATTTTTTAAAAGAATTTGAAATAAACCAAATACCTCTGCAAACTGGCATAAAAAGCTGTTGGGTGATGACTTCTCAAAACAATCTCTCCCTTTATCTCTCTACTTGGACAATCTACTCTTCTTCTGTTTCTATAATTTATCAACTTTTTCCTAACTCAGAGACTTCGTACTTACTTTCCTCATAGCTTTTTGCATTCATTCTTATTCCTGAGATTAGAGCTCAAATGTCTCTTCAGAACCTTTTCCTGACCATTCTATCTAATGTTGGCCCCTCCTCCCAAGTTACTACAACAACACCCTATTTCCTATTTGATTTCTCTTATAGTGTATCATCCCTGTGGAAGAGGATTTGACCAGTTCACACTGGTAAATTTGGTCTATACGGAATGGTTTTACTGATGTATTTACAAAACCCATTTCAATAAAAATCAATGGAGAATATATTGACAGATATAAGACAGATACACATACACACACACAATTTTTGAGCTTCATTACTCCATAAAAGCATCTCATCTCGGCAGGCTAACTAGTTATTGTTAGCTAAAGAGCTATAATAATTTTTTGCAATAACAGAATAAAAACATCTATGTGTGTGTACACACACATACACATCAGTAATACATATGTGTTTATATGTGTATGATTTACATAGAAGTGGGCTAATATGGTATTAACCTACCCCAATGTAGTTCTGTCACATGGACTCTTTTTGAGGAGTATCTTCATATAGATATAAGGCAGTGGTTCTCAACTTTTGTCAGCCAGGAAGCTTGTCAATGTCTGGAGACATTTTTGCCTATCACAATGGGGGGATGCTATTGGCATTTAGTGTGACAGGCCAAGGACGGCTGCTAGACAGCCTCCGCAACAAAGAATTATCTGGCCCAAAATTTGTCATTACTGCCAAGCTTAAAAAACTTTGATATAAAGTTTTCTCTTTCACTCTAACTTTGCCAAAAGAAGGAATAGCCACCACACATTTTTGTTTTCTGGGAGGTAGGGAATAATTTGAAATTAGTTCCTCAACATCATTGTGAAATAAACGGTTTTGTAAAGAAGTATTGATTGTTTCTTTGACCACTAGCATATAAATTCCATGAGAAACTAGGGAAAAAATCTTTTCGATGTCATTTTGATTTTGATTTGTACCTAGTACAGTGGTAGTCCATTCTAAGTCTCCAAAAAATGAATAAATGAATCCAGTAGCAGTGATTAACTATTTTATGCTTCACATTTGCCATGTCATTAAATGTGTGTTCAATAAATGAAGCACTCAGGTGGAAGTACAAGACACTGTGTTGGGTTCTAGGCATATAGAGATCAGGAAGAAATTCTCCTTACCCTCCAATTATTCAAAATCTGGTAATGGAAGCAAATAAACATAAAATATACCACAATATTACTGATACTGTCTTATAGGAAAGGCATGTACAGAGTACTGTAGTAGCATACAGAAGGGCCAAGTCACCTAGACTGGAAGAATTGGGAATTGGGGTGGAGGAGATGAAAGTCAGAAATATCCACCCGGAGATGATGCCTGACCTGCCCTACATGTGCTGAGCACTAGGTAGACAGAAGAACAAGAGGAAGCAGCAGAATTTTGAAAGATGAGACTTGAGTAGTTGTACAGTGCAAGTAGTTTACCATTGTTGGGGTAAGAGGGTGGTTTCCCTTTGGAAATGAGAAGTGTAACACATTAAGGTCCTAGTAGGCAACCACAAATGAATTTCCATATTAGTATACATTGGACCAGACTTCTTTATTTTCTTCCCTCTCTGAGATTCTGTGAGCCTCTAATTTTATTCCAGATAATGTTACCTAGTGATTACTCAGTACATATTATGGAATTAAATTGTAACTTGAGCCTACTCCATACCCCATGTCTTTTTCTAAATCAATAGTGTACATTAAAATTGCAATGTGCTTATCAAAGAGTAAACTTGTTCAAAATTAAAGTGAATGCAGCTAAAACAGACTCAGAAATGACTGTTTCCTTTAATTTTCTCTTCTTTAATAATACATACCTCTAATCTTATTTACAGGCTCACATCATTGTGATCTAAATCATAATAATAATAACAAAAGCATACAGGAAGAACTTGTTTTATTTTAGGTCCTGTTCTGTCTCTCCCTCTTTTCTCTCGAGTCTTTTGATAGAGAAACTTCTCACTTATACTCAGGTTTCCCCTAAAGCTGTATCTCTAAATTACATTCTCTTAATATTCAGATACAGTTTTTTAGCATTTCAGGCATTGCATTTCAATTATTGTAGAATGTTCAGGTGGACAACCCACTGGTATCACAAAGTCAACCCATCAAGGTACAATTCATAGTGTTTCTTCCATATATATTGTTCAGACCTTACTACTGAAGTCTTAGCTGCCCATGTTAGTCTAGTCATCTGAGAAGCACCTGAAATCTTTTCCTCTTGCATGTATTCTATCAGTTCTATCGATTCATTCTACCATCCAAAACTCTTTTACCTTTCCTTTTTGCTGCGTTTCCATTGACACTGTTTTTACTCACCATCGCTCCCCTTTATAATTTTAATAGCCTAATCCATTTTCTAGACTACTGTTTGAGATCTTTCTACCCACCCATATAAGCAGGCTCTTCACTACCTAAAAACATTTAATGGCTTCCTCTACCACATAGTGAAATTCAGTCTACTTAACATGGAAAAAGAAAACCTTCATATTCGGACCATAGTTTTATATTAATAGTAAACCCACACTATTTCTGGTTTCTCCAATGTCCAAGACAATTTCTCTTCTCTCTGCCTATATACATGCATTTCTTCAGCTTAGTCTGATAGGCACTAAGCAAAAGAGAAAGGATATTCTTCAATATTTAGTGCAATTTTTCATTTCCAAAGGGAAGCACAATAAAGCAAAGTATAATAAAACAAGGCCTGCCTATAAATTAAAATAACCTGTAACCCTAACACCTAGTTAAAATTATTGCTAATGTTTTGTTGTATATCTCTCATAGTTATATTTTTAAATAACAAAAATGTGCTCATACCTCTTATACTCTATTATAACCACTATAAAGTAGGAATTATGTTTTTCCTTCTTGCACTTCTATTACTTTATTGTGCGTGTGTTCACCATATTCTAATTATTCATATGTTTTCCTCAATTATGTGACCTTTGTGTATAGTAACTATAACTAAATTCATCTTCATATCACCAGTGCCCAGAAATCTCTGACCTACAGCAGATACCCAGTAAAAGTTATTTTAAATGGAAAATATCCTATAAAATAGGAGGAAATCACACTGTATCTTTTATGCCCATCTATTTATGGGTGAGTTTCTATAAGATACCAGGCAATTTTTAATTTTTTTTTTAAATAACTTGAGGTACTTGAATTCTCTTGATGTTTCTCTACAATTTCAAATATAGAGCTTATCACTGTATATTCCTAAAGGAAACAATTCAACATTTAAATCTGTCTCCTTAGTAATATTCAAGGCAAAGTCAAACAGTGTGAGTTCTTTAATACTATTACATTTATGGAAAAAATAAGAAATATTAAGGATAGTTGAAATATTAGATAACATAGACTTATTTATCTTTGGTTTGGGGGAGGATTTATTGTTTTTTTCACACTACTTTAATTTTTAGAATGTTAAAATGATCAGTTTAGAATTTTATCCATTCAACAAACAAAAACATTTATGGAGCACCCACTATATGCTAGGTGGTATAGTAGCTATTGGGATACTTAGTTCTGTAAAACAGCCTTGGGTGATCCCCCACAGAGACATGAGACTTATTGATATCTCTAGGAGGGTTGGTAAGTAAGGAAGGAACAGAAGGGTTCCATGAGAAAGTGACCATGAGCACATGCCAACCAAGCAACAATGACAGGCATTCTGGGAACAATGGCCTGGGATGAAGTAGAGACAACAACATAAAGGTGGTTATGTCACACTCAAACTAGCAGCACCATTGCAAAACAGGCTGCCCCTTTGACCATGGAATATACAACTCTCTCTACCATCTTCAAATTTCTTCTAATATTACTATTACTAATTAGTGTTTAATTAACATTAAGTATCACTACTCCAATATTCTGCTGCTTTCCTAAAAATATATATTCATATGAAGAGATAAAATTAAATAATATATATAAGAAATATGTGTGTTGAGGTTTGCAGGTGAAAGTTCTATTTAACATATATAAATTTGATCTACTGTGAGACTGAAATTATGTCTTTATTGAAAATAATCTCAGAAATACTTTAATATACAATTTTCCCATCAATAGGCACACAATTGTATCGCATCTTATTATTAATAAAAACAACAATAACAAAACCCCCACTACATTAGGTCTCAGTACCTTAATATTGGTTTGGACTTCAAAAATTTATTTCTACATCCCCTTTTTTGACCTCAGACTGCTATCATTTATTGAATAGTTCTTATGAAGAAGGTAATTTACATGACTTTTTCCATTTAATCTATACCCAATTTACAGATGCAGAAACCAAGGTTAGGAAAAACTAAGTAACATAATCAAGTTCACAGCTTGTTAGTCATAGCGCCAAGATAAGAGTACAGACAGCCAGACACACAGAATGTGATAACTATTAAATGAATGAATTACTCTAGAGGTCAAGCTGTTAACCACAATATTATTCCATAAATGACATTGAATTTCCCAGGTTTATGCCAGTGGCCCACCTAAAAATCATGTTCTTGAACCAAAGTATTAATACGTCCAATTTAATCTTTGGTTTCTTGAAGGAAGGACTAAAGTAGTACAGAAGGAAGTTGGATACAGTGTCTCTGGATTCAAGAACATTTTCAACATGAGAAGTTTGCACCTAGGACTTCTCTACCTTCCTTTAGAACTTCTCTCTTTCAGTTTGGCCCACTGTTTTTCTCCAGAATCCAAAAAGGCCTCATTTTTCCCCATCCCCCACATTTCCCAGTATTTGTCCTCATCCCACACTCCAAATGAAAACTTCCATTTCCCAGTGCTAAAGAGCTGAGCTCCAAGGAAAAGAGGATCTATAATCTGATTAAAATAATTCACAGTAAATTGTAAATCTTTTAATCCTCTTAGAGGCATTAACTTTTAATGGGGGGGGTGGAGAGGGAACCTGATATAGCCTCTAATTGTTGGCATTTTTGTACAGAATAAACAATATTATATTTTCCATAATTTAGATAGAAATGGCTACCATACTGGCATGGCAATCTGCCCAGAAATCTGTTCCCAACCTGTCAAATTAACCTTGAATTTTCTCTTAATAATGCTCAAACTTCCTCTGCTTTTTTTGTTTATTGTTTTTAAATCTCTGATAGGAGGTCTTAAATTGGAATTCTAGACAGGGATTATTTTTAATTTGGAGTTTGTAAATCAGGATATACACCCAGAAACTAGCATTAACTAGTTTCTTTATAAAAAAAACTTGGTAAAGAATATTAATTAAGAAAATAATAATATAACAATGCAACAATTCACACTTAATTAAGTTACATCATGCCAAATATTGTTTCAACACTTTACATATGTTAACTTATTTAACTTTCACAGTAACCCTATCAAGTAGGCACTCATATTATCTCCATTTTACTGAAAAGGAAACAGAAAAGTGACATAACCTATCCAAGGTGACATGGCTAGTGGGTAGTGAAACCAGATTTTAAATCTAGGTATTTTAACTCTGGAAGCCCATTCCCTTATAATCACTATGCTCTACTAAACAGCACACCAAAGAGAAAAAATTCATTGACAAAAAATTCAGCTCACTGTGTTGTTCCTAGGCTAAAAAGTACAAAATTTAGATTCTAGAAGATACCTAAATATCAACTGGTTCAATCCCTGCATTTTACAGATAAAAATGTGAACTCCCCCATGGCATGGTGAAAAGCTACTCAATGACGCATTCAAATCCAGCTATAACCTAGTCTGAATCCAAGTCATATTTTTCCCTCACTATACCATAGCTAGTCCATAGAGAAATCTACAAACTCCAAGCAATGGTAGACATCCAAATTCCTATCCAATCCATTTTGTAAGAGCCAATAAATATATAACTGTTGAGTGCTCTCATTCATAAATTACTTCTGAATTTGGTGCTGTTCAACAATTCTACCATAAGTTGTTCCAAGATTTTTTTTTCAGCTAGTTTGTGATATTTGGCAATTTGGGTATATCTTCTTTCCAATTGTTCACTTCTCTGTTTCTAAAAGGAGAAAATTTTACTCAATAATCAGAGGGAGTATTAATCTGTTCTATAACTCCCATCAAAGCAAAGTCAAGAAATTCATGATCCAATTTTATTCCCTGAGTCACTTATTAATTCACTGAATGATATATGTGCTGGTTTTAATTAATTAATGAGACACAGACTGTCATAGTCTAAAAGGAAACCTAGATAAGTATATGCAATACAACATGACTGTGGGCAGGGACAGTTTTGTAGAGGGTACTAGGGAAACAAAAGTACACCAAATCTACATTGGGTAGGTGGATGGGACAGCTAAGGCTTTCCGGAGGAGAGACTCCTTAATTTCATTCATTAAACCAAATAGGAATTGGGATGGGAAACAGTAGAGGGAAAAGGACAGACGGGAAAGGGTCTAGACAGAGCATTCCCAAATGGAGCAGCATTTAGAAAAGCTAGAGGGGTAAGAGGGTATTCACCTGGCTAAAGTTGGTTTCCTAACTAGGTAGATGTGTAATATAAGCCAATCAATAATTCTAATACATCCAAAAACTAGGTACTCTCTCATAAGAAAATAAATGAAACATAACATTTCTACGGTTCACAAATAAGAAAGGGTCTTTATATGTAAGGGAATAGGGAGAAGAAATAGAGTTATGGTCCCAGGAACAAAGATAAAGACCTAGGCAAATTAGCTAATACATACTTATCACATATTTTTTAAAGCCTGCAGTTATCAACTATAGAAATAATTTCCAAAGAAATGTTGATATCATGGCTGCCCTTTCAAGTGATGAAGAATTCGTTATTATTGGCAAGCTATTTTGTCAAAGCATCACATAACGCTTGTCTTTAAACATGCCTCCTATTGACAGCGAAGGTTTCCAGCTTCAAATGAATCTGCTCTCCTTGCTCAGGGCACATTACTGCTCCTGACCTCTTCCCTGCACGTGCCCTGACCTTCTCCCTCCCAGACATTCTCCCTTGACTCATGCCTGTGAGCATCTCACATTATTCGTGAGCTGCAGCTCTAGAATTTAGCATGAGGAAGGCTGCCCCAATACATGTCTTACATGAGTAATACTCCTAATAATCCCCAATGGGACTCTGCCATATTATTCCACCAGGATGAGTCGTTCAAACACAAAAAGAAATTCCATGCATTTTACAGTGAAACATAATGGAAAATAAAAATTTCCACATTTAGGAATATGTTGCTTAGATTTAGCAAGAAATTACCAAGGTTTTCTTGGGGAGAAAAAAAGAGTTAACAAAAGTTTCTTCATATATTTAGCTTTGCAGTGTATCTCGACCACCTAAGCAAATTACACCATTTCTATATTTGCCTAAAGAAATCCTCCAAACGTTATTTTAGAAACATTTATGAATTATGCACAAGATTTCTTGCAGGAATGCTGTACATCGTCTTGAAAATTGTGCATAAATCAATATTTTGTAAATTAAATAACATTTTTCACTGACAAATTATTTCAGAGATGCTTGATTTTCATTTCTGGTTAATATTCAATTGGTAATGATTACTGACCCTTTAGATTAAGCTTCTCTCCTGATAATATTTCTATCAAATAGCTAATGATCTATTAACAAATAATAAAACAAATATGGGACACTAGATTTTAGAAAGAAATCTGCAATAAATTCTTACCCATGATAAACCCTTCTTCGCAATTCAGCCGCAGCCTCAATTTTCTTTATTTTTATTTCTTCAAATTTCCTTAATGTATTTTCTTACTGTGTAATTCATATGCAACACAGTGGTGCTTCTCTTAATAACAATCAGTGAACCTTTAGACTGTGCTGACAATTTCTCTTCTTATTCAAGAATATATTTATTTATTCAGTTCACAAGGGACTCTCAGCTCATAAAAGGGCTTGTGGTTTTGTTGTCTTTGTTTGTTAGCTTTAGGTCAAAAGAATAAACATAAACAGTAAAACTGATCACTTTTCCTGGCTCAACAAATATCATTTGTAAAATGTAAATAGCTCCCAATAAAGGCAGGAGCTTTTGGTTAAGTAAATAAGCCATTATGTAAACATTTAACTAGTAACAATACAATAAAGAAGGGCAAACACCAGAAAAGTAAAATGTTCTAAAACACTGAAGATAACAAAAAGTGAGGAAATACTGATGTATTTAGGGTGGGACTAAGCAGCAACGGATATGTCAGTCCTATATAGGACAAATGGGGTAATAATGCAGCCCAAAAAATGGTGCCCTGTGGACCATATTTGGTATGAGCACTTAATGTTGTTATTATTAATTTACATTAAACTTCCGCATTTATCAGTAGGGAGCTCGCTCTTAAAAATATGGATCTATGCCTTCTCTTGAAAAATCTGAAAGTCCATCTGAAAGTTTGTCTACATTGAGATCATATTTCTCCCTGGCAAGATCCAGCCACCCACTCCTTGTCCCTAACACAGGTACTTGCTTTCTAATACAGGCTCTAAATAGGCATTTCATTTTTTAGCCATTATAAAACATTATCAGAAGAAAAACAGAATCTATGAATTCTATTTTGTTTATCTTCTCTGCCAAGAATTGTGACTTGAGATGAGAAAGGACAGTTCTTAGATAGTTCAGTGGGAAATAAAGGGGAAAAGATATGTTTCCAGCTTCTTAATACATTTTCTATCTCCTCATCCAGAAAAGCATTACATCCCAGGATACTGAGAGAACTTTTAGAGAAAATGAAATATTTATTAAAAGACCAGAAGAAAGTTAAACGTTAACTAAAAAATAAGGTAGATTCCTCAAACTTGATGTTACACTTTAGAAAGCACTGACAAATAGATATCAAAAACAACATAACCAAAGGAAATGAATATTCATCAAATGAGGAAAACTGGAAGAAAATGGGAATCTTGTGCCTGAAGAAATGCAGTTTTAGGAAGAACATAATAACTATCTTCAAAATATTCAAATGGTTTCATATAGAAACTAGACAGATTCATTTTGGGTAGCTTTGGAGGTTAAAATCAAGGCCAGGACAACAGGATTTAGAGCTGGTTTTCAGCTTCATATGAAGAAAATTTTCATAACAATTGTAAATATCTATGCTAGGAGGAGATAATTCCTGACACAGAAAGTAATGAGGAAAGGATAAAGACCATGTGTTCACGGTACTACAGAAAGGGTAGAAGCATAGAGAGGTAGTTGATATTCTGAGGTACTATCCAAATGATTCTCTGATAGGTTAAGAATAATAACACATACAGCATTATATCAAAGTCCATTTATCTGTACACTGCTATCCATACCCTCAGAGAAAATGCCATAAACCAAATGTCTTAAGCTCTAAGAATTAGGTCATCAAATTTATATTTATTTTACATCACCTTTTCTCCAATTGGTGAAAGCTTTTTTTTAAAAAAAATTCTTATTATTTTAACTGACAAATAAAAATTGAATATATGTATGGTGTACATCATGATGTTTTGAAATATGTATACATTGTGGAATGGCTGAATTGAGCTAATTAACATATGGTACTTTTTATGGTCTAAATATAGGCTCACCAAGGGGTCATGCATACCTCTATTAAATCACCTATATAGCAATCAACCATTTACCATAAATTCCTCGATGATACAATGAATGAGCATTTTTTTTTCTAATTTGTTGCCTGGTAAGTGAATGAAAGAATCAATGAGATTATTAAATAATGCCCTCTACAATATAACAATGTCATAAGTGAAATTCTGTAATACCCAATAGTTGTAAAATCTACCTCTTCAAGCAGGTTATGTCAGCTTTTCAGATCACCACTCCTAGATGTACCTTTCAAATACCTCCCCTAGCCCAACAAATTATCTCCATTATTTCTCTCAACACTCTTTGGAACCCTGCTTATTCCAGGAAGATTTTCCTAAGTAAATCCCCTGACCTACACAACATTAATTTTGTGGTCTATATGTACACAACCTGAATCTTGTACTAAAAGCTCTTACACATTATCATATATGTCTGAAACAGTCTTTAAAGTGTCTAATAGCAACAAAAGTTAACAGCTGTTTAATACAATTTATTATTATTATTATTATTGATAGTAAGTAGTTCACTAAGGCATAAATAATGCTATTAAGTTCCATTAATAACAAACAGGTAGCATTAAATGAACAGCAAGCTGCAAACCAATGATGTACTGAAGTAAATTTATTATGAAGTATATTTTAAGACATAGAGGAAAAACCTTAATGATAAGAACCTAGGTCTCATATAAGGGAGAGTTATAGATATGATACTGTTTTGATTAGTGGTATAGAGTAAGGAACTGGGAAAAGCTTCAATCGTCATTTAGGTCTTAGGTAAAGTCACAAACCTATGGAAATAGAGAGAAGAATATAAATATAAAATCCCATCTATGTATTTGGAAATAAGTTGGAAGATCACTGAGTTCAGCTGAGTAAACTATACCTAAGAAATTATAAAATAGTCATAGTCAGAAATATGTATTTAAAAGCATAAGAAAAGCAAAAGAATAACATTTCTAAAACCAACTATATTACTTCTGAAAGAATGTTGATTACTGTGCTGTTCTTTATGGACATGGCAGACTCATGCAGGTTTCATTGGCAGGGATTATATTAACCATGCAAAATTCTTTCTTTGTTTTCTATTAAATTTGTCATTGGAGAAGAACATACCTTTAAAGGAATAGTAATTACAGATTCTAACCAAGCTTCTGCTTAGTGTGTTTTTATTATCAATAACATCTTATCACTAAGAAAGCCATTTATTTTCAAGCTCAAAAAATGAAAATTCAAAAATCAGTTCCTTATAGACATTAGATCCCAGTGATACTATTTTATATATAAGGAAAATTCCATGCACTTAAAACTGAGCTATCACAAAACTTACTGGTACTTACTATCTCTAACTTATTCCACAAACTGAACGGCACTGAATTCCACTAAACGATGTTATGGGATTGGACTTATGTTTCTGTGTTCTAAGATGTGTAATACCATGGTACAATCTTTTTTGTGGGTTATCATGTGACAAGCAGAAGAAAGGAATAGACAATAAGATATAACATAAAAATCTAACACCTAAAAAAGAATTAAAACGGGTTAGCAGCACAATCTAATTCCTTCACAAGAAAAGTATCTTAACCTGTTCTATACACATTTTGCACTATTTCATCTACATTCATTTTTCTTTAAGGGACACGCAGCATGTCTGCATAATTGGGAAGAGTAAGAATTCTGATTCAGACAGGCTGGTTTTCACCACACTAACTGGCTGACCATAGTCAAAGAGCTTAAATTTTCTGAACCTCATTTCCCATATTGATAAACAGAGGTAATAGCAACACATTCATTCCTAACATGGTTGTTGTTTTAAGTATTAAATAAGATAAGGCACATTAGCACTTTGCCAGGCAGATAACACTCTATAACTTTTAGGCTTTATTGATATTTCTATTGTTATTAGAGATATTATTATTGATTCCTAGTTTTTCAGATTCAGTGTATACAATTGGGCCTGTCCTGCATCAAGCATCACTTTATTAATCACTTGGGATTTTTTTGTCATGTTAAAAAGAAAATATATATATGCACACACACACATATAAAAGTTTCTAGGAAGTGATGAGCTTCTAGGACTGAATGACCCGTAACAGTAGAAAAGACCAAATAACATAATCAATTACTTTTCCTTTCTCACCACACCGAATCTAAATAAAAGCTGTCCTTATCATGCTTGTATTCAATCCAAATATATGGAGATTAATATTATAGAAATGATCTTGTCAGGGAATGCCTCTCTCATTTGCATAGATACCCAAACGAAGGCTTTGTCTCTCTCCTATTTTCCTTCTACATGTTTAGATTTTGGCAATATATTACTAAGTTCACTAATTTAAGCAAGTTGTAGTTCCAAATTTTATACCATATTGCTAGGAAACTTTCGCTTCTCTTCAGACTTGAGGAAAAAAAAAAAAACCAGATGAGTTTTATCATTCACAGCCTGTACAAGCCAGTTTACTTTATTCAGACAACTTGCTAATTGAATGGTCTGGATACACCGAAATTACTTCTTAAATCAAGCAACTAAAGTAGTTTAAAGCTACCCAGAGGTGTGTAGGTAACATGTACAAATGTGCTTTAACTCACTCAGTTACATGGGCAAGCACTATTTCCGTGAAGTTTCAGAGTGATAAAGACTTTCTTTTAAATAAAACCTGATTAAACAAAATCAGCTTTAGAGTTGTGAAACTAAAAAGTGTACATTTTATTTTACAGGAAAGGAATTGCAGATAGACATATCTCTTTAGTCAAATTAAGTTAGTCCATCATTAGTGAAAAAACAGAAAATCACACGCTAAACTAGAAAATATCACAACATGCAGGTTATTTAAGTTTGCAGATCAAATTATGAGAGTCAGTGTATCTCATTAACACCATGTGGCCAAATGATCTTGAAACAGACATTTGTAGCCTGATTCACTCATTCTTTGGCCTCTTTTTCTTTTCCTACTCTACATGAAATTGCTAATGACATTTTAAAAAGCCTCAATCACTTTAGTAGAGAAAGGCTAAAATCTGGCCTCTGTTTCCTCTTCTACTAACATTCAGGAATGAATTTACCAAGTTGATATATTTTTTTCCTTATGTGTCATAAATTACAACCATACATAACATGCTATAAAGCCCTTTATGGTCATATGAACACTGTCTCTTTTTATGTTCACTGAAATTTTAAGTTAAATCAAGAGATAGCATATACCTGAAATGACTTTTAAAGTACTAGATGGTCACATGTAAAAAATTTATTACTCTTCAAACATTACTTTTCCTCACATCAAAAGATGAACCTATACAAACTGGAGATACAAACTGTGTCTCAAGCAGAACTTTTCACAAATAATTTTAGGGGAAAATTCTAAAGACTCCATGTTCCTTTCATGGCTGACTATGGATAAACTGTCTCCAGCTCTCAGGTTCTGTACAGATGAGTCGAATATAGACATACTTAGAACTTGATACTTTCTGAAATACAATCAAGAGCATCTTGGGAAAGTGTAACCGTGAGTTAGCTATTGACAGAGTGCATTATAAATATGTTTTCTAGTAAACCTTGCTCTACTTAGCTGGAAAACTAACAGGATTTAAAAATAGATCCCCAAAATACATTGTATTATTAGGAACAACTACTTCTTATATGCTGCATACAAAACAATCACTTGACACAAAAAGACTACATTCCCACTTAACACAGAACCACACTGCTCTGTTGACATTTGCTTGTATCCACTGATGGTGCCTTTAACGCTTCATTTAAGTGTCAACCTAGGTGACAGGCATTAAGCCTATAGACTTTTTAGCATCAAATTTGCGATCCAAGAACATTATCTATAATTGTTTACCTTCTATATGCTTTCCCTCAAAAAAATAAAATTAATTAATTAAATAAAACAAACAGATATTCTTTTCCAGCTCCAAGCCATGGACAGCTGTGAACACCACAGAGGTACTTCTCTACTTGAATAAAGCCAGAAAGATATGCACAGTCATGCTGTTCAAAATATTGTTTTATGTGTGGAACAACATTGTCATAAGATGTTTGGAAGCCAAGTAAAATCACAGAAGTAAGGGGATTTGTAGCAGCCTGCTTTGGCTGAAGGGAATTGAGGCTGAGCTCTCCCATGAAGCAAGCAACATGACACCTTCCAGTGTTAGAAATAGCCTTTTGGATGGATAAAAAAGGAGAAAGAGAGAGAAAGAAACAGGAAAAAGCAAAGAACTGGAGATCAAAGCTATCTATCTTCCTGTACACTGCAGATAATCTTTTTTTCTTCCTGTTCTTCAACAGCAAGATTGAAGGGAAGGGCTGAAAGTGGAGGGAGAAGGAGAAAAGGAAACCATGCTAATCCAGAATTGTAAAGAATGGAGGTAGCCTTTTGATCTCCCCAGGATGGCAACTTTATTGGCTATGCATAAGCAGTTTCCAACCAGCTGATCAACCAGGTATTAAGGCTTAACCCTTCCATGATCAGTAACCATGAAGTGAGTTATCTGTGATCAGCAAACAGAAGGCTCATCCATTACGAAATGACCAGCAGCCCATACCCAGCTCAGAGGGTAAGAGCAACCCCAGGGGCAATGATTGTCTCTCCACAGGCTCTTCTGAGTACCACTTATTTGCCTTGGTACCCAGAGCAAAATCTTTCCTCAAGTGTGCACCAAGGAGAATGGCATTCATCTTTCACAATACAACTTGGAATCTATGTGCATCTGCCTCACCAGCAGAAAATGGTTTGAATTACATTAGATTTCCTCTCTTAAGCATGCCAGAAAATGGAGACGTGATCAAGGCTGAATGTGAACTGGTTAGATGTAAACAATTGACTGTCTTGCCTGGCGATCTAAAAATTAGAGACCGTTTTCTTAGTGACAGGAAAAATAATGCCTTCCTTCCAATTTCCCAAGTGTTCAAACCAGAGTCTTGTTTAAGTAGATTTTTTGGACAAGTTTTAAAATAAAAAGTGATTGAACCATAATCTTTCTTATTTAAATTCTTCGTTTTTCTCTTTCAAATAGTAAAATACACAGTAGTTAAAGAGTTTTGGAGGCAGCTCGGTTCAAGTCCCTGCTCATCCACATCTCCCAACTTCTCTATGATGTAGTTTCCACAACTATGAAGTAAAGGTAAAGTAATATTTTATAAGTAACAGCACCTATGCCATAGGGTTTTTACAAGCATTAAATAAGGTAATGTGAATGTTCAATAAGTGATAGTCATAGATTCATAGCAACAGTACTCATTGTCATAAAGTTTCTTATTGTACCCTAGAACTTGAACTTGATCTCATCTGGCTGCTCTGTGTACTTCCACTCCATCTCTGCCTGTATTTTAAAACTAGTTTAATTATGAACGTCAGTTTCTACTATACTTTTCCAGACTTCTGGTTTCTTTCTTTTTTTCTCTCTCTCTTTCTTGTTTTTCCTTTTCTTTCTTTTCTTTCCATTTTTTTTGTGCCTTTCTTATTCCCAAATATCTTAATTTATTCTATAGATTACTTTAGGCCTAATTTTAAACTGAATGACAACTTTGATTTCCTTATATTTTCCCATAAGAAATCAGGCTTGCAGTGCAGTTTACATTTTTGTTTACATATCTAAAAGGGTCAGAAATTAACATAAATATTACCTTAGAATCTTTTATTAACACAGGTGGTAGATGAAGACTCAACCATTTATGATCTTCATTGAGAAACTGCTATCCTAAGTTTATTTTCAATCTTATTCCTCTTCCCCAGTTGTTTTAAATTACAGATATCTAGTCAATGTAAAAATGAAGAAATAAACAACGGTCATTGTTCGTTTGAAATTTAGCACTTTCAACACTTTAACTCTCATAGGAATATTTCATTTGTCATAGCAAAAGCTAAGAAAAAAACTTCAGGTAAGCTTTCAGTTCTAAGGTATTTTAACCATAAATAACTATGTGGCCGGGCGCAGTTGCTTGCCCCTGGGAATTCAGCTACTTGGTAAGCTAAGATGGGAGGATCACTAGAGGCCAAGAGTTCGAGATCAGCCTGGGCAACATAAAAAGACCCCATCTTAAAAAAAAAAAAGAAAAAGAAAACTATGTGTTAGAGGGCCCATTATCAGGAAATAAAGATATTTTTAAATATATCATAGTATATTTAAAAGCCATGAAGGTTATAAAGAAACTAGTCCGAACTTTTTGAAATTATCTTTGAATCCTGCCACAAAGAGAGATGAAGGGAAGGAGGAAGGAAGAGAGAGAGAGAGAGAAAGAGAGAGAGGGAGAGACACATCAGGGACCCAGACACACAAATGGCTCAAATAGTGTAAATTATCTAAAAAAAGTCCCTCTTTCCAAGAGAAAAAACACTCCCCCCACACAAAAAAAAGAGAGAAAAAGAAGGACACCACCAGTAAACTTCCACTTTATTTGAAATTCAGGTCTCATCCTAATTTTGAACTGAAATTCAATTACTTTTTCACTTTAAAACAGGTTTTAGCTAATGGATTTGAGAAGAGGAAGTCTATGAAAGAAAAATGCTTAGAATCAGTTCGTGAGAGATCACACAAATTTTTTTCAGGACTACCCCTTCTGAATCCTACCCCACCGTCCACCACCTGACCCCCACCAAAAGTCTAGCTGTCCAAAAGACAGATATACAAATTAATTAAAGAAATACATCTTAAAAATGAATTTTGAAATACCTAATTTTTCCAAATCTTTGTTTCACAGAATAAAAAGTTATATATTGTAGGATTAGGTTAATAAATAAAAGGCTACAAAAAGCAAACACTCTCAAGCACAATACTCAATATTAAGTATGTCATCAACACAGCAAAATGGAGTTTATAATGTGTTTGAAG
Organism: Daubentonia madagascariensis; assembly: GCA_023783475.1. NCBI lineage: Eukaryota > Metazoa > Chordata > Mammalia > Primates > Daubentoniidae > Daubentonia > Daubentonia madagascariensis. Next base: position 13,894,586 of record JAKFHU010001684.1, on the reverse strand, counting down.
AAAACTATAGGACTTTGTTAAGTTGGCAGCCAGTTAAATAAAAGAAAGAAATAAAAAGAAAAAAGAACTGACAACCAATAGATGCTTTTACAGGTTAAATCTTGTTGAAGTTACATTGTCCCCTCAGTACACTTTGACTCATTTAAGCTCACCACATTTCTCTTAAATACACTCCATTAACAAGTGATAGGCTGTGATCTTAGGCTCGAGGCAAGACATGAAACACAATCTTTCAAGAACTTCATTCATTCCTTGACCAGGTGTCTTGAGCACACCCAAGTTACTAGTTACTTAATTGAGTTCTGTAAAATTTTATTCAAATCAATAGCATTGCTTTGGAACAGAACACTGTCATGAGATCATCCTAGCAGCCAATAATTTGACTGGCTTCCCAAGTTCAGATTCACAGCATGAGTGAAAGTTATCAGAGAAATAGTAAAAAGCTTCAGGTTAAATACGAGAGAGCACTTTACAAACACATCTCTGTCCTGGAATCTGGCAAACAAAGTAGATAAGCACACCTATAGGAAAACCTTAGGTTTATATAAATCATCAATGGCATAAATGGAAAATTAAATTAGAAATATGGTGCCAGAAATCAGTTTAGCTTTAAGATTATAAATATGTCTCATATCTATTCAAATTACAACCCTCAGATAGTAACTGCTAATCAAATTATTAAATCTCATAGGACAGTACATCCCAGATATTTCTCCAAGTGAAGACAGAATTTGCACACTGACAAGACCAGCTTTCAGTAATGCCCTATTAGTGTGATCCTATCTTTAATCTACAGCCATGATAAAATGTTCCAACATATACAAACTTAGCTCAAACAGTGACTAATGACCATTAATCCCCCTATCTTCAGTAATCTGCCCCTCCAGTCATTTATCACAATGACACTTCACTTTACACACGTGAATAAACTTTAACTGAGAAGGTGAACCAACAAAAATCTCAAAGGTATCTGAAGCTGTAAATTAAACTAGGGGGAGACACAGCAAAGAGCGACAAATAGAGACATCAGATCTTAATGTTTTTGATTTGCATCCGTGGCTGGGTGGGGAGTTAGGGGGACACACAACCACTCAGATATACAAACTTAGAGAAAAGCTGCATTACTGGAGGGAGAAGCTGGAAGTGGGGAAAAACTGCCCCAAAGAGTTAGTTACATCTAATCATGCATCCACTGTGATATACGAGAGTTATCTGAGGTTGAAATTTGTGTTTTCTTCAAAAGAATAACAATTTATTAATCTTAAAATTTAGTTTAGTTGCAAATGTTCCTTGTAACTTTCAGCCAGGAAGCACATCCTATGGGCTAAAATTCTTTTAGAGTTTATTTGCTATCAGTTAGCTGATGTGCATTACTGTTTTTCTTTTCCTTATTTAATTAACTATTTGCCTTAAGTAAAATTTTTAGTCAAAACATAAACTGTAACAACCATAGACCACAAAAAGCTCACACTAGCTTTCAAAATGGTTTCATAATTATGCAAATTGAGTGACTCTAACTTACAGGCCTTGATGCAACTTGAAGCTCAGTATTCGACTATAAAAATTCCCTGAGGTGCACTCTGTGTGTGTGTGTGTGTGTGTGTGTGTGTTTTAAGGCCTGAAATCGGATCCGTGATTGAAACCAGAATCTACCAAAAGGAAAGAACAAAAGTTGAATCGTGGCTCAGTTCACCCATAGTATTATATAAGTTTCTTAGGGAGTTTAAGAAAACCAATTTTAAGTATAGACACAATATGTACTCTTATGTCAGAAGTATCCCGTCGCAGCATCCTTCCAACACTTCATATGGAGTTTCAGTACTATTTAATTAATCCTAAAAATCCTAAATTCAGCTTTCTGTTTTCCCTCACCAATGAGAATTTCCAGGCAACTACGCCCTTTCAGATACTTGCAACCGTCTCTTTTCCTAGCCAGGCTGTGGCTAGTTTCTATCCTACCCTAAGAAAGAGTTATTTCCTTAAGTTTTTTCAGAATCGAATTTAATTACAGACTCTGGTTACATAAAACAACTACTAATAACCCCTTGTGCTCGGAAGAGGAGGGGCGAATTGGAGGACCCAGGTTCAGGAATCTTGGTGAGTCTCGGGGCCACAAGCTCCCGGGGCGCACATCTCCCTCCCCGAAGGAACCAGCCAGTGGATATTCACTTTGGCCCATCCTGGGGGCCCAATCTCACCACCAACCGCTGCCTTCTCCCACCCTAGTGCTGTAGATGTGCTTTTGCCCAGAGTAATCTGGGCGTGCCCTGAACTTGGCGAAAGGCCCAGGTCTGCGAAGGGGGGGGGGGCGGTTCTGGAGGGGAGGAAGAGGTCTTTGGGGATGGGGAAAAAGGGACAATACCAGATGTGAACCGGGAACCTTTTCACCTAAAAGTCCTGCAGGGATCGAGCCCCTCTGGCCTTAGAAGGGAGAAACAGCCAAAAGGCAGTTCGGGGTTTGATTTTCAAAAGTGGAAAGGAGGCGAACAGGGAGATCAAGGGTGAAGAAAGAAGACGCGGGGTTACCTGAACAGAGACATATTAATCCAAACAGGTAAAAGTGAGCAGGCTCCGCGATCATTGTCCTCGGGTAGATCCTGCATACAGTCTCATGCCAAGAGGAGGGAGTAGAAATGGGGTCCCCAAATTTATGAAGCCACACACCACACACACTACACACAAAGGCTTAATATAAGCAACGTGGGTCAATCCTCCAGGAGTTTTCAGGGCAATTACTTGTCGACCTTTCCGGACGCTTGTCAATATCTCAGAGCCCTTTGCAGACAAGGAATTCCAAGGTTTGTCTTCTCCGGCCCCTGGGTTTCGGAGGAGGCTCAGACACTTCTAAGAACCATCCAAAGCGAACAACAAAGAGCTGAAGCAGAAGAGCAGTTGTGCCGTTTCCTGCCTCTACGGTCTTGCTGAGCCTCCCGGCGTGCGCCCCCACAATGTGCGCCCGAGCGCCGCTGCGAGGGCAGGCGCGGCGGCTGCAAAGTTGGGGTGTGAGAACGGATTAGGGAGGGCCAAAAAGTGCTTCTCCGTCTCCAAGCGAGCCCAGTCAGCAGCTGGCCACCCGCAGCAGCGACGAAGGCAGCCAAGGTAGCAGCAGTAGCTCCGGACGACCGGCTCCGGGTGCCGGGGGTGTGCCTGGGTGACTCCGCGCGCAGGGGGCGAGCGAGGGGGCGGTGCGGCGACAGCGGCTGCCTGGGCGGGCCCTTGTTCCCATCACTTGGGTGATGCGGAGGGCACTGGGGACAGCAGCAGGACCGCGGACATACGCACGCTTTCCGGACGCCCCCAGCCCCACAAGGCGCCCAACATCGCCCCCGGCCCCTCGCCCTCTGGGGCGTGCGCGCAAGGCACCCAAACTACGCTGGAACCCAAACTTCCTGCGGGTTGCTGTTCGCACCCCTGGGCTCGTGGTCGCTGCAGATAGGCAGCTCCCGGACCTCCCCGGGGTGGCGGAGAGGAGCAGGGAGGATGCTGCTGCCGGTGGGAGAGACGGCCGCTACGGCTCACCCAAGCGCTGCCGAGATCAGCAGCGTCTGAAGTTTCTGCTCTCACGCTGCCTCCTCTCTGGCTCAATTGCTTGCGGGTTTCCCCCAACGTCCCCACGGCTCCCAGTTTCCTCCCTCTCCTGCCCGGCCCGAGAATACTTAAAGGGACCGCGCGGTCCTTTCTCTACTTCACTCTACACTTTCCAGGTGCTTGTCGGGCAAGTTCTGCTCCTTAATATTTCCATCCATAAGCCAGGGGTGCCCGACTACGCCCTCAGGTGAGAATCAAATTGCTCAGGATCGGAAATTCAAGCGAATAAGAACTTGTCTTGTTTCTCTCGCCACCCCTAGCTCCCCTGCACCTTTCTCCAAATGGAACCTCCCAGCCAAAGACTTCAAAAATCCTCCTGGTCCAGCTTAACCTCTTCCTTACCGCTTCCAGGGATTGGAGTAAACTCTCAAATAACTGTACCCTCACCCCTCCCCATTCCCATTTTTTTAAAAAGTCAAATTTGAGCAACAAGCCTTTAGGATAGGAGTCAGAGTGAGAACTATCTATAATAGAACATATCAATAGATGGGCAGGGCACTCTTACAACAATCCCTTTTTTTAAAACTGAAGTTGAGGGTCTTGTAGAAAAACTATCCAATTCGAGGGGCCTGGGGTTGGCCCACGGGATTTTTTCACTATGTTTCATATGAAAGCCTCTCCTTCAACTTCATAGACTCTGCATATTGGAAAGTTAACAATGGGAAAGTAATTAAGGAAGAGGGACAAATGCAAAAAACATCCTTGATACCTCAAAATTTGCAGTTTTGAGAATCCATTCAGCATTTCAAAACCAAGGTGCATTTTTTGTAGGCTTTGATGCCCGATATACCCGCCCAGAAATCCCAACCTGCCAGTTATGAACCCTGTGGCCAGGTCTGTTTTCTCTTCTGAAAAATAGAGATTCTTGAGATACGTCATTGTATTAACAAATCATACCCAAAATAAAACAAAACTGACACATCTGACGGGTATTCATTAATTCATTCTTCTTTATTTCTATTAAATAAGACAGTGTATGTAAAACTCCTAGCATGCTGAGCGCTCGATAAATGGTAGATATTGGTACTTAGAGCTATTATTTTTATTCATATGTTATTATCTACAAAGTTATGTATGATAACTTCCAAATAATTATTTGGTATCTGGTAGTATATATAAGAAGCTGCTTTCAGTGTTTGCCTGTGGAGGAGAGAATTGCACAATGGATAGGGCAGGAAGGGTAATTTGTTCTTTTCTATATACTGTTGTGCTTTTCTATTTTTTTTAAGTGAGAACATTCATTACCTAATGAAAGATAAAAGTTTAAAAGCAAGTCGTACATTCATTTTGGCTGCTGCTGATACAGCCAATGACCTTAGAGCAACATTTTGTGGAAACTCTGGTTAATAGCACCTATCTTTGAAAGTGAAAGATAGTTTAATCCTGAGAAAGCTGACTGAAAATTCAGTAAACAGGCTGGAGATAAGAATTCAAAGGCTGCAACCAAAATCTTTTCAGCAATAAAACCAAGAATGTACAATTGAAGCTGACAAATGTACATTGATTTGGTCTTACGAAAGGGAATTTAGTAAGAAATGGAATATATCTTTTTTTCTTGGAATAAAATATGTTCTAAGGTAAGATTACCTAGTGATAGAAAATAAATAAACACTAAGCATAGTACTTGAGAGAAAGAGAGCCAGAGAGAGAAAAATCCTTTAAATCTTCATATAACTTGAGTGCACTTTAAAGATTATGAACTTCCACTTAATAAAGGATATATACTTTTAAATATAAAGTAGAATGTGTATAAAGATTCCTATTGCAGTGTTCCCCAAAGTAGATCTCCTGGTCTCTGAAAGTTTGCTAAGATTTTACAAGATCTCTTTTACCATCTGTCTATCTCATTGTCATTGAGTGGAAACCATATTAATACCACCTTTTATTTCTTGACTTCAGTAAGTAACACCCACCCAACTCCTCTATTCTACCCCTAGAGATGATATTACCTGGGAGAGTCAGCAGTAAGTATCCTTAAGAAATAACTTTTGATCAGCCTCCCAGTAAGAACTATCATCACCAACTTAGATATGTTGGTCCTTTCTGTTTCTCCTGCTTCATCATCCAAGGTGTATTTTTTTCTGTCCATTGTATCAGTAAAGGTGGCATCTATAGACAAGAACTTGTACTCCGAGGGCATTAGGAATTTATTACAAGTGAAACTCAATGCACCTGAGAACTTTTGTTATCTACTTCCTTTTACTTACTCTTACCCAAGCAAACACTTAGTGAACATCATCTGTGCACAAGAAACAGTAGAGTATGCTGTAGGGGAAAAATGCAAGTATAATGCCATTCATCAGGTCCTCAGCACTCTTACTGTGGAGCTGCACAAAGAATAGAATGGCCTGCAGAGTAGAATCTGTCTGAAAAAGCAAAAGCAAACTACCATGGGGTTAAATGACAGCCCAGTACATTACTGGAGATGGATGAATCATAGCAACTTGTCATCTTTCCACTTTTGCTCCTGAACATTAAATTATCTAGAAGAATGCATGAAATGCTCAATGCATCTGTGTGAATGCATGTGCAAATGTGAGCATTCACATGTGGATAAGAAATGTCCTCATGTCAGGTCTTCAGGCAACTCGGACATATGCAAGAGAAGTCTGACTCATTCCAGACTGTTTGGGAGATAAAGCGCAAGGTAAGGAGAAAGTGTTTTAATTTGCACTCAGGAACTCTATTCTAAAGACTATGATCGGAATGAGTGGTGGTTTCAAAAGTTCCATTTAAAGAATTTTGGTCTCATTTGGAACCTATAAAATTCAGGATTTCCCTTGAGAATTTTGAAGAAACCTGAAAATAATACAGTCTAAGAGTACCATGAATAGGGGCTTTTTGATAGTCAAAATTCTAGAGCAGTAATGATCTCTTGGGTTGCTCTGATCTGATTTATCTTTCATAGAGGTAGCCACAGGAACTCAGGAAATAACAAAACTCCCTGGGTTTCTCCAGGGATTCCAGATACCACTTATTCAGATCAGGAGGAGCAGAGTAGAATTCCTAAGGAAACTACAAACCAGTACTATCTCTCTCTCTTCCCTTCTTAACAAGAAGCCTTAGAATCAGACTGAGCCTGGGATGCAAGCCAGAAGTTTCAGCAGATCTGGCAAGAAGCAGCATGATATATCCAGTACACACCAAGGCTGTGCGGAATGCTCCAGGATATCATCCCTCAGGGCACAACAACTTGTTTAGCAATTTTTACAGGAAATTGCTGAATAATCTGTGCAATCCTTGGTATCTAAATTAATAAACTAAGATGAATATTTGAATAATTGAATATTTGAATATTTTCCTAAGTTTGGATATATAAGAAAATTTTCATTTCAGAAAGTAACCTAAAGTAACCCTAATAAAAGGAAAGTAAATTCACATTTGTTGGAACATCTACTATGTTTCAAGAAGCCGGGTCTATTTAGTTTCTTTCAAATGTACATAGGGTGCATTTTAACAGCATTACTTTTGTTTGTTTGCTTCTCTGCTATTTAGAACATGTAATTATTTGCCCCAAACCAGAAATCATAGGGAGAAGAGAGTTCCTGGGTTATTCATCTTCACTTACTTAAAGACCTAAGGCACTGTCAATGGGGCCAATGTTTTTAACACATTGTGAAAATATTGTTAAAGGGTGAAATAGAACCCCATTGGTCCCACCTGATCATGTACTCCAGCCTCACTAAGGCCCTCTAAGGCTTATTAAAAAACATAAACTATGATATACTTAAGTTTCCTGTGGAATTACTGTGATTGTGCCTTTTACCATCTCAACCTCTTGGGCACATTGTAGATTTCCTAAAACTAGGTGCTACATTGCTAAGTTCTTTTGACAGAGCCTGGGACCTTAAGTATTAGCAACAATGAGTTTCACCAGAAGTTGCTCCTTCAATGTTAACAGATGGTTAGTTTTTGGAGACAAAGGAGAGGATACAGGGAAGTACTATTAATTGAGGGCACTGTTTGGGACCCTTTACAAACATTATCTGATCAAGTGAGGTAGTAGTAGTATCTCAATTTAGAGATGAGGTTAAGAGAGTAAACAATTAACTCAAAGTTCCAAGGCCCAGAAGCTATGGGGCTTCTATCTGAACCCAGCTGGTTTTGAGCCAAAGCACATGGGGGGGAAAAAAAAAGTTCCATGGTAGGATAGGGATGGAAGACTTTGGATTCAACACATTTAAGGATTCCCCAAAGACTTTAATATGCAAATAAGCTTTGTGAGTCCCCAAGGGAGGATGGTTTTGAGAAGTCTTGTCTCTTTAGTAAACATTGCTCAGTCTATAGCATGCTACCACTGTGGTAACATCTCTAACACCCCACACCTGAAAATTAAGATCTTCAGCTTTCCTGACCAAACTGCATATTGTCGTTACTCGGTAGAAAATTTGTTTGTGTTAAAATGAGCAATGCAGTACTCCTTACTGAGAAAGACCATAAATTGAAGTAACTGCACTTCTGGGTCATTCTTCATAGAGCAGCCAGAGGGATCCTGTTAAATCTGTGACAGATCATGTCTCTCCTCTGCTCAAAACCCTTCAGTGATTTCTCATCTCATTTCAAGTGACAGCCCATGTCTTTCCAGAGGTCTACAAGGCCTAACATGATCTGGTCTACCATCCTTTCCTGACATCATCTCCTCTGACATTTACCTGCCTTTTGCTCACTTTGTTGCACCACAGTAGCCTTTATGCTATTCCTAGGATGAATTAGACAATGGCTAGCCTCAAGGATTTTGCACTTGCTCTGTCTGGAATAATTACCTCCATAAATCTGCAAACTTACACTCTCCTTTCTCTGAGGTTTTTGTATCATCAAACCTCAGAGAGGCTTTTTCTGACCACCCACTTAAAAATTACATTCTAATACAATACTTCCCCTATCCCTTTCATGCTTTGCTTAGTTTAATTTAGTTTAGTTTTTCCTCTAGAGCACTTATCCCCATATTTTCTTACTTATTTCATTGACTGCAACCCTCCTCTTAGAACGTAACATGAGGCCAGGGATTCTTGACTGTTTTGTTTACTTTTACATTCCCAGAATCCAAAAACAGTTCCTGGCACCTAGTAGGCACTCAAATGTTTGTTGAATGAATGAATGAATTACTCGTAGTTCACTGTTAATGTATTTTTTGGAAAAATGCTTCTTTATTGAGTCTATTTCTATAGTTTTAAAGTTTGTTTTCTCCAGTGTCTAGTTCAACCATTTATCTACTTCAACTAACAGAGAACTAACAGTGAACACCACTCATGGAGCTGATGTTTCAGTGGACCCCAATTACTTCAAAATCAAAGTTCTAACTAAATAAGCACACACTTATTTAGGTCAGGTTATTTAGGACCAAGAAGATCAAAACCACTGACTGAGTTTAAAGTATGTAACAGTCAAGCTAGAAGCAACCTTCAAGATTAACTTTTCATAAATAAGAAAACTGAAGTCTAAAGAAACTGACTTTTTCCAGAACACTCTTTTAGTTAGTGGTTTACTGATAACCAGAACCCAGTCCTCTTCATTGCTAGAGAACATTTCTTTCCACAGAATAATTAATCACAATGTTTGATCAAGATTCTCTACCTTTGGAATGCTAACATCATTATATGTGGCACAGTATAATATGTATTTATATTATATAGTGAGTTTCACATATTTCTGACTCGTCATCAGGAATGTAGGAATTATGTTTTGTAGTTGTTATTTTTGTATTTCCAATTCCTAATAGAATAAAAATAATAACAACCAACATTTGCATGACATTATGTGCTAGAGGTACTATTCTAAGTACTTTATATTTTCTAACCCACTTAATTATCAGAAAAAAAATTATTAGGTCAGTTGTTGCTATTATCCCATTATATACATGAAGGCCAAGCATGGATCTGAACCTTGGCTATTTGGATTCAGAGCACTGGATTTTACCCTTACACCAGACAGTAAGGTACAAATAAAAGTAGTTGATGAGAGTCATGTAATTTTTACAGATTTAGGTCTACCTGGAGAAAGCTATCAGTGTGTCAGTTTTGTTTTGTTTATTTAAAGATCTATTTTCATTTTGGGACTTGGTACAAGTAAGTGACTCTAAAGTATATACATTTGTAGTTCTACTTTGATATGAATTTAGAAGCTTAAATCTTTTTTTACGTCCAAAATGTTCAAAATGGTTTTATATTTCTTTTAATTCTAATGAGATAGCATGAAAAAAATATTGTACAAGTTTGTTAAGACATTCAAACTATATTGGAAAACTTAAAGATATATATATTTATATCTTACCAAGGGATTTTCTGTCTTTTGGTTTCTTCCAGATATATTCAAAACCAAGCATATACTATTCTAATCATGAATTAAAATTCTCTTAAATTGGGATCTTAGTTACCGGCTGCACAGCTGAATGACACACTCTATAGGCTTACAGCTTGAACACAAACTATTTTGTAAGTAATTTACATTACGTTTAATTCTGCAGATGTGTTCTACAAAACTGTTTAGTGTTTTTGGATTTTCATTGCTTTTTAAAAAAACCCTTTCCAGAAATGTTTATAGGATTGAGGTACATATGTTGGGATTTGTCTTATTTTGTACATTCATTATGTTTAGACCCACCTGCTGCTTTGTTTATTCTGAATAATATTTTACTTAGGTCCTAACAGTTATTTTAGGCAGTTCATTAAAGAAATATTATGTTAATTTGAAAATATCTTGAAATTCTACTAGAGTTTCCTATTTAGAGGTTATTTTCTGTGTCAGTATGTAAAAAGTAGGCCTAAATATTTAATATTACACTAACTTTAGAAAAAGGATATTCAAGTTTATCATTAATAATAATAATAGTAATAATAAAGAATTCATTAAGTTGTAGTATCATGGATTATTTGGAAGTTATTTATTTTACAGCCTATTAATGTATTTCTCTCTTATGGCTTATGGAAAAATGACTTTGTATTTGAGAAATTAAATTGGGACTTTGGAATTTAATAGCTGCCTGGTGTGATTGAGAACTAGGATGTTAAATGTGGAGGTCCTCATTCTTGTGGGTAAATACTAAATCCATATCCTACAATTGTCACTGAGAAACAAACTGCTGTTGAAAATTGACATAGAATATAAACCTGTCTTAACAACAAGGATAATTATATATTTTCCCAAGAGTTTAATCACTCCCTCTCTAATATCCTGGCCACATTCCAAGAGAAATCATCCAATTCCATTATTCTAACTAAAAGTCTTTGTTGATTTGATCTAATCTCATCTTCTCAATTTCCTATCATATATACTCCTTTAAAGCTGCTTTATTACAACTAGAAGGTAGAATTTCACTGTTACAGTACATATCTTATTGCATTTATGTATCATATGAGCATCTGAAACAAAACAGATGTTTGTTGAAGCAAGTAAAACAACCTTATCACCAAAAATACCATACAAAAATTATTGGTTATAAAAAGATATTTAAGTATTACTTTTTACTTACAATGTTTTAATTGCAAAGTAAAAAATTGTTTTACTAATTTAGCAAGTTAATACTTTGACAAAAATATTGTTAAGAGTACATACGAAAAGTAATGTGGTTTACATTTTTATATCAGATGCTAATTGGTTCTAGTGAGATTTTAATTATTTTTCTTCACCATATAGAAGTAATATAGTTTTAGAACATTTGGAAAATACAAAGCAAAAATTTACAATAATTCTCTCAGATATAATCACATATGTATCAACATTTTATTATGTATCCTTTTTTTTACTCTCCATGTAAAGACTTTTTTTCTTGTAATATGGGATAATACTCTAGAAATTGCAATGACACCTACATTTTCAATCAACAATATGTCATAAGAATTTTTCTATGTCATGAAATATTCTTCAACACTATCATTAAAAAAGCAAAATAGAATTCCATCACATGAATGTATTAAAATATATGTAACTAGTCTCCGATTGTCAAATATTTAAGTTATTTCCACTTGCCACTAACAAGCACAGAATCTGATTTTTAAAGTCATATTAGGATATTGTCTTGCTAGTCACATTGTTAGTGAATTCCATTTTGATTACAGGTATCCTGTTGAAACAATACATACTTACCACAATGTATTAAGTTACTGAGTTGTTTGAAGTTACTATGCAGATTTTTTATTAAAATGGTCTAGAACCCACATACATAAGAGGAAAAGATCACAGATACCAATGAAAAACCATTAGACAATTCTCAACACCTAACTTTTCCTCTTTTTTCTAATAGGATTATTATGTTTGTTCAAGGGATGTCTTTTGTTTTCATTACAACTGATTAATAAATGAAAATGTTAGTTCTTCGCAAGTGTGCTTGAATTTCACAGGTCTTGTATTTCACACCAGAAAGTAAACCATTTTCTTTTAGTAAGGGCAATAAATCAAGACATAAGGGCTTTTCCTAAATAGTTACCTTTGGGAAAAAGTATAAACTTAAGCATAGTTCATTATTTCATTAATTGTTTTCTTCAGCTGGGAGGATGTACTGTTTAACATTTGGCTATCATAATTATTGACAGTGATTATAATGTGACCATATAAAAATACTAGTCTAAATAGGAGTCAACCTAGATGTACAATCTTATGTGCATCCTAGTTTATCCAAATCACATTACTTTGGCTAACACCTATTTCTTGATTTTCCTCTAAATTCCATATGTGTCTTATCATACAATAGGAGTTTGAAAGATTTAATTATCCTCATTTTCCTGGTGAAATACGAACCATAAAGTTTGAATAATTAGAGAAAGTACATGAACTCTTACATTAGATGCTTTACTGATTGAAGAGGTAATATCATTATTTCTTGAGGGTAGTAATTTTATCGCTTTTTAAAAATCAGATCTGTATCTTGAAAATCCATCTGTTTTAAATAATTGTGAATATTATTCAGTTTAGTTTAATTTCATACTGAAATGTACAGAACACTTGGCAAAATCTAATTAATAAACCAGATTGTCCACCACTACACTAATTTTTTTCTGATCTTGCTCCCCTTCATGTTTCCCAAGAATAGGAGTACTGTAAAAGGTGTTACTGCATATAGAGATGTTTCTTTAGACATATGTATATTTCCTAGTACATCACTAAATGTGTTTTCCAGGTAGAAGCTACGTGATTAAGGAAGGAGAACCCAGATTGAAGAACTTGCCATTTAGCTCAGACCTCCCCTGGAAATCTCCTATTCATATTTTAAGTTTCAGATCAAAGTCTCTTCCTCAGAAAAGCCTACCTAGACCTGCCATTTCCAGCCTTCCCCAATAGGTCACATTTCTGTGTGAAATGTTCCTAGAACGACTTTAACTATTTTTCCATAGCTCTGAACACAGACAATTGCTATAAAAATGTATCTTTTAAGCCTGCCTCTTCTGTAAGTCTTGAAAACTCCACAGTGGCAGTAATGACTTCTGACTTACTCACCAGTGGTATTTTAGCTCTTACTAACATACATTGAGCATGGTTTTGTGCTTATAATTCTGTATAGTATACTGTTTTGAAAAATACTTAGCTAGACTAAAAGAAAGAATAAAAAGAAAGTCTATATACAGATTGCAGATATCTGGGCATTCATGCTTCTTGCATTTAATCTAATAATTTCCTAAAGGAAAATGGGCAATTGCTAAATGGTTTAGTCTATTTTAGTGTTCACAACCAGGGATGATTCTGTCCTCTTTCTGTGACCCCACCCCACTGACATTATGCAATGTCTAGAGATATTTGTGGTTGGGGTAAAGGGAAGTGAGGAGTTGCTACTGGCATGTCATATGTAAAGGCAAGAAATTCTGCTAAACATCTTACATTGAACAGGACAGCCCCCTACCCATAACAAAGAATAATCTGGCCCAAAATGTCAATCACGTCAAGACTGAGTAACTCTGCTCTAGTTTAATTTTAATATATGTTGGTGGATGTTTTTGTTCTTGTAAGGATTATATAAGATAGTGGACGTGTATCTTATGAGTGGGGTACAGTTTAGTTCTAAAGTTATTAGACCAGCTGTGTTGTACCTATTATACAAGATAGTATTGTAAATATTATAAAATTCTATACAAACATCCACAAAGCATTATTAAGTGCTTATATTAATATATCTTCAAAAAGAAAATGTGTAATTGCATTCTTTTAGTAAATTGCCATCTAGAGATTGTATAAAAATGCATCTTTTTCTGAAATGTTATTTACTTCCATGCATACTTGGATTTAATGGAGTAGGAAAGATGATATATGAAGGTAAGGCAGAGTGCACAGTTGAGTTGGCATGGACTCTTAACCAGACATAAGCTATGGAAAGTTAATCAGAAAACTTTTATTGTTGTGATTTCTAAATGCTACCAAACTTGACATGATGGAATGAGGACAAACAAAATTTTGCTTTTGTGTGGATGTGGCTTCGAATGAGTATATAGTAAATATAATCTGTTGATACGTTTCAGAATCTGGACAGTCACTATTGATTTATATTAGTACTTTTGTTTATATTTCTCTACAAAAAACAGTTATATAACATACTACTCATCTTCCAGTGAACTACATGATAATGGAACGTCTCGGGCAACTTAGAGTATTTATTGTTTACTTAAACTTTGCTCTTCGGAGCAGGAGAAATAGCAGGATTAGGTGCATATGTAGAATAATAATGCAGTGCAATACTTGTTTCTAAATAAATATGTAGATAAGAACAGAAATGGCCATCTCTGTCACTGACTAGCTAGGTGACTATGGAGAAGCTTTTAATATCTCTAGGACCTGTTCTTTTTATGTTAAGTGAAAAGCATAATACTTCTCGCCTTCTAAAGATGTTGCAAGGATTGAAACATGTAATACACATAAAGTGCTTACCATAGTGCTTAGTTTAGAGTAAAAAATAATTAAATATTAATTGATTGTTATTATTGTTGTGATTTCATTGTGTAAAAGAGAGCTCTACCCTGAAAACTCAAGATAAAGTTTATAGTTAATAGAAGACTGAACACTTTTTTAAGCAATAAAGGAAATTGTGTAAAGATTGTTGCTTAAAAGATTGTTCAGGAAACAATGAATACAATTTTAAAAATATGTATACACAATAAACTTATAAATAAGTCAAATTTGATTTTATTAAGGAGTTTGCAATTGATACAGTATATTTAGAACCCAATACTCTTTAACAACAGCATTAGTAGTGATCTATTTTTGAATAGCCCAACTGGATGTAGGTTAAAACTAAATTTGCCATCGCATATCTGAATGGCAGTCCGATGGTGCTGAGATATTATTAATGTAATATTCTCAATGTATATCCCCCCAAATGCTGTGAGAACAAGTAATTATGACTTAAGTGGAATAAATTGACATGTAATTACATTCTTTTTCATTTTTCTAAACAAGAGAGAATAGTTTGTGATTATCACCCACATATAAAAACAATGATTGTATAAGTAATAGATATATAAATGGGAAAAAAGTTCTGATTGTTTTAAAATCAACTAAGGATCAAACTTCCTAAATTAGTAATTTGGAAGTTAAAAAATGTATAATTTTTCATATTATTTCTCTGACAAAATGAGAAAACCCATTTAAAATAGTATTTCATTACAAGTTCAGGAGATATACAACACTGCTTATATAGGATACAAAGCCAAAAGAATGAAAAGGAAATACTCAATGCATATACTTAAGTGTCATTTCAAGCTTTCTAAAGGCGTATGTATTCGTGGGTAGGTGAGAGTTATGAGAGGGAAACAATAGCTTTTAGGATGAAAGAATCATAGTTGTTTAAAACTGGGAGGTCCAGACATTCCCTAACCTTATAAAGGTGACTGTATTGAATAAATTAATTTTTAAATGCACAGTAAAGAGTTCAAAATATCTTCAATACTAATTTAACATTGAGAGAAAATATTACATTGTTATATTTAAATTATGTTTTACCAAGATTTTCTTCACATTGCACATTATGTAATTAATCCTCACATACATTTTGAGAAGTATATTTCATTAGTTAATGATAAAGTAATTTTAAAATGATAAATAATATAGTAAACTGAGTTTAATATATTTAGCTTAGAATAGATATACTAATGGATGATTAGTGTAAGTATAGAATATCATTTATTTGCAAAAACATAAGCGAGATGAGAGAAATTCTTTTAGCTCAGCTAATTCTCTCTCTACCCTGCCACTAGGAAACGGAAACTAGAATCTCTCTATAGAAACTTCTTTACAAATATTGGAAATTTGTATTTTTTGAAATTTCTGTCAGAGATTGGACAACATTTACCACTAGGTTATTTCTTAGTTTTTCATTCATGTTCCCTTGGACTAATTGTAGATAGTAAATTCACTATAGTTATAATAAATTATCAAAAACAATTCAAAACTCAAGGCACGCACGTACACACACACACATATTTTAGTGAAATAGAACTTGATAGTAGGTCTCTTTAATGTGCATTTGTATCTTTGTACATAACAGAAAATCCCTCCCCATGAAATGTTTTAATTGGCTGAGGGTGTTTAGTACACAATGCTCTATTGCCCTCTACTGGCTAGAGAATAGTAAAATAAAAACTTCCCATCTGCTCATTAACCATATGGGGACCTTAGAAAACTAAATATAGAAGAGAAAGACACAGTTCAAAATAATAAAACAACATATTAGATTGGTAGAAAATATAAAAATGAATTTCTGAGACATTCTTCTCACGTTTCAAAACTCTTAACATTTTATTTTTAGTTTTTTTATTAGCTGAAAATTCTGATTATTTTATATAACACTCAACACTCTCATTAATTCATGATAACACTTTCATAATTTTAAAGTGATAGTTGCAAGACTAATAGTTGTTTAGGAATTCTTGGGATTTTCCAACAAGATACATATGGTGTTCTAATCGTTGGCACATTCGTGGAATGTTTTTATAATGATATTATGATGTCTCTAGTGTGATTTTATTTTTTTAAAGTAGCACTTCTAGTTGGAAGAATATTCTTAGCGTTTTTAGTAAAAACTAAAGAATTCTTTACCAATTAAATGACTGATTTGTTTTGCATATTTCATTCTCTTTTAAATCATTATATGCTATTCACATCTCACTGAGGAAAAAACAGCATTGTTGTATAACGCTGTGTAAATTCTTTAATGAAAATAACAGTGGTAACGCCCCAAGGAACATAAAATGAATAGACTGATGAATCTACCTTGTTTCATTTTAGCACTACATGTTTCTTTAATGCTTGATTACATTTATTTCGAAAACATTTTAAAGATTGACCTTACCATCCATGGCAGAAGATGCAGATTTTTATTATTAAGGTGGCCTTGCTGGTTTTTCTAAAATACACTTGGGTTAAAACAAATTTAAAGCAAAACCGTCACTGTTTTTTCAAAATTTTGACTGGAATTGTGAATCTGGTATTTATTTTATATTTTCCATAGTTTCTCTCAGCTACAAGATACACTGAAATAATCTGGTTTTCATTTCTCAACGTACATTTCTTTGGAACATTTATAAAACTTGGGCGATGTTTCTTTGAAATGGAATTTTCTTCCATGGACTTTACCTTCCCATCCTATCCTCAGAACTAGTGTCTATTACAAATCAGGAGATAATTTTCCCTATGGTTTCCCTGCCAAAACAACTGTCAACCCTTTTAAATATTTCTGGAGCAAATGATGTTTTATAATTTATTCTAACTACCTCTGATCTAGATTGTATTCATGTTTCAAACTTTCCAAGAGTATATTTTCAGTCCAATCTGTAAGTCACTTGAAGTCTTTGGTTCTCTATAACCTGAGAGAAAAAAGTTTCATCCTAGAAAATATTATTACTATAACAATAAGATGGAAAATAACTTTTTTTAACTTCCTAATTCTCAAGTGAGGTTAAAAAAAATGCACTTTACAGTTTTTCACATTTAATCCTCATAAAACATTAGAAAGAATCTTTTACCATTTCCGTCTGGTACACAGGAACACAGAAAAATGAGATTCAGAGAAATAAGAGACTTGTCCAAATTTACACAGGATAGCCTGTTGGTCAGAAGCCAGGCCTGGCTGACTCCAAGTGCATGGTCTTTTATGGCACTTCACAGTCTCTGGGAGTGAAACAAAAAGCTGGGAATCCATTTGTATTGGGATCTTAAAGTGATCATGCCGTTTGATATAGCAATTCTAAATCTGAGAATCTAAGGAAATATTCCCATTTATAGTGAAAGATGTCCATGTCAACATTAGTTAAAATAATGTGGGAATAAAGGGAAAAATATAGAAGAGGTCTAAATTTCTAATGAAAAAATGGATAAAGAAGTTAATTATGCTATGTCATCTAATGGAATATTATAATCATTATAAATAGTAGCTAGAGGCCAGGCATGGCAGCTCGTGCCTGTAATCTCAGTACTCTGGTAGGCCCAGGTGGGAGGATCACTTGATGCCAGGAGTTGGAGACCAGACTGGGCAACATAGTAGACCCCATCTCTACAAAAATATATTTAAAAAATTAGCCACATGTTGTGGTGTACACCTATAGTCCCAGCTACGTGGGAGGCTGAGGCAGGAGGATCGCTTGAGCCCAGGAGTTGGATGCTTTAGTGAGCTATGATCACACCACTGTACTCCAGCCTGGGCAACAGAACAAGACTCTTGTCTCTAAAAAAAAATAAATAAGCAATAATAATAATAGCTAGATGCTACTTGAAAAGCTATGAGTTGCTTAGGATAAATTGGCAATCAAAATTTTAAATATTATGTAATTAAAATGGAAAAGATAAGTTTATAAGTACTGACAAAGAAAGGTGTCCTGTATATATTTGCACAAAGAAAGTTATGAAGCAATAATATATGTTCTATCACATTTTGAAAAATAATAATAATATGTATGTCCTTGAATATATGAGAAGAATTTTGTATAATGTATATCACCTTGTTGATCCAGGGGTGGGGAACCTGTGGCCTTCGGCCCACATGTGGCCTTCTGGATCCTTGAGTGTGGCCTTTGGACTGAATCCAAATTTTACAAAACAAATCCCTTTATTAAAGTTTGGATTCGGTTGAGGGGCTACTATTACTATTTAAATTTTATAGCATGTATTACTTTTAGAATTATAACAATAATAAAGATACAATACTTCAATATGATTAGAATTATGTTGAAATACAAAAAAACAGCAATAGTTGATATTTTACTGTGTGGAATATATATTGTTCCTAAACTTAAAATACTTTCAATATGTGTATATTTATTTTTATTGAAAATAAGTGTTATGAAAATAATTAAAGCTATGTCCAACTCTTAAGTCAAGTTCCTTCTTTCTATTTCTCTTTTTTGTGACCTTTTATGAGAAATATTGTCTTACTTTCCTGTTCTTGAATTAGTTAGCAGGTTCTCTTCATGTCTCAGGTAGGTACATTACTTTTATAAAACTAATTTACTTTATTAGTTTCTATGGAAATGTTAAACTTAAAAGCCAGTTTGACTAAGTTATTGCTGATGCCCACTAAGGAATAATATGGAAAAGATTACCATAGTATTCTATTAATTTAAAATTTATCAATGCCCCAAACTGGTAACCTGAAATTTAGCTTTTGTTAAACAACTTGAATAAGTTGTTTAAAAACTACCATGGCCATTAAAGCATTTAACTAAGGGATTTCACAGTTTTCAAGCATCTCAAGTTCTACAGGATGTTTACTTCTAATTAATAAATACTTTTTCTCAAAAATCTCTTTTATGTATTTATTAAACTGCTCCCTTAAAATTGATGAGACTATATGTTCTTTTCCTTGTAATAGCAGCACAGTATTCAGAAATTGTGATGAGTTTTGACTTGGGTTACCAAATTAATCTAACTTAATGGAAATTTCCTGGAAGAACTGGAACAAGGTACCATCAAAATTGATCTCCATGTTACCAAGATACTGCAACATCTAACTGTTTATCAAAAATTAAACGTTAGTCTTTTTCTTTCTCTATGTCTCTTATCTTCACTCTTTCTCTTTTCTCTTCATTGTGAGTATATAATTAAATAACCATGTGTACAATTAATATATTTTGGCTTTTACTTGGGTGAATGTTGCCTTAAACAAAAAACTATTGATATAAATTTATTCATCTTTTCCATTCTACTTGATAACCATTCGCTATGGTTTTCTGTGGCAGAAAGAACTTCCATTAATTTTGAAATCATGTTACATAGAGTTGAATGTATATTGCCTTTCATGTATAAACATCTTTTAAATCTCATGTCCAAAGAAATACTTTGCTTTTGGAAGGAATCTTTATGCCTATTAAAAAAATAAGTATATTTTCTTTAGTTCTCACATTCCTACAGTAGATGGTCTTATACAAATTTTTAGAAATCCCTAAAAACTTAAAAACATTTCTGACCAAAAATTAATCAAATAATGATGTCAGTATGTTATTAAAGATTACAAGTATAACAAAATTATCAGTTTCCTTTATTCTTCCTTTCTGAAAAAAATGACACTGACTGGGAGTTTTATAATGGCCCAAAGGAAAAAAGTTCTTTGTGTGCCTCAAATTTGATATTTTAAGTTGAAGTCAGCTGTTAAGAATTACTGAATTATCCAGGGCAGAATCTGGGGTATGGCTCACATTACACTATGTTGGATATGAAATGTTGAACACAAAAGGGGTGAACACTTTTCAGTGATTAAAAAGGCCTGTGGGATTGAATTTTTAGATTCCAGAGCAGCACATCAAGAGAAAAGTTGCAGATTCTCGAGTTCTCACAGCAAATTGTGTCTGTAAATCGATGAAGTGTTTCTGAAAAACATATCAGGATGGCCCTAAAGAGTATATATAAAATTTCTTTCAGCTCTCAATGGAAATGAGAATTAAATCTGATGGATGAAAACAAATACCTAACAAAGTTAAGAAATTGAACACATTTAGATTTCAATCAGGCCAGAAAGTAGAGTGGATACAGTTGGGTATTTCATGTATTTTCTCCTGTAATATATTTTGAAATAAAATTTATTGATGCTTTCAGAATTAATTTTAATTAACCTTTATTGTGTTTCTTAAATATCCTAGGTATTCTGTAGAATATAGTGACAGTCTTCAAGGGCTTCTCTGTATATATAATATATTGCATAATTACTTCAGCCTTATTACTTATATTTCAGCAAATTTATCCTACACTTCATATTTATTCTCCTCTGAACTCTTCTTCCTCATAAATGCAACTGACATCTAATTAAACATAGTCAGATAGTGGATAACTTAGGACATGTAGATACTATTGATTTAAACATGTTACACCAAGATCAGTATTATTAATATATAGAGATCCTATTGTTGACTTAAACAAAATATTCTTCTTTAGTGTTAGAAAAAATAAATATTGATAAAACTTGTTGCAGAATTTCTATATATTACAAGGGGATTTTATATTTCCAAGGAAAGTGTTTAGAAACTATGCTAATAGATATAGTCTGTTTTTATGTGTGAAAGTGTGTGAGGAAATGTATTTGTATGTGTTTAACTCCAAGAAAAATAAATGTATGGAGTAAAATCTTGATTTTTGGTAAAGAATGTCATAAAACTTAGTGAAGTTATTCAAAGTAAATTGAAAATATATATTTTTACATTTCATTTTATGTTAGAATTTAGCTTTCACTTGAGAAAGTCTGATTGTGAATGGGAACTAAACATTCCCACAAATGTATTCCTTGTGATATTTAACTATCCCTTTAATGTTTTATTTCTTACAAGATAAAAAGTGATAATTCTTTTAAGCACGTTACTTTGCAGAAATAAAAGCAGTTATAGGTTTAATTATCTCTCTATTGTCTCTTCATTATAATCCAAGTAAGATTTTTAAAAACTAAACCTGCTGAGATTTAAGCTTATCTGAACCAAAAGAATACCATATGATAGTGCTTTCTTAAACTTTATAGTTCTCAACAACTTTATAGCATATTTCTAATAAAATATTTGGAGGTGATACAATTATACACTGGAATCTAAATCAAAGCATGGGACATCTAAAACCAAGGTTAGTAGAGAATTATCTCTTTTATATGGTGATTTATGCGACAGAACTGAAACAAGAACACGTTTGGCATATGTTCCGGAAGGACTCACATTTACTGAATTATTGAAGGAGCATTTAAACATATGAGTGGCTTCTTATATAGTAGACCCTTGTGACAGTGGTGCCCTCCCCACAGCTATTGCCGAATGCTGAGCTTTTTTTCTTTGATGATTTGGTCTAAATTTTGAATCTTGCAGACAGTTAACCCACCAATCCTCACACTGTCCTCTTTATGTATCACCATCAGCACAAATTAGGAAGAGGAGCTGTTGAAGGCAAGAAGACACACCTTTGCTTTACAGAAATAAAATTTTTATATAACTTAGTATACTTCTCACTCAAAAGGAGAGGTGAACTTTTACTTTTATACTTGATCTTGTAATGTTTTCCCTCATCTCACTACTTTAAACTGAATATCTAGAAAGATTTTAAGATTCTGTAAAAAAATCACTATAAAATATTAAAACTAGAAACAAAATCCAATTATAAAAACTCTCCCTGAAAAGAGTATCATCACACTTGGTACTAAATTAACTTCTAATGACTTTTCCAATATCACACGAGGCCGTAGGTCAAATCCTACATTTCCAACTTTCAGGAGCAGCCTATAGCACTGCCTATGTCCAAGCAGAAAGACTCACAAACAAATACCCAGATCAAGATCAGAAAAGGCTGTATTCTCTAAGACCCGAATAAATACAGATAGCAGCCTCCACATACAGGCTGCTCTTTTCTCTCCACGCAGAAGAAAATCGTCCCTCTGTTAGCCAATAGAAAGATAACCAGGGATCAGCATGTGTGAAGGTCCTACGACAGGGAAGAACAATAATTGAAGACTCATTGTTAGGCAATGGCTCAGAAATGATGTGTGGAAATAACTTTAGTCTGATGTTCTATATGTTATATTTTGGTGAGGTTAAGGTGGAAAGGTTTTTAAAGAAAATTGGTTTTAGTATATATTTCAAAAAATAGAGATAATTGCTCTACTTAGAGTAACAATGGAGGTACTTTCTTCCTTTTAAAAAAAATTTCATATTTTGGAACCTAATGCTCTACTATTTTCTGGGGAATGTATTTTCCCCTGAAAAAAGCCCCTATATTTTTCCTGGGAAATTTGGCCCTAGAGCTGAAGTGTTACGTAATTTTAGAATTGCATTGTCAGCCTGTGTCATCTGTGGGTCAGGAGATTAGGGAGTACTATATTGCCTCTCAGAGAGGAAAAGCTGGGCAGTAGAAATAGCCATGGCTTTGGATTGAGACAGACGTGGGTTTAACATTCTGCCGTGGACTTAAGGACTATGTGACCTTAGACAATTTTCTTAAATTCACTCTCAGTTTTCTCCTCTGTAAAATGGGGATAATAATAGCTTCCTTTTATGATTTCTGGAAGGATGAAATGAGATACTTAATATTTTATCTGATATATAGTAGATGCTCAATAAATAATCATCATTGCTATTGCATTGATTATCTTTATGACCTATAGGCAGTTTAAGTTAGATTGATATTAATAACAAATTATAATCAACCAAAGAAATAGAAAAAATTTCTTTCTGATCTAGGCTCACAAAGGACTTCCATTTGGAAAGAGACTTCCTGAATACCCCAGGAAGTGCTAATGTTGGCAAATAAAACATGACAAGAGGTCAGGATTCTCCTCAATCTTTCCCTGTAATCTTCAATAAGTCTTATGCTTCTTGGTGTCTCTATTAATTGGGATGTACCTCACATCAATTGTGTGCAGATTAAATGAAGTCATAGGTCAAAATGTGCTTTGTCAGCCTTAATATCATATAAAATGCTGAAGCATCATTAAATTTTTAGTTATTCATACCATTTCATGAGTCTAATACCACAAAAGTGCTAAATCATCATTGACTTCTCATTCATACCATTTCAATGAATGTAATATATAACCTTTAAGAGCTAATAATCTTAAAAATGAAAAAGAATAATTTACTAGAAAGGATGTAATTACCTATCCATGAAATAGGTAACACCATAGGTCTAATCATACTTTCACCTCCAAACCCAAAGCACAATTTTTATTTTATTTTTGCTTTTCCTCCAGTTGTTTTGACTATTAGTCATATTACATACTTTTCCACTCTTCTCTCTCCCAATATTATATATATTTAATACTTGTTGGCTATTGTTGTTAGAGTTTTACTCTATGTCCTTGATGTGGGCATAAAGCACCCTAAAATCACCCTAGCTTTAGTTTTATCTTGTCATTCCAATGATTAACTACAATTCGTAGCTCCTGATGGCCTCCATCAGAGTTACATCTTTCTCAACACAAAGCATTCAATCATGTGATACTTCCTTTTAAACATTGATATCTCATAACTGCTTACAAGAAACATTCCAGACACGTTAGAATAGCCCAAAAGGCTCTTCACGGTCCAGCTCACTTCTTAACCCCTCACCTCCTTTGTCTTCTCCATGCGCCTTGACTGAACTGTCAGGTCCCTGAACCTTCCCACATGTCACCCTCCACCCCATGCTGGGGACATGTCTTTTCTTATGTCTTCTCTCTCAATTTCTTATGGAGCATTAAACACCAACTTAGATGCTGCTTCTTCCATTGCTATTCTCATTCTTCGAGGGAGAACAAATCTGTTTGGGGAAATCAGCTTTTTACAGTCCAACAATCCTTTGTACATTCATTTATGTATCCTGTTCATATTTCCCTATTGCTTTCTCTTCTGTTTTTGGTTGTTACTTGTGTGTCTGTTTCTTCTATTTGTAAAGTGAAGTCTTATATGACTTAGACAGTGTCTTGTTCATCTTTGTGTCCCCAAGACTTGGGAATTTCTCTTTCCACCTCCTACCTGAATTTTAAAGACATAAATGGTTGTGAACCATAGCCTCTATCTTAAAGTTGAAATAGCAGCATCTAAAAGTAATTATTTTATATGCACATGTACATTTTAGGTTGCAGAAACATTCTTTTTACACATCCCATAGTATATTCTTTACCTGTCTATGCATATCAAATTAATGGATATATTTTTTAATTATTCTTCTTATGCCACCGGTGCTATGACAGTCAGAGAGTAGAAGACATAAACAATAACTGTAATTAAGCTGGAATAAAAAAGAAGGAGAATCAATCATTACTTGAGAATGATGACCAGAATGTCTCATTTTCTAACAGCTTTTATGAAGTTCTTGTACCATATGCCCATGTTAAAGTACAGCTTAACTAAATTCTGTAAGGACAGATCTGCTTTCTCCACAAGGAGATGCTCTGCATGGGCTCATATGGTATCCCACACGGACATCCTTTACTATTTTATTTTCCATGAACAGGAGGTTAGAATGCTGTCAACCTCCCTGTGGTCTCTGAGAAAATGTTACACATGCCACCAGCCTCTGGACTGGGATTGGACATGTGAAGCCCTGTCATGGCCCAAATATTTGGCCACATATTCATGGTTGTTGGGGTGGTGGAAGTGAACAAAGGCATAATTTTACACTCAATTTTTTATTCATATCAGTAAACAACCCTGACAAGATTGAACTATAGCACAGACATTTCCTCTTCCCTTTGGCTCTATTTGGTAACATCCTAGGCAGGAAAAATTCACAACACTGAGACCTTGGAACACCCTGAATTCACCCGTATATCATTTCCCAGAATCATAAAAAAAGATGATAGCTATCATTTATTTAACACCTCTATTATCCAAGCATCATACGTATACATACACATATGTCCCAGGTATATATGTACTCACACACACAAATATTCATTCAATCATTTGTTCATTCATTTGTTCAATGATGTTTTCAACAGCTAAAATATTCTGGATACTATTCTATACACATATATACCCACCCTTTCACACACATCAATTTAATATTTATAACATTCAAACATATCTTTATCCTTTTAAAGATGAAAAATTGAGACAAGAGAGAAAATTGAGGCTCAGAAAGATACGTATTTTGCTTGCGGTCACACGACTAATAAAGAGCAGTGTCTGTTTTCAAACTCACATATGACATGAACACTCTCATTTTTTATACTTCCTGAGATCACTAATCGAAGATAATAATTTTGCCTTGTAATTTCTTTTAAAAATGTCAAATATCATAATCAGTAAGTCAAGGGCACTGATGTTCCAAATCTAACAACAGATAATACCAAATTTCTAAAAAGTAATTCTGCAGAAAGTTCTAAGCATACATTTTCTTTTACCAGTTGAATTACTGAACCAAAATTTTCTATATGTGCAAAATGAGAAGTTTGTCATCGAACCTCATCTCTAAGCAAATATGTGTTAAGATGATCACTATCTATTATGTGATTTATATGATAGATGATTTCTAAAATGAGCAATCAACCCATATTTTATATGCACCAGGTAAAATAAAATTCTATAATGAAATCTGAATTCACAGTAATTCCTTCTTGAAGCTCCATTTTATTGCTAAATCTAGATTTTTTTCCCACCAGTGGGTTTTTCTGTCCTCTTAATATACAAATTCAGAGGATAAAGTTGTATTTTAACCATACCTTTAATTTTTACTCCATGATATAAAGGCTGCCAAATGTAATTCTCTTATTTCTTCTATCTTTTAACTTCTGGCTTTTCTTGAGACGATCATAAAAGGGATCCAAAAACTTATGCTAATGCAACACTTTATAACAGATAAAATGAACACAACTGCATAATGCTCAAGACTGTCAATAAGAAACTTTAGATTTAATGTATCAAATGTTTTCAAGAAACCTATAATTGGAAGTCTGTGAATATTTAGCTTCATGGATTACAAAAAACAAATTACATAAAATAAAAAGACACTAATAAGTCATTTTAACATATAATTCCATAACCCCAAGTGGTGTGAAGCATGATGCTTTTTTAATTTGCTGTTCTCAGGCACAAAAGTCATATGTGGATCTTAATCACTATTTTTAATTTTAAAAAATTCTCTTTGGAAAATGATCCATCTGTTTATTTAAACAATCCCTTGCAAAGCCAATGAGGTCACGGCAGGTCAAAACCCATATCTAAGTTGGTTTAAGCTTAGGGTAACCTAAATAGTGTGTCAAATTGGACTACTAGGTATGTAAGATGACATTATATAAATTTAAAAAAACTTTTCTCAGATTTTACATTTCTTGTGAACAACTAGTTTTAAGGGTAGGATTTGAGGGTAAAAGAACTATTGGAATGCAAAAGTACATTTAACATTTGTTTATATTTCCACATCATTATGGTAGATTTAAGCTGTCAAACTAGGTTGATAACAAATGTTAAGTATAGAAATGTATACAGCAACCACCTACTGTCAAACTAGGCACACAAAGAACTCTTGTCAGAGGGTTACAAATTCCAAAGTTAAATGCAAGGTAAGGTTTTCAAGGCAAGGTTTGCTTTTTATCTCTAATGGAAGGATTTCTTTAAAATGCCTTGCACTTGCAGAACAGAGCAGAATGGATATATCTTGCACTAGAATTCCACAAAATGATTCACTTAAAAAACTAGCTTTACAAATGTGATTATTGTATGACTGCAGTGAACATTACCTTGAGAAATAGTTGTTGGGATTAAATGTAGATTTTTAAAAAATGCTTAACTTTCTACTGCTTAATGTGGAGGAAGTCATTTGCATCTTTATCCTCACTTTTGGTTAAAGAAATGAATTAAAATAAAAGACATATGTAAAACCATCTTATTTCCAGTTCCTTGGGATATTTCTGTCATTTACT
Source organism: Daubentonia madagascariensis (assembly GCA_023783475.1). NCBI lineage: Eukaryota > Metazoa > Chordata > Mammalia > Primates > Daubentoniidae > Daubentonia > Daubentonia madagascariensis. The sequence goes on along the minus strand of JAKFHU010001684.1, from coordinate 13,867,225 downwards.
TTAATAGCCAGTGATAAAGCAGTTGTATTTATTAAGGCATATATTGCATGATCAACATTATAGAAGGTACAAAAGTATGATATCTAGTTCTTCCACAAAAAAGATTTATAGTTTGGGTTGAGAGATCATTTATCAACCAATAATGCAAAAATTTTGCATGAAAGTACAGTAGTCTACTTGAGAGAAGGGGCTTTAAATTATTATCTTCTGGAGGTCAGTACCTGTCCATGGCAGGTAACATGAAGATGGAAGAATGGAAACAAAGAGTCTGTAATGAAACAAACCCAATTTTTAATCCTAGAAGTGATTTGCTGCTTCACTGAGGAAATAATTATGTCTCAGTTCTGTCTCCCTCCACTTTTTTTGGGCCAATTGAAGAGAGCAATATTCAAAGCGTTGTAGCAAGTGATAAATGAAGCAAATTATTACACATCTATTACACCCCTGCCTGAAACATAAATATTATTTTCTACTACCTTCACATGAATTAAACTTTCTTGTTCTTCTTGAAAGCACGAGAAGTGTATTGGAAAAAATGGTCTGATTCTTGAAAGGAAAGAATGATGCCAGAATAAAAAAAATAACTAGAAAAAACTTTTCAAAAAAAAATTGGAAGTACTAGAAAGCAATCGAGAAAGATTAAAAATGAAACTAATCTTTAGATTTTCCTAATTTTCATCATTATAATGATAAAAAGTGAAAGATATTAACATGAAAACAAAGAACTGAATATTGAGGTTTTTCTTAAAAAAATGAAAGATGTGGCTTCTGTCTTCTGTCTTGCTCTCTCACTTCCTTCTTCTGAGGACAATCAGCTACGATGTTGTGAGCTGCTCTGTGCAGAGGCTCTCTTAGCAGGGTACTGATGTTCCTGACAGTCAGTAAGAGCCTGAGGTCTGCTAATAGCCTCCTGAAGGAGCTTGCAAAGGGATCTTCTCTCCTTCAAGTCTTGAGATGACTTGAGTCATAGCCAAGACCTTGAATGCAGCCTTGTGAGAGCTCCTGAGTCAGAGGCAGCCGGCTAAGTTAAACCCAGATTTCCGACTCACAGAAATGGTGAGATAAGAAATGTTTCTGTTATAAGCTTTTAAGTTCTGAAGTTATTTGTTATGCCGCAATAGATAACTAATACAGGTTTTGGTACCTAGAAGTAGAGTGCTGCCCGAGGAAGTACTTAAAAATGTAGAAGTAGCTTTGGAAGTAGGCAGCGTGTGGAGGCTGGAAGAATGTTGAGGAGTATGATAGAGAACACCTGAATTGCCTTATAATAAAATGTGAGAGGAAAGAGATAAATTAAAGGAAGAACTGTTAACATCAAACAAACCAAAAAAAAGGTGCCAAGACTTTTGAAAATTCTCAGCCTCTCCAGATGGCAAATGATGCTAAAATTAAGAAAAGGCATCTAAGTACAGATTAGATCCAGCGCACTGCCAGGAAAATGTGGTCTAGAGATAAAGCTGAGGGCAGGACTGTCCTGTTTTTGTGAATATCTTAGAAAATAGAAGCTGTACCTGGATTCTTAGGCCATAGAAGCTGTAAGACAATAAGTGCTTGTTGTTTAAGTTATTAGGTATTGGGGTAATTTGTTACCCAGCTGTACATAAGTAGTACAGTTATAAACCACAGAGGATTATCAGTACAGTGACTGTGTCACTTTAGAAATCACATCTCCTACCACATTATATATGTTGCAAATGCCTGGGAATATAATTTATATTCACTATTACTCCACTCTGTCATTCCTCTACAGCTGAGGGCTTCCTGGAAGGAGGAAGATGAGGAGACTGCAGTATGTATCAACAGAGGTGGGGTAACATTGGTGATGGGACAAAAAGTATGTTCTATTTCATGGAGCAGAACTAAGAGAGTATTCATGCCTACTGCCAAAGGAAAGGCATATAGGCATATATATTCCTCACCGACACTAGAAGCCTTGCCATGGAAACTTCAATCCTCTGGCCAAATAAAAACAACCTTATTTCTAAATATTCTCTTCACTTCTTGGTGTAACTGAAACCTGGATTTTTCCTGACTGTATGGTTACCTTGTAACCCTCCCAAGAAATGGTTCTTTCCAGTCCTGTTTGGCCAAAATATTGGGTAGTTTTCCTCATGCTTTCAGTACATTCCAATGAAGCCCCTGGCTTTGATAATCAGGTCTTTAAATTATGCTGCTCACCATGCCATCCTGTGGCAATAATCTACTGATTTCTGGTTATCCCTCCTCTTGCTTTCAGAATTTGTATTCACTTCTAAGACTAGTCCTTGCCATTCTCAATAACCGTAACACCCACATAACCTCAATTCAGGTATTTCCTTCTCTCTCCACCTGTCCATCTTTCCAACTTCCTCCCTCAATTACTCTCTTATTTCCTTGACCTCAGCTGGAATTACAATCTGTTTCCCTCCCCTGACCTCCAAATAACTTAAACTGTCTGTCTCACAACTGATATTCTTTGTCTCCTTCCTATTTCATGTTCTTTCACTGTAATAATTTCCTTGCATATGTCTCAAAACCTTTATCCTCTTCTCCTTCTGCTTAGTACTGGCAACCTCTGGTTAAATCATATTCTCAGCCTATTCTCCACCAATTAAATTTCCTGCTGCAGGGAGGTAATTGACTGATGGCCCCAGTTGGTTGTTGTACTATAAACAACAAGGATATGATTTCCATAATCTGCTTTCAGCCAATGACTGAGAGTGGCGGCAATACTAATGCAGTACTTCTCTGATGGGTAAGTTTCATTCTGACCAAAACGTTTTTTAGAACTGTGCTGCAGCCTGAGATTCTTCATACACAACCCTCCTTCTTTCCCTCCCTCCTTCACAGGGTCAGACCACCAAATCTTCTGGTACTCTTCTCTTTTTCTCTATCAGACATTTGCCCTAACAATTCTCTTGCACATCTAATCCTGTCTTGGCATGTGCTTCTCATGGAATCCCAAACACAACTGGCATCCACGAAGCTGAGTGTGGTTGGAGAAGTCTGCACAACCATGGTGGCTGCCATTATTTTACGTTCATGACCACTCACTTTAAGTGGTTTATTTACTGTTCTGAATGACCAAACTGTACATTCCTCTCTTTCCACATCTCTGTGATCTTTTCCTTCCATTCGCACACTAAGATGATGCCTTCTTTTTTACTTTATTAAGAAAATAGATGAAAATAGAAGAAATAAGTTTTCACTAATATCTACAAATGCACACATAAACCTACCTCCATCTATGTCATACACTCTGCTTTCTGTCCGGACCATGGATGAGTTCTCCATGTCCCTAGCAGAGGAAAAGACCTTCAGTCGTCCTCTAGATCTTTTTGTAAAAAGCCAGATAGTAAACGTTTTAGTCTTTGTGGACTATGTGGATTCTGTTGCAACTACTCAACTCTGCCACTGAACCATGAAAATAGCCATAGAAAATACATGAACAGATAGGTGTAGCTCTGTTCCAATAAAACTTTATGGACAAAAGCAAGTGATGAGCCAGATTTAGCCCATGAGCTGTAGTTTGCTGAGCCCTACTCTGACCTCTACTCCCGTTTTCCTTTCCCCTGGTTAAGAACACATCTCCAGCAATTCATTCTCTCTCTCTCTCTCTCTCATTTTTTTTTAAAAGAAAGTGCATCATTCTTATTAGAATTTTAAAAAATGCCAGTGTTCTTTCATCTCATAAAGATAATGCTTTGTTGTTGAGACAAATGACTTCTCTATTTCTCTTTGTCTGTATTCCAAAGTTTCTTCTCATTTGTTCTTAATCTCAGGCCAATTAACTTTAGCTTCCACTGTTCCAACAAATTGCTCTACTTCAGTTTATCAATGACCTTCACATTGCTAAAACCAAAGGTAAATTTCAGTCCTCATTTTACGTGGCCTTGATACAGCTGATCACTTCCTCCTCCTTGAAATACTATTTTCACTTGGTTCCTAAGACAGCCAATCATGCCCTTGGTCCAGCTTTCACCCGCTCCAGAAAGCTAACTGTAAAATATTCAGGAAATTCATGAGACAGTTATTAAACCATTTATAGCTTGAAGTCAGCTTTGATGAGAGTGTTTACTAGATAGAAATTGGCAAACGTTAAAAAATCAGGGCTTTTCAAGACACAAAAAGACATAACTGACTCACATGTAGAATCTAAAAATGTTGATCTCATAGAAGTTGAGAGTAGAATAGTAGCTACCAAAGGCCGGGGAGGGGAGGGAGGCAGGGATGAAGGGAAGAGATTGATCAACTGGTACAAAGTTACAGTTAGATAGGAAGAAAAATTTATGGTGGTCTATTACACAGTAAGGGGACTGTAGCTAGTAAAAATGTACTGTATATTTCAAGATAGCTTGAAGAGAAAGCTATCACCACAAAGAAAGGATAAATGTTTAAAGGGATGGATATGCTAATTACCCCGATTTGATCATTGTACATTGTGTACATGTACTGAAACATCACATGTACATAAGTATGTACAATTATTGTGTCAATTATAAATTTTTTAAAAAATCAGAGCTCTTTAAAAATGGGAACTTTTTCAGTATACCACAGAGACTTTCCTTATATACTTGTATACCCTGACTTACCAAGTACAGCCTGACTTTTTTGTCTTTATACTACTCTTACTGCTTCCTCTCAGTTGCATGTACTTTTTCCTGCTCATCTTCCTGATTGCCAATCAATGTAGACCCCAAAGCTTACAATTGCATGTAACAATTTTGTATCTAATTTTATTCTTGTCCTTTGCCCTGTCATAGTCAATTCTCCACACAAATAGCCAGAGTAATCTATTTAAAAAATAAATCAAATTATGTAATTTCTCTGAACAAAACCCCCTACAGGCTTATCATTTCATTTCAAATAAAAACCAAATTTCTGACAAAGCATCTGGTCCCAGATATGTCTTATGTCCTCATCTCCTCATACTCTAATACTCAGATACTCACTTCACTGTAGAAACACTTGTCTCCATGTTTTTCCTCAAATATGTAAGGTATTTCTCCACCTTAGGAGTAAACGCATGAAGACAGAGAGGGGAGTGAAAAGTCCTACAGGTAGAAAGAATAAGAAGAATATAAGTCCTAAGTATTAAGAAAGGGACAGTATCAAAGCTTTCTGTGATCAGGTGGAGCTTGTGTGACGAATTGGAAACCTGAGGAACTCAGAGTGAATAGTTGCTTTTCCCCATGGGACATTTCCTAGATCCTGTGGGACTCAATTGCTATATGGGAAGCTAGCATAAAAGCTTCTAAAAGGCAGAGGTAATAAACTCATATTTGAGAAATGTTGATCTCATAGAAGTGGAGAGTAGAATAGTAGCTACTCTACTAAAATAGAAGGAACACAAAAGTGAATAAACACAACAAATAATGCCTTAAGAAAAACAGAAGAGGAGGCAATTGTGTCTGTGTAATATGGGACAAAGCAAATGAGTATTTGTGAAATACTGTATTCTAATTCAGTCATTCCCCATGTCTTAAGAACCAAGATACTCAGTAAGCGAGGTGGTACTGCTGTAACATAGAGGAGTCTAAGCGAAACTCCTGGATGTATTCTAGCTCTGCCCAGTGAAAAAGCCTAGAAAAACTGACTAGTCCATAAGCATCCCCAGCATCAGGCTCTTGTCTTGAAATGTAATTTCCCATTGAAGAAAACCAGGGCTTCTTGGAAAAGTGGCTGATTTTAGGTCTAGGGCATAAAATGTGCAATATGAGTCTGGAACATTTTAGCATACCAGATAGTAAGAAAGTTATCAAAGATTACCAGGGTCATGTCAAAAGGTCTTAGGAACCAATTTGAAAAGACTGTCTATTGGCCAAAGGTGAGACAGTTTGAGCTTCAATAAGGACAAGATTTACAATGGATTGATGCTCATCAAATATATTTAAATCCATAAATTCATAACTACTTAAACAAACTGGTTAGTCAACCTCTCAGGATGACTGTGACCCAATCTACTTTCTTAAAAATTAGTTAGATAAACAGAAAGGATCTAGCATATATCCTATTTTCCCTATACAAACTGTGGGATAGCCAAATAAAATAATAGATGATAGGAAGTCTCTCTTTTCAAAATTATTTCATCCAGTATATTTAAAAACATACAATTAGAATATCACCACTTGCAACCTCTAGCCAGTTAACATCAGAAAGAGGGAAAAACAAGCATTGTGTGCCTTCTATTTGCAAGACTGTGGACTTACCAAATGGATATAATTTGAGTTTGAGCAATCCATTGAATCTAGCTGCTAATTTACAGAAAATACAGAGATCATAGGAACATACTGAATTAGAACATGGGAGAGTGTCTTGAGGTCAAATATCTTGGGTTCCTCAACAGGTAATTTGTAAGAAAAATAAATGGATGAAAGGGAAAACTGCCCATAAGTGGAGCCCTAAAAGACATGTCATGTTTTAAAGAATGAATAAAACTAAGCTAAAGTGCCTAAGGATGCATAGGTGATAAAATCAGAAAGAAAAGCAAGAAAGTGATTATTGAAAATGCCAAAATAGTGGTTATTTTTGTCTGGGCGGAGGGGTTTGTGACTTGAATGAGAAACATGTGGAGGGGCTTCTAAGGTGTCTAGCAACATGCTATTTCTCGACCTAGCTTACAAGGGTGTTCTTGTAATTATTTATTACGTTATGCATTTGTTTGTTTTGGATTTCTGTGTCTGCATTTTATTTTACAAAAATAGGTTAAAATGCTACTCTGGCACTTTTAACCAAATTACTGAAAAACAAGTAAAGAATCACTTTGGAATGAGAACACTCTCATTGCCATATTAAAAATACAAATATGACTAATAACAAAATTGCCAAAATATTCCTTTTTAACATAAAAATGTTTCTCAGAGTAAATCGTTACATGCATTCTGATTTTATCAGTGAAAAATGCAAGCAGGAGGTTCCCAGTTACCATCCTTTCTCTCTTTGTTCTTTTTTTTACCATAATAATGAGCTGTTGGAAGACACTTGAAACTTACAGTAGATCACATTTTGAAGGAATATTATTCAAGAAGATATAAAGCAGAAATGATATTTTAGAGGGAGCCTTAGCATGCCTAGAAAACCTGAATCATTCTCAGCAGATAACTGATTATTTGGACGGAATATGTTTAAAGGAGAAGCTTTACTCCAAAGTCGGATAAGTGAAGGTAGAATTCAAGCATAATAAAGAACAGTAAGCGGTAGAGGAACAGTAACAACTATAAAGCCTTTATGATTTCTTTAATATTGCCAGGAAGCACATGAAAGCCTTCTAGAGCTGACTGGATACTATTAAAAAATAATTGTATTCTTCTTGCTATGAATTATAAATCTATGACACATGGAAAAAATTTTGGTGGACACACAAAGCAGCAAAATAAAACTAATTTTAATTTTGAATGCTATGTGACACTATGCAGTTTTTCCAATTACAAAGATATGTCTGATGATTTTTCAGGAGTCCGCAGAGCGAATAATACTTGTATTAATATAAGAAAATGTTGATATTCTATTGCAAATAGGTCCCTTAATAAGGGTTAAACTCTATAGAAACTGTCTTAAGACAAATAAAATCTAGTCACTGATGTAACATAGGGTTACTTTTTTATTTGATAAATTTCCCACAGTGACATTTTAAATCTTATGACTTAATAATGCTTTTAAAGAGATATTATTTATGAAATTAGTTTCATAATTATCACATGGAAATTGTATTGAATTTGAAGACGGAACACCTGAAGTAAAATTCTGATTATTTCAATTACAAACTATGTGGCTTTGGGCAACTTATTCAACTTGTCTGAATCTCAGATCACTTTCTACAAAATGAGAGGATTGAACCATATAGACCCTAATGTTCTTAGGATCTATGTCCATCAGTATTCTCAAGGAAATCAACAATGACTTATTTCAATTTGTTTTTTGGGCCAAATAAATTCTGCAAAGACTGAATGAAAAAGAGTTATAATGCCTGTATTAGTTATCCTTTTTCTGTGTAACAAATTAAACTAAAACTTAGCGGCCAAATTAATACAACAAACATTTCTCTACATAGTTTCTGAGGGTCAGGAATCTAGAAGTGGTTTAGCTGACGGGTTCTGATCAGGGTCTCTCACAAAGTTACAGTCAGGTGTTGGCGAACACTGCAGTCACCTGAAGGCTGACTGTTGCTGGACAAGCCCCTTCTGAGTTCGCTTACATGACACTGATAGGCCTCAATTCCTCACTGGCTCTTGGCCAGAGGCTCTCGGTTCCTTGCCTAGTAGTCCTCTCTCTAGGGGTGCTCATGACATGGCAGTCAGCTTCCCCCAGATTGAGTGATCCAAGAGAAGGGGAGCGTGTGCATGAGTGAGAAAGCACCCAAGATTGAAGACACAGTCTTTTATAAGCTGATTTATGACATGACTTACTGCCACTTCAGCCATATGTTATTGACCACATGGACAATCCCTGATGTAATATGGAAGAGGACTGTGCAAGGGCGTGAGAATCACAATAGGAGGATCCTGGGAGGTAATCTTGGAGACTGGCTATCAAAGTGCCTACACTGACTATAATATAGATTAAGGCCAGATTTCTCTTCCCCAACCCTCCGTCAGCCCGGTTACACAAACTTCTCATGCAATGAGTGACATGGATGTTGCTGTGGATATAGAAACATGGGGTTTTTATCTTATCTTATATTCTTATTCCTAACCATGAATAATAAAGGAAAACATCTTTATTTTTCAAAGCAATTGTCTTCTTTTGCAGCAAAAGCTTTACTTTAATTTACTGAAATGTGGTTGTCCAATGTGAATATTTTCAATTTTTCTCTTACTATACCTTGTTATTTCACTATGCCTTCATCTTTTTTCTTTCTTTATAGAATTCCCTGAAAAAGTCTATAATTGGGCATAGTTTAATTTCATCGGTGGTCTTAAATCTATTTCCTCCTCCATGATTATGCCTCATCAAGTAACCTTTCTTTATCCCAAATTCTCCATTTACTCTCTTCTTTCAGCCTAAGTTATTTTCAGGACTTTCTGTCTACCCTCAGGTCTCTAATTCATTGCTAAACTTTTAGTAAGAATAGTCTACATTTTTTTCCCATTGCCTTAGCAACTCTTTAAGATTTTCCAATCTAACTTTTCCAATTATTATTTTGAAATGGCCAATTTGCCTAGTTCAATGGTTATTCAAATCTTCCTCAACTTCTGCAATACTAACAGTGCCAGCTTTACTTTTCTTCTTAAAACTTCCTTTCTCTTCTATTGTCATGCACAAATCCTTTCTTCTCTTTACCCTAAATTTTTAATATCTCTATGCTCTTCGCTTTAGGACCCCTTTGTTTCTCCATTCTTTTTTTCTTAAAAATCCTACAAGTGTCACCTCAATGGAACACCAGTGCTTACTTTTTGACCCTTTTTGAACTTAGAATTCTAACGATTAGAAAAGCAAAGGGTATCTTTATCTGAATTTACAACTAATATTCCATACTCAACACAGATTTAAAATATACTCATATCTCTGTTTAGAAAACGCAGATAGGGTCTTTTATTTCTGTTAATAAAATTTCCATTCTTCAATTCATGCAAATTGATATCTTAAAGTCATCATTTTATGTGTGTGTGTGTATTTATATTTTTCCCGTGAGACCTATCAATTCAGATTGCATAGCATTTATCATTTTGATGTGCTCGAATTAATCTCATCCCATGTTCTGTCTGTTTTTATTTATTTGAACTCAGCCCTTCAATCTTTCCCCTGCCAATCACGCCTTTTGTGACTTCCTGTTCTTGGGCTACAGCTTCTCTCTCCACATTCTTCTCCTCATAACATTTGCTCTTTACAACTGACTATTTATGATGACTTCCTTTTGCTCTTAGATTAAGGCCTATGTTCCTGACATATCAACAAAGTCCCGTAAAATCTGGCCTACGCCTACCACTTAAACTTCATCTCAAACTACTCTTTCCCTTCCCATTTGCAGAGGCAGTAAGTGGTTACAGAGCAATCTGAATCTTGGATTCAAACCTGGTTCTACAACTTTGTAGTGACTTTGACCAAGGTTCTTAGCCTTTTTGTGCCTTAGTTTCCTAATAGGTAAACAATAATCTGATAAAAATGGTAGTTGCTTATTGAATTAATCAGTATATTAGAACAATTCCTGGGAAATAGCTATAATATTTGTTATTACTACTTGAACATATCCCTGCAATCTTATATTTTGTTTTCTATTCATTATACTTTTTCTTTCTTTTTTATCCTTCCCTTCCCTGATCTTTTGTTAAATTCATCAAGTTTCTTTAACTTCCTTCCCATCTTTCTCCTCAACTGGTTTTGAAGTTATTCATGCTATTTCTATTCATTTATTGGTTGTTCTTATTTCTGTTCATTTATTGACTACTTTTTAAAGATGCATATTTGATTTAACAAAGTCTTAAATAATCATATTTTTGTTATCCTTCTGAGAAAAAGAAGGATCTTTGAATGTTTTTACTCAATATCACCCATGTTCCATATTACTTTTATCAAGTATGAGAGCCCCACTCTGATTTTACCACCTCGAACAAGTTGTTGTTGTTATTGTTATTAATATTATTTGACGTGTTCATTTGGATATACAGTATTTACCCATTTACTTTCTTACAGTGAATTTCTCCTTGCATTCTAGTCCTTCAATTTACTTCTAGATAAAGACCATCTTTTTATTGTAGTTCTTTCTTTAAATGTCTAAGTGGAAAACTTTGTCTTGCCTAAACACAGTGTATTTTTACTTTTCCTCTTGAATAATAGGTTTCCTGAGTATGGAATTTTATGCTTATGGGTTTTTTTTTTTTTTTGTCAGCATGTTGAAGATATTATTCTAGTATTTTATGATATGCATTGTTGCTAATGAGAAAGATATTGAAAATATTTAATTATCAGTTCCTTGTGGATCATCTTTCTTTTTTTGGGGAAGGAAGTAATATGTAAGGTTGTTTTATTTTTGCTTGTTTATGCAAATCCATAGCCTGCTTGTTTATGTTTGTTTTCCTTTATTCTCTCTGGGAGGCAGTGAGTATCTTTAATCTGAAGACCCATTTACTTCTTTAACTTTGGAAAATTCTCAGCCATTATCTTTTTAAAATTGTCTTTCAGGTATCTTTTAGCCCTCTCATTCATACGTTTTATACTCTTATTCTACCTTCAATGCCTTTTAATTGCTCTTTTGTGTTTGTTTTGACTCTGCAGCTTTCTGTGTACAAACAAATTCTTTTTATGTATATCAACTTTTAAAATTTATTATTTATTTTTCATTAGGGTATATTTGGCAAATTAAAATTGTATATACTTATGGTATACAATGTGATGTTTGTTATATGTATACATTGTGAAATGGTTCAATCAAGCTAATTAACACATCCATTACCTCATACTTGTCTTCTTTGGTTGTGAGAACATTTAAGATCTGCTCTTTTAGCCATTTTCAAGTATACAATAGGTTGCTATTAACGATAGTCACCATGCTGTACAATAGATCTCCTGAGTTTTTAATTTCAATTTACCATTTCCATTTATCTCTAATCCGCTCATTAATCTATTCATAAAGTTTTTATTTTATTTATATACTTATTTATTTCAGAGTATTACGGTTACATGTATTGCCTTTGCTCTGCCTGAGTCAGAGCTTCAAGCATGCCCATCTCCCAGAGAGTGCGCTCTGCACCCCTGAGCTGTGAATTACCCATCCCCTCCTCCCCCTCCCACCTGCCCAGCACCCGATGAATGTTACTTCCATATGTGTGCATAAAAGTTGATCAATTAGTATTAATTTGATGGTGAGTACATGTGGTGCTTGTTTTTCCATTCTTGAGATACTTCGCTTAGAAGAATGAGCTCCAGTTCCATCCAGGATAATACAAGAGGTGTTAGTTTACCCTTGTTTTTTGTGGTTAAGTAGTACTCCATGGTATACATATACCACATTTTTTAAATCCAGTCATGTATTGATGGGCATTTGGGTTGTTTCCACATCTTTGCAGTTGTGAATCGTGCTGCTATAAACATTCGAGTGCAGATGTCTTTATAATAAAATGTCTTTTTTTCATTTTGGTAAATACTCAGTAGTAGGATTACTGGATCAAATGGCAGGTCTACTTTTAGTTTTTTGAGGTATCTCCAGACTACTTTCCATAGAGGTTGTACTAGTTTGCAGTCCCACCAGCAGTGTATGAGTGTTCGTATCTCTCCGCATCCCCACCAACATTTGTTGTTTTGGGACTTTTCTATATAAGCCATTCTCACTGGGGTTAAGTGATATGTCATTGTGGTATTGATTTGCATTTCCCTGATGATTAGAGATATTGAGCATTTTTTCATATGTTTCTTAGCCATTAGTCTATCTTCTTTTGAGAAGTTTCTATCATGTCCTTTGCCTATTTTTTAACGGGTTTTTAAAAATTTTTTCTTGCTGATTTTCCTGAGTTCTATATATATAAAGTTTTTATTTTAGTTACTATATTAGTCATATCTAAAAGTTTGATTTGGTTAGTGTTTTAAAATGTACTTATTCATATTTCATTCTCCCTTATTTATCATTTTGTTTTCATTCTTTTTAAATTTTTTTATTTCTATATAGGTTCTATATATTTCTTTGGTAATTTCTTTTCCTTTAATCTCTATGATGATATCAGAAAAAATTGTAGCCTCTTCTAGATTGTTTCAACAACCCCAGAACTAGGGGAGTTCTGGCTTTTTCTGACTTCAGGCACTCTCAAAATGTTTCATTTGATTGTATTATTTGTACCATTTTTATGGAAAATTTATTTCAGTGGGTGTCCTGTATGCCTTTAATTATGGGAATTCCTCTATTGTGGTTAATTATTTTTTAATTTCAATGATTTTATGATAATTTCTCAGCTTGTTATTCATACCTGATGTAACGCAAATTTGTAATCCCTGTACCACACACACTCACACTCTGTGATTGTTTACTTCCCCATTGTATTCTCAGCAGCAAAGATTCTAGTGCCTAGTATATTTTTTTTTTGGTAAATTTTGTCTGATGAAAGGATGCATGGTTACAAATAAATAAATAAATTTGCTGTAGTAAATTCAGAGCTACCTTCTATTCCAAAGAATGTTCCACGTTTTGCACTATTCATGTCATACTGAAAGTATGCACTCCCTCAGTCTTAGCAATCTAAAATTTATTAAGGGTTCTCTCCAAAGACATCTTTTTCAAGAAGGCTCTGCTAAATTTAAATATGTAAGCTTTACAAATAAATTAAATATTCTTATTAACATAAATTTCCTTCAGAGATGTGATTTTTCATTTTGACATACTCATCTTAATTATTCCCTGCTCTCTGCATTTTACAAGAACTTTTGGGATATACTTAGTCATAAGTTCCTTACTCTGACTCTATGACATGCTTGTCTTAGATGTGCCACAAGAACTCCCATGTAGACGTTCAATTCATTGACTAGGAAGGGAATTCATTTGACACAGATATTAGTTTGGCACCCATGGTTTTGAAATTAACATTTAGAAATTCATACATTGGAAATATTAATATGTATTATTTTGGGGATGTGCATGTGAAAAAAATCAGATAATATGATCATATGTGATAGGCCTCCATTTCTTCTTTTTAACCATTGCTTAAAACTGAGGTGCAGCTGCTCTTTGTGGACAGTTTATGTTCTGTCAAGTTCGCCACAGTGTTCGCCATTTCTTTGTGTTTCAGACTTTGTCAGTTTTACTCAGCTATATTTCCGCCTGGCTTGTGTAAATGTTTAAACTTTTGGGATGTGGATGTGAAACATCCTTCACAGCTTAGTGTTGCCGATTATTGTTGGCTTCAGCCACGGGATAAAGTTTTTATGTACTGCTATCCAGTTGAAATCAGCTCATTAGAAGTGCAAGAATTAATACACATTAAGTTATAAATATAACCATCTCTCTTTTAACTAAATTATATTGCTTATCTTCTTTCAATTTTTCTTTCTCCTGAAACGTGGAGTTATTATTGTAAAAACATATGACTTCACACATACATTCAAGTTAACCGTAATACCAAATTTGCCTAAACTGCCTTGAGTATTACTAGATGTATTTGGTAACTCAATATCTATGTACCACAACCAAATATGTTGAATTGCTATGGAGAGATTAGAGTTGCAATGAAAGCTGAATGCCCATCGACTGATTAGATTATTGCACCGTCTATTAAAAACTGACAAAGAGTGAATGTTGCTACAGTAGTCATCTAAATAATGGCATCGGGCCAACTGGGCAGTGAGATAACATTTAGATTCTAAACAAGTAGTCTGATTAGGAGCTTTGCTTGTTTGAAAGGGAAAAGAGCCCAACTGGTTTTAAAGTAAATTTAAACTTATTGTTTATATTCTTAGTGTCTGCCATTCGATTAAAAGCAAAGTTATAAAAATTAATATAGAAGATATAGGTATACATTATTTTTCTTAGTTTTTATTTTCTTAGTAAATTTTTCATTTCTTAGCTGCATGAGTCTATCGTGTTTATAGAAGCTGAGTGACAGAAGTGTTGCTAAGACTCAGATCTGCAGGAGAGCTCCAAATGAATATATGAGCCATCACGAATAATAATAAATGGAATGTTAAAACTCCAGTCTCAGTACCTCTATAGTTATATTTCCCAACGATCTGAAGACAGTGCCTATTTCTTAGGAAAGTGCCACAGGGAGCCTTTCATCTACCATGCGATCTTTGATACAGGATGAGATTATGGACAGTACTGAAAGAACATAATCAATATTCAGGTCGACCATAGATTTAAAAAAATATATGATCTCAGTTCGTGCTACCACTCTGTGGAGAGCTCTACAAAAGAGAGAACAAAGAGTATAGTTCTTAGCATTCAAAAACATAGTTCACTTTATGTAGTATAACCTTGTCTGAGCACATTTGCGCTTTTAATGCTTTGCAAAGGTAGATCATCAAAAAATAACAGAAAGACACTGAATGTGACAGTATGTTTGCTCTCTGGTTAGAGCCTTGATTATACTCAACAAGGTTCTGCTGCAAGTGCTATTTTTCCATCCAACTCTTTCTTTTCTACAGCAGGATACTAGATATATGGGGAGCAATAAACATAAAGATAATGCTAATATTTTTCTTCCCTGAAATGCAAAAAGGCTCTGTGAAAATGCTTCCACATAGTAATTCATAGATATCCTTATTTAACATTTATTCTTCAAATATAGTCTCAATTGATCGCATACTTTTTCATCTTTTAGAATAGGAAAAAAATTGCACAGAATTATATTTCTTGAGATCCTTATAGGGTTTGGAAACAACAAAAGAATCCTACCGTTTTTCTTTTCTCAAACCTTTAATAACTTCCAAATCATGCACCTTGGAGTTCAGGGAGCTCTCCATTGCTTTGCCTATCTACCATCTTTACCTCTGTTTCAAAGTATCCTTGTTCTCAGCACTGATATTGATAAAGAAAAATTATATATATTTAGAGAAGGTGATTTTATATACATGAATGTTTTTTGAATGGAGAGAGTTTGACAAGATAAATTAAGTGCAGTTTATCAAGTTCAAACATATGCTGTTTTATTTTAAGCTAACAGAGACAAAAATGTGTGCTTTTGCTATTTACTAATTACCTACTAAATCAGCAAAAGACTACTAGTCCAAATAAAAATAAAATTTTTTTCTAATACAAAAATTCAAAAATCAATAGTTTAAAACATTTTATTTTCTATTTTACAGTAAATTGTGTTAAAAGTAAAAATGCATATGATAAAATAGAACAAATTTATTATAGTTGTGAATTGTCATCTTCAAACACAGGTGGAGGATGTTAACATGGAAGAACTCTTCACATAAATTTTCACAACATTTTAAGTCTGCTGGTAACCAAGGAAGAAGTTACTCTGGATTGACATGATTTCTTTTTTTTTTTTTAAAGTATTTGAATGAGGTGTCTTGTCAACTTTTTATTTGGTAACATTTCCATACCCAATATCAACATAATGCCCTGCCAAATACATGGCCAAAACTTAGCATGGTGGAGAGGTGAACTGAAAACATGTCAAGGATTCATGGAGGTGTGCTAATCTTTTAGAGTACTGACATCAACATATACCTTCATGTATAAGCATGAATTTGAAAGAAAATAATCATTTCTAATTCTATAAATATGGGTCTTTAATCATTTTTAAAATTGACTTTACTGTATTCTAGCACTGGTCAGAGCAAAATGATTACATCTAAAATAGTAATAAAATATATATGTTCTACTTATGGTACAATAAAATCACTCAAATAAGAGTGGTGTAGGCAGTTTTCTGGTGTCACACTTAATAATGGTGTTTACAGTTGGTTGATAATCGTGGATCCTGCCATAGTTAACACGGGTTTTGTAGTGGCACCAAGAAATAGAAATGAGTGGTGCATTGGGTAGGAGTGGAGGGGGTATACTAAGAATAATAGGCTCTGTGTCTAAAGGATATTTCAGATCAACCTGAAAAAAATTTCAGAGTCCAAAATGAGTTCCAAAGGAATTCTGGGGTTATTTAGAAAGAGGAATTAGTAGCTCTAACTCCATTGTGTTTCATTAGGCACTAGATTATTTGAAACAAGGCAATAGCAGTATTGTTTCATGGATTATCCTATAGTATAATAACATAAATTCATAATAATAGAAATGGAAAGAGGTGATTTTGACAAGTGATGTTATTGGAAACATAGTGTGATTTATATCTAACAAGAGGTAGCATAGTGTAAATATTAAGAACTCAGACTCTGAAATCAGATGGCCAGTGGCCAGGGCTGCCACTTACTAGCTATGTGAACTTGGGCAAATAATATAACCTTTTCGTGCCTTAGTTTTCCATCTGTATAAATTGGATTATAACAACACTTACCTCATAAGGTTGTTAAGAGAATAAATGAGTTTGTATAATATTTGTAAGGAACTTGGAATTGTGCATGAACTGGTTAAATGTAGCACCATATATATGCATATATCTTATTTACATATAAACATATAAAGTTTACTTTTATTCTTTTATTATTTAGTTCTATCATATTATATATAATTTAAGAAACTACATTAAAGGCAAACTATTTTTCTCATGACAGGAAAAAAAGAGATATTTAAGGTAATAAACTCAAGCTCAGTAGTGTATTAGTTGACTTCACCAATTAAATCAGAATGGGGAAAGTCAAATTTATAATGAAAATAGTATAAGTTGGTAAATTGCAGATATAAAAGAGTACATTCATAGAACATCTGGAATATAGTGTGATACTTAGTTTCATATCTTTTCATAATTTGTCAAGGGGTTTATTGAAAGAGTAGAAGAAGAACTATATATATAACATCTTATGGAGTGATTTGCTGATAGTATATGTTGCACTAGATGGAAAAATGAGGGCCAATGGTAGAATTTCTAGGGAGAAAGAATTTGAAAATACATGAAAGAACATTTAAACAATTAGGGGTCTTTGAACTAGAACAGGTTGCAATTAACAGTGATTCCCTTGTCCCAGGAGGCACACAAACAGAGACTGGAAGACTTTTTTTAGACAATATTGTGGAGGGGAATTCAAGTTTTGCATAGAGTGTTGAGATAGACAATTCTTTTAATATTTTAAAATTATTTAGTTAGTGAATGGATATGGTGACCACCCTGTAATTCACGTAGTGAAGTTTTCAAAAGTATTTTAAGTATTTGTGTGATGATTACCACAGTCAAATTAATTAACACATTCATCCCCATCCATGCTGTATATTAGATCCCCAGAACTTGTTCATCTTGTAACTGAAAATTTGCATCCTTTGACCAGCATCTCCCCATTTCCCCCCAAACCCCTAATCCCAAGCAACCACTGTTACACTGCCTACTTCTATGAATACCTGATTTTTGATGTTAACCCTAAATCAGGATTCTAAGAATTATATGAGGATGAAAAAAGAATTATCAAAATACAATTTAAAAGGTGGAGGATTATATGATACATATAGTTAAAACAATCTTACAGGTACACAAACATATACATACGTGTGTGTATATATATACACATATATGTGCATATAGATGTACAGAATGATATATGTATACGTATATTATTCACAATAATACAGTGTTATATGTCAGGAAAAGTAATTTTAGTAATTGAAATACTCATATTTTGTAATACTCCTATTTTATAAAGAACATTTGGAATTCTTACATTCAGTATTACATTTTCAGGCAAGGAATAATTCAACAACTTTAATTGAGCAACCACCTTAAATGCAAAGTGTCTTTTAAATTTCAGAAAGAAAACACAATAGGGCGTATTTTATTCGTGGTGTTTCTACTAGGCTCGCAATTGAAAGGCAGACTTTAAATGACCTAAAAAGTAATAAAAAGAGAAGTTGAAAATGCTCTTAAGTGATGAAAACCAAATCCTTCTTCCACAGTCCTAAAATCTATGTTACCTTGTGTGATTTACTTTTCTAAGTACTGACCTCATAAGATTGCTCTAAGAAGTAGGTGAGGAGAATTAAATTCTTGCAGTTTAGCATTCAATGTTAGTTATTATTAGTGATGAACTTACATTGTAAATACTACGTCATGGCATATAGGTTAGTCTTTGATTTCTGTGATTAACATCAGGACTGAAAGAAAACTACTTATCTCTGTGATTCTAAAGTATATATTGCTGCTTTCTGAAATCCCAAGGAAGGGATTACAATGAAGGAAAAGTTAATTTTCTAACTTTCCGTCTTTATCAGCTTTTGATAGAGCAACATACTTTATCTAAACGTATCAACTCTAAACATTAATTTCTCAACTTAAAATGTTAATTCTGCGTGCATGTGAATGTGATTAAATAATTGAGGGACTACTGAACTGTTAAAAGAACTATTCTTGGAATTAAGATAGGATCGTTCAACATATGTAGGTGGTACCCTCTAGTGGCTACAACATACACTGTCTTTTAAACATAGTTAAAATATACAATGGACATTTTTTTCTCAACCTGCACATTCTGGGGACTTCCGTGGTTGAGTTTCAAAACCTTCTTATTTTAGATGATTAACAACAAAAGCCCCAGAATTGCATACAAATTTTAGACATTCCAACCAACATAGAGTGATGGGACCTCCCAATATGCCACTAGAGTTCGAAGGCATAATAGTTCCTGTAGTCAACAATTAAACAATACATTAAGAAACATAGCATGCAAAAGTACAAGTGTAAACACCATGGGAAAATGTCATCTCAAAAAAAATAATAATGCACGCTTGTAAAACTTGTACTACATGGTTCATAAAGCGTTTCCTGTGTATCCTCTCTTTCGATCCAAGAGCAACCCTAAGACAGTAGACAGAGCTGAAGTCATTATCTCACAGAAGGGAAACTAAGAATCAGTGAAGTTAGACTAAAGATCAATCATTTAATACATAACATAACACGACTAGACCTACAATCCAGGGGTTTTGATCCCTAGTTCAAATATCACCCTCGCCCCATTGTCACGTTGTCTTTCTTCATACATGACTCTATTATATTGAAGTTACATAGTCGTCAAGACGCAGACTCTTTGAGCAGGAAATAATCTTAGAAATCATAGGTAGAAACATACATGTGTACTCAATAAAATTGTGCACTCACATTATTATATAAGTTGGAGACTATGTACACATTAAAACAAATTTAGCAGAGAAAACGGGAAAATAACATTTGAACTGGTGATAATTAATACTGAGCTCTCTCAACATCACAATACTGAAGCATACATGTACTTTTAAAAAAAATTACATTTTCTTTAAAAGGCATATACATTTGTATATATATAATATATGTATTCTCTCTCTCTTTCTATATATATGTGTGTGTGTGTGTGTATGTACACACACACATATATATACTCATGGTAATCCCCAAACCTAAATTTTAGAACTTAAAGTTATAAAAATAAAAAAATTACATGAATAGACTATGTAGACACAAAAAATTATTGCATTTTAAATAAGAATCACTCATTTCAGCAAAAATATTTTCTAAAGGAATGATAATTGCAAACTCTAAACTATCTCATAAGGCTGTTCCAAAATTTTTATTAAATAAATTAAAAATAGTTATGGGTCAAAAGAAGTGGGTGAGAGACTACTCTAATGTCAAAATTGAGCATGCATTGATTTTGCTGTGTCTGTAATAGGGCATACTGAGGACAATATTCATCAATAATTCCATGTAGGTGTTGCATATTTTTCATGAAATGTGTTCAATATCCACTTGTTTTGTGATCTGCTATAAAATTAAACATCACCAATAAAAGTAAACCTAGATTTAGATCAGGTGACCAATGTTAGAGAGAAAACTTACAGTGTCTAAGTTAATGTCAATGTAATTTTGCAAAGAAATTCATATTGATAAAGATTTAAAAGTACCAGAGTACTTATTTTGTTTAAAAGATGACAAAAATTGTAAGTTAGATTCTATCTTTTTAACCCAAAATGACTACATAGTTTCATAGACAAGTATTTTAATGGAAAAAATATTCAGAATCAAGGATTCAGATTATGATGATTTTTATTGTCATATTCTGTTTCAAAAGTTTGTGTACTATAGAAAAATTAGAAGAAGAATATAAGCAAGATGTTAATGTCAGTGATATGCTTATAAAAGTGTCACAGGATTGACACTAAGTGCATGTTTTAAAACAGAAAATTAATTACTAATTATTGATATGCTTTATATGTATTATTAAAACTATCATGCAAATTACCACTCTTTAAGGTAATTTATTTTCAAAACAGCTTTTCATTTCTTAATGTTAACTTTCAGTTAAGTTACTTTACTACTGGTAGTTTTTTAGTAGTTTAGTAATTCACTACTCATAGTAGGGAGAAATTGAGAGTGATCGCCTTAAGTTTTCCATGAAGATATGTGTTTCTAGCTGTTCATACGATAAAGCATTTTGCTGCATGTTCACAATTTGTATGAAGTTTAAGTATACTAACATACACTCTATAAAATCTCCAAAGATAGAATTACATTAGATTCTTTCAATTAAAAAAAAGACTACTTTTCAGTTTCTAATATAGTTTCTCAACTTTTAAAACCCTGCCTTAAATTATGAGTTTAAACTAAAGTTTAAACACAAAAATGTATAAAAGTGGACAAGATGTATGAAAAACAAAACTTGCACAAAATATTATTAATATTAATGCCTATTAAAACATGTTTGATCCTTCAATGAAATGAGTAAGTAATATGTAAACTTTAGAAAAGGTCACAGCTATGTTAATTTATGCAGCCTTCATGTTTTCAAGGCCGTGTATTAGAAAGCTTTAGATGAAACATTCTCTGACCAAAATAAGCACAGTATCTTCCCAGTTAGTTAGAGCAATTAAGGATCTATGTTTATTTAAGTATTCAACTTTTTCTTAACCTTTTCTAGAGTATTGACCATAAACTGGCAGTTTACCTTGGGATGTATTTTAGTATACCAACTCCAAAGAAAAAGGCTTTCTGATGCTGCAAATTAAATCAGAGGCTGCAGTTTAGTGCATGTTATCTAAATTTGAGAGTTGAAGAGATACTGTTCATCTTACGTGAAAACATTTTAAAACCAGGACAACTGAAAATTTCTGTAAAAGAAAATCAACTTATGGATTCCCAGAAATCTTTCACCCAAAACCCATGCATCCTTTATAATTAAATGGCTATATACTACTCAGTAATATGGCTTTTAAAGTACATATTTTTTTCTGATAGGATTTTGTTTTTTGCTTTCCTTAATTTATATTCTCGTGAAAAAAGAAACTGCTATAGATATTGGAGCAAACTCCTCTTGTCTTAAGCCTGGATGCTAAGATGCTGCCATTGCATTAGTATAATAGGTCAATCATTGGTGGGCATCATGACTTTTAAAAAAATTCCCACACTCAGATGGCTGTCAGTGGTGGTGCCAGTGAACCGTTATGCAAAGCCCCCCAAACACTTTGTAAACTCGAATCTTTGAGCACAATAGTAAAGTTCAGTTCTGGAAAAAGATAGTGTACTGAATACACAATACTGAGCTTTGTCTGTTTGGGGCTTCTGTTGAGGGAGAAGGCTACTTAATCTCCCCGTTTGCCCTGGGGATTCTAACTGTTTTAATGTGTCCTTTTTGAGAGTCTGTGAACTGTAGAATATATGCTGGTAACAACTTTCTTTGGGGCTTTCCTTGGAAAAGCCCAAAGCTGCCAACACAAGAAAGCTGACACAGTGGTGCTAACAAACACAAAGGAGACCTTTAGCTGTTTTTGCAAACTGCTTGGCTAAAGTTTCATGTCATGCCTTGATGAAGGATCTAATTCTTTGGCTCATTTCATAGGCATCTAGCTTTTGTGACAGTGTGGAAAGGATAGCTTCTTCATCAAGTTGGAAAAAAATGGGAAAATTTGATGTAACATCAAGATTTGTGGTACTTAATAAAATAAAGGATTAAATTATATAAGATTATTAACAGAATACTATATTACCAATTGCCTATGTTGATAATTTATTCAAGTTAAGATGATTTTTAGGGTCTATTAGTATTATTTTCTTAAATGGAATGGTTTAGTAAAATGGCAATATTATTTATCTACTATCATTAGATATTATAAGTATACAAAGAAAATGCTTCATTTAAAACTAACTTTAATGTGTCATTTTAAAATTCAAAGGCTTTTAAACAATTGTATTTAAAATATTATTCAACCTTTTGGAAAATTATTTCTCTCATTCAAGTGATATACATAAGATGCTAAAAAGAAAATTCATAGCTAGGAGAACTAATTGTTCTACCCATTTAAACAATATTCCTACCCCCAGCTTGAATAAATTTACACAAGTCAATCCATCAATATAGTGGAATTTTGCCATCCATAAAAGTCATATATTGTCTATACTTATGCATTTATGATATTCATTAAAGGTTATGCATATCATATGTATGCATGACTGCAAAGTAGAAACCTTAACAGTAAAGAAGTAAAGATGCATTTTTACAAGGCTA
The DNA here is from genome assembly GCA_023783475.1 of Daubentonia madagascariensis. Classification (NCBI taxonomy): domain Eukaryota; kingdom Metazoa; phylum Chordata; class Mammalia; order Primates; family Daubentoniidae; genus Daubentonia; species Daubentonia madagascariensis. The sequence continues at coordinate 13,844,248 of JAKFHU010001684.1, read as the reverse complement.
ACACCTAATAAATCTCATAATATTGGATGCATTATAAATTCAGAATAACATAATCACCTAAAAGATGAAAATGATTTTTAAAAAATTTTTTGAGACAGCGTCTTGCTCTGTCACCCAGGCTGGAGTACAGTGGCGGGAATCACATAGCTGACTGCAGTCTCAAACTTCTGGGCTCAAGTGGTCCTCCTGCCTCAGCCTCCTGAGGACGTAGGACTGTAGGTGCATGCCACCATGCCCAGCTAGCTTTTAAATTTTTTTGTAGAGACAGGGTCTCACTGTGTTGCTCAGGCTGGTCTCAAGCTCCTGGGCTTAAGCAATCCTCCCACCTCAGGCACCCAAAGTGCTGGGATTACAGACATGAACCACCACACCTGGCCAAGGTGAATTCTCTTAAAATGAAAAAAAATATATCTGTAAGAGTTTTGGATTAATGGAATGAGATGGAAGAAACCAAATGTAGAAATGTTCATAATGTGTACAGGAAAAGGGTCCTGAGCCTCACAGTGTGATTCTAAATCCCACATCCCAGTTAATACAGGGGAGAGATCCCAGTTAGTTGTCTTCATGCCTGGCCCACCCAATGTCTTACTATGTTACCCTCAGATTCCCCTTCACCACCTTCTTACTTCCATCCCTCTTGGCTCGTCGCATACTGATTTGTATGGTCTAGAGAGAGGTAGATTGAATTTATTTGAAATTCTCTGGGAACGAAATTTCCCTAATCCCAAGAAGTATATCATTTTACTGTCAAACAGTTGACTTCTAATGAGGCTTTTAGGAATGCCTCATATACAAATTGGGGAAATGCCACTAGCTTACTTTGAGTGATTCAAAAAATGATCATTTGTGAATCGTGACCAGGAAAGAGTTGGTAATGGATGTGAAGAAAAAAAAAATGAAAGAATTTAAGATAGTTGGTTCTTAGGCAGGAAATAGAAATGTTACAGGGGAAATAATACATTTTGATGTTATTTTCAGATGTGGTTTGTGAAGGTTTTTTGCAAATAATTTATTGTTGTGCTGTCTCTCTCTCTCCTTCTCTCTCCCTCTCTCTCTCTATCTGATGGTAGATTCTACATTTATCTATCTATAACTACCATATTTTCCTGCTTGGGAACTGCAAATAAACTGGCCAGAGACCAGTTTATGTCTGAAAAGATAACAACTCAGGGTCAAACAAAAATTAACATTCAACCACAATCTTTTTAGCACTATGCTCTAACAAGCTTCATTCTTAACTGAAAAATTTCTCACTGGGAAATGGTAGGAACTGTAGCCCAATCCATGTTAACCTCAATGCTCAAATTTCTTTTACATGGGCTAATCAGTGGCAAAGCAAGCTACTGTAAAAGAAGAGAGTTCAACTGTGCAACTGAAAGACTCTAATTCACAAGTATTACCCAATTCTATAATAAAGGAAAATTCTTATCTAGGGTTCTTATCTAGAGTGACAGATATCTTTGGAGGGAAAGACAAAGATTTTCTTGAAGGGAATTTCAATTATGGACCTGAAACAAACTCTGGGAATTTGTTTGACTTTTACAAAAGAATATTTTGCTGCCATAAATCTTTCCTTAGCTTATTCTAATGTCAACATTAGGCTGGAAAATGCCAGTATTTTTTACTTTGAAATCTTGAGCTTTAAACCACTATTAATTTGATTATATTGGATTGGCTGACACTAGAAGCAAAATCTAATAACTTTAACATGTCTAGATTATTATGAGGTGGTCTAGTTTATTGAGTGAAAGCATAGAATGACAGTTGTTCAATTAAATTCTGACTTTCCTATTTATTCATTGTGTGACAATAGGAAAGTCATTTAATCATTCTTTAAGTTTTCTCATCTGTAAAATGAGGATAATAAAACTTACCAGATTTTGTGAAGGTTAACGCTAGCTAAAATTTAGTGAGTGCTTTCTATGGGCCAGGAATTTTTCTAAATGCTTTTTACATATTCTTACAACATATTTATGTAGTAGGTTCTATTATTATAGTTTAGCTAAATTAAATAATTTGCCCAAAGTCACATGATTATTACCTTGTGGAATTGAGTTTTGGGCCCAAGAATTTGGATTCCAGAATTCATATTCTTACCCACTACATCAGACTTTCTGCATAAGAAAACATGTGTTAAGTTCCCAAGACAGTGTCCAGCACATAACAGGGTTTAGCAAAAGTCAGCTACTGAGATTCTGATTAGAAAGGTCTGAAAAACCTGCAATCTTGTTGAGATGAGATAGGAAATAGACACATTTAGTAATTTATTTTCTTATAAGAGAAAAAGTCAATGTCCAACACTGTAAAAATTGTAAATTAATTTAAATCTAATATAAAATTTACTCAGTATGAATATATTTATTTATAGCAAATAATATCAGTTACCAATATTTTTAATCTCTACTTAGAAATATTATTTCAAGATATATTTTTTGCATGCAACCAGGAAGCGCTGCTAGAAATGTACCCTTTGAGGGTTTTTCAGTAATATAGTATTAACAAAAGCATAAACACTAGTAATTTAATAAATCCTTTCAAATTCAATATCCTATTAGTTGTATATTTGAACAAAGTGAGCACTTAAATCATTGATATAACATAATTTGAGGGCTTAGAATGAAATAATTTCTTTACTTATCTAATTTTAGTGATTTGGAACATTTCTATTTAGAATATTTACCCTGATATGATCATTGCAAGGTATCTTAATCCACAAAAATTTAGAAACACTGATATACATGATTGGAACATGATTAATCATGTTGATTTAATTTATGTTGTCTGGGCATAGTTCAGTTTTAGTTTCCCTTGGCTTCGTGATAGAGACCTGATCTAAGATTCAGCTAAAAGCACTGCTAGGCAAAGTCTGGTAGTGTAGAAACAATTTCTGTTTCAGGTAAGTAGAATCAAAATGAGAGAACAGGGAGAGGTTCTCCCTGACTTGAGACTGCAATACATAAGAAAGTGATGAACTTTTAAGGGCTTATCACTGCCACATTGTTTTTATCAATAGCACAAAAACAGTGGACATCACCTCTTTCTTGATTCAGAGGATGATGGCAATTGTGTTTTTGTGGCTAGAAAGCAGCAAAATACAATATGTAGTTTAGCCTCAGGTAATAACTTCATTACTATAAGTTTTAACAAATTGATTAATTAATTAATGATAAATGAATGTGAGTATATCTTCACTGTAACCAAAGCCGTGTCTATAATTTTAACTAATGTATGAAGAAGAAAACTTTCATAACTACTATATTTGTTAATGTATTCATTACACAAACAGCTGATAAGAGCCTATTATCAGCACTGGCCAGCTACCACACTAGACATTGAGAATACAAAGACCATAGAATATTTTTGTAGCCTTTTAGTGGGTCAAAATTAGGGAGTTAACAACTGGATTTGCTCTTGTGTAAGTTGTTATGTGGAATTTTATCCAGGTACAAAGAACAATGATTTTACATGCAAAGAAATCCTTCAAAAGTTGCTGCTTAATAAAGAAATAAAGGTAGTAATGCTAATGTGGGCAACCATATTGGATGGTGACCACATTACAGTTCTGCAGGATAAAAGTTTTATTCAATTCAAAGTCCTCTTGCCATTTTCTTTCAGTGCATGCCACTGTGAAAATTAAACTCATAAATTTCCCTCTTGAATATACCAAAATACCTAAAAGAAAGTTAATTTGTCTTCTGGATCCTAATAGTTAAATTTAGTGGCACTATTTACTGAATTTTTCAAACGCTCTGTGAAGGGACAATGTGACTTTTGAGATTCCTAAATAGGGCTATTGCTCTGTCTTCTCAATCTAACAGGAGTTTCCATTGCAAGATGTAAATACTTCTCAAAACACTTCATATATATAGTCAAGGAATAAATATTATTAAAATCATTTTTAGATGAAAGGCAAGAACACAGGTTGATAAAGAACACATCTTAAATTAAAAAGCAGAACAGTGATTATGGTTAATTCTATCAACATAATGGACAGACTTTAAATGTGTTAACGTAGACCTTTCAAATAGGGATTTCCGAATAGCTATTTTCAGAGTTTTAGCAATTTTAATAGCCTTCTTATAAATTATATGTAAAAAATAAAGAAATATTAAATTAAATATTTAGAAGCTCCTGTCACTTAAAAAAGTTAAAACATTTGCATTGTAAATGTGTAAGAATGTACAATTATATTAACACCGGCTGACTGATTTATTGATAGAGTACATATTTTACATTTCTAATAGAGTACAAGAGATAGATTCAGCAGATATTCCACAAAGAGCTTGACAAATTTGTACAGGGAATATTATATTATATGTAAGAACACTTCAGAAAAGATAAACTACCTATACTGCTGCAGAGAGTAACTAAACTGCTCCTTACACAGCTTTCTATGCAGACTACAGGGTCGCCACTAGAGGGCGATCACTAGGAAATGCAGCGACATCTTCCTACATGCTAGTGAAAAACAATACCAGAAAACCTCATTTCTATAGAATCAGGCTTCCGCCCCCCTCCTTACTAATATATGTTTTAATATATATGGGAAGAAGCAATCTTTTATTTTTCTATTCACATATATCAAAACATTTAATTTAAAATTGAATTCTTCCTTAGGCAACGATTAACAATATTTTGTAATGATAAGATATTACAAGGACTCCTTCATGAGGTCTTTGTTTTCTCCTCTACCTTTTATAGGAACATTTGGGGAACTGATGTTCTAATATATTTCCTGTATGTTTGCAAGAATTTTAAAAGGAATGTGTTGAATAAGTCACTAAAATTATCGAATATTTTCATGTGTACCTTTAATAATTTCTGTAGTTGCTGGTGACATTGTTAGAAATTACAAAACAATCATATTTAATTGCTGTGCATTAATTTTTATTGAAAAGTGTAGTTAATTATTTTGAGCAACAGAAGAGTTGATGCATATTAAAGCATAGAGGGATTTCCAGGCATTTCTCTGCATGAGAACTCAGACACACAACTCTCTTTTAAAAACTGAAAAATGAATAAGTTAAAGAAGGCAGTCAAAGGATTTTCTTAAATTTTGAGCATAAGACATTCATTTTAGAAATTATAGTATCTTACTATAAACCTAAAGTGTATTGATTTAATAGAAATAGCACTGTGTCTAGATTATTTCCTGTTCATTATTTCAAAATTCTTAAAATTTCTTAATGATATAGAGGCAAGTTTCCAAACCTTTAATTATGTGGTTATGAAAATATAATGACCCTAACCAACTCTTCTTTCTCTCAAATTAAGTGACAAAAAATACTTCGGCATGCTATTTTCTTTCTCCTTTCCCTCCCTCCCTCTCTTCCTTCCTTCCCTCCTTCCTTCCTTCCTTCCTTCCTTCCTTCCTTCCTTCCTTCCTTCCTTCCTTCTTTCCCTTCCTTGTTTCTTTTCTCTAATTATCAAGTAGAAATGGATGCTAAAGTAAGCTGGTGATTTTTCAAATTTAAATCACTAATGATAAAAAAAGAAGCAAATTAAGGGAAAATTTTTTTAAAAGTATCTTTTCTTGGAGAAAAAAAGTGTAATAAAGAGAGTTTGAGTAACATAACTCATTTTAATCCACCCCAGACAATACTGATATTTGTTTATCAAGGGCTGATATACTGCCGAAACAAGTCTTTCTGAAGACTTGTTAATTAAGTGGACATTTTTGTGATTTCCTGGTACCAAGGGTATCCCCATTTACATATGTTTAAAACTTATTTACTTCAATTGTTGGTGGGAGTTCAACAATTTTGGAAAGGAAAAAGGTTCTTTCTGTCGCCTTCTGTCATGGTGAACAATAGCATCACAATACCAAACTCAACTAGTGTTCAAGACTGTTGTGTTCAATTTCACAGTAAATTTGGTCTGTTTCTCATGGGGCAAGACTTTAATTCTGCTGATTATTCTATGTGGGAAAACACTCTGTCACTGTAATATCTGCTATGTGATCCATGTATAACAGAATGACTTTTAAATTGATTTAGAATTATTATTCATTATAAACATCTTGTTAAATTGGATGGGATTAGTTTTACGTAAAAAAATGATGTGCAGTTTAAGCTACTGAATTAAGGCCACTTTGGACTATAACTTTGATCAGAGAAAATATCAGAATGTAGAATGACTTAAAGCTTATTTTATTTAATAAGTTATTTAGAAGTTAAATTTTAGCTGAGTTCACATTTTTCAAACTATACAAATTCTTAACCAGTGTTGTAAAAATACTCAAGTTTAAATCATATATACTGGATTGTTAGATTTAATTACTTTTTAAATAAACACAGCACATTGTAAAGAGAGTCACAGGAAAGGTAAGAGGCATGCCTTTAACTCCAATTAACTTGATTTACTTAACAACAAAAGGATCTTTCTTTTGCCATCAGCAGAGCACTCAATATTCTGGGCAAGGTTAGTGACATCTAATGGCTATAAATTTTATCTTTATTCCTTTGTGTAGAAAAATTATCTGTCTTATAATTAATAATACGCAATTGTTAATGAAAGCTAATAATACTACAGGCTTATTTTTAGGAATGCTTATGATAGGAAACTAATATTTTGATTCCTTTAGATTAGTGTGTGTGTTTGTATTTTGCAATGACATAGCTTACTCACTTAATAAACAAGTGGAACAAAATTGAGAAGTCAATTTGGAAAGATTGGGAAAAATTAAAGTGAAATAATTAAATATAAAATTGGATATGAACTATAGCATGACTCATTTATTTTCTAAAATAAAATTCTAGGAACATATTTAGTCCTCATTTTTATTGAAGTTGATTTTATTTTTAATACAATTAGTTTCTTTCATAAAAGGCAAAATGTGTTATTCCCAGTTAGCAAAAGTGAACACATATCATGATGAAAACAATCTACACTTCATCTAAATTTCCATTTAAAAATTTTCACAAATTGTTATTTAAATTATGTACCCAATGTTATTTATATAGAAAATTCAATAGAGAAACGTATAAAACACAAAGTTGTCACTTAAAATTCCTAAACTGAGTGTTCACCACTACTAGCATTAAATGAATACCTACCTATCATACTTTTATTTTTCCTCTAAAAGTTGGCAGTTTTCATGTCATAAATAAAAATATATGTCATTTTAAAAAATAGCTGACTAGCCAACTTTATTGATATACCATTACTTATTTAAGTAGGTCTTCACTCATGGAAACTTAGTTTGTTTCTAGTTTTTCACTATTGTAAACAACATTCCAATGAACAATGTTGCACAATTTGTGTACTAAATTATAATCTTGTTGACATTAAATTCTAGAAATGAGATTTGCTGAAGGGAACACACATTTCACAACTTGATAATCATTACCATCCTGTTTACCTAAGAAGTATCCCCAATTCATATTCTCACTAATAGTCACTTCATTCTCAAAAAAGATTGCATAGTATAATTCATAGTAGTATTTGCCAATCTAGAAGATAAGTATATTCATTACTGTATTTATTCTTATTTTTTTGGTTGTGAAAAAGGTGAGTATATTTGCATATGTTTGTTATATAATTTGTTTTTTCATAAATTTTCTGTTCTAATCTTCTGCCTATTTTTCTAGTGGCATTATATATTCTTTTACTAATCAATTTATAATGGTTCTTTGCATATTATGGAAAAAAAAGTTTGCTATATGTCTTCCAGTTATTCATTTTTTAAAATAAATATTTTTTACTTGAAATGTCAAGCCACTTAATCTTTCTCTTTATAGATTTCGGCAAACAAATCATATTGTAATTAGAAAGGCCTTTATGTCTTAAATATTGCTAAAATCACATTATCCTAAATATTCTTCCACTACTTTCAGTGTTTAGAGAGCACTATTCGTTTTCTTTTCTTTTCTTCTTTTTTTGGTGTAAGGACTGTGGCAGAAATTCTAGTATAATTTTTGTTCCCCAAATTACAGTATGGGTTTGTGGTTAAAAGCACAGGCTTTGGATTCTGACATAATTTAGTTCAAATCTTATCATCTCTGTGATTTTGAGCCTAACCTCTCTGTGCTTCTATTTTCTTATCTGCAAAAGGGACTGATGATTATAATACCTGGTTCACATGGCTGTTGAGATCTTTGAATGAAGCACAGTTATTGACCCACTGTAAGCACTTAATAAATGATGATTCCAGTTATTATTAGTAGTGTTGTTAGCTATTTAACTAACCAAAAGTCTTTTTTCCCATTGATTTATAATGTTAGCTTTATCATATATGAAATTCTGATTTACATTTTCTTTTACTTCTGGATTCTAGTATGTTTTATTTTTCTATTTGTCTATGTTAAGTATAACCATGGTTTTAATAACTATATTTACACTGTTTATATTTCTAAAAGGGCAGGTTCCCTTTTATTCTTTTTTGGAAATTTCTGTATGTTATTCTCACATTGTATTTTAGATAAAATATAAAATAATTCTATCATATCTTTACTATATTCATTCATGTAGTCATTAAACATATGTACTAAGTGCTTACTATATACCAGACAATATTCTAGGTGTGGGAAATAGGCAAGTAAACAAAACAGAAAAAAATCCTAATTTTTATGAAGATCAAATTTTAGTAGAGGACACGGAAATAAATAATAAATAGTGTGCTATATAATGGCAAGGATTATGGAAACAATAAAGGAGAGAAGAAGTGGTTTGCAATGTAATTAAACCTTACTTACAAGGTGACATTTCAGCTGATATCTGACAAACTTGAGGGAACAAATCATGTGTTTGTGGGAAGAACATTCTGGGCACATAGAACTGCAAGTGGTCAGGTGGGAACATTTTGGTGAGCTGAGGTCTCAGGTGGGAGCATTTCTGGAGTGTTTGAGGCACATTAGGGATTTCACTGTAACTCAAACTGAGCGAAAGAACCATAGTAGAAGAAGTCAGAGTGATAGAGTTGAATAGGTCAGGTACACATCAGGTCTTACAAGGCCAGTGAACTGAGAAGTCACTGGAGAATTTTGGACAAAGTGATATAATCTGATTTAATATGAAAGGGGTCTGCTTGTTGGCTGGGTTGAGAAGAGATTGTCAGGGCGGGGGCAAGTATAGATAGAGGGCGAACAGTTAAAAGTCAACTGCAATGACCTACACGAGAAATAACAACGATGGCTTTAATCAGTGAGGCAGAGATTGAAAAAGTAGTTGGATTCTTAATACATGTATTTCAAGGTAGAGCCAACAGGATTTTCTTTCAGATTGGATATGGGGAGCATGAACGATATTTGAATCAACGATGACGTCATAGGCTTTGTCCTGAGCACCAGAAAAGATGGGTTCCATTTATTGAGATGGGGAATACCCAGAAGAACAAATTTTGGGGGGGACAGAAGTTCAGAGGGCTTTTTTTTAACTAGACATTTAATTTTGAGAAGTCCTTTAAACATTTACATGGAGATGTTAACTAGGCAGTGGGATATACTACCAGTCTATATTTGAGGGGAGAGGTCTGGAGTAGGAATATGAAATTGAGAATTGCAAGATAAAGATAATCTTTTTAGGAATTACTTTTTATTATTTGAATAAATAAAATTTCATTTCTGAAGTACTACAGCATTTTGCACTTATTTTACACTATGAATTTTTAATTTTTTATTTTAATTTAATTCTATATATTATTATTTTTAATTATTATGGGTACATAATAGTTGTATAGATTTACACTTTGAGTTTTTGCCCTACTCCATTTTAACCTTTCTATCCTCAATTCCTTCCTTTTAAATTTCACCCATAATAATAATGGAAGCCCACAGTTACATATAGCACTAGCCATGTGTCAAGTATAGAGAAGTTGAGAAAATTATGGAAAAATATTTAGGAAGTTAAGACTGTTTGGGTGCGGGAGGTAGTAATGGAGAAGCAGAAACCAACAATCAGTTGGTTTAACATTTTAAAAGTAATGGAGAAGCAGAAACCAACAATCAGTGCCTATCCAGCATATTTGAAACCCAGAATCAATTATTTTTTAATATCACTCTCCTCAATATGACAAAATTATTTTAAGTCATAATTATAATTGGTAATTATCATTTTCTTGATTCATTCTTTAGCTGTAAAACAAAAATTAACAATTAAAATAATTAATTATTATTAATTAAAATTAATTAATTAAAATAATTAATTTCAAATTTAAGATGTTAAATTCAGTAAAATATTTCATGTATAAACTAAAATTTGCTCTTATCAAACAAAATTATACTTTGCAGTTCATTCTCTTTGGCTGTTTTGAATTTTTAAACACATACCCCCCACACACATACAAACACATGCATTCAAATTTTAATGGATCACATGGACTGAGAATTGAGTTTACTGAAGTTCTGTGTGGGTTTTTTGCCTTTTCAGTCAATATTCTGTTAGTGGTCTAAATTTATGCTTAAACACAGGAATACGGGGTTCCACAGACAGGGTATGGAATTACAAACCTCATTCAAAGCGTGCTTAAATGATTCTGAACCCTAAGAGTTTACTCTGGCTAGGCTCCTGTCTGTAATCCTAGAACTCTGGGAGACCAAGGCAGGAGGATCACTTGAACCCAGGAGTTTGAGACCAGCCTGGACAACATACAGAGATCCCATATCTACAAAAAATAAAGTAGAAAAAATAGCTGGGCATGGTGGTGTGCACCTGTGGTACTAGCTACTCAGGAGGCTGAGGCAGGAGGATCACTTGAGCCCAGGAGTTTGAGGCTACAGTGAGCTATGATCATGCCACTATACTCAAGCCTGGGTGACAGAGTGAAACTTTGTCTCTAAAAAGAGTTTACTCTGGAAATGAATGTGTGTGACTCCCAGTCCACATGCCTCAGTATAACTGATGGCTGTTTGTATGACTTGGGTGTTCTCTGAATTAATTTTCATACAAAATAAACTGTTCACTAAAATGTCAGTAATAAATATGTGCTGATTTGAAGATTTTATTAAAGCTTGACAGCATAATTATCTACAACTCACACCAACAAAAAAATATTTTTTTGGTGGGAAAATATTTTATTACCTGACATTGTTTAGAATTGAAGTACATGATAAAAATAGAAAAAGCAGACTAAATTTAAATCAGCTTTATCATTACTTAAAAATTTTTATTGACAATGTATCCCCTTATTGCCTGCCTCAGGGAAGATTCTTCTACTTCCATGCCCTTAATATATCATTGTCAGGGATGGCATGCATAGTTATGTTTGGGGCAATTGTCTTTGTTACAGTGCCACAAAATAAAATACAGAATATGGAAGTTGTACCAGTTAATGAAATCTGCATTTTTAACAACCCCCCAGATGAACTCCATGCACAGTGAGGGCTTGAGATACACTGAATTTAAAGGGTGAACAGAAAAGAAGAAAGCAGAGAAGGAAGGATCAGAGAAGCTTGGGCAGAGCTGGAAGAATCCTAGGGGAATGAACACACTTCCTTACCCCATTGAAATTAGGCTTGACTCTGATTTGCTCTGACTAATAAATGTAAATGAAAGTATGATGGGTCACTTCTGGGCAGTACCTTCAAGGGCAGCATGTGTGTAACCAAATTCTCTTTTTCCTCTGCCATAATGACTGGAAATAAAACATAAAGAGGTTGTTCCATTAGCCTGGGGCCTGAAGTGCAAGAATGTTGAGAAGAACCATGATTATAGAAGTAAGAAATAAACAACCCTGTTAAAAGCTACAGAGATGTGGGGATTGTTTATTACTGCAGCATGACCCAACATTTTCTGACTGTATAAAAGTATAAATGACTTTAAGAAGAATGGAATAAGAAAAAAATTCAACTGAACTGTTGAACAAAGATCAAATAGAGTAAGAAAGATGGAAGGATGTCTAATGATAATTTGTCAGTGAGAAGGGCAATGATGCACTAACAAGAACAGTTTCAGTAGAGTGGGTGACAGTATAAGTCAGAAAGATTAATTATCCTGCAAATCTTCAGTACGCCATGGACATTCTTTGATATGCAAACAGAGGAAACCTCCAGGTCTCATCTCTTCCATTGCACATGGCAGGTCAAATTAGAAGTCTATGAATTTGAATTATCAAGCTACATCTTCCAAAGAAGATTAAAAAACAATGACATTGCTGAAGGTGTTGCTTTAAGTGCTCAAGGGCAGGCAGTCAGCTTTTATTTTTATCAACTTTATGAAAAATATTTAAATAGTAGTGTTCTTTTAAAAAATGTTTATCTCAGAAGTTGTTAAACTATGAATCTGATTTTTTTGAGGATGTGTAGGGGAGGGATTCCAGACTTGGCAAATATGAAAAAAAATAAGCATAGTCAAGGAATCTCCAAATGACTCTTTTGGGGATGAGGAGCCATAGATTTGTACACTTCATTCATTCATCCATTCATTCATTCAATCAACAAATATGAAGTACCTACCATGAACCAGTCATTCTGAAATGCACTGAGGTATTCAATGGAGAATGATCATAAGTACTTGCTGTATCTTCATGGGCCTCACAGGCAAATGAGTTTCATTGAAAATTAATATTAACATTTTAAAGTTCAAAATGCAAACCTTCAAACTATCTTCTGTTTTATACATGTGATAATTTAAAAATATGTGTGTAAATTATTTGATATTCCTTCAATAGGTGGTGCTTAATTTTCTTCCCCTTGAGTGGGAGCTGGAGTAGTGACATATACAAATAAATTATAGAGAAACTGAGGGTAGGTGACTTGAGAGACTAGGTGGCCTAAAAGATGTGGCTGCTTCTTGCTCTATGTCTCTTAGACCACTAGCCATACTGGTTGCCATGTTGTGAAATTACTCCTGCAGTCCTGTGGAGAGTTCCATGTGTCCAGGAACTGAGGCCACCAGCTATCAGCCACCAGCCACCAGCTATGTGGGTGAGATAGCTCAGAAGATGACCCTCCTGCCCCGGTTAAGCTTCCAGGTGACTAAAGCTCCTCCTGACATTTTTACTGCAACCTCACATGAAATCACGAGCCAGAATCATCCTGCTAAGTCACTCCTGGATTCTTTGCCTTTGGAAACTGTGTAAAATAATTATATTTGTTGTTTTAAGTTGCTAAATTTGGGGGTAATTTTTGCATAGCAATCAATAGCTAATGCACTTGTGTTGTACAACATGAGCTCTCTCTCTCTCTCTTTTTCTCTATCTTGCACATACTCTGTATCAATACCCACATAGCACAATTAATTCCCTATTCTTCCAGACTTTTATATAATATACATTCTCTTCACTTTTGTATACTCTCCAAAACAAATTAAAGCCTCATTTTAAAATAATTTGCACTTTAATTAAACTATAATATAAAGAGTTTTCTATCTATTTAAGCCAACAATAAGTTTAGAACTTATTCAAGGTGCTTAAAATATATTTTATAAGGAAGGACATCCCAATTTAACTGAAAAAATGTTTTTTTTTTAGAATTTTTATTTATTTTAGACATGGGGGTCTCACTATGTTGCCCAGACTGTACTCAAACTCCTGGGCCCAAAATATCCTCCTGCCTTAGCCTCCTGAGTAGCTGGGATTAAGGCTCACATCACCACACCTGGCTATCATGGTAAAATGCTATGTTTTTGCTTACAGAATATTTTTGTTAGAAAAATATATAATTAAAAACTTACAAACATAATAGAAATCTTGAATTTCTGCTTTGACTTGAGAAATATGCTGGTGAAGTATATATAATACTAATTATATGCATTTATAATGACATTCATCTCGTATATGTGTAGTTGCAAGAACTTGGGTCTTGGAACTAAAAAATGCTGGATTTGAATCTAGACAACCTACCATGGTGACAGATATTTTTTCTCTTTACACTTACCTCTTTTAAGCTTTCACCAAAAGCCTAACATATTACATGGGCTACATGTAAAATCCTGCCTACTCAGTCTCACAACAACCTCACTGAGATCCTTAAATAAAGTTCTATGGATAACTTTGGAAGGTCTAAAAGCCACTGAACTTTTATGGGAAACATTGTGGGCATGTGGCTATATAAAATACATTTTCCTAGGGTGTGCCGAGATCATTAAGTTCATCAGGTTTTCAAAAGAGGTTAGATATCAGTGTGTTAGGAAGAACCTTTCCAACTTACGTAAGTGTCGCTCATGATATCCTAAGGTTTTAGGAAGAACACGTCATGATCATTCCCTGTCCTCTGACGAGTAAGGGGAAAGACACAAGGGATGATGAGTAGGCACAATCTTGTGTCTTTAGAGAAATATTTTCTTACTTTAGTGTGCATGTGTGTGTATGTGTGTACTTCTATATATAGGATTCCATTTAATAAAGATTTCATTGCTAAAAACAATTTAAAAACCCACTGTGTATGTCATATGACTATATAGAATTCTCTGTACCATTTGCCTTGAAGTGTAGAAAAGTGTAGCAGTTAAGAAATGGTACCAACATGACATGGCCTTTTATGATGAGATTCAAAATAAAATCTGTACTATCATACAGATTTATGTATGCGTATACATATGCATACATAAATGCATATGCATACATAAATGCATATGATGTAATATCATAGCCTGTAGAAAGGCTGTAACATTCCTTGGGAAAACAGCTATTACATGTGTGGCCTTGGCTTAAAAAAAGAGAAAAAAAACTGAAGTGGCAAAGGATTCCCTGAGATAGCAAAATGCATTGAAATAATATTATGCCTGATCCTTTCCTGTTGTTTTATTCAACGTCTACCTACTCGGTTTAGCACTTACCACATAGATTCTGATCTCTGGTGTCTCCCTGGAATTATCCTTAGTGTTTCCTGTGTGAATAAATTTAACTGACCATAAGGCTCATCCCAGATACTGTCTCTTAGAGAGTGATTTAAGCCTTCCAACAATGATACATTCTTGTTTCAACCTGATACAATTCCAGATTTCAATTCTGCTCATAACTAGGGTGCTAGGACTCAACAAGTATCTTTAGCAGAAAAGACATTTTATCAAGAGCAGGGAGAACAGTTGAAAGATTATTCCAATAACTAAAGAGAGAGGTGATGGTGGTTTAGATCAGGGAGCAGTGGAAGTAGTGAAAGGTAGTTGAATGCATGTATTTTGTAAGTAAAGCTACACTTGTTAATTGCATTGGATGTGTAAGATAAGAAGGGGGGGGGAAAGAGAGAAAGACAGAGATGGAATCAAGGACAAATCCAAGGTTTTTGATATTTTTGTTTGTTTGTTTGTGTTTTTGCTTTGCATTTTGTCTTTTGTCCTGAGAAACTGGAAGACTGACTTTGCCATTTGATGAGTTGGAAAAGATAGTCTATCATTTGTTATAATCTATAAGTAACTCATACGTATGTACACGCAGGTATTTCATCTTTTATATAAAACATAGCATACCAAAACAATGTCCCAGACAAAACTTTTTTACTTTAAAAGTATCTTGGAGCTTCTCCATAACTAATGCATGTAGCTGTATCTCATTCTTTTTAGTGGTTGCACAGCATTAGGCATAAACTATAGGATAACTTATGTATATACCATATTTTATTCAGTAGTTTTTAACCATTTATCTTAGATGCACTTTTTGTTTTGTTTCCAATTTTTTACTACTACAAAAAATGCTATAGTGGACATTCATGTACAAATATCCTTGCACACATGGAGAATTCATTTGTAGAATGAATCCCTAAAAGCAGAAATTCCAGGTCAAAGTTGCATTCATTTTATATTTGGATAAATATTGCAAAGTTGTTGTCCAAAGAGGCTCTGTTAATTTACATTCCAAGAAGCAATATGAAAGATCTTATTTTCTCTCACCTTTATCAAAATTTCATCACTTCCCTTTAAATGTATACTATGTGCCTGATTCTGATTTAGGTAGGTATATGGTCTTAGATTGAGTAGGTAATCTCAAAAGAGTTCTAGATTTCTCTAGAATACAGAAAATATAAGGTTTACCCAAAGTAAAAGAATAGAAATGACAAGTGAGAAATTGATATGCAGGGTTGATAGCTATTGGGTATAGTCTGAAGAACATACATGAATATGCATTTCAACTGTGCATATTATCATTCATAATTTTATCTAAATATGGGATCAGGTAGAATACCTCAGCATGTAACCTTAGTATTCTAACAAAAGAATTACAACTCTCATTGTAATGAGGCTCAAGGAGAAACGCATGATGATGAATATTGAATACTTCTAAAAGTTCTACCAACTTCCTAACTTGAGTATGATGTATAGCTAAAGTTTAACTTTCTTCAAATAAGTTTAGAGACATTTGTATATTTTCTGCATACATCTGCTTTATATTTTTTAGCAATTGAAAGAATCAATTTAAAATACTGTCTCTTTGACCTTGATTCATTCTCTTCTAACTGTGGTGGCTTATTTTATTCCTCAGAGTGAAAGAGTTTGAGAAACTGAGATAAATTAGACAAGAAGCAAATTTTTAATAAATGTAAACCTGGTAATTTATATTTTTAAGGAGTGCAATTTTGTAGTTTGAAATAGAAACCATTTGCTTTATAAAAGATCAAGTCTTCTAGAAATCAATGATTTCTAGTGTTAATTGTAACAGAACTATTAATGAAATGTCTTATAAGGTGATTCAAGAGGGAAAAATGTTCTCACTTTCTTTTCACCTAATTTTAAGATGCCTATTAATATTGTTTATACTTGAACTTTGGAGGGATATTTAAATAACTTAGATCTATGATATATTTATTACATAGAAATTGTTAAAAGTATATGAAATCAGTAATTCCCATTAAGAACAATATGATGTTTCTTTTTCTCCTGATGACTGACTGCCTAGATCCAGTAAAAATACACTTTTAACTTTAGGTCATAACTAAGAGGAAGCCTAGTGGTATTATAATTAATTATCCATGTAGACATTTACGAAGAATCTACAAATTTTTAGTACCAGATTAGGTGCTCTAAGTAGAAAAAAGGGGTATAGAAAATTTACCTTTAATCTCAAAGACTACACATTTGTTTTGAAGATGTAAAAATTAAAAGTAAGTAGAGATGGAATTGATTGCTCTACTTTGTAGTGTTGGTTCATGAGTGGATTGGAATTCATCACTCCCTTTCCAAACCTTACTCAACAGATCTCTGAGCTAGTCATCACCACTGTGCTTCTCTGTTCCTACTGCCATTCTCAAGTTTGGCCTAGACTCAGTGGATATGGAGAGAGTGCTGTTGAAGACATGGCAATAGCCTTGCTCTCTTCTACAACTTCTTATCAGCATTTATAATCTAAGCAACCTGAAGGCTTTGGGGAAGGTAAACTTGAACTCTGTAGGAAGACTGGACAATCATCATACTATAAATATATGTGAGTCCAGGGAAGCTGGAAAATAGCAAGGGACAGAATGAAAAAAAACACCTTTTGCAGGAAAAAAAGGATGAAGTTTGAGTTTGACATTGTAAACATAAAGGGCTTAGACAGAACAACAACAGCAAGAATGGCAGAGGCATGAAATTCAGATTGCTTGTTTCCCTTATTTCTTTTAAAAATACAATAGTTAGATATGGAAATACTCTAGTTTAGTTTCAAAAATAAAGGTCAATTTTTCCTTATACCCTTTGAAAATTGTTCCTAATTAACAACTCTTACCCCAAAGAGCTGAAATATAGATGCAATAGATACTAATAAGAAGATAGACACAATCGATAATAAAAGCATGGCATAATGTAGGAATCTGTTGCCAGAGTCTACATATGGGAATATTTATAAACATACAGTATGTACAAAAATATTTCATAAGAATTTTAAAAAGTGAAGCAAACTTGCAAGTAGGTTATTTCTATGTTATTCATTTAATTTTAGAGATAAGCATTTCATTTATAAAGTACAGGCATTATGTGAGTAGAAATCTGGATTCTTCACGGATCTTTAATTTCAAAAACACTTCTTCTGATTCAGAAAATGGAACTAGAGTGTTGGATTTTTCATCGATAGGTGGAAGTACACTTTGTTTCAAGTAATATTCATGTCCTCATCAAAAAGAAAGCAAAACAAGAAAGCGCTGAACACATACCAATTTGATGTAATTGTGTGATGTGTGGTGTTTAGTGTATGGAAAGCCAAACCTATTTTCACGTGAAATTTTTGTATTGTATAGTTAAACTGACATTGTGTCCAGTGAGTTCAAAACTACATATTAGAAATAAAAGACCAGCATGATAATCCACTAAACTATCTATTATTTAAAAACAAACCCAAAGGTCAATGAATGTTTTCAGTGTTTTATAAGAAAGCATTGCCTGAAACCTGTGAGAGAAAACACTATTAAACAAGAATATACCTTTAAATCTACTCCTAATTCATTTTAAACATTTTCTTCCTCATATCCTTCTAAAACCTTAATATTCTATCATATATGTTATTTTATAACCACCACTTTTAGAAGAGATGAATTACCTAATTTCAAATTTTTCTTGCCTGTTCAATCTGTAAAAAAAAGAATAGTTCTAATCTACTGGAGATTATATAAAATAAAAATTTTTCTTGTTTTCACATGTGAATTCTTAATAAAGCATGATAAACAAATGTATGCACTGTCCAGAGAGCAGAGACCAGTTTCTTCCCCTCAATATACTTAGAAGAGTTACTTACCATAGAGAGGTGAAGACAATAAAGTTAGTGAGAAAAATGGTTTGGTGACTCAGAACTAAAAAAGAATGCCTGTTCAGTCTCATATTCTTTTGTGTCTACACAGATGAGATTTATAGGCTGAAGAATGGCCCATATGTCTGCTCACTTTCCAATTGTACAGGCTGCAATAATTGTGGACAGGTCAATATGTAAATTTCTTACTTTTTGTAGTCTTAATGTTGAACTGAGCTTCTCAATGTGCCTTTATCAGAGATAGTAATCCTTGCATGGAATTTGAATAGCTAGACAGTAGTATTGTATTCTAAGAGGAATTTTAGGAGCAATACTTCCAATACTGGGTTCTCATTGCCATTGTCTTCCCGTGATCACGCTGATGACATGATGTATTAGGCATGCTGAAAAAAGAACCATGATATTGACATATGGGAGGAATATTCTCAGGGGCTGTCTGTCTCAGTGTAGATTATTTACCCTTAAAGCAAAACACACATGGTCCAGGCCTATGCCTGTTAAGCATTTACTGAATCTAGATGACAAAGGTTACACCCAATGGGAATAAATTTCTAAACTATGTAGCCTGACTATATATAGGAAACAGATGAAATATTTTATGTGGTCTTAAAACTAGATTACACAGCATTTCACACAGTTGTTAATATATAGTAAACCAGAAAAATAGTACATTTCAAAGTGTAATTTTCTTTTCAGAAGGAAATAGAAGAGTACTTTTGGCTTCCTTCTGAATTAACTAATAAATTTTTTTCATATTTATTTCTCTTTGTTTCATACTTTTTTGTATTGTCACTGTCCAAGATGGCAATTACAGATGGATGAAGATAAAACAAAAAGTCTGGTCTCACAATTTTCTGCCTCCATAAATGTTTCCTAACAATCACTGTGAAATTTCTCCTTGATAATAGATGATCAATATA
Source organism: Daubentonia madagascariensis (assembly GCA_023783475.1). Taxonomy (NCBI): domain Eukaryota; kingdom Metazoa; phylum Chordata; class Mammalia; order Primates; family Daubentoniidae; genus Daubentonia; species Daubentonia madagascariensis. Next base: position 13,824,742 of record JAKFHU010001684.1, on the reverse strand, counting down.
CTACATTTTCTCTCCATAGATGATTATGCATCACAGAGAATGAAGAAATTTCCTTATAGAATGTGGCTAATTTTCCTGTTTATATGACAAAAAGAAATCTCAGACATTCAACAACTCTTGATTTCTCTTCCAAGCCCTACTCTTTCTCTTCACTGAACTTTAAAAAAGATCACTTGCCATTTTCATTAAAAATAACTCATACGCTATGAATACTAAGAAAACATACTTTTTTTCCCTCTAAATTGGTTTCCTCTTTTCAAAGTACACCTGCATTTTTCTTTGCTTTAAATTTTATTAAATAAATGGAATATTCTGCACTAAACACTGTGTTTTTGTGTTGGGCATGAAAAAATGGGTAACATCTAACGTTATTCCAAAGGTGCAAACAATCCAGGGAATGGGAAGGAGACAGATAGATAAATTAAACATTTTGGGTTAAGTGCTATAAACAAAAACTGCCTAAGTGCCAGTAGAAGGCAAACAAAACAAAATATCTTTTGGAGCAAGTCAGGTAAAGTCTCAGAAAAGGTGACAATGAAATGGACTTGAAGGTAAAGGCCATTTTTGACAAGAAACCAGAGGGAGAAAAAGGACAGAAGTTTGAAAATACATAATTGAGTTTTTGCCTTTGTTTGTAGCTGGGGAAAAAATCCACAATTTTGAATTTGCGAAGATCACCATATTATAATTATTTTTGAAAAAAATAAATTTCCATCATTTAAAAATATGAATTCACAATTTTTATCATCTAAAGATTATATGCATATTTCATACAGTGAAGTATGGCGATTTAGTGGACAGAATATGGAAATGGGAGTTGGCAGACTGGAGTTTGACAAGTATGTATTTGTATATATTGCCTTATTTGTTTGTATAGATATCAATTGGCCATTTATGGTCCTGAAACTCAATTACTACTCTAACTCCCAAAAGATTTCTTGAAGATCTTTTTAACTGAGTATCATGTGCTCTGAAAGGGAGAAATAACTCAGTTGTATATATTATATTCTCTGCAGAGAACAGGGAATGAATTAAGGAGAAACGAGTACTTGACAGCAGTTGGACTAGACTCTAGATTGTTGCTGCATGAAGTCCAGGGTTAGTGTGGGAAGAAATACCATGAAATTTAAAAAAAATCTTAAAAGGAATATGAATATGTGGCCAAGACAAAATTTATTCTATGTTATATGGCTTTGCTGGTTCTAATATTGAGAAATGGACTCCTACAATTATGGAAATACAAAAATCAAATAACAATGTCACACACAATTGGACACCATCATTGTTTTTAATCTGAAGGTAATGGATATGAATTAGTGTATACTGAATGCCTATTAACTGCCAGGTACTGTACTGGCTATTTTAAAAATAAGATCTTAGTTAACACTCACACTATTCTTTTGACATTGTTATTTTCCCCTTTCATAGAGAAGTTAAGCAATATTTCCAATGTCATCCATGGGCTAGCAATCTAACGCATTTAAATGGAGATCTGCTTTACCCAAATCTTATTATTTTTTCCCCCAAACGACATTCCTGTTTTTTCCCCCATACTGCTTTCATCAGCATGGAGAGAAGAGTGAACAGATTAGGAAGCTGAATTTAAGGACATAACAGCCAGCTCAAGAGCATGGGGATCAATAAAAAAACTGCAAACAATGAATAAATCTCCTTCAGAAGAACTATGGTATTAATTCACATGATTCTACCTAAATTAAGCCCAACTTTCAGTCAGAAAGCTGAAATAATTTATGTTAAGTGACAAATAATAAGTTTCCACTAAGTCTTCAAACATCCATTTGATATCATGTTCAGGGGATTGTAGGCTTTTGTGTTCTTCTGATCCTTATATATTCCAGGAAGGTCTGTAATAAAGATATTTCCTAGAATTAGGCAGAAGGACAGTTTGAAGGGAAGATTTTGAGATAAGACTATTTGAACTCTTAATTAGCAGATGGGTCCCTTTGAAAAGAAGCTCGAGACACCACTGTTTGTTCTTGAACAGAAGAGAGATTTCTTCCAGGATAATCTATAATTTACAGGATTTTGAAAGCTGGTTGGATAGACTGAAGATTATTGGCACCTGTGGCAAAGAAGAGGGGGCGGTCTTTTTTTTTTTTTTGTAATCAGGCACCATGCCAATCTAGCAGATGGTCAGAGGTATATATTGAAGGTGCTTGTGTATTATGCAGATAGATAGAGTAGCTTCCAGGGACAATGGAAGAAACAACTTCGCCATGATTGAAGACCAGAAATCATTTTTAAAAACACAGACATAGCTACTCTGGCACCTGAGAACGCTTTAGAGAATTGAGATCAATACAGCACATAAGACAGAAGCCTAATGACATTCATGAGTTAAAAGACAAATTTGGTGGCCAAGCCATGTTTGGGAACAAATGTTACAACAAATGAGCTCTGCCAAATCCCACGGGTGGACAGTGCAAACTCTATTAGTAATTTGTGATTCAAAACCCATGTCGTTAAGCAAGCCACTGTAAACAAAATTTTAAATTTATAAAAATGATGCTATGTAATGATAATTTGAGGAAGTTACTGAACAAGAGTATGATTATTTTTGGCTGAATTAATAAGAAATCTGCCACCCGCCTAGAGGTTGCCTCTCTGCCCAGAGTCTCTGAGTTTCTCACTGTTTTTTGCCCTGGAGCTTCATATTATCCCACTTGCTTCTACTGAAGGCTCTGATCCTCACAGTTATTCTTTAGGGTTTTACTCCTGGCAGAGTTCTGCTAACCTGAGAATCACAAGAACCTGAAAGGAAAGAAATAGCTTCAGCACATGTAGATTTTGAAGCTAGATATCTGTACATAGTGTAATATTGAGAACAGTAATTATCTCCACAATATTGTCTAGGATGTACAAATACAGAAAATATTTAGGGAATTCAATTTAGCAGGATTTCCAGGTAACATTTACTTGCTTGAGTCTAAACATTTTAGGGGAGCACAGATAGTCATGTTAGGATTTAAGTTTTAATGCATAATTGGCCAAAATGTCAATAAATGCAAAGGAGTTTTGTAAAACAAGTTTCATGTGAACCAATATATTGCTCAGCTCACAGAGTTTGCCTCTACTTGAAGCTTATCTCATTATACTCTAGGGGATGTAGTCAGAGCTTCGACCTACCTAACTTCAACACCATTATTGAGTCTTTTTTCAGTACTAACGTTGATCAGTGTTTGTGTGTACAGATGTAGATACATGTTTAGTATAATTATCTATAGAAGTATGCATAAAATATATAATATTGCAACATTTACTCCTAAAGAAATAATACCTTTTATATAATAGTATATGATGCCAATTGAAAAAATAGATACCATTTTCAGATGCAAAGAGCAGACAATTTCATAACGTAGATAATAATATTTTCTTTTAATTATTTTTAAACCTATGTATTTATTTTACTTTACCTAAAAGATTGCAGATACAAGGCTGTGGCCCTTATCATAGCATCATGATTAGGTAATGTAACCAGAGCTCAAACCATCAGCAGGAAGCTCTGAGAGTTCAAGATTTTCAATCATTAGCTGATTAAACATCATAAATTGCAGCCATAAAACACATGGATGAGAAGTTATCATTAGATTTCCGAAACATCCTGTTTGCCAATTTACATGAATCACTTTTACTTGTATCACTTTTAAGATTAAGCAACAAATTATTGAAACTATTTCAGTTACAGCTGTAACTGTAGCAATGGTTGGTTGACAAAAATAATGAAATTTAAACCAGGAGTTGGCAAGGTCTTTAGCAAAATTTTTTTTTGCTTCACTTTGATAGAACTTTACTATGCTTGAGACTTATTACTGAACAAAAGTCACTAAAGCAGATGTGCATGTCCAAAGAGACAAGCGCATAAAAGTTATTTGTGTATTTTGCTCTTGATAAATTATTAAAAGTGTTTCATTATTTATGATGAGTATTATTTTCAGGTTTTCTTGCAAGGAGCTTTTTACGATTCTTCTAATTAAAATGGTTAACTAGATCTATGTATAAAATTAGTAGCTATAAATTCCTAGTGGCCTGGGATAAAAATGTCATATCTGCTGATAAAACAATAGAAAAACTCAAAAGCAAATTATCAAAGAGGTTATCCTAACATGATTCCAAAACCAGAAGACAGAAAGTGGAAGATTCAGTCAAATGAATTATTTGGCATGTAGTGAAACCAAAACACATTTGCCTGAATTCAACTTAAAACAAATAAATCTAATTAAATCTAATTATATCAGTGTATAGTTTGCATAAACTAGATGTAGTTTATTAGACTTACCAATGTTGAGCTTTCATATGTAAGTATGCATACTTTAATTGAATACCAAAAATAAAATGAAACTAAGATATAGCTGAAAAGTGAATATGGCCTAATGCCCACAAACAGGAATGAGCCACTAGTACATTCATCAGTGGAACTAAGACCCTGGTTTTAGGTCAAATTTGCATTATTGACTGAGGCTTAGTGACTCCTAGGAGGTACAGTTCACACATACTTGAGAAATCAGGCACATTATCTTTAGTTGAAAGGCAGTAATTACTGTAATAAACGAAGGCTGACCTGAGTTTAAACAAATGGATGCCTTTTGTTGAGTAAGCAGTTTACAAGAGCAAATAGACCTATGAATTTGCTAATGTTCTCCTACCTTTATACATTTCCATTGACATACTCCAAAAAAAAAATAGTGAACTCAGATTAGACATTCATTATTTCTCCTAAAAATATGAAATATCTAGAATTATTAAATATAAATTCTATCACCTTTATCACATCTGAAGTCTCATAAAAACTTTGTCTAAGAAGAAAGAATACACACATATACAAACATATATGCAAATTATATAATTAAAAATTGCATTTAGTAAGTATGAAGATCAAGCTTTCTGACTTTTCTATCATCAAAGCAAATTATTTATTGGTCAATTAAAGGACATGAATAAAGTCAATGAAGGACATGAATAAATAAAATTTCATTTTAATTTCACAAACATTATGTTTGGTTGCCGATTCACAACGGCTGGAAGCCTAAGATGATGTGAGGAGGGGGACTATGCCTGACCACTCTGCCGAAGCCGTGGTTCTCCACTCTGCTAGCACTTTAGAATCATCTAGTGGAGACTTTAAAACAAAAATACCAGTGTGTCCTCTCCACCGCTAGGGTTACTGACTTGTTGGCTGGGAGAAGGTGCTGGATGTGGAAGCCGGGTCAAGAATCCCTCGTTTGAAAAGAAGAGTGAAAGTAGTACAGGTTTGACCTCACAACTTTGTGAAATTCTGAATTCTTTTATTGAGGAATTCTGAACTCTTTCATAGTCATGTTATTTGACAGATCATGTAATAGGCAATTCAAAAACGTGTTTCAAGCCAGAGCTGGTCAAGTTGTGAAGCCGAACTAGTAGAAACCACTTTATAATGGTATTAGGCTATTTCCTGAAACAATAAATAGTGATGTAATAGCACTTGAAAATTTATTTTTTCGAATTGTTACTCACTGATAAATAAATCCAATGTTTTAATGAATATTACTACAGTAAAATAAACATGTAATTATAATGCTGTATAGATTATCTCTGTTCTTTAACAAGAGCAGACACCTGGTTTAGTTCCTCCTGATTATTTTCTTTTTTTATTATTAGCTCTTATTGAGTTACTGTTTATTGAACACTCAAGATGCATCAGTGTCTTGTTCAGCAACAGGCCTGAATTATCATTATTTAATTCTCACACAGCTGTATGAATCAGGTATTAATATTATTCTGAGCATAGAGAGGTTACTTAACTCAAGGCCATATTACTAGATTATTTTAATTAATGTAGACATATGCTCCTGGATGGGAAGACTGACAGAAACAATCATGCCCTTGCCCTACTTTAGTGAAGGACTAGTATTATACAAAGCCAAATCAATGGAAACAGTGTGGTACTGGTGCAAGAACAGATACATAGATTAATGCAACAGAACATACGGCTTAGAGGCAGACCCATACATATATGGGGATATGATCTATGAAAAGTTGCTACCAATGGATAAAGGGCAGATGTTTTTAATAGACGGTATGCAGAAACTGACTTATACAAAGAAAAAAAAAAAAAACCACACACAAAATGGCTTAAGATGCATTAAATACTGAAATGTGAAAGGCAAACCTATCAAATTAATAGGAAAAAAATGCAGGAGACTATCTTTGTGCCTAATTCAAATGAAAACCATAAGACCAAATATGATGGTGTGAGTTGCGTAAGAATAAAGAATTTCTGTTTAACACACCATGGAGAAAGATGACAGGCAAAATACTAAAGGGGAAAGATATTTACATGTAAAATCAACAAAGAATTCCTGAAAATCAACAGGAAAAGGGGAATGACTATAAAAGAAAGATAAGCAAAGTATATAATCAGGCCGTTTATAGAAGAGGAATCCCAAAAGATCACTGAATACAAAGTGATACTCCAATTTGTTAATGATTACAAAAATGAAAATTAAGTGATATAATATGGTTGTATACCTGGAAGGCCAACAGCCTTATGAACTACTGGTGGGAGTTTAGAGTGGTGTAGCCATTGTGGAGAGCAATTTGGCAAGTCTTGTTAACCTCTAGGTGAAGAAACAGTAAGTATTTCCAGATACAATCTGGATTTCACGTATGAATTTTATGTCATTAATTCCATGATTATGGTGAGTAGTAATACAGAAGGGAGGCATGCTCTCTAAATTTATATTAATATTGACATTTTCAAAATATTTGTCATTATGCATAGTTTTTTCCAACTTGGAAATAAGGATTATAGAATAAAGATGAAAGTGCATTGAAAAAAGCCTTAGTGTCATAATATACATAGTAAAAACAGCACATCCCAAAGCTACATACCATTAGCCTGAAAGATGTCAATTTCAGCATAGAGTTGGTTATGGCCACCAGTTGGTATTTATGGAGCTCATGCTGTGTTATATGGCTCTGGGAAACATTTATTTTTGTCTCTACCAGTAGTTGGTGCTCCCTAAAGATCTTAACTTGGATTCTAATTCCTACCCACTTGGTTTCTGTTAAATGTGAAGTAAGGTAATCTGTATGTGGAAAGACCTTAGTTATCTTGAAAAAAATCTAACAAATTTATTATGGTAACAGGGTTGCTACCACATAGCTGGACACCTTGCTTAAAATTAAAGCAAATTGACTAGTTGAAAAAATATACTATTTTAACAATTATTTCTTTTTAAGAAAGCAGATTTTTAACTTTCAAAATAAAAAGAATTGCCATATGAATGAAAAGATATTATGTTTGTTTTGCTAGTTAAGATGTTTCTAAAAGCCTATAAATCCGAGACTTACCATATTTACCATTTATGAGTCCCCTCTGGAAAACATAAAGCTGCATTTTTTTATTAGAATCTATTAGTGCAGCTCATTTTTATTATTCTGATGTCACATTCTCAGGGTTTTATTAAATTAGTAACAGTTTAATGAATCTTAATTGCTTCACATAGTTTTTTTTCATAACATTGCCTGACAAAACCAGATAAATAAATCTATTTTGATAATATGGAACAGCCTCTGAACTATAGAAAGAACTGAATTTCTATTAGCATTTTACTCATTTATGATATGAATTTAAATCCACAATTGACTGTCTTTAGTGCACTCATTATCTTAAGAATGAATTATTTTTGCAAAGACCTAAAGTCTTAAGCAAGTGCTAAATCCTAAACCCACATTCAACTTTATTTTATTTTAAGTCTATTTCTGAGTTAGTACTGGTGTGAAGGACATAATACTTATTAAAACTTTCATGATATTTAAAGCAGAAAAATTAAGAAAAATTAGGTTACAGTGTGCATAGATTTAAAAAAAGTAAGTTCAAATATATGTATACAGCAAAACACAAAAATGATAAATAGCAATATCCTCATATATATTATCTGAGTATCCAAACTGCACATAGTGAAGTGTGTGTGAAAGTGAATGTTGTTATAACAGGGATGTATTCACTAACAAAGTCACAAATTATAAATGTATTCCCCTTAAATATCCCTTCCCACTTACATCTAGAATCTATCCCTACTCACTAAGTCAGTCTTTGTAAATAGGTCTCAGCTAATCCAATAATCTGAAGCCAACACAAAACATATCATTCATAAGGTAAAACTGGAAACTTTACCACAGATACAGGATTTCACAAAAGAAGAGATTTCCATTAAAGTGCTGTTGGAGAACTACTTATATCTCTCTCTCTCACACACACACACACACACACACAATTGGCAGAGGAAAATTTTCAGTTAGATAAGGTAAAGTTTGAGAAGGAGGAAATCTATAAGTATGACAAGATGGGTTCTGCACAAAGAATATTTGGGTAATTTTACACACATGACCCTTTTGTGATAATTCCAGCATCATATGTGAAATGATGGATTTCATATCCTGTTATCACACAAGGTTTGTCAGATAAATTGTGTTAAAAAATTAATGCTCAATTCATTATAAAAGAGCAGAGTTGCAAACACAGAAAATTTTATTGAACATAAAAATTAATTTTTCTGAGATGTAGTTTCATTAAAAAAATAAAATCCTAATCACTTTTTCAATTTCAGTGGAATTTTGCACTCGCCATTTTTTATTTATTTATTTTTTTAGACACAGGGTCTCATTCTGTCACCCAAGCTGGAGTGCAGTGTTGTAATCATAGCTCATTAGAACTCCTGGCCTCAATCCATCCTCCTGCCTCAGCCTCCTGTAGCTGGGACTGCAGGCATGTGCCACCATGCCTGGCTAATCATTTTTTTCCTTTTAATTTTGTAGAGACAGGGTATCACTATGTTGCTCAGACTTGTCTTGAACTCCTGGCCTCAAGAAATCCTCCTACCTAAAGCCTCCCAGAGCCACTGGGCTCAACATTAACTTTTTGTGTGTGTAAATTCTCTTTAAGTGGACTTTGCTGATTTAATTATAAGTGAATGATGAGGACTGCTTGCATAGTAAAATGTGGGTGTTGCTGAGATTATTTTATTTTACGTTTTAAAAAATGTTCTAAATTACCTATATTGAAAGTGATTATTTATGTAATCAGTAAAACTCTCAATATAAATAATTTTTAAAAATTGGTTGATATTCTTGGATTGCTTAAGTAAATGAAACTTATTAATTGACATATTTCTAGCACTCTGAGTAGTTTTAAACATAAGTTCTTATTTAAATTATGATTTGGCTGAAATGAAGCGTTAAGGCAATTTTAAAATCAAAAATAAAATTTTCCCTTGAACTTGACAAAAACCAAATTGTGTTAGTTGCAGGAGAATACAGATGCTCAATGTAAAAGGCAGCGTAACCTAGTCCTGATAAAATAATCAAATGATTGCTTACTATATGTCAGAATGCTAGCCCAATAGCAAAAATATACCATAGGCCTTTAATTTCACGTTCAGTTTAAGTAATACCAAATATTTTATGTTTAAATTGGTTGATCCTGACAGTTGCCTACCAAACAAATTTAAGTTGATTTAGTATGAGTGATTGAAAAAAATATTGATTTTGATTAACTATCCCTTTTTCTTTTTTGATACATAGAAAGTGCTCCAAGAAATATCTATATAAATGTTTAATTTATGCAAGACAGCAGAAGCAACAGAGAAATTACAGCTACTTGTATAAAAAATTCACTTCTGTAATTGAAAGGTGATCTTATTTTAACTTGTTCTCAGCATTCACTTGTTCACCTATATAGTCATTTTTATACATGTATAACAAAATCCAAATGTCCACTCAACTACTTTTACAAAGTTAACACATTCATACTAATACTTCCATTTGACCTAAGTTCTAGAGAAATTTATTAGATTAACATAATATGGTAATAACAGAACATATTTCTAGAAGCTTCTCTTTAGTTTAGTTTAAAGACAACCAGTATCTAATTATTGAGTAAAACTCTGAATTTTTCTTTGTACAATTACTGTTAGTGGAAATTTAAGATAGAAATAGATATAGGAGAAATAGGTTAAAATTAAAAGGAACTACATGTACATTAAAGGCGGGGGTGAGTAAGGGTGATTAAACAACACCATCTCTGGTTATTTCAGAGTAATGTCTTGATTAAATTATAGAGTGAATAGCCTGACAGATTCTCTTCAGAACAGTTTCACTAATGAAGATTTCTATGGCAAGCTCCTATTCTAGAAATGGTAATTTAACTCTGTACAGTTCTTTGTGAAAGGATTTTGTATGTCTCCACCAGTTCTTTTTAAATTGAAAATATCTAAATTGCATTTGAGAAGAGATAACAAGCAAGGATATTTACTCATAAATACTATAGGCTGTATGTATTTTGAAGCATAAATTGAATGACGTAGTATTTTATGCAGCTCTTCATATTCTTGATGTTAAGGTATATCATAGAGCCTCTTTCAATTTTTTAAAACAGAAAAATCAGTTACAGGCATTTGTTTCTGGACTAGATCTTTAAAAAACTGAGGTCATATCTGACTTGAATGGACATTAAAATCCCAACACATCAGAAGCATGTTTTATAAGATTTAGGTCTTGAGCAAAATTTCTTTTCTTCTTTCTTTTGGTTTTATTTTAACATAGGTGTGTTGATTTAGGATACTTCTTCAAAATTCTATTATCAGTTTTAAAATGCAGATGCTAGTATAAAGCATATGACATACAAAGTGTGTTGTATTACATAATGGAATCTGATAGAACTGTGATAATTCTTAAGAATTAATGTTAATGTCTTAAAACTCTTTAATCTCAAGTTATGAAACATTTCACATGTGCAGAAAATGGCACAAATTTAATACATACTAATTTTCCACACCTCGTAAATAATTATTAAATTCTTGCCACATTTGTATTACATCCTCTTTTCAAATATTAAAAAAAAATTACAGATATTGCTATAGCTGTTTCCCCATCCATTTCTACTCCTACTTTCCTGGAGAGAGCTAGCATCCTGAAGTTGGTATAAATCATTCCCATGCATGTTTTTATACTTTTACTACATGCATATGGTTGTCTTATTTTATCTATAAAATTAAAGTGTTACATGTAAAAAAATTGATATATTATTATTAGTTTAAAAAATTTTATTAGAACTAACTGAATAGAGCTAGAATTAAAATGGACTAGGCTGCTGCTGAGACTTCAATCTTTAAAATTGATTTGGGGGGAATAAAAAGCCCTTTATGTAGCAGTTATTATGAAGTGTTCCATTTTTTTCATGACCTTTGTTTCCTACTCGTATAATCATTTATACTGAAATTCATTAGTCTGCTCCTGAAAAGAAGCACTAAAGGCTATATAAGTAACTATGGGTTAATTGGATAACTGTGGTAATTTGAAAGCTTATACATGCTGACTTTGCAATTATTAATAATACATGAAGCTTACTACAGATAACCCCTAGTTTGGTTATGGGAAGCAACTGAGACTAGACTCCCTGGATTTGGTGGTGTGTCAAATCAAGAAAACGACTTTAATATTGCTCTGACTCAGTTTCCTCATGTAAAAAATGGAGACAATAAAACCTACTTTGACAAGCTGTTGTGAGGATTATATGAGACAATGCCAAATAAGCAGTGCTGCACGCCTACTAGATGTAAGTTATTACAGTGAATGTCAATTGGGGACATTTTAAACTTTCCGAAATAATATATTAGTCACTAACTAGTTATATTAACAGACTTAGAAGTCTCAAACTTAACTTTTCATGTCCATGTTGCCTTTTGATATTTAATATCTTGAGTAAGTGAGACATGACTGCTTCTCTGGTATACTACTTGGACTAACTTATTCTACGAATTGTCTTGAAGACCTAGCTTCTCATCTCCTTCCAGTGGTTTTATAAGTGCTCAATTGACTGATTAAAATCTCATTCTCATTAAAACATCTAATTTCTGGTTCCTTCAACTATACCTTCCCTGATAAAGATTTTTGGAAACAGAGGTCCCCCATGTAGCAGATGCTAATTTTTGGCCATAGGACCTCAAGGAGGAGAATCTGGGATTCACCTGCTTGATTTGAAGTAAGTAAAATCTGAATCCAATTTGAAAATGAGACAATGGCAGTGAGTGACACAAGAGTGCCATGATGTATCACCTGTAATGACATGTCAACTGAGGCAAGGATTTAGCGAACTCAGTGGTTCTTGCAAAAGGCTGTTAATACATTAATAAAGAATGTATTGTGGGTGGGGTACCTGCTTCTGATGCCCTGAATCATTTTTAGAAATGATACACCCAAGTTTTAAATTCTTGGCTCAGACACAATCAGAGGCACAGAGAATCTCTTTTATCTAATAGCCATAGGGCTATTGTAGCTGAAATTCTGACTCAGCATTGTAGGATTGGGGTTGCTGAATTACAACATAAAATGACTTTACAGCTTAATCAGGCCTGTTGTGTGAAAGTTTAGAGCCTTGATTAGGGAAAGTGCTGGACCCTGAAAATTGGAACGGAATTATGTGGGTAGGTTCAGATAAATCTGAGCACATGACCTCCCACATCCACTACATGTCACTTGCCAGCAGGAAGCGCCCTTTCTTCCTATAGTATGAAGCTAGACCTGCCTTGCTTAGAGACCTGGAGGCAGTTATCATGTTAAAGGATCCCCATTCGCCTCACTCCATCCTGGCTCCATCGCTCCTCATTACTTCCAGAGCAAAGATCAGATTAAATTCCCAACATGTCACAGCTGTAATAAACAACCCAGGAAGAGAAGGTTTACTAGATTTTGCTAATTTATATCAATAAAACGCTGAGAATATCTATGGGATATTATTCTAATTGTGCTAGATCAGAAAAAAAGAAAAATAATTTTAAAGTGGCTGAATTTATAACATTAATGTGGCTGCATTTAATAGAGATTCTGGATTCAAGGGCTAGTCTAGCAGCTGGAAATGGTTCTTGCTGTGTGCTCGGTATAGACTGAAACTTAGATTCAAATGACATTTTTGGCAAATAAAATTTAGATGCCATAAATTCTTTGGCATAATGGAGAGAGAGAAATTCATGTGGTTATTGAGCACAAGACATGTGGCTAGTCTGAGTTAAGATGTTTTTAAGTGTAAAATAGTGCAAAAAAATCTAAAGTATCTCAATAATACCATTCATATTGATTACATATTGAAATAATAATTTTTGGCTATATTGGGTTAAACAAAATATAAGTTTTAAAAATTTTCACTTATTTATTTTTACTTTGTTTCAAAATATGACTACTGGAAAATTTAAAATTACACATATGGCTTGCATCTGTGGTGTGCATTATATTTTTATTGGGCAGTGCTGACATAGAGGGATACAAATGTTTTATCATACTTACCCATCCTCCAACTCTGTCTTCTGAAAGGTCCCAGAAGACATTTCCTTTAACAAGGCATTTAGAACTACACTCCAGAGAAGTGCTCCTGAGTTTCTGAAAAGCATTGTAGTGTTTGTTCTCTGTAGGCTAGGGATGAAGTTAAAAAGCATTGCCACTGAAATAGTCCTTGATTTCAGTGGGGATAATAAGGTCATGGAGTGGTCAAGGCAAATGGTAGCAGTTAACTACTAGAGACAAAGTGAACATGGCTTTCATAGTAGTCGATGGACTCCCAGGGATATTTTGCTGTAGTTTAAAGATCGTGACTCTGTACAATTGAAATAGCTGTGAGTTACCAAGGTCCAAATATGTTTTAAATAAAAAAAGTTGAGCGTGGTGAATAAAGAGCTAACTTAAGTCATTTATTGGAAAGTCATAGTCTATCACCAAATCTCCAGATTATGAGCCCTCACCCATTGCACAGGCTCAGAGGAGCCCCATTACTTAAAAATAAGCCAGGCAGTTGTAAAAAGGACCATGCAATACCATCAAATTTAGGTACTATAATTTTCCTTCTGGACTTCCCTAAAGGAAGCCCATTTATCAGGATGTCTGATTTGAAGAAAGGGAAACACCAACTAGCTGATATTACTAATGCCTAAACATCCAGAACACTACTTGTCCATTAATCAAAATATAGACTTTTATATCAAGTACATCTGCCAACGTGCCTAAAAAATCTATCCTGTGGCAGTTGTGCCAGATCTTGAATACATTATTAAATCAGCAATTGGCAAAACAACACATTGTCTCCCTGACCCCATTGACTGAGGGTTTTTTTAAATGGTAGAAAGCCCTTAGAATTGCCACTCTCTATAAAAAAAATAATCAAATCAAATGAAATACCATGTCACTGTGAAAATATGAACTAATTAGTGCCAATTTAAAAGGTATGAAATATGCAGTGGGTGGTTATCCTTACTTCACCCCCATTAACCTTACCTCTTTGACCCGGGGAGAGGACAGATAGGTCTTAGAGAATGATGATTATTGCATACATAACTAGGTGGAGATTTAAATGTTAAAGACTCTTTTAGATATTGTCTCTTTACTAGAGAAAAACCAACAAAGATTTAAGTTCATAGCACATGAAATACAGCTACTATTCTGGCAAATGCATTCTTCTTTCTCCAGTAAATGAACAATACTAGAATAATTTTCTTTCACTTTGCAGGTACAGTAGTACATATTCACTATCTTATCTAAGGGCCACATCAACTCTCTGTCCTTATTACTGTGGGATCTTGATCATCTCATTATCCCCAAATCATCACCCTTGTCCGCTAGATTGGTGAAATTATGCTCATTGATCTTGGTGACCAGTAAGCAACAGCATTTATAAGGCATCAGCATTTCAGTGGATGGGAAATAAATCCCACAAAAATTTAGATTTCTGCCTATTATTCCTGTGAATTTGGAGGGTCCAGTCGTGTTAGAATATTCTCTCCAAAGTGAAAGAACAGTGGCTGCTCCTTGACCCACGTTTTTCAGCAAATATATCTGTTTATTGGGTATCTCTGGAGTTTGAAGGAAACATATACTACATTTGGGGTGAGCTATTCCTCTTTATTAAACAACTGACACATAATACTATCACTTTTGAGTGTGATCCAGAGCAAGACAAGGCTATCCTACTAATTTAGTAGTGTAAAGCAGCTCTGCTATTTGGACAATATGCCTCAAGAAATTCAACTTTGCAGTGTTGGGATGTGGTATGGTACTTCTAACAAGTACTGATAGTAGAGTCATAGCATAGACCACCTAGGGCTTTAGAGAAAAGCAATGATCTCTTTGGAAAATAATTAATCTCCTTTTGAAATCCAGCTTCTGTCTTGCAACTTGGGTCCAAGAGTGATTGAACCTCTGATCAAGGGAACGCAAATTTTTCCCAAGTCATGCAACCATCATTAACTGGGTGATGTTTGACCTCTAAGTCATAAAGTTGGGTGTGCACTGAAGCATGCCATCATGAAGTGGAATTAGCATAAGCAAAAAAGTTCAGGCTCAAGTAGTTACTGAAAGCACAAAAATGTTACATGTGCAGATAGCTCACACCCGTGGTGCATCTGCTTCCTGCTACACTACCACTACGCCTTTGATCCATACATATGGCCACCTGAGGCATTTCCTATAACCAGTTGAGAGGAGGAAAAACTGAGCCTGATAATATATTTAGTTCTGCATATGTTGGCATGTATTGGAAGTGGACTGCTGCTGAATTGTAGTCCATACAAGAGATCCATGAGGAACAGAGAAAGTAAATTCTTTCTGTGGGAAGAACTTTGAGTGGTACAAGTGAACATCTGCTTTATCTGGAAGGAGAGATAACTAGAGGTGTGGATCTAGATTGATTCAGTGATAGCGGCTAAAGGGTTGGATGGAAGTTTGGGGTGTTAGAAAGGGAACTTTAAAGAATGTATAACAAGAAAATCTGGGTAAGAGATATGAGATGCACCCTTTGAATGATTTCAAAATATGGGGATATCAGTGTCTTGTGTGAACACTTACAAATAAACATGGGCTGCATAGGAGGCTTTTAGTAATCAGGTGGCAATGATGATTTAGATGTCATTCAGCTTCTTCCCTCATCATCCTACTGCTAGCACAATTGGCTCATGAATAATGTGTTCAGGGTAGCAGGGATACAGGTTATGTATGGGCTTATGACATGATATTACCCTCAACAAAACCAAATGACCACCAATATTGCTGACAGCCCAGTCTGCCCATAGCACAGAGTAATGTTGAGCCATCAGTGTGCTACAATAGCACATGGGGTTCACCCAACCAACTTGGTGGCAGGATTATTATATTGAACTCCTTTTATCACAGGTGATGGGAAAGTGATTTATGTTATCGCTGGAACAGATATTTTGTGAATGTATGTTTTTTCCTTCCTACCATACTTCTGCCAGACCCACCATCTGTGTATTTATTGAATACCATGTTCTATATCAGGTTATCATGTTCAACACTATTTCTGAACAAAGAAATTATTTTTCAGCAATGAATTGAAGAAAAGGACACAATATAGATTGCTACAACAGTGCAATGGCCAACCGAATATTCAGTATATTTAGTTATGGCACCATCTAGGTACCTTATGAAGTTCAGGTTCTTTCCTCAAGGAAGTGGTATATGCTCTGAACCAAAGACAAATTTCTTGTTTCTTACATTGTTAGTCTAGTAATAATTAGTGTTGTTCACCATGTATAGTTGTCCCTTGGTATCTGTGGAGGATTTGTTCCAGGGCCCCTTGCAGATACCAAAATCCACAGACGCTCAAGTATCATGTATAAAGTAGTGTAGTATTTGCTTTTAACCTATGCACATCCTCCCAAATACTTTAAATCATCTCTAGATTATAGCTAATACAATGTAAATGCTATGTAAATAGTTGTTACACTGTATTATTTAGGAAATAATGACAAGGAAAAACGTCTGTACATGTTCAGTGCAGATGCAAGCATACATTGAATATTTTCAATCTGCAATTGGTTGACTTCGCAGATGAGGAACCCATGGATACAAGGGGAGGGGAGTGACTATATTTCTAGTTCTCTTTTCTTCAAGGGCCATAGCAGGATTGTACTCCCTTACTCCATTGAAGTTAAATATGTCCCTGTGACTTTCTTTAGATAAATAAGAGTCTGAGTTACTGAGCATAAGTTACTTCTGTGCAGAGGCTTTTAAAGCCAGTTCATGATTGTTCAACTTGTAATCGTGGAAGCCTGTGTCAAGATGGCACTTCTCTTAACCTCAGGAATTTGAGTGACTACGTTGAATAGAGTCCCTCTGGCATGTGAAGTCTAATTGAGAAATAAATTTCTGTTGTGTTTCCTTGGAACACTTAATTGGTGTTGCCATGGAAATTTCGTTTTGCTCGTTACCACAGTATACCCTGCTGTTGTACCCACCTATAGCTCTAGTACCAACCTGTAGCTGATTCAATAATTTCTTTGCAGCAATGTAAAGTAATAGTAAAATGTTTTATTTTTATAGAAAATGCTTATGTACTCTTTGCATAGTCCTCAAATATTAACTCTTTGAAAAAACTGAAGTTGGACTGATGTTCATGATTGTGAAAAAAATTTTATAGGAAATGAATGTAAGGAGAAAAATTTATCATTGCCCAAAATTCTCTCTAAAAGATACAGATTAGGAAGGGTTAACCAATTCTGTTTTGGTTTGCAAGAAAAATTAATGAACTGGCAAATACTATTCCATTTTTTATGAATTGGAAAAACTAAAACAAAAAAGCAGGAGGATGATTTCCATAAGACCACAGCAGGACTCTAAAGAAGTGCAGAGATTAGACTCTACCCATGGCTGTGTGCTGACTTGAAGGTGAGCATCATGCTGTTGATGTGTACTGCATAGAAGGCTTTTGAGCCTCATATAAGTCTCGCTAGTTTAGCAGGGAGTCATTTCCAAAGCCAGGCCTCGGCAGTCAAACTGAATAGTTCAGCTAAAATATTAATTTTCTTACATAAGTTTCTGAGTAAATGAAGATTCTTACTGAATTGCCCAGATAATTAGCCAGTCACTTTACTGCTACAACCAAAGCATAATTTATTTCTTAAAATTTTCTTAAAATTTCTTAATAAAACTTTTAATTTGAATTCTTCTTGTATTCTCTCTTAAGGATGTCAGCATACCTAAAGAATATCTTATGTTTTATGTTTCTGAGTGTGTTTATTTATCTTCACATTTGTAAAATTTGTAGCTTTTGGTTATATTTTAAAAATTGAAAGCAATCTTCCAAATTTCAAAACTATTCATCAAAAGTAATTAAATGAAATTTTCCAATCAGTATCAAAATTTTGCCATTTTATTTAATCTTTGACACTGTGCTTTTGTTTCTCCCACCACAGAAACCTAAAATGTTTAGCTATCAGGTTTTTCATACTGAAAATATTATCAAATACTAATTATAATTATAAATATAAATATATAATTGTTCAGTTGGTCAATGTCATTTTGGAATGATTTAAATCTCCAAAGTTCTTATTAAAAAAACTCTAGAATTAGAATTAGTTTCAATAAATATGAGAATGACACAAAACTTACCTTTCAATTTAAAAAAATAATGAAGATAAACTGCTTTAAACTGCTCTTCATAGACTCCCATTATTGTTAGAGTTTAACTTACTTTTTAATGCACAAATCCACTTGAAGCTTCTATGTTCTGTCTTCCTTAAACTTAGGAAGACAGAATTAGGCATGTCTACTACCTATTGTCAATAATTATCAAAGAAAATTAAACCATTTTCTTTTCCTCTCAATTTAAGAGAGAAAAGATTTTTTGGAATATGAGACATGAATTTAACCCATGATTGTAATCTTTGTTTCATTGGCTTGTTTGCATATTTTCACAGAATTGGCAGAATTGCTTAATAATTAAGGTCACCCAAAACAAGTCACAAATTTGACAGCTTTATAAGTCTGGAAAAATATGTATCTCTTTCCCTGAACTATTGATAGACTAACCTAATTGGTTAAATTGATGTGAGGTGATGACTTTATTCTCAATATGGGTCTACAGCAAGTAGACATGGTTTAATTTGTCATTATTTTAAGAAATGTTTATTAATTTCCTAGTATGCATGAATTAATGATCCACAAGCCTAGAAAGAACAAGCTAATGGTGGGGCCACCAGAAATGATGATCCAAAAATAAGCAATTCATGGTTTTGATCTTAACAGATTTTATATCTTGGGTACCGCCATGTACCTAGTACAAATATCTACCAGAGAGTGGGTACTCAATATGTGAAATTTTGTTCAAGTAAATGAATAAATATTTATCCAGATATTTCATAGGTAATGGGTTAGGCATTTTATATGAACTGGTAAATTAGATGTTATTTTCTAGAGCTAAATATAATGTACTTAAAAATATGTAACTACTAAAAGGTAGTGCTGGTTTTATTTTGTTCTGCAGTTTATTTTCCTGTATTCTCAGAATTTCCCAGAAACTCTGTGAGATATTGTAATTTAAAGAAAATGGCACTAAAAGTTGGATTTGGGAGACCTGGTGTTAGTTAAGTCTTTTCTGCTAAATATCTTCATTAAATTGTGATAACTTTAAGGTCTTGGTTTCCTCGCCTATAAACTCATAAATTTTGAGTAGATTTCTAATGCTTTATCCACATATTGGAAACTGCAGATGTATAGTAGAAAAATCAGCTGAGTTAGAAAAAGCAACTCAAAATCTCTTCTCATGGAGACTCATTTAAGCTCTTTGGATATCATAAGAATAAAAAAGAGGTCTCAGAAGTTGCACAGATGATAAGCAAATAAAAATGTTTTGCTAAAAGTATTGGTGGACAATAAATATAAAGGTTGCTTCCCAAAAAGTTGGAAAGAAAATAACAAAGAAGCAGAAATCACAGAAAAGAAGACAAGAGATTAATGGATCAATCTAAGAGGCCCTCCATCTGACTAACAGCAATTCCAGAGGAGAACAGAGAAAATAGAGAAGAAAAAAATATTAAAGAAATAATTTAAGAAAATTTCCCACAAGTGAAATATATGATTATCTAGTTTGAAAGAGCCCATCTAGTGCACAGCATAACCAAGGAAAACAAATAAACAATAAGGAAACATGGACAAACCATCACAAAGCACATCCTAGTAAACCTTATTTTTGGTGTTTTCCAAGTTTTACTACAATGTGCTTTTTGGATGATAGGCTTCTCTTAAGAAGGGGATAAACCAGGAAAAGGGAAGAAATGAGATCTAGGAAATAGAAGATCCAACATAAAAGGGTGATGTAAGAAAGTCCCAGGTCTATAGAGAAACCATTCAGTTTGTGACAAAAACATGGAGCATTTAGGTGAAATGTCAGAGAAAATCACATATTGATGGAATACTGGACAGGACTGAGCATTTAGAAAGTTAAAAATATATAATTATTAACTCCAAAAAATTAACAGCTGCATATGAAGAAGAAAATGTAATTATAGTATTCTACTTGGCTCTGCAGTATACTAATCTAAGGACAGTTTGCTAAGTTATACTTATGTAAACTTTGACTATTAATTTAACAAAGAGTGTGATAGTGAGAGAATGGGAAAAAAGATTTACTAGGTAATGTCTAAAATTGACACATCAAGAAGGATTTGTGAATGCATATTATTTAAAAGTATGAAAGAAACTATCAGAAGAAACATGTGAAAAAGGAAGGAAAGAAGTTGTTTAAGGGAAGTGGGCTCAAGAATGGAGAGATAGGTTAGAGACCTGTTTGCTTTTATTAAAGCTTTTGTCCTATTTGATTTTAAAAAAAAAATGTGTATTTATTCTTCTTATAATAATGAACCTAAATGGGAATTAACAGAGACCTAAAATATTGGTCACCTGAACTGTGCTGCTCTGAAGAAGGAGCACGACTGATCTGTTTAATTTCCCACTATATATTCTACTGTAGCTTATAGACACAACCTCATTTAAATTCAACACCCTGTTAGTTGGAAATGTACAATTAATTTTGGACTATTTATCTTTTAGAATATTAAAGAAAACATCATGATTATTAATAGAATTTTCTGAGAAGGTTGTTATAAGGATTAAGGGAGTTACTGTATGTAAAATGCTTAGAAAACTGCCTTGCATACATGAATTAATACTAAACACTTGTTATTAGTAACAATACATACATTTTTAAAATTCACATGTCAAAATGGAGTTTTTGTTTGATTTTATGGTGAAGCTATACAATTACGAATGCAAGGACATAGAAGAGTCAATGTCATTGTCAGTAGTTGAGATTCCAAAACATGGTTTTGAGATTGCCATTTGTGTTCATATGGGCAAACATACTAATATGTCAAGAATTTTTTTTTTGTAAGAGAGCTTATATTTTGTTTTCTTCTAGACAGAAGTATAACCAAACTTTACTTGGAGCTAGTGTTGAGGGGTAGAAAACTCCAATATCCCTATTTGAAATTACTCTGGAATTCCTGATATTCCATGGATGGAGTATCCTAGAATTGATACTGACATAACTCTGATAATTTTTCAGTTATAAGATTTTAAAATTTGCTTTAGCTTTTCTTTCAATATACTACTCTAAAAACAGGAGACTAACCCCTCAAACAGACCTGTGGAGATGGAGGACATTATCTTACTTTTAGTATGTAAAAATGGGGACAGAGGATATATTTTAGAGATTACAAATCAAATTTACATATTTTGGTACTCAGAAAAATGAATAAAGTTAGATTCCTTTCCTAATTGCTGCTTTCTAAAAAGTTCAAGAATGTTACCAGGATGTTATTAGCTCTCACTTATTTCTCGAAATTTTAAGTATCAATAAACTTTCCTTTCAATTTGGTGTCCTTCACTAATGCTTTTGCCAGAAATCTGTTCATTAATTATACGTATATTTCAGAAATTTAAATATTCTTGGACACAGTACTTAATTTTTTTCATATTTGTTCAAACAACATATGTACTTTCAGCAGTCAATAAATACTCTGCTATTTTCAGAAGTCCCTTTAAAAAATCATCGATTACTACATATTCAGCCTTTTTGGGATGTGTGTCTGACCCCATAAAGTGCTGATTTGAAACCCCTTCTCACTTCTTCTTGCAACAAAGGCTATATGCTGTGAACTGTTAAATAACCCCCAATATTTATGACACACTTAGTTAAACAAGAAATGGTCTACTTCACTGTAAATAATGCACAAGTCTACTTTAATAACATACCACAGTGTCACCTCTGGAATTGTTTTGCATTCCTTGATTCGTAAGAGTAAAAGTGAAATATTTTAAAACCTTACATGGTTTTGTAGTATTGTATTAGAGATGGTAAGGAGAAAAGGAATCAATGTTTTTTCCCTGAAACTCTATATTACCATTTTTTCCTGAGTTTCTCAGCTAAATCATTTATATGATTTAGATGAGAATGGTGTATGATATGAGCAGCAACTGCTATTAAGAGAGATTATCATGTGTTGACTAGATCATTAATAAAATATAAATTCATGTGTATGATATAAAATCCATGCATTCTAGTTATGTGGGTCAATTTGATAGTGATGGTCCCAAATGGTTTGAATATCAGAGCAGATGTTGTAGTAACAAATTAGTCTGCAGTGGAAATAATGCTCATTTTGCTATCCAAAAAAAGGGGAGAATTAGGGAGATATGCCTGAATTCTAGTGAAATGGTAATCTTATTTTGGGAATGTTGCATGTTCTCCCCAAATGTGTTCCAGAATTGTATAGACTCCTTTTCTTTTTTGTATATATACCAGATGTTAGGGTGAGGGAGAAAAGTCTCACATGTCACCTCAATGAAGTGAACCAACATGTACTAAAAAATAAACATCTGATATACACAAATTGTGCAATCATTTTGATATATTGTGCAAAAAATATAGACTCCACAAATAATAACTGATACACTTGCTTGTTCATGGTAATTTGTCTTATAACTAACTCATATCAACGATTTATTTGACAATTGCATTGTACATTCTCTAAGTTGCTTAATAGGCATATTTTATTTCTTAAATATCCTTGCTGCTATATATCCAATGTTAATAAACTCTTGACATATGAAACAATACACTATTTACATTAAATATATAAAAATGTGCCTGAATAAATAGGCCATGCCACTTCCTTCTGGACTGAACTTTCTCTAACATAAAGATTCTATCAACTCAATTATCCGTGATTCTAGTAAAGGGAATTCTCTCTCTCTCTCTCTCTCTCTCTCTCTCTTCACACACACACACACACACACACACATATTCACACACATGCACATGTGCACACAAAAGAAAAGGAAATCTGTAAGTAATTTCAAGTAATACTTTGAGCTATTACTTCAACTTCAGAGCCAATTGAGATCTTTCTTTGTGATTATTATCAAGCAGCAAAAAATATGTTTTTTTCTACTTTATTTTTCTTATCACTTCCAGTGGAGGTTTTAATGAGTAAAAATAAGGTCAATATGCAACTAAAAGAGACACAAAGAGCATGCTTAATTCATATAGTAGAAAAGAGGTTTCTGAATAATCAGGAATTTACTAAAACAAAATATACAGAATAAACTTCCTTTAGTACTAGATTGTTAAAAACAGTTATAGTCCCAGAAACAAGATTATTCAGAAGAGTATCTTCCAGTCACTTTGCATTACATTGTGCTACTTTAATAGTTCCCCTTGCAGTCTATAAAGATAATTTTATAAGTTTATTGTCTCATATTAATTTCCCTATTATGTGTGTAATAGCAGAAATCTTACTGATAAGAACAAAAATTTAAATGCTACATTTAGTCTTAAATGCATTTTTATTTAAATTCTTTGAATCCAACACTCTAACATGATTTATGCATTGGTTATATGTAATTTTCAGGAAATCCATAAAAGACAAAGAGCAAACCCTATTAGAGTATCTAAACAATGCAGTTGTTTAGACTGGATGAGCACAAGGGAATAGAACTAAGATGCATTGCCACATAAGGATACCCCTGAGAAAGAATACTGTCTTGGATTCCTCCTTTCATGAATATGAACTTCCCTGCTGTTTATGGTATTAACATATAATGTTTACAACTCTTTTCTAGCTAAGTTTCTGGAAAAGTGTCATAGCAACCCCCTCATCATTCACCCCAATGGGCTTTGGTTTGTTGGCCTTTTCATCTTTATTCTATGTTAAAAGATAGGAGGGAAACGGGAATGAGTTATCTACAGGAGTGAAATAAATATAATAAATATTAAATTTATTTATAAAGATGTTACTAATTTTAGTACTTATTCCAAGTGTTTAAAATCTGAAATTATGTAGACAAGGGATAAAATTGGAGAGTAATATTTCTATGAAGACAGAGAGAATTCTTCCAAGGTAAAGTATCAGTTTATTATTTTTTCTAAAGTGAAATGTGTCTATTGGATTATTCTTTTTTTTTAACACAGTCATCTGTATGACTGTAATGAGAGAGAAGAGGTCTCCATCATCTCTAACCCCAAGTGCCCTACCTTACACACACAATCTATCCACAGCCCACAACCTAGCTAAGTCTGTGGAAAACTGTGTTAACAAGGACTGATGAAAAGGACAGAATAAATACCTGCTCTAACAACAAGACCACTATTACATCATTATCTGATTCGGTGGGTTTAAGTGATATCTTTTATTTTTTGTCCTTATTTAAAGTTTTAGTCAAATTATCTCAGAGTTATATGTGTAACTTACACAATTATATTTAGAAGTATGCTTAGAAATTCTGCATGAAACACTTACATATTTCCAGGATGATCAATTCTTAAAGTATATGTATGAGTTACTTCCAACACACTCAGTCAGTTAATTTCTCACTTTCATGCTGCTATATACATGTATCTACTTCACAAGTAGTTGGTGGATAAGGTAACAATAAGTCATGCAGACACAATCCTGAGATGTAAGTTGGTAATTATGAATTGCATCACTCTTGTTAGGAGTTTGCTTTCTGTTGTTTTTAAGACTACAAGTGTAACAAAATAAGTACAGATCATTTTGAAACCAAATTACTTGCAGGTAATCTTTTCTTTTCTTTATGGTAGCAATTTAATTGAATATTAAATCTCTAAGAAAATATTATCCTTCTAACCATATTAACAATATCAAAGTTTCAGATTGATGAGCATTCTTTTATGTTAAAAACAGACAAACAACGAGACTGATTACAGTTTTCATGTTAAATTTCTGTTCTCAAGTGTTTACTTTAGAAATGATCTCCCAGCTATGGAATGAAGTCTGGCAAATGAGGACAAGAAGTTGCTGCGGTTGTTAGCTGGAAGCAGGGATGATTAGATAATTTTACACAGGTGGTTGATGATTGATGGAGGTGGAGGCATTTTAGGAGAAAGTTAGGATTCGGGAAAGAAACACTCTACCTGTATAGCCCAGCGAATTGTCATCGTTATCAGAGGTGGGGATTGGCGTCCCGTTGTCGTTCCCCCGCTCTAGGTCTTCAGGGTCTGTCGGAAACAACACCAGAGCTGCTGATGGGGTCACAGTAGTAACAGTAGTTGCCATTTCGATCACAGCATGTCCAGACACAAGTAAATCCACATGTGACAGAAAAACACACAAGGACAACACACAGCACACTTCATCCTTGCCCCTGCTGCGGCACACTAAGCCCTGAGAAGGTCTCAGCATCATGGTTTACAGTTTCTACTTCTTAATTTCCCTAATTCTCTGCTCTGCCTGCACCTTTCCTGCACTTCAAAGCTTGCGAAGGGCTCTGACTGCCCTCTGTGAGGCCGCCAGCACGGACGGAGGGAGCATATGGAGGAGGGAGAGGGCAGGGTGGCTGAATGCTAGCATTGCTAATTTTCTACCTTATTGTTAATCAAAGCTATTGACTGTGATCACTCCCCATCATCGCTTCATCTCCTGGCAATTACAGACTCAAGGGACTGTACCTCATACGGGGTGGGGGGGTGTGTGGGGAAAAATAGGATCTTGTCAAATAAGGAGGATGATAAAATTGTCATACTTTTTCTGAGAAACAGCAAAGAAAGTGGTACAACATCACATCTTTCAGAAGGCAACAATTTGTCATCTTAAAGGACTGATACAAATTTACCAAAGTGAATGCATGAGTAAAACAACATCTAACTTAAACATTCCAAATAGCTTAAGATTCTATGTTACAGTCAGCCATATAAGTATTTTCATTCATCTAGTCTTATTTTTCTCACATAAAAAATGCTTTTTTTCTGTTTTTGAAATTGTACATTAATTTTCCTACATAAAATTTTAGAGATGAAGCTAAGGAAAACACTCACATCTAATATCTAGAAGCTGAGTTGCAGTGTGTGCATATATAGAATCCCAACGCCACCACTACTAAATTTCCCTCATGCACAATCACTCTGTGTGTCATATCTATGTGTGTTAGATAGATATGAGCAGTGTCTACGTCTACAGCTCCACAGCTGATAAGCAGATACAGACACAATAAAAACCAAGAGTGTACCTTCTGTGTCGAATAATGTAGAGTCATAGGTCATTCAAGTTCTGATGTACTGCAGGCTTTTTATCACCTTAAACAGTGTCTACAGAGGATTTCTCCGTCTGAGCAGTGACGGATCACAGATGTTTACTTGGGGAAGAAAGTGTATCACTTATGAATGAGCCAGGAGTACACACAGGTAATGTCCCTCTAGAAACATCACAGAGGTCATTAATTTTATGTCTCTACTAGTTTTCAGCTAGGTTGACACATTTTGTCTTAGACACAGCTATTCAGGGATGATTTAGAAATTTTTTAAAAAAAATTAAAAGGTCTAACATGAGTCTGTATGGTGGTTTTTGCATGAAGCATATTTATCAATAACTACTCCAATCTCCCTGCCTTCCCTCCTCCCTACCACATATGTCATATAATTAACCTGATGTGGCTAAAATGGAAGGAAAAGAAAGCTCAGATCTATGTAGACAAAAGAGAAAAAAATGCTCATTTTTGCTTCATTCATTCTTGCCTCTTCAGTGATAACTGTTTTCATGTTTATCCTTAAAATCAGCATTGGAAGTGGTAAAGAGAAAAAGTGTCCACTTCCTAGCCCTCCAGCCTGCTAACTTATGGTATACACAAATTGCTTAGGTCAAAGTTTTGAATGACATTAGTTAAACAGAATGGGAAACAGGCATTTTTGTGTATTTTGAGGCAGTGTTCACAATGTTCTGCCACAAACTAATCTGGCTCACGCAGACTAACCAAATAAAAGAAGTTTATGTAGAAAGATAAATAGAAGTTGTTTGGTCAAATGTATTAAAAAGCTTTTAAGAGGACCACCCCTGCTTACCCACAAGCCTGTTTTAAAGAACACAATGTGTTTAGGGTCACTTTAATTTTACAAATTAATTATTTTTAGCAAAAAATGCAAACTTTCAAAAGAAGTCCTATTTTTTTTTTTTTTTTTTTTTTTTTTTTTTTTTTTTTTAATTTTTTTTTTTATTTATTTTTTTAATTTCAGAATATCATGGGGGTACAACATTTTGGCCATACACATTGCCCCTGTTCTGCCCGTGTCAGAGCCACAATCGTGGTCATCTCCCAAACTGTGCTCCCCACATCCATTCAGTGAGAGTTTTTCCCATCCCTTCCACCCCACTCCCGCCCGCCCGCCCCCTGATGAATGTTATTGCCCTGTGTGATGTAAGTGTTCATCAGTTAGTACCAGTTTGATGGTGAGTACCAGTGATGCTTGTTTTTCCAATCCTGTGACACTTCGCTTCGAAGAATGGGTTCTAGCTCCGACCAGGATAATACCAGATGTGTTAATTCACTATTGTTCCTTATTGCTGAGTAATACTCCATGGTATACATATACCACATTTTATTGATCCACTCGTGTATTGATGGGCACCTGGGTTGTTTCCACAACTTTGCAATTGTGAATTGTGCTGCTATGAACATTCGAGAGCAGATGTCTTTATTATAAAGTGTCTTTTTTTCTTTTGGATAAATACCCAGTAGTGGGATTGCTGGGTCAAATGGTAATTCTACGTTTAATTCTTTGAGATATCTCCATATTCTTTTCCATAGAGGTTGTACTAATTTGCAGTCCCACCAGCAGTGTATGAGTGTTCCTACCTGTCCACATCCCCGCCAACATTTGTTATTTGGGATTTTTTGATATGAGCCAATCTCACTGGAGTTAAGTGATATCTCATTGTGGTTTTGATTTGCATTTCCCTGATGATTAGAGAAGTTGAGCACTTTTTTATATGTTTGCTGGCCATCATTCTGTCTTCTTTGGAAAAGTTTTTGTTCATGTCCTTTGCCCATTTTTTAATAGGGTTGTTTGATTTTTTCTTGTTGATTTTCCTAAGTTCTGTATAGATTCTGGTTATAAGCCCTTTATCAGAGGTGTAGCATGCAAATATTTTCTCCCATTCTGTAGGTTGTCTGTTCACTCTAGTGATAGTTTCCTTGGCTGTGCAGAAGCTTTTCAATTTGATCAGGTCCCATGTATTTATTTTTGTTGCTGCTGTGATTGCTTTGGGGGTTCTTCATAAATTCTTTGCCTAGGCCAATGTCCATAAGAGTTTTTCCAACATTTTCTTCGAGAATTCTTATGGTTTCATGTCTTAGGTTTAGATCTGTTATCCATTGTGAATTGATTTTTGTGAGAGGTGAGAGGTGTGGGTCCACTTTCAGTCTTCTACATATGGCCATCCAATTTTCCCAGCACCATTTGTTGAATAGGGTATCTTTTCCCCAGTGTACGTTTTTCTGGAATTTGTCAAAGATCAGGTGACTGTATGAGGTTGGTTTTATATTTGGGTTCTCAGTCCTGTTCCATTGGTCTACATGTCTGTTCTTGTGCCAATACCATGCAGTTTTGGTTACTATAGCCTTGTAGTATAGTTTGAAGTCTGGTAGACAGATGCCTCCCAATTTGTTCTTTTTGCTTAAGATTGCTTTGGCTAGACGGGGTCTTCTCTGGTTCCACACGAAGCGTAGAATTATTTTTTCTAGATCGGCAAAAAATGATGTTGGTATTTTGATAGGGATTGCATTGATTCTGTAAATTAATTTAGGTAGCAAAGCCATTTTTACTATGTTGACTCTGCCTATCCAAGAGCATGGTAAGGTTTTCCATCTATTTACATCCTCTGCAATTTCCTTTCTCAGTGTTTCATAATTCTCTCTATATAGGTCTTGATCTCCTTAGTTAGATATATTCCTAAATATTTAATTTTCTTTGTTGCTATTGCAAAAGGTATAGCATCTTTAATTTGTTTCTCGGCTTGATTGTTATTAGCATATATGAAGGCTATGGATTTGTGTGTATTAATTTTGTATCCTGAGACTTTGCTGAATTCATTTATCAATT
Source organism: Daubentonia madagascariensis (assembly GCA_023783475.1). Taxonomy (NCBI): domain Eukaryota; kingdom Metazoa; phylum Chordata; class Mammalia; order Primates; family Daubentoniidae; genus Daubentonia; species Daubentonia madagascariensis. The sequence continues at coordinate 13,795,515 of JAKFHU010001684.1, read as the reverse complement.
CCAGTAATCTCTTGGTTGAATCTTTGGGGTTTTCTATGTATAATATCATATCGTCTGCGAATAGTGAAAGTTTGACCTCTTCTGCCCCCATCTGGACGCCCCTGATTCCTCTGTCTTGTCTAATTGCTGTGGCCAGGACTTCCAGCACTATGTTGAAAAGAAGTGGAGATAGTGGACACCCTTGTCTGGTGCCAGTTTTAAGGGGGAATGCCTTCAATTTTTCCCCATTCAGTATGATATTGGCTGTGGGTTTATCGTATATGGCTTTAATAGTTTCTAGGAATGAGCCATCTATGCCTATATTGTTAAGAGTTTTTATCATAAAAGGGTGTTGGATTTTGTCAAAAGCCTTTTCTGCATCTATTGAAAGGATCATATAATCTTTGTTCTTGCTTTTATTTATATGGTGAATTACATTTATAGATTTGCGTACGTTGAACCATCCCTGCATCTCGGGAATAAAGCCCACCTGATCATGATGGATTATTTTTTTGATGTGCTTTTGAATTCGGTTTGCAAGGATTTTATTGAGAATTTTTGCATCTATATTCATAAGGGATATTGGTCTGTAGTTTTCTTTTTTTGTTGTGTCCTTTCCTGGCTTTGGTATCAAGGTAATATTGGCTTCGTAGAATGAGTTTGGGAGGATTCCATCCTTCTGGATATTTTCAAATAATTTCTGCAGTATAGGCACCAGTTCTTCTTTGTAGGCTTGGTAGAATTCAGGTGTGAACCCATCTGGTCCAGGACTTTTTTTTGTGGGTAGATTTTTAATTACTGCTTCAATTTCGGTGCTTGATATTGGTCTGTTAGAAATTCTGTTTCTTCCTGGTTGAGCCTAGGGAGGTAGTGTGTTTCTAAGAATTTGTCCATTTCTTCCACATTTTCGTGTTTGTGGGCATAGAGATTTTTGTAGTATTCAAAGATGATGTTTTGTATTTCCATGGTATCAGTTGTGACTTCTCCTTTTTCATTTCTAATTGAGCTTATTAGAGTCCTTTCCTTTCTGCTTCTGGTCAACCTGGCAAGTGGCCTGTCTATTTTGTTTATCTTTTCAAAGAACCAGCTTTTCGTTTCATTGATCTTCTGTATTGTTCTTTTGTTCTCGATTTCATTTAATTCTGCTCTAATTTTGGTTATTTCTTTTCTTCTGCTGGTTTTAGGATTGCTTTGCTCTTCCTTTTCCATTTCCTTAAGATGATTCATTAGTTTACTGATTTGTGACTTTTCTGTCTTTTGGATGTGGGAATTTAGGGCGATAAATTTTCCTCTCAAGACTGCTTTTGCTGTATCCCACAGATTTTGATAACTTGTGTCCCCATTATCGTTTAGATCGAAGAATCTTTTGATTTCATTTTGAATCTCCTCTTTGACCCAATACTCCTTCATCAATAGATTGTTTAGTTTCCAAGTTTTTGGAGGAAGATGTGAGTTTCTGTTGGAATTGATATCTAATTTATTCCGCTGTGGTCTGAAAAGGTACATGGTATGATTTCTATTTTTTTGAATTTGTTTAGATCTGTTTTGTGGCCTAGGATGTGGTCAATTTTAGAGAAAGTTCCATGAGCTGATGAGAAGAATGTATATTCAGTGTTATTTGGGTGGAGTGTTCTGTAGATATCTGTTAGGCCCAAATGTTCTAGAGTCCTGTTTAGGTCTTTTATTTCTCTATTTACTTTTTGTTTGGAGGATCTGTCCAGTTCCGTCAGTGGGGTGTTGAAGTCCCCTGCAATTATGGCATTCCTGCTTATTATGTTGTCTAGATCTAGCAGCATTTGTTTTATGTACCTGGGTGCTCCTGTGTTGGGTGCATAAATGTTTAGGATTGTTAAATCCTCTTGTGAAATTTTTCCCTTCACCACTATATAGTGTCCATTTTTGTCCTTCTTTACTTTTATTGCTTTAAAGTTGATGTCATCTGAAATGAGGATGGCTACTCCAGATTTCTTTTGGTTTCCATTAGCCTGAAAAATTGTATTCCATCCTTTCACCTTGAGTCTGAATGCGTCTGTGTGTGTGAGGTGTGTTTCCTGAAGACAACAGATACTTGGTTTGTATTTTTTAATCCATTCAGCCAGCCTATGTCTCTTCAATGGGCAGTTCAAGCCATTTACATTTATTGAGAGAATTGATATTTGGGGTAAATTTCTGATTATTCTGTTGGGTGGTATCTTTTGTTTACCTCTTGCGTCATTGTGGAGTCTGGTTTCTGGGGTTTAGCCTTTGCATAATTTTACATAGGTGGGTGTCTGTTGCGCTGGTTAGTGTATAATGCAGGTCTAAGCATTTCTTGCAAGGCCGGTCTGGATTTCACAAATTCTATCAGTGATTGCTTATCTGGAAAGGTCTTAATTTCTCCCTCATATAAGAAGCTTAGTTTGGCAGGATACAGAATTCTGGGTTGACCTTTGTTTTGTTTTAGGAGATTGATGATGTCTCCCCATTCCCTTCTGGCTTGTAAGGTTTCAGTTGAGAAATCTGCAGTTAATCTGATGGGTTTCCCTTTGTAGGTTACCTCCTTTTTTGTCTTACAGCTCTGAGGAGTGCCTCTTTTGTGTTTACTTTGGTCAGTCTAATAATTATGTGGCGTGGTGAATGCCTTTTCACGTTGACTCTCCCAGGAGTCCTATGTGCTTCTTGTACTTGGATGTCGAGATTTCTGGCTAAGCCATGGAAATTTTCCTCTATTATTCCTTCAAATAAATTTTCCAGCCCATGCAAATTTTCTTCCTCTCCCTCAGGGATACCTATTATCCTTATGTTTGGCCTCTTTACATAATCCCACATTTCTTGTATGCTTTTTTCCTGTCTCTTGTTTTTGTGTTCTTTCTCTTCAGCTGATTTATTTAGTGCATAGAAGCTGTCTTCTAGCTCTGAAATTCTTTCCTCTGCATGGTCCAGCCTATTCTTAAGGCTTTCCACTGTGTTTTGTAGATCCTTGAATGCTTCTTTCATTTCTAGGATTTCTATTTGATTTTTCCGTAATATTTCTATTTCTTTGGAGAATTTTTCATTCATTTCTTGCATTTTTCTTGTGGTTTCTTTGTGCTGGGATTCAATTTTCTCTTGAATTTCATTGAGCTTTCTTATAATCCATAAACGAAATTCCTCTTCTGTCATTCTACCCATTTCATTTGGATTGGTATCCATTGCTGAGGAACTGATAATTTCTTTTGGGGGTGACTTTTCACTCTGATTTTTCATGTTCCCTGAGTTCTTTCGCTGGTTTTTTCTCATCTGGTCTCTTGGTCGAGAGCTGGGGGTGTTAGAGCTAGTTTATGGCCCTGTCACCAGGCCCACAATTATTTTTCCTTGGCAAAGCCAGGGAGAGAAGTAGTGGCCTGTATTGCCTTAGGTGTATTTTAGCAAGTTTGTTGGATCTTGAGTTAACTCTGACCTGTGGTCTTCTCCTCTTCCCAGTGGAGTGTGGTGAGAATGACCTCCCAGCGTGGGCTCTGAGCTAATGGATTGTACTTGAGAATATGAGTCCTCCGCTCTCTATTAGCTAGGTATTCTGTTATGTCCGTAGCAGACTCTGATTCCCCAGTTGGGGTATGCGAAAGCCCTGTGCTTTGGGAGGGGTCTTGTAGCTCCTAGGGGTTACTTTGACCCTGCTCTTCCTGAGGTTCTGGTAGAAACACAATTTCCTTTGGCTGCAGTGTGAGAGCTGAGTTGGGAAAATTTTACACAGCTCAGAGGTTGCTCATCTAGCCACGTGTGGCTGCCCTTCTGAGGTGTGTCTCTGCGTGAAACTGATTGATAGGGGGATCTCCAATTGTGTATCCCTTTTCCACCACTAGACCTCAAGGCGAGGCAGGTGGCCGTCTCTATCCCCAGCAGTCTCCACCGGGGGGATGTTCCCACGGGGAGGGGGGAGTAGTGGCAGCTGGAAGCACTCTTGGGTGGCGCGAAATTCCCTATTGAAGTGGGCAGGATTATGGGGAGCTGCTCTGGTTCAGCCTGTGGCTCTTGAGGTATTTGGTTGTCATGGGAACCAGCAGTTATACCAAATGAGTCACTATGGCCAGCAACCTTCAAAATGAGCGATCTCTGGGGTACAGGAGGGCTGGGACCTGAGGGGCGGGCACTAGGACCGACACGGAGCGGAGTTGTCGGAGGCCAGAGCCGGGGTAGCAGAACCAGATGGACGAGCTGCAAACTGTTTCCAATACTCAAAGGTCCCACCTCTACAGTTCCGGGATCTCGTCCCACCTGGAACCCACGGATGCAGCTGTCCCTGGCCACCACAGGCAAAGCCTGTCTCGCCCCAGCGGATGAGCCCTGGGCCGGGGCGGGGCGGAGCTAGAGACGCGGCTCACGGCTCCGCGCGGGCGGCTGTAAAGATGGCGGCCGCCGCCAGCCTGGCGCACAGCCGGGCTCCGATCGCGCCGGGAGCGCAGTTTTTCTCCGCCGGTAGTTGTAAGCAACCTCTAAGGGCGCGTCCCGCTCTCCGATAAACTCCTGGGCCCAGTCCCGCTGACTTCTAGTGGCACAGTGCCGGCCTGCGGGTTCCCGCGCACTGTCCCGGGAAGCTGAATCTCGGTCCCCGCCCAGTTCCTCTCCAGCCCTCGGCAGTCTCTGTATATTGCAGCTGCGAGTTGTGTCTGGCTCTGGCACCTTCCTTCTCTCCACAGGGCTCGCCGGCCCGAGCAACTGCTCTGTCCCAACTCTGGGCTTGTCCCTGACTGCGTGTATGGGGAGGCGTGTAACCGCTTGGGGGGCAGGTCGCGCCGCGCCGACCTGGCGAGTGCGTCCCTCCCGCGCTCTGGGCTCTATTGTGCTCCGCGCGCCCTCCGATCTTTGTGAAAATTTTGTACCTGTTTTCTTGGGCTGGGCGTTCGGCGTTGTTTCTCTGTCATTCGCAATGCTGTTTTTGGAGTGAGTGGTCCGTGTTCGCCGGCAGCCGCTGGCGTTCTTCACCTCCTTTCCTGAGAGCGGTATGGTGGGAGGACCCTATCACACCGCCATTTCTAAAACTCAAGAAGTCCTATTTTTAATTTACAAAGGAATTGTTTACTTAATGTGGACCCATATATTTCCAATCACTCTGTTAAAAATATAATAAAAATTCATCCAACTCCACAACATGAGCTAAATCAGTTTGTCTACACAATATTACAAGACTTTCAGGATAAGGATTGTGCACTCTTTATTATTGAATTGTTCCTGAGAATGAGGATATGATTTTAAAAGCAATAGAGATGAAGAAAGTAAGTTTTATATCATTTGAAATGAGATGCCTAAATCTATTTGACGTAGATTTTTACCTGCGTCTAACTTATCTTAAGTGGTTTATAAATTTGCTTCTCTGTTCTCACCCTTCTGGTCCCTTCTTAGGTTCAGTAAAAAATAGACTTTGCATTAATCAATAAATCCTTCCATATCTCTAAAGCCCATTCTATCTACCTAGTCTTGCCTTTAATTAATGACATGCTAGACCTAAAGGAAACAAAAGGTGCAATTTTTAGTAACTTTACTACCTTTTTTTCTCTTGCTCCTCCTTCCCGTCGAAAGATAACAATGACATGAAATAGCCACTTGACTTACTGTGCAAGAGCTGGAGGAATAATTCAGAGAAAGCCGAAAGGATATTTACTTAAATTTTTTGTTAAATAGTATTGATTATGCGAGCCAGGGACTAGAAGATAATGAGGTAAGAGATTATTTTCTGTTCACCATATATGAAGGAGGTTTTCTTGTACTCCAACTCTGGAGTTAGGGCCATCTAGGCCTGAATCGAAGTAGGTTCAGCTGCAATTGATAAAAGCCACCAACCGTTACATCTAGAAATGAACTGGCAGTAGAGGTGGTAGGTTTTATGTATCTGTCACTCCCAATATACTGCAAATTTCTGAGGGTCAGGTATTCTGTCTGCTTCTCGTTTATATACCTACCCACCTTACACTGGACCTAAGATAATAAATAAGTTAATGGAAAAATGGTAACCAAGAATGCAAACCTCACTTAAATGGCAAACTTTAAATCTGTACCAAGTGGAAAAGACAAATTTTATTTATGCCCCAATAATCATACTTGGTGGGGGCGGGAGAAACTTGCTATAAATTAAGTCAAATGCTATTGTACTCACTGTATCCCCATCATATCCATAAAAATATATAAAGCATTTTTTCAATATAAAAAGGAAGTCATGAATCATAAAATCAGACACTCAGGGCTGGAAGTAGGTCAGATGGACCATCATAACAATCTTCCATCAGATACACAAACTCTTGTGAATTTAGTGTCCATTGGGCCTTCGCTGCTTTTCAAAGCAATCAAATCCAATGTTATAACTAAGTCCTATCTTTTATGTTTGCTTTTAAAAATCTGTTTTCTATGTTTTCTATCCATTGACTCTAATTCTGACCTGTGGGGGACATACAGAACTGATGCCTCATCTATGACAGCCTGTTTCTCTCCCCCATCTCCTTAAATGCTTGTGTTTCACAGGCCTCCAGATGTCATAATTTTTTTTAATATGCTCCTTTGTACATATCTTCATGTAGGCTCATGGTTTCAATTATCTTTCACAACATGATGCAACTTCCATGTCTCTCAATTAGATGCTCTATTAACAACCAAATCATATTTCCATTGCCAGGTGAATTTCATGTGAATTCCAAGAAACCTCACACTTTTTCTCACTAAATGCTGGACCCATCAGCTTCTCCTTCAACCTACACCTGTTCTATATTCTCTGTTACATATTTTACAGTTCAGTAAAATGTTCGTATCTGAAGTTAAAATTGAACTCTGGCCTGTAGGCCATTTATAAAAATTTTGCTACACGGCTTTATTCATTTTGGGGGTTTGTATGCCATACTTAAACTTATAATATATAAAGTAATGTATCTATATATGCATAATATATGAGTGGACCACCTTAAAAGAGTCTTTCACAAATTTAATAAGAGCAACAACTACAAAAGGGAATAAAGATCTATAAATAGAAAGTTTGTCTTCAAGGAATCTTTATTCTTAAATATAACAATCCATTAAATGTTTAGGTTTTTAATCATTAATTAATTTTTTAATTGACAAATGAAAAATAGTTTACATGTTTTGAAATATTTATTCATTGTGGAATGGCTCATAACATATGCATTACCTCATGCACTCATTATTTCTTGACTTAAAATTGACTTTTTTAGCGATGGTCAAGACTACAATACATTGTTATTTACTATAGTCGCCATGTTGTACCATAGAGTTCTTGAACTTATTCCTCCCATTTAGCTGAAGTTTTATATCCTTTGACCAGCAACTCCCCAATCCCCTAAATCTATTGGGTTTAAAATAATTGCGGGACAGCATATTTCACAGTGCCAAAGTATCACCCCCAGAGATTATTTGCTAACTGCAAAGAGAAAAATATACTTTTATAATGAATAGATCAGGCAGTTGCCACTTTATCTCAGTAATCAAACAGCATCAGCAATAGCAGGTGACTATGATTGGGAAGACAATGGTGTGGTGTAATTTAAAGTATCAATTATAAAATCTCCCTGCAAACAATGCTTGACCTGAATTCAATCAAGGCTTAAGACCCAACTTAAAGTTTATAGAAAAAAATAATATATTAAGTTTTTAGGGTACACATGTAGAACAATTAAGGAGTGAGGTTTCATATATCTCTAACTTACTTTCAAATGAAAGTAAGAAAGATATTAAAAAAAGAATATCTTGAGAGAAATAACTAAAGTAAATATGGTATGATATTACCAATCACTCAATCTATTATGAAAAATATTCAAAAAATTTAAAGGATGGTGGATGATATTTGAGTGGTCTAAAGCCTTCTTTATTATATGCATTATATGCAATGATGTTTCTCTTTCACTGGTGATATGATTAAAAGAGCTTATATTATTTTTGTAGTACAAAGGTTCATATTTCTACTAGCATTCAACCCATATTTCTCTAAATTGTTTGTCTTACCATGGCAGCCAATGCTATACTCCAGAAATGTAGAGGCCTAAGAGAAAAGCCTGTGGTTTAAATTCAGAGTTTTATTTATTTATTTTTAATTTTTAAATCGGGATTATAATTTATAGCTCAAAACATTAGGGTTTTTAACCTTATCCTTCCTTTCTGTTATATTCAGTTATGTAAATGTTCATTAAACATAAAAGCATCTTCCTTTTGCCCTACTGTAAAGTGTCAAGCTAGTTGCTTTATAGATTTGCATTATCACTGTGGGGAGCTTTGGCATTAATTGACATTTTAAAGATGACCATTAATAAAAGATTAGGGAAAAGCAAATGAATATAAACTACTATCAATATGAGAATTGTGTTCTACAAATTGGATCAATTCTCATTGATTCTTTCCTAGTAATCAAGAGGAATGCAGGGAATGGGTACTTTAAATGGAGTACTGAGAACATTTAATTAGAAACCTAGGCAATGAATTACAAAATTAAGTACAAAAAACTATATTTGTGAAGCTTTAAATTTATGTCACAAAGCTGCATGATCAAACTAAAGCTAAATTCAAATTTCTGCTTTAATAGTGTGTGGTTAAAATCATTTTAAATGTACATTATTATTTGTCCTATTCTTTTGAACTGGGAATAAGGGGAGAAATATGAGTTATGTTATAGACATGAAGAGGAAACAAATCAGTAGGTGCTTTGAGGCAGTACCTATTTAAGAAAAATTAGTGAATGAAGCAAATAAGAAAATTCATTTACAATAGTACTGAATGACTTTTGAAGAAATCTTTATTCTATGAACCATTAAATATAACATGTATCCCGTTAAAAATTGTGATGCTAAATGTTGAATATACTAATTTTTAAAGCAGCAATGGGGTAACAGAAAACAATGTGTTACAACCATCTCCAGCTTTGCTATTATAAGAGAAACTAAGATTGCTTCCTTATGTTTCGTTCACAGATAGAAGACACACGATTATAATGACCCAAGCGAATAATGATTGTTAGAAATTATGTTTAGACAAAATAAAGCAAAATGTTAAAATTGATGTAAAATATGCATTCAAATAAAATTTTTAGTGACTGGCTGATTCTTTCAAAGTTTGAAAGCTTTGTCTTCTAACACTGTTGAGAAGAGAGAAAAAAAATCAGAGTGGTTTGCTATTTGTCTAAACTAAAATGACCTTAATGATACAGTAGGTAATTTTAACCTGTGGCCTGAGATACTAGTATTGCATTAAAGTAAAAAACAGATTTCATATAATGCTCTCAAAATATACATCACTGCCTTTTCTCATTTTCTGGTTTAGGTGACTAGATAATTGGATAAATCAAATGTAAAGAAAAGGAAGGAAAAACTGTACTGATTATAATCACAAATAATATTTATATCATGCTTTAGTTTATTTAACATAACATACCATTTTATATGCATATATATGTTCTTATGTAATTTTTAAAGTTCTATCATGATCATAACCATAATCATCATCACCATCATCACGTTTCTCCTTAATGTTCCATTTTTGAGATGCTGAAACTAAAGCTAAGAGAAGTTCTTTGGCCTTAGTCATGCGACTAGTAAATAGTGGATTTGAAATTTGATTTCACATGATTTCTGACTTCAAAACACTCCTCTTTTCACCATACCCCATGGCCTCTCTTTACTCATCAATCTAATTCTCGGAACTAGATGGAATTTCAATAGCATATAAACAATGTGCCGCCAGGTTAGTGATTATTTTCTAGTCACTGAACAATAAGATTGGATAATTTCACAAATCTATTTCTGAGCTCCATTAAGCATATCACCAGGGCTTCTTCACTGTCTCCTTTTATAGACAAGACAAAATAAAGTATTTAATAAGGTAGTCTAGTAAGTTGTGTTTAAGCAAGAAATACATACCAAAATATAATTAAAATAGGGGTTATTTTAAAGCATACCGTAACTTATTGTTGATTATAGTGACTTTGTTGTGCTATCAAATATTTTTCATTCTATCTCACTATGTAACTGTATTTTTGCATCCATTAACCATCCCCACTCTATCCCCTCCTCCCAGCTACGCTTCCCAGCCTCTGGTAGCCATCATTCTACTCTCTGTCTCCATGAGATCAATTGTTTTTAATATTTAGCTCAAAAAGCATAAGGCTTTGCCCACAATATTTTTAAATATGTTGATTTGAGGAACAAACTACTGAAAAAAATCAAAATAAATTCAGATTCTTTTTTTGACAATTATTTTTTTAAATTATTCTTCAACAACAAAGATGCATCTTTTGGCATAAGCTTAAGGGTGCTTAAGACAGGGCCATGTCTTACTCATCTTCATATACCTAGCCCTAGCACAGTGTTTAAGAACACAGAGTAGGCAATCAGTACATTTTTGTTGAATGATTGAAAGAAACATTGGGGCATAGTTTTGCTGGAGTCAAGAGTTTAAGTTTAGTTGAGTAAAAGTTAAGATGTAGATAACTTTTCTCAATGAATGAATATGAATTATTTCCTTACTTGTGATGTTCTTATATATTTATCTGCCTAAAATATTATAATCACTATAAATATAATTCATAACTGCAGTATGGTAAATTACTATTTCTGATAGAATAACATATTTTTCCCTCTCCCAACTGTGTAAATATAAACTCTAAAAAATAGAATCTTGTTTAACTTAATTCAGGTGAGGATTTTATTGGTGCGAGTTTTCCTTCTCGCATGTTAAAAGGGGATGATTGACAGACTGGATGTAAAGGAAAGTATAATAAATAGTGATAATATTCAAAAGTTAAAGAAATTGTAATGTGAATAAACAAGGAAAGGTATTTAAATATTGCCAGATAAGTGAATTGTATTTTGGTTCTATGAACTCCCTCTGATTTGAGTAATTTCAGATATAGACACATAGATGTAAATATGGATATAGCCTGATTTGAATTAATGGGATACATTTTTCTGAGAGGCTGCTCTTGAAATTGAAGTGATATGACACCATTTTGGAATTAATATTTGGTTTGTCAATATTACATTCTGTTTTTGAATTTCTAAAAGTGTTACAATTCCGAAAAAAGTGGTAGAGTAACTACACAATTTTCTCAAGTACAATTTTGCTTAAGTTAATCCAGCTATACCAAGCTAATGAAATATGACCAAATAACAAACACCTAACACATTTGGAGCAAAAACATTAATAACAAGATGATGTATATATACCAATTCTATTAGCATAAAATATACTACTGAAATGTTAGTAAGGTAAATGCATTAATAGATAAATCTGTGAATCAGAAGAATACAAATGCCACAGAAGAAGCTTTTTAACTAATTTAAATCCAACTTAATTTGACAAAACAAGATAGAGTACCTTCTGTATGGAAATTATTCTATTGATGGAGAAATGCTCATCATTTTAAGACCATTTGTTTCCAGATCTCTTTTGGTGGAAACCCTGACAAAGCAGAACTCTTAAAGTAAATGGGAAAATTATACTTCAACATGACAACATGTTTTTTTCTTTGATGTCTGAATGTTTGGTCTAAGAAATTCCTGGAGGTTTTCATGGAAATAATAACTGACGACTACTCCTTTATATAATTAGAAACTAAGCCAATTGTCCAGTTGAGGTCTGCATTTATTCAAAATCCTCAAGCCAAATCCTCAGTAATATCTGATATGACAGATACCTTGGTAGGATGGAATTTAATCTGCAGAGATTTGCTGCCTTAAACTTTATCTGTGAGAGTTAATATCCGGTCTATTTTAATAGTATTTCTGGCTCTCTCCGTGTATTGACTTTTTTTGTTATTCTCTCCACCCACTTTGCCCTGGTATTCAAAGGCTTTTCTTTTATTGTGCTTAGCATCTGCTACTGTTCCACTCCCTTCCAGTCAAAGCATACGGTAACTTCAACACAGACTAATTAAATGGGGCTTGAGGTTAGTTAACAGGTGGTGTCCCAGCTGCCTGGTAGTACGGACAAATACATCTTGCATTTTATGGTGCAGAAATAGCACAATAGTAATACCTAAATTAATAGAGCCTCCTTTCATAGCATTAAAATGATGAGGGGAAAAAGGAAGAAATAGGATCATTCTTCTTTTGTATAGGTAGAAATCTGGGTTTGGGGTATGGTGATCACATCTAAGATTCTGAATAAAAACTGAGATCTCCTTACCCTTTAACCAGTGCGCTTTTCTCATCATAGAATATGTAAATTTATTACCACTTCCCCCAGGTATGTTAATAAACCATGTTTATAATCACTGCTGCTAGTTACCATGTTGAATGACATTCATGTAAGGTCCACATGATTTGTTGAATTCAGTCAAAATATGAAATTACTTACTTGGCATTTTGGAATCACTATAACTAAGTATATATTATTATTTATTTATTTAATCAATATAATATAATGTTTAAGAGTCACTAGCTAACCCTGTGACTTTGGACAAGTTTTCTTCATCTGTAAAATATTTTAATATTTATCTTATTGGCCTCAGTTTCTTCATCTATAAAGTGTGAAACTAATAGTATCTGTTTTGCAGGAGTGTTGTGAGGATTAAATAAGCAAATATTTGTAAAGATTTTATAGTCCTAGACACTTAGTAAGAAGTCAGTAAATGTTTGCTATTATTATGATCCAAATTAGAAATCAATCAATTTAAAAGTATCATTTAGTAATTTTTAATGAACAAAATCCTACATATCTGCCTCTTGAAATCAGAAAAGACATACACTATTTCTCTTTTAATTTTTGCCAATTGGAAGTTTATATAGGCAAAAAAGTGAGTAAGGTATTACAGAGAAAATTCAGAGAAAAATGTATTTTGAAACTTTTCATTTTTGTCTGTTTCCTCACATCTTCACCAATGAATTTCTTCAGCACTCATTTACAAGAAATACCCCACTGAATCTGTATTTCCATATAGACAGTATGTCATCCCTATGGCAGACTCCTTGAACTGCAGAACTTAGTTTGCCTAATTGCCTGGTTGCTTTGTGCTGACAAAGATGAATTCACTGAATTATATTTCTTCAGAAGAAAAAGCACTTGATATTAAAATTACTCTACAGATTTCTTCACTATTAGGAGAAAACATTTTTTTCCTTGCCTAGTGATATTTCAACATCTGCCCAACTTCTTTTGCTGTGTCCTTTAGAAGGATAGAAACTATGCTTGGTGCCTTGGAGGGAGCCAGGGAAAGTCTGAAGCATCTGCAAGTTGAGCCCCTGGTCACATGGCAACTGCCAGTTCCTCCCCACCTGCCCTCCGTCAAGTGTCCTGTGAGTCCTGCCTGCCATCCATCCGCGACCGTTAAGGGCATCTCTAAGGCTGCATTCACTCAACTGCTAAAGGGACAAATTTCCTCTACAGTCTCTTCATTGTCTGCCTTTTCTAACCACAGTCACGGTTTTGCACTCTTCATTCTAATTGTGCTTTTGATTATTGGGGTCATTTTATTCCTTCAGCTTTCCTAAAGGTCACAGGGATTAGCTGTGTCCAATCGAGGACCAGAGAAGCAGTCGAGGCTTACCCCCATTCATCTGCTTCCATTGATTTCCCTCAGTCTAGAGTGGCAATGGTGGTTACATTTTTTTCTCTATTTTTTTAAAACTCTCATTTGATATTTTCATTGCACCCTCTCCCACTTCTTGGAGGAAGGCTGTTTGTAACAATTGTTATGGCACAAATGGTTTCACAGACGCAAATTCTCTCAGGTAGGACACTGGTGATCAGATGAGCTTGCACTTGATTCTTCTTCCCCTTACTATTTCAGTATACTTGGGTCACAGCCATTGGATATTTCCATTTTATAATGTCAAACTGTATTTTAAAACAACATTCCCTTTCCTTTCTAATTCAGTTTAATTAATTATACACATATATATTACCTATATACTATTTATTATAGTACCTATATACTATTTATTATAATTATACATACTATATATAACATATAGGCTATTTTTTTTTCCATTTTATTTTTTCACTCTGCTGATACCCAGACTTACAGTTGCGTTTTTTAGTGGGGAAATTTGCCAGCCTTTATTCTCACAAGTACTTTTACAGGGAGATGGTATGTTTCACTTACAAATGTTTTTCCAAAAGAGACATTCTTCTTGTAAATTAATGGAAATCTGTGAAGCTGAAGACAATAAAAGTAGCTATTTCTCTATTTCAAAATATTAAGGGGGTACAAATGTTTTGTTACTTGGATAGCTTTTATAATGCTTGAGTCAGGGTTATTAGTGTGCCCGTCACCCAGATAGTGTTCATTGTATCTATTTCCAAGGAATGTGCATATGTGTGTGCATGCAGAGGGAGTGAGGGTCCTGAACAATAAACACCCCAAATAACTCCAAAAACCTTAACACAGTGATCCCCAACTTTTTTGGCACCAGGGACTGGTTTCATGGAAGACAATTTTTCCACGCATGGGGTGGGAGGGATGGTTTTGGAATGATTCAAGTGCATTACATTTATTGTGCAGTCAAACCTCTCTGTTAGTGATAATCTGTATTTGCAGCTGCTCCCCAGTGCTAGAATCACCACCTCAGCTCCACCTCAGATCATCAGGCATTAGATTCTCATAGGAGCACGCAACCTAGATCCCTCGCATGTGCAGTTTATAGCAGGGTTTGTGTTCCTGTGAGAATCTAATGCTGCCACTGATCTGACAGGAGGCGGAGCTTATGCAGTGATGCCAGCAATGGAGAGCGGCTGTAAACACAGATGAAGCTCCATGCTCCATGCCGCTCACCTCCTACTGTGCAGTACACTTTCCTAATAGGCCATGGACCTGTACCAACCTGTGGCCTGGGGGTTGGGAAATGCAGCCTTAAAAGACATTAGTCTGTTTATATAATTATTCATATTCAAGTGATAGTAGGGACAGTTTATTATGTAAAAATATTTTCTGGGCACCAATGCTCTTGGCTGATGAAGAAGTCCATTCATTACTCATGGTCAACAGTTTAAAACACAGTAAGAGGCAGTCTTCAGTAGATTTTTCTTCTTCTAGGAATCAAGTGAGAACTGACTTTCTAGTTGGTGAGATTATCTGTGTGGCTCAGAAGGAAGATGTGATGAACTATTTATTGCTTATTTATTACATAATATGGCCTTATTAGCAGAAATGCATTTCAAAAACTATACTGCACATTGAAATGTGAAGATATTGCACCAACTAATTCCTCCTTCTGAGTTTCTGCTTTATAATTCACAATACACTTATTCATAGTACATGTAGAAATATGCTCATTTGTAGATTCAGTGGCCTCTGTAATATCGCCTCATTTAACTTTTTCAAACTTAATTCTTAAGACTTTCCATAAGTGTTTAGAGTGGAAACAGCCTAGGTGACTAGCAAATATAAGATTTTTGTTGCCAGTGATGCAGCTCCTGTGTGGATATTTCTGGTCAGCATACATATTGGAAATGGATGAAGGTCTTAATATAGTAACTAATACTCTTTCCATTAGGATTTTTGACCACTTTTTACATAGAGGTCAGAATTCTTAAAGAAATACATTTTCCCACAAAATGGGAAAGGGAATTGAAGTTTATAGATATGGAATAAAAATCTGATGAGTCCTATGTATTACCAGAATTATAGTAACTATGCATGAATATTTTAGAGAAATATTATAGCAATCATAAATAAGTACTTTTAACTCTTGTTGAAGGAGAAAAATAACAAAGGAAAATCTCTATAATCTGTATTCTGCAAAATTTAACGTTTGAAAATACCTTTAGACTGCAATATAAACCTTAAAACCATAATATTGGAGTGATAAATGGTCAGAAGATTGGTTACTATATTTAACAAATGGCCGCTCAGATGCGCATTTGTTTTAAATTAATGTAAATAAATCAAACATGAGAATGTGTACATTTATTATTAGATTTTCTGGGATAAAACTAAACTATTTGTTAATGTTAGTATAAAAACTTTATTTTTGGAATGTGTATTTGAATGCTTCAATATGATTCTAAAAATTACCTGACAACCTAACACCTGGTAACCAAAATTGCCAAAAAAATATAAATCTTCCATCAGCTGTAAAACTGTTTGCTTACCTATGATTGTATAACTTCTAAGTAAAAAAAGAAATCCAATTGTGTATAATTTTGGCACAAACAAATAAGCATAAAACACAATAGTGGATGAGATAACAACAGAAAATGAAAAATGTTTCAAAGTATTTACGCAGTGCAGGTAGTTGACTGATAATTACAAAAATGATAACAACACATTGTATTTCACAATAAGAGAATAAAGATATTATTGTTAAACTTTCCAATGTGTACTTAATTTACTATGCCATTAAATTCTGTTATATATTCTATGTATAAATATACTGTGTTCAGAAGGCTATTAAATCATAACAAAATTCATCCTGAATCATGTGATAAAAACTTAAAGCCCTGCTGCATTTGCTGGTAGAGTCTGAGAAACTTGGAGGCTCTAATTTCATGTTCAGTAGCTGTTTTTTTAATTAAAATTTTAATTTTGAGATAATTTTAGGTTCATATGCATAATACAGGAAGATCTATTGTACTTTTTGTCAAGTTTCCCTCAGTGGTAACATCTTGGAAATCTATAGTACAATAGCATAAACAGGATATTGATATTGATATAAACAAGATAATTAGCTTTTCCTTCACTAAGCAGGTCCTTCATGCTGCCCTTTTGTAGTTCTATATACTTTTCTCCCACCCACCCCACTAGTCTGTTCTCCATAGCTATAATGTTGTCATTTTTATAATGTTCTATAAATGAAATCATATCATATGTAACTTTTTGAGAATGACTTTTTTCTCTCAGCATAATTCTCTAAAGGTTCTTCTAGGTTGTTGCAAGTTTCAAGAGTTCACTTTTTTAGTTGCTGTGTACTATTCCGTAATATGAATGTACTACAGGTTACTTAGCCATTGACGTATTGACATATACTTGGGTTGTGTCCAGTTTTTGCCTGTTATGAATAAAGCTGCTATAAACATTTGTATGCAGGCTTTAGTATTAAACATGGGTTTGAATTTCTCTAGGATAAACGCCTAGGAATGCAACTGCTGGGGCATATGGTAGTTAATGTTTAGTTTTTTAGGGAACTGCCAAATGGTTTTCCAGAGTGTCTCACAATCAGCCAATCAAATTTTAAAAGGGATGCATGTATTCACGTGGAAGAAATGTTTCCGTGGCATTAGGATTATGTTAAAGTTAAACCTCCAACAGCTCTTTCCTCTCCTCCCTTCCCTTCTCTCCTCTCCCTTTTCCTCTCTTCCCCTTCCTCTAGATTTTTCCTTCCTTCCTTCCTTCCTTCCTTCCTCCCTTCCTCCCTTCCTCCCTTCTTTCCTCTCTCCATATATGTTTAGGAAATTTTGATAGAAGGCATGAACTCTATGAACCTAATCTGAGGTAAAGAAAGTTAAATAATACTACAGCTTTGTAGACCCGTTAAAAACAGTGAAATTGGTTTTATTAGTTTTGTAGACTTTTTAACATTTAATAATATCATCTTATTCTTCTTATATTAAGAAGAAAAATACATAATTGATATTTAAAACAAAGAAAATGCAGAATAATCTTTTTGGTTTCCTTTTTCTATTGATAGTGATGAACTAAAAGCTAAAGATAAATATCCTTTATGTATAAAAAATCATAAGACAGAAATTTATGTTGCTACTATGAACAGCAATCTATCTTGTTAGAGAAAAAAATTAATATCTTGTAGGTTATTATGCAGTACAGAATAAAGTATGTTTGGAACCATATGACACAACCAAAAGATTTGCATTCCAAGCTAGTGTATAACTGTAGCTAAAGGCCTGAAAAAAACTGCCTACATGAAATTATGTTCTACAAAAAAGCTTACTGCTTTTGTACATCCTAGATATTTTCACATATATTAAAATGTGTTATTGTATTACTTTACCGCAAATGATCAAATTGGTTTGGTTTGTCATCATGAAGCTGTAACAACCAGTTGTTGATATTTTTTCACAAATCAATTGTTAAAAGATACAGGCAAATTTACATTGACAAGGAGAATAACAAAACCTCAGGCAATTCACTATAAAAGCAAATACAGGAGCAATAGGTAGTCTTCAAAAATAGATAAAGATCATTTATAATCTCAAGCTTTTACATTTATGGGATCAATGAGAGCCGAAGGAAAATTTCTGATGCCAGAAATATATACATAAAATACTCATCCCATTTAAAAAACTGCATTATTTAATTTTTTAATGTGAAATCTAAAAAGAATATAGAATTTCTTATCATGCCAAAGGTGATCATTTGAAATGAATATATTTACCATACTTGAAAAATCTTGTTATAAGATTTTATAACAAACATTATTTCAACTAATAAATGGAGCTACTACCATAAAAGATGATGTAAGAAAAAATTGTTGCCCAACTGACCTGATCAATTTCTGCGAAAGAGATTGAAAGACTATTGATGGGGGTCAGACAGTGGATTGTCCTGAATTTAAACCACAACCTTTTATTCAATAAACTCTGACAGCTTGGGAGATAAAGTTCAGGTCACACTGGCATTATTTCTCTCACAGCTTGATAAAATAAAATAAAGCACAGTGTAACAAAACAAAATAAAATAAAACGACCCCCTTCATTGTGTTCTTTGAGTGAAATCGGTGATTACTGAGACAAATGTATGTGGGTAATTCTACTGTAGATGATGTGATTAGAGATTATTTAATTGGTAAGAAATAATAGTTGGTGAAGTATTTGAGAATACTTCAAATGCATAAGTACATATTAAAGATAGAGAAAGAAGAAGCAGCCTAGTTAAATAAATTGCCTGAAAAATTTTTCATACACAATTTCTATTTCTAAAATAATAAACATTTATTTCAAATACCAATGAAAGCATTTGCTTTAAAAGCAGTCTTAAATGTACAAAGGCAGTAATGTCACAGAGCTTGGAATTGACCCCACCCCCACTTCGACGGTCCACCTGTCATCAGTCACCTTTCAAAAGGGGTTCATGAGTGGATGTTTAGGGCATCAGGCTAAGTCCCACGGGAATAAAGATGGTGAAGAATAAACCACTGAAAACTTTTAGGAAAGTAAATGGTCCATAAAAATAGAGCCCATTAATTCTAAGAACTATATTGATTTCTTGTCATTTTTGTGAACATAATTGCAGAAAAATATGTTTATTATTATACATTTGTAGAGCTAAATATAGGATGTCAGATATAGGAATATAAAAAACATATACCCAATGTCGATGTATATACATGTACTTGTGTGTATATACACATACATATGCATATGTATCCTGGACTTGTAAGAAGTATGCAGTTACATTATCAACAGAAAATATTATTTTAAGATGAATTTTTCATTGTTATTATTTTTATACTGTCATTCAGGGCTGTCCAGAATTAAATATATGCTACTTTATAGAACTACAATGAAAATTAACAACAGAAAAAAAATATGAAGAGTACTGAAAGAAATAAGAACATCAAAAGAAATAGTTGAAAATGTCTAGCATCAACTATCTAAAGAAGTTAACGTAGACTGTAGTGGATTCTGATTATTTAAGGGTAGAAAAAGGAATGAAGTGGCCAGTTTTCTTGAATTCAGGGAAAAGAGAGATTGATCTAGGCAGAAGGAAATGGTGAAAATTTTTTTTTAATAATTGCTTTAGTTAAAATTTACATAGAGTATGGATGTTTCTAAAATGTAGGAAAATATAGAAGTTGGTTTTAGAAAGAAATGCAAATGAATATTTACATATCCATAGAAAACAGCATAAAAGTATTTCTGATCAAAACTAGATAGTTGCACAGTATAAATATTCTGAATTTACTTTTCAAATAACAAGTAAAGGTAGCACTGAAAATTTGATTTTAAATTCTAATCTCTTCATTTTTAGAGGAGGTAACTCTATACCACCTGTCCAGTAGCAACTTAAAATGAATGTAGTTGACGGATAATAATTGGTTCAACTGTGGGTCAAAGGCTGATATTACTCTGTCTTGAATTTCTAGCTATGCCTGTCTGAGAGATATACTTTGCCAATGACAAAACTCAGAAAATATTTGCTATTTGGCAAAAACCAAGAAGTGTTTCTTGTGAAACTGGCTATTTTTTCATTAAAAGGACACATAAACAAACTGAGTAGGTGAGTTTTCTTTTCAGTAAATGAATCATTTTGAGGAGATCAAAGAGACTGAAAATAAGAACCAATATTCAGGCGATGTTCCCGAGGCAACCATATTCCTCATGCAGCTGCTATCCCAGCCTGAAATTAGTAGCCCAGAATTTGAGTTAAATAATCCCATCCTTCAAACGACTTTAGGAAATTGGGTGTTAGGGAGGCCAGCCAGCACCATTCAATTAAGTGGTCCTTGAACAGAAAAGTACTTTCCTTTGAATGGGGGGAAAAGTTTGATCACATTTAAGCTAATCTATCATTTATCATACCCAGTGGGTGAGATAGTTAGTGACTCTATTGATTCTTTTTGGTGCTTGATTTTATACACAGCATTTAACCAATGTGAAACTGAATATGGGATTTGTTTTCCATTTGTTATTGATGCATCTAAATTATTTTTATTTATTCCTGTAGGTATTGATTTCAAAGGGGCATTTCAAAACAGCCTTAGGTAAAACTGCATTTTAATTCTCAGATTATTTTTTTTCTTAACTTTAGGTAATTTTCCATCCTTAAAGCTAGCTTCAGAGCTCCCATTACTTTACTGAAAGGGAAAAGAGTGCTGAAAATTTGACAAAAATATTGGGCATAGACATTTAAGATATTGCTGTTTTTCTTTTCTCTTTATCTTTCCTCATCTGCCTCTGTCATATCCCCACTGTTCATTTATGTACATAGCTATAATTATTCTTTGATTCCTACCTCTTCTTTGAGGATTATATGGGCCATTTCTAGGAGCTGTCTTTACAAAAAGACAAAGAAAGAAATGCAAGCACAATGGTAACACGGAGGTTGCAAATATGGTCAAACAGCATCGTCAATGTGAAGGGGATTCTTAGTAAGAATGAGAGGAAAGACTGAAAGACTACATATGAAATGAATATTGTAACAAATAATTATTTAAAAATTAAAAAAGCCAGGCACAGTGGTAATTGCCTATTGTTGCAACTACTCAAGAGGCTGAGGATGGGTGATTGCATGAGCCCAGGAGTTTGAGGTCAGCCTGGACAACATAGTGAGACCCCATCTCTTAAAAAAAGAGAAAAGCTGTCAATAAGCTATAAGCCTGGGAGCAGAAGCAAGGTCTAAAATAGCATGACATGTGAAGAACAAAGCAAAACAATTTAGGTATCACATGATAAATAGACAAAGCTGGTTTCTGAGTTGAGTTTAATGATCCACTTTAGGCAATATATATAGTCTATTTTGAGTATCTATGTACATGTCTAATGGATTAGTAAACATAAAGTAAGTTGTTAAATCCTGCAGCTGTCTGAAGCCACCATAAAATAAAATAAAATTAAGAATCCAAACAATACCACAAAAATCAGTTCTTAACACTCATACCTATTCCTAAGAAGCTGTCACTGAAATGCTGAATTCCTAATACATACTATCTAATAAGAATAGTTATTGTAATTAGATTAGCTAGATAATGACAATGCGATCAATAATTAAAATTTAGACATAGCATGAACAAAACTTTAGAATAAAGGTGCTCAGAACAGCAAAATCAAAGATATATTCAGAGAGTAGTGTGCTGGAGTCTTATATACAGGTTCCAAGAAAGCCATTATTTCCCAGCAAATGGGATTTAACAATTGCTGGAATGCAACAAATATTCCCAACAATCTGTCCCCAACTCCATATTCATGATAATGCCTTGACAGCCTCAATGTTGGAAGTGTTTACACCATGGAAATCAGTAAACACTATAAATCAGGGCCTTTGCCCCAGAGAGCCAGTTGTTAAACATTTACCAGCATATTAGCCTTTAGATAATTACACATATATTTATTACAAACACTAGACTTAAACAACACATAATGTGAGCAAATTAGTCATCAATTTCCCTAATTCTCCAATATTCCATTGAGAAACAAAGGCTCAATGTGCATTTTATTATTTAATATCTGCATGATAGCCTTTTGTTATTGTTCTTTTGTGGTATTAATAGAGCATTTTATATGATTCCATTTTCTCTCCTTTCTTTATATCAGTTATACTTTGTAAATTTTTTTTTTTTACTTTTCTTAGTGGTTTCCCTAGAGTTTGCCATATACATTTACAACTAATCCAAGTCCACTTTTAAATAACATTACACTGCTTCACAGTAGTGCAAAACTGTATAATAATAAAATATTTCTAATTTCTCCCTCCTGTCCTTTGTACTGTCGATGTAATTCATTTCATTTATGTATAAGCATACATAAGCATACATATAGATTGATTCATTTCACTTATATATAAGCATACATAATCAAATACATTGTTGGTACTATTATTTTGAATGAACTGTTATCTGTTATACCAATTATGAACAAAAAATAAATTTTTAAATTTTAACTTCACTTATTCATTCTCTGATGTACTTGCTTTTTTCTTATTTATTTGTTTTTTAATTGACAAATGTTTTATACATTTATAGGATACAACATGATGCTTTGAAATATGTATACATTGTGGAATGTCTAAATCAAGCTAATTAACTTTCATTATCTCACACATTTATTTGTGTTGAGAAAACCCTAAATTACTCTTCCTACATCTATGTAGATCTAAGTTTCTGACCTACATCATTTTCCTTCCCTCTAAAGAACTTCTTTTAAGAATTTCTTACAAGACTGGTCTAATGGCAAGAAATTCCCTCTGTTTTTGTTTGCCTGAAAAAATATTTATCCTTCACCTTTTCAGGATAATTTTGCAATGTACAGAATTCTAAGTTGGTGAGTTTTTTTTTCTTTTAGCACTTTACATACT
This sequence comes from Daubentonia madagascariensis, assembly GCA_023783475.1. Taxonomy (NCBI): domain Eukaryota; kingdom Metazoa; phylum Chordata; class Mammalia; order Primates; family Daubentoniidae; genus Daubentonia; species Daubentonia madagascariensis. Next base: position 13,772,624 of record JAKFHU010001684.1, on the reverse strand, counting down.
TCCCTTCGCTGTCTTCTTGCTTGCATAGTATCTGAGGACAAGTTGAATATAACTCTTATCTTTGCCATTCTATAGGTAAGATGTTATATTCTCTGGCTTTTTTTCAGGATTTTTTTCTTCATCTTTGATTTTCTAAAATTTGAATATATTATTTCTAATTGCAGGAGTTTTTTTGACATTTATCCTGCTTGATGTTTTCTGAACTTCCTGGATCTGTGCTTTGGTGTCTGACATTAATTGGGGGAAATTCTCAGTCATTATTGCTTCAAATATTGCTTCTGTTCCTTCTCCTCTTGGTATTCCCATTATGCATATAATACACCTTTTGTAGTTGTCCCATAGTTCTTGGATATTCTTTCCCATTTTTTCAGTGTTTTTCCTCTTTTCTTTCCAGTTTTGTAAATTTCTACTTATATTTGTCATATCCTCAAGTTCAGAGATTCTTTCCTCAGCCATGTCCAGTCTATTGGTGAGCCCATCAAAAGCATTCATTTGTTTAAAATTGCTTTTGATCTCTAAAACAAATTTATTTTTGATACTTTCTTAGAATTTCCATATCTTTGCTTATATTATCCATCTCTTCTTACATGTTGTGTACTTTTTCCATCAGAGCCCTTAACATATTAATCATGGTTATTTCATATTCCTTGTCTAATAATTTCAACATTCCTGCCATATCTGATGCTGGTTCTGATGCTTATTTAATCTCTTTAAACTGTTATTTGCCTTGTAGTTTTTTGTTGAAATCGGATATGATATATTCAGTGAAAGGGACTCAGGTAAATAGGCCTTCAGTGGTTTGGAGGTAAGGTGTGTGGGGAGGGAAGCATTCTATAGTCCTATGGTTAGGTCTCAGTCTTTCGGTGAGCCTGTGCCACTGGACTGTAAACTTCACCAGTGCTTCTCAGTCATTTTTTCCCACCCTTAGGTGGGACAGAGTGGCTAGAGGGGGCTGGAGTTGGGTACTTCACTTCCCCTAGGTCAGTTAGGCTCTGATAAAACCCAAGCATGTTAGGCCCTGCTTAAAGAGTTTCTCCTGATGGCAGGCCTTATTAAGAAGAACAGAACGCTCTGAAAATTTTTCAAATGGTTCATTTTCTCTTCCTCCTGCCAGAAACACAAGGGGAATTTTCTACAGTGAGGACCTGGTAGAGCTCTTGGAGATATAAGTCACAAAAGCATGGGAACCCCCAATCACTGGGCCCTACTGGAGTGTTTAACTCTTAGAATTGTATACATTGAGCCCCCAGCATTTTATCAATCATAGTTCAGGTTTTCCTAAACAAATACTGGTTCCTACTGAAGTTTTTGCTCTGGTAAGTTGTTATTCTCTGTATCTGCCTGTCTGTGTCTCTAATTCTGAGGGTGGTGGTTTGCCCTATGACATCACTTCTGTGATAGATCTAAGAAGAGTTGTTGATTTTTCAGCTTTTTAAAAATACTTATCATTAGGGTATAGTGGCAACTTCTAAGTTTCTTACATGCCAAACCAGAAATCAGAAGTCCAGTCCTTTTTATTTCAATGTGATACACAGTGAATGTGAAGTAACAGTTTGTCTACACGTGTGTTTTGAATTTTGCAGGCAAACTTACGATGTTAGGTTGTTTTTCAGCTACATGGAATAAATGTCAATATTATGGCAGGTAGGAAATACACGTAGGAGTATTTTGATATTTAATGTTCAATAAGTAATCATTATACATTATAAAAGTAAATATTCATCTTTAGTTATGAAGGATATTCTTAGACATTCCAAAGGTATAGGCACTCCAATTAATGTTTAAACATTTAAAAGCTCCTAAGAACTTTTAAACAAAATAAAAATAAAACTATAGACATTTGAATTATATTTCAAAAAAACCCTACAGATTCACACATAAATATTTGCCATATGCACTTGGATGCCTAATTGGTGTCTCAAGCTTACATGTCCAAAGAAGGAAATTTTGAGATCCATGCCCACCACCAATCTCATGCCAAGTTCAGGCCAAATGTCAGTAAAGAATACCACCCTCTACCTCATCTTGGAAACCAAAAACTCTTAGGAGTCATTCTTGATTTCCTGGCCCAGCCCGTGCTTTCCGCATTCTACACATCCATTCAATCACCAGGTATTGTTGGTTCAATCAACAAACTATATAATTACTTCTCATGCCACCATTTATTACCCTTCAATCATTCCTCATCTCTCAAGGGGACCATTACAATAGCCTCCTAACTAGTCTCTCTGCTGCTATTCTGGTCTTCCTCTATAATGTATTCTCCAGACAGCAACCAGAGTGATTGCTTTAAAATAAAAATTGGACTTAGATCTCTGCTTATAACATTAAATGACTTTCCATTATATTGAAAATAAAATGAAAATTCTTTTTCATAGCCTACAACATCCTTCACATCTTTGTCTTAAACTACAATTTGCACCAGTTTCCCCTTTGATCACTACACTCCTCTTCAGATAACAGGCCAAGCTCATCCTTGCCTCTGCACATAGCATTCCACTTGTCTAGAACTCACTACTGCTGTCTCTGCTGAGCCAGCTCCCGCTCATCTTTAGGTCTCAGCAAAAATGTCACTGCACCACAGAGTTCTTCCCTAACACCTTTGTCTGATCTCTAATGCTGAAAGCCTTGGTCCCTACCTAACTTTACTCTCATCTTTCTGTATTTTTTTAATCTAGCACATTTCATAATCTAAACTCTCTTTGTATATTTATTTGAATACCTATTGAGTGCTATCTCCTTTTATTGGAATATAAGCTTCATAAGAACAGGACTTGTATACCTTATTTTTTTTAAAATTCCTAGTATCTAGGGCAGTGTTATGTACACTGTTCAATGATGTTCAGTAAATGTGTTTAGTAATATACAAATGTATTACTTGTGAAATGAATAAGCAAATAAACGTCAGAATGGAAATAGTATAGATGTTTATGTTCGAGGTGATATTTTCATACAATAAAGTTTCTATCATCCAGAGGGCAGGAAATGAATTAATGTAAAGAAGTCCAATGTGAAGAGACAAAGAAAAATTTTAACGGTTTCAGTAGTATATATACCTGCATAACTCCCACAACTGTTTGCTCCAAAAAAAATAAATAAATTTATTCCAAGTCTTATTCCAGAGACAAACTTGAAACTTACTTGGTAGTGATAGGGAAAATAAAAGAAAACATAATTTTCCATTTTCCCCAATCTTCAGTGTTCAAACCAACAATTAAGCAAAAAAAAAGATTATGATTTTTTACTAAATTTTTAAATTTATAAATAAGTTTTTCTATTCTTATAGCTTCTTTGTTCTCTAATTTGGTATAGTGGAGTGATTTAGAAAACTCTGAGTTAATCTTCCTTCAAATCCTAATTCTGTCACTTTCTTGCTGTCCTACTTTGGGCAAGTTACTTAACTTCTCTGAGCCTCAGTTTCTTCATCTATAAAATGAGGATGATGATAACATCTAACTCATAAAAATCATGTGCAGATTAAATAGGTAGGCATGCTTAGAATACAGCAAGGGCTATATATGTGTAAGTTTTGGCTTAATTCATCAGTCATATCTCTTTCTGTTTGGGTAATAACATTCTTGATATCCCATGACATCTATTGGCACTTATTCACAAAGAACTTCTACTGGATTTAATGAGGAGGAAGAAAAAACAATTCTGAGGGTGCAATAGAGGTGACTGTGTTCCAAGTAACTTTCTATGGAATCCAGAGGTCACCACACTGAGGAAAAGCTGCACATAGATGGATAAACTGTGATTTCCACGTCTTTTTTTAAACTGATGATTATGGGCCTTCTAGCCAAGGGCTTCTTTTAATGCAAACAAGGAAATGAAAAGGTCACCATTTTTCTTACATGATAATCTCGGAACATTTCTTTCTGAAAATGTCAGGATCCTAACACATTGAAGAAGCCTCTAGGATGCTGGTCGTCCTTATCAGGCAGTGGTCATAAAGAGAGCTTACATCATCACTCATAACATCCAGGCCACTCTACTAACCTCAGACCTCAGACGGCAGAATCGAGGAGGTTCTAGAGGTGGTAGAAGCTGTCCTCCAGTCTCTAGGACCCTTTCCTCTAGGGTTAGCACAAAGTTGTGGCTGCTTCTCTAAGGAACATATTTTGAAGGGGAAAGAGGAGTTTAAACTGAGGAAATCTGAAATCCTTCCCTCAAATACTGTATATAAAGGCAAGGAACCCTTCAGTTCTCTCCCACAATTATCTTAAAAGTAGTAGAGGGAAAAATATTTATCCAGTTATACAATTTGAAGTGTAAATTTATAGGGAAAATCATACTAGTTTTTAACATCTGTACTTTTCTCTCTAATATCACTGACTTTTTTATTTTTTACCATTCCCCTTTTTGTCTACCATTAACATATGGAAAAGATGCAACTTAGCCCAACCTGGATAATCACCTGGAGAAATTTTCTTAATCTGAAATTTCAATCTTTTTGTAATTTTCTTTCATGACGCTATTTGGTCTAGTGTATTGATGCAAACATTAAGGCTGCTTTATTTTCATTAATGGACTTGGTACCTTCTAATTCAAATAGAAAGTATTGAATTTTCAATATATTTTAGGCATGATGCTAAGCACTATATTGAATAAATATTTGAGGAAAACAAAGTCCCAAACATTCAGAAGCTCATAATCTTATGCTATCCTTGAAGGACTCAAAGAATCTATCCTAGTGCCAAAACGTGATATAAAGATAGGGTCAGAGCTTCAAGTTGCAGTAAAAGAAAGAATACACACAAGTTTGTTTCCACCAGAGTAGGAAATAGGGTAAATGAGAAAGAAAACATAGATAAATAAAAAGGAAAAGAATGTGGAGGTTGAGTGTGGGGACAGAGAAAAGGCCAATGTGGTGCAGGGATGCGTGTGTTGACCTTTCATTTTATTTCCACTTTAAGACAAAGAACACGTGCCATCATTTTTAACTTTACTGTTGAAAGAAGGAAAACAATACTATTTCGAGTATCTATTTGCCAAATGCTAGGAAAAGCATGTTTATTATATCTATATTGTGTAATAAGCATTCATTCATTTATTCCTATAACAAATATTTATTGTACTCCCACTATAGGATAGTTCCTTAGTGCAGAATGACAAAAAAGAATAAGATGGTCTTTAGCCTGATGAAGCTGATAGTCCGATGATGGAATAATTCTGACAAGAAACCAAAAGAACAAAAAACAAAATAATTGCAAACAGTGCCAGAAACAAAGAAGACACTTAGACAATCATGTAACAAAGAAATCATTTGGTGTGTGTGTGGGTGTAGTGTAAAGAAATAAAGGCTTTTCTGAGACAGTGATATTTAAGCCGAGATCTGAGGGATGAAGAAACAGGTGTCTGAATATTTCAGCAGAAGACACAGCATGTACAAAGGCCCTGCATTGGAAAAGACTTGGGTGTGTTCAAGGATGTAAAAAACGAAAACAATAGCCCATTTTGAAAAGTGAATGAGGTTCAAGTCTGGCCAGGGCCAGATGTTGCAGTGCCACATAGGCACTGGAGGACGACAGTCAGTGGGACACAATCCAACTTATGTTTTTAAAATACTAGCCTGGCTGTCACTGTGGAGGACAGCTACACATGCATTGGTAGTGGGTGAGTGCTGGTAGTGATGGACATTTTGTAATCCATGTCTTATAGATTTGGAAAGCTAAGTTCAGGAAAAAGTATAATTCAAGCTCAAGACTGTCACATAGCAGAATCACATTGCCTCAAGTAGCTCATGTTTGGTCAGTTTACCTCATTTTTACCAGAGAGGAGAGGGTTGGGTCTCTACTAATAAACACTACAACAGTAGCAACAATAACAATTAATTTTATTTGGTGCTAATTTTTAATATCAGGTCAGAGTAAGTTGAATGCAAGTTCTATGTTCTAAGCATGTCAAAAATTGGAATTAAAGGAATCTTCCAACCTCTGTAGAGAGAAACTAACTAACCTAAAGATGCACAGATAATAATCAGCAAAGCTTTGATTTCAATCCCTGTTCTCTGAATCCAGAGCTTACATTCTTAACCAAGTTAGAAAAGGGAGATTGCTACGTGCTATTTATTACATTGTTCTAAAGGGTTATTTTGGAAAATGGCAAAAGGACTAACAATTTGACAAATAAAATACATTTAGCTCCTCCTCTACAAATATTCTTGTTTGCTTCATAATACTGTGATTTATTTCTATAGTTCTTTACATATTCATTTATTTGAATAAATATGTTAAATAATTTATTTATATTACATATATATATTACTTAGATATACCGAACTAAGTTTTAACCTATATATCATCATATTTTATATCCATAAAAATATTCTATGTGTTATGCATTGCAATTGCTGTTTTGTCCATTTTACTTCTGAAGAATCACTGAGCAAAGTGACAAAATGATATATCCACGGACATAATGAAGTATCTGCTCCTTAGAGAGACTGTCCCTAAACACCTACTCTAAGAAGCACCCACCAGTCATTCCTTATTTTACTGTCTGCACAGCATTTATCACTATCTGAAAGTGTCTTGACTTTAACAATTTCTTCTTCTGCTTCCCTCATTAAAATTTAAGGCCAATAAGATGAAGACTTTAGTTGTCTCTTTTAGATGTCTAGCATCTAAAACTTGCCATGCATAGGTTCACAATAAACATTTGTTGAGTGAATACTGTTTTATAACATGTAATATTGATGAAAAATGGCAAACTTAGGACTACAATTAAAATCTTTATAATCTTGCTTAATGCTCATTCCATCACACTATGCCATCACCTCAGATCATGGTCATTTGAGACCGTGTAAGGTCACAAACAAATGAAGTGGTATTTTGCATTTCAAAAACAATTTCAGATAGATAAATTTTTATTTCAAACTGACTACAGTTACATAGCTTTGCAACAAAAGTTATTTTTTCCTTTGTTTTTCTGTGTTGCATTTCACATGAAGGAGATGAGATTAGTCAACATAGTCACTAGAGACTGATTAAAGCATAAAGGCTGCATAAAACAACTCAAATTTAACCTTTGCAAATGAAGAAGTAAAGGGAAATTCATGGATTCTTAAAATATTGTCCCTTGATGCAGATATAAGCCTCTTTCTGGTTTTAGCATTAATTCACACGGGCATCTTTTCCATAGGCAGTTTTATTTTTCCTAAGCAACTGCTACTTCCATTGAATTTTGTAAAAAATGAAAAAAGGCAAATTTTAAAATAACATACTCCTTATCATTCCTGTAACTAGGCTGAATAACATTTAGAAAGCAAATTCCTTTTTAGCTTTTCAAAAGTAAGCTTTTAAAAGTAAATTCCTTGAACACTTATGTTAGGACTGAAATTTGTTTTACCTATAACAATTGATATTTGCAATCAGTTTATTTAGCATAAAATCATGTAAGAAGAATAAAATAATAACCCCCTCCCATTTTTTATTTGTTCCCCATTTTCTGTAGTTGAATTCTGTGACAGCTGCTCCAAAGGCAAGAATGAAAATAGACTTAAGTACAGCTCTGCTTGGGTATACACATGAGTGTCTCTCAAAGAACACATCGACTCCCATTGCCAACGATGCATGTGGTTCACGAACGAAGATAGGAGACTACATGTATGTTTCAAACACTGAGCAGCACCAGGTCACTGTGCACAATGCACACGGGAGATTTTAAAAGACTCATTTTTTTTTTCAGCTTGCTTTATTGCTTGCTAAATCACATTCAACACAGAAAAGAAACTAGAACTCCATTTGTAGAGTGTAGAGAGAGAGATAAGCAGTCTGTATAAAAGTTGATGCAAGTACTGGGGAGGTAAAGTAACTGTTCCTGTATTGAACTGTATTTACTTCTTTGAATTAAAACAAACAACAAACAAATACAGAAGCACTATAAAAGTCAAGTACATATTTACAAAGGCAAACTTTTTCCAAAGATAAGACCTTTTCTCTTTGCCTAAAAGTATTTAATGAATTAAATATTTTCTCCTAATATGGTAAGAATACATCTATCTGGTGTGATATTTTGTCTTTCCCAATTACTAGCAACGCTAGAGAAAGGCATTCTCTCTTCTCTGCTTCAGTGGAGTATGTAGTACATGTGGCAAGTACTGTGCCTAGCATTTTCCAGGCATTATATCATTTACTCCTAACAATACCCTAAAAGGCACGTCCAGATGTTACTCCTGTTTTATAAGTGAAGAAACAGAGGTTTCAGGAGTTAGAAAACTGTCAAATTTGCATAGCTGGAAAGTGGCAGAGTCAGAACTTGAACCAGAATCCCAGGTCTTAACCAAATTGCCTTACAAAAATAATTTACTTTATAACCATGAATGAAATCAGGCCTTCATTTTCAACCTTGACTCCAACTCTCTTACCTCAATCCATCATTTCCTCTGTTTCTAGAATTAAGAAGTGTTCACCAAATAACTCACTGCCAAATTGATAACCCTGAATGTCTCCAAAATTAATTTGCAGTTTCTCAGCAAGTTCTGAAAAGCTCTTGATCATCTGGCTACAGCCAACCTTTCCAGAGGGTCACTGATTCCTAAACATCCTTAGTCCTAGTCATAACTACTCACCATTCTTCAGCTCTGCTAGTCATACTTCACTTAAAATGCCTCTCAACTTCTGTCCTTGACAGAATTCCGTTTGTCCTGCGTAGTTTTGCTTAACTCTGACTTCCTTTCCTAAACCCACATGGAACTGATTGTTCTTTTCACAGTCAATCCAAAGCATGCTGTACTTACAGTTACGGTAAAAATAACACATTGGATTGTAAGTTTTAGTAATGTAAATATCCATTAGCTATAAAGCAAACTCCTCAAGTACAGAAATCTCTTTATTCTGGTGTTCCTTTCATTTTTCACATTGTTACATAATAAGGGACCAATAAATGTTTATAGAATGTATAAAATAAAAACAGCATTCTATTTGAAATATCATTTTTTGCATATTTTCACTTCAGTTATTACAATTTAGCTATCTGGCAGCTAATTTGGTTATGGGGTAGAAACTTCATCTATCAAATCAGAAAACACTTTCTAGTTGTCTTTTCAGCAATACTTTAAATGGAGATGTTTTGGACAAAAGATAAATGATACAATGATTGAAAAGCATGGGGAAAGCATGTGAATAGAGAAGATATGATACTAAAAATTGTATGTTAAAAATTACATTATTTCTATATTTGAGTAGTAATATATAATAATGTTCATAGTTACATGTAACTTTCTTGATAAACAAGGAAACTAAACTATTAGGGTGTGTAAAGAGACTATTGATTAGGACACCTATAGATTCCTTTACTTTCTATGCCTTTTACAATTATGTTGTTCTAACAGTACCACAATCATATACTTAGAGACAGAAAGCATCATCTGGTTATGGATTTATTCAAAGAACACACATTAGCCTTTGGTTTATGCTGTTCACACTCATGGGGCGGGGAAATGCAGCAAACTACACACAGAACCCAAAATATTCGTTTTCATTACCACCATTTAAAACTGTGTATATATTTTTATATTCATATGTAGGCCTGTTTTTTCTCTCTCTCTCTCTCTTTCTCTCTGCTAATTTTGTTGCTGCTTTTAAGTTAGGAATAGTTCTCTGGGGAGATTGTTTTTTTGAGCTTTGTTCCAGGACTTTCTCTGTGATGATTTGGTGAACACATATAATTTTTTATTGTTTACCATCATTGACAGGCTGGCCCCAAGGCACAGGGTTCTGTGTAGCACATCATGGTTTATTGATGAGCAGTGGGAACTGAAGCAGAGTGGTGGAAGCTGGCACACCAGTTACAGATCCTTGTTTAGAAACCGATTGGGCATTCAGTAATGAGACCATGTGGTCTTGTTTGCAGGACTCAGCTCAGGCCAGAGAGCTGTCTAAGGATGCATTGGAAGGAAAAAATCAAACACCCATAGTTTAAGTAACTTGTGCCATCAGCAGTTTAAACCTAACATCACTTCCTTATCACACTTTTAGAATTCTTCAGAGAAATGTTGAGGATAGAACTAAGAGTATTCTAGGTTCTTGGCCCAGAGTTTGAAGTGTACAATATCCATGTTTCCCACAGAATAATTTGTTTTAAAAAGTAGTTCTACTTAGTTGAAAAAGTAATATATGCATACAATAAAAATTATAAAAAATCAAACATTATGAACACATAATCTAGGTAACCACAGATATAATAGCTGCTGCCAATAGCTTACAACTGCTTTCAGAAATATTCTGTATTTACTTACTTTTGAAATCCAGATAAGCACATTTTCTAGATTTAACTTTTTTCCCCTTTAACAATACATGTGGATTATGCGCCATATCGGCCCATGTATTTACTTTATTTTTATAGTGGTCCATTATGTGGATATACCAATTTATTTGACTGATCCTTATTTGTAGTTAATATTTAATAGGCAATGCCAGAATGAACATCATTGTACCTAATTAGTTTTGTAAATATGTGAGTATATTTTTGGTTTTAATTCCAAAAAAGGAAAGTGTATATGCCTTTTACATTTCTACCAAGGGGTAGAGGGCTTTATATCAATACTCTTGCCAATAACACTAAAAGTTTAGTCATATAATAGTTGAAAAATTAAATCTCATTGGTGTTGTAATTTTGTTGATTATGAGTAAAGTTGAACATCTTTTCATGTTTTCTTATTATCTGTCTGTTCATGTAGTTTGGAAAATGTCCCACCAAATTTTTAGTTTTTAAATTTACTCATTTATATATTAATGTCAAAATACATATTGTTATAATATTTACATATAATAGCACGTAACACATACATTACCATTTTCTGTAATATATGTTGCAAATATTTTCCTAATTTGTCTTTTGTATTTTCTTAATGCTATTTTATATAGAAATTTGTATTGTATTATCACACATATTAGTAATTTCCTTTAATACTTCTGGGGGTTTTTTTGTTCTGTCTCAGGAATACAGTCCCTATCTACTCCAGGCTATTTACCATTCTCTTGTATTTCCTCTAGATATCTGTTTCCTTACTATTGTTTAAGTTTCAGCCCTTTTGAAATGTATTTTGTTGTAAGGAGTGAAGTAAAGGTCAACTTTATTTTTTTCAAGATATTAAACACATTGTCCCAAGGCTATGTGATTTATATCCTTTCGCCAGTTTCAAATGCCATCTTTACCATGGCTCCTCTATTTCATTGCATTATTCTGTTTATTCATGGACCAACTCCACTCTATGTTTATAGCATGTTTAATATGTGGTTTTACATTTATTTATAATACCAATTTCTTCTGATATTCTACAATGTAAGGCTGCTGTTTTTGGTTGTGAATATTATAGAGAAAGTAGAGTCATTTAAACAAAATTTTATCCATTTCTTTTTTAAAAGATAGTTATTAAATATAGATTATGTGCCATTCACTTCTTCAGAATGAAAAGAAGACATCAATTCATGACTAAACTGGGATTGGAGATAAATATTTTTGGAAGAAATATTATCCCCTCACATTACTCAACTTAAATTGGTATTATTGTGAAAGACAAAGTAGAGTATTGGCAAAAGTACTTAATTTAGTGTCATATGATGTAGCTTACTGTACAAATCTAACATGTCTTAGCTACAAAGTTCTAGAAGTCATTTGGCCTCTATGAGCCCTGGATTAATCTTGACTAGGAAAAATGTTCTCAGTCTACTTCATGAAATTGCTGTCAGGACCACATATAGCACTATAATATCAATTTTATCTCCAAAGGGTAAATTACCATCAGAATCATTTCAATCGTTCTTAGAATCTTCTAAATTGTGTGGCCTGTCTAATGAAGTTTGCAGCATCCATAGTGTTGTGTATCAGAATCCTCATTAAATCATTATTACCCAGGTTTAATTGTGCTCTTGAGGAATTTAGGCATCAAAAGCCAGTTTCACTTTGCTAATCATCTAAAATAGTACAGGCGTCCAATAGACACACCGGTCTAATTAGAAATGTTTAAATTAGGATCTAGCATTTGAAGAGAGCCGCCATTTAGTGACTACAGTGGAGAGAGAAGAGTTACCTAAGCGACCGAGTTTACTAACTTGATAAGATTTACTATTGCACTGATCGCCAACTCGCAAATTCATATCCCTCATAGTCAATCCATGTGAAGTCGTTCACATGGGTTGAAAACATTCCTCCTAACCTGATGGCCTGTGCCACCCTCCATTTCTCCTATTTATTACAATGATTCTCAAGTTTCTGAGTCCAGGGTGGGCACTTAATTCAGGTCTGGTCATCAGATTTACATTCCCTGGCCACAGTGAGAAGTTCACAGATGGATATGTCACCATTCAAAGCCAGTGAAACATGATGAAGCTTTTACTAAATTTTCTTGAAAAGAAACTGTTTCCTGCTGTACTTGGATCTGAGTGGATGTAAAAGCTAGATCTACTGTAGCAACTCCATAGTGCCTGAGAAAAATCACACAGAAGGATGTCAAGAGATAGGGAGTAACCTATTGCTGAAGACATTTTTGTAGTTCAGATTCTAGAGATATGTAATGCAAAATACTCCTTTTTTTTAAGCTAAAATCAGTTTAAGGCCATTTTTATTTACAGAATCCTATTAAGAATTTAAACTTACTTAACACTCTTGTATATTACACCATGATAATTGGTTACTCAAGTATTCATGTTCACAATATTATTCTGTGCATTGCCTTTTGAAAATTAAATATATATATATATGTTGCAGCATGATTATCAACCAGACATTATACTTTTTTCCCAATAAGGTCTCTTATGTTACAATTTATCAATGCCAACTTTAAGTGAAGCTTTCTTTAAAAATCTTCTTTTTAAATGAATTTTTTCACAGATTTTAATTGGAAGCCATGATTATTAGCTCATAAATTTCTCATTAGTATGCTGGTGTCTTCATATAGAATTGCTCAGAAACTGGGTGTTAACTGAGGGCATATTGTAGATTCTATCAACATTTCAGAAACATTGTCAGGAGCAGCTTGTAAAGGGGACTGCTGTCTGACTCCAATTGTCAATATAGTGAAATATAAACTTGTAAAATTTAAAGTTAACACCCTAGCATCTTGCTAATTTTCACATGATTGACTGGTCTAATACATCATTCAACTGGTTGTCCAGATAAACTGTTGTTGCATTCAGAAACCTCATGTGATCACAGCATGGATTCACTGGATGATCAGTGAGAAATAGTCAAAGAATATTAAAAGAATACTTTAAACAAATGAAAAATTAAGAGTACTTGATAATACTAAGCTTTCTAATAACCTTCATATTTGTAATTAAAAGCTGTTCATTAAGCATAAGCATCACATACAACACATGCACACACACCCCTAGTAGATATTTAGTGATGCACTAAGTCATTTTTACTGTGCATATCAAAGGAATTAATGAAAATATCCATTAAACACATCTCCTTCAAGAGATAATTTTTCCAAGTTTAATAATTATGTATCATTCTGATAGATATGCTTCCCTTTAAACCTCCTCATTAGAATGACAAAGAGTCAAAGTATTTTTTTGGCAATCAAAATGGGAAGTGGCATGAAACCATAATAAGGGAAAGGCAGCTGAGGAGCCTGCTACAAAACAATACCATGTATAATTGGTCTTTAATTATGCAGATTTAACAAATGGCAAAAGGACAGTTGTATCCCTTGACCATGGCTGCCTGCCAAGTCAACAAGCTGGCATAAATGTCGGAAGGAGCCCACTCTATGATCCTGACTGTGGCATTTCTTCCACAATGACAAAATATTTTGGTGGAAGAAAGAAATCCATTGATTTGCTAAAACAAGTTAAATTTATGTTTTTGGTATGAGTGAATATTCCCAGTGGCATCGTTAACAAAGTTTTCTTAAACATGTCATTAATTTTTTTTTTAAATCAAAGGTTTAAGGACACCAGAAGAAACCCAAATAATAGCCTATACATTTATATGGAGTATAAGTTTACTGCAAAGTTCTTTGTAAAAGTAATCTCTACTATAGACAGAGGTTTTTGCAAAAAAAAAAAAAAAGTAAATATGAGTTGTCTTTTAATATATCCTTTAAAGAAACAAATTGTACAAGAACTTAAGTATTGTTGTGTTTCACTTTTATACCATAACTTTCCATACATTTAAAAACATCTTAAAATGCTTTTTGAAAACAAATAAGCCCTTCAAAATTCACTTATTTATATGCTTGCGTTGGGACTGTTGCAAGCCAGAGCTAGCCTCTAGTAACGTCACTTTCCTTCTTGGCCTCTGAGTACACAGGCCTGAAGTCCCTCATTGCTCATGGACCATTTTTTCCCAGCTTGGCACCCACGGGCACTTGCTCATCTCCTGAGATGTTGGAAAGTACCTGGGTAGAATCCAAAGTCCCACAACTGTGAAATGGTAGATTTGGCTTCTGGTGAACCACATTTAGATGTTTTCCAATCTATCACTATGGAGATGACATTAATGGAGGAAAAATAAATCTATTTGAATGATTTGTTTCCTTCCTTCTCTTAGATTTATCTATTTTACTACTGTTTTGAACAAGGAAGGGAAGAGAAGTGGCGTGTCTTGGCAATGTCTTGCCAATGAAATTTACTTCTCAATGTATTCTAGTTGATAATAGGCACTAGAGTCATTTTCTCTTTCTTTGATAGTAAAATTGGAAAGGAGTTCTCTGACCATTTGCCAGAGCTTAAGATTCCACACAAGGTCCTGGTAATAACATATTTCATTAGGTCAGGAAAAATCCCTGAATAGCTTAGAATAAATAGCATACAAGAAGTTGCCAAAAATTTAAGAACAGGCAAAAAAGAAGAAGAATAGACAAGGATATGTGGTAGCAGTGGTTTAGAATTAGACTGAAAACTAAATTAAGGTGGAATCTGCATGTAGTAAGAAATATGGGTTGAGGGATATTTTTGCCTTAATCATGATATGTTCATCTGATATTCTCTACTTGAAATACCATTATCACATGTGAAATGAAGGAAAAATACATGAGTCTTTTTTTTCGGAGAGGTACTGTTAATGAATCGAATATCAACCAATCATCTTCTCTATCTATTAATACAAAATCCCAGCATGCATAGTAATAATATGTTAAGGCTTTTTGGATTTCTGTGGTAAAATACTTTGTTCATTCATAATGCATTATCCCAGACTAGTTTTGTTACCAGCAAAACATTGTCTTACTGAAAAGCCTATTCACATTTTGCTTATTTTAGTGTTATCAGGCATATATTCTTAGCAGCAAGCATAAGATTCTGAAAATTCAATAAAATAAAGAAAAAACTGAGCACTGCTCTGGAGGCCATGTACATCATGAATCACTGGTAATAAATTGAATATGACCTCAATTCCTAGAATAAACACATAAACCATATATTTAAATGGATAATTCTAAGCCCTTTTAAAGCATTTTTGTATCCGTAATCTTGCTTCTTGGGTCTCAATTTTAAAAAATGTGATTGTGGTAAAATACACACAGCATAAAATTTACCATCTTAATCATTTTTAAGTGTACATTTCAGTGGTAATAAATACATTCATAATGTGCAACCATCACCCTCCACCCATCCACAGAACTCTTTTCATCTTGTAAGATTGAAATTTTGTATCAATTAAATAATGATTCCCCATTCCCATCTCCCCACAGTCCTGGCAACTACCATTCTACTTTCTGTCACTATGATTTTGACTACTTTAACTACCTCATACAAGCGGAATCATATAGTATTTGTTCTTTTGTGACTGTCTTGTTCCACTTAGCATAGTGTCCTCAAGGTTCATCAATGTAGCATATCAGAATTTCCTTCCTTTTTAAGGCTGAATAATATTCATGCTTGTATATTTTGCCTGTTCATTTGTCTGCTGATGGACATTTGGGTTGCTTCCCTGTTTTAGCTATTTTGAATAATGCTGCTATGAACATGGGTGTACAAATATCTCTTTGAGATGCTACTTTTACTTCTTTTGGGTATATACCCAGAAGTGGAATTTCTGCATCACATGGCAATTCTATTTTTAATTTTTTGAGGAACTGTCATACTGTTTTCCACAGTGGCTGTACCATTTTACATTCCCACCAATAATGCACAAGGGTTCCAATTTCTTCACATCCTTGTCAACACTTGTTATTTTCTTGTATTTTTCTTTTAATATTGCCATCCTGGGGGCTCATGTTTTGAGAGTCTTTCACTTATCAAACAAAGGAAATTACCCTATACAGAAAAATACAGTGCTCACTTGTTCGTGTTTCAGACTGACGAATGGATGTCATTGTAAGGCTATTCTTCCTGCATGCCCTGATTTTTTTTTAAATTTCAGAATATTATGGGTGTACAAGATTTTGTTTATATATATTGCCCATGCACTGTGCATCCCCTGAGTTTAAATCTTATGGGACTATTAAAGGTGCAATTTTCAGAAATTCACATTTTATAAATAGCATCATCTTGGTCATGACATTGCTGATTTTATTGTAGAAATGTACCAGTAAGATCCTGCTAGTATATTTCAATTCAAAAACTTCCTGCAAGACACTATGTGAGATTGCTTTATAAGGGGAGATCATGATTAAATCCTCCAATGGTATCCTTTGATTATGCCAAATTTGCTATTTATACTGGTCCAAGGGTGGCGGAAATAAAACAAAAAACCAATGAGTCTTCAAACTCTTATCTTCAAAATAGTGTAGATTATTAAAGAAGCAGCTGCTAATAAAAATGTGGTCACATTCCTTTAACATATTCAAGAAAAGAATCTCTATGTGGTCTCTAATATCTGCAGACAATATCAGGCACCAAAAAGTTATAATACTAATTTGTGGTTTTAAAAGTACATATAGCATAGTTGCTTTTAAATGAAATCCATCAGGAGGACACAAATTTGGAAGACATTTAGAACAGAGGTTCATGTCATCAGACATCAGGTGAACAACCTCATGATCATATGATGACAATACAAAATCATATTGCCACCATGTCTACGATGTAAACAGAATACAAATACTTCTCTCCTCCTCTACCACCACCATCTTCTTGGTTCAGCCCACCATCCTCACTTGCCTGCACTATTGCAATAGCTTGAACTGCTTTTCCCATTTACACTTTTGCTTTTTAGTATTCTTTCAAAGCACCAGTCTCAATAATTCCATGATATTAAAATATAAGTCGGGTCATGGTACATTTCTGCTCAAAACTATCCAATGGCTCCTCTGTTCTGTCAGAAAGTCAGAGTTCTTACAGAGGCCTGCAGAACATTCATGATCTACCCCCTATTGCCTCTCTGATCACATTCCTTGCTCCTCTCCCCTTGCTCTTTCTGATCTGAACTAGTGGGCTTCTTACTGTTTCATTGCAAGTAACCTCATCTAGAGCACTCTTTCCGCAGATAGCTGCATGGCTTACTTCTTGAATCCTCAGAGTTTCTGCTCAAATATTACCTTGGCAAATCTGACCTCATCATTCAAAATTGGAACAGACCCTGTCACACCCCTCCCCCTGCTTACTCTCATCATTTTTTCTATGATAGTTATCACATTCTAACTTGCTTTAAAATGTAATTGGTGTACTAACTATTTATGTTATGTCACTGCCTCCACACCTTACTGGAATGTAAGCTCCATAAGGATAGGAATTCTTGATAATTTTTTTTTCACTAATGCATCCCCAGAGCCTAGAGTAGTGCCTGGCACATAGGAAGATGCTCAATAAATATTTATCATATACATATCAGAGAAGTCAGTAACTTTATCATCGTTAGCATGTTTTGATCAAAAGATCTTACTCTAATGTAGTATTTGTAGCAGTAAAGCTTTCTGTACTTGTGGCTGTTAGGTATAGATGTGGAATTATCAGCAATTAGCTGAGATGTCTCAATACTATTTTCTTATGAAGCACTTTGCAAAGTTATTGACTTCTTTCATAGTTCAAATAATTTGTCTATTTGAGATTTTTGGGAATGTGCTGAGGGAACTCAGTATCCCCTCCAGGAGAATTGTCCATTCCTTATCATAAGGAGATGGTCTACAAAGCCTTTTGGGAAAAAGCTGATTCAAATGACTCAGAATCAGTGTCAAAACATCCATACTATTTTCCAATAATGGGAAGCTACAGGTTACTTGAGAATTCCCCCAAATTCCAAAGCCTGAGAAAATATACCAATTCCCCTGGATCTAGCCATTGCATCAATTCAAGTTTTACCTTAAGGAAATTGCTTATAGAATTTGGGTATATATAATGGAACAACATGCACCAGACCAGATAAAAATATCGTATAACCTATTGTGATGGCCCCTTTGTTGTGTCAGCTTGGATGGGCTTCAGTCCCCAGTTATTCAATCAAACACTAATCTTTGGATTGCTGAGAAGACAATTTTAAAGTCCATAAGCAATTGATTTTAATTAAGGGGGATAATCCTGGATTATCTGAGTGGCCCTGATTCAGTCAGCTGAAAGGCCTTAAAAATAGGGCTGTGGTTTCACTGATGGAAGAATAAATTCTACTTGTGGAGACTAGCTTCAGCCCATGCAGAAGAGTTCCAGCCTACCTCTCCTCATGGCTTATCCTACAGATTTCAGAATTGCCTAGCCAATGCCCACAATTTTTGTTTGTTTTTTGTTTATTTCAAAATATTAAGGGGGTACAAATGTTTCAGGTTACATGGATTGCTTTTGTAATGCTTAAGTCCCAGCCATAGGTGTGCCAGTCACCCAAATAGTGTTCGTAGTACCCATTAGGTAGGCTTTTTTCCTCTCCTTCCTCCCCCCAGCCCCCGGTTGATTCCCACTGAGTTTACTTCCCTCTGTGCACATGTGTGCTCATCGGTTAGTTCCAATTAAGCAGTGAGTACATGTGGTGTTTGTTTTTCCATTCTTGAGATACTTCCCAATTCCTGGCAATAAATTTCTTAATGTGTATCTTCTTCTGGTTCTGCTTCATTGATTGAACCCTGACTAATACAGCTACTAATGCATCAAAGTAATATAAGACTTGGTGGAGTTCACAGGGGCACAGCAAATTACACACTTAATCTGGTACCTGCAGCCAATTCACTTCTGCTAGAAATAAGTAGAAATTGGCGAATCTTTACAAAGCTGCCCTTGAGTAAATTTTGGACAATTGATTATTTATGATGATATTGCATAGACTGACTATTCATTACTTATCAGGTACCTTCAATTGGATATTTTATTCCAGTAGAATTATCTCCTGCAGTTAAAAATCCTCTTTTCTATGATTTTAGGCCTAGCAAATTATATATATTATATTTCAATCTTGAGATTGAAATTCAAGAAATCTTCCCACTAAAATGTAAGTTGCAAGATGGAAGGTGGTTTTGAAAAAATTTTTCTTAATTTGTTCACTAATGTATTATGAGTCCCTAAGTCAGCAAATGATTAATAACATTTGTTGAATGAATGAATCATTTAACATTTTTGTGGATAAAATAATAATCTTCCAGAGACATCTCTTTAGACTTCTAAATTAATCTTACTGGCATTCACTGTGCCTAAGATGATATGTACATGTCCATGAGTCTCCAATGTTAAGAACAAAGACTATCAAAATTCTGGCTACTAAATTTTTAATCATGTTCTAATCATGCTTCCTAAAAGAGGCAACCAGTGTTGAACCACTTCATTTTCTGCTGGTCAAGGTATTGCTGATTTTGTTGATTTTCAATAGAATTAAGATGTTTTATAGAGTAAAATCAATAGCACAAAAGCATGTCCTAATCCACCCAGAGCATCTAAACTCATGCTGGTAATTTTTTTGAAGTGAAAATTTTTGCTTTTGTTTGTTTATTCTTGACCATATTTGGTTGCTTGTGCCAACAGAATTCCAGAAAGTCCAAGGCAGCAATTTCTTCCTTAGCAAGAGCAAGATAGAGAAGTTAGCCTTTGATCTATTCTATTAAAACTGCTTTGTATACATCCAACCTGTGTCTTGCCATGAAATCAATGGCACTGTTCCTCTCTCCTAAATTCCTATGATGATTTATATCTTTACAATACCTGTCATGACTGCATTTTGGGGACACTGTCTTCATATTAATTATGAAACTGTACAGTAAACTTCTAATAGGGCACTTTACCTCTTATTTGTCCTGACTAGTTACTTCCCTTCAATTCACTGCTTTATCATTTTTTTCCTAAAAAACAAAAATTAAAGCAAAAAACCTTCATCATCTCACAGCTTTTTCCAGATCTTACAATGACTACTCATTTTCTACTAATGCAATCTGAGCATTCTGCTGCTGTAATTAAGACAATTTTAAAACATGGACTCAGAAGTCAGAACGCCTGTGTTTGAATTTTGGTTTTTGAGGTTGATTAGCTGTTTCACTCAGGCAAGTTCCTTAAATACTTTGTACTTCATTGTCATCTATAAAATGGAGATAGTAATATCATCCACTTCATGGGAGTGGTTACGAGGATTCAGCAAGTTAATGCACGGAAAGAAATTAGAATGGTGTCTATCAGATGGCAACTGCTGGATAAATTTTAACTATCATCATCACCAGGATTATAATTATTTTAAACTTGTACCACATATTGGTCAAGCAGTATTTGCTATTTTGGAGAATGTGCACTTTAACATAGATTTGGGCAATTTGCACAGCTAGGAACTGAGAGACAATGGACTTAGCAGCATCCCTTTTTAGATTTGCTGGCACAACCCTACTGGCCTGTGTGTGGTTTGGTTAACAGCACTTCCATAGAAGAGCTAACAGAGGCAGTTTACCTAATTAGAGGAAACATTCAGCTTTAGTCATCACCCTGCTAAAAGAAATACTATAATAAATACTGTTTCTTCTGGGGAGATTGTTTTTATTTTCACAAATCCTTATGAATTTATTTTTTTCCCCAAAAAGGGAAATGAGAATATCATGAATTCAAAACTGAATTCGGCAGAAACTCCTTTGCTTTCTGAAAATGACTTTCGACCGAACATAGTAAAGTACATACCCATTTTATCTTTCTTCCATTAAGCCTTAATACCACCTCTCTGGCCAGTTCATTTTACTATCTCCAAAACTCCTAGGCTAATTTCTGCCTGTACTATTTTGCCTGTGCTGCTCTTCCTTTGTAGAAGTCTCTCTCTCTAATGTTTGGAGTTTAAATTTATATTCTCTGTGTACCAAACTGTTCAATATCTATTGCACTGTCAACCTCTCTATTCATGACCATTCATTTAGCCAATATTGACTCAGTTCCCCTTTGTGTTTCAGGCACTGTGCTGGGAGCTGAGGATACAGGGGTGGATAAGATACCAAGGGTTATGGTCCTCAGGGGAGCTTACGTTCTACTGAGGAAAATGCATTAAGCCATTATTTATGCAACTAATTAATTACAGATGTTATGAAAGAATGCTGGAAGAGCATTTTAGGGGAGTGTTGTTAGGGGAAGCCTCAATGGGAAAGTGACATTTAAAGCTAAACCTTGAAGAATCAAGATGAGTTAGTTAAGCAAAGTCCTAAAGATAAAGAGGAAAGAGGATATTTGCAGCAATGTAAAGAGTGATTTAGGTAGGGTCGGAGTGTTGAAGACCATAAGATGAGAGAGAATGAAGCTTTTAAAGAACTGAAAGAAATCTAGTGTAGCTGCCGCCGACATAACCAAGGGATAACAATGTTGTGGAATTGGATTATCAATGATTGAGATCACCTAAAGAGTACTTAGTAGGGCCAAGTATTTGGATTTAAGAATGTGACATACAATAGTAATAAATATTCATTTTGTTACATTGCAATCTACATTAGTTTTATAGTTTTTCATACAGTTCATACAAAGATTCCATACAAAGATTCTAAGGTGGGAGTGTAGCGATCTTGTCCTTTATTTCTGTTGTTTGCCCCACAGGCACATTGTAGGCAATAAATAATTACTTGTTGGGATTACTCTACAAAAGTCCACTTTAATCCTATTCAGTCCTACTTGTTTTGTTTGTAGAAATGGACGTACACATACACACACACACACACACACAGTTTTTTAATATGG
Organism: Daubentonia madagascariensis; assembly: GCA_023783475.1. NCBI lineage: Eukaryota > Metazoa > Chordata > Mammalia > Primates > Daubentoniidae > Daubentonia > Daubentonia madagascariensis. The sequence goes on along the minus strand of JAKFHU010001684.1, from coordinate 13,750,632 downwards.
TAAGAGCAGAAAAGTTTTCAAATGAAATCCAGATATCCGAGTAATTACTTGGACTCCCTGATTTTAATCAGTGCACTAGATAACCCTCTCCCGTGTCTAAATGATTGAAACCTGGAATAAAATCCTCCAATGGAGGCATTATAATCAGATCCCTTAAGGTTAGTAAATTTTGTTAGTACTTAACCTATAAAATAAAACCATATAATAAAAATGGTTCAGCACTGGCTTTACCATTTTAGGATCAGAACAAATGTTAGGAATGATTTGTGAGAAATAGATAACCTAAGTCCATTTTGTTGTCTAAATTCAAAATTGCACAAGTTTTAGAAGTCTTAATGTGAAAAGCATAAGAAACAAAGAGAATGTCCTTGATTTATGGACATGGAGTATACAAAAATAAGGATAGAGCCTACAAAACTGTGAACTTAAAAGGGAAAATTATACAGACATTTGAACATTAATATTCTTCATAGTTTTAAGCTACAAAAATGTAAATGGTAAAAATGTAAAAAGATTTTTAAAAATTCCAAAATGTAAATGTTTAGTCAGAGAGAGAGAGAGAGGAGAGAGAGCACGTGTGTACACACACACACACATACACACACGCGCACACTTGGTCTTTAATAACAAAGGAAACAATTAAGTGCAAGGCCAGAGTCTTAGCTATCTGCATATCCTCGAGTACAGCTCTTTCACGAAATATTCTCACTAGATTAGAGTTCAGGGCCATTGTGCCAATCAAGAGTAAAGGGGCAAATGGAACCTTCAAGCTTTCATCCCAGGACCTCATTTACCTACTAATTACTGATGAAATCATTATAAGGCCTCCATCAGTTAACACACCACTCATTTCTGCTAACACATGAATGCTGTCAGAGGCCATGGTGTACTATTTAGGTTGCTATTTATCAGAAAATTTAAATGTGTTTCCAGTTCAGTTAACAATCAGAGGTCACTCTTCTCTTCTTTGATCCAAGTAAGCACACCAACATCAATCCAAATAATCCACCAAAATGGCCCATTATCTAGGTATCTAAGAATTTTATTTTTAAATATTTTGCATTTAAATTTGGAAAAGAACTGAAATGTTCAGATAGTCTTGTCCCTAAATATATAAAATTATTATTCTCTTTGTACAATGACCTAAATTCAGTTTCCTTTCCATGTCTAAACTAACTAAAGTAATATAAATTTTTGTAAACTTGCTGCAATCTATTTTAGAGATAAAAATGTTGCCTTGCACATACTTTTGGGCATAGATTTTTATTACCAGTGAATTTAATAAGTTGTTTTTTTCTCTCAGGAATTTAAATGCATATTAAACAAGCCTATCAGGAAAGGGTCAAAGAAGGATAAGGGATAAATAAGTTAAGAGGTAAACAGTGTTGACTTTTCATCAACTCGATTTGCATGTTGGACACTTGCATCAGTCTGAAATGATTTATTTTTCATACTTGTGTTCATTTATTTTTTATCAGACTAATTTACTTTAAATATACCTTTCTGTCATTTAGAAAATATATACATTTTTGGATTAAATCATGTAGCTCTGCACCAGATGTGGTAGTTCATTAGAGTCAATTGATAAATTTTTCGGTGATTTTGTGAGACAGTTCTTAAATTAATTATTTAAAACTAAATCATATAAATTTATCATTAAATATGTTCAAATCAAAGCTGATAAATATTAAAACTCATCATTTCCTAATTGTTTTACTTCATTTTTACTATTATCTATTTCCTTGGTATTATTTACATGTATTTTATTCATATGACAGAAATACTATGTAATAGTATGCTGCCAAGAATCTCTTCTCCATTTTACATACAGTGATGTCACATTAGTAGCTATGGTATAAGTATTTATGCCATGAAAACTGGAAAAAAAAACCCCACAAATCAGGGCGGGATTTATTATTTTGTTGATTGTGTAGACTTAAGAAAGTGACAAAGAAAAAGTTAATAAAAAAGATTAAACTTAAAATTGTGTTTTGTCAGTAGCCACTACATTGTAAATAGCACAAACACACAAAAGGATAACGTATTCTTCCATTACTTAAAAAACTATTAACGATTTCAGCAAAGAAGTCATTCACATCATTGACAAAGTTCTGACATATCTTTACTGTTACCCTTTTGTCTAACTCGTTATTGTAAAGAAAAATATCAACCAACATTCATGTCAAAACTAGAAATGCAATCATAGGTTGGCTATGGATACAAAAGCCAAGGAAAAATTAACAAACATATTCTGTGAAAATTAATTGACTATATCAAATCTATAATAAAAATTATAATACTATCACTTATAAATTATGTGGTATACATTCTTATATCAGTATTATACTGAATGCACACTTCTTCCCTTTGGAGAGTCCATCATTAAAACATGTATAACCACATCACTGCTTATATAGATACATAAAATATGGCAAGGCAATATGTAAATTAAAAGTATGTGATAAAGTAAAGCAAAAGTTGAGGTTCTATTTTCTATAAAAATAGAATGAGGAAAACAGAACACTTGGGTTTATTTCTTCAGAATGATAACAATTAGTGAATACACGTGCTAATAATCAGATTTAAGAAAGTTTACTTCCCCATTTAGAAAAAAGCTGAGTTTTATGTAGAATTTCTTAACTGCTCGTTTTTAAAGGCAATAGCTTCAGGTAAGGGCTAGATATTAATAGTCAGATGATAATACTAAGGTAAAAAAGGGCTGTTTTCTACGCATTAAAGAAAAATATCAGGAAAAAAACCTGAGCATCATTTAGTTTTTTTTCATTTAATCTTATAGTGTTATTAATTAGTAATATTTATTTTTTATTTTAAAGGGAAAATGCGTTTCAGGTAACACTAATTTACCATTAACTGGATGTTTTATTTTAAGCCTCTCTCTTATCCTCAATAAAAACATCAATGGGTTTAGACATACTTATTTCTCAGATATATAATAAAATTAGTACAGCATTTATTGATGATTTTTATATCCACTTGTACTTTTTTATATTAATTAATCTAACATCTAGTTTTAGTAATCCTGAATCAGTTATTAACTTACATGAATCATACAGTTCTTCTGCTTACATCTAATTCTTACCTTATCTATATTATTGTTCTTCCTTCTTTCCAAATACTAGAAAACTTCTCTTGAGTTTATCTAGCCCACATTAAACATAAGCTAACACTGTATAAAATGCTTAATTCTTACAACTCTTATTGTAATACTCAGAAAACATTATTCTACAATAAACACAATAGAAATTGTGTTTATGACTTTCTTTCAGGTGACAGTACATTTTTCTAAGATATACCATGTGACAAGAATCATTTTCAGCCACAATGATTAATGAATACAATCACTAACTTTATGAACATTATTGGCACATTGTTTTTATTCCCCCCACTCTTATTTGCCTTTCAAAACAACAGGTGAAATGATCCAAGGCTAAATACATGTTGTATGAATTGTATAACTCTATTTAAAATAATAAAAACTACAATTTTACAAAATAACAAACGAAGGTTAGCAATGGTCTGGTTGTCTTCTACTTTCCCTTCCTCCACCTTCATACTCAGTCCCTTGAAGGCTAGGTTAACCAAACAGCTTACCCTGGGGTTGGGGTCATTCTGGTTTATATCTAAAGAACAGTGAAAAAATGGAACTGAGCCAGATCTCTAAGACCAAGGGACCTCCAGCGGCCTAAAAGCTTCCAGGCTATAGGGGGTTGTCAAGGAAGTTTCTGAAGTTCAAGAGTGTGTTCAAATGACACACTTTTGTAAGGCACACATATCTTTTGCCATAATGTTCTCTGATGCATATTTGTCACTGCTTATATCCAAAGATAAATCTACAGAAGATGTCTTCTCTCTCTGGTTAAAGTCATGACCTAAAAGAAAAATTATCTGTTTTGCTCAACTTTCTAATATTAAGAAATAGCCAGTGGGTCATGTTTTGGCATTAAAACCAACCAAACTAGTGATTCCTTTCATTTATTTATTTAAAATAATTTGTAGGTTTATACATATCCTAAAATTATTATTTTAACCAGTATTTTCTTCTTCCATCTTCAGAATGCTACAATATATGTTTGGGGATTCACCTAAAAATGACATTTTATTTATGATGAATATAATTTAATATCTTGTCATTAGTAAATGTAAATATCATATTCTCCAAAACATATTAGCTTATAGTGCCATTTATTACTTACTTGGTTAATACATAGTAAGTGTCTCTGTTTCTTAACACAGATTATATTCTTGGGAAAAATATAGTGGAGAATTTGGAAAAGTTTGAATGAGTATTTTATAGAATTTTTAATTTTTTTCAGAAATAATTAGTTCTATGAAATTTCAGTGTTTCTACAAAATTTTTCATTTCTTGGTTGCTACTGTTGCCACTCCTAGCATCTCTAGGCAGGACACTGAAGTGAAAGGAAAGCTTAGATTCTTCTTTCAAACCAGGAGAATAATAAACTCAGGTCTCAACGACAGTGAAAATACAGGGTTGTGTTCACCGTCTAAAATCAGATATACATTTAACCCTTCCTGAAATGGTTAGGCCTGGAACCGCTATTGATCTCCTTTTGGAGCCAGAGTTCTTAGTGCTTTGCCGACAAGTGACAAGTGTATTGCCTCAGATGAACACTCTTCCAGCACTGACCAGTCCCCTTTCTAAAAACCTTCTCCTCCTTACAAGGTCAAGGGGCTAGGGATATATAGGATGGGCGGACCCTCCTATCCCAACCTTTCCCCTGCCACCTTCTACTCCCGTCACTCACTGGGTCCCATTGCACCCCTCCCCCACTTAAAAAGGCTACAGAGAATGATTTCCTCACATAGACTAAAGGACAACATTGCAGAGCTATCTTATCTTACATTCAAAACAAATCTAAGAGATTTGGGGAAGTAAGAATGGCTTTGATTACTGAAGCTATTTATTTCACATAAATTGAACATGGCTTAAGAGCATTCCCGAACTTACCCAGGGAGTCTGTCCTCACCCTTGCCCTTCTTGCTTTTCTATAAAGGATTACTGGCTTCTGCTGCCTGGGGTTCTCCCTGAATTACTTTTTTAAAAATCTTCATAATGCAATGATTATTTTTTAAGATTATATATAAACATGACAATTCCACAGTATTTTAGTTTGGATCTCACTTGTAATTTAATAAATATCTCTGATTTCTTTTTCAGAATTAAGACTTTTGAGAAACTATGAAGCAAAATACATTTGTCTTATTTTATGCGAGATCATGTGGCAAATTAGAAGCTCTCTTTTACCTGCAAGACTGAGAAACATGTTAACGTAAAAAAATAAATTATTACTAAAAATTGAAATGGAAGTATCAATTTTTACCTCAACTTTTGACAGTTTGACTTTGGTTACCTATACATCTGTATACCTATATATCTAAAGACAAACATTGGCTGGTAAAAGATGTTTAAATGATAAAACTATACATGTTATATTCTTTCCTTTTTTAAGAGTTCCAGAATATGGAAATGTCATGAATGAAACTAGTATTTAAGAGAGTAAAACATTTTAGAGAATCTGAAGCATGTTTGAAAAACAGTAGTACATGAAGAAATTATTGGAAATTTAAGAATATACTCTGAAAAAGCATTATCAAATATTAATTATATACATTTCTACAAATTCCCCCAATGTGCATAAACATTCACATAATGAAATAGGAATTAGTACCCTGGGCTTTTTTTCCTCATTTGATTAACATGCCCATTTTAGAAAAAAAACACTGGTGAAAGATATAGCTTTTGAATGAAAAAGAAGGGGGAAAAAACCCGTAGTGTCACAGATGGCTGTCAGAATAAAATGAAGCGGGTCTGTTGAGGGACTCAAGCATCAGTGTGAAATCCGAACAGAAAGGCACGGAGCAGAAGGCAACATTTCAAAAGGCATTTGGCACCAAGTGGCATTGTGAGGGTTAATTTACTGCCAGGAGCTGCTGGGCCTTTCATTCTCCAAAGACACACAATAGACAGATCCCCGAAGTGCCCATCATAATCACAGATGCTGGGGGATTAATGCTAAGATGAAAGCTTCATGAATATTAAAAATATCAAAACTGCTAATGATGTAGCAGAGTTTGAAATAACATTCAATCTCAAAATCTAAGAGTACGGCACGCAGGCATAGTAAGACACTGTCTTTTAAAAACTGATTAAAACCTACTCAGTTTGTAACAGAAAGAGGCTTATGCATATTAGGACCTGAATTGGCTGCCAAACTTTACAAATTGCACAGACTAATTACCATAATTAAGCCTAGGATTGAAGAAGAAAATTCCATTTATCTCAGGCTGACTCAGTGGAACTTCAACAAAGAAAGCACTGACATCAGATGGGCTTTTCCCTCAAATGATGTTTCAAAGCCCACTAAAAACAAACAAACAAACAAAAGAGGCACCATCCTCTTAGGAGCAGGAATAGTAACCATTCAGTTTAAAATGGAGTTGAAAAAAAGAATTGTTCAATGTTATAATGCTAGTTTAGGTCAACTTAGAGTTTACTGTACATGAGAAGATCCATTTTTTTAAAAGTGGAATTCCTTAATTTTAAAAACATCTGAATTATATATACTTATGTAATAAAACTGATAAATATTTAAGTGGATTTAAATTTATTATATTGGCTTAACAAATAGTTCTGTTATATAAGTATGATTTAAAATTCAGTTGGCTTAGTTTCTGATAAGAATGAAGATAGAATAATTTACTAAATATATTATTTGTCTGCTATTCAGACATCAATAATAACAGAAATAAACCAGATTAGACCATATTTTGTTGACTTTTGCATTTTTAAAAAAATTCATAAAAAGCCTTGTCAATGAATATAATGGTTAGTTCAATGTGTTGCCTAGCATAAGTCCAGTTAATTAGTTTATTAGTGAATCAGTAAAATTCTTAGGGAAAAAATTGTCATCATGAAAGCTGACCTCTTTATGGGTAATAAAGTTGCTACAATTATGAATACTTTTGAAGCTTGTTTCTGATGCTGAATACCACAGAATAAAGGATTCAAAACAGTTACATCTGATTATGGGAGACATTATGAACAAACTAATTTTTAATCAGTGTTGAACATTTGGTTTATATTTTGGAATGGACTAATCTTGAATTAGAGTAAAGCATTTGTGCTCTTAGTTTACAATAGGTGCTTGCACAGCTTGCAAAACTGTATGTTGATTTTATTGACTGACATGTGGAAATGCTTTTTGGTATGCTTTAGCATATATTTCAATACTTTCTAAATAAATTCTGGTAACAAAAATTTTAACTTGCCCCCCTTTTTTAATCTAATAGGGTTCTCTAGTTCCAATTGAGCTACTGTCCCCGATCTTGCCTCCCAGTACCCTGTTCTTCAGAGTTGTTTAAGACACAAATATGATCATGCTGTTCACCTTCCCTTCCTCAATGATTTGTCTTTAGGAAGAAGCCTGAATTGCTCAGCATAGCAAACAAGGCCACTGTATCTGGCCATGGTCTGCCTCTCAATGTGCATTTCTTGTTAACCTTTTCTCATTAATTCATTCATTCTCCCCATAGGTGTGTTTTGAAGAGCTTTGTTTCAGGCACTGCAATTGCCAGTGGAGATAAATATCTAACAAAAGAAATATGACTCCCTGCCTCAATGAAGATTATAGTTTACTGGAAGAAAAACATATTTTCTGCTGGGCATGGTGGCTCATGCCTGTAATCCTAGCACTTTGGAAGGCTGAGGCAGGAGGATCACTTGAGACCAAAAGTTCCAGACCAGCCTGAGGAATACAGCCAGACCCCATCTCTACAAAAAATTTAAAGAGTTAGCTGGGCGTGGTGGCACATGCCTGTAGTCTCAGCTACTCAGGAGGCTGAGGCAGGAGCATCGCTTGAGCCCAGGAGTTTGAGGCTGCAGTGAGCTGTGACAATGCCACTGCACTCTAGCCCAGGCAACAGAGCGAGACTCTGTCTCAAAAACCATACAATTAAAAAAACTCGTTCTTTTTCTTTCCCCTATCCACCACCACCCTGCACGCTTTGCATACATCTATGTGCTTTTTCACTTTCAACTGCAAGCAGAGAGATGGTATAGCATAATGGCTGAGAACATGTACTCTGGAGCCTCATTCAATCCTAGCTCCCCCATTTAGTTAACAGTGTGAATTTGGGCAAGTTACCCCACTATACCTATATGCTATTTCTCAAGCATTAAGTAAGCAAATATAGTTTAAAAGCCTGAAACAGTCTGGCACATGGTACTAACAGTTATTATTATTATTAGTGTAGTCAGTGCTACAAAGAAGAGGAAGAAGTATTATGATGGCTTGTGACTGGGTGAGGGCCTAACCGTTCTGAAGAGTAAAGAGCAGCTTCTCCCAGGAAGCAACTAGGGAGCCGATTTCTGAAGGATGAGGAGTTGAAGGGGTTGGACGTGTGTAAGGCTAAGTATTTGCCATTTAGAAAGCACTTTTCTGAGAACACCTTGAGGGAACCAGCAGCCCAGGGTGTCGTGTGGTCTGAAAAAAGGTGAGGCTGTAGCACAGAGGAGTGTGTTAAATGAGGCTGCCACCTTATATTTGTAGAAGTGCTGTATTTTCTATTATTTCTAAATTTCCTAGACTTTTCTATCCCCAGATCCTCCATCTCTCATAATCTTCTCCAATACCTACTCGTTCTTTGCAGTATATATATGTTTAGCATATCCTTCCGGAAGCCTCCCCATAGACCCCTCGCTCCCAGCACCCTTCTCCCTTTGCTGGATCAGGTGCTTTTACTCTGTGTAAACCCAGATCACAGCATCTATTGCTCTGTATTCTCCTTATATGCTACTATACAGGGAAATACCTAATCACAGGGCTTTTTCCTTATTTATCTGTGCATTGATACTGTCCTGGCATCCAACATTGACACTGGCCTTGCATACAACATGCGCTAATATGCAAAGGTTTGCCAAGTGAGTGTATTAAAGTATGTACCCTCAAAGTATATCCTAAACTTTGAGACTGCACAGCCTACATAGCATATTAAGATTAGATGCCCACCAATTCAAGGGGGGATGCATCGCAAGTTATTTATCCTTGTGAAATCTAAGATTTCCCTGGAGTGTAGTGTTGACTCTCATTATATACCCTTACACTCACTCTTTTAATTTTAAATGCAAGGCAGAGTTGGAATTTCTATCATGAATTCTTTTAAATGAGGGGTAAGAAACATTTCAGATAAATTTAATATTTTACCTTAATGTAAGAAATTTTCATCAGATTTATATTTCACACACAATCACTCAGCCTACTCAAACAGTATAAATTTAGATAAAGATTCAAGATAATTGATTATATTCATTTTTATAAATATAAAATTTATTATTGAAAATAAAACTTAGTTGTATATTTTCTTCCTATATGCTAAGATATATTAGATTTTTTGTTTGTATTTATCTTTACTTTTTCCATCTTCTTTCATCTAGACCTAAAATTACTAAGTCACAGTTGCTATTCATTACTAATATCATATGACAATATAAGAAGGTGCAACAATGAATTTAGTAAGCTGGAACTGTAGTGATAAATTGCTCTTGAGCATTTGCAGCACTGTTCTTTCCTCTGCTTTCTTCCCATACTTTTTTCCATTTAGTGTCAAATGCCTTTTGTGTGGCTAGAGATTCCACAGCTGATTTCCACTGACTGACTGCCAAGCTCCAGGAACCAAAAATGGCTTTTCCCCTCTTAGCATCTGTTTTGTGAGCCTAAGTGCAGAGGACCATGGCAAGAAACCACATTTTCAGTTATTCCAGCATAAATACTAAGGGAACATCTATTTTCCCCTAAATAGGAATTCACTGCTCAGTGAAAAATGTTGGGCTGTGACAAATAATAACATAGATCTGCCTTCCTCAGCACTGGGGCACAGGTGTAGATGTGTGTGTGTGTGTGTGTTTGTGTGTGTGTGTGCGTGCATTGGAGGGGGAATGGGTGCATGCTAAGGCTGAAAACATAAGTTAGGATTAGGAGTATAAAAGGGGCTAAATCCTAGAGGAGATATAAACAGAAGCAGGCTTTCTCAATAGGGGTTAAGTGAGAAATGTAAGTCCTAAAAAAGAAAAAGTTTCAAGTGACTATTATCTCAATTCCCCCAAGGATGGTCAATAACTAGTACCAGTTTAGATGCATAGAGAGAAGTTAGCTCAGTACACACAACGGTTGCCTTAGCACCTTAGTCCTAGTAAATTCTGGTCGAGGAGGGGTAGACTGTGAGCACAACAAAGCTGGGGCACAGGACCTCATACTTGTATAGGCCCCTGCCAAGGTCAGGGAAGGAGCCCAAGCAATGTAATCACCTGGTCATATGCTTTTTAAACTTGAAAAAGCGTGATTTTTAACTTTAATCCTTTAACTTCCTTTTTCGTAAATAAGGTTCCACAAATTTTATAAGCTTCATGTCCATCCAATAATGGATCCACCATGAAAATGGGGTGAAATAGAATATTTTTGACTTAGAGACGTCCAGTTCTTTCTCTGGAACACATAAAAGAGGGAATTCTGGAAGTAGATTGATGAATGTAGAGATGGAGAAGCTAAAAGTTGAGGACAAGTTTATCTACAGAGAATGAGACTAGCAGAATTGGCTTAGTGGACTCAAGAGACTCTCCAGGTTTGGAACAGCCTCTGAAGGAATGGCAAGTATAGCTGAGTAGAAATACACAGGTGGATTAATGAATTCTGACAAGAGCCTAAATGGGTAAGGAAAAGAGAAATGGATTCATCTCATTGCTAAGAAATGTTCTCCAGCTTTACTGGGCAGTAGACAAAGAGAAAAAGAGAAGAGCTGAATTGATGTGTGGTTCTTGGGGATGGTTGAGCTAAAATGGTAGAGTTTGAAGGGACCTGCTTAAAGTAATGCAGCTGGTTACCAGAAGAGCCAGGATTGGGTCCAATATTACTCCCAGTGTTATCTAGGTAATGAAAGGTGATACATGGCTAAATTGATAGTGGGCAATGATTGTAGGCGTGAGATTATTTTAGTTATTGAATATATAATATTAGTGAATTTTCTGAATGTCTGTGAAGGAAAAATAACACCAAAACCCGGATGGATTAAGTAATAATTTAAGAACAAGAAGGGGAGTTTGGTTTAACCTCCCTCTCTAGTTTCCCTCCCTGGATTTAAGTTTCACAATTTTTGACAAGGGTGGTAGTTCCATTATTTTCTTTTAACCTAGTATTAGTAAAAATGTTCTCTTTCCTAAAAAAATAAATAAATCTATTTGAAATCTCCAGGTTACCTATATCGTATGAATAATGGACATGTAACTTTGTCAATATTTTAGAAAAATGACTTTTGGTAGACTAAGCCAATGCCTTGCAAATCACATTGTAATTTATTTTAATATCCTTTTATTGATATGGAGAGTTGTTGGATATCACACTTACATTAAATCAACTCAGCAAAATTCATGTTTATTTCCAGAAGTAAAGGATCTTTAGAACATCAGCAATATTTTGACATTTGCTGAAGTCTTTTGAAAAATTGCATTAGTTTTTGGGTGCTGACAACTTCAATGTTACAACATGTCTCTTAAAAATTTGAAAAGATGTTATTGCCTTAAAAAATACCACTTACAGTTTTTTATAGTTGGCTAAGACCTAAGCATAGGAAAGTATAAGAAACTACCAGGGTATTAATGGGGAGGGGGGGAAGAGAGAGAAGGAGAGATCCAGTCATTTCTTTTGTGCACAAGTACAAAATAAAAAAAAGCATTGAGAATTGCATGTATAATTTTTGAAGGGGCAGGCAGAAGGAAGTAGAGAATCTAGTGCCATTTAATTTCCTCTTTAAGATTGTGTTAGATAACTAGCATTTCCTTTATATGCTCAAATAAATAAGAAAAGCCTGACAGTTGAAAAAGAACAAGGGCCAGGCCTTCAGCCACTTGTTAACAACACTAGGTAGAAAAGCCAGGAACCAACTTCTGGTAATTGTTGTATCATAAAGTCTACTCCATGAATATTTGAAAATACCTGTAGCTGATATAAATGAAAGAGAGAAAAATATACAGCTTTATCAAAGGAGAAATTCCAACACATTGAAACTTTTTGTAACATTCCTGATAGGGCCAATCATAATTTTGTGGACAGTGTATTCAAATCTTTTTTAAAGGGATTCTACTTAGCTTTTGAAAGCCTCTTTCAAGTACAATGTAACAGTACATCTGATCTCAGAGGATAGAGTGTGATTATAATAGAAAATCTTTAAATGTTAAACATACTTGCATACTATAGAAAGTAGCTTGTCCTAGATTTATAGCAAAATAATAACTGAGGGTAAATCTGGCTGATGGTCCAAGAGGTGGGATATTTTCTAGTCTGTCTGGACAATACTTTAAAAAGCTTTAAAAATGTGAACATTCTTGCCACATAAATCTGAAATTAATAGTAACAAGTTCACTTACAACAAAACCCTAGAAAGCAATTTATATTTCCATTTAATAGTCATATATATTCTTTTGTTTTCAATGGGAAAAATCAGCAAGATTCTTTTTTTTCTTTTGGTTTTTTCCATGCATTGCATGGTTAAATATTTCTAAAAGATTGCTAGTCAGTTGTCATCCTGATTTGTTCCTGAGTAGGATATAATGAGATTTGTAGGAAAAACACATCAGAACCTGAGGCAGTTCCTAGAGTGGCTGACTTGATGGTATATTAAAACATCTGTTGTCAATAAATACATTGCATTTTTGGTATTCCAGCCAATGCAAACTTGCTATTCAGTTATTATTAATATGACAGCTAATGCTTTACCATGCTTCATGTTAAATAAAATGCACTGTTTAATTCTGTAATCCTATTTTTTTCCTCCAGAGTTTGGTTCTTTTAACATTTGCTGGTCTTACCCAATCACCAGTGTTGTCAAGGGTGAAAAAAATAGAATAGTATTGGCAGGATTCAGGGAACAGAGCAAACATATGACTTTTAAATGCTCCAAATCAGAAAGCTTAGGCTGCACATTATTGAAAGGATTGTCTACAGATCGTTAATGCTCTTCTGTTTGCTCACATTAGTTCCCTTAATCAGGCCTCTTTTTAAAAAGGCAATAATCCTTTCAACAGAAACTTGAAATGTAGGTCTTTCTGGGCTTTGGAAAGAGCTCCTCTCTCACTTAAGACTATGTATAGATTTCCAGTGTGGCAGATAAAAGCACGCTGTCAAGTGAACTGGTACAGTGTATTCTGAGAATTTTACAGGGAGTCATCACACACCTACAGTTGCTTGTGCTTTAGAGAAGCAAGGAGTCACTGTAGAGAGAGGGTGGGCGGAGGGGAGGGAGATATTACATCTAGGTGAAAAGGCTCCTATTTCCTATTTCTCTTGGCCAATGTGGACAGTGGAATGGGATCAGGGCCAGAACTTATGGTAAGGGAGTCAGCTTGGGTTTTTCCTTCAAAATGACCAAGGCTGGGGCAGAGCTGAATTAATAGGAAAAGGATTTTGTGCTGAAGCTGTTGTTTTAAGGAAAAGCCTCTTTCTGGTCTTGTAAAAGTTCCCAGACAGACTCACAGTACTGGAAAAGACCTCTGAAAAGTGGAGGGAATTTCTGGAGCCCTTAGATTCTAAGTTTTTTTTTCCTAAGAGTTTCCTTCTGTTAATACAATCTTCCTCAATATATGGCTTCTGAGCTCCACAGACCAGATTATCAACACAACCCACAGCATCTCCCAATTTACACAGGGCTAAAGCCAGGGTCCCTTTTCCCTCTTTCTTGTAATAGTGGACAGAAGCACACATTAAACGGTGCTACCTGGACTACTCAAGTTGTAAAAATAACTACTAACCTTATCTAGGCAACACTCTGAGAAGGGAAAGACCTCTTGGGGCTAAACTCTTTCTTTTGTCTCTATCTCTCCAGGTGTCTTGGTGCTTTATGCTGATAATAATAATTTATCTTTTCTAAGAACACTTACTTTTATGAGGAGATGGTTGTAGAGCCAAAGTGATTATTCTAATGGTGGGATTCCAGGCAGTAGTAAGTGGAGACACTTAGGACAAAAAGTTTTATTTCTACTTTTATACTTCCAAGAGTCCCCAATTGTACTAATACAGAGAAATAACATTCATGTTGTCTGGCGACTCTCACAACCTTTAATCTTTACTGGCACTCCCTATCATAATCTTTACTCATCATGTTCTGAAATTTCTGTCGCATATACATCCTGGATAATAACTGAGTTAAGAGGTTGAGGAGATTAGAAATAGTCAAATGAAGATTTCTGTCTCGAGGGTACTTGTTTCGATCCCATTAGATCAGTGATGACAAGAAGTCAATAAAGACCCCTGTAAACTGATTGGAAAATTTGGAATTATTTTTTGCTGCTGTCATTCAGTATCTAGTTCCACTTAAAACCATCTGGCATTTTGGGTTGCACATCTTGGGGAAGCCACACACTAAATCTTGTGATGTGAGCACAGCTTGCTTTCCTTTTCTCATATGGACCTTATTAAAATGAATTTCAGATTATAGAAATCATAATAAAATTCTCTCTCCTTATCTCTCTCTGTCTCTGTAAGTGTGCGCGTGTGTATGTATGTATGAATCTATCTATATATATATATAATATTCTAATTCTGTGTCACCAGATCTGCCAAATACTTTTCACCTGAGTCCTAGGTTTCATTAAACATTATATAGAATAAGATATATGTTTAACATACAGAGTCTTGAAAGATTCAGGCTAGAAAGAGATATTGGAATTTAAGTATTCCAAGATCTTTATTTTAATGGTGAGGAACACAAGCGCCAAAAAGATTAAATGATCTATGTTCAAGGTGACCCAGGTATTTAATGACAGTTTTTGTACCATTTTTCTGTAGCCCAAGCCTTATATTCTGTCATAATGTAAATCTCGGCTGGAGAATGCTACCCAAGATAACTGTATTTGCTCTTCCACATGTATGGGCATATGTGATTTTTATTACACATCTATGTTCAAATGTCCTTCTTTCCTGAATGAACCAGGTTCTTAATCTTTGCTTTTTCCTGTGCTCTCTCTCTTTCTTTTTTTTTTTTTTTTTTTTTTTGCCAAGCCTCCTCTCCACATGCTTTTACAATTTGCCCATCTTCTCTATTCTAAAATCATACTATTTGGGTGATGATTTTCTCATTCTAGGCTCTGCCACTTGCATTTTTATGAGCAATTTGGTAGTAATTGGGGTTGTTCACCGCATATTCTTTTGGCTGCCTTTCAGATATATGATAGTATTGGACTATCTTACTCTTCTTTTAAATTAGATATGACTATGTGACTTGCTTTCAGTGAAATGTGAGCTAAAGATTAAAGGGCTGATCTGTGATTTACCACCCCCATTCTCACTGCTGCAATAGTCATGGACACATATTGAAATAAGTTTCTCTCATCCTGTGTTTCTGAGCAGCAACAATGAACAGATCCCCTTTCTAAACAAGTAAGACAAGTATGAAATAAACAATCCTATGTTGCCTCTTATTAAGACATATTGCATCATAGTAAAATGACAATAAAAGATAATAAATGTAGAAATTTCTTCTAACTGACTGCCCAAATGTGGGGCAGGGAGTGTACAACAGAACAGTGGTTTCTATGGGAAAGCTTCATTGCAGAATCACATTATGAGCTAGGCTCTGCCATATGGGTAAAATGGTGAAAATATAAAGCATAAAGCCTTCTGATGTGAGTGGGAAGATAGCAATTCTCCTCAGCACGCTGCTACCTTGAGAACAACTCTTCCTTCAGTTTAGAAGAGCTCCAAATGTGTCCAGTTATTCTTTAAACATCTGTTTTTCAGCCTCTATTAAACACTAGTGCTCATAGGGAAGGATGTAATGTTGTGTTTCAGACAGGTCAAAAGAAGATGTAATATATGGAAGAACTTTCTGATCATTAGATCTGTCCACACGTGGAAACCTCTCTTTTGTAAAAGGCCAGATGACCATACGGAAGAGACACTGAAGAGGAGTTTCTAGACTGTCTCTAAATTACCTCCAAGCACCAAGATTCTGCCACCTTCTCTCTCCACCATGCATTATTATAGGTTTTCTCTGGAGCTGTGTGGATCACGCTCGTATGAGCATTTCTTAAATACTATTTGATAGTGAGAATCACCCTCTAAAGCATGATCATTTTTAATTGGATATTTTTTTCTCAATCAATTACTGTAAAATTTTAAACCGGGCACTGAGAATAATTTTTGTCCAACACTGAATAATTTAGTCACTCAAAGAACCAGCCATTGAAATGCAAAGTGTTGGCAGAACTGTTTTGAACAAAAGTTCCAAAAGCGATCCAGAAAACAGATGGCCCCAGGATTAGCTCACTCTGCCAGGATTTCTGGGGCACATTTTAATCTGGCTAGTATATAATCTGATCTGTAAAATAAAAATCTGGTTTCAGGCTCAGCTATAGTAAGTAAAATTAATTAAAACTCATTCTGGCAGGTTCACGGAAACAAACCTGCATTTATTTTAAGCTATTCTCATGCACAATATTCAACTCAATTTAGTTCATGCAATATAAGTGAGGTAGTAAAAAGAAAACTGCCTGAGGAGGAAGGAAACCTGTTTTATTATCTTGGTTTTGTCACTAATTCCCTGAGTGATCTCAGGCAAGTCCTGATCCTCATCAAGCTGAAAGATCCATTCAAATATTAACATTCTACAAGTGTTCTATTTCTTTGATAAAAGCAAAAGTTTATCTTTTTCCTATTTTAATAGTGAGTACAGAATGCTTACAGATTGCAGTGGAAATCAGCCAGTCCTAAATTCCCGCTGTTCCGTAACAAGTGTGATGGATAAAGTATAATAAAATGTGTACACAAACAAGTGTTAAGAAATTGTGTTTACCCTCATACATTTTTACTGTTTTTATAATTATATTTGTAAGACTTTTACATGTAAATAATTTTAAGTATATGTGTGAATTCTTAACATAGAGAGGAAAGACCATTGCTTCTTTGATTTCCTGCATAAACACAAAAATTAGCATTAGTTAAATTAAATACTTTTGGGTGCAGGATACTTTTTCAAGAGGCTACAGAAAATGAAAGTATTTTGTTAACATCTCTGCATGTATTCACCTGGAATCTTTAAGATATGTATATATACTATGCATGTTTCAGCACCTCTACTGTGTTTGGGTATATACTTGGCATACACACACACACCATTTTTCTGTTTGTAAAAACGGAATTGTTCCTTTCAGCTATTTTTTAAACTTGCACTTTTTTAAAATACAAGGATGCTGTTTTATTGAACCAATACATTTCATAGAAGCTAAGCATATTTTTTGGCTAATATGTTTAAGTTCTATCTGTGAGAGCAGAGATCTTGTCTGTCTTGTTGTTTGCTGTATTCCTCAAACCCAGCAACATCCATAGTGGTTTACTCTCTGCTATGGTCCTAATTAATCTTCAAGGTGATGGTATTAAGAGGTGAAGCCTTTGGGATGTAATTAGGCCATGAGAGCAGATCCTTCCTGAATGACATTAGTGTCTTATAAAAGAGGCCCAAAGGAGCTTGTTTGCCCCTTTCACCATGTGAGAAGATGCCTTCTGTGAACCAAGAAGTGGGCCCTCACCAGACACCAAATATGCAAGCATTTTGATCTTGAATTTCTTAGCCTCCAGAACTAAATAAATAAATATCTATTGTTTATAAGCTACCCAGTTTATGGTATTTTTTATAGCAGCCCAAATGGACTAAGATACTTACTAACTATTTACTGAATAAATATATGAAATTGAGAAATTAAAAAATGAACTTATGAACTCACATTTGTTAAAATTAAGAATCCAATTGTGCAGAGATATTTTAAGGCCACTTAACAGATATCTCAATTAATTTTTAATTGACAAGACTCATAAATTTATCAAATACCTAAAATAATTAAGAGTAGATATCCACCCACAAGCCAGTCCAGGGTGAGAACTTTCTTTGAATTAAAAAATATATAAATATAAAACAGGAATGACTATAAGTAGGACAGAGAGAATGAGAAAATTAGCACTAAGTCCATGTTATATGAGTTTATGCTATCACTCCTAAGAAAAGTTGATAGGGGATATGTGTGTGTATGTGTGCATGTGTGTATTTTTGTATAGCTATAAAACCCAAATTTTAAAAGAGAAGGTCTGATTCTTTGATTTAAAAAAATATTTATCCATGTTTCAAAAAGAAAAGAAAATATGTTAGGCCAATAGATCTGTACTTTTAGGTAAAATTATTATAATATGAATTGCTGTCAAAATAAAGTGGCTGTATGATGTATTAAGCAATTCACCAAAATGCTTCAGGGGAATGATGAGAAAAGTAATATAGTACATTGGTAACCTATTTGAACTTGAAGTCTGAGTTTTAAGCTCAATTTGAAATCTTAGTTTAAGATGAAAAAGTTTAAAGAAACATAAATATAGCAACTTGTTATTTCAGAAGAACAAATACGTGCTATAGAATTTATGGATTAAACAGGTACATTAGAATGTTAAGGAAATATGTTTAGGGAATGCATTAAAGGAATTTACAGTAGTCCTTCACAATTTAATGATAATAAAGCTGAAATTGGAACCCCATATTTCTCTACTATATACCCCAAATTTACAAATGAATTATGTTATAGAATTTTATGTATTGATTGTTTGCTTTCTGTGAATGTGTTTTTGTAAAGGAATGTTTTAAATAATGGCTGTATTAAAAGCACCCATAAAGATTTCCAGTGTGTCCTAAAATAGCACTACTAACAATAGAATATATTTTAACTAAAATTAACTCCCCCCATACATTGTGGAGAAATACATTCTGATCCCACATGGAATTCTAGAAATGCCTCTTTTCAGGCAACAGATACGAGGATCCTCTAATGCAATGTTGTCCAGGAGAATTTTCTGTATTGACAGAAATTGGACAGTACATGAGTAGTTCGTGTTTCTAAGACTTTGTTACAAACTGAATATTGGAGAGTAGGGTAGAGGGGTAGATTACTCTCACTTGTTCACTATGATGGTGGGATAGTGTAGTATGGCTTTAGGCATCTTAGAAACTCATTGAATGCAAATAAATCAGTGCTATCCCTTTTCGTTTTGCATTTTCCTCTTTCTGCCCCTGGACACCTGCTCTATCTTCAAGATCCAACTTGAAAGTTTCCTTTGTAAGGTCCCACTTGACTCAAATTACTATGTTCTTTGCCTACAGAGAAATTAAAACCTATCTCACAGAATGTCTCACATCTGTAAGCTTTTAAAAAAGATATTTGTCCCACAAATTTTTTCTTATGCAGATTGTATTCTTCAACATTACCATTGTTTCTATTGTAACTGTGATTAATGACTATGTGAAGGAATGAATAAATTAATGAAAAGATCTAATCTTAAGTTCTTTTCCTTAAGTAGATCTTTTCCTTAAGTAGTTTATAATAGAGATAGACTTAAATATATTTCTCTATTCTCTCTGTGGTCTGTCCACTGATATTTTTAGGCCATACTTGTTGGGTCACAAGTGAGCTCTAATAAGCAACTCTGTAAAGAAGGAATTAGGAAACTCATATTTTCTGGGAATAATTTAAAATATATAGAAAATATTAATTAAATATTGGTTAATTCTTGTTGTTTTTGAGCAATAGGGGCAAACCATGTTATTTTACCCATCTGGACTGAAGATTTATCATTGTTTTCCTAAAAAAAATTGTTTGCCTTGTGATAAGTTTCTTTTTTTTATGGTTTTAATATTATTAATTGTGATGAACTTTAATATGATTTATAAGTTGATTCTCATATAGAACACAGCATCAGATAGTATAGAATTTAAATTATCTGGGAAGTGAGAAAGACATGAATAACCTACTATTTTCATATCAGATGCACTATGACATCCAGTTTAGAATATACACAGAAATAGGATGTGATCACCCGTTACAAGATGGTTTGCAAGCGTCTAACACTCTTTATATTATTTTGATCATATTTCACCTATGAGAACAGATTTGCACTAGGTAATTAACTATGTGATTAAGGATTCAGAAAATAAAATATTAATATAAAATATAAATTATTAATACACTACACATATTGTGTGAGTGAATTCTTAGCATAGGGATATGTATTTACTAATTTCCATGGGAAATTAGTGAATGGTAAAGGAACAGCCTGCTCTAACGTTGCTTCACATAGGCCCACCTTCTGGAAGGCATTTGATTAATGCGAGCAGTTATGAAAGGTATTATGCTTTGATTAATGTACTTTAATTTTTCTAGGAAAAATCAAAGGGCATCCTTTTTACACATTCAACAATAAAATTATTATATTCTCTGAAACATCTCATTCTCTTAGTTTTGACGTCTCTCGGTAGAAGAATTTCTGTAGTCCAGGAGAAGAATTTACATCTGAGTAAAACTTTGCTAGTTGAAAGTTACTTTATTTTAAAGTGGTTTCAATAATATAATATTTTATTCTGTAGAAAGACTTCTTTGTTAACCAAAATCAAAGTACAGTTTCAATATTTATACCAGGCAAACGTGATTATTTAATATTTTCCCTCTTTCCCTGTTTTTATGTTAACAGATTGGCGGTGCACTCTTTATAGAGTTGATTTCAGTATTGACACGTTATTTTTCCAAAAGATAAACTTAGAAACATGTCCCCATGTTTGGAGAAAATCAATTTTATCAATTCTATTAGTAGTAACTTTTATCATGCTAAATGTCTTTGGATTACATTTTTTATTCTGATCAATTAAAAAATGTTTCATTGTTCACTAATTAAGCTCACTATTTAACAGATATAAACTGAATCCATACTATGTACCAGAGACTATGCTAAGTGTTGGTGTACAGTGGTTCCTACTCTCATTGATATTACATTCTAGAGGAAGTGACTGATATTAAATACACATGCAGGTAATATGTAATTAATAATTATAATAAATGATAGAAGGAAAATAAAGATGGGCTAATTTAGATTAATGAGGAATTTATCAGGAACGGCTGCTTTGGAAGTGATGTATGAGATGAGACACAAATAATTAGTAGGAGGTATTCATAGGAAGTATCTGTGGAGGGCAAGGGAGGGTGTGTTGGTGGGTGTAAAAGAACAGCAGAGTGAATGGCGAGTCTAAAAGCCATATGGATAAGACAAATCTCATGTTGGAGGAACTCTCAGAGGTCAGAGGCTGTAATATAATGAATGACAAGGTGAGTTAGAAGTAGAGATCTGCTAGAACACCCAAGATCAAGTAGGGCATGGGAAAAAATTTAATCTTTGGCTTAAGAGCAATAGAATGCCACCTAAGAGTTTTAAATTAAGTTGTTCATACTTTGAAAAATGAGCACTTTGTTTGTTTAGTGAAGGATGGATTATAGGTAGGCAAGAGTTCACCTAGAGTTCAGAATAGTACCTTATTACAGGTGAGAGATGATGGACTTTTGGACTAGGGTGGTGGTAGCAGAAATGGAAAAAAATTAATGGATTCAAAATACACATGGTTACATGTGGAGAATGAAGAGAAGGAAGTAGTAAGAACGATCACCAGTGTTCTGGCTTGCAGATGTTGGTGGCTGAAGGTGACGTTTATAGAAATAGGAAACACCAGAAAGTCTCAGGTTTGTGGAAGTTGTTCAGATCTGAATAGCAAGACTGTGAGACAGGCTAAATTTGAGATGTCTGTGAGACACAAAAGTAGATTCCTCAGGTGGACATCTGGGTATAGAAATGTGAAGCTCAGATGAGGGTCTGGGTTGGATACAGAAATTTGTGGGTCTTCGAATGTGAATGATATGATGATGATGACAGCAAACACAGAACATACTTTTTCCAATCACCATTTGAAGCAGTTTACATATATTATCTCATTTAATGGTCAAAATGACCTTATGAAACAGTTAATATGATTCTCATTTTAAGGGTAGAGAAACTGAGTATCAAAAATCACCACCCGATCAGTGCAGAGCCAGGGTTAGAACCCTGGCAGTCTAACTTCAGCGTCCATGCCCCGATCTCCTCCACTTTGCTGTCTTTCAAGAAAGCCTAGATAGAGTTAGCCTGTCTTTTGTGCCAAGGATGTGGCTTTGCTTTCCTCTTTTTTTTTGTTTTTAAATCTTTGCAGTAACTTGAAATGACTTTGCTTTTCTATCAGGGAGATGTTAGAAAGCGTTCAACAAATGATAAAAAGTCAAATTTTTCCTTATTTTCTTCTGATTTAAGGATATAATTCTAATCCCAATCCTCATTCTCACATGTGATAATGTGGAATTGATATCAACGAATTACAGAGAGAAAAAAGATGACACCCAGGACTGAGCCTTAGGGAACATCAAACTACTGTTTGCTGGAGAGGAAAAGTTGACGAAGAAATTGAAAAGTTTAGCCAGAGACATAAGAAAAAACAAACAAACAAACAAGAGAGTGTGGAATTATAGAAACCAATAGAAAAGAGAGCTTCAAAAGAGAGGAAGGGGTCAACTGTGTAGACTGATGCTAAGTGACCTAGTTAGGTCCATTAGAAAATACAAATTCCTCATACGTAGGTATTCATTTCAAGGAAAGAATATTGGAACGGCTATGGGCAGTAGAAATCTAGCTCTAATTCCTGCCCTGCCATTTCTTAAATGAATGACATGGGGCGGTTCCCTTAATCTGTCTAGATTTTAGATTCCTAATCTGGAAAATAAATATGAACAAGATAGTCTCCATGGGTCCTTCCTTCTTCTGAATTCTGTTTTATCATTTATGGCTTAGCAATGTTTTACAGCAATGGTAAGTTGTTTTTTTTTTTTCTGGTTAAAAACTTACTTCTTTCTGAGCAAACCTTGTATTGTTGCTCACATTCACAAGATGACTAACAATGTACAACACATCCCCAGTGTGGAAAGTCAGCTTATACAGAGATGTCATGCAAAAAAGTCTCTTTTATTGCTGATGGAATTTACATGGGGGTTAGGTCACAATAGAATAGATTCAAATTTCTTCATGGAACTTGACTTTTTTATGCTAATGCATAGTCTCTACCATCTACACAAAAAATAATTATACACAAGGGAGGTTAGAAGGTTCTCAAGTGTCTGGCTTTCACCCTTCAGAAGTTGTTAAATTTGGCAAGTTCCTCCATGTACTTGTGTGTTTGACATTGGCATGTCTATAGACATGTAAATGCTGCGTTTGCTGAACAATGTGCACTCATCTGTAATTCCAAATTGCATTCACATTTAATTATATTCTTCTGTCTTTATGACTCTTCACTTACTCTTTTATTAATATAGTAGAATGATGAAAACAAGATCATCTTGTTCTTTACAGGTATGTGGGGGATTGGTTGCCATTTGAGTAAATGAGGACCCAATATTTTATGTGACTCTATAAAATTGGAAGTGTACCATCTTTCTTCTGATATGGACAATTGTTCTGCCTCAATAATAAGTGAGTTTAATATGCTGACTTATGAATAGTAAGTGGGTTTGATAGTTCTACTTATGAACATTTTGACTTAGAGGGCAATGCAGGTTAAGATTAGCTGGAAATAAAGAAACAAGTAGCCCTTGGAGTCTCTGTTTATATAACAAAACAGTTTTTTAAATTTTACCTACAGATAGAGAAGACAACACAATGTAGTGATTATGAGTCAAAGTTTAGGTTTAACTTCCTACATCTATCAAATGCTAATTACCTGGTCCATGGCATGTCATTTGACTTTTCCAAAGATCAGTATTATCATAATTAAAATGGGAATAATAACAACACCACCCTCACAGATCTGTTGTGAGAATTAAGCAAGATAATGTACTTAAAACTCTAAATATAATGCTGGGCATATAGTAAGTAGTCAGTTATTGGTGGCTGTTTTTATTATCATTTTACTACTACTGTTGCTAGAGTTGTCCCTAAATTGCACAGGAATTATGAGGAATGAGCATCAGAATCTGTGTGATAATAACCAAATGTACTATATATTATAAATCAAAATTTGATATGGACTTATGTGAAATGCAGAGAACCACTTATTGACATCTTGCCACACTAGTATCTCATTTTTATAGGATTTTTTATTTTTGAAAGTTACCATATACAAAAATATTAGATGAGATGGTTCTTGTATTATGAAAAAGAAGGACTTGTCAAATAAAAAACTTTGATAAGTTATATCCTGAAATCAAAGACAATTTTGTAGAGTTTTATTAAGCATTGGCAATAAAATATAAATAGAAATTTAGTTAATAAAATTTCTTGTACTTCCTATGCTCAATAAACTCCTGTTGAGTGATTGATTTTATGGTATTTAGAATTTGTCCCTTTATTTTTCAGAAAACCTAAAGGCCTACTCAGAAAAGTCATACTACAAATTAGATGCTAATGCCTTTTTATAATGAATTCAGATTACTTCCTATTATAGTTTATTTATTAATTCATATCTTTCCTATTTATTGTGAGCTCCAAATATCAGGAATATTATCAAACAGTAATTTTAATCTCTAGAATATTAAGCATGTTAATTAATTAATTAACAGGCATATTCATTTAATTATTCATTAAATGAAAACTTATTGAGTGCTTACCTCATGCTTTGAATAAAGCATAGTGAACAAAAAGACGAAAAGTCATAGCCTCTACCTGCAGAATTGCAGTTTAATTGGAAATGTATATATAATAGTATAAGCAAAACTACAATCAGTATAACTGGTGGGGCAAGAATACATTACGGAAAAAGGGACTAAACCTTTCCAAGAGAACTGGTGAAGTTTTCACAGAAAAAGATAGTATCCAGCACCTTACATAGGGCTAGAAAGATGAGGAAGGTTTCATTCAGTTCGAGGCAAGGAAAGGATGGGGTGAGCAGAAGGCTATTCCTGCAAGATGAGTCCATCAAACACACACACACACACACACACACATACACACATGTACACACAGAGATAAAAAGCATGGAAACAAAGGAGTGAGCGGTTGAGAATAAAAATATTTTCACAAGCCAAATTACTACAGCTAAGTGTAAGGAGGCCATGTAGAGTTCTTCCCAAGACCTGCTAATGAGTTAATATTTAATAATTTACAGTGATCACAACAGCTATCCTTTTTAATCACGTGGACTGTCAAGAGCAAATGGCATGAGGGGTTTTTTAAGAAGAACAACACAAATACATGAGGTTGAACCTCATAGGAGAAGGGTTTGTAATTTGTAACTATTAATGATCACCTTACTTTGTAACTTGTCTTACTGTAGCTTTAAATCCAGCATCCTGGGACCATCTGTTGGCAGCACCCATGGAAATTGATTAGTTTCTCCAGGTTAACTCTTCATATTTTTAGAATACAGAATATGCAAAGATGTGCTATATAGGTAAAGGAAATATTTCAGACTATTTCTAATATTTCAGTGCTTCAGATAGGGCTTTTCACTGAGTGAATTAATTCGATTACACCATGTTTTTAAATATCCTTAGTTTGGTGTATTGTTTTTCAGTTGAGTGACTATATAGTTTACTAAAATTGTACTGCTTTTCCATATTCCCATATGATAACCTAGTAAATATATACCTTTTTATAGATCTGTGACAATCAAGAAGAATGGGAATTAATGAATGAAGTTGTGCTTGAGCGGCTTATAAGAAATCCACGTACAAATTCAGTAGTTGTATATTACTCTCACTGATTAGATTTAAAGCATTAGAATATTTAAACATGCCCAAATATTGATAATTTATAATTTATTGTTTTAAATATTCCTACTGAACAGAAGACTCTAGACATTTCTAAGAACAGAAATTACTAAAGTAGACACTTAAAACCAGCTGTAATTTTTGACATTGTGTCTGCTGTGATGTTTGGGAGACCGACTCTCTCACTCTTTAATAATGCTGACTTGGCTCAAAGTCTAATTTTACAAATGTTTCTCACACAGATAAGTGTATTAGTTCTCAGTGTTTTCATGATGATTTATCTTAGTATCAGTGGTTCAATCTTTGATGGGTGTTTAGATTGAGGGTTCTATACCTTTAAAACCCAATTACCATTTTTTTGGTTTATATTCTTTCTTCTGGATGCCAGAGTAGTTAAAATAACATTTCCATGACATACATATTTTTTTATGATATGACTTTAATTCAAGGACACATTTTTCTATGGGGCTTGAGGATTCAATCGCAGTGCTTTAATGTCACAATCAGTATGAAATTTTAGTTGAAACTCAGCTACTTGCTTAATCTATAAAACCATTTCATTTCAAAAGGAAATATTGTATTGTGCTACATAAAGTAAGGGTGAATGATGCAAAATTTTCTATATTTCATTCAGTTCTAAGAACTTTTTATAAAATTTGAATGTCTAATCTGATTGTAGAGATGGGACAAAAGGGAAGTAAAAAGTGAAAACAAATATCAAAGTAGAGAGATACAAATATAGGGAGGAACATCAAAGCTATAATTGTAGGGAGACAAAAAGCAGAGCCATTTATAAGAAGCAAAGCAGAGAAATAATCATGTAAAAGGTCAAAGCAGGTGAAGTCAAGGAGTGAAAAGTATTGTAATGAGTAGAAACAGAATAGAATTAGTCATCATTTAAACTTAAATTTAATGCTGTTTTGTGGTTAGTGATTTTGCATGTGTGTGTGTTTAGGAAGATGAGGAAAGGTCAGTTAAACTCACAGGACATAATTCTGAATTTAAGAACTGCCCTTGACATATTTTATTATGTAAAAATGCATTTATAGAAAAGAGATATTTCATTTATTTATTTATTTATTTTTGTTTTTTTGTAAACTATTGATATAAAACAGTGACATTTAGAGAACTCCATTTCAGGATTAAAAAAATATTTATACCTTCGTGGTACCCTAATTTTGCTAACTCTTATAATAGCCGTCTAGGAGTATTAGATAATCAGGTAATAGGCATAAAAGAAGAAAGGTTAAATGTCATATTTTATTTAATATAATAAGAAAACACAGCCTGGATGGTATCACAAAGAAGTGCCAACTAAGTCGAATCTTTGAGAGTGGGTAGGAGTGAGCAAAGAGTTTTCTAGAAGGAACGAATGCACACAAAGCTGTGGACATGCAATGCTTGACCAGTGAATGGCATGTAATCTAATGTAGCATGAACAGTCCATTTACTGAGAGATAACCAAGCAACTGTTCATCTCAAGCATGTGGAATAAAAGAAGGAAATAAATATTAGAAAAGGTTGCTTTAAAAATGGTTTTTATGGTTTTGTGTTTTTAAAAAATCTTTGGTAGTTACAGTTAAATCCTCAGCTCTCAGAAAAATAATAATGCTTTGCATTTTACAAAGCACTTTGCCATATTTTTTTTTGTTAAATTATGCCTTTGCTATCTATAATGGTTCATGTGCTAAAGGTTACAGATAGGTGAAATTTTCTTGTGAATGAAAATAGCAAACTCTGAATCCGACAGGAGATACTTTCCATTGAACATGTGTCTGATTACTACCTTGTTGGTATGGCCACAGAGGATATATGTACAATAGACCCGTTTAATATCAGCAAAGATATTTGACAGAACTGTATTTTGTCATCATATCTGTGCTGTACGCAGTCTGTGATAGCCAAACAAAATTCAGATGCAAGAAACTGAATGTCATCATTTTGCCTGGAAAGGTAACTTGAAAGTGTATATAAGGAATGTGATAAAAATGTTAAAGGCTGATTTGTTGAAAGAAAAGATAGCTTAACAGTTTCAACACTGTATTAGTAACGTATTAACATAAGTCATATATTATTGTAACATTAATATTAAAAATAAAACAATCTAATATTAAAGAGGGTGACTGTTACATTATGTAAAAGTTTTGGCAGTCCATGCAAATGTGAAAATCACTGAAAAAAGCCCATTTATAATACTACTCTTGAATAAAAGAATGCTCAATATAAAAGCAATGCATTCATTAATAAAATGCATCCTTCCCCCTAAATTTTAAAATATTAATGAGAAGAAGATTGCATCCTGCAAAGGGCATATTATCTACTATTTTAGCCTAATGGCCAGCATGTACTGTGAAAAAAGACAGTTATCATTAGGAAACTTGTCTTCTGCTGTAAATTATATAAGGCAGAGGAATTCTTTTGAATTCCTTTTTTTGCATTGTCTTCACAATTAAACAAACATAGATCCTATCTACTCCACCATTATTAGTTCTTTTAACCATTAAGACAACCTCTTAAGTGTTCACTCTGTCTTATGTATCTCCAGGAGATGGGGCAGCAAAAGTATAATCACTCTGATACAGGAATGAGCCTGGTGGGTTGAGAAACGGAGGAAAGGCTGTACTGACTGTGGAAATGAACAAGTGAATAATAGAAAAATCAAATTTAAGCGTGTTGGTGTATGTTTTTGAAACTCAAGGAAAACTTTAAAAAAATAAAACATTTATTTCAAATTGAACTTAAAAATCATGAAAATTATGTAATGTTTGAGCAATTTGCAATCAAACTTTGCTGTCACTTTTGCACCTTAATTGCATTCCCACTATTAAATATTACCCATCTGATGCTTAGTCTTGGAGATATTTTCAATCCTTATCTAATTTGTTTTCATGGAAGTATTTGATGCTTCTGATCCCTCCCTCCTTCATCAAAAAATCTCTTTCCATGATTCTGCCGATGGCAATATGGAGGTCTCTTTTTCCTCTGGCCCAGCTTTGAATTTCCTTTTCTTCTGTTCACCTTGCAAATTTTGATGCTCCTTAGCGTTTCAAACTCACCTTTCTTCTCTCACGTCATACAGTCTTTGAACACACTCATACAATCCCATGGTCCTAATTGCTCTCGGTGTGTTGCTCTATAGATTACACCCAGACCATTTTCTTGAGATCCAGATACATTTATCCAACTGCCTAGTGGAAAATTCCACTTAAATAATGCAGAAGGCATCTCACATTTAACATATCCCAAACTGCACATATACCTATTCTCTGAATCAACTAGTTTTTCTCATACCTTTCAGATGTCATCATTAATTCCTTTTATTCCATTATTTCCCAAATCTAATTAATTATGAATTCTTATCTTTTACTTACCAAACTATCCTTTATTTATTCTTTTTATCCCTATTCTTAATATCTCTGGACATTATCATCATAGTCCTGGATTCCTCTAAAAACCATCTAACTGCTTTCTGTTTATAGCCAGAGTGATATTTAAAAACACTTAATTGATTTCTAACTATGCTATTAAATACCTCAATGAGCTTCCACTGTCCTCATGATAAAATTCCAAATCCTTCAAAGGGTCCTAGTCTTATCACTTGCCACTCTTACCTTTGCAGTTTATTGTTCCATCAGTAGAGACAATATGTTTATAAGGTTTAGTATAAATAAAAAAATAGCAAACACTTTTAGAGTACTTTTGTGTAGCACATATTCTATTAAACTTGTTACATGTACTAACCCATTTACCCACACAATAACCCTATGAGGGAGGTGGTGTTACACGGGCTATTTACTAATGGAAAAACTGAGGCATATAAAGGTCAAGAAACATTTTCAATTTCATACACGAAGTTGCTTAGGCAGTATCTCCACATTTGTGCTCTGAACCACATCTGGGCTTTGGGATCAGCAAAACCACGTCTTAAACAGCAGATCTTCCTCTTTACTGGATGGTAACATTGGACAAATTGTTAATATTAATAAGTCTAGTCCTCATCTTCCTCACCTGAAAAATCAGTATAATAACTTTTTTCACAGTGCTATTGTGAGGAGAATTTGAGATAATGTTTTTTAAGTACAAATGACAGTACTTAGCACCTAAAAATATTCATAAATACTAGGAATTGTTATTGTTATTATAACAATAATTACTATTTTTCCTTGCATTTGTCTGATTGGATGTGTTATGTAATATTTATGAAATTTTACAAATGATGCTGTCTTTGCTAGTAATATTTCAACCCTCAATTTCCCTTCTTTTACCTGGCTAACTCTTGCCCTTCAAGTGTCAGTTTAGATACCTCTTCTTCCATGAAATTATCCATGATCCATCAAGTTTGGGGCAGTAGCCCTCTTAAATTAGTAGAATTTTGTATTATTTACATTTACTCTTATTTCCTGTAATTACCTGTTTTCTTGCCTGAATCTCCCAAAAAAACCAAAAATTTTTTAGTATTGCTTCTTGTTCACTTTCAGTATCTCTATATTTTGAACACTGGTTGAAATACAGTAGGTTCAGTAAATATTTATTTGTGGGAAAAAATCAATGTCCTAGAAGGTACTTAGAGATTATCTTTATACATCCCTGAATTTTACAAATAAAGCCTAAAAATAATCTAATGGAATCTAGTAGAAACTAAAATGGATCTGGATCAAATATAAACTCATGGAGAATGGTTAGCAATGAATGAAAAGAATTTATTCTTTGACCTTTATATTATTACTTCCTTAATCCATCAGAGAGCATGAACAAACTGCTCATGAACCAACAGGAAAATTCTATTAATCTACACAACAAATCAGAAATGGACTTGACTTCAACTAAGAAATCAAAAAGATGAAACAGAAGCAAAAAATCATTCTATTAAAAAAAAAAGAAATACTTTCAAAGAATTTGTTATACCCCCCCAAACACAGATGTCACCACAGCCCATGCATTTTCAAGCTATAATTCAACATCTCTGGTGTTTTTTTACAGTCTTACTTATTAAACTCAATAAATTGGGATAAGTAGAATATTTAAGAAGCGTATTTTAAATGTCACAATTTATTTTTTCAGTTCTTTAAGCTTTAATTAATTTTGGTTTCCAAAATCCTGTTCTTGATTCACAAGCTATAAAATTTCCTTTAAAACTTGTTTAATGGTAGTGTCAAATAAGTTCACCATTTTTATAGGATTGGCTTTTCTCCTAACTGCAAAGGACTTCCTTCCACCCTCTCATCCAGTGGTGTGGCCTTGTGCAGTTCTCATTTCCACTTTTAACTGCCTTAGTCCCTCAAGGGAAAAAATATCTACCTACCTTCTATAGATGTTGCAAGGATTAATAAATTGCA
The DNA here is from genome assembly GCA_023783475.1 of Daubentonia madagascariensis. Taxonomy (NCBI): domain Eukaryota; kingdom Metazoa; phylum Chordata; class Mammalia; order Primates; family Daubentoniidae; genus Daubentonia; species Daubentonia madagascariensis. The sequence goes on along the minus strand of JAKFHU010001684.1, from coordinate 13,719,630 downwards.
AAGCACACTGAAAATTTTGGATAAAGTGCACTCTGACAGACAGAAGTATTACCATGACTACAAGTATCATTTCCAGATGCCTCAGCTACAAGGACAAGAGAGCGGTCTGGAAATCTCATCCAAGCCTCCTACATAAAGGGTTATTGCCAGATGAAAGAGTTACATTTTGATATTTAAATATCAGTGGTTTTATATCAAAGCCGTCTTGCTGAGAATGATTTTGTCTAGATGCATAAAGCACCTGAATTGGCATAACAAAAGGCAACAGTTCTGAGTCATTAAGACTTTATAACAACAAACAGTATTCCCAGGATAGAGTTTATCTCTATTAGAAATCAAAGAGAACTTTCCTTTCCATTTAAACAGATAACTCAAAATTATAAATGGCTGGTGTCAGTAGACCGGCTCTATGGAGTCAAGTGGGTTACAAATTCCTAGAAATTTGAGAAGTCTCATTGAAAGGGATACCGAACTTAGGTTAGTGCTCCCAAGTGAATCATAGCAGGATTTTTGTCTGGAAATTTTAATTTTAGATGTGAATAGACTTATTGTTTCAAGGAATTCAATTAAACTCAAGTATAGAAATGTATCTGGTAAACAATTTGAATATCAGTGAAACTGGTGGATTCCAAAACTGTGAGGTTCCCTTCTATTTGTTCTAGACACTGTATATTCTATTTGTCCTGTACCACTGTATATGTAACTTCATAATTCTTCTTGTTTTGTTTTGTTTTTGGACTGCAGGTGCAGAGGGTTAGATCAATCATACTTCATCTTTACTGACACTTCATAGTTACATGATTGGTAGTATGAAGCCCATCTTTTTCTTGACTTATTTGTTTATTTATTTCCATCTCTTTTACTTCTTCATTCCCCTTTGCCAATCCTATGCACCACTTAGGTATCATCCTAATGTGTGTGATTGGTATCCTTTTATTTTAATTTTTTCTTTTAACTACTGTGATACTGCATGCATGTATTTTGATAAGCAGAAAATATAGATGTGTTTTTTCTTGTTCTTTTTCACTCATGTTTTAAAGATCTATTCCAACTGTTGTATGACTATCTAGTATGTTGCCTCTAACTCTTGTGTAGTATTATGTAATTAGTGTGTAGCCTCCATCTATATTTATCTATTCCCCCGTGACAGGCACCTAGATTGCCTCCAAACCCTCACTAGTACAAATAATGCCATGACGAACATTCCTATATGTGTCCTATCATAGTCCGTAACCATGAAGAACATTCCTTCACATGTCCCATCATAGCCTGCATGAGAATTTTTCCAGGATATGCTTTGTAGTGGGTTGTGGGGATATAGTAAGTATGTGAACTTAATTGGATTAAGAGCTGCCACAGATTGCTTTTCAGGATGACTGCACAGCTCTACACTCTGTGCAGGAGGTTTCCCACTTCCTACTATTCCTTCAAACATTTGGCATTGTCCAATTCTCTAACCTTTGCTAATCTCGTGAGTGTCAAGTGATATGTTATCATTGTTTTAATTAGCATGTCTGTAATTCCTAATGGGTTTATTAGTCTTTTGGGTTTCCTACACTGCACATTGCTTTTTTAATAACTTTTCTCATGTTTTTCTTGTGGATCTTGTCTCTTTCTTTCTTTATTCTTTCTTTCTTCTCTTTGTCTCTCCTGTCTTTCTTTCTTTAACATTATGAAATTACTCTTATATTCTCGATATAAATCCTTTGTGGGTTTTAGAATTTTTAAGTGTGTCTTCTCACAGTCTCTCATCTACCTCTTAATTTTTCCCATAATCTCCTTCTTTGAATAAAACCTTAGGCTACAGTAATTGCTTTCCAACAACAAGTACAAGTATTAGCTAAAAGAATATAGGGACTATTGTCTGCAGAGGACTCTTCTCTGGCACATACATGCAAGAGAGAATATACTGTTTAAAGAGATTAAAGGAAGCATGACAGAGTGACAATTAGCCTAAAGATGGCCAAGATTATGTTTCTTCTCATATTAGGAAATAACTCTTTTTGGTAATTAAAAAGGTTTGTGCCAATTTATGCTGTTATTATGGGCTAGAATACTTTGTTAAAATACAAATTATTCAAATGTAAATATATTTACCTTTACAGTATGTTCCTAAAATTAGAAAATATTGACATAATTTTATTTAAATTAAATAAAAATTAAATATTTAAATTAAATATTTTCAGTAATTAAGTAATGAAAAAACTTAGAACACTTTGAAAAATACTTTTAGTATGAATTCCCTTCTTTACAAAATAAAAATGAAATGGTAAAAACACACACACACACATCAGTATGACCGTCAATAAGAGATGTCATTTGAAATTTTACATTTAAAGAACTTACAAAAATTAATGTTTTTACTCCACAAAAATTCAGCATGAAGTCATTATTTTTGTGCTGTTCTTTTTTTACCCATTAACAAAGCATTTAGAGAACAAAACTCCATAGAAAGAAAAGTGCTGATGGGGGTATAGCATAATATTTTCATGAGGAAAAATACAATTCTGTTTTTAACACTCAATGAGACTTGATGTAACCTAAAAGTCAAGATTTTTTATGGCACTTTTATCATATGAGCATGTAAGTGCCAGGGATGACTGGCTATACTGAGTTTAGACATGAGTGAAGTAAAAACACACAGCACATGCTTATTTTATCCAAGGTTTTGTCACAATAACTGGCAAGAAATTTCCTAATGCATGTCTATTATTCAAAGTTCTTTACACTTCCTCATGTAAATGCTGATGTAAAAACACAGGAAGGCTTGACTGGCTTTCCCTGAGGGAGTTAGGAAAGACTTCAGGGAAATATTTCATCCTTCATCTGTTCTTTCAACGACCAGAGGAAGTTGGCCAGCAAGGAGAATTTAGGGAGAATGGAAATTTTAAAGAACATGGACAGTGGAAAGTTTGGGAAATGGCAAAAAGTTAAATATGAGGGTCAAGAGAGGAGGGGAACATTATGGTTCTAAATTGCAGGTTGTGTTTGGATTAAAGGGTTTGTTCATCAAGCTAAGGAGTCTGAACTTAATCCAATAATCAACAAGAAGGAGTAGAAGGCAGAGAAGAACATTATCACATGTATTATTATTACACAGTATCACACAATCATGGGGAGGACGAATTGGAGAAGAAGAGCTTGGAAACAACATGATAAATTAGAGGATGCTGCAAAGCCTAGGATCAAAGATGCTGAAGTGCCTAGATTACAGTTTGGCAGTGGCACTGAAAAGCATGGTCAGAATTCAAAGCCATTTCTTTGGTAGGAGCAACTGTTAATAATTTATCATCATAGAATCATTGTATTTTCAAAATACAAAGCAAGTCACAAACCACCAGGCCCAACTTCTTCTTTTTATAAATGCGAATACCACAGTCCCTAGAGAATAAAGGATTGGATTAGGGACTTGGAGAGGTGAGATTCAAATTCCAGCAATTTCACTTATAAACTGTAAGACTTTAGATCTCATAATGAACTTCTCTAAATGTCCATTTCATTGCCCAGATTAAATGGAGATAATACTATCTGCCTTTTGTCCATGTATGAGAAATACATAATATGGGGCCTGAATAAGATGTGGCAAAATGAATACTAGTTATCAATGTTAAATAATTATATCTTCAGCAAATACTTGTGGTAGACCCTATTTCTTCTTTCTGGTTATGGCCCTAAATTTGTTTGAACAACTCCTACTTTTGCATTCTCTTGGCATGTATTTGGAAGGACACTACCTGCTTGGAAATGGAGTTGATGAATTATATCTAGGAAAAATCAGCAATCCCCTCAGCATGGTGATTACTTCAAAGTTGAATACAAGACCCTCCTTAAACAAGACTCATTTCTGGGACATTGGTTGGTGCCATCAGGGAAGTGGATGTAAGAATGATGTGGCTGCCATCTTCCAACATGAAATGAGAACTTATTTGAGAAAATGGAAAAAAAAGAAAATTGGGTCTTTGTGACAAGTTTGAGTCTAATGCAGACCCCAGTCTGAAACCTAATGGATGATTTCCTATGTAGCTATGTGAACTAATAAATTCGCTTTTTGACTACAGCAGTTCCACTTATTGAAGGTTTAACTTTCCTAGATTTCAGTTGCCCATGATCAACTGTGGTCTGAAAATATCAAATGAAAAATTCCAGAAATAAACAATGTATAAGTTTTAAATTGCATGCCTCTCTGAGTAGCATGATGAGATCTTCCACTGTCCCACTCAATCCCAGCTGGGCTGTAAATCATTCCTTTGTCCAGAGTATCCATGCTGTACATGCCACCCACCTGTTAGTCACTTAGTAGCCATCTTGGTTATCAGATCAACTGTCACAGGATTGCAGTGCCTATGTTCAAGTAACCCTTATTTTACTTAATAATGGCCCAAAAGCACAAGAGTAGTGATGCTGGCAATTTGGATACACCAAAGAGAAGCCCTAAATTGCTTCTTTTAAGTGAAAAGGTGAAAGCTCTTGACTTTATAATAAAAAAAAATCTTACACTAAGGTTGCCTAGGTCTACAGCAAGAATGAATCCTCTGTGAAATTGTGAAGAAGAAAAAAGAAACTTATGTTTATATAGGGGTCAGTACTATCTATAGTTTCAGGCATCCACTGGGGGTCTTGGAATGTATCCCCGAGATCAAAGAAGGACCACTGTATACTCGTTTAGATTGTGTTTTCTGTCTCTTGTAGCTTAAAAAGGCCTTAATAAAACACTACCAAGCAGAAAAATTTTGAAATATTTCACTCCCACTAACAAATAGTTAAAATAATTTTGATTCTTTAGGGAATAAATGACAATAGAAATAAATGATCAGGATCTTGAAAGAAAAAACAGTCTTTCCAGGAGGGTTGAATAAATAAATTACTTTTGAGGAAATAATTATAACTATGTTATAAAACTATTTTAGAGGTAATTCCATTAGCTGCATATTAAAGAATACTTGATTTATAAAATATGTTACCATCTGGAGCTATAAGAAATCAGGCAGCTATATTTCTCAAAATGACGCCACTACATGAGCTCAATTTGCAAAAACATAAAGATTTCTAGTGAATTTATGTAAAGTGCATTTGCACGGTTATATTCAATAAGATTGAATTAGAGTCACTTTTAACTTTAGACTATTACATTACATTTAAATCTCATTTAAATTAAATGAACCCCAAGAAAAATATTTAAATTTGTTGTAAGTATAGAGTCTTAAGCCAGAGGGTGGGAAAAACATTGAGCAAACAGCTGATTTAATTGAAAGAAATAAGTTGTCTTTTGTATACCATTTGGAAAGTAAAAAAATCCATTTTCCAAATTCATTAGTGAAAGATCCACAGTGTCAATAAAACAATTCTTATTTGTCAACCTCTTTTGAAGGAAGCCAATCATGGCCAGTTAGTTTATAAATTCTTCCAAGTTAATTTGTCCCAGAAAAAGGCGGTCCTCAATATCCTACCATCTACTTTCTGACCATAATTGATTGGACTGGAGCAGGATGGATTGCCTAAGTTGGATGGTTCACATTCTTTCTTATGAAAAATTGGAATCTTGATAATGAGAGGCCAAACCAGTCAGATAATAGCGAGTTCTTAATTTTCAGGTTAAATATAGTCTACTTCGTTGCTAGGCACATGGAAAGCCAGTGCTATCCTTCTATTTTTTTTTTTTAACAAACCATGTTTACTTTTGCTGATTGAATGGTTTTCTGCTCCTTGCAACCAGGAAATCCCTGTTCAAGACTTCCAAAGGATCTACGTAACTTATTTCACATGGAGATTCATACAAGATTAAATTGGTGACCTTTAAAACTGAAAAAAATATTGACTTTCATTCATGTCTAATTTTTAGTATCTATGCCATTAGAAATCAGATATAATTCGATGTGCTGATGGCTTTCTGGGGCTTGAACATACTTTGGGACATCAACTTATTTAATTAGATAAATTATCCCTTAATTATTCAGGAGGAAAAATATCTGACATATATTGTAGAAACACTAGTAAAAGAAATTCTCCAACAAATATTTTTTGTAAAAAATTAAACTACCTTGATGTCAGACATAATTAATGATAATTAATCTAATCTAAGTTCCCCATGTTCAAATCAAGTAGATATTTCTGAAATTGGAACATAGTTATACATGATATTTAGAATAATTTTTCAATCCTCTGCAAACTGCCTTTGCCACCTCTCAGCTTTCTCTCTACTATCCTGTAAGACTAGGTTACCTGTCATCCCCACTGTCAAGTTTTATTTTGATTTCTTGTCTCACTTGACACTAAGCACCAACCAAAGCCCATTTTTCCCTCCCCCTTTGCTTCACTCCATCCTTTCTTTATTGCAAAAATTGTTCAGTTAATGCTTATTATGCCACAATGTATCTGAGGACACAATGGTGAACAAGCAGTGGGCACTGCCATCAAGGGCTTATTTAGCAGAGTCAGACAAACAAAGATATGTTTAATATGGTTGGATATGCCTGAAGATGAGATAATTTGGGGCTCATTGAAAGGGCACATACAGGCTTCCTGTAGAAGGAGATGACTGCTCACCTGGACTTAAAAGAGGTAGAGCGGGGGAGAAAGAGCAGAGAGATGCTTCTGTACAAGGGCCCAGAAGCTAAAGTGAACATGTAAAGCAAGGATTTGCAAGAAAGTTAATCGGGTGGTTGTATGTATGTGCGTGCGTGTCTGCATTCATGTATGTTGTGCGTATGTGTGGTTGTGGGAGGGGCATGGTGTTGGTTAAGGAGGAGGTGAAAGGTGCGAGAAATAAGGTTTACAGGCAAGCCACAGCCAGCTCATGAATGCCTCTGCAGCCTTTCTGAAGAGTTTCTGCCATACTCAGAGGGCAAGGGGGTGACTGAGGGGTTTCAAGCAAGGGAGTCACAATGAAGCCACTTCACTCTCTGGTTATGTGGGGGAGGGATGGGCTTCGAATTGCCAGAATCTTTTTGTATATTGTTCATTTAAGGTGTCCTATATCTATAGTTCTTCAAGTATTTATGGATAATATGGTTGAAGGACTACAGTTTTCACAGACACGCTCTCATTAGAACAATCATCTTTACATATGAGAAAAGAAAAACTCAGAGATTAAGTGATATACAGCAGATAACCTACCAAATTAGCATGAGGAAAAGAAGTAAAAACACAACCTTCTGGTCCTAGGTGAGAACTAATAATCTAAGACTTAAAAAAAAAGATATTGTATCAGAAAAACAAAAATCTATTACCAATGTTTTATTATCATAAAATGCTATATTAATTATAAATATAAATGGAAAAGAACTATATCTATGTTAAGTAATCATTGGCTTGTAAACATAATATATAATAAGATTTAAACAGCAGATCTAAATCAGACAACCTAATTTTATTTCTATTTATGGTAACTGTGATTTTGTGAAAAAGATTTCAAGCATGCTCTCTCTGGAATTAAATTGTACTTTATTAACTATAAAATAAGCATATATATCAATACCTAAACAATATTTAAAGTTCTTTTTACCAAAAAATATAAGAAAGAGAAAATTTGACTATCTTCACTAATAATATAAAATAGGAAAAAACATTCTGCTGAGGGAAGTTGCAATTAATACTAAAAATTAATAATTGTAGAATATTATTTTTTGTTGTTTTTCTTTGTGCAAGATGAATTTGGCTTTGTTGTTATTTCTGAAGAACGTGAGAAAGTCAGTCAAGTGAAGTGGTCCTAGAGAGCCACATCATTACCTCGTGTGGCTGTTATTTTTCAAAGTTCTAGAGTTAGTTTTCAGACTTGAATACATTGGTAGCCTGTGTGGCATACAAGCTAGAACATAATTGCATTCTTTATAATTTAATAAAAATTAGTTTTATATTTAAAATAAACATAATTAAAATGTATGTTCTACATAGGCATGCACCAAGTAAACTTTTTTATTTTTCCTGCTCAGAGTTGTAAGAGATTCTCTCTCTACATGACCCGGCTCTAACTCCCAGTGTACGGAAAGGTGACTATAAACTTGAACAGCACAGTGGGTAATTTGAGACACTTTCTTTCAGATTCTACAAAGAAGAAAAACTTTGTTTCCTTGTAATCTGGGCATCAGCAGCTCTCTGAAGGTGGAATGCCTGTGGGGCGGAGGTGCCAGGTAAGGAAATGAGATGGGAAGACACTTTCGAAAAATAACTTTTTGAAAAAAGGCATTTTGAGTTGCTTCAGATATAGCTCCAGAGCTATTCTGTTTGGTCCTGGATCAATATCAGCTGTTTCCTTTTCTTGCTTGACTGATCACAAAATACTCAGCTTCTCTCAACTACATCCTGTTCATGTTTTTCACTTAGACAAGAGTATAGTTCTATGTATACATTTAAACAGATGCACAATAATACAGGCTATATAGTTAGGGAGCAATTTGAAAAATGCTTTCCTGCAAATCTGAAATCAAACTGACTTTCTTTGACTTTCTTGGTGAATAATGATGAAATATTTAAACTTTCAATTACAAAAAGTATCCTAAAATGTGGTAGAGAGAACGATGGTGATTGTAGGTGTAGAGGATTTTCAGTAATAACCTGCATATATCAGAATATGCTAAAAAATAAAAACCTAGTACTTTTATCTGTAAAATTAGTACTAGCAAACTGAATAAACCTGAATATTTTGACTATTAGTAAATATTACATATGGGATTAAAATGGTTTCTAGTTAAATTTGAGTTACATAACAAACACTTTAACATATTCTGTATTTTTTGAAAATGTCATTATTGAAGAAGACAGTGTCCATAGGTGTTCAAAGTTCTTTACATAGGAATCATGGTGAAACAGTAGTCATGGAGCTTAGGGAGAGTTTGTCTCTGCAGAAGAATAGGTATGTTACCTTTTACCTGGTATGGATGATTATGAAATGTACCATGTTTCCTTGTGTGATATGACTATCCCTACCTTAAATTCATGCTCAGTAGACACAACCACCATATCGTACATTTTTGACTCTTCTATCTGGATTTTTCCACTTCCCCCTTTAAGTATCCTAACTGTATATCAGAGCATCTATTTTTTTATGTTCCTGTTATATCTGAACTTTTTAATTGTGATTCACTTCAAATTCACTTAGAAAGTAAGTAGTGGGATATAAAATAAACAATTCCAAACAAATAGAAGTTTCACAATATATTTCACAGCATTTAAAAAACCAGGCCCCAAGTATGATTCAGCACTTCCACAAGTCTTTAAAATATTTTGTGTGTGTGTGTGTGTAATAAAACTCAGTGTTGAAAAAAAGCAGTCTGGGAAACTACTACTACTAACATGTTTTATTGAAGTAAACTGAACTGAACAGGCCTAGTTTAAATATGTTTACTAAATTTAACTTTCCCTAATAAATCTAAATCTATCTCAAAATTGACAAGCAAGTTAAGATACATACATTTGAATTTACTTTTGTGTTATAAAATAAAGTTTTAAATTTGCAACACATAAAAACCCAAATGTAGGGTTTGGCTGATTTCTGCCAGTATTTTTGTATAACTGAGCCATAGCTAATTAGCTTACCTTATGCCTGTCTTCCAGGGTATTTTTATTTTATTTTATTTTATATATATGTTGAAAAGAAATATGTGTATGTATACACATACATATATACACACACTTGTATTATTAAATATTTTGTTCATTGGTTCAATGCGTTTTCCTACTGTGGTCTCCTAGGGACTTTTTTCCTCAATGTTCCCAACTAATAATAGTAATAAGAGCTATCTATCATGTGTTCAGGGTTAATTATGTGCTAGAAACTGTGCTAAACATTTTTTTATGTCATACTTTCGACAATAGTAAAAAATTTTGAGACTGATACTCTTATTATATTCACTTTGTGGATGAATAGCATAAAGTTTGGAATGATTTCATAACTTCCCTAAAATCATAACTACTATGTGTAAGAACATAGGTACAAATCCAGGTCTTGCTAGCTAGCCCATTTTGTGCCTGACTCTGAGTACAGACTTTAGTAAATGTACTTCCTTTTTTCTTTTTGAGACAGGGTCTCTGTCTCCCAGGCTGGGGTGCAGTTGCACAATTATAGCTCACTGCAGCCTCAAACTCCTGGGCTCAAGGCATCATCCTCATTCAGCCCCCCAAAGTCCTGGGATTACACATATAATCCCACCATGCCCAGCTGCAAATACTTTTCTTACTTGAGGTCTGACCGCCAATTTAATTCCCCCAGTCTTGTTAAATCCTAAAAGAAATTCATTGAATATGTATATGACAGCTAAAGGTCAGCATCAGACTGGCTGACCTTATATCATTATATCATGGGATATTAGTGAACCAATTCATAAATTATTTTCTTTGAACTTAAAATTGTATCTGAGCTGTAAAATACAAATATTTAGCACACCTTCTGTTTTTAGGCTAAAATTGCAATTAGTGTCAAATTCATTATCCAATTTTTCAAAATTAAGCGATTTCCTCTACTATCGTTTCATCCCTAATAACCCTTTTTGTTGTTAATGTTTAATTTTGTATGCTGTCTCCAACCACTTTGAAGGTAGAAATAATATACATAAATCCTCAGTAAATGAAAAAATATTATGTCAAGTCAGTCAGCTGGCTGTGAAGACCTGACATGGCATCAAAGAAAGTTTTACATTTTTTCTGATGCCTTGAGAAACCCAAGATAATTCATTGCTCTGTGAGAAATCAGTTTCTCTTTCTATCTCTCCCTCTCTCTCGTGCTCTCTCTCACTTTCTCTCTCAATGATATTGTCTAGCAATCATCTTAATGTTCCTCCACCCCAGCTTATCTCCCTGGGTGTGGAGTATTTATAAGCTCTTGCCCAGTAAAATTCTAGTAAAAGGAAAAGAACAGCAACTCTCCACTTGTCGTATGGTTATAGGGCTTGATTTGAGTTGCTGAGTGAGTTCCAGGTGAGACCATGGCAGATGGTTGTTGTTGGTGTTAAAAAAAAATTCTTGGTTCAATTTTTTTCAATTCACCCACATGTCTATAATAACAGTAATTAAGATATTAATAAAGAAAAAGCAAATTCAGAAATACACATTCCCAATTTGAAAAGATCCTTCTGTTTTTTACTTCTCAGTAGCCAAATGTTGGGCCACATAACATAGGGGTTAAAATGTGGAGTGTGGACTCATTGGGATCTGGCTCTTCTTCACTGTGTGATTTTGATCAAGTTGTTTAACCTCTTTATATTAATCTGGACAATAGGCAAAATGAAATTACTGACCTTATAAAATTGTAGGGGGAATTCTGCATGCATATAAAGTATTTAGTACAATGTCTGGCACACAAGAAGTGCTCAACAAATGTTAACTTTGGGAAAACAAACCAAAAAAACCCCACAAACATATATGCTAGGAGGAACTAAGGTCCAATCCTGGTGCTTTTATTTCCAGTTACAGTTTCTGTTAGTAATTGCCATATAATTATTTTTTTGCAGTTTTGTAGTATGGTCCTTACTTTGAGGTTAATAGTCTGTTCCCTAACCTAACCACCCTCAACCCCATTCTCCATGCCCTTCTCATAAAACGCATTTGATTGGTTTGTGAATGCTGTACAAGTATTTTGTTCCTGCAATAGAGTGATATTTGAACTGTTATGCTCAAAATCCCATATGTAAAAAAAAATGGTGATAACATCTATAAAAAGTTTCGCTAAAAACAAACTCCCTTTGCTGAAATGCACGTTTATCTTTCTTCACGCTGGCCTGGGTGAGTATCTGGACTATCTGTAGATGGGTCACTGAATGCTAATGGATCAGAGCAAAAAAACAGTACCAAGTAATCCATGAGTCCTGCTTAGAAGAAGGATATATTAGCTCTCTATGTCATGTGCACTTATGCCAAAATAGCAGTAAGTCTCCGTGTTAAATCACTTCTCTCTCATTATGTGTAGAAATAGATGACGTGCCACCAGTTTCCTTTTGCTGATGCTCATTTCCTACATGTGGGAGAACAGAGATCTTCCATCTGTAACCTTTTTTCCCCATGCTACTCATTTGCTGAGGACACACCCACATGAAAACAGACATCATAAAATAATTGGAGGAAGGAGTTTGTAATATATCTTTCTCTTTCTGCCTCCTCCCTCCCTGGCCCAACAAACAATTTATATGTAAATACACAGAGCCAAGGCAGACACTAACTTGCCTAAATTAAATGACAGTCAGTCCCTGAGGACCAGCAAACATTTTCCAGGACACCAAGGATTATGGTCTTTCTCCTCAACTTCCTGACAGGACAAAGGATTGTTTGGATAAAAGACATACAGCCTCAGTCCACCCATTCACATATATAGAAATTAATGTCTGATTGATGAGTGTGTGTGTGTGTGTGTGTGTGAGAGACTGCTATATGTAAGGAGGACTTTTCATTCTTTCTTCCTGTTGTGACAACATTCATTAAAATATTTCCCCCTTTGAATAGCTCAATTTGCATTAACTCCATAACTTCATAAATGGAATCACAAATGACAAAGACAGTAATGATTCTTACATATTTATTTATGCCATATATTCACATATAAGATTATTACATTAAAGACATAGAATCCTCATGATTGTTAAGAGGGAAAGTGTTGTTTTGGATATCAAGGGAAAAATAAGACACATAGTAATATGTCACTAGAAATTCAGGAAAAAATATTTTGTGCCAGCACACATCCTTGGAAAATAAATAGTTATTTTAATTTTTGCTGACTTTCTCTTTCCCTATACCTCGTTAGGCACAGAATATTACAAACCCTGTTTTAGGTGTTTGCTAATTTTATGATTTTTTATTAATAAAACAAACATTGGTTTTAACATATATGAACTTTTTTTACGGGAAAAAACCCAGAGTTTTAAAGGAAACATTTATTTTAAAGCCTTAGATAACTTACTTCAGAAAGTTAATTAGAAAGCTAATTATCAGAATGGAAATGTCACAAATCTATCTGGGGGCAATTTAGGTCACAGATGTGCTTCAGGGCCAAAAAGAGGGGAAGGAATTTTCAAGGTTTTTTTAAAAAAATTTCTGAGTCTATGATTAATATTCTCTTATTAGTGATATGAATTATGCATGCATGATTTATTCTTGGATTTCCATAAAAAATTAGAGGACTTTTGATGTGTTTTGTTGAAAGAAATAATGTTGAAGGTTTAAAGTTAAATTATGCACAATACCTTACTATGGGACTATTGATTCTAATGGTGGGAAATGTTACATAGAATTTTCAAACATGTTTTACCAAGGAATTCTTTTCCTTTCTTGTGGAGTATCTCTAAAGAGTAGTATTTTATGGAATCTGTTAATGTGTCATCTACATTATAAGCTGAAACTTTGTATTCATTCTACTGAGTGATTTGGCTACTTTTTTGAAGTCTCTCTAAGGCTCTGTTCTCAGGAAGTAACTGAATTCAAAATACTTATTCAACACTTTAATATTAAGAATTAGAAAGAAGAAAATAATAATTTTAAAGTAACCCTCTGTTATAATTCAGCTGGAATAAGGTAAAAAATACGGGGATATTTTATCAACCCTATTTCCCTTTCTGAAAGACCACTGATAGAAACTCACCTTGGCGATGACAAAGCCACTAAAAGGATAATTTCAAAGGGAGTCGTATCTAATGGTTTCATCCTGTATTTTTAAAGAAATCATTAAAATAAGTCAATGCTAAGCACATTAGCCAGTAATAATCACAAATTTTAGCTAATAAATTATTAATGTAATGTAGACCACTTGTCAGCAGAAAACACTTCATCCAATCTTTTTGTTCTCTTCATTACCACTCTGTGAATAGTCTGATTAACTGTCAGTTACATACATAATTCTTGTTACAGTTTGTTTATTGCTTTTCAGCAACCCAGTAATCCTTGTGGATGAAAATATTTTTCATTTGTCACAGTGACACGTGTTATGAGGTGAAAATATGAACAGCTGCAAGATTCTCTAAGCTGATATAAGATAATATATATTTTTAAGATTCCACCCATTTTTTAAACTTCCTATTTAACTAAAATTAACCACAGGATTAGACTTTGGTTTTAGATATGCCTTTATTGTAAGATGACTACAATTTTGTAAAAAAAGAATCAGCAAATGCTATGACCATCACATCTCAAACTTGACACTTCAACAGATTTTGTCTAAGGAACTTATCCTGCAACACATTCTTAGATCAGCCTTGCCTAACTCATGGCTCTTAAAGAGTTCTTAATTATTCTGTTTAGCCTAGTACAGGCACCATTTTCATAAGCTTCCTATGTACTGGCATCTTGGGTGGTAGATTATGTTGGCTTACTCTTAGAATATTTCTGCATTTCTACATTCTCTCTTGAGTCACAGAACACTTCTGCAGAAGTAGCCACATAGATAAAACATAACCATACAAAATACATTTAAAAAGAGGGATTTTTTGGGGGGAGTGACGGAATCTTATTTTTATTCCTTCTGAGAAATTCAGAGTTTAAAATAAATATTGTTTCTACAATTATAAGTTTTTACTATTTGCTTATACAAAAACTATCTCATACAAATATCTTAGTAAACAATGATATTTGATGGAATTCCAAATAAATTAATGCTAAAATAATAGTAAATGATCTAAGGTTCTATGGGTAGCAAGGTATACTCCGGCAATAATTAAAATTGTTTAGAATCTGATCTAGAAAACTTCTTCTTACACATTAGATAGACTTTGAAAAACTGGAGATGGGAAGGAGTAGGAAATCTATTTTAAAAGATTATATAAATTAAATAAGAGAAAATAGTGTAAGCAAAAAGAAATGCTCAATTGATACTAAAATTTTTATAGACAATTTAAGTTTCATTCTGTGAAACTTTCTGAAATAAATATAAACTGGCATCTTGCATATGGTCCCCAAATATATTTATTTGTCCTACATGATGAGTGATAAAAATAATCCACTACTTAAAGTTAGACAATTTAAAATGTAAATCTTATATATTATTGTCCTTTGAGAACTCCAAAGCTCTGGCAACAATGTCCTGGGATTCCCATATGGAAAAAATTGGCTATAGGGAGCATGTGCTCCCAAAACCATCTCCACCACTTACTACTTTCTTACCCAGGCCATTTCATGCATGTATGGTACCTGCTTAGACTCTGTAGGCATTGCTGTTTGAAACTCTTGATAACTACAATAAATGTTATAAATTCTTTTGGATAAAGTCCCAAATGCATCTCTTTTATACTGAATCTTATTTTATTGCAAAAATGGATATGATAAACTTATAGTATGTAATTAAATATTCATATTCTAACATGATTACAAATAAAGTATTACGCAAGAGAGTTTTATCATATCAAGATAAAACTGACTACACTACATCAGCTTTTAAGTGTTATGGTTCAAAGTTTTCTAAATAACATTTTTTAAAAATTTTTAGACTGTAACAGACAAAGGGACGCCCTTGAGTCCCTTCAAGGAATACCTTGAAGTGGCATTTTCTATATTGCTAAAAGGAAATTATTGACCAGTACAAACTTACACAGATACTTCTATTTATTTCTATTAGTGAAAAGGCCAAAATCTATTTCACTTGATCATATAGATATCAGGAACAAGATAAGTAAAAGAATATTATTCATTTACAGATCAAGAATTATCTAATTGCATAAAATATTTTAGATAGAATAATTTCAGTTTCCCAAATGAAGATTAGCCCAACCTGTAATCCATAAACTATAATTAAAGTGCTCCAAAATAATAAAGAAGATATCATATAAATTGTATTATTGACAAAAAGTATTCAGTTAAATTATAAAACAGCTCTAAGTTTAATAGAGCATTTCCCTTAAAGGATTTTTCTTAAAAAATTTAAATGTTCATATAATATCCTATATTTTAGGATGCCTAGAAATTTCAGCATTAAGGAACAAATTGCTATCTCTTCTTCCTTTTCAATTGCTAGTTTTTTTGGAGAAAAAAATGTACTAAATTTTACTTGTGTGGTGGGTATACAAAGTTACACCAAGATCACATGAGGTTGCTGCCATCACAGACATTCAAAATATACCAAATGAAATCTAATGTAATTATTATATTTTAGTTATATACCAAAAAAGTAAATAAAAGCAGGCAAGGGCTCTTTAATGGGACTGTTAGCTTGTACCATGTAAATGTGGATCTTTAGCTATCTCTTATCCCACTGTGTATGCTAACAGGATTAGCTAGTATTAGTCCCCCATCCACAAGAAGTGTGATATGCAGTGTGACCTGTAAATCTCTCCTGGGATTCAAAAGGGCTAAGTTGAACCATGCATGATTTCAAAGCAATTCTCAGCACAATTATCTGCTTGACCTGCAAGATGAACAAGCATATCATTTAATTAATTGCCAAGCTCTTGTGAACAGTGCTGTTCATTTTTCTAGTAATTGCATGGTGATATGCCCTTGCTGATTCTTATGGGAATGACCAAAATTGCACATTAACTGGTCTGATGGCCACTTTCCCTATTGCCATCAAACAATACTTTCACTCTTGACATAAGTGATTCTTTTTTAGGAGTACCATAAAAGCATCCAAAACACAGTGTTTTCTTATAGCAGTGATAAATATTTTTGATTGCCTAAAGTCATAATACAAAAACATTTTCTTCCCCATTTATTTATGAGGTACAAATGTAAGCCACATCTCTAAAATTGTAAAAGTATTTGGCAATTTAAAAGCTAGTCATATCTATGGTGTGGTGAAGACTAATCCAGAAAGAACAGAGTTAATGCAACAATTATATTCATTTACTCAGCCAGAATAAGGGTAAAAGATTTCAATTTCATATAGGTGTGTGGTAAGAGGAGAGAAAGGGAATATATGCTTTTCTGTTACCAGGGAAAATAGAATATAAATCTTGCATTGAACTGTAAAAATTGCAATCTATTATTGTATGTATTTATTCTGGATGCTCAATTAAGAATTTATTTTATAAACAAATAAATGAAGGAACAATAACCCACGAGGACAAGAACAAAAAATCCCCAAAATATTTGTTTACAAAATTTGTCTACTAGATGTTCTTTCTCTCTGTCTCTCTCTCTCTCTCTCTCTCTCTCCCTTGTTCTCATTTTCTTAGTGTTTGTGTGTCTGTTTGCCAGCTCGAGTTCATGTTGTGTTCTCCATAATGAGGTCAGATTCTAGGGTATAATAAATAAACAAAAAATCAATGGGTTGAACAGCTGAAATATCCATTTCTATTTCCAATTCATTGTGATAGTCAATTATTTATCACCTGAATTTCCCAATACAACATAAAGAGATGAAGTCAATGACAGTGTGTGGAAGCAGTCCTTGGCCTACTAATCACAAGAAATACTAATTGCAATAGTGTGCGTGTGTGTGTGCATTCTCCCCAAGAAGGTGGTTAAAAAGGGCCCAGCTTTATGTCATGGAGTAAGATTAGGCTCCAATACATCTTTACAGGAAAAAGAGAATGAATCCTTTACAAAATAAATCATGACATGGTCTTTGGACTGCAGGGTGGTCAGCAACATTCCGGGTCTTTACCTACTAGATGGCGTCAGCAAGTCCCTCCCCACCCCCCAATTGTGACAACCAAAAAACACATCCAGACATTACCAAATGCTCCTGGGAAGTAAGGGCAAAAATCATCCCCAGTTGAGAGCTACAGCTTTAGATTAATATTCTGAAATTAGAAACTTTGGCCTACTTCCCCCATTCCCAACACACACCCAAATACATGCAATTATGGAAAGCATGTTTTCTCTTCCAGAGATGGCAAATAGTAATGTCATCCAGACAAGGAGAAGATAATCAGTTAAAAAAACAGTAATACACAGCTTCACGTACATTATATACATCATCATTTTAAATAATTCCCAGAATTTGGGTACCTCTGGGATGGAGAAAAAGGGAGAACCTGGGTTTGTAATTGAAGAAAATATACTTTTATAGAAAATTATATGACATTTTTGATACTGATGAGAAGCAGACCCAGCTCTATTTTCAAGTTTTAACTCAGAATGAGCCCATCCAAAAGGGACATACTGTCACATTCAATGCATCTGCTTAACATACTTGCATAGCTTTTTTAACTATTTTAAATTAGTCAATTATTTTTTTAAAATTTCCATAGCTTTCTGGATCTCAGCTCAAAGCTTAGTATCTGGGTGAACTCACTTAATTTTTTAAAGGTATGATTAAACTCAAGAATGGCTTTGTCAATTCCAAATAATAATAAATGATTTGCCACCATACCATCGATATCGGAAGCAATAGACACAAGTTTAAGTGAAGGGGAGGAAAGATACATTTTTTCTATTTAATAATGTTAAGCAACATTTTCCAAGACTAAAAAAAAATTAAGGAATCATATTAAAAATTCAAGTAAACTCTAATAGGTCTTACAATTATTCTAATTATGTTGATTTAGTCATATACTTGTTGGGGAAATAATATAATTATCTCTCTGTGATGAGAATACTGGGTAGAAAATGTTCTTATGTATATACACAAATACTGTTGAAATATACACAATTTTACATATTAATTCAAGTTGTTATGGTAAAGATATCTTGCTTATAAAATGGAAGGTGACAAAAATATGAGGCTTTCAATAGGGTGACAAGTAGTTCTTCAATAGAGGGCTTGCGTTTACACTGAGTAGGAGGCATACAGATTCTTTTTTTTCTTCACTATACTCCTTCTTTTCCTGTGACATCATCTTCTCTTCTTCTCTCTTTTCTCCCATCATAATCATCATTTTATTTTTCAGTTATTACTTTTGCCTCTATTTGCCTAGGCAAAACCAAAGAAATATTGCATGCATGATATAAATGGGAAGAACACAGTTTCTATTGTCAGATATGTAGACCTGGCCAATTAATTAACTTCCAGAAGTTTCAATTTTTTTTATATGTAAATGGAGTTACTTCATATGATTAGAATATTTTTTGTCAAATAATAGATTCCCCATAATTAGTAAATATTCTTCTTCTGAAGGCTGAAAATTTTGGAGCATTTTTTCCCCTCTGGGAAAGGTGTATCATGGTAAATAAAATAAAATACTGATGAAACCTAATATAACATAAAATATCTTTCATTATAAATTTAGGGACAGATATAATTTAGTATGGGTCTTAATTTTCTCCTTTCTATCATTTATTTGTCTCTTAAAATGATTACATCTGTGAATTGTAAAAGACCTTAAAAACCCAGAAGAACATATTCCCATTTGTTTATATTGTCAACATAATCCCTAGATTTTTTAAAAATTTTCAAGCACTAAGATTTATGTTTCTAAATACAATATGATTAAATTTCATATCTGAATGGAGTTGTTACTATAATATGTATTACAAAATACTTGGATATGTCTGGTGAATAATTTAATATATTCATTCTACATTACTTACTTTGTCCAAAAAAACCCAAGTAGTGTTTTTAGACCAGATAAGATTTCCTAAGACTTGGGAGCTCTTACTATTGTTTTCCTTCTGGTATTCAATATGTCACAGCTACTATCTATCAACAGACTGTTGTTATAAGAGTTAGTGACCAAACCTTTCAGAGGCATTTTATACAGATGGTAAACTTAGCATACGTTCTTCTGTGGGTACAGAATGGAAGGGGGACAAAGATATTGGGAAGCCAAATTATCTGTTTCATATCTGCCTCCTGTTTTTCCTGCTCCATTTTGCTGAAAAGTCAAGTTTCTTTAAACTTTAAATCCAGTTCCCTTGAATAGGACACAGAGAAACCAGGAAGCAAGGGACACAAAAGGAACAGTGAACACTACAGGATCAGAGAATATTTACTTGAACCATGGAAAAATATATTTCTAAAACATCTGAATTGTATCTCAAGAATCTAGTCCCTCTTTTTTTCTTCTTCTTCTTTTTTTTTTTACATTTCCTTTAACCCTGAAGTCATTGTTGATGAACAGCAATATCTATCTTACTCTATTAATAGTAAAAGCCAGAGGAAGTTGTCCAGCTGTATTCTTAGTTTCTCCATATGCAAATATAAAGAATCTGATCTATCTCTTGATACTTGAGAGCCAAGACAGCAATAGGATTATTCTGGGACCAATTCCTTCTCCTCAATGACTCGCAATGTATACGGAAATGCATGAACATCAGCCAGCCAAATGACTGATGGCAGGGGACTCATCCATATTTATTTTCCCAGGATTGGACAGACATCTTATTGATTTGTACAGGTCATTACACAATATGTTAACAAGCCAGTACCGTCCAGTTCAAAAGGAAATTTGAAATTAGTGATGGATCTTCTTGCAGGTCTGTGCCTAGGGTGCAAGATAGGTAGTCAAGCATTATTCTATTTTGACATCACTAGACTCTCCCCTCATTTAATGTCAGTCACTCTTACATAGATGACTCTAAAAGAATGGGAAATATAGAGATTGTCTAGTTAAAGGAACATATTAAAGACTGTAAGCCTGTTCATATAGCCAATATATATTTGACAAAAAAACATTTCTGGAAAAGTTTAAACAAATATGTAGAACTTCGTTTTACTTCAGGATAAATGTTTGTATATGTGCATCTTATATATTATATGCATAAAAGGAGGTCCTTTAACGAGGTCATTTTGAAAAGAAACAAGCAGAACAAAATAAAGATAAAAACAAGATCCAGATGTTAGATCAATAAAAAAAAATCAGGATTAGTCACTGTGATCATTGGGTTTGAAATTCTCACTCAATAGATACAGAAAAAAAGTCTTGATTAAAGCAAAAAAGTTTTATAAGCACCAAAGTATGTTCAAAATTCAGTCAGATGGAATCTTTACTTTCTAAGTGGGATATTAAGAAGTTTATAACACTGAAATAAACCTTTGCTTTCTTTAGCCATTCTCATGCTCTCAAAGTTCCTGTGGCTTAATATTTGCACTTGCAGAAACTGGCACTTAATCTAAGTCTGGGCCTTGACATGCCCAGAGGCGCTCAGCTGCAAAGTCAGGCTCTTGCAGGGTAACAGCACCAAGCTTTATTTTTGAAAATTAAACCAAAAGGAGAATATTCAGTGGGCTATTTGATAGGGAATTAAGTTCTCAAATGACATTAAAATCATCCTGTAATCCGGAGGTGACTCAAATAAAGAGCCCACTTAAAAACGCTCATAGCACCATTTATTCATCCACATGTGTGCTGTGCCCTCTAACCCTGGAGGGCCCCACATTTATTCCAACAATGTATTCATTGATCCAAATATTTTTGTAACTTCTTTTTTGGAATTGTCCACAGACCCCATTGCATTTCTCTGCCTGTTAATTCATGTGTGTACTAACTCATTCATGCAGCAATTATTTATTGAACCCTACGATATTTCAGGTGCAAATCCAGATGCTGGTGATATGACTGTGAATGAAAAAGATGGATGAAAAGCCTGCCCTCTAGGGTCTCAAATCCCAATGTGAGAAGAAAGAGGCAAAAATAAATAAGTAAATCACTTGGCATGCCAGAGGACAGAGAGTGCTGAAGAGAAAAACGAAGCTGGGGAGGAGGATGGGAAGGGCTTGGATGGGAATGACTTTCTGAAGAAGTCCCCTGAAAGGGTGTCATTTGAGCAAAGATCTAAAGACAGTGAGGGACTGAGCCATGGAGATATCCTATGAAAGAACATTCCAGATGGAAGCAACAGCATGTGCAAAATGGTCTTTTGTGGTATTTCTTGAGGTAAGTTTGAATGTGGAACTAGAGACTAAATTTAGTAATTCTTTTTTTGGGCAATAATAAAAAAAAAATCCCACGTATACACTAGGAGTCTGAGTTTTGTTATAAGGAAGTTGCCAATTGCTGGGCTTTTTTTTTCCTTCAGTGCATAGAAACTATCCTTCAAACCAGTCCTATGATTCTCCCCACTTCCACACACTTATGCTGCATGTTTAGAACCAATATTGCTGAATGAGCAAATTCCAACTTACTGTCAGCTTCTTGGCTTTTCCTCTGTATCTCCTTGCCTTACCTGAAACTTGGCTCACCTTTGGAGACACACCTAAGGCCGCAGCATTCTCAAGTGTTTTCCATTTATTTTCTAGTATTCTGTGTATTTCAGGGTCTGGCTAATGAGTTGGTTTTTCCACACTCCCCCTTCATTACTTCCAATCCATTACTTCTATGCTCTCTTGTTAAAAAGAAAAGCAAAACAAATCAAACTAAAAAGCTTGCTCCTGCTTCTAATATGTCATGTTCTCCTTGTCTTACGTGCTGCCATCTCTAGCTTCTCAGTTGCTGCCCTTTATTTATTAAAATCTCTGGCAGTGGCCACCAGATAACCTTGAGTCATCAATTACTGTTCCCATCCAGGCTACCGTGGTCTCTCATGTACCTTGATATTCTCATCAGGGGAGAATCCTTGCTGTCCCATCTCTTAGCCAAGCTCTTGCATTGTCACATTAGCATTGCCTGTGATTATTGCACATCTAAAAGTCAAAAATTCAAGTACAACCTCCTCTTCCTACAGTTTGCACATAAGAAAACCAATATTTTAACCTCATCAGAGCACTGTCCCCTTGATCTCGTTCATATCATCACTCCTTTCCTTCATTCATTTCCCTTAATATTTAGCATCATTTTCCTGACCCATCATTTCAATAATTTTATTAGAACACCTAAACTCCTTTGTCTTTTTATCACATCTGCATCGTAAAGATTTTCCATAAATTTCCCACTTTCTCTAGATTACTCAGAAACAGCCAAATAGGACTGAGAAATGTCACACAACAAGGCAGATACACTTAAAAATAAATGCATGACCTCTAACCTCAGGAGACCCTAAATGCTTCCCACTTGACAGAGAGATTCTTTCCAACTCTTCTCTATGACACTCCAAGTCTTTGAGCTCCTGAAAACTGCTTCATTTTGTATCCTCACTGTCATCTATAGAGGATTCCAGCACCTACTTCATAAAGTAAATTGAATTTTTCCACAGGGACTTCTTCAACTTTCTGCTTCCTAACCTACAACTCCTCCTACCTTTGTGCCCTCCTTTTCTTCTTCCCTCCTGTTATAACAAGGAGACTGACTCTGTATCTAAGGCCAGTCTTAATTCCTCTGCTTTAAATCATGATCTCTTCCCACCTTCTCAGAGGACCTGCACTTTCAAGAATTTGTTCATGTTTCTATACATTCAAACATTATCTTCTTAACTTGATCCTTTCCAATGACAGTTAAACCTGCTCCAATAGCAATTAAACAAAAAAAAGCAGGACTTAATTCTCTTTCAACTTCACAAACTCCTCTAGCTACCACCCATCCTGTTTCTTCACAGTCACTATTTAAAACACTTGTCTGTGGCTTCATTTTTCTCACTATCACTTTTCCTGTGACCACTGAGTCCAGTATGACTTTGACACTCATCACTCCATCATAAAAGTGCTGGAAAAAGTCACCAGAGCTGTGGGATATTCCAAATTCCAAGGTCATTTTTCAACCCTTAACATCTTTGTCCTCTTCACAAGCTTTGACAATGGTGAATATTTTCTAATTCCTTTAAGAACTCTCTTTTCTAGTCTTTGTGACACTCCCTCTCTGGTTTTACGTCTACCTCTCTAGCTACAGTTTTTTCCCCAAGCTTCTTTGCGATCTAACCATCTTGCATCAACCACTGTAATGTGGGAGTTATTCAAGGCTCAATATTAGGCTCTCTTTCCTCCACTGTCTCTGGAATCTTCCTAAGCAGTTTCTTCCACATTCACCATTTCCTCTATCACCTGTATATACGTAGGTGCTCCCAGAATTGTTTACCCACCTCACTCTTCCTTACTAAGCTTCAGATCTGTATATCTAATGCAGTATCATTATTCAAATATCTAAGAAGAGAATGTGTCCCAACTGAACTCTTGACCTTCTCTCCACATAACCAGGCCCTCTACCACCCTTGGCTGGCTCAGTGAATGATGTCATTGAGTCAGATGTGCAAACCTAGAGCTTAGAAGTCTTCTCTGGTTCTGACCTCCAGCTGACCTCCCATGTTCAATTCATCACAGACTCTTGTCAATTTTACTTCCCAAATATACTCAAATTAATCCACTTTTCTCCATCTCCACTGCCAACAGCTTAGTCTAAGCTACCATTATCTTGATTAACTATTTGACCTTGCAGGGTGATGTCAAAGAAACAAACAAGTCAATATAAACTTATGGGTGCATAGTTTTAAATAATTAACTAATTAATATATTTATTTATATACTTTATCATGTTTATTATGGTGGTCCCAGAGATACAGGAGTTCTCTTCTGCTGAGTTGGGCACTTAGACTTAATGAAAAACTGGAAATGTCATGTTCAATAATTGTTCTATTTTCTTAAAATTTGCCCAGCTTTCCTTAAGATATCAGAATAAATAAATATAACCTCAACTATTTTGAATAGCTCCTTAGAATATCTAGTAAAATTTTCATAGACATTTCCTTCATGTTAAAGTTTTCTTTCAGATCTCTTTGTTTTACCATGAGCCTCTCAATTAATCATTTATTTGTACCAAAGACCTCAGTTCCACTGTATTCTTCAAAAATGTTGATGTCATAAGAGACAAAAACATGTGGAAATGTTCAGATTAAATGCGACTAAAGAGACTTGAAAGGTAAATGCAAGTCCTGAACCTAGACTGGATCCTGTATTAGTGGTTAAAAAAAAAAAAAAATGCCATAATGACCTTACTGGGCCAATTGCAAAAAAACTGGAATATGGATTAGATAAAAGTATTATTTCCACATTAAATTTATCAAAGTTGATAACTCTCCTATGATTATGTAAGAGAATATCTCTATTGTTAGGAAATAAATATTGAAGTGTTCAGAGATAAGGGGAAAATGGGGTGAAAGTTTAATAGGTGAATAAGGGAAAGGGTGTTCTTTGTAAGAGTCCTATAAATTCCACTAATTTTATACTATTCTATACGTTTTAAAAAGTTGTAAAAATTCCTCACTCTCATAGATAATTATATTGACTGTGCATCAGGGAAAAGAAAAAAAGACACCTGGCTCTGCTACTTTCTAGCTGTATGACCTTATTATGCTTCAGTTTCCTCAAAATGAACACTCATTCATGTAGTTGTTTTTAAATGCATTAAGAGATACATGGTGTTTAGAACAGATCCTGGCATATAATAAGGACACACACTAAATGTTAATAATGTTCTCAATTACTTTTTCATTCATTAAATGAACTAAGAATAATAAGGTGTATCAAAATTCTTTCTTGATGCTACTCCATCCTTACAGGATTCCTTTAATTTGACATTGCAAATTAAATTCAAAGAAATTTTGCTACTGATGATGTTTTAAGTAAAGGTCTTTAAATGTTATGTAGACAAAAATTATCATGATTGATAGTGCAAGGGTGGTTTACTGAATTTAAAAACTCAAAATAATTTGCTGTAGAATTTTGTATTAAACTTCACTTCTACTGATATGACGGGGGGAAATGACTGTTTTTAATTCATAGGAACTCAGTGTACATTCTGTGTGCTTACATGTGCAAATGAGTGTGTATGCAAGAGAGGGAGGAGGAAGAAAAGAAGAAGAAAAAAAGAAAGAGATTGAAGGGGCATAAAAAAGAGAAATAGCTCCACTCAGTCACAAAAGTATATAATTTTTGCATGTAGTTATTTAGATCTTGTGAAGGGTCAAGTGAGGTTCTCCAAATGCAGAAAAAGATTAAGGGCTATTCAAAACCATGTGAAACATCAATACCTTCTGATAGTTTTGTGATTAATGTAAATGTGAAGTATCCTGCACCTTGTGATAAGGACAATAAAAAAAGGAAAACCCATTTGAGGATGTATTTAGAGCATTCAGACTATGAGATCTGACTTTGATACACTTGAAATTTAGTGCAAGAGATTTGTATTCTTTCCAGTGGTCAGGGTGATTTTTAAAATACCTGTTTATGTGTAAAGGCCAATGTTTCCATTGACATGAATGGCTGCAAATATTTCTCCAAATTAAGACAGGACTGAGGTTCATGTCTGTAGATGGACTGTAATTTATATAGTTATGTAATTTTTGTGGTTTACTAATACATATGACTCAGGCTAAATATGGAAAGATTTATTATCCTTGAATTTCTTAGACCATTCATCATTTCAGAGACAAGTTTTGCCAACTAACAAATGATAAAATTTTCAAGGAACTGAGCACCTGTAGCACAGATTATACTAATTGTCAATCATATCAACTAACTTCATTTTCAGGCAAAAATCAGTTAATAAGAATATCTATTCAGAGATTCACTACAGTGAACCCCAAAGCCAATGAATCCTTTAATTTCTTAAAGAATTTAAATATCAATAAAGATAGTCTATTAGCATTATATAAAATATATTTTCCAATAATCTAATTTAAAATGAAGATAATTAGTCGTAAGAAAAATGTTCATAATTTACTTTAATAAAATCTATATTCTCTGTGTAAAAAGTTAACATATTTAACTTCCTTTCTAAAAACAAGTCTTGATTTGTTGCATTACACAACATTAACTATGCAATTTAAATAATTCTAAATGCATTATTTTATTTTACTAATCTTTGGTAGACAATTTCCAAGCATTTTTTGTTTGTTTCAGTGAATAAGAATCCTCTGTCTAAAAATCCTAAATAAACTGAACTAATTGACTGCCATGGAGGAGAAGCAGCATTAGTCATATGAGTGACATCAAGAAAGGCTAAAATTATACTAATTGCAGAAAAAGTCACGTGGGTTTCACAAGTGCCTTAATAAGTGGAGGATGCTGGTGTATGTTTATAGTAAGCTAAATAGCTTAGTGGTCATCTTTGAAAGACATTTTGCAACATGCTAACAATGAGCTGAAACATAAAATCAAATTTTAGCTTCTTTTATTCTTGATAAATCTGAGATTATATTTAGTCAAAATATCCAATGTCCTTAATTCTCAAATCAAAGATCATTAAAGTTTTTTCCTCATCAAAGATCTTTCTGACACATAATTGAGAGTTTTCTTAATTTAAAAAAGCATACTTTTGTTATCAGGGACTCATTCTTTCATTTTACCTACTACTAAAATGTCATCTACAAGAGAGTTTTCCAATCAGCCTTTTGTGGCCTTCCAGGAACTAACCTTAACTTGAATATCCACCATTGTTTGTAGTTGCTCAGAGAAGGAATCCTCAAATTGGGCAAAATGGCAGGTCCATTTTCCCACTCCCCTCTGATCCTTCCTCCACACCGTCAATCTATGCACATGTCTGCATGTCACTTTTTTGCCTATGCAAATTCATCCAATATCTCTAATAACATGCTAAAGCCCAGTCTCCTTTATGAAGCTTTTTAAGGATTTCAAACTCTCTTTTAATGAATTCTTGTCACATATATCATATTGTAGCATAAAAATTATGTTTACTAATTATACATTTTTTACGACACCTCAAAATTATCTGGTCTTCTACATAAACCAAAATTTCTGGTCTTACATTTTGTCTCTGGTAGATTGCTGCAGTGATCCATTTTTCTCATGTCTTACCTCCAGCCATACCCTGCAGAGTCTTCTCCCATGCTGTCTCTTGGTTTGGCTATGTGACTTGCTTCGGTTAATGTGACAATAGCAAATGTGAGGTGAGTAGAGGCTTGAAAAATGCTTGCACTTTGGGTCTTGCCTTCTAAGCCACTCTTGAAATCCAGTTCCCATTACATAAATAAACCCGAGTCAGTCTGATGAATGATGAGGTAATGAGTGGAGAGAGGCTCCTGCTTTCCCCGCCATCCGAGATGTATCAGACAAGATCATCTGAAAATAGCCAGCTTCTGCTGACCCCCAAAGCTAACTGAAGACACTTGAGTGACCTCAGCCAAGGTCAACTGAACTCCACTCAGACCACTAATACCACCCAGCTCAGATTTCCAACATGCAGAATCATGAGTCAAATAAAAGGTTGTTATTTTAAATCACTAGGCTTTGAGTGGTTAGCTATGTAGAATAGATAACTGATAGATTCTCTCAACTAAACATTGTCACAACTAAACTCCAAAGAAGTAGAAATTATATCTTTTTTTATACTCTCCAATAAAAGATGGGCAATCAGAGAACAGAAGGGACTCTAAGACATTAGTAATGTGATTTTCCCTGCCTCCTACAAAATAGAAAATTGATAAAAAAGGAAGTTAAGCAACTTTTAGATTTTAAAGCAAAAAAAAAAAAATAGAGAGAAAGGTAAAAAATAAAGTTTAGGCAATCTCTTAGTTTTTAGTATAAACTATAAAGGGGAAATATTGGAGAAAACATAAAATACACAGTAAGTCAATCTAGGAGATCTAATATTTGACTAATACAAATTTCTTAAAGAGAAAAACAAAAACTTAGAACAAACAAACACTGGCGACTAATTTTCTAGAGCCGATGGAGAACACTAGTCTTTAAAAAGATTGAAAATGTCAATCAAGTGCATAGCAGGATTAAAGAAAAAAAGACCCAACTCCAAACATTTTCAAGAAACATGGAAGATCCTAAAAGCTTCCACAGAGGGAAAAATAAAGCCCACCTACAAATAAAATACAACTCAACATGCCATCAGCCAACTTAATGCTAGAAGACAACAGAGTAATGCCTTCAAAGTTAGAAAGGAAAATTTTGAGCCTAGAATTTGATACACAGCCAAAGCATCAATCAAATATGATGGAAATTTTAAGACACAGGGGAACTTGAAAAATTTACTTCTCATTAATTCTTTTGTAAAAAGTTACTTGAGGGTACATACAGTAAAATAAGGGAATAAATCAGAAGCAGGAAGATATGAATGGCACAAAAGAGGGATAGATTTGAGTAGAGCACTGAAGTTATGTTTTGGGATGATAACTCTACAGGTGCCTTACATGTTACAGGAGGAGCAACCTGCTGTGCTTAGCAAAAAGAGGAAAGGCCTCAGATGGGAAGTCTCTATGATTTTTCTGTTTCAATAAAATAGCCCATAAGGGAGAAAAAAGTAATAGAATGAAAAGGCAGTGAAGATTGTAATAATTTTTCTCTGAATATTTCTTCTTATAATTAAAAAGAAAAGAAAGAATTAAAGCCAAGGGAAGAGGAAGAAAGAAAGAGAAAAAGAGAAAGAGAAGGAAAGGCAGACACTGCAATTTACAGCATGCAAGAAAAGGCAAGCTGAACCGGGAAGCACTTAAAGCCTCCAGACGGCACTTGATTTCTATCTGTGGGTGAAGTGTAAACAATGGCATAATAAGAGCGACACAGGAACTGTGGACAAGGAAATACAATCACAGCATACCAACAGACTTTGCTGTAAACAATATTTATCAATAATAATAATAATATAAATTCTACTTAATGGTTTTTAACTTTCAGATACAATCTATAGATAAAAACACATAAAAGGTAGACTGGACACAGTGGCTCATGCCTGTAATCCTAGCATTTTGGGAGGCCAGGCCAAGAGTTCGAGATCAGCCTGGGCAACATAGTGAAACCCCATCTCTATTAAAAAAAAAATTTAAAATTAGCCAGGTGTGGTGATGTAGGCCTGTAGTCTTAGCTACTTGGGAGGCTGAGGCAGGAGGATGGCTTGAGCCCAGGAGTTTGAGGTTGTGGTGAGCTATGATCAGCCACTGCACTCTAGCCCAGGAGACAGAGTGAGACTTTGTCTCAGAAACAAAAACTGATGTAAAAATAAAAGTATAGCTTACACAGAAGTTGAGAAGTGGATCTGAGTAGGGGTTGAGAGGTAACTGACGGTATAAAAGGTAGAGAACCCAAACCTCTAGGTTTTGCCTCCCTGGTAAAAATCTCCCTCCATTCAGGAAGGCCATCTCCACTGTACATCAAGAGTAGCACGCTTAGAAACAAGCAGAGAAACGGAAATCATGTCCACCCACCTGCATCCTTATCCCATTCTTACGCTTTGCTTTATTTGCTACTTTAAAAATAAGCTCAAACTTATTGTTGATTATAGTCACTTTGTTGTGCTGTCAAATACTGTTCATTCTATCAATCTATCTAACTTTCAAATAACTTTAAAATAACTAAAAGAGTAGAATTGGAAGGTTCCGAACACAAAGAAATGTTAAATGCCGTAGGTGACGGATACCCCAATTGCCCTGATTTGATCGATTTACACTGTATGCCTGTATCAAAACATCACATGTACCCTATAAAGATATACAACTATTATGTACCTATAATAATTAAAAATAAAAAATTTAGAGAAAATAAACATAAAAATAAACTCAAGTAAAAGCAAATTTGAACTAAGTCCAAATGCTTATTCTCACCCATCTTTGAACCTTGATTAGACTTTAGGGTTAGACCTACCTCAAGGAAATACAAATAGTACTATGATTATATTGAGAATAAAAGGGAAAGAAAATAGAAGAGAAATTAGAATAAGTGAGGAAAAAATCTTGTCTTTTAAAATCATATTTCAAACTGATAAAATTAGAAAGAGTAGCCTAAACATGTTATTTAGTATTGAGATAATATCACCAGAAGAGTTTATTTATTTATTTTTTGTTAAGAGGAAACAGTGGTTGCATTTGGGAAGTGATATTGGGGGAAGGAGGGAGAAAGAAATAAGGCAGGGTATTTTCATAATAAATTATTTCATAATAGTAAGGGATGCTATGTTGTACTGGGCAGATCCCCTCCCCAAAACATACACCTGAGCTACTGGGAGTGTTGGTAGGGATGGCTCTCAGCTGAGTTCCACTGGAAGGCTTGACCTTGATGAAAAAGAGTGAGCATGTCCAAAGTCACTCTCTTTTTCTGGGAATAGCTGGCATCAAATGAATGGACACCCTGATTTAGGAAAAATCTCAAGGGTCCTTCATACTTACAGCTCTCTGTAGGATCACCTGTTGCCTCTGTTTCAACTATATTATAGTCCACTCCTCTGGCTAGTCCCGTTCCCTTTTCCCATCAATCCCCCAAATTCCAAAATTGATCTCTGCAATTTATCTCTTGCACACAAATCCTTATCGCAGAATCTGCTTTATAGGAAAATAATTAATTTTTAAAAATAATTTTATAGATTACTGTGTTGAAAAATACAAAATTATATATGGGCTGTCTGGAAAGAATCCAGCCATATAATATGAAAAATTTTATTAACAGTGGCTGCATACTTTCCATACAGCCCTTTATATATAGAGATAGATATATATATATATATATACACACACACGCGCACACACACACACGTACACACATTACATACATATGTGCATGTATCACTTATATAAAATATATAAAATACAGGTTTACAGAATTAAAAATAGTGATAATAATATGGTATATCCTGTGTTGTTCTATTTTTGAAAGTCATCACAAATAAGTCTGTTTAATTGAGGAAGTTATTATATTAAGCATAAAAGAAAACGTAAGCAGTTCCATGGAAAATGAGAACTAAAAATAAAATAAGTAAAACTGACAAATACCATATTAATAATTTAATAATTGCCAAATTAATTCCCCATCACTTAGGAGGAACACTACCTAGTTCAGAACAATATTGTAACATATTTGGCGATACTAATGTATAAGTTCACCTTCCCTTCATGGTTAACTAGTGTCCTAGAGCATTAAGTCTTCCAAATTTCCAACATTTTGACACATCAGCCTTTTGACCTATTCTTGCTGCCACTACCCTAGTCCAAACCCCTGTCCATTTAAGCCTGGACTTCTTTTGACAATGTTTTAGCTTTTGTCTTCAATATACATACTTTCTTAAAGATAGAGGGGATTCTCCCTTTTTAAAATTTAAATTGTTTGTTTAAATTTTAAATAAAATTTTTAAATAAAATTTAAAATTTAAATAAATTTTTAAATAAATTTTAAACAAAAATTTTCTAAAAAGTAGATAATTATTTCTTTGAATTACTGACTATAATGACTCAGGTTATTTCACTTCATTTTTTTCCCCAATAGCTATTTCTCATATTGTCTATTCCTCTCTAACCTCTAATATCCCACTGGCACTACTTCTGTTTATCTTATAGCTGAAGACAGAGCCTTCAATCCACAGAGAAAATAGAGGACAGCCTACCAGTTCCTGACTTCAATCCTATAGACTTGATGTTTCACATCCATTCTTTCTCTTTCTTGACTTTGTCATGGGGAAGGTATCATTTCCCCCCATAAGGGTAGGCTTTGGACCTCTGTTTCTTAGCATCTTTGGTCATTTGATTGTCTGTTTAAGGTACATATTTCTTATATGTTCTACCACTCATGCAATTCTGTATTTTTTTAGCAGCATATGAACAGTCTCAAGATATTTCCATACCTAAAAAATAAACGAATAAAAACAAAATAAAGCACATAAATATTTTATTTGCTGACTTCTCTGTTTTATGCTAGAACCAAACCATACGAATTACCTCCACTTGCCCCTCTCCCTTTCCACTTCCTTATCTCCCTTACATGCCATCAATCCAGGTTCAGGGCCAACGTTGTCACATTACAATGTATGCTAGTTACCAATGGCTTCTTGTTGTTAAATCCCAATGAACATTGGTGTTTTGTAGATTTCTTTTTCCTTCAGGATTTACCCCTAACACTCACTGACTTCAACTGACATATGAAAATGAAGAAATTCCAAGAACAGCATTTTTTTTTTACTGCCAACAATTTAAAACCCCTTTCTCTAGGGAATATTTGAATGAGTATGCCATTTTACTATTAATATTTTAGATATTATTTTTAAAATAATTATTCTTTAGAATCAAAATTTGAATGTGTACTGTGTCCTTTAAACAATTAATCACTAGTTTTATGGTACTTGTAAATAGATGTATCTAAAAGAAAAAGAAAACACAGGCCCTGTGATATGCATAAGCTCAGTCATTCTTTTTAATAGTAACAAAGAGAGAATAATGTACATACTTGAAATTACTTGAAATTAAAGATGGTAAGCATTCAGCTTTAATTTGCTGCCTGATACTGCAAGTTAAATGAAAACAGATGAGGCAAGAATATTGCACAAATGTTAAACTTTTACTACAGTAGAAGTGACATTCCATGGCTTAAATTTGATTGTTAAAAATATCACGAGTTTGAGCAGTCTCAAAAAGTGTTAGAAAAGAAAATGAGGTTATAAAACCTCCCCAAATATTAATACTATAAGTGCTGTCATGAACAACATGCAAGAAGAGAAGCAAGCAAATAGAACAAGTGAAGTATGAGGATTTTTATAAAATTCAGTGCTACTTATTGGCGATAACGTTCTTGAAAATGTACTAAAATTTCAGAAACACTCTTACGAAAACAGAGGCCATTAAGAATCGAAATCCCCGGAGGTAAAGAGAGTATTATGCTTGATGAGAGTGACTCTTGGTTTCTACTGCAGAGATTGCTGAAAATGCTAGAGTCAATTTTTCCAGTGATCATTCTATCTGAATCACACACTTCACTTTTGTCAAATACTCTTTGCCAAATGATGCAGAAAAAGTCAACTGTTTTTGAGCAGTCTGTTGCCTCTTTTAAGTACAAAAGATATGAAAAATCTTCCTGAGAAAAATTTTACCAACCAAAGTTCTTGGATCAAAAATATTCCGGCAGTAGCAGCACCACGATCCAATTCACCTGATTACGACAAAAGAAGCACATTCAACAGCTGATATTGTAAAGATAGAACCATACGTTGTAAAACAGAGAACACAATTGAGTTTGGACCAAGAATGTAGTGTGGTCTGATGACATGCATGACCTACATGAATCATCCCATTAGGTCTTGGCACAATAAACTCTCTGATTTCTCCTCCTTTTTGCTTTGCTCAGGATTCTCTGTTGAGGAAATAAAGTTTGGTCTATGTCTAAAAATAGCCATATTAGGTGAAGAAACAAAACTATGAAGCCATGTGAAAATAAATTTAATTAATAAATTTTTATTTCATTTTGAGTATTACCAAATTTTAATACGTAATGTAGCAATTTCTGAACTAATCAAGTAAAGTATAATGCACTTTAATAATTACCTAATGATGATATTTTAGATGTATAATATAAAAGGTACTGAAAATATTACCTATATCCCTACTCTGCCTCCAAAGTACTGAATTTTTACACTGAAAAATTCATATATTCAAAATTTCTGGAAATTTAATATCCTTCATACAACCACCAAAGTAATGTTTCTGAAGTCCTGTTATCACGAGGTCTTCTCTAGCCTGTCTCCCTAATCACTTCTAGGGCAAAGTGGACATCTCTTTACATGGGTTCAATACTCTGCCACACTCTGGCTTTGTGACTTGGGATATTACTTAATATCTTTAAGTTCCACTTTCCTCATTTATAAAGTGGGGATAGTAATAGCCTTTTCTTGAGCATTAACTAATGTAACTAGTATGAAGAACTCAGCTTACTGCCTGACATGGTTTAAATGCTCAATACAGGTAAACTATTACAATGCTATAGTGATGGCCAAGGCAAAAAGCTAGGGAGCACCTTGACTTCTCCCTTTTTCAGGTCCTGATTAGATGTAATTGATCTCCAGTTGTCATTGATTTTAGCTCCTAAATATCTTTCAATGCTGTTTTCTCTTTCCATGTCCAGTATCTCTGCTTTGCTTTAGATTCTGTTGCCTGGCACTTACACTATCTCAACTGTCTCTTTGCCTCTAGTTTCAAAGCCTCTGATCTAAATCTACCATTTTCTATATTGTAGTTTAGTCACAGAGAATGATTCAGTCATACAGAAATCAGCTCATATCACTTCCCTTAAAGATAAGATGTAAAGTCCCTAACACAGCAGAAGAGTCCTTTGGTATCAAACTTCTGCATGCTTTCAGGCTTTATTTCTTGCCTACCTCTCCCTAATGCTATACAAATAGTACTGAATATGATTTGTATTGAATTATGATTAAACCTCAATTAACAAAGAATAGGAATTACTGGTGACATATGAGAGTAGATGAGTAACAACAAAAAATCATTACTAATGCAAAAGTATCCAAAAGGTGCTACAAAGTAGATTCAATATAAACTTATTTTAAATGCTTAGGAACATTCAAACAGATTATCACGTATAAGTTATAAAACACATAACATAAAAACTAATAAGGGCACTACATATCATATGAAAAGTTTGGTACAAAAAATAACCAAAGCATCACTATATGCTGAACTCTCCTTTTGTGCTATTTCTTAACCAAGTGCTCTTTTGATGACCATTAGCTGATGACTTAACTGAACACTTTTAGTTCTAATTTCTGCATCTTCACAGCTTTCCTACAATTATAGATCACAAAGCTACATGTGGCTTTATTCTGCTTTCTACTAGCCCCTGACTTCACTGCCCACATTCCTGAATGAGTTCTTAGCGGTATTATCAGTGGACTATCCATCCGTCTGAAGAGAGAGGAGACACTGCCTTACCGGCTACCTCATTGATGCTGTGAGTACTCACCGAATAACTATATATATTATAAATACTGACAAGAATCAATAAATTTCAGCTTCTTTCACATCCATATGATATTTTTACATTCCCTATCTGAGTGTTATTACTTAGCACAGCACCTAGAAGAAAGATTTATATTGGGTATATATCTGATAAATATGTAAGTAAAACATGATTATGTGTGTCCACAAAGGGCCCTTCTTCCCCATCTTTTTTAAAAATTCACAAATAAAAATGGCATATGATTATGGTGTACAACATGATGTTTTGATATATGTATACATTGTGGCATAGCTAAATCAAGGTAACATATCCATTGTTTCACACATACATCTTTGTGTGTATGTGTGTGTGTGTGTGTGTGGTGAGAACATTTAAAATCTTAGCAATTTTCAAGTATACAATACATTGTTATTAACTATCATCACCATATTGTACAAGAGAGCTTTTCAAGATTTTACATATAAGTGAGATCATGTGGTATTTTTCTGTCTATGTGGGGCTTATTTTACTTAGCATAAGGTTCATCCATGTTGTTGCAAATGACAGAATTTCATTCTTTTTAAAAGCTATTCAGTATTCCATTATGTGGCCAACTTTTTAAAAATGGATATTAACAGTTATTAAAATATTTAATAAACACACATGATTGTGTTTAGCAGAATAATACATTAAAACATTTAAAAATGTTTGACCATTCAGTTTATTCATGCTAAATTTTAATTTTTTTCCTGACATTAATTTTTTTTAAACTGGAAGTGACAAATATGAAACCAAACTTTTCAACGTATAAATACATGCCAAAAAATCTCTTTGCCTCTGAAAATATCTGTATTTCTACCACTTATATGGACTTTTTAAATTTTAAAAATATATAAAATTTTTACACTTAACCCAAATATATAAGAACTATATAAAATTAATCAGTTTATATGCCAAATGAGACAAACATTTTCATTAATTTATAAGAACACTTCATTTTTGACCAAAATTAGTTTCTTCTAGCTTAATTTTCCAGCAGATTTTCTCTAAATGACCTCATTTAGAGAAACATAAAGTGAAATCAAAATCTCTAAGAACTGTATTTCTCATCATTAAACATTTCCAAAAGACTATGCCATAAACTCTCTGTAGACTGCTGCATAAGAGGAATATCAAAGATGTTTTGATGACTAGAAACACCACTAGAGGAAATAGTTCCTTCCAAGGAGAAACAATCATTTGAATATCCATATTCCTAATATGAAGATTTTTGATTGCCATCCATTCATTTATTCATTCATACACCCAGCACCTCATATATCAAGAAAATGCAAGTATTAACCATTCTTAGCATTTATATTCAAAGGGGAATACACATCTTTTCCCTTTTTTGCCTTATTTTTTTACCTATAAAACCAGGATAATAATAGTAACCTATCTCAAAGATATGTGGTGAAATTAAATAAGTTAATACATTTAATATGCTGAAGACAATGCCTGGCAAATAACCAATTGTCATTAACTATTAGCTATTATGGCATATTAAGTATTGATATATGTTTTGCTTGCAATATTGGGTTATAGATACATAATAGATAGTAATAACTAATATTTATGTAGGATAATAAGATTCCTGTGTGTTTTCCCTAACAATTCAGTATAATGGTGATTTGGGGTTATTTAAAAAAAACAAGAATTAAAGTAATGATGCAAATTCCACATAAAATCCCTCCTGACTTTAATTCTTGTAGTAGGTACTACTAGCTGTCCTCTAATATTTGACTTTTCCTTCATTCTTTTGGTAATATTCCTCTTAATTTTAGCTTTTTTTAAAAAACGGAAGACACATTTCCTAGATTATCTTGCAGCAGCTAGGTGTAAAATGTAAATATGTATATATACTCCACATTTTGTTAACCCATTCATGAATTGATGGTCATTTGGAAATTCCTCAAAGAACTAAAAGTAGACCTACCATTTGATCCCACAATCCCACTACTGGGTATTAACCTAAAGGAAAAGAAGTCATTTTATTAAAAAACAAAAACAAACAAACAAAAAAACCAAAAAAACTCCACCTGCACATGAATGTTTATTGCAGCACAATTTACAATTGCAGAGACGTGGAATTGACCCAAACATATGTCTGTGTTCTGTGTTCTGTTCCATTGGTCTATGTCTCTATTTTTGTGCCAATACCATGCTGTTTTGGTTACTATAGTCTTGTAGCATGGTTTGAAGTCCAGTAATGTGAGGCCTCCAGATTTTTTCTTTTCATTTAAGATTGCTTGGGCTATTCAGGCTCTTTTCTGGTTCCAAACGAAGTGTAAAATTATTTTTTCCAGATCTGTGAAATATGACATTGGTATTTTT
Source organism: Daubentonia madagascariensis (assembly GCA_023783475.1). Taxonomy (NCBI): domain Eukaryota; kingdom Metazoa; phylum Chordata; class Mammalia; order Primates; family Daubentoniidae; genus Daubentonia; species Daubentonia madagascariensis. The sequence goes on along the minus strand of JAKFHU010001684.1, from coordinate 13,681,937 downwards.
ATGAGAATTGCTTTGAATCGGTAAATCACTTTGGGTAGTATAGACATGTTAACAATGTTGATTCTACCAATCCATGAGCATGATATGTTTTTCTATTTGTTTCTGTCACCTGCAATTTTTTTCCTCAGTGTTTCATAGCTCTCTTTGTAGAGATGTAAATTAACAATTTAATGACACTTCTCAAGGAACTATAAAAGGAAGAGCAAACCAAATCCAAAGCCAGCAGAAATAAAGAAATAACTAAGAGCAGAGCAAAACTAAATGAAATGAAAAACAAAACAAAACAAAAAAATACAGATGATCAATGAAACAAAAAGTTGGTTCTTTGAAAAGATAAACAAAATTGATAGATCTCTTGCTAGGTTAACCAGGAATAGAAGAGAAAGGACCCAAATAATCTCAATCAGAAATGAAAAAGGAGATATTACAACTGATACCACAGAAATACAAAATATCGTCTGTGAATATTATGAAAATCTCAAAAACTCACAAACATAGAGGAAATGGACAAATTCCTGGAAACACACAATCTCCCAAGACTCCCAGTCAGGAAGAAATAGAACTGTTGAACGGACCTATAATGATTGAAGCAGTATGAAAATCATTATAATCTAACAAGACTGAAGCAGTATGAAAAAAATCTTCTAAAAAATATAAATAAAAGCCCAGACCAGATGGATTACAGCTGAATTTTATCAGACCTACAAAAAAAAGCTGGTGCCCATACTGCAAAAATTATTCCATAACACTGAGAAGGAGGAAATTCTCCTCAACTCATTCTACAAAGCCAGTATCACCTTGATACCAAAGCCAGGAAAGGACACAACAACAACAAAAAAAGAAAACTACAGACAAATATCCCTTATGAATATAAATGCAAAAATCCTCAATAAAATACTAGTAAACTGAATTCAATATCCCATCAAAAAAATAATCCACCATGACCAAGTGGGATTCATCCCAGGGATGCAAGGATGGTTCAACACACATAAATCAATAAATGTGATCCACCACATAAACAGAAGCAAAAACAAAGACCATATGATCATCTCAATAGATGCATAAAAAGAATTCAACAAAATTCAGCACCCTTTCATGATAAAACTCTCAACAAACTAGGCATAGAAGGAATACATCTCAAAATTATAAAAGCTATATATGACAAACCCACAGCCAACATCATATTGAATGGGGAAAAGTTGAAAGCATTCCCACTAAGAACTGGAACAAGAAATGTGTGTCCACTGTTACGACTTCTATCCAAGATAGTGCTGGAAGTCCTAGCCAGAGCAATCAGGCAAGAGAAAAAAAAAGGGTATCCAAATCAGGAAAGAGAAGGTCAAGCTATTGCTTTTTGCTGATTATATGATCATATATCTATAAAATCCCAATGACTTCACCAAGAGATTTCCTGGAATTGATAAATAAATTCAACAAAGTCTCAGGTTACAAAATCAATGTGCACAAATCAGTAGCATTCCTATACATCAATAACAGTCAAGTTGAGAGGCAAATCAAAGACACAATACCATTCACAATAGCTACAAAGAAAATAAAACACCTAGGAATATACTTAACCAAGGAGGTGAAAGATCTCTACAAAGAGGCAGATAGTATTTAAGCAAGGATTTGAACCCATGTTTCTAAGACTACACAGCTCATGTTCTTTCTGTTACATATTCTTCCTCCTTGTTTCATTTCCCTATTACAGCATTGGTCATATTGCACAGTAAGAACTCATTTAGATTAACTGTTCCCCTCTTCCACTGTTTGCTCCTCAGTTGTTGGAAACATATTCGTCACACAGGCACTTAATGAATATTACACAATAAAAAATAAGTGAAAGAATGTGCCAAGGAAAATTTCACACTGACAGCCTTTACAAGGAAATGATGCTCCTGTAAATATAATCCATCTTTAAGCCATGTATTTAAACATAAATACCCCAGGATGGTTTTTAAAATACTGTCTTTAGAAAACTCTTTCAGCACACAGGAGGTCTACTGCCAAATTCTCCATTTGTCCCTAACATTATTGTGTGTTGCTTTTGTGAAAAGAGTATTCAAATGTGCTTTGATAAAAATATGTTTTGTATTGGCATCATGTAGCTATACCCATGAGCTGTATGCCTGTGGTTAAAGTAGATAGGAGGTAGGCATGTTTAGATCAAAGAATGGAAAGAGTTTAGTATCTATGCTCTGATTCTATATATGAAACTAAGCAATATCAAGCTTGGGTTTAAAAATGATTCTCTTACTGTATTCTGTATTTGAATAAACAAAATATAAAAATATATATGCATATATATTTTAGAAAATGTTCAAGATAATGAGTTGTTTTCTGGTTCTTTTTTTTTGTTGTTGTTCGATTATACCTTGTTTCTTTCATTTCCCCCCCTTAGTCTTCTTTTAAGATATAAGGACACTCTGAAAATATAATGTTAACAGCTGTAACAGTCTGGTTACGACAAGTCATAAGAAGCATGAAAGAATATCAAAAGATTTGTCCATCAGGTGAATTTTAAATTAACTACCACACATGATTAACTGTCTGAAGTTTGTTTCACTGTTTAAATGTTTGATATGCAAGAAAATTCATCTAGTCATAACACTTATTTTATATATATATATATATATTTTTAAGAACACTGGATCTATTTAACATTGCTTCCAAAAGATCATATAGTCTGTTATTCTTTAGTAAGAAAATTTGGTTTTAAATTTATTCATCTGGACAGAATAAGATTTTTCTTTTTATTAATTCCAGATACTCTTTAGTACTGAATTTCAAACAAAATATTTTCACATGGAAAACTACTGGGAGACATCTACATATTCTTTTGAATTCATACTTCATATAGGATTTCTAATGGTCTCTAAAAATTGCACTAGGACTATGTGAATGTGGCTAAAAACTCTAAAGTCTGACATTTGTGTCCTTCCTGGTGCTCATTCATACGCTCATCCACCCCTGAGTATTGGAGACTTTCAGTTAACACAAAATCTTACTTAGTTAGGCAACCAGCTGGCTAGCTTTGAGGTCTTCCAGATATGGGTTAGGATAAATGAGGGAATAAGAACCCTAAGAAAGATATAACACAGAAAATGCAATAAGAAATATTGTCATGAATCCAGAAAAGAGAAGAAAAAAAGAACAATGCAAAGGGAAAAAGGAAGGCAAAAGTACACTATGGAAGGTAAATGAAACAAAGGGAGAGTCATTAAGGACACCACCAGTTCCTTTCACTGCAGACCTTGGGGGAAATGCTTTATCATGCCTAATGACAAGTAACCTACACAGAGTCCAAACTAAATCTGAAAAGTTTATCCTAAATTGATTGAAACAATAATGAGAAAAATCTTATATTTTATTATTGTAATATATTCCTTATAAAGCACAGACTGACTCACACAACTGTAATCCCATCAGGGATCACATCTCAAAAAAGTTTTTCCCTTGAGTGAGGAATGGCTGTTTCTCTGACTCAAGTGGTCCCAAGTCAAGTGTGGCCCGATAATGGGTTGATAATAAAATGTTGAATTAAACTGTCTCTCTGGTACCAGATATTTAAATATGTATACTCTTTTAAAACTGATGATTAAAGTAGCTGAAACTAATTTCAGTGTATGGATGTGATATATTATGATGGATATTTTATAATTTCAAACTGGTAAACAAAACCCTTAGGAGTAATAATATAACTAAAACATAACTTATGATGTGCCTTTCAGTCTTCTGTGTTTCTATGTATAACAAGTCATTTAATTTCCATGACAACCCTAGGAGGTAGGTACTAATACTATCCCAATTTGCAGATAAGAAAACTGAGGCCAATTGAGATTATGTGGCTTGTTAGTCCTGGAGCTGGTAACTGAACTTGAACCGTTGTGCTCTTGTGTCTAAATAATAATAGGAATAGGCACTGTTATTACAAATATTTGTTTTTATGCTGATGAATATTCAAGAGAATCTCACCATTCCTGCTGTATCATTCTGGCTGGAAAGCCTGCTCAAAAGTATTTGTACTAATGACTCCTCCACTGTCTTAATCATACAACAGTTTAATATCCACATTTTTACTCACCATAGTCTGCACTGTACAGCTCTGGAGCACCCTGCCTATGTTCAAATCCTGGCTTTGCCCCTCATTATTTGTGTAAGTTTGAGCTATTGCTAATGTCCTTTTTGCCTCATTTCCTCATGTGTAAAATAAGAATAACAGTACCCCACATACATCTAGAACCCATAGAGTTATCCCATATATAACTAGAACCTATAGAGTTCTAGTGAGAATTAAATCAGTTAATACATATAAAGGGCTTACATAAATTAAAGCAAAATATAAATATTTACTGCATGCCCACTGTGTGCCAGACACCGTAGAAAACCCTGGAGTACAAGGGTAAAGATGACAGGGTTAATCCATATAAAGTACTTCTTGCCTGGCATGAAGTAAGCACTGAATAATTGCCAGTTACTATAACTGTCAGTATTGTTAGGCAGCCTTCAGCTCATCTTTTCCTCTTCTCCTCTGTGAACCTTGAATTTCTTATTATTGCATAACATTTTGGAAAAAAATGTTAAGGCTTCTGTTTAACTTTTTCAAGAACCAGAATATAGAAAATGGGGAAAAAGCTATAAACACACAATTTTAAAAATACTCTAACTCTGGCATTTTTTTCTCTCTCTCTAAATAAACAGTTAAATTGTTCCAAGGTGCACATATAATAAAATAGCTCACTGTTAAAAACAACAATAACAGCAACTTTCTACTGTCTGAACTGCCAAACCCCATGCCCGAATTATCAATGGCAGCTTATTAACGTCATCCTTTTCAGATGGCTTGAAAGGTTTGCACCACAGAAGAAAGGGAAAGTCAGTTTATTTAGAACAAAGAAATTTAGGGATTGGCAGTCATTTTGCTTGAAAAGGTATCTAGAGAGTTGAGAGTTCATTTACTAAGAAAACCCTGTTTAAGCAACACAAAATAAACATTTTTTGAGGCAGTGAGAGAAAGAAAAGCAGTCACGGAATCTCCCGAAGTTGCTTTGCTATTTTAAGCTTTGTTGACAACAGAAGCTTTTCAGCTGCTGATCACAAGTTGCCTAAAATCTTCTATCAGGCTTCAGTCTGCAACAAGAAAGATTGTTTAATACTCTGCTACAATGCTCACAGGCACCTTGAAACTTCTGTGAGCTGCAAGACACACTCCTAAGTAATATGCCATGGCGTGGAATCAATAAGCAAGTAATCTGTACCCCAAATACAAGTGGACACAGTAATGAGGCAGAAGGACTTATTTAAACTGGAAAGCCCCAGACGCAGAATAAATAAGCGTCTTGGCAGCAGAGACTGGGACAGACATGAGTGCATGTGGATTTGGGAATGTGCTTCCCTGCCGGAAATCATTCAATTATCAAAATTCCTTCCCCCTGAGACTTACAAACAGAAACCTTGGCCTGTGCTCAAATATTAAACATTAATGATGTTCTCCTGATGTTTAAAGAAAAGAGAGAAAGCTGTGGTTTACTTGAATTGTTAAAGGAGCAGTTGTGAGGGAACTTTGAATAGATTTTGGTGAAAAAAAAGTTATTGCCATCAGCTTCCAGCTTTATTTTTCTAGTAAGAAGGAAAGCATTTCTAGCCACTCTTAATTCTATTTTGAGATACGTGATCTTTTGTTTGTCTTTATGATGGCTAGTAGATTTATTTATTCATTTAACAAATATTTATTGGATGCCCACTGTGTGCCAGACACATGGGGAAAGCCTGTGAGGTACAAGGGTAAAAATGACAGAGTTTATGCTCAATAGAGATAATATTCTAGAGGGGAAGAAAGACAAAAAGGAGAATAAAACAGAAAAAATAATGGCAATTTTCAGTTAGGAACATGGAAAAATCAAAAGACGGACAGAAAGGATAATAGAATAATAAAGATAATGCTTTAAATAGAGTAGACATGTAGTATGAAGTTTGGATTTCATTCTAAGTCTGATAGAAAGTCATTGAAAGATTTCAAAAAGAGAAATGTTGTGATCCAATATATAAAGATCACTTTTGCTACTGTGTGAAGATGTACAGTAGGGCTTGAGGGGGAAGAATGGAAACAGGGAGGCCAATTAAGGTTTTGTTTGAGTGATATATGTTTGAATGATATGATTAAGACAGTGGAGTAAGTATTTACACTAAGTCATTCGTGTAAATACTTTTGAGCAGGCTTTCCAGCCAGAATGATATAGCAGGAATGGTGAGATTCTCTTGAATATTCACCAAAATTGAGCAAAAATATGAGGATGGTTTGCCCTAAGGAAGTGGTAAATAGAGTGAAATAAAACCTCAAATTTAAGCAGTATTTTGGAGAGTCAATAGGACTTGATGAGGAATTGGGTGTGGGGATTGACAGAAAGGCATGGATCTTAGATGATTCCTACATTTCTAGCTTGCATAACTAGATATATAGTATTCTGTTTCATTCACTGAGGGTACAAGATTTTAAGAGGGGTCAGGTTTGGGAGAAAGGGGAAGAGAAAGAGTTCCATTTGAAAAACATGCTATTTTAGACTCTTATGAGACACTGCAGTGGACTATGTTTACCTGTATATCAGGTACTATTAGAAATCTACCTATTATCCACTCTTCTTTTCTATTAGAACTCTCATTTTACTGTGGTTAAAATTTACCCAACTTTTAAAAAATGTTCCTAATTAAACAAATAAACAACTGTCACTATGCTCTTAAAGTGAGAGGTGGTCATCTGATATAGTTCTGACCAATGAGTTGTATCTTGAAGCTGTTGGGTGGACATTTTGAGAAAGCCCTTTAAAAAGTGGGTGACAGATGGTACTTGATCTGTTCCTTAGCACCAGGGGGACTATATTTCCTGACATGTCTGAGAAAGAAATATGCCTATTTCCAGATTTAATTATGAATGCCTCCTTTTTGCTTTTAACACTGTATCAATTTGGACAATAACTTATGTAGTCACCTCACCTCTCACCCTTCCTTCCACTTTCCCTGGCACTCGGATGAAATGCTAGATCTTCAAGAATTGTTTTCTGCCCAATTATAAGGAAAAGTTCAAGGGAATTATAAGGATTTCAGTTCTGTTTGATTTACTGCACCAGGCTATGTACCATGCATCTTGATACAGTAGGGAAAGCTTAAACTCCTATATTGTTTGAGCCAATCCATCTGAGTTTTCTCTTTTATGCAACTAAACGCAACTTCCAACTAATATAGAATGCAAGTTTGTAGCTCAGAAGAGAGTCCTCAAAAAGAAATATATGTTTGAGTGCCATCAGCGTAAGTAATAGTTGTGTTTAATTCCATGGCCTGGATGTACTCTAGGTACATAGCATAGAAGAGAGGATTGTGTAAGGTCCAAGATCTGAGGAACATACAGACTTTGGATAGAAAAAAGTAACTGATAAATAACATAAAGAAGAAATGACTGGTAAATTAGGTGTAAATGAAGAGAGATGGGTACCAAAGAAGCAACGACAACAGAATGTTTTAAGAAGGAGCAAGTGGTAGGGTTTTGGAATAATAATGTCCAAGTAAGAGGAGGCCAAAGAGGTAAACACTGGTTTTGGTTGTGAGAGTTGTTAGAGCTTTTGAAAAGAACTGTTTCAGTGGTGTGGCAGGTAGAAGCCAGAGTGATGTGGACTGAAGAGTGAATGACAGAATATTAGAAAACAGCAACATAAGTATCACCCTCATCTTCAAATATTTTTTGAGCTTCTAATGCAAATGATCACTATAGGAGATCATCTGTAGTGATCATTTGCAATGATCTAATGCGAATGACCATTAAAGGAGATATAAAAGAGCACAAAAATGGCCACTGCTGTTAAGGCATTCACAATATAATTGTGTATTCTATTCAAGATTTCCTAATTGGATTGCTCATATAAATAAATAGATTTTTCTAATTAAGACATTAGACATTAAAATAGCTGTGCACTGGTCAAATTAGCCATGTTGCAAAATTATACAAGTATTCCAACAATGCAGCTGAGAACCCCTTTGAAATGTCAAAAGAACTTTTTGTACATTACTTATAATCTAAAGATGAAATTGACTTCTAGTAGTTACCAAAAACTCTAAAGATGAAACTGATTCTTAGAAGTTGCCAAATACATTCAGAAATTTCTAGTTTCAAGGTAAGTCATCTGGTAGTATTTATGAAAGTTTATAATGTGTGTGTTTGTATTTCAGATTTAAATAATATCTTATAAAATAATCTATACCGCAATAGTTTTGGTAACACAATAGTATTGGCAAAAGAAAATTTTAAAAAGATAAAATAACCTAAATATTCATTAATTAGTCATTTCATTAGACTAAAAAGCTAACAAATTATGATATATAAACCCTATAGGATATTTCATAGATATTAAAAAGGAAATGAGTGAGATTTACTTGTGTCAATTGGAATGACCATTTCTAATACATATATGAAAAAGTGATTTGCAGAGCCATATGTATATAATGACCCTTTTAAAAAGAACAAATAAAATTTATTTAAATGGTTTAGTAATCATAAAGAAAAATACAAAGGCAACATCAAACTGTCCACGCTCACTGTCTTAGCAGGATAGGAATAGAAAGAGTAGGTAAGTGGGCAATTTTTAACTGTTGCTTCCATATTTCTACATTGTCTTGTTTTTTTGCATGAGTAAGTAGTATCTTTGGAAATACTGCCTAAATCCTAAAAAGTAATTTTTTTTTGTTTATTAATAAAGAAAGCAATTCAGAGTCATGGCTGCTGAATTATGTAGGTCAGAAATCTGGGTCATAACATTTCACATGAAAAATTTAGGTGACAAAAAAATTCAGATTTTCTTGAGAGTCTTATAAATAGGGAATTTTAAAGAAAGAAAAGAGCACCCAATATTTTGTGGGATGGCAACTATATTGAATATTGTATTTCACAGTGTATACTTGGATTAACAATGACTATTTGGATTTTATATCTATTGGCTAACAAGTATTTCATTAGTTTATGGTCATATCTTTGAAATCATTAAATATTAAACAATTACACATACAATTAGTATGTGTACTGGGCTGAATAGAAACCCTGCAGAATTCATGTCCACCAGGAACCTGTGAATGGGACCTTATTTGGAAATGGGGTCTTGCAGATGTAATCAAGTTAAGATGAGGTCATACTGAATTAAGGTTGGTATCCTTATGGCTGGTGACCTTCTAAGATGGGGGAAATTTGGACACACAAAGGGAAGAAGTCCATGTGAAGATGGAAGCAGAGATTGGACTTAAACTGTCATAAATCAAGGAATGCCAAGGATTGCTAGTAACCCCAAGAAGCTAGAAGGGCAAGAAAGGATTCTTCCCTAGAGCCTTAGGAGGGAGCATGGCCCTGCCAATACCTTGATTTTGAACATCTAGACTCCAGAACTGTGACAGAATAAATTTCTGTTGTTTAAACCACTTAGTTTTTGGTAATTTGTTATGGCAGCCCCAGGAAACTAATGCAGCATGTAACAATGATTATAATAGCAACCAGCATTTATTCAGTAAACATTATGTATCCAGCATTGTGTTAAGTGAAAGCTTGGAAGAAAAATTTCTTATCCAGATTACATATGATTCTATTCATATCATAAACACAGACAAAAATGCCTGTCTTAAGATTTTTATCATTAGTTTATAAATCATAAAATACACCCTGCACAGAAGTACACAGTCATACACACACGCAAGCATCTCATTAATCCACAATTTTTCACGTTTGCTCCCCAGGGAGATGACGTACATTAAATTATATTTATGTTCCCTCAAAACTGTTGGACCATGAAACTGACCTACAAGACTCAGGTGACCTTACCAGCTTCACCTAACTTCTATTAGGGCATTCGGAATTAGGCATATACTCTATGCTTTTTAAATTGAAAAATATATTCACATTTATATACTGTGCAGAAATATGTGTATCATTTGTTTTTATCTAAGAAGCACCAGAATAACATTTAATTCAGTACAAATCAATTATTAGCAGTGTGTAGACCAAAAAGAAATTGCTTGATTAAATTCCCTAAATATTTTAATAATCTATGTTACTGTCAAAGTACACAGCCAGAGTCAGAAAGATGTTTGTATGATAACACTGTCGCTAACAGACTCCAGCTGTGCTATTAGAAGACCCCAAGAAAAGCTCCCAATAGCTTGGGCATTAAGAGAGACTCTGTCTTCTGGAATGAATGAGAGGCTATTCTCTGCTTTTGCAAGAAGATATTTTACTTCTTACAATACTCAGACTGTGCTCCAATTTATCACCCAACATTTTAAAAACAATGGCATTGAAGATGTGTGAAGGAGTGCTAGGCCTTAGTAACTTGCAAGATTTCTGCCCATTTTGGCTTGGTGAAGAAAATAGTGGTTGCCTACCTAGGTTCCTTTAGTTTAAGACGGTCTTCAAGGCTTGCAGGAATTATTCCATGCCAATTAGAACAAGGAAAGACAAAAAAACCCAAAACACTAAAAGTTACAGGAATAGGACAATCAAAAGACAAAATTGAGTTGGTGTTGGGGCTGAATCTTCATAAGACATGAAATTCCTACAAGTGCTAAATTTTAATGAAGAAGAGGAAAATGGGAGGGAGTAGACAGTGAGTATACCTTAGACTCTAAGGCGCAGAGCTTCTTCATTCTATCATAATGATGAGCATTCTGACTACTACTGAGTAACTCACATGTGTAAGCCATATGGATTTATTTTAGGTGATTAAAGCAGAGTGTGACTGTACAGAAATTCCAGAACTGCCACTTGTCTCATTATGTGGTTTGGGTTGCAATGTGATTTAACATCCCTGCAATTCAATTTTCTAGTGTGTCTTGTGAGGAATCCACCTGGCAAGAAGGCTCTGGGAGGACTTCTTGTTTCGTTTATTTATTTTCTTCAAATGCTTTCCTTGACTCTAAATGGCATCTATTCCTGGGAAATCATTTTAATATATGTTCAGAACAGCAATATCTGGAATGAATATGAAATGGATTATTCTTGAAACATCTGACCATTTAACCATACCTATATTCACGGAGTATGAGATCAATAACATTATCTCTGATATTAGAAATATTGAGTTTTTTCATATATACACTTGCTATCACCTCACTTTAACCCTACTTACTGCTTTGCATAATAGGAACCTATCAGTTTGCCTCTTTGGCTTTTTTCTCTTACTTGTATTAATTATTTAGGCTTTTCAGTATATTTTGGTACTTCTCAATCTCTTTTAATTCCTCCAGTCCTTGATTAATATCTCCATTTTCTCACAGAAAGGAAACACACACACACACACACACATAAAATCAGACAATTAACATGGTTGCTGTGACACAAATGGATGACAGAAACAAGAAAGAAACTAACAGAGATACTATTTGGTCCAGTAAACCTGCAAAATCAGGAAAGGCATACACTTTTCTGACACAAACTATAGTACCATGTTATAAAAATAGCAATGAACTGGGAGAAGGAAGAATCTGAAAGACCAGCTGTCCCATTAACTATGAGACCTCAGGAAGTCTCCCTTGTTATCTGAACTCCCCTTATTGGATGTAAGCTTCTCCCATTAGGAAGGAAAGTTCATAAAAACCAAGTTTTCTATGTGGTGCTCTCCAGTGCTCAGAGCTGTGCCTCACATACTCTAGCAAGTTTATAAATATCTATTGAATCAGTGAATGAATGTACTTCAGTTTCTTCATCTGCAAATGGACACTATAATGTTTATACACAGGGGTGCATAATCAAATGATAATCAAATGACATGCAAAAACATATAAAAGAATACCTTGCACATACTATGCAAATAGAATGTATATATATCCTTTTAAATAGAAATTGAAAAAGAAAAGAACTCTCCATATTTGTTGGGAAATACTATCACTTATCTGATATATCAAAATAAGGAAACCAGACTACTTAAATTTGTGTGTCCATAACCCACATAAAGCCAGGATGAAAAAGTAAGTTTCTCACGTCTCTCCACTGAGTTCCCTATCTCCAAGTGCAGTTTAGCCTTAAGGTAAAATGGTATTTTTCTTATAGGTGATTTTACTGCTGAGCTAAGTAATTTTCTGAATCAACATGTAATGGTGACATTAGGCAGTGTACTTGGATTGTCAATAAAACAGCATTTATATAAGCAAAACAAAATTCTTCATTATTGTCACTGTGGTTTCCCACTTATTCAGTAAAAACAAATTACTGCTCTGTAAGTATATGTATACACACATTCACACACAAACACACAATATTTTATAGTGGTAACATATAAAGGGAGATTTCAGCAGTTAGACTCAAAACTGCATAATGTCAAATATTAATCATTTGTCAGCCTCTCCCTCCCATCTCCCCCTGCTCCAGCCCCACACTGACAACAGGATGAAGTGCATTAAGAGAATTACTTCCCCATAAGTGAGGTAACATCTGCCTCAAAGCTGGGTTAGGATGGAGCTGGACCATCTCCTTAGCAAGAGCTATTGATGTGGACTATAAGGGAGGCATAAGGTTTAGCCTAAGGGCTCTTTCAGGTTTTGGAATGCATAATTTGTAGAAATTATAATAAAGCAAGCATCCTTTGGTACAACAATAATCTGCATCAAGCAAAAAGTTCTAAGTACAAAACTCTACACACAATTTCCATTCTAGTGTTTTTTTCCTTTTAACTCCACGAATCACGGTAATAACAAACCTTTAAGAACAGGGACTCTTCCATCCACCCATTTAAATTATGATGTTCTGAATTTTCTTTTGGAACTTTGTGTGAAAGCCAAACAATATTTTCTAAGTCTCCTCCTCCTTGGTTCTAATTAGGAAGAGTCACCCTTTCCTCCTAGCCTGTAGACATATGGTACATATGCTCATTAACAACCACATATATTTAAACAGTTTTAGTAGACAGGGCTTGAAAGCATAATTAATGGAAACAGCCTGACCATGTTAATCAAGTTGATTAAAACCAATGAACACTAGTTACAGGTTAGCATTAGCAAACTTTGTATGCTATGTGATGAAAAGGAGTAGATCCTCAATAAATGAGAAATGAGGAAAAATAAGAATGTTAATAATATTTTATCAACATTTGCAATATAACTTTCACTAATAAGATAGGAAAAACCAAGAAAATAATATTAGGATCTTAGACTCACACTAAATTTGCGAACACATCTAGATTCTGTCATCAGGATATTTGATTAACTTATGAGACTTGAATGGTAAGGCAGATGTCAGTATCCTAATTTTTAAAAGAGGAAATAGAGGTGTTCCAATTTTAATAAGCATTCTGGATTATTCTAATGCACAAGCTCAAGGTGTACCTTTGCCGTGCACTATAATGGGTGGTGAGCCTCTAAATTATTTATTTATTTTTTTAGACAGGGTCTGGCTCTGTTGCCCAGGCTAGAGTGCAATGGCATCATCATAGCTCACTACAACCGCAAACTCATAGGCTCAAGGAATCTTCCTGACTCAGCCTCCCTAGTAGCTGGGACTACAGGCATGAGGTACCATGCCTGGCTAATTGTTCTATTTTTTTGGTAGAAAAAAGGGTCTAGCTTTTGCTCAGGCTGGTCCCAAACTCCTGGCTTCAAGCAGTCCTCCCACCTCAGCCTCCCAAAGTGCTAGGATTGCAGGTGTGAGCCATCACACCTCACCTAAATTATTGAATGTATCTTAATCATTTCCAAATCTCTAGGTTTAAACTTGAAGGTTAATACTTGATATTCAGTACTTTTGGTTAAATCAGTTAATGTACCTAAGTTGTGCTTATTTTGTAGGCGCAACTGATATTTTCATAAATAAGCTACATCTTCACAAATTACAATTTCTAAGGCCTATGAAATATACTAACTCCAGAAAATAAATTTGAAGTTGTAATCCTTTTATTATATTCCTGGGGAAAATAATCCACTAATAAACAACAAATGCTAAAAGTGAGGTAAATTAAACTGTGTTCATTTAAGCATATATTTGTTAGTCTGAGAATTTTGGTAAATGGTGAACTAGGGTATAAACTTGATATTTTGCTTATGATTGATTTCTATTAAATCTAGTACATGACAGAGAAAAAAAGGAATTTATCATACTTTCAGGGGAAAAAAATCCTTAAAGGCATTCTCACTTGCTAAAAATACCAAGTAGAACTTAAAAGTACAAATTGAAGTTGAGTCTCAGGGGCAAGAATGGAGTAAATTAGAAGATCTTGACATAATCATATAAACTGAAACTGCCACTCTGTTGGCCAGCCCAATAATTAGGCCGCAAAGAATCCCTGGTTTGTACCATTCCATCGTGAAAGTCCCTTCACCTTCTGATCCAAGTTTCGTTAGTCTGGCATAGGATAATACCTTTCGTTTACCAAACAACTTAGAGTTTACAGAGGTTGTTCATATTCCATTAGCTCATTTGATTCCATAACGATCATTTCAGGTATGCTGGAATGGGAACATTACCTTCATTTTATTAAAAAAGGGAAAAAGATCAGAAAGACCAAGTTGACTTCCCCAAGGTCACCTGGGAAGGCAGTGGTTGAATTGATATCAGAAAAGTGTCTTTCTATGCTCTTTTTGCTACACCATAACATGCTCAGATGTTCTTTTTCACCTTGGGATGCTACACAGAGTCATTCTCCTAAGCCAAAAATAATGACTAGAACAAAAATTCAGGGCAGAGAAGCAGCCGTATGAGATTCAGGCTTGTGCCTTATTGGGGTTAAACCTTCCAACTTGAATTAATATTTTAGTTAGTAGTAAAGACATAACCAAAACTCCCGCTAGATACTAGACGGTTTTCAGCCTTTGAACTGTGTTTCACTCCAACTAAGCTATTTCTTTTTCTCTCTTGAAATACGTTACTCATCTTTAAACACTTAGCTACAACAACTTCAACCAGATGATAAATAAAATGGAAAAATTTTGGAATTGGTATTTCCCTTCTTTCACATATCTAATTTTACATAAAAAAGAATGAAACCCTTGGTATACTTCTTAAACCTATGATTGACTTCCTTTTGTACTTTATCTTTGCCATTGCTGTTTTAACCATTTAATGTTTTACTTTTATGCTATCAATTAAATGTTTTCTCCTCAGAAAGCTTACAGTGTACACATGTGAAATATGTCCTAATTCATAAATACACAAGCAAATACATATTTATATTCTAAAAGTAGGACAAAGGATGGAAATATGACTGTGATATTTATAGATTTACTTTATAGCTTTTCCATTTAAAAATTTGAAAATTTATTTCATGTTCTGTTTCTTCCTTCACCCCATCTTAACCTGCTTTAGGCATATTGTAAATATTTCAGTGTGTTTTCAAATACCAAAGATCACATGAATATTTTTATCTAATGCTGTCCATGCCAATATTAATATTTTGTGTGCCATGTCACAGCAGCACCAAGCAAGAAACAGAGCTTCAGTGTAAATTCCTCCAAAAATTAATCACCACTTTGGCCTGAAGTACAGTTTGGGATTCAATTACTCAGCTCCCTAGGCTAATGTTTAATCTGTTAACTATTCGATTTCTACTGAGAGACACAAACACAGATGAATACAGAATTTGTCATTTCAAAATGTCAAAGACTGACCTCAAAACTCAAACTCTTATTCCAAGACTGTTTATGTTAAGAAATGATATTACAACATTGGGCAACTCATAGCATAGCAGGTAGAGGTTGTTGAGAACATTAGGCTACTACCTAGAAATCCATTTAGAAAATGATATTTGTCATGGGCATATTGCTATAACTGGCTATTTCATGCCAGTCTGTGCCATTTTAAAGATGTGATGCCATATAGAGACGCATTTATTTGAATAGTAGAGAAAGCACTACAAATAAAATATTACAACTTTGGATCTTGGCCCTACACTTTAATATTCAAAGCCCAAATTGTCTTAAAATTTCCCACTTTGTGCATTGACTTTTACTTCTGTCAATAAAGCACGACAATCTGCTGCACCCAAGTCTCTGATAAAGGCAATCAAATAAAAGTATTCAAGAGGACTTTTTCAATTATAAATGCATTTATAATTCTTGCTTTACCACCAGGTATTTTTTTTTTAGGCCTCTGAGGCCAGAGACAAATCTAACTTCACTTTCCCTTCACCAGTTTATAAAGCTTGAAAGAGATATTAAAATATATAGTTAGAAAGGATGAACAGAAAATGTAATATACGGTAATGTACTGTAATGTGTATATATATATATATATATATATATATATATATATATATTTGTGTGTGTGTGTGTTCTTGCAATTTTGGAAAAGTCAGCTTATTTAATTAAAATCTAATTTAAAGCTATCCTAATTATACAACCAAAGAACCCCTGAGAATTATGTACAAAAATCACTCCAACTTCTTTATAATAAATATCATAGTATTTCAAATGTGCTTTGGAAATCCTTTACTGAGTATTTTGTGGTGGAGCTCAGAATCATTCTCCTAGACATGTACGAACATAGTGTTTGTTATTTTTAGTATATATTAAATATAAATAGATGCGTATCTTTTTTGTATATCTGTGTATATATGTGTATGTATGTTATCTGGAACCCCAAGAATTTATAGAAAACTAATTTTCTAATAAATTTGAGTGATACAACCTCAGAATTCAAGTGTTATTTATAGAAATACATAAACTATGTTTTATAAAGAATCTTCTTGTTACAAGTTTTAACTGAATTTGGCTTAGATATTACTTAAGGAGGTTTAATTATTATTGTATCATTTTTATTCTTGTCATTGCAAAGAGTTTTATAAAAAGTCTTACAACATTGAATCAGAAAACCAAGCTTTCTAGTGGGATGAGATTATCACCTGAGCAGGGTGGAAACCCATGCTGCCTTTTGCTCTATTGTGAATAGTGTTAGTGAAAAGTTACAGAGAACTTCAACTTCCCATAGGACGAATCACAATTTCACTTACAATGGCATAATGAACTATCTGAGACCCCAAATCATGATATCTGATCTCAAAACCAATGAAAATTCTGTCTGAGTTGTAGGAAAATTTTCAATACAACAATTTAATTAAGATAGTTTCATAATTATTTACATATGATCTACTAAATTAAAAGAGAAATCTGCTCAAATCTATGTTTAATATTTAATGTTTTCTCTTACAGAAAACAAGAGAAATAGAAAGTAAGCTATATTCACAACACTTGTAAATCCTATCCTTTGAAATTACCATTTTTATTGCTTTTAATCATCACACACAAGTAGAAGTATATTCTTCTACTGTAAAGATAAATGTTTCTATATAGAAAAGATCCTGGTAAATATTGGACCAAAATGTCTGACTTTTAGTTGATTTTAAAGATTATCTGACTTTTCAGGAGCATAGTATTTTTTACGTATGTTACCTTACTAATCTGGCTACATTTCAAACTAAAGGAAATAAATGTGAATATTTCTTTGCAGATTCCTATTTTCATATCACGTAGAAGAACAGCTGCAAAAACGTTCATTCTATTGTACTTTTATTTTCAGGACCAAATAGCTAGTGGATGTAAAAACTAAATAGTATCAAACTCTGTAAAAATGGGTTGTATATATTCAGTGTAATGATTTTCAAACATACGGTGAATAAATAAAGAAAAAATATATATATTTCTTTGGTCATACATTTTTAAGGCTATCTTCTTAAAAGCATGCATTAAATCTGTTTTGCAGTAGTTTTTACCTTCCTCTCACCAAATGTATCATCAGGCTATCTGACCTAAGTTGTTGGTATGATTTGCGAGGCTGCCCTAATATTAAAACAATTTAGTTTACTTCCAAAAGATATTTATAAACCCTTTTTGTATAAGACACAAAGGATATTGTTTCAGATCTGAAAGGGAATTCAATACAAGTCAATTGAAATACTATATAATTTCATCAATATGTAATTGAATAAAGAAATATTCTTCTACCTAGTTTGAGAATAATCGGGAACAAACTGGTATTTCCTGGAGTTGTTCTGCACTGTAATTGATCTACTGAAATTAGTGTTATGGCTTAGTCAAGATTGAAAAAGACCTTTCTGGATAAATATGAAGTTTGTAGTTTATCTGAGGTACTCACAGGAGGCAAAATTGATTAAGGATATTCTCTAATTATGTGGGTTTGTACAGATCTAAGAAGAATGCACTCTTGGCCAAAAGGCCAGGCTGTCTCTGATCTGGGAGAGAGCAAAACAATAAAAGCAAAGTAAAACAAAACAAAAACACAAATGTCTTGGTGGGTAGAATTCCCTAGGCAACTTGTTTGACATTTACCAAGTAATACAACCTTTGAAGTATTTCCTCTAAGAGATATCTCCTAATCACTCAGGTCCCTTTGCTCTAGAAAATGAGCAGGAAGTTGAAGGCTCTTTACTTTGGCTCCACATTTTCACTGACTCTCTCTCCAAGCCCACCTAAGCAAAGTTTGGGGAGTAAAAACTAAAAATAAAGGTATTTTGGTAGATAACTTTAATATTCACAAAATTGGTACTAGAGTCTCAATCAGCTCGAGTCCTTGAGGAATTGAAATGTACAGAGTCACCTTGCTGACCTGTATTTGATATTTAGTGCAAGAAAAGGGAAACTTTTATTGTCTTAAGACTTTTGAGGCTATTTGTTACTGACAAACTAAAGCATCCTTTCTGAAAAAGTAGTTTTTCAGGCAAGAGATGAAGGAAGCATGAACTTGGATTGAAGCAATGAAAAAGGAAAAGATGGGACAGAGTAAGAAAACATTTAAAATAGAATAAACATGGGTTAAACAATTAAAAGCTGCTCATTTAAAAGACACAGATAAATAGTTTTTAAAAAGTGCTTTTCATAAAAAAAATCTTTTTCCTTTTTACTATAAGAAATAACATATTACATATACTTGCTATATAAATTATAAAATGAAAAAGTATTGACAGATTATAAAATGTAAAGCTGTTGGCGAAGTCGGGGATTCCATGACACATTCTTACAAATTATATTTCTCTTATTTTAAAGAGGCCAGACAGATCTTGATCCTCCCTGAAATGTTTGAGATTGAGGAACCCTAATATTAGATTAAATCAATGATCCTCAAAGTCCAAACTTGATCTTAACCACAAATGTTCACTGAGGATAGAAAAGGTTATATAGCTTTAGTGCCTGGTTTTAATTAAAACCCAAGAATTCAGATAGATACTCAACATTGTCAAGCAATTGTTTTTCATTTTTCCAAAGGATTGTTTTCATACCCTTTAATTCCATATATTTCATATTTTTCCTTTCTTCAATTTTCTTACAACTATTTCAATGTGCACTCTCAAGTTAGGAGATAGTTTTAAACTTTTTGAGAAAATAGAAGCTGTTAATTGAAAAACACCTTTATTTTCTTGAAACCAAATCCACTAACTTTTATACTCCAATTTCTTCATCTTTTTTCCTGTTACAACAAAACAAAGAAGGTATCTCCTGATAACAAAGACCAATCCCTCCATACATGCACTGAATTCCACTCTTCTTGCTTTCAAGGACTTTGCTCTTCTGGTATTTTACTCTGTCTCCTGCATCATCAGTCTTCCTGTTTTTCATCTTGCTTTTTGATTGCCTTGCTTCTTTTCTCCTTCCTCCTATTTCCTTCCCATTTCTTTTTCCCTCCCACCTAAAACATTACAAATCATGTACATTCTCTAATGTTTGATGGCAAATAATAGATAATAGCATAGCATCTAGTTGGTTACTAAAGCCAAAAACCTATTAGTCATCTTTAATTACTCCACTTCTCTCACTATTTATGTCCTATTCAACATCATGTTTTTGCATTTCTATGTCCAAAATCTATCACAAATCCATGCACTTCTCCCCATTCTTATAATATCTTTTCCCCAGACAACAACTGAACACTTAACTTGTCTTTAAGCTTCCATTCATGCCCTATTAGCAATAAGGATTTTAAAGTCAACAATGACACAAATCAGATCAAGTTAGTCCAAGCTTTACCCATGGCCTTATTTGAACATGCAGGATCTGTTCACCTTGCTTTTTCGACCCATAGGGTTCTGCCTATTTTACATTAATTGGAGACAGTTTAACTTGCCAAATATTTCTCACCACACTTCCTTGGCATGTATGGTTTTTTCTGAGTGAAACAGTATCCTCCCTCACCTCACTCACTCACATAGCTGGTCTTTCTGAATTCAAATATATATATTTCATCAAGAAATTTTTCTCTGCATTTAAATCAATCTCCTCATTATCATAAATTATTTAATTTTCTTCATCACTATTTTTCTTTCCATCTCATCTCTCTCTCTCTGTCTACCTATTCATCCATTCCACTATCTATATATTAACTTTCTATTATCTTCCCCTCACGATATTTTAAGGTTCCCAAAAGGTAGGAACTGTGTCTTTTAATTTAGTATTCTATACACATACCTATTGTGATGCCTGGAATTTAGGTGCATTGAGAACTAAACGTGTGAACTAAACACAACTAAAATTGTGTTGACAGAATTACTCCTAAAAAATATATTCCTCAACCCAGGAATAGGATATTGGACCTAGAAAGCATAGTATAGCCCTCCTACTGTGGATGCTAGAGATACACACACACACACATATATAAAATTTCTGGTTAAAGTTTTCTAAGAACATTTTGAGGCTTCAGAGAGAAGGTACTGAATAACATTACTATGTGCTGATAGGTAGGAACAGACATTTGTCCCACTAAAAATCAATCTTTAGATATATTCAGCACTTAGTACTAATCTCAGTTGCATTATAAGATAACATGATCAGGATTTCTTTTATAACTCTGCCAGGAAATTTTATTGTTATGTCAAGTTGATTAAGTTTATTTGAAACAGCTGGTTTCTGGATTATAGTGGCAGCAGAGTGTGGAGGAGGAAAACATCTTAGAATCAGAATACCTCGGTTTGAATGCTGGTATTTCTACTTTTAAACCAGGAGGCCTGTCAGTGTTATTTCTTATTAGAAATACTATCCGAAATCATATCAGGCCAAAATTACTTCATAGGGTTTTTGAGATTATCCAATCAGATAATATATATTATGTTCTAAACCATGGAATGAAAATGTAACATATAATGGATACAAAAAAATGTTGATCTTTTCTTCCCAAAGTTTAGGATAGATTTGTGAAAGTTAATGATATTGTAAATCAATGCATTCATCAATGAGCTATTATATGCACATGTATATAAATAAATCTTTTGGTTTTTTTCTTGGAATCTTCCCACACACATCTGTTTCTTTCCGTAGATATTCTTTAAGATGATGAATGATTTAAGTTGGAGGTGAGTTTGAAGAAAATCCAGGGAAAGCTCATATATATGTAATTTCTATTTATAATAATTTTGATTAAGGTGTTTTAATTAAAGGATATTTATTTATATAAAGACTAAAAGGGTAGCAAAATGGAAAGAAGGTTTGATCAGAATCTATTTGGTAATGTGAAAATTGTGAATGTTCAATGTTTTAAGCCTCTAAAAAGTGAGAACAAACCTTCAGGAGATAGAAAATATCCTTCTTAGATACTGAATACTGACCTGTGGATCCATTTTCTTCTCTGTGGGTGTTGGTTGCTATAGCTCTTTTAGGAATCCCAAAAATTTCACAGTGTTTGAGAACATAGATGATGCATTTAAGCATGGACTTCACATTTTAGCAAAAGAATCACTTTTCTATTATTGATATTGGGTACTAACAGAAATCTTAAAGCACATTTTACCTGATATAAAAAAAGTTGATGCCCAGACCCTGGGTAGGTCTGGCTGGTTGGTGTCCAATGACAAAGGATGGTTACAGCTTCGTAACCAACTGGTCTCATAGCTTTCTGCTTGAAAAAGTACGTAATCCATTTTATGCTAATCAAAGTGGATATAAACTTTGCACTTATCTGGCTCAACATTTCAACTTTGAAAAATTCTATCCAAACACTGACACAAGGAATAACTATTTAGAAGTTTGCTTTCCCATATTATGTAGAATAAATTACTTTTAATGTATTTTGAAGTTTTCCCCATTATTCTTCCTTTCACTTTTGCTTGTTGTTTATTTAGTTCTTCTTGGTGTTGGTAGAGAAATATGTGAACTCTATATACTCAAACAGCACTATTTGATATGGCAACCGCTATCCATGTGTGGCTATTTAAATTTAAGTTTATGAATATGAAAATTGAAATTTCTGTTATTGGTTTGTTTTGCAGTGTAGCATGATGGGGGAGCAAGAGGACAATGAAGACTTTAATCAATCAATCTTTGTTTTTGTTTGTTGCCACTCCACTGTTGAATCTACTGAAAATTTTGCTTGGAAAGACCCATCTCACATATGAACATGGCAAGTAAAATTAGTCTATTTGAAGCTCTCATTTTTTACTCTTCACAGTCTTGATGCAAAACATCAAGCTAATTATAAGTACTATGACCTTAAAGGGTTTCTATTATTAGTCTGTTTTGCAGTTACCTTAAGTCTTGTTCCTAAATTTACAGAAACTCCTCCTGTAAATTTGTCATCTTTCCATGACACTGATTATTATTTTGAATATAATCTTCAATTTTATCTAATTTTGAATGTTTCTTATTTGGCATGATATAAAAACACTAAAATTAGCAAAATAGAGAAATCTGATGAAAGTCATATGGTCATTTAGGAATGTAAGCAAATTATAAGCTTCATTCATCATGCTGGGGAAAATCAGATTTCAGGATAAATTAGGAGAATGATATATTTCTAATCATTTTCTGTCCATGAACTGAAAAGAAAAACAGTCATAAAAATTCATTGCCATGTTTTCTCTTGCAAATGATTGTGTGCAAAGAACAATAATCATAGGCACATTATGGCAAGGCTCCTTGCTAGTGGTTTAGAGTTCTGAAAGGAATGCCCTCCTTTACTTCATTGGAAATAAGCCATAAAACAAACATCATCATGCTCATGATGCTATTGTTATTTTGATGCTTTGGGATTCATATGCACCAAAATTCTGGATTTAAATGAGACAAAAACCTTTCTATAACACCCAACCTATATTCCATAAATTTGAAGTTGCATTGAAAATGATATCCAAAGGTCCTCAAACTTATTTTTAATCTCAAAGGTAAAAACATTTTTATGGAAATATTTGGAAATGTTCTGCCCCTTTTTGTGTCTTTCATCCTCTTGTGCCACTTGATGAAGATATTAACAGTATGGTTTGCCCATATCAGCCTACTTGATGGTTTTGAGTTACGTAGCTTCACTTCTCCTTTTACACACCATCTTGGTTTCAGATTTACTGTTTTGTCTCCAGCTCTTGCTTGACTCCAGGCCAACACACCTAGTTGTTTTGATCCACTGTAACATGTGCCAGTGACAGTTCGCACTGGCCACTTGACTTCACATCCTTTTGGTGGGCTCACATTATCGCATAGCTTATCTCACTAATCCCTTGGTCCCGAACCTTGTGTCACTCTGCTTGGCTGACATAATCTGCACCAGTTTTATCCTAACCATTCTCACAAGGGGAATTGGATTGACATGGGTTTTGAGTATAGACCACACGGATGCTCTTCTGATTCCAAAACATCTGGATTGACTATGGACGGCCACACAAATGTCTGCTGTATTATATTTGGTCATTTTATCGATTTAAAATATTCATAATAAAAATATGTTACATTAACCATTACCATGATAGATATGAACCATAGCATCTTCTCTAGTTCATTTTCTGGAGGACTGACCACTTTCAAGAGGGTGACATTTATTTAATAATATTCTAGACAGTCAGTGGGAGATGAATTTTTCTTTTAACTAAGTAGAACAAATGTGTGTAAAGAGAGTGTCATCTACAGTTAACCTCTAAATACATGTGTTTGTAGTATTTAAATTTTCTGAGCTTCATATTTACTGAAAGGAGAATATGATATTATTAAAATATGAGAGAAAATAATGTAAGAAGTTACACTAGATTATATTTTTGTCCTGAAGGACAGGATCAGTGTCATATTCATCTTAGCATTTCAAGCATTTAGCACAGTGCCTTTCTCAGAGTAAGCCTAGTATCTTAATGAATGAATGAATGAGATTTGTTTTATTTATACCATACAACTAATTGTCATTTCCCTTTTAACTTCTTTCGTATAATACAGTCACACACAAAAAACACTTAGCAATAGTTTTTCCCTATTTGGAGACAAAGGGAAAAAATATGTGTATACCTAGCAGCCCTAATTTAGTTAGAATGATTTCACTTATGAGAAATTAATGTCAATAATGTAATGGCTCTGAAAACAGTGATTCCTCATACATTTATTAGGACACATTCTTTGCACCTCTCCAGTTGACTAAGAATGAGCTTCAAGATTTTGTTGAAAATTAAAAATGTGTCTGTGAAATCTCAAAGGAATACATAGAAGCTAAAATGTAATTAGCACTGTATTTTAACAAAATTTGAGACTGTTCTTCCCCAAGATACTGTGGAATATGAGCTGCAGATGTGTTTACTCTGGCAAAAGACTCAAGATTAAAACAACTCCCATAAACAGAGACTGAAAGAGCCATTTCCACCCTAAAATCCTATATTCCAAATCTCACATCACTTTAGGAATGAATATTCCAGTGCACCAACTAGGGTAGGTGTTTACAGAGTTGTTTTAAGTGATACAGATATAAATGTATCCAAATTGTTTCTTACAAGAGGAAAATCTGAAAATCACTTGCAGTAAAGATTGCTGTTGAATAAACAAATTAATCATGATACCTAGTGTCTGATGCTGCATACATAAGGTACGGCAGCTCAGTTTCTGTTTTGCCTCCCCACACGTTAACAACCATCTACTAGGACATGAAAAGTAATGTGCAAGAGACAGCGAGGTCCCTTGGGAAATTTGGGTAGGTTATAAACACAATGTCTCTCTCTCTCAGTCTGTCTCTCTCTCTGTCTTCTCATACACACACAGGATTTCATAGAATTTTAAAGTTACGAAAGAGGTTTTTCCCTTTAGATTTGTTTTATATGAGGATTTTTAGCATATTAAACTATGGCATGATCTTGTCTTTTTAATACTAATAACGATGGAATCTTCAATTGGTATGCGTGGGGAAGAACATGTTTGTGAATGTTTATGACTTTCACGTTAAGGCATTCAAAAACAAACAAATAAATAGTGTAGCGGCCCAGTGAAGAGCATGTAAAACTTGCACGGGTACACAATCTAAAGGCAGGAAGACAGTTTTTCTCCTCATCGCCACCTGAATTGTTGCCATGAGGCCAGGAAGGCCAGCAATATCATACTGCAAGAGATTCCAGAAAGCAGAATTTTAGCTTGAAACCTCCCAATCGTTAAATTCTTGCCATTTTTTTCCATTCGTAAACGTTTCAAACAAAAAGAAAAAAATCCAAACAAAAACATCTGCCAGTCACATTCAGCATCAGGGCTGCCAATTTATGACCTCCTGTTTAAGCCGGTTAGTTTGACCCATTTGTAATGTACTATGCTTGGATCTATACATATAAATCTCCCTGGGCCACAATGCTTCCAGAGAATTTTTTTTTGGCGTGACAAATGGTTTATTATGCTTTCTGAACTCTTACATAGTATGATAATATTTATCTTATATGAATATTTATCCTTTATTATATTTTATAAATATAAATAACATTTAATAATAGCAAATAGCTACTATCTTTTACTCTAAAAGTATTTATCATTACTATTGTAATATGATTCTTTATATTAACATTTAAAATGGCTGGGGAAATAATGGAGTTTTAGATTCAGAAGAAATACTATTATCACGTCATAGCCAAATAACTGATCAATTTTATTATTTAACAGAGATAGAAGAATGAACTATAAACATATGTGTTTTCAAAACAAATTACTCAACTGTTGTGTGTCATGCATTCTTTACTTCTCATCTCTGTTTGAAGAAAAATCAACATGTGTAAACAAACCATTACTAGAATATATTATTCAGAAGCAAATTATGTGACCAAATCCATCAAAGTTATTCATATTTTTCAGGTCTCCTCAGCATCCTTTTGATCATAACCACTGGTCCTGCTTCAAATGATCCCACTCTGGGAATAGCCTCTTTATCCTGTTGCTTACACAGCAGATGGCATTGGTGTAGAATTGACCAAACAAACAGTCCAACTGGTGGTTGAAGGTCTTTGCCATAATGAACTGGTTTGCATAATTTTTATACTGAAAAATATTGGGATATTCAAAAGAAAACTGCTGGTTTTCTGTTACTTATTAAAAGCTTAATTTCCCTCTGCCTAGAATGGCTTCCCCCTCTTTCATGTCAGGCAAACTCCTATTGATCCTTCAAGTTACTGATCATCTCCTGTAGAAAGTCTTTAACTCCCAGAGGGAATAGGCCCCTCCCTCCTCAGTAAGACTGTGGTGTATGTATGAATGTGTGTGTGTGTGTCTTTTACTACTCTCTCATTAATTTTACCTGGACCTGGAAAGGTTTATATAAGATTCCCAGCACCTATAATAACATCTGGCACATTGGACTTACTAAATTAATATTTATTAAGTGAATAAATGATTGAATATCTAACAAGGACAACTCAAGACCTTAATTGTCAACCTTTTAAAATTAATCATTTTCCAATATGGATTCTGGAATACATTATCAGGTAAATATGATGACTTGGAAATTTACCTAATATATAATACAGAAATATAAGTATAAATGAGTTTATTTCTATATACCCCTATAACTGCTATCAAGATGTTAAGCAATATAAGAAATACAGGACTATATATAGCTTTTGAAGGTCAGTGTTTCAGCATTCATAAATATTTACTGAGAAACTCTGATGTGCCAGACACTTTAATATGTGCTGGGGAAAGGAGGAGAAAAGTATTGAAAGCATGGAAAAAGAAAATTTACCATATGTAACAGTAAAGAACTCTTGGAATATATAGAATCTTTGCACCCAAAAGTTATTAGCTAATGAGAAAGACATTGAGAGTAGTGAGCATCAGTCTGTGATTACTTTACTTGGAGATTATGCAGAATCTACATATACGTGTTAAAAATCTAACACACATAAAGTAGCACATACACAATTTGGTAGAAAAGCCCTTGTTATCTACTTTCCAGACCCGCAGAAGAGAGAAAGCAGATGAAATACAACTAACTACAGCTGTTTAGGAACAGGAATCACGGTTTAAACTAGGGTTAATGTGGAAATGTAGATTCAAGAATTCTTTGTACCTTAATATTACATTGTCTGCCCTTTCATTTCATCTGACTTTTGAATTGCTGTCTCTTAGAAAATATTTCAAGTAGCAAGAATAATACACCAAACAATAGATTGCAAATATCAAATTTCCAATAAAGGTGCTCTTTCCTAAAATAGATCTTAAGGCAGTAGGTGGATATTGAGTTTCCATGTTTAAAAAGCTTAAATCAATGCTAGTGGATAAAATGTGTGATGTTGTTTTAGTGTTTTAAAGCTTAGATTGATTTAAAATATACGATCTGTTTTGGGGCTAATATGAAAGTTTAAGAAATTCATTAAAAGCAAAATATGCATTTGAAAATAAAAATTTCTCTATTTTGTTGAAATATTTTTTCTACTTTACAAATTCTATATCAGGTAATGGGAATACTTTTTAAAATCTTTTTCAGATTAGGACAAATAAAAAATGCTATAAGTGAGGTGACTAAAAAAATAATGTAAGCCTGGAAAAAATAAACGTTCTATAGAACGTATGGAAGTTTGCATTGTAATGTTCTGTGTTCAATACTACATTATTTTAAATTTAATCTATAATTAATTAGACTGAGTTATCCAGTCAGTAACATTAGGAATATTGTTAATGAATATCTTACACTGCTGCGCACTCTTTTTACATTAATGGCAGCTAGATTTATTCAACTTTCCACAGCTGAAAGTTATTGCAATCATTCATATATGTAACTTTGTATAATCATCAGAGCACACAAACTTTCTGCTTTTTGGATGAGGCAACTGAGCCTTAGAAATATCAAAAAAGTCCGGGGACAATGGCTCACGCCTGTAATCCTAGCACTTTGGGAAGCTGAGGCGGGAGGATCGTTTGAGGTCAGGAGTTCAAGACCAGCCCGAGCAAGAGCGAGGATTGGTCTCTACAAAAAAATAGAAAAATTAGCCGGGCACAGTGGCGGGCACCTGTAGTCCCAGCTACTCAGGAGGCTGAGGCAGGAGGATCATCGGAGCCTACTGAGTTATGATGACACCACTTCACTCTATCCCGGGCAACAGAGCCAGACCCTGTCTCTATTAAAAAAAATAATAATAAAATCAAAATATCAAAAAAGATGCCCAAAGTAATATTGCTCAAGGCAATTTAGTTAAATATTTTTGACAGATTTTTATGCGCATGGCACTAGGCATCAAAATGAATGTGTTCTTTGCAGCTGTTTTTTCATTTGTTTATTAATTATTTATTGAAAAAATAATGGGTACTGTGTATGTGCTCGACCCTGAACTAGTGCTGCAGTATGAAAGTGAACAAGAAAGAATATTTTCGAGGAGGTCCAGAGGTGGGGATAGACACATGAAGTGATAAATTCAATTAAATGTTCTATGTGCTGAGAAAAAATAATCACAGTGTGCTATGGAAATACAGCATTTAGACCAATGCATTTATTCAGAGAGGAATTTCTATAGGTGATGAAATCTTAATTAAGTCTTGGAGATATGGTAAAGGTGAAGAACACAGTAAAAGACATTCAAGATAAAGGGTACAGAATGAGCAAGATGTGTGGGCATGAAAAAAAGAAGCCCCCTCTTTATCTATCCAATTGCTCATTCAACCAAGGTTTTTAAAGCATCTAATACGTACTAGTGAGTGATATAAGTGAATGAGACAGATAAGATCCTGCTCTGTGAGGCTTTCATGGTAGGACACTTAGAACAGTGTTCAAGCAAGATGTGACGAGGGTGTGAACAAGAGAAATGACAGGAGAAGTGGAAGATAGGCACTGAATTTGAAAAATATTTACAAGGTAAAATGCGTAGACCCCTTGACTGATTGAAACTGTGGGACAAGGGAGAATGAGAAGTCTAAGAACATTCCCAGGCTTTTGGCTTGGAGAATTACGTGGATGTTTTACCACTAACTGAGATGTGGCTTTAGAAAGATGAAGTCAATTTCAGATATGTTGAGCTTTTGCTGGGCCTCAAGAGGATACGGCCAGCAGGCAAAGGGATATTCAATTCAGCTGGTAAGGGGAAGAACCATGTCTGAAATACAGACCTTTGGACTATAGTCACCTTTACATAATTTAAAACCATAAAACCACAGTGGGCACCCCTGAGCAAAGGAGGATATCGCTGAAGAATGAAGAATATTTAACCAATTATTAAAATTTTAAAAAACACACATATGAGATAGTTCAGACTGATTAGCATATTTTAGTGTTATTTCTAAAGGGAAACTGATACACAGCTAAATCAGAAAGGAACAGAAATGATCTTCCAAGAATTGGAAATCTTGAATATGTGCTTATTTGTACTTATGTAAATTCAGTGCCATGTTTGAATAAGATACAGAGTAATTCTAATTTATACCCAATTAACAGGTACATTACTCAATCATGCCATCCATAATTCCCTGTCAGACTTTGAAAATTCTGCTATTTCCTTCTTTGGGTCTCAAGAATTTGTACTATATTTTTTGCATATTTTTCATCTCCGAGTCCTGACAATATTGATTAAATAAAACAATACAGGTGCGTATATTAAATGTTTTCAGGACTGATCCTATTACCTTTGGGATATAAGGAAAGGTTTAGTTTTTATAGTTTAAGAAAACTTCAGAATTGCTCTTTTTTTTCTCTCCCACATTCTCATGCAACCTGCTAACTCTGAGTAAGCATTTTATTTGCTTTCAAAGAACGGGTATCAAGGAGGGCCCATATTTATCCATTAGTTATTATTATAAAAATGCTTTCTGCTCTGAAAGCTCTAGGTGGGGTTTTCCATATGATATACATATATATGTGTGTGTGTGTGTGCGCGTGTGTGTATATACATACACAGAGAGAGCCAAATTTGGTCATGTATATATGATCTCATTTGGAATAAATATTTCTCCTGCATTTACCAAATTTGCTGCTCTAGATGTGTGAATGTTCTTTATTTTCTGATTTGTGATAAATTGAGGGCCTGAGAATAGTGGAAAAAAGAGAAGACCTTAAATAAATATTCAACATATGTGTCCATTTCTTCTTGGCACAAGCAATCTTTGCTCAAAGGTTATATGATAACATAAAGCATTTCTTAAGTTTCTTTAAGAGAACATAGGTTAATTATAGAGACATTATTCTTTATTATTTAAAAAACTATATCTTTATAGCCAAAATACTTTGTAGAATACAATATTAACCCATGTCTCAATTTTGGAAATTGTTGTAAAATGGTTATGCTGCAAAGGACCACTGAGAAAAGAATAGTAATCCTGTTCTGAAATGTAATCTTGAGTTAGAATTGACATAAAAATGATATCAAGCTAAGTGTAAAATTAGCAAAGCCTAGCACACAGCTTAGCTAGACCTAGAAGACTTTCTATATTTTATTGAAGGGAGATTGTGTCTAAAGCAAATGTAATAATACAGCTATTAATTAATCATCTTAATTCATGAATCTTCCCATGTATAGAAATAACATGATAAAAAGTGAAACTATGAATAAAGGGAATGAAATGCTACCTCTATGTTAATTTAATTATTCAAAACATTTAGAACAGGTGAGAAAATAAGGCTGAAAAATAGAATTCTTAGTTGCATATTTTACCACATCAATTTGTTTCATGTTATGCCCATTTTTTATTATTTCCCATGCCTACTTATATGGATAAACTAGTTTCAGTAGATCATTTGATTTTTATATAATTATATTAGTTACTTTTGAATAGCTGAACATATTGAAAATTATATTTTAACATTCCCAGTGATTTATAAATCAACATGTTATTTAAAAATATTTATTCAAAAGTCTATATATGGCTCACTGATTAAAGCTATTCAAAGGTAATATTTTAGCTATAAAAAAATAGCAAGGAGGAGGAAGAGTTATTAAATCTCACACTCAGTTGACTTAAAATCTATAGCCCCCATGGAAGAACATGAAATTGTGAAAAGCAAACCAACCTTTGCAATGTTTTTCTTAACATATTGCCTGCACCTGTATATAATTGTAATTTCCCAAAGCATTACTAAATAGGTCAAAGGTTATAGAGTTATTTCATATACAATAGTCTTTTAAACCCAGAATACTAGTGTCTCATTTTAAGCATAACACTCAATCTGTGCCTAAAATTTGCAATGCAAGGAATGTTATCTGGCCCGTCATGGTCATGTCTTGCCTGGTACCCAGAGGCTTGAAAGTAGTCTTAATCATGGGACCATTCAGGGAAACTGTGCAATAAAACAGAAAGCAGGGCCAAGGAGACATATCAAAGCCCTGGATTTTTCCTTAGCTCTGCAGAAGTTTTGTGAAATTCATCCTAAGGGAGAGGATACAGGAAATTGGGTAATATTTTGCAAAGACCATTAAACCCTTGTGTCTCTCAATAGCCTAGCACATATAAGGACTAGAATTCCAAGAAATCAGATAGTGTAAACTTACTATTTTGGATCTTTAAGAGAAAGGGGAAAATATGTTTAAAATTCATTATTCATAATGGTTTACAATTAAATGTTAACATTTGAAAGTATTGCTTCATGAAGTAAGAAATAATGAACAAAATGAAGGAAAGATGAGACATAATAACAAAGTATGGCAACAGGGTGGGAAAAACACACCAATTTCATTTGCATTATTTGGGAACTATTCTGGCAAGTGAATTAAATGCCAGCTATATATAAACTTGTAAGTCATTAATACATTAGCATAAAGCCAGTGCCCCAAAATATAAGCAAGGAAATGATGAAAGAGTTGAATTAATAAACATGTCCCAAAATAAATGCTATATACTATCATAGTGAATGAATGTATCAGACGTTCACCAACATTTTTTTTCTGAAAAATCTAACTGGCACTTAGCTGAAAAAGAGGGAATATTTATTTCTTTATGGATATCTAAATAGCCAATTTCAACTTTCACATGAAATCCTTTGCCAAAATTGATGTCATACTTTGTATACATTCTACACTGAAGTTCAAGAAGCATATTTGTCCCATGCTTTCCAGTGATACCTTCCTTTTGAATGTTCAATCATTTTCTCTACTTTGTTCACATTTTGAAGAAATAGTCTGTGGAAATGCAATCATATTCTATTTGACTAAAAGATGACAACATTTCCCCTGTATTAAATGCCACAGCAGAAGCAAATGAAAATCCAATTCAACAACAAATAAGTAGAAACTTATTTCTACTCATAGTAAAACCCCCTAAAGTCCTATTCCCACCAACCTTAATTACACAACTGCATATAAACTTCTACGTGTTTGGTCTGATGTTGTGGAGAAATAGAATGGAAGTATGAGAAATAAATGGATTTTAAACTCCTGTGGGGCATTTCCCAAAGGTTGATGGACGAAGAAGTGTGAGATCTCAAAATGAATGTGGAATGAATATATATATATGTATGTATATATATATATAAAATGTGTATAGTATAATTGCAATAATAATACCACAACTCATACCTCAACAGAAAAATAATTACAGCTGATTTGCATTTTATAAATTCCATAAAAACATAAGGATTTCATTATATGGCATATTATTTTTCAAATCCATATGATTTTTAAAGATGGGTATAAACAATTTTACACTCTGGTATATAAAGTTCAATCACAATAAAATCAAGACACAAGGTACTTTTCCAAACATTTCTCCATCATCTTTAGCATGTAAGTGGTGACATCATTGTCCATATATGTCCTTCTGCATAGCAATTTTGGGAAGACTTCCAGAGCACAATGTGTCACTGGATCATATAAAAAAAATTATGACTATGACATCATGCAATGGTAACACTAAATTCTTTAGTTTGTTGAAAAGGATAGATAATAGACTAGTTCAACATCTGAATTAAATACATGAAAATTTCTAGATTTGGAAATATTTTGGGTTCATGCAGTTTTGCTCTTTGTTTTGGGTATATCCTCTGTCCTCTGTCTAGAATGCTGACATTCAATCTGATAGCATAACCAATCAATCTCTCTGCTTTGGCTATTGCCTGGGTAACAACCATAGTTTGAGTCACAGATGGCACAGGAGATGAAGTCCCCGGTCACTTCCAGACATATGCAAACTCTGTAATTTTCCGTTACTTTCTATCACTGTGTATTTCCATGTTGGTGAAGTTATTGAAAAATGCTATCACAAACATATTGAAAGAACACATTATTTAGTCACTTGCATTTTCATTCACGAATGTGTTTTACAGGCGCTAGACAAATGAGAAACACAGTGACTAATAGTTACCCCCATCTTCCAGATGGTTCCTCTTCTGTAAGTATTATAAGGGTGATACCACCAAAATTCCACATTAACGTATCCTATTCCAGTGTTTATGGCCCATAATCCTGTTCATTTCCCCTCTTTACCTGTTTTAGTTTTCCCCAACTTCCTCATCCATGAATTTTTATTCCTGCCCTCCTTACTTCATTGGACTTGCTGAATTTCAAAAGAAAGGGAAAGTAAATTAAACATACTAATATTAGATTTTGATGTAAATGTTTCTATTTTGTTAACTTGGGGTATAATTCCTAGAGTAATGACTTTTACATCTCTTTGTAGCTATATTTTTCTTTTTTATGTAGTCATGTTTTATACATATGGGTGATTTAAATTGAATTCAGATGGACATAAATGAGAACATCCTGTTCATTCAAAATGAAGCAAAAAAAAAAAAATGCCCAAC
Organism: Daubentonia madagascariensis; assembly: GCA_023783475.1. Classification (NCBI taxonomy): domain Eukaryota; kingdom Metazoa; phylum Chordata; class Mammalia; order Primates; family Daubentoniidae; genus Daubentonia; species Daubentonia madagascariensis. The sequence continues at coordinate 13,648,060 of JAKFHU010001684.1, read as the reverse complement.
TCTATTTTTTATGTAGGTGTCCGTAAGATGATACAACTTAATCTTGAATAGTAATTTTCTTAAAAATTCAGCTGTGTATGACAAAGTAAATTAATTGAATTTGATTTTTTTGATTCCTAAATATTTTACATTGAAAGTAAAAAATCCAATCTTCCTCAATTTTTGAACTTTGCACCTGATAATAATAGGAAAAAGAAACACCATTTCCTTTTCCTAGTGAAAGGTTTAAAAGTCCTGGAAGTACATTCCCCTGATACATATAATTTACTATTATTACTCCAGTTCTGAAACTAAGGAAATCCTTTGTAATGACCTCAGTTTTTATTCTTTTCTGAATGACCACCTTTCATGGGATATCGTAACTCCTAATGTTAAGTTGAAAGACAGTACTTCCAACTTTAAAGCATAATCCACAGTTATCGTGACTAAAGACAAAAAAACATTGCAACCTGATATTCAGCAACCTTACTTCAGAATATTTTAAACTTATGATTTCTTCTGATGTGTGTGTATGTGTATTGCTGTGTGTTTGTGTTTTCCTAATTCCAAACTTGAGTACAGAGTTTGCCCAGTTACAATCTTGGATAAAAATCTGGAAATGTTTGAAATCAAGGAGGCCAGATGTAAAAACCCTGTTGAACAATCAATCTTTCCTTAAATTCAAAACCTCTGTTATTGAACCAGCTTTCTTTAGTATTCTACAGCTGCCCAGTAAAATGACCTTCACCTTTCTGTGCCTATATGTTGCTATTATTAACACTGAGTATTTTATTTCTCCTCACCTGTTATTGTCCTTTTGTTTCTCCACATTTTCCCAATTTCTACTCATTTTAGATAGTACTCAAAATGTGTAGAGCCCAGATAAAAAGAACATGTCTTCTGCTTCTCTTTTGTATAGTAGAACCATTTTATTACACAACAAAAAATGCTTTAGTAGTCTTTTTACCCTTTGGGAAATGAAATTAAATTTTGACAAGGATATTTGATGCTGTTATAAATGAAATAACAAAAAACATGTCACTTTCTATGAAATGCAAATTGGGATTCCCAGTTAAGAGACAATGAAATTTCAAGAGAAAGGATAAGTTAGAAATATCTAGAGTATTTAATTGAAGTCTAGGTGAAGTCATCTTTTTAGATAATAAAAAAAATTCCCTGGAACGTTTCAGTGCCTCCCATGGTAGGAATACAAAGATACATTTAAAATGCTCTTCCTTATTAAAACAATAATAAAAATATAAATAACACCACACTGTCTGATGGCAGTGTGTCTTGTCTCAATCTCAAGGCTGTATCCTCAAGCAGATAAACCACACTTTTTTGTGTTCTGCTATGAAATTTAATGAAGGTCATAATGATTAGCATTACATCAGTAAAACATCACACCACTAGCCAGAATATTGGGGGGTGGTGGTGAAAGAGAGAGAGAGAGGCAGACAGAGAAAGATGATTGAAATCAAACTTGCTGTGAGGGTTTCATCAGTGGAGGGTAAATAAACCTTTAAACCAATGGCCACCTCTGAATTTTCTATTGGGTGAAATGTTTCACCACTTTCATTGTCTCCCTGTCGACATTCAGGCACAGCTGTAGCTCCTTCCACTTAGCAAGGAATAAACTTGGATTCCATCAGGGTTTTCTGCTGGTACGGTAGATACTGCTTAACAGCTGAGCTCCCTGATTTATCTTTTATCTTCTCTCAATTCTCCTCATTAAAATAATGTAAATTTTACGGAGGACAGAAATTACATGCAAGAAATAACTATTGTGACTGCAGAAAGAAAATTTCCAGGAGGACAACTTGAACTTTTGTTTTACGATGTGTTAACCAAATAACACATTATGGTAGGGTGAAAATGCTTCCTGTTGTCAAAGGGCATTGTAATAAGTAGGTCCTCATTTCACTTACACTGAGATTTGATTTTCTACCTATGCTCATCAACAGGAAGAGATGCAGTTTGAACAGTTAAATGGCCTCTCTGAAGGCACGTATTAACAGTAGGACCAGAAGAAAGTGTCACCAAAATTCTAATGGAAAATCCAACCAATGTAATTTTCTCCTGTGTTCCTACTTTCCATGTATCACTATTTGCCATCCTTTATGCTTGTGGTCTTGTAAGGACATCTGGTGTTGTTTCAAATCTGATCCCTTAATATGCTTAAGTCCCTCTCTCTTATTTCATGTATTCTTAGACTGTCCCTAGAATGCCATATTTATCTCATCATTAACTAAAACCTGCCTCTATCCAAAGAACAACAAATCCCATAAACTTCTTAAACAAAGAGTGCTTAATTTTCTACATTCCTTGGTCCTTGGAATCGAAAAGTAGGGTCCACGTTCTTTTTGTGCCATGCTTCTAATTCTAAAACATGACCTTTCCACCTTTATTCAAAGCTATTTTTCTTTTCTGAACCACGCCTCTTCCAGTTGTACTACTTTGCCCCCCCCTGTTATCATTTGATTCTCTCCTGGTGACTCCCCACATTAATAGAAGATATTGAACTATTCTATTTTTTCGTTACACCATCTCCTACCATTTTCTTAGGGGATTTCAGTATCCATGCAGAAAGGCTATCTATAAGATATCTATAACCCTGGCCTCAGAGTTCCAAAAAATGGAAGCCTAAAACTACATTTGAACCTTGACATCAGACTTAACTCCATCTCATCTAAATTCTGGGTCCCCAATATATTGGTTTTCTTAAATTCCATGTTGACTACTAATTTTATCCACAATGAAAATTAAGCCCCTGCCTGCTCAAAATTCTATTCTCCCAATCACTTAGTTTCAAAATTCAACTGAACCACAACACTGCTTAGTGATACTTTGAATTTTTCTCTTGTTGCTTCCTTCTGATTTTCTCGTCATAGAAACTTTCACCATGTTGGCACCTTATTGGCACCTAATTGGCACCTAATAATAGTATACTGGCACTTTCACAACATAACCCAGTCTCATCTTCTACCTCCCTCTCCACCCCTTACAATGATGTTTTCCAGTTTCCATAATATTTATTTAATATGCTAGACACTCTTTCCCGTCTTCACCTGGTAACCCTCAAAATCATCTTTCAAGATCTGCTTTAAGCCTGTCTCTTTTATTATGTTTTCTATGTCTCTGCCAAAGATTCAGAACTTCTTTAACAAAGTGTTACAACACTTATCAGATGTGGTAATTTTTTGATAATGTATTTCTCCCTTTGCCTACAGAAACCCCCAGTGCAGATATAAGGCCTCCACAAAAAGGGCTATTTCAAGTACATTTATATCATCAGTGCCTAGCATAGTATGAGCCTTATTGTAGGCATAAATATATTATTGCCACATAAATGCTTGTGAATTATGGGCACTTTTGAACACACTAACATAAATGTTCAGAAAGATTGTTATACTTTGAAATTGGCTGGACTCTCCATAATTATACATATTTCTGTGATAGCTCACCATAAATGACAGCAAGTTTTCCACACGGAACCAAAAAATTTAATCACTTATACCAAACATTTGGAGAAAGGACAAGATACTTAATCCACCCTGCAATGCAGATTTCAGGAAATTAAGAATAGGTGATTCACACCTAACAGGTACAATGCACACTATCTGGCGGATGGGCACACTTATAACTTTGACTCAAATGGTACAAAAGCAATTTATATAACCAAATCGTTTGTACTCCCATTATATTCTGAAATTAAAAAAAAAGAATAGTTGATTCATTGTTCTTATTTTGTTGGATTCAGAATTGAGAAACAACAAAGTGTGATCTTTTAAACTGAAATGCAAAACTGCAATGTAAGAAAAGAGTTCAGATAATTTTGGACTGAACATCCTTGTATATCTTGGTGTCTTGAACACTGCTTGTCACACAAATAATTCTTGAAAAAGAAAATTCAATGAATGAATCAGTCAATCAGTAGCCCACGCCATGCTTTAAAAAAAATCATCCCCTTGAAATGCCTATTTTGTTTCATTGTTATATAGTTATTATTTACAACCAATAAGATAGCAAATGTATCAACCTATTTCAGAAGAAAAAAGAAAAACAGCCAGTTTGGTTCTTTTAATAAAGTGGAATCATTTCTCTACCATTCTCCCAAAAAAATGAAAAAAGAACAAAATAACCAAACTCTTAGGACCATGGATTTGGTGCATTTAGATAAAGGTGGAACTAAAATTACATATGTCTAAATTGTAAGTTTTACTTTTAAAATTAAAATGGTTGTGGTAACATAAATATGTAGAGATAAAATTTGGAAAAAGAGATCAAGAAAAAGACACAAGCTGGTATGAAATTCATACATGCAAATTCAGTAACTATGACTGAACATCCAATCTAGTTTTTGGCAATCAAGTTGAAGAATGGAATCGTAATATTTTTAAACTCATTCTATGGGGTGGGGAAAGGTCCCTCTTATCAAACGGTGTCAAAAATTTTTTGTGAGAAGCATTGCATAAGGCACATGAATCCTGACACAAATACATTTATTTATTACCATATTTAAGAATTAAAATGAAACTCAATAATGCATCAATACTCAATTTTCCTTAGAGAGTAGAATATATGCAAATGAACCATCTTTTATATAACTCCACATTTAGAATGGCAGAGTTGGGCCAATTACCAGATATATACAAAACTTAAATGATTAATGGCAACAATTTATGTGTAGACCTTGCAACAGAATGGCAACTTTAAGATGCCATTTAGTTTCTAGAAGAAAAGGAACGTCCATTCATTGGCGTAACCTGACGGCCATCAGGTGCTAAACAAAGCCATTGTGTTAGATCTAGCTTACCCAATCTTGGACAGGTTTTGTGGGATGCGTAGGAAGCAAAAATTGTATAGATTTCTAATTGAAATGGATTTACCCTATTTTAAATGAATTTAAGGAGACTGGTTTAGCGCCAGGCCAAATTTCCACTTAGAGTTCAAGTTATACTAAAATAGACCATGGGCCATGGGGGTCAGATGAGTCTCTATTTAGAGAGACTTTAAATTGTAAAGTGGCTCAGAAACCAGTGCTAAATGCTATGAAATTACCGACTTTAAGTCAGACCAAATCTGCCATAGTCTTTTTGCTTGTTATCATTCCTTATCTTTTGTAGATACTCCAAAAGGTGTTCTAACTGTAAAACATAAAACACTACATGTTCTTTTTGGTACATATAATCTTATGAAAACTAGTTTTTAAAGCCATGAATTTACAACATGGTAATTGAAAATGTTATGTTATCATAGATCTTGAAGGCAAATTTAATTCTTAAGACTCATAAAATCCCAAAGTCTATTTCTCAATTCTGCTTTTGTTTTAATAAGTTTGTTTTTTATTTGTTTATTTTCAAATACAAGATGTGGTTGGCATTCAGAAGAAACTCTTTAATTTAATTCTCTCTTCTGGAAAACTAAACAGATAGCCTAATTACACATTTTGTAGGAACTGCATAAAGTATAAATATTCAAAATAAACTGTTGGAAATATTCACTTGAACTCAATTTCCTTTTAAGTAGTGTAGTTTAGCTCAATGCTTTCCAATGGGTCATTTGTTATGTCAACCCACTATAGAGTACATCAAAAGAGCTTGTCACTAATTGATTACATTTCTCTACCACCATGATTCACAGTGCTACAGGGACAATTACATAACTGTTTGACTTTTGCAAAACTGTGAGTTTAAGTAAACACAATTCTTTGTTATTATGATCTCTAATGGGCATATGCACAGTAAGTATGATGGTATGTAACTAGATCTTGCTACATTGTCTATCTGACTTGTGACACAAAAAATCCCTCTTTTGCAGCAACTGGAGTTCTGGGGAACAGCTGCTGATCTCACACTGAAATTAAAAACATTTGAGTTGTTTTGATTTATGTTAGCTCCCATGGGAAGAAAGAAATGAAAAATGAAAGCTTCATGTAAACAAAATACCATTTTTCCTACCTGAATAAAAAATTGTTTTAAAGACTCTGACATATTTCTTTTATTGAAATATGGTAAGATTCTGTTACTAGTATATTGTTAGAAGGGAAGATGACTAACAGTATTCTGACAAGCCAACTGCTAGGATTTTCTTTTAATCAATGGTATTCTGGAGTTACAACTTGATCATCTCACCTAGGAAATCCAAATCTGTGTAATATGATATTATGTTGTAATGGAATGCAACTAGCAAGGAAGATCATTAAAGTGATATACTCTTTGGAAAGCCTAAGAAAATCAGTTTCTCTTTTCTAAAAAGAAAGTCCAATGTCTTGGACTTTAGTGTTTCACTGTGTGAAATAATTTGAACAAGGATTAGTGAAATAGAGAAATACTGTTCTCAACTGATAACTGTTTAAATTAAATTTACTATTATAGACTTTTTGTGATACAAATTGTTTTTAATATCAGTTTACTTCGTTTATCTCTTAGTGGGGAAGGATGGGTCCGTTTATGGTTAGAATTCTCTTAGGATCTTGTGAAAACAGACTATCAAGAGCAACCTATAACCACGCCAGCTGGCATGATTGATTGGCAACACACGAACAAAAAGCCTTTAGGTTTAAAGGTGCACTCCCCTTCTCCCCCACCTAGCTCATTCGATACTCTTTATTTCATGTTTTTAAAAAATGGTCTCTGACCCTGATGAGATTGTGAAGGATCAAGTAAGTACATTATAGATGATAATGTGCCTCCCCTCAGGAAGCAGGGTTTAAGAAGTCAAAATTTTTCAGTAGTCCATGCTGTCTATTTCTCTATTTTATGGTCCTTTTGAAAAGACTGAACCGTTCTTTTTAGCAAATAGTAATGAAATATTACTTTAGGGGTAGAATTTCTTTGTCTTATTTTGAGATGTTTTGAAACAGAATCCCAGCTTATTTTTAAACTTCTTCTAAAATAGTTGCAAAATCACCAGTCAAAAAGTTATTTTTGGTTTCTTTTAATGGGTTAAACGTAAGGAAACCAAGTTTTAAATAATTTAAAATTAATAGATATTACAAGTGCAAGTTCTTCACTAAAGCAGATATTTAACTGTTTTCCAATAAGCAGAAAAATAATTTGAATTTTACTTATATTATTGTAGGAACTTCACTAATTGAGTAAAACATGAAGGATTTTATTGGAAACTTTCCATTTCTGACTCTTTTGAAGAAGAAAATTATATGTGAAAGCCTGTTATTGCCAAAATATCTGAATACTACAAATATTTCAAATATTTTTAATATAATGAAAATTTATTGATTGCATAGGATATGAACAGTTCCTTTAAGTTCATTGTATACAGAATACTCCTTTGTTTAAATCAAGCAGATTTAATAGATTCACACTTTCAAAGAAGCTAAACTTTCTTTTGACACAATTGAACCTTTGTTTCCTATGCATTATGACAACATGGTATGTCATTTGAAGTAACATAGCTGTAGTCTTTTCACCACCAAATGTGTAACATCAGGTATACTGAAGTTTAAATCAGATAAGCAGAGACAGTCTTCATGTTCTCAAATAATTTTTTTCGGTATAAATTGAAATTTACAGGAAAGGGCATGAGCTTTAGAATTATAGAGACACAGTTTGAATTCTGACTGCAACATTGACTAGAGTGTGATGTTCAGTAAATTACTTAATTCTCTGGGCCCCAAATTCCTCACCAGGAAAGGGGATTAATATGTGGCTTATTGGGAATTATGAAAATATGTAAAGCACTTGGCTCAGTTCCTGAGACATGGTGAAGGTGGTTAGTGTCATTTTCTTTTCTTATAGGAATAAATCATACACGCTGCAATATAAGCTCTTCCAAAGGTGCAAATAAATTTTAAAAATTGATGCTATTACCATTGCTTGCCTGATGTGATTTGAAAATAAAGTAGTTAAAATATAGAGCATTTGCCAATGAATATACTCATTTTAAAGGAAATATTTTACTTAGGATAAAATAATAATATTTAATTGTGAGAATTTATGAGAAAATAAGACTTTTTCTTCACATGTTTACATGAATTCTTGCCAATTCAATGGAATCCATCCAAAAGTTTATGAATTTAGAATGAAAAATAAAAATACTGAGATGTAGTTGACCAAGGACTGAAAAATGAAAAGTGCTTTAAATATCAACTCAGGAAACATTTAAAAAAAGAAGAACTGAAAAACAACAACAACAAAAACACTGGATCCAAAAGGTCTATTAAATTCACATTAAGAAACCAAAACCTTAAGAATATTGATTATAAAAGAAAGTAAATGGAATCAAAGTAATACTTATAAGAATTAAATGAAAATTTCATTTCAAAATGAGATAAATGTCTTACAAAGAATATGTGGTGTTGCATAATGTGACTTAGTATATAGATTTTCAATTTATATACTATCTATGCAATAGACACTTCCTACGAAGATACTTATATTTATCCTTTCCTTCAAGTAAATCCTTTATGCCAAAGAATGCCCCTTATTTGTAACGATTTAAAATTCTAGGCCTAAAAGGAAATATCTATTTGCAGGTTTTTAGCCTCTGTAGGATTCTTACTCTGTTAATTGATACTTGTCCTTGGTGTACTTCATTAGTTCACTTAAAATGATTGTATGCATTCCCATAGATGGAAACTTCTAATACATGTACCAAAATAACAATAAAAAAAGAATTATTCCAATGGATGGAAATATATAGCAACAGCAATAAAAAATGAGAAAGGTGTTTTCCCTCTTCCCTTTAAAAGCTGAAAGCTCTCTTTAATCATATCGAATAATAGTATACTTAAAGAAAATAAGAAATGGGCAATGTTGGGCTATGGAGATGGCCATGGAAACAAACTTTGGAAAATAAAAAATTTCCAACTTCATAAAACTAATATAATCCTAGTATAGAAGCGTGGTATCTTAGAATGGGTACTTAAAATGCTATCTCTTTGACTGTAGGAGTTCTACCCCCTCCCCTACCAGCTACAACATTGTCTTTATATATGCTGCATTCCACAAGACTCCAATCAGGAGAAAAGTAAAATGGTTAATGAGAACAGATACACCACATGGGGTTTATTTTTGGCCATAGTAAAATGAAGGGACCAGACTAAATTCCAGGAACTGAATGTCAGTGCAGGAACGAAAAACGCCATACACACGTCTGAGTAATCTAATCAACCTCTGCTCTCCTTAGCATACACAACTCTGCTTCCTTCTGAGAATTTCCAAATTTACACTGCTCACCACCTGATATGGTTCAGTACTTCAAAATAATGTGATGAGAGTTGAGAAGATATTCTCTCCAATTTATACTCTGCTTTTGAGCACAATCTTGAAAGAAGTCAAGATTCTTTAAAATACCAGACTATAACATTCATTTCTATTTCTGTCATGCTGATTTTTAGAGAAATACATGTTGTAAATGTATTCCTTAAAAGATTTCCTTTATTAAATTGAAATACCACCCTGATCATCTCATTTGGGGTCCTGTTATTTTATGCTTTCTGTGTAGGGCTGGTCTTTTGAACCAAACTGGGATCAGTTGTTCAAAGGCGTCAGTTTGGCCATTCTTATCCTTTAAATTCATTTTGACTGAAATGATGGAACAAGTGAAGTAGTATATATTCAGATATTAAAAATATTGTTTTAAGGTAAGTATTATAATGTTGGAAGAAGAGAAACTAAGGAGTTTTCCTGTGTTCTTTTAAGTTTAATTTACACCTACAACATGGTGTAGTCTTATATAATGGAACTTAATATAACTTTTCAGAAAAAGAGAAGAAAATATATCATTCATATCAACCATCAGTGCTTAAATTGACATCATATGAAAAAATGACAAAGAAACTTTGGAAATTTGGCATGGGTAATTAAGTGTGCTGTTCAATTTGATTTGCAATTTTTTGTATTAATATTAACTATAGAAAAATTTTGAACCCAATCATTAGTATCCTTTGCTACATGCATATTTACAAAGAATATAATCTCTTTTTTTCAAGTGTGAACAAAACTATCCAGGAAAGTACATAGCTCAACTTTTAATATTTTTAAAATGTATTTTTATTTTTATTTTTTAATTGACAGATAAAATTGTATGTATTTATTGTGTACAACATGATGTTTTGAAGTTTATACCCATTGTGGAATGACTAAATCTAGCTAATTAACATATGCCTTACCTCACATAAGTATCGTTTTTGTGGTGAGAACACTTAATATCCACTCCTTTAGCAGTTTTCATGAATACAATATATTATTATTAACTGTAGTCACCATGTTGTAGAATAGATCTCTCAAACTTACTCCTATCTAACTGCAATTTTGTAGCCTTTGGCCAATGAATAAAGAAAATGTTGTTCATACACACAATGGAATACTATTCAGCCATTACAAGGGGGTAATCCTGTCATTTGCAACAATATGGATGAACTTGAAGGACACTATGTTAAGTGAAATAAGCCAGGCACGGAAAGACATATACTGTATGATCTCACTCATATGTGGAATCTAAAAAAGTTGATCTTACAGAAGTAGAGAGTAGAATGGTGGTTACCATGGGCTGGATTTGTTGGGAGGGGGTTGAAGAGATGTTGGTCAAAGCACAGCCCAATTTAACTCTGAAAGTTGGGGGTAGAGCAGGTAAGGAAAAAAAAAAAAAAACTTCTGTAGCATGTTCTCATGAGAACTATGCAATCCTTCCAAAAGAATGATGGACAAACATTTCTTGATAGCCCTCAATTTTCATTTTTGTTAAAGTCACATTTCTTTTAATAAAATGAAATTTTAGGCTAGAAAACTCTTTGATACTCTAGAGAATTAAACAGATGCAAGGGTTTATTAGTTAATAACAAAGGAAACTGGAATAATTAATCCAAGTTAACTTTTTTGCATGATAATTTTATTCTATCCTGACAGTGGAGTAATATCAATTAAGCAACTAATTGGCTTAGTGACTGAATTAATTATGGAATACATTTAATTTAGAGTGAGTGATAAGGTATAAGTGCATCACAGAAAAATGGCAGGACTCCGTGCAGCAATCCAACCTTTCCTGCAAAAAAAGTATAATGAGATATAATTGACATGCAATAAACTATATGTATTTAAAGTGCATGATTTAATAAGTGAAACCCTCACTATCATTAAGATAATGAACATATCCACCAATCTCAAATGTTTCCTTACGCCCCTTTGTATTTTTTCCCATCCCCCACTCTCTCCACCCCAAGCAATCACCAATCTTTCTGTCACTAAACATTAGTTTGCATTTCCTAGAATGTCATATAAATTAAAATATACAACATATACTTATTATTTTTCAGGCTTGTTTTATTCAGCCTAACAATTTTGGCAGGTTCATCCATAATGTAGTATGTATTTTAGAGGTCATTCCTTTTAATTGCTGTGTAGTATTCTATTGTATGAATATACCACATTTAATCCATTCTTATGTTGATGTACATTTGAGTTGTTTCCAGATTTGGATCATTATAATTAAAGCTGCTATGAGCCTTTGTGTACATTTGTGAACATTCTTTATGTGAACATATGCTTTAATTTCTCTTGGGTAAATACCTAGGAATGGAATGACTGGATCATATAATAGTGAATATTTTACTTATGAAACTGCCACCTATTTTACAAAAAGTTCCATTTTCCCCAAAAGCCTATGAAAGTTCTATCTCTCACACATCCCAGCCAATACCTGGTATCGTCAGTGATTTTAATTTTAGCCATTTTATTAGCTGTGTCCCTACCTTAATTTTTCTTCATCATTTTAAAGTCTCAACAGTAACATTCATTCACCAAAAAGTTCTAACTCATACTTTGAGGCAGGTTGAGATTTGATCCTTTCTTTATGTTCAAGAATTAGAAAAGGGTGAGTCCTACTTTTGAAAAAAATAAAGACATTATAGAAAATATTTTCAGAAGTGTGATTCAACAAATAAAAATAATTTGTGTTACTGTTCTAAAATTTAGCAGCTTGCAATGCACTTCGTTTCTTTTAATATATGCAATAATCTGTTGAGAAGAGGGTTATTATTATTGGGTGATAAGGAAGTTGTAGTGGAGAAGGATTAAAAACTTGCCAAAAGTTTCAGTAGCAAGTGAAAGAACAGTACAAACCAAACTGTTCTACTATTAATGTGGACATGAGAATAACAACACCCAAAGGTATTGAAAGAAAATTATGCACTATTAGCTTATAAGAAATAGAAATAATTTCCTTTATCTAATACATGTTAAAATTTTAAGCATATGTAGACGAAGGTTGAGAAAATGGAAAAACTCTAGGATAACAGCTGAAAGAGAATGTTAAAATCAGAATCCATTTTGCAAGGTATTTAATCTCTAAAAGGCTACTGAAACAGATATGCAGATGCTTAAAATTAGTAACAGGATATAAATCTGAGATAATTTTTCTCAGAGGAATAAGCAAGCTGATACTTACTGCATAAATCTTTTTAACACCAAAATATACAAAAATAATACAGGGTGTATTTTTAATGCTTTCTTTGAATTTATTTTACTAATGCAGCCTTTTTAAGTTTACAATTTTTAAATGTCTTTCATGACAGCTGTAAAAATTCTATTACATATTCTTTACAGAGTGTGCTTCTGGGTGGGGTAGAAGATAGACGGCAAATACACAAAATTAATAAAGCTGACCTGAGAATTCAGAAGCTCAGATTTCAATCTCCAAGGGTCATTATTTGAGCTCTTTCCTTCTCAAGATATCAATATACGGTATTCTTTCATTTCCAGGACAATCACAGCATTCAACAACATATTTAATCTATATAATAAGGTAGTTTGAAACTTTTGAATTGGGCTCCCAGAAGGGATGAAAAAAACAGGTTAAATAGTAAAGCAATTTTCATTTACCAGAACCAATTAAAGAGTAAAGTGGAGTCTTTATTGCAAACATCATTTTAAATTACTTATAACACCCCATAAAAATGTAAAAGAAATATTTCAAGATTTGCCTAGACTACTGGGATAGCTTAATATTTATGTTGAAATTCAAGGTAAATTTGTCAAATGGTTCAGTCAATTCTTCTTTTCTCTGATGTAGAAATGTACAGAAAAGAAAAACCTGGAAGAATGTCCCAAAGCCAAAGAAAGAGAATGTTTACTCTCTTAGTTCTTAATTCTTCAGGAAAAGAAGGGAGAGGGGGTCAGGGGAAGCTCAGAATTCAAGGAAGTACTTGCAAAAGTCATTCCCCTGCCTCCCCAAGACATTTCCTGCTGGAGAGATGGAGAGCATCGATCAGCCAGTGTTATCTGAGCCAATCTGTTTACCTCAGATTGTAAATCACATCTCAGTGTATCTGAGCCCTGTACCCCTCTGAGATGTCCAGTTAAACCTATAGACATTATCCATTTACAGGCTTTTTTCTTTTTTTTCTTTTTTTAAGTGAAATAAAAACCGTATGAATTTCAGAAAGAAAAAAATGTGTTTACACAAGCAAATGATTTCACATCTGGTGAAATTCAAGCTGCCATTCTGTAAAAACAACTTTTAAAGTATACTGCTCAGAAAATAGTGCAATGCCCTTTAAAATATCACTGGAATATAAACTGAAATAAACTGTATATTTCAAGATTTTAATGGATAGCTTAATTTCTTAACACTTTTTCTAATTTGTTTCTCTGATAAATCTAAGCTTGTTAAAATTATATGTCTGAGATAAAATTACAGAATTACTATAAAACACATTTATAATGTATTACAGTCTATTAAATGTTATGGTTATATTAGAATTTTTATAATTATTATAATTATCTATTTGGAAAGATGGGAATCTCTTGGTAATATGTTAAGTAGATATCTTTGAAGCCAGCAAACAGTAGAAATAAAATAGATTTGTGTGTTGGTTTGGGTTAATTGCATTAGGAAAAATCCATTTAGTGAATTGATCCACTTTGGAAGTAATATCTATGTTGATATGAATAATATCACAGTAATGACAACAAAAAAACCCAGAAAAAAAGAGAAATTATTTAATATATGTTTATATTTACCAGAAACAACCTTATCTTTGAAATCAAAAAGCCTGATTTAAATCCACTTTCTTTTATTCTCTTAATAACAATGAGTGTCCTGTTCATAGGTAAAATATTTCTAGAATCTGTGGCTAATTTCACACCTATAAATTTCTACAAGCCTACTGCTACATGGAAGAAACCATCACTACATCAAGTTACAAGAGAAACAAATGTTCTGTCTCCTTAAACATGTTACATTATTATATTATAGAACTTGTACCAAGCTTTTTTTTTAAATTGAGAAATGTATGCACTAATTCATTGGTAAGGTAGAAATTGCATAATTTTTGTTCGCAATGTAAAGAGTATACTTGTAGGAAAAATAAAAATTCAAAGGATAAATAAAAGCAAAGAGGTAAAATAACTCCACCCTTTAAAGAACTTAGGTAAGGGGTTTCTACTGGGATAAAATCAAATCATTCATGCCCAGGAAGCTTACATGTTTATTATTATGTTTATAACATAATTTTTAGCCTGTAAACCCAAAATTTAATTTTCAGGATAAGCCACCAAAATGCTTTCACTTTACATTCCTTTAACTCCTTTATTCAACAAATTCACCATGGTACCTACTATGTGTTTAGTACTATGCAAGTTAGTGTGGAAATGGCAGTGAGCAAAACAAAGTTGCTTTGCTCACGAAGAGAAACAGTCATTAGGACAATAGGTATTAACATATGTGTCATAAGGTAAAAAGTTCTATAAAAAGGAAGAAAGGCAGGGCAGGCAAGGTATTGAAGTGGTATTTTAAATACTCTGGTCTGGGAGATCCTCTCTGATAAAATGAGACTTGAAAGGAGACTGAAATGCAATGAGAGAGCAAGCATGTTATTTGTCCCTGAATCTATCATTTAACATTTTGGATTTATCTTCTGTAAGATTAAATTACAAATTGACAAGATGGCAAAACAAAAAAATTATGTTGATATTTGGTGCTATCCTGTATTTTTCATTAGGGTTGTTGTCCTATTTAACAATCAAATCTATTTGTTAACAATCAGATCTATTTCCAACCCGCATTAAAGGAAGTATTGAAAAATACTCAAGGCTAGCCGTTAGTACTTCATTTTAGAGAACAATTTTTAAATCTGAAGTGATATCCCTAGAAGATATTTCCTGATGAATATGCAGCTAAAACTTGTCATAGGGACACTGTCCAAATTCTAAGTTGCTAGAGTCAATGGAAAAGAAAAAAAAAAAAACAACCAGAGTGGTCTGAACAATCACCTCCAGGTTTGTGAGGGGGAAAATCCAGGTCACTGGATTATTTAATGTTTGTCTGTATGTGTGGCAAGGAAGGTGAAGGGGCCATCTCAGAGCTAAATTACTATAATAAACTCAAAATCTGAGTCATATTGTAAAAATACTAAATAATATTAAAAATTAATCAATGTGAATAAGGAAGTCCTAATAGCCAAGTTTGTACAAAGAAAATTGTTAAATGTATGAGATTGTGAAATATGAGCCTTTTTTAACATATTTATTAGACAATAATTTAGATGAGCATACAACTTCCAAATGCTAGATCTTAGGAACATTTAATGAAACACATGGTGCCAAGAAAATTGCCTGAACTTTTTCTTTTGGCTGTATATAATAATAGCCACAACATAATAGTAGAAATAAAATAAAGACAAATTCTAAATCTAAAATTTAGATACAAATCTGAATCATATCTAAACTAATATGAATTTATATAGTGCTCCTTTGAACCATATTTAACTGTTGTTGAACTTGCTTAATTTTTTTTTACATATCTGTCTAATTGAGCATTCACAATCTAATAAGGTGCACACCAGGACCCCAACAGGCCTTGTCTTAGGCCCTGAAGGGTAAAGGTTTTGTATCACTTCCAGATTTTCAATTAGATCCTAATTATAACATGCCTCATTTAAAGCTACAGGACTCCCGACCCTGTCAACACTACTGGACCGTAACATGCCTGTCTTAATTAGATCTGATTAGTTCTGGGCCCAGCTCACATTGTGTACCCTGACTCTGTTAAAAGCTGCTCATCTGTTTGGCAGCTGCTGGTATGGAAGAACCGTATTTGCCATGCAAGAAAGTGTGTTCCCTCACTTTCCTCTCCTGGGAAGCTGGGCCTTTTGATATCCCATAGTTTCATATGATCAGTCAAATAATGCACCTCACTTATCACTGGCAGTATGAGGAAGCTGAGAATGGAAGACTAAGCTGCTCAAAGGCTACTACTGGAAGTACTGTGAACTTGTCTTATCCTACCATCCAACACAATTGTACATGGCTATTTTAAATTTTCCAGAGATTGACTCATTCATCCCATGTATTCTGTAAGTAGGGTGATTATAGTTAACAATTTATTGTATATTTCAAAATAGCTAGAAGAAAAGATTTGAAATGTTTCCAACACAAAGAAATTATAAATGTTTGAGGGGATAGATATCCTAAATACCCTGATTTGATCATTATGCATTGTATACATGTATCAAAATATCACATATACCCCATAAATATGTACAATTATATATCAAAGAAAATTTTAAAAAGTAAGTCTGTATTTCAAGAAGACTGTATGAAATAGTAGTTGTCACACGTTTTCTGAAATCCATTTTCACATACAGCCAGTAAGTGTTACCAACTTCATTGATAAGAAAAAAAAAAATACTTTAAAACATTTGACCAAAGCTTTTGGTGACATCTGTTGGAATTTTCTCTCTTTGGCATCTGCAATTTGTTTCCAGAAGCCTCTAGACGAAAATATCAGTATTGATTTTCTTTTTTCTTTATTTGATATACCAAGCTTGCTTCATGACTAATGGCTCACAAGCCAACAGGACATCCTCATTTACTTTGACTTGTATCTTGGCAGCATTTTGATAATGGTTGAATTAATACTGGGCATTGACATCTTTATCTACAGTTAATGGAACTTCTCATTTAGTTGTGAGCAGTTGCTGAGGGATATCAGATTTACTAGGATCAGCAAGAAGAATTGTCTTCACGTTTTATCTTCTAGGCTAGTAAACTGGGAGGTCTGAAGAGGTATTGTAGGAAAGGTTTAAACTGTTCCATAAGGTATGCAACAATATTCAATATCATAATATAAAAAGGGATATACAATACATTGCATACTTAGGGTGACGGAAACAGAATGTGGAAATTTTAAATTCCACTGTATATTTGTCACTATGAATTTCCAGCTGAAATTCTTTTATATCTAGAAATTAAGTCTGCTTGGTTATTTCCACTGAAAGAAACTAAATTGTTTCTTTTTGTAAAAGCTGTTTTCTTCACCAATAATACTATAAACATGCCATCAGGTTAATCACGCAGATAAGCAGATATAGAGACCTAGGTCCTATAGATATATCATCTAATTAGCTGGGTGAAGAAGACATTTCAAATAGAGCATTAAAGCCCTTCTTTGTATGCCTTCCTTTTTAGATATGTGGCCTTCAGTGACAATACAAGTAATACATATTGTAGGCTTGCTCCATTCTAGATTCACTTTAAGTGTTTTACATACATTAACTTAATCAGCACAGGAACTATGTAAATTATGGCCCTACCTGATATTTAAATATTGCTACACTCCAGGACTCCACAGCTGATCCATTGTTCTTTATACATACTATCTAAATAGATACTCTCTCTTAATGCTACAGATTAAAAAACCCATCACAAATGTCTCCAGATCTCTATATCTATCCCAGACCTCTTACTTTCACTTTAGATCCATTTATACAAATCTGAACTCATTTTTACATAGAGAAATCAAATTTCAAACATAAATCTGTCTCGCTGGCCCTTCAGCAACACTCACCCCTACAACTCCAGAGCCCCCAAGTTG
The DNA here is from genome assembly GCA_023783475.1 of Daubentonia madagascariensis. Taxonomy (NCBI): domain Eukaryota; kingdom Metazoa; phylum Chordata; class Mammalia; order Primates; family Daubentoniidae; genus Daubentonia; species Daubentonia madagascariensis. The sequence goes on along the minus strand of JAKFHU010001684.1, from coordinate 13,630,246 downwards.
ATTTAGAAAATGTAAATGTTATCAGCATGCTCTATAAACTCTATTTCCAAAATATTTCTCAAATCTAACCACTTCTCACTATTTTCATTGATGCAATCAAGGTTCAAGCAATCATCATTGCTCACTTGGACTAATGCAAGATCATTCCCAACATTCTGCTCTGAAGTCAGTTGTGACCTCCAGAATGAGGTCTTCCCCAACTTCCATATCTAGATGTAGAGCTCCGCATCATGAACCTTTTAAAATTTTATTTGTATGTTTTATTTACTTCAAAGAAACAATCCCCACCAGAGATTATGTCATTTATTTACTATGTACTTGCTTACTGTCTATATTCCCAAAGGAATATGAGTTTCTTGAGATCAATTCCTGAGCCCAGAGCAGCTAACAGATAATAATTGTTTAAGCACTATTTTTTGGGTAAATATATGAATGAAGGGATGTTATACTCAAATTTGTAACTCTCCTTTCCAGATAAGACCATACTCACACCAAGCTTGTTCATGTAAGTAGACTGATCCCAGTGGAATTTGGACCTAACCATAAATCAATCCTTTAGATATTTTCCGGCCTCTTTGAACTTGGAGTAGGAGTAATTAAGATTCATGTTGAGACACTGACAACTCAACGTAACCTGTTTCCAACTTCACCACACATATATTTGTAAAACTATAATTCACTCATTCATTTAACATGTTTTTCATGACTGTGCTAACTGGGATTTTTAAAAAAAGAATAACGTAGAATACCCATCTTTAAGTTTTACCATCTTTGAGTCTCTAATTTCAGCAGGTTAGGTATTAAAATACATATACATACATATATATATAGAGATGAAAGAAAAGTCATTTAATAAGACCAATGTTACCACTTAACCCCCCAAATCCCATTTAATTTACCAAAATTATGATATATCATAAAAATTTTGTTGTATTTCAAATGTAGTAGTTGAAGAAAATCATATAATTAAAGAGTCAAGAACATTCTAGGAAGATTAAAAGAAATATTGGTAGAAAATAGATCCCAATCCTGTGTATGCCTTTTCACTGTATAATTTAACAAGAGCCTAGACTTAAAAGCACCATCCTATTTCACAAACTTTTATCCCTATTTTTAGTGTATAACCCCTCACACGATTAAGACTGATGGGATGTCTGCAGAAAAAGGATTTACTGTATGAAGCCAAGAAAATTGTGTTCTTTTTTTCAGTGCTTTTGGAAATTCTCTTCTAAAACTTTAGAATTCCCTTTCTATGTAATTCAAATAGAAAAGACTGTAAGATTCTAGTATTTCTTAATATCTGATCTTCCCATAAACAGAATGATTATTTATGGCTAATCTTTCAATTACAAGGTATGTGCAGAGAGATAGAAAGAATCCTAAGGTCATTATGCAGATGAAACAATCCTTTCTTTTAGCTCTATTTAGCTAAATTCTGACAACTGGCAACCCAATTCATACATAGGTGGGAAATAGGCCCCTGAGAAAACTCATGTCACAGGTTGCTAAGTTACTAACCAGTTAAAGGAAATGAGATAAATAAGAAATATTTTTAAAAGGCTTTTATGCTATATCGTCTGCAATATGCGTTTATACATCATATAGCAGCTATTTAAAGTTACCTCGGAAAACTAGACACTTGAGGACAAGAAATGAAGACAGATGAAAAAAGATATGAAGCTACAGAATTGTATTAAACTCAGCAGCTTAAATTCATAGGTATTATCTGTAAAAGTCTTTTTCTTTTTGTTTGTCTTTTTGGGACCTAAAATTAGGATGAGATACAACCTAAATTTCAGGCTTTAGGTTGACACTATATAATGTTAGGAAGCTTTGGTATTTCCTATAAATTTTTGGAAAGTGGATTGTCCTTCTATGACTTCCTGATTCTATCCAACTCTCATACACCTCCCTAAAAGTTTAAAATTGGGGCCAGATTGTCTTTACTTGGATTTTGTTCCTTTCCCCCTGAAACAAACTTACATTTTCTATTCTCTATTTTTAATTTTCAGAATAAAATTAAAAACTTTCAATCAAAAAACCTGATACGTGACTGAAAATTCTGCTCATTTATCCTTTCAACAAAGACTCACTGTGAACCATGAGTTGTTCTGTACCCTTCTGTGTCACGCAGTCTTCTAGGTGCTTTAGCACAGCTGCTAAGAAAACATAAAAATCCCTGTTCTCATGGAGCTTACATTTCAGTGGAGGCAACAGTCATAACACCAGGTAAATGAGTAAGTATATAGTATATTAGATAGTGATGGATGTTAAAGAGAAAAGTAAAATTAAATGGGGCAGAAGAATTGGGAATAACAGAGTTGGAGAATGCCATTTTAGAGAGAATGGCCAAGAAAGTTTTCACTGAGATGTCTTTGAATAAAGATGAGAAGAGAAAAGTAAGGGAGGGGGACAAATCATACAGGTCCTATGGTCATTGAAACTTTGCCTTTTACTGTAGAAATGATGGAAAGTTATGGGAAAAATGCAAAAGTTTTGAACAGAAGGATGACATGTAGTGACACACATTTAAACACAGAGATTTTCCAGACTTTTTTGTTTTGAGGATATATTGAACAGTGAGGATGGAAGCAGGAGACCATTTAGGAGGCTGATGTAATAAGCCAGGCAAGAGATGATGATGACATAAATTAGAGTAGTAGCAATGGAGGTAGGGAAAATATTCAAACTCTGGATATCTTCTAAAGGTTAAGCAGACAGGATTTACTGACATAAAGTGTAGTATGAGAGAAGGGTGAGAAGCACACGGGGAGGAGAGAAATTAAAAATGATTTCTTGATTTTTTGCTCAGTGACAGGGAGAATGGGGTTTCCAGTTCTGAGATGAGGAAGTACAAGGAGGGCAGTTAACAGAAACTAAATTTGGGATATATTAGATTTGAAATATCTATCAGACTTCAAGTGCAGATATCAAGTAGATAGATATGAAAGTCTGGAGTTTTAAAAAAATTATTTCAATAGATTTAGAGGGTACAAATGTTTTTGTTTGTTGGTTGGTTGGTTACATGTTGAATTGTATAGTGGTGAAGTCAGGGATTTTATTGACCCCATCACCCGAATTAGGCAAGAGATATAATTTTGGCAATTGCCAACAAACACATAGATAGCATTCCCAATTGTGAGTCTGAATTAGATCTTCAAAAGAGTGATGAGAGAGAGGAGAGATCCATGGAATGAGCCTAAAGTGATCAGTACCTTTAAAGGCTGTGGAATAAGGAAAGAGCTAACAAAGAAGTCTGAGAAGGAGTTGTGAGAGAAGTTGGAGAAAATTAGATGGCAAGTGAAGTAAGCTTGCCCTTGAAATCCACTGTATTAACTCATAGTTTACACACAATGCTAACCTAAATAGGGATGAGGGTGTTCTGACCTCACAATGATTTAAAAGCAATAAAGGAATAGTCATCAAACTATTTCAGGTAAGATTATGATTAAGAAAAGTCTTTAGATTAAATCTAAGATGAAGCTTGACTTAGCAATAGTGAATCATTGATTTGCTTGACATGAACAAATGTGTTAGAGTGGTAGGGCACACCTTGATTGGAGTAGGTAGAAATACATAATTTGGAAACAAGGATGTACTACTCTTTCAATGAGGTTGGCTGAAAATGACAATAACTAGAGAGAGATACGGGTTCAAAGCAGGGTTTTTTTGTTTGTTTCTTTAAGATATGAGAAAATATCATGATGGAAGCATGTTTTTACATTAACAGGGAAGACTTTTTTAGAGTGGGAAATTTTAATGATGCAGGAGTCAGAGCAGAAAGAATTTCCAAGGTATTCCAGAGAGGGAATGTGATCTGGTGTGACAGGCAGCTTTAGTGAGGAACATTGAAAATCCATCCTTAGTAATAGGAGAGTCATTGAATTATGGTAGAAGACAAGTAGGCTATCTGTGGATGTGATAGGAACTTGTGAGAGTTCTTTTCTGGTTGTGTCTATATTCTTAGGGATAGAGGCTGAGGATGGCATGATGTAATGTAATCTAAAGGGATGAGAAATTATTAAGTAGTTGCCTAGAAGTTTGGGAGAATGAATGGATTAAGAAAATATAATATGAATGCCAGATAGCATCAAGGTCCCACCTGGGGTTATTAAGTATTTTACTCCTACATTTATTTCCTACTTTCTGTATGTTGATTATTTTTTGCAAGATAATGCCATTCTGAAATTAAATATATCAGAGGTAATAAAGATTACTGACAAGGCATGCAGCTGTCCTCTAGACCATAGCACATTGTCATTACTTCAGAATACTAAAGAATAGGGGGGAAAAGAGTCACACACTGTTATTACATACTGCAAAACCAAATGCATCCAAACATATACTTTTTATTAACATATATAGAAAACTTAAAACCTAAGATTCTAAAAAGGTGTGTTATCTCTACAATAGAATTAGAAATATTTTTCCCTATGGATTAACTCTTGCTTCTCTATGGATAACTGAACAAATAAGAATTCCTATTTGCTAGTGGTCAGGTCACATCCTATATATGTATGTGTACATTTATATCCACTTATTTTTGTTAAGGAGGTCACTATGCTCCAATCTAAGCCAAAAAATATTTTTCTATTTTCAGATTCACACTATTTTTTAAAGTTTTTCTTTCTCAAAGTGTATCATATCAATTCTCTTCCTACTGCCCTCTTTCCTCTGGCCCTCATTCTCCTATTTTAAATAATTATCTCATGGAGGTTTTGTGGTCATCTCTTTGCTCATTACCCCAGCTTCCATGTCTCCATATTTTATTACATGTTGCTTAGCACACTAAATTAATTACCCCAAACTCATCAATCAAGCATAGTAATCTACAAAGAAGTTTTTCCAATTGCCTACAGGATAAAATGAAAAATTATTTTTCTGGCATATAAGGCCAAATCTAATCTTCCACTCATGTTCTAAACGAATTCTTTGTTTCCAGAGACCTTGACTATAATGTCTAATGTTCATTGGGCCTAGATCATAAACAACATCCTATCCTTCCTAATCCTCTTCTAACCCCACTCCATGTATCTTTGTTCATATGTCTTCATTTTAAAATGGTTAATTTTACCCTCTAGGCTACAAAAAGACTAATAATTTCCAAGCTCTTGAACACTGTTTTAGTCAGGGTTCTCAAGATAAAAATGTAAATATAGATATAGTAGTAATAAAATAGATACACACATCTCCATTGATTCTGTTTGTATGTGTATTTTATATCATATATATTTATAAATATGTATATATAATATAAATAAATAAATTTATTATAAAGTATTGGCTCATGTGGGATTAGGGAGGCTGGAAGGTCCAAAATCTGCAGAGCCACTGTTCCATTTTGAGTCCGAAGTCCAGCAGGTTGCTGTAGAACAAGGAAGAGCTGATGTTTCAGTTCAAAGGCCAACAGGCAGGGTCAGCCTTTTACTGTATTTAGGCCTTCAACTGATTGGATGAGGGCCACCCACCTTTTGGAGGGAAATCTGCTTTACTCTGTCTACTAATTTAAACATTAATGTCATCCAACCCAAGTTGACACAAAATTAATCATCACCAGTGTTATCCTACCTCCTGATCACATATCATCTTCCCAGCTTGCCACAGAATAACTTTCTTTTTAAAATTCCTATAACATTCATTGTCTATGTCACTTGTTAAATATCCCCACCCTTTAGTCTTGTTGGGTAACTTTATGGTGAGTAAATTTTAGCTATTCAACTAGATTTTAGGTCCCTCAGAAAAGTACAGCATTCAGACTAATATCCTGGGCTCTGGAGGCAGACTATTTAGATTTATTTAGGAGACAGTTTCAGTTAATTCTTTAATGACCTGACATATCTAATCTAATCAATTTACAAATCCCACAATAAGTAGTTAACTTCTGACACAACAGTGAAATTTGAAATAGAACTCTGATTTATAAATATATATGTTTTTCAATGACAGTAATGCATCTCATTGTTTTATCTGGAGTCATTATATATGAACACACATATATGAATACACACAGACATATATAGTTATAAAGCGTCTCCCTTGTTTAAGGGAATTTTTCTGATTGCCTTTTTTGTGAAAGTCTAAGCCAGCAAACCACAAATGTGAACCACATGTATGTTTTTACATTTTCTAGCAGCCACATTTTATTTTATTTATTTTATTTTTTATTAGAGACTGGTCTTGCTTTGTCACCCAGACTGGAGTGCAGTGGTGTGATCATAGCTCACTGCAGCCTTGAACTGGGCTCAAGTGATTCTCCCGCCTCAGCCTCCAGAGTAGCTAGGGCTATAGGCCTGAGCCACTGAGCCTGGTCTCTAGTAGCTTCATTTTAGACAGTAAAAAGAAATGGGTAAAATTAATTTTAATTACTTAAAAACATACAAAATGTTATTATTTCAACATATAATCAATATAAAATTATTGACTAAATGTTTTATAAATCTTTGAAAACTAGTGTATATTTTACATTTCTAAAACTTCTAAATTGGTTGTAGCCACATTTGAGGGCTTAATAGACTCATGTAGCTAGTGGTTACCACAGTGGACAGTATAGGTCTGAACTAACATGTGGTTTAATTCACTCTGCTTAACATTTTTGATGAACATATTTTGTCAATAGAAATAATGGGAAAAGTTGAGCTAAAAATAGCTTTGAAATGCTTCTGAAAACTTAATTGTTCAATTGGGAATACTGGCTTAGGAAAATATCTGAGCTTAATGGTAGGTTCCATATTTATTAAGTCAGTTCATCTAGTAAGATTCTTGTGATACTGTTCAGAAATATTTGGACATAATGAATTAAAACTTAAAGGACTTAAGGGCAAAAAAAATATTTTCCAAATGTTTCTTTAAATTTAAAAAATAAAATACAAACTATGCCTAAAAGTGGGTATGGAAATAATTATAGAGTAGAGCTCTTTCTTCATATGAAAATATTAAAAACAACTTAAATGTATTAAAATGCTAAAGACCTAATATTAAGCTCTGAGATTTCCTGTTTCTGTTATTGCAATTATGGCAGACATGAAACTCAGAATATTATAAAAATAGAAAAACAATGCCTACCATAAAATTTGCTCCGTAAGTTCTTGAATAAAGGATTAATGAGTTATCATTTATTGAATACTTAAGTATTACAGACTCTATGCTAAGTGTTCACAGTATTTTTAATCCTTCTAACAACTCTATAAGATAGCTATTACTATATTCCTTTTTAAATACGACAAACTGAGACTTAGAGATAGTAAATAACTTTTTAAAGGTCAAGAACTTGTAAGCTGTATAACCAGGGTAGACCCTTAATATATTTTCTACCTATGAAATAATCAATTTCATCAAGAAACATTGGAAATGTCTTAATCTGGTGGGACTTATATAACAAACTACCATGGACTGGGTGGCTTATAAACAATAGAAAATTATTTCTCATACTTCTGGATGCTGGAAAATCCAACAACAGGGCACCAGCATGGTTAGGTTCCGGTGAGGGACTTCTACCGAGTTGAAGACTGCCAGCTTCCCATTGCATCCTCGTATGGCAGAAAGTGGGTGAGAGAGGTCTCTGAGGTCTCTTTTATAAGGTCACTAATCCCATTCACGACAGCTCCATCCTTATGACCTGATTACCTCCTAAAGGCCCCATCCTTAATACCATCACATTGCAGCTAAGGATTTCAACATATGAATTTTGGGAGGACACAAACATTCAGTCCATAACAAATAGTTAAAGAAATATATTGATTGTATTTTAAAATAGAAGGTTCTACTTTGGGCAAATCTATAAAGACTTTATTTCTGTCTTACCTCAGAGTAGATGTAAAGAAATTTTAAATGAATCTGAAATAATAAAACCCTATTTAATTTTAGATGTTTTAAATGTTTCTATTTAATCTTTAAAATAACAGAATAAGATTGATATAAAATATCAGAACAAGATTGATATTATTGTTCCTGTTTTGCAAATGAGGAAACTGAGGCTTAGAAAGTTTATTGCTTATAGTGGCAATTTGAGATTTTACCATTCTCCACCTGTCTACACATCCATGTTCTTTTCATGATACCATTATCATAAGTTGATGAAAGTTTTGAATATAAGAAAATTTATGTAATGGGGCAAAAGGAGAGACAATTTACCCAGTTTACTTCCTTTTTCCTAAAGGAAGAGTTATTTTGTGATCTTATTCAAGATCTTAATAGCATGCTGCCAAATAAAGAATACAAAATTACATGCATGTTTCAGTTGTTTATTGTAGGTGTTTTAAATATTACAATGTCCCAAACTACAAGATAGGAACACTCTCTACTCCTACAAATATTTGCTTTCTGTCATAATGGGGTTTTACACAAATTCTTTAATTTATTTACTTATTTATTCATCAAATATTTTTGAGGTCTATTATGTGTAACAATCTTTTATGTATTGTTGATATGATCGTTATCACACAATAAACAACACACATAAATGATATAATACATTAAGTACTACCCCAATAGATCTTACATTCTGTAGATAAACAATATACAATAAGATTCTGATGCCTGTGAACTTTGTGCAAAATGGATCACATAATTATACTTATAAAATTTAAGCTACATTTCGAATTTGGTTAAATTTGCTACCTCATATATATTGGGATTTTTGAAGCTGAGAACTGAAATTCTCTACATAAAACTATTCTACGAATAAGGGTGGATGAAGGGCTTGATTAAGCTAACCTTAAGTATTATCTTCTAATAAAATGTGTGACTACTTGTTAAATTCTAGCCCCCAAAGCAAGAATAGTTAGACTCTTTCCCTTTGTTCCTGGCAAATGCAAAATAAATAGTCTTCATTGCCATGCTTCTGTTGCAGGTCAATTTGTAAGGTTAATTGAAGTGGGCACTGAATAAATGTAGCCTTTTTTTTTTCAAGATCAGAAGTACCTAAAGTGTAAAGTATTGCTAATGAATTTTTGCTAGAGGGGTATTTGCATTTGGAAAATTTTTAACCACACCATTTCCTATGAGTGTAGATTCTCCTTTAAATACCTAAATGATCTTTCATAATAATAGCTAACATTCATCAAACACTTACTCTATAGCAGGCACTATTCCAAGTATTTTAGGCACACTATCTTTTAGGCTCTGGTTCCTTTTCTTTTATTTGTGATAGTATCATCTTTTACTTAGAGAACTAATTTGTTTAGATGTGTAATAGGATATTATAATATGTATACACATATCATGCAGTGGGCGCTCAATACACATTAGTTCCGTTTCCCCTTACTCATTTACTCAGAGTTACAGACTGCAATTCAGTAGGAACTGCAAGAGGATGAGGTCTGAGATTTCCTTCTTTGAAAGCAAAACACTTTTATTACAGCTTAGAATGGTATGAAACCCATAGTAAGCAAGTTTAGAGACAAGGAAAATTCTATTTTAGCCTAAAATGCCATTTTGTTTCTTCAAGTAGGACTAATTCCTGTTTCACGTGTGGATCAAAATAGAGAAAGGATAATGACTGGATATTTGGGATTGCCCTCCTTAAAAGGCATGGATCTATGTTCATAAACAAATATCAAAAACCAAACACACAATTTGGGTATAATATTATGTATTAACTATATACATTATTAATCATTAGATGAGGCCAGTAGTTTCAAACTTTAGTAGGCATTAGAATCACCTGATTTTTGAGCCCAAACTCCAGAGTTCCTGACTCAGTATGACTGGGTTTGGGAGTCCAAGTATTTGTATTTTTAAAAGGTTCCAAGGTGATATTAATGCTACTGGTCCAGAGACTGCAATCTCAGAACCACCGGCTTAGATAATGTGCATAGAATTTGGATTAATAGCTGCTGTGGCTGTGCTTGACTTCAGCAAAATATGCTATCAGTCAGACTTAACCTAGGTGCTCAGGTGTTCTCTGTATGGCCACACGAACCACTTTGTATCAGGTACTGTGGTATAGCAAATGATATCTCTTCCTGGAAATGCCTTCAGATTAAAGGAGGACAAAAATCTCTTTCTTTTTGGAATTACACAGGGAGTCAACATAAACCATAGACTGGAAACCAACAAGTATAAGTAGGTATGTTAAATTCCATGAATATACTGGGCATTATAGAAACATAAATGAGAAGCAAGCAGCCCACTCTGGGAGGTCAAAAAAGGCCTCAGGAATGACAGGATCTTGAAATGAGTTTTAAAGATTGTATGATAAGTAGGAATCACATAGACTAGAAAAGGGCCACAGGCCTTAATACTGTTCCTGATGAATGCCCTCTCTTACTAGCAAAGAAAACTAGGTCATAGAGTGTGAATGGGATCATCAAAAAAGTCATTCCCGTCACTAGAAAATACAGCTCAAAGTTTATTTCCTATTTATTGACAGCAGGCTAGTAATAGTGGCTATTTGGCCCTATATTGGTCTGTTTGCCTGTCAGATTTTTCTGAGCACTGTGTGTCTTTTTTATCCTTTCAGGCAGGGATTGTCACATAATAGGTACTCAACAAATCTTGAATGAATAAAGAAATGGAAGATAGGATATGAAAAACTATATACCATTTAAGATAATTCTTGGTTTATAACAATTCCTAAAACAAAACCCAAGCAAAACAAGCACAAATAATCACACATACACTTCAAATTTGCATCAATTTCTCCTTTTACATTTATTCAAACTGCTAAATGAGATATGTAGGAAAAAAATTTTGGTCATTCTGCTTTAGGGTGTCCTTCAATTATAATTTTAGAATTCTACTGTGTCTGTCAGATTTTTAATGCCCTACTATTAAAAGAATTCCTACATGCTTCAAATTCTAATATTGTAAAGGTAGTATAACTTGACATTTTTGGAGGTATCTGCTCTAATTTCCAATTAAAATGATGAATTAAACGTATCATTAGTTTATGAAGCATTCATTTGCACAGAAAACTATCTAGGCATGCATCTGTCCATGCATACATTTACTAATTATATCATCAATTCTAAAGCCAAAAGCACAAATGGAGAGTGTTAAATATCATTTGTAAAGAGTGGCTTAGTATCATATGCAAGGGTAAGATTATGCTACTCTCAATCAATATAGACCTGAACATAATTTATTTGAGTTTATAAACTGCTCATAACTTTTGATATGGTATACAGATAGAAAATTAGAAAATTTCTTCTTTATAACTGTTTTTAGAATTAACCTTTAGGAAATCCAATCTTTCTTTTCATTAGGAAGGCCCAGGTGTAACTGCAACATCCAGCCAGTGTTGCATAGCAATGGTAGTTCCAAGTTCCAAATTGTGTATTTCCCTTAACCGATTAGTACAAATGTATGCCTCACAGTAGTGTTAATCTGTTTATTGCTTTACTAAATCCTTAAGCATTTGCCCAACTACCATAATTCTTCTGAGAAGACAAGTTCCTGCAAAGACTGCACATGGGTAACAAGTGCAGTGATCAAAAAGAAATTACATTTTAAACTGTGACATTTTAACAGATGCTACCTAAATAATCAAACCCATGAAGAACACAAGGTGCAGTTGAATGAAAAATCTTAACTAAAAACCAGGACATCCATGCCCTCCTCTCAGCTTGGCCTCACACTGGCCATAAAGCTTCAGGTGAAGAACAATTTTGACATTTCTTCACTCTGATAATGCCTGTTCTATAACCTCTCAGAGATTAATGTGGATATTTTTGAAACTGAAAAGATTCAATAGTTTAGTTCAAAAAGTATCTATTTACCACCTACTATACATTGTGCACTGGAAAATTAACAGCAAATCAGAGAGGAGGTCCCTGATCTCATGGAGATGTAGAGACCCCTCTGATAAGGTTGTTAGAAAAGAATCATCAATATATAAATAAAATGACTGCAGAAAGTGATTAACACTATAAGATCTATAAATCACATGCCAGGAGACAGGGACAGAAGGAAAGGTGTAGCTGTTTTTGATGCTGGAAAGCCAAAGGAGTCTTTCTGAGGAGGAAGCAACACTAAATTTGAAACCTGAGTGACAAAAGGGAGTTTGGGGAGGAGATGAGATTTCCTGTCAAGAGGAGCAAATACAAAGGCCTTGGGATAGATTCTAGGTGTTGGAAAGAGAGAGAGACAGTCACAGAACCAAAGCATAGTGAATTCAAGAGACAACATACCAGTTAAGGCCAGAATGGAAATCAAGATCAGGTTCGTGCAGCACCATATAGCTTAAGTTAAAAATGAGAATTTCAACCTTTGTTCAATGGAAAACTCCAGTGGGTTTGAAGCAAAGAGTTCCATATTCTCATTTATGCTTTGGGAAAGAGTGTGCTTAGCTTCCATGCAGAGAATGGCCATCAAGGAGAAAATAATACAAACAAGGAGATCAGAGTGGAAAGTATCACAGTCTTCAAGGCGAAACTTGGTGATGGCTTGGATACATGTGGTAGCAATGGACAGAGCAAAACGTGGACAGACTGAGAACATATTTTAGAGACAGAAGGAGGAGGTTGTTGTTTGAATTACTTGGAGTACTCCTCAGAGAACTTATGTGAATAAAATGAGGATGTCTGTGTAGATTCTAGAAACTCTAAACACACCCAATTATAGCTGTAAAGTTATTATTATTATCTTGATTTGTACAAAGGTAATTTATACTTGCATGCACAAATTTGTGCGCTATAATATTTTAAACTTTTCCTAGGCCCACGGGCCTCTACATTCAACTTCTTAAAATACTATTTGAAGACCCTGGTTTAGTAAATCCAGTAGGATGCCTCAAAGGATCTCACAATGTAATCTCACACATTATTTCATCCTCCACCCCTTAAAAAAGACAAATGTCAGATAGTGCACTTTGGGACAGTATGCTGAGTCATATAAATGAAATAATGAGAACCCATCAAACCTTTTCTAAAAATGTAAAACAATACCTTCTTGTTATCAAAGAGTATCTTCTGGTTTAAAATAATCATATAAATCTTGAAATAATGGAAGGGAAGTGGAAGGAGTTTCAAATGTTTGAAAAGTTAAGCATAAAGGAAAATTAAGAGATAATTATATGTGAGAGAACTTGAAGAGGAAAACCAGTCTGAATTGTGAGGTACATTGAGGTCTCTCTATAGAGTACACTGGACAATTTTTCTACTTCATGAAGAACAAAGATTATTTATTTGAAGTTATTTAAAACTAAAAGTAAATTTTATTTGTCATTTTTGGATCATCACATAATTTTGTGATGCTAGGAAACTGTATATGATCATACTTCTCAAGGACAATTTCAACTAAATGATTCTTTTGTGCAGACAATATGATTTAAGGGAGAAGAGTACTGACTCTAAGGCTGAACTTCTTGGGTTCAAATTCCAGTTCAAATACAGATTTACCATCTGTGCAACTACCAGCAAGTTGCTTAACCTCTCTGAGCCTCCCTTTCTTTCTCAGCAAAGAGGGATGTTGTGATGCTCAAATGGGTCCATTTATGTACAATACCTAACACATAATTATCATTAAAAAATAAACTGCTATGTTTACATTACACATAATAAATGACAAGTATGAAGTTTTAAGAAAGATAATTTAGTAAACATGAGAAGTATTTTAGGGCTACTTTGCATCACTTCCTTTAGAAATACTTAAATTTCAGGTCTCTGTTGTCTCTGAAAAATTGTCACATATTTCATTCTAAGAGAGACATTATGAATAAACTCAGATAAAATAGACGTGACTGACATGGTCATTATTAAATATATATGAGTATAAAATATATAGGTATAAAAGGTATTTTGGCAATTGAAAATTAATCAGTAAATTTTGCACTGAACATAAATTTATTTTTGTTTAAAAAAGACTGTAAGTATGGAATACATGTTAGGGAAAGCATATCAAGCATTTGTTACAAAGTAGCTAATGTACTTGAGCTGTTTGATTTTATTTTGAACTTAAATAGAACTCCTGAGTTTCTCAGCTTTATCATCTTGCTCAAATCATGAAAACATGTCCCATTGCCATTAATCAGCATTCTATAACTTAAGATGGATTTCTCAAAATAAATTTTAAAAATATGGCTGAAGAACATGAAAATATGTAATGATGTTCTCTATCTTGCAGAAATAAATCACCATTTGCTTCTTTTTCTGTGTGTGTCAAGCAATAAATTTCACAATCAAAATGTAATAAAGTAGAAGCCCCATGATCCATTCTCTAGCCCTCACCATTGCTTAGCTAAGGGCTCATTTTTTGGGAATGATTCATATGACAGCCAAAAACCAACAGACAAAAATCTGCTTCTTTTCAATACCTGCCAGCAATGAACAATGGAAATAGCACAGCACTGCATGAAATAGAGTATTGTGGATCTGATCACATCTTCATGCGCTTTGTTGTACTATAACAATTTAAATTTTATTCATAATAAAAATAGACATGATGAGAAAAGCCAAGCTTTGTCACTGTGTTTAGATCGTATGTACAAATAAGTGCCTTTAACCAAATGCATTTAATCAAAATTTTGTAAAACATGTAAAATATGATTTATTGATTAAATATGTTGCCTTTTTTGCAACAAATACTGATGTGTTAAGGGGTATAATCTCTTTTTATGAAATGAATTTACATTAAAATTATCACTATTTTGATGAAAGGGGTTAAACCTAGCACAGGTTTCACTTTAAGTGCAAATGTCTCATAACAATAGTATCACCTGTATTTATACACATAGCCTCCCTCTGTGACATGTTTAATTTATATCATCATCTTTAGAAAATGATATTTGAAGAGGACAGCTTTAGTAATAAAATTCATAAGAAATCAACATTGTTTTTCCTAGTTGTCAATATTAAATATAGGAACAGTTTAAGTGTTTAAAATGAAATACATTTTAAATCTGTTTACCATAATTTTTCAAAAATACTAGCAGGGTGTTGAAGTCAAAGTAATGCTTAGGAGTTGTATTGAGGCAGAATTTTAAAATAAAAACCCTGAAAACCATGGTGAAATTATATATACATTAAAACCAATCAATAAACAATAGCATTTTATAATCCATGATCTTAAAAATATTCAGGATTATGGATTTTTAGGGATAGAAGGGGCCATAAAAGAAATCTAATAAAACTTTACTTCTTTTGTGAAGATCTCCTGTTTAACAGGTAATTTTACACAGATTCCAGAGGAACTCACTCTCTCATGGGCAGATCATTCTATAATTATAACATTCCATTATTAGAAACCCTTCCTTCCATTTTGTCAAAAGCCATTTACTCATTGGTCCATTTCTCTCTTCTGGGCCATAAATAATCTAGCTATGCTCTCTCCCACATGGAAAATCTTGAAAAAAATTTAGAGCTATCCTCCCTACACTAAAGCTTTTCTTACCTAGGTCAATTATCCCCAGTTCCCTCAACCATTTCTCAAGTTACCAGGTAACAGAACACTCACTCTCTCCATTGGACCTGTGAAAGCTGTCAATATTTCTCTCATTATGTGTGGCTCAGAACAAGCCAAATATCTAAGTGTGGTTTATCATTTCCCTTAATAAATGGAAGTTAAAAGAGCTGGGTTCTGCAATGACTCCATCATTTTCAGTTGGGAATTAATTTCTTCTTGTAAAATAGAAATAATGATTTCTTATCCTTCAAAATATGCTAGCACTGCCTAGCACACAGAATTGTGGTATATATCCAATAAAAACGAATAAAACTGACAGTGCTTTGAAAATTGTAAAGCGCTATAAAAGCGTGAGGTAGATATGTTGCTATTTCAGCATTCTCTGAAACATTTATTCAGTCTTTTTCTTCATTACATCTGGTTGAATCTTCACTCTTTACTTATGAATTGTTGTTAAGTGAGATATAATAATGCTAATTATTTATTTAGTGTCTAGTAAATCTCAAGTACCATATTAGTACTTTACCTATAATATTGTATTTAACCTACAAGACCTTGTGGAGGTAGCACAAGTAACTCTATTTTACATATTAAAGTATTCCCATTCTGTACTTATTCAAGATTATATACACATTCTTTTTTTTGACATTGTAAGAAAAATATTTATATGATACACAAACATAATTTAAATTTTTCCTTCACATCATATGTAATTGTTTTAACAGAACCAAAGATGAATCTCATGAAACAATCCCAATTAATGGATTGAATAAAGCTTTGAAAACATCATAATGGGCTCTTACAATAAATACACTAAGGTATTAACTTTCCCCTATTGGTTTCAGATCACTGTTTTCTGGACCAGAGGACTCCAAGTGTTTTTGACTACAACTCATTATCTTTTAAAAATAATTGAGCCAATTTTCAATAAATGTATATATTTTTGTTTATATATATATATTTATTTTTTAATTTCAGAATATTACAGGAGTACAAATGCTTTGGTTACATAAGTTAATGTACTAATATATACATTAGTAAAATTAGTAATTTAAAAGGATAATCTAAATGTAAATGGAAATTCTAAAATTTTCTCAATGGGATGTCCTGGGTGTCTATGGATTATAGGCAACATGCTTTAAAACTTCTTTACCATTGTTGTTTAAAACAGGTTGGCAAACTGAAGTCCAAAGGTCAAATCTGGCCCATAGAATATTTTTGTACAGTCCACAAACTCATGATGTCTTTTATATTTTCAAATGGTTGATAGAAAGCAAAAGAATACTACTTTGTGACACATGAAAATTATATGAAATTAAAATTGTATTATAAAGTTTTATTGGTACACAACTCCTGTCATTTTTTTTTGTGCCTTATCTATGGTTACTTTCATACTATAACTACAGACCTATTGTTACAAATATGTAACAAAGGTTGTACGGTCTGCAAAGCCTCAAATATTTGCTCTCTGGCACTTAGAAAAAAAGCTTGTGGCCCCTGTTGTAGACCAGTAAAATCTTATTTTTATTAGAAGTATGAAGAAAGTTATTAGAAATAAGACATTTTGTCTTTAAGGAGACCGGCCCCATAGTCTTCAACTTTGGTTTCTATTTCTGTCTCTCACTAGCTACATATTCCTTGGAAACAATCTTTGATTTCTGGTCCTTTGGCTCTGCATTTGTAAAATGACATTACATTATATGAGGCTTGTATGCTCCAAAGTTCTTCAATTTTATGTTCCTGAAATGTGCCATGCATATAAAAATACATCTGAGATATATATATATATATATACACACACACACACACACACACACACACATACACACACACCACAATAAGAACCAGACATGTATGGTTCAAAGAGTCTTTCTGACTTGATGGGAAAACTAACTATAGTAATAATAAAAATAAATCTTAGCATTGATAATACAGTTGGCATCATTTAGTGTATGACTAAGAAATGCATTTTCAAAGTGTTATGTTTGAAAGAACAGAACTGTAATTTAGGAAAACAAATGCTTCAGCATAAATAAATTATGACCTCCAAGACCATAAAAATGTAAATCCAAATTTAATGAAGAATTAAATACTCTAGAATTTACCATTAGAAAACCAATTTCATCTTGAATACCATAAAGTTTATTTCACGTTTTAGAAAGTCTTACGAAACATTTCTCAAAACTCTCTAGGTTGCAAACTAGACTTATTTTACCAATTCAGTTTTCCTTTTACTCTCAAAAGTAATTAAGCTAAAATAGTCATATAAGCAAGTACATTATGAAATATACTATTAAAAGCAAGTCATTTATAAGAGACTTCTGATTTTTTTTATAAATAGAAAAAGTTTTTTGTCTTTTTAATAAGGGGGTATGCTAATTTCAACATTCTGAATTATTTTTCTGGATCAGTTTATTAATAGTGATAACAGAGATTTTAGACCTTCTGGTAGAAAGCATGTAATGGTGATTAAGAAATTTTTTCACCCAGAGAAGTTACAGCTTGTAAAAGTACTACAGGAAAAGTATGCCAAATAACAGAGCTAGATTTTCCAGATGCCTGGGAAATTCCCCCCATGTGAAAAACATTTGAAATCTAAATAAACTCCCTGAGGACAATAGGTTACCAGTTTCTCTCCTGTCTTATAGTCATTGTCCAACTAAAGTTTGTTGATGATAATGAAGAAACATAACATTCTCAGAGATTGAGACTTTGACTTTATTTCAGAAGAAAATTATTGGTGACCTAATTTCAGAAAAAAATAGTATTCATGTTCTAACAAGCACTAACATATTTAAAAACACAGAGGCAGATATTCACTGCCAATCTTGTCCCAGAAAATCTAAGCTGTGCAAATGTAACATCTATATGAAGTTTCAAAAGTGAATCTTAAAAATGAGTATACCAATGCACAAATAATTTATATCACCAACCTAAATATTCTAGGGCTTGCTGTTAAACAATTCATTGCTTCCAATCAAGCAACAGAAAAGGGAACGAGATGAGAGAGCTGATAGTCTTCAAGTTCTAGAATGAAAGCTCTTCCACTAGAATCCTTATGCACACCTGAGGGTGCATCTTTACTTGTTTTCCATTTCTATATTCCTAGCATCTAGAATCATGACTGGCATGTAGCAGGCACTCAGTCAACAGTTGTTGAATAAACTACAGGTGCAATGGGAACTGCTACAACATTAAAATCGAATAGCCTGAAAAATCTACACTATGTCAGTGTTTTGAAAGTGGCCATATTTATCATATTGCATGAAGTGATCTTTCCTGGTTTTGAAAGAAAAGTACTGCTTGAATTAATTAATTAATTAATTAATTTCTAAATCATTTTTGAGTATCAATCATTCCCAAGGTGTTCTTGGCACTGGAAATAAAACAATGAATCAAATACAGTCTCTTACCTCATGGATCTTACATTCTAGTGAAGGAAGTCAGGAATTAAATACAGAATAAAATATCACTGTAATGTAAACTATGTGGGTGATAGTGATGCATCAATGCAAGTTTATCCATTGTACAAATATATCCCTCTGGTGAGGAGTGTTAGTAGTGGGGGAGGCTGTGGGTGGATGGGGCACGGAGCATATGGGAGCTCTCTATACTTCTGCTAAATTTTGCTGTGAACCTAAACTATCTTTAAGAAATAACATCTATTAAAAATATATCATTAGGTTAGACGGTGATAAGTACACCGGAGAAAAATTAAGCAGGGTAAGGAGGATAGGAAGTGCTGGGGAACATTTAAAAGGTATATTTCGTCTTGATTATTTCTGGTTTCTTGCCCTTCTTTCCTGCCCTGTAAAATGTCTTTGATTTGAAGCACACACATAACCAAGTCAATAGCACATTTCCTTATTAATTACCAAGCCTACAATGTCTTCCCACCACGCAGTGTCACTTTGGTCCACAAGGTTCCTCCTGACCCACGACCTACCCACACCCCATTCTGGCCTCACCCACCACCCTCCCCTGCTCACTCCATCCACCCACCCTGTCCTGGAGCTGCTCCTCCAACACACCAAATACTCGCACATCTCAGGCACGTGTCTCTTGCTGTTTCTTATGCCTGGCATGTTTTGCTTACACTTAAGCCCCTCTTACAGACGGAAAATAACCACCTGGTTATTTGAATTCTATCTCCATTACTAATAGCCAAGTTGTATTACTAATACAACCTTGGCCAAGTTGTTATTCCTCCCTGTGCCTCAATTTTCTCATCTTTAAAATGGAGTTATCACCTAGCACACAAGCTGATTGTGAAAATCAAATGAGTTAATGAATACCTGGCACATGACAAAACTTAGGTAAGTGTCCCCAGGAAGGCACAAAACTTTCTTTTACCTTCTTCAGATCTTAACTCAGAGAGGCCCATTGTGATCTTCTCATTTGCTATTACAGCCTCCTACCACTCCCTACCCTCATTTCTATGTTTTGCTGTGCTTCACGGGATTTATTACCATCTAACATACTGTCTGTTTTTTCTTATTTAGTTTAAAGGCAGGATTTTTGTCTCTGTGATTGTCACGTCACCACAACAGAACAGTGGTCAGAACAGTGCCTGACCAAGGATATTAATAGATGCTCAATAAATCTATGGTCAATGAAGAAATGAGTGAAGGTGTGATTGAGCCCACTCAGCAGAGAAGACCTACGTTTACGTATATCGTTGATCCGACAATCTTAGATTCAATGATGTACTGGAAAACACTAGCAGGTTAATAGTTTTGTGGTATCTAAACAGTTGTTTCAAATTTGAAACAAATCCTTAACTCACTTATTTTATACCACGTGTTTTTTAGAAAAGCAAACATAATTGTCTCCTCTATCGTACTGAAATTTCTGGGTCTGCTTACATGTATTAAAAGTTTAACAAAATTTTAGAGGTATCAGAATTCAAAAGATATTTAAGATCTTCAGTACCAATACACTACATATACCATTTTTATATTCATCTTCTGTATTTGTATAGCACATCACAGAAATAAATATCTATTCAAGAAATTCATACAGGGAATGAAAATATCATATAGTTACATAAATTATCTAGGAATGGCTTTCTTATACTTTCTCATAATCTATGGCCGTATTTTATCAAAATGTATCTGGAAATATTTATTTAAACAAATTAAATATAAGCCAAAAATATGGTTACATAGCTTCATGGTATGTTAAAATGTTTGCTGCAACTTGCTCTGAAATTATAAA
Organism: Daubentonia madagascariensis; assembly: GCA_023783475.1. Taxonomy (NCBI): domain Eukaryota; kingdom Metazoa; phylum Chordata; class Mammalia; order Primates; family Daubentoniidae; genus Daubentonia; species Daubentonia madagascariensis. Next base: position 13,609,690 of record JAKFHU010001684.1, on the reverse strand, counting down.
ATAATAAAGGGAAGTTACCGTAGAGAAAATAATGCACAAACTTTTATAATCATTTCAAAGCTTTCACTACAATCAAAAACACTAAAAAATATATGTTTTTTTTAAAAAAACAAAATATTATCCTTCATTAGTTAAGAGTTTGAATAAATAGCTCTCAAAATATAAGGAAATAGTAGGCTATTACGTTAAATCAGCAAAAACTATAGTACAAATTTCATTTTATACTAGATACATACGGGTCACAATCAATTGTAATTATTAGTTTGGATTGCCATCAATACTTTAAAATTTAAAATTCATTGAGTTTCTAATTTTATTTAATAAAAATTATAATAATTTCTTGCTATTATTTATTATTTTGTTGATTTTTAATTTTGATTAAATAATCTTAAACCAACACACCAGCACATACATTTATCAAATTCAGGCATGAATCATACAGATGACTATCTTTAAATATTGTATTTAATTTTCTTTTGCCCTTGTCAAGCAGAACTAGTCATGTTTTCAGAATAGATTTACTTTACTCTCAAGAACACTTCTCAAAAAATTGTGAACTTCATTCCTGAATCTGCCCATTTGCCTAGCATACATTACTTTACCACACTCAGTATGATAGCCTTGCATAAAATATTTGCCTATTTTTAACCATTTTGCCAGAATATTATATCATGTAATTACAAGATTCAGAGTCAACCATACAGTTTGAAAGTATGGTTTAGTATTTAGTTTAATTCAGTTAACAAGCTGAGGATCTTTCGCAGGTAAAGCACTAAGGCAGGCATTGTGCAAATACAAAATTGAGAAAACAAAGTCTATTTTTGTGCCAAGGGAACCTGCTCTCCTACTCTGTTTTGTTAGTTAGATAATATTAGCTTTATATAAAATGCTATTGCCTATAATAGTCTAGAATAGTTTTCCCTTGAGAGTGACAATGATAACACTTATGTGGAGCTACAAATGAAAAAATGAATATAAATTTCTTGGCTCTTGGTGATAGTCAATAAATAATAGCTATTTTTAATGATGTTCAGAAGAAACTTAAAATATACTGGTCCAGATTAAGTACTTCAGAAGATTCTACAAAATAGTGAGACAAAATTTAAAGAAATATTTTATCTTAAATTGGTTAATTAGGAGACAGTAAACAAATTTCAATTATGTCACTGTTTATATAATTTGAATAGTTATTCTTTTGAAGTTATCTCCTTCATCAGGATAAGCATGAAAAAAAAAGTCAGTCTTATTGCTACAGGCATACATTATTTCTTGCCAACAAATGGAGTTCCTGCATATTCACCTTATTTATCTCTTGGGTTTTGGCAAACATAATTTTTGCTATCAAAAAAACCCCAAGATCACCAATAACTTTCATGTTGTTAAATCCACTGCTCAATTTTTGGTCCTACATCCTTCCCTCCCCTTGATGTTTTTTCTTCACTTGGATGTTAGGATATTTGTCTCTCTTGGTTTCCCCCCTGTATCTCTGCTCTTTTGCAGTCTCATTTGCTGGTAACTTTTCAGCTTCTCAAATTCCAAACAGCCTTTGGGTCTCTTCTCTTCTCTATCTCTACACTCACTAGCTTGGTTGTTCCCTCCAGTCTCATGAATTTAAATACCATGTATTTCAATGGTTCTCAAATTTATGTCTCTATTTAGACTTTTCACTTGAATCCCACACTCTGATATACAACTGCCAATTTGACATATCCATTTGTACATCTAATAAACATCTCTATCTCAGCATATTCAAAAATCAAACTCTGATTTTACACCCCTGCTGCCTTTCTCTTTTCAATAAATAACAACTCCATTCTTCATGTTGTTCAGGTCCCAAACTTTGAAATTTACCTTGACTCATCTCTTTCTCTCACCCCACATAAATTCTCCAAGTCAGCAAATATTATTGATTATACCTGTCAACACTTCTCACCTTTTCTACTGCTGGGCCCCCTGAGCCAGCCACCACTTCACCACTGTTAATTAATTTATTTTTTTTTGCAACAGCCCCCTGACTGTTCCTCTTCCTGCCATCTTTGCTGTAGGTCAGTCTTTCTCAACACAGCAGAAAGAGTGGTCAGGTTTACACGTAAGTGAGCTCATAATATTCCTCTGCTCAAAATGCTTTTCATTGTGAGTAAAAACCAAAATCTTTGCAATGGACTATAAGGTACTGCTTGATCTTCCTCATCCCTCTTACATCTTTGGCTTCATATGCTCTTTTCTCCCCTCACTCATTCTTCTCAGCGACTTTTGCCCCATTACTTCCCGCAAACACATCGGGAACACACGTGCACTTGACTCCCTGACTACAACGCATGCTTCCCTCCCTCTCCACCCGCAAGCGTTCACTCAGCTGCCATCGTCCCGAGCCAGCCTGCATGCACTTACAACCTAATCTCACGCTCCCTGCAGACCCTCTGTAGTTCTCTCTTCTGCTTTATTTTTTTCCTTAGCATGTGTCAACATCTGATGTACTGTATACGTTATTTATTCACTTTTGCGTTGTCCATCTTCTCCCACTAAAATGTTAAGCTCCACGAGGGCCAAGGTTTTTGTCCGTTTGTTTACAGACATTTCTTCAATCAACACTGGTACCCAAACTTAAGGAGACACCAAAAAATATTTGTTATCAGTGAATAAATAAGTAAAAGTTTATAACTTGTGTAGTTATTTAACAAAATATGTCTCGATTCCTGCTTTGTGTCTTTACCACTCCTGTTTCTCTAGGTCTGGAATATTTCTTGCTCTTGGCTGACTTTAAACTCCACTGCAGTGACTTTGATCTTTCAATTTAATGACAGGCCCATCAAATTCCAACTGTATATAGATTCTGGTTTCTAGATTCCCTGCATCTTGGCCCCACCCCCTTGGCAGGTGAGACAGACTGTTTGCTCTGCTAGCCTTGTCTGAAGTCACTTGCTCTACTACCACCAAGTGTCTGCCACTCATTTCTCAACACCAGGTCATGCCAGTTTGGCTGGGCTTTTCCCCATCACCTTTTATGGATTTGTCTCTCTTGCATCTGGATGCACCCAAAAGATAGTATCTGCCTCACTCCAAAAGGCATGTCTGATTCCATTTCTCTGCCCTCCCTAGCCTGCTTCATACCATCGCAATCTTCTCCAGTTATGTCACAAGATAGGACAAGTACTCAGAGTGCCTGACTCCTGCTTTTGTGATCGTTTGCTTTCTCAGGTATAAACATTTCAGGTAAATGTAAATCTTGGCCCGAATGATGAAAGAGTGAATTTCTGGCACTCAATATCCAATCCATGTTACCAGGAAAAGGAAAATGTGAGGTCTCTAGGGTCAGGGTGGCTGTGACTAGACTGTTCTAAGAGTCTGGCAGTCTCCCATGAAGGACCCTAATGATAGCTTGTCTTGGCCCTCCTCATCTTAGGAGAGAAAGAAAATAGTTCCCCCTTTTAGGATGGTAAGAAGAAAATGTCACTAGGGGATGTACTTGGAACCACCCTTTACTATGTACCTTTATCTCTTAGGATTTAGAAATGAAAATGTTTTTGTTTTGTTTTGTTTCATTTTGTTTTGTTTGCAAAGACCAGGTCTTATGAGAAAAACATGGATACAAACAAGTTTCATTAAATCTGTAGAGTGCTATAATAGAAGTGTGCACAAGAAATATACAGTATGTTGGCATGTGCAAAGCTAAGGAGGCTAGCAAAAACCTGGTATTTCTGGGTTCAACATGTCTGACATAGAGTGAATATGGGGAAGAGATTAGGGATAATACAAAAGAGGCAAATCTGATTAGGGAATTTATAGATAGAGTAGCCAAAATGGCTCCTAAGTATATCATGGGATGTACAAATTCCTTAGTAATTCTATAAATGCAAGTGAAATCACAATGTGATGTCATACAGCACCCATTCAATTAACAGAATTTGGAAGGTAAGTCAGTCCAAGTGTTGGTGACATGGAAAACCAGGAACCCTCGTGCATTGCTAATGCATAGAGCCATCTGGAAATAAATCTGGCTGTAGTGAATGAACTAGGTATGCATGTGGCATGTCATTGGAATGGAATCTCTGGTAGAGTGTTTTTGCTTCACAGGCTCAGGAAATGACTAAAGAGGACAATAGTTGGTTGAATGTGTGAGCTATGGCTGTAAAACAATAAAACTAGTGTCTGTATATCACCAAAACTGCTTCTGGGAAGGATTTATAAGATTTACTTGCATAGGCAACTGAGACTCCACTTTCTTACCTCATTTGCATCTGATATTGTGCTTTGCTACCACACTCATCTCACATTGTAGCAGTCCCTGTCGTATTTTTCCCCATTTACTTATTTCCCACTGGTTCTTTATGTTTTATTGTGTCACTGTAGTGTTTACTCTATCATACTTACATTAAAATTTTAGACCATCAGTTTTTAATAGTTTGTTTCATATACATTTTTCCATTGCAATCCTGATTAATATTATTATTACAGTAATTCTTTGTTTTCAAAAGTCAATTAGAAAAATAATATACCATTCCTACTTTATAATATTAAAGCTGCTTCTGTGATTTCTACCCATCTGAATCATAGTCCAGAAGGGTAATTTGGATTCAATCAGCACAAGGAGTAGGTGGAAAATTTTAATCAGGAAAATTTTCCTGAGAGAGGTGAGTTAGGGACAAATGTTTATGAAAGGGGAGAGCCTTCCAATTGATGGGAAACTAGAAGCCATGAAAATAAGTAGCATGGAACAGTGGAAAGTTGGCTGGATTTAGCTGGAGGGGAGAGTCAGTCTGTAGTGGGAAAAGATAAAATTGGAGAGGTACAAAAGTGCTAGTTGACAGGGGACCTTGAATTGTAGGCCAAGAGTTTAGACTTGATATGGTAGGAGTAGCTCATTCCTGAACAGGAAGGTGATGTGATAAAAATGGCATTTGCAGAAGATTATTTTAGCAGTTTACAAAAAATAATTTTAGCAAAAAGAGACTGGAATTACGATAACTAGCAAGGAAGTTATTGTAATCCCTGTGTGAACAGACTAGGCCTAAAGTAATAGAAAAAGGGAGAAAGTGATAAATGTGTCAGACGTCACAAAGCAAAAGGGTTTCAAAGCTTGGTTCCTGGGCTGCCTATTTAAGAATTACCTGGGATGCTCGTTTAAAATTCACATTCCTGTACTACATGCCAAAACTTTTCAATGTGATTCTTTTAGGTTGAGGGCTGGGAGTGGCATTTTAACAAGTGTTCTATGTGATTTTTTTTCACATAAAAGTTTGCGAATTTCTCCTCTAGAGGAAGAATTAAGAAAATATAGTGATTTGACTTTACAGTGAAGGAGAGAGAAAAGGATACAATGATCACATGCCAGCCAATGCAGGGCTCAGGAAAGATGATAGATCAATTAATAAAATATTTTAAGTAGATTTCATTTTTAGAGCAGTTTTAGGTTTACAACAAAATTGAGCAGAAGGTACAAAGATTTCCCATTTGCCCCCTCCTCCACACATGCACAGCCTCCCCCACTGTCAACATCCCTCACCAGAGCAGAACATTTGTCCCAACTGATGAACCATTGTGTATTATTATCACCTAGAGTCCATAGTTTACATTAGAATTCAGTGTTGGTGTTGTATATTCTCTGGGTTTGGAAAAATCTGTATAATGTGCATCTACCACTATAATATCATACAGAGTAATTTCACTGCCCTAAAAATGCTCTGGGTTCCACCTATGTATCCCTCCCTCCTCTCACCCCTGAGCAACCCTTGCTCTTTTCACTGTCTCTATAGTTTCTCCTATTCCTGAATGTCATATAGTTAGAATAATATGGTATGTAGTCTTTTCAGAGTGGCTTCTTTCACTTAATAAAATATATTTAAGTTTCCCCCATGTCTTTTCATAGCTCATTTCTTTTCAGTGTTTAATAATATTCTATTGTCTGGATTTATTTATCCATTGGTAAAGAAATTTATTTATTCACTTCCTGATTGACATCTAGGCTGCTTTCAAGTTTTGGCTCTTATGAATAAAGCTGCTATAGATATCTGTGCACAGGTCTTTGTATAACACAAGTTTTCAACTTCTGTGAGTAAATACCAAAGAGTGTGATTGCTGGATCACATGGTGAGAGTATATTTACTTTTGTAAGAAACTACCTAACTGTCCTCCAAGGTAGCTGCACCATTTTGTATTCCCACCAGCAATGAATGACAATTAATAGGAATTTGAAATACAGAAACTGAGCAACTGTGGCAGAAAAGATGCCAAATTGTGTGGTTAACATGTTAGGATTAAAATAAAGAGAAAATCCTCACAGAAATGTACTTGAGACATTAAGAAGGTTAGTGGGAACTATGTATTAAAACAAATAAGTGGAAAATATTGTGCTATTGATGACATCTGAAACCATTATATACTGTATGTTACTTTAAACAAAAAAGTAGACTCCAAGACATAGATATCCCCAAATTTAAGTGGTGGAAAGAACAAAATTTAGCAGAGAAGGAAGACTAGCAAGTAGAGATGTAGAAAAGAATCTGACTGCCCTTTGAGGAAAGTCTGGGAAGGGGAAACATTTAAAATAACTAAAAAGGAGAAGAGGGCTTTGTCAAGTGTACCCTTTCCATGGTCTTTGGATTTAATGTCTTAAGACCTACTTGTTTGTTTCCCAAACTTAACTTGGGACAAGGATCATTTGGTGTATTTTTAAAAGACTCAGACTCCCAGGCCCCAGTCCAGAACTAAGACAGAATATCTAAGTGGAGAAAAGCTCAGGAGTCAGAATTTGGCAAGTTTCTCAGATGATTTTATGATTGCTCAGAGGCTAATTGTTTCTTATTGAGATTAGCAATTCCCAAACCATCCACAGAGGGAAGGTGGTATATGTTAAGATAATTCAGGTGTAAAATATGGACTTGTTTCCAGTCACGGCTAACTAAAATTACGTAAGGTGCAGATGGCAGCACTCTTTTAGATTAAAATAGAGCAGTGGTTCTTAATGCAAGGTGATTTTGTCTATCTGGGACATTTTGTAACATCTGGAGACAATTTTTATTGTTCCAAATTGGGGGAGGAGAGTGCCACTGGTGTACAGAAGGTACAGAGCAGTGATACTACTAAACATCCTACAATGCAAAAGAGAGTCCTCATCTCTCTTCACAGTGAAGAGTTATTGGCCCAACCTGTCTATAATGGTAAGACTGAGAAAACACAAAAAGAAGAATAATAGTTAAATGCAATATATTAATCAGGTATGGATTATAGTTTAAAATTTAAAATAACAGCAAGAGCAGCTAGAAAAGATATTCTCAGAACACTTGTGAGAAATTAATGCATTAGGTAACTAGTTATCCCAAAGAATTATTGTTATTTTCCTAAGGTGTGTAACATTTGAAGTTACAAAAATGAATGTTTTTATTAGGAAAGGCATGCTGAATTCTGCAAATAAATTTTGAATGATGGAGCAAAGAAAAAATGTGCACACCTATGCATATGTATCTATATGGAGAAGCAAGATATGTATGATAAAATATTAACAACTTTTAACACAGCAAGACACCCCCATCTCTAAAAAATAAAAATTAAAAAGGCAAAATTATATTACGGGTATAAGCATACAGTTTGGTAGAAGGAATAAGTCCTAATATTTGATAGCAGAGTAGGGTGACTATAGTTGACAGCAATATATAGTATTTTTCAAAACAGCTAGAAGAGAGGACTTGAAATGGACCCAACACATAGAAATGATACTCAGATGATGGATACCCTAAATATCCTGACTTGATCATTACATTTTCTATGCATGTAACAAAATTCACATGTACCCCATAAATAGGTACAAATATAATGTAGAAAAAAGTTAGGAAGAGGTATACAAATGTTAATTTACTATTCTTTGAATTTTTTTGGTACATTTCAGTATGTTTGAAATTTGTAAATTAAAATGTCATATAGCCAAAGCAAACTTAAGCAAAAAGAACAAATTGGGAGGCATCAGTTTACCAGACGTAAAGCTATGCTACAAGGTTATAGTAACCAAAACAGCATGGTACTGGCACAAGAATAGAGACGTAGACCAATGGATCAGAACAGAGAACCCAGATATAAAACCATCACATATTGCCATCTGATCTTTGACAAAGTAGAAAAAAACATACACTGGGGAAAAGAATCCATATTCAGTAAATAGTGCTGGGAAAATTGGATAGCCTCATGTGAAAGACTGAAACAGGATCTGCACCTGTCACCTCTCACAAAAATCAACTTACGATGGATAACAGACATAAACCTAAGGCATGAAACCATAAGAATTCTAGAAAAAAATGTTGAAAAAACTCTTATAGACATAAGCTTAGGCAAAGAATTTATGAAGAAGACCACAAAAGCAATCACAGCAACAACAAAAATAAATAAATGGGCCCTGATCAAATTAAAAAGCTTCTGTACAGCCAAGGAAAGAATCATTAGAGCAAACAGACAACCTACAGAATGGGAGAAAATGTTTGCATGCTATATATCCTATAAAGGGCTGATAACTAGAATCTATAAAGAACTCAAGAAAATCAGCAAGGAAAAAATCAAACAACCCCATTAAAAAGTGGGCAAAAGACACAAACAGAAATTTTTCAAAAGAAGATAGACTAATGGCTAACAAAAATATGAAAAAATGCTCAACATCTCTAATCATCAGGGAAATGCAAATCAAAACCACAACGAGATATCACTTAACTCCAGTGAGAATTTTTTTTATCAAAAAGACCACTAACAAAAAATATTGGAGTGGATGCAGACAGGAGGAACACTCATACATTGCTGGTGGAACTGAAAACTAGTACAACCTATAGTCACCCTACTCTGCTATCAAACTTTAGAACTCATTCCTTCTATCAAACTGTATGCTTGTACCCAGTAATATAATTTTGCTTTTTTAATTTTTATTTTTTAGAGATGGGGAGTGTCTTGCTATGTTAAAAGTTGTTAATATTTTATCACACATGTCTTGCCTCTCCATATAGATATATATGCATAGGTATGTACATTTTTTCTTTGCTCCATCATTCAAAATTAATTTGTGGAATTCAACTAATACAAACTCTATGGAAAGCAGTACGGAGAGACCTCAAAGAACTAAAAGTAGAACTATCATTTGATCCAGCAATCACACTACTAGGTATCTACCCAAAGGAAAAAAAAGACATTCTATACAAAAGACACCTGCACTAGAATGTTTATAGCAGCACAATTCACAATTGCAAAGATGTGGAAACAACCCAAGTGCCCATCAATACATGAGTGGATTAATAAAATGTGGTATATGTATACCATGGAGTACTACACAGCCCTAAAAAGATGAACTAATACCTCTTGCGTTAAGCTGGATGGAGCTGGAGACCATTCTTCTAAGTGAAGTAGCACAAGAATGGAAAAACAAACACCACATGTACTCACCACTAAAATGGAACTAATTGATCAACACTTATGTGCACATATGGAAATAACATTCATCGGAAATCAAGCAGGTGCTGGAGGGAGGAGGGAATGGTTAAATTCGCACCTAACAGGTACAATGCACACTATCTGGGGGATCAGCACAATTATAACTTTGACACAAACAGTACAAAAGCAATTTAAGTAACCAATACTTTTGTACCCCCATAATATTCTGAAATTCAAAAAGAAAAAAAAATGTTGTGGAAAGTGCCATTATAGGTATTTTAACAATATATGGTTTGGATGTGGAGAGATTGGTTCCTTATGCTTGATTGATTTTGACTTCCATCTTTATTGTGCTTTAGGCCATTCTCACGACTTCTTGGTCTTTACAGACTCTGAGATGTGTTTCCTGACAGGACCAGAAGTGCAGGCAGTGGACACATGACTCAGTGAAGAATCTGACAGCTGGCCAGTCTCCCTCCTTTATTTCACTTCTTTTCCCTCTATCTTTTATCTAGATGGCTTTTGCTCTCTGGGGGCAAAAATTCCAGCCTGCCTCATTCTCTTTCACTTGTCCCTGCTGGGTCTAATTACCTGTGTGGTACCTGTGAATGGGAAACTACCCAGTGGCTTTCAAAAACTGTCCCTTTAGGCACACAAAATAGGAAAAGAGATTAAAAGAAAAATACACCGTTTTGCTTTCACTTGAACTATCTAAACCCTACCATAGCCACTTTCTAATCATGGTATGATAGCTCGAGTGCCTGAATGCCTACTGTGGTGAAGTTGTAATCTCTCGCACCCTCTCCTTACCCTGCCATACATTCCAGGGTAATGAAAGATTTTGCTCAAGCATGCCTTTCATCTTTGGACAGTTTATAAGCCATTGCCACTTTTATTAAAAACATTATTGCGTTTTCTCTCTTGCTAAACATTTAAAAATATCTTTTCTGTGTTTCATAGTGCCTTGCCTGCTGGGGAGCTCTGTAGATACTTGATGAATTATTAGAGCACGGGTTTTAAATATGGTATTTTCGACAACTGGTCAACATATTCAAATATTACTGAAAGGTTAGTATGGGGGGGAAGGAATTCATAGGTCAAGAGTAATGTCTAAGAAGAGTCTAATTAAAGTCAGTTTCATACACCAAAAAATAGGTCAATAGATACAGTGATATACTTTCATTGAATTTACTTTCTTGACTTTCATGTAGGTGGCTATATATTGGTTATTGTTTACAGTCATGGAGAAATACTGTCATCTGATTTTTGAGTTAAAATTAAAATAAAATACATTTCTACAAAATAGAAATTGTAGTGGTTGCTTAACAAAAATGGTTCTGATGATGACAAGATTATGGCTATGTTGTATTCTTCTAACCAGAACTAAGGGCTTTGTAAATGTTATTTCTCACACTTTTAATTTTTTAGAGATCTGAAACACAGGTGGAATGAATAGAAGTGTCCTTGGACTGATTTTTAATTCTGCCATTATGATGTTGTAGAAAACTGTCTTAAACACATAGGATGACTTTTGGCTTTATTTTAAATGAGTTTTAGTAGAACCTGAAGCACTTTATTACCACTTTAAAAAAGGCCATGTTCTTTTCTTACGTCTGTACACATATACTTTTAAAATAGCCGTATAAATGAATACTTAGTATCTAAGTGAATATTTCCAAAATTTAATTTTTTTTCTGTATAGAAATCAAACTACTTCTCAGAAGTTTTACAATGATATATTAACACCAACTTTTCAAATGAAGATTGATTCTGCCAATAAAAATTTCCTAGTTCTAATTTGAAGACCTATTTCCCTTAGGAGAGCTTCACAAATATGTTCACTACCTTAGATCATAAAGGCTTATCATTTTTAAACTGATCATTTTGCAAATGATTCATGTTCTAGAATAATATGCATATGTATTATACTAATAATTATTTTGAATAATTTTTCCAAAAAACCAATTGAAATAGTTTTCTAATCAAGATTTTATTTTTATACTATGATAATTATGACAATTTAAGTTGTACATGGTCAAAATATTCAATTTAATGATAGTCTTTTGGAGTTCATAATGCTGTGATAAGTTAAAAAAAAGTTTTCACAAAGTGGTATGTAGTTATTTATAACAAAAGTGTTTGTGTGTATATAGCTTTATAGATAGGTAAATAGATACAAGGAAAGATAGACAGCTAGAAGCCTGAAAAGTAATATACCCAAAATGTTAATAGTATTTATATCTGGCGGTTGAAAATACAGAAGGGTTGGGGGAAGAGGCAGTAAGTTTTTCTTGTGTTTAGTTTTATTTTCCAAGTATTTCAATAACTTACATTAAATGGTATTCAGGAAAAAAGCATTATACCCTTTTTTCCTTTTTAATATGTGTATATGTGCCTTTAAAATCCAGCGAACACTTGATCTGCTTGATATAAGGGTTCTGTAGAGAATCTAAACTTCTGTAAAATGTCAGCATATTTGTTGGACTGAAAACATTTCTGATGACAGTCAAAGTCATGTATTATCCTGCATGCAGCACACTCTAAATTGTCCTTTCAAGGCACTGCACCAAATAATGATGACATGATAGGTAAATAAATGACTATTTTTCACTAAATTAATTAAGGAATTTAACTTGTAACCTGACTGTGAGATTCAGGATTGTGACAAAGTGTGACATGTGACACATTAAAGAATTTCAATAATCTCAACTACAGACAATAAAGGCAACACATTGTTATTGGTAATAATATCCCGGAACCCTTGTAGAGGAGATAGGATCAGAGAATATTAGCAAGTAGGTGAGTTAATAGTGAGCCACCATAAGCAGAAGCAGAACAATCACTTTAAAGACTTACTAAGGTATAATAACGTAGGTAGCATATAACATTCAAATATCAAGGAAGAAAAATAGATTCCCCACTCACCTGAACCACATCAATTAGGAATGAACAGGATAATTTTGAACAAAGACATTGAATGAACTGTGAGCCTTAAAACCAAATGTCATATTGTAATATGAATGGGTAAGATGCTGTATGTGGGAGAGCACACACATGCATTCAGGTGAAATAAAGTACTAGCTCTACTATTTTTGTTACGTTGTGACATACATAGAAAACATGAAACATCTTTGATAATGGCTATAGTGACAATAAATTGTGTTATTATTAAAATGCAGACCTTTATTTAACTCCTTCTACATATGAGGTCTTATCATATGGCTGCATGCAGAAATGATGCCAAGTTTCCCTTCCAAATATTCACAGTATTTTTTGGAGGGGGCAGACAAGGAAATAAAACAGTGGAATAAGGGCCACAATAAAGGTGTGTATAAGTGATTTGGAGGAAGAGGACTAAGGAACAAATTCTAATTGGGATATGGAGAAGGTATCCCTTTGGAGGTAATGTTGATGCTGGACTTTGAATAATAAACAATTTTCTCTCTCCATTGAAAACTCTCTCTAGCAGTCATTTGGCTGATGTTGCATGGTAAAATTCTCAGCAACAGTTACTAGTGAGTTACTATTTTACTCTTTTGTATGCATATGACAAAACTAATGTTTGTATGCCTCTTCCCATTTCCAAAGACGCAGAAGCCAGGAGACTTAGAAGCAGAATTCTAAATTTCCTTTCCAAAATAGGCCTGGTTATGACTAAATTATAATGCATTTAAGTCCGAAAAGTTTAATCGGAAAAATAACACCAGTTGGGTCTAAATATTGACATTCCACTGCTTTAATAACACTCAAACAACATACTATAGCACAATATTTGGCCAATAATCTTGTCAAATCTCTGTTAATGTCTTGTTTCTAATGTTTTATATTCTAGGATACTTGAGAAGGTAACCCTAAAAAGTCTTTTCAAAAGAAAGTAAAATGTCTGTGATATTTTAGTATAAGCATTCATGAATCATGAACTTATTTCTTTTATTACTTACATCTAATAAAGGTGACAAAATACAGAGTAAGAAGAAGCTTATGAGGACCAACTAGAAGTAAATACTTGTTCAGACTCATAAGGACATTAAGACCCAGAGAGAATTTCAATAAATTGTTCACTAGACATAGCATTAGCTACATATTCACTTGGGTTCAGCACTTCAACAACACTTGGATACTTCAATACCCCATTTTCAATAATAGACAGAACAACTAGTCAGAAAATCAATAAGGAAATAAAAAATGTGAATGGCAATATACACCCACAAGACCTAACAGACATCTATAGAACACTCAACTCAACAACAGCAGAACATATATTCTTCCTAAGTGCACATGGAACAGTCTCCAGAATAGGCCATATCCTAGGGCCATAAAAAAATTTTTAAAAGGATAGAAATAATACAAAGTATGTTCACCAACCATAATGGAATAAAATATAAAACAATAACAGAAAAGAATTTGAGAAACTCACAAATACATGAAAATTATATAACACACTCCTAAATAACCAGTGGATAAAAGAAGAAATCACAAGGAAAATCAGAAAATACTTTGAGAGAAATAAAAATGAAGACACAACATACCAAAATTTGGGGGATGCAGCTAAAGGAATGCTCAGAGGGAAATTTGTAGCTGTAAATTTTATTATTAAATAAGAAGGATCTCAGATTAATGACCTGAACTTCTACCTAAGACACTGAAAACAGCAAAGGAAAATAAACTTAAAGCAAGCAGAAGAAATAAAATAATAAAGACTAAAATGTAAAGTATTGAAAAGGGAAGAGAAAATTAATAGAGAAAATCAATAAAACCAAGAGCTAACTCTTTAAAAAGATCAACACAGCTGCTAAACCTTTAACTAGATTGAGAGGGACAGAGAAAAAGAAAGAGAGAGAGAAAAGAGAGTACAAGCGGGCGTTATAATTACTACTAGAATCCGAAATCTAAGCAGGGAAAGTGCTAACAACCTTACTGAAATAAAAAACATTTTTAAGGAATGCACTGAACAATTGTCAAAATATTATATAACTTAGATGAAATGGACAAATTCCTAACAAGACAAACCACGAAAACTGACTAAATAAAAAACAGACAATTGAACAGATCTATAACAGGCAAAGAGATTGAATTAGTAATCCAAAAGTATCCAAAAAGAATTCCAAGTCCAGATGGCTTCACCGGTGAATTCTACCAAACATTTAAAGAAAAATTAACACCATTCTTCGTAAAATCTTATAAAAAACAGAAGGGAGGGAACACTTTCCAACTCATTCTATGAGGTCAGTATAACCCTGATACCCCCAAACCAGACAAAGATATTATAAGAAAAGAAAACCACTAACAAATATCTCTCATGAAAGCAGATTCCAAAATCTTCAATAGAATACAAGCAAAATGAGTCCAGCAACATACAAAAAATAATTATGCACCATGACCAAATGGGATTTATCTCAGGAATACAGGTTGGTTTGATATTTAAAAATCAATTAATACAATACACTATATGAATAGAATAAAAAACAGGAATTACATGATCACCTCTATAGATATGGAAAAAAACTGGAAAAAATTCATCACTGTTTTATGATTAAAAAACAAACCAAAACAAAAAAAGAATGAAAAGGAGCTTCCTCAAAGTGGTGAAGGACATCTATAAAAACCTATAGCTAGCATCATGATTAATGATGAAAGACTGGATACTTTTCTCTCAAGATCAGAAACAAGAATAGAATGTCTTCTTTCATCACTTCTATTAAACATTGTACTGGAGATTTAGCTAGTGCATTTAGACAAGAAAAATAAATAATATATATCCAAACTGGAAATGTAAAACTATCCTATTTACAAATGGTATGATCTTATATATAGAAAATCCTAAGTAATCCTACTAAAAAACTATTAGAAGTAAATGAGTTCCACAAGATTGCAGAGTAGATTGATATACAAAAATCAATTGTATTTCTACACAATTGTAATGAATAATCCGAAAATGAAATATAAAAAATAATTCCATTTACAACAGCATTGAAAAGAATAAAATATTTAGGAATACATTTAACAAAATGAATGCAAAACTTATACTCTGAATATTACAAAACATTGTTAAAAGAAATTAAAGAAGCTTTAAATAAATAGGAAAACATCTCATAGATCTGAAGACCTACTATTGTTAAGAAGATAATAATAATAATACTTCCCTAATTGATCTACAGATTCAACCTAATCTCTATCAGAATACCAGCCAGCTTCTTTTTAGAAATTAATGAGCTTATTTTACAATGTATTTGAATTACAAGGGAGTAAGAATAGCTAAAACAATCTTGCAAAAGAATAAAGTTGGGACACTTACATTTCCCAGTTTCAAACCTTACTTCAAAGCAACAGTAATCAAGACAGCATGTTTCTGACATAAGATAGATAGTTTGATGAATAAAAGTGAGAGCCCAGAAATAAACCTGTATATCTATGGACAACTGATTTTCAACAAGGGTGCCAAGACCATTCAGTGGGGAAAGAATAGTCTTTCCAATAAATGGTGCAGAGACAACTGTATATCCACATGCAAAAGAATGAAGTTGGACCCTTATCTCACACCATATACAAAAATTAATTCAAAATGAATCAAATATAAGAACTAAAACTATAAAACTCTTATAAGAAAGCATACAGTTGAATGCATGTGACTTTGGCTTTTACCACGGATTCTTAGATATGACACCAAATGCATGAGCAACAATAGAAAAAAAATAGATAAATAGGACTTCATCAAAATTATTATTATAATACTCCATAGGACACTATTAAGTATGTGAAAAGACAACCCACGGAATGGAAGAAAATAGATGTAAATTATATATCTGATAAGGGACCTGTATTTAGAATATATAAATAACTCTTACAACTCAATAATAAAGAGATAAATAACCCAATTAATACACGGACTAAGAGTTTGAATAGACATTTCTCCAAAAAGGATATACAAATGTCCATTAAGGACATAAAAAGATGCTCGTCATCATTAGTCATCAGGGAAATGCAAATAAAAACCACAATAACAATTTACACTCACTAGGATGGCTATAATAAAAAATTAAAGACAAAAACAAATGTTGGTGAGGATATAGAGAAATTGGATCCCTTATACATTGCTAGTAGGAATGTAAAATGTTGCACTTTGGAAAACACTCTGGCAGGTCCTCAAAAAGTTAAGAATAAAGTAATCATTCGATCCAGCAACACACTCCCAAGAGAAATCAAAACGTATGTCCACATAAAAACTTGTGCATAAATGTTCATAGTATCTATACCCATAACACACAAAAGGTAGAAATAACCCAAATGTCTATCAACTGATGAATGAATAAACAAAATTTGGTATATCCATACAATGGAATGTGATTTGGCCATAAAAAGGAACAAAGTAAGGATACTGTAGCACATACCCTTGCTACAACATGGATGAACCTTGAAAACATTACACGAGTTTAAAAAGGCTAGTCAGAAAAAAACCTGTGTATTATATGATTACATTTATATGAAGTGTCCAGAATAGGTAGACCCGTAGAGACAGAAAGTAGATTAGTATTTGTTTAGGGTTGGAGGCGGGGGAGATGGTGATTGGAGAGTCAATAGCTACAAGGTACAAGATTTCTTTCTTTCTTTTTTTTTCTTTTAGAGACAGTCTCACTATGTTGCCCAGGCTGGGGTGCAGTGGCTATTCACAGGTGTAACATGTCACACCACAGCCCCAAACATCTGGCCTGAAGCCATTGTCCTGCTTTAGCTTTCCAGGTAGATGGGACTAGAGGCGCACCACCACCGCACCCAGCAGGATTTCTTTTTGAAGTGATGAAATGTTCTAAAATTGAGTGTGGTGAAAGTTGCACATAACTGTGAGTGTATTCAAACCATTGAATCATACATTTCTAACGGGTGACTTGCAAGGTATGCAAATTATATATCAAAAAAGCTAATACAAATGAGATTTGAGACCTCAACCAGACATATGGAAATTATGATTTAAATAAAATAATTTTGCTTTACAGTTTTATATTGCTTCATGCATTTCAAATATATTATCTGATTTGATCTCAGAGACAACCATGAGGGAAAAAAAACAACATAAACTGCATAAAGTAGTTTAGACATCTCCCAGTGATAGCTCAACCTTGTGCTGAGCTTTACTTTAGAATATCAATAATATAAATTGATATTCTTTTAAATGTCAAAGGCTCATTCAGATTTAATTTGCCTATATAGCTGACAGTAATTAAGCAGCCCATACGTTTCTGACTATGTTTCTAATTTTAGCAAACTCTCTCTGTTCTTGTGTTTGTTTGTTTTAAAATAACTGTGAAAGGAAGACAAAAAAGAGATTTTTATTTCCACAAAATCAAATTTTTGGTTCCTTTAAGTTTCTAATCATTTTAAGGCAACACTTCCCATAGTTTTTTACCTATTAAATTTTTAGTGAGTATTATTCATTTCATCTCTGTACAATTCAACCATGTGAATAGGATGTCTGTTTTTATTACAAGTATTGCCTTTTTTATCTTAATGAAAGACAGAGTAATATAAAAACTAATGATGATTTCTAATGAAAGATATCTGATTTAAAAAAATAAACTTCTGGAAAAATAAAAGAAGGGCACGGTGTGTCCTTTGTGCACATCTGGGAAGACGATGTAAAGTACAATATATGTGACCCGTTTTTCCAATAATTACAAATCATGGCATATGTCTTTCCAAAAGAAAGGATCTAACTGCCATTTTAAGCATTCTTCTGGCCTTGCTGAGTTAATTCAATTACACGAAAAATCCCATCAAAGCTAATTTTGATCAGAGCATCCTGCTACTAGATCTTCCTTTTGCTGAGTTTCTTTCCTTTGAACTGCAAGGCTACTAAATAAAAGTTGTAATATCCCATCAAACTTTTCAGCTTTTGTGCCTGCATAATACTCTCTTCTTGCCAGAAAGTCATGGAGGAAAGAAGAAATAAATTTCTGCACCATACCTAGGCAAATTTATTTTACTGTTCTGTTCTCCCACCTTTCTTTATTGTTTAATTTATCAACTGAAAAAGATTTATAGGGGGTTATTGCTTAGAAATGTGGTAGATTAATTTCATATATACAAATGTTTTAAATTCTCTGACACAGAATATAACTATAATATTATACACATATTGAAGGGAAATGAAGCTACTTTTAAATTTGTGATTTATTGACAATTATAGTATAGAAAGTATAGTATAGTATAGAAAGAGTTAAGGATCAATATTAACTTTTAAAAATTGTACATATATATAACACTCTTTAGTGATTAATAGGCAATTTATTGCCAACAAACTATTTTTTAATAGTATCTATGCATAATCTAAAAATGTGAGACCACAGCAAAAGTGCACTGAGGTAATGTAGTTAATGGGATGCATTTTTAATGTTCAGAGTACAGAATTCACTCATTTCTTCATCCTCCAAATATTTATTTAGTGAATATTAGATATGATGTATTGTTCTGAGTCCTTGAGACAGATTGCTAAGGAGTTAGTTGGAGAGAGAGACAAATTACTATAATGTGGGAAATGCTATAATAGATTTATGACTAAATTAGAAGAAGAATAAAAATTAATTCTGACTAGTCTAATCAAAAAATTAATTTCACAGAGGAGAATACACACACACAGACACATACACAAATAATTTCCCAGCATGGAAAACCAAACTTGCAGTAGTCATGAGAGTGCTTGCTATATTATAGAAAGATAGGACACTCAGTATGGTTGTATACGATGGTGCTTTCCTGCTCAATTCCTCAGTCCAAGAATGTGGACATGGAGGTGCTGGGGCTAAACTCAGAGAGCCCTGTTATACCAGCTAAATAATTTTTATTTATTCTATAGTCAATAGGAAGCTAATAGAAGTTTAATCAGAATGCTATGGTGACAGTGAGGATGTACTAGAAGCTAGTTTCTGAAGGAATGGACAAGAAGTTATTGCAATAGTCTAGGAAAGGCACTAAACTACCACTATTGTGGCTTCCATTTCTAATACTATTAATGCTACTACTATTACTACTACTACTACTACTACTACAACTAGCTAGAATTTATCAAGTACTTGCCATGTACCAGGATCTCTTCTAAACTTAACATGTTCTGTCAGACTTAATCCTCACCACAACCCAGTGTGGCAAGGAGAATGACAAGAGACGGAACTTTTTATTTTCCCCAGAGTTTTCTACATTCTGTACTTGCCACTTGATCTCATCAGGATGTCCAGGCCCTTGCCTTCTTCATATTATCTCTATCAACTTCCTCCTGACCTTTTCTGCTTCTCTGCCTTCGAAAGGCTTGATTTACCATCTGAACTTCTCTCACAGCAGTATCCTTGATTACTTTGCATCCCTATCATTCCACTAGCATTGCCCAGCAGAATTCCAATCCTAGATCAGTTCCATAACCCACATCATCTTTGCTGTGCAGTTATACAGCTGAGTACCTCTGGATTATATCACTCCAATATATTGAGTGACACCATAACAATTCAAGCATAGCAGGGCTCTTGGCACCATTGACCAACCTTTTAAAAATTTGTCATCAGCTCTGCCTCTTACTTTCTTGTGTGTCTATTTTGACACATTTGCCACAATCCACGAGTCACCTACTCCAATAAGTAGTGGGCAGCCCTGCAACAGAATGAAATTAGTAATCTAATCATGTTGATCCTCTGCTTAAAGATTTTGGAAACAATAATAATTATAAGACATCAAGTTTAGAGGTGTAGATTTTGGAGTCCTTAGCATATAGATCGTAGAAACCATGTGAGTGACTGAAATTACCATTTTAATTTTCATAAATACTACCAACTATCAGAGGTTCATCTTTAATTTTTAATTTTTATTTATGATTGAGAATAATTACATATACTTATGAGGTACAATGTGATGTTTTGATACACATATACATTTTGTAATGATTAAATCAGGGTAATTAGCATATCTATCACCTTAAACACTTATAATTTCTTTGTAATGAGAATATTCAAAAACCTCTCTTCTAGCTATTCTTGAAATATACATTTTTGTTAACTCTAGTCATCCTGCTATGCAATAGAACACCAGAACTTATTCTTCTTATCTAACTGTAGCTTTGCACCCATTGACCAATCTCTCACAATTTCCCCCATTACCCTACCCACCCCATCCTCTGGTGACCACTACTCTATTCTCTAATTCTATGAGAACAACATTTCAGAGTCCACATATGAGCAAGATCACGTGGTGTTTTTCTTTCTGTGCCTTCCCTATTTCACTTAACATAATGTCTTCCAGGTTCATCCATGTTGCCCCAAATGACAGGATTTCATTCTTTTTTATGGCTGAATAGTACTCCATTGTGTATATGTACTACATTTTATTTATCCATTCATCCCTTAATGGACATTTAGGTTGATTCCATATCTTGGCTACTGTGAATACTGCCGCAATAAACACAGGAGTGCAGGTATCTCTTCAACATGATGATTTAGTTTCCTTTTTGAATATAGACACAATAGTAGGATTGCTGGATCATATGGTAGTTTTATTTTTAATTTTTTGGGGAAGTGGTTCATTTGGATACTTTAAAACTAAGAACCCAAAAACTTGGCTTTCCTTTCATATAACTACCCATAGTATTAAAATGTTTATTTTAATAGGAAGGAAATATTATTGATTATTTCAGAGGAAGTGCTCACAAAATCAATCTTTTGACCTCAGTTTACAGCATTTTTAGGCACAATTCATTAATAGAGTAGGTCTCAACACGTAAATCTAACACCTTTTCTAAGTAAATAAGAGGCTCTGATTAAACACAAGCATCCCTGTCTTACCACTCAGCTTGTTTTTAGTGTAGGGCCTTTCTATGATAAATGTAATCTAACCCTTATTAGGAACATAAGACTCACAAGTTAACAAAATGTTGACCTGATAAAACTTTTTCCAAGATGAATAAAATATCTGACATTCAAAATATGTAAGGAAGCTCGAGATTTAGTATCGGTCAACATTTGACTTAACATTCCACTGTTTTTGCTTCTTTATTTACGTCGCTGCAGATCTCAATATCTGAATTTGTTTCCACTTTTGCAATTCTGACATTTGCTAGCAAGCATGCTAGTCTGTAGTTTGTCTTTCCATTTGTAAAGGAAAGCAATGATCAGAAGAGATTCACAGGGCATTCAGGGCAGGTTCATCAAACCAATTAATAATCTAGAATTCTTCTGAGTTAATAGAATTTTTCAAGACTCCTAAAGTTGTGCTACGGCTTCAGGCCATTTATTGTTTGAAATAATGTCAAGGTTCTTTGTTCCTGGGAACTTAAATTTTGGTCAAAAGCAACTGATCTCAATTGATTTCTTTTGAATTGGGCAATTCAGGAAAACTTGGCATAAATGCTACATAGAAAGAATGAGAAATTTCATCCTAGAATTTTCCATCTACAAAATAATTATAAACATGTTCTACTACTGTCTTCCTTTCCTGCCTCAAACAGATAGTGAAAGCACATGCTTGAATAATGTCACTTTGGATTTCCAAAGTGGTAAGGATAACCTTTCAGAGCCCATCCTGTTGGTAAGTCAAGAGGCTTCTGTATATACTTAAGGAGCAAAAAGCCTGTTAGACTTAAATCCCATGAGCAATTGCAATATGTGTTTCATGTCAAAGAGTTAATGGAAATGCCTCAGGTATTAAGCTAAAAAGTGAATCATTATGTCAATTAAAAACATTAATTGGGGTAATTACAAGGAGGTCATAGTTTATATAGAATTTGGTTATAATTTATACAATTATCCTCATTTACACAGGAAAAAAATAATGAAGCTGTTATTTGAATTATTTACCTAACTGAAAATTGCAACTACAGAGACCCTACATATATATGTTCAAAATACCAAATTGAACTGGATCTGCCACAGGTCTAGTTGTAAGCTAATGAATTTCCCTGAGGACAGGGTGGTTTGGAGAGAACATAAGACTTCTAAAACACAACATATTGCCAAATCAGATTCCTTAATTTTGACTTTGTTTTACGTGAGTCTCAGTTAAGTATAATTGCTAACCTCTAGCACTAACCTTCTCCAGTTGTGGAGGCAGAAGGTATTTCTGTACATATAGAATTTGAAATCTGTTTCCTGGGTTTCTTAAGCTGAATAAGTGGAATTAAATTTCATCTCCAAATGAGTGCAAGCAAGAAATAAAACATGAAATTAAAGAGAGGATAGCATTCTATGTACAAACTTTATAGTTTCTTTATTGCATTCCCAGAAAAAAGTATAAGTAAGATTATAGTCTGTTTGATGGTGTGTTTTTAGGTGGGTTAGAACACTGGTTAAGGTCACGATCTCTGGAGCAGACTTCCGTGGTTTGAATTCTGGCTTCATCTCTTACACAGCTGTGTGACCTTGGTCATGTAAACAATCTATTGCCTCAGTTTCTTAATCTGTAAAATGACATTGTGAAAATAATACTACTTACCCCATAGAGATGTTACAGGGATTAAATGTCTTAATACCCATAATACACTAAGAATAGTGTTTGGTATAAAATAAACACTATATAAATGGCAGCTATTATTACTGGTACAGAGCAAAGGAATATGATCCAGGTTTAAGTGTTAAGTCATCAGCGTTCCAGAGGAATAAGCAAGAGTTAGAAAGATCTACCTGAGTACAGTCTCTGTCTCCTCTTCAGATTTGATTTGGGAAGACTGATTGATATCCCAAGGGATTATAACAAGTTATCCATCCCAGAAGCAGTTTGAAGTTAATAGTGGTTTGTGATTGGGGAAGCTCTCCTTTGTTTGTTGATTTACCAGATAACACTTTTTGTTCTCGTAAATCTGTCTTGAGATTTCAACACATTTATGGGAGTCCAAGGCGTGTCTAGATGTGCTTTGATTTTATTTTCCCATGCTAGAAGCCTCACTATACATTTAACAGTATTTGTATATTTGAAATCTGTTTGCCATTTCAATAAAAGGAGACTTAAACTCCAGAAATGTAAAAATATAAACTAAGCATCTCCTCTCTCAAGTTTGACGTATACTTTTTAAGAGTGGAATAGTAGTCTTCCTGTATTTGGAAAGACACAAATGATTATATAAGATTACGACCATTCACACATTTTGCCACTACAAGTCAATAACGTATTGCAGTATTTAACATATATTTTACTTTCTTGAACATATTTTTGGTCACATAAATTTAAAATTACTGTAAGTTTGGACAACATATCATGGTTTAACATCAAGTGAGAGGACTGTTTTTTCTACAAATGTCCATCTATAAATCAATGAATTTCTATTTAAAATGTGTTTCTTCAGAGACCAGTCATATCATGTCCTCTGTGCTACTATAAGATTACCTCTTTATTTATCTCTGCTGCTAAGTTATTATAAAAATGCTTGCAGCGAGTGATCATTTTGCTTGCCTAGTCAGCATCTTAAACCAGATTAATCTTCTAGCAACACTTAATGGAAACTAAATCACACATCAACATGCTATAACAATATAATGATGAAACAGCAAATGAATCACTCAATTAACTCCTTGATAAATATAGAAAGAATAGCTTGCTCCTATAATTTACAAAGTAAAAAAAAAACACCCTTTCTACTTACTTTCTGTCTGCTTTAAAAAATGCCTAAATTCTGGATAACAAACATCATGAAACACATTTTGCATACATGGTCAAAAGAAAAACAAAATAAAAAGGGTAGCTTAATTCAATTGTTGATAGAGCTTTCAAACAAAGAGGCACCATACTTGATATAATATGTTGTCTGTATGTGATTACTTCCAAAAGCATTTCTTGATAACTGGATTGGTGGTTGATGTTGACCTTGTTTTACGGATTTTAACTACCAAGCTGCCATGTCCCTGATGAGTCATATTTTCTGGTCATTCTAAGTGCTAGATTTGACTCACTCTTTGCCCAATCTATCCAGTAAACTATGAAACCAATTATCCAAGCCTCAGTCATTTGGCATATAATTTAGAAGTTGTTAGTTTTCCTAACATGAACATTTCTGGGATTATAAAATACTCTAAGGAAAAAAAAAACCATAATTATCAAAATAATAAATTTCTGATTAAAAGACACCATGATATGAGTGATAGATATACCAAGAGGTCAAAGAGGTAATGGGAGTGATGGACTTCAGAGTAAGCGGATTGAGGGCCTATAAGAAGGATTTCTAGAGTTGGTGATACTTGAGCTAAATTTGAAGGAAGAAGAAAACTTTAATCACAAGATGAAAAGAGATAATTTCAGGCAGAGAAAATTACAGAATACACTTTGGACTCTATTTCTGGCAGTGGCACTCAAGACAATGGTATGAGAGATTATAGTATATGTGCTCTGAAAATGTTTTGGATGCAGTTCAAACATGCCAACTTCAAATTTTAGTAAAGTTTAATTACTAAATGCTTCTTCTAAGAAAAGTATAGTTATGATCTTAATTGCATTATATTTTCTCAATGTCTTGGTGATATCAGAATGTAAACCCCTTATACAAAAAATACATTCAATTTTCTAACTTTTGTAAATGGAAGTTCTGAACAAATCTTAAATGACAATAGAAAAAAAAAAAGACATGAAATCAAGTCTTAACTGTCCATAAATGAAATTTCTGTGTGATCGATTTCCTGTTGACTGAAGTTTATAAAATTATTTATGAAGATTTTGTGTACTCTTTTAAATGTTTATCTTGTCTCCCTATCTTTCTTTTTATAAAATAAAATCACAAATAAATAAAATAAATGTAGCAAAATAATACAATACAAATTTATAGCGTATCTATATGCAGAATAGCTACATTTTTGCACAGCAATAATAATAATAAGAATGATGTTGATGAGGGCTAACTATATTTTGGGCACTTTACATGGATTCATCCTTTTATTTCTTAGAACAACCTCATATAATGTGGATGCTCTTATTGTCACCATTATATAGTTAAGAAACTCGAAGCATAGTGACATAAGTAACTTGACTTAGGTCATAGAAGAGCTGAGAGCAAACCCACAAAGCTGGGTCCAGATTCCAGAGTACTGAGTCAGGGTGCAGAATGTTTAAATAAGATTAAGATGATGTTTTTGAATAAAACTTCGTCTTTGAGGACCAGAAATTCTTATCTCTGACTGCACACCAGAGCTACCTTTAAAACTTTTGAACACTACAGATGGCCATGTTCACACCAATAGTTTCTGATTTGATAAATAGATCTGGGATGGAGCCTTGATTTCTGTAGTCTTAACATCTGCACACGTAATTCTGATTCACACTTCCAGGGTTAAGAATCTTGATGTAGGAGGTTCTTTGTTTGGTCTGAAGCATTGTGGTGTCTAATGGACATGTGATATCACAAACTAAATTATTATAGTGTATTTGCCACCCTTCATTAGTCCACATAAAGACTAATTATACTTGAATAATCAGAGACAAATATTTTCAATACTTCCTTTGAAAACAACTTTACGATGAATCTTAATCTTAGGGTATAAAATGTCTTTTTGTAATAATAAAATTCCCAATTATGCATCTTTGTATTAGTTAAAAATTAATTTCCTGTCTAAAAAGGAATCCAGATAGAATCAAAGAGTCAGGTAAACACAATATGGGAAAATAATCATATTTTACTATGAGATTTGTTAGAGGTAGCTAAAGGAGTAAAAGCTTTTCCCCCAAAAAAGTTGATAGCCAAATTTTCATAACCAGAGGCTATTAAGTAAATTAAAATTTTAACTCTAGGATCAATAGCCATTTAATACCAGCAAAAGGAATGAACAATTTTTGTAGAAGACATTAATGAAGATTGGCAAGGCTAAAGATTTTAAATTCAATGTTGAACTTTACATTTCCTGCATATACTATTATGGGTGGATTAAAACGTCAGTACAAAAAAGAGCAATATTCGTTCGTTGTTCGATCTCTTAACTTTTATTGTGGCTCTAAACAACAGATATTTCCCTATATTAAAGACTAATTGCACACTTAAACGTTTATTGGTTAAGATAATTGATATATTTCTTTATTTAAAAAAATAATTTTTTAAAAATTAAGCAACTGTCCCCCAAGGTAGCAGTTTACAAAGGCAGATTAGTGCCATCTAGTGGCAAAATCAGTTAATGGCTTATCCTTTCCGATTAAGTTCAGTAGAGTGCCCATGACATAAATCTACCATACATGCAATAGGTATGCATCTTAAGACATA
Source organism: Daubentonia madagascariensis (assembly GCA_023783475.1). Classification (NCBI taxonomy): domain Eukaryota; kingdom Metazoa; phylum Chordata; class Mammalia; order Primates; family Daubentoniidae; genus Daubentonia; species Daubentonia madagascariensis. Next base: position 13,583,091 of record JAKFHU010001684.1, on the reverse strand, counting down.
AAAGGATATTTAATTAAATGTATGATGAGAGAAACATATGTTAATTCTGCCAAAATAAATGTTTAACATTTAACAATTTATTGTTAAATGAGGAATTACTTGTATCTAAGATAGACAACAAATGAAAGATTCAAGACTGTAGTTTTAAAGGATAAATAACACCTCATATGAGGAAGGGTTAATTAAACAGTTTTTTAGAAAATAATAGATTGAAGTGCTTCTTTAGTGTCCAGATGTGCTTAAGGTTTTTACTATAAGTAACTATTTAGAATGAAAGAGGAATATTTGTTTCTCTGTTTCCTTGCAGGAGCAACTAGACAATAACTGGATATAATTTTAGAACATTGTATTTAAGCTAGAAGAGAGGAGAGATTACTGGGCTAAATACTTCATAACCAAAACACTTTATTAAAGGCTGTATAATTACTCTCACTGTAGATCCTGAATAATAAATTAAAAAAGTATCCCTCTAGAAATGTTTGTGAACTGTCTTTCCTTGAGGGGAATGGAGTGGACTGGATGAAATTAAGTTTCCTTTCAGGCTTTAATTATATTAAAAGCCACGTATACTCCCTCATAATTCATCTTTTTGGTTTTAAGATAATATGCCTGTTTGACCCAGCTGAAATTCTGCCTTTTGTTAGTCCTTTTCCTGAGACTGCAATTAACTTTACAAAATTTCTCTTCAGGGAAAAAAATCTAGGCAAAAGGATTAATTTAGCTAACAATGCTGCAATACAAAAATCTCTGTAGGAGCCTTTTCTGACCTCTTCCAGGTACTCTGCCAACTCAAATGCTGGGATGATAAAAGGGCTCTTCACAGCCCAGAAGATAAGGAAAAAAACCATCGCATCAGACCCAACTGCTCTTCAAGGAATTCTAAAGAATCCAAAATACTCTTAATGTCTAAAAATGCCACACTTTCTACCAAGAGACTAAGATCTAAAAGGGTACATAAGATTGATTTATCAGTGATGTAATTTTCTCAACCTGATGAGGAAAGCTTTTATATGTTCTAAGTGAGCTATCAGAAAATGAGGGAGCCATTCTTTTTCTCAGCCACTCTGAAGAAACACTATAGTTTTATGAAACACAGAGCTATGAATAAGAACAGTCACACAGCTTCTCTTGTCCCTAATCTTAGACATGATGAGTTTTCTTGGATTGCTTCTGAAACACAGAAGGAGCTGTGATTTCTTTCCTTTTCTGTATATTACTTGAAACACTCTCTTTCCAGTTAAGCACTTTCTTCTTTTCTTATCTTATTCAACATGATCATAAAACATGAAGAAAGAAGGAAAGAAATGCATTGAACTGTGGTAGTGATGTCTATTTCAGTATAAATCATTTTTAATTTCCTCATTTATGATACTAAGTGTTTTGTAACCTTTAGGAAACCATTTTTACATGGACTACCCTTGGACTACACATCATGATTTAGGTCCAAATACGAATTACATGGTTGTAGTTGGTCAACAGTTTTTTCCTAGAAGACCATATAATTAATGTGTACATAATTAAATCATAACTACTAACTCTTTGCAAAGAAATATGTCAGTTTCATTGAGTTCAAGGCCTACACACAGATACACATGGACATGTACACACAGGCATACACATGCACACACACATAAATGTACACATATGTCCACACTCATGCACCCACATAAGCTCGCACATCTGTCCACACAGAGAGACACATTTGCCCTCATTCCTTTCTTCATTCTGACTCACACGTTCAAAGCCCTAATATCAAGTTTATAAGAATAAGAATCATAATGATACTTATTATTATTGCAATCTATCTTTTGCCAAGAAACAATTTTCACCAAGGAGACAATGTTCCAAATTCGGAAGAATTAAAATATAATAAAGGTTAAAAAATAGAGTTTATGTTCACTTCAAATATGTTGAATTATTAAGTTCTAGGAAACAGAAATTCCAAGTCCTTGATAATTGTGTATTTCATCATAATTTAATTACATATTCTCTGTGTTTCAACGATTGATAATTTTGATTTTGTCATTTGAAATTAATCATTACTTTTCAGAAATATCTCCATCCATTTGGTTTAACAACTAATTACCCTCCTCTCATGACACACTTCTCCATACTCTAATTTTTTCTCCTTTCCTCTAATTTCAGCTTTATTTGGCTACTCTTGACTAATCTTTTCTTATTTGTTGTCTACCTACTGCAAATCAGACCTTAACTACCCATTATTTTCCTGTTTAGGTGGCAACATCAAGCAGCTGTGATTACAACTTGCAGTGATTAATGCAGCTTCCGTACAGTTTGGGTTCTTAACCATACTTTTTTTGCATAAATTACTTTTATTATCCAAGAAGATATTGACATCAAGTACTCTGAAAAAATATTTTTACAGCTATTCATATTAATCGTAGGTGAGAAGCCTTTAACTTCAATTCAACATGTTTAAATTAGCATGCATACCTGTTGAATGTGTATTTATTTTATTTATTGTATGAGGAATTGACTGAGGATACACTGAGGCATCTGATACAACCCTCAAAGCCATGAGACCAAATTTTCTTAGAAATAGTACCCTTTAGGGGCTATCTTCTCTTCTAACACCTGGGGGCAACTTCCATTCTGGCTGAGTTCTAAAATAATATGTTTAATCATTCTTCACTCTAACTACAGCCTCTTTATATTTCAATTCTCTCACTGAATTCCCAAACATGTTTGTATATGGATTGCAACAGAATTTCCTGCCCTCCGAATCTTCTACTTCTAGCTTATCTATTAGCTACCTCTTAGTTTCACTCCCTTCCTCTGGTGATTAGAGTCCAGGGTTCATCCATGACCACAGCCATCATTCACTGGTATTCTTGATATCTATGTGCCGTGAATCTCCTTTCCCAGCTGCTTGGCAAAGCTGCAACTGTATATCAGTCCAGTGCTTGCTCTTTACGCCTTCACATCCGTACCAAATTCACATCCATACTAACCTCATTGTCAGCAAACTTACCTTGGCCCTGAATGAGGACAAGCCCATGCACTTCTAAAATAGCTCCCTCTCATATTCTCCATGATTGAGACTTTGTACCATTTGCCATTTAGTCTGAAATCATGTCTCCTTCATCTCTCTGCTTTATCACTAGAGGACTCCTAACTTTATGAGGAAATAAAAGTCATCACACGGAAGTCCTACCTGCCTCTTCTATCAAGTCTATCAGCTTGCATCTGCATTTTCACTTTTATTTCTCCCTTCTGTTAAAATGTTGCTACTTTTATCTGAGGCTTCTCCCTCCACTTTTCTATTGTGTTACATCTACTCCAGACTTCTTAGGACCTAGAGCCTTTGGTTATACACTCACATCCTCACATGTCTTGTTCTACCTACAGAAAGCCTGCTTATGCTGACTCCATAGTCAGACCTGGAGTTTCTCACTAGTTTTATTGCTTACTAACCAAGCAATCAGGACAAGACATTTAACCTCTCTAAACCTCAATTTTCTTATCTGTATAATGGAAATAATAATATCAGATCCCTCACAGGATTAGGGTGATGAATAACTAAGAATAATGAATGATTTAAAAAGCTGCCCGGCATGAAAGTTTTGGATAAAGTTTTGCTATCATTATACTTCACATCAAGATTCAAATAAGCCTGTTCTATTGGGGATATGGGAGGACAGCTGTTTCCCTTAAGCTCAATACCTCCTTTTCTATTCCTATCTGGTTTCATTCTTCTACTTCACTATGAAACTACTTAAAAGAAACACTCTCTCCACTTCTCTGATTTGCTTCTCAGCCTACTCCCTCTGACTTTGACATTCACTGCTCCGCTGCAAGTCCTCATAAAATTTGCCAACATCAGCTCCCTGGGGAAAGACCCTCATTTGGGTTGCTTTCTTGGCAAGACAGCAATGTTGGCCATCCCCCTCCTCATCCTCTTTCTTTTCTTGACTCCCTTGGACCTTACTCAACAGAGTGTCCAGCACTTGGCTAGCATAACACATGGCACATAACAGCCACCAATAAATATTTGTTCAATAAATTAACTAACACATGAATGAGAGCTCTAGGGTCAGAGTTGCCACTGATGCCTCTTGGTGTTCACTTCACTCAAGAAACAGCTGGAGTCATGAATTCCTTCTAAAGCAGTTGATTTGATATTAGATTCGTGGAAAGAAGCTAAAACTACATTAGTCTCTTAAGAACACTGTATATTTAGGATGTCCTAGAGACAGGGGAAGCCCTTAAGTTTACATTATGTAGCTTTCATAGCTCTTGCACTTGGTCAGAAATAGGAGACAGAAATGGTGAGGCACATTTCCATGAAGACTCAAATTATACTATTTTGCAAAGTTTTAAATTTGCCCATCATTATCCATAAATTACAGCTATACATTATAATTATTTAATCTACATTTCTTGTTAAACATCTAAATTATGTCACTTCACCAATTTACAGGAATTATGTGATTAGGTGTAATTACCCTAAATAGCTGAACACAATTAAAACATCTTACATGCAGGAATTGTCATATATAGTATGTTGATTTTTTTTCTCTTGACTCACTGTCCTTGGTCTCTGTCACAAGGAAATAAGGGCTGACTCAGTTTGAATGGGATAAGGGAATTTTCAGCTCTTAGGTAACCTCTGGCTCAGGGGCCACATACAGGAATTCCTTCCTTACATTAAGCCCATTTTCAGACAATTCTTGCACTTAGAGACTGAAGCTTATAACCAGTAATATCAACTGCAGTGATGCTGACTGTAATATTCCGTACTCCTTGAGGGTCAAGCAGATCTGTGCAAGACTATAAATTGGAAGATTATATGCAGATTTCTCAGCTTAGAAGATTCCCCACGCACTTTACTGGACTGCTGTCTATTCTCCTTTCAGTTGCAAGGCAGCATTGTGTAGTGGGTAAGAGCCCTGAAGCTGAGAGATAACTGGTTAAAATCAATCGTTTGCTAAAATGTGTGACTTTTGGCAGTCATTCAACCTCTGGACAACTTTCTTTCCCCGTCTATAAAATATGGATGATGATAATAAACAATAGATGTGGATAATAATAGTACCTCCCTATTGTAGTATGTACGTATTACTCTTCAGATCTCAGATTAAATATTGCTACCTCGGAGGCCCTGATCAACATGTTTCACTCTTCTCTCGATTTGTAATTGAGTATTATGAGTTTTTTAGTTTAATAGAATTCTCCTATATGAGGCCATGCATTTTGTGAAGGTAGACAGGGATCATGCTCGTTTTGTGCCTCGTACACCGCCTGGCACAGAGAGTGCTCAGTGCGTGGATGAATGATGAGTGAATACTAGATGCTTCCTTCCTTTTCTGTGTTTTTCTATTGTCTTTCATTTGCCACAACCAGACAGTGAGTGTTTATCACTGTTACCTGATAAATTCATTCATACTAAAGCCCTAGAAACTATTTGTTAGGATCATTAGAGAGACTGAATGGAAAAGAACTTTCTAAAAATATCTGCAAATTATTATGTAAGTGACAGATGCTATTACTACCATCTGCACATTAAAAGAGAGTACACTCTTCCTACAGTTCATGGAAACAGTCAGCGAGCTCAGTGATTGGCCCAGGGGCTGGTGAGGAAGTTTTCTGGGGGCTTAGAGCTTGAAAGAACTAACCTGCTAAAATTCTGCCAGGTGTGAGGCTACTATGCCTGAGAACCAGACTTGCCCCGACCACAGGAACTTGTTCTGTTGCTGCAAACACCCACTTCGCTTTCTTCCCCCGGGCACCCTCTTCAGCTTGTCTCACCCTGCTCTCACTCCTCCCTCCGCTCCCCTACATTCCTCTCTAATTTCAGGGTGTGGTTTCAACTACCAGTTCTGACTGGGCTCCTTCAATCCTCTTCTACCATTTTTGTTCTTCTGTCATCCAGAAAGAAATTAAATACAGACAGGACCTGCTTTTAGGTACTTAGATACCCCCAACAGACTTAAATATAATCATTTTTTACATTACAAAAGGTTTATTTTTTCCAAGAGGATTCACAGCAGCAATCCCTTAATACCTCTCCTTTTTCGTGTATTTTAAATCTGATTTGATTAATAAATGTTTAAGGTGCACAAAACTTTGCCAGAAACACCTATTGTGCATAACCAATACCTTCAAATACGCTGTGAATTCATATGTTAGCATTGACGAAAGTGAGATTTTCCAGCCTATGGGGCAATCTAAACAGTGGAAAACAAATTAGAAAATCTTGTTTCTTGTATACATCATCAAAATGAACAGTCTTAAACCAATGGCACTGGTTAATTTAAAGACACAGCCGCAAAACTCAATTCAGAAAGATCTTGTCGTTTTCTTCTTACTTCTTTAAAATTCAACAAGCTGTAGACAATCTGCTAATCACATAGAAATCTAAATCCCTCATGTAGAAAAAATAAAATATGGGAACAACCTAAATAAGTTCCATGTGTGAAATCCCTTTGGCTCACTTACACAAGCAACTTCCCTTACACATTTTGGGCAAAGCCAACTGTCGTATTTACTGAAGCTTCCAGTCTGGAGTATAATTCTCAATATTTTCCAACACGGAGAACATCCCTGAATCCAGCTTACCAAAATCCACAAAAGAGAAGAAAAGTAACCAGAAGTGGCTTCTTTCCCTTCCTGACTATCTTTGCTCTGACATCATATAATTCTCATAAAGATGACCTAGAAGAGCCTTTGCTTTGATTTTAGCAAGTATTAATACAATGAAAATAGTCTTATTTTCTATTTGCTACGTAGTCCTGCCACCTGTGGGTCAGAGAGCAAACTTCTTAGAAAGTCTTTTATTGCAACTGTTAGATCTTGTTTAAAAGAATATGTGAATATTTCATGGTCCCTTTAATTGTAAATTTTAAAGACCTTCTTTTTGTTTGTTTGTTTTGTTTTGTTTTTTGTCTTAAATGAATTCACAGAGCGCTGGTCTCTTTCTAACATTATGTTCGAAAATAATAATCCAATAAATCGGCAGTTCTAAAACTTTTGCAAGTAGTTGCTGAACTTGAAAGTTAGGGGAAAATAAAGGCAAAATGTAAGGTAAAGATGTGAGGAAATTTTCAAGACCTGATAGAAGTGGGAGAGAATCCTGCTATGCTTAATTTTTTGAACACATAGAAGTTTGTATTCTATATTTTCCATGTTTACATTTCTTTTGAAGAAAAAGGGAAAAAAATATAAGACCTGTTTGTATGCTTAATTATTTCTTTGAGTAATAGCTAACTTTTACATGGTACTTTTCATATACATTGTCTCAGTTTATCTTTACAAAATCCTACGCATGGGCAAGATAACTATTATGTAACATCCAGAATTTTCTGATAGGCCAACAGAAACTCAGTGGGCTCTGTGACTAGCCCACGATCATATATCCACAAAGTGGCAACCCCAGGATTGACATCAAAGTTTTTCCAATATACTACTCTGGTTCCTTCTCACCTTCTCTACTTCTTGAACAGAGTGTTATAATGTATATTCAACACAAATAAATATTTAATCAGCCCACAAGATATGTCTTCCAAAAACATTTTTGAATACCTATTTCTAGAAAATGGAATTTTTGACATTTCAAATTAATATAAGCTAATGTGTCCTTTAGAAAATTTAGAGACATATAAAATAAATTAAAATACTGTGTAGATAGGGTCCATTTATGTAGAAGATGGAAATGATGCGCAAGAGAAACAAAGTAGATAAAGCCAGATTATTTATAGTAAATATAAATATGGCTTAGGAAACTTTGAATTCATGTAAATATACAGAACACCAAAATGCACATGAACACATACAAACAAATATGCTGGCTTTTAAAAGAGTTTGAAGTGTAGAGGGTAATACATAAACACTGAGAATGAAGAAAGTATGTGAGAACAAAATAATGCATTTTGAGACTGCTGTGGACTGAAGGTGTGTGTCTTCTACAAATTAATATGTTGGAGACTTAATCTTCACTGTGGCTGTATTTGGAAATGGGGCCTCTAAAGAAGTAATTAAGGGTAAATGTGGTCATAAGGGTGGGGCCCTGATCTGAGAAGATTAGTGTTCTAGTGTCCATACAAGAAGAGTCACTAGGCAGGGCACAGTGGCTCACAACTATAATCCTAGCATTTTGGGTGGCTGAGGCAGGAGGATCGCTTGAGGCCAGGAATTTGAGACCAGCCTGTGTAACATAGTGAAACCCCATCTCTACAAAAAAATTTAAAAATTAGCCAGGCATGGTGGTATGCCTGTAGTCCTAGCTACTCAGGAGGCTGAGGCAGGAAGATTGCTTGAGCCCAGGAGTTCTAGGTTGCAGTAGCTATGATCACGCCACTGCACTGGCAGCCTGAGTGACAGAATGAGATCCTGTCTCTAAAATAAATATAATTTAAAAAATAAAAGAAGAGAAGAGACACTAGAACACATGCTTGCATGTGCTCTGACCTCTCTCTCTGTCTCTCTCTCTCACACATACACACATACACACACACACACACACACACACACACAAGAGGTCATGTGAGCACATAGTCAGAAGATGGTCATCTGCAAGGCAGGAAGAGAGCCTTCACCAGAAACCAAATTTGTCTACATCTTGATCTTGGACTCAGAACTGTGAGAAAATAAATTTCTGTTTATTTATGAGTTATTTCTTATTTAAGCCACCCAGTCTGTGATATTTTGTTATAGTAGCCAGAGGAGCTTAAGACAGAAGCTGACGATGTGTTTAATACTAAGCTTTAGGTTTTATTAAAAGACAAGTAAATTCTGACTTCCATCGTTTTATTTAAAAAGACCTGTTCAATATTTGTAACTTGCAAGAAGCAAAGTAAGTGAAGTCTACTTAAATTTGTTTTGTGCTTTAAATAACTCATTTCATTGTTAAAATATAAAATATGTCTTTGTCCCTATAGGTAAGTTATGTATTTCTTGAGGGGTCTGCTGTCTTCTCTTTTTTCCTTTACTTTGTCTTACTTCTGACCCAGAGTATATATAGCAGATAAACTATGGATTATAATCTCTTTTACAACCCTTGGAAGACTGCCTTGTTACTTCTGAACAGCTTAAACAAAGTGGGGATAACACTTCACAAGTGTTTCTCTCTTGCCAAACCTAGCAAGCATAGCTGGTCAAGAAGTTGTATCATCTTGTAGTCTACAGATACACACAGAAGGACTGAAATTCTACAGAGAATAATAAATAAATTTTCAAATATTGAGCCACTGAAATTCTGTCATTTCCCTAAATTTATGGCTTTGTATCTGATCTTTAGTATTTGTAATGGGATAGCCTCCGGTTTATTAGCCAAAGATCTTCTGAAGTGAACTTATTGTGTGCAATTTATTCCAGACCCTGAATGAATTAACTTACTTTTGGACCTTCCTTGGATATGAAGCCAAGAGGGAGCATAGCCTTCTAAGGATCTTTTAGTTCAATAAAAGGTCCCAAATGCAAAATTCAGCATTCTGGGTCACTATGTGGATTTAAAACATCCCCTGCGGAAACTTAGATCTATAAACCAATCAACTGATTACCCTTATCCATTTATGCTATTTTATCTCATGCACCACGTCCACCTGGGGTTTTAATTGCCTTTTTATCTCATATTGACTATTTGATAGCACTATCACTCTTATTTTTTATTTAGTAATTATATTATAAGTTTATATTAATAGCAAAAGCAAGTCTCAGTTAACTGTTGCAGAACTACACAGAAAACTGTTGGGAAAGGAAATGGCTTTTTAAAAAATGGAGCAAAAATGCCAGTCACAAAGCCTCTTAGGGGTGAGATTTGGAGCTCTTTCCTTTAGCATATAGAGGCTGATGTTTCAGCTGATTTATTACCCAACTCCAATGACAGTTTCAAATATATTACTCCCTTGTGAAATACATAAATGAGTATCTAGTTAAAATTCTGAAAATAATTTCACAGACACCTGGATTAAAAATATAATAAAATAAATATTCTTACAGCTCAGACATCCTTTCACATGGATGTGTTTAAAAATAGAATGATAGGTACATGTCTTAAAATTCAGACTCTAACTCTTACTTCTTTAGAAAGAGGAAATCTATACCCAAGTTACTTAATGACATTGATGATCAATGAACATAAGAAAGAAGAAATGTATAACATCTAGATCTTATTTTTTTTTTGGAAGTGGCAGTCATTAAAATATAAACAATTTTGGTTTAGTTTGATAAGATATTTGAGCCATAAGATATGTGCATATTTTAAATAGCCATACTTAAAAATTATTATTTGTCATATAAGCTGGTATTTGATACATAAGCATTGACCACATGTAAAGTGCTTTAACGGTTACACTGTTTATTTTCAGTACTTAGCCTTATGTAGGAATGCAGCATCTCAAACTCAAGATTGTTTCATTTTTGCCATTTAAAAATTTGATACTTTATAATTTATTTTAACTTGACTCTAAGTTAGAATAATATTTGGGCATGTATTCCATTTTCTTCTATTCATATATTAATAGCATTAAAATACAACATAAGGTTGGATTTAGGCAATTAACTTTACAATATGATTCCTTATTCTTACTGAAGGGAGATACATTTAAGAAGTATTCATAATATAATTCTTGCATTTGTCCATCTTTTCATTTACTTATTCATCGTCTATTTAATCAGTGCCAGCTATATAAAAAATATGGTCCTAAACATCATAGGAAGAGAAAGTTTGTGTCTTCAAATGTACTGTAGGAATTCAGATAGTCAGCAAATACCCACATAATAAAGGAGGGTGAATCAAGTCACTTAATTGTATTTGAATCTAGAGTTTAGATATGGGAAAGATACCTTTTATTTGGAGGGTCATGGAAAACTTCATAGTGTCCTATGGGTTAAGACTCATACAGGCTGGTAACTCAACAGTCAGAGGAGAAAAAGATAGACAGATTTGCAGAGGAGAGGAAAAGCAAGCAGGTGGTGCTAGAAAGACTAGGTCTACTGTGGAACAGACTCCAAGAAAACGACCAGCAGTCCAAGCAGATGGACTGAAATTGGTACTACTTAATCTACAGTGGGATTGTTAGTATTCCTGAACCAGAAGAATGGACACCCAAGCCAGTTCCAGGGCAATAGCAAAAGGCCCAGTAAGGGAAATATCTATGTTCTAATTCTCGGGCTTAGAGTTGAAATAGTCACCAGCCAGTGGCCCTGAAAATAATGACATGGTTTATTTTTTTCAGAGAAATTCTATGCTTCTTAGGGTCCCAGCCAAGCCTGCAACTCAGATGTGGGCCAGAACCGAGCTTCCAAAGAGAACTCAGGCAGGTGTACCGAGGGTACCACTGGGGGAAATGGGAAAGCTGAATGGGATGCATGGGGTTAATGGAAGAGCACAGGTCTCAGTCTGTCCTCACGGTAATAACAGTGTTAATATTTTGCAGAGTAGGAAACTAGAGCTGCGAGAAGCTAAGTTAATTGGTCAACATCACACAACCAAAAATGATAGAGCTAGACCTTAAACTCGTTTTGGGAAACAGAAGGCTTGGGTTTAAAATCTAGTTCTGCTATTTCCTAGTGGTGTGATATTGTGCAAATAATTTACACCAGGTTTGGGCCTGAGTACCATGAACATTCACAGAAGTTAGCAGCCAGGTGACATCAAAAGGTCTGGAGGGTTATCTTGGCTGTGGTGGTCAGTATCTACATTGTACACCATTTCCAATCCATGTAACCTGACCATTTTAAGTTTAAATAAGTAAAATATCTGCTATTTTAATATATTGCGGCACTCCTTAAAATATCTTTAAAACATTTTTAAAGCCTCTTAATCTTCTTTGAGTTTAACAATTCCTTTGTTGAATTCATTCATTGTATTCATTCAACCCACTGGAAATCATGTAAAAATTACACAGTCCTTATTTCCCAAACGTCTGCATCTTGTATAACACTGTTCACATCTAGTTACTGATGAAGGGTGAAGTAGAGGCCAGCGTTATGACGAGGCATCTCTGCAATGCTTGTTCTCAGAAGTCTTTGTCCCTTAAGCTCTTCCTTTCATGTTTTTCATGTATTTCATGTTTTTTCATATTCTAAGGTAATCTTTTCCCACCCCTTCAACCTTAATGTACATAATGATAGAAACACATGCAAGCAAGCACAGCACTGTTTGAGGAAAACAAAAATATGTAATTAGGTAATTAAGCAAAATATATAGCAGAGTTCTAAAATAGTAAGATAACAAAGAAGTCAACCTGCTGAGAAAGGCAAGTTTTTCAACCCACTGAGCAGACTTGACATCTGCTTATTGTATGTGTGGCCTTTAAAAAAATATATTCTTTTTATCTTTGTGTGATGACAGCCATATTTTAATAAAAAGAGAAAAAAAATACAAATCTTTTAAATGAATGTCAAGCCATAGTTAAAGATGTTATTTAATTTGTTGCCAGAGTATTAAAAAGGTCGTTATTCTGACACCTAAAGTGTTCTGGCAGAAATTAAAAATTTAACAGCTTTTCTCCAGTAGTTTCTTGACAGGATATAACATTGTACAAATAATCTAATCCTGCCAAATATCTTCGAGGAAATAGCAAGTGTATTTAAATAATGTTTCTACTGACATATTTATTTGAATACAAAATGATTTTTAGTAGTAGTTGGGGATCTAATTGAGCAATGACCAGGAAAACCATTGCAGAACCACTTTCCATTAATAGAATTGCACCTCCTTTATTTTAAAATATTGCCAGCTACTTTATTTCTAATTAATATATTAGATGTAGTTTTTGCCCAATATTTATGTTTATCCTCTTCATTATACCCGGTGTCATATATTATTTTGACCGTAGTTTCACTTTGTAATTCATCAGAGTTTGCACTAATGAAGAAAGGTGGCCATTAGGGACAGCTGAGAACTGTTCACTTGATAATATGCTGTATCTCTCTACTTAGAGCCTGACTCCTTTCCTGTGTTCCAGCCACCCTTCACTGTCCTCTTAGCTTCACAATGAGTGATATGTCCTTGCTAGCACATCAGAAAAGATAAAGCTAAAAAACATTTTGAATGTTTAAAATTTGATAATCCAAATATTAATATATAGAGAAAGGCTTGACTATTTTAACAAAGCAGACATGCAGGGTTTACATGACAAGGTAAAATACCAATTAATTAGAAGGGTTATTCTGATGTTCTGGCTTTTGCAAATCCCTGGGCACCTCTCCAACCCCTGCCCCATGTTAACCTCCTATATGTACTTACAGTTTTGATTAAAGAGAAAATAAATATTTGATGTACTTTTAAGTTAAATTATGTATTTGTTTAAGGCACATACTAAATCTCTCTCTCTCTCTCTCTCTCTCTCTCTTTCTCTCTCTCACAGTCACACACATCATGACGCTCTGTCTGCTTTAGGCCTTAAGCAGGGCTTGCCTATAACCATTCAGAAGTGAGCCACTAGTCTGGGAAACCTATATCTTTTCCCACACTTCCAGCCTTGTCCAAGGGCTCCTTTTCCTGTGTACCATGTGGCCAGGCCTCCAGAAGGCTTGTCTTCCTGCCAGCACTTTCTACTCAGCACTTCCCCCAACACCATCAAAACTTACCGTTTCTGTGCTCTAATCCCTGAAGATTTTGTTCTTTGTTCATCTTGTCTATAAGTTCATATGATGGGGTAAAGAATCCATGACTTCCTCTTCAAAATAAACTATTCTTATTTTCACAAGATCACTCCAAGTTTTATACTAAAACACTGATTAATAAAGTAATTCGTCTAGCTCTTCTAATCTCTTTTTTTGGTAAAACTCTGTTACTTATTACAACTAAATTATATGCTGCCTTGGGAGAGATCTTCCATTATTTTCCTATTTTTAAATTGTGTGTATTGTTTTATATTTTTATGCCTTCACACCTTATATGCTCAGAAAAAAAGTAAACTTTTCAAAGAAACAACTATTTTTAATAGACTTTTGCATCCTCCACCCCTTGTAGCATGATCCTTTGGTGCATAAGACAGTGACAGAGCAATGGAGTAGAGAAAGGCCGGAGCTCTAGTTCCAGCTCTGCCTCTTCCTGTATGAACTGGAACAAGAAATTTGACCCATATCCCCACAGCCATGTTTTCTCATGCTTCACAATCATTTTCCAACTTTTAATGTGTCTCTTATATTTACTTAGATATCTTTAATCTCCATTTCTACTTCCACCAGTCTAGTCCTATTTGTATCACCTCATACCTGACTTACTACATCTTTTATCAGGGGTGAAGACAGAGAAAACATAATCATCAAATCAGATCTTATGGCAGGTTGGAGAAATAGGTAACACTTTGAGTGACATAAGGATGCTATGCCCCATTCTCTTTCCCCAAACACCGAAAAGTAAAAGTAATGGATTGAAACTATCAAGAATAAACTTTATCAAGAATATATTTTTTTAAACTTTATTTAATTTTAATAAATCTACTACACAACTTAGAACTGAAAAACTATGGCAAAAAGAAACAAAGTAGAAATAGTGATAAAGTTATACCTAAGGAAAAGTCAATACATTCATTTGGCAAAGATAGAGGATTTGTGTAGGGAAGCTTGTGGAAGATAAGTTCTTACAGAGGTGACATGAAAAATATTCAAAGATCTGAATGCTAGACTAAAGATGTTAGACAGTTATAATAGATGCTGTTAATTAAACAATTTTCTTGTGAAATAATTTGATACTATTGAATAAAGGCTTGGGTCTATCCCAAGGAGGGATCTAATGTGTCCTAGGCTAGATGCTATTAAAAATTAAGGTGAAAATATAATTATTAATAAGGATAGTACTTTCCCTAACATTTTCTCTTAGACACTTGGCCATTGAACTACATTTCTTCACAGTCTCAATTTATACCCTTAAGTTTCTTGGCCAATAACTGGTGTTTCTTGATACACTATGCCTATTTTCCTAAAGCAATAATATTTAATTTCTCTTTTTACCTTCTACTCTCAATTCCTTATAATCAACTCTTAGTTGATATGGAGCATAGGTGATGAGGTGTATATTTAGATGATGGTGGTATTTTCCAGCAGGCCTTGGTCCTTAGCCGGTTTTCTTTTATACAGAATCTATCTCCTAAGAAATAGTAAGGCAAACAGCTCTATGGAGGACTTAGACACCAAGGACAGTCGAAAGAGTTGATGCTAATAAACTATGGAAGATATAGTTCACATTGAAAAAGAGAAGTCTTCAATGGGCTGCTGGGGAGAAAAGGAGTTACCTATTAGCAATTCAAAAAGAGCTTCCTATTATACAAATCTTTATATGTAGGTTAATTGCCTGCCAAGATTTCCTTTTAAATCAAAGTTAAAGTATGCAAGATCAATCCCATACAATGAAATGTCATTATTTTTGACTACCTGAAATGCTGCATAAAGCTTTTGTACTGATTTTATTCCACTGGGGAGTTTTAAGTATTCTTTTATTTTTATTGATTATTATTATTATTACTGTTTTAATCCTGAAAATAGGATCGTGAAGTGAGAAAAAATTTCCATAAGATTTTCTGTGTTTAAAAATGTCAGAATAAATTATTTTATCAACTTTTTTTCCTAACTGAAATATAGTAAGTGGCTTCGAACAGTGGAAAGCTAAGTAAAAAATGGACCTGGATGCTCCATTTTATTGTGATTCCTAATTCTAGAATGGTATATTACAAACACACCTGCAGTAGTTAGTTTCTTCTCTTTGTTCCTTTCATTTCCTTTTTTTTGTTTAAAGAGCTGGAATGAAGCCACATTTTTTTCCTTCACTTTCTTGGCCAAACATACCCAGAAAGTAACATTTTTACTCACTATTAATCTACCTGGATCAAAAAAGTAGGCAGGACAGTTTTCACATCCCTTTCAAATTTGTGTCCTCAGTTAGCCCATGTCTCACTTGGCTTCATACCTGTAGTTTTCCCTTCTATCATTTGTTGAGTTTCATTAGATAAATGGCCAGTATAGATAACTGACAGGTTAGTTAATGGTGCCTTGCTTATTTAGTTAGTTATTTACTTTGGTATTTAACTACTGGTTTTGTTTAGAGATAATTTCACTTTTTTTTTAACAGATGGGCTGGGCATATCCCATATGCGGTGCATCAAAACATCTTCTCCATTTAAAAACAAGCTATTCAGAATAATAAACAGATGCCAGGAAAAAATGCTGGTGGGTTAACTTGAAATTTAACCATATTCCAGAGTTACAGAAAATATTTTACATTTTTACGATTTTGCTTTTTTATAAAGCAAAATATTCTATGACTAATGAGTAGTTTGAATGTGTTATTCTTCAATTTTGTCGTATTGTATCCACTAAGTTTAAAATCTTACTTTTTGAATTCCCCATCTGAATAGAAATACAATGATCAAAATTGCTTTCTGGAACTTTATGTCTTAAAAGACATAGGAAAATAAACATAAGCTATATATAAAACCAGATATAAAAAGGGATGGAAATAACATGTAAATAGCCATTTATCTGCTACATGTTTATGTTGGAGTAAAGGGCAATTATATAAGACTGGAATAATTAAGAAATTAGAAGAAAGAGAACATATAAACCCGAGAAACTCCAATAAGGCACTGAACAGACAAAAGTTTTTAAATTATATCATGAGGTAAATGAGGGTTTATCACTAAACAATAAAGTTGAGTTTGATTTTAAATGTTTACTTTTAATTTTTACTTGTCTAATCCCTTTTTGCAAGTGAAATTATGACATCAAGTCCAAGATGTTGCATTAAGATCTATTTATGTTTATGTTATAGGGAGTTAGACATGTCTACACAAACACACACACACACATTTTTTAAAGTATCTTTGGTCATATTTATGATTATATAGAGTTACACACTATGGATCTGTTAACTAAGAATAAGGGATCTCAAAATACTCTATTTTAACAAGAGAATGCATAAAGCTTAGTCATCACGTAGGAAACCCTATCCCATACAGGAAAGTTATGCATCTTCTCTCATTTTCTTACACAGGAAGGGGGAAACAAAAGCTGTTGTAACAAATTTCACTGATAGAATATTTTCAACTTGACAATATTGCAGAAATTACAATAATGTCTGAAAATTAAAGTTAGCTACTCTGAATTTATGGGTAGCATAAAAAGCTTTCTTGCCCCTAGTCATATGTTCGGAAAGATCTATCCCAAATATGAATGAGAACAATTTTTATTCTTTAGGACTTTCACTATTCATATTTCTTAAATTTTGGCACTTGAAGCTGAGTTTGAATGTTAAAAAATGTAAACCAATGCATACTGTATCAATATTAAGTGGCTTCAGTTATTTTGAAGCTTTCTGTGTATATCCAATCCTGAATCTTGTGTCTCTTTATGTGCAAATGCTTTCAGAAATGTTTGGAAATAGCTTTTTTTAGGAGTGCAAATTCATGAAGTTTATGACCATGGCACCTGGAGCTGAAGAGTATAGTGGCTGGTATGTTGGTGAAGATAAACTCTTGCTAAACAGGATTTTTAAAATATATAACTTAGTATCATCACTATAATGTTACACTGCAGCACAAAATATCTTCATGCCTTTATAAGTTATCTTTCTACAAGACCAGCTAATCCTAAAGGCGACATAAAGCTTGCTGGATAAAAATGTGGAACCTGAGACTCTCATGCAATAATCAGTTGTGATCTTGTAACTTCTTGCTAACCCCCTGGGCTGAATATTAGATTTCTGTCAAAGAAAGGAACTTGCCTAGTCTTTATGAATAAGTTGCTACCTGGAAGAACATAGAATAAACGAAAACGACTTAACTGGCAGAATCACTCTCAGGCGAAGGAAACAAACAAACAAACATTTGGTAACAATGTGCTTGGGAAGAAATATAAAATCTCAATGGAAGTAGCTTCTAGAAATATAAATCTTCAAGTAGTGCAGGCTATAATGAGCCAACTTTCATGCTAAAGATTTACAAAGAATGATTCAAATGCTTTTTACACATTGTAGTTATTCTCTTTTGTAAAAACATTGAACAGGTCAAGATATTAAATCCAATCTGAATTTTTGCTTGTGGTAGTCCTTGGGTAATAATTTAAAATGGCAAAGTCATCTTTATGTTAGTCCTCAATATCCTAAGAAAAATATCCCAATATCAAAATGCCTGGATGCTACAATATTACAATAATAGATTTTAACCAAGATTGTTTTTTACATGAAATACCTGAGGGTATTTTAATTAGAAACAGACACAGCACATCAGAATATGTGATTTAAACTAAAAAATATCTGGGAAAAAAAACCTACTGTAAATATCACTTTAGATAGAATTCTAAACAGCTTTGTTCACCTACTAATTTATTTATGTCAACAATTTCTCTTTTTATATATACTCACTGAATTTATAATGGAGAATTTAAAAAACAGGGAAGAGAAAGAAAAATAAAATTTACAGACATACTAGTAATATTGAGGTTGTGCTATTCATGAATGAAAGAAGGAATAGCAAATTTGAAATTATATAGGTTTTACTATCAACGTATACAGTAAAATCAAGCAATATCATGTAATGTGTTCTCAATTAGACCCGTATTTTTGATCAGTTATTGTGCTAGATTTGAGGCAATGAAAGATGACTTAGAGATGCTTGTTGTTGTCATGTTACAGCTGACAGGGCACTCAAGTGGAGGCCTTAACATGGATGAAAGCACAGATGCAGGAGAGGTTAGCCTGGCCAGGAACTGGTAAAAGGCCCAGTGCAGCTTGATGCACAGGGTATGGGATGGGGAACAATACTTCCAAATGTGTATTGCCTGTACTTAGATGAATAGATGAGAGTGATTTTACAGAGAATTTTGAAACCAAACAAAGGACTGTAGGCTTAATTCCCCAGTGCAGTTGAATACCTACACCTTACAAAGTATAAAAGGTAATGTGTTGGGGTGTAAAAATAAAATAATAGATCTGTTTTATTCTTATTTTATATCAGAAAAGACAAGAAAAAAATAGGCTTTACTCCTGTTACACAGATTTACACCAATTTTCTCAGCTAGGCTGATATCAGAATGGTTTTCATATGTGAGAAGGTGCAGTCCAGTGACAGTAGAGTCAAAATTTTGCCATGTAGATGGGATGACAAGTGGGCTCCTCCTTCATCTATTTGCTTTCAGCACTTTGAGACCTATTATAGTTTAGATGCACCCAGGGAAGGAATTTGGGATTACCATATTTGGTTTTAACTAAACTAGACCTCATAAATTTGGGCAAGTGCATGAAAAGATCCCAGCAAAAAAAAAAAAAAAAAAATGCAAATAATGCAAGTATAAGTAACCCAGGACATGGCAGTGTAAAATAATACAGTAGCAGTAACTATTACTACTACTAGACTGAGTTTCTTGTCAACAACATTATTGGGTAAAATGATGGCTATCTAAAAATAAAAATAGATTGTGTCTAGACTGCTGTTTAAAATAAGACTTAATCTGCATATATAAGTATGTTTGTATCTGTACATATATGTATATATCATGTAATATAAGTTATATTGCATATCAAAATGGATATTTTTGAAATATTAACTAATGATAGTAAAATGCCATCATGGTTAGCAAGACATTTTTTAAATGGCTCATTTCATGTTGATCTCATTAATTTTAAAATTCTCTATTATTTATTTTTGTACATATTACTATGTCCACCAGTGCAATAATACATTTGTGTATTTTATAAATAAATAGAAAGCAAATATGAAATGAGAAGTACTCAATTCTTAAAAAAAATTATTTGTAAGGGTAAATAATGAAAACAATTGTTCAAGACTCTATCTAGAAAATGGAAAGCCGTTAGAGTAAAAGAACCAAATATTCATAACTTCACAACAGCAATATTATTCTAGTTGCATGTGCAGGGTAAATTAGAGTAGGATAATGGCTTTGAGAGGTTCTGCTAAAGGAGAGTCAATGTGACCTGTCATGCGGATAGACTTATAAACCCCTTGCAAGCAAATGGTGTGTTCTCTCAATATTTGTACGCCCAGCAATTCCCACAGTGGTATATACACTATGTGATACAGACATATTGGAGGTGCCTGATGCATATTTGTTAAACTGAATGGAATTTTCATATACTCATTTTTTTGCTAAGCCACCGAAAGAATATTATTAATGTCATCTTTTGATGGATCCTTCATACTGAAATTAAAATCTTATATCTCTTTTCCCAGAATATATTACTGCTATAACCCTTGTACCCTTTTGCTATAACTATCTATGTAACACATGACTTATACCTTAGGTAAACTTACAATGTAAGCTCTTTGAAAGGGGAACATACAATATTTATTCAACTACATAAATGAAAAATTTTTTTGTTCATGTAATTAACCAGAGAAAAGATATCCTCAGAGATGAGTAGAGACAGGGACTCTAGTGCATTGGTATCTCCTTCTTCCCCCCACCTCTCCTAATTAGCTTCTCTGGCGGTGGGTGTGAGAGGGGCAGTTAAAGAAGCAGTAAGTCTGCCAGAACATCTTCTCTCACAACAAGACACCTCTGTAATAGAGAGAAAAGAGATCACCTTCTAAGACTGTGAGTTTGAAAAAAAAAAATTTTAAGATCATGAATGAATTAGAACTGGAATTCTAATTCATTCTGGAAAAATCACTCTAGTCAGGAGAACGATTAGCCATGTAGTGAACTCTATGAGGCAGGTACTATTAAGCCCACTTTAAATTGACCTAAATGAAATCCATGTATACAGATTATATAGGGAAAAATAGGGGCCTAAGTCTAGATTTTTGAACTTCTACTCTGCTTTATGCTATATGTACATATATTGATAGAAAATCTATCATAGGGAATAACTAATATTCCTCTATAACTAATTCCTATATATCAATTAGAATTACAGATATCTGATATAGTACAATAAATAGCAAAAACCTCATGAATAATGGGAATATATTATGCCTCAAGGTTAGAAACAAAGTTCAGAGAAATATTAAAAAAATTTTTAAAAACCCATATTTGTTAATGCCAGCATAATTTTAAAGAGAGAGAAGAAAAGAACTTCCTAAAAGTCCAACAGTAGGAGAATGGGTAAGTTTATAGCTAACTTATTAATAAAGATTAAGAATTATATATTTAGTATGATTTCAAGTATATTCAAATTTGTATAGGAGCAAGATTTCTTTGAGCATAACTTTTGACTTTTGAACTGTGAAAATCTCTTCCATATTCAGAAACAATATTCAATAAAAAAGAATGAATGAAAAGCTACCCCTGAACTTGAACTTAAGTATCAATAAATGAACCTAACTGTACATCAAATAAGAAAAAAGAAAACAAAACAGAATCATATAATAATACATACAATATTAACCATCAGGATAGATCACTTTGAAGAGGCAACTCTGGAAGTAAGTTCTGAATATCTGAGTGGAGCATTCCATGATCAAATTTTGGAGAATAACATTCTGAACAGAGGAAACAGTAAGTATAAAGGCACTGAGAAGGGAACAAATTGTCATGTGTGAAGGTCACATGCAGCTAGTTTCTCAGAAAGATAGTGGGAGAAGCTGAGTTTGGAGAAATAGGTGTGGCCTAAGTTAGAAAGAGTCCTACGGCCAAAAGACGAATTTAGATTTTCATCTGAGCGAGATAGGATGCTATTGGGCAGATTTAACTAGGGAAGTAATGTGATTTATTTATGTTTTATAAGAATCATTTTGGTTTCTGTGTGGGAAATGGACAAGAAAAGTCCAAATGTGGATTAGGATGATAATACTAGAGATGCAAAGAGGTGAATTAATTTAGGATATATTTTAGAGAAAGAGTCAAACAGTACATACTGACAGATTAGATGGGAGAGAATAAAAAATATCAAGACAAATACTATATTCTATATTTAATCCATCAGGTGGATGGAAGTGCTGAATACTGGGATGGAAAAGATAGAGGAGGACCTGCTTGGAATGGAGTGGTGGGAAAATCAATCAAATATTTTATTTTGGCCATGTATTGTTTGAGATGTCTATTTTATATTCAATTGCAATTAAGTACTTAGTTATAGGATTCTGGAGATCGAACAAAGAAAGAAAAAAAATATCCTGAGCTAGAGATATAAAATTGGGAGTTATAGATACGTTGATGTTATTTATAAGCAAGTGACTATGAGAGATCATTTAGAGAAAGATTGTAGAAGCAAGAAAACAAGCTCCAAGGTCAGGAGCGCTCCAAGGTCAGGGGCACTCCAACATTTAAAGAACAGGAAAAAGGGAAGACATGGAAAGGAGATGGAGAGAAAGTAGCTGACACGGTAGGAGGAAAACTAGGGGTGTGTGTGTGGTGTGAAATCTTGGAAGCCAAGAGAAGAATACCTTTTAAGGAGTGGACAACTGTCCAATGATGCTGAGAAGCTATAGTAAGATGAAAAGAAAGAAGTGACTTGCATTTAACAATATGTAGATGGCTGAGGCTACATTGGTACATACACACCTAAGAACAGAGAACAGGGTGAAGGGAGGTGTTAGAGGCCTGAGGAGAGAGAAAAGAATGGGAGTTTGGGAAATCAAACTTAGGAGGGAAGTGCAGTAGGATTGACAGCCAATTTTGAGTGCATATTTGTCCTGCTCACAAAGCAATATTTTCAGTTTGGGCAGGAGCATGGAATGGATGCTAGCATGATGACAAGACATTTATGTGATAAAGACCTAAAATAGGGCATGTTCAAAAATGGAGAAGCAGAAAGAATGCTTTAAGGATACCCCAAACCACTGCTTTAACAATTAGCATCATTCTTATTGAGCTGTTAAAAATACCATAACCCAAATCCCATGTTGGTCCTAACATAGGATGAATAACTCTATGAACATTATTATTATTAATACAATTATTTTTTTAAAGTCAATGTTTAATTTCTTTTATAGTCCATTAAGTAGTACAAACCATGAGAGGCTCAGAAGATAGGGACTCCTAATTTAATTATAAAGTGAAGAATAGTATGATTTTTGGCCACACAGTAATCCTTTCTGTCAAATACTCTCCCAAATTTCCCACCCCAACATGGCCTTTCATCTTAATCACTCCCCCTAAGAATGCAAAGATCTGAAATTTTTAGTATAACACGCAGATATATTTATTTATATAAACTATATATGATATGCCCACAAATTAATTTAAGGTATGCACTTTTGATGAGCAGATTTTATTGTTGATATAATCACTAGGAGATGAAAGAAACTTAAATACAGCATATAAATATTTTCTCCCATTCTGTACGTTGTCTGTTCACTCTGTTGATTGCTTCCTTGGCTGTGCAGAAGCTTTTTAATTTAATCAAGTCCCATTTATTTAATTTTGCTGTTGCCATAATTGCCTTTGGGGTTGTCTTCATAAATTTTTTGCCTAGGTCAATATATAGAAGAGTATTTCCAAGATTTTTTTCTAGAATTCTTATGGTTTCATGTCTTAGGTTTAAGTCAGTTAACCATCTTGAATTAATTTTAGTGAGTGGCCAGAGATATGAATCCTGTTTCAATCTTCTACATGTGGCTATCCAATTTCCCCAGCACCATTTATTGATTCTTTTCCCCAGTATAAATTGCTGTCTGCTTTGTCAAAGATCAGATGGGAATATGTGGATGGTTTTTATCTGTGTTCTCTGTTCTGTTCCATTGGTCTATATCTCTATTTTTGTGCTAGTACCATGCTGTTTTGGTTAGTATAGTCTTGTAGTATAGTTTAAAGTCAAGCAAATCAGCAATAAAAAATCGAACAACACCATTAAAAAATGGGCAAAAGACATGAACAGAAGCTTTTCAAAAGAAGATGAACAAATGGCCAATAAACATGAAAAAATGATCAACATCACTAATCATCAGGGAAGTACAAATCAAAATCACAATGAGATATCACCAAACCCCAGTGAGAATGGCTTTTATCAAAAAGTCCCAAAACAATAGATGTTGGCGTGGATGCAGAGAGAAAGGAACATTTATACAGTTTTGGTGGGACTGCAAACTAGTACAGCCTCTATGGAAAACAACATGGAGGTTTTGCAAAGAAATAAATATAGACTTACCATTCCACCCAGCAATCCCACTACTGGGTATTGACCCAAAGAAAAAAAGTCGTTTTATCAAAAAGACACCTGCACTCAAATGTTTATTGCAGCACAATTCACAATTGCAAAGATGTGGAAGCAACCCAAGCGCCCATCAATTCACGAGTGGATTAATAAAATGAGGTATCTGTATACCATGGATTACTACTCAGCCTAAAAAGATGAATTAATACCTTTTGTAACAATCTGGATATAACTGGAGAACCATTCTCCTAAGTAAAGTATTGCAAGAATGGAAAAACAAACACCACACGTACTCACTACTAAATTGGAACTAACCGAACAGCACTCATGTGCACAATGGGAAGTAAAACTCAACAGAAACCAAATGGGGGGAGGGGAAAAGGTGGGGAATGGGTGAAATCATACCTAACAAGTACAATGTACACTATCTAGGTGATTGGCACACTTATAACTTTGTCTCAAGCAGTACAAAAGCAATCCATGCAACCAAAACATTTGTACCCTTGTAATATTCTGAAATTTAAAAACATTAAAATTAAAAAAAAAAACATAAATACATTGCATTGCCATCAGATACAAGTAGAAATCACTTGGTAAGCATTATTATAATTGTTTTTGTGTACTTTACCATATTTTCTTTTTCTTTTTTCTTTTTTTTTTTTTTTTTGAGACAGGTTCTCACTCTCTTACCTGGACTGGAATGCAGTGGCATCATCATATCTCACTGAAACCTCAAACTCCTGGGTTTAAGCAGTCCTCCTGCCTCAGCCTCCCAAGTAGCTGGGACTAGAGGTACACATCACCACACCTGGCTAATTTTTCTAATTTTTTGTAGAGAGGGGACTCGCTTTGTTGCCCAGGCTGGTCTCAAACTCCTGGCCTCAGTGAACCTCCCTCCTCAGCTTCCCAAAGTACTAAGATAATAGGCATGAGCCACCACACCCAGACTTTTATCCTATTTTCAAATCAGTGCTTCAGTATGGGTTCAAACAAAGTGGTCTTGATAAGATGAAATTAAAAGTCAAATAAAAGTATGGACTTCAAAAGACAAACCTGCAAGTATCATTTCTCCCTTAATCTGTATTCCAAATTACTAAGACTCTACAATTTGTATGTCCAGATATGGAGGTGTGTTACCTTCTAAGACTGAATTATTGTAAAGCAGTCAAAAACACTGGTTCAGAAGCCCATATTTTCTTTTTCAGGTTTGGTGCTCAAAGCCCCTTTTTAAAATTTTTAATTATTATGGGTACATAATAGTTGTGTGTCTTTATAGGGCAAATGTGATGTTTTGATACAGGCACACAATGTGAATTAATCAAATCTGGGTAATTGGGGGATCCATAATCTCAGGCATTTAACATTTCTTTGTGTTATGAACATTCCAATTCCACTCTTTTAGTTATTTTAAAGTATGCCCTAACTTATTATTGATTATAGTCATTTTGTTGTGCTATCAAATATTGTTCATTCTATCCTATCTATCTAAATATAGATTTTTTTTGTTCAGAATTCTCCTTGAAAGGGGAAAAACAAAGTGAAGGCAAAGGAAATGGTTCATTTCTCATTTATCAGTTAAGAAATTGATCCTCTGAGAAAGTGTCAAAGAAGGAATCACAGAATGAACACCCAAAACAACTGGTACAGGGCTGCCCACAACTGAAATGGCCAACCCCGATCTGTCTGTCACTGCTTTACCAAAATAAGTTGCGTAAACAGATCTTCTCAGTTAAGAAAACATTTTCGGTATGTGTTTTACTTGAAGAATAAAGCTTGCAGAATAAGTTACTTTTAGTAAGAAAAAAAACAACTGCCTGTTTTGGAGAGAATGTGATATGCCAAGTAATTACAAGGTCAGACGAATCTATTTCTGTCATAAAATTCTCTTGACAGCATTCCAAGAGAAAGATGTTAAAGCAGGAATGATAGGAAAGATATATATGCTTCATGCACTAGATTATTTGAATGGGTTTTAACTTTAGGAAGAACAATATTCTAAAAGTGGGGGACATTATTTTACAACAGACAACATATTAATAACATTTTAGGTTATTAAATGCAAAAATATGCTTGTACAGTATGACTAAATAAAAGGTCTCATGTGAAACCCCAACCACTAGAACCCATTACACCAACCAACTAATATTTTCATGTGGTTTTCCCGTAGGGCAATAAAAGAGCCTTTGTTTTTCAAAGAGATAGTACATCACCAAATAAAACAATAAACAGCCCAAGCAAATATTTAAGATTATTTTAAAAAGTTACAACTGGAAGAAACATTAGAGATCACTTAGCCCATACTACTCATTTTACAAACAAGATATTGAGACCTTGAAAAATTAAATGACTTGCTCAAGGTCACAAATCATGAGCAGCTGTCAGCATCAGGCCTAACCTAGTCAAATCTGAAAAAGTCTCTTCCTTTCCCTTTGAAACATAATCCACCCCACTCTTCCAAATGTACTGTTTCTTTTTCTTCCCTTTCAGTGCCTACCTGTGACAAATCACTCAAGACCTTTCTTCTCTGTCCAAGAATCCTCAAGCCACTACCACATTGGACTTACCTTCCATACTTGTCTCATATGGCGTTTGATCATAGGTAGGATTAATATGCCTTTCCAATGCCACTGAACCTACCTGATACAGTAAATTGAAAATTGATGAATGCTGGTGTAGAACAAGATAGCTTTTATACTTTGAGGAGTATATGAGTATTGGGAAAATATTAATTTTAATAATCACCTACTGAAGAAATAATCATTATTTAATAACTCAAAGGAGTATTGGGAACTTTGAGCCCAGGATCTTAAACACTGTGCTGATTACTCTTCACGGTTGAGAAAACAGCCAGCACTCAGTGGTTAAAAGAATAGACTCTACAATAATTTATGTGGTTTGAATCTAGGTTCTACTTTTTACTAGCAGTGATCTTGGGAAAGTTGTTTAACCACTTTGTGCTTCAGGTTCCACTTCTAAAAAAAAAATGAAGATTAATAATAGTACTTCTTCCATCAGGACTGTTTGAGGATTTCATGAAAACACCTATGTAAAGTGCTTAGAATGAAAATGAGCACATAGTAAAAGCAAAAATGTTAGGTTATGATTATATCTAGTTGGTATTATTCAACTCCTCAATCTTTTGTCATCCTGTTAAAATCTGGCTTCTTGTGTGCCATTGAACTGAAACTGCTCTTGCAAAGGTCACTTCTGACATACTAAATGCCAAATTCAGTGGCCCATTTTTAGTTCTTGTTCTGTACCAACCCTCCCTATCACTTGGTACTATTTACCTCTTTGAGCTTCTTCAAATTCTCTTCTCCATTGTCTTCTGCATATCCCCACTCTCCCCAGCACTTTTCTTCTGACTTAGACCATTACTTTTTCCCCTCTCTACCTTTTTACCTGCTGATTTCATTTTCTTCAAAGCTTACAACTATCCCCAGTATGCCAGGGACTCTGAAATGTATATTTGTAGTATTTACCTAACTCCAGATACAGACCCAATTTCAAACTTCCTGCGGAATATTTTTATCTTAAAGCATAGGATCAGAAAACAGAACTCATTAAATTTTTCTGCAACTAACTTCCACTGAATTCCCTACCTTTAGAAATTGCATCTACATCTACATCATTGAAATCCTCAAAGGCTTCTTTGAGTCTTCTTTCTAGCATGCCTTGAATGACAATTCACCCCTGTTTTCTTGGGACAGTTCCAGTTTATACCTGCCATTTCATCTTCGTTATTCATAGAAATCCCTTTTACTCTCAAAAGTGTCCTGGTGCAGATGATAAATTATATGATTATCTTAATCATATTAGGCGTCCAATATAGTTCACAATCAGCATCAGAATCTTGATATTCTTTTCTATCCTCTGTAGTGTAGGCTTCTATTTTTTTCTTTCTGGATTCAATCAATAGCTTTTTTAAAGATCATTGTTGTCAATCTATTTCTAATTATTACATCCTCTGTATGACTACTAAAGCGATCTTCCTAAATACAAGCCTAGTATTGTTAGTTCCCTTCATAACAATTTTCACTCTCTCTCAATTGTCTACAACAGAAAGTCCAACACCCTTTTCCAGCTATATTTCATTTGTTTATTTTCCTCCCCTGCCACCTTCAGACTCAAAGACAGGTACTATGCCAGAGTTTTTTTTGTTTTTGTTTTTGACAGAGTTTCACTTTGTCACCCTGGGTAGAGCACAGTGGTGTCATCATAGCTCACTGCAACCTCAAACTCCTGGGCTCAAGGGATCCTCCTGCCTCAGCCTCCCCAGTAGGTGGGACTACAGGTGCACACCATGCTGCCTGGCTAATTTTTCTATTTTTAGCAGATATGGGGTCTCACTCTGGCTCAGGCTGGTCTCGAACTCCTGAACTCAAGCAATCTTCCCGCCAGAGTTATGGTTTTATATTAGAATTTATAAATTAAAGAATAGACATGTAGTAACATCTCTGTATGATAACACTTGTGAAACAAATGCTAGCAGACTGGTAAATTACTGCATCAGTCATGAAAAGGGAGTAAAATATATCCCTTTGTGTGATTTTTACTCGTCTGATAATTACACTTTTGGAATCAAGTTGTGTCTCTATTGCAGTCTCTAAAACACACAACTTCTGTAGCTTACTACTGTGTATTATCAATTATCATGAAATGTAGTTACATGTATTTTTAAGATTGAGTTTTAGTGAAAATGTGAAATTAGAAGTTACAGGACATGAGTTTAAGTTCAAGCTCAATTAATTACTGGAGGCAAATATAATGTGTGATTGTAGACAACTTACTTAAACTTTCACACCTCAATTTGCTTATGTGGAAATTGAGATAATAATAATGACACATACCCACAAGGTTATTATGTTAAAAATGGATTACATTTGAGAACAGCCCTTTGTAAACTATAACATAAACCTAATGATGCTTTGAGAAAACAGAGAGTTACATTAACATTGGCAGTTTGACAAATTAAAAATATTTTCATGAATATTTTCAGATAACTCCCAGTTAGTGTTTCATGTGGTTATATATGTCTATTAAAAGGAAAAATTAACAAGGATCCAGTCTTTCTAGATAGCATTCATAACTCTGCATATGACAAATTGGAACAAAAATTAAGGAATTAACCAACATAAAAATAAGAGATTTGAGTGTTCAGATTATTATACCAACATACACAGTGCCATTCCAAGGCAATGAGTTTTTGCACTAATATTTTATTTAAAGTGTGAAAATTTCATTATGGGTCTTACTGAAGTAATTATTTTATTTATCAGGGAGGAAAGAGTTGCATTTAAGTAAATTCCACTTCATTCAAATTTTATGAGAATGTCAAATCTTCAGAAGAACTGAATCATTGTAGTTTTAATAATTAAAAATCATTTTGTTTTAACAATTCAATGAATTCTTAATGAAGTTCAAAATTTCAGTCTATGAAGAATTTATCAATCAGAATTTCTCAAATATTTCACTATCTACAGCTATTTAAAATTTTATAGCAATGCTGAAATGTTATATAAAATGCTCCATAATAGTAGTTATGGTTGTAAGACGGGTTAAAAATACCTATTATTTATCCTCTTTCTCTTTTCCTCTTAAAAGATGAAGGGAAAAAAATCTTATTATTTGGTAACACTATTTGAATTGATGTAGGGTTTTCTAGGGGACACAATGGTCAAAGGATCCAATGAAAGCACCCAAAAATCATAGAGGATCATTTTACCCGACTGCAGCAAATGTATCAGAGGATTGGATATGTCAGTGGTGAGAGATGAGAGGAACAAGAGAGGTCGGAGTGAACTGTGGGGAAACTTGGAAAATCTATGAAATCTGCATCTGTATATGATTAGAAAACATCTAAAAGAGAATAAGATTTTATAGCTAGGGAAATGATAGATGATAGGGCAATGTTTTTAAGAAAAGAGGAACAAAGGCCAGAAAGGGAGATTAGAAGAGTTTTTCAAGTAGGACAAGTGAAGAATATTTAAAAATCCATAAACCTAAAAGAGAGAACAAAGAAACAACGTCTATAGTACAATTTAATGCAAATGCTATTCAATTAAGTTAAATACACTTGACATGGGAGAGAAACTTAGGGATAGTTGGAGGAAAATAAAAAATAAGCACGCTATGGTTCTAAAAATTATTAGCTTGTTATGAAATAAACATTAAGACTGAAAAAACAAATCTTGGAATCTTCAGAAGAGAGAATGTAGTCAAAGTTTTAGGAATGGTTGGAAATCTCTATAAACTGGGTACAAACTACGGAAAGTGACTGGCACAACGACCTGCTAAGCCATGGCCCAAACAGAAGGAGAACTTATAAGAAAGAAATGTATTGATACAAGGGGGGATGCACTTAAGTAGTCTTATTATCAAAGAATGTCTTTTTAATGGGTAATAGAAGTATCTGATAAAATATTACATATTCAATAAGAAAAGGAAGGAGAAGTACTAAAGCCAGCTTTGACGTGATAGATAATTAACTTTAGTTGTAGTAAGAAGGTCAATAAAACCTGAACATCTGGATAAAATGGAGGAACTCTGTGAAGATGCCCCCATACTTATGATAGAAACTTCAGTGAACAGGAAAAAAAAATCTGCAGCTTCTACAAAACTGAGTGCTCCAGGATTTTGCAGGGGAAAGAAATGACGTGAAAATAGATGGTGACCCTGTGAATTTAGATCTCTCTTAGTATCACAGAAAGAGATTAGAGGATTGGGAATATTTGATGATGCACATCAAGAGAAGTTGGATGGCAAGAAGACCGCTGCTTTGTTGTAGGACTTAGCATAAAATAAAAAATTGAAGATTTTGAAAGAGACCTAGAACATGAGTGAAGTTTTCAGGTCAGAAAAGAGTAGAATAGCTTGTAAGTAAGGAGGAGCTAAGAACATATATACATCCAGTTAAAATGCTTTACCATTTCATCTTCACTTATTCACTTAAAAATGCAGTAATTAGTTTTGACAGAAAGCAGAAATAAACTAAATAAACTTTAATAAGCCACTTAAATATCCTCAAAATATCTACTTGTTACTACAGGGCTCTTTAAAAGAATCAAGTGAATCAAATGAAAAGATTCAAACAAAATAATGTATAGGAAACTACTATATATACTTTCTAAAAATGTATATAGGAAAGTAGAAAACAATAGCATTATACAGAGGTAGAGATATAGATGCAAATATAGATACATATCTCCTTTGACATAAGTTATTTTTGAAAATAAGAAAACAACTATATAAAAATACACCTAAGTATGATATTTCTATTCATTATTCATTTTTAATATCATTGACAAGAGCACAATTTAGTAATATAAATATCATTTTTTTCTTAATTGAGTAGAGTGAATAAAACTATTATTGGACCTCCTGTTCCTGATAGAAATGCCACCTTTAAAATTTTTCTTTTATTTTTATACCTTCAATATATTTAGGGAGTACAAATGCAGTTTCATTATATGGATATATTGTACAGCGGTGAGGTCTGGGATTTTAGTGTACCCATCACCTGAATAATGTACATTGTACACAACAGGTAATTTCTCATCCCTCAGCCCCCTCCTATCCTCCCAACTTGGAGTCTTCACTGTCTATCATTTCACTCTGTATATCCATGTGTACTTATAGTCTAGCTCCCACTTATAAGTGAGAACATGTGGTATTTGATTTTCTGTTCCTGATATACTTCACTTAGGATAATGGTCTCCATCCAGTTCCATCCAGGTTGCTGCAGAAGACATTATTTCATTCTTTTTTAAGGCTGAGTCATCTGTGATAATTAAACCTACCATCATCTTTTAAAATTTTTTTTTATTTCAGAATATTATGGGGGTATAACACTTTGGTTATATATATTGCCTATGCACTGCCCAAGTCAGAGCTACCATCGTGGACATCCCCCAAACTGTGTGCCCCGCACCACTAGGTGCAAGTTTTCCCATCCCCTCCACCCCCCTAGGATGTAAATAGGCAGGTACTAGTGAACGTCAAAACTAAATAGAATATTTTAAAATTGGAATCACGGTCATAATCAGTTAACTCAGTTGATCTTCTACTATGCATGTTCTGATGTATAAATTCTATTTTATTAGCACAATGCACACAAAATGCACAAAATGCAATGTTGCAGTGACACAAAATGCAATTTTAATTATATTAATTATTCCTAGAAGAACTTATGGGATCTGGAGCAGTAGAATATCATTTTTTATTTTTAATAATTAAAATAATAAGAAAGACTATTTCAGTGTCTTGTATTGGATTTTAGAAGCAGAACTGTTTGAACTTTTTGTATCCCAGATCTCCATTTTCTTTTTAGGACCCCATAGGATATAAAATTGTCCTTCTAATTAATGGACTGATAAAAAATCTTTATATATAGAAATCCCTGAAAAGTATTTAAAATTTTTTTTCAAATGTAATATTTACCATGGTCATTGTAGAAAGTCTAAAGATATGAAGACAGAAATAAAAATTTCTTATAATTTCAACTACTGTTAGCATCTACATGTATTTCCTTTCAATATTTGTATCCTATGCATAGGCCTATATTACTATAATTTTATAGTGGAGATTGTATTAAATACAGATTTTTACATTCTACTCTACCTTTTGCTGTAGGACACTATCTTAGGGTTATGTTCTAATTTATTTAACTAACCCTCTGTCATTGGACATTTAATTTGTTTCTGATTTTCCGTTATTATTAATAATACCATGATTAACATATTAAAAGTCAAAGTTCATACATAACTTTCTATTGGAAATGTTATAATATTTAAATTGTCAGTTTTTAAGGAGGGATGTTGAGGGAATCGATTATAGTCTAAGTGAACTATTAGAATGTGCAAAGTTGCTTTGAGATACCATTTTGGTAAAATGGATATAAAATCACAGTCATCTCCATAGCCCTATTATTTTGTACAAAAGCTCCCAGGTATTTTTGTCATTAACTTCAGGAAAGACAATATTTTTATGAATGTTGGAGCTGTAAAGTGAAGCCAAGCAACAGCAGCATGGTGTTTAAGAGACTCTTTGAACATCTTTTAATAGAATTGGAGCAATATTGTAAGAAGAAAGAAAAAAGTGCTTATATTACACATAGAGGGTTTAGATAGTAAGTAAAAGCCTGAATAATTATAGGGTTTTTTTCACTTTCCAAAGAAAAATTTCCCTGAATTTTAACATATTTTGATATTTTCTATACTAGGGTGATGTGGGGAAGTATGAATTATTAGTAAAAAAAACTACTCCGTAAAAAGATTATATGGCAACAATTTTTACATCATAAAAGAAACATTTTAATTGCCAAAAATGTTTGCTTTTTAAAATGTGTGCCTCAGTCCACATTTGTAAAATGAAGGTTTGGTTAAGATTTAGCATGTTATCTTCTAGATCAAAAGATTATCAGATATTCTATTAGGAAAACGTTATAATTACATTATTTAATGACAGTTATCCTATCGCACAGATTAAATGGGATTATGTGCATGAAATGTAAGGATAGAACGCCTGGCACGTTTTAAGTTTCCAGTAAATGTTAGCTGAGTGCAACTGTGAAATGAGTCAAAAATGTATTTAATCTACATGTTTCATCTGCTTTGTAGTTACATATATATTTTACCATGGTAAACCATTTAGCTTTATGCCACTACTTGAAACAAAGAATAAATTATACAGATGATTGATAGTTGACTTTGGCTTTCTAAAATTTAAAATTTTTTACCTTTTCAAAACTTCTAAAATTATTTGTCATAAACACAGCTCATACATACATTCAAAATAAAAGTATTTGACAACATTCCTCAAGTAAAAAACAAATGAAAGCTCACAGTGAATGTATTTAAGAGAAAAAAGTATCCCTTTATATTCAGTTTATCTGTTATTCATTCAAAATATTCACTGGTTATCAAAGTGAGGAAAAAAATCCTCCATGAAAAACAGACTAAAAATCTATTTAATGAGATAGTAATTTATTCAAATTAGTTGTACAAAAGTACTTCGGGTTTAGAAAACTTTTAGAAACATTTTGGAAGCCTTATAGTATAAACACATTTGTTGTGTTTCCTAGGATTATTAGTCAAGAGATTCCAAAGACTACAGCTAAATTTGCTGTTCAGTAGCCGAACACATTCTTTAGCTGTCCTGCTGCAATGATCAATACTTTTTTCAGTCAGTAAACATTTCAGCACCTGTAATATTAGACAGAGCTTTTCCAGGATGATCTAGTTCTGGCAAAGCATCTGAAAAGAATCAGCACATTGGACAAAGAAGGTTCACTAAGAACGATGTTAATAAGTGATCAGATACAGCCTATTAGACAAAAGATCTTCACTTATTCAAAAATAAAAATTAGCAATTTCACCTTAAATTCAAAACAAGCAACCAAACAAATAAGCAGACAATCAATCACACAAATTATCCATGACCTATGCAACCAATAAGCCTGGGATATAGTGCACTTGAATAATCGATCAAAAACAACAAACAGTCAGAGAGTAGAAAAGCCCAGTCAACTAAAAACGACAAAGCTTTGGTCAAAGGTTTGCTAGTTAAATCTCAGTTCTACTACTTCTTGGCAATGTGTCTTTGAACTGTGTTACTTAACTTTTCTGTGACTCATATTCCTCATCTGTAAAATGGGAAAGAGCGCCTGGGTTTACTGAGAAATTTAAATAAATTGAAAATAGATTAAGTATTTACAACACAGCCTGGCTCAGAATGAGCACTTAATGTAATTTTTTTTAAAAACATATATTTAGCTAGCAGCAGTTAGAAAGGAAATGTTTTTATTCTTCTTTAATATTAATTTTTCATTATCGTTGATTATCCATTGCCAAATGGCTACCTGAGAGCGCTAGGATAAGATTTTAAAAAAACTTTTCTTCAAATCATTTAATTTACACAATTTGAAGAATCATGAGATCTCTCCCCTGTTCTCTGTTTCTTCTTTCCTCAGCACATCCTTTCTATTACACCCTTTTTATTAGCCTGAAAATAAAATATGTATGTAATAAGCCATCATATAATTAAATACACATATATACATATATTATACATACATGTTAATCTATATCACTGGAAAACTAAAAGTGAATTGTACTAAAATCATGTGTATTTCAGTATATAATTCGTGGACATTTATATATTGAAGACATAATGAAATAGATATTTGGACCTATATGTAGAATCCCTGTGAATGTGACAGCTACAGACGGAGACTGATAGCGATATAGGTGTGTGCTATTATGGAGTCCAACAAAAAAAGCTACATTTTTGTCTATGATGCGATTTCTGAGTAAAATAGTGTCATCTTCCCTCCTTTCACGAGGTAGGTGTGTAGTAAAACAACTATGAAAGGCAGAACTATAATAGCTCCAGGCTCAGTTAATTAAAGACAGAATTTTTACTTACATGAATTCTCAATGGGATACTTGAAAGTTTTTCATGCATGAGAAGCACCCTAAGTATTGCAGGACATATAACTTCGCTGGCCTCTACAAATGAAATGCTGGTGGAAATGTCTGT
This sequence comes from Daubentonia madagascariensis, assembly GCA_023783475.1. NCBI lineage: Eukaryota > Metazoa > Chordata > Mammalia > Primates > Daubentoniidae > Daubentonia > Daubentonia madagascariensis. The sequence goes on along the minus strand of JAKFHU010001684.1, from coordinate 13,547,540 downwards.
TCAACAATCATGATAATCAAATGCCCCAGGAGGTTTCCAAAATATCCCTAAGAGCAGTGATTCTCAACCATATTTTTTATCATTAAATGCCACCTCCGAGGAGCTTTTTAGACATTTTTATCCTAGTCTTACTCTCTCAAATGCAATTTTAATAGCACAGATAAACTTTGTTTTATGTACACAAAAGTATGATTTTTTTACTCCACATGATCGAATTTTCTCCTCCCTGGGGACAAAATTTCCCCTGAAGAGAATGAATGCCTGTCTTAAGAGGACTAGACTGCTTTTGCCCTGTTGAGAACCAAAGTTTGTGTTGAGAAATAGAACAGGTCATGGTGCCAGAGTCCTGTCTGGCCTGCATGACTAGGGGCTTCTGAGCAATAACAGATTTGCAGGTCTGGCGCTATGTGTGCTTGCAGCTCCTCTGAGACAGCAGTAAATAGAGAAATGTGAGGAGCTGAAAGTCTACGTAGATACAAAACCAGAGTGATCCTATAAAAGTTTTGGTCAGATTTAGTCAGATCATCTCATTCTGCTGCTCAAACCCCTCCAAGTGGCTTCCAGATTAAAATCTCAAACCCATATATTGGCCTATAAGGCCCTACATGACCTGTTACCTCCCGACCTCTGACCAACCTCTGGGCACGCTGACTTCTGGGCAGGCTCCCATGATCATACCAAGCACATTCTTAATATCCAAACCTTTGCATTTACTGTGCCATTTTCTTAGAATACTTTTCCCTCTGATAGGAGCATGCCCACTCCCTCACTTCTTTCTGATTTGCTAATTTGTTTGATGAATAAATATATACTGATTAAACTTATATTTTAAAATCAAATGTGATCATGCACATTTTGGCATAAACATATTTACTTATAAGGTCTGGCAGAATATTTTAAATTACTTATGAACTGAAAAATGACCACATATCTAACACTCTATAAAATTGCCTTAAAACATCAAGATTGTTTTCAATGGGAAAAAAAATCCTGATGCTTTCTTGTTGACAGGAGAGCATGGACTCATGGCGTTGAGCATAAATGCAAGGTGTTTCATATTTTCCCACTGGTAGACATTTTCATTATATATTATATATGTGTATATGTGTGAGTATATATATAAAAACAGTGTATAAATGTAGCTAAGAAATATACTGACATTGTCCTTAATTTAATTTGTGATAGAATTTTTACAGGTGATTTCCAAACATGATCCAAAAATGACATTAAAGACAAACATTGCTGATTCACTCACACTAGACCCTTGTGTAGCAAAGCAGAATTCATAATACTTAGGTTTATTGGGCACACATTTACCCCTGGGTTTATATTTAATTACTTATTCAGGAAAGCTTGCTGGGTGATCAGTTCTCCAAATTATGTCACCAAAGGTAAATTTACTTCAAAATATGGTAAATGTGAGTTCTACTACTAAAGTAGAAAACCAGAGTGTTAAAATATTTTTTTAAGTTTTTCTGTCAATTTCCTGAGTCATTCTATAAAAAATACATCTATAACAACCCACACAACACAACACACAAACACACACGTGTATGCACACCAGACTGCACATTTAACAAACGCTAATATCAGGGAAGCATATGTTCTAATTGCATTATTTTTGGCAGACACCAGACAAAATTTTACATATGAGTCCTAAAAGTAATCATCACATTTCAGGTTCTTTTCTATATAAAAACATTTTACTTTTTTTCCCCATCACACTGAACTTGTGCACTTCTTCTTTGAAGGCTTCACTTTATAAACCTAAACATAAACTTTTATAATAAGAGCAATTTTCATTTTTCTTCCCTTTAAGTATTGATAACAAGTTAGTTGTTAAGGATGATAGCTTGATTTTGAAATATGTGCATTAGAATGCTATATGACGTTTATATAGTAAGGGTTTCATATTGTGAAAAACATGCATTCTAAATAATATATGTTATAAATAAATATTTCTTCAAATAAGTAGATTATATTGGAAGGAGATATAAGGACACTGCTATTTTAAAAATCAATATTGGAATATTGGGTAATTGGGTAATTGGTATCTAAATGTATAAAAGAATGAGTTTTATAATATAAGTCAATCATTTGGTAAAAGTAATTTTAAGATATCCTTTTAGTTTCCCTATGTTTTGTGGACTTATTCATCTTGAATAAATAATTTTAACTTTAGAAATACTTTAGACAAACAGAGAGGAAACAGCACCATCAAAAATTAATTACTAATTACTGAATATTTATTGACTTCTTAGCAGAGAACAGATTAAAAACCAAGGCACCATCTATCTATCTATATCTATATATAACCATATTTAAATCTGAGATAAAAAAATTCAATACGAGTTTCTAGTCAAAAGTTGATCATTTGGAAATTATTATTCTTTAATTCAGTAAAGCAGTAGGTAAATAATTCCTAAGAATTATTGTTTAAAAAAATTAGCCCTAATTTCCCCAAGCCTATTGTTTGTGATATCTGTCCACTCATTCATTAATCCACTATTTATATATTTATTAAGGACCAGTCTCTAAGATGTGTTGCTAAATTGGGTTTTAAAATGAAGATGTTACCATTAGTTAAAATTTAAAGGATAAAAGATGTAAGAATTGATATTTAGTCTTCTATGTTTTGTTGATTGAAACACTCAAAGTCTTCTGGGGGTAGACATTATAAATGTGAATTGAGTCTGCTTTTTTCCTCATAAAGAATATTTAATAATAGAGGAGAGAAAATTAAGTCCTTTGGGAATGGCTAATGTTGTATACATGATTTTAGATGATGAAGAGGGAGAGACAGGTTCCCTTAAGTTGGAAGCATTTTAATTAATTAAGTTCCTGAAAGAATTTAAGTGACTTTGAATACTCCCACATATCCAATGTGTATTTGTAAATACAAATTCAGAACCATCATGAATCAGTGATCAATATAGTCATATACTTCTTAATCAAGAATGTCAGCAAAATGAGGGGGGTAGTAAATATAGGTACTCTGCAAATAAAAACAAAACATCTTCAATAATTTCTAACACACAAAATGAAAATATATAGCAATAAAAATAAAATGAATTCTTGGCAAAGACAGAGCATTGAAATTTCTCTACTTTTCTTCAAGATTTAATACTGGCATTTGTGAGATCTATAAGTGTTCTTTCAAGTTACTTTTCAAAGAGAAACAACACTTGGTGGTTATATATATGTGGTGTCTGTGTGTGCCTATGTAACATTTTTTGTCAACTGATTTTATTTATATTTGTTAAACACATTTTGATTCCTTTTATTTTTATAATTGTTTGATATATAACCTATTGTTCAGTATGTTTTATATTGTTTTGAGAGCGTATATCTCAAAATACAAAATAATTGCCTTTCTCAGCACTTATAACAGTACTATATGATTTATGTAAGAATTACAGAATATAAATATAAATAAGGTTAGATTTGTGGTTTGCTTTGAATTAGATTTTTTTAACCTGGAGAGAATTGCTCATTCCATTAAATATATATTCCTAAATGTTTTGTCTTTAAAAATTGCCAATATAGCTCTTAATATTACAGATCATAATGGATATATATCACCATTTTTTTCATTGCTGTTCTTAAGTTACATTTTACCATTGCATACTCTGAACTGGACTCTATACCAACCAAGCAATATATTTTCAGGAACCAGTTATTTTCCTGTTGGTAAGTATTACAGATGAGTATATGCCATAAATAAAGAGCCCTTTTGAAGGGAAGCAAAATTTAATATTGATAATCACAGCACCAATAATAACTACCACAATCAGAGTTGCCAGTATTTAAACTCTTACGTGCTAAATCTTTATGCATACTGTGGTAAATCTTCACAACTTGTGTGAGAGAACATACTGATATCCCCATTTTACAGACAAAACAGAGACCCAGAGAGATTATGCCAGTTCTCAACATATATGTGGAAGGCTTGGTTAGGACCTTGGTATTTCTGTCTCCATGGTGCACTTATAGCCTCCATATGATATAATTATTTTGAAACATATTGAAAACTTCTTAGCTATTTTTCCCTCAATTAAATTTGGGGTTGGATTGACCATCGTTTTGCTCTAAATCATGTAGTAATTTTTATGGGGAAATGATTTTGTTTATTATTTTCATTAGGGCTTCCTTTACAGAAGAAGAAGTTTCCTTGGCAGTGAATGGGGAAATTTCCAGTGGAGCTCATAGTCTTTCTGCCCACAAGCTTTGTTCAGGCTACAGTGCAAGTCTATGATGAAATGCTTCATTAAATGATTCAGGTTAGTGGGCTGCCAAAATGTCTTCAAATGATCGCTCACTCTCTCTCAATCCACCTCTCTAGTATACAGTCACAAAAGATCCCCCACTCCTTCCTTCTTTTCTGTTTCTCTCTGATAAGAACACTGTTGTAACAAGGCTAGAAATTTTAATGCTAATAATTTTATAGATTCTTTTCTTTATGATAAAAATGAGAGATGAACCAATACTATACTACAGTTGAATATGCTCAGCATTTTCTTATATTAATTAAATAATACCAAACTGATATATAGTGTTAAAGTCTTAATGGGGGGAGTGTTAAACAGATTCCAAGGAAAAAATGTGCCTACTTTGGCAGGGATTTTGGCCAAATTAAAACAGTGATACATTCATTACCACGTTTCCTCAGGCACAGTGTTCTACTTCATTACACTATCCAAAACTAACTAAGCTCTAGTACATAAAAATTTTTAACACTTCTGTAATCTAGGAAAAATTTCAAATGGCAAATAATAGGCAGTTTCTAAGAATGACAAGAAAACAGTAAAATTGTCTCTTTTTCAAAGACATTATAATCTTAGGTATGGTTTTGCTCTACTCTTGGGGATAAATTTTTATGAGTTCAAATCTCTAATTTTTAAATCAATGTCAATTGGAAAATAATAGTCAATTGACAGAAATAAACTACATAGCTAAAATTGTTGGGTCATATCTGTACCATGAGAAAACAAAACAAAACAATACAAATCATACAGATTTGGGTTTCTTTGGGTTTTCTTCAAATTTATGAATAAATTTGTTAGGACCAAAAAGTTATATTTGAAATCTTCATAGAGTAGGTAGTGACAACCATCATGATGGGATAATATAGGGTCATTTCTCTGTGGCAGAAACTGGGGTGAAATGCTGCATTTACTAAAGTTGCAGTTACAGACACTCATACTGTTCATCCTATTAGATTATTCACCTTTTCGTAGTATCTGTACACATTTAATTTCTATCACTTTCATCAAAATGGAATCATAGTTGTTGTTTTTCATGCTTTTGAAATCATAATTCTCTAAAGTTTTAACCTTTCAATATGGAATGGTTTGAAAATGGATTACCTGAAAAATTGCTTTTCTATTCCTGTGTGTGACAGCTGAGTTCAGCTGTTTTCTTAAGCATCTATGGAACAGCTGAACACTTTCTCCTGGTCCCCATTTGAAGCTAAGGGAACTTGAGGCAACAAAGTTACATTGGAATGTATATGATCAAGGAATTTACTTTTCCTTCATCTGCTACAGCCTTAAGTTATTGACCCTTGTGGCACAGTTATGGGTAAAATCATCTTCTATAACCATTATATATATATATATAGTTATATATATTAACACAATTATATCACCATAATTGTATATTAGAGGCCTACTGCAATACAAAATGCAAAATAGGCAACCTCCAAATTGAAATCTCAGTCTTAGAAACTTGACTAACTGTAAACTTCTTATCTGTCATCTGGTAAATTATTCATCCTCAGACAATAGTCATAGAAATCTGAAGAAATGGAATAAAACAAAGTTGCTTTTATTCACTGGGAGTAGATAAAATGATCTGGTGTCAGCCACTGATGGCAGCTCATATTCTGCCATCAGTTAAACTTGGTTTTCTGAGCAATCAAGTGCTGACGAAATGGGAAGAGACACAGGAGGAATAGGGCTGTGTTGCTTTAGTGCAAAGGCCATCATTGCTACAATAATAATTTCATTGTCTATAAAGTGCATACTTATCATGACCATGAAAAAAACTAGATTGCAATTAAATAACTGGTATTTTAAAAATATTAATGTAATCTATATTATTTTAGATAATATTGAATGGTTTGGGCTCAAAAGTATCTTATCTTACAGAAATTGAGTAACAAATTAGATATGTATAATCAAATTCATTTTATTTCAGTTTTTTTTCTTGCTATGACTATTAAAAAGTCTCTTTGGACATTTCTTGTAGTAAGAAATCATAGTTTAAATATTTTAGCTATTCTTCATCACCTTGAATTGAACTCATTGTCCCACTGAAACTATGGTTTTTTATTTCAACTAGATGATTTACAAAGAATTCATGATATTGTAAAACATTATTACTTCCAAAAATATCACTTTACAAATGATTATGAACATGCAGCACTACATTGTTCTCCACATAAGAAATGTGGTATACTTTCCAGAGTTTCATTATGACATATTGAATATTTTTAAAGTTTAATAATATAAAGCTAATCCTCTGGTACTCAGATGACTGTAGAAAGAAAGGTTTGCTCTACAAAGGAGCCAGTGACAGTTGTATCTTATAACATCCGATTCTGCCTTTTTATCTTCAAGGAAGTACATTATGGTTTCTCTGATAGGGCCCAACCACCCCTGTGGCTGTTCCCTGGCAAGTCCTATCAGCTTCTCAAGTTTCCTAGTTGTCTGTATTGTACTGTAGGCTTTGGGTTGTGTTTTAGCATATCTTGGATACTAATCTTTGCCGGGAGGTAACCCCTTACTTCATATTTTGGTTCACCATAAATCTATTCATTTTTGGTATTGACTTCATTATCTGATCAACATTGCAGAATATTTTCTCACTGGATGAAAATGGAACCAGAAACAGTAAACACTATTTTTTTTGTAACTTTATATTGTGGATTAAACCTACACACTATTTTTACTTATTGGACATAATATTTTTTATAAAAGTTATTTCTCAAAGATTCATAAGGTATAATTAGTTTAAAAAGAGAGGCAGAGACAAAGAATAAAAAATGAAACAAATTGGTTTTCAATAAAAAAATGTATGAGCCTATTTAAATGGCTCATAGGTATCCAAAACTAGTACTCTAAAAGAAGCAGCAGCAGCACTTGGGGAACTGTGTAGTGTATGATATTGTTAATAAAGTAGCAAAGAAGAAACACAAAATTGGAGAAATAGCAATGGTAGCTAAATCTCTTTAAAGCTTTCAAAAATTTATTTCAAATGATTTTAGGGCATCTTAGAAAGATTCTTTCTGAATAATTCTAGTATTTCAAGAGTTTTTGCAGGAAACACTTGACCAGTGGCCAGTGACAGAAGAAGAGGAGCAGATGATTAAAGATAACCATAGAGGGTTTATTGGAAAATGTTGAGCTATATTAAAAATGAAATATCAAAAAAAAAACACATTGTGGTATATTTATGGAGAATTTTTCCCCCATAGATAGAATCTTAAAGGAAAGATGCAGTGTGTATGTGCATGTGTTTGGGGGTGGTGGTAGCAGGGTACATAACCGAATGGGACAGTTTAAACATAAGGTGTTTCAGCTACTGAAAATTGTTCCTGTAAATATGTGTGTTCATGTTTGTAAGTTTAAGGGCAAGAATAAAGTTCATATCTGGAGCATTTATATAAAGGTCCTAGGAATTTCTTGATTAAAATTTTAATAATGTGATTTGCCTCTTTTTTTCTTTATACATAATGTTTTTTTCTTTTGATACAGTTTTATAGAATTTCATCTTCAAATTATAGGGCAGTAGAAACACAGAATTACCAACACATTTCTTAAAATCTGATATTCCAGAATAGAAAATTACTCCATGGATATTTATACTGCTCATGTAGCATTCAGAGGTAGCAAATAGATGGGTGATATACATAAACTCACAGTTTTGTGGCCTTATCTTGATGAAAAGATACTAAAAACTTTATTTTCCTATAATATAAAAGTACATGTAATACAATATAATTCTGCCTATATAAATATTGGAAAAATAATAAATGATAAAAACTGATGACACTTGTTTGAGTTCACTTGTAAACTGAATAGATCTGCTCTTAGTAAAATTATCTGTAAGTCATTATTGTACACTTCATTTCATTCAGACAGTAATTTTCCTTCTGTATTCTCCCCTGTTTAGACTATTATTTAACAGATGTTATTTTAGTAGGTATGAGCCCTTTCCCTAGCATATTCTTCTGCTAGGGTTGTTTTTTTACTTTCTATGTATGTTTGTTTAGAAATGATAAAAGTATTAATTTCTCATTCATAAATATTTTGCAAAGTAATAAAATAAGTAGGTATTTAGTACCATATTTGAGTTATTGTTAAATTATTCTCTATTTAAAAAATTGAGGATGATAAAGAAATACATTTTATAAACCAAAATAAAATATCAATAACACAATTTGATGTACAGTAAAATTATTGCTTTTCTGTTAACAGTGTTCTTTATTTTCTTTTCCTTGCCATATTGTTTTAAGAGTTCTATAAACTAGACACTTATTTTTCTTTAAAAAATTAATCTAAAGTTTGAATCTATATATATGCTATGTTTATGGTCCATTTTTTTCATTGAATGATATGTCTTCCTTTTAAAAAAAAATACTATTTATTCTAAAAAATTGGGAAAAGCCTCCAAAAGTATTTGAAAAATAAGTACAGATTACATATAATCTCAATACTGAATAAAAACTCACCTTTACTTGGTGCATATCCTTTTAATTGAATTTATCTTCATATATTACTTAATCAATGACTATTAATTGAGTATATGTATGTTTCAGAATCTTTACTAGAAAGAAACAATAAGAGAGACAAATTTCCTGCCTTCTTGGAGTTTATATTCTATTGGTTGAGAAATAAATATATAAATTAATATATGATAAAAATATACCAATAACTGCTATTGAAAAAACAGGATTAGAACATTGAGAGTGACATGGTATGCAGTTCTGTTTAATCTGAGTTTTTAAAAATCATAATGCATCTAAATCCTTCCAGCCTGTCTTTTTTCACCAGCTGTTATATTCTAAGCATTTCTCTATGCCCCTATTTTTTAAACCGTGCTTTTAATGTTTGAAAATGATTGTGTTTTATAGGATCCACTATATTTATTTATCTTTCTTTCTATATTTTAGATTTATGTACTTTTTTTGAAATAACTGATATGTTGATGGATATCTTTGTACATAAATGTTTGTAAAAGAGTAAGACCATATTCAATAAATGTTATATATTCTAAAAGAATTTACTTGAATGATATACTAATTTACATTCTCATATTTGATTGATATTTTTGAAGAATCCATTTATGTAAGCAAGTAATCATTAAGTTTCTACAATGTGTCAGGCACCCTATTTTATGCCAAAAATGACACAAAGTGTCTCCTCCTTCAGTTCACAATTCCAAGGAACAGGCAAAATTATAAATAGAAGAAAAAGTTGGATAAATATGAAGATAAGATTTTAAGTTATATTAATAGTTGTTGAAAAAGTGTAAGGAAGGGAAATACTCGAGGTCACTAAAGTGTCTCAGAGAACATAAATACAATCCATTGTGAAGTGGAGGAATGTTTTTAACAATCACTAAAGTCTTTTTATGCTTTCAGAAGCCCATGGGTAGAATATGGCCTCAAAAAATGTTTATAAATTTTCTGATATAGGCAACAAAGAATATAAATTTCCTTAGACTTTCAGATCCATACCAAAAGCTGTAACTTGATTTTCTTTAAAAATTAGAAATTCTGATTGAGATTTCTTACCTTTAATTTTATCACTGCCATTTTAAATATATTACATAACTTTCAATTCATTATGAAATTGAATAGGCCTCTAAATGTATTTTACAAGTTCCCCCCAAAAAATATCTATTAAGTTGAATACAAGTTTTCCATCACAACTTGCCCATTGTTGAGAATCAATTAATCTGTGTCCCAAGAGGAATTCTCCTAGGTGAGAAATTCTTAAAAAATGCCTCAGCTTTTCTCACCCAAACCCTTTATTGCAAGCATGTGCATCTATTACTCAAGTTTGTCCTTCCCAGAAATTTATCGGAAAAGGAAAAGTCTGAGAGCAACAAGTTTAAGGTTTTGTATCGCTCCCTAGTCTGTTGTGTCTTTGGGATTGGACCTCCACAGTGATCCTAATACAGGACATTTTTACAATTCAGTCACCTTTTAGGAAGTCAAATTTTTAAAAAATATAAAGTTGTGTTTCTGCATTAAGAACAACTGATTTATCACAATCCCCCCCACCCTTTTTTCACATGCCATCCTTACCTCCAATTCTTTTCCAAGCATTATTTCTTTAAAAATATATTTTTAAAAGTTTGGAAATTCTCGGAATTGCAATTTGCAGCTCATTTCTGGTCCTCTAAAGACATTGATTTACATCCAGCTAGAAGGAAGACTTGAGGAGTGCCCACCCGGAAGAGTAACATCTTGAATATCCAAAAATTGATTGATTTTGGGGTGGTTTTAAATATGGCCCTAAAGCTGACTGAGGGACTGAGGTATGGGTTTCCCACAGCAGGACTGTTCTCTGAGGAAGCTTTGTGCAATGGAAAGAACACTGTACTAGAAGTCTAAAAACTTCAATGATAGAGCTGTGTCTGTAAATTATTAATTGGGTGAATGTTACTCAGCAAGTCATTTAACTTTTTGGTATATCAGTTTCCTCATTTTTAAATGGACGTGGTCATGTCCATCCTCACAATCATGGGATTACTATAGATGCATTTTCATAGAATGAGTATGAAAATATTATAACCTGTAAGGCTAAAGAAGCAAAAAATTATAACAAATGTTATGAACTAGAGTGATTAGATTCAAGTCCAAGGTGTGGAGAAAATATAATAAATCTCGGACTTTGGAGAGTAATGAATTCTTCCTTTGGTATTCTCTAATGGGGACACAAGATTTAGACTTCATGGGAAGAATATCGAGGCAACCTGTACTTCCAGAGAAGAAATGCTCAGAAAGATCAATCATTTATTATTTCTTGATGGTATAAATATCAGACCTCTAGCCATGCCTTTTCTGAATCATGAGGAGGGAAAAGAAGAGAGAATAAAGGAAAAAGAAAAAAAGAAAAGGAGATAAAAGACCAATAACAACTGGGTACTGAGAAATTCTGTTGGAAGCAGAGCACATTAAATCACTAACTGTTCCAGGTTGTATTGCTTGCAGTTCCCATTGATCTTGCCATCAGAGTTTTCCAACTTCCATTCAAGTCAGTAAAACAGAACACTAAATGGGCCAAAGAATGATTAAAATAAAAGTCAGAAGCTCAGCAATTAGCTTCAAGGTTACTCTGAATCTTCCTGAGGAAGTTCCAGTAAAATAAGTTTATTGGCATGTCTCTTCTGAGCATTCAGCAACATTTTAAAAGAAGGATTCTTTTTCTCCAAACTGACTGGGTCCATTTCTATGTCTCTTTTTTGAAGATATAGATAGATACAGGACTTCTAAAATTCTACTTCTAAACTTAAAGAAGAGGAATATATCTACTTCTAAGCTTTACACACACACACACCCTTCCACCTGTGGTGTTCCATGGGATGATACAATGTAGAAAAGACATTGGCTGTTCTTGCTTAGTTCAGAGGCAGACAAATGTCAAATCCATTTTCCTCTCCTGTAACACCAGAAACATTCAGTCCTAAAAGCTAAAATAGTAGTTTAAATAGTACATTTCTTAAATACACAAACACATCTAATGATCAAATTGTGGAGGTCTTGCATTTCAATAAGGAGTGAATAAATAAGGAAATGACTCTACAGGGTAATATATTTATCAACCTCCAATTGTAAAGCATCACCTCTTAAGTTATTTATGTCAGAGTTCTTATAATACTTGCTAGTTCTAATTTTCTTTTCTTGTAACCCTCAGCACAAAGTGATTGGATGTAAGGAATTTTATTACATAGCTGGCATTTTTATATCAACAAAAATAAGCAATATATTTGAACTTTATGTAGAAGAGGTAATGTTAAATTGCACATATGCCCTCTGGATCCATCTGTCAAAGTCTTTACAAATCCCAGGAATTGTAAGAGTTAACTAGAAAACCCAAGCAAAACTCTTGCAATGAAATCCAGAACAATATTGCAGATGTGTGGAGCTTACAGAAGGTGGAGCCCATTTATTCTCCATGCATATTTAATGTGCAAAATTATTTTTAAGTACTAAAACATCTCTTGGAAACGTTATGAACTGCAAAGCTACACAGACCTGATGCATTCCTAAATGTAAAGAAGAAAGAAAGAAATGCACCAAGAGCAAAAAATCCTCGTTACTCACGATTCTTTTCACCTCTCCACCTTGACCCGGCTTTCGTTCTGCCTGAGACACCCAGAGGAGAAGTTATTTCTGCCATCAAGAGCAGCAGCATCAGTAACAGCACAGCCATGCCAGGTAAAAATAATCTCTATGGAGAGTCCTGTCACAGACGAACCTGAAGGCTCTTAGTGGGAATAGAAACCTGGAGCCAATCCTGTCATTTTATTCAGCAGAAATGCAAAAGACGCTGTTTTCCCCATAAATTTTAAAAAAGCAGGTACGTTCTCATAAGGCTTTCCACTTGCATTATGCGGGGAATGTTAAAAAAATTAGAAGGGATGTAAAACCTTCCTCTATGTAGAAGCACAAATGTCAGGAGAGCTAAGCTGACAGTTTTCTCTGGTTTTTCTGCAGCTATCAGTTCCTAACCAGCTTTTGCCATCTCTCACTTCTTCCAAATGTTTGTCAACATTTTCCATAACACGATAATAGGAAAAAGCTGAGATTTCAGCATTTTCCACCTACCCATTCTGTACCACAGATTATAGTACTTGATGAAACTGAATATTTTATTTTGGTCCTGCAAACACACCTCACCTCATTTCAAACAGAGGTGGTTGTTAAGGAAAGAAAAAAAAAGCACACTTGTTTGCACAGCTCTATCTAACATCTTGGAAAAGGATTAGATGTATAAATATCTGCTGCTAAGACATGATAAAAATACCTCTGGAAAAAGGGAGTGGTAAACAATCATCCTTCTTACTTGGCTTGTACTGTGCGATTTCTGTATTCAGAGAATAATATGTAAAGACAATCTGCCAAAAATATTCCAAATACATGACACAGGCAAAATGTAATGTACATTGCATGTTCAAGGATCATCTGCAATGCATCATAAACACTTGTTTGCTTTGTAAATACTTGTTGGTATATTCCATTCTCCTGTTTCCTGGAGAATGATTTTTATCACCTCAGGAGTTGCGAAGATTTTTTACCAAATCAGACTTCTCTGTTTTACTATTAAGTTTGTTTCTCATGGGCAAATGGAATATTGTGTTGATTATTTTGGAACTACACTGGAACAACACAAGAAGCTCATCTTCAGTTGGGGACCAAATATATTATTTTTAATAATAAAATAATTTTACGCTTCCAAGAACATTATAGACCAATAACACACATACATGTCTTTTACCAAGCACATAAAGCTATTTTCAGATATGGCTAAACACATAATATTCTACATCCTGACCTACTTCTACACTTAAAAGAGTTCACACAGCTGCCAAAACATATTTCTAAAACACATACCTGATAATGTGCTATCTACTGTTAATCCCCTGTTCTGAAGCAGAGTAAAAAATATAAGGTTGACAGCAGCCAAGCAGGTAACATAAATGAGTGAAACAGGCTAGGTGTAAGACAAGAGGGGTAGGTGGGGATTGTGGCCAGGTGCCGTGAAATTCCTGTCAATGGTAGCAGCTGCCAGTTAACTTCAGTTGAAAGTTGCCACGTGGATTACAGATTCAGGGTTGCCAGATGTTTCAAATTTCAAAGAGATGTTAGAAATTTCGAGTAATATGAGAAATCGCCTACTTTTTAAAGCAAAAGAAACACTACTTTAAAGTTCTTGAATAGGCATATAAGGCAGAGTATTCTGAATCTGTTTCCAACTTAGGTTTCCCAAAGTCCTTGATTCAAGAATTATGCTTCAAATGCTTATATCATATATTTTATTAGTGGCAAAGATCCACAAAGTAAGTTTAGTGGGAGAGATACATACAAGCAAATAATTTTTCATGTGCTATGATAAATGCAATGAAAATCCATATGTAATTTCTGTGGAGTCACAGAGGAGAAAATATCTGCCCAAAAGCATGAGGGAAGGCTTTTTATTTTTCTTCATTCCTTCCAGGGCCATAAAATCTAGTCATACCAGGAAACTTTCCATTCTTCAAAAGAACATGAACTTCCAGACTATCAGGTCTTTTTGCATATTGTCTTTCTTCTTGAAATACCTTTTTCTCATCTCTACTTTGAACAATCCTATTAATGCTTAATAGCTGAACAGAAGTTTATCTTCTCAGACTTTACCAGGAATAAATATCAATTTTTCTTATGGCTTATTTACTTGGAAGTACAAAACTCAGTTCATTAAATGTGTGTGTATGTGTCTTCAACACTAGGTGTGTAGCTTGTTGTGGGTCTGACTGTATTATATTTTCTTTATATCTCTAAATTCAGTAATGATTGCTGTACATAGAAGAAAACCATCAAAAGTTTGTTTAACTAATGGTACATTTTACAGTTTTGGATATTAATTTGAGTCAGTAAATCTTACAATTAAAATATGACTCTTAAAACAGCTGGATAACTTCTTTCATCCTGTGGGCATATATTTATTTATATGTTGTCCTTTGTTTTCCTTGGCCATTAGTATTACAAGATGTTACAGATAAATAAATAATCCCAGTTACATTTATTCCCTTTTAGTTTAAATCAATCATAATCATCAAATAAAAGCAGCACTTTAGTCTCCTATAATCCATGCTATACTAGTAAAAGCTCAAAGCTTATATTCTATATTAACTTTTAGGTCATGAGTATTGAGAGATCATCGAGAGAGCAATTATAAATATAGAAAGCTGGATCTAGAAACACATTCTAAGACCAGCTTTCAAATCTGCAATTTTTTTTAACATAAAGGCACTGAAGATTATCAGCAGATGGGTGTAGTCTAAAATTATGAATTGGTACAAAGCCAGTTATTTGGCAGTCACATCCCAAATTGCACGTCTGGAGCTATTTCAACTTAAAATATTAAGCAGGCAAACTGCATTTCTACACTTTCACTTCCTTCTTGCTCCAAGTACTTATTCCAATTCGCTGTGCAAACTTACCCTGGTCTGAGCCCATGGAGTTGAGCGAAACTGATCAGAACCATCATACTAATAAGTACATCCTGACTCATGGAAGCCAATGGGAGTACTTAAAAGCCTCCTGTCATTCATTCATTCAACAAGTGTTTTCTGAGCACCCAACAAGTGTCAGGCATTAGAGTAATTGCTGAAGAGTTTCGATGAATCAATAGATGTGGGGTCCCTGCCTTCATGGAGCTGATACACTAGTAAGTAGAAATAGACACCAGATAATAAAATCTCACTTTTAGACACATACTTTTAAATTGCATCTGCAATAAAGTAAAACGGAAGATTTCAAAAAGAGATTATAACAGGGGACTTTAAAATTTAAAGGTTCTTTGAGGAGGTGGAGTGTAAGCAGAGATAGGAAGAATGAATATGCACGTATAGTACAAAAGTGGGAAAATCAGAAAATAGGTGCAGTCAGAAATATAGGTAGGGACCTTTTCAGTATGGGCCCTGGAAACTATGTTAATAATTCTGAACCTTATTCTAAGTTTTTAAGAGGGAAAATATTTTTTTCATTAAAATATTACTCTCCCTTTAATAGAGATAATAATTTAGAGAGTGTCAAAATTAAAGCAGGAAGATAGTTAAGAGACCATCTCATTATTTAAGTGAAAAATTTATACAGAAGTGATAGAAATTTAAAAAAAAATGTAAAAATGAATAGATTTGAAACATATTCTCAAGGCAGAATCAGCAAGATTGGTTAATGAATTTCACATAGAGGATGAGGAAAAGGGGGTTGAAAGGTTGGAGCTAGGTTTTTGGGACAGACATCTGGGAGTGGAGCTATCTAAGCAGACTTGGGGATTGAGGATGAAAGGAAGTTAATATTCTTGTTGCTGTTAAATAACTTTCCAAAATGTCACTATTACTTCAAACCAGATAGAAAAGAAATGCTGAAAGTTGAGTGAGAAAGAAAAAAATACATACCAATATAAAAAATAATACCTAAAATCTAGTGAGAATCAGCCTACTTGTCTACATAATATAAACATCTTAATTATGATATAAGGAAGACTTGAATTAAATAAAGCCACAATGGCTACATTATGGTAAATGTATTTAGAGAGGCAAGAATTGTCAACTGGAAAACTAGTTATGGACTATTGCAGCAGTCCAAGCAAGAGATGATAAATGGCTTAGAGTTCTGGCAGTAGAGATGGACAAAAGTACAGATATGAAAGTGGTAAAATTGGCAAGAATTGGTGTTGCTTTGGTTGGAAAACATGCATACAGAGCTATCATTTATAGGCAGTACTGCTCATCCATACATAATACTAGTGATATTATTTCTTGGACTACAGGTCAACATTAACATATGAGTTATCTCCATACCATATTTTGTAGGATAGTGCACTTGTCCGGAGTATAATACCTTGAATACAACTACAGATGCTAAAAAGATACATTGATTTCTATGGAACTTTGCAAATGGCCTGCATGAACATTACCTCCATTAATCCTCAAATCAGTTTTGTGGAGTTAGGCTGATCATTCATACTTTCTCAGTTAAAATAAACAACAACAGACAAACGAACCCCTGAAGTTTGACAGGTTTGAATACTTTTCCAATATCAAATATCTAGAGTGAAAAGTAGAACATATGTGGTAGTTTTAAAATATTTCCACACACGTTTTTTGATACCCCCTCCTTCAAGAAGTGGATCTTAATTTCCATCGCCGTGAGTGTGGATTGGGACTCTATTGAGAAAAAGGTGGAACTGATGTTGTGACTATGAGACTAGATTGGAAAAGACATTGGGATCTTCTTCTTGTTCTTATTGTCTCTCTTTTTGATCATATACTCTGGGGGAGCCAGCTGCTGTATTGTGAGGAAACTCTGGCAGCCTGCGGAGAGACTCTCATAGCAAGAAACTGCGGTTTAGTCCAATAATCAGCAGGGAACTGAGGTCAGCTAACAATCACGTAAGTGAGCTGACGGACCAAGATGACTGTAGACCTGGCTGGCAACTTGACTGTAACTTTCATGAAAGACCCTGGGCCAGAACCACTCAGATAAGCTCCTTCCAGATTCCTGATCCTGAAACTGCATGAGATAACACGTTTATTGTTTTAAGGTGCTGAACATTGGGGGGTAATTTCTTACACAACAATAGATAACTACTATAACCTGGATCACAACCACTCACTCATTCTTTTCTTTCCAATACTTCCACAACCGTGATTCCCACGTCAGCTGGCTGTTAAAAGCCATGGCTGCCATCATAACTTCAACCAACCACATCACTGTCTAATCTTTTTACATGAGCAGAGTCAAGTAAAAATATATTAATATGGGGGACACCAACTATCAAATTGCATTCTATTTAATCCTGTAGATTGGTTTTGTTTGATGACCGCAGTATTTTGCATGTTTTTAAGTAAGGCATTTAGCCCAGTTCACATACTCCTTAATAATTTCTAATTTTTTACTCCAGCCAAATG
The DNA here is from genome assembly GCA_023783475.1 of Daubentonia madagascariensis. Taxonomy (NCBI): domain Eukaryota; kingdom Metazoa; phylum Chordata; class Mammalia; order Primates; family Daubentoniidae; genus Daubentonia; species Daubentonia madagascariensis. Next base: position 13,529,849 of record JAKFHU010001684.1, on the reverse strand, counting down.
GTTATGCATATTTAAGTTATGGTTCTGGTTTTGGAACGTATATTAGAACTAGATTATTGTGAAAATGCTACATTATCTCACATAAAATGCCCTCTTTGTGAAGGACATTAGCCTATTAAGCCCCTAGCACAGCAACTGACACATTGTAGACCCTCAATAAACTATCTCATATAACTCATTGACTATCTCATATGACTCATTGATATGATATTCATGTAGAAAGAACATCAATATGGTGAAGAAAACACTGTGAATGGTGGTGTCTTGTATTCTCGCCTTTTTTACATTCTCCAAGAAGCCCGACATCTATCTCTGGTACTTGCTTTGTAGAGGGGCACGCCAGTATATTTCTTTTTATGGCTTATAAAAGAGGATTTCCCATTGGTTAAGAGCCTGCTGCCCATTGTTTTTTGGTATCACATTACAATAATCAATAGTATCAGCACATTAGACATGGATAAAAACTTAAATCTCAACCTCAATTAATTTTATATCACCTGAATTGGATTCAGAAGATTAGATGTATATAGAAAAGGGCTGAAAATGATTTTGCAAAAATGATTTTATTGTGTCTCTAGTGCCATGATCAATGAAAAAGTCTTCATTCATGATTGCCTCCCACTCTTTCCACCATTAATTAGGACAGCTATTTATATATAGTCTCAATAATTGTTTAATTGGATGAATAAATTAACAAGAAAAAATTAAGCAAACTGTTTTATGCAAATAACATTAACACTATTTTTTAAATTAGGCACCTAGGTGTACAATAGTCTACTAGCAGGCATAAAATTCTTTTGGGCATGAGAAACAAGAGAGAGGTATAAATGTACATATATATAGATGGATAGAAACAGTGTTAGGTGCTAAACAGAAACTTAGAAAATTGGACCTTAGAAAAATAAATAAAACACAAATAAATCAGGTTCTATAGAATTAAATAAATATTTAATGCTAAAAGAATTTGGGGAATGGAATAGATATCAAGGAGATGTGTGTGAGAAGTTTTGACTTAGGCAGGACTCAAATTAAATATTGGTCAGGGATGAACGATGATTAGTGCTAGACTATTCAGACCAAGAAGAGTAAAAAGATGAAGACCATGATGCGCATTTGAAAGGCCATGTGCAGAGAGTCACATGTGGCTGGAGCAGACAGCATTTGTAGGAAAAGCTGTAGTGAAAAGCAGGTTAGTGTCACATAACACAGGACATTGATTTCAGGGGCATTGGGTTCAGCCAGAGTGATGGGAAAATGGTACAAGTTCTGAGCAAGGCAGTGTGAGTAGGAAGCCAGCCACTATATTAAGTGGAAAGAAAAGTACAAGTATCAGCAAATTTATAGATCCTTAATGTTCAGTTAGACAAACAAGATAATCCCTTTCACGTGTATTTAATCAGCACTTCTTACACATTGGAGTCACCCCAACTGAAGCGTCACAGGTGTCCCTCCCCTGAGTATCACGTGTTCCACCCTACAGAGTGGGACAAGTCAGTTTTTCAAGCAGAGACTTGGTTTGTGTCCATGTAAAAGAAAAAGCTCAATTTTGATATGTGAGCAAACTAAAAGGTGGTGATTGTTCAGCTTGTGTCTGGTGAATGCCACTCCCAGTACCCCTTCCTGCCCTTCTCGCATGTAGAATTTTAGTAAATGTGAAAAAGGCTTATTTGGAATTCTAATTTACTAAAAAAAAGATACTATGAGAGGGGACTTGATGATAGGGAATTGATGTTCATTCATTCTGCTACTTCCCTGAAAAATGCATCTGAGGAGACTGCAGGATTTTGATATGCAGGAGTCTCACCCATTATAGTCAAGACATAAACAAAGTATATCTGATATTTAGGTTTGAATATTGATTACGATTTTCATTAAATAGAGTAATTTTCAGGAAAACTAACTTTTTGAAGACTAATTTTTGGAATCTGACCTTAACATCTTACCATAACGAAATAATATATACATAAGATATATATTTTATATATTGTATATATATACACCATATAAACACAATATACAGTGTTTCCAGTATTTCCAATTGTTATCCATTAAATGTTCTACTGGTCTTCTAATAACCTATTGAAAAACATGATGACATTGACAGAAAAATGGAGTCTTTTGCTAGAACTTAAATATAAACACTTGGGATACCAAAGACTACGTGCTACTTTGTATGACATATGATTTTATTTAATCCACTCCATAAATATCATGATTTTCCTACCTGAACAAACAGGTGTTTCAGAATTCACGATATGCTGCACTTTTAGAATAGCGAAAGTCAAAGACCTAATTTTATTACTGACTGGAGAAATTGAAAGGTTTATATACAGAGGAAAATTGAATAATCAATGTTTGTGGAAAAAAGAGAATGCTTTATTCAATTTAATTTTCTGGTTCCATGAGAGTAAACTAGAGAATCTTCAATCCATGTTAGTACAACCTCTCCCCAGTACATTTCTTAGCAATAAATACATAGTCTAACACCAAATTTAGTGTTTCATTACAATTGTGGCTTTTGTGATATCTGAATTTCATCATTGTTATTGTGTACAACTGTGAATGTGGCCATCAATCAGGATAACATGCACCCCTGAAAGGTCTGTAGTAGTGTTTGCAAAAATGACTGTAATTGTCCCGTCATCCCAAATGCTCATTTACATGTGGCTCTGGCAATTCTCCCATGGAGAGGTGGAGTCTCTTCCAACAGCATTTCAGTCTGGATTAGCCTTGTGACTTGTTTTTACCAATAGAATGCAGCAAAAGTGACATGTTTGACTCTTGAAGTTGGGCCTTGAAAGACTTTACAGCATCTGTTTTTGCTGTCTTGGAACTGTGCCCAAAAACTGCCACAAAAGGAATCGGGTCTATCCTACTGGAGCCTGAGAGGCCATGTGGAGAAGCACCCAAGCAGCGCAGCTGACGGCACCAGCTGCCAGACATGCAAGCGAGGCACCAATGCACCTGGCTCTCCAACCCAACTGATAGCCCCGGTCTGTGTTGTGCAGTGGGACAACTTAAATCAAATCTATATGTGCTCAGATCTGTGTCCTCCCTTAACCTCTTCTGGCCTCAGTTTTTTTTGCTCCGTACAATGAGGGTAACAATATTATTTGACTTGTAGGGTCGTTGAAAATATTAAATGCGTGAATGAAAATAAATATCTTAAAACACTACTGGGGATAAAGCAAGCACTAATAAAATGTTACTGACCAATATTACTGTTGTTATGGTTGCTGTTGCTGCAATTTTTATTTGTCTTTTACAGAAAAGGGAACTGAGACTAGGAGAAATGAGATGTTTTGCACAAAGCCACACAGCTATGGAACTAGCACCCAGGACCAGATTTTTTTTTTTCTGAGTCCAAGTTATTAACTCACTACACATTTTTGCATTCATTCTGCAACTCTGATTTATTCTGGTATAGTTATGTGCAAGCAATTGTGCAAACCTAAAGTACTCTTAATTCTCCTTCTTTATTGCGTCACCACATATTTGCTTCTGCTCTGTTTAAGAATGACACAAATCTGGTGATGTGATGAAGAAGTAGAACCAAGAGTACTTTAGGTTTGCTCATTTTTATTTTTGTGATACAAACCTCCCACTCACACAGAATTCTTCCTTCTATTTCTCTTTTGATTGCAGTGCCATGAGCTCAATTCATATTATCTCTGCAGTGCAACTCATCTCTCAATTTGTTTTTGAGTATGTTTCTACTAATGCACAGGAGAAAATACCTGGCACTCTGGAAAGAATTATTCATTCTGCTCAAATATCTAATATATGCTGAAACAAACATGGATTAAAATGGAAAGAAACACTCAAAATCAAACAGAATTAAACTACAGTATAAAGAAATCATAACGGAAGATTAAATTTTTCAAAATTAGCATTCTAATTTCACCATTTGCAGACCAAGAGGTGGTCTGAAAATAAATAAATAAGATTAAATGGAGATTGAATCAACCTCAACTTTTGGAAATGGGAAACTAACGCTCCCCAGAAATAAAAGGTCTAAAGAGCTGTCAAAATATTTCATTTTTTGCTACTAAAGAAGCTTTGAGTTATGCATTGCCAACCTGCACTTTCACATTAAAGTGTAAATATTCATAGGAAGTAGTGATATGTTAAATTGTTATCACACTTTCATGATGTGTGAAATCGCAAGAGACAGCTTTATGGTGTTGTAAGGCCTACATTCTGATTACTTATAAATAAATAGATTCATCTTTATTTATTGTTGGGTCATTCCTCCTAACTGAGCCTCCATTTCTTCACCTGTGAAATGTACATGTTAAGAATGCCTGACTCATCAAATTTCTATTTAGCTCAATTGAGCTGATACGTGGGCATATGATTTATGACTGCATATCAGCCTACCAGCACTGTTCTTTTAATTAGTTTTTCTAACACTAGACAACTGAATGATTTAGCATTTAGCATTTTTGATGAAAAATGTAAAGAGCAGTTTTGATAGGAATCCAGGGGAGATACATAGGCATATATATATACACGGAAACCTATGCTGAGTAGGAATGTGGAGAAGACTGAGGATATAGGTAGAGGGATGAGATGAAAAATGCCTAAAATTCTTCTTTCATAATGCTCCCAACTCACCATATTAATACACAGTCATGTCCTTCTAAGATTGCCCTTCCTTCTTGGTTACAGTTCTACCTGAACATTTTAAATGTATGGATTTTGAAGAGTATGTTTCTATACAAATATGGTGCCTTGAACTCATCTTCAGTAAGATTAGTTTTAAAGTTGCTTCTCTTAAAAATGTCTCCAAAGCAACATTACTAGTAGTTAGATGGCTGCATGTCGTTCAGGAGACAGTGCCTGAATTACAATTATCTCCTTAATCTCTAAACAACTAAATTAAATACATATGTTTTTAGTTTTAGAAGATATGTTCAGATTTACATGATCTAGAAAAAGGTGACTGAGGCACTCTGTTCTCTGGTCTGGATTAGTCAGAGATTTCCCCCACGTTAATCACGCACACATTTATTCACTAGATCTACACATAAGCAAACATTTGAGACTGTTTCACACTGAACATGACCTACATAGGTTAGATCTCCTAGTTACTGCACACTCACAAGTTAATGAGGATGATCCCTTAGTCACTTATTTATTCATGTGTTCAATAAATATTCAAGCGTTCACAACATGCCAGGCATTGTACTTAGAATAGGAAACATAACAGTACATTATAATAAGACAAAGCCCTGGTTCTAATGGAGCTTACATTCTAATGCTCCTTTGTCTTTTTTATGAAGATGTACAAAACATTCCAAACATGGTGATTCCCAAGACCACAGCCCCTGATAAAAGAGTAGCCTTAGGAGGTAACGTATTATGCTATGTAACTTCCTGTGGACATCTGACAAGAACTTGATCTAAGGAATACCGATCCACAGATTGGCCAAAGATCTGTGCTGTGAGGTGTGTTGGGTTAGTTAGATTTTGACTCTTAAGAATGAATTAAAAATACAAAGAGAACAAGGCAGAGAAGAACACAAGAACAGAGACTAAAAGAAAATGAGGTAAAGAGAGCAGAGGTCATGGTAAGAGGAAAGATAGAAAACATAAACCTTGAGCTTGAGAAGAGTAAGTAGAAGTGGAGGAAACCAGCTCAGAGAGACACACTCCCGAGACACCTAGCACAGCCTGTGATTCTAGAGCTATCCATTTGACCCAACCGTAAAACATTTCTCTTACACTTCCAGAGGGGTGGCCTTCATATAATTTCTGCTTTTCTTGAGGACTATTCCTGGAAAGTCATGTGTGTGTGCCCTTTCAATAAACTCTGATTATTGGAACTCACTTAGGGTAAATTCCTTCATCTTGCAATGAATAAACAGCTTAAATTAAACAAAATGCATATCTGCTAAAGATGCATATGACTCCTTCCTTCCATTTCTATTGTGTGGCCCTCACATTGTAGTTATTTACACTGGATCACATGGAGGAAAATGTCCTGGAAGGAAACCTGTTAGAAAATGGACAATGCTTCATTATTACACAGTAACCATTTTAATGGAAATTTATTTCAGTTGGTCTATTCAAGACGCTAGCAAAACTGCTTTATAAATAATTGTAGAACACGTGACAATAAGAGCAAAATGCTTAAACCTCTCTGATCTAATGAATCCGGGGAAGATAACCTGAAAATATCATGATAGATCAGGTTTCTACTGGATTTAGGATTTTTTTCACCTTGGACCACAGCAGCACAATGTAGTAGGAATATAGATGTTGAGACAAGTAGATGGCCAGAGATTCCAGATTTCCTTTGCTAGCACCAAATGAATTTACACAAAAAAGCACCAAGGAAAATGTCAAGTTTTATGTAGATAAAGTCTACATAAAGCAAAGACTAAGGATCTCCTGGAGCAGTAAAGACCACGACTCTCACACACACACTCAACAGGATCTAAAACTTGGATGATGCAGACTAGAGAAGAAAACTGCTGATTTTCCTAGCCACAAAGTGGAACAAGGAGGAAATTAGAAATAAAAACCTGGATTTTACATCATCTTGCTTGTTATTGATCGCATTGTTTTGTGCTTCTAATTGTATATATTTGTTCTTATTCCACACTGTACCTTCAACTGTTCTCAATTTTTTCAAATTTTCACAAAGATTTGAAAATTAATAAAGGAATTTTTAAAGAAATATTGTCAGAGTAGCTTGTACCTGCCACATTTGATGTAATTCAGTCAAGAAAAACTATGTGTTGCATAAGCACACATTTGAATGTCCACCCTTAATTTTTATTAGAAAATGATACGGGTAAAATATCATTGCATCAACACCTGATAAAAGCATTAAAATAGGAGGGGAGAGAAGATGCAATAGGTGCCTTTTTATACATGGTGACTTAACACAAGTAATACATATATAATATATGTAAGCCCAGGTCCTTTAGAAACTAACATGACCATCACTTCTTTCTTTCTTACTCTCCTTCTTTATGGAATTCTATCAAGCCTATCTTCATAAAAGGTGTCACAGTAATGTCTGATAGAACTAGTTTCATTGTCTTTCTCTTTGCATTCAACTAAATGATAGGAAAGCCATCTAATGTAGTTCAAGAAAAAATTTTAAAAATTAAGTGGTTTAGTCTACACTGTCAAAAATAGACCTTAACCATTTTTCAAAATAATGAAAATATAAAAACAAATAATTCTGAGTGACATAAAGTTGCTAAACTCTTTAGTGTCTGTCAATTGTCCTGAGAAGTTTAATGTAATCTTCAAATAAAAATATAAAGCTTATTTCAATTATTCCATTAAATCCTTATCTTGGTTTTATATAAAAAAAATTGCCATATTCTGTTTCTACCTCAGATTACATAGAATTTTATGTATTGACAACTGACTCTTTCAACCTCTGTTCTTGTTCTCCATGGTTGAAGTCATTTTCTTTTTTGATTATACATCGAGTTCTTTTACATTCAATCCAAACCTCACATCAGTTTGCAGAGATCTCTGGTTTGAATAGTGATTGTATAAATGCAGAAAAAATAGGGTAACCTGTACATATGAATAGCTGTTCCATGCACATACTAATGGGACTTTTTCAAGTACTTGGATGCTAACTTTTTCAGTTTATGTTCTCTCAAGATGTTTTTCAACACCCTCCTTAAGAATGCAATTTTTAGAATTCTTCTATTTTTATGTGTAGTGGCCAACTCTGTATTATTCCTAATGTCTATTTAACCAGTAAATGGACAGGCTGTAGAACATTGTGTTTAGGGGAGACAATTCTAAAGCCAGATTGTCTGGGCTTAAATATCAGCTCTACCAGTTGTGGGTTGAGACAACTTTGGCAAGTTTCATGACACTTTTTGGGTTTTAATTTCCTTATTTTTAAAATGGAGATGATGATGATAGTATCTAGCTCATGTATTCTTGTGGTAATGCAATGAATTTAAAATATACCAAGTGCTTAGCACAGTGCCTGTTACATGGGAGATGCTGAATAGGTGCTTACTAAGATTGTCATTATTTCAATTATTGCAGCCCCCTTGCTGTCATTATTATCATGATCATTATTATTTAGCTGTACATACTCTGATACATTGTTGGTGGGAATGCAAAATGCCAAAGTCAGTATACTAAAACAATGTAGCAATTTCTTATGAAGTTACTGTTATTGTAGACTCAGCAATTCCACTCCTAGGCATTTACCCAAGAGAAAACATATGCCCACACAAAGACCATATGTGAATATTTGTAAGAGCTTTATTCTTACACACCCCAAACTGGCAACAAACCAATTGTCCATCATATGGTGAGTAGAAGAGAAAATTATGGTACATCTATACAATGGAATACTAATAATTTAAAATGACTACTGATACATGCAACAACGTGGATGGATCTCAAATGCTCTATGGTAAGTGAAAGAAATCCAGAAAGAAAAGGCTACATATTGCAAAATTTGAGTTAGATGATGTTCTAGTAAAGGACAAACTATAGAGACAGAAATCTGGTCAAAGTTTGCTGGAAGGATGGATTACAAGGGGACATAAGGGAACTTTTTGGCATGATGTAACTATTCCATATCTTTATTATGGTGGTGGTTACATTACTAAATATATTTTTCAAAACTCATAGAAATGTACAACTATAGAGAGTGACTTTTACTGTATGTACATTATATATCAATAACCAGTCTTCAAAAATGGCAGCAGGATTATGTTTCAGGTAAAGTCAGTATGAAGGAATATGTGGAAATATTAATGTCACCTTCCAAGGACCATACATGTACTCCTTTGAACAAAACCTAGGCTATGGCTGCAGTTTCTGGTTTATCCTGAAACTTTATGTCTGAATCAAGCTATGTCCATAAAGTTCATCGTTATTCCTAAAATGTTACTTCCTGAGCCAGACTATAAAGCCAGGAAAATTGGTAGATAAATATTCAAGGTCCACAAGGCTTAAGTTCTGCTCAAAGTCTGACCCTACCACAATGGTCAGGGTCAGAGAACATGACTCATGAGGAAGAGCCCTGAAACATGCAAAGTCTATTCCAGGTTATAGAGTTATTGACAGAGGTCAGTTCAGTAGACTGAGGGGACAAAAGCAATATAGTTAACTGGCATTGAGCTAAGCAAGAAAGCTCCTGGCAGCAAGTGACAAAACATCCTACTGGCAGGTTTGAAGCTATGATATAAGCTATGCAGGTTTGAAGCCAGATAATTTTGTCAGCAACACCCCAGTAAATGTTGTTATAATAGTAATTCAAAGACAATCAATTTTTAGGTCAGACACCTCTCTGAATTGGCTACTCCATATAGCACCAATTAACCCTTCTTATTGAATAACACACATCAGTTTTGTTATCTTTTTAGTTGAAGATTCTTTTTACAAGCCAGTAGCAAACTATATAGCATTCTTTTGACTTAATTTGTTCTTAGTTTATTTGTTCTTCTTAAGTATAAGATATGCCTATTACTATTGTTATTATCTACCAGGTTATGCTTGCTTTTGTAAATTTTCTAAATTTTCTAAATTTTCTAAAATTTCTAAATTTTCTAAATTTTATATCTTTCTTCCTTCCCACTTTTCCTTCTCTTTTTCTTTTACCTCTTTATTGGCATTTGATGTTCACAATTAGCCAATGTCTGCTATGTGGGGTAATTTTAAAATTGATTATCATAATTTTAGGGATTACAAATATTTTATGATTTTATAAAATAAATAAAATGAATAAAGTTTAATCAAATCAATTTATTAAGGTACTACAGGCCATGTAGCTTAAGATAATTAGTTTTTCAAAATATTTTAATCATGCAAGTATAAGTAATATTTATGATCTGTGAATTTTCAGAAGTTAAACAAAAATAATTTATTATGTTTAATCCATGCTTAATTTTTCCAACTCTTGATATAATTTAATTTCAAATGTTTGTAAGAATGCACACAACCTATGCAAACCAAAGGCCTATAGCCCCTTTCAAGAATTTAAACTTTAATTGATTTCATTTTATAGAAAATTATATTTTCACCAATTAATTAGATCCATAAGAAATCAGAGTTTGAGTCACCCCCCCATGTAGAGAACTCCAAACAGTTAAAGTGCTAGCTGGGGACAACGGGAGCACAGAAAGATCACTAGAGTTGTACAAACCAATCACAATTTTGTGAGCAGTCGCACAAATGAGATGTAGATTTCCATATATTTTTTTCTTTTTATGGCCATAAATGCACTTGAATATATTAACCAATTTCCACTTTTCTTCCTCTCCCTGTTCTCTACATGGTTTGAAGATTTTACAGAATAAAAAACTGGGATTACAGCTGAACTAGAAAAGCTTGACTACATCCCAAAGACTTATTCAGTTACTGATGGGATTTTGAGTTTCCATTTGGGGGAAGAGAATGAAGACATTTGTATGTGGTGTAGTTGCGTTACGTTAGACTGGACCAAGTTGTTGTTATTGTTGCTATTTAGAAGTTTAATTGTTTATAGAAGGATGTAAATGGATGTTGAATAGCCAAAGGTGTGGATAGTAGAAGATGACTGGGGGGGGGTGGTCCTCTCAACTTCCATTCCAACTTGCTTCTACTTGCAGAGGTTGGAAAGGTAAAATCTACATTCCCAGATTCCCTTGCAAGGAAGGTTCTAGATATAAATAGTTTTTGCTAAGTAGATGTACTTGCATGAGTTTTGGAAGCAAAAGGATTTGATAGTCATTTTTTTGCTGCTTTTGGTACTACAAAAAAAGAGTGGGTAGAGATCAGTGTTTGCTGATCCCAGTATTACAGGTGTCAGCATCTAGTCACCAGGAACTTGGTACGACAGCCAATTGTGGTAGATACAGAGCACCAGTTTCCTTGCGTCCCAAGCACAGCTACAGTGTTGATCTAGAGTCTCATCACCCAGGGGTCCTTTAATCTTTCACTGCTCCACCTCTTCCAGCAAGTTAGTAAAATACTGAATTCCACTTGTTCCCTCCCTTTCTTCTTGAAGTAACAGTAGTATTTTCAGTTTTCTCCAATGAACCCTGACTATGATACCATAGTAATGAAGATTTTTAAAAGAAAAAATAAAGATGGAAATTTAACAGACTCAGAGGACAAAAAGATGGTACAGAAAGAGAAGAACAAATCATTTATTAAGCAATATGCATTCATTTGCACAAATATTTCTTCTTATATTTAGCCTAAATATTTAATTGCAGGAAACAGAAAACAGTAAATGACACAATGAAGCTAAAACACTATGCAGGCATCTTACAGCAAAACACTCACATGAGAAAAATGATTTGACATTTTTATATCAGTCAACTCAAAATGTCTGAATCTTCTATGAGTGAGTTCCAACAAAACCTGTTTAAGCACTATATGTTACAAATTCTGACAATTTATTAGCTGAAGCCAAAATGTGTCACACAATTACTCATTTTCCTAGCCTGTGCTATTTGGGACTAAGGACAAAGTAAATAGAAAAGGTGCCACTTTTGAATAACACTCTTAGAAGATAAAATGACAACATGTAAAATGATACAATTTAATTATTGAATTGAGGAAAGAAAATTTTCACTGCAATTTAATGCATTTACAGACATTATAAATGTGTTTATCTAACAGTCCTACTTAGAAGAATTTCCTTCTTCTTTTTCTTCTTCTTTTTAGATTTAGTAAAATGTTTTTATTGTAAAGTACGATAGAGAGGCTGACATGAAAAATCTGAGCTTGTTGATCCCATGAGCTTCCACAAATCAGGCATCTCTTAGAGAGTCAAGGCAGCAAGGTGCAGATATATCAAGAACATGTAATGAGTTATATTTTTCACCAAACTGAAAAATATAGATACCCCATATTTACTCCAGTATACTGTACAAACATTTTTATGTGTTTCATGTGAAATGGGCTGAGACAATTTGGTCCAAAGGGTAGGGAATAAACTTGAGGACACTGAATCACTCATAGGGACTTCAAACCTTAACAGAGATTAAACTATCTTGTTAAATTTATAGGGTTTTATGCTGAAAAATAATATTTCACATCTTTAGAATTCTAACCATGATACACTTAAAAAGATGTTAGAAAATAATACAGTTAACATGAGAAAACCATAATAATATTTTGAGCTACTTAATGATATGGCAGAAAATTATCTGATGTGTCCTAATCACTTCCAACTCCAACCTCAGCCTGAGTCGGGGGAGAAAGAAGAGAGAGGGGATGCACTTGTCTTAATGTCTGCCCCCCAAAACACCCATTTCCCCCCATCTCCCACTCAAGGTTATGATTACTGTCAGACTGCTTACTGAACTATGCTATTTAAAAAAAAATCAATGGTAAAATATTTCTTTTTACTCAGGGGTCATTAACGGCATCCTGGTTGATTAAATATTACCAAAACATGTATGACTTATGTAGGCCATATATTATTATTGGCTTTGAAATACTGGAAAACTCTATCCTCAATATTAAGTCCAAAGTCGTTTCCTAAGAGTTATTAATATATTCCAAAAATCAAAGTTAGGTAAAATAAAATGAATTAGTAACTTTTTTGTTTTTTAAAAAATATTTTGAATCATATTTATTTTTACATATAGCATTTTCCTTTAAAAATATGGACTGCATCCTATCCATTTTCAGTCTTCCAGACTGGCAGTCACATTCTTCTTCCAGTTTATCCTTTTCTTTTACCTAGATAACAAAAATCAATGTTTACAGCATTTTAGGCTGAATCCATGGAGGTATTACTACTCCTGTATGTACACAGGAATATAGTCACAAACAACACTACTGAGATTCTGGAAGGAATAACCCAGAACTGAAGCTCTGTAAAATATTGATCAAATTGAATAAAGGAATTTGTTTCAGAATATTTTAGGACATCCATTATAAAATTCTGGGTTCTAACACTGACAGTGTCCTCTCAACTTGAGCACTTCCTGTTAAACTTTTATCAGAGGGTTGCCCTTCCTTTGATAGCTCTTAACTAGGCCAAAAGCAAAGTGAATGTAAGATAATTGATCTCTCCCTGAAATAAACTTTTACTACTCTTCTGAGCTTATTTCTCTGAGGGGAGGAGACCTTTCTTTCAATATATCTTATAAAAACCTGATTAATCTTAAAATCTGAAGCCTAAGGAAAAGAAGAAACCATTGTGAGGATCAGAGTCACTCATGGGTAATTTAAACCACTGTAGAGATAAAACCCAATGTAAAAGTCAATAGCTCTAAATTCCAGGAAAACATATTAGACCTTTGTAAAGAAATGAAAATAACTCTTACTATAAAACAAGACTACTTTAGCTTTTAATCCTATAGATCATGGTTTCATTTGAACTAAATCTTAATAATATATGCTGATGAATAAAATGCCATTTTTAAAATAATAAACGAAATCTGACAAATCACATATGGTTAGTTTGCATTTAAAAGACTAAACTATTTTTCCATAGCAATGTCTGGATTTCTAAAACGATGGACAAAAACCTTTATTTTTAGCCTGCCAATCTGTACCATGTTTGATTTGTATTTTTTGGTGAACATTAAAATTCTACATTAAAAATTATAATTCCTCTTTTCCAGGGACCTTTATTTTCCATCTTCTTTCACCACAGATAGTTGTAATGTCTTCAGTCTTATATTTCAAAGTGTTTATATTTAATGTTTATTCCCGAAGAAATAGAAGGCTTAGTCAACTCAATGTTATTTATTTATTTTGCTTTGATCTGTAGGTTGTCATGTAAACTAAGCAGCACATTGCTTTCTCACTTACATATGGGCTTGCTGACTGACAGAGCTCTCGGATTTCTCTGTGGCTAAGGAAAGTTATTTTTGATACAGTGTGAGATATTTTAAAAGAGTGTTTGAAGTGTTAAAGCAGATATCTGGGCCAACAAAAATGAAGATCATGTTCTTAATTTTGATCATTCCAAAAACTTCAGGCTGAGCTTCCTTGTAGCAAAAAAAGCATTGTGAAAAGTGAGGGTAGTTATAAAAAGATGGCTCATAGCATTTTGAATTATCGAAATTAGCTTTAGAAATTAAAACTTTATCCCACGCTGATAACATGATTTTTAGAGTGATTAATTTTATTCTCAAATCATGCATATTGGATTCATCTCTTTTGTCTTGCCCTGATTTCTTGATCAGGTAAATCTCTGAGTTTTCTTATTCAGATTCTTGATTGCATCTTATTGTAAAGAAATTAATTATGTGCATTTAAATCATGCATCATAATGGCCAATCTACATGTCAGCATTAATCTCTAAATCATAGTATTGGTACTGACTGTCCCTCTCATGTTAGTCACTGCTAATAGAAATACTGAGAATCCAAGAAAGGTATATCTACCTTATAATGTTACAGATAAAAGGCTATCTGTTATGTTAAGTTTTACCAAGAAAGCAGGAAAAAAATGAGAGACTGAGGTAACTGGTAAACCAGGGGCCAATGACCATTTGATATTGCCCAAGTCTATACGAATATCAAGGTGGTCAACATATGTAGCCAATTCTGGCCCTTCCCTTCCCCGCCCTGCCTTTCCTTTCTGTCCATTCCTTTTTGCTAACACAAAAGCATCCCACACGATATCTATTGAAGCTGAGTATATATGTATCCTACAAACCACACATATACTCTCTTTAGAAATTTATACATATGTTAACCAAAACATATTTTCAGGCATGTTCATAGAAGTAATATTGGTAATAGCCAAAAGCTGAAAAGTACACAAATGCTCATCAACAGAAGACTGTATAAGTTGTGATATATTCATACAATGAAATATTATACACAACAACATGGACTACACTCACACATGTAATATTTAGTAAAAGAAGCCAAAAACTAAAACATATATACTGTATGGTTCCATTTCTACAGAGTGCAAAACAGCCAAACTAATCTGCAGTGATAGATGTTCGGATAGAGGTTGTGTTTAGTGGGAGTTAGTGACTAGGGTGGGGCTAGAGAGGCACATTTAAGGAACTGATAGTTATTCTATTTCTTGAACACACAAAACAAAGTGAGTTTGCGTGCAAAAGTTCAGTGAATTATATTCTTGGGATTTTTCTACTTTCCTATGTAGGTTATACTCCAGTAAAAAGCATATGCCCTTATAAAAACTTGGATAATATTCATTGTGAAAAGTAAAAAAAAAATTACAACTTCTTAAACATAATTACTATTGCCTTCTAATCTTTTTCCTTAGAGTCTTTAAAATAAAATACATGCTAATACAAAACAGAGACAGGACTTGGGATATCTGTTTATTTACCTATCACTCACTATTTTTCTCTTAATGTTATATAAATTATTTTACCCATGTCACTTAGATATAATCTTTAATATTATGTCATATCAATGAATAATAACTTAAATGCTTACAATTTTATTACTTTCTTTTTATAGTCTTAGAGGAATAATTTATGGTCAAAGACATATATAGTTATGAGTCTTGATTTTTTAGCACTCTTGATATTGCCAACCAAAATATCTACTCCAATTTATACCAACACTAACATCAGGGTTTGTTATTCTTTTAAAAAGTTATCACAAAATGACATCTTTCTTCCCTCAGTGCACCTTTTTAAGGTCAAATATGCAATATTAAGATATGATATTACTTAAATCAAATACAGATGAGAAAAAAGTAAGCGTTCCAATGAGACAAAATTTGGAATATTTATATTTTAAAATATTTTATCTATAGAATAAAATATTTTGACATACGGTTATTGATACTTATAAGTATAGATGTAAAATTATTTGGTGCAAATTCTTAATTACACTCATAGAAACTAAGAAGCAAAACTTAATAATTTATTTTCTATTTTATAGAGAGGAATGACAACAAATTACGTTTTTTTTCCTCCTAGTTTATTACCACATTACCCTATGTTGATAAAAATTCATCATTTATATTTAAATGAAAACAAAATATTTGGTTATAAACATTTTAATCCTATTAGATTATTTTTATTTTTTCTGTCCTTCCACAAGAGTCATGGTTCTCATGTTTGCTACCTGAGTAACTAATCATGTTTCAAACTGGTTACAGATCTGTCAAATTCCAATGAAGCCAGCAGCTCTTTGTGAATATTCTAAATGGCTATGAAATCCTTAACTTTATGCATCAATTCATTTGCTCATTAAGTCACTGCAATTTCATATAGCTTAGAAAATGGGGGGTATGTTTATCAATGTTTAAGTGGGTGATAGAAAAGAATATATTTTGTGTTTGTAAAGGTTTTTCATTTTTTCATTTTTAAATTTTTAATTATTATGTGTACATAATAGTTGTATGTATTTATTTGAGAAAAAAACATTTAGGTATGTTTCTCAGGATAGACATGTTCATGAAATATTTCATCAATATTAATTACTTCTAAGTATGGAAGATAATACCACTTAGAAAAATATGTCTAAAATATTTATATAAAGATGTGATTCTGTTTAACAAAGTGAAGACAGGCATGTTGTGTACTGTAGAATATTACAATTGATAATTAACTTAAGCAGTAAGGACCTAGACACTATTTTTCTCACTTTTAAGGGAAAAAATGCTTCAGAGTAAGGCAGCCTTTTGTGGAGAATCTCATTTTGATATAAAATTCACATTTCCCCCTCCATTTCAAGATAAAAGTAATTTGAATATCTGACAGAAATGAATTTACTAGAAAGCATTATTATCTAAATCTATTTTTAAGTGTGCTTTTGCTCTTCTTAATGTGCTAAGTTTAGAGGATACTTACTTATTGTCTTCACTTCCTAAAATTAACACTTACTTGACAAAAGGAAATCCCCAATTGGTGTGCACCAGAGAGCTGATGAAGTAACAACAGAAATAAATTAAATGATTACAATATAAACATGAATTAGAAGGAATTTCACATACACTGTTTTCAAATTCACCTCTTTTACATCAGTATATCATTTTCAGATTTTAATGTAAATCTATGTTCTCTAAAAAAGTAATGAAAATTTCCAGTTCTGCAAATATTTGTCAAATGGCTACTCTCTTTTTATGTTCATTTCTAGTTGGAGAGATAGCCAAGATATGTCAATTCTAATGCATGAGCTAGATACAGATAAGAGAGAGAGAGAGGGAGAGACAGAGAGAGAAGAGAAGGGAGGCTAGGGCGGTAGAGGGAGCTGTAGGGATAATAAGGTAAGAGAGAGACAGTATTTTAATAGAGGAAAGATCTAGGAAGTCTTCATTGATTGGTAATATTTGGTCTGACCTTAAAAGATAGCTAGGACTTCAACAGATTGAACTAAAAGACAGGGTATTACAGTTACAGAAGAGAGAATGGGAAAATCTGTTCAATACTCTCTCTGTATCTACACCTCCAGGGTCTTAGTATACCTGAAGGGTCTTAATTCTGACCCTCCTGAAGGCGTTCTTCACATTGCTGTGAGAGTCATCTTTGGAACAGGCAAATGCATCAAATTACATTCCCCTCCCCACTGGTTCAAAGTACAATAAAAACCCTTTAGTGTAGCATGCAAAGGTTGGTCATCAGCTGAGTTTATCTCACCAGCCCCATCTCCCATAACTTGCTCTTCCACCCCTCACTGCCACTTACGCTAGCCATACCAAACGATCTGCACTTTACCAAAGACATCATGATCTTGCACAGGCTTCATCCTCTGCCGGGAAGGACCTTTTGCTCATAATTTATGTAGCTGATTTTGTCTCATATTTCCAAGCCAGTTTGAATAAGATGATAAATGTTAGGTGACTCTTACTTTAACCACTGATCTATTAGCCTTTATATAGCTTTCCCCTGAGAAAACTGGGATAGTCCTGGTCCTCCAACAGCTCCCCTTGTTTACATGTCTGCACCCCTAGCACACTTCCTAAGTTCTGGTGACAACCACAGTTGTCTGCTTGTTTGCTTCTCTCTTGGACCATAGGTTCTGTGTGCCCTGAATTTTCTACCTTTAGAAACCAATACAAATACGAGCAAATTTGTTTTGGTTCTTCAATTAGACTGAATTGAGCAAAGGCAAGAAGATGAGAAAATGCAGACACTGGAGAATAATGTTGGGGGTTGTGTTGTTGTGATACGGGAGAGAAATTTTAAAAAGCTCTTGGAATGATGAACAAAATGGCTGGTGGAAATAATGGAGTCATGAGGAGGGCTCTGAATACCATCAAATGGAAGTAGCTCTCTATTCTATTTTCATAGGAACACCAGCAAAAATTTTCAACAGATGGTATGATCCCATTTATACTTTGAAATCTTAAATAAAAACATTAATATAAAATTAAAGTTCTGCATAAAGAACAAATCATGTCGCATTTATTAACTAAAACCATGCTTATCTCTTTGTTGTCAACCATAAAACATATATGCTAAATGAAAGTCTCTTTAATTATAATTGTTATTGTCTCCCATTAAGAGAAACTAGTACTGAATTTCAGAAGAATATGGAACCAGTTAGAGTATATTACATTTATTAGTAACAGAAAATCTCAACCATTTTCAAAGAAAGGAAACTGTTAGCAAAAATACTTAACATAGTAAAATGATATTCAATGAGTTTTGACAATGTTAACTACAAACAGAACCCTAATTAATGAATCAGTGAATTGTACTTTCTTGGGTATGGAACATGAGGCCACACTGCATCCTTCACTCTGATATGTTATGTATTCTTGTCTGTGTCTGTAAGATTTTAAACTATCTATGTTTTTTTCTCGTGGCCCTATAAAGATTTCTTGCCATATAGTCAATCAGTTTTAAAGTAAATAGCGCAATATAATTTTTGCAACATCTTTTGGTGATTCTGTTTTGTGGGATGCACTAGGGAGCTAGAATAGATTTGTTTTATGCATTTTCACAGCAAGAAAATAGAGTATGATCATGTGAAACAGTCATCATTACTCTCCTTAGTCCTTCAAATAAACACATCTTGAATTTCTATTCTCCGAGAAAGCAATTGGTCATCTTAGATATAATGATATGACTCGAGGGCACCTACATATACAGTACATCAAAGGAAAAAAATGAATCTCATTTCCCAGAGTCTGCAGATTGCTAGTGTAAGAGAAGGTTAAAAGGAAGCTAAAATGATTTAGAGATAGTAATAGGTAGGACACTCTAAAGGCATGAATCTGTGCTCCAGAGATTACTTCAAAATTGATTGAACTTAAAACACAACATAAAATGATTTTGTATTTAACATAGCAGTAGTTCTATAAATTAATCTGCTGAAGGTATATCAGAATTTTATTTAACCAAGTAAGTTATGCTGATCAGAGTGACTTGAGAAGTTGACTTCCAAGAATATAAGAGGACTGAGTTTTCCAGGACAGAAAAAAACCTAAGTGAACCAGTTTTCAGTTATTCATTATTACACTTTAAATCAACATCATAGAATGATTGTAATTCTGGCCCTTGTCAAAGAATATAATCTCTCAGCTCCTCAATTTTTATTTTTGATTTTCCCAGATGCAAATAAATAAATAAATAAATAATAAAATTCATAGAGAATTGCCTGAAATGTATGCAGTCCGTCCTTATCTTTATATTCTAGATGACATCCTTGGATCAAGTCAAACTATTGTTATTCATATACCACCCTTTTGGTTTCTCACAGATTTTCTTCCCCTAAATTGCATTTTGGTGAAATACTATCAACCTGTATTGAGTAGAAGTATAAGAAAACTCATATGTAACTTATCACTCTACTTATTGTTGAGATAATATAAAAAAGTAGTACCATATATTTCAGAAAATCTTTTTATGAGGATTTCTGGTGCAAATTTCTCAAGCTTTCATTGCGTATCTGGTTTCTATTTGTGTCATGGATTTAGAGAATAATGTAACTACCACGTTTTCCTTTATATTTTAATCAATATAGGTCCACCTATATTAGGATTTACAGAATATATTTTGGTGGTGGGTCTTATTGATGCACCACTTAAATCCCTTTGCCTCAGGTGCATCCATGCTCTAGTTACAAACAGCTGTGGCTGCTAACATCTCTGCCTTCTTCTCTGGAAATTTACCCTTGGCAGAATAGAATCGGCCTCAACTGGGAACCAGCCACAAATGACTGCATGAGGAGATACAAAAGGACCACCTCCTTGCTTCAAGCTGGAACCAACTTTTGATAACAATCAGCTTCAGAGCTCCTGGTAAAACTAGGCTGAAGCCAGGCTCCATGGCGAGACCTCATCTTTGCTTAGGATTTTTTCCCTGAACCATCCTATTTCTCAGGATGTATAATAGAAACCTTATTTATATGGGAAAGTATCCAGGGTATTTTTTATGGTAGATGAGTTTTGATTGCAAGTTAAAGAAAGCCTGTTGGGATATCCAAAACTCATTTAAATACCTGGAATAAATAATCTTGCCCTAATAATTCAAAGGTCAGAAAGAGTCTATGAAGTTTGGAGGTCTTTATCAGTAGATAAAAAATATACTTAGAATATCATCAAATTCAAAGGTCTATAGAGTTAGACATTTCCATTTCTATACAGATTTTATATTTTTTAAAAAGCAAAGAAATGCAAAGTCCAGTCTAGTGATCACCAGGGTGGGATACAAATATTTCTGTCTGTGGCTAGAGGAGAAAAGGTACCTTAAGTCCATCAATTTGGGGACACATGAAATGTGAAAGCAACCATTGTGTAAGCCTTGAAGTTTGTGATATAGCAACCTCAGAGTTGTAATGAAATATCCATTCAGCATTCCAGCTGAAATAGTTGGTCCTATGTAACACCAATTAACTAGGATAGTAGGTGTTTTCATAGTGGATGGAATATCTCAGTTAAATGGATTGGTTACTGACTCCATTGAGTTGTGATGCATCTTTCAACACCCAAAAGATTTAAAAATTATGTATAAAATATTTTAGATTGTGGATCTCAACAGGGAAGTTAGTACCACTCAGGAAAGCATACCCCTTAAAAATTTTGGGGAGTACTTTTTAGTTGTAAAATACAAGGGAGACATTATAAGAATTTAGTGGAAGGAAGCCAGGGAGGATAGATGTCCAGTATTGTGTTTCAAGCATGGTTTGAGAATGTTTCACCAGCCGCTGACACAGGAAAATTGCCAGTCTTTAAATAGCATTATCTACAACGCAACTTCAGTTCACTTATAAACACAACAAAGTTTTGCATGGTGTAAACATAACTAAATTGTAAATACTATGTAAATGGAGAGAAGTTTGTGATTTCCTTTGTTTGTACTTTATCCTGAACTATTAACCATTTCAGATAATCAGATCATCAAAGACCACAAAGTTCTTTGTATTCATCAATATAAAACACCTGTATGTATTTAAAGCTGTCACATATATGGCATTGAATTTATAAGTCTAGGGACAAGCATCTGATTACTTAATTTTGTCTTCTAATGTATTTTGCTTGAGAATTTGTATGTTACAGTAAATACATTTATTATGTAGATTAAATTTCTCTATTTCTTTTTCATATTATAATTATGGCATTGAAATAAATTTTTAAATAATGTATGCAATTAGGCTATATTAACTATGAATTTCCTTCAAGTATAATGAAAAGGTTTTTTTCCATAAAATAAAAAGATTGGATTAGATACATTTGTGAAACACTAGTTAAGGAAATAAAAAATAGAACATAAATATTTTCTGTGAAGTAGAAATATTTGCAATTTAAAAAATATTTTGTGTACTGGTAACATTTCACAAAAATTTGAAACCTGAGAGAATTTATGAGTAATAGTGTAATAAGTGAATATTTGGATGTAATGATAATAGTTTAGCAATATTGCTGAAGTAGCCTTTTTAAAAATATCTATAACACCAGGAAAAATGTTAAAGGCACAATTTACAACAATAATGAAAAACAATAAGTATCTAGGAATATTTTTTTAAAAAGTTATACATGACCTGTATAGAAAAATTAAAATGCTTTATAGGGAGATATTAAAGAATATCTAAATAAATGGAGAAATATAATACTTTTTGTTCAAATAATATTACAGTCATATGAAATCTCAACAATTTGATTTAAGATTCAATACAATATCAGTGAAAATTCTATCAGAGTTTTCCATTAAACCTGACAAGCTTATTCTAAAATCTACATGGACAAGAAGCCAAGAATAATCCTAAATTCACATAAATCACAATACTCTATTCTAGATAGATCAAAAATTTAAATGGAAATCTAAAAAATTAGAAGATCATACAGAATATCTTTACCTTGAGATGATGTTTTTCTAAAACAAAACCCCACAGTTGCAAACTATATGGAAACAGATTGTTAATTTTAACAATATTAAGAATTTCTTGTCATAAAAAGAATGGAAAAAGAAATCACAAACCAAGATAAGATATTACAGGCATAAGATTAATGCTGAGGCCATATAAAGAACTGCCAATCTAAAATGAAATAGCAAGCAATTTTTTTTTTAATGAGCAAAAATCATGAATAGGCATTTAATTAAAAAAAAGACACCCAAATGGCCCCAAACATGTAAAGAGCAGTAAAGAAAATACACACTAAAACTATAGTAGGATTCTATTTCAAAATGACCAGATTGGTAAACATGTAAAAGCTTGTCAACATAAAGTGTTTGCAAGGGTACTATGAAGCTGGCATTTCATCTTCTGCTAGTGAGAGTGTAAATTTAAATAGCTTTAGAAAAGATTTTCCAGTGCCTAAGAAATTTGAACATTCATATGTCCTGCATCCAAGCAATTCCACTCCTAGATTTATATCCTGAAGAAATTCTTGCACATGAGTACCATTAGATAAATTTATTAAAAATTCAAAAAACTTTATTTAAACTTTATTAGTTTAAAATAATGGCAAACAAAATGTCCATGAATAGTAAGATGGATGCATAAAATGTACTTTTAGTTTATTACACAGAAATGACAAAATTAAATAATGCTATACACAACATAAAATATCAGTAATAATGTTGAAAGGAAGGCATCATAGAAAAACACATACAATGATTTCTTGCAAGCTAAGTTCAACAACTGGTAAACAATGCAAGCATGTTAAAACTATCAGGAAAGGCAAGAGAGAGGGTGATACAGTAAATGTGATGAGATTAGGACGGCAGCAAGTGAGTGAGAAAGATGTTATCCAAGAACAGTGGGGGCGAGGGATGAGCCTAAATTACTGGTAAAGATTTGTTTTTTAACCTCAGTAGTTGTTAACCTTATCAGTGTACTTTCTGTTATTATTAGTGTTATTGTACCCTCTTTGTCTCATCCAAGTTACTTACAAACACATAAAAATCCATCATATCTAGTTATTTCAGCCTTTGATTTCCACTCTTTTTTATTTGTGTACATAATATCATACATATTTGTGTATGTCATATCCACATTACTGTATATATTACTGTATGTATGATATATAAATACATTAGAGCTAATATATATTAACATACTCAATCTCATTATTTATCCCCAGAATGAACTTTTGAGGTTTTTATTTTATAAAAATAAAACTGATGATGATTACAAAAAGTTCACATCAATGATCATGTTCTGTAGGACTTCATGAGTAGAGTTATATGCACAGTAATTTTCACAGATTTTATTACATTTTTGATTGGTTATTTTATGTAAACAATACAGAAATTGTTTTCTTTCTTATTACTTTTGCTTTTTCAGTATTCCTTAGAAAAATATAAATATTCATTTTACTTATTTCACAATTTGCATCCCTTTACTCTAAACAAATCTTGAGTTGATATAAGTGACAAATTCAAACTTTTACTTCTGGTGGTTAACATCAAAAACAAATTTTCCAAACCCCAGACCCTCTAAAATTTCATTTATCATAAAACAAATTATAGGAGTCCATAATTGCAAATCATCTTTCCCAAAATAAATGTCTAAAATTTTATTATGCAACATGTCCTGTATAATAATATTTCAGTACATTATTTGAACAGCCACTTGAATTTGGCACCATATGCATTATGGCCAATTTTTAGTGTTCTGAAATAAATAAGATCATGATGCAATTAGTGTTGCTTATAATAGATATGCACAAAACTTAATTAAAATATGATAAATGGAGGATTTTTTCCCATTAAGCTGTCACATTATTTTTGGAGAACATCTGTTTATTTACAAACCATGTTATACTTCTTGTTCTTGATGTACATGCTAATGATATTATTACAATATACCTCAGTGAACTTTTACAAGATCAAATATGGGTAAGAAACAAAATATTTGGGACCATATCAATACATTTGAGAATATGTTCTATTCTCTTAGTCTCATGTTCTTGGCTTAAGAATAAAAATTCAGTGCTGTTTTAACCTGTTCCATATTTTTTAAAAAATAAAGAAAATATATAAACTTTAAATCAACAGAAAAATACGTTTAAATTGATAATATACTTCATCATTTAAAATTTTGTTATAATTGCTATAATATGATCCCATAGTGACAAAACTGATTAGCAGCAGTATCAACTATTAGGTAGCCTGACCTCCACAGTAGGCCACTATGGCAGTATGTGAGAGGAAAAATCAAATGGCAACAGATAACGTGAAATCCTGAAAATGAGTCTAAAATTTGAATTGTCTAACTATAGAAGAGGATAAAATTGTATATTAAACCAGCCCAGGGGAAAAGTACCAAGGTATTACTAACCACAAATTTAATTTTTGTCAATAACATAACATAAATGCAAAATGTAAACAAACAAAATTGAACTAGTGATCTTAGCTTAATTAGTGGACTAAACTGAATCTGAATTAGTGAATTAAACTAATTCAGTGTGATCTTGGGGTTCATTAAGAGAAAGAAATACAGTCTAGAACTAGACTGGAAGTGTACAGTTTAATATGAACACTGATAGACTTGACAGCTTCCGAAAAGAAAGACAAGCAATAATATTGAAAGCAATAACATGAGATCATGTGAGGCTCATTGAAGAAGCTGAGACTGTATGGTCTAGACTACAGAGACATACGAGGGACGTGAGAAACGATTTCCCTTATTGGAAGGCCACTCTCATAGCCAAGTGCTACACTTGGTTTAAGTGGCTTTGCAGGACAAATTCAACATAAGCAAGGATTTTCTAACAAAACAAACATTCAAAAATGGAATGGATAATATCCCCACCAATGGATATTTAGCTTCTATTTGAACAAAACTAGTGGTGTTGAAAAAAGGATTCAAGTATTGGATAAAGATTTAACAAAATAAACCCTTTACCTCTCTTCAGATTTTAGATCCACTGCTCTATACCATATATTGTTATATCACTTTAATTATTTGCTCAAGGTTTAATCAAGAGCAATAAGCATATAGGATCTAGACAATTAAAGACATGAAGGATTAAATTGATTTGACTGTGACATGAGTTAATTTGAACCAAATGATTATACAGTATTTACGGATTATAAATATAAAACTATAAAAACTAGTCCCTAAACATACAAAAAGCAGTCATGAAATATGCTAATGTTATGGATATACTGGATCGGACTGTTAATTCTTCTATTCCTAACCACTAGGTAATGTTAATTATAATATATGAATTAGAAAATATACAGCTTGTTAAGCTTTTTCTACTCTGACAATAGCAAAACAATTGTCTTGGGTTGTGGGGTTCACCTGTACCACTCTGTTACTGATGCTGCTGCTACTAGTACTAATACTACTACTACTAACATCACTTCTACTACAACTACTGCTACTATCACTACTAGGACTATTGCTTCTGATATCTACTATTGCTAATACTAATAATACTAACTACTAATAAATAAAATTTACTGAGTTGTTATAATATAACATGCTATGTACTCGATTTGGCATGTTATATAAATTGAGCCATTTATACCTTAAGCAAACTTACAAATATTAGTAGGTACTATTATTAGCTCAATCTTAAAGATTACTATGGCAAATTTAGGTTAAGAAAGTTACCCAAGTTACCCAAGATCATACAGGTTTAAAGTGGCAGGACCAGCATTTGAAATCAGGCCATGTTTTCAGAATTTATGCTCTTATTAATCTCTAGTCAAGGAAAAGAATCAAACGGATTACACTATTAGCATGACTTTTAAACATAAAAGTAATATTCATCTATAGCAGGAAATTTTCTCCAAATACAGAACATTATTCTAATCACATCTTTACACTGTTCATAGCAACTCTAAACTCAATCTCTTTAGTAATTCTATACATTTATTTATCCTATGCTTTGCAAGTGTCCTTCATAGAATCTAGTATTTTTATAGCACCAGCAATTATGATTAAGTACCAGTTGACTGTTTGATAATGTTTGCTATTTGTCCTCCACTATATTCTTGCCTATGATATAAGGCAATACTTGAACCACACCTTAAAACCCAAGTGTATGGTTTATCTTCACCATAATATGAGTTTGATGTCAACTAAATACCAAAGTTAGTATACATAGAGAGTTTTTTCTTCATTTAGTAATATCAAGAAGAAAGAATAATGATTTAAAAATCTTTCATTGTTACCATATAATTAATTAGGGACAAATGGACTGGCTTCCATGAGTATCAACATGTCGCAGCCTGAGAAATTATGCAGTTTTTAAAGAAATTCTGATTGAGTGAATTAGCCATCATTAACCAGGTTCCATGATAACGTGTTTCTTGGTTCTCTTTACATATTTGTACCCAAGCCTTTGAAGGGATGCTAATTTCTACCTACAAGATTCAGCAATATGTGTACTTCTTCAGATACAAAAAAAGTAGGGATAATCCTGCATTTCTTCAAATAATTTATGAAATTGTAGAAAATTATCCAAATGAGTCCTCTGGTTTATTAAAATAAATCAGTAGAACCTTCATTTCACTAGAGAAAGAGAACATAAAATTGAGTAAATATTAATTTAGGAAGAGGAGTTTATTAAGACAGAACATATTTATAGATATACTCTAATGAGAAAAGAAAAACAAACAATGCCTATATTTTGGATATACTCGGTAAAAAAAGCAAAATCAGATAAATGCATACATTGATGATACAATAGAAATCTTCATGTAAGCTTATAAGTCTAAATCAATGGTCCCCAACCTTTTTGGATCCAGGGACCAGTTTCATGGAAGACAATTTTTCCGTGGATGGGGAGCAGAGGGGACTGCAGCCTTAAATCAAAGTATGTCTGAGTGTCTTCATAAATATTTATAAAATCTACATAAAATATTTAAGTTGTTTAATAAAATATTAAGTGGTTCTTTCTGGAGTCAACCAAAGGAAAGTCAAGTTATAGTTTAAATATAAATACCTAGATATTAAATAGTTAACAAAGTTAGACTAAAACTTATATCAAAAGGAGGAAATTTTTTTAAAGCAAAAGTTCTATAGTGCCAATTGAGTTAAGTTCCTCATTAATAGCACATGCATATATGACGCCTACAGAGTGAACTATTTTAAGCACTCAGGTAATCTTTACAACAATCCTATGGGGAGTATAATTATCATCTTTATTGTACATATGAGGAACTGAGGCAGAGAAAGGCTAAGAAACTTACTCAAGATTGGCTTCAAAATCTGGACTGTGAACAAATACCTAAAGTAGATGATGCCACAGTTTCCCTTCAAACTTCTTTGCAGGGAAGCACTTTCTATTTCAAAAATGTTCTTACCAATGGATTTGTCAGTAGAGTTATTGGGGGGTGGATAAAAACAAAAACTGACTGATTTAGAGATAGGCGTATGCTTCAACCAACCAACCAGAGGTAATAAATCTGATTTTACTGACATTGTTGAGAGGGTCAAGCTCATCATTACACTGAGTCTCAAAGAGAAATGACTGTAAACCAGGGAAGAATGTCCCTGAGAATAGAACCAGCAGAGACAGACAGACAAGGAAGGAAGAAGGAAGGAAGGAAGGAGGGAGGAAAGCACGAGAGGAAGGGAGGAAAAGAGGGAGGGAAGGAAGAACGGAAGGAAGGGAAAGAGAAAAGAAAGGGAAGAAAGGAAGAAAAAGAGCAAAGACAGAAAGAAGAAGACAAGTTCTCTGGATATATCCAGTCTGAATAAATAAAAATCCAGAGACTTTTCAGATATGTGAACAATTTATTCGTGTAAAGCAAAATGAAATAGATTTCTATTAATACAAATAAAAGTGCATTGACTAATCAATTTTTTGGATACAAAACTAAATAGAGCACTTTAATGGCTAATAAACCACTGTAATTCTCATCTTAATTCTTTCTATAATGAAAATACTATTTTTAGTCTCTTTTATATAGTGGCATTTTATAAGATTTATATAAGAAAGGTGAGCAACACCTAAAAATGTTTGAAAACCATAGTTTCGAATAATCTCTTATATCCTTTCAAACTCTCACATTCTATAATATTTTGAATTTCCTTTCTGTGCCAACTAAAAGATCAAAATATGTCCACTGATTATCAAGGAGTACTTTTTCATACTGTGGTAAAAGGAAAGGAAAATAGAAATTATTCAATTCTGATTTGGTTTCAGATATTTTCTAGGTCTTTTATATAAGTTAACTTGTATTTTCTATTAATTTTTTTTCAGATTTTTTTTTTCATTGGGTATAGTGACTTTCTTCCAACAATGTGAAAGTTATGCATTATGAGTTTTTATTTCTTTTTCTATTGCTTTTCATTTTCAATCCTTGTCGTTTAAGATCATTTATATGACACATTTTATGATATACTTAAAAAAGAATAGCAAACTCTTGAAAAATTGGAAGAAGATGTCTACAGTATCTACAGTCAATATGCAATTTTCATTGAAAGAATATTTGGAATCAATAAAGAAAATGCTGGCAACTCCACTTAAAACTGTGCAAACATCATGGATAAGCAGGCTCATTTAGGGAGATGATGTTCAAATGAATAACAACTATATGAAAAGTTGCTTAAGGACTCTAGTAATCAGGGAAATGTTAATTTAAATAAGATATACTACCTAATACCCACCAGCATGGTTAACTTGCAAAGAGGGAAGCCTCAACATGCACAGGTGAGGCACAGATAGGCCAGAACTCCCATGCGCTGCTAATTATAGGAGTGTAGAATTGGAAAGCCATTATATAAAGTTTTATGGAAGTATTAAGTGAAATTAATTATGCACATGCTTCAAATCTAGCTATTTTACTAGAGAAAAACTCTTATGTTAGTTTGTAAGAGAACAAAATGTATGCTAATGCTAATATTCACTGCGACTGTGTTTAGTTTAGTGGCAGGTTGGGATAATCTATGTGTTCAGGACTAGGGGACAGAATAATTAAAGTACAGCGATGGTTACCATGGAACACCATGAGTCAGAAAGAAACAATGGACTAGACACACATACAATAGCAGAGATATGATTAAAAACAGCGTTGAGTGAAAAACATAGGAGAAAAGGATGAGATTTATAGCATTATACCTGTATCACTTATGTAAACCGAACATACACACACAAACACAACAATAAGTTTAAGGGCACGCTATGGACTGAATGTTTGTGACCGCACTAAAGTTTATATGTTGAAACTCTAATCTTCAATGTGGTGGTATTTGGAGGTAGGGCCTTCGGGAACTAATTAGGGTTAGGAAGGTAGGGTCCACATGATGGAATTGATGCCCTCACAAAAAGAGAAAAAGGAAGGAGATCCCTCTCTCCAGGAGCACGCACCAAGGAAAGGCCATGTGAGCACACAGAGAGAAGGCGGCTATTGACAAGTCATAAATTGGGTGATCGCCAGAGACCAGAACAGCCAGAACCTTGATCTTGGACTTCCTAGCATCCAAAAATTTGAGAAGTAAATTTCTGTTATTTAATCCACCCAGGCTATGGTATTTTTTATAACACCCCAAACTAAGACAGGGCTTACAGTGGGTACCTATAGGAGAGGTAAAGGAACCGTGGAGAAGGAGAAAAATAGATAATTAAAGAGAGGGGTCTTGCTGTGAATGATGATGTTGGCTTATACTTAACAGAGGAATATGTTTAACATAACTTTCTGCTGCTAGGTCAGTCCAGGAAAAAAAATGCTAGGCAAGAAAATGATTAGGCTTTAAATTCCACATCGTGCAAATTATTAATCAGTCATTTAGCAATATCTAATTCATTACAAAATTAGGTTATTTTAAGCCTCTTAAATTTCTTTCAAAATTCATCTACTTTATCTCATTTTCATCAGCATCATACATGGCCTAGTTACTATTGTCTTAAATGACATAACTCACTCCAAATCCACCCTTGTCTCACTGCAATTTATTTTCCAAAACTGCAGATGAGCTTATCAAATCGAAACCCATAGGTAATCATATCATGCTACACTTCTTTACTGTGTTCCCACT
Organism: Daubentonia madagascariensis; assembly: GCA_023783475.1. NCBI lineage: Eukaryota > Metazoa > Chordata > Mammalia > Primates > Daubentoniidae > Daubentonia > Daubentonia madagascariensis. The sequence goes on along the minus strand of JAKFHU010001684.1, from coordinate 13,499,577 downwards.
GCTCTCAGATCAACACCAAGTACTTAACTTGTTTTCAAAGCCCCACATGGGGCTCACCAACCCCTCTAGCTTTATATCACACCATTTGTACTCCCATTCAGTTCTTCCTTCATCTGGAGCATCACCTTTTCAGGGAAGCTTCTCTGATCTCCTAGACTACACCATATCTCCATATTTTATACTCTCAGGGCATAATATATTTCTCTTTAATAAAGAACTTATGTCGTACTTTCAATTTTGTAATTTGTCTGATAATTGATTACCACGCATGCCACCATTAAAATCTAAACTCCACAAAGTCAGGAATTGTGTCGGCTTTTTGTATGTGGCTCACAGAAGGTATTGAATGGAAAGGACTGAAATGTTCAATTACCCAAATTAAACACAAAAGCCTTACTTTAATATGTCTAAAATAGATACATTGATAAGTGGGCAGATTTTATATACCTGAAGAGTTTTATTTAGAAAGAAACTTAGATTTTTTACCTGAAGTATACATGATATTAAGGTACATTTTATTCAGTTTATTTTTCCTCCCATATTCTTTTCAAACATATATCCAGGATATGTGTCTCTAGCTTTGGGGGAGACTTTTGTGGTGGAGCATAAAACAGAAGTTACGAGTTGATAACATGAATTTCTGGCTATTGTTTTCCAGAATCTCAAAGGTCTTGTAAAAAATGAAAAGGCTCTTGGAAGGGAACCAGCACTATGGCAAGTTCCCAACACTATGGCACAGGTTGCAAGATTGGCCTGTTCATCCTCAATAGCGACCTGGCCAATTTAGGGACCTCCAGATGCTGGACTCTGGGGTGGATTATCTGCACCTGGATGTAATAGATGGGCATTTTGTTCCTACCATCACCTTTGGTCACACTGTGATAGAAAGCTTCAGAAAGCAGCTATGCCAGGACCCTTTTTATGACATGTACATGATGGTGTCAAGGCTGGAACAGTGGGTAAAGCCAGTGGTATAGCAGGAGCCAATCAGTACATCTTTCATCTTGAGGCTACTGAGAACCCAGGGGCTTTAATTAAAGACATTCGGGAGAAAGGGGTAAAGGTTGGCCTTGCCATTGAACCAGGAACTACGCTTTAAACTACAGTTTAAATTTTTGGCACCATGGGCTAATCAAATAGATAATGGCCTTGGTTATGATATTGGAACCTGGGGTTGGAGGGCAGAAATCCATGGAAGATATATTGCCAAAGGTTCACTGGTTGAGGACCCAGTTCCTATCTTTGGATATAGAGGTCGATGTTGAAGTAGGTCCTAACACTGCCCATCAGTGTGCAGAGGCAGGAACTAACATGATTGTGTCTGGCAGTGCCATTATGAGGAGTGAAGACCCCAGATCTGTGATCAACTTGTTAAGAAATGTTTGCTAAGAAATGGTCTCTTAATGAAACCACAAGGAGCCCAGTGTTTCTGTTCATGAAATCTCCTTTTTACCAGGAAACAGGAATATTGACTACTAAATCATATTGCAGTTGAGGCAGTACTGCTTTTTGAAGCAATTATTCATTCGAGTGATTAAAATCTATTATGCAGAATGTTCTAAGAGGTTAGAAATTGGTGTATATAACTACATTTTTAGTGATGAAATTTAAAGATTCATGTGGTGAAATAAGTCAGTTTTTACTGGGAGACTTGGTTTTTATAAAGAGTAAAAATACGTCTGTATTAAGGTTACAAATAGAAATGTGTCTTAATGCCTAAGGAAGGCATATTAGCTACTATGAACATTTTTTTTTTGTATTTCTGGGAAAAGTTTTCTGTTTCTCAGCTGCTCAGCTGTCTTCCAAATGCAAAGGAAATCCTTATAATTTCCTATTTCATGTTATTTGTGATTTGTTTACATGCTTGTTAATATGAGTAGAATGAAATTTAAAAATATGAGCTTGGGTGGGATGGCATATCATTAAAAAAATGGGATATAGAAAAGGAGAGGAGCAAGAGAATAAAAGAGGAGCTTATAGGCAGGTAGACTGAAAGGTACATCCATATGAACATATGGAAGGAGAGAGGTTGAATTTGATTCCCAAAGAATGGGAGGAAGAATGAGGTAGGCAGGTGCCCTGAGTAGCCAGATCTAGAGTCCACGGCTCAGAGCCTGTGCCTCTCTCCCAAGCAGTCCAAAGAGAGAAGGCACCCCCCCAGTGCATAGAGGCTGCATAGTGCTCTTTGGGAAGCCAAGCTGTAACCACAGGGCGTCCAGGCTAAGCAAAACCTCTGCCATCAAATTCAAAAGACCACTTAGCACTGCCAAATAGGATATGATTGGTCACCATAATGGACTGAATAACCAAAAACCTCCTTCCTGTTTCCTTATATAAAGCAATAGAGCATAAATAGACAGTGATGCTTGTCAAAAAGTGATTTTTGGATCACAGAATCATTCAGTTATGTCAAAATGGAGATTTCTGTGATCTAACAAAGACAAATTAACACAGAATCTTAGGGGTTGTAGATCTAAACCATGTGTTTTCAAAAAGCTTCACTTAGGCATACTGAGACTAAGAATTATTGAGAGAAGGGCAGGTTGGGCAGTCACAAGGGAGAGCTCCAGGGATGCTGCCAAAATGAGTAGCTTTGTTATTGTTCAATATTCTGACTAAACTCATGTCTCAGTGAAGACTCACATCAAAAGGAGAGTGCTGAAAACTTGGGAAAATGAGATGCAGTTAGCCTAGAATAAATCACAGCACGAGACATCAGATGGTCAAAGGGCCAGACCAGAATAGGAAACTTGGAAATAAAACACTATCCAAGGACTAGGTGAGGTAGCTGTTCAAAAGACTACGCTGAATCTAACTGAGCAGTTCATCTACATGTAATGGACAACGTCATGGGAGAAGAAGGACCAGACAACAGCAACAATGAAAGACTGATTTCACAGTAAATGTTGATTCCAGCTGCTGAGCCTCTTCTAGACTTTTCTATTGTGATAGCAACTCCTCCTCATACATGGTCAGCCTAAGCAAATAAATAGGAACGTGTTATCGGAGTCAGATGTGAGTATGTGAAGAAAGAAGTCTAACTCTCAGCTAAGGTCTAATTGGCTTTTCAAAAATAAGGTATTTTGTTAAGGAATGTTCTAGACTAATTAATTTTATACAAGTTTTTTTTTTTTTTGCCAAAATATTAACCACAGCTTGCATAGAGAGTATACTTATTGAGGACACACCTGAAAAGAAACTGGAAATGATTTCATTACATTAGGGGAAAAAAATTAGACATTGCAGCATGCTATTATTGAAAAATAAAAGATAGGGAAATAAATGCTGTGAGTGTTCATTTTCTATTCGTTTGGCAAGGCATTTTTTTTCACTCAGGATATACTGTTTTTAAATGATTGTTCATTCAGTTACTCTACTTCATGTTAACAAGGGAAGTCTACTACACTTGACATGTGAGCTTTGATTTATAGTGATAAACTGAAGAAAAAAGTAAAAATGCAAACATGAGACACACAGAAGCAATTTATTCACCATGTCTTTCAGTTGACAGACCAGCTTCAAATTTCTAGTAATGTGTTTTAGCATGAAATAAAGAGATGTCATTCAAAGGTAAGTAAAGGATAAAAAGTGTGGCAAAAAACAGTGGTCAGAAACTAAAATATCCAAGAAATAGTCCCCAGGGAAATTGCAAAGTAGCTATGTGGATAATTTGTCTTAAACTATTATTTTCTATTCACTTATTCAATTCTTCTTTTTAATTTTAAATTCACATTATATTACATCATTTATCTCACCAAATGTTACATTCATTTCCTCAGTTTCAATCTGAAGATTGTCTACTCCAAAATCAGTTAAAGGCTTCAACCAAAACACATGATTCAAGCAGTAGCAAAGCCCAGATTGCTGTCAGAGTATCAGAAATGAAGTATAACACACAATTTGTTGCTTAACAAATGGAAGATCAGAGTAGCCCTTTATTTTGCTTTGACTAGTTGGCTGGGTAGACACCTCTAGGGAAAGTCAGCAAAACTAGTTTTCAGAGGTTGGTAAGAGTTTCTTAGGGAATTCTAAGTATCCCATTTTGCAAGAGAGATTACAGTTTAATATGCTTTCTCTGAATATCTTTTCTTATTACCTAATTGGTTGAAGTTATTAAAACTTCTCAGCAACTTGAGTTTCAATTCACACCTTGTAAAAAAGGCTAAAATATGCACACAGAAGACTCTTGTAACAGAAAGAGCAGTGTTGCTCTTTGGAATGACTCATTAGAACACGAAAAGTAGGGCCTGAAGGTAGACTATGAGATTTAACACTCACCTCTGTGGAGTAGGTGAAGTGCAACATTTAACATCAATCTTTAGTTTTCAGTTAATATAGCTCATTATGGACCAGATGGCTTAACTGTTCTGCCATTTCCTGCACAATTTTTTACAAGACTAGAAATTTGCCTTTTTTAAAGAAAAGTAAAATGTCATAATAGTGAGGTGGGTAGTTTCAAGGAGAGATGCTAAAAGTAATTTTGGATTCATTTAAAAACAGTTTCTAAAATCCAGGTGAAATATTTCAGTAGTGAAGTGTTTTAAGGAGACATTTAAATACTCACCTATAATTCTATTACGTGTATCATTATACTTGTCTCAGTTGTAGGACTCTGAGCAATTTTCCTGCATTTTGATTGTAGATACAGGGAAGAGCTATTTGATTCATGAGTTGTTCAAATCAAACCTCCAAAGTCTATGAATAGAGATGCATACACTGGCTATATCTCTATGCCCTCAACGCATTTTATTGAAATATTTGGTCCAATAATGCACTTTTTCTGCTAGATGGCTATGTGATAATTACTAATAAGTTTCAATTATTAAAAAAGAGCTAGTATTTGAGTATGACATAGACATAGCTTTACGAATGATTATGGCAAATGAAACATAATATTCTGTAAAATGTCCAAAGACTTTGTATAACTCAGCTTCCATCTTTATATTAGAAATAAAGAAACCCAAATAGTTCTACACTTACCTTGGTGTCTTCCTATGTATCCTGCAGACGCCATTCGTGGAGAACTCTAGTTGGTATTAAGCTTCTTGTACCTAAAGCTGCTTTTTGTGTTCATGCTCCAGTGTTACATAAGTACATGTTGAAATCTGCTTGACCATAAGTTTTACAGTTTGATTCTCTTGTTTTGATATCCTTCATTTCTACCACCCTCTTTAAAATGAGAGATATCAATTAGAAGTTCAAATATCTAGGTAAGGTGGCCTTGGAAATTAATACACATTCAGTCAAGCATTGGGTCTTTTGTAAGAGTTTACTCAAAAGATCATTTAATGATGAAATTTTAAGCATTTCTCAGAAGACTTTAGCTTAATATGTCGATGTAAAATCAAGCCTAACTTACCTCAGTGAAAACATCAAAACATTTACTGAGAAACAAGAATGCAACTGTTCTACTGAAAGTCTTTAGAGTGTCAAACAAAAGTTCTACAGGGCAGCAATAGGGTATTTTCTGAAGACAGAGACAGTGCATGACAAGTTGTTGTATAGTTTAAATCCACTTCTGTAGAAAGAAAAAAGCTATGGATGACTAGTTCTATTTTATTTTATTTCCTATTTTTAACCACTATTAGCTGATTGCTATACAAGGTACAATAAGATTATTCTACAAAAAGTACAATAAGAACTGACATGAAATTTTCTCTACCTAAATCAGTTACAACTTTTTATAATACTCGCCTAGTTTTGCTTCTCACTCCTTGTGTAAGATCTAGAAAATAATGTCTAACCCTTAGTAAGCACCCAATAAATATTTACTAAATAGCTATTTAGTTTTAGTGACTTTTCATATAAACTTTACATGCCATCTTAATCCTTGTAATATTCTGTCCCTCAAACTTCTAAATCTTACTCCAAAATAGCCACAGAAACAAAGACTTTTCTCCAGGGAAGTTCTTGCTGTGGCCTAGCAAGATTTTTGCTGTTTATTCATCTTTCCTTCCAGGTAAATATATTTCTATATCCCAGATTGAATTGTTTTCTTATGCCTTACCAATAGTGGCTTGATATATTTCCACTGTGAAGATTTTAACTCCAAGTGCTTAATACTGGACACTTAGATATTCAAAGCATAAACTCAGAGACTTCAACACTAATGATGAATTTTACTTTGGAAGAATCATCAGGATGCAATTGATTTCACTGATGAAGTTGAAAGCATGAATTTGAGAGCACATAATCATTAGTATAAGTATACTAAAAATAATTGGCAGACATCAACTGAATTTTTTGCAAAATAATTCTTTTAAACAATTTAACATTTATTATTAAATTATATAATCTGTTTCTGTTGTGGTATGTTATTAGTTACAAATGATGCTTTACTTAAATATTATTTGTATGAAGGTCACTGTAAGATAAGATGAAATCAGTGAAAAACTGTATGTATATGTGTGTGTGTGTCCATGTGAGTGCACCCCATGTTCTTCCCTCCCTTGTCCTCCTAGGTTAGATCTTTGGCACAGATGCTGCCATCACAATCCTAGAACATTCACCATTGTCTCACAGATGGGAGGAAAAGTAGGAATGATTCAGGGAAAGAAGGTGGAAGTGAATACCAGCTGTGCTCTGGTGCACCATTTGGGGTGTAATCGCAAACTTTTAATTAGGGCCTCGAAAAACAACTGAATTATAGTTTTCTACCACCAATTCTTCATGAAGGAAAGAAAGTAGCTATATGACTCTAGGATTTAAGAGGTTTCAAGGCAAAAAAGAAAAACATCCTCACGTGTCATTTCTCATTTCAAACAACAAGAAATTTTGTTGTTGTTGTTGTTGTTTACACATAGAAGAAGATGAAATAACTGGGAGGAAGACAGTCAAAGTGACAAAATACAAGACCGATATATTTTCAGCACAATGAAATTTCATCAGCACTAGAGGGCAGGACATGCTGAGGGATAGAGAGAGAGAGTTGACGTTACAAGGACTTGGAGTGGGTGTGCTAGTAAGGCAGGACAGGACATTTTTGCCTAAGAATGTTCCTGCCTTCTAAGGTACCACAACAATTGTCATCTTCTTATGAAGCCCCCTGCCTTCCCCCAGCATGTCTTGTTCTTCAGCAGTGAGTGTGAATGATTGGGAAGAATGACCCACTCTGAAGGGTTGCTTGAAAAAGGATGGATGAGGGGAAAGGCTATTTTAAGTTCTGTATGCCCAAAAATGTCTTTGCCATACAGTATCATATGTCCACAGGGCTAGAAATATGTAAACTTTCAAAAATGAGAATCGAGGATTAAAGATTTATTGTGTCAAAAAGAAAAAAAGAACAGAAAATAAAGCAAAAAAAGGTCTAAAAAATTATACATAAAAATATATAAAATAATATATATAATATATTATAATATATAATATAATAATATATATAATATATACAATATAATATATAATATATATGTATATAATAACAGCCCCGTGACTGCTACACATGCCTATATATATATATATAGGGAGATGGAGAGGATCTTCTAAACATGATATAAAAGGTAGAAATATTGAAACAAAACACTGTATATTTTTCCATGGGGAAAAAATAAAAGGCAGATGAAGGGGGGAGCATTTCTAATACAATGAAGTGTTAATACTCTTTACTATGAAAACAAAAACGAAACACATTTCAATGTCAAATCTATACAAATAAAATGACCCCAGTAGAAACCAGGAAAAGGCATACATATCCAATTTGCCAGAGTAATACTTTAAAAGGAAAAAAAAAGTCAAATTGAAACCCAAACAAAACTTTCTTTACACCATGTTTACTAGGAAAACAATGATACATTTAAACTAAAAATGTCTACAAACTGAAAATTTGTACTATCATGGCCCTATAAAACTATACACAACTTTATGCTGACTTATAAGTGATAAGATTAAATTCTTCTACCTATGATTATGTCAATAATTCCTTGAAGTAGAATATTATTGATACACACTTTAAAAATTATACTTTAATAATGATGAAAAATGCATACTTTGCTGAAGATAAATATTTCCCTATGCTCAATTTCTCCCTAAAAACGCCTTCCTTACACTTTACTCGTTTTGTGGTTGTTTAATTAACATGAGTACAATTATCTTAAAAACAGAATCAATCTATTGATAGATATCATGCATTGACTTTGGGCCTACACAAAAAGCATTGAAAATAGTTATTGTCTACAGAAATTTATGATATATGTTTTATTTGGAGCTTTTTCCCTTAAAAAAATGTTTTTTTTGAGACAGAGTCTCTCTCTGCTGCCCTGGGTAGAGTGCAGTGGCATCAGCATAGCTCACTGCAACCTCAAACTCCTGGGCTCCAGCGATCTTCCTGCCTCAGTGCCCTGAGTAGCTGGGACTACCTACAGGCACGCGCCACCACCCCCTGCTAATTTTTCTATTTTTAGTAGAGACAGAGGCTCACTTTGCTAAGGCTGGTCTCAAACTCCTAAACTCAAGTGATCCTCCTGCTTCGGCCTCCCGGAGTGCTAGAATTACAGGTGTGAGCCACTGTGCCCAGCCACTAGAACATACTTTTTTTTTCAAATGTTAAGTGTGTGACTTAAATTCTTTTGAATCTGCATGTAATTCACTGTAGGTGTTGCCAACAGACTAAGTGAAATTAGATCTGATAAGGTGTATATGAGGAAGAAAGGAGAGATTATATAGAACAAATAAAATTTTCATTGAGATTCACCACATCTTTATGTTTCACATTTCCCCCAATGGCCGATTAGTTAATCCTCCACAAGTATTTCTTTTCTGAAAATGCTATTATCTAAAAATAATCTTTCAATTAGTTAAAAGAATTACTTAAACTGAACTCTAAATTCTCTAAAGTGTCTTTTTAGACAATGAGGACTATATAAATTTCCATAATAAATCCAGAATAAAATAATCTATACTTTAGGAATATTATATATGTAATTAATTTTTATATTAATTATTTGAAAAAGAACTAAAAAGCAATTTCATAAGGTGTTAATAGGAATGAAAGAATAAAAAAGTACTGTGGCCCAGAACCTGGCAGCCAGGCAAAGCAAATATTGGTGAATTCATTTTTGCCATAATTCTGCTTATGAATGGTGAAAAATGTAAATACTTGAAATTGGAAAAAGCTGCATTACTTTGGTTTATAAAAACTTAGGTTTTTATAATGTTTTCTTAGAAGTGATAAATCAAAAGTAATGTTTGGAATTTATAACAGATAAAATGAAATTAAGAATCCATTTTGATCCAAAACTCCAGGACTATAGTCAAGACATAAGTTTTCCTTATAAATTCTAATTCTTACCTCATAAAACAATTCAACCAGTGCTCTGGACAATTATCTTTCACTTAGAAAAAGTGCCTGCCTACAAGGAAAGAGAAATGTTTATAATTTAGACTTAAATTGATAAATCTAATGTATACTTCCCATTTGCCAAGAGGTTTTGCCATTAATACATGGAAACTTTGCAGGAACACTGATTATAAATATTCAAATGTGTTTTAAATTTACCATGGAACATGTGGCTCAATTTAGAAAATCTACTACCCATCTAACACACTTTGTCCAAACTGGAAGAAAAGCTTTTCGTAAGTTAAATGTATTTTATGTAGCATTGTGATGTGATTGCATAAGAAATTTATAGCAATAAAGCAATTGCTTATACAAACAAAATAGATACAATGAGGAATAAACCAGATGCCTTGTGTGAAAGTCTAATGATCCCTTTCAAGAGTATTTATAGATATGAGAGAGAAATTAGAATACAGCAGCAGATGAAGCACTTAAAATTGTACCAATTTTTCTGAGCCAACCAGAAAATTGAAATTTAACCTTTTATAATCCTAATGAGAACAATCCCTTAATGACAAACACACAGCAATGTAAATAGCCAGTTTGTCTGCTTTGGTTACTATAGCATATTTAAATTGGATGATTTGAAAAATACTAATTGCACATCTGCTTGGCTTAGCTATAGTAAAATCAATAAGGAACTAATAAAATTGTACTTGAGTTTATCAGAGATACAGACCATTGTAGGAAATCACTTCATTAAAATAAAAAGCATTAAAAAGGTTTTTAGTCTAACCACAACTTTTGTTGAGCTACATTTTAGCCAAAAAACTATTTTATTGACATTTATAGTGTCATCATGTGGTGGACTAAAATGGTCACAAATTCTTTGACACTATGTTAAGAGATGGGGTCTATTTCTCCTCCCTTGCATCTGGGCTGGCCTATGGTGCTTGGACCAATAGAGTAGGGCAGAAATGACAACTTGGCAGATCTGGGACTACCCTTGAGGTGAATGGCAGTTCGTACCTTGGCCTTTTGGATCCTGAGCTACCGTATAAGACATCTGAAAACTGCGGAAGAGATCACAAGAAGTGACCCTGAAAATATAGGAAGAGGGAGAGGGGCACAGCTGAGCAGAGGCTTCAAGCTGCCTCCACCAAGTCACCATGCATGAGAGTGAAGCTCTCTGGCCACTCATGCACATCCTATCAGCTCAGCTGCCAACTGAACACTATCAAGTGACTCCAGTTGATACCACATGAACTAGAAGAATCACCCAGCTAAGCCCTGCCTGAATTTCTCACTCACAAAAGTGTGAGATATAATGAAATGTTTGTTGCTTTCAGCCACTATGCTTTGAGGAAGTTTTTTACACAGCAAATAACCAGGAAACACAGTTTCTTAGAACTAAGACATTATGTAACAACAGCAAGAGTATTCTAATACTGGTACTTATCTATTCTTTTGATATTGTAAATAAGTACATAGTTTTTGAAAAGAAGTATGGCAAAATGTGAAGTGTTTCCAGAGCCATGAAAGTTCTTCTATGCTTTGTCTAAAAAAATACTGTGCTAGAAATTAGCCCTAAAAAATAATCCAAGATAAGCAAAAATACTACCATCGATTCGTATTGAGCTTACATATTAAGTGAAAACTGGCAACTATAACAGTAAAAATAAGGTTATAATTAAATAAATTATAGTATATCAATCAGGCCAGTATTGTGTGCTAAGTAACATAGTAAATTTGAAGACTATAGGTACATGCAAGATATTTATGGATTTTATGGATTGTAGAGTGGAATAAACACACTATACCCTTGTATCTCTTTTATCATTATACATACGTGCAAATTATATGAACTGCACTGGACAAGAACATAAAAAATGAAAACACTAGACTTATAAACGAATTTTGGAGAATTTAAAACTATATTTTGTTATATTACTGGTATTTAAAGTAGATTTTTAAAGTCATTGTGGCATGCACTTGTAGTCCTAGCTACTTGGGTGGCTGAGCCGGGAGGATTGCTTGAGCTCAGGAGTTTGAAGTTGCAGTGAGCTATGATTGTCCACTGCACTGTAGCCTGGGCAACAGAGTGAGATCCTGTCTCAGAAAAACAAAAAAACAAACAAAAAATAAACCTAGCCATTACTTGAGAAGAGAATATGGGTTGGCACATCAACTGACAACTGAGAGTATGGTCCATAAGCATGTCCTTTTAAAAGGCAGGTAAACTCAAAAAGTTTCATGGAATTACTAGACAATGAAGCACCTTTGGAAATACAATAAAGTTACCTGTGAAACAATGTAAATAATATACTACTCTTCCAACATAATGCCTCTTCAGTGTAACTTTAGGGAATCTGATGTATATTTGAAGTTTGCTTGACAGTTTGAAAACAGAATCTACACTCTAATCATCTTGTATTTTTTGTGCCTGCCTAATCCCATCATGTAGTTAGCACTCAGAGTTTTATGAATGAATAAGTGGATGAATAAATGAAAATCTGTGGCATATGATGTCACCACTGAAATAAAAATCAATGTTAAAATTTGCACATACTGCATTTAATATACATAGATGTACTATTGCCATACTTGATAAATGATTTGTGATTCATCTAACAATTTTGTTAAGATATAGAATTCTATATCAAGTTATTTAATTTACATGTTATTTCTTGTTAGTTGAACACCATTTCTCCTTTTTTTTTGTAATGTAAACCATCATTTTATTTTATTTATTTATTTTTGAGGTAGATATGTTTATTGTCAATGTTTAGCATGGATATATGATATAGCAAAATATAACATGGATATATAATATTTTATTTATCCATTCATCAGTAGAGGGACATTTGGTTGTTTCCACCTTTTGACTATTGTCAGTAATGCTGCTATAAACATTTGTGTACAAGTTTTTTGTGTAAACATAAGTTTTCATTTCTTTTGAATATATACCTAGGAGTGGCATTGCTGGATCACATAGTAAATCTATATGTAGCCTTTTGAGGAACTGCCAAACTGCTTTCCAAAGTGGCTGCACTATTTTACATTCCTACCAGCATTGTGTTAGGATTCTAATTTCTCCACATTCTTGTTAACTATTGATATTATCTGACTTTCTGATCATGGGTAATCTACTGGATGTGAAGTGATCTCTCATTTTGGTTTTGATTTGCAATTCCCTATGGATGTTACACATCTTTTCATGAGTTTATTGGCCACTGCATATCTTCATTAGAGAAATGTCTGCTCAGATCTTTTGTCCATCTTTTAATTTATTTGTGTTTTAACCATTCTTTATATTTTCCTGATACAAGTTCTATATCAGCTATAGATTTGCAAATATTGTCTGCTATTGTATTTGTTGTCTTTCACTTTCTTGATGGTGTTTGTCGTAACAAAAGTTTATAATTTTGATGAACTTAAATTTATTTTTTTTTCTTTTGTCACTTGTGTGCTCTGGCTTTTGAAGAAAGGATTATGATCAATACTTTGGGTGAAAAATCGTACAGCAAGAGGGCATTAATTCTGTCCATAGGTGCAGGTGCCCTACACATGACTCTAATCCTCCAGCAGCAATTCTGGCCTTAATCACATACCAGAGTTTTTGAGCAGCTGTAGATTCATGGCACCTCTATGGGATTAGAAAACAAACAGGAGACAAGGGCCCTAATCCTTAAAGAATGTGTGAAATGTTTCTTGCAGTTCAGATAATAAGTTCCCAAGGACATTCCTAGTTAAACTTGAATTGTATTTTAATAGTGGATGCATGGAATTCAGCTGGCATATAGTAAGTTTCTGGACCAACTACTTTATTTTCTGTTATATGACATAAAAGTTTTAAATAAATAATATTTTACTTATTTTTATGAAAATACTGACATTATCTTTAACTGTTCATATATGTAACAGTGATGCTTATTATAAATTATGGAATACTACTTATTAATATTCTATTTTAACAAGGGGTCTCCAGGAATGCCAGATGGATCTTTAAACTATCTCCCCTTGGAATTATCACAAAATAAGATCCTTTTAAAAACTGTCATTTGCCTCTTCCAATTTCATTTTCTTAGTGGTCCTTTCCTTTATTTTGTTGGTTATACATTTTTGTCTACAATAGTAACCATTGTTCAGAGACTTCCATGTTACTCTGCTTCAAACTCTGTTGACTTTTTGATTTCTCAAACAATATACTATTTTAATATCAAATTAAATATTTACTTTCATTGTTGGATACAGTACCCCTATGCAGTAATTTGGGATTCATTTTTGGCAACACTTGAACTCTTTTCATTATTTATTAGCAGTTTTCAAGTATGATGGTTCACTAATTCCACTGTGACCCTGACTTTCTCTTAAACATTTTTAAAGGATTTTACTCATTGCAATGTGGAGGGTCTTTTATTAAAAATATTTATCTAACTAAATCCTCCAAAGTCACAAGAAAATGTTTCTTCAGATGTCTAAATCTTCTTACATGAGCAAAGAGTTAAAGTCTTGGATTGTCTCTTGATGGAACAGAGGACTCTCATTATTTATCATACAAAAGTTTGTCTTTTCACTCCTTCATTAACTTTTCCTTAAGAAAATTACCAGGTTCCAAGAATTAACTACAACAATGATATTTAGGATTTTCTTTCATTTTTCATCTGGTCATTTTTAAACAATCAACTCTAAGCAGCTGATACATGTGATAATGAATTGGTGTTAGTCTTGTCAATCTGCTTTGAAAGAAACCAGACTTGTGTCTAAATTGGAAATATTGAGATCCACCCCAAACTTCCTTGACTTTGCCATTTATTTCTTTTGTCTTTATTGCTGAAGGCTATGAACATATATTTAACATTTATATGTTTAAAATACACACATATTTTTATAAGAACACAGATTTTAGAAGAATACAAACTGTAATTATTGACATTTAAAACAATCTATAGCTTCCTTTAAAGGAATAACGTTTTCATTCAGTGAAGTGGGAAGTGTGAAAAAAAATTTAAAAAAGAGAAATAACATTTTCAATGGTATTATCCAAATGACTATATGAATCTTAGTTCAAAAACCTATGTCATTTCTATTTGTGTGGTGTAATTCTTTTCCCTTGTATTTACTTTATAATTCTTTTTTTTTATTTCTTAAAAGACAAATAGCACCTACGAAGCCTAGAAAGATTGTCCCTTTAAATTCTAATGACAAAGAGATCGATATATCTCATTTCACAAGTTAAATAGCTAGCTTTATATGAGAGTACAATGAAGCTCAATAATTATTATTAAATTCCAAGAGAAGTTCTATTAGGTAATACATTAAATCTGTAGGCAAGGAGCCTGATGTTTCTACATAACTAGTAGATTCAAGCGGATCTTACTTTTTTTTTTCAATAGGTTAGGTACTTGGGTAATGAAGCATCTCAGACCTGAGGCATTTAAGAGAAACTGGTGGCATAATGAGTGACTATATGCTATATCTTTCAGTGTTTGCCAGGAAAATGTTAATTCACTTAAAAAAGATTTATTGATTAATTCAGAGGAATAAATTATTAATATTTATGTTACTTTGGTGTCGATATCTACCTTTGGAAAAGGGCATTGGAAATAGTGCACTCTATTCTTCAGGAGTAGTACTATTTCAGGAACTGATTAAAATATATCCAGCAGAAGGTTGGTGAGAATGCCTGGGAGGGTGGGAATTATGCTGTGAGTAAAGGTTACGGGATGGGGATTACTTCACCGAGAAAAGAGCACAAAATGAATGACTAAAACCAGCCCAATATTTGAAGGCATGGCTCATGGAAGAGTCATGTGGCCCTAGTGGGAAAATGCAATGATTACCTGAAGGCAAATGTTTGCTCTTAGTGAGGAGGTTATAACCTCTTATACATGGAAGACATATCTCTGCAACAGCACAGTCCATAGAAATATGCAAGAAGATCCTGGGGAAGGGGGTTTTACAATAGATATTAACCTCAATAACCTCTATTAAACCCTGATTTTAAACCTTCATTTGTTTACTTTGGCACCAGCATAAACAGCCAAAGGACTTACTGAATTCTTACATGCCTCACATTGTGCTAAACACTGGTGGCAGAAAATCTAGACCTGTTTACTATTTCTTAAAGCTTACAACGTTGGTTAAAAGACAAGTCTCAAACTCATAAAACAGATAGATAATGACACAACCCAGTAACATTTAAGTGGCAGATTAAAAGTTCCATGAAAATAAGGACACTACTGATTTTATTCACTGTCACAGCCCCAGTATCTACAGCGCCTAATGCTCAGTACATCCTTTATATACTTAACAAATAGTTATACTGTGTCAGAAACTGTTCTAAGCCTATTAGAAATCATTACTGCTTAGTTAATCTTTTTAGCAATCCTATGAAGAGTATACTACAATTATCCATATTTTACACAGGACGATACCGAGGCACAGGAAAGATAAATGAATTTTCGAAGTCAGGCTGCGCAACAGGATTTGAACAGCCTGGTTCAGAGGCCATACTATTTATTAACAGCCACCTATTCTGCCCCTTAGTTCAAAGTAATTAAATATGTTAATTTATGTAAATCATATGTAATTACAAGAAATATATCTTTGTTTAAGTGGCAAGTTTAATCAAGGAAATAGAATTTGAAACTAGGGAGAATTTAAACAAGCAAAGAGCATGAAGAAAACCAACAGTCATTCATTTATTTATTGAGCACTTAAAATACACATATACTGTAGGAAGTACTGAGAAAAGATGAGAATGACCAGTTCCTGCCTGCAAAGAGGAAGTATGATATGGCAGAATCCAGAACTGGATTTGGACAGGTCTTGATTAAACCTATCTCAGTCTTTCACTGACTATGCCTGGGGAAGCCCTCAAACTTCCCTGAGTTTCGTTTGGGCCATTTTGAGGATTAAAAGAGATAATTTAAGAAAGGTAAAATATAGGAGTTCAATCAATGTTAATTATCTTGACCTTTTCCTTTGTTTCATAGAAGTGTTGTGAACACTAAATGATATTATGCATGCAAATTGTATAAAAAGGTATTTGGCACTCAGTAAGTACTTAAAATCTACTTTAAAACCTTAGACAAAATTGTGAAGTGAAAAAGAACTCAATGAATGTGGACAGGTCAAGGTAGAAATCAGTTTGGATAACAGTGGTGAACTCCTACTGGAAAATAATGAAGCATACATTTAGTTGAGAGAGGAAGAATAGTTTACAAAGAATTTAGAAACACTGTAAAAGAGTATTTAAGTTATCAAGGAAAGTTACTGGAAATTATAGCATAAGAAGATTAATTGGCAAAAAAATTGGATAGGTAAATTAATCTGTCAGCAGCATACAGAATGAATTCAATTTAGTATAAACTGGAATAGTGAGAAGTAACCAGAAATTTATTGCCAAAATCCCAAAGTAGATTGATTAGAACAGCCACCAGGATAGCGGAACTGTAGGAAACAAAAAGCAAAACAACCAAGAAAGAAAAGCAAAACTTAAAAGAAGGGATTGCTATGGGTTTGCCCTAACTATTGAATGACCTCAAACACTTGACGTTTAAAAATGAAGAAACGTACAACACCCATGTACATCATGAGCTTGGAGAAAAAAACAGCAGCCAGATTTAAATCTCAACTCTGCCATACAACTGTGCTTGTCTGGGCAGCTTTCATGACTACTCTAAGTTTAGTTTTCTTTTCTACTAAATGAGGAAAATTATTTCACATGATCGTTTTGAGAAGGAAATGACTGAAATAACATACACTCAACACTGTCTAAGATAGTTAGCACTTAATAAATGTTGGTAATATGTATTATATTTTGGTTAATCTACTTTAAAACAGCAGTGCTTTTAAAACAAAGTCACAACAATTTAAACTAAAGACAATTTTTTCTTCTTTTATACAGTTAAAAAATGTGTCAGTACTTGGACAGAAGCCCATTACCGGTCATTTAAAAATTTGGTATTTTGGAATAGGACATCCATAGAAAGTATCCAGAATAGAGAGTGATCTGGCAAGACTAAACTATGAGAATGAGTTTTAAAAAATTGTAAAGTGTTTATAAGTACAAATTTTAAAAATTGCTGAGGATAGCTGTTTTTAAGACTTTAATGGACAATTATAATAAAATGATATTAATTTATTCTGTATATACTGGAGAGTGTTTGGAATCTACAGCTAATTGATTTTCAACAAAGGTGCTGAGAATACACATTTGGGAAAGGACAGTCTTTTCATTAATGGTGCTAGGAAAATTGGATACCCACTCGTAGAAGAAGGAAACTGGACCCCTATTTTTCACCACATACAAAAATCAACTCAAAATGAATTAAAGATGTAAGTGTAAGCCCCAAAGCTATAAAACTACTGGAAAGAAAACAGAGAGGAAATGCTCCATGACACAGGACAGGGCAATAATTTTTTGGATAAGACCTCGAAAGCACAAACAACAAGAACAATAATAGATTAATGGTATTACATCAAACTAAGAAGCTTCTGTATAGCAAAGGAAACAACAGAGTGAAAAGAAAACGTACCAAATGGGAGAAAATATTTGCAAACTATACATCTGAGAAAAGGTTAATATCCAAAATATATAAGAAACTCAAACAACTCAATAGCAAAAAAATAAAAAAAAATTGATTAAACATTGATTACGCAGCAACAGGCTAGACATTGGACAAATCCTTACGGTTTGATATTTCTCAATTCCCTCACTTTTAAAAATTGAGGTAATAATAGTATCAATCACAGAAGGTTTGGTGAGGCTTCAATGAAAACATGAATACAAAGTTCTTAAAGGAGAATATAGTAGGTGCTCAATGAATTTTAGGTGGTCTTACCTAGTAACTAACTATCTCCAAACCTTACTTTAGAAAGGCAGCACATTAATTATTTTTGTAACATTTTGTTTGTTTCAAGCATGGTGCTAAACCGGATTTAGAAAATTTTCCTTGAAAAATGAAACAATTAGTGTTCAAATAAGTTTGTGAAGCACCAACCTACCCCTTGAACATTTAGAATGAATAATAATGTTATAGACTCCTTAAATTCTATAGTAAAGAAATTTGTTTAACCTACCATCTTTAAAACTTATTTGACCACAAAATGCTTTTTCCATAAAAGACTTATTAGCATGTTGAGTAAAAACAAGAACACTAGCCTAGAAAATCAGAAGACTTGTGTTTTTTGAAGTTCTGCTCCTTAATCACTAGGTGATTTTGGACAAGGTTTCACCATCTAGGAACACTGGAGAAAATAATATGGGCTGAAATTGTCTCGGTGTGATACATCATATATTTGACACCACATATGGATCATTTTTAATACCTCCTTCTCTATACAACAAAATTATTTTCAGTAATAGTCATGAAATGAAGCGGTGCCCTAAGGGAATAACAGAATTGAACTAACTCAATTTCTTTTTTTAAAATTTTTATTCTCACTAAGCTGTATAATTATTTATTATTTTTATTTATAATTTATTATATTTATTATATTTATTTATAATTATAATATAATAATAATTATATTATTTAATTAAATAAAAATATAATATAATTTATTATATTTATTATATTTATTTATAATAAATATTAATATATTTATATTAAATAAACTTTTAAATGCAGATATGTTTTGGACCATAGGGCTTAGAATCATGATCTGCACCCAAAGTGAGCTTGGACACTTCTAACCATTACATACGTTATCTTGAAATGAATATAGGTAGATTAGGCTGCGTGTACCTGAGTCTGGGTATGTTGGGGTTCTGATTCTGTAACTGGGAGTTATTTGTATTAATTTTCATGTTGGAGACATTGTTTATTAAAGGATAAGAAATAAAAATCTCTAATTTTCCACTTTCAAATATATTATTACAACTCAAAAAAGATCAAATAACTTGTAATATCAAAAATTCTTCAGTTATGCACTAAACTACAGAGTGACAATAACAGAAGCAATTCTAATCTCAGAAATTGATTAGAATTTAGAACAAAAATATTTTTTGGAGCAGAGTATTTTTTGGTATGGTAATTAATATGCTCCTTTACTAACACATTAAATAATATGATCTAGTGTCAGAACATCAAATTACCATAATTTTGAAGTACTGAGTAGTATAAATGATATTTTGAAACATCTACAGGAACTGCAATATAATAAAGATTGTCAATGATTTTTATTGGTGACGAAGTCATTGGTACTGCTAATACTACTGTGTTTATTGTAATGAATATTGTTATATTCATAACTGGAAAATGCTGTATTTTAAGAAAGGTAAGTGGAAATAAAGATGTATCATTGTTTTCATTCAGGCTCACAAATTCCCTGAATTTGGAGGAATCTGTGGATCCCAGGTAATACACCCTGGGCAGCTTACAATGGGCTTAAAAGCTTCTAAACTGTTCTTCTCATCTTAACCATTGAAATCTGCTCTTTTACTTGGGAAAGTCCCAACATCAGGCTCGTAAATCTCTCATTTTTGAATATGTGTAATGAGGATTTATGGCTGTTAATCAGTAAGTCCTCAAACATTATGTATTCTTCTTTATTAGATGCAGATGAAAGATGGCTTATGATATGCCAGAACATGCTTTTAAAAATATTTTCCCTAAAGAACTAAAAAAAGATAACCCAACAAGTGGAAAATCCCTCAAGGACGAGCATGCTATATCTTCACCAAGTTGGTATATGTGAGAAGAAAAGCCGTTTTAAGTAGATTTCACCAAATGATTTGGGTATACTTTTTCGCTTTGAATTTGAGATTTTATAGGTAAATGAAATATATAATATTTTGATATAAATAACAAGGTAACTTAAAAATACACATTTCTCTAAAAATCAAGTTTAGGTACATTGTATCACTGTTATACAAGATTCATAATTGCACATTTACTGGTTTAAGGTCCTTGGCTTCAGTTTACTTACTGATTTAGGATAATCTGGTGCATTCTTGTCCAAAAGCCTAGGCAATCATTTTAACATTAATTAGCTAATTAGTTAATTAATTAATCTATATGAATATATTAATCTATAGGTAAATCTATCTTAAACTAATTAAATCTACATTGGGAAGACATTAATGAGTGTTTCTCTTCCTATATATTATAACCTTATTCCTAATGCTATAGAGAATATCTATAACAACTATGTTTGTTGTGATTCAGTGCACTGTAATCAGGAAGAGAAAGCAAATGGAAGCACCAAATATGGCTGCAAGAGTCTTAGGATCTCTGGAAGAAAATAGTCAAGCAAAGACCTGAAACTATGATTTTTGATTAGAAAAGGTAAGAAACTTAACAGTCAACTTGGAGTTTAAGAGGAATGCTGTGATGTTCTTATGGGGCCCAAATCTTGATAAAGTTGCACTTGATTCTAGACAGAAAGTACTTATCAATAACCAAGGCTTGAGAAATACAGCTTAGCCAACATGGAACTGAATCAATATAGACCAAAGGGAAATCAGGCTTACGTGTTAAGCTTGTCAGTATAAAACAGTTAGTTACTGAACAATGTGCCTGGAATATTTCAACAGGTGTGGATTGAACGGCCCCATCCCCATTCCTACATATCAATTATGTGGAAAGTACCTTTCCAATCCCTTGTGCTACCTGATTCCTAGAAACCCTGAGCTCCTCAGGGGAGTTATTTAATTTTCTCAGAATGTGATGTATATTTCAAGGTTCTATCATTTTATTTGACTCCTTTTTCTTCACTCCACTCCCACACTACCTTCCAAACCATTTTTAATATTACCTGTCTTTATGAAGCCTTTTCATTACTCTCCTCTACCTGCCAGTAGAAATGATGACCCCTTCTTTAGTGCTCTCAGGAAGCTTTGCTGAATGCTTTATAATAGCCTTCCCTGACCCATGCGTGACTGTGTTCCATCACACAAATTTGAGCTTTTTTAAGCAGTAGGTATGCAATGGAGAAATCTCTGACTTGGCAACTATTGTCAATCAACCTAAAATCTGGAAGGAGCTACAATAACCTAAAGTCTAGAAGGAGCTATAAATAACAACATGAACAACAAAAGAGTATAATATTTCTCCACTGAGGTGAAGAAAATGCATAATGCTCTAGAGGAATATTAGAAGAGGATCTTAGACAGAGTCATGCTGTATTGTAACATATGCCTGTTTTATTCTCTTTCTAGCATAGCCTATAAGCAGAACTTAATCAACAATTATTTCACAAATCAAGAAATAAATGATGATGGAATGTAAATCATACTCTATTGATCTAGAGTAGGAACAATGCACAGGAGAATGGCCAAAAGCTGGTCTCTGGAAGTCACTCTTATAGAACTTAAATATCTGTCAAACTCTTGGATAAGTTATCTCACCATGATAGGTAATGAATATAGTAAATCTATAGTGTGAAAATAACTTTCATTTTTTGATGGAACTCCAAATAACTCACTGATTAATTTGTAGTCAGTTAAGGGGAATTATTTCCCCTTTAAAATGAATGAAAATATGTTTATGTTAATTGAACTGATGGTTGGTCCTCTGGAATTAGATCTTTCATCAAGCATATTTTAGACCCTAAGCATAAGTAGCATAAAGCATTTTATAATGTCATTACATTATATTTAGTCTAACATGTCTATACCAACTCAGGCCACCTAAACACTGAAGTTCACATTCCCTAGTTTTCCTATTAAAAACTGAACAAGAAATTTGCATTTATATTAGGCATTTTGACTACTTTGACATTGAAATCTAAGCAAACCATAATGATAAAGGAAAAATGAATCTAAAAACATATACAATATCAAGTACCCAAAAGGCTTTTTGTGTACAAATTCCAGTTGGTTTCTAGGTCAGTATAACCTGGTTTTAACTGCAATTGTTTTCTAAATATTTGAAAGCTGATTTTATTGCTAGACTGCCAAATACTCTTTTATTAAGGAACATCACAATTATTTAGAAGATAGTCATCCTTTCCAAAGTATTTCCATACTTTTGATGTAATTGGAACATTTTATATACACATTTTAATTTTTTGATACAGTGAACTTTTTTAAATAATTCTAGTCCTTGGTTTAACCTTTATATTACAATTTCTCAAGCATATCTATAGGGAATATATTGAAATCAATATGGACCAAAGAGCTTTTGCTTTCTAGATGGGCACACTTCATATACAATTTTCTCCCTGATTATGGTCAAGCTCTGCTGGTAAGCTAGGCAAATTTTTTCATTTCATTTAATGCACATTATTGTACACACTGGGATTGTCTTTTGTTCAGTATTGCTGATATGGTCATTTCACTAACTAGAGATTTCCAGGAAATACAAAAAACAGTTTGTGCATATGTGTATGTGTGTACATGTTGTTCATTTAACAAATACAAATTATTAAGATTCTCAATGTCATTTTCAAAACTTAAAACTGCAAAAGCTAATTGTGGAAATTAATGCACATTGCAAAAATTGCAGCTCAGTTTAGTATGGAGCAAGGAGGATGTTAACAGCTTTACTTTAATAAAAGAACCATTTGCCATTATGGGGACCATGGTTCTTTTGTTCTTAGATCATTCTAAATCACTGCATTACATATGATTTTGTTTTATTTCTAATAGACTGTACACATGCTATTCCAGAGCTAAGTGTAATATAGCAATTTCTTTCCAGCACACAGAAGACATGTGAGATCAATTTTTTTTCCTCCATACATTTCCTATTTTAACACACAATAACTAATTTTACTTGCCAGGTTTTATGGCCTTTTATTGGTTATGCAGTTTTATTTATATTCTTGCTTGCTACTAATTATCACATTGTGCATAATTTATAATGTATTCTACTGATGGTGAAGTCTGAATAATGAAATCCGTCTATAGAAAGAAGTAGACTGCCTCCCAACGAAAATGCCAAGCAGAGTATGAACAGAAACTGTAAAAGATTTAGGAATTTATACTTAAAGTGAACTCACTTCCTTTGTTCTGCAAAAGAGAAATAAAGACGTTGGTAGAATGGAGCTCAGCTAAATTTTGCCCAACACAATTTTACCTACTTTCTGTAAACTACGTGAGTTCTGTGTCAATAGTATTGGGTCTTTAATTCTTGCACAAATCTATGTAGGAAAGAAAATTAAAAAATAAAAAATGAAAACTAGGTATAAGTGGATATTTTATCAGTGAATTAATCTGTAAAGATGATTGTGTGAGCAGCCTAAGTGCACTTATGTGATCGTTATTTATATTACTGAAACATAGACCAGCTTAAAAAAGGTAGAATTAACCTATTAATGCATTCCTTTTCTGTGTCTACCAAGTAGCTAAAGTCACTAATATGGGAATATGTATTATAAACAAATGTTTCCCAAATCTAATGGTCAGATCTCTTGAATGGGCCACTCTGTGCTGCTAGAACTTAAGGAAATTTTTTAAACCATTTTCAGTTATGACTTTGATCTTTATTGATCTTTAATTGTATTTTGTCCCCTGGTTTTTCCTCCTTGTTACCACCTTACCCACTTCTCCACTTGTGTTTTGCTTTCAATTTTAGACAAGTTGGACATAGTTCAGAGAAAATTTTGATATTTTTTCTATCCACCTTAAGAGAAATGTGCAGTAAGACTTTTCTTTTCTTATCATGTAAATCCAGACACTTTCTTTTACTTTTGCTATATAGTAAGGATTATGTGGGCTGTCAGATTTAAAGAACAGAAAGTAAATGGAGGATTATGGCCCTTAAGTGAATTTTACGTAGAAAACACACACCCCATGTTTTTTCTACTACTGCCTGAAAAAATATCAGACCTTTGCAATCCAGGTTCCCTTAAATTTCAATTTATGAATATTTGGGAAAGAGGCTGGATCAAATTCATATTCATCCAATCATTCATACATTTATTCATTGAAATACATATTATATTCACTTTTTATATATCTTGTAAGGGCACTGCAAAAATATTGATTCTGTCAGTATTATAAGTAAAACTAAGCTTTTGTGCATAATTTTACTGCTCATTTTGGAAATATACTGATAGGTTCTGCCTATGCAAAGAAATGTAAGATGTGCTCCCTGCTACCAGAAACTTATGATTTGTTTGGGAATGTATGTAAATAATTATAAGGATCATTTATAAAGAACCTCACAGTAGCTAAATAAAACAGTATAAAATAAATACGACATGAATGGGAAAGTAAATGTTAGAAAACAGAGCTGCCAAGGACCATGATAACCAGAAAGAGAGGTGGAATTGAGTTTGATCTTGAAACCTCAGAACATGGGAAATAATATTTATGGTATATTGGGGCAACAGTGTTTGACCAGTAGAACAAAAGGCTAATTGTATCCCAAATCCATTTTCCCCTATTATGTTTTCCCGATTAGATTCCATAATAATTGTCTTAGCTGAGCCATTGTCTGCCTAGCTGGAGATTTCCCAGCCTCCTCTGCAGCTGGATGAGCCAGGTGACCGTGTCATTGCCAAAGAAATGTGATGAGAAGTCACGGGAGCAACATCCATATTCTTGCTTCAGTCTTTCATATCTCTAATTCCTGCTTCCCATGGGCTACCATGCAACATGATGACTGAGCCAAGCTTGTATCACTCAGTCAACAACATTTTAGGAAATCATGCAGTAGCAGAAAGAAATTACATGGAGAGCTGTCATGGAATAGAGCTGCCTCCCCACCCTGCTGTGTCTGCTGGCCTTAGTTGCTTCCTGTAGAATACATAAGCTTTTACCTTGTTTGAACTAATGTATTTTTTTGCTTTTGTTTATGTCACGGCAGTTTAGTTTTTTCCCTATCTAATATAACTCCTGGCATAGATGAAAAAGATCCTATACAGATACACTGTGAGAAAGGGCAGATGGTTGGGCTGAAATAAAAGATGGAAGAGTGTTAATTCACTCATGTTACAAAGCAAGGGAAAGGGGTAAGTGAAAGAGAAGCAATACGGTTTAATGTTCACAGTCCCACTGAGTGGGGAAAAGAGTGAGTCTTTGCGGGGAGCTTGCTTTGGGAAAAGTCGATGAGCTTAGTTTCTGATACATTACCTCTGAAGCAATGACGTCACATTTAGATAAAAATACAGCTATGCGTTGCTTAATGCCAGGGATACATCCTGAGAAATGTGTCATTAGGCAGTTTTGTTGTTATGTGAACATCATAATGTAATTACACAAACCGAGATGGTATAGCCTACCACATACCTAGGCTATATTGTATAATCTATTTCTTCTAGGCTACAAACATGTATAGCATGTTACTGTACTGAATACTGCTGGTGTTTGTAACACAATGATAAGTATTTATGTATCTAAACATCTCTAAATATAGAAAAGGTATAGTAAAAATATAATCTTATGGGACCACCATCCTAGAGGCAGTCCATTGTTGACCAAAAGGTGGAGCATGACTGTACCCAGAGGCAGTCATGGATCTGGGGCTGGAAGCCTAAGAGAAAAGCAGGATGGGAGGTTATGCCACAGGATATATTCATGTGGAAGAGATGGTGGAAACCTGGATAAGGAAGGCTTTCTCAGGGGGAGAACTGGAAAAGAGAAGTGTGGGGCTGCCTGATTGACGATTGAGCCTTGGGGTACCAGGCATTTAAGAGTCAGGAGACCAAACTGCTTTCAAGGACATAACCAACAATTAGAAAGAGACATTTAACATCCCATGTGTTGGCCAAGGTCACTGTGTGGGAGGACACAGCTCTCTGATGACTGAAACATCACTGACTTTGATCAGATGACTTGAATGTTTGCTTTATTTTAGAGATCCCATGGGGACCGATCACGTCACTGGTCTTTTTGAGCCTCAAAATCTCCGTCTGTAAAGTGGGATGATATATGTTTAAAGTGAGGATGAAGTGCTAGACTGTTCATTTCTCTCTTCTCTCCCTGATAAAGGTTAGTCATTTTTCAAGAAAACTTTCAGATATCAGCACCTCTGTGAAGTCTGAACCCTGAGGAAAAATTCACAACTTTTGATTCTGGTAAACTTAAAACTTAAGTTTTTTAGGAAAGGAGATGTTATTTATTCTTGCATATTTAAAGTCATTCTGTTATATACATTGTAATAACAAGGTCTACTTATTAAATAGATGGCACAAATAAGGATTTCAGGCATATATATGGTAGTGTAATACAATTTTAATGGTTATAATAATTGGTTATAGAAAAGAAGAATTCTTTTATAATTTAGAGGCAATAATTTGATGTATCTGCTGAGAATTTGAAAAGCCATAACATGCATATAGTATTTTACTCCTGTACTCTAATAAACTTCAGGACCAACTGATAAATATAGGTTAAGTATATTGTGGTAAATCACATGGTTTATATGCCTCTATCATTGCACTGGCTATCTTTGCTTTTATACAAGACTCTGAACTCTC
Source organism: Daubentonia madagascariensis (assembly GCA_023783475.1). Lineage (NCBI taxonomy): Eukaryota > Metazoa > Chordata > Mammalia > Primates > Daubentoniidae > Daubentonia > Daubentonia madagascariensis. The sequence goes on along the minus strand of JAKFHU010001684.1, from coordinate 13,472,927 downwards.
TCAGTGAGGAGACCTTGTGTTATTAGTCTTACTAATCTTTCTATAGTGTTGAGCTTTGTCACTACTATGTAGTAAACATTAATAAGTGTTTGTTGAATAAAAGGATGTTTGAATGAATGAATGCTTTGGATAAAATGAGACACTATATTAATTCATTTGTTGGTACAGTTGATGTTATAAGGTACACTTTAATTCAAAAGGGCTAAATTACTTTAAATAATGTATAATTCTATTCAGTTTTCCTCTGATCAGCCTAAGTTAATGATAGTTATTATAATTTTAAATTGACAAACATAATCACGTATACTAAAAATTATTATAATAAGTAGTGACACCATTACAGAAGACTTAAATAAAACCATACATAGTTCCTACACTAATAAAGGTTAATGAAGTATTTTCAATTCAAATCTGAAACTGGCCTTACATAATACAAAATTTAGTATTCGCTTCTGGTCTGTTTAGTGGCAGTTTAAGGTTTCTGTCTGGGATTTATTTGTTCAACCAACACCCATAATAAATACTATGACTCAGACACAGTTCTCAGCACTTTGAAGTTATTAAATCGTTTAATCCTCATAAAAATTCCATCCCATTTTGCAGATGCAGAAAATAAGGCACAGAGAAGTCTTGTATTCTACTCAAACTGCCACCAGTTACTGTAAATTGCAGACACATGTTGGAAATTAACATGTTCCATATTTAGTGCATATTCTTCTCTCTAACACCTGACTCTATTATTCTTCATTCTATCTCTGATAAAGCACTACTTGCAACTCAGTCTTTGAAGACAGGAGTTTGGAAGTGATTCTCAAAGTCTTTTTCACATATCCCACATTGAATTGTTCGCCTGTCTTCAATGGTTTTCTATTATCTATAGAAGAGAGGGTCAACTCCTAAACAAAGTTCTTTCCCACCTTTTTTTTACCACCCCCACAACCTCATGTAGAGTATAGACTCTGGAATCACTCAGCCTGGATTTCAATTCCAGTTTTCATGCTTAATAGCCACGTGTCCTTGAAAACATATCACTCCTTGTTCCTCTCTCAATGGCTCAGTTTTCTCATCTATAAAACAGGGATAACAGTACATAAAAGGTTTATGGTGAAGATTCAATGAAAGCTCTCAGAAGAGTTAATGTAGGGATGAGGCAGAAAAGGAAGGTTGAGAGAGCCTGAGTGCAGCCATATTGACCAATACCTGACTCCGGCCACCATGGACAAGGAAGTCTCCAACAAGTCCCCAGCCTGGCACCATCCAAAGATAGATGATTTACTAAACTTGATGCCTTACAAACTGTTTGTACTCACCATTCTGTGACAGCAGTTTATGATTAACCTTTATGGCCTGACCACAAGACAATGCTGGTCATGTATGGCTGTTTCCCAACAGGGTTTTTATATCTTTAAAAACATTGCCATTGCCCCATAAGGGGTCCCCTCCTGCTCAGGAGAGGAACCCTACTTCGTCTGTGGGGTGGGATGTGTCCTCTAACTCTGCCTCAATAAACTTCTGTGTCGCTAGTTGGCTCACACTTGAATTATTTCCTGCCTGAAGTCAAGAACCCACTTGGTGAGTTCAGCGGCATTTCTTCCCTTTGTTGGCACACTCCTGCATGAGAGTGACTAGCATTTAGTAAAGCCTCACAAATTATTGGCTATTTTTGTAATTTTATTGGTTTTTTTTACAGCTCCTGTGTATAATCCTCTCAATATGTAAATAATTCTGCCCTCCCTGTGATTCATTAAATATTAATATATCTCTTCTTTAATATACAAGGTAAACACAGGAAAATTCCCTTATACAAAGTGCTCTCGTTGCCTGGCAAACTCGTCCTTGCCCGGCAAGACCTTTCCTGCCCACCTTCGAGTATTGGACATTTGTCTTCTACCTTTCCAGAAAAAAATACCTCCATTATAGTATCTATCATGGCATGTTGCAATTACTTGCTTATTTTCTGTCTGGCTGTGAGCTCCTTTCCTCTCTCTATCCCCAAGAAAATGCCTACTTTTCTAATATGGCTTGATGGGACAAAAGGTTAAATGAACAAATGAACAGCAGAAAAAAATCTTTATTCTTTATAAATCACTTTCACAATTAAGTGCTAAAGTAGGGTTGCCCAAAAAAATTTTAGGTAGGATTTTAGGTGCGTATCTATGTTAATGGAAGTTTCCAAATATATTTTTGCCAGTGAAGATGCCACCCTAAAATATGCCACTTTGGCATAAGGATTATTTTGAGCTGAAGATAATAAAAAAGGAGCAGATACTGAAAAAAGCTCTTTGCCCTCCTCCCATTTGCCTAAAAGTAGGACAAAATTTACAAAGTGTCCCTCCTTCCCTCTCTCCCAGGAAGGACAAAGGTTGATCAGCAAGGACAACTTTAGACCCTTATCAGCCTAGAGACAGCAGCAGAGCAAATTATATAACGAACTTTGCTAGCCTTTATCTACCTTTAATTCCCACATCTTTGCTATTCTACAATTTCCCCACCCCAGAGACTCAAGGTTCTTTTCCTTGGTTTTGTCACTTTAAAATTGTATTGTTCCTTGTTAAAAATGCTAAATAAACTGGAGTTCTAAGCCACCTCTTTGAGAATTACTCATTCTTTGGATTTCTCCTATGCATGGTAATATGAGAGACATACATGTTAACAAACTTCTGTTTTTCTTTTGTTAATCTGTCTTTCATTATAGACGTCCTACCTGAGAACTCAGAGGGGTAGAGGGAAAATTATTTTTCCCCTACACCAATATGTGCAAAATCTTTGCTTGAATAAACAGTAGAGATAATGGCAACAATACTGCTGCAATGACTTTCTATTCTCTAAAGCCCCTTTATTCTATTTTTTAAGGTTTGAGTTGATACTTTAATCTTCATTTTCCTAACACTAAGTTTAGGTTCTATGTTATGAAGACAGCCTTAACTCTAAGCCTTCACCTCAGCTTTCTGGTGTCACCTGGCCTTCATAGCTTTTCTAATCCCATAAGTAAATATGGGAACTTACCATTACTCTATTGAATTAACTCATGAGGTCAAATATAAGGCATCTCATTTTAACATACACGACTCATTTCTCAAGATTTAGGAGCTGAGGACTTTTATTAATGTGAAATGGTCTTTATATTTATTTTCCTTAGATAGAAAGGGAAAATGAGAACAGTAACTTCCCAGGTGTTACAAAAACAATACAATTTAAAATTGCAGAATAGTTGTGAAGATATTAAAAAGCTGGCCAATGAAAACATGAGGCAATTGAGAGGATAAAATGAGTTATTTAACAGGAATTATTACCTTTTATTGAACAGAAAGATTTACATTCAGACTCTATTAGCTCTTACTGAATAAAAAATAAAGATTTCTTTTTAACTGAAAGAAAACTAAAAATAAAAACATTTTCGAATAAAGTTAAAAGAAAGAAAAATCCCTAAGAATTATTCTGAAACTGAATAATGACAAAAATTAATACTTAAATAACAAAATTACAATAATCTCAATTTCTCAATAATCTTAATATAATTAGCACAAAAGAAACAAATTACTATCCAATGTTTTCTGTCTCTTCCCTATGACCTCCAAATCAAGGGGGAATTGTTTTCCTCAAAATGCCATCACATCATATGAGTACTTACAGAGCACTTTAATGGGTCATATTAAATTGGACTAGATTATTGTTCATGGTACCTTTGGTACAAACTGTGTAAAAGAAAATGTTCGTATGGACATAGAGACTTAGAATGACATTGAAAACAAAAGTCTTCTTATGGTGAATATTGCTAAATGCCATACTTTATGGTTTCCACTGTTCAATAAAACAACCATGACCACCAAAATAAAAACAATAAAAATCATGACAACCAAACAAAAGTAACATACTCTATGGCATTATTTTTAAAAATCTGAATTGTTGTCTCAAAATTACACCATATAATATTTTTAAACTTATTGGGGAAATAAAAATCCTTTGACTTGGAAACACTATGTTGGATTAATACTCTTGGATTGTTCTACAGATGCCTAATTAAACACCAGAGACAATAATGTCATTCTATTATATGAATCTAATGGACACACACTGCAAGTTAGGAAAAAGCAAATACTAAATTTAGAGCCATACATTTCAGGCAAAACATATTTCTTAATCTGGACCAACATCTATACGCATGTGTAAAGTGACAAGGAATTAAGTCTTAATTGTTGTATGTCTACTTCTGCCCTTGGGTGCTTTATGCATAATGTTTTGCTGAAGTCAGTGAGATGTATCCTTGAGTCTCCAAAGTCAGAATTGGATCTCGCTCCTTCTCCTCCACAGTAAATAACAATGAAGAATAAATGACTAAATATTTGCCTTAATATTTAATTTAGATAGGTCACTTAAAATGATTTTACAGATACTATTAGTGAATAAAAAATCTGAAAATACACAAATATATGTAAGTACTACTCTATTTGTATGTGGGTGAGAATATAGTCAGATTTTTTTAAAAAAGATATCAGACTAGTCAATGTAAGAGAAAAAAATTGGTAATCACGATTGTGGAATTAAAAAATGTTTTTAGCTATTTCTTAACATAAATTTGAATATATTACATAATCATTATAAAAAATAGAATGACATTAACGAGAAGTTCAAACATACATCTGAATTTGTTCACCTTATAATTTGTTTATCATACACAGAGTTGCCTAATGTTAAGAAAATAGGTAATACTTTCTGTTTTAGAAAAAAAAAATTTCTACGCTACAAACTTAGAGCTTATCAAGATATTGATACTATACAAACTTTGTATAGCCACAGGTTTTTTTAGATTACATGTAGGCTGTCTTCTTTTCCCATTGGCAGCCACCGTTTTCCCAAGTCACCATGCCCAGTGTGTGCAGCTGCAACATAGTACTCATAAGTATGTTTTTACATATGAGAATTTTATATAATGTATATTTCAAAGGAAGTATTCACACGCTAATGAAGTATTTGGCCTTTCTTCAAACAGCACATTTGTTGATCTTTGAAATAGTCTCCCTTAGGGACAAATCCAAATAATCATTTTTGCCTTTGTGCCAAGAACTTTAAATACTACTTAAAAATTGACATGCATTGTTATTTGTTTTTGTTATATTAATTCCTAGTCCCTCTACTAGCCTTGGCTTGGATGCTTTCTTAAAATTTGCATGGTCATATTATTTGCTGCTTTCTTTTACTGGAAAAAAAATTAAAAATTTATGTATGGTATATGTGGCTCTTCATATTTTGGCTTCTTGAAGACATCTCTTTCCTGTCCTGGCCTTACGCTCAGAGCTACAGTGGAATCTAAGTTGTTATCATCCCCTCCCCTGCCCTGCTCTGTGGAGTCAGCACCTATGCATAATATATGCTATACTTCAATCCACTCCTTTCCTTCACCCTCCATGAGGTGGATTCCCCCTCATCTGTGCCTAATAAACTCTTTTTACCTCCTGGCCTTAAATCTTCTCTGAACTATTCCACTTGTTCTGACCACTTTCTGACCAATAGCATATATACTTAAAGATGAAGAGCCACAAAACAGGTACATGACAAGTAGGGACAGAAGAAACAGGAAGAGTGAGAATAAGGAGAATGAACTAACTGGGTGAAGAGTTTGCTCCTAGTTTTTCTGGCCTGACCATAGGCGATTACGAAGCATTACTTGGCGGGCCTTGTAGGGAAAAGCTGCCTTCCCTGCAGCACACTTGGTGCACAGCCAGTGCGTTGCAATCTCTGAAGCGAGTTCCAGTCACGGACTCAGGCCCCTCTGGCCAGCTTTGTGCTTGTGCATATTTGCATTCCTATCCCAGGCTCCCTCATTTTGAGACCTCTTTATCGGGGGTCTTTAGCTGAGGACTTTTTTGGGCACATCTGTGGAGGCCTCCTTAAGGGAGGGTGAGTGGAGGGGAAAATCTTGAAGATATATTCTTCATTCTGACTCATGTACTCAGTAATTTTCACCTTCTAGCCCTCCTTCCCTTCTTCCTCTCTCTTGACCCTGGGTACGTAGAACTGAGGAGCCTTTTTTTTTTTTAATAAAAAATGTTTTCCCTAGTGAATTAATTAAGTAATTAATTAAAAAATTGACAGACTAAATTGTATGTATTTATCGTGTTCTGCAGGAGCCTTTTGTTTGGGGCTCCTCCAACAGTGAAATGACTCCTGCGTCTGTGCTAATCCACCGGGTCCTAAACAGTTATCATTCCGTGGAAAAATATGGAAGGGAGGGGGTAAAAGGAGAGTGGCACTTTTTTCAGTTTTTAGCTTCTTGCTTATTCTGTCATAGTAAGTGATTAATTAAAAACTTGACTATGAACTTTTACTTTTGGCTTGTTGTTTTAACTGATTACTCCAACACCTACTAGCTGGGCTCTCTTGAGCTTAGCTGAACTGCTGACAGTAGGGTGTTGAGATAGTAGTGAGCTCTAGGGAGCTTCCTTACAACTTGCAGATGCTAGCAAATGGGGGAGCAGAAATAGAATGGCTGAGGAAATACTACCGTGGCTCTATCTGTCATGAATCACTGTTGTCAGTAACAGATTTGTTAAGTTCATGAAATTCTAGAGTGTTCAGCATGTACATAAAACCTTTGAAGAATAAAGTTGAGGGATGGAAAAAAAAATAATTAAACTCTTACTCTTTTATCATCTGCAGTGATACAGTACTGTACCTACATTTATTTTGGCTATTCATAGAGTAGTGAATCATTTTGAATTTTAGTGGTATCTTTCTTCCATAGGAGAATTGAGGTGGTGGGACAGGGGAAGAATAAAATGGTTATTTTTCTTGGAAAATGATTGAGTCTGGTATTTTACATTTGCGAACCTTAAAAGAAAAGTAACCAGGTTCATAGGTGGAAGAGGGATGTAAGCATAGTTATCTGAACTCTGAGTGGACCACTGAGCCCACCACATCCCAGTGTTTGGATGCTGTTGGAAATGGCTGTTCATGTAACCAGGTGATTGGGTCCTTGTTATAAGGCATCTACTGATACCTACTGCAGGCTGTTAAATTGTAGCATGAATACTCTAGGCCAGTGGTTATTTTTTGGCTGTCACTCACATTTGAGGTTTGCAAGAGATAGGGTATACTAGATACCCTACATGTCAAAGGGACTAAGGATTAAGAGCTCTGACACTGAATTATGGCATAGGTTTGCACCACAAAGGAGGCAGTGGAGTACAAGTTAGAGTTATATATTTAAAATTATGTAAAGTATTTATGAGTTATTTTCCCATAAACTTAACAAAGATATGACATAAAAACATGCACAGCACACAAATATATATGCACACATGTATATAAAATTCATTTATTATGGGAATACTATAAAAAAGGTATTAAATGAAAGCCAAAGAAATTTTAAAATTATACTGCTAAGAAATTCATAAATTAAGTTAATCAGATAAAATAAATAATATTTCAGACTCATTAAAATGCATTAGATTACATATCTGACATAATATCTTAGCATTGCATGAATTAGTGTGAGATTCATAACTTATAAATTCTCTAATTCTGCCTGGAATTAATGTATACATTTGTGAAACTGACATAATGATTTCTAACTAATTTCTTGCTGAAAAGTCAGATAACCAAGTTCTCAACATTATTATTCTTATTAAAATTTTCATATCTAGTCCATGCCAGTCATTTCGAATCAGAAATTGAGAGCACAAGTCAATACTCTATTACTTTTATTAATTAAATAAAATCCAGTATAGATTTTTAAAGTATAAAAGGAAGCCAAAATACAAATAATTAATAGGAAGCAAATGTATAAATATTTTGGAAGACAAAATATGTCTGGCATTATTTAAATAAGAGCTATTCAGCAAATAACTATAACATGAAAGTTTAAGATGAAACAGAGCTATCATAACAGATAAAAAGGTAAGATATCATAATTTTCAAAACATATTCTTGGTTTTAATAGCTGTTCACACTTTCCATTATTATTGCTTAAATTTCAAAAATACATTTACCACAAGAACATCATAATTTTTGATTTGGAATTTTATAAACTCAAAAAACAGAACTTAACACTATGTGTTAGATATTATAGTATGTGATGAATTTCTATGTTTGATTTATCCATAGCAGGGAAAAATTAATATGTATTAATTAACTAAAATAGAAAATGATTGATTTACTTAACAAACATTGTTAAGGCATTTATGCTGTTAGACATTGCTTTTATTTATCAAAATAAACTCTGTGATTTCTGAAAGGATCATATTGAAGTTGAAGTTGACAGTGCTTTTTTGGTTAACTAGGTGCTCATTTTCACTTAAAAATATCCAAAAGTTTATTGAAAAAAAGTTTTTTTCTCATTAAATAATAGATGATTTTAAAAATTAAAAAAATATAAAATGTATGCCAAAGATAAGTTTAAAGATAGTGGCAGAAATTCATTAAATTCTTAGTTTTGTGTACACATGACTTGTTGAACTCTTTGCTCTAAAAATCATGTAAGAATAAGACTTCTCATTAGAAAACCCCTGAAGAACACCTGCCACGTACTATGAAATGTGGACTTTAGACTGCTCCACTATATCTGCTATATTCTTCCCCATACTTTTTTCCCTCTATGTCCCATCTTTTTTTTTTTTTTTTTAGCAAATAGGCAGCCACATTCAAAGGTGAGTTTTAAACATAAAGAAGACAACATGAGACCTCCAAAGACACCTAGAAAAAATAAAAAAATTAAGGAATAAAGCAAAAGAAAAAGTCATGTAAAGGCCATATCTCATAAACAATAACCTAAAATAAGGTCTTTAGATAATTATCCTTAACCTCAATGAAGCCATATAATTCTGTTTAAAGCAGAATAAAATAAAGAAAAGGACCTTCAACAAAAGGTATAATTTTTTTTAAAGGAAGGAAGTAAGGGAAGGAACAGATTTTTAAGACAAATGAAAGGATAAAACACTAACTACAGAGTTCAGAGAAAAAATGATGGAGAAACACAGAGTGACAGATTCAGGAAACCGAGACATGAGGCATTCACATAAAATGAATGAAAAAGAATAAAGACAATTATACAGGACACAATGGAATAAGAGGATGATGGAGAAAGATTTGCCATTCACATGATTGGTTTTCACAAGAAAGTGTTTGAAAACAAAAAATAACAGAAAACAATTAAAAGATATACTAGAAAACATTTCATGAAATGAGTATTTGAATCTACAAATTGAAAAGAAACAGTTACTGCAGGGAAAACTGATGCAAAATGATCACTCTCAGAGTCTTTGTCGTGGAATCCCAGATATCTTCAAGGCTAATTCATCCACACGACCCCTGATAGGGAGACTTCAATAATGATCTTATCTAAAATAGCACAGTCACTTACTCCTGAGCCAAGATTCCAGCATTGTGTTTTACTCTTTTCCCTCTAAAGCACTGATCATTACCTGATATTAGAGAGATAGATAGGTATTTGTTTATTGCCTCCTCTCACCCCAATTAGAATATAAACTCCCAGAAGCCAGATATTTTTAAAAACATGATTGTTATGTCTAGCTACTATACTTATGGATGAGTATTTAATAAGTATTTGTTGAACAAGTAAATTTAATTTAATAAATAGTCATATAGCAATTGGGACAGAAAAGAGCAAGTCACATTCAAGAGGGCATTCTAACTGATCACAGTTCTCCAGAGTAACATAGTCACTTACAGACGGAATAAGGAAATACTTATTCAATGTGTACTTTGACAATTGGCTAAGAAGTATAAAGATAATAAACAGGAGTCACAAGAATGCTTGGGGAATACATAATTCCTTCTTGAAAAGAATATTTTTGAAGATATCTAAAAAGTCAAGAAGTGAAAATAGACATTTCAAAAATGAAATCCTGATAAAGATCTATTTAAATGCAGATCTAAGGCTAAGTAACAGTGTGAATTATGGTTACAAATTAAATGGGAACTTTAAACTTTGACATTAAAAATATTTATAAAATTAATGATAATTAAGACGGGGAGGAAGGGTTATGTGCAAGGGTGCTGAATGATCATTGCTAGGGGTTGATATTACCTAAATTTGATACATGGGGTTAAAATCACACAATTTTTAAAAAGTTCTTCCTAATCTTACATTTTAATTTTAGAAATATTATTGGGAACTAACATTTTATTTCTTTATCTTTGTTTGTGTATCTCAGTCTATACATCTATATATTCTTCTAATTACTTATTTTGTTGACATGAATGTCTCAGTTTTCTCATTTATGAATATGGACAAATAATTGCAAAATCTTGTCCAGATATATTCTGTCTGTGTGTATAATACATATGCCAAAGATGATAGTTTAATCAGGGTGATGATTTAATAATATTAAAAACAAATCTTTGCTGCTTAATTTTTAGATATAATGAGCACTTATTTTATGAATATGTAAATGGTCTTTAAATATAATATTATTAACTAAACAAAAACTATGGAGAGAAATTAATCATTTTATTGCAATAAGTTATAATTATCATTCCTGCATAATATTTATCATAGAGAATTAAGGTACACTATTGTGTGTGTGGTTTTTTTTTTGTTGTTTCTAAATATGATTCCCTCACAACCTACATGATCATTTTCTAAAGCTGGTTGTGTATCTCTTCCCCTCTTTCAATGTTGCTTTGCTCTCTTGTAGAAAAGTTAAATTTAATTTGGAAAAAAAAAAGGAGACAAAAGCATTATGTTCTTCCTAATGCCAGAGTCTTAGTGACAACTACTCATATTTAGAATATTTTTCTTTAGTAAATTTTAATGGGTACGTAAAAAAATAGGAGATAAGAAAGGACAGGTAGTAGACAAAGTGATATTTGGGAAGACAAAGAGCATGGTGATGCTGCAAGTTTTAAGCGGATTCCCATTCTTGGCAAGGATTAAGAAGTACTAATCTGATAGACACCATTCTACCAGTCGTTCTACTCATTGCTAAAATGGTCTCTGAGAATGTATAATAAGAAAATGCTTTTATTACTTCAAAATTGAATTTCAAATATACTAACAATATCTCCTAAGATTTTATTTTTCTTTAAGCTAGAATTGTTTAAACATATTTATAATTTAAAACACATGTAGCATTGACTATGTCACCGCATGAACTCATTACATATACAATAATGCCTTTTTTATTTGGTGTTATTTTGTCTTCTGGTAATTATGGTAACCGAAAAATAAGTGTTAATTGTATCTAATTAAAATCAGATAGAGTAATACCAATAATACTACCTTTTAAAAGTGAGATAGTATTCACTCAGAACCACATGTGCATCATAAAGATAAAAATTATTTCTGAATGATGCTAAATATGAAGTCAGGATAAAATTGGACTTTTCCCCTTGAAACTGCAAAGAGACAAAAATCTTGGTACACGTTGCCCTCTAGTGGAATTTTTAAAACAGGCAGTTGAATTTTATTGTGGTCTTTCAATATCTACAATATAAAGCTTACTGTTACAAATATTTTAAAGACAAATTAACTTATTTCTTTTAAAATTGAAAGAATTATAACAAAATTTCCATTTTTGGCAGTTTATAGGTTTTGTATTGTTAAAAAATCAAGAATTGTAAAATAAAAATAAAGTCACTCATAGCCATTAGAGGCCAAGGTGTGATTCATATAAATTGAAAAGTAGAAATATAGAACTTGGACATGTAATTTTATTTGCTTTGAATCTTTGCCAAGAAATTTTATCTAAGCTGACGATAAAACTATCATCAAAACTTATCTCTCTACAACTAGGATGACTAAAACTATATTTTAGTTTCTTGGTGGAAAATAACAATTTGAAAAGCTTTTAATATCAACAAATAAGAACTACTGTTAATAGAAATATGAAAAAAAATTTCAGAAGCATTTTTGTTACTGTTTGATTTTCTTGTCATGAAAAACATTTGATTGTGTTCTATTTCTGTTAAATTACTTTTTAGTTTATAATTTCAATACATATTGGTATAGATCTATTTTCCTAATTTATACCTTAGTATACAAGAGGTAAATGTATGATACTGTACAAAATATTCTACTTATAGTAGGCATTTAAAACGATGTTATCATAAATTCACCATTTTATATCACTTCTTGATTTCTAACTGAACATTATTGTTGCTTATATTCATAAGACCTAATTTAAGCATATCCTGTTTATGTACTTGTGCATATTTCCTTGCTCTAAAAATAGTTTTAAAATATGATACCTCAACTAATTGTAGGAAAATCATTGTTTATGGTTCCACTTACTTATTAAAAATTATAAAATGAATATTTAGTCAACAATATCCCTTGTTTACTCACTAACAAATGATTCCATCCCAAAACCAATCATTAAAAGCAATATAAGCTAAAGAAAACTGAAGTCTGTCAAGAAAGTATAAAATAATTAAAAATAGACCTGGATTGTATAAAGAATTATAAATATATCTGTAAAGCAAACTAAAGTTAAATGACCTGAAATAATCCATTAAAAAATTTTCAAACCTGTAGGTCATTCTTTACTTTCTTAAAATACAAATATTTCAATTTCATATTTTATATTATGGATCAAATATTCACAACCTTTCCCTTATTAATTCAAAATAATGACCACAGTTGGATAATTAAACATAGAATATTACTAGGTTTTCTTTAAAAAATAAATAATTAATAAAATAAGGTATAAATATTACACATTATACTAATGTGAGTTTTGTCATGGGACATATTAAATAATTTACACTAGGTACAAGAGGTAGCTTTTGGTGGAACTTGCAATTTTTAATTTGTTTTCCTGAATGAGATACTGAGCTCCGTTTTGTTGGTACCTGTCTCGTTTTCCACTTTATCTGTTCCTGTGATAGTCCTGCCTTGACAAGATCCTTACCATGCTTTTTCCGCCTCCATAATTGTGCCTGGTTCCATACCATCTTCTGCATTGGAATCTGATTTAAATCCTCTTCACTAATACAAATTAACGCCCTATTGTTCAAAGTAATAAAGGTGCCGACTGTCACCACTTATACTCAGCATAGAACTGGAAGTCCTAGACAGAGCAATCAGGCAAGAGAAAGAAATAAAGGGTACCCAAATTGGGAAAGAGGAGGTCAAACTATCACTTTTCAATGATGATATGATCTTGTATCTAGAAAATCCCAAAGACTCCACCAAAAGACTTCTAGAATTGATAAATAAATTCAGCAAGGTCTCAGGTTACAAAATCAATGTACACCAATCAGTAGCATTTCTATATACTAACAGTCAAGCCGAGAGTCAAATGAAAGAGTCAGTATTCATAATAGCTACAAAGAAAATAAAATACTTAGGAATATACTTAACCAAGGAGGTAAAATATCTCTACAAGGAGATGTATGAAACACTGATGAAAGAAATCACAGATGACACAAACAAATGGGAAAACATCTCATGCTCATGGATTGGTATTACAGAATCAACATTGTTAAAATATTCATATTGCCCAAAGTGATTTACAGATTCAACACAATCCCCATCAAAATACCAATGTCATATTTCTCAGATCTAGAAAAAACAATTCTAGGCTTTGTAACCAAAAAAGAGTCCTAATAGCCAAAGCAATCTTAAGCAAAAAGAACAAATCTGGAGGCATCATACTACCAGACTTCAAATTATACTACAAGGCTATAGTTACCAAAACAACATGGTATTGGTATAAAAGTAGAGACATAGACCAATGAAACCGAATAGAGAACCCAGATATAAAACCATCTACCTACAACTAACTGATCCTTAATAAAGCAGACAACAACATACCATGGGGAAAGGAAGCCTTATTCAATAAATGGTGCTGGGAAAACTGGATAGTCACATGCAGAAGAATGAAATAGGACCCCTATCTATCACCATATACAAAAATTAATTCAAGATGGATAAAAGCCTTAAATGTAAGGCATAAAACCATAACGATTGTAGAAGAAAATGTAGGAAAAACTCTTGCAGACATTGGCCTTGGCAGATTTTGACTAAGACCCCAAAGGCAATCACATCAACAACAAAAATAAATAAGTGGGCCTTGAATAAATTAAAAAGATTCTCAACAGCAAAGCAAATAATCAACAGAGCACATAGACAACCTACTGAATGGGAGAATATATTAGCAAACTATATATCTGATAAATGGCTAATAACCAGAATCTACAAAGAATTCAAGCAGATCAGCAAGAAAAAACAAAGAACCCCATTAAAAAGGGGGCAAAAGACATGAACAGAAGCGTTTCAAAAGAAGATAGACAAATGGCCAACAAACATGAAAAAATGCTTGACATCACTAATCATCAGGGAAATGCAAACAAATTAAAACCACAATGAGATATCACCTTCCCCCTGTCAGAATAGCTATTATTCAAAAGTCAAAAAACAATAGATGCTTGTGTTGATGCAGAGAGAAAGGAAAGCTTACACACTGTTGGTGGGACTGCAAATTAGTACAACTTCTATGGAAAACAGTACAGAAACTCCTCAAAGAAATAAATATAGACTTACCCTTTGACCCAACAATCCCACTACTGGGTATTTACCCACAGGAGAAGAAATCATTTTATCAAAAGACATCGGCACTCAAATGTTTCTTGCAGCCAAACTCACAATCATAAAGATGTGGAATCAACCTAAGTGCTCATCAAATCATGAGTGGATTAACAAAATGTGGTGTATATATAGCCTGGAGTACTACTCAGACATAAAAAAGAATGAATGTCTTTTGCAGCAATTTGGATGGAACTGGAGATCATTATCCTAAGTGAAGTATCTCAGGAATGGAAAAACAAGCACCATATATTCTCACTAATAATTTGGAACCAATCAATGGGCACAGATATGCACAGAGAGAAGTAAAAGCCATTGGAAATCAAGAATGGGGAGGGGGAGAAGGGGAGGGGTAAAAACCTACCTGTCAGGTACAATGAACACTATTCAGGTGATGGGCACACTAATAGCCCTGACTCAAGCATTATAAAAGCTATCCATGTAACAAAAACATTTGTACCCCCTTAATATTTTGAAATTAAAAAGTAAATAAATTATGCACAATAAGAGATTAACAGAAATAATAACAAAATAAAACTATAACAATATACTGTATTAAAAGTTATGTGAATGTGAAAAAATAGTAACGTAGGAATCTCTTTTTCCATTAATAGATTTTCAAGTTGGCGAGGACAGAAAGGGATGATATTAGTGAAGCATATGGTCAAATAAGCTTGAGAAACCCTGAGCCCTTACCATAGTTTCCCACTTACTACACTTTCAAAAAGGCTAAATATTAACGGGGGATATTTGGCTAATATATCACCTATTCCAAGGCCCTATGCATTTTAACAAGGGACCCTAGTAACAGAATGAGGCTCTGATGTGAAATGTCACACCACTCCTGAAGTAAGACTTCCATACCTCTTACCCATAACACTCAAAATCATGGCATGCTCTTAGCTGACCAATTTTTGGAAACACCTTGCATCTATAGCAGGGTTGGCAAATTATGCCATGGCTCTTCACCTATTTTTGTAAATAAATTTTTATTGGAACATTGCCACACTCATTTGTTTACATATTTACTGTGACTGCATTCTTGTTACAGTGGCTGAATTGAGAGGTTGTGACAGAGACCTTATGGTCTGCAAAGCCTAAAAGATTTGCGGCAAAGGTTTGTTCACCTCTGCTCTAAGGGGTTTTTGTTTTCTCAACTAGTCCATTAAACTCTACATCAGTGAATTTTTCACTGGCCTGGCACAGTTCTAGAGCTCCTGCCTTTCATTTTTCAGAACAGAGCAGAGCAGAATGTTAACTCTTGGCATTGATATCTTCTGAGAGAATATAATATTAAGTACAAATCAGATACCATGACTACTAAAGGTAATAATGGTGATGACTCTTAGAATTGAGAGTCTCTGTGCCAGTTAGTTTATCTGTCAGTGGACCAAGCAGCCCTGCAGATCAAACTGAGGTGAAAAGAGAAGCCATCAGCTGTGTCGTCTTCCTTGTTATCAGAACTTTTAGAATAAACCAGGAAAAAGTTGTCATTCATCAGACAAATTCAGTTAAAAGGTTATTTTTTATCCTATACTCACTAAATTATTTTTGAGGTTGTTTCAAGATTAGTAAAGCAAGAAATGTTTTTAATCCCATCATTATAACATTATATCCTTATTTTTATGAAGTCCTTCAACATACATGTTTCCAAGGCCATGTGACTTCCACTTACTGACAGTGGTCATTATCAGTTCTGACTATATTCAACAATGTCCCTTTTCTTTTATTTTAGTCTAGGAAATGCATGCAATTGTTTACAGGGCACAATATAACATCAAATTGAGTTTAAAAGGTAAGGCTGGACATAGCCATTGACTCAGATTCCTCTAACTATAACATATATCATTTTAGAGAAAGCATAGTGCTTTACCTACCTTATATGGAATGAGGCTAGTAAAGCTCAGAGGAATACAAAGCATGATGTTCATTGATAGAGCAGCTCTCACAAAACTCGTAGGTAAATTGACATTGTTACTCGGGTAAGTTACTTTAACACGTCTTCATTTGTCTCTTCTCTATAAATAACAAAATCACACAGCCTCCTATAGTGAAGGATAGGGTTGTGTACAGGGAGCAAGATGATATAGACAGATAAAGAAATAAGGGAGAAAGCAGCAATTACCAAAGCATGTTTTAAACTTCATAATTGTCTCTGAGATATCTGTTTTCAGACTACTATATAAATGATAAATGGAAGCATGTTTTTCCCATCGTATTTTAAGACAATGGCCATTGTTTATGGACTTGTCTATAAAACCTTCTCAGAAATTGTTGCCACCCATTCAACAAAGACTCTTTTCAATAAACTTTGACAGAATGGCCATCTTAGGGTTTAGGAAGGAAGTTTTATGTTCTTATTTTCTAAATTTATCAGCTTTACTTTTACAAGGCACAGAAGGAATTTGCTGCTGGTTGATGGAAATCCCAAGGTCTGAACTCCTTGAGGTCCTATAAAACTGTGTCCTTTCATAAATGAACATGTAATAGTGCTCTAAAAATTCTGAATGCCGGCCATATTCTTAATATAAAAATTTTTTAAAATTATAATAACATTTGAAAATCTGTAAGCAAGATTTAGATGTAATACTATAATGATGTTGTATCAGTTATACTAATTCTAACAAACATTAAATTTGAACATAATTTTCTACATACATCTTTTTAATTTGCTCTTGATTTAGGGAGATAAATTTTATTATCTCCAGGGCATCAACTTGTCTGTAAATATTTTTGGTTTAACAAATATGTGTTGATAAAGTGAGAAAATATTAGTAAATCTCCAGATTTTAATATAAATGTATAAATATATTAACACTTTCGTCAGAAACACAATTTACATCATAAAATGTTAAAAATAAAAGTACTAATTTTCTGATAATTTTTCCTATGAAAAATGTATTAAATATAGAATCTAAAGCCAAATAAATCATAAAGAAGGAATCTAAAGCTATCTTTTTCTAAACTTGGAGATTTGAAAGAAAACTAGATGTAAAATGACTGCATTTTCCAATGTAGAGTTTAAGTGAATTAATTCAACAAGTATTATTGATAGATTTTTATATTTCAGTACTATTTTAGGTAACAAAGGAAGGACTAACAATTTGAGCTAACACTTATTTCTTACCTGCTTTAGTATATTGGATGGACAACACACATTTTGCATTTCATGTTATCTTCCCAAATTTGTTTCCTTTTTTTTTCTTATTTCTTGGTTGCCACACAGACATTCACAATTGTAGCATTTGTACCAACAATGCATAATGTTTAATAAAAAGGAGTAGCAGTAGTTGTGCATGTGTATGTGTATCTGTATATATCTCTATGTATGTGGGTTTATATGTGTCTTCTGTTTGTCTTTTAGTGTGTGTACGTGTGCAAGAGATACTTAGTAGAGCATCTGAATTTCTGGTATAACTTTCTATATTCAGTAAGACAAATTGTTATATGATTATAACAGAAGGCACATCCCATTTTGTAGTTCTTAAAATATTTTATAGGTGCTAAGAATATCGCCCTGAGAAAACTTTTTGAATACTCAATCTCTTAACAATTATGGTCTTCACTTATATTGACATGAATGCCCGTATAATTTATTTTTGAGGGGAAACTAGTGTAAATTTGCTGCATAAAAAGACATAACTAATTGAAGAAATCATTTCTAGATGAAGACATTTTTATTTATCTGACTTCTTTGTATATATTTTTCTTTTCTTTTAATTAACATTCTGCTTCTGTTCAGACCTTTTTCAGTCTTCCAGCAAAGAAGAAGGAGGAGAAGAACAAGGGAAGAAGGAGGAGAAGGAGGAGGAGAGAGAGAGAGAAGAGGAGACAGGAGAGAGGGAGAGAGATTTCATCTCTTCCAAATTGCCAAATTGTAGGCAATGATCTGAGAAAGCTAGGGCTTAGGTCAAGCAAAGTAGAAGTCTTTACATGTCATATTGTCAAAGTTCCAGAAAGCAAGGTATATATTTTTCAAAGCTCAGCGGGATGTATGAGCTTTTTCTTGATTTAAGGACCAATGCTGAGAGAGAAAGAGAGAGGAATCTTTATCTTAGCAACTGAAAACCAATGGTTTGGTGAGAAAGCTGAGCTTTCCCGCTGTCTAATAACAGGGAAAGCTCAGCACAGTTTGCAGTAACTTGGTCATTGGCTCAGCAGTGTCTCCACTAAAGAGCAGGCATAAGAACAGCAATAAAGCTGAAGAGGAGATGTAGATTTTGCCCTCCGTGGATTTACTCTCTAGTAGGGTAGAAAATACGGGTAGATGATAATGATAACACAAAGTAGAATGTTGTAAGTAATGTATATGGTAGCAGGTTTGCAGAACAGTGAGATTATCTATAGTTGTGATTTTAAGATTCCGTTTCAGGAAAGAATTAATATTTGAGGTATGCTTTGAAGGATGGGTATGGTAGAGAGACATAGATAAGAGAGCAAGAGAGGGAATCTCAGGCCATAGGAACAGTGTGTACAAATGCACAGAGGGATAATCCCATCAGGGCCATTTGGGGGAATAGCAACTGACTCCAGCAGACCAACATGTAAACCATATAAAAGGGTTTAGTTCAGTCTGGACATATATTTGGGAAACAGCTTGAAGAATGTTTTATCTGACTAAATAAAGAGTCTGCATTATATTATGATGAAAAAGAGAGATCATGGAAAGTGTTCTTTTTATTATTTATATTATTATTGCATTATGATTATTTTTAACATGGCATATGTGTCAAGATTTTATGATTAGAAGTATGTTTTACCAAAAAAATTTAAAAAAGTCTTCCATGGTGGTGAGGAAGAATTGATAAAGAAAAGCAGTGGAGGCAGTGATATCAACTAGAAGGTTAAGTATATGGATGACAAATAGTCAGTCCCCTGAACCAGCATGGTAGCACAGAAAGAGTGTGGAATAGAAATAAGAGGTACTAAAATGACAAATAATGAGAAGCTATCAGCCAACTGAAAGTGGGAACAAGAAAAATGGCACAAATATAGCCCGTGAGATTCCAACACTGTTTCAAAGAAAAGAAATAGAAAATAATGGGATAAAATAATTTCAGAAAGAAGTAGATTAATTTGGTTTTAAATATGTTGAGTTTCAAGTGTCATGGAAGCATACATGCAGCTCTTCTGCTTTAGGTAAGTGAACGCTTTAAACTGGCGAGTAAGAAAGAGCATGAATTTGTTATCCATTAACCAAATATCCAAGCTCCACACCTGAAAGTTTATAGCGTTCACAGGAGGTTACTGCAAGGCAATTATGTGTTAGGTGACTACATACTGACAGTGTCTTATGTAGCCACATCACCTGGATTTTGGGAGTGTCAATAGTCCCATCAATCAACATCCTTAATAGAGCTGCTCTTGAGACCTGGCACTGATTTCATATGAAATCATAGCTTATGATACATCATGGCTCCTGTAATAATGCTTAGAGAGAATTAACCAGTTTATTTAAAAACATGAGAGTAAGGAACATGATGATGTATAAAACTAGAACTACATCTTTTGGGATCTAACAGGATGGCTGGGAAGTGAGTTCACTGATAAAAATGTAGAAGAGAAGCAAATGCCTACCAAGGTCTCTATGACTCTGAACACAGCTGTGTAGGAGTCCCTAGCACACAAAAACTATTCAGACCACTAGGAAAAAATGGGGATGGGGGTGTTAACTACTCCCATATTCTAATAGCTGAATAGTAATATTGCAACATACTGCAACAAAAGCTCAGACCAAAAGAACATAAATTTGTGGGGAGGTTCTTCAGGGTCTTCCAGCAACCTGTCCAAATATGCATTCCTAGTCTTTTTGGGAATTAGAAGTGTAGAACAGGTTTTTGGTGATCCTTTCATGCACTTTGTCAATTTATTGTATTGTTCATCATAGAGAAAAAAATGATCTCTAATTTTCTAACTTTGCAAATCTGTGTATATCGACATTTTATTTGGAAACAATATGGGTGTGTTTCTGTGATGTACGCTGGTGGTGTCATGGACTTACTAGCCATTATTTTTTAATAATAATTGCTTAGTAATAATAATAATAATAATTGCTTAGTAATTACTCTGGAAGGTATCCATGACTTTGTCATCTGGGTTCTGTCCCCTAAAAATTCAAATGTTGAAGTTCTAATGCCCAGTACTTCAGAATATGACTATATTTAAAGGAAAGATGTTTAAGGAGGTAATTAGATTAAAATGAGGTCAATTGAGTGGGCCTTAATACACTATCATTGATGTCTTTCTAAAAAGAGATTGGGATACAGACACACACAAAAGGAAGACCATGTGAATACACAGGGAAGAAGACAACTATCTACAAGCCAGGGAGTGAGGCCTCAGAAGGAACCAATCTTGCCGACACCTTGATCTCAGACTTCTAGCCTCCAAAATTGTGAGAAAATAAATTTCTATTGTTTAGACAATAGAACTGTGGTACTTTGTTATGGCAGCCCTAGCAAACTAATATACTTGGTAACAAAGACCTGACCTTTGAATTGCCATTCATCAATAGAATGCAAGCAATTTGATCAACTTTTTTATATTGTTTAAATAAAAGCAACTTTCACCAAAAACATGATTTTCCATTCTTCCAAAAGGGAATTCTTAGAAATTATATTCTGATTAATACCTATATTAGTACTACAAGATAAAATGCAGTATTGGTATTATTTTTCTAATTAGCTCTAAGAAAAAAATTCAAAAATATAAATGAAGTATTGGATTTTGTTCATCAAAATGAGTGAGTTTGCATTCAGTGTGGTTTTTTTTGAAGGCTAGTTAAGTGAATTATGTATCATTCTCTTATTTTGTAAACAGCCAAAGATTCATAATAAATGTGCTTTATTGACATATAATTGTTTGGTTTACTTTTAGAATCCAAAGATTTCATTTAAGAAACAATCTGACAAAACAAAGTGAAAATGTTCTAGAACGTTATTGAAAAGAATACATAGTTGAAGAAAAGAGTAATTTTTTCTTCAAAGTATAGGATAAGTATCAGTATATTTGAAAATACATTAGCAAGTCCTTAGCAAAAATAACTTCTACAATGTAAGGATACATAGTTAATCTATTACAAAAAGATAAAACATTATTTTTTATGGAGGGGGGTATTTCCATTAAGATTCAGGTATTATAAACCTAAAGCAGTCACCTAGACTTGTCCAACATATTCTGTGATTATGGCTGGTTCTATTTTATTTTATTTTTTTCCAGGAAAGCAGCCAAATTTCAGTGCTTAACAATATTTATGGCTGAATTAAACACACTTGCTGTAATTTAAATATCTTTCTTTTTAATGTTCCTGCTTGCACTCATTTTAAAACATGATCTCTTGTTTACTTCAAGGTTAGTCTATAGACTGTATCCTGTCTGAAAAAGCTGCTGGGATTTGGGATAAGTTATTCAGAGAAATTTAGGACATTCAGGATTTCACTATTTGGAAAGTTCATTCCCTGCATGGTCATATTCCATAATTCTAGAACAGTCTTTGATTTCACATTTTTAAATCTTTCTCCCCTTACTGTATATGTCAATTTGTAATTATACATTAATTTATGTGATTATTTGATTAAAGTTTAACTCCTTTATATACAGTACTAGACCAAACATGTTTTTGCTTAATATTATCTAGCACATAACACAAACTGGACATGTAACAAGCAATCTTGTTCCTGAAAGGTACTACAACTTAATGAATTATGTTAAATAAACACTTTCTTGGTCTCAACATCCCTCCATGAAGCACATTATTGTGATTCTGTGAAAAACAAACTTGAACAGTGGATAATATTTTGGTAATTCTGCTTTTTATTGATCATAAATCATCCGATTTCCATCGTAGGTTACACGCCAGAGTAATAGTACTCTTTCCATTTATTAAATAATTATTGTATATCAGGCATTGTGCAAAGCATGTATCATCATACAAAACTTCAGAGATATGAACTATTATAATCACTAATGAAAACAACCAATCAACCAAACAAACAAATAGAAAAGGATATTGATGCTTAGAAAGAATAGGTAATCATTAAGAATATATATCTAGGAAATAGAGGCAACAAGATGGGAGCTATATCCACATTCCTGCAATCGACAACCAGATTTCCATGTCTGAATACATGGTTATTTTGAAGATCCTTTCTTTTTCCCCCCTTTTTTTATGGAGGGGTGGGCTTGGAAAGCATTTTAAACTTCTTTCTGATTCCAGCCAACTGATAAAAATTGCAGGTCATTCTATCCCAGGAACAAAATATCTCCACTAAACTGGGAGAAATTAAATCTGTGTAAAGTCTGTGCAACAAGGGAAGTCATGGAAAAGAAGGTAAAAATTATGCAAGTTGTTGTTGGCTCAATGCAAAGATTCCAAGATTTAGGTGATACTGCATTCTGACATTGTTAGATTTCAAGGTCATTATTATTCTAACACTTCCTAGAAAATAATGTCATATATTTAATTTGGAATGAAGGTGTATTAAAATTAAATAATGTTTATAAGTTTTTATGGTCTCTTTGAGACATCATAGTGTCCAAGTGTCTGGAAATCACCTTTGGGATGCATGCTTTCTTGTTCAAAGCATTTATTAATAAAAAACCTACACACTTTCTAATTTCACAGATTTGTGCTGTGTGCCCACTATCTGTCAGGGACTCTTTAAGGCACTCAGGATGACTATTTGCACAACATAAAAGCTCTGCTAGAGCTTTCGCATTTTGGAGCAGGGGTGAAAGCAGAGAATGATCAAGAAAACACGTAAGTTAATTGTAGTATTGGATTTTTTTTATTGACTCACAAAAAACCTAGGTTAGAATTCCAGCTTTACCTATTGCTGGCTCAGTGATATTGGACAGTTAAATTATCTCAGAACCTCACATTTTTCAACTTCATCTGTAAGTTGGGAATAATTTTAAATACTATCCACCATTATTCTTCGGATTAAATGAGTAATCTATTTGCCCAAAGGAAGAGAAATTTTCCTTGAATGTATCCCAAATGTGATTTCAAGACATTTGGGCACTACAATGTCTCAAGGAGACCATAAATCTTCTCTTCGTTTGGATGTATATTTAGTAAATTTCTCTTCTCACTTCCTACTACTCTTTGGATGCTTTCAAATAACTAGTTGCCTAATTCAGTTCCCTCTAAAATTCTTATCGTCTAGTCCCCCCCAACTCCATTCATACGCTCAGCTCAAGAGGATGGTTTGAGTAGCCCACCAGAGAGAAAGAATTTTTAAGCTTCAAGACTGGGCAGAGCATATCACAATTCAAGTGTCAGATCCAGCTCAAAACCAGAAACTTGTCAGAGCTGGAAAGAAATCTGATAGTAATGTTTACATATCACTTGGTGCAATCCACTTACAAAAGAAGATACTGAGGCCCAGAGAAATTAAATAATCTGTTTATACCACACACCTAGGTGGGCAAACTTTAGTTTTTTTTAAAACTATGTTTTAAAGTGATTCTAATTATGTGAATATAGCTAACATGAGCTGAATTCCCACCAAAATTTTATAAACTATGAATAAAAACAGTAATTAAGCTGTATTTAAAAATCAATCATGACTCTTTTGCCACAAAGAATTCATTTGTTTTTGTGATTTTATGCTTTATCTTCCAAAATTAAAATACTCTACATATTTATTTTAGTTTATATTTTTCAAAAGGAAATACATATATTATTAAATAATTAATTTGGTTCTCCCAAACCTGTGAAATAATTACATGCTGTGGACCCATTTTTAAAGATGAGAAAAAAAGATTCTGAGAATCTTGGCGATTTGCCTGAGGTAATTCATAATAAGTAGCAATTAAGGCTTCTATTTGAATCCTTTATGCTATGTCTCACTCATCTTCTGCAGATCTGAGTTGTTATTGTTAACTGGCCTTAGAAAAGGGAATAAACCAAACAAACCTAAGGACAATTTCTTTTTTCTAAACAGGAAATATTTTATCCCATGGGATTTCATTGCCATCATCACAATAGAATAATATATTCCAAAACAAAGAATTGTCATCACACTGAAGAAAGTGAAACAAACAAAAGATTGAAAACTTACAGGGAAAGCCTGGTGTCAGATATTCAGAGATAAACAATCCTAAACATAAATAATATCATGGAAACAAAATACAGAGTGCAGGGTTTTAATCCAAGACTTTTAAAGTTTTCCTTAGAAAAATATGATATGCCTTTCTTCAATAATGCAAAAAGCAGATCTTCTAGGTTAAAGTGCCCATTATGCAATAAAAAGAGGAAAAAAGTAAAGAAGTCATGATTTAAAGGGACTGAAAGTTGCTGTTTGTATTAAGCACTATGAATCAACCCTAACCTGACCTTCACATGGAATATTTAATATCTAGCATAGAACTTGAGCTTTGAACATCAAAATCTCATTTCAGATTACTGATCTGTGAAATTCTAGGAGACATTAGAAAATCCCATGGAAGGTAACAAATAACTGAAAGGAAATATCAGCAAACAAACCAACAATGTATTTAATGGAGTGTAAGAAACCTTTTTTTAAGTGTTCTGAGTGATCTATGGAAGTTTAAGTCTTGTATTTTATGAGAAAACATTAACGTAATAAAATTTACTATATTCTATCACAGATAACTAGATTACTTAAAATAACTAAAATATGTAATAAAACATCTATATATCTACATACAAACATAAATATGTTAATATATTTTCTTAAGGAGACAGCAATTAATGCTCTATTTTTTTTAAATAGTCTTAAATTTCAAGGAACACCAATAGAGAAGAAAACATTAAAATAATTGCCATGAACTCACACTATACCTTCAGTTACAGGAAAAGTAATTAAATTACTTTTCTCATGCAAGTTCCCTCTCTCACCTCCCTCCACCCTCTAGTAAATTCACAAGACTCACTACATAACTGAGAAGTAATTCAATTTATTATGACATCTTTATAGAGCAATTAAGTCACTTTTTGACCTACCTAAGCCAAGGAGAATGTTGCCTTGTCAGAGCCAGCATTTACATTGAAGAAAACTTAATAAAAATAACTTGAATTATCCACGGTAAAGAAGAGAAATCCCAATCTTTTTGCCCATAGATTATTTATTGTTTGATTTATTGATTTGCTTCATTATAATAGTGATTTTTAAAGCTAATGTTATTGCTTAATCTATATAAAACTTAAAATAAAATTTGAATACTTCTCTAGAAAAATTATGTTGCTAAAAGATCCCAAAGAAATGCGTTTTTTTTGTGGTTGTATTTCTGAAGCTTTCGGACAAAATAATTCTGCTATAGCATAGTTTTAGATGTCACTCAGAACTTCTTTTCACTGTTTTCTCTGATGAAAACCACCGTGCTTGAAAACCTTTTGTTCTTTATGCCTTTATTCACCACCTCTACCTTTATGATTCTTAATGCACTTGTCCTGCTTTTGGGGGAAGCAGGACCATTAAGGAAGTAAAACTGGAGCATGTGGGGAACATAGAGAAAGGTGAGCTTTCCAGGATAGGAGCAGGAATGAGGTAGGTCAAGGCTGAGGACTGCATTCGCAGAGAAGCCCCAGTTGCTTGTTTGGAGAACAGGCGAAGAAAACAGAGCTTAATACTTACCCATGGCCTCAATTCCAAAAGGCATATTTCACTCAGAGCTCCACATGAGGGGCGTGTGAGCGGAGGAGTCAGTTGAGTTCCTCTGATATTTTTATCAGAGGATATGGTATTTTAACAAGAATTACAGTCTGTTCTTTTTAAGGTATTTCTTGAAGAATTTAGATAAAGCAGAAGCATGTTAAAGCTGTGATAGGAAATTGGTGGATATGATTGACCTGATAAAAGTTTTGTTTGGCCAATATCATATTTTCTTTTTTCCTTTTGTGATTAGTCCCTTTGGGCTGGACACAGTCTCTGGTTTGCTGGGGTCCGTAATACTCTTTGTTGTCTATACTAGTCTTCAAAAGGCATTGAAGGTGTGTGAGTTTTCAATCCCTTTTCCAGAGCACTGGACCAGGAGTCTAATGTTAGAGTGTATCAACACTAGAAACAGTATCATGACCAGGAAACCTTTTGACCTATTGGATGTGCATGTGTGCGTGTGCGTGCATGTGTGTCTTTATGAACCTATAATGATTTCCATTTAATATTTGTGGTGTTTTGTCCCTAGACATATATAATGCTCAGCACTAAAGAATGAGAAATGAAAGTTTTGGCTTAATCTGTACATTCAGAAAATTCAAACATAGAGACTAAAATGAACACATTTAAAATACACACTTAAATATTATGACGTACTTGTTGGATGTGTATACAATCTAAAAAAAACCCATGCTTTTGTTCTTAAAGTAACTTCTATATATATCAAATGAGTTTCAAAATTTAGAAAATTTTAAAGACACGAAATCACATATTTTAGAGCATTTTCCCATTTTGGAGAAATGTTTCTGTATAATTCAAATGAATGATTGGCCACATTATACTATTCTTTCTTGAGTATTTTTGATTGCAGAAGAGTTTGACTCTACTAAATGTAAAATTCCCTAAGCCTTGTTTTATGACTTCCCCTTCCAAGCAGATCCTGGACAGCAGAGACTTCATGGCTCACGGCAGCACGCATGCAGTCAACACAAGGGACTGAAAAATAGCCCAAACCTCTCCTCATGCATTATTAAAGCCAGGAAAGCTTCCTGCACTGTTGAACAATGCTGACTGTCCTCCACCAATGAATTCAATTTGCAGGCTTTCTGAATGTTCGCCAATGCTCTGCATTGCCTGCACATGGCAGATATAATTGGCAAAATGAATGAAGAATTTCCTATTCTTACTAGGCAGTATTCCAGATAGAAGATAAGAATAGCTTGAATGGCTGAACTGGCATGTGAAAGGAGCTCTGCTTTTCATATAACACTTATTATGAAGATGCAAATTTCCTCTCAACCAGCAACAATGTTTGTGGCTGCTCAGCAGACATTCCTTTAACTGTTAACAATTTGTATCCCCAGTGTCCTATTTTTCAATAATATCTAACTCCATTTTGAGATGATCTAATACCATCTCAGAATTCTCCATAGACATATATTTACAAATATTCATAAGTAATATCCTCAGTGTTCTATAATTTATACATTGAAAATACCATATCCAAGGATTTGTTCTATTCTATGTTCATTTGAAACCTAGGTTAGTGAGACTGAATATAGTCTTTGAATTGAAACAACATTTTGATTGGACAATATTTCATAAAAGAATCATTAAATATCCGTGCATCATTCTAGCTAATGGGTAAGTAACCATTTTTTAAAAGGTATTTGGTTGATGCTTTCGCATGTGTTTTTTTGCAATTTTGTCCCCATCAGTATATTTCATTATTTGAATGGCCCATATATGTTGTGCATATATAGTCTAAAAATAATCACAAAGCTTTAACTTGAAAAAGAAAATATCTGTTCCAAACTTGACTTTCAGTCTCCATGTTTCTTTCTCCCCATATTACTAGATACTTGGGTTTCTTTCTAGAAATGGTCAATGCAAATGAAGAAAAAAATAAGGATTCCATACTTTAATGTTTTTACTGTAACCACTTTTGAAACCCGGCCATTAATAAACAAATTAACAATTAAAATTACTATTGTCATATTTATAAATAATTTAAAAAATAAATTTCTAGAAACACAGCATAAATGCTACTTGCCAGAAAGCTTCGTATGCCCGCCACTAGATAAAATACTTTAAAAAATACAAACCCATACTCTTACTCTCACTTCTTCCTTCATAGCTCTCAACTCACCTATATTTGTTTTAAAAATGTATTTTTCACATTTTGAATAAGAAACATATGTAATTTTAAAATAGAATAAAAATCAGGCAGTGAACAGTCTCCCTGCCTTTCCACTTCCCCTCTAGATCATTTTCACAGGATTCTCCCCACCGCCACCCTCGTGTACAGGTTACCATTATTTCTAGTTACTTTTCAATCTTGCCATAGTCTCATTGCCTATATATTAAACAAACAAACATGTGTATACACTCTGATTCCCTTTTTATTACACACAGCACACTAGCAGCTTATACATATTATGCAAGTTGTAAAACTAAGCATTTGGAGATCTCTCCACACTAGTAGTTAGCTTAGTTATTTGTTTCTTAAAGCTGCATTCAATTCAATCGTGTCTGTGTGTATCAGAAATTAATTAAATCACTGATGAATATGCCAGTTGTGTTCTGGTATGAACAAATAGATAATCTTGAAATACATCAACTCACATGTGTCTGAATTTATCTACAGGATAAATTTCCAGAAAGGGAGATGTTTGATTAAATCTTCTGTGCATTTTTAATAGGAAAGACATTGCACTACTGCCTTCAAGGGGGCAATACCAATTTAGACTCCCATAAGCAATATATGAGAGTAGCTGTTTCCCATGGTCTTGTTGAGAGAATGTATCATCAAACTTAAAATGTGCCATTACAATGAGTGGCAATGACATCATAGTGTATTATCCTCTCTTTCTCCCATATCATATGACCCTTTCTCCTTTTTGAATTCTTTCCCTTAGATTAAAAAAAACATGCTCAGTCTTGCCTTGCTTTAAACAAAAGAATATATTTTCCTAACCTCCTTTCCCCTTCTGGTTATCATTCTCTCCCTCATTTCCCTTCACTTTCTCACACCTTGTCACTCTTGAGCCTATTTCAATCTGCCTAGCACTCTATCATGCGACTGTTAATGCCCTTGTGAAGTTACCAATAACCTCCTAATTTCCAATGAGTACTTCCTTTCCTTATCTCACATGATCTTTGTGGAGCATCTGACACTGACTACTACTCTCTCCCTTCTCAAATCTTCCTGCCATTGGACTTTGGGGGAAAAAACAAACCCTATCCCTTCTGATTGTTCTACAAAATTTTTGGCTACTATGCATTAATCTCCTGGTAGGCTCCTTTTCATCTTCTTAATGTTTAAATATTATTGGGTCCCAGTATTTATTCTTGGTTCTCTTCTTATTTTAAAATTCTTCCTGGTCTATCTCCTTTAGGCTCATTGCTTTTGATGCACAAATCTAATAGCTCTAAATTACTCTCAAATCTTTATCTCCAGCCCACATCATCTTTCCATCTGTTTAGACCCTGATCTGGATATTTGTATAATATAAATAGAGGGACAAGAGACTAACAATGTAGAACTTTCAGTTATGAACTTGGTGTGAAAAGATAGCTATTAATAATAGGTAACACTGAGTGCTTGCTAAAGTAATGGTTGTAGACATTTCATAACTGTAATATGAAATAAACACTGTAGAAGTCATATTCAAGCCTCCAATTGCTGAGGAATTAGTGAGGAAACAATGACTGTGTAAAAGAATATCTGATGTAGACAATGGTCATTTAATCCCTTCCAGGAAAAGATGATCTCAGGAAATGTCCTGAAATTGTCTGTGGTTTTAGGGTTTAATGGCCAGGTTGGCTTGGAGAGCCATCTGGTGGTAAAAGAGTAGAAGTAGTATGTGAGGAAATGCTGAGCTTGCATTGGTCTAAAATCACACCACAGAAGTAGCCCTCTATTTTACTTAGAACAATTAAGGTCATAACTATTTAGGAACTGACTACATTTCATATAAGGTGCTACTGTCACAAACTATTTGATTTTGAATATACATTTGCAGGAAAATATGCTTATTTTCCTGTGAGTTATTTAATATACCAACCCGGCAGTACATACTCCGATTTGGGAGAAGAAATGCATAGGATTAAAGCACATTGGAGAAGGAGGAGGAATAGGAGAAGGAAGGAAGGAAGGAAAGAAAGAGGGAAGGAAGGAAGGAAGGAAGGAAGAAAGAAAGGAAGGAAGAAAGGAAGGAAGAGGAAAAAACCAAATATGAAGGCTAAGCTCATCCAGGCTGGGAGATAGAGATGGGGCTCTGATGGTACATGCTGCAGCCACCAGCCTCCTTCCTCCCTTGCCTTCTTTTCCCCTCTTTCTGCTCTCTCAGGTGGTCTCAGAGTTAACTGTTTCCTAAAATGTGCCAGAAATAGGTTTAGAATTGTTGATGAAACAACAGTGAGTCAGAAGACCTAGGAGGATTGTTTATAAGATTTATGAATTGGAGGGGGGGTAATAGGAAATAAACAAACAAAAAATAAATAAAGTTTTGATATATTATGCAGAGGTAATAAACAAGCTCCAAATCTCAATGGTTCTCAAGGGCCTGCATTTCTCATTCATGTTACATGGTGGCCAGTTAGCTGTGGCTCTGCTCTCTCATTCCAGAAGCCAGGCTGATGGGACAGCCCCAATGTGAAGCATGATATTCTGGTGGTAGAGGGAAAAAGATCAAGAAATCTCAAAGAAATTCTCAATGGCTCTTAAAGTTTCTGTTCAGAACCAACATTGGTCTTTTCCCTTCATATCACGTGGCCAAACCTGATATTGATGGAGACAGAACTAGCTCTCATTATGAGACATATATACTAAGTATAAAATAATATGTTGTTTCAACCAGAATAGGGTTGGGAGTAAAAGTGTTTTTAAATATTGAAGCCAGGATAATAAGTATCAACTGGGATTGTCCTGGCAAATTTCTTATAATCCTCTTACATGTAGAGGGCACAGGTAATAGATAAGAATATTTAAATTAATCATGAACTTCAATTAAGAGACTTTGCATATACTCATGAAGGAAGCTGAAGGAAGCAAGGGAAAATAGGCAAGCAGAAAGACTAGATCAGGTGTGTCGGGAAGTCAGATATTATCCATAGGCTGTGAGATCTCTTCTAAAATTCAAGTCAAGACAAAGTATAAAGAACTAAGAGTTGATCAATTGAAATCATGTCCTTCATCTCAGAACCTAACTAATGGTAAGAAAAAGGAGAGCATGGGGTACCATTTCTCTGGCTTCAGGAATTAAATCGTATGCTCTGGGTCTCAAGACTTTAGTGGGAGTAGAGAGGTCATGATAAAATAGAGGATTCAGTGTTGTTAGTTTAGCAATTGCAAATGTTTAACATGCAACACAAAGGTTTATTCAGTTATATTCACATGGAAGAAATTGGAATAGTTTGTGGATAAAACAGTTAGAAGAATTAAAACTAATATAGAGAAAACCAAATCTTATGGGACCAGACTTTTTTAAAATTAGGAATTAAAAATATAACACAGATTACACAGATTGATATGGAGAAGAATAGTGGCTGAGAACCAAACGAGGGAAGAATAATTAGCAGACAAATATATTGGAAGTTAATTTATATTTCTATTGCTAAAAGTTTATTTCAATAAAAATAATGTTTCTTGGCTTAAAAATAGTTGTCAGGCACTAACCTGAAAGCCATTCAGAGCCTCTTGTGTTTTTTCTTTTATTTATTTATTTATTTTACTTTATTTTTTTATTTGAGAATATTATGGGGGTACAATGTGTTTTTTCTTTTAAACTTAGCATTTAAGAGAAAAAATAATTTTGAGCAAGAGAATAAAATAATTTTTTTCACTTAAAACGTAAAACAAATACACTTGGTTCAAACAGAAGAAACAAACAGTCATTTAATTGAATTCTCTAGAACACAATTCACAGTTCAAAGAGGATATATGCATTTTAGATATTCTGTAGACATTAGCTATTGTCATTGAATGAAGTAAACTTTGATCTTAATGCTCTTGGGTCATTTTTTTAACCCCATTCGAAAAGGAAGCCTTTGGTGGTGATGGCTGGGACCCTTTGGGAAAGCATCACCTTCTCTCCCAACAATCACTCATTTACTGATTGCGGTACTTAATTATACTAGTTTCTTGTCCTTAATCCCAGGATTATAAAATTAATTTTATTTCTGTCACTCACTTTTAACAAAAGCAATTCAAAGTAAGCACCGTCTTGCCTTAACTATCTGAATATTTATCAATAAAAATATATAAAACTGCAGTGTTGTTAGGGATTCCTGTTTATGAAACATTGGAAATTATTTCCTTGAGGTAAAGAATACTCAGTTTGTTATATTAAGGGTGTGATGGAAATTTGTGTTTTAACCACAAGGTGGCAGAATAAGCTAGGTGCTCCGTGCACCCTTTCAAAATCACTGTTTACTTCAGACATCTAGTTCTATCCAATACAAATAAAAAATGCTGGAATAACTGTACTGTGTGCCTTTGTTAACCTACATACATGTGCAACACAAATGACTACACAAGAAATAGCATTGAAAAGAAGTTAAAGTGACTGAATACTCTTTCCCGCCCTCAATACAAATCCCATTCAATAGGTATTCTAAGGTTGATTTCTAGTGAACATTTGAGTTTCAAGTAAACACTTTCTCTTAGCAGATTATTGCTTTGAAAATGCTGTGAATATATTCCACCCTTCCAACCCCCCACCTTGGGAACCCAGAGGATTGTCCCATTAATAGACTGCTTCTAAGATCAGGAGGAAGATACCTGCGGAGGTACCACTAAAGGATTGTATCTTGAATGTGCCTTGAACATCTGTGCTAGTGGAGAGAGGCGAATACCCTCCCCTCCCTTCCTACTCAACACTACACGGTTTGTGTAAGCATACAACATACAATTGCCCCTGTACACTGATCCAAAGGAAGTAACATTGTCACAATAAAACAATAAAATAAACTATACTTTATTATAACTGTCACTATGGTCAAATATATGCAGTCAATGATAACAAAACAGATTCAAGATGTCATCTACTAGCATTATAACTTAGTTCACCTGAGGCAATGTTACTCTGGAGAAATTATAATTGAATAATTGTTTCAGTGTAAAGGCTGACTTCTATATTTTAATAACTTGATGGTAATTGTATTGGTAGAATGCCACCCAAACTTCTTAGAATGGCATTCAAGACACTTTGTTACCTGTTGTTCTTCTGTGATGTTCTCTATCTTTAAACAGACCATGGCCTTTCATAACACTGTCTTTGCCAAGACTGTTACGTCTTTTTGGAATGTCTTCTCTGCCTCTATTCCTGCAACGGGCAAGCTGTTATTCCTCCTTCAAGAAATGACTTAGAGAGTATCTCTGTGAAATCTCTCCCAAATTCTGCCTCGAAAGCAGAAATAACCATCTCCTCTGAAGTCTTGGAGCCATCATTTGTTTTAATTACTTTGGTCATTTAATTCTGCTTGCCTTTGAACATCTATGTCTACCCAAGGAGAGAAAGCTCATTTTATCATCTTGGGGAGCCTTAAACAGAAGGGACACCTAATAAACCCTTTGGGGAAGGAATGAAGGAGGCAAAAACAACCATAGATTCATACAGTACATATGTTAATGCACTTCTACATTATCATTTCTACTTAAAGATGGCATTTATATTCAAAGATGAGCATGCTTTTAGAGTTTAAATTTAATTGATATCTTTTTATAATAAGTTCAGAAAAACTTTCAAATTTTGTTTAAATTGTAGAGCACAAACTATGGAACCATTATCTTTCAACTTGGCACATTCTCTTAGAATTCAACATATAAAAGTATTCACCATAGGAAAATTGAAATTTAAATAACAGATCCTTTGGGCACTATGTCACTTATGTATAAAACTCAGATATTTCCTTAATATTTGAAGTACCCAAAGCATTTATTAAATGCATAAAATGTTAAAGATCTGTTTCAATTGTACCTTACGATCAAATAGATGACATTTTATACTTATCTGATTAACATCAAGCTGACCTAGTTGTTTTAAAAAAAAATTCTCTGATCATTATTAATGTGCTTAGAACAATAGAATCAGCTTGATCATTATAAGATGTTTCATAAAAGACTATTAAGCCCTATAATGATATATATAAAATATAATTTTATATATGTAACTATAATTATATATATATCTCCAAGTAAATCAGTACACATTAATAGAATTTTCAATCTTTTAATCAAACAAAGAGGCCACAATGGCATTCTCACTAGGAAAACTATGTGAGGTAATGCATTTGTTAATTAGCTAGATTTAACTATTCATAAAATTAGCTAGATTTAACTATTCATAAAATTTAACACTTTAAATATATAAGGATCTAGAGCATCTTAAATGAGCTCTTTCATTTTCAGTAAGCCCTAGATTAAATGTATCTAGAAAGAAGTAGAGTTAATAGTTTCTGCTTGAAACAGATAAAATAGTATCATAAAAATGGAAAATCTGAATAATTATATGTGTGTGCATGTGTCTACCATTTGTTAAAGGTGAATTCTTTTCTATATGTCATTTGGTAAACATAACTGTTCAAGTAACTTCCAAGGGGTTTTCCAGGTTTTTTAAAGCTAAGAACAGCATTTGTCTAACTAACTTCAAAATTATTTAAGAACTGAGAAAAAAAGCAAAGAAGAAATTGTATTCTTATCTTAACTATATATTATTGAATTGATCTATGTATATTTGTTTGTATTTCCCATATCAGACTTGAATAATCTTTGAAATTGGAGAAAACATCATTTATTTTGTATCATAATGCTTGGACATAAAACATGTATAATATATTTTTAATTTTAATTGAATTGAAACAAAAGTTGTTCCTCCAATGATACCAAATTTGAAAGTTCTATTATTTCTCTGGTACTAGCAATACAATAGTTGAAAATTATATATGTATGTGTATGTATGTACATATATATGTAGAGAGATGGGGGGAGGGAGAAGGAGGGAGACAGAGAGTGACAGAGAGACAGGGAGAGACCGAGGGGTTCCATACTGGTATCTATTAAATACTTGGGAATATAACATAAAAATTCTCAAACTTTGAACAATGTATTTTCTTACCTTACATTTTCCATTTTTTCTAATTTCCTTAATGAAAAAGATCCATGTTATTTATCATACATTTATCATGTTTATCAAAATGATAAAAAATCAGAGAAAGCAATATTAAATGTAAAAATATTTTATTAAAGTGTATACTAGAAGTAGGTAGTCTTTAATTTTTTTAGCCCCAATACATATACTATAGTAAGTGGTTCATATAAATAAATTAAAATAATTAAAAACACACTTCATTGTAGTGATTGTTATTGAAAGTATTGTGAGAAATAATAAGAATTTCCAGTTACTACCATGCCAATACAATATTTATGAGTATGTATATTTTCTGACAATTATCTACTTGGATAATTTTGTTTTACATACATATTTATGCATAATTTAAATTTATTTTTTCATCAATTTATTCATCAGATATAATTTTTTACTGAAAAAATCAGTTTTTTAGTGTGCTTAGTGTCTTTCTAACTCTGTGCTTATTTAAGGCTTTTTGTCCTCTGAGTTAATTTCCTCTATTAAAGATAAGGGTATGATACTAATAATAAAATTGCCTCAAGATTTTTTGCATTAGTCCCAATGAAATCTCAGAGGTAATTCAGAAAAGTACATTTATTAAAATTTAATTTTCTTAGACAATTTCAGATGCCAGAAACTTAAACAGGGTAGCATCTTCTCATAGGGAGAACTTATGTAAATGCAAAATGTTTTAAAGTATTTTGAATCTTGTTTTCTCAAATTAAAAGAAGTCATGAAATGTTTAAAGTTAACTTTTCTTCAAGCATGTATGTTGCAGAAAGAACTGAAGAAAAAAGGGAATTAATATCCTTTACAGACTTTGAATGCTATTAAGCATACAAAGGGCACAGGCAGAAGTTATACATGGGGCTCTAAAATCTGATTGTTACTAGCTCTGTTACCATATGTCAAGTGCTTATGTGAGGTAACTGAGACTCAACTATGTCATGAATTGAGTACAATGATATTTCCCTTGTAGGGAGGGTTGTTAGGTTCTAAAATAGCATAAGTGAAGTGAATAGCACTCTGCTTACCATAGAGCAGATATTTAAAAAATGGTACCATATTATCACATATTTTCTGTTACCTGAATACATATCTCACTTGATTTCCATAAGAATTCTATGAAGAAACAAAAGTTCAGAGAGAATGGCTTGTTTATATCTCACTTCTATCTTATAACAGATGGATACAGGCTTTGAAACCAGGAATTTGTGATTTAAAGTTCATATTACTAACTCCTATAAAATTCATTCAAACTCAATTTTTATCTAAGTATTCACTCATCTAGTGGCTTAGGTAACTTTTTCTACTTAAAGGGCTTTAATAAGATTAAATTCAATAACCTTTTTACAATTATGATTCTAAAGAACTGGGATAAATTTGGAAGATAAAAATAAATCCAATTATTAAAAGTATATGGACCAACATAAAATTTTTCCCTATCTTGCATTCTAACAAGTTGTCTAAATTGTGACAAAAATTTGAAGCCATCTAGCAATATGAATTGTGGTTTATCCCTGTTTCTATACACTGAAATCATTTCCCTCTGAATCCGTAGGAAGTTTCCACGCAAAACTTACATGAAACTTAATGGTAATTATATCAATAAATAAGCTTTATAGTTGCATGGAAATATATTTCCAAACCAATATGAATAGATATTACATTATTTAATTTTATCCAAACACATCCATTAGACAAGAAGCAAATTTTTCCAACAGAGATAAAATGAGATCAATAGCTCAATGTTTATCTTATCATTTGCTTTTTAATTGAATGTAAGATTAAATTTTCAGCAAATTTTGGAAAGTCTTTACCAATTATTAAAAAGAACATTTTGGTTAAAGTACTGTAAAACATGTCGTTATAATTTGATTCAGATTTGTTACTAGTATGACCCTAAATAATTCAGTTTCTAAATGATTTTCTAACTTTACTAATAAATCAAATTCTTCCAAATTTTACATTATTAACATTCTCTATACAATGATAAGGTCTACAACACTACTTTAATGTATCTCTACATAGAAAAAGAAAATTCTTTTTTTTTTATACATGCAATTTATCTGCATTTCAAGGAGATATTGATTATTTCAATGACAAATAAAGAGAATTACAGTCTCTTTGGGATTACCAAGGTCTTTTTGGATAGCTAAAGTCAGCAAAAGTACTAGTGACATTTATACAAACATTAGCAACTTTCAAATAAATTGCTTCAAAACAAAGTGTAGGCTGGGCCACGGGCGCGGTGGCTCATGCCTGTAATCCTAGCGCTTGAGGCCAGGAGTTTGAGATCAGCTTGAGCAAAATAGTGAGACCCCATTTCTACGAAAAATAGAAAAATTAGCTGAGTGTGTGGGCTTTTGTCTGAACTCCCACTTACTCAGGAAGGGGAGGCTGAGGCAGAAGGATTGCTTGAGCCCAGGAGTTTGAGGTTGCAGTGAGCTATGATGACACCCGGCCTCTACCTGACAACAGAGTGAGAACTTGTCTCAAAAAAAAAAAAAAACCCTCAAAAAACAAACAAACAAGCAAACAAAAAAAAAATAGCAAAATAAGGGATAATTGGATTCAAACATTTTAGTAAAATGTGTACAAATTTTATTAAACAGCTAGGTATTTCTTTATATTCAGAGATAACGAATATGCTCACTTGCAAGATTTAGTCATCTCTGCTGTATTAAATATGGCCATTTATAGTCTATTAACAGATCCCATGAGATGATATGATGCCAATTTAACACAAATATGTATAAATTTGTTTGAATGTAAGGCTATGGTGTGCTATAGTTCACAAATACTAGCACTAGACCCAGTAGATGCAGTAGAAAGGAGTCTTGCCTTTGCTGTGTTCTGGAAATATCCTTTTCCTGATCTACCAAAAAGTGTCAAGTTTACTATTAATAGAATACAACTCTGTCATAAATGAGCTCAGTGTAGATGAATTTAGTGGTTTTCACCCAAGTAACCTGTTCTATGCCTAAAGAAAACAAAGTAAAGCAAACAATTAAGAGACAGCTGTTGTGATATGTGTGATTGGGTCAATGCTCTTTGATTCCTCTTATTCAATTTTGTTTGCTTGCAACTTCTGACCTCTAAAATAGAACCATGAAAGTTATTATCCTACAGTAGGAAAGGGTGACTACTCTACCTCTCAGCAAGAAAATAATATTAAAAATACAGTGTTGTCTTTTTGGTGAGAGGATTTGTTATATACATTTCTTTACCTTCTTCAGCAGATCAGGGGATAAACCTGGAAACTCAGGTCAGAATAATCTGTCTAGTTTAAAGAGAAGACACTTATCTATTCTTAGCTGGAGTCAAGAGGAAAGGAAAATGTAATGCTGGTGGTGGAAATGAAAATCCAACCTCATTTCTGTCTTTAGGATTTTTTTTTCAACAAAAAGGAGAGTGGGGGAGTGG
Source organism: Daubentonia madagascariensis (assembly GCA_023783475.1). NCBI lineage: Eukaryota > Metazoa > Chordata > Mammalia > Primates > Daubentoniidae > Daubentonia > Daubentonia madagascariensis. The sequence continues at coordinate 13,434,204 of JAKFHU010001684.1, read as the reverse complement.
GGAGGAAAGTGGACTACCTGACATGATTCCATGGTTTTTCTCATTTGAGACTTAACTTTAGAGCTGACAGAGATGTATAAAATAACTTGAAAGAAATATGGTAATATGTTACAAAGCTGTGGGACACTTTTTACTCAAAGGAAGACTGTTTCAGGCAAAGGGCAGCCCTAAGTTTAACTTTCCTAGCTGTCCTCCATCTCTCACGACATAGACACTGAGTTGAGAATTTATGAGTTTGTCTTGCATCCAGCTGAGGCTCAGCAGGAAGGCCTGCGGTTTGCTGGAAGGTGTGGCAGACATATGAGTAAAACAATGGGGCCCCACTACACACAGTGAGAAGATAAGGTATGCATGAATATTGACTCTCATCAACTCAATTGAAAATATATTTTACTGTCTAAGATATGAAAACAATTTTCTGAATATGAGGGTTCAGATTTTGCTTCTCAGCTTTTTGGTTAATAATCGGGAGGAGAATTAGATTATATGGATCTTTCTATTACAACATATAAATATCACTAATTATTTACATCTTATAGAAAATATTAATGAAATACACATAAAACATTTTTTCCTTTATATTAAAATAAATGGACAAATAGCAATAGATCAATTATGCCAAATTGAAAAGCTCATTTGAATACGGTTTAGTAACCAGAAATCATCCTGCCCTGACATCTTTCTCTTTCCTTTTTGGTTTCAGTGATTTACTTTGTGAAAAATGCTTTCTGGGTTATCACACAATCTTTTGTTTTCATAACATTGCAATAAGATTTGTATTAAGCAAATTCAGGTGAAAATGTATTAATTCTTGTTCCTGGCAATATAAAACACCATTGTATTTGCTTCATCTACATTTTTCAATGTTTGGAATACTTTAGGTAGATGGCAAAATAAATATGCATACACAAATATATGTGATATTATCAAAATATTGCACATTCAAACATCGAAACTGTTTTGCTTATTATAGCAAAGCAGCTAAATCCCTCAGTCTCACCACTGAAAATCTTTCATGTTTTTAATGGGAATTTGAGACCCAAAGATTAGTACTTAGTAGTCCCCATGCAATGTTTGAATCATCCCAACAGTAACTGTCTTTTGAAATAAATGAGGCTCTGGCTTCTAGATAGCTTCTTAGACCAAATGACAAGGCTTAAAACGATTCGCATTTATAACCATTGTAATTTAAAAATCAGTTAAAAGAAAAAAGGCTCATATTTTGCTTGATAGAATTCAATGTCTCTTGGAAATACTGTCAGTAATGCAGTTGAAAGCCTTAACCATAAAAAATTGGGGAAATATTTCATTATCATAAAGAACAAACAACTCAGTCATCTTTCTGGAAAATTCTATTTTTAAAAACAATTTACGTTAAGCCTTCTTTACACATTAAGTATCTATAGACACAGAATGCCTCCATTTTGCATAATTAAATGCTTAGAATTATTTCAACAATACGTACTTGAACTCAATGACACTAATGTCAATCTCATAAACTTTTTATTGGCTTTTAAAAAATTCATTTAAATCTTTTATTTATTGCTCAATTAATATTCCATGGTATCTGTGTTTCATATACAGAAACAAATATCTTGTTAAACAACCATAATGTCTTGCCATAAACCTCTGAGAAAGGTTACTTCTTGTGAGATATATTACTAAACAAAGAAAGAATTCAAAGATTTGGGAAGGCTTTAAGGGAATCTAAGTACAGTAGTCTGCTTTATCTGTGAGAGATATGTTCCAAAATCCCCAGTGGATGCCTGAAACCTCAGATATTACCAAATTCTGTATATATACTATTTTTTTGTATATATACACAGCTATGATAAATTTTAATTTATAAAATAGGCACATAAAAGATTAACAACTAATAATTAAGTTATCATTAGTAAAGTATTATTAAGTAAAATAAGGGTTACTTCAACACAAGCGTTGAGATCCCGTGACAGTAGATTTGATAACTGAGACTCTACTAAGTGACTCATAGATGGGTGGTGTATACAGCCTGGATGCCCTGGACATAAGGATGACTCACATCTTAGGCAGGTCAGAGTGGAATAGAGCAAGATTTCATCACACTACTCAGAACAGTGCACAATTTAAAATTTATGAATTGTTTATTTCTGAAATTTTCCATTTAATATTTCTGGATTGAGGTTGACTGGGAGTAACCAAATCCGTGAGAAGTTAAATTGCATTTAAGGGGTGACTAGTGTATTGAATCAAAATGAGTAAACTGAAAAGCAGCCTTTCATTTCTATAAAAATCAGAACAAAGTAATGAAAATGTATTATTTAGTTAAAATGTAATAAGTAAATATATTAAAATGTTTCAATATCTAACTTTTAAAAATATAACAGATTCGTGATGTACCTCTTTTTTTGCATTATTAGAAAAAAATGCAATTGTTAACCTTTTTAAACGAAATAGTTAAGGGCATGATATGGATACTCTGAGAATCTTTCCTCCCTCACTAATCTAACAGGAGAGATGTCTTTGCTGATAAAAAGGTAAAACTCTCACATTATCATTTGCTTTAACATAACAGCATAAAATAACATAATAAAACATAATAAAATTCATTTAACAAAAAGAACATAATAATCTGATTCACACTCATATACTTTTTCCAAAAGGGAACTATTTTAATACTACATTTTATTTCTGCCAAAGCACTCATAGCAATGACAATTTTTCTTCTAATTTTACAGTCTCCCCAGGTGATTGCATCAGCAGATATGGCATGAAGTACCACCTACAAACAATAACCCTCAAATATATATCCTCAGCCAATAACTCTTTTTTGAGTTCTGGAGAGATTTTTTTTCCCCATCTGCCAGTTTGACATTAATTGGATTTCATATCCTGAACTCAACACACCCAAAAACAAACTCATGATCTTCTGTCTACAAGTACATTGAGAGAATGGCATCACCATCTATCCTATAATACATACAGATTCCTTTAAGTCATCTTAACTCTTCTTTCCTTACCACATCCCATATCTAACTATAACCACGTCTGGTCAATTTTGCTTCTTAGTACCTTTCAAATCTATCTGCTGTTAATAAACCCTGCCATGACTACTCTGGTGAAAATTGGGCTATGGCTATAGCTTCCTAGCTAGCTGATATGGCCTCTACTGTCCCCAATTACTCTCTGGTCTTATCTTGCAGGACATGGCCCCTTAGTCTGTGCTTAGCTACACGAGACAACTTTCACTTCCTTAACTGCATCATTGTTCCTCCAGCTAAATGTTATCTGTACATGTTGCTTCCTTTGCCTGAAAATTCTTCCATAAGCACTCACCCAGTTTTTTTTTTTTTGCTTTTTTTTTGTATTAGTCAGGTCAGACTTCACTTCTCTTGGAAACCCTTCCTTGCCCTCGCTGATTTGGTTGGTATCTATTGTTTTTCACTTGTATGCCACCAGACACTCTCCTTTGTAGTATTTATCACACTTCCACTTGACATCAATTTCTGTGATTTGTTGATTAATTACCATTTTATCATATGTCCTAAACCCCTTATGAACAGGAACCAGAAGTAGTCATAGTTGGTGTTCAATAAGCATATTGAATAAAATTAATAATATATTATTCAGCACCTATGAAAATGCTTGGCACATAAAATTACAATAATTTAATTCAGATAATGTGAATTTTTCTCTGTGTCTCAATATTTAAATATATACATGCAACATGAATTTTAAAGTACTGTACTAGAAACTGTGGCAAAAATAACAAATTGATACTTGACTTCTGTTCCATATTTTCAACAGGAATTAAGAATCCCAATGCCTAGCTCAGTAGCCTAGTGGAATTAGACACTCAATGTTTATTCTGTATGTAAAGACATTATATTAAACGTGGTATTTGCCTTAAGGATGACATATTGCTGTAGGAAAATCAAACCCCATGCATTGTCTTAATTATAATATGAGTTTAAAGGCATAAATCAAAAGTTATTACTAGGAAAGACCCGAGTAATTATCATATAAATTGTAGAGATAATAGGAATAGGAGAATTTAGAGGGAGTTGAGAGCATTCCAATTTGGGCATACAACATGTTTAAGAGAGAATCTAAGATATATACTGCAACATTAAGTTGCTTGACTGGCATGGATCTTTTAGTCAAGGTGGATGGTGTATAAAGAGAGGATCTGACCAGAGCAAAGGTAAAGTGATGTTGGTTAACTCTGAAAGGAAGTTTGAGTAATGTAATTTAATTTGTCCTAAAGGCAATGAAAGTTTTTTCAAGGATTTTAGGTTTAGATAGCACAAATTAGATGAAAGACAGACTGACATGAGGCTATTTCAAAAATGCAGCGTGATGTGATGGTGCTTACAGTTTGGCAGTAGGAATGAAGAGGAGGGGATAAAAGGAAGAGATTAGAATCAACAGGAAAAGAGACTGACACCTAATTCTCCCTTAACACACAAGTTGACTCCAAAGTTTTATGCTTTTTATATTTTTCTAAAGATAGAGGGCAAAGAAAGATAAGTTCAATTATAGATATATTATAAACTGGCAAGGCCTACCAGTAGAAATATTTAGCAAGTCACTGAAAAAGTAAGTCAAAAATCTAGTTAAATAGATCAAAAGCAAATGTGCTATTAAATTTAAAATAGTCAGTCTGAATCCAGAATTTCTCAAGCTATAGGACTGATAAGAGGTAAGAGCACCAGGAAATGCATATTTAAACCCCTGATGTTTTCTTATATATTGCACAAACATATTCAAATACAAATGCACATCTCTGACCTTCTCCATATCCTGAATTACTGGATTCACTTTTTCGACTGACAAAAAAATAAAAAGCATGGAGGTTTAAAATAATCTATGGGTTCAGAGACAGAGGAAAGAAGGAAGCCAATATTAGTAACAGTACAGAAAAGAGCTGGCTTCCAAACAAGGCAGCCTCATAATGATTTCCCTTACCCCACAGCCATTTCCTTTCACTGTCCTACACTCCTAGAAGTTCTATCAGTTATGGTTTCAGTTGGATGAGTCCTTTTATATTGAATCATGTCCAAGGGACTATCAATCAGATATCATCTATAATGGTTAAATGAATCAGCTGCTTTAAAAAAAATCTCTTAAAAGTATTTTGGAGAAGGATTGAACCTTTTAACCTCAAGTAAGGGTGGATACTTTCTTGTAGTATAGAACATTTTCTGGTTCCTTTGTAGGTCTGTGCCTCGGATGGGGGATAGGAAGAGGGCACTTTGATATTGCAGAGGTTGCAGAAAAGGGAAGGGAATAAAATATAGACTCTACGATTTAAATCTTTGGGAAAAACAGTAATGATTTCTTTTTTAAACTTTTTTATTTTTTAATAGCTTTATTGAAATGTAATTAAATACACACACTTCACTCATTTCAAGTGTATAATTCAGTACATTGGGACATTTTTATTACCCCCAAAAAACTGCACCCCTTACTCATCACTCTCCTGTTCTTTGATTCTCCCCTCACCTCCCAACCTAGGCAACCTCTAATCTACTTTCTGTCTCTATATAGATTTGCCTATTCTGGACATTTCCTGTGTATAGAATCATATAATATGTGGTCCTTCATGACTTCTTTTTCACTTAGCATAATGTTTTCAAGGTTCGTCCATGTTGTAGCAGGTATCAGCACTTTATTTTCTTTTATGGCCAAATAATGTTCCATAGTATGGATAACATCATATTTTATTCTTCCACTCATTTGTTGAACTTTTGGGTTGTTTCCACTTTTTGGCTATTATGAATAATGCAGCTGTGAACAGTCATGTGCAAGTTATTGTGTGAATATATGTTTTCATCTCTCTTGAGTAGATACCTAGGAGTAGAATTGCTGGATCATATGGTAACTATATGTTTTGCTGTCTAAGGAACTGCTAGAGTATTGTCCAAAGGGGCTGCACCATTTTACATTTTCACCAGCAGTGTATGAGAGTTCCGATTTCTCCCCATCCTTGCCAACTGTCGTTATTGTCTGTCTTTTTGACTTTAACCATCCCACTGGGTATGAAGTGGTATTTTACTGTGGTTTTGATTTGCATTTCCTTGACAGTATTTTTTTTAATTTCAAAATATTAAGGAGATACAATTTTTTTTTTTTTACATGGATAGCTTTTGTAATGCTTGAGTCAGGGCTGTAAGAGAGCCCATCACCTGAATAGTGTTCATTGTACTTGTTAGGGAGGTTTTTGCCTCACCCCTCCCCCTGCCTCCTCCCTGCTCGATTTTCAATGGCTTTTACTTCCCTCTGTGCACATGTGTGCCCCTCAGTTAGTTCCACTTTATTAGAGAGTACATGTGGTGCTTGTTTTTTCATTCTTGAGGTACTTCACTTAGTACAACGGTCTCCAGTTCCATCCAAATTGCTGTAAATGGCATTAATTCACCCTTTTTTGTGGCTAAGTAGTAATCCATGGTATACATATACCACGTTTTGTTAATCCACTCATGCATTGATGGGCACTTGGGTTGATTCCACATCTTTGCAATTGTGAATTGTGCTGCAATAAACATTCAAGTGCAGGTGTCTTTTTGGTAAAATGACTTCTTTTCCTTTGGGTAGATACCCAGTAGTGGGATTGCTGGATCAAATGGTAGGTAGGTCTACTTTTAGTTCTTTGAGAAATCTCCATACTATTTTCCATAGAAGTTACAGCAATTTGTCGTCACACCAACAGTGTATAAGTGTTCCTTTCTCTCTGCATCCATGCCAGCATCTGTTGTTTTTGGACTTTTCAATATTAAATAAAACCCAGTCTAAATGGGGTGAGGTAATATTTCATTGGGGTTTTAGTTTGCATTTCCCTGGTGATTACTGATGTTAAGCATTTTTCCATGTGTTTGTTGGTCTTTCCCTGCCTTTTAGTAGGGTGGCTTTTTCTTGCTGATTTGTGTGCCTAAGAATGAAACAGGACCCCTATCTCACACCATTCAAAAAAATTAATTCAAGATGGATAAAAGACTTAAATGTAAGGCATGAATCCATAAAAATTCTAGAAGAAAAGGTAGGAAAAACTCTTCTAGATATGGGCCTATGCAAATAACTTATGACTAAGACCTCAAAGACAATTAGAGTAACAGCAAAAATAAATAAATGTGACTTGATTAAATTAAAAAGCTTCTCCACAGCAGAGGAAATAATCAGCACAGCAAATAGACAACCTCCAGGATGGGAGAAAATCTTCACAAACTGTACATCCAATAAAGGGCTAATATCCAGAATCTACAAAGAACTCTTTTTTTTTTTTTTTAACTCATCCAGCCCAAATGTCAAGTAATGATTTCTTTTGGTGAACACTTAAAACATTTTCTGTGTCATTCATTTGATTAAGTAATACTTAGTGTTTTCTTCTGATTTTCCATGTAAAACTCTTTTTTTTAAATTTATGTCTTTATTTCATTTTCCATGTAATTCCTAACTGAATATAATAACCTGATGGGGTGAGAGTATTTAATTTTTTCTTACTTTAAATAATTTTTCCTGATAGCTAGTCAACAGCTGAAGTGATATGAAATTACTAGCAAGTATTTAACATTCGTTATGGGAATAATATTCTTATGGCTCTCTTATATTGGATGTCTACAGATAACTGGAAACATGTGATACTTTTGTGGGCTCTAGAAAGATGAGGATCACGACTGGGTCAATTCTGAACTTCCTTTTTGCCCCTTAAGTGCATAACATGATTCTGAAGATATCGTAGGCCCTTAGTATATATTAGCATAATTCAACTGAATATATTTTGCCTCTGCCCCTAACTAGTAATATAATTTAATCAATTTATAAGCTCCAATTTATATGTCTTAAGTATTAGGACTCCACTATATTTACTATCTTCCATTCAAGTTTCAAAGCAATATGTAATAAGGACTTCCATATTTTGATAGTTTTTCTATTGTGGTAGGTAGAAAGACATCCATCTTCTAACACCTGGAACCTGTGAAGATATTACCTTACAGTGAAAATGAGAATTAAGGTATCAGATAAATTAAGTTTGTCAATCAGCTGACCTTAATATAAGGAGATTATCCTGGATTATCTGGGTGAGACCTATGTACTCACAAGGGTCCTTAAGTGAAGAAGGGAGAAGCAGATGAGTGAACACCAAAGTGATATAACGTGAAAAAGACTCACACAGTCATTGGTTAAAAATAAAAGGTGGCCACTAGTAGATGGGAATCCACTAGACGCTGGAAAAGGCAAAAAAGTGAATTCTTCACTAGAGCCTCCAGAAAGGAACACAGTCCTGCTGACACCTTGATTCTGGCCCAGTGAGAGTTGTTCTGAACTTTAGAACTTTAAGTTAATAAATTTGTTTTGTTTTAAGCCACTAACTAAACTTGTGGTAATTTATGACAACAAAAATAGAAAACTAATACTCCCACCATTTCTATGTTACGCACAGTTCGCATTCTCCAGCCTAAATTACTAGATGTCCTTCCTGGTTTTCTCTCTGGTTAATTATTTTCATAGTTCTAGTAGAAATTGCTCCATTCCTCAGCTAATATTATGACAGCTAAGACCTTCTAAGTCTCTTATTACATTCAGGTCTCAGACAGAACCTGAAAATTTCTGTACCTCTATTTTAAAGAAAGGAAGAATACATGTTACTTCTTGGTGCTTTCTCCAAAGTAGGAAATCTTAATCATTTCTTTTATATCAGTGCTTTTCTTTTGGATGTTTTTCAAAAGAACTAAATGTACAACACATTCAAGGTTCAGACCTCAGCCTTGGGGGCTGTTGTTCTCTCACCAAATAGCCAATCCATTTATTGACAGATTTATTAAGGCTATTTTAAAAATTAAGCCTCCTAGATTTCCTGTCTCCAAATAGAATTTGAATCTGATCCTGCAGGCACTCACCTGACCTCCCCTTGAACTGCTATCCAGAGCTTCTTAGTCTCCCTGCATTTGACTCTCTTAGCAATGCACACTAATGACTGCAGCTTTACCTCTGACATACAGGTTTAATCAGTTCCTTGCTTAGTTTGGCATTTGGTAATCATGATCCATTGCAGTGCTTGTTTATGCTTTCCCTAGTTTAATGTTAAGACAAGTCATCTTTAACACAATTATTCCTCAGAAACAATTTGTGGGATTAACTCCCAAATTCCCACCCTTTTAGTCCACCACTATTTTCCAGAATTAAGAACGGCTTAGTGAAGAATTATCCAGTCTTCAATTCTGACTCCAAATATTTAGGGAAACATTCCCTTTCAAGAACAAAACTCTTGGGTGATGCAGTGGGAATCTAATTAATATCTATTTTAGAAACACTAGGATGTTTATGCAAATGAATTGAGGCACATTTTTATGAGAAGTCCAATAAGAAAAACTGTAGTAGAGTCTGAAGTCAGATTTTCCACAATAGGCTGTGGATACCCCTTCTCAAAAAATGCATGCAACTAAATGTACCACTGTTAATTAGGACACCATAATTCATCATGAGCTATTGAGTTCATGAAGAGAAGAAAGGGAACTGTGGTAGTTTTTCCTCCTCAAGTTTATGCTAAAGTAGTGAAAAGGTGGCAGGCACTGCTTAGTCTACGCAATAATCATTCTGCACTCCTTGCTTGGTGACAGAGCTTGCCTGCAATAACAGAGGTTAAAATTTTCAGCTACTTTCTTTCTTGCTGTCATTTTGTAGCAAAGTTATAGCATGATGTTTATCCTCATCAATGGGACTTTAGGAAAAAGGTACTGGACACTTCACAGAAATGTTTTTTTTTAATGTAATAAAAGAGATTCAGGAGATTTATTCCCTGCCATTCCTTACATAACTGTTCACATGGAGCTGTAGCAGCCACCTCTGGCCAGGAGGGAAAGTTATGAGACTTCCGGCCCTCGATTTCCTCCATGGTCAATCCACTCTTTTTGCCAATTTGAGGATTTTTCCTAGAGTTTTTTGTTTGTTTGTTATACTTATATGCATTTATTGCATATGCAAAAATACTTTTTAATATACCCAGATTAAATAATACCTGCTGTTCTGTGGTTCTCTGCCTGGCTTTTCCCATTAGCAATATATCCCAGACATCTATCCATTAACATGCAAACACAAACACACACGTTTAAAATTTTTAAATGCTACATAATATTTCAAAATAACTTTGTATAAATGTATATACACAGCAGAATAACTTAGGTGATATAATTTCCTTTCTTTCAGGATTGCTCTTAAATGCTCTTTACATTTCATACACACACACCCCCCCAGATATCTTTCCAAATTGATGTGTGTGAGTACCAGTGGTGCTTCTTTTTCATACATAAACACACACCTATACACATATCCACACACATCCACACAGACAAACACATATACATGTGTGTATAGTATTCTAATCTGTTCCAAGCCCTATTTATGTATTTTTCTATTCCAGTGTCAGTGCCATGCACATGTAGCTTTAGGGAATATTTCCGGTAGGGCAAATTTCATCCCACTGTTTTTTCTCTGTCAATAGATGGGTGTTTTTCTGCATTTCTTCATCCAGAGAAATTAGAGAATCAGCTTGTCATATTTCATTTAAAAAGTTCTATTGGGATTTAAATTTGGATCAGATCAAATTTATGTATTAATTTGTAATTTGTAAATATTTTGAGTCCATAAACGTGTTTAGAAGTGATGAAGAATTTCAGAACACCACTTGTAAAATTATAATTGCCTGCAGATGAATCAAGTACAGTTAAATTTTACATCTATGTTAGTGTTGTTCCAAGAAGCAACATCATGAATTGAAAATTTTGATATAAATTTTTCTCCATGCAAATAATTTGTTTTACAATCTTAAGATACTTAAAATTCTATGATAAAACTGTAGAATAGTAGAACGAGTATAGGACATGGAGTCAGACTATTTGCTTCAAATTTTGACTTTGTCCTTAATCCCTTTTGAGACCTCAGACAACATTCTTAATGTCTCTGTTTCTTTTTTCTTCAAGTGTGAAGTAAAAAAGAATATTTCTAATTTTATAGGGTTGCTATGGGATCTAATGTGTTAATCTATCTAAGCACCTTGGCAGTTAAGTATTCAATAAATAAATAATGTTGAAAACAACATAAAAATCGTAAGGGACAAAAATAGACATTTGCCTTGGTGGTCTTTATTTAACTTACCTTGCTTATTATCTAAACACAGTCAATTTATTTACTTTTTTTTTGCTTTAGATTATCATTATCTTTAGTTCTTATTTTTAAATTTTTTTCTATTTTTAAGCATTATGGGTACATAATAATTGTATATATTTATTGGGTACATATGATGTTTTGATACAGACATACAATGTGTATTAATCAAATCAGGTAATTGGGGTATCCATCACCTCAGGCATTTATCATTTGTTTGTGTTAAAACATTCCAATTCCACCCTTTTAGTTATTTTAAAGTATAGCCTAACTTATTATTGATTATAGTCACTTTATTGTGCTATCAAATATTTTTCATTCTAACTATCAAACTATAATTTTGCACCCATTTCATCAAAACCAAAACCATGACTGGAAGTCAGATATTAGGGTTATATAATTTTAGGTTACATTCTTACATCTGTAGTTGATAGACTTTGGGCTTTGGATATGTAACAATTTTGTGTCTCAGAGAGTTAATACAGATTTAATGTATCTGTCCAACCATAAAATAGAAGTAGCACAATGACCAAGATTGTCTAGTTCACATTCCAAAGAATCCCCTTCCCTTGAGGATGTTAAAAGTTTAAGGAGATGGGTATTTACCCAAAGGAAAAAGAGACATTCTATAATAAAGACATCTGCACACGAATGTTTATAGCAGCACAATTCACAATTGCAAAGATGTGGAAACAACCCAGGTACCCATCAATACACAAGTGGATTAATAAAATGTGGTATATGTATACCACGGAGTATTACTCAGCAATAAAAAACAATGGTGAATTAACACATCTGGTATTATCCTGGATAGAGCTAGAGCCCATTCTTTGAAGGAAAGTATCGCAAGAATGGAAAAACAAGCACCACTGGTACTCACCATCAAATTGGTATTAACTGATCAATACTTATGTCACACATGGAAATAATATTCATCAGGGGGCGGGCAGGTGGGAGTGGGGTGGAGGGGATGGGAAAACTCTCACTGAATGGGTATGGGGCACACAGTTTGGCGGATGTCCACCATTATAGCTCTGACATGGGCAGTGCATGGGCAATATATGTAACCAAAGTGTTGTACCCCATAATATTCTGAAATAAAAGGAAAAAAAAAGCTTAAGGAGATGAAAAAATACTTCATAAAAATGTTACAAGGAGATTTAAAAGAATAATATTTTATGTGATAGTGGTAAAAAAAAAAAACCAGATTTTTGTCTATTAGCAAAAGTAGGGCATGTTATAATTGATACTATCACAAAAATGAATGCCCAAATATTGGTCTGTGTCAGCTGTGCTTAAATTAGTCGCTTGCCTCCCTGCTACTCAAACGTTCACTGTTGGTCACCTACAACCCAAAATGTACATGACTGACTCTGGTACATCAACAGTAGCAAGGGTACGCATTGTATTACCAAATGTTTATCTGATAGCTTTCTAGGATCTGCCTTTTCAAATTGCTAACATTCACATGATTGAATATTTTCATTCCCTACCCCCTGTTTGGTTAAAATGCTGCATTGTTTTAGAAATTGTTATCCCTAGTGCTGAAAAAGTCTTGCATCTCTTAAACGCCTAAACCTTATTAATAATGTTTCTTTTTAGATCTGTATGTAAATGTCATGTTAAATTTTATTTTTTGTAATCTCTTTAATCAGAAACAAGGGAATTAGCCAGCTGTTTGGAACTCATGTTAAGATGTAATTAAACATCTGATTGAATTTCTGTGCATATCAAATAGCAGAGGCTAGAGTTTGTACAAAAGACACACCACACTCACTACAACGAAAAAGGCCCGACCAGACGATTATGGTGGGGTGGTGGTGAAGGGTTTGCTCCAATGTTCTATGTCTGCCATAACTTTCCTCAAAAAAATTACAGATTGGGAGATAATTTAGCATAACATGTAAATCATGGTGACTAAATTACTTATCAACTGAAACATATCTTTACACCTGACTACCAATTTTCTATCATGTAGTCTTTTCAAAAGAATATTGCACATTTTATAAATTTTACAAAATGGACTTATCAGATATTTTTGTTATGGAACACTCCTCAATACTTCTTACGCTTTAAGGTAGATAAATAGGAACATGCAAATAAACACTATTTGAAAATAATTTTAAGTCAGCATACACATAAGTTGTTTATATGTATATGTATATATATGTAGTGTGTTTTTTAAGACTTACAGATGAATGCACTATATCCAGAATAATTATGAAATGATTTAATATGACTTTAGGTCTTTTGCTATACAACCATTCCTCAGTATACCTTTCATTTTAAAGTATATATTTTAAAAGAGCCTATGAAGAAATGAAAGTAAAGACTTCATTTTAATATTATTATAGTTCTAATATTAAGTCTTTGCTAATTGGCATCATGCTGAGAAATGTCAGGGCTGTTTATTTAAACCATTTGCAGTTTAGACAAATATTTTTTAAAACTTTCAATCTTTGAGCTTTATATTAGGATTTGGATAATGTATCACACTATTAATCCTTTTCATCCAACATCACATAGTGGACAATTTTTCATGCTTAAGAGGAAGATAAAACCCTCCATAAGACATATGCCCAATCATGCAGTGAAATTTTATTTCCTGGACTTCTTCAGTATAAAAAAAAGTCTATTAATCATTATGTTGATTTTATGATGTAAACTATTGTCCAGAGGATTTCTGCAATGATCCAAAGATTAATTTTATATGTGACACCAAGTTGGACTTGAATCTAGACATTGAAACTTGTAATAATTCTTTCACTAATATATTTATTTTTCAAAATTCCTTGGAGGTTACTGTAATTCTAGTAATGAGTCAACATTGTTTGATATGTTGCAGAAATGCTATATTTTAGGGCATTGAAATTTGACATATTATACCAAGGATTTTCAAAATCTAACATTACACCAGTAAATAAAGTTATTATAATACAGCAGTTCAAAAAGTTCCTATCTTACATTTGGATCATATGAGATCATAGAACCAAGAGTTCAACAGTACTTTTCACATTTTTATCAAATACTATTTGGTTTCTAGCCCAGAATTTAGAGGGTTATATAGGTTCACTGACTATGAGTTTGAAAGGTTGTCCAAAGACTGTCATGTAGGTTCAGTTGATAAAAATACCCTTTACATAGTAAGTGAAATTCTGTTTTAGTTTTATAGGTTATGTTCAAACTATCCTAATGGTGAATGTTTTCCAGGGCCTTTGGTCTCTTCTAACCTCTCTGACTGGGCAATTGTATCAAATTCTATACTTTTGATATCATCTCATAACCCAATCTACCACTCCACTCCCCACAAAGACTCCCATGTTCTAGTGATAACAATCTACTTTGTTTGATAAACACACATGCATTTCAGCCTTTCCTTATACTAATCTCTCTGCCTAATATGCTTTTAACATCTCAGTTCTTCATTTCCGTTTCAACAGACTCCCCTGTCCAATTTCACTTTTACTTTCTTTGAAAAATGTGACCTAAACACTAAGTTCCTTCTTTAATCTGCTCTACAGCATTTTGAAGTTATTCCATCATCTTTAAAATTTCACTTTTTGTGTGTACCTGTATGCTCTTATTAAGGAGAATCTACTTAAGGCCAAGATGATTGTCTTCTCTTTTTAATGTTTTTACAACCTGTGTATAATTCTTAGAGTTTAAAAATGTTTGAGTGGATACTACCACAAATCTTCAATATAGAGTATTTATTACATTTTGCAAAAGAATGTATATGGCATTTTCTAATACATTTCTCCTTTAGACTTAATAGATAAAATGAAATACTATTTGAGTAAAGTTATGGTAAGTAGTGTTATTATTTTCATCTCAATATCCTCAATGAAGTAAAATTCTAAAAGTGTTAACTTCATATTGATTATAAAAATACATATAAATACATACAAAATACATATAAAAAGATGCATATTTGTCTCACTTTAAATCAAAGTATCTGTTTGGAAATTGTACTAAGACTAAAAATTGCATCAGCAACACCAGCAATAAATTCCAATCACACACACATTCACCCACGTTTCACTACCTGGTTCATAGGATTATTTAATTCTCTTTATAAGTTAACTGAAATTACAGGTCAATTCAAGCAACTGATTTGACCTTGTTTCTGCTACTTGATTTTTTTTTTTTTTTTTTTTGAGACAGTCTCGCTCTGTTGCCTGGGCTAGAGTGTCATGGCATCAGTCTAGCTCACAGCAACCTCAAACTCCAGGGCTCAAGCGATCCTCCTGCCTTAGCCTCCAGAGTAGCTGAGACTGCAGAAACGTCCCACCATGCCCGGCTAATTTTTTCTACTTTTAGTAGAGAAGGGGATTTCGCTTTTGCTCAGGCTGGGCTCAAACTCCTGACCTCAAGTGATCCTCCCGCCTCGGCCTCCCAGAGTGCTAGGATTACAGGCATGAGCCACCTCACCTGGCCCTGCTACTTGATTTTGATTGAAATTACCCACAACCACCAATGTTTTGACACTGTATTAACATGTTCCCCCTACCCAGTGGTGTCTGGCACAGAACAGAAGTAGAAATCCAGAGGGTTTTTGTTTTAAATTGTTTGTAGAGACGGGGTTTTGCTATGTTGCCCAGGCTGGTCTTGAAAGCCTGGCCTCAAGTGATGCTTGCTCTTCACTCTCCCAAAATGCTGGAATTATAGGCATGAGCCACTGTGCCTGGCCTCAGAGAGTTTTTTGAGAAGAGAATAAGTATGGAATATATTCTTTCACAATTTCAAAAGAGATACAGTATTCCTTTAAGGAAAGAAAAATGTCTGCTGTTGTATACATGCATAGAAAACATGCTTCCTTTCTTAACATAATTAGTCAAATTTTAAAAGATGAGTTTAAAAACCCACCAAAATAATTTGCTAAAATCTGTCAGCTTTCTGTTGCCCCCTCAACATTTTAGTTGTGCATTACCTAGATGACATATATCTTTACATGTGAATTCTGTAAGATATTTATAAGCTATATAGGATATCAATTTAAATATTACCTTAAAATATATGAATTTTCTAATTAAAAATAATTTACCTAAAACAATGGTAATTTTTAGTGGTTGGATTTCTAAATTACATTTTACTCTAATAGAATTACTAGGCCCATTAATCAACTAGGTCATCAACTCTGACTTGACAGGCTTTGCTCTTCAGCTAAATTAGATCCTCCTCTGGTGAGGAATAATATTTTTTCACAGCCATTGGGGCAAACCTGAAAATATGATGATCTTTCTTCTCTTTAGGACTGTCAGTAGAAATTAACAGGATTTATTATTAAAGTGTCTAAAATCACAGACTCTAATTTTATGCTTCGGTGTATGAGTCTGTACTATTATATTTGCTCAAAAATTTGCATAAATTAGAAGTTTAAGATATTCCCAAACTTCAAGTATTTATTCTCTATTATGGCAAACGTACTGTCACATTTTTGTAATTTGCTTTTGCAGGTTATAAAATTGTAGCAAAAAAATGTCTAACTGTAACTTTCTGAATAAAGCTATTTGTCAAAAATGCGTTAGAAAAACACTGACATATTTTATTTCTTAAACAAACTTTAGCTGATTAGCATTATCAGAAGTTCTTTCAAAGTTCACCCACATCTTCAATAAATAATGTATGTTCAGAGGTTTATAGTGGATTCACATTTTAAAAATAAATAACATTACTAATAATAATGCATGATTTTGATTTAAAATTAAAATATCTGCCAAGAAATTAAATGGAATATCTCATTTAATCCTCATAAAACTTCTATTATTTCCATTTAATGGATGAAGTAACTGAGATTAAAAGTGATTGAGTCCCTAATCACTCAAATAGTAAGCTGTTTAGGCACCAGTCACATGTGGATCTGTCTAGTTCCATAGTTTGCTTTCTTCCCTACTTCTTTATTTTATAGTCATGAGAGAGGTGCAGGAGTGGCACTTTATGGCAGTTCTATCTGCCAAATCATAAGCCTATATTTCCCTTTAAAATAGCAATACAGTTTAATTAAATAAAATATGTTTAAATATAATGGAATTTCACAAGAATGTCACATTTTATGATAAAATATCATAATATTTTCGTAATAGATTGTACAAGACAATGATGTAAAAATGGGACTTAAAATTTTTATTATTACTTGGTTTAAAATTTTGTATTTTTTTCATACAGTGAACTGAATAATGTATCTGTGTTTCCTGGGAAAGCATTTGTTCACCACACATGCAGGAGGGAGAGAAGTTATTCATTAGCTGTCACCTTCCCAAGTAATTATAAACTGTAGAACATGCTTGAAATCACTTTGGGGAATATTTTTCTACAGGAAAAAATAGGCAAATGTGTGTGTAATAGCTTAGCAATTGTAAAAGGTAACATTTCCAGATTTGCTTTTTTCAAGGCTTTAAGTATAGTCTCAGGAACTGACATTTTTCTTGTTCTGCATAATATGGCATTAAACAAGACATACTCTTTCTTTCAAGTTGCTTTGTGCTCCCTTACACAGGGGTGTCAAATTACTATGGGGTACCTCCTGCCCTTGATTGCCTAGGAGAATAAAATTGGTAAAGAGATAGTGTCCCGCCAGAGAGCCCAACAGAAATAAAGCACAGAGCAAAATCATTGATTAGACCTGTTAAATGGATTATCCAAGCTGCATGTAAAATTTTCTCATATTTTTAAGCTGTCACTAAATTGATTTATGATTAATGCTGGGTGAATAGTTCAGAATAATAAATCTGAACTTAATCTATACAAAAGCATACATATATATTTTTCCCCCTACAGAAGCAAGCCCTTTTTTATTAGCTGTGTTCAGATTTGACTTGTGAAATCCTTCACTCTAAACAACTTACAAGTCAAAAAGAAAGAACTCATCTAGTTCTTATTTTATTCCTTTGGAATCCTCATGAGATTTTCTAAATGTGTTTGTAGAAGTAGACTCTAGAATTCAAGATAGTCATGTATATGCAAATGTGTGGTGTACTTTACAGTTTCATCACCTGCTCCCTCTATATATTTGCTGTCTTTCCTTTTAAACTGGATGGAAGCAGGAATAAACAAAAATGTATGGACTAAAATAAAAAAATGAGAAATAATTCCAGAAAGCACCATAATTTCACATCATAAAAGTGACACCCTGGGGTACATTGCATTGAATGATTTTTAATACAGCACAATACAGTATTCACTTGGGTTTTCATTAGACTTAATCAACTGATGACTGAGAAATATAAGCAACATTAGTAATTCAAAAGAATAAAACAAAGATTTCCATATTTAATATAAAGCCTTTTTTTTTTAGCCACTTAAAGGCTACTTTTAAGTGAAGAGTGTAATTTTTTTTATCATTAGATTACCTTTCAAAGCCCTTTAACTAGATAAATATAAATTTTCTTTCTAGGAGGAATATTTTATGTCTCACATTATGGTTTTGATTTATATAATAACTTATTTTTTCTTTTTATGTTTTTAGTCATTGGATTATTTTATTCTCCATGAAATTTGAATATTTACAGTAACAATTTAAATATTCAACCCATAGGTTATAATTAATGAAATTTAGACAACTTATAACATCTTCATAGTTTGTTTTCTAAATTTATTTGAAACTAACTAATTAGATAAAATGTTTTCAAATAACAAAGTATTGTACTTCTGAATGACATTGCAGATATTAATACCAGTATGGGAAAGGGCACATTCATAAAACTTTATTACCTGTCCTGGGAAGTTTTTGAAATAATACATATTGTTTATATTGGATAGAAATTATAGTCTATAGGCTTTCTGAATTTTTTTGTATATTCTTTTTCCTGATAAAAAGCAATATACTTTCCAGTTTGCTGAAATTTAAACCTAAAAATGTCTTGCATATTACAAATTCCATTTTCTTTGTCAAAAAACATGCATCTGGATAACCATCCATATTAATGTGCAGAATGAACATTAAGGTGGGAATTATGGCCTAATCACTTGGACTTTGTATTGTTAATCAGCATGATCTTCAACTTTCTTTTTATCTCTAAAATGGTATAATGTCTGTCCAACTTACCTAACAGGATTTTACTGAAACACAAAAAACTCAAAGGAAATGAAATTATATATGTGCATTCATTTTCTAATCTCTCAAATGCTATTTGTTGATGATTACTTAGAAATTGATATTTAAATTTTTTTAAAATAGTAGCTCTGTAGAAATGGACAGATTAAAACAAATGTTACTCAATGAACAGCTTATGACCAGAAGATAAAGTAAACTGCAGAGTTCCACGGAAATTGCATGAGGACACATCATGAACTCACTGCTACCTCAATGAAGGCAATGGTAACTGAAAAAAATGGTGTATGAGGAGAATAGTATGTGTCAAATAAAAGTCATCAAGCCCTGAAAACCATATACACATACTCTCCCAAACTCTGTCTTCTCAATCAGTAAATCATACAGTGTGAGAATACCATTTCCTATTTACTCACAAATTAATGGCCTGTACAGTATAGACACTAAGTAGATAATTCCTGCACCTTAACATGGCCACACTTGCCAACCTTGGCAGAAGATGGTACACAACACCAAGGAGAGCTAATGGGCTCCAGGGTCAGATAGCTCTGGCTTCCATTCCAACTCAGCCACTTAGTAGCTGTGTGACTTGAGTGTCACTTAATGTTCCTGAACAAATTTCTTCATCTGTGAAATGGAAGTTTTTACCCTGGGGGACTATCCTATGAGTTTTAATCCCAACACTTTGTAGTATTCAATAAATGATTATTGTTTTTAATGATATTTAATAAAACTATTGGTAAAGGGTAGGGAAATAAGCCTGCTGTGAAAGATTACAATATTTGAGATGGTAGATTTTTTATAGCAATCATACAACTGCTGCAGATATTAAAATCAAGTTGTTTGCATATTTATCTCTCTACTTTTAGAAAAAATTTGAATTAATTAAATGAAAGTGGAGTCTGGTAAGAAGGTCTGAATAATAGTTTGCATGGGTGGCCCAGAAGAGTTAAGCATATCATAGGATCACCCTACGGTTATATACAGTTGATCCTTGAACAACACGGGTTTGAACTGCATGAGTCCA
This sequence comes from Daubentonia madagascariensis, assembly GCA_023783475.1. Lineage (NCBI taxonomy): Eukaryota > Metazoa > Chordata > Mammalia > Primates > Daubentoniidae > Daubentonia > Daubentonia madagascariensis. The sequence goes on along the minus strand of JAKFHU010001684.1, from coordinate 13,413,988 downwards.
CTTGTGGATTTTCCTCCTCCTTTGCCACCTTGGGACAGCAAAACCAACTTCTCATCTTCCTCCTCTTCCTCCTCTTCCTCAGTCTACTAAACATAGATGATGAACATGAAGACCTTGCTGATTATCCAATTCCACTTAATGAACAGTAAATATACTTTCTTTTATAGATTTTCTTAATAACATTTTCTTTTCTCTAGAAAAGAATACATTACCTTATATATATAGCATACAAAATATGTGTTAATTGACCGTTTTTGTTATCTGTAAGGCTTCTGGTCAAGAGTAGGCTATTAGTAGTTAAGATTTTGGGGAGTCAAAAGTTATATGCCAATTTTTGACTGAGCTGGGTGTCAGTGCTGCTAACCCCTGCATTGCTCAAGGGTCAATTATGCAGTCAGAGAATACAGTATTCTGCCAGGCGTTGTGCCCATGCCTGTAATTCTAGCACTTTGGGAGGCTGACTTGGGAGGATCGCTTGAGGCCAGGAGTTTGAGACCAGCCTAAGCAAGAGTGAGACCTCCTCTCTACAAAAAATGGGAAAATTAGCCAGGAATGGTGGCACGTGCCTGTAGTCCCAGCTACTCAGGAGGCTGAGGCAGAAGGATCACTTGATCCCAGGAGTTTGAAGTTGCAGTGAGCTATGATGACCCCACTGCACTTTAGCCCAGGGCACAGGGTAAGACCCTGTGTCAAAAAAAAAAAAAAAAAAAGTACAGTATTCCTCTAGGAAGAAAACAGTAAAGAGCTGGAAAGTGAAAAATAATCCTTTTATATTTCTTTCAAAATTAATATTTATACCTTATTTGTAAGTGCTAAAATTTTTTGACAGGCTAAATGTTCAGAAAGTCTGCATTGTTTCATGACTAAGTGATCTGCTGCTATATGGCACATATTCCACTTTTCTCAAAAAGGGAAAGGTGACTCAAAATCTTGCTGATCATGAGAAATTTTCTTTGAAAGCAAGGTCCAGGACAATAATGACCATGTCCATTCAGCATTATGTCCTATTCTATTGACAGCACATTACTGTAACTGGTTATTTTATGATGGCCTCCAGTCATTGTAGACAGGTTGTGCTTGCCATGCTCTATTTAGAACAGCTATATTTAGAAATACTTACCAAGGCCAGTTAATATAGAAAAAAGGTGCTGATTCTTGAGGTTAAATACTTAGCTATTTGTAATCTTGGAAATTTTATTACAGTATAGAAAATTCTAAATTGTGATAAAAAACCAAATAAAACTATTTACTTTAGAATTTAAGGTAAGAAATACAAGCATTTATTTATGGTAGATATTAATTTGGATTTAAAAAGAAGTGAAACAATCAGTGATGGTGGGACTTGAACTGAGTTTGAAGGAGTTTACAGAGTTTATACACGGAGGAAAATAAATTCACTGAACACAGATCCAGTTTCTCCCATAGTTTTCCCATTTAATTTCCTTTAATTCTAATATAGTTAATTTTAATTTTAACTTGCAGATTATGAAAATGATATTACAAAGTTTTAAGATTTTCAAAGTATATATAATTTAGGCTGACTGCAAAAAGAGTGTGTGTGCATGTGTGTGTGTATATATATATTGCTATTTGAAGCTCAAAATAAGTAAAATATTATGAGATAATGTTTAGGTGTGGGAATGTATGTGATACTTGTGCAGACATGACTAGAGAGGATGGTACTTATTAGGGGTATAGTATAATCTTTAATGATTTGGAAGGATTCTGGAAATACCTAATAAACATTAAGATTTCTAGAAAACAATCTTTTCCAGGATGGTGAGGATCCAAGAAAATGAGAATTTATCTCTTTAATCTCTTACCATAATTAATGCTCTCTAATGAAAATGGCATGTCCCTACTTTGCTCTCCCAGGACTACACAGATGTTTTAACAGGGGTAAAGTGCAGCAATGAGGACTAATACCTAAAAACTCAAGAAGATAAATGTCCCATGGTGTGACATTTTTCTTCTCTTCTGCTCTTGTGATGGAGTGGAGACATCTATAGGAAAACACATGGCAATTTCTTTGATATTGATGACATATGGACAAGATTCTCTCGTATCAAGCTTTGGGTGTACAGAGAACCGTTTCAAAAACCCATTGTCACTCCCGGTTGATTCACTGGAAAAATGCCAAAGGAATGGCCAGCCAATCATCCAAGAGAAAAGCACTTACTAGTAGATAGTAGCAGATAACTTTCTCACCCAAGGAGAAAAAGATTCCCTACCTCCTCTCTCCTGACCTTCACTGTGCAAGCCCATGAGCCTGTGACACTAAGAATGACACTCAGTCACCAGGTACACCATTGGTCATTTTTAAAAAATCTATTTTTCTTTCATTAAAGCTCTTAAACAAATGCTGTATTGAGTAGTTATAGAAGGAAGAACCCCACTCTGAAATGGTTTCCCAGGCTCCATGATGTATGGATACCCATGCTAGAGCATGCATAAAGAATTGTTCTGGGTATGAGAAATCTATCAAATCTATATAAAATTAGATAGCTAGAGTGGAACCACACTGGTGAGTAGACTATACAGATGAGGAGCATAGCATTAATATAAGTAGAAAAAACTCTTGCTTATTATGCAGTTATGGGCATATTAGTCTAGTAAAAAAAAGCTTATTAAAATGGTTACTTTTTATTGATAATTTTCAATATATAAAATAAAACAGCAGAGATATTAAGACATCTTTTACAATGGAGAGGTTCAAGGTTCATTTGATGTGTATACAACTATGTGGTGTATATATGTCCCTATCAGAAATAGATTCTGTGAAAAGAAGTACATTCTTCACTTCCAACATGGTCACTCCTGAGTATGATTTCCTGATATTCTCTGAGAGCAGTGGCCAGAATTAGATACTAATACTCACTTTTGACAACAACAGGGTTTTTGAATCATTTCCTGCCTCCATCAGTGACCAGCAAGCAGTCAGCACATTGAGAGTACCAGTTAGTGCACAAGCAGGAGAAAATGCCTCTGAAGCTCTTGTCATGCTCTCTTCCTTGGTAGAGAATCTGGGTTCATTGCCAGGGAGGAAGACAGAGGTTTTTGCACTCAGTGCTAGTGACCAAATTGATCCTTTAAAGGATGTGCATTTTAGATAAGATTCTGGTCTGTCATTGGCTGAGAAGTCCTGTAAAACAACCAATTTCTATCAACATAAATGTTTGAAGGGGAAAATCAAGATTTCAAGCAAAGTAATTTTTAGCCAATTAATTTTACTTATATTTAATTAATTTATTGCACATTTACTGAAATCCATTTAGACTTCAGACTTAAAAATGGAGGTGGGGACAGAAAAACCATACTGCCTTCAAGGAGCTTATGATATATAATAGGATATACGATATACTTATATAAATATATATAAACATATATGAGTATATATATGAGATACACAAACACACAATAAAAAATATATAAATGAGGACATGGTATGTTGTGAGAGTACATTTAGGAAACACATCCAACCTATACTATGGATATCTGGGAAGTATCCACATCTGTGAGTTCCGCATCCATGAATTCAACCAATCATGGATCAAAAATATTAAAAAAAGTTGTGTCTGTACTGAATGTGTATTTGCATTTTATACATTGCTATTCCCTAAACGATATATTTAACAATATAACAACAATTTACATAGCATTTATATTGTATTAGGCATTATAAGTAATCTAGAGATGAGTTAAATTATACAGAGGATGTGTATAGGTTATATGCAAATACTACATTATTTTCTATCAAAGACTTGAGTGTCCACAGATTTTCATGTCCAAAGGAGGTCCTGGAAACCATATCCCACAGATGCCAAGGGATGACTAGTTCCACAGAAAATGAGGGTAGCCCTTACTATTTATCTTTACAATGAAAGGATCTCAAAGTTCAGAAAGTAAGCAGTTTTCCCCCTCTTTTTTATAAGAAACATTACTCCTCGTTTAACACTAACACCTGATGTTAATGGCAACCTGACTTCAGTGCAAATCTACTCCTCCTAGCAGACATGATAAGTCAACATGCACGGCAGGCAAGGCTTTTAGAGAGTGCTCTCAGAGTCTAAAAAGAATGAGAAACACTTCAGTAAATAGCTCCACACAAGTCACATGATACCATTTGGTATCTTAACTTTTGTTCAACAGCCGAGTTTGAACCCATGCAACATGAACAGATTTAATTGTTTTAGTGAATAAAAGCCTCCTTCTTCCTAAGATTAGGGCTTATGCTTCAATATTTGTTTAAAAAATTGCATAGTTTATTGCACGATGGTGAATTATCAGGGAGAAATAATTTCCAGTAAATCCGAAATGAATAGTTCAGTCACTTTAAAACAATGACTCTTGGAATAAGAATTAGTGGGACATTGACAGTATAAAATGACTTCTAACTAAGAACTGGAATTTGGAGATGGTGTGATAAAAAAATACATCCACTTTGCTATGGTTTGAATGTGTCCCCCAAAGTTCATATATTAGAAACTTAATCCCCAACTAGACTATGTTAAGAAGTAGGACCTTTAAGAGGTGATTAGACCATGAGGTTTCTATCCTCATAAATGGATTAATTGCATTGTTATGGGAGTGGGTTCCTTATAAAAGGAAGAGTTTATCCTCCTCCTGCTCTCTCTCACCCTCTCTTTGCACCATGAGGTAAGGCAGCAGGAAGCCCTTTGCCAGATGATGGCCCCCTGATTTTGGACCTCCAGCCTCCAGAACCATAATGTACAGCCAATAAATTTCTGTTCATTATATAACAAATTACCCAGTCTGTGGTATTCTGTTATAGCAGCACAAAATGAACTGAATAAGAAATATATTTATAGAAAATGAATGAAAACTATTCTGAATTTAAACCATTATAAGTTTTACAAAATAAATATTTGTTGCTAAGTTTTTTCAGTTCCCCATTTCTGTTCAAGAATGGAAATCGTGACGAATTTCTGGCAGCCAAAACAAGCAAAGCTTCGGTGGGGGTGAATGGAAAGAAAGAAAATATTAATCTAAGCAAAGAAAAAGCTCTTAACTGTCCAAGATTTATGCCCCCATTCCTGTGGTATCTAGCTTCTGTCAGCACAGAAAGTTCTTAGTTGCTATGATATCCCTGGGGTGGTACTTCATCATGTCACTTATGCGACAAAAGAAATGTACAATTTATGTGAACCAGGAACAAAGGACTTTTCAAAAGATGATTTTATCAAGCCTTTCCCTTCAGGCACATAAGGTAGAATCACTCTACATCATGGATGAGTAAACTGAGGGCACTCAGGAATTAAATTATTTTCCTTTTTTTGCACTTATATGTTCCTTTAAGACTGCCAGTATAAGGATAATTGGGGACCTCTTCATCTCATGTCCTATGATCTCTCTATAGAACTAGTAAGAAAAAGACCTGAGACTTTTTGCCAGAGGGAAAAGGGAATGAGCAAGATGAGTCTTTTTTCATCTTAAAACCGTAGCCCGGCTCAAAAGGCTACCTACTGCGGTGGAAAAGTTATTTGTCATTGTTACCCAAAATGTGTTCTGCAGAACAATAATCACACACACACACACACACAGGACCTCTACTGTCAAACATGCTTGGACAACAACACATACTACGTTTCCTGAATATTCATTCTGAATATTAACATATTAAAGATGCAGACAAAACATATTTTCTTATGTGATTCAGGATTTTTTCAGTTTTACATGTGAGACTCAATGCAGCATTCATGTAAATTAAGGTGGTGATTTTTCCTTCCTATGAGTTGTGCAATAACAGCATTCATCTCTTTACTCTCAGATCAATTCCTATGCATTTTATATTTTTAAATTGAATGTGGGCATAAAGGTAAGGCTGTCATGATACAGAGTTTTATAGAGTCAACCTCTATTTTCTTACTGAATGGTAAATTCACAAATTTAATAGATAGAAAAATATGTATGCATTTCTAATACGATACCTATAACCAAATGGAAACACTCTAAGGTTCACTCCTAACTGAAGTTCTCTGAACCAATAAAATTATTTTCCAATTTAATAGCTCAAGCTACCCAATTATTAACCTGGCATTGGCAGATAGATGGCAATTTATATAGGGAATAAGAAGCAGATCATTTCTGCTTGTTAGGCTTCAATTCCTGCCTGGATGTGTTAAATCCCAAGAAAATGCAGTAGTGCTCAAATATGCATTTTGTAAACTTTCACCCGATTCCCTGTGGGTTCAGGTATTTATTACTGCTACAATGTGTACTTAGTTATTAGAATAAAATAATTGATTGAGGTATTAAATATATTGAACATTTGCTATTGCTAAGGCTATTAGTACGCATATAAACAAAAGGAAATATAATCTTGCGCATTATTTTTCTAACCTCTATAACCAAAGAAACACACTGTTAGTTCAGTAGGTGTGAAATTCCACTTTAGGTACAAGCTACTTTAATTTCACAGTTGAATCGTAGAGTTGTCAGAGAGCCCTACTGAGTAAATTTTGCATTTGCATGCATTCAGGATCATTACTAAATGTGATCAAAATGAGATTCGACACCTCCATTTATTTGTTGTCAGGGAGTGGGTTTTAAATTTTAACAAACTCTAATTGTGCTTATTCCATGAGCAAGCTGGGGTGATTTCAGCCCTGTCGTGACTTGTCATAACAAAATTTCCACTTCTAAAACACCATCTTTCAATAATTCTACCCTTTGATCAGATTTCTGACTCTATTCTGACACAGATACTGAATTTATAGCATGCCATATAAATACACAGGATACAGTTTTATCTTTTCATGTGATTTCTCTCTGAAAAGGTAATAATATTTTTCCCCACTGGAGTATGCATAAAATTCTCATTCAAAAATGAATTTTAATATCAACTTCCAGGAATATAGAACACAATTTAAGGAAAGTTTTTACTCTGTGGTCATAAATTCTGTTCATATTATTACAGATATGTATCAGATATGTTCCAAATATCATCTCTAAGAACAGTATAAATGATTATGTAAACAAGATTTTTAATAAGAAAGTAACTATTATCAAAATTTTATTAAAACCTACACCATTACTAAATACCACAAGATTTTAAATGGTAGTTTCCTTTTGAGTGTTAAAAAAATTAAAGAACTCCAACTTCCTAATAATATATATGGTCAACCTAATTTTATATAATATTAATTACAACGAAGATTTTAAATAATGCAGAATACATCTGTGATGGGTGGAGTCAACACAGAAATACTGATGATTGCTACTTTCTCTGTGTTGAAGAGGGCCAAGACTATTGCTTTCTGGCTATTTTCATATAAATTAGTTCTTACTTCATGCAATTACAAAACAAAACAAAAACATGGACTAACTTTCCATCACTCATGATGAAGTTTTATGTGGAACTGATAAACAAACAGTAAACAGATAAGTAAGAAATTAATAAATTCATTATCTTTTAGCATTTTGGAGGCATAGAAGAATAATATTAATGGCTGCATGCAATTTCTTATGAACAGATTTTACGATAAGCTCATTCTGTCTTGGTACTTTTTTGAAATAATCTAAGATATCATTAACTCAAAATGTTTCAATACATAGATTTAATTTCAAATAAATTTTGTATCCCATATGTATGTATTAGTTTTATGCAACTTCATGATACTGAGGTAGCTACCATAGGACTTAGAAAAGGGAATAAGACTGAAACTTAAAGAGCTTATAGTTCTAATTTATCAATGTTGAAACTATAATTCCTTCTAAATAATATAATGTTAAGTATCATAAGCAATGCACAAATAAAATATTTTGGAACCACAGAAAAAGAAATATTGCTACCTGGTTGTGGCAACGCAAGAAAGATTGGAAAAAAAGTGAATATTTAAGTAGTGTATTAAAGGACAGTTAAAATTTATACATAAAGAAATGTAAATGTACAGAAGGGGGTCCCAGAAAGTGGAAGTAGTATTGGCAAAATCATGGAAACAGAAAGACATGGCACACATATGAGTAATCATATATGTCTAAAACTTGAGATGTGTAGTAAGGGATAAATTTAAAAAGATAGTTGAGCAAGACCCTGGAAAAAAGGAATGACAAAGTAAGGAGACTCAAATTATCCATAAGGCCAAATAGCTGAAAAAGGAAAGAGTTGAGGAGGCTGTCTGACACAGCCCAAAGAGCACTGCACTTGGAGTCAGAAGATGTGCACTTCAATGGTACGGACAAGTCCCTTAAACTTTTGAACCTCACTCACTGTTCTGATCTGTAAAGTAGAGCAATCAATACCTAACTCAGAACTCACTGTGAAAAATAACTGAGAGAATAAAGATTGGCGATTCTAACAACGAACATGACACACAGAGGATAAAAATATTTTTTGAAAATGCCTAAAAACATAGCCCCAGAACAACTAAACTGGCCTAATACATGAAATTGTTGAATTTAGGTAGAGAACAATGTTAAGGTAAATTGGTTCTAAGCTTTGCAGTGACAATGGGGAAAGAAAATAAAAACACTAATATTGAGTATCTATAAAGACTTTTAGCCATATAGTTTCATGTGCAGTTTTAAGAGAGGTAACCTGTTACTAATTATATTTAATATATTGTTATTTGCCATGATTTATACAATTTAAAAATATAAACTAAACTATGTTTGAGATTACACTTTATATCATTTGGTCCAGTCTCAGATTGCTTGCTGAGCTCATAATCTTAATTGAGAAAAATAGCAAGGTTTGCCATATTCTTGATGACCTTGGCCAAAGCTCTTTGAACTGCAAAGGCAAAACTGACACCTAGAACTGAAACTACAGGAAGGATATGGTTAATTAAAATACTCACACTATTTCCATTAATTTTCAATGTGCTATATAGATTATGTTAGCTGGTATGGGGAGAAGAAACAGGAAGACAAAGAGAAAGAAGTGAAGGGAAAGTTGCTGATTTACATAGAGCAGTAGATTACAGATGAATGAAATTCTGGTAGTGAGACAAACTGACTGCCAAAGCTGTGTTGGACCCAGACAGATCTCCTAACTTCTGAACTGCATTTTCGGGAGATAAGTCTGTGACCAGTAAGAACTGAGATTCCTGCCTTGTTAGGGAGCTTTTCCTAGTTTTTTGTGAGGCTTTGTTACACAGTTAAGATTCCTGCCTTTATTTGCCATGGTTTCCTTTTCAGTAAAATCTTAAAGATTTTATATCAAACCTGAATTATTTCCTTAGCAAAAGAGCCTAACCAAGAGTAAAATTGTAACTCTCTCAGCTAAATTCATTCTAATATGCTATCTTGAGTGACAGCATGATGATGTTAGAGCTAATATACCAGGAATTGCATATGTCCTGCAATTTATCTGATCAAGGGGTATATCCAGTGAAGTGTGTCATGCATGCTAATGTGAGTTGCCATGTGTGTTGAAGCAGATCACAATATATGGTTTCTTTGTTATATAATTCTCTAGAATTAATCCAGTTATTCAGTGGATTCATGCAAGAGAGTGTATTCTAAATTTACTTTCATAAAATTACATCTCAAGTAAGAATGACTTTAGTAATAGTAATCTATACCTGTAAAGTTTTTCCTTTTATTCCTTGAATGTATAAAATTACAAGACTTCAGTTCTTAGAGATATTTTTAAATATCACATTTCACCAAATCTAAGGTATCACAATTTATAAGATACATTATTTTGCGCATGTCCTCTGACAAACAAAAATGCCAGCTATGATTGTAAATGTCATCTGATTTTAGAAATATTAATACTTAAAAAAGGTATATTTTAGAATTGTTGAAAAGTGTGTAAATTAATCATCTACTTTTTCAACCTTTTTATTTTGCTGCTGATAAAAAATGACCAGCATAAAGAATGAACTGGTTTGCTTGTTGTTGGTAATTGGAATTTAAACTTGAGTTTCCTGAAGTATAATCCAATTGATTTCCACCCATCATATTGCAGAAAATTCTATGTAATCCACAAAGTCAAAAAAGAAGACAATTGTTTTTATAATTTACTCCAATAAATTATCTATATTCATCCATTCATTCATGCATTTTTAGGGAATGAGGAAAGTTCCTATACTTGAGTTGAAGCTATTTTATTTCGTGCTTAAAATTATAAAAAGAAACTTAAAACTTTATAAAATTTTTCCCTGTCTTGACACCCATCATTATGTCTGTGTGATATCAAAAATCTTGATCAAGTAATTTCAGCTTCAACTCTAATTAAAAAGAAAGAATAAGTAGCAAATAAACACTAAATTCAGTAAGAATTTAGCTTGAAAAAATAAAAAGATAACACTTAATAATGTTAGAAGATATTTAATCAAATGGAGCAACTCAATTTTCAAACAGTATCTTTGCATACATTTGTCAAACTATTTGATGATCCTTTTGACTAATGTTTAATTAGTCTACTGTCTAATTTATTTATCTGCATAAATATAGAGAAAATGATGTAGATTTTAAAAACGTAAGCTTGACAATCGTCTTAATTTACTTCATTTCAAATTTCTTATTAGATATGAATTTGTGACTATAAAAAATCTTAAGATACATAATTAAAAAAGGATAATTTTTATTGCAGCTGTTTCTGTATTTTCCATTAGATTTAGAAATACAGTATTTTTTTCTATGAAAAGTTGCTATCCAGAGCCCCCAAGCCAGTGGCAGCATGACAAATGGGGAAAAGATATGCATGTTTGTTAAATATCATGTTTAATAAGTAGTCTATGGGGCTCATGCTTTTAATCTATAAAGTTTAACAGACCTTGAGTGCTTCATTCAAGCATCCAATCAATGTTTGTTTCATTGTTATATAGTTATTGTGTAATAATGAGGCTGAATAGGAAAGCCTGTCAAATTTGAACAGTATTTTAGTGAAGTTGCAGCTAATGCATTCTAGTACAGTTGACCCTTGAACAACAGGGGTTTGAACTGCACATGTCCACTTATACACAGATTTTTTTTCTATAAAAGTTACACTGAGTGTGCCTGTCTCTCCTACCTCCCCTTCCACCTTCTCCAGCTTGGATTTTTTTCCTCCTCTGCCACCCCTGAGACAGCAACACTAACCCCTCCTCTTCTTCCTCTTCCTCAGCCTACTCAACGGGAAGATGATGAGGATGAAGACCTGTACGATTATTAACTTCCACTTAATGAATAATAAATATATTTCCTCTTTCTTCTGATTTTCTTAATAGCATTTTCTTTCCTATAGCTTACTTTATTGCAAGAATACAGTATATAATACATATAACATACAAAATATGTGTTAGTTGGCTGTTTATGTTATTGATAAGTATTCCAAGCAACAGTAGGCTATCAATAATTAAGTTTTGGGGGAGTCAAAAGTTGTATAAAGATTTTTGACTGTGCAGGGCATGAGCACCCCTAATCCCTTCATTGTTCAACGGTCAACTGTATTAACTTTAAGTAAATTGGTGCTTGGAAATAAAGTTGGATTTTAAGATCCGAACTACATTAAGTATATTAAACTAACATTGATTGTCTTCTGTTGTAAATATTGTTTTGGGTTAAACTAAAACAGTATAATATAATTACTTAAATATTATTTTAAAATAAAATTAATCACAGTAGCATTGTATGTGCAGAAAAAAATCACATAGTAATTTTTAAAATATAACTAAATAATTTATATTTATGAATAGTTTTCTTCTTAAGTGAAACATTTACTTGGAACACAGCATAGGAACTTGAATTTCAACCATAGATTATTAATATAACTGTTTAATTAAATAAGTAGCAGGCCATTGGCCTAAGGCTATCTCGTACTTTGAGTTCCTACATAACAAACCTAACTTAGTAGGTAAATAAACTACAGTCTAACTTAGAAGTATATTTTTGTAACAGATAGTTGAGTTTTGGCTAATCACAGGCAGCCAACTGATGAGCACATACCAAAATAAGGCAAATGCCTCATCACATCGTGCTCAAATAAGGCAAATATGTAGTACACAATCAGGCGATTTGTCTACTTTGCTTCTATGTTCAGCCTGTAAAAGCCCACTGCCTATCCTACAAAGTGGATCTCTCTGAATCTCATCTGGTTCTGAGTGCTGCGTGATTCATGAATTGTTCTTTGCTCTGATAAACTCTGCTAGATCCAATTTGTCTGAGGTTTCTTTTTAACATACCTGCTGGTCATATTATATTATAAATATTAGCATGCCAAAGAATTTTAATATATCTTCTATGAAAACTCACTATAGGGAAGATAGAAGAAGTTAAATGCTCTTAGACTATGATTCAGAAGACTTAAGGTAATCCATGCTATACAACATCTGTGATCTATAATTCCGAGGTAGTAACACTTGTTCCTTCTATTTCAGAAGTTTTGTGAAAATCAAAAGGGCAATATTTATGGCTTCACCATAAACAGAGTTCCCAGTGGAGACCTTTGTCTATTGAAAGCTTTACAAATATTTGATAACAAAATTAAAATATTTCACATAAATAATTTGATAGGTCAAAATGTACACTAATATTAGTTACTCTAAGACACTCATGGAAGAATACACTTTCTTTACCTATGTCAAATAAAAGGATACTGATCTTTTCAGCAAAAGCAAGCAGTTTTATCTTTTGATGTTTTTATTAATACCTGCTTATGCCAGGTGATTGATAGAGACTTTCTGTAGCAGTAAGAAACAAATGCCAAGACTCATTACAGATGTCTGCCACAGATGCATTAGTTGGGTAGCGGCAGTGCATCAGCCATCCTAGATCTAGTGCCCACTTAATCGTCACACCATGGATCTCATGGAGTTAGGACTTAAAATTATAAACATCACATTTAGTCTGTCATCATCAGCAAGAAATGCAGCAAAAATATCATGTCTATAATGTGTCTTTTGTAAAGCAAAAATGTACAAAGAAAAGAAAAAGCAAATGTTTCATCATGTCAATTTTAACAAATGAATACTAGCTTACTAAGTTAGCATGTATTGAAAAAATGTCAAGAATTATTATGATATATAAATTATTCACTGTCTTTGCTTTGTGCTCTCAAATGCATTCAACATTTTTCAGCAATGACTTTCAGTATGTTTTTTTTTTTTTCAACTGATAATTGACTAATAGCAGGTTTTTTGTGAGGGAACAGTATGTCTCATTTAGTTACCATGAAAGCTTTCTTTGAATGATTTCTAGACTTTGCAACACGGCTACAGTCCTCTTATCAATATTCATAAGATTGCTCCACCAGGGAAGGAAACACAAACCTTCTTTCCATCGATTCCTTGGTTTGGCTTTTTAATTCCCCCTGAGCCTTTCTACTAAAATACTGTCTCATTTAGAAGTTAAACATGGCCCTTGCCCTCAAGTAGTTTTGAACCAGTAAGAAAGTAGATTTTGAGCAGATAAACAGATTTCAGATTATTAAATTTAGTGATATTGCCTCCCAAAAGGAGTTAGAATGATGCTGGGAGTAAGATTTTCTGCAGTAAGAAATGTCAAAGCCAAGTCTTGTGACGTTTGCGGCATGGGTAAGGTGTTCTAGGCAGACTATAAACATATGTGAAGCCCTGAAAACTGAGACACATAAAGTTGGATCTGAGTGCTTTCACCAAGGTGCTGCTGTTCAAACTTGGATTGAGGAGCAAAAGTGAAAGGTGGGATGTGGACTTACGCATGGACCACATCATAAGACGCATTGGATGTCACGCTGCGGATTGTATAGACATTTTATCTCTGAGACTCTGGAAAGCTATTAAGTCTTTTTAAACAGGGACATAACTTGGTCAGATTTATAGTTTTAGAAGATTAACTGTGATGTTGTCTGGAGGATGAGTTGAAGTTAAAGATAATGGATGGTAAGTTGCTGCATCTTCCAACTGAGAAATTGTGGAAGAGTAAAGCAAATTAACATCACGATGGACAAAATGAATCGGACAGATTACCACTATGTTCAACAACAGCAAGATGAAGACTGCAGTGTAGATGCACAATACCAATTACTGGGTTTAGAAGAATTCTATGTGTACCTAATAGACATAAAATGCCTGTGTTGAGACAAAATAGGAGTTAGGAGAGATAGCACCAGAATGATTCCTGCCATCTTATAGTTATTTGCTCTTCTCCTGAGGACAAATGTCACTTCTGTATGATTAAAATTAATAACCCCAAAGTGACAAATGACAACTGGTTTTACTTTTTTTTTTTTTGAGACAAGGTCTCACTCTGTCACCCCTGAGTAGAGTGCAATGGCATCACTGTAGCTCACTGCAACCTCACACTCCTGGGCTCAAGGGATTCTCCTGCCTCAGCCTCCCAAGTCGCTGGGACTATAGATGTGCACAATGATGCCTGGCTAATTTTTCTGTTTTTAGTAAAGATGGGGGGTCTCACTCTTCCTTAGGCTGGTCTTGAACTCCTGAGCTCAAGTAATCATCCCACCTTGGCCTCCCAGAGTGCTAGGGTTACAGGTGTGAGCCACTGTGCCTGGTCTGGTTTCACTTCTTAACTTTCCACTCTAGCACTTTATACATGTAACCTTCATGGATTAACTCAGCAACTAGTCTTTATTTTTTTGACAAATGGCTACTTTTTGTTCAACAACAAAGGTTAGAGGCCAAAATGTTCTATATGTATATAGTCTATGAATTATGTCATGCACTACTGTTGTGAAGCTATCACTTAACTCTAAGTAAAAGTTACTTTGCCTACTTTCTTTTTCCTAAAGTCATTCCTATCTTTAATATGGCAAACACTATGCGTGCACACACACACATAAACACATTAAGAAGAAAGAAGAAAGAAAAAGTAACATAGAAAAAGAAATAGTACAGCAGAAAACACAAATATTGAATATTGAGTATTATTTCTGTGTACATATCATTGGAACATCATCTTCCAAAGAGTATTATTACATTCTCTATCCTGATGTTCAAGCAAGATTTAGGTTGAAATATGTGCAAGAAAATAAATTTAAGACTAGATGAATTCTTTTCTGAGTTGAGGGATGAATATATTCAACTCATATTCAGTTTAAATAAATAGTAATGAGATGCAACCAAAATAAATAGTCATTTAATGAAAACAACAACATGCTGTTTCAACATATTACTAAATGGGTCATTTTTAACTGGCCAAATTTATTTATCATCGTTTTTCTCCATATAATTTGGTAATTTAACATCCCACATTTTCATTGATGTTTTTATACTAATACAAAGTGATATTCATTCAAAAACGAAACCAAGCAAAAATAAAACCTCTAGTGGATTTTTCCCTCTCAGTGTACCCCAAATAACTTATTTTTTATACAAATATCTGAAGTAAATTGATCATAAGAGAAGTGAAGAGACCTTGACATATTTAAAGAAATTCAGTTTAAAAATAACAAAGTTATAAAAATGTATGTGATTTCATTCCCGGTATCCAGTTGATTTCATTGGTATGTGGTATCTAGTATTTCAGACACTTTTCCTGGGAATGCACATATGACTAGAGTAAAATATTCTATTTACTGTCAAAGTGTGCTCATCTATGAGTAAAAATATTGTGCATGGACTCTTCATGTGCTTTCCTTTTTTGGCATTGCTTGTTTTATTCTATTGTAATTCCCTTCTACTTGGAGCACACAAAGTATTTTATATTTTGAAAAGTATAAAATAAGTTAAATAAAATTGACATTATGGATGAAGTTTCATAAAAATAATGTAGATAATTAGATCATGGCTTATTAAAGAGACAACCATCAACTATAAAGGGTGTGATCTAATCAGAAACATACCCAAAAACCAAGTCTGTCAATTTATGCCTACTGTCCCACTTTCTCTTTAGGCTTTATTGTTATCACTTTGTTTCTAGTAATTTATTTTTTTATATTGAACAGTTATTTTGGTGATAAATGTGCTTATGTCACATGGCTGTTTACAATACTCATTCAGAAAAATAGCAATGTTGGACATATATGCTCTACAAACATAACACAAACTAATGAATAAAGGAGAAAAATAGCCATACTCATCATTAATAATCTATGAAAATATCTGAGAAGAAAGAAATTATTTGTAGTTTGGAGCTTGACTATAAAACCCACAATATCAATGGTAGAAAATGTAATAATCTTTTTTATGTTATAAAATTATTTGAATTTTCTATCTTGCATAATATGTCAGGGAGTTAAACTTAGACTATTTTACACAAAATATCTCACATAAAAGTAAAACATGAGAGTTAAGCTTGCATACAGTATAAAAAATTAGAACTTAAAGTGATTTAGTAACATTTATTATTTTTTCCTGCCATGAACAGTAGTTGAAATATTTATATTCTAGTTATAAAATGCCTAAAAATGGGACTAGTTTTATTTTTATATGACAAAATTTTTCATTAAGATTTAGTTTGTAGAAATTGATTCCATAATATAGATCTTAGGAATTTAATATTAAGATTTAAAATCAAAATTACATGGTGGCCTTTTTATAAATAAATGGTAAAATGAAAAAAAAATCATAATGAAATGTGGATTAGAGTTTGGAAATACCACAATTCCAAGATGAATACATGTTTAGGTGGAAAATTAATATTGTGTACAATTAGAAAATCCAGGTTGAACAACCACAAAGAATAAAGCATATTTTATATCTATATCTATTCAGGTAAAGAAAATTATATTTTTGTGCAGTTTTTCATGTGAAAAAAGCATAATTCTAATGGAACTCCAAGCTTTTTGAGGTGCACTGATTCTGTCAAATATCCATTTACTACTGAAGAGTATAGGCCAGCTATGGTTTAGCACGAATCGGCAGACTTTCAGTGCTGAGCATGGTTCACTGCACTGCATGATACTGTACCTATTTCAGGAAACAGTAATCATATGTCAACCTGTGATCTACTGCTGTGTTGTGCTACTGGTTTCATAAATAAAGTTGAGAGGTCATTTCCACCATAAATTTCTGTTTGTCAGAAATTTTTAGTCAAAAGAAAGTATGTAATGGAATATGGAAGGCCAAAGTCAAACACTAATTTATCCACAAGGAGATCTATATATTTAATGCCAGTAAATTTAATTGTGATATTTACAAAAATTGTCCAATTATTTATATTGTAATTTTGTGAATTTATAATACACCCTTTCAGAGTAAGTATATTAAGATGACTTTGCAAGAAAGTTTTTAAATCTTTTTTAAAGTCTGGTATTTTGTATGGGAGAGCTTATTAACTAAAACTATATTGTCAAAGACTTGATATATTAATACTGATATATTAGTAAACTATTTAAATACTTCATGCTTTTGAATTTAACAATTAAAGGAACTTATCAAATAATATTAGTTTTGTATATAGAAAAAAGTATGTCTTGATAATGTTTCTGATTACAAGCAAAGCCTATGAGATATAATTCTTTTGATTACCCAGCATGTGTTTACTTCAAGTTTTTCAGTACCTTTTTAATGGTAAAAGGGAGCAGTCAAGTAAACTGTTAGCATGTAGATTTCAATTCAAATTGCTAAAAAGAGCTATCATGTGAATACGAACTTATTTAATCATGGGGTTGGTATAAACCATTACAAAATACATTACAGGAAAGTACTGAAAAATACAAGTTTCAAATTCTAGAGTCTAGCTTATAAAGATATTGGTTTAGAATCATTGTCATCAGTAGAAAAGAGCATGGTGTATACATCTCATTCTCTACCAACAAGAAGGGGAAGCTTGTGAGGTACATTATGTTCAATGGATTGAAGCACAATCCTGACTATCAGATAGAACTGTTTGCATTTGGCCATTCCTTTTTTCTTCATGTGACCTTGGCAAGTGACATATTGTTTGTCTCAGATTCTTCAGCTGCAAAATTAAGAAAATAATACATAGAAGAATTTTGAAAATTAAAGTGATTGTGTATATAAGATTACTATTGGAATGCATATTAAGCAATTAAATAGTTCCTAAAATGAAATTTTTAAGATGAAGTGTAGGTTGGCAAACCCACATTTGCCCAAATTTGCTTCTTTCCTTTAGGAATAACTCTTAGAGAATAAATCTTGAAGGCATTTCCTTATCGAAGACCAGATAGTAAAATGAATATTACAAACAGGAAAGAAACCTCAAAGATAAAGTTGGATTCAGGAGACTTGAAAGCTGATTGTAGTCTCTGCTCAGTTACGTATATGTGACATCAGTTAAGAAGTCCTGAAGGACTGGCCAATAGTAGGGTCCTGGTCAGGGCTTCAGATAATGCTAGTAAGTTTTGAACTTTTTGATTATAAGGACACTTTTTAACATAAAAATATTTTGCAGGCCCTCTTCTGTGTTGAAAAATTGATGCTTTTAGTATCCATCAATTGAGAAAATTTAAAACATTTATTTCCTAAGAATTTAATTGCCCTTTTAAATAAATATACATTAACATATGATGTATTCACGTATTTATCATTTAGCCTAAATCCAATGTTTGGTGTTCACATGGAGCCAGAAATCTATTTAGTTAACAACATGGTCCCCTTCCTGGTGGAACCTTTTGCATTTCCCTACCAGCAAGCGTATAACTACTTGTCTCTTGGTTTCATTTAAGTAAAGAAGAATCCTGGGGTATTAAAAGTATTTAAAGCGTGTAGAACACTATTTGATTCTGAATTTACTTTGGAATAAGAAAAAGAGTTGAATAACAAGGCTGGGCCAAAAACAACGTTTCTCTTCTGCAAGATCATCATGAAAAACTTAATAAGGTTAGTGCATTCAATTTAGATCATATTGTTGCCCACTATCACTTAAGCTTACCTGTAATAATGTAGTATCATGTGTCTCACAGTAGACTTCAGCAACCATAGGCTTGGAAAAAAATTTTTAACAGATAAAGAGGAAAGTTAAAGTATAATTTGTATTTTTAAGTTAAGCTTTATTGGTTTTAATATTAAAACTAATCTAATAAATATATTTGCCGGATCTGGATTTAATGAACTATAATAAATCAAACACTATTTGGTTTAAACAGATTGACAGTGACCTGAAAAATCTATAGGAAAAACCATCAGCAAAACCATCAGCAAAGAGGAACTTTTAAATTTAGATGGTGCAAAACTGGGGAGAGGGAGTACCACTGTTATAACTGGAGCATATTCATTTTCTCATTGAGTATTTTAAAAGACAGGTACACAAACTCAATCATGCAGGAGTATTTAAAAGACAATATAAAACAGTAACATACATATCTTGTTAGAGTCTCCTAAAATGCAGATCATATTCCATTTTACTCAACAGAAGCTGAAATACTATATTTTTGTTGTCTATTCACACATGTCCAATATTTACATCTCCTCCTGGTATCAATTATCCATTTTGTTCACTACCCAAAAGATTCCAGCTGATACAGTATTGTCACCTATTGTCTCTTTTTTCTTGTCACCAATTTAGAAGGTTTGAATATTATAAAAAAAGAGAACTGTCCCCATTTGATATTTTCTGCAAATACGAAGGGCCATTGAACAATGTGATTTTAACTGATATTCTTTCCAATTTAAAATATAATGACAAACTAAAGTGGTTATTTTGCTTCTGCCATGACTTAAATACTTTTCATTAGTCCATGAATTATTATAAATTTGTGAGAAGCTAGAGAGGAGATATTTGTTGTGCCTCCCCCTAAGATGTTTCATTCAGACTTTTAAAGTTAAGACATTGACCAAATTTAATGTTCTAGAAAAGTGTGGTTTTGATCCATACCAAACGTAGATATATTTTAAAAATGAAGTAGCCCATGACATCTTTCATAGCCAGCAAAAATACAATATCTTTTGGCAAACATGAGTTTTGGTGCAGTGAATTTAAGTCTGCTTCGCTGTAGTATCAGAAATCCCACCTCTACTTTTAGAGGAAAACACTCTGGAAACAGAGCAACTCAAATGCTATTGTTACTTTTTAGAAAGGGAAACAAGCAAATCCACAATTAAACAAAAAATAAAATAAAATCAGTAAATATTTCATGCACTAAAAATTAAAACAAGATAAATGATTTTGTATGGAAAATTGCTTGTCAATGAGCAAAGTAGAGGTCAACTAGAGAGTACTCTTACACAGGGGCAAAAGGAAAATTGATTTGAGTGTCTTAATGGACCAAGACCATATCATCACTCTCCATGTTCGAATCTTCAAACAATTAGAAAGTGAAAAAGTTGGATCTGGTGATTTTTGATGCCTGAACTTTAATTTCAGCCTCGACTAATTCATGAAGTTTTTTCCCTCTATTTTCTACATTAAAAAAAGCAGACTGATGGAATAATATTTTTCTAATCTTGACTCTTACCTTCTCTCTGTCTCATTGTTGACTAAATATGGGGCCCATGAATCTACTTTAGGGCAGTCTCTTATCTTCCAGAAACTATATGCAAAATTTCTTATGTTCAAGCCTGTGTACCTTTTGTTCTGGGGAGGAGAATCACAGTTTCTAGATTTCAAGTGTAATCATCCCCTGCCCAAAAGGCTAAATCATATTTAATTAAAATTACTTGCCATATCACAGAGCAAATGTAAACTTCAAATAGTTCCAAAATGGAAATTATTTTTTATTAAGAAGTAAATTAGTTATGAATACAGTATGTTACATTAATATTATGTTATACTCAGAGTTTTAAAAATAGATTTTCCTATAATTTTAGGAAGCGAGTTTACAATCTACTTATAATTTTGTTGTATTTTTATTTTATGTAATATATTTAAGTTGATCCTCTGGACAATATAAAACACTAAGCAGAAATAGATGGGTCACATAACTAGCTGTCACCTGTTTCAGAAGAATATAGTACCACATGTTTAATTTGCTTCCAATAGCTTTGTGCTTGGTGATCCAAACTCTTTTCTTCCTTATTAACCAGGTACACACACACACACACACACACACACGCACACACACACACAGAGGACTCTTTGTTTAGCCAAAGTTCAAAGTAACCTTTAAAGATATTGATTTCTTTTGCTGACAATTTATTAAAGAAACATTCTCTTAAACTAATGCTGAGTCAAAAGCATTTTTATTAACACTAGGACTAACTTAAATTGAGAAAGGTTGAAACTCAAGCTAACAAATATAAAAACATTACTAATAGCATTTATATCCCTGCTGATGAATGAAGATAGTAAACCATGAAAATTTCCATAGATTAATACTTTAACTTACACCTTAGTCAATTTTTTCTTCTATTTAAAAAATAGTTTTCTCAATTATCCACAGTGAAATTATAGTTGCTGTATGAACTCTTAAGCCATTTGAATGTACATCTTATAATGTTTACATGTACAATATTTTGTCCAATGCTGAACACATTAATATGTCAGTTTAATTAAAAATGAAATATGTAAATGTGCTCAAAGAGATAATTGATAAATCTTACTAAGAGCAAGCTAACTCACCTCAGTGATTTTATATGTATAGACACTCCCTGGAGTTTTAGTTGACCAAATTGTTCTGAGGTAAATTGAAAGCTAAGGAGGCTCCAAAAATAATGGCAAGCACACACCTCAACTGCATAACTTGGCTCGGTATTTAAGTAGATGAACGATTCCCTATTACCTCCAGGAAACTGAATTACTGAAGTGTGCCTGTGCTCCTGTGGGAGTGAAACTGATTGAAACCTACAGATAACAGGATTAGGATTATAATGAACAAAAACTATTTTCTGATTGCAGTTATTTTTACGTCCCTGCTTAGTCCCCCAAGAGAGAAAGTTTCCATTTTTCTATCAGAATCATGATCCTAACAAACTGGGGATTACTAGAAGCACTCTCACATTGTCAAATATTGATTGTCATAACATGCATCAAGAAAGCAAATGTTGAAACAGACTAACAAGTGAAGCATGGGCAAGAGAATATGACTGAGAGAGAGAGCATTTGTGCGTACAGCCAAACAAAAATAAGAAAATTCACAAAAGTAAATTAAAATATTATGAAAATGGTGAAAATAAATACTTGCAAAAATGTCATAGTGGAAAGACAAAATGCAAAGAATGTGCATTGTGTATTGTTTTTGATTAAGGAAATATGATATGTGATAATAAAATAATTATTCTCAGAAAACCAGTTCTTTCATATAAGTTATGTTATTCCTTAATACATATTTTTAGTATTAATTTGAGCTTTTTATTCTAAAATTACACTAGTAATTATCTTTAGCTCACACTATCCTTTGGAAACATAATAAAGTGATTGATCATTGGAAACGTTTGAATCAAAGGAAAATTTAGATTAGATTATTACAGTGGAAAATCATAATGAGTTATTTATCTGGCCTTGAACATGAGTATCTGAGAGACAACTGTCAGTGGTATTTCTACCTATAAATTAAAGAGGATTATAATAGTGCTGAAATAAAATCATTCAAGCAGAGTCTTGTTTCCTAAACAGTACCACAAGCTGAGCAGTAATATCACATGTATATTATTGTTGTGTCTGCAGTGTTGGGTGATAATGGCTTTGACTATAATTCATGGTGTGTTTTAGAATGTAGAAGCAATAAAATATTGATCATCAGCATGTACAGCCATTATTCAGAAGATTAAATCAATTTATGAGAGGCAATAACTTGTAAATGAGTGACCTTCCAAAGGCCAAAAGTAATTCCAGGGTAAAATCACTGCATTTCTAGGGCCCCACATTAAACTTAAGTTACTAAAAGATATTGAAATAAAATATGGTTTTGAGCTCAAATCATGTAATAAGTCACTTAAGGGCTGCTACTACAAATGGAATATTAAAAATATTTCTGGTCTTTGATAGCAATGTGAGATGTTAAAGATATATAGGTTTGTTTATTTGTTTCTTTGTTTTAGTTAAAACACCTTTTAAACTCAAAGGGGGCGAAGCCAACAAAGTCTTAGGTTTAAATATACCATTTAGTGTGACTCGCAGTGAGCTAGTAAATTTATAAAGGAACACAGTTTTCTAAAAATATAAAAATAGAGGGAAAATGTGATTTAAAAAAATCTATTATTATTTCTTTATTTGTGAAAATTAAAAGGTGGCATTTAGTTTTTGAAAAATAAAGTAATACAGATGTTCCCTATACCAGTGGTCCCGAACGTTTTTGGCACCAGTGAAAATTTCATGGAAGACAATTTTTCCATGCACGGGGGCCGGGTGGGGGGATGGTTTTGGGATGATTCAAGAGTATTACATTTATTGTGTGCTTTATTTCTATTATTATTACATTGTTAACCTCTCTGCTAATGCTAATCTGTATTTGCAGCCACTCCCCAGCGTTAGCATCACCACCTCAGCTCCACCTCAGATCATCAGGCATTAGATTCCTATAACTAGTGCACAGCCTAGATCTCTCGCATGCACAGTTTATAGTAGGGTTCCCGCTCCTGTGAGAATCTAATGCAGTTGCTGATCTGACAGGAGGTGGAGCTCAGGCAGTGATGCAAGTACGGGTCCGAGGACCTGGGGTTGGGGACCACAGCCATACATGTTTTGATTCAGTGTAAATTTAAGTGCAAATTGATTCATTATAGAATAGATTATTTTAAATTATAATTAATTCACATCTATATGATTTATTGTCAGTAACCCCCAGGGGAAGGAAAGTCTATTTAACTTACTTTCGGCAACAGTACTATAATATCTACAGACAATTAATTGGACATTCTGGAAAATTGTAGATACTATTTTTCTGGGCTTTCCAAATTAAACATCATGCACTGAGCCTTTTGTATTGCTTTCAGAGATTAAATGGCTCAATATAAATTTGCAGATCAGATTAAAAAAATTAAGTGGAATTGAAAAAACACATTTTAACATGAAAGTAAAACTTTTAAATAAAAATGCTATTCTCATTTTCAAGTAATTCTTGATGAAAAGAGAAAATATTTACAAAGATGTCAAAGTCCGTATTTTCAACATTAAAGACTTCTATTAGATGTATTTATATATGTGATACGTCAAAAAATAAATATTCAAAATTCAATAACAAATCTTGTCTGTCAGTATGTATATGCATAAATATAACAACACTTTTCTGATTAGATGAAACACTTTAATATGATGCATATAGTTATAAGTAATAAACTAAATATTCATAACAATTTTATAAATGTTAAATTTTAGCTGTATGATATATATTTTAACATTGCTTTGTTGAATTAAACTAAGAAAAGATATGACTAGGTAATGAAAATGTATCTAATGAGAAATGTAATGTCCATTTATAAAATTTTAGCTAAAACCATGGTTTTTTTAAACGATAAATTCTGACGTCATCAAAGGGGAAAAGCATGGCATTCTGAAACAATAAAACACAGTCTTAAATCAATCATAACTATTTTATGGCATATGTATTTGATATCCACAATTATGATACTCATTGTCAAACCAAGAAAGAAATAGTAACACAAGACTGAAAGTCAGAAACACAGAAGTGGGTTTTTAAGCAAGAAAAACACAGAAAAGCCAAATCAAGAAAATTCAGTTAAAAATCTGAAACATCATTTTTTGTTTTCCTGGCAGAAAAGAGATAGGTTTTGTCCGGAAGCCTTTCAACTTTTGTGATCAGATTGTGTAGACCATGTGCTATCCAACCTGCAATGACACATAGCATACAAGATTGGGAAAATCCTGTGGTGGAAGAATGGACTGGCATAGTGTAGGCAATATTATCATGAGTTTTGGAGTCAGACAATCCAAGGTGGGTTTGTTAGGTAGATAGCAGGGACCTCCAAGATTCTCCCTAGGGACAAAAGTGGGTGCTTTGTCTTGGTGCTGCCTTAAGCAATTGCCCTACCTGGGAAGAAGGACAAGGGTGGCCCCTCTTGGTGCTGCCCCACTTCAATCTAGCCCTGAGCAACTTCCACGCCTGGAGGAAGAAGGAACCCCTCTTACTCTGCAAAAGAATGCAGGGAATCCCCAGCTCCCACAGGCCAGGCAGCCCAGGCACAATAGGATTTGGAAAGTGAGGTAGAATAACCTAAAACTAATTGTCATGTCGTTAACTGTCCATCAAAGTGGTTCCATGGTGATGTCTGAACCATGAGGAGGGCCCAATCCAGACACTATAAAACAAGACCCCGGACCATAATCACAGCCCTTTTGTTATGACAAAGGGGTCAGCTTGCCGTTTTGTGGCGAATGCAGCTTGCTCTTACTCTGTAAACCTATATCTTGCTCTTGCTCTGTAAATCTATCTTGTCCTTCTTCAATATACTTCATTTCACGCTTGGCTTGCTTCTGGGGTGTCTGGTTATTCTTCGGCCAAGAGCACACCAAGAACCGAGAACAGACAAGATTACCGACCCTGAAACCCGAACAGGTTCAAATCTTGGCTGTGCTAATTGTCATCTACCCAAAGGAAAACAAGTCATTATATCAAAAAGACACATGCATTCATGTGTTTGTTGAAGCACAATTCACAATTGCAAAGGTATGAAATCAACCTAAATGCCCATCAACTGATCAATAAAGTAACTGTGGTCTACATATACTATGGAATACTACTCAGCCATAAAAAAGAAAGAAATAATGTCTTTCACAGCAACTTGGATGGAATTGGAAGCCATAATCCTGAGTGAAGTATCTCAGGAATGGAAAAACAAATACCACATGTTCTCACTTATAAATGTCAGCTTAACGATGGGTATATATGGCCACACAGAGTGATATAAGGGACTTTGGAGACTTGGAAGGGGGGAGCATGGGAGGAGGGTGAGGCATAAAAAACTACCTGCTGGGTACAATTTATACTATTCAGGTGATGGGTACATATAGAGCCCTGATTTCACCACTATACAATTCATCCATGTAACAAAAAACCATTTGTACCCCCTAAATCTATTGAAATGAAAAAAAAAATAAAGAAAAAGAACTGACAGTAAACACTTAAACCAATTAAATAGAAAGTTTAGTTTTAAAAAATGGAAATCTTTTTCACAAAGGTTTTTTTAAGAATTAAATAAAAACAGTACAGAGAACAGCAAATAGCCAGTGCTCAATCAATGGAATACATTGATGGTAAATGTATTACTTGTTACCCAGAAATTAAATGTACAATAAGTTAGATACATGACAGTCTTCAACTATATTTATTATTCATTTCTCAATGTTTGCTTACAAAATTTATCCTCAATTGTCAATGGTTTAACACTGTTACAGTGAAGACAGATTATTCATGCAAATATTCTTACAGGAAAATTCCACAAAGTAGTCCTTTAATTAAATTATAAACATGAAATTGATGATTTAAAGAATGTGACAAACTACCTACATATTCAATTAGGTTTAGCTTTCAGCTAAACCTCCAGTTTAAAACAATTCACCTTTTTATTTCTGCAGCTTCTCCAAATAATCTGTTAGAGTCACCTCATTAAAATTGCTTTAAATATCCAATAAATACTTGTCAAAATGTCTCTTTTTATCAATCAAAATCCCAAAGTATGATAATTTAAAAAATATTTCAGCAAATTTTACTGAATAAAGACCATACGAAGAGCAACATGTAGTCCAAATATGCTATGAAATTTGACTTTGGTTAACCTGTAGTGAGCATATATGTTATGTAGGAACTGTAAGCATGAAATTCTACTATCCAGGGAAACTCTAAATGTATGGTTACTTGTTTCCATTGAGTCCATGGGTTTTCCGTGCTAATGAAATGTATAATAAATATACCTTTAAAAACATTTCAGGGTGATTATGTTGAACCAGGTCTCATAAATTTTGTTGTCACATGACTTGGTTTTACATGTAATGTGATATATTCATATGAAATAATGACATATTTCTGACTAGGTCAGACAGTTCTGGGGTCAATATTTCATGATTTTAATAAAGCATTTTCTATACTTTAACTGAATTGATCACACTGGTTCCATTGGTTCTAATTTTTCAATTGGTTCATGCATTTGCATACATTCTGTTTTGCCATGTTACTACCTGTTTTTGTGTTTTGTCCACTAAACCCTTTTCCCAGCCTTTATTTCAATTTAATGACTTTAGTAGATTTAACTACCAGTTCTAATTCATAATCACACTTTTACCTTAAATTTCAGTTTTCTTCCCTTTTATAGTGGTCATTCAATCAAAATATACCATGAATTTATTACCTAAACCATAACGAATATCATCATAAAATTCAACTAAGTCAGTGGTGATTTCACCTATCAAATATTAGTGTAACCATCTTTACTTTTTTATTTATTTTAATCAATATATATTTATTTTATTTATTAATCAATATATATTTTAATCAGTATATATGATATATATATATCATAGATTCTCTAATACAGTGTTTTTTTCTATTCATTTTTTTAGTTGATATTTGTGACTTTTTATATCAAATTAGTCCAGTCAGGTCTACCATATAATAAATTTAATTAAACAAATATAATTCTTGATAAACTATGGTTTATTTTCCACCCATTGAGGTGAAAGTGTATTATGACACACCATGAAAATGGATCAAATTTTATTTCAATAATTGAACTCCTCAAAAGTCACAACAGACTAAACACAAACATAAAAAGTTATACCTTGATAAACAGATAAGATAAAACTGAAAAATTAATTTCCTACCAGACAGTAACAGACCAAACTTTTCCTTAGCCAATTCTAGTAAACTTTTTAACATATCATTATGTTTCTCTAGACCAGAGATATTCAAATATTTTCTGCAATCAGTATACATTTTCTTTGTGTGTTTTTCAAAAAGGGAACTGCAAATAAATGAGCAGTATATCTGAGTATTTTTCTTGTTGTAAGGTACTTCATCAAAAGAGTACAAAAATATAAAAGTGCTGAAAGTCTTTCTTATATCAAGATGCATAAGGGAAAATAAAAAGTTAACTAATAAGCGTTCTTCTGTTTGTGTCATGGTATGCTTTCAAACACTAGAATTTTTGGTGGCATATTTGGGGGCTTTAAAATACTCATCATGCTAAACAATCTAGTAATAATTATAATAAAATCACCATCATAGTCTAAAAATATATCACAGTGTCTATAAACGGCTTTCAAAATTGTCACACATTTCCTTGTTTGCCCTGAAGCATTATGTCTGTCATTGTTTGAATAGAACTAACAGTTGTGACCTGACTTTCTTACATATTTACAAGGCAAATTCTACATATTCTGTTAAGTTTGAGTTCTTTGATTTGGATTTGATGTGAAGTTATGTCATATCCGTTTGTCATAGCAAATTATAACTTCTCTATACAGCTTAATATTTTCTGCTCACTAAACACTGTGTCTGACATTATATATTAAAAAGTCTGCTGAGACATCTGAAAGGGGTTCAAGCACTGTGTAAGATTCACTGTTCTGAAAAAGTAATTAATATTTTCCATTACTTCCAAAAAGTAAATTAATATTTATCCATTATCCACATTAAAATTCATCTTTCTAATGCCACAGTGTCTTCTTTTCTAACTCCCCCATGCATCTGAAGCAACTCTCTTTTTCCAAACATTCTCAGTTTCAGTCATTGACATCATCATCTGGACTCAAAGCTACCAGACAACCCTTTACTCACCTACAACTTTCTATCCTCTTCGTATTTCCTAAAGCTCACTAGCAATACGTGTTTGAAAAATAATAGATACTATTTATTGAGTGCCTTCTACACAAAAGGCATTATATTAGATACTTTACATTCTTTATTTAATCTCACAACCACACTACAAATTAAATATTGTCTGTTTTAAGAGAATAAAACAAAACAAAGGAAAAAACATGTTGCAAATTTTCTAATTTCACACATTTCATACAGCTGGTAGAAACTCCAAGTAAGTCTGACATTAAAGCCAATGCTCTTTACTATAAGCCAATGTTTATTTACTATTAATATAAATAAAACAGTCTGTTGGAATGGACAATTCTATACACACTTGATAAAAGCTTAAAAAATGAAATGGGGGAAAAAGGCAACTCATCTTTAAAAGAAACAACAGGATACAAATAATTAGAAAATAAATTGAGAAGATTGATTCTAAACTTTATGACTGAAACTTGAATAAATCATCTACCCTGTGGTCATTAAAAAAGCCAACTTCCAGACCATTCTATATTCTGTAGAGCTGTCTCCATGTGCATCTAGAGGACATTAAACACTGGGCTAGCATGAACATTTTCCACCCAAATATAATACTACTTCTGAACTGGTCATCCCATCCTTGCTAAACTCCTGGTTTCTTAAACATCTTTTCTTTTTACATAAATTGTCTCTTATCTGTCTTTCAATCTTAATTTTTATTTGTCATGTTTCAGCTGCATTTTAATATTTTAAGATGTGAAGAATTCATTTTGTGATGAGACTGAATATCACTTCCAATTGACATGTAAAACAAATAGCTTTTATTATTAATACTGACAAAAATAATATGAATATTATTATTTTCACATTCGATTCTGATTTAATATATTAGTGCCACTGAAGATATTCTTTCCAGTATCATTTATTTACACTAAAGACATTACAAGGAGGCTATTATACTACATATTTAAATTAAAATATCTTATATAAAAAGAGAAAATATCACATATTTAAAAGTTCATAGGAGAAAATCTATGTGACTTTGGGTTTGGTAATGAGGTTGTAGGTATAACACCAAAATCATATCCATGAACTGAAAAAATCTGGTAAGTTGGACTTTATTAAAATGAAAAACTTCTGCTCTGCAAAAGATACTATAAGGAGAATAAAGAAATAAGCTACATATTGGAAGAAAATATTTGCTAGACACATATCTGGTAAAGGATTTGTATCCAAAATATACAAAGAACTCCTAAAACTCAACAAGAAGTTATCAACAAACCCAAATAAAAAGTAGACAAGAATTCTGAACAAACACCTCTCCAAAGAAGAAATAAAGATTGTGAATAAGCTTAACAACATCATATGCTATTAAGGAATTGCAGATTAAAACAGTGAGATACCACTATAGACGTACTAGAAAGGTTAAAAGCCAAAACACTGACGACAATGGCAAGGATGCAAAGCAACAGAAACTTTTATTCATTGCTTGTGGCGATGCAAAATGGTACTGAAGGAGCTCAGGAAATTTCACCTCAAAATATGACTCATTGGTATAAAGAGTATTTTGAATTAAAGGCCCTTAGAGATCAATAGGCACTGGAAGGGGCTTTCCCTCTTTCTTCATAAAAACCCAGCCCCATCAAAAAGAACAATCAACTTCCCTTCCTCTCCCTGTTATCTCACTATGTCACAGGAAAGAAGATGAAGAATGCATCCAGACCTGGTCCAAATCATTTTAAATAAAATACCTGTCTCTCAGGTTAATTTAATTTCCAAAGAGAATCATTTACACGTCAATCACTTTCCCTTATCCATTCATTCTTTCAAGAATCTATCCATCCTCCCTAGTAACCATTTATTACCCCTAAACAGAGTTACCTGTATTCTTCACCTGCCCCTCCCCTCTAAAATAAGAGTATATAAATTTCTGGACACCATTGGGATATTGGATAATCACTCTGTGATTCTCCCCATGTGCAGGGTAAATAAATCTCTTTCTCTTATTAATCCACTTTATTGTGAGTTGATCTTTCGGTGAACCTTCCAGGGCCAAGAGGGAGTTTCCCCTCCTCCCCACATGTCAAGCTATGGATCTATATAGAGTAAAACATAAAATCAAGTTGAAAGGCTATTTAGATAGAAAAATGAGAAACTATATTGTGTGTTTCTATCGAGTTATTTTCGTATAAAAGAAATTCACTCATTTGTGTAGATATATCATCCTAATAACTTGGTAATTTAGGGAATGACTAATAACTCTGATGGAAAAAACGTCAGATCACAATAAATCTTGTTTTACTTTTAAGAGGATAAAATATCTTTTACCTTTATATCAGCTTATGAATATTAACTGGACCTATATGAATATTTTAGAATGAAAACACAAATACTGTTTTATACATACACCTATATTTATATATATGAATTAAAATATATACACACATACATATTTTATATATATGTATATGCACACACATATATTGTGACACACTATATATATATATATGTAGTCACATCTTTCAAAATTTTCAGAGGATACTCTTTTGGGGAGAAGGCCAGTTCTAACGTGTTTTTATGTTTTCAAAGCCCATGAGTTTAACTTATTCTCATGTCAAGTTATTAATATATTTTTTTATTTTATTAGTCTAGAATACCTATTTTATTTGTGAATTATTGAATCAACAAAAGAAACCATGTTCAAAGCAACTCTCCCATGTGAAATCATGGCAGAGGCCTTGACTGTTTATACAACAGAGGGCACATGCACATAGATAGACGAAAGATGCAAGCAATAAGAGAAAGCAGAATAAATGAAAGCTCACTGAGAAATCTAGAGGAAAATAGTTGAATGAAGCAATGACAGTGTCTCAGGCAAACAGAGAATTTTTTACCAAAGGCTTTCTCTACCGTCAGGCACAATTACAACAGCTGTCCCATATAGCTTCTATCAGTCATAATCTAGGTTAGCATCTCTTTCTATTAACCAAGCAATAGAGCAATAAAAATTACTTATTCCAGTCCATATGAGGCACTCTGTTTGCTGCAATGCATTCTGATGGCTTAATTAGGTGGACCGTGTGGCACATGGGATTTTTCCAACCAGGTTCATCACAAAGGCCATATCATCAAAGTAGAATGGTCCTGGGCTCTACAGCTAGATTACAAATATAAGCTTCTTCATAGAGTGTTTTGTAGCTGACTGTGGCTGTTAGTTTGCTTCCATCTACTTACACAATTAAATAAAGCTTCACACAAGAAGACCAAGGCTAATAAAGAGGCATGGCACCAAAGTACAGCTGGCAATTTCTCTAGTTATTAAAATCTCATCTTGAACTGATTGATAGTCTCTAGAAAGTAATGAAAACACTGCTTTTATTTTCCCTTATTTGTTCTCTTTCAAGACTTGAAACTTCTACTGATAGGATTTCCTTTGTAATACCTCCCATATAAATATTAAATGTACACATATATATTTAAATAAAAGGTCAAGAAATATATCATAATCAAAGAACTTTTAAAAAGTATTTATTTCAGTAAACAAATATGGGGTAAAAATCTTAAGCAATGCAATCACACTGAGAATAAATCATATAGAGCAGATATACCCACAACCATTTATTCCATAGTTTTGTTGTAATATTAATATTATGAGTGTTACCTTTAACTTGGTTAATTGTCTAGAAAATTCTACTAGTGTTGATATCTATACAAAGAATGATAGTAAATAATATGTGCATATGCATACACACATAAATCTGTGCATGATGACTTTAAATAGCATTTTCAATTCATCATGAATTTAAGTTAATCAGAAAACATAAACTAAATAATGGCTTTAAAATCAAATGGAAGTACTGTAACTATCATTCTCATATATTTTCTATTTGATATTTACAAGTAATTACATATAGTAAATCATAAAATAATAAACACATATTAAATCCAATCACAATGTGGCACCATGCATCTGTTTTATTTTGTTGAAAATGTCACCATTGGCCTATCCTCCAAGAATGAAAACTTGGGGTCGCTCTTAACATCTCTCTCCTTTCTTCTCATTTTCCACTATCACCCACTTTCTCAGACCCTGTAACCTACGTACTTTTCCAAACCTGTCTCTTTTTCATCTCTATTGTCCCATCCAAAGTGAGACTTTGGTCATGTATTTTCTCTGGCAACCTCTCCTTCTCAATAATCTATTCACTTATTAATAAACATTCAGAGAATAATTTCTATCTATTCTTTATTCTTTTACATATGATTTACACATTTAAACAACCCCAGGAGTTTTTTCATTCTTTCCATCATAATAATTTATTATAATTAAAAATTGGATGTGTAATTGGTTTTTAATGTATTTCCTCCTCTAAGAAGACACCAAACCTGCCTTATTCACACTGTCTCCCCCAAATTTGTGAGAAAACTTTGAAAAAATAGGTATTAAATAAATATTTGTTTACTAATTTTACTTACTAAATTAAGATAAAGGAAACAAATATACGATTTTTCCACTTGAATTACTATTTTAAAATAGTCTTATTAGGTTACCTCCACGCTTAAACTCTCTTATTCCTTCCTATTGACCAGAGTCTACAATTAAAGCTGCTCAGCATACTATAAAAGGCTTCTCAAGATTTGAACTTCAAGTCTCACTCTCTGAGAACATTTCCATACACCCTTCAATGTGCACTTTTTTCTTTCTACCAAACCAAACAAGAGCTCTTCTTATATTTGTAGCTCAGCATCTTGGCACAAGCCTGGAATTTTCTTTCCCACTCACCCCTTTCCAACCTTGTAAAACTCCTAAAGCTATAGTGTTTATCAAAGTGCCTAGCCCTCAGTAGGCACATAATAAATGTGAATTTTTCAGTGGTTTCTTATCTTCTTGTTTACCTGTTCTGTGAAGTCCTCCATGCCCTCCTCAAGTTTTTGTTCTGGGCTCTAGGTGACATCTGTCTATAAGTCTTATAAGCATGTAAGATGGGCACTCAAATTACTTACTTGTCTTTTTCCTCTACAAAGTCCTTTAGGATAGTAATCTTTCTTAGTAATATGGTGTTCCCATGCTGATCATAGTTTTTTAAAAAATTTAGTAATTAAATTTTTAGCTAATAATCATTTAAGTTGTTACTTAGTTATTAAGTTTGACTTAATTATTTTGTTGACACCATGTCTATTCTCAAGAGGAAAAAAGCATGTGAGGACAATGACCCATACGTGTGCCATGATGAGTACCCTCCAATATTTAAATTTTCCTGTGGAAACATTTCTAAGGGTGGCTACCCTGTTCATATAAACTACCAATTATGATTTTCCTTTTCATGAAATTGAGTTCTAACAAAGGGCTATAACAGAGCAAATGGAAAGATGCTATGTTCATTTATTCATGAATTTTGGAGCAATATCTTAAGATTAGGAAGTAGAAAATGATGAGACAAGAAATAAACTAAATATAAAAACAAACATTTGGGAAAGATCTTGAAACTTTCTTGAATACCTCTGAAGCTGTAATATAATTATAATATTGATTTAAATAAATGTAGTGTGAACTAAAATAAAATCTTAAGCCCTCCAGCAGATTGAATAGACCCCCTTTTAGGCAAGGGCACCCCAGAAAAATCTTAAAGCTGGGATAGCAGCCATGAGGAGAAGAGAATTCAGATATGCCTCATCATACCCCCACCCTTTTGGATTTACCCTTTTAGCAATAAGATACTAAATCATTAACAGGCCTAAGGCCATATAAGACAAGCTGAAATCATATCTGCAGGCCATCAATTTACTTAACAGATCATTTGAGTTTAGGTAACTGTCTGGTGGCTTGTCTCTGATTAACAGATATCCTTATTTTAAGTTAAAACTTTCCAAGCCTTTAGATGAAGCTTAATTTCTTTATGAATTACAAAGAATTTTTAAACCCACCTGTAATCTGTAACCTCCCTCCCCTTTGAGATGTCCACCTTTTCAGGCCAACAGATCATTTGAGTTTAGGTAAATGTCTGGTGACTTCTCTCTGATTAATAGATATCTTTATTTTAAGTTAAAACATTCCAAGCCTTTAGATGAAGCTTAATTTCTTTACGAATTACAAAGAATTTTTAAACACACATGTAATCTGTAACCCCCCCATCCCCTTCGAGGTGTTCTACCTTTTCAGGCCAAACCAATGTATGTCCTCTACATATTGACTTAGGATCTTACCTGTAATTCCTATCTCTATGAAGGTATAAAACCAAACCATAACCCAGCTAACGTAGGCATGTAACAGAGGTGAAAGTCTGAAAAGGGGCAAGGAAATGTTTTAGGAATTGTCTTCTTAAAACCCCCCACCCTTTTTGGGAATTAAAACCTGTATTCCTGCCCCCAAGGCCAGTAATCAGAGGGGCAGGGAAATGTTCTTTGCTGTTTGTTTTCTAGTATCTTAAACCACAGGAGATGGCTACCACAGTTAACTAGAGATTAGGTCAACAGAAACCACCAACTATAGTTAAACAACAACAGCCTGAAGCCACAATATGTGACACTGGTCATATAGACCTAGCCCAACTGCCAAAACACCCAGCCTTCCTTTTAAAAAGCCCTGCATTTCTGTTTAAAGCCAGGATGGCAATCTTTGCATTGCTAGTCTGCTGCCCTCCTCATTTGCCAGCAAATTAATAAACTTCTCTATCCTTTTTCTCAAACCACTAGTCCTTGTTTTTCATTCTGGCTTATTTTGCCTGGGGTACAAGTACTGAACATTCAGTAACAGGCGCATTTTCTCAGGATCTCTTGAGGCCCTGTGTTCCAGGCCAGTCACACACATTTAGCTCAGAATAAACCTCTTTAAATTGTTTTACAGAGTTTTGTTTTTTTTCTGTTAACAGTAGCATAAATTAACAGGTATTTGGTAACAATCTCCTAGCGTTTTTTTCCCAAGATATCAGTATCAGCATAGGAAATAGAAATAATGGATAGGAGTACTCTTATAAGCAAAATAATGACCTCAAAAATGAAATATACAGCTAATTTTAACAACTATAAATTACATGTGCAATTAGCTGGGTATTATATATAATGTAAATTTAACAGAAAAATACACCTTTTGGAGCAGAGCATTATCTTATCTAAAGAGCATTTATATTTACTTTAGATACTGTTACAGCCCACCAGGTTCATTGCCTCCTGCTCAAGAGGAAGCCAATACACTGAGACAGCAGGGGTTACAGCAGAGAAAGAGTTTAACATCTCAGGTGCCATGTGAGGAGATGGGAGGAATTTCTCAAATTCATCTGCCCGAGAATTTGGGAGAAAGGGTTTTTAAATATAGTTTGGTGGAAAAGGGCTATGGAATTGCGTGTGCTGATTGGCAGGGGGTGAACTGATAGGGTTGGGAAGTAGAGATTATCTTCTCAGTTGGGCGATTTCCTGGGTAGGGGGGATCTCAATCAAGCCTGTTGGATCTGTTCCTACACCTATCCATGGGTCCAGCTGGTGTCAGTGGATCCCCTGGAAAGCAGAGTTTGAAAAATACTTCGAAGACCAGTCTTAGGCTTTAGAATAGTAATGTTATCTAGAGAAGCACAAGTCTTGGGCTTTACAGTGGCAATGTTATCTATAGAAGCAGTGGAGAAAGTCACTGATCTTGAAAAGATAAAACAGGCTGTCATTTTTTACAAAATACATATTTAATAAAAATTAATTGAAATTAGCTCCCAACTTGGCTGTCACATGAATACAGTGAAGGAGTATAGGAAATTTCACCCCAAAATATGACTCCTTGGTATAAAGAATATTTTGAATTAAAGGCCCTTAGAAATCAACAGGCATTGGAAAGGGCTTTCCCTCTATCTCCACAAAGACCAGAGAGACCCATCAAGAAGACTAATTTTTTTTCCTTCCCTTCCCTGTTATCTCAATATTTATTGCAGGAAAGAAGATGAAGAATGGAACCAGGCCTGGTCCAACATATTTTACATATAACGCCTGCCTCTCAGTTTAACTTCATTTCCAAAGTCAATCTGTTTCCCTCCATCCGTTCATTGTTCAAAGTATCTATTCATCCTCCTTAGTAATCATTTATTGCCCTTCAACAGAATTACCCATATTCCTCATCGTCCCCCTCCACTCTAAAATAAAGGCATACGAGTATTTGCGCCTCATGGGGATATTGAGCAATATTCTCCCAGTGCACATGGTAACAATACAATTTGCATGGATTTTCTCTTATTAATCTGCTTTATTGTGAGTTGATTTTTCAGCAAACCTTCCAAAAGTTTTACCTTCACCCTAACAACAGTCTGTATCATTATTTCATATAAGTGAAAGAATGGATAGGTAGAGTCTGAGTCAATATGAACTTGTTTTATTTTTATTTATCTATACGTACATATATATTACATATATGTGCATGTGTATGTAGACATTATGCTCAATTACTGAATCAATTATGATGGGGGGAAATAAATAAATATACTGACTCACAGGATAGTCTAAGAGCAGATAAATGTACCTCATGGAGTCCTGAGTTGTAACAGGAGAAATCTGTGGTTTGCAGGTCCTGTGTGTGTGTGTGCGTGTGCCTGCATGTGTGCATATGCACATTCACTTGTTATAAATCTAAAATTTCTATTATTGAGTACAAATATAACTTTGTCATCCACATACTTTTCTTTTATAGTTTCTATGTTGTTCACAAAATTTTACAGAAGAGTATGACTGCTGTTTATAAACCATTTATCAACCCTAATACAGAGCACAGCATAACATAACTCATAGAAGATTTCAGAATTCCTTATAATAGTGTGTAAAATCAAAACAAGATGACCTCATTCAAAACCATAGAAGAGAAACTCTTGAAAACATTGCCACCTCAGATTTGTTTGTTTATTTGTTTTTATACACAAAGGAAGAAGTTAGCTTAAGAATTAAATTGCCATTAGCCTTATAATATTTAAAATTTGCAAAACATATGCATTGTGAACTAAAAGAAAATCTTAAGCTCCCAGCTGACTGAAGGGACCCTCTTTGGCCAAGGGGACCCCAGAAATATCAATGTTAGTAAAAGCAACTACCATATGTAGAGACCTCTCAGTATCTCAAGCTAGTAGATTATTATATCTACAATCCACACACAAATCTTACAAGTTAATTCTAACATTCTTTTTGAGGGATAAAGTGACAGAGAGATTAAGTTATTCACTGAGTTCACACAACTTATACATAACAGAGCTATTATCCAAACACAGGACTTTGTGAACCAAAAAACACCATTTTCTCCACTAGGGCATTCTGATAGTCCCAATATTGCCTAAGTAAGTTTTCTTTCTTTCCTTTTTTCTTCTTTATTCCATAATATTTTTTAGTGCCTATTGTGTGTCAGGTGCACACTCCTACAGCCAGACATATAGCAGTGAACAAAATAGACCATGAAGAATAAAAAGAATAAAATCAGGGATGCATATATAGTATTCATCCATTTATATAAATTTAAAAATTGCCAAATGAAACCATATATTGTTTACAGTTTCATACATAGGAAGTAAAACTATATAAGATAATAATTAAATAATTAGTATAAGCTTGAAGGTAGATATTATCTGTGGTGGGAAGAAAGAGGACTGTGATTAGAAATGGGCCCTCAGCACCCCCACTAAAGAACCACCAGCAATAGAGGCCTTGGGTTCAGCTAGACAGTGTCTTTCACAGCATCCATTAGCCCACACCTGACTTTGCAGAAGGATCCAGGACAGGAAACACAGCATGTCAGCATCAAGTGTGTCATCAGCAAGAGAGCCCCCAAGTGATAGCTTTATAAAGTGGATGAGTATTTTATTACTGTCATTAAAATCAAAATGTGAAAAGTTACATTCTGAGAGTATTTGGTTTCTCTTACGATTTTCTTCTGTAAGGCTTATAGAAATATGTAAAAGTTTTTGTTGTATTGTGTTTGTAGTGAGTATTGTATTTAGGCATCATATTTGAGCATGAGTCATGAATCATACTTTGTCTTCTAATGGTTCTTTGAAGAGCTGATATATCCACTAGACACAGTGGCATAAAGTGGGCCAACAATATGGTTAGGGCCCACTATGATATATTAATTTATTTTAAAATAAGAAGAAAAAAGTACACTTTTATGGTGAAAGATTAGATTCATGTTGATACCAACATAGTTTTAAAATATTTTTTTATGGAGGAAGGGGACCCGTAAAGGTAGAAGTGTCTAGGGTTTTTAAGTCATAATGCAGCCTGGTTCTTAGCCTCTTTGACAGAATATTTGCAAAATTGACATATGATTCTAGTTTGTTATAAATTCCCAGTGAATTAAGACTTTACTAAGGCATGGAAAAACTTTAGGGAAAATTGTACCCACTAGACAAACGTAAGTTAGCATTCTGTAAAGTCATTTTCAATAGTATAAGTTAATTTTCACTGATCTGTTTATTAGCTCATTGGCTTTTTGTTTCAAGCTGATGTCTTTCATCCAATATGAACAATTATATTTTTGAATCTAGAAATATTATTATGAGATGAAAATAGCAAGAAACATAAGCAAAAAAAAAACCCCAAAATAAACCACCAGTGGCTTCAAATCTGCTCCTCCAAATCCTTGCAATATAGGAAATAAATATCTCCAAATACTTTCATCCCTTTCTCATGAAAATCCATCTTCAGAGAATAACCATTCTTTAAGTGTATTCCACATTTTTGTCATTTTTAAAAAATCAATTCAAATGTTGTCTAAAGCAGTGGTTCTTATATTTTCTATGTGTTAGACAATTTTAGATACTTGTAAAACTGCAGATTCCTAGGCTTCAAATCCAGGCTCTTTATTTCAGTGATTCTGCTATGAGCCCTAGGAAACGTTATTTTTAATAAACATGTCAGGTGTTTCCAAAAAAATCTATGGAAAACACCTCGAGAAACAATTCTCTAGTCATGCAGATTTGTCAAGTAGCTTTTGTATACAATACCTCTATCATTGCATAATCATAAGAATTAAATACATGTTAAAGTACTTTTATACGTAAATATTATATTCTACTAGTAACTTTTTATGTTTTTAAAATAAGTAATTAATTTCTGAATAGTCAGTGCAGTTAAAAAATCATACTGTTTGCCCCAGAGCAAGCAATCTCTATAGATTCTAAATAATATGCATTTTTCTAATTATTGTTCATGGCTACTATGCTATAGGAACCAAACACAACTTTTGTAAAAACTATTCCAGGGGATAAGTAACTTTATAAGAAGCATGTATGCAACATTATTTGTTAAATAAAGTATTTCAAAGGAAATGTTTAAAGATTCTGTCACATTTAGATTCCAAAAATTTACTTTCAATTTGTTTTTATATATAAAGCAGATTTTTAAAAACCTGAAATAATTTCTGAAGTTTATTCAAAATGTATTTGGCATATGAAAACAAAAACAAAAAACAAAAATTAGGAATGTATGGGGATTTTATTATTATTATTTCATTATTATTTCTAGAATTTTACATAAGGAATTTATTTCTTTTTCAATTTACAAGTTATCTGTGGGTAATTCAAACCCAGATAACACCTCCTTGCTATATCCTTTGGGTGTGACAGCAAAGTACCGAAATGGTGGTGAATGGATGGGGGGCGGGTAAACAGTTAGTCATGTCAGAAAACTTCATGCTAGAGGCTTGTTGACATGAGACAGGGCAAAAGGGAATAACCCTGTCTTGCACCTGCATCTTTAATGAAGGAAAACACTGCTACACATTTAGAGAATGGAGAGAAAAAAATAAATCATGCTTAACTTCAAAGTGGGCTGTCTGATTTATTCAAATAGAAATATAGCCTTGTGGGCTTTTCCTTCACGTATTTCCATTGAAAATCTTGCAGTGTAAACCTAGAAGTCAACCTTTTTTATTTTTTACCATAGATGTTCTTCAAATTTTCAGTTCAATTCCGCTATAAGTAAAATGCATGCTTTAAAAACATATTTAACATTTGCCTTTCATTGTCTTCTTGACATCTGTTGCAATAAAAGGTAGATGTTCAAAATGTAAAGATTGGCATCTGTCAGATTCTTCTCCAGCAGAAATTAAATAAAGATGTGGCATAGCCCGGATACAGCATGCCTCAAGGGATAACCTCATTTGGTTTAAGAATATATTTTGTATGTGAATTAGAGATTTAGTAAATTAACATGATGAACATCTACCAGTGGTTTTAATAAAGAGGAGGCAGGTTTTAATGGGCTGTATACGCAATGAAGGCAACAACTCAAATTGTTGGAGAGGCCCAATCATTCCTAGAATCCACTTCTTAAGTATTTTACATACAATGTTATAAAACATAATAACAGTTTTAAGAATGTATTATACACAGACAAAATAGAAAATAAAAAAAAAAACTGAGCTGAGTAATCCATCAATACCAGACATTATATTCAAATGATAGTTTAATATTTAATTACATCAAGTAATCTGGGCATAGCTTGACTGAAAACTACTTTATTGTTGTGGTAATAAAATAATCTGAATTATGTTGGATTTGTTAATGATTCTTTTATTTCTTACCCTGAGACATCTTGTTCCAGTAGAGTCCTTTGCTAATGATAACTCACCTAATCAAGTACTAAAGAATATATACTTCTCCTTATTTTTTATAAGCATGTTACAATTTTTCATTTATCTGACTTCTTTATATGATTTTTTTATTAGAAATACATTTCTGATGAAGGATGTTCTTTTCTCAAAGGAAAGAGTAAAAGTAAATCAGTTGAATAAGAAACTATATTTTTTAAAAAGACACTGATATTTGATCTTTAAAGCTAATCCCATTTTTGCTCCCTCTGAGCTATGCTAAATCCAGTCCAGACCAAAGTCTCTAATGATCATAGCAAAGCTAGAACAACCACAACAAAAAGAATCAGATTAATGGGATGGAGGGAACATTCTGAGGCTGATGAGTACTTTCAGGAGGTTTTCTAACCTCCCTAGCCTGAAACCAATGCATCTAGATGGAGGCAGTTATAAAAATGACTTTCACTCTGCAGGTGTTCCTTTTGAAAAGCTAACAGCATATTTCTTTTGACAGATAAATTACTTTGAAATTCTTGAACTCTGTGGTCCTGAAAAAAATAGACATCTAACTGTCTGCATCCCATTTTGGGGTACCCTTTTTTATTTTTGAGAAGATGTTGCTTCAAAAGGGGCTTTGAGTAACCAATTTGCATGGCATGTTTTTAACTAACTGATAACCGATCTATTGCCTTTGTAACCCTTCTACATATTGTATTGGACAGTGTATTCATGTTCTTTAAGCTTTATTTAAATTTAAAAATGTTTGCATGTAAGATAGTAATTACTGAGTTTTGATAATTTTTATACCTAAATGCTCAAGTTGATTTGTCTTCTCTAAAATTATACAATAGCCTTTTGAATGAAAAGGTAACATTTTTTATTCCCTGGATAAACCTTATATGCCCCACCATATATTCTCATGCACGCATTCCTTCTTCTACTAGATAGACACAGGTAGGTCAAACCTCATTTGACCATTTTGAGTTTTGATTACCTGCTCAATCACAAGATAATGGACTACACTTGTTGACCTGTCACAGTTATTAGCTGGCCAGGCAGTTTAAGGACAATTATATCTAAATTATATCTACATCTATAGTTTTCAATACACTTTCATATGTTTCCGCTTTATCCTGATAATCTGCAAAACAATGAATTCATTTATACTTATATTTGCTTTGCTTTTGCCATATATTTAAAAAAATGCATGACAGTTTCTCATATTGTCAATATTTGATATGTGGTTCATACACTTAATCAATACACAACAGAGTAGTGGCAAGAGAAGGGAATGTAGGAAGAGGTTAAAAGCAAAAACATGTAGTAATTTCAGTGTGTAAACCTAACTCAGTACAAAGTTGCTATATGCACTTAGTTAACAACAGAATTACATTTTCTATATACTTCACCCGTATGGAAATGTATTTAACAGGCATATAAATCAATTGGTTTGTTTACAACTCCCTTATCTTCCAGGTTAAACTGTCAATTTTATCCCAGCAGGGAAAAAAATTGAAGCCCCTGGATTTTTTTAAATCCTTGATTTGTTTGTGGATATACACGATCAGCTACATATAGTGGCTGAATATCAAAATAAATACAATAATAAAGTAAACAATTAAAAATGAAGCTTCATAGTCTGGTTTAATGAAACATCATATACCATTCTTTTATGAATAACTTGGCTAAACTATGAGGACTTATTAGATATATCCAAATTAACTACAATTTTCCCCAGTTTTACCAAAGAGGAAACATAAAATTTTATTTTGATTAGTTCATCAATATATTATTCTATTTTTCTCCCATAACATTGGGTTTAGTTAATTCCTATAAAACAGTTTAAATAAAACATTTTACAAAAATGTTGTTCTTGTACCATCAATAAAATTATGACTTCAAGGAAACAGGTTTCTAACTTCACCCAAAACAATGGTAACTATGGTAGCAACACAGTAGCGTGTTACATTTTTCTTCTGACGTTGTTCAGCCTGTTAATTAACTTGTCACTACTCTAAAGGAATTTCAGTTTTAAACTTTTCACTTTTTTCGATGTTCCTTTTCTATGGTACTGACACGCATTGGGACTTTGTTTTTCTTTCTGCGTTACACGTATTTTGCCT
This sequence comes from Daubentonia madagascariensis, assembly GCA_023783475.1. Classification (NCBI taxonomy): domain Eukaryota; kingdom Metazoa; phylum Chordata; class Mammalia; order Primates; family Daubentoniidae; genus Daubentonia; species Daubentonia madagascariensis. The sequence goes on along the minus strand of JAKFHU010001684.1, from coordinate 13,370,865 downwards.
ACTGCAGTTGCTCTTCCACTGCTTTAATTCATTCAGTTAATATACTAATTCCTTATTTCAGTAACAGTCAATTTTTCTCAATTTTCTGTTCCTCTTGAGAATTAATAAGATGCTCTGTATTCAAGAATAGTCATTTGATCCCTGAAATGTATCAGCACACAAACTCACGAAGACATTCACACAGACTTACAAGTTCCAAAGAAAACGAACAAATTTGTTTTATAATACACACAATAAAAAATGAATTTAAAGCAAAGAAGGAATATTGATTAAGTATTGATGAAACAAATGCATAGTACTTACCTGGAATAAGCTGGGCCGCAAATAGGTGATTTTTTGACAAGCTGAGGAGTGATATTATGACCAAAAAAGGAAGATGTTTCCATTTCATCTTTGTCCCTTCCTTGCATTACACCCAGCCAGTGACACAGATATGTGTTATCTGGGGAGATAAAAAAAATCCATGAAATTATTATTTTTTAATGGTTAGCTATGTTGAGCTAAAGAGAATGTTTGAAGTATTTTGTGAAAAATTGTAGTTCAAATGGATTTGAAATGTCATTTTCTGAAATGATAAAATGTAGTAATTAAATAACCAAAATAATTAAATAATGACAATAACAAAATGAATATGCTTGTACAGAATATATTTCACCATATATTTTCAACAAATGGGGTATTTATTCATTTCGAAAATTTATTTTCAGTCAGATATTATTCATAAATGATTCCTTGGTTTTCTCTACTTTTTAGGGAATACCAAAAAGTGTTTTTACCTTGATTTCCCACCAATTTAGTCAGAGCACTCTCATCACATAGAGAAAACTCTGCAGTTATTCATTAACCAAATATTTACAAACTACATATAATGAGTCAGGCACTATGCTACTTTGGGGATACAGCAGAAAACAAAACACATACTTGCTCTTCACCCAGGTGCATAAACAACTTGAGGCCACTTTAATCACGTGAATTCACAAAAAAAAGTCAAAAAATATTTACTACACGGTCTGTTCTGAACAAGACACTCTCTATCAGTCATAAAAGAGACAGAAAAATAGTGTCCTTGTAAGAAACAAAGCTTATAATCAATGAGGCCTTTTGACACAATAATGACTCTAACAAATGGCAGAATAAAACTACAGGAATACATGCAGATGACTAATTGGTTTTGCCTGGGACAAATGACCAAACTTATACTGAAGAAGTGGCATTTTGAGATACGAGATAATATTTAATAAGTGGAGAATAAAAAAATCCTATTCAGAATGAGAGAACAGCATAACCAAATATTCAAAGTACAATGGTGTGTGTGTGTGTATATATGTACATATGTTTATACGTGTGTGTGTGTATATTCCACGCTGTATATATTATATAAATGTCATGGTGTATATACATTCCAATGGCATAATGATATAGTTAGGGTGCTGGAGGGAAGTTGCTGTTTGGCTGGATGACAGGGTTTGCCAGAATGTAATGTAGTAGAAAACTGAAAAAGTAAAATAGGGCAGATAAAGACAGGAAATGAGGAGTGACTATAGAGTTTAATAATAGATAATAATATGATCTGAACAAGTTAGAAGATAACTCTGATAGGAATGTGAAGGATGCAATAATTTGGAGGAAAACTAGCATAGACCATAAAAATAGCATAGAAACTTATAGTGAATGCTTACAAAGGACATTGGCTAAGGTCAAAATGGGATGGGCAGTCAGATATGTGACATGATACAAGTATACTTTGAGGTGCGTGGCAACTTATTAGATTTGGGAATTGGGAGTATTTTGACTAATATTTAGTGACAAATATTAATAGGAAAAAAATCTATATAAAAAGTAATTTGTCCCAAAAGAAAAAAAATAAACATCTATCATTCATTTTTTTAAATTTCAAAATATTATGGGGGTACAAATATTTTTGGTTATGTGGGTCACTTTTGTAATGCTTGAGTCAGGGCTATAAGTGTGCCCACCACCCAGATTGTGTCCATTGTACCCGTTAGGTAGGTTTTCGCCCATCCCTCCTCTCCCCTTCCCCTGCTTGATTTCCACTGAGTTTTACTTCCCTCTGTGCACATGTGTGCTCATTGGTTAGTTCCAATTTAATAGCCAGTACATGTGGTGTTTGTTTTTCCATTCTTTAGATACTTCACTTAGGACAATGGTCTCCAGTTCCAGAGTGGCTTTTATTAAAAAGTCCAAAAACGATAGATGCTGGTGTGGATGCAGAGAGAAAGGAATGCTTATACACTGTTGGTGGAACTGCAAATTAGTAAAACCTCTATGGAAAACAGTTTGGAGATTCCTCAAAGAACTAAAAGTAGAACTACCATTTGATCCAGCAATCCCACTGCTGGGTATTTACCCAAAGGAAAAGAGGTCATTTTATCAAAAGACACCTGCACTCAAATGTTTATTGCAGCACAATTCATAATTGCAAAGATGTGGAATCAGCCTAAGTGCCCATCAATTCATGAGTGGATTAACGAAATGTGGTATATATATACCATGGAATACTACTGAGCCATAAAAATGATGTATCATTCATTTTTGTAACACTCAGAATGGCAATTTAAAAAAAGCATGCCTCAATTAATTCTATAGGTTTATCTGCACGTAACTCTTGTCACTTTGTCTATTTAAGTTGAGTTGCCCTTATTTTAGTACTTACTGCAGAGTTAATTTGCCAAGCGTTCCTTCGGGAGAGCTGCCTAATTCTCCTCCCAAACAGATACAATCACCTGACTTCATCTAAGATATTTGGGGATTATTTCTTCTCTCAAGAATTCTAAAATCAACTCCTGAGGTAGAACCTTGCCTCAAAGAAATATTCTTGGTCACTGAAGTTTCATATTTATTGTCTGTCTTTGCCTTGGGGCTAATGTTCTTTTAACTCTCCTTATCCTACCATATTACTTATGAATGACATTATAACCCACATTATGTTTCATGCATTGTCTGTTTAAGTCTCAAATGATAGTAGATTAGATTTACAGATAAGCACAAGCCCAGATATTCCTACTCTTTAATCCATACTATGCAGTTGTTCGTTTGCCCAAAGGCTCCTTTTCAGGGTTATCCACTGAATGTTCTGGCTTATAGTCACATTTCTTAGTGAAGTACAAATGATTAGTTCTTCCAGAGAAAATATCTAAGTATACTGCATACTGGTTGTTTCTCCTTGACTAGGTTTTGATATAACAATTGCCCTATCTTCTTGGTTTCTGCTTGCCTAGGGAGTTTATCATATTCCTCCTCCCAGTAATTGATTGTTATGTACCGTAAACACCAGAGTCCCTGTTTTGGAATAAATTCTAGACCTCTGATTTCTTAAATGTGCATAAGCATTTTGCTTCAGCTCTTGATGTAAGTAAAAGCATGTATAAATCTAGAGGCTCTTTATGACTTGCTCATTATTTAAAAATTTAGAATGATTATATTCATTAAGTGATAATTTATAGTATATTTATTGAAATTTTCATATCTATGGTTAATTATATTCTAACTGTATTTCATTAATAATTACATATAGCTTATTTATAACAGGACATTATTGATAAAATGAAGGTCCTGATCAAACAAGTACATTTTTACTTTAAAATGAATGCAATCATAAAAAACTTGAAAATAAAATAATTTATTATAGTTGAGTGAATCCTCCGAGTTACATTATGCAGCTGGCAGTTTTTATTTCAAATTTATAGAATATTTTCATATGAATATTCAACAAATAAATTTTCATTACCTCATGATAGTTCTGAGAATTTACATAGTAAGTGGCTAATAATATGACTTAATTTTAAGGCGGCACCAACAGACCAGAAATGGCAATTGCATTATTTGCTGTTGTACATACATCACTTTGATACCTTGAAGTTTTTTTTTAAATAGATTTTAATTTTTAGAGCAGCTTTAAGTTTACAGCAAAATTGAGTGGAAGGCACAGAGATTTTCCATATACCCCATCTCCCCCCACATGCATAGTCTCCCCCGTTATCAACACCCCCCACTGGAGTGGTACATTTGTTAAAACTGATGAACCTATATTGACACACTATCTTCACCCAAAGTCCATAGTTTACATTAAGGTTTACTGTTGGTGTTGTTCATTTTATGAGTTTGAACAAACAGATATGACACATATCTAACATCATAGTATCATATGGAATAGTTTCACTGCCCTAAAAATCCTCTGTACTTCATCTATTTATCCCTTTGTGCACTCCCTAGCAACCATTGACCTTTTTACTGTTTCCATAGTTTTGCCTTTTCCAGAAGGTCATATAGTTGTAATCATACAGTATGTAGCCTTTTAAGATTAACTTCTTTCACTTAGTAATACACACTCCCATGTTTGTTTTCCATAGCTTGATAGCTCATTTCTTTTTAGCACTGACTAATATTCCACTGTTTGAATGTACCACGGTTTTTTTATCCATTCACCTGCTGAAGGACACCTTGGTTTCTTCCAAGTTTTGGCAATTATGAGTAAAACTGCTATAAACATCCATGTGCGAGTTTTCATGTGGAGATAAGTTTTTAACTCGTCTAGGTAAATAAGAACTAGTGTGCTTGTTGGATCGTATGGTAAGACTATGTTTAGTATTTGAAGAAACTGTCAAACTGTCTCCCAAAGTTGCAATATCATTTTGCATTTCCACTAGCAATGAGTAAGAGTTCCTGTCGTTCAACATTCTTGCCAGCAGTTGGCGTTATCATGTTCTGGATTTTGGCCATTCTAATAGGTGTGTAGAGATATGTAGTGTTTTTAATTTACATTTTTCTGATGACATATGATGTGGTGTACTTTTTCAGTGGTTTATTTGTCATCTGTTTATCTCCTTTGGTGAGGTGTCTTTGGCCCATTTTTTTAATCACATTTTTTGTCTTCTCATTAAGTTTTTAAGAGTTCTTTGTATTGTTTTTGCAAGGTTTGAATGAGTCCTTGCTCAAATATATCTGATAAAAAATATTTTGAAATACTCTAGCCCGTGGCTTGTCTTTTTATTCTCTTGACAGTGTCTCTAACAGAGCAAAACTTTTAATTTTAATGAAGTCCAACTTATCAATTCTTTCTCAATAACCTGAAATTTTGATCTTTAAGAGTCCTCTCTCAATAGGAAAGGACCCCAAATTAGGATATAACCTTATTGGCAAATATACTAACCTATTTAAAATCATACTTTTTGACATATTAACAACAGGATGGTTGATTTTAGTGAAGAATGTGATATAACTGTATTTAAATGCTGAGTATTAAATATAATGAATTCAACAAGTAAAATCATAACACCCTATGAATACAAGGACACTTCTCATGGATAGGTACATAGAATGCCTTTTATTGAAGCACTAAGAATATTGATACATATGATTTTGCATTAAAGAAATTAACATTATATAAAAAAAGAGATAATTTACAATATCTCTTTCTATTATGAAATACTTGGCTGAATATGTGATTATTGAATTATTTATTATAATGTAAATGCCTTAAAATATAACTCATTTGTGAATTACAAGTGTATGGAAGCAATATAATCTAGTGCTTTAGAAGCATAGTTGGTAAAACCAAATTGTTTGGATGTGAATCCAAGCTCTTCACTGAGATATTATTTGACTTTCAGCACACAATTGAAATTTTCTTAGTCTCATGTTTCTAAACCATAAAATGTGAATAATAATAGTAGCCACAACATTGGGTAAGGTGTGTGTAGAGTTCTTATAAAGAGTGCCCGCTGCATCTCCTGATATATGTTAATATTGATATCATCATCACCAACTTCAAATAACATCCAGTGAGGTGATGAAAGAACCAATCTTGGATCTGTATTTATTTACACATTGCTTCGCACTTGAATAGAATCTGGCTTAGGTTTAATTTGCAAGACATTAAAAGTTTTGATTTATTTTAATGGGCATTATTGAGATTTAAGTTTTCTGTGATAAAATTAACCCTTTTTAAGAGTGCAATTCAATTTTGACAAATGTGGAGAGCTGTGTAACATTCACCCAACTCAAGCTTTCTTGTTGAAAGCTAATATGTTACAGGCATATGCTGTTTATATGTATATGTTGCTAACATGCATTTTCAAGTACTAATACACTTAATAACATCCTGATTCATCCTCTGTTTTTAGGAGAATAATTGCCTCAAAGATAGTTTTCAAAAATGTATTTTGGAAAAATCCTGTTCCATTGATTATTATTGTAATTTCATAGAAAGTAAAAAAGTTCCATAAGAAATTAATTTAGTTCAATGCATGGTTCAATAAAGTAAAAAACATTTCTTTGGGCACATATTTTGGATTACTTAAGAGAACACCTACATTTCCTAAACTTGTCAGTGCATGATGCTTATTTTTCAGCTTCTTCAGAAACACTTCAGCTTAAGTGGTTCTCTTTTTTTCTTACATATTTGGAAGGACTGAAACTATCAAGGCTTTCCTTGTTATTAGCCCCAAGTGATTCTCCTTTCATCTTCCTTCTGAGTTGAAAAGAAAAAGTGCTCTGAAGAACCAAACTATTTTTAGAGTCTTGTATTCCCAGCCTTTTTCTCTTATTCAGGCTAATTTTTAAGCAAATATCATCCAATGAGTCAAAAGTTGGGAAAGTTAGTAACATTCAACAAAACAACAAAAGCAACAACTGTTGATTATCTTTGTTCTAGTCTTTGATAAAGAAAGCAACCATGGCTAGTGGAGTGTTGTCTGTGCCTAAAGATTGCCTATCTTTGTGAGATCAATGACCAGAAAAAATCAGCCTCACTTTGGATTTTGCATATAACAGATGAATCAGTCAGCAATCCACACATGAGTTAAGGAGATATTCTTCCTCTTCACAAATGAGATAGACTAAAGTTTGGTCTACCCCAAAAGATTGTACTCCTAGAGTTCATAAATGGAAGCCAATCACCAAAAATCAAAGGTCTCCATTTAAGTCAAGCTTTGTAATGTTCTAGAATATTTTTTAAAAAATTAAGAATGCAAAAATTAGGTTTATAGGAGTTATAATTATACAAATAATAAATATTTTTGAAAAAAGAATCTGTGGAGAGCTCTGTGCCAGGCAGTGATAAGTCAGATAGGTATGAAACAAATATACTCTCTTCATGTCCCAGCACTAAATGAGTGACAAAGATAAAATGAATTAAGATGATCATGAGAGAAAGTAGTCTGAAGGTAGGAAGGTGATCAAGCTTGAGATGGGCTTTAAAGAGAGTATTGAAGTGACACAATTACGGTACCAGGTGAAGACGTTCAGTGAGAAGATGTGTGATGTGTACGTGAGGGAAACTACAGTGGAAGGCTTATGTGACAAGGCGAAAATAAATAATATGTGATATATATGTAGCACTTCACCATTTACCTATGTATTGTCCATCAGATTTAATTATATTAGGAAAATAAGTCATAAAATATTATCTTTCACGTGAGAATGCAAGTTCAGAATCGTTAAGAGACTTGTCTGCATGAACACACATAGTTAGCAAATAAAGCGAACTGGAGCCAACTCCAGTATATTTCTTACAACAATGTCAAAATGTCAGAAAATCAAAGGGTCTTGAATGGGAGACTAAATTCCAGGCTTTTTCGTATCAGTGGTATAATGGCATATAGGAAGAGAAAGCTCAGTACCAACTGTATAACTTGAAGATAAAGTGACTCAAGATAAAGAAACCATGTAGGTAATTACTAGTATATTGTAATATGTATGATGAAAAGGATCTTACATACATGTCTAATTGCTGGAAAGAAAAGTAGGAACAAACATTAAAGATATTGCAAAAGAAAGGCAACAATTTGGTAATGAACAGGACACTGGAGGTAAAAAAATAACGTGTGGTGCTGTTTCGAGAATTTCGCGCTAGAAAATAGAAAGCTTGACAAGAAATGTCTGTGTGTGTGTGTGTGTGTGTGAGTGTGATTTTTATAAATGACGGGCTAATCTACAGCTACTCTAGAGTTCTCTAGAATAATAATGTGTGTATAAGTCTAGCTAACTCTACAAAGAATTTACTACTGTTTCTGTGTAATGGGAAGTGTATTTCACTTGAAATAACAAAAACTCAGAAGTGTTTAATACCTTCTAAAAATGCAGGTTTAATGCTTTCAAATAGACAAGGCAAACTGGAAAAATTACTACCAAACTCTTTTTAAGTTAGAACACTGTCATATCTTCTATAAAGAGTGTATTATTTGAAAATAGCGTACACATAAAAACAGAGTACTTAAATCACATTTTTAGGGCTGAATGGATTAAAACATTGTATTCGTTTTTATATGTTGAAAACACTTACCTTATAATCCATTTATATTACCTTTGGCTTAAGTGTATCATATATACTTATAGAAACGGGTACATATTACACATTTAGTCTAATGTTTACATTATCCTAAACCCCAAGTTATCCTAAACTTAAAGTGTCAGTATTAACTTTCTGACTTCATTTATATACTTGGATTTGGTTTAAAATAAAAAGAGGAAAGAAAAGAAACAAAGAACAAAAGACTTTTGAAAAATAAGTTTGAAATTAATTCTGAGAATAAAATATATGGACAGAAAGTATAGAAGTGATGACAAGACAAAGACAAATCTGGAAAACTGGGCTACAGAGTTAATCCAGAGTAGCAGAAATAAGGGAATTAGCAAGATTCTCAGTAGTGTGTCACCTCATTTCTTAAAGATTCTGGATATGTAGGCACAGCTACATTACTATTCACAGCAGTTTTATTTGAACAGATTATGGACCCTATTTCCAATTAAGCTTCTCCTCATTTCACAAAGGACTAATTAATTCTCATCACATTTCTAGGAAACAGAACATCTTAAAAATACTGTGAGGAAACTCAGGGCATAGTGATAAACCTCAGTCTGTATATAAAGAATGAGGTAATTTGAGACTCTTATTCTATGTCCATATTGTATTAAAGTACCTGATCAAGGCCAGATAGTCAAAGAAACATTATTTTTTTTTACATAATTTATTAGTACACTTAAAATAGACCATCTATTAGTCCCATTTAAACAGATATGTTAATGTCAACTAATAGTCACAAAGGAAAAAAAGTAATCTGAAGCATATATCCTTTTAGAATCTTACTCTTCAACCCATACCAAATTCAGAAAAAAGTAAGCAGTTGCCATGTACAGCTAACGTTAATGCCATGGACCTGCTATACTCCTAAAGGGTAAAAAAAAATAATTAGAACTTCTGGTTGTTTTGCACATTTCACAGTGTTTAAAAACATACAAATGGAATTTTTTACTAATAAATTTTAAAAGAAAAAACCTTAAAAACTTTAACAAATACCAAATACCAGTAAAAATAATCTTTCCCATACCAGTCTTTGTAGTTTTCATTTTACTGTGTTACAATTTTAGAAAAATCATCACAAAGAAAGGACAGACAATGATTTCATTGCTACAAAACGAGAATCTGAAGCACCCGATGGTTGTTCAAACACCGCAGTGAAGTATTCAAAATACTGATTGACATCTTCAAATAAAGTATAATGCAAAGCCCGAGGACAGTCAGACTAATGGTCACTAAAAGTTCTACTTAATGTTTGGTTTCCATTCAGTGTGTTGAAGCCAGCCCTTCATCAGTGGTTTAAAACAATGCTTGCATGCTTTTGGATTAGATATTTTTAATATAGTGCTTTCCTATAATTCACATATGATTTTCAAGATTAAAATATAAAATCAATAAGGCAGTAAGATGGTTGTCAACTGCTGGCTACACTATGTTATCAAAATGATGGAAAAGCAGCTATATATAAAAATAAATGTAACGTTCTACCCACAGGGCCTGATGAAGATAAACATTAGTTTCTCTACTGTAGCTACCATAATCATTAAAGAATCAATGGCAAATTAAACTTACAAATCCTTAGGGGGAGGAGGTGGGAGAAAAAAAGCACAGCAGTAAATGCAGAAAGGCTCAAATCAATTTTTCACCCTAAACAGAGTGAGGTTCATTAGTATTGATAACATAAAGGCAAAGGTAAAGACAGCAAAATGAAGATTTTTATCTTCTTTTCACTTTAATTGTAGGATTGCCTCAGGCAGAACTAGTTTTCAGACTTGCTTAAGAGAAGATTGCATTCCTATATTAATAGACTTGTTTTAAGAATAAGGAAATTTAAAAAGATAATCTAATATAAAGAAATAAAATACAGTCTACCAGAACTTTTTCTTTTTGCTTTTCTTCTTTTCTTATTTTGTAGCTAAAATAAAAACCATCTACATCAGGCATTTTTTTTCAAAATGAATGTTCAAATTCACAAAGATGGTTCCTTAAAAGTATGCTCATGTACACCAAGACAAAAAAGAAAGCAATTTTCAAACAAAAGCAATTTTCAAAATGCTGTGCTCACACCAGCTCAGTCAGATGAATTCTATGCCCACTTGACCTTCAATCATATTGTTCATTTCATCATTCTGATGAAAATGAGTGGGACACATGATGTTTGGTCATCCTAGCTGAAAGTGAATCCAGTTGCAGACATATTTTTCTGAACGATATCATTTTTCAAGTAATGTAAGGTGGGAATACACAAATAGCCTCAGTCTTCTAATAAGTGTTGCCTCTGATAAGTTACATTTATCTTAGTACAGATAACAAAAATGGCAGAAAATGTCTGGGCATTGGTTTGGTCAAAGAAAAGTTACAAATGAAGCTGGGCTGGCTTGACACTCATATTGAGAGGGAAGAATGTGGAGTGGTAGAGCGGGTGGACAGTGAGAGAGCAAAAGAATCAGGTAGAACTTACGAAACAGAACAGTTGACTGAGCAGGCATGTTCTGCTGGCAAAACCTGAAATTAACAACAAACCAAGCGTACATCAAGTGAGGTTAGGTACCTCCAGAATATCCTCTGCTTTCAGAGTCTGCTGTCATGATCATTCTTTTCTCTCTGTTTAGTCTAATTGAAAAAGAATGTCTGGTGACATATTTTTTTTTAATTTAGAGACCACAACTTCATTGAAAGCCAGCTAGTTTAAATGTAAGTTAAAGGTGAAAAATCCAAATTGTGGTACTTTTTCATTTCAATAAATACAAATGTCTGATGAGGTAAAAAAAAAAAAAGGTGTATTCAATGAAACATGATGTCGCTATTAGAATAATTTCTTTAAAAACAAAACAAGGCTATGTCAAAAAATATACTAAAATGACCATACTCGGGTGCTTATACTTCATATTTAATAAACTTTCTTTGAGAACCTATTATGTGCTACCCTAAAATACAAAAAATGAATGAGACAGTCTCTGCCCAGGAAAAGCTTACTGTAGGGCGGGGGGAACAGAAGAAGATAAGTTAAATGCAGAGTGGTGATTTCTGTAACACAGCATATAAACAGAATGCTGTGCTGTGAGATCAAAGAGAGAACAAAGTAAACAGGTTTGTGGGAAATTAGAAAATGTTCATCACAGAAGTGAACACTTGAAATGGATCTTGAAGGAACAGCAGCTGTTAATCAAGCCAAAAGACTTTAGGACTGCAGAAGAAGGGAATTCTAAATGAAAGCACCCACTGCGCCAAGGCCTGGAGGGAAGAATCTCTCTGAAGAACCATATATGGTTTTGTTTGCATGGGATTTCGGATGACATGTATGAGGGGAGTTATGATTGGAGATGAAGTTGAAAAAATAAAATCGGGCCAAACGTAAAGGGCTTTGTGTGAAAAACAGAGGTTTAAGATGAAGAATGACCTGAACAAATGCAGTTTCTTATATAAAAGTGCTGTGAACGTGGACTTAACGTGGAAAACCAGAGGTCATGAGGTTGCACAGGTCTCTATCACAACATTCTACAATGATATCACCATGCCTGGCATGTAGCAAACCCTAAATATTTGTTGAATCAATGGATGGATGAATGAACACAGTAATATGAACACAGAAATATGCAACTGAACCAATTTACTTGCAGAAGAGATGAAAGTATTAATACAAACACGAAAGCTGTAAAATTCATGAAGTCCATGTGTCTATGAAGATTGCCTTTACATTAGGCAAGAAATGATGGTGATGAAAAACAGAGAATGCTTACAAAAACATTACACTTACCAATAGTAAATACAGAAAAATGTACTCAGTTTTTGTTCTCATTTTCTTTTATTTTTTACACAAATTGATTTCAAATACATTGCCTTGAATGTGCATGGAAACCTAAAATTAGTTCAATTCTACTGGGAGAGGAGTCAGAGCATCATTTTTAAATAGATGTGACACTTAAATTAAAATCTATTACTTGGAGTTTGATTTTTCAGTGTCTACATAACTATGTTTTTTACAGCTATTCATATTAAAGCAAGATATTAATTTCTAAGCAGTGAGTAGATTGCATATCAATACTTAAATGAGCTGCAAATTTTTAGATTGTTTAAGAGAAAATAACTCTAGAAATGGTATTATCCAAAATGCATATGCAGCCCAGTCCATCTTAGCAATTGCCTTCGCTTGTGTTGGGCTAGCTTATGAAGAGATAGTAGCAGGGTGAGGACAAAAGGAACGAGCATCAAATTTCAGACTGACTATTAATAATGCTATAGTAAGAAAGACATTAATGAAGTAACAGAAAAGCAGGTCAAAAGTAATTTTCGTATGTCAACACGCACAAAGACATAACAAAAAGAATCACACACAAAAGGCTGCTCATGAAAGGTGGGGAAAAAATTCTCTGACTGGCAATTGTGTTGCATGCATTCTAGAAAGCAAGGGTTTTTGAAAGGCATTTAGCTTTAAACTACTCAGTGGTCCTTTGAATGTCCTCAGCAGGACCAGAAATGGAGGATTCAATTTTCAAAGATAATTGTGTCAGATAACTGTCTCAGGCCTTTTCAGCAAGAATCTGATAAACACCTAATTACTAACCAAGTGATTTTAGAGCTACACAGCTGGGCCGGTGAGAAGGCTACCGGGAAAGACTTGGTCATTCAACATATTAGGAGAAAAATGCAGTTGGATTGCAAATTAATTTAATTTATTTGGATAATGAAATCTCACCAATGATCCTGAGGAAGAATTTATTATTTTTATAAACGCATATAAATTTCAACATAAAATCAATGATAGACACACAAATAACTGCTCACCATAATGTATCTATAACAATCTACTGAAAATAAAAATAGGTTCTATTGGAATTTCAGGCAGTTTATTTTCTTTGGGCAAGTTTTGTGCAACTATACGATGGTATTCTGGTACTTTGTAGGAAAAGGAAAAATATTAGTATTTTTGGCTTTTAGAACCTGGCTCAAATCTTTTAATAGAGACACTAGCAATAAATGCATGGCTATTAAATGTATACATATACACACTCAGCTGACTCTTCACTACTTCTGAATGTGATTCCCTATCATATTCCTGGCCTTTAGCTGTCAATGTACCATTGTCTAGTCCATGTTGTCATATGTAGTAAAGCCTCAAATTAAGGCCTGATATTATGTACTGCCTTGACATCTGATGAAATCGAGATGGCCTCAAATGGCCTACTGCAAGTTCTCCTTCCCACTTTGCTTTCAGGAAGAAATTCCTCTATCCCAGCAACCCTCCTTATCAGGGGGACCATCCACAGTTCCCTGAGTAGCATATTTCATTAATATGGAATTATTCAATCACATTCTCCTGGAGGAACCAAGGGGCACCTCACTCTCTTGATAATACAAAGCCCACCTGCCAATAGCCTCTGGTTGTTCCCTGTGTTCTGGAGTGCCACCCCCCATGTGACACTGCATGGTGTGTAGTATCCTCTTCCCTGAGTCTGTGAGTGTATGTAATAAACTGCTGTGATCTCATCTGTCCAGTGTTGGGTGTCATGTGTTCAATGACCCCCATAACCCTAAGGCAGGAATCCCTTCTTCCCAATAAGGAGATTGACAGGTGATTAAAACATCGTAGAACCACTCGGGTTGGTCTAAAGCACAGACCTATTTCTTCTTCAAGTAAATGTGACTTTTTTTTTTTTTAGTGTACTTCCAAGGTGACTGCCAAACTGTCGAGATCTGGAGGGGCAAATAAAATGATTGGAGGTGATGAGTAAAATGCTTTTTTGTCAATGAGTAAGATGTACTGACATGTATTGAGTACTTTCCTCAATTCCCTCACATAGTTCTATCAGTCTAGTGACTACTTGTGTAAAGTGATAGAGGATGAACTCAAAAGAGGAAGATGGTAATAGAAAATGAAAATAATGGGCTCTATTACCAAAGGATAATCAGAAAAGGGATTCATTTACGGAACAGTTACAACTCACTGTATTTCAGCAAGTTATACACAACAGATGTCCTCAAGTAGGAGTTACGCTTTCAATAAGCATTTTCATCTTAAAGATAAGAAGATGACTATTTAGCAGAGGCAATTTTGCTTTCTTTTCATTGCTTTTACATCTTGCCATACATTATCTCTATTTGCCATAATTTCCATTTTTTGTCCTTAAGTTGCCCCTATTTTAGGCAAGTTTTAGATCAGAGGCAAAAATCATGATTGGAATGGAAGGGGAAAAATTAAAACAAACAAAAAATAGCTACAGGAAGTAGAAGGAAAATATATATTACATGTTTTCCTGCTAAAATTGGCATATGATCACTATTTAAAATTAATTATTGCCTGCTTCCACATATATACTTGAAACTGAAGTATTTGAAATGTTCTTGAACTTTTAAAATAGTGAAATATTATGAAGCAATCAATGGTGAAATAGTGAATTTTAGTAATTAAAGATCAGAGAATTAGTAGGCATTTGCTTAATTGTTACTCTATTTTAGTCACTTTTAAATAGAGGAAATTATTTGAGCCTCAAAGTAGAAAGAGTGCTTTATTGTTGTTGCAAAGTAAATACACAGGTAAATAGAATTTGCAAAAATAAATTTCCAATGCATACTTATTTCCTGAAAATTATATCAAAGATTAAAAATGATGCTGTAAGTGATGCCCAGTTCCCCAGTACTAGATAAAAGTCATTACTTTACACATTCTTTGTCTTTTGCATGGTAAAATAATACATAAAAATCATTACTTAGCCAATTTATTTTATGGTCATTTTCTAGAAAATTCCATCCCAATACAAATATATATTTTTCTTGTTTTGTTCAAGCCAATTTTATCATCTCTGTCTTTTGAATATTTTCCTCTAAAGTGAATAATTTCTGTTAGTATTGAGAAGTGTTCTAGTATCTCACAACTGCAAACACAATATGAAAGATAAAGTATTTGTTGCTTGACTTCTTAACACATTTCACTTATGTTCATATTCAGTTACGGGTCTTTTGCAGTTAAATTCCTTTGGAAGAGTTGCCTCTATTCACTCCCTCTATTGTCCTAACTTCCCTTTACTTTCCTTACTTCATTTGCCTCACTTTGCTACCATCTCTGCACTGAAATTTTTCTTAGTAAGGTAGAAAATGACAACCTTCACACTAAGAACTGTGAGAAACTTTCAATACAATTTACTACCTGTTCTTTTAAAAGTCCTTCTCCTCTCAGGCACTGTTTTGCCATACACTCTTGGTTTTCCTCCTGTCCTTCTGGCCACACTTTTCAGGATAATTTTTTGGTATTAGCTCCTCTCTTGTCTGCCCTTTCTTTGCTTTACTTCTAAATATCAGTCTCTAAAGAGACAGTCCTGAACCTTTCTCTCTTTCTAGGTTCTTTTCCTGGAAAATTCCATCCTTAAATACTTTCTATGTGGTAGTATTTCTCCAACCTAGCCCTCTTATCATGAGGTCCAGGCCCATGTAGCCAAATGATTATCTGACATCTGACATCTTCATTTGCCTGCTTTGTAGACACCTCAAATTTAACATACTCAAAATTGAACTTTTGATAAAATCCTCCCCATTCTCTCACCTAAATATATTTCTTCTTTAGTCTTTCTAAGCTCTTCCATTCAGGTACTCATGCTAGATTCCTGAGAACCAACTTCTGCCTTCAATATCCCAACCATCACTATGTTCTGTTGATTTCACCCACGTATTCACAGAAACTTGACTATGATCATCCTCCATTCCTGCTTTCATATCCAGACCATCACTAAGTCCTGTGGATTCCATCTCTAAATTATTTATCAAATCTCCAAATTTCCCTTCATCTTCAGCATATTCACTTAAGACAAAATCATCTTTTTTTTGTATGGATGTCACAATTGCCTCCTAACCAATTCCTTTATTTCAACTTAGGTTTCATCTATCCATTCTCCAAAAGTAATGAGGGCTTTTAAAAAACGTTTTAGAGTAAAACATACTCAGTGTTATAAGTATAAAGTGCCCTGACCTTAAGTATACAGCTTAGTAAACCTTTACATAGGTATATATCCATTCAGCCATTACCCTGATCAAGACATAAAATATTTTCTACGTTCAGAATTTTCCCTTAGACTTCTTTCCAGTAAATTCTCCCCTCGTTCATCCCCTCCTTCATCTACAGTAAACTACTGTTTTGATGTCTTTTAAATCAATTAGTTTTTCCTTTTCTTGAACCTCATATAAACTAAATCATATGTACTTATTTATGTGATCTATTTCTCACAATATGTCTGTGGGATTAATTCAGGATGTTTTGAATATTTGTTGTTTGGTGAGTTTTTAAAATTACTACATGCTATTCCATTATATGAATATATCAAAATTTATTTATCCCTTTTCCTATTGATGGGTGTTTTTTTTGAAGTTATTGACTGTTACGAATAAAGCTCATGTAGCTATTCTTATACATGATCTTTAAACGGGCTCCATTGCAGCCTTATCTCCATCAAAATATATTTGTCTTGAAAATTCAGAGAAATCTTCTCAAAGGCTTGATTTCAATATGCCATTTTCTCTACAAAAACCTTTTACAAACTCTGTTGTATACATCCATGTTTATTCACCACTGCTCATCCATACAGACCCTGTACCCGTCTGACCAGATCAGACTGCAGTTTTCCTGAGTGCATCACCTTTTTGCCTACTGCACTTATGCAGACTCTCTTTTGACCCTCTTTGGTATTTTTCTCAGCCACATTTGCTTTGAGAAATTTCCTGTTACTAAGCCTGGGCAAAGCACCAAATTAGAACTTCATGGTCTTCTTTTACTCATCACTATTTAGTAATTATTTAACTGATAAAGCTAGATAATAAGATCAAACCATACCAGTATATTTTTTAATATTAGAGAACTCTCTCAATCAAGCCTGACATTTCATAAGACTTTTATAGACATCTTAATTTTGAGATTACCTGTCCGTATAGTTCTCAATAAGACAGAAAATTACATCAACTGATACAGTATCATTTTGTGATTCAGCATGTGTTCTTGATTCAAGAATCAAGTATGTCTTGATTCTTATATTTGACTTTTCTTTCTTTTGACCCATGATACAAAGCAAGAATCAGTGGTGTCAGTTCTAGGTCTTATGCTGACAGACTGAGATCCAAGGCCAAAAGGTAAGTCATACTAGAGAGAAACGCTACATGCCCACTGAGAAATGTGGCTAGAAGTGAGGACACTGTAAATGCAGAGCTTGACTGACCAGACACACTCAGAGGCAAGCTGTTAGTGACCACTTTTCCCCTCAACAGAATTGTGAGAAAAGGGCAGACACGGGTTCTTCACCCAGATTTTATGTTTTTCAGTGACCATCTCCTTTTTAGAAGCATCACTGCCTCAGACTCAACAACTATTTTATGGGCTCATTCTTTAACCTAGAGACTTCCTATACGTATTCTTATTGACATATTAAGTATAAGTAACTATTATCAGATTATTTTCTGAAATCCTAACATACTTAAAACTTTGGGCCTCCTCTGCCTTCTTCAGGATAGCATTCATCCTTGGCCAAACTAGTCTTTTTTTTAAAAAATAAATTTTATTGTGTATATTTAAAATATATAACATAATATTATAAGATACATATAAATAGTAAAATGTTTACGATAGTGAAGTAAATTAACACATACATCATCTCACATAGTTACTTTTTTGTGTGTGTGTCAAGAGCAGCTACAATTTACCCGTTTAACAAAAATCCTGCACGCAATAGGCTATTGTTAACCTTAGTGAACAAGTTTAAAGATCCAATGTACAACATGAGGACTATAGCTACGGTATTTTCTAAGGATTCAGCTTTCTCATGTGTTCTCACTCATGAAATAGTCTTTTTTGGACAACCTGACTCATGAATCTAAGTTATTTTTGTATAAACTGATCATGAATGACCTTGCCCTTGTACCTGTCTCCTCATCATCTGTAAAGCCACCTGGTCTGTGTTAATGGATTTCTTAACCTATGATCCTATTCTACTACTGTCAATTGTGTCAATCCTATGACCACCTGGAGAGCCTTCTTCACTTCCTGTCTGCTGGGGCCATTTTACTAGATCAATGGTCACCTTTGATCCCATATCTGCCACTACCTTCTGGACCACTTAAGACATCTGTCTTTATTCATTCCAGTATTATTATATGTTTCAAGGTTTGAAATATTTACACTCTAACTATTTAAGGAAAAATATTGTTATTATTATTATTATTTTGAGATAGGGTCTTGCTCTGTTGCCCAGGCTAGAATGCAGTGGTGTCATCATAGCTCACTGCAACCTCAAACTCCTGGGCTCAAGGGATCCTCCTGCCTCAGCCTCCTGGGTAGCTGGGACTACAGGCATGCACCACCACATCTAGATAATTTTTCTATTTTTTTGTACAGATGGGGTCTCACTCTTGCTCAGGCTGGTCTGGAACTCCTGGGCTCAAGCAATCCTCCTTCCTCAGCCTCCCAGAGTGCTAAGATTATAGGCGTGAGTCACTGCACCTGGCCAGAAAAATATTATTGATGAAGGATAAGAAAAGACAATGTGTTCCTGAAATATATTAAATTTTTTCTATGAGATATACTTTACTAACTGCACTTTATTTATTGCAGCACCATTAATAAAAGATATATTAACAATTTTTATATAAAAAGTCACCACCACTGGAGTTCAAAATCCCATGATTGTCTTCACTGTGATTTCAGATAGTAATAACCTTAACATACAATTTTCTATTTTTAAATAATTAGCATTAAAGCACACACAAATACACACACATAAATACACACATAGAGAAAACTACAAATGGCCTGACCCTTTGAGAACATTGAAAACTGGTATGATTTTACTGTATAGAAACAAATATTTCCTTTTTATATTTTTAAGGTTATATATTTTATATTTCTAAAACAAAATTTTATGTTTATGAATAAATTGTAGCAAAATTAATCTATTCATAATACTAACATTATTAAGTATTGTAGTGACATGAAAATCAACATTTGGCAAATCTGTTGCTCTCATAGGCTTTAAGTTACACACTGAATATTAATGTTTTCTTCATTTGATAGAATAGTAAATTTAAGTTAAAAAAGTCAGAGAAAGACACAAATTAATTTAAGGGTATAGTTATCATATTTTAAATCATATTAACATTAATGAATTTCTTGAGAAGTAACAGAAAAATCTCAATAGTTTATATTTTTTGCATTATAAAATTATCTCCAATTGCAAACTTCAAATTTGTGTTCCCTCTGATATTTTCTTTTACTTATTGGGCATTTCTTAATGCCACATAATGCTTCTTAAATTATTTTTGGATGAAAGTGAATTTATATAAACATGGAAATTTAAGAAGCTGAAAAACTGGGAAATATTTTAAGTAGATTTAATTCCTAAAATAAATTCTTCCTCACTCAGGCTGTATTTTCAGATGCATACTCACATGCACAGCACTCCCAGGAGAGGAGGCATCTAATTGAACATGATATTTTACAGCCCTAAGACATGTTTGTCATAACCAGGATGTCGAATATTTACAGTCATTATAGAAGTGTCTATGAAGTAAAAGTCTCGGAGGATTTAAAACTAAACAGAATCCTGAAGCTAAATCACATTTATGCTGTGTGTACTATATTCATCAATTAGTCTAATTTGATCAAATAACTATGTGAGTTGTATTTTTTACAAAACTAAAAAGAAATACACATGTTATCATATATACACAGTCCTTGATATACAATTAAACCATATTACGTGAATATGCTTATAAGTGGTCACTTGGAAACTTGGGTTATATTTTCTTACAGGGATTATGATTAGGTTTACTGTACGGTCAACAAAAACATCTTTGGCCCCTCTTTGATATTGTTTACTCAAATTCCTACACTGCTCAAGACACTGAACTTTTCTGGCCATAAACCAATTTACTTTTAAGCCTCATCTCTTCCAAGATGTGATCATTGTATGTTCTGTACTATCTGTCTGACATCCTTACAAAGAGTCTGATTTGAGCTGTGATAATGTCACCATAGGTTTGAGAAAATTTGCTGTGTCATGACTCTCTGGTACTTCAGTAGTTAGTGACACAGGAAAGAAAAGGGTTGTGTTGGGTCAGATTGTATTGGCAGAGGCTGTTTATGTGTACAGGTTATATTGAATAAGCAATTCCTAAGATGATATTTGCCTCAAAAGACTTCAGTGGATTTCTTCTCCATCAAATTAATGAGATTTCTGAGTAAATAGAGCAAATTTATTCACTGTTTTGGCATCATGTGAATAAGGCCACAGTCAACCAAATGATTAAATTGAACAAAGGAGCAGTTTCTGTTATGATTCCAAATCTCTGTGTTTAAAGCACTTAAATTATTCCCTAATGAGTCACTCTTGCCCTATGATTGATTTTACTGTGGTTTGAATCTTTGTGTCCCCCAAAATTCATACATTGAAATCCTAACCTGCAATGTGATGGTATTAGAAGATGGTGCCTTTGGGACATGATTAGGCCATGAGGGCACCCCCATTGTGAATAGGATTAAGGTGCTTATAAAGGAGGTCCATGAAGCATTTGGCTAGCCTGTTCTTCCACTCTTCTGCCATGTGAGGACAGAGCAAAAAGGCCTTTATCAGATGCAGGAAACTTGATCTTGGACTTCCCAGCAGAATTGTGAGGAATACATTTTTGTTCTTTATAAATTACTGAGTCTTAGGTATTTTGTTAGAGCAGCCCAAAGAGAAAAAACAGATTTCATCATTAAAAAAGGCAGACCTCACCAAAATATCACTATGGTCTTCCTCAAATAGAATTGTTTTTCTTATCAGCAACTTCTAAGGGAAAAAGTAAAAAAAAAAAAAGTCAAAGGACTAGCACTTTACACACATTACCATGGCTTATTATCAAAGAAAGAGAAAATAACAAGTGTTGGTGAGGATGTAGAGGAATTGTAATGCTTGAGGGAATATAAAATGGTGCAGCCACTAATGAAAAATGATGGCAATTCCTAAAAATATTAAAGTTAGAGTTACCATATGATCCAGCAATTCCACTTTTGGGTATAGAACCAAAAGAATTTAAAGCAGTAACTCAAACAGATATTTGTACATTCATGTTTATAGCAATATTATTTACAATAGCCAAAAGGTGGCAGCAACTCATGTATCCGTGGACAGATGAATGAATAAACAAAATGTAGTATATACATATAGTGAAATACTACTCACATGCTGCAACATGGGAGAAACTTACAGACGTTATAGTATGTGAAACAAGCCAGTCACAAAAGGACTGGCTCCTTTACACTCCACTTATGTGGGGTATCTATAATAGTCAAATTCATAGAGATGGAAAGTAGAATAAAGGTTGCAAGGAGTTAGGGGAGGGAAAAATGAGGAGTTATTGTTCAATAGCTAAAAAGTTTAAGTTTTGCAAGATGAAAAAAGTTATGGAAAATATTGGTGATGGTTGCACACCAATATGCATGTGAACATATTTAATTCCTCTGACCTGTATACTTAAAGATGGTTAAAATGGTAAATTTTATGTTGTGTATATTTTATCATAATTAAAAAATATAAATAAATAGATGCAATAAAACCAGAATTAGTTATTCATATTTTAATGGATTATTAAATACATTTTTGCTAACATGTTTGGTAATTTAGGTCATTAAAAAAACTCCTGATTATCAATAGAGTTGTTTCTCTTTCTCCAGAGGGAATAAGTTCCAAGACTCCCCCAGTGGATACCTGAAACCACATATAGTACAGAACCCTATACAGACTACGTTTTTTTTTTCTGTACATACATACCTATGATAAAGTTTAATTTATAAATTAAGCACAGTAACAAATTAGCAACAATAACTAACTATAACAATATGCTGCAATAAAAATTATGCAAATATAGTCTCTCTCAAAATATTTTATTGTACTGTACTGGGGATAATTGAAACCACAGAAAGTGAAACTGTGGATGAAAGGGTTACTATTGTGCTTCAAAGATTGGTGTTTTTTTTTTCCTTGCGCTAATGAAGGCATTTGGACTAACTGAAATTTTATAGAATATTGAACCCTGTTGAATTGCCTAGAAGGCAAATGTCACATTCAAACGCCAATAAAAATTTACACTTGAGCTTCAAAAGGCTTTGTGAAGCATGGTCAGTTTTTAGTTAACAACACGGAAGTTCACACTCTGTGGAGAAGCCTTCAAATTCTTAGTGTGGAAAGAATAGATATACCACTTCACTAGTTAGTACACTTTTGGCTTCAAGTGACAGAAACCCAGCTCAACTCACTTTAAACAGAAAGAGGAATTGAAGAAGGGATACTAGGTAGCTCTTAAAATCCAAAGTAGTATTAAAAGATTATGCTTCAGGAAGGATGAAATTGTAACACGGGTATCATGGAAAACAGGAACTCAAAAAAACATCAGGATTCTATCAATATCTTATGCTTCTCTGAGTGCTGATTTCATATTCTCTCTCTCTTTTACAGAACTGCTTTCTCCACATGGTAGGAAATGTAGCTGCTAACAGTGGTTGGCTTATTATAGTATCTTCAGTGTTTGAGAGAATGGTCAACTCTTCTTAGAAACAAAAGACCCAGAGAAAGAATTCATTGGCTTTGCTTGGGTCGGGTAACCAGCTTTAGATCAATCAAATGTTACCAGGATGTGATGTTTATGAGAACCTCACAGGTCCCATGTAGCAGAATAGTCAAGGACACAGTATCTGGAAGAAAGGAAGGGTGGATGTAGAGGGGCTGAGTTGAGCAGACAAAACTGTATTTACTTTCATTTCTTGCATTTTATTATTTTGACCTATGCTGTTTATCTTTACTATTTACTTCTGATTTCAGAGAAGGTATAAACTGATCATGTTTAAGCCTTGACTAACATATAGACACAATTTTTTAAAACTCATGGTTCTTTAGTGTTACAATAAAGCATATTTATGACAATACCATTTAAATATGTACAAAAACCCATAAAAAACCCATCTTGCTTATAGCTCCTAAAATATGAAATGACAATTAAAATTAAACACAAATGTTAGAAAACCCAGAATATTAAAATTAAATACATTTGACTTAAATTAACTAAGTAAAATAATGTTATTTTTCTGTAATAAAAATGTTATTTGCAGTTTGAATATGATTCTGACTAAGATGAAGCAATGCTTTTCAGTTTGTATGGATATAATACCATATATATTGTTATCGCAATTCTCTTATAAGTATTATCTTTTACAAACACTGCAAAACTCAATGCTACAGTATGTTGTATTATTATTTGGCCTTCATTCATAATTTATACATCAAATCTGCCTCTATTACATTCACATTGCTGTGTAATGATTGAAGTGGTACTATTAGCCAAGACCTTCAAAATTTAAACCATGAAAATTATATACTACACGCTTCTGAGGATGGTTTTTCAGACTTTTCAAAATATGAAATACATATATTTTAGAAAAATTTTGACATAAAATCACACTATTCAAGTGTTTTAGCATAGAATGCATGTCCTTAACTTGAACAACATTGGAATAAACCTATAGGCAGACCAGAAAGAGGACTGGAGACAGACTGAAAAACAGAATGAAGTACATGTAGAAGTAGAACAAAGTTTTCTTCATTTGGCCACACTACTTGATTTGAAGGATAAACTCAGTTTTAAAACTTACATTAGCTAATGTTAAAATATGTTTTGCCTACAGACTTTACCAAAATTCTATATTCTCATTTATAAAAATAGCAATAGTTTTTGGATTAATTAAAAGCAACATGTGATAAATTAAAGATGTATGCTTTAAATTCTTTAGCAACAATTAGAACATAAATAAACAAGTAGAACTATTAAGCCCATAGAAGAGATAAAACATAATCATAAAAAAATATTAAAAGTAATTAAGCCAAAATAACAACGGGAAAAATGAATAACCTACAGATGGATAAAATAGAAAACAGCTAGCAAAATGGCAGATTTAAGTTAAAACCTATCAATAGCTGCATTAAGTTAAACATCTCAATTAAAAGGCAGATATGGTCAGATGAGGTGAAAAGGTAAGAATCAATTATATTATATGATGTCTACAGGAAATATGAAATAAATGTAATTATATAATAGAATAAAAATAAAAGCTTGGAGAAGACATGTCATGCAAACACTAAGTCAGTGAAATGTTAAGTGGCTATACGGGTATTAATATCAGACACGGCCAACTTCAAAACAAGTAATATTACCACTGATAAAGGTAAAGATAATGATAAATGAGTTACTTAAGAAGACATAAAAATCCTAAGTGTGTAAACACCTAACAATGGAGTTTTAAAATGCATGAAGAATGAAAAATGATGAAATGAGACAAAAGAAATAGAGAAAGCCACAATAATAGATCGAGACTTTTTCTCAGTAACTCATAGAAGGTAGAAAAAATATCATTAGGAATATAAGCTACCTAAACTACACTAACAACCAATTTGATCTGGTGTATGTTTATAGAACACTCTACCAAACAACAGCAGAACATACATTCTTTTCAACTGCACATGACACATTCACCAAGACAGATCTTATTATGGGCTGGAAAACAAACCTCAAGCTTAAAAGAACAGAATGGAGTTTAAACTGAAAACGCTAGGAGAAAGATGCATGGGAAATCCGCATATAGTCAAAAATTAAATATTACATTTATAAATCATCCACGTGTATCAAAGAGGAAGTCAAAAGGAAAATAAAATATTTTAAATTAAATGGAAAAGAAAACAACAAAAAATTCATGGAATACAGATAAGTAGTGCTTTGAGTTAAATTTAAAGCATTAAAAGTTTATAATAGAAATAATAAATGGGTTTAGCAATGCCTCATGATATATGGTCAATGTATAAAAATTGATTGTATTTATGTAGTCTAGCAATATAACTAGAAATTGAAATATTAAAAAACTGTAACTTTTCTTAGAACATGAGAAATCATAAAGATACATATAAAAAATATGTATAAGATTTATATGCAGCAAACTTAAAAATGCTGATGAGAAAAATTAAAGGATAACTACATAAATATAGAGTTATACTAGTTACATTAATCAGAAGACTCAGTCATTATAATGTCAATTTATCTAAAACTAATCTATTAATATAATTTCAATGCAAACCCAATAAATGTGGTCATTTTTAAATATAGCTTATTTGGAAAGAAGCTTATTTGGAAAGTTCACATTAAAAACGAAACAAATAAAAATTAGATTAACCAACATAATTTTGAAAAAGAACAAAGAGGACTCACACTAACTAATATCAAGGTTTATAAATTAAGACAGGTTTGTATTAGCCTAAATATAAACATATGGAACAAAGAAATAGATTAGAAAGTCCAGAAGTAGACCCATATATATTTAGATTCATACATATATAGTCAATAGGCAAAGAAGTAGAGATATGTCAATTGGAAACGGGCAATATTTGCACAAAAATGAATCTATACCCTTACTTATTATTCTATAAAAATTAATCCAAAATGGATCATAGAATTAAATGTAAAACCTAAAACTATATAGAAAAAAAATCAGATAATATATTTGTAACCATGGATTAAGCATATATTTTGGCAAGACACAAAAAACACTAATTATAAAAGAAAAAATTGGACTTCCTCCAATTAGAAATCTCCTTTTCTTCAAAAGACATCACTAAGAAAATGAAAAGACAAGCTAGAGATGAGGAGAAAATATTTTCAAAATATATATCTGATAAGGACTTGGATCCTGAATATATAAATAATTTCCAACTCAATAATAAGAAAAAACAGAAACCCCGTAAAAAGTGTTAATAGAAGAAAAACCATTTTAAACAAGCACTTTACTGAAAAAGAGATACAGATGGCGAAAAAGCAGATTAAAGTTCAACCCTATAAATCGTAAGGAAAATACAGATTAAAACATGTTATATCACTATACTCACACTAGAATGACTAAAATTTGAAATTTGGCAGTACGAAGTGCCATACAGAGATATGTATTATAAGAAAAACAGTCTGATTTCTATGCATAGATATTTGTTCTTATTTCAAAGTTGTGAGAATGGAAGGCAAACTTAAATTTGAAAGTGAAATTTTATGGTGAGTGTTGTTAGTCCTGGTTTTTATCTCTAATTTATTAGAACCCTGGAGTGACATCTAGGGCCAAGCCTCATCTACATAATTCTGACTCAAAAGACAGTCCCAGATCGCGGCAAGAGTTTGGTATCTTGTTACTCTGGAAGAACGTCTTTTATATTAATACTTGAATAGTGATTTTTTTTAAAAAAAGAAAGAATAAACAACAGCCTTTGATATCCAGTGATCAATTTTCAAAATTATTTTTTAAAGATCTGTAATTGAAGCTACAAATCTTTCTTGTTTGGTAAAAGCTCCAACTTTAGCCACTGAAGCTGTGTCCATCTCTGTGGTTCAGACATGTCTGGGTGTCTTGACCATTCTGAAGGACAAGACAGTGTGAACTCAGGAACTTCCTTGTTGAAAACTTGTACAGGGAAAGAAAGATCTAAGTATGACAAGTTTGACTCAGTAACATATGTAGTTATTGGGAGGAAGGACTGAGTCTGAATAAATGTTTGCAGTAATATTGAGTTTTGACTCAGACCCAGGAAACGTAGCTCTGGGAAGAAAGAAGGCTATTACTAATAATTGTGAGCAGTACGATTTATTACAACAGAAAGGAACTGCATAGCCTCGTCATGCAGAAGTTCAGGAAATGCACATGAGAGGTGACATGAAAAGTAGCTACAGTGCCTAGGCAAGAAAATTTGGTCCCTGACAGTCAAGGTTCTATCCAGCAGCTGGGAAACAGAGTGGGAGAATGGACCAGTGCCAGGCAGCCTCCTGGATTTTATTATGAAGATATGAGATACCCCTTGGACTCCTGGTATTTCTGGGACTTTTCAGGGGAATGAAGTCCTGAATCAGAAGTTAGTGATATAAGAAGCAAAAATGGTTTGTACTTTGTTATCTGCCAACATTCAACACTCTTAATACCCTCCCTGAGATATAATATCTCATTATCTTATGATTCTTTCTTTGAAAATGAAGTAAATTTTCCCATAATCTGAAGAAGAAAGGATTGCTAGAGAATTAATAACTCCTTTTGAGAATCTCTTTATAATTTTATCTCCTGTATTTATTTTTACAAAATATCAAGTCTGCTTAGGTACATTTTCATTGTGGTCTCATATTTAAAACATAAAGAATCACAGTGTGATTTGTATCTAACCCATTAAAATTCACCATCATAAATTAATTTAAAATTATAAACAGGTTGAAAAAAGCACAGAAGTCACTTAATTTCCTGTGCATTATATTACCTATGGGACTGTTATTAAAAAAAAAGTTCTTGTTGTGCCTTCAATGTTTGTAATGCAGCTATAATTTAATCATGTTTTGCCTTCTTATAGGTGAATAGGAACATCAAAACATAATCGTTTGTATGTAGCTTTCCAGTACATTTCCAAGAGAAAATAATAAGATAGTAAGAGTTAATGCTACATGGGAGTTAATATGTGTCAGGCACCCTTCTATGTACTTCAGATGTATCTATCCTTTTAGTCTTCATAGCAACACTATGATATAACAGATGGGATTGTATGAGAATTAACCAAAGTGCCAGATTTCCTGGATCATTGATTTCAACTTTCAGTTTTTAGATGCAGATGTTTTAGTGTGGACTTTAACACAGGCTATTTTACCATGCCATATTTCACTCCTGACCTATGTTTTACCCCTGCCTTTTGAGTAGTTACTTGTACCTTTGGCCTCTAGGTAAGATTCTGTAGCTACATGCATGATGTTTACACAATCAATCCAAACTTTAAATTCAAAAAGTATATTAATTCCATAAATTTGAAAAATATCAAATGATTCATTTCTAATAGGTTGTATAAAATGATACAAAAAAGAACCATAATGTTTTTGCTTTCAACAGACAACAGGTGTCTTATTAATGCTAGTGAATCTTGTTGAAGTCTCCTCTTTCTTACCAGAAAGTAGGTGAATTATAACTTTTATTTTTAGATAGCAAGTTTTGAAACCATATATAGAATAAGGATTATTGAACATGATGTTGTCTATTTAAAGCAAATAGCCATTTTGAAAAGTGGAGACTAGTCTTTGAATTTTAATCTTGTTTTAACTTTGTGGGAATTATTTTCCTTGACTATATTTTACAGGGTTATTATAACTTTGATTAGTAATAAAGGTGGTTAAATTCAAAGTATACAGCAGTCACATGAACTAGATGTTAAGCCCTAAAGCAGAGATGTGCAAAGAAAAAGGAGCCATGGAGCAGTAAGGAATGTCAGAGGCAGAGATGGAGCGGTAATTTATTTTAAATTCTTACTGTTTTAGTTAGACTCTTGTCTCTTCTAGACCTAGATTCCTATAACTAAGGGAAATCAGTAGTAAATAAATGTCAATTAAGATATATGTGCATATCCTACTTTATCATCTTGTTACCACAGAATTTTCTTTCACTTACTTTTGCCACTCTGTTATGTTCATTATGCTAATAGTCCCTCCCTCCAGCATTTAATTATTTATTTGGTTAAAATTTTAACTAATTGAGATATGGAGATCCTTTAGAACAGATTATGTATGATTAAATAAATACCCTACGATTAAGTGTTGCGAAGAATTGAAGCAGAATTTCAGCATGGAATAATTTCCACACATTGTACTTTGGTTTCCATTTAAGCCCAGAGACTCTGATTTAACAATGGAAGTGTTGTACGAAGCTGTCTAGTTCATTCTCTCATTGTCTAGTTTATCCTCTCATTGAATACATGAATAAAACAAATACAAGTCCCACCTTTGAATTTATTCATAAGTGTGTATGTGCTAGAGAAACAACAACCAAAAAATGGAGCAAAATCTCTTGAATTTTCGTTGAATCTGAAAAACACCTTGTGTTGCTATGAATTTTAACAAGGCACTTATTAGCATTCTTAAAGTTCCTGAATCAATTGACGTGCTACAGGTTTTCTTCTCCTCCACCCTTGGAGTGCAATCCCCAAGGCTGTCACAATGCCCATCACAGTTGCCTGTCACAAAGTGAGTCTTCTGAAGCTTCCTATGACAGCCCCTCACTTTTCCTTACTGCATTATTGGTGAGGTGTTCCTGGTTCAAGACATCAACAGAACAAGGCTCCCCTCACATATACTTTTTATCCCTACCCTATAAAAGCCTTTTCTGAGAGTAATTGAAAGCTCACTGGATAAGAGGCAACAACAAATGGTTTGCTTCTGACTAGAGTATTGCAGACATCATCACTGGCTTCAAAGGAATATTCGAGGTGACAGCAAGGATACTACTGAAATAACTTATGTGCAACTAGGATTTACAGCAATGACTGAAACATGTTAGCTATATCATAAAAATCCAAACTGTGAAGGCAGAATTGTTTTTTAATTATACGTCCTCTCTGCTTCTTCACAGATCAAACACTCTTATGAAAAATTTTGAGAGCTTACAAAAAGAGGGCTAGCTTTGTTGAGTACAATACATAAAGGATAACCCATGAAGGGCAATGAATTTGTGGCTATTAAAATTAAAATTAAGTAAAATTAAAAATTCAACCACACTAATTTCAAGAACTTAATAGCCACATGGGGCTAGAAGCTGTGGTAATTGGACAGCACAGTAAACATTTCCATTGTCGTAGACGTTCTATTGGATAGCCCTTTTATAAAACAAGTAATTAATATAAAATAGACAATTTCCAAAAATATGCAGCAATCTTGCAAATATATGCACTTATTTATTATGTGATCTAAAAGATCACAGGGAGAATCAGTGATATTTTATAACTGATTCCTACAAATTGAAAATATCTTTTATAATATTGTGTACCGACAAAATGTTAGTAATATTTGGAAGAATAAACATATAATTTTGAGATATTCATGTTTCAAACTTTTATGTTGTTTTTCCCAACTTCCAAATATATTATACCTTCCCTTTATGGATAGCAAAAAACAAATCTGAAAATGTAACCCTCCTTCACAAACTCCCAGCCCCCAATCATATTTTAAGAGTGAAACTTAGGTTGATTGATTTTTACACTGGAAAAAACAGTTCTGAAGCCTCTTCCAACTTTTAATATGCAATATTATAAAAAGGTTGAAAATATAATATGTCAAATAGAGCACAAGCAAGTAATACTGTATGGTAATTTAGTCTTATTTGCATTTGCAATTTTAGAGCTACTGTACAATCTCATTTTCAGATGATAACTTTAGTTATGCTGGCTATTTTATATTGTATAAAAGTTATATTGAGAGGACTGGGCTATGATCATGTAGATGGTGTAACATATATTACAATGCTTTATTATTACAGCATGACTTTAGAAATACTCCATTTTTAAAGGTGATAGGACTGTCTTTGAGTTATACTGGCAATTCTACATAAGAGGTAATAAAAAACCCTATCAGGCACTCTGTTTATTCTATAAATAGTATAGTAGTCATCTAGCTTTCTTTTTTTTTAGAACAATTTTTGTCTTGGGTATATTTTTTATGTTTTTTTATATGTATGGCTAAGATGGGAAGAATGTTGAGTTTTCTCTGAAATATTTCATTGTAACAACAAAATAAAGAGCAGGAAAATAACCATCAGTTGAACAGAACCAAACAGGTAAAGTATTATCAAATTTTCACCTAAAAACTTCAGAAAGTTCAATAGACTCTGGCTAGTATATTAGTAAATTAAGACAAACATTGGAAGGGCAGCCGCAGAAATCAGCATAGGGCATGTAACAGAGGATTAATGATATTTTACTCCATTTAAAAGAAAGCCATATTGAGTACTGCAACAAATCTAGTATACAGACATCTGCCATGTTATATTTGCAAAGGCAGGAAAAAGCCTGAATTTCCCTACAGTAATTCTGATTTATTTAGCATGAATCTCAGTTTGTAACTTGCCCAAATACAACCATATGTATCTTCTTAATTATATCACAGTCTGATTTTGAAGAACCTGGCAAGTAGACTAAGTTCTGCAAAAGGAGACAAGTCTCATTATTTTCCCAAGGAAGAGCAAAAAATCAGAATCAACGGATCTTTGAGAAAAGGAAAATCTTTTTTTTAATTTTAGAGTTTGACTAATGCAGATGAAATACTCTCACCCATTCCTCATTAAGCTGGAGAACACATTCACTTAATGTGGAAGAAAAAGGTGCTTCCTGGTTCTTGTTCAATCTTCATACCAACTTGGTCCTACAAAGCCCAATATTGGCACAAAACAAAGAACCATGTACCTAAGATTCTTAAATTAAAAAAAAAAAAAATTCCATTTCAGAGTATCAAGAACCACCTCTGGAACACCTGCTGCAAATTTATCTTTGTTAAATTGAAATTTAAAAATACTGGTATCATAAAATAAAAGAAGGTACAGTGTATAAACAGGAAAAGAATATAAATAATGTTTACCGGCATGAAGTCAATGGTGTCCAGAAAAGAGTTTCTATCAAAATTTTAATTTTGTCTAATATGATAACCTCAATTTCAGATTGCATTAGTAACCCTATATGTAACATTTATAGATAATATCATAAACTATACTATCAAATGATACTCTTGAAGGATGTCACAGTTTTGAACCATCACAGCCAAATTAAAAAGATTTTATCCATAGAGTGACCTTGGGGTTTTCATATGAGGAATGCATTTTCAAAATGTATCTTGACACATTCATTTCTGATTTATTTCCTGAAGTGGCAAAAACAACTATTCTTTCCAGAAAAACTCTATTTTGACATGAGTACAATACTCACGGTAAGTAATTAAGTAAACTTTAAGAGCCCAGCATGGTGGCATATGCCTGTAATCCCGGCTACTTGGGAGGCTGAGGCAGGAGGATTGCTTGAGCCCAGGAGTTTGAGGCTGTAGTGTGTGATGATTGTGCCCGTGGATATCCACTGCACTCCAGCCTGGGGAACATACTGAGACCCTGTCTCTACAAAAAAGTTTTTTTAAACTGTAAGAAGGAAAAAATAATACTTTCCAGAAAGGCCTAAATTGGCAGAATTGCACACTAAATAAAAACAGCTTGAGAAAAAAAATTCATAAGTAAATGGGAAGAATTTTCTCCACCTTTAATTTGTACTTCCGGGGAAATGTCTGGTATTTATCTAGATATGCTACTAGTTAAGGCTGATGCAATAGCATTAATTTTATAATAAGTTGCTAACTAACTTTCTAGTTTTATTATATTCAAATCATTTTATTAACTACAAAAAAATAAACTCATGGATTTGATGTTGACTTTCCTGCAGACTCAACTATCATCTTGTGATATTTTTCAACAAAATATAAGTAAATTTTTTAGGAAAGATGAGCTACTTCGGGGATTTAAAAAGACTGCTAGCTAGTGCTTCTCTCATTATTATGGCATGCCTATTTGACAGCATTTCTAATTACTCTTAAGTTATTAAAGTAATACCTTTTTTATAGTATTATCATCTATTGTTTCAGAGGTTTCAATGGTTTGATTTTCTGATATTTAGTGAGCATCTGCATCAGTAGCTTTTAAGAGTTAAAATAAATTTTCTTCTTTTAAATATTTGCACATTAAAGTAATCTTTGTTCCATCACCCAAAGAAAGAGAGAGAAGTGAGAAGTGTAAAAAAGTGGGTATTTGTTAGATCTGGGTGGAGGGCAAATGGGTGGCAAGGCAGGTAGAGGAAGTGGCTAAAGGTGGAGAGTGGGAACCAGTCAGAATGCAGAAAAGAAACTGCAATGTCAGATATTTGTGGCTAGAGATGGTTTCCTACACGAAGCATGCACAGTGAGGAGCTCCTAGTGACCTTAACTGACCTGGGGCTCATTACCATCTAATCAGCAATATAGTTTTGACCCCCCTGGTAGGGTTTTCATGAAGGATTCTGGGAAGATGCACGCATAAAAATGAAACTGTTATATAACCCCAACCTGTCACGTAACTTGTTGTATAACCCCAGCCTGTCAATCACCCAAAGGCAGAAACGGGAACCAATTCCACCCAGGAGAGAGGCAGGACAAACTAGTGACATATAAAAGACAGTGTGTGCTAAGACTTTGGGGTCTTCTCCACTTGTGGAGAATGACCCATCTCTCCCTCTGAGACATACTTTCATTTTGCAATAAATGCTGCCTGTGTGAGATTGCTTTGTATTTGTGATCACTCTGTCATTGGCTTTACTCGGTACCAGTACTCATTCCTGACACTGGGAACCAAAGACCAGGGAATGTGGAAACAGACCTAACATATTGAGTCAGAGTATTAATAGTATTGCCATTTCAGGAACAATACAAAGAATTAAGTCTAGCAATTTTCTCTTTCTCCCTTCCTCCCTCTCTCTCTCACTATCCCCCCACCCACACACACACACTCTCTCTCTCTCTCTCTCTCTGGCTCTTTCAAGTTATTTAGAAATCAGAAGAAAGTTGAGTTGATGCAACCCATGGAGAAAAAAATAATAATTTGAGGAATACATATTTAATATGCATGGAAGAAGCATGATTCTACTTTTAAATATGATAATCATAACATTAGCTTAAAATATTAAATACTCATTTTAATTTGATATTACTCGTAAGATTTGTTGTTTTCTTAAGAATTATTAGAAGAAATTGGTTTACTTGAGGCATTTTCAATCAATAAAGGTAAATTAGTTAAATTATATTTTAAAAAGTACTATACAAGATTAATAGTAGAAACTTTCGTCTCTTCGTGCTTCATTTTTTAAATGAAGCTATTTGTCCCAAGTAATCTGGTAAGTCATTATGATGACTTTTCACACATATTAACATCCAGTTTTAAAATACTTTGAGTTTTTGTATCACTTGGAACCACTTTGTTTTTAGAATCAATATTACACTTTTTTGCTTCCACAACTTTTCTCTTACCTAATGACACTTCTGCCTCTTATTACAGATTCCTTTTCCTGCCCATGACTTTTTAAATTTTTAGTCTAATTTCACTTATAACCCAATTCATTCTTGATGTCAGTGGTTGGTCATTTCTGATACCACGATTCCTCTAGGGCAGACTTCAGCCTTATATACTTCACATACTTCAAGGAAGACTTCTTTTACTGTTCTGTCTTTACTCAGCTTCCATGTGTCCTCAAAGCACTATTCTATCATTGACCACATACTATTTCGTTTGTGGCTATTTTTACAAATACCTCAGTTACCTACTGGATTGTAATCATGTTGAATTTGCCAAGATAAACCCCACCTTGGATTTCCATGTCACCTATACGTTGGATTTTCTTACCTCCCTATGAAGCACTGATGTTGAAAGTCAAGAAAGTTTAACACCTGGGCTCACTATAAGTTTTCCAAGATATTATCTCATCTGAATTTCCAGAGAATGTACAATTAGATTTTGCCTCTGTAGTATTTGCATCCCCCAGGCTTTCTTTACTGACATATCTGAGACTGTCCCCAATAACTGAAATTAAGCCCAGCTTTAATCTTGTCCTGGTCGAATGGGTATAGGGAAGGTGTACTCCCTACATTTTGCATGGGATATTTAAGAGCAGCCTTGTGCTACAAAAACAAAGGAGGTCAGTAGTGATGGTTGTGTGGTGGGTTTACTAACGGAATAGCCAGAAACAAATTCCTCAAATTTTCTACTATGCCAGAGTAATAAAAGAAGTCATCTGATTAAACATTTTATTTTCCAGCTGCTCAGAATATCCTTTTCATTACTTTTATAAACAAAATCTTATTTATGTTGGAAGACACAGTTTAAATGGTTCACTTTCATTATCACTTCTGATCAGTCTTCCCTACCAACCTCTTAATTTAACCTTTTAAAATATCTAGTTCAATTATCTAAACTCTTTCACATTTTTAAATATTCTCTTTTTGTATTTTAAAATTTTCTGCTTCATAATTTCCACAATTGAAAAAGCAGATACTGTTTTTTTATATTTAAAACCATATAGTAAAGTCATATAAGAAACATTTAAAAACATATAATAGATTATTGAAAATATTTTAATAAATGAAAGTTCACAATATATAATGGCATAGTCATTTTGAGGAGATAAAACAACTGATATATATTTCTTTGGCGCTCTCAATTTATTATTTATAAGCTTGCAAATTATAATATCTATGAGTCTGATTGGGTTTATTATAATTGAATTAGATAAGTGGCAAGAAATGAAATCATGGTAATGAATTATTAAATAGAGGAGTTATGCTATTTATTTGATTGTAACCACAGAGGCAGTTGGAGGCAAAGCCAACATTTAGAAGCCAGGTAAGCTAATTCTCCAGCTGTGACCCACTGTACTAGCTAGCATTTGGAAATAGATGAACACAGGTGTTCTGTCTACTCAAGCCTATCTAAATACTACACGAGAATTATTTACATTATCAATTTATCCATGGTCAATGTTTATCTTCTAGTTACATTATTTCTGATAAACAAAATTTAGAACTCCAGTTTTGGCAATATAGAAAGCTAAAATAACTGAAAACTCTCTTGCTATAATTTCCCTTTACAAATATTAGATAGTATCTAAGGAGGCCTCCTGTTAAATATGTAACAAAGCTTACAAGAAAGTAAGGAAAATTTCTATAAGCCCTAAACAAGAAGCAACTGAATACCAGAACATTAAATACATGAGTAACCGTGAGGGCTTGGAGATCATCTCAATAATCTAGGGCAATGTTCACAGTAGCAGCAATTTTGCCCCCACAAGAACATTTTAAAATGTATGGAGACACTTTTGTTGCCACAACTGGAAGAAGGTGTTCTACTGGCATCTAGTAGGTAGAAGACAGGATTGCTGCTAAACATCCTACAATGCACAAGATACAACCCCCTACTCTCAGCCCTGCCGCCAACTAAACAATTATCCATCCCCAAATGTCAATGGCGTTGATGTGTGTAGAAACCCTGCTTTAGGGACTTAGGTATTAATTCCCATCTGAAGATGGGAGAGAAGGTCTTGAGCTAATGAGATTCAACAAGTCCTCAAATAATGTCATTTCCCCCAACATAGTTTCTTTATAACATTGATGAGGAAAAAAAAATCAATTCTGGCTGGGGCCACCATCTGTGTGGAATTTGCACATTCTCCCAATGTTTGCATGGGTTTTCCCTGGGTACTCTGGTTTCTTTCCACATCCCAGAGATGTGCATGTTAGTTGAACTGGCATGTCTAAATGGTCCCAGCCTGAGTGACTGTGGGCATGTGCAGCCTGCTATGGAATGGTGTCCTGTCCAGGGTGGGTTCCTGCCTTGCACCAGGAATAAGTGGGTAAGTAATTATCTTACTTGTTTTTATTAATTTTTCTTAAACATATGTATGGCTCACTTTTATTTCCATGTTTAATATTAGAAGTGTTTTGGTCTTTATTTAGAAGTTTGATGATGTTTTTGTGACCAAAAATATGGGATAGAAACGTAACTCTTTACTTCCTGTTTTGTTTTCATTTATGGCAGCATTCCCCTTTATTGCAATTTAATTTAAAACATTTTAAACTAAAAATTTTAAAATATAAAAAAAGAAACTTAATTCTTGTTTATATCAATTAGCCCTTGGAAAAACTGCTTTCATTACATGTCACTTCACTTGAAGTCACAGTTTCCTAAGAACCTACTGACAATGTTAAGTGAGGATTTACTGTTTAGTGAATTAGAACTGAAACACCTTACATTATAAAGGCAGGAACTTTTCACGGTTAATTCTCAGTAAACTGCAGAACTAGAAAAAAGTCTGTTATCCAGGCAAAAGGAAAGTTGTGTGTTTGGACTCTGAAAATTTGTAGCCACGCTATACCCTTAGGAATGTATACATTTCAGGCATGCTCTGTTATTAAATCTTAGATAACTTTCAGCCATAAACTTGACTCCATTATGGTAAAACACTTGGGAATTAAGCAGAAGCAAGTGCAAAGAGCATTAGAGAAAAATATTTTCAACACAGTCACACATATATAAGGCTCACTAAAGATAAACTCATAATCTAAACTATTAAATACACTATGAGCAAGAGATCACAGATAATAAATACAACAGAAGGATTCAAACCACAAGCACTTCAGAGAACAGAATTTTTGTGGACATTTTCTTTTAAATAGATGTGTTCAAAATAATGATACAAGAGATCTGGAAACAAGAGAAAAGAAAACATTATTAATATAACAACAGCAACCAGGCCATAAATGAATGGGATAATATTCAAAAAGTAAATGGCTAAATTTATTTCAGTTTTGATAAAATATATGAATTCTCAGTTATGAGTCCTGAAGAAGATAAATATAAATAAGTACATATCAAGAAGTATGGTGGTGAAATAACAGAGGATCAAAGGCAGAAAGATGCTCTTAAAAACAACTGGAGAGGTAGAGGCAAGGAAAAGCATAGAACAACAATGATCCCAACTGCAGGTTTTTCAATGGCTATATTAGAAAGCACAGGATGATACAATATCTTCAAAGTGCACTGAGAAAGTAATTGTCAACCTGGCATTTTATGTTAGGGGAACCTAAAGAAATGTTCAAATAAATTTTTTAAAAAGTTCCTTGCTGAAAGGATAACAAAAGCATGGTTATCAACTCTAGCTAACCATTAGAATCATTTGAACTTTTAAAATTCTCAAAGGCAAGCCATGCTTCAGATCTATTAAATCAGGATCTCTGTGAGTGTGACTGAGTCCCCAGTATTTTTTGAAGTTCTGTAGATGACTTCAATATGCAACCAAGTCTGAGAATCACTATAGTTAACAAAATATTTTAGCAAGAAAGAAATCAAACCCAAAAGGAAGAAGTAAGCAAGACAGTGGCAAATAAGTAATTGTTGAATATATAACAATAATAATAACTATATGTAATGTATATCTTTTTATATTCTTATGTTTACATATTTATTTATTTTATATATTTTGGTTTATGCTACAAAATAAGTTTAAAGAGATAATAAAGACTTTCCATTTATAAACAGTGTTTTCTAATAATACATTAATTGAATTTAAATTCTAAAAATTAGCCCAAAGTAGCCAAATTTAAGAATTTCAGAAGGAAACATTTAAATATTCGTGGATCAAAAGAATCATAAGATTTGCATTTAGAATGGTGTCATGATTAATTTTAGGGGTCAACTTGACTGGATTAAGGAATACCTAGAAACCTGGTAAAATATTACTTTTGGGTGTGTTTGTGTGTGTGTTTCCAGAGGATACTAGCATATGAGTCTGTGTAGGCTAGGTGGGGAAGATCCACCCCCAATGTGAGTGAGCACCATCCAATCTGCTGGGGGCCCAGATAGAAGAAAAACAGGGAAGAAGTGAATATGTTGATCTATGTGCTGAATCTGGAATATACTCGTCCTTTCTTGTGCTTTGACAACAACTCCAGGCTCCTTGCTCCTTGGACTCCATGACTTATACCAGAGGCCTCCTGGGTTCTCAGGCTTTTGACCTTGGACTGAGAGTTACACCTCTGATGCTCTTGTTTCTGAGGCCTTCAGACTTGGACTCAACCATGCTACCAGCATCTCAAGGGCTCCAGCTTGCAGATGGCCTGTCCTGGGAATTCCCGACGTCCATAATCATGTGAGCCACTTCCCCCAGTAAATCAACTCTTATATATCTCTCTATATATATCTATATCTATGTCCCATTGATTCTGTCTCTCTGGAGAACCCTGCCTAATATAAATGGTATTTAAAGGGAAATTTAGAATTTTATAAGCTTATGTGAGAAAAAATAAAATAGAAAATTATTGATAAACATTTGTATTCTAAGACATTATGAAAAATAAAACAGTAAATCCAAAGAAATAAGAAAGAAAATAATTAAGATGGAAATGTAATTAAGAAAATAGAAAACAAATAATAGGGTATATAAAATCAAATACACATTCTCTGAAAAGGCAGATAAAAACTACAAATCTTTGGCAAAATTGATTAAGAAAAATGCTGAGAAAACATCAATAGATTCTGCCAAGACTACAAAAACACAGTAAATAGATAATAAAATGTATAATGATATAGAATAACTAAATAACTGTCAATAAATTTCAATGTTCAGAGGAAGTCAAACAATTTCTTAAAAAGATGTAATTTTGTAAAGTTGAAGAAGAAATAATAATGAATCCATTTATAACCATTAAATAAATTGAGTAAGAATTTTTAAAATTTCTATAAAGATATTATCTGTTGTAACAGGCAAACTGTATCAAACATGCAACATATCAAAAATCTTGATTGAAAAATATATAATTCCATAGTTCCATATGTATATGTAAAGCTCTTAAATATGTACCCAAGATAAACTTATGATAAAGTTCATTAAAGCATTGTGTTTTAAGGAGAAAAACTAGAAAACTTAATTACTCAATAATAAAAGAATGAGTAAATTCTAATACATTCGAGTAATAGAATACTATGGAACAGTGAAAATAAATGAAAGTTCCATGTATAAATATGGATAGATCTCAAAACAATAATCTTGAGTAAAATAAGTAATCTGAAGAAAAATGCACATAATATGACATCATTTAGAAAATATTCAATAATATGTAAAACAATATATGCATACACATTATATATATGCATTGTTAATTACATGTACACATAATAAAAATATGGTACGGGACATAACATCCAAATCTGGGATGGTCATTAGCTCCTCAGGCTATGAGGAGAAGGGAATCATAGGGACGGGTCTGTAGGAAGTTCCAACTGTATTGTTAATGATTTATTATGTCACAAAATATAAACATTGGCCAGGCGTGGAGGCTCACGCTTATAATCCTAGCACTTTGGGGGGCTGAGGCAGGAGGATTGCTTGTGGCCAGGGGTTCCAGACCAGTCGGAGCAAGAGCAAGACCCTGTCTCTACAAAAAAATGAAAAATGAGCCTGGCATGGTGCATGCCTGTAGTCCTTGCTACTTGCGAAGCTGAGGCAGGAGGATCGCTTGAGCCCAGGAATTTGAGGTTGCAGTGAGCTATGATGATGCCACTGCACTCTAGCCCAGGCAAAAGAGCAAGACCCTGTCTCAAAAAAAAAAAAAAAAAAAAAAAAAAAAAAAAAATATATATATATATATATATATATATATACACACACACGTGTGTGTGTATAAACATTGATAAAATTATGGCAAAATATCACATTTTAGCTGGCTGGTTGTGTATGAATATTCCTGATATTTTTACGTGCATTTTATAGGCTTACAATACTTCCAATATTAAAAGGAAAGGAGTACCGCTTTTTTAATAAAAAAAAGCACCTATAACTAAAATTATATGGAAGCAAGTTAATTTTGTGGCCAAAGCATCTATATAAATATGGTTGTTCAAATTTACTTCACAAAACTGTGGCAAGATGAAAACCCTCTTCCTCAAACTAAAGTCAACTGATTTATTTGCAGAACTCAGCAGTGCATCATATAGTCAGCAACCTCTGAGTCCTAGTCTGCAATGCGAGCACCCTAGGAGACGAGCCATTGCACCGCTTCTCTCCAGATTAGGTCTGGAGAGCCTGAAGCGTTCATGGGTGAAATGGACACACACAGAGGCTCTCCTTGGCTTAGTTTAATGTTTCATTTGGTGCCAAAAAGTATTATACTTTCATTCCGCTTACATTCTTCTTCCATTTGTGCCTGAGTGAAAAATCTATTAAATGTTGAAGATCACTGAAAAGAAACTAATATTGCTCAAAACAAAATTCATTTTTACCATAATTCACCAACATGTTTTCTCCTACTGCATTTTGATTGACATCTAGTCACAGTACAGTTCAACTTATCCTTTGCGATGCCAAATATTTACAGATAGCAATTGCTCAACTTTCTCTCCATGAACTAATTCCACATATACTGTAACATATGTCAGTGGAACTGAACTTCTCAAGACTCACATTCAGTGTATTAATAATTTATTATTGCATTATTGTATACTCAAGCTTATTTTCCTGTAACTTTTTTAATATACCACACTAGCTTCTTAGCACTGACTAGACGATTATTCTTGTTGTTGAAATTAAATTGATGGGATTCTCCAGGAGGAATTTTAAGCAAAATTATTTAAATCCTCTTGGAGGTGGCTAAGCATTTATAGGCTCACATCAATGAATGGAGTGTGTCCATTTCATCCCTCTTATTCCTCTTTTCTTAAAATTCTTTCTATTCTCACACCTCTTCCACATTTGTTAGCATTCTACTATTTGCTAGAGGAAGTAGCTACCAGTATAGTCTTGACTAAGTAACCTACAGTGTAAAGTTAGAATATTATGGTGCCTAAAATCATTCAAATGATCTTGGACCCGGGGAATTTTGCATTGCCTTAATTTTGGTTTTGTATAATCACAATTGCTTTATAGTACAGGCTTAATAACAGAGTGTACTACACAGGACTTTTATAAAGCCTCAAAATAATCCATATAGGTCACTTAGCTCAGTGTTTGGCACATATTTTCTATCCAGTGGTCCCCAACCTTTTTGGCACCAGGGACTGGTTTCATGGAAGACAATTTTTCCACGGATGGAGGGGGGAGGGGGAGGCGGAGCTCAGGCGGTGATCCCAGCAATGGCGAGTGGCTGTAAATACAGATGAAGCTTCACTTGCTTGCCCTCCTCTCACTTCCTGCTATTTGGCTTCCCCAACCCCTTTCAAAGTTCTCAGAAGACGGTTTTTGAGAGAGGGATAAAAAGCAGGGGTGGGGAGTGGGGAGTGGGGGTTCCTGCAGAGCTGTGCTGCCCAGACCTGGGGAAAGGTACCGGTCTGCAGCTGGGGTTGCCTACCAAAGTAATCCATGCAATGAATGTTAATTTAGAAGTTGTAGTGGTGGTATGATGTAGGTAGTCGTATTAATAGTTGTAGTGGAGTTAGTGGTACTAGCTGTAGTGATATTGGAAGGAGTATGTGCTATTGTTTTAATAGTAATGAGATGATAATAAATATAAAAAATTGTGAAACAAATTGCCTCACAGGACACAAAGATTTTTGTTGTTGTCTTACTTTCTATACTTCCAATTATTCTAAGAGTTTTCTTCCAAATATTCTGCTTAGAAATGGATAGCCATAAATAGAGGAAGAAGCCATCCTTATTAAAGAAAAGAATAAAGCTTAGCTCTGTGAATATAGCACTTTATTTATGCTAACATTAATTAGATTTGCATATCATCTCAATGATCACCAAATATGTTTGCCCATTACCTAACCAAAGAAACCACTAAAAAATATTTGAGAAATTTGGAATTTCTATTATTATTTAATTTTAATTAATGAAAAAAAAATTCCATGCTGTACAATAACTTACTGAAGGACTATTATGAAAGGTATATATATGTCTCCATTTTCTGTCTATATTCATGTATAACTATTAATATTGTTTCATTATTACTGCATGAAAAAGAAATGAGAAATGAATTCATTTAAAAATGAACAATAATTTTAAGATAGAAACTAATTTTGTCAAATACAACTCTTGACAAAGAAACCTATTATTTTAGAAACCAAAAACCCTTATCTATTCATTGGATGCATTTTGCTTCTCTTGTTCAAGTTCATTTCCCAGGAAGCTGAAATCTCTCTCATATTTCACTGACTTTTAAATTGAATAATAAAATGTTAATTTGTATTTTATGTCAGAGGATTTTTTTTCACAAGGGATTTGGCATTCATGTGAGTGGTCATTGTAAAGGATCCTCCTTCAAAGAACCACACAAAAGAAACATTTTTCAAGCTTTTGACTAAGATTTCAAGATGAAATTATTTGCATTTCCGTTAGGGCACCTTTTCTAAAATGAATAGATCAGCGTCTTAGATTGCTCAAAGGCCATCAGTAGATCTTCTTTTGTGTAATGTGTCTGTAGTAGGCCCAGTAAAAGGCATTTCCTAGGGTAAGAGGTTGTTCAATAATGTCAGATGAATCCCTTGAGTCATGGACTCTGTCATATTATTTTCCGCTAATGTGGACACAAATGAAATGAGTCTTGTATTTCTATTCATCTATAAAGTATTAGCAAAATGGATAGCTGATAACTATATCAATAAGATAATTTCAGTTTGCAAATTGTAACCGAGGGTTGGGGGTACATTTCTCTGAACTTCCACAAATTAAACTTTGGGAAAGTATATTTTACTTTGTAAAAAACACAAAGCCTCTTTGTTGAACATTGAAGTTATCAGATTTTGTTTGGGAGTTTAAAAATACTATGACATATCGAAGATTGCATTTGAATTGTACTTTGTATGTCTGTTAGTACAGAGATGGGCATAGAAATTAGTAATAACAAAGTTGATAAAATATTCATTACAACCATATACATATTAGTCCATGTACTTATGAGAGGATGACTTGAGTTTCTGGATGCAACTTGAGAATTAAGGATAGCTCACATGGAATTAATCACTGGAGAAGAATGAGAAATCAAATATAGTATCTATAAATAAATATTACTAAAGGTTTTGACAAATTACA
This sequence comes from Daubentonia madagascariensis, assembly GCA_023783475.1. Taxonomy (NCBI): domain Eukaryota; kingdom Metazoa; phylum Chordata; class Mammalia; order Primates; family Daubentoniidae; genus Daubentonia; species Daubentonia madagascariensis. Next base: position 13,327,092 of record JAKFHU010001684.1, on the reverse strand, counting down.
AAATAAAACACTTCAAATGACTGGAGTTTGGAAACTGGTATGGAAACGTATCTCTTTCCAGTGGCAAATTGTGTTGAAACATGATTGAATCATGAAAATTTGAAACCAGTGGCAAATATGACAGCCATCTATTCCAGTGCTGTCATTTTACATAAAGGAAAGGAAAAAGAAAGAATAAGTGACTTACCTTTTCAATATAAAATAAAATTTTATATATATATATATATATATATAAACAACCTTAATGAGAAGAAGAAATTGCATTCCTTATGTTTGGGAACATATGCTGGAATTTTTATTAAAAATACAACTTTAATTGTTCTGTCCATTCAACTTCCCTTTTAAAATATGTATATAAATATAAAAACTCTCATATTTACATGCTTGCACACTACCTTTCTAATTTCATAAAATTATTGACATCTGAATTGCATTCTGTCTAGCTCTTCTTTTATAAGAAATTTTTTTCCTTCCATTGCTCATACAGAACACATTTTCTTTTATCCTCTCTATTATCATTCTGATTTAAATCCTTTGCTTTCTTGGATTGACTGGTTCTGATAAACTATTCCTATTTCATCTTCTTCTGTTTGGCTCTGATGATCCACAGTAATTTTGTAGCCTTTGCTACATCACCACCTCTTAGGTCTGTGTAATGAGGTATGCAGTGCCTTCATTTTTTCCCCTTTATGGTTCAATCCTAAAGTATAATGTGGGAAGTGAGATTGGTATTTTGCTTGTTAGGAAACCCACAGAAGTCACATTAATAGCACACTGCTTTATAAACTGTCACTGTCACAGGAAAATTTGAGGGTAATTGTCCTACATAATTATTTCCTCCCTCCCTTTAAGAACAAAGTGATTACTTTAAAATATGAATAAGTATGCTTATATATTCTATAACCAGCCCATACAAAGTGAACCCCATGACATTATTGAATATTCATGATCAAAAATACAATTGACATGTTTATATAGTTTGCTATTTTATATATTATGCGCAAATACTAAATATTAAAACTTATTAACCCTAGCCTCATCTTTACTGACATTATCAACAGAGACTTTGCTGGTATAAATTGCTTAACACCAATGTTAAGCATAAATACTGTTCTAAGTGAACATTTCTTCTGACACTGGGAATATAGAAAACAGCAATCTATCTTCAAAAAAGAAGTTGCAAAGCATTACTGGTCTTACATGGAAGATGTAAAGTTTTTAGCCTGTGAAATGCATGTTGGAATATAAAAATCAACCAATCAATTTTCAGAGCTCTGATGAAATTTTCAATTGAGTTGTGGACAACATTAAAGGCAGACACATACCTTAACACCTCATTTATCTTAAGATTAGTTATCTGGCAGCATCAACTATCAAGAACACAGTTGAGGACAAAAGAAGAAAACAGATAACACTTATTGAGTACTTAATATGTACCACAACTTGAAATACTTACTAAATTCAAGCTTCACAAGAACTATTTGAGATAAATACAGTTGTTAGAATAAATCACAGGAATTAAACAACTTGTCCATGAACATAAAAAATTGTGTAGTTAAGACTCAATCCCAGGTATTCCTACTCCAAAACCTGTACTTAATCACTACCTTAAGTGTAGAAAAAAAAATTAAACACCTTCAGACATATGAACATACAATACGTAATAAAATAAAGTATATGTTGCTAAATCAGAATAAGATTTATAAAATCCTTGTCCAAAATGTTTGCCATTTCCACATAGGAACTCTAATTCTACTTAACTTCATTGCCTCATCCCCTGCCACTCTCCTCATTTATTTTTAAATTTTTTATATTAACTTTTATTTTTTTTTAGAGACAAAGTCTCATTCTGTTGTCTAGGCTGGAGTGCAGTGGTATGATCATAAGTCACAGCAGCCTTGAACTCCTGGACTCAAGAAATTCTCCTGTCAGCCTCCTGAGCAGCTGGGACTACAGGCATGTACCACTGTGCCCAGATAATTTTTGTTGTTGTTGTTGCAGAGGTGGTGTCTTACTTTGTTGCCCAGGCTGGTCTCAAACTCCTGGACTCAAGCTATCCTCCTGCCTTGGCCTCCCAAAGGGTTGGAATTACAGGCATGAAACACTGTGCCAGGCCCCACTCCCCTCGTTTACAATATATACTTTAAGCTACAGGCAAGCTGAACTTGCAATTTCTTGAATGTACCATAAAACGGCTCCTAACTATTGCAAAGATTATTTTTACCTTTGCCAAGATTTATCAGAGTGAGAAAGCAAAAATGTCAACTGATCTAAAAATATGCAGCAAAAAAAATTCATCATATAGCAATTGTAATTCTAGAGGTGAGCAAAGAGATATGAGAGATAAAAGGTGGGGAGAGGAAATATCTGAGTCACCAAGTTGCTTTTTCAAACTCCACATGCAGAGTTAATCCCCTTTCTCTCTTGTCCCAAAGGGATCTAATGGTAGACAGAATTGCTGGTATTCAGCTGTTGAAGGGGTTCAGAGTTGACATTTGGTTTCAACAAAAGTACCCAGACCAACTTGATTAAAATTTAGGAGGCAAGAAAGTGGATTCATGGTACTGGTCATTTATTAATAACCTTGGGTAATCTTTGGCTTCTCTCTTTTTTACAAACACCTCATCAAATCTATGAGCAAATTTGATAGGTTTCATCTTCAATATATCTCCACAACTCAACCATTCTCACTACCTCCACTTTGCCACTATTGTCCAAGGCAGCATTATTCCTCCCTGGTTTATTGCAGTGGCCTCCTAACTGTTCTCCCTGTTCTTTTTTGTCCTGTCATCATCTGGGTTTACTTTGAATACAGCAGCAGCCAAGTTGAGTGTTCTTTAAATGTATAAATCAGATCATTATCTCCTCTGCTTAAAGCCCTCTGATAATTCCTATCTTAGAATAAAATCTAAAATCACTAAGGCTCTATATGTACAAAATGCCTGGTACTTTTATGATCTCATATTCTTCTTTTCCTACCATATTACTTACTTTAGCCACCTTGCTGTTTCTAGAACACATCACCCATGTTATCTGCTCAGGGTCTATAGACTTGCTCTTCCCTCTGCCTGAAAAAATTTTCCCCAGATATCTATATGGGCTCCTTCCCTTTATTCCTCAAATATTATCTTCTCAGTGGGGTAATTCTTCTTTGCCTTATTTAAAATTATGAATAAATCCTCCATCTATCCATATATACACATGCCCTTATATTTCTACATCTGCTGATTCCTAGGCTGAATTTGAAAGATCTATTTGACTACAGTCTGATTTCTACTCCTGCATTTGTTCTGTAACTTTGCTGGCATCCAATAATATCTTCCCCAGTCTAGCGTACCACTGCTACCTAAATCCTTCCACCCAAGTCTCCATACCAGGCCTCACACATTCAGAGATGAGCCCATCCCTTTATATGCAAAGTAAAATGGTAGCTGTTCTTACATCCCCATTTATGTCCCTATTTCTGGGTGTCTGGTATCTGTTTCTCATACTCCCCAATTTATTTTTCATATTCATCATTTTTAGTTTGTCTGATGTTTCCATTCCTTCTGTATTTTTCTTTGCAATTTGTTCTCATATTCTGTTACCTGGATAAAATCACTTTATCTTTCCCTTGATAACTCAGATAGGATAGATTCATAACCCATCGTATCTTCAAGAATTGCTTGCTCTTTGCTTTCCAGCTACCAATCTAGGGCTTTTATTCTTTTTCGTCTTGTACATTCCATCTCTACTTCTTATAGATCCCTCTTTTTTTCCTTTGCACTCAAAGCCGCAAAAGCTCCCAGCATCTCTAGAACTTCTACAGTCCCAGAAAACATAAACACAATATTCTTGTCATTAAACTATGCTTTTTTGTTATTTATCAGCCTAAATTTTATTAAATATAGACCTGGAAGTCTGTGGTATTATAATAAATATATAGCACAAGAATGCTTGATATTTTCATCTTGATAATAAATGCATCTCATACAACCCTTTGGTTTTAGAGTTGACTCAGTACAGCTGTATTTAGATTTCAACAGACATATTCTGCAATGTTCAGGAGGAGGAGTGTGAAAATACAAAGGCTGTCCGGAAAGTATCCTGCCATTGTTAATATAGTGAGAATGATCACATGGCTGGGTACTTTCTGGACAGCCCTTGTACACATCCCTTCAGAAGAGAGTTTAGTTGCTACAGCAATTATCTTCTGGCATATGGCAGCTATGCCTAACAACTCCTGGAAATCTTAAATCTGGTAGAGTGATTGGAGAATTCTTTCAATATAGGTAATCACATCATGGGAACCTAGAAACATCTCAGCTATTCCAACAGTCAAGCAAGGCATTTGTTTATGGAACAGCAGACCAACTGATGATAATTGTGACAGGCAGAATAATGCTTCCCCTTCCCTGCCACCAAAGATGTCCATCCACATTCTCATGCCTCAAAACTGAATATGTTTCCATACTTGAAAAAAGGAATTAATGAAATGCTAAGGTTAAAGACCATGAGATAATAAGATTATCCTAAACTATCAGAGTGAACCCAAGCTAATCACATGAATCCTTAAAAGGGGAGAATATTTTTCAGCTGAACTTTGTGGCAGAAGATGTCACTGCTGAAGAACGGCAACCAGAGATGGCCGTGTGGAAGACAAATTCAACCTTGCTAGTTTTGAAGAGGGAGGGAGGGGGCCATAAGCAGGAGCTAGGTGGCCTCCTCAAAAGAGGCAAGGAAACAAATTCTACTCCACAGTCTCTAAAAAGAAACAGAGCTCTGCTGACACCTGATTTTAGCCCAAAAGACCCACATCAGACTTTTGACCTACAGGACTGTGAACTAGAAATAAAATCCCAAGCCCCCTGATAACTGAAGGGACTCCTCTCAGCCAAGGAGGCCCCACAAACACCTTAAAACTGAGTTCCCAGCCATGACGAGATGGGAGAGATAAAGAATAATTACATGCGTATGATTTCCCTTCATAAATATTCATGACTCCTCCTATAGCTTGTGAAATACGTATTTGACCACCCTGCTCAGTATAAAATCTTGTTGCTTTTCGTCTCTTCTTTGAAGCACTGGTGCCTGGCTCTTCCGTACCTGTTGGAATGGCTGCCTTTTATGCTAACCTTTATGAGAAATAAAGCTCTCCTTCTTCCAAAGTATAAACCTAATTAATTTTATTTTACCTAACAGGACTTTCACATAATTTTTATTGTGGTAATTTGTTACAGCACCAATAAAAAATACTGTCATGTGATATTGTAAAAACCACAATTTAAAAGTTAAATTAAAGAAAGATGGTGGAATAAGGAGTCCTAGACCTGAAACACCAATTTAACAACAATATATGGACCAAAATACCCTTATGAGAAATCCAAAATCCAGTTAAGAAGTTGCAGTACACCTAGATAACCTCAAAACTAAGAACAGCCATGTTAAAATGGGTAGGAAAGGCAACTTCACTTTACCTACGTCAGCCCTTCCCCCAAGCTAGGATCAGGAGGTAGGGCTGAGTGGAGAATGTGTCCAATATATCCTGCCTTTCAGGGACCTGTTTCTGTCTCACCTAACTCAGAGCGCTGATGGAACCAGCATAGTTTGGATACCCAGGGACAACCATGAACAAAGAAAAGGGTCAGTCAGACTGCTGCAGCCAGCAGGGCTCTGTGAGATTAGGAGAAGGAACAGAACCCAAAGCTTCTTTCCCAGGAGGAAGAGGGAAATAGAGCATGCCCTCTATGACCAGATTCACAGTACAGCCAACAGACACGTGAAGAAACAAGAGATTATGGGCTCCTAAAAATAACAAACAAACAAAAAAAACCCAGTAACTTTCCCCAATCAGGAATACAAATGTAGTTCCAGATACGACAAATTTTTAGAAATAGTTTGACAGGCTCCCAGAATTTCTAGACTGGCTGATTGATGAAGGGCTTTGCCTATTGAAGCCAGTCCTTAAAGACTAGGGGAGGAGGCTATATCTTTAACTGCACGGATACCAATGCAAAGCTATAGGGAACATAATGAATCAAGGAAGCATGGCCCAACCTATACATGGAAAAATTTCTTTCAAAAACAAACAAACAAAAAAAGACTCCCCTGAAAAACAAAGCTGAGGGAGTTCATCACCAGTAGACCTGCCTTAAAAGAAATGCTAAAGGGGGTTCTCCAAGTTGAAAAGAAAGATTGCTGAACAGCAACACAAAAGCATAGGAAAGTATAAACTCATTAGTGTTGGTAAATACATACACAAATACAAAATACAGAATATTGTAATGGTTATGTGTAAATCTCTTTTAATTTTAGTGTAAAAGTTAAAAGATAAAAGTATTACAAATAACTATAACTACAAAAATGTTCATGGATACACAAAATAAAAAGGTATAAATTTTGGTATCAATAACATAAAGTATTGGAGGGAGAAGTAAAAGTGTAGAGTTTTGCAAGTTAATGTGTTATCATCTTAAAGCAGACTTTATAACTGTAAGATTTTTTATGGAAACTTCATGATAACCACAATGAAAATGCCTACTGAAGATACACAAAAGAAAAGGAGAAAGAAATCAAAACATATTATTAAAAAAATTCAATGAATCACAAAGGAAAAGAGAAAAAGCAAGAGAGGAAAAGAGGGATGAAAGAACTATAAGACAGACAGAAAATAATTAACAAAATGGCAATAATAAGTACTGCTCAATCAATAATTACATTGAATATAAATGTATTCAATTATCCAATCAAAAGATGTAGAGCTGCTGAATGGATAAATAAAATAAGACCTAACTGGATGCTGCCTACAAAGTACTCACTTTTGATTTAAGGATTTAAGGAATACAAGGATGGTTCAACACATGCAAATCAATAACTATGATATATCACATTAACATAAGAAAGAATAAAAATAGAAGATTATGTAATAGATGCATAAAAAGTATTTGACAAAATTTAACATCTTATCTTTTCATGACAAAAATCTCAAAAAACTAGGTATAGCAGGAAAACACCTCAACATAATAAAGGCCATATGTGAAAAGCCCACAGCAAACATCATACTCAAAGGAGAAAAACTGAATTTTTTTTCTTTAAAATCAGAAACAAGGCAATGATGCTCAATTTTGTCACTTCTATTCAACATATTACTGGAAGTCCTAGCCAGAGCACTTAGGCAAGACAAAGAAATAAAAGACATCCAAATCAGAAAAGGAGAAATAAAATTGTCCTTATTGGAGATGACATGATCTTATATGTATAAAACCCTAAAGACTCCACACACACATAAAAAAACTATCAGAACTAATAAGTTTAGTAAAGTTGCTGGATACAAAATGAACATGCAAAAATCAGCTATGTTTCAATGAACTAACAGCAAACTATCTGAAAAGGAAATTAAGACAACAATTGCATTTACAATAACAACAAAAAGAATAAAATATTTAGAAAGAAACTTAACTAAGGGGGTAAAAGACTTCTACACGGAAAACCACAAAACATGAATGAGATTAAAGAAAACAAAATAAATGGAAAGACATTCCATGTTCATGGATTGGAAGAATTAATATTGTTGGAATGTCCATACTGTTCAAAGTGATCTACAGGTTCAATGCAATCTCTATCAAAATCCCAATGGCATTTTTTTACAGAAACAGGAGAAATAATCCTAAAATCACATGGAAACATAAAAGACTCTGAATAGCCAAAGTAATATTGAGAAAAAGGAACAAAGCTTGAGGTATCACACTTTCTGATTTCAATTACAAAGCTACATCATTAAAACAGTTTGATACTGGCACAAAGACAGAAATACAGACCAGTGGAACAAAATAGAGAACCCAGAAATAAATCCATGCATATATAGTGAACTTATCTTCAACAAGGGTGTCAAGAAAACACAATGAGGAAAAGAAAGTCTTTTCAACAAACAGGAGTGGGAAAGCTGGATATCCATATACAAAAAATGAAATTGGATCCTATCTTTCACCATACACTGAAATCCATAAAAAAAAGTATTAAATACTTAAACATAAAACCTGAATCTGTAAAACCTTTAGAAACAAATATAGGGAAAAAGTTTCTTGACATTGGTCTTGGCAACAATTTCCTGGATAATACACCACAAGAACAAGTAATAAATAAAAAATTGACAAGTGGAAATACATAAAGCTTCTGCAGAGCAAAGGAAACAATCAACAGCATGAAAAGGCAACCTACAGAATGGGAGAAAATATTTGCAAACCATATATTTGATAAGGGTTTAAAATTCAAAATATATGAGGAACTCAACTCAATAGCAAAAAACAGAGCAAAACAAATAAAATCTCCAAAAACAACAATGACAACAAAAACCAAAATTCATAACCCAATTTAAAAATGGACAAAGGGCTTGAATACACATTTATTCAAAGCAGATTTACAAAGGGCCTGCAGGTATATGAACCGATGCTTAACATCACTAATCATCAGGAAAATGCAAATCAAAACCACAATTGCTATCACCTTACACCTGTTAGGATGGCTATTATCAAAATAACAAAAGATAACAAGTATTGGCAAGAATGTAGAGAAACTGGAACCTATACACTGTTGGTGGAAATGTAAAGTGGTGCATCCACAATGGAAAACAGTATAGGGGTATCTCAAAAAATTACAAATAGAACTACCATATGATCCAGCAATTCCACTTTTGGATATATATTCAATTGAAATAAAAATCTTCAGGAGATATCTGCACTCCTGTGTTCAAAGAAGCATTATTCACAATAGCCAAGACACGGACACAACCTATATGTCTATCAATGAAAGAATGGATAAAGAAAATGTGGTATATACATACAATGGAATGTTATTCAGACTCAAAAAATAAGGAAATTTTGGCATTTACAATAACGTGGATGAGCCTGGAGGACATTATGCTAAGTGAAATAAGCCAGATACAAGATGACAAATACTGTATGATTCCACTTATAAGAGGTATCCAACATAGTCAAACACATATAAATAGAAAGTAAATAAATGGTGGTTGCCAGGGGCTCGGGAAAGAGAAAATGGGGAGATGTTGGTCAAAGGGTACAAAGTTTCAGTTATATAAGACAAGTAGGTTCTAGAGATCTGCTGCAAAACATTGTCCCTGTTGTCAATAATGATGCTTTGTGTACTTAAAAGTGTGTTAATAGGATAACTCTCATGTTAAGTGTTCTTATCACAATATTTTTTTTAATTTAAAAAATGTTAAATTAGGCCCATCATAGCCCACCTTTATACTCTAGTATGAAGGCATACAACAGATTTTTAAATAAATTTTTAAAATAAAAACAACAATAACAGAACCCTTTGGACTTAAATAATAGGTTTGATTATTTAGTACATTTACTCACACATGTTATCTTATTATTCCTTAGAATGGGATTGAGATCTTAAAATTTTTGTTTCTTTTTATGTATCTGTTCATAATATACTGGTAAATTGGATTAAACAAAATATTGGCAATGTCTCTCTTCCAAAATATCTGCCTTCTTGTCTCTTTTCAATTCTTTTTCCCTGTGGAGGTAGGCAGAAAGGTACTGTGGAGAAGACAGACACATGAGATCCAGACAGACATACGTGAGAGACTCGTTCTGACTCTTTCCTTTTATTAGTGGCATGACCTTGAGACAGTGACTTTAAGTTTTTGAGCTTCAGTTTTCTTGCCTATATATTAAGAGTAATTATTATAATAGGGCTTATAAATACAAGATCAAATGGGAAAATACAATCAAAATTAATACAAAATATACAAATATAGTACAGAAATATCACAGGCTAAATGTTAGGCCTTTCTATCATCCCTTCAGATTTTCATATGTTATACTATGGCATTACCGCCTCTGTTTTCTTTCTTAAACTAGTAAAATCCAGCAGCATAAAACGATCATTAGTAGTGCAAGCATAACACAAAAAACCTAGAATTTATTATGTATTTGTTCAAAAATTTCAGTAAGAGAAACCCCATCGTTTGGATTTTGTGCAATATTAAGACAATGAAATTATACCGCTTCTTTCCTGTGATACAAGGATTATTAGGGAAGAAATTAATGTTCCATTCAGTGTTGCTTTTTTGAGCCTAAAACATAACCTGGTACGGAGTGTATGTTCAGTGAATGTTTGTGGAAAAATTTCAGCTGAGGGCATAGAAGACAACCTTTGTATCAATTTATAACTTAAAGTGGAATAGACTATTTTAAAAAGTTGCATTTTTAGGGTAGTGGGATTTTAGAAGACTTAATACAAATTATAATACTATTTATTACAAGACACTAATAGGAATTTTAACTCATAATGAAGTAAAAAATACCTAAAACACTTTAAATGCAGTCATGATTTCCCCTTTTTAATATAGAATTGGTAAATAATATAAAATTTAAAAGTTCAGCAAATAAACACTAAGAATATTCATCACAAAAGTCATAGTGTGAAGATAAATGACCAACAAATATTCTTACAGCCAGATTTGAATTACATATTCAAAATAGATTTAAGTAGGCTTCCCTACCCTCCTGTCTTTGGAACAAGGAGAAATATCTCCAATTTTTAAATGTTACAAAGGATATTCACTATAAAATATCTGAGGCTTAATTTACAGAAACCGGGACAGCAAATATGAAAATCATGGAAAAACTTTCTATTCAGCATTTTTGGGATTGTATTTAATACATACACAAACACATACACATATCTGTCTATCTATCTATGTATCTATCTACCTATTTTTTATATGTATAATATATAATGAGTATGGAATTTAGACTAACTCTGAGTACATATAAGACAGAAAATGGTACAATCTGTGTGTTTATTGTATATATATATTTCTATATGAAAACATTGCTGAGCCTAAAATTAACTTGAAAATCTAACTTAGAGGCCCTCCTTATTTTGCCTATTTTTCTATATAATTTATATTTTTAGAGATAAAATGGAATCATATCTAGCTTTTGAATAAATCCAAATGTTGGTAGAATCAATTTGGCCTTTTGCTACTTGCAATCTGGTTTGAAGCTTATATATTGAAACATTGCTCCAGGCATCTATTAATATATCCCACTGATGGAATTAGTAAGTCAGTTCACCCTCTATGACTTCAGGGAATCATAAAAAACATCTATCAATGATGGCAGGCAATGAGGGAAAAATTGTATGTGATGTCAGGTGGCTGAATATAGGAAAAAAGATATATGGTAATGACAGTATAGGCAAACAATTGCAGGTAAGAAAAGAGCTTATTTAAAATTATAGTCAAAGTAAAAATATACACATTCAACCATTGCAATTTACTTTCTTTGATTGAAAAGAGAAAGTTTGTATGTCTTAAAGACAATGTTTAGATCAAATTTGACAGCTTGAATAATGAGCATGTCACCTAACAATTCTATCTGACTTGATAGAGTACCCATATGTCAATGGTGGAATGACCACACTTTGAGAGAATGATTTTTTTTTAGAGCACAATGTTTCTGATGTTAAAGAAGGAATGGCTAATTATTCCTTAATCATAACAGTGGGAATATTTCCAATGATAAGTTTATTATAAACATTTAAGCATGTAAATATTTTTCTAAGCTTCCCAATCACTTCAAGGATCTTTATTGAAAGGATTATTCAATTCTACCTCCACAGTTTTGCTTTCCAACACACCATATTATGATATCATTGAAATCAAACAGCACTCATGTGAACGGTAGGAAACTTCACTTGGCATTTTTTTTGAGACAAGGTCTCGCTCTGTTGCCCAGCCTGGTGACATCATAACTCACTGCAACCCCAAACTCCTGGGCTCAAGCAATTCTCCTGCCTCAACTTCCAGAGTAGCTGGAACTACAGGCGCACACCACCATGCCCAGCTAATTAAAAAAAAATTTCTTTTGTAGAGACAGGGTCTTGCTATTGCCCACACTGGTCTCGAACTCCTGGTCTCAAGGGATCCTCCAGCCTCAAACTCCCAAAGTGTTGGGATTACAAGCTTGAGCCACTGCGCCTAGTCCTCACTTGGCATTAATGCATTAGTTATGTTTTTAGGTATGCTATTTTTTTAAAATATGGTCAATTAAAGTAGCATTAATAAGTGTTCATTTTCATATCTGCATGTCATAAATTAATTGGCAAATACACAAACTGAAATTTTATAGTTTGATGCTTATATTAACCATTCAGATTACTCAAAGCATACTTATATTTCAAAAAATATATATAATATAAAATATAATGTTTAAAAATTATTATTGAGATTTCAAAAGTATTGAAATACATTTTATCACACAAGTATCCTCAAAGTTTCATTTGAGATATACTGATTTGGCCATAAAATTGTTAACTAAATAAGAGAAAAGTTTTAATAATGAAATCTAATGATATAAATAGGTTCTTAGAATTTATATTTAATGACTTAAAAATTCAAATTAAATAAAAACAAGGTTAGAATCTACTTGTGTAGGAAATAGTTTGTTTTGGGATCACCACCCAAAATAATGGTCTGATGAATTTCAGTGGCCATCCACATTTTTTTAAGTTGGATAAGGCCCATTAGGCCCATTTAGACATACAGGTAAACCTGAATTGCTTCAAGGAACATTCATTGAATAGTTACAATGAAAAATGGACTTAGAGTTCAAAAAGAAATAATGCTTTTTGATTTCATGGACCTTGTGAAAAAATTGGACACTATTATTGGATAACAGAATAAAGAAGAGTAATAGTAGCTTGGGTTTTATGCTACTTATAAAGTACATAAATTAAAATTAACCTTTCCACCTGTGGATGGATGTACGTGAGTGGGAATGACGTATGTTCTCATGTCAATATCCACCTGGGAGCATCCACCATGGGAGAGGCACTAACCCACTAAGTAGACAGAATGACTTGACCAGTTGACATTATCTAGCTTTTTTGGTCATTGGACACCACCATTCTGACACAATGGATACACAAGCAAAGGGACCATGGTGGCAGGAAGGAAGGTTATGCCCAGCAACATGAGCACATTTATCGAAGTTGATCCATTGGTGCTGCTGCCAAAGACACAACTTGCCAGAAAAAGAGACCAAGATTTCATTGCCAATATGGCACCATCCCTCAAAGAGACCACCTGGCTACTTAGTGGGAGCTTGATAATATTGGGCGAGAAAACATTCTGGCAGGAGAAGATACTTAATCTGATGTGGGTTTGCCCTTTTTCCTAACTGGGCCTCAGCTAGGATCTCTATCCCAGGGCTTACCAAATATCTGATGCACCAGCATGGAATCCCACATTGTATTGTGTCAGACCAGGGTACCTACTTTATAGCAAAGAGATGTGGGAGTAAGTTTCAAAGCATGGGATCATATACCATACCATGTAGAAGTTGCAGGACTGAGAGAGCTTTGGAATAGCCTGTGGAAGACACAACTGAAGTATCAGCTCAAAGGCTATATATACTTTAGAGGATGAGGCACCATATTCCCAGAAGTAGTATACATTTGGAATCAGAGACATTTATATGATTCTATGTGCCCAAAAGGTAAAACACATGCATCAGGGAACCAAGGAGTGAAAGCAAAAGTGGATACACTGCAATCACACCCGTGACCCACTTGGGAAGTCGTACTTTCTCTTTCTGCATATCTGGCTCTGAAGTTGTAAGGGTCATGATCTCCAAAGAGGAAACAATTTTGCCAGGAACACAGCAAGTGTCCCATTCAATTATAAACTATGACTGTCACCTGGGAAATATGTATTTTCTGTTGCAAAGGGACAAGTTAATAAAAAAATAAACCTCCATTCTTGCAAGTATGATTGACTATGATCATCAGAATAAGCTATCACACATAAGAGCAGGGAGAAATATGTTTAGCACCTAGGTGATCCATTTGAGTGATTCTTGGTACCCCACTACCTAAATGAACAAAGGTGTCAATGTCACCATGAGGAGAGCACAATGAACTGGGAAGCAGAGAGAGACCGTGTTATGCCACCAGGTACACGCCAAAACCCGCTGAAGTGCTGGCTAAACATGAAAGAAACTTAAAATGGATAGTTGACTAGGAAAAAAATACTTATCAGCTGTGGGATCAAGTCAAGCTTCTGCACTGGGGGCTATAGTTCATTCTACTAACCTTTCTCTTCTAACTTTCCCCCAGGAAGGCAGCCCCTCAGAAATTCTGAAAGACCTGTTCTAAGAATTTATGCTAAAAAGTAGATCGAGTGGCACAAGGTATGAACTTTGATGGCCATTATGATATGCTTACTCCCCATATCCCCCTTCTGTGGCAAACTTTTTGTTCTACCTCCTCTGAGTGCTGTCAGCAGTGTTCAGCTCTCAATCCCCTTCAGGAATTACCCTGGCTTCAGAGATCCACTCCATGGTGGATCACACACTTTCCCATAGTGGCTCAAATCGGATGACTGACTGATGCAGAAAGGTCTATACCCTAGTTCATTTTGCATTGCTATAAAGGAATACCTGGGGCTGGGTAATTTATAAAGAAAAGAGGTCTATTTGGCTCACAGTTCTGCAGCCTACACAAGCAGCATTGGTGCCAGCATCTGCTTTGGTGAGGGTTTCAAGTAGCTTCCACTCATGGTGGAAGAGGAAGGGGAGCAGGGAATCATCACATGGTGAGAGAAGAGGAAAGAGAGAGGGGAAGGACATGACAGACTCTTTTTAACAATCAGATCTCCTGGGAACTAATAGAATGAGAAATCACTCATTACCAAGCACCAAGGACAACACCAACCTGCCTGCCTGTGCTAAGGTGTCCCTTATGAAGGATCTGCGCCCCTCAACACCGAGGATCAAATTTCAACATGAGATCTCGAGGGAATAAATATCCAAACCTTATCAGTCTGGTTATGTGCTGCTGTCATCCCCTTATTTCCACAGGTGTTCAAAAGCACGCCTTAATAAGCGTCCTGCATGCCTATTCTGACTCTGGATCTGCTTCCCAAAGAAAACAACTTGCAATACTGCATAATTGCCACATTACAGGTTATTTTAGTCGTGTTAAAATATTTTTTATTATTACAGCCCGAGAATTCTGCCCATTCAGCTTAACAGATCCTGCCTGCATTTATGCTTTCCTCACTTCCTTTTTCCCATTTTCTTTTCTTCCCACCTTTGTTAGTATTTTTCTTTGTTCCTTCAACCATCCAGTCTTCCTTCTTTCTTTACTCCTCCCTCCCTCTCCCCTTTTCTTTTTTTCTTTCTATAGTTTAAATGTTTAAAGGAACAGGTGTACATTTAGAGATTTTACACTGTTGTAAATATTCTACCATAAAATTGCCTAGACACCTATTTTGCCTGCAAGAAAATTCCTTGTTCCAAAGCATTGTGTCTTCTATATCACATCTTACATATTGAAATTTCCTGTCTTCGAAAATAACTTAGATGCTGTCAGCTGGTTAACAGCAGGGAATGTAGCAAGTACTCCAGTAAAAAGACAATGTGGAATGATTTTACTGCATTTTTCATTGTACTTTGTTTATATTTTCTCTTCTTTGTCTCTTTCAATGCCTAACTATAATAATCCTCTTTCTCTGAAAACTGTTAAAATTTGAGCCATGCCTCTCAAGTTTAAAATGCAAACAGCAGTCCTTTTTTACAGGTTTTCTATGATAATACTTAGAATGAGTCACTCATCCTGAAAGTGGCCTTCTAAATTACTGTGAAATAACCGTGGATGCTATTACACACACTTACAGATGTGATTTAAATTCTCTGGAACTCCTCTGTACTTTGAATGAGAATTAGCAGCTTTGAAAGATTTAACTTCACATTGAAAAACGATCAAAGCAAGCAGCAAAATGAACTTGTGATCATTCTTCATGAAATCTCTAATATTTTTCATGCCAACTGAAACCTCTAAAATGTTTCAGTCTTTTGTAAATTTCTTACATTACAGATAATTTGACTATTCTTATAAATATCTACTAATTAAGGTTTTTTATATCATTAAACCATCATTCTTTGATTATAAAAATCCTTTTTATAAAAAAAAATCAAATTTCAAAAGGACAGGGATGGGGAAACTTTAGCTGTATTTAATTAGTGCTTGCCAGAGTTTCCTCTCAAAGGAATATCTACCTTGTAAAGGAAGTCGACTTCTACCAATACTCAGGAGGTTTTATCCAGCTACAGAATTACAGGATCAAAAACTTGCCATTTGAAAGAGACTTCGTAAATATTATTTTATGTTTCTTCTAGGCTGGCTTTTCCCCTCAGCCTCTCAGATTCCCAGTGGGCCCTACCACCATCATCATTTGCTCAGCTTGTAAGGTTGCTATGGAGCAATGGCAAGGAATAGAAATAAAGGTGCAAACCTGTGCCTTAGAGATGCCCTGCTGCTGGGAAAGGAATGAGTGTCTTTATAAAACTGTCACTTAGAGTCCTGTGGGAGCATCTGAAAGGAAGTTTGAGTCCAAGAAAATAACCAGGTGTTTTGGCAGAACTGCAGATAAACCAAAGAATTATATAATAAATAATCATGACATATAAGGTGGTATTTATTTTTGACTGTTAGACATACAAAAAGATCAAGTATAAATTTGATGTTAGAACTTAGAAGCTATAATTCTGACAAATGGTAACGAATAATTATTATAAAAATAATTTCTACTAATGTGGACATAATTCTGTTCATACTCTAGGTCATAATTTACTGAATACTAGTTTTATTTATTCCAGGTTTTCTTCAATTTATTAACCATATCATACCCTAATAATTGTCATATTTCTTATTTTAAAAAGCCTTGATTCCATGTCATTAATAAAATTATTACAGAAATATCCCATTAAAATGCAGTGATATAATGTAAAAAATATTTAGTGGATTATATTCTTGTCAGAAGGCAGTACGTGAAATTCCTTATTGATCTATTAATAGATATAGACCATAGTGTCTCAGATTTACCATCTTTACAAATAAAAAAAATCCTCTGAGTTACTGACATTCCTTTCATTTTTTCATTCTCTTCCTATTATAATAGTCCTTTTGTATTACTTTGTCATCCGACATTACCAATTCTGCTACGTACTCATCCAGTGTTCCTAATGCACCTTTTCTCTTCTTTGCTTTCACAGCGTTTACCTGTACCTCTAGAGCACTTGTCATAATCTGCCTCATCATTGGCATTTTATAGATGACGTTGACTGTTTAGTCCTAGAAACTATCATCTATATCCTTGGCTCTCTCCCTACTTCTTTCTGTCGGCCCCTTGAGAAGCCTGCTGTCCTACTGTGCTCTTCTTAATTTACTCCAAGGTTATCTGATACTAATAGCTTCAAATGACCTAGTATATCTGCCAAATCACTATCTTCCCTACAAACTTGCTCCTTCTCTTAGTTCTGCTACCAACCAATAGTTTGAGTTATATGTTTTAGATATAATTTTGAATTACTTTTCTCTGTTTTTACAGTACATGTGATGTTTTATGAATTCATTCAATAAAATTTATAAACACTATGTCCTAGGCTTGCTTTAGGTGCTTCTAGTATCAAAATGAATTATAATTATCTTATTTTTATGTGTCTTTATTAGTCTGGAAATTCCTAGGGGACAATGATAGCATGTTAGTTGTTTTCTTTGTCTTGTTTTGCTTTGTTTTTAATTCTGCAGAATTAAATCTTCTAAATTAGATTGTAAGCAATGAAGGGCAGAGATTTTGTTTGTTTTGTATCAATAAGCATAATGTCTTACAATTAGTAGACAATCAGTACTTGCTTAATTGTGTCAACTACATGTATGTGAACCCCTACCGTGTTATAATCACCCTTTTAGCTCTATATAATACACAGTATATATAACCTACAGACTCCTCAGGTCCTTAGATGTACCAGGTGAGTTTCTTTGGCAATAGTTATTACCTTTTCCATTCCTTTATTCATTCAACAGACAATTGGTAATACATACTTTATATATGCCAGTCACATTCCTAGATACATGACATTAATGATGTGCAAATACATCCACAATCTCTATTCTCATAGAGATGATATTTAGCCAGTGGTTCAAAAAGTGTCTTATGGTGAGAACTGGAGAATTTGGAAGAAAGCCAACATTTATTTGCCTTTCTTAGAGGACTGGGGATGGCTCCCCTGAATCCAGCCCTCTGAAGAAAAAAGCCTGGTTGTTTGCACCTACCTACGTCCTTTGAGGAGCCAGGTTTCTCCTTTCTTGGTTCTTATAAGAAGGCTGCTCTGCTTCGCATCTTCCCCTCCTCACTTAATGGCAAGCATATGCTGTAGCATCTCACTCCAGTTAGCATTATTTTCTAGGATTGGCTCCAATTTTATTTTCCCTAACAAGGTACCATTTCCTCTCTACCCTTTGCAGCCATCCTCGTCTTGTTCTTTCAGAGCACACCCTGTGTAATTACACCACCTGTATAGAATTGCACTAGAGAAGACATGATTCCATTCATTTTTGGTGACGGCAACACTCTTACTCTGTGCTATGATGGCCCATTATGTCCCCTACACCCTCAATATCTTTAAATTTCCACCATGAATTTTCTATGGGAACAAAAACTAACAAAAAATATTCAGTGCCTTCCAGTACTGTAGGCAGGTTTTCCAAAAATTAAAGGTACCAAAATGATAAGCATCCTTGACCAATAAGTTGTATATCTACCACTGAAATTAGATACTTTCTATGTTATGTCATGTTATAGGAAATGAAGAAAGCATAATAAATTTTATAAACATTATCATTATTTTTGCATATATGTAAGACTATTTTGATGTTCTTACTGAAAAAACTTATTGAGTCACATAATGAAATTCAATATTTTATTTCTCAATTAGTTTTCCTTTCATTACAGGTATAATTTAAAAATATTTGTGAAAAACATTCTGGATATGGATTAAAGTATAATTACAATAAAACATCACAGGGCTATTTATTTAGCAAACATTTTACATATTTTTGAAACACTGTATATGTCTAGAAGAGCTGTGTGTATTTGTAAAATCAAGGATTTCATAGTTAATGTAAATACAATTATTTCATATACTGTTATAGACTCCACTTAATATTTGGTTTTGCTATGGTATTTTGTTTAAAATAATCCCCTCAATATCAGTTCCTTTCTTTCATTTGTATAAGTTTTCCCATTTTGTTATCACAATGTTTATACATAAGTTCCATAAAAAAACATTTTCTCACATATTTTGATGAACCATGATCATTCAGATATACTGGAAGAAAAATATTGGAAGCTAAAATATTCCTTGGTAGGTGTTTATTATTTAAGCAATATTTAAAATAACAATACTAAATTGTGGTTGTAATAGCTGTAATGTCTTACTATTTAAATCAGATATTCAAAAACAACATTTGAGGCTCTAAAACATGATTAGGGTGGGGAGTATACTCTACTCTTGTAGAAATGACCATCTGAAAGTGTAAGAAAAATTTGGCTTAATAAAGGATTTGAAAGAAAAAGGGAGGAATGCCTACAACTTAAGAAAAGTGTTTCTAAAATCAAGGAGAAAGAAGAGATTTATTAAAGGAACAGTAGAAAAAAATAATGCCATGGATAAAGAGAGAAAATTGTGAATGTCCTTGGAATTAAAGGAAAGGATCTTAAATAGGAGATTTTAAAAGTCATTAGTATTAATAATTTAGCAACTCAGAGAAGTAGTCTGAAGGAACCATCACTGTCTGCTGGAGCAGTGAAAGATGATATTTGTCTTAGATTTTGACTAGCTAGAATGTTTTTAAACACCAAAAGAGGACCCAAAGGTCTTTTTTTCCAAAGAGCCTAATTTGAACTAAATATAGAAAAAAATAAGAAAAAATATCCAAAATGAAAACACTAAGTTCACAGTATAGGTAAATGTGGCATGTTTATGAATAAAGTGACCCAATTTCATAGAGATATCTTTAGAAACCACAATCTATAACACTTCATATAATATTGATTGGGAATCCTCCCTGAGAATGGCTATCTCAAATACTAATTTATAAAATCTGGCCAGAAATTTAAGGAAGCAAGATAAAGAACTCATGTGGGCTTCAATGGTCAGTCTAGTGAACTTAGGGCAAGAGTAGTTAAACATTTATCTAATTTGTATTCTGTCATATTTCCCTGTGGTATGACTTGAACTCCCTCTCTTGTTTCTGGGAATTATCACTAATTTAGTAGCCATTCATTTTTCTTCTTTCATCTGGCTTTTATTTCATCTTGATTTCTGTGGCTCATCATTTATGATTTCAGATACTTTGAATTCAAAATCTCACTTTAAAGATCATTTTAAGCTTTAAGTTACTTATTTTGACTTGATGACAATTGCACCATTAATGTGGTAAAGTAACTTTATTTGTGCTCTCAAAAATAGTTTTTCTAGACTCTACATGATTTAATCTCTTTAAATAGCTATTTGATGATTTTAATAATATTACTTAATGTTTAACCAAACTTTCTTCAAATAATATAAAAGTAATCGAATAACTCATTGTTATTACAATCTTTTATATTCTACCAGTCAGTAAATTACATGTGTCACTCTTGTAAATGACATATATAACTTAGCTTTCTTGTTTTTCTATTTGACATCAATATGCCACAGAACGAAAATGCATCCTCTTTTTAAAGACAAAAACAGTTTAGAAATTTTAAAATACATTTTCATATGATTCCTTATATTTTTAAATGTCCATAAAATATTGTTTCTCCAGATATACTATACTGATATTTCTTCACAATATACTGAGAATCAAATGAGCATTATTTTCTTCTCGTCTGGTCTGTTGCTGAAGTAATTGCTCCGTGGGGTTAAAATATATTGTTATGTACTATAATTAACAACATTCTTCAAGACTTTGTAATATTTGAGTAAAAAGGATCTACAAGAATTTAGGTTGTAAAGGAGTTGTCTTAAGGAATAATAGCACAGCCCAGAGTACTGATTCTGAGCAACATTATTTTGAAGAATCTTAAGAGCATTCAAAAGACATGGAAACTTTTAAAATTTGGGCATTGTTAGTGAAACTTAGGATAAATAGGGTTTTATTTACATAGACCATATTTTATTTCTGAGAAAATTTGATATATTTAAAGCACATGAATATAAATATATTAGAGTTTTTTTATCAATGATGTCATAATAAAGCAATTATTGCCATTACATCATGTTTTGAAACTTTTATACTATCATTAACTTGATTTGTATTTTTATTCCTTATATCACAATTAATTTTTAAGTAAAATATTCCAATATATTATAATCACTTTCTTTTCTGTTTAATAATTTTATCCCTTCCCCCTCAAACAAATTATCATTTGGAAACTGGAAACAATTGCACTTCATAATATACGGAGAAAAATGTTGTGCTTTAGGAATTAAGATACATTGCCTTTTAGCTCTTATTGTTCTCAGTTATGATTGGGAGTTATTTCTATAGCACCTTCACAATGAACACAGCGAACTGTTCCGTAAATTGATTGATGACAATCCTTATATGACACAATAGACGAGTGATACAGACAATCTCTGCTTTTAAAAATGCATGTTATGATAAAATATTAAACACGAAATATTTGTAAGGCCTTATTTTTTTACATTACTCTAGGTTTTACTACAAAGATATTTTGAATTGATTTTCTATGTGTAAGATATTGTTTAAAATTAAATGCTGAGGTAACACTGGGTTTTACTGTTTTGGAAGCATAGCCTTTTTGATGAAAAAGGAAAGCTCTCCATACTAAACACCTTCCTTGTAAAACATCTTAGTGTTTTTATTTAACTTAGTAGTTCCATAAATTAAATTTCTTGACTAGATTGCAAAGAAATCTCTGGGAAGCAAGAAATATCCACTGAAAGAATATCTATGAAAAGAATGTAAGCAATCTTCAAAATATATTTATTCAAAAATCTAATAAATTTGAAGTTATTAAGAATTATCTTTATTCCTTCAATGAATCACTGGCATTCCTTATATCAGAGGACATTCATTCGCCCCAGGGAAAGACACTTCCACCCACTGTTCCACACTGTTTCCACCAAAAACAGAAATAAGCAATCCAAAGAAATCAAAGCAGTCAATTTATATACACACACACACATAAATATATATACACACACATATATATGTAGAGAGAGAGAGAGAAAGAAATGCTTAACATAGTTACTTGGTAACATAAATGCTCTTTTTTAAGGAAAAATAAAGAAATTTTTGAGTTTTATAATTTAAATGGGGCATGGGGCGGCCTGGGCATTTCAGGTTCAAAAAGAGTCAGGGTAGATATCAACAGCCAAAGACCGATGGCAAAGACAGTATGGACAAACGCCATGATGAGAACTTTGTACAATTCTAGTACTGCAGTCAAATGCATCAAGACATTTTGGTTGATGATGGAGCACATACACAATGGTGGTTCCATAAGATTATATTGGAGCTGAAAAATTCCTATCACCTAGTGATGTCATATCCATCTTAATATCAGAGCACAATGCATTATCTTTTCTATGTTTAGATATGTTTAGATACTTACCATTGTGTTACAGTTGTCTACAGCATTCAGTATAGTAAGAGGATTTACAGGTTTGTAGCTTAGGAGCAATAGGCTATACCATATAGCCCAGGTGTGTAGTAAGCTTTGCCATCTAGGTTTGTGTAAGTACACTATGATATTTGCACAATGAAATCACCTAAGGATGCATTTCTCAGAATGTATTGTTACCATTAAGCTATGCATGACTATATATGTAAGAGACCCTAATCCGTATTACACATCGGGAAAGAAAAAGAAAGGAGGTAAAGAAAAAAATCTTAGTTGATCTAATGAATACTGACAAACCATTGACATGAACGACATTTCCTAAATTTAATTGAAAAACAGTTTTTAAGTTTTAGAAGAATGGGGACTTGAGTTTGAGAAAATGTTACTAAATGTTTATTTTGCATTTTTGTTCATGTGCATTTGTGGTTTGTACATTTTAACTCTTACACTGAGGAGAATTTACAATAGAAATTCTTTCAAAATATAAAATGTACAAGGAGAGTAAATTTTAGTATGTAGCTTTATATTCCATGAGATATTTAAAAACTTGCCAATATTTTAACAATAACAATATTTTAACAATAAAGAAGGTAACCAAACTTCAGGGTAGCAGTTAGCATAAAAAGTTTTGGAAAATGTTGCTTCATCAGGAAGGATAAAAGTCTACATTGTTATTTATAGAGATGCTATAAGTGAGATACAGGATATTTTCATGAGGTATGTTTTACCTTTATCCAAGCAATTTAACGTAAGTCATAGCTCATGCTCAGCTGGTTTAGAATATTTTCACAAATGTATGCCTTTTATACTTCCAATAAGTACATAAAGTAGATTTAAACCTACAAGAAATACAGTGGAATAGAGAGAACCATGGTTAATTGTCCTTCATATGAGAATGGACAACAGCATCTTAAGCGAAAAATTCTATCCGTACAATAAAATAGTATCTCAAGCTGTAATTTAGACAAGTATAACATTTAACTGATGAATGGTAACATCCAAAATGCTACAGCAACTCATACTCTAAACCTTATCTTTACAAACTAATCATGGATAGTTTTATAGACCCCACTGTAAAACCTGTCAAACATAATGAACTCAACCACCAAAGTGATATGCTGGTCTCTATTTTTTGATAAAAGCAAAAAGCACATATGGCACACATTCACTTAATAAGGCAACCTTTTAGGTGAACACTGACCTTTTTATATTAAGACTTAAGAAGTACAGGGCACATCCAGGATTCACCATTCAAGCTGAAGTGATTTGAATAAAATTAGGACAGAAAATCACATACAGTCACTTAGTCCAGTCAGATAAATATAAAAAAATAGATAAATGGACTATAGAAATGTTAAAAAAAACATTTAGGGCCCAAATCCCTGGAGTGAATTTGGGCAGCAATTATCTGAAATATTTGCAACTATATTGATTCTATAATACACAAAGAGGAAAATACAGGAAGAATTAATATAATTACTTTGAATAACTGGTTTAGTGTTGACGACCAAGTCATCCACCTAGATCATTTAATTAGCTTTCTATGCTTCATATTATATTAATATCATGTGTACACATATTGTGAGACAGGAGGCAAAAGAGCTGGCTCCTAATTAACAATGAAGCAAGTATATGGGATAAAATTGTCAACATATTGACGAGTATAGAAATGATATACTGATATAGTGTTTAAAACTTACCACTTGTAACTCATGATCACTTGGTGACAGGCTATTAACTGCACACATTATTTTAGAAGGTGAAGCCTAAATACAATGTCTCTGAATTTGTTATGTGTGTGAATGGAATCTTTTAAGGGAACCAAGGAAAATGTAGATATTAATTCTCCTTTAATAGAAATTTTCTCCATTGAAGAGAGGTACACTAGCTGTGATAGAGAGTGGCAAACACAAAGAAAGCAAATACCTATCCTGTAAGAATTTCTGATAAAATTTATAAGAGTATCTCTTCTAAATTATCCCGTTGAATATCTAGAAATAAGATAATTTACAGAAGCCCAAACTCAGCAAGTTCAACAAATTCACATAGTACATACTTGGAAATAGTTCATTTGTGTACTATTTATGCCATATTGAGTTGATTACAAAAATGACATTTATTTCTAACAGAAACTTATGGTTAATATTGAAACAACCACAACACATTCAGAAATAGAAAGAAAGTTGAACTTAAATAGAAATGTAATTTAAATATGGTTAAATTTCTTAAATTGGTCATAATATCAAAACTACAAAAAAGTGGACAAAGTACTGAAATTTATTGTACTGGCTGAATTGAAAATCATCGTTTTGCTCTACATTTTTTCTTAATTTTGTATATAAATATACACCGTAAACAATAACAGATGCCAATTAGCATAATTGAGTGTTCAGAAATATAAAATTAATGCCTTTATTACTCATAATGTATTCACCCAAATGTTTCATTAGCTTACTAATGTAATATTAATGAGGACAATAACGAAATTGTTCTGGTCCCAACAACTGCGAACTGCAACCTAATCATGAAGTCCTAGTCCTCTTACACTTAGTTTCTTCCACACAGGTTTTCTCTAAGATTCTCATTCATAAATCACAAAAGCACAATTTGGGTTATTTCAAGAACTAATTAGACATTTGTATGAAAGCCACTAGAACAACTGTTCACCCTGAGAGTTCATAAAGCTGTTTAATATGTTCTTGTATTTTCATTCAGAGAAGCTGGCAACACCACAATAATGCACAGCATGCATAGACAGTAAGCCAAATTTCTGACCACATTGTTCACTTTCATTTACTGCGCTCATTTAAAAGGCACGCACACTAACACCTTTTAACCTCACCAATGACACAGCTGGGGCACTCCTCACTCATAATGAAAAATGACTTAGGATAATGTTCTCCCTGTCAATCTTTGAAGACAGTTGAATCTACAATTTTCATTTGGAAAACTAGTTGAAGTATCTCCCTCTGCCTTTAAACAGAATTTTAATATTAATTTATTCAATGCTTAATAACTCATGCAATAAGTTCATTCCTTCTATTTCATTTAACTCAGGTCAAATGTACATCCTACTTCATCTTGAAACTAAAGCACACAGGATAAATATCAGATTAGATGTAAACCCTTTTTACTTTTTAGTTAGAAGACTGAGCATGGGATAATTCCATTCTGCTGTTACACTTTAAATTTTAGGAACAGAAAAATACATTTTACTAATACTTTTTGTAATTGTTGCCTGCTGCATCTTTCAACTCATATGAAATCCTGAATAATGCCTAATATTATTCCTCCCAAGAATGAAGTTGCTTCAAAAACTGCAATTTGACACTCAAGGAAAGAAATCTAGTACCTAACACTTCAATGTAATAACAATATTTTCTCTGTGTCATGCCAACACCTGGGCCCATCTGTGTGAAGGGCACTGTGCCATGCAGAAGGTTCACTGTCAAATTCAGCAGCACGTAGATGCCAGTATGTGGACGTTCAGAGTGATAGCCTGTGGAACTCATCAAATAGCTGATCTTTTGTAAGAAAATCCTCTCAAGAGCTAGCAGTGCCAAATGAGGGCCAAATGCTTCATTACTAGGCTTCACAGCTGCTGATGCTCCTGGGCATTCATAACATCAAAGAACATTTCCTCCTCTATTCCTTTTTCCAATCTGCCTGAAAGCTTTCCTTTTTATATAAAGGAAAAAAATAATGGAGATTATTTTTAAAAACAAAGATATTTTTCTTTGTTGCATCATGTAACAACATCTGTAGATTTCTTATTTAATATTTTTGCTAAATGGCAGATTTAACAACTAGTGGTAATGGAGTTTTAATAATGCAGTAATAATTTATATAAATTCATCGAGAATCCTCTTGAGGATAGAGATGAATGTTTCATATATGTGTGGGTGCAGGTGTATGAGTATGTATAAAATTTTTGGTTGTAACCAGTACACAAAGAAAAATGAGAGATTTGCTATTTTGGAACTGGTTTACATAGGTAAGGTACCATGGGTAAATAACAAATACAGATTAAATTGAACCTGAGGATCATGAATGTGGCTAGTATCAATATAAATGCAATTGGTTTAGGCTAAAGAACCAGCCATAGGCACTATATACCAGAAAGCCCTGTCTGTATGGGAGACAAAGTTCTATGTGGGAGAGTGAATGTTCAGAGAAAGGGATGAACGGGCTGTGTTTCTGGTAATTATATTAGGTAGAATATTTGCAAGAATCAATTTAAGATTTCCTTAGTTTGAGGTATTTTTAGCTTTCTATTTCAATCATTTCTGAACCAGAGTCTCATGCTAACAGTGCCCTTATTTCTTATATTTGAAGATATTTATGGGTTTTATTAGTAAGGAAATTTCCCTTTCGGGACCGCTGACATTGTTCCACTGCATTCTATGGGCTACACACCAGTGACTGGATCACCATAAACTCAGGTGTAAAGAAAGACACATACAAAACTCTCTCTTTATTTTTAAATTTCCCTATGGAGAAAGCCTTTATTTCCAACCAAATTAAAATTTCCTTCACAAAGAATTAGTATTTACAATCAAAGATTCCAGAAATTCACTAATAAACAAAAATCATGTGACAATTATCTGCTTCTTTACTGAAAATACAGTATTGATGTTTTATGAAACAATATGTGAGTAGCCAAGGTTTCTATTAAGTATTCAAAGTAACTAAGAACCTGTAGTTGAGACAGAGAGCTCCAAGAACTTGGGAGATTATTTCAGATATTTTTAATCCTCAGTTTTCTCATCTGAAAATGACTATAACATTACAAGGTTACTGGAAGGATGGAAATAAGGTAATGTTTATAAAGTACTTAACACTGAAACTAACACTTGATTATTCTCAATACATGAAGACAATTAATATTATTAAGCTAACAATCCACTTTGACCTTCATACTGTCTTTTATAAATAACATTTTGGAATTTTTTCAGTTCAGAAATTAATGTATGTTTATTGTAAATTTTTTTGAAAATAGAGAAATATGAAAATGAAAAATAAAATAACCCATAATCATACTATATTGAGATTTTTAAAAAAGTATTATTTTGTATGCTGCTTACTCTTTTCCTCTCCTTCCAGACCCTTTCAGAGAGGATCGATCTGAACATATTCTTTTGTAATTATAAAACCTATAATCTATGCACATAAGAAAACAAAATTTAAATTCATTCTGTCTGTATGTAACTCTTTCCTTTTTTAGACAGTGATTTAAATATTCTATATTCTTTGTACAAGGTAATGGTTTTGCATTGCATTTGGAAATGGTACCAAAAATACACTTTTATCTATGTATCTATTTCTCAATAGATTGATCAATCTATTTATATCTACATGTGTATTTATACATATTTACAAAAAAGAAGAAACATTTATCCATCAAAGCAGTTTTTAGTTGAAAAAACTGGTAATCCTTACACATAGAACCAGTGTTTATATAGTTTTGATATGATAATCCTTTTAAATTTATTCCTGCTGAAAATTACATAACAAAAAATGAAAATGGCATTTTAATTCCAATTATGTTTGCATCTGGTTGAGCATCGTGCTTCTGTTGATATCATTACAACCATTTAATGATTTCAAGCTTAATCCAAAATTCCAAGTAGCTGTGGAAAAAAACATTAAAAGTGCATTTGGTCATTAGAATACCACAGTATGTGTCTATGAGCCTCATAGGAATTGGGATGAAACAAGAGAAAATGATTGTTTTTTTTTATTTATATGTTTGCTTTTGTTTTGCAATTTTACATACTACAATCACATTATCTTAGTGTTAAATATCAAACAATGCAAAAGTATCTCTAAGATTTGTTGAATTCAACTCTCAACTATACAGTCTAATGGAGGATGGAGATCATATGGATAATTGAAATTCACAGATGATAAAGATGTCAGACCATAGTTGCTTACTCTTTTCTCACAGTAGCATTTACAAGAGCTGCTATTAAGATCAGTTTGAGATTCCCCTCCTCTCCATGAACTTGGACAGCTTCCAAGGGAGAAGACAAATAACAAAATGGCAGGTAGCTGGAGGGTAAACAAAAATACCAAGGTGATCTGAATAATCTATATGTGAATAATCAGCACTAATACAGAAGCCTCTGATGGAAAAAATATAGATGACCTGTAATTAATTTTTAAAAATCATTCCTCTTGACTACTGAGAAAATGGAGAAAATCATGTATAATCTTTACCAAACTCTAGTCATAGGTGACAGATATCAATCTATAGAAAATGTTTACAAAATCTTCTTTAGATGTTTATGAAACTTCAAAATAAAATGACTGTGTAATGTCATGGGGAAGAATGCAAATTCTGAAGAAAGACTAAGTAGGTTTTGACCAGGTTCAGGACATGCTACCCTGGTTTATTACCAATGGATCATACCCTTTTGTCTTCCAATCATACCTTTGTACAACTGTCCATAAAAATACACAGATTTCTCTGTTTGGGGAGGGGTCTTCATTTCCTTATGAGGCTCCTGTGCCATGTAAAATTTAGGAAATAAATTTGTATGCTTTTTCCTTTTAAATCTTTTTTTTTTTTGTTATGGGACCTTACCCATGAGTCTTAGGACTGGACAGGAAAAGACATTCCTTTTCCTCTCCCCTACAATTTACATCCCATTTTGTCATAACTGCCTAGATGACTTGGGGAAAGTAGCTTAATGTTTCATATACCTTTGTTATTGCAACTATGAAATAGGAATAACAATAATTCTTACTTCAAAGGGTTGTTGAGAGAATTTATGAAGCTAATACATATTGTATTTATTATCTATTGTTGTGTACCACAAACTCAGCAGGTTAAAACAATTTATTATCTCAGAGTCTCTATAGGTCAGGAGTCCAGGTATGGATTATTGGATCCTCTACCAAGGGCCTCACAAGGCTGCAATCAACGTGTCAGCAAGCTGTATTCTCATTCAGAGACACAATTGAGAAAATCTGCCTCCAACTCTACTCAGATTGTTGGCAGAATTCATTTTCTTGTGACTATATGACTGAGAATTCCAATTTCTTTTTGGCTACTTTTTGAAGACTGCCCTCAGCTGGGCATTGTTTGGAGGTTGCTCCCGGAGGCTGCACTCACCTCTTTGTCATATGATCTCACAACATGGCCTCTTTTTCAAACACAGATAAAGAGAGAAAATCTCTACAGCAAGTCTGCCAGGAAGAAACAGTCTTATAATACATTATGTAATCTTGGTAGTAATATCCCACCACCTTTGCCATATTTTATCATTTATAGGCAAGTTGTAGGTTCTGCTCATGCTCAAGAGGAGGCGATTGATTACACAAGCACATGAACACCAAGAGGTGGGGATGATGAGGAGTCAATTTAGCTTTTGTAAACCATCAATAAATGGAACCACACCTAGAGGACCTCATCCATACCTAGACCTGACTTGGTTGTTGAGATTTGGACTTTGATTGGCTTATGCAATAGGAAAAGACTTTCGGGAATGTTGGGAGTGGGTGAATATATTTTGTGTGTGAGAAAGACGTCAATCATTTTGGTCCAGAGGGCAGACTGTGGTAGATAGACTACTCTAAGGTGACCCTCCCGTGATTCTCAACTCCAGATATTCATACTTCTGTAGAATCCCCTTCCCTTGAGTGTGACCAATATCTGTGACTTCCTTCTATGCATTGCAATATGTCAAAAGTGAAAGGACATCACCCCCATGATTATATCACATATACAAGACCATGTCTTGCTAGCTGACCTATAGACACTCTCCTTGCTGGCTTGATGAAGTAAAAAGCCATGTTAAAAAATCTACATTCCCTGAAACAGCAAATGGCCTCTGTGGCTGACCTGTAGAAACCGAGGGTGACCTCCAACCCACAGTCAACGAGAAGCCAAGGCCTTCAGTCCTATAGTAATAAAGACATTGATTTTGCCAACAAAGTCTATGACTTTGAGAATAATGGATTTATCCCCATGGAGCCTCTAGATGAGAACACAGCCAGACCAACACCTTGACTGCTGCCTGTGAGACCCAGCTCAGCCATACCTGGACTCTTGAACCACAGAAACATTGACAAATTAAATATGTGTTGTTTTAAGCTACGAAATTTGTGGTAATTTGCTACATGGCAATAAATAAGAATTATATATGAACTTCTTTGAAAAACAACTTATTCATACTAAGAGTTCAATAACTATTAGCTCTTGATATTTTTTTCCACATAGGCAGCATAATGTCAGTGTTCAGAGAGAAGATTCTAGAGGTAGATCCTGTGTTAAAAATCTGGCTCTGTCAGTTATTGGTCACTAAATGGTGAAGAGGTACCTTAACTTTTCTGAGCCCTCAGTTTCCATCTGTATAAAATGGAAATAAAAGCAGTGTGTACCACATAGGTTGAATATGAGGATCGTGTGTGTTAATTTCTAGAACAATATTTTATACATACAATGTCCCCATACATGTTAGAATCATAACTATTACATGATAAACATTTATTATAGCCAATAAAGTAGTTTTCCCTTTAATTTGTCACTTTCTTAATTTATGTTTTCTAATAGATAAAATATTAGATAAAATTATTTAAAATAATTTGAAGATACATTAAGAAATACTAGTAGTACCTATTAAAAATTTTTAGATAGGCAAGCAAAAATCTCCAATCCTTGTTTTAGACTGAAATTCCCCAGAAATTTTAGAATCTTAAGAATTCACAAATGAGAAAATCTTACATTTTAAATGTCTTAGTAGTAGTTTCTTTGATTTTTCTGAAGAACTAGGCAATGACACAAGAGGCATTTAATTTCCAGTACATAGGGAAAAACTTGGTAGAAATGATGCCACAAGGTAGCACAAATTGCAAGTAATTATATTTTTCAAGAGGGGCACTGCTTAGTTCTAATATAAATGTTGAATTTCAGGCAACCAATTGCTTTGATGATCATATGTAATACAACACTGTGTATTTTGCTCCACACTGTTTTATAAGAAATTTAGGAAAGTGTCACAAAAATGAACACTTAATGAATACTATTGAAAGAGGTGATTTTAAAAGTTTTTTTCCTTTTTTAAAATTACACAAATAATGCATGAAAATATTTTCGTGGTATAACATTAAAATAATATGAATATACAGTAAATGAAGTTGAAATTTCATTTCACCTGAATCCAACAAATTACTGTACTTCCTCTATTAACAACAATTTCATATGATACTTAACGAACATATTTCTATGCAGTTTGTGTGTGTATAATGAATATTGAATGTTTTATATTTGTAAAAGTAGAGAAATGTTTAAATTATAAAAAATTCTTGCATTTTGAAACAAAGTATCTTCACATTTATTTCATATTGGTTGTTTTATAGCTCCCTCATTTCTTTTTAATTCTACAAAGTATTCCATATTATAGATATGTCACGATTTGTGAATATCTGTTGATGAACACTTATGCTAATTCATGTATTTTCCTACTGAAATAAGAAAACATTAGAAATCAGCATCTTTTTTCAAATATATTAGTGTGCAATTATAATATTTACTATAAGATGTGCACTATTTTAGCTAAAGATATCTGCATATGCTTAAGTAAAAACTAAAACAAAATAAATGCATAAACTTGATGTTTTTATCCTCTGTGTTAATTTAACTCAATTTTACAAGTAATGCATTTAATAGGGTAATTTTAAAATTCTTTTTTTGCATCTCAATTTGTTCTCCTTTTCCTGGGATAAGCTCTTAGCCCTCATGTACTCAATGGGGGTGTGGAGGGGGCAGAGGAGAGTGAGAAAAGTCCTCCCCCCAAAGAAGGAGTATTCTTTTTCACTGATGTTTAGAATTGTTGGCTTTGGTCAGTTTTATGATTGGTTGTAAAATTTTTGACACAAAATACACTGTCTTATTGTCTGAACCTAGGGTTGGGAACTCTCACTGACTGTGAATGCTTGTAAGAATATGACTGTTTTATAATTAAAAGTGGAGGAATTGTGGAAAATCGTGAACAATTGCAAATAGGCCACAAAACAGATCATTAACTAAAGTAACTGCTTTCATAGCTTAGTAGAAGCAGTGAGTCCAAGCACATCTCTAACATGAGTGTCATGCATGAAAGACATTGATTAAAAATGGACACACTGATCATTTGCTGAGGCACTTAATTTGCTATAGATTTTCTGTAACATTTCCATCCTTATGATTTGATCAACCATCAGATGACTTCTTATTTCAGGGGCAGAAGCATTCATG
The DNA here is from genome assembly GCA_023783475.1 of Daubentonia madagascariensis. Taxonomy (NCBI): domain Eukaryota; kingdom Metazoa; phylum Chordata; class Mammalia; order Primates; family Daubentoniidae; genus Daubentonia; species Daubentonia madagascariensis. The sequence goes on along the minus strand of JAKFHU010001684.1, from coordinate 13,294,357 downwards.
TAAAATTTCTTTCTGTTAAACAGTATTTACCTTATAGCAGATTTACCTCACAGCAATTCTATAAAATTATTTGAATTGAGAAGTTTTATTATGTTGGTCATTCTTTATCATGGTAGCTAGCTTTTCCTCTATAAAAAAGCAACATTAGAAATGGTTTAATAAAGACAAAACACAACACTATTAATGAGGGCTTTAGTTTTAATGTAGTGAGCAAAGCTTTGGTTAAAAATTATACTTTTTATGGCAAACAGATAAGTTTAGTCTAATAGTATTAAAACTTATTGTCAAATACATCTCTAAGTTTTCCAGTATAGTTTTTCTATTTTACATATTTCATGTTTCATTTCCTTACTAAATTGCTGTTTATTTTATTTTAATTTAATGACTATTACTAAAATGCCAATAATTTTATAGTTATAATAGCTCAAGTTTAGTACATTCCCAGAAATATATTTTAAATAAATTTTTAGAAGATGCTTTTTGTTAAATGAAGAGTAGCTTGATAATATGTAAAGATATTTGTCTTTCATTATTTTACATCAAGTATAAAGAATTTATTTAGGATATATAAAGTAAATTTGATAATAATTTACAAATATATTTTTAATTCTTCCATCTGTTACAACATGTTACATGTTCCCACATCATGGAAGGAAGAAATTAATAACACTTACAACAGTTAGTGAAAACACCACAAACTCAGGGACACATTCACTGTACTTAGATAAATAATTTTTTATAAGTTAAAGAGAGGCAATTACATATTTAGGTGATAATGTTGTAAAATGTTAGTGGGACAGCAAAAGTTAAAGTGCACTAAAATCTTATGTCAAGATACTTGTTATAGATATTGATTACTTTCATTTAAATTGATACAGATTTAAACATATATTTTTGTTAAATTTTCAAGTGCAACTCTAAATAAATAGAAATAGCATTCAAGCTTTTCAAACAATTGGAACGAAAACAACAAATATATTGGGAAACACAGATAAATCTAGCAAAAAAAGAAATGGATGATGAGAGGATATATATTAAACAGAAAAACGATGAATAATCTCAAACATATTACTTGTTAAAGTAACTATAAATAGGTTAAAGATTCTTAAAAATAAAATTTTAAATCAGTACCAAAAAGTAAACAAAAACAAAAAATCTGGGTTTTTTTAAATAAGAAATTTTTTAAAACAATAAAACTTTCAAAATAGAAGGTGGAAAATACAAGATAAATGCTTACAAATATGAATCATGAATGACAATTTTAATAGCAAACAATCTATAACCAAGAATAGAAATGGGACTCAGATATTTTATACTGGTAAAAGGATTATTTACAAGAAAAGATAACAAAAATGTAAATGTTTTTTTCAGCATTCAACATAGCATTGAAATATAATAATCACTGAGTATTAGAAATATAAAAAGAAATTTATAAAACCACAATCATAATAGAAGATGGAAGTAAGTAACAAAACAAAATAAAAGATACAATGAGTACAACTGAGTCTGTAAGGCAAGAGAAAATGAGATCTCCAAAGAGGAAAAGAAATAGTGAATTTAGCTTTTGCATTGAGAGCTTTTGCTGAAATTTGTGAACTTAATTTTGGTTTCTAATTTCAAACTACCAGTATGAGGGAAACTAGAGTAAATTAAAGGTCCACCAATGGTTAAAATTTGTCTAGGAAAGACTTTTCAAGAGCTGGATCATGAAGGGCTACTTTTAATGTAAGAGAGAATTAGAAATATTCCCCCACCATGCAAGAGATCTGGAGGAAAATTTCATTTTCAAACTTAACACTGAATGGAGGAAGAAACATACTGAGATTCTGTAATCACAAGCCACAATATGCTGTCATGGGTGTTTGTAACCCAAATGAACAATAGCAAGATAGTAAGAAAAATTTCTAGCATATACATTGGTTTAAAGTCTTTCTGAATGCTTAAATTCCATACATGGAAGAAACAAACATTAGTATTTTCTTAAATGAGCACCTTCATTTTTGGCCTCAAAAGATTCCATAGATAAAATTTAAATAAATTCAAGCAAAATGTCCTAACAAACACACACACATGTACACACACATATACACACACATACACACACAGGAAAAGAAGCCACCATGATTGAGAATGAACAGAAACCTCAGGTATTGAAATTATCTGATAATATTTTAGTATCTTTAAAAATTAAAAAGAATATGAGCAAACAGCATAGAAAAATACAAAATTACAAATAGGATTTTAAATAGAAATACACAGAACTTCTAGATATTAAAAGAATAAGCCATTGAAGTTAAAAACACATTTGAAAAGTTTGAAAAGGTACAGCAGAAGAAATAACTGTATAAACATTATACATTATCCAAAGTGCAAAACAAAAGACAAATACTTGGAAAACATAAATATATGTCAATAGTCAGGGAAGTTAAAGCAAGGGAGTCTACAGTAAATCTATTTGTTTCAAACCAAGAGGAAAAAGGAATTTGCATAGAGCTATTTTTTGAAAAAGAAACAGTTTGAAATTTTTCAGAAATTATGAAAGAAACATAAAATATAACCAATACCCAACTAATAACTAATATCCCAACTTAGCCATGTCATAGTGATACCTCAGAACACTAAAGTCAAACAGTTCTGCATAAGAGCCAGAGACAAAAGACAGATTATCTTCAAAGAAGTGGTAATCTTATCGTTGCTATCACAATAGCAGTAAAGGAAGCAGATAAAAATGAAATCATATTTTCAACGTACTAAGAGAACATCACTATTAATCTGGAATTCTGAAAACATTGGAGACATCTCTCAAGAATCAAAGGAAAAATAAAAGATATTTTTCTAACATAAATTGCAGGTTTATGGGAATAATCCATTAGCAAAGAAAGGTAAAAGAAAATGCGGTACATCAGGTGAAACATTGCTGGAACCAATGCTCTTGAGTGTAATGAAATGGGATCTAAAACATATCATGTTTCACATTAGAAAAAATAATGGTGTATCAGTTCAGCATAGATTATGTTTCAAACAATCCCCAAATTCCAGTTACTTAAAATGAAAAAAGTTTATTTTTTGCCCACATTATATGTTCATCACTAGTTGGCTAGTGGTGGTCCTCATACTGTCACCTAGAATCACAAAGAAGCCACTGTAGAGAACATCATCGCTTTCCAAATCACAAGGAAAGAGATCACTGAAGGTCTCCATTGCTGTTAAATATTCTGGTCTAGAAGCAACACATATAACTTTCATTTTCAGCTCATGGACCAGAACTAACTTTATAAACACACCCAACTTTAAGGGAGCGTGAAATACTACCATTTTCCCTGAGGGAGAAATAACATGAGTCCTTGGAAACTAGTTTTAATGACTAACACACATAGACAGGTCATATATTTAATAGCAAGAATGTCAAAGAACAAAGTAATATGTTGGTACTTGTGTAGATATGCTGAAGAGTACTAGTGGAAATTTTCTTCTGATTACTTCATAAAAAATTATCATCTAAAATGAAAAAGTGATATGAGGCATTAGATGAGAAAGGAAAAGACATGAAATAGAACAGAAAAAAGTGGAGTAAATGGACTAAAGATATAATTTTATATCTTTAGATATATTATGATATAATAGTCATAAATTAAATGGGGGCCAATTAGCTGGATTGATTGTTATCCATTCACATTCAACTGCTGTTAAGATGGGAACAGTTTTATTTAACAAGTTCTTCAGTTTTTTCAAGAGAATATGTCTAGGGGAGAAAGAGGCAAAGGAGTTGAGAGTGTAGGCATTATAATGATAAACCGTAGAAAACACCCTAGATAAAGAGGGAAGAAATGACATGAGGATGAGGAGGGTGAGAGATTTGAAAAGAAAGATCATGGAGTCCCTGTGGGGTGGGGGGTCAAAGAATTTATTGAGTTCAGATGCCAGAGGAAATGAAATGGAAATGGTAGAAGTGGGAGTCAGAGAGTGAGATGCTTAAAGTTGAGGATATTGAAGAAGTAGTTACTGGTAATGACTGGAAGATAGTGGATGGGTGCAGCACAAGCCTGATCTTTGGAGAAAATGACTTCAAGAAATAAAGAGAATAGTGTATTAGAAGATTCCCTTACTTATATGGATACTAAGTCACTTAGAGATGGGGTAGTACTGAAGAGAATGACACTGAATAGGTGCTAAAATCTTCAAGAAATGAGGAAGATTGATAGCTAATGATAAAGGGAGTGGTAGCAGTATGAACACATGTGATTCAAAGATATGGGAATGGCTTTAAAAGTGCCAAAGAATAGAAAGTAGAATGCCTACATTATCTTCAAGCTCTGTGATAAGAGAGGTGTGGGGCAGAAAACAGACACAGCCCATTTTAATGTGTTCAGGGAATATCCAGATTTAGACTATAACTATAAAGTAAAATGATCTTTCAGAGAAGCAGATGTATATATATGTAAAATATATAAGATACATGATATAGAGAACATCACAGATTATGAGCAAAAAGTGCCAAAGGCCATTGTAATAGAAATTCAGAAGTGGAAAATGAGTGGGAGATAGGATTAGAATAGGAAAATCTGAAGTTATATGACATTTAAAGTATGGAATATATATGGGGATAAGGAATCTGAGTGTTAGCCGGTATCAAGAGGGATAGAGGATATAATCAGATTTGTTCTGATGATCCTGTGGCAGATAGCAGGGGCGAGGTAAGGAATAATGAAAAGTGTGTGTTTAGAGATCAAACCCCTTTCAAAGGAGATATGAAGGCCTGGAGATTCTGTAGATCTACTCCTGGGGTGCTAGGCTTTCTCTTGGCTCTTTCAAATACTCATAAGGAGATTTTTGTAGGAATAATGTTATTCACAGACAATGAAAGACACAATGGATATCATTAAAAAATAAAAATAGTTCTTTATCAATAACAGTATGTAATGTTATGAAGTATTTTTAATTATATTTGTATGCCTGCTAAAAGTCTGTTCTTCTATTACATTATTAGTGCACATATAAATCACTTTCATCATAACATTATTTTAAAAATCAAACTCAGGGGCTTTTATATTCTAAACATTTAGCAGAACATGGACAAATCAAGGAAAATTTAATTTTCTACTTTTAAAGTAAATAAATCTCTGCCTCAGGCATTAAATATTCTCTTAGAGTTTCTACCCACCCCCCCAAAAAATCCCTAGTACTATATCTTCAATTAAGCAGACAAATTCCTAAAGGGCATCTAGAATAGATAATATTACTCTTCAGAAACTTATTTTCTTTGGGAAAAAAATCCAATGTACTAATTCTCATACCCTAATCATTAGCATTTTTAGCTCAAAATTTGGCATAATTCATATACTTTCTGGAAATTAAAAAAGTTAAAATATACCTTTTGAAAAAGACACATTGCTGCCTAACATGAAACATAAATAACAGCATATGACTTCCAATAAAAGCACAGGCATTTCTCCAATTTCTGTTCTTACTGATTTTAACCTGTCTGGCTAATTCACCAAGAAATGGCTTGTAGGAACTGAGCACCACTAAAAACAAGTTGTGGACACAACTCTGCCAGAGACTACTGGAATCATAGATCCATCTAACAATAATCATTCTGGGAAAAATGGACTTTTCTTCATCATTTGTACAAAATACTTTATGCTCATTCCTTCTAATTGTCTATTTGCCAATTTAGGAAAAGTACCTTTCTCCAAAATGGTCTCCTGGTTCACATACACACACACACAAACACACACATTACAAACTACATAGGAATGTTAAAGTAAATGGTTCTAAATAATAAAGATGAAAAATAGAACTAGTTTATTACATATTGCCTTCAAATGGGCATCACTGCATCTTTTATATTTCTTTGTTTTTCTTTTTAAGTTTTTAAAGAATATAGACATCACTTCTAGATATTTATGAAGTTAGACAATGGAAGAGCTGGAAAGACAACCAACTCAACTAATTCTAACTTCAGAGTGGCTTCAAGTTATAACAGTATGAGAGTCTTGAAGGAAGTGAATCAAGAAATTAAGAATCACTATGTTGAATAGAAGTGGTGACAGTGGGCATCCTTGTCTTGTTCCAGTTCTAAGTGGGAATGCTTTCAGCTTTTCCCTGTTCAGTGTGATGTTAGCTGGGGGTTTGTTGTATACAGCTTTTATAATTTTGAGATTAGTTTCATCTATGCATGTTTTGCTAAGAGTTTTTATCGTAAAAGGGTGTTGAATTTTGTCAAATGCTTTTTCTGTATCTATTGAGATGATCATACAATCTTTGTTTTTGCTTCTGTTTATGTGGTGTATCACAATTATGGATTTGTGAATGTTGAACCATCCTTGGGAAAATTGGATAGCCACATGTATATGATTGAAACAGAATGTATATCTCTCACCACTCACTAAAATTAATTCAAGATGGATAACAGACTTAAACCTAAGACATGAAACCATTAGAATTCTAGAAGAAAATGTTGGAAAAACTCTTCTAGATATAGGCCTAGGCAAAAATTTATGAGGAAGACCCCAATGGCAATCACTGAAATAAAAATAAATAAATTTGATTAAATTAAAAAGCTTCTGCACAGCCAAGGAAACAATCACAGAGAAAATAGACAACCTACAGAATGGGAGAAAATATTCTCATACTATACATCCAATAAAGTACTAATAACCAAATCAACAAAGAACTCAAGCAAATCAGCAAGAAAAATCAAACAATCTCATTAAAAAGTGGGCAAGCTTTTCAAAAGAAAATAGACTAATGGCCAATAAACATATGAAAAAAATGTTCAACATCACTAATCGTCAGGGAAATGCAAATCAAAACCATATTGAGATATCACCTAACCCCAGTGAGATTGGCTCATATCAAAAAATCCCCAAACAACAAATGTTGGCGGGGATGTGGACAGATAGGAACACTCATACACTGCTGGTGGGACTGCAAATTAGTACAACCTCTATGGAAAATAGTATGGAGATTCCTCAAAGAACTAAAAGTAGACCTACCATTTGAGCTAGCAATCCCACTACTGGATATTTCCCCAAAGGAAAAAAAAAAGTCATTTTATCAAAAAGACACCTGCACTGGAATGTTTATTGTAGCACAGTTCACAGTTGCAAAGATGTGGAATCAACCCAAGTGCCCATCAATTCATGAGTGGATAAATTAAATGTGGTATATGTATACCATGTGGTATATGTATACCATGGAGTTCTGCTCAGCCATAAAATAAAAAATGAATTAATTCCTTTTGTAACAATCTGGATGGAGCTGGAGACCATTCTCCTTAGTGAAATATCACAAGAATGGAAAAACAAATACCACGTGTACTCACTATTAAATTGGTACTAACCGAGCAGCATTTATGTGCGGAGATGGAAGTAAAACTCAACAGAAATCAAGCAGGTGGGAGCAGGGAAGAGTGGATGGGTGAAATCACACCTAATGGGTACAATGTACACTATCTGGGTGATGGGCACACTTATAATTTTGTCTCAAACAGTACAAAAGCAATCCATGTAACCAGAATATTTGTACTCCTGTAAAATTCTGAAATAAAAAGAAAAGAATCATTCAAAACATGTATAAATATAAAAGACATATATAAAGGATATAGCGACAGTGTTAGAAGCATTTTTAACTGTATCAGTCCTAGTCTAAAAAAATACCCTGCAGTCCTGAATCATTTATTTTTGTCTATTGATTAAACATGAAGGAATAATTTAATATATTTAATTGTTTCTATTTTTGGTAAACCTGAAAACGCTTACATTTCAAGTAGACAAAACATGATAGTTTAAAGTCTCCAAATTCAATGTGAAATGCTTAAAAATTTGTTTGATAACCCATTGTTTCATAAAATGGAAAAACATCTGTTTAACAAGATTTTAACCTTAGTAATTAGAACATGCAAAAATGAGATCAAGTTCATGTGAAATCAGGCTGATAAAGATTATTTTAACATATATATATATATATATATATATATATATATAAACATAACCCTTTTGAAGTTTAGAACTCAGGCATTTTTAGTATAGTCACAAAGTTATGTAACAATCACCTTGATCTAATTTCAAAACATTTTCATCACCACAAAAAAGAAACTCCATACCCATTAGCAGTCATTCTTCATTGCCCCTTTTCCCCAGCTCCTGGAAATCACTAATCTACTTTCCATCTTTATGGATGTGCCTACTCTGGACATTTCATATTAATGGAATCATACAATATGTGGCTTTATGTGTTGCCCTTCTTTGACCTAACATGGTTTCAAGACTCATCCATGTTATAGCATATACCAATACTTCATTCCTTTTTATAAATGAGTATGGCTGAAGTATTCCATTGTTTGTATATACCATAAATTGTTTATCTATTCTAAGATGATGTCCTTTTAGGTTGTTTCTAATTTTTGTTTATTATGAATGAGGATGCTGTGAATGATGATGCTATGAATATTCATGTACAAGTTTTTGTGTGGACACATGCTTTCAATTCTCTTGGGTATATACCTAGGAGTGGAATTGTTAGATCATATGGTAACTCTACGTTTAACATTTTGAAGAACTGCCAAATTGTTTTCCAAAGTGGTTGTGCCATTTTACATTCTCACCAGCAACATATGAATGTTCCAGTTTCTCCACATCATCACCAATACATATTATTGTCCACCTATTTTATTACAGCCAATCTTGTACATGTGAAGTGGTATCTCACTGTGGTTTTGATGAGCATTTCCTTAATGACTAATGATGTTGAATATCTTTTCATGTTCTTTTTTTTTTGTTTTTTTTTAGGGTCTTTTCATGTTCTTATTGAGCATTGATACATCTTCTTTGGAGAAATATCTGCTCAAATTTTTGCTCATTTCTAATTAGATTATTTTTCTGTTTCTTGTTTAGTTGTAAGTATTTTTTATACATTCCAGAAACAAGTCCCTTATCAGATATATAATTTGTAAATATTATCTCCCATTCTCTGTATAGTCTTTTCAGTTTCTTGGTGGTGTCCTTTGAGGGATAATTTTTTTTTCATTTTGGTGAAGTTCAATTTATCTATTTTATGTTTGTTGTTTGTGTTTTTCATGTCATCTCTAAGAAATGTTTGTCTAATCTAAGGACTTAAAAATTATGCCCATCTTGATTATTGTAATTAATATTAGTGAAGATTCTTATACATGGTAAGTGGTGATCTCTTGCTACTTTCACAATTCTGTCTTTGTCTTTCAGTAGTTGGATTATGTGTCTAAGTATACATCCTTTTTGTGTTGATATTATGTGGAATTCATTGAGCTTCTTGGATAGTAAGATTAATGTTTTTCTTCAGATTTTGGAAATTTTCAGCTACTGTTTTTTCAACTGTTTTCTTCACTCTACTCTCCTTTTGGGATGTCCATTGTGCATATATTGGTATGAATGATGGTATCCCATAGACCCCTAAGCTCCGTTCATTTATCTTCATTTTTTTTTCTTCATTCCTCAGACTGGAGGAACTGAAATTGTCTTGTAAGTTCAATATCTGGGCTTCCTCAGGGAAAGTTTCTTTTGATTAATTTTCTTCCCATGTCCAGGTCACAAATTTTTATTTCTTTGCATGTCTCATAATTTTTTGTTGCATATTGCTGGCATTTTCAGTAATATTATGTGGCTACTCTGGAAATCAGACCTCCCCCCCACCAACATCCCTTCCGAGAATTTGATATTGTTCTTTGTTGGGTTTTTCTTTTTTTCCCACTTATTTGCTTAGTAAATTTCTAAACCAATTCTGTTAAAATCTGTGTTTGTTTTTGTATACGATCTCTGTGATTTCTCTATTCAGTTAGCTTAGTGGTCAGCTAATGGTTGGTCAGAGTTTCCTTAAATGCCTTGTATCAGTAAATCTGTCAGCCTTTGATGAGGGGATCATCCTGAAGAACAGTTCCAATGCACCAATGGGCAGTTTACAGATCTGCCTTAGTCTTCACTTATTTGTGCAGTGTTAAATGCCAAACAGCAGAGAGAGTTCAGGTCTTTCCTGGTCATGTGCACAGCTATGAATATAAGCATGGCCTCCCTTCTAAATTCAGGAATATGTTGAAGGTTTCCAAATCTTTCCATGGACATCTCAAAACCTAGCTTTTACTTTTAAGTGTTTTGTCAACTTATTTGTTTCAACTGCTATCACTCCCTCAGGCACATATGTTAAATACTTGCCTCTGATTTTTTCACAACATCCTGGGGATAAGGCAAATAAAGACAAGCACATAGGTTCAGGTTTCCAGGAAATTACCAAACAAGTCAGATAATGACAATTCTTTGGTGATAGGTCTTGGTGAGCTACAAACCCATTTTATCCATTCTAGTGGCTACAAGGCTGCTTGCTTTCACAGAGATGGTGATTTGCATCTGTTGGTTTTCAAGGTTACTGTCAAACTTGCTAAAGAGGGATGGAAATAGTGCTCTATTTGTGATAAAATATCACAAACCTTGTTCTTTCTGAAATTCAGCCATTTTTCTTGAATAAACACTCCTCCAGTTGTTGCAAGACTTTGATTAATACCCAGAGTTCTGAAAATTATAAGTTTGACAATTTTAGCCAGTGTTCTAATTGCTTTTATTGCAACAGTGGATTTTTGGAAGTTCTTACTTTATCATTTCTATTGGCATTTGTTTTTAAAGCACCTATTTATAAGCAATGTAATGTTGGTTATATATTGATTATACATTTATATGTAATTCTTAAGTTTACCAAACAACAACAGCAACTACTCTCTTTTACAATTTACAAGAAATAGGATTTTATTTGATTTAATTTAATTCAAAATCCTTTATGTGGTCAAAATTATCCATTGTTTCTTTGTGACTCACAGAATTTTTATGATAAGGAATTCTCCCAGAATCCTAAAATTCAATGATTACTTATATTTTCTTCTATTATAACTTCTTACATTTTGCATTTGACCATGGTATGGAAAGTAATTTTTGTGAGATACACACACATACATATGTATATATGTAAAAGACAAAAAGTTAATAAATAAAACATCTATCATTTATCAACATTTATTACAATATTCTTAAATTTCCCCATTATTTTTTGATGCCTTATCTGTTTTATAATTATTAGACTCTCTTCTGAGCTGTGTATTCTGTCATCCAACTTTGTCAAGTTTCAGTTTCCCCACTATATCATTTTTAACCTAGTGAATATGCACATTTTATATATGATCATCAAAAAATTGGGTTAAGTTGTATTAATTTAATGAACACTAGAGGAAACCTGCCAAAAAACACCTAAACTTAATACAGGATTTCAAAGCTTTGATTTTAAACTGCCTATAATTAACTAGTCACTTAAAAATTAATAAATGTTCTTGAAAACTTGATTTATTATCATAGATGGTATAAAAAGTGTTTTTTATGAAAAAAATATTAGATGCTATGATTTATTAAAAAATCTGTGGCTTTGGAACCTTAAGAACAAAAGCTGAATATTAACATATAACTTGTGTTTTATGATATTGGGAAAATCTCTATTCCCAAGTGTTTGCTCATTATAAAATAAATTTAAGATTTATAATCATATAAATAAGTGTGCTATATGAGGTTGCTATAAGAATTAAGTGAGATATGTAGTACACCTGGAGGAACACAATAAATGTTAATCACCACCCGCATTTCCCTGTGAGGCAAATTAAGGCAAAGCAGGAAGAGATCGAATTTTAACAACACTAGCTAATGAACTAAAAAGAAGAAAGATATGAAGCAGTGGAAACTGCAATTAGTTTAATAGTTAGGAAATTATCTTGCTTTTCCATCTATAACTCTATCTGATTTGTTATATAATAATGTTAACATTTTTTACATGTTTACACTTTTTTATAATGTTAACATTGTAGTGTTATCCTTACTTTTATGGAGTCATAAAGTCTGGGTTCATGTTTTCCTGGTTTAAAACACATCTTGCTGACAACTTGGCTGGACAGAAATTATAAATATTGAGAAGATAATATTTCAAAATAAAATTCCAAACTTAAAATTTCATTAATTCAGAATTGGATAACAGCCTGTATAAATTAAAAACAATTCTTAATTATAAAATAATTGTTTCCCTTCTTCAGTTGTAGATCAAGCAGTGATTAATGAAGTTCCTGCCAAACCAAATTGATTTAAATAATTAACATCACATGTTGTTAATCAATATTTTATTTGGATTCTGGTAAAATCACGATACTACATTTTTGTTCTTACCATTCCCAAATATCTTTGCAAAGGCCTTTGTGTTAGGAAGAATAATGCACTCCCCCAAAGATGTCTATGTCCTAATCCATAGGACCTGGGAATATGCTACCTCATACGAAAAAAGGGACTTTCAGATGGGATTAACTTTAAGGACATTGAAACGGGTAGATTTTTCTGGATTGTCTGAATGGGCCTAATCTAATTCACAAAATCCTTCAAGCAAAGAACATTTCCTGGCTGTGATCAGAGAGAGATGTGAGGAGACGAGAGAACTGGAGAGAAGGTAGTGAGTGTGAGGACTCGTCTCGGTGTTGTTGGTTTTGAAGATGGACGAACAGGACTGTTATTAATAGAAGCAAGAAATGGCAAGGAAACAAATTCTCCCCTGGAGCCTCCAGATAAGAAGCAAACCCATGGACACCTTGTTCTTAGTTCACTGACTCTGTGTTAGATTTCTAAAGAACTGTAAGATACTAAATTTACATTGCTTTACGCCACTAAATTTGTGGTAATTTGTTCCAGCAGCAATAGAATACTAATACAAATAAACTTTTTCCGCTTGGCATGTTCTAACCTGTAATTCCACATTACCTAGGATTAGTACTGTTATACTGACTTCCACTAGCATAGCACTTTTTACCTCAGTGTTCCTATATTTATTCGATTATTCATTGAATAAATATTTTCCGAATTCGAAAGGTCTCAGATGCTAGGTCTTTGGCATAATTTTTGACCTTTTTCAAAATATCCCAAGGTCTTACCCTGTTGTGAGTTATAAGATAAAAGAATTAAAACTTAGGTACTATTGGGTAATAATATTTTTAAAATAGCTGTTATTTATAGGCTACTATGTTACAGGCACTTTACATAAATAATTTCCTATTGTCATAGTGAATTGCAAGTTATGTATTTTTATAAACATCTCTGAGGTGTTAAAAACTGTGTATTTAATTGAAATAATTTGCTTTTGTCCAGTAAAAGCCAAGTGCAGGATATGAATGAATACAGGTTTGTAAATCTCCAACTCACGTTAGAGCAAACTCATGTGTTTTATAATATTTTTGCATCAATGGGATGATCCTTAACCCAAAGAAATAGCTACCTAGCTGTAGAATTTCTAATGCCAGATATTTATAGCCATGGAACAGAACATCAGGGGGATTGGTACCATCACCTCTGCCCCTTTTGAAAGGCACTATTTACCATCCCAATATTCCAGGTCCCAAAGGAAAGAAAGCAAAAAGACTAACTCTCCAAAACTTATGAGATAAAAAATAGTACATAATAGTAGATAAAGTGTAAAACATTATTCCTCATATAATAGAATATATAAAATATATAGGCATTTATAGTTACCTATATCTATAGAATAGATATAAATAGATATGTATTTGTTTAGCAATAGGATACAATTTGAGCATGGAACTATGTGTTACTACTATTTCAGATAATAAGTGTCAAGGTGGGAGAACATTTCTCCGTACAAATCAAACCATAAAATTAACAAGCTTGTTTTCTATTAAGACCAACTATGCAGCTAATGTGAATTTAAGTATTTGGAAATTGTTTATTTTCTTAATCATGCTAAAAAACATCTTGCTCATTTTATCTGTATAAGTTTGTTAGCAAGTTCCCTTTTAAAATCAAGTACAAAGTTAATTTCTAGCCAAGAACTCTTAGCATTATCATGATTTCTATGTCATCGTTGTTCAAAGTGTAATATTCTACTTTATATCTAAAGTAAAGTTTTATGGACCTGGTGTTTCTGTTTCAAATAATCATGTGATTCATTTGTTCTTTTGATTTCTCATTCATGAAAAATATTTTTTTGCTTAGTTTTGTATTAGTCACACAATACCAGAGAGCAAAATAGTTTTGAATCTTGCCTTCATAGGGTTTACCTTCCAGTGTGGGAAACAAACATAATTAAAGTTTTATAAAAGAAGCACAAGGTACTTTTCTAGAAATTCAGAGAAAACCTCCTGGTAGATAAAACCATAAATCTAATGACTAAAGAAAGTAGGAATTATCCACAAGAAAATGAGGTAAGAATATTGTTGGCATAGAGAGCAAGAATATCCCAGGGTACAAGGCAAGAGAGAGTCTGGTAAGTTAGGAAGAAATAAAAGGAGCTGTAATTTGTTTTAGTACAAATGTAAAGCAGACAGTGTCTACAGGCAAAACTAGAGAGTTAAAGATAGATCAGAAGGTGACAGGCTTTAAAAGGCTATACTTTTAGAGAATGAGGACACCAAGAAAAACAAATGTGGTGAGTAAAAGTTTCAGATTTGTTTCTCTACCCTGGCTTTGAGTTAAAGAGTGGTTTCAATGAAACCAGTAAGGATGCTGAAGTAGATATCCAAGAGGCTAGTAGTATGATTAGTATCCTGAGATGGGGGCAAGTAGACAAAAACTAAAGAACTAGAGTATCTCTTGAAAACACTGATCCAAAGACCCCATTACGACTATTCCAGCAGCTGGATTCTGAAAGAAAGACACAGAAGACAGGTACCCCATGATCACCCATCTGTAGAATCTAAAAAAAGTCCATCTCATAGAAGCAGAGAGTAGAATGTTGATTAGCAACGGCTGGGGGTGGAGGGGCTGGATAGATATTGGTCAAAGGATACAACATTTCAGTGAGGAGAAATAAGTTCAAGAGTTCTATTGCCTACCATGTGACCATAGTTATTAACAACACAGTTTGATTATCCCTTATTGGAAATGCTTGGGACCAAAAGTGTTTCAGATTTTGGATTTTCTCAGATTTGTGTATATTTGCACATACATAATGAGAGATCTTGGGGATGGAACTCAAGTCCGAACATGAAATTCATTTATGTTTCATATACACATCACCTAAAGGTAATTTTATACAATGTTTTTAATAACTTAGTGCACGAAACAAAGTTTTGACTGTGTTTTGACTGTGACTCATCACATGAGGCAGGTGTGGAATTTTCCACTTGTCATGTCATGTCAGCACACAAAGTTTCAGAGTTAGGAGCATTTCAGATTTCGGATTTTCAGATAAGGGATGCTAAACCTGTATAATGTATAATTGAAAATTGTTAAGAGATTAGATTTTAAGTGATCTAACCACAAAGACATGATACATATATGAGGTAATACATATGTTAATTAGCTTGATTTAGCCAATCTGTAATGTACACATATATCAGAACATCATTTTGTGTACCATGAATATATACAATTTTCATTTGGTAATTAAATATATGTATATATTTTGAAAAGACACAAAAAATGTGGTCTTCCAAAAGTATTTTTATTGAAATATACATATAGATCATCCCCTTAATCAAATAAAGAGGGATTTACTTTTTATCAGAGTACAAAATCTAAGATGTAAAACTTAATTTACAAATTCATTTTCTCAAGGACACCAAAAGTGATACAGTAATTTGTACCATCTTCAAATTAGGTTTCTCAAATACCATCTTTATATTATAATCTCAAGAATTTATTTAAATAAATGTCATGAACAGTGTGTGTGTAAATTACATTATATTTATTCAAAACTCAGACTAGCTTTTGCTCCTAAAATTTTGGAGATTGCCAAATTTAGAATTTGAGTGTCATTTTTAATAGAGAGAAGTTGTACCAAGAAGTAGAGATCTAAACTGGACTCTGAAATGAATATTTGGGGGGAAAAAAAAACTTCTATGTAATCTCTCAAATATCAAAGAATATTTTTTCTTAAGATTCATTAAGTCTTCAGGAAAAGAAAACAAAACTGGAAATTATGGAAGGATGAACAAATGCATTCTAGCTATACAATTGTAAATAAAAATTTAGAGAGACATATTCATTTTGACATCAGGGTATATATTCAGCATTCATTTATGTTTTACAAATAATTTATTAGCCGCAGAATGCCTGTTTGCTTATCTCTCTTTGTTATGTCTACATTTTTATAATGATTTTACAAAGTTTAATAGATTTTAAACCAGATTTATTAGTGACACAGTGATGTGTCTTGTGATAGGTTAAAGATGGTTTGCAAGCCCACCTCAGCCTGTCTCCTCAGTTTTTCTCTTCTGCTTTTACACTCTGCTTCCATCTAAAACAAAATGCTTCAAAAGAATGAAATAAATGGCTGACATTTTCACTATCAAATTGAAATTAAAGGAGAAAGAAAGGTGGAAGTAGATTTCAAATATCATCCTAGAAAAATTGTTTGAAGGGAAATTTGTAAATAATTTATATTTATATATGTTTGGATACTTATAAGTTCTGGATTCTGTCTGTTTAAAACTGTATTTATTTACCTTACATAAGCTGTTGTTAAGCAATGATATTTGTGAGAATATACAGTACATAGGAACCATTTTTTCATATTAAGCATTTAGAAACATAATCAGGAAAATTCTTTTACAGTACCAAAAAATGGAAAATCCTTTATTAGAAGTATAACTTCATTTAGTTTTTCTGAAAAGCAATTAGGTAATGATGTCACTTCAAAACATTTTATAAACTTTGATCTTGTAAATTTGCGTCTAGGATTCTATCTTATGAAAATAATTGTAATAAAAATATATAGATATTTTTCTCTATTTTCCCACTTCTTGAAATAAAATCAATTATTTTAAAACTAAAGGAAGAAAAATACATTTTTTAAAACTGTAGAGCCTGTCAATATACTGATTATCCCCAAGGAGAAGAAGGAGATGGAATATGAGGCATGGTAGCTATTTGTTATATTTTCTTCAGGGAAATCTGAAGCAAATGAGGAAAACATCAATTTCTGATAAATGGCATATGTTGTCTTATTTTCATTAAAAGTAAACATTAAAAATAAGATGAATAAAAGATAAGCTATTTGATGGCTCATTCCTAGAAACTATTAAAGCCATATACGATAAACCCACAGCCAATATCATACTAAATGGGGAAAAATTGAAGGCATTCCCCCTTAAGACTGGCACCAGACAAGGGTGCCCACTATCTCCACTTCTTTTCAACATAGTGCTGGAAGTCCTGGCCACAGCAATTAGACAAAATAGAGGAATTAGGGGCATCCAGATGGGGGCAGAAGAGGTCAAACTTTCACTATTTGCAGACGATATGATATTATACACAGAAAACCCCAAAGATTCAACCAAGAGATTACTGGAATTGATAAATGAATTCAGCAAAGTCTCAGGATACAAAATTAATACACACAAATCCATAGCCTTCATATATGCTAATAACAATCAAGCCAAGAAACAAATTAAAGATGCAATACCTTTCACAATAGCAACAAAGAAAATTAAATATTTAGGAACATATCTAACTAAGGAGGTCAAAGACCTATATAGAGAGAATTACGAAACACTGAGAAAAGAAATTGCAGAGGATGTAAATAGATGGAAAGCCCTACCATGCTCTTGGATAGGCAGAGTCAACATAGTAAAAATGGCTTTGCTACCTAAATTAATTTACAGAATCAATGCAATCCCTATCAAAATACCAACATCATTTTTTGCCGATCTAGAAAAAATAATTCTACGCTTCGTGTGGAACCAGAGAAGACCCCGTCTAGCCAAAGCAATCTTAAGCAAAAAGAACAAATTGGGAGGCATCTATCTACCAGACTTCAAACTATACTACAAAGCTATAGTAACCAAAACTGCATGGTATTGGCACAAGAACAGACACGTAGACCAATGGAACAGGACTGAGAACCCAAATATAAAACCAACCTCATACAGTCACCTAATCTTTGACAAATTCCAGAAAAATGTACACTGGGGAAAAGATTCCCTATTCAACAAATGGTGCTGGGAAAACTGGATGGCCATATGTAGAAGACTGAAACTGGACCCACACCTCTCACCTCTCACAAAAATCAACTCACAATGGATAACAGATCTAAACCTAAGACATGAAACCATAAGAATTCTCGAAGAAAATGTTGGAAAAACTCTTATGGCCTAGGCAAAGAATTTATGAAGAAGACCCCCAAAGCAATCACAGCAGCAACAAATATAAATACATGGGACCTGATCAAATTGAAAAGCTTCTGCACAGCCAAGGAAACTATCACTAGAGTGAACAGACAACCTACAGAATGGGAGAAAATATTTGCATGCTACACCTCTGATAAAGGGCTGATAACCAGAATCTATACAGAACTTAGGAAAATCAACAAGAAAAAATCAAACAACCCTATTAAAAAATGGGCAAAGGACATGAACAGAAACTTTTCAAAAGAAGACAGAATAATGGCCAGCAAACATATAAAAAAGTTATCAACTTCTCTAATCATCAGGGAAATGCAAATCAAAACCACAATGAGATATCACTTAACTCCAGTGAGATTGGCTCATATCAAAAAATCCCCAAACAACAAATGTTGGCGGGGATGTGGACAGATAGGAACACTCATACACTGTTGGTGGGACTGCAAATTAGTACAACCTCTATGGAAAAGAATATGGGGATACCTCAAAGAATTAAAAGTAGAATTACCATTTGACCCAGCAATCCCACTACTGGGTATTTATCCAAAGGAAAAAAAGACATTTTATAATAAAGACATCTGCTCACGAATGTTCATAGCAGCACAATTCACAATTGCAAAGTTGTGGAAACAACCCAGGTGCCCATCAATACACGAGTGGATCAATAAAATGTGGTATATGTATACCATGGAGTATTACTCAGCAATAAGGAACAACAGTGAATTAACACATCTGATATTATCCTGGTTGGAGCTAGAACCCATTCTTCGAAGCGAAGTGTCACAGGATTGGAAAAACAAGCACCACTGGTACTCACCATCAAACTGGTACTAACTGATGAACACTTACATCACACAGGGCAATAACATTTATCTGAGGGCAGGCGGGCGGGCGGGAGGGGGGTGGAAGGGATGGGAAAAACTCTCACTGAATGGATGCAGGGAGCACAGTTTGGGGGATGACCACAATTGTGGCTCTCACACGAGCAGAACAGGGGCAATGGGTATGGCCAAAGTGTTGTACCCCCATGATATTCTGAAATTTAAAAAATAAATAAATAAATAAATAACAAAGAGGAGAGGGCCTCAGCTTCCCTCACTTTTATGGTAAAAAAAAAAAAAAAAAAAAAAAAAAGATAACCTATTTAAATATAGTACATAGCAAATCAATGAATTATTAAACAAACCCAGTGAATATGTGGGGCATTCAGTACACCGGCTTTGCCTTGCTCTGCTTGATTCAGAATTACAAGAACTTTACTTAGAAATTTGATTTAATTATACTAATCCAGTGTGGACTATTGAATACCAATTTAATTTACCTCATTGAAACCGTGATGGTTTTCCTCTCTTCTTTCTTTTAAGCTATTTAAAAAACAAACCAAAACAAACACCAAACACTTAAAATTTAGGACTGAGTAAGAAATACGTTGTGAGTGGAAAGTATTCTGGTGACATAAAATGGCGATAGAACAACACTAATGTGATTTGGGGGGGATTAAGAGTCTATTAACAAGAAATTGTGTTGCAATATCTTATTATTAAATGTAAGATCTGGAGTGAGGTAGTAGGGATACAAAAAATGTATAAGGCATTTTGTGCTGCCATTGTGTTTACAATCGAAAACACTGTAGGATAAATAATATTACTATGGAAGTTTTAGTTTCAGTAAAAATTGAATGTATATGATTGTAGGATTTTTCCCTTTATGTAAAAAAATAGCATTATTTTATCAGTTGGGGAGATAGTTGTATGTTATAATTGACATTACCTACTTTATTGAACATTAGAATAAAAATGAAAAATTGTCAGGGATTTTTTAGGTTACTAAGATATTAATGTGTGAGTATTTTATATATTTGTGATATATTGATAATTTTTATGCTTTCTAAATCTTTCAACTGTATATTTGTATAGGCTTTAACTTTCCCGAAAAGACTGATTACACCCTTGAAAAAAATCACTTTAGCTAATGCCCAAGGCCTTGCACATTTATTCCCTTTCCATTCTGGAAATTACTGCTTTTCCTAATTACTTATTTGTACTAGGAAGAATTTACTCTATTGTAATACTGAAGTTAAAGCCAATTTTTGTTGCTTATCAGATATAAATAATAAATCTTTTAGAATAAGAGACTATCTTTGGGAATTGAACTATAACTTGGCTTAAATGAATGATTTAGATAAAAGGAGTATAGAAGAAAAAGACATCCATGGCAATGAACCTTGCATAAGAAACTGGAAATAGCACCTGGGCATTTGTATTGTTTTCTCATAAGCTCTAATTCAAATGAACAGAGGATGATAGGATATCTGAGACACTTTTAACTAAATTGACTAAAAAATGGGACAGAGGTAAAAAAAAATGGTACTGGATAAACTACCACTCATTTAGTCTCTTTTCTGAGTCTTCTAAAATGTTCCACTTTCCCACGGACTGTCATCACTTCAAGATCACAGTGAAATAAAGGCATCTGTATTGGTTTCAGAGAGATGTTCAGACTGAGATTACATAAAGTCATCATCACCATCTAGTGTTTTGGTGTCTGAGTGGGAGTTTATCGATTTTTGTTTTTGCCTTTTTTTGAAAATTGTTTTGATTCCTCCTTAGGAAATGAAAATAATCAGAAATAGATATATTGTCTCAAAGAGAATATCAGGTTCGTTTCTTTGGGCAGAGAACCAAGGGGTCTAGTGACAGACACATGCTAGAAGTAGGAGGAAGTCAGAGGTAAATGTCCAAAAAGTAAAAGCTCAGAGTTTTCACCATGGTCCATATGGGTGTCCTTGATTCTGACCACCTAACCTGTTATAACTGGTTTGGGGAAGGCAGGTAGAACAGGGAAGTTTACATTTGAGTAATTAAGAATGGTTCAAAATTACATATAATTCTCATTGTTTAATAAGAAAAAGTTTGGAAGAGTCTTTCAAAAATATTTATCAAAAACGAATAAGCCAATGGATAGATGTAATCATCAGTTCTGTAGGATAGCAATACTATTCAAGAATTAGAGACAGCTTTAGAAAAAAATTGGATACATACTTCATCCGTATCAAGTGACAAAAAGAATGTCCAGTGAGCTATTAATAGATTTAATTTTAAATGGTTCATATATTTTAAGGAGAATAAAATTACACTCAGTTATTGTGGATCATCTAGAAAGGCAGAATAAATGTCAAAGTTAATAAGTCATGACAAAGATGATGTAGATATAATACTTGTTTAAAAGTAAAAGACTTTAATATGCAAAAACAAACAAAAAAACCCAAAAGACATGACCAAAATGTAGTATGACAAATATCTGTAATTTCTTTGTCACAATATGATATATAAAGAGGTGGTATATTAATAATAACAATTTTTAAAGTTCCATGAATAAGGAAATGCAAAGTTCATAAAAAGGGAATAAAACTAAGCAGAAAATTTAATCAGAAACACAAAAATATTTACTTGATATAATAATAAACACGATAAGCTAGCATTTTATTGATTAATTAGTGAAACTTGGAAATAATCATGTCTAATTTTTTGAGTGAGGCCTCATTGCAAATATTGCACCATTTTGAAAAAACAAATTGGTAATATAAAACAACAGTAAACATACATTAATTCCATTTAATGAAAAATCTCTATCTTACAAAATCTAATTTATTTTTAAAAAGATGAAGATGTTCATTATTTTAAGTATCGAAAATTAGGAGCCACTTGAATTCACATCAATTAAGAAATAATTGTACTACTCTCTCTCAATGGAATACTATGTAGCAAATTAAATACGGGGACTTTGAAGACTGATGGGGCACAAAATATTCTTTGACATACGCTTAAACAGAAAATAGTATTCCAAAGTATGTAGAATCTGGCTACAACTATAACTATTAGTAGTAATGGATAATAGAAAACATTTATCAAAATTGTAACAGCAGGTATGATTAGTTAATTAAATCATAATTTTTTTCTTTTATACATTTTTCTCACACGTTTATTCTGCCTTTATTATTGGTTAAAGAAATAATTATAAATATAAAGTTAAGGTAGATGTACAGGTAAGATAGTAAAATTCACCTCCTTTATTTTTGCATTCCTCTTTGTAACACATATAGATAAACATATATGACAGCTAAGAGTTTTATTGGTTAGAAGTAAATTCTAGATTGTTTTTAACATGGTCTAGTTCTCCCAGAATATGCTTTTATTGAGAAAATTCTAAATAAAAGGTCAATTGTGGATTTTGTCTGTATTTCCTTCCCAAACTATTTTTCATTTATTTAACAAAGAGGTGGATTTGTAGCTAAACCACCATTAAGAAGTTAATTAATTCAATCTGCAAGTATTCCTAAGGGAATCAGAACTAACAGAGAAAAAGTATTGCTGGCATGATCAAAATTTTTTGAGGAAGTGAAATGTTTAATCAGGCAGCGAGAACATTAATAATTTATAAAGTAACTCAGCACATAGAGCAGACAGAGTTGACTCTCGATCATTGAAGAATACATCAAGAAAGCTACTGGGGAGATGTTGAAAGTGCTGATGAGCTTCAGAATAATAGGTTTGTTGACCTCTCTAAACACTTGCCATATTTGATCACAAAATGAAAGTTTAAGAAAACTCTGTATATTTAGAGCCTATCTTCCTGTTCATAACATCAGTTATGTGCTATTTATAAAAGCCTAGCCATATTTTTTTCAAAGAAAAAACATTAGAGGGTATTTATTACTGAGATATATACATATGTAGTTATATATATATATGGCATATGGATGTTTATGGGTAGAGTATGAGATGTAACATTCTAAAATAATAAGAATTAATAAGTCTGAGTGGCCAAATGCCACTTTCAAAGGATATCTGTAGCTTTAATTTGAAAAGTTTGAATAGAATTGATGACTAGCTTTTTTTTTTTTTCCTCCTGAAGGCTGAAAATTATAGCATGGAATTTCCCTGGGATTCCATGGTATGTTACTAAACAACATAGTACAAGCACAGGGAGTCCCCTACATAGCAATAGAGCATGATTTGTGTGTAGTCCAGATTTGTCTGACATCTGAAAATCAGATTTGTTGTCATTTCAAAATCTTTAAGTGCCATAAATACAATAACATTCCAAATGAAATTGATGCATTTACCCTTATCTAAATATGAATTTTCTGGAGAAAGCAACACATTAAGATGTTGAGACATCTTGGTTCCTCCCACAGTCTCTTCCAAGGGCACATTTACCATGGGTACATGTCTTGCAATTATCCTGAGTCCATGGATGGACTTCAGAGAAAGCCTAAGATAGGGACTGTTATTTATTCAAATATATGTTTTTCTTTTTTTCCTAATTTTAGAACTGTCAGTTTTAGCTCACCAACTGGTTGACTATAATAAAGATTTATTTTCTGAAAGTTTAAGTGCTGGGCAGTGGGATATAGTGGAAGTGATATGCAGCAGCTTCTATGAACATTCCTCAAAAGATAGTTGCTATTTGCCTTTGTCCCATTCTTATGCTTTCCTTTCTCTTACTAACCGGAACATAGATGTTGCCATTTTGGAAAATGATGCCAAGGTTCACACCATAGACATAACAGAACTGTGAGCTATAAGGGTCCTGGATTCCTGACGAGTCTGTGAAATGGAGTTGGCTAACACTTAACCTCATATGTCCAGGCATTTACAAAACAGGATATAAATATCCATCTTTCATCAGCCACTATTATTTTGAGTCTCTCAAACTTGCTGCCAAATCTAATACTACTATTTTACAGATGAAAAAAACACGTGGACACTGAGCACCTCTGTTGGTGTCGTAAGGGGTACAGTTGAGTTATATTCATATGGGTAAATATCATCAAGATTGAAACCAGAGACATAAAAAGCGTGTCTTCACCTAGTTAAAAGAAAATGACCAAAGTCAGAAGGGTGTCAAAAATTCTAAAAACAAGAGTATTTGAAGCAAAAGCTATATCTGCAATGGTCAGAGAACAGAATATGTGAGAAGCAGCTTTCTCAGTTTGTAAAATTTTAAGTAATGATGATGTCTAGTTAGTATAAATTGATGTGGTTTTCTCAGGTGGACAATTAATGAAGATGCTAAGAGATGACATGGTCGTAGGTTAACCTATTTTAAGTCACATGATTGAATAAAATTTATACTCTGTTGCTTCTTATTTTTCAAACTTAAAGCTTGTGTTGAGTATTTTCTGACCTACTGAAGGTCACTGCTCCTCTCAGTTGGACCCAGAAGACCCTGCTACTTTCCCTGATATCCAATAACTATTCTATTTCCACCCTCTTCAGGACTTGGTATTGATTATTCAATTAACCTTCACATAAATTTATGAGATTATTTTTATTATCTCTATTTTCAAAATAAGTAAACCAAAGAATAAAGTGACTTAAAAAAATCACCCAAGTTCACACAACTAGTAAGCAACAGAGTCAGATTTCAACCAGCTTTAACCTCAAACACTTACTATTATCTGTTGTCTCTGGCATAGTGGTCAATTATTAGTTACTTCTCAGCATTCATTCCACATTTTTTTTTTTACAAAGAGTTCAAACATATTTTGGAATCCCTGTGTATCTTGAACATCTGAGTCTATCTTGAGGCTATTGTTGGCTTCTGACCACAACAATATTTCCAATAGTGAGCAAGCAGACCAACCAGGGTGTCTCACAGGGCACTGACTGGGAAAATGGTGACATACTATTCCTATGGATATGAACTAGGAAGCATGTGATCTTAGGAATGTTAGCATCTGCCATCAAGAAAATCAGAGAAAACAGAAATAAATCAAATCTTAAAGGGATAACATAAAATCCTAAAGGGTTCAAAATCCAAATAATTGTGCCCTAATTTGAAATGCTTTAAAAGTTACCTGTATAGAACTCAGGAAAGTGAAAAAGAAAAAAATCAAACAACCCCATTAAAAAGTGGGCAAAGGATATGAACAGAAACTTTTCAAAAGAAGATAGACTAATGGTCAAAAAACATGAAAAATCGCTCAACTTCTCTAATCATCAGGGAAATGCAAATCAAAACCACAATGAGATGTCATTTAACTCCAGTGAGATTGACTCATATCAAAAAGTCCCGAAACAACAAATGTTGGCAGGGATGCGGACAAATAGGAACACTCATACACTGCTGGTGGGACTGCAAACTAGTACAACCTCCACGGAAAGTAATATGGAGATACCTCAAAGAACTAAAAGTAGAACTACCATTTGATCCACCAATCCCACTACTGGCTATTTACCCAGAGGAAAAAAAGACATTCTATAATAAAGACATCTGCACTCGAATGTTCATAGCAGCACAATTCACAAAGATGTGGAAACAACCCAAGTGCACATCAATACATGAGTGGATTAATAAAAAGTGGTGTACATATACCATGGAGTACTACTCAGCCATAAAAATCAATGGTGAACTAATACCTCTTGTATTATCCTGGATGGAGCTGGAGCCCATTCTTTGAAAAGAAGTATCACAAGAATGGAAAAACAAACACCACATGTACTCACCATTAAATTGGCACTAATTAATTAACACTTACGTGCACATAATGGAAGTAACATTCATCGGGTGTTGGACGGGTGGGAGCGGGGAGGAGGGGATGGGTAAATTCACATCTAAAGGGTGTGGTGCGCACTTTCTGGGGGATGGGCACACTTGTAGCTCTGACTCAGGCAGTGCAAAGGCAATATATGTAACGAAAGTGTTTGTACCCCTGTAATATTCTGAAATTAAAAAAAAAGAAATGCTTTTTTTTAACCTAAAAAAAAGTTTATCATTTCTATTTTAGTGTCCATACTTTAGAAAGGAATACATTCTTCTTTTTTATTTTAATTAGAATTTATATCTTTGATTAATGAGAATAATTTATATCTTCCCTAAAACACAGCTTTTAGTCCAATGTGTATCTGATAAACTTTTAAAATAATCTTGAATTTCTTAATATAATGCAAACAATAATTCTTTTTATCAATGCTTCAAGTATAAAAATTTGGGAATTATCTACCTTTTGTACCAAATAGTGTTCCCAGAAAAAATATGAAACATTATTTAAGAGACTGCTATTTCTTTATCATTATCATAATTTTAAACAATTCATTACAATAAAGATAGCTAAGCAGTATTTAATATGTGTATTGTATTAATACCATGTCTCAATTTTTACTCAGAGAAACTTTCATTTTTAAAAATCTATATGGTCTCTTATATGAATTAATTTGATGTTTTTTTCTTTGATAAATGAGTGTTATGCCAATGCTTAGAGAAATGGAACATTCATCTTTGAAGAATGAAACTATTTTAAGCCTTTGTTTATAATTAAACTAGATGACAAATTTGCTTAATTCTTCAATATTTGAAAATCTTTTAAAAAGTTTCATTGTACCACTTTGAGATTTGCCTGTATATCACCATACCAACATGAAAATAATGAAAGATTTAGTATATTTTATTCATTGCTATGGCAGAAAGTTATTAGATACAGTACACGTGGAAAGCAAATACCTTTCTATATTGTTGAAAGTCTTGGTCCAAAGAGAACCTTTGATAAAGAAAAATAGATGGTGTTTTTCAGCAGATGTTTTTATGTTGGACAGTTTTATTGTTTTATATGATGACACAATCATATTTTTTTTAGTATTGTCACTACCATAAATAGGTGGCTTAGGTTAATGGCAATATTGAGATGAAATTACAGTGATATCCCATATACGCCCTGTCCCTACATAGGCATAGTCTCCCCCATGATCAACATTCCCACCAAAGTGGTACATTTGTCACAGTCGATAAACCTACATTGGCACATTATAATCACCCAAAGTCCATATTTTTATATTAGGGTCACTCTTGGTGTTGTATGTTCCATGGGTTTGGATGATGTATAATGACATGCATCCACCATTGTGGTGTCGTACAGAGTATTTCCACTGTCCTAATAATCCTCTGTGCTCTGCCTATTCATCCCTCTCATTCCCTCAAACCCCTGGCAACCATTGATCTTTTTACTGTCTTCGTAGTTTTGCCTTTTTAAGAATATCATACAATTGCAATTATACAGTTGGAAGCCTTTGGAGATTGGATTCTATCACTTAGTAATATGCATTTAAGTTTCCTTCATGTCGTTTCATGGCTTGATAACTCATTTTTTTTTAGCACTGAATAGTATTCCATTGTCTGGATTACCACTTTTATTTATCCATTCACTTACTGAAAGACATCTTGGTTGCTTCCAAATTTTTGCAATTATGAATAAATTTCTATAAACATTCATGTGCAGGTTTTTGTATGAATGTAAGTTTTCAACTTTTTTGGCTAATTACCAAGAGTGTGATTGCCAGATCACATGGGAAAACTATGTTTAGTTTACTAAGAATTCACCAAACAGTTTCCCAAAGTGGCTGTACCATTTTACATTTTACATTCCCACCAGCAATAAATGAGTGTTCCTGTTTTTCTACAGCCTTGCTAATACTCAGTGTTTTGGATTTTGGTCTAGAATAAGTGTGCAGTGGTGTATCATTATTGTTTTAATTTGAATTTTCCTGATGACATATGATATGGAGCTTCTTTTCATATGCTTACTTGACATATGCATATTTTCTTTGGTGAGGTGTCTGTTAAGGTCTTTGTCTTATTTTTTAATCAGATTATTTTCTTATTGTTGAGTTTTATGAGTTCTTTGTATATTTTGAATAACATTACTTTATCAGATTTAGGTTTTTGCAACTATTTCATCCCTGTCTGTGGCTTGTCTTTTCATTCTCCTGACAGTATCTTTTGCAGAGCAGAAATTTTAAGTCAATTTTTAATTTTAATGAAATCCAGCCTATCAATTCTTTCTTTCATCCTTGCCAGTCTTTGGTGTTGTATCTAAAAGTCACTGCCAAACCCAAGGTCATATAGATCTTACCTTATGTTAGCTTCTAGGAGTATTATAGTGTTGCATTTTACATTAATATTTGCAATCCAATTTACTTTTTGAGACAGAGTTTTGCTCTGTTGCCCTGGGTAGAGTGCACTGGAATCATCATAGCTCACTGCAACCTCAAACTTCTGGGCTCAAGCGATCCTCTTGCCTCAGCCTCTTGAGTAGCTGGGACTAGAGGTGTGCACCACGATGTCCAGCTAATTTTTCTATTTTTAGTAGAGACTAATATTTCTATTTTTAGTAGAGATGTGGTCTCACTCTTATTCAGACTGGTCTCGAACTCCTGAGCTCAAGCAATCCTCCTGCCTCAGCCTTCCAGAGTGCTAGGATTACAGGCATGAGCCACTGGGCACAGCCTGCAACCCAATTTAATTTATTTTTGTGAATGGTATAAGGTCTGTGTGTAAATTCATTTGTGTGTGTGTGTGTGTGTCCATTTGTTCTAGCATCCTTTGTTTAAAAGACTATCTTTTCTCCATTATACTGCCTTTGCTTCTTTGTCAATTATTAGTCCACCGTATTTATGGGGCTGTATTTCTGGGCTCTTTAATCTGTCCCATTGATCTATTTATCTGTCCTTTTGCCAATACCACATTGTCTTGATTACTGTAGCTTTGCAGTAAGTCTTAAAGTCAGGTAGTGTCAGCCTTCCAACTTTGTTCATTTCCCTCATTGTGTTGGCTATGCTTTATTTTGTCTTTTCATATAAACTTTACAATCAGTTTTCAATATCAACAAAAACAATTTGTTGAGGTTTTGATTGGGGTTGCATTGAATCTGCAGAACAAGTTATGAAGAACTGACATCTTGACAATACTGAGTCTTCATATCCACAAACGTGGAGTAGCTCTTCATTTATTTAGTTATTCTTTGACTTCTTTCAACAGAATTTCGTAGTTTTCCTCATATAGATGTTGCATATATTTTGTTAGATTTATGTCTTTGTATTCTTTTTTTGGTGCTAATATGGAGGTTATTGTGTTTTGAATCTAAAATTCCACTTGTTCATTATTGGTAAATAGGAGAATAATTGACTTTTGTATATTACCTGTGTCCTGCAACACTGCTACAATGACTTATTAGTTCCAGGAGTCTTTTTTTTTTTTTTGTGGAGTTTTTCCACATTTTCTATGTAAACAAACATATCATTTGTTTTATTTCTTCTTTCTCAATCGGTATACCTTTTATTTCCTTTCTTGTCTTATTGCAATAGTTAGGACTTCAAGTATAATGTCGGAAAAGAGTGGTGAGGGGGGCATCATTGCCTTGTTCCTGATCTTAATTGGAAAGCTTCTATTTTCTCTTCATTGAGTATGATGTTAGCTGTAGGTTTATTGTAGATATTCTTTACCAGGTTGAAGAAGTTCTCTTCTATTCCTATTTTACTGAGAGTTTTTAATCATTAATGGATGTCAGATTTTGTCAAATATGTTTTCTTCATCTATTGATATGATCATGTTATTTTTCTTCTTTGGCTTGTCAATGTGATGGACATTAATTTATTTTTGAATGTTGAATGAGTCTCGAATACCTGTGACAAATCCTACTTGTTCATGGTGAATAACTCTTTATTATATATTGCTGGATTCAATTTACTAATATTTTGGTGAGGGTTTTTACATCTATGTTCATGGGAGATAACTGTCTATAGTTTTCCTTTCTTGTAATATCCATTTCTGGTCTTACTATTAGGGTGATATTGGTCTTACAGAATAGGTAAGTAAGTATTTTCTCTGCTTCTATCTTCTGAAAGAGATTGTAAAGAATGGGTAAAATGTCCTTAAATGTTTGGTAGCATTCACCAGGGAACTAACTCATCTAGGCCTGGCGCTTTCAGATTTCAAAGGTTATTAATTACTGATTTAATCTCTTTGATTGATATAGGCCTACTCAGATTGTCTATTCCTTCTTGTATGAGTTCTGGCAAATTGTGTCTTTCAAAGAATTGGTCCAATTCATCTAATCATCAAATTCATCAAATTCTTCAAATTTGTGGGCATAGAATTGTTCATAGTGTTTCATTACTATCCTCTTAACATCCATAGGATCTGTAGTGATATTCCCTCTTTCCTTTCTGATATTACTAATTAGTGTCTTCTCTTTTTTTTTTTTAGTTAGCCTTGCTACAGGTTTATCAATTTGTCTTTTAAAAACACTAGCTTTTGGTTTCATTGATTTTCTCTATTGATTTCCTGAATATCTCTTTTATCTCATATTTATATTTTGAAAATAATCTTTGAATGCTGAAATCCAACTGGGCCAGTCAAAACATTATTAATATGCTGCTTTGGCATATTGACTATTTTGTGTTAAAAGCACATGAAAAACAGCAGGTGCAAAATCCCTTTGAGTT
Source organism: Daubentonia madagascariensis (assembly GCA_023783475.1). Lineage (NCBI taxonomy): Eukaryota > Metazoa > Chordata > Mammalia > Primates > Daubentoniidae > Daubentonia > Daubentonia madagascariensis. Next base: position 13,263,895 of record JAKFHU010001684.1, on the reverse strand, counting down.
TCATTCTGTTTCTAAAAAGCAGGGGAAGAATTTCCACATGAAAGATGCTCTCCCTATACAAGGATGAAAGTAAAATTCTTATTAAAAATGTAAAGTTAAGACTGAGAGAATTCTGTACAGACTCTGTTAAAATAAATTTTGGTCTTTTAGCTTCCACATATAATTTAGTTACCTTTTTCAAAATTTGCTACTCCTTTACCAGTTCAGTACAAAAGTGTTCTACTTTAACTGCATCTTTGGGTCTTTATTTTCTTATGAAGTCTACTGTGACACATAAAACTTGTATTAAATATATTTGTGTGCTTTTATCCTGTTGATATGGCTTATTTCAATTTAATTCCCAAGCCACATTGAAAAACTGTAAGAGGATAATGATAGAATTTTGTCACCACTGTACTGAGAAAAGTAAGGCAAAGTGCCTTGTTAAAAAAACAAAACTAATAAATAAGAGAAGAAAGATTTAAACTCATGTTTTGTTTTGTATTTTTTTGTCTTTACAGCAGTGATTATCAGAATCAGGAATTTTCTAGACCAATTCAATTACCAGAAAAGAGAGAACACAGAGCTAGATCAAAATTTTGTTACACACATGCACACACAAGAATCTTTTTAATGTAAAAGAGTTAAGAAGTCCATAATCTGCAAAATATATACATTTTAACTTTAAGTAAACAATGTAAGATCAGTGTAGACCAACATGCATGACTGACATTGGAGAACCAGTGTCTCATGTCAGTATGTGTCCTATCTAATCTGCTTTCTAGTTCCCAAAATCTTAATTGTTTCTCCAAAATGGTCTAGCCTATTATATTACAGCTAAAAAAACTGTAAACATGTCAAATCCTTTTTTATAGTTTATAGAAATACAGTCTAATATGTAAACATTAACTTCCAAAAATATATTTAAGTTATAACAGTGAAATCAGCAGTGACAATTATTTCTGCAAGTCCATCATGTGGATGTGAGAGACAATAAATGGGAGAGAATAAATTGTAAAGAAAAAGAGAAAATATTTTTGAAAATTAGATAATTATAAATGTTTCTGAAGCAAGGTTATCAATATATACTGACATCAAAAATAGCATTAATATAATAAATACACATATATGAAGGGATATAAACTATCCATGGGCTAGACAACTACTTTTACTAAATTAGAGATACTCAGATGCCACAATAACTAGATTCTGCGTGAAGCACTTTTGTTATAATCCGAATGTTTGTGTCACTCTCCAGGCCCCAAATTCATTCGCTGAAACTTAATCACCATTGTGATGGTATTAAGAGGTGGGACCTTTGGAGCTAATTAGACCATAACCTCTATTACTATTAGAATGGGATTACATCCCTTACAAAAGAGGCCTCAGAAGCCTGCCTGGAGCCTTTTTCCACCCTGTAAGGACACCTTGAGAATGCATCATTCTGCAAGCCAAGGAATGGACCCTCACTAGATACCAAATGTGCTGGTGCCTTAATTTTGGACTTTCCAGCCTCTAGAACTGTGAGAAATAAATTTTTTGTTGTTGTTGATAAGCTATCTAGTCAATGGAATTTTGTTACAGCACCCTGAATGAACTAAGATAGAGTTGATATTAGAGCTTATGAACCAAAACAGGAACTGAAGCAGTAACTGAGAGAATAGAGAGGCAGGGAGATGAAAGATATTAAAGAAAGGAAAAGAGATATGAACGATAGCTTGAGAAATTCTAGCACAGACGTGACAGGAAGCTCAGAGACTCCATGGCTTAGAATTTTTCAAAATGAATAAAAACCATGAAGCCACAATTATACTTCTATTTAGTCACGATAGAAACACACACACACCCCTCCCCAGACATCTTGTAGTGCAACTGCAGAACACATACGAGTGTATGCACACACCATCTTAAAGCAGCCAGAAATTAAGGACCCACCACATATAAATGTTAGCTAACTACTAGCTGCAAAAATGGAAACCAGAAAACAGTCTAAAAAATCACCAAACTATATTTCCAGTAAAATTATTTTTCAGAAATGAAGCAAAAATAAAATCGGTGCAGATAAACAAAAAGCCCAAGCATTTCCCATCCTAAGACAGCCTAAAGGAACCATTAAAGATCTGGTTTGGCATGAAGGAATATGACCCTGAAGGGAGGTGTTAAACACAATAATAATGTGCAAGGGAATTGGTAAATATGTAAATAAAACTAAAGAAATTTTTTTGTGTGTAAAACACTAATAATAATGTGTAGTTGTTGAGTGTTAAAAAGAGCATAGAATTAAAAACTAGATAAAAGTAGCATATAATTTTGGTTGACTCCAAAAGGCATATATCCTAAGTCACATTTTAGACACTGGACATTTGGAGTAGAGGCAAATAAATGTACTGGTGTTTAACAATTATTTGAGTAAATCTTCTAAGCTTAGTTTAAATATCATCTTATAACAAATTAATTTTTCCCTTTCTGTACTCTGAACTTGGTTAAAACAGTCCAAGTGTAAAAAGCATCTTTGAATCATTAGCCCTGAGTAGGTACCTGGTAACTAGTGTAAAAAACATCTTTGAATCATTAGCCCTGAGTAGGTACCTGGTAACTAGTTGTAAATGAGATGCAGTGAATTAACAAGTAAATAAAATGAATGAATACTGAGGACATTTCTGTATTTTCATACCATAATTTATTTATAATGATGAATTGAAAAAATCTTAATAAATATGTTTGTTTCATTTACTTTATAGAATATGTAAAGAATGTTTGTAAATGGGAATTGTGAAGTGGCACAGTGGGTCTTGAACTCACTTCGATCTCTGCAGACTTGGATCCATTTGTAGTTCTGCTGTGGAAGTCATTGGACTTCTCTGTGTCTCAAATTCCTTGTGCAGATTACAGTGTGTAATAGGTAACCTATATTATTCATAGAGTTGTTATTTTGTAAAAGCAAATGAACTAATGTATATGAAAAAATTTAGTAAGTTATAAAACACTGAAGATATTAAGTAAAGCATTATTATTCACAGAGATTACATATAAGGATAATTTTATCTCACAAATCATTTTTAAATGGTAATTAAATATTTTTGTTTGTACTCTGATAAGAAAAAATAATTGTAGCATTATAGAAAAATTTAAAAACAGATAAGTACGAAAAAGAAAAATTTAACATTCATCTAACACCCAAGCATACATTGATAACCATAAATAGCACTGATAATATTATGATGAACTGATCTCCTTCTATTAGTACTTATAGATGTAAAATTTAATTAATTTATTGCATAACTAAAAAATACGACGGAAATTTTCCAAACTTCTGGTCATATCTGAAGCCTGTTTTGGATATGTTTTAGTTGTGGCATAGGAAAGAAAGAATTGTTTTGTCAATGACTACAGTGAAGATGTAGCAAATACGAAGCCAGATGACCTGATATGTTGGTCCTCAGACAATAATAGTACCAGCTGCTCAAATACTGGGAGACAGAAGGGGAAACTGATAAACCATGAACAATTTAATACCGTAGCATGCCAATATAAGAGTATTCAGGACTAAAACTGAGTAGGTTGTTAAAGAGATGTCTGAAGTCACATGAAATTTCAAGAAGGGTTGATGCCATTTTGTTGTTCATCATGGAAAAATTGGGTGTGGGGCAAAAATTCTAATTGTAAGTAACAAAATATTACCAGTGGAATATACAACCGAGAATTTTTGACAACGAGAGTGGAATACCTTAATCATAGAAAATTTGAGCTAGATTCTGCTTACTATTAATCAATTCATCATGCAGAAAAATATTTATAAAAGATTGACAACTAGTATCAACCAAAAAGCACGCAGGAAAGCAAGTTATAGATTTTGTTTCCTTCTTATCTTCAAAGGAATAATGTCAGAGTTCTCCGAATTATTTTCCTCTCCAAAGTATATATTTTTTCAACTTTAAATGTTAATTACTTTGTTGCAAACCTTCTCAATAAAGCTTTTATCTGCAGGATTGAGAACTCTGGATGGTTGGAATAATTTACCTGTTTTACTCTTGCTCTCTCAGAAGAGAACACGAGTTTAAAGACAGCGTCTCTGAATCTACTTAAATTTGTAATCTGAATCTTCTGAAAGCCACTGAGAAAGCATGCACATTTGTTTCTGCTATAACGATCAAATATCAGACAATTGCATTTTAAGTTGGCTATCTTTAAAAGCAGGTAGACCCTGAACAATCTTGATGTGCTAGAAACAATATATTGAAGAAAATAAACATTAATTGTCATGCATATTTGACCATTTCACTTCAAAATCTCATTGTTTAAAATGAAAATGTACACATTCAAAAATATAATTTTAAAATAATTTGAGAAAATGTATTTTTTCCCAAATGTTTCACACAATCTTCTATACTTAAGTCAGCGATTACATAGGTTGGAAAGGTATCATCCATACTACAAAATTTTCTAACTACTATTCTGTGCATGTTATATAATGCATGTATGTTAGGAGTGATTGTTCAAATTTTTAAAAAATTTATAGTGGTAGTCTTGCAAAAGTTTAGAGAAAGACTAGGCACAAATAATTACACTAGATTGTGTGTTTGTGTGCAAGTGTATTCATGTGTTTTTGTGTGTATCTTTGTGTGTATCTGTGTATTTTTCTGTCTTGTGGGTTAAGTGGGAAAGAATTGGAGGGAGAACAGAGCTATCTTTCAATGCCTTTTGACATTTGGGCAGTCCCACCAATTCTTAGAGGAGTGCTACACTTGAAAGAATGAAGTGGAACATCAAAAAGAGACAGAACAAAGAAAACAAATTGGCAAGCGGAAGTGGAAAGTGTGTCAAAGGAGTATCAGGGGATTGGAGATAAGCAGACAAAAAGGACATGGATAGTGTCAACAACAAACTTGAGCTGCTTCCGGGGAATGTCTGCTTACAACATTATTTTATTACTAAAGCCAATTTGTTGTATGAAATGAAATTTTGATATCAAGAAAACTGCCTTTATCTTAAATGCAATAAATTTTTATTAATCATAATGACCAGAACCTATTTTAAGGCAATAATGTTATTACTGTTAAGTACAGATATATTTCAAATTTGTCAATAATTAAAGAATTTAAGCATTGGAATAGAATAGTTTCCAACATTGTACACCACTCCTGAAATGTATCCAGCTTCATGACACTTTAAACTATGATAAATAAGAGAATCATCAGAGAAACTGTAGAATTTTTTTTCTTTCTGTGACCTGAGATAAACTAAATCTATAAACAGAAATTTTTTCATAGAAGCATGAAAAATAATTTCCTGCTTGTAGGTTTGACATTGGGGATGTTAAGTTGTGCCAGGGGATAAATAACCATAAACTGTGCAAGAACAAATGTTCTAACAAGTCATAACAGGACATGTCCCCATTCTTTGGTTTTTCTCTCCATTAATTATACTACTGTAGTATTTTAATCATCTATTGGTCACAGTGATAAACCATTGTGTAATTATTTATCTCCTCCACACAGTGTCTAATGAATAAAAGAAAAAAGAAGTTGAATATGCTAAGGATGATAAATAACCTGCAGCCACCAATGTAAGGTAGGCATGGAAATAGAGTATTTCTTATTTGTTAAGAGAGGTTAAAAGTGAAATTTAAAGATATTCTCATTAAACAATACAAGGAACACATGGCATTTCTATTAAACAAATAATACTGTTGCATTTTAAGAAGAAAGGTAATGAAATTTTATGTTCATGGCTAAAACTCCAAGCCACTGTTAACATTTCTATAAAATTAATTTCAGCTAACAGACTCTGTAAGCTGGATGTCCATTAATTTTGTATTGGTCACTTGTTGAACTAAAAGAAAAGCTGAAGCAGAAGGTATCTGTAAGAGATAGAATATTGATAGTCACTGCAGCAAGCATAAATAAGAGTGTCTTGCTGAATGTGTGTGGAAAATAAAGACGTTATTTATACTCAGTGGCAGATCCAGAATGGTTTTTGGCAAGAAAAGTAAAAAAGAGATGATTTATGGGTTTCTTTAAGAACTTAAGTAGAGTTCTAAGGAACTAGTCTGAAATGAATTAGATGGCAAGATAATAAAACATAGGTAGAAAAATTCTAATGCTTGCTAGTGAGAACATCTGCATGTGTACAATTATACCTAAGTAATCTACTATTTCAGTAACTTTAATTTGGGTCCATTTTAATGAAATGTTTATTTCCTATGAAAATTATTTTAAGAAAAATAAAGTTAAATCAGGTACCACTGATGTAATAGACTAAAATGATTAAATCTCCCTGAACCAGATAAAATTTTTCTGAAGTATTTACTCCCGTAATAAACGTCAAGACAAAGGATTATTTTTTATTCATGAAACCTTTCAAAAAGAGAACTTCTGTGAAGTAGTAAACTTTCCACATAATATGTAAATAGAATAGTCTTATCATAATGCTAAAATAGAAGCATCATTCAATGTAAATGGAACATGTTCATTGCAATTGACCACAACATATAATTCTGACCTTCCTGGCAGACAAAGGAATACTGGAAATATAAAGTTTTGAGGGTATCCAGCGATTATATCATATTACAAAAAGCACATGAACTCATGTGAAGAGACAAAAAGTTTCATTAACTCTAATGCTAAGTATTTATTGTGTGGTTCTTTATAAAGGGAAAACGACTCAGCATAATAATCAACGTTAGCTAAATGCCTTACACAAATTAAGTGCTCAAGGCACTTATATTAAATAAAATAAATACATTTGTGGTTTATTAAAATACTGAAATGATTTTGATATAAGCTTTTCTAATGTTTATCTCAGAAAAAAATCAACATTGTGCTAGTAAACAATATTTCTGTTAGACCAGGGTTTCTTGACATTTGAGGGTGAGCATAGATCCCTTTGGCGGTTGGGTAAAGACTAGAGACCCTTCTCAGGATAAAGTTTATAAATGTATACTATAAAAAATATAACACTACAAGGTAAACTATATAGAAACACAGTTTTAAAATGTTTTTTAAAAATTATGTTATGATAATATAATCTGTAGTGGCTGTTGTTCAAAGCTGGCCCCCAATGAATCAGACTTCCCAGTATTTATGGGAAGACTTTTTATAGACTCCTTTTATAGACTCCTCCCATGTTCAATCTGGGCTGGTGAAAATAATAAGGCTAGGTCACGAGAAATTTGCAGCATCTGCCTTGGTCTCATGGAACTCTCGAAATATCCCTTCTAATAACTCAGGCACAATAGAACGGAGAGAGACCACAAATAGGTGCTCTGGTTTTCAGTACCAGCTGAGCTACTAGCCTATTGCCAGCATCATCTGTCAGTCATGTTATTGAGTCATCTTGAACATCCAGTCCATCCAGTCCAGTTGAGCCTTCACATAAATGCAGTCCCAGTTGATTCTGAGTAGGACCTCATGAGAGAGCCCCCAGGACCACTCAGTTAAATCCAGTGCAACCACTGAACTGTAAGAGATGATAAATTGTTTTAAGATGCTAAGTTCTTGTGTGGTTTATTAGCCATAAATAACTGGAGCAATGTGTTTCTCTATTAATGCATTAAATAACAAGATCACACAGAGTCTGATAACTCTAGTGATTTCAAATTAGTGATGATCAAAAAGTATATTCAAGATTTCTATTGCATCCATAATGTTCTTTGGAACTATCTGATATTTCTATTGGTGCTAAAATCACAGATACTGTCATGCAATACTGTGGTTTATTGTTGACATACATAATAAGGAGCTGCTAAATTTAATCAGAATTTGTGAAAATAAAGATGCACTCTTTTTTTCCTTATCCAAATTTGTACGTTCTCTTGAATTCCAGACAGTGATTGTGGACTTCAAATTAAGAACTCCTGTGCTAAACCATTGCTGTGTTATGCCGTAATTCTGGAAAGAATTACTCTCTGTTAATACATAAGCATTTATTTTTAAATAGGGAAACAATTACAGTAAGATACTTGATATAAACTTTGAATAAAACAGTGAACTACTGTCTATGACATAAAAAACTAAAAACTTATAATGTACTTCCATAATCTCTCATGATGAATCCTCACCAAAGCTCATGAATCTTTAATCAAATCAGGGATTCAAACCTGATTTTAGAAATAGGAGGTAAATATCAAATGTTCTGGTTTGACACATTACTGTCACCAAACTTAATAACAAAAATCCATATGGTTAGCATATATCTATGCTTACTTTTTTCTAGGCCCACTTTCAAATTTTAATAAAGTGCATCTCTGAAAATATCAAGTGATACAGTATCTTCATCACCATCCCCCATTTATTTAACTTTTTTCCCCTACATAATTTAGATGTAGGATGAGAAGTCAGGTTCATCTTGAGTGCTGCCTCTAATTAGTGTTGTCACCCTAGAACCCTATGTGAAGTCTAGATCAAAGTCCTGGGGAAGAATATCATGGTGAATCATTAATAGTTTCCATTTGTGTCAGAAGGGTGATGGGTAGGACTTTCACAGAATTCCTATTGTTTGAAAATATAAAATTAAAGCCCCCCCCAAAAAAAGTTCATTAAGGTAAAGACGGTTTAAGATTGCATTGAAAATAGACCATTGCAATTAACAATAAATTCTAATGTTCTTTCTACAGCTTTTTGATCAAAACACTTACAAATTTATAATCTTTGCAGAAGAGATTATCATTTAAGATCAGGTTAAATCACTGGGCAAGTGAGGAAGCTTTTTTTAAATTGTTATTCATTAGGATAGTGGGCTATAGAAAACATTTTTTAAAAGTAATATCACAAAGTGTTTTAAGGAAATGAAAGATATGACATCTTTGGAAAACTAATTTAAAATATTAAAAACTAAAAACAAAGATTTGACACATGTAACAGTATAAATCAGAACCTCAAATATCTAAGTGTAAACCACAATATAAACTGACCTCTCATGCCTTTTTAGAAATTCAAGTTTACAATAAAATAATTCAATTCATTTTCTCCTGTCTTTCGCCAGTTTCCAACCATCATTTTAGTAAGTGTTCCATTTTCACTTGACCACAAAATAGAGCTAAAAGCAATGATGCCTTGCACACAGAAGAGTTTACTAAGTACATTTTGATTGTGATTTCCTCTTGAGGTTCACAGGCATTGATGAAGACATCATGGTTCAATTGCCAACTGTTGCTTTTGTCTAACAATTTGTTATCCCTGAGTAGCTGGTCATTCAAGTTAATTATTACCATCTTCAGGAAAAGCTGCTTTGCTCAGTGAAGCTTTCTTTACTTGGTCAAAGACAATCTATAACTACCAGAAACACTGTTAACAAACTTAAATTGAAGTCACTTAATCAGCAATTGACTTTGTTTTTCTCATTAAATGTGTGTGATCTCCTTTTCTCTCTACGAATCATTTTAAATTTTTTCTCTACTACCTTTGTTACAGAAGTGTTTTGATGGCTTATATAGTTACTGTAGTACCTAAAAAATGACATCTAGATGTGTAAAATGATATGCAGCATACTCAAATTTCTGGATTACCATTGACTGACATCATGTAGAGAGGTCATATAAGCCCAGAGTCTGGAGAACAAGCGCTAGCAGCTCTCTATATAGTCATCACAAGTATTGCTCATCATACTGCATGTGACATGCAGTTAATATATTTAAAAAGACAGTTCACCAGTCTATTGAATGGATAATGTTTAATAATTTTAACCATAAACCATAGCTATTTTTGGTAAAATATAATTAGTATTATAAATTTTCCTGTTTATGAGAAAGTCCATTCTACACCAATACCACTCCTCAACATCGTTCCCCTGGTGGATTGGAATGTACAGGATTAAATGGATGGCATATCTTATGGGAATGACCTTATTTATGACCTAAAGACATCCTTCTTTCCCTTGGGATCAAAGGTGAACTTATTTTCCATGCTAACTCTTTGTCCTGAGGCAGAGTCAATCAACTCTGCACCATTTCTGCTGAATTATATGATGATTTTGAAATGTGAGTTGATGTTTCTGCAAGACTATATTTTAGTCAGATCTATTTCAATAATAAAAATAAACCCTGAATTAACAAAATAAAATGACAATATTTTGTAAGCAATTTGAGGACAGATCAGATGCATTTGATGATGCTTCCAACATCATTAAGATAAATTTTAGATGAATACAATTAGCACACTCCCTCAAAAAACATGTCTTCTCAACGTAAGAAAATTGGACATATTGTGCTTCATATGATTTAATCCTTTATGGATTTCACACTAACATAATACATTAGTTATATTGGGATTCATTATTTTAGATATTTTAATACTTTGGTATCTATGCGCAAAGCAACAATATTACATTGAACTCATATGAATAAATATTTCAATTTAATCACAAAGCAAGAAGCAAAAGAAAACTGTCCTCAGTAACATGAAATTTAATTAAAACTTAAAAGTAATTTTAAGATTTGTTTCTATAAGGTTTATTTTCAGTGACAAATACTGCTTAATCTTTAATATTATAAGCTATATTCAATTAAGAATTAAATTATCATATGAGAAACATGACTTAAGTTACTTCAACACTAACAGAAGTACAGAAATAAAGCCTTTGACTGTCTTTTATAGATTAGAGATTGATAAGTGTTTCCATAAGACCTCTTTGGTAATGTCTATATTATTCTCATAAATTCTACTAATAAAAAAACTTGGTTTAAAATATAGCTGTCCAAAATCTATGTTTACCTTTTACAATTCTTCACTTCTCACGTGTTTTCTTTAGCATGTCACTAAAGGTTGACACTATTTCTAAAGCTTAATTCTTTGCCTCCTTGATTGCTACAGCAGTATTTTAAATTTCTTCATTCATTTTGCTTCCTTGACTCTAGTTAGGGCAAAAAACAACATTGGAATTATTCAAAATTCCTTCAATTGATTTTATTTGATTTTTATATGTTTAATGGACTAAATCATAGGCAATTAAGAGACTCAAAACTCATTTTAAGTATATTTATTAGGTCTTAGTATATCTAAACTATTACCTGTTTCTCCCTATAGCAGGCAACATCTGAAGTGGCCCCTGATAATCACTGCCTTCTGTTCATGGCTTTGTGTAATTCCCTCTCCTTGAGTAACTTGCTTGCAGTCAATTGAATATGGCAAATCGAGGGGACGGCATGCCCATGACTGGGTTCCAAAAGATTGGGACTTATGTCCTGCTAGCAGACTCTACTGCCTTCTTGGCTTGTACATGTCATGAGACACTATGTTAGAGAGGCCATTAAGAGGCAGGGAATTTAGCACAGCCTCTGGCCAGTATCCAGCAAGAAACTCAGTTCGGCAGTCTGATATACTTGGAACAACTATGTGAGTTAGCTCAAATGTTGAGGCTCCACATATGACCTTGATTGTAGCCTCATGACAGACCAAGACACAGACTCCCACCTAAGCCATACCTGAGTTCCTAATACACAGAAAGAGTGACATGAATAAATGTGTTTTAACACACTAAGTTTTGGGATAATTTGTTACACCTCAATAGATAAATAATACACTCTTTTAGACTTTATTTACTCTGTCAGTTCCTGACACTTTTCAAGAATCTGGAGTATTCCTGCAGTCCCACACTGAAGTGGGGGAACTCTGTCAATGTCCATTGTCATCCTTCTTCCTTGCTATCGCAGACTCCAATTCTGCTTTGGTTATTATTTTACCTCATAGACTCTGGAAAGATGATTCTCTTTCCAGTACCCTGAAGTTGTTATCACTGTTAGACTAAAACAATCCGTTTAGACTGTTTTTCCTTGCCAGTTATAAGGCATTGGCATGTGGTTCAGTCCTTGCCAGTGAAACCTGAATGTAAGTCTCCTGGAGGGCTGATAGGATTGGTTTCCCAATACAATGAAAAAGATGCTGGGTGAGAAACACTGTCATGGAACAATGAGGAAAGCTATTGTCATTTTAAGAGTGGCGGAGAAAGATGAGTGCAATACTTAGGATATGATGTTGTAATGCCACAAATTAATCATCCCAGAGTCACTCTGCCTTCAGTCTTTTATGTGCCACAATAAAGTTCTCACAGTTAAGCTAATTTTACATGGGTCTTCTGTAACTTGCAGTTAAATGTATCTTTACTAATATACTTGATAAAATGTATGACTTTTAACTGGCATACAGAGTTTCTGTTCATATACCAGGACAGGTTAAGAATCTCCTTTAATATACAATAAAGATTACATACATATACATTTTTATTTTTTAGAAAAGAAATTATATCTGGCACTTATTTGATCTTAACTATAACTTGTAACTCTGGAAGTTTAAGAGAATTTCAAGGAGTCAAATCATGAAGGAAGACTAAACTCAAACAAGTATCTAGCAGCCTTTCTCAGCTGGGTTCCTCATCTGAAATTAAGAACACAAAATGTGATAAATATGATGTTAATGACTATGTTATCATTTCTGCCAAGGAATGGTCCATAACTATTGCACTATTACCATTCTAGTTGCATAGGAGAAAAGTTAATTTATTATAGACAAAGGATGTCTTAGGCTTAATTCTTGGACTTAATTCTCTCCTGGGACACCAGTTGTGAAAGGGTGTTCTGGTTGTTAATCCCACACTTCAGTATACTCCCTCACCCCCTCACCCCATCTATCTATTACTATTTATCTTCATCAAAACCTGTAACAGTAAAAATTTCTTGAGCCCTTGGTTCTCAGGATCAGACTTCATATATAATTCTTTCATCCAGTCATCTTTTCCAAAAGTATCTTTTTGTAATGACAACATATAGAGATTCTAATCTATATTATAATGCCTGGCATATATTTGGAATTTTATGATTGCTTGATGTTGAAAGATAAAAATGGGGCAGTTTGTATGATCATTATGATTATGCCATAGTCTAAATTCCAAACTTCTGCTAAATAAGAAACAATAAAATTGATTTATTGTATATTTATTCCATATTTTCTTGTTCTCATGTATTTTACTTTTTTTATTGACATTATGTCTGAAAAAAGTGACCTTTTGTAATCTTCCATTCTATTTGCCAACATCCAGGTTTTCATGGTGCTTTTAATTAAGCCAAATATATTTGTTCCCGTATTTCTTGGAAGGGAAGAAATACATTTTTCAATTGACATCTAATCCTATGAGAATAAGGTATATAAAGGGAATAAAATCCAAACAGGGAATGTCTGAAATTAAAACTTCAGTACTCATGTTTATATGCAGGGAAAAAAAGACTAATAGGGGCATTTCAAATGCAAATTCAAAGAGCACTTTGTGACACAGTGTAAGCTCCATCTCATATTCTTAGTTTTGACTAATTGAATTGCTATTGATAAGATGTCACTTAAAGAGACATCTCTGCAGTGAAACATGAGTTTGCTGTAAATGACCTGTCATTAATGTCATGGGTAATGTCCATGTCTAAACTGAATTAAAATGTACCTATGAGCAATGTGCTCAGGAGGAGTTAAACCAGCAAGGATGGGAAGAACTCAGTGACCAAGATCCACCAGAGAGTTATGCCCCAGGTGCTATGTTAATTTACTTGCTGGCAAACATTAATTGAAGTCAATCAATAAACCAGGTGGAAAAGCTAGGGATTGCAGCTATATTAATTGCCAACTATTGTCAGATGTATTTTTACCTAAAGTATGTGGAATAGTTTAGTTTTGAGTTTTAGAATTATATCCATGTAGATAATATAAATAGTTTTTGTATAATTTTCAAAGAAAAGATTAATATTGAAATTACAATTTATAGACATGGTTTTTAACAAGGGTTGTGACAAATGTCCTATATTTATCCAGGAATCACTTAGACAACTAGAATTCAAATTCAAGCAGGATATAAATATTATTCATCAAGATCTATATATTTATTAACTAGCCACTTTGTGAATTGAAACCATAAGTGTTTCTATGTCTATGTTGGATTTCAGCCACTCTGCTATTTTAAAGAAACATCATCTAAATACTGAAACATGTAGAAGGATTTTCTACAACCTGTCATAATAGCAAGCTATAAGAAAAACTAATATATCTTAATTCTTCATACTCTGCCCTCCCTTTTATTTTACATCTCAGTATAGATATAAAATAGTGGTTATGACTTTACCTATGAACATGACTAATATGCAATACACATGCCCTCTTAACAAGAGAATAAAAATATTTTTCAAAACAGATTTTAGAGACTAGACATAGTCTCTAAAATTTGGTAATACTGCAATTTTTTCTGTAAAGTAATGTTCCATGGGTTTAAACATTTTTTAAAAAATCTGAGTCATATCTATATTAGTGTTCCTCAAGAGTTTCAGTGCCTTAAAAATTAGAAGGAATAATCACACCCCAAGTGCTTATCTGGTTGTAGCAGAAGGCAGACAATTGTATGTGTTTGTGCGTGTGTGTATGTGTGTGTGTATATAGTTTTTTAGCTAACTCATGATTAGAGATTTTTGTTTGTTTTTTGCTGTTCCTAATGGCCCAGTCTCTATGAGCAAGCTAGATATAAATCAGCAGAAATTCCTATCTTCTTGAAAGGTATCTCACCTTCTAGTGGATATGGGAAACTGAAAAAAAAACTCAGGATTTCCTCAGAATTTCAGCTACAAAAACAATATGCCAATACTAGGTTGTCACTTGATAAGAAAAACATATACACCTAATGTCACACCTTAAAAAATTTTATATTATTTTCATCTCTATTCATATTTCATCTATATTTATTTGTTTTATTATATTGTTTATGACCTTCAATGTTAGCATTTATTGATAAAGAGGGGCATTACAAAAGGTAAAAAAATTATAAACCTACCAGGACAAACTGATTATTTAAAAAACATATTTTAATATTGGTATTTATAATTATACATATCAAAGTTATATTACATCTAAAATATGACTGCATTTTTCCTTTGGTGTAAAAACTATGTATACAAAATCTCTATGCATTTTATATAATCATTTCTCTTGTCAATTTTCAATAGCCTATGCCATAAAAAACTTAATTTTAGTCATTTCAAATTGTTTCCTGTTAAAAATCATGATTTTACTGATCTTTTTCAGTTTCTATATTAAGCCATTTGATGAAAATCTTTATACAGAAAGTTCTCTTCCAATAAAACCCTATAATTTGGCATGATGTCCTTTATTTCTGACTGAAAGCTTCATAGATTATATAAAGAATAATATGAAATGAAGTGTTATCCATTTTAGGAAATTTTACAAAAGTGGATGAAATTCTAAAGTGTATTTGAAATATATCAAAAGATGACCATGTGAAGAATAATCTAACATATTAGACATATTTTTAACTTTTATTACATTTTACACAGTGCATTTCATTTGGGAGTTGTTGAAATTTAATTATTAATGAATAGCCAAATATTGTTCCTTGCTTTAAATGTTTGTATTATGTTCATTCATTTTCAAAATAAGGTTCTTCCTTCTCAATTCTTTAGGAAATATCAATCTTTTGTTTCTTTGTTGTAACTAACTTTTAACAGAGGGTCAGATTGCCTGCTAGATCCACTGTGTAATTCCAACAGCATTACTTGGCCTAGTTCCAGGGATTGAAGTCAGCCTGTAGCTGAGGGAAAGTTAGAAGTTATGACTGAAGGGTTTCATCAAAGCCCACACTCTGACATGCAATTTTCCTGGCTGAAAGGAGTTCTTCCTGAATTAGTATACAGAAATTCATATAAAGCTAATTAAAATTCCCATATGAGGTAAAAGGCTACATACTGAAGCATAATTAAGATTTGTTAGTATATATCTATTTGAGAAAAACAATAATGCTTAGGAAAAAAGTGCCTTATTAGTTTAATATTTACTGTGTCCAATCCTTAGAAGAACAATATTTCAGTAAAATTAGAATTTAGGAGGCTATTCTGCATTCATATCCATACATAGTTTATTTCTCTCATTTTAAACTGTCCAATGTTTATATATATAATTCGCATTTCATTTTGTGTTTCATCATTGTTGAAATTATGTCAAGGTTTATTTTAGAAGGGAGGGAAATTGGGAAGAAAAAACTATACATACACACTGTCTGCCACTAGAAAAGAAAGGTTGGCATTTGGCTGTCTGCTAACTAATTAAATGTCACTGAGTCCAGAGGCTAAATATGCATCAGTTGATGATTTGGTAGATTTTAACTGCTGCATATGTAGATTTAATTATAGAGCGATAGAAATTAATAAAGTGCCAGTACCTCCCAGAAACATATTTTATGACCCATGATTTCTCTATGAAAAAGCTTGCTAGCCATTGCCCTTTACATTATTTTATAGTTTGCTAAATTCATTAGAGAGACAATTATATAGCAAATTAACAAGCATTCGCCTGTATATTATCCACACTGATGATTCTCTAGTGGATCCAAAGTTAATATTTTGATCTTTTGCCTAGTAGGTGTCAAAGATCCTTCTTTAACTATCATGATTCTAAGAAATCTTCTTCATTGTTTTATCATATACACTGTAATTCAGAAGATTTTATACTTTTTTTCCCAGGGTATATGTAAACGTAGGTATTTACTCATAATCATATTCCCTAAATGAGGGGAGGGGAGTTATGATTTGGAGAGTATCCCCTTCTCAATTATTTTTGCTTTTTAAATATTCTATTCAAAGTGATAATCAAGAATCAACCATAGAGGACATTCTATTTTGCCAAAATCACAGATATGTACTTCCTATATAATTATATAGTCACCCATTGAACATTTATTTTAATGCAACAAAGTGATGTGTATAATCTAAATTAATGATTACTCATAAACAACTTATATTTAATTTTGATATTAATTTCATCTATTTTGTGAAATCTATAAAGCAAGTTTCAACCCTCACCCCTTGGGGGCCAATAGGGAAATTCAACCTGAAATGAATAGATTGGCATAAAAAGAGCCAGTAGGTATTTTTTCTGATAATGCTTTCTTCAAAACACAATTTCCTTAGAGTGAATATAAAACCATCAGATCTCTAACATCTGGCAGAATCATGTATCGAATGTTCTGTTCTTTTAAGAAATAGTTATCGAAACCATAATTTGTAAGGACTGTGAAAATGTCTGCTTCCTATATTCAAAGTTGGGTCATTTCCTCTTCTCCATTTCCCAGTCAACAAACATGCTAGAAGGGTGATTTTAAGACAACAGTGATAGTCCCTTTCATACAATTTTCCCACTTTAATATGTCTATATCTCTTGCGAGATAAAATTGTGTCATCAGATATTTATGAAGAAAGTAATATTCTAAAAAGTGTGTGTGGGTGGGGCAGTGAGCAATACTTGAATGCATATGATTTCTTCTATTCTAAAATTAGATGCTTAGAAACACACAAGGTAATTAATTATATGGCATTTTAATGGGATTTCCCTGTTTTGCAAAAAAAGATCTGCATTAGAATCATCTGTAAAGCATCAAAAATGTGTCCCTGAGCTTCTTGGACCTACTGACTCAAACTCTCCAGGGCTTGGATAGTGTCTGGGTAGTTACATTTTGAACTAACTCGGTGATTTGGATGCTGACCTCTGCTAGAAGTAAGGGAAAAATGAAGCAATAAAATCACCCAACACTTTCTATACTGAAACCTCCTAATTACTGCAAAGAGTCTATAATCCCTGATACACCCAGAAAGTAAAACAAAAACCAATAAAAAGCATTATGTATTGAGTAGGCATAAATATTAGCAAGACCTTTACTTCAGGCTAGATTGGTGATATACACACTTTCCAAATTGTTATATGAGAATATAATATATATGAAGCCCCTCGCAAACCCAAATGGCACAGAAATCATAACCTATGCTTAAAGGGTTTCTAATGTGTGTGTTGTAATAAAATTTAGCCTTGAGAATGTATAAATCATATCTCTTTAGCTGTTTTGAAAATAAGGATATGGGTGAAATAATTATTTTTTCTGAGGAATTTTTTAGGGGGTGAGGGAAAAGGGAAACCAGAACAAATATAGTCATGTGCTGCTTAACGAAGGGGATACTTTCTGAGAAAGGTGTCAGACAATTTTGTCATTGTGTGAACATCATAGAGTGTATTTTCACACACCTGGGTGGTATAGACTCTACACACCTGGTCTATATGGTATAGCCCATTGCTCCTAGGCTACGAACCTGTATAGTATGTTACTGTACTGAATATTGTAGGCAACTGTAACACATTGGTAAGCATTTGTGTATCTAAACATATATAAAAATAGAAAAAATACAGTAAAAATATGGTATTATAATCTTATAGGACCACTGTCATACATACAGTATGTCATTGACAGGAACATCATTATGACATGCATGACTATATTTAAAATTTGAGACTACATAAGTCATTAAAATGTAAATATGATTTATATATAAAAATTACATTAACATAAAACAAAGATGTTAATATTCCTTATTTTAAAGAAATGGTTATTTTATGATAAGGAAATAGAACAGCATAAAACAGAAAAGGATTTTGAATAAATATTTTTCCACGTTAAACATGTTGAAAAGTTTCCTACTCTTATGGTTTATGAGTCTCAAATTTGAGTCCATCTCCACCTCCATCTTCTATGCTCCCTTGTTGCTCTATGAAAATGTCTAACTGTGATCACAAAATTCTTTCATTCAAAATTCAGTGGTCACTTTTGGGCACTTTTCTCATTTCACTTTTCAGAAACAGTTGACAACGCTCTTTGACTTCCGTGACGCTATGTTTTCCTCTTATTCTCTTCTACTCTAAGACTCCAGTCATCACTTAACAGTTGATGTTCCTAACGTAGGCCTTTTTTCTACTTTTTTTTCAGTTTCCATGGTTCTCCTTGATTCGCTGCCATTTTTATGGATTAAAGTGCCATATGTATGCTGAAGACTCCCAATCTGTTTCTCTTCCCCACATCTCAATAATAAACTTCAGACTGATACGTCTAATTATCCAATGAACACCATTTCCAAAACCCAAATCATCATCTATATCACCATACCAGCCCCCAAAATAACCAAAAAACCCAAAAGATTTGTGTGTCCTAGTCCATGAATAGCATCTTCCATCAAGTCGCTTGCTTCAGACACCTGAGCATCATTCTTAAGTCTTTCCTAACCCCAGTGCTATCATTCTGCAAGGGGTACAGGTTGTACTTCCTAAAACTACAGAATCATTTCACCATCTTTTCATTCTCATACCTAGATTAGACTACTATTACCTCTGCCCAGATGACTACAAGAGCCCAATTATCTCCTTATCATCTATATTTCCCTTTAACTGTACAGTTAGAAAAACTTTCTTATATGAAAATATAATCTTTTCCCATTGCTATTGAAAATGCTTTTGTCAGGGGTCAGGGGAGTAGGATGACAAAATTTTCCCTTGGGAGAAAAACTCAAATACTTAGTCACCTTGAAGGAAGCTCCATAAACTCACCTCTTCCCAGATTAATCGTTCACTATACCCTTTTTACCCTTTCCAGACTCACTCAGCCAGGTAAGCACTCAGTTCTAAAGACGGGCTGAGTTGGATTCAAAGTCTTAAGTACACCCAACTCTTTCTCAACTCCGTTTCCTTCTGCATTCCTCTGGCTCCCACCATCCTCTTCACTTCATGCATAGGTATAGAACGTCAGTTCTTTCAGACATCCTTCTTGACCAAACCCAATCACAGTGTACGAGTGCCTTTGCTGTACTATCATATTCTCTGTACTTATGCTATCATTACTTATCACACTGGTTTGGGTTGCCTGTTTATTTTCCTGTATTTCCCATTATTTAGTATTTCCCTTGAAATTAGAATCCATGGCTATATTACTCTCACACATGCCCAATTCTTAGGTTCCTTCTGCCCCTTTCCCCCTTTCATAACACTGTCCCGCCTTATTGCCTTGTGATAAGATCCATATCATCACCATCATATAATCCTTCCATTTCTATTTTAACCACTTTCTTCTGACTCCTTCTTAGTTTATAAATATGCAGTAGTCTCTCTCATCTAAAAAGCATACTGTTGGGTTTAGTCAGGGTGGGGTGGATGAGGAGGTCAGACGAGGGCACGTAGGGACTGCGGAGGTGATAGAGATAACTTTAAATTACAAGGCCGGGATGGAGCCAACAGAGACTGGCGACTGCTCCAGGAAGAACCCCCTCTCCCTTCGTCAAGAATGTAACCCCCTCCCAATGCCCGCGGACCACCGGCCCCTCTCAAAAGCCTGCGAGACTTCAGCCCCGCCCCCTTGAGAATCCTCACCAGAGCCCTTAAAAGCCCCCAGCCTGTAAGAGCCTGGGTTTTTGTCTGTTTTCTGACAAAGGCGCTCCTCACGTTTCACCATTAAAACCTGTCTTGCTCGCCAAGCCACTTTTCCGTTTCTTTCTTTTCTCCCTCTACCTAACACATGCAAAACAAACAAAAATAACCCCAAAGAAACTTATAATACAATGCCCCCGCTCCACACTGCCAACCTGCTAAACTTCATGAAGATTTAGTTTATAGTATCTATCTCTACTTTTTTGTCTTTCATTTAATTTTTTTCTGACTATAATTTTACTTCCATCTCCACTCTGACACTAAAACAGTTTTGCAAAAAGTTACCATCACCAAACGCAGTAAGCATTTATATTCACTGTTTTGCTGCTAATTCCTCAAGCTCTTTCTTAGTACAGAAAAGCTTCACTGGATTCCTGCATTCCTACTTATACCTAAAAATAAAGCTTAGTGAAACAAAACAAATACACAAAAAATCTTACCCTAAATGAGTGCTTTTCGAATATTAGAGTGCATCCAAATCACCTAGGGATCTTGTTGAAATGTAGCCATTAGTTCAATAGGTCTGGGTTGGGGCATGAGACTGTTTTTCTAACAACCTCTCATGGACACCAATACTTCTGGTCTGCGGACCACACTTATATCAAGCCTCTGTAATCACACTGGAATAGCTAGGGAGCTTTAAAAATAGCTAGCCCTGGGCATCCTGGGATGTTGATTTAATTGCTCTGGGTGTTACTTGGTTATTGGGATTTTTCACGCTCCCCTGGTGATGCTGATATACAGCAAAGTTTGAGAATGACTGTTTTAAATCATAACAACCCCTTCTTCCATTAAAGTCCTTTTTCTAATCATGCAGAATGAAATATGTGAATTATAATTGTGAACTAACGCTCATTTAGACCTTCTAAAAAAGCAAAGGTGGAAAGAGCCGTACCATCTGCATCACCTGAAAGAAACTGCATTTTTAACAAGATCTTCAGGTGGTTTGTGTGCACATTAATGTCGAGAAGTACTACATTAAGGCACCTTATTATTTCAAATAGGCACTTACAATCTCAAGAATTTTGAAGCTAGAGGGCAATAACTTCAGTTGACCAATAAGGAATTCTACAAATTTCATCTAGACTGTGTTTAATATATCTATGCAAATGATCCCTCTTCCTTGTTACCATGCATGCTGATTCCTATTTCAATAGATGGCGTGGAGGCAGCCTGGTGAAGTGGAAAGAGCGTGAATGTTCAAGTCAGGCAGATCTGGGTTCAAATTATTGCTCTGCTCTGTTATTCAGAGATAGTCACCTAACTCCTGCACAGTACTTTTCTTAACTTTAAAGTGAATAGATATCTTGGGAACACCACTGTTGTGAATTTAAATGTGAATTTTTATTAAAAAATGCCTGATTCTTCCCCATACTGAAGGTCCATAGATGCATTCAGGTATTTTTTCATCCAACAATTATTTATGGAGCATTTAATATTATAAGTAAGAAAACAAGAAATTAAAAAAACAAGATTTTTTTTCTATAGAGCTCACATTCTAGCCTCTCTCTGTGTGTGTGTGTGTATGTGTAGAATAAAATAAGTAAAGAAGATAAAGAAGTCTTAGGAGGGTAAGCAGCTACTTTACAAAGGGAAATCAATAAAGTCCTCACTGAGAGCTGAATTACAGGAAAAATCATCCTTTAAAAATCTGAAGAGAAGTATTCCAGGTAGAGACAAAGCAACTGTAAAGACTCTGAGGTATAAGGGAGCTTGGTGTCCCCAAGAGACAGAGAACAGGCTACTGAGGCTGAAGGAAAGGAGGGGAGAATGTGATAGAAATGAAGGCTGGAGGGTTAGGAAAGGATCAGGAAGTTTGCAGTCTTAGAGACAATGGTAAGAAGTTTGCATTTCATCCTAATTGCGAATGGGGAGACGTGGGAATATCCAATTAATATATGATCTAATTTTTATTATTAAGATATTGTTCCAGCTGCTGTGAGAAGAACTGACTATAGTGGGGAGGGGCTAAAGTGGAAATATTAGGGCCGATTATGAGGTTATTACAGCAATACAAGAGAGAGATGATGATAACTTAGACAAACAAAAAAAGAAACCATAACTTTCAATGTCTATCTTGTACTCTGTGCTTCCTGGTTGTACTCTCTCAAAGTTTCAAATGCCTCACTGTCCAACCGTGGGCAATATGAATGAAGTTCCAAGTCAGACTACTCCTGAGATCATCCAAGTTTCTGTTCCATGATCTACTTATGAGAAAATAGCATAAAGATAGACTTAAGTACATTCATGCATTAATAACTGCCAGGTGATTTAAAGCTGAGCTCCAAAGTTTTCCCTATAGACATAGTTCCACCTTGTGACTCAGCAGGCATTAAGTTAGTGACAATGTCCCTGAATTATAAATTAAATTTCCTTCATTAATAATTTGGAGAGTTGCATAAGCAACAGATATTTATTGTCATTTAATTGTTAGTTGAATATATTTCAATAGTTTTCTTCCTATCTTTCTAACACATTTCAGTTTTAAAAATATTGTGCCTATTGCTCATTAATTTGAAACCACTTATTAATTTGCCATTACCCCATATCCAGTTACCAAAGTAAATACTAGGGAAAATTCAGTGACAAAGATAACATGGTCATTATCTTCATAGGACTTACTGTCTACTAGAAGAGTACAACCCAAAATAAATACAATCTCAACAGAGTGCAATGGGGGGCACATATGGTACTTTGGGAGCATATATGAGGTATAGAAGTTTAAGGGAAAACTTCCTGTAGAAAGAAAGGTCTTAACTCTGAGGTAAATAATAAGCAGGACAGAGGAGATAGAGGAGAGAAAGAGCAAACAATACACAGAATTGAATGATGGCATGATCCATATTTTCTAAATATTTTCTAGAGCCCTGAACTACTCAAATGACTCATATCTAATCAGTAATAGAGACAAAGATTAATTTATTCATATGCTAATTAATTTGACAAATATTATTGAACACTTACAACATATTAGGCTATAGTAATTGGAACATAGAAGTAAGCAAGAAATAATGAATTCCCTAGAGCTTCACTTTTAGTGGACGTCATGGGAGGCAGGGGGGCAGACAATGGAAGAACAAGTCACATTTTTTTAAATAGCTCATTGTTTAAAGTCAAAAGTGTAAAACTATAACAGATGTTCTTTGTTCTATCAAAAAAAAAATGCTACCTGTGGGACACCCTACAGTTTTTTAACAGGTCTGTCAGAAAGTAAGTGATTCATAAAATCACCTGGCAGAGTTGAGCACAGGAAGCATATGACAAGGCTGTCAGGGCTTTCCAGCTCACCAAATGATGAATGCCATAGGGAATAAACATGTTTTAATTATTTCTCCCTGAGGTCCTTTTATAATCTTATGAATCTTCATTTTTTTTCTTCATTTGACTTGAATTAGTTACTCCTTTTTGCCACCTATCTCTGCATCTTATTTCCTCCAACTTCCTTACTCCCACTGGAAACCAGTCTCTTAGCCATCGACGTGGTTAGAGATTGCCCCGGAATCCCTTTAAAGAGTGATACTTTATTTCTTCAAATAAGTCATAGAGTGCAGCTCATCCTGAGAAATGCTCAAAAGTTTTACAGGACCAATTTTTGTATTTTCAGTAGACTCTCTAGAATAATTGAGTAAGTTTAACACCAAATAAAATGATGGGGTGGTTTCTTCTTTTAATTCAGCAGTGTACTATTTCAGAATCCCAGAATCTACAGTAAAGAATTTTCCCACCAAGTAGAGAAATAGTTTACTGAGATTTAAAGACAATATGAGGTAAAAGAGTCTCCAGAAAGTCATTAAAAATTAACTGGTGTTTTAAAATTCAGAACAGAAATGCCAAAATAAAATCTCAATTTTCTGTAGCACAATACAAACTTGATACAAATCAATTCTACACATAAAGTCTTTAACATTCTCAGCACCTTGGCCTACAGATCCAATTATCCTCCAACATTTTCTGTTCAACCATGCTGAGCTTATTCACCAGCCCTCCAGTTAGGAAATAATAAAAGGTCTGCAGGTGCATTGACACTCATAAGGAAAAGGTATTGGTGTGAGAACTGCAATCATTTTCTTTAGAGTTAAAAACAACAAATAGTTCAGGGCTAGCTGGATATCCACTCACAAGAAGTTTGGGTAGTTTGTATTATGCCATTTTGAGTTTAAATGGGGGAAAATATTCAAAGGAAATATGACTTGACATTTTGCCACAGAGTTTGTAATAAAATACCAAGGCTATTGCATTGTGTATTTAATGTCATTTAGAATTTTCATGCATATAATCCACTCACTTGTAAGCAATTCCAGGCAGGATGCATCCTGAGGAATTAGTTCCCTGCCCACAAGTTACTCATAGTTGACTGACAGAGATGGACTCCCAAAATAGAAAAAGGCAGTACAAAGTGATACATGTTATAAAATGATGTGCCAATTAGTACCGGAAACTGAGCATAAAAAGATTAAATCTGTACAGGTTTACTTAGGATGTCTGTGCAAGTGAATAGGAAACCATATAAACATGTTGGCTTAATGAATAGCACACAAACTATCTCTGATTTTCTCATAATCACCAAGAGTTTAGGGAAAAACATGAATGCACAGAGATTTATGTTTGTCAACAGGATGTATTAATGTCTGCTTTATAGAATTGAGGCAAGAAAATGTAAAGTTTTACAAAAAGGATATTGACCATTTCCCGAAGTTTTAAGTCATTAATCTTTATCTCTGCCATATGTATGGGATGAGCAAGAGAATTTAAAGTCAACAACTGCTAAGACAGTCAATTAGTAATAAGTCCAAAACTAGAGAGGCTAACCTGACAGATATCTGGAAAATGTTTAAAGATTGCTAACGGAGATAAAATAAAGTGCAATTTTTTAACATGACGGTCCTGGAGCTAATTCTGCAAATACTCACAGTTTACCAACTCATCCTTTGATATGGTCTAGATTTTGGTTTGAGTAATTAAGGGAGAGTGCAAGTCTGGGGGACCCAGAGTAATTATAATGAAGTCAATATATGCAATATGCGAATGATGTTAATTTATTGCATTGTCACAATACAGAAAAGAAAATATGTCTGTTGATAAACTGAGGCCATTACACATTTATTATGTTTTAAATCTATAACACAAAAGGTTAAAGATAAAAATCATTAAGTAATAGAAGAGTAAAAATGGGGAAAAGAATTTTTGGAAGGTATTCTAGAAACCTTCAGGGAGTGATTACTAAGGGTCAGCCACTCTTCAAGGCACTGGGGATATAGAGTGCCCTATGGTCCATCATTTCTACCAATAGGAGGCTCACAATTTAGTACTTGTAAATAATTTTCCTAGAATGCACTGCTAAAGCAATGTAGCAATAATAAAATGAGGAATATTCTCACAGCCAATTGGTTTTAATGACCAAGTTTCCAAATTACTCCTTGAGATTTAAATTGTTTTCATGTATTGGAAATAAAATGATGCAGTTCAGAATGACAACATCAAAAACTCCAAGACCTACTTCATGGTGAAAATATCATATAATCTTAGTTATTTCTTTATTTTATGACAAAGCATTTCTAAAGTATATAATGTTCTAATCAGTGACTTTCATATAAAAATAGTAAATTGCACCCAAATCTAAAACTGAATGCACTCAGGAGATCCTACTAAATCCATTCAATGTATTGTTTTGGACCTGGACAATCTCCTCTCTTTAACACAGCTTGAGTTTTATAAGAAATATCTACATATACTGAACTACACACCCTGGTGAGTTTTCAAATTTTATACAATGTAAATGAATATGCTTATTAATAAATGGTATTGCATATAGGTATTTGTTCAATAAATGCCAGTGTATTTTATCTTTTATTTTAATTTTCTTCGTTTTTAATTTTTACTGGAAAAATTATTGTTGAATATTTTGTGTGGAGAACATTCATTTTGTTATGCACCAAGTTAAAATTATGTGTATCTACCAATTAATATTTTGTAAGTCACAGTAGAATTAACATATAGATATATTGATATTTATAAAAAGTATTAAAATAGTTACTAGATACATATGAAAGGACAGTGTGGTACATATATAAATGGTTGTGAAATACTCTCCTCCCTAAGTCCATACCTTTCCAATGTGATGGTTCAGATTCTCCAGGAAAGAGGTGGAATCTGTTTCCCCAAATTTTGAATCTGGCTTGGCCAAAAGACTTTGTTTTGCCAAGAAAACATTAGCAAAGTTGATACAAGCAGAAGCTGGAAAAGTTTGCTTAGGGGCTTGCTCTCTTCTGTTCTTTGGGACCCCAAGACCATGATGTGAAGAGCTAAGGCTACTTGCTGAAGGATGAGAGATCCTTTGTAGCAGGTAGAACCCATCTCAGCTTAGTCAAATCCCCCAGCCAAGCATTAGCCATACTTTTGGTATTAGCTATCAGATCCACTTCATTATAGCACTGGTAAAGCTCTTCTATGTTAGTCTATATAAATCTGTGTTTCTGCTTTGAATATATTTTTTTCAGCTTTAATCCCAAACCAGACTGGCAGCTTCTTGTTACCAGAGCTCAAATTTTGTACCCTAATTTATCAAAAAATTAGCCTGTAAAAAAAAGGTTCTCTAAGCTTGCTGCAGAATTCAGCAGCTATTTCTGATTTAGTAGGGTATTGTTATAGGGGTGTGTTTCTCCTGGTCCTTCTCTATACAGACCTTCTTCTATTTTAGTCTATATAAAGCTGTGTTTCTGGCTTGAAATTTTTTCAGCTTTAATCCCAAACCAGACTGGCTGCTACTTGTTACCAGAGTTCAAATTTTGTTCCCTAGGTAGTCAAAAAATCAGCCTGGAAAGAACAGATCCTCTAAGCTTAGTGCAGATTTCAGCAGCTATTTCTGATTTCCTTGGTATTTCATTTTCTAGTTATTATTGCAATATTAGAAGTGCTTACATGACCTTCCTTCAAAAGCAAATGTGCTTGATGAAATGCATTCAGTCCTGGGCATTGATGATGGACAAAGCATTTAGACAATGCTGGGCTTTGAGTTGGGGTGCTTAAGGGGACCAAATGACTTTAATCAGGCAATGATATTTTTATTGTCAAGTACAGCTGAGAAGACAGTCCCTAGGACTAAAAATTTCTTACGTCCACTGTGGCTTTATGTTTTTAGCAAACATATTTTCAAAAAGTAACTTTTTCTTTCTGAGGTAGAGCTTTGTTTCATTCAACCATCCATCTTCCCATGTCTTTATTTAACAAAATAATACAGTTATGTATCACTTAACAATGGGGATATATAATAAGAAATGTACCCTTAGGCGATTTCGTTGTTGTGTGAACATCATAGAGTGTATTTACACAAACCTAGTTGGTAAAGTCTACTATATACCTAGGCTATATGGTATGGTCTATTGTTCGTAGGCTACAAACCTGTACAAGATGTTACTGTACTGATTACTGTATGCAATTGTAACACATTAAGTATTTGTGTATCTAAACATATAAAAGGTACAGTAAAAATATAGTATAAAAATGGAAAATAGTACACCTGTATAGGATACTTACCATGAATGGTGCTTGCAAGACTGGAAGTTGCTCTGGATGCATCAGTAAGTAGCAAGTGAATGTGAAGGCCTAGGACATTACTGTACACTACTATAGATTTTATGATTACACTGTGACACTGTACACTTAAGCTACACTAAATTTATAAAAAAAATTGTTCAGTATTAAAATAACCTTAGCTTACTCTAACTTTTTAGCTTTATAAACTTTTTAATTTTTTAACTTTTTGATTCTTTTGTAGTAACACTTAGTTTGAAATATAAATACATTGTACAGCTGTATAAAAATATTTTCTTTATATCCTCACTCTATAAATTTTCTATGTAAAATTTTTTAAAATCTTTTTATTAAAAACTAATGTACAAACATACACATTAGCCTAGGCCTACACAGGATCAGGATCATCAATATCACGGTCTCCCACGTCTGCGTCTTATCCCACTAGAAGGTCTTCAGGGGCGATAACATGCATGGAAATGTTATAGGTTATGATAACAGTGCCTTCTTCTGGAATACCTCTTGAAGGGCCTGCTGAGGTTGTTTTACACTTAACTTTTTTTTTTTATAAATAGAGGGAGTACACTCTAAAATAACAATAAACAGGATAGTATAGTAAATACATAAACCAGTAACATAGTCATTTATTATCCTTTTCAAGTATTATGTACTATACAAAATTGTATGTGCTACACTTTTACGACTGCCAGCACAGTAAATTTGTTTACATGAGCATCACCACAAACACATGAGTAATGTGATAAAAATTTTTTAACTCCATTATAGTCTTATGGGACCACAATTGTATATGTGGCCCGTTGTTGACTGAAACATCTTAATGTGGTGTGTAACTGTATATAAAATACATATTTAGGAACTGGTGTCTGTGTGAGGTACTGAGTATTAGAAGGTAGACAAGAAAATCCTATTGCAACGGACGGAATGCTTGTGTCTTCGCAAAATGCATGTGTTGAAACCCATCCCAACGTAATGATATCTGGAGGTAGGGCCTCTAGGGGATAATTAGGTCATGAGAGTGGAGTCCTCCTGAATGGGATTAGTGACCTTATAAAAACAGGCCAGAGAGCTAGCTAGCTGTCTTTCCACCAAGTGAGGACGTAGGAAGAAGACCCTCACTAAGAGCCTAACCCTGCTGGTACCCTGATCTTGAACTTCCCAGGCTCCAGAACTGTGAGAAATAAATATTTGTTGTTTAAGCCACCCAGCATATTGAATTTTGCCCAAGATGACTAAGATAGCTCTACTCAAGGATAACTTATATAATGCCATTCCAACAATAAAATTGGTGATGGGGGAAAAATAAATACAAGCAAAAAGCCCTTTATTAAAAAATTACACAATTATTTCATTTTAGAGTATTCCTGTATCTTTTGAAATGATGAATAAGGAAAAAAATCATAATTTTTTGAATGTATATATGTATAGTCTTAAGGTGAATGCCTTAAATACCTGCATATCTATAATCCAGGATGTAAATTGTACCCAATGATTATTCCTATTCAAAACCTTCTATTTCAGCTGTAAGTTGCTAGTTAAGTGTCCTTGTGGTTTGTAAGAATAAAAGGTGCCCCTGCAAGACTCCATTCAGAGTATTTTTACCTTAAGTACAGCTTACATCCATTAACCTAACCAATCAGTCACAGGGAAGGTTCTTATTCCCACATTATCTTTGGTTGCCCCTGCTCTGTCCTGGAATATTCTAGCTGAGATGATATTCTTCAATAGCAGCACTGGTATGTATGCTATATAAAAACTAAATAGAATACCACTACTTAAAACGTGTCAAAAAATAAAGGGAAAGAATCTTATTAATGTACATTATCATCAATTACCAAAACCGGAGAAAAATAAAATCTGCCTCTTGCTTTTTCTTTTTTTCAGCAGGACAAATACATTCATGTAATTCTTCAGTTCTCATGACAATTGTCACTGACTGCCAAATGTATCCGAGTAGCGTATAAGGAGGCTCATTCACATTCAACAGAATAAACACAAAGGCAGCCTGGCATGAGGAATTTGGAGCCAGGCAGAGGTAGGATCAAAGCCTCCCTATGCTTCTTACAGATTGTGTCTGTAAGCCTTTGTTTCCTTACATTTCAGAATGGGTGTAATAAGATTTATCCTACAAGCTCAGAAAAAGAATAAATGAAGTTATAATGTAAAAGAGATAGCACAAAAGAGATAGCAAAGGCTCAACAAATGCCATGTCCCTTGCCCTTTTTGAAACAGATACTGGAGTAGGGTGAATTACACTAACATTACAATTATAGAGAAATATTTCATTAAAGAATGATAGAACTATATATGTATATAATCGGCTTAAGATAAAGCTGGTTTATTCTTTTTTTCTTCATTCATGGATTTTTTTCCCCTTAAAAATGCTTCTGAATATAAAGTCATGTTTTTCTTCGTATAATATGTTCTTCTTCACATAGCTGTAATTCATAAAAGGGTGTAATTCTTTAAATTGCTTCATGTTTGTTTTTATGGTACCATATAGGTGCCCTGGCCACAGAATACAAAAATATATTTTGGAACTTAATAACAAAGTGTAAAACGGAATGTAATTGGGGCAATCACTGATATAATTTTCTCTAATTCTGAAGGAAGTGGGGTATTTAGTTGGAGTCAACCTTTTTAGGGTTTATCACAGATTAGTCTTATGGGAAATTTTTCAATTCCATTTTTTCCATCCATTCCTGAGTGAAATGGTACATTTTTGCATAGCATAGATGTGATTAATATAATCTCTTTAATTCTTAAAAATATTGAGATTTTGGAGACAAAATATTAGAAAAATCTACATTAATTTTTAGAGGGAAAGAAATTAACTGCTATTTAAGATGACTGAGAGAGATGAATAACTAATATGTGATACAAATATTCTATTAATCAATTTCTGGCCATTTACTGCTGTTGCGCTTAAACCACGATTTTTACAATCCATCTTCTAATTTGGGATTCCTATATATTCTGCTAAAACAAAATTTTAAACAGTATTTGCAAAACAAAAGTCATTTCCATTGCTAGTTTATAATAGCATTTATCCTTCTATTAGCTCAATTTGTACCTTATTTTTCCTCTCTTAATATCACTTTCCGGGCATCTAGTTTCTAATCTGCAAAGTAATGGAATTAGAAATATACCACAGAGTCTCTTCTACCTTTAATATTCTGGGATTTTATTACTAATACTTCTACTTCATTTGAAAGTTGTAGACCACAAAATAACTCAAAACCCATCATTGAACCTCCAGTGGAGCCTAGCTTTTTTAGAGATGGCCTAAAGTAATAATTTCAACAAACACACATATTTGTTGCAGTAATAGCTTATATTTGCATAAGACTTGGTTGATGATCCCACAGAATTCTAGTTTAAATTGTGTAATTTCTAATTTTGGTTTTACTTCAGTATCATTTTCTTTATGCAAACCAATATTTAGGCCATCTCTCCTTTAAAGGCCAATTTAATTTCTAAGCTTTACATTCAGTGTTTTTTTTTTTTTTATACAAAGGAGTATTTCAGCCCATAAATCATACAGTTTTAAGTGGGGAATATAAACTCACTTTCATTCTACAAATTGGATTTTCTTTTTTTTTTTTAAACGTGAGTGTATTTCATTTGCAGATGTGTTTCCAGCTTTCAATACTTGCTTAGTGAGCATGTGAGCTGGAAATGCAACGTGCTGAGGGAATCTTAGAATGCTCAGTCCTTTGTCTTTATTTATTTTGGAAATATGTTTGTTTATCTGGATTTAAATAGGATATTGGTGCTTCTGCAAGGCATTCTGAAATCCTAATAAAGAGACTCTATATTTAGATATGTGTTTATATATATACACATATAGATTTAAATAGCATTCTACATTAATAAGCCTAAAGATATTAGAATATATTTTTATAGAGAGAACTATATAATTTGTCTACGTAAAGATTACATTTTCGAGCAAAAGTCAAAGTAGAAACAGGAAAGCAGCAATTTAAAGGAACTAAAAGCAAAAAGAAGGTATAAATTGATGGCTTATATATCATGACAGAGAGAGGGGTTCCAGTTTATATTGCTTAATAAGGAGGATCATAGAATTAGAAATCATAGTTTCCTTTGAGTATGATGTTCTACATCGTCACAGATTAGACATTTTATTTATTTATAGTCACCTATGACCTAAAAGACATCCCAGAAAAACTGAGAAAGACAAAAGTGACTAAATGTCACATGGGGCTAATATTTGAGAAATGTGCATGACAAATGGGTAGCATGCTTCAGAAAAAAGAAAATGCCTACCAGTTAAAGGAAATGCATGATGAAAAATAATAGGACAAAAAAGTGAAGACAGGCTAAATGATCAAGTAATATTGCTATAAAGAGAAACAATAAGAAAAAAAGGGAAAATCTTTTGCAATTGTCAGTATAAATAAATATATGAATACATAAAATTATTGATAATATGGTTAGAAAAATTATCTTCATATTTTCTTCATCACTTGGGTTTCTGATTGCTCATAAAACCCATAGCTGTTTGACAACTATAAAAACCATACTATTGCAGATTTTGCTACATTCAAACATATTGGTACTTCCAATTTTGAAGAGATTTTTATGAGTTTTATATATATTTATATATAAATCATTTCAAATAACAAACTTATAGTGGTGTAAGTTTAAATAGATCTTCAGCTTTCATTGAAACAAGTTCAAGAAACAATTGGTGGTCTGATAGTGAGATATGTACTTAGTGAAATGCTGTTTGGGGTATTCATATTCATAGGTTATGAAGTAATGATGAACAAAAGTAAACTTGTGATATACTGTTACAAATATTTTTTAAAATAAATCTGAATTATATGACAGGAGCACAATTTTATTACCTTTATGGCAGATGGAAGAGATTGATGATAGAGCATTTATAACCTTTACGTGTGAAATTGTTAGTATGGATCTGCATGCATGTTTAAATTACGTTGTTTAAACATAATGAGCTTTTTCCCAACATTTTCATTTGAAATGACGGATATATTACCAAATGATGAAACTCTACATTTCTTTTCAGGTCTTTTCTGTTTTCTTAAATTAGCTGCATTTTTTTTTAAGGTGATAGGGCTACTGTAACATGCAGGTATTATGAAACTAGTCCACCAGCAAAAATTATATGGCTAAAACAAACCATTCATTTTTATATATACTTAGCTGTTCTAGAATTTACCAGGAAGCACAGTTTGGGAGATGACCACGATTGTAGCTCTGACACGGGCAGTGCATGGGCAATATATATAACCAAAGTGTTGTACCCCCATAATATTCTCAAATAAAAAAAAAAAGAAAATGATATTTTAAATGCATTTTCCCATGTAGGCATGTAGTCTAACTACATTGCATGGTAGCTTGAAGAAATAGTATTCTTTCTACCAAGAAAACATTGGCTGACAGGCAGGGAGCACAAGTGTAAGAGTAGTTTTACTCTTCACACACAAGAAGAAGAATAAATAAGATACACTTGAGTCCAAAGCAGTGTGCTAGTTTTATAATTCTGTAAATCACATGAAACCTTTTCTTGCTGTTATTTTAGTATTTTTCTGGAATTCATTCTGTATCCTATACTTCACTACACAGGGGAAAACTGAGTTGGTCATTAATTCTCTGTAATGAAATACAAATTTTATAGACTGTTCATTAGTTATGTTACCTTTTATTCTCAAATAAATGAAAATTAAATTATTATTATTATATTATTGTATCATTAAAATTGACTGTTAATTGCAAAGATGTTTCCAGACTAAAAAAATATAATTCTACAGCACTGCAATCTAAATATAGGGCAATCATATTACCTATTATAAAATACAGAATTACAAAAACTCAGTTTTTCAATATACTTCATCAAAATTAGGGAAGGATATTAGTAAAATTCAATAGTTAAAATCACTTATATGTGTTTGATAATTTAGATAAGTACTTTTATATTGATAAATTATAAATTATGTGCAGAAGAGCAAAAAGCTGTGTGTATGATCTATGGGAGGAAGGCAAAATTGAAGATATTCAAGGACACAAAGTAAAGACCATTAAACCAAGCCCACATACAGTATCCTGAGATATGTATGATTTATATACTATTAAATATATAAATGAAGAATAAGTTCATTTTTCTCTTACTAGGGTAGGAAGAGTTTTTTTTTTAATATTTAAGGACAGTGATCATATTTTAATTATCTTATAATTTTTTCTGCAATAATATGGTCACAAGCATACAATGCATTGAAAATCTGATTATTCAGATAATGAATTAAATAATTTTCTTTACTCATAGGACCATTAATGCATGGTCACAGGGTATTTGATAGCATTATATTTTTTTCATTTCTTTTATCCAGAAGAGAGATGCACAATCTTACCATTAAACATAGTAGCTGGAATACCACTGTCCAGAGTCCTAAAATACACTCAATAATACAGGAAACCAGTCATCCATTCAACAAAGAGAAGAACTACAAATAGAAACAATATATGCCTTTCTTTGCTGAGTATTCTTAGTTTAAAATGGAAAAAAGGCCAATAAATTGCTATCTTATATAACTCTCACAGTTGTAAGAAAAACATATCATGAAAGCAAAAAGGAGAAAGCTACTATTTCTATCTGGTGAACTCCAGAAACAGTTGATTGTGTGTTTCACATTAAAAATATGATCTTACTGGGTAAAGAAGAGAGAAGAGTTTTGGTCATTCCACACAGGGAAAAAAAAATGTGAAGTGACAGAGTTGTGAAAAGTTTCTTCCTACATTGCTTGACATATTCATTCATTCAACACATACCTTTTGAATAAGACCTTTACGTAAAGCACTCTGCTAGGCCATCCTTCCTTTTTGATGCTAGCAATAGATTAAAGAAATAGGCATTGAATAAGTATGAAAAGGCTCTTTTAAAAGGGAAAGTAGGGTGCCATAGGAGCATACATAACAAGCTTTAGAATGTAGTATGTTTCAATAAAGTGAAAGGAAATTAGCTATGGAAGAAAGGTGTATTCAGAGGGTGAAAGGTCTCATAAATTATGCTGTTTGGATTTTATTCTGTGGGCAACAGAGGGAAGTTTTTAATCAAAGAGTGGCAGAACAGATTGGCATATTTGAAAGATAACATCGACAGCATTAAACACAAGAAAAATAAATCAAGAAGAGACTAAAATTGTGGAAAACAGGTAGGGAGTGCACTACAAAAGCAACTTTACTTACACAGATGATGAAGAGGAGAGGAAAATCGAAAGGATACGACTGAGATGCAATAAAAAATATTTGGGGATTGCCAAATATGAGGAATGAAGGAAGTCCCAATGAAGTCCACAGTTTTCATTTAAAAGACTAGAGGCCGTTGAGGGTGGAAAGAATTGAGTAAGACTGATGATCTAGAAGGCAACTATTTGAGTGGTGAGTGATCGATCATGAGTTCACTTGAGTGGGAGTGAGGGCAGACAAATGAAAAGGTGCAGTAAACCCTGTATAATATTTTAAAAATAAAAAATAAATCTGGGGAGATTGGTGCTAGAGAAATAAATATATTTGAATATCATCAAAATATTTGCCATAAAGCAGTGGTTTTCATCTTTGCTACTCATTAGAATCACCTAAATCACTTTTTGAAAACATTAATGCCTAGTTCACATCCCCAGAGATTCTGATTTAAGTGATATGCAGTGCAGGCTGGATACTGAGATTTTCAAAAAACTCTCCAGATTATTTTAATGTGCAGTTAACTTGAGAACCTCTGCCATGAAAAGATACATTTGCATGAAGTCTTTTAATGTTAAGAGCTTGGGTTCTGAAGTCAAACAAAACAGTGTTTGAATCGAAGCTCTGGCAGTTAGCCATAAAACTGTGTACATGAAAGCCATGGATGCCTTCTCTGTGAATCAGTGATGATATTGTCTATTCACTAGTTTGTAGGATTATGTGTAAAAAAAAGTATAAATGTGTTTCTCCTTATGCTGAGCGAGTAATAAGTGTTCTCAGACATCTATAAATATCTTCATCAATTATTATTATTATTAAAACCACATCATCTTATTCTCTGTCATATGAAAGCTGAAGTCATGGGAGTGAAGAATACTGAGAGAGAATGCACAAAATACTAAGAGAAAAGCTCTATGGGTAGAACCTGGGGAATATGTGCAACATTTGAGGCACTGGTAGAGAAGCAGGCAGAAAAGGAAGCAGAAAGGCCAAACATATGGAGGAAATCTAAAAAGGAATGGTGTCTTGGGATTTATTAGAAAAATTTCAGATGTTGCAAAAATTTGAAGTAGGGATGAAGTCTGATGCTTGGCCATTGATTTGTTAACTTTCAAATCTATAATGTCTAAATGTAATCAAATTAGGGTGGTCCAAATGTAGCATTGGTCGAGGGGTGAAGAATTGGAAACAGCCAGAAGAAAGGAAACTATTTCAAGAAGTTTAATTTTTAGGGGTAAAGTGGACTGAGGATACAATGAGATAACTTGAGGAGAAAGAAGGCTTATGAAAACTTTGAAAAAATTTTCTAGAATGGAAATAAGTATTAAAATAAGTAACCAAGCCAGTTAATAAAGAGGTTGGACATATATGAAAGAAGAAAATTGATGAGCCATGGCCCCAATTAAATGGTTGGCTCTGAAGAGAAGAAATAGCAATTTTTTTTAAGGCAAAGTGTATAAGCAGGTGTTACACATAATTATAGAAATGGAAAGGGAAGCAGAGATAGAACCACACCGATGCTGGTGCTATGGGTCTGGTCTATGCTGCAACCTGAATTTACTGAGGGTGGAGATCACTTACGTTCACTTTAGTGCCTTTCAATGTCCGTACACTACCTTATAGAGACTGGCATTTAATTCATGCCTGTTGAATTGAACTATAACTTGTTCATTCCCATTCTCAGAGAGCAAGTAATGGAAGGCAAGAATGTCAAAGTAAATCAAGCAAAAACTTATAGGAACCAGTGGGAAGACGATCCTGTGAATGAGGGGGCATGTCAATGGCACATAGCTCCCTGTCTTCTTTATGTTCCCTCTCTTGCATTCTTTCTTCTCCCAGGCATGGTGGAGAGACTTAATGGAGAAACAGTGGGATGAAATAAAATGCCTGGACTGCAAAAAAATAGGCAAAGCTTTGCAGCTTTCCAACCAAAACCTTTCTTTGCTATTCTGGAACTAGCAAGAAAGGCAAAATAAAGGCTGTATTCGCTACTGTGTTAGCTAAAACTACAGCTCTAGAGAGTGCAAACAAGCAAATTATTTCTTGATATTTTTGCCTGCCCAAGCTTTCATTCCCTGGTACTCCTTTAATATTAGTAATAGTTTCTCATACCCCCAAATTATCTCACAATACTCAGAACAAAAGTGATTGGCTAATTTGTCTAGTTGGAATAATATTTTAATAAACTAATAAAATCAAGTTCATCTTTCCACTCTCTTGTGTTTATTAAGCTGAATTGAATTAAATGGAAAACCACCTGCAACCAACAGGATCAAGCAAAAGAACACAACAAAGTCAGCCCAAGCGTTACCCTCCTGGAAAAACAATTCACAACTCATGCCCTCTGCATGGTACATGAATAGCCTTATCTTTGCGTAATGTACAAAGGGCAGTAAATATCAGGGAGGTAGCTTTTTAAGTACATTAGATCATCATCTGTAAAAAAGAGTTATCCATAAGATACCAAATTGCATCTACTTAGAAAATTTAATAGTAATAGACTAAGAGGATGGATTAAAGTGATATTATAATCAGAATGCAAATCATTGCACTAAGGAGAAAAAAAAAAAAAAGGATGTGACTGTGGCTTATTTCCAGCACAAAGAACAATCAGTGTTCTCACCATCACTACAAGACCCTTCCTTGTACATATCCTGCCCCCCAAGGGGTTAGAAAAGGAGCAGATGCTCCATAATGTGCAATTCACAATACCAGCATACATTTGTGTCACTGGAATAATCCCATTTGATCATGTTAGTCTTTGATCTGGCAGTTTGCATGTACAGGTGGCTAAGACATTGCCTTATTGGCCACTTTGTCTCAGACCCAACAGGAATTCCTCCTGGGGTTTCACATCTAATTCACTGCATCCAGTTATACAGCCGTTTCCCTCTAAAATTTCCATCATACCTCTCCAGCTGTCATATACAGAAGCACAATACTCATAGTTAAGGTTTTTTTTCCTCTCCTAAACATACTTATTTAGTATATTATAGTCCCTAGAAAAGATGCATTGTATGTAGGCTCATTTTCCATAAAATCTCTGTGACTTATTGCCTTTCCTCTAATATTAATCAGCAGAGAGACTATTACATGGTGCTCTGTTTAAAATGAACATTTTAAAGGACATTTAGAAGCCACATTAGAATTATAGATATTTTTCTAAGGGGTGAGGGGACCCAACCAAAACTGGTTCCTTTATAAATATTTTTCAAAGTCATTTTTATTGTGTAAAAAAAAATATTTAGGTTATCAAGTATGAAATGTCTGATTTCCTTAAGTACTAAGTTTGACAGTTGATATCTGTGACATTTTACTTTCACATTTCTTGTTTTATGTTTATTGTGAGAGTACATTCTCAGTTTTTCACACATACATTTTGGCTTGTGATTATCTTTCAAGGTTAAGGTTTTTTTTAGAGGAATTTTTGTGAGACCATGGATAAGTCAAAAGTTCATGTTATTGTCTGCTATGAGTTCCATCGTGGAACCAGTGCAGCTCAGACAGCTCAAAATATCAACGAAGTGTTTGGGAAGGATGTGGCTAATGAATGTACAGTATGTTTATGGTTTGAGATGTTCTGTTCTAGATTTTAATCTTGAGGTGGGTGACCTGGGACCAAGGTGGATAATGATGAGCTGAAAGCTGTAGTGGAAGCGAATCCATGTCAACCTACATGTAAATTAACAGCAAGGTTTGACATTACTATTCCAACAATATTGGACCATTTGAACCAAATCGGCAGGGTAAAGAAGCTGGTTAGATGGGTTCTGTGTGAATTAAACCAGTGTCAGAAGAGAGAAATCATCCTGAAGCTTGCTTTTCTTTGCTGTCACAACATAAAGGTGAAACATTTCTACACCGTATTGTTACACGTGATGAAAAATGGATTCTTTTTGACAATCACAAGTGTTCAGCACAATGGTTCGATAAAGATGAAGTGCTGAAACACAGCCCAAAACAGAATATTCATCAAAAAAAAGCTAATCTTGTCTGTTTGGTGGTCCAGCACTGGTATTATCCCTACAGCTTCATGAAACCTGTCAATCGATTACAGTGGATGTCTTCTGCAACCAACTGGATGAAATGATAAGGATGCTTGTGATTAAACAGCCGAGATTGGTCAAACAATGCTGCTCAAACTACAAAAGCTGGACTTGGAAACTCTCTGTTATCTACCATATTCACCAGACCCTGCACCAACTGACTACCACTTCTTCCAGGCTTTGGACCACTTCTTACAACAAAAAATATTTAATTCTCAACAAGCTGTGGAAAATGCCTTTCGTGATTTCGTTGCCACTTGCTCTCCAGGATTCTTAGCTGCTGGCATAAACAATACCGTTACGATGGCAAAACTTTGTTGATAGTTTAGGCGCATACTTTGATTAATTGTACTGCTTCTTGTTTGAGATATAATAAACTATACTTTTGATTTGAAATTGGACATTTCATATTTAATCACCTAATACATATAACATAAAATTTATGATTTTAGCCGTTTTGAAGTGTATAACTCAGTGGCATTAAATACATTCACATTGTTGTGCAACCATCACCACAATCCATCTCCATAATTTTTCGTCATCCTGAACTGAAAGTTTGCACCCATTTTACAATAACTCTCCATCCCTCCCTCCCCCTAGTCACTGCCAACTGTCATTCTACTTTGTGTCTCTAGGAATTTGACTATTCTAAG
Source organism: Daubentonia madagascariensis (assembly GCA_023783475.1). Taxonomy (NCBI): domain Eukaryota; kingdom Metazoa; phylum Chordata; class Mammalia; order Primates; family Daubentoniidae; genus Daubentonia; species Daubentonia madagascariensis. The sequence goes on along the minus strand of JAKFHU010001684.1, from coordinate 13,224,175 downwards.
TCCACCTATAACTGGAATAACTCAATATTTATCATGTGGTGTCTGGCTTATTTAACTTAGAATAATGTTTGCCAGGTTCATCCATATTGTAGCATGGATCAGAATTTCATTTATTTTTAAGGCTGAATAATATTCCGTTGTATGTCACATATCACATTTTGTTTATCCATTCATTCATCAACAGGCATTTGGGTTGTTTCTACTTTTTGGCTATTGTGCTATGAACATGGGTGCATAAATATTTGTTTGATCTCTGCTTTCAGTTCTTACAGGTATATACCCAGAAGGAGAATTGCTGGATCCTATGATAATTCTGGTTTTTTTTAAAGAAACCACCATACTGTTTACACAGTGGCTTCACCATTTTACATGTTCACTAGCAACATAGAAGGGTCCTAATTTCTCCACATCCTTCCCAACACTTGTTTTATATGTTACTATTTTAACAATAGTCATCCTAATGGGTATTTATGTCAAATTAAATTTAATATTTGAAAAAGAATGAATGAATTTACTTCCTCATGTGAAAGAATCCAAATCCTAAGGGAAGATTGCAACCACTGGCTCAATTCCATTTCTTATATACCTGTGTCTTAAAAGATGTTGTCTGCTATACTGCCATCTCAGGCAAACAAGTTTTGCGTGAATATCTAAGGAATTCATCAAAGATATGCTTTAACTTTCCCCTTAGTTTCTTTGATCTTTACATTGTTATCACCACCTTGGTCAGCCTGAGATTATCTGTGTCTTTCCAGGACATGCCGAAATCTGTAAAGTTCCGAAATTACCCTCACTGACGTGATCATGAATATAAATCAAGTCAGTGGCAGCTGTCCATTGCAAATCAAATGGATCAATGTTATTAGCATATCCTCTAAAACCTTTTCATTCATTAATTCATTTGTTTTAAATTTCGGTATGAGTTTATTCTTCCCAACAACGTACAATAGAAATTTCTCTGTTGATAGACATAGGCTATATCTGCTCTAAGCAAGACAGTATCCACTAGTCATATGTGCCTATTTGCTATGTAAAATGTGACTAAATTGAAACTATAGTTAAAAATAAATATAATCAAAAACTCAGTTCCTTTGTCACACTAGCACATTTTAAGCTCTCAACGGGCTCATGCAGCTAGTAGACTATTAGGCAGTAAGAGTTTAAATGAATACACTGAAAATTTTTCATCTTTGTCCTAGTTAGTCAAAGTCTGGTCATTAAAACTGACACACGCATATTGCTTGTACTAAAGGGTGATATAGGTAAGTGCTAAGTCTTACTGAAATACAAACGAGGGAGAGATGACCTTTCTGTAGGAAAATTAGAAAATGCTTCAGAAAGGATTTTGAAGAAAGGATATAACCTCACTAGATAGAAATAGGAGAAAGATACTTTAAGAAGACAGGAAGGCAAAGGCAATGAGTTGGAAACAAAGTGGTGTATTCAGGAGGAGAGAGGTGGGGAAACAGAGAGAAGTTAGGAAAATGGGCCACAGTCTGAGTGTGAAGGGTAGAGTGCTGAGGAACTTAGACTTGAAGTTATATGAAGAGGGGACAAAAGGAATGTTTTAGTAAAGGCACACCACGAATTTGTTCATTTCCTAAAATAATCCCTTTCCTTAATCAAAGTTGTAACAAAAAGCATTAATTAGAAGGAATTGAAATTAATGGTGTGGGTACAGTTTTATTGGGTGTAGAGATTTTCTTTTCAGGTAAGCTTATAAATATATGATTCTCTTATTGGTTAAACCGAGCCATTCTTAAAACTCTCCTAAATGAATACCCAATGTTTAAATATTCCAATACTTGCTTAGCACAAAGCATGCTTGTTTGGTATATTGTTAATTCTAGAATAAAAAGCAAATTCTTACAGAATTCTATGACTGTATATAAGTAAGTTAAGTTGGTTTATATCCTCCTAGTTCCTCATTGGGGGGTAAAATTTAACATAATATATACAGTGTGCAGCAACAATTTCCTTTCTAAACTTTGTGCGGTTGGATTAATATTTTGGAGAGCTTATTCAAGGGTTACACATTGATTAGAAGCTATTGGCTGTTGTGCTGAAATGTTGTTCTACCTCTGGGTTAGAATTCACCTGGGAAATAGTCAACCATGCTGCAGTCATCAAGTGAGTCATGATTCTTCCTGCCATCTAATGAAGTTTATTTCTAAGGTTTAACCCTCCTTCCTAGTGTCCTAGTAACAAGGAAAGTGCATCTTTAGGATATGGTGTTTATTAATATTCTCTATAAAGAATGAAAGCTAATTAAATGATGCTAGGCATAGCTAAGGACTCATTACACGTGAACAATTCACATATAATTTAAAGAGATTATACAGTTTGCCATTAAAAAATTGGTCTTTAATTTTGGCTAAATATAACCCGATTTTGTTTATGGTCTTAATTAATGCAGTTTGGTTCATTAACATTGTCATGATTCAGAAAGATGACTGTCCAAATACCAACCTGACAGATAATAACCAGAAACAAGTATCTGAAATGAGGACAGATGCCGTGAAGCCTTATAGGCAAAAGGCAGTGCCAGTCCACCCACATAAGGAACATGTATTGTGTGACAGTCACATTTTTCAGCACATGAAAACAAAAATCAATTCCAGGTAGATTAAAATATCTGAATGTAAAAAGAAAAAATTTTAAGCTTTCAGAAAAAAATATGAAAATATTTTATGACTTCACCAAAGAGACTGGTTTCCTAAACAATATATAAAAAGAACAAACTTCAATAAAAAAGTACTATTTTTAATGAAGCACAATATACACATATTTTTTAAAAGATAAAAAATTATTTCCTTCATTAAAAAGAGGAAAAATATAAGATATAGCCTAGGTAACAATATTTTCAATGCATATGCAAAAACAGATGAGAATCTAGAATATATAAAGGACTACTATAAATCTGTAAGAAAAACAAATGTCTCCGTAGAAAAATGGGTTAAAAAATATGTTTAAGCACAACCCCATTAACAAGTGGGCAAAAGATATGAACAGAAACTTTTCAAAATAAGACAGACTAATGGCCAACAAACATATAAAAAATTACTCAACTTCCCTAATCATCAGAGAAATGCAAATCAAAACCACAATGAGATATCATTTAACTCTAGTGACATTGGCTTATATTAAAAAGTCCCAAAACAACAAATGTTGGCAGGAACGCAGAGAGATAGGAACACTCATACACTGCTGGTGGGACTGCAAATTAATACAACCTCTGTGGAAAGTTATATTGAGATACCTCAAAGAACTAAAAGTAGAACTACAATTTGATCCAGCAATCCCACTACTGGGTATTTACCCAAAGGAAAAAAAGACATTCTATAACAAAGACATCTGCACTCGAATGTTCATAGCAGCACAATTCACAAAGATGTGGAAACAACCCAAGTGCCCATCAATACATGAGTGGATTAATAAAATGTGGTATCTGTATACCATGGAGTATCACTCAGCAATAAAAAGCAATGGTGAATTAACACATCTGGTATTATCCTGGATGGAACTAGAGCCCATTCTTCAAAGTGAAGTATCACAAGAATGGAAAAACAAGCACCACTGGCACCCACCATCAAATTGGTACTAACTGATCAATACTTATATGCACACATGGAAATAATATTCATCAGGGGCCAGGCAGGTGGGAGGGGGGTGGAGGGGATGAGAAAACTCACACCTAATGGGTGCAGGGTGCACCGTCTGGGGGATGGACACGATTGTATCTCTGACTTGGGCAGTGCATAGGCAATATATGTAACCAAACTTTGTACCCCCATAATATTCTGAAATTTAAAAATAAAAAAATGAAAAGATATTTGTGTAAGCAATTCACACTAAAGGAAACCTGAACGTTCAATGAAAAGATGCTCACACACTAATAATCAGAAAAGACAAATAAAAACCATTCAACTCGCAAAATTAATAAATGTGATGATATTAAATGTTGACAGGCATAGATAGTATGGTGGGCTCTCACATGTATGTTAGCAAAGTATAAATACTACAAATACTATGTGGAGTAACTGGGAAATATCTGAAAAAAGGGAAGAAGTACATTCCCTATAATCCAGCAATTTCACTCTCAGGCAAATACCTAGAAAAGAATATGTGCACAGGGAGGAATGTGTCAAAAAAATTGCTGCGCTGTTTGTTGTAAGTAGGACATTGGAAATGGCTATTAATGAAAGAGGAAAACATAAGTTGTAGTATATTTATGAAATGGAATACTATACAGCAATGAAAATGAACAAAGTAGCTCTGCCTGAAGCAACTTGAATAAATCACAAAAAACAGTATTTCCAAGGAGGCACATAGTATATCACAATGTTTGTAAATATTTTCATTATTTGATACAATACAATATATGACTTAGGGATGTAACATACATAGTAAAGTCAAGAGGAAATGAATGGCAGCAATAATAGAAAATTTACAATACTGGTTGCCTCTTAGAGTGAGATGAAATCTGTACTGGAATAGTGAAACAAATGCCTTTTAATTACCACCCAGATTAAGTAATAATCTATTAAATGTAGAAGTCCAGCTGTCACACATTTAATATATTATTACTTAATCTGGATGGTAATTTAAAGGCATTTGTTTCTCTATTTTCTGTCCTTGCCAAACATGTCGTAATAATAAAAAGTCAGAGTCATTAAAAGCTCCACGTGCCCTACATAACAGCACCTCAACTCTAAAGGCATCTTCATGTATAATTATCAATATTCTGCTCTTGGCAAATGTGCCTTTCTGATGCAGGCCTCTCTTACTTCAGTAAGAATGACTCATGTGATCTAACTTACTATACTCATGTGATCAAATCTTTCCCTGAAGCACAGTAATCCAGAAAGACACAAAATAAAATATAAGACACTTTGCTAACGATGTGTCCTCCAACTGCTTAATTAAGCTCCATATTGACCTGGCTGAGTTGGGTAGCAACTGCTGCGATAAACTCCCAGCAATAAAAAAACAACAGGAAATTAACACATCTGGTATTATCCTGGATGGAGCTAGAGCCCATTCTTCTTTTTATTACTCAGCAATAAAAAAAGGGCTCTGTCCTCATGGTCTAATCATCTCCCCAAAGCCCAACCTCCTAATAATATCACTTTGAAAGACAAAATTTCAACATATGAATTTTGGAGGGACACAGACATTCAGAGCTTAGCACAGTCTAATGTGGAGTGAAAATAAGTACATCAAATTCGAAACTATTAAAGGATCAGAAGAAAGAATTTTAATCATTGCTAAAGAAGGTCTCACAGAAGAGGGACACTTGTTTGAGTTTCAAACTTGCAGAACAGAAAGGAAGGTTGGGCAGAGGTTCTAACAAAAACAAAGGAGAAAGGAATGAAACATCCTGAGTATTTGAGAAAATGCAAGTAAATTTTGACAGTAATTGATAATGCTGAAGACTAAGAGGAATTCAGAGTTCCAAAAAAAGTGCACTGAGTAGCATAATAAAAAGTTTGACTCTCATTTTGCTTAATGGTTGGCAACATGATGCATGTGATTTCAAGTGGCGAGAATGGGGATCACATGATAGCTTATAAGGCTGATCCCAGGAAGTGGAAGTAATAGGTGGAGGCAGGCCCATGCGGAGAAGAGATGAGGTTCAAGAGAAATAAAATCATCAATTATTTTTTTTTCATTTCTTGAATGTAAAGGATGAGGCAGAGGACTACGGCGAAGGTGAGTGTGTCTGGATGCATGTATAACTTAGAAATCCAAATAGATGAGCAAGTTTGGCAGGAAGGATGATGCATGTGGCTTTGAATGGTTTTACTTAAGATGTTTATTTTTGAAATGTTTGTGATATATCTCTAATTGGAGATGTAAAGCAGAACTTTGGAAATATATGTGTGGCAATCAGAAGCAATGCATGCACTAGAAATACAAAATTTGTATTTCATTTTTGAAACTCTAGATATGTATCACAACATCTGTGTGACTGTGGAGAATGAAAAAAACAACAAGGGCTAAATGCAGAAACATAAGAAAGAAATAGAAAATTATAGTTGACAGATAATTGACCTAAAAGTATATGACATAAAATAAATGCTCAAGAAATGTTAGCTTACTTCTCACAGCTCCCCCGAAAAGGCCAAATTAGGTAGATGTTACAACTGGTTTGGAATTTCAGAAGTGAGCAACAGCTAGGAAGGTTAGAATAATCAAGAAAATTTCATGGTAGAGGAGGAACATGAACCACCCCAGACAAATGAATAGGGTTTGGCCAAGTGAACTGGAGACTCTTACAGAGCAGAGAAGATGTGAGCAGAAACATGGAGATGGAAGTGGACAACTTCTACCTGGAAATGACATGATGGATCCTACCCAGACTTCCTGGCCATATATGTGCAAATTTCAAAGCAAATGGTGAAGTCCTTCTGTTTCCCCCAAATGCTCTGACCTCCAAAGATGATGATGCAGTTGGTGTGGAGGGTAGGGATGGGGCTTACTTACTGGGAAAGTTATTCACTGGCTATGAGATATTTGGAAAGTCACTGTTGGTAGAAGTTTGGTTTGGAAGAAATGCAAATAATGGTTTGGATATGAAAAGGATATCTAGGAGGTTAAAAAAATTATGAGTACTTAAATATAATTCAAAGAATAACCAAATTTCAAATTTTTTATTTAAGTCTGAGGGGAAATTGGTAAGTACAGTGAATTGAAGAGATTCCTTCATTTAAAAGCAACAAGGCATACTGAAAAAACATGTACTTTCTCATGAGAAAGAGCTTATTTCCAATCCTGGCTCTACCCCTTATTTGCTGAATGGTCATGTATATTTTGCTTAACCTCTCCGAGCTTCAGTCTCTTCATATCTTAAAGAAAACTTATTAATTTTATTAAGCCTACTTCAGAAGGGTGAGGTGATGATTAAGTGAAATATCTATTGCAGGTAAGGTGCCTAACACTGTTTCTACAGTGTTTTCCTATACAGCCTTGGATAAGTCAGTTACTCTTCTAGTACATGGATTTCCTATAGAATTAGGAGAATTTTCTGGTCCATATAGCACTAATATATCTTATTTAAGTACAAATGTGAATACATCAAAAATAAGATTGCTCACTTCAACAGCAAGTTTAGCGAGACAAATGATCATGTGACCAGGTCATAATGTAGTCTACTGTATGTTACTATGTTTTTGTTTTTGAACTCACAGATCTCAGAGAGAAAGAAAGATCAGCTGAGTTTTCCAGGCAACAAGAAGGAGCTCATTCTCTAGCAGACTGGTGGAACCTCACCTCAAGTTACTTTCAAATGGTGCATTGCACCTGCTCATTCATCAAGCTGCCGAGGGCTTACTTTGCCGCCTTGCATTTTTCTTTTAATATTCACATCTTTGCAGTGCCTTGAGTTGCTCAGTCTCATAACAAAAGTAACATATTAAATCATGCTTAAATAAAAATAGCTTCTAATATATTAAGTATAGATGGATGCCAAAAGGTGAGATTTCATGGCTAAGTATAACACAAGTTTCCAAATATTGCACACAAGTCTATAGCTTCCCTTTCATCTCTGGTCAATGTTATTTTGTATTTGAATTGATTCTATTATATCATAAAATAAAAGACAATTATACAGAATAATATAATTCTCTTTGGGGAGATATTAGGGTATTTGTTCTTTACTTTGTGCTGTATAGGGTAAGAGAAAATTGGCTTTAAACCTATGGGACTCCCCAGGCAGCTGTTGCTTCTTTCCTCTTCTCCCATGCTCAACACAGGGCTATATCACTGGAAATCACTAACCTTCATAGGATGCAGCCTGGAAGATGATAACACTGGTTCAAGGACAGGGCAAGGAAAGAGAAGTAAAAGGAAGTAAGTGGGAAAATATAGCAAACGTGATTAACAGCTGTTTTCTGGAGCAAGCCTCTATCAGGGATCTGCAGCTGTGTCACTGTGCTTCAATTCTGCAGATCCTACAGGGCTAAATTGGAAGATTCATGGAGTAGGAAAATACATGGAGAAAGGTAAGAGGAAATCCAAAATCCATGGCAACCATGTAAGGTGAATGCCCTCACTGCTTAGATACTTCTCATCTTTATTACTCATGGGATGGAGACAGATTCCTAAGAAACAGAGTCCTCTTACCAACTGGATATTTATTCTGGGCTGCTGCTAATTTTTTTTTTTTTTTTTTTTGTGGGGGAAGGAGGGTTAATGGAACACCCACCAACCCTATCACTCTCCTTTAATAAAATCAACATGCTGCATGCTTACAGAGTGTTTTCAAAAGAGCTACCTGTGCTTCCTCAAAATATAGACGAGAAGGAGGTCTTGGGGTGGCAAACTGAGTTTCCCAAAATAATAGGTCCTAGGAGCATCCAAGTTTGAGCCTGAAAACCCAGTTACCGGCCAGGTGTCCTTGCCCTGCATAAGGCCCTCTGGGAACAGGGCGGAAACGCCTTCGTAGCGCTGCAGCCCGGGCAGAGAGGCAGCCGAGGCTGCAACAGTGGGGTTGTCACGCCGAGCTCCCCGCATCAGCCGCCCGCGGGGCTCGGCCTGCCTTTCCCCATTGTGTCCGCAGCGCTGCAGGACTGAGCCGCCCTCGCCGCAGCATCCGCGCCAACCCCGGATCCCCAGACTGGGGGAGCCAGGCTGGCAAGAGGGGGCAGGGAGAATGAGCGAGTAGGGCCCTCAGAATGGCACAGTGCTTCATCAATAATGCAGAGGCGCCTGGACCTCCCTGCAATACGCTTTCCAGCTAAACGCCACCAACTGGAGCGCTTCCTGGCACGTCCCATGCGTGTGGTTTTTGTGTGTGAAAGATGAGACGCATCTTTTTCATTCACCTATCTTCTGTCTTCCTCCCTCCCTCTTTTCCTCCCTCAGTTCAAGTCCCTTCTGGCTTAGATTTAAGCCCACATCTCCACATCAGCACTACGTTTCCAAGCAAAAAGCTGCAGTTCTAAAAGATCCCACTGCCTACATATCACCAAGAGTTCACCAAAATTCACCTAGCAATGCTTATTTTCAAATCCCCCATTCTCCTCCATTCTTGGAGAATGCTTTTAAAGTTTGGAAGCTCCTTGCAGCCTGCTGGTTTCTGTGCCTCAGTTCACATCACCAACAACGGTGCGGTCACAGACACTGAGATTACGCCGCAAAGTTGCCCAGCCCAGCCCATCAGCAGGCGGCTGATGCTCGCAGCATCCCAAGAGGCAGTTCCCCGGTGTGTCCCCAAGAAGCCCAGAGCAGCACATCATCACCACAAACAAGGGTTAGCCCAACCACACACAACAGACAAAAATCCAGAAACTTCTTTGTTAAGCAGGAGCAGCCTACGCGCAACGGACATTCTGCACAACTTGCAAGGAAATAAACAAACATCGCATCCCTGCAGGGAAACTTGTTGAATCCTGCCCAAGCATACTGCTGCAATTTCCGATTTAGCCTGAAGGTTTTTGATTCTACCCCAGAATACCATGGTGCATCAGCCACAATTTCTGGACAAACTGCAGTCCTTTCTGCACCCATTCTGCACTCCAGCAAACACCAATGTTAAAACAGAGCGTGCCCTCTTTCGTAATTCTAAATCCAGCTGTCACTTCCTTTGCAAGCATTTGTGAGACTTACCCTTCGATTAGACTATTTTCGGAAATCTAGCGGCTCAGTGGTGCAGGAGCAGCCCTTCAACTTTGCTGTACACGGAGACCTTCCCGAGTTTAAACCGAGCAAAAGCTGTCTGAGACTTTTAAACGTTAACAGTGGGGAAATAGGGAGAGAGTGAAGTCAGGTTTCTTCTCCGTATCAGCACTCTGGAAAAAATTCAATCCTTCTTCAGTAGAGAATTCTTTCAAACCCGTTATCTGTATTACTATTAATGCGCAGAGCAGACGGCATTGCATACAAATAGGTCCAAGTGTGCGCTTCTATTGGTGGCTGCGGAGGCCCCTGGGTCCTACTGCTCTGGCACTAAACTACCCAGCTACACCACGCACGCAGCTTTGGAGACGCCGAGGGGAGAATGGATTTAATTGATTCGTTACCTCTGGTATTGTAATGCCTGCTGCGATGTTTAACCGAGGAAAAAACCCTCACATTTAAACTCCTGTCATGTGATCTATCATTTCATATCTGCTTTTAATTGTCTGTGTGGGGTGGCTTTGATAATACAAAGGATTTTAAAAGAACACTTTATGAGGAAAATTCACACATACTTTTGGCAGCAAAACCCTCGTTTTGCTCTCTGTTACGCATGACTCTCACATAAATTTGGGAAATATTATAAAGTCAAATACTTCTGCACTTCACACAAGTATTAATAAAATAGCACCCAATTTTATTCTTGAAAACACATGGCTACTCTAAATAAAATAAATGGGTTAAAATGGTAGAAGCTAAAATATGAATGAACCGATTATAAAACATGGGATATATTAATCAAATGCTACAGAAAAAAATGCCATCAATGACAATGGCATGGTCATCATATTTACTTCGCAAAATAAGATATTCAGAAATATTTCCTTGTTAATATTGACAGGAAAATATACATCAACTATATCTATAGTAAATAATAAATTTACTATTTACTGGCATTTACTATTAATTGCCACATTTTCTTTTTACAGTTTCTCTTTTAGCAAGTCCATTAGTAATGCAAATTGGCATACCAAGGAGATTTAAAGTGAGGCAGACCTGTGGCGACTAGCAATTTGAAATATTGTAACATTATGCAAAAAACACTTTAGTACATCATCAGTAAAGGTAGCTATTTCAAAAATTAGAATATTAATAGCTGTATCTTAAGATATATTAATTTAAAGCCTTAAGCATGCTGTTTCCTTTGACCTTTAATTTTGTGGCAAAATCCTCATTTAAGCTAAAATAACATAGTCTTTCCACCAAGTCCTGTATATTTGCTGATATTACAACTTAGGAAGTAACATAATTTTATTGTGCTTCGACGTAAATAGTTATGACAAATTCAAATTTAATTACAAAATTATTATGTCTATAATTTACAGCTGAATGCTGTTGGGATGTAATACACTGAGTAAGGTCAGCAGCAGCCAATCTATAAATTCACCAGCTATGTGTACACTAAATAAATGAAAAAGCAAAATGCAAAAATACAACAGAATCGAAATCTTATTCCAAATACATGTATAGCATTTGAATTTATGTAGCATGTGCTATAATCTTTCTCGATTTCCATAACCCCTTCCCCTTCCAGGCCCTTCCCTTCCCCCATCAGTAACCCTTGACAACAGAAGTGTTACTTCAAGTCCAGGTTGCCTTTCCTGCCTTCCAGACCTAACTTACAGATTGAATCCTTGTAGAAAACAGAATTAACTCTTACACAACTGGGAGGTAAAAGAAGAGAGTTTATTTTAGGGGTTAGAAAATCCTGTATTCTTATATGTACTTTCAAAGTTTTCACCAAACACATATTTTTTAAAATATCCGTGACCACTAGTTCAGAATGAAAAGACTTGATCATTGGCATTATATCAGAATCAATTTGCTGCACTTCCCCATTGCTATCGTGTCTCTGAAAGAGCTTTTTGAATGATTTTTACTCAGGGTTATTATGATCGCTCTATTTCAGGTTAAGAATTTTTCAATTTATAAGAGTTAACATAAAAATATCAAGATATTGCCATATTCAGTGTAAGAATATAAGGGAGTTCATTATCTGTAAAGGAAAAGCAAAGCTATTATTTGGTATAGTAGGAAAAGCATAATGACCATGCAAAGTTGAATGAAGATGATTGACATTCAATATTCTTTTTAAACAAGTAAATCATTGGCCTTTCAACTTCCTCCTACAAGAGTACCTGAAAAAACAGTCATTTGCAGTCTACCTACAAGCTGAAAGGTCTGCATTTGCTGCATCTTTTCAGAACTGAGAAAATGTGTGTTTTAGCAGAAAGACAGATTTTACACAAAATTAATGCATTTTATCCATGACCATAATTAAATGAAGAAGTCAAATACTGGGCAAATATGACAGTCAACAAAAGAAAAAAGTAAACCAAAGCAGGCCTATTGACACATTTATTATATAATTTCTTGATGAATTTTTACTTTCTGCATAAAAGGTTGATGCAAAAATACAGCAACCTGAACAGATACTTAAGTTCAACTTATTAGTTGTAAGTACTGCAGACATGTTTACCTTACTTCTTTGATAGTTTTCATGTTTCTTAGATCTGTATGAATATCCTTGATCTACTCTTTACTATTTGAAGTACTGTTGGACCCCTTATTTTGTCGGTGCAGTTTTCAAGGACAATATATGCTATGTCAGAAGCTGATTTCCATTATGTCCTTGGATCATGATGACAATGTCTTATTGTGGCTAATGTGAACTATAGAAGTTGGAAAGCAAAACATACCTGGCACATCTTTGTCTGCCATTACTATATTCAGCTTATTTTCTAAATTTAGATAAATAAACAGTAACAGCATATCATTTGGTGAAATTTAATGAACTATAATGACATTCAGCTACTATCCAAGCTATTTGCAAAATTCTGTCTGCCTTGAATAATTTTGAAATATGTATAGGTTAAAAATTCCCAAACCACAGATATTAATCTATTCATCTTCTTTAAATAGAATATTCTTCCATGATGATTTTTGACAGAGGAAAAGGAAAACTACTAAATTTACAAATTATACTTTGAAAGTAGAAATATGAAATTAAGTATGTGGTAAAATCAGCATTTTTGTAAGTGTCAATCAGTGGTAAACAACAACATTTATACTAACCACTAATTGAGACACTATGGTACATTAACGGATACACTGAAACATCTTAATAACTTAGAAAGTTGCAAGAGATCATGTTTAAGTGCAAGGCTTAAAAACTAATTTGGATGAATTGCTAAAGTAGGTGAAGAAAGTACAACCCAAGTGTTAAAAATATCTATATAAGATATATAAGTTTGAGGAAAAGTATGGAACTTAAAAAAGCTAAACTAAATTTGCCACTAAGTGGAAGGAATGATAACTTCATGGTACAGTGATTTTGATAAGGTGATCACCATGAATGGAATGCTTATAGTATTTAAAATTCTAATAAAAATTGGCAAGGAAAGAGGTAAGGAGGAGATTTTACACTATATCTAACAGGATTATAAAGCAAGCAAGATAAAGTTGATAATAAAGTGTAGAAGTGAAAGGTTTTGGCAAAAGATGAAAGAAAAAACAAAACAAAAAAGAAATGGCGTAGTCGTCTGTTATAGGCCTTTCAGATTAGAGAAAGTATTAAGGGACAATTTTTAATTCAAATACTAAGTTCTTAAGAAAATTTCTGCCTCTTCTCTTAAAAAATCTGGGAATAAATGCTCCAAATATTTGTATGAAAACGGAAAAATATGTAAACCTATATAAAATGCTTATAAAATTTCAGGTAAATTTTGAATTAAAGCAAATAACAAATGGATATAAATATGGGTATATACAATACTATGCTGTCATGACTTCACTTATTGGCAGCTAAACAACAATAAATTTTCTGTATGTTTGTTATATCAAGCTAATAATGGTCGGATCTTGTGGTTTGCCCTTCAAAAGACACAACTGGTTACACTATTTAGAAGAAAATCTGTAGGAACCATATTCTAACATATTTAAAAGCTACTCATTTGGTCTCTTTTAAGAACTCCTTTAGGATTTGCTTATAAAGCATAATAAAACAGCAATTATTTTAAATTATGTTTTTATTCATATTCCATAGTTCTTAGGTAGGTAAATTTAATCATAGAGCAATGTTATTTGCTTTTGTCCTGGACCAATCTCTGCCTGTATAAAAGCAAACATTAAAGTTTCACTCATTTAGTGAATATTAAATCTACTTTTATATGGCACTATGTTGAACACATAAAAATAGATAAAACTGTAATAGCAATTAAGAATAAGCATTATTTCTATTAAAACAAAGAAAAATGAATACAGTAGAGTCAGCTCCAAAAAGGGCGGGATTGCAGAAAATTCCTTAATAGTAAATAATAGTAAATATAGTTTGTGTTTCCTTTGCTGGGAGGTTAATAACAGAAAGTCTGCTTACAAATAAGATTTGCTCCATTCTTCATTACTCTTAAAATACCTTCCCCTGCCATTCCTCTCAGAAAGATACTTTTTTCTTAAGCAGCATTTAACCGTACACCATGTTTAGAGATAGAGAATCAAATTTTAGTGGTTTTCAATCTAAATATCTGCACAACACTTTGGCCCAGTTTTCTTCTTACTGACTGGTTTGTTTTCTTCATAAACACAACTTATCTTCAATTGTATGACTTACTGGGTACGTAGCTTAAGATTAAATAGATAGATGATGGATAGAGATAGATAATTGAGAGCGTAAGTTAACAGCAGATTTTGGCTCTGAGGTTGACGGTGGAAAATGGCTGTAACTATTTTGGTAATGTAATAGTATTAAGTTTAGAGAAAAAAGAACCCCGAAATTTTTTTTTAAATTTTAAACCCAGATCTTTTAAAATGAAACATGGGTTTTTAAGGGCAGGAGGTCCTAATAATTAAATTCTGACAAGCAATCAACTTGATATCAAAAAGTAAAAATAGAATGAGAATAACAAATTTTAAAAATAAAGATTAGCCCATACTGAAAGACATGAGGCTTGGAGAATCAAAATAAAGCAGCCATACCCTACTTTGAGAGAGATGGTATAAAGATAATGGGTGCCTGAAATATAGGAACTACTTAGATCCTAAGTTTATTTTGCTCTACCCACTGAGGTAAAACATTTCCAAATTTGAAGGGGATTCAATACTTATGATTGAGGAGAGATTAAACACATTAACGATCATTAATACCTGTGTGTTGTGATTATGAGCGACTTTTTATTTTCTGTCTTGTGCTTGTTTACTACTCCACAAGGCACATATATGAAGATTGTCATTAAATACAGAAAATAAAAGCAAATATGAATATTAAATCAAACAATCAAACACATATTTTAATTTCCTATTATTTCTGTACCTTGGGAGGGTCACTAACCTTCTGAGGCTCAGATCACTGCTCTTTAATTTGATAATAAAATCTAACTACTGTGAGATTAATATATGTGATAAAGTTTTATAAACTCTATATTTAAAAATAATGTTAATCAATATTAAAGAAGCACCTAGCTATTTAAGTGTGTTTGACCATTTAACACCAGAAAAATTATATATTCATCTTTGTAAGTTGCGGATATGAACACCAAAGCTCACATTTATATTTTTTGAAAACTTTCCAAGAAGACATAAAACTGTACCAGTTTTTAAAAATAGGTAAATGGGGAATAAATCAATAAATAAAAATAATGCAATAACTGGGAAATTTCAAGAATAGTTTCCTTAAAATATCTGTAAACAATGAGGGCATTTTAGGGCACAAAGAAAGGGCATGGGCTTATTGAGAAGGAGTCACATGTAGCAACACCCACTTTCTATTTTTACTAATTTAGGCAGCTTTGAGATCATGAGAATGTCTCAGAAGCAGTTTATCTTGATTTTAGGTGAGCATTTGACAAAGGCTTTCATCGTTTCATAGTATGTAGAGAAAAACTGACTGGATAATAGTACATTTAGATGGATTTGTAGCTAATTAAACCAATGGACTTCCTGCATTGATTCATCAATGTCAACCTGAAGGGGACCTCAAATGTCCTGACACAAGCTTGTGTACTCAATCCTGTGAGGTTTAGCATATTTATCAGTGAAGGAATCTTCATGAAATGCACAGCTGAGATATAGCTGAGAGGGAAACCAACATCTTAGAACACTAACTGAATTTGAAGATGGAGATTCAAAATTTAGGAAAAAAAGATGTGTGAACAGATAAAATATAACATTGAGCAATAGATTATTTGAAAATTAAGTTCAGAGATCAATATGAAACCACCTATTGGGTTAAACCAACCACAAACTCAACACAACCTAACTGTGTGATGTGAGAGCAAATAAACTTATGCTAGGTTGCAACTGCAGAACCCCTGTGTTATGATCACAGCTGGTAGTCACACTGCTCTTTGCGATTTAGAGCATAGCAAATTAATTTCAGGCCTTATATTGAAGAAAGAATAAAAAAATAAAGAAAGAGAGAAACAGAGCACGCAGTCAAGAGCGTATATGAGCATGAACAGGATAGAAACCATAGATCTGACAGTGGCTTATGAAAAATAATTAGAAAAATGCACATATTTAACTCAAGGAAAAGATTTTTAGAAAATATGATAGCTAACTTCTAATATTTGAGAGCTATCATATAGAAGAGATGGTAAGACATACACAAAAATTATTATTCTGCTACCTTTTGAGTCTAAAGTTTTATGATTCTTATTTCTATAAAAAAGAAAACAGGCCGAGCAAAATGGCTCATGCCTGTAATCCCAGCACTTTGGGAGGCTGAGGTGGGAGAATTGCTTGAGGCCAGGAGTTTGAGACCAGCCTGGGCAACATAGTGAGACCCCCTCTGTACAGAAAATTAAAAAATCAGCCAGGCATGGCAGCAGATGCCTGTAGTCCCAGCTACTCAGAAGGCTGAGGTAGGGGGATCACTTGAGCCCAGGAGTTCTAAGCTGCAGTGAGCTATGATAGACCACTGCAGTCTAGCTTGGGTGACAGAGAGAGACTCTGTCTCACCAAAAAAAAAAAAAAAAAAAAGGAAAGAAAAACAGAAAAGAAAAGAAAAGAAAAAACCCAAATATTGCTAGTGGGCATTTATATATTGGATATAATGTGAAATTTGAACCTAAGTGCCCTTCAAGTCTCAGCAAAGATGATGAAATCCAATTTATATTTGGACTACAGTTGCTTTTTTAAAGTAAGCTGAGTGGCCATGATTCATCTATGGGAACTTCTCAATTCCAATTACGCACATAATTGTGCAAAAAATGCCCAGAAAAGGAAAAAAATGGGGAGGGCAAGAAGGATAAGGAATGCAGTATGTACAAGTCACAGTATTAATTATATCATACAATGAAACATGCAAAATAAGCTAAACACGTTCTTTGGCCCAGAAAGTTAACGATGATGGCATGAATTATGGTAAAATCCTGCAACTTCCTGGCACAAAATGATAATTCTAAGATTTATTTTAAAAAATAATGATAAAGTACTTTACCAAGATAAGTTCAGTGTACTTGGCGATGTGAAACAAGTAATTTATTACTTTCTAACCAGAATAATTTCTAATTCATTTAAGTTTGTGTGTCTTTCTACATGCACTCATTTTATGCATAATGGGAAGAAAACTCTCCTTTGACGCTTTTACTTAATAAATACATTCCAGAGTTATAGATGCAGAATCAACATTAAATTATGGTCAGATGGAAAAATGGACAAGATAACGGTATAATAAGCATGATATTTTATGATATAGATATGTCCAATTGTTTATCACATTGTTCAATGAACTAAAGGTTAAAAGTCTTCACTGAAAAAGTAAATTAACTCCTCTATGTTTGACCATCTAATATTGTTTTGTATAGAAGGGAAACTTCAGTATTAGTCCAGGCACCTAAGAAAATGGAAGACAATAAGTGTGCCTTCTGGTTCTTCTTTCAAAAGGGTCATACATTCCTACGTGAATAGCTATGGTCAATTAAATTTTGGCAAAAAATTTAAAACCCAACACTTGGCTTACCACGTTTTTTTTTTTCCCCCATTACCAGATGATAGGTTGTGTTTCTCATAGAGATTACTCAGTTCACCTGAGTTTTATTAAAGGCAACAAGGAATAAAAGCCACAGATGACCCATGATGGACATTGAAAGAAGAAGAAATAAACATTTACTTAGGTAAGTACCTGAGACTTTTGGGACACTAGTTAATGCAGCATATTATAGGAAATCTTAACTAATGCATATAGAAATGAGGAAAATAGATGCAATTAAAATATTTCATTGAGTTATGATTGACGTATAAAAGTGGCTCTTATTAAATGCGTACAACCTGATGAGTTTGGAAATAAGTATATATCCATGAAACCATCCCCACAATCTATGTCGTAAATATATCCATCACCTCCAAAAGTTTCCTTCTGCTCTATTTACTTATTATTATCGTTATTTGTGTGTGAGAGAGAGAGAAAAACAAGTAATAGAAGATCTACCCTCTTTGCAAATTTTTAAGTATACAATATGATATTGTTAACTATGGGCACTGTGCTGTATGGTAGATCTCTAGGACTTATCCATCTCACATAACTGAAACTTTGTACCCTTTGACTAATATGTCCCCATTCTCCTCTCCTCCCAGCCCCTGGCAAACACCATTCTACTCTCTGCTTCTATGAGTTGGACTGTTTTAGATTACTTATGTAAGTTGTACCATTTAGTGTTTGTTCTTCTGTGTTTGGCTTATTTCACTTAACATAATGTCCTCCAGAGTCATTCATGTCACAAATGGCATGATTTCCTTATTTTGCCTACCCTCAAAGCCCCTGATCTCTTCTTATCTCAGAAGCTAAGCAGGGTTGGGCGTGGTTAGTACTTGGATGGAACACTAGATTCTTTTAACCTCAGTAACTACTCCTGGAAGGAATTGACATGTATTGTCTCCATGGCTACATCTGCATAGCTATAAAGATAATAACCCCAACACAAGAATGGCCTTAATTCACCTTAGAAGTCATGTCAAACTTGGGGGTATTTGACGTTTCTATTTAGAGCCTTTATTGAATGGACAAAATCTACAATGAGAACACTAACTCAATGCAATTTAGCGGCCACAATGATCATGCCACCTAATTTGAGCTTATCTTGGAACTGAATTTTTAGAACATTTATTTTTCCTGTACAGCAGAATGTAGAAGACAAAGGAAATAGAAAAAAATATTCAATTGATTGTAAAACACTGGTAATCTGAGAGCCCTAATATTTTGCTTTTAGATACAGGAAAAAAATCCCATAATTTTATAAACTATATTGAATATTTATTTTAAATGAATCAACGAATCAAACAAAAACAATAGGATTGCTGATATTAAAAGATAAAATTAACCTCCTCTCGAATTAACAATTTATATGAAAACCAAATTCATCAAATTATACAATTATATACTTATTAATGTCCCATTAAAAATCACTAAGTCAAACATGCTCAAAAGAGAAGAGAATGAAAGATTAAAAACAAACCATAAAGCACCAAGAAGATAATAGAAACTTGTACTAGAAATAGTTGCAGCTAAGAAAAAGAAATCTTGCCAAAATATGACCACTAATTACTTTGCTTGTATTACGAAATTTAAAACACAATGTTTAGTAGGTACAATCAGTAACTCATAGCCAAAAGTTTTATATATATTTATTACTGTGAAAGTATATGTTTCATTATTGAGAACAAGTAAAGCAAAAGTTGTAGAAATCATTTGATCATGTATCTCATAGAAATATGGTACTTACAATAGTGCTACAAAAATCAATAATAAACTCCATTTCAATAAAGATATTTATTAATGATTTATGAACTAGTATAAAAAATGAACACATTGCTTAAATTTGCAAATTTTAAATGACTTGCTTTTATGAGTAAATACATATATTTTAACAGCAGTTAGAGAAAGGTATATAAACGGAAAAAAACCTATAATTTTTGCCATTATTATCAGGATCAGCAATGCAGAATTTCTTGGTGAGTTTTGGGAACTAATTTTGCAGGACATAAGTAATATTAAGCCTTTATCAACAATTCAGTTATACTATTTTAAATCCCACATACTGAATTATACTTTCCCTCATTCAAGTTATATGGCATTCTAAAATGAAAACAAATTACTACATGAAATCCCACCATGATAAATATCTTTGTATTTATCCTGTGGTTTTCCCTAGAATAAATTCTATTTTACAAAGAGTTACTCTAACACGATAGGAAGAACTAGGAAAAATTATAGCTCTATCTTTTTGCATAGCCCAGGAAGGACATGGTTCATACTGCATTACTTCATGTTGCATTTCCATGTAGTCAATATACTATAGAAATATTCACAAGGATCTCATTTATTGCACGTATGTATCCAGAAGATGCACCAGCAAAAAACAAAAACGCTTTACAATATTTCAATGTAGATTCTGTTTTGGGGTTTTTATTCTTGTCCATGTTTCTCAGTATCTCCAAGCCTCTAAAAAATGCAGACCTTTAGAGATTTGAAGCAGAAGTATTTCCTAAAGGAACAGTCCAATCTTGATTACCATTTTGCTTCATGGAAAAGAAGCTTTCTAGATCTATGTCTCCTCTCAACCTACCTTAACAAATTACTGTTCATCCGATTCTCATTGTGAGCTATGAGCTCTCCATTGATAGCTAAAATATTTCGTCTGATAAGCACTTCATAGTTTTGCTTTATTTTTTTTTCAGGCCACTTCAAAAGATTTGCATTTCATCTAGAAATCATCTTCACCAGATTGAATGGACCTCTAATTCTAAGCAACAATACTTGATAGGGTATGAAATAGTAAATACTATGGCTAAGTATGTTTTAGTTTCCCTTGAAATTGTTCTAAGTCAGAAAGCTTGAGGATATTTAGTAAGTTAGAGGAGGTTATTGCTACAGAAAGAATTTAGGCAAATAAAACCCCTCCATTCTTAGACATGAGGTATGATATTCCTTTCTGGGATTTACGTAAGTATAATTCCTGGCTAAAGTTAAAAAACCCATTTGCTTTTTAAAAATAAGTATACATAGTAGTTCAATGCAAACTTAGGCCACAAAAAGGAGTAAGGTTATCTTATTAAGAAATGTATGAAAATTGAATTATCAAGTAAAAAAACACCCTACAGAGTGCATAATTAATTTTATAGTTAGTAAGTAAAGTGAAACCTAGGCATGAATGCTATGGAGGACAACAACAACAACAAAAGTCATCTCTGGGAGGTGAGAATAGGCTAGGCAGAAATAAGACCCATTAAAATTTCCTACAAAATTGACCACAATACAGAGAAGAAATATAGATTTCTCAATGTGAGGGAAATGAGAGCAAATGAAACTTCAGGAAGGAACAATAAAAATGATTAAGGGTCTAAATGAAATGATTAATGGACAGAGATTAAAAGACAGTATCCACTTAACTTGGTAAAAAGACTAATGGGAAATTCAATCACTTGAAAGCATAAGTAAGGTACAAAAAAGGGGGGGAAAGGAGAAAATATTTTAGGTTAGTCGAGAGAAAATAACCAGAAATAATGGGATAAAATAGAGTATTGGAAATTTGTGAGTGACTATCATAGAAAAGGCAGCCTTGTTTGGTCTATTAGGCTGAAGAATCGTTTCCTAAGGGACATAGTAAAAAGCCCTTTTGCTTGAGCCATTTATGTAGACCAGACAAAGAAGTGGGTAATGGTATAGAAAACAATTCTATATTCACAAAATTATGGACATTATGATCTAATAGCTCCTACCCTGCCAGCACACACACAAAAAGTCTCTAATGCATATAATTCTTTGGCTTCCACCTTTTGTATTTTCTCTTTTTAGATAACCCTGAACAGGAAGTCTGAAAATGGACTTCTTCCACATACTACTTCAATGGCTTCTGTAATTCTATCATTCTTATTTATATATTATTTACTATATTAGTTTTTTTATAAATTAAGATGCCCTTAGCAAGAGAGATATTCAATTTTATGATGTCCAAATAAACTTTGTTCTACAATACAAAAATCATAATTACATATTTCATTGATCTGCAAACCAACTTAAAACTCAATAAAGATTACTTTTACCCTCCCTGGTTTGATCATATTTTTAAGATGTCTTAACATATAATAAAGTTGTAATTTATCTAGAATATAAACAACTGAAAAGTTTTAACAAATAAAATTATTTCCTTTGCATGTTGTCTCATGAAACTGGCAGTCCTAAAAATGATTCTGTGACATGTATTATATTTTCAGAATCATTTCATAAACCACCCTGTATATTTTGGTTTATTCTATTGTATTCAAACCGATTTTAAAAGGAAACCTATGCATTTGGTGAACATTAACCATTCCCTGTAAAACTTGATCATGTAGAGTAACATAGTCCCCAGAAGTCTTGAATAAATAAGAAATTTTTGTCTAAATAATATGACATTTTTTCATCATGAAGGTTTTTGTCTAGGAGTATGAAAGGATGTACCTGACATTATATATGGTGTAAAACAAAACTGGACTGCTACAAAAACACAAAAAAACAAACAAAAAAAACTGGTGATACTTTAGGGTTTTAAAGATGTATCTACATATTTTCTTATTTAATCTTCACCATTGCCCTTTAAGGAAACTCCTGGAATCCTACTCTTGGTTCTGCTGAAAACTATCAAATCTCAGGTAAGTGGTTTAATCTTATGAGTCTGTTTCTTCAGCTATCACGCATTTGGTTACATAAAGTTTAAGAATATCATGCAAATATAAAATCTGACTGAAAACAACAAATAGCATGGTTTTCAAGTAATGAAAGACCATTTTAAAAATTTATGTATCAAATTTTATCTTTTCAATTTGGTATTTAATCCTTTCTTTAATTCTGAAAAGATATGCAAAAAACTTAAAAAAATCCTCATTTATTCAACAAATTATTAACCCGTTACTAGATAATACTGTTTTTAATAGGTAAACAAACTGAAATTTATAATGGATATTAGGCAATTTCTATAAAAATACTTCTAATATTTTTTAAATCTATGTGAAATTTCAACCTTTAAAATGAATGAAATCAATATCTGTATTTGTTCCCATCAAGTACTGAAATCATGAGGGAATCAATGTCAATTATCCATCAAGCTTAGAGATATACATTCTTAAAGGGGGCAAAGTGATAGAGTTCATATTTTCACTCTCCTCTGCTTTTAGACCACTATATAATTTCCAGACATGGCACTTTAAAAGAAGTTTAATAATCTGGGATATTTCCAGAGAATAAGGAGAGCCAAAGGAGAGCAAAATACAATATGCTAATAATATTAAAGAAACTAGGGATTTTTATAATGCAAAAGTAAATTCAGATAATTTTTGACAGCCAACAAGATACTTTATGCCTCTACTGTGATCAATATTCTGGAGAAAATAACAGACCAGTACAAAGAGTTGTATAATAAAGCAAGATCACACTTATTCTCTCCCCCATCATGAGGTACACACAGTACAACGTTACTCACTACACACAAATCCAGTATGATAGTCATGTGCTAGTGAGAACCACATTTGTTTTTATTTTTAAACTAATATATCTATCTGAGAAAACAACTTATGCTTCCTGGCAGATTCATAAATTCATGAAGCTGCTCAATACTATGGTAGTCTCTGTGGATATGGCATCAAATAAACTTACAAATTTCCTTTTGTAATGGGTTTATCATTAGAAAACAATGAGACAGACATTAAGTAAGAAAACAAATAAATGGCAGAGTAATTACAGACCATGATAATTGGTATAAAAATACACAGATGGATAAGCAAGGGAAAAAGCCCACAGTATATAGAGTGGTCAGATAAGGACTCTGTGAAGGTGATATTTAAGTGACTATCATACACATAAAAATAAGTCAGCCCTATATACAACTAGAAAAGCAACCCAGTACAGGGAGGAGGAAGGGTGAATTTAGAAAGCCCAGTGGGGAAGAAAAATAGGCATAAGCACAGTAGAGGGCTGGGCTACGTGGAAGGATCTTCACAACAGGATGAGAAAGACAGCTGTGGTTATAATGGACAGAAACACACCTATTATTTCAATGGTAGAAGAAAACATGGAGGCAAGGTATGACTAAATGATTTCTGATATCTATGCTAAAGGTAGGAGAATAATGAATACTAAAATGTTATTAAATCTTAAAAAATTATCTCAGAAGTATATAAAACTTTTAAGGATCATTTTCTCCAACTTCCCACACTCATTTGAGGCTAGGATGAAAGTGGAGATACAGGGTAATTGCTTTTTTGGGCAGCTTTCAATACCCTGGGAATTCCTAGCTTCTTGGTCATGTAAGGTCAAGTGTGCTGTTGCATTCCTGTATAAGTTTAATAAGCTTTGCTTAGTAAAGGAAACTGAGATGGTTAATTCCATATGTCAACTTGGACTGGCTAATGAGGTGCCCAAATATTTGGTCAAACATTATTCTGGGAGTTTTCATGAGAGCATTTTTAGATGAGATTAACATTTGAATCTGCAGACTAAGTAAAGCAGATGGCCCCTTCTGATGTGAGTGGTCCTCATCCAATTGGTTGAAGGCCTGAGTAAAACAAAAAGGCTGATTCTCCCCAAAGTAAGAGAGAATTTCTCCTTCCTGATGGTCTTCAAGATGGCACATTGGATTTTTTGTGACTTTGGACTTAAATTAAAGCATTGGCTCTTCTCTGGTCTTGAGCCTGCTGGATTTCAGACTGGAATTGGTTCTCCTGGTTCTTAGGTCTTTAGATTTAGACTGAAACTATACTATTGCTTCTCATAAATCTCCAGCTTGCTGACTCACCCTTCAGATCTTGAAACTTGCCAGACTCCATAATCATGAGACAATTCCTTACAGTAAATCTCTCTCTCTCTGTCTCTGACTTTGAGAAAGAACGAGATGTCCTACTGATATGGGAGATATATATTTTTTCTATTGGTTCTGTACTAATACAGAAACTTTTAAATTAAAAAAGGAAAAATAGGATGACTGTATTATCTTTTTGCTGACCTGAATTTTCTCTAAAAGATAAAGGGGAATTATAACAAATTATTTATTTAATATTTAAATATGTGAAAGGCTACAACCTGTGTGAGTCTTGACCATTCATTCACTCATTCATCCACTTAATATTTATCGAGTTCTTCTTATGTGCCAGGAATTCTTCTAAGCAAAGGGAACGAAATATACAAAATGCCTTTCTTTGCTGAGCTTTATATTCTGGTGGAAGCAGTCAATAATAAGTTAAATATTGTATAGCTCTGACAGCTATTTTCAAATCTGATTTCAGATTCATTTTCCACCCTTTTATGCCCAACTCTGTATTTCAGGTAATTACTCTCTCCATGCTTCCTTAACCTCAGAT
Source organism: Daubentonia madagascariensis (assembly GCA_023783475.1). Lineage (NCBI taxonomy): Eukaryota > Metazoa > Chordata > Mammalia > Primates > Daubentoniidae > Daubentonia > Daubentonia madagascariensis. Next base: position 13,199,173 of record JAKFHU010001684.1, on the reverse strand, counting down.
TTCCAGGAAGATTTTCCCAATGGAAGGCACTTATGGAAGACTAGAAGTTATGTGGAGAGGAGGATGTAGAGTACTTCACTTCTCTTTATACTTTTGGAGGCTTCTTCAGCAGCAGCTGTGTCTCCTGCCTTCTCCAAGTCTGCAGCTCCTGCTTGGCAGCCCCTCAGAGAAATGCAAATTAAATGTAAATTAAAAACATAATGAGATACCATTTTGCATCCAGATTGACAAAAATTTAATAATCTGACAAAACCAAATGCTATCAGGGGTGAGAAGACGTACACCCTTTTGGTGGGAGAATTGGTAAAAACACTTTTGAAAACAAATTTTATAGACAAATTAAAGATAACCAGATTCAATGACTCCTCAGTTCCTAAAGATACACTTGCACATGTGAACCAAGAGAAATGCATAAAAATGTTTCTAACACTACTTATTTTTTTGGAATAGAAAAAAATGTGCAAACCACCCTTATAAACATTTAGAGAATAGATAAATGAATTTTGATTATATACATACAATGGAATATTCTATCAAACTATAAATAAATAAATTAGAGATTGTTGAATGGACATAATGTATTTTTTTAAAAAATGTACTTTGAGGAAAAACAATCACAGAATATATTAATATTATGTATATAAACATATAAATAGATTATATGTATACATGTGTATAGATACTATATGTATAGTATAATTCCATTCATATAATGACAAAATTTGTAAAACTAAATATTTTTCCATATATGCATGCAGAAATTATAAATTATTTATTTAATATAGAAAGGCAATCACAGAAAGCAAAACTTATGGTAGTGTTTTGGGAGGGTGGTTAGGGAAAAAGAAAAATTTGAGTATAAAAACTTAGGAGTCTTCAAAGTGATTGGTGATGTTTTCTCTCTGAAGTGGTGAGTATATAGCTGCTCAGTTTTTACTTTTCTTTTTCTTTTACTTATACTTGATCTAAATATTCTTTTCTATTTTTATATTTTTTATAGTTAAAGTAGAACTTGAAGCAAATGCACAGCTCTGTAAAACTACTATCAGTACTGTAACATTATACTTATTATTGATGATAACATCAATATTAAATAATACTACCTTGTACACATTTCAAAAATATAAGAAACATGTAGGCAATGTACAATTTAGATATACTAGAGGCTGACAAACCAGAGAAGCCACCCTAGCAGAGAAAATACTAAATACCATGGATATTTCTATATCTGTTATGTCATTCTCATAGAGAGTGATTATCATATAATAATCTTCACTTTTCCATTTAATTTTAAAATATATGTACATATGTGTGTATATATACCTACCAGTAATAATTAGAATGAGAATGGGTATCACAATCGTTATTTTTCTGTAAGAATTAATTTTCACAAACAGTTATAAATCCAAATAAAATATTTTCAATAGGTTTGAACCACACAGGGAATACATCAGTAAGATGGATCCAGTTGCATCATATATGTCTATTTTTACAATGCATTACATTCCTGGAAATCATACCTTAGGCTACACTATAACTATTAATTTATCTACTTGAAGACATTTTATATTAGTGACAAAATTATTGAATAAATATATAAGTCAATTTTGACTTAGATGACCTTTGGCAAATATTAATTTATTTGCTATGGATGCATGCATACTAACTGAAAGAATAGATACTCTCTGAAAAAAGACTCTTCTCCCTCTCTGAATGTAGAACTTCTCAATTCTATGTCATTTCCCCCAACCAAAGTGATTGTCATTAGAGTAAGAAATTTTTCCGAGTGTGCCAGAATGATGCAGGGTGGCACATGTTTTGATATTTCTACAGTAGACTCCACATAATATGTACAGTCACAATACAATTAAAAATAATATTAATAATATCAAATGCACATATAGTGCTGTTTCAAGCAATATTATAAGTACTTTAAACATAATAAATCATTTTATTCTTAAAACCGTAAGAGGTAGATGAAATTATAAACATTTTTTTTAATACAACTGAGGAAACTGTGGCACAGAGTAGTTACAAAGTTTTGTCGTTATTCACACAGCTCATAAGAATGATTTGAACCCAGGAATATGTTTTAAAAAGTTCTCATCTTCAGTCACTAAACCATTCATCCCCAAATGCATATAGAAATTAAGTTGCTAATCTGGGTCAAAACTGGAGCATATGCAAGGGTAAGCAGGATAAAAGATCTAACTTGGCAGAACCATTGAAGTTAGCTCTCTGGTAGGCTTACTTATGTATGGGAAGATAATGGGTCTGTGAAGGCAACTGGTGCAGTAGTGAAAATCAACAGGACAGGCTTAATGTAGGAAGAAAAAGACAGGTGGAGAGAAAGAGGGCTTCAGGTAAAAGGGACAAAGCAGAGTTAGGCAAGTCTCATTCAGTACCTTGGAAAGTTCCCTGGGAATGCACATCAACCTCTGTGCAACTATCTGCTAAAGCCTGTTACTTGAAAGGCCTCTGTCTGTAACCCATATTTTTCCAGACTTAGGTCTTTAGGGGAATTGGTAAAAGATTCTTTACCCTGACTCTGGCTTCCTGTAACTGTCAGGATTCAGTAAAGAAAACAGACAATTCTAGATATTTTAAGTAGAAAGGGATTTAATAAGGAAATTAGATATTTTTAAAAATCCATGGAAAGATTGGATGAGCAGGCTCTAGGCTAGGCCTGAAGGAATGCCTCCCAGAATCTTACAGAACGGATCCCCCAGTTGGCTACTACCTCTGAGACTACCACTGGAATGCTTGAATTCAAGAACATAGCACCATGGCTGTGGCCCAGGGAACAGAAGCTAAAATCAGGAAATGCTACTGTTACTTGACACCAAGGAAGCTGGAGACTAGATGCTAGTACACTGATGCAGAACATTCTCATGTCTGCATGACCTCAATTGCCAGGGTAAAAGAGCCCAAAATGGCGGGAAAGGTGGCCTTGGCTTAATTTCTGCTTTCCAAATCTCACATAAGTGCACCTAATTGGTGGAAGCCATTTCACACTGAGAACTTTAGCTGTAAAAGAGTCTGTGAAATGTGGTTTTTGGTTTTCCAGTCTTTGCAGCACAGAAGACATATTAGAAGGAAAAGGGAAAAAAGGTTGAGTGGACCAATCCACTACAACACTGTCTGCAATGGACTGTTTTTGTCCCCCCTTCCCAAATTCATATGTTGAAACCTTAATCCCAGTGTGATGGTGTTTGGAGGTGGAACCTTTGGGAGGTGATTAGGTCATAAGGGTGGAGCCCTCATGAATGGTATTAGTGCCTTATAAGAAGAGGCCAGAGAACTAGCTAACTTTCTTTCCACCATGTGAGGATATAACAAAAAGATATTCATCTGCAAAGCAGGAAGCAGATCCTCACCAGACACTGGATCTACCAGTGTCTTGATCTTGGACTCTTCAACCTCCAGACCTTGGGAAATAAATGTTTGTTGTTTTAGCCACTCAGTCTATTATATTTTGTTATAGCAGCCTGTCTTAGTCCATTTTGTGTTGTTATACCAGAATACCACAGATTGGGTAATTTATAAATAAAAGAAATTTATTTCTAACAGTTATGGAGGCTGGGAAGTCCAAGATTGAGGAGCTGCATCTAGCAAGGGCCTTTATACTGTGTCATCCCATGGTGCAAGGTGGCAGGGCAAGAGAGCTCAAGAGAGCAAGAAGGGGCTGAACTTGCTTTTATAATAAGCCCACTCTTGTGAGAACTAACCTGCTCCCATGATAGTGACATTAACCTATTCATGACAGCAGAGCCCTTATGACCTAATCACCAATTTAGACCTTACCTATTTAGGCCAACACTGTTGCACTGAGGATTATTTCTAACACATGAACACTGGGGGACATGTTCAAACCATAGCACAGTCCAAACTGACTAAGACACTGCCCTACCATATTTGTCAGTGAAGGCTCTCAAGATCCCCTTGTATTGGGCCTGCTACTTGGTACCATCTAAATTCTAAACTACAGTAAAACCTTATGATGATACTAATTCTGATAAAACACATTTTTTCATTTTGTGCTTGTTCTTTACCCATCTCCAGTTCTCAAATGGGGGCAGGCTAAGGTTTTTTATTTTCTTCAAGGGTGAGGTAGGCAGGGGAGGGATGGGATTAGGAATGATTACCTTGTCATCATCTGGACTTTCTCAGTTCAGTGTAAGATCTCCTCGATACAGTAAGTTTAACAAATCTTTACCTTTGTGCTTTTTGAGATAGTAGAGATTGACTGAATAATGTTGCTTTTTGTTAACTTTGCAATATTGTGATTCTGCATTTTATGTGATTAAAATTTTTGGACCCCACTTAAAAAAAAAGCCTTTTAGTTTTATATTTTGGGGTGGGGGTGGGGGAACAGTTTTCCTTCTTTGTGTTATCAATGTTGGTCTCTTAAAAATTTTTTCATTTTGAAAAATCTCAAGCCAAAGGGGTAGGTGTAAGTATGTGACAAAGATTTCCTCACCTGTGAAACATTTGAGAGTAACAGTCAGATGGTGCATAATTTTGACTTGTCCCATTACTGATAGTGTTCACTTTGATGACTTGATTAAGATATTGCCTGCCAGGCTTCTCAACGTTAAAGGTTCTTTTCTACCCTTTGCAATTACTGCAATTTTATGGGGAGGTAATTTGAAATTATGTCAGTAATTAGAGATGTAGAGGTGTATATGTACAAGTATGTCTCCATTATTCTTTGAGTTTCTGGGACAATAAGATGTGTTAGTCTGATTTTAGGGCCCTGCCCTAGCCCCCAAACCAGCCTTTTCTTCAAAATGTCATGGCTCCTATCATCACATAATGCATGCATAAGCATATGTATGTGTTTGTTTATTTCTTTGTGTATAAATATGTGTGTGTATGTGTGTGTGTGTATATATATATATATATATATAGAGAGAGAGAGAGAGAGAGAGAGAGAGGAGAAAACTATCCTCCTTTATGTAACAAATTTCCTATCACTTCTACTGCTCCCCTGCTCCATGCAGATGCCTTCCTCATCCTGCTAGCTGTCTGACCTCCTATGCTGGGCACAGTACCATGCTGGGACTCCAATACCTTGGATCTGGAGGCCCCAGAATTAATTGTTTTAAAGAGCAAATAATCTTATTAATTCTTTCAAAAAGCTTCACACTTGAGATTAGGTAGAAAAATGCCACTTCTTCTCTTCTGACTTGAATGCCCAAAATATTGTATAAAACCTTAGAGGGCATTTTAAACTTATCTAGGTTTCATTATCCTCCTGACTGTTAGGTTTTCCAGATTCTTAGAAGCACCAAACTTCCTGTTCTAGGATTGTGATCTTTCAACCTTTTGTAATTCTACTCTGCCAAGCTGAGAGAACATGTGCCTTCTTTTGTTGGATACAGATGGCTGACTTTGTAAGAAAGTATTCAGGAAAGGGCTGCAATCTTCCAATTACCAGATATAAAAATTCTTATGAATATAAGTCTTCCTAGATTTTTTAAAGCTACAGAGTCTTCTTCATTTCTCTCCTTAAATGTGTTAGTACGGACTGTGAAGAATCTCGTAGTCAAAATGTCAGGAAAGAAAACAGAAGCATGGACATCTAATGCACATCTTCCAGCATTAAGATATTTAATATTTAAAGGTCTTTTTTGTTGTTGTTTATTCAAAGGATGGAAAAGATCTAATGAAACATCAATGAGGTGGAGGTACGGAAATTATCTATCTTAATATTCTAGGCTCAGAATATTTCTTAGAATTTCAAAAAGTCATGTGTTTTTTATAAAATTATATTTTGATTCTTTACAATGTTCAGTTCATTATGACAGTTAGCAGCCCACACACATAGTAGTTATAAGAGAAGGGAGTAGAAATCATTATCAAGGCTTTACATGAAGACAGGCTTTTCACTGAGGGGCTGTGAGGTACATCACCTGATGAAAATGCAACTTAAGAGAAATGACAGAGGTCATACTTAATCTTTGCATCTCCAAGACCTAGTTTGACTGACACACCATAGTCACTCAAATGATGTGTGTTAAATGAATGTCCATAACAGGTATCGTATCACTAATGGGTATCTCTGGCATTTTTTGAAATGGGCCAGATTCATCAATACATGTATCACAGTAAATATGTGCATGAAATGTCTTCAGTCACAAAATTCAGTGGCATGGTCCAAAATGACCATGAACCTTTCTCCAGAAGCACTAGAAAATGCTAACTAAGGCACTTACAATGTGATGGGCTCCTAACCTCTAGATTGTGAGTGTGTGTAAGACCATGAACTACTTAGCACACATCCTCCAAGATTCATGGCCCCTAATGGCACAGAATATTGAAGTAGGCATATCTTGCGTAAATCACTATAGTTGGAAGGAAGTATGTGTCTCCATACTATGTCATAGCATTACTTCAGAAAATGGTTCAACTTGTGCATAAGCAAAGGCATATATCCCTTAGATAAATGCTATTTTTCTGGAACTAATGTATATTATTAAACTAATAATTTTAGCATAAAGCTAATCATAGATAAATTGCCATAGTTCGAACGGTATGAAGTTAGAAATAAAATCACCCTTAACCTGCTATTCTTCTCTTGATCATGCCCTAATTCCCATGTTCTCTAGTCTTGGTCTCTAGAGGTATCAGAAGATGTGTTTTCAACTTGTTTCTATATGGTAGAATATGGTTTCTAATGCTGAGGCTATATGTGGATATTCTGTTTTCAAGTGACTTTGGGTTTCTAAATAATTCTGGTTATCAAAAGGTGCTGCATAGAAATGAAATGTTTTAAGACTAAATTTTACTATGCCTTAAAAGTCTTGTTTTAGATAATCCCATTCTAATATGGTACATTATATATTTTCTCAGCATTTATAATGAAAGGAGAGAGTTTAACACAGCTTCATACTGACAAAATCTTCCTTTGGTAGAAGATAAATATGTTTTCTCCTTTAGTTGATAGGCAGGCAAATATAACAGGAATATGTACCATTATACCAATTTTTGAGTTTTTCTATTGAACTTCTTTCCAATGAATCATGTAGACTATTTAAGGTACGTGTGATTTTTACCCTAAATTCAGCTTGAATAATTGCATTAGGTGATCATCTATAGGTAAGCTTTTCATTCATTCATCCATCCATCCATTTATTCAACAGTAATTTATTGTCAGCCTTTGAAATTTTCCTAGTTTCTATTCAACCTCTAGTATAGACTGTTCAGAAACATTGGGAAAAGTTAAGAAGTTATATATACTAAAAACCATGGGTTTTAGTTCAAACATTTAATTATTTAAAAATGAACAGTTCTGAGAAAGAAATAGCAGCTTTATTACAATTGATCTCCTGAGCTGTCTTTGGATCTGGTCCCATTGCTCTCCTGGGAGAGAATTTTGGCCTGTGGCTCTGCTGAGTTACCAGAAACTGTGTTATGGATGTGAGGCTGTCATTTTGTTCTAGGGGCCGACTTTAAAGCCCAGAAGATTAACTTGAACCAGAATGAAAAATATAATTGAAGAACCTTAAAAGGACTTTTTAGAATTACCTGGGATTTAAAAAGTGATATTTCTAAACTTCATTTTTAGGGTTCAGGAGATCTTCAAATCTGCCTTCTCATGCCAGTGTTTCCTGGCTCTTATTTACATAAAAGTATTTTTAAAAAGAAATAAAATAAGGACAGAAAGAGAAAATAAAATAGATATATGGCAAAATTAATATTCCATGCAGAATTATAAATGTAAAGAAAACTATGAAAATTGTCCAGTTACAGCCTGAGCAATATAGTGGGACCCCGTCACTACAAAAAATAGAAAAATCAGCAGGGCATGATGGCACATGCCTATAGTCCCAGCTGCTTGGGAGGCTGAGGCAGAAGGATTGCTTGAGCACAGGAGTTTAAGTTGAAGTGAGCTATGATGACAACACTGCACTCTAGCCCAGGCAACAGAGTGAGACCTTGTCTCAAAAAAAAATTTTCTTTCAGTTAAAATTTTCACCTGAATGATACCATCTTAAAGTGACTAGCAAAAGCCCTGTGTCTCTCTTAAGATGCTTGGGATTATTTTTCTGGGAGACCACAGGAGATAGAATAAGAATATTACATTCCTATCAGAATTCTGAGATTTCTAAGATGTAGAAATGAATTTGTATCCTACCACTAATTAATTAAGTCTGTATGTTCAAACTGTGGTTTATCTCTGTGGGTGATAAATGTTCATGCCACAATTTATTCAGTGAATCACTTTAGATCTCTTGTCAAATCAAATGAGATGGAATTAATTGTCAAATGCTTCCAAAGAGTAGCTTCATGTAAATAGCACACTGGAAGCTCTTGGAAGACCACATTTGTTTTAGTAATTTTGAATATTAATGTGTTCTAGATATCAATACCTGCACCAGTGTATTCAGTTGAGAAAATAAAAAAAACACCATGATGCTTAGAGAAGCTTTATATTAGTTGTAATAGTTCTCTTGCCTCAGACTTCTGATTTCTCTTTCTGCACAACTCATGATAAGTTTTTATTTGCTTTAACCTCTTACATCCATGGTCTGAGGTTTCTTACTAATTGTACACTTTCAACTTCCCACACTCAATTTTCTCATTATCTCTGGTTATTTTGTTTTATCTCCTGACATTCTTCTATTCATTGCTTTGTCATGGCCCCAGTTCTCTTTGACTTGACTTAGAGGGCTGTTTTCATAATCCACAGATCACTGTAATAGGATTAATGTGTAAGCCATAACGGAGATGGACATGTTTACTTTACGGATTAATAATGAACATGTAATAACTGAGTCTATATAGTTCCCACTCAAAAATGATGATCAAGACTCCTTATAATTAAGAGAGTTATTATTTTCATACTACCTATGGACTATATAAACTGTTACCATTATGAATAATCATTATACTCTTTATAGTTATGAATAAAATTAAGAAAGCAAACTATAAGAGAAAATAATAGCTCTGAGCTAACCAATACATTTTTCATGGAATTTCAAAATAGATATTAAGGACAATGGCATTAAATGTTGAAGACTTTTCATGAAATAGACTTACATTTATCAAAAATCCCAAATAATAATTCATTTTTAGATGATGCATAGTTTGTTTTACAAAAGAATCACTCTTTCCTACAAAAAATAAAAATTTAATTATTACATTTATCTTAGATGTTATATAATTTAGTGCTGAAAATGTCCTAATGATGTAGGTATATAAAAAAGACTATAATTATTCTATAATTCTAAAACTATTTGCTTTACTTCTGCAGCAACAGCTGATATTTTCCAGGAAAACTAAAGGACACACTTTTTTGGATTTCTTCCAAAGCAGTACATTAAATGACCTCAATTGTGCTTAGAATTTCAATTTGAAACCTCTAAGCTTGGATGTGAATTCCAGTTTGAGGTTTTTGCAGAATTTCTACTGAGGGAAGATGTGTAGTAATACAAAATAAACAGCAGAAAAATAAGTCTTTAAAATGACATGTTTGAGGATAAGTAAAAATATAATAAAATCAAAAATGGATTTCACATAATTTGTAAAAGAAGGATAGATAAAATTAATATTACATATATAATTATATACAATTAATTTAAGATTACTTCTAACTGTAACACTTAATAAATAATCCCCTGTAATATTTAATTACATAAACATGTACAAAATATTGGATTGACTTTTTTGTTTCATCCTGGTGCTAGTATTTCTGTTGTGATATGGAAAATCATTTCACCTGATAATGAAGGAAAAGGCTGTCAATAAAATCCTTTTTCTTATTACAATTTTCTTACTTGTACATATTACTAAAATCCTATCCGTAAAAAAGCACCTACTTTTCCCACATGGATCCCTTGCAATTTTCCAGCAAACATTATATAGAAATTAATTTAAATAACATTTTATGGAGCATCTCCATTATTATTGTTGACAAAGTCAAGAGAAATGAACATTGGTTTGTACTATATCAGAACCCTTATGCCTTTTTAAATTGCAGTAATGAATGCAGTTAGAAGATGATATACATCCATGGAAAGAAAGTGACCTAGCCTTACAAATGGTGCAACAAACTGTCTTAGAAAAGTATACAAATCAATAGCTTTGAAGGGTCCATATAACAAAGTCTTGAAATCTTAGTAAATACATGGTGAAAGAATAAAGTAATGATTTTGAAAATGACTTTCATAATATTAAAATAATTAATCAGTTACCTCATGAAACATTTTAATTTGTCAAAACACAAAAAACTGGGATGAGTAGACTGAACCTCTTTTCATATTTTTGGGTATACAAAGGAGCTGTAAGCACTTCTCCTTGAAATGCTCACAATCTTACTAGAAAACAACACATTAGGTTAGAATGAAAAAACACTTTATTATTATATGTTAAATTTATATACTCTGTGCAATGACAATAGTTAAATTTTACTGGGTGCTTTACCATCTTTAATTATCATGACACTATGATGCAGGCATCTTCTCAGCCCTGATTATGTCTCTGGAAACTGCATCATAACATATTAATAAATTTGCCCTGATCATGGAGGTTTGAACTCATGTACAGTGACTACAGAATCTAAGCTTTCATGTGCTGTGCTACACTGCTTTAAAGAGAAGAGAAGTGATATCAGTACATGGTAGAAAGGTCAGGAAATGTTTCCTGCCATAAGTGGTTTAGGTCTCAAAAAAGAGTTTGGGTTTGGAAAGCATTTATAAGCCTGGAAAACCTGTGGCAAAAACCAAACTGTCAGAGTACATGATAAAATTGTTGGCAGAGATGGGTCTAGATTGAGTAGGATAAATTGGGTCAGAATTTTATTGATTTGCAAGGCAGTAACAAATTATAGATTTTACACTTTAGGAGGTGGGAAAATATTGACTATTTGGGAGATTTATATAAATTATCTATAAACATCTCTTGCACAAACCCTGCAGTCAATGTTAAAGAGTAGTCCAGAATAAATTATTGCAATAGCCTGTAAGGTACAATAATAAAGTATAAATGTGCACACCTAAATCAGTGGGGGTATGGCAAGGTTGCCAGAAGAGGTGAAATTTGAGTTTTGTTTTGAAGGATAAAAATTATGTTTTGGAAATATTCTTCTGACAATAATGGGCAGAATGAATAAAATAGAAGGAACTGATGTTGGGAAGAAAATATAAGAGACATTACGTTAATTATAAAAGAGATAACATGGGGTAGAGGTATGATAGATGCCAATTTATTTTAAGCATGATGGATTATTGGTCACACAAAGAGTTAGCCCTAAAGAATTATAGTTTTATATTAATATTATACATACATAAGAGGACTCTGAGACAGCTGATTTATTTGTGCTAACCATGATGCTAATAAGACCAGGGTTATGGAGTTACTCACTCTGTTCCATGATCTTGGAGTATAGGCCAATCAGAAATCTTACAAACCCTTCACAAAATGACAAACACAGATAATATAAATATCTCCATGAATTTCATGGCTATGATAGTCAACATTGAAATAAAATCTTCAAAAACATTTATTCAATTAAGAGTGTGCCAAGAGTATCATCACAGATTATAATGTACTAATGTCATAAAGAATTTACAAAGTACTTTGTTAGAATAAAATATTGTCTCAGCTTTCCAGGTAGTGGTGAATATTGGATCATATTTACAAGTGGTTTTATTTATCCATGTATACAGTATGTTCAGCAGTATTATCTATGTAAATCAGCATCCTTCACTACTTCTGCCTAAAAATGGCAATGATAAAAATAAAAGTAATAAAAATAATATCTATGTCTTAAATAATTTTGGAATTAGGATATAAACAAAAAGCTATAATTTATTTAGTACATAATACATTGTCATTATATGATTTTATTTTTACATCTTATGAGCTAGGAATTTTTATAAACCTATATTACAGATGAGAAAATTAAGATTCTTTTAATAGCTAATAAGTCTCTGAGCCAGAATTCAAAACTGGGTAAGACTACAAAGCCCTCTGAATTTGCTACCATTTATACTTCCTTCTGTATAAGCATTACTTATGACTCACATAGACTTTTAAAATGTTTGTCTACTCTAGCTGCCTAAAATAAGTGTTTTCAGTAATTGCAAAATGTCAAAAGTGAAAACATACAAAAACTTGCCCATGTAATTAAATCTCAAGCCACACTAGTTCCCACGGTCCCTTAGTGATACCCCTGAAATTTAAATTTTAAATTATAAATCTAAATGCCCCAAGTAAAAAGAGGAGGACCAGCTACCACCAAATCCAATCCAGTGAATGACGTAAGATCCATCCCATGATCCTGTCTGTGGACTTCTCTGTCACAGACTCCCAGCCTCTCTTTTCTTTTCTCTGGTCCTTAACACTGGGTCTAGCTCTTGAAATCACACGTGTACAGAGGGTGAAGTGAAACATCATGTGTCAACCTTTTGTCCTAGATCTTCACTCTGCTGTCATCAAAACTGGCTTCAATAATTCCCGACAGCAGGTACTTTCTCTGTGCATGATCTTTAAGAATCATGCCAAAGTGGGTAGAGGGTCCCAGAAAAAGATAGTATTTTCCTTTTGGTTAAGCTGTGTGTACTCCAAGCTCCAATTCATGGTTAAAAATTCTATAATTTTAAGAATGTTAGTGATGGTGACCCTATTGATGTTCAGGGAATTCAAAGAATCCTAAATTTCTCTCTGGAATTTCTCTTGCCTTAGCCTCTTGTTTTTTCCAGAATTGATCTTGCCTTCTGAAATTTTTGTCAATGATTTCAAATATTTACTATTAATTCATTTAAACAAGTGATAAGCATCTAATATATATATGAGGTCCAGTATTAGGCATTGGGGATGAAAAAAAATCTCATAAAAACAAAAAACAAAGGAATTCACTGCGCCGAGAGTCCATGGGATATTTACTGTCTTTGTGGCTTAGGGCCTAATAGTCTAGTAGGGGAGAGGGGAAAAGCAGACTGAAATTATATGGTATGTTTTCATCAACGTTTTACCCCAGATAGCACAGCTTCTGATGATGGGCAGGACATCAAGGAAAATAGTATTGGAGTAATGTGGGTGGATGACTGGTGACCAAAGTCTGCATTTTCATCATAAAATAAAATTTGTCTGCTATGTTCTGTAGCAATTTTTCAGGAGACATGATTTGACCTATAACATATTTAAATATAAATACTAATACATTAAGCAAATACCTCATCAATAGTTCTCTGTTGAAAGGAGTCCTATGACTTAGTTTTTCAGACAGAGCTTTTAGAGATCATAATTGTCCTGAATTTTCCAGCAGTCCTCACAGAAATAAAACTAATTTTAACTTTGTTCTAAAGGTATTGCTTTAAATGGGCTTCTGGCTAGCTACCAAAAGAAAGGTTTATTGATTCAATTTGCTGACTAATTGCTAACAAAGAGATTTTAGTATCATCTGCCTGATAAGTATGCTTATTTGTACTGGAAGAGCCAGTAGACATTTTCTTTAGCCTGGAACAAACTTTGGACCCAGGAAATATAAAATGGTGTGGGTTTTTTTCTTCTCATTGTTTCTATTCAGGTGAAATCTGGCTATCATTTAAAAAAAATGCAAGCTTGAGAGGAGAAAAGAAGTTGTAAAGCGGCTAATTGCTGGGTTAAGTGGTGAAAGATCTATTACTGGCTTTTTGTAGCTAGGGTGTTTGGAGGGTGGGCAGAATAGAAGAGTCTACAATATCCTGATTTTGGTATAAGATACCCTAATATTAGTGTTAGTTACCAACCCATTATTCATTAGGTGCCTGCATGAGGTTTCTCCTAAAGTCAGCAGAAAGGGTATTTCCAAAGTGGGAGGTTTCTAGGAATATTGTGGTTCAGAGAGAAAATATGCTGTGAATTCTTAATAGCAATGTACTGGTTGTCACACCAAGGGCAGCAGCAGCAGCAACAACAATGAATCATGTTTCTCCTCCTCTTCCCAGTGTGATGCTCCACCTCCTAAATATCAATAATGTGCACTTATCAATCACCTGCCATATTCTAGACATTGTAATATGTACTTGAATTATGAATTTGTTTATTTAATATTTCTCACACATATTTGAGGTAAATGTTAAAAGTCTCATTTTAGCAAGTGTGGAAAAAAGCCTTAGATAGGTAAAATAATTAGCCACATTCAACCAGCTAAAATGTGAAAGAAGTAGAATTCAAACTCAGGCATGTCTGTTTTCAAAGTCTGTGTCTTTTCCACTCTGTTGCATTATTTCAGATTTGCACAGGACAACATAAGAGAATGTTAACTATTGTAATTATTTGCTCCTGTTGTAATCATGATAATAGGTATACAAATATCTAGTTCTATCTCTTTCTTGAAAGAATAGCTTATTCCACACTATAGATTGCTTGAACAAAGAATAGATGTCTTACATTTATGTCCAAAAATTAGCAGTGTTTGTGAAATAAAAACTGGAGCACAAAAAGTATGGGTTCACAATTTGAATAATAAAATAAAATTTTACTTGAAAATATACAGGTGTCTTTTTGTTGTCTTTTTAAAATTACTTATCACTCTAGATGATCAAAAAATTAAATTGATAATAAGAAGAGAAAATATCAGAGCATCCATTGTATTTTGATAATAACCTACAGCTGTATGCAGAGAACATCGCTTGAAAGCTGCTCCACTTGTGATAGTGACAGATTAAGCATCTTTAGATAATAATCTAAAAAAGTACCCTTTGTATTTAGTCAGCACCTCAACTGCCGTTTGATTGTAACAGTTCCCTGAGCCAGATCCCAAGAGCCCCATGATACTTGGGCTCTTTGGAAGGACCAGCAGAAGATGAGGGCACCAATCCCAGGCTGTCTTTCATTTTCTGGCTGAGCTTGGATTAGGCACATTCATTTGGTCTCATATTCTTCAATTGTCAAATTACCCTAGTAGGATTGCTATGAGAATTAAATAAACTGATACATAAAAAGTGCTAAACATACTATCTCATATATACAGGCTTTTTAAATGCCTATATTTCAACCTAAATTTCAATTCCTTTTTAATGATATTTATTGGATTTTAATCTTTTTAATTATTTTTTTACTGTAAGAAAGATACTTTCAAATAAGATTAAAATTATTAAATAATGTCCTGAAATATGAAATATGGTACATTGATACAAAGCTAAATTATTACTTATTCTCTAGAAATTAATGAGTTAAGTATTTCAGCTAGTTCTGCCTTCTTTTTTTGTGTGGTTATTTTTCAATCTGATTTTGCCTGAATAACCACAGGAAACCCCATGTTAAGCAGTGACTCAGATACACTTTGCAATAATAGCTATATTAACTGACTTTTAATGCTATTTTACCTCCCAGGTGCTCTCCACGTGTCCCTCAGGTTTAATAAAGCTGAAAACATTTTATTTTATTGTCTCAAACTATTGATTATCTGTTTAATGTAATGTTGAGAACTCAGTTATATATTGCCTTTGCCACACTGATTAAATGAATTATCTTAAAGAAATAAGGGTTCTGGTTTAAATCAAAGAGCCCTAATACAGAATAAAATTGTTTCTTTCACACATTACTTGGGGCGCCATTAGAAGGCACACAAACTTTATTCTCAATCTTGAAAAGAAAAGAAATTTGATTGTTTCACAGCTGATTTAGTTATTCCTAGGAGCACTGGGTGACAATTTAGATTTCTACTTCTTTGCTTTATTGCCAACATTAGCTTATTTAAAGAAATAAATAACAGACTCACTGGCTTCAGAGAAAGGGAAACATAAGCAAGGAAAAAAATCCTTTGAATTTTAACCTCATTTAAAAAAAACTATTATAAACAAAATGGAACCTCTGAATAAGAGCAAGACAAAAATATGTTGCTATTTAAACCAATCCTAAGAGATTAGAGATTAATAAGGAAGCAGAAATGGCTGAAGTATTTAATGCAAAGAAGATGTGTATGAGTTGCTTCATCCATCTTGAGAATGTATTGCTTAGACATGTATTTGCTAATGGACTTGATTTCCTTGTAGGGATACACTAACACTGCAGAAAATACATGGGAGCTTTTTATTCCACTGACCACATAGCCCCTACCATGGACATTTTTTTTTTCAATGCCATTCCTTATCATAGGAAAAGTATCTACTGTGTTTAGGGAAAAGATTATCCTTTCTCACCCCAGAGTCTAAACATGTCATACAAATTGGATTGCCCTCTTTTTAAATATACGAACATGACTGACCACACCGATTGTCTAAGGAAAGAACATTTGAACTAAACCATCCCATTAAATTTTTGAATCCAGAGCTGGAGAAAGGAACTCGCTTCTCTCTGAAACGAAATCTGAGCCCAGGATTTCCAAAGACTGCTAATTTTAGCCTTCTGGAAGAAGCCATTCTGAGGTGGGAGAGGATGAATCAGAAATTCAAAGATTACAAAGACAATGGGCAGAGTGAAAGTCTGAAATATTTTAAATTCTTGACCTTCTCTACCTCATTGATACACTTTGTGATTATATGTGAGTAAAAAAATTCTCTTTTTTGCTTTAGCTAGTTCAAATTCAGGTTTTGTAACTTCCAACAAAAGATTACCAGTTTTGTCCCCAAAGAGACAAAGTTAGGACTGCGTAGTACAGCAACAAAGTATGATCTCCCAATACTTCATTTTGGAAGCAATATTTGAAAATATTATGAGCTGTATTTTTATTGTGACTCTTGCTATAGGAAAATATTTCTGCTGATTCATTGTGTCTTCAAACAAGGCTTCACAGGTATATTTTAATTATTTGTTTTTGCTATTATGGAGGCTGAAAAGAAACACTTCCATCATGAAAAAGTGAACTATAAATATACAACTTTATATAGTCATAAAATGAGCCAGTCCATGTTTCCCCATCAGACCTACTGATGCTGAGACTGATCATTTATACGATTTGATTCAAAGTTACACACTCAACAAATACTTTATTTAAGAAGCAAGACAGTTGCTAAATATGTCTGTAAAATACTACACAGAATTATTTTAATTACTCAAGTATTGTTACCATTTTCTCTTTTTTTCTTATCCTTAGTAAAAACATCATCTAGATCAGTGGTCTTAAAAAGAAATGCACAATCACATCTCACAGGGTAAGCAAGATAGTTACGGTTATATTTTATTGAATAAAATGTAAGTTAAGATTTCCAATATGGGTTAAAATTGGCTTCCTCACTTAGTCTGCATAATAAGTATACATGTGTCTTCTATGTTCAGGATTCATTTTAAGGAAAGACTGTGAATTCCAGAATGGTGAGAATTGATAGTGGTGCCCTGATTTACTCATTCACTGTCAGCACAGTGCAACGTATTGTATTTTTCTTATAATGCTTTAACTCTGTTTATAAATTATATTACCTAGTGTTGAGTAACTTAAAACTAAAAGTAGACATTTAGCTTTAAAAATTACTGCATAGAACAGGCAGTTAATACCAATAACAAAAGCACAAGCAAGCAACAATATATACACTTTTTAATGTAGTCCATGGAAGGACTATTCACAAAAAAGATAAATGTCCCAAATACTGACCCATAATGATAAAACAGAAAAAACTGAACCAGTAATGAATCACCAAAAATAACAGTTCAGATTATCAACAAATGCCACTCCTCCTTTCTGAGCAGGTAGTTTTCCTTTCCCACTGATGTTAAGCTTTGCCAC
Source organism: Daubentonia madagascariensis (assembly GCA_023783475.1). Classification (NCBI taxonomy): domain Eukaryota; kingdom Metazoa; phylum Chordata; class Mammalia; order Primates; family Daubentoniidae; genus Daubentonia; species Daubentonia madagascariensis. Next base: position 13,181,520 of record JAKFHU010001684.1, on the reverse strand, counting down.
ATCACTTCTGGTGCCCAATAGGATATTGGCAGAAACAACAATATATCAGTTCAGAGCCAAGACCTCAAAAAGTATCATGGTACTCTATAAATATATACAACTCTTATGTACCTATAATAATTAAAAATTTAAAAATTTTTAAAAGTGTCATTTATTCCTGTTTGTCCACGTGCAATATGGTGGTCACCATAAGAAGAAAATGTCTGGGTAACATCTTGGCCCAAGAAGAATGAAGCAATATGTGAAGCAGAGCTGGATGATCAAGAAGCCTGAACCTAGTCGGAAGTCTGCAGCCAAGCTCCACCCACCCACAGTCTGAATCAATGCTGTGAGCAAGAAAAATAAAGGATAATTGTTATAATCCACTGATTACGGTGTCTCATTATGCAGCATTTTGTGGCAATGGTTGACTGATAGAACAGGTTTCATACGTATATGATGCTTGTAGTGGTGTCACAGAGAAGGAGTAAAAAGTTCTTATGTACTACAAATTAAATTATTCTGAAGAACAGTTTATGCAACAAAAATCATAAAGATGTGATGACATTTTGTTCCTGAAATTCCTCTTCTAAAAATTTTTCTAAAGAAATTATGATATAGACAAAGATATAGTTTCAATGATACACACTGAAACTTGCTTTTTAGTCATAGACAAACAGCGATTTTTATGAATTGGCAATAAAAATTATTTTGTATCTATGCAGCCATTGAGAGAAAGTTATATAATAAAAACACATTTCCAAATGTGGAAATACAATTTAAAATGTTTTATTCATTCAGATTTAACATTTTGAATTTTTCCTACCATATTGGTTACTTTCAATAAATATTAGCAATAATGCACTTGTCATTAATGTCTAAATCTTTTGTACATAGTGTAATTTTCTTTTTAATTGAGAAATTATTTTGACTATAGCTACCATCAGTGTATGTATTTGATTTTAATTTTTGTAATTAATATTTTCATGATTTAGAATTATATTTAAACTTAGCTGGTAAGTAAGTTTTAATCTCTTAGTTTTAATATCTTTTGGACACAAAAGATATTTAGGGACATTCCTTTTTTTAAATTTCTAAGTAGTTAAACTTGTTGGTCTTATTTTTATTAGAAAAATGTAACTAAGACAGAAAATAATAAAAAGTATTTATTAGATGCCTATGCTAGGCACTCTTTTAAGCTTCATTTATCTGAAAATCAATTTGACACTCCTAAAATTCCTGTGAAGTATGTACTATTATCATCTCCATTTATCAAATGGAAAAAAGTGAACTAAATATCAGAGATGTAAAAAGGCATATAACTAGTAGGTGGAGGAAATGCACCTTGAAACCGGGCTGTCGTAATTTGAAGCCCATGCTTATAATTCTCTGCCTGTTCCCAGCCCTGTTTTCACAAAGGCCTGAAGATAGAGCAGATGGCTTAGGGACCAAAGTCAATGTGGGAATGAGACTCAATGGGCGGTTACAGCTAGGGGACCAGCAGCTCACTTATTGTTTCATGTGCCTCATTCCTGGTCACTTTTTCAGTTCATCTACCTTCTCCCCTGGTTGACTCTTATAATTGTCATCCCTAGCTTATCAGTCTTTGTAGCACTTTTGCTTGTTTTTTTATGCTTTATTTATTTATTTATTTAATTTTAGAGACAGAGTCTTACTTGGTCGCCCCAGCTAGAGTATAGTGGTGTGATCATAGCTCACGGCAACCTCCAACTCCCCGGCTCAAGTGAACCTCTTGCCTCAGCCTCCCGAGGAGCTGGGACTACAGGCATGCACCACGACGCCCGGCTAATTTTTCTATTTTTAGTAGAGATGGGGTCTCGCTTTTGCTCAGGCTGGTTTTGAACTCCTGAGCTCAAGCGATCCTCCCACCTCAGCCTCCCAGAGTGCTAGGGTTACAGGCGTGAGCCACCGTACTCGGCCTTGTTTTCTGTGGCCTTGTTTTCTGTTTTATTCATGAGAAGTACATTAAAAGTAGTCACTTCATTTTTTTAGATCAGTACTGTCATTTGCCAACTAAAAAGTTCCGGCTCAAGATTTCTAAGGTAATGTTCGATATTTGGTAAAACATAAAATTGTGATAACTACAAGATAACACAGAATGTCTCTTTCTTATTTATTTTTACAGACACTTTCAAAAGCGTAGAGCCCGTATCAGCATTAAGCCTGATTCCTCCTTATGCTGTTCACATTCTCCCTCTTGCCTCTCCTCTTCTCTTTTTAAAATCTGATTCAATTTTAGCAGTTACCTCATCAACCATTTATTAATTTCTTCATGGCCACTATTTTATTCCTTATTATCTATTCTTCCCCACTCTTTGTTCACCCATGCTTTTCTTCTCCTGTGTTTTATATTCTCTCTTTTTATGTTCAACTGATATTACAGACACTCAGTAATTACAGGTTGTATGACAAGCTGTCATGGCGCAAACTTTCAATACTTATCAGAATGAAGATTATCTCAGTTTTCTTTTTATTCTAGTGGCCGCTTATACATTACCTATTTCTTGAATGAATTCTAGGTATATGCTTCTTTAGCAACTCTTATTCTGGTTATTTTTGAAAATAACATTTGGTCGGGAGCACTATAACTAGTTACTAAGATAGAAAAGCCTTTTAAACATTGCAGTTGAGGGTTATCAGTCCACTTACTTCAATAAAAAGATTCTAATACATTATTTGCCGTTGGAATAATTACTAATTTCATTTCCCAAACTTTGGTCTGAAACAGTCTTGTTGTAAAGAGTATGAATGACATTTTATAGAAAAAAGGTTTAGGAAATTGTTGCTAAATATGGTGGTTTCCTTTCTTAGGCCTTCTTAGTTTTTCATTATGTTAATATTTAAATTTACTCAGTATGAATTTCTGTTATCACATAGTACTCAATTATATATATTGGTATGCTGATGTTTTTTAGGACACAGTTTGAGACATAAAACTATCTTATCTTCATAAACTATTCTATAGTATCTTAAAGTTGTGTGGAATCAAAGAAATATTATCTTTAAGTCTACACAGATCAAAAATTACTACTTTTATAAAATTTGACACAAGCAATTGGGAAGCTTTTATTTGTTGCCTACTGTGCTTGTCATACTGTGCTAGAGAAAGTGGAGCCTAAAACACAAATAAAACACATTTTAAAAAACTTTTTAAAATTTTCATTTTTTTTTTTTTTATAAGACAAGGTCTCACTATGTTGCCCAACCTGGTCTCGAACTCCTAGCCTCAAGTAATCCTCTCACCATAGTCACTGCTCCTGGCCAAAATACATTTTAAAAAGAACAAGATATGGGTCTTGTTTCCAGGAAGCTTATGCATTAAACCCATATATCTAATGTGTCTAATTTATGATGTAACATAATTGTTTTAAAGCTATATATAATAATATAATATATATATAATATAATTTGGACCAAATATAATAATTATTTGGTCCAAAATATGCTGGTTTTAGCATTGCCTAATTTGCCATTGAAAGTGCTAAATTTATACGACAACTGAAACAAATCTTGCCTGATATATTTGATGGTGTTGTAATAGAAATTTATTTTTTGGTTGGCTGATTCTTTGTGTTTCTTAATGCATACTTAACAGTGTCTCATAGTAATTTAATAGAGCAGAACAGGTTACTAAACTATTTAAACTAAAAATAGTAAACATGGATTATAAGAAAATATTAGTTGCTTTAAAAAAGATAAAAAAATGAGAGAAGGGACAAAAAGATGCTGTTATTTAAAAGCATTTATAAATTTAACTAATTTTTAAAATCTTGCTCCATCTGAGTTTCCTAGATGGGCCAGCTTTTTAAAATAACTGCTGGTTCAATTTCACTGGTGATATCTCTACAGCAGAGAAGAAAAATTCACACAATTGTAAAGATATAATAACCACCAGGTACATATAAATATCTGAATGATTGTATGACAGGGATTAACATTCTTAATAGTTAAATGAAATGATACTATAACTAACTCTGATTAATAGGATGTTAATGGGTCCAATGGCTGGGTTGTGATGGAGTAATTTTTTACGGCTTATTTAAATCTGCATAAGCTTCATAAAGAATAAAGACAAAATATAAACCAAAGTCAAGAAAACATTGTTAAATGGTAAATATATTTACTCCAAGTTAAAGAAAAGAACAGTGCAGAGTAAAAGTGGATAAGTTCATTTAACAAGTGACATTACCCAGATGGTGGAATAAGAAGCCCTAGACTCTCCTTCTACACCTATGGGCACACCAGTTTAACAGAAAAACATGGATCAATTCCCTTTGTGAGAAATCCAGAAGCTAGTTAAGAGACTCCTGCACCCCAGGCAAATGTGAAACCAGTGATAGCAAACCAGCGGGAAACACAGAGAAATCCTCTTGCTGAAATTCCCACCACCAGTACACTACCATATACTCAGGTTGAAGCCCTGACTCCTAGATTTTCCCTAAGTAGCACAGGAGTTGGACTGAATATCTAATGCCCCAATAGACTGCTATAGTTATAAAGTATTTTATGTAAGCTCCATGGTAATCACAAAAAAATATGTACAGAAGTTGCACAAAACAAAAAGAGAAAAAAATCAAATTATCTTGGTAAAAAACAAAACAAAACAATGAAACACCAAAAAAAAAAAAAAAAAGACAGCAAGAGAGGAAAAGAGGAACAAAAGAACTACAAGAGAAACAGAAAACCATTAACAAAATGGCAATAGGAAAGTCTTTCCAATCACTAGTACTTTTAAGTGGACATGGATTAAACTCCCCAATCAAAAGACATAGAGTGGCCGAATGGATAAAAAACCAAAATCCAAATATATGTTGTATACAAGAGAATCACTTTAGATACAAGGACACACATAGGCTGAAAGGAAGGTGATGGAAAAAGATATTCCATGGCAATTGTAACTGAAAGAGAGCAAGGGTGGCTATACTCATATGAGACAAAATAAACTTTATGTCAAAAACTGTCACAAGAGACGAAGACACAAGAGTGGGTCAAATATATCCACTCTTCCCACTTCTATTTAACATGATACTGGAAGTCCTAGCCAGAGCAATTAAGCAATAAATAAATAAATAAAGACATCCAGATCAGAAAAGAAGTAAAATTGTTCCTGTTTCCAGATGACATGATCTTATATATAGAAAACTCTACAGACTACACAAGCACACACACAAACTAACAGTTAAAAGCTAATAAATGAGTTCAGTAAATTGGAAGGATAAAAATGAACATATACAAATCAGTTCACCCCAAGATAAGAGATACTCAGGCTGCACCAGTCACCTATTCTTAGATTGTCTCCTGAGGGATTGTCCTGGCAAAGTACCCCAGCTGCCCCATCCTACCCCATTATTCCAGGCATCCCTGTCCTCCCAGGGGCCACCTAATAGACTAACTGTCAGGTTATCTGTTGACTGGTCAGTAGCAACAAGCTCCTTAGTGAAGAGGTTCCCAGGCCAGGGTCCCAATTTTGGATACTGGCTTCCCCAGGTCCAGATGCTCCTTTTAGATGTTAATATTCCAGTGTGACTAGCGCCTGTTTTATGTTACTACCTCAGTTCCTTTCTGAGGAAGTACAAAGAGCCTGGGACTCCGAGTATGACAACACGGTTCCAGACCTGGTCCTCCTGTTAGCCAGCTGTGGGGCGCTGGGGACTAACGGCTCAGGAGCCCAATTTTCTTATTCACAACGTGATTGGATTAAAGTTTGTCCTAAGGTTGCTTCTAGTTCTAAGTATTCTACGACCTTGCTACTCAAAGCGATGTCCACCAGCAGCATCAGCATCACTTGGGATCTTTTTAGAAATGCTGAATCTTAGGCTGGCCCCAGAACTCCAAAAGTAGAATCTACATTTCACCAAGACCCTTAGAGGATTCCTACACAGTTCAAGGTTTAGGAGACCACTGATTTAAAAACGCTGGCCTGAATTTCCCCTCCTTCTGGAAAAGGAAGATAAGAGCTGCTTCTACCTAGGAGATTAATGCCACCCAGAGAGGGAGGAAGGATAGTTTTTTGAAGAGGGTTTGTTCAACCCATACCACCTAAGTAAGCTCTAAACCAGATTCTTTCTCTTCTTCCTTCCTACCTTCCTTTCTTTGTCTGTATTCCGTACTTCCCTTCTTTTCTTTCTTCCTTCTTTCCCTGTCCACTAGGAAAATGCAGAAGAAAAAAGAAAGATACTACCATTTTCCAGCAAAAGAATTACTCTGTTCCTGTTTCCCCAGGGGCCTTGTCCCCTCTGGATGAGCACTGCGTGTGTGGCCTGAGAGCAGCAGCCCCCAGTAGAGCAGGGAGAAGAGGCCCTGGAAGTGGGAGGGAGAGAAGCCCCAAGAGGAGCAAGCGCTGCTGGGGCTCTGCAGGGAGCTGGCCCCACTGAGCATACTTCTAAAAACAAACATTCTGGATCACTTTTCCTCTATTCTCGCCAAAATTTTCCTTCTGGGAATGGGGCCACAGGACTCTCTGTTGCCCCCACCATTAGGCAGCCACAAGGGAGATACAGAGACCAAAGCTACCCCCTGCTGCAAGCTGCTGGTATGCCCAGTTCCTGATGAAAGATTAATGTTCACTTGTCTTATGAGAAGTCAAAAATTAACACAGGAGTGTTCCCAGTCTGCTCCCTATCTGCAGAAAAGGATTCTGGCTTCTCCTGCTTAGTGTTTTCCCTCTCTACACCCTTTCAAGGAGGCCTCTTCCATCGCCAGATGGGTCTTTTGGCCCGTGGATGTGTCAGGAAAAAGAAAACGGAAAAGAGTTCCAAGGTCTAGTGATTATGAACGAAGGTGTCTCTTTAGGTGAGTTTTAAGGAGAGAGAATGATTTGAGGGTTGTTGATGGGAGAGAAAAAATTGATAAAGTGTCTTTATAAACTAGTGGTTCTCAAAGTATGGTCCTGAGCCCAGTAGCATCAGCATGGTTTGGGAACTTGCAAATTCTCGGGTCCCACCCTAGACCTACTGAATAACATGCCATCCAGGTAAAGATTCTGATGCCTGCTAAAGTTTGAAAACTTTCGTTATAAACTATTATTTAGAACAGTGAATGAAAAGTGGAGGTAAAAATTTGAGTTCTTGTGAAACAACTGCACTCTTTCTGTGGCCACACGCTTTGGCCCTAAGACTGGAAGCTGTGGATCACTGACACGATAGAGTTGCACTTTTCCTACTGGTACTCCTTACACGGAAGAGTGGTTGGTCTGATGCCATGGATCTTCATTCTGAGATTCTGACTTCCTCCTATGCAGAATCCCTGAGGAGGCCAGCACCGCTGCTTGGAAAATATATCACAGGATGCATATAAAGTGAAAGGACCAGTCTTTCATCCTTGGGGTCTGTGCTTAAGAACTGATGCTCTAAAGGCCCTGTTTTCATGCATATTTAACTTTTTCTCCAGATTGTAATCCTACCTAAAATTTTACCTAGAACTGGGCAGAGGCTGGAGGGTAGGAGAGAAAACAAATGTTCTTGTGATCCAAGTTTTCTTAGATCCCACTAGGCTATAAATACAGAGAAGTTTCAGTACTACTAACCCAGACATTTCACTGTTTTTGCTCCACCTTCTTCAGAGAGGGCCTCAGCACCTCAAGTCTCCTTCCAGTGTCTCATGTGATGCTCATAAATCAGGTTGACAATTACTACATATCACCTATCCCACATAGGATACCTTTTACTACACATCCCCTACCCAATAAGTTCAGACTCATATGGAACACAGACATGTAAATAGGCTATTATATAGGCTATTATACTACAAAGTGGTTTCTTTAAACCGGTTTTTTAAAAAATAAATCAATAAATAAAAGGAAGACATATGCATGGTTTAAAAAATGAATATAATGGAAGTATATGAAACAAAAGTAACACTGCCTTCTCTCACTCTTGACTTCCTATTTCCCAATTTTTTTGATAATCTTTATAGAAAATATTTATGCATACTAGTATGTATATACTGTTTTATTCATACAAATGGGACCACTTAATGCATACCATTCTGCACTTTGCTTTTCTCGCTTGATAGCTTGGAAATAGTTTAGCAAAAATTTTTATGGCTCCATAATACTCCATCATGAGGATGTGCTCTAATTGGAATAATCAACCCCCGATTATAAACCTCTCCCCTTTTTCCCTTCCACAAAGAATGTTGCAATGAACATTCTTGCATGTATAATCTGATGTACTTCTGTGAGTGTATCTGTGATTAAACTCTTGCCCATGAATCAAAGGGTATATGCCTTTACATTATGATTGATATTGCCAAAATGCACAACTAAAATATTATCCCCAGTTATCTGCACATTGACTTTGAACGAGTCATTCATTCATTTCCTCATTAATGCAATACTGAGTACAGCCAGCCCTCCCTATCCATGGGGTTTCACATGCACAGATCCAGCCAACCTTAGATGAAAAATATTAAAAAAGAAAACAATACAATGATAAAAATAATACAATTAAAATACAGTGTAACAATTATTTACATAGCACTAACATTGTGTTAGGTATTATAAGTAATCTAGATATGATTTAAAGTATACAGGAGGATAGGTTATCCACAAATACTATGCCATTTTATATCAAGGACTTGAGCCTCTGTGGATTTTGGTATTCATGAGGGTCCTGGAACCAATCCCCCGCAGATACCAAGGAACGATTGTATTATGAAACTTAGTGCATTTTTGCCAATCTAACAGGAAAGAAATGGTACCTTGTTGTTTGGATTTGCATGTCTTTAATTTGAGGAAAGTTGAACGTCTTTTCATACATGTATTGGATATTGGCATTTGTTTTCCTGAGAACTGCCTTTCATATCCTTTGCTCATTTTTTCAGTTGGCCTGTTCACATTTATTCTTACTGATTTGTATGAGCTCTTTGTAAAATAAGGAAATTATCTCATTGTCTCTTACATATGTTGCAAGTATCATGTACCACTTTATCATTTGTCTCTTGACTTTGTGGAATTTGCTTCCATAAAGACATTTTAATTTAAAAAATCAATTTACCCCATTTATAATAGCACCAAAAAGGTTAAAATACTTTGGAATAAACTTAAGTAGGATGCAAAAGGCTTATACACTAAAAACTAAAAAACATTTACCCCAATTACTTTGATTTGATTATTACACATAGTATGCCAGGATCAAAACATCACATATACCCTGTAAATATATACAACTATTATGTAACTGTAATAATAATAATAATTTTTTAAAAATTAAAAAATACACAATAAAAAAAACCTAAACAACACTGATGAAAGGAAATTAGAGACAACTCAAAAAAAGGAAACACATCTTGTGTTCATGAATTGGAAGAATTAATATTGTCAAAATTTCCATATTACCCAAAGTGATCTGCAGATTCAATGCAATCCCTATCAAAATCTCAATGGCACTTTTTACAGTAATAGAAAAAACAATCCTAAAATTCACATGGGACCAAAAAAACCCAAAATAGCCAAAGCAATCTTGAAAAAGATGAACAAAGCTGGATACATCACCCTTAATGATTTCAATATATATTACAAAGCTATAGTAACTAAAATAGTATGATACTGGCATATAGACCAATGGAATAGACTAGACAGCCCAGAAATAAACCCACACATTTATGGTCATCTGATCTTTTACAAGAGTACCAAGAATACAGAATAGAGAAAGGATAGTCTCTTCTACAAATGGTGTTAGGAAAACTGAATATCCATATGGAAAGAATGAAAGTGGACCCTATACATTATACACTAAAACATAGGCGAAAAGCTTCATGACATTGGAACTGACAACGATTTCATAGATATGACACCAAAAACAAAGGCAAGAAAAATAAAAAATAGATAAGTTGGACTACATCAAACTAAAAAGCTTCAGCACAACAAAGGAAACAATCAGTAGAGTGAAAAGTTAACCTATAGAATGGATAGAAATATTTGTGAATCATATATCTGATAAGGGGTTAATTTTCAAAATATACAAGGAATTCCTGCAACCCTAGAGCAAAATGGGCTAAGGATTTGAATAGACTTTTCTCCAAATAAGACATACAAATGTCCAGCAGATTATGAAAATACACTTAATATCACTAATCATCAGTAAAAAACCAATCAGAACCATAATGAGATATCACCTCATCTGTTAGGATGGCTATTATCAAAAACTGAGAAGATAAGAAATGTTAGCTAGGATGTGGAGAAAAGCGAACTCTCATACAATGTTGGTGGAAATACAAAATGGTGTAGCCACTATAGAAAACAGTGCAGTGGTTCCTTAAAAAATTAAAAATAAAACCACTGCATAATCCAACTATCCCATTTCTGGGTATTTACTTAAAGAATTGAAACTGGGTTCTTAAAGATATGTTAGAATTCCCATGTTAATTGCAGTAATATTCACAAGGGCCAAAATGTGGAAACAATCTAAATGTCCATCAATGGATGAATGAATTAAAAAAATATGATATATACATACAATAGGTGGAGGACTTTATGCTAAGTGAAATAAGCCACTCACAGAAGGACATCTATGCTGTGATTTCACTTTATGAGACATCTAAAGTAGTCTAACTCACAGAAGTAAAGAACAGAATGGTGGGTTCTAGGTGCTGGGGGGAAGGGGAAATGGTAAACTGCTAATCAGAGGGTATAAAATTTCAATTGTACACTTAAAAATCTGTTACAGGGATAGATCTCATGTTATTGTTCTTACCACAATAAAATTAAACAAACAAACAAAAAGACCAAAGAGACAGAGGACACACTCGCCAGTTTCTGTGCAAGTCTATCTACCTGGGGTGGTGGTGGTAAGGGATAAAATGTTTCACCCTAACCAAATATAAACAATATATTTAAAAAAATTTTTCTGAATCTATTTTTCAAGGAACCATTAAGTCCTTAAGACCAAAAAGTATTTTTAATCTTCCTATATTTATATAATGATTAGAAAAGGCAGTGACAGATCTGGATGCTAAAATCTCTTATATTACAGGCAATGGAGACCAAATAAGAAGGACAGCTGTTGTCATCTTGAAGACCTGAGATGAAGGAGTCATGCTTTCTACATTTAGGAGCTTCCAGGACTTGTGATGTTCTGGTGCTTCAGGTGCAGATATTGGCAGAAATGTTGTGGATAAAAGCCCTTGTGTCCATCCTGATCTAACAAAACAATCAAAATAAGAGTCAGGAGCCACCTATTCTAATGTCACATGTGCAGGTATCATTTGATACCCTGCCCAACATCTCTGAGCTGAATCTGAGTGACATACCTTCTTTATCCCCTAACACCTACTTTGGTTGATATTGCGTAAAATGCTGTAGATGAAGAAGCGACCTCTGCCTGGGTCAGGAGTGACACATGCCATCTAAGACACACCTGGAAGAGCAGCCTTTTGTTGTGCTGAAAATGACTTGCTCAACTTAAACAGGCCAAGGAAAATTCACTCTTGAAGAAGCCAGGTGCTAAACCAAATCTAAGTAAGAGCTGCAGGAGGAACTGAGCCGCCTACACAGCCAGCTTATTAAGGGAATGGCAGCCAAGGAGTTCAAATGTTTCCTCTCCCTTATTTTGGATCCCATTTTTACTCTATAACATTATGATTAATAACATCATAGAAGAGACCTACATAGTGGTGCCTGAGTTTCTACCAGTCCCTGTTCTTTCATCTGCCAAACCTGCTGAACTTTGGGGATATGATGGGTTTCCTAAAGAACTTTTATCAGATGAAATAGAGTCAAAGGCTAAAGTGGAGTTTATGGAGAAGGAAAAAACCCCAAAAACCTACCAACCTCAACCTCATCTCCAAGGGTCTTAAGAAGGAATTTTTCTCACTTTTAGAAGTCTTTCATTTGTTGGGTTTCTCATCACACATTTTTTTGCATTTCAATTAGAAAACTTCTTCTAGAGACTTGCTGACAGACTAGAGCTTGACCTGTAACAAAAGACCTGAACTATATGTTTTACTCACATCATATCATAATTTAGCAGAAGGCTTAAACCAGTGTTTTATGCTGAAGCTTTTTTTTTTTTTTCTTTACAACTAATTGCATTGCTTAGAGTGTTTTAGCTTAAGGGATAAGAAAGAAGTTTCTGGTTTTTCCTTGCCCTTCCATGAAAATACGTCTTAAATGAATGACTTGTGACACAGCCTTACATGCCATAACAGGTCTCCCTATGCACTTTGTGCCCAGCTATCACTCACTTTCAGGCTGCTTCCTTGTAGCATCGTGGACTGAGAAATGAATGCTAAATGTATGTATATATACATACCCAGGCAGAGGAAACTGTGTGCTACTGCATCTTAATCCTGAACCATTATCCTGCAATCATGTTTCACCTTTCCTGGCCATCACCAAGATAGGAGTCAGACTACTGTAACATCAAATGTCTGGACTGCTGCTGGGAGATCAAGGCTGTTTTTCCTAACCATACAATCTAAAACCAAATCTATCTTTCGTGGGCACTGGGGCTTTATCAATTCCACTGCACTGAAAAGTCTTGTTCATGAACTTCAGTACTATGTACAGACATTCAAAGACACTGAAAAATAAAAGCCACAAGGAGGGATAAACTCTACAAAATGTAAGAACATAATATAAAGCCTGTGTTATTAAAAACAGTATGCATTCTCACAGATATAGACATATAGAGCAGGAAATAGAATGGAAAGTCCAGAAATAGAGTCATACCAAAGTGGTAAATCAGCATATAATAAAAGTGGCATTTTAATAAGTAGGGCAAAAGAGCATTTTAAGAAATGGTGCTAGGACAACTGAATAACTGAATAACCACTTAAAAATAGATGAAATTAGATACACATCCAAAACCTAGGAATACACTTCAAAATAATGAGATCTAAATGTAAAAAATGACGCCTTATAAGTAGTAGAAGAAAAATGAGAGATTTGCTCTATAACCTGCGTATAGGAAAGGTTTTCTAACTATGACTTAAGATACAATAAACATAAGGATTGATAGTTTTAATCACCTAATATTAATGATGACAATAATAATAACAATAAATTTTGCATGGCAAAAGGTGCCATAAGCAAAGGCAAAAAAATAAGACCAACTGGGAGAAAACATTCATAATATATCCTGAAGACAAAAGGCTAATAACCCCAATATATTAAGCGCTCTCAAAACTTGAAGAAAACAAATTCCCCAAACCAAAAATAATGGGCATAAAACATAGACAATTTATCAAGATATGTGAAAATGGTTTCTAAACATAATAAAAGATATAATATTGATTAACTACAGGGTGTGGATGGAAATAGCATGGGCAGAATGGCATAGTGACATTTCACTAAGTATATCTTTTTATATAATTTTGACTTTTGGAGGCATGTTAATATTTTACTACTCATTAAATAAAATAAAGCCACAAAAACTATAGGTTTAAAAAGTAAAATGCTTTACAAGCAAAATTATGTAACTTATTTCCAATGAATCATTACCACATTGACAGGGACAAAACAGAGCTAATCTTAGTAAATTATGCAGACTTTTAAAAAAATTTGCAGTGGGAAGGGCCAGCAATTCTCACACTGTTTTCTATGTATTTCTACAATAGAGTACATAAGCCAAATATGTTGAAAATAATAGAAGCCAGGTTGAAGAAGAGTTACAGAGGGAAGACAACAATCCTGTGCCATTGGATTGTAATTGGAGTCATCAAGATGAGCATATGAACTCCTAGTACACATTTATCTCTATATAATATATATCTGTATCTAATCTCTATCTATCTAATATCAGTGTGTGTGATTGTGTGAATTGTTTCCTACTTCTGGCCGCTAAAATGGCCTAAAAGCAATGACACGCCAATAGTAACGGGTATACTTAATGTTCACTTAAGGCAATGTGCGCTTCTTGGAGAAATGACTGATTCCAGGACTGGGGCAGGAAAAATATAAGATGAGCCTGAACCATCATATGCCAGAAATTATGCCAGAAAGTAAAAGTGTGCAAACGTGCTGGGGACCTGTCTAAGAACACGGTAATTAGCTTGAATAAACTCTGCTATGGTTTGAATGTGTCCCTCAAATTCATGTGTTGGAAACTTAATCTTCAATGTGGCATTATTAAAAGGTGAGTCTTTTAAAAGGTGACTGGATGAATACATTCATGAATTAATGAATTAATGGGTTATCAGGGAAAGGGAACTTGTGACTTTATCAGAAGAGGAAGAGACATCTGAGCACACTAGCATGCTCAGTCCCTTTGCCATGTGACACCCTGCAAGGCCTCGGGACTCTTCAGAGGGCTTCCACCAGCAAGAAGGCTCTCACCAGATATAGCCCCTTGACCCTGGACTACTCAGCCTCCACAAGTGTGAGAAATAAATTCCTTTTTTTGCATAAATTATCCAGTTTCAGGTATTCTGTTATAAGAAATAGAGAACACACTAATACAGTCTTTCACTAGCCAAATATAGATCAATTTGAACAATGAAGTAATGATAGTAACAGGATATTACCCACTGAATAAAATAAGAATTAATTAGTTTATACCAACATAAGTAAAGAAATGAGTGTTTAAATAAATAAGGGCATGGAGAAAGCTTTACATTATAGTAACATGACAATATACTTAAGTAGAATGATGGAGTTAGAAAATCACCTTTTATTATCATCATATTCTTGCCAGCATCAATCGATGCAATACTAATGGGTAAAAATATGATGAGGAACTGGATCTTTTCTTGATCTCAGAGTATCTCCCCACAAATTATTTATTCCTTACAAAGAGGAAACAGACATTTTAGAGTAGGAAACCTGGCAGACACAACCATATCCAAGTGATTTAAGTTAACATTACCAATACTGGTACAAGCCAAAATAATTTGCCTCCTGATTTGATGCATGGAGGAAAACACAACATTGCTTCCGTGGTATTTCTTCCAAAATGCGTAACCTGAATCTAATCATGGTGAGACACAAGACAAAACCAAACTGAGGTACATTCCACAAAGTCTCTCTTAATTCTTAAAAAAATGTTAATACCATAAGAGACCACAAAAATCTTGTGATACAGGTTAAACTAGACTAAAGAGACATGTTTCTTAAATGTTGTCATCCTGGACTAGGAAAAAATAGCTATTAAAGACAAGTTAAAAATTTGAACTTAAACTGTGGATTAGATAATAACATTGTATCAAGGTTAAATTTCCTGACTTTGTTAATGAACTTTGATAATATGAAGTAATGTAATGCAATGTTCTGTTTAAAGAAAGTAAACACTGCATTATTTAGGTATAAAAAGCCATAATGTCTACCTACTTATTCTAAAATAGTTCTAGGGGTGAGAATACTAAGAGAAAGAGAGAGAAAGAGAGAGACAGAGAGATTGAGATATTAAATAGATCAAAAACTTTAGCAATTGGTGAATCCCAGTAAAAGACTCGCCATTGCTCTTTGTACTATTATTGCAAACTCTCTGTGAATTGGAAATAACATAAAAATAAAAGATGTAAAATCTGTGGGCATAAATATCATGGATAAAAAATAGAAATGTTCAGTGACTCAAAGCTATATGTATGAATACATATATAATTTTACATTTAAATAGTTTGTTGTAGCTTTACAGATTTTATGTGTAATATCTTGTTTGTAACTTGAAGCAAATTGTTAGTGAAAAAATAGTATTTTTCTTATGTGATAGATGCATAGCCTGAGGCTTTTGGATATTTTGAACTAAGTTTTAAGTCAAAATAAAAAAATAATATAATTTACTAGCAACTATTCTAAAGCCAAATTCTTTTTTTCAGATTTCTACAACGTCATCATTTTTGGGTGGAAATTCTTAAGGGAGATTATTTTTTCCCTATCATCCAGAGTCAAGGTCCAGTTAAGCAAGTTTACTTCTTTCTTGACAGGACAATTTTTTTTTAATTATTTTAAATTGTTCATACCAATTTTAGAGGGCTTGATCTTATTCTGGAGGTCTCTGATGTGCTTTCCCAACTTTTTTGTTACCTAGCCTTTGTCTTGTTCCTCCAAAATGGCCATTAAAATCGAAAGCTTAGCTTACTTAGACTTGACAGCTGTTGCTTGATCACTCACCCCTCCGGATTGTGGCTTTCTTATTTTAAGTCTCTGAGAATTTCTCATCTAGCTTGCCAGCTCAGCAATGAATTTTAAAGGTTTTCTTTGAACTGTTTTATCATAAACAGCACTTTTAGAGGTTTGATAATAGGGAGTTTTCAGAAGCATTAATTAACTTTTTGCCTGAAATAGAGTACTCTGTTGCTGTTATTTATACCTTTGGAGAGTAAAATTAGGTCAAGGAAAGAAGAGTCATGCACTAATTGCCAGTAGTGGCTCGGTTTATCTGAAAATTTGGTACATTTGTTAGAGGACAAAAGTAAAAACATGATTTTTAAAAATATTTTACTTACCCATACTAAAATCTTATTTGACTGTAGCTATAAGGAAATGAGCTAAAATTTATTTAATTGTGTTAAAATATTTCATGTTCTGTATTACAAATGCAGTAGTTTTGTAAAATGTAAGATATGTACATGTATATTTAATTTTACTAACCTATATGAACATTGTCAGAGGAGGTTAATACTTGTAATAGACAATGTGCTCTTACAAATTGATAAGACAGGCACAATCTAATAGAAAAGTAGTTAATGCTTGTGAAGAAGGTTTTCCCAGAAAATTAAATCAAACCACTCGATAAAATCATGTAAAACTATGGCCAATTTCACTATTAATCATGTGACATCTTTTACCCCAAAAGAGAAAAAGACCTACTGCACCCTATTTCTGCCAAGCTTAGAGAAAACAATACTCTCACATATTGCTGGTGCTAATGACAATAGTTAGATTCTGGAAAACAATTTGTCATTATTCATATGTCCTTCAACAAAGCAAACCCATTCCAAGGAAATCTGACACTCTTTAAAAAGTAAACACCAAAAGGAGGGACTATATAGGTGTAATAGGATGTTTACTGCAGTATGCTTTCCACTGGAAAAAACTGCAAAAATGGGAGTGTGGAAAGCATGTAAGTAATTGAACCAATTATGGTAGAGCTGCAAACTGGTATATTAGGCAATCACTAAAAATAATAATTCTGAAACCTCCATTTAGTATAAAGCCATATCCATAAAGTATTGTTAAGTAGAAAAAGCTAGATACAATAAAGTTTGTACAAGTATGTTCCCATTTTAAGGGAAAAATGTCAAGATTTATACATGTGAAATCTTAAGTATTTTTATGCTATTCACACCCATCCATGCATGGTATGTATATATTCCATGTCAATGAATGTTATATATTCATGTAAAACTATGTAGGCTTGGAGAAAAATATATGAAAGTATACCTAAGAGGTTGTTTAAAATGTATATGGGTTGAAGAGAAGGGAGAATTAGGAGAAAAGAATGCAAGCAAAGAAGTAAAAAAGAAATTCTGTATTCTTTAAAAGATAAAATTACTTGTGCATTTTTATAACAAATATACTTGCGGAAGATACTTAGAATGCCCCAAATGCATTATACTAACATTGTTTTAAATCATCTTAAAATTGTTAACTACATTTAAAATGAATTTCTTTTGAAACTTTATTGCAATTCCTCCACAGAGTATTATTAGCTATTGAATCTTAGGTTGGAGTAGACTTTAGTCTACAGGTAAATTGATTTGACACTCTGCAATTTTAAAGTGCACATGATTAAAAACAAGCGTCTGTCTAGATTGGCTCTTTATGTAATAACTTTGAAATATATTAAAAATTTCAAACTATATATTTTAAAGGGGCAAATTAAGAACACCTGAGAAGTAAATTTAATTTAGACATTATTAGAAATAATATGAGCAAAAATGAGTGAATCCCACATGTTGGGAGCTTCTCAGCTCACATATCCATGGCTCAGGGCCTTTTTCCACACATCTTAGCAGCCTTTGAGCAGGGAAGTGTGTCAACTATACTCAGGAACAAGCTTGCTCCTTTTCCTGCCCTGGCATTTCTGTCAAGTTTTGCTACTCACAAGATAAAGGAGAAAGTGAGATTCACCCATTCCTCTGCTGGCAGAATCCTAGATGAAGAACACTGCTTCTCTGTCTGGGCTGCTCCTTGCTGTGGCCCCAACAGGGTTCAACTCTGAGTGCCAAATGCCACTGCATCCCTTGCAGTCCTTCATGCTTCAGAGTCAAGTTGTGATCCATCCAGAAATAATGTCAGGGTCCCTTTTTCTAAATCCATTCTTTGCTTACAGCAAAATCTCTCATGAAAATGGCTTTTTCAGCTTTTCACTATGAGCACTCACAACCAGAGCATTAAGTCTGGCAGGACTTGACACCATGCTTTTAGTTTGATAGTCTTCTTCTCTCTCATTGTCTTTTCCCAAGAGCTTAGGAGCCATCTATCTTTTCACCTTCAGATACTTACATACACACAAACAATTCTACATTGTAAATAAGAGCATGGCTTGATATTGTGGACATGTAAAAGGGGCTGAGGTGGGCGTGGGGACTCTTATTGTCTCTGGGACACTCCAACTTGATTATGGGTCAGCCAGAACAGCTTTTTACATATAACGAGTTCAAATTATTTGAGAGTGTGTATAAACATGAAACAAAACTTAACTAGCTTGTCCTATGGGAAATCTTCATAAAGACTACTGGATCTTTAGAGGACTAAAACCGAAAGTTGAAAAAAAAAATCAAGAGTGTCTAAAACATAATAACGTAATCATGGTAAAGAGACATAATTTTGCTTCATTTAAATTAAAAAAGTAGTAAGGCACATGCGGTAAATACTAATGATAGGTAGCAAGTATTAGGAAAATAATTTCTATCTATTTAGGACACACATCATTTTATTTTGTTCTGGATGCTTCAAAAGAGTTAAATTTTTCAAAAAATAAACATAAAATAATGACATATTCAAAGGAGGCAGTATAAATTGAATGACAAAACTTTTTCAATCAGAATCTTAATAGTATGAAGTGTGGTCAGTTTACCATGTCACCAATATTACCAGATAGGATGTTTAACCAAATAGATCCAATACCAGCAATGACCTTGGGGAAGGTGACATGTGTGCTTTATACCATAGAATTTTAGAATTAGCAATAAGTAATGGCGTTGGCAAAGATAATCATCAAATAAAAACATAAGTAATTACTGCAGCAATGTAGAAAGGATGCATGAGTCTGGGAAATGAGCCAAGATAAAGGTTATAGTAAGTGTGTTTTTTAAAATGACAGATAGGACCTAGAGGGTAAAAGGAAGTTTTGGTGCCAAAAAAATATGGGGTGCTAACTCTTAACTCATAACTCCAGATAAAACAGAAAACATGCAAAGGAAAAAAAATTACATTTGGCCTAGAATCAAATTTTAAAATCCCCAAATTAATTTTACTTTTCTAATAAATACATGACTTTTTTCTTATTTTGTGAAATTAATTATAATCTCATTGATTTCAAAACAAACACGTTTAAGGTAATAATCATGTGTCAGGCAATTGCATTTAATGGTTAATTTCAAGTGATATATATAGAGACCTTGAATTTACATTTTAACATGTAAGTATGCCTACACTGGGCACCTCTAGGGCTATCTGAGCTATTTCATGGCATGTGAAGAGGATGGTGTTTAGCTTAGAAGAATCTATTAATTTGTTAGCGCACTGAAGGACTGTGAAAGAACTGTAAACTAAGAGGTAAATGAAATGAGGACACTTCAAAGAATCAAGAAACTGAAAAGAGAAAGTCAGGAGGGCAAAAGAGGGCCTACCATAAAGACATAAAGACATATTCATGGAAATTACGGGACCTGTACAAGAGGGTAAATGTTTGGGCAGAAGTACCAATCAGGAGTCCAAAGAAATATAGTTTTCATCTTACATTTCTCATGTTACACAAACACACACACAAATGCTACCATTATGAAAATGTAAGAAATGCAAGATCTCTCTCTCTCTCTCCCTATATTTATATGTGTATGTATGTGTGTGTGTGTGTGTGTGTGTGTGTGTAAAAGCAGACTTAATATCATAAGCAAGTACATAGAATGTACTGGGTTTTGGAGAATCACACAAGAGAATAAAAAGGAAATAGATTTCTTTGGCTATT
The DNA here is from genome assembly GCA_023783475.1 of Daubentonia madagascariensis. NCBI lineage: Eukaryota > Metazoa > Chordata > Mammalia > Primates > Daubentoniidae > Daubentonia > Daubentonia madagascariensis. The sequence goes on along the minus strand of JAKFHU010001684.1, from coordinate 13,161,448 downwards.
AGCCAAATCTAACTTAAATTTTCCCCAAACTCTTTTTATAAGTGATATAGATTCTCTACTTACTGAACTATTATTAGAGCTATAAGTAGGTTTCAATATTTGCTTCTGTTAATCTTCTACCTGTTAAATGAAATCAGGCAAAGGAGGGTGTTGGGTGGATGCACTGTGTGAATTCATAACCCTAAACTTCCAAACTCATCTCTGAACATGTATAAGTCATTCCAGCTCTATTGAGTCATCTTAATCAAATGAAACAAATGGCAATTATTTTCAATTACATTATTTTGTAGGCTTATATTTAATCACACCTTTGGCATTATAATTTTCCAGTTTTGCACACTTTTATTGAATTATCACTTAGCACAAGAGTTGTTCTAATTAAATTGACCATAAACTTGAACTGATAGGTCTATAATTTGGAACTTACCCTCTCTAATACAATTTTTAAATGGACTTTAACATTTATCTAAATTCCATCTAATAATTACAGTAAGCTTTTTATTATCCAGGAGTTATATGTCTAACTTGCAAATAGGATCTCTTGCTCCTCCTACTGGCAATATTATTCTGGCCATTTAGCTATTCCACTATTTGTTAACCCATCACTTTGAAGACTTTTTTCCTGTTTGCAATAGTTGTCACAAAGATACATGCAATAATTAAAACCACAATGAGATATCACCTTACCCCTGTCAGAATGGCCATTATTAAAAAATCAAAAAACAATAGATGCTGGTGTGGATGCAGAAAGAAAGGAATGCTTATACACTGTTCGTGGGACTGCAAATTAGTACAACCCCTATGGAAAAAGGTATGGTGATTCCGCAAAGAAATAAATATAGACTTACCATTTGACCCAGCAATCCCACTACTGGGTATCTACCCAAAGGAAAAGAAGTCATTTTATCAAAAAGATACCTGCACTCGAATGTTTATTGCAGCACAATTCACAAACACAAAGATGTGGAATCAACGTAAGTGCCCATCAATTCATGAGTGGATTAACAAAATGTGGTATATGTATACATATACATGGAGTACTACTCAGCCATAAAAAAGAATGAAATAATGTATTTTGCAGCTATTTGGGTAAAACTGGAGACCATTATCCTAAATGAAGTTTGTCAGGAATGGAAAAACAACCACCACACATACTCTCTAATAATTTAGAACTAATTGATGAGCACACATGGGCACAGAGTGATGTAAAAGTCACTGCAAATCAAGAAGGGAGGAGGCGGGGAAGGGTAAAAACTTAACTAACAGGTACAATGAACACTGTTTGGTGATGGGCACACTAGTATCCCTGACATAAGCATCATAAAAGCTATCCATGTAACAAAAACACTTGTGCCCCCTTAATATTTTGAAATAAAAAAGATATATGCAAAAGCAGGGCAAAATTAATAGCAAATATTTTGTGAATTATATTTGCATAATTGTTTGGCTAACATGTTGAAAAATTTTATGGCTAATTAGTAAAATTAATTTTATTGGGTTTCATGCATTCTTCAACTATAGAAATATGATTATATATCAAATCATAAAATTGCATTCATTTTCCACTTTCCTGTGAACTTTTTTTTTTATAGTAACTACAAAGTAAGAAGATGTCAAAATGGTGATGAAGACAGTTCTGGTTCTGCTTAGGATGTAGAAAGCATTGCTTAAAAGATGGTTAGAAATTAAAATGTAAGGTTTTAAAAAATAGTCTTCATAACACCACAGACCTTCATAAATTACCATGCTCTTAGAGGAGAAAAGCTTTGTTTGTCTTATACATCCCATATCATATCTCCAGCTTGTAACAGAGAGAGTGCTCTTAATATTAGTTGAATTACAATACAGTTTTACTTATCCAAGTAAAGGAGACTATCAATTATCCTATTATCCCTATAGTAGGGTTAAGATTAGGATTAGGAATAAGGATTGGCCTAGATCTCAAAATCTGTGTATCTTGAAAATAATTAATAATAGTTTATAAAGAAGGAAATGATTGCTTTTTAGTTTCTGAATTAAATATTTAGGCAACTGGAAAAATTTGATAAAATACTTAATAAAAATGATTACTTTAAAGGCGTGTTTCAATAGAAAAACTTACGACTGGTGGCAATAATCCTAGGAGAAAACATGATCATTCAGATACAATAATTCCAACAATCAGCAACTTGGAGCACACGGAGAGAAGGCAACTGGGATCCAATGTGGGTTGTGGACCTGTGTTTATGGCTGCCAAGATATCTAAATAGGTAGGTGCTCCCTACGGTTGTAGGAGAATGACAAAGTCAGCCAAAAGCTAGGTTGTTAATTTGTTAGGTATAGTATTTTTTCCTCAGGAGTCATGTAGAAGAGCCACCATTTTCTGAGAAATTCTTCCGTGGCAGTAGGTAGACAGCAAGCTGTGTCAGGAACCATGCTGTGATCACTGAAGAGGAGGTGAGATGTCCACTTAGGCTTGTGGATAGGCCAATACAGTAAATGGAAACACTGTAAGAGAGTCACAATGCAGGATGTAAAGAAGGACTCCTTCTTTAATGGTGCTCACTGACATTCAAGTAGATCTGCTGAGTAATGTGGAAACCAAACAATTAACACAAATCTTTCCTCATTGGACCTTAAAAATATTTTTGAGTATTTAAGGAGAGCAAAAACCAGCACAAATGAGTAGCAGATGATAAGGCAACTCAGTAAGAACAGAGGATCTTTGCCCTGCATCTTCATTTTTATATCCAGCTGTGCATAGAAAATTCAAGACCCACAAGTCTTAACTACAAACAGAGTTGTTTGAAAGTTTCTTCTTAATTGGGACAGGCATGTTAGGAACCTTACCTGTGTTGTTTTTTCCTTTTATTTCAGTTATCCTGAAATAGAGTTCATGTCTTATCAACTGCTCTGGAAGGAGAAACAAAACAAAAGAAAAACTAAGCAAACCACATCTTGACAGCATCCTCAATAACATAATCTCTTTGGTAGACACACCAAAAAATAATTTCCCAGGATGCTAGAGCTTTGGGCCTCAGTTCTAAAAGAGCTTAGCAGTGTTTTTATTTTGTTTGTTTATTTCCTAATGGAAGTGCCAGTTTTCCTATTGATTTTTCAACATCCCCTGAGTGTATTCTCAAATGTCCATGTAGTCTCCCATATAATCTATAGGACCTCACTGATAGAATCATCTAAACCTATCAGTCAGAAAGGATTTATTAAACCCAACCTGTGAATTTAGTATTCTAGGGAATAAGAAAAAAGTGAAGGACACATCACTTACTGTAAAATTCTGAACCAATAATTTGTCATAATCAACAATAAAACTGCGTAAGTGTACATGAGAAGTATATAATCTGGTAAAGAATATAATTTCTCTAGCTGGTAAAGAGAGGGTGGAAACGTTAATAACAAACTTGGCATATTGACTCTTTAGGATTGGAACATTTTGCTCCCTCATGTTTTTTCTTGCTTTTAAATTTACCAAATTAGACTTTTTAAGAATGTATTTCATTTTGTTTATCTTTCCAACTACCTTTTGGGTGACACTGATATTTATCCTCTTATTCTAATTTTTAGATTGTAACTTCATATATGTTGGTACTCCTTGTTTCAAGACGGATGTGATAGCACATGTGATGGAATGAATAATCCTATTTACTGATTTTGGCATGATTGCTTACTCTTTTTTTTTAGTATTTAGTTTTTAGTTCTTAGGTAGAAATTGAAGAATATAAATATATTCAATCCTAATTTCTGGCAATTTACAAATATTAACTATAAATTTAACTAAATAGACTCATTTCAGTTTCAGGGTGTGCTGAGTTATGTGCAGTAAGGCATAGAGTGATGTGTCATCACATATACAGTAGCACCATGAGTTGGATAGAATCTATAATCATACTACCTCCTACTCTCTTATGCCAGGTTTACTCTCCAATCTAATTGGGTGTTTATTTCCCCAGTTCTCCAAATGGAGAACCCTCCAGTTTGCTGCTAAAGGCTTCTCTTATTCCCCTATATATTCCAGCTTCAAAATGGACAAATTCTCCGTTCTCCATGGTTTGGTCAGTTTTCCCAGGTCATTTTGTTATGAAGATAAAAAAGTAAAATAGAACCACAAGGAAGAAAGTATAATAGAACAGTAAAAAGCAAGAATACGGGATATTTTTTAATATAGAGTTGAGCCACTGTTTGGAATATCTGCCACAAATATCCAGGTACACATTTAGATAGATAATTCTATCCATATACTGATCAGAAGCATATTCACCAGCTGTGAGTGAGCCTACTTCTCTACCATTTGCTAGTGACCTAATACCACTAGCTAGTGTCTGGAACTAGCTGCTTGTTCTCCTCCCCTTCCCTCCCATCTCCTCTCCTCTCCTTCTTTCATTTTCCCACTATGTGGAAAAGTCTTGCCAGCTACCTAACTTATGTCTGATCTGTTTTCTATTACAAAAAGTCATGCCCCCATCAGACTGTCCCATTAACTTCTTTGTAATAGACACATCTTAGCTTTTTCCTGAGTGCTTTTTTGGTTTTTATCTTTTGTAAGCATCCCTCACTCATGCAGTGATAAATTTCCAAACCAGTTTTAAGGAAAAGGATTGTATATCTAAAAATAAACAAACACACAAATAAATACCAATAGGGTCAATAGGATTAGAGCTTTCCTCCTGAGAATTTTGGAACAATAAAGAAAGGAGAGAGAGAGAGAGAGGAGAGAAGGAGCAGGAAGGAGAAAGAGTGAACAAGATTTGTAGCAAGGAAACTGAGTCACAAGTAGTAACCATGCATTTCCTTTGTTTATTTTTAGTAAGAAACTGTTATGCTGCACAAAAAGGAGAGTTTTAATGTCCTGTTTAACACTTTGTTATTAAGTTCTACAGGATCTCTATTCTTGGGTTTTACCAGATAGTGCTCAAACTATTTGTGTTACTAAGTACCAAGGTACCTTAGTCTGTTTGTCCTGTTAGAACAGAATACCTGAGGTGGGTAATTTATAATAAACAGAAATCTAGTGGTTCACAGTTCTGGAGGCTGGGAAGTCCAAGATTGACAAGCCAGCACCTGGCAAGGGCCTTCTTGCTTGTGATCCTATCCCAGAAGGCAGAAGGGCAAGGCAGAGCAGGACGGGGCTGGAGGGCAGGAACTAGCCCTTTTATACAAGCACCAATCCTACCCCTGAGGGTGGAGCCCTCGTGGCCTAATCACCTCTTAAAGGTCCCATCTCTTAATACAGTTACAATGGCACTTAAATTTCAACATGAGTTTTTGAGGGGACAAACATTTAAACCATATCATAAGGGTTCTATTAAACATGTTCCTTTTTCCTGATCTGATAATTTCCCTTTGTTATTTGGTCAATGGCCAACAAGAAAAGAGAAAACCAATTAATGATGGACTTTTTCAATTTTCTGCTCCTACAAATGTCATTAGGTTTTTTCAGAATGAGCACTTGTTTTAGAGAATTAAATTTCCAGAGTTCTGTCTAGAGGCTCATGATAAAAAATTCATCTATGTTTTCTGTAACGGTAATAGGCCAAACTAATTACAGAGAGAAAAAAGTATAATGTTGGGCAACTTATTTCAGTTTTCTCTTCTGTAAAATGAAAGGCACTAGAGATAATGTTCTAATTTTTTTTCCTATTTCTAATAATTTTCTTATATCTTCCTATTAATAGTTTAACAGCCAACTTGTAATCTAAAAAAAAAAATTCATTTGAAAATCATACAGCACAGTATTCCTCTCCTGATCCTAATACATATAGCTCTCTGTGGAATATTTTAATATGGGTCAGAAACAGAAACATTATATTATGATGTTGGGTAAAATAGGCGTAGACATTAAAATAATGTAGTTTAGGGTTTATTAGTAACTGAATGAGTTACTTGACCTCTCTGTGCCTTAGAGTCTTCATTTGTGAAAGACATAGGGGAAGTATGAAAATTAATCAACTGGCTAGATGCACGTGTGTTTGTGTGTATATAATTCTCCAGTGTCTTAGGCTTTATTAAATATTTAGATAACTTCTCTTTCTTAAGCCTTGATAGCATGACCTTGGTTGGATCTGGACCTTGATATTTTTATGTGTTTATTAAATATGTGTGCAAGCATATTTGAGAAAATAAGCACATATATAATTTAAATTTTTCATGTAAAGATATTTTAATATATTAAAATACACACATACCATATATACCCACACACACACACACACTTTTTGCTAAATATATGCATCTTTGACCAGTAGAGAACAGATTGGTCTTGGTAGGTCTGAGTCTAGGAATTCTACAATTGATGAGCCCTTTATGGGGGCTGTAACACAGTTTTAGATATTTGAATTTTTATACTTCCATATACAGAACATTGTATGTTGGTATTTATTATGTGTTTAATGAAAAAAAATTGTTCAGAATGAGAGTACTCCCTTCAGCTTGTATTTCTGATCATTTGCTTAATCTGCACATTTTCACAATTCCTTGGGGCTATGAGCTGATGACAGAGTTGTAAGTAGTCTGGATATGGTATTTCAGGCTAGAGAATTACTTTTTGAAAAGAAGTTGTGCCATAGACTGTGGAATAATTTGGTAGACCCCCTGTGTACCATCACCTATTTATCTTAAGTGCAAAGTTTCATCATACAATACATAGAGTGTTGCAATTTGTTCGTAGCTGACAATTGGAAGATCTTTCTCTCTAGTAGTTTTCTCTCTGGATTACAAGGACTAGGTAGTTCTTTAATAAGCGAGATGCCAAGCATTTTGTTAGCATTATTATGAATATACTTGAAACTATCTCAACAATTCGATAATTTTATAGTGTTTGTGATAATCCCAGCTGCCAGTCAATCTGAGGTTTGTTTCCTTGACACTGCAGCAGTGCTGCAGACATTTCCGTATTCAAAAGTTCATTCAGAGTGAAAGGAATATTTATTGAATATCCACTATGTCCAGGCCATGGTGCTAGGCACAGGAAATACAGACCCACCTTGCCACTATGGAGCTTATATCCTAGTGGTGTGGCCATGACAATTTCAGCCATGGGAACCATGATACATAGTAAAAATTATATTCAGAGAACCAAGGGAACATATGTCATAATGATTATTTTACCATGAGGGATTAAGGAAGACTTCTATGAATAAATTTGAGCTGAATTTGGAGTGAATGAGTAAAAATTTAGCTCATTGAAAAGTAAAACAACATTTTGGGCAAAGAATATAATACATGTTATAACAAAGTAGTAGAAGGAAGCAGTGGACATTGATAAACTGAACTAAGTCTTATACAGTTGAAGCCAGTGAATAAACAAAGAATGGGGAGAGATGAAATTGAAGAGATTTGCAAGATCTCAAAAATGATCTCAAAAATATCTTATAGACCATGCTAAGATTTTGTTATTTATTTTAAGTGTATTGGGAAGCCAATAAAGGATTTTGCATGCATCAGTGTGTGGGACCTTGGGGAAATATGATTGAATTATGGCATGCTAGCTTTGAATTGGAAAAGATCACATTGACTATGTTATGAAAGACAAAACCAATTCAAAGAGAGAAAGAGACCAGCTAGTGAACTTTTGCTAAAGGCCAGCATAGAGATGATTAAAGATGATCAGATTTATAATAAAGATGTGGAAGAAGTAGAAACATTTGAAAGATTTTAATGAAGTAAAACCTACAAGTGTTGTTGATAAACTATATTGGGGAGAGGGTAAACAAAACACAATGTCAGATGATTTCCAAGTTTCTGCACGTGTACTTGGTTTGCTGGCCATGTCATTTCATTGATATAGAAAATACTGAAAGAGTTATAAGGGTTAAATAATGAGTTCTGTTTTGGGCATAGTACATTTCAGGTTCTTATGCAATATCCAATAGATGGATTGAGTATACAGTAAAATATACATGGTTTGAAATTCAGAGAGAAGTTTAGGCTATAATTGTGGATGTAGGATAGTAGGTAATCATTGAGTCAATTAAACTAGTTGGGATTGCCTTGGTAAAGAACTTTGAGATATATATATTTACTAGCTCAAGAAGAATGGCCAAAAATGAAGAGAAACCATCAGCAGAGTGTGGTGTCGGAAAACAAGACTAAGAAAGTGTTTGGAGAAGAAGGACAATGTCAAAATTATTGAATGTTACAAAATTGTTATGTAAATGAGGACTATTAAATGTCCATTGGCTTTAGTGACAAGGACACCATTTTGACATCAGCAAAAACTATTCCACTGAAGTAAAAAGGGCAAAAACCAGATCAGAGTAGGTTGAAAAGTTCCTGGGAAGTAAAGAAAAAAACTCTATGATGTAAGAGAGCCTGTTAAAGAAGTTGGATGGTGAAGAAGATCAGAGGGGTAGAATATTACTTAGAAGAGGAATTGAGCAATTATTTTAATGTATGACAGTGTAGTAGCTGGAAGTAACTTGGTTTGAGGGACAGATTAGAAACTGGAGTTATTTTATGAGGGTATAGAAAACAAGGTAATTATTCTGCTTTTCGTGAAGTCTAGTAAAATAATACTAGATATAAACAAGAATAAGAGATTTAGGCAAGATGTTAGAAGATATCCTTGAATATAAACACTGATGTTTTGGATAACTTAAACCTGTCTTCCCATTTGTTTCTAGAGAAACCAATACTATTGGTTTTGTTTTGATTGTTGTCTTGCCCAGAGGAAGGGAAATGGAACACATAATTATCTTCATAGTTTCCTTTTTATTATCTGGTTCTAAATTCCAACATTATAGTATATCAGTTTCTGATAGATAACTCTCCCCTGTCCCACCTTTTTCTTTGCTAGCCTGGGTATATTATGTCCCAATTTTACACAGGTTTTGTTTAAATTTTGCTTCAAACCATTAAAGACAATTCAATGACAATAACATATTGGAGAATTTTTAAACTTATTCTCACCCAGATATTATATGTAAGTATCTCTAGGTAAAATAGTTTACAGACAATGATTATTATGCTTGGATTCAAAAAGGGATTTATATCTATACTGACATGTACACATTTAAAATGAGGGAATATCCTTTCTAAATGTGTGATTTCTCAGTGTCTCACATATGAAAACACTGAAAAAAATCATACACTGCGTTATTTCAATGTGTGATCTCACCTAAAGTTTTTTTTAAAAAATATATTCATGGAATACAATATAGCTGACAAGGAAGTCAGTCATTTCAACTTGTTACATAATATGTTTAAAGTCAACTTAATGTAGACGTTATTGTACTTCCTGGGATTATCAGTGTAATTTGTGACATTTTTGCCAATTTGGGATTAAATTTGTATGCATAAATCTAAATAAATATATTTGTATTTAGTATTAAATGTGTGTGTATTGATTGTTAATACGGATTTTCCTGGGTAAGTTATGTAATTTATCATGGAATTTTAGCCTATCAACTTTGTTTTTTTAAAGAAAGAAAGTTTTATGAAAAGCAAATAGCCAACAGATAAATAGGTGATTCTTAACGTTAAGTACAGACGTGATATATAAATGAGTTCCCCTTAGGCACCTTTAACTTATACAACAGTCATTTTTTCTTAGGAAATTCAAGGATTTAATGACCTTGGCAACACAGTAATAGCACTACATACCTATTTCAATATAAGAGAATTTGACATCATAAAATATCTAGATTTCTGGAGAAATAAAATATCTTAAGAATTAACCATATGCTAATTCTTTATATTTTTATATATTGTGAGATGTCTACTCAGCTAATAAGGCTCAGTTATACTTAAGGAGAAGAAATAAAATGGCTAGAAGTAAATACATGTTTTCAGAAACTTAAAACTCTTTGCAGTGAAATATTCTTTAAAATGAATTAACATTTTTGTTATTTTTTCTTTGCCATTTAAATAATTGCTATATTCTTATTTTGGGGTTTATGAAGAATTGATGTAAGACATTCATTTTTATGATTCTCCTTTCTTATGATACATATCATTCAATTTAAACTACTACATTGAATAACTAATAGGTATATGTTTCTAAGTATTTGAATGACTTTTTTATGCTTTTTATCCCAGTAAATAAAAAGTCTGAATATATTTCTGTACAATTATACCAAGACAGATGAATGATAATCAGTTAGTATTTCTGTATTCCTAAAATCACATATGTTCTCTTTATAAATGTTTTATAGTAATATATCTGAAAAATCTTTCATTTGTAATAATTTAAGAATTTTCCCTGCCTTAATATTGAGTTTAGTTTATATATTTGAATTTGTTAATATATCTGAGAGACTAAGTCAACATAGAGACTCCTCTGTTTCTTTGCCAATTCTAACTCAATTTTTTTGAGAAATGTAAAAAAAAAGGTTCATTAATGTGCTATTTGTTCTATAGCAATTGAATTAGTTCACTATAATCCCATAGATTTTAAAAAATTAAAAATCATATGTAACTTGGGGTTAAGTGTCAAATGTTGGGATTAAAACCTAACTGTTCATCAATCCCTTCATTCATTTCCTAAGATATATTTAAATTAAAATTAGTTTTTTGTCAGATTTTTAAATTACTAAGAACAATAAACTATTTGTGGTCTGAATGGAACATCAAATGTGATAAACATGACGTAGAGTATTAGTGAATAAATGAGTCATTAAAAAAATAAAGCATCCATTTATATTAGGGCAGTCCAAATATTAGTTAACTCAAAGTTTAGAAAGTAAGTAAATATTATAAGTATTTAATTATTTAAATTATTTATTGCTGATTATCTACTTTGTCAACCAATCATTTCAAGAATTGTTTCAGTGTTAGATTAAAAAGTATTCAACAAGGCAGGATCCTATTTGTATTAACCTGGAATCTTGACATGTGGGACGGGGACACTTGAGTAGATTCTCTGGAAGCTTAAAATTTCCAGACTTCTTTGAAACTTCTGGGTCTGCAGTAGTGGCCCAAGAATTCTCATCAAGAATGTATCCACCTTCCAGGTTGGAAGACACCATAGAGGTCTTTCTTCCACAAGGAAACTGCACAACTCCAGTTTTCAGTTGTCACTATATCCTCCCCTGGCTGCAGGCTAATAACCCTGTTAAGGCACCTGTAGTCCATCCAGGGGTGCTGGTCCTGATTAGGAAGGAAAGGGACTATGAAACCAAAGGAATAAAATCTACCCAACAGGTACTGGCAGGTGTCTGAGACTATTCATGAGACTCAATTGATTCTGAAGTTGCTCCATTAAGGAGGCTGGAAAACAGGACCCATTTAGGAAGAGTTTACTGAGTTGGGGAAACTCTTTTGGAACACAGGGATTGAATTTCTTGGCCTGGACTCAAGGGAATGGGTCTTGAAGCTGTGTAAATATAAACTCAAAGTTAGGATGATCCCTAGAAAACTCTGAAAAAGTGATAGCTCACACTGAGCAAGATGGAAATGCCTGCGTGAAAAAAGGAAGGGTTAAAGCTGATGGAAATGGGCATTCTGGGATAGATATATTATGAGAGACCAGAAGTGTAGCCAGAGTATTATATTCCCAGTGAAAGAACAGAGAATATCACATTCACCAAGACCATCAGGAATGTGCTAGTGAAGAGGCGCCATAGCCTCATTAAGTTCAGTGGTGACTCTCCTCTGAACAGAATTTGACTTACTGATAATGGAAATTTTAGGGCCTCTGAAACAGTAGAGACCATTTAGGAATGGTTATCTACCAGAATCCAGGAATAGGAGACAATTATCATAGTGACTTAGAACTCTGAGTGCCAGCCAAAGGGGTCTGATCTGTAGAGGGTTATGGAGATGCTTAATAAAGGCGGACATTCCTAGGGACAAAAAAGATGGGCAGTAAATGAGGAAACTGCTTCATATAGTTATCTAAAAGAGAGCAAATCGGACAAACAGGAATCTGAGGGCAGTTGTCCTAACAACAATTTGAAAATCCCCTGACTGGTTTCTGGAACTTATCCAGTTTTGACTCCAAACGCACTAATGGAAGCATCATCATAGCTCCTCAATTAGAGGGTCTGTGGAGGCCAGAAATAAGTGGAGTCCTGACTGAAGTCTGGATTTCAATCTGTCTGCAGACTTACTTGATGATCATTTCACTGGTCCTTGAGTATATAACTGGGATGGACATACTTGGCAGTTGCAGTAACTCCCACATTATATTATAATGGGAAAGAGCAAGTGTAAGTCTCTAAAACTAGTCTCTGGCCAAGGGAACAAATAAATAATATCACATTAAAGGGGGTGAGTGGCAGAGATTAATGCCAGTCTTAAAAATCTAAAAGGTACAGGAGTAGTAGTCCCTATCATATCTTCATATAATTCTGTATTCTGGCCCCTACAAAATCCAGGAGGGTCCTGGAGAATGACTTTGGATTATTACAAGCTTAAATTTCTAGTAGCCTGGATAACAGTTCCTGTGTCAGATGTGGTATCTTAGCTAGAACACACTAATATGACATCAGGTGTACGGTGTGTGGCCATTGAATAAGTAAATGTATCCTTTGCTGTTCCAAACTAGAGAGAGAATTACAAGAACTTCACATTTATAACTACATATTTTTATTTTTCCCCCAGAGTGATGTTAACTCTCCCATCCTTTGCCAGGATATAATCCAAAAAGACCTGGACCATCTGGACATCCTATAGAACATCGTATATATCCATTAAATCAATGGAATCATGCTGATCAGGCAGAAAAAGCAAGAGGTAGCTAGATGCCAGAGGACTCAGTAAGACATACACAGTCCAAAGAGAGGGAAATATATCCTGCAAAGATTCGACTCTGCCATTTCAGTAAGTGTTAGGGGCCCAGCGATGAGGGGGCATGCCAGGACATCTCCTCCAAAGTAAAAGACAAATTACTGCAACCTCTTGTACCCTACCATAAAAAAGGAAATACAAAGCCTGGTATATTGCTTTGGGTTCTAGAGATAATACATTCCATAGCTGAGAATATTGTTCTCGTCTTTATCCTGGACAACATGGAAGGTGGGTATCTTTGAGCTGGGCCTGAAGCAGGAAAGAGTAGGTCTAATCTGCAAAACAAGGAATTCTGCCATTTGGGCCATATAATTTGACAGACCTTATAATGCCTGGGGTGTTGGTGGTGGAAAAAGATGTGCTATGCAATTTAGAGTAGGTGCAATTAGGAGAAGTACAACAAGGACTCTCAAGGTTCTGAAGCAAGGCTATTTGATCAGTAGCAGAGAGATATACACCTTTAAAAGACAGCTTCTGGGGTTTGACTGAGCTCTGGTAGAGACAAAATGCTTGACCATAGCATACCAAGTACCAATACATTTGGAAATGTCCATCTAGGCTGAATTATTTTGGACTCACAAATCATATAGTCAGGTGGACATAATGATCATCTATTGTATGTTTGAAAAGCTATATGTAAGATCAAGTACAGACCAGACTAGAGGGTGCGAGCAAGGTAGACATATAGTTAGCCCAGATTCCCATGTAACCACCATGAATGCATCCACATTCCTCCCTCAGTTTATACACATTGATCTATGAAAGGTTCTATATGACTGACATAGAATAAAGAAAAAGGCATAGCTTGGTTTATGAATGGGTAAGCGTGGTATGAACAGCAATTAAAAAATGGATGGCTGTGGCAATGCAGCCCTATTCATATGTAGCTTTAGGAGACAACATAGTGGTCTCAAAATCTCTCTTACATCTCCATGTCTTAAATCTCCTAAACCTAATGCCATTAGTGTGTTGAACTTTGATGGTAGTGATTTTATTAGACAGGGCAATCTAGAAAAACAGAACACACAGAGATTGAGACAGAGACAGAGACAGAGACTGAGAGATATTTGTGGATTTATATTTTTATTTTAAGTAACTGGCTCACAGGATTTTGGGTGCTGGCAAATATATATTTTGTAGAGCAAGCTGGAAGTTTGGAAGTTCAGTTAACATTTAACATTGCAGTGGGGAAACAGGCTGGAAACTTAGGCAGAGTTTCTGTATCACACTCTTGAGGAAAATTACTTATTTGGGAAATCTCAGTCTTTGTTCTTAAGGTCTTCAAATGATTGGAAGAGGCCCATCCACACCACGGAAGGCAGTCTCCTTTATTCAAAGTTTACTGATTTAAATGTTAATTATATCTATAAAACACCTTCACAGCAAAATCTAGACAGGTGTTTGACCAAACGCCTAAGCACCATAGCTCAGTCAAGCTGGTACATCATCCTAGTATTTTTATCCAGATTATCAAACTTAAATGCATATCCTGCTTCTGAGGAAAAAAATCTTGGAGTTTTGCTATTTTTCTCATTCTAGCAGAAATAAACTCTTACATTATAATAGCTAGGAAGCATGAAAAACAGGTTTTATGAACAAATGAGTTTCAAGTGAAGTGATTGGAAAGATGGGGCATGATGGGATGGTGAGCTTGGAAAGGATGACACTTGGCTCCCAGGTCTCCACTTAGGACAACAAAAGTCAATTGACCTCTAGAGGTTAAGAAACTGGTAATATATTCTCTTTTTTTGTGTGTTTTTGAATAACAGTCTTGTTTAGAAAGTCTAATTAGAGTGATTTGAGGGCTCAGTGCAGAAGCAGACACAGGAAATAAAAGAAATTCTATGTTGATCGAAAATAAAGAGGTCATTATTTTGTTCTGTTTCTTTATCCTCTTTCATTGAACTACATAAATTTCACAATTACTGTTAAGATATTTACATATTTGAGAAATATATAACTATAATAAAATGTGTTTTAAACATATTCAGGATATAGTCTCTGATTCTAGAGGGTTGAAATTTGGTATTTAGAGAAAGGGGTGACCAAAAGTAAAAGTTGTTTAATCTTCATTGTATTGTCAGGCTTAATTTCATTTTTAAAAAAATTTCTAGGAATTTTTAACTGATGCATAATAGATGTACATAGTTGTGGGGTACATATGATAATTTAATACATTCATACAATTTGTAAAGATCAAATCAGTGTACTTGGGATATCCTTAACCTTAAATATATTTATCTTTTCTTTATGCTAGAAATATTTGAATTTTTTACTTCTAGCTATTTTGAAATGTACAATAGATTATTGTAAACTATAGTCACCCTATTGATCTACTGAACACTAGATTTTATTTCTTCTATCAAATTGCATTTAAAACAAAAGTTTATTTAAAAAAAAACTAGCCTAGAGTGAATTTAAGATCATGCTTAAAATACAGTTAATATATTAAAATCAATGACTTGAAGGACAGTTTTCTCATATGAAGCTGAATTCATGAGTATAGTAATAGAAATGAAGGTTGTATGAGACTATTCTTACTTGCTTTGGGGCCAGAATCTTTGAGGAGGAGAGAGATACTCGTGAAGTTCTCGTACCCTCTAAATACACTCTCCGGCAAGGTGGACTAACCAGAAAACAACACAACTTCATCCTGTCAAAAGATTTGATCTCTCTACCTCAAATAAATATTGCATTTAATAAAATCATGTTTTTGGACTAAAAGTTGTTGTTACTGTGATTCCCTATACATCCCTATTTTTTAAAAAAACTGTTTCTAATAGTCTTTATTTGATTTTATAAGACTTTACCCTGGGTTTTTGGGTCAAATCTTTAATGTAATATTATCTGCAGAGTAATTAATGAAGATAAAAATAAGGTGAGATAGAATTTGAGTAGGAAGAAAAATATTCAACATTCCGAAATTTATATCTGCGTGGAATCATCAGGAAACCTCAAGGCATTATGTCAATGTAACTAAGGTTGTTCAAAAAATTCATTTTAATTATAGATAGAATTACCCAAATAATACTTGACATAGTTCCAGATGTGAAAGAATAATAAAGGATTATCCTTACTCTACAGATTAAAACAAAAAAGGATATGGTGTTTTTGTATTGTAAATTTTGTATAAAATTGGTGTTATAGTTTATTGTTTATTTTACTGATGGCTTTAATCTCAGAGATTTAGTAAGTTAGTGGATATTTACTTTGTTCATCCCTTTGTTTTAAAAAGCCTTATTTCTAATGCTTCTGTTTGTGTGTTTGCAATGGAGCATTGGTAAAGTATTACCTTTGTAATCCAAAGTAAAGGATTAGTAATCTTATTTGTTACTTCTGTAGTTGAAGATTTCCACATATTGTTTTTTGACATAGAAGATTTGTTTTCATGTATCAACTCTTTTATAATATATTAGTTATTACCTACTTCACATTCTGTTTCGAGAGGATAATGGGTGGTCATTCTATATGATATGGAAATACTGACAGTCTCAGTAAAATTCCTGGTAGTCCTGTGGATAACAGGGTTATTTGAGACTTCACTGTATAGAATGAAAGTATTAGCGAAAAACAAAGATTCTCAACTGACCAACAGAGTAGAGGATCCAGAAACAGGCCCACACAAATAAAACTAACTGATGATTGACAAGGTGACATCAGAGGAGAAATACTCCCACTCAATCAATAAACCCGCCTGCCCCCATTCCCATATTATTTGTTTTTCTCTCACTGAAATGGAAGCTCTACTTCTGTCTTATTGAAGAACAAAACCAAAACCAAACAAACAAAAATACACCACATTTATTTTGGATCCTTTCTCTGTGTTTTCCTCATCTATGAAAAAAGTAAGGCTCCTACTCACTGGGTTATTATGGGTATTTAGTGAATTGTGTGTAAGGTACTTAACGGTAGTGCTGAGCACATGGTAAGCACTCAATACCTGCTAGTTACTACATACCCAGCACAAACAATATCTTAAGAAAGTTGACAATACTTCTACTCTCATTCTCCTTTCAAAACAAAAATCAAGTGGCACTGCACCCGTGGGAGAAACAAAATTCATTAAAATCTTCTGTTGCATGTGGAATAAAACTTGAATCTCTTATGGCTATGTCCTTTGAGGCCCTGTGTGACTTAGCCCTTAATCAATTCTTGTATTTTCTCTTTTAAGGGTTTTTATTTTGTTTATTATGGCTCAAATATAATTGTCCCACCAACATGCTAAGGTCATTCCTAACTTTCTAAATGCTTTTTTGAAAAAAAAATCTGTCCTGTTCACATAAACCGTCATGAAAGTAGGGATTGTGTCTGTTCACCAAAATACACCAAACACCTAGAATAATATCTGACACATACTGAGTACTCAGAAAAATGGATGTAAACTAAAAGAATTAATGAACAAATCTATTCCAATCTGGCTTCCTTCCCCACCATGCTAATGAAGCTGATCCATATTTCTAATCTAATACACACATCTTTCTATACATGTTATTCCTTTTCCCCAATTAGTCTATAATTCACTCCTTGAAACTCTCCTCTTTTGGCTTTGGTGAGACCACTCTTACCTGTCTATTCTTTATTCCCACTGTGTTTTCTCCATGTAGGTATTATTTGCAAGAGATATCTTAGATATCTCTGGACATGTCAATTTTGAGTACCCCAGGATTGGGTCTTCTGTATTTATTCTGTCCTCTTTTTCAAGATGACATATTCAGCCCTGTGGCTAATGATTCCAAAGTTTCTATCAACAGCCTGGACACATCCTTAAGCCCCAGATTTATATAACTAGTTAGCTACTTACTATTTCTCATGTCTACAACATAAATGGTGCCTTTTCTCCTCAAACGTGTTTTAGCCTCACTTCCCATACATCAGTAAATACTGCTATTAACCACTCGGTTTCTTAAGCTCAACACAAAGGTGTTCTCTATTGTTCTCTCCTGTCCTCTGCATCAAAAACCCAACCTACCTCAGAAATTCACCTCCCACTCTCCTACTCTCTAGGGGTTCAATAAATCATAATCACTGTTGACTTCTATTATCCTCCTTCTCCTCCTCCTACTATGATCACCACCTATACTATATATACTACTACTATGTAGCTACGTAAATCTGCTTTCTGAACAGTCTTCATACCTACACTTTTGCTGCTCTCCAATATGTTCTCCAAAAAATAAAGATCCTGCCCATTTCTACTTAAATAAATAAATGTTACTTTCATAAACTTTTATTAATTTAGAATAATAAAACATCTAAAATCTAAAGGTCTTACTAAGATTAAGGGCCATCTGCAGTCTCCCTACAGCCTTGCAACTCTTACTGTGCTTTAGCTGTACTGGTCCCTTTGCCTGTGCTTCAAATCCTCTAGATGTTGCTAGATAAGACTTTGTACTTACTCATTTCTCTGGAGGCTGTTTTCTTCCACTTTTTGCATGAGTGGTTTCTTTCACTTTCTTCGGTTCACTGTTTAGTTGCTGCTTCCTCGGAAAATTGATTTATATGAACTTTCCTACTTACTCTATAGTACAGACCATGTTTTGTTCCTTTATTGTTCTTATCAAAGATTTTTAAATGTTTTTATTATTATTAATTTATTTTCTGTTTTCTCCACTATAATCCCATAGATTCAAGAACCTTGATTTTTTTGCTTACCAGTTATTCACCAGAATCTGGTACAGTGAAATGCTTGATGATGTAGTTAATGTTCAGTAAATGTTTTGAATAATTAATTATGTCATTCTCACATGATATCAGATATTGATAGAGTAACACCTTGCTAATCAAAGTGTGGTTTCTGACTAACAGCAGTAACATCACCTGGGAGCTAGTTACCTTTGCAGAGTCTGCATTTTTGCAAAATCCCAGTTGGTTTGTATGCACATTGATGTTTGAGAAGCACTGAATTAACACGTATAGATCTTTTTGTCAAACATGTACTTCCTGAGAATCCAAGACTTTTGTATTCAAGTAAGGTTAATCACAAAATGCTCTTAGAAATGAAGAATGTTGAGAAGTACTTGAAATGGGGCAAATGGAACAAATAGATACAGAGTAGGTAGGAAAAATGGTGAGTTTGAGAAAGTCTTGTAGGCAGGAGCTAGTGAAGCATATTCAAAGAGGATCAAGACTATAAAGAGTTCTAGGTAACCAGTGGTAGTTGCATAGGATCAGGTACAGACCAGGACAAATGAAAAACAATTTTAAGTGAAGCCAACAACTAGGAATTGAAACGTTTTCTTCACACCTAAAGAAAAGTTATAATCACAAAAGATACTCAAAATAGAGTGTGTAATATCACATGTGGGAGAGTTTATAACATTTAACTGTGATTGCTGAGGAAATAGAAGTTGGCTATAGCTTTATTGTAGATGTGATTCAATTTGTACCTCCACCACAATTTATATAGAGTGAACTAAGAAAAGGTACTAGAAAATAAAGTGTCCTTTTCCTACCATCTTTCTAAAACACAAAATAACTGAAACTTAAATTTCCTAAAACATATAAATAAAATTGATGCCAAAAGTTGGCCTTGGGATGGACTCTTTTGTGTGGACATTTTAATTGGCTCTTAGAAGTGTCTAGGCAATCCAGCATACTTTTTCTACAAGAGCAGGAAAACCAGCAATTAATGGGAATGAGTGTTTTGAATGTCTAAGAAGAAGCACAAAGATACCTCCTAGTATATTTTGATTTATTTACTAAAAATATAGTTTGAATAAAAAGGAAAAAAATGTATGTGATAAAGCTACTTGATGAATATATTACAACTTTTCTTCACAACCCTTTTTTATGAAAATGCATTTGTCTAGAAAACAAGCCACCTGGTATCATGAGGAAGTCCTACATGGACTTTGTTAGTGCCAGCATAGGATAATGAAGAATCTTTTGCTGAAAGATTTTTGCAGAATGCTCAATTCATCTCTCATAGCTGAATAAAAGGTGAAGTACACAATTTTAAGTGTTAAAAATAATTCAATAAATTGAACCATACATATCCAGATTCTTCTGAAATCAAAGTTGAATAAAATAAGGGAAAATACGATTTTGGATTATTTTTGCAGAAATCCTATCTTAATATAACATATGGATCTGAATAGTCCTGACGGTTCTTATTGGGCATACAGGTTCTGATGAAGTTAAGGTAAAGACATGTGCCTCAGCTACAGTAAGATCATCAACATAATTAAAATGATTTTTTAATAATTTTATTCTTTTGACATGCTGTTTTCCCAGTTTAGATAATGTTCTATGGCCATGAGACCCGTGGAATTTTTGACTACAAAGTCGGACTAATGTGTACCTACTAGGCGATAGATTTCCTATCATTTTATCTAATCACATGTCAGAAATCCATATTAAAACAAAAGATTGCTTAGGTCAAGGACCACATCTAATTCATCTCTATACTTCCACGTTGAGCAAAGTGGTCAATGCTATCCTGACCCTTCAATGTTTACTGATTGAATGAATAAGTACCAAGAATGTAGATCTCAACGTAATACTTGACAATAATTGTTTATTCAGGTTTTAGGTGACAGTTTAATATCAGAGCAGCAAGTTAACTTTCTTGCTTATATCAGCTAAGATATGATGCAGTATTAAAATTCAGAAGTCTTCGTGGCTTAAGGTAATGAAGGTTTGTTTCTTAGCCATGCCTTATGTCTGTTGTGGTTTGTAGGGATCTCTGTTCATTGTGATCAGTAAAGGGCCTAGACCATAGGTGCAGCTAGTGCCTTGACAGTTGCTTATTGTCAGGCCAGAGAGAGGATGATCAGTCACATATTAGCTTTAAAAGCTTCTCCCTCCGGTGACTAACAGCACTTTACACATTTTACTGGCCCAAACAAATCACAAGGCCAGACTTGATTCCAAGGGAAGAGAATTTCAAGGGAAAGGAGGCAACCCTACCAAGTGCCTGAAAGAGAAAAGCTGAGAATATTAGGCCTAATGATGACGACTATGAACTTTTCCAAAGGCTTTTAGAGTCAGAACACAGTGATCTTTCACCATCTCTCATATTGGCAAAAAGTATGTGTAGGGGTTCTGGGAGTATCAATTTCTTGTGTAAAATGTTGATAATGATTTTTATTGCTGGAAGGGGTTTAACCCAGATGAAGTCTGTTGCTAATTTCATTTTAGATAAAATGCACATTTGAGTAACATGAGAACTAGCTTAATAAAAGAGAAATGTATCTTCCGTGCTGTTTTGCTTTGCATTCTTTGGGTTATAATTGAATATACTTAATATATATATTCATATGCATACATACATATATACACACACACACACACAGACATACATATAGCATCACACCTCAAGCCCCAAAAAAGTTACAAAATACCTACAACAGCATCCTGCACATATTTGTGGACAAGCAGTAAATTTTGCTTGTTCTTATTGCTAATAGATTACATTCTGATTTCACATACCACTCTTACTACATTTTATGAGAACCCTAAACACAGTATTAAAGGGGTTTTATTTAAAAGCTCTTGTTCCTGTTGTGTCTAAGTTATAACTATAAGATCAGAGAATTAGATACCCCTACGTTCTTAAATCACAAGCAAGTGACAAGTAAATATACAGAATACATACAAAAATATACATATTTTCAAATATTTCAATATTTTCAAATAACATTCGTACTAAGAAAGAGATCTTGAAATTAGATTTTTGGCATCACATCTAAAAAACACTATATATTGTTAATGATTATTATTATTTTTATTAATACCATTACTAAGTATATCTTTATATTTCTTTTATTTTAAATTTAAACAGTTATTTCTTTGAATGGTTATAATTTTAAAGGGCATAGGATTCTGAAGTCTGCATACATCCTTATTTGAAGTATACCTGAGTTTTTAAATGCCTTGTCAAAGTGAGTTATATTCTGGAAAAGAATTCTCAGGGCATATACAGGTCAAATCCCTCCTACACGCACCATTGCAATAAAAAGTTCATCATAACAAAAAGTTCATGTAAGTGCTGGCTGGTAGCCTATGTTAACAGAATTCTGTATATATCTACTGAGAATGAATTCCCCAGAACTGAGTAACAGTTCAAGAAGTTTACATCTGCAAAAGTTGGTAATTTTTAATTGCCAAAACGCTTGTTCTTTTTATTTTATTTTATTTTATTATTTTTTTTTAATTTTATTGTAAGTTCTTTGTGTGTTGTGATTTCATTGGGTAATTTTTCACTTTTTCTCCCAGTGAGAAGTATTGGTGAACTACTTGATTCTCAGCATTTTTTCCCTATAATATTTCATATTCTTGTGATCCAGGAAGTTCAGGGAAGGGGGTATATAAGCATCTGTGGTCTAGCATAGTGGAAAGAATCTGTGCATTGTTGATATTTCACAGATCTTTTTTTCTATATTTATATTACTGTATTATAATAAATAAGTGAACATTGAGTATCAGTTATTTGTTTTTCTAGTGATCAGAAAATATGAGTACTAGTAAACCAGAGCATAATTATAAGAAGATGGCTTCTTCGTTAACATGAGATGGTAAGATGTTATTTTGAGGTATAATCATCCCTTCTCCTCCCCCGGAAATTCTCCTCCTTCCTCTGCCAACTAGACCTCTAAACTTTCAAGCATCTGGGGGTTTTTGAGCTCATCCATTTAAATAAGTATTGTGGTGAGATGAAAAGCAGAGTTTTACTGTCTATGGTTCCCAGAGAATATGCCTTTAGAGAGATAAAGAGAATATACCACTTGGGAAAAATATTTGAGAGGGACAAGGCAGACACTCTCTCTTCCCCTAATCTACCATCTTGTTCTGACAATTTTACTCCATCTCTGCTAGGAGCACATTCACCCAGCTCCCACAACCCCTCCCCCTGACATGCACACACACATAATGTACCAAATATAAAGAGGGCACACCTCAGACACCTAGTGGGATGGTGGGGGTATGAATGTAAGACCTACTGACTCTTTGCTTCCTCTTTGTTTGGGAGATAAGTGTGGCAGGGGTTGTATGCAATCATTTAAAGATTCATACTACCTTGAGACAGAGCAAAACATACCATCTTATTACATATGGTCTTGGTGATAAACATTTTGTGGAAAGCTCCTAGGGACAATGAGGATATATGTGCACTCAACCGTAAATTGTCAATTGCCAGATCAATGATATGGGGATGTGAGGACAAGAGGGGGAAGTGGCAAATAAATTTAAAAGAAAAGCGATTGTTTGCCAGACTTGGGAGAAGTTTGAAAGCCCATGGATCACAAAGACAGGAGAGACCAGATTCAGTCTTACTCCTTCAGAGTAAGGGAATGGGAAAAATGGAAGGACAAGAGATGGTGATCTGAGAGGCACCTATACAGCAAGGTTTGGGAAGTGAATAAATTTTACATGGTAACAGATACAGCCATGCTGTGAGCAGCTCAGGCATGGTGCACACAGAGAATACTGGAACTGGGTAGTTGGGAACTCAGTGGAATAAAAGGAATGTAAAAATTCAGGGTTAATTTTCAGAGCAAAATTTTTCACTAGCAGTGATTACAGTAATTAAGACTTTGGAGGTAGATTAAAAATGGAAAACTTCATACCACCAATAGGTAGAGTTTAGGTTGTGGAATTCTTACCTAAGCCAAACTTAGTTTCTATGATGGACACTCCTAATTTCTTACCCAATATTCATTTCTCCATTCTTCCTTTGTAATAGAAGTGTGATTTTGTTTTGTGTGACAATGTTCCAATGTTCCCAATTATATGTACTCACAGCCTCAGGTCTCTCTTACAGTTAAGGGTTGCCACCTGATATAGTCCTCACCATTGAGATGTAGGTGGAAACAGCCAGGTGAGCAGGTGAGCATTCCTGGAAAGTTTTTTTTATTTATTTATTTTTTAATAAGAGCTCTGGATGCTATAGACAGAATGCTTGTGTTCCACAAAATTCATATATTAAAATTCTAACCCTCAATGTGGTGGTATTAGAAGGTGGGACCTTTGGTAGGTGATTAGGTCATGGGGGATCCATCCTCATGAATGGGATTAGTGCCCTTATGAAAGAGACTTGGAGGATGCCCTTTTCACCACGTGAAGATGCATTGATGAGGATGTTAGCCCTCATGAGACACCAGATCTGCCCATGCTTTGATATTGAACTTCCTAACCTCCAGAACTGTGTGAAATAATTTTATGGTTTTTGCAAACGACTTAGTCTATGGTATTCTGTCACAGCAGCCTGAACAGACTAAGACACTGGTCCTACCCTTTTCCTTTTGCCCTTGCCCCTCTTAACTACCTGAAACAGAGATATAATATCTGGACATGAAGAAGCCGACTATTGAACATCATGATGAAGGCTTTGGGTTAAAGATGTCTGAGCAGAGATCTATAAGGATCCTGAATTCTGATGGCTTAGAGAAGCCACTTTATTATTAGTTCTGGACTTTCTTGCTTTGTGACAAAATGTATCCCTATGTGATTAAGCCCCATTAGACAGGTTTCTGCTATAGGCAGCTTAACATCATCCCTAACTGGAAAAGTATCCAGTCACAATTATGTTGCAATAGAAAAGTTATGCCTTAAGGAAGAAAATCCTGACTCCTCAGATGACTGATGTGACCTAATGGTGAATTCACTGATTTAAAAACAGGGCAGTGATTGGCTGGTGTCCTGCCATTTCAAATCTGTTTCTCCAGGTATTCTGGAATATTTATAATCAAAAGAATTTTAATTTATTTATGATAATCCATACTATGCCATTCAGTTTTATTAAAATGTTATTATTCTGTGAAATTGATCCTGGTGTTAATTTGGAGGAGGAAATAACTTGCCAGGTCAAAGTTTCAATAAATTAGAGAATGGAAGGTACCACATGTTCTCAAAAATCTGAAAATTAGTTTCTAAGTCACAGTTACTTTGATTATCTGGTCTTACTGCCTTAGAATAATAATGCAGAATGAGAAATATAGCAAAATTAGCCCAAAATGCAGTTAATTAAAATTTTAAAGATTAAAACCACAATTTGGTTATCCAATTTAAATATAACTATTTTATAATTGATATAATTTTTATGATAATGATCTATTTACTTCATATGAGCACATTTCAATTTCAATTGTTCAACATAATAAAATACATTTGTTGTCTACCATTATCTCTCATACTTTCTATTGAATATTTTCAAATACAGATATGTGTGCTAAATGTACAGAAAATAATATAAAAATACAGGATTGAATAGAATATATTATATGAATATAGTTGAAACAACCAGTAATGTATGATGATTCCATGTAATGGAAGTAGTCAGATGTGGTATTTTACTTGAGTATGGCCATAGAAACTGTGGAAATGCATGGTATACACATTATTTCAAATGTTCACTTGCAGAACATCTTAAGTTGGAGGGTTTAAACACTGAGCCTGCCTTAATATAACTTAATATAAGTTACCTTTGGAAGAGAAGATAGAATTCCCATCCTGTGTAAAGTTCAGGCCACCAAAATACCTATTAATTATTTGAAACACACACACAAGATTCCATTGTTCATTGTTCTAAAAACTGTGTTTACAAATTAAAGGAACTTCAGCTATGTTTCAGTATGACTTACTTCCAATAAACTCATTTGATAACAAACAAGCATCATCTAATTTAGAGTACTTAGAATTGACAGTTAAACAAAACAAATGTTATTAAAAACACTTTTCATAAAGTAAGCCTCCTTGCCCAGATAAAATCTCTTATTATCAATTTTGGAACCTATCCATTCTCATAAAATATGATTATATTGGATTTTAAAGTCTAGGATGGTTTTTGCCCACACATTGAGGTAGGTTTCTAATGTCTTTTTCTTTGTATCTTAAGCAATCTGTGAAAAGACAAGGAGGAATCATAAATACATATTACTAAGTGAAAGAAGCCAGTCTGCAAAGGCTACATACTGTATGATTCCAACCATGTGGCATTCTGGAAAGGACAAATCTAAGGAGACAGTGAGGAGATGGTTGCCATTGGTTTGATGGGAAGGGGATAAATAGACCGAGCACAGAGGATTCTTAGGGCAGTAAGAATATTCTGTATGATACTATGATGGTGGCTACATGTCCATATACATTTGTCAAATCCCATAGAATGAACACCACTAAGAGTGAACTCTAATGTAAACAACAGAGTTGGGTGGTGTTGGTATGTCAACGTAGGTTCATTGATGGTTAACAAATGTATCACTTTGGTGCAGGATGTGTGGCAAGGGTCAGTGGGTATAATGCAGAGGATATATAAGAACTCTGTGCTTCCTGCTTAATTTTGCTGTGAAACTAAAAATACTCCAAAGATAAAGTAAATTAAAAAAAAAATACCAAAGCTTATATATTGACCAGGGACTTTTAAAATGAAATCCTTGACCAATAGAAGATCTGTAGTGTAAAATGTCAGATTTTGGAAGTACAGCATACCTGTAGTTTTTCTTTGGTCACCAATAGTCTCAAATCAAAATCTGTTAAAGTATATAAATAAAATAAGTATATAAATAAAAACACCTTCTCAAAAAAAAAGAATCCTCACTCAGACTCTAGTGTCTTACTCCATTATACCTTTTGTCATAACTCAAGAATATTTGATATTTAAAAACATTCCTTCTATTAATATATAATAGTGGTATATGTTTTGGGGGTGCATGTGATATTTTTATACTTGTATATAATATGTAATGATCAAATCACAGTTATCAGAATATTTGTCACCTCTAACATGTATCTTTCCTTTGTCTTTGGAACATTACAAATCTCCTCTTCTAGCTACTTTGAAACATGTAATAAATTATTAACTATAATTTCCCTACTGTACTGTTTGAATACTAGAACTTATTCCTTCTATTCAACTGTATTTTTATACCTCATAAACAACTTTTCTTCTTCCTGCTCCTCCCCTTCCCAGCTTCTGGTAACCACCATTCTACTCTCTACTTCCACGAGATCCATTGTTTTAGTTTTCACATATGAGTGAGAACATGCAATATTTGTCCTTCTGTGCCTGGCATGTCGCACTTAACATAATGATCTCCAGTTCCATCCATGTTGCTGCAAATGACAAGATTTTATTCACTTTTATGGCTAAATAATTTTCCATTGTGTGTGTATAACACCTTTTCTTTATCCTTTTATCCATTGATGATATTTAATTATATTTGAATTTGTTTATTATCTATCTCCCCAATAACACTAGAGCTAGTCACAGGAAATCTGTGACATGGGCTGTATTGATAACTTACGTGTATCCCTTGCACCTAATATACTGCCCAGCACACAAGTGTTTAAAAATGTCTGGGGAATATTATACCATTAATGTTTTGTTTGCTTAAAAATACATATTTGGAACAATTATGCAAAATGTTAAGATAGTTAAATTTGAGTAGTAAATATATTAATATATGTCTCTATTATATAATTTTCTATACTTCTCTGGTTATGTTTGACATATTCCACAACTGAAGAAAATGAAAAACTCTGTAAGTATCTAGAGTATGTTTAGAATTCAGTAAAATATTGCCAACAAAAACAACAAAAAAATAAAGAAAAGTGGTCATAATAATTAAATTTTTTAGTCTATGTCTGAAGAATGTATTGATTTTTGAAATATTTATATAGAATGGTTTATTGTAGCTTTTTAGTAACTGTCATATAAAACCTATCTATTCTTGATAAAATCATTTATATTTTTCTTGTTATTAGCATGTCATCTTACTTTTTAGGAATAACACAAGTGGCAAGAAATATTTTCATTTTATGGGAAGGATTTTCATGTAAATATTTCTTGATCTTCAGAAAAACTGTTACCTTTTTATTTAGTTACAAAACTGAATTAAACGCCTTCTTTTATCAAATGCTGGTAACTTCGGTTTGGGTTATTGAACTTCAGTTTAATTTTGAATGTAGCCTGAAGCAAAGGCCAGACCCAGTGGTGTCTCCTGGTGAGCTCAGCTGGTTTTATTCCAGTTCCTTATGAAGAATCACCTGTCTCACAGAAAACACCAACCTAATTGGCACCCTTGCTGTTTGTATCTATGAAAAAGCTGCAAATTGAATACATAGTAACTGAACCTTAAGAATAAACAAAAAACATTAACAAGTTGATTTGTATCTCTAAGGAAATATGCGACAAATCAATATAATTTAGTAACTGAAAGAAGCCAAGTGTGATTTTGGAATGGCTTTAAATTTTCAGGGTTGTCCATTGATAGTAATTTAAAATTTCCAACTGAGAAAAGTAGGAGACTTAAAATAAATTATGCCACATTTAATTTTAACTATAGCCATCTGTTTCTTTTATAATAGATAGTATTAAACAGTTGATTGATTAAGACTAATAATTTCTTAAAAAGGGATTTAAGAGACAAACTAATAGGATGAACATTCTGATTATTTTGGGTTTATTAATGAATTCATTTAAAGCATTTATAGTCACTTCAGTATAAATTGTATTTTCATCCTCTTATTGTTCCTCTTCTGATCAGGTAAAGGACCCTGTTCCAAGTTAGGATGTTCAACAAGACACTGATATCCACAAATATATTTCAAAACTGTTCAATGTTTTAATCATTTAGGATGTCAATGCCATCCTCGGAAGTTCCAAGTACTTTTTGAGGGATGAAACGTTTTTTGTAAACAATTTAAAAAAAAATTCTAAAACATTTAATGTAACCCTAGGTTAGTTCTTCCTAAAGTCTTTCAAATGGTTCCTGGAAAAATAAGTGTGGAAAATGCTGCAGAATGCATCCCCATTCACAGTCACTTATGCTCTACCTTAATTATTAAGGACACTTAGGAGACAAGTAATTAAAAAAAATTTGCCCAAAGATATTTACCCGCAGATATCTTTTTTTCTAATACAACACCTAATGTTCTTTGGTGGTGAAAACAACGTGAAAGATTATAAAACGGATCCAATTCCGAAAAGATTAGATCCATTCTATTTGTTCTTCACTGAAAGTATTTTATTTTTTTTTCTTATAAAAATGTTTAAGTTTATTTCTGCATTCTAAATGTGCTGAAAGAAAAAAGAAAAAAAAAAGAAAAAATAGGTTTTATTTTTATATTTAGTTTGAATTTGTGTGTGTGTGTGTGTGTGTGTTTTCTTTTTCCAAAGGATAACTGGCACCATTTGCTGAATAGCTCATCCTTTCCCTGTTGATATGTAATGCCACTTTTATTAGGTACCAAGTTTGTGTGGATCTGTTGGCCTCTCTATTTTGTTACATTGGGCTGTTTGACTGGCCCTGCACCATTACCATACTGTTGTGATTATTCCAGTTCTATAGTAAAATCTGTAAAGCAAGTACCATCTGTTTTGCTTTTCTTTATGGCTGTCCTCACTCTTTTTGGGTCTTTGCTCTTTCATATGAATTTTAGAATCAATTTATAAAATCTCACAAAGAATCTTGATGAGATCTTGATTGGAATTGCACTGACTTTAAGGATTAATTTGGGATTATTGACATCTTTATGACATTGAGCCCTACCATTCAAGGACACAGTTGTTTATTTTTATGTTCTTTTTTTGTTTTTCAATAAAGTTTTATTATTTTCTCCCCAAAGGTCTTGTATGCATTTTGTTATTTATTTCGGGCTAACTTATAATTTTGTTGCTATTTTTAAAAGTTTATCTTCTTTTTAATTCATACATTCTAGTTGATACTGGCATATAGGAATGCAATGGATATTTTCATATTAATCTTTCATCCAACAACATTGCTACGCAGACAATCCAATCATGATTTGAATATAAAGACAATGTAATTTTTTTCTTCACTACCCTTATATCTTTTAGTTTCATATATTATATTTTTCAATTTTGGAATTTTCATATAACATTCTAAAATGTTTAGAATGTATGTGTGTGTGTATATTTCTATTTTTAATTTCAAAATATTATGGGGGTACAAATGTTTTTGGTTACATGGATCACTTTCATTATGCTTTTGGGTGCTCATTACCCAGGTAGTGTTTATTGTGCCCGTTAGGTAGGTTTTGCCTATCGCCTCCTCTGGCCTGCTTGATTTCCACTGAGTTTTACTTCCCTCCGTGCACATATGTACTCATCAGTTTTTTCCACTTTAATAGCGAGTACATGTGGTGCTTTTTTTTCCATTCCTTTATATACTTCACTTAGGATAATGATCTCCAGTTCCATCCAAATTGTTGCAAAAGGCATTAATTCATCGTTTCTTATGCCTGAGTAGTAATCCATGGACTACATATACCACAGTTTGTTAATCTACTCATGAATTGATGGGTACTTGGGTTGATACCATGTCTTTGCAATTGTGAATTTTGCTGCAATAAACATTCAAGTGCAAGTGTATCCTCATCAAAATAACAACATCATATTTCACAGATCTAGAAAAAATAATTCTGTGCTTTGTTGGGAACCAGAAAAGAGCCTGAATAGCCAAAGCAATCTTAAGCAAAAAGAACAAATCTGAAATCATCACATTACCAGACTTCAAACTATACTACAAGACCATAGTAACCAAAACAGCATGGTACTGGCACAAAAATAGAGAAATAGACCAAGGGAACAGACAGAGAACCAAAATATAAAACCATGCACATACAGCCAACTTATCTTTGACAAAGCAGACAACAATTATACACTGGGGAAAAGAATCCCTATTCAATAAATGGTGTTGGGAAAATTGGATAGCCACATGCAGAAGGATGAAACAGGATCCATATGTCTCACCACTCACAAAAATTAATTCAAGATGGATAAAAGACTCAAATGTAAGACATGAAACCATAAGAATTCTAGAAGAAAATGTAGGAAAAACTCTTCTAGATATTGGCCTAGGCAAAGAATTTATGAAAAAGACCCCAATGGCAATCACAGCAACAAGAAAAAATAAATAAATGGGACTTGATTAAATTAAAAGGCTTCTGCACATCTAAGGAAAAACAGAGAAAATAGACAGCCTACAGAAATGGAGAAAATATTCACAAGCTACATCCAATAAAGGGCTAATAACCAGAATCTAAAAAGAACTCAAGCAAACCAGCCAGAGAAAGAAAACAAACAACCTCATTAAAAAGTGGGCAAAATAAAGGAACAGAGGCTTTTCAAAAGAAGATAGACAAATGGCCAATAAACACATGAAAAAAGGCTCAATGTCACTCATCATCAGGGGAATGCAAATTAAAACCACAATGAGATATCACCTTACTCCAGTTAGAATGGCTTTTATTAAAAGTCCCAAAACAATAGATGCTGGTATGGATGCAGAGAGAATGAAATGCTTATTGTTGGTGGGACTGCAAATTAGTACAACCTCAATGGAAAACTGTATGTTTTCCATAAACTAAAAGTAGACCTACCATTCAATCCACTGCAAGTACTTTAAAAAGTTGATATTCTGGGAATTGTTGTGGAGGATCTCAGATCACGAACACTGTGTCCAGTGATTGCAAACAAAGATGTCTTGTATTCTCAAAAGGTAGGAGAAGAACAAATTACCTCTTGGGATTGCTCAAGGATCTAGTTCCCCATGCTTTCATAAAACAAAATATGTAAATGTTACCATCAAAGCAGCACCATCACTATCACCGTGTTATTGGTGATCTTACCATATGTTGGGAACTGGGCTAGCACCTCATGTTCATTGCTTCATTTAATACATATAGCAGCTCTGTAAAGTAGGTGTCCTTAACATGTTCATTTGACAGATAAAGAGTGTGGGACCTAGATAGCTTAAGAAACTGGCTCAGGGACATAATACTAGAAACTGAGAGCCATAAACCAAGCCTAGGCTATTTAATTCCAAAGCTTCACAAGCACTGTGATTTTATACCTCAGAACCAGTGTTTCAGATTAAGATTCAGAAAACCTTAATCCTTTCTCTCTTGGTACTGACACACCTTTGGCCTGCTGATATAAGCACATAGACTATTTAAAAAATATGAAGCTCTTTGAAAAATAGGCATATTAATTTTTACACATAACATTTATACAGAAAAATTAAAAATTTAAAAACTTGTATAAGCAAAATTGAAAAGAAAATAATCACTTGAGAAAAACAAGAGATAACTTGCTCTACCATTTTAGATTATTGTCTTCCACTATTTTTCTATAATACTTATTTGTACACATATATTATGAATATATAGCACTAATAATTGTCAATTGATTTTTACATACAAATATTTTATGAATATTTCTTTATCAATAAATATAAATTTGCCATCATTTTAATAACTAACCAGTGTTTCTTGATATGAATGTACAGTAGATATTGTTTACCCAATCTCCAATTCCTATATATATATAGTTTCAATTTATTTGCTTTCTCTCTTGATATATCTATATATCTATTTTTGCTATATACATGGTTATTTATGTATGCCATATATGTTATATAGATATAGATAGATAGATACCAGTCTTTCTGTCCCCCCAATTCCTGAGAACACATATAAAATTTTCCAAGAAGTGCTACTAAAGCTTGTTCTCTTTGCCTGAGGTGATAGAGGAAAATTTATCACCCTTTTTTTGTGTATGTGTGTATGCGTGTGTGTATGTGTGTGTGTGTGTGTGTGTGGGTGTGTGTGGTCCATTCACAAAACACTGACAATTGCCTCCAATCTAGTCCCCACTCTCCAAGTTCTTCAACTTCCTTATATAGATTGGAGGTGGGCACTAGACAAAGCTGACTGAACCACCTTCACAGTAGATTGATGTTAGCTGCATAAATGATTTAGGATCGTCTCTGTGATGTGGAGTACTTGGCTATTACTGTATTGTTTTCATCTCTGAGCCTCTGCTGAAATAGTAGGAAGGAAAAGAAAAAATTACACACTTTGGCAGGTAGTCCAGAAACATTGCAACCTAATTATGTTTTTGAGCTCTGAAGTAGATTCAAAATAACTAAAAAAACATACTTATAGTCTCCCAAAAATTGTTCTTGCTCTGTCCTCCTATGTCATTTAGGGTTCTTTAGTTGCAAGTAACAGAGAATGACCCTAACTGACTAAGAAAAATTGAATTTTTGAAAATTCCTTTCAAAAACTCAATTTCTCTTAATAAGACTACATATAAGATAAACAACATCAACTACAAAAAATAAAAATAGAAAACTAAAAACCAGACTTAGAGCAGACAGGAATGAGGTGAACATAGAGAAGTTTGGTCACCTGAGAGCCACTGCTGGAATGTCTGAAATTGAACGGGAGATTGGTATTTAGAGAAAGAATCTGATGTAAGGAGCTTCCAGGCATTCCTTTGGCTTCTATGGTAAGAAGGATTCAAACTCTGCTTAATCTCTCTACTATCTATAGGATACACAGTGTGGGAGAGATAATGTCCCAGAAAGAAATCAGATGCTGTTATGAGTAGCTCAGGCAAGCTAGGAAACCAGAAACAACAAAAGTTGGCTACACTCTCAGAAACACTCTTCTGCAGCTCAAAATTGGAAAATATTGATATGTTCAAACATTTCAAGGTAATCAGCATTAGTAAAACTCTATTGAATTTTAGAATTTATTAGATGTTATTCAGCCTACCTATTCAATATATAGTAAATTTACTCACATGTAAGGTAGAAGAAAATATTACTAAGACATTTTTTACCTCAAAAGTAACTTAGAAAAAAAATCTACAATGGAAAGCATATACTGTGATTCTACTGCTGATTTGGGCTTAAAGCATAATAAAACTATCATTTTAATTTAAAAATATGGTAGAAATTTCTACACTGTGAAATGAACAACCCTAAATGTAGAATGTCTGGAGAATTTTCGCACAGATACTGTTGTGCTTAATGTTACTCCATATCACCCAGGGAAGGACCATTTTGGACATCATGAATTTTCATCATGAATTCTCATCATGAATTCCAAGGGAAATAAAACCAACTCTTACATTTTTTCTATATTATGTATCAATCAGAACATCTTCTGATGATGAATTAATGTTAATCAAGTTTGATGAATAAAATTATACCAATCATTTTGGGGAGACTCTAATTATTGTCATATTAGTAGACAGGAAATGGGAGGTCTTAGGTCACTGTAGAATATTACTATAGGGACTTTAGAGGGCAGAAGCACAAATATTAACACACAATATCCTCTGAGATGTCAGTGACCTAAGAAGAATTATTGTTCCCTTCATCACTTCACTATTATATTACCTTGGGGTTCTGATGGACCCTAAGGTAATATAACAGAAAAATTAAAGCTAAATTATTCTAGATGAAATGTTCCAAATGGCTCTGTTTTGTTCGATCATACTAAAGAACATGTTTTCTCAAGGAATTAGTATGCTAATGCTATACTCACCCATCTGGAGTTCATCTTGGGACTCTGCTGAATGTGATCCCATTACTTAGAATCGGCCAGGAGAGACTGGACTTGAAACTAAGTGGCAGGGTACGTGAATACTTCTGAGAAAGTTCAAGCTCCAGTTCTTAACCTTTCTGAACCTGTTATCAGTAGGAAAATGACAAGTCTGGGATTAGTAATGCCCTGCAACATGGTATTGAGATACCTCAGGAAGTGGGCAAAAGGTTGCTAAGAGGTGCACAGTGGCATGTGGCATAGATGGTTAACTTGTCAGGATGATAATTCTTTATCATTTATCTACCTGACTGAGATTGAAGGGAAGATTTTAGCCAAAATATTAGGAAAACAAAACTATAACAAATGTAAAGAAAACAATAAAAATAATTTTTAAAAAAGAATGTGGGCAAAATAGGAAATCTGAGAAATTTTTTATAGAAGAAAACTGGACTTTAGGAAAGAGAGAGAGTTGATATTTTAGGCCACAACCAAGAAATGGAAACTAAGCTCACCCTGTGTCAGCTAGAATGAGTGTGACAGTGCTGAGACCCAGAGTGTGTGATTGGGGCTGAATTCTACTGTGCAAATATGTAAAAACCTGTCAACAACTTACATGGGTTTCCATTTCCCCTAAGTCTCCGTATCTCAGTGAATTTCTCCTGATTCCAGCAAACTGTCTCTTAGAATTTTCCTATTTTTATGACTTCTCCCCAGTTTATATTCTTTGACATATGCTCAGATATTTTTTCCTTGTTCATGCATTTAGACGCTGACCTCCTCGGCTTTACCAGTCAGTGATTTTCATTGAATGGCCTTATAATTATTGTGGAAAATTATTGGTTCACTGAATGGTAGCAAATGATGGGGCTTACCCAGCTATCAGGCATATGCAAGCAAGCAAGCAACGGTTTACTTAGCTTTAAGGAGGTAGATTGGGAGGTGAGGAAAAAGGCAAAGAAGAGATAGTCAATAGCCTAAAGAAACTTGTCACTACAGTAGTCGGAAAAACCTTAGTTCTCTATGGTAACAGTTCCTAAAAAGTGATCTGAGGACCTTTGGGGATCCTTGGAACATTTTCAGAGAGTCACTGAAATAAAAACTATTTAAGCAATAATTAAATAATTTAAATAGTAATTTCATGAGGCCTTTGCCTTTTTCACTTTTGTTCTCTCACGACAATACACCAAGATTTTCTCAAAGGCTACGTGATATGTGATATCATAACAGGCTATATTAAGAAGCAGTAAGACAAATATAATTGTCTTCTATTAAGCCAGAAATTAAAATGTTTGCAAAAATATAAATAATACCATACTTTTTTCCAATTTATTTAAAAATAGAGCTATTTTTTTAAAAAAATGTGTTATTCAAGTTAACATGTAGGGGTTTGTTAATATTTAAATATGAGTTAGTAATAAATAAAATATCCCTTATGAATATAGATGCAAAAATCCTCAATAAAATACTAGCAAATTGAATTCAATAGCACCTCAAAAAAAATAATCCACCATGACCAAGTGGGTTTTATCCTAGGGATGCAAGGATGGGTCAACATATGTAAGTCAGTAAATGTGATTCACCACATAAACAGAAGCAAAAACAAAGATTATATGATCATCTCAATAGATGCAGAGAAAGCATTCAACAAAATCTAGCACCCCTTCATAATAAAACCCTCAACAAACTAGGAAAAAAAGGAACACATCTGAAAATTATAAGAGCCATATATGACAAACCTACAGCAAAGATCATACTAAATGGGGAAAAGTTGAAGGCATTCCCCCTAAGAACTGGACAAGGCAAATGTGCTCACTGCCACCACTTATATTAAACATACTACTGGAAGTCCTAGCCAGAGTGATCAGACAAGAGAAAGAAATAAAGAGTATCCAAATTGGGAAAGAGGAGTTCAAACTGTCACTTTTTGCTGATGATATGACCTTGTATCTAGAAAACCTCAAAGATTATGCCAAGAGACTACTGAAATTGATAAATAAATTCAGCAAAGTCTCAGGTTACAAAATCAATGTACACAAATCAGTAGCATTTCTATATACCAATAATAGTCAAGTTGAGAACCAAATAAATTTTGTTTTAGTTTTAAGTTCTAATTGGTGAACATCAATTGACTTAAAACAGATCAACAATAACTCTTTTAGGAGTATAAAGGGGGGTCCTGGGACCAAAAATCTTGAGAACTGCTATTCTGTGTGGTTACAGATGTTTCAAGACCATCTGGGAGTCTCAAAATCCTCTAGAGGAATGAAACATTCTACAGGTCTGTTCAAATAAATTTGCTATACCTAAGCAATATTTATCAATGCAACACACTGCTGAGAACTTTAAATTTAACAAGATACATATTCAGATTTAACACAATATTCTGAATACTATTAACTTATTTATATCTTCATACCTTTGGAAGACTGTTAGGGACTACTATATGAGCCTTAGCTTCCACCTATGAGCAACCGTTCCTGTCTCTCTGTGCTGACATGAATACTTCACGCTCTCAGGGCTTGATAACATTGGGCAATAAAACATCCAATTAACCGCTCTTGCTTTATTCCCATGTTGACTGTGAAATCATATAATTATAATTTAACTTGCCTATAGGGAAGGAATATGCTGATCAGTAAATAGAAGTATTCTGTTCTCTTGATAGCTGTATGTTTCTTTTAATAATAATTAGGTCTCACTTGATTGTCTTATAAATTAGACTCTTGCGAGTATGGTTAGCCAGATTTAATCCCCTGGAGATTGATTGATTCAGGGTGCAAAAATGATCACATTTCTGACACTTCACAGAGGAGTACTATGCCCTAGAAATGGAATTCCTACCAAATGAGTTCCTCTACAGGGAGGTCACCTTTGTCTTCTCTCTTACATATCTGCCTTTTTAAAATTTGCAGTAATAAGTTAAAATTTATTTTACTCAACTTTAGGCCTGAGAGACACCAAAGGCCCAGCTGCCTTTATAACTAAATACATCAATCTGCACCCATGATCTACATTCAGTGTTGAAAGATTTGTCCAGTATATAGATTTTAACCAAGAATTTTATGTGTCGTAAATATTATGGGGAAATATACAACCATTCCACTCCACAGGAAAGATAAAATGCAACTGAGAAGTGAATTGCCCATTGATCTCCATAAAAACACTTTTAGGCTCTTTGAGCATTAAGTGCACTTAGAAGCTTATTGAACTTTTGAGCTATAACTTTAGGTTTTGTACTAACTTTACAGCCATGATTTCTACCAGGGAGATGAATGTTTCAAATTTGAGTCAAAAAACCCACTAACCTTTTCAGGTAAATTGTGTTTTTCCTTCAGTACTGTGAATTATACAACTTAAAATAATGTTGTGTACATATACAAAGGATGTTACAATTGACCCATGATTAAAAAGGAGATGTATACAGTTGTGTTTTCTGGAATGACGGATTTGTGTTGATGATATCATACATTTCAGAGTTGCCCCTAGCATATGTGTCTATGGTTCACTGCATTTCGCTGAAAAGGCTGTGACTCCTGTCAACCTGTGTTAACAAAAATCTCTGAGGCTAATATAATCGCCACTACCTCATACAATCAGATGGTATGTGAGGTTTGCTTACCTGCCTGGCAGTTTGCCATCATTTTATAATGACTTTTCCTCTCTAAAACATTCATTTTGTCCACATTGTACCTGGACAATTGGATGGACTAGACACCAATGTTTTATTCCAGAATTGTCATAGTTCCTTAAGAATAACTCCATTTCTCATCACTTAGTCTCTTGGAAAAAATGGAGCAAACATTTAAAAAAATTAACAGAGGTCAGGTATATATTCTGTAACTATGGAACCATTCATTTACTGCATACTAAAAAATTCTAACTATATTGTTCACTCAGGAACAAAATAATTAGCCCAGAGAATTCTGGCCTGAGATGGTCTGCATATAAATGGGCTGGTAGTGCAGAATTTTCCATCTATTAATATATGAAAATAAAATAACAGTGAATTCATTTTTTTCCTTACTCACTTTCCCATGATTTTTGCCCATAGGAAATGTTAAGAATTTATCAGACATAAAATTGTCAGAGATGTGTCTTGTCAGTATTAAGAAGTCATGGCTTTTCAGGTTTCTCACAATTTTGGTTAACATATTGAAGGGAAAAAAGCTCTTCAGACTATTCTCAGAGGGAACAAGAAAAGGCTACATTGCTTGAAAAGACTGGAGAGAATTTAAGTCAAATGGAGCTAACTATAGAGACAGAAGGATAAGAAGACCTCTCTCAGTAATGACACATGAACTGCAAAGACCCCTCTATCTCTGCTTACTGCTGCAGGCAATCCACTCAACAGCAAGTGTTTGCTACTGAAGTCAAAAGTAGCTTTAGGTCCTGGTCTTTGGTGCATCATTTTTGTTGTAATAGTACTTTAGTTATTGTCACTATTGTTCAAAACAGTCCTTCATTTTAAATTTGCCTGCATCAAGAGTCATACAGATAGGAGTTGCTCATAAAGATGTTCACTTATAAATGTTAAAATGCCTGTAAAATTTCCATGTAGAAAAAATATTTTTTCCCAATGTGATAAAGTCAAATAGAAGTCACTTAAAATAATTAAGTAACATATAAATTGAAATAATATATAAATTTCC
This sequence comes from Daubentonia madagascariensis, assembly GCA_023783475.1. Lineage (NCBI taxonomy): Eukaryota > Metazoa > Chordata > Mammalia > Primates > Daubentoniidae > Daubentonia > Daubentonia madagascariensis. The sequence continues at coordinate 13,122,782 of JAKFHU010001684.1, read as the reverse complement.
CTCTCCTTTTTTCTGGCACAAAATAAAAATAAGAAGAAGTTTTATCTTCCTACCATAGGTAACAATAATAAATATTGGCTGGTTCTTTCACTAGATTCTATATTAAATCCATAAATGGCAATTAAAAAGAAAACTAAAATTCTTATAAATCATTATAAATATATAATAAATTATTCAAACCATAGACTTTTCAATACTCAAAAGTATTAATTAAACAAGTATTTTAGTGCTTACTATGTGCTAGGAAATAGGCTACATGAAAAGAATACAACAGACATAATTCTAGCCTTCAAAACTTGCTGTAGCCAATTACAATATAGTATAAACTATTAGGAAACAAAAGAGGAAAGATGCGTCGGTAAGACAAAGAATTCTTTCTTCTGGAAGATAAACTATACAATATTGTATGAGACATTTTCCCATATATAAACCTGAGCTGCATAATAATTCTCTAACTACAGAGAGTCATTTTTGGAGCACTGGATTTGTTCAAGTAATCTATCTCCCAGGAGTCTTGTATTTCAGCACCAAGATTAGGAGGAGTTAATGGTATCTTTGATTTGTACAGGCCCAGATATTTTTCTTGACAATGTCTTTCTTCACCCTTCATACTAAATGGATTCAATCTCTTTGGCTGCTGCCAAAGAGAAGGGAGAATATTCCCTTATTCCAGCAGACTGTCACAATGCTGCAATCCCAATTCAACTCAAGGGTGTTGCTAAGGAACCAAACTATCCCATCATCCAGCCTTAGGACCAGCATAAGGTAGAGGAGATAAAACAACTTAAATTTCTTAATACTCAGTTATTTACTGATTCGTTAATTGTTACAGGAAACTAGGTCAGGGGTAAAATAGCTAGATTTTCTCAAACACAAGTACTTTGATTTACATAATTTATACAAAACATCAACCCTCGCCAATCCTTGTTCCCTTATTGGCTGTGCTCACCTTTTTTACCTCCTACCTCTGTTTCTTTTGCTTGTTACAAATAAATAATCCCTTAGTGCCTCCTTTTTCTATACCCAAATTCAACTTGTTTATGTACTCTAAATCATCAGGTCAATAATAATAAGAGTGTTTTGGTGTCCTGGGCTACCTTGTTAAGTTTATGGCATACTTTCCTGAAGATAATTCTAACTCTAAGTGGATTTTATCTGAATATGATTAAACCACAGGATGCTGCTGCATTAAATATTATGCAAAATATCAGATGCTTATTTTCCATTATATTGTGTATAAAGCTGTTGGTTTTAAACTGACATGTCTGTTTTTCCACTGTCCTTGTAGTTTTAGTTTTGTTTTTGGTAAAAATCCATTCTTATGTATTTAGAGTGAATTTCACACACTTTATTTTACTCCTTCCCATTTTAAACATGTGACTGTGATTTTTAAATTGAACACTTTGAAAACAAAGTAGGTAACTGAAAAAAAGCAAAATGAATATTAATAAACAATATATAATATGCAAGTTTATTAAACTACCAATTGGCTTGACTGTTTATTGTCAACTGAACATGGATAGGTACATTGAAGGACCAAGATTGAAAATTTGGTGAAAAAGAAGGTCTGTAGAAGAGCTATATAGATGAACCTGTGGGGAAATTATGAGACTGTTTTGGCACCAGGTGAATGTCTCCAGCCGTATTCGTCCTTACTGTTCGTGATATTCTGTATAGAGACATGCTAGATATTCATTACATTTAGGCTTTCAAAGACTTCCTCAGTCTAGCTTATTTTTGATTGCTTCTAATATGATTTGTTTGTCAATTTTGTGTAAACTTTTAATTGATCAGATACATACCAAAATGTATATTAAAGGTAAGTGTATAAATCACTGAATTTCCACAATGTGACTGACATCCTGAATCCTAACGCTATAGATTAGTGACACTGGGTTTTTGACATGTATATAAACATAAAAAGTCAATGTATATTTATTTATGTCTGGCTTCTTTCATTCTACATTATGTCCTAAGATTTATCCATATTTGCTGTGCATAGTTGTAGTTCAAAATTATCACTGCTCTATAGTAGTATTCCATTTTATTAATGTGCCGTAATTTCTTTATCCATTTTTCTCTTGATAAAAGTTTGGAGTGTTTTGGTTATTATAAATAATGCTCCCATAAACATTTATGTATTTCTCTTTTAGAGATTATGTTACTTATTTTCTGTTGAGTGTATACCTAGGATAATTGTTGAGTCAGTAGATATGCTTTGTTAGGTACAACAAATAATTTTAAAAGTGATTTACTAATTTACACTTGATATATGCATGACACTGAGAGTGCATGCCTCCTTAAATTATGTGCCGTAGGCTTTTCAGTTTCCTCAGCCTTGTCCTGGCTCTGTTTTCTCAAACAATATTTGAGATTTCATTGTTCCAACTCCTTGTCAGCACTTACTATTGTCTCTTTTTTTTTCCTCTCTTAAATTTACACATTCTGTTATAGTTGGCATGTAATGGCATCACTTTGTACTCTTTCTTTGCATTTTCTTGATGAATGATGAAGTTTTGTATTTTAATATATTTAATGATCATCGAGATATCTTCCTTTGTGAGGTACTTGTTCAACTCCTTCACCCATTATTGAATTGGATTGTCTGCCTTTTCCTTACTGAGTTTTAGGAACTTTTTAAAATGTATTGTGGATGTGATTCTTTTGTCAGATATATGTGTAACAAATATCTTCTGCCACTCAGCTTACCTTTTACTCCCTTCATGATGACTTTTGATGAACAGAATATTTCTTAATTTAATTGCAATTTAGTTTATGATTTTTTTCCTCTATGACCTTAAGATATATTTGCCAACCCCAAGGTCTGACAGATATCTTACATTTTTCACTAAAATCTTGATTGTTTTATCTTTCTAATTTAGGTCTACAATCCATCTGGAAATAATTTTTGTGTCCAGTTTGAGGCAGAAGCCACGATTAATTATTTCTATGTGGATAGTCAGTTGACCCAGCATCTTTTCTTAAAATACCACCTATTCTCACTGCTCTTCAGGACAATAACTCAGATAGCTGTAAACATATGAGTATTGAACTTTCTATGTTGTTCCATTGATTAATTTGTCAATTCTTCCATCAATACCATACTGACTTAATTATTTAATAATATAGTTTTGTTATAGGTCTTCATATCTAGAATGTAATTCCTCCAGCTTTCTTCTTTTACTTCTTTAAAATTCCCTTGGCTATTCTTGACTTATTTTGCATTTACATATGACTTTTAGAATTTGTCCATCAATGGCTCCCACACATTTCCTCAAAAATCAACTTTATGGGATTTTAAGGTATTGTATAGAAAGAACTTCCTTATTACATCTAAGAGCAATGTTGGAGTGGCTTTATACCAAGGCATGCATCTTGTCATTCAGGCTATCACAGTTTAAAAAGAGGAAGTAATTTCCATCCACAAACAACTACTGTTAAATCTTTAGAATCCTTACTTAAAAGGCAACCTAACATAGCTGCACAATGGATATTTGTCACTGCTGCTCATTATGTATCAAATGTCAATCAAACATTTAGTCAAAATAACATTTATGGATTATTGGCTGAATATCCATGTCTTGAGTTAGTTGACGGCATCCAGGATTCTTCTATCATGCCATTTCCAACTGATTGACAGTGGCTCCCTGGGGCCACATATGAACGCAGGCTAAAAGATTCAACAATCAATTAAAAATACCTGCCATCCATGAGGGAGATTCCATCAGTGAAGAGACATAGATAGCATGTAATTTTGATCTTATGCTTGGACACTATTGTCTTCTTTTGCATTCAACTGGATTTTTTAGATCTTCTTGCCTGACCTGTTTTGTTCTGATTCTGTCATAGAATTTTTTTCTTAATTTCTGTGTGATATTAAGATATTGACTTACATTAAAAGAATATCTCTAAAAATTATTGTTGTACATACTTTTACTCACTTTAAGTATGTTTTTGAAGATGTTATTAGATAAATTATAGTCTTTTTAGTGAGGACAATAGGAAAAATATTACTTTCAGATTTCCACTTAGGACAGTTGAGCTTCTGCAAAGTTTTGTTTTTATCTTAAGGAGACCATAAGTTATATAATTTATTATGTGCTTAAGTTGGGGTTAAAATGTTAGAAAATAATGTATAGATTGTCTATAGCACATGGATTTTTAAAAAATTAATTTGTACCAAACTTTATTCTTGTCTTTATCTTATTTTTCTCATCTTTTAGGTAGCATTTCCCACTTCATTTATTTTCTTTCATTTTTTAAATTTATTTTTATATTGTTGTTACTTTTGTTGTACTATTGTCTGTTTTTAAGTTTTTTTTCTGGAAAAGATTAAGAATAAATGAATGACTAAACAGAAGACAAGTAGACAGTCTTGGGAAAACACTTAGAGAGAAAAGTTGAAATGAGGTAAAAAAGATTTGTGGGAAAATATAATAAATAACCTTTGAACACAAAATCAACAGAGTTATGAGTTGAAAATAATTTAATTATAAAGAAGAACATTTAGAGGGGAAGAAAAAAATGGTGGGAAAAACATGTTAGAGGAGATGATTCTTTGTGACAACCACTGAGGACAAGTCAATGACAGCTTGGTTATTTTCCAAAGCAAACCATGAGAGAGAGGTGTCAGGTTAGATGATGAGCTTTATAGGCTAGAGAAAGAAATTTTGTATATCTGAAGCCATTTACAAGTTAGGTTTTCAAACAAATAATGGCATCATAAAGTTTCAAATCCAGCCTGAATTCTAAGGTAATGTTTCCTTGCAGAAGATCAGATCACTTAGCCATCAACCAGGAATGGGAGAAACAGTGAGTTGAGCAGTCTTACATGCTGGCCATGTTGGTTCTGCTAAAAATACAGGACACACAAAACATGGGTTTACATGAAGATGGTATGTACTGATAGTCATTACAATTCTTTTTTTTATTTCATAATATTATGGGGGTACAACACCTTGGTCATACATATTGCCTATGCACTGCCCAAGTCAGAGCTACAATAATGGACATCCCCCAAACTGTGCACCCCGCACCCATTTGGTGAGAGTTTTCCCATCCCCTTCACCTCCTCCCACCTTCCTGCCCCCAATGAATATTATTGCCATGTGTGACATAAGTATTGATCAGTTAGTACCAATTTGGTGGTGAGTACCAGTGGTGCTTGTTTTTCTATTCTTGTGATACTTCACTTCAAAGAATGGGCTCCAGCTCCATCCAGGATAATACCAGATGTGTTAATTCACCATTGCTTTTTATTGCTGAGTAATACTCCATGGTATACATATACCACATTTTATTGATCTACTCGTGTATTGATGGGCACTTGGGTTGTTTCCACATCTTTGCAATTGTGAATTGTGCTGCTGTAAACATTTGCATGCAGATGTCTTTATTATAGAATGTCTTTTCTTCCTTTGGGTAAATACCCAGTAGGGGGATTGCTGGATCAAATGGTAGTTCTACATTACAATTCTTAACCAAACCTTGCCATGAAGTTGAATCAGGAATTGGGGACTTTCTTCTTGAAGCCAGGAAGACATACACACACACACACACAACTGAGAACAAGATTGGATAGGATGCACTGAAAGAAGAATCTGCCTCATGATGTAGGACCAAGAATAATGAGGTCCCACCTGCTCTTAGGAGTAGAGACAAGTGGTCTTGCCTACTAGTAAAGGGTTCTTGTGAGGCCTGGCTTGTAGCTTCTAACCCTGACCATGCTGGTTCTTGTAATGAAAATTCTCAAGTGGGATGGATGGAGAGCAGTGTAGCCTAACACAAAAATGCTGCCTATTGTTAAACAACCAAAAATTTAGTTTCTATTCTAAATAAAGTAATGTAATTTCACTGAAATATTTCTACAGAAATACTGAAATGTAAAAAAGAAAATCAGATAAAAAACAGTTTTCTGCTTTATATACCTGCCAAAATGTGTAAATGTCTTAAGCTATTGAGAAAGTTTCATGGTGGAAAAACACATAAGTAATTCTTGGGGAAATACTGGCTAATTTTGATAAGTTATATTCAGAATGTTACTATAAGATAATTTTTAACCTGTATCATTTAAATTCTCTGAGAATTCAGTTTCACATCAGTAAAATAGGAATGTTTGATAAAATAATCACTAAGATGCCTTCAGGCTCTTAAACTGTAAAACTCCTTTAATTATGTATGACTACTGGTGGCTGAGTTTTCTCACATTATCTCATGGACAACAACACTGCCATGCACACCAGGCAGCTAAAATGTTTAATGCATGAGTGGATTTATGTTTACATTGCTTAAATTTAAATAAAGAAGCTTATTAAAATATGTTTCTCGCCAAAAGAATTATTCCTCACAAAAATATTTTAAAAATATGCTCTCCCCATTTTAATTGTTCAAAATAATAATGAACTATAATTTTTGTTAATAATACTGTATTAACAGATGAAAATATTACGCACAGTGAAAGTGCTATTGGTATTGGGTGAATGAAGGCCAGGTTGTTATTTATCCTCTAATGTGTGAGACATTCCTGCTCAACAAAGAATTGCTTTTCCCCAAAGGTCAATAACATACTTGTTGAGAAATTCTGGCTAACTTTGTAATTGAATGCTTGTCAATTTATTTTCCTAAGCATTTAAGGCTATACATGTCCTTGTATGAACTGTTTTTACTGTATTACATTAGTTTCATTATTTCCCATATTCATAGTATTTTTCTTATCATTTAGTTTTAAGTATATTCTAGTTTATCTTATAATTTCTTCCTTGACACAAAAGAGTTGATTTTTAAACTTTAACCATGCAGGAAAATTAATATTTTTAAAATTTTTATCTAATTAAAATTTTTGTTATCACCGTCTGACTTAGCTTTATAGTAAAAGAACATGGCGTCTGTAAAAAACTCAATCTTTAAAATTTGTTGAAAATTTCTTTGTGTTCTGTTATGAGGTCAATTTTTACAAGTGTTTTTGAAAATAAATATATATAACCAATTAAAAAAAGAATACTATACTGAAATCGCTTTAGCAATTACTTTAATTTTGCCCAAAAATATCATTACTTTTATACTTTGTTTTTATGTATATCAAATATTTAAGAGATAGTTGGACAAAGATATTACAGAGGCATGCAATTCAACCACAAGTCATGTATGACTTGTAATACAACAGGCGTTTAAAAATAAATCTACAATAATAGTAAGGTGTTATGCTGTCTAAAGGAGGTTTGTGGTAAGGGAGGAGATTCAACTTACTCAAATATTGTAAAAGTATAAGAAAATTACTAGGTTTATTGGTTTATATATTTTTGAAAATATTTTCTCTCTTTATTTTTATAATTAGTTGTTGGCAAAAGAGTACACAAACATTCGAAAAGGATGATAAAAAATAGAAGAATTAGTTTAAAGGTGGGTGAAATAGTTTGAGACATGAAAACAAAAGTCACTGTCAGACTGTAGAGAAAATATTTTTATTCTTCTGCATGGTTAGGGTTTTCTGGACAAAGTTTACTGGAAATTGGGTTAAAGGAAATCTAGGAATATATTTAGAGATGACCAAAGAGATAGTGAGAATTCTGGAAAGATTTAAACTTTTCAGAGGTGTGTGATTACATATCAAAATGCAATGAAACCTGGAACCATGAGGACATTTCAGGGGTTGTAAATCTGGAAACACTTATCTTATATCCGCCCAGAGTCATTCATTTATATTCAAAAGAGAAAGAACTTAAGGTACTTCCCTTTCTCTTCCTAAGGAAAATTCATTTATATTAAGGAGAGTTTCTCTCCCTATCCTTAAAAAGAAGGGGAGAGGGAAGCAACATATATATAAGCTCCAGATTCATATTTTCTTGTTTTTTCTTTTGTGGGGCAAGAATCCCCCTTTTGTGCACATGTAGGGTCCATCTGGTTCTCATAGCACCACCTAATATAGGGAAAAGACTGGGGCATGAGGAACCAATGCTGTTGCTACCGTAATAAGTTACAATAACTCTTGTCTCTGCTCCATAAACCTCACTTGTATTCGGGATAATATAAGGAAGCATAGAAATTAAAAACCTGTCAGTCACCAAACAAATGGGAGATTTTCATATACAGTTATACAGTTCTTTTTATACTCCAGTTATAAGGAAATCTTTTGGTCACTACAACTTTCTCTGCATTAGAATATCTATTCACTCATTTATTCATTTATTCATCAATGTATTTATATCTGAACTGCCAAACACCTAATAGATTACAAAGAAGCACAAAACCAAACCTTGGCTTGTGAAAAAGATAAAGCCTGTCAAAAACCAAAAACATCCAACCAACTGAACAACCAACAAATTCCTCTCCTGCCCTACCTTCCCCCTTCTCCCCACCAACACGATGCATGAAAGTATATTATAAAAAACATATGATTAGTGTAGTCAAGAATAGCAAGAAAATTTCATCAAAGATAGAGTTTACATCTTCTTAAAATGTTTAGGGACATTTTCTTAATGGTAGAAGTATTTTATAAATATTCTTCCCATTGATACAGAAGGGGAAAAGTGCTTGTATTAAAATATGACTGACTTGAAGAATGGAGGTAACAAGTAATATCTAAATTATTCAACTGCATACACTGCTAAACAGTTTTTATTATTGTACTCATTACAATCAGATTCTCTTCTAATATATACATTTATTAGTATTTAAGACTTTAAAGCATCTGGTATATTTTTTATATTTAATAAAATAATTTGCATTTAATATGAATAATCAGGCAATTATTAAACAACAAAGAAAACCTTTAAAATAATAAAGTATGATAATTTCATTTTCTATGAAGTAAGTTTAACTTATTTTCCTTTATTTTTATTATATAAAATACACATAACACAAAATTTACCATTTAACCATCTTTACGTGTACAATTCTATGGCATTAAGAACATTCATATTGTTGTGCAACCATTTACCACTATTCATCTCTGGAACTTTTTTATCTTCCCCAACTAAAAATCCATATCCATTTAACACTACTTCTCCATTCTCCTCTCCTCCAGCCCCTGACAACTACTATTCTACTTTCTGTGGCTGTGCATTGGACTACTCTGGGAACATCATATAAATGGAATCATATAGTATTTTTCCTTTTGTGACTAGTTTATTTCACTTAGCATAGTATCTTCAAGATTCATCTATGTGTCAAAATGTCATTTTAATGGATGAATAATATTCCATTATACATATATATCACATATTGTTTATTCATTAATCTGTCAATGAACACTTGGGTTGCTCCCATCTTTTGATTATTGTTAATAATGCTGCTATATAAATGGCTGTATGAATATCTGTTTGAGTCCCTGCTTTCACTTCTTTTGAGGATATACCCAGAAATGAAAGTGCTGAATTATATGGTAATTTTATGTTCAATTTTTTAAGGAATCACAATATCGTTTGCCACAGCAGCTGCACCATTTTACATTCCCACTAGCAATACACAAAGGTTATGTTTTCTCCACATCCTTGCCAACACTTGTGATGTTCTGTGTTTTCTTAATGGTCATTCTAATAGGTGTAAAGTGTTATTTTCTTTTCATAAATATAGAAACGTCTTCATTATGTCATATTTTATAGAGTAATTGGAATAAAAATAGTTTTATTCTAATTTGTAGAGTTTAAGGGCATTGGTGACAACCATTCTTTTTGTAAGTCTTTTGTAGGATAACTCTCTGATTACTTATGACTAATAAATGGTGCTTGTTTTATAATATAAATTGCAACCTTAAAAATGTCAGATTACAATTTGCCTTACAATTATGCTTCTGAGATGCATTTTTTGCAGTTTTTTACAGCATAATCAAGAAAACTACTACTCAGTTGTTGGTGCGATGAATAATTGGTAAATATTGATGGTTAACTATAATCTCTGTGTCTATATTTGATTGGTCTTCAGGTTATTTATATGTCCAGAGAAATTAAATATATATTTAATAATTACTGGTAAATTATTCACAGTTTTAATTTGAAATGTCATAATACTTCATTTGAAAAACTGAGGGAAAATCCCACCAACATAGGCATGCTATTTAAGAATCCCACCAATTCTATATTCTTTAAATAGGTTATACTCTTTGAAATTATCAAGAGCCTTGATGGCAAAGTTAATTTCATAAGGTCATAAACAAAGCAATATATTTAAAATGAAGATATTTGGTTTTATTTCATAATAAACACCTCAACTATAAATCTACTTTGATTTACTCTTAGTAAAAGTATAATAATATTTAAAATAACCAACTTCTCTAATCATCAGGGAAATGCAAATCAAAACCACAATGAGATATCACTTAACTCCAGTGAGATTGGCTCATATCAAAAAATCCCCAAATAACAAATGTTGGCGGGGATGTAGACAGATAGGAACACTCATACACTGCTGGAGGGACTGCAAATTAGTACAACCTCTATGGAAAGTAATATGGAGATACCTCAAAGAATTAAAAGTAGAATTACCATTTGACCCAGCAATCCCACTACTGGGTATTTATCCAAAGGAAAAAAAGACATTTTATAATAAAGACATCTGCTCGCGAATGTTTATAGAAGCACAATTCACAATCGCAAAGTTATGGAAACAACCCAGGTGCCCGTCAATACACGAGTGGATTAATAAAATGTGGTATATGTATACCATGGAGTATTACTCAGCAATAAGGAACAATAGTGAATTAACACATCTGGTATTATCCTGGTTGGAGCTAGAACCCATTCTTCGAAGCGAAGTGTCACAGGAATGGAAAAACAAGCACCACTGGTACTCACCAACAAATTGGTACTAACTGATCAACACCTACATTACACAGGGCAATAATATTCATCAGGGGGTGGGCAGGAGGGAGGGGGGTGGAGGGGCTGGGAAAAACTCTCACTGAATGGATGTGGGGAGCACAGTTTGGGAGATGACCACGATTGTAGCTCTGACACGGGCAGTGCATGGGCAATATATGTAACCAAAGTGTTGTACCCCCATAATATTCTCAAATAAAAAAATAAAATAAAATAAAATAAAATAAAATAACCAATATATATTTGCATTTAAGTGGAAATATTTCTTTTTAGTTTTGCTTAACTCAATTGTTTTTCAAGGACTATGATTAGAGTTCATAGTTCATAGGTTCTGATTAGAAGTGGTATCTTTGCCTCTTATTTGGATTGGTAAATTTTACCTGCTTCTGGTAATTTTCAGTAGATTAATTATGATAAGCTTGTATCTCTGCATTCTAATAACAATTTTTTCAGTGTGCGTACACAATTTTCCTAGTTTCATTTCCTTATATATTTCTACTTCACCAATATTCAACTGTGTTTCCTCATATTGTGTGCTCAGCAAAAATTCTACATTACTGACACTAACAAAACATGCATTTTTTAACTTATCCTCTGACTAGCAAACCTTTCATTTTTAAAATATCCTTTTGTCTTTTTGAACGTGATATATTTTTAAAGCTCTGTTAGTTTTTGCATTATTTACGTTGCTTTAAAGCAATATAAGAAAAAATTGTTAAAAGAAACCTCATTTTTTTATTGACTTCTTTTCTAATATTCAGTGTGTTCTCAGGGACTAAATTCCTCTGAGAGGGAAAAAGGAAGTTAAAGTGATTAAGATTGTGTTCAGGCCTGTGATTTATTAGAAATATAGTAATAAAGTTCTTTGGCAATATGTTTGGTATTATAAAACTTTCATTTTTTTTCCCTGAAGTGGTTTATTAGAAAAGGTGTTGTATTGCAATGCAGTAGAATTGTGCCACAATTTCTGTTCTTTCAATTTTACGTCTGTGATTTCTTTAAGTTCCTTAATGTAAACAGCCTTCAGTATCTCACCAGTTTATAAAACAAAAACAGAAACAGATTGTGCAAACTACTCCTACAAATCAATAAGATAAAGAAAGAGAGATGAATTTTGAAATATAGGGAAAATTATTGAACATGAACTTCATATATGAGTATATCAAAATAGCCAATAAATATATGAAAAGGTGTTCAATATCATCAGTCATCAGGGAAATGGAAATTTAAACCAAAATGAGATATTGCCCAAACAAACAAAACAACAAAGGAACAACAATAATAAACATTGGCAAAGATGTGGAGCCACTAAAATACCCACAATGTTGGAGGAAGGACAAAATGTCGCAAACACTAGAAAAAAACTTCTGGCAGTTCTACTAAAGCAAAAGATATATCTGCCCTATGACCCAAAAATTTCACTCCTAATTATATACCAAAGATATATGAGCATTTATGTTCAGTAAAAATATGCACAAAAATTATTGTATCAGCTCTAGGTATAGTAGTTAAAAACTTCAAATGCTAAAAAGTTCATAAAAAGAATAATATATAAATAGTGGTATAGCCACAAAATGATTATTATATGACATTGAAAAGGAATAAATGATGCTACTTGAAACAACATGAATAAATCTCAAAGATATTACTGAGTAAAATAAAATTACAAAATTTAAAAACAGGGTAAAATAATTTAAGATGCTAGAATTCACATGGTTATATTTGGGGATAGTTATTAACTGAGAAGGGCACAGGAAGGATTCTGAGATGTTTGTAGAATTCTCTCTCTTGATCCTCATGACAATTAGTTGTATATTGTTTGTCAAAATTCATCGAGCTGTACCCTTAAGATATGTGATTTTTAGTAGATTGTACTGCAATAAATAGGTTAATAATAATAATAATAAAACAAATATATCTTTATAATCTCTCCCAAAATCTAAAATTCTCTAATTCTATGAAATACTTAATTCTTTCCTATTCTTCTTACTTTTTTTGGTCTACATTTACCTTCTGTTTTTTGTTTCATCTGCTTCCCAGTCCATATGAATTGTTTTCATGTCTGGCAATTTCCTAAATCTCAAATGGATAATTTGACTGAAAATTATGCCTTCAAATTTCCACTGCATCACTTTCAACTTCATCTTAATTATCTCTCAGCTTCTCCAACAAATCTTTATAATTTAAGTGTTAAACAGATCAAGGTAACAATGTCACACATCAATTGTAAGCTGATTTTCTACATTGAATTGGTAGAAATGCATTAGAAGATGCAAATCCTATAAATTGATATTAATGGGTACATTTTAAAATAACTGTTAGATTTATTGACTCTGATTCAATTTTTGATCATGTTATATAGAAGTTTCAACTTCATCATCTGGAAAATACATTATTGGGGAATTGTTTACTTCTTCAATTTGAAATTCATTAAAATATAAAAGAACTAAATCCATACATTTAATTTTTTAATAAATCAATAAATGTACCTATTTTATTTTTACCTTTTAATATTTAAATAATGTTCTTAGCCATCAGTCATTATTTGTAGGCATATGTGTTTCCTAAAGATAATAAAATAAGAAGTTAAAACAAAACCTTAAAATATACAAAATCTATATCTCTCATTGTATAATAAAATAAAACAGTGATTTTTTCCTTCACTTTTTACAGGAATTTGTCATGGCACACGTCTCAGATCAATCCTCGCACACAAATGTGTGTTTTGAATCTCATGTTATTTGAAGAGAATACCTTCTCCATTAACAATGTGATAGCATATCGAAATTCTAGGGGATTTTATACCTCAGTAAACATCAATACAATGCAAATGATGATTTACTGGTTTTCTTTTATCAATGATCTTTTATTCATTGCCTCATGTAGAGCAAATGTGAAATGTAGTCTTTGTTCCTCAAATACAGAGAGAGGGTGCAGAATTCTTGGATCAGTCATCCTTTATTTAAAAAAAAAACATGAGAAGGCAAGCATTTAACACTTTCACATTTTATTTTGTGGTAAACCTTTCTAGCATTTTAAAATATTTGAATATAAATGATTGGTCTTTAAGAAAATAAATTTGATTTTGGGTTTCAAGTGTCATGTTTAAATATTTTTCTTACTCAAAAAGGATTTTTATTAAATAAAAAATTAAAAATGTAATTTTATTAAATTAAAATATGCAGTGTTGACATCCATAAATCTACTTTAAATTCTCTTCACTTGAGCTGTGATGGCATGATGAGAAACAAAGTATAAACACCAGAAAACAAGCATTAGTGTTATTTGTTAAATAGAGTACATTACTCTTAAAGACTAACAGTGCTCAATATTTAATTTCAATATTATATTTCCAAATATTACAAGTTATAGGCCTCACATATTCTCATAGTTGAAGAGCACCTTAATTCTCTTCAAGACCAAGGGCTTTCTAATGAACAAATCTCCTTTATAAAATTTTCTTCAAGTGGTCCCCAGTGTCTCCAACTGTCTCTGGCAAGAAGCCATTCATTCCATTGTTGGATAGCTGATATTTTGTTACTTTCCTTTTTGTGGTTGTTTGTTTGTTTATATGTTGGGACATAACTGTCTACCTGTAATTTCAGTCCAGCGGTTCTATAAAAGTTCTTCCTTCTGAGTAAACAAAGAAGATATATAATCATGTGAATGTACAGAAAATGCCTAAAGACACCTCTCATGACCTTTCAGAGACTGCTCTCCCAGGTGGTCATCTTCATCCTCATAGACATGAGCATGTCATTAAACATTTTCCTTTTTTTATACCCTTTCTCTCTGTCTCCTTCCTTTCTTTGTTTAATTCCTCTTTCTTTATCTTCCTGTTTTTAATAAACATCTAACTACGATCCACTATATGTCAAACATTGTACTTGCCATTGGGGTTATAAAGTTGCAATTATAGACACATTTTATATACAAAGAACTTTAGTAAACTTCAGTGTCAACGAAACAAATGATTTCGGACCCATAAAACAATTTTTATAGTGGAAACAAAAACACATGGAGTATTAATGTATTAATCCTGGCAGTAATACCCTAGAGATGGATATTATGTTCTTTATTTTTCTAATTATAAAGGTAATATATGCTTGTTATAGAAAAAATGAAATGTAATTATAATAACAATTATTATTATTACAGTAGTGACCGTTTATTATGCATTTACTTTTTGTAATTTACTAAGCAGTTTGCATTTATTATCTAAGCTAAAATTCACCATAAAACTTTGTTGCCCTATTTTTATTGTCATTTGCAGGTGTAAAAAAATTAGACAAAAAGAAGTTAAATGATTTGCCTATATTTACACACTTAGAGATGGACAGTTCTATGTTTGAGCCAAGGTCTTTTGATTCCTGAGCCTGTTTTTCTATAATGTTCTAGGCAACATCAATATCACTCCAATTGCATTTGGTGAACATGTCCTGTTTTTGACTTTCCACATTCATTTTCCCTTTCCTTTGGCCACAGCACCGTGGTTTTTCATCTAAGTATTCATCCCAAATAGTGGGGTTTGCTCCATTATTTCACAGTTCTAAGTGTGGGCCTTAAGAGAAATCACCACCACCTCCTTCTCCTGGACATACGAATGGTTCATAGATGACCACAACACTCAAATCTAGCCAAGTAGATATTGGGCAAGGAACTCTGAGTAAGGAAAATCCCTGATTCTGCTGTAGAAAACACTCAAAGAAACATAAATTTCTCCTGAAGGTGAAGAAGGAAAAAAGAAACCCTTTCAGGGTTTCTCTTGGAAGTCATCCTGTGAAAACTCAGTTTATGTATCTTCCAAGGCAAAAACATAAAATTTGTTAAACCATGAGAGAAGATCAATCCTTATTTGAACTACTCAGATACATATGTTAAAAATTTCCTCTTCCTAATCCAGCCTGTTTGGATTGGGTTTCTGTTATTTGAAAGCAAACTATTCTAACCTGATAGTTCCATAAACAAGGTATTACTTATTCACCCCATAATGAAGAAAAATAGAATTTTGCTTCTTATTGTCCCCTTGAGATCTTCTCTAAGCGTGGTCTTACTTACTCAGTCAACCTTGACACAGAACTCTGCCATTTCTCCTCCAAAATCCATAAGGATGTTGAAATTTGTGTTATTGAAATAAAATTGTAAAGAGATTATTCCTTAAAAGACTTGTGTTATGAATTATGCAAGACAGTTTAAAAGATTGGGGTGGGATGAGTTATAACCATTCATATATTTTTCAACAATATTCAGTAAGCATCTACTGTGTTTCTCCCCAGGGGGTTAAAATTTGAACACATAAACACAACCCTGGTGCTCACAGAGCTTATAGTCTAGTTTCCTTCCAACGTACACATAGTCTTTAATGAGACTAAAAGCAGATATAATGATCAAACAATTTATAGATCAGTAGGAAAAAAATAAAATAGAGATCAGTAGGAAAAAAATACAAAAACATGTAACATACTTTTTTTTCTAATAACATATAGAATGCCATAAATGAACTGAATGTTCATGTGTTTAACAAATGACCTTCAATTCTGTAGACATGAAATGATCAATAATTAGAATAATGTCACAATGGCTCCATGTTATTCCTATAGGAATATTTGCTACGTGAAAGGTGTGGCATCCATGCTACTGTTTTGACATTATTAACATGATTAAATATCAAGGGAGTGACATTTCTGAAGAAATGCAAGGTTGACTTAAACACCAACTAAAAATACAGGTTTCTATTGCCAGAGCTTGAAAGAATATATATGCCTAACATTCACAATTGTAAATGATTATTAATTTAACACAATTGGACATTTCTTTCAAATAGGAAGAGAAAAAATTACTAAATTATGGGAAAAAGCTCCAACAAAAAGAGCAGGTAACATTACGTTGGAAATTTTTTGGTAATTTCAATCCATTACTGTAATAGGATTATTTTATATGATAGATAATTAATAGATAGGCACACATATTCATAAACTCATAACAAGTCTACTTAATCATAAAGATCATTGGTTAAAAAACTGTGTAATAAGAATGGTATATACAAATGTTTTTAAAATGGCTTTTAAATATTTTAATGTGAATTTTAAAAATCATTTAGCTTATTTCTATACGTTTAAAATTTTTAAGCTCACAAAATATATACAAGTAGAGGAGAATGTCGCTTTTTAAAAATATTACTCAGGGTCAAGCAAATATTATTTAAGGCATCAGAGTACCTAACTTTGCTGTTTATCTAATCAAGTACACAGGTGCTGGATTGATGCGCCTTTGACTCAAGTTAATCTCAGATTTCAGTTTCATCTGCCAAGTTTCCTTAAAGGCCTTCCGGCTAGAATAATTTTTTTTTTTTTTTAATTCCTAGGAGAGACCATGAAACACCACATTTAGTTTTTTCAAAAATACCTTGCTCTTTTTTAGTTTCAGGTGTTGACTCATGTCCCTTCTTTGTGGAATTCATTTTACCTGACATTTTTGAGGGAGCTAACACTGACTCTTCCTTCAAAACACAAAGAAGCAGTACTGTAATCCCAAATAAGTAACTCTCTAATTTACAGCCTCCTGTGATAAATCCACTGCTCCCACTCCAGCTCCTTCACCAAATCATACTACACTTATCTGTTCTCTTGGTCTAATCATCTTGAAGGTGGGGCCTTGCTCACGTAGGACCTAGATATGTCATGGGCCATTTTTTATAATAGTCATTGTGTATGTTTTAAACTTTTATCTTTTTTCCCAAATATAACATACTGAATACATAACAAATGCATTTTGATCATACTCTTCAAATATAAAAATAGTTATATCTATTCTCATTATAAAGGTACTCATTTACTGAAAATTGTTCTGTCAGTTGATTTTTCAGTTCTATTATAGATTTAAGTGCCTTGCAGCAGGAACATAAAACTCTCTGCAATCTAGTGTTTTTCCTAGTCTTCAGTATTTGACACCCACTGGAATTAAGATGAAAATTGTACCCATCAGTGATAAGACATAAAACATAAACCTAACACCAATGAAGGTAGTTTTCATAAATCTTAAGCCATTCTAAAAATAATGATTAAGATTATCTTCTCCCTAAATTTGTATGTTAATATTGTCCTTTCATTAAAAAAACCTTGATGGATTAAAAAAGATGGTGGTTTTCAAATGATTTTGACTTGAAAAAATAAAATAAAATAACACTGAGAAATAAAATAGCCATTATCTGTAGGGCTTTCTGATTTTTGTCATTGTTGTTGTTTCTGTTGAAATATCACTGGCCTCTGATATCTGTGCTCTGAGAAGGGTTTTTCTAGAGCAGATGCTAAATTTTACTCCTAGAGATGAAGCTTTGTGGATCTAATCACAGGCAATGCACCTAAATCATTCCTTTAGAAGTAGAAAAGATCTACTTCTAAATACATGGATGCAAATAGGAAATAGTACTTTTCAAGTAGATTTGTACTATTTAGAGTTGTAATGTGGATCTTGTTTTCAAAAGAAAAGAGCAGTATCTTTTTTAGTTCAAAACGAGTAATTTGTGGCCTTGAGGCTTATGTGAGGCAAGCTTGCATTCCAGCACTATTCCTTGACTAAGGTCTCAGGTGTCTACTAGGAGCCTTCCTAGCATTTGCATTAGGCACCATTTATGCCTTGCAGCCACTCAAGAGCTCAGTGAGAGAAAAGACATTATGATTATGTATTGGAGAAATAAAAAGTCATGTAAAGGATGTAAAAATACTGCATAGACTATATAAAATTCCTTTGAAATATTAGCTAGCAAATTCAAGCCATATCCCACTAACAATCATGTTGCATCATTAATCTTTTGCAATTAAAACATTATTACCCTTTCTAAATTAAGGTTTCTTTAATTATCATTTGGAAGAAGAAATCCTTCTATTTCATATGTACAAAAGAGTATGTTGTATCTTAGTATCTTAGTATGTTGACTAAGACAGTTTAAGAGGAAATTGTAAGATATTATTGAACTAATCTGATTTACTATATCTGGAAATTTACTAACGACTTATTTCAATTGACTTAGCGCTTACCTTTGTAACTATGAAATTATTGCTATCACTAGTGGTTTAAGTTGAAGAGGGAAAACTCAGGAGAAAAATATTCCCACTTCATATATGTTATAATAAGATTTTTAAAGTATTCTAAGCACCAAAAGGTAGTTAAGAAAATGCATTTAATGTGCACAAACTAAACTCACAAGTTTAAGCCAACTAATTCATTTTATTAATTAGATATTAGACAAAAGCAAATGCACAGAAGTTTGTCTCTAATTAAAAACCTATGCTGATATTTCTAAAAATAAATATTTATTAATTGATCATCAAATAATTTTTAAAAACAAAAATCTTAGTTCTTAGTACCATCATTATAACATTATAACAAACTTGTTCCAAATCCCAATTTTACTTTCAGCTTTGATAACATGGTTTTAATAAGTCATCCTGGAACATGTGCTCTGCTCTAGGGCTATGGCATTTATTCACACGTCTTCCTAGCTTCATTTACTGCTCACAGTCCTTTTGCTATTTTTGGGCCCCCAACATCTCCAATCAAAGAGATTATTATACCATTGCTTCTTCAATTGCCAGCACGTGAGTTTCCTGCTACCATTTTTTTTTTTTTTGGCAGAAACCAAAATGGAGAGCAAAAAAGTCCTCAAGATAGATTCACACCCTATGAGAATCATTTCATCTTATCAGAAACAGGCTCCTTTTCATATCCCTGCCTCTTTTCTGAGAATTTCTATTCCACTGATGGATGGCTACTGAGGTGAATTAGAGGCAGCCAGTTATTTAAATGCAATAGCTTTTCTCCAATTTCTTTAGACTCCTAAGGGCAACCCACAATTTATATTAAGTCAAGGATTTTTAAAAAAAATTTAACTCTCTGCATGGTGCTTTGCTAGCTATATAGGCCTTTTTTAGATCCCTCAAGGGGCTAACAGTCTGGGAAAAATAGAATATGAATTTTAGTAAAAACCATTCAAACATGATTTAATAAGGCTAGAAATGTAAAAAGAAATTAAGGACAGGGTTAATTATAATAAAAAGCAAGTTAACAAAATTAGTTAAGGAGGTTTTGTCCCCAGACACAAAAGAATTTGCTTCATTTCTAACACTGGTAAGATATTTTTGTATTGGAGATTTTTTTTAAACAAAATGCTGTTCTGATTAAAGCACTCTGTAATCAAAGTTGATGTTTCTTATTATGTAAGGGGCATCAATAACAATGCAATCTAGGAATGGAATAGAGAAACCTCAATATAGTACCCTTGCTCAGACCTTAATTTGGGGCTTGACTAGGATATTCATTTTTAACAGTCAATGCAAATTTCAATTCCAAAATATGTTAGTCCCTGTTCTCTCACAGAGATGTGGTCTTGGCATATAAATAAGGTATGGCAAAGGAAAAGAAAAATAGAAGAGCAGTTAAGTTTCCCCTGGACTTTGAAATATAAAAATTTTGTTTAAACAGAAAAAGACCTTTCGGGTGTAAACTAGAAATTTTACTGAAAATGGATAATCAGCTCTTTTCTACATTCTATTAACCCAAAAACAAGACCTTTTGCCTTTTAAAAAGCCATTTGCCTTGCAAAATTGACTTTCAAGTTATCTCTACTCATTAATTAATTTATTTCTTCATTCATTCATAGAACAAATATCTGAGCTCCAATGTACCGAGTATGTGCAGGCTTTGGTACCTAGCCTCAAGTCTCTTAAAATATAGTTAGGAAAACTCACAGGTATGTACATTAAAGAGTATATTAGGATTTATATGTGACTGCTAACTAAATGCATGCTCTACAGCATACTACTCGCTTTATTAAGTTTAGTCTTGGAACTCCTCATAAACCTAATATGTAAAGCAAGTGAGAATGGCATTGCTTTTATTAAAGCTTAGGGGACAGTCCTGGAATTATATGTCCCCATTTCTGTTAGGCTCCTGGCACAAACTTCTGGATCATTTGAGGAGAATTAATGAAACGAAGGACTATTTACAAAAAGATAGGCATGGTGTAAAGGAAACAAAAGGAGACAAATCTATTTCCGTGGAGCTGTTCCTACCCTGGGCAAGAAGAAGTCAGAAGCAGCAGCAGCTACTAGCTATGGGAACCTGAAAGGCCAGATGTGGACAGGGCCTATGGGGGAGGATCACAGCAGCCCAAAGTGAGCCTGTGGTAAAAATGCCTGGGATTAAATGCACGACTGTCCTTACTTCCCTCCCTCCCACTGAGAGAGTGCAAGGAAGGAGTAAAAGGGCTGAGGGAAGCAGCGATGGAGGGACTAACGGTTGGGCAGAGCACTAGCAACATTTCTCATCAGATCATGGGATATTTGGTTTTATTCTGAAAGGCAAAGAATAGGTTTCTGATTCTCTAAAAGTTCTGGCTATGTAGCTGCTGAGACTTTTCTCTGCCATTTTTACTTTCTTTGTGTTCTTAAAATAAAACTATTTGCTTTTAGCCGGAACATTTTTTCTTTCTCAGAGACTGGAAAGAGTTGATAACTATAGTTTTTATCTTCAAGACTAACTATCCTGGCAGTAGTAAACCTAGCCATGTATTGAGGAAGGATGTAGTGAGGATGTGAAGCCAAGAGGGAAGGAGCAGTGCTTTGCATCTTGTGAATATTTAGGGCTCTGTGTAGTAACTTATATTTTCTGGAGTGCTCTGCTGTGTCCTGGACTTGCATTCTCTTTTTGACCTTCTCATACTGAACGTACAGAAAGGAAACACAAGTAGCTGCATTTGCTCTCCCTTCCACTCTCTGCCCTAGTTCCTGAGCATCCAAGGACCCCATGCAGGAAATTCAGTCCTTGATAGCCCCACAGTATGTCTAGTTGTCTCAGGCCAAGAAACTCTGACTGAGTTGTTAACCTGGTTTGCTGCCTGTACCTTCTTTGTGTTTTCCTTTTGTCGGTTAAAGTTATCTTTCGACATTTTAGTTTTTACTTTCTTTTTCTTTTAAATTTTAATATTACTTTACCTACTTCTCATGTTAGAGTTATCTTTCTAATACCAAAGTCTAACATATTTATTGCTTAAATACCCTCAAAAATTTTCAGCACTCTGATTTTCATTGTCTGTGTACTTGTCAGCTTGCCTCCACGCACTGTGAAATTCCTCAATTTTTTTTATATACAACAATTAGCACAATGGCAGGTCCTAATTACATGCTTGACATGATAATAAATGAATTATTTTAAAAATCTGAATCTTGAATATTTTCTTTCTATAAATATATGCTGTAGTGTAGCTTAGTTATGCTCTTCCTATGGCAATATATAATATTTTTTTAAAAAGCAGTCATGGATAACATGTGAAAAATAATTACAGAAACATAGCTTCTAGAGACATAGCTTCTCCAATTTATGTGCCTCAGAAGTTTTAATCTTGTTCACTGTCTTGACCCAGAAGCTGAAAGATAGAACAGTGATTTTATATAAGCACTTATTATGAATCTCTGAAATCATTTTTTTGTTTCATAATATAGCATAATATATGGCACTCTAATAAAGCATCATGTTTCTTAGCATAATTATTGAATAGAAAGATTTTTTTGAGGTCATGTGTAAGGCCTAAGATCTGAATTCTAGAAAAAACCCATGACCTCCCCAGGACAACTCACATATACAGGTTTAACTTCAAGTAGGTCGGGACAGTAGGACTTATTCCATGCAGCAACTATGGAAAGAAGTGTAGAAAACAGTGCTTGTCTCTAGGTCTAGGCAATACCTGCATGTTTGAAGGTGTCCTAGTGTAAACTAAGCTCTTCATATTGTATTCCCTCCAGACCAATCTGGCTTAACTTTTATGATAAAGTTGTGAGCTGCTTTTCAGTTGCCATGGACCCCTAGGTTGAAGGTCATGTAACCTGAGCATGCCCAGACAAACCAAGTGTGCAACCATGGGTGGAACATAGGTGCTTGGCCCAAGGAGTGGGGACTGAAATAAGCAGCAGACACTGCATGGCAGGACCCAGGAGCCAATCAGACTGAGCCCTGGCATCACCCCAGGGTAGGATCCAGTCAGAATACATTGCCTTGCATCACCCCAATGCAAGATCCTATCATTACTCTCTGACTATAAAACCAACTCAACCCTCTTGTTCAGGGACACAGTGCTTTGGAAACTATCCTTGGTGTGCTCCTTACTTGTGCCAAGTGATAAAAACCACCTTGCTATAACCAACTCAGCTGATTCTATTGACTTGATACCTGCTAAGGGAATGAACCCCTCCATTTGTGAGGTAACAATATCACTGATGGAGACACCACACACACACTCTTACAAATACACATACACACACACATACAAGTAATGGAAAATGCATTTCACAGGGACATTTTTAGTTCAAATAGGTGTGTTTTGAAAACAGCTTTATATCACTAACACCATTGATATTTTTCCTCCTGATATAAACAAGTGTAAGTGTTTATGGCAACATACACTCCCATATGTTCCCTTGTACACATCACAAACTATTTATTCTTCAATAAAGATATATATTCATTTAACTTAACTGTTTGACTACAACTAGGAGGCAATTTAGGGACTAGGAAAACGTGTAATTAAACAATCATTATTTCCAATAAACGCTTGCTTGGTGTTGCTGCTTTGATAACTCCCTATGACTTACCTCCAAATATAAAATTAAAATATTCATAAGTTGAACTTGTACAGTACTAGTTCTGACTGATACACAACTTCACTGTACTCAGTTTTTAAAAAATATTCCAATACTATATCACGACATTATAATTATTTGCTTACATCTCTGACTATGTCTAAAATTGTGATCTTCTCAGTGGTAAAGAAAATGCCCTATTTATTGCTGTGTTTATCATAACTAAGGAAAACAGCAGGCAATCAACATGTTTATAGAATGAATGCAAAAATTAATGAATGAATGGATGAGTGAATAAATAAAATACTATGATAGACTTTAGCTCATAAATTAATTTAAGGTATTCAATTTTTTGAAAAGGTTTTCAAGCTACACATTGCCTTGAACTTAGGTATGCATACTTGCATTCAAATATATGCATGCGTTGTATGCACACATATACGCACACACACACACATATATCCATACAAGATCTGAATTTCTACAATATGCCGGCCATTGGGTTCAGTGCTTTATGTACAAATTTACTGAACCTCACTTTACATTAAAGAAGTGTCTAAAGATCAAATTTACTCAAGTCACTACCTAAAAGCGATGCAAAAATGATTGCAATGTATTCCAGGCCACGGATCTTTTTTAACACTGACAAATTGATTGATATTCTCCAGTAATATTTTTATACTATAAAATCTTCTCCAAATCCATCAAATAATTGTATTAATATTAAAACAGGAGGCCAAAAAAATGATAAATGTAAAGACAGGGTTCATAAAAAGTGAATGCAAAAACAGGTGGAGCATCAAATTCTAGAAACGAAAATCTAAAAATTAATTGAATATAAGTAAATGTGCTTCTAGTTTATAATATTCTTATTATGCATCTTGAAACCTTAAAATGATAAATCCTCTTCATAAAGACAATAGAGAGATTTTAAAGAGAATTGAGACAGCAGAGATATCATTAATTTTTATGAGGAAAATACAGAATCAAGAGTATCATAATAGCTATGAAGCAAGGAAACATGAATAGCTAAGTCTGTTTCAATGACATCTGACATTTAATTTGGATAAAGAAATATTGAATTAATTGTTTCATTATGTGATTTACTGTTAGTTTGAGACCTAATATGTAAGATTTTATAATGACAATACACAGCAGTAAAATAAAAATAAATTCCCTTCTCCTAACAGATTTAGACTTTATCACTAAAGACTTTCATTAAATAAATAAATGCACTAATTTGTGATGAATAGTATACTAGGAAATATACCTGGTGTTATAGGAAATAAAAGTGGGGAAATAATACAGTCTAGGGATCAGCAAAACTCTCTCAGCAAAGCAAACATTTAAACTGAATCTTATAAGACCTTACTTTCCATGACTCCCATGTTATTAGATATCACCCTAAAATAACAAGACTTATATTTATATAAATATGATCTGTATTTCCATTAACACCTAAAGTTAATCAAGAATGATAGCTTCTGACATCTGTGCAGTGCCAGTTTAGTTATCTTCTAAGTGAGGAAGCATCTACAAGCTATGTGTAGATCACAAAGTAGAGAACTCAAGAATGTACCTGTCTTCCTCCTTCTCTTCTCCCTGCCTGTGATTTTTCTCTCCTGACTGAAGTCCAAAGGCCTCTCCTTCTCCCAGACAAGGAAGCATTGTTTGCTCTGAGCTGTAAAATCTCTCTGCCTTTAAAGAAGATTCAGCAAAGTTGACCACTTTTTCTGTGCCCATGTATAAAGCAAAAAGGAGAAACCTTCCCCCTGTCCCATCCTCAAAATATTCATGGATATTATCTATCTATCTATCTACTTGTCTATGAATTATCTACAATCTATGTACCTGTCTATCTAGAGATAGAGGTGAGAGAGGGGCTCAGTGGATAGGAAGATGGCAAGGAGGCAAGCCAATAGTACCTGCATCACTGACAAATGGGGACTTGAGTCTCCTCCAGCCACACAGATGTGCAGATATGTCTAGTCTTTTTGTCCACACTACTTTTAAAAAATTCACTGAAGTATGATTGACATTCACAGAGCAGTACAAATTTATTTATTTATTTATTTAATTTTTTAAAAAAAATTCAGAGTATTACAGGCAAACAAACGCTTTGGCTACATAAATTGCATCAGTTAGGTGTGAATTTACCCATCCCCTCCTCCCCCCTCCCACCTGCCTGACACCCTGTGAATGTTACTTCCCATATGTGCACATTAGTGTTGATCGATTAGTACCAATTTAATGGTGAGTACATGTGGTGTTTGTTTTTCCATTATTGTGATACTCTGCTTAGAAGAATGGGCTCCATCCAAGATAATACAATAGGTAGTTCACCACTTTTTTTTTTATGGCTGAGTAGTACTCCATGGTATACTGGGTATCTACCCAAAAGAAAAAAAAGACATTATATAAAAAAGACATCTGCACTTGAATATTTATAGTGGCACAATTCACAATAGCAAAGATGTGGAAATAACCCAAGTGCCCATCAATACATGAGAGCAGTACATATTTAATGTATACAATGTGATGAGTTTAGAGATAGTATGCAACTGTGAAACCATCACCACAGTCTATGTTATAAATACTTCCATCACCTCCAAAAGTTTCCTCTTGCCCTCTGTATTCAATGCTATCATCTTGTATTCTGGTTTTCAAGATCAAGACCAAGTAACATTTTTTTCTCTTGTCTACTATATTGCTTACCAAAGCAGAGCAGTGTTAGATATAAATGTGGCTTAAATAAATGTAAATGATTGTATTTTTTGATTCATTTCATTTTAATTCCCAGAGAATAGCCTCCTAAATATTCCATCTCAACTTATAAAACATTTTGAAAATCATTCATGTGAATTAAAAACTTAGTCTTTTTAAAAAATGAAATGGCAATGTTGGTGGAACCAATACTACCTATGACATCAATGCAATAAAGGCATGCTAGGAAGATAAGCATGAAAGTTATCCCAGGCAGGGAGACATGATCGCATTCCAGTCCCACATATGAAAAAATTCAACCCATTTCAGACATACAAGTTTTTCTTTATTTGCAGGTACTAATGATTCTCTTCAGGAAAACTGTGTTCATTTTGGTATGATCATCAGTATTCATCACTGACGCACACATCCTGAGGCTGAATATAAGTTATGGATTCCATTATTATAACAGTTCTTTTGTGCTAACCCTTGCCATTGATATTATTTCTTTATATCCTTGGCTCCATGACAGTTTGGTTGGTATGTTATCAGCAATTGGGAATTTTCATCACAACCACTTCATACATTGAAGGGGATTTCTAAAGATAGCTCTATCGATCCATCATGTGAGCAAAACCCTTAGGAAGTAGAGAAACTGTAATTTCTACAGTGCTGTATTTATTTGAAATACAAACAGAGAATGCAAACTTTTATCTTTCTTAAAAATTTCCTCCATCTTAACCCAATGATTTAAATCTTAGTTAATGGCATAAATTTTCTTATCCTCTAAAGAATTCATGAAAAAAATCCTGTGTAAGTAGAGCCTTTGAATGAATATGTGCTATAAGAAGTAATATGTTATTTATTCTTGTTGTAATTCTACCATACAGACATAATGGTTATTATATTGGGCAAGATAAGAAAAAGAAAAAAATATGTAAAAAGGACCAAAAACAAGTGAAGATAATTTTGACAATGTTGACAAACTAGCTTTGGGTTCACTCACCAATCTATGTAGTTAATCCTTGTCAGAATCTCATCATTACCAGTGGATGGATTCCCATAACTTACTGACAGATAAAACTGCTTTTAGTCTTTCTCACTGCTAGTCTTCTTGTGTTTATTTTGGGAACTAACCTTTTATATAGACATTGTTTTCTGTTAGTATTCTATTTAAGAATATTTAATGCATAACTACCAAATTTTATGTATATATCTCTCTCAAATGGTAAATCCATTCTCAATATTTATGGGATATTTTGAATTTACTTTCTAATATACTTTCTCCTGAGCTGCCAAATTTCTTCCTGTTCATTGTATTTTGCTTATTTTTTTCTATCATGTTTTATCTGCAGTGTATTTCTCATCTTCTCTTCTCTCTAAGGTAAATGTATATAGTTGTCTTTTCCTAGCTCAAAAGTCACTGATACAAAATATATAATGTTGATGGCTGGGAAACAGACAAGGATTTTTACTTTCAAAAAGTCAAATACTGTATATATTCCTTGGGGGAGGAGTCATAGCAGCACTCGAGAGCTCACCCACCAACATGTTTTGCAGTTCTCTGCTGGGTTGCAGTTACACACTCCAGTGTTCTAGTATTACTGAGTCATCCAGGCTGCTAGAAAGAAAATTACAAGTTAATGTTTTATCAAGTTTTAGCATATATACGTATTTTTCCCCTTCCCGAAGAATCATGGAGTATTTGGTTATAAAGTAGTCATTGTTAAAAGCACAGGGTTTGAATAGTAGACATTATTGAAGAAAACATTTAAAGAACATATTTTTAATTTTATTTTTAAATCATTTTTAGCTCATAAACATCAGACATTTATTTCTGTCAGTTCTGGAGGCTGAGAAGTCGAAGATCGAACCGCCAGCAGATTCATTGTCAGGTGAGAGCCCATTCCCTCGTTCATAGATGGCACCTTCTCACTGTGTCCTTACATGGTGGAAGGGGCAAACGAGTTTCCTTGGGCTTATTTTATAATGGCACTAATCACATTCATGAGGGCTCTGCCCTGATGACCTAATCACCTTTATAAAGGCACCATCCCCTAATACCATCACATTGGTGATCAACTCAATATATGAATTTTGGGTGAATACAAACATTCCAACTATAATGCCACTTCAGGGTGCACTGGAGAGAGATGAAAATGTTCTGGCTTTGCTCAACTACAGAAGTCATACATAGTATAGGAATAAGAACACTTAGTTAATTCAGGAAGTGCTTTCTCTTGTACCTGACCTTAGGGTATCTCTATTGGCCAAGGTTTCCTCACATACAGAAACATAAGTGAACTCATACATAGGTGGACTGTCATCTCCACAAATCATTGTTAGGCTTATTGGTTTATAAAGGCATGCTTTTTAGAGCTGAAGGAAGGATAGAATGGATTAATATGGAGATTAATTTAAGATAACAGAGAAACTTTGTTTCCCTATGAATTTTGACTTTTAAACAAAGATACTTTTCCCCAACAAGAACAGATAAGGTGAAATGGTAAAAGACGGAGAACCACCTATGTAGCCGATATGAGGATATGAAAAACTTTGTTTTGAAGTACCAAATGTCCTTGACCTAATGCTAGAGCAAGTTCTTAGAGAAATGAAGACATAGTTAAAAATGACTGAAGCCAGTCTTTATAAAAGTGTACTTAAAAAAAATCTTACATAGTTGCTTTATAAAGGAACTATGACTTTGAGGACAGCTTTTTGTATTTAGAAAAAAACGATTTTCAAATGGGAGAAATTGTAAAGGACCTACTTTTAAATGGGCCTTCTAAATGCTTTGTTTCAGAATAGAATAGTGGGAAAAGCTTGACATTGGAGACATGCAAATAAATACAGATTCAAATATTAACCCATAATTTTATTTGGGTATTAATTAATTAAAAAGACATATCCATCTCTTCAATCCTCATTTTCCCCTTCAGCAGAACTGAAATCATATTATTTCCTTCTTAGCATTGCTTTGTGAATTGAATAAAGTAGTTTTTACACCATTTATGAAAAACCTGATGCAGGGCTTAACCCATGGTAGGTGCTAAAGAAATAGTGGATGATGATGATGATATTGAAAAAGATGACACGATGCCTGGCTTTGAAGATATTTAATAAATATTAGTATGTTTTCTTTTGAAAATATAATATTTGACAGTGCAAGATTATAAAGTATTATAGGTAGGAGCCATATGCCTGCAGTCCATTTCAGAAGTGTAGTGAAAAGATTTTGAATTCACACAATGAAAAAAATATTATGAGGGAGAAATAACATATTAACCTTTGGATTTCAATAGAAAGAAATTTTATCCAAGTGGTGGGAGAGTGGTGGAGGTGGGT
Source organism: Daubentonia madagascariensis (assembly GCA_023783475.1). Lineage (NCBI taxonomy): Eukaryota > Metazoa > Chordata > Mammalia > Primates > Daubentoniidae > Daubentonia > Daubentonia madagascariensis. The sequence continues at coordinate 13,093,291 of JAKFHU010001684.1, read as the reverse complement.
TGAGAGAGAGAGAGAGAGAGAGAGAGAGAGAGAAAGAGCAGAGCGACTCAGTAGCTGGAAAAAGAGGTATAATAAATAGGCAATACTATAAAGAATAGCTACTAAGTTAATTTGACTAATTCTCCTAGACATCATTTTACTTTTGGCTTCGCCCCTTTTTTTAGTAAAACAAACAGAAATTCGTCTTGTGGAATCTTAAAGTATCAGTAATGGCTTGATTATACCAAGGATAAATATATAGAAAATTATAATGATAAATTGATAATGTACAATTAAATTGTCCTTGAACAGTCTAGACATTTAATGATTTGCCAAATAAACTTAGACCATTTGCCATGAGTACTCAATAGTGTCTTCAAAAGAACATCTTCGTTTTCTTTCATCTTCTAAGCTTTGTGGCTCATTAAAGAAATATTAGCTCTCATACACAATGTTATGTTTAAGACAGATTTGTGGTACTGTAAAAATAAGCTTTCCCGAAGAAATCAACACAGATCATATGCCGTGATATTGAACAACTTTTTCCCTGGAAGTCTGGCAAGGGTATATGAGATATTTGTGCCCTCCTCTTAAATAAACCAGGAGGTGCTTGTTCTAATGTAGGAAATGAGTTTGACCTGCATTTCAGACTTTGGGAATAACAGGTTTGTTGCTGTTTTAATTGTTGTTATTTTAAAGCAATTTTTAGGTAGAAAGTTTTTGAAGATGAACAGAATTCTGACGTTTCTAAAATGTCTGAAAAATCTTAAACTAAAGGGATTTCAAAAAGAGGTATTTTTTATTTTTTAATAAATTCTCAACATAATTTTATACTTGAAAGTAAAAAGAAAAGCCATTCTTTAGCTTGACATTTTTAGTGAAGGGAAAGCTGGTTACATGACATCTCTTTCTCACAGACACATCTGTGTATCTATGGTACTATTATGCTATACTAGCTTAAATATTATGCAACTATATTAATATATTTGTGTATATGTTTGCATGTGTTTGCATTTTTTGTTTGCAGTAGTGCTTTCAAGAATAATTCACTAAATAGAATTTCTGATAACATTATTCAATAGTAGTTCTGTTATTAAGATAGTAAATTACGGTAAAATTTTCTACATGGTATCTCAAGGGCATAGTTTATATTTGACATAATGAAATTTGATTCAGGTGATCATTTAAAGAAGTTATTGCTTTTCTTTAAAAAAAATATCATCGTTTAATATTTAAAATTGGGAAAGATATCCTTAATTAATCGATAAATTACCATAAGGGAAAGAATATCCTTAATTAATAAGTAAATTACCATAAGGGAACAAAGTTGTCTAAGCTTAAAAGACTTAAGTTAAATGAACGAAATTTCTCAGAATGTTTTCTTCAATGAACATTTGAAATATTTAGTATTTGAAAGGTATTTATAAATATTTAATGATACAAACTGTTGGGTGAACTTTTTTTTGGACTTTTTGATCTCTGAGTTGCCTTTTGTAGTAATGCGAATATATTATTGTCACAATTCAACTGACTTTTTTACAGTTTTGGTATAATGCTCTGATATAATTTTGACTAATATAAGTAATACTATTTGATCACCACTGTTTTACCAGATATGTCCTAGGAATAAAAAAAAATCCCTAAGGTTTAAGACATTAAAGTATTGTGTGTTTAATGGTAAAGAGAAGTATTTAAATGAATAAATTTTAATAGAACATTGTAACAATTATAAATGGTTTTCTATGGGAACTCAGCAACTGTAATTTATTTTTTCCTCAGCATTGTGTTATATGTCCTAATTCATAAATCTAAGACCATTTTGCTTTTCATCATTTCTATAACATTCAATACTAACTGGTTTATGATAAATAATCCTGCATTTTTGAGGCTCTATGCAATGGTGGTGAATTGTGGATTAACATAAAAATAATTGAAAATTAACAGTAATATAAAGCATTTATATTACATAGTTATTATACTAAGGAAATATTTTATACATTTATTTGCATCAACCTAATTTAAAATGATGTATTAAACATTTGTAAACAAAACTGTTACTGTTTTGATAACAATGAAACCCATTTGAAATGAGAACATTGGAACAAATGGATAGGAATCAAAACACTGCAAATAACCTATAGAATAAATAATTATCCTTAAAATGTCTATTAAATAATACCAATGTCAATGTTTGACACATGTTTTAATTCTACTTGTTCTTAATGTCTGTTTTGGCGTTCCTAGAAAGTTTGTCCAACATTTTAATTCAGTAAGGATGAATTTTTGCAGGCAAAAGTACAAACTGTCATGCTCACATTGAGTAATACGATGACTAAAATACAGCCTTTGCCATCAAGGAATTCGCAAGACAGTAAGAGAAACTGTTAACAGGCAACTACAATACTAAATGACACAACATAAAACATAAAATAGAGGAATTTTGGAACAGGACAAATCAATCCTAGGTTGAGGTCTGAAAGTCAGGACACTTTTCAGATGGAGGAGGCATCTAGGGTGAGTATTGCAGCATACGTAAAAGTTAATAAGGTGGAAGAGCGGTGTTGGGGAGAGTGATGAGGGAGAGTAACATGTCTGCAGATCCAGAATGAAGGGAAAGTGAACACAGGGAGTACACTAGAATTAGAATTGTGTTAAAATTAAGTGAAGATTTAAGTGAAGGCCATTTTATGACATCCTTAGAAGTTTATCCTGAAAGCAATGCAGAACCTCTGAAAGATTGCAACAAGGAAGTGATAACCAGACTCGGGTTCTAGAAAAGTCACCAACAATTAACATGGTAAACGTTCATATATGCCAATATGACTACATGTTAGCAGCATTTGGATTCTTATTTAGGTGTACATCTTGTTTGTTTCTTGTTTGGGAAAAAGGAAAAAAACATATTTATTGCCTTGGATTGTCGTGTTGTCTATACCTTAGTTAAATATAAGCTTCCTGAGGATAGAGCCCATAACTTTTGTCCCACACAGAGTATTTTACATAACATGATATTAATGGCTATATTTTGAATTGATAGACTGCTTTAGCCTTGTTTAGGGATGTTAGGCACCTGCCAGATTACGTGGATCATGGTTTTTGTAGGAATAGCCTCTTCTTTGTGAATGCCGCTGCTCTTTTCCTTCAGCAACAATCAGTTTCACTTACTTCTATTTTAGCCTTTTTTTCCCTGAAACTAAACAAACATTAATTACAGGCATCGCAGCAAGATAAGAAGATAAATTGACTTTTTCTGCTTCTGTATATCAGTATCTCAGTGGTAAAATAAAGTATTTTTCCCTGGTCTCTTTTAAAGGGGATTATTTTATAGAAGTCCAATGCTACCAAGAAATTGGTAGTGTTTATTGCCTGTCTCTAATGGAAATTACATTTTATGGGGAACTGAGATTGATTACCCTTATCTTGACAAGTGGAGATTGGGGGCACATACTATGGAATAGTGTTCAGCCTCAACAGCAACAGGGAAAGGTTTAACACTTCAGTTACTAGGCTTTAAGTCCAAGGTTATGAGTGGGGGTCTACTCGATGCAACCATTTCTAATTAAAAAAATCATATTAATACCTACATAGTGAATCATTACACTTTTACCAATTTGTTTTCCTAAAGGATCTTTAGGTCCCACTTTATTGATTTAAAAATATGATTTGTTCTATTTATCTATCAAGAATATAAGGGAAGAAGGAGGAAATCATGGGATGGAATTAAGTTATAATTATTATGAGAAACTTCACCATGTATCTTTTCAACATCAGATGTAGGAAAGTATAATAGTAAAGCATTTATAAAGATACTGGTCTCTATGAAATATATCTCTCAATCTTCACCCACACCCTATAATCCTGGAAATTAGCAATAAAAAGAACACATTTTCTAATCATATATTATCTTGGCAATGTAGTTTTTATGAAATATAAAATTAAGGCCCAACTACATTATAATTTATTTGTATCTATAAAACCACCTATAGACGTATTGAGCTACCTGGGTCCCCTGCAAAATGTATTCTGTTCATTGACTTAATGTCAACAACTTTAAAAAATGGTTAAAAATTTATCAAGACCTGAGAATTCTTTCCTATTCCTGATTTAGAAATAAAATTTTAGAAAATTATGTGAGATTATATAAATACATACTTGGTGATATAATTGCTGTACCTCATTATATTGTCTCATTTCAATGTTCAGATAAGAAGGGATTAAATATTATACTAAATTTGGAGAATATAAATCGGGATAATTTTGAACACTACAGGTGTATAGATCTTACTATCTAGAGGTATACAGAAAAGCTCATCTTCTGAAGATATTTTTATACTGTTACTTAACATTTCACTGCTCAAGAGACATTTCTCTGTATTAAGTCATTTGCATGCTCAGAAGTGTTTGCAGCTAGACTATAAATAGCCTCATAAAAGGTAACCCCATAATTTTACATCCACTTAATAACTTTATTAATATCATTTAGCTATCAACTTGCATCCCAGCTGACAACTAATATCTAATCTGTAGTAAATTTTGATACAAGGGAGAGCAGTAATCTTAAAGCATGAAACATTGCACAAAGAGGGCTCCCCGTGGTTAGGCCTTGTGCATCCAAAATGTAGCAAGGAAGAGCTAGCCACCCAGGGGGAATGAAAACTAGGGTCAATGAGGTAGGTCAGGAGAGCTATAGGAACATGGAAGAAGGACAGTGATTATGGGTCCTATTTCATGATTTTGCCTAAGGCAGGGCTTGACCTCGAATAACAGTAAATATGTTCCCATCTAGAACTAGTAGTAATCTATAACATTCAGTTAATTTGCGTAACCCACTGAACAAGAATGTTTCTTTAGTTATTACTGTGAATATAATACCTGAATGTACAATACATAGTGTCAAGAAAAATGACCTGTGGGAAATCATTTGGCTTAATAGCATTTTATTTGGAAGATCAATGTACAAATCTCTTTGAATTTAGATTATTGACCCTCTTTATGGTATTAAATATTTATACATTGTCTGAAAGGGAAGATTTACTGACCATTAATACAATTCAAACTAGAGATAATTTCTTTATACAATATGCTATACATTATGTTTATAAAAAGAATTTTATGTGAAAGAGACATGTATTTTTGAAATAGAAGAAAATAGGTTATTATTTTACTATTCAATGGTAGTTTGAAATTTAACTTATTTAGAAGTGTATAACTGAATAATATATTGACTAATATGACATTTTTAATATTAAAAAGGAACAAAAAATGTATGTTGTCTTTCACAGAATTTCACAGAGAATGTCTCAATGTTGTTACTTCTTCTATTACAGCTTATAAACAATTTTAAATTGCAATGTTGTTGACATAGTTTTCAGTACATCAGCATACTTTATAAATGCAGGTGATACATTGTAGTAGGAAATCACAAAACTAGATTTTGAAGCAAAAATAGTACATTTTTCAAGTTAACTTAGTACATACATGTTCTTTCAAACTTCACACGTCCACAGAATGTATCCAATAAATATTTGTTGAAGAAAAGTATATATAATAACTAGTTGAAAATATTTTACATAGATGTTATTTCACATGAAATATCAATATAAATATTAAAATTAAAGCTAACTAAAATTAGAATTATATGACAAAAAGGCAATATGTAATTTGACCATGATTGTCAGAGTTTATGAAAGTAGGTGTTTCATCCCTCATTAGAGTTACCAGCTCAGAGCCTGAGCCTTTCATTTTATGAATCTGAATAAATGTAGTAAGTACTGTCCCTGTAGCTATTTCATGTTTGACTTTATCCATCACCACTGCTAATGATTATTTGGCTCTGAGGATTAAATATAGCCCCTTCAGTACGCCCTTTCCTGGACTTTGTGAACGTGTTAGCCCCATTGACCTTCTCTTACTAATGAGAAGACACAGTTGTGAGTTGCAGATTGGGAGTAATTCTTTATTTCTTTCATGTTTTCAAAGTGATTGAATAATTTCATACTGAGTGTAAAGTAAATAGAGGTGTTTCAAGATATGTGAACTAAAAGGTGTGAGATGGATGACTAGTATTATTTCTTGTTAATGATGTATCCCATTCACCCTTATATACAACTATTTTGTCCTAAGAATTTTTTCAGTTAAAAGATTCCTAGAATTTTAAATAGAAATATCGAATAATATTTGTAATAAAAATTACATGTTAATACTATAAATTACTACACAGAAATAGTATCAACATAATGGCTAATCTTTATTCAAGCAGAAAGTTAAGTTGAAATTAACAAGGAAGGCAATGTGTAAGATGCAGTATTTGCAGCAAGCAGTGGAGAGCAACTAACAAATTTCATGAGAGACCCAGATAGGGGTTCCAGTTCTGCTTTTTTTTTTTTTTTTTTTTTTTGGTCAATATGGGAAGATTATTTAATCTTTAAACTTCAGTGTCTTCTCTACAATGAGGACATGCAATCAAAACTCAAAACTTGTTAGAAGGGGTAAATACCACAATATGCACAAAGCACCTGCACAGTGCTTGGCACGGAGTGAATGGTCATTGAATGGCTGCTCTCTCCCTTCTCCCTTTTCCCATTGCACATACTTAAACCCGGTAAGTCATGAAATTTTCAGTATTGGAAAAATCTATCATTAGGCATGCCATTTTATAGGGTTTTTTCTTTCATCAGGATACAGAGTATTTACCTTGAAATTAAAGTATGTATACACTATCTTATTTTTGAGTATGGATTCAAAAGGATCTCAAAACGAGAACTGTAACATTTACCTCAGCTATTATAATTGATTCAAGAACTGCCATTTTAAGAGGATTGTGGGTTACTGACCTACAAAACTCAAGCTCTGTTTCCTTTTATTTTTGCATCCTACCCAGATCTTGAGAGCTATATTTATTAACCACTACAATCTCCTTTAAAAATGTGTCTAAACCCACTCCATGGAAAAGCTTTTCTTGAATAAACACATTTTACTCTGATAATTTTTTTCTGCATTCCATCAGAAATTATGTTAAAGTTATGGAATAAAATATCATAAATTGTACTCTAAATTTTTGCTAAGTTTTATAAGAATTGGGATGATGTTTACTTAACTTTACATATTAAGAAATGGTTTGCTAAGTAAACTTAGATTCTGAATAAGATATTTTGGTGTACTTGGTGGATATTTCAACCACAAGAGAAAATATTTTTTCAGATAACTTTAAAAGTTTTAGAACCAGTGAGAAAATAATTATATGTTAATTAGACACAGTGTCTGCTCATGAATGTAGTTTAAGCCAATCTATTTGGCAACTCTACTTGGCTACATAGTTTTGGATATTATCAATAATTGGAAAGAATAAGATTTTATTTTTTCTTTACAACTGTCTTGTATTTAAACATTTACTAGTAAGAATGTGTATTCAAATTGTTCCCTATTGGTACATTTCAGTGTATTAATTTGTACTTAATTGGCAATTTTTTGTTTACTTGCACTATTTTTGATCTTGTAAATATTTGTTTATTTTTAAAATTGTATATTGTGTACCTAAACCTGGAAGCTCATTTAGGGTACAAAACTGTCTTTTTCCTTCACTGACATCCTTATTTCTGTCCCAGTCCCATGGTGTAAACACATAGTCTCAAATATTGTCCACAAACTGATTTTGAGAAGTATTTCCTTATATTTTTACATATGGGTTCCTCATATGTTGTACAACATTAAAATTACCTTGTTGTTTGTCTACAGTATCCAACAATGCTTGTCAAGTATACATTGACTATGTATTTATCTTTATATTTGGAGGGTAGTATTGTTTTTGGAAAAGTAAAAGTGAGGATGATTCCCTCAAAAATGAGTTAGAATTGCTAAAATTTTAAAAGAAAGGGTCTTTATAACCATTTAAGGTAAATAAGAAAGTTTTTTTAATTTCAATAGATTTAGGGGGTACAAGTGATTCTTTGTTACATAGATATGTAGTATAGTGGTAAAGTCTGGGCTTTAGGGGTACACATCACCCAAATAATATACATTGTACCTATAGGTAACTTTTCATCTCTCACCCCCTCCTTCTGAATCTCCAATGTCCATTTTATCATTCTGTATGACCATGCGTACCCATTGTTTAGCTCCCACTTGTAAGTGAGAATATGCAGTATTTGGTTTTTGTTCTTGAGTTATTTCACTTAGGATAAGGGCCTCCAATTTCATCAAAGTTGCTACAAGACATTATTTCATGTTTTTATATGGCTGAGTAATATTCTAGTCTATATATATATTCCATTATATATACATGCATATATATTCCATTATATATATATATATGTGTGTATATATATTCCATTATATATACATATACCACATTTTCTTTATTCATTCCTCAGTTAATGGACACTTAGGTTGATTCCATATCTTATGGCACCTCAAATTGTTTCCTATTGTCCTGAGAATTCAAATCATTTAAAAATAGTAATGATTCATTATTATTAAGTTTAGGCGAATGTTAATTATTTTAAGGGCATAAAATCGCTTAAATGTTTAAATTACATTACACATACAGAAAGTGAAATCCCATGGACCCTCTAAAATAAAGCTTGACCCTTACTTGCAAGATCAAAATTCCCTTTCTTCCTTCACTCTGCCTACACTATTTCTGCTCTCAAATGTGCATTTTTTAAACTATTAATAATTTGCTTTTTGTGATCAAATGCACCTACTCATTTCCTTAAAAGTAGTTAGTCAAGTATGATTAGATCTTATTCTCTAAAATTATATATATATGTATATATATATAAATCTTTTGAGACAGAGTCTTGATCTGTCACCTAGGCTAGAGTACACTGGCATCATCATAGCTCCCTGCAATCTCAAACTCCTGGGCTCAAGAGATCCTCCTGTCTCGTTTTCCTGAGTAGCTGGGACTACAGGTGGGTACCATGACTCCTGGATAATTATTTATTTTTAAAAATTTTTTGTAAAGGCAGGGTCTCACTATGTTGCTCAGGCTGGTCTCAAATTCCTGGTGTCAAACAATCCTCCCGCCTCAGCCTCCAAAAGTGCTGGGATTAAAGGTGTGAGCCACCATACCCATACTAAAATAATATTTATTCCTTAAAGTAATATTTCTTTAGAGAGCTTCTTTGATAAGTTTTAAAAATATCTATTCAATTTATGAAGTTCTGTGTCAATGTACTTTCAAAATTCATTTCACATATACATTTACCACATGTCCATTTATGCAAACGCAGCAAATGTAATTGCTCCAGTTGTACAGGTGAAAAAGAAAATCTCCCTCACTTGCTCATAGCCATTGTCTGGAGTTCACAAACACACCAGAGTAGAAAAAATTACCAGTTATAAAGATGAGATGTAGTTCTATAACTAAGTATTTGTTAAAGTTTTATTTTTGGTCAGTTATTGCCTTCCTTTGAATACTTGGTGGCTTGGTCAAAAAATGAAATCTTTGTCATTCAATTTAAAAAATTCTGATTTCCATCTTGATTTTTGTCATTAACCCAAGGATTATTCAGCATCAGGTTGTTTAATTTCCATGCATTTGTGTAGTTTTGAGAGTTCTTGTTGGAATTGATTTTTAATTTTATTCCACTGTGGTCTGAGAATATAAATGGTATGATTTTGATTTTTCTAAATTTGCCAAGACTTGTTTTGTGTCCTAACATATGATCTATCTTGGAAAATGTCCCCTGTGGTGATAAGAAGAATGTATATTCTTCAGTTTTTGGGTAAACTGTTCTGTAAATGTATGTTAGGTCCATTTGTTCTAGAGTCTCATTTCAGCCCAGTGTTTCTCTGTTGATTTTCTGCCTCAATGATCTGTCTACTTCTGTCAGTGAAGTGTTGAATTCCCCAGCTATTATAATGTTGCTGTTTATTTCTTTCCCTAGATCTAGTAGAGTTTGATTTGTAAATCTGGGAGCTCCTGTGTGAGGTACATGTACATTTAGGATTGTCATATCTTCTTGTTGAATTGGTCCATTTGTCATCATATAATGACCATCTTTGTCTTTTTTTAACCATTGTTGACTTAAAGTCTATTTTATCTGATATGAGAATAGCTACTCTTGTTTGTTTTTGGTTTCCATTTGCATGGAATATTTTTTTCCACCCCTTTACCTTGAATCTATGAGAAACTTTGCAAGTTAAATGGGTTTCTTGGAGACAGCATATATTTGTTTTTGTTTTTTTTTCAGTCAGCCAATGTATATCTTTTAAGGTGGCATTAAGACCATTCATATTCAATGCTAGAATGGCCAATATTGATAGATAAAAAAACAATAAATATTGGTGCTTATGCAGTGTAAAGGGAACATTTATACACTGTTGATGGGACGGTAAACTAGTACAACCCCTGTTGAAAACAGTATGAAGATTCCTCAAAGAACTAAAAGTAGATCTACCATTTGATACAGCAATCCCACTACTAGGCACCTACCCAAAGGAAAAGAAATCATTTTATAAAAAAGGCACCTGTACCCCAATATTTATCACAGCACAGTTCATAATTGCAAAGATATGGAATCAAGCTAAGTGCCCATCAACTGTTGAGTGGATAAAGACAATGTGAGATATACATATACACACACATACACACACACACACATACACACACACCATGTAGTACTACTCAGCCATAAGAAGGAATGAAATGATGCCTTTTGCCACAACTTGGATGGAACTAGAGGCCATTATCCTGAGTGGAGTATCCCAGGAATGGAAAAACATATACCACATGTTCTCATTTATAAGTTGGAGCTGAACAAGGGGTATATATAGTCGTAAAGTGGTGTAACGGACATTGAAAATTAAGAAGAGGGAGGCTACGAGGCAGGTGAGGGATAAAATCTACCTGTCTGGTACAATGGTGTTCTGGTAATGGGTACACTGAAGCCTTGACTTCAGCATCATAAAATTCATCCATGTAACAAAAAACTCTTGTACCCCCTAAATCTATTTAAATAAAAAAATCTTAAAATCAAAGGAAATATTCTGTTTCAGAGTTTATAATGTCAAATTATGCCTTAGACCTTATAAATCTTAGAATTTTCTCAATTCTCTCTGTACTTCTAAGCCAGCATAACATAATAAACTTCTCAAATCTGACAAGTGGAAACTGCTTATTCTAGTTTCAAATGTAAATACCAATACAATTTTTGGGTGTGAAATTTATGCATTGTTTTCCCTTTTGTAGTCTTAATTTTGAATATTAGCTGAATTTTACACCTAGCAGATACAAACAATGTATACCTACATTGAATATATGAATATTTCAAATCTTATCAATAACTATATTCAGTATCTATTGATGAATAAACTTAATACTTTATCTATCTATCATTTATCTATCATTTGTGGTTATTAGTGGACCAATAGAAACATAATCTCTAACTAGTATTCAATTTCTGAATTACAGACACAAACATCTATCCAACTGCCTACAATAGATTCAAATACACTCAGAATTATTTTTATTTTTTCTATATCCAGTAGTACCTACATAAAGCCAGAGAGTGGATCCTATATACCTTAGAATCCCTTAGAAATACCCTCTTCATACTATGATTGCTAACCTAACTTGGCTTAAGGCATCAAATATATTTGTCCTAGCTATTGTAGAGAATGCTGCCAAATGCTACTTGTGCTTCTATAGCTTCTCCACATCAGTCTCTAATTTTTAATCATCAACCAATCTTTTTCTTAAAAAAAAGCTTATATTGGATAACATTTGCATACAGGACAATATCTGAACTTCTAAGTATACCATACAAAAAAATTTATCTTCTAATTTTCAACTACTTGTTCTAAATGTGTCTTTCACTACAGCATGTGTCCACCATCTTTTCCCACCACACACTGTGTTCCAGCCATACTTGCTCCACCATTCATTGAAAATGGCATTATTTCTCATTGTATTATATGTATATGCACACATATAATTCCATATATGTGTAATTTATTAATTTATAATTTATCAATATATGTAATTTCATGTCCTTGCCTCTCCCTGAATTGTTCTTCCACCTGTTCCCGAAATGTTCAACTAAGATTTCAATATTGCTATAAATACTCATAGCCCCTCTCACTCAATCTAGGCTACCTAATAACTACTTTTGATTCCTAATTGCATTATACTTATATTATAATAGTTCCAACATATTTACCAATTTATTTATAAATTTCCTTGACTCAACTCAGGTCTTAGCTCATCATTGTCATCTTAGAGAGATTCTCTCATAAAAGTACTCCATAAAAGTTGAATGCATAAATATGAAAATGCCCAACCATTCTCTTAAAAACATCAACATAATATACAAAAATATAATGATTTATTAAAAAAATACAAAATAAGTGAGTCATGAATTTTATTTTTAATTTCCCTTAAGAAATAGTATATTGCAGTACATACTCTTAAAATAATTGGAATCAGAATAAAAACTTCACCAAATAATTACTTAGATTAAAATGAGAAGATATCCCTAATAGCCCTAAGATTTTAATTTTTGGAGTTCATATGAGGGTAATTAATTAACTAGGAATATTTCATGTATGTGTATGTAAATATTTGTTTTCTATGAAAGTAAATGCATAATCCTTGTTAAAATGTGAAAAGTTATAGCCATTCAGAAAATAAATCTTTCATAATTGTCATCCACATTTAACACTCTATTTCATTTTTTGATTTTTCTATGTATTTTTATTTTAAATTATATTTAATTCAATTTAATCAATCATTTTGATTTTTTTAGAGATAATATTATTAAATATACCAAATGATCAGTGCCATTAAGTATGAGTATGTGGCAAAGACCATTATTTGATCACTAGATTAATTCACCCTGCATTTGCCCCATGGACAAGGAACTGGACTGAATGAGGTATAATACTGAATGTCCATGGATTGTGGTTAGAGTATGATGTATACATCTTCTAGGCCTGGGCCACATAATTTTCCGAATGATGATCCTCTATGTTCTTTCCCACTTTGAGGTGATCAGGATGAAAACAACAACGGCAATCTTGGAAACTATATATTAAAGATGGCAGAGCCTCTGTCAGCCTGATCCTGCAATAACTTTGTAGAAAGAATTGCTGCTGCACTAGAATATCCCACTTGTATTACAGGAGAGAAAAAGAAAACAACTTTCTCTTTTCTAAGCCACAGAATTTTGAATGTCTATTTGTCAGTGCAGCCTAGCAAACCCTAACTAATGCGAACATATAATTATAGTAACACTGGCAATAATGATAATTTCAAACATCTTATTCTGCCCTGGGAAAAATACTAAGAATTTACATGCAGTAATGTATTTATTCCAATAACATTCTGAGGTAATTGGAATTGTTATTTCCAGGTGAGAATTAGATAGTATAAGGAACTGGCACAAATCATTTACCTAGTAAGTAAAATGCAAGATTGTTATTCCTAACAGGATATAATTTTGTCTTCTAAACTTTTTAATAATACAAATACAATAGCAATGAAGAATTTCCTCTATATTTCATACTTCTTTAATATTGAGTCTTTGTAATAGAATTACTGGGTCAAGGGTAAGGAGACCATTTAAGGCCTTGGGACCAGATCAAATTAATTTCTGGGACGTTTATACATATTTACACTTTTCCAGCAATGTTTTAGAACTCATACTTTTCTGCACTGAGCATCATGATTTTGAATATTACTTATTTGTATATGACCATGTCTGTATGTTTATTTTTTTCATTCTCCTCCCATTCCTATTCCAGATCTAAGTCCTGCTCCTAATAACACCATCTAACATCGATGCGCAGCTTTAAGAGGTCAGTCACTGTTCTAAGGACTTGAATTGGGTATATTATTTCATTGTATCACAAAAATAATACTTTATGTAAAAGAAAATGAGTTGTCTATAAGTTTCAAAATTTTTATATTGTATTTATTTTTTACTTTTTTTCTTTGTGAAACCTCTAATCACATCTTTTGTCCATTTTACTACTGAGGATTTTCTTTTTTCTTTTCATATGTAATTAGTTTATTTTTGAGTCTTTTTAAAAATTATGTTAAAATGTAACATTTACCACTTTAATCATTTTTAAGTGTACAGTTCAGTAGTGTCAAGTATATTTACACAGTATATAAACAGAATGTGTCATATAAATACAATGGGATTCTTTTGGGGCCTTAAAAGGGACAGAAATTCTGTGACATGCTACAACATGAATAAACCTTGGGACATTAATTCATTTTTAAATGATTTAAACTTTTGGTCTTTTTGTTGATTACAAACACATTTTTCTTAATTTGGTAGTTTGTTTTTAATTTAGTTTATGATATTTTTGATGTATTTAATTTCCCTTTTTTATAATTATATCAGGCTTTCTATTTAAAATACATTTCACTAAATTTAGGTAGTACAGTTATGCACATTTTGTCCAATATGTTGCATCACAATATTTCAATATGTCGAAATGTGATGCAACATATTACTCACCTGTTTGTGGTGATGCTGGTGTAAACAAACCTACTGAGCTGCCAGTCATATAAAAGTATATCACAGACAATTCTGTACACTACATAGTACTTGATGGTGACAATAAACCACCATGTTATTGGTTTATGTATACTATACTTTTTATCATTATTTTAGAGTGTATTTCTCCTACCAGTAAAAAAATGTTAACTGTAAAACAACACCAAGCAGACCCTTCAAGAGGTATTCCAGAAGAAAGCACTTTTAACATAGCAGATGTCAGTTCCATGTGTGTTATTACTCCTGAAGTCCTTCCAGTGGGACAAGATGTGGAGGTAGAACACAGTGATATTAGTGATATTGATGATTGTGACCCTGTGTAAGCCTACGCTAATGTGTGTGCTTATATCTTAGTTTTAGCAAAAACATTTAAAAGGTAAAAAATAAAATAAAATAGAAAAAGCTGTCAGAAGCTTATATCAGAAAAAGGATATAAATAAAGAAAATATTTTTGTGCTGCGGTAGAATGTGTTTGTGTTTTAAGCTAAGTTTTATTACAAAGGATAGAAAAGTTTTTTTTTAAAAAGACAAAAGCTATAGTAAGCTAAGGTTGATTTATTTTTGAAGAAATAAAAGTGTTTTTTATAAATTTTGTGAACCCCAAGCATAGTGTTTATAAAATCTACAGTAGTGTACAGTAATGTCCTAGGGCTTCAAATTCACTCACCACTCACTCACTGACTTACCCAGAGCACCTTCCAGCCCTGCAAGCTCCATTCATGGTAAGTATCCTATAAAGTGTACCATTTTAAATCTATTATATCATATTTTTACTGTCCTTTTTCTATGTTTAGACATTTTTAGATAAACAAATATTTATCAGTGTGTTACAGTTCCCTATGGTATTCAGTACAGTGACATGCTGTACATGTTTGTGGCCTAAAAGCAACAGGCTATACTATATAGCCTAGGTGTGTTAGGCTATATCATCTATTAATATTAATAGTTTTGTGTAAGTACACTCTATGATGTTTGCACAATGAAGAAGTTGCCTAACAATGCATTTCTCAGAAAGTATACTTATACCCATCAGTAATCAACACATGACTGTATACTTCTTCATCCAAAGATTAAACATTCTCTTATATTTTCACCTATAATTTTATAATTTTTTCTTTTTTTTTCAACATTCTGTTCAATTTTACTGGGATTTTATTTTGTTGAATGGTTTCATGATTACAAAAAGTGTTAAGCATAGTCACACCTGCATCTGGAGAAAGAAGCACTAAGTAGCATCCTCTTTCTCATACAATAATGGAGTTGGAAAAGAAAGGCCAACTCCATTATTGTGTATTTGAATTAAACTGTATTGTCAACATGTCAGATAATTATAAGTAACTGTTATATCGAGTACATAAATAATTTTCATTGCTGTCCTCACGTATCTTGATTTATTTTTATTATTACATTATTTTTAATGTTATAATAGAAGAAATGGGAAATATGATTTGTTTAATAAAAGTGTTATAGCCAATTATTTGATAAGATATCTATTCATTTTTATGAGGAGCATTGCATGTGACTGAAATATTCTTGGTTAGAAGTTGCAAAATTAGAATGCATGGCATCTACTGTGAATCTTTATATTTAGGTCACAAAGAATCTGGAAAGAGAGAAAACTACCTGATTGTCTCCTGTCAGGGGTGGCCTAATTTAGGTGATCCTGAAAGACATATTGCTGTCAGGAGCCCAGGATCAGTAATCATCTCATAAATATCAGATCAGCTAAGATTCTGGCTCCCACCAGCCGATACTTTAATCGTTAACCTGGGCTATGTTCTAACCAGAAATTGGAGAGTTTGACTTCAAGAAAGGAGAGCAAATAGTTCCCCAATAATTACCTTAACTATATCTTAGATTTGTATTATGTCTAAATTTTGAAATATTCGGATGAAAATTTAAACAATATATTTTTAAACCTTCTGTTAAAATTGTTATATTGTTCATACAAAGGCCATTTCACAAATACTTTTCTTGAGCAACACCTTAATCAGACCTCCACCTTATCTTTGCCCGGGGTCTGACAGGTAAATAACTCACTATACTATTTTTCTAGGCTAATGATATTGGTATATGTAGGTCATTTTGGCTTACAAGTTTGAAGGAATTTTAGTTTTCTGGTAAATAGGAATCCTTGTAAATAACCCAAGAATATGCTCTCTCAAAGGCTGTTATTTATACCTTGCTAGAATAAGAAAAAAGCATATTGCCATTTTTATGGCTTCATTAAACTGTGGGGGGTTGTCTATTATTCACATCTTTCTATTGAAATATAGTCTATGTAAAAATCAATCTTAAAAAAGCTAAAATTCTCTATACAACATCACGTACTCATATATAAAATTGGAAGAAGTTACTCCTCAAGGACAGCAAACTACAGCCTAATATTTGCTGCAGAAAGCAGAACAGAAGGAAAAAATTATCAAAGCAGAATAGAAAATGTGTTATTTTTCTGAAGCTATAGGAGCTGGGGGTCAGGATTAGGTCTGGAAATAAGGCAGAAAGAAACCCAGTGCTATTTCAGAGGATTCATATTAATTTGTTGCTTATTATAATTAAGAAAATAACAACTCAAAAGCTCAAGCAATACGTTCAAAATTGAGAAACATTTAGCAATTATGCTAATTTTTAATGAAGAAGAAAGAAATGGCTAGAAGCCAAGTGTGATAAACAAAATAATTATATTAATATACAGAGACTTGGAGGAGGTAGAATTAAAGTATTTTCTCCTTTCAAATCTCAATAGTCTTATGAATATATTTCATCTACATACATTTGTTTTTGCTTTTCTAAAGGTGTTTGATTACCATAACATATGGCAAATTTTAATTTATTATAAATATGACTGCTTTTCATTTATCCTTGGAGAATTAATTTCTTGCCAGATTATTGATTAAGCTAAAATGATAATATTTTCATTCTTAAAAATGTATAAAAGGTACCACTCTAAAATATAACATGAGTTATTTTCAGTGAACAGATAATTCAAGTCATACGCATTCAATGCAGAACTTTGGGAAATTAGGCCCTAATTTTAGAATGAATTTGGCTAAAAAATATTTTGAACTTGCTGTTAGAATATGCTTGTTAAGAAGAAAATATGTTCATATTAAAGCACCAAAAATTCTCAAATTATTTTTCCAAACATTTTATGTTACAAATGACACAAAAATAATTCTAATTGGGTTAAATAAGAAGTAAAATTTACTGGTTCAGTCAATTGTATAGCTAAGAGAGCTAGCTTCACTTAACTACTATACTAGCTCAAACAACGTCTGCCTTCTTCTGGTCAGTCTTATTCTCAGTTCCCGAGTTACTCAGCTGAGAACTCTCCAATGTGTTAACTAAGTGGCTACAGCAGTTTCATATTCCACACCTTCCTTGTCGTCATTTAGCTAGAGGAATGAGCTGGCTCTCTCTCACTATAAGACCTGCGGCACATAGGTTTCTCTCCTAATGACCTTCTCTGTTTCTCAATGACTTGAAAGATGTGATCTGTTGATTGGCTCAAGCCAATTTTGGCATATTCTTGGAGCTGAGAACAGATTAATTTTCACACTAATAACATAGGTAAGAATGGGGGAGGGGCAAATTTCCCAGTGAAAAGTCAGGGTCATGTGGATGGGAGGGGAAGGAAAAAGAGAGCCAAGGAGCACTTGTCCATGACAAATAATACGGTTAATATTAGTGGAACTGGTAGATTTGAATAAGTGCAACTAATGAGATGTAATCAAAATACAACTTTAATTTTGTTTCCCACTGCTCCTCAGTTGGGGAAACATTTTTCTCCTGCCATGAAAGGACAATACTGGTAAGCCTCGTGACCTTTCTGTCACTTACAGTTAATGAAGACTCCCAGGGTTATTTTGTTTGAAAAATAAAGTCTTCATTCCAAAATTAGAATGCTTGGTTTCATATATTTAACACTTTAGTCTTTATTTAAGAGCAATTCTTTCCCTCCATCCTCTTACATCTAAGTCTTGGTTTCTGGTGGGCTTTCTGACTTTTTAGAAGATGTGATTATCCTCCTTTATCCTGTACTCACTCATTTAATCTATGCACTTATTGACCCCCTCGGAGGTTGGAGTACCTGGAGAGAGCAGGAGAAGGGGAGGGGGAAGGGGATATATTCTCACCTAACTGAAACTATCTCAACATTGCTCTGGCTCTTTGGAAATGGCACATATTTGAAGCTCACTCTTGGAATCTTTGATGATGTCATGAAATCTTCAGAGGTCCCTTGCTGGATCTCTCTGATTATAACACTCATGGAATAGGGATTTCCCTTAGCTTCTGTTTGTCAAGTGTTCTCCTCACATCCACTAATAGAAATTCTCTTGGGTCAAATCCAATTTTAAATGGGTCTAGACTGACTTCCATGCTTGGCCCGCACACGAGTAACACATTGCTACAAGCTTTCCCTTGCCATTGTTGGAAGGGCAGTTACTTTCCAAATGCAAGTCCCTGTTTTCTCTCTACCCAGCTGACTCAGGATGATAGCCACATTCTCATATTGACATTTTTTAGATAACCCTCAAAAAGCCAACCAGTGTGCTCTGGAATTTACAGGAGGACTCAGCTGTCCTAAGTCATTTTGTTAAAGTTTCTTCTACTAGCAACTCCTTTCCCTTCTGAAAGGAGGTACAAAGCATTAGACTCTCTCAAGAAATCTCTCACATATCCTTGTGATATTTTTTAGTCTCTCGGAGTGAGTGGTTGCAAGTGACAAGAAATACATTCTAATTACTGGTCTCCCTCCCTTTCTCCCTTCTTTCTGTCTTAATTTGCAAATTAATTTGTTTTAAAACTAATTTTAGAATTTTAGTATCAGCTATCAAGGGCATCTCAGTTTAAATTTCTCAATTTGAATACCATAAAATAGCAACACCAATTTATATTATCAACATTTAATAAAACTGAGTGCTATTCTGTACACTATTTCTTAAATTTTGATTTCAACACCAACCTGTCTGATAAACGACACATGACAAAAGAACCAAATATTGGCAGTTATAGCAAATATTTATTGTGTTCTTACTATGTGAAAGTTTCTTTCAAAAGTGCTTTATATGTGCTAATGCATTTAATCTTTTTTAGTAGCTCATGACATATGTTCTATTTTAATTTTACAATTGAGGAAATGAAGGCATGACCTTTCAAACAACCTTGACACAATTCTCAGTCTTAATATGTGCAGACCTAGAATTTAAAGTTAGGCATCCTACTCCAGATTCCCGATATTTAATCAGTTGTATTACCTCCCTCTAAAGATTTCTAAATGCTATAAGTCTCAATATATTTCATATTGCATAGAAAGCAACATTGAAAGGAGTTTACTTTTGTGTAACAAATAAACTGGAAGTTAAGTAAAAGAGGGGGTTGATCTATTACCAAGTATTGTATTAACATACTGTCTTTTTTAGCTCAAAGAAAAGATGTATTCCCTTCACTCTGAATTGCATATTTTACTGACTAAGATGAATTTATGTGTAAGAATTTACACTCTTTTAAACGAATTCTCCTTGGAGGCTGGAGCTGTTAGAGGAAAGAGCTTTCTGGAGAGAATTTGGGAAATGATTTCTTTTGCACTGCTGCCCCCCCGCCCCCCGAGGGAGTTTAAGGCACATGGGTGGGTAAGAACTCTCCATTGTACACTGCACACATACTTTTCCATGATACAAAACTTTGTTTAGTTAGTAATAAAATAGTAATTAAAAAACTCTGTCATAGGAAGTGAAACTTTCAAGTAAAGGACAACTTTATCATTTAAAAGTGTTCAGTGGCCGGAAGTTCACAGTGATAAAACGTATGTCATGTAACATGATCCTTTCTTGCTCTCCTTGCACACAAGTTGCCATTAGGGTCACGTCATGCCATATTCTGCACACGGTGATTGTTTAACATTGTGCTTCAGTGTTGTACTAAGTACCATATCATTCATCCTAGATGACTCCCTTGAAAATTGCTTCTAAAAGTTTGTGCCAGAAATGCTCATGAAGTGAACAATTCACTATCCTTTAGCTATTAAGATACTGAAAACTGTCACTTCAGGAAATTGGATACGGTACCTTGTAAAACATTTTGTTTGCTTTGCTTCAACAATTACTACCTATCATCCATCAGCTTGTGGGTATTGTGTTTAGTTGGCTATTAAATTTAGTACTGCAATAACATTCAGATGTCAGGAAAAGAGAAGTACTGAAATCTCAATGCAGTGTTTTGAATCTGAACAAACCTAAGGTGTTCATATCTTTATTATCATTTGCCTTTTATGTTTTCTTGATTGAGTTATTCAGAAAGTCAAGTTATTTTGGGGAACAAGTTTTTTCTACATTTTTAATCATGGTTACTTTCATTGCTGTTAGTAAACACTGTATTGGCCATCACTTGCAGGTAATATCAAGTACTGAGGACTAAAATTTTCATAGTGAGTCTTTCTTAACAGTATCTATTACTGATTATTGAATTTCTATGATACAACTCTCTTTAATCTAGGATGGGCAAATTTGTTTATTTTTGGCAAATTTAAATGGCAAAGATAAGCTTTTAACAAGTAAAATATATATACCAGTAACAAAATGGAAATGTTGGATTCCAATTCAAATACATGTTCAACTTTCAAAGCTCAACTTCAGCTCCTCTTTTAACATGAAACTGTTACAGACTTTTACATCCTGCAGTAACTTCTCTCTGTTCCGAATTCAAAGGACTTACTCTCTCATCTGACAGTTAATCAAGTACAGCCACTTGGTATCTTTTGAAGTATGATATTGCCATTTAACATATGTGTTAATATTTCGTATTTTAAACTCTACTGTAATGAGCATAATCAGTTTGTTATTTGTTCAAACTGTTCTGGAAAACACAGTCAGAATGATGAATTCTAGTTCTGGTACTGAATGAGTCACTTAAAAGTCTCTCTAGCTCAGAAATTTATTCACTATTTTAAATTGAGCTGTAATTTACCTGCAATAAAATGCATGAATATCAACTGTTCAGTTCAACAAGTTCTGGAAATTATACACACCTTTATAACATCATTCAAACATTTCTATCATCCAAAGTTCACTCATGCTCCTTTCCAATTTCTACCACCATACCACCATGTGGGGGAAACACTCTCTTGATCTCTATTACCATAGATTGATTTTAGCTGACCTTAACTTCATATATTAATAAATTGGATCACCCAGAATGTATTCTTGTGTGCCCGCCTTCTTTTCTTTAACATAATATTTTTGAGATTCATCCACGTTGCTGCATGTGTCTGTAATCATTTGTTGTTTGTGCTGGGTATTGATCGATTGTTATGAATAAAACACAATTTGTTTTCTTTTCTTGTTCTTGGACATTTGGGTTGTTTCAAATTTTTGGCTACTATGAATCTGTGTTTTAACTTCTCTTGAGTAAAATGGGTGTGTTTAATAGGTCCTGGGTAAATCTATGTTAGCATTTAGAACCACAAATTAAATTGTATATGGTCTTTGTTACCTTGCTAAATTAGCCTTTGGTGGTAGTTTTGTTGGTAGATTCCTTCATATTTTCTAAGTAGACAGTGATTGCATGTGATAATAAAGACTTAATTTTTACATTACAATCTTCATGTAATTAATTTTTTGTTTCATGCCTTATTGCACCAGCTAGTACATTTAGCACAATGTTGAATAGGATTAGTGAGGGAAAATAATTTTACCTTATGGTGATATTGCCCCAATTAAGTATGATATTAGCTATAGGTTTTCTTTTTATAGATTTTTTAACAAATTTAGGAAGTTCTTTTATATTCCTAGTTTGCTAAGAGCTTTCATCATGAAAGGTGTTGAATTTAATCAATAACTTTTTCTATATCACTAAGATGCTTTTTATCCATTATTCTCTTAATGTGATGAATTTCACCAATTGACTTTCAAATAATAAGCAATCTTTAGTTCTTGGGATAAACCTACTTGGTCATGAATATTTCTCTCTCCCACCTTCCCTCCTCTTCCTGCCTTCAATCCCACTGGCAATATTTCAATTTCTATTTCATTTTTCCATGGTATCAGGGATTGGCTGGCCTTTATACTCCCTTCAATATTTTTTGAAAGGAATTTTTTAGAATTGCTATTATTTCTTTTTAACGGTTTGAATAATTTTACTGACATACCCATCTAGGAGTTGAACTTTTTTGAAAATTATTTTGATTAAGAATTAAATTTCTTTAATAAATATAGGTATATTAATATCACCTATCTCTTCTTGTTTTAGTTTTGGTAATTTGTGTTCTTCAAGGCTTTTGCAATTGATTAAAGTTGTTGAATTTGTTGAAATAAAGTTACCCCTAATATCACTTTTTTATCCTTTTACTATCTGTAGGCCTCTGTAGTAACTTGCTCTCAATATTGGCAATTTGTGCTATTTTTTTCTTGATCAGTCTTTCTCTGGGCTTATCAGTTTTATTAATCTTATAACTTTTTTTTCTTCTACTTAAGTTGCATTTGTCTTTTTTCTAGCTTCTCAAAGTTTAGAATAGAAATATTAAGTCTTTCTTTGTTTCTTATATACACATTTAAAACCATAAACTTTCTTCTAAGCATTGCTTTAGCTGCATCCACAAATTTTGAAAAGTGTATTTTCATTATCATTCAGGTTAAAATGTTTTCTAATGTCCTTTGTGACTTCTTAGACTTAGAGGAAAATGAAAAATTGATTGTCTCATTTTCTCTAAAAGAGATGTAAATTTCTTATTCTTTGTATGTGTTGTCTTTCTAATATTTTTCTTGACCAAACTGTATCTAAGAGATAGAAAAAATAAGTTTATCTATGAGTTTAACTAATAGCCTTTGTTGCTAGGTTATAAGAAAAGAAAAGCAAGAAACTCTGAGGTTTTTTGCATCATTTAAAGTGTTTGTAAAATTTCAACTTATTCAAATAAGAGTTCATTTAATATTCTTGATAAAGAGAAGATCATTTTGACAAATCAGGTTTAGTTTAACAACAGCTCTATGTCTTCTCCCCATTTTATCATTATGCAAAAATTAGGCTAACAAGATATTCTAGTTAGCAGAATAGTGCAATTAATTTCCCATGATTTAAATTTTCTAGACCTATATTGGTTTAGTGTGTTCAGAAGTTTATCATTATTGTTCCCTCAAACTATTTGTGAAAATATCAAATTGTGTGTGTTCCCCTTTGCTGTATCAAACTGAACCATCTAACTTAGCTTGAACATAAATGTGTTCTTGGTGGTCTTTGGCTGGTAGGCTTTATTTAACATAGTCTCAATAAGTATCAAAGAATCAGTGTTATGCAAAGCACAGTTGGTAAACACAGCACAATTAAGTAAATAGCAATAAAATTCAAATAAAAAGTAAACAAAACAAATTAAAATACATAAACTGGAAGAACAAATTATAACAAAAATTAAAAATGTCTTAGAAATAAGTGACAATGAAACCACTATATATTAGAACTTGTTAAATGCAGATGAGGGAGTTGTTAGCTAGAATTTTGGGGTATTGAATACTCATCCCACCCACTTCACTTTTATCAATGTTTGGATCCTTTGTTAGAAGCTAGATATTTTAATCTGTGATCAAAACAGATATCGACCTTGCCTTCTAGAAGCTTAGAGTCAATTACATCTCATTTATTCATTAATCATTTACTAATCACTCATTTACTGATGATTTACTAATCATTTATTTATCAAATTGAGTCCTTAAATTGAGTCCTTAAAGTTGATGCAGTGATAAATAGATATAGAATCTGTTTTCTAGATACTTAATCTGATTAGAGAGGACACATAATGACTATATATATATAAAATAGAACTATACTTTGACAGTATATAATAAATGACAATAATGAAGTAACTGAAAAAAAGGAGAAAATATATAAAAAGATACAGATAAAAAGTATCATATGAGATCAAAGAAGAAAATATTTGTTCTATTTGGGGGAATTTACCAGCATAATAAAAATGTTAGTGATTTAAAAAGAGAAAAGAGTATGTTCAAGAGTAGAATTTATACTATTTTATTTAGCATGTATAAAACATTTTCCAAAATTATTTGTTATTACTTAAGGTTGTGGAAAAGGGGGACTTTTTTGAAGTAACATCACATGAGAATACACTCAAAGGCCTAGAATCTAGGCACAGAGATATCTGTTACCTAGAGAATCCAAAGTGCTTCTCTGCCTTCAGGCAAGAAATATTGAAGGGCTAGGGCAAAGAGGGTCTTTAGGGAGACAGTTCCTTAGATCTCTCAAATTTCTGCATGTCTAGCCAGCAAAGACACTGATGGCCTTTGCTCTGAACTATCTTTTCAAGGATATTTGTAGTGCCTACATCTGGAACAAACACCAGGTATGTTTATTGTCCAGTATAATAAAGATAATGTCTCCTTCCAGGGTATAGGACAAGCAGGCTTACAGCCCATTATAAAAAATTTATGTTTCCTAAGCTTGAGGTCCTGCAACAGTGACACAAACCCACTGTGTATACAGCATCCACTTAAGTCCCTCCACATGAGGGACATGGGGGTCAAGGGGAACAAAAACTAACATGAAGCATGTTGTGCCATGAGTAATAGGCTGTTTGTCTCTGATCCAGGAATCCTGTGTCTTTTTCCAGCATACATAAACTGTGGTACCCTAACCTGTCAGCTAGCAAGCAGAATAAAATCTCAGACATTTTGCAAGGTCTAGATCATTGGAAGAAGAGGAAAAGGAACTGAACAGATTGGGGAGAGTAAGAATATTGAATTGCCTCAAATAGGAAAGATTTTACTTGCATTGGAGAAGTGTGGTTATATAGGCTGCCTAAGGTTCCAAAGAGTTGAAGGGTTAAAGATTCTGGTAGAATTGGATTTAAGCACAAACCCCAATTTCTTATCATATGAAGGCTCTATATGGGTGGAATACAAGGCATGCCTGTCTCAAAAAACACTTCACATCCTTCAGAACCTGGTGGCTATACTTGGTCAAGTAATTAGGAACTTGCCTTTTACCATTTTTCTTTCCTTCTCCTAGGAATAGGCATATTGCTGGTGTTAATTTTTAAAAAATGGTCATTCTGATCTCATCAGATTAAACTATTGATATTCTGGCTGTGCCTGAACCAAATGGTGGTGTCATAGGACTAAGTCAGAAGATGCTCTACCATGGAATATAAATTATCTATCATTTGGAAACATGAGTTTTAACCAGAGATATGGATAAAATGGCATGTTTTATAGACGAGTTCCCACTGAAAATACTGTGATAAGATGGTGGATGGGAAATAGCAGATATGGTAATATTATGTGCTTTGTAATTTAATGAGTGGGTAAATAGCTGTAGAAATGGAAGGTGGACAACTGAGCAAAGGAGTAGAGGTGGTAAAACCCCCAAAGACTATTAAATCTTACAGCAGCTTCTTCATCCAAATTGCCTTGGGCAAGTGGTAAGACAAATGATTGAGTCCTTGTTGAATGTTAGTAATTAGTATGATTGTGGGAAGCTCAGACCAGTGCCACGGGAAGAGAAGTTTGAATTTTTTACTGAATAAAGAAAAATGTAACAAGAAAGGGATATATTGAACCTGAGCAACACAGGGGTGATGTAAAACGTGAAGGAACCTGAGTTTGAGGTAGTAATGGGTTAAAATTCAAGATGGCAATACCCTTGTGTCGGACCAATTTGTAATTCATTAGCTTCCCTATTGATATAAATAATTTTATCAAGGGAGGAAATGGCTGAAGCTATCTGAAAATCAAGAGATGCAGAAAGAACAACCAGGACAGGGACTCAACTAATATCTTTGTGAGTGAAGAGAAGTCATAGCCTTAGAGAGCTAGTCAGTCTTGAAAAAGCTAGTAAGAAAATGAAATGTAAGCCTTACCTTTGGGGTACATGAAGCTCCTTAGGAAAAGCGTCCAGTATTTTGATATTTATGTGGAAAGAACGGTGAACTGCATCTTCCTAAAGAAACTTTTATGAGTGTTAGAAAATGATGAAAATATAGATGCAGGGAGTAAAGGAGGTATAGACAATGGTATTTCTTCTGCTTCCCTCCCTGACTTCCCTGATCCCTGGTAAATGTTGAGACCACATACAACTCTTCCTATTAAGTCATTCCATGGAAAACATCCTTTGCTTCAGATAGATTAAATGTGGTTACACTTGTGTTTGTGTCCTTATGATGACCCTGACATTTCCAGAGAAATTTGTGGTGTTGTCAGAAATAATGGTTACATCTGTTAGGTGTTCAGCCTCAGGGAAACAACTATTAATATAACTATTTTCAGTTTTGAGTTTCCTGCTTTACCAATAGCCTGGGGTCTGTTGTTCAACCATGCCTCTCTTTTATGTTTTGGTGTATAAAATATGAACTGGGAAGAGAAGAGAGCTGGATCTGGTAGGCTACAGCTGACATGCTTCTGAGTTTACATAGCGTTCGTTACACTGATTCCTAGGAATTGAAGAGAGAACCAAGGGAAAAGCAAAAGGAAGCTACTGGGAAGGAGGAATTGCTCCCTCTTAATGGGGTGGACAGAGGTGCATCACTGTGTGTTAGAACAGGAACATATAGTAGAGCTAGAGAACAAGATCAAAGAGTAGCATTTGCTGCACCACACAGGAAGTCAGCACAACGCAATAAAAAGCTAAGTTTCCCGGTTGTGGTGCTATAAACAGCAGAGAGATTGGGTGTTCTGCTGAATTTAAGCATCCCGGCCAGGCATGCATTGGATACCCACTACAATGCTCAACAATTTAGGAAAGGTAATCAGGGACCTTATTTGGAGCTAAAGATGTGATGCACTGCAGCCACCTTCTACCAAGAGATGCTTCTTAACAGGTCCAGAATCTCTGCACACTGTGGTGTTCATATTGTTTGAACTACAGAATATAAACCCAAATTATTTTGCAGATTTTTTTAGAGCATTGATTCTGAAGAGGGAAGGTACAACCCCCTATAGAAAGTTTTGGAAATCTGTGGGGACAGTTTGGTGTGTCAAAATGGCAGTTGGGGAAAGATGTCAGGTGTCAAAGGTTTTTAATGAGCAGAGGCCAGGAATGTAAAACATTCTGAAATGTCTGGCACACTCTTTCTTAATGAAGATTACTCTGCATTTCCTAAAATCTAAAATTTCCTCCAAGCTAGTCAGTTATGTAAAAAGCCTGTTTAAATCTTATAACAACAACAAAAACATTTTGTATTCAAGCATGAAGTATATTTTATGGTTTTTAATAGGTATTAAAATTGTCATGGTAGAATACTTCAATAAACATTGAAAGAAAAACATATTCTTTTTTGTTGTTTTTCAAAATGACGAAGAATTAGTGTTAATTTCATGAAATTGCATCATTGATGTCGATAATAATCAAGGTGCTTGAGTTCTCAGCACAATATTCCTATGACACTATGCATTGGTAGCTGGATTTCATCGTGATTATAAATGGTGTGCGTGTGTGTGTAGGCTTCGTTAATTAGCTCTTCTAATGTGGTCATGCTTGAGCATTTACAAATGAAACTATTTTGTTATAAATTAGATAAGCTTTTTTCTCCTTTTTATTAAAGTTTGTATGTTATGATGTTATATTTTTAAAATTATATGTGCAGTAAACAGGGTATTGCAAAATATTTGGTATTAAAAAGGGGCATTTATTCTGAGATACTTGAGAACTATTTTACTAGACTGTGCACACATTTGACTGCGCAATATGATCAAATCTGCTACCATTCTCAGTAGGTGCCACTCACCAAATGAGGCACATATCTGAGTGCTAGCTGGACTTGCACTTCTAAGCCTTCTGGAAGTGCTGGCAAGACGCTCAGTAGGATGTTAACTCAATTCATGCTGGTGATTGGCAAAATGGTTCTTTGTTTTTCTCAAGCATGAATATTATCCCTTTCCTCAAACATTTCTTCATATTATTTTCTTTGCATTTTCTAATTATGTTTTCTAGTTTTTTTAAAATTAATATCAACAAAAATTGGATTCATTTGTCTTTCATTGATGACTTACATTTAATTTGAAAATTATAAAATGTCCCCTTCTGTTTATACTAATTGTTGAACAATTAATTAGAATTTGATAAAATTTATATGAAAGCTCAAATAAAATTAGAAAATAAAGCCTTCTCTAGAAAAATATAGTAATCCTTGATTATCATGTTTAATAGTACATGAATCATTTCCTTCAGTGTTTCTGTGAGAATCTCTGTTTTCCTTCTTGACCGAACAGTAATATTTTGCCTCATGCAATAAGTTCTTGAAGGACCACAGTTGTGTTTGGGTCACTTTGGGTAGTTTTTAATAGAGGGCCATATAAAAATGCTTTTAGACAATTAAAGATAGGACAGATATGATAGCTTCCTTTTCATCTTTTTATTTCTTTCTTTCTCTTTTCTGCAATGTGAAAGTTGGCCTGTTTTAAAGCAGTCCTGTTAATGCAACAGTGGTTTTGAAATGCTATATTAAAAGAGACCATTTTAAAGGAGCCACTCAAGAAATCATTAGTAGCTTATATAAAAAGAAAATACCATATAAGGTACACTTTTATGGCTGAGATCTGACATTCACAACCGAGAGAAAAGGGGGGCAGAGTCTTTCTTCATTAGCAGCATGACCGAAGCACTTAGGGATTTCATTCCCTCACGTCCACTATTTCATCTATTGTCCTAATTTAATTTTCCATGATTTTCCTGACAGTGAAGGTTGGCAACTCTTAAGTACGGTACAAAAGGTTTGCAGCACTCGTGTTCATAATTACACAAGCTGTTGAAGCTTTTTCCTGAAGGGTGTATTGTCAAAAATATCAAATTTAGACAAAAGCAGAAGCTGCAGATGTGAGTAGAGCTGGAACCCCTGAGTGCCTTTGTTTTTTATCCGTAGAAAGAAGCCACCTCGTGAGGTCTAAATGTTCATAAAGCATTGACACCATTTGGAGCCTTTGGAGCTCTCTAACCAGGAAAACAAGATCTTTGGAGAATTGCCATCAAATTGTTGCTGCTATTGTCTCTTCTGTCGCTTACCAGGGTCCTTGTGACAATATAAAATCTATTATTTTTACATTCTTTCTTAAGTCAAAAAGATTTGTTTTCTCATGATATGTCTTGGCCGGCTTTAGAACATGTAATCCAAAAATGCGGCTTCTTAATTGTGGAAAAAAGTAAACTTTAATCCATTATCCTATGTTTTCTTTCAGGATGCAATCATTTGCCTTCATTTCATCTTTCATTAGTCACAGGAGGCCAAATCCCCCACTGTGTGAAACTGCTCGGTGCCATCCAGGTCCATGCATTACCAATTTTCCATACCTGTGAACCACACTCTAAGCAAATGAGGTGGCCATGGGTTATTATAAAAAGTCACTCAATATCTGTGTCCATCTAATATTGATCATAGACTGAATAAATAATATCCCATTTATTTTGTACCAAACTTTTTAAAATATAAGTACAAGCTTTGGTGAACAATAACACACAGACACATTTAAAAGAGAGACCTAATATAAAATAGTGTTAGAGATGTTTGAGATATAAAATGAATGCATTTTTACTCTCATAATTCTGCTTTTTCTCCACCCATTAGATAAATACCATTGCAAGCCTAGAGTAGACAAGAAATATAAGCAGAGAATAGCTCATTCTTGAATTTTGATGAAATTTCTTTGAGTCAGTGGTGAAATAACAGTTTTTTCCAAATGGATATTTGGAGAAAAGAATGGTCGTTTAAAATTTCAAAATCTTCAAGAAAAAAGTTTACCATAAGTCATTATTTGAAGAGTATGAATATAAGGAATATTTCTTCCTCATAAGAAGGAGTGTGAAGTCTTATAATTTCTGAAAGTTGAGCATAAGTGACAGGTTAGGAAGAGATGATACCAGGTGAAGACTGTGCCTGAAATTTTCGAAAGGGTCCTGGCACCAGCCAACACACCCACCCCTGAACCTTCAGCATTCCATATAAATTGAAGGGGAAGAGTAAAGTACAGAAAGATTTTGTCCCATTTACTATTTGGGGTTCATAAAAGATTAAAGGGTACCCACATTAGGGCAGAAGTGATGACAAGATATGTTTAGGCAGGAAGAGGATCAGAAACAAAGGTCTGTGTACGCATAGACTTCATCTGGCATGGAATAGACCGACACTTTCATGTGTTGCCTTTAAGTAGCTGAGGATTGAGTGGGTGGTCCTGCGTAGGGTTCAGCTAAAGGCTAAGGACATGTCCCTGCATCAAAAGCACCCATCTGAGGGTTGGGCAGATGTAATTCATAGTAGAGAATGAACATAGTAGAGTCACTGGTTTTAGCAGCACCAGTGGGTTGTGAAAGAGTATAGAGTCACCAAAGCAGAGTGTTAACTGCATGGACTCAAGAGAGTGACTGCTTGGGTTTGAATCCAGCCATGCCTCTTACTAGGTGTGTAACTTTGGACAAGTTACTTAACCTCACTGTACCTCCAGTCCATCATCTCTATGAGATTATTAATAGTGTCTTCCTCTTTGGCCTGTTCTTAAACTAAATGGATTATAACTACAACATGCTTAGAACAGTACCTGGTACCTAGTAAGCACTATATGTGCACTTGTTAAATAAGCAGAGTCAGAAGAGAGTAGTGACCAAGCTCCCTGTGAGTAATCATGGTGTGTTCCTTCTTCCAAGAAAACAGACACTCAATTACAGTAGCTATAGGCCCTTTCTCAGTGGATGCTTATAGGGCAGTGCCAATGCCCAAAGCAAGGTGGTACAAGATTTTCTCACCACTGATTATCAAAGGTAGACAGCAGGAGACAACATATAAATCATATAACCCTTCAATAACACTATGATTTTGCATAAACTACTCATATAAATATGATGTCACCCAAGAGGGGAGAGAAGGCTAATTGAAATAAATTATTAAAGACTGAGTGAGCATTTACTCTAAAATGAATAGTAAAAACAAATTTTCCACCTTTTTTACCCTACTGGAGGCATTTGTGAATAAAACACAAAATGAGATCAATTTATGAAAAAAAATGTAAATTAATTTTTATTTTCATTCAATTATATATAGTATATCAGAGTTATCATACTAAATTCATACTTCAGAAGAATAGCTTTTGTTTTTCTGGGTTTTTTAAATCAACGGATTTTAAAAGTAAAAGTACTATCATGAGTCACATCATTACAAGGTATTTTTGGTTTTTGCTTTTTTTATTCTGATAGAGTGGTCTTGATTCTTGAAATGTTTCAGAATCACACTTTGGACCTATTGCTTCACTGTGGCCCCATCTTTATCAAGCAAATTGACCTATCTATTTCATGACTCCTCATTTTGATTTCTAACTGATACTGAATCATCAATACCAAGAATTTCAGGAACTGTGAAGAAAATATTTCAGGGAAAGGAGAGTAGATTAAGTAATAAATTAAGTAATATTTAAATGAGATCATGAGTGTC
The DNA here is from genome assembly GCA_023783475.1 of Daubentonia madagascariensis. NCBI lineage: Eukaryota > Metazoa > Chordata > Mammalia > Primates > Daubentoniidae > Daubentonia > Daubentonia madagascariensis. The sequence continues at coordinate 13,061,389 of JAKFHU010001684.1, read as the reverse complement.
ATTTACTTACAGAGTTTTCATATTTTTAGATCAGTTAGGACAACTTAAGTCCCCTTTGATTGCCCATAGTTAGCTCTTTAATAATTTAAGTCAAAGTTAATGTGATATATAAATTTCCATAGAATATATTATTAAAACAAATATAAAGTGTGGAATATCAATTTTTATTTTATAATCACTGGAAGATTTAAAATGCTTTTATTTTAGAATATTTTTAATTGAACATAATTATCTTTTAAAATTATTTCAATAAAAGATAGTTTTTGTATCTGCTTAAACAGAGAAATTTAGGTGAAACCTAAATACTTTTATATTATTTTAGTTTTAGTGATAGCACAAATTAATTAAGCCCACATTTATATCATTGACAATGTCAATCATTTTTTATTTGAAGTAATATGTTAATCCATTACAGTCACACATGTTAGGAGGAATAGAATATTATTGGTTTTAAGTCTATAAAGTGTATGAATCTTGACCCATTTCAGTAAGTAAGGCAAAAGGGCTTACTGGAAACTAGAAAATGAACAATATTCACAAAAGAGAGAAATAACTCTTCTTTTAAAAATAATTTATTTGGATAATGTGTTATAATTTTCACAGCATTTGCATATACATGACTCACTTTCTACTAGTAGTAACTCTTTGAGATGGGTAAGACAGATGATAAAAGAACATGGTAGGCACAGAATAATTAAGTAACTGGTCAAGGTCATTCAGATAATTAAGGATAGAGACCACTATAGAACAAAATTCTTCAGAAAAATGTAAAAAAATTATATATATATATATAAATTTTATATATATGTGTATACATATGCATATATATATATGAAATTGACTAGAACATAGTTAAAAGGAAAAACAATGAGAAAGCAAGCAGAGAGCTTTTAATTTCAGTTTATGCAGCTGGGGCATTTGATAGTGAATCTCAAAAATGAACCAAAAGGACAAAAGCAGACGGCAAGATCATACTTACTTGTTTAAAACAGGCTGGTTTTTCACCCTTTTCATTGCAGTAGTGTCAGGCATTCTCAGGAAAGGCAGTCTTTTTGTGTAGGAAATTTTGTAGAAAGCGTTAGTAGAGAGCACTCACATTCAAAGAGAACACATAGAGAGCCCCACCTCCAGCATTTAACAAAACAGAAAATAAGACAATGAAAAACTAGTTGAAAGAGAAAAGTGTAGTATTTGAAATCTGTGTAATACTCTTAATGCAGGGTATGCAGGGTCAAGGAATATATCTCCATGGAGACGGCAGTCCTCTTATAGACCATCTTCTGAGTACCAGGAATCCCAAAACCTCTGCCCATTTGGCCCTGAGTCTGCTTTCAGGACTTGTACCTTCCCAGTACAATCCTCCAGAGGCCCAAGCAATACCACAAAAGGGTCTTCTTCTAGAGAAGGAGTGTTGGATAAAGCTTGGATGTATACATGTGAATGCTAGAGGGCTTTCACCACATAGAATGGCGTCAAAGGTGGGAAGAGATCTCTTTGATTTGCTAGGTTCTGGCATGAAACTCCAAAGATTATAAGGATTTCAATCTTAACCTGGTCTTCCAGGTCATAATGAAGATATATTTCCAAGGAAATACGCTAGATATATTATATCTAGTAATTTTGTACCTTGATTTAAAACTTTTAGATATTTAGACATGGGATAGACAGCCCTCCCTTTGCACTTTTAACCCTGGCTCCACCAATATCAGGGATAGGTTGGTCTTCAGACTTATAGTTTTTGTCCATCTAATTACAGATTAATATCAATTCTTTCATTTTAATATCTTGAAACATTCTGCTACTATTGACTCCCTATGCCACTGTTTTGCTACAAGATCCTGATTATTTCCCACTTGGCCTATGACACCTGCTTAGAATGTGATCGCCCCATCCCCATCGTATCTTTCTTTCAACTTAGCTTCTACCTTGCTGGCTAAATATATTTAATTAAAACTAATTAACATAAAATATGATGATATCATTATTCAACTACAAATAGCACTATAATCCCCCTCCTCATTAGAGGGTTACATTCAAACTTTTTGAAGTGGTACAAAAAGACATGTTTCACAGTCTCACATTCATTCACTATCCATGGTCTCTCAGCTTCCATTCCTTGGCAGGCATCAAATCTTCTACCCAGAAACTCTTTTCTATTTTCTCAGCCTGAATATGTCTTACTCATTATTCAGGTTTCAACTCATGTGTTGTCTCCCGAGAAGCTTTCTCCATGTCCTTCAGACTGAGTTAGGTGCTTCTGCTTTGTACTCCCACCCATGCATATTCCCATCAGTGGTCAACACTGTTACTGATTTTTTTCTTGTCTGTCAACTCCAGAATATAAGCAATTTGACATTAGTGGTTATGCTATTTCACTCTATTTGTGAAATCACTTTACAATAATTTGTTCAGATCTGCTCTAATCCATATACTGTGTAAGTCATTAGCCATGTATGATAAAATACACAGGCCTTGTCATTGAGGATGCAGCAATATAACATGGCTACAATCACTAGACACCGTGATGTGGGGGCTTAGATGCTGTTAAGAATGGGTTGTCACAACAAGTCAGAAGAAGTCTGCCTGATTTTGTTTTCCTGGAGGAGAGTGTGTTTTGCATAAAGTGGGTGTAGGTTGAGACCTGTGTAAAATGAATGTCTGGTGGTCCCAATGCTTGTCATGTAACATGCACGTAGCATACCTTTGCAATAACTATATTTGCACTAATCCAAGAATGGGACAAATCTAGCGTGTCCTGGTGTGGACTGCAAAAGTTACAGAAGCAAACAGGGTAGAGCCAGAAGGACGAAAGAAGAGGTTCTGACAAGAATTAGAACAAAGCTACTCTGAAGACACCCTAAGCTGAGGAAGCATGGTCAGTAGAGGCAAAGTAGGTGCCTGAGAAAACATGTAGACCATCCATATCAGCATTCTATATTCTACATAACATATTATACAATTCACAAACTGTGTTAGTTTAAAGAAGGTCGGAACTTCACTTTAACTTTTTAGGTCACAAGAATGGCAATTCATCCTTGCCTCTGGATTATGATGAAAAATGATGAGGAAAAAATCGCCTAAAAAGACAGTAATTACAATTAGTCATGTTGTTTTAATCAGCTACACATTGGAATAAATTAGCAATTCCTAATGTCTATCTATACACAGATTTATAATAACTGCGCAGGAATATTTAAAATTCATTTCATATGATGGGTTCAGGTTTTCTTAACTATTTCTTGATTATGTTTTTAACACATAATGTGTCAGTTTAAAAATCAGTTATTGTTAAGAGATGGATATTTACTGGTTAAAACCAGCAAAAATCTGCAGTCAGCATTTTTTGAAGAATAAGAAAATCAGTAAATAGAACCTTGTACTGAAAGAAGCAAAATATATGGCTAATCCTGTTGAAATGTGTCACAATTATCATTTTCTGAACAAATCACAATTTGGAAATTTATAAAAATAGCCTCTGGTAAGTCCTTGAACAAATATGATTGGATTTATAATAACTCATACCATGAGAATAAAGCTTTGCCTTCATGACCACTGCCGGTTTCAGTAATGAGACCTCCAAAAGCAATTTTAATGATAATTTTACTAATAGATCATACTGAATATCCTAGATTTGATGAGTTAGTTTAAACCTGTGGTCCCCAACCCCTGGGCCACGTATCGGTACTGGTCCATGGCCTGTTAGAAACTGGGCCACACAGCAGGAGATGAGTGGAGGGCGACCAAGTGAAGCTTCAACTGTATTTACAGCTGCTCCCCACTGCTCACATCACTGCATAAGCTCCACATCCTGTCGGATCAAAAGCAGCATTAGATTCTCACAGGAGCACAAACTCTACTGTAAGCCGCACATGCGAGGGATCTAGTTTGCATGCTCCTTATGAGAATCTAATGCTTGATGACCTGAAGTGGAGCTGAGGCAAACACAGATTATCTTTAGCACAGAGGTTTGACTGCACAATAAATGTAATGCACTTGAATCATCCCGAAACCATCCTCTCCCCCAGTCCATGGGAAAATTGTCTTCCATGAAATTGGTCCTTGGTGCCAAAAATATTGGGGACTGCTGGTTTAGACCAGGCTACTTTAGCCACAGAATGGGCCTAAGTCAGACATTTTGTTGGTGTAATTTACTAAAGACACTTGGAATGAAAATTATTTTTCAATCTATTTGATAAACCTTTCTGAATACATGTTGTAGGAGAGGAAGCCTTAAATTTGCTCAAAAATATAATTTTAAATTATTTTGGAATTTTCTCAAATATTAATCTCATAATATTTATAAAGAACCCTTAAGACATCTCTGGTCAAATAAAAAAGTAGATGTGAAAAAGATTTGAAAAATATATATTTTATTGTTACCTTATAATCCCTTTTTTGTCTGATATATAGCCTGACCATCACCAAAAATCTTAACAATAACAAACTTTTATAGCAAGAAACTACTTTAGAAAGCTTTAGTGCGTAATGAACTAGACATTTGAATTAAACATATTTGTTCTTAAACAGATAAATTGGAATTATAAAAAGAGAGAGATGGCACCAGAAGCTGTAATATAAAAGAGGTATAAAACTTATTAACCAGTTACAAGTGTGACTTTATTTTGAATCTTAATTCGAACAAATAATCTATAACAAAATTCAACATACTTTAGGATAAAAATTCAACAAATTAGGTATAGAAGAAATGTATCTCAATGCAATAGAGGCCTAATATGACAAGCCCACAGCTAATATATGAAAGTATGGTGAAAAAGCTGAAAGCTTTTCCTCTAAAATCAGCAATTAGACAAGGGTATTCACTCTTACGACTTTTATTCAAGATGATACTGGAAGTACTCGCCAGAGCAATTGAATAAGAAAATGAAAGAAAAAACATTCAAATCATAAAGGAAGAATTTAAATTGTCTCTGTTTGCAGATATAATTTTAAATATAGAAAACCCTAAAGAATTTACCTAAAAACAGTGAGGACCAATAAACAAATTCAGTAAAGTTTCAGGATACAAAATCTAAATACAAAATTTAGTTGTACTTTTATATACTAACAATGATATATCCAAAAAAATTTTTTAAAACTCATTTACAGTAGCATAAAAAGAATAAAATAAGTAGGAATAAATTTAACCAGGGAAATGAAAGATCTGTAAAGTGAAAACTATAAAACATTGGTGAATGAAATTGAAGGAAACACAAGTAAATGAAAATATATTCCATGTTCACAGATTGAAATAATTGACATTAAAATATCCATACAATTAATAAAATGCAGTATATGTGTACCATGGAATACTACACAGCCATAAAAAATGGTGAACTAAAACCTTTTGTACCAACCTGGATGGAAATGGAGACCATTCTTCTAAGTGAAGTAGTGCTTAGAACTGGAACCAGACAAGGTTGCCCAATATCACCACTTCTATTCAACATAGTGCTGGAAGTCCTAGCCAGAGAAATCAGATAAGAGAAGGAAATCAAGAGTAGCCAAATGGGGAAAAAGAAGTCAAACTATCGCTCTTTGCTGACGATATGATCTTATATCTACAAAACCCCAAAGATTCTGCCAAGAGACTCCTGGAATTGATAAACAAATTCAGCAAAGTTTCAGGTTATAAACTCAATGTACACAAATCAGTAGCATTCATATATGCCAACAACAGTCAAGCTGATAATCAAATCAAAGACTCAATACCTTTCACAAAAGCAACAAAGAAAATAAAATACCTAGGAATATATTAAATTAAGGAGGTGAAAGTCCTCTACAGGGAGAAACACTGAGGAAGGAAATTGCAGAGGGCATAAACAGATGGAAAAACATATCATGTTCATGGATCAGCAGAATCAACATTGTTAAAATGTCTATATTACCCAAAGCTATCTACAGATTCAATGCAATCCCCATTAAAATACCAATGTCATTTTCCACAGATATAGGAAAAATAGTTCTAATCTTTGTACGGAACCAGAAAAGACCCCGAATAGCCAAAGCAAACTTCAGCAATGAGAACAAATCAGGAGGCATCACTTTACTAGACTTTAAACTATACAACAAGGCTATAGTAACCAAAACAGTATGGTATTGGCACAAAAACAGAGATATAGACTTATGGATCAGAACAGAGAACCCAGATATAAAACCATCCTCATATTGCCATCTGACCTTTGACAAGCATACAAAAATATACACTGGGGAAAAGAAGCCCTATTTAATAAACGATGCTGGGAAAATTGGAGAGCCACATGTAGAATATTGAAACAGGATCCATATCTCTCACCAATCACAAAAATTAATTCACAATGGATAACAGATTTCAACCTATGATGTGAAACTATAAGAATCTGGAAGAAAATGGAAAAACTCTTATAGATATCAGCCTAGGCAAAGAATTTATGAAGAAGACCCTAAAGGCAAGCACAGTAACAGCAAAAATTAACAAATGGGACTTTATTAAACTAAAAACCTTCTGTACAGGCAAGGAAAAAATCAATAGAGTGAATAAACAACCTAAAAATATTTGCATGCTATACATCTGAGAAAGGGCTGATAACCAGAATCTATAAGGAATGGAAAAACAAACACCACATGTCTGTGTTTTTCCATGGTTCTCTCTGACAAACTAGCTGGTGGGTGGTTTAGTTGGTTCATCTCATAGAGTTACCAGCCTCCTCTTTATTGCATACCCCTCAAATCTCCATTTTTTTCAAGAATGTTCTAAGGCTTAAATCTACCCTCACTCTGTTTCATATAAAGTTAGTTTCTTTGAGAAACAATTTTAGAGCTCTCTGTTCTTATGAATTTCTCTCACCATAGGCATAATATCTGAGTCATTGCTCCTAACACTGGAGTGGGTAGACACTGATCTTCTCAGCTTGCCTCTGCCTGTGTGGAAGCTTCACTCTACCAGTAAGATGATATGACCATGACTAGTGTCCCATTATTCTTGGTATGCCATCCTGGGGTGGTGACTGGGTGGAAGAGGGGAGACCCTGGTTTCTTGCTTGCATGCAACAGAAATTTACCCTTTTTAATTCAGAGTTGAGAGGGATTATAAATGCTGGAGGCCTGCCCCTCCCAAAGAAATACCAAATTCTTTGATTAAGATCTGGGGCTAAGGGGAAAAAAAGACCTCTCTTGGCAACATTCACTCAATGGGGAACTCCTATCAAGTTGAGGTTAGGAAGGGGGAGGGAAAGGATAGATGGTGTCATAAATGCCACAGACTCTTGCTGTTCTTACTGAGATTTAATAAATTTTCTTGAATAAATATTTCTTTATTTGCTGTGTGCCCTTAAGACAACTTCCAAAGATTTTAAATGGTTGTTATTTTTACAAATTTCACCAGCTATGGTTGTTTCACATTAGAATGAATAGATGTGTCTCCTCACAAACATATTTGGTTTGTTGACATATGGCCACTATCTTCTTAACTATGGAGATGGAAGAAGTTGAAAACAACTATCTAGAGATATAAAAGGGAGAGGACACATAGAAAGAGGAAAAATAATAAACAGAAAGAAACATCTCCCGGGGGTTTCTACAACTTTCTAATCCCTGATTTTAGTGTGGCCAATCCAGGTGCATCCTTGCTACTGTGTTCTGTGAGATAATGATACATCCTCAGTTCATATAACCTTCTTTTTTGCTGGGATTAATGCTATTTGTAGACAAACAAAGGAACTCTAACCAAGTGTATTAGTCAGTGTTCTCCAGAGAAACAGAACCAATAGGATGTAGGAGATATACATATATGTATATATTATATATGTGTGTGTGTGTATATATATATAAAGAGGGAGAGAGAGAGAGATGACAAGAGTGGCTGGAGAAAGAGGCTGCCTGGTACCCACAGAATGGCTCATCCTATCCACTTGATAATTAAAATCCTCCTCTGCTGAGGTCACTCTCTGGTGAGCATTCACACAGGAAACAAATATCTTAACACTTTTTGGCTTATTCAGAGTGGTCTATCTACATGCTGCTTGCCCAAATGATTTGATGCCAATTTTCCAATCATGTTCCCCCCAAGTTCCTAAATATCTAGCCAAACCATTGGGCTCAGCTCATAAATCCATGTATAATTGCACACCTGGCCATTTCTACTTCAATGCAAAGTGCACAACCAAGTGCATTACCAGACGTTCTGACCACTGGAAAGATTTCCTTTCATCATGGTCCCTCTGGGATGTCCCAGAGACATGTTATAGTGCTGTAGCTTTGCATTTTTGGGCGGTGCCCACAAATCATGCAGAGCCACGTATAAACCAGGCCTGAATCTTGTATTCTTCTGTCAACTGATTGTAGGGGACTCCCCACAAGGCTATAGGTGCAGACAAGGAGAGAGAAAACAGTACGGCAGGAGTGAGTACCATGGACATTTGGGTCCCTTCTTTATATAATTTGCTTATGCCTTTAGGTCTTGCTTGAGCCTGATCAGGTATATACCACTTCTATTTGATGATGGAGCGTTTCTATACATGCCCAACTTTAATTTATGAGTTAAACCACAGGAGTTTTGAAAGCCAAGTAGTATGGGGTATTGATTTGAGGATGGCACTGCCAACAACAGTGTCACACAGAGTAAACACTGGATTTAGGTCTAAAATCACTTCAGCAAAAATTTTTGGTATGATTTTCTTACGGCTTGGAACAGTTACAATAAAAACAATAGTACAACGACAATAATACACTAGTAATATATATTCTTTTTTAGTTTTCATTTATGGTGATTAAATTATGTAATCAATTTAACTCTACTTAACTAGATTCCAAGCAGGGGCTTAATCCCCTCACCTGTTTGTTTGTAAACACTAAGTCTTATGTAAACATTCATGCCGATTGTATTTACTCCCAAAATTGCTAGTAACTGGCTCTGTGGCACAATGGATAGTTCATTGGACTTCTAAAAATTGCTAGTATTTATATTCTAATTATAATAAAATAAAATAATTTGTTTCTGTAGCTCTTTAACTATGTTAAACCATAGATAGTCCCATCATTTTAGTATTTACTGCAGGATAACTAATAAAAAAATACAGCTACGTGGGCACATTTAAATCTATTCTGGTAAAGTGGGACTGTGATTAAGTTGACAGGAGGAAAAAATCATCTTTCTAGAGGACATCAGTGCACAGTGATACTGTGGGCAAATTACTGTTATTCTAAACATAGACAGTTTTGAAATCAGACAAGTTAAGCAGTGACATCAGTGAAGGACATATGGGATTTATTACTTTCTTGCTGAAATGTTTCCATTACTCAGTCATAAAAATAAGAATGTGCCATGCAAGTAAAATATATAAAATTGAAGAACTCTTTGTTCTTTGCAACATGCTGCTAAATAAATATACAAAAAAATTTTTTTAATCATAGAAAACTGTCAAATCTTTATCCATATACCACGTGTAGAGTGAGGTTCTTTTTGTTTGTTTGTTTGTTTTTTAGGATTTCTATTACTTAATAAGTTGTAGAAATGAGGAAAGGCTGAAAACAAACAGCCGCAAAATGCAAATAGTTTCTCTTAATAATGTTTAGTGCTCAATTTATATTTGCCATTGTGATAATTTTAACCACAATCTTGAAAGGAATTAAAAAATTATTGAGAATTTAAAAATAAAGCCCTAAACTTCATTTTATTTTTAACATAAAAATTAATGGAAAATATTTAATGCCAGCTGAATGCTTAAAGTATACAGAAAGCATTAAAACATGTTGAAGATAAATAATGCTTTTTTGGTTACCTTACCTAGATATTATAAATATAGGCATGTATTAAGAGTGTAGATTAAAGACAAAGTAGAATGATTTTGTGATTTCAGAGATAACAAGTTACCCAAATGAGCACCAAATCCTGACACTTCCATAATGCAAACAAGTCATTTCCCTTAATATTTTCATGTCTTTATATCATCTATTTTCCTCTTCTGAGAATGGAGGAAACAGACTATAAATCAAGCAAATAACTTTTGCATGATAGATTATGAAAAAATATTTGATCTTTTGATCTCATGAAGCTACACAGCCAAAATGCTTTTACTTTCTGGCATGATGCCCAGACTCTAGTGTCATTTAAAGGAAACATTTTCATGATACAGTGTTTGATATTTTACATCTTTTTAGAAATCTCTATTTTTTTAACTATTGCTTTATTTTTTACAAGCATTTTTACAAATAGCTGCAGAACATGTTGTCAAAAGGGAAAAATTGTGATACTAATTAAAACATAATTTCTTCAAGATATCTCAGCTGTAAAAATAGCTAAGACATTGTAAAGACGAGAGAGGGAGAGATCAAGATAGTGAATAAGAAAGAGAGAGAGAACTACAATTAAACATGCAACAAAAATCACTCACCTTTTACTGCTAGCTGTGCACAAAGGTTTATGTCCAGTCCCTGAACATAATGCCGGTTCACATATCTGTGAACATCATGAATACTTGATAAACCCACAGCAACAATACCAGAATAAAACCTGCGTTAATGTTTGCACAAGCAGAACTGCCCCAGGATTTTAACTATCCCAGGGGCTAAAACCAGAAAATAGAACATGAGACTCCTTTTTCTTATAACTTCTAAAACTTCCATTAATTCCTTACCCTCAATGAATAAAAAATTAAATACATTTTAAATAGCATCAGTTCATTTATTGCTATTTTAAATATCATTTGTTTATACTGTAATGTATAAAAGGATATTAAATGAATAGTCATGTTAACAGAAATATTAAACAATGTTTAATGAATGTATTTCTTCTAGGCATTGGACAAAATATTTTGTACAATATAAAATTAGAGCATACAATATAGAATACTCAGTAAGTATAATATGAGAAAGCATGTTAGTTTTTAATGCATAATATTTGGTATATTATATTTGAAATATTTGTATATAGAAATTTTTAACACATACAATACTACCTATTTAATTGAGAAATTACATAAAATTTGTACATGTTAATTTATAAAACATTCAAACAAAAACATTTGGAAATATTTCACTGAGAAAAATCAATTTATAAGTCTTAAATGTCTTTAAGTCCAGAGTAATACATCTTAGTTAATTTACTTTTAAATGAAATATGCATTTTATAGAGAGTTTTGTAGAATAAGAACCTGGGAGACATTAAATCCTGTCTCAACTTTTTATCTACCTAATGGAATAGCAAACATTTGCCTCTCTAGGTCTCAGTTTTGTTATTGGGTGATTTCAAAATCTCCTGCCTCTATAAGCAAATCCTTTATAGTATCAGGAATACTACTGTAGTCACATCTTGCCTTTCAAGTTTAAATTGCAAGACTACTTTCTCTGTGAAACTACCCTTGTCAAAGATATTGGAGACTTACAGCAATGTTTGAGGCAGATAAGTTTTATGTTAAGATAGATGAGGTAGGTAAGCTAAAATTCTATGATGTAACTGATAAAACTGAAAGCCGTAGAGCAGGGGTGGGGAAACTTTTCATGTTGGAAGGCCTCATTAATTTAGCTATAATCACATAAGGACATAATCAAGAAACTTCAATTAGATACACTTAAAAAGGTACATTATTTTGTAAAAATCTAAATACTATGTACTTAATAATTTAAAAAAATGAAAAAAACTATTTGTTAATTTTAAAGTTAGCTAACCCTTTAATGACTTTGTTGTGTCTGCTTTTTGTTGGAAAGCATTTGAATATTTGATTGTAGCATGGAGGTCCACAGTTTCAGTTGATCCTCTAGATGGGTATCAGCCGTTTGTGACCTTAAGTGTGTCTTGATTTGGGTTAGGTAGGAGAATGTAGATTTGCAGCAATAAGTGGTTGAAAAGCAAGAAAGCATTTCTCAGGCATGTTGCTGAAGGCGTGGGTATTCTACTGCGTTTTTCCATATTTCAACTGGATCTTTCTTAGCATCAGACAATGACTTTAAAATGTCATCTACTGAGAGCTCAATCAATTCCATCTGTAGTTCTTTAGGTGCCTTGGTGATATCAACTAGGTGAGGCTGAAATGCTAATTTGAGTGTGATGTCATGATTCTCACAGTCAGTGAAACTTCCATTGTACTCTCCAATTAATAGGTCTGTAACAACTGCATATTCTTCAAATGATTCACATATATCATTCTGCTCATCAATAACCTTTGTTAACTAGGGAAAATGTTTATCCAAAATTTCCTTTTGAAGAAGTATTTTGAGTAAAGGTGGCTTTTTTCTAAATGCTTGGATTATTTTTTCCACATATCATATATAGACTTAGTTTTACCTTGCAAAGAAATGTTCAAGTCATTTTGATTTGACATGATATCAAACAGAAATGCAGCATTCCTATAGAAATCTTCTTTCAATAATTCACATTGCTGATTCTCTTCTTCATAAAATTTAACTATCTCTTGTCGCAGAGATAAAATTTTGGCTAATACCCATTCCTGCAATAGCCAATGCACTTTAGAATGATATGGCAAATCCACACTGAATACCTCATCATTCAACTTTAGCATGTTATGAAACTGACAGTGCCAGGTTGCATTTGTAGGAATATAGTTAACAATAGTTATAACTTGTTGCCACTTAAAATAGTAGCTTTAGCACAGAGATTTTGCTGATGCAAGATACAATGAAAAGAATTGAGAACATCTGGATCTGTTAATATTTTTTTATCTGTGCAAGAAACCCTTCATGCTTTCCAGTCATGGAAGGTGCACCATCTGTACATACACTCATTAAATTTACCAAATTCAGTCCAACTTCAAGACATTTATCTTGAAAATTGTTGAAGATATCTATTCCCCATGTTCTGTTTTCAAGAATGCCCAAAGTGAATAACTCTTTGTAGCAAAGGAAATCTTCTGTTATGACCTGAATGAAGTACAAAATCTGTGCTGAGTCAGTAGTATCAGATGATTCATCTAAAATGATCGAATAATATATATTTTCCTTTTTAAGTATTGCATGAAGTTATCTGTTAAGTTGAAAGCTAATTCATGCTGCCAATCAGTTATGGTTCTTCCTCCTTGAAAGAGGCAACTGCTTGTACTTTGAAATATTATTGGGGTCTAAGCATCCTACAACTTTGACAATGCATTCTTTCACAGTTTCTGCATCACTAAATGGCTTCCCTTTTCTCCCGAGTATATAAGCTACTTTATAAGTTGTTTCAGTGGCATTATTTCCAGGTCTTATTCCTGCTTGAAAGAGTTGTCTTTGCTTTTGCTTGTCATCTTTTAATTTCTGCAATACAACCTTTTTGCCTGTCCCTCTTATTTAAAATATTTGCGGTCATCATGAGTGCTATAATGCTGATAAGCATTGAATTTCTTTAATGTTGATATTGCAGTGCCACAAAACAAGTAAATCATCTTATCTTTAGCAGAAACAAATAATACTGCAATTCTCAATCTTCATTAAAAAATCTGTTTTCTTCCTTCAGCGTTCTCTGGGTCTTCTTTGACGTGATGGGCTATTAAGCGAACAGAATTAAAAAATACTGTCGAGCTGTGCAACTATTCACAAATTCCACTTCAGACCGAAACACAGTGCACTATCGTCAAAAGCTGGTAACAGACTGGCATACTCAGCCCTCATAAACTCTCACCAACCAGCCTCATGTGGTAGTAGCACCAGTCAGGCAGGAGAAGTTAGAACTAAATCATGAGCATAGCATCTGTCAAATTAGCCCTTATGGCTTACTAGTGTTCTAATTGTGCCAGTCAATCTGAGAGGATTATTTCATCAAAACTTATCTTATTCTTTGGTATTTTAACTACGTTCATTTTAAAAATAAAATAAAATTATACAAGAGGAACAAAAATTTATTAATAAAAATAAGAGGATTTGTCCTGTGAAATTTGGATTCAGTCAAAAGGCCACACTTAAGGACCTAGAAGGCCACATGTGGTCTTAAGGCCACAGGTTCCCCACCCCTGCCCCTGCTCTAGAACAAGAAAAAATCATAGTTTGGTGGATAGTACATTTTGACTTTTCAAGAATAGGTGGAAAATGCTGCTTGCTAGAAAGAATATACTTTCTGAGTCAGAAGTTAATCAATATCTCTTAGTAAGAAGATATTTTGAGTGTTCCCGCCATTCACAGACATCTGGGAAATCAGAAGCAGGTCACAGAGCAGGAAGGAAGGGAATACCACAGACACTAAAACTAAGAGCAGTAGACTAAGGGGAGTCTCAGAAATGATAGGAAGATCGTACACAGTCCTGGTAGAAGAGGTGAATTAATTAGCCAGTTGGGAATTGCTGGGAGCTACGTTAGTGGTTGTTGAGACCTTGAGAGCACAACCAAATTTTAAACCACTGATAAATTCCTTTTTAATCTTTGTGTCTTGCTCTTAATGTGGGTAGAATCTGCATTGGTGAAAGTCCAGGCAGGAAACAAAAGGCACGTTTGGCTGGGATTTTGAAGAAAAGTTAAGAAAAAATGACATACACATGTATATATATATAATACAATATGTGTATATACAATATAAATACAATAAGTACGTATCATATGTATGTGTGTAATATCCCATGAATTAAATATATATAATAATCACAGTTTAATTCTTGTGATATAATATGTACACATATATGCAAAAATACACATATATAATATACCAATTAAATTTTATTATAAATAAATTTATAATTATTTTGTGCTTAAACTACAAACAACTAGTGAGTGCTATCTTTGACATATTCCATTACTATGGAAGTCTCCAAAAAAAAAACAGAGTTCATTGAAATTGACTCCTAGGATCAAACGTCTTGCATAAGGTCAAGTGTGTCATCTAATGTAAGCATTAACACAGGACCAAAAGAGCAACTAAAAGTAGATGAAATAGTTTCAAAGGGTCCAAAAGGTAGGGACAAGGACTAGTGATTCATTCTGCTAAAGATTGATGATGTTTGTAAAGCAAAAGAGATTTATTGACTTATTTATTGATTTGATTTATTGGTTTGGAATGATTTTTTTACCCAAGAAGCATTCACGAATGTGGCACAAATACAATAAAAAAAAATGCAGTGTCTGCATCTTGGTGGAGAGTGACGCTCAGCAGGCAGCTGTGAGTGAAGAGGATTTAAGGAAGAGAATGATTTTTGCAGCAGATATATATTACACAGCACAGCACTGTTCTGAGTCAATAATGATGACTAACCAAGAAGAGATGAGAATTAGAGGAGCAAGCAATGCCTGTGGAGTGAATGCTATAAAAAAATATAAGACACTAAGTAATCATAGCTGTTTTATTTTTTTCCCCCAACTATGGAGTATCGTGGGATAAAAGTTGATGAATGAAAAGGAAGTCACACAAAACAAGCAAAATCAATAATGCATTTCAGTTTGAATACTTATCCAGATAACATGCATTTACATTATAAATGACTAAAGTAAAGAAAGTTAAAAATAACATAAAATGTTGAGGCCCCAATGATGACTTAGGTAGAGTTGACTGCACGAGTTCCAAGCAGCACAAAAGAGGACCTAATTCAGGACAACTAATTGTAGAAAAGGAATTTGTAAGACAGATGTTGGATAGTGATTCTAGAAAAGGAATTCATAGGGCAGATATTAGATAGCACATAGGATCTCCAGAGATCCAGAGAACCAGATTTGGAGGCTACACATCCAGAAACAATGCCCAAATCATGCTGCGCATCTGGTGAACCAAAGACACAACTTTGTTTCTGGGAACCAGATGATGCCTGTTTGCACCGTGGAAACTGCTGAGTAGGAGTCATAGAAATTGCCTTTAGTAATGCAGCATTGCTGAGACAGGCCTACGGGTTTGGCTGCAGTCACTGCAGCTACCTATCATCAACAGAAAGCATTTTATTATGTCCTTTCTTCTTGAGGTCAGTAGCTTTTGTTTTAAAGTCAATATGTGATCAGGACAACCTTAGTCATGTGTTTGTACTTTTTCTGTGAGGGACTGGGAAAGTTAAGTTTAAATATATTTGGCTTCTAAACAGGAGACCGGGTATACCTCACTAGGGGATTCTTCAAACATAATATGGAGATTCAGGTGCTGGGTTGACAAATGGAATGTCAAGTAGCCTTTGAAGCAAATAAACAAATAGAACTAAGGTAGCATGGGATATGACCATTCTTTATTCAAAAAATCCTTATAAATGAAGAAATCCTATGCTATGAAGATCAGCATCATTCTATGCTCTTCATACTATCAAATGTATATAACTGAATAGAATTACTAATGTAATCTGGATTTTTTTAAAAGCAAATTAAACCCATATGATGGTCTAGCTAAGAGACCTAAATAATAGTTTTTAAAACATGCATTAATTAAAGTATAATGACAGTTGTTGGATTACTCATTATTATCTGATTTTATTATTCTGGCCAAATCATATTCCTGTCAATAAAATGGCTGCATAAGCTAATTTTTGCAATTGCATTTTTAATTCTTGCTTTCCAGTGGCTACTCTTCTTTTCCGATGGAAAGTTCATATCTATTCATTAGCACCATAATGCTTGCTATATCCTTGAGCTACCATTGTACCACTCTCTAGTCAACACATTTTGAAAATATGAATATGTGTATACTTGTCTCTGTTTCTTTTTCCCAACAGATACTTCTGAATACCTTGGAACTTGACTTCTTCTCTTGTCATTTCATTGAATATGCTTTCAAGGGTGACAACTAAGGACTGTCATGTTGGTAAATACAGTGGCCTTTTCTCAGTCTTTATCCTCCAAAGTTTTCATCATATTTGTTTATAATGTCCAAATCATCCTAGGTATTTTCTTCCCTTGGTGGTTTCTATGTTATCTCATATTGTGTTTCCCTTCCTACCTCTGTGGTCACTAATTCTTGGCTCTTTTTCCTCTTCTCCTCTTCTAAATGCAAATATCTTACCCAAATGTAAACTTTCTTTTCTTCTCAGCATCACACAGCCTTTGGTCACTTATCCCATAGAGTATGTAGAGTTATTAATGTAAGTATGTGACTGCCCTATATATATCTCTATTCTCAATCTCTCTTGCAAGCTCCTGTTTAATTTCCATAAGCATTGCAAATTAAATATTTTCAAGGCTAACTTCATCACATTTTCTCCTATACCTGCTATCTATGCAGACTTAGTATCATATACATTTCAAGGCTTGAGAGAAGCCTAGATGAGGGTCATCTGGTTCAATTACCCATCTACTAAATTTTAGTGTCACAGGCCAGAACCAGGTATTCACTATTTGTATAAGCGTTGTATGTGAATGTTATGTATGTTAAATTCTCCATGGATGGTAAACCTTTAGATGCCTGGAAGAGAACATAGAATAATAGCAATTTAAGAAATGAGAGGGATATTAGGCTATTATCTATCCTCAAGAACACAGAATTTTACATTTTATATCTGTATATAAAATATACATTTATATTTTAAAACAATAGTCTACATTGTGTTTTTATTTAACATTTTTATGAGCCAACTGGCAACATTAACAGTCTATCTTTAAAGAATTCACAGTGTAAAAAGTTAAAGTTTCCAAATGTGAGTGTAGCATCTGAGAGAGTTTTTATTGCTGGTCAGCATTTTACAGTATTTCATTTATTCTGATTCTGGTAAAATCCCCTGGTGTTCTCCCAGTGACAGGTCTCTTCATAATATTGCACCTACCCACACGCACGCACACACAAACACCCTGCTGCCATGGGCCTTTTTGCTGAGCACCAAGTTTTTGTTTGCCTTTTGACTGAAGAACTGAACATAATACTTAATATTCATTCATTCTACTAGAATGATTTACAATCCTAGACATTTGCAATATTTTAAAGGTTTTTATAGTTTGGATAAGCTAAAGCATAACATTTTGGATATAACACAAATTTTGTAAAGCTGGAGCTGTTTAAAATAAGCAAAAGCTAGTAATTAAGCCTGTGTTTAATTAAGATATTAACTCGTTATAGTAATTGTATAAACCAATAAATGAGTCAAATATTCTATTTTTCAAGGCTTTTGGAATTACCCACTAGCTACTCTCTCAAAGCCCAGCTACTGAAATAAAACATCAAAATGGCAACTTGTGAAAACAAATATTGTGTTGTTTCATTTTTACTTGTATGATAAATGTTAAAGAGGCAAAAGTCGTAAATGTATTTCCTTAATGAACATGAAAACAATAACATCGTTGCTAATATTTCAGAGCTGAGATTGTCAGTCACTGATTAATAATCACGTATAATTTATTAGACAAAATGATTGCTGACACATATGCACAAGAGTAAATGTTATGAATTAGATCAATTCTGTTAGATTTTTATGTTGAAAAGCCCACATTCTTTAACAGCTAAAAACATAGGATCTCTAGTGGGATTAGAATCCTAGTTGAACGTAAGGAAACTCAGTCAGCAGAAAGATGATCTAGTGAATAAGCTTTTTGTCTCTTTTCTATTTAGTTTTCCTGGGATGAAAGGAGTAACGCCAGATTCTGTGTAGGTTTATTTTTTTCTCTGCAAGGGAAACATAGTTTTGTATATTTAATCTTATGCCTGTGGATCACAAGCTAATGGCGAAATGAACAGTGACATGGGAGAAAATTTTAAAAGGTTATTTCCTTTCTTTTTGGTTATTAAGAATAAATTCCATTGAAGATTAATGTAAAAGTCTTTATATAATATTATATTTTATAATAGTACATATTAGTGATATCATGAAATATTAAGGATTTAACCTCTTACATTATTCCCACCTACTCATCAAGTCCTTCCTCCAAATTTCACTAATTATATTATTTTCCTTTAAGGTTTTCTATTGCATAGTTTATAACTTAAACATAATGAAACCTCCATTTCTTGATCCAGCAACTTTAAAAAGAACTTCTAATGAAGGATGGACAAACTAGAATGCAGAATTTCTTTTAACACTTTACTATCATCCATTATTTTTTGTGAGTGTGGTAAGCACTCACAAAATATATTAAATTCCTAATCCCTGAAACCAGTGAATATTTCCTTATATGACAAAAAAGTGAATATTATCTTATATAGTGAAAGAGTGAGTATCAACTTATATAGCAAAAGATGTGACTAAGAAAAGGATCTCGAGAGGTGGAGTTTATGCTGGGTTATCCAGGTGGGTCTAAATGCAAACATGTGTATCCTTGTAAAAGAGAGACAGAGGGAGATTAAGCAGAAATTAAAAGTAGGATAGCGTGAACCTTGACAGAATCAAAAGAGTGGCTCACTATGTGTGTGAGAAGAAGGCAGCATGAAGATGGAAGCAGAGATGGGAGTGATACAGCCCCAAGCAGGCTGAAGGGAGCAAGGAGGAATTCTCCCCTGCAGCTTCCACAGAGAATGTGGCTCTGTCAACACCTTGATTTTGGACTCCGTCCAGACCTGCATAACCGTGATAGAATATATGCCTTGTTTTAAGGCACGGAGTTTGGGGTGATTTGTTACAAGCAATCAAAGGAAACTTAAATAGTGAGCCACACTTTTGATTCTGTCAAGGCGTCTGCTATCCTACATTTAAGTAAAATTGAGACTTTTTTGTTTTGCTATTTTACATAAGTTAATTTTATAAATATAAATTACAGAACATTTCAAATATTATCTTATATAAATATCATCTAAAGGAAGGAAGTGCTGTGACCAGACACAGAAAGAAAAAATATCAATCAATTTAGGGTACTTGAAATAATGTTTTAAAAACAGATTTCCTTTTTCTTCACTCCGCCAATTACTCAAAATCACTTCGTATTTTGATGTATTTTGTATCTGGACCATGAATTTATTGTATAGCTTTTCTCTTGTCTTTTTCTAGATTATTTTCCTCTCTTTCCTGTCACTAAATAAACACTGTCTTTACTACATTAATTATATCATTTGGGTAATGAAATCCACTTTGTAATTGAAAACATCATTTTTCTCAGAATCCTTTGACTTCCTATTCTACATTGGATTGATTTCTTTTTATACTGCTATCCAGCTGTCATCCTGGGCATTTCTATTTTTGCATTCTTTTATTATTTTCACTGTTTCTTGCCTCATATCTTTCTTTTTACTTTAGTCCATTTTAGGTTTGCTGGCATTATTTCTCAAGTGGTATTTTAGAAGTATTTAAAATTTTTGCACGTCTAGATTCTGTCCCCCCTAGAGTATTGACATGGCTTGTGATTAAATTCTAGACACAAAATGGTTTTTACTAATAATTTAAAGACATTGTTCTATTCACAGCATTTAGAATTAACGATAATAATTCTGACACATATCATTATGTGGCTTTGGTCTTTTTCCTTAGTCATGGCTAAGCCATGTTGTTTCTTTTCCTTTCATTTCGTATCTCTGGAGAATCTTAAGGCTTATTTTTTGTTTTTGCCTTAGTTAATTTTTTTTCTTTTCTTTTATATTTTGAAATATTATAGGACTATGTCTATGCCTGTATCTTCATTTAGTTATTTTTTCATTCTTTGTTTATCCTTGAAATTTTCCTCCATTACCATCTTATTAACCACCTGTTTTCTCTTTTTTCTTTCCTTGACATTTCTCTTAGAGAAATGTTAATGTTGTGGATTAATTCCAAAAGTCTCTTCCGTTTTTGTTTTATTTTTCATGATTTAAAAGACTCCCTCAATATTATGGTACAGCTGTTCCACTGACTGAACTAATTCCAGTTGGGAAACCAAGTAAAGGAATATTGGATTAAGATATGAATGACTACTGTTTACACTCATCAAGCGGAGATCAAGCTTGACCTTAGACTAGGCATGAGACTGTTCAATGCTGTGCATCAGATAGGAATGGGAGCTCAGAAAGTGAGGATGTTGAAGCCTACTCAGGAATTCTTTAGGCTTAAGCAAAGCCTATGGTATCAGTCAAGGCTTGAATAATACAAATCAACTCATTTCAAAGTGTTTTGATCAAAATGAACAGGTCCTTTCTATGGTGCTCAATAAGAAATGATTTGAATTCTATACTTTCATGTTTATGTACAACAGGATATTTCCTGATTAAATGTTAGGAAATTTTGGTATTTGTCAACTGATATTACCAGGTTGTCAGAATTCACTGATTTTGTAGTTCCCAGAAAGCAGTGAACCTCCTGATTAAGGGCCGCACTCCATGGTGCTAAGAATATGCTCAAAACTTTGAATGTTGGCCAGAATGGCTATATTTTATCACATATTTTCTATAATTAATGGTATTCCAAGCAATGATATTCAATTAGTATCAACTATCACACAGTTGTTAGAGAAATTCATCAATATTCTGAAGAAAATTTATTTACTTGGGTTATACATTAGTTTCCTAAAACTGCTGCAACAAAGAACCAGAAGCTGGGTGGCTTAAAATAGCAGAAATTTATTGATTCATAGTTCTGGAGGCCAGAAGTCCAAATTCAAGGTATCAGCAGGGCAGGTTCCTTCTGAGGGCTGAGAGAGGGAACATCTCTGTTCCATGCTTCTCTCTTAGCTTCCCGTGAGTGGTTGGCAATCTTTGGCAGTCCTTGGCTTGCTGAGGCTTTAGTCAGTCCTTCATTTTCACACAGCATTCTCCCTGTGCCTCTTCACATACTCTTCCCTCTCTGCATGTCTATCTCAGTGCAAATCTCCCCTTTTCATAAGGACACCAGTTACATTGGTCTAGGGCTCACCTTAAACTTGATTACCTCTATGCAGACCCTACTTCCAAATAAGGTCACATTCTGGGGAACTGGAATTTGGGATTGAAACACTTCTTTTTTGGAGGACACGATTCAGTTTAAAACAGATGATTAATGACTATGCAAAACCACAACCCCATTTAGGGCTCCAAATTTCAAGCAGAAAATAAAATCAAATTATCTACTTTATCTACAAGTCATATTTGCTATAGCACTTTTAAACTGAAAGAAAATAGTAAGATACATCTATTTTAAAAAAACAAATTCTCCTTCTATTCTTGAAAATTTCCTATCTTGTTTAACTCTTAGGATTTTTTGCACACTTGATTTTTCTAGTTATGCAAAAACATTTAAATAATTTTAAAATCTATGGGTCTTTTATCTGCTCCAGTTAAATTTTATATCAATTTTAAAGAGCTTATCACCCCAATAACTTTGGATCTAAAAAGAAATAAGGATATGCATCTTGGTGAAATCTATGTTTTTTCTTAATTCCTTTTTATATGTTCTATTTTATCAGACTGTTCTTTTTAATCCTCTGTAAAATCTATACATATATATTTTTGTAGGATATGATTTTTAAATTTAATATGAATGGTTTTATTTTATAATAAGGCAGTGATTCACAGCTTTGATTATACTTTAGAATAACTTGGAGAAAAGGAAATGTTGAGAAATTTGGTCAAAGTTTCTTTTTAAAACAAATAGTTAGACCACTATGAGGAAGTAAACAGACCTAAGTTGGTTGTACTATTAGTTTCATGTGTCAATTTTTTTCCAGATGACTTGTGATACTGTGACATTTAAGTTACTTTAGAATGATTTAGTGGTTCAAGAGGCTTAAGACATCCAGAAGAAAACTCAGTGTGGTTATTTCATTCCAAGAGAATACCTATTTCATAAATGCATAATGTGCATAAAAATATAGCTATTATGTGAATTATTTAATTAGTTATTTCACATTTTTCTGGTGAAAATGTATATTAGATAGACTCTTATTCAGCATGTCAAATCCTTAGTTCCACTTCAAAAATATTATGAAACCCTTTGGATTTTATAAATCTTCTCTTTATCATTATCCACTATATCAGTTTAAAATTGAATCATCTCTTATCAAAACCCTTTCCATATTTCTCTAAATGGGCTAACCACAAGTACTCTGAAGTATATCTAAAAAGTTTTTCTCACTGAAACTAGATTGATTATTTTAAAATACAAACCTGTTAGTAATACCCATCTACTTAAATATCATCAATAATTTTCCATTACTCTGAATATAAATGGAGTCCATGATATGGCAGACAAGGGTCTTTATGTTTACAATGCATACTGGCAAAATTTTGAAGATTTTGCAGTTCCTTTTTGGTAGTTCCTCTTTCCCCACATCAAACCTTTGGAAGTGCCTCTGTTTCTCACACCCCAACCACTTTCATTGTTTTCCAGTACGTTAATTGAAAAATACTCCATTGCTCATGCTCCCTTTCAACTCCCTGGTCCACGTTGAAATGTAAAAAATAATTAAAATATTTTGATTTTCACACATGAGATGTATTTTCAAAAGTGTCTATAGGGTACTGCCATTACTTAGGTTAAAATGAAAAAAAAATCTTATTGTAGAATTATATGTTCTGGTACATGCCTGTGAAGGAGATTTGTTGGGTTTATGGGGTTTTTTTTGGTGAACAAGAACACTTGCAATGTATACAATCACCTCCTGCCATATAACAGTGCAGAAAATGTTAGAAAAATATTTTTGATATGGTGACATACTGCATAGCTGTAAGAAATCATACACCAAAATTTTTGTTGGAAATTCAAATACTCTTAGGTTCAAGAAACATCTTAAAAGTAAATACTGACAATAACTCCATGGAAAATTAAATCAGATTTTATTTTTCTCTCTATATAATTAATAGTTTTATGTTATGAAGTTTTAATTTATAATATTAATTTTAAAAATGTATTAACTATGTCTGATGAAAATTAGATGATCTTATTCCAGATTTAATGCATATAAATCAACTTAAAAATAAGAAATTGGAATAAAGTTAAGGTTTATAAACAAATGCAAGTTTATGATCATATGTTCAGAAAAGTAGGTTATTCATAAGTAAATCTGACATCTGGTTTTAATATATTTTAGGAAATTCTTCCTAAAAGTCAATGAATGAATGATATCTGGTTTGTAATCAGTTCAGAAACATAATTTCTCACCATGATGAAAACAGAAGTTTTTCCCTGGATTCCAACTACTTCTATGTACATCATTTGCCTTCATTTTTTAAAAAAATAAATTGAAGGATGGACATATATATATAAGAGCATGTAATTAGGACACCGAGATTCTAGTCTTCATTTTGTCACTAAGAATTTCTCTTAGTTATTTAACCTTTCCAAAAAAACAAATGAGAGCTTTTGGAAGAACAGGAACATCTGTTGAGAGTTGAACGTTATGGAATGTTAGAGCTTATGCAAAGTGAGTGCTGTGGTATATTTCCCTTCCAAAACTCATGCTGAAATTTAATTGCCATTATAACAGTATTAAAAAGTGGGACCTTTAAGAAGTGATTAGGCTATGAGGTCTCCAAACTCAGGGTGGGATTGATGGTGGTATAAAAGGGTGAGTTTGTTCGCCTCTAATGCTCTCTGCCCTCTCACCTTCTGCCATGTGATGATGCAGCAAGTGGGCCCTCATCAGATGCTAGCACCTTGATATTGGACTTTCCAGCCTCCAGAACTGAGACAATAAATTTCTGTTTATTATAAATTACCAAGTCTCAGGTATTCTCTTATAGCACCAAAAAATGGACTAAGACGGTTACATGGGGTTGATTTGCTGAAGAGCAAGACTGCAGGCTGAATGAAAGGTTTGCACACCAAATTGAGAAGTATGTTATTTTATCATCTAGGCAAATGGTAAGCAAAACTTGTTCTACCTAATAATAAATAGTTGTTTACAAAACATACATTCTCAGATCCTAACTCTTCCTTTAGAGATTCTTATTCAATAATTGTAAGACAAGGGTGAGGAATCAATTGTTTTTAACAAGGATTCCAGGTGATTCTGATGATAAAGTTTACTTTTAAGAAATATTACTCTATGCCATGAGGAATTAATACATGTTTTAAAAATTGGGGCATGGATTCAGATTTATCTGTTGGCTTTTAGTGCTGGGAGCAATATAAGTATATTTTAGCATGTGTATGTGTAAAAGTTGTTACGTTAATTTTTATGAAAACATGTATTTTCAAACATATAAATAATTCTATTTACAGTACACCACTGAGAAAATATACAAAATGTATGTCTATGTAGACAGATAAATATGCATTGTCTAAATGATACATATTAGTGACATTTAATTTTATAAAATTTGTGCCATTGGTATTGTGTCAAAACCTCTCAAAGAAATATGGGTTTTTAATAGGGTGCCATTTTACATAATATCTTCTATCTAAAGCATTTACATTTATAATTGGCATATAAATGTTCATGAAAACTGAAATATTCATAAGCCTAGGAAAAGTTTTATGAAGAACAAGAAATTTGATAGATGTGTCTGTAAAAATGAATTGTCTGCATTAAAAAGTGACAAGCTTTATAACTGTTCATAATGGTGATCTCTTACTAGCTATAAAGCAGTTAGCAATATATAAAATTTTGATGATAAAAAGATTCATCATGCTTTATTGCATTATAGAAAGCTATAGTGCTCATTATTTTTATTCACATATTTCCCTTCTTTGGATTTTTATTCTAATATAAAAGTAATTTTGTACATTTAAAATATGTATTAAATTATTAACCTTGAGATTTTCCTTCTTTTAACAGAAAGTAAATCTCACAACATGTAT
The DNA here is from genome assembly GCA_023783475.1 of Daubentonia madagascariensis. NCBI lineage: Eukaryota > Metazoa > Chordata > Mammalia > Primates > Daubentoniidae > Daubentonia > Daubentonia madagascariensis. The sequence goes on along the minus strand of JAKFHU010001684.1, from coordinate 13,035,929 downwards.
TTTACCAGTTTCATTGAAGGTTTATTACTGTAATTACATTTTCTAATACAAAATGTGTAAAATTTGAAAAATATCTAAAGAGTATGAATTTCCACAATATTTTATTTTATTTAGATAGGAAATTGCTTATTTGGTGGTAATTAACATTGCATTCAGCACTTTTATTCCTTATATTTCCAAACTATTTTCAAATATCTATAGATGTTCTTTGTAAGATTGGCATAATTATTTTAATTTTTTTTTCTAGATTTAGAGTCTTTCCTGATAATGTATGTTTTTATTTTTATATACTAATAAATATATTTTATTCTCAGTAATTACTCATTATTTTTAGTTGTTTGAGGCACTCTATCCATTGCATTTTTGGCCTTTATTCTTTTACCAATAAAAGGGATGTACGATAGAATAAAATACCATTGTTAAGTTTCACAATAGAAGCTTTTTCATTTGTTTGTTTTAGGTTTGCAAGCAAGACAATATTTTGATAATGAAAGTATTAGATCCAGACTCTTGAGAGACAAAATATTTGAGGTCAATTCTAAAAATTTGCGTTTAATATCAAAAGCTAGATCCTAACTGTATAGAGTTTGCATATTGACCAAACAGATAAAAGTGTAAAGACTTAAGTACACTTTTCTCTCTCCAAATGCTGAAAGGGACAAAACAAAAAGGAAGGGTAGAGTATCTAATGGGAACATTTCCAGAGTTTAGACAAAATAAATACCTAAAAGCTGTCCAAAATAAGTCTGGGAAAGTGAGAGACTCTGGGGACTCCAGAATAGATGTGACCACTACCTAACTTCTCATGGTAGAATCCAGAAGACAGCAAACCTCCCAGGTAACCTTCACTGCAGGATGGTGCTTGCATGGTGGTAATAGCAGCCCCAAATTCCTGAGTCCATTCCCACTTGTGAGAGGTTGAAAATGACAGCAGATCAAAGGGACCCTGGGAATCTTATAAGGGAATATCTAGCACATGTGTCCCTCTTGATGACTGAAAGGAGCTTTGGGCCCAAGGATATGATACTGAACATCAGTGAATGGTAACAGAGATGAGATGAAAAAGTATAACTCAGCGGAGGCCAGTGGTGTCCCCTCATTTATGACAGCATACATATAATGTACTTTTCATTTAAATCCATATGTGTTTGGAAAAAGCAATTTTATTAGACTCCCTAACTATAAATATTTTTAGGTCTTAAACCACAAAAATTCTTTTAAAAATGCTTCTACATACATCTTAAAAGTAGGTGTAGTATATATCACTGAGAAAGCAAAGTAGAAGTTACCTGAATTGTTTATCCTGTAAGCAACTTTATACCCTCTCTCTCACAAGTTTTCACACACACACACACACACACACACACACGGTAACTTCTAAGTGTTTAGTGCATACTCAGTTGAGCTGTTCTCAGAAGACATTTAACAGACTTATTTATGAATCTTAATTCCCCTAAATGAATACTATTCACATCAAACACCTCAAAACTGAATGCTTATAATATAGGCTCTATTATACTTCAGTGAGCAAAAGAGAAATTGACAATTCTGGCCACATCTTTACTGCTCAGTATAAACAATTGCATTATATAGAGTAACACAGTTAATATTTCTCTCACTCAGTTCTTTAACTTTTAAATATATAAATAATATCATGTCTTTTCTCTGCTTAAACCTCTCCAGTGATTTACAATTGTGCTTAAAGTATTATTAAAACCCTTTCCTGCATCTACAACTGGTCTTTTGGCTATAATTCATACCATGCTCCTTCTTGTTCACTGGCTCCAGCCACTCAGAACTACTTGCAGTTGTGGGGATATGCCAAGCATTTTCCCGCCTCAGTGACTTTGAACTTACCTTTTACTGCCCATTAAATCTTTAACTGCTTGATTCTTTCTTGTAACTCAAGTTTTAACTGACATTTTGCCTCAGGGAAGAAGAACTTTGCTGGATACACTCCATGAAATCTCCTCTTCGCCCAAGTTACATACATAGATACCCACACCACAGTAACTCTTTCTTACAGCACTCTGCTTTATTTTTTGTGTAGCTCTTCTCACTTTCTAATAGTACCCTTTTTTTAATTGCTTGAGATGAGATTTAATAACAATAATAATAAAAATCTAGTGAAGTGGGATTTTTTTGTCCATTTATATTTCTATTTTATTAACTGTTGGTTTTGGAATAATTAAAGGAGCTACATAAACATAAAAGTTGTAGTCAGTGATTATATCATACATGAGTTACTACACATAGTCCCAAGTTACTAAAGCATACATTACAAGGAAATGAATATGGACACGGGTCTGGAGAGGTAAATGGATTTTGTATGGACTGTGGAGGGCTTTGAATGACTTGTTAAGAGGATAGACTCTTACCTCTGGGCATCAGGAAAGTAATTAAGGATTTTAATTATTGTTCTGAAATAACCCAATCAAATGTACACGTGCAGAAAATATGCAATATATAAGAGGATTAAGATGTTACCATTTTACTGATTTTTATGCATTCACTCATTTATTCAACAGCTATTTATTGAGCACTGTTTTAGACACTGAAGATACAGTGGTAACAAGCAAAATTCTCACACTTGTGAAACTTATGTTCCCGAGGAGACACAGTAAATAGAGAGATGAACAAATAAATATAAATACAGGAGTAAATATATAATTCTGAATAGTGATGCATGCTAAGATGAAAAATAAAACAAGGTCAAGAAGATGTAATATCAAAGTGTTGTTATTAGTACTTTGAAAAGCCTCTTTTTGTAGGTATATTTTGAACAGAGGTGTAAATCTACTGTGGGAGAAAGCCATGACAATGTATGGAAGAATACACCTACATCACATGTCACTTTTCTCAAACATATTGACCTAAGGAACACTTTACAGTCTTAAAATTATTGAGGACTCCAAAGAACTTTAGTTCATATGAGTTATATCTATGTCTATGTCTATATCTGTATCTATATATTATCTCTATATGTCTTATAAGTTAAAATTAATATTCTAAAATATTAATTCATCGTAAAATAACAATAACAACCATAATAGGTGAACATAAAAAGACATTTTATAAGAAATAACTGTATTTTCCAAAACCAAAAAATCGAATGAGAAGAGTGTTTTGCATTTTTGAAATTTTTTTTAACTTCGGGCTAAATAGAAGCTATCTGGACTTTCAAATTTTTTTCTGCAACAATATATCGCCATGTGTTGTTTAGGCTGAAGTATGTGAAGAAAGTATGATCTTCGGCACATATGTAATTGAAAAGGAGAAACGTATTTTAAGACCATTCAGATAATATTGGATATTCTGCTTGGTTGTTGATACTATATCAATATTTTGCAAGCAGAAGTCTCTTAAAGGTTTATTTCGATATGGAATTTGAACACATCAATACATTTTTCATACTCAGTTGATGCCACTAAAATCCACTGGTATATCTTGTACTTTGAATGGATAATTTATCCATCTATGATTTCTTTTAACATCTGGCATTTGTCATTTCGAAAATATTGATTCACTGAGTTATAGTGTTGACACATGTCATTATAAAATATCAGACAAAATAACACCACAAATCTCCAAGAAAAAGTCTTTGAATAATGGGAGGCTGTCATTGTCATGGTGGTCAATACAAAATTTCCAAAGTTCAGAACGCTTGAAATCAATATTGCCAGTTGTTTTCCTTAAAGTGAGAGTCTGACTCACTTTGCTCACTTTTGAGACAGTAGCTGTCAAGTACCCAAACGTGAATATCCATGGTTAACAGCTGTTCTGTCCAGTAAAATGGTATTCCATGAAAAAAAGCAGCTATTTCAGCTTACAACTCAATTGCCCAAGTTGCTTTCTTTAACACTGTCATTGTCCTTTAATATGCATCAGAAATACTTTAACTATACTTTCCATTTTATCACACAGAGTATTAAAAGGATGCTTACTCAAGGGTCAAGATGTAAGTTATTTTGACTGATTTATCAAGAACATTTTAAAGTGAAACTGGAATTTTTATAAAACTCTGTGTGTGTTTGTGAATTCCATGACTCTTAGTACATTTGTGCTGTAATTTTGATTCCTTCTATTGTGCCCACACTTTCATACCCATTGTGTTTGCATTATCAGTGCAAATGGCAACATTATAATAAAAGGAAATAGCATATTATTATTATTATGAAAATAGTTTTGAGTAAACAGATGCCCTGAAGGTTTCTTGGGGATGCCTAGAGATTGTATAGTTCTTGAGAATCGTTAAAACACATTCTAATGGATTGTGCACTGGGATAACCCACTCTTTATAAACAAGTTTTAATATTAAATTTTCCAAAAAGAAGGGGCATTCTGAATTTAGAACAGATGGCTTACAAACAATTATAAATTTTGCTATCCTTCTATCATATGCAGTTTCATTTCATAAAGCGGTTTGTGCCCTAAAAGCTCTGGGTATGAAGGTATTTCAGCTAATATCTATATCCAGTACCAGACAATCACACAAAACACAGGATATCAAGTGAGAATAGTTATAATACACACTATATATATATGAAAGTCTTACATCCTTGCCAATTTATCTTGAAAAATCTCTGGAAAGGTTATTCCTGTATTTAGAGATCTAACCAGCACACAGAGATAATTTTAACATTTCTCACTTTGTCTCCTCATAATTCATATTCTTTCACCATTTCTAAGAACATGTGGGCAGGAACCAGATCCTTCTCTTGGGAGATTTTAGGAGTCAGTGAAATGGCCATATAAGCTTATATGTTCCTGCTGTAAGTCATAATCAATATATACCCACTAATGCATTCCAGCATCTACTATAAATTGGCAATCTACATTGTTTGTGCAAGTTTCCTATAAAACAATCCCTGGAAATTTTTCTATAGCTGAAATGAAATTCTCTCTGCAATTACTAGCAAATGCTTCTATTGTTATATAGCCATCAATAACTCATATTGTTTCCATACACATCAATGCCTAGGCTAGTAGCAAATAGAAAATGGACCTCTCTGAATGGACCAACTCTATTCTTAATGTTGGTCGTTTTCTCTTCTCTCTACAGCTACATGTTTAGCTAAAAAAGAAATTGGGGCACACGGCTCTGCAGAGAAGAAAATCCTGCCATTTCTACATGTTTTCCATCTCAATTTAACACGTATCTTCTATTGTTTGTATTATTTGTTAGATAAATACACTTTGAACATAGTTTTCCTTCCTTGGTTTAGTGTGAAAACTTTAGAAATGTGGCTGAAATAAAAGTTAAATTTAGTCAGACTTCCTAGTTCAAATTCACTAAAAGCTATGACTTCAGCCATATTACTTAGACTCTTTGCCCCTGCCTTTCCTATGAAGATAATAATTTTACATACTTTATAAAGTTGCTTTTGAGATTAAATGTGTTAAATGAAGGATATAGAACAGTGTCTGTCCCATAGTAACTGCTTAAAAACATTATTTTGTTATTATTATTATTTTCTATGCCAGAGCTTACATGTTTAATATTCTCTTAACTAGTAAACTTGGCAAGTCTAATTGCAGCATGCCTGCATTTATACTTTAATTATGTTTGTTAAATCAAAATGAATATTAATTACATATCTATGACATGCAAGTCATGGGGTTATTTTATTTCTAATTTAACAGTCATTTGCCTTTGTCTGCAAAGCCTGTGGCAAAAATTGTTCTACTGCAGTTTCAGAATCTATTGTCCAGAACTAAAAGCATCCTCCTCAATAATTGTAGAGAAAAAAAATTTATAGCCTAGCCAAAAATTACAAATCCCCCTGGCTGGAGAGAATGCTTTTGGCAAATAAGAAACTCAAGCTTTGGAGGTGTGTTGTTTATTCTATTTTACAAAAGAATCCAAGAAAAAGCCAAACCAAATAAAACTTATAACCATTCTTTGAATATATCAAATTAGGACTAAGAACCATGTGAAATAAGAATAATTACTGGGCAATAGATATGTAGTTCATTATTTTTAAAAATATGCAATTATAAATGAAGCAGGATGAAGGAAGATTATAATAAAACATTGATAATTTGGGGAGTTTAAAGATAAAGGCTATCATCTCCCTTGTGCGTTGGACAGACATGTTTTGGCAACCACTTTGAATTTTTGCCCAAGCTCTATTATAGCCATTCTTATCTACATTTCATACAGAGAAATAGAAAAGAAAGCAAAATCCCAGTCTGCTGAGGCAGGAATAAATGGATTGTGCATCTGATACAGTTCATTCCTTCCACTGAAAAAATTCTGGCAGTTCACCAGCTTGCAATGAAAAAAAAAGATTTTTTTCAGGTGGAATTTATTTCTATTAAAATTGTGAGACTCTCTCCACTAGCAGACTGCCTTTTGTTAAGACGAATAGCAAAACAAAATCAAAAGAAAAGAAAAGAATAAAAAATGTTATGAGAACAGGGAAGGAATTATCTTCACAATATAATCTATCCTCCAGAAACTTTTGTTAATAAGGTGAATGTTGTTGAGATAATTTTGAATTAATTTGAAGAGCTTGGGGAAGGGAAAACCAGAATATTAAAACATTTTAAAAAGGTTGCATTATAGGTGGAAAGAAAATAAGAATTTAACTATTGAGAATATATTTAAAGTACATACTCTCTATTACATATATACACATATATAAACACATATAAAGTATGTGTATGTTCTTTTCTTTTTTTTTTAATTTATTTTTTAAATTTCAGAATATCATGGGGGTACAACACTTTGGCCATACACATTGCCCCTGTTCTGCCCGTGTCAGAGCCACAATCGTGGTCATCTCCCAAACTGTGCTCCCCACATCCATTCAGTGAGAGTTTTTCCCATCCCTTCCACCCCCCTCCCGCCCGCCCGCCCTCAGATGAATGTTATTGCCCTGTGTGATGTAAGTGTTCATCAGTTAGTACCAGTTTGATGGTGAGTACCAGTGGTGCTTGTTTTTCCAATCCTGTGACACTTCGCTTCGAAGAATGGGTTCTAGCTCCAACCAGGATAATACCAGATGAGTTAATTCACTGTTGTTCCTTATTGCTGAGTAATACTCCATGGTATACATATACCACATTTGATTGATCCACTCGTGTATTGATGGGCACCTTGGTTGTTTCCACAGCTTTGCCATTGTGAATTGTGCTGCTATGAACATTCGTGAGCAGATGTCTTTATTATAAAATGTCTTTTTTTCTTTTGGATAAATACCCAGTAGTGGGATTGCTGGGTCAAATGGTAATTCTACTTTTAATTCTTTGAGGTATCTCCATATTCTTTTCCATAGAGGTTGTACTAATTTGCAGTCCCACCAGCAGTGTATGAGTGTTCCTATCTGTCCACATCCCCGCCAACATTTGTTATTTGGGGATTTATTGATATGAGCCAATCTCACTGGAGTTAAGTGATATCTCATTGTGGTTTTGATTTGCATTGCCCTGATGATTAGAGAAGTTGAGCACTTTTTTATATGTTTGCTGGCCATTATTCTGTCTTCTTTGGAAAAGTTTCTGTTCATGTCCTTTGCCCATTTTTTAATACGGTTGTTTGATTTTTTCTTGTTGATTTTCCTAAGTTCTGTATAGATTCTGGTTATCAGCCCTTTATCAGAGGTGCAGCATGCAAATATTTTCTCCCATTCTGTAGGTTGTCTGTTCACTCTAGTGATAGTTTCCTTGGCTGTGCAGAAGCTTTTCAATTTGATCAGGTCCCATGTATTTATTTTGTTGCTGCTGTGATTGCTTTGGGGGTCTTCTTCATAAATTCTTTGCGTAGGCCAATGTCCATAAGAGTTTTTCCAACATTTTCTTCTAGAATTCTTATGGTTTCATGTCTTAGGTTTAGATCTGTTATCCATTGTGAATTGATTTTTGTGAGAGGTGAGGGGTGTGGGTCTACTTTCAGTCTTCTACATATGGCCATCCAGTTTTCCCAGCACAATTTGTTGAATAGGGAATCTTTTCCCCAGTGTACATTTTTCTGGAATTTGTCAAAGATCAGGTGGCTGTATGAGGTTGGTTTTATATTTGGGTTCTCAGTCCTGTTCCATTGGTCTACGTGTCTGTTCTTGTGCCAATACCATGCAGTTTTGGTTACTATAGCCTTGTAGTATAGTTTAAAGTCTGGTAGACAGATGCCTCCCAATTTGTTCTTTTTGCTTAAGATTGCTTTGGCTAGACGGGTCTTCTCTGGTTCCACACGAAGCATAGAATTATTTTCTCTAGATCGGCAAAAAATGATGTTGGTATGTTGATAGGGATTGCATTGATTCTGTAAATTAATTTAGGTAGCAAAGCCATTTTTACTATGTTGACTCTGCCTATCCAAGAGCATGGTAGGGCTTTCCATCTATTTACGTCCTCTGCAATTTCTTTTCTCAGTGTTTCATAATTGTCTCTATATAGGTCTTTGACCTCCTTAGTTAGATATGTTCCTAAATATTTAATTTTCTTTGTTGCTATTGCGAAAGCTATTGCATCTTTAATTTGTTTCTCTTCTTGATTGTTATTAGCATATATGAAGGCTATGGATTTGTGTGTATTAATTTTGTATCCTGAGACTTTGCTGAATTCATTTATCAATTCCAGTAATCTGTTGGTTGAATCTTTGGGGTTTTCTATGTATAATATTATATCGTCTGCGAATAGTGAAAGTTTGACCTCTTCTGCCCCCATCTGGACGCCCCTAATTCCTCTGACTTGTCTAATTGCTGTGGCCAGGACTTCCAGCACTATGTTGGAAAGAAGTGTAGATAGTGGGCACCCTTGTCTTGGTGCCAGTTTTAAGGGGGAATGCCTTCAATTTTTCCCCATTCGGTATGATATTGGCTGTGGGTTTATTGTATATGGCTTTAATAGTTTCTAGGAATGAGCCATCTATGCCTATATTGTTAAGAGTTCTTATCATAAAAGGATGCTGAATTTTGTCAAAAGCCTTTTCTGCATCTATTGAAAGGATCATATAATCTTTGTTCTTGCTTTTATTTATATGGTGGATTACATTTATAGATTTGCATATATTGAACCATCCCTGCATCTCGGGAATAAAGCCCACCTGATCATGATGGATTATTTTTTTGATGTACATTTGAATTCAGTTTGCAAGGATTTTATTGAGAGTTTTTGCATCTATATTCATAAGGGATATTGGTCTGTAGTTTTCTTTTTTTGTTGTGTCCTTTCCTGGCTTTGGTATCAAGGTGATATTGGCTTCGTAGAATGAGTTTGGGAGGATTCCATCCTTCTGGATATTTTCAAATAATTTCTGCAGTATAGGCACCAGTTCTTCTTTGTAGGCTTGGTAGAATTCAGGTGTGAACCCATCTGGTCCGGGACTTTTTTTTGTGGGTAGATTTTTTATTACTGCTTCAATTTCGGTGCTTGATATTGGTCTGTTTAGAAATTCTGTTTCTTCCTGGTTAAGCCTGGGGAGGTAGTGTGTTTCTAAGAATTTGTCCATTTCCTCCACGTTTTCGTGTTTGTGGACATAGAGATTTTTGCAGTATTCAAAGATGATGTTTTGTATTTCCACGGTATCAGTTGTGACTTCTCCTTTTTCATTTCTAATTGAGCTTATTAGAATCCTTTCCTTTCTGCTTCTGGTCAACCGGGCAAGTGGCCTGTCTATTTTGTTTATCTTTTCAAAGAACCAACTTTTTCTTTCATTGATTTCTGTATTGTTCTTTTGTTCTCGATTCATTTAATTCTGCTCTGATTTTGGTTATTTCTTTTCTTCTGCTGGCTTTAGGATTGATTTGCTCTTCCTTTTCCATTTCCTTAAGATGATTCATTAGTTTACTGATTTGTGACTTTTCTGTCTTTTGGATGTGGGAATTTAGGGTGATAAGTTTTCCTCTCAGGACTGCTTTTGCTGTATCCCACAGATTTCGATAACTTGTGTCCCCATTATCGTTTAGTTCAAAGAATCTTTTGATTTCCATTTGAATCTCCTCTTTGACCCAATAATCTTTCAGCAATAGATTGTTTAGTTTCCACATTTTTGGAGGACGATGTGAGTTTCTGTTGGAATTGATTTCTAATTTTATTCCGCTGTGGTCTGAAAAGATACATGGTATGATTTCTATTTTTTTGAATTTGTTTAGATCTGTTTTGTGGCCTAGGATGTGGTCAATTTTAGAGAAAGTTCCATGAGCTGATGAGAAGAATGTATATTCAGTGTTATTTGGGTGGAGTGTTCTGTAGATATCTGTTAGGCCCAAATGTTCTATAGTCCTGTTTAGGTCTTTTATTTCTCTATTTGTTTTTTGTTTGGAGGATCTGTCCAGTTCTGTCAGTGGGGTGTTGAAGTCCCCTGCTATTATGGCATTGCTGCTGATTATATTGTCTAGATCTAGCAGTATTAGCTTTATGTACCTGGGTGCTCCTGTGTTGGGTGCATAAATGTTTAGGATTGTTAAATCCTCTTGTGAGATTTTTCCCTTCACCGCTATATAGTGTCCATTTTTGTCCTTCTTTACTTTTATTGCTTTAAAGTTTATGTCATCTGAAATGAGGATGGCTACTCCAGATTTCTTTTGGTTTCCATTAGCCTGGAAAATTGTATTCCATCCTTTCACCTTGAGTCTGAATGCATCTTTGTGTGTAAGGTGTGTTTCCTGAAGACAACAGATACTTGGTTTGTATTTTTTAATCCATTCAGCCAGCCTATGTTTCTTCAATGGGCAGTTCAAGCCATTTACATTTATTGAGAGAATTGATATTTGGGGTAAATTTCTGATTATTCTGTTGGGTGGTATCTTTTGTTTTACCTCTTGCATCATTGTGGAATCTGGTTTCTGGGGTTTTAGCTTTTGTGTAGTTTTACATAGGTGGGTGTCTGTTGCTCTGTTTAGTGTATAATGCAGGTCTAAGCATTTCTTGCAAGGCCGGTCTGGATTTTGCAAATTCTATCAGTGATTGCTTATCTGGAAACGTCTTTATTTCTCCCTCATATAAGAAGCTTAGTTTGGCAGGATACAGAATTCTGGGTTGACCTTTGTTTTGTTTTAGGAGATTGATGATGTCTCCCCATTCCCTTCTGGCTTGTAAGGTTTCAGCTGAGAAATCTGCAGTTAATCTGATCGGTTTCCCTTTGTAGGTTCCCTGCTCTTTTCGTCTTACAGCTCTGAGGAGTGCCTCTTTTGTGTTTACTTTGGTCAGTCTAATAATTATGTGGCGTGGTGAATGCCTTTTCACGTTGACTCTCCCAGGAGTCCTGTGTACTTCTTGTACTTGGATATCGAGATTTCTGGCTAAGCCATGGAAATTTTCCTCTATTATTCCTTCAGATAAATTTTCCAGCCCATGCAAATTTTCCTCCTCTCCCTCGGGGATACCTATAATCCTTATGTTTGGCCTCTTTACATAATCCCACATTTCTTGTATGCTTTTTTCCTGCCTCTTGTTTTTGTGTTCTTTCTCTTCAGCTGATTTATTTAGTGCATAGGAGCTGTCTTCTAGCTCTGAAATTCTTTCCTCTGCATGGTCCAGCCTATTCTTAAGGCTTTCCACTGTGTTTTGTAGATCCTTGAATGTTTCTTTCATTTCTAGGATTTCTATTTGATTTTTCCTGTAATATTTCTATTTCTTTGGAGAATTTTTCGTTCATTTCTTGCATTTTTATTGTGGTTTCTTTGTGCTGGGATTCAATTTTCTCTTGAATTTCATTGAGCTTTCTTATAATCCATAAACGAAATTCCTCTTCTGTCATTCTACCCATTTCATTTGGGTTGGTATCCATTGCTGAGGAACTGATGATTTCTCTTGGGGGTGACTTTTCACTCTGATTTTTCATGTTCCCTGAGTTCTTTCGCTGGTTTTTTCTCATCTTCCCTCTTGGTCGAGAGCTGGGGGTGTTAGAGCTAGTTTATGGCCCTGTCACCAGGCTCACAATTATTGTTCCTTGGCAAAGCCAGGGAGAGAAGTAGTGGCCTGTATTGCCTTAGGTGTATTTTAGCAAGTTTGGTGGATCTTAAGTTAACTCTGACCTGTGGTCTTCTCCTCTTCCCAGTGGAGTGTGGTGAGAATGACCTCCCAGCTTGGGCTCTGAGCTAATGAATTGTACTTGAGGATATGAGTCCTCTGCTCCCTATTAGCTAGGTATTCTGTTATGTCCGTGGCAGACTCTGATTCCCCAGTTGGGGTATGCGAAAGCCCCGTGCTTTGGGAGGGGCCTTGTAGCTCCTAGGGGTTACTTTGACCCTGTTCCTCCTGAGGTGCAGGTAGAAACAAAATTTCTTTTGGCTGCAGTGTGAGAGCTGAGTTGGGAAAATTCTACTCAGCTCAGGGGTTGCTCATCTAGCCACGTGTGTCTGCCCTTCTGATGTTTGTCTCCGCGTGATACTGGTTGATAGGGGGATCTCCAATTGTGCACCCCTTTTCCACCACTAGACCCCAAGGCGAGGCGGGTGGTCGTCTCTATCCCCAGCAGTCTCCACCGGGGGGATGTTTCCACGGGGAGGGGGGAGTAGTGGCCGCTGGAAGCGCTCTTGGGTGGCGCAAAATTCCCTAATTGAGTGGGCAGGGTTATGGGGAGCTGCTTTGGTTCAGCCTATAGTTCTTGAGGTGTTTGGTTGTCATGAGAACCAGCAGTTATACCAAATGAGTCACTATAGGCAGCAACCTTCAAAATGAGCGATCTCTGGGGTACAGGAGGGCTGGGATCTGAAGGTCGGGCACTAGGACCAGCACGGAGCAGACTTGTGGGAGGCCAGAGCCAGGGTAGCAGAACGTGATGGACGAGCTGCAAACTGTTTCCAATACCCACAGGTCCCACCGCTACAGTTCCGGGACCTGGTCCCACCTGGAACCCACGGATGCAGCTGACCCTGGCCACCACAGGCAAAGCCTGTCTCGCCCCAGCGGAAGAGCCCCGGGCCGGGGCGGGGTGGAGCTAGAGACGCAGCTCACGGCTCCGCGAGGGCGGCTGTTAAGATGGCGGCCGCCGCCAGCCTGGCGCACAGCCGGGCTCCGATCGCGCCGGGAGCGCAGTTTTTCTCCGCCGGCCGTAGCGGCAGTTGCTAGCAGCCTCTAAGGGCGTGTCCCTCTCCCCGTTAAACTCCTGGGCCCAGTCCCGCTGACTTCCAGTGATGCAGTGCCGGTCTGCGGGTTCCCGCGCACTGTCCCAGGAAGCTGAATCTCTGCCCAGCGTGATCCCCAGCCCTGCGCGGTCTCTGTACACTGCAGCTGAGGGTTGTGTTTGGCTTTCGTGATTACTCCAACTCCACAGCGTCTGTTGTCTTGTGCAACTGCCCTGCCCCAACTCTGGGATTGTCCCTGAGTGGATGGGGAGGTGCGTAACCGCTTGGGGGACCGGTCGCGCTGTGCCGACCTGGCGAGCGCATCCTTCCCGCGCTCTGGGCTCTATTGTGCTCCGTGCGCCCTCCGATCTTTGTGAAAATTTTGTACCTGTTTTCTTGGGCTGGGTGTTCGGCGTTGTTTCTCTGTAATTTGCAATGCTGTTTTCGGAGTGAGCGGTCCGTGCTCGCAGGCAGCCGCTGGCGTTCTTCACCTCCTTCCCTGGGAGCGGTGCGGTGGTAGGACGCTATCAGATCGCCATTTTTCTTCTTTTCTTAATTTATTATATACTTTGACTGAACACGGATCATTTCATCATAATATAAGATTATAATACACTGTAATATAAGATTACAGTTTTTGAAGAAAGTACCTTTTAATTCCATTATTGATTAGAGATCAGCAAAGACTATCGTAAAGAGAATAAAATTCTTTCAAGTGATGGGAATCAGGAGAAAGGTTCTTGCAACTGATAACACTTAATAAAAATGCTTGATTCCTATAACGTTATTTAATAAGATTCCCAATAAGATTTTTCATATATTTTCATAGACCATGGAGAACTCTCAGTGTGACAAAGAGTGCTGAACACATCTAAAAAAGATGGAAGGAAGGACTAGATTATGGCAGAACCCCTGTCATAGTGAGGGAATGAACAGATGAAAAAGTCTTTAAGGTAGTAACCCAATGAAATACACATGTGCGTGCGCGTGCACACACACACACACACACTTAAAAAGTATGAGCTAGTGTGGTTTCTCTTTATAAAGGTCAATGTCTTAACGTCATGAGTGATATTTTTTACTTAAATTCTAATTGGAAATAGTCCTATAATTATTTAAACTCCTAAAAACATTTTTTCCTTTCTTCATAAATATGCACAATGGCTATATTAATTTATTCATTTGTAGAAAAATATTATTGAATTAATAAAACATTTTGTTAAGAAATGCATTTGTAACCTTGAACCTTCTAGCAAAGTCATTTCTGTATATTCCAAGAAAAATTTATTCAGAAAATTCATTTACTACAATGTATACCTTGTGGCTGGGTGTGGTGGCTCACAACTGTAATCCCTGCACTGTGGGAGGCTGAGGCGAAAGGATCACTTAAAGTCAGGAGTTGGAAACTAGCCCAGGCAACATAGAGAGAACCTGTCTCTATGAAAAATTTCAAAATCCCTGAGTGTGGTGATTCGCACCTGTAGTCCCAGATACTCTCTGGGAGGTTGAGGTGGGAGGATCGCCTGAGCCCAGGAGTTGGATGCTTCAGTGAGCTATGATTATACCATTGCACTCCAGGCTGCGTGACAGAGCAAGACTGCATCTCTTAAATAAATAGAAGGGCATAGCTTCTTATAGCTTCTTACTTACAGAATATAAAATGTTTATAATAATAATTATGAAAGGTAAAAAATACAATAGATTTTTCTTCATACATTGTCTTTTACAGTGATGTAAACAACTTAAATGTGATTTTCTGATAAAACCAAGTTAGGTCAGATAAAATATTTCTACATGAGATAATTATTTTCCAATTATCCATTACTAACTAAATACTAATTATTCAGAGTAAGACCATTCATTTATTCAATATACATTTATTGTGTTGTTTTCTAAGTACTAGTCCGTATACTGGGTCCTGGGGGACATTGACTAAGCTCTTGCCTCTGCCTTTAAAACATTCAGTGTTTAGAATATAATTTGCGAATTACCTATGACTTTTAACAAGTTCTGCACATTTTCTTTCTTTTCCCTTCGTTACCCTTTCCATGATTGTCATGCCTTCTCTCAGAAGAGACACAGAGAAAGATAAGTATTGATGTGTCAGGATATTAATCACCTAAGTTATATCATCTGTTACCAGCTGTATCACTCCTGTGAGATGAATATTTGTAAATGGAGACAGTATTTTGTGTTGATTTGTCCATGAAATGTTGAAAAAGAGAGAGTGGGTAAAAACAGGAGAAGAACTTAACCACAAGAAGTAAAAACAACTGGTTCTAGTTCAAAGCAAGAGAGAAACAAAAGCAGCAAGAAAAACAAAAACAAAAGTGCTGGGAGAGAAAAGAAAGGATTGACTTTAACAAAAGATTTTATATATATATAAGTATAAATATATATACACACACATATATACATGCAAACATATAAACATATATACACTATATTTACACACACATATTGTATATCTTGCAGCAACTTGTTCTTACAAGATGACTGTTGTCTAGAGGTTAGATTATTTAGACTAATTTGAAAGGCTTGGGAAATGGAAAATGAGAGTACTTAAAAGGTTTCAGAAATGTTTTTGTACTTGTGCACTTACATCTAAAATAAGGATGTAATTATTGCACTCAGTAGAGGTAGAAAGCAGAACAAGGACTAAAAAGAGTTTTTATTTTAAGGCCATATATATAAATTTATTTTTCTGTTAAATGATATTTTATGATTCAATTTTTATCATCTGTTATCTTAATTTGACCTCTGGATTGACTAATGTTGCTACATGTTATTATTCTATTTAAAATCTAAATCTGTTTATTATGACATGGTGAATATACACAAGCAAAAATGCTTATTTCAAAGGTATCATAGTTATATGTCCTCAAATTCACTTTTTTAATAAAATAAGGTATTTAGTTCATTTTTTAATATCATATTTCTTAAAATGTGCACGTCACAATTTGGCCAATGTAATTCATTAGGAACAGGTAACGGTGACAATACTCCCTCGTACACACTATTGATGAGAAAACAGTTTCATTAGTGAATTAAGAAGGTAGATTAATGAAACATAAATGACAATGTGAGCAAGAAACCTCTAATAATTCTCAGTGAAAACTATTTAATTACTTTTGGCAATACTTTTAAAAAGGTATGACACATTACAGATAAAATGTTTAATTTTCCTACATCACAGTGTGGCAGATCCTCCTAGTTGACATCTAGGTCTGTTTTCTCTTCCAAAGCACTCAGCTAGACTACATTTCCCGGCTTCCTCAGCACTTGGATGTTGCTCTGCACCTTGTTCCAATCAATGAAATGTGAGTGACTGTGATACGGATCACGTCCAAGACAATGCTTTTTACAAGCACATTATACTATGATTTTTTCCTACCACTTCTAGTAAGAAATTGCCAAGTGATCATGAGGCTTTGTGGCAGCAGAATCAAAGATGAAGTTTCCTGGATCCATGGGTATTTAAGTAGTAGAAAGCTGTCCTCAAATCAGGAACAACTACTCTTAAAACACTGTAAGCAAGAAATACATTTCTATTGTTCTTGAGTCATTATAAACACAGGGTTTATTGGTGACAGTAGCTAGAGTGTCTAGCATGATAGGGCTACAACTTCATGGTTTAACTATTAGTTATTTTTTGAAAAGTAGTGTATCAAGAAATCAGAAAAACTACATCAAATACGCATTCTAATTTTAATCTAATTCAACCAGGGGTGGGGAACCTGCAGCCTCAAGGACACACGTGGCCCTCCAGATCCCCTAGTGCGGCCCCTAGACCAAATCCAAACTTTTGTAAAATTTGGATTCAGTCAAAAGGCCACACTCAAGGATCCTGGAAGTCCACCTGTGGTCCTGGGGCCACAGTGTCCTGCCAAGCACAATGTGACATATAAGTTGAAATATATGAAATGACCATTTATTGTAGATCAACTTGGTTGAATATTGGCAATTTCATATAGCCCAAACTTACATTTACAATATCATATAAAGTACATTTTGATACTCATATGGAAAGCAAGTATCAAATTGCAATGTAAACTTTCCAAATTGTAGAGTACAAATAAATATCAGTTGGGCTTTCAAAAGTTTTTATTCTTGAAGCTCTAATATAGGATTTCTATTCTTTAAAACAATTTGCCATTATTTCCAACTAGAAAATCACTGCTTAACTATATAAAAATATGTTTATGGAAGCTTAGACTTTTCTCTGAGAAAAGTAGCATTCTACAACTTCATAAACAGTGTCATACCCAGTCAAAATGGAATCTTCCATCAATTATAATTCACCATAGTATCTCAGTTGAGGTGGATTTTTTTCCTCATCACAGGAACAATTCTTCCCTTCTCTTGACGCTATCTCCTCTTCTTTGAATTGGTATCTTAACAATTACAAAGGAAATGCATTCCCTTTCATACAGATTGGATTTCCTATTTGCTTCACTCAGTCATAATTTCAGGCCTATATCTTCAAATTTTATCCTAATTTTTCTCCTATTTGGAAACACTACTTCTCCTAACCCATCCTTACACAAATAACTTACAATTATTTAATTTTAAAACCCCTGCATATATATACTGATTATCATTCTGTCTTTTACATAGATAAATAAGTAGTTTAAGAGAAGGAAGCACACCTAAATATAAAGGTGTTCCTAGGGAGAAGTATGTAGTACAGTGATTAAAAGTGCAATCTAAAGGCAGATGACTGACCTGGAATTCTGGTTGTATCTTTTTATTGTCTGTGTGACCTTGGGTAGGTAATTTAAACTTATCAATAAAATAAAAGTAATATTTAAATAACCTAATTCCTATAAAACTTTTAGAACAGTGCTCTTCAAATAGTAAATACCTAATGAGTGTAAATGATTTTATTGTTATTACACTGGTAGATATGTTATGGCAGTGAAATACCATCTGATAATTTGTAGAACTATTGGTCTTTTTACTTAATTACCATGAAGTAAAACAATATTTGCTTCAATTCATCCAAACACAACCTTTAACTTAAATAAAGAGAGGCATTTAGTTAAGGATATATTTTTTTAGGGTCTAAGTAAATTGAGTCAACAATCTAGTAGCCCTGCACTCTCAGGAAAGAAAGTGCTTAAACTCCAGTAAGAGAGGTTTAAGTTTGATAGTTTAGTGACCTGAAAGAACTCTCCTTCCTTATTCCATTAAGCCTTGCTAAAACAAATCCATCAGCTGTTGGTCACCAATAGGATTCTCAAATATACTGAGTAACATCCCTCCTTTCCCCAATCTCTCTTATCATTCCAATTGCAATTCACTCTTGTTTACACAAATGTGCCTGTAAATACATCTTTATAGATGTGGTACTCCTTTTGTTTACCAATCTATTTACTCTTCAGTGGCTTTTGCAAATTCACCCAGAGTTTAGGATGGTAACTCTGAACAGGTATATCCTCAATATGTTTTGTAGATTGAATATTGACTTAAAAGTTTTCTTTTTATTCTTTTTTATTGTAATTATTTCACATTAGAAAGGTTTTATGTATGAACATTTGGTGCATAATATATATATATATATATATATATATATACAGTAAAAACACACATAGAATCATTTTAAGCTAAGAAATTAAATTTTGGATTGGTTTAATTGTTATTAAAAATCAGCATTCTTCCTTTTCTTCTTTGTATTAATATTATTAGTGTGTCATAATGATTAAATATAATTTCACTACTCATTCCTTCTGAAGTGCTTGTGGACACACTTTATAATAATATTTATTATAGAAACATTGTATTTAGTGCAGACATCATTTTCATAAGGCCAAAATGATATTAAACCTTCTTGAAGAAAAAGGGAGGTATAGCTAAGCCCTCTGTTTAGTAACTAAAAGCTTATGACTTAGAGTTTGACAAACCTGGGTTGAATCCTAGAATTCCCACTATAAGCCTTTGGCAAGTTTACTCAACTGTAAATTAGGGACAATAATATCAACCCTTTTGGCTTTTCATACGGATTGCATGAAATACATTGGCTTAAAATGAAAATCTGACATTAATATTGTATTTGAAGAAGAGTAATAAAGTACATGACCAGCTTTAGGAATGCACTATGCTCAGTTTAGCATATTGGTTTGTTTTTGATGAATTGTTTCAGTTGTCATATTGGCACTAAGGCTGCTGTTTTCCTTTCCCCATTAGTACAGAGCTTTTTCCTTTTATATCATGGCGTCCCACTGTGGCTAGGTCATTATTTAACCATGACCAAAGTTTGAAAATTATTAGCATATAGGACTCGGGCCACCACATTTTGCTTTAGCCATTAAGAGTGGTTTGCTGATGCTAATGTATGGTACCCTGTGGTGATGTGTTTTCCCCTCACTCTTTGACTTTCTCTTTTGTAACATTTCACATGTGAAACTGGAGTGATTAATTTTTTATGCAGTTGTTCTTATGTGCAGCATGATATGGTGGGTTCCAGTCAACTCTCCAGTAGCTCTGCTGCCACTGAAAAGTAACTAATAGCTGGAGCTGGGCCTCTCGTGGCTCTGGGAGGTCTTTTGAAAAAAAGAAACAGACAGTATCTTGTCACATCATAAATTTATAAGGAGTTAATTATAGGTTTTCCCTTGTGTCTTAAACACATTCAGAGTCCCATATCACAAGGAATGATTCTTGTTTAATTAACAATGGCTTGTAAAAATTTGCTGCTCAAAGTGTATTTTAATGTCAGGCAGATTATCAGTACAAATGGAAAACTGTACCTAGAAAATGTCCAAAGAACATAAACTTGCACAAAACTGTGTGCATATATTTTGCTCTTAATTATTTGTGGAGAGATATACATAATTTAATTTTAAAACTTTTTAAAACTGTCATTATAAGTATTTATGACTTTTTAAAACTCTTTAAACTATAAAACTAAATATTGATTTATTATACTATTTGGAATTTGCATTTTCTAGTCAGTATACTCTATCCATATATTTGTTGCTGTTTCAAATTATTTTTTAAATAATCATGTACAAGTATGCTGCTAGAAGACTATTGATCAATTTTATAGACTTAAGAAATGTTGTATTAGAATATGTCTTAATTCTAATAAGAGATATTATCAATTATTATATATTTTTTGGGGAAGGGAACATGATAAAAGTCAAATTCCAACATGGTTGAGGGGAGAATGAATTTAAAAAATCAGTTTAGATTAATCTGCAAGAAATTTCAAAGGACTCTTTGATTATTCCCTTTAGATGACTTATTAGAGCTAATGTATAATGGATAATTCATTTAAGTGCTCTTATTAGAAGCTCTGAAGCTGTTTATAGTGATTTCAATAGATTATAGCTCTTGTACTGAAAAGTAAATAATCAAAATTATAATAAGTATTAATAACTATGAAGTATCATGATGTCATTAGATGATTCAGAGGAATATTTTTCAGCATCTTACCACTGATTATTCATATTCATGTATAAGTTTATATGAGTAGGCCTCTACTGGAAGATTATAATTTATACACTAGTACAAGAGTAGATTATAACCTAACTTGCATTTTAATTTTGTTACTCAAATATTTCCTGGGGAAAAATACAAAGTCTAGAAAAATTCTAATCTGTTATAAACCAATTCTTAAAAGATAGATAGGATTGTTAAGAATAACAGAAGCTTTTTGTTGTTGTTTTTTTAAACCCCTCAGTCATAATATGAAATATTTTTCACTTAGTGTACAGTTATATTAATGAGAGGACAATAATTTTTTTCTGTCATTCAGGCTCTCCGTTAAGCTCACTGAGCAAAATACGTGCCTATATTTGGACATGGCAAACCTAGAACAACTCCTCATTTTGAAGTACACTCATTCTTATTTATATTTTTCTACTACATCTCAACCTTCTTTGTGGTTCAGGTACAGGCATGTGACTTAGGCTGTAACACGTCCACACTAGACTGCTTATCAAAAAAACAAAGCAAGAAGCAGATGCTGTGTGAAATTTCTTTCCTGGCAATGTTGGGGGAAACATCAATTTTCAGAAACAGTGGCAGGGGCCAGATGTCCAGGGAGACACATGATGTCTCTGCTAAGAAACATGAGTAGTGACGACTTAGCTACATTCTAGGTGTGGTTTGGACATTGATGCTGGCTGTGTAAGGGCCAAACTTGACTCTCTATCTCCTAGAAATTTAGCAAGCTACCAAATACTCTTTAATAAATTCTTTTTTTTTTTTTTTTTTTGCTTAAATTGGCAAGATTAGATTCTGGTGGAAACCAAGAAGTTTGTATAAAAATTAGTATCATCATCTAAAAGTGGGCAATTAGCTATATGGTATAACTATTATAGTTGTTGTATTATAGAATAGCACCATCCTTGAAAGTACCCCCTTAGGAAGTAACCAAAGTTCTTTCATTATATCTGCATTCTTTCCAGGTTGAAAATTGCTCCTTACAAAGCATCTTCGATGAGGTTATCACAAATTGTACTGCTACATCTTAGTATGGATTTATTATGATTGGTGGTGACTTGTTTTCATAGACCAGGCTAGAGAGGCCATGAGAACAGAGGAAACCTGGTGGAAGATGTCAGCATGGCTGGTTTCTAGTAAGAGTTGTCTTTCTGGCTTGTGGACAGCCCCTTTCTCTCCGTGTCTCTGGTGTCTCTTCCTCTTCTTATAAGGGAATCAGCCCTATCACATTAGGGTGCTACTCTTATGACCTCATTTAACCTTCACCACCTCCTCACAGGCCTTATGTCCAAATACAGTCACATCAAGAATTAGGACTTAATCATATGAATTTTGGGGGGACACAAGCATTCAGTCCATAGCATTCCCCGTGCCCCCCGAATTCATATCCTTCTCATATGCAAATACATTCATCCATCCCGACAGCTCCCAAATTCTTAACTCTTTCCAGCATCAACTCTAAAGCATCAAGTCCAAAGTCACATCTAAATATCATTTAAATCAGATATGGGTGGGCGAGACTTGAGGTACAATTCATCCTGAGGCAAAATTCCTCTCCAGCTGTAAATCTATGAAACCAGACAAGTTAGGTGCTTCCAAAATACAATGGTGAAATAAGCATAGGATAGATGTTCCTGTTCCAAAAGTGAGAATGGTGACAAAAGAAGGTGTGATAAGTCTGAAGGAAGTCCCAAACTTAGCCAAGCAAATTCCATTAGCTCTTAAGGCTCAAGAAAAATCCTCTGTGGCTTAACGCTCTGTCCTCCTGGCCCACGGGGCTGTCCTGTCATCCCCTCCCCCAATCACTTGGTGGGTACGCCCCTTCCCCAGGTCTCTGTGAGAGCTTCAACCTCTGAAACCAAACACCTATTCCTGGGCTTGTCATGGGAGTGGCAGCCCTGATGATCTTTGAATTGCTTTTGGATACTTCTTCCCTTTTCTTGAAGAAGAATACATCTTAGCAGCCTTCTTTCATTAAGTACTGTTTTGTCTGTTTCCTTTAGTCCCAGCTGGCAGTGTTTCTGTTGGTATAATCCCATCTGCATTACTGGTTTCTGCATAGGGGGTTGATTAAATACATGATCTACACACATAGTAATGTCCTTATCAAACTTTTGTGTTCTTTTCAAAACAAGCTTTCTTGTTTTTTGCAATACAGATAGGCTAAAAATTTTCCATTTCTTCAAGTTTTGGTTCCATTTTTCCTAACAATTTCTTCTTCATCTTTCTTTTTCCATATGTTATACAATTAGTCAGGCTGCACCTTCAACATTTTGCGTGGAAGTCTCCCTTAGTTAGCATCCAATTTCATAATTCACTAGTTCTATCTTCTACAAAACACAACTAAACGATTTAGCCAAGTTATTTGCCACTTTAAGGATTGTCTTTCTTTCAGTTTCCAACACCCTGTTCTGCATTTTCATCTGGTATGTCATCAGAATGGCCTTTGATGTCCGTATTTGTACCAAAAGTCTGTTCACAGCTATTTCTCCTTTTTTAACATGCACCTTAAAACTCTTCCAGCCTCTACCCATTACCCAGTTCCAAAGTCACTTCTACCCTTTTAGGTACTTATTACAGCAGCACCCCACTTCTTAGTACCAAAATTTGTCATAGGATTCTTCTGAGGAAGAGAAAAAATAGTGTTTATTATAAGAAATTATCTCACCTGATTAGTGAAGCTATCATATCTACAGTCAGAGGCACATATTAGAGAGGCATAAGAGAGCCAATCATGTAGTTTCAGTCCAAATCCGAAGGTCTGAGAATCAGAGGAACTGATGGTGTAATTCCAATTCAAATTTTGGCAGGCTCAAGACCCAGAAAAAGCCAATGTTTCAGTTTGAGTCTAAAGGCAAGAAAAGACTGATGTATCAACTGGAGTCAGGCAGGAAGAGTTCCTTCTTACCCTCTCAGGAAGGTCAGCGTTGTTGATCTATTAAAGCCCTCAACCAACTGGATGAGGTCCATTCACATTAGGGAAGGCAATCTGCTTTACTCAGTCGACTGATTCAGATGTTCATCTCATCCAGAAACACCTTCAAAAACACACATAGAATAATGCTTGGCCAAATGTCTGGACACTCTGTGGTCCAGTTAAGTTGACACATAAAATTAACCGTCACAGCTATTAAAAAGGTATTTTCCTTCTCACTTAAAATATATCCTATAATTCAGTCTGTTTGGGCCAACTTGCCTTATGCTACCATTCCTAAACCAATCACCACATATGGGTAGGTGGATTTACACATGCTGATTGGCAAATTTGGGTTATGTTTCTTCCATGAAGTTAGTCACAGCTGCTCAGGTGACTCATTTTGCTTCTTGGCAAGGTCTCTTGCTTTTTGACCAATACTTTTGAGCAGATGGTGGTGGGGCCACCCCAAAATTGATGGTAATATTTTTCCAGTGCATATTCAGAATTCAGGGCATTTTTTCCAGAAAGAGGAGTTGCGGGCAAAGAACACAATATGTTTTCCCAAACTGAAAGATGATTATTTGAAATTTGTATTATAATTGTTGTATTAACTCACAAGATGCCTGAGTCAACATTCTATATATTATAGAGGAATTTCCATTGGCACTAATCAAAAATTGTCTCAGCTAATCTAAGAACAAATGGCCTCTTGAGTTATAATAACTTATGGCTCCAAGAATATGTTTCCTTCCCTCATTATAATGGTTCTTCTTTCAGGACATAAAAGCTTTCACTGTCATTTAAAAAAGAACAACACAAATAACTGCCTAAATCTTTGGGTATGTATATAAGAAAATATCTCTGTGGGTCAGGAGTTCTATGGCTTTTCTCTGACTCAACATTCTTGTTTGATATGGCCTACTCTCCTTCGTAAAAGTGGCTTTTCTATATTCCTTTTGTGTGTATGAAGAAATGTGGCAGGAAAGCATTTCCTCCCACACTAC
The DNA here is from genome assembly GCA_023783475.1 of Daubentonia madagascariensis. Classification (NCBI taxonomy): domain Eukaryota; kingdom Metazoa; phylum Chordata; class Mammalia; order Primates; family Daubentoniidae; genus Daubentonia; species Daubentonia madagascariensis. The sequence continues at coordinate 13,011,549 of JAKFHU010001684.1, read as the reverse complement.
ATCACTACTCTAATTCAAACATGCCCCAAATGTTGTAAGTTCATAACCAGGGGTTTTGGTAACTACAGATTTTACTGTTTTTATCACACATTCTTACACATGAATCTTTTTAAAGTTGATTAAAAAGTTGAGGTTGAATTTTTCTGTTATATTTCATATCCATGTTAATTATTTGTACATTGGTCAGGCAGTTTATTTACTAAAGTTTCCTGAAAGATTTTCCTCTGAAGAGAATAAAAGTTGTGATGGATGGAAAGGATGCCTGTGTGATTAATTATCTGCAGCAGAAGCTCTTGGTGCCCCATCCATATTGCCTCGGGTTTTGCCATGGTAGTGCTCACAGGACTCTCAGCTACCGATGTCTGCATCTCATTATCATGAAGCTTTCTGTGGTGGAAGAAACGCACTCTGCTTTGAACATGGCCAGCAGGACCTGCCTTCCCTTCCTCACCCCCAGCAATTTCCGTCCCCCTCACCTCCAGCAGCCTCAGCCAATTACTGACAGGAGTTGGTTCCAATTCCCTCCCTTTTGGAGTATGGAATCTAACTCTGAGACTACAGTTTTCCTCTAGTATCTAGAATTTGCCGTTAGGTATGACTTCTAGTTACCTACTAGGGTAGCTTGTGTTATAACACACATTTCATTGTCTCCCTTTCTGGGGTGGATTTAATAATGTTACCCTAAATTTCACGGCCACCCAGAAACTCAGAACGTGACCTTGTTTGTACATAGAGTTTTGCAGATGTAATTAGATAAGTATCTTGAGATACTGGTTTATGGTGGACCTTAAAAATCCAACCAGAGTATTCTTCCAAGAGTCAGGAATGGAAGAAAAGAGACACAGACGGAAGAAAGCCCCGTGAAAAAGGAGAGACTGTGGTTATGCTGCCACAAACCAAGAAATGTCAGGAGTTAGCAGAACCTGAAAGGGGCAGGGAAGGATTTTCTGCTAGCCTTTGGTATGAGCATGGCCCTGCCAACACCTTGATTTCAGACTTCTGGCATTCAGAGCTGTGAGAAAATAAGTTTGTGATGTTTTAAGTCACCAAATTTGAAGCAATTGCTTGTAACATCCCTAGGAAACTAATATACTTCTCATCCTTGCTTCAGTTCCCTACTCCTCTATGGAAGTTTCCTGGAAACACCCACAAAATAAGCCACTTGCACACAAATCATTGAATCAGGGTCTTTTTCTGGGGTCACGCAAATGAAGCCACTGACCTAACTCTTGTAGTAAGTGGTGATTTTATGAATTCCAATCTCTCCTCCTCCAATTTACAGGGAATGAGATATAGAATGGCGAATATGCCTTTTACACATCTGCACGCACTTTCTGGCATCTATATGTTCTCTGGGTGATCTACAGGGTTGTCATCTTCAGGGGCATATTCAAGAGATTTTAAACAGCACTCTCCACACTTTCCCTCATATTTCTAAAAGCCAGACAGAAAGACATTCACGGCAGTTATGCCTCAGTTTTTGGCAGTAGTACAATCTGCCTGAGCCAAGTTTTCTGCTCTCAGCGTTTGTTTTAGAATAATAATTATTGTCGACTTGACAAAGATCCAGGAGAGAGATCCATAGACTGACATCCATGGGTGGGCACACAAGAAAAATTTCTTCTTAATCTCTGCTATGAAACACTCTTCTAAATGATGCGTAATTTTATTTTTTAACATTTATTCATTTTATAAGTAATTGTATAATATTTTGAGGTGTTTAAATACTCAAGATACAAATTTTTAAGAGTAACTAATTTTCTTCCTTTATGGTTGTTTATATGCATTAAAGTAAATGCTCATTCACTATAGCCAGGCGAGTATATCCTCAGTTTTAAGTTTTTAATGTTTTGTTAATATGTTTTAGTAACACAAATTAATAAAGATTTTTACTGTGGAAGCTTAAGAGATAATAGAAATATAAAATCTAATTTAGGGCTTTCTATAAAAAATATATAGGTGAGTAAGTTTAAATAGCAGTCGAGTTTCAGACTGTTAGCTCATGAAACTTTCATTATGGAATCCCAAGTGTTTTCCTTTAGTACTGAGTGGTGCCGTCAGATATTCGCCAATTCAGTTGCTATCACGGGGTCCTTTGTAAGCATATCCATTTGGCTTCTGAGGGGAAGAGTTCTCATCCTTGCTTCAGTTCCCTACTATTATTCCCTATTAATCCTTAGCAAGGATTAATTAGCTCACACATACCTTATCATGTAGCTCTAATTTTGGATAAAACATTGGCTTCCTAAAATGAGAAGAATTGATATCTAAACCTAGTAATTAGAGTACTTCATGACTTAGGTCCATGTTTCTAGAAAAATTCTTACATTCTCTTTGTTTCCTTGAAAATCTCCAGCTGTCTAAACCACCCACTGAAGTTTCCCATGGCCTATGGAGTAATGCTTCTTTCATGTTCTCATTGCTTGAATTTGGAATATTCTATTCTTTAATTTTAGATTAGGTGTTTTATCAGTTTTAGGAAAAAGCTACAGTTCTATAAAAAATTGTGTGTGTATATATATATTTGTTTTCAGAACTGTAGCTTCCATTCTCTCTCCATTATCATCTATTATCGATCTACCTTTCTGTCTTTAGAAACATATCTTATACATGCACACACACGATTTTAACCAATTTTAGTAGAAAATACTTTGGTTTCTGTGTCTAATGTAGGATTCTCAAAAATCTGTGGCATAATGGCAATAAAGGACACAAAACACTTTTAAGATAATCTTATTTTGAAGATTCTAAATTAATGCAAATCATATGACACAAATAAAACAATTAAATCCCCATGTGCCTATTTGATATGATTTATCAAATTTGAGATTTTGTGATGTATGGCATATTTTCTAGTTAACTATATTTCCTTTTTATTTTCTCTTTTTTAATTATCTCTTGTTTTAATAATAAAAGTTAAAAGTTCACAAGAATAAATGCATAGGATAGAGATAGATTGATTAGCCGAACATCTCAACTAGGGTTGGATTATTCTTGTATATTTTATACACAGAAATATAAATGGCAAATTAAGACATCAGTAAAATGCTAGAGAATTTCTTTCTTCTTATAGCCCTGCAAAATATTTGAATGTTTTAGATAATAATACTTAGATATAATTGTTGGCAATTAGAATTAAATCATGCCTTTTTATGTTAGATTAACATTCTTCATAAGAATCTCTAGTTGAAAGGTTAACTAGGGTTTTTAACCGGAGTGAAATTGAGTAAGAGTGTAAGTTATCCAGTTTGTTTTTGTTTTTAAGTTAGGCACACACAATTGTATTAGACTAAATCTTCAATTTGTAATACACCAAATACTTACTTCGTTTCATTTTCCTTAATTATTATATCTATTTCTTCACTCATTTATAGGCTAAACCTCTCTTCCATCTCAACCCCAGTACCCATTTAAAAAAATTTACATACATGATAATGTGTTACATAACTTCATGTCCTTCTTCCTATTTTTCTTTACAGATTATTCTATTTTTGAGTTCTTCCCATGATTGAAAATGTAGATTGGTTCATTATTTTCTGCTTTACTTTATTCCAACATTTGCTAATACCACATTTTACTTATCTAATTTTCAATTGAAAGACATTTAAGCTTACTCTTCCAAGTTTTTGCTATTTCAATCAATGCTAAAATGAATATCCCAGTATATGTCTCTTGTAGCTTTGCTAATGGTTTTCTAAGGCATATATGAAAATATAATTATTGGATAATTTAAAACATTTTGTAAATATGATCCAGAATGGCTGTGCAAATTTATGTTCCTATCACCAGTGCATGAGGACTTTAGTTCTTTCACAATATCACCATAAACTTATGTCATTAAGATTACATTCTTGATTTTCTGGTGTATATAAAATCAGTTCTCATTATTATATTAATATGTATTCCTGTAGTTTATATTAATGTTACAGTCCAGATTAATTAAAATTGACATATTTACAATGTTATCTTCCTATATATGTATTTTCTATCTTTACATGTTTTCTTAAAGATTTTGTTCATTTTTAGGAAACCAATTGAACAAGTTTATACTTTTTGTAGCTGTGGAAAGTTTTGTTTTAAATATAAATAGAAAATTGTTATGCAAATTTCTGCCTTTCATTATATACGTGACTACTTTGCTAGACTCAGTATTTCTACTAAATTATGCCTTTTGTTATATTTTCTAGGTAAAATTATAATGCTGTGTACCTTTTTGGTCTTATTGCATTGGCTAGATCCTCAATACTTTGTAGGAAACTGGTAATCAGCTGATACACTCCAGTGAGACTGTGCTGCATCAGATATAGTTATTTGGTATTGAATTTGGACAAGTTTTTAAAGGTTTTGAATGTTACTCCTGAAGAATGTAAATACTTATTTTGTTCCCAACTATAAGTAGAATTCTTCTAAGTTTTTCCATTATGTAAAATTGCATACTTTGTAAGTTTTATGTAGATAACATTTATCAGATTGAGAAAGTATGGTTCATATTTTACTCCTAAGATTTTCACTTTAATAAATAGCTGTTGAACAATGTCAAACACTTTGTATGAATCTGTCTTTTTGTTTTATTTTCTTTGTGTGGCATGTTACAGGGATACATTTTCTGATGATAAACTATCCATTTATTTCTGGGAAAAACACTTTTTAGCTATGATTTATAATTTTAATACAACATTGGAATCATTTAGCTAATACTTTAATTAGAAACTTGGCTCAATAATTTTGAGGTATGTCCCATCTATGCCTATTTTTGTTAAGAGTTCTTATCATAAAAGAGGGCTGAATTTTGTCAAATACCTTTTCTGCATCTATTGGGAAGGTCATACAGTCTTTGTTTTTGCTTTTATTTACATGCTGAATTGCATTTATAGATTTGTGTATCTTGAACCATCCTTGCATCTCTGGGATGAAGCCCACCTGTCATGATGAATTATTTTTTTGATGTGCAGTTGAATTTGGTTTGCTAAGATTTTATTGAGAAATTTTGCAACTATATTCATAAGGGATATTGATCTGTAGTTTTCTTCTTTTTTGTTGTGTCCTTTCTTGGCTTCAGTATCAAGGTGATATTGGCTTCATAGAATGAGTTAGAGACGATTCCATTCTCCCCAATATTGTGGAATAATTTCTGCCGTATGGGTACCAGTTCTTCTTTGTACATTTGGTAAAATTCGGGTGTGAACCCGTTTGGTCTGGGACTTTTTTTTATTGGAAGATTTTTTGTTGCTGCTTCAATTTTGGTGCTTGATATTGGTCTGTTCAGGAATTCTATTTCTTCCTGATTGAGCCTAGGGAGCTTGTGTTTCTAAGAATTTATCTATTTCCTCCACGTTTGCAAGTTCTTGGCAATAGAGATTTTTATAATATTCAAAGATAAGTTTTGTATTTTCATGATATCAGTTGTGACTTCTGCTTTTTCATTTCTAATTGAGCTTATTAAAGTCCTTTCCTTTCTGCTTCTAGTCAATCTAGAAAGAGGCCTGTCAATTTTGCTTATCTTTTCAAAGAACCAACTTTTTGTTTAGTTAATCTTCTGTATACTTTTTTTGTTCTCAATATCATTTAGTTCTGCTCTAATCTTGGTTATTTCTTTTCTTCTGCTGGGTTTAGGATTGGTTTGCTCTTCCTTTTCCAGCTCCTTGAGACGATATATTAGTTTGTTGATTTGTGATCTTTCTGTCTTTTGGATGTGGGTAGTTAATTGTGCAAAGTCTCAGGATACAAAATCAATGCACACAAATCAGTCACTTTCAAATACGCCAATAACAGTCAAACTGAGAACCAAATCTAGGATTCAATACCTTTCACAATAGCGTCAAAGGAAACAAAATATTTAGGAATATACTTAACTAAGGAGGTGAGAGACCTATATAGGGAGAACTATGAAACACTGAGAAAAGAAATTCTGGAGGATATAAACAAATGGAAAACCATACCGTGCTCAAGGATTGGCAGACTCAACATTGTTAAAATGTCTATAATACCCAAAGTGATCTGCAGATTCAAAGCAATCCTTATTAAAATACCAACTTCATTTTTTGCAGATCTAGAAAAAATAATTCTATGCTTCATGTGGAACTAGAGAAGACCCCTATAGCCAAAGCAACCTTGAGCAAAAAGAACAAATTGGGAGGCATCAATCTACCAGACTTCAAGCTATAGGACATGGCTAAAGTAACCAAAATAGCATGGTATTGGCACAAGAACAGAGACATAGACAAATGGAACAGGACTGAGAACCCAGATATAAAACCATCCTCATACTATCATCTGTGACAAAGAAGACAAAAACATACACTGGGGAAAAGAATCCCTATTCAATAAATGGTGCTGGGAAAATTGGATAGCCACATGTTGAACACTAAAACAGGATCTGCACCTCTTACTACTCAAAAAATCAACTCACAATCGATAACAGGCTTAAACCTAAGGCATGAAGCCATAAAAATTCTAGAACAGAATGTTGGAAAAACTCTTACAGACATTAACCTAAGGAAAAAATTTATGAAGACTACCCCAAAAGCAATCATAGCAACAGGAAAAATAAATAAATGGGACCTGCTCAAATTAAAAAGCTCTGCATAGCCAAGGAAACTATCATTAGAGCGAACAGATAACCTACAGAATAAGAGAAAATATTTGCATGCTACACATCTGATAAGGGGCTGATGACTAGAATCTTAGGAAAATGAACAAGAAAAAATCAAACAACCCCATTAAAAAGTGGGCAAAGGACATGAACAGAAACTTGTCAGAAGAAGACAGACTAATGGGCAGCAAACATATTAAAAATTGCTTGACATCTCTAATCATTGGGGAAATGCAAATCAAAACGACACTGAGATCTTATTTAACTCAAGTGAGATTCGCTTTTATCAAAAAGTCCCTAATGTTGGCATGGATGCAGAGAGATAGGAACAACTCATACACTGCTGGTGTGACTGCAAATTAGTACAATCTCTATGGAAAGTAATGTGGAGATACCTCAAAGAACTAAAAGTAGACTTACCATTTGATCCAGCAATCCCACTACTGGGTATTTACCCAAAGGAAAAAAAGACATTCTATAATAAAGACATCTGCACTCGAATGTTTATAGCAGCACAATTCACAATTGCAAAGATGTGGAAACAATCCACGTGCCCATCAATCCATGAGTGGATTAATAAAATGTGGTATATGTATACCATGGAGTACTACTCAGCCATAAAAAAACAATGGTGAACTAATATCTCTTGTATTATACTGGATGGAGCTGGAGCCCATTCTCTGAAGCAAAGTATCACAAGAATGGAAGAACAAGCACCACATGTACTCACCATTAAATTGGCACTAATTGATCAACACTTATGTGCACATATGGAAGTAAAATTCATCAGAAATCAAGCAGGAGAGAGGGGGGTGAAGGGGATGGGTAAATTCACACCTAACGGGTGCAGTGCACATTGGCTGGAGGATGTGCGTGCTTATAGCTCTGACTCGGGCGGTGCAAAGGCAATTTACATAACCAAAGTGTTTGTACCCCTGTAATATTCTGAAATTAAAAAATAAAAAATAAATTTGGCTCAGCTTCATAGGTAAATTGACCTGTACTTTTTTATTCTTGCACTGTCCATATCAATTTTGGATCAAGATTATACCATTCTCATAAAATCATTTACTACTAACACTAATAAGAATAATTATTTGTGTACATTGGGTGCTTATCATGTAGTAGACATCTTCTATGCACTTCACTTGTACAAATTATGAAATTATAGCATAACCCAGGACATTTCATAATGAGACCACATATTTTCTGTTTCTTTTCAATTTTTAACCAATTATTTAGTACTTTATCACAATTACTATCATTGCCTTTTACTGTAGAAGACTTGTAATATCAGCTAACATTGACTACACACCTTAAATCTTCTAAGTCTTGTATATTTATTAATTTATTTATTCCTCACAACAATACTGAGAGGTAGATACTACAGTTAGCCCAAATTTATGTGAGGAAAATAGTGGATATATTGAAGTCACATAGCTAATAATAAGTGGCGGAAGGATTTGAACCCAGGCAGGTTCTAATCACTATGCTACACTGTGCCTCAAATGATAATGATCTCTAACAACTTATAAGTAAGTAAAATTTTCTGCTCTGAGAGAGTTTGATTAAACTTTATTATAATAATATTGGTTTGTGCTTTTGAAAAAAGTAAGACTATCACCAGTTTAATTTCTTTTATGATATTTCATCTGATCAAATATTGCTACAAGAATGTCTAGCAGGTTAAAACACTATTTTAGAATTTTGTTAAAATAGGTAAGTTGACTAATAACAGAAGCTATCCAAATAGCAGTTTTTAGGCATTGTATTTTAGATAAATTGTAGGTAGATAAAACATAAGTCATAAATCAAAACTATAAGAAATGATATAGGTTTATATGTTTTTGTTTATACCTAATACTCTTAAGATGTTTAATATTTGTTTATAGATTGAACAAAGAGCATTTAAAATAGTGCTCCCAGTTGTTAGTAATAGTACTATGCTATTAAAATAGTTTAGGTAATTATTTTTATTATTGTTATTATATTATTATAAAAGACTTTTTTTTCCCTCTCGCTGCCAACCTTGTTCTATTTATAAAATTATTTGGTCTAATAATTTATATTGATAGAACATTAAAAATACAATTTTTGGTGAAGAGATAGCATTTAAATCCCAGGTTTGGTGCTTTCCGTTCTTTTAAAAAATGTTACTCCACAAGTTTGATGATGATGATTTATTAAACAACACTGAAGATTTTCACAAGAAGGTTATGACAGTGAAAAATTATTTGAAGTGCTTCCATCTATTTTATCAATTTCATTAACCATTATCTCGTACTGAGTTATAAGATACTTGGTATCAGGCAGGATGTTTATTGACAACACTTGGCATTGTCCTTTTTTCTACTAGAACTGAAAAATCTGCACTTACTGGAGGGATGAGAAGAGGGTGGCAAGAATTAAGCAGAGCTAAGTAGGAAGAGTAAAATGATAAATTTTTCCTTAACTTGAGGTGGCTGTAAGGAAAAAAAAAAGAATAGGAGAGTGATTTATATGCTGCTCACATACCTTTTAGTAGTAATTAATGATTAAAATTTATGATCTGTATAGTTTTAATTAAAATTCTATTAAGTCTTCTGATATTGGAAACATGAATTAACTCTAAATGCTAATGTAAAGAAATGGAGCTCTCTCACATGTGCAATCCCAAGAGTGTTTAATTTTTTCTTCAAATCAAATCACTATCAATTTATCTCATATGTATTTTTACATTTTACATGTATATTTGGAAATTACTTAGAAAAATACAATTATGTAACCTGAAAAAACTACGTATAATCCCTATCTCATGAAATTTAATAAATGTTTAATGAATAAATAAATGGTTTATCAATGTTTATATTCTACAAATATTTTAAGAACACATTTGTGCATATATTTTCAGCAAACAAATATCCAAATCAATAAACATGTGAGGTAGGCTGAATAATGGCCTTCAAGGATGTTGACATCCTAATCCCTAAAACCTGTGACTGTCTCCTCATATAGCAAAAGGGACTTTGCAGATACCTTTATATTAAAGGTCTTCAGATAAAGAGATTATCCTAAATTATCCAGAAGAATCCCATGTAATCACAGGGTCCTTAGAAGAAGGAGGCAGTGTTTTAAATAGTAAAGCTCAGTAGCATTTCCACACCTTGCATGTTATATGATTTAAAGTTAAAATAAAATTTAGTGTTATAGTCCATGTAACAATGGAAGGTACAACAAACTCACAAATCATACTGTAGCCTTAGGATAAGAAACAAGACCTTGAGCAAAATAAAAGAAAATATTTTTTATAAAAGCAACTAAGAAATTTAGGGAAGTTATTGAAGAACAATACTCACTATTTGGACATTATATAATTACTGCTTTTTTCCATAAAATATTATATAATCTTATATTTGATGTCAAATGGAAAGTTTTAATTGTAATGTAGTTTTTTTTGTTTAAAAAATGGAAATATAATTGATATTTTAGCTCACAAGAAAACCTTAACATTTTTGGTTGCATGAATAAATATTAAGAAAATAAAGTCTATTTTTGTTTTTGTTTTTTGGTTTTTTTTTTTTTTTTTGAGACAGGGTCTCACTCTGTTACTCAGGCTGGAGTGCAGTGGTGTAATAATAACTCAGTGCAGCCTCGAACTCCTGGGCTCAAGCAATCCTCCTGCCTTAGCCTCCTGAGTAGCTAAGACTACAAGTGCGTCCCACCATGCCTGGATAATTTTTTTTGTAGAGACAGGATCTTTCTATGTTGCCCAGGATACATATGATTATAGGATTTGGTTGTGTCCATGCGCAGTAATTGACTTGTAGAAACAGGTTAATCATATGGTCACTGCTACTGATTTTGTGTTTATGGAAATCCATTGAGCGTGGTTTTATTTCTTTAGCAAATATACTCACTGGTGAATTTGTTGTATCTTTTTAAAACTTTGTATTAATTAGTTAACTTTTTATTGATACATAGTAGATGTACATATTTTGGGGGTAGACATGATAATTTGATATATTCATATAATATGTAAAGATAAAATCAGGGTAATTAGGATCTTTTGTGTTAAGTTTATTTTTCTCCTTCACTATAGCCATGCGGTATCTGTATCAAACGACTTTGTAAAAATCTAAACTGTTGTTTTTGGCCATTTCAACAATAATGAACATAGTTGTGTGATTATTCCATTATGGTGCCTAAGACACATTCCATGTATCATTTCATTTCATTTGCTGGCTAAAAGTGTAACAAAACAATTCATTATTACTTTTGTAAAAAAAAATAGAAGGATCAGTGGATCAGAGGGATGGAAGTAGATATGATGAGGGAAGCAGAGAGATATTTGTAGGTGTTAAGCTGCTGACTTATAAGATGGGGGAAACTGCCCCCCACTTGCTGTGGACCAAGGAATGCAAGGAATGCAGCTCTAGAACCTGGAAAGGCAAAGAAATATATTCCCCCCTAGAGGCTTTGGAGCTAACACAACCCTACCAACAATGTAGTTTTGGCCCATTAAAACCTATTTCATATTTCAGACCTCCAGAACTGTAAGATAATTTTTTGTTGTTGTTCTAAGCCACTAAATTTGTGGTAATATGTTACAGCAGCAACTAGGAAACTAATACAGCATATTATACATAATGAAAGATATACACACAATTATAATTTTATCAAAGCAACAGCTAGTGTAGACATATTTGCAAACACTTTTTTAGTTTCTCGCCTTCAATTCACGCCTCGATTCTCTGAAATCTCACATTTGTTCCTTCTCCTCAGTCCAGTTTTATGATTTGCAAGGTTCTGTGATAAATGTCTAAAATACAAATAAATATACTAAGCTATGATCCCTGTTTCATAGGACTAACAATGGGTTACAGGAAAAACACAACAAAGAAGTTAAGAACTGCTGCTCTGAAGTTGTTTGGTCCAATGCAGTACCTACTAGCCAGATGTTGGTACCAAATACTTGAAATTTGGCTAGTTTGGATCAAGATGTGCTATAAATATAAAATGAATACATACATGATTTCAAAGAATTGAGTAAGAAAAAAGAATATAAAACTTTTCAGTAATTTTTAAATTGATTATACATTGAAACAATAATTTTTTGGAGATAATGGGCTAAATAAAATATATTAATTAAATGGTGTTTCCTTGTTTCTTTTAATATTTTAATGTGGCTAAATATATTTGAAAATTATGTATGTGGTTCACTTATTCCTAAGGAAGAGTGCTAATATAGAGTACACCCTCTGAGAGTCTAGGGGCCTATTATGGGTTGAAGTGTGTCCTCTAATATTCACATGTTGAAATCCTAATCCCCAGTATATTAGAATGTGACCTTATTTAGAAATTGGGTACTATAGATGTGATAAATTAAGATGAGGTCACTTGGGTGGACCCTGCAATACTATGACTGGTGCCCTTAATAAAAAGAGACATTTGGACACAGAGATATACACACCAGGATAATACCATGTGAAGATGAAGTCAGACACTTCATCTACAAGTCAAAAAAGATAAATATTGCCAGAAAACCACCAGCAGCTGGAAGAAAGGCATGGAACAAATTCTTCCTCACTGAGCTGCAAATGAGCTAACCCTGACGACACTTTGATTTAGGACTTTTATCCTCCAGATCTGAGATAGTAACTTCTGCCATTTAAGCCACTGAATATGTGGTACTTTGCTATGGCATCTCTAGCATAGTAATACAAGGGCCCTTTATCAGAATAATGTTTTTAGTAATGCAAATAAAATGTATAGCATTATAAATAAAACCAATAATAAATACTGTTATTACAAAGATATCATGTAGATCATTTTGTAGTTTATAAGCTTGATAATTGGGCTTTCACACTTGTGTGTGAGACGCGCCTCCCTCAAACCTTGTTACTACGTCACTACATTACCAGTCTGTCATAAAAAAAAGATATGATGTAGTAATATATTTCTTCATTAACACATCAAATAAAAAGGCCTTATACAAGTTCTTACACCCTCTTCTGTCCTTATCTTTTCCAACACTATGTATGACTGATTCATTCCTGAAAGTGTTTTTTTATTTAGCTTTGTCATATTCTATTCTATTTCTCCATCTTCCTTCTGGTCCTCAAATATGGGTAATTTTAAGAGTTCTATCTTCAGGCCTTTTCTTTTACCCCTCTTAAATTCTATTTCATGAACTGTTTTCTGGTGATTCTCCAATCTAATAATGATTTATCTTGTGAAATTCAGAAAACTCTGTTAACTGGACATGTCTATGTATATTTCTCACAGGCATTTTAAGTTCAACTTTACTTCTATCTTAAAATAGTCAATTATACAAATATTTATCAGTTGTCAGGGGCAGAATCCAGTTAATTACACCACTCTACTTCACTTGCCACCTTCAATTGGTGCTATCAGTTTTACATCATAACTTTTCACATTTTAATACATACTCTTTTCTCCAGACATCACTTTAATTTAAACACTTTTTTTTTGTTTCCTACTTGGATTTTTGAAGGCATCTGCCTACAACATTCCCAAACTCCAAATTTAGACTCTTTGGAGAGTCATTGAGAAATGAAAATCTGATTAGTTCACTACCTTGCGTTCAAAAATTTACCATTTTCTTCATCCTCCAACCCTACTCTCATTACTTTTTGTTTAAAATACAGACTTCCCTAAGTACTACCCAAAACACAGGGAACTTGAACATCTACTGATCTTGACTCAGTGAAATATGTAGTTTGGGAAAAGAAAGGTTAAAAGTTCGGGAGACAGAAAATCGTTGATTCCTGGGAGGCCACCATGCACATACACAGTGGATTTGCAGCTGTGATCAGTTAATGGAGGTTAAAAAAACATTATTTGTGTAATTTAGAAATGATGCATCTAACTTCTAGGGAGTTAGTTTACTGGATGTATAAGAAAATGCCAAATGAACAACAACAACAAAAAAGAATCATTCAATCCCTGGGTCATTGCTATCTGTGACAGTATATAAAACGAAAGTGAGAGAGAAGGGACAGATGCCGACCCTGGTTCAAGTTGGATTCTGGCTGGCCCATGGAACGGTCCGTCGTCTCAGACCCTCTTCCAAAGGGAAATGTGATGCTGAAATAACAGATAGCAAAGGTTAGAATAATTCACAAAAGACTGGGAAAAATAATGGGGAAAAAGAAAGGAGAGAGTCAAGAGACTAGACCCAGCAGGGTTGAAATTATTAAATGGTTATTAAGAATTCAGATGCACAAATCAGACATGGATGGGGTCAAAACAAAGATCTTAATGCAATATTCTTAGAAGTTGGGTGGACTGACAGGAGCCTCTGTTGGTCTCCATCCTTAAAGAGCCTAAACAAATGTGCTTTGTTCAACCTAATTTTAGGGAAATTTATAAAACAAGAAGGCAAAGATGACATGAAAAAGCTGTCCTCAGATAACTTGAGACAGTGATCCCACGATCTAATCAATATAAGGATTGGTGAGAATGTCAGTGTCCCTCACTTCAGTGCCCAGCTGGGTACTCAAGGCCATATACACGCGAGTGGGGACAAGTGTCAGTTAGTATGTGGAAAAGAGATGTTTCCGGGAGTCCTTGTTGGGAATCTTATGCATAGTGGTTCCCAAACTTGTTGATTAAGTCCTAATGGGGCCTAGTGTTAGGTTGGGAGGATCTAAGAATGCAAGAGTTGTTAGTATTAAGGTGAAAATTGGATAAAATTGATATGTTTAAACAGACTTTATGTGAATGCTTGTCTTTATAACTGGATGTATTATGGGAAAGATATTATGCATGACTGAGAACATTTTCCCTACCTCGTATTATAAAACAGAAGACATGTAATACACATAATTGGACATGTTAAATGGGGACCAATATGATTGCTTGAGCCCACACAGGCTGATAATTTGAGAATGCCTATTGGACAAGACATGTTAGAATACCAGCATCTGCTGGGTTTTTCTGGACTTGGGGGGACACATAGTTCACATGTGAGAATTAATTGCTAAATTCTATGAATAAAACTACTTAAAAGGGGTCCTGGAGCTCTGAAACAGACAGGGGCTTACAGCAAAAGCCTGTGAACACCATGCAGAATTGACTGCTGAGATTTTGGATTAGACAATTTTCACTTGAGTAGCAATTACCAGCCTGCTCTCAGACATTAATTTAAACTTCTCTAAAGTGTATGTGTAAATGACATAAAATAATGTTTAAACCAGAAATATATACATATAATATTTTGGGTTATGTCAGAGAAACAGCCCAATGTGAAGGACAGTAATCAGAAGTATTCTATTAATATAATAAGGTAGAAATGGTTTTTGCAGGAACATGATAGCAGGGGATTGCAAAAAGGTAATCAATGTATTCACAAGCAGGTAGGCTCTTTTCCCCTACGGCCAACTTTGGAACCACCTGAGGATCTGCCCAATCCTATTACCATTTAGGTGGTGCTCTATATGCAGCTCTTGATTGACCATAAAAGGGCTTCTTGGTTTTTGGATGGCAATTCCAAGGTGAATGGACAG
Organism: Daubentonia madagascariensis; assembly: GCA_023783475.1. NCBI lineage: Eukaryota > Metazoa > Chordata > Mammalia > Primates > Daubentoniidae > Daubentonia > Daubentonia madagascariensis. The sequence continues at coordinate 12,996,450 of JAKFHU010001684.1, read as the reverse complement.
CATCTTGTTTGGAAGGCCACCACTCTGATTGAAGAAGGTAAAAACAGATTAGTTAGTGGGCTAAAATTGTATGCTGCTTGCCCCTATGCTTGAGTTTTTACTGACTCATGGGCAGTTAGTGGCCCATTGCTTGGCCAAATGGTCAGGAAGAAAGGAAATAGAAAACAGGCCTACTAAAGGGATGAATATATGGGGCATACTCCTGTAGAAATAGCTATGGGAATTTGAGGGGCAAATTAAAGTAGGACATGCAGATGCCCTTTGAAGGAACCCTAGATCAGGATCAAAGGTAACTGGAGCCAGTTAGTAGATATACTGATGTGCTTGCTAGAGGTGGCCCCCTGGGTCCTTCAAATAAGTGATCCTTGGGGATCTGCAGAGATAGGCTGTATCTAAACAAATTCCTCTTGTACTTTGTTCATTGTGTCAGTTGTTTCTTCCTAATGGCGGTTCATCTCATGATGTGATTATTAATAGAGATTTGTGGGGCTTTTTTTGTTTATTTTTGTTTTCTCCATATTAAATAAGTCTCATAGCATGTTGTATGAATGCCCCTAGAAAAGAGTTATTCATTTCCCTTTTCAGAAGCTCTGGGAATTCAACTAGTTTTAAGTTATTTTTTATGCTTATTACTCACAATGGCTATTCTTTCACTAGACAAGTAGTATAAATTTGGATTCTTCACATATATAAAATACAGATCTTTTTTGTTATGAAATTTTATGAAAATTCTTATGATATGTCTTGTGTGCTGAATTAAACTCCTACCCTCAACCCCCCAAAAAGGTATGTTGACTATCAACCTCCTGGTGCCTGTGAATGTGAACTTATTTGGAAATAGGGTTTTAAAAAATGTGACAAAGTTAATATGAGGTCATATTGATTATGGAGGTTCCTAAATTCAATGATTGGTGCCCTTATAAAAAGAGAGATTTGTATACACACAGACCTACACAAGGAAGAAAGCCATGTGAAAAAGTATGCACATATTAGAGTAATATAGCTACCAGCCAAGGGATGCCAAGTTATTCCAAAGGCAGCACCTTCAAACTCATCTTTCTACCTCTTTTATTTGTAATGCAAAATTTCTGGGTTTGAAACATAAGAGGTTTACTTTGGCTCAGTCCATGGTGTTGTTAAAAGCAGAAAGCTTCTTTTGAAAAGTTTCTGTTCAACATCTCTAATCATCAGGGAAATGCAAATCAAAACCACAATGAGATATCACTTAACTCCAGTGAGAATGGCTTTTATCAAAAAGTCCTAAAACAACAAATGTTGGCATGGATACAGAGAGATAGGAACACTCATACACTGCTGGTGGGACTGCAAATTAGTACAATCTCTGTGGAAAGTAATGTGGAGATACCTCAAAGAACTAAAAGTAGAACTACAATTTGATCCAGCAATCCTACTACTGGGTATTTACCCTAAGGAAAAAAAGACATTCTATAATAAAGACATCTGCACTCGAATGTTTATAGCAGCACAATTCACAATTGCAAAGATGTGGAAACAACCCAAGTGTCCATCAATACATGAATGGATTAATAGAATGTGGTGTATGTATGCCATGGATTACTACTCAGCCATAAAAAACAATGGTGAACTAATACCTCTTGTGGATGGAGCTGGAGCCCATTCTTCAAAATGAAGTATCACAAGAATGGAAAAACAAGCACCACATGTACTTACCATTAAATTGGCACTAATTGATCAACACTTATGTGCACATATGGAAGTAACATTCATCGGTATCAGAAAGATGGGAGGGGAGAGGAGGGGAAGGGTGTATTCACACCAAATGTGTGTGGTGTGCACTGTCTGGGGGATGGGCATGCTTGTAGCTCTGACTCAGGTGGAGCAAAGGCAATTTATGTAACCAAAGTGTTTGTACCCCTGTAATATTCTGAAATAAAAAAATAAATTAAATTAAATTTTAAAAGAAGAAGAAAGCTCTCATCTTTAACTCCTTTCCTGTAAATAACTTATGTTCCCTCTATAGAAAAGTATTGTTTACCAACATGCCATAATACTATTTTCCCATAACATCTGTGCTCTCTATTGTTATTCATTTTTCCATTCTTATTTCAACTTCTCTGTTCTTGAAGTAAGTCTCCTTTGAACCTGTCATGATGAAACAGGCATTTTATGTGCTTGTGTTTTTGAATATATCAGAAAAATCACAACAATATTAGCTTATCATGGTTCAGAGTATGTCTTTTCATTTTATATCCCAGGGCTTGGTACAAACTACATAGTCAATAATTTTTGGATGGGAAAACAGAGGACAATATTTTTGATGTGTCGTCTTTAATATTAGTAGTAGTTAAAAATTAGTAAAAGAATCCCATGACCTTTGATAGACTTTCATTCTTCTAAAGGAATAGAATTAAAATTTGTCCATCAAAATTGTTTGCAGAATTTTTAGCACAGAGGAAGTCTTTTGCTATATACCTTCTGAACAGTGTATATTCACTCATGCCAGTGTTATTTCATTCTTTGAACCTGATGCTACACTTGAAAAATATAAACCCACACTTACCATACTCCCCATAACAACCTAGCAAGGTAAATGAAATGGCCTCCATGGAAAATTTTCTAACCGTTCTCAGCACACAAAAAGAGCTCAGAATATGTTGAATAAATAAATGAGTAGGTGGATGAATAAAAAATAATGTATAAACTTTTACCATGAAAGCACTAATGAAATATGTTCTTGATATATTTTATGTTATCAGAATTCTTTGCCAGCTTCACTTTGTATGGAATTACAAGGCCATTTTCCAATAGTATCTAGAGCTCAATAGCTCTCCGGTGAATTGATAACTATTTTGTAGAGGCTCCTGGCTGCATTCTTCTCTCTCTCATCTACATCTCTGCCATTCTTTCAAATTTGGCTGCCTTCGGGAGAAATCAAGCTGAACTCATTCAGAAAACAAAGAAAGCTCTTTCCAAACCATGTGATAAGCTCTTTAAATGAAAGAGCTTTCCTTTGGCAGAGCTGAGACCTTTTCTGATGAATTAAATTATACAGCCCATTAGAATAGGAAATATATGTCATGCCAACTTCACTCAACGCATGGATCATGTATTTGGCCTCAGGTCTGAATTATATCTCTAATAGTTGCTTTTGGGTTGCTTCCGCACAGAAAATATTAATGTATTTCCAAACCTCAGAATGATACCACGTGTTCTTCTACAATATGTGTAAAATGGTATGGGCGTGCAGGAGATGGGGAATATAATTTTTTTTTGATGTGTGGCCATGAATAACCTAGTTGGTTTACTGAGATGACGTTTCACGTCCATGTCATCAGTTGTACTGAGAAGAGGAATGAATAAAGGTTATTATACAGGCTTCTTTCCCCACTCTTAGTGATCTTTCTTGATCAACCTACTCTATCAGTAGCCTTTGAAACGTAACAATCACCCCAGATTCTACCAATTAATCAGAATTTGCTAGGCCTCAAAAAAGTCTTTTTGTCATCTTTGCTGATATACATTAAACTCTGATGAAACATGCTAGAACCATATTAAAGAGTGACAGGCCAAGATTATTCAGCACATGACCATGAGAAGAAAATCCAGTGAGAACCTACTGTGTATCTACCTAAAGGAAAATAAATCATTTTATCAAAAAGACACCTGCACTCAAATGTTTATTACAACACAATTCACAATTGCAAAGATATGGAATCAACCCAAGTGTCCATTAATTCATGAGTGGATTAAAAAAATGTGGTACATGTATACCATGGAGTACTACTCAGCCATAAAAATTGATGAATTAATGCCTTTTGCAACAATTTGGATGGAATTGGAGATCATTATCCTAAGTGAAGTATCTAAAGAATGGAAAAACAAACACCACATGTACTCATTATTAAATTGGAACTAACCAATGAGCACACACACACACAGAGGGAAGTAAAACTCAGTAGAAATCAAGTGGGTGGGGGGGAGGAGAGGATGGGTGAAAACCTACCTAACGGGTATAAAGAACACTATTTGGGTGATAGGCACACTTATAGCCAAGATTCAAGCACTACAAAAGTGATCCTTGTAACCAAAAACATTTGTACCCCCTTAATATTTTGAAAAAAAAAACAGCAAGAAAGATGTATTTACTTGCCAATATGCCAGTTTAATTATATTCAACCATATCAACATACCTTGAAAATAAGTTGCATGCCTGTGTGTATGTGTACCTTCAGCCCTTCCCAACCGTGGGTTCTGCATTCATGGATTTAGCCAACCATGGATCAACATCATTAGTCGTCAGGGAAGTGTAAATCAAAACCACGATGAGATATCATCTCACCCCAATTAAAATGGCTTTATTTAAAAGATAGGCAATAACGAATGTTGGTGAGAATGTGGAGAAAGCTGTTGGTGGGAATGTAAATTAGTGGAACCACTACGGAGAACAGTATGGAGGGTCCTCAAAAAACTAAAAATGGGACTACCAGATGACCCAGCAATCCCACCGCTGGATATATATCCAAAAAATAATAAAATAAAAAAATGACAATATAACAATAAAAATAATACTATAAATACTGTATAAAACTATTTACATAGCATTTACATTGTATTAGATATAATCTAGAGACGATTTAAAGTATATGAGAGAATGTGCATAGATTATATGCAAATACTATGCCATTTTATATAAGGGACCTGAGCACCAGCAGTTTTGGTATCTGTGGGGGTCCTGGAACTAATCTCTCATAGATTTCAAGGGAAGACTGCGTTGTGTGTGTGTGTGTGTGTGTGTGTGTGTGTGTGTGTGTGTTTATGCTATTTTAGGAGTTATTAAGTCTTTGTACTATAAAAATATATTTGGTAAAGACATTTTAACAGTAGGAAAATCCATTTTTATTTTTTAATCATTTTGAATTTTTAGATAGAATAGATAAATATTTGATGAGTATTCATGGGACATGTATGTAAACTAATAACTTCTAAAACAAGTGACCTATGTTAAAAATATTTAATCTTGTCAAACTTTTATAGAAATATAAACAGTTTATGCTAAATAACTGAAAAGGAACACATAAACATACTCATAAAAAAAGCAAAATTAGATTAAATTAAAGGTAGAAATTACACACAACCTTTTATTAACACAATGGAAATTTGTATTAAATGGTTCATTGATATGAAATTATAAGTATTTGTGTATATAGCTCTCTAAATATGATTATCATACATAATGTTTTAAGAAAAAAGTAGAATCTCTTTTAAATAACGTCTTTGGGAACTGTTACTTGTCTTCTATGTTGAATCGTACTTTATTAATCTATAGCAAGTTTTTTCTTATAGGGAGTTATATTTCATTGGCAGTGTTGTTATATCATGTTTGATTAGGTATTAGTGGTTTAAGTCACCACGTGGACTACGAAACTGTTGTTCATAAGATAAATATTAACATCATTTATTTTCTATGGCATTTTTATATGAGCAACAGTGCTCCTGGCATAATTACAAGATGGTCTGGAACTGTTAATTCCACAAAATTCATCTGTGATTTCATTGGAATTCTGTGGATTATGAGGGTTACCAATTACTTTATGCAATGTAATGAGTGCTTCATTTTGTTCACCAGGCATTAAAAAGATGTCCACATTATAGCTTTGTGTTTTTACAGAGACTAAGTCCTTTATTCTTCTATACATAATGGCAGTGAGACTGGTTTTTAGATATGATGCCTTTATATTTTCATTAAGAATAACAGAACTAGAAATAAATTACTGTTATAAAAATTTTCTAGTGCAAAATATCATGACTTACATTATGTTCCTCTTTTGAATTATCTGTGAATTATACTTTTCTCATAAAATGTTATAACAATTTTATCATACATTTGTATGTATTTCATTTAAATATTTTCTCATCTAATTAACCAGCACCCTTAAAATATGAATATTTTGTCCTTAGTGAATCTCTCTCTATATTTGTGACTATCTCCAAAATTATATTGAAAGGCTGATATATATAAATATTTGTATTATGTAATTAAATTATTATTTGTTTGTAATTTTCTATTGACATATTTTGTGTCATTTTTCTTCACTAATGTAATTTCTCTTTTTGTTATTCCAAACTAAGTCATAAACCATTAGCTTAAACTAACAATAAAATTAAATCCTTTTGTTCTTAATTCCATGTATTTCTGTTTAATTTAGAAAGTTTCTCAAAATATTCAATACATTTGCAGAGCTGCCTGTAGAGTTCAAATTGTTACAATATTCCAGTGTTAAAATATTTTATTGTGGTTACAGATTTTGTGTACCTTAAAAATTATAGGTCAGAGTTTATGAATATGGTTTATCTTACATTTAACAATCTCTCACTGATTTTATTTTTATAAAGAAATGAGTAACATGCTTTCTGATAGGTGTGGATATTATCTAATATAAATACTCCCAAATGCTACTTTATAGATTGCTTTTTGAGTTTTATTTTTCTGCCCCACTTTCCCTTTTCCAGCATTTCTTTCTAATTTTTGTATATTGATATTTTATTATCAAGGGTATTCAACTGCCTTCCATAAATTGACTCCCATTGGAAATCAAAATATAGAAGATAATTTGCAATTAAGTTACACTTATTGCCTGATTTATTTTACCTTAAAAGTATTGACTAAGATTCCTTCCTTTACCAAACTGTAGTTAGGCTTCTCTGAGCCCTGTTTTTGAGTAGGCTTCATCTTTGGCTTATCCAGTCCAGTTGTAACAAGAATCCCCCACCCTTGATAGCTGATAACCCTCAATATCTGATCAAATTCCTCATCTCCCACCTTTGATAGCTGATCATCCTGGCCTGACTTCAGCAAGAATCCGGTTAAGTCAGTTTAGCAAAAGAATCTCCTTACCTACCCTTGATGTCTCCTTATAATTTTCCATCCACTGATTCCCTGGCTCTGCTTATTGGCTATAAATTTTCACTGGTCCTTTTTTAATTTGGAGTTGAGTATAAATTCTCTCTGCTCTAGCAATACCCTTATTGCAAAAGTCATGAATAAAGTCTTTTTTACCATTTTAATGAATGTCAGAATACTTTTTTCTTTAATACTGTTTAGCCTAATGTCTATGGCTAGTGTTTATACCTATTTCTTTATTAGAAAAACATTAACAAAAATTTCAACCTTGAGATCTTCTAATAATGAGCACCACGAAAATTCAACCATCTAAAATATATATACTGAGCCATAAAACTAAATCAAAAGAATAATGAAAAAATATAATTTCAATCCAAGTATCTGACAAAGATCTTAATACCTTAATATAGAAAGGGCTCTTAAAAACCAATATAATGAAAAACACAAAATATATTGTAAACATGAATATAAATTACATAGAAAAATGATATGTAGTTTTTAAATCCATGAATAGATGTTCAAACTCAGGAACTTTCAGTTGTCTGCCAATAGCCAGTCTTCCATTTTTTTAGTAAAATAATAATATAAAATAAACCTGCTTTATAGTTGCCGTCACTGCAGCTATGGCATGTAGCTAGAGGTCTCACAATGATTATTGGTAAGTGAAATTGTTGCAGAGACATCCAGGAAGTCTCCTTAAGAACACAAATCTCAGAATTCCCATTGTGTTTCTCTTCATTCCTTGTGATATTGGAGGCTCCAGCAGTTGTTGGGAAGATGAGCTTGAGGCCAGAGATGTGAACCTGGACCACAGGCAGCTTTGTGGTGCTGCCATTATCAGCCCCAGGTTACCTTCTTCTCAAATTAAGTTTTATTTTTAATGAGAGATAAATGTAACATTATGTAGTGTCAGCTTTCCTTAATTTGGATTTTTTTCTTTTATTCATACAAACTTTATTCTATATGCCACAAATTCATTCATAAATAAAGAAAAAAAATTAAAAATAGAATTTTTAGTTATCAACTAAGCAAAGATGAAAATGGTTGAGACTATTTTTGTCAGGGTCTGGAAAAACAGGCCCTCACACATTGTCAATGGTATGGTCAATGTAATTTGGTGAAAATTGTTTGAAAACTATTTGGTGACATTTATCAAAATTTAAAAATTATATATCCCTTGTCCCAGAGGTAGATATCAAGGGATTTAGAAGTCCCTTTTATGGAAACTTCCTGAATGTCTACCCAGCCCTTCTGCTTATACAGTAATGCCCCCTATCCACGGGGTGTATGTTTCAAGACCCTAGTGGATGTCTGAAATCACTGATAGTAAATAATCCTAAATATAGTATGTTTTTTCTATACATACATACCTATGATAAAGTTTAATCTATAAATCAGATATATTTAGTGATTAACAATAGCCAATAATAAAATAGAATAATTATAACAATATACCATAATAAAAGTTATGTAAATATGGTGTCTCTCTCTCTCTCTCTCTGAAAATATCTTATTGTTACTGTACCTCTGGTAACTGAAAACTGAAATTGTGAAAAGCAAAACTGTCGCTAAGGGGGGACTACCATGTATCATTTTCCAGACCTTTAGTCAAATGGCCACACATAGGGTAAGGGAGGTTGCTATAAAAACGTTAAGTTGCAATTGCAGTATCATTTATTACAGACGAGAAATTGAGGTAAGTAATAATACTTAACAATAAGGTTCTGGTAAAACAAAACAAAACAAAACAAAACAAAACAAAACAAAAAGGAATGGAACATCTACTTAGTAGTAGACAACCTTGCATTTACAAAAGATGGGGGAATTTCTGGATACCAATGTGTGAAGACACGTGGAAAGACCAGGTAAAAACAGGTCTGTAAGGTTCTTCCCTCCTAGCAATGCCTTAGGCAGTTTTGACCTCACCTGCCCCTCCTCATACATATTAAATATATTGACAGGATTTTCCAGCTGGGGGACAATCTTAAGGATGTTAGGATACTCTCAGTTTTTGTCAGGGAGTTCTTTTAGCAGGATATACATGCTTTATCCTGAAAATAAGCCACTTTGTTAAACTACCTTGTACTGCAGACAGAGCTTGATTGTCATTCTGGAACCAAAATGTCTCCCAGTGAGGAAAGGAAACTTCAAGGAAGCTGAATCTGATGGTTTGGGTCTCCCCAGATACAGATGTTGTACTGGTAACATTATTCCTTTCTTGTATACTCTAATTATTAGTAAAGGTCACATTGGGTAAGATCTATAAATTATGTGAGTCTGTTTGACAGTTCAGCCTTTAGTGATAGTTCAGTATCCAAGAGATGTTGGTACACATACAGCAAATGGGAAACAAACTGCCTTTATAAAAGAAAATGTATCTACCTCCTCTTGTACAGATACAGAGAATACACTTCTGGATCAATATACAAGAAATTCTTAACTGTAAGGAATAAGCCTAATTACAATGATTTATGCACTAAATTATTTATTCATATTCAATATTACTTTTACTAAAATTGAAGTAAACATATCTTTTTTTCCCTAACTCTTGGTAAATATGACTGTTCATAGTACTATTTTTCATATCAAGATCTATGAAAGCTTACTCATTGAATTAAATATTACAGGGTTGGTGAGGAAATTCAATTTCTAAGTCAAGCTTATTCAATGAAACTATTAATTATAAAATTATAACAATTATAATTATACTATTATAATGTAAACATCATTGTATCAATACTGAGGATTACATTAGAATGAAACTATTAATTAAAGTAGAAACCCATAGGAAGGTTTCCTTAAAAAAAATAACCAGGATTCAATTGTAATAATCATGATAATGACAAAATAAGATTAAGTATAAATATGGCATGAAAGACCCCTGAATAAATCTAGCTTATATGTACATTTTAAATGTATTTAAGATATCAGACATAAATATCCTGTTGCTTTGTTTTACAGGAAGTTGGCCAATGTTAGGTAACTCATACTCAGTTCTTTATAATTCTCAAAGGGTCTTTTCCTAAACTCAAAGTGTCTCATTATTCTCTCTAGTTTCATGATATTGAATGTTTTTTTTTTTCTACAGGAAGAGTCTTGATCTGTTGTCCAGGCTGGAGTGCAGTGGTGTGACCATAGCTCACTGCAGCTTCCAACTCCTGGTCTCAAGTGATCCTCCCACCTCAGCTTCCCAAATACCTTAGGACTACAGGCATATACTACCACACCTGGCTATATACATATATATATATATATATATATATATATATGCACACACACACACACATATATATATATTTTTTTAAAGACCTGGAGTCTCCCCATGTTACCTAGCCTGTCTTGAGCTCCTGGCCACAAGCGATCCTCCTGCCTTGGCCTCTCAAAGTCCTGGGATTATGGCGTGAACCAACAAGCCCAGCCAATATCGAAATTTATGGCCTCTGGTCTCAATCAAATTTTCATAAAAGCTTATTTAAATACATTTGAGGCTTATATATTTTAAAATTCACAGTGTTATTTTATATGAAGTTGTATTATTTGGAAGAGGTTGGAGGAAGGGGTCTTTTCCCTTTCAGATTATATCCTTCATATCCTTCTATATTGCTACTAATATATTTAAAAGATTCTTCTATGTTAATAAAAGAAGTTAGAAATACAGCTCATGACATTAAATGACCATATAAATGAATTCAAACAAAACCTTATTCAAATGAATAATATATCTTTTCTTTTCTTTTTTTATTTCCATCTTCTAAGCACTGCTGTGGGGAAAGATTATAAGGTACTAGATCTCTAAAAATCACTTTGAGGTGAATGAATTAGTTTCCAAGATAAGTAAAACTTATTCTGTGTACAGCCACTGAAAATAAGCATCAAAAGTAGAATTCTGTAAGTTGGCAAAGATCTGGAATAAAAGTAATACATTAGATAAAAATCGTTATATTCTAATAATCCTTGCTCAATCTTTATCTTTTCAGTGTGACATTGGGGGTAGAAAACCTAATGTTTAAATTGTTGTTTGTTTTTTAGCTTTCCATAAGAACAATGCTGCTGACAGGCTTAAAAAAAGAAGGTTGGGGATGTTAACAGTTGACAATACAATTCTTAATGCATTCAGTTTATAAATATGATGAAGAGGGTAAAAGACAATGGAAGATTAAGGAACCTATTAACCGGGAAATAAAGGCCCAGCATTTGTGATCACCATTTTTTCAAAATTATCTAATTTACAGAAGGTGATTCCTTTCTGAAAATAAAGATTAGTTAAATCATGAAATATAAAAAAATATTTTGACATATTACCTGTTTATAAAGAACAATGGCTCATCTAGAACTGGAAGAATGAATTTCTTTCTGGTCTATGGCAAAAAGTAATGGCTTAACAAAAATATATCCTATATATTCTTCTCAGATTTGAACGAAGTTTTTAAGCATGGGATGATTTAAAATCATCTGTGGTAGTAAATATAACTTTACAGCATATAATATTTCATTTAATGACAATTGCTTCATCAGCCAACATTGAGTGCATGCCTAGTCATAAACAAAATAACCTGAATTTATCACACACTTAATATACACAAAGCCCTATAAGTACTTTTGTATATTCTGAAAATTAGTTCTCATATCATCTTTATAATATGTTTCATATTTTCCCTCATTTTTCAAGTAAATAAATTGGAACCCAGACAGTTTGTCTGTCCCAGAAATGACAGTCTTGTCATATTTGAACACAAATGGGCCTAGCCTTTTTCATAAGTATACTCAATTGTCTTTAAGAAACTCTATTCAACACTAAGAAAATGAATATTTTAAAGGCATCATTTTTATCTTCAATGTACTTAGAATTGAAGATTGGAAATATGCCCACTAAAATAAATAAGAAAGCACAGCAGTCTGGGGGATGTCCATGATTGTAGCTCTGACATGGGCAGTGCATGGGCAATATATATAAACAAAGTGTTGTGCCCCCATAATATTCTGAAATAAAGATAAATAAATAAATAAATTAAATTAAAAAAAAGAAAGCACATTATAATCATATGAGAAACATATATTAATATATATTAACACATATGAATACTTAGATTATTTTTAATTATTCCCCATAATTTTTTATATAAAACTTTTAGAATAGGCTATCATTTTGAAAATATGCTCTTTAACTGAATTAGAACTGGAGAAAGTACACAATGTTATTTATTTCAATATTTTTAAACATATGTGATTAAATCTATCTCCTTAGCCAATGTTAGATATTAATCTTGGGGGGGCACAGATGAATTATGCATCTTCTGATAAATTAGAATTGTGTTAATAAATTCTAAAAAACTAATGTGTATCTTATTAAAGTATGATACTATTTAATGTTAAATAACAATAATTATATGAGCACAAAATATTACTATTGAGATCATCATTAATGGTCTTTATCTTCTCCATCTTCACACCGAGTAGGCTGAAGAGGAGGAGGAGCAGGAGGGGTTGGTTTTACTGTATCGGGGGTGGCAGACGTGGAATAGATGGAGCAGGTGGAAGGGGAGGCAGGAGAGGAAGGCACAATCCATGTAACTTTTACTGAAAAAAGTTGCATATAAGTGGACCTGCACAGTTCAAGCCCATGTTGTTCAAGGGTCAACTGTATTTCACATCTGTAATTTGGTAGGTCAACTTTTTATTTTGTAATTATTTTATTATTTTTCTTAATTATTTCATTAGTTCTCAGTTTTGTGATTTTATCCTTTAATTTTCTTCCTTGTGTGATTCTTCTGTATTTTTTGATCACCTTGTCCCTGTATTGATGCCATCTTTTAATTCTTTTTTTGGTTTCACAGGTTCTTACTCCATGGTCCTCACATGCTGTTGATGACATTTTTCCCCATACCTGTTCCTCATCTGTATCCTTAAGAATCTCAGTAGTAAATATTTACTCATATTCTGCTAGACAGTAATGATAATGAACTAACAGACATCATGAGAAGTAATTTTTGTAGAAATGCTTTCAAGGTTAATTTTCCATGTGTATTTATATATAGCACTATCCAAGGCTTGCACTTGGATTATAGGACTGTTTGTATAGCTTCCCAATTTCTATGGCAATATTGAACTAATACCATTCTATCCTGATGGAAGACAATATGTAGTTAATTCAAAATATACAATCAAACATAAAGTTTTCTTGAAGATTCTCTACAGGTGTCTATGAGTGGGCTGTTAATTCAATTGGTCCATGTTGCTCCTACCAAAATATTCCAGTTTTTCATTTGTCAAAATGGAACGTCACAGGGCTATTATGAAGATTAAATGAAATAATTTATGTAAAATGTAAAAAGGATGGCCATAGTTCATGCTCAGCAAATGCTTTACCTCAAAATCAATTTTCTTAGTTCATCAAGACAGCATCTAACCACTAAATCTTACCAAGTATTATTAAAATAGAAATATGTTTACTCAGTAGGAAACTACACCAGGACAAAAGTCTTTCTCAAAGAATCATCTACTTTGAATTTAACAAAGAAGGAGTGCATTTTTGTTTCATTTTAAGAATTTTCATTATTTTTCCTGAAAGTCAACTATTTCATATGCATTCAGTTCAATTAGTAGTCCACAAAAAGTTGTAAAGATATAAATTACACCCATTATGACAGCCATGAAGGTTTGTCACTCAGATCTGCTGCTGGAGGTATAGTTAGCTGACAGCCTATACTTGCTGCACCTTCCAGTTTCACTGAGGTACCCAAGCCTAGGTCCAGCTTTCTCCTGGTTGCTGTCAGTCAAGGAGTGAGCAGAGAAGGGGCAATAGACTTGCGCCATTTCTAACCAATGTAGAGCACTTCTAACAGCAAATCTTTGCTATGGAGTTCCCTATGGCTTGGCTGAGACTTTCTCAGAGCTGCCCTGAAGTGTGAGGTTCCTCCTACCCCATCCTCCTCCCTATCGTAAGTGTCATATCATAGTGTCAGAAATGGATAGGGGTCTGAAAGCTCTCCCTGCCGTTCTCTGCTCCTTGCCCTCTTTCTCATTCACAGGCACTTCACTCAACACATATTTTGCTCTTCTAATTCTGTCTCGGTATCTGCTTCCCAGAAGATCGGATTGACACCTCCTGAATTGAGATTTTTCTTTGATTAGTATTAAGAAATGTTTCCTCCCTTAATAGTCGAGGCTGGGCAAAACAGAAATGAAGGTATGTACATAAGGAATATCATATATAGTATTATTTGAATATCCCATGCCAATTAGTAAGTGTAAAAGACATCACCACCTTTACTGTGGAATGGGGCCTCCATTGTTGTATTTTTCCTGATGAGAATGATATCTCCACCTTCTGTCATATAGTGATGATCAGTTTAAAAAGAAATTTGGTTATAGGGATCATCAAAGAGAGCTGCAATAATTTTGGAAGTAAATTTTATGAAGGCCTGGACTTTGTAATCTATCCCTTCTTGTTTCAAACACTTTTTTAGTAATACAGAGCATATCACAATATAATTTTATACAACATAGAAAGACTGATTTTTTTAAAGTGCTGTATGAGATGTTCAAAATTATCCTGTATAGTCCCCTCATTTTACATAAGAATAAATTAAGATTCTGACAAACTAAAGCACCATCACCGCCAGAACCAGAATTGAAATTTCTATCTCTTGATAGTATGTTTTTATTAAAATAAAGTGCAGTACTTTTAATATTGCTTTTGATCAGAGCACCAGTTTAAGCAGTTATACATGAAGTTTTCTTCCTACTTTGATCATTTTTCTATCAGATTTCTAAATGTTAGTCTCATCATGGCACAAAAATTTGAAAAGTTACCTAAAGTAAATCCACATGTATTCGAATTTCAGATAAAGGGAATGGCATATAAATAAAGATTTGCTAGTTGTTGCAGAATTTGGGGTCTCAATTCTAAATGCAATAAAGGATTATTAATGGATGCAAAATGCCCTGCTTAAGCTCAAAAAATAATCCTTCATATGTTGTAAGAATACATCAGTGCCAATTACCATTAAATTTGACTTAAGTGCTAAAATGAAATTTCTTTGCATCCCTATTTAAAATCACAGTGCCATTACTCTAATTCAGTTGTTCTGCATCATTAAAACATTATTTTCTTGAATACATGATACATTTTTTAAAATTACTGATACAATCATGAGATTAAAGTCTTTTTATTTGATTAATATCCACTGCTGCCTGAACATCTTGTTTTCTCAGAGTTTATGCTGATACATACTAATCTCCTTTTAATCCTATAGAGAACTACAAGTGTGAATTGGGTGGGGGAAAGAGAATCTTGTGTGCTCTGTATATGTTAATGCGAGAGGGATAGAAAATGATCATACTGTTCTGTATGTAAATTTTATAAGTGCATGCAGAAAAACTCATTGCTAAAATATGCTTCAAATAAGAAAGATTTTCATTAATGATAAGAAAACATGGATCATGGTCTCTGGGGATGTACAGAAAAATCTACAATGGTAATCCCAAAGAGCAAATCCTATTAGGCAGATTGTATCATAGAAAAAGAAAAACGGGCTTGAGCTGGGAAGAAGGAAACTTGCAGATCCTCTTAGTATGAAAAGTAGAATGGAAAGTGCCCTTAAGGTAAAAGGAAAACAGGAAATACCTATTTATAGCTGGAAAAGTTATAAAGAGTATTTGAATAATGACAAAATCAAAGGAATAAAGGTTAACATTCCCAAGAAGTAAGCAAATTAGACAAGTCTTACGCATTTGAACACTTACTTCAATATAGTGTCATAAAAATATTAACTGGGGATTTTGCTGAGAATTTAATTTTTATTGTTAGATCTAGTTCTAATCTAAGAATTGCCAGATCATGATTTTTAAAGACATACAGTACCATTGGATATAAAATACATTTTGTTAAAACATTTATCTACTTATGTAATTCTCACCTCTACTTTCCACCTGTATTTTTCCAAATAAATTGTGTGAGTATAGCACCCAAGATTTCCTAAACTCTTAATTCATTTACCAAAAAAGATGTGGATGCAATGTGTTCCTACTTTTCCAAAATTAAATTATTCTATTATTTATTTTTCAGTTTTAAAACAATCTGCTTATCTTAAAACTTTTAAGGACCAAAACATACAAACAATAAGTAAAAATAATTCTAAGACCCAATATCCAGACATCAACATTGTTAGTATTTTGGGGAAAACCTCTCAGAATCACTGTATGTTACACACATATATAAGCAGGTAATTATAGAGAAAAACAGAAATGTGTTGATTTATAAATGTTTTGTGTCTAAACAATATTACATGACATCTTTCTCTTCAATAAATATTTGTCTCTCTTATATGAAGGGTTACAATTTAGTGAGCACTTACTATGTGCCAGACATATAGCAGATGTAAGCAGCATACAGTAGTAGTTAAGTGTTAATTGCTATGTCACCTATTTTTTATAAGGCTCCTGTACATTAGTAATGATTACCTCTATTTTATAAATAAAGTTTTTTTTTTTTCATGCCTGCTAACACAACATCCATTCTGCAGCCCATGGATCAAGGAGAAATGTCAACTTTCAAGTCTTATTTAAGAAATACATTTTGTAAGCCTGTAGCTGCCATAGTGATTCCTCAGTTATATCTGGGCAAAGTAAATTGCACACCTTCTGATTCTCCATTAAGAACATTTGCAATTCATGGGAGGAGGTCAAAATAACAACATTAACAGGAGTTTGGTTTCAAAATATTAAGGAGATACAAAGGTTTGTGTCACATGGATAGCTTTTATAATGCTTTAGGCAGGGCTGTAAGTGTGCCCATCACCCGAATAGTGTTTATTGTACCTGTTAGGTAGGGCTTTAATCCTCTCCTCCCCCGCCCCTTCTTGATTGCCAAAGATTTTTACTTCTTTCTGTGCCCATGTGTGCACATTAATTTGTTCCAAATTATTACAGAGTACCTGTGGTGTTTATTTTTCCATGCTTGAGATACTTCACTTAGGATGATGGTCTCCAGTTCCATTGAAATTTTTGCAAAAGACATTAACTCATTTCTTTTTATGGTGGACTAGTACTCCATGGCATAAATATACCATATTTTGTTAATCCGCTCATGAATTGATAAGCACTTGGGTTTCCACATTTTTGCAATTATGAATTGTGCTGCAATAAACATTCAAGTGTAGGTGTCTTTTTGGTAAAATGACCTCTATTCCTTTGGGTAGATAACCAGTAGTGGAATTGCTGGATCGAACAGTAGGTCTCCTTTTAGTTGTTTGAGAAATCTCCATACTGTTTTCCACAGAGGTTGTACTAACTTGTACTTCCACCAAGAGTGTATAAGTGTTCCTTTCTCTCTGCATCCATGCCAGCATCTATTGTTTTTGGGCTTTTTAATAAAAGCCATTCTAACAGGGGTATGGTGATATCGCATGTCGGTTTTAATTTGCATTTCCCTGATGATTAGCAACATTAAGTATTTTTTCATATGATTGTTGGCCATTTGTCTATCATCTTGTGAAAAGCTTCTGTTCCTTTTTTTGCCCACTTTTTAATGGTCTTGTTTATTTTTTTCTTGCTGATTTGTTTGAGTTCTTTGTAGATTCTGAATATTAGCCCGTTATTAGATGTATAGTTTGCAAATATTTTCTCTCATTGTGTAGGTTGTCTATTTGCTCTGTCATTTATTTTTTTTTTCCTGTGCAGAATCTTTTTAATTTAATCAAGTCACATTTATTTGTTTTTGTTTATTTTTGTTTTTGAAAAAAATAATAAAGTAGAAGAAGAAAAAAAGGAAGACAACAGTACTGTCACAAAACATTTGTGATGATAAAACAGTTAATATATGTAAGCCTTTCAGAACAGTACATGTCACAGAGTAACTATTAAATCATTGTTACTATTATAATTATCCCCCTAAGGGAGAGAGGGCCAAGTCAATCTCAAAGTCTCCAAAAACATTATCCAGTGTGAAGACCTGAGTTTAGCTTTAACAGTTCAGCTACTATTTTACTAAAACACCAGAACCAATATTTTGGGCCTTTAAAAAAAGTAAGATAATTTGGCCTTACTTCATAGTGGTTAGGCAGCTTCTGGTAAGACTTTATGCATGCCCTTTTCTTCTCCTCTCAAGTACTAATGAAAAGATTTCATATTCAAAATGCTGTTATTTATTACTTTACAATGTGACTTATGACAATAAATCTATCAAGGTTTCAGTAACAAGAAAAGAATGAAAGGGAACATGAAACAATGACACGTGCCTTATATGTATGTTTTATGTTACAATTGATCATATGAGCATACATGAAAGTCAGAAAATAAAAATAGAAGGGTTTTAATACGTTTGCATTTTGTGCATGTTTAGGGGAACTTGATGTGCCACAGGGAGCAAGCAATGGTAAAAAGATGAAGTTAGTCATATTTTTTAAAGTACGTATATTTTGAAGCCATTTTTGTTGTGGGGTTTGG
This sequence comes from Daubentonia madagascariensis, assembly GCA_023783475.1. NCBI lineage: Eukaryota > Metazoa > Chordata > Mammalia > Primates > Daubentoniidae > Daubentonia > Daubentonia madagascariensis. Next base: position 12,978,122 of record JAKFHU010001684.1, on the reverse strand, counting down.
GACTATTTTTTCTTTTATCCTTTTATTTCTTACACTTTTATGATGAATATATAATTAGAAAAACAATAAAAATATTTTTTATGTGTGAAAAAGCAAAACAAAAAAACTCCAGGAGTTTGGAAGAAGTTGATTCTAAACCTTATGAATGACGCTGAGGGACTCAACACTTCAGTGGAAGAAGTACCCGCAGATGTGGTAGAAATAGCAAGAGAACTAGCATTCGAATTTGAGCCTGAAAATGTAACTGAATTGCTGAAATCTCATGATAAAACTTGAAAGCAGGAGTTGCTTCTTATAGATGAGCAAAGAAAGTGGTTTATTGGGATGGAATCTACTCCTGGCGAAGATACTGGGAACGTTGTTGAAATGACAACAGTGGATTTAGAATATTACATAAACTTAATTGATAAAGCAGAGGCAGAATTTGAGAGGATATACTCCAATATTGAAAGACATTCTACTGCAGCTAAAATGCTATCAAACAGTATGACATGCTACAGAGAAATATTTCATAAAAGATTCAATTAATATGGAGGCTTCATTGTAGTCTTATTTTAAGAAATTACCAATGAAGAAATAAGACTTCATTGTAGTCTTATTTTAAGAAATTACCACAGCCATCCCAGCCTTTAGCAACCACCACCCTGATAGTCAGCAACCATCATTGTGGACTCAAGACCCTCCAGCCACAAAAAGATTATGACGCATTGAAGGCTCAGATGATCATTAGCATTTTTTAGCAATTAAGTATTTTTTAATCAAGTTATGTACTTTTCTTTAGACATAATGCTATTGCACACTTAATAGACTATAGACTGTCGTAAGCATAACTTTTGTAAGTACTGGCAAACCAAAAAATTTGTATGACTTGTTTTATTGCAATATTTGTTTTATTTATTTATTTATTTATTTATTTTATTTCTTTACAGACAGGGTTTTTCTGTTACTCAATAGCTCACTGCAGCCTCAAACTCCTGGGCTTAAGTGATTCTCCCACTTCAGCCTCCAAAGTAGCCTGGATTTGCAATATTTGTGATGGAACCAAACCCATAATATCTCTGAGGTATGCCTGTATTACAGTAATCTGAAAGAGCCTTACCTAACAACTTAAGTCCCTGGTTAAAATAAAATCACTTTCACTCAACCTTAAACAAAATATATTAGACAGCAAGTCCTTGTTTTTTTTCTTTGCTATTTAGTTACTTATTTGAACACCACTCATTTGTTTTAGAGAAAATCACATTCTTAAATGACTTCTGCAGAGCCAGTGAAAGGTAAGAAATGACTCATCGGGAAAACAACAACAACAACAGCAAGAAACAAACAAAAAGCTTATCTAACTTAACCTATCTTGTAGGTAAGAGCATTTTATCATTTATGTTGAGGGCACAATATTTCAGCCATGTAAGTGTTATAAAGAATTCTTCCACAAACAAACATCTTCCCAAATTTGTAAATACATGCTATTTGTGAAATTTCTTTTAAGTAGTCCATTTCATGGAGTTGAGTTTTTTTTTCTGTTAATCTGTGTAATTTTAAATTATATTTTGCATTGATAAGATGTTGTGCCACTAAATCTCTTAATACTAAAAATATACTCTGTTTTAAGTTTTTTCATCTTTATAATGAGGCAAAGAATTAAGTTTGTCCCCCTCAGATTGTTATAAGGATTAAATGTGTTAATTTATTTCTAGAAAAATGCCTAGTGTAAAATGTTTTCAATATCTGTTAGTTATTATCTTACCATATATTTCATATACTGAAACTTCAACAATTCAGGAATATTTCAGTTAATCCAGGCAATAATCTTATTAGTAGGTAGTATTATTATCTATATTTAGCACATTACATAAATTATGCATTTACAGACCTAGGTTTAGAGATATAAACTGAAGATTAAAAACTCAACTACATGCAGGGTTATTAAATGGTATAGTCATTCTTTTACTACATTTTGTTTAGTCTTCATGTCATTTATACTGCATCTCAAACTATCTATAATTTTATGGTCCAAAAGGAAAGATACTATGGAAGAAAAAGTCAGGAATTTTACCAAAAAAAAAAGGATTTTGAAGAAATAAAAAATACTAGAAAGGTTAATTAATATGAGGATTAAGAAAATTTCACTGAATATGTCAAGTAAGAAGTAATTTACAATCATTAATGTAAATATTTTGTGGAATACTTGAACAGATGCCAGATTTAAAAATTTATTTGTCCACTAGGTGAAAATAATGGGCATGTGATACATGTTCTTAATTCCAGCAGTTACAGAATGTTTATCCTGGATTATGAACAAGTTTGAAATGTTAATCAAGAACACAAAGAGTAGTAATTAGATTATCAGACAATGTATTTATAAAAGATTTAGACATACACTTATGGTAAAACATATGTAAGTGTTTTGTCTTTTTTATTAATAAAGTTTTCCAATTATTATTTATTCATGAAGTTTATTTTCACACCAAAACATTCAAGTCTGGATATGAATATTTAGATATGCTTTATATTGACTTAGAATGCAGATATACAAAACCTTTTAGTATCAAGAATTTCAAACAAAAAAACTACTGAGAAATAACTTAAAACTTCCAAGTTTCACATTCTGTATATTAAATACGTCTTTATAGATTGGGCATTCTATGTTAAATTTCAATTAATACACTTTTTTCTTTAGAAGACACTTCAGTCCTTCCTTAATTTGATTCCAAGTCAGGTTTAAAAAAATTTGAATTTTTCTATTATTTTATTGATTTCTCAGGGTTTAATTTGATAAGAGGTTAAGAAAAAGTACTGATTGCACAGTATATATTACTTTAAGAGTGCAAAGTACATTTGCATGCATTAAGTGTTCAACTATGTAATTAAATATGCTAACATAGTAATTACCTGTTCTAATTATGATACATAATTAGTATAAGTGCATATAATTATGTAGTTACACGAAACATCCATGTGATAATAAAAAAATTCTACATTAATATTGAAGATAAAAATGGGGAATTAAATAGTAAAGTAAATCAAATTTAGAGGAAATATTCATGGCATTCACAGTAAACTTTGTAATTCTCTTCTCTGTTGATTATTAGCAGTTGTTTGTTTGGAATAACTGAGATAATTCTCACTATTGTTTTTAAAAGTTAAAAATAAAACAAAAAAAAGGAAAGGTAAAAATATCAGATTAAGTAATTTAGCACTTAGGTGACCATCTGATCACCTGGAATAATTAGTTCTTTAATGATTAAAAAATTTCCTAATGTCAACAATGATAACAGAACTTGCTACAAAACTGATTTCAGAGAGACTTAGGCAAACTATTCTAAAATTAAAATAATTATATTTGATAGATATTTCCACAGATATAAATGATTTCTCCATATCTAAAAAGTAAATCAATTAATTTATTTATCTAGAAGTCTCTTTGAGAGAATATTATCATGCTTGCTTTTAGATCTTTTATGTGTAATATGTTGTGACTTTTTTTTAAATACCCATGGTAGAAAAGTGGTAAAAGCTGTTTTCAATTCTCATTGAGGTAAAATTATAAAGACTATTGCACACAATGCCAATCACAAAATAATATTCAATTAACTATACATATTTATATAACTATATATGTTGCATAATTTACTAATTGATGAATTAATTAACTCATGAATGAGCAGCATCATATCAAAATTACCCTCCGGCTATATTCATGCACTAACCCCTGTGTTAGAGCAAACTTGAATTGTTTCTTAAGGAAAAAGAACAGGCTAAATGAGATGCCCTTATATTAAGTTTCCCTAAATGGCTTATTCAGTGTTTTTTAAGAAGATATCAACCCCAGTTCCTGGAAGTTATACAGTATAACTCTGTCCTTCACATCCAAATGTTGATACAAGAAGCCCTTGTCAGAAAAGTATAACCTTTTGATAAATTACACTGAGCTTATCTGAATACTTATTGAGAATTGCCCAATGGAGATACAGTTCATTGTGTTCTCTAGGTAGTCCACATTTAATCAAATCCTCTGAAAGCAGCATATTTAAACCACATCAGGTTAACCTGTCAAAGAATTGCCTTTATTGAATTGTACTCTTGTTTTATGGCTGTGATATTGACCTTCATTTTGAGATTATAAAGACCTTATATCTAAACCAGACAAATTTTCCATGTCAGTCTGCACATACCGCCAATGCACAGACAGTTCTAGAAGTGCGCTGGGTCTAGGGGTCTAAAGAAAATGGAAGTAACAGTTGTTGCTATTAAAGTACAGTTGATCCTTGAGTAACGTGCGGGTTGGGGCACAGACCCGTATACAGTAAAAAATCCACTTATAACTTTTGACTCCTGGAAAACTTAACTACTGATAGCCTACTATTGACCAGAAGCTTTACCTATAACATAGTAAATTAATACATATTTTGTATATTATATGTATTATGTACTGTATTCTTACAATAAAGTAAGCTTGAGAAAAGAAAATGTTACTAAAAAACATAGGGAAGAGAAAAGATACTTACTCTTCATTAAGTAGAAGTGATCTTCATCATCATCTTCATGTTATGTAGACCGAGGAGGAGGAGGAAGAGGAGGGATTGGTCTTGCCGTCTCAGGGGTAGCAGAGGCAGAAGAACTCACACAATTCAAACCTGCCTTGTTCAAGGGTCAACTGTATATTCTAGGTTTGGCAAATACCTATTGTGAATAGAAAGTCTTCTGAACATTAAAGAAGGGGCTTAGGTGGAAAGGAAATATTAATGTAAACAAAATGGGATCCTTGCTAATTAGGAAACTGTAATATAAGCAAGGGAATAAAATGCATGGTAAACACATTTACAAGAATTATCAAGACACATTTAATGAAAAGGCCTGCAAATCTTCCTGCTGTCTTTCTTCTTCATAATTATCAGGGTTTTATTTGAAGCGCCTTAGAAGTATTGTTATCATTTTTTATACTTTCAATCTAATACTGTCATGAATTGCTCCTTCATTGCTTGTTCTATTTCATATTGGTGATCTTGTTTTTATTTAATACTGAGATTCAGAAGTGATTTACAGAAGGCTAAAAAGAACATGTGAATAGTATTTATTAACAATTTAGTGTTTAACATTGCTATAGTTTGTCCTCTCAAACCTCATGTTGAAATTTGATCCCAGTGTTGGAGGTGAGGGCCTATGCATTTGGGTTACTCTTGCTAATTTTGTAGTTTTTAAAACAACAGCAGGTAGCCAAATGATATAATTCCTATTGTACCACAAATCTTTTTAATCATTCACTTCTTCTTTAAGCATGACCCAATAGAGTGAAATATATTGAACTTAGAATAGTAAATACTACCAATTAATCTGCTTATTCTCATTAGAGAGATTTGGCTTGTCTTATGCAAAATGCATGATTATGTTATTCAGAAATAATAAATATCCAAGAATCATAGAAAACTCAACAAATTATGTATAGTTAGCACAGTCAGGAAGTTCTAAACACTTTGTATATTGTTGCATGACAAGACATGAACATGTGACCTTGATGTGGCATCTGAACATGACACCTGAACGTGACAATCACCCAATAGATTCTATTTTTATCATTTACATTTTACACAAAAAACTGAGAAAAAGGGAGGAAAAGTAATTTATTCAGTACCACACTAGTAGTTAGAAGTGGTGGGATTATATCCTAGTACTAGGCATGAAACCTGGACTATCTGAATCTAGGGTGCCTGCACTTTACTACAACATTACTTGGCCATTTGACAATTTTACTGGATGTTATTTTTTGTAAATCTAAATATTTTAAGTTAAGCAAATCCTTTCCCCATTTTTTAGGATTATTTCAATTTCTATTTCACACATTTCAGTTCAAGCGCATCTGCAGCAGTATGGTGACTTTGTTTTCTGTGCATAGGGATTTGCTTTTTGCTTTTTTGTAATTAATCATTCAATGAGGTATAAACACACATGCGCATTGTCTGATGTCAGCTAGTTTATCTTTAACCCATAATTCATAATTTGTTCAAGCTCCTGTGATAATGACTCATTGAAATCATAATAATTATACATTTATCTTCATAAAATAGCTGCTGCCATCCGTTAGTTCTTAAGGGGCCAAATTTCAGAGATTTGTACAGAAGATAAACTCTATTACTTGTTAGTGAATGTACATTGCTTATTTTTGAGTAGTCTTTGGTAAGTGTTTCTACTTCTATTCTTCACTGATACTTCCTTAGAAGGAAGGTTTCACTATGTATAATAATTCTTACCTTCAAATATATTCTACTAAGGAGATATTGTTACCATTCAAAACACATATATTCTTAAATAGAGGAAAACTCTGAACACAGTACTAACAAGAGATTCTTAAATTCTTACCTCTTTCAACATTGTCTTTCCTTTTTCGGTTCTGTCATTAGCTTTTCCTTAAGTTCCATGTGAAACATGTGGGTTAACATAGAAATATTTTATTATAGAAAGTAAAAAGTATGCAAAATGTACCAAAAGCAAAGAATCATCGTCAATATAAGATGAAAGAATGGGGTCCTTGTAAATACCGATAGTAATTGAGAATGTAAATTGTGCAAAAGTTTTCTCTCAATTTCTCATGTTTGTGGGAAAATAAAGACTGCCACTTTTGCCCTAGGATATTTCCACGGGACTTTTATGGGTCTTTGGATGGCATTCATAATTAGGCTGTTAAAAAGGCTGAGACATTTGCTCGTGACCTTTCTATAGTGAACTAAATGGAAATGATGGGTTTCTGTTGTCCCTATCAATCCTTGTTCCTCTGAAATTCATAGAATCTTTATAGACCCCTCTGGAGTTACAATCTAACCATGACAGCAGGATATAAATATATTCAGTATTTCAATGTCCTAAATCACTCAAAATAATTGTTGCTCAGGCTGATATATATATATATATATATATATATATAGTCCCAAATATATATATAGGCTGTCCCAAAAGTCATCATACAAAGGAAAAAATTTGTAAAATTTTGTAATGAATATTTTGTAAATAAAGGTACTTTTAGCTACAATTTCCTATTTTCCCTATGTATGGCAACTTTTGGGACACCTTGTGTATGTGAGTATGTGTGTGTATATATAAAATTTTGTACATTGAAATACTGGATACATTTATATCCTGCTGTCATGGTTAGATTGCAACTCCAGAGGGGTCTGATGAAGATTCACATGACAATGTTCAGAGGCAAAATTAACCTTTCTTACTCTTTTTTTAGAATAATATTTTTATTATTGTTGGGCAAAAAAGTTCTTTTTTTATTTCAGAATATTACACACTTTTTGGTTACATAATTTGCTTTTGTACAGTTTGAGTCAAAATTATAGGCATTTCCTTCACCCAGATACTGTGCATTGTACCCGTTAGGTGTGAATTTACCCATCCCCTCCTCCAGCCTCCCACCTACTTGATTTCCATTGAGTTTTACTTCTGACCATGGAGTACTACTCAGCCATTAAAAAAATGGTAGTCTAGTTCTTTTGTAACAACCTGGATGGAACTGGAGACCATTCTTCTAAGCGAAGTATTGCAAGAATGGAAAAACAAACACCACACGTACTCAATACTAAATTGGACCTTTCTTACTTTTTTAAATGGAAAAATCCATTTCATAGAAGACTTCTTACCAGACTTCTCCTGATATGTCATTGGCCAGAATTGCCTTGCATACTCATGCCTACACTGATACTTAGGGAGGGAAATGGGTGATTTCAGAATATCCTCATACACTTTCTGCTAATTGGGACTGGGAACATCTTCTGCTAAGTCATGACTGTGCAGAAGACTGAAGATATATAAATAAAACTGAAGATCTCTTAAGAAGGAAGTCATCTCAAGAATGGAAGTTATGTACAGCAGAGCAGGAAAAAAGACAGCCTGAGGCCCTACAACTGTGTAAACTACCAAACCAGCCCTGAACTTCTCATCAAATAATTATGTTATGTGTAAGAATAAACTGCTGAGTGCTTAATCATTATATTCCTTGTTACTCACAGCCTTAATAAATGCATAACTGATAAGAGCATAAGAAATTTATAGGTGCCTACATACATATTGTGTCAGTTTACCTGAAAGGTCACAACAATTTCACAATAAAGTTTTACAAAAACAAAATGCAGGTCTTAGTAATCTTAAATTATTACCAGAATGAGAATGTTTGAAAATGTAGAATACCTATTATTCTCAATTAATAAGAACTTTTTACTATGTTACAGAATTGGGAATTTTTAGTTTTAATAACCACTGAAATGAATATTAATTAAGATTTCCTCTGGGATAATATAGTTCTAAAACACCCTGAACCATTTCAACATACATATTTATGACTAATTTAAATATTATTCACTTTTCTGTGCCTTTTGCTGCTGATGATTTATATTTCAGATTAGTTTATCAAGTCATTTTTTCAATGTGTAAACCCCCCTATATAAAAGCTTCACTCTAAATTCTTGAACAGACCAAACTTATTCCTTGTACTTATCTTTGATACAACATATTTATACACTCTAAAGACTGCAAAAAATAAATTCTCACCATATCTAATACAAGTGTAGACAGCAACTTTTTGTCATTTTAATTAAATTATCACTGTTTTTCTTAGGCTGGTGAAAGAGAAGTTACTCAATAAACTGTGTGTGATGAAACTTAAATTTTGTTACTTTTATTCTTTTCAAATGAATTCTATATTCAGACAGTAATACTGGACTTGACATTTTTAATATTATAATTGATATTTTTTGTACTTAGTAGTAACATTTTCAGTGAATATACTATTACTATTAATATTTTCTTTGCTTAAAAATAGCATTTTTCATAGGTACATAAGGAATAATGTATAACTGGATATCCACTATCCTTATGTGTAGCTGTGGCAGGATGCACACTATTAATACTAGAAGGGACTTTGAAAAAATGAAGAAACAATTAATAATTCATATTTGCCTATTACCTATAATAAATTAATGGGAAGTGGGAGGTTTATCTCTCAAGCCTTATAAGGGCAAAGTCATCTTGGTTCATATTCCCTAAGGCCGAAGATTCCCAACACTTGCAAATAACAATTCTTTAATAGGTGAAGAGTAACATATAAGCTTTACATTAAAAAGTCATTACAGACCGTCAGTGAAAAATCTGTTAATAAAATACAAACATAATTCTCATTACCTTTTGCCAATTAGAAAATGCTTTTCCTAGAGGTCATCTTCTTATAAAATATTAAATAATGAGTAATGTAATACCATGCACTAAATTCCATGAACGCCCCTTCTGATAAGTATATCTTTAAAAGCTTGGTAATTTTTAATGCTTAAAAATGCATTCTTTAGTTGCAAAAAAATCAAAGGTTCTAGAAAGGAATAACAAAATATAAGTGAAAAATCTTGTGTGGTAAAGTTGTCCAAAGTCAGATTTCAACTTGAATATATATTTCAAAACTTAATGAAATGAATTTGACCTCAATTTTAATGGTTGCACACGATGAGAGAAGAAGGAAATAAAGCATGGTGCCCACCTAATATAGAAAGTATAATACTATAATATATATAAAGCTAAGATGATCCCCAAATATTATACTTCATTGCAAGGGTGAACAAGAAATAAATTTGCAAAGTAGAAATTAGCAGTAAATACAACTTCCTATTTTGGCCTAGACATAAGGTAAATGCAGAAAACAGAAAAGAAATCTTGACTGAAAATAAAGACCCACCGGGCAGCAGGTATGTGGAGTCATGGCATACATTTAAGGTATTATTATGATTCCAAAACATATGGATAATTTTATTTAAAATAGTCTTCAGTCGACTTTGATTCCATACAACCAAAGACCATGGAATCCATTTCAGAAGGAAAACAACTTCACATTGACCTTAAATAATTATTATAGAACATTATAAAGAACAAAGAGACTTAGTGGCCAAAATTCATACAACACTCAGTTAAACAAGAAACAGTGAAAATGAGTTAGCAGAAAGAATACACATTAGAAACAGACATGAGGAGTTCAGATGTTGATGTGATACAATATTAGTTAGGTGTATTTAAACAATTTTTAAGAAGGGCAAAAGAAGATTAAAACTATGATAAGTTATCAGGAAAATGTGTAAAATAATTTTATAAAATGTGTAGCTTTATAAAACAGCCAAATAGACTTTGTATATATGAAAAAACACAACAACCAGATTGAAGGTCTAGTGGATTAGATAAACAGCATATTAGATACAACTGAAGAGAAAAAATAGTTAACTAGAATATAGACCAAGTTAGACTATTGCAAATGGAATCAAGAAAGTTAAATAAGTGAAAAGGAAGTTCAGCAACATGTAGGATAGGGTAAGTTGATATATCTATCTGATCAGAGTTCCCAAAAGACCTAGAGGATGAGAAATAAAAACCAGTTTTCACAGAAAAGATATTAAAAACTTTCCAGAATTGTTAAAAATAACCCAGAAATTTCAGATTCAGAAAATCCAGTCACTCTCAAGATGGGTAAAAAAAAATAAATCTGTACCTCAATACATCTCAAAAAACATACTCAAAGGAAAAATCTTTTTTACAAAAAGTTGGGGCAGGAGGGTGGAGTTTGGGGGGTCGATTGAGATCTGGTAACCAGACCAATGCCATACAGTGAACTTAACAAAATTTGTCTTTGGATCCTGTACTTAGACAAGTCTGTGTTGGCCCAGTATATTTTGTATACCATTCCCATATCTGGGGCATTTCACATATTTCTTTAATACTTTCTCAATGTGGAAGCCAGAAATTGCATTACCATTGGTTATAAATAAACAAATATAATATAGGTGCTGCTAATCAGACGCACGCATGCAAGACTTTCATTTATAAGAGTGAAATTTGTGAACAAATAACTGTGGATTTCATTTTTTGCTGATGTGGCAGTAGGGGCTTTTTTTGACCTTTAGAGGCAGGAATTGGTGACTTACTGGACCTGGTGCCCAGAATCAACTGTTCAAACTGCTGTGATTGTTTCTCCATTGTGGTCATATCTTTGTTTTTAGATTCTGCTCCTCCAATCCAGACTCTAGTCCAACTGGCGAGTCTGTGATTCAGTAAATATCATTTAATAAATAAAATGTATAGCTAAACTTGCAAGAGTAGGCTTTAATGTTTTCTTCTAAGAATATTGCTGATTGCAGAAATTGAAATTTATTGTGCTTTCAGCTTTCAGACGCTTGAGGAATGAGGATGAATGGTATGTCAGCGGGCTTCATTGTAGTTGAAAAGCATCAAATATTCAGCTAGTATTAGAGTATGGGACTTTAACTACCCATGGCATACATTAGCTAAATGATCTGTAATGAAGTGTAAATTGAGAGCAAGTCTTTGCTTGGAATACCTAACCCGCTGTAGCGAAAAAAAAAAAAATCACAAAGTTCAAGAGGAATGAAAGAATTGGCGAATTTGTTTTTCTACATGTATTGGAGAATTACAGAAGGAGGATGGCCTTTTAGCAGTCTTGAGTTTTCAACTCAAAGAATAATATAAGAAATAGGTATTTTCAATGATAGTGCTAAAAGAAGTTTTGAAAACCCATCATTTCTTCTAGTTATAGGGCTACAATAGCCAAAGGTCACAAATAAATATCAAATATCAAACTAAAAATAAGTTTGATCCGCAGCTCACTAAGTTTCTCGCGTGACAGTTAGGACACTGTTACGTAAAGCCTGGGGACTTTGAGAATTGGAAACGGAACATATGTCAGAATTTATAAGACTCAATTGATAAGTGTCTTAAGCATCTAAATCCCACTGAGCTTCATTTCCATCATAGGCAGCCCTTCCTGCCCTGTCTCACAAGGCTCACAAGGAGCTTTTTTTTGTTTTTTCCTGCTGTACTGGAAAACCTTAAAACAATCTCACCATGAAGAAATTAATTCTCTTCTTGTCCCACACCCAATGCCAGTCACTGTTCATAAATAAAACTAGAGTTAGATTCTAACATTTTCGCCATGTGAAATACAAGATTTCAATCCTGATAGAAAAAGTCCATGTACCAAAAAATCGAAAGATTTTGCTATTTCACATAAACCAAAATTCTAATACTGATAGTGTTAGAACAAAAAGGGAGGAACATAATTTTAGATGAGATTGAATTTATTCATGTGAATGAAATTATCAGAAATTCTGGATGAAGTGTGCCAGATTGAAAAATATGAGCAATTCTAATTATTTTCTGGTAGGTTGATTGGAACCTGGTTTTAATAGCAGCTTACACTGAGGTGCCAAAAATTCCTTGTTCCAGTGTAGAGACAGTAATCCAAGGATTTAGAATGACACAAATGTGGAAGTGGAATTACCATAAGTGATCTGTTTACCCAATCCTCAATAATACCCTTCAAGGAAACCCCAAAACCATTCCCTTCATCATGACCTAGATCATTCTTACGGGATTTCACTGAGGTGAGTGCCAGCAATACTAAAAAGCATTGCTAGTGGTTCTTTTCTAAGATCCATGATGGTGGTGATAATGTCATTAGAATGGATTACTAGATTTTAAATAAAATTGTGTTACAGGCTGAATTATGTCCCCCCAAAATCCGTATGTTGAAGTCCTAACTACCCATAACTTAAAATATAACTATACTTGGATATAGGGTCTTTAAAGAGGTAATTAGGCAAAATAATGTCATAGGAGTTTTTCTTAATCCAATATGACTGGTGTTCTCATAAGAAGAGGAAATTAGAATACAGACACACAAAGACTGATGGATGACTGTGTGAGGACACAGCAAGAAAACAAGAAGATGGACATCTGCACACCAAGAAGAGAAGCCTCAGAAGAAACCAAACCTGTTGACACATTGAACTTGGACTTCTAGCCTTCAGAACTGTAAGACAATAAGTTTATATTGTGTAAGTTATCCAGTCTATGGTATTTTGTTATGATAACCCTAGCAAACTGCTACAGATGGGTGAATGGATACTGGCTGGCAGAAACCAATTAGCTTCACTTACCTAATAGAGACAAGGGATGTTTGCTGTAATATTCAACAGGGACAGATTACAATCTGAGCATCCTGACTGATTTGTACCTTTGACGGTAGCTAAAAATATTCCAAGGTCCTTAGGCACTAAACATATTAAATACCACTAAGACTAAGTTGTTACTTGATATGTATAATAAAATATTATATCTGCAGAAGAAAGATCTGATCTGAGCCTCAAAGTTTAATTTCAGTACCCCATATAATTCTTAAACCTGTGTTGTCATATCACAGAGCCTGGGCCTCTTGATTAAAAGTTAGGATGGGAAATTTGACAAAATACTCTGTGATAATATCCTAACATTGTGTGGTAGTGTTTTCTCATGTTTTTTCCAAAGGATATGTTGTGGGTTTTTTTTTTTTTTTGAGGGTTTTTTTTTTTTTTTTTTTTGCCATAGAGACTGTATTAGGGAAAGAGTAATATCAGATATTTCAGCAATCATGTTGATTAATTTAGCCCCTTTACTTCAGTAATCCCAATGAACACTCAATGGATTAATAAAAGTGTGGCCATAGTATCATGGTGACAGATTTGGGGATTACAGATGGGATCGATTATGTGGACTTCTTTTCACCAAGGTTGGCCTTGCTCTTGCCAGTGCTAAGTGCCCTATCTACCAAAAAGTTCAACTCCCGTTCCCTACTTGTTACAATATACATGGATGACCAGCCAACCACCAGGTGACCAGGTGGCAAGTTGAAAACATTGTAATATCCATTCAATCACTAAAGGCCAGCAAGTTTATGTCATTGAAATAATATTCTGGGGATTATTTGAGTTCATTGATTAGATATGTCTGGCAGTAAAATTATCCATAGAATTACTGAATAGTTTAATCTCCACCACTCCTATACAACATTGCTTCTGACCATGTACAACAAAAAGATTAAGGCCATTGACTGAGCATAATAAAGTCTTTGATATTACCACCTAACTCATCCACCAGAGGAATAGAACCTTTTAGCACCTTTACTAAGTTTCAGTCTAAGATGCCAGTTTGCAAGGGAGGCTTGATATCTTAATGAATACGTTATATGCTTTGAACCAGAAAGCAGTACACTGTGATGTTTCACCAGTAGCCAGAATATACAGGTTTAGGAAGGAAGGATATGGATTTGGGAGTGGCATTTTTCACCATAAGTTTAATATCTCATTTGCACATTTATTTGTTTCTTGTTTCCATGACTTCTGATTTGGATGGTTTCAAGAAGAGGGTCTGCAATGTATAGCCTGTGGGCCAAACCTGGTCTACCACCTTTTTTTTTTTTAACTTTTATTCAAACACAGCTGAAACTGTTTATATATTGTCTATGACTAATTTCATGCAATAACATGAACTGAGTAGTTGTTTAAAAAAACCCATATGGCCTGGAAAGCCATACAATATTTACTATATTACTATTTATCTTTATGTAAATAGTTTTCCTACTGTTGGTTTAAATTTCTTAGTATCTAAGGTGCAAATGCATCGAATGTTCTCACCAGGGAATGCAACAATGGCTTCACTGAAATAAAAGCTAAAACATCAGCTTCTAATTTGGGGTTCTTGATGCAACTATTTGAACTGATAAAATGAGGGCTCCATTGTTGAATTAAGTAATTATATTGATTATAAATGCAAATAAGTTTTCTGCTACATAATGAAGAAAGAGACAGTATACTTGGAAGTGAATAATAAAAGTGAATTGAAAACTCCTATGTGTAGGACCAGCATGAATTTAGATAGTTCAGGAATAAAAGTTTGGATCACTTCAACTGATAACAAACTTAAATCAACTGAGGTGCTAACTTAAAGGAGATATGGACATGATAGTAGAGGAAGAAGATATCAAATGCCACTTGTAGCTGTGTGACCAATTGTATAGCTAAGTACTGAATTATCTACTCATATACTTTAATTCACAACAGCATATATTTATATATATCTCTCTGAAATAATTTTCCTGTTCCTCAGTTGACTTCCACAGCTACTTTATATACTTATTTTTATGGTTTTAAGCTTTAAAATTTGTGTGTAGAATCAGATAATGATAGAATGGGAAAAAAACCAAAGGAAGATGGATATCACTCAGAAATTATGATAAATGAATCAGTAAATAATGAGACTTTGGGTTACCCCACTTTTAGGAAGTGAGTGATCAAGACCTCTGCCTTAATGTTATCCTTCTTATTTTATTATCTGTAAATGGCACCACATAGAGTAAAATGTGACCAGAGCACTCTAGGTCATGTTCAATATGGTGGCCTGGAAAGTCAGCACATATCTTATTTTTATTTTTAAAGTGATATTTATAATATGTAAGGGAGAAACATCTTTTTTGTTGCTGCTCTGATTATTATTAATGTTTGGAAGTTGAATTATGGAGAAAGGTATACAGTAATATTGGAGAGCTAAGAGATAGACTCTAGTGGATATTTGTTATAAATACAGTCTCCTTACATCTCTTTAACCCCTTAGCATGAGGGATCTCCCTGCCCTGATTACAAGCTAGTGTTATTCTTTTACAGCATCATTTGAAGGTAGGACACAGGCAGGTAATTTAGGCCACTCAATCAGATACACCAAAATGGAGTCTTGATTCAGAAAAGAGGAATGTAAAAAAGCTGAAGCCACATGGTATTCATGATCTGGCTAAGTGATAGGGGCATCAGTGACTCAAGTTTTGCACTGAGCTCTAGTGGCAGTAGGTTATAGGCAGTCTTAAGGCAAGTTTGGGCAATGTTCTCAGAGACTCACGGAGAGTCCATAAGTCTTTGAGTTACACAGTATTTTTTTCCAAAATCCTTCTTTCTCCTGAAATAGATAGGGTGGTATTTATTTCTAGCATGTACGAGTTCTGGATGAAAGAAAACGTTCTCACTGTAGCATTAGTGAAGTGGGCAGTAGTGAACTGAACAGCGTAATTATAGAGTAACAAATTACTTGAAACATGATTTCTAGTATACATGCAATTGTATTTGACACTATTTGTGAATAAATTTTATATATTTGAAAAGAAAGAATGAGAATATTTTTGCTCCATCTCAGTAGAAACATATTCTTTTATCAATCATTAAATATGTTATCCACTTGTAATTTAATATAAATATCACCATTGCTGGTACATTATTTTACTCATATTCGAAATATGTCTTGAATAATTCATCTTTCAAACAGTTATGATCACCAGAGCAATAACAATTATTCAAGCCATGTTTCTAATGGCTGAAAAATTCATAGAAATAGATAACTTGTTAACAAATGTATCCCATTGGAAAACTTCACTCCAAGTCACATACTTATTTTATTTTACCTTATGAAAATTTGTCTTTTTTTAAGTTAAACTTTCCTATTTACAGTTTTTACACTTTTTAATGGGAAAATATTTGGTAAAATATTAACAGCCATCTTGCATATAGGATTTCATTTATGTTTTATTTTATGTGCATAAATCTAGCATTCCAATATTCTGTACTTATTCTAAGTGGATCATTTTTTGATCTAGTTTATTAAATACATTACCAAAACTGTAAACATGAATACATAATATTTGTGGCAGCTTTCCAAATTAATGAACTAACTAACACACCATATGTGACAGTCTACCAATATATGCATCAATGAAATAGCATCTGTGTTGTGTGTGTGTGTGTATGTGTGTGTGTGTGTGTGTTGGGGAGAAGAGGGAATGATCAGGAAGATACAATAAAATAATCAATTTTTTTCTTTATATTTAAAATTTTATGATATGTATAAGACTATCTAATGAAGAGATTGTATGTATTAAAAGCTACACTATATTTTTGGAATCTTTAATATAATTTAATGCTTCTGTAAATCCTAATGTAATGTAATGTAAATTAGCATGTTCTTTATATTTCTTTATACTTCACACAAATGTAATATTCTTTATATTTCTTTATATTTCACACAACTGTAATGCAATTAATATTCTTTTATAATTAAATGTTTCAATAATAAATTATGCTAAAGATATAATCCAATCGGCCTTTACCGTAGAAAAAACTGTTTTAATTTTTTAAAAAATTATTTCAATATATTCTTTTTTAAAATTATGGGAATATAATTTGGTTAACATTTTAAAATATATCAGTTTAGTTTTAGTTTTTAATTTTAATGTAATTATTATCTTTTTAATGACACCAGGACTTGGAGCTGTCAGTCTCAAACCCTTTTGGAACAAAGCAGTTTTCACATAAATAAATACATTGAGGGGTTGTAGTTTTCTTTCAATGATTATAGGCATTCTGATTGATAAAACTTATCTATTCAACTATCTATTGTGCATATTTCTATAGTTATCCAATAGCCAGTATCTTATAGAAAATAAAAATTCATAATGAGAACAAGAACCATAAATTTGTAGTAAAAAACAAATGGTGACTCTCCACTGCTATTCTAATGGAATAAAAAAATAAACAAAGTTGAAATGCTAGAAGATGGTACAAAAGCCCTTAAAATCTACTGCCCAGCTTGGCAATAAAGCAAAGGTCCAGAAGGTATAACAAGCAAAGTGCTTTTTCCCAAACATACGCCTCCCCGTCAATGTCTCACACTGAGGCTGGGCGCGGTGGCTCACACCTGTAACCCTCGCCCTCTGGGAGTCCAAGGCCTTAGGATCCCTTGAGCCTAAGAGTTCGAGACCAGCCTGAGCAAGAGTGAGACCCCATCTCCAGCCAGGTGTCGTGGCACACACCTGTAGTCCCAGCTACTGGGAGGCTGAAGCAGGAGGATTGCTTGAACCCAGGAGTTTGAGGTTGCAGTGAGCCACTGTACTCTACCCAGGGCGGCAGAGCAAGACTCTGTATCAAAAAACAAAACAAAACAAAACAAAAAACAAACTTACATTGTATGTCTGTAATTTCCAGAAAAAACAAACAAACAAATAAATAAAAACTTGACAGGAAGCACTTTCTAAGGTGTGGTGCAAACCCAATCTTTCAGACATAATTATTCTCTTTTTATTCATTTATTTTTTATTTGTATATATTCATGAGGTACAAGTGCAATTTTGCTGCATTGATATATTGAATTGTGGTGAAGCCAGGGCCTTCAGTGCAACCATCACTGGAATAATGCACATTATACCCACCTAGCAACCTCTCATCATCCAACCCCCTTCCTCCTTCCCACACCTCTGAGTCTCCATTGTCCATTATTCCACACTCTGCTTCCATGTATACACATTATTTTGCTCCCACTTATAAGTGAGAATATGTGCTATTTGTCTTTATGTGTCTGAGTAGTTTCATTTAAGATAATGGCCTCCAGTTCCATGCATGTTTTTATAAAGACATGATTTCATCCTATTTTTACAGCTGAATAGTATTCCATTGTGTATATATACCATGTTTTCTTTATCCAATCCTCTGTTGATCGACACAATAAATATAATAGTGCAGGGATCTTTTTTTATATATTGATTTCTTTTCCTTTGGGTAGATACCCAGAAGGAGGATTGCAGGATCATATGGAAGTTGAATTTTCAGTTCTTTGAGGAATCTACATACCATTTTTTATAGAGGTTGCACTGATTTACATTCCCAATAGTGTACACGAGTTCCTTTTTCTCTGCATCCTCACAAACATTAGTTATTTTTTGTATTTTTAATAGTAGCCATTCTGATTGGTGTAAGATGACATCTCATTCTAGTTTTAATTTGCATTTTTGTGATGATGAGTGACGTTGACAATTTTTCATATGCTTGTTGGCCAATTGTTTGTCTTCTTTTGAAAAAGGTCTATTCGCGTCCTTTGCCTACTTTTTAATGGGATTATTTGGGTTGATTTGGTTGAGTTGTTTGAGTTCCTTGTAAATTCTGGATATCAGTCCCCTGTCAGATGTATAGTGTGCAAATATTATCTCACATTTCACAGGTTGTCTGTTCAGTGTGTTGATTATTTCTTCTGCTGTGCAGAAGCTTTTTAGTTTAAGTAAGTCTCATTTGCCTATTTTATGTTTGTTGCCTGTGTTTCTGAGGTCTCAGTCATAAATTATTTACCTAGACCAATGTCCAGAAGAGTTTTCCCTAGGTTTCCTTCTAATACTTTTATAGGCTCAGATCTTACATTCAAGTCTTTAATCCATTTGAATTGATATTTGCATGTGGTGAGAGAGAGGGATGCAGTTTCATTCTTCTGCACATGACAGTCCAATATTCCCACCACCATTTATTGAAAAGGGTGTCCTTTCCTGCATGTATTTTCTTATCAACTTTGCCAATGATCAACTAGCTGTAAGTACATGGCTTTATTTCTGCATCCTCTATTCTGTTCCATTGATCTATGTGTCTAGTTTTATGCCAGTACTATGCTGTTTTGCTTAATAGAGCCTTGTAGTATAATTTGAAGTCAGACAATTTGATGCCTCCAACTTCGTTCTTTTTGCTCAAGATTTCTTTGGCTATTCAGACTCTTTTTGATTCCATAAGAACTTTAGAAGCGTTTTTTCTAATTCTGTGAAAAATGGCATTGGTGTTTTGATAGGGATTGAATTGAACCTATAGATTACTTTGGGCAGTATGATCATTTTAACAACATTAATTCTTATGACCCAGGAGCATAAGATATTTTTCCATTGGTTTGTGTCATCTACAATTTCTTTCATCTGTGTTTTGTAATTTTCTTTGTAGAGACCTTTCACTTGCTTGGTTAAATATACTCCTAGGTATTATTATTATTATTTGCAGTTGTTATAAATG
Source organism: Daubentonia madagascariensis (assembly GCA_023783475.1). Classification (NCBI taxonomy): domain Eukaryota; kingdom Metazoa; phylum Chordata; class Mammalia; order Primates; family Daubentoniidae; genus Daubentonia; species Daubentonia madagascariensis. Next base: position 12,958,413 of record JAKFHU010001684.1, on the reverse strand, counting down.
AGAATGCCTTCTTGATTTGGTTCTTGGCGGGATCATTATTGGTATATAGAAATGCTAATGATCTCCATAAATTGATTTTCTTTCCTGAAACTTTTCTGAATTCATTTGTCAAATCTAAGAGATTTTTGGTGGAGTCTTTAGGGTTCTCTAGATGTAAGACAATATCATTTGCAAACAGAGATTGTTTGACTTCCTCTTTTCGAATTTGAATGCCTTTTATTTTTTCTCTTACCAAATGCTCTGATGAAGACTTTCAGTACTTTGTTAAGAGTGGTGAAAGCAGGCATCCTTGTCTTGTTCCATTTCTTAGGGAAAATGCTTGCAACTTTTCCCTGTTAAGCATGATGTTGGCTGTGGGTTTGTCATATATGCCCTTTATTATTTTTAGGTATGTTTCTTCTATGCTTTTCTTATTGAGGATGGTGAATTTTATTGAATGTTTATTCTGTGTTTATTGATATGATCATATGGTTTTTTCTTTATTCTGTTTATATGATGTATCACATTTATTGCTTTGTATATTTTGAGATATCCTTGCATCCCTGGTATAAAACCCACTTAATCACAGTGTATTATCTTTTTGATGTGCTGTTGCATTTCATTTGCTGTTATTTTGTTGATGATTTTTGTATCTACATTCATCAGGTTTGTAATTTTATTTTTTTGTTGCATCATTGTTTGGTCTTGGTATCAAAGGGATACTGGCCTTGTAGAATGAGTTGGGGAGAATTCCCTCCTCCTTCATTTTTTGGAACAGTTTCTTAAGGATTGATATTATCTCTTCTTTATATGTTTGGTAGAATTCAGCTGTGAATCCATCTGGTCCTGGGCTTTTTTTTCTTTGGAGATGTTTATTACTGATTTAATCTCACTACTCATTATTGGTCTGTTCAGGAGTTCTATTTCTTCCTGGTTCAATCTCAGGAAGTTGTATATTTCCAGGAATTTATCCATTTCCTCCAGGTTTTCTAGTTTGTGAGCATATAGTTGTTCATAATAGTTTCTGAAGATCTTTTGCATTTCTGTGGTATTGGTTGTAATGTGTCCTTTTTCATTTCCAATTATGTGTATTTGGATTTTTTCTCATTTTTTCTTGATTAGTCTAGCTAATTATTTATCAATTTTGTTTATATTTTTGATAAATCAAATTTTTGTTTTGTTGTTCCTTTGTATTGTTATTTTTTGATATCTATTTCATTTAGTTCTGTCCTGATCTTTGTTATTTCTACTCTTCTACTAACTTTGGGTTTCACTTGTTTTTGCTTTTCTATTTCCCTGATGTAAAATATTAGGTTGTTAATTTGTGATCTTTCCATGTTGTTGATGTAGGGATTTAATGCTACAAACTTCCTTTTTAGCTCTGCTTTTACTGCATCTCACAGATTTTAGTATGTTGTATTTTAATTTTTATTCATTTCAAAATATTTTAATTTTTTGTTGATCCTGTCTTTATTCAGGAGCATATGTTTTTAAAATTTCCATGTATTTGCAGAACTTTCTGAAGTTCCTCTTCATAGAGATTTCTAGTTTTTTTCTACTGTGGTATAAGAAGACACTTGATATGATTTTGGTTTTTCAAAATATTGTAAGTCTTGTTTTGTGGCCTAACATGTGGTCTGTCTTGGAGAATGTTCCATGTGCTGATGAAAAGAGTACATATTCTGTAGTTGTTGGGTAGAGTGTTCTGTAAATGTCTGTTCAGTTTGTTTGTTCTAAAGTCCAATTTAAATCCAATATTAGTCTGTTGCTTTTTTGTCCCAGTGATCTGTCTAGTGCTGTTAGTGGGTGTTGAAGTCTCCTACTACTATTGCATTGCTGTCTATTTCTTTAGGACTAATAATATTTGTTTTGTGAACTTGGTGCCCTGATATTGGGGGCATATATATTTAAGACAGTTATATCTTCTTGTGGAATTGAGCCTTTTATCATTATATAATGATAAAGATCTTTGTCTTTTTTTTACTGTTTATTACTTAAAGTTTGTTATATCTGGTATGAATATAGCTACTCCTGCTTGTTTTGGTTTCCTTTTGCTTGGAATATCTTTTTCCACTTCTTTACTTTCAGTCTATGTGTGCCTCTACTGGTAAGATGAGTCTCTTGTAAGCAACAATTTGGATTGTGTTTTTTAATCCATTCTATCAGTCTATATCTTTTAGTGGGATCATTTAGCCCATTTTATTTGTGATATGTGAAGCTTTATTCTTTTCACATTGTTAATTGTTTTCTAATTGTTTTCTAATGTTTTTTTTCCTTCTTTTCCTTGTCTTTCTGTCTTTGTCATTTGATGAAATTCTGTCATGTTGCCACTTGATTCCTTTCTGTTTCTCCTTTGTGTGATTGTTTTATAACACCTTTGAGTTTTATATTTTTATGTGTTTTTACAGTAGTAAATATCAACCTTTTGTTTCCATGTTTAAGATCCCTTTGAGCATTTCTTGTAGGGCTGGTCTAAAGTTATCAACTTCCCTCAGTGTTTGCTTTTCTGGAAACAATTTATTTATCCTTCATTTATGGTGCTTATTCTGGCAGGATATGAAATTCTTGGCTGACAGTTTTTTTTCATTTACCATTATGAAAATTCATCCCATTCTCTTCTGATGAGAAAGCTGCTGTTAGTCTGATGGGGTTTCCTTCATAAGTGACTAGATATGTTTCTCTTGCTTATTTTAAATTTTTTTTTTACTCTGACTTTAGACATTCTGAATATAATATGCCATGGTGAAGTGCTTTTTTGTAATGTATTTGCCTGTAGATCACCAGGCCTACTGTATCTGGATGCCAAATTCTCTTGCTAAACTTATGATATTTTCATTGATTATTTCCTTAAATAAGTTTTCTAGACTTTTGCTATCTCTTCCCCTTTGGGAATACTGATAATTCACAGTCCACTCTCTGTAGTCCCAATGTCTTGAAGTCTTTGTTTCTTCTTTTTTGTTCTTGTTTTCTTATTTTTGTCTGACTCAATTATTTCATAGGCTTCTTTTCAAGTTCTGAGATTCTTCCTTCTGCTTGGTTTGTTTATTATTAAGGCTTTAGAATGTATTTTGTATTTCCTTTAAAGAACTTCAAAGTTCCAGAATTTTTTTTTTTTTTTTTTTTTGAGACAGAGGCTCACTCTGTCACCCAGGCTGGACTGACGTGGTGTCAGCTTAGCTCATGGCAGTGCCAAACTCCTGGGCTCAAGTGATCCTCCTACCTCAGCCTCCCAAGTAGATGGGACTACAGGTGAGCACCACCATGCCTGGCCAATTTATTGTATTTTTAGTAGTGACAGGGTCTTGCTTCTGCTCGGGCTAGTCTTGAACTGCTGATCTCAAGAGATTCTCCTGTATCAGCCTCCCCGAGTGCTAGGATTACAGGCATGAGCCACTGGACCCAGCCCTGTTTGTTTTTTTTAAATTAAGGTAGACATCCATTGGTAAATTTCTCATTCATATCCTAAGCTGATTTTCTGATTATTTTGTATTTGTTTTCAGATTTCCCTTGCTTCTCAGTGAACTTCTTTAATATCAATTTTTTAATTCCAAAATATTACAGAGGTACAAATATTTTTGGTTACATGTATCAATTTTGTTATGCTTGAGTCAGGGTTATAACTGTGCTCATCACCCAGATAGTGATCATTGTACCACTTCAGTAGGTTTTCAGTGATCCCCTCCTCCCTCCTCCCCAATGCTTGATTTCCACTGAGTTTTACCGCCCTCTGTGCACATGTGTGCTCATTGGTTAATTTCAGTTTAATAGCAAGTACATGTGATGTTTGTTTTTCCATTCTTTAGATACTTCACCTAGGATAATGGTCTCCAATTCTATCCAAATTGTTGCAAAAGGCCATAATTCTTCCTTTTTTATGGCTGAGTAGTAACCCATCATATACATATACCACATTTTGTTAATTTGCTTATGAATTGATGGGCACATGGGTTAACTGCACATCTTTGCAATTGTGAATTGTGTTGCAATAAACATTCAAGTGCAGGTGTCTTTTTGATAAGATAACGTCTTTTCCTTTGTGTAAATATCCAGTAGTGAGCCTGCTGGATCAAATGGTAGATCTACTTTTAGTTCTTGAGGAATCTACATAATGTTTTCCACAGAGGTTGTACTAATTTGCAGTCCCACCAAAAGTATCTAAGCATTCCTTTCTCTCTGCATTCATGCCAGCATCTATTGTTTTTGGACTTTTTAATAAAAGCCATTCTCACTGGGGTAAGGTGATATCTCATTGTGGTTTTAATTTGCATTTCCCTGATAATTAGTGATATTGAACATTTTTTCATATGATTTTTGGCCATTTGTCCATCTTCTTTTGAAAAGCTTCTTTTCATGTCTTTTTCCCACTTTTCGATAGGGTTGTTTGTTTTTTCCTTGCTGATTTGCTTGAGTTCTTTGTAAGTTCTGGTTATTAACCCTTTATCAGATGTATAGCTTGTGAATATTTTCTCCCATTCTGTGGGTTGTCTATTTGCTCTGTTGATTATTTCCTTACTTGTGCAAAAGCATTTTAATTTAATCAACTCCTATGTATTTATTTTTATTATTCCTGTGATTACCATAGGGTCTTTTTCATAAATTCTTTGCCTAGGCCAATATCCAAAAGAGTTTTTCCAACATTTTCTTCTAGAATTCTTATGGTTTTATGCCTTACACTTAAATCTTTTATCCATCTTTTATTAATTTTCTAAAAATATCATCTGTGAGTGGTGAGACATGGATCTTGTTTCAATCTTCTGCATGTGGCTATCCATTTTTCCTGGCACCATTTATTGAATAGGGTTTCTTTTCCCTGGTGTATTTTGTTGTCTGCTTTGTCAAAGATAAGTTGGCTGTATGTGGATGGTTTTATATCTGGGTTCTCTGTTCTGTTCCATTGGTCTATGACTCTATTTTTGTGCCAATACCATGCTTTTCTGGTTACTATAGCCTTTTAGTATAGTTTGACATCTGTTAATGTGATGCCTTGAGATTTTTTCTTTTTGCTTAAGATTGCTTTGGCTATTCTGGCTCTTTTCTGGCTCTTTTCTGGTTCCAAATGAAGCATAGAATTATTTTTTCTAGATCTGTGAAATATGACATTGGTATTTTGATGGGGATTGCATTGAATCTGTAAATCACTTTGGGTAGTATGGCCTTTTTAACAATGTTGATTCTACTGATCAATGAGCGTGATATATTTTTCCATTTTTTTCTGTCATCTGCGATTTCTTTCCTCAGTGTTCTGTAGCTCTCTTTGTAAAGATGGTTTGCCACCTTGGTTTTTCTCAAAGCCACACTCTTTTTATATAATTAGTTGTTTTTTTTAACATTTCTCAAATCCATAAATAAAACTAGAAAAGGAAGAGGAAACCAAATCCAAAGCCAGCAGGAAAAAAAAAATAACTAAGATCAGTGCAGAACTAAATGAAATGGAAAACAAAAAACAATACAAATGATCAATGAAACAAAAACTTAGTTCATGGAAAAGATAAACAAAATTGTTAGACCTTTCTGCTAGATTAACTAGGAATAGAACAAAAAGGACCCAAATAAGCTCAATCAGAAATGAAAAAGGACATATTACAACCGATATCACAGAAATACAAAATATCATCTATGAATACTATGAAAATCTCTACACACATAAACTTGAAAAAGTAGAGGAAATGGACAAATTCCTGGGAATATACAACCCCCCAAGATTCAGTCAGGAAGAAATAGATCTCCTGAACAGACCAATAATGAACACAAAGATTGAAGCAGTAATAAAAAATATTCAAACAAAAAAAAACCCAGACCAGATGGACTCACAGCTGAATTCTACCAGTCCAACAAAAAAGGGCTGGTATTCATGCCACAGAAATTTTTCCATGAAGTTGAGAAGGAAGGAATCCTCCCAGATTCATTCTATGAAGCCAGTATCACCTTGATACCAAAGCCAGGAAAGGACATAGGAATGAAAGAAAACTACAGCCCAATATCCCTTATGAATATACATGCAAAAATCCTCAATAAAATATTAGCAAACCGAATTCAAGAGTAAATAAAAAAAAATCCACCATGACCAAGTGGGCTTCATTCCAGGGATGCAAGGATGGTTTAACATATGTAAATCAATAAATGTGATTCACCACATAAAGAGAAGGAGAAACGAAGACTATATTATCATCTCAATCGATGCAGAAGAAGCATTCGACAAAACTCAGCATGCTTTTATGATAAAAACATTCAACAGACTAGGCATGGAAGGAACATATCTCAAGATTATGACAGCCATATATGCCAAACCACAACCAACATCATGCTGAATGGGGAAAAGTTGGAAGCATTCCCACTAATATTAATATTTTGGATTATTTATCTCACATTTCAAGGAGTTCATTTTGATTGGGATATGTTGCCAGACAATTTTTGTGGTCCTTAGGTGATGTCATATTTCCTCACTTTTTCATGTTTCCTTTGTCCTTTCATTGATATTTGCTCATCTGGTGTACCAGGACTTGGATGCCAACTCAGCCATCTTGGGCCCCAGGGATGGCAGCAATGGGCTTAATCTGCCTGTTTTTAGCCCCCATAGGAGCTTATGCTGGCAGTGGTGTTATTGGGTCCTGGAGGGCCAATTTTTGGGGCTCCATTGGCTTGCTCAGAAGCTAGTAGTGGAATCAGTGGGCTAGCTGTGTGTAGGGGTTCTCAGCCCCCTGGACAGCTGGTGTGATGTGGGTTATGGGAGTAGTGGTGACAGATCAACCCTCTGGGGCCCAGACGGTCTGTGTTGGTGTTGGTGGTAGCTGCAATAGGTTGGGAAGGCTAGTCTCTGGTTCCAAAGCTGTCCATTGCAAGGTGGTGGGTATGGTCCTAAGTTTACTTAGGATATCTTGATCTTCTCTGAATCTCCCCTGCCAGCTGATGGCTGCAGCCCAAGTGCAGTGTGTAGCTCAGTGTTAAACTCTAAAAATGGCAATGTCTCTGGACTGTTTACCAGAGAGGACAAGGCCCCACTCAGGCAAGCAGCATGGGCAGAAAGCTGTGGTGGTCCACTTGCATCTCGGTCTCACTGTAGCCATTGCAGGGCAGTGGGTATTGTCCTAGGTATGCCCAGGAGAACGTGATTTCCTTGTGTCTCCTTGCCCAGTTGGTAGCTGCACCCATATTAACACAAACTTAGTCTAATGGCTGGCATAGTCCAGCCTTACACTTTCAAAACAGCAACTTGGGCTTGGGACCAGAGAGAGTGGGACCCCTTCCAGGCAAGCAGCCTGGGCAAGAAGCTGTGGGTAGTGTTGTTCATTCATGTCTCAGTCTCACAGCAGCCTGCAGCATGGTGGTGGGAACCTCCCCAAGGGTGCATTGTAATCCCCAGGCTCTTCTCCATCTCTTAAAGGCAGTGCAGTGGCAGAAGCCACTTCAGTAGGTCCGTAATATCTAGGCTCTCAGAATGGTGTCCAGCTGAAGCTGCTCTAGGCTTGGATGCCTGTGGGTTCCCTTTCTGGAGCAACCTTTCTGTGCAATCTCTAGGCACCTGCCTATGTTAGGCTCCAGGCCTGCGTGGGTTGAGGGGTTCTTCTACAGCTAAGATTATAAAGTCTGTTTTGGAGTGTGGAGCCCTGCCGGTTTTTCTTTTGCTATTTCCCTGTTTCTAGGAGCTTCTCCTGGCTCTCAGGAAGTCCCCAGCTGGGCCAGTTGCCCTGAGCCCCCTTTCCTTGCTTACTTTGGGTGCTTATTGTCACTTTTCTGGGAATCCTAGCATTCTGTCCCAGACAATCCCTTCAAAATGTGAGTATCTACTTCCTATTCTGGTTCCTCTCCATGGAGAAGGCACATACTGGTACCTGTGTCAAGTCAGCCATCTTGATCATGATGAAACATGTTGTTTTCAAGATAACATATTTACAAGAGTCATTTATATATTAATTTATCCTTTGTCCAATACAAAAAGAATTAGAGATTATTGTGAATGTTTTAGTTTTTTCTGTAACACAGAGACATATGCATTTTATATTTTAGAGTCTACTATCCCATTTGTACAAAATTAAAAATGAAAAATAATAAGAATATAAGACTTTTTGTGTCTAAAAATTGTATTCCAGAAGAAAACATTAAGTTTATGAAATACATGTCTGGAAATAAAATAGGAACATTTACACATCATTTCATAAAACACTTCAATGATTATAAGATACTGTGTTAGTCTCTCTGTGATGCTATAACAACATATCTGTGACAGGGTAATTTATACATAAGAGAAATTTATTTCTCACACTTCTGGAGGCTGGGAATTTCAAAACTGATATGCCAGCAGGTGTTTGGAGAGAGCTCCTCTTTCTTCTTCGAGAAGGTGCCTTGTCACTTTGTACTCCAGAGGGAACAAATACTGAGTTCTTACATGGAAAAAGGCACAAAACGGGTGAATTCACCACCTCACACCTTTTTATAAGGCACTCATTTATTCATAAAGGCAGAGCCCTCATGGCCTAATCACCTCCTGCAGTACCATCTCTTAATACAATTGCATTGGGGATTAAGTTTCAAAATCAATTTTAGAGCATACAAAAACATCCAAACTATAGCAAATACAGAACAGTATAATTGAATATTCTGACCTTTCTCACACATGTAACACAGTTTTTCTATGTAATTTTATTGTTTCCTTCTGAAATCTGTATAAAATCTTTCCATCATTCTAGAATCCCTGTTGCTTCAAAACTGTTATTTTTAAAAGTTTGTAGTTTCTCAATGACAAAGATTTTCATCTCCTAAAATTAAATTATAAAGTACAGGACCTGAAAAAATAAAAATATTAATAAAGTGATATTGAAAATAAGATATTTTTGAAGATGAGATTATTAAACTTATAATCTTCTTCATCCATAAGTGGTTCATAGAAATATAGGTCTGGAGTTCAGTTTGGAAGTGAGAAGAATCCTGGTGAGGATTTATCCCTATCAAAAAGCTTAGCATTCAGTCAGAAATGATACTATCTTAGTCCTGCAGGGTCAAAATTTTAAAGACTTACTGATATGTTTAGTTAGAACAGGTATTGTAGACATCAACAAAGGGTTTCAACCAGCAATCAGTTGGCGCCTACTGTAGTCCTTCCACCATCCCTGTTGGCAAAAAAACACTTGTTATATTTTCCAAAATATACAAAAATAAGTTTGTGTATGACTCAGGACTAGAAAGTCGCCTAGATCCCATGGTATACACAGAATACACTGAGAATAGGCTAGGAGTATTTAAGCAGGATCTGAAAAGAAGTTAATAATGCAAAAGCAGAATTGGAAAGTTTACCTGAGGGCAGTTAATTCTGAATTGATACTGTGGAAAAGCCATCTCAAATGTGTGAAGGACAAATTTGAGGGACTTCAGTATAATATGAATGACAATGACTAATAGTTGATAATAAAAGATGAGATGACACTATGAAAGACAGAGATAAAGGATCCAACATAATAAGTGTTCCTAAGAACAAATAATAGAAAATTAGAATGAAAACAATATAAAGTAACCTATTGAATATAATTATTGAGCAGGTGGAAAATAAAGAGAGTATTTATACAGATTGAAAGGCCCATAAAATCACAAGTGACATAATTTAAGGTATACTGGGCTGAATAGTGCCCCCCTAAGTTTGTGTTTGTCCCCTAAGAACTTCAGAATGTGACTTTACCTGGAAATAAGGTCTTTGCAGATATAATCGAATTAAGAAGAGATCATACTGGATTAGGGTAGGCCCTAATTCAATGATTTATAAGAAAAGGGAAATGTGGACACAGAGACCCAGAGGAGTCACACAGGGAAAAAGACTATGTAATAACAAAGACAAAAATTGGAGCAATTCTGCTACAAACTACAGAATGCAAAGGCCTGCTGGCAATGACAAGAAGCTACAAAGGGGTGAGGAAAGGTTCTTACCTTTAGCCTTCAAAGGTAGCATGGGCATGTTGACACCTTGGTTTCAGACTTCTGGCGTTCAGAATTGTAGGAGAATAAATTTTTCTTATATTAAGCTACCTACTTTAGGGGTAGAAAAATAACAAAAGAGCAAGGCAATCCTTGCTATAAAGTGACAGAAAATTTGGCTAAATTTTCTGGAAATGTGGGTGGAAAGTAAAATTTGTAAATAATGAACTTTGATATTTAGCTGAAGAGATCTCCAAGTAAACTGTTGAAAGCATGGGTTTGTGTGTCCTTGCTGCTTATAGTAAAAAGTGAGAGGAAAGGGATAAATTGAGGGAAAAACTGTTATGCAAAAATGAACCAGAACTTGATGATGTGGAATATTCTCCGCCCATCCATACTGCAAAAGATGAGAAAGTGTGCTCTTGAGAGAACATCAAGAGTGTGGCTAGACAACCATTTCCTGAATAGATTAAGTGTGTGACTTATGGATCCAATCAACCATCTCAGCAGAAGCCAGGAATAGAGATGAGATGATCCAGAAAAGATCTGTGGAGAACCCTCCTATCTAATGGTATGGATCCCTTTGATAGACACAGAATATCCATAGGGGTTTTGAGAATGTTACACTTCCCTCACATTCATTTTTCCCTTTTCTTGAAGGATAATACATATTGCACCTAAGAAGCTCCATTGGCTTCTTTTCTGCAAGTAGAATCTTAGAAGTCCAACAACCTTCCTTCATTTTGTTGAGCCTCTGTCCCCATCCATCAAAGCTGGCCCTGGCACACTAAAGATAAAATTCAGATTTAGATTTCCACAACATAACTTTTTTAAGAGTTTTAAGAGGAAATATTTGTGTGGTGTGAAAATCACATGCTCACACAACGAGGTTGCAGTAAGAGAAACATAAACTCTGCAGAAAAACTATTCATAGGTCTCTTCCAGCTACGAGATGGGTCAAATTACGAGCTCTGGAATAAGTAATAATGTTATAAATGATGCAGAAACCATGAAAAAAGTTAAGTCAATATTACTGTAAAAATTATTTGTTATAAATAAAGGCAAATATCATGTATTAAGTGAAAAATATATAATATAAAAATTATATACTATTATATTTTTAATCAAAAATCCATAATCAAAAATAAAATCCGAGAAGGGGAACCTAAGGGAAGATAAAAGATACCATTCAATCTCTACAAAAAAAATATTACTTGCCTGTGGTAAAATTTCCAAGTACTTACAAAGGTTAATGCAATCAAGAATAAATGTCTTATTCACTCCAGATTTTTAAGATATATAGGACTATACTAAAAATATTGTCCTATGTAGTTTTTGACCTTTCAATTATCTAAGATATTTTTATTTTCAGCATTCATAGACTTTTCCCTCAGTATACAATTGGATTTTGTGTTTTTCCTTGAGGGTTTAGAAACACTTAAAAATACACCTACAAAAGAGTCATTTATTGGCATTTAGTTTATTTCTTTAATTTTTAAATTAAAGTACAATAAAATTCACTGTTTTGGAAATACAGTTTTATGAGTTTTAATACTTGTATATATTCTTAAAACTATTGCCACGATCATGATAATGGACATTTGTATCACACTTCCCCAAATTTCCTCATGCTACTATTTCTAAGTGAACCTGTCTGCAATCCCGGACTCCTGGCAGCCACTGATCTGTTCAAATTCTGTGCTCATTTTTTTTTTTTTATTTTGTGATTGTGTTATTTTTGTTCTTGTTTTTATTAAATTCTGAAAAATCTCTACATATTCTGGATACAAGTTCATTCTCAAATATGTAATTTGTAATTATTTTCTCCAAGCATTTTCTTTCACTCACTTAAAAATATCTTTAGCAGAGCAAAAGATTTAGTTTTGATGAAGTCTAATTTATAACTTTTTTCTTTATAGATTGTATTTTTGGTATCATGCCTAAGATACTGTTGCCTAACCCAAAGTTACAATGATTTTCTGATAAGTTATCTTCTAGATGTTTTATAGGTTTACATTTTAACATTGAATCAATGATTTTGTGTTAATATTATATAAGATGTTATGTAAAAGAAATATATGATGTCTAAATTTTCCATTTGTTGAAAGACTCTCCCTTTTCCATTGAGCCTTGACTTAAGCATTATATTAAAATAGAAGCTATACATGTAACAAAAACATTTGTACTCCCTTAATATTTTGAAATAAAAAAAATCAAATACCACAAGTGAGTCTATTCCTGGACACCCTATTTTGTTACATTTGATACATTGTTGATGCATTTATTCTTTTGCCAATACAACACTGTTTTGATTGTTACAATAAACTACAACAATTTTAAAATTAGTGAGTTTGAGTCTTCCAACTATGTCTTAATTTTCAAAATTCTTATGGTCATTTTACTTCATTCTCTTTCCATATAAACTTTAGATTCTACTTTTCTATCTCTCCAAAAATGTCCTGCTCATATTTTGATTAGAATTATGTTCAGTTATAGACCAATTTGGAGAGAATTGTAATTTTAACTATGTTAACCTTTTCAATACACGAACATGGTATGTCTATCCAATTATTTAGGTCCTCTCTGATTTCTTTTATCTACTGTTTTTAGTTTCAGTATACAGATCCTGCGTATGTTTTGTTAGATTTACGCCTAAGTACTTACCTATAGAGCCATTGTAAATAGGGTTTTTTCCCCTAAATTTAGCTTTCAATTGTTTTTTGTTAGTATATAAAAACACAATTGGTTTTTTGTACTTTGAACATGTATCCTGTGACCTTAGTAAATTCACTTATTAGTCCGAGGGGTTTATTTGTATTCTTTGGAAGCATCTACATATAAAATCAATTCCTGTGTGAACAGGGACATTTCTATTTTTTTCTTTCCAATTGGCTTTTTTTATTATCATCGTCATTATTATTGTTACTATTATTATGATTATTATACTGGCTAGGATTTCTAGTACAAAGTTGAATAGAATTGGTGAGAGTAACTGTTCTTATTTTGTTCCCACAATTAGGGGGAAGCATTCAGTCTTCTACTGCTAAATATAATACTACTAGTAGATTTTTTGTAGCTGCCTGTTATCAATTTAAGGGTATTGTGTTTTATTCCTAGTATGATGAGACATGAGAACTTCTTCTGTGCCAATAAATATGATCATGTAGTCTGCCTTCTTTACAAAGGCAATATGAAAATTATACTCATTTTGAAATATTGAATCATTCTTTAGTTTTCAGGATAAATGCTACTTGGTTGTGATTGTATATTTTGATACTTTAGAATTATGAAATTCATTTAATTACATAAAACTGTGGACATAGGGTTTTTGGTCTTATTTTTTATTATTTATATATTATATTATTTATTATTATTTTGTTTCTACTCTATACAGGATTTGACTTGCGAATAACTTCTATCATATTTTGAATTGCTTTTCATCATTCTCTTATAAAGTTCTTTGATGAACAGGTCTCAATTTTAATAAAGTAGTATTAATCAATAACTTCCTTTGAAGTTATTACATTTTCCTTTCTTTCTCAAAAAATATTCCCTCTACTGAGATTATAAAATACTACTGTATACCTCTGTAAGGACACTAACATAAAAAAATAATTTTATACAATCTTCTAAAGTATTATAACCTTGTATTTCACATTCAGATATGCAATATACTTGGAAGTAATTTCCACATGTAATTTGAGTTAGAAATAAAGTCCATTTAATTTCCATATTAATAAATGTTTTCCCGTACCATTTATGTAAAATATGTTTTACCCATTGATAGAACTATCTTTGTCCCATTCAAATCTCAATATATAGAAGCATATATCAGTGCTTCGTATTATTTTCTATTTTTTTGTCTATTGCTACAATACTACTAGAGTGTCTTAACAGATATTTATAATTTGTTTAATATTTTATTATTTTTAGACAGAAAAATGGAAAAGAAAATCATCTAATATTTCAGACCAATGAATACCATATTTTCATGGAGGAAATTGAAAACCTATTGAATATAGGACTATACAGGCAGTACATTTTTACAGCACATGAAATTAAAATTTCACTTTTACCATCTGATGATTTTGTCAAGTGAGTTAATCTAAATGTACTATCTTTATTGCTCTGATTCTTTAAATTAACAAAGGAAGAATAATTATTAATATTATCAGTAAAAATCATTTTTTATAATTACAGAAAAAATGTGTTGTCTTCTTTCTTCTTCCAAAATGAATAATAGTATATTTAGGAATTATACATAATTATACAGAAATGATACTCAATAATGGTTTGTTCACAAATGAATTGAAGGTTATCATTCAGTTCATAAATTTGTACAATAACACCAAATTTCGTTATACTCTTGGTTTGGTATTAAAATGAATACTAGCCTTCATATTTTTAAAATAATTTTGATTGGTAAATTTTCTTAACATTTTATTTGACATTAAAATACCATTTCCAAACCTGGAAGCAAAGTTTTGATGCAATTCATTATTACAAGTATTTTTCATTGTCATTGTTTAACCTCCTCAAAGACTTTCTAAAATCTTATGGCATTATTTGAGTAAAAATAAAAGCAACTTGTTAAATATAAATAAGGTAAATACTAATATTAGTCAAATAATATTTTATGGATAGAAGTACTGATCATCAATTTAAAGAGCACTGTCTATTGCAAAATAAGCATGGAATTTTATTTGACAATATCAAAATTCTACTCAAACATAATTAATAATTATAAGTGGATAATATATAAGTCAATCTGACTAATGATTTGCACTTTAAGCCCTATATTATACAAGTTTGCATAATTGTGTTTGTTTTAATTAAGTCATGTAAATGTTACAGGCAATGTGTATAAAATGGTAGAGAGTCAATATAAGTTCTGATGTTAAAAATTGGTGAATACATTATCTATAAGCATAGAAATATCTGGAACAATGTAAAAAATTTTTGACTTTATTATTACTATAAGTTTTAAAGCATTTTCAAATTTTTATAGGAGTGTCTCAAGCATTACAGTGAGGAACGTGGGATCTAGAGTCATATTGTTTGAATTCAAACCAAGTTGTGCTATTTATTAACTGTATGACATTAACAGTTATTTAAATACTGTCTGACTCAGGATTCTCATTAGTAAAATTTGAATAATAATAGGTCTTTTAAATAGAATTTTAGTAATGATTAAATGAGATAATAGATGCAAAGGACCTAGAATGGTAAGGACTAAACACATTTTTACTAGTCTTAGTAGTAGTATACTTACATAATAAGTTTCAAAAACCAGGCACAGCTTTATCTACTTATGGTAGATTCAGGCTAGCTGAACAGTACTATCATATTTACAAGACTACATTAATATTTATATTAATTCAAACAGCATCATTCCTTATGGGGTGTTTTTCTTGTTCCGACAATCACAGACATACATGGAAGAGGGAGATAGGAAATTCCTAACTCTGAAGTGTATAGACAAATATTAAATTCTATATTACCACTAAAAAAACCATAGGATTTTAATAAATGTTAAATTGATTTTTACTGTTATTTCACTGAAAGTCACACTTCATTTGTGTTATATATATAAATTTGATAATATCAAAATGTAAAATCCCATAACATCAGCATAACATCTTACTTTGAGATGTTTTAAAGTTATTTCTCTCACTAATATTTTAAAATATATATTTAAAATATACTACACAAGGCACACTTTACTCTTTCAAGCTTATAAATAAATTGAAGAAAATTAGCATAAATAATATGAGAAAACATAAGAAATCAGGAGCACTAGGCTGGAGACGATTATCTAGTCATTAGTTTTAACACAGCAAATTTGTAACTAAGGCAAATTAGAGGCAATAGGTATGGTGAGTTTTCTGGGCTGTTGAGAAGTCTGTATTTGTATTTACTACAAAGGGGCACAGGGTAAATTTTTGGGAGTGATGTAATTCTACCTCGATAGGTTTGGTCATTATATGATTATAGGTTTATTACATCTCACAGAACTATATAACAAAAGTGTAAAGTTTACTACATGTAAATTGTATCTTAATTTTTTAAAAGACACTGGGCTATTAAAAGACAGGGCTGAGATGACTTCCTTCTGTGGGAATCAGCTACATGATATTCTAAAAAATAACAGACTTATTAGTGAAATCATTGGCCCAGAATTGCTAAAGTAATCATTCTATTCAAGGCCATCTTCAAATTGTCTGTTTGGTTCTATTAAATTTTACCTTGATTTTCCCAGTCTTACACTGGTCCACTGTTCTGGTTAATATTTTGTATGTTGTATCAAAATGTTGCTTCTCAATTCTTTAACTGCCTCAATTGACTTTTCATTACCCCAAGTTTATTAATAGCATATTATTCTATTTTTACTTCTCTTTTCCTTTTCATATTGGTGATCTATACAAAAGTATCCCAAGTAAGTGAGCTCTGCTAATTCCTTCTAGAACATGATTCTTTTAAACTACAACTTACTAATAAACACAATGGATTTGATGGCCTCTGGTGCTTCAGCAAAGATAAAATAAGAGCTGAATGTTTTGGGCATTTCTACACTATTCTCTACTCTTCAGATGTCCTTTCTTCACTGGTTATCTTTTTGCTAAGCAGGTATTTATATCCTCAGCATAGCACAAAGATGGCCCATAGAAAGTGGAATATGCCACTAAACTGCAACATGAGTTTATCTCTTTTACCTGTTTTTAACCACATCTGAACACTATTTTAGGATTTTAACTCTCCGTAAGTAATATTTATGCTCATCTATTCATTTCTGATACACAAACCTAATAGCTGTCATTTTAGTAAACAAAGAAAATTATGTGCTTTTTAAATTTTAGCTCAGTATTTTCAAGATAGGAAAGATCGCTTAGAGGAAATAACAGGATATATTTCTATCACCTTAAAATATCATTTAGAAAAGAAAAAGCAGAGTTTTTTTTAAATAATGAAGCCACTTTTTTAGGGCAATAGATACTCTCGTGGTCTCATTGCATAAGATATGTAATTTTAGGTTACTTATTATGTACTATTGCTCATTTTATGAAAATGAAGCTGAGATATTCACTTCATTACTCACATAATAAGTTACCAAAGAGGATGTTATATTTAAAGTGGTTCCTTTTGTAAACCTTCCAATTAATAGAACTTATATTCGCTAAATTCAATTCTATTACATTATGTGATTATACAACATTTAATCAAATGTATGTAAATAAATAAAATGTGTAAATATAATAATGTGTGTCAATATATAAAATATGTATTACATAGTGGGATTTTAGCAAA
This sequence comes from Daubentonia madagascariensis, assembly GCA_023783475.1. NCBI lineage: Eukaryota > Metazoa > Chordata > Mammalia > Primates > Daubentoniidae > Daubentonia > Daubentonia madagascariensis. The sequence goes on along the minus strand of JAKFHU010001684.1, from coordinate 12,941,229 downwards.
AATATGCCAAACTTTTGAATTTACATATTGTATTTACATTCAAGGAGTATATTTTATTCCCAGTTATAAGATATACATGTATTAATTTTAATTACTTTAATGTATGTAACACTAAATAATCATTTAGAGTGAAATATAAAGTTATATATTTCAATTAAAAATTAAACAAAAAGTTTTAAGAATCTATAACTTGCTTTTTTTTCCTGTTCTGCCTTTACCATAATATGCAAATGTACGTGAATAATGTCTGCTTCAAATTAGACACCTTAGGATCCATAGGCTTATTTCAAAGCTAGAAACAATGTCAAGTCATTTGTGTAAAATTGTAAAAGCTTCAATCTGAGCTTTAATGTGTTCTTTCCAACTTGTTAAGTGGTGGACATTTTCTTTATCAAAGACTATCCTGGCCATATCCATGTGACCATGAGATGCAAAGATGCTACCTAAAGACAGCTTACACCAAGAAATTTGGAATTGTATGGAAATAACACACACACACACATACTCATACACAAATTCTTCTTAAAACAAAAAAAGCCATGTGGCAAGAATACACTTCCAATACAATCTCATGATATAGTTGAAAACAACTTTCTTTTCCCTAAAGGAACTGATTTTCATGTAGTGAAATGATGAAGCATTACACTCACCTTGGTAAGATTCAAGGTGATCTTTTCTAATCAATTCCTACTGAAAGCAATGGATATAAATAGTATAGCAAAAGAAAATGACAAAAATGTATAAATTCCTTAACATGCCCTTAACACACATACATTTAAATCATGGGTTGAGTTTTAATGTATAAAACAGGAGAATGGCACAACCAATATACAGAAATAATTAATTAAATCAATTTAATTGCTATATGATTGCACACCTTCACCAGAATTTTAGGTAAGATTACTTTTCTAGTTAAATGTTACCTGCCAGAAAATTGTCAAAGACAGGGCAAACAATAATTTAGTCCTGTGAATTAATATAAATTTGAAAAGTTCTCCAGTGGAAAAATGACTTGTCTTGGTTTTTCTCCCTGCAAATTTATTATTTATGAAATATCACTAAATGTACAGACTTTAAAAGAATATTTTGTATCCTTAATTTTTAAAAAATTCTCCAGAATGCCCAAACTATCTCCTTCCAAATTTTAAGAATTTATAGCTATTTAATTAATGACTTTCTTCACACTATCAGGAAGGACCACAATTCCAAAAGTTAGTTACAGTGGAACTGGAAGTATAGCTCCTACCAGTGTGGTTACTACACAGCTTACGTATTATCTTCATAATTTATCACTAAGAGAAATATGTTCCAAGAGGTATCATAAAGTGGATTTTAAGCATTAAGGTGAAAATGAAAATAATTTTGAAGTTTTTTTCAAAACTACATTTTACAAAATTATATATTTTTATAAAAATACTTTTCCCAGATTAAAATGATATAAGTGTATGTTTATCATTCTTCAAAACTTTTCAATATGTTTAGGTTTATAGCAAATAAATGACATGAAAAATTACCTAAACAAAAAATAAAACTACTTGTCCACTCAAACAATTTGGGTAGTTCTATATTTCAATGTATATTTTATGATTTTTTATTTATTGCTTTAATTTCCCACTCCAATTTGTACCTCTAAGTACAAAAAACGATGAAACTATAAGATTATGTGGTAAAATTTTGAAAGAGATGTATAATAGTTATTTTAACCTAAAACTTATTCTGTATTATTTTCCAATCTTTTAAAATTTATTGAGACTTATTTTATGGCCTAGTATATAGTCTTTCTTTTCCAACCTTGATTAATGTTCCAAATGTTTGAGTGTAATGTTCTGTTAATATCAATTAGGTCAAGTTGGTGAATAGAGTTGTTAGATATGCTATATTCCCACTGATTTTTATTTGTATGTTTGTTATAGCAATTATTGAGGGAGAGATGTTAAACTCTTCAATAGGATAATGCGTATTTTTAAAAATATTATGTTTTCATGAATTTCAGATCTCTTATATATGTACGTACTTCTATGTCTGTGTGTATATATGTATATGTGTGTTTATCACATACCTATATACTACTTTTCAGAAAGCTGTAAGTTTTGACAGAATTGAAAGTGACCACAGATATAACCAACTTAATTTCTCTCATTATTCAGATGAGGCTTGGATGTGGAGATTTTAAGTATTTTGCCCCAAATTAAACAGATAATTTGAAAATAAAACCAAGTTTCTCTGAAATCAGTTTCTTTTTGCACTCCTTTGGATAAGCCATTCATATTTTATGTATTGTATATGTGTGCATATTTCTGTATAGCTCAAATTTATGTTCATATGTAATTTACATTTTAATATTTTATTTATCAGTATTTGAATATACTCACAAATATGTTTGTATATATTTATCCTTGTTCATATTTATATATCATCCACTTTTATATACATTTAAAGTCTGTGTGTATATGTGTGTGTGTAGCCTGTCTAAAAGGATGCATATCATATCCTTTATAGTAGAGAAGACAGTATGCTAGAGTTGAAATAATGAAACATAAGGTCTCTTTTTAAGTTAATGTTTCAATATAGTACAAATCTTGCACTTCCTCTACTTCAGAACTTCATCTGTATTAGGAGATATTTGAACTAGGCAACTGTGTCAATTGTAAAACTCATAGTTAAGGAATGTTTACGATGGATTAAGTTCTCTTCTAAGCACTTTATATGAATTAAAACTTTTAATCCTCACATAATACTTATACAGTGATCATGACTATCATTTTCATTTTACAAATGAGGAGAGTCTCTGCAGCTTGGCCAAAATCATACAGTTTATAAGAAGGCAAGGTGGAATTGATTATGAGTAATTTGTCTCCCCAAGCAAGGATCTTAACCATTGTGTGGTATTGTATATACATTACGAAAAATATCCAAGGTTTGGTCTCTGTTTAACTAGTCAGTTCTTCCTCCATTTATAATCAAGTTAAGACTGGGACATAATAAAAACTAAGAATATTGCCTTATACTTGTAAAAGATTTGCATAATCTTCATATTTTAACTGTAATTCAGCTTCTCACCAAAGTATAAATTAACCAAATAACTAGCCACTCATTTTAATGTGAGTGGTAATCCACATTATCTACATTTGATTTATCATCCACATAATAAATAAAAAATAATAAGGATTCTAAACCCTACCTCTTTGTTTTCTTGGTTGACTTGGCTCAAGAAGCATTTTAGTGAACACTGAAATACTCATATTTGGATTACATTTCAGGTAAAATTTTACAAACAACTTGTGGAAGTATGTAATATTTTTATTAAACTTTTCAGATTTTAAAAAAGTTTTATGGGATTCCTCAAATGCTCCTAGTAATGTAAATGAGTTTGTTGTTGCCAGAATAAAATTTTAAGTCCTTCTAAATTTATATTCTAAAAGCAGAGATGGCTAATCAAGAATTTATATGGTTTTGTTAAAACACAATATTTTAATAGGGAATAATAACAAAAATATGACATACTTAAAACAATTTATATAACTACTGAATAATAATCAAACTTATTTATACTGAATAATTTGTTTTTACTTAATTCAGTTAACCTAAAGATTAAATTTAATTCAACAAATACCTATTAACTGTCTATGTATTTGTGTTTTTTACAATTAATTAATACTATCTTTGTGTTCTTAGAATTTATTTTTACTTTTTTCCAAGGCCAAAATTTAGCTATTATGAGAATGCAAATAGTAGCTCAATGTTTACCTTATCCACCAACACAAATAACTTTTCTCCAGATACTATTATTTAGGATAATTTAGAAGCAATATCTAGATCAATACTGGGGGTCCTCTGAGAAAACAAACTACTTTTTCATAATAATCCCCAACTGTCAGATTGCCTTTAAGACTCCTTCTGCCACTTGGGACATGTGAAGTTCCATTATGGGTCCCCATTTACAGCTGTGTGTGTATATATACAAAGGTGTGTGTATATACACACACGCAAATATATTACATAATATACACATGATACACAGTATAGAAAGCATTATTTACTATCTGTATATATCAAACTTTGTAAGTTATTGTATCTGGAATTCTTTTGCTCTGGCATTTTAGCCCCAAATCACTTGTGCTGCCAGGTTTCAAAGTCATACTGTACCACTCTCAATTTACAGAGGAATAGACAGCAGGGAAATAAAGTATATTAAAATAATCAGCAAGCTGGAGGGCATAGAATGGAACAGGGGATTGCAAATCGGTGGGCCAAAAAAACAAAACAAAATAAATTTTTAAAAAATCATTAAGTAAAGGAAGGTACTGTAGTGGTGGTGGTGGGGAAGTTGGGTGAATGCTAGAGGAAATAAAAGTTGCCACAAGCAAGATTTACCATAATCTTTCAAGGAAGGCTTGTGCGAGGATATTAAATCTGCCTAGGAGACCTGAGCTCCAGCTTTTGGGAGAGGTAAAGCAGAAGAAATAGACGATGATCTGGTAATATATGGCTGGAGGACTCAGATCTCATAAGATGTGATGAGTTGATAAAAATAACAATGAAAAAAAAAACACCCTGCTGAAATCCAGGAACTGCACACAAAAATTTTTATATAAAAAATGACATTTATACAGTAAGGCTCTTTTGTCTTTCAGGAATTGCAGTTTTGTATCGTCATATCAACAATGCAATAGCATTAGAGATTTCCATTAGAAATTAGATAATTATTTTAAAATACCAACTTTCAAAATTTTTCAAAGGGAAATTCATAAGTTTCATTTCCCCCAAAGCAGTGATACAGGCAGATAGGTTTTATTGATTTATCAGGAACCAAGCCAGGGGAAAGGGGGTGAAGCAGTGTGCAGGGGTGCCAGGAAGGGTGACATCCTTCAAAATCTGTTAGATATAGACATTTTATCAAATTCGTACTAAACTTTGGCTTTTTTTGTATCTAGTTTCATAATATTTGAGTACACAATGTCGAATGTATACCTCATTCAGTTTAAATTCTTATATTTGCTTGTTTTTAAAATTGTTAAAATATGCCCATTTGTACAGATTTTTTTTTCTTTGATGCTGTGTCTGGCCAGGTAGGTGATATAAAACATCCCCTAAAATGTACAGATATTGACACAAAGTAGTTTCATTTAAATAATGTGTTCACCATATGTAGACCCACATTCTTGAGTGCTACAGAACTCTCCAGTTTGCAGACATAAACGTTGCTTTGTCCCTATTATATGGAAGAAACAGGAAATTGTGTTCTTACAGCAACCTAGAAAGAAAGAATTTTTTTTTACTGCTTCATCAAAATTCGTATATATAAGCATCCATTTAAATATTATGACCTTTGTGCCTTTGTATAAACAAAATCAAGACAATTTGTTGCTGACATTGTTCTTCTAATTTCTGGTTTATGTCCATTTTTACATGGATATAATTTCTTAATAGTTATTCCTAGGAGGCATGATTTACTTTGAATGTGAAACAAGATGAAATAAATTATATTTGCTATTTGCAAAATTAGAATATGAATGTCTACTTACAAATCTATGCCCTTTAATAGTTTAATTGGAATCACCTTAATTAGAATTGTTGGCACATAAAATTTTTTGGGGGGAGAGACTATATTGCAGAAAATATAACACACAAAAAAACACATCTTCATTACTAAGGATTGCAATATATTGCAAAGTTCTTATCTGAGTGATTATTCCTAGAACTATTGCTTTCAAATCTAGGCAAATAATTTGAAAAAAAAAAACTTACTCCATTTTATCTACTTAGTAAAGTGACATAAGCAATCTAGGTGAAAATTAACTAATTAACAACTGCCTTTACGAACTTGTGTCTTCTTCATTTTGATTTCTGCAAATGTTTTCATTTTGGAACTCTTCCAGTTCCTTAAGTATGATTTAGTGCCAATCAATTTTACTCAGACAACTAGGAAACTGTGATATATGCTCTACCAATATTTGTTCTCTGTGTGTGTGTGTGTGTGTGTGTGTGTGTGTGTACTCTAGTATGGACTGTCCTGTAGATCTCTGGAGTCACTTGGCATATCAATGACCCCATTAAACAGACTGAGACTATCTGTCCCTGAGATCCAAATCAGGCCATTCATCCTGTCATTGGTGAGAGAACACCAGCGAGATTTCACTTTTCCTGGATTTATGACATTGCAATCGTCTCTTTTGAGAACTCTATAAATGTAACTTACTTATGACCCTCTTTCTATTACCTATTGTCTCTCTTGATTCTGTCACACATTTCTGACTTAATATAAGAATAAAGGAAATGTTAGCATGGCTTCAGTGATATTCATAACATTTCCACGTAGATTCAATATTGGCAACAAATTGTCTACATATTTCACTAGCAGGTGATCCGAAAAAATCCATTAAAGTTCATACTCTGCCTGTGGCAGTCAGATCAGCTGACCAAGGGAAACCTTTCTGGAGTAAAAGGGAAAAAAACCTGAGAATCAGGCGCACTTGCTTTGAACTAAACGCAAACACCTGTGTTTGGGTGACAAGTTATTGAACTTCTGTGTGGGCCCTAGTTTTCTCAAGTAAAGTGTGAATGGTCATGTATTAATAATCCCAGGGTTTTAACAATTCATAAACTGCATGAATATAACATAACCATAATGCAAATATCAGTTTCCCTCCTTCACTAAGTCACCAACAGTGTTGATTTCCTAATTCTACAGCTGTGACTCGATGTAATGACATTTTTCTGAAATAAAAAAAAGAAATGATATAAAAATAAACAACGTTAATACATTTTAAAAAACTGTTATGCTTTTTCCATAAGTTTCTTTAATTGTAAGAGTAGAGTAACACTTTTAATTTTATCGATGAGCATAATGATTAAGTAAATATATATTTACTTTATTAAGTAAAAGTATATATTCCCTGACAGCTGGGTTATATAAGAAATTAGAATTTATCTACTTTTTACACATATTTTTTCATGGAAAATTTGCCTTTATCTAAAGCAAGAGAAGAGAAACTCATTTTCCCCATGGTTATTTAGTCAGTGTCAAATTTGTTTACTTTAGTGTCAGTTTATGACTAATGTTGGCACTATTTTCTTTACCTACCTATCCATGATTGCAAAGCAAGTAGAATATGTTTTGTTTTTTCTAACAGAAGCATGCTTTCCCCAAGAATTAGAGAAAGACAATAGCTATTTACAGAGCAACCAGAGTAGCTATATGCCCCCTTTTCTCTGAAACATAAGATCTACACAGTTAACACATTTCATGTGCAGCCAATAATGCATAGATCCCCTCTTCCAGCTTCTCAAGGCTTACAGATCTTGATTCTTCATTGCAATTGAGGATGCTGTTAATGTTAATTGGAAGAGTTTTGAATTGCTGTTTAAGATATTTTACATTTGATATGATTTCTAATCTTTCTCCTTTAAATAATTATTCCATTTAAGCTTGTCACTAAATTAAAACCTTTTATTACTTCTTAATCATTATTCCCTTCAGAATCATTATCTGGACCCCCTCAATTTAAACATAATGATCAGGAAGATTTTTGTTGTTGTTGCTGCTTATGGATAATTTTTTTGAAAATAGCATATACCTTTTTTAACCTGTTTGTTCAGATTGAGCTTCTTAAATACATTTTCCAAGCCCTAACAATAATTGCTAATATTTAAGATGCTGTTAGAACTCAGATTGGATTTTATGGATGTCATATCTTATTACTCTAATACAATGTATGTCTGGGATTTTATGATGCCACCCAAATTAATTGAGGATTGATGAATATTCAGAAAAATTTCTGATTGAGTTTTAACCATGTTATAGTATGAAATCATATTATAAAATTATACAGCATTTTGCCAGATTTAGTTGTAAAATTATAGGGATACTGTTTATAAATTTTACTATTACTTTTAAATACCAAAAGTTTTTGTTTATCTTTCTCTATTATCTAAAGAAAACTCTTTAGAATAAAAAAATTTGTACTATTTTAATTATATTTTAAAAAGATAATTTACTTTAGACCAACATTATCTCTTTGTTGAAATGTTAGCATAATGTATAGAATATAGATAGTTTCAATGGTCCTAAAGAATTTATTTATTTTCATTTCTTCTTACTAAAACTTTCATGCTTTATTTAAGCCAATTACTATCTTATGATGGTACTAAGTTTAAGTCTTTTGTCAGTCTGCTTCAATTACTGAATTTTTAAATATGTATAGCAAAAATATTTGAATTATTAAGATATATTTAGCCCAACTTTCATGTGAGACCACCCCCTTTTTTAACAGATTCTAAAGACAATTTCCCTTTTTTGTTGTTTATTAACTTAAATTCTATGCCAACTTTCTCTCCAGCAAGATTTTTATTATAGCTTGCTGAAAGATTTAAAATATTAGTGATCACAAGGTTGTCTAAAAGATTTAATAAAACAATTTAAACAAAAAAGTTGATAATTTGTTTAAAATATAAAATACTCATGTTAAAAGAGCTGATGTGACATAATGACCATTGCTATGTAATTACTATATCCATTTCTAAGTTGAGTTAAATTTAAGAATTATTGAAACACATCATTAAACAATAATTAAAGTAAAAAATTCTGAAGAGATACTCAAAACTTGCTTCAAGCATTTACGCTTTCTGTACTTGAAATGGGTGCTTTCACTCAACACTTTCTGGAGGTAAACACTACTAGTCTCTATGCCTATAAATTGAATTTAACATCAAATAAAAGTTTAATTCTACATATTCTATATATTGATAGGACTGTATGTAGCATTTTAAAGCTTTCAATAACTAGAATTTTACAAATATTTTAAATTTTTTTTGAAACATTAGCCGGGTGTGGTGGTGCGTTCCTTAGTCCCAGCTACTGGGAGACCGAGGCAGGAAGATCACTTAAGCCCAGGAGTTTGAGGTTGCAGTGAGCTGTGATGATGCCACTGCACTCTAGCTGGGATGACAGAATGAGACCCTGTCTCAAAAAATCAAGTCAAATCAAATAAAAAAGTAAAAAATAATTATTTTGAAACATGAAATAAATATAAAACCGGGTGAGATACATATAAATAACAATACACCAGCAAAATAATTAAAAAATCTAATGATACATATATGAGGTACATGTAAGAAATATCATTCAGCAGTTACTGAAATATAATATATTCATCTAAACTAGGGGTTGGCAAACTTTTTTCTGTAAGGGGTCAGAAAGCAAGGCCTTAGGGTTTCTGTGCATTACTTAATTCTACTGTTGTAGCACAAAATCAGCCATAGACAAGACATAAACAAACAAATGTGGTTGTGTTCCAATAAAACTGTATTTAGAGATAAAGCCCCATGATCGCTTGCCTCTCCCAACACTGTAGTACCTGCAATCTCACAAATTCTGATTGAAATATTTTCCTAGTTCAAGTTTAGTAAACTAGACACTTGATCAAATTTTATCCATATTCAGCCAACTGTGTGATGAGGTGGACTATTCCACACAGTGATAATATTAAGGAACACAATTGTGAGCTCTTTTTATAACTGAGCTTTTTAAAACTTGGGGAAACTTTCTTTTAAAAGAAGACTACTAGGAAGGGAAAAGGATACAAATATGTAACATCACATTGTAATTAATAAATATATTAAAAAATCATTTCCTTAGACATTGATATTTCATTCTAGTATGACATGTTATATCCATAAGACATTAATCAATAAGAATAATTTCATATAAATGTATATAAACACATAAATTTACATATATAAGTATATAGAACTATCTAAATTCATATATCAGTTTGCTAGTTAATTTGGCACCGGTGATATACTTATATCTATATTTGCTTGTGTGTTATTCCAAGTTTAATTAATTTCTGCTCAATGTCTGAGCGCATAATCCATATATCATATTTAAGTTTCTAGAATGGATTTCTATTTGCCTGGCACTGAAAATATAAGCAAGAAATGTGAACTCACCATTGCATCTATGCTTTTCAGGAGTATCACTAAGGTAAATATAATACATTGACTCCAATACTATGAAGCTCAAATTAGATTTCAACGTGTGGCTTTAAAACCCCAGGCATGGTGCAATTTTCTGAATTATTCGCACATAACCACTCCAGGGGATTACATTTAAGCATGATAGGACAGTGCCTTAAAGCAGGCAGCCATAAAGAGTCTTGTCCTTTAGTCGATATTCAGAACACATTAAAGATGATGATAACATAGCATTCATGGCCTAAATGTGTTAAATTTACCTATTTTGAGATGATGGCAGAGATGATGATTTCAGATGTCTCAGATAAGCATTTAATCATCATTTTCTCCACTTATTTGTTATTAGAGGAATATATATTTAAGAAGAAGGAATTATTGGAAGGAATATATATTTAAGAAAAAGAAGAATAATTCCCTAAGTGGCATTGATTCTACATAATACATAGTCAGTTAGAAATGTCCATCAAAAGTATGGTTATCAGAAATAATGGGTTAAGTAAATTGTGTCTCTTAAACTAATAATAGAAGAATAGTATTATTACTTCTGTGAATAATCATGCTTTTTAAATAAAAGTACATACTATTTTTAGAATCTGAAAGAGTTAAAGATATAAGCAAAATGACATCTTTCATTATTTAAAAATCATAATTTAAGTGAATATTACAAATGATTTGGCACACGACAGAATTTCATAATTTTGAAAAATATAAAGCACTTTTGGATTTCTAGAATGTTACAAAAATATACAAATATTGTTCTATGATAAGTACATTTACATGAACATCATAACATTTGTATAATTTTACAACACAACTGTTTTTATAAAATTTGTTCTCATTTGAAAAACCTATCTTCTCAATCCATAAGGTAGCCAGCTTTTATTATCCCAACATAACAGTATACACCTACTTTGATGATTAAGGCATATGAAAAAGGCTTGATGTTAGAATGAGTCTGGTATGAAGGGCACTTTGAAAAGAACTCATACACATTTCACAAAGCAAGAGGACAACTGGTAGAGGATTAAGCATGCAGGTCCAGATCCTATTAAAATCTGTAAACTATGATAAATTCCAGTCACCACCATTGCCTATTAGTAGGTTTTAATTGATATGATGATATAACATTCAATGTTAAAAATGTCACCCTAAGAACTTTCTGGAGATGATTTGTTAGGAAATAAAATCGGAAGCAGGGGACTGTCCAAGAAAAGTCGACAATTGGGCAGATTGAAAACATAGTTTGAGGATGAGAAAAAAAATCCTGATGGATTGACTACAGAAGGTGAAGAAGAAAGTGGATGGTGGAAATAAAGTTGGCTGGAATAAAAACAGACTGCAGGCAGGTGGAAAAAGAGAAACAAATATTCAGTTTAATTTACCAGTGAAGCATCCAACAAGAGACTCATGACAGTTGAATGTATGTGTCTGGAGTTTAGATTATATGTCCCAGGTTAGGAGATAAGAGTTGTCAACACGGAAATGGCATTTAAAGTAAATGGGAGGATCAAAATCAGGTATATGTCTACGTGTGAATACCCAGACTGTATCAGTAAAACAAACACTAACTCTCTATTTTGACAGGCGTATTCCAATTTATTTATGCTAAATTTCATGTTTTCTTAAATGAGAACTAGAGGAGGTGAGAAAAAAACGGTTTTATTTAGGCAAACACTTTTGGACATTTTTAACCTTACTATTCAATTAATATACTTAACCATAGCTAAAATACTTATATGAATCATTTTTATCACATGAAATTGTTCCACATTGATTTTAGCAAATATTATTTACTACATATAAGAAAGTCACTGCAAGGAAAATAAGAAAGGTTATGAGAAGTATAATTTACAACTAAGTTTACTTAATTATTTAGTATTATTTCTATTGATTTTATTATATGTGCCTGATATATTATTTTTAATAATTAGTCAAGAAATAAACCCCAAATTTTAAATACATTAATTAATAAAAACATATTTTAATGATTTTTTCCTCTAGGTTTAGAGTTAATTTTTTCCTCATAGACCATTTTTTCCCCACAGAAATATTACATTAGAAAAAATGTATTTTGTACTCAATGAGTGCAGAATTTATGAAATTTCTGTTTGGCTTCAGGCTGAAATGTGCTCAATGTGGGAGCAAAAAAAGAATATGTAATAAAAGGTAGTAATTTAATCTGAGGGAAAAATATTTCCCAGGATTTCTAACATAAAACTACATTCTAGAGGAAAAAATACCTATAATACCTGCAAGGTAATTGTGTTTCTTCATGCCTTACCTCCCTGCTACCTGAAAGAAGAAAAATTTGTGCTAAAAAATCTGGTGTGTCACCTTTGTAAGATGTTCAAAAATACTTCTTGACCTAACAATAATTGTTGTTAGGTTGTTACCCTAATTGAAATGACACCATAAATACATTTCTTAAAAAAGTATTGTTTAACTTTAAATTTTCATTTAGGATGCTTTCCAGTATTTTAGTATAAAGAATATTTTATAATAGTCTTAATTGTGAAAGAAAATATATATGAAAAGGCAACATAATTTGTATCCCATAGTTGACTAGAAGTCTTGCTAAGAGTAAACACATTATATTTATTAATATGATTCTTAATTCAAATTGGTAAATATGTTAATAATAAAAAAATATTAAACTTCAGGTAGCTGAGATAGTACATGCAAAGTGTGTAGAAGAGTACTTAGCACCCAGGAAACATTCCATAAAAGGTTTACATTATCATTATAATGATTCTATTATTCCTACTGCATTCTGATAAATAACAATATGTTCTATTTCTGACATTTCATTCTGTAGAACATAATAACAGCATAATTTAAAAAGTGTATGAAATTACCCTTGTTTTTAATCTCCAAAAATTTCTGCTTTCCTCATTTCATTTATTTATTACTGGTCCTACCTTATTGAATATGATCAATTACCTATAAAAATATAGTGACAAAAGAGATAATACATGAAAAATAGTAAAGATTAGTTTATTTCTGGAAAAAATAGTATTTAGATGATAACAAAAACTATATCTTCTTATTTGACAATAAACAGAAGATGTTTATAGTGCTCCCAACAACTAATCCAGTTTACATTCCCTAATGTATTTCTGTATATTTGCTAAGTATTTTCCCATCTCCACCAGTAAGAATTTTCTTAATATTTGATTCAAACAAATATAATTTGTTTTTTTAAATATGAATGACATAAAGAATGTAAAATGTGGATGTATATTCTTATTCTTCTATTCTCAAATACTATTTCGTTATATTCTGTTCAGTATTATAATATGTGTCTTAAAATTTCAAGCATCAAGAAAAGAACAAAATTATGCATTTTAGTTAGTACAATCATTACATTCTTTTAGAATTTACTGAACTCTAATACTTTTGAATTATAAAAGTCTTCTTTTCACTGTAATATTTATTTTCTAAAAGATTAAATTTTGCTTCAGGGGACAAAATAATAATTTATTTTAAGCAAACCAGTGAGTACTCAAATAGTTAATGTTCTTGCTCAAAGTTCCATACATTGTGTAGAACTGGCATTATCTGTCCATAGGGAAAGAGCTCCATGGTCTTGTAAATTTAATCTATATATTAATACACATACACTCTCTCTCTCTCTCTCTCTCTCTCTAACACACACACACACACACACACACACACACACATTTTTGCTCTTGGTCTTGCTCTTTTCACTAATCATAAGAGGGAATATACATGCTAAAGGAAACAAAATTATCACCAGGAAACTGAAACTGAATGACACGATAGGAAAAAGCGCTATCAAGATTCTCTTTGAGTTAATTACCGTTGAGGTCAATAATGCAATAGGATTATGCAGATCACAGAGTACATAATTTTATTATTTAAAAAATTCTGGGATTTAAGAAAAATTAAGTTACATAAATCCAACAGTTTTGCTATGGCAGAATTTTTTTGCATATGGTATTAACCCAAACGTTAGTCAAGAGATTTTGCTGGTCGAAATAGAAGGACAGTGTTAGTAGCCTGTTTTGATGGACATAATCCATATGTGACTAAATGTTGTAGGCTTCTAAGGTTATACATTTTTAATATCTAAATAAATGCCTAAAGCACCATCCTTTATAATATGATAAATCAGTGTCCTGCTTGACACTTCCAAGTATTCTGATGGTGCTTATATTCACATGATCGCTTTCTCCCTGAACATATATTTTCAAGGAATTTTCTGTAACCATAATAGGTTCTGGGATATGTTTGCAGGAATATTGTCAGAGAATAGTGTAATAGGTTCAACTGGCAGAATCCAATTATATTTTTGTCTTGCTTCATTCTATGTAAAATAATCCAGGAGATTCTAAAATTCATATTCACAAACAGACACAGGTGATGTACACACACATGTTAAAGTAGAATTCAAGATATTTTCATTAAAAAGGAGAAACTTTTTCTACTATATATAAAACATTGTTTATCTTTTAATGTATTATTTTCTGTAGAATTGAGAACCTATTGAGAATCACTTTTTTTATTTAAGTCAGTGTGTATTCTTCTTAAAGTAGAGAATTTTTCCTTCTTTCCTAGATTCATCTGGAATATCAGCTGCAGCTCCACTGGACCATTACTTGGGAGTTGGATTCAGATTGACAGTTTAAGTAGCATAATATGTCATTGTGCTTTTTTCCCAGGAAATGCAAGGAAATTTACACCAGTAGGTAACCTTCAACTGATGGAGAACTGAAGCCGGTGGATATATGACCCAACCTCTATCTGTCAAATGGCAAATCATGTTGGATGCTTCTCAGATGTGACATTAATAATCTACCGCTGTATTGGCTTTTTTATTTTTCTCTGTAACTCTCCCAAATCACTCAATCCTGTTTCCTATCCAACGACCAAATAAAGTATCTTCACCCCAAATCTTATCTCAGGCTCTAGTCCAAGAAAACCCAGAAGAAGAAAATTACTGTATCCCCAGGACCTGAAACAGTGCCCAGCACATGGAAAATGTATATTTATTTGCTTACGTGCCAAGGTAAAAAATGAATGAAAATTATATTATATGGAAAACTCAATTTGGACTTTCAAAAATAATATTATATCTTCAGGCAAATGAAGGTGATTTTAAATAAAATAATTACCTTGGAACAAGTTATAGTGAAATATCATTCCAAGTGATATTAATAAAATATTGCATTTAGTATATAAAGAATATGTAGTTATTCTACTTAACATAAGAAATAAACCTTTTATTTGATTCAATTAAAATATGACAAAAAGTGTTGTTCATTAATATATTTTAAGTATACCCAATGAGTGGGGGCTCTCTTCATTCCCAAATGTCAAGTCAAACTTAATCATTAATATTTATTTTTTGTCTAATTTTAGCTACAAAAGAACTTAAGATGCATAAAAATTTGATCTTATCATGAAGCTTGTAAATCTGGTGAAAATCAAGTTAATTCCATCTTACAGAATTACCATTATTATATATCAGTGTTCGTCAAACTCTCTTTTAATCCATGCTTTTAATGAGCATTTGTTAAATGATATAAGACTAAAAATAAAAACAACTTATAATTGTATCACTATCAAAACTACTATGGAAATTATTAATTTTTAGTTGAGCATTATAAAGTAAATGAGTGAATAGGTTATAAGCTTGCATACCTAATTTCCACTCGTTGCCAATATTTTGGAAAAACTATGGTAGAGCACGATTACTAAATTATAGTCAAAAACACATTTTGTAAGTCATGCATGTGTTTAATAAATTATATATGTATATGTATTTGTACCCATACAGAATAAAATACAAAAACATTATGCAAGAGCTTATGTTGACAACAGAGCTCCCTTCTGTCTTTCTCCCTCACAAAGGGTTTCTAGTTTATTGTGATTCTTTTTAGAAGATGGTCTATGAATACAAAAATGAAATGGCATGTTATATAAAGCATGTTCATATAAAGTATAAACTTTCATACGTGTGTGCGTGTGTACATATATATGTGTGTGTGTGTGTGTCAAAGGATTTATGCTTTGTTAGGACAAGTTCATTTTGTTTTTGCAAGTATCCATAAGAAAAAAGCCTTAGTCCTTACGTGTAGTCTCTACTCTAAAGTCATGGATGTTTGCATCCCAATGCATAGTCCTAGTTGTTATTAAACCCTACAATTTGGCTACCTTTGAACTCTAAAATACTTATGTCTTTTAAAAAAATTCTGATTCTTTTATTGCTCAAATATGTGAAAAATTATAATTAAGCAGTGACACTTCGGGGTGAATGTTATCAGGTAATACTGAAGGCCTTGAACTTTAATGCCCCTTTTTTAAATTTTCAGAATATTATGGTAGTACAAATGTTGTGGTTACATGAATTGCTTTTGTACAGTTTGAGTCAAAGTTATAAGTGTGCCAATCACCCAGTTAGTGTGCATTGTGCCCATTAGGTGTGAATTTACCCAGCCCCTCCTAAGCCCTCCCACCTACCTGACTTCCAATGAGTTTTACTTCTGTATGTGCACATATGTTGATCGATTATTTACAATCTAAAGGTGAGTATATGTGGTATTTGTTTTTCCATTCTTATAATACTCCACTTAGAAGAATGGTCTCCAGTTTCATCCAGGTTGTTACAAAAGGTATTAGTTCACCATTTTTTTAGGGCTGAGTAGTATGCCATGGTACACATATACCATGGTACACATATACCACATTTTATTAATCCACTCACGTACTAATGGGCACTTGGGTTGATTCCACATCATTGTGATTGTGAATTTTGCTACAATAAACATTCGAGTGCAAGTGTATTTTTGATAAAATGTCTTTTTTTCCTTTGGATAAATACCCAGTAGTGGGATTGCTGGATCAAATGGTTAGTCTACTTTTAGTTCTTCAGGGTGTCTCCATACTAGTTTCTATAGAGGACGTACTAGTTTGCAGTCCCACAAGCCGTATATGAGTGTTCCTGTCTCTCGGCATCCATGCCAATATTTGTTGTTTTGGAACTTTTTGATAAAAGCCATTCTCACTGGAGTTAGGTGATATCTCATTGTGGTTTTGATTTACATTTCCCTGATTATTAGAGACATTGAGCATTTTTTCATATGCTTATTGGCCATTAGTCTATCTTCTTTTGAAAAGCTTCCGTTGATGTCTTTTGCCCACTTATTAATGGTGTTGTTTGATGTTTTTTTCTTGCTTTGCTTGAGTTCCTTGTAGATTCTGGTTCTTAGCCCTTTATCAGATGTATAGCATGCAAATATTTTCTCCCATTCTGTAGGTTGTCTATTTGCTCTATTGATTATTTCCTTGGCAGTGCAGAAGCTTTTTAGTTTAATCAGGTCCCATTTATTTATTTTTGTTGTTGCTGTGATTGCCTTTGGGGTATTCTTCATAAATTCTTTGCCTAGTCTGATATCTATAGGAGTTTTTATGACATTTTGTTCTAGAATTCTTGTAGTTTCACGCCTTAGGTTTAAGTCTATTACCCATCGTGAATTAATTTTTGTGAGTGGTGAGAGATATGGATCCTGTTTCAGTCTTCTACATGTGGCTATCCAATATTCCCAGCACTATTTATTGAATAGAGATTCTTTTCCCCAGTGTATGTTATTGTGTTCTTTGACAGTGAACAGATAGCAATATGTGTGATGAACAAATTCTTGGACACAACCTCCCAAAGCTTAATCAGGAAGAAACAGAACTCCTGAACAGACCAATATCAAGTAACAAAATTAAAGCAGCAATAAAAAATCTTCCAACACAAAAAAGTCCCAGTCCAGATGGTTTCACGTACAAATTTTACCAGACATACAAAGAAGAATTGGTACCTATACTTCAGAAATTATTTCTTAATATCGAGAAGGAAGGAATCCTCCCCAACCCCTTCTACGAAGACAATATCACCTTGATACTAAAGCCAGGAAAGGACACAACAAAAAAAGAAAGCTGCAGACCAATATCTCTTATGAATATAGATGAAAAAATTCTCAATAAAATCCTACCAGACAGAATTCAGCTGCACATCAAGAAAATAATCCACCATGACCAAGTGGGCTTCATCTCAGGGATGCAAGGATGGTTCAACATATGCAAATCTATAAATGTGGTTCACCACATAAATAGAAGCAAAAACAAAGACCACATGATCCTCTCAATAGATGCAGAAAAAGCATTTGACAAAATTCAGCACCCTTTTATCATAAGAACTCTTAACAAAATAGGCATAGATGGAACAAACTCAAAATTATAAAAAGCATATATGACAAACCCAGAGCCAACATCATATTGAATGGGGAAAAATGGAAAGCATTTCCACTTAGAACTGGAACTACATGAAATTGTCCACTGTTGCCATTCCTATTCAATGTAGTGCTGGAATCCTAGCCAGAGCAATCAGGGAAGAGAAGAAAATCAAGGGTATCCAAATGGGGAAAGATGAGGTCAAATTATCATTATTTGCTGATGTTATGATCTTATATCCAGAAAACCCCAAAGATTCTGCTAAGAGACTCCTGGAATTGATAAATAAATTCATCAATGTCTCAGGTTACAAAATCGATGTGCACAAATCAGTAGCATTCCTACACACCAACAGTCAAGCTGAGAATCAAATCAAAGACTTAATACCTTTCACAATAACAACAAAGAAAATAAAAATACCTAGGAATATATTTAACCAACGAGGTGAAAGACCTGTACATGGAGAACTATGAATCTCTGAGGAAGGAAATCACAGAGGATGTAAACAGGAGGAAAAAACATCATGCTCATGGATTGGCAGAATCAACATTGTTATTAATAAAATATCTATGCTACCCAAAGTGATTTACACATTCAATGCAATCTCTATTAAAATATCAATGTCATTTTTCACAGATTTAGAAATAATAATTCTCAGTTTCATGTGGAAGCAGAAAAGAGCCTTAATAGCCAAAGCAACCTTAAGCAAAAAGAACAAATCGGGAGGCATCACTTTGCAAGTAACCAAAGCAGCATGGTATTGGCACAAGAACAGAGACACAGACCAATGGATCAGAACAGAGAAC
The DNA here is from genome assembly GCA_023783475.1 of Daubentonia madagascariensis. Taxonomy (NCBI): domain Eukaryota; kingdom Metazoa; phylum Chordata; class Mammalia; order Primates; family Daubentoniidae; genus Daubentonia; species Daubentonia madagascariensis. Next base: position 12,922,207 of record JAKFHU010001684.1, on the reverse strand, counting down.
CCAGATATATATCTCTTGATACAGGCATAAGCTGATGACTCTGCTCATCAGTTTAGCCTGCCATCATGGTTTTTATTGTGTTTCTTTTTTTCTAATTCTTGATTCCCTGGAATTGCTCTCATGTCTGTACAGCTTATGGGTCAACCAAAGATAGGAAGAGAGCGCATAAGTTCCAAACTTTGTATTCAGAAACTTTCACATGGTTGAGCATTTCTGTTTGAATAATAGCCACCTTGGTGATAAAGATTTTACTATCCCTTCACTAAACTGCCGGCAATCTTCTCTGGTACAACACCTTATCATAGATGGTTTTAATACGAAGGATATGCTGGCCACATACATAAAAAATGCACTCTTTATGTGTTATTTTATATTCTTCTTGATAAATTCTTACAACAAATTAATGATAACAAACAAAAGGAAAAATGCAAGCAAAGAGACAAAAAAATCATAAGTAATATTATCCTGGTGTTTGTGTGTATGTGATAAAGGTTAGTAAGGGTGGATAGATAGATTAATATTTCTCCACAAAATTATTCATGTTATCTGCACTTTGGAAAGTATTAGCAAAATATTGCTCACTGTACTACATCATGATTCTTAAAATCTCGATCTTGCTTGTATTTGGGTCACTTTTTTATTGCAAATAATTTTTTTCTTTATTTCTTGTTTTCTTTCTCTTTTCTTATTTGTTACTTAATTTTTCTAATTGTCTACTTTCATTACTCTCAAAAATCTTCTTTTGGATTGGATACTTTGCTTGATTGTTTTACTTCCTGTTCTTAGTTTCCAATTGTATAGTTATTCTACTATTATATAGTTATTAGATTTTTGCATTCCTTTTAGACAAAATGTTTTGGCATGAAAATGGTTCCTTGGTATCACTGAAGTTTTGAATGATTACATCTTTCTTGTGATACTTTTCCTTTTATTATAATATAATTCCCCTTTATTTTCTAATAATAATTTTTCATGTGAATTACTTCAGATAATATTAGAGTCATGCATATTTCCCTGTGTTTTCTTAGTTGTCTTTGGTATATTTTACCACCAATTTTAACATTTTTTGGGAGGAGGAGTTCATTAACTTTTTGTGACCCTTGTGTATATTTAAGTTCAATAAGAGAATACCTTCTTACTGGCAAACTTAATATGTTTACACTAATTGAATTTATAATGCATTTATGTTCATTTTTATCATTTTATTTGGTTTTTATTCCCTATACCCTTATTTACTTTTTTTCTATTTCTATTTCTGTTTTCTATTGGATTGGTAGTATTTCTTCCACCTGCTCCTGCCACAGTCAAATTAAAATTTCTGTTTTATTTCTGTACATTAGTGGGTATGCTAAATTTTTAGCATTCACATTTACCTCAATGAAAATAAAGTAAATAAAAAGTTCCTCCCTTAGTAATGATATTTATGCACTAATATCAATTGAAGATCTACTAGATATCATGCAGTGTTTTGAAGAGATACTATTAAATTTTTTTCTTCATTTTTCAAGCTCGTTATACCTATCATAATATTGATATATCTGAGTTTATCATTCAATAACATTTTCTTAAGAAATCTAATCTATCTTTTATTGATATATCTAATAAATCTTTAGATTAACTTTTTTTATACTTCTAGAAAGCGATTTGGCCTATAGCTTTGAATTTTTTTCAGTTCCATTTGCCCTATTCTGTTCCACAGGGAATTACACATGTTCCAGAGTTTCCGTTTCTACCTTCCATATCTATCTTTTTTCTCTGCATTTTTTCCTACTCTTACATAATATTTGCCCTATTGTGATATATCCTATCATGAGTTTCATGTGTTTTTAGCAGTATTACACGTCGTTTGTGCTGCTTTATTTTGTTTTTGTGGTGTCTTACTGTTTTGTTATACTTTCTAAGATTTATAACATCACATCTTATCTCCTTTTGTTATATTGACATAAATATCACACACACACACACACACACGTATATGTAAGCATTATATCACTGCTATAGGCATTTTAGTAACTTTTATTCATTGAAGTTTATTGCAGTGTGTTTGATCACAATGTACATCTGATCACTGACAATATATACTTGGGTTTTTTATATTGATTCCCTCATTTTTCTAATTATAAATTCATATAAATATTCCCCTGGTTATTATTGCTATTAATAATATCAACAATATTTTAATGAAACTAATTTGTCTAAGAGCAGCTATTTGCATCTGGGTGATGTTTAGGAGAAACCAGGTCACTGACCAGGCAAGTAGGGATTCTCCTTGATTCATGGCATAGCTTCTAAAGGTAAAGCTTTTTGTAAGTGTGTGGATGTTTGAGTTTTAATTTTACTCAGCAGTCGCAGGACATTAACTGCAGGCCTTCTCACAATGAATTGACTTTCCTCCGCAGTGTCTGACAACTTTCTACATAAAAAAGTCATACCTACTGCTTCTGTCTTAAAATTTGATAGTTTGTCCACCATGGAATTTTGCATTAATATTAATGTTTCAAAACACTGCATGAAAACATCATTCATCTTGGTTGCTAAGGTTAGTGTGCCCACTTAAATTTTGCACCTAAGGTTAGCACCTTACTTATGTCACTTTAATGAGACTGCCTTGTGTCTCTTATTTCAGCCTTTCGTCTTTTACTAAGGCCTCTTATACAGTTGACAGAGCATTGCTCCCTTTGCTCCTATAAGGGGTGGTTTATATTATTTATTCATTTTTTAATGCTTGAACAACTACTGGGAGAACTCCACTCTTCTGGCCTTATCTAAAGTATAAATGCAGCTACATTAGTGCTCTCCTTGCTACTTCTTCTGTTCCTGATAATAGATTGTCACTGATCTTCACTACATTTGGCCATTTTTCCTCATGCATGTAATTCTGGGTTACATCCTCATGGAGTTTAGGATGGTGCTTGATTTGTTTCTCATTCCTTTTCTTCTTCGCAGAGGGGTACTATTGTACCAGAGAATACCATAATAGCATCTTAAAAATGTGAATTGTAGTTTACTTATTCAGTTTTATTTTATTTTATTCAGTTCACCTTAGTTAATTTCTCAATATTTTTTTCATAACCATAGGAAAGTACAGACCATGAATGAGAAATTGTCATTTTAACATCAAATGAAAATATAAATTTAAAAACTAGCAAAAAAAATAAGAACTTTAATCCTGTAAAAATTTATTTCAATTCCTAATTATTACTTTAAAAATATATTTTTAATTGTAATAACTGACAAAATAATTTAACACAAGTAGAACAGGAGAAATGATTGTTGCTGTTTTGACATTAGGGCATTAGGGCTTTAGGACACCATGCTTACTAATGGACTAAAATGTTGACGTTGACATTTTATCAACTGATATCTTCTTTACCATAAACATAAATATCTGGTAGCATGTAGTCACTAAGTGGTCATGTAATACAGAGTGTGTTCATTAAAATGAATATCTCAAACCAATCAGTTCTCTCAGAGTGCTTGTGGAATGTTAAAACTAAATGAAGGCCCAGTTTGAGGAACTGTGCTGTGTTCCAGTATTTCTTTAAGCAATATCTTGTCATATCCAACAATTCCAAGACATCAGAGAAACTAACAAAGTACTTTATTTCAGATAAAGGAACAATTCTATTGTAAATACCCATCTCTGAATGAGGTAGTTGTGTACAAGCAAAAGAGAGAAGCAGATTTCAATAAATCGTGTCCATTGAAAGTTCAGGATTGTCAAGGAAAACATGAACGAGAATATTAGGAGCCACAACAGAGAAAATATATGTAGTCCTCATTCTCTATGAGTCTTTTGCATGAGATAAGAATAAAGCATAAAAGTACAAAATGTGGCCACTTCAGAAATGACTGTAATTTTCTTCATGGATATTTCCAATGAGATGGACAACTAGGCTAGTACTCTCATCCTTCTTCATGCTACGACTCACATAGAGCATGATATATGTATGACACAATGAGATAAAGCAACAAGATTATATAAACAGAGGTGACACTTGCTTGAGCCCTTTTATCCAATGCTTATCCAGGGACAAGAGAGCTCAAATGACCCAAACATCAGTACTTATGACCCATTTATGGTACAATATTCAGTAGAATATTTGTTGAGAAGTTTTGAATTAAAACTATTAATGAGAGAGAGACCTATCTGTACGAAAGTCTACGAATATCCTGTTAGAAACACAGGGACAGTACATTATTGAGCAGATTATAAATTCACAAAGGAAAACAACTTAGCATTTTGAGCTTTATTCTAGTTTGAGAATTCTGAATCAATTGAATCTTTACAAGCTTCCTAGGCTATCTTAGAGAGAGGCATACCTTTTGTGTCTTGTGTGTCTTAGTTATAACCTATGAAAATCTTAGTGCAAAAGAAGAATGCAATAGCAAAACACAGAGGAGAGGGGCATTATCTATCACTTTTGCCTACTATAACTAAGATGCAAACTATAAAATCTAAAGAAAAATATATGTACATATATGCAAAAACTAAATATATATGTATGTATGTTTTAGCAGATGATTGACTGGACACATGAATGATACTATGACCAAATATTAGCAAACATCCTGGATAATTGCAACAAAGCTAAAAAAAAAGCTCACAAAGACAAAGATGAGTTGATTGAAAGCCCTCTCAAAAGAATAAATAAAAATACTCCTGGGACTAATAAGTGATTATGGCAAGTTTGCAGAGTACAAGATTAATATACAAAAAGCAATTACTTTCCTATACTCTAGCAATGAAGAAGGAATTCTAAATTAAAAACACAATACATTTATGTTAGCAACAAAAAGTGAAATATGGTTGCTTTGGCTATGCAGGGTTTTCTCTGGTTCCATACAAAGCATAGAATTATTTTTTCTAGGTATGTGAAAAATGATGTTGGTATTTTTTTTCTTTTAAGGATAACAATTTATTATTAATAGTTCAGACAAGAATGGCAATTTTAGTCTACTATTTCTTTTTTTTTTTGTGAGCACTTTTTTTTTTTATTTCAGAATATTATGGGGGTACAACACTCCGGCTATACATATTGCCCATGCACTGCCCGCGTCAGAGCCACAACCGTGGTCATCCCCCAAACTGTGCTCCCCGCATCCACTCAGTGAGAGTTTTTCCCATCCCCTCCACCCCCTCCCACCTGCCCGCCTCCTGATGAATATTATTGTCCTGTGTGATGGAGATACCTCAAAGAATTAAAAGTAGAATTACCATTTGACCCAGAAATCCCACTACTGGGTATTTACCCAAAGGAAAAAAAGACATTTTATAATAAAGACATCTGCTCACGAATGTTTATAGCAGCACAATTCACAATTGCAAAGATGTGGAAACAACCCAGGTGCCCATCAATACACGAGTGGATTAACAAAATGTGGTATATGTATACCATGGAGTATTACTCAGCAATAAGGAACAATAGTGAATTAACACATCTGGTATTATCCTGGTTGGAGCTAGAAGCCATTCTTTGAAGCGAAGTGTCACAGGAATGGAAAAACAAGCACCACTGGTACTCACCATCAAATTGGTACTAACTGATGTTGGTATTTTAATAGGGAATGCATTGAATCTGTAGATCGCTTTGGGTAGTACAGACATTTTAACAATGCTTATTTTACTGATCCATGAGCAATGTATGTTTTCCCATCTGTTTAGGTCCTCTGCTATTTCCTTCCTCAGTGTTTCTTAGTTTTCACTGTAGAGGACTTTCACCTCCTTAGTTATATATATATTCCTATGTATTTTATTTTATTTGTTACTATTGTGAAAGGTGTTGAGTCTTTGATTTGGTTCTCAGCTTGACTGATTTTGGTGTATATGAATGCTACTAATTTATGTATATTGATTTTATAACCTGAGACTTTGCTAAATTTATTTATCAATTCCAGGAGTCTCTTGGCAGAATCTTTGGGGTTTTCTAGATATAGGGGCATACTGTGAGTATACAGTGATAGTTTAAGCAAAAAGAACAAAATGGGAAGCACCAGTTAGTCAGACTTCAAGCCATACTATGAGGCTATAGTAACCAAAACTGCGTGGTACTGGCACAAGAACAGAGACATAGATCAATGGATCAGAACAGAGAGTCAGATATAAAACCATCCTCATATTGCCATCTGATCTTTGACAAAGCATACAAAAACAAACGCTTGGGAAAATAATCCCTCTTCAAAAATGGTGCTGGGAAAATTGGAAAGCCACATGTAGAAGATGGAAACAGGACTCTCTCACCACTTACAAAAATCAACTCACAATGGATAACAGACTTAATCCTAAGGCATGAAACCATAAGAATTCTAGAAGAAAATGTTGGAAAAACTCTTATAAACATCAGCCTGGGCAAAGAATTTATGAAGAAGACCCCAAAAGCAATCACAGCATCAACAAAAATAAATAAACTGGACCTGATCAAATTAAAAAGCTTGTGCACAGCCAAGGAAACAATCATTACAGTGAATAGACAACCTACAGAATGGGAGAAAATATTTGTATGCTATACATGCGATAAAGGGCTGATAACTAGAATCTATAAGGAACTCAAGCAAATCAACAAGAAAAAAATCAAACAACCCCATTAAAAAGTGGACAAAAGACACCAACAGAAACTTTTCAAAAGAAGATAGACTAATGACCAACAAACATATGAAAAAATGCTCAACATCTCTAATCATCTGGGAAATGCAAATCAAAACCACAATGAGATATCACTTAACTTCAGTGAGAATAGCTTTTATCAAAAAGTCCCAAAACAACAAATGCTGACATGGATGCAGAGAGATAGGAACACTCATACATTGCTGGTGGGACTGCAAACTAGTACAACTTCTATAGAAAGTAATATGGTGATACTTCAAAGAACTAAAAGTAGAACTACTATCTGATCAAGCAATCCCACTAGTGGGTATTTACCCAAAGGAAAAAAAGACATTCTATAAAAAAAAGACACCTGTACTTGAATGTTTATAGCAGCACAATTCATAATTGCAAAGATGTGGAAACAACCAAAGTGCTCATCAGTACATGAATGGATTAATAAAATGCGGTGTGTGTATGCCACGGAGTACTACTCAGCCAATAAAAATGGTGAACTAATACCTCTTGTATTAACCTGGATGGAACTGAAGACCATTCTCTTCTAAGTGAAGCATCACAAGAAAGGAAAAATAAGGACCACATGTACTCACCATTAAACTGGAACTAATCAATCAACACTTATGTTCACATATGGAATTAACATTCATCAGAAATCAAGCAGGTGGGAGAGGGGAAGAAGGGATGAGTAAATTCACACCTAACGGGTACAATGCATACTATCTGGGGGATAGGCACACTTATAACTTTGATTCAAACAGTACAAAAGTAATTTATGTAACAAAAACATTTGCATTCCCATAATATTCTGAAATAATTAATAAAAATGTAAAAAAAATGTAAAATCCTTCAAAATATATACAATATTTATATGAGAATAATGATAAAACTCTGATGAAAGAAATAAAAAAAACCCTAAATAAATGGAGAGATAGTCCCTGTACATGGAAAGGAAGCATTAATATTGTTAAGATATCAGTTCTTAGCTTGAGCTATAGATTTAATGCAATCCTAATCAAAATACCAGCAAGTTTTTTTAATATCAGAAAACTGATTCTAATGTGTGTATTGAAATACAAAAGACCCAGAATAGCCAAAGTTAAAAACTCTTAAAACTAAATAATAAGAAAACAAATAAATTGATTAAAATATTGACAAAGGATACAAGCAGACTCCTCACCAAAGAAAATATACAGATGGCAAGTAAGCATATGAAAAGAATATTAATGCAAAATGTCACTAGAGGATTGCAAATTAAAACAATACCATATACGCCTATTGGAATGACAAAAATAAAAAAACACTGATAACACCAAATACTGGCAATGATGTGGAGCAACAAGAACTCTCTCATTCATTGCTGGTGGGAATGAAAAAAATGTACAGCCACTTGGAAGGCAATTTGGAAGTTTCTTAACAAAGCTAACCATACTGTTAGCATACAATCCAGCAATTATCTTCCTTGGTAATTAAAAAAATGAGTAGAAAACTTACATCTACACAAAAACTTACATGTAAATGTTTATAGCAGCTTTATCCATGATTGCTAAAACTTGGAAGCAACCAAAATGTGCTTCAGTGGCTGAGTGGATAAACAAACTGTGGTACATCCATACTTTGGCATATTATTAAACACTAAAAAGAAATGAGCTACCAAGGCATGAAAAGACATGAAGGAAACTTAAATGCACATTGCTAAGTGAAAGAAGGCAATCTACAAATGCTACACTTTGTATGATTCCAGCAAATATGACATTCTGGAAATGGCAAAACTATGGAGACAGTAAAAAGATAAGTGGTTGCCAGGGATTAGAGAGAAGAGAGAGAAGGATGAATTGGTGGAGCCCAGGGGATGTTTTTAGGGCATTGCAACTATTCTGTATGATACTGTAATGTTGGATATATGTCATTACACATTTTTCAAAACCCATAATAAGTACAAAACAATTAGTGAATCCTAATGCAAAATGGTAAATTAAGTTACCATTTAAGTTACCATTGAATAAAAATGATTCAATATCAGCTCCTTGATTGTAACAAATGTCCTATACTAATGCAAGATGTTAATTAATAATAGATGAAACTGGGGGATGTGGGAAGGATTATTTGTGAACTCTGCATTTTCTGCTCAATTTTTCTCTGAATATGAAATGTCTCTAAAAAATGAAGTATATCAATGAAAAATCAAAACAGAACAACAAAAACAAAACATAACAAAAATACTATAAAGAAGAAGGTCTAGGCCAGATTTGATAGCCACAGTGTAGTGACTTATCTACCCTTAGATTATCATGCTAAGTATATATCTGGCATCTAATAACCATCAATAAAAGATCATTGTTCTTTTTGTTGATGGTTGTGATCATATTAGTGTTGTTATCTGAAAAACTACAATCAGAATTTTAGATTCTTTGAGATCATAATTTAAATAGCGTGCAAACTTGGAAAGAGTAAAAGATTAATTAGCATTTCTAAATAGGTCATAAAGGCAAATGGCTGGAATTGTTAAGGCAAACAAATATAGTAAAAAAATTGAAATAAATTTCTTGTAGCAAGCAAATAGACCCCATTGAATAGAGAAATAATGAAGTATCAGTTGATGACCAAGAGCATATCCCTGCTTCTCTCTAATTTGCTTTTATCATCTCTAGAAGGAATTGTAATCAAATTGTAAACATCAGGAAATATATTTTAAAGAATTAATTGCACTCAAGTATTGATGCAAAGTCAGGAAAGAAAAAAACAATATATGAAAAGAATCTAATATTTGCAAGAAAGGTCATGTCTACACATCCAGATGTATAGAAGACTCTTGTACATATACTTTCAGGACAATAGTCAATGAGGGAAAGCACAGAGGACAGTGGAAGTGCCAAAAGAATGAAGATAAATATTATTGCAATTTTCTAAAATGGGAAATAAGGGAATTATAAACTACATATCAGTTAGCCAATAAGCTTGACATGGGTCTTTGGCAAAATTGTACAACAGATTATGTAGCAGATGGTTTGTGAGCATTTAACAAATATGGTGTTGATCACTAGGCACCAAAATGAATTCATGTGGTGCAAATCATACCAAAGTAATTGCCTTTCCATTATCATTGTGGCTATTAGGCCAGTAGACTAGTGGGATATATAATAGATATAATAATTTCCTGAATTCAGCAAAGAATTTTGCCAAGATTTATATGAAAATTTTATGTGTGGTTTTCTAAAATGGTGCTGGCATGGGAATGTTATTGCATGGAATTTTTTTGTCATTAATAACTCTAGCTAATTCTTAGCATAAATTTGTATTAATAGTTCTCGGTAAGTGTTTTATATCAGAAACATGTGTGGAACATTTTTTTGAAGACAGGTGCTTAGATCTAGGCCCTACTCCAGATAGCCTGATTCAATAAGTTACTGATACCTAGATTATTTAAAATAATAGCTTGTAAAATAATATAATACAATTAATTTTTAAATTTAATTTAAGAAAATTAATACTATGTAAAATTGTTCTTTTAGTTTTGGGACTGCTTTATTTTTTATAATTGACTTTATTCTATAAAACACTTTATGAAGCTTTATAATGATGCCTTTCCATCTATAATTCAGTTTTATTTTCAGTTTTATATTAAACTTGATTTTCTAATGTTAAATATATTTTTGGCACAATATGAAAAATTACTTATTTATTTATTTATTGAGAGAGGATTCTCTCTCTCTCTCTCTCTCTCTCTCTCTCTCTGTCTCCTTCTCTCCCACCCTGGCTTGAGTGCAGTGGTATAATCATAGCTCACGGCAACCTCAAATTTCTGGGCTCAAGGGATCCTCCTGGCTCAGCTTCCCAAGTAGTTGAAACTACAGGTGTACCCCACCATGCCTGCCTAATTTATAAAATTTTTTTTTGTAGAGATATTGCCCATGCTGGCCTTGAACTCCTGGCCTAAAATGATCTTCCCACCTTGGCCTTTCAAAGTGCTAGGATTATAGTCATGAGCCACAGCACCCAGCCCCAGAATAACTCCTTAAAAGATAGGTAATATCATATTATATATTCTTTAAAAAACCTTTAAAGACTTCATTTCTCATTTGGAGTAGATGCATTACCTACAAGTTTCAATACAATTGACCTCCCCATATCCTCTCTGCCCTCACCTCCTACTTTTCTTCCTCATTCACTTCACTTTAGCCAGACTGGCCTATTTTTTGTTCTTCAAACAAGGCAACAGTACTATTATCTCACTACCAAGCATTTCCAATCTTTCTTCCCCAGATATCCACATAGATTGCTCCATCCCTTATTTATCTTATTTGTTCTCTGCCTCCTGCACAGAAATTTTTGTCTATTTTGTTCATCATTATATCCCCAGAGACTTAGTCGTGTCTGGTTTAAATATAATACTAGGTGAAACATACATTAATGGGTGAACAGGTAAATAACTAAGTTTTTCTGCCCTTCTATGTCCTAAAATATAATTACTGTTTATACTTAAAATCAGTTGGTGTATTAACTGTATATTATTAATTTGGGACTATATAAGATCACCATTATATTTCATGTTTCTTTCTTCTTAAAAACATATTTAATGATAAGAAAGTTAACATTAGAAATACAAATACTTTCAAAGACAATATATCTTAGTCAGTTGACTGCTTTACTTAAAATTCTGCCATTTTCTTTTCGAATATACCTGTGCCTTTACTATGTTTGGGGGCTTAGTGACATAAGTTTAAGTGATGCTTTCTGAATAAAAAAGTAGCAAGTTTTACAATACTTATTTTAGGTCATACTGTTGTCGGGACTATTTAACATTTTAAAGGGTGTCTAAAATCTACTCTCTATTTTCAATAAATCATGCTAGGACAACTAGGTTTCATGTACAAAGGAATAAATTTGGACCCATACCTACATTATATAAACATTTGAACTCAAATTGGATCGCAAACTTAAATGCAAGGCTAAAACTATAAAACATTCTTGGAAGAAAGCATGGAATAAATTTTTATGACTTTCTATTAGGCAATGAAAAGCTCAAGCAGCAAAGGAAAATAATAGATAAATTGGACGTTATAAAACTTTTAAAAATTGTGCTTCAAAGGACACCATCAATAAATGAAAAGACAACACACAGAATGGGAGAAAATGTTTGCAAACTATATATCTGATAAGGGACTTCAATTCTGTACATATTAAACAGACATGCACATACATACATATAACTCAATGAGAAAATGAACAATAGCCCAACTCAAAAATTTGCAAGGGACTTGAATAGACGTTTGTCTGAAGAAGATATACAAATTGCCAATCAGCACATGAAATGATGCTCAAAATCTTCACTTATTAAGGAAATGCAAATCAAGAGCACAATGCAATACCACTTCAGACCCAGCAGGATGAATAGAAAAGACAAACAATAATAAATGTTGGCAAGGATATGGAGAAAATAAAACCATCATATATAGCTGATGGGATTTTAAAACTGGTACAGTTGCTTTGGAAGACATTTTGACCTTTCCTTAAAATATTAAACATAGAGTTACCATATGACCAAGCAATTCCATGACTAGGCATATATCCCAAATAAATGAGAACATACTTCCACTTAAAAATCTGAACACAAATATTTACAGAAGCATTATTAATAATCAAAAAGTAGAAATTACCCAAATTCCTATCAACTGACAAAAGGATAAACAAAAATGATATGTACATAAAATGGAATATAACTGGCAATAAAAAAGAATAAGGTCCTGATATATGCTGCGACATGGATGAACTTTAAATACTATGCCAAGTGAAAGAAGACAGTCACAAAAGTCCACATTTTTTATGTTCCCATTTATATTTCAAAAATTGGCAAATTCATACAGACAAAAATTAGATTAGCGGTTTCCAGGGAATGAGGGGACATGGAGAATGGGGACTTATAGCCAAAGTGTATTAGATTTCTCTTTTGGATGAAGAAAATCTTCTAAAATTACATAACGGTGAGGGTTGCACAACTTTAGGAATATACTTTAAAAATAACAAAAAACTACAATGAATTGTGTAGAAGGAAGAATTTTATATTATGTGAATTATATCTCAACAAAACTGCTAAAATATTCAATATATAACATTGTGATTAATTACCTAATATTCTTGTTGGAAGATAAAAATGCTGAATGCCTTTCAAGAAGCTTCCATTTATTTAAATTTTGAACAGTATTTCCTTGTAAAACTGATCATGAGAGATCACCTTCTTTTTCTTGCTAATAGAATTTTGGTAACTCCCACTTTCACTGCCGTCTTCTGAGGAGTCCAGATCTGGATCTTACCATCCAGTTCTGGCAAATTCTATGTGCAAAATGCATACTTTGCCCTTACAAAGCTGAACACTAAATGTATCTGAATCAGTCCAGATGGGTGCTCAATCTAAAGGATGAAAAGTTTGTAGGCTGAATGCAGATAAATCTGCTGTTTATCAGAGTGTCACTTGACGTAACCCATCATATATTTTTCTGAGTGATTTGAATATAAGGCAGACACAATAGCTTTGGCTGAAGATGAGATATATAGAACAAAGTAAGTGTAAGGTTTAAAGCAGTAGAAGTTGAAAAAGCAGGGGCTGTGAGTTGTGTTGAATAACGTGTTTAGAAGAACCTGGATATAGAGAGAAGCATAAATGGAGAATCTGAGTCATGAAAATGACAAAATTTAGAAGCACTAATAGATACTAATTACTAATAGATGACAATTACTATCTGAGATACTGCACAGTAGCTCAACTAGAGCTAATTCTGCATCCAAAAGGCAATTAAAAATGCCTCATTCACCACAAGGCCTAAAGAGATGGTTTCTAGTTCCCTTTCTTTCCCAATGAATACATAAATTAAATCCTGTAATCTAAAAGAACTTTGCATATAAGTTTTATATCTGGAAGATGTATAAATAACATACGTTGTTTTTATTATTATTGCATTTTTTCTCTTGGCTGAAAATGAATAGAAAAATTCCTTTTTTTAATATACTAATCAAATAAAATCCGTTCTTCCAAAGTAGCTTCGAAAATCCATCTTTTAACTCACTCCAAAAATTCCATATAGACTATTTTAAAAGAGTTTTTTTGTAATCCATTGGATTCTTTTTTGAGTTTACTAAAATCCCTAGGTTTCAATTCAAGTTTGACTACATATTTCTTTTTTTATAAGCTACTCTTATGGGTAGTTTTTTCCCTATTATCAAAATCTCTAGCTACTCTAATAATATCCTTTATATTTTAAAAAAATCATCTGACCAAGAGCAATTCTATTTTCAATTTATGGTCTTTTGTAGTCAAATGTAATTTCTGCTATGATGATACAATTTATAACTATCATTATCTTTTCATATTTATTCTTAAAGCAGAAAAACTTGTACTTCATCTTTCATTATGGCTTTGCTTCCACAAATTGGTATAATATCTGAAATATAATGGGGAACCCAAAAGATTTAATTCTTGCTTTTGCTACATTAGGTAAATATTAAATAGTGTAGTTTATGTTTGTGTTTTCCTCCTTAGACTCTGTTTTATTGTGGACATAAAGTGAATTCTATGATTTTTATATGATTCTTGGTCTTGTATGATTTTTTACATTTTTTAATGCTTTAGCTGTGAAACACTTTTTTGAAATACAATCTTTCCTGGAAGACAAATATATTAAATAAATTAATACTTAGTTGTTCTTCTTTAAATTATGGCTACTCAGACAGTATTTCCTTCCTTCCCTCAGTGGCTCCTCAGTGCTTAAAAATTTCTTGTAACACAAATTGAAAATTATGGTTTTATAGTAACTTTTAAATCATTTCATGCTTACCATACAACTGCAGCTCTCAAACAGGATAATTTTTCCCCCACTCCGGAGTTAACAGAAAATATCTGAAGATAATATTGTTTGCCATAACTGAGGTGAGGTTTTCTTCTGGCATCTAGAATGTAGACATCAGGGATGCTGCTAAACATGCTACAATGTATAGGACAGCACCCCACAATGATAACTATCCAGCCCCAAATGTCAAAAGTGCCATTGTTGAGAAAATTTGTTATAGAGATTTATTCTGAATAAGCACTCATTCAGCCAACAATATTCATAATCTTATTGGTGATGATGCTTCATTTATGACCATATTGTTAGTACAAATTATAAAACAATGCAAGAAATTGTTTATATAAATCTACATGCTACTCTTTCATTCTCAGCAATAATAAGCAAGTGTATGTGTATCCTGTGTTCCCCAGGTAAAACTAACCTGGAGGTAAAAAATTAAGTGGTGGGTCAAATCTCTCATACTGTACAATCTCTCACCATACAATTCAGCAACCGCACTCTTTGGCATTTATGCACATGAGGTGAAGCTTATGTCCACACAACAAACCTGCACATGAAAGTTTATGGCAGCTTTATTCATAAATTGCCAAAAGTTGGAAGCAACCAAGATACCCTTCAGTAGGTGGATGGATGAAAAAACTGTGATAAATCAATTGAATATTATTTAGCTCTAAAAAGAAATGAGCTTTCAAGTAATTTGGAGAAAACTTAAATACATATTTAAGGTTTCTAAGTGAAAGAAGACAATCTGAAAAGGCTACATTGTACTACAGGTTGAGTGTCCCTTATGTGAAACACTTTGGACCAGAAGTGTTTTGGATTTCAGATGTTTTCAGATTTTGGAGTATTTACATATACATAGTGAGATATATTGGGGATTGCGACCCAAATCTAAACACAAAACTCATTTAGGTTTCATATATACATTACACCTGTAGCCTGAAGATAATTAAATACAATATTTTAAATGATTTTGTGCATAAAATAAAGTCTGTGTTACGTACTCATACGTGAAATTTTCCACTTGTGGTGTCATGTTGGCTCTCAAAGTTTTGGATTTTGAAGCACTTTGGATTTTAGATTTTCAGATTATGGATGCGCAATCTGTAGTCTACTAGGGCTGCCATAACAAAATACCACAAACTGGGTGTCTGAAATAACAGAAATTTATGTCACAGTTATGGAGGCTAGAAGTCCAAGATCAAAGTGTTAGCAGGTTCAGTTTCTTCCGAGGTCTCTCTCCTTGGAGTTGTGATGGCACCTACTTGCCATGTTCTCATTTAGCCTTTTCTGTGTGTGTGCACATTCCTGGTGTATCTTTCTCTTCTTATAAGGCCATCAGTCATATTGGATTAGGTCCTCATACTTGTGACTCTCTTTAAGCCTTAGTACCTATTTAATGTACCAAATTCAGTCATATTAGGGGTTATGGCTTTAACATATGAATTTTGGGGAGATACAACAGCTATATACTGTTTGATTCCAACTATATGGCATTTTGGAAAAGGCAAAACCATGGAGACAGCAAAAAGGTCAGTAGCTTCAAAGTGTTAAGAAGGAAAAAGGGATGAATAGGTGGAGCCCAGAAGATTTTTAGGACAGTGAAACTACTCTGTGTGATACTATAATGGTGGATCCATGTCATTATATATTTGTACAAACCCAAGAGTGATCCCTAACTTTGAGTGATAATGATGTGTCAATATAGGTCCATTGATCGGGACAAATGTTTCACTCTGGTACAGAATGTTGATCATGTGGAAGTCTGAGGGTGTGGAGGGGCAGGAAGTACATGAGACTCTGTACTTTTCACCCAATTTTTACTGTAAACCTAAAACTGCTGTGAAAAATAAAGTCCATTAAAAATAAGACAAGGGTACTTTAGTAGTTTCCTAGGGCTACTCTAACAAAGTACCACAAATTGGGTGGCTTAAAACAACAGAAATTTATTATATCATGAATCTGGGGAATAGAAGTCTGCAATGAAGGTGTCAGTACCCCCCCAACCCCACCATGCTTCCTCTGAAACCTGTAGGGAATCCTTTCTTGCCTCTTCCTAGTTTCTGGTGGTATACAGATAATCTTTGATGTTTCTTGGCTTGCAGCTGCATAATTCCAAGCTCTGCTTTCATTGTCACACAGTACTCCCCAGTGTGTCTGTATGTGTTTACATGGCTGTCTCCTTAGAAGGACACCAGTCATAATGGGTTAGGGGCTCACCCTACTCCAGTATGTCCTTGTCTTAACCAATTATTCCTGCAATGACATTATTTCAAAACAAGGTCACTTTCTGGGGTACTTCAACATATCTTTTAATGGGGGTGTCACAATTCAATCCATAACAGTTATCATGACTATATGATTGTTTATAGTCTGGTCTCTGAATCCTTTCTGAGTTCAGTTTCTGCCTATTTACCCCACCCCCATTGTGCTAAGGCCACAGGGGCCACCTATTATTCCATACATTTGCAGCCTTAACACTTGTAGTTTCCTTTGCTTGGAATGCCCTTCCTTGGAGATAGTTATGTACCTCATTTCTTTACTTCATTCTATCTTAGCTCTGGTGTCATCTCCTGAAAAAATTTTCTCTGTCCAACCTGCTACAACATTATATCTCCTTTATTTCTTATCATAACACTTCATGCTATTTATTTGATATTTGTTTCTTATTTAATATATACCTTCATGCAAAAATGCAGCGTAATTTTGTATCTCCAATCCCTGAAATGACTTAGCTTAAGTGTGCCTTCATAATTATATACTGAATAAGTGAATGATAAAAATCTGATGAGATAATTTAGGTCAATTGCAGCCTAATCATTGTAACCTCAGCCTAGGAGACCCCAGGATAATCTAAGTATTCCCAGACTTTGCAAGTGTGCTTCCTCACCTCACACCTCTGCTATTCTCTGTGCCTTCCTGAATTGCTGACTGGATTTCTCTTATTTCATTACATCGAAGTTCCTAATTTTGCAAGAGTTGGTTTTTAAAGTTAAGTATTAACGAAAAAAAACCCTAGATCATCAATGTTATCTTCAAAAATCTCCTTAAATTCCCCCAAAATTATAATTTCAATCATAATTTTATAGTAAACTGTGTGTATACATGTAAAATATATACTGTACTTGATGACATAATAGTTTATGTTCAAAATTTGATTTTATAGCATCTACAATTGCATAAATAAAAGAGGGAAAGATATTTTGTAAAATTGAAATTATGTAATTTAAATATGAATATGACATAACTACTTCTGTTCCCGACAAGGCTTCACGCCATAACCAAGTTTCAAGTCAATCTATCATACTTGTGTATTCCAGTGCCTAGTTATTATTATTCTCAATGATATATTCTGCTGAAGGGAGAGCAAGGTTCTACACCCACCAGGGTTCAACTTATTTTATTAGACTACAAATAAACTTGTCCTCTCAATTACCGTAATTCCCTTAGCCAAATAGCTGCTCATTTGACCAGCACTTTCATTTGATATTCCCTTTGAGTGTAGAATTCCCTTGGTATTCAGTAACAGTTCTTTTGCAGGGCCAGTTTAGGAAGCACAAACAATGTCATTCTCAGGTTATCCCTGCTGATAACCAGCGGATGTTGCTAAATAGAGCTGGGCACACTGTCCCTTGCTTCTCAAGATAAGTTGCTTTCTCAATGACTGCACTAGCCCACAAAATGAAGGAATACCTTTGCCTCTCTCTTACTGTATTGTGACAGCTGTAAGGCCTGCCCATGAAATTGCTTCCTTTGACTCTTCTGTTAGACTCATAGGCTTACTTTGACATTGTCCAGACTCTCATAACTTCTTTCAGTAACTACAGCCTCTGAACTAACTCTGAAATGCTTTACATAAAAGTCTAACTATACATTCCCCATTTATTACCATAGTTCTAAATCATTTCCTCAATGTCTTTTCCTGCACTTCAGTTCTCCTTATTTCTGATCATCCAAGACATATGACTTAATTGTGGTCTACAACTCACTCATTAAAATTAATCCTCTTTTATTTTCCTCTTGACATGATTTTGGACCACTTTAGCAATGAACCTGGTGAACCCCTCTTGCTGTATAGCCTCCAGCTGCCTTTCGCAAATATCCCACTTAGTTTTGCAACTCTCCTCAGCATTTCCTTGTGCAGCTTTAAGTACTACTGGTTCCAAGGCATCCCATTGATGTTGTGATTCACATATTGTTCATACAGAATAGCCCTTTCTTCCTCCTCCTTCTATCCAACCCCGCATATAAAAGCACACTCCAGACCACTCGCTATTCATAAGTATTCTTATGATGCCCTGCACAGACAAGACATTACCATCTATGGGCCACACACAACTACTTTTTTTCTCAATAACAAAGGGGTTTATCTCATCTGTCCATACAGTCTCAACATCCTCCTGTGACCAGGGATAGACATTTATAAAACAACTGCCCAGCTCCAAAAGCTAAGACTTTGAAATAGAACAAGTATACAATCTGGCAACAAATCCTACAATTATGTCCATTTTAGTAGAGTTCTTTAATGAACAGAAACAAATATGCCAAAATCAGCCAACTGTACCTAAACCCATACTGCTTTTTATCTGATTCTGAGTTTAATGAAAATGGCTCAGGTTTGAGAACTTCCTGTATAAACATTTTCAGTTTTGAGGGAAAAAAATAATGATAAGTTCAGTGACAGTTCCCATTGAACCAAAGCAATGACTTTAGGAAACAAATTGAACTTGACCTGTTTATTATTTCTTAGGTTATAAGTAATGTCAAGGGAAACTCAAATTTTCAGAATTCTATGTCTAATAAATTATTTTTCTATAAAATAGCTACTAAAAAAGAGTTTTGTTTATGGAGAAAAATAGCTATAGGCAATATTAAATAAACAAAATATCATGGTATTTTTAGATAAGTTTTCTGACCTTACCCTTGTGCCAATAACTAATATATGTTTACATATCTTAGTATTTTACTAGAAAATACTAAAATACATATGCTCATCTATGACAACTTAGAAACCCTAAATCTAACACTAGTCCAGGTAAAGATACTTTTTAACACAGTATCTTTATCTTTGTCTTCCATGTTTTGAGTTGGTAGCAAATGAACTCAGCTGGGCCTCTCTTCAGTATATTTCATATGTATGTAATCAGTAACTAGGAGAGACCAGAGAAGTTGCTCAGTGAGTTTTTATGGAATTAAAATAGAATTAGCAATAATAACTTTAATTTACTGAGCATCTGCTATATGCAAATCCTCCATACAAAGACCTTAGTGATTTCCTATTCTTTTCAGCAAGCACACTGAATTTCTTTCCTGGCTTTGAGTTGTTTGTTTGTTTATTTCCATTCGTTTGCCTCTGAGCAACTTACTTAGATTTCTCGCTCTTCATTCCATATATTTTTTTGTTATGCTCCAAGTAAACAAGAATACTCATTGTTTCTGAAAACTCTTTTTCATTCTGAATTTCTTGCCATTTTTCTCCTCATTTGATTTGGATTTGGTTTGCCTATCCACTTATCAACAAGTACACCATCCTCTGAGTCCAGCTGGAGGATATGGTTTACTTGTCCCCACCAAATCTCATGTTGAAATTTGATCCCCAGTGTGGCAGTGTTGGGAGGTTGGCCTTGTGGGGGGTGTTTGGGCCATAGGGGCGTATTCCTTATCAATGGCTTGCTGCCCTTCTCATGGGAATGAGCGTGTTCATGAAAGTCCAGATTAGTTTTTGGAGAAATGAAATAGTTCTAGGGTTGTTATAAAGCCAGAATCAACCCTGGGTTTGGTCCCTATACCCATGCATCCACTTCTTTGATCTTCTCCACTTTGTTTTCAAGCAGTACAAAAGCCCTCACCAGAAGCTGAGAAGATTCTGGCACCATACTTCTTATAAATAAATCTCTTTTCTTTATAAATTACCCAGCCTCAAGTATTTTTTGATAGCAGCACAAAACAGACTAAGCCAGAAGTCCAAGATGAAGATGTCAGTAGATTTAGTGTCTGAGGAGGGCTGGCCTCTTGGTTCATAGAAGGCATCTTCTTGCTGCATCCTCACATGGTGTAAAGCATGAATACACCTTCTGGGGCATCTTTTACAAGGGCAGTAATTGCTTTCATGAGGGCTGCGCCCTCATGACCTAACCACCTCCCAAGACCTCACCTTCCTAACTTCCAACTTACGGGTTAGGATTTCAACCTATGAATTTTGGGGGCACACAAACATTTGGATCATAGAAAACAGGTATGCATTTATTATAATATAACAAAGTTCAATTTGTTATATCCTATAGATATCTATGATAAATTTATGAATATAAGGATACTTTTAAATTATGGGCTTCTTGGAAAAAGGAAGAATGCTGTTAGAGGTAGCATTTAACCAAGAATAATTTTTTTCCCACCAAATATTTAGTAGATTTTAACACTCTATCCCCTACAGCAGACACATTTTTGTAGCACATGCGATAAAAGTCACATTTCCTTAATTCTAATATTGTGCAAATTTGCACAGTGACTAAGTCAAATGAAGACACATAGAGATATATAATTATAATTGGTGAGGGTTCTTTATTTAAGATCTGAACTTTGAGCAATTAAAGACAGAGGAGTAAGGTTTTTTTTAGTTATTATATATCTGTCAAAAAATTAAAATCCATTTATATAAGAAGAGTGTGGATTAGTGTGGGATAAAGAGCAAAGAATATCACAAAAGGTAGTAGGGACAAAACTATTACAGATATACACAGCTCCGGTCACACCTGCCTCAAGTTTTCTCTAGTGCTTTCACTAGTGTGGATGTGTCTTCACTGAAGTCTTTTGCCAGACTCTGCTGTAGTATCTGAGATTGTTTTAAAATTATGATTTGCCTAAAATTTTGGTATACCACTGCTATAATCCTTAAATCATTAAACTTAAACTTGAAACTGGTGCTCAAAATCTGGTTTTAGGCTCACACTTTTAAATAACCAATTATTGAGCAATAATTTAAATACAGCAAAATGCATCCGCTTTGAACGTACAGTTCAATGAGTTTTGATTAAAGTTTAAACAGTTACCCAAATTTAGGCACAGAATACTTTCATCTTCTCCCAAAGTGTCCTTTTTTTCTTTTTGAGCAAATTCCCTGCACTGTTCCCAATTCATGGCTTCAGACATCTGCTTACCTAGTTTCTGTCACTGCGTATCTGTCTTTTCTAAAGATTAATATACATAAAATTATTCAGTACATATTTTGTTTTGAGTCTGGCTTCTTTTGGTCAGCATTCATTTTTTTTTTTAAAATTAATCCGTATTGCCACATGTATCAGTGGTTTGTTCAGTTTTGTTGCTGGGTATTAGTACATTGAGTATACCACCATTTGTTTAGCCATTCACCTATGGTAGATGTTTAGGTTGTTTCCAATTAAGGAATATCATGAATAGAATTGATAAAAGTCATGCACCAGTTGTTATCTGCACGTATGTTTTCATTTCACTTGTGTAAATATCTAGGAGTGGGTGTGTTGGGTTTTATGGCAATGTAAGATTAACTTGATGAGATATACTGAATTATAGTACCACTGTTCCAGTTACTTCCAATACTAATCAACCCTTGTCATGGACAGTCTTTGTATTTGTATTTATTCTAGTGGATGTTGTAGTATGTGATTATAGTTTTAGTTTGCATTTTCTTAACTATCAATTATGGTAAGCATCTTTTGCTGTGTTTATTGGTCACTCACATATTTTATTGTGTCAAGTGTCTGTTCAAATAATTCACCCACTTCTATTTCATCATTTCTTTTAGTATTATTATTTAATTATTCTTTGTATGTGTGTGTACATATGTATCTTTTTTAGATATATATATATTTCAACAATATTATCTTCTTGTCTTTTCTCTCTTGCTTACTTTAACTTTTCAACAGTGTCTTTTTAAAACAGAGTTGTTCAATTTTTGTAAATTATAATTTGTCATTTTTCTTTTATGGGTAGACATTTTATTACCAAGATATTGCTTTATAGTACAACTTGAAATTATATAGTGTAAGTCTTCCAACTTTTTTGTTCTTTATGAAATTTTTTTGGCTCTCCTAGGTATTTTGAACTTTCATATAAACTTGAGAATCAGCATGTCAATTTCTACAGTCTCTTGGTATTTTGATTTTGATTCCTTTTGCTTTTAACTTCTTGAGCATATTTATAATAGGTGTTTTGAAGTTTTTGTCTGCTAGTTTTATCATTTCTGTCATTTATGGCTACATTTCTATTGATTTGACTTATTTTCCTTGCTTCTCTGTGTGTCTATTAAATTTTAAGGTATGTTGTGCACTGCAGATGTTACAGTTTTGAGTTTCTATTGTGTCTTTAAAATCTCAGTCTTTAAAGAGTGTTGAAGATTGTTCTGACAAGTAATTAATTTAATTATAGTTCAGTTTGATCTTTTCAAGACTTGTGTCTAAGCTTCCTTAGTTTGGGTTTAGGCTACCTTTTTTTGTGTGAGTAAATTAGCCCTCCTTTTAAGGTAGGGCCTTTCTAGAGTTTCTTTTAAATACCATAGTTTCTGTTCACTGAGGTCACTTCATTTCTGTTGCACATCTTAGAATGTGGTCAAAGATTTATGGAGATCCCTATGCAAATTTCTGGAACTCTTTTCTGGGTCTCTTTGTCCATTCTGTCCTATAAATTGCAACTTCCTCTAAGTCCCTGAATTCTGATTTAGTTCCTTCAAGGGTAATCAGGATTTAAGACATTTTTATTCTCCAAAAGTAATCTTTCTGTTGTTTCCTCTGTTGGATTTATTTGTGAAAAAAATTTCTTTCCATTAAAAAAAAAAAGGATGTGATAAAACACAATGCAAACGGATTCATCTTCCACCCTGTGCTATGAAGAGTTTTCTTAGTCCATATACAACTTCTGGTTCAAATAAGCTGAAATTTGAAATGCAAAATGTTAGAAATTTTAAAATAATATACAAATACATAATATTTAGACAGCCCAAACTATCATAAAAATATTTATAAATTTTATAACATTAAAATGTCTTAACAGATTCCTCATCCAGAGATAATGTAAAGTAAGTAGAAACAAATCACACATGAGAAGATATTTGCAACTCATAATTGACCAAAGAATATTATCCAAAATAAACTGAGAATTCTTTCAATGCAATTAGAAAATAGCATTTGCAAGCACATTAGGAATTTAAAGAAAGAGAGCTTTTCAATGCTAAAAAAATATAAAAAATTATAACAAAATATCAGCTAACACCAAGTATTTTTAAGGATAAGGAGCAAGAGATATTAACAGCATCTGTCTAAATTTGTAAATCCATTTTAGAATGTAAAAAATTACCTACCAGGCACAATATATTCTATTTAGGTGAAAGGTACACTAATAGCCTGGACTTCAGCACTGTACAATTCAACCATGTAACAAAAAAAATTATAACCCCTAAATTTATTAAAATAAAATATAAAAAAAGAAAAAAAACGCTTGTCACTATTTTACTTACTATCCAGAAATTTCAATACTAGTATAACTCTAGAGACAATCTTGAATGTGTGCATCAGGAGAAATGTAGAAAATATTAATAGCAGAGCTTTTTGTACAGTACAAAGAAAACCATGAAGTAAAACAAGTATCCATGTGCTGTGTATTCATAAGCTGAGCTGTAATATAGAAGAGAAAGTTATTTTACTACTGTTACAAACAACCACATGGATGAATGAATTTTAGAAATAGAATATGAAGTGGAAAAAAAGTCATTTTATCAAAAAGACACATACACTGGAATGTTTATTGCCGCAAAATTCACAATTGCAAAGATGTGGAATCAACCCAAGTGCCCATGAATTCGTGAGTGGATTAACAAAATGTGGTATATATATACCATGGAATGCTACTCACTCATGAAGAAGGATGAATTAATGCCTTTTGCAACAATTTGGATGGAACTGGAGACAATTATCCTGAGTGAAATATCTAAAGAATGGAAAAATGAACACCACCTGTACTCTCTATTAAATTGGAACTAACTGACGAGCACACGTGCATAGAGAGAAGTAAATCTCAAAGGAAATCAAGCAGTTGGGGGGTGAGGGGGAGATGGGTGAAAACCTACCTAACAGGTACAATGACACTATCTGGGGGACAGGCACACTTATAACCTCAATGTTATAATGACTCAAGCATTACAAAGTGATCCATATAACCAAAACCATTTGTACTCCCATAATACTTTGAAATAAAAAAGAAAGAAAAAAAATTACAGAAATTGTGAAAACATTTTATAACGTTAAAAAATATAGCACACAAAATACTCTGTATTTATATATATATATGTATATATATATACACACACACACACACACACACATATATTCTTTTCCACAAAAGAACCTTAGATATGCCTTAGACATCTAATATCATATGTTGATTTCCTTTTTAAAACTTTTAACTGGAGATTTGATTACTTTCACTTCAGGTTGGTCATCACACCCTAACATCCCAAGCATTTTAAGTTTCATAGGGAAGTAGAATGATGGCCTTGAATTTTTTTTATATTGAAAATTGTATCACCTCTCTGTGTCAGGCTCTGTGGCTAAATGCAAAAAGCCTTGTGCTTATTAGTTAACAAACTCTAATCCCTGTACAGTCAGTTAAAAATATATCTCTTGGTAATCTACTGAAATGTAAAAAATTTAGATGTTCTGTCTTTATCTCAAGCTCTGTTAAAATCATTTCAGCAGAATAGCTTGTCAATTTTCCAAGTAAACATATCATTATCAAGCATTCATGCATTATGGAGTTTTCTTTTTTAAAAACAAAATTTATATCTTATGCATTTCATTATCTATTACCCACATAGATAGCATGCCCACCCTACCAGGACTAAATAGTGTAACCACGTGAGACGCATATTTGAATTAAAGGTGCAATGCCAGAACCAGATATTTGTGGTTATGTATTTTATAATTAATTTTGTGTAACAACCTTAATTCAAGTCTGCATTAATATTCCTTCTTAAACATGCTGAAAATGTAATTGCAGTGTACACAGGACAAATAACCGGAATGGCTTATTCAATTTATTACTCTACAAAAGAATTAGTGTGATGGCCAATTAAAGGATGCATTTGAATATAGTTATGTTATTTATCATGAAGAACTAACTCAAGGAAAGCTAAAGGTGTTATTAGAAATATTAATTTAATTCCCTCCAAAATGATATTAAATTATATAAAATATAATACATGGTCATAAAAGAACACTTTAATGAAGTCTTGGTATAATTAGGGGTATTATAAAAATTTGCCACTAATAAAATGAGAAGTATAATAGCACATTTTCTTTTTCTTATTTTAAAAGTTATAAATGATACATTTTATAAAATTTGTTCTATATAGTTTATGTTTTATATATACATACATACACACACACACAGGCAAAAGTCACATTTTTACTTATTTTGTTAAAGATGCTTTTATTCAAAATGCATGAAGTAAATAATGCCAATGAGCTCTAACACTAGTATTAACAATGATTGCTTTTTGTCTTTCCGCACAAAGTGGAGTCAAAACTCAACAGACAAGGGGAGGAGGTTGAAAACCAGCATGAATCATGGAAAGGAAGAACACATTTTTTCTGCTTTCCCCAAAACTTCAACTCAATTAATATCTTTTCTTGGTATCCATGAAAAAAAAAAAAACACCCATAGAACTAAAGTTATACGTTTTCATTGTTATTCCTCGGACCTTTCTTTTTGTTTTCTGAGATATTAATTTGCATCCTGCAGGAAAAAAAATTGTTAGTTTTATTGTTACTATTAATTGTATGCTGTCCTAAACATACACAATTCAATCTCCAACAGTAAAACTCAGGAGATTTTTTTTGACAGGTGCTAATAATCTTTATGAATTTCTGGGAAAGGGAAATGGAATTCATTAATTCCCTAAAGTAATTTATCATTGGATAAAAAAGACAGCTATTAACTTTTCTAAGAATACCGTATATCCTAAAAGGTCTACACAACTTAGTTAATTTGGTTTATTTTTATTTTTCCTGTTTTATTTTTATTACTTTTTATTTTTTTAATTTTAACATTGTTTTAGTCAAGTAACTTAGCTGTTTGAAACAGGAAATTAAAAAAGCCTCTAAGAAGTATTTTTATTTTTTTATTTCAGAATATTATGGGGTTACAAAGGCTTTGGTTAAGTAAATTGCTTTGGTACCATTCGAGTTGAAGTTATAAGCATGCCCATCCCCCAGATAGTATGCTTTGTACGTGTTAGGTGTGAATTTACCCATCTCCTCCTCCCCCCTCCCCCTGCTAGATTTCTGATGAATGTTATTTCCATATGTGCATGTAAGTGTTGAGCAATTAGATCCAATTTAATGGTGAGAACATGTGGTGTTTGTTTTTCCGTTCTTGTGATACTTCACTTAGAAGAATGGTCTCCAATTCCATCCAGGATAGTACAAGAGGTATTGTGGCCAAAAGACATATGAAAAAATGCTCAACATGTCTAATCATCAGGGAAATACAATCAAAACCACAATGAGATATCACTTAACTCCAGTGAGAATGGCTTTTATCAAAAAGTCCCAAAACAACAAATGTTGGCATGGATGTGGAGAGATAGGAATATTCATGCACTGGTGGTGGGACTGCAAATAGTACAACCTCTATGGAAAGCAGTATGGAGATACCTCAAAGAACTAAAAGTAGAACTACCATTTGATCCAGCAGTCCCACTACTGGGTATTTACCTGAAGAAAAACGAGACATTCTATAGAAAAGACACCTGCACTCAAATATTTATAGCAGAACAATTCACAATTGCAAAGATGTAGAAACAACCAAGTGCTCATCAGTACATGAGTGGATTAATTAAATGTCATGTAGGTATACCATGGAGTACTACCCAGCCATAAAATAATGGAGAACTTCATTAATTTGGGTAGAAGAAATGCCTAACCATTTTCGCTTTCATGTAGGCTGTACCATATACTGTTTAAATGTTTCACATTGTTACTTACAAAATCTTCATTCAATAAAAATTCGCTAATAAAATAAATCACTAATAAAACCAAACTATAAGAGGACCATGGATTTGGTTATAAAACATGTATTTGAATTCTAGTTTTATCACCTCACTTTTGAGAAACAGAAATTTTATAAGGATGCATATAAGAAATTCCAAGTACTTCATCTTTTGTTTTTTAGATACTCCACAAGTCTATTGGCTCAGGTAAACAAGCTGATTGTTGGAGGGGAACTCATTTTGTACTTCGTTATGATGGGCCATCTAATGCTTTATATTCATACTTTACAACCAAAAAGTACTGATTTGTGGGGTGATTGTAATCAGAAATTACTTAAGATCAGAATTAATAATGGGTAAGACAGAACCTCGTCTTTAATGTATCAGTACATAATACTCTTAAGAACTTTCAAATCCAGATGGGAATGATGTTTATCACAAGATGCTACAAACAAAATAGAGGAAGAAAAGATTCTCTGCTGAAACCCCAAAGAAATGTACCAAAGCTGACTCTTAAACTTTTCCTTTAAACTAACATCTGCTTTCTATTATAATATGTGGGTTGTTCTAGAGATTATGGACTAATACATGGTTATGATAGCTGTTTTAACTGAGATATACACTGATCCTATGCAAATTTTAAAAGCTTGCTTTAATTTGGAGACATCATTCAGTCTGTAGTTGCATATTTATAGCGTGAGATCAATAACATCTCACATTCTATAAACCAACCTGTTGTTAAGTCATTAGTGCTTTACACTATTGACTCCAGGGAGACCAAAAAGTAGTATGGGTAAGAAGGGTCATTTTCAGCTGCCATTTTCTGTTCCTCATACTTATTATTTTCCAAAATTACTCCATTATTGGTTATTGAGTTATTACTAATAAGTAATAATAATTAAAATACTTTTTAGTTTAATTATTTGCAAATAAAATTACTTTGAAATATTATCTGCTGCTTGTTTTGCAAACTTGAATAATAAATTATGTGCTCCATGGAATATTTTGTTTTAACCCTGGTAAAATTATAAAGAGTTGAGAGCACACCAAATTTAAAATCTGAGTTTTCCAATCCTACATCTTTGGCTATCATTAATTTATATTTCTTTACTATTGCCACTACAGTGACATCAAACATCTCTGATCTTTTGCTTCAGTCCCTGATTTTCACCTGGAATATTTTATTTTTATTCATTTATAACTTATTTCAAAATCTATGAATTCACATGTGGGCTCTTGACCGAATTCAAACTTCATAGAACAAATCCCTTATGTGCGCTGCATTTGGTTCTCTGTTGTCAACTTTTATTTATATGCATTTTACAAAATCCTCTTAGTTCTTGTTAATATCTGGAGACTCTGTAAAGAATGCATCTTGCTTTGATTCCTGATGTTGTATATTGTGTTAAATTTTATTTCTTTTCCTTAATCACTTATACTAATGGATTATTAATTCTATAGTTAATTAATATTAATGGATTATTAATTTTATAATTTTATATACAATATTTTAAGAGCAGTTTTTATGGTTTATGTGTATCTGTTGCATTTTAAAAAATACTATTTCATTGAAAAAAGTAAAAAAGGATTTGTTCTGTAAAATTTTGACTCAGTCAAAAGGGCCGTGCTCAAGGATCCAGAAGGCCATATGTGGCCCCAAGGCCGCAGGTTCCTCACCGCATTTGGAGGAAAGATATCATAGAAACCTAAGAAGCAGCGAAATATATATGGTTACTTTCGTTGGAAACTATACTTGTTTTATTATAATGATATTCTAGAATTACATAATAAGTTATTTTATCTTCATCACCTGCCATTAGTTTTTTATTTGAATGTGTTTTTAGATGTGATTGATAGTTCAAGATTGTGAGCATCTATTAGCAAGATTTTAGTTGTTATTGAATAACTCATTCATCAATAAGTAGTTGTAGAATAACTATTGTTAAGAAAATTGTTCTAAACACTTTGTAGGATTTAAATATCGATAGTCCCCTTTCCTAAAAGAACTCACAGTTTATTTAGAAGTAGTTTATGTGGCAGTATTTGTTTGAATATATTTATTTTACAACTAATTTACCCCTGAATGGATTATCCGTAACAAATTTTTACTTCTAAAGACATTAACAACAACTCCATTTCAAATTTTGTCACTATTGACAGTGTTCAATTTTTCTGTGGAAGACTCATTCCTAATTCTAATATTCAGACAGTGGAAGGGGAAAATATATACTGCCTGCTTCCTTTTCAGTTGGAAGAGAGAAACTTAAACCAAGAATGTGAAGCAAGAAATAGAAGATATTAAATTCAAATTCCATCATTAACATTGGCCACCATTCCCAAAGATAAACTGTGCTTGTCTACAGGATGACAACAAATTTAAAAATGTATCCTACTTAGTTGAAGACATGAATTGTCTCTTAGAAAATAAAACAACTTTTTAGTTAAGATAGTTGCATTCATTTGCCTGTGTTTTTAAACTCAGTTACATTGTCTCTGCCTACAATGGGGAGTATGAAGTTCAGAAGGCCTAATTTTTTAAAAAAATTAAACAACCATGTAATATCTGGGTGCATTTTGCTTTTTCTTTAGATAAATACACATTGATTTAGAAATGGTCAGATTTACATTTTTAAATGGGGCATATTTCTATCACATCAATCCAAAATGCTAAAATCGATTGATTTATAATTCTAGTAAGAGGAAATACTTTGACACCAGGAATAACTACATTCAAGATAGATGACATAATTTGACATTAACATAGTATAAAATTCCTATAGCGCAATATAGCATACATCTGTATGACTGTATAGCTGAAAAACTGTTAAATGAATACCACTTATGACAGGCCACCCACTTTAAGAAATAAAACATAATCATGGTCGTCTCCCAAACTGTGCTCCCCACATCCATTCAGTGAGAGTTTTTCCCATCCCTTCCACCCCCCTCCCGCTCGCCCGCCCTCAGATGAATGTTATTACCCTGTGTGATGTAAGTGTTCATCAGTTAGTACCAGTTTGATGGTGAGTACCAGTGGTGCTTGTTTTTCCAATCCTGTGACACTTCGCTTCAAAGAATGGGTTCTAGCTCCAACCAGGATAATACCAGATGTGTTAATTCACTGTTGTTCCTTATTGCTGGGTAATACTCCATGGTATACATATACCACATTTTATTGATCCACTCGTGTATTGATGGGCACCTGGGTTGTTTCCACAACTTTGCAATTGCGAATTGTGCTGCTATGAACATCTCTGACACGGGCAGAACAGGGGCAATGTGTATGGCCAAAGTGTTGTACCCCCATGATATTCTGAAATTAAAAAAATAAATTAAAAAAAAAAGATTTTACAGAAATACAAGTAAAAATTCAGTTGTCTATATGAATGCAAGGGGGCAAGTTATAAGAGAAGACTAGTTCTATTATAAAACCCCTTGCCTGCCACAGGCATCCTCAACATCATACCAAGAGTGCAGTGAAAAGTAGAGTAGCCACCAAAAATTCTCTCATAGAAATGGTTTACATTATTTACGCTAATAACATATAAGAGGTTTTAAAACAGTGAAATGTCATCTTCTTTTCAATTTGGAACAAAACCAAAAAACACCATTGTTTTTAAAAGGAAAAAC
The DNA here is from genome assembly GCA_023783475.1 of Daubentonia madagascariensis. NCBI lineage: Eukaryota > Metazoa > Chordata > Mammalia > Primates > Daubentoniidae > Daubentonia > Daubentonia madagascariensis. Next base: position 12,891,117 of record JAKFHU010001684.1, on the reverse strand, counting down.
CCCTCAAATATAGAAGTGAAAGGAAGCACTCCTAAAAAAAAAAAAAAAAAGAAATAAAACATAACCACTGGTTTAGTTTTAACACACACAGTGTGCCTCTCACCCTTCTCGCTTCTTCCCATAACCCTAAGAAAATTACAAAGCTATGTTCCTGTATTTTCCTTAAATTCATTTAAACTAAATACTAACAACGTATGATTTAATTTTGCCAGTTTTTGAATAGTTTGAGCAAACTCACTGAGTAGGGTTCCTTCTGCACATATTTGTCTGACTTGATTATTATTCCCTTTGGCCATGATGTTTATGATTTTCATTCAAGTAAATTTATCATCTGAACTTTGTTCATTTTCACCTCTGCAGAGTATTTTTATAGTAGGAATATATAGCAATTCCTTTACTCACTCAATGGTTCACGAACCCCTGTGTCATTTTCAGTCATTGCTGTTTTTAAAGTTAGCTTGGATGCACCCGTGGGAATGTTTCCTATGGCATATACACACTGGAGCCGAAATTCTCTTATATGCACACTTAACCTGGTAATAACACCAAGTGAACTCAACTACTCAAAAGGTGAATAGTGAAATTAGAAGTGTTGTGTCATTTGAATACAGGAAAACCAGCTGGCTTACCTGGCAAGTATGGTGGCAGAGAAATTTACACACCTGAAGCAAAGGTGACATTTCTTGTGTACACTTCCTAGCATATCTGCTGGTAGGCAGGCAGCACCAGAACTGGGTTTCTGTTAAAAGAGCCTCATGGTGTTTGGGAGTCTTTTTACAGACTTTGTTGCGCTTGACTGTGTAGAGTCCAAGCCAGGTTTCTATTGTGTATATAACTAGGAACACAATTGCTGTGTCATAGGATATACATGGTTTCAATTTTAGTAGCCAATGCCTAAATGTGTTTTTTTCCAAAGCAGTGTACCAATTTACATTCTAGCAACATAAATTTTCTACTGAGTTGTCTTTTTACTATAAGCATATGAATTTTTTGTATAATCTAGATATTACAGTTACAAATAACTTATCCTAATGTGTGGCATATATATCAACTCCCTTTATGCCGTCTTTAAGATTAAGAATATTTTGTTTTATTTTAAAGTTGTCAAATTTATCAAATTTGTTTCTTTACATTTTGCATTTTTGTATCTCACTTTAAGAGGTGTTTATTACCCAAGATCTTAAGGTGAACTTCTATATTTTCTTCCAAAATATTTTAAAAATTGCCTTACATAGTCCTTAATCCATATGTAATTTATTCTTTTCCCCTTTAGGTATGATGTGCTAATAATCCTTATGTGATTCAAGAAGAGATCTAGTGGAAGTTAGAGTTTATTGAAATAAGGGCCAAGAGGACATTAGCAAGAAAGTATTTTGAGAGCTATTAGCCTGACATTACAAAGTTTAGAAGTGAGGGTCCATGGAAAATTTTTTTCTATATGTCCATATGGAAGAAACAGTTTTTCCTACCACCTTTCATTGAATTTTCTATCCTCTTTCCACTGATTAGTAATGCCAGCTACAACACCTGCCAAGATTTGATTTCATACATAACACCGGTCCCTTTCTGGGCTATTTACTGTTTCTTGATATAATTGCTTACTCTGGCGCTAATACTACACAGTGGTAAAACAAAACCATTTATTTTTCTAGATTCCCTTCTCCTTCGTGGGAACTAAATTCCAATGTTTTCAAAGAGTTTTAATGTTGGTCATGTGATTCTGTCAAAAGTCTACCTCTGTTATTGTAAAAGGCAATACCTTTAAGAGGAAAAATGCAGTATCCTATTTTTGGCTCACTTCTCTTGTAGTTCTGTCTCTCCATGGTTTTGTCCTCTTAAAGGTTTGTTGCTTGGGTAACTCTCCAATACCTACAGCTGGTTATTTGCAATTTGTTCCTGTTCATATTTTGTATTTGTTTTCAGCAAGAGAAATAGTCCAAAACAAATTAACCCTCCATTACCAGAGAAAGAAACAATCTGCCCATTTAATTGTTTTTTTCTATTTTTATTTCACTTATAATTTTTAATTATTTACCTCAAATATACTTTATCCGTTTTACAGCCTGGTTTTCCTATGCCTTTAAAAAATTTGTTCTTTGAGAGTTTTCCCATCCCCTCCACCCCGCTCCCGCCTGCCCGCCCCCTGATGAATATTATTGCCATGTGTGACATAAGTGTTGATCAGTTAGTTCCAATTTGATGGTGGAACTATCAGTGGTGCTTGTTTTTCCATTCTTGTGACATTTCGCTTCGAAAGAAAAAAAATTTAAAGAATAAATAAATAAATAAATAAATAATCTATTCTTAATTGCTTGAACATATTAATGATTTTTTAGATTCTGTATATAATAATTCTGCATTATTTATGGGTCTGATTTTGCAGTTTGCTTTTCTTCTGCTCCAAATCATTGTGGCTTGCTTTCTCATGAGTTTAGGATTTTTTAAGTTTATAAATGCATTTTCCCTGAAATGTTATCTGTAGATATTCTTGATGCTTTGAATTCAAAATGCTTCCTTTCCTAAAGGACTTTTTGTTTACTTGGGTATGAACCTTGAAGCACTATCAATGAAGAACCACTTCACAATTTTTCACTGGGTTGTTTTAAGACCATAAAATTATTGTGAATTCTGGCCTCAAACATAAATAAATTTTTGCTTGAGAGTAAGAGTTATAATAAAGTACTTTTTAAAAAACTTTCTCCTTAAACTTTGCTAGATCTAAAGCCAAGTTCAGAAAATTTCTTTGATGTCTTTCTCTATCATGAGTTCCTCCTCCTCCTCTTCTTCTTCTTCTTCATCATCTTCCTCCTCCTCCTCCTTCTTATTCTCTTCTTTCCCCGTCCCCTGATCCATGTACTTAATATGCCATACTATGTGGGTTCTGGTTTTCATCAGGATTTTCAAATCCTATTTCTCACCCTTCAAGGGCATCAGGAATTACCTCCTGTTCCTGACATGTGGCCCATTAAAACCCAGGCAATAAGCCAATGAGACTGGCAGTTAACCCAGGGCAAATTCCAACATCATCCTTCTCTTAATTCTGTAGCTTTACATTCTGATGTTGTTTTTTTTCCTGTTCTCTACTAAATTTTTACATTTTTACAGTTAGGTTGTACTCATTAATGTGATTTAAGAGATATTTTAGACAACATTTTTTGATGTGCTATATATACAGTTTAGTCTGAACACTAAGAAACAGTTACAAGGCTTTCTATCTTGCCTTAATTAAATACAACTCCCTCTGAAAAGTAATATGTAAATTATCCATACATTTAATGAAATGAACTTTTTGTAGTAGGATTTATAAGCATTTTGAAAGAAAGGTATTGCACAAGTCAAAGATACTACAATAGCCTATTTTTACATAGAAATATAATGAAAATAACCTTTAAGAAAAAAGCCTACAGCTTGTACTTATAGCTGCATTATTTTTTAGTTCTAAACCTAAAATATAAGAAAGTAAACATTCTAACTAAAATCATATAAAGGCACAATAATCTATTATAGCATAATTATCATAAGGACTATAATATTTCAGAGAGACAACAATGTTCCCCATTTTAGCATTTAGGATATTTAAATTGAATTCCTAAATGGAAGAATAGGATTATAAACTGATTTTTTGGCCTTTCCTCTAGCCTTAGAGTCGTGGAACACTTTGAACCTTGTTTGAATCTTTCTCGAAACATTAACTAAAACAATTGTTAAGAAGATAATTACGACAGATTCAAATAAAATAGAATCCAGCCAAGAACTATGACTGTACCAATCATTTGTATCTAATTACAGAGTTTGCATGTTAAGTAATATATAACTGGTATTTATGAGAATTAGTTGTTTCTGATAATGGGAACAAGTTCTGTAACCCAAGGGGTGTGACAGGGTATTACTAGCTATGGGTAAAACTGAAGAGATCTAAGAGCTGATGGCTTTTTTGAGGTGTAATGGCCTGTATCAACTCAGCCTCATCTCTTCTGACTGTACAGGACTAAAATGTGGAGAGACATAGACATCAGAAGTTGTGTCTGGTGGTCATGATATCACTGCTATGTTGTTGATATATATGCTGTGTTGTTTCTTGTTCTGTGGCATTCCTTAGAGCTAAGTAAATTTGGTTCTGAGTTAAGGCTGTAGTGTCTCATAAGTATGGTGTCGGTCTGAAATCAAGATCACTGTTCCTACCAAAGATCACTGTTCTTACCAATAATATATTTCATAAAATAGAGAATTTATTACTTGAATGTTTTCCCCAGAAATGTCCTGAAACAATTTAAACATAAAAGGTACATGTAATACACTATAATTTTTAAAAGCAAGTGAATAAAATGTTAGGTTGAATATTTCAGGTTTATATGTGATACACTAGATAAAAATATATTTTTAGGACATAAAAGAGATGAGAAGACATTTTATTGAACCCTATAGTTTAAATATTCAAATATTCTCAACAAATAAAAGATACTTGGTAACTTTTTCTTCACTGAGATTTCAGTTATTTAAAATGATTTAATAAAGACTGTTGTTCTAAAAGTTTATAGGTAGATAAATAATCTAAAATATGACAATTCTTCCTAGGCGCTAGTTACAGGAAGATGTTTGTAGATGCAACAGAAATTATTATTAAAAATATACAGTAATGAAAATGTGGAATTTCTTATCATACCTACTTTTCCATGTCAGCTTTTACTGCAATTTGAATACATTTTTTTATTTCCTCTTCTTCTACCTTAGCAAAAATATCTCCATAGTCAGGCATATGATTGACAGAGAACTGAGTTTGAAGAGTTATAATAAATCAAGATAATGCAAGAAAGAAAAATGCAAAAATGGTTCTGAAAATAAATATCCATAATTAAAACATCACTTTTTTTAAAAAACCTCAAATATTTAAAGCACATGAGAGAAGGCAGATAGCCATAAAATCCATGTGTGAGTAGAACATGGCATATTTACTCACTCATTTCAATTACTTATCAAATACTTAGGGGCAATAACCCTGCGTCATATAATGATGTTCCTTATGTTCTTAAAATAGCATGAATAAAATTGTAGATACATATGGTGAACAATTAAAAAAAAATAACATACGCAGGTCTTTGGGTTATCTCTCAATCTCTGTGTTATCTGTATGTGTTTGTCTGTGTGTCTTTCTCTGTGTGTGTATTTTATATACATTATTTTAGATATAATTGATCCCTGGAAAATGCAGATCAAAGTATAATGAATTTTCTCCTCTTCATTCAGTGTTCATAACCATTTGAATAAGATATTATTAACTTAACAGCATCTTGGCCACATCTGAAAAAAATTAAGGCAATTTTCTTCAAAAAGTTTGAGAGGAAAAACACATATTGATCAGCACTAAGTTGTAAAAATTTATTGCAGTGTTGTCAGTTGCCTTATTCTAGATCAATACAAATCTCACCAAAAGCATCTTAAATGCAATAAGAATCTGACAAGACCTTTTTGTCACAGATTAGTGTTAAAGAAATGAAAGAACCCCCAAGGAAAATTGTCTTCCTGGCTGAAATGCCAGCTGTATTCTGTTTCTGAAGTATTATGTGCATGTATGACATCTTTATTGATGTTGTGGATGTCTAAAACGAAGAAAAAAAAAGCTTAAACATTTTGTGTGCTGAGTAATGCAAATGAAGATAACAACGAGAAAAGTTAAATTTGAATTCCTTGGTTCTATCAAAAATCCACTATATGATGTATATTATATTACTGAGCAGAATTAAATTAGAGAAGCACAATCTGAGTTAAATTCTGCAACATTTTTACACTAGTACATCGTATCTATTTTAAATTAATAAAAAGATAATGTAATATTTTCAATAAGTAATAGTTAGCAAAATATTTTTCTTAAAAAGGAAAAGGTTATAAATTTGATATAATTTAAATTTAGATTTCACTCAACAAAGCAACCACATAAAATAGTAGAATCTTATTTGGAATTGTAGAAGGAGTTCTCAGGCACTTGAGACAAGCTGCATTTCGTGAATTCTGATAACACTAGAATTTAGTCATCTTGGCAGTATTGTAATGTCAGTTTGCATAAGTAAACCCATTGAGGCTTCCTTATTTTGGTACATGCTTCTTTTGGCACTTTGAATTATTTGGACAGAGAAAGTACATGCATCTTTCATGATATTTATGTGACTTTAATTTTATGAAAGGTATCAGTTTAATTGTGTGGAGATGTACTTTATTCAAATATAAGATAAATTTTATTTTGGAAATGTAACTTTTACTTAAATCATTATTTTAGCACCCTTTTCACCAGTCAGATAAACTTGCACATGCTTTTCATGCCAGTTTTGCTTTTTATTCATTGTCTCATGTCTAGATTCTTGCTTTTCTAATCTCAAATAATATCCTTTGTTAGTGCACTTATGTAGCTCTATTTACTATAATTTCTTTTAATTGCCAGATTTAGTTTGATTTTAAATATTATATAAATATGAATAGGTAACATAATAAAATATGTCATGCTAATATATGAGTGTTTTACAAATATAATATGTAATTAAATGATATTAACTCAGAATGACTCTGATAATCATTACAAAGAAATGTACATTATATATATATATGCATACATAGTACATACATACATAATATATACATAAAATATTACATTATATTATATTATTATTATAATGAAAGATGAAGTATAGCCCAGTGCCAGTCTAAACACAAAGATGTTCTGTTTATCACTATCATTATTTGAAATTAATTTTTACAGTTCACTTAATGCATGTTACCTCATAAGAAGTTCCAGTGCTAAAATGGACAGGGTAGAGCATCACAGTATATTTTGCAAAGAGTTTAAAATAGTAATAGTTATTTAGCCATAATTGCAATTCTTAGCTCCAAGGAAGAAGACCCAAAGGGCTACCTTGAACATTATTTATTGGGATGTGGCCCAACACAATGAGGAGCAGTGGAGGGGCTTAGATTATTAGTAATGTCACAGAGGACCTACTCTTATAATCTGATGGAGTTTAAAAGCCATCATTGGTATCATGTTCTATATTAGCGGTCTCTAATTTAAACACAAAGGCATGAATGGTTACTTACACAGAAGATCCTGTTCCTATAGGGGCTGTCACCTGTACTAAAGCTTTGGAACCCACTTTTATTTGCAGATGTGAGAAATGTTAAAGAACTACTAGCTGTATAAAAAGAGTGTGGCTTTGAGAAGAACAAAGGAGGTGAAAGATCTCTACAAAAAACACTAAGAACACTAGGAAAGAAATCACAGATGACATAAACAAATGAAAAAACATATCATGCTCCTGGATCAGTAGAATCAACATTGTTAAAATGTCCATAATACCCAAAGTAATTTACAGATTCAATGCAACTCCCATTAAAATACCAATGTCATAGTTCACAAATGTAGAAAAAATAATTCTATGCTTCATTTGGAACCATAAAAGAGCCATAATAGCCAATGCAATCTTCAGCAAAAATAACAAATCTGGAGGCATCACATTACCAGACTTTAAACTATATTATGAGGCTATATGTGCAAAACAGCATGGTATTGGCACAAAAATAGAGACATATACAAATAGAATAAAACAGAGAACTCAGATGTAAAACCATCCACGTACAGCCAACTGATCTTTGACAAAACAGACAACAATATACACTGGGAAAAGAAGCCCTGTTCAATAAATTGTGCTGGGAAAATTGGGTAGCCACGTACAGAAGAATGAAACAGGATCCATATCTCTCACCACTCACAAAAATTAATTCAAGATGGATAAAAGACCTAAATGTAAGGCATGAAACCATAAGAATTCTAGAAGAAAATATTGGAAAAACTCTTCTAGATATCAGCCTAGGTAAAAAAAATCGGGAAGAAGACCTCAATGGCAATCACAGCAACAACAAAAATAAATAAATGGCACTTGATTAAATTGAAAGGCTTCTGCACATCTAAGGAGATAATCAACAGAGCAAATAAACAACCTACAGAATGTGAGAAAATATTCACAAGCTATACATCTGATAAAGGGCTAATAACCAGAATCTACAAAGAAGTCAAGCAAATCAGCAAGAAACAAATAAACAACCCCATTAAAAAGTGGGCAAAAGACATGAACAGAAGCTTTTCAAAACAAGACAGACAAATGGCCAATAAACATATGAAAAAATGCTCAAAGTCACTAATCATTGGGGAAATGCAAATTAAAACCACAATGAGATATCACCTTACCCCATTGAGAATGGCTTTTATTAAAAATTCCAAAAACAATAAATACTGGCATGAATGTAGAGAGAAAGAAGCACTTATACACTGTTGGTGGGACTGCAAATTAGTACAACCTCTATGGAAAACAGCATGGAGATTCCTCAAAGAACTAAAAGTCAACCTACAATTTGATCCAGCAATCCCACTACTGAGTATTTATCGAAAGGAAAACAAGTCATTTTATCAGAAAGACACCTGCTCTTGAATATTTATTGCAGCACAATTCACAATTCACAATTTCAAAGATGTGGAATCAACCTAAATGCCCACCAATTCATGTGTGGATTAACAAAATATGGTATATGTATACCATGGAATACTATTCAGCCATAAAAAGGATGAATGAATGCCTTCTGCAACAATTTGAATGGTACTGGAGACCATTCTTCTAGGTGAAGTATCTAAAGCATGGAAAAACAAACACCACGTGTAGTTGCTATTAAACTGGAACTAACCGATGAGCACACATGTGCACAGAGGGCGGTAAAACTCAGTGGAAATCAAACAGGGGGAGGGGGGAGAAAGGGAGGGGCAAAAACCTACCTAACAGGTACAATGAACATTATCTGGGTGATGGGCATACTTATAACCCTGACTCAAACTTTACAAAAGTGATCCATGTAACCAAAAACATTTGTACCCCCATCATATTTTGAAATAAAAAATCTGTATTATAATAATAAAAAAAGACTAAAATGGTTACTATCTGCCCCTTTACAGAAAATGTTTGTGGACATCTGCTCTAGACAATATAGAGATGGCCTGGTTTTATTTTGAATTATTTCAAGTGAAGTACATATTTCTTATACACAGAAGAATGATCTAAATGCCTCATTTCATCCTGCAACTACAAAGCCTCTGCTATCACAGAAACATCAAAAATCACTAAACATGTCAGAGATCTATATTTAAAAAAAAAACAAACTTTTAGTTGATCAATTTAAACACATTCTTCCCAGATGTTTCTCACATTAAACTCATGTGTTCCTTCCTTACCCTGAAATAGTTTTTAAATGGTGAGTGTTTTAACAAGAACATGTAGACCAGGGATTGGATCACATTTTAACTCATAATGGTGAATTTTGTCTACCTCTATAATCATTCACAGATGACTACCTTCAATCCCAACTTCCTAAACCAGAATTCCCAACTCTGGTAGAGAAATCCTTAGCTAATAGCCCTCCCCATTTCCTTAAGATTTTTTATGTTTCTTGCACTTAATATGTATTTAATTTTGAAAAAATAAAAAAAAAACTGCAGTATCCATTCTTGTAAATATAGCATCTTTTGTGACTACTAAAAGTGGTGTAAGAGTCATTAAATAGATACATTTATTCATTGAGATATTATGCTCCCGTGGCTATGCACATGGAATAAATAAGGATGAGCAGTTATGCTCTCCCTATGGACGTCCAATTGGGCTGAAATATCCTTTTGCCTGAAGTCAAATGGTTTTGAACCTAATCAAAATGTGTGGATTAGGATTCCTGAGCATTTTTGACAGTCTAGGGAACAGATAGGAATGAATAATTCCTATCTGGGTAATTTTTATGTCAATGCTTTTTTCAGATACTGACAATAGTGAAAGGGGGATATAGCTCATTTTAATTTCGAATAAATCAAGTGTGGCTTCTATATATCATGCTTATGTCTTAATGTGTATGTTTTGTAATTGCTTTTAAAAGGTAAACTTACAGATGGAAATGACAACAGAACAAGTTGAATTTTATTTTAAAAATTTTAAATTATCTTTTGGAGGTAACTTCTGTGACTGTCCCTTACAATTTAAAAATTTTAAAAGTTTTAAAAATTGTGCATTCTTCTTACCCTCACATACATACTATTTATTTCTTCTGTCTGAGTATACAAAAGTATATTTTTCAAAAATGAAACAATGCATTTTTAAGCATAGTAATAAAAATGCCTTTCATCATTAGACACAAGAAAGAGAATTTGTTGAAGATAAATATGGCATCTTGCATAGTAAACATTCTTTCTCAAAACCACTAATTTGGTTATCTATTGCTATGTAGCAAACACTCAAAATTTTGTGGTTAAAACATCATTCTTTTACAATGTACATAATTTTATGGGTTTGGAATTTGGGCTGGGCACAGCAGGGATGCGTATCTTGCCTACTTGATACCCTGCATGGGTCCTTAGCTAGGGCCATCCATACGGTTGTGGATAACTGAAATGGCTTGACTGTGTTATCAGTCTAGGGCTTCAGTTCTGCCTCTTAACTGGGACCCTTGGTTCTTGTACACATGCTGTCTGCTGAGGCAGGAATGTTCAAGACAGCTTCTTCATTGCTGGTGCCTGGCTTGCAATAGCTGGCAGGGTTGGTGGTTATTTGGGCATCTCACTATCCAAGCCTCTCCACATGGCTTACTTGCGCTTCCTCACAGTGCGGCTTTCTCAAGATAGCCAGACTTTTCACATGACAAATGGCTTCCCCCTGAGCCTTCCAAAAGTAGCAGGTGGACATTAAAAGGTTTTTTTATATGAATGTTTTTGTAGATATTTAGTCTCTGAAGTCCTAGAGGTCACTTTTATATCCTATTGATCAAACAATGGACTAAGGCTAGGCAGAATTCAAGGGAAAGGGGACACAATGGTGTGACCAGAACACACATGCACAGAGGAAAGGAACTGGTGATGATCGAGGATGGCCATTTAGAGACCATCTACCAAAACCACCTTTGATGTTATAGACAGAATATTAGATGATAGGATGCATTGAAGATTTTGCTTTTATTCTTACCTTTATCACTTCTCTGGTGACGATAATACCAATCCAACAATATGAAGGTGGAGAAAGCACATGGGATTTAACATTAGGGAACCATAGACTGCGTTTACTAGTTAAGTGGGTTGACACACCACACACCATCTCTTTGATCCTTACCTCCTCCCTTGAACATGTAAAGAGACACATGCACTTGAATGTTTATTGCAGCACAATTCGCAATTGCAAAGATGTGGAATCAAGCTAAGTGCTCATCAATACATGAGTGGATTAATAAAATGTGGTATATGTAAACTGTGGAGTACTTACTACTCAGCCATAAAAAAAATGATGAAGTAATAACTTTTGTTGCAACCTGTATGGAACTAGACACCATTCTTCTAAGCGAAGTACCACAAGAATGGAAAAACAAACACTACATGTGCTCACTATTAAATTGGAACTAATCGATCAACACCCATGTAAAATTCAATGGAAACCAAGCAGGTGGGCGGGGGTTGGAGGGGATGGGTAAATTCACACCTAATGCACACAGTGCATGCTATCTTGGTGATGGGCACACATATAAGTTTGATTCACCTGCACAAAAGCAAATCATGTAACCAAAATGTTTGTACCCCTGTAATATTCTGGAAAAAAAAAAAACACGTGGCACTTAGTTGATACTAAACTAGAACTGCCATTGCCATTATTTCTTTCTTAGGCTTAATGTTGTTTTTCTCTTTTCACAAAGACAGAATTAGAATGAGATATATCATTATTGCATTTCTCACATCATATTATTTTGTCTTTTTGCTCTTCTCCAGGCTCAAGTAGTAATACTCTGGGAAACAAGGGTTGCAAGTGTGGTTACAAAATTCTTCATGCGTTTGTAACCAAAGGAAGTCTTTCTACGTATGGAGTAGAAGGGTTAAAGCCCAGATTACTGAAGAATCCATATGGTACTTGATGAATTTAAAAGATTTGCAACCTTGGTCAATGAAAGGCATGCATCCTGATGCTGAAGAACATCTGCTGTGTGCTGTTATGCCACTTGTATGTCATAAAACACATAGTGGGGATCAGTCACACTAAAAAGAAAGCTTTCAGAAGCCAGAACAAAACAGGTAACAGATGTTCCAGTCAGATGGTCGAACTAAAATATGTATTATAACTGGCATCCGAGGCAGAAAATAAACAGGATGTATCCCCTACATAGGGTTTTAATTACTGTGAATTCAGAAGAGTATTATTGTTAAATATAGTGTCTCTTATTCAAAGGGAGTGATCTCATTCCTGAGAGTATCAATATTATATGAAGAATTGTGTTGTGACAATATTGTTTACCATTACTGATTTTTACTTTATTTGACATATAAAAAGCTCTTGCATAAATTAATACATAACTCTATATTTTTATGTTTGGCATATAGTTTGCTCATAAAATGATGAAGGGTATATATTTTTAAATAAAAATTTTGTCATTTAATTTTTAAAATGAAATGACATATTTGAAAATGTCTAGCGAAATGCCAATCACATAATAGGTGTTCATTAAATGTTGTAAATTTCAGTGTAACATACTGACGCCTTGCCAGATGCAGCATTTTCACTTATTGGTGGATCACATTTAGTTGTTACTGGCTGGGTTTTAGAAAGCTTAGCTTTCTCCTTTGCTTATGTATTTCTAAGTATGCACATGTAAAACTCATAAAGACATAGGGAGAATTTGGAAAAGAAAGAATGATAATTAAAAACAGTGAGTATATGGACCCCCTGCACCACAGTCCAGGGATCTATCCAATCAAGGGGGAAACAAAAAGGGGTGCTCAGAAGCAGCTCCAGCTCCCTCCTCTGGAAGCATGAAGAGCAGGGCTTTGGCAAATGGCTTTCTTGCTGACCACTTGTGGTTTAGTACACCAGGGGTCTGGGAGAGGGGCCGGTTCCCACCCCAGAGTCCCCAGGGTCCCTGCTTCCTTCCCAGGGCTAGACTGCACTCTCCCTGCCGCCTCTCTGGTGGCCTCTGGGTTTTGGATTCAGGATTTATTTCTAGTGTCTAAGACTTTGATAAGAAACTACAGTTGGACCTATATTAGCTATCAGACTCCAATACCAAATAGTATAGTGGTCATTTACTACCTAGTCGCTGTCTAACTTCCAAGCCATGTGAACTTGTCTCTAGATGCAGTCCCAGAGCTCTCTGTTCCAGCAGTAAAGATGAATTCTATGATGCTGATGAATTCCATCAAAGTGGCTTATCTCCAAGGTGCTTAATGGTCTTCTGGATCTGCTTCCGTCTTGACACACGGCAACATGGAAAATAGTCTAAAGTGTCCAATTACCACATAATCACTTAATTATTTCACAGGTAATGGAACAAGTGATACTGTCTTTTTCTATTCACATGATAATAGAGATGATGATGGGGAGGCAAGAGCAGTGGAGGGGCATAAGAGCATTTTCATGCATCTCTTGTCACAGGTTAGGCTTGGAATGGATCTTTCAAAGGTATTTCTTTCAACATTTATTCTTGAAAGAAAATCTCTCAGAAATATATGCAGACTTTTCTGCACATTTGGATCTCTTTGTGACCATTAGTGACCAGAAGGATCCCAGTGATCAAATGGTTCAGCTGTAAATTGGTATCTCTCAGCCTTTCATGCAGGAAGAAAAGGACTGCTTGCTAAGATGTCATACAACCCCATTTCAAGTGAGAACTTTCAATGTCACTGGACATTATCAAATGATATTGAAGAGAACCTAGAGCTAGTTTCAGAAGGACAAGGTCCCTGAGCTTCTAAAAGCAGAGTAACACTCGTGACTGAGCAGTTTTCCCCATCATCTACTCATTTCAGCCTTTTATGCTGAGTGTTTTAAGAAGATACCAGTGCTCGTATCTGTTCCCAATCAAAATGCCATGGGCTGTCAACTGGGGTGTACGGCATAGGGCAGAGCTGTCTCGTGTCTAGAATATGAGGAACATTAAATTCTCACATCCCCCAGTGGTTATAGGTCTATCCTCACGGTGCAATGGAAAGCAACTGGGGGAAGAGAGGAGGAGGGGAGGGAAATAAACCAACCTAATGTGTACTATGAACGCCATTTGGGTGATGGGCACACCTATAGCCAGGACTGAAGCATTACAAAAACAATCCATGTAACCTAAAACATTTGTACCCCCTTAATATTTTGAAATTTAAAAATATAAATAAAAATTTAAAAAAGAAAAAAGAAATTAGGAGGAGAATGTGACATTGATTGCTTCAAATTGGACTACAGTGCAAACAACACTTTCTATGGCAGCAAGAAGCACAGAATTACCACTGAGATTTTTTTCTCCAAATGACAAAAAGTCTTTTTGCTCGATTGAAGGGGAATGGAATGCCGTAACGTAAGCAGAATATACAGAGAAAATACTTTCTTTGTACATACCAAGAAGTTGCCTATAATCAAGAAGAAAGTGAAGAAGTTGGAAGATAAGAATGAGTATGAATCTTGCTGCCTTTGGAAGGATGTCACTTTCAACTTAAAAATCAGAGACATTGATGCGGCAACTGAAGCAAAGCACAGGTTTGAAGAAAGATAAAGAATAGAAGCTCGAGAAAAGAAGGAAAAGGAAATTCAATGACAAGGAGACAAAGTTATTTCATGAAGATGGAGAATGTTGGATTTACGATGAACAATTACTGAAATGTCTTGGTGCTGCCAAGCATTAGGCTGGGAAATGCAAAGTTTATACCTAATAACCAGGGCAGTAGGCATAATTAAGCAACAAACAATCTTCCTTTGGGAGAAATTATTCACTCCCTTTTTATTGCAGTGGTTCATAGCTCAAAGATACTGGACTTTCTAATGCAGGTGAACAATTCAATCAAGAAAAGCTTTCCTTTTTTCCTCAAAAAAAAAGTGAGTCTATTTGTTATGTAAGCTCTGAACCATATCATAAAATATATTATCTAGATATTGCAAAACTTAACAGTATAATTAAGCAATATCATTCAAAAGCATGAGAAAAAGACAAGGAAAATTAGTTAATACATAGACATGAAACAGTCCTGAAATTCTATTTATTTTACTGACCTGAAGAACAAAAAAAAAATTGTTTACTTAAGCTCCATGGTAAAAGTGCCACATCTGAGCTGCCTCTGATCAGGTAACCTAACAGCATCCTTTGTCAATCTGGTTAAGCTCGAGGATTACTTTGATTCCTCCTAACCTGGGAACTCATTTTGAATGCTATTGCTGTGGCTGTAGCTGTCTTTTCTCATCTAAAAACTAGCACTGATGATAATTGCCTAGTCTTTATACTGCTTAGTTTTTCAAGGAGTCTTTGACAAGCTGCCTCTGTAATGTTTTCACTAGCCATCATTTATAGGGACAACTTCACAAGTCACAAATAATTGAACTTAATTGCAGGTACATTTGGACCTTTATGATATTAAAACAAAAGGCCAGAAATCAATTATTACAGAATGTCATAGCCACCTATTGTATCAGGGAGAAAATGAACTTACAAAAAAGAATGTGCTTTTTAAGTATGTTTGTCTCATTGAGTTCATGGTAATAAGTTTCTCCTCTTTTTTCTCAGAAATGAAGCCTTATCTTCCCACAGTAGCTGCTCACTAACTGCTCCTCTCTGTATCCTTTATTGCAAAAACATTGCATCAAACCTTCAAAATTGGATAAAGTATTTCATCCTTTATTAGCTCCTTTCCTCTAGACAAAGTGTAGCCAGTAAAGATGTCATTCTTGTTCTTTGAAACAAGTAGATTAGTCCATTTTTCTCATGGGGATTAGCAAAGTCCTTCGACAGACGTGACTGGCAGAGGATGAGGCTGAAGATGCTGGCCCCAGGGAATAGACTGCTGGCTTGATAAATCTCTGGGCCATAAAAGGTCATCTCTTGATGTTTGTAAGAAAGATGGACTTACTAACAAATACCAGCAAGAGATCTTTCTGTAGTGTAAAATATGAAAAAAGCAAAGCAACATTGAAAGAGCATTTGCATGCTAGCCATGCCAAGACCCAAACAAATACTGGTAAAGTATTTTCAATTATAAATTTACTGTAAATGATTTTTTAAATTTTAAAGTCACTGCTGTAAGAAAGCACATGCTTTCCTTAATTGTTTAGATTTCTAGTGGGCTGTGTGGAAAATGTATACCGAACCTCTAAACAGGTAATTTTAAGCAGAAGTAATTTTGGCCAGCTCCAGGAAATGCTACTTTGAAATCTAGGGATAAAACATTTGAAATTATAAGTGCTTCATAAAAGCTGCTAGAAAAATCACAATGACAGGTGAGGTCAAACTACTTATTATTAATGAATTCATAAACCTCACTGTAATATTTGGCTGCAATATTTTCATCTTGAAAGAGAACAGTAACAACTAAGATAAGAAACAAAAATACAACAGGGTGATCCAAACAGTTAGTCCCATTAAACCACTCTACTACATCAGCTATACTTAAATTTAGGAAACAAATCTTGTTTCTTTCTTCAATTTGCTTTTTTAAAAAAAATTTTAATCAGGAGATTGAAATATTCTGAGTAGGTGCTTATAATGAGTTGATCTTTTATAAAGAATGATACCAGCAATATTATCAGGGTGCCCTTTCCTTCCTTCTTTCCCTCTTTCTGTCCTGCCTTCCTTCCTTCCTTCTTGCTTGTATTTCTACCTGTTTTTTTAAAACATATTTCCTGTTACCTCTCCTAATGTCAAAACTGTTTCCTTCATACCTAGTGAATTAACCTCACATTAGTAAGTCCTCAGTGTAGGAGCGTACTCTAGGAAATTTCTTCAGTACTCCATGTTGTGCTAATTCTTTGTATGAAAGCAAAAAAGAAGGATGAGTTAATACCCTAAATAAGATCTTTATTGCTAAAATGAACCAAATAGAAGCTGGTGACCAATGAGAGCCTTTGTAACAATGATCCAAACCCTATTTCACCTTTTCCAAAGTTTGGCGTCTAATTTTAGTAGCCTATATCTATTAAACACACATACACACACACACACACACACATGTACATGCAGACATATTGCTAGATTGTACTTGGCAAGAATTTCAAAATAGAACATTGCTTCTAATATTTTATAAATTTAATACTTAGATGTACCCCCAGGATATTTTAATATCCAGGAATGTATATGACTGTCCTTTTTTCCTGCAAACTGTTCTCACCAAAATGTGACTTCTTCCAAATAATGAATGTATCTAATAACAACTAGAGTTTTAAAAAGAGATATATAGAAAACCATCCCGTAGCAATTAGAAAAATGAGGCAAATATTTTACCTATAGACGTTTTGGGGACTATAAATCATCCTATAAACTCTGCAATATGGAATTTGTGTAGAGTGTAAGGGCTAGAATTCTGAGAAATTCTGAGATCATATAATGATAACATGAGGAAAAGCTGTAATTTTTGTTAGGCCCTTTGTATGATCGTCTTCAATCATTACACAGCCTGCACACATATTACCTCTTCTGTTTCACAGATGGTGTCCATAGATGTTTAATTACTTGCCGTGGGTCACAAAGATTTTCAATGGAGTACTGGGGCCTCCGTTATACGTGTGTCTGACTCTAGACCAAATGTTTGACCAGTTCAAGGCTGACAGTCACATATTTTGTAAATAATATAGAAAGTGCTAATAAAAGAATGCAGTTTTGATGAGTAAAGAGGCTAGGACGTTCAAGATGTGTGTGGATCAGAGTCTTCTACAGGGTACAAAGATCAAGGAATACATGAGGAACACAGACCTTTGACAAAACCATTTTTTATAAATTGCTGCTTGTGGGAGTGGGAAGAGCCACAGAGTGATTATTGTTCCTGTAAGGTTGAATCTCTGCCAATTAACTGAGAATAACTCATGATGTTCTATGCTATTTAGAAGCTGGATCTGACAGTAAAAGACACCTCCATTCAAGGAAGACTTGAAAGGACTAAATGAGACTTATGGAGAGAGAATGTTTCTCAGAAAACAACTCATCCAAGTATCTCATTTTATACAAAGGAAATGCAATGCTGGAGAGGTTAAGCAATCTTGGCTTGTCATTTTATATAGACTTTCCCTAGGAAATCTCATATAATCCCTGTCATAGGCACATCACTCACACTTGAGCCAAGTAGAGCTTCTCTGCCTTCCTCTAAAGGCACACATGCTGACCCTTCCCCCCTCTTTTGCTACGTGGAAAACGCTAAATCACTCTTTCAAGCAAAGGATCAATGTATCCCCTCAGTAAAGTCAATGAATAAGTAAGTAAATAAACAATTAAATTTAAAATGTCCCATTTATTAATTGCATTGGCAATCTTGGGTGGTAGTCAAAAATAGGTTTCTATAGCTTGGAAAATGCCCAGAACCAGGGAATGTGATTCAAGTATGCTTTGGAGAACACTTGGGCATTCACTCCGTGAATCCCCTTCCCTACAGCCTTCTTCCCAATACAACTACTCAGAAGCTCCACAAAGCCAGATCTCCATGCTCTGTTCAAAGTGCCCTCCCCAGGCTGCTCCCAGCTAAAAAGATCAGGTATCCTTGTCTGAACACTAGACTGGGTCAATTTCCAAGAAGAGGACTGGTGAACAGGGGTGGTGTGTCCTGGTTTGCAATTTGCTGGGTCAGTTAGAGCCCCCTGTGAGAGTCAGAACACGAGGTATGACGGGAGAATAAGCTGATGTTGAGTGGTTCTGTGAATCTGTTCTGAAAATAAAAAGCAGTAGAAGCAGTGGCTTAGAGGAACTCACTCACCAAAATGGCAGAGAACTGGGAAAGGTACAATGGACACAGATTTTTGGTTGTGAATCAGAAAAAACAGATAAAAGATGGCAAGAGGGGCATGTCTTTGGAAGTCCTAGCTGTGTGGCCACCATAGTTTTCTGCTATTTTCTTAAATTTCACATATACATACACATAGGTACCCCCTTGCATGAGATAACCTGACTATATATCTGCCAAAAAAAAATTGTTTAAATCAACAATAGCATTGAAATGTCTCTCATTTCATAAGAAAATTAGTAATAATATATGACTTTAATAGTTTGTTTATAATTTGTAAGCAAGTTAAGCAGCTGAGGAAAAAATAAAAGTTTTTAACACTAGAACTATTAAATTAACAAAAACACTAAGGTATCAAAAATTGTCACAAGAGCCAATGACCTCCATGTTCCCACTCCCAATCCATGATATTTATCCTCATTTTACTACACATCTAATTGACATTTGTTGCCATCCCTTCATCTATAAAATTAAAATCAAGAAATTCTATTTCTTTGAGCTATTTTGTGAATTAGATGAGGTAACGTATATCAAATGGTACACAGCAGATTCTTGATTTATTTTTGGTTGTTTCACCCTATTAAGCAAAAAATTACAATTAAACAGAAGAAAGAAAGTAAAATATATTATTAAGTTACATTAAATTTTCCAAAGTAAAAATCCAATACCTCACAAAATTACATAAGGGAAAGTTTATATAGCTTTAAATTAAATTTATGTTCTAAATTAAGAAATGAAGATACTCTGATTTTCTGTTGCTGACTTAGTGAGGCTTATAATAAATAGTAAATTTGATTGAAAATAAATATGGTATGTGTTCCATTTCAAAAAGTCATATTGAAAATAAATGTATTTTACTAAATAGAATGTGATTTATATAGTCATATACATACATTGCATAATACCATAATAAATTGATAGTAAAGCAATACATTAAATATATTTCCCAACAAATTATAATTAGAAATGTAAATATCCCAATTAATAATAGAAGGCACAGGCATTTAGTTGCTTCATAAATAGGATTAATTTAAATATATTCATGCACTGTAAACTGTTGCTTGGTTTCTGCTCAGAGTAATTAGGCAACCATGAAATTAAAGGGAATAATTTGATTACATTTTCCATCACAATACAATTTTTTTATGGTTGGAACAGGAGGAGTAAGAGATAATGGAGTCCTATATTTTCTCTTTCCACTGATTTTAGTATGATTTCTCAAAATGCATTTTACTTTTATCGCTAAATGTGCATGCCTAATTCCATATACCTGTTACCTTTTATTTGAAATATACCTTGTAAAATAAATAGATTTTTCTGTTATCTCTAGATTTCTGATTATTATATGTTGAAAGCATAATTTTTGAAAGTGGGGGGGAAAAGCCTATTATCTGTTTGGCTAGCTCTCTTACCTCCTTTAAGTCTGTGCTTAATCCTCGCCATTCCAATGGAACCTACCATGACCAACATAGTGAATACCCTGCCCTGGCACTCAATCCCCACAAACAGCACTCTGATACCCTTTATTATTTGTTTTCTTTCTATAGCATTTATTTTCTTAAAACTTACCATATAACTTATTATTTCTTATGTCTCCCTCATGGTAAGCTCCTGGACAGCAATGATCTTTGATTTGCACTGTATATTTGATAATCATGTTTTATTGGACCACATTTTTGTTCATTTATTATGTTAGGGAAATCAAAAACAAAACTTATTCACAAGACTAATTTAACCCTAGTATGTATTTTAAGTTTGTTTAGTTGAACGGCTGTTTAGTAATCTTACAATCTGTCAGTGAGTCTTGCCAAAATTGGGAAGCAAAAGTAATCCTGAAGTTCAGTTTAAAAGCAGCACATTTAAAGTGTGATCTATTTATTTAATGTTGCAAGTATGAAGCTGTCTAAAATTATGATATGTTTCAGTAGGAATAAAGTAATAAAGAATGCTTAGGAAATGCAGCCTCATTCATTGGTTGATTTTAATGGAAGGATGGCTTTCAATATTAAAAATATGTCATAATAGGAAGCCCAGGAAATAGCTGTGAGTTTCAAAAAATATGTCTTCAGAATTCTGGTGACATAAATAGTGAATCTGCAAAGCCACATAATAAATAGTTTTTCCTTCTGCTTCCTCCCCTAGCTAGATGTAAAATTTCATGTTATCAGTGAGAGGAATACTTACATTAAAATGAACTACATTCAATTATAGCATAGAAACAATAAGAGAAAGTCTGTCGTACGGCATGGGGGTATGCATGCGTGTGTGTGTATGCATGTGTGTGTTTGTATGTATACATGCATACAGTATCCCAGAACTTGGTAAAGAGCTTATAACTTGCCTATGATTCAATCTCAAGCCTTAGATGAAAATTGGCAGTTTGATCTGAGGTAAAGTCTCTGCCACATTCATTCTGTTAGAATTACCAGCGTAATCATGGGACAAAGAGGGATGAGTGAAAAGGGAATAGTTGATTTGGACACTCAGGTGTGGTGTAATAATACAACACAATCCATTTGCCTTCTGACAAGAAACTCAGAAAGTGCCAAACAGCACTCATGACTCTGAGTCTTTGTAAATTGTGTGGCTTTCCCATTTCTGTAATTTCTTTTTTAATATCCTATCATGTTTCCCCTAATTATGAGCTTCAGCAGCCTTACATTGAAATGCTTTGTGTGTTTATCTTCAATAGCTTTAAGGAAGAAATATATTATAGAATAATCTTTCCACTTTCCAGCCAGAGGAGTGAGGAAAAAACACCTCCCGTGGCTGAATTAGACAGAGGAAGCTGCCAGCATGGGAGAAAATGAGGCCTAGAAAAGATAGGCAGGGTAGGTATTTTTCCAAGTGAAGGGTTGATGAAACTGTGGCACAAAAAGATTATATAATCTGCTTATGATCATGCAACTGCTTGGTGACAGAGCAGGCACTAGAAACCAGAAGGAAAGAGGAGGACTATCAGGAGAAGAGACTTAATGATCAAGGCTAGGGTAGTTCTCTGCAGTTCTTGCTTGCACACACCTTACTTGCTTTGAACCTCCTAATCTAGTCTAATGCACAGTCCAACTTTCACATTTTTGAAAATACATTCCCCTTTTTTGGCAGAAAATATCTTACAGTACCCTCTGGAAGGTCAAATTTTCATTTAAAGTTCAGAAACCTATCCATGTTCACATGCTACACATTTTCTGGGGGAAAGTTCCCCCGACCAGCAGTTTGGGGGACCTACGACCTGCAGTAATAAAGGGAAAACTGGTTTGGGCCTGAGAATGGACTCTGCACTTAAATATTTTAAACATCTATTTGTATTTTACCACAATCCCTATCACTCCATGTTACTGATACGAGTCTAATTCATACACTTCTTTTACTTGCCTGGGATTTGTATTTATAGGCCCTGTTTTACAGAGTGTGAGCCCGTTGTGAGACATGCAAATGAAAATTTTAAGTAGGCAGGAAAGTGGAGACTCAGAAGTGATTTCAGGACTGGAGAGAAATAAATGATCACCTCGTGCTTCTCTAGAATTATCTCCAATCATTTGTTACCAGAAGTTCATTAAGTGTATATGGCATCTCACTCACATTTACAATGAGAAAAATCAAAACTGGCCTTGTACAGAAAGCGAAACATGAGTTCTAAATTCTTCAAAGAATTGCACATTATCTTATTTGATAAAGTCTGAACTTTATCAAATTCTGGTAGTATCTGTTTTATCCCAGTGTAGTTATTTTTCCCCCAGGGCACAGCAGAGTGCTAAGACAAAGATGAGTAACAATTTTACCGGTAAAAAATAATAAGCTCTGGCTCTGAGCCTTACCGAGTGTCAGTTGACATTCAAGCCCCATAACTGCCCCCCACTTTCTGGAAATGCTGTGGATGGCAGTCCAATTTTCCTTGAGAGACACTTAGAATTTTTTGCTGTAACCCTGTGTGACTGCTCTTTATTCCACCACCTGGAACTCTTTATTACAACTGCTTTTGCCCTTATGACCCTGAGTTGCCTCTGAAGTTTCACCTTTTGGTCTCTGCCAATCTGGATTTCATTTTCCCTCCTGCAGCCGAGAGTACTGGCAGCTTTTGCTGAAAGAGGAGAGAGGGGTATTTTTACTAGTGTTAGAGCTCATTAATTAGCCAGATTGGAAAATGTGTCCTCTTAGTTCCTCTCTCAAAAACCACAAAACACGTCACAACAGGTTTGGATCAGTTCAGGGTGGCACTTGAACGTTCCACAATTCATGACTGCCCAGCAGTCAATCAGCTCGCAGCATCACACAACATAAACTCAGTAGTCTTTTCCTATTGAAATGTCGTTTTCTGCACAGCACATACTGTGTGGGTTAGAGAGTAGTAATATCACACTCTACACAGAGTTTTGTTTATGACATATTTTCTGAACAATTTATTAAGAAGTAATTAAGCAAGTATTTATATATACTTACATATTTACATGCTGTATAAAATATATACAGGATATTATATATGTGTATTGGTTTTATTCTAAAAATAATCATATATTTGTTATAATTGGTGTTTTTAAAATCTCCATTTATGAGCTGCTTTAGAATATTACAAAGGCAAAAATTTTAAAAATAAATAGACACATCAGGGTGGGCATTAGGGTCTAACTTGCTATTAACCTGCCTCTGATGTTTTCTAGGCAAACATAAATAGAACCACACAAGGAAAATGGATCAGAACTTTGACTTTTGTAAGGTTCACAATACAATTTTAAAATTTCCTTGAAGACAAACTTAAGATACTGTTGCCTTTTGAAGGTTGACTGCTGGGTTCACCTCTGCTCTTAGACAAGCCGGAGCTGCCAGCTTGTGCCCATGTGGAGAAGCTGACTGATGTTTTCCCATCTGTTCTAGTTGTTGTTGTACAGGTTCAACAGCATTGAGCTCCTATGATTTTTTCTGGATTCTAGGCTTCCCTGTTTTCCCAGAATATGAAATTTTAACCGTTCTACAGAAGTCTTTCATCTTATAATTATCTAACACAGGCAAATAAATTTGGAAGGCCTTTCTTCTAAATGATATTCACAAATTTATATATTACATGAAACTATAGATGACATTGTTTTAAGGTGAGAGAGTTGCTAGAGATGTAAAGCTTCCTAAATTGAACTGATTAATTTTTATAAAGCCACAAATTTATAAGACAAGGAGAAATTATGGTCAGGCAATTTAATTCATTGTGTGATCAGTGACTTTCAAATTTTTAATTGTATGGACTGATAAGAATTTTATAAAATCAAGGCTATCTATATCTTAAATGTTGCTACAGGCTCATGGAATGCTTCTCCTAAATTTTGCTTTCTTTTTTCCTCCCTAGTATTTCTACATTTTATCAGGGAGAAAATAAGAAGATATATTTATTTTGCTGATATCAATTTTGACTAGTTTATTACCTATTGCTTTACCTTTATATATCTACGTCTAGCTCTACTTTTCAACTCCATTCTCTTTAAAGGTTTCCCACTGTGCTGTTTGTTACCCCCTATTTTATTAGATGGTAGAGCATTGGCTGCAGTTTCTGAATTTTAAAGTTTTCTATTTTTTTTGCCTTTAGAAAATAAATCAGTAAATGGGCTTGGATTTTGGGAAGAGTAATTCTCTTTTTTGGAATAAAACTAATAGTTGAGATTTAATGACTTAAGCATATTGTATTGATGATCATGGATTGCCTTGATAAGGTTTGAGCAGCATGTGCAAATGGACTTTCATTCTGAGCTCACCCATTAAGTAAAGGATAGTGTCCTGGATTTTCTAATTTATTATTAATGCTAGCCCTCAATCTTATTCATAAAATAAAAATATGAATGAAAATTATAATGGAGTATTATGCTACATCTATCAAATTAGCAAAAATTCCAACGTTTGATAATACATTCTGTTGGCAAGGCTGAGGAGAAAGAATTATGCTTATATATTTCTGGTGGCACTATAAGTTGGCACATCCCCTGTGGAGAAAGCATTGGCAATATCTATTGATTTAAGAAATTCATATACCTTATGACCAGCAATTCTACTTCTGGAAATTGATCCTTTGACACTCTTGGCACACATGTAAAAGACAAATGCTCAAGGTCAGTCACTGTGGCATTGTTTGTAACAGCAATGAATTGGAAATAACCCAAAAGTCTGTCAACAGAATACTGCTTAAATACATTATAGCACACATATTAATATGAAATGATTTTGAGCAGCCCTAAAGAAGAAAGAAAATGGTTCTATTCACTTATAGCAAAAAATGATCATTTACATTGTAAGATGAAAAAAATAAACAAGACATAGAAAGTTTCATCTAGAAAATGTTAATTTGCTTTTGCCTGTATTTTCTTAAAGAAAACTGTAAAGACACACACATACATACAAAAAAAAGCTATTTTCTAAAGGCGATTGACTGGGATCCAGGAAAATGAGGCACAAAATGAGGAGCAAGAATTCCACTTTATTCCATTTTGCTGGAATATCATAAATACATTACTTACTATACACACACACACACAAAAAAAAACCAGGTCAGGTCAGCATAGAGAGGAAAATTTATCAGAAAACTAAAGGTAACACTAGTTACTACAATCGAGCAAAGAGCCTGTTTCCAAGGGAATTTCTGGTGTAATGGTAATATTTGTATGTTGATTGTGGTGGTGTTTTCACTGGTGTATATCTCTGTCAAAATTCATCGATTGGTACACTTTAAATTGATGTGGGATATTAAATGCAAATTATACCTTGATAAAGCTGATTAGAATAGCTTTGTTCTGAACTTCCAAAACCAACAACAACAACAACAATAATAATATAATAGATTATATAGAGACCTCTCTATCATATGGACATTGTCTTTGGTAGGTATTTACACAAAATGGAAGGTATCCTTCCAGGTGCCGAACATTAAATCACATATGAAGACATTTCCAAAGAAACCTGTAGCAGTCTGACTTGACCTATACTTTATCAACCCCTAGAAAAGAATGCTCACATAAAATACCTATACTTAGCTAGGCTTACTTCACTCAAGTCACTTATTGCCACTTGGCATACTACATGCTATTTGTTAAGTACTGTATCTGTCTCCTCCCTTTAGAATGAAAGGTCCCTGAGGACAAAGACTTTGTTTAAATTTTTGCTTTATCCTTGGCACCTGATGTCCTTAGCAAATAAAGTTTAAACATTTCTTAATAAATGGTTTAAAACGTGTTATAAACAAAACTCTGACAAAGTTGTCATGTTGGAAAGTCAAATACTCTCTCTTTAGCTTTAAACAACCAGGATTTCCTCCAGCATTGGAATAATTCATCTAGTATTTGATTGAGTTTCTGAAGAAGTGGTTGGCCAGTATTAACAGGGAAAAAACAGAACAAAAAATACATGACATTACACCTTTAGCATAATGAGATGCACCCCCTAATCATACACGGGAGCTGAGACTCACAAAGAAAGGAAAATATTAACATGATCTTTTTCAGCTCACTTCTGGACATAAAGGTATTGAATGCCAGGTTTGCTGGAAACCATCAATTATTTAACTTGCTCAATATCTGTGGGTTTTTTTGTTGTTGTTTGCTTACATGTTTTGTTTTGTTTTGCCTTGTTTGCATGGGGTTCTTTGGCGTGTTCTCTTGTTTTGTGCCCATCTAAAATGAAATTCATGTATGTTAAATACATATTATAAAGAATCTTAGCTACTAAAGATTTGATAATCATTATGTTCTTTAACTGGTTCATTCATTCAATTATGTGCTTTTAATATATTTGTATCAAGACCTACTAAGAACTAAGCTTTGCAGTAGGCACAGGATAATCAGGAAGGAATAGGGCAAGCATGGTCCTGACATTGAGATTTCACATAAATATCAGGGAGTCAGACACTAAACTTACAAATATATATAATGAAGGAATGCTAAATGCTAAAACAATACACAAAGTATAATAAAAATGAAATTTTGTTCTGTGAAGGAAAGCTATTTTATGTGAGAATCAGAAGGATGTGATCTGATTTGTATTTTTAAAAGACCACTCTGGGTATTGTGTAAAGAATAGACCTTAAAAAGAAAGAGTAAAAGCCCCATTAGACTCTTACAGTACCCAGGAAAGGAATGACAGTGGCTTGGTCTGGGTAATTACGGTGTTCCAAATGATGAGAAGTAGCTGAATGCAGTGTGTATCTTGACGCGAGGGTGGATATACCAGCAGATTGGATGTGAGGTGTGAGGGGTGATAGGAATGCCTCTTTTATTTTGGCCAAAGCAAGTACTTAAAGATGGGGAAGACCACTGTTCTGTTTTGTTTGTAAGTTTGTTATACCTGTTGGGCATGAAAGCAGAAGTGTTGAGTAGAAAATTGGGGGAAAAAATGAAGCTGGATATCAGGAGAACATCAGGGCTAGAAATACTAATATGGGTTTTACTAATTAATATTATAATCCTATAAATATAGAAGCTATAGATGATATTGTAAAGCAGGAGGCTCTAAGAGATCATCTAGGAAACAAGGGAAGCTGGAGCAAGTGAGTGTGAGATGCTTGAGCCTTTGACCTTCCATCATATGGAGGTTCAGGAAGAAAAGGAAGAGCCAGCGAAGGACATTGAGGAAAACTAACATCAAGATAGGCAGAAGCAAAAACCAGCGAGTATATGCCCTGGAGGCAAATTAAAGAAAATGCTATAATAAAAGAAGAAGTAAGCTGCTGTATTAGATCCTACAGAAATTAGAATAAATTGAGATTGAGCAATGATTATTGAATCAAACAAGATATTGGTGTTTGTCAATCTTGATAAAAGGGGTTTCTGTGGACTGCTAGAGATTTATGCCTAATTAGAATGAATTGAAGGAAAAAAAGGAACTGGAGACAGAGGTCTTAGATAATTTTTCCAGTAGTTTTGCCTTAAAAGGGACACAGTATGGCTGTATTCCAGTTATCTATTGAGTGACTTAAATCAAATAACCATTGTGTTCTACCTCCTGGTCCGCGGCTGGGAAATGGGCTGGTCTCATGGTTCAAGTTGGCTTCACTTACCTTCCTGTCAACTCGGCAGGGCTTGCGGAAAACTGAACTCGGTGGGGGCCTTCCCCCTCTCCATATGGTCTCAGGGCCTCTCCACACAATCTCTTCTGCGGGATATCCGGGATAATTGGCTGCAGCCTCCAAGAATGTGTATTTCAAGAAACAAGAAGAACCTTCCAGTCTCTTAAGTTCTGAGCTCTGTAACGTGCAGTGTCACTTCTGTGATATTCAATTTGTCAAAGCAAGTACAAAGACTTCTGAAATTACAAAGGAGGGGCCCAGCTCTTCATAGGAGAGTGGATTAATCACCCATAACTTGTATTTGGAGGTCTTAAAGGAGGTTTGTTCAATATGGCAAATACTATAGGTGACCCTCGGTTATCCTAGTCTGACTTATACTTAGATGTATTTTTAAAGCTCTCTTCCAGGTATTGGGTAATATTGATGCAGTCTTCTAGCACAGCCTTACTTACTTTTCCAGCTTTAAGTTTGCAGTTCCACATCTTGTACTTTATAATCCAAAATTATCTAGCTATTTTCAGTTTGTCAGTTATTTGCTGGATACCATGTGCACTTCACACTTCACTCCATGCCTTTGCGTACTTTCCCTGTCCTTACATGTTGTCTTACAGACATCATTCACCTGCCATTTTATAGCTTTAAATTTCCCTTCTGTGTAAATATTTCTTGATTCTTAGAACATGTAAATACCCTCTAATTTCTCATATACCATAAGTTACTCATAATTATACTGCTTTACAGTTTATACTCCAGTATAATTGTACTTTTATACATCCTCCATTGATGTAAACTTCATGAGGGCAGGGACTATGGCTTTTGAATCTGATATAGTGCCTAACATAGAAATGTTTGTGGAATCCACAAATTCCACTGTTAAATTCACTTCTACATGCTTATTTTGATTAAATTTTAAAAGTACAAACATTCCAGTTCAATTGTTTAAAATCTACATCCAAGATGATTACTCCAGATGAACAGAATAGGCTGTAGTCATTACTGAGTTGTAATCACAATAATTGAGATTAATTTCTTTAGTGTGCAGGAAGAAGAGTTAAAAAAGAGATCAGTTTCCAGTTTTCATCTTTTATTTGTTGTTATTAGATTACTTTCTTTATAGGTTTCACAGAGTAAGGTTTTTTATTTAATGATAATAAACCAATACTTTCAATGCTGAATCTTTAGATGCATGACATTTTTTGAAAATATGATTGCATAAAATTATAGCTATAAAATCCATTTCAAATGTAGGAAAAATTACTGAAAATAATGGTTGAATAGTATCATACTCATATAGCAATGATAATTAATAATTTTATCACTCACCTGAAAGAAATGATTTCACATATGTCTATAAGTGGATAAAATTGATTCTACATTATCTTTAATTATAATTCATTTTCACAAGCCAAATATTCTTCAAAAAGGTAGTATATGGAGATTTGGTCACTTATCAATTATGTGTCTTAGTATTACTAAAAGCATGCCAGGCATTTATATTTTCTGTCATTTAAACATAAAGGCTATCAAAGTTCAAAAAGAAATTGTGCATACTGATTCACATCAAAAGTGTCCAGTAACACAACAATATCTATTTATTCCTCAAATTGCAGGTCCATATTTTAAAAGTTTATCAAAGGTAAAAGAAAAATGAAAAAAGATGATTTTTCAAGATTTAAATTATGATACTATTAAGAACAATGAGCAGGTTTCAAGTCATTATAAGCCCATCCTGGTTTAGTTGGAAATTGGCAAACTCAATAACACAATGCATTAGACCTCAATTCATTATAGAAACAAAATGTATGTGGAAAGTGAATTTAAAAATTTTAATGCATAAATAGTAAACATTGTATTTGATAATATATTAATTTATTGTCAATAAATTTTAAAGCATAAGTCTTTGCTGTTTGCATGAATAACTTTGATTTTTCCATTAAACTTGCCAATACAATTGCAAATTTTTTTATTTGTCTAATGATTTCATTTGTCTTCTTAAAATATTGAAATTTGAAATAAAAGAAAAAACATTATTACCAATAACATAGTGCTTTGAAAATAGGATGTGCTCAATATATGTTTAGCAAATGAACATATTTTACTCACATAAATATTTATATCAAAATACTGGTATTTTATACATTAAATCAAGATACATATATGATTTAGAAAAAAGATCATAAATACTTTTATTATAGATTGATTAGCCACTGATGCAGTTCTTTACACTGTTAAGCAGTTGATTGCTATGGGAGGGCTGGTTGACACCCTGAAGTACAAGGTGTCTTAGCATAAATGGGAGCCTTGGGGAAGAAATTGAATAGTTATTACACCGAAGTTAAAGTTCAATAAAAGTTCTGAGAGCATTTAGGAAAATTTTAGGGCTTCTGTACAAAAAGGCAAGGGCAGACTATGAGAATGAAGAAGTTCTACCTGCTGATGTTGTTTACCTGTTATAATGGTAAAAAGAATACATAGTTAAGAGGTAAATTATTGCTAAAATATAAAAATGCCCTTTATATAAGCCATTATATACAATTTTACAAGTTATTTCTATCATTTGAAGAAGGAAAAAACACTTCATCCACTATCAAGTTCTTTACACAATCATCTTATCTCCTATAACCAAGAAAGAGGCACATAGTTTGTTAAACCTTTTCGGGTTTTATCAGTAGCACATATCTTATGTGGAAATACTGTTTCAACCCAAAACTGATAGTTTTGAGTAGGACTCAAAGCAAAGAATGTCTCTGCAGAAGGGCTAGATTGCAATGCAAAGATCCCTGCTACATAGGCAATGTGACCTGGCAGATATTTTTAGAGTTATCTGTAGATTAAAGAGCCATATGCAGCCTCTGGCAAGTCCTAATAGGTGACTGTACATTGAAGACCCCTACAATTCTGGTGTGAGGCTATCCTATTTGAAGCAGAGATCTATACTTCATTTGAAAAGCAGCTCCTGGAATGCTATTGAGCTCTGTTAGAGACCCGGTGTTCAGCCATGGTACATAAAGTAAGTGTGTGAGTACAGCTGCCCCTCCAGAGCTGAGAACTGTCACCTACAAAATCATAAGGTTGAGCTGGCCCAGCAGTAATTTATTATGCAATGGGAATGTTGTATCCAGGAATGGAACTGAACAAGTCCATAGCATACAGGTAAGCAGCATGAAGAAGTGTCTCAGACCCCATTTTACCCACCAGAAATGCCCTGTCGTCATATACTTACGGTTCCATAGGGAGTTCCCTAATCCACCTTATGGGGGTGGGGGAAACAAAACAAGCAAATAAAAAGAGATTCAGTTGGTATACCTGGTAATCCTTTTTGAATGAAGATATAAGCAACCCAGTTATGGGTATGTGTGAACTCATGGGTGAATGGCTTGGCTAGTTGGTCAGTGATTTAGAAAGAACAAGATTGAAAGTTTACAGCAAAGACATCTTAGGAAAAAAATTATGGGTGGATCTATGGAAGTGGGTATAAAGTGTTAATATCTTTCCATTGCACCTTGATGCCCACTAAAAAGATACTCTAAACAAGTAGATAGCAAGAATGGTCATTAGGTAGAGATCTGCATGTTGGTGTCCTCAACCAATGCAGTACTTGCAAGATGGGATTATAAATGGAGAGGCCATGGTGGGAGAAATAGAGGCTACTGCCTAGTTCCAAAAGCTGGAGTTCCCATTCACTGCCTCTGTGTATGCCTGACCCACCAGTTACGGAAATCAACATGGAATCCTCACTATATTACTGTCCATTAAGAAATGCAACAAGCCATTTACAACCATGGTATCCACTGGTCACACAACATACTGTAATAGCCAATGGCTTATAGTTTAAAAGAATGTTGAAATGAGCTCTTACATTACACCAACCAAGTTTGGGTTGATGTTCTTCAAATTTTGTGTATACCTTATATCAATACCCATTATAGGGTGCTATGGCCCTCTTAGGTAGATCATATGAGTGTGGAATCAAAGAAGTAGAAGTGAACTGTTTATCATCATTCCTAATGAATCACTTGGAGAATTGTGATTTCCATCTCTACAAATTTTGGCTTTGTAGGTCCACATAGTCTACTTCCCAGTGGGGTGATTCTCTCACTAGTAGACAGAGTCCCATTAAATTTAAACATTTAGCTACCACTGAGTCTTTTTAGATTCCTCATGACAGTAGACTAGTAGACAAAGAAAGTTGCAGTATAGTAGGGGTAACTGACCAATTATTATGAGGAGGTAGGATTGCTAGATCATAATGTGGCAGAGAAAGAAATATGATTGACATTTATATGATTCACTGTGCCATGACGTGGTACTCCCCGTGTCCAGTGTTAACTGGAAATCAGCAATTTCTTCAGCATGGGCCTACAAAATCATAGTACCAAGAGGCTCAGATTCCTTGGGGTTGGAATTCTGACTCATTCCATCAGGAGAGCCATTTAGACTAGCAGACGTCCCAGCCAAGAATGAGGTCTCTGGTACGGGTGGTGGAGGAGGAAGATAATAGGGGGAAGTAAGGACATTAGGAACAACTGCAGCAACAGAGACTAGGGTCTCATCCAAATAATCCTCCTTTCTTTTATTTTTCCCAGAAATTGTAACCAACTAAATACTCGAAGAAGCTAATGAGGATTGAAGCCATTCGTCCATGAGTTCCCATATATCCGTTACTGTGCCACGTTTTCTCCATTCAAGTAGGATGACCAGCTATACCAACTGAAGCTCTGCCCTGGAGGAGAATGTCTATGCACAAATGTCTTTCAAGGGCTGTCTCTAAATGGGATTGTACTGCATGGTTGAATCTAATTCAGCCATGAACCAGGCTCTGTTTTTGTTTGTTTTGTTTTGTTTTTCCCCCTACTCATCAGCTGGATCAGGGAACTTCTCATTGAACAATAAGTATAAGCTGACAGAAAGACAGATAAAATTA
Organism: Daubentonia madagascariensis; assembly: GCA_023783475.1. Classification (NCBI taxonomy): domain Eukaryota; kingdom Metazoa; phylum Chordata; class Mammalia; order Primates; family Daubentoniidae; genus Daubentonia; species Daubentonia madagascariensis. Next base: position 12,858,381 of record JAKFHU010001684.1, on the reverse strand, counting down.
ATGTGCAAATCAAGAGGATCTGAGCAAGTGTTAAAAGTGTATGGGACATGGAAGGTGTTCATCCACATCTCCTCAAATTCTTTTCATCATGTTTGTGTGCTGATCCTGCCCCACTTTCAGCTTGTTTTGCTACCAACTATTTATACCTATGACCTTTAGAGTTGGCCATGGACCCTGGAAACAGCTGGCCCACATGAAGTGACAGTGACTGAGAGTTTTATATACTCTCCGAGTTTATATATTGTCTAGGGTGGCCTATAGATAATAATTGACTTGTATGGAAATACAAAAAGGCAGCTCTTTTGACTCGAGATACCAAGACAGTCTCGATGGGATAATTTACTCTCCAGAGTTTCCTGGAGCAGCTAATATCACAATGAGCCTGCGACTTGCTTGGTTTCTTTTCCTTCCCTATCTTGCTTTGTTCACTCTCTCACCACCTTCTCTTGGAGCACTTTCTAAATATATCACTTGCACCTGAATTCTTGGCACTCCAAGAATTCTTCAAGACTCCTCCAAGAAGTATATTCTTGGAGAACCAGGAAAACCAAATACAAACTCCAATGTTTTATTTTAATCATAGCTAATACATTGGAATAAAAATTCAGTATATAGAAATGAATAAAACCCATTATACAATACTGTTTTTTCCCACAAAATAGAACACAGAATATTTTATAGGAATTATTCATCCTGACCATGTTTTAATTGCAAACCACACTAATTGCCCAGTGTGATAGAGAATAGATCTGTTACAAGACAGAAGCAAGAAAGAAAAGAAGATACATAGTTTACATGCCAGCAAATTAGTGATAACTTGATTCTTTTTTACTAGCTTTTCCCCATTTGACCCCAGACCCTCATACCTGAGAAATGTTATACAAAATAATGCAGTTTCTAAATCATTGATCTATATAATATAAACAAGTAACATGTTTTCTCTTTTCCAGCATTTCCCCAATGGTATTGATTGTGAAACTGGTTGGCTTCACACACAAAAATAACATGTCAAGGGTCCTCAAAAGAATAACTGATAAAAGCAGGGAATTATAAAAATACATACAGTTAAATGAATAAACTTGTAGAGCTGGGATAACATACTTTAAAATACTGTGCTGCCTGAAATAACCACTGAAGTTATATTTTTATTTCTTTTTTCAATAAAAAGCAAACTCCCTGCAAATACTAAAAACAAAGACAATATTAATAAGTATTTTAAATGAATGAATGACTAGATAAATCACACTTACCTAACAAAACATAAATTTGTTATTCTTTGCCAACTATGGTGAAGGATACCACAATGCATTAAACTTTCAGATTTTAAATTAGTCTTATATGATGAAGATAAAACACTGACAATTGAGGCCAGATGAGGGCCAACTGATAAAATCAGTTTAAGGCAAAAACTAAACAGCTGAAAATTGGATTATTGTAAGGTGACTCCTATTTAGAAAATGTTTTCTGACTAGTGTATAGTATATCCATATAAAAAATGTGGTGATTGAGTCAATTACAAAAGCATATCCTAAAATTCAATCAATTTAAAATGTGAGAACTCTGTTGGATTCATAATGATTTTTATAGTTGTGTCTGCTAAGTTAATGCTGGCATCCATAGAAAAAATGTGAATAAACCAAATGCCTAAATTTCCTAGAAAAGATACCCATTACGGTAAACTTGCTTCTAACCTAAGCAAAAAAGTACAAAATAATCATTTTCTGCACCATCTATTAAAGACAAAATATACCATAACTTACATGCCATTGTGATAATATTTTATTTTTGGATGTTGATTGTGTTCTTTTTTAATGTGGGGGAAGGGCTCCTTAAGAGAACCTGAGTGGCTAAAGGATTAGTCTAAGTAAACATCAAGATGTTACAGGAGTGATCATGGAAAAATAATATTCTGTTGGAAGTCTCTGGAGGTTCTGCTACATAAGGCTTAATTGGACAGGCCTAGTGACCCAGTATACCAATTTTCAAATCAAGATTGCTAGTCATAAAAAACATGGATACTCCAAATCCATCTTGAGAGTTCAATCAATACCAACAGTAGGTAGGAATGTAGAAAATTGTCTTAATTTTCAAAGTTCTCCTAGTAATAAATGCTTCTTAGGGAGAAAGAATGCCCCATAACATTCATTATTTAACTACTTCCTTTTGTAGAGTTCACTTTTTAAGAATAAACCATGAGGTGCTGCTGACTTAACATGTTTTCTTGAATTTCCTTTATGTTTCAACCCCCTTAACTTCCCGATGTAAACTTCTTAGAAGTAATCTGAAGTTTTAATTATGAAAAAATGCAATTCAAGACATTTTGAGACAGAGTTATTCTCTGCAAATAGGTGATTAAATATAATCAATAAATATGTATCATAATTATGTAAATACTAAATAATAATTTTAGCCAAAAAATCATAATTTTTAATTTATATTTATGTGAAATTAATATCATAACATCTTCTTGAAAATATTCCCTCATAGGCTATATGAAATATTTCCTTTACCAAATATTATATGATTTCATAAAAACATAATTCTTGACTTACATGCACACATAAATTATATTCCTAACTTAAAATATACTCTAACACTCAGTAAATTCTCGTCTATAATCACTGACCTTTTCTCCATATTGCCCACTCTTTTATAGTATAGTGTGAAGTGGATAGGAAAGAAATGAAAATACCAATTCACAACCCTGGAACCCAACTGAGATCAGCTGCTAAAGATATTTCTGTTCAAAAATAAAGAAATAACCTGCATCAGTGGGGCTTTTCAGCTTAAGCAGCAGGAAACATCTTCATTTCTGAAATCTGAAATATCCTCAGAAATAATTGTCCTATGATACTCTGACTTAAAATGTGGCTTTACCAGTAAAAACATATTGCATCTTCATGATTTTGTCTTTTTTTTTAGAATAAAGAGTCAGCCCATTTATTTACTTCCATATATGCTTATTGAGTTTCAAGTAACAAAAAATGCTAAACATGATGGTGTCCCCTTTAATATTGCTACTCCCTTTAGAAATTTAGTTGTGTATGTTGTGCAGCACAGATTATTATTTTTCTCATATTTAAATTTATGATTTTCCTATTATATGAAACATTACTTTTTTCATAAAAATTATTTTATCTTGAGAAGCAAAGAGAGATTGCATTTATGTTGATCTCCAAATTTCCCTAACTATGCATTGCTTCCTGGCTAGAAAATAATGTGGCAATTCTGAGAATTTTTCAGCAGCACAAAACTGGTTGAATTAAAGTGTTAGTACAAATATTATTTATAATTGCTCCCAAATTTTCTGTTATCTATGTGAATTCTCACAGGAAAATTTCTTCCCTAAAAAACTTACCAAACACTAAAGACTTAAACACTTCCGGTTACCCAACTATTCTAGGGGAAATGTTTGCAACTTTAGAAAATAAATATTATTTCTCACTCTTTTTTCCTTTTGTTCTCTTTCACGTTCCCCCTGCACATCCCTTTGTAAACAAACCAAACAAAACAAGTACAACAAAACCAACAAAGAAACCCTTGTAGGGTTTTGGGCCAGTGGATGGTCTTCCCCTTAACCACTTCCTGAATGAGCTCTGGAGGTAGTATTTATACTTAGAGACCTTCCTGTCACAATGGATTGGAGTAGATAAATAAATTGACCCAAGTTGTGCTTAGCAAATTCTTTATCCTAGAAAGAAAGCAGTTTCCTGGAACCAGGGAATGTATTATCAGAGCATTTGTGATATGGGAATCTTCTGCCTTGTGGGCAGAGAAACAGAGTAAGCTGGACTTCACAGGGAAAAAAAATGGAAGCAGATATCATAGAAAAAGCAGTGAGAAACAACAACAATGAAACAAGCAAACAAAAAATAAAGAAGAGAGTATTGCCTGGTTCTTCCTCAGCATTCCTTTCTCAAGTTCTTGTTTCTTCTCGAAGGTAGGTTATAGTCCTGTCCTTAGAATTGAAAGATACTCCTGTAGCATGAGAAATAATTCTTTTATTTGCAGCTTGAGTTGTCTATTATACGCAACCCAAATCTTTACCATTACCGAGTATCTCGGAGATGAAGACAAAGAGGAGTTGTGCATTAATTCTTGACTCTAAAAATTATTAGCTTATTATCATCAAAATTGATCTACCTGGTTAAGCTTAGTTCCTTCAAATGTAAAAAGAGCGCTATAATACGGATCACAAAGGATTGCCGTGGGTGGTAAATTTTACGGTTTATGTAAAGTACCTTGCACAGAACCTAACATGCTTATTAAATGTCCCTTCTCTCCCACTCTTTCATTTTAAATGCTTGAATAGTAATTTTCCCACTGTGTATCCTCATGCCTTTTAGAATTTTTGGTTTGATGACATAAGGATCCTCTTTATCATTTTCGTTCTAAACAGAACTGATAATTGACAAGTTTGAAGCCGGTCCATTAATAATTTTCCCTCTGTGACTGATCTGCCTAATGATATTTCCGGTATCTCTATCACTCATTTTTCCCCCTTCTTGGGAGTCCTATAATCTCTGTTATTTCTTTATATCTACTCTAAACCATTGAATCAGGCTTCTCTAAAACACGTCTCCATAAGTAATACTATTTTTTACAGCAAATATGTAAACAAAATTCCTATTTATGTACTCTTATTCATTGGCTAAGTTTTTCATGAGATTTTCTACCACAGAAACAATGGAAAAACTTTACAAAAATGCACCCAAAAAAGGCAAATTACCAATAAAAATAGAAACTTAGAACTAGGAAAATGTAATCAAAATGAAATATCGGGAAAAAATATGTAGCAGATATCTAAGATAGGATGACATAACAACACAGTTGAGACCCAAATTTGATTCTGAGCCTCTTAGCCAAAGAAAAGACCCATAATTTAGTACATGAATTATGCCATATCATTAAAAGATATAATTCATTTTGGAGACTGTCAAACTTAATTGATAATTTATAATTTTTATCTTTTAGAATATGTAATATTGAACAACAATGGTTATTTTGAAAGATCAATTTCCTATGAAGTCCCCTCCTAGTTTATGGCATATCAACATATGTGATATGAATGTATTCAAGTACATTTTACATATTTCGTATCATTCATGAATGGGCAAAAGTGAAAATATTGCCCACACTTACCCCTTTCAGAATATTTTGTTACTTTCTGCAGAGATGTTATTGAGGTCAAATCTTTTCATTCCATTTATTTGATTCAACCTTGTGTGTCTTATGATTTTCCTTTTATTGTAGCAATAGCCTCCTATATGGTCTCCCTTCTTCCAGTTTCTTCACACCATTGTCAGCAGAATTACATTTTTTTTTCAAAATCTGTTCATTCCACTGATTAAGCTTCTCTATATGTTATGTATAGCAAATCTTTAGAAATTCAAGTGACTATCTTTCAGTACTTGCACTACTTCTCTTTTTAAAATAACACAATATGTTGTTTTTGGCATAAAACATATCACTATTTGATATAGTTATTGATTTTTTGGTTTGTTTATTTGCTGTCTGTTCTCCCACCCATGGAAACACAAAGGAGAGTTAGTAACAACCAGGACACCGTTCAGGCTTTGCACCTGTTTCCTGGTACTCAGTATTCAAGCATGTCTTCATTAAAAGGAATAGCAGTGGAGGAGTATTTAGTGCCTGACCGACCATTAAGGTCAGTCAATAGGTCCCCTACATATTCCCAAGGACGACTTCCCTCAAATCCTAACACTCAGCCTGCAGGAAAGTCTTTGTTGTTGTTGTTGTTGTTGTTGTTTTTTCAGCCGTGTATCTATCACTATCATATCCTTGTAATCAGAACTGCCAAGAAATTTGAATACTGCAAGAATAATTGTAAGCTATCAAGTTAGCCTGCCACAGGTCCATGGATATTGGTAGAAAAACAAATGTCTTGGGTCAAAGACAAAGGACAATTTATTACTCACAGCAATAACAGTAGCCAGAGTAACATCATTTGTTCAGGTTCCCCGAGCTCCAATTCATACAGCGTGACATAATGAGGAAGGAAAAATGCCTGAACCCACGTTGGGGTACACTTCAGGACAAGAACCCATGTGTAGGAAATCCAAATCTTTTATAATGGAGGCACAGGCAAACCTGTCCAACATTGTCCCAGGAGACATTACCTATATTATCTTGAACAGAAAACAAATTTGCCTGTGGTCCAAAGGGATTCACTATTTCTGTATTTCAAGGATATTTGCTATGCAAACATCATTGGAAAGACAGGCCAAACAAAACCTGCTAAACTGTTAATGCCTTTTCTTTTCTTTTTTTAATGGAGAAGATGACACACATTTATTTAACGTGTATACATGGGAGCCTTTTCACAGAAGGTAGGAGAATACCCATGGAGAATTGTTTTCCAGCAGTATGGATACATTGTTAAGGGAGAGCGAAGAGAAGTGAAATGGAAGTGGAGCACCAGGCAAGACTGGCCAACAACAATAAAAGTATGTACATATGTGTGTGTGTGTATTTTATAACAATATTTACAAAATACCTTTGTAAAATAACTTTTATAAATATCATTTAATTTTTAATAAAAGGCAACAATCATGCCCTACGTTTTCTTCTGTTATTTTTATTCCATTCACATGTTTGTGAAATTTAGTGTGCTTTGTGCAGGTATAAGTCAGTCATTTTCACAGCTTCACACATACATACATTATATTATACACATGAACAACAACCGATAGGTCATGGGCCATTTGAGTTGCTTGCAAAATTTTGCTACAGTAAACCTATGCATGTTCTTGTATATGGTCTGGTTAAAATATATGAGTTTCTTTAGAATAATTTTCAAGGGTAGATGAATGCTCATCTTTCAAAATAACATTAAAATATTTTTCAAAGTGTTCAAATTAATTTATAATCTTAGCAGCAGTTTATAATACTTCTTTTTTCCCTAAACTCTGGTAAATGCTTGTCCCTTTGAATTTCTTAATTTTGCAAGGCTATGGTGTATAAAATTTGGTCTTGTTGGGCATTTCCCTGATTGTTGGTGAGCTTACTCATTTTTTCATTGGTTTGAGTCATTCAATTTTCATGACTCAATTTTCATGTGACTCAATTTTCACAGGTTTAAGTTGCTGTCTTTGAAATTTAAGTCTTTAATTCATCCATTAAGTCTTTAATTCATCCATTATTGATTTCTTTGTTATGGCTTCATTTGGAGAGTCACAATAAATATTTCCCCATATGGATAAGCAATGGTCCCACTATCATTTAATTAACAGCCTATCCTTTTCCCAAAGAGCTGTAAAGCCAGTTCTGACTTATAATAAATTTCAATATATTTTGGATACTGTTTCTGCATTCTTTGCTCTGTTCCATAGGTTAAAACTTTCTGTACCTGTGCCAATATCACACTTTCCTCCTTATTAGAACTTTATGACTCTTCCTCTGTGATAGAACAAGCCCAGTCTCCTATTTTTTTTTTAATGTCCTCCTTCACCTTCTCTTTTATCTTAACCCTCTCTTGCTGACATCTTTTTCCTTAAGGTTATCTTGGCTAATTTGATCTCTGCTCCTGTATTTACATTTTAGAGACAACTTTTAACTTTCCTTGAAAAAAATATGCAATAAGCAATTACTTTAAAACTATATATTAATATGAAAGAAATTGGCACTTTTACCATATTTAATTTTCCTAATATCAGGCATGAGTTATATCTCCATTTATTCAGGACTACTTTTATTTCTTTCAATAACTTTTAAAATAAGTTTCCCAATTCATATCCTAAATATTGTTTGTTTGACACATTCTTGTTTAACGTATATTTTAGTCAATATTGTACATGGAATATTTTGGATTATTTTTTCAACTTCTTAATGCTAGTTTATAGAAAGGTAATTTTTTTGGCTTTTCCTTTCCCACATCAAAACTTTATTCCCCTATTTACTTCTCTACTTAGGACTTCCAGTTCTGTGAAAATTTAGAGCTGTGAACATAGAAATGAATGAAAAAGAATATTCACAATACTTAAGATCTTACTTAAGACTTATACTTTCTTACTTCTTGACATGGCAAATAATTTTTGATTGGAGGCAGAGTTGTAATGTTGTAAATCTGTAATTTGTTTTCTAACTTTAAAAGAATGCTACACTTTGTCCTAGAAAATATTAATTTTATCTTGTTTGGACTAATTACCAGTGCATTAATTTATTGTCAACTAAATCTAGGGATAGTTTAGATATATTACTAAAGTGTGGCATTTTTGAGGTCTCTGCTTGATTACCCATATAATTAGGGAGGACTCTATTCTTGCTAGCAAGTGTTCAGAAATATTCCAACTTATCTGAGCTCTAGGAATTGTTTACTTATAGCTAATGTCCGGCTTTATGGAGTTTCTCCCTTTCAGCAGGCTGTACATGCATACTTTGAAGATATTGTAGGATTGGTTCCAGACCACCATAATACAGCCAATGTCACAATAAAGTGAGTCACATGAATTTTTTGATTTCCTAGTGCATATAAAAGTTATTTTTACACCAGACTATAATTTATTAAGTGTGCAATAGAAATGTCTAAAAACAATTTAAATACACTAATTTTAAAATGATTTATTGCTAAAAATACTTACAATCATCTGAACCTTTAGCAGGTTATAATCTTTTTCTGGTGAAGCATCCTGCCTTGACATTCATGGCTGCTGATTGATCAGGTTGATGGCTGCTGAAGGTTGGGTGGCTGTGGCAATTTCTTAAAATAAGACAACACTAAATTTTGCCACATCAATTGACTCTTCCTTTTGTAAAAGAGTTCTCTGTGGTATTCGATGCTGTTTGATAGCATTTGACCCATAGTGGAACTGTTAGGTAGTAAGCGAGGGATTCCTGGTCTCCTAAGGATGAAAGTGGGCCCCTATCCTGGTGCTGCCCCACCTCAATCCTGTCTCGAGCAACTGCCCTACCTGGGGGAGGAGAGAACACCCTATGAATCTGCCAATCAGAACTTGGTACCTCAACTGCAAAAGAATGCAGAGGACTCTCTAGCCCACAGGCCAAGCAGCATAGGTACGATAGTGTCCGGAAATTGACCTAGAACAATCCGCATGTGTAGTAAGACTCAGGTCATGCAACTCCCAACTGTCCAATCAAAGTGGCTCCATGGTGACATCTGAGCCACAGGGAGGCCCTAATCCGGGCACTATAAAACAAGACTGGGACAATAACTGACCCCCTTTCTTCCCCCTTCCATTTGCTCTCCCTTTGCTGTGACAATGGGTCTGGTCATCATCTGTGGTGTATGTATCACGCTTTGTAAACCTATATTGTGCTGCTGCTCTATAATCCTGTCTTTCTCTCCTCAGTAAACCTCATTTTCGTGCTTGCCTTACTTTGGTGTGTCTGGTCATTCTTCAGCCAAGAGTGCACTAAGAACTGACATTTCAGACCCTGAAACCTGACAGAATTTCTTTCAAAATTGGAGTCAATCCTCTCAAATCCTTCCACTGCATTGTCAACTACATTCTTGTAATATTCTAAATTATCTGTTGTCATTTTAAGAATGTTTACAGAATCTTCACAAGGAACAGATATCATCTCAAGAAAGCACTTTGCTCATTCATGGAAAGCAAATCTTCATCCATTAAAGTTTTTTAATGAGAATGCAGCAATTCAGACACTACTTCAGTCTCCACTTCTAATTCTAGTTCTCTTGCTATTTCCACCACATCTGCAGTTACTTCCTCCATGAAGTCTTGAACCCTTCAAAGTCATCCACAAGACTTGGAATCTACTTTTTCCAAACTCTCGTTAATGTTGATATTTTGACCTTCTCCTATAAATCATGAATATTCTTAACAGCATCTAGAATGGAGAATCCTTTCCAGAAGATTTTCAATTCACTTTGCCCAGATTCATCAGAAGATAAAATATCTTTTATCTATCACTTTCTATCTATCTTTTATCACTATCTATGGCAGCTATAGCCTTACTAAATGTATTTTTTCAAGTAATAAGACATGAAAGTCAGGTTACTCCTTGATCTGTGGGCTATAGAGTGAATGTTGTGTTAGTAATCATGAGAATGATATTACTCTCCTTGTACATCTCTATCAGAGCTCTTGGGTGACCAGGTGCATTTTCAATGAGCAGTAATATTTTGAAATAAGTCTTTTTTTCTGAGCAGCAGGTCTCAACAGTGGGCTTAAAATATTTGCTTAACCATGCTGTGAACACATGTGCTGTCATCCAGACACTGTTGTTCCAATTATAATGCACAGGCAGAGCAGATTTAGCATAATTCTGAAGGGCCCTAGGATTTTTGGAATGGTAAGTGAGCATTGGCTTCACCTTAAAGTCACCAGCTTCGTTAGCCCCTACGAAGAGAGTTGTCTGTCCTTTGAAGTTTTGAAGCCGGACATTGACTTCTCTTTAGTTATGAAAGTCCTAGATGGCATCTTCTTCCAATAGATCACTGTTTCATCTACATTTAAAATCTTTTGTTTAGTGCAGCCACCTTCATCAATGATCTTAGCTAGATCTTCTGGATAACTTGCTGCAGCTTCTACATCAGCACTTGGTGCTTCACCTTGTACTTTTATGTTCTAGAGACAACTTCTTTCCTTAAACTTCAGAAACCAACCTCTGCTAGCTCCCAACTTTTCTTTTGCAGCTTCCTCACCTCTCTCAGCCTTTATGGAATTGAAGAAAGTTAGAAACTTGCTCTGGATTAGGCTTTGTCTTAAGGGAAAAGTTTGGTTTGTTTGGTTTTTTATCCAGACTACTAAAATTTCTCCATATGAGTAATAAGGTTGTTTTGCTTCCTTATCTTTTATGTATTTATTTGAGCAGTACTTGTAATTCCCTTAAAAATCTTTTCCTTTGCATTCATAACTTAGCTAACTGTTTTGCACAAGAAGCCCTGCTTTTGGCCTATCTTGGCTTCTGACATGCCTTAATTACTGAATTTAATGTTTCAAGCTTTTGATTTAACATGAGATACACACAACCCTTCCTTTCACTTAAACACTTTGAGACCATTGTATGTCTACTAATTGGCCTACTTTCAATATTGTTGTGTCTCAGGGAATAGGGAGGCCGGAGGAGAGGGAGAGAGAGGACAGAATGGTGGGTTGGTGGAGCAGTCAGAACATATAACACTTATCAATTGTTTGTCATCTTATATGGGCATGGTTTGTGGTGGCCCAAGACAATTACACTAGTGACATCAAAGATCACTAATCACGTAACATCATAAGATATATGATAATAATGAAAAGTTTGAAATGTTGCATAAATTATCAAAATGTGACAAAGAGACATGAAGTGAATACATGATGTTGGAAAAATGGCACCAATAGACTTGCTTGTCACAGGGTTGCCACAAGCCTTCAATTTGTAAAAACTGCAATATCTGAAAATTGCAATAAAGTGATGTACAACAAAAAAAAAAATTATGTTTGTATTCCACAATGACTAAATATGAAGCCAAAGCAGATTTCTGGGGCTCTTTTTCTCTTTAGATCCCTAATCTCTGTCCTGCAATTTCCAGATCACAGAAATCGCAAACTTTCACGGACTCTTGTCCAATATCGAAAATGGTATTGTAAACTTTACCTAGTTTTGAGTTGATGGATACACCAATTATCCAGATATGATCATTACACATTGTATTTCTGTATCAAAATATCGCATGTACTCTATAAATACATAACTTTTATGTATAGATAAAAAATAATAATAAATTAAGAATTTTTTAAGTATCCAGTTTTATAATTGGTTACTGTGTGAGGGTGATTCAGGTCCCTGTCTCTACAGCATGATCAGGAGCAAAGGTCTCAGACAACTGAACTAAAATATAAACTGAATATAAAATTCTACTAAAGTAGACAATTTTATAATCTTAATAAATCAACATAAAAGATAAAGGAAGTTTGCTATTATATCATAGGTACCAAAAGTGAATTAGGTAACATTTAAAGAAATATGGTTGGGGATATTGGGAAAGTTACATACAGCAAGTAGTCTAATTTAATCCTTTGTCCATTGCAGAACTAAGTCTTCAACTGTTCTGCCTTTGTTTGAGCACCCACTTTGAAATCTTTCTGCTTCAATCTATCATTCCCTTTGATAATCCCCATTTTGATTCAATTTGTTATTCACTTTGAGAACACTAGATATGTTCATCCTCTTTGAATTTCAGCCTTATTTCAATCACTCTTTAAAATCTGGCCTCAAATTTATATTTTAAAGATAGGAAAATGATATTTCTAGTAATATCACAATTTCAAGATATATTTGTGTTTAAAATATGACTCATAACATGCATCAACAGAGTTTACTAACAAAATTTGAAGCTGCATTATGAAAGTAAACCTGTATTTAATCTACTGTTTACTGTATTTGTAACTTCCCATTTTAACTACAGATAAATCATAAAGTGAAATATCACATAAAAATCTTCCATAATTTCCTATAAAATTTTTTCATATACATGTGTTCTTTTTATTTTACTCTGGCATTTCCTCTTTCACCACAATTGAGTTCTTAAATGCTATTATAATGTAATGTATATTTGAATTTTGATTTTATCATTCGTTTTTAATAGGGTATATTAGTCAATATTTCATGGCTATTTTAGTACTTTTTGTATATTTCAAAAATCTTATTTACTGGATTTTTAAATATTTTGATTCAGACATACATATGCCTATTTAGATTTAACATTGGGCACAGAAACTTTCCCTTATTAATATGTTTACATACAAAGGAAATTAATAATAAGCCACCTTCAAATGTATAGTGTTATTTTTATTTGAACATTATTACAACTGTAGTTGAAATGCAGCCATTTTCCATGAAGTGAGAATAAAATCATGGGATAATAGTTATTTCATATTCTATTCTAAACAATAATATTTTTCAGCTAACTCTTTGAAACAAAGAGAATTATAAAACTCTGAGGAAAGAAATCACAGAGGATCACACAAATGGATATAGTGAATATTTTTACAAAGTTCTAAATATTCTAAATCTCAAGACAGTAAAGAATAAGTGATATGCACGTATACATTTAGGAAAATGTAAGATTTCCCTTTTTTGTTGTTGTTTTACCAGTTTCTATTTCTTATCACCATGACTGAAGTAAGGACCCAAAACAATGCTGTCTAACTTAAAAAATAAGCTCGCCTTGAGCACCATATTATATGATTGAGACTTGAAAGATGGAAATGGCACAGCTCATTTATAAAAACAAAAAAATAAACAAAACATATGCTTAGGTCTTTTACTGAAGAACAAAATGTAACTTAAAAGTATAAAGGTAAGGAAAAGCTATAACATACCAGGATATTTTGTTTTATTAAAGGAAAAGAGAGTTGTTTTGTTCTTAAGTAGAATGACTGGTTGTTCCTAAATGAGGGGGAAAAATACAGGACAAAACAATTAATGGATAACAAAGCTGTAGAAGGTTTGTGGAAAACGAATTTTGTGTTCTTTTTGCCACTGTATTTTTGTTCCTTTTATTGCAGAATATTATGGGGGTACAACACTTTGGTTATATATATTGCCCATGCACTGCCCATGTCAGAGCCACAGTTGTGGACATCCCCCAAACCGTGCTCCCCACACCCATTCAGTGACAGCTTTCCCATCCCCTCCACCACCCTCCCACCTGCCCGCCCCTGATGAATATTATTTCCATGTGTGATGTAAGTGTTGATCAGTTAGTACCAATTTGATGGTGAGTACCAGTGGTGCTTGTTTTTCCATTCTTGTGATACTTCGCTTCAAAGAATGGGCTCTAGCTCCATCCAGGATAATACCAGATGAGTTAATTCACCATTGTATTTTATTGCTGAGTAATACTCCATGGTATATATATACCACATTTTATTAATCCACTTGTGTATTGATGGGCACCTGGGTTGTTTCCACATCTTTGCAATTGTGAATTGTGCTGCTATAAACATTCACATGCAGATGTCTTTATTATAGAATGTCTTTTTCTCCTTTGGGTAAATACCCAGTAGTGGGATTGCTGAATCAAGTGGTAGTTCTACTTTTAGTTCTTTGAGGTATCTCCATATTACTGTCAATAGAGGCTGTACCAATTTGAAGTCCCAGCGTATGAGTGTTCCTATCTGTCCGCATCCCTGCCAACATTTGTTGTTTTGGGACTTTTTGACATGAGCCAATCTCACTGGAGTTAAGTGATATCTCATTGTGGTTTTGATTTGGATTTCCCTGATGATTAGAGAAGTTGAGCAATCTTTTTATATGTTTGCTGGCTGTTATTCTGCCTTCTTTTGAAAAGTTTCTGTTCATGTCCTTTGCCTACTTTTTAATGGGGTTGTTTGATTTTTTCATGTTGATTTTCCTAAGTTCTGTATAGATTCTGGTTATCAGCCCTTTATCAGATGTGTAGCATGCAAATATTTTCTCCCATTCTGTAGGTTGTCTGTTCACTCTAGTGATAGTTTCCTTGGCTGTGCAGAAGCTTTTTAATTTGATCAGGTCCCATTTATTTATTTCTGTTGCTGCTGTGATTGCTTTGGGGGTCCTCTTCATAAATTCTTTGCCTAGGCCAATGTCCATAAGAGTTTTTCCAACATTTTCTTCTAGAATTCTTAGGTTTCACATCTTAGTTTAAGTGTGTTATCCATCGTGAATTGATTTTTGTGAGAGGTGAGAGATGTGGATCCAGTTTGAGTCTTCTACATGTGGCCATCCAGTTTTCCCAGCACCATTTATTGAATAGGGAATCTTTTCCCCAGTACGTTTCTCTGGAATTTGTCAAAGATCAGATGACAGTATGAGGATGGTTTTATATTTGGGTTCTCAGTCCTGTTCCATTGGTCTATGTCTCTGTTCTTGTGACAGTACCATGCTGTATTGGTTACTTGTAGTATAGCCTTGTAGTATAGTTTGAAGCCTGGTAGATTGATGCCTCCCAATTTGTTCTTTTTGCTTAAGATTTCTTTGGCTAGACGGAGTCTTCTCTGGTTCCACACAAAGTGTAGAATTATCTTTTCTAGACCAGCAAAAAATGATGTTGGTATTTTCATAGGGACTGCATTGATTCTGTAAATCACTTTAGGTAGCAAGGACATGGAAAATGAATTTTTGTGAAGATAATTTTATGTATAATCAAGCTGGCTAAGATTACAAAGAAATTACAGATTGTTCCCAATTTATAAGTCTTTGAGTTACAATTTTTTGACTTTTCAGTGGGTTTATCAGGATGTAACCCCATCATAAGTCAAGGAGCTTCTTATTACTTATGACAGGGTTACAGTTTCTACTGAATGCATATCACCGTCACAGACTCATAAAGTTGAAAAATCACAAGTTGAACCATCGGAATTTAGGGACTGTATGCTGTGTTGCCGGGATTAAATGCATTTTTTACTTATAGTATTTTCAAGTTACAATGGGTTTATTGGGACTTAACTCTATTACAAGTTAAAGAGAATCTGTATTTATGAGTGTTTTCTAAAAATTGAACATTAATATCAAAAATACCCTAATGCAAAACTAGAATTTCATCCTCTGGGTTAAAACAATAAAGTTTTCTTGGAGTATTGTTCTGCTTTTAATAGAAAATTGTGAAATGTTTTGCTTTACCTTGTAGGTAATTAGTCTAAGAAACAAATATTCTGTGTTTTACCAAGATAAGTTCCTGTGCTTCATGTTGTCTTTATTAGGTTTTTGATGACTTAAGAAACCTGTGTCCTTTCTAGTAAAATAGCGATGGTTTTCTACATCTATGTAACTTTCTGTCTTTGACTTTGATGTTTTTTAATTGCCATTCTGATTAAATATGTGATATTATTTCACAGTGACTTGCAATCTATTTTGAACAAGTGTTTTAAATCCTTGATATCTTTTTTTTACACATTTTCCTAATTAAAATTCTAAATTAAGACTTTTTCTTGACCTTGAATTAGCTTTGCAATTTTCCAGATGGGCCTTTGGAACATCTCAAAATTATCTCTCTTCTTATAAAAAGAAAAAGATTAAATTAATTGGGCTTATGAGGCATATTAAATTATATTGGAAGCATTGTCAAATTATAAGTAATGCTAAACCATATTTGAGTTATATTTTATGCATATTAATGTATGTTTCAGAAATTGTATGAAATTCCTAGAAATGTGATTGTACCATTTGACTTAGTAACAATATCTAGAAGTCTGATGAAAAAACTGATTGGTTTCATAAAACTGTTAATCCAAAATCAAGCAGAATAAGAATTAATTGAATACCAAGAGAATGCTTTGGCAGACTTTCGTGATAAGTCTTCCACTACTGAAATTATTAAGATATGCAATTTGAATGAACTTCATAAGATTTATCCAAGGAAATTACCTATTACAACCTATTTAATAAACAGTGCTGTGCACCTGAATTGAAGAAACAAACTCATATTTAAAAGATATGAATGCACTGTTAAGCATGGTATCATGGAGAGCCTAATGGCTATCTGGTCCTTCCTGAGTTCTTAAAGCTTCCATTATCAAAGCTCTACACATTTTGCCTCATCATGGGGTAATAAAATGATGTGAACTATAAAAACAATTGGTTCTGTGACTGTTCTAAAATTGTTAAACTAGTTTATGACCAACGTTTGAGTTGTCAAACCCATAATTCTGGTAAGACAATAAAAACCTCAACTGATAGCACCTGCTGGATTATTTAAATACTTACACATGGATTTAATTAAATTGTCACTTTTAACGCATGTTTTCTTGGTGTATAGAATCTTTCCCATGCAGGAAGTCTGATGTTATAATAGCAACTAAAAGGATATTAGAAAATAGGCTGCTTCTATGGGGCATTACGGGAGAAACCTCCAATGATAAAAGTATTTATTTCCATGGACAAGTTGGAAAACAGTTAATAAGATATTACAAACACAATGGCAGTAGGCAAAGCTAACTGAATCAACTGAATTGCCTTGGTCAAAGATATTGCCAATTGATGTCAATCAGATCCACTGTCAGTGGGAAATATAGGTTGACCCCTTATGAAATAGTTACTGGAAATTCTATGTCCTTAATAATATAACCTTGTGTATTTCTTGCTCTTATAAACTCTAACATGACTCAATATTGCAACACTTTAATAAATTATTCCAAGGTATATTGTCCTCAGGCAAAAGCAGCCCTTTATGACCCAGCTACTGATGACAACCAGACCTTTCACAATCTAGAATCTAGAGACTGGGTCTTTTGGAAAAGACACGAGACAAAGATTGCCCTTGAACTCCATTTGAAGGGACCATATCAAGTTTTTCTCTGAAGCAAAACTTCAGGGCCTTGATTCTTGGATCCATATCTCTCAACTTAAGAGGACCATACTACTGGGACTATGCAGCCATTGCAGACATTAAAGTAAACTGACCAGGGAGGTTGCTCCTCAGAAGCAGAAAGCATCCTGGATGTGAACAGCTTTACCAAGATCACAAATCAAGATTTGTCTTCTCTACCATGAAATCTTTGTTCTCTTTCCTCTTCCCCCTTTGCTTCTTTCCTGTTTATACATGACAAGATAATGTAATAATTAAGGTTTCACAATTGATGGCTTACACATGGAATTTAACTGAATGTTGGATATGTCACGTTAGACCTAAATCCTTCCATGGTCTTAGATAATATCTGGTTAACTCTGTAACACATTTCACGGATATTCTAAGCTTGCAAGAAAAGTTTTATTTTTAGAAAAACCACTAAACACTTGTTACAGATATAGCATTATTTTCTAAGATCCCACTGATCTCATGCAATAATTATAAATATTTGTTTTAAAATTTAAATGTGTCTCTTTATTCTGCTAAAAATATATGTATCACCAACAACACCAGTGCAACATGGTAGTGGAAGTTCTGTGGCATTTTTAGTACAAAACCAAACAATTTTCCTCTGTGTTATCAAAACAGAAAAGCCAGTTTCTACTGGGGAAGAAAAGTAAATGCAAACGTGTAATTTCGTAGGAAGATTTTCTTAATGAATCCCACTAGGTTCTTAGTATTTCTCTGCAGTACCAGCCCCATGACATTTGATTTTAGTATGTTATGTTATACCTGGGATAGTTTGTTGTCTTTACTCTTATGACATTTAATGAATAGCATGTTGTGACCTCAACCAAACTACTTAACAAGAAACTGTCACTGGAATTTGCTTTAATCCCCTCTAGCTGCCGTCAAAAATATTATGTGAGTGTTTCTAAATAAATATTTGTGAGGGAGGAGGGGAGAAAAATGGGCATTGTAGTGCGACATAATGATTCTTTTACCTCCACTAGCACTGGGAAACAATTCATGTTCCACATCCCTCTACCATTCAATTCTGTCCCCATATCATGTAGTAGTGTTCTACTGCTGTCTAAATAAACCACCACGACTGGGTTGCTTAAAACAACAGTCTGTTACAGATGTGTATGTCAGAATTTCTGCACTGGTCTGAGTAGTTAAACTTAAGTTGTCAATAAGCTGCATTTGCTTCTAAAAACTCTAGGGCAAAATCCAGTTCCTTGTGGTTTTAGGACTGAGATCCTCATTTTCTTGCTCATTATAAGCTGAGGAACGTTTCCAGCTTCTAGAGGCCACATGCGTTCTCTGGCTTATAGCCCCCTTCTTCCCTCTGCAAAGCCAGTAACAGCGGGTGAAAGCCTTCTAACGTTGTGTCTGTCTGAGGAACTCTCCTGCCTTCCTCTTGCTTACTGTACAAGGTAATATATTCACAGGCATAACACCAGTCAGCAAAGATTGTGAGATCCCAAACCCTGCCTATCACGCATTTTAAATCTCTATTCTAGCTGCACTTCTCTACTGCCTCTTCTATGAACCCTTCTTGCATTTAAGGATGTCCATATATATAATATTAAATTTCCTTGTAATTTTACTATGTTCCCCCAATAAATCCATACCTGAAAGTACCTTTACATACTTATTTTTCAAGGTCCAACTCAAAGCCAATACTTTTCAGAAAAAAAACTTTTTGACTTCTAATTGGAATCAATGCCTGTGTCTGGTAGAATCCTTACTGGAGAGTAGGATGGATAGGGCAATTAGGAAAGGGGACTAAGATTTATTTAGTGTGTATGCTATGCCAGGTGCTTTAAACATATTTGTTGTACGCATCTATCCAACAAAGTTAGCATTATTAATCTTATTTAATAGGTGAGAAACATGTCCCAGAGAGGGTTGTTCACTTCCCTGATACCACTTGGCATATAAATGGAGGTAGGAAATAACTGCTGATCTTCTTGCCTCTAAAACATCTGTGTTTTTCCTGCTGTCTTAGAGCACTTTGCTTCTGTCATAGCCTTTACCAGAGAACATATATTTTAATGTCCCAGAAGTCCATAACTCCTCCAATTAAAATAGTTTAAACCCTCATTCCCCATATTATGAGAAGCCTGGTGACTTCTCTGGGATTTTTGGAGTGGTACTTCACTAACTTCTCTCCACGTTATCAGCTCACATTGGTACCAGTCTTCTAGCAGCCACATTCAAGTGCAATCCTATCCTACTTGTATTTTTAGGGAATAACTCATATCTGCTCCTGAGTCTGTGTGTATCCAACTTTCTTCTCCATTATTACCTATGTCTGATCTGTTGTCCTCATGTCCTGCAGCAGCTGTTCTCTGTCTTCGCTACTTCCCATACACCAGGTGCTTTTCTCTGAATTTTGCAAAATACTACAGAGGCATGATTGTTGTGTTTAACATGGTGAAGTTTGGCATCATTAAAGAGGTATCTCAGAAAAGCACAGGCAATCATGGGAGAGTAAATACACTTAAGAGTCCCTCAGTTGTCTCTGCCATCAGAAATTTCTCACTTGCTATGTATCTCCTCAAGCCTAATATACTGTCACACAGCTGAGCATCTGATTTGTTCTCCCCAGATCCTGCTTCCCAATTCTAATGCTCTCCCCATCCCATTCCAGATCATCCTTAAAGCCTTGTGTTGTATACCAGTCATGGGAAAAACGAAATATAAAATTCACTTCTTATTCAAGAAGTTTAGTTTGTGTGAAAAACACTCCCATTCTATCCACAGTATGGAGGTGGGCAAAGGGGAAAATATTTACTCAAGTAAAAAGACCCACTAGCTGTTTTCTAAATAAAGGAGTCAACTACCTCTATTAAATAATATGATTTGTCTACCCCTCTCCCCTGCCTTTAGGAGTGTGTGTTTTTCAAAATATGATTGCTTTTATGTTCTCATTATGCATGTTGTGTATGTGTGTGTGTGTGTGTGTATGTATGCACAAGCACGCACCTGCATGAGCACACGCAAGCATTTCACCACTAGAACGTGAGCACTTAACTTTTGGGGACAGTATCTTACTTTTATTGGTCTTTGTATACACTAGTTACTTGACTAATGCTTTACATGTTATAATTTTGAAATGACCAGCATGCAAAACATTGTTTTAATAGCTTTCTTTCTAAACTCCTTGGGAAAAGACAGTTGAGTGCTTTGTGGTTTTACCAAATGATTTTAGGATTTATAACTTACTTAACTATGCCTCTTTTTATCCAGTTACTTACTTTAACTGCAATGCCTTGTTTTATTTGTTACATTTTATTAATAATTAAGATGCCATTATATTGTAAAATTAGAGGTTTTCCTGAAAAATAAGTTTGTCACAATAGATATTCTACTATTGAAAGGATTTTACATATTAAATATAGACTTGATTTTTCTTTATATAAAGGTAGCATATACTCTAAGATATATTCTTGAAAAGTAATGCCACCTTTCATTAACAATCCCTGGACATAATTTATTATAGTTACAGCTCTTGAAGTGAAAAAGCAAGTTAATTATTTAAAGGTTGCTAGCTGTTCACTTTTTTTTAGTGTGTTCCTAAATGGTGTCAGCCATGGTCTAATCAACAATTAAAATCTACACAAAATTAGTTCTGTCTATGTTCTCATACTTTGTATTTCCCAGAATAAGGAAAAAATGAACATTATATCAGTAAGTCTTCTAATTTCTTTGTGTTTTGGGGATATGAAGTTGATATAAGGTATTTATAAAAATCATATGTAATCTCATTTAAAATCCTTGGATTAATAGGTTTAAGTAGAATTATTCTGGCCTAGGCAAGTTTCCATGGTTAAAATGCCTCTATAATGCTTATAGAGATGATGAATTACTTAAATGAAATTTGAAACCATTGCACATAAAAAAGGTAAAGCTCAGTGTACTTGTCTTTGAAAAACTTCCAAAACAGGGGACAAGCAAACTGCCAAATATATGCGCAGGGTATTCATGAATGACAAACTAAAGTGCACATGAGTATGTGAAAACAGGTGCTCTGGGATGCCTGGTATCAGCAAAGCATCTGTGCCCTGATGTGTGACAGAATTATATTTTCTACTCCCAATAGAGAACAATTCTAATCATAAACACAAAGGCCAGCATTGTG
Source organism: Daubentonia madagascariensis (assembly GCA_023783475.1). Classification (NCBI taxonomy): domain Eukaryota; kingdom Metazoa; phylum Chordata; class Mammalia; order Primates; family Daubentoniidae; genus Daubentonia; species Daubentonia madagascariensis. Next base: position 12,836,977 of record JAKFHU010001684.1, on the reverse strand, counting down.
TAGAGTCCTTCTGTTTGGTAACCTTCACATGATATTGGAACAGAAGTGTTCCAATACTTTTAATATTTGAAAACTCTAAATCTCATCTATAACTGCTTAGGACCATATCTACTTTTATCGTATTGTTAGTAAAACTAGATGCATGTATGTTAATATAGCTGCTCAGTTCAGCTTTTTTTTCACTTTTGGGGAAACACACATGCTAAGTAGAAGGGATGATTTTCTGTCTTTATTGTTCGGTTTGGTTCCTAACAAATGTTACTAAATAAATGCTAGTTATGGACAGAATACTTCTTTCTTGATTACTCCATTTTTAGTTCTTCAGTTTAAGAAGATAGGGCTCTCAAGCACCTTCCTAAACTATACTTTCTAGATTAACTGCTACGTGTCTTTTACAATCAGAAAAATGCTTTTTCAATACATGTTGGGAGAACATTAAATGTAAGTTTTGACTGAACAAGAGCAAAGCTTAATTATACTTTAAATTAAAAATTAATAAAATTAAAAGCAATTGGGGGGACATTTTTATTTGCCTTAAGTGTAGTGCAAACGCTTTTTTTTACTATATTGTATTTCAATGATTCTTAGCACTGAGCAAACTTTATAATCATAGGGACAGGTCTTAAAAATACTGATGCTTAATATACACATGCCCATGAATAAATTGATTTAATTTTCTGGGGCAAGGCCCATGTTTCAGTATAAAGCTCTCCAGGTGATTCTAATGTACGTCCAGTGTTAAAACCACTGCTATATCCAAAGTTCTAATTCAAACTACTTTAATATTCAATATCTCCACTCTATATTTTGTTTGCAATATAATTCTCTTGTTATATCTCTGGACTTGATGAAATTATTTTTTGTTTACTTCCATTCTTATTCAATGTTCTATTGAGTGGAAGGGAGATTTCAATTTTAAAAATTTTGAAACACCATGTTCATTAATTGTTTGGTTTGGTGCCTCAGTTGGTGAAAAGTGGGGGGACAAAAATCTCCTATCCTAACTCTCACGACCATTGCTTTGTTATTTGATAAACTAAACAGAAATGCAAAATAATTTCTCCTTTTAGTTCCAATTGTAAGTAGATTAGAAATTTGTCACTTCTTAGCATGGCATTACACAATCAGAAAATTGAATACAAATTCAGAAAGCGCTTTTGGTGTAAGAATCCTCTAAACCCCTTCTGTAAACAAACAACTTGAGGAAGTGTCAGCATTGTTCCCTGGTTAGTGTTACTGCTAAATACTTACTCCACATTACTATAATTCATAGTGTGCAATATCTTGATAAGGGGCCTTATGGAGCAGAGTCTAGGGAGCATAAAGTTAGCAAAAATTAGGATAGCAATATAGCAGTATTAGCCATATGTTTTACTACCTATAATGGCCCGTAGTTATTTTTTTAAAATTATCTCAATGTGAACACATACTCCGAAATTTGATAGATATTCTTATTTTATTAAAATTACCTACAATTTTTAAATTGCCACTTAAAATTTTAAATAGCTATACTTATTTTATCTGGATAATGAGGTGAAATAATAACCAAAGAAAAACTTATCAATTTTAAAACTGAATGTGATGATTTTCCCGAAGATCTTCATTTCTCATTTTACATGTTTCTTTTTTCTGTCCCTTTTCTTTTTATTCCCTTCTTTTCTTTATTCCTTCCTTCCTTCTTCTCCTTCTTCCTTTATTGAACATATAATCCTTCACACGCAAAAAAAGACATCAAACATAAAATAAAGAAAAATGAAGAAGGACATTTTTACCTTCTGGAATTCATGTCTCTGTTTCCTCCAGTCCTCATGCAGCCTGCTCCGCACTTTGCTCCGTCACATTTGGGTCCTGACTGGGAGATTCCCATTGGGCTCCTGTTGTCCAGAACGTGCTCAGTCTATTCAATATTATATGCTGTGCCCTAAGAAAATAGCTAATGTTCTCATATTGTACACTTCGAAACATACTTGCACCATTATATATTTCCTTGGTGGTCTGCTAGATGTCTAGTGAGACCAAATAACTCACAAAGTGTTAATGGTAATAATGACATTATAAAAAATGTTCTTCTTGGTCATAAAATTTTATGACTCCAGAAAAGTGTTCATTGCAGTTATATAGAATGTGAAAGAAACTAGCTGGAAGCTCAGGCTAGTGCTAGTAGCTTTATGTGGCTATTATATAGCAGAATGTTATCCTCAGTTTTCTAGGTCCCAACTTTAAGGTTATTAGCTCATGCAGAGATAAATAAGTTCATTGAAGTGACTTGTAGTATGACAATTTATAAAAGATTGATGTATAAATGAGGATACAGAGTAAAATTTTCAAGATCTTTATGTACATGTGTGAGTGTATGTGTGTGTGTGTATATATATATATATGTAAAATTGTATCTTACCCCCACTAGACTTTGAGTTACATAACAGGAGTTACACTTTTGACCATTGTATCCTTAGCACCTAGATCAATGTCTGACACATACATTAGGCATCCAATGACTATCTGGTATAAGAATAAATTTATAAAATAAAAAATACCATACGGTAATTTTCTCCTTCCTTACCTATGCCATCCATCAGACTTTAAATTACATGAGGGTAGGAATTATATAATCCACTTATGTAATGCTGGGTTCTAACACAATGCCTTTGCAAATCAATACTTGAATGTGCAATTTTCCTACAGAAAATTAGAGTTTAAATAATAAGGGTAATGATAATGATGATGAGGAGGAGGAAGATGATGACACAATCAGAAAAAACAGATTATATGTGGTCATATTAAAATGATCAATCAAGCATCACACAAACATTCATTGAGTGCCTACCATATTCTAGGCACTGATCTGGGTACACCAGAAAAAAGGCAGTAACTATGAAAAGTTCATGACCAACACAAATTATGTTTTGTAAAGAGAAGAAAGTCAATAAATACATAAGCAAATATATAATTAAGATAATTTAGAATACTGAAATTAGCTATGAAGACTGCATAGCAGTGAGTGAGTGTGAAGTTGGTCTTGAGTATGTGGGTGACTGGGTGGGGGGGCATAGGAGGTTCTACCATAGACTCATTAGGGATGGCCTCTCTGAAGATGGCACATTTGAATTGAGTCCTCCATGATGAGAAGGAAACAGACATGAAAATATCTGGGGGAAGGGCATGCCAAGTGGAAGAACCAACAAGTGTGAATGCCTTGAGATGGGTATAAAGACAAATGTGAATAGAACACAATCAGCGAGGAGGATTGCAAAAGGGCAGGTCAGATCAAGTAAGCCCGTTTGGAAGTCTATGATAAGGCTTCTTGATTTTAAATATAAGGAGAAGTAGTTGGAAGGTGTTAATCAAGGAAATTACAATATTATGTTTGATCTTTCAAAACTTCTCTTTGGCTGCATTGGAGAAAATGAACTCGGGGGTGGGGGGAGGATTAGAAGCAAAATGGTTAATTTGGAGCTTGCTGAACTTGCTGCAGGTTTCCAGGGGACAGATGAGGTGGCATAGACTAATAGTAGAGATGATAAGCAGGTGGATCAGGGATACGTATTTCTATGTTGAGAAAATAAGAATTTCTGATGGAATCACCATGGAGTATAGAGAAAAGTTGTCAAGAAATGTGTGGCATTGCCATATAGTGGTTAAGGAAGTATTGGGATGGTTAGAAGACCAACTTAAGTGTTGTCTTTTGGCCATGTTGAGTTGAGGGTGCCTGTTTTAAATCAGAGTGGATTTATCAAGAAGGCAGCTTGGGTGTTCAGAGAAATTATCTAAATAAAAAATAAATATTTAAGACTTATTCACATATAAATGTGATTGAAATCACATGATTGATAAACACTTGGTGAGGGGACAGTGATACAGGAACAACACAACATTTAGAGTCTTGATATAGGAAGAAAAATCAACAAGGGAGATTGAGAAGCTGCCAGTGACATAGGAGAAAAACTATGATGTCATAGAAGTCTAATGAGGAGAGTGTTTCAGGTAGAAAAGAAGGTGAAATGCTGCTGAGAATTTGGTAAAATGAAGATAAAATGGGTATAGATACAAACTATTTTACTGTAGTAGAAAGGATAAAATTATTGGAGTGTTTTGAGGTGGTAATGGCAAACATAGATGTGAAACAGGTATATTTGAAGAAGTATTGCTGGGAAAAAATGTAAAATAATGGTGTAGTAGATGGTGGAAGTAGGCAAAGGAAGATTTTTCTTTAAGATTAAATAGAGTAAACCGGTTTATAGCCTAATGGGAATGATTCAATAAATGGTAGGAACTGAAAAGGCAGGAAAGAAAAATAAAAGTATAACAACTACAACCTTAAGAAGACAAAATTGGTGGGGACCCAAAGCTCCAGTGACAGAGCTGCCAATTAAAACCCCTTCAGTATTTCAATGGCAAGTATAGAATATTTAAGTATAGATATAGGCAGGATGGTAAAATTGATAAAGGGAAGATTTTTTTCCCTAGTAGCAGTTAGTATATGTGAAATATGTAATAAAGTCATCATAGAAGAATGAAGAGTATGTAGAGGATGCTGCAGAGAGAAAGTTTGAAATCATTTCAGAAAAAGTGATATTACTAAAGAACTATAAAGAGATTGTTTAGAAGTTTTGAGTGTTTTTGAGGTTTATAGTCTTAATATTTAAGAAAGTTCATTCAGCACATTTATGTAATTTTCTTTAGCTACGTTCAGCTTCTCAGCTCTGGTAGAGGAACACACAAAAATTTAGTTATAGCAAGGCCTGTGGTTTTGCAATAAGAGTAAAAGACGTAAACATCTTTTGATGATAGACAATCTGATGGTGACTAAAATGGACAAGGCCGTCAAGCATCATGGGACTGGTTGTAGCTAGTAGGCCTTCCAAAGTCTTGCTACTACAAATAAGATTCAAATAGTCCCAATATTTTCTGCTAAATGAAAAGGGCTGATGATATATCTTTTAGTTTGGCATGAGAGAATTTGTTTTCCTTTAATATCAATGCTTATTATAATTCCTCTTCTTCTTATCCATCCTTACTGTAAAGATACTTACAATCCTGCCTCATAGCCTCACATACACAGAGAGAAGACAAGCTAAATGTAATGCTTAGTTTAGGTCAACCAGATTTAAAAAGCTGTGAAATATTCAGCTTTGTTAGAGAAGACTGCCTTTGATTAATTATAAAATTGTGTGAGACCCAAAACAACATATTTTAAAACATATATGCATATTTTTGTTTATTTTCCATTTTGTGTGAAAATCCCTTCCATACATTGTTTATGAGAAACAATTAAAAAATTCATTCTAAAATTTCTATCTTAATATTTGTCTAAATGTTCTTTATTGTTTTGCTTAGAACCACAGGTAAAATTTAAACATTGTTAGAGGCAGTAATAAAAGAGCATAACTAAAATCCATTTTAGTTACCAATGAGAAACCTCTAATAAACGTTAAAATTCAATGTCATGGTAGAAAGGTTACCATTGTTTATTACATGAAGTTAAGAGCTTTAATTTACTAATGGTGTAATTTTCTTGCTAATTCATTTTTTACTTAATAGCACATAATTGTTTGAATAACATTTGCTGCGTCCTCAAAAAAGAAAAAGCATTGTGAAGGGGCATATTCAACTCCAACTAAAAAAAATTTAGTTAATGATACAGAAATTTGAAAATAACATTAATGTATTCAATTCTGGTGCCTCCCGCCCACCTTTTTGAAACATTAATATGTGTGTAGTGGATGGTCCAGTAAGAACATCATTATAAATACTCTCTAATCATGAAATGAATTATTTTAGAGTGATTAGTTAGGCAAATACACTCTACTATGAGGAACAAATATATTAAAAGGTATATCAAAATGATTCATCAATTATGATAGTGAAAAAGTATTCAATGTCTTGTGATTTAATAATCTTTATAAATACAAATTAGAAAGCACATAAAAATAGTGAAGTCGTCACATCTACATAATGCCACTATTTTCCTTCCAAGAAAGCATGACTTAGCTATATGATAAATTCCAGGAAAAGGATGTCTATTGTCAAATGCACCACCTTCACTCTCCCATTGAATACAACGTATAACTTTCTATTCTTTGATGTATTTTATTCATTTAGGTAATTATTGAGCGTACAGCATGTATTTGAGATTACAAACTGCAATTAGCTCTAAAGGCAAAGGCAAGGTTGAAATGAGAGATTATCACCGGAGGATCTAACCTAGATTTGGCACTAAGAGAGAGCTTCTTTGAAGAAGTGAAATTCGCTTCAAGATCTGAAGGATATCGAACAATTATCCAGAAAAGAATATGGGAAAATAACATTCTGTATATAAAGAGAATGTGCAAAAGATGACAATCGGTTAATCTACAGGCGTGAGCTCTGAAGAGAGTCTGATTTTCATCAAATTAAAATAAAAAAAATACAATCTAGATTTCCTAATATGTCATAAAAAATACTAATCAATGACTGGGTGATTCTGAAAAATGGTAATCTGATGACTGACAAATACTTCAAAACTGCATTTAAGTGCTATCAAACATTTTAAAGCATTTCTACCTTTCTAAATAAGATATAAACCCAACATTCTCTATTCTGCTGATGTGAAATTTTAATTATACCTACAGAAAAATATTTCAAGATGAAAGATTAAAGTGCCCCTCCTTTCATTTCTGTGGCCTATTTTCTTTTACCATTCACACATACATATAAATATAGGCACTTTTTATGTACCTATAGTTCTATAACCAGTTAACAACTAATATGTACTTTGGCTTTTATTTTCATTTGCTTGGTTAAGTAGGTGCTAGTAAACCATAGCATATATTTTTGATTTAAAAAATACCATTAATTCAACCAAAACGGACTACCCACAATCTGATCTGATTCATTAGTGTCTTCATCCCTTGACTTGTCAGGGGGCCAACATTCCTTTCATACATGCTCCTGCCAGTCTTACCAGTTACATGAGGAAGTCCATGAACCTAACTGATTTATTTAATTTACACTTTTCCATTATTGCAAAACTGAAGTGATTTTCTAAATGATCTCTAATGGCCTGAAAGAACTAATTCAACTTTCCAAAGTGCCTAACTTTTACTGAGGAACAATCCATGTAAGACTGGATTGCCAGTACATCTAGCTGTCATTATTACACCAAAAAAATCATTGATCCTAAAAATATAGAGTACAAAAGCATCTTTCTCACTTGAAGATTAAATCATAATACAAACACCACTCAGACCCATCATATTCTTTAGATATACTCTTAAGCATTTATGTTCTTTCTACATAAAGTTATATAAACATAAAAATAATAAAGTATTTTTATTCTACACAAAATTAGTATTCTCCAAACTTTTCCATTTATACAAGTTTAAGGTAATGGACATATGTAAAATTTTCAGTGCAGCAAATAAAACCTTTCATCCAGGTAAAATTAAATGATACAAATAGCAAATTTGCAATTTAGTTTCCAAATCCTATTTTTGCCCATAAAATTATATGCCCTGATATAAAATATGTAGATAATACTTCATTTCTTTGCTTTCGGTTTCTCTGTATAAATTATTTTAGGATGTTTTATCATAGAACATAAGTTATAAGCTTCAGAAATGATATAATTTAGTAACCCGTGTTAACAAACTTGGATGCTAAGGAATTACTTTTATTCTTTTTATGGTGAGAGATGCAGCTACGATAGCATAATGTGGTAACAACTAAGAGAGTTTTATGCTCTTATTGTAGTTAAAAACCACTCTTGATTCTCTAACATTTTGACATAAAACTTCCTTATATTAGCAAGTTTAATGTCATGGAACATATTTTTCTAATAGTCAATAAAGTGAATGTGATGGTTAATTGTGTGTCAACTTGATTGGGTTAAGGGATAGCCAGATAACTGGTAAAACATTATTTTGGGGTGTGTCTGTGAGAATGTTTCCAGGAGATATTAGCATTTGAATCAGTAGAGTGAGTAAAGAAGATCCCTCCCCCCCACCACCACCGGTGCGGGCAAGCATCACTCTATCTATGGAGGGCTGAACAGAACACAAAGGCAAAGGGAAGGTGAATTCTCTCTCTCTTCTTAGCTGGGACATCCATCTGCTCCTGCCCTTGGATAGCAAAGCTCCCAGTTCTTGGGTCTTTGGACCCCAGAACTTACATCAGTGGTCCTCCTAGTTCTCAGGCCATCTTCCTAGGACTGAGAATCACACCATTCTTGGCTCCCCTGGTTTTCAGGCTTTTAGGCTCAGACCAAATTACACTATTGATTAGCTTTTCTGATTCTCTGGCATGCACATGGCATATCATGGGACATTTGATTCCCCGTAATCTCATGAGCTATTTCCCATAATAAATCCCCTCTTATATATCTATATCTATCTATCTATCTATCTATCTATCTATCTATCTATCTATATCCTGTTATTAGGTCATTGAATATGAAATGTCCCTTTTCAATCAAAAGTTTATTTTATTATATCTCAAACAAGAAGCAGTACAATTAATCAAAGTATGTGCCTAAACTGTTCAAACAGTTTTGCCATCTTAGCAGTAGCTTGTATATGCCAGCAGCAAAGAACCTGGGGAGTGAGTAGTGATTAAATCACAAAAGGCATTTTCTACAGCTTGTTGAGAATTGAATATTTTTCTTTGCAAGAAGTGGTCCAAAGCCTGGAAGAAGTGGTAGTCGGCTGGTGCAAGGTCTGGTGCATACAGTGGATGACAGAGAATTTCCAAGTCCAGCCTCTGTAATTTTAGCAGTGTTGTTTGTATGACATGTGGTCTTGCAAGAGGATTGGCCTGTCTCTATTGACCAATCTTGGCTGCTTAATTTGCAAGCATCCTCATCATTTCATCTGGTTGGTTGCAGTAGACATCCACTGTAATCGATTGACCAGGTTTCATGAAGTTGTGGTAGACAATACCAGCACTGGACCACCAAACAGACACCATAAGCATTTTATTGATGAATATTTGGTTTTGGACTGTGTTTTGGCACTTCATCTTTATCCAAGTATTGTGCTGAATGCTTGCAATTGTCAAAAAGAATCCATTTTTCTTCACACATAACAATACGGTGTAGAAATGGTTTGCCTTTATGTTGTGACAGCAAAGAAAGGCAAGCTTTGAGATGATCTCTCTTCTGACGCTCATTTAATTCATGCGGCACCCATCTATCCAGCTTCTTTACCTTGCCCATTTGTTTCAAATGGTCCAATATTGTTGGAATAGTAATGTCAAACCTTGCTGCTAATTCATGTGTAGGTTGAAATGGATTTGCTTCCACTACAGGTTTCAGCTGATCATTATCCACCTTGGTCTCAGGTCATCCACATGGCTCATATTCAAGATTAAAATCACCAGAATGGAACTTCTCAAACCATTGATGTACTGTGTGTTCGTTAGCCACATGCTTCCCAAACACTTCGGTGATATTTCGAGCTGTCTGTGCTGCACTGGATCCACAACGGAACTCATATTCAAAAATAACATGAATTTTTGACTTACCCATGATTTCACAAAAATTGCTTTAAAAAATTTGAAAGATAATCACAAGCCAACATATGCATTTGAAAGAATGAGAATTTACCTTCACAATAAAAAAAAACCAAGAAATGTTAAAGTGGAATGTCGGAAATATCAACTGTCAAATTTAGTACTTAAGGAAATCGGACATTCCATACTTAATAACCTGAGAGTTATTTTTTTCTGGAGAGCTCTAATACACTAAATTAAGCTTAGTTGTAATTTTTATAAGAGAATCATTGTAGAGATGATTGGTTTGGGTTTTGGTCGAAGCACATAATAAATTAATTGTATCATGGTAAGATGAATATGAAAAGTTGACAGTTAAAAGTTTTATTTCATATTTCCCATATTTAATTTTGATACCCAACCTAATTCCAAAATACCCTTTCAACAACTTATTTTAAAAAACACACAACCAGCAATCAACACTTATGTGCACATACGGAAGTAAAACTCAGTGGAAACCAAGTAAGTGGAAGGGTGGAGGAGCGGATGAGTAAATTCACACCTAACAGGTACACACTATTTGGGTGAGGGGCACACTTATAACTTTGACTAAAACTGTACAAGAGCGAGTTATGTAACCAAAACTTGTGTACCCCTATAATATTCTGAAATCTTAAAAAATCCACACAAATTCACCCACTAATTATCCCAAGAAAACTATAAGGTCATCAAAATGCAAAACAAAGAAAACATTCAAAGACTGAAATCCGTGTATGTGTAGGTAGATTTAAGGAGAAAGAGTACAATTATATCAGAAGCACAAATTTACGAGGGTTTGATCCAATTATACATGAACTTTAAATTCTCGGCGTCCTGGGTATCAACAGCAGAAGGAAAAATGTTGTACTCTGCCCATGATCACCATATCATCAAAATACATACAATTCCTGAAATCTTAGACACAATGCCCTACTTTAAGTGTTAGAAATTTGAGAAAAACAAAAATCCAAAACCAAAGTATCTTATCCATATGACTTTGGTTACTTAGAAAGCTGCATCAATGACCAAGATGTTTGCTGGCCTTTTTGAGTGCTAATCGTGTATCAGAAATTACTCTAAGCATTTAGTTCTCTCACCAACACTGAATTAAATATAATTATTATCCCATTTACTAATGTTCTATATACCTGAACAAGTCTTAGCCAGTAGTAGGATGCGTTAAATGAGACTTTAAAGAGACTGAATAACTGACTCAGGGTCATATAGCTGATAAATATTTAACTGGGATGTGAAAATTGATCTTTTGACTATAGAATCAATATGTTGCACAATTAACAAGAAATATCTGCAGCTGTCAAGCATAAGCTACTTAACCCTTTGGTGATTTTAACTCCTGGTAATATATAAAGACATTACCCATTCCACATGTTGGCTATTGTTATTTAACCAAAATTTAACTTCATCCATAGTTTCTATAAATTACAGCTAGACTTTACTACCTATATCTACATAGTTTCATAGCTAGACTCACTGGTTTAAATACATTCTATTTAATTAGATATTTTAATACATTATTTTTAAGTAAAGTGTTTGGATCCAGAGCAAGTAACCAGTTCCCCACCTGTGTTTATATGTATATCTTATTATTAAAAAATTCTCTGGGAAGTTGGATGAATATTTTCTTTGTTAGAAGGCACAAATCATTCATTTATTCATTTATTTCCTAATTTTTCCATTTCGGATCATTTGTTTAAGCACCCATTGCATGCTAGATTCTATGTAATGTATTAGGGAAGTAGAGGTAAATAAAAATATATCATTTTGCTTTCTTGGACTTTTAGATTAATAGAAGTAATAAGCATGAAATAATGCCTATAATATAAAATTGCAAACTGTAATAAATGTTATGAAGGAAAGACAATAAATGCAATGAGTGAATTTCCTAAATGACGGGTTGTGTGGCAGCAGTTTCCCAGTAAAGGGCTGGAGATGGAAAGAACACAAGGCGAAGTAACTGTATGTGCAAAACCCTGAGATAAGTGAGTAGAAAGTGTGTTAGGTGAGGAAATAAGGCCAGTTTCATTAGACAACAAGGGGCAGGTGCTAATTGATGCTAGAGGCAGGTGATACACACACAATTTAGGGAATTTTCAACTATGTCAGTTTTTGTCCCACAAGGGTGGCATTTTTGCAGGAGAGTGGTGTGATCAGAGGGCATATGTAAGCAACACTTCTGGTTGCAGAATAGAGAAAAGAATACAGGTGGTGCACAATTGGTGTGGGAAACCAGTTACAAGACGACAGCCGTCGTGCATGTGAGAGATGACCGTGGTTTGGACTTGAATGCTAGTTGAAGAAATGCTAAGGAGTGAATAAATTTGAGACATATTGCAGGAAATAAAATGAATAGAATTTTGTATTAGATTTTATTTGGCAGTTGAAAGAAATGTAATTTTGAAAGATGGATCTAGGTTTCTGTCTTGTATATTTGATACTTCTAGAGGAGGAACAGGTACGAGATGAGTGTAGGATAAACAGGGGAAGCTTATAAATTTAATTTTATACACAATAAGTTCTGGGTGCTTTTGCCATAAATATGTGATTAATTTGCATAAAGATGATAATATAAAATATGGATGTGAGTGAGAGCATTTCAACAGTGAAAAGAAAAAAGAATGATCCTTACTACCTCACCTTGAGAAACTGCACCATAAAAAGAAATGGTGGAAAACACTAAATTGACGAATACAATGGGGAGGTATGACAGTGAGGCAAAACTTTTCACAAACAACAAAGAAACATAAAACACCAAACAAAACAAAACCACAGCAAAAACAAACATGGTACTGCAGCTTTGCAGAAACAAAATTAAAGAAAATTGCTAAAAAGAAAAGGTGATCAACAGACTAGAATAACATTTTGAGGTCATGCAAGTTAATAGTGGGAAAAAAATCTCAAATGCATTTAGAAACATGGAGGTGTTGAAAGCTATTAATGAAGCAATCTCCTGTGGTCTGAATGTATGTGTCTGCCTAAAATTCATATGCTGAAATCATAACCCCCAAGATGATGGTATTAAGAGATAGGGCCTATTGGGAGGTGATTAAGTCATGAGAGCACAGCTCTCATCAATGGGATTAGCACCTTTATAAAATAAGCCAAAGGGAGCTCATCCATCCCTTACACAACGTGAGGACACAGCAAGAAGGTGCCATTATATGAACCAGGAAGTGAGTCCACACCAGATACTAAATCTCTCAGTGCTTGATCTTGAACGTCCCAGCCTCCAGAACTTTGAAAAGAAATGTCTATTGTTTATAAGCTACCTAGTTTATAGCATTTTGTTAGAGCTGCCCAAACAGATTAAGACACAATCAAAAATTCTTTTGGTAGTGTGATAGTTTTGTATGTCAACTTGGTTAGACTATAATACCTAGCTATTTAATGAGACATTAATTTATTTGTCACTGTAAAGGTATTATGCAGATGCAATTAATATTACTATCAGCTGACTTTAAGCAGAGGACATCATTCTCAATAACGTGGGTGAACCTCATCGAATTAGTTTAAAGCAAACACTTACATTTCCTCGAGGAAAGTCTGCCTCAATACTGCATCATCAATCCTTGCCCTATAGTTGCATGCTTATTGGTCTGACTGGTCTGTCTTACAAACTTTGGACTTACCAGCCTTTTCTCTCTCTCTCTCTCTCTCTCTCTCTCTCGCCTTACATAGTGGAAGTTTTGTTTAATTACATACCACACACACGCCTGAGATCCCATGAGATTATAATGGAGCTGAAAAATTCCTATCACCCAGTGACATTATATCTGTCCTAAAGTTGTAGCACAACGCATCACTTGTTTGTGGTGATGCTGGTGTAAACAAACCTACTGCACTGACAGTACTATAAAAGTATAGGGCATACAATTGGATACAGTACACACATCTTGATAATTATAATAAGCAACTATGTTATTGGTTTATGTATTTTGTATGTTATACTTTTTATCATTATTTTACAGTGTACTCTTTCTACTTATAAAAACAAAGTTAATTTTAAAACAGCCTCCGACAGATCCTTCAGAAGATATTTCAGAAGCCATTATTTTTTGGGAGATGATAGCCCCATGCCAGTTATTGCCCCTGAAGACTTTCCAGTGGTACAAAATGTGGAGGTAGAAGACAGTGATATTGATGATTCTGACCCTGTGTAGACTTAGGTTACTGTGTGTATTTGTGTCTTGGTTTTTAACAAAAAGTTTAAAAAGTAAAAAAAAAAAATAAACAAATATTTTAAATAGGAAAAAGCTTATAGAATAAAAATATAAAGGAAGAAAATATTTTTGTACAGCTGTATAATGTGTGTGTGTTTTAAACTAAGTGTTATTAAAAAGAGTCAAAAAGTTTAAAAAATTTAAAAAGTTGTAAAGTAAAACGACAGTAAGGTAAGGTTAAATTATTATTTGAAAATGGAATTTTTGATAAATTTGGTGTAGCCTAAGTGTACAATGTTTATGAAGCCTGCAGGAGTGTACAGTAATAAGGCCTTCGCATCCACTCACTGATTTACTCAGATCATCTTCCAGTCTTGCAAGCTCCATTCATGGTAAGTGTCCTACACAGGTATATAGTTTTTATCTTTTATACCATATTTTACTGTACCCTTTCTGTGTTTAGATACACAAATACTTACCACTGTGTTACAATCCCCTACAGTCTTCAATTCAATAGCATTCTGTACAAGTTTGTTGCCCAGGAGCAATATGCTACACCATATAACCTAGGTATGTTATAGGCTATACTATTTAGGTTTGTGTAAGTACACTCTATGATTTTTGCACAATGACAAAAATCACTTAAGGATGCATGGTTCAGAATGTATCTCCGTAGTTAAGCAATACATGACTATCCTGACTGATCCAAATACTTTGAGTGGAATCTAGATTGGAGTGAGAGAAAGATCAAATAGGAGGTAAAAAATGGAGATACGAATTTTCAAAATGTAGACAACTCTTTTGGGAATTTGGCTCTGAAGGAGAGGAGAAGCTGGCCACCAGCTGGAGGGAAAATTGAATTAAACGCTAATTGAAAGACTGCAGTAGAAAGGGAAAGGTTGAATACATATAACAAAAATAATTGATACTTTCTGATGCAAAAATGTTAGCTGGGTGAAAAAAATGAAGGAATAGTTGCATGTACAGCACAACAGTAGTTATTGCTCTTAAATGATGATTATAAAAATTCAAATCTGTTATCTAATTATAACTAGAATATGTGCATATCCAGTCTTAGGGTTGTTTAAATTTTAAATTTTCTTTTTGAGGTAGTCTTAGAAGATAACTACTGAACATGAACACGTGCCATGTTAGGAAGAAGCTGTAACAGGTCTGAGAAGAATGGAGAAATGGTAAAATAGAAATTTAGGTTAGATTTCAAGCATAGGTATGACAATGTATGTATTTTCCCCTTTTTCTCATGAAAATCATTTAAAGCAAAAACAACAATAACCCTAAGAAGAAGCAACTTAGAAATTCATTTTTACATGAAATAGGAGGCAAATATAATTCACAGACTCCAAATTACGTATAAATTATACCACAATATTTATGATTGGGCAAAAACTATGTCAGCAAATAGGAAGAGAAGTGTAAATCATGACAGTAAGGACAAGTGGGCATTACTTCAGAAAATTATGAAACCCCCCTTTACAAATTATTTAATAATAAAGCGATGCAAGGCGAGAACTGTGGTAAGGGCCTAAACTTTCCAAAGGCACAGACATAGCTAAAAATACTGATAATAACCAGCCACTGTCCCCTAGTTGGCTTTCCTATAATTGTTACTCAGGAGTCACATATCTGATGGACATAAAGATTCTTAACTTTCTCCATCAATAACATCACCCTTGTGAAATCTATAGCTAGTTTTTGAGATATCTCCTAGGCCCTGCATTCCAATGGAACACCTGACCCACCCAGACCAGTGGCCCATAGTGAGGAACTGACTCAACTAGTATTGTGACCCCTACCCTAGAACCGACTCAGCAAAGAAGACAATTTCTACACCCCTCTGGTCCTGCCCTGAGCCCAGCCAATTAGCAGACCCAATTGCCTAGCCTTTTGCCTGCCAAACTATCTTTAAAAACTCTTTCTCCCAAATTTTTGGTGGGATGGATTTGAGAAATTCCTCCCATCTCCTTGCATGTGATATTAGACACTTTCTTTGCTGTAACACCTGCTGTCTCAGTGTATTGGCTTCCTCTTGAGCAGTGGGCAATAAACCTGGTTGGGCAGCAACAATTACAAGAAACATATATTTTCTAAATATCCCTTGTTTTCAACAAGAAATGTGGGAACTGGGGGGAATAAAAAGGCAGAGGATGCTCTTCTGCAAGTGATTTGGCTCAGGACTTGGTGCTGCACAGTGAATCACAAACGATTCATTCAGTCTGTCTCTATAGCAGCAGAGGTGAAGAGAGTCTTTAGCATATAGAAACTTCCCTGCCTAGTAGATCACTGGACCACTTCTCGTATAAAGAAAATGAATAACAATGGCTAGACCAGGCATATTTAAAATATCTAGTGTTTAATAATATAATAAAGGAAATGACATACTATAATTTTAGAGAAATGTAAGTAAACCAAAAAGAAGACAAAGAATATAGAAACCTACCAACAGACAAGGTGACCAGAAAAAAATGCTACCACAGAGAAAATAAAAATCTTGGCCATATATTTTCCCATGAATTAAGATTTTAGTAAATCAATCACTTTGATAAAGGAAGACAACAAAACAGAAATGAAAATAAAAAGTAAGAAGATAATAAAGACGGAGGAGGCAAATGGGAATACAGGCAGAATTGAAGGGAAATACAGGAAAAATTCACTTCCGCATACAGCAATAAAGACAAACTGGGAAGAAGCACAAGTAATAAGACCCTGGAGAAAACACAGTAGACACAGAGAGAGAGAAAAAGAGAAAATCAAGCACAAGGAAATGGAAATAAAATAAAAGTTAAATAATATAAGAGAATAAATGATAGATTTAGAAGGCAGGCAAAAGCATATGGCATATTTGTAATTGGAGTCAATAAAGAAATAAGCCAAAACAAGAAATAGAATATAATTTTAAAAATATATAATATTAATACTAATGTACAATTAAAAAGAACTAATATACCAGAAGACCATTTGGCTAAAAAAGGAAATCACATTTCTTTGAGGGAGAAATTCAATTGCGGTTCGTACTTTTTCCACAACATACAGTGTTAAAAGAAGGTGAAACAATACCTAGAAGAGATGGTATCATCAGATATTTTATATTCACCCAAACCTTCACCAAATATTTTTGAGATAGAGAGGGGGAGAGAGAGAAAAATCTCAAAATATGACAACAGATTTTATTAATGAGGCTTTGAGAAAACCGGCACTCACATTGCTGGTGTGATTACTATCTGATAAAAAACTTATAAAGAGTTTCTTGCTAATGTCAATCAAGTCAAAAACACATATACTTTGGTGGAACAATTTTACATCTAGGAATTTATGCTTATGACATTCATATGTAAAATGACATATTTTAAAGTTTATTCAGTCCATTGTTTGTATTACCTTAAGATTGGAAACAACATAGATATATAAATTCTTTATATCAACATAGTGATATAAGTATATGAGGAAATTTTTTATATGCTGGTATAGAAAGATCTCCAAAATAAATAATTAAATTTAAAAAATAGAACAGCTTGGATGTTACACAGTCATTCCTTGATATCCATGGGAGATTTGTTCCAGGACCCAAGAAATACCAAAATTCAGGGATGCTTAAATTCTTTATAAAAAATGGCTAAATATTTGTATAAAACCTATGAACATTCTCTCATGTACTTTAAATTATCTCTAGATTACTTGTAACACCTAATACAATGTAAATGCTATGCAATAGTCGTTGTATTATTTAGGGAATAATGACATAGGAATAAATGCTGTACATATTCAGTACAAACTCAACCAATCATTTTTTTTATTTTCCAAATATATTCCATCCCTGGTTGAATCCAGGGATGCAGAACCCACAAATACAGAGGTATTGATGAAAACAAAATATTAGAAAAATAAGGTATTTGTTTTTGCTTTCACATGTATTAATACATTATAGATTCTATACACATAGAAATCACAGACAGTAGTTAGTCTGAGGGCAAGGTGTGGGGAAATGGAAGATGGAAAAGACTTTTCACTTTGTCTCTTTTATGGTACTTTTTGGTTTTGAATCACTGGAATGCATTATATTCAAAAAGGAAAGCAAATAAATTTAATGTTAAAAAAGAAGGAACAAATATAATAGATGACTACCTGAACAAACATTCTTAGGTTCACAAACTAATTCCTTCCTAAAAAGCTTTTGTGAAGTCAACTTAGAAAAATGCCACATGCATAGCATAATTTTCAATAACATTCCTTATATTAGGGGAAATAAAGAAACACAAACAAAGTCCCGTGATCCTGTTCAGCTATGTGGCTGTGACATGAAACAAAGTAATGTCACTAGCGCTTCTGAAACTAAAACCAGAATATGTGACAATCCTATTGAATTATTTAGTAAAAAACAAAAGTAACAAAAAACACAATTACCATTATCATTAGTCACCATTTAAGATTTAAATGATTTAAGGACCTGTTGAAGTCATTGCTGTTTATGTGTCAAAGCTGTTCCATTTCTGTCATCCTTGGAATACTGAGATTTCTTAGATGATCTATATCATTTTAAAACTATTGAATATATTTTAGGGTAGGGTGTTCGGAGATAGACGCAAATCACACAAAGTTCCCCATTGAAGAAAGAGGAGTTAGCCACGCCTGCAAATCACTGCAGAACACATTCACAAGACCCTAAAGAAAAAAAAAATCAATATTGAACTGTCATTCTCTAATGCATTTGTAGTTACTATCTTTTCTAAAATAACAACTATTTTAACTAGCAAAGTGGTAACATTCTCTGAGTCTACTCTTGTATTACTGAATGAGAGCACAGAAATACCAAATTGCCTCCTTAGTCAATTTTATAGACAGAAACAACTATGTTTCTTTCATTGTTTTGACCAGGCTATATAACGAAAATATTACCCCTGGACAGTTCTGAAAGTGAAATTTCTAGTGATTCTGTTGTTATCTAGCCACTGTAGGCAGAAGTATGGTGTTTGGGTAATACAATACCACCATCATCTTGGATCCTGGTTATTACTTTGACATAGGAAATTAAAGTGTAGGAAAAGTCTAATGGAAAATAAAATTAATATTACTATTAGTAGAATAGATACATGATCATTAGATACCTTAAAATGATGAAATACCTTGCCTGCTTAAAAATATAATTCATTTTAATAAGTTACAGTGTTTGTTCATAAATAGGCTATTTCAAAATCCATTTTGCATTTGATTTTTAAAATATTATTTTTTTCATAATCACTTTTGCCATGCATCTGCAGTGCAATTAATTATCTAGTACATGAAAATGTTCTTTTGAAACACATCTGTAATGTCAAATCACGAGTTTTGTCTTTTTCTAGTTTTTATCTTAACTCATTTTTTAATTACTATCTATTGTGATTCTACATTCTTCATCCAAATACGTGATAATTAACTGGGATGAGGCTATGCACAGTGTAAATTGCTGTCAGATAGAATCCCAAGTTGCAGTCCATGTTATAAACCAAAGTAAATCATGCTTTCTAAATTAATGTATCTTAAGTTTACAATGGTGACAATATAAAAACCAAAGCAGCCATTTAGATAAAAGAAAACTCCAAAGCATTTTATTGAATAGGAGAAGTTAAATGAAAATTGAAACAACAGATTAATGAGTTTGCAGTTCTTTATGACTGCTCAATGCTTCTGCTTTTAAATTAACTCTCTAATTATCCTATTTATAAATCTGTTTCTGTGATATATACTTTTTCTAGTATATTCAATATCTAATTACACTTTTTGTTAATGGAAGTGTTTTTTATAAGATATGTTAAAACATATCTCTTTTCTAGAAATATAGTTAATTATAACAGTTGTGCAAGAAGTGCCTATCCTATTAAAATTGATGGATCCTAACATTCTCCAAATAAAGAAAAAAAGTACAATGTATTAGAACACAGCAACATATATTGGATCATTAAAATAAATAACCCACATAAACAATTGCAATGTGAAAATTTTAATAGTCACATCAAATATTTTCCACTTACTGGCACTTCCTGAGAATCTCTTCAACAGGCTCACCAGAGAAATATAAAAGGCATATATATAATGTCCCCTTGAAAAGGGAGTAGTTTTTAAAAACATAATTTATAAATGATTTTGTCATTTTCTTTTCTCCTTTAAAATCCTTTAAGGATTTCGCTGCTAATAGAAGAGAAGACAAGTAAAACTCATCAAAATTGTGAAAGACAAAATATCCAGTAGTATTGCTTCTAGTAGAAAATTACCTAAAATAACAACAACAAAAAGCCTATGGCTCCAAAAGCTCTCTATAAAATGCAGATGGGGGTACCTAGCATCCACTCCCTCTTGTTTCTCTCTTTATAATTTTAAAAGTCTGTGTTTATGAATAACCTAAACAGAAAAGTAAAGCCTACATCTTGGGTAGTGAAATTATAGGGCACAAAGGCATCCAACATGATCCTTTCTTTTCTTTTATTTTTTAACAGGAAAAATGGCATACGATTTTATTAATGTGCATAGGAGAGAACCACAGAGTGATTACTGCAACCCCCCTCACCCCTGTGTGGTTCAGAAGCTTATACACCATCCTGAGGTCACAGAAAGAATGGAGGCTGGGAACACTTAGATGTGATGTTATAATCTTATTCCCAACAGTCCTTTACAGAAAACCGCCTTTCTATTAATTTTAACACAATCCTTTAGAACAGTTGTTTTCAATGGCAGGTCATTTTATCCCCCACAAGGAACATTTGGAATGTCTAGAAGTGTTTTTTATTATCACTATTTTGGGTTGGGTGGATTGACAAAGACTCCCTTCTTGAGCAAACTTTATTTAGGTTTTTCTGAGCCTTCACAATGAGTCCTTGACCTTGGCCTTCTATGTCCTTGGCTCAATTTTAGGAAAGAATCCTGCTAAGTCAGTTCAGTGAAAATCCTGTCACCCCCATCCCTGATGTCTGATTAAATTCCTTCATATCTAAGTGTTGGCCTGCCTTTAACAATAATCCTGTTAAGTCACTTTGGCAAAAATCCCACCACCTTTGATATCTAATCAATTTCCTCTTAGTCATATTCTATTCATTGACACCCCCTTCCACTCTGGTCTTTGGCTATGAGTCTGCGGCTGTCTTTGGAGTATCAGGAATTGAATTCAATCTCTCCCCTCTATTGCAATAGTCTTGGCCTCAATTGCAATATCCTTAAATAAAGGCTTACTTGCTGTAATTAACAAGATCTAGTGCATTTTTAGATAAAAAATTGTTTCAATAATTTTGCTTTAACATGATACTATTGGCATCTAGTGGGTAGAGGCCAAGAATGCTGCTAAGCATCTTACAATGCACACAACAGCCCTGCTCAACAAAGAATTATCCAGCCCAAATTGTCAGTAGTGCTGTGGTTGAAAATCCCTATCCTAGAGGCTTATGAGAATGGCTGACATATATGTGGCCAAAGGTGGTTTTCTACCTGTACCTGTAGAAAAAGAATAAGCCAATTTGAATGTAGTTTGCACTTTCTTTTTTGAGACTTGTTTGTATTTAGGGACAGAATTTGGGAAATTTGTGGGGAGGGAAGCTGCTGGACCTAGCCAATCTAGCATAGTGATTGAGCTTTCAGAATAAATGGATATACATCTCAACATTAGCCAAGGGATGTTTAAAATCTGACAGTTGAGATCCTATACTGGCTGGCAAAATACAGACTTGTAAGAATATCCATGCAGCTCTGGGCAAGTGGCCCTGCATGGTCAGACTTAAAAGTGTGATGGCATTTGGCACCAGAAACAATAACGCTGGACTGCTCACACTGAGTTCCCTCTAAGCCAAGCACTAGAATTATCATCTTAGTACTGAAGAAGCCCTTAGGATGCTATGTGCATAAATGCTACAACAGCACAGAGAGAAAGATTAGTAGTCACAGAAAGCTTAACAGAAGAGGACGGAAGAGATGGAAATGAATAATATATCTAAAATCTTACTTAGCACATTTCTAGAATAATAAAAGTCCTTGAAAAAGGAGCAGCTATCACTCTTATCTGTTACCTGTTTCTCTTTGATAGACGGTCAAATGCTATGAAAAGTTACTGAGATGAGAAGGGAAAGGAAATGCCAAGTTACAACGACTAATTTGAGGCAATGGCATGAAGATAGACAGAATGTTCATCAAGTTCGGCATAATGCTTATACAGATTGGGTCTAAATTAGTGATGAGAATTATTGGAACTATTAAGCTGTTTTTTTAGACTTTGAAAGGTTATAAACATCATCAAATACCAATTCAAATGTCCCACCCTATGCTTCAATCAAATGGAAATATTACAAGTCTCTAGCTACACACTGGTTCCCTTGGTCCAATTCTATTTGGACATGATGTTCTCCCTTCATGGAACACCTTTCCCTAACCCTTGCCTTAACCAAATTCTCCTGGGGTAGTCATCAGTACCCTTACCCCTGTGATCACCGTCTTCGGCAAGACTGCCCTGGCTACTCCATGCTTTCATGTCAGTAAAGTGTTCTTTTCCTTTCCAGCTCCCTGTACTGATTATGCTTATCACCTTGCTGCGTAATTGTTTGTTTACTTATCTGTGAGGACTTTTCTTTTTCACTAATCTCAGTTTCTGGTACAGCAGCTTTACACCCAAGGGAAGTCAATAAGCATTCCTGACTGACTATCTCTGCTTAAGAGCTTTAGGTAAAATAATTACCTGTTCGTAATTACAAACACACCCACACAAGGCAAATGCTAAAAGACAAGGAAAAAAAAAAAACTTCAATAGTCAAGGCAAAGAATGAAGGCTAAGAAAAACTTTTCTTTAATATTTATTGTCTTCAGAAAAGATCTTTAATTTCCTTGTCTTCTATTATGAAACATGGAATACTTTCTATGAATCATCAAATATCATTATTTATTTAATATAAAATATGGATGCCGCATTTTGGCATAAAGCACTCTGCAATGTGCAAGTGCTTCTGAACCGGACTGTTTGGGTTTAAATCCTGACTTTACCACTTATTAAAAAATTGTCTGACTTTCCTCTTCTAAAACAAAGCAAAACAAAAAAAGAGGAAAAATAAGAATAGTAACTCCTTCGAAAGTCTGTGTTGAACCTTACGTGAACTGATAAATGGAAAGTGCTTGCAAATGTGTTGGGCAAGCACAGGTGTTTAGTGAGCATTCGATGTTGTATTATAACAACATACTTTAGATTAATGCATTTGCTTACCATTTTCAAGACATAAAAACTGTAATACTAAGTGTAATACTGACAACGTGTTCATCTTCTCTGCTTTATGAGACTGAATTAAAAATAATAATAAAGAAAATAAGTGCAGCTCTATGCCAGGGACCTTCCATTTAAATCTTTCCATCCTTCACTCCTCTCTTCTTTTACTTTCCATAAATCACATCCTTTGCCCTTTGATTTCCTTTTTTTTTTTTTTTTTTTTCTTTTCTGGCCATTGGAGGGACTTAAAAAATTTGGAATGGGGAAGAGTGAAGTTGGCTATTATTTTCCAAACTTCCTCCATGTTGTCTCTGGGAGTTAGCAAGTTCACTGAAGGCTGTAGCTTCTCTTGGGGAGTTCTCTACAGAGATGTTTTCTCTGTGTTCTGGTATTTTCTCTTTTCCTTTGCCCATTCTGTTCTTGTATTCGTTTCTTTTGCTGCTGTAACAAATCACCACAAACGTAGTGGCTTTAAATGACACAAATGTGTTATCTTAGAGTCCGTAGATCAGAAGTCTGACACTTATCTCACCAAGCTGAGATCAAGGTGTCTATAGGGTTGCATTGTTTTCTGGAGGCTCTACAGGAGACTGTATTCCTTTGCTTTTTCCAGGTTCTAGAGGCTCATAGCCCCCTTTTGCTATCTTCAAAACCCACAATATTTCATCTTTATGAACATTCTTCCATAGTCACCTCTCTATATATACATAGCTGGGAAAGTTTATCTGTAGTTGAGGACCTATGTGATTATATTGGACCTACCTGGGTAATCAAGGATGCTGTCTACATCTTAAGGTCCTTAAACTAATCACATCTGCAAAGACCATTTGACCATGTAAGGCAAAAATTCTGGGTATTAGGATGTGGGCCTCTTTTGGGCTGCCTTATTCTATTTACCACAATTCTAGAATGGAACACTCTCCCAGCTGTTGCTAGCCCTGAAGTACTGCAACATATCTTGATGTTTCCCTTAACCTTGCCCACAAATATGACCTTGCAAGGCTACTCATAGACAAAGATGAAAATACGTTGGAGAGGGATATCTATGAAAAACAGATTATACAAATCTTTTAGAAGAGTTTGAATTGATATAAAATTTCTTATCTGTATTATTAGTAAGCAGAAACATAAAGGATCTGCAGAATGAGACAACCATGTGAAACAAGCCAATTACTTTTAAAGAATTCCTGAGAAAATCAGGGCATCTAGGCACCAGGGACTGCAGAAAATGAGGATGAGGTGAAGCATTTATAAAACAGGGGTAAACTTCTGTACAATGCATTAACTATAGTTTTAGGAAGAAAAATGGAGGTTTATTTTCTAGAAACATTGAATGGACAATGCTATGAATTTCTGGACACCTAAGAAAGGTAGAGGGTTGCAAGGAAGGGCTAAAAATCTGTCTTCTCAGAGTGTTACCCAGCCAACCAGCCTTACCCTGCTCCTAGAATCCCAGCAGGTAGGACTATAATCCCCAGTGTCAGAGATTGTGGAGTCCATGTTGGAAGTAAAGGAATGTGTCTGTATAAGTGACCTGAACATACTGACGTTATGGGGCTCCTCTAACAAAGTGGTCTTTTCACTAGCCAATCACTAGCAGCAAATCAACTAGGTAATAAACAACACTCTAGCGTACAGAACTTCCGCTGGTCATGTTAGAGGAGGGGGTAGTCACTAATAAGAAGAATAGAGTGCTTTGAAAAAGGCCAGGAAGAGAACAATCACCACAAAATATTTTAGAATTTTTAAAAATTCTAATGTATCTATAAAAGTTTTTAAAACTCACCATAACTCAAAGCCAAATAAATTTCCCAGAAATATAGAGCAAATAGAAACAAGGATGATTTTGAAAAGATACTTTGTAACATCACCCAAGACAATATAAAAACAATCTAATAATAGTTCCAAAGAGTAAAAGAAGGGACAAAGTGTGGTATGGGACTGAGGTTGAGGGGCCAGATCCTTCCTTCCTTTCCAAATTGTTGGCTTCTAGAGTGTGTGCATGGATATTAAGCTCGAGATGGGTTAGTGTTCATTCATGTAAGCAACTTCCATTGGTGGCAGCAGTTTTGTCCACCAAGAGCAATGTAGAAGGAAATGGTGTCCGTTTAAATTGTCTCTTTTGCTTCATGATCTTGTCCATAGTTCCTTTGCTTGTCTTCTAGATTCCTGCATTTCCTCTAATTTGGCTCACCATTGGCAACAATGCAGTGACAAATGGCATGCATTTTTTGAATTGTTTTAATAAATAAAAATTGTTTTCATGATTTTGTAGAATATCTTTAGTGTATTTTTGTTATGTTCTTTTTCCTCAGGGTTAAGGTCATTCTTTCAACAACCGCACTGTTCTATCATTTTTTCCTGTTTTAGTTGGTGAGATAACTTGCCTCCTCTCTTTTAGTGAAAATGTTATTTTTTTCCCTAGAATTTCTTTGTATAAATAACAAACTTCTCAGCTCTGGACGGGCGTGATAAGGCAGTAAGCAAATGCTTGGCGTGTTTAGACTTAAACAGTCTCTCTCTCTCTCACTCTTCCTTTCCCCCCTCCCTCTCCCCCACTATACACACAAAGACACACACACACACACGCACACATATATGCACACATGCACACACACATTTAGCATTTCTTTGTAATTCTTTCCTATAGATATTTAACGCAGAATTTTTTATAACATCAAACAGTGATATAGACATAAAATAAATTTTACTCATCTAGAAAGGTATGTGGAAGTAAAAAGTCCTAGTTCTGTAATATTTATTAAATCTATAAATAACCTAGAAAAGAGGTGTTTTTATTATATACATAAAATATTCAAATAATTTTTTTCAAATTTTTAATTTTTTTGCTAAAACCTATTTTAGAATGTATATAATTGCTGATGAAAATAAATGGAAAATTCAGATATATGTGTTATTCAAGCTACACTAGAAAATGTTACATTTTTTCTAGTCCTAAGGAAAAGCTGCATAGCTTTTTCTGTGCTCTGTGATTGGAACAAACATGAGCTGTGAGTGCATATTATAATCAATCCAATCCCATTAGACTGGGTAAACAAATTAGCCCTAAAATTGCTGAAATTTATCATAGATTCCAATAAATGTTCATGCATTATTTGCTCTGTTCTCCTTAAACATGTGATGCTAAGTCTGTTTTAGGCTTCCATATAGGATTAGCCTTTCCAATCATATTGAAGGCCAGATTGCTTAACTACAGCACACAGTGTCATGCTACAGATAATCCATGCCCTTGATTAATGTTCTTATAATCAATTGCTGTCTGGAAGTGACTCCTTCCCATCACACTCTTCACAAAAAGAGCAGATGGTATTTAAAAGGTTATGGCAAGAGGGCATTACAGAGGTCAAATGGAACATCGATCAAGTGGGCAGAAAAATTGCCTTTTTTCTTCTTCTTTCTTCTTATCGTAATAATCCACAAGGGAATGAAGTGTATGAATTATAGTTTGATCTATAGTTCAAGCACTAAGATATTTTCTTGTTTCAAATTCCTGTGTTGTTTTGGGTAATGAACCTGGAAATTGGATTCCTTGCGTGTCAATAAAAAATTGTACCAATATGAGCATCTCAAACAAATAATTCTTAGACTCAAGGAGAATTTTTCAAAAATTTTAATGCAGTCAGAGGGTTCCAACTTAATAAAAACTTTAATATAGAGTGACTCTTGGATCAATTTTTACAAAGGTAATGGCTTTATTTATAGAAAATTACACCCAAATTTTTATTTTCATATGAAATTAAATGCTGTGCCTAGTGTATAGATTTTTTTCCCTCTCTTCCTGTCCTTTATCACATTAGGGACAGTCTATCATATATTTCAAGGTGATCAATACTCTTTTTAATTTGTATGCTTAGTTCTAATTAGGTAGAATCATGGTAGGGAGGCTGTATTCCCAGGTGTAGAATACAGAAATTAAAAGCAAGTAAGAAAATGTTATATAAGGTTTTTTTAAAAAAACTGAAATGTGTTACTTTCATAAATTGGCACCTTCAAATACATACATGCATTTTAAATGTCCATGAATAGGTCACTTCCACACAATATACTCATAATAAAGATATCCATTACATAAATAAAGAGAATATGTACACTAGAATTTGTATGAAGAAAAAGAAAAGACTTTTGAATATGATGGTAGAATTTTTATGATACAAGATATTTGTGGAGCTTTCTATTGTTCAAAGTGCTATCACATACGTTTCCTGATTAGTCAATAGTCATTTATTGAGTGCCTACTCTGTACAGAAGTATTAGCCATGTGGGGATGCAAAGACACCTTTGTTGTCAAGTCATTTAAATATAATTTGGGAGGAAACAATATGCATATAAAAAGTAAAATAACATTGTTGATAACTTTTTCAAGAACTTTCATAAGCAAATAACGGGTTGAATGTTAAATGTTTGGTTCTTACAATAATGCTGTTGTGATATCACTAGAAAGAGAGATACCTGTGATCTAGACTGGTCAAAAAAGGTTTCAGATTGCTGAAGAAAAGACTTTAAGAATGAATAGCATTTAGAAAGTAGTTGGGACCAGGTAGAGTTTTACAGAAAGAGAAAGCAAAGGCACAGAATCAGAATATCCCTAGCTTGTTTAGGCCAGCAGAGCTGCGGCAGAAATTTCAGGTAGCAGAGAGATTTGAAAAAGCCTATGGAAGACAAATTGTAAAGGAGCCTAAATATTGTGCATAAAGGTTTGAATTATGTGATAAATGCAAATGTTTTTGAAATAAACTGTTTTATTTCACACAATTGTATGCTATCTATGCCCTTCCAGTGATATACAAAGTCTTTCCATTTTTCTAACAGTTGAGCTCATGGAGACAGAGAGTAGAATGGTGGCTAACATACAAACTTTCTCTTACAAACATATATGGCTTTTAGCAGCGCCCTGGCTACTAGTATCAATTAATCTGAAACAGA
This sequence comes from Daubentonia madagascariensis, assembly GCA_023783475.1. Lineage (NCBI taxonomy): Eukaryota > Metazoa > Chordata > Mammalia > Primates > Daubentoniidae > Daubentonia > Daubentonia madagascariensis. The sequence goes on along the minus strand of JAKFHU010001684.1, from coordinate 12,809,128 downwards.
TAAAAATTAATTTTGCTAGATGTTACCCTGAAAGAATTGAAATCTAATCTTGCCAAAAGACTAACTTATGTCAAAGGATTGAGGAACATTCACTCTATGGCTGTAACATGCATTACAATAGGAGGCAGGAGCAATCAGGAAAATTTCATGATAGAGACTGATTACTGGACTTTGAAGAGTTTATTGAGTGACTACTCTGGGTCAGGCCTGATTTCTCAGGAGTTTCCAAACTAGTATGCAAGGCATGCTGCTGTATAAAGCATGGTGAGTGTTATGGATCCCATAAGAAGGACATATAACAGTGGCCTTGAAGACTTCTTGAAGAAAGAATATGAGGGCTAGTCTTGGAGAGAAGCGCTGTCTTTAACGGTGTACGAGAGGGAAAAATACCAAACTAGAATGGGGGAGGTGGTCACCTTGCAAATGTTTTCACTCCATCCTGATATTCTGATATAGCTCTGGGGTCAGGACAAGGGGTCCTCCTTTTAAACCACTGAGAATCACTGAATTTAGTCTGAACAAAAGAAATAATATGGAAAAAATACTGTATTTTAGATATATTAATGCAAAATGAAAGTGAGAATAAATATAGAAAAACCAGCTAAAATTAGCTTTAATCTTAGAGATGAAGGATATATTCTTGCCTGTTTGATCCCTTCAGACATGAATATTATTTTGGCTTTCTCTACAAGCATGATGGGTAAAAGACAAGAAAAATATTAGTAAATTTCCATTATGATTAAAGCACAAAAACTTTTAATCTGTACAATACAAAGAATCGGGGCTGAGGCCTGGTTCATACTAATTTTTCCGGGGGTGACGTCTAAGCTGACACCATTATCTTTGGGAAGCTATTCTTCCCTCTAGAACCCTCACTCTATTAGGAAATATAAATGGGAGATACTATCTTCTTACATGCTCTGCCTTCCTGGCCCCACTGATTGGCTTAAAGATGCAAATGTGGCTGTACCTGAATCAACGGACCTTCTTTTACCCAGTACTTTTCTGAAAAAGAAGCTGGAACATAGAGAAATCTTAATTTCTCAGAATGTCGTGCTATGAAATATAAGTCCAAAATAGGGGACTGCTTGTTCTAAGTTTCTGTTGTTGCTTCAGAAAATGATGCTAGCAGTTTTGAACATAATTATATTAGTATTAGATAAATCCTTAGGGTTTTACTTGCTAATGCTTTTTTCTATGCATAAATTTAGTCATGCCTTTGATAAATATTTGTTCAGCAACTGCTATTGGCATGGAGTGGCTTTGTAGGTGTACATGGGATACATAGACTCAGATTCATCTCATGCCTTAAAAGGCAATTTTTTGCCAAAGTAATTTTATGGATAATGATTATTCCCACTTCTCCCCACTGCCTAATCCTGTAGGCTCTGTCCATACTCTTTATGATTTACAGCATGCATTTAAAAATGAACATTCCAGCAAACACATTAAGTTTTTAGAGCACTATTTTGTGCCCTTGTACACAAATGAGTAGACTGAAATATTAGCAGAAATAAATATGAATCCCTGTGTCAACAGGTAAATACCAGCCTTGCGAAATGGAGCCTAGCCTGTGTATATTTCAGATAATTACTTTTAATTTCTTCACTTAAAGTAATAGACAAAATTAATTGTCAATGTTACAGAAATATCTTCATGGGAAAAAATAATCAATGATCAAATTATTACAAGATAGTTTACCTGGCAGTCACCAGCCCACTATTTTAAAATTTTTGTTAACACAAATCAGTCTATTCTAGAGCAGAAAAAAATAAAGGAGGCTTTATGATTTTTCTTTGTTGTAGCCCACACTACTACTTTGTTGTAGTGTGGAACATTCATCAATAAGCATGAAATATCACCTCCATTTATATATGGAAGTTTTCCTAGAAGAAAACAATGAACCAAAGCATATTTATTGTAAATAATTAATTAAAGGTAAACTTTGAAATTTCCTCTATCCATACTTGATTTGATATAGAACTAAGTGAATATTATTTGTGATACTAGATAGTGCCTTTTAAAAAAATAATTACAAAAATAATTATAGTCCTTGGAAACCAAGTGAACTAGAGAGCTGGAGAATATAAACAAGCACTGTAGTGTCAGGATTGTCCTAGTTGTACAGAGGATGCCAACTATTGTGACCCCATGGTGTGGGTCATGATTTTCCTGCACATCTCTTCTTTAATTAGAATAAACAAAATAGACATGAACCGCTTGTGATGTGCACTGCAGGAACAAAGAACATTAAGTACACCAGTGAGTTCCATAAAAGAATTAGAGCAATAATGCTTAAGGGAAGGCCTGGTATCAAAGGGCTCAAAATTTTTATTCAGAGAAGTGTTTAAAGACAAATGTGTCATAAAAATAAAAAGAAATACAGTCATGTATGTTTTACCCCACTGCCACCTTTATATTAAACTTTTTCATATATTTTAGTCATTATTGAACAGAAACATAAAAAATAGTAAATAAAATAATCACTACCAATTGGCTGGTAGTTTTTTTTTTTTTTTAATTAAAGCTTGTGCTAAATCTTGTGAGGGAAGAAAAGCAGTCAAGCTCAAAAGTTTATGATCATCTTTACAGTGTCAATAAGAACAATTTTAAGTTTCCACTCAGGAATAATATATAGACGTTCATTGTAGCTTTTAGTTGTGTGTGTATGTATGTATACAGAGTTATCTATATTTAAGATGTACAACATGAGGTTTTGATACACACACACACACAGTGAAATGATTACTATAGTCAAGCAAAATAACATATTCATCACCTCACATATCACTAACATTTTTACGTGTATGGTAAGAATGCCTAAAATCTACCGTCTTGGCAAATTTCCAGTAAACAATACAGTATTATGAACTATAGTCCTGGTGCTATACAATAGATCTCCAGACTTATTCATCATAATGGCAGCATTGTAGCCTCCATGTTCTCCCCACCTGAAAGCAAGCCCCTGGTTACCACCTTGTCCTCTCTGTTTCTATGTATTTGACTTTTTTCAGATTCTGCATATAAGTCAGATCATGCACTAATTTTCTCTCTCTGTCTGGTTTATTTCACTTAGCATAATGTCCTCTAGATTCATCCATATTGTCACAGATGAGAGGATCTCCTTTTGTGAAAGGCTGAATAATAACATTTCCATATACGTATAAATATGTGTATGTGTGTATACCACAATTTCATTTATCCATTCATCTGCACATGCACACTTAGGTTGTTTTCATATCTTGGCTGTTGTGAATAATGCTGAAATGAACATGGGAGTACAGATATGTCTAAAGGTTGGTGATTTCATTTCCTTTGGGTATATATATAGAAAAGGGATTATTGGCTCATATGGTAGGTTTACTTTGGTTTTTTAAAATTTTTTAAATTTCAAAATATTAAGGGGGTACAAATGTTTTAGGTTACATGAATCGTTTTTGAAACGCTTCAGTAATGGCTATAGGTGTGCCTGTCACCCAAATAGTGTTCATAATACCCATTAGGTTGGTTTATTCTCCTGCCTTCCTCTCCCTCCCTGCTGGTTATTTTCCACTGAGTTTTACGTCCCTCTGTGTACATGGGTGCTCATAAGTTAGTTCCAATTTAATAGTGAGTATATGGTGTTTGTTTTTCCATTCTTGAGATACTTCACATAGGTGAATGGTCTCCAGTTCCATCCAGATGGTTGCAAAAGGTATTAATTCATATTTCTCATGACTGAATAGTACTCCGTGGCATGCATATGCCACATCTTATTAATCCACTCATGAATTGATGGGCATCTGGGTTGATTCCACGTCTTTGCAATTGTGAATTTTGCCACAATAAACATTCACATGCAGGTGTCTTTTTGATAAAATGATTTCTTTTCCTTTGGGTAAATAACCAGTAGTGGGATTGCTGGATCGAATGGTAGTTCTACTTTTAGTTCTTTGAGGAATCTCCATACTGTTTTCTATAGAGGTTGTACTACTTTTCAGTCCCACCAACAGTGTATAAGCATTGCTTTCTTACTGCATCCACACCAGAATCTATTGTTTTTTGACTTTATTATTTATTTATTTACTTATTTTTAAATTTCAGAATATTATGGGGGTACAAACACTTTGGTTACATATACTGCCTATGCACTACCCAAGTCAGAGCTACAATCGTGCCTACCAGCCAGTGTGCCCTACACCCTTTAGGTGTGAGTTTACCAATCCCTTCCACCTTCTTCCCACCTGCCCGACCCCCAATGGATATTGTTTCCATGTGTGCACATAAGTATTGATCATTTAGTACCAATTTGATGGTGAGTACCAGTGGTGCTTGTTTTTCCATTCTTGTGATACTTCGCTTTGAAGAATGGGCTATTGAAGAATGGGCTCCATCCAGTATAATACCAGAGGGATTAATACACCATTCTTTTATGGCTGAGTACTACTCCATGGTATACATATACCACATTTTATTAATGCACTCATGTATTTATGGGCACTTAGGTTGTTTCCACATCTTTGCAATTGTGAATTGTCTGGGGTAATATGATTTCTTATTGTGGTTTTAACTTACATCTCCCTGATGATTAGTGACATTGAGAATTTTTTCATGTGTTTATTGGCCATTTGTCCTTGTTCTTTTGAGAAGTTTCTGTTCATGTCTTTTGTCCACTATGTAATAGGGTTGTTTGTTTCTTTCTTGCTGATTTTCTTGAGTTCTTTGTGAATTCTCATTACTATCCCTTTATTGGATGTGTAGCTTGTGAATATTTTCTCCCATTCTGTAGGTTGTCTATTTGCTCTGTTGATTGTTGCCTTAGCTGTGCAGAAGCTTTACGGTTCAATCAAATCCTATTTATTAATTTTTCTTGTAGCCATGATTGCCATTGTGGTCTTTTTCATAAATTCTTTGCCTAGGCCAATATCTAGAAGAGTTTTTCCTACATTTTCCTCTAGAATTCTTATGGCTTCATGCCTTATATCTAAGTCTTTTCTCCATCTTGAATTAATTTTTGTGAGTGGTGAGAGATAGGGGTCCTGTTTCATTCTTCTGCATGTGGCTATCCAGTTTTCCCAGCACCATTTATTAAATAGGGCTTCTTTTCCCTTTTCCCCAGTGTATGTTGTCTCCTTTGTCAAAGATCAGTTGGTTGTAGGTAGATGGTTTTATATCTGGGTTCTCTGATCTATTGCATTGATCTATGTCTCTATTCTTGTATGAATATCAAGCTGTTTTGGTTACTGTAGCCTTGTAGTATAGTTTGAAGTCTGGTAATGTGATGGCTCCAGATTTTTCTTTTTGCTTAAGATTGCTTTGGCTATTCTGGCACTTTTCTGGTTCCAAACAAAGCACAGAATTACTTTTTCTAGATCTCTGAAGTATGACATTGGTATTTTGATGAGGATTGCATTGAATTTGTAAATCACTTTGGGTAGTATGAACATTTTAACAATGTTGAATTTTACCTATCCGTGAGCATGATATATTTTTCCATTTGTGTGATCCTCTGCGATTTCTTTCCTCAGAGTTTTATAGTTCTCTTTGTAGAGATCTTTCACCTCCTTGGTTCAGTACATTCCTAGGTATTTTATTTTCTTTGTAGTTATTGTGGATGGTATTGAGCCTTTGATTTGCCTCTCAGCTTGACCATTATTAGTATATAGAAATGCTACTGATTTATGTACATTGATTTTGTAACCTAAGACATTGCTAAATTTATTTATCAATTTCAGTAGACTCCCGGTGGAATTTTTGGGGTTTTCTAGATACAAGATCATATTGTCAGTGAAGAGCAATAGTTTTACCTCCTCTTTCCCAAATTGATACCCTTAATATTCTCTTGCCTGATTGCCCTGGCTAGGATTTCCAGTACTAGTTGAATAGGAGTGGTGACAGTGGGCACCCTTGTCTTGTTGTAGTTCTTAGGAGGAATGCTTTCAACTTTTCCCCATTCAGTAAGATGCTGGCTGTGTGTTTGTGATATATGGCTTTTATAATTCTGAGATATGTTTCTTCTGTGCCTTGTGTGTTGAGGGTTTTTATCATGAAAGTGTGCTGGATTTTGTTAATGCTTTTTCTGCATCTATTGAGATGATCATATGGTCTTTGCTTTCACTTTTGTTTATGTGGTGAATCACATTTATTGATTTACTTATGTTGAACCATCCTTGCATCCCTTGGATGAAGTCCATTTGGTCCTGGTGGATTATTATTTTGATGTGCTGTTGAATTCTGTTTGCTAGTATTTTATTGAGGATTCTTGCATATAGAAGATATCTGCTCAGATGTTTGTGAGGATGTCCTCCTTCTGAATATTATAGAATAATTTCTGTAGTATGGGTACCAGCTCCTCTTTGTAAGTGTGATAGGTTTCGGCTGTGAATCCATCTGGTCCAAGGCTTTTTTTACTGGGAGTATTTTTTATTACTGTTTCGATCTCACTATTCATTATTGGTCTGTTCAGGAATTCTGTTTCATCCTGGTTGAGTCTTGGGAGGTTGTGTGGTTCCAGGAACTTGTCCATTTCCTTTATGTTCTCTAGCTTGTGGGCCTAGAGATTTAAGTAGTATTCATGGATGATATTTTGTATTTCTATTTCTGTGGTATCAGTTATAATGTCACCTTTTTCATTTCTGATTGAGCTTATATGGGCAATTTCTCTTCTGTTCTTTGTTAATCTAGGAAGAGTTCTGTCGATTTTGTTTATTGACAAAGATGGTTGAAAGAACCATCTTTTTGTTTTGTTAATCCTTTGTATTGTTTTTTTGTTTTCCAATTAATTTAGTTGTGCTCTGACATTCATTATTTCTTTTCTTCTGCTTGCTTTGGGTTTCATTTGTTCTTCCTTTTCCGGTTCCTTGAGGTGAGACATTAGGGTGTTAATTTGTGATCTTTCTGTCTTTTTGATATAGGCATTTAAGGCTATGAATTTTCCTGTGAGGAATGCTTTTGCTGTGTCCCAGAGATTTTGATAGTGTGTTTCTCCTTTGTTGTTCAGCTCAAAAAATTTTTAAATTTCCTTCTTAATTTCATTCTTGACCCAATAATCATTTCAGAGCTTGTTTAATTTCTATGACTTTGTGTAGGTTTGTGTGTTTCTCTCATGATTGATTTCTAGTTTTATTCTGCTGTGGTCTCAGAAGGTACATGGTATGATTTCAAATTTTTGAATTTGTCGAGACCTGTTTTGTGGCCTAAGATATGATCAGTCTTAGAGACTATCCCATGTGCTACTGAGAAAGTATATTCTGTAGTTTGGGGGTAGAATGTTCTGTAAATGTTTGTTAGGCCCATTTGATTTAGAGTTTAGTTTAAGTCCATTGTTTCTTTATTTATTTTCTGCTTTGATGATTTATCAAGCTCTGACAGTGGGGTGTTTAGGTCCCCAGCAGTTACTATAGTAATATATATTTCTTTGCTTAGTTCTAGTAAGATTTGCTTTATGTATCTGGAAGCCCCTGTGTTGGGTGCATATATATTTAGGACTGTTACATCTTCTTGTTGGGTAGCTCCCTTTACCATCATTACCATATAATGACCCTCTTTATCTTTCTTTACCTTTGTTGGATTAAAGTCAATTTTAACTGATATAAGAATGGCTACACATGCTAGCTTTTGATTTCCCTTTGCATGGAATATTTTTTTTCCATCCTTTCACATTGAGTCTGTGTGTGTCCTGGTGGTTTAGATGTGTTTCTTGTAGACAGCAGAAATTTGGATTGTGTTTTTTCATTCATTCATGCAGCCTATATCTTTTGAGAGGAATATTCAGTCCATTCACATTGATATGTGTGGTTTTGATCAGTTCATCTTGTTGGGTAGTCCCTTATTGCTTTGTTTTACCTCTTGTCCTATGGTTTTATAGGAGTTGTGAGTTTTGGGGTTTTTTTAGGTAAATTTATGCTGGCAGGTATCTGTTTTCTGATTTGTGTATAGTGTTGTTCTGAGCATTTCATGCAGAGCAGGTCTGGTCATGGCAAATTCCCTCAGTGTATGCTCATCTGGGAAAGGACTTAATTTCTCCATCTATTGTGAAATTTAGCTTTGCAGTATACAAAATTCTAGTTTGGCAATTGGTCAGTTTAAGTCGATTGATGATGAGACCCCAATCCCTTCTGGCTTGTAATGTTTTCACTGAGAAGTCTGCAGTTCACCTGATGGATTTTCCTTTGTAGGTTATTTGATGCTTTTGTCCTGCTGCTTGCAGAATTTTCTCCTTCATTTTGAATTTGGCCAGGTTACTATGTGTCTTGGAAATGATCTATTTGCTATGATTCCTGGCGTATGATGTCCATCTTGTATCTGTATGTCTCAATTTCTGGCAATGCCAGGGAATTTTTCCTCAATAATTTCCTCAAATAGCTTTTCCATATGTTTAGCTCTTTCTTCTTCACCCTCAGGGATACCTATATTTTGAATGTCTGTTAACTTCACATAGTCCAATATCTCTCTCAGTGATTGCTCAGACTTTTTATACTCTTCTCTGCCTCTTTGAATGAATGGGTTATCACAAGAGCCTTGTCTTCAAGCTTTAAGAGTCTTTCTTCTCCTTGTTTTAGCCTGTTGTTAAAGCTTTCAACTGCATTTTGAAATTCCCTGAATGTCTCTTTCATTTCTTTAAGTTCTATTATATCCTTTCATATGTTGTCTAGCTCTCTAGTTACTTTTACATCTTTTTATTGATTTCCTGTATTTTTTTAGCTTCTTTTTGTTGGTCTTCAACTTTCTTTTCAATTCCAGCCATCTTATTTGCCATCCATATTCTGAATTTGATTTCTGTCATTTCAGCAATTTCCTTGTGGGTGAAGGAAGCTCCATTGTGTTCTGATGGTGATGTCAAACTATTTTATTTCTTCATTTTGCCAAGGTTCTTTTGCTGGTTTCTTCTCATCTAGCTCCTCATCTCTCAGCTCTGGGTTAATAGGAATGCAGGGCTCCTGTTCTTTGCTGGGGACTCTGTCAAACAAAGTCCAGCAGTGACAGCTGCTTAATGATGGGGGGTCCTGAGTGAAGTTACAGACCTCAGAGAGGTTCTGCCTGTCCAGTAGTACTGGTCTGGACTCAGTAGTGGGGTCTTGGTGTTCAGGCACAACTCTGCAATCTCAGGGGTGGAATTGCAGGCCTGGCAGTGGTATGTACCAAAAGTGGGGGGAGCAAAAAATACCCAAGGTTGGGAATGAGAAAGAAAAACTAGCTACAAATACAGTAGAGAATAAAGGAATTGTGAGGAAAATAACTTCTGTGAATTTATGGCTACAGAATTAAAGCTAGTACATTGAGGATAAATTACCTTAATCAAGGGCTTTCTCAATGGCAGCAAAATCTTCAGGTCCAAAAGTATAATATGTGATGGATATCAATCAAAGTCAAGCAGAAGCAGTGGGGAACATACCAGGGAAAGATGAGCAGAAAAATATTCTTGATAATTAACTGTTTTTCACAGAAAACATGTTTTCCAAATGCATACTAGAAATTCTAGTGAGCCATCCAAATAAATTGTTTGTCCTAAAACTGTCTTGTCATGTTTGAGCTAAGAGTATCAAGTAAGTATTGTTTGCATCAGTCCACATAGACATTCACCCGCCTTCATTGCTAGTTATAAAGTAATCCTACTATAGCAAAAATATTATAATTAAAATTTAATGTTAAAAAAACCTAGTTTGGATTTCAGCTTTAAATCTGTCAGTTAATATAAAACTACTCCAGTGTAGTTTGATGAGTCTTCAATAGGTGCTTGTTGACAATCATTATCACTGCTTGTTAATTAATCATGTAGGATATTTTTGAACTCAAGAGTTGGAATTCTCTCATCTTTTGTTTCCAGTAGAACTTTGCAAACATTGAATTAGAAGTGCCTAGAGTGCTGCCAGATAGAGATAATCTACTAGGTACTTGGAAACTTGCATTAATTTCAGAAAATAAATGGGATCTGGAGATATAATTTTGAACTTATCAACATTAAGGAGATACTAAAAATTAAAAGAGTGAACAATATCCTTCTGGAAGAACATAAAGAACAGAGGTAATATTGAAAATAAAAGAGAAGGCATCATTGACAACAGTATTAGTAAGATATTATATTTGGTTCAGTTTCTTGTCTCAAGATTGTTTCCATGTCTTCTCACCTCCCAAGATGTTTGGTTCCATAGAAACTATAGTCACAAAAGTAGTGGTGGAAGATTGATTTTTTTCCCCTTGTAGGATCTGGGATATTCCTACATCAGTCCCTGGTTTCCAGCAGTAATTCAGCCTCCAGCTCCCTGACTCTTTAGTACAATTCTATTACTCGTTATTCTGCAGGCTATGGGCACCAGCCACTTCTGCAGCCTTCAGAGCTGTGCTAAGCAAGTGAAGGGTTTCAGCTCTGCTCACTCACTTTAGGATTTTTTTTATTTGTGATCTCCATAGATGTATATTTGTTTTATAAAACTAAAATTGGCTTTAAAAAATACATACATCCATTGATATATTTTTGGAGCAGAATACTTCAAAGCACAAAAATCTAAAGCAAGCTATATTGATCAGGAATAATAGCCCTTTTTTAGAACATTAGTAGCTCTTAACTGTTAAAGGTGTTGTTACATAAGTTGGAAGGCTATCAGAATTCCTGCAATTTAGGTATATTATGTATGTAATTTGACATCAGAGGATACTGAAAAAGAGAGAGATTCATTAATTTATCCCCCCAAAAAATGTTACTCATATTCCTGATAATCAAAGCCAGATATCTTGATTGCTTACCTACCACACTAGCTTTCATATGTACTTGGAAAAAAAATAGGTTAAACAACAGAGTAAGTCAAATTTTTTCTTCTAAACTCAAGAGCCCCAGAGAAATTAAGTCTTTTAGCCAAACAAAAGTTGGCCATTCTCAAAAACAATTTCATTCCATTAAATCTTTTCTATGCCTATCTGGTGGGATTCATTGAATTGCCCTCAGTGACAAAGTGGTATGTAGATTCATGTGCACTCCATGGGGGTGGGAACAAGAAGAGAAGTTCTTGCTTACTATTTACTAAAAAAAGTCTAGTTTTTCTTTGCACAATAGTGTGAGTGGTGGCCATGTAGTGTAACAGTGAAAAAGAAATACTGCCTCATTTCAACATCAGGGACAAGAGTTGAGAGCTTCTGAGGTCTCCTCCTGTTTATCACTGATTTGTTGTGTAACCTGGAGAAAAGCACTTAAATCTTCCATTTACATATTTCCACAGGTCCATATTTTGATAAGGAGGTTGCCTCAACTAGTCCGTATGTTACCTTTGCTTACTCATTTTGTATTCTTTTCATTCTTCCTCCTACTTGTAGAGGAGGGTAGATTCCAATGTTTTTAACCATTTCATTCTTCATGCTCTGCTTCAAGCTCTGCAAGGTGCAATTGATAGCCTTGCAGAATAAACTTTTCCTTTTATACTCACTGGGATTAACATTTGGAAAGTGGAAAGAAATCAGGCAAAAGGAAAAAGCACCTGGATTCTTAGCCTGCTGATATAATAATGAGTTTCTTGCTATAAACCAAATGAGTTAATTGCATCCATAGGAACAATTTAATTTAATGTAATTGGAATGTGAACAGAGAGAAGATGTCTGAAGGCATCAAATCACACCTGGAAAGTAAAAAGTCGTAATCTTTCCCATTAAGTTAAATGAGGAAAAGGTCCATTTTAAGAATGACTTGCGATGCCTTCAGCAATATGACCCAAATTGCCTTTTTAAAATAGCCTGCAATGTGAAATCACTTATTCACCTTCAATGTTCTATATATAGTTGAAAAGTCAGATTATATTAAATATATAAATGAAGGCTGATTTTTAAAATGTAAACTTATCCCCTAAATTATTGGTATCTAATATATGAATGACTAAAGAATCTGGGTAAAAATATGCATCATCTGCTATCAGTAATCATTTTAAAGTGCTGAACACAAGTTTTTCATATTAATTGCATATTTTTACTACCACAGCACCCCCTGGAAAAAGTGAGTAGTAAAAAGTATTATCACATCATTTTTATCGATGATAAAACATGAGGCAGAGAGAATATAAGTGGTTTTCCTTAAATCAATTAAGAATAAGTGCCATTTCGATTTCCTAAGTCTTGTTCCTATTTTTTTAAATTATAACAGCCAATCAGGAAACACACACATGTTTAATAACCATCTTTGTTATTTTGTTATCATTATTAATTCATTCGTGATCAATTAGCATTGACTTTATTCCAAATTTTCACATTTGTATTATTGTTACCTGTTTTCTTTTCCTCTGGGAAGACACATTGTCGAGGCAAATAGAGTGCCCGCTCCTAAACTGATGGAGAGGTAAACAATTGACTTACTCAAATAGCTGCCAAGGAATCCTCAACCCAAATGATCATTTTTGGTTACAGGAGTGAGTTTCATTAGAAGAATATGACTGAATCATCTTTCTTTTCCGAATCTCTAGAGCAGCCAGTGAATACCTCTTGTAAGTTTATCATGTCATTTCCCAACTCTATTGAGAATGGTAAACTTAAAGTTTGATTTCACAGAGAGGACCTAAAATCTTCTAAGATCCAAATATAGCATTTGTTATTTTTGTCTGTGTGTATTATACCTTGTTTCCTCAGTTTAAGACTCTGTAATTCTAGCCAATAGTATTAATGTTCTCGTGTTCTTTTCAGTGTTGTATATATTCGCTCCATAAGTATTAACTAAATGCACACCATGGCCAAACCTGCAACTAAACATTGCAAAGCGTTCTCCAGATTTTCTCAAGCCTAAATACATGGGTTCCATTCTACTCCATTTAAGACGAGCACTGTGTCTAAGCAGTTTTAGGGGTGAAAATGGACACTCAGATCTTGTAAAGTAATTCCTTATGGAATTTTACAATGAAGAGATATAGCATACAAAGAGGTTAAAAAATGTGCTCTAGAATCAGAAGGCTTGGGTTGGAATTCCAGCTCTGCCACTTACCAGTGGTGGAACTTCAGGCAAGTTAGATCACATCTGGTGTCCTTAGTATCATTATCATAAAATGAGGATCTATTCTATAGGATGTGTGGTCAAAAGACTCTGCAATGATCCCTTATGGTCCCTGCCTCCTGATGTTCACACCGTTGTGTAATCCTTTCTCCTTGAGTATGGGCAGGACCTGTGAATTTGTTCTAACCAGTAGAATATGGCAAAGATGATTAGGTTGTTACTCTAGTTATCACATGATATTGTATAAGACACAATCTTGCTAGTAGACTCTCTACAGAGACTTACTCCCTTGCAGACTTTGAAGAAGCATGAAGGCATATTAGGAGGCTCACAGGTAGCCTCTAAAAGTTAAGTTCAGGATCCTCAGTCTTACAACTGTACGAAGCTAAATTCTGCCAACAAACTGAGTGAGCAGACTCTTTTCTACTCAAGCCTCCTGATGAGAAAACCCTGCTAACACCTTGATTACAGTCCTTTGAGACATCAAGCAAAGGATCCAGCTAAGTCATACCCAGAAACCTGAACCACCATAATTGTGAGATAACAATGTGTGTTGTTTTAAGCCACAGACTCTGTGGTAATGTATTATACAGGTACAAAAAAACCAATAGAGAATTTGGAGAAGATATATATTTTTGTCCCATTCAAAATAGGTATTATACACTCAATAAATATCTGTAATTATTGTAAACATATGGTAAAGTTTCCCTTAACTAGTCCCAGAGATCATTCAAAAATGGGAAATTAATTTTTAAAAGTTACTTCCTTTTTTATTTTTTTATAATTTTAATATAGTTAATATATGTTATTTTAAAAATGATTTAATTTTAAAATGTGCTAATATATTATTACATGCTTGTTATAAGTAGGATGCTACATTATTAACAAACCTAGCCTGAATCCTTAAAAGATGATATCATTACAAAACAAGATTTCAAATATTAAGAAGTAAATTTATGCACACACCTCTGCATATATACATATATATATATAATGCTTTCATAGCATTAGTCCAATTGTTATGTATATATGTGTATTAAGTGTTTTTATTTTTTTCAATTCATCTTTGCTGCTAGACCTTATAGCTCCTAAGGGTAATGACTCTAACTTGTGATTATAACAGCAGCTCCTAGCACAGTATGTGGTGGACAGTAGATGTTTAAAAATTCTTTTAAAATGATTGACTTCATCAAAAGATGCATCAAAAGGTGTATATCATCATGTGTCACTTAATGATGGGAATACCTTCTAAGAAATTTGTCATTAGACAATTTTGTCATTGTGTGAACATCGTGGAGTGTACTTACACAAACCTAGATGGTATAGCTTAGGGTATATGATATAGTGTACTGCTCCCAGGCTACAAACCTGTAGAGAATGTTACTGTGTTAGATGCTGTAGGCAATTGTAACACAATGGTAAGTATTTGTGTATCTAAACATATATAAACATAAAAGGTACAGTAAAAATATGGTATAAAAGGATAAAAAATAGTATACCTGTATAAGGCACTTAACTATAAATGTGTGCTGCAGGATTGGTAGTTGCTCTGGATTAGTCAATGAGTTAGTGAATGTGAAGGCTTAGGACATTACTGTATATTACTGTAGACTTTATAAACATTGTACACTTATGCTATACTAAATTTATAAAAATATTTTCATTTCTTCAATAATAAATTAAACTTAGCTTACCATAAATGTTTACTTTAAATACATTTTAATTTTTAAACTTTTGGATCTTTTGTAATAGAACTTAGCTTAAAACACAAATACATTGTACAGCTATACAAAATACTTTTTCTTTATATCTTTAATATGAGCTTTTTAGTTTTTTTTTACTTTTAATCTATTTTTATTAAAAAATAAAACAGAAACACACATTGGCCTAGTCCTACACAGGGTCAGGATCATCAATATCACTGTCTTCTACCTCCACATCTTGTCCCATTAGAAGGTCTTCAGGGGCAATAACAATCATGGAGCTGTCATCTCCTATGATAACGGTGCCTTCTTCTGGTGTATTTTCTGAAGGTTCTGTCTAAGGATGTTTTACAGCTAACTTTTTTTTTAATAAATAGAAGGAGTACACTCTAAATTAATGATAAAAAGTGCAGTATAGTAAATATATGAACCATTAACATAGTCATTTGTCATCATTATCAAATATGATGTGCTGGACAAAATTGTATGTTCTAGACTGGCAACACAGTAGGTTTGTTTACACCAGCAACACCACAGACACATTAGTAATGCATTGTAGTATGATGTTACAATGTATACAACACCACTAGGCAATAGAAACTGTTCAGCTCCATTATAATGTTATGGGACCACCATTATATATGCATTCCTTTTTGACTGGAATCTTGTTATGAGGCACATGACTATATTTAGAAGACACTTATTGAATAACAACTGTGATCCAGGACTCACGGTATATACTGAGGCTATAAATTATTTCAACAGGATTCTAATCTCTAGCAGTTCATTGTCTAGGGATAGAATTGGATGTACCGAAACAAGCATTTACAACATGCTCAGAGGTAATAGATACATAGAAGGTTAAAAATGCAGAAATGAATGAGGCAGTTCTCTAGCTAACGGGACCACGTAAAACTTTGTAGAAATGTTGATTTGCATGAAAAGGAAGAGTTCACAGGTTGAAAAGATTAGGAGTCAGGATCATTCATCTTTCCTTTCTCAAGAAAATATAGGTTAGAACTCCCACTGGCAAAGAGTCTGACAATCTACTCTAGGAACCCATGGGTCTGGTGGCTTACTGGGCGCTTCTCTCATACATGAGAGGAAGAGAAGATTAAACAAACATGAAGAACAGCTTCATGCCTTCAAATACACAGGTTTTTGACCTGAGAACACTGTATGAGTTTTGTTCAGTTTCTTACAAAAATGCTTTTCAATGTTTTAAGGAAGAAATACAAACATTAAAGAATGTCTTTTCCTGCATCTTTAAATTCATTCTGCCTTCTAATTATTATATAACTCTTGGAAAAGCTTAACAATGAAATCATTTTTGGGGCCTGAAAGTGGCTATTTTGAGAAATCATCACCTCTGTTTTCTACCACTATTCCTCTTCAGGGTAACTGGCTCTTTTGCCTTATATTGTCCAACCCCTTACTCTCTATTTTCCCCACCAAACTCCCATTGAATATTATAAAATCCTGCATTCTATGGTGAATTTTAGTTGATAGGCCATTATATATCTTTGTGGTTTTAGCCTTGTCACTAATTATGGACTATTCATTCTTCAAAAGTTCAAATAGAATGAAGAGTTTCCATCATCAGGTTGGGGAAGGTATTTGAGCAACCGGGTAATAATATGCTTCCTCAGTGATCAGACAAGTGCTTACAATGAGACTGGGCTTTTATTGATTTATTTTGCTTATTTTTTATTCTATTTTTTCATAAATAAAAGAAACACATTCATATATGTGCAAACTTCATCTGTGATTTTCAACTTTCCTCAGTTTATATTTATCCAAAATATTCTGTCCTCTCTCTCTCATCTCTCTCTCTCTGACACACGCACACAGACACACACACACATACACACTCTAAGCATTGCAGTATTACATTGCTCACTGTCCTTGAAAAGATAGATGGATAACTTATAACCATAATTATAGATACTCACTGGTGTAATGAAGAGAATTAGAAAATGTGTACACAATAGCAGTGCGGGCGAGAGGATACATAATTGGTAACTATTAATCTAAGAGAGCGAAAAAGAGATGGCTGGAATAATTAACACATGCCACACAGTGATCGTTTATGATAAGGATGACTGAAAAGACAGCAGCATTCCTTAACTTTCCCCACTGGCAAAGAAAGCCAGAGTCAAAACAAAATGAATCTTTAGCCAGACAGCGGCAATCATGTTTACTGAGCTGTGGTGAAAGTAGCCTCTTTATGAATCCATTTGGTAATTCTCCTTTAACCCCTGTGTTTACTACTAAAAGCAATATATATTCTTATTCTATTTCATAAAATTTGGTCAGCAACACACTTAAAAAAACACTCAAATTTTATTTAAAACACACTTTAGTTGAGAAAATATTTATCCCTGGGCATGGTTTGAGAAAAAAAAATAACACTTAAGAAGCAGTTCATGTTTATTTGTTTTCTCTATAGACAAAACGTGCAGTCCTCACCACTAATGGGAAGATTAAATCTTTCACACAGTGCACATACAGGGGCATAGAACAGATATTACCAGCAAAGCTTCATATGACTGAAATAAGAATCATTTGCTTATTCTTTTTAATTCCTCTCTTGACATAAGTGTATAATTATACCCTAGTGAAATTCAAACCATTTTTTGAATTGTATTTACTTCCGGTTTGCTATTTTGAGAAAGAATGTAATGTATCGTGAAAAATAAGAAACAGTCTTGAGAGAAGCATTATTAGAGCCCCTCTAATTTTCACACACAAAAAAATCCGTGTGACTCATTAGATGAGGAACGGTCAAATATGTCTTTAAAATTCCATCTCCTTTTAGAGTTTTTCTTGAGTTATATCAAAATGCCTAATGGGCACCATGGATATTTCCCATTATGAAGTCCTCATGTTGTCCTTTGTATGTGTTTCCAAGAATCATTTTAGGACCACTAAAAGCTGCAAAGATTAATTTAAAAATAAATATTTAATTTTATTTTCTGCAAACAACTTTTAATGCTTATTTTCTCAAGATGTAGACACCACTATTCATTATTATTTTTGTAAATATTTAGCTATATAATACCATAAAATTTAAATCAAATGTGCTTTTATTTGCTTTGAAATTTCTATCCATCTTTGGCTTCACACCTAATCGTGAACTATTTTGCAAGGGAAATTGAAATAGGCATCCAATCGCAGGATATCCTTAGTTTTTTGAGACAAAATATATCTGTTTTACTGATGTTTTCACCTAATGTTTTATAACTCCTCACCAATTTGTTTACCTGTTTGTCTTTTCTTACTTAACTGTTGTACTTTTGTTCCACTGGTTTCGGGTCCCCCATTCTCAGCTTATTTATTTATTTATTTATTTAGAGACAGAGTCTTGCCCAGGCTGACGTGCAGTGGCGCACTCATGGCTCACTGCAGCCTCGAACTTCTGGGCTCAAGCATCCTTCCGCCTCCATCTCCCAAAATGTTGGGATTACAGGTGTGGGCCACTGTACCCAGCCCTTTCTCAGATTATTTACTTTTTCATCTCTCTTGACAAGTGATTATTAAATTTAAATCCGTGCAAGAAAAATAAAATGGATATTTTAAAATTTGCTTGTGCATTTTATGAGGTCATTTCCCCTAAAACTTAGATAGCCTACTAAATTAAGTCCACTATATCTATCCAGAAAACCTAGATTTCATTTATACTCTTCATACTCATCAACATGAATGCTCTCCTCCAGATATTCTGTATTACTTGCTGTTTTCCTGCACAAAATACACTAATGACAGCTTCCTTTACATAGCTATCCTGTGTTCATTTGTGCAAATTCTACAATTCCCTCAATGTTTATTTAAATACATTTATTCATAGAGATTTTCCTTACATTAACCCAACACAATGTGACACATTTCTATGCATATCAGCCATAACTGTTTTTCTGTATATTTGTTTCAAAATTTTTACTACTTTGTGTTTTGCTGCTTTATATTTACTTGTTCTTTTCCGTTTGCTTGATTTTATTCCCTTGAAGGAAAACATATATCCATCTCCCTCTCTCTCTCTTTTCTTTTTTTTTCAGTGATGTGGGCAAGCCCTTAACTATATTGACCCTCAGTTCCTTATGTTGCTTTCTGTAAATTGGTGCCAAAAAATTATAATTAATTGAGCATTTCTTACAAATTAGATGCTGTAGTAAACAAGCGTATTATCTCTTTTACTTTTTACAAAGATCTTATGAAATAGTTATTATTATTTCTGTTTTACAATGAAACATCTTCCCGGAGTTTTAATTCGTGATTGAAGTTCAGATCTTTCTGACTCCAAAGTTTCTGATATTAACTACTTGGCCACATTTTCCCACTTATATAACAGGTTCTAAATGGAAATATACATGCAATAAATTATACATTTGATAATTGTTTTTATACAGTAGCCAAAAACTACTTACACAAATTATTCACATATACACTATATGTAATTAAATATTGGCAATAAATATCCTTTTAAAAGAATTGCCCATAGTTATGGGTCTTTCAGAGTATTATGGAACCATCAGAGAACTGAAGTCACAGAGCAAATCTCAAAATCTGGAGAGATAGGCATATCCAGAGAGTCACAGCTGAGAGCTGCTTATCTGGAGCAGAAGCCACTGGAGTCATAAACAGGTAGAAATACCCAAATGTGATTTTGATCATAAGCTATAGGTTATGTGTAGACTTGACTGAAAGTAAGAAACCCTGGAAGCTGCAGGTTCAGCCTCCCTTCATCCCCCCACCCTGTTGTGAGCTTTCCCTACAGGAACCCCATTAGGTTCTAACAGTGAAAATAGAGAAAGTAAGAAAGATCCCCTTCTGAATCTTATAGGGGCAGGGAAGTATGTCTATTATGAAATATGCCTAGACACTTTTCTATAACAAACGTCTAAACTCCAAGGAATGGCACTCTGCAGAGCACAATGTAAAACCTTATCTCAGCTGGGGAAAAGGAAGTCTTCCCTATTCCAGTTCCTTTCAGCATTCCTGTGTTGTCTAAAGAGGAGGTCAGTGGTATAGTTAGCAGTAGACAGGGCTTTGAGAAAATAGACTACAGCCAGGGAAGAGAGTAATGGACAGGGAAAAATATTTTTACAACTGGAGGAAGATCTGGAACATGACGGAAAGACATAGTCCTGAGATACAAGCCTACTAAAAGACTGAGACTTAAGTGAAGACCGTAGAATGTTTTCAATCTTCATACCTATCACCACCTCACTGGGCTCCAGTATAATAATAGTAGTTTACAATTAAAAAAGATTTGGACAGTCATGATAAAAACTGTCAGAAAACAAGGAACAGAAAAAAAAATCTTCTTAACCTAATAAAGAAAATAAATGAAAAACACAAGACTAACATCATAATTAATGATGAGAAACTGAGTTCTTTCCCCATAAGTTTGAGAACAAAGCAAGGATATTTTCAAAGAATTGACAAAAACTCCTGAAATTGTAAGTCAATAGAAAGCGGTTGCGTGATACAAGGTAATGAACCAAAGGTCAATTGTTTTCACACACACCGGCAATAAGCAATTGGAATTGGATATAATAAAATAAATATCATGTATAATAAGGTAGACTGTCTAGGAATAGACCTACAAAAATATAGACAACTGAATTTTGAGAAAGGCACAAAGGCAATTCAATGGTAAAAGTAGTCTTCAATAAATGGTGATGGAACAATAAAACCTTAATATTAAAAAAATGTACCTAGACAGAGTTCTTATACCTTACACAAAAATTAAATAAAAATGGATCATATGCCTGAGTGTAAAATGTAGAACTATAAAACTTCAAGAGAAATCATAGGATAAAATGTACATCACATTAGCTTTCCTAAGGACTTTTTAGATACAACACCAAAACCATGATCCATGAAGGAAAAAATTGATAAATTATGTTTTACTAACATTAAAAAAAAGTTTACTCTGTGAAAGATACTGGTAAAATGATGACAATCCATCAATTAGGATAAAATATTTTCAAATTATGTACGTGATAAAAGACTTGTATTCAAAATATTTAAAGAAATTTTAAAACTAAACAATAAGAAAACAAGCAGTGCAATTGAAAATCGGAGCAAATATCTGAATAAACACCTCCTCAAGAATATATACAAATGGCAAAATGGTATATGAAAATATGCTCATCATTATTTGTCATCAGGAATGCAAATTAAAAGAATTATCTTCTACTGCACAGTGAGATATTAGAATGGCTAAAATCCAAAAACAAAACAAAATAGACAAAACCACTGCTGGCAAAAATGCAGAACAACAGAAACTCTCATTCATTGCTGGTAGGAATGCAAAATAGACACTTTGGAAGATAGTTTGAAAGTTTCTTAGAATGTTGACATAGTCTTAACATATATCGAGAAATGGTGGTCCAAGGTATTTCTCTAACTTATTTGAAAACATATGTCTGCACAAAAATCTGCATTCAGAGATTTTTAGAAGTTTATTTCATAATTGACAAAAATTGGAAAACATAAATGTCCTTCATAAGGTGAATGAATAAATGTACTGTGGTACATCACTACAATGTATTAATTAATAATATCACCTGTAAAGGCAATGAACTATTAAATCATTAAAAAATATACATGAATCTTAAGTGAATATTGCTAAGTGCAAGATGAAGGTTGAAAAGGCTGCATCCTGTATTATCATATTTATATGGCATTCTGAAAAATACAAATGTATAGAATTGGTAAAGAGATCAGCAAACCTATCCAATTGGTAAAGAGAACAATGGTAGCTAGGAGTTTGGGGAGAAGTGGAGTGATGGGTGAAGCACAGGGAATTTTTTTAGGCAAGTTAAGCTATTATTTATGTCATTGTAATGATGGCACATGATGACTCTATGCATTGTCAAAACGCATAGATTTTAACAAAAAAAATAAGCCTTAATGTATGAAAATTTTAAAAATAAATCATTTAGAAAATCAGGGTGACCCAGGGTGGAATTCAGATCCTGACAAAAGAATCAAACTACATTACAAATAAATATATGGTATAACCCCACAAAAGTATGTGGGTGTGTGGTGGGGTGGGGGGAGGGTGAGTTGCTGATGTAAGCAACTTTGAAAATCAATACAGACTATAAGACTAAATTCAAAAGGATCTATACATAAGCACTGTTCTCTAGTTGATAAAGTTGTTCTCATAGTGACTATGTGTTATCAACTCTGAAACCACTATACATGTATACTGGAATCAAACATCTTAGTGAATAGACAGCATATGATGGAAGCTAGTTTCCTCAGTATTTTCCTCACAAGCAAAAGAAGAAGGCTAAGATGATCCATGTGGTACAGGATTAGGGTTGGAGATATAAATATGAACTTATGCTAGTATACCATTGATGCAGAAGATACATAGAGAAATATTAATGGACAGGGGTATATAACACAGGTCATTATATACACATATATTTGCTTGTTCTCTCAGATGGGAGGCCCTAGAGGTCATGAGACCCTAGAGCAATGGATATACCTAGCATACAGATATTGTTTTATACCATTCTCTAATAAAACAAACTAGGCCTTCTTGAAAAATTACTAACTTTAGGGCTGGGACAGAAAATATGCAAGGCATCTGGAGCATCTTATAGTGTCAGAAAGTAAGGAAGTACTCAAAAATATAAACCACAATGATGGAATACAGAGGCAACTGAAAAAGGCCTCCAATTGTCAAAGCTAGAGCAGTTGTGAGCAACAAAATATAATAGTATTAGATAATAACCCACAGTAAAAAATAAATATCTATGTGTCAATACTGATATAAATAAATGATTGAATACATAAGTGGAGTAGAAGAGACCAATATCCCATGCAGAAAAAATTTTAAATAATTTACATAGATACTCTGCCTCTAGAGTGGAGCGTAACTCCACCCTTTAATTGTGGACTGCAATTTGTGATTATCTTCTAGTGAATACAGTATGTAAGGGGTGAAAAAGAAAATTTACAGTCTATAAACCTGTGAAACACTGCCTTACCCTGGTGATCAAGGTTAGCATCAACAATGATAAGTTAAAACAGTGTGCATCCTTAATAGAATGTGATGAAAATGAACATTATATCTATGGTCTTCCTCCCCACAAAACACAACTCTAATCTAATTAGTAAAAAATGTGACACAAACCCAAATTGAAAGACAATCTATAAAATACCTGACCAGTATATTTTAAAACTGTCAAGGTTATTAAAAAGTAAACTCTGAAAAACAGTCACAAGCAAGAGAAGCATATAAAGTTGTGACTTTCAAATATAATTTGATATAATGAATGAGATCCTGAAAAAGAAAAAGTATATTAGGTAAAAACCAAGGGCATTGGTATAAAGTATAGATAATGATAATGTATCAATATTGGTTCAGTAGTTGTGACAAATTTATCTCACTAACATAAGATGTTAACAATAAGGGAAACTGCGTATGAGATATATAGATATTCTCTGTATCATGTTTTCAACTTTTATGTACATCTAAAACTATTCTAAAATTAAAAACATACTTTAAAAGATGAGCAAATGATTTGGCTAGGCACTTCATCGAAGAAGATATGTGGATGGCAAAGAAGAACATGAAAAGTTGCTCAATGGTTTTGGTCATTAGGAAATGATAGTTAAAAAAACACAAAGAGAAATTCCCACATACCTATTTGAATGACAATAATTAAAGAGACTGAATGTTTTACATGTGGGTGAAAATGTGAAGGAATCAGATTTCTCATACACTTATGGTGGGGATTTAAAATGGCACAACTTTGGAAAGCAGTTTGAAAGTTCCTTAAAAGTTAATAATTCACCTATTATTAATATATGATTCAACTATTCCATTCCAAAGTATTTACTCTGTCTCTCTCCACTTTAAGTGTTATACCAGTATAGGTTAATGTGTTAATTAATTCGAAACCTCTTTTTCTCTCTCTCCCTCTCCTTACCACCACACCTACACACACTTTAAACAGTTGTGCTAAGTATTATTCAATACAAATGATTTTATGTGTACTAAGAGGACAAAACTTTAATCATTCTTTCAAAGTTAAGCCTATGATTCCTTCAGAAAGATGTAGATATTTGATATAAAGCTGAAATAAATCATAGAGTTTACCTAGCAAGTTGTTTTCACTTTACAAGCAGGATTATTGGCAGAAAATAATATTTAAATGGCCTTTGTAAATCTTGCATGCAGTGACAGTAGAAAAATAAATAACACATAGTCCTGCCTCTTTAGCTTCTTATAACTTGTAGAGTTACCATTGAATTACTATAGTTTATATATTCATTCCTAAACAATGTATTGTTTTAATTTCCATGTTTTTGAACTTTTTACATATGATATCAAACTGCTTATAACTATTTGTGGCTTTATTTTTTTCATCCGTATTGGTAAGTGTAACTTCACTGCATTTATTTTAACTATTTTATAGTGTTTCATTCCCTTTATAATACATGTAAAGATATAACTTAAATGGTTTTTGACTACAAACTTATATGCAGCTACTGATCTCAGAGTAAGCTAAACCTCAATTTTTTTGTTCCCCTCCCGCACCCCCCCCGTGAAGAGAGGAGGAGAGAGAGGTGTATGCAGTAGGAAAAAGTTGGCACTTTGGAAAAATCTTATCTTAGAAACTGATGGGTTCATTTTGATGATTATTTAAGATGTTTCCCATTTTATACATAGATATGCTAATACATGTATTCTTGTTGCATGTCTTTTTATTCTCATATGCAAATATTTTTGTCTGAGGGGAATATTTCTAGGAATAAAAGTGCTGGTTCATAAGTGTGTGCATCTTCAGCATTACTAGTAAAGGCAAATTAGTTTATAAAGTGGGTTTTCCAATTTAAATACACAATAGCAATGTATCAGAGTCTGTGGTACCTGTATTGGCAAGCTGTGGTATAATCCTACACACCAATATGAAAAGATTTCCAGAAGAATATGGGCAAAACATCAGAACAGGAAATTCATAGAAAAGGAGACTATTCAATAAATTGATGAGAAGTTCTTAAGTTTACTTAGTAGTCTAGAATATGAATATATAATAACAATAACATACTGTTTGATATCTGTTATATGTGAAAAATATAAAATATTAAATATAATTTTAAATGTTTGGTTTTTGAAATATTTGCTTTGCAGTTTAGACAAATGCTTTAGAAAAATTGGCTGCAACCTACACGAAAAATACTATGGAGCTTGAATGTAAAATGCCATCAAAATAAGTCTAAGTCTTTTGATCTTAGGCAATTACTCTTTCTCTGTCTCAGCTTCCACTACTAATAATGGGAATTTTAATATCTAGCTCACATGTTGGTTGTGAGAATTAAATTTTTTAAAAAGTATGCAAATAACTTTTTCAACACAGTTAGGAAAAAGTAAATGTTAGCAACATTGTTATTACTATCATCGTAATCATTACTGAGAAATACCAATTCAATTCGTAAAGATGTAAATGTTGATCCTATCTAATAGCAGAAGTGATCCTGAGGCATGTTACTATTATACTTCACCATGGAATAGTATTCAGGTAAAATTGTCAATGGTCTAGAATGCTTGGATAAACAAAGAGAGCAGAGAAAAAAAACTGGTGCATAAAATTCTTACATAAGAAGGACTAAACAACTATCTTCTAAGGTAACTATAGTAAACATTAATTCAAAGGAGGTTGAGCTTTTCAGGAATTAATGAGATGTAAGCTGGTTATTCTTCTTAGGACGTGGGCAGTTTTTCAAAACAAGCGTGGTAGAGGGAATCATATAAATCTTCTTTAAGGCAGAGTTTATCTTGGCCATTATTATTTAATATAAGGTTTCTGCATATCATTAGACTTAGTGTCCTAGTTTTAAAATACTCCCTCCTGGAGAACTACTGATTTTTGTGAAAATCATTATATTTCATCATCTTAAATAAAGCACAGTGTCACAGTAAAATTAAAAAAAATTCATTCACTCTATGTGTGTGCATACAGAAGCATGAATGTGTGCATGAATGGTTTTACAAATTGATAGATGATGATAGATATAGATTAGATAGATTAGTAACTGCTGAGAAAAATAATTACAATAACAATGTCATATATGTTAGTAGCTAACATTTAGAGAGTTGTTACTAAGTTTCATATAGTATGGTAAGGTTTTGAATAGGTATCCTACTTAAATATCATAGCAGTTTTATGAGAAAAGTACTCTTGCTTTCCCTTACTTGCCATAGTAGTAAACTGGTATACAGTGATTATATAATTTACTGAAGACCACAGATGGTGAGAATAGAGCCAGAATTACAACCCTATTCTTTCAGTCTCCAATACCCATGGTCATAATCACATTTCATTCCTTAGCTGTGCTGACAAGAATGATTAAGTCATCTGAAGCATGTTCCATGTAATAGTAAAACAAAAATTTGTCAATTCTTAGACATCAAGGTTTGGCCATAACATTTAGATATCTTGGGGGATTTGTTCTTATTCTTTAATAAATCAAAGATCTTACATTTGAAATGCCAGATGGTAGAATTCAATTCTTAAACAATTTTGAAATTTAGAAAAGGAAAGAAGAAAGGAAGAAAGGAAGGAAAGAAGGTAAGAGGGAAAACAGGGAGGGAGGGAGGAAGGAAAAATCAAGGAAGGAAAAGAAAAAATTCAAATGTCTCAATGTCTGCTGAACTACCTATAAATGTTCTGAATATTGATCTTTGGTCAATTAACTGGGATCAAAGAGAAAATAAATCAGACAACTTATTGACAATAGCAACCATAAAATGGAATCAGGATTCATTTCAGTTTGAATTCTCTTGATGACTTAGATGTGAAAAAGTGCAGAATATATAAAAGTCAGTTTCTCTGGATATTGATCTTCTACTATGTAAAATAAGGAGATTGATTTACATTATGTTTCAAGCTCTGATATTCTATGATTTTCTCTACACATCATGTTGGAACTGGGGGGAGGGGAAGTTAAGAGATCAACACAAAGAATGTTAAGAAAATAATGGACTAGTGAATCTATAATTATTTTCATGACTAACGCAGGGCATAATGAAGAATCACTATGATTCTTCTCCACAGAAATTTCAATGCTCTCTGCTGTGCTGAGCATTAGAAAGAAACAAAAATTCAAATCTTTCCTGCATTATACAAAATCTAAGAATATTAGCATTAATGGAAATTTTAATAAATGCTATGAATAAAGCTAATTGTTAATTCTGTCAGCTAGCTGTGATTGTGAGATACTGTCTTCAAATTTTTCTACTTACTCTTATATCTGAAATAATGGGGATGAATTGGCATAACACTTCCTCAGTACTTGAAAAACATCAAGGAAACTCAAAACTCCTCTATTTACTATGAAAACATTAATCAATTTTACATTTTCATCGATACGAATATGAAACCAAGCAGATGATAAAAATATGTCTTATTCTGAATTATGTCACAATAAAATGAATACATTCTCTTAGAGAACAAAAATTAGCTTTCAACTGTAACATGTGTATGTTCATGCTCCAGGCACCTAGACTATAATTCATATAATAATAATAGTACAAAAATTCACTTGATCATAATAGATTATCCATTTGTATTCCATTTTGTAATTTATGGTAATATGAATCAAGATGACCTAATTTGATAGGCAAATAGCACCATCACTGTTTTTAACTTTTGTTGTTGAATAATTCCATAGAATAGTACTGTTCCATCTAAAATTATGACATTAATGTCTTAATAGCCAGTAATTATCTCCTTTCTTTATAATTCCAAGCATTTTCTCAGTTTACAAGAATAAGATCCAGGACATACTGTTTCATGATAAATACATGCTCAATATGAACAGTAATCTGGTTTACTAGATAAGGCTTTGACTTGGAATCAAAAGACATCAAATCCAAAACTCTCTCATTTATGCCCTTCTAAACATTGAGCAAGCCAGATACACATCCAGGGCCTTAATGTCCTCATTGATAAAGTGAGAATACCAATTTCTACATCAAAAGTAGTGGCAAGAATCCATTGAAATAACTTCCAAATAAGGTTAAGATTTTAAATCACAAGGCAAAAGTGACAGTATTAACATGCTGATTCCAATGCTCAATTGTGTAAAATAAGTTGAAATTAATTTGATCAATTAAATAAATGTAGCTTAGTGTATCAGAGAAGAGGCAGATAGCACACAACATTAGACATCACTTTTCCATTTCTATTTTGATTTCTACTAGGGATTATTATTTTTTGGTTTAATTCCTGATATATCTGTCTATAATAAATGTGCTTATAAATATTTGATGTAGTTGTGAAATTCGATTTTCTCAAGACACTTGTGAATTAACCACCTTTTTGTAATGATAAAATTATACTTGAAGAATTCAGTCTCTCTCCTCATTGTATTAATATATTCTTTTATGTACATTTAATAATGTAATTTATGTAAGGGGGACTCAGCAAATTTGTAGAGTAGATGTAATTCAAACTCTCTGTTATTCAGTATTTATTCCTTAATTTCTACATCACATCTTTTAAGACTCAAACATTTTCTTTGATGGTTTGTTCTTTTATTACCAAAGATTAAGGCAACATTGTTAACTCATGCTAGTGTAAAAAAAAAATGGTAATAGTACAGTTTACTATTCTACAGTAAAATTTTAACATAAGTTTCCTGAATCATTAAAACCGTAGTCATTCATCAATTAACAACTGGAACACAATCTGAGAAATGTGTCGTTAGGCAATTTCATTTTGGTGGGAACATTATAGAGTGTACTAACATCAACCTAGATGGTACAGCCTAGTACACACCTGTGCTATATGGTATAGTCTATGGCTTCTATACTACTAACCTGTACAGCATGTTATTGTACTGAATACTGTAGGCAATTGCAACACAATCGTATTTGTGTATCTAAAGACATCTAAACATAAAAAAGGTCCAGTAAAAATACAGTATTACAAAATTATGGGACTGTTGTCATATATGAGGTCCATCATTGACTAAAACGTCATTAAATAGTGCAGGACTGTAATTATATTATAATATAATAGAGGATCATTAAGTAACACAGACTCTTAATAAGAGGTGTTTTTGTTGTTTTTTAATGTTAACACTATAGAGTGAGAAGCAAATTAAAAAGAATATACAATGCAAGGGTTAATTTGATGTTTCAAATTAACTGGGCTAAAGGGTGCTAAGATAGCTGGTAAAACTTTATTTCTGGATGTGTCTGTGGGAGTTTCCAGAAAAGATTAGCATAACAATCAGTAGACAGAATAAGGAAGATCCACCCTCACTCACCAATGTGTGTGGGAATCATCCGATCTGTTGAGGGACATAATAGAATAAAAAGGCAAAGGAAAGGTGAATTTTCTCTCTCTCTCTCTGTTCTTGAGCTTGGACATCCATCTTCTCCCACCTTTAGAGTACATCAGGTCTTCGGACTCAGATTGAATTATGCCGCTGGATTTCCTGGTTCTCCAGCTTGCAGACAGCAAATGGTAGGACTTCTTGGTCTCCATAATCATATAAACTGATTCCCATAATAAATCTTCTCAAAAATACACACACACACACACACACATCTACATATAGATATATGTAGATACAGATACAGATATAGATATATATCTCCTATTGGTCTGCTGGTACTCATTGTCCAAGATAGCTCCCAATGAACCTCACCTTCTATTATTCAAATAATTATGAAGGTCCCTCCCTTACTGTGTCAGTGTCAATCTGTATGATCAATATAATATTGCATAAGTGAAGGTGTGTGACTTATGCAGTACAGTCAAAAGATTTTGCGGTTTCTAGCATGCTTTCCATGGATCACTAGCTCTGGATGAATCAACTGCTTCATTATGATGACATACAAACAGCCAATGGAGAGATCCATGCTATAAGGAACTGACAGCCCCTAACAACAGTCGGCACTAGCTTGTTAGCTAAGCCATGTGAGTGAGTCAGGTTGGAAGAGGTTTCTCTAGGCCCAGTTAATCTTTAAGTTGACTGCAACAATGGCTGACAGCTGTCTGCCACTCATGAGAGAGTTGGGGCAAGAAACACCCTGCTTAGCCACTCCTGACTTCTTGACTCAGAAACTGTAGAATAATAAATGCGAATTGTTGCTTTAACCCACTAAATTTTGAGGTAATTTGGTATGCAACATAGATAACTAATAGAAGAAAGAAGTAGTGTTTAAAATTATTATTCATATATCATGCAGTAATCCTTTTATAAAAATTCAAGATTATATATACTGAGATATATTATTTCTTAGATTACCTAGTGATATACATGCTTGTAGGACTTTTTTGACTTAACAAACATGATGTAGAACTTTTGAATTTATTAACATTTTCAAAAACTTTTTTTCATTTTCATTTGTGAAAACGAGGTCTTTTCAATTGAAGTTCCCAAGACATTGACATTTTCACTGATATTCCATTTCATTTGCACATTTTAATATACCATATATTTCATTGATTGGTAATCTCATTATCCTTGGCATTATAAAATTTACCTATTAAATAGTAAGTAGTATTTAATGGAATTTCTATTAATGCCTGTGTTATAGAGGAATGAACCTGTAAGATATTTGTTTAAAGCTAAATGAATGAAGAAAAGAAAATTTAAAAATAACTGGAAAAAGCACTGCAAAGTCTACAATAGAAAGGTACCACAACAGAAAAAATTGTGGTAACTTGTCTCTTCCTACCATCTATTTCCTAATTACTAATGGACTTTTAAAGTAAATTCATAAAAATAGTGCTTTCTCTGGATTCAGCTTTACTTGAAAATTTTTAAAAAACATAACTTGGTTATCTATATTAATTAAATTAAAATTAGTGTTTATTTTTTGCTTTCTACATTTTAAAATAAAATGTAAATCTAATTTTCAATCTAAGTTATGATGAAGGTGCCCAATTAATTTTTTTCAAAAGAGATGGAAAATTTTACTTTTTCTTTAACAGAAATGAGCCAAAGATGATATTCTTTCATTCTTCATTTTAAATCATGGGCTATTTTGTATTCAAATGAAATGTTTCACTAATGGAGTACATATTAAAAGTTACTTTATAAACATAATCATAAAATTAATTTTGCTCAAATAAAATTAATTTAAAGTAAAATGATTTTTGCCCAATATCAATGTTAAGAGGAAAATGCAAGCTAACGCCACAAGAAATACTATTTTAAAGTTATTCAACAGAAGAAAGTTAAAGCGTTTGAAACACTAAGCATTAGTGAAGATATAGACCAAAGGATGCCTTAGTCTTTTATGGTGGCAGGACAGTGGGTGCAATCAGTTTAGAAAATGATCTGAAGTCAACCTGTAAAATCAAAGCAATAATCTCATACATTGTCCTTAGACAAATTTGTGCATATATGTATTTTTTTGGGTGTGTGTGTACGTATATATACAGAAAGAGGGAGAGAGAGAACAGGGAACCATAATAACATTTTACAATATAAAAATACTGGAACAACTCAAATATCTATCAACAAAATATTAAAAAAATAAAGGAATACTTACACATTAAAATATTAAATGACAGTAAAAAGTAAGTGAGCAGGACCTATCACATTAATGTGACTGATTTTTGGGGAGCATAAGGTGGAGTGATAGAGTAATTGTGAAATATCACATCAAATATAATTTTATATGTCAAAATTTTAATGAGATAAAATAGACTATATACAACCTGCATATCACTTACAGGTATTAATCAAAGAAATGACAAATACAAATTTAAGGATTTTGGGGGAGATGTAATGAATAGGTCAATCTAAGGAGATGTAGAAGAGAGACTCCAGTGTTGCTTGTAATATTGTATTTCTTATGCTGTGTAGTACATGCATGGTTAGTCCCTCTACATTTTTTATCATTGCTACATTTTTATCATTTTTTATCGTTGCTACTTTTTGTATCATCTATGTATCTATGTGTGTATAAATATCATCTATGTATGTGTACACATATATTAAATACTTATAATTATTTAAATAAAAGTATATCAGAAATTTAAACCAATGTAATTCTGGAAAGATAAATCATGTATACTCTGAACTGTAACATAATAATTTATTTTGAAAAGTAATCCATTGTAAAACTCCATTAGAATATACATATATGTAAAAAATAAAAACTCATTAATCTGTAATTATGAAGTATGACATAAGAGAAAGTAAATATTGAAAAATTATTTTAAAAGGAAAAAACTCAGTTTAAATTGCTTTGATAAAACAGATGGCCATCTATATACAACCAAAGTGACAACACACAAAAAAAATCAGAAAAATCAATACAGTGTTAGGTAACATTTAATAAAGACTGGTGTGAGTTGGCTTATTTGATTTTATATGACAAGAGACTGGTTGCTGAAGTTAAAGGAAGAAGGAGGAACAGGATGGGGAAGCAGGAAGAAGAACAGAGGAAAAACATAACCCCCAAAAATACATAAAGATAAGTAGAAATTCAGTATGTAGAGGAATAAAACAAAATTTAATTATTGTAAACTTTTCACATATGGGAGGTTAAAATTTAATGTATAATCATGCAAAATTAATGGGAATTAGCTTAGGAAATAGAGATAAAAAACAAGTTATCCAAGTAACAGGTAAATATTTTTCACCAGAAAAGTTACACTACTGCAGTTGAATCTAAAGTCAAAATATTGTCAGACTCACTAAAGTAGATGCTGACCTTCTGTATCAGTAGAGCATGAAATTATTTGTCCTGTGCACTTTTTTCCATAATTCTTATTGCTTCCTAAGACAAGATCATACATGCATATGAGTGCAATAAAATGTTTAAGCAGGACATTTATCTTTGCTTTAGGAACATAAATCAAGAGTACAAAAAGAAGCTCTCTTAGAATCATCTACATTAAACAATGCAACACTATTTTTATGGTTAATATGCTATCGTAGTCACAGATCATAAAATACAGCCATGCTTACCAGCAGAGTTATGGTTATCTTTCCAAAACCTTGAAATGTAGATGACATATGGAGGACCAGCCCCTGAACCAGATTGCTTTAAATGGGTCAAACATTTTAAAGTATTTACCTTTAAAATGATCTAAAATGGCATAGCATTTAAAAATTATAATCAAAATAACTTTTCATGTTTATGTAATATTCATTACTCTGCTGTTTGAATAGAGTTTCTGATTTGAGAAACACCATATTCCATAGAAGGAGCAAAGGAACACAGATTTTACTGGAAATCCTATGGTTATTTTGTGTGGCATCTCTCAAGGGGTCCAGGGACAAGATAAGCAACTCTTGCGGGCCTGTAACGCATAACACAGACTGCAATGTAGCCATCTTTGTTATGCCACTTGCACTATTGATAAATACACACAATTCGATAGTGAACTTTAATGATGTTTAAAATAAAGAATAAGGTCAGTACACCAAACCCTGCCTACAGTAGGCCCTGAGTCTCCAGGCAGCTGCCCCAGGAGCTTCCTGTAAGAGTATTCTCATCTTCTACTAAATGTATCAGAAACACTGTATACTTTTTCAGGAGATTTGTACACTCTACATTTGTAACATATATCCTGGAACATCGTCCAAAAGAGCTGATGTTTCTGTCATTTCAGGATGGAATAGTGAAAATTCCATCATTTTTCATCAAACATTCAGGAGTCTATAGTTTTTTTCCCACTTTATACAATGCCATGGACATGTTACTTTAATATCCATTTTTTGAAGTAAACCATCCACCTCTCCCCTTTCACTGAGCTATTCAGAGAACATAAAATGTGTGTCAGCTACTATGAAAAATATTGACATTAAAACAAAAACTATAAAAGCCTATTTCACTATCCATTCCCTTCCCATCACAGATCTAATTAACTGAGAAAATTGGTTCTCTTTCTTATTCCAACTCTGCTTTTAGTTTCATGCTAGCTAGAAAGAGTTGCCTCAGTTTTTCTTGTTCTTAAGAAACCTCTGATATTTTGGAATCTAATTTGGACTAGAAATACTTTTCTAACTAGTAAATTCTCTGAGCTTGATGTTTGTTTCTTTATTCTTCACTGGTCCCAGAACAAGACATCTACTATCAATAGTGTCTGGCCTGGTTGCCCAGTCTTAGCCCTACCTCCATTATGATTCTTTTCTAATTCCTGCTTTGGTTCATTTTTTCTTTTCAAATAATTGACGTTTTAAATTTTTTATAAGTGTTTAAAATATATTTTATCTCATGTCAGTTTCTTCATTTTTTTCAATGTAGCAATTTTTTGTTGCTTTTGTTGTTGACTCACTCAGTCACCCAGGCTGGAATGCAGTGGTATACTCATAGCTCACTGCAACCTCAAACTCCTGGGCTCAAGCAATCCTCCTGCCTTAGTCTCCAGAGTAGCTAGGACTACAGGTTTTTGCCACTATGCCCAGCTAATTCTTAAAAAAAATATTTTGCAAAGATGTGGAAACAACCCAGGTGCCCATCAGTACACAAGCGGATTAATAAAATATGGTATATGTATACCATGGAGTATTATTAATACATCTGGTATTATCGGGGATAGAGCTAGAGCCCATTCTTCAAAGCGAAGTATCACAAGAATGGAAAAACAAGCAGCACTGGTACTCACCATCAAATTGGTACTAACTGATCAATACTTATGTCACACATGGCAATAATACTCATCAGGATGGATGCGGGGCACAGAGTTTGGGGGATGTCTATGATTGTAGCTCTGACGTGGGCAGTGCATGGGCAATATATATAACCAAAGTGTTGTACCTACATAATATTATGAAATAAAATAAAAAAAAAGAAAAGAAAAAGAATAGGCAAGCCACACTGGGAAAAAAAATTCAAAAACATATATCTCAAAAAGGAGTAGTACCCATAATACATTTTAAAACTTCCTACAACTTAATAATAAAAAGGCCAACAACTAAATTTAAATATAGGTAAAAGATTAGAACAGACACTTCACTGAAGAAGAGATCTATGAATAGCCAATAAACACATGAAAAATGCTCAACATTGTTAGTCATCAGGGAAATGCAAATTAAAACTACATTGCACATCCATCACACACCATTTTACATATTCATCAAAATAGCTAAAATTAAAATGACCAACACCACCAAATATTCTTGAGCATGTGCAGCAACTGGAACTTTAACACATTATTTGTCCAACCACTTTGGAGAAAGGTCTGGGAGTTTCTTGCAAAACTAAACCTACACCTGTTCTATGACCCAGTGTTCCACCCTAGGGTGTGTACCAAGAGAAATGAAAACATATTTTCACCAAAAGACTTGCACAATAATGTTCATAACTGCTTTATTCTTCATAGCCCCAAATGGGAAACAATGCCAGCAGCCATCAATGGGAAAATGTTAAACAAACTGTAGTAGACACACTCACTGGAACACTACTCAGTAATAAAAGGCATGAATCACTGCTACGCACAACATAGATGAAGCTCAAAACATCTTGCTCAGTGACAAAGGCTTTACACAAAGGAAGCATACGATATGATTCCACTTACATGAGTTCTGGAAGAGGCAAAAGAAATCTATGTTGGAAAAAAATCAGAGCAGCGGATTGCTCTGGGAGATTGCAGATGGAGACTGTCAAGGGCGGGAGGATGCTTTATAAGGTTTGGTAACGTTCTATATCTTGATTTTTTTTTGAGTTACAAATGTGTTTTTTTTGTCAAAACACAGCATATACAACCTAATATTTGTGCATGTCAGTGTATTATATAAAATATTAAAAATTGTACATAATTTTTTCCTTTTTTCTTGTGTACAATTCAGTGGTTTTAAACCATTTTTAAGTGTACAATTCAGTGGTTTTAATTACATTTACAATGTTGTACAACCATCAGCAGTATCTATACCTAAAAAAATAAGTAAATATTTTTGTAGAGATAGGGGTCTTGCTCTGTTGCCCAGACTGGTATTGAACTCCTGGCCTCAAACAATCCTCTCTCCTTGCCCTCCCACAGTGCTGAGATTACAGACATGAGCGATCACACCCAGCCAAGCAATTTTGATAATCAAAATAATGCACAATATATAATTCTATATCCCCCTTCATCTGTTTTCAGTTCTATTGAAGTATTCTGTAAATAAAATCGAATGCAATGATTTTAAGTACACACATATAGAAGTTTTGACAAATTTATGTATCAGTGCCACAACAATGAAAATGTAGAATATTTCCCTCATTCCAGAATGTTACCTTGTGCCTTTTCCTATTCAAGGTTCCATACCACCTCCTGTCTCAGGAAATGACTCTACCAGCTTTCTTCCACCATGCATTACATCTGTTTATTTTTAATCTGTTGGGTTGTTTTAGGAGTTCACACAAATGGCAGCATACTCTTTTATGCATTCTTTTGTATATCGCTTTTTTTTTTTTTAGCTCAGCTTAATGTTTTAAGATTCATTCATGTTGTTGCCTGAATCTCACTATTTCATTTCTTGTCATTGGTGAGTGGTATTCCTCTGTGTAAATATATCATCATCCATTTATCCATTCACCTATTGATAAAAATTTGGGTTATTTCCAGTCTTGCTTATTAGGAATAAAGCTGATATGTACATCTATGTGCAATTCTTTTTGTGGACATATGTTCTATTTCATTCAGGAGTGGAATAGCTGGGTCATATGTTCAGTGTACATTTAAATTTATAATTAGTTCCAAAATGTATACCAAAGAGGTCTTGCAACTTTGTAGTCTCATCAGCAATATATGAGTGTTCTAGTTGTTCCACATCTTTATCAGTACTTGGTATTCTCAGCCTTTAATTTTAAACATTCTAATGATTGTGTAGTTATATCTAGTTGTGGCTTTCATTTACACTTCCCTGAAGGGTAATGATCTCAAGCATTGTGTGTATGCTGGGCATTCCTATATCTTCTTTGTAGATGTGACAGTTAAATTTTCACTTATTTTAGCATTCAGTGGTATGTCTCATTATTGAATTTCAAAGATTTTTGTATATCGTGGATTTAAATCCTTTGTCAGATGTTTGTTGTAAAGGTTAATTATATGTGTCAAATTGTCTAGGCCATGGTGTCCAGAAATTTGATCAAACATTATTGTGGATGTTTTTGTGTGGTGTTTGTTTTTTGGATTATATTTATATGTAAATCAGTGGACTTTATTTTGATTAAAGCAGATTATCCTCCATAATGTGGGTGAAACTCATTCAATCAATCTAAGGTTTTATTAGAACAAAGACTGATCTTCCTTAGCAAGAAGAAATTCTACTAGCAGACTGCCTTTGGACTTGATCTGCCCCTCTTCCCTGGCTAGCCTACCTTGCAGCTTTTGGCTTTACCAAGCCTCCATAATCATGTGAGCCAATTTCTCAAAATAAATCTGTCTGTATATATGTGTGTGTGCATGCGTGCACATATCCTGCTGGTCCTGTTTCTCTGGAGAACCCTGACATTATGTATATACACAAAAATATAATTATAATTACACAAATATGTATATGTAATTTATCCAAGCCTGAAGCTTCATTCTCTTAAATTAATAGTGTCTTTTGAAGAGTGAAGTTTGAATTTTGATAAAGTAGTATATTTTTTGCTTATCTTTTCTTTGTAGAACGAATTCCAAAAAAAGATTTTATTAATAATTCTTATATAAAAACTAAATATATAGAGAAAATATTGTATTTCACCTTTGGTAATATTCTGTGATGACAATTACATGAATAATGAAAGTGAATTATATTTTTTCTCCTATTTTTGCAAAAATACAATATGCTTGTACAAAGTTTGTCACACTATATACTAATGCATACAGATGTAGGACACATATATAATTAAGTATCTTACATATATATTTCACACAAATATGCCTTTTTTGTGCATATATATCCATGAGAAAATTGTAGTCATTTTTTAATTGATCAATTCAAGGAGTTTAAACTTTGAAGAAGTCCATGATAGTCCAAGAGAAAACTATGAAGCAGAGTCTGAATGTTGGATCATCATCACTGAGTCAAGTGTTCAGATCCACTTCAGATCACAGAGTGCACTGGAGAGGGGCCAATGTTATTCATGAAGTCCAGATTAGAGGGTTAGCCGACCTTTGGTGACAGAAAGGGGCATAAGTACAGAGGATAATAAAAATGAGTTTTCTGTTGTACTTCATGTTACTTAGTATCCAAGTATGGCTCAAATAGGTCAATCTCAGTCATCTGGTAATGGGTATGAGTAATCCCTAAATTTTATGTCAAGAAGTCCTTGCTGTTAAGATGAACCCAGGATCCCACATGGCTCTTTTCCCTTTCCTGTGCTGTGGTGCTGTTCCTCTTCTTTCAGTGCTCGGGTTCATTGAAAGCAAGTCGCTTCGTGATTCACATTTCTCTGGATTAGGCAATGTAAGCTCAAAAAATAGTGAATAACTGTTTTTTTTTTTCACTTCCTCTGACCACAGTCCTTTGCCCAGCACTGGGACTTCAGTGAGCACTCCTATATCTATGGTCATCCCATGAATATTCTCTCATCCCAACAAACCAAGTATTCTTTGTGACCACTTGAATATGACTCCAGAATAAAGCTTTTTTGTATCTTGATAGTGTCCAACTCAGATAATGCTGTTGAGTCTGGTTGCTCCCAGGTATAAAGGAAGTGGCACATGTCTAAGTGAATACTATTTTTTTTAAATTTCTTCTTCTTGTCATTGGTGTTATTCACTAGTGGACCATTTGAACAGTTTTCTCTGGGTTCCAATCATGTATCATTTTTTCCTAGAACAAAACAGGAAAAGAGTGTCTCAAAGTTATAGAAATTTACTTAACTATTGAGAAATTTTTAACAATTATCTTAAAGCTCCAGAGGCATGGCTGTGGAAAAAGTGACATTAACTCTAATTCCTTGTTAGTTTCAACCTGATGACCATATGTTTTATTCCATTTCAATCAGATAAAATAGCAAGTTATTTTGATTAATTTTTAAAATATGAACTCCAACTTGCATTGCTGGACTAATCCTTACCTGGTTCTGATGCATTATAAGTTATGTGTATTACTGGACTTGATTCATTAAAATTTTGTTTTATCTTGCATGTATATTCATGAAGGTTAGTGATCTTTAGATATTTTTGTTTTTTTTTAATTTCTTGTAATGTCCTTTTCTGATCATGATATTAAGTTAATGTGGCCTCAAAATGAGGTGGGAAATATTTACTCCTCCTCTATTTAGTGGAAGATTTTAGGTAAAATTGGTATTATTTCTTCTTGAAATATTTTGTAGAATGTCCTTTTTAAGCCATTTGATACTGAATTCTACTGTGGAAGAATTAGTAACTATGATTCCCAAGTTTAAGAGATATAGGGCTACTCAGATTACTTAGTTGCTCTTGAGTGGGCTTTAAATATTTCATAAATTCAACTTTATTAAAGTTGTAAAATTCTGGCATAATATCTTTTCTTATTTTTCCTTTTCATATCTCTAGGATCTATAATGAGGCCCACTATTTAATATTTGATAATTCTCATACAATAACCTTTTAACCTATCATACCTTCCAGATGCCTAATAGGTATCTCAAACATAATGTGACCCAAATTGAGTTCTTAATGCGCAAGCCTCTTTCAAAAACTATTTCTTCCATTGAGTATTTATAACACTAACTAACCAGTTTCTTAAACCACAGTTTTATGTGCCATCCTTTATTTAACTGTTTCTCATAATTATTCATATCCAATTATTCAACACATATTACTGTTTTTTCCATCAAGAAATATCTCTAACCTCTTCTCTCCAATACTATTGACACTACATAAGTCTTGCTATTCTGGTTTTTCTCTCCCTCTCTTTCTCTCTCTGTAGTTCCCTTTTCTCTGTTTCTATGCCCCGCTAATTTTAGCCACTTGCATCTCCTGTACTCATCCTGTATCTATGTCCTTGAATCAGTGGATTGCTAGGATCAGTTTGAGGTCTACCTCCCTGTGCTATGGACTGACAACCACTTCTGAACAGTTAGCTGGAGCTCTAGCTCACTTCATTTGATTCCATTTTCTTAGAGATTGTAATTTTGTGCAGCCTTTGTTTCAATGCCTAAAAAGAGTTGTTTTATGTGTTTTGTCCAATTTTCTAGTTGCTTATGGTAAGAAGACAATTACCATAGAAGTTAATCTTTCATGGGCAGAAGCAGACATTTCACCATTATTTTCCAAATATATTTTTGTAGAAATATATGTTGATAATCCCCACACCCCAAATACTTTAAAAATCTTTCTGCCTTCTGGCTTGCATTTTCTCTGGTAAGTCTGCAGTTATCCTTATCCTGTTCCTTTGTCTGTAATGTATCTTTTTCTCTTGCTCCCTTTAAGATTTCTATCTTTCCCTGGTTTTCAGTAATTTCATTATTATGTACCCTGGTGTGGTTGTCTTAGGTTGTTTGAGGTTTATTAAACTTCTTGTATCTGTATGTTTATATTTTTAATATCATTTGATAAATGTTTGCCATTATTTCTGCAGATTTATTTTCTGACTTCTACTCCTACTCGTCTATTTCTGAGACTTGATCAAAAAAATCTTATTTTTGTTTGTTTATGTTCTAACCATTCCCTGTCTGTGTTTCTTTCTTTTTAAGAAAATCATTTCTTGCTATGCATTCCAGTTCACTAATGTATTCTCGTAAAGTTTCTTATCTGCTGTTAATCTGAGTGAGTGCGATTTTCATTTTGGATATTGTCATTTCATTACTAATAGTTTCATTTCATTCTAATTCTTATCTTCTATTTCTCTCCTTATATTGATGATTTCCTATAAACCCTTGAGAATATTTTTGTGCTTGTAACAACTTTTTTTGTTTGTTTTGCTTTCTTTTTTTAAATCCAGCTTAATTATGACATAATTGCCAAATTAAAATTGCATATGTTTAGAATGTACATGTTTTGATATGTGTCTACATTGTAAAGTGATTACCACAATCAAACCTCAATGTATCCATCACCTCACATAGTTGCCTTTTTTCTTGTCATGAGTTCTACTTGAGATCTACTTTCTGAAGTTTCAAGTGCACAATGCATTATTATTAGCTATAATCACCATGCTGTACATTAGGTTTCCAGTACTTCTTCATCTTGTAACTGAAGTTTTGTACCCTTTGACCAATATCTTCCCTTTCCCCCCATATCCTAGCCCCTGGCAATCACCATTCTACTGTTTGTTGCTATGAGTTTGATTTTCTTTTCTTTTCTTTTTTTTTTTAGAGTACCCATATAAGTAAGTTCATGCAGTATTTGTTATAAAATCCTTGTTGACCTACTTTATCATTGTTGTCTTTTTAGAGACTCTCTTTATCAATTACTTGTTTAACTGTTTTATGGATTACATTTCATTTTTTTTACATATCTAGTGAGTTTTACTTGGTTGCTATGTATTGTGAATTTCATGGTGCTAAATATGAAATTTAATGTATTTCTTTAAAAAGTGGAGGTCTTTGCTTAGACTGACAGATCAATTATGTGTGGATCACCTAGACCTTTTGACACTTATTTTTAAATTAGTTAAGGTTTTAAGTCTGTTGCCCATTACTGTATTACAAGTATGGCCTACTAATAAGATACAGCCTCTATGGAGGTCTCCACTGAGCACAGAGGGTTCCACAGGGACTCACCATTCTGCTGGCCAGAACTTAAACATCTAGCCCTGTGTGAGCTCTGGGAACTTTTTACCTTATAGCACTATGGTCTATGGTTCTTTTTTTTTTTTTTTTTTTTTGCCCAGCCTCATGTAATTTCATACCACAGTACAGAAAGATAGGTAGATTGGCTGTCAGTCACCAACTCAAGGACAGCCCTGTGACATTTCTGGAGATCTTTCTCAATCCAGCTCTCTCTTCTCTAACACTTTGCAAAAATTCTAGACACTTCAGCCTTTTGAAATCTAATATCTCTTCTAAACTCAGGGTGAAAACTGTGCTCTGTTTGGTTTCCTTCTCAATGCAACACAATCTGAAAATTGTTTGCAGTCACAATCAGAGAAATTTTAGAGTTCACCTATTTTCTTTTTTGGTTTTCTCAGGCTCACAGTCTTGTGCTGCTTGTTGTCCAGTGTCCGAACAATTGTCTGATATATTTCTCCAAGGTTTCTCATTGTCTTTAAGGGAGTTAAAGTCTAGTCCCAGCTAGTCAAATATGCCCAGAAGCATAAGGGCTATTAGCTATTTTCTCTGAAGAATGCATTTAAACTCTCTGTGATTTATTTTCCTTATCTTTAGAGTCTGGTTAATAATATCTACTTTATAAAGGGTTATTGGCTTTATCTCCAGCTGCAGTACAGATAAGAGACTCTTGAAGCTTTTACCATTTTGTTTTCCCATAAAAGTGTTCTTTTCTCCAAAACTACCAAACTCATTGGTCATCCCAACCATCCTATGAAACTTAAGTATACACGTTTGTTTGAACCATTTACCAACATGCCATCATTAGAATGTGAGTTGTAATCATATACTGCCTGACATGTTTCACCACTGTCACCACAAGTAATCACCTCCTCCATCATTGACAAGGCTTTTATTTTCATATTGGTTTGCACATCTAAGGCTAACTCATTTCTCCTTTTGCCTGTCCTCTTTCGTCCTTCCACTAGAACTCAAAAAAATCTGCATTTATAGAGTTTTTCTCTGTCCCCTTACTAAATATTTCTCTCCCCCCCCCTAATTTAACTGACCTTGGAGATTGCTCCCTAACCTACAGAATCATCAATAGGAAGACACTTTTTATCACAAAATGTTCCTACTTGGTTTAGTTGTGATAGTTGTAATAAGTATCCTTCCTGTCTTCTATCTCTGCTGTCCAATCATTTCTTTTTCTTTCTCTTTAACATACCTCACTCTCTTTAAAAATCGTGCTATGTGTTTAAGTCATTGAGAATATTTCCCCCTGCTTTCCCCACCTATCTCCTGGTTACTCCCCATAGTTACATAAAATTGTAGCTCAATCCTGCTCTACCTCACTGACCTAAAATTTGGATTACTAGTATAACCCCTTATTTTAATATAACCATATATCCATATAGCTAACAATTTCTTCATTGTTACTGAATTTAATTGCTTTCCCTGCTTCTTGTCATTTCCTTCATAGTTTCAGTAACATTACACTTTTATGGCTTTCCCTAATAATCTCTTTTC
Organism: Daubentonia madagascariensis; assembly: GCA_023783475.1. Classification (NCBI taxonomy): domain Eukaryota; kingdom Metazoa; phylum Chordata; class Mammalia; order Primates; family Daubentoniidae; genus Daubentonia; species Daubentonia madagascariensis. Next base: position 12,766,344 of record JAKFHU010001684.1, on the reverse strand, counting down.
TGGTTTATCTTTCTCTTCTATAAAATTAAATACAATAGTCCCCCACTGGATACATTCCAAGACACCCAGTGGATGCTTGAACCATGAATAGTACCAAACCCTATATAGTATATACTATGCATAAATTTCTTTTTTCTTCTTCACTGCTTCATGCATAGAAGATTCATTCTTACTGCAGATCTTAGCAAACTCAGCACATGACTTTTTTCTCTCCTTATTAAATCAAGAACTTTTATCTTTTCCCTTAAAGGAAATGCTTTACGGCTTCTTTTTGTCATATCCAAATCACCAGCATCACTACTCGTAAGCATTGGCACTGTTATTGAGTAAAATAAGGGCTACTTGAACACAAGTACTGCAATACCATGCCAGTCAATCTGATAAAGAAGACTACTAAGTGACTCATGGAAGGGAAGCATGTACGGCACGGATATGCTGGACAAAGGGATGATTAGCACCCCATGGGATGGTGTGAGATTTCACCACGCTACTCAGTAATGGTGTGCCATTTAAAACTTATGAATTGTTTATTTCCAGAATTTCCATATAGTATTTTTCAACTGTGGTTTACTGCAGATAACTGAAACTTCAGAAATCGAAATCATGGATAAGGAGGGGCTACTGTATGCCTCATAGCTTTCTTTATTCTCTTTACTCTGTCGATTTCACTCAGACCCCTGACTTTACATACTACTTCTAGGCTCCAATTTACCTCTTTGGTCTCAATATCTCCCCGAGCTTAAATCTCATACCATAAACTACCGGATAAAAGAATGGATATCGAATATGCATCTCATATTTAATATGACCAAAATAGAATTCTTAATTTGCAATACACTTTTAGAAACTAGTGTCTTGTCCAGTCTCTTCCATCCTAATTTATTTATAACATTATACACCCAGTTTCTCAAACCAAAGATCTAAGTGTCTTTCTTATTACCCCTTTTCCCATTATAATTCACATCAAAGTAGTCCACAAATATTGCCATTTTTCTGGCAATTAGCACCCATGGGGTGCTAATCATCCCTTTGTCCAGCATATCCGTGCCGTACATGCTTCCCTTCCATGAGTCACTTAGTAGTCTTCTTTATCAGATTGACTGGCATGGTATTGCAGTACTTGTGTTCAAGTAGCCCTTATTTTACTCAATAACAGTGCCAATGCTTACGAGTAGTGATGCTGGTGATTTGGATATGACAAAAAGAAGCCGTAAAGCATTTCCTTTAAGGGAAAAGATAAAAGTTCTTGATTTAATAAGGAGAGAAAAAAGTCATGTGCTGAGTTTGCTAAGATCTGCAGTAAGAATGAATCTTCTATGCATGAATTTATATTTCCACCTTCTCTTCTGTAACATGAATGCTACCACATAAATCTTATTAACCTGAACTACTGAAAATATTTCCCCAGTTAGTTTCTTTGTTTTGCATTTTCTTTTCTCACATTTCAACCTCTACTGTAAAACAAAAAGGGAGTTCATTACCCTACATGATGAGCATTTTTCTATGGACATACTGATTGATTTTTTCTCGTAGGGCACACAAATTTTCCTGAGTTTCTACATTTGCTTCTCTTTCATCTGAAGCATACTTTTCTTGACTCTAGGTATAATAAAGTACTTTCTTATTAATTTTTATTTTCACTTTTCTGCTGAAATGTCAGATATTCAAAATAGTTTATCTTTACAAGTCATGAAATAACAATGATTTCCCATACTTTTAAACATATTGTCTGTATTTAATTCAAAACACTTATAACCTGATATAATCTGTTATTTGTTTATTTATCTTTTTTGTGTCTCATATTGCCTGTAAGCTTCTGAAAGGAGTAGCACTTGGTCTCTCATATTTACCTACGTATTCTTAGAACTTAAAACAGTGATTATAAACAAATATTTAATATTTGTTCAATAAGAGAATAATAAAAATCAATACTGAGGAAGGCAATACATTTCTAAATGACCCGATACAGTGTCTCAGTAATTGAAATTATACCTGGTCTAGAGCATTTTGAAATACCTGTGTAGCTCCAAACCTCCAACCTTATTGTTTCTATCAGAAAAGTCTGCACATCAGAACTGATTTTTCGTTATGTAGATTCTCCATATACTTCCCTAGACTCATCTAAAATCTGAAATGAGAATTCTTCTCTGACCTCCAAATAATAGCTGCTTCTCCATATCCAATTCGTTTCAAGCTTCCCTTTCCAGTTCTGCATACCACTGTTAATACTCCATCTCTCTCATATGGACACCTCTCTCCATGAGCTAATAGTCTTCCGTTGTTGATAACTTTTTCGACTTCTGAATTAATCACTTGGCATAACCTTCCTAAATTTGACTACCTTCTACAACCACCAAGATCATCAGCAAGTTGACTATGCCTTTGTATACTTGCCTATAATTTTCTGGCTATCTCTGGGTATGTGTGTGAATTAGTTTTCTTTGTCAACCTTGACACTTTTCCCCTTATCTGTTCACCAGTCACATGTTTCCAGGTCTTAGTTTACTTTTTTGTGGTTAAACCCACCAGACATATGAGTCAGCATATATATACATATATTTTTTCACAGCTTTTATTAGTCTTTGTAAATATTCATACTTTTTTAATATATAGGACACCTAGTTAAGAGTTGTTAGTTTAAACAGAATAAGCTGCCACTTTCGTAGTATACTTTGAGATATATAGAAAACTGCTTCTAATTCAAAGTATTTTTCTATTGGCCTATTACAATGTTCAAAATATTTATATGAAGCTCTGCTTCTCATAGAGGTACAGAGGAGTAACCTGATAAAACATAAACGTGCCATCTGAGAAGGCAAAGTTTTAAACCACCTACGGGCATTAATCCTGGCTGCTTAGGGGCCATAGGAGACCTAAGGGTATCTCTCAAGGATATAGCATTCCTAATAAGTGGAACCAAAAAGTTACCCCAATTCTACCTCCAATTAAATTAAAATTCTTTTACATTTACTTTCATGAGCAGCAAAATATAAGTAATGGACTACCATCAACATTAGATAATTAGTGTCTACATTAGATACCTGTTTTATTTTTCGAGGTTAAATTAAATCTTCATTGTAGTAGAAATTTGGCAAATTATGCTATTCTCGTTTTCCTATTTTTAAATTTTTAATAGCACATTAATCATTCTAAAAGTTTAATATTTGAGAAATATGTGTGCAAGTGTGTGTGTCTATGTGTGTGGTTTCAAAACTAATTGCTTAGTAATAATTTATATTGACTATATAGTCATCAGATCCATAGTTAGCTTCTGTTGGGACCAATAAATTAGCCATTTTCTGTTGCGTAGATCAAACTTTCTGTCCGTTTGCTTTTGATGTTAGAGTTGGAATACTTTAAAAAAATTTTGATAATGTTTAGCCATTTCTGTTGATTCTCCTTTCATTTATCAATATAAACAAGTGGATACTCAGTCACACAATTTTATTTTTTAATTCTCTGAATTCCTAGAAATTTGAAGATTTAAAACATCCAGGAAAGTAGAATTTCCCAGGAGATTTTTTCTGACTTTAATTCAAAATATTAAAATATGATGTCCTGAAATGAATATTCGTATTGCTATAGCCTACGAGACTCATTCAACTGGGTTATAACTGCAAGATAAAACATTATGGGAAAGATTTGTCAAAACTCAGTTTTACTTTGTTATCTGCCAAAAAGGCTTGTCCCTGGAAAAAAAAATTTGTTTGAAGGTCTCTATTTCAATCCTTCGTTAATCATGTCATTCTATTTGTTAATTGCATTTATTTTAGGAGCATCTGGCTAATTATGATCAAGATTGATTATGTAAAGGCAACAATATAAAATTTAAATCCAATATTTGATTTAGTTATTTACCTCAAAATAGAATAGTTCCTGGTATAAATGGTTATTTGTCTAAATACTGTTATTTTAGTGCATTTCAATTTTAATGTCTTATTGATCTTAATAATGTATGTATGTGTGTATTTTTAAAAATATATCAGTTATAATTTTCCCACTTCATGGATTAATAAAATTTCCCATTATTTTCTGGAAATCTTATATTATATAGATCTAAGTAGTGTGACAAATTGTAGTCCATGGTTAGCAAATACTGTGATTACATATTTACGACATACCACATGATACAATTTCTCTTATTCTATTTCCTTTTTGGTGAGGGATTTTAGAACTTTTCTCTTTTTTTTTTTTTGCAGGAGAAGTAAATACTTTGTAGTTATTATTTAATTAATTCTAAACTAGAAGCAGAAACAGTTGGATTGCATGTAACAAGAATTCAAACTCAAACTAGATTAAAAAAGGAGAATATTCATTGCATGTTTTGTATGGAAGTCCAAGTACGTCAGGAAGGATGGATCCATCAGCTTAAAAGAGAGTGGTGTGATCCTTATCACTCTCTGTCTCCTGTCTCTTTACCTCTGTCCCTTTGTATCTATCTATCAGACTAAGGAGTGGTTTACTTCATGAAACCAAGGGAAGTTGACCGCCTGAACTCCCAGATTCAAATTCTCCCAACTTGTGAACCAAGAGAGGAAAATAATTTCTTTCTTTATCCTGCTACCCACTCATAAATTCAGGAGTAGATTTTTTTTCAGGGGAGGAGGTGTAGTCTTGGGAATATCCTGACTTCTCAATCAGTGAAGGAGCTGTCTATTAGCAGGTTTGTAACCTATTCTTCATCTTTGTTTGGCCAATTGTGAAAAAGGAACAGCTTAGCAAAACTTCTGGGTCTTCTTCTCATCAAAAAAACATCCATTTGCTTCCAATCTTATTTTCCTTTGATGTAATAATTCAAATAATAGATCAAAAATAATAATAGCTAACATTTATTGAGTGCTTGCTAACTTGCAGAGGATGCTAATGATCTTTTGTATGTACTGTTTTGTGTAATTCTTGCAACAATTTTATGAGGAAGATAATATTATTAGATTTCTTTTACAATTAAATAATCCAAGGTTTATAAAATTTAAGCAACTTGTCAGCATTCCAATATGAAGTAGGAGATAAAGACGGAATTCAAATCTAAATAGTTCAGCAACAGAAACCAATTTTTCAATCATTTTATTAATGCTCCTTTTTACTTCATCAGACTTTTTTTTTATCTGAAGCATTTTCAGCTATATATATTCAGCTACGCTTCCATATCTCAAAGGTCCATGGCTAAGGATAAAAAAAGAGAATAATTTTCACTGTTACCACAGTTAGCTTGGTAGCCAGTCTATCAATCAAACTGTCAATGCACATTGAAAGAATTTAATATATAGTATAAAAAAGTCTTGTGATTTTAGGAAAGCACAGTACATATAGGAAAGAAATAGATTGTTTTTCTTTAATACTTTATATAAACAGCAAAAGAAATGGTAAGATTGCCAGAAGAATTCAAATGGTTCAGGAAAAATGTCTCGGGAATTTATGTTTTTAAAGTCATTCTTGCCTTTCTATTTATTATCCACTCCATCTGGTGAAATGCCCACATAGAGGATGGTCCTCAAATTCTTTAGGTTTCTAGCTTTAACTTTTTTTTTTAACTCCTAATCCTAATAGTTAATTCTTTCTCAGTCACATCATAAAACAATCATGAAACAATTGCCATCATGAAGACTTTAAAAAATAAACTACTAATCTAAAATTGTTAATGATCAACCACATATTGTGCCAAATAAGAATAGTGAATGACAATAGTATATAGATATATTTATAAACAAATAAATATACACATATTGGGTATGAGTGCTCAAAATTTTTTACCAAGGGGTATATGATTAAAAAGTTTAGAGACCACTGCCCTAGATTATTTCTGTTGCATTATTTCCACAGGCATGTTTTAAAAAAATAAAGTTTTAAAAAAATTTTACATGAGTTATTTATTAATTTAATTTACTTTTTAAAATTTCAAAACATTAAGGGGGTAGGTTACATGGATCATTTTTGTAATGCTTGATTCCCGACTATAGGTGTGCTCATCACCTAATAGTGTTCATAGTACCAGATAGGTCAGTTTTTCCCCTCTCCTTCTCCCCCTTCCCCCACGGTTGATTTCCACTGAGTTTTACATCCCCCTGTGCACATGTGCGCTCATCGGTTAGTTCTAATTTAATAGTGAGTGCCTGTGGTGTTTGTTTTTCCATTCTTTAGATACCTCACTTAGGAGAATGATCTCCAGTTCCATCCAAATTTTTGCAAAAGGCATTAAGTCATCCTACTTCATGGCTGAGTAGTATTTCATGGTATACATATACCATATTTTGTTAATCCACTCATGAATTCATGGGCATTTGGGTTGATTGCACATCTTTGCAATTGTGAATTGTGCTGCAATAAACATTCTAGTGTAGGTGTATTTTTGATGAAAAATCTTCTTTTCCTTTGGGTAAATACTCCATAGTGGGAGTGCTGGATTGAATGGTAGGTCTACTTTTACTTAAAATCCAAATTAAGATTTTCAAGCTCCCATCCCAACAACATGTTAGGAATTTAATTGTTCTCCCCATGAATATCTGAAGATAAGCAAACAACTAATTTTCAAGTTTTTGGTGGGTATATCTTGCCCCTAGATTCTTTGCACATCACCTATGACTGTATTGTAACCTCCTTTCCCACTTTCAGACACTGGCATTGTCGCTTAAAGAATGAAAACGCTTTTGAGGAAACTTCATGCCATTTTCCATAATGGCTGTATTAATTTATAGTCCCACCAACAGTGGGTAAGTGATCCCTTTTCTGCACATCCTTACCAGCATTTGTTATTTTTTGTCTTTTTCTTTTATTAGCCATTCTAACTGGGGTGAGGTGATATCTTATTGTGGTTTTGATTTGCATGTCTCCTATGATTAGTGAAGTTGACCTTTTCTTCATATACTTGTTGGCCATTTGAATTTTTTTTAAGAAATATCTATTGTGATGCTTTGCCCACTTTTTGAAGGGATTAAGTTTTGTTTAGCTGTTGAGTTGTTTGAGTTTCTTATATATTCTGGACATTAATTCCTTATCAGATAAATAGTTTGCAAATATTTTCTCCCATTATGCAGGTTGTCTCTACACTCTGTTGTTTCCTCTGCTGTGCAGAAGCTTTCTAGTTTAATATAATCCCATTAGTCTATGCTTTTGAGGTCTTTACCATAAATTCTTTGCCCAGACAAAAATGCCCTGAAGTGTTCCCCATATATTTTCTCTTAGTAATTTCATAGTTTTGAGCCTTACATTTAAGTCTTTAATCCATTTTGAGTTTATTTTTGCATGTGGTTAGAGATAGGGGACGTAGTTACTTTATATGAATATCTACTTTTTTCCAGTAACATATACTGAAGATGGTACCCTTTCTCCAATGTATGTTCTTGGTGTCTTAGTAAAAAATCAGTTGGCTGTAATTACATAAATTTACTTATGGGTCATTTATTCTGTTCCATTGGTCTGTGTGTCTGTTTTTATGCCAGGACTAGGCTATTTTGGTTACTATAGCTTTGAAGTTTACTTTGAAGTCAGGTAGTATGATGTCTCTAGCTTTGTTGTTTTTGTATAAAACTGTTTTGAATAATTGGGGTATTTTGTGGTTCTATATGCATTTAGGATTGTGTTTTCTGTTTCTGTGAAGTATGTCGGTATTTTGATAAAGATTGCATTAAATCTATAGATCACTTTGGGTAATATCGTCATTTAAGCAATATTTATTCTTCCAATTCATGAATATGGGAGATCTTTCAATTTTTTGTGTTCTCTTCGATTGTTTTTATATATGTTTTATAGTTTTCATTATAGAGATGCTTCATCTGCTTGGTTAAATTTATTCCTAGGTACTTTTTTGTGATTGTTACAAATGAGATTCCTTTCTTGGATTCTTTTTCAGCTAGTTTGTTATTTGTATACAGAAATGCTACTAATGATTCTATGTTGATTTTGTATCCTGCAACATTACTGAATTTGTCTATCAGATCTAAAAGGTTTTGGTCAAGGCTTTGGGTTTTTCTCTGTAGAAGATCATGTCTTCAGCAGACAGGGACAATTTGACTTCCTGCTTCCCAATTTGAATGTCTTTTATGTATTTCTCTTGCCTAATTGCTCTGGCTAGGACTTCTAGTACTATGTTGAATAAGAGTGGTGAAAGTGGGCATTCTTGTGTTCTTTCAGTTCCCAGAGGGAAAGCTTTTAACTTTTCTTCATGTGCTATGTTGTTGGTTGTGGGATTGTCATATATGGGCTTTGTTGGGTTTAGGTACATTCCTTTCATACCTAACTTGTTGAGAGTTTTTATCATGAAAGAATGTTTGAGTTCACCAAATGCTTTTTTTATATTTATTGGGATGATCAATCATATGGGTTTGGTCTTTTATTCTATTTATATGATGTATCACATTTATTGATTTGTGTACTTGAACAATCTTTGCATTCTTGGGATAAATTCAACTTGATTGTGGTTTATTTCTATTTTGATGTGCTGTTGGTTTTGGTTTTCTAATCTTTGGCTGAGGACTTTACATCTATGTTCATCAGGGATATTGGCCTGCAGTTTTCTTGTTGTGTCCTTTTCTATTTTTGGTCAAAAAGCTAACTCTGGCCCCATAGAATGAGTTTACAGAATTTTCTCCACTTTAATTGTTTGTGTAGTTTGAGAATAATTAATGTTACTTCTTTAAATATTTGGTACAATCCAGCAATGAATCCATCTGGTATTGAGCTTTTCTTTTTGGTAAACATTTTTCTTTTTTTTTTACTGTCAATCTCACTACTAATTATTGTTCTGTTCAGGTTTTCTATTTCTTCCTGACTGAATTTTGGTAGGTTGTATGTGTCCAGTAATTTATCCATTTCCTCTAGATTTTCCATTTGTTGGTGGCAGTTTTTCATAATAGTCTCTAATGATCCTTTCTTTCATTGTTGTCAGATATAATGTCTCCTTTTTCATTTTTTTATTATATTTATTTGGATCTTCCTTATTTTTTTCAAACTTAGTCTAGCAAATGGCTTATTCATTTCATTTTTCTTTTTGACAAACCTATATTTTTAGTTTGTTAATCTTTTGTATTTTTTTAAGTCTCTTTCATTTATTTCTGCTCTGATTTTTATTTCTTTTCTTCTACTAATTTTGGGTTTTATTTGTTCTTGCCTTCTAGTTTCTTGAAGTGTGTGGTTACCATGTTTATTTGAAATCTTTTTATTTTTGGTGTAGTTTTTTATTGCTGTAAATTTCCCTCTTAATACTATTTTTCCTGTATCCCATAAAGTTTTTGGTATATTTTGATTCTATTTTCATTTGTTTTATGAATTTTGAAATTTTTCTTTTTAATTTCTTTCTTCACCCATCTGTCATTCAGGAACATATTGCTTAATTTCCATGTCCATGTATTTGTACAGCTTTCAAAGTTCCTCTTACATTCATTTCTAGTTTTATTTCCATTGTCACCTGAAAAGATACATAATATGATTTTGATTTTTTAAAATTGGCTGAGATTTGTTTTGTGGCTTAATATATCTAGCAATCACTACTGAGTCTATATTTAAAAGAAAAGAAATCAGTATGCCAAAGAGATTTCTGTACTTCCAAGTTTACTGCAGCACTATTCATGGTAGTCAAGATATGGAATCAACCTATGTGCCCATTAACATGTGAATGGATAACGAAAATGTAGTATATATACACAATGGAATATCATTCAGCCATAAAAAGAATTAACTCCTGTTATTTGGATTGACAATATGGATAAGCCTTGAGAACATTATGTTAAGTAAAATAAATCAGGCATGGAATGATAAATACAGCATATTCTCATTGATATATGTAAGCTAAGAAGTTGATCTCATGGAAGTAGAGAATTGAGTAGTGGTTACTAGAGACTGGGAAATGTAGGGTGGTTAGGAATAGGTTAGTTAACATATACAAAATAAGAACTAGATAGGATTAATTTCTAGTGTTCTGTAGCACTGTAGGGTGACTGTAGTTAATGATAATTTATTGTATTTTTTCAAATAACCAGAAGAAAGTCTTTTGAATGATTTCAAAACAAAGAAATGATAAAGGTTTGAGTTAATGCATATGCTAATTACTCTGATTTGATCATCACGCATTGTTTGCAGGTATTGAAATATCACCTTGTACCCTTTAAATATGTACAATTATTGTGTGCCAATTAAATATATATTTTTTAAATGAAAATGAAGCATGAAGATATGCTTGTAGTCATATTTAAAAACAGTATTAAAACAATATTAATACTTAGTGTGATCAAATAACAAAAACTTTATTTAAAGCTGATGACTAGCACCAGAAAGTCACCAGAATCACCACAATCAATAGGAAACACACACACACACACACACACACACACACAATATCCCTCATCATTGCCTTATAAGGACTTTATTCAATGCCTCATAGTGGTCATCTGGCAAGCCAGTAAACTGCTGAATTCTGTCTTTTCCAAGTTTCTACAAAATCCCAGTTTTCTTGAATGTTTCACAGGACAAATGAAAATAATTTAATACAAATAGTTTCATTCCCATAATCATCAACATTTTTTAATGAACCAAATCATGACTTTATCTTAGAAATGTCAAAGCCTCAATCATATACTTTCTCCAAACAAAGATGTCTAGAAAGAAGCTGCATATAGGATGTACACTTGGGAAACATAGACATAATGATGTTTAACAGTTCTTATTGAGATATGGTTGGCTCACAATAAACTGTGTATATTAAAAGTTAAAAATTCTTTTAAAAATAGTTTAATTGTTAAATATTATATGCACATTGATAAATCTGTATAGCTGAAAATGTTCAACGTAAAGAATGTGTGTGTCAGATGTCGACAATAAGTCTAATATTTTATTTTTATTTAAGTAGATTATAAAAATCCAATTAACTTATGTCATTTAATAGCATGTTTTTATATAGTACTGGTTCCTTATGGATATCTGTGTGAATTTTACAAGGGAAAAATTTACATTGTTATAAAAGACATGATCATAACCTTAACATGAAAAATTAATATTAGAACTTAATAAGTAGTAGATTTTATACCTCCCGATGAGGAATTATAATATATTGTAGTCTGTACAGTCCTATCACAATAAAATTGGGAGCCAAATAGCCATTCTTGTAATGTTGATGCATGAATTTATTTCCTAGATCAAATAAAATTTTTCAATTTGACTTGATTTGTGAAAAGATGTATTTCTAAGTTTGTAAAATCTTAATCACAATGGACAATTTCTTAAGCAGGACTCTGATTTATAGGCAACCCTAATGAACATGAAGGTTGTTAAATCATTACCTTAAATAGTACTAAAGGGTTTTGATACCTAGAATGTTTTTTAAAAGGAAGGCAAAAGAGAACCTCTTCTCCTTTACTAGAGAAGGCCTTATATTAATCTCATGTGTTATTTTATTTTAATAGTATGAAGATATAAATTTGGAATTATAAAGGTATGGATTTTTAAAACACTTCTAAGTTTTTCAGATAAAATATTTTCTTAAAACCAAAAACTTTAATTAATGATAGTAGGAAAAAAGTATTATGAAATAAAGAACATTTATGATTGCATTTGTATCAACAATATTATTCTAAAACTAATACATACTTTTTTCTTAGACCATTTTATGTTATACCATTTTAAATTACGTTTAAGCCTGTGTTGACATTAAAACACAGAAATGGGAAACAGAAATAAAGAAGAAAATAATGTATTACACATGTCTCTTTTCACTTTAAAGAAATAGCATGACTTGTTTAATATTTACTTTTAGAATACATTTCTAAAAGAATCAATGCACTCAAATCTTATAAAGCAAGCACTAATTTTTACTTTATGCAACAATACACACTAATTTTAAATGAGTAGAAAATAAAGTAACTATAGTTTTCTTTCACAGGTATTTTATTTTAGTAGTAAATTATAGCAACATAAGTATATACATATATATTTATACATATACATAATGACTAGAAATGTATGTTAGATCAAATTTTGAAGCATATCTTTTGTTTGTGGGTTAACTATCAGCCAGTTAATTCATATGACATAGTGTGATAACTGAGTATGAATTCCCAAAAGTTAAGTGCCAGTTTGTCAAATAGTAAGAACATATGAAAATATAACAAACAGAAGTACATGTGTGTATACATATATGTTTGTGTATATATATATATATATATCTGTGTGTGTATGTGTGTGTGTGTTGTGGCACTAGCATATATAAATATAAGCAAATAGGTAAATAAATAAATACTCTTAAGACTCAATGATAATAACTTTAATTAAATAAACTAAGTTTTTCTAGATCAACACTATGTAATGCTTTTCTTCTAATGATTAATGTACAATAACTATTTTTATCATAAAAATGTATTCTTTGTGCCACAATTATTTTATGTACTTATAAGTTGATAATATTTCCTTAGTATTTGGTGTATATATACATACATACACATATATGAGTGCGTGTGTAAGCCTATTGATAAATTTAAGAATTTTGAGAAAAACACTTCAAAAGTTTACAATAATCTAAAGTACCAGTCTTAAGATAGAAAATCAGTAAAATGGTTGTCTTAGAAAACTGTGAAATTAAATGTCTCAATATAAGAAAAACAATTACTTATTGCACAAGCTTATGCAATTTTATTTAAATATATAACCTAATGCTTCAAGAACATACACTTTAATAAAAACAATCCCCTTCATTAAAAAGGGCAGTAGGTGTTCAAGAGAGGGAATTAGACAATGCAGTTTATCTACTCAAAATTCTTTACTTATAGTATTGGGAAGCATACATTTGTTGCCAACTCAATAGTTTCCAGTTAAGAATAAAGCTTTCTTTTTCTTTTTCTTTTCTTTTTTCTTTTATTATTATTATTATTATTATAACACAATGATGCTGCATTTTCATCAACTTACCCAATGGTTCCTAAAGCAATATCATACTGATATATGCTATAAAAGATTAACTGAAATGAAGAACACAAATTTTACTAAACCTATAAATCTATAAAAGCTATTTGACAAAAGGCTTCTAATCATGTGCTAAGCATGCAATTTTCAAAGTTATGTTACATCAGCTGTAATACATAATGTTCTGTGTACTGAAAGGAAGATATTCACTAAGCAGTACTGGGTTAAAACCCTTCTTATATAGTGCTATAAGCAGTGGTGGTGCGGGCTTTATAATCCATTAAAAATCCTCCTCCAACTATACTACTGTAGCAAGGGAGTTTTGTATATTATTTAAACATTTGATTTGGGCAAATTTAAAATACACTATTTATTCTGGTAGTAATTTTACAACAAAATGTACGAATTATATGATATGTGATGGGTCTTTTAATCTTCAATAATATTTAAAGGTTAAAACCTAGAAAATATGTGTGTAAAGCTATACTATAAAAAACAAATATTATTTTAAGTAATACCTATACTATTGTGTGTGCTTGTATTAGCTTTGTAGGGAAACAATAGAAAGTAAGAAAAGGAGAAACAAAATAGAGCAGAGAGAAAAGACAGATTAAAAAATAATTATATTAGACATTGCTTGAATATACATGTATTATATCAAAATTCTTGTACCAATGTGTTACAATATGCATAGATTTCATGATATTGAAAAGAAATAAGTAGCTTTAAAAACATAAAAATGATATTCTTAGAGTACTTTCAGAATAAAGAATCAATAAAACACTTAGATGACAGATTTTTTCATTAAATATAAAGATTCTCCTAACAAATACTTGATTTATTTATAAAAAGAGCATTATGTCCGATTTAGTTTTTTAAATAATGTATCCATAGTGTTAACACACCTGAAAAAAGATTAAATATAGTATTTGTTTCTAGTTAACCTAATGATTTTTGTCAGAAATGTTCATGTATTCATTACTGAATATCAAATATGCAAATCAGATCAGAGCTCTGCATTTTACCATGTAAAAGTCAAAGCCTGATCTAAAAGGATATGAAAAATTTAGTGTGACATATAGATTGCATTTGCAGGCAGGATAAGAATGTAATGCTTTAGACGCTGCATTGGGGAGAAAAAAAGGAATTTCTTTGAAGACTTTTGTGGTTCCAAGTACCCAAATAAATCAGCATTGTGTGTTTATCAAACTGAATTATATGCATATCATAGAATAAACCTGAAATGTCAGCTATAGTAATGAGCATATCCAAATAATATTAATATTTCATTTACTAATGGTAATTACAGAGTGCAAGACAAGTCATAATGTGTTTGTAGAAGTATTCAGGCAAGGAAATCAGACGTGTAGGCTTATGCAGAGCAGGATACACTAATTATGTCCAGAGGTTGTGTATCATCTCTGTTTGAGCCTTATAAATCTATGTGGAAAATTTGAAGACTGGATTTTGATATGACAATACTGGAATTAATAGAGTTGCAGAGTATATAGCATACATACAATCCTTGGGAAATAACATCTATTTTTCCCCATTCAAAAGGGAAATGATATTTTCTTCTGTTTTTCTTAGTATATTGGAGTTCTCATTTTAAAAATACCATTTATATGATATAAAATAAGTTTCAAAATGCCTTTAAGAAATTTCAAAAACTAAAATTTATTTATTTAGAAATGATACCACATAATGAGTTGGGCTATTTCTTTTAAACTGGGATTAAATTTCACTCTCCCTGTTTGAGAAATAGAGGTTTAGCAAAGTGGCAGCTTACTTATCATTATAGAGGTATGAAAGTTCAAAAAACAGAATTTACATTGTTTTCATCAATTCTGCAGAAACAGAATTAGGTTTTATAACTCTACCCTCAGCTGTGCCATACTTTATATTACTTCATTGCAGTGTCAGAATACTATTTGCATTAAAAATTAAGCAAGGGTAGCCCAACCTTAAGCAGCACATTCTTTTCTCATCTGCAAAAAAAGAAGTTGTTGAATAAATGATCTTCATGTTATTTGCCAGTTCCAAAATTCTATGAATTGGTCAATGTAGCCATGGGGAAACCGTCACTCTCATACATTTCTAGTGAAAATACCAATTGGTTCAACACTTATGGAGAAGAATCTATCTAACAAAACATCATACATGTTTACTTTATCACTCAAAATTTTTCCTTTCTAGGAGTTTATGTTGGAGATATACTTCCAACATATGAAAATACATTTGCACAAAGTTATTCATTATAGCTTTGTTTATAATTGCATGATATAGGAAACATTCTGAATGACCATACATAGAAGAGTGATTAATAAACTGGTATATCCACACAACTGTTATGCAACTGTAAAATAGAATGAAAAAGATCTGTATGAATTGATATTGAAAGATTTTTAAGAAAAGTGAAAAGAATATCTGTACATACAAAGAAATAATACTTTCTGAAGAAATCAGGGAAAATATAATACATACAGAAGGGATAAATATATTATCCAATAATATTATTTACATGTGGTGAGTGCATAAAGTATAGAAAGAATAGAAGTGGTAGAGATTGGGAAAAACGCTTCTGTTTATACCTTTTAATACTTTGACTTTAAAATTTATGTTAATGTTTCACATACTCAAAAAATAACAAACAAAAAAGAATAGACAAAAATGTTAATACTAATATAAATATGAACATAAACGTATGAATTCAAGTGTATTTCAAAAAGTAGCATGACTATACTAAAGGAGAAAAAAATCCTAAGAATATTTGCACTGTGTGCTCTTAGGCTAAATACAAATACTGTACTTTAGTTACCTGCTTCATTTTTCTATATTTTGGATGTTAGCAATGCAAAAGCACTCTCTGTGAATTCTAGGACAAAGTAATATATTGTGGATAATGAGATTCAAATTTATCACTGTCAGAGGAAGAATTAAAATATGGAAATAGGATGTTGAATTGCAATAGAGATTGATAGATAGAGAGAGATATTGACATAGAAGAGGTATTGATAAATATGTGTGAGTGCATGCCTATTGATTCATCTATTTTCCACCTCTTTCTTCTGAGATAATCTAGAATCAATGACCTCTAGTAACTTTGAGCACAATTGGTGTCCAGATTTTGGTTTCTACATACAATGTTTTACTAAAAGGAGCTAAAGATCCTTCATGACACAGCTGAGGCCAGGGCTAGATTAGGTGATCCTAGATGAGCCTAGAACAAATTCTTTTGCCAAACGCTCAGGAAGTGCTTAAAGAATGATGGAGATACATCAAAAGGGCACAGAAGTCAACAGGAAAGATTCTCTAATGGGCCACTCAGGGCAATTTGAGTCTCAAATAAATAAAGTAAGTAAATATAATACTTATAATACATTGAATAAAATAAGAATCAATGAACTTATATTGATATAAATAAATTAATAAATGCAAACATAAATAATTAGGCTTTTCCTTACAGTAGAAAGACAACTAAGATATGTTGAAGAAATGACAGAGTTACAAAATTTGTCATTCGAAAATAATAAAAACAACAATAATTGACTCAGTCAAGGATTATCAATGAATACTAAAATTAGCATTTTAAAGTTTGAAGATTAATATTTACTTTCAGTAATCTTAAAGAATATCACCATAATATACTTATTGATTAGAATGAGTTAAATAAATTTTGAGTGGCGAATACTGGCAGGAATAACCTTAACTGAGTGATTAAAATTAAATCTACAGTAGTGGGGCAAATAGGCTGCATGAGTCTTTTGTTTAGGATGCACTGAGACAAACACAGCATCACTTCTGGACTATTTGATCCATAAATGAAACACTTGCATATGTTCATGAGGGATAAATCAACCAAACCAGAATTGAGGGATATCTCATGAAATAACGTGCCCAAATGCCAATGTCATAAAAGAAAAAGAGACATTGAGAAAGTGCTGGAGATTAAAGAAGAGCAAAGAGAAATGTCAATGGAATAGAACAGCTAATCTGGGCTTCCTCTTGATGTGAGAGAAACTATTGGGACAATCTCAAATTATGAATAAGGTCTACAGATGAAAGTATTGTGCCCATGTTAACTTCCTTCTGTTGATAATTGTATGGTTATCTAAGAAAGGGTCCTTTTTTTTTAGGAATTGCACACTAGTGACACGTTAATGTTTTGGAAATCTATCCTTTGCCCAAACTAATAGAACAGTTTTGTTCTTGTAGCTTTTCAGTAAATCTGAAATTTCAACAAAACATTAAAAATTTAATTTTCTATTTCAACATTTTGACAATAATTCTATCAGAATTCTTTCACATTTAACTGAGTGAGTCAACCCCATCTCTTCCACATAGAGAATAACTTGATAAAGTTGCTTAAAATAAAAATGGCATAATTTTTATAAATGTACATAGCACAGCATTTTCCATGTCTTGTTGCCACAGTAATAACTGGTGAAGATTTAAATAGGTAATTGATATCACAGAGGATAATGGTTTGAGTCAAGGTTCAGAGAACTAAGTCCAAATCCACACTATACTACTTCTTAGCTCTGCATCCATAAACAAATTAGTAAACCTATTTATGTCTTAGTTCCTAATTTTTAAATGTGAATTTTAATGTTATCCAACTCTTAGAATCCCACAACATCACAAATATGACATTGCAAATTAAAATGAGACAGTCTACCAGGTGCAAACAGCCTAATGACTCACACACTAAGCAGTAAATCATGTGTGCCAGGAAGAATTTTAATAATGCCCCTGATATGCATATACCCTATTTAATCCCCTCCATTTGAGTTTGGGAGGACTTACAAATATGATGGGATATCACTCCATGATTGTGTTACCTTATATGGCAAGATTGAAGGGGTCTTGCAAAAGTAATTAGAGTCTCAAATCAATTGATTATGAATTATCCATATAATAGATTAGTCTAAGCAGACCTGACTTAGACAAAAGCTATGAAAGAGGGATTGGGACATTCATGAAGAGCATGATTCTTCTGCTGGCTTTGAAGAAGCAAGCTGCCGCTTCCACAAGAACCTGGGAGATGATCACGTTGCTAGAAATGCCTCGGGGAGCTGAGAGGTGTCCCAGCTAAGAGCCAGCAAGAAAATGGGACGTCAATGCTACAATTGCAAGGAATTTAGCTTTTCCAACAACCACAGGATCTTGGAAGAGGAACCTAATCTCAGAAAGGAACAAAGCCCAGACAATAACTTAATTCCATCGTTGGAAGATCCTGAGAAGAGGACCCAGCTAAGTTCTGCCCAGGCTCCTGATCCACAGAAACTGTAACATAATAAACATATGTTATTTCAAATTACAAAGTTTGTGATGTTTTTGTTATATATCATAAACAAATAACATATACATGTTGCTATTATATCTATATCAGCTTTACACCAAGGCAATAAAAATTTTGACTGACACTATAATGTTCTTTGTCATATTGAAATTACATCTAGTATTTAGTTTAAATTTATACAACTTAAAAACTACCCTTTTCATATATTTAAAATTTTGATTTTTCAGTTGCTCCATTCTACTATTAGTGATATTTTTTTGATGGCTGTTACATATGAAATCTACCACAGAGCCAAATTTCAGGTGCCAACAATTTATTACTAAAAGTGGTTTTTAAAAAAAGAAGTATATTTCTTTCTGGAACAATATCATAGACATGGAATTAGTTAAAATTAACAACTCTTCTTTATTTACTTGGTATCATGTGCCACAATTTAATTGTGGGTGTCTATGAATGTAAATAGTATACTTTGAACCACATAAAAAATTGTTGATTTTTAAAAATCTTATTATCAGACTTTATTTTTAGAACAGTTTTATATTTATAAAAATTGGAGGAGATAGTACAGAGTTCCCAATTTCCTCTATTATTAACACCTTACATTAATATGATGAGATTGATATAGTTAATGAATCAATATTAAAACATTGTAATTAATTGAATTCCATGGTTTATTTAGATTCTTTTAGTTTTTACCTAATGCCCTTTTCTGTTGCAAGATCCCGTCCAGAGAATCACATTGCATTTAGTTGTCACATCTCTTTAGGCTTCTCTTGGATGTGGCACATTCTTAATTTCCTTGCTTTTTATAACCTTGAATGTTTTGAGCAGTACGCAGGTATTCTGTAGAAGGATCTTCAATTGGGATCTGTCTTCTGTTTTTCTCATGATAAGACTGGGGATATAGGTTACTTGAAGGAAGACCACAGTGGTAAAATGCCACTCTCATTACATCTTATCAAGCATATATATTATCAACATATTATAATTTATGACTGTTGATGTTGCTATACATGTATACTAGAATGCAACAATTAAGTAAACGGATGGCAGATGGTGGGAGCCAGGTTGTTCACTGTTGGAGTGGGAGTTTACAGATAAGCAAAGGGAGAAAACTAGAATGATTGATGTGGTAATGGACTGGAGACATCAGTATAAACTCAAGTTTAGCTTAATATAAATATAGATGGTTACAAATAGATATACTTACAGATGTGTGTATATATGTGAATTGATATAACACTTTTTTGAATTATAATGGATATATATTTGTACATTTTTGGCAAGGTATATATGATGTTACATGCATGGAATATGTAATGATCGTGTCAGTATTTAGGGTATCTATCACAAGTATTTATCATTTTTATGTGTTAGGAAAACTCCAAGTCCTCTCTTCTAGCTATTTTGAAATATACAATACACTGTTGTTAACTATAGTCACCCTTCTCTGCTATCAAATATTAGAAAATATTTATTCTACCTAACTGTATATTTGTACTCATTAACCAACCTCTTTTTACCTCCCACCCCCCCAACCCATCTCAGTCTATGATAACTATCATTCTACACTCTACTTCCATGAGATCAACTTTTTTGTCTCCTATATATGAGTGAGAACATGTGATATTTGTCTTCTGTGCCTGACTTATTTTACTTAACATAACGACCTCTGGTTCCTTCCACATTGCTGCAAATGGCAGCATTTCATTCTTTTTTATAGCCAAATGGTATTGTACTATGTATACATACCATTTTTTAATCCATTTACCCATTAATGGACACATAGATGGATTTCATATCTTTGCCATTGTGAATAGTGGTGCAATAAAAACGGGATTGCAGGTATCTCTTTGAAATATTGATTTCTTTTTCTTGAATTATATCCCAATAGTGGGATTGCTTTTCTTTTCATCCTTGCCAACATCCTTTTTTATTTTATTTTTTTGTCTTTTCAATAATAGTAACTCTAACTGGGGTAAAATGACATTTCATCATAGTTTTGCTTTGCATTTCCATGATGGTTACTGATTTTGAGCAGTTTTCATATACCTGTTGGCCATTTGTATGTCATGTTCTGAGAAATATCTGTTTAGATCCTTTGTCCATTCTTTAATGTTTTTTGTTTGTTTGTTTGCTGTTGAGTTGTTTGTATTCCTTGTATATTCTGGATATTAGTACCTTGTCTGATGAATATTTTGAAAATAATTTTTCCCATTCAACAGAATGTCTCCACTCTATTGATTGTTTCACTTGCTATGCAGAAGATTTTTATTTAATGTAATCCTATTTGTCTATGTATGCTTTTGTTGTCTGTGCTTTTGGGGTCTTAGCCATAAAATCTTTCCCTAGACTAAGTCCTGTAGTGTTTCTCCTATATTTTCTTATTGTTGTTTTATCGTTTTGGGTTTTATGTTTAGGTCTTTAATCCATTTTGAGTTGATTTTGAATATGGTGATATGCAGGGACCTCATTACATTCTCCTACATATGGATATCCAGTTTTCCCAACATCATTTATTGGAGAGAGAATCCTTTCCCCAGTGTAAGCTCTTGGTGTCTTTCTCAAAAATTACTTGGCTGTAAATATGTAGATTTATTGTTGGGTTCTCTATTCTGTTCTATTATTCTATGTGTCTATTTTTAAGCCATTACCATACTATTTTGTTTACTATATCGTTGTTGTATATTTTAAAGTCAGATAGTTTGATGCCTCCAGTTTTGCTCTTTTTGCTCAGGATTGTGTAAGCTATTTGGGCCCTTTTTTGGTTTCATATAAATTTTAGAATTGTTTTCTCTTATTTCTGTGAAAAATGACATTGATGTTTTAATAGGGATTGCATTCAATCTGTAGATTGCTTTGGGTTATATGGTCATTTTAAGAATATTAATTCCTTTGGTCCATGAGCATGGGACATTTTTCCATTTCTTTGTGTTCTCTTTAATTTCTAGTTTTATACTTTTCCTTGTAGGGTATTTCACCTCCTTGGTTAAATTTGTTCCTAGGTGATTTTTTGTAGGTATCGTAAATGTGTTTGCTTTATTGATGTGTTTTCAGCTATTTTGTTATGAACATATAGAAATGCTACTGATTTTTGTATGTTGAGTTGAATCCTTACAAAGTTAATGAATTTTTTTCATCAGATCTCAGAGTTTTTTGGCAGAAACTTTAGTTTTTCTAAATATAAGATTTTGTCATTTGTTAAGAGGGATAATTGACTTTCTCTTTTCCAATTTTGATGCTTTTTACTTCTTTCTTTCACCTGACTGCTCTGTCTAGGACTTCCAGTACTATGTTAGAAAGGAGTGGGGAAAATTGGCATCCTTGTCTTGTTTCAGTTCTTAGAGGAAAGGCTTTCAGCTTTTTCTAATTCAACATGATGTTAGCTGTGGGCCATATACATACAGCCTTTATTATGTTGAATTATATTTCTTCTATGTCTGTTTGTTGACAGTTTTTATCACGAAGGGATGTTGAATTTATCATATGCTTTTTGTGTGTTTATGTGGCTGGTTATATGGTTTTTGTCCTTCATTCTGTTGATGTGATGTAATGTGTTTATTGATTTGTTTATGTTGAACCATCCCTGTATCCCTGTGATAAATCCCACTTCACTATTTTGAAATAGTTTGAGGCAAACTGGTTTTAGTTCTATGTAAGTTCGATAATATTTGACAGTGAAGTCATCTAGTCCTGGACTTTTCTTTGTTGGGAGACTTCTTATTATAGATTCAATCTTATTACTTGTTATTCATCTGTTCAGGTTTTCTATTTCTTCCCAATTCAATCTTGGTAAGTTGGGTGTGTTCAGGAATTTATCTGTTTCCTCCAGGTTTCAGTTTGTTAGCAAAGAGTTGTTTTTAATAGTCTCTGATGATCTTTTGCATTTTTGTGGTGTCGATTGTAATGTCTCCTTTTTTATTTCTGATTTTGTTCATTTAGGTCATTGCTCTTTTTTTCTTGGTTAATCCAGCTAGCAATTTTCTTTATCCTTTCAAAAAAGCAACTTTTCATTTTATTGATCTTTTGCCTTAGTTTTTCTTTTTTAAGTTAATTTCTGGTCTGATGTTTATTATTTCTTTCCTTCTACTAATTTTGGGTTTGGTTCGTTCTTGCTTTTCTAGTTATCAGAAGTGCATAATTAGATAATTTATTTGAAATTTTTCTACTTTTTAGATGTAGGTGTTTATTGCTATAAACTTTCATACTAGGCCTGCTTTTACTGTATCCTAAAGCTTTTGTTATGTTATGTGTCCATTTTCCTTTGTTTCAAGAATTTAAAAAATTTTCTTCTTAATTTCTTCATTAACCCAGTGGTCATTCAAGAACATATTGTTTAATTTTCATGTATTTATACAGTTTCCAAAGTTCCTCTTGTTATTGAGTTTTAGTTTTATTCCATTGTGATCTGAGAAAATACTTGATATAATTTTGATTTTTAAAAATTTGTTGAGACTTGTTGTTTGTCCCCTAACAGATTGTCTATCTGGGAGAATGTTCCATGTGCTGTTAAGAAAAATATGTATTCTGCAGCTATTGGATAAAATGATTGATGATGTCTGTTTCAGTCTATTTGGTCTAAAGTGCCATTTAAATTCAATGACTTTTTGTGAATTTTCTGTCTAGATGATCTGTCTAATGCTGAGAGTAAGGTTCCAGTGTTTGATGCATATATATTTAGAATTTTTGCATCTTCTTGCTGAAGTTTTCCCTCTATTATCATATAATGATCTACCTTGTCCTTTTTTACTGTTTTTTATAAATCTATTTCCTTTGATTAATTGTTTACCTTAATCATTTTCATTTAAATTTGCTGACTCATCTTTTTTCATCACTTTTGAATTTTTCTATGTATTTGTCTTGGTAGATACATAGGTGATAGGTGAAGTGAGTTTCTTGTAGGCATCGTATAGTTGAGACATGTTTTTTTCCTCCATTCATTTAGTCTATATCTTTTAAGTGGAAAGTTTTACATTCAAAGCTATTATTGATTTGAGAAGACTTATTTCTGTCATTTTGTTAATGGTTTTCCAGTTGTTTTGCATATCCTTTTTTCCTTTCTTTCTCTCTTATAGTTTATCAATGTAGTTTGGTATTTTGCTGTAGTGTTAACTTTCCAGTGCCTTCTCTTCCATAGTTTGTATTTGGTCTGGCAGTGAGTTATATATTCATGCATTTTCATGATGGTAAATATCATCCTTTTGTTTTCAGGTAAAAATTTCTTGCAGCAATGAATTCCTTCAGTTTTTGCTTGTCTGGAAATACTTTCTTTCTCCTCCATTTATGAAGGATAACTTGTCTGAGTATAGTATTCATTGCTGGTAATTTTTTTCTTTCAGCACTTTGAATATATTATCCCATTCTCTCCTGGCTTGTAAGGTGTCTGCTGAGAAATCTGCTGTTAGTCTGATGGGAGTTTCCTTATATGTCATGTAGGTTTTGTTCATTTTTTAATTCTTTTCTTCTTCTTTTTTTTTGTCTGATTGGGTTATTTCAAAAGATCTGTCTTCAAGTTTAGAAATTATTTCTTCTGGCTTGATCTAGTCTATTCATGTTTGTGAATTAATTTTTTAATTCCTTCATTGAAATCTTCAATTCTAATATTTCTGTTTGGTTCTTTTTTATGATATCTATTACTAGTGAATGTATCATTCATATTCTGAGTTGTTTTCTGATTTTTTTGTATTGTTTATCTATGTTCTCTTTTATTTCACTGGTATTTTTAATATCATTATTTTAAATTCTTTTTCCGGCATTTGATTAATTTCATTTTCATTGGAAACTATTGTTTAATTATTGTGTTTCTTTAAAGGTGTTGTATTTTCTCAGTATTTTTCCACGTTTCTTATATTTTTATAACTGATATCTGTGCATATAGTATAACTTCTTTGATTTTTTGGATTGGCTTTTGTAGGGGAAGAATTTTTCCTGAAGATGTATTTATGGTGTTAGTTGGATATGACATTTTAGCTTTGATTCTGTATGCATGTAATAGTATAGTGTCCATATGATTTCTTTGGCTGTAAACATTATCAGTCATGCCTGTGGCTGCCTCAGTAGCTCAAGCTATAGTTGTTATTGGAGGCTGTAGTGAGGTTTTTTCTGGGGATGGGAACACCATATGGGAGAGTCCTTGGGCCCCAGTAGAGGCAGTGGCAGGCTAAGCATGCCTATCTTGGGTCCCCAGGGAGTACACAAGGCACTGTTTTTAGTGAGTTCAAGGGGGCTGATTCTTGTGCCTCTAGGCAGCTGGCCTAGGTGCCAGCAGTGGCAGCAGTGAGACAGGAGGGTGAGTAGGTCCTCAGGCCCCTGGGCAGTGTGTCTGGTGTGGTTGATAGTCATAGCCATGGCAGGACAACCTTTGGGCTTCCAGGCAGCATGTGTTTGTGTTAGCAATGGCTATGATGGACTGAGAGGGCTAGTCCCCAGAACCCCAGGTGTTGCATGATGGTGGTTCCTGGCTTTGATAATAGTGGTAGGTTGGGTGTGCTCATGGCCAGGCCCATAGGAGTTCATAGATGCCAGTGGTTGTGGATAGGGAAGGACCATCCCCAGGTCCCCAGGTGGTAGGCTGGAGCATTTAGGGGAGTGGTGCCAAGCCCAGTGGGCCTGTCCTTAGACCCCTCAGTGATGCACACAGGCAGTCATAGGCTGTGGTGGGAAGGGTGGCATGAGTCCCATGCCTCACATTAGAGTGCTCAAGTGGTGATAGCAGTAGCAGTGGTGAGCAGTAATAGCCCACCCTCAGGTTGTGTACAAGTGCACTGTTGCCTGCTGCTGGTGATGGCAAGCCTGTTGTTAGTTGCAGCATCCTTGGGTAGGCATCTCTCAGGCTCTGAGGAGCAATTCCTTTAGCCTCAGAGGCAGCCTCTGTGACAGTGGCAGTGGCAGCTGAAGAAAGAGCCCATTCTCAGGGTGCATGCAAGTGCACGGTAGCCCTGCTGCTGGCGTGCAGAGTCAGTGCCAGTAGTGCACATTTTAATCCCTGGCAGCAGCAGAACTAGTAGCTGCAGGTGAGGAGAGCCAGGCCTCAGGGCACCCGCATGTGTGCTGTGGCCCTGTTGTTGGGAGAACAGGGTTGCTGTCAGTGGCAGCAGCCCCAGGCAGGTGGGTTTTGGACTCTGAGGAGCATGTATGTTGGCTCCCTTTGTCCCAGATGCAGCCTGCTGGGTGCTCTGCCCTGCCCAAGTGCTGGAGTGCTGGAGACCCTGCTGCTTTGCTGGATCCAACTGGCATTACACTGATGTAGCTCTTTGGGTGGACATGGGAGGATATTATTGGGGCCCCAAGGATGTGAAAATGCAGAGGCTGTCGGGCCCCAGGACAGAATTTTCTCTGGTTGGGGCTGGGCTCTCAAAATGGCACTATGCTGTGCCTCCTTAGTACTTGGGGAAGGATGGGACCCAGCATGAGCTCCCTCTCTGGAGCAAGGTCACCCCATGGTCTCAAGGCAGCTCCCTATGGTAGACTCAGTGCCCACAAGGGTCAAGGTGCTCTCCTGTTGCTAGTGTTGCAGGAGTCTGCAGTGGGAATGTGGATCACTGGGGATCACTCATTTATGCTTTCCTCACACTTCTGAGCCTCTCTAGGGTCTCAGAAGATCCCAGCTGAGCTGGCTGCATGACTTCCTTCTCCTTCTGTGCCTTTTCTTCCTGTCACTTCTTTGTGGAATTCCAGCATTCTTTCTTAGATGCTCTATTTGAAGTGTGATTATCTAGTTGCTATTTTGATTCTTCTTTATGGGGGAGGCAAGTGCCAGATGCCTCTACTCATGCATCTTGAAGTCCTCTCCCAGCATAATTTTTGTTCTGTTGGCTGAGAAGTCCAAAAACAGCACTAGCAACAACCACAACAATAATAACATCCCGGTAGCAATGAACACATCTCACGCTCAGTTCTTGTTTTCTCATACTATCCTCCAATAAAAGGAAGCAGGACTCCCTGTAGAAATTGCTGAGTCTATGAATGGGCAGAAAATATACAAGATGAGCATCTTGTAGTACTAGAAAGTAATAAAGCACACAAATGTACACACACTGATAGAGAAGTATGAAAAAAGCATCCATGAAGGAGCCAACTGAATGAGCCCCCACTATTCAGCCAAAGCTAAACAATTGAGCAATTTTAAAACAGTATTGTAACACAAAGTATAAAATAAATATCCATGAGTCCATATGAAGTTTAATAAATAATTGAATTAATTAGTAAATTGAGAGTAAAAGACAAATTTTCCATGCAAATATATTCCAAATAATTTATGTAGATACTCCATCTTCAAGGAGGGGAAGTATAACTCCTCTCTCTTCTTCCTTAGGTGTGGGCTGGGTATAGTGGCTTTCAAAGTGTAGGGAGTGAAAGATGAGAAGAGAGAGAGTAACTTTACTCCACCAGCCTGTAATAGTATCTGAAAGTTATTGTGAGCACAGTCTCAAACTTGTTGGCATGCTAAGTCACAAGATAAACCCAGTTATTAGAACTCAGAATGGATGCTTGAAAGGGATTTATAAAAGGTTATATTTTAACGGTCTATCTTGCTAAAGATTTTGCCACATTTTGGGGAGGGCAGGGGAATAAAATATAATTATGTAAATAAAAATACATTATCTAAAAATTAATAATTTTGAGTTACTTAAGTTTATAAAAATTCATAAAAATAATTTTGAAGAAAATAAAAGAAATTCACATAACTTGTTTCCTAGTATTAGGTACCTTTACCTTATTTTAGTGCTATTTAAATTTAATAGTTAATAGATTGCCTTGCATCTATAGATATTTAATAAATTTTTTATTTGATTTGATTATGACTTCATAGAGCAGATATAATGGTGTAAAGTGGTTCTTCATTTTGGCATATTATTTTCTGCCCTTTTAAAATGGAGATTTATGTATATGACAATTACATAATTTTAAATGATACTTCTGTTGATGAAAACCCAGTAGGTTTTTCAGGAAAAAAAATGGAAAAACTATCTTCTTTACCAATTAAAAATCAAGAGAATAAGAATTATAATAAGTCTCCTGAGATACCTGTCTTTTGTATCTTTGATAAATACATGATTATAAGGACAAATTATATGAGTAGCAATAATTTCCCAGTAATACGATCATTAAAAGACCTCCCAACTGTAATATATCAGTATTAATTGGGGACAGATGATGATTTTAGTGGCATCTTCCAGTCATTATCCATATTTCAATACTTCATGAATGGCTGAATATTCCTAATGAAGTGATTATTTTTAAAAAGATTTTCAGTGCAGTGATCTTAATAGGGTTGCTTATTTTAAGATTAGAAAAAAGTAAAAGAACAGAATTAGACATTGCAGATTAAGACTATTTGAGAAAGATATTTGGGGAAAGTGAACCAAATATTAACTTTTACTCATTTTTGGATGTGGAGAGACTTTAGCATTTACTATAATTATCCTCTGTGATATCAGTTGCATTATGTAAGCAAAGTCAATCTATAACAATGTGTGTGTTCTAAGTCATTGATCCAAATTTTAGGATATAATTTCTTAAATATGATATTCAAATATATATTAAAATGCCCAATAATGTACTGCCTAAAAATCCCTCCCCCTGTATTTCCTAATGATTATGACTTCTTGCTTATATAATTTATTTAATGCCCATGTGTACTTTTTTCTTACCTGTGAAATGAAAGCTACAGTATTTCTACCATTTGGTATTTTTTTCATTTATTTTATTTCAAAATATTAAGAAGGTACAAAAGTTTTTGTTGCATGGATACCTTGTACAAAGCTTAAGTGGGGGCTTTTAGTGTGCCCATCACCAAAATAGTGTTCATTTTATCCAATAGGTAAGTCTTTATCCCTCACTCCCTCATGGCCTCCCCCCTTCTTAGTTTCCAGTGTCCTTTACATCTCTTTGTGACCATGTGTGCACATTATTTAGCTCTCAATTACTAAAGAATACATGTGGTGTTTGTTTCTCCATTCCTGAGATACTTCACTTGCAATAATGGCTTCCAGTTCCATCCAAGTTGCTGCAAAAGACATTATTTCATTCCTTTTTATAGCTGAGTAGTGCTCCATGGTATATATATACACACCACATTTTCTTTATCCACTCATGAATTGAAGGGAACTTGGGTTGATTCCACATCTTTAAAATTGTGAATTATGCTGTGATAATCATTCTAGTGTAGGTGTCTTTTTGATAAAGTGACTTCTTTTCCTTTAGGTAGATATGCACTAGTGGGATTCTGGATCAAATGGTAAGTCTACATTTATTTCTTTGAGGAATCTATGTACTGTTTTCCAAAGAGGTTGTACTAATTTGCAGTCCCACCAGCAGTTTATAAGTGTTCCTTTCTCTCTGCATCTCCGCCAGCATCAATTGTTTGTTGACTTTTTAATAATAGCCATTCTGACAGGGGTAAAGTGGTAGGTATCTCATTGTGCTTTTAATTTTAATTTCCCTGATGGTTAGTGAGGGACTATTGAGCATTTTTTTCATATATTTCTTGGCTATTTGTCTATCTTCTTTTGAAAAACTTCTGTTCATGTCTTTTACACATTTTTTTTTTATTTTAGAATATTATGGGGGTACAAACGTTTAGGTTACATATATTGCCTTTACACCGCCTGAGTCAGAGATACGAGCATGCCCCTCCCACAGACAGTGCACACCGCAGCCATTAGGTGTGAATATACCCACCCCCAGCTACCCCCTCCCATCTGCCCAACACCCAATGAATGTTACTTCCTTATGTGCACATAAGTGTTGATCAATTAGTACCAATTTGATGTTGAGTATATGTGTTGTTTTTTTTTTTTTTCATTCTTGTGATACTTCACTTTAGAGAGTGGGCTCCAGCTCCATCCAGGATAATACAAGAGACGTTAGTTCACCATTGTTTTTTGTGGCTGAGTAGTACTCTATGGTATACATATACCACGTTTTATTAATCTACTCATGTATTGATGGGCACTTGGGTTCTTTCCACATCTTTGCAATTGTGAATTGTGCTGCTATAAACATTCAAGTGCAAACGTCTTTATTATAGAGTGACTTTTTTTTACACACTTTTTAATGGGGTTGTTTGCTTTCTTCTTGCTGATTTGAGTTCTTTGTAGATTATGGATGAAAAGTTTGTGACTATTTTCTCCCAATCTGTAGATTGTCTATTAACTCTGTTGATTATTTCTTTTGATATACAGAATCCTTATTTTAATTAAGTCTCATTTATTTTTGTTGTTGCTGTATTTGCCTTTGAGTTCTGAGTTATAAATTCTTTGCCTAGGCCAGTGTCTAGATGATTTTTGCCAACCGTCTCCTCAAACTGGAAAAATTGTTATTCTCTTCCTTTTTATCCACATGTCCATTAAATTCTATCACTTCTTCACATCTAACTTCCTCATCCCCACCTCTGCTACCTTAATTTGGATCTTTGCATTATTTATTTTGGTGATTACAGCATCTCTTTACTGTCATCAGTCTATTCCCCTGTTCTATTTCCAATTAGTAGATCACACTACCTGCATTGTCTTACCTGAAGATAAAGTTGGCCATGCCACTATATCTCTAACTGATCAAATTATATTATACTGTTCTGATGATAGAATTTTAAATAATATTTGTATGCCTTAAACTGGCATCATGTCCAGTGGGGGGATACAGCCAGCCTACTATATGAGTTCCAACAGCGTACTAAAAATAAATTAACAGTGTACTAAAATAAATTTAACTGCAGCACAATGAAAAAAAATTTCATGTGGTAATTAGATAGACCCTTTTTTGCTGATTGGGCCAAATCTTCATCCTAATGGATTCTGTGTTCCTTAGTTTTGACAGATTCCTCACTTCGTAAAGGTTTCCTTAGTAATTTGCATTGGTAGCCTTCTCATGAAACAAAGGAGACACTAACAGGTGCCTAATAGACTCATTTGCAGTCTTGACCTTGTGAGTATACTTTGTATGGCTTGTTTATTAGTTTGCTATTTAAAAAATTGTGAGTAACTACAGTCTAACTTGAGTTGCCGTTCTCAATGCTCATCTGCATTTGAAACTGAGTCAGCTTTCTTGTGCACCTCCTCACAGACTTTCAAAACCTTGCTCCAGCTAACTTTTCATTGCTATCTCCATCATGTCACCAACGCATCCAGTGCAAAATCTTCTGTGTTGCTAAGACACTACAGAAACTTTTTGTTCCTCCGTATTCAATTCTTTGGCAAATTCCATCTCATACTTTAAAACCTACTACAAAATGCTATCTTCTCAATCAAACCTGCTTCCCAACTCTCCCTAAGTCTGTTAATTAAGCAGTCTGTTAATCTATAATCTACATCTTGTTTATTATGGCTTCTCATTCTTTATTACAATTTATCTTCCCCCCTTTCCCACATCCTTTATTGACAATGAGAACCTTAAGGGCAAGAATTTTGCTCATTGATTCTTTCTATATGTTATTCCCTCTTTTTCCATTTCTGCCTTTGTATCATTTCTATAAATGATACCACTTGATCTATGGAGATTTATCTTCTTTCATCCTCTAGATGCCTCTCGTTTTATGTTACTTATCATGGTTACACTAGTTTATAGTCATGGTTTTGTCTGCTTTTCATCCCTCCACCACCTCTTGTCTCCTCTGTTAGACAAGTATACTTTGAAGATGGAGATTTTACCTTACTGATTTTTGTTCCCTATGAAGCCCTTAACACATTCTCAGGTATTTAACAGATTCATAATAATTGTCTCTAAAATAGCGTTTCCAAAAGAAGCAAATGCTGCTTTAACTGATTGTTGGTGATCTTCATATTTTAGGCAGTATTAGCTTTTATTTCAAACCATTCTACCATCATATAGAATGACAATTATCTTCCCTGATGAATCTTATATTTTAATTAAACTATATTTTATGTATAATTTAATTTGTCATTAATCAAATGCATATGAAACTGACCATTAGAGTTTGTCATTAATAAAAAACTAGTGTCACCATGTTGAGTTTAAATAATTTCTACTGAAAAGTAAAACATGAATGAAGATTTTAGTTGGTCTATATCACCTTTTTAAAGGTAAATGCATTGTTTTCATTAGGCTTATTATTTGCAATTTTATTTTAAATAGCACCTCCCCAATAACTTCTCATACTCTAAGGGTGCTGAGATTAGGTGCTGAGATTAGGACTAGGCACCATAGAACATGCTAGTCAATTGTCATTTTTTAAGATTTTATCTCCCCCCCAGAAAAATAGATGGTTACTAGTCCTCTTTCTACTCTTTTTAGATTCTTTTGGCTAAATTGTGTATAACTATCACCCAGATGTGTGGTTTATGCTTGTTTATTTGTTTTTTTAAACCAAAGGGTTTTATGAGAGAATTAATACAGAATAGACAATTCAAAACTTTGTTCCTATTAAGATTGTGGTCAGCTAGGGAATGTTGGAAGAATTACCAAAATGAGGATGGAAAAATTCTTAACAGAGGTGCAGAAGGTATGCCCATAGGGTTACATAAATGGAACAGTGGAGGATTGAAAGCTAGTATCACAGTGCTGTTATTACATTGGAAATGTTACTGTCATTTTTTTAAATAAAATTTATGTTTTAGAAAAGTTTTTTATTTACAGAAAGGAGAGTTAGCACAGAGATTTTCAGATATCTCACATCCAGTTCCCCCTATTATTAACAACTTATATAATTATTGTACTTTTTATAATTAACAAACTGATATTAATGTATTATCAATGTATAAATTCCACACTTGATTCAGATTTCCTTAAGTGTTACCTAATGCTGTTTTCAATTCCAAGATCTCATTCAGGATACCACATTATGGTTGGTAATCATGTTTCCTCTGGCTCCTCTTTGTTATAACAGTTTCTCAGACTTTCCTTGTTTTTTATTGCCTTAACAATTCTGTGGAGGGCTATAACGTTTTTGTCCCTCAAAGGGGATTTTTATGATTTTTAAAAATTATTATTAGACTAGGGTTAAGAGTTTTAGGAAGGAATCTCACACAGGTAAATGCTATTCCACATCCCTTCATATCAATGGTATACAGCATCAATATCACTGATGAAATTTACTTTTGTCACCGGGCTGAGGGAGGAAATGTTTGTTACTCTTTCCCTGACCCTTCCATAGATACACACCATATTATACACTTTGCAACAATGCCACTATGTCTAGTCCACACTTAAGGAGTGGAGTTATGCTCCATTTCATTGAGCACATCTACATAAGTTACTTAGCAGCTTATGGGTTTTTTCCTTTAATTTTCTGCTATCTTAAAATCAAGCATAAAATAATGATTATGGAACATATCCTTCCTATAATTCCATTTTTATTATGATATGTTTTATTAAACAATGTTGGGGAGTAGGGTGTTTTGTTTTTGTTTATTTTTGTTTTCAGAATTTAAGAAGTAAGCAGCACCCTTGCACTCAGAATAAACAGGATACTTTGTATAAAACAACTGCACGGTATGTGGCATAAATAAATTATCCCCTGTTAGTTCTCTAAAACTGTCCCATCCCTATTTCTGTTGTCAACTACAGTTAAGAAATTGGTGCTTAGTAAATCTTGAACAAGCAAAGGATCTGCTTTTTAAAATCATAATATTGTAAGAAAGTTGTAATGTTAGGTTTGCTCCCAGATACGTACCTATTTCTGATATGATCCTAGAAAATTGATCACTCATGTTACCACAAGCATATGTAAAGTGAGGTGAAAGCCTAAGTCATAGATTCTGAGTTTGATATACACATAGAGAGCCAGCTAGCTGAAATGTTTCATCAGACAGTGCGCACCACACCCCACACTGTCTGGGGGAGGGGCACGCTTGTAGCTGACTCAGGTGGTGCAAAGGCAATACATGTAACCTAAACGTTTATACCCCTATAATATTTTGAAATGAAAAAAAAAAGAAAAAAATTAATTTCTGACTCAAGTATGTTTATTTTCTATGACTCAGGTATATTGTGTCTTCTGCCAGCATCTGTGACTGTGACAGTCCAACTTTGCTCGGAAATATAGTAAAATCCCAGATCCTTCTCAGTCCTTGACAATTTGTCCTTGTTTCTACAGAGATTTTGACCTAGAGCCATGCAAACTCCTATTTAATCAGTGTTGAAAGGCTGAGAAACTTCTGTTTGGCTATTTAGAGATTTGTAACTTAGATATTATCATTCTTCTACCTGAAGTTTCAAATCTAGCAAATATTTTTTAAAGAAAAAATGTGTGATTGAGACAGATACCCTACCACTAGTAGGAACTTTTCTCATAGAAACAGAATGTTTATGGAAAATTTTATTCTATGTTTCAGAAGTTTCTAGTCTACCCCTCCAGAGTCCTGTGCTGCCCTGGAACTCTGAAATTATCCTATGACAGGATGGGGGGAACAAGTGTGAGTTTTGGGCTTCTTCAGATTCAATCTTAATGCTGGGATGCATGACAGTGAAAGTGTCACTGATTTCTCTTTTTTTCCTATAACATATTCCAATCTTTACCTCATGTCCAGGATTAGCATATAACCCCAAGCAAAAAAATTACCTGGATGGACAGCCCACCAAGAATTACTGTTCCTCTCTACAATTTTAATTATTTGAGTATTCATTGATTATACAGTCTCTGATATCTTCAAAAATATGATTTATCTTCATTGTACTGCTTTTGTCTAGCTGTAACAACAGGACCATAGGTCTGCTGGGTCTATTCCCTACTACTCAGAGGAACTCTGATCAAGAACCATGAAAACTCTGATTTTATTTTTGCCTCACCTGTGCTTACCATGAGTCAATAAGAATAGGGCCAATAACCTATTTGAATGAAGAGGATATTGAAATTGAACTGAGGACAATTTGAACTTAAGTCATAGAAAATAAACTTTATTCCAGTCACTATCCTTGCACCTATATCTTCATTTTCATGCCTAAGACTATTTTTTACCTATGATAAATTTCAGAAGAAAAATTTTTGAATTGAAATTTTACTTTGGGATTTAATATCTATTTTCATATTGCACATGCCCAAGAAATATGTCCTAATTTATATTTCCAGTTTTAATAAATTATTGAACAGATATGTAGCCCCCATTATCTTCAGGCACTGTCCTGGAAGCTCCTGTTAGTATATACTATGATGTAGCCTCACTGTGCACTGGTTACCAACTTGTCTGAGTCCAGTGAGACAGAACACTCCCCCACAGAAGTAACGTTCAGTCTCTGGATTTATTACTTACAGATAGGTAGCAAAAGCGAACAGAAGTGTAGGATCCATTGTGAGCTCATCCCTTCAGGCTCAGGAAAGCTCTCTAGGGCAGATGAAGTCTCATCTGCATGTGCCCAACTTGCACTACCAGCTAAGAAACCCTGGAAAGCAGTCCACCTTGGGTTTTATTTTCTAGGGTCACATGAGATTCTGGGCTAAGGTGTCCTGTTTCTAGTAGAAAACTGGAACTGAACCTAAGCTCTTCCAGCCAGCTCCCCTTTATCTCAGGATATTGCATTCCTAGTATATTCTACAGCTGTTCTTGTGAACTACAAGTGAGGAAGAGGGGAGAATTAAATTGGTCCAAAGCTATCTGTAAAACTACCCTGTATATATGTATATGATTTTTTGGTCACCAAACTACAGGGAGCCACAATAGGGCCTTAGTGTAGAACTCTAAAATACCCTAACACCCTGGAATTTGATTTGGATTTATTACCTAATAGAGTTATAAAAAGCGGATTTATACTGTTTTCCACAGAGTTGGATGGAACTGGAGACCATTCTAAGTGAAGTACCTCAAGAATGGAAAAACAAACACCACATGTGCTCACTATTAAATTGGAACTAACCGAAGAGCACACATCTGCACAGAGGAAAGTAAAACTCAGTGGAAACTAATCAGGGGGAAGGTCAGAGGAGGGGAGAGGAATAAGCCAACCTAATGGGTAATATGAAAACTATCTTGGTGATGAGCATACCTATAGCTGGGACTCAAACATTACAAAATGATCCATGTACCCTAAAACATTTGCATCCCCTTAATATTTTGAAATTAAAAAAAAACCATGTTTTATAAGAAGACACTGAAAAATAAACTAAAAAAAAGTGGATTTCTGTGATCAATGCTTGATAAAAAGATTATACACATGGCATTGAGGCAGAATTGCTAGTTTTCCCCTGATATCTATTCTCACTTTTTCCCTGAGTAGTTGAAAAATAATTTTTAGCAAAGAAAGTAGTCACTGGTCTTAACAGCTATGTTTATCAGTCTTTCTGACCTCAATGTTATAAAGTAAAGTAGTGTATGACATTTCTAGCTAGAGTCCATAAAAGGAACACCTCTATCTCCTTCCCCTACTCTGTAAATGGAATACAAGGTGATGCCTAGGCGTCACACAACTATTTTATTTCCTTGGCAATACACTCTGACAGAACATCAGAAAGAAACATAACTCTTTCATGGCATAGAACTGCTAAATAAGCCCTAGACTGATATCCTGCAGACTTCCTTTATGTGGAGACAATCAAACTTCTGCCTTATTAAACCAGAATTTGCTTGAGATTTCTATCGCTTGCAACTAAATTTAATCTGATATGATATTCTGGCTTTTGCTTTGTGAGTTATACCTTTTTTGGGGTGGAGATTATGTTCTGATTCTATCCTGGGGAGAAGCAAAGCCTACCTAAACTGTCATAGCCATCTATGTGTTAAAAATAAAATCAAATGAACAAACAGAAAGCACTAATAATAATAATAACTTAATCAGTCTTACAGCAATTATTTAAAGGCATCAAGCCTTCCATGTTACACCGCAATGTTTTGAACGTTACAACTATCTTGTTGTTAACATAACTTTAGTTTTAATTCTGAATGCTGAAATGTCTTCAGGCATTTTTTTTTTAAGTTTAAAAAAGTAGAAGGTTTTCTAAGCTTTTTATTTTCTGAACAGGTTTTTCTATTGCCTTAAAACATGAAATGTACTCAATTCATGTTGGTACCAGCTAATTATGGACCAAGCATTTTCTAAGCACTTTATGTACGTCAACTCATCAAATCCTCACAAGGACCCCGTGAGTCTCATTTTACAGATAAGGAAACATATGAACTGAGAAATTATTTGATTTGCTTTACATCATAGCTTATAAATGACAAGGATAGGATTTGAATCCAGTATGTATAGCTCAAGGGGCCACAGTTAATCATTGTGCTATACGTTTTCTTCCTAGGTTTGTTATTGAAGCAGAGATGTCTGAAATGTAGCCTGCTATTTTTTCATGTGTGCTTTTCAGATTTTTTTCTTATATCTACTTTTTTAAAAAATGATGCCACAGGTCTGTCTTTATTGAGTGTTTTCTGGCATGCAGTAAGTAATTTAATTGGCAACTGACTTCATCTATATCTTTGATATGTCTTCTATTCCTTTAGACTGAAATCTTATTTAGTACACTTATTTTCTGTATATCATTTCATCATTTTTTGTCATCTAAATCTTTCCATGTTACTTATCATTTTCATCAGTGTAATTTTTTTCTATATTCTCTGCATTTTGGGAAAACTTCACAAGTTTTCCTGTTCTATACTGATTTGCTTTTCCCTAACATTGATTTCACCACTTTTGGTGGGTTTTAACTCTTTTCCTACATTTAAATTATTATAGTCTTTCTTTCCCTATCAATTAATTTGTGTTTTATCTTTTATTTCCATACTGCCTTCTCTTTACTATTTTATTCTTATCCTTCATAAAAGCCATATATTCTCATAGTCTAATAGAGGCACTAAAGAGTTTTGTTATGGATCCTGTAGTAGATCATTTTCAGATACTTGTTTTTACTCTGACTCATCCAATTTTGTTTTTCTATTTCTTGCTTCTACAAGAAAGAAATAGGCACCTTGATCATCATTTACTAAAGTGGAAGCTAAACAGATGAGAAGCATTTTTTTCCAAAAGATTGTTCTAGGTCTTTACTTATCAGTTTCACAAATTGGAAGCACAGCTCCTAGTCCAAATCTCTACTTGTAGGTTTTTAAATTTTTTTTAATGTTTCTCTATTCAGGGGTGGCATGCTTTTATCCATGCTTCTTGTATTTTAGTAATTTAAATTGATACATTTCATGATATACAAAAATTAACAGCATGCACTTTTACAAAAGAAAATTTTGCTATTCCTAAAAATGTGTATACTGTTTTACTTTTAGGAATGCAAAAAGCAGTGAATTTGTTGATTAGACATTGACTGCCTTAACAAATTTGACCTGCCTCCTATAAAGAGAATGGATTATAGCTAAGAAATTAAGAATGTTGAGAAACTATTTTAGAAACGTACTGGAACAATCCTGAAAAGAAATGGTGCTGATTTGGACTGCAGTGGTAGCAGTATAGATGAGGCGATTTGGAGCTATTTCCAATATATTTTGGAGATCAAGCAGATAGGAATTATTGCAGGAATTGAGGGAAAGAGGAATTGTAGATAACTCTTGGGCCTGAGGTGGTGCAATTTACTAACAGAAAATGGGTTAAGAGTTGGGTGGGCATGGAATCAAGATTTTATTTTTTCCATTTTATTGCAGATGGCTATTACATATTACACTGCAGAATTAGATATTTGAGTTTGGTTTTCAGTAAAATGGGTAAGGATATAAATGGGTTGTATACTGGATTATTGTGATGCATTCTTTACTTCCTTCCTCTGCCTGTTTGACCTAGCAGAATAGGTGAATTAAATATTCCTAACCCAATGACTTTGGACTTGGTAACTATGCCCTGCTGGGGCCAATGGAAAATTAAAGAAGGTGATATAATCAAATACTTTCCTGGCCGAAGTTGTCATCCATCATAATACCCACCTTGCCGCCATCCATCATAATACCCAGAGTAACTGTCAGTTCAGTCAGTTCAAGAAGAACGAAGAGTACATGGAGCAAGCCTGAACCATGCACAGATTGGACACAAGTCAAACTGGTTTAAGAAGTGCAGACTCATTGGAGTAATAAATGCTTGGTAGGTTTTTTGGTTGATTTTTCTGTAGTTATTTCAGTGGATGCCAGGCAAATACAGGAGCAATGGGCTTATAATTGTAGTTAGAGTCAAAATGTGGAATTAGGTCATCTAGGCAGACAGAAAACAGAAGTAGAGAGCTTGAGACAAATCCTCAAATACACAAGTATTTTGAGGTTAGATTAACTGAGGGAGTAACAGAACAAAAGACAGAGATTGGTTAACCTTGTGTGTATCGAAAAAGCCAAGGAAGTAAGAAAGAGAAAGCTAAGTTCATTGAATGCTGCTGAAAGGTAAAATAAGTTGACACTAAGGAATTGTTTTTTTATATTTAGTAACATGGAATACAGAAGAGCATCACAAAATATATCCCCCCCCCCAAAATATGGCTGTTCAGTTCTCTGGCATATGTAGTACTTTTCTCTTTGAGTTTAAAATTGATCAAGTAAGAATAAAATATCTTGCTGACTTTTTTCAAGTTATATAAGTCTCATGAAGTGAAACACAGGCATGTGGTATGCTGAAGCCTAGGGAGCTTTATGTTTCTCTTTTTCTCCCAGTTTATCAACATGTCACTTTTATTAGTAGTACTCAAAAAACTTATTACATATATGGAAATTAATTAGTTAAGCAAAGTTTAAATAGTCAAAATTTTGTTATACTATGGAATTACATTTTTCTCTGTGTTTCCATGAACATTTTACTAAGAAATAGGAGAGATTTGATCTAATAGTATGGTTTTCAATTTAATATCTCTCTCTCTAAAAATGTTTAATTTTTCTAGTTGATGTGTCTTCTTCTTTCTTCTCAGAAGCCAAATTATTCATTTCTTAATGTAAACTAATTTTAAAATATGTGTTTATGAAGAAATATTCCATTTCTCTGAACTATACTATTGTAATAAAAAATTAATAAGGGCCGGGCATGGTGGCTCACACCTGCAATCCCAGCACTTTGGGAAGCCGAGGAGGGAGGATCACTTGAGGCCAGGAGTTCGAGATCAGCCTGGGCAACAAGTGAGAGCCCATCTCTACAAAAATAAGAAAAATTTAGCCAGGTGGGGTGGCATATGCCTGTAGTCCTAGCTACTTGGGAGGCTGAGGCAGGAGGATTGCCTGAGCCCAGGAGTTCAAGGCTGCAGTGAGCTATGATCGAGTCATGGCACTCTAGCCTGGGCAGCAGAGTGAGACCCTTTCTCAAAAAACAAACAAACAAAAATTACACTGGAATTCAAAGTCTTAAAAAAAAAGTAAAGAAAACAATAGGATTTACAGGCTAAGAGGTCATTTTTATTTCCACAATTTCAGTCACAAAATTTTAATCAAATTATTTTAAAATTGGAATTATTTAATTCATTTTCACTACCAGGTTTCTTAAGTCTTAATTGATTTCCTTGTTGCTTGATAATTATATTTTCCTTTTATCTTCTGCTCAACCTATTTTTTAGCTGCTTCTCTCCATGCTTGTTTGTCTTCTATTTTTTCTCTTTCCCTTCCTGCTTCCTTTCTCTCTCTCCCCCTCACTCTCTCTCTTTTTCTCTTTCTCTCTTTTCACACACAGACACACACACACCCCCAAAAACATTTCTGTGCATGTCTTTTGATAGAGTAAAATTGAAAGGTGACTTAGAGGTTCTTGTGAAGGGTCACTGGTTACTTTATAATACAGCATGAAATTTAATCATAAAACTTTTTATTACTGATAAGAAATTCTACAGTAGGAAATTTTCCTGAAAAAGCAGTCAAGTACCATGTTTTTTCTTACATTATTTTGATATAGACCAAAAATAAAACAAAAAACAACAAAAACACTTATCACTCCTGCCAGCTTCCTTGATTGTATCATGTGTGAAAGTAATTTTCTTTTGCTCTTTATTGTACCTTGGAGCAGCAAAAGGGGGATTTATAAAGATTTTTGTGCTATAGAAAAGTATAATTTTTTTAACTTCTATTAGATATGTTCTATTTGTTTATGCTTTGAATTATGAAATATTTATTTTCAGAAAGCATTGTCAATTCGGAGTTAGTCTTTTACATTATTAATGGAATGGGAGAGAAAATAAGCTAAAATTGTACAATTTGGTAGGCTTGTTTTTCTCTGTTGCTTTTGTGTGGACATATCTAAATCTTTAGTATATAACTAAAATGTCAATGTTTATTTTGGAGGAAAAAATAAGAAGAAGCATTTCAATTAGTAGTACTAGGTTTTTCATTATCACAAGGAATTGCACAGCTTTCTCTTCTCCAGGTGGTTTAACAGATTATTTAAGTCCCACCCTCTGCCACCCCCATCACCATTTTACTATTGTTTTTAAGCTATATTGAGTAGAGGTGTTTGACCTGATAGAGTTCTGACTTACATCTATTTCTTAAACGAATTGTTATAAATAAAGGAGTGGAGATTCAAAGAAAATATAAATGACTTACTCAAGGCTGATTATTGCTTTGTGTGTTCTGATGCAAACACTATTGGACTTCATAGCTTGGTTTTTATCGACCATGTTGCTGTTCTTTATTTACCATTTTCTTGACTTTTCCTCATGGTAAATTCACATATCTGTTGAAGTCAATATCAGGTATAGATTAAGCCTCATTCAGACTAAGTGATTGATTTTGGTTTGAATCACTGAATATACTGTTATCTACTGAATCAATATTAAATTACCCTTGAAACAAATTCTATCCTGACTGTGGTAACCAAGTTTTCTGGTAACTGGAAAGCCTGCACCAAATCCCTGGGTTCTGGTTCCTTCCTTTCTGAGATTGAATCTCAGCCCTGCCTGTTAGATTTCTCTATCATCACTAATTCTTGCACCTGAACCTCAGTCTCTCAGTAGGTCCTTCTTCTCTCTTCCTACACTCTTTTCTCCGCTCTAAGATGTACTGGAGATGCAAAAATGAAAAGAGGCAGTTCCAGTCCCACAGCATCTATATTCCATGTTAATTATTATGGAGATACCTCAACTACCTGTCTCCTCAACACTTGGATACAAATCCCACATGTGATGAATTAATAAATCTTCTATTAATTGCTGTTGGAGGTAAAGACACACATTCCTCTATGACTACCCTATGAACAATCAATTTTCCAGCCTTCCCCAACTTCAGTTTAAGGAAGATTAACTCTTCTAAACTCTCCATCCCAAACTTCCCTTATTTATCCAGTTTTTGCTGAGTACTGCTTATTATTTAATACTCTTTACAGCAATACCCTTATAGTACTATACAGTAAAATAAGTCCTAATGTAATACAGAGCTGAATGAAATCACTGCACTGTCCAGGCCTCAAGCTCTCATTAATTATTTAGTATTCATTCCAACATATTTTAACTATAATAGTAATGAATATAAATATTGATATCCCTTAAAAATTAATGTGTTTCTAAAATAAGTATTTGAGATACTTAGTAAATTAATTTAAACAAAAAATAAGATTTTCTACTTTATCTTTACCTATATACACCATAGAAAAACTCAAACATTTTTTCCTAATTGAAATTAATTACTGATAATTCCTTTTCTTTTAAGGAAATTCCTTGGCATATTTTTAATTTTCCCTGATGTTTTAGGAATTATCAGTTGCATCACTGGGGTTCTACAATATGTATCTAAATCCATTGTTCAACTCTAGATGTTAAAGAATAATAAAATCTGTCAGATATCCATGTATAAAACAATTTTTGAGAAAGTCAAATTTTATTTGCTGTTCCATCTGCTGAGGTGACTGTCTTCACTACTCAAGAAGTCAGTTCTATAAATTTTTAACTGGAAATTTTCTCAAACCTGGTATAACATCTGGGCAGAAATTATTCAAATAATGCTTTCAAGTATGTGAATTTATCACTGTGAGTTAAAGCTTAATCATGGATTCAAGTTTGTTGAAAAAAATAATATGACATTTACATTTGTATATTTTAGATTGTATAATTGAAGCATTTAAAACAAAATCGTGTATTCAAATATTTAAGAAATATTGCTCCAGATAATGCATGTATTAAGTTCTCTGATAGAAAATTGAAAAAAAAATTAACCACAATATATTTTGATTTGATTGTTTCTTACCTCCTTTTTAAAAGCTGGTTTATTTTATTTTTAATCTTTTATATGGAATAAAAGCATTTATGGGTTTTAAAACCCTACATAGGATGGAAATATTCTAGGATACTTCTTCAAATTTAAAGTTCTGTACTTTCAGTTCGAAGATATATAAGCAGTAGAATGTAAATTTGGATTAAAAGATGCAAAATTTTGTCATCTGAGATTGGCACTAACAGAGACCAATAATAATAATTCTAAATAAATGAATTTATAGGCAAGTGGATTCTTTTAAAACAAAGAATGAAACTATAACTATGTTTTAGGTTTAATTCACTTTTATTTTTTTACGCAGGCAAAACCACTGACATAAAAGTAAAAACCAGACTCGTATGTTATTGAAGTAAATAGCATGAACTTATGGCTACATTAAAGATGTATGAAAGCTCTAGTCATTTTTAATATAACATTGTTTTATTTTCCAACAATACATCTACCACCTCTACCAAGAAAGTCTAGAAGATGACACAGATGAATGTACTACACAATATTAATGTAAGCTAATATTCTCCAAATA
The DNA here is from genome assembly GCA_023783475.1 of Daubentonia madagascariensis. Lineage (NCBI taxonomy): Eukaryota > Metazoa > Chordata > Mammalia > Primates > Daubentoniidae > Daubentonia > Daubentonia madagascariensis. The sequence goes on along the minus strand of JAKFHU010001684.1, from coordinate 12,723,593 downwards.
TACTTTCTGTGATACCTGAGAAAATAGTTAGAATGATGAAAGATATAAACCAAGATTTTTTGTTTTTCTTCACACTTTATTATATAGAGATAGTCAGACATTTGATAAAGTTGAAATCCAATTTTCTTGGGAAAAATGATACACATTCATTCTTCTTTAACTATTTGCTTTTTCTTTTCTTGGTCAAAGGAGTAAATAAAATCAATTGTAAATGAATTCTAATGAATAAAAATATACTATAGTAACTAGAATTTGTATCTTATAGAGCTCATGTCTAAGAGGGAAAAAAAAGCAAGCAAGCAAGCAAGAAAGAGATAGACATAAAGAAAAAAATAGAGAGGATGATGGAAAGAAGACTCCAGGTGAGGAAAACAAATGATGAAAGCAAATTTATTGACAAAATTGATTTAACCCAGCAGGTTGGAGCCTGGGAAGATTTACAATCCTAGATAAATTCCAGCTGTACTGATGATTCAGGTGTTTAGTACTCACAGATTGTTAATCTACTGTCTGGTAAATGATGCACGGATTCAACAAGAATTTATTTTGTTGAATATTAGTAATGTAGTAGTTACAAACCTGGCTCTTAAGAGACTTACAATTTGGTTACATAGAAAACAACAATTAAGACACATACAACAGCTAGATCATAAATTATCAAAGTATATAATCACATGTAATTTTATAACATATAGACCAAAGTGATAAAGGGATTTGGGTAAAAGCAGGATCATCATAGTTTTGGATATGTGATGAGCTTAATAATGGCCCCAAAGATATCCAGGTCCTAATCTCTGGAACATGTGAATGTTACCTTGTGTGGCAAAAGGGACTTTGCAGATGTGACTAAATTGTGAATCTTGGGATGGATGGATAGGTTATCCTGGATTATCGGGGTTGCCTCTAAATGTAATCATAAGTATCCTTTTAAGAGGAAGGTAGAGGGAGATTTGACTACAGTACAGGAAGAATGTGACAACGCAAACAAGGGAAAAAAGGCAATGTGGTGAGGGGCCAGGAGACAAAAAATAAGGAGAGCATTCAGAAACTGGAAAAAGTAAGGAAACTGGTATCCCCAAGAACTTCTGAAAGGAGTGAAGCTCTGCCAATGTCTTAATTTTGACCTAGTGAAACTGATTTAAGATTTCTCACCTCAAGAACTGTAAGAGAATAAATGTGGGTTGTTTTAAGCTACCAAGTCAGTGATAATTTGTTATAACAGTAAGGGTGTATTCCTGAATTCATTTTTCATATATTTGTTAACAACAATGTGTTAATAACCCTAGTACTGCTCCATAACTCTAGGGATAAAGAAGTCGTCAGCAAGAATGAAGCTTATATGTTTTTTTGTGAAGTATAGACTGTACATGAGTAATCCCCTAATAAATAAGACAATTTCAGAGATTTTTAAGTATTATGAAAATTAGAACAGAGTAAGAAAGAATAACTTTTAAGAGAATGAAATACAAGCTACATACTGAGAAAAAATATTTTCGAATCACATAATTGACAAAAACTTATCCAACATGTGTAAGGACTAATCTCAGAACATAAGGAAGCAAGAAAATAAATGAAAAATATACAAAAGACTTGAACAGACACTTTACCAAAGAAGATGTAGGAATGTTAAATGGGCGCATAAAAGATTCTCAACATATTCAGCATTTAAGGAAATACAAATTACAACCAAAATGAGACACCACTAGATACAGACCAGCATAGCAAAAATAAAAAAAAAAAAAATACAGGCAATACCAAATATTGGTGAAAATGCAGAGCATTATGGATATCTCATTACTGTACTTTACTGTACTGATGGGAACATAAAATGATACAGCTACTCTGAAAAACTAATACTTTATTACAAATTTAAACATACAGATACTATGTGACACAGCTATACAAATTTGGGGTATTTACTCTAGAGAAAATGAAAACATTTCTACACAAAAACCTGTACATAAATATTGATAGTAATTTTATTCATGATTGCAAAAACTGGAAAGAACAAAAATGTTCTCCAATAGGTAAATAATATGCAAGCAGGGGCACATGCATGCAATGGAATACTACTCATGAATAAAAAAGGAAAATACTATTGATACAAATAAGAACTTGAATGAATCTCAAGTTGAGTATGCTAAGCAAATGAAACCAGTCTCAAAATGTTACATACTATTTGATTTCATTTAAATGAAATTCTTGTAGAGAATGATAATGATGATGAATCATCAGTGAATGCCTGTGGTTTGGGATGGGTGGAGGGTATGACTACAAAGGAATAACAGGTATGAGGAAGTTTTATGGGATTTTGGAACAGTTTTACATCCTGACTCTAATCGTGGGTACACAAATCTAAACATGCATTAAAATCTATAGAATGTTTACCAAAAGGACAAAATCAAGTAAACTTTATTGTAAGTCAATTTTAGTTTATTTTAAAATAAAATTTTAAAAAATACTACTCTGGATTTTCTTTTGTTCATTAAAATAATAGTAAAATAACAGTGGGAAATGTAAGGCTGACAAAATTAGAGTGGTCAGGGAAAGGATTCTAAGGTGATGAAATCTTAGCAGAAACTTGGATGACAAGAAAAGCAACTCAGCTGTGTGAGGATCTTGGACTGATGTCTTGCAGGCATGGTTACAGCACAGCAAAGAGTTGAGACAGGGATGAGTTTGGTGTGTCTGGAAGAGGAAAAAGGACAATGTGGGTGGAATAGAGTGGGAGTGGAAAAGAAGGAGGCACTAGAATGAAGTCAGAGAATGATTATTCAAGAAAGTGTCACTAAACGGGTCGTTTTTTGGAATTATATTTATTTATTTATTTATTGTTTAGAATTGATATTTTATTTTATTTATTTTTATTGTTAAATTATCTTTATTTTCTTTTTATTTTAATAGATTTAGGGGTAAAAGGTTGAATTTCATTACAATTATATGTTGTATAGTGGTGGAGTCTGGGCTATTGGTAATGTACATTGTACCCCATAGGTAATTTTTTATTCCTAACTCTCTCTCACCCTTCCTCCCTGTGAGTCTCCAGTTTCCATTATACCACTCCATGCGCCCTTGTGTAGCCATAGTTTAGCTCCCACTCATAAGAGAATATGTGGCATTTATTTTTCTCTCCTGAGTTACTTCACTTAGGACAATTGCTTCCAGTTCCATCCAAGTTGCTGCAAAAGACTATTTCTTTCTTATCACTGAGTAGTATTCCATGGTATATATACACCACATGTTCTTTATCCACTTCTTGGTTGATGGACACTTAGGTTGAATACATATCTTTGCTTTTGTGAATTGTGTTGTGATAAACATATAAGTGCAGATATCTTTTTGATATAATAATTTCTTTTTGTCTGGTAGATACTTGGTAGTGGGATTGCAGGATCAAATAATAGCTCTACTTTTTGTTCTTTGAGATGTCTCCATACTGATCTCCATATGGTTGTACTAATTTTTATTCCCACCAGCAGTGTATAAGTGTTTCCTTTTCACCACATCCATGACAACATCTATTGTTTTTGACTTTTTAATAAGCCATCCTCACTGGAGTAAAATGGTATTTCATTGTGGTTTTAATTTGCATTTCTCTAATGATTAGCAATGTGGAGCTTTTATTCATAGGTTTGTTGGGCATTCATATATCTTCTTTTGAAAAATTCCTGTTCATATCATTGCCTACTTTTTAATGGTGTTGTTTGTTTATTTCTTGTTGAGTTGTTTGAGTTCCTCATAGATTCTAGATAGTAGTCCTCTGTCAGGCACATTATTTGTGAGTATTTTCTCCCATTCTGCAGATTGTATATTTACTATTTTGATTATTTCTTTGGTGGACCTTGAGTAATGAGAATAACACAAGAGTTGAATAAAGAATTTTGTTTTGAGACAGAGTCTTGCTCTGTCACCCTGGGTAGAGTGCAGTGGCATCATCTTAGCTCACTGCAACCTCAAACTCCTGGGCTCAGGTGATCCTCCTGCCTCAGCCTCCCTAGAAGCTGGGACTACAGCTGCGTGCCACCATGCCAGCTAGTCTTTCTATTTTAGTAGAGATGGGGGTCTTGTTCTTGCTCAGGCTGGTCTCGAACTCCTGAGCCCAAATGATTCTCCTGCCTCAGCCTCCCAGAGTGCTAGCACTACAGGCATGAGCTGTGGCACCCAGCCTCCAGAAATTTTTTAAAGTTAAAAAAAACACAACTTTTAATATTCTCCCTTCCTGAAAATGCTCTGCTTTGAACTGTTTAAGTGCTCTGCCAAGGTCACTGACTTGGCAAGAAACCTACACTGCCCTGTTGGCTTTACTTCCTCCTTGCCTCCCTCCCTCCCTTCATTTCGTTTTATCTTTGTCTGTTCTTTTTATATTTTAATTTACCTTTTTATTTCTTTCTTCCATGTCACCAGAACTAAAACACAAATACTTTCAGAGTAAGAGTGAATCTAAATTGTACTTGCAGTCTTGTGACCCATACAATAGTGTTGTAAGCATATAGGTGCTTGATGAGTATTGGTCAAATTTTGTTTCTTTGCTTCTAAACATTTTCATATAATGTACATACTATTAAAAATATAAAATAAAGTTTTCTTTAAATAGGTATTATAATAGATTAGAAAACACAAATAAGTTTCTAATATATTTTGTATTTATTTCAGTAATGTTTTCTACACTTCGACAGAAGTAAGAAAGTTACCAAGATAATTAAAGAGACAAAAAAAAAGATTCTATAAAAAATGTAGAACATCCATGGATATATATTTAGATTAGGCAAGAGAAGGTTAAGGGGATAATTGATACCTGTTTTCAAGTGTACTAAGCTTGATTATAAGGATCATGTTGACCATGTTTTTCTAAATTTATAAAGGTCACGACAAAGGTAAAATTATCCTAAGTTGCTGCAATAGTGCTAATTAAACATAAAAAAAGGAAAAAAAATGTTTAACCATGATGTTGATTAATTACTCAAGCAAGTTATCATGGGGATAGTAGAATTTGAATCCCAGAAAATGAATAAATACATATGTATATTCTTAAATTATTTATGTCTTAAAGCAAAAGTCTAGTACAAATTAATCTTTTTAAGATTGTAATTTCTCTATCACAGAAAAAGAAAATTTCCTTTAAATTAGAAATCCTTTATGAAATTAATAGAGTTGCTTAATTATTTAAAAACTCTTAATTTGTAAAATTAAAAGCAAATGATTTATATTATGATCATTTTATTAATCAAATGCAATATTTCTGAGAGTATTTTCTAAGTAAATTGAAAGTACTAAAGAGATAAAATCTTAACTTTATAGTAGTCTCTATTTCTTTGGAATTATACCTTTTTTCTTCTTTTTTATGATTTTTATTTTTTAATTGACATAAAATTGTATGTATTTATCATATACAAAATTATATTTTGAAGTATATATGCATCATGGAATGTCTAACTCTAACTAATTAACATATACATTACTTCACATAGTTATCATTTTTGTGGTGAGAACACTTTATATCTACTCTCAGTGTTTTTCAAGAATATGATATATTGTTATGAACTTTTTCTCTTCTATATTTTCATTCCTTTCAAGTAAATATTTTTTCTCCATAAGCAAAAGGAGAATATTTTATGTCTCTTAATTCATCTCAGAATTTGGCACATATCTAGGTACAGAGAAGATAATTACATTGGATTGCATGTCCTAAGGCCATTTGCATATTCCAGATGATCAATAGCAATTTATCAAAAACATTCAATCGTCATTGCAGGTGATGCAAAAAAGTAGATAAAACATTCAGGATATGATAACTGACATGAAAGACTCATTTTGTGAGAGTTTATGTCATTAGAGTTAAGATTATTTATTAGGTTTTCAGGCATGGGGAGGCCAGCAGTAGTTGAACAGCTGTGGAAAACTTCCTTTATTTATTTATTAATCAAATATGACTCAGGTTTTACCTGTTTCATTTTCTTCTGGACTGGGAGTTACAGACGTAGAAAACTAGCCTCTGCAAAGAAGGTGAAATTGGTGCCATGATGGTACTGCAGAGTGAAAAAAATGTAAAGGCATAGAGTGGCATGATTTCAGGGTGTCCTGGTAAGTGCTGAAGGTCACCAAGAAATATGATTAACTGGGCACAGTGGCACCATATTACAAAACAGCAAGGGATGGAATAGGAAATGTTACCTTAGCCACAGAAAAATTATGTTGGATCAGTTCTCATTATATTATTAAAAGGTAATGAATGGCTGGGCAGAGTGGCTCACGCCTGTAATCCCAGTATTTCGAGAGGTGGAGGTGGGAGTATTGCTTGAGACCAGGAGTTCAAGGTTACAGTGAGCTGTGATCATGTCACTGTACTCCAGCCTGGGTGACAGATAGAGACCCTGTCTCTAAAAATAATAACAACAACAATAAAATAATTATATTTTATTATTTTATTTAATAAAATAATCAAAATAAATTAAAAATTTAAAAAGAAAAGATAATGATTAACTCCAACATCTATATGCTTGGAATACTGCTCACAGTAATCAGGACTTTTATTTTTAACCTGTGATATCTTAAGTACATTAGTTTAAAATGTGCTTGTTTTTGAGGAACATGATAGATGTGGCAATAAATTTTATAATCACCTAAAAAGATTTAGGCTATTCAAGCCAACAGTTTAAACAACTAAATCAATTTCTATTTTTTATCAACTTACTATATCTATTAAAGATTTTTACCAGTAGGACAACACTACTGTCACACATCAAGTTTTTATTTTGGATTTATTTTTTCCCCTACAGGAAAGATTCATAGATGAAATATTATCACACAAGTATTAACAACATTTCAGAGATTGTCTCTTTCTAGATACCCACTCCAGTCTCTTCCTAAAACTTTTCAATGTAACCTGCAGGTATATTCTTAAGGAAGTCTAACATTACATTAATCTATCTCCCATAACCAAAAAAAAAAAACAAACTAGTTTAAGCCAAAAAGGTACACTCTAAGGATAAGTGATAAAATTTCTTTCTGCCTAAAAATCACAGCCTATTGGACCAGAAACCATGGTCCATGACTTCATCCATTAAAATTTAATGTTTTCTCTTAAAATGCAAATATTTCAGGATTAGTCATACTCCTAGGCATCGTTAATTTCCACCTGAATAACTGGTTAAGATCTCAGCAGTTATTAATTAGGAACCAGAAACAAGAACAGATCTCAAAGTAAGTGGCGGGTTTGTTTGAAAAATCTTAGATAAAGGGAGGGTGTTCTACAAAAAGGAAACCTGTTGTGTGTTGAAAGAATGAGAAATATCACATATTGCACACTTCATAAATTTTGTGAGGCAAGCTACAGATTCTAACTTGAATACTTTCTTTTTCAGGTCTCTACAAGAACTATTTTTTCTTCATTCTTTTATTCAGGTGATTCTTAACCTAATTGTCACCATGATTGTTAAGTTCTGCTTTAGCTTCTTCTGATTTTCCATTTCTAAGGCGGGGCCAAGAGTGTGGTAGAGGAGGAGGGCAATTGAACACATTGGCTAGTTCCAGAATACGCCCAAGGACTGGGCTAAATCAGACTGTGGGGACATCTGAGCAACAGAAGGCAAACCCTCCTGAAAGGGGCTATAGGTAAATACTAAACTTTCAAGAAGTGGTAACTATAAAAATTAGTCTTCAGATTCTTAGGGGTATAAGTGAAACAGTGGTTAGATGAAGTGAGATGAACACCAGAGGAGAAGAAGAACTGGTTTGAAATAAGGCAAACCTGGGCCAGGCTATCATTCCTAGAAATAGTTTCTGAATTTTCCAGAGGTTCCCAGGGATCTGCCCACAATAGTAGGTCTTGACTGGATGGGGCGGGAAAGAGCATGTTGATTTAAAGACTGTGGGCTAAGGTCATCAGAAAGGATATTACACTAAACAAAAGAGACAAAAATCTTGTTTTTCTTTTCCTTTATCTTTCTGATTAGCCTCATGACCTTAGGCAAGTTGTTTACAATTCACACAGACCTTAGCTGACATTCCATACTTACGTGTCCAGGAGTCTGTTGGGCACTGGGGGTACAAAAATGAATAAGGTACAGACATAATAATATGGCACATGTCTGAAAGGAGCAGACTAAATCATAGAATATTGTGAAATTCCATAATGCTAACTTTGTTTGAGATGCAATAAAAAATACTTTGTTACTGGTTTCTGTATCTTTGGCTTGTTCTCTTTATGCTGAAAAACCACCTCAATAAACTGAGAAATTTTTACTTACTGTCAGATAATCTAAAGAAAAAGTATATGTATATGTGTGGGTCCGCTGGAGTTTCTTTTTAATTCTTCTTCGTTTCTTTAAGTGTATTCAACTTCACAACTAGGCAACACACCCAGGTCATTTCCTAATAGGAAACATGGTACGTTACAGAAACAGAACCATGTCCTAATTTTGATTCTGAGGTCTACTTCATTTAATATTTTTTCAAAGTGAGAATGTGCATTACTTTAAGCAAAAATTTTTTGCTCTAGGTTATATTTCAGAAATTCTATTCTTTATTAGATTTATTTTAAAAAATCCTTGACAGTGGCCTCCCTCTGTCCCTTTTATGTAATCATCTCTAAAATCTATTATTTTTACTTTCTAATGTAGTTCAGATCCATTCTCCTCAGGCTAAGTGACTAGCATGCACAGCAATAGCTTCTTTTTCTTTTCCCCATGTCTGCTGTAAGCCCTCCTAATTCATCACTCATACTGCAAACAGGAGATCTGCTTGACATGCAAGTGTGATCATCCCATATCACTGCTTAAAATCTTTCAGCTGCTTCCTTTTGCAATTTTTAATGATACATATATACTGTATGTATATGTTTGTGTACATATATACATACATAACATGGCCTATTATCTGTCTTCTGCCTAGTTTTGTCCTTCCATCAGTATTGTCTTTTATCAGTTCCGCCAAAGCAGAGTTCTCCATTTTATTCAGGATCTTCTCAAAAGCTAGCTTCTTCCTGTTATGCTTTCCTGCCCTTTTATCACAAAACAAATTCCTCATTATTTTACAACATTTGGATTAAATGTTACTTCCTCAGGAACCTTCTCTATTGCCACGAACTGGCAATTATATATTCTATATACTCTAATTGTTTAATTTTGGTAAGTTCTACTTTATACAGTTTATCAAAATTGAACAATTAGAGTTTATAAAGTAGAGCTTAATGAATTGAACAGTATGATATATTAATAAGAGAGTGAATACAATATTTCCATAGGAAGACAATTTTTAAAAAGCTATAGAAAACAAAACACCAGAGCTAGGCTTTAGTGTTTTGGGGGTCTGGCTCCTTTGAACAAGGGGAGATTTAATATCATTTTAATATGTGTCACATATACCTAACCTTCAAAACATCTCTGTGCTGGCCTTGGTTCTTGAGGCCTGTGCCTGTTGTGGAAATTTCAGTGAGTCTACCTACTGGGGAAGGAAACTAAACTTTCATGTTTTCATTATAAACTGGGAAGTGGCTAGATGCCTGAAGTGTTATTTTTTATTAAATCTCTTCCATTTGATCGTATGCTCTGTGAGTTTAAAAGTTATGACTATTATATTCCAACACTCTGCAACTGTGTCTGACATACACTAATAACTCAACAAATGGTATAATTGAATAAATAGAACTTATTATTTCAATGTTGCTTCTTCCTAAACATTATTTTCCACTTCCATTTATAGACTTACCTCAGTTAATCCTTAAAATATTTAAATATGCATTTGCCATTCTTCTAATGGATATATTTGTTTCAATGAATAACATGTGCATGTACATTAGAAGTCAGAAAGTTTATGTATCCAGCAGTGTTTTAAGTTCTCATGGTTCTAATATATTTTGAAACAACTAACAGTTTTTAACTCAATAACTTCTAATCAGTTTTTCAAAGGCAAAGAAGAAATTGAGGCATAATTAAATTTATCCAATTTAAACATTCACATCTTGAGAAAGAGAGAAAGAGAGAGAGACCGAGCCCATGAAGGAGCAAGGAGAGAGAGAAAGAATTAGGAATCAACACATTAATGTAAGAGAAAGAAGCACTAAACTTTTTTCATTCAAAACATTTTATGGCATGCATCTGTTTTCACACAATATGTTCCATAGTTTTCATTCCAAACTAAGTCATACACAAAATGTTATTTCTCAGCCCAAGCATAGCAATTTTTTAAGTAAAATTCACCCCAATAAATTAAAGCCTGATGTTAACTTTGCCAAATCCTCTAGTAGAATCATGTTATTGAATTTCAGTATAACTAAAAGAGAGCCATTGCTGTTCAAAATAAATAAATAAACACATGAACAAATAAACAAACCAGTAAAAGAAGGCCTTCAGTTTGAGTTTTTATGTGACTTACTTTAAGAAAGAAAGAAACATGAAGGAGTCTACAAAATGCACTGCTTTGTAAACTGAAACTTACATAAGAATGCAGAGGATAGATAAAAGTAAAATAGATTTTTGAAATATGTTATAAAATATCATTTTTTCTACTCTACCATGTCTTCTTTTTTAAATAAGTATATTATTAAAAATTGAAAATGCTATTTATGCAACAGTTAAGGTGTACAACTTTTGAAGACAGGCAGGACGATATTAGAAGCTTAGAAGAAAGTAGAGAGCAAGACATTTGGCATATATTTAGCAAGAGTTTACTATTGATTCTTTTAAAAGACTATTTAACTAAATGAGTTTGAAGAATTCTAAAAATAAATCAATTAGAATCACAATGTTTAGGGAAAATAACCATTATTACTGGAACTATTGCTGTTATTTAGTAAATAGAATACATTGCAAATTGGTTATTTTATTTCTCAACAATTCTTAATATGTGTTAGGTGCAAATACCGACCCAGCCTTTTATCATTGTGAGTTTATCATCAATGTGTTAGGGAACATTAGTGTTCTTTTTGCCCAAATTCCTTTTTTTCTTATCTTTTTAAAAATTGCAGTTCTTCTAGATAGTTCAAGGATGACTTTCTCTGTGAAACCTTTCTGAACATCCTCACCTGGAACCCTGTCCCCAAATCACACACTCACTTATGAATAATAAGCTCCCTGACTGCCCATAACACTTTGTGCTATTGCAGCCCTAATACTGAGTTTACGTGAGTGCGTGTCTTCTATAGTCTTACAAACTACCAAAGCTAAGGAATTTGTTTTATATCTGTGTTTCAGCATCTAGCTTAGCACCTACTCCAAAGCAGCCTCTTCAGAAATGTTGGACATTTTAATCTCTTATGTAAAATCTATATTATGTTCATTATGTTCTATATGTTCTATAACTACCTCTCCATTATCTTACTGATAATTTTTAGCCCAGTGCTTTGATAATTCACAGCATTTGCCTTTATAAGATCCTGGACCTTAAAGTGTTATGATCATAACCAGCAATTTTTATTAATTTTAACCAAAGCCAAATCACATTTTATTTTTAAATTTTCTATTTATAAGAATAAAAATTATTCTTACTGTCCTTCAAACATTCCTTGCAAGTATTCACATCCTCATGCTTCTTATTCCTAATCCCAACCTCTCTCCTTAATATATATACACTGTGAAAGATGAAACTGCTTATATTTTTGAAACCTCTTCCAAGTCATAGTAATCCATTTTCCTGAACACTTATGCATTATGTTGTATTCTTTTGCTTCAAATTTTTTGGTAATTTTTCCCCAAGCTTGCTGTAAGTAAGCAACACAAGACCAAAAGGTTTGGGAAACACTTCTAATTATAGTACATATAAGAAATTGTTTTAGAATAGTGCCTTGGATATTGTAGTTGGTCAATTATCTCATAGAAAGTGGTACCAACAAAATCTAGGCTGGCATTATAACTTGGAACATGAAGTTTGACTAAGACTTCCTGTAAATCAATACAGAAATTGAAAATAAATCAGTTATAATGCTCTCATCATCTAATAAAAGTAAGTAAATAAACTCATAAGGAGATGGAAAAAAACATTTCCTAGCTCTAAATGTAAAGAAAAATCATCATGTAAATGTTTTTGAACAACATAATGGACATGCTTTCAATATCAGTGTCACAATATATTAGTCTAATTTTATATCTAGTTGTCTCTTATGTCTATTTACAATAAAAACAATAAACATAAATGCAGAATCAATTCTCTAAGAGGAAATCTCTGTGGGATTAAAATTATATTACAGTATAGGTTTTAAAAGTTCCTGTTGTTAAAAAGAACCATTGAATATGTTCATATTATTGATAAAATAAAACTGTAGGAGGAATAGGAGATGGCAATGCTAGAAAGTTAGGTTGAAGGTAGATAATGAAGAAGTAAAGGTATTTTGATTTAACTATGGGAAAAAAACTTCAAGGACTATATATTGTAGGAGACACATGAATAAACTTGTATTTTGGGACAACAACTTGGACTGTTTATACCAACACCTCAAGTTCTATGTGTATATTCTACTGAAATAATCACACAGATATATTTCAAAAGACATCTATACAAGCAATGCTTGATTTAAAAACTAAGAATAAATTGTGTCCATCAATTAGGAAATGGTTAGATTACATATTATAAATAAAAAGAAATACTATATAGTATTGTAAAAATGAAGTAGATTTATGTTTATACATAGAAAAAGATGTACAAAATATGCTAAAAAAAAGAAAGAGATTCAGCCTCAGGCTTTTGCCCTAGAATTTATTCATGCCACATTGACCAAAAAAAAAAAAAAAAAGAACCAGTCTAAACTCAAATTCATAACCTTTTTCCAACCCTCAGAAAACCTGAGTTTACAAAGTAACCAACTGGACCCAAAGTTAAAGACAAATAGTTCCTGCAGAGGGAGAGAGCACATAGAGATGAGCTAGAAAATATGACACATTGGTGAACATCCAGTGTGGGCTTGCAGAACAGAATAAAACTCTGAATGCTGTAGAACAGTGGTCCCCAACCCGTTTTGATACCAGGGACTGGTTTCGTGGAAGACGATTTTTCCATGGACTGGAGGTTGGGGGAGGTTGGTTTCAGGACAAGTACATTACATTTATTATGCACTTTATTTCCATTATTATTACATTATAATATATAATGAAATAATTATGCAACTCACCATAATGCAGAATCAGTGGGAGCCCTGAGCTTCTTTTCCTGCAACTAGATGGTCCCATCTGGGGGTGCCCCTATAAAGCCTGCCACCAGATGCAGCTTAATTGTCACTTGACACTCACTGATAGGGTTTTGATATGAGTCTGCAAACAATTGATTTATTATGGTCTCTGTGCAGTCAAACCTCTCTGCTGATGATAATCTGTATTTGCGGCTGCTCCCCAGTGCTAGCGTCACTGCCTCAGCTCCACCTCAGATCATCAGGCATTAGGTTCTCATAAGGAGCGCACAACCTAGATCCCTCAGATGTACAGTTTACAATAGGGTTTGTACTCCTATGAGAATCTAATGCTGCTGCTGATCTGACAGGAGGCAGAGCTCAGGTAGTGATGCGAGTGATGGGGAGTGGCTGTAAATACAGGTGAAGCTTCCCTGCTTCACCAGCCTCTCACCTCCTGCTGTGTGGCCAGGTTCATAACAGGGTTCCCCTGGGGGTTGGGGACCTCAGCTGTAGAAACTGGGGGAGTTCATACTCTTGAAAGCTCTTTTTCCATGAACCTGCCAGACATAAAGAAACGCTTGGTAAGAGCCCTAACAATGTTATAGTCTTGCAAACTTGGGGAGGAGAGTAGCAGCCATTGGGAGATGCAAAAAACTCCACCAGGAAATTTTTCTCCTGTCTTCACTACAGAATGGGAGCCTTGATGTATGGGAATAAAAAAAAAACTAGTACTGCCCCCCTTAGGGTATTGTGAAAATTCATTGCAGAAAGGTGAAGGGAACAGGAGAAAACAAACAAACAAAACAAAAGCAAACAAACACACTAGGAAAGGACACAACTAGGAAATAATACACTGAGAAACCAAATCACAAAGAATATTAAAATGTAATGATCTAAGCTCACCAATTAAATTTAATAATTTCAATGTATATACACACATGTATTTTTATATATAGGTTTTCTATTTTTCCTTTCCAGATATCTTTTGAGTTATTTAACCATTTTAGACATTGTTCTAGATATTATGCACACAAATTTTCATATTTTGCTTAGAATTTATATTTTACCATATAAAGTAGAATATAGTAACTTTAAAATTATGGAGGTCTCATTGTTTTCACTCCTTAGCATTTAGTTACTTTGTATATTATACATATATCTATATTTGTCTATCTATACATCTATTGAAAATTCCATTATATTATGGTTTCAGTAGCTATATAGATTTTATATACTTCAATGCCAGGAAAACTGCCTGTTATATAAACTTGATAATTAACATTTCTGTTGCTCTTTTTAATTCTTGATATTCCAAATATCCATCTCATACCATTTTCTTCTGTCTGAAAAACTTCTTTTAGCAATTCTTATAGAGGAGGTGTACTGATAATAACTTCTGTTAGTTTTCATTCATCTGAGAATATCTTTATTTAACTTTCCTTCCTGAAGTATATTTTCACTGGATGTAGAATTCTGGGTTTACATTTTTTCCAACACTTTATAAATGTTCCCACTTTCATTTGGCCTCCATGGTTTCTGATAACAAATTCACATTCTTTCAAATAATTGTTCTGCTATAAATAATGTGTGATTTTTCTTTGGCTGCTTTCAAGAATTTTCTATATTCTTTTCCTTTTTGCTTTGCCAGTTTTAGTATTTATTTTTATCTTTAGTTTTTAAGAGTTTGACTATGTATGACATTTCTGGAAGTGGATCTTTTTGGTTTCATTCTCGTTGTTTTTTACTGAAATTTATTAGTCTGTAAGTTTATATCTTTAATTGTATTTGAGGAGATTTCAGGCATTACTTTTTCTTATGATTTTCCTGTACCACACTTTCTCTACTATCTCTTGACCTCCAACCACACAAATATTAGACTTTATACTGTTATCCACTAAGTCTCTGAGGCTGTTTGTTTATTTTATTTTACTTTTTTATCTCTTTGTTATTCAATTGGATTATTTATATTCATCTATCTTCAAGTTCAGTGACTCTTTCTTCTGTCATTTCCATTCTGCTATTGATCCCTTCAGTGTTTCATTTTCTTTTAAAAAAAAAACCTCTAATTACTGTATATTGAAATTCTAAAATTTCCACTTTGTTCTGGTTGGAGGTCAGAAACCGATACCTCAACATATGACACTTTGTACGTGCCAAACTGAAAAAGAAGCCCCAAGATCTCTCTGGTCTCCTCTTACCCACTGTCTCTCCCAAAGCACAGTAGGAAGTTGCTTTCTGAAGTTCCCTTATCTGCCTAAAGTCCAGACCTACCAAAGAAGAAAACAATTACCTCTAGTCCCTTCCCTGAGTTTTCATTAACTAAACCCATATTACAGAAAGGAAGGCTGTAGTATGTAAACAAACCTGGACAGACTTTTGTCACAAACCATCGTCTGCTCTGTAGGCCCAGGAGACCATTATATCTTCTTCAAGCCCCTTGAATTCTCCCCAGTAATCATTTATTTCCCCTCAACAGAATTCCTCTTCTCTCTCCTCCTATAACCTGGTTTGACAGGATCCAAGTCCCCATTCCTCCGTAACCTCAAAGTGGTATGTAAGCTCCTGCACTACATTGGAAGTTTGGGTCTTCATTCTGAAGACTTCCATGTCACATAAAATTATGATCCTATAAATTTGTATGACTTTTCTCCAATTAATCTAGCTTTTATGATTTTATTCTTCAGTGAAACTTCCAAGGGCAAAGGGGAAGCTTTCCCATTACCCCTACATTCTTTACTTCTTGCATTTCTTCACTAGACTTCTAACTTTCCATTTATTTCAAGAGTATTTACCCAACTTGTTTGTACATTTTTGTAATAGATGCTTTCAAATCTTTGTCATTTAGTCCCACTATCAGTGTCATATCTGTATTGACATCTAGGGTTTATCTTTGCCCACATAAGTTGATATTTTTTCTATTCTACATGTGAATTTTGGATTGTGTTTTGCATTATGCTTTTAATATGTTGGAAACACTTACTTGCTTTGTAGTACTTTTATGATCATTTTCACAAGACATTGGACTAGTTTACTTTTTAAATCCCCCTACCATGTTTTTAATAATGTGGCAATAGTTTTCATAAATATATCAGAATTGTAATTGTTTATTCTCCCTGTACAGGAGGTAAAATATATATGTTAAAGGAAAAAAAGCCACAGCTTTATGGTTCCAACTTTGACAAGTAACATCTGACAAGTAAAGAGCTTAGAAGTTACATCTCCTGGACTTAAAATAAGAAAACTTAAACTAAACAACTGCTATTGCACCTATTAAGAAACTGATGTTATAGGGTATTCAGCTACTCTAAAATGTGGACAGACAGGCATATCAGAAGAGGTACAGAAACTGAGATATGCCACCCAGAGTAGAAGTCACTACAGCCACAAACTGACTGGAACACATGAATGGTAATTTTGATGAAATGTTGAATGCAGACTAGCACAAGAGTAAAAAAAAATTCCTGGGGGCTGCGGTCTTATTGTAGTCCCCACACTTTAGTGGGCTTTACTTACAGGGGTCACACCAGGATCCTGTGGTAAGAATCTGAGACAGATCCCTTTCTGGCTCTGGTAGAGAGGAAGAGAAGAGTAATCTTCAGAAATTAATGCAGAGGCTTTACTACTCAAATGGCCTACTATCCAGGGCTAAGTCACCGCTGGAATGTATCTCTCTGGGAAAGGAAATATCTCTGCCTTTAGCTACTTCCAGTCTTCCTGTCTCACCTAAGGGGGGAAATACACTATTGATAAGTGTTAGGGCTTTAAAATAGATTGAAAGTCCTGCAGCAGGGAAGGGAATGGGGGTGAGGGTGGGGGAAAAACAACAACACTGGAGAAACACTTGTGAAGGTCACAGCTCCAAACCTCAGCCCCATAACGTACCACTACACTGGCAAGGCTCTAGTACAATAACAGCAATTGTAGCTGCAAGGGCTGCAAGACAAAGACTCACTTGAAGAAAGAGTACATAGGGAATGCCAAAGTCAGGAGGAGAAGGGAACAAGGAGACTAGAGGAACTCAAAACTTCTGGTACCTATAGCTACTTAAATTTTTCATACATAGCTAAAGAATGGAATGAAAATATAAAATCCGCCTCAAAAGGTAATGATATCCTGATGTAGTTCTTACTACATTCAGAGAATTCATAAAAGGAAAAAAAATACTGAACAGGCAGAAGACAATTCCAATCCAGTTTCTACCATTATTCTGCTTCTTGTCCTCATTCATTTGGACTGCTATAAAAAATACCATAAAATGAGTATCTTACAAACAACAGAAATTGGTTTTCCACAGTTCTGGAGGCTGACAATTCTGAGATCAAGTTGCTGACAGATATAGTGGCTGGTGAGGACCCACTTTCTTGGTCCACAGACAGTGTCTTCTAAGGGTGTTGTCACATGGCAGAAGAGGCAAGGCAGCACTCTGGGGCCTCTTTTATAAAGGTAATAGTCCCATTCACGAAGTGTCAACCTCAATCTCTCAAAGGTCCCACTTCTTAATATTATTGCACTGATGATTAGATTTCAACATATAAATTTTGGGAAAACACAAACTTTCAGACCACAGCCTTAACA
This sequence comes from Daubentonia madagascariensis, assembly GCA_023783475.1. Taxonomy (NCBI): domain Eukaryota; kingdom Metazoa; phylum Chordata; class Mammalia; order Primates; family Daubentoniidae; genus Daubentonia; species Daubentonia madagascariensis. The sequence goes on along the minus strand of JAKFHU010001684.1, from coordinate 12,705,922 downwards.
TTGCTGTTTTCTTGGTTTCTAAATTTGTGGTTGGCATTTGAATCAGGATGATTCTTAGTTGCTAGGTACATTCCTGCACATCACAGGCACTTAGCAGACACAGTCACCTGGGCACTCAATTTCAATCAGACCCACATGTCATTTTGACAATGATAAATTTCCCTTTCTATTTTTCAAATCCTCTTTTGAAGGAAACTCCCATTAGGTTGAAAACCACTAGCAGGTAACCTGAATGTTGGACCAAGTTCTAAAATTATAAGATTATAATAGTCCAAATTTTTTTCACTCTGAGTAAAATCAAATCCCTGTTATTTCATCACCAATAATTTCTGTAGTTAACACTCTAATTATCTGAAGAATGACATTCAATTATCGTTCTCAATTTTTGTGTTTATGAAAATCTTCTTGCTTATAGTCACTTGGAGCATATTTTATCTGAATAATTAACTGTTTAGAATAATCAGTAGCTGTGTTTTTTTCTGATTAGCACTGACTCATCTACTTCTAACTATGGAGATTATTTGGAAGGTAGATAAATTACAATGTAGATTAGTGATAAGTAATATTCCAAATAAAGTAGGGAGAAAGAATGAGCCTACCAAGTTTAATTTGTACTAATTTGCACTTAATAAACCATCAAAGAGCAAATTATATGATTGTAATAAACATAATTGTTTTATCTCTATTAATAATCACTCTATAATAAGTCTCTAAATTAGACATCTAGTCATGAGTTCCTTACTTTATTTTAACCACAATTCCTTACCAGCTTTGTATTATTCCTCTTAAAATAAATCCACATTATGGTAATATATGAGTATAGAAGATAGAAGACTTACCCTTGGAAGGTTCAGCAACTCAGTCTATGAAATAATCTGACAATAGGCAGATTAACAGGAGAAAAGGTAAACAAATTTATTACATGAATACCGCCCAAAAACCAGTGAGATTTAGAGCTATATACCCTTTTCATAGAGGAAAAAGGAGGGAGATTTAGGTAATTTAGTGGACAGTAAACAATTTTGGGGAAAGATGAATAGGCCCTTAAAAGAATAAATGATGGTTTGTGGCAAAGTCTGTCTGGGTCTGATGTGCAGTGCTTGTCTTCTCTCCTGTGATATGAAGAGTTATTCTTCCTTAGTTGATCATTCTCCTGCGGGGGAGGGATTGATGACAGTTGAATTCCTTTTGGAGGATCTGTCTTTAGGTTGATAAGAGGAGTCAGGAGAAAGACCCTCCCTGCATTTGCTCTTATTCAAGTGGATTCAGCTCAAAGTAATTTATATGCCAAAGAAGCATATTTTGGGGTAGCAGTTCCCAAATTCATTCATTAGTATATATGAGTATGGAAGCATATATAAAGAATTATGACAGATATAAGGGAGAGGCAGTCCATATGGCCAAATAGAATTCTCCAGCAATTGCCCCCTGCAGGAACACCAAATTAAACAACAAGCCATGCAAGAAAGCAATTTTGTAAGAACCCAAAAATCAGGTCAGTGACCACAGTATCCAGTTTTAACATAATATCAAGGAAAGAGGAACTGAAGAGGGTAAGAAAGATAGTCTTACACTGCCTACACTACCCCTCCTCCATCTCTCCACCACACCACACCATTCCTGGGTGGACAGAGAATCTGTGTGCCTGGGGGAGGGAGAGCAAAATGATTGTGTGACTTTGCATTGGAAGTCAGTGCTGCCCTGTCACAGTGGAACACAACACAGGGCAGAATGCTGCTGATGCCCCTGTTGGGAGCATTGAGACCAGCCCTGGGCAAGAGGGGAATTCTCAACCCCAGCAGGAGGATATGGAGTCTTGGCTGGCTTCACCAATGGCTGACTAAAATGGCCTGGGGCCTGGAATAAATTTGAGTGGCAGTTCAGGCCACATACTGCAGTCCTTGGATAAGTCCTGGTGCTGCACTTATCTTGGAGGCAGTGCAAATGGAGTACATGTGACCCAGTGAGACACCAGCTATGATGACCAAGGAAAAGCCTGCATCATCCTTCCCCCAACTCTAGGCAGTGCAGCTCAGGGACAGACTCTTTTCATTTGGGGAAAGGAGAAGGAAGAGTATAAATGACTTTGTCTTACAACTTGGGTACCAGCTCAGCCAAAGTAAAATAAAGCACCAAGCAGATTCCTGAAGCCCCCAATTCCCGGACTTCATTCATGGATGGCAATTCCAGACCCACCCTGGGTCAGAAGAGAATCCTATGTCCTGAAGGGAAGAACCAAGTCCCAGCAAGATTAACACCTGTTGACTAAAGAGCCCAAGGGCCTTGAATAAACATGAGTTGTAGCCAGGCAACAGTAACTTGGGGCCTTGTGTGAGATACGGTACTCTTCTGGCTTCAGACATGACCCAGCACAGTGCCAGCTGTGGTGGCCATGGGGAGTGCTAACATCACCCCTCCCCCAACTCCAGGCACCCCAACACAGAGAAAGTCTCCTTCTGATTGGGGCAAAAAGAGGGAGGAGATTGAGAGACTTTGCCTGGTTACCCAGGGAATTCTCCCGTATCTTATCCAAACCCACCAAGGCAATGACTGTAGGATTTGGCAAGAGCCCTAGCATTCCTGGGCTTAGGGTGCCCCTAGTGTCCATACAGCTGCAGTGACCACAGGCTAGATCACAGCACTCAATTCTCTTTCTATATGTGGAAGGCCATCTCAAGAAGGACGGGTACAAACAAGCCCAGACTGCAAAGATTGGAATAAGTACCTAACTCTTCAATGCCCAATCATTGATGAAGGTTTACAACCTTCAAGAATATCAAGGAAAATATGAACTCATCAAAAGAACTAAGCAAAGTACCAGTGACCAATCCCAAGTGATGGAGATATGTGACCTTTCAAACAGAGAAATCAAAATAGCTGTCTTGAGGAAGTTTGACAAACTTCAAGATAATGCAAAGAAGGAATTTAGAATTCTATGAGAAAAAATTAACAAAGAGATGGAAATAACAAAAAAGACCAAGAAGAAATTCTGGAGTTGAAAAGTTCAATTGACTCAATGAAAAATACCTCAGAGTCTCTTGACAGCAGAACTGATGAAGCAAAAGAAAGAATTAGTGAGCTTGAAGACAGGTTATATGAAAATATACAGTCATAGGAGAAAAAAGGAAAAATAATGAAGCGTGCCTATAATTTCTAGAAAATACCCTCAAAGAGCACATCTCAGAGTTATTGACCTTAAAAAGGATGTAGAGAGAAAGATATGGGTAGAAAGTTTCTTCAAAGAAATAATAAAAGAACTTTCCAAACCTAGAGCAAGACAGGAATATCAAGGAACAAAAACATTGTAAACCACCAAGCAGGTTCAACCTAAATAAGATTACCATAAGACATGATAAAGAGAGGATCCTAAAAGAAGCAAGGGAAAAGAAACAAATAACATATAAAGGGACTCCAATACATCTGGCTGCAGACTTCTCAGCAGAAACCTTACAGGTCAGGAGAAAGTGGGATAATATATTCAAAGTTCTGAAGGGTGGGGGGAACTTCCAACCTAGAATATCATATCCAGGAAAATAGTTTTCAGCATGAAGGAGAAATAAAGATTTTCCCAGAAAAACAAAAGCTTAGGTATTTCCTCAACACCAGACCTGTCTTACAAGAAATGCTAAAGGGAGTTCTTCAGTCTCAAAGAAAAGGATGTTAACAAAGAACAAGAAGTCATTGGAAGGTATAAAACAAACTGGTAATAGCAAGTACATAAAACATAGAATACATTAATATTGTAATTGAAGTATGTAAACCACTCATATCTTGAGTAGGAAGACTAAAAGGCAAACCTACACAAAAATATATAAATAGATAAAGGAAAGTCAAAAAGTGGGGGGGGGGTGGAATAAAATTGTAGAGTTTCTTAGTTTTCTCTTTACTTGTTTTTTTTTCTTTTTAATCGTAGTTCAGTTTTCATCTGTTTAAACTAATTTATCATTTGAAAGCCTTATGGTAACTACAAAACAAAAACCTATAATACATACACAAAAATAAAAAGCAAGAAATTAAAACATACTACATAACAAAATTGCTTTTACACAAAGGAAGACAAAAAGGAAGGAAGGAAGAGAGGACCAACAAAACAACTGGAAAACAAATTAAAAAAATGGCAATACTAAAATTCTACCTATTAAAGTAAAATTGAATGTAAAAGGCCTAAATTTTTCAATCAAAAGACATAAAGTGACTGAATAGATAACAAAATAACACCCAATTATATGCTGCCTATGAAACACTCACTTCACCTATAAAGACACACACTAATGGAAAATAAAGGGATAGAAGAAGGTATTTCATGCAAATGGAAATCAAAAAAAGAGCAGAAGTAGATATATCAATATCATATAAAACAGATTTAAGCAAAAACTATAAAAAGAGACAAAAAGGTCATATATGTGTGCAAAAATGCACTTAGAAGGAGTAAGATCTAGTATTTAGTAGCACAATTTTAACAATAACTTATAGTATATTTTAAAATAACTAAAATAATGAAATTAGAATTTTCCTCACACAAAGAAATGATAAATGCATAAGGTGATGGATACCCCAATTACCTTGATTTGATCATTACACATGGTATGCCTATACCAGAACATCATGTAAATATATACAACTATTGTGTACCCCTAGAAATTAAAAATTAAAAAATTAAATAAATAAGTAGATGATAAATACAAGTTATTGTAGAATTAAATATGTAAATATAAATGTCCTCATCCTCAACTAGGGCTTGATACTTTCAATTAATCTGAAAACCTATAGCTGTAACTGTGCTATAAGACAATGATCTCCTTGAGGGTGGAGATTTTTTATCCTTATTCCAACCACACAGTAGATATTCAATAGCTATTTAAAAAATAAATGGAGGACTGTGATAAGGTGCACAACTGGAAATGTGGTTTTAAGGAAAAATCTCTTCATTATCTTCACTCCCCTTCCCAAAAGAAGAAAGAAATTCCATCCTACTCAATTCTTCCATCATAGTAGTGACCAGCAAAAGAGTCTCTACTGACTGAATTGCAGGAGTTAGCTGCAGAAGCAATAAAGAGTTATTGAAAAGTTAACAAAAATTTCAAACAAAAAATTTCAAAGTTGAGAGGCTGAAAATTGAAAACAAACTAACCAAATAGCTGTTTATTACATTAACTTTTATTTCTCAGTGACCATACTTAAATAAATCTTCAGTTTGAATTAAGAATAAATATATTTATTAAGAAAGGATTATTATTTCCTAATGCTAGAGATGTAACATTTCATTCATAATCAAGCATAATGAATTGGCATAAACATTGCAAAATTGATTTTCTATGGAGAAACAACTCTATAGTGTACCAAGAAACAACTTTAATGTATTGAAATAATAACACTGAATTTCAGATTCTCCTGCATAACTTATAAAACCTATTTATTCACTTTCTTTTCAATTAATTGCCAAATGTAGGATATCATCCTACATGTTATCTTATTTAAAAATTATTGGCAATGATATGTCATCCAAAATGTTTATTTGGTGGCAAATGGTATAAGAAAAAGTTTATCTCTCTAATATTCATGTTTTTTAAGTAATAAGATTAAAACACCTTGTGTGAAACAACATATTAACAACCAAGAATGGAAACCAGTTCAAAGCCTCCCAATCTATGTTGGTTTAAGGTAACGCATTACTGATGTAATGCATAGTATAATATATTCCATCAGTATTGGTAAAATGTCTCTGAATGGCAGTTGTTAGATTGCACTAGTTTTCTACTGCTACATAGCAAATTACCACACACCTACCACCTTAAAAGAACATCTATTATTATCTTACAGCTTCTGTGAGGCAGGTACTCTTCTAAGAGTTGCACAAACCTACAATGAAGGTCCCAGCTGGGCTGCATTCTCATCTGGGGACCCAACAAGGAAAGAATTTACTTCTAAGCTCACATAGAGAGTTGGCTGAATTTATTTCCTTGCAGCTGTATAATTGAGAATACGGGATTTTACTGGCTATTGGTTGTGGTCACCCTTAGATCCTAGAGGCAACCCCCACATTATGCTACATCAAGGCCTTTTCCACAGGCAGTTAACAACTTGGCTGTTTTCTTATTCAAGACCCACAAAAGGATCTCTCCCTCTAGTCTGCCAAGACAGTTTTATACAATGTAACATAATTGTGGGCATGGTATCCCATCATCTCTGCCTATTCTATTGATTAGAAACAAGCCATAGGTCCTGCTGGTAATCAAGGGCACTCAGGCAAAGGGATTATGTAAGAACGTGACTCATCTGAGGTCAAATTAGAGTGTGTCTGCCACATAGGTCTGGAGAGATGTTAGGATGAGTATCAAATATATACTCCCACTACTTATAAGTTACTTTAAAAAAAATCTAGTGTGGCAGCAGATAACAACAAAGTAAACAATATATAAAAAGAATTATGAAAGCCATTCTCACTGGAACTGCAGACCATTCTTCTAAGTGAAGTATCACACGAATGGAAAAACAAACACCACAGGTACTCACTATTAAATTGTAACTAATCGATCAACACTCACGTACACATATGGTAGTAGAATTCAACAGAAATCAAGCAGGTGGGCGAGGAAGGAGGGGATGGGTAAATTCACACCTAACGGGTACAATGCACACTACCTGGGTGATGGACACACGTATAACTTTGACTCAAACTGTACAAAAGCAATTCATGTAACCAAAATGTTTGTAGCCCTGTAATATTCTGAAATTAAAAAAAAAATGATTATAAATATCAATGTGTTATAAAGCAGAAATAAATGGGCTGCTAAGAAAGAGAATAATGTGGGGAAATCTATTTCACATGGACTAATGTGGAACAGCCTTTCAGAGCCCACACGTCTTTCCGAGAACTGAAATCTAAAACGTGAGGAAGAGCCAACTAACCATGGGAACAAGGAGGGGGGAGCGGCAGAGTAGTTCAGCAGTAGAAATATTAGGATCCTAGCAATAGGGAGAAAAAGTGACTCACTTGAGAAACCGCAATAAGGCATATAATAAGGCATGTGTAATTTGAGGCCATGTATATTTAGAGACCATTTATAGGTTTTAGGCCAAGAGAGGAACCGGCATAACAAAAAAATTTTAACTAAACAAACAAACAAAAATAAGATCAATGGGTGTTAGGGTGGGGGAAAACTGACATGAACTGATTTAAAATTAAATAATCTTACTCCATTGAATGAGAAGTAGAAGAATGAATGGAGGTGACCAGTTACGAGGTTATTTTATTATCTCAGGCAAAAGATGCTCGAGTAGTGACACCATCTCGGTGAGGCCAAGAGTGGTGACAAGGAACAGAGAGGTGGATGGGGTTAAAATATATGTTTGGAGTAGAATATATGGATTTGGTCTCAATTTTGAGATTGTGATACTATTAAGTAAAAGTAGTGAATATGCATGTCTGGATCTCAGAAGAGATATTTAAAGCTGTGAAAAAAAGTTAGCATCTCTTAGGGAAAATTTGTATGCAAAGAAATGGCCCTAGCATTCCATTGTTTAAATACTCAATGAATTAAGTCTATATAGCAATGGAATATGAATAACATTCTCCAGTGAGATTGGAGGAATAAAACCAAGAAAATGTATTTAATAGAATCCTGGTAGACAAGAATTGCCAGTTTTCCCACTGAAGGTAGAAATCAAATGCAGCTGCTATATAGACAGAAGCTGCAAACCAGGAGTCAGAAAATAAACGTGGTGTTTTATTTAGCCATATGAATGCCATTATCAACATTGACAAAAGCAGAATTAAAGCCAATGACTTATACCAATGTAATAACTGTAAGCAGAAAGCAGATTAAACTGGATTGAAAAGTGAACTGGACGTGAAGAATTGAAGACTGACTAATGATGTTTGACTATGAAGAAAAGCAAAAACTAAAGGTGTACTTTAAGGGACATGTTGAACTTTTAGATGGTGTTCTTATGAAATAAAATATTTAAAAGAGTTAGCATTGTGCCTGACCCATATAAGTGGCTTAATAAATGTGAGATCCATTCTTGTGTTTAATACATACTTTATAAAATGCTCATAATGAAGACACTAGACTATCCTCTCTTTGTGGTGGAAGATTTAGGTAGTGGAAGATTTAGGTGGGGAAAAAAGTCTAGATTGAATGCTACTTGAAACAAACCTATTCTACCCAGAAATTATTCACTCTATTTTGCTCCTTATGACACACTAGCAATCAACTGCATGGCTTTAAATGCTATTATTTTATTTTTTGAAATGTCTCCTTCTGGAAGAAATATTTTTAAAGAAAAAGTATGAAGAGAATAAATGAATTTTATTATACTTTGTTCACTGCTTCTATGGATTTATTATCTTTAAGAAACAACATGTTTACTTTGAAGAAGAAGTAAAATAAGTTGTGATGATATAAAGAGACTAATTCCAAATATAATTCACATTGGAAGTTGTTTTCAGCACTATTTTAGTGTGGATCACAGTGGACTTTTTCTTAGTCTACTACTCATTCAAAATCTGCCTATTTTCACTTCTGTATTTAACAAAGACATGTTACTTGAACTTGATGAAACATTCTAAAACAATGCTTGTGCTTGCAGTCCTACAAGGAAGGCAAACTGAATAAATTTGATCAGAAATTTTAGCTTCTCTCCCAATTAAATCAGTATTTAGGTCCTTCCTATCATTATAATACTTATTAATATCTCTCACACTACTCAGTAAATAATTGTAACAAAGAAGCTAAGTTTTATGAACACATTGGTAGCCTAATATTTTAACACATAAGCATATACTTAGATAGGTAAAAGAACAGAAGAATGTATACAGATATAGACTAAAAGAGACATCTAAGGCTGCTGCGTTAATACAGCATCTAACCCATTTACTGAGTAACTTTCTTACAAATTAATATGATTGATGTATATATTCAATGAAAGGAAATTACTTCTAAAATCAATTCTTATATATTGCTGTGTTGGGATCACTTTAACCATATTACATGAGCTAAAATAATCATCATGGTTTAATTTCTCTTTACCAATTGATAACGTTAATAATATGTAAAGTAAATTTCTAAGATTATGCATAATATTTTACAAAATGAAAAGAACATAATTTTATATAAAACATTTTATCTGGGTAAGTCTGTAAACTTAACTTGAAATGTCATTAATTTTTAAAATTTACAATGAATGAGAGACAATTAAATATTCATCATTCATCTCTTGCCCAACCTAAAATTAATGCAACTAAATGAAAAATACATCTACCTGTTAAGCCTTCTTGCCATTGTTACTGTTAGGAACAACTTTAAATTCAGAATAGTCAAATAAATAGGTAAAAACTGAGGAAACCATCATTTAGTAACTCAAACTGTCAGAACCAATGCAATGGGGGTAATTTATAAGTTCTAAATTTATATTCTGTCTTTAAAAGGTATTTGTGTGCATGTGTATTGGTAGATTATGTATAGTAGCTCACAGTAAATTTATTATAGTAAATGTAATAATGTAGGGGCTATCATATTAGCATAAACATAATATCCTTGAATGTACTAATTATCTAATTTATCATATTAATTCTATAAATTATCTAAATTCATCATATTAATTGGTAAATTCCTAATATCTATTGTGTTACTTAAGTGATTCTAGCAGAGGGAAATTCAACTAAAATTTGAAATTTAGATATGTCTTTTCCAGAATGCATGGCACTAGTTAAAAAAGTTTAGTTTTGAATAGTAGCTTATATAATTTTTAAAATGTTAAAAAATATCTATTTTTGAATTTGATACACTCTAAACCTAATGTAGTAAAAATAAACAAAGCAAATAGCAACAACAATTAAAAAAAACCTTGGAAATTTAAAAATTCTGTGGTGGTCTTAGCTCTTCATATTATTAACCTAACAGATATCATTCAGTCTAAAAATTTATGATGTGTTTATCTAATGAAAATTTTCTTTTGCATTAATTATTATTAATAGATGCTGTCTGTGATTTAATACTGCATGAATGTGTTAAAGGAGAAATATCTTAAAATCACATGTTAAAACTATTTATTACCTTTAAGAAATTCATCTATGTGGTTCCATGTGTAAACAATAAAACACAGAATAAGAGCCGTGCTGTCTGACATTTACATGACTATTATCCTTTAAGGTACAGATTCATAATAGCTTCTTTTTAAAAATCTCCAATTTATTTACATCTACGAATACCTAAGCTGAATCAAATATTGTGCTAACACTGCAAGAATTAATGGCAAGATTACTAGAGGCCTAGCATATTGTTTTCTACTATTTCTAAGGAAGAGAAAAAGATAAATTGTTCATAAACAATAGATATTAGATTCCTTTATAGACAATTCTCCATTTCTTCCCAAAGTTACCTCTCTTTTCTGAATACTTACAATATTAAAGTAAACTTGTTTTTATTGCTCTTACCATGTTCTGCTACTTTTTGTTTATTCAGATACTTGATTTATTTATTATGACAGATTGAAAGTGAATACTCTATATTATACATCTTTGAAGCTTCAGAGCTCCCAGAAACTGTTTGAGCTCTCTTTAAATGTTTGAGTCAGTAAATTATTAGAGAAAATTGAATGCCTAGAAACTTCTGATTAAATCACCATAACTATATTATTTTGTTATATCACACTTGAATGAATGGGCACAATTTAGAAATTTACACTGATTTATAACTTAGAAGAGGGCCTACATTCTTTTCCCTATAAGTATACCTATAACAATGTGGTCTTAATCAAATCTGGGATACTTAGAGAAAGAAAAAGGCTCTATAGCAGATCCATGCAGGAGAACAAGCTGTTCTGCTAGGTAGCCCTTATGACCCACAATTGTGGTGCTCCTCAAACTGTCTGGGACATAAAAAGATGCTCTAAGTCATCCCTGGCCATAGAAGAATTGCAGTGAAGAGCCTGTGTTTATGGTGAAAACTTATACTGTCTTCTGCAAACTACTTTCTGTTGAGAAACAGATCTTGATTAGCTACAGGAATCTGAAGCATATTCAATATTGGACCAATTGATCTTATAACTTGAGCTACCTATCATTATCTGCCAAACTATATGGTATACACAGCAGCACCTTATCCTTAAATAGAACAGAGATAATCAAGATCAGACACTAGTAGGCTCTGCATTCACAAGTAAGTTGCAGAGCAAATATTCCTACTAATATGCCACCTATCCTTCAACTTAAATTGCCAGACTTTTAGGAGGTGCTATGAACCAGTGGCTGAGTAAGAAAAATTCTTGGTCCTGATTTATAGATAATTCTTTGTGACATGGTGGTGCTAGGCAAAAGTGGAAATGCTGTGGCATTATATTCCTATTCTAGTGGCCCTGAAAAAAATAGTGCAGAATAAAAATCATCCCACTGGGCAGAATTTTGAGCAGTGGATATGATCATCTACTATATCAGTGTGGAGATGGCCAAGGCTATAGATATGCAAGGATTAATGGAAAATACCTAACAATTTTGTCAAATAGTCAAGGAATAAGAGAAAGAAGGTTGGAAGATTGATGGCAAAAGCGTCTGATGGAGAGGAATGTGGACGGACCTCTGGAAAGGGAAATGCAGTTTGAGGCTTTTTCTTCCCATATAAATACTTATCAAAGGAATCCACTACAAAGAAGAGTCTCAATAATCACATGGACTTCTTGTCCATTTACTTTCCAGCCCTTTTCATCAGGCATCACAGTGTTTGGTCAATGAGCCCATGTAAAAATCAGTCAGGGTGGCAGAGGTAGGGGTAAGTGCAGCCCATAAAACAGCCCCTTAACAGAGCTGATTTGGTTTCTGAAACGTTGAACACCTGATCCACCAACAGCAGAGGCCATTACTGACACCACTACCTGGGCGGACAGTTAGGTGGTAGGCTGATTACAATGGGACATTTTTATCAAGGAAGAAGCAGTGTGTCTCCTCAACTTAACAAATAGTAATCTGGGATATGAATTTACCTTCTTTCATACAGTAATTCTTTCCTCTTCATCCTCAGTGGATTAATCAAATTTCTTATCCATGATCACGGTAAGACAAACTGCATTTCTACTTATTAAAGAGTTTATTTTATAGCCAGACAAGTGCATCAAAAAAGTACAGTCTGCAGAATTTTTGGTCTTATCAAGTGCTCCATCAACCAAAAGGAACTGGCCTGATAAAATGCTGGAATCACCTACTGAGAATTTGTTATAGTTAGGCATTGCCTTACTGTAAGTTTTTTTATTTAGTGTTCTTTCGACTAATCCAGAGTATACTGGCCCAGGTGATAATAGTATTTAGAGGGACTTATTTTTCTATTAAATATTATACCAAATTTCCAGAAGTTTGAGTTTTTAACACTTGTTTCCCTGGACTGCAAGTTAAGACTGTTACCTGGCTATTTAAGTATTAATGTCTTCCTCCTACTGAAACATGATAAAGGAAATAATTACTGGAACAATTGATGCTGATTATCAAGGGAAAATTGGGTGGTTGCTACCTGAAATGGCAGGAAGGCCCTTATGTAATTCACAGAATTATCTGGGAGTTTCTTTTAAAACTTTCATTTTAATAGTAAAAATTAAAGAAAGCTTCTGACAATGAGATAGTGCAAGTGTCATCAAACATTCAAATTCTTCACCCATCAGGTGAAGAAACTCAACCAGCTAAAATGCTGGCTGAGGCAAAAAGGTGCATGGTTAGCACAAAAGGAATTTATGCATATCATTTCAGATGTCCTGATCAGTCAGTCACTGCAACAAGGATTTAGGCATATGTGCATATTTTTCTTGGTTGTGAATTATATATTTATGTATAATCATTTTATGCCTCTTATATTTTATTGGGGATATTGTTTGTGTTAACTTTAGCAAGTGATCTCTAGGCTACAGATTTCCTAGGTAGTACTGCAACTTAACTGTAAAACAACAGAGATGAATAGAGTGACTGGGGAATTTCATGTTTATCCTGTTTGGGCAGATGGTGAAAATCTTTGTATGAAGAATGGTTGCATCATATCAGGCAGAAGCATGAAGTTATTGTTGCTGTTGTTGGTGGTGTGTGTATATATATGAAAGTTTCAACACATATGAAAGGGTGTATATGGACACTAGGTGCCAAAGCATGGCCAGTACACACTATGGCAGATACACATCTATTGTCTCAAAGTCCTACTCATCTACCCTTTTGTGCTCTCCTCCATATGGGTGAGGCTATGTGCCAAAACTTTCCCAAACTTCCTAAATATTTCTGCTAACAGCGTGAAGATTGGAAGACAGGAGAATGAAGAAGCAATTCTGCTTCTGTTCTAAAAGTAGTGAAGTTGCTAATAGTTGCTTTGGCAGCTGTCAGTGAGAGTTGCCTATCAAGGGCCGTGGCAGAAGTGATACTTCTTTTTTGTTCCACATACAGCAGTGGTATCTTTTCTTCAATTGTTCTAGACTCAGCTGCTATATCATCTCCATGGTAGTGCCAATCTCACACAGAAAAGCAGAAGGTGTCGCCTTTGGGTTTCTGAACAGAAATTAGTATTAGTAGATTATTTATTTATTTATTTTTTTGTTGTTGAGACAGAGTCCTCACTCTGCCGCCCTGGGTAGAGTGAAGTGGCGGGCATCATCATAGCTCACTGCAACCTCCAACTCCTGGGCTCAAGCGATCCTTTTGCCTAAGCCTCCTGAGTAGCTGGGACTATAGACGTGAACCACAACGCCTGGTTGACTTTTTGTTCCTATTTTTGGTAGAGATGAGGACTCACTCTTGCTCAGGTTGGTTTTGAACTCCTGAGCTCAAGCAATCCACCCACTTCAGCCTCCCAGAGAGCTAGGATTACAGGTGTGAGCCACCGCACCCAGCCCATTAGCAGATTATTGACCTTGTGTTAAAACCACATTTTATTTTTTTATACCTCCTGTCTTACTCCTTCTCTTTTTCTCCTTCAAATGTTCCACAAACTTGGAATGATTCCCTGCATTAAATTGCCTAGATTCTGGGAATTATGGAGTGAGTGTGATAAGAAAGAAAGAATATTGAGCTGTGATTGGGATGATCTGCATTGTTTTTCTAAATCTATACCAATATGACAGTTTGCTCTGATCGAACTTTTCTCTATGTTTGTGCTCAGTCTCTTTGACTGTAAAATGTGGGAATACACTAGATATCTTGACAGTTGATCTCAACTTAAGAACTCTACAAATACATGGTTGTCTTTGTTAAATATACTTTCAATAACTTACTAATTTTTAGTCTTTAAACATACAAAAAACTAAACATATATCCATTATGGCCTGAACGTTTGTGTCCCCATCAAATTCATGTTTTGAAATCCTAACCCTTAAGGTGGTAGTATTAGGAGGTTGGGCATTTGGAAGAGAATTAGAACATAAAGGTGGAACCCTCATTAATGAATTTAGTGACCTTATAAAAGTGACCCCAGAAAGCTCTCTCTGCTCTCTGCCATGTGATACAAGAAGTTGGGAGCCTGTAAGCCAAAAGAGGGCTCTCACTAATGAGACCATGCTGGCACCCTAATCTCAGAATGCCATCCGCCAGAATTGTGAGAAATAAATTTCTGTGTCTATAAGTATGATGGCTAATATTCTGTGTCAATGTCAATTTTACCCAATTAAGGGCTGCCCAGATACCTGGTAAAACATTATTCCTGGGTGTGTCTATAAGGATGTGTCTGGAAGATATTAGCATTTGAATCAGTAGACTGAGTAAAGAAGATGTGCCTTCACCTGTGTGGGTGGGCATCATCCAATCCATTGAGGGCCTGGACAGAAAAAAAAGAAAAAAAGGCAGGTAAGGATCAAAAGGGCAAATTCTCTCTCTCTCTCTCTCTTTCTCTCCCTCCCCCCTTGAGCTGGGGCATCCATCTTCTCCTACCTTTGGACATCAGAGCTCATAATTTTCAGGCTTTGGACTCAGACTAAATTATACCACCAGGTCTCCTGGGTCTCGTTTGCAGATGGCATATCTTTGGACTTCTCGGCCTCTCTAATCATATCAGCCAATTCCCATAATAAATCTACTCATGTATGTATCTATATACATATTCTATTGGCTCTGTTTCTCTTATGAACCCTGACTAATACAATAAGTCACCCAATTTACAGTATTTTGTTATAGAAACCCAAACTGACTAGGATAGTATCCCTGTTCATATATATAAATAGATGCAAATTTTCAGTTTTTCAAACATCTGCCTTAGGTTAAGTGCATCAGATGTATGTTCCTTGGTACTTAGGCTCTGACACAGCAATCTTTGCAACAAATATTCACCCTAAGATGATACTTTAGGGATAGATAAATAAATATAACCCAATTTTCAAAATGGATTTTAGCACCAGTACTTCATTAACAAAATAAATAACAGGACTGAAAACAATTATTTTTTGACAAAACACTTATAGTTTCTCTAGAATATTATAAGGCACCAAAAACTAAACCACAGAGAAGTAAATGAAGCCAATCTTTCAAGACAAAAATCATATTCACTACAATCTGACCTCACTGGATTTCTTGTGTATACTGGGCAACTCACCATAGTATATGCAAATATTTCCAACACAAGTTACTGAAATTAATCATTAAATGAGATATCAGAAGAAAAATGACACAAGCAGAACACTAAGCAGTGTTCTTCGTTGTAAGAGCCTTATTAGCAATAATGCTGCATTGTAGGATGGTTAAAAATTACTGTATAGTTGAACCCTAGAACTGAGATTATTGGGTCATAAACTGATGACACTGTAAATTGCTTATATTAGATCATATAATACAAACACATTTTGACATATTGTAGTTTCATCAAATAAAGAATGCACAAGTTTGAAAATATAACCATGTTTTGCAAATACAAAAATTGTTTTCTATAGTATATCTCGATTCTTAAAAAAGCAGAGACAGATAATTAAGGTAATTGAGTATTCCTGGCTTAATGAGCAGGGGCAGGAGTGGCATACAGGCTTGTAGTCAGTCATTGAATGCATATTTATCGAGCATCTAGAATATCTATGGCACTTTGTTGGATGCCAGAGGCCTCCAAAACATTCATAACAAAATTTTCTTGTCAATAATTCTCAAACTTTAATAATATATGAATAAATACATTCTATGAAAAGAAACTCTCATGAACTCCTCTATCTCTCTGTGCCAGGCAAATTTTAAAGGACAGTCCTATTTCATCCTAGCTTATACTATTCCTCCTTCCCACTTACCTGATAACCTGCATAGGTTTGTCTCTAAGACTGACAAAGTTATGGCAATTTGGATTGTCTTACTCTACTCCATTAAAAAAAGCCTTTGATGCTTCCCCATTGCCTATCCCGTACAGTTCACTACTGCCTCTCATAGCTGAAAGGTTGTATACCTTGGCTCCCACCTGCCTTTCTAGCCTTATTTCCACAAACACAGCTCTTACTGTGCACTGGAACCTCAAGGAACCTCATGTTCATCATCCAATATTCCATGTACTATCAGTCTCTGGTCCACACTTACATCCTCTCATTGGTTGGACCGGCAATTATCACCAAACCCAACCTCTCACCCATACTCAGATCTAGAAATCCAGTTCATCTTGTCTGTTGGAGGAGAAATTCCTGATCTCTTTAGCAGAACCAATTACTCCTTTCTTTGTGTTTCCATAGCATGTTATTTCTATAAAGCACTAATTGTAAAAAAAGACAGTGACTGAGAAGATGAACAAGCACCTGAATCAGGGATTGTTCTTTATTCATTATTGTATTCTCAGTGTTTAGCAATTATATATAACATGAACTGGCAGAATTCATGACTTAATTTATGATTATGTCAAAGCATTATAAAACAGTTATTGGTCTGAGTATGGATAAATATAACAGCAGAAAAAAGTTGTGTTTAAGGGCAGTAAGAGTTTACACAAATTACATGATCTCCATATTTTTATCCTCTATTTTTCTAACTGTAAAATGAATATAATAACTGAACTTACTGCATCAAGTTGTAGTGAGAATGATATGAGAAAATTTATACATAATTTGGAGCCATTATTCTTCTCTATAGTAATTTCTCAGTAAATGCTGGCTATGAAGGCAATTAATACAATCATTATATTTATCAGAAATACGTTCTCTGTCTAAATACATGGATCCTGGAGCTACCTGTCTAGATATAATCCCACTCTTTAATTTACTAGCTATATGATCTTGGGCAAATCGCTTAGTTTTAAATCTTCTTCTCTATGAAAGCATGATAGTACCAACTCCATGAGGTTTTTGAGATAATTAGTATATACAAGATGCTTAGATAGTGCCTAAAAACAGTAAATACTAAATTATTAACTCTCATGATTAAAACTAAATTACATGAAAAATATGGTATAGTGTAATTCACCATCCTGTCTGGCATTAATGATATTTACAATTATGTGATCATACCTATTAGTAATTTAAACTAAAAATTAGCAATTAAAAATAGGCATTTATTTCACAGATAACTCCAATATGGTAATTAGGCTTTAAACTTTTTAAACATAATCACTGTGCAGAGAAATAATACTAATATTTCATTAGATACTGTATTAAGGGGAAGCATTGAGTCAATACTCATAAATAACAACCTGGAGTATGGTCCCCAAAGTGATGTCTGTAGAATAGAAATTTGCACATATATACACACACACACAATTCTATGATCATGATGTTGATGATACATTAGATTTTCTGCAGGTAGTGATTTAGACACACTTATTATGAAGACAGCCAGCCCGTATTTATTCAACATCTCAAACAAGAAAAGTTTAACTGACAGTTTTCTGACTGTTTCCTGAGTATAACAATCAGTATTAATACAACCACTCTAAGTTGAGTCTCTATGGAGTATCTATCAGTTCCCTTTAATTTGTTTTTTTCTCTTTGTAGAAGATTTGCATAGTCTTTTGAGGGCATACTCCCTAAGGCAGGTGAATTTGCTACATTCAAAAAGGGTTCTAATATTGTTACAGCTAAACCATAAATCTCAGTTATTCCTGATGACTAGGAAACAAAAGAAACAAAAGTGAGAGAGAAGGGGCTGAGGGGAAGAGAGAGAGAGAGAGAGAGAGAGGAGAGAGAGAATATTTCAGAATTTCAAATATAGAGAGTTTAATAGCTAACATTTTCCTTCATGATCTTCTCCCTGATCAGTTCTACACATGGGTTTAGTGATAAAGATTCCAACATGCTAACATGCCTACTCTAAATTAGCATCATCACTGTGTAAGTGTATCTGCATGGCTGCTGGGAATTCAATAAAATTATCATTCATTAAAATTCCTGAGAAGTAAAGAGTATACTCAGAGTAAATATCTTCAGACACAGTATTAAACATTTAGCTATTTTTTATTAATGCAACAGTGCAATGTTTAATAGACTTAAGAATATGGCACTCACTTTAAATATGAGATATATATGAGATTATTAGGGTAACTAACATTTAAATGCTCTTTTCTGGGATATAATTAGTGGCACTTGAACATAACTATTTCTTATATGATGAACACCAAACAGAAACAAACACTGTGAAACAAATAGGCTATGTCTTTTTTTCCAGATTAAAACCTAAACAATTAAAAGTGAGTTTTCATTTCTACTGCTCATTTTTACTTTTCATATTTTTAAAAATTTATTTTAAAATTTATGCTTTAATGTGATGATTTGATCTTTGAACATCAGTTAGAAGCAATGGCAGCAAGAAATTAAGTCCATTGCTGGGAGGCCTGTGGAAGTCACACGTGATTAAAGCTGCCAAGATCAATGGGGTGCCTTACACTCTATAAATCAATTTTATATTCAATTTTATTCACCAATATGATTGTGTTTTAATACTTACAACATCCCGTTAATAGTATTTGTCTGTTCTCCAAAATGTGAAAAGTGAAGTCAAGAAATGTTAGTAGCATTTGAGATAAAATAGAAAATACATCACGTCCTACCTGGAGGCGTGTTCTCCTAGCAGAGTACCAAGGCATATGAGGACATATGGTGTAATTCACCCTAAGGGTCCTTTCCCCTGTCTCTTACACAGCGTGCAAGCTCTGCTTCACATGAGGGAGGTGAATTATGTGCAGCATGGCTAGGAAAAATAGGATGAATGAAAATAGCATTTCTGTCTTCAAACCTGGCATGACTCTCTTACAAATCATCAGTTCTGTCAAAGAAGGGTATCTGCATATACAGCTTTGGAAAATGTGGGAGACTATACAGAGAAATAAGTCACCTAAAAATAATAACTATCAACTGATCATTTCCTTCTCTTTTACTAAAATATGTGTCCTTCATCTTTAAACACTCTCCAAATCATAATATTTTGTATGTGGTATAAATATAGAAACTCATTTCATAACAATTGATTTACAATAGAATTGTAGAGAATAACACAATTGTTTTATGAATGGCTTTTTTAAAAAAACCTTTTCATTTTGAAATAACTGTAGACTCACCGGAAGTGGCAAAAATAGTTTTGGGAGGTACTGTGTACCGATTACCCCACTTCCCCCAATGGTAACATTTCACATATCAATACTACATTATCAAAACCAGAAAATTAATAAATGACTTTTTAAAATAAATCATGATTATGAAAATAATTCTTAAAATTAAAATTTTAGGATTGACTTAATATTATTATTAAATAGTTAGACAAACCATTTGTGTTTTCATTTTTAGGCACTTTTCTATCCCTTTTGAAGAAATAAGGAATAAGTGCACTGTTTAATTGAAGAGTTACTTAAGCAATAATTATAAGCATCTAGGAATACAAAGTATTCATTTATTTATTTATGATAGTTTGTTTTGTATTTGTTAGAAGTGTGGGTGGTTTAAATTTCGACATGATAAATATGGATGAATAAACTTTCTATTAAAATTTTTCATAATTATACAATTACTATTTTCATAGCACTTAAAACACTTAACCATGTTGAAATAAATTCAAATACGTTCTTACACAATTCTTGATGTATAGGTAAAGATCACTCACAGAAAGATTAATATATCCAGTATGCATCTAAATATTTACAAAATTATCATTTTAATAAGGCATAGAAAATATTGGGGATTTCTGCTCACAAAAAGTATTCTATTTCCAATGTTTACTCATAAATTGTTTGGTATTTACAATGCATTTTTTTCCTGGAAACAAAATTGGATATGATAAACAGTTTCTCAGGTTCATCTGTCAAAGCCCATTCAATTTATACTGACTCCAAAGCAATTCATATTTGCAATGAAACATAGGGAGAAAATACCATTGCAAAACAAATAATTAAGCAAAACAAATATAAGTTAACAGAAAAAAATGTAATGATATTAAATGAATGCTGATGCTCTGAAGAAAGAGAACATAATTAGGAAAAAGTGACCTTTGTGGAGTTTCTGAAAAGAATTCTTAAAAACTTTTAAGTGATACAGATATTGATGACCCTGGATTTTTGCTATGCCTTATCTCATTTTTATTTAATTTTGGTATTTGATACACTAGATTATTTCTATCATATGTAAACATAATTAAGTTACTTTAGTACAATTTATAATATAAATAAAAAGTTAGAGAAGAAATGATCTGATTGATATATTTAGAAGAAAGAGGAATAAATAACAGATGTTAAGATGCTACAAGTGTTTATCTCAAAAAGAGAAAATTATGACATCCTGAGGTGATGTTAATCAAGGGTTACATAACAGAGAATTGTGTTTCAACCAATTATTAATGGAAACTATATTAATTTTTTTTCTTTCTGAAGTCATTTGTTTCATCAGTACAGTGATACTGTTCATTCACTTAACACACATTAAATAATATACAGCAATTTTTTAGCATGTGTTTTGGCTTTAAGGCACCATTCAAATAAAATGTTCTTAGTACTAAATGAAAGGAAAGTTAACTATGTACAAAAATACCTTCAAAGCATGAACACAAACTAATATTTTTGGAAAATCAAAAACAAGTTAACACATTTCAAAAGAGCAATATATTAAATTGGGCTGGAGCTGAATAAAGGAAGGCATCTTTAAGAAAGCAATATACAATTTTGACTTAAAGTAGGTGCCATAGTCTGTGCTCCTATAACAAAATACCTGAGACTGAGTGATTTATAGAGAACAGAAATTTATTTTCTGACAGTTCTGGAGGCTGGGAAGTCCAAGATCGAAGTGCTGGCAGCTTTTTTTTTTTTTTTGTCTGGAGAGTGCTTCTCTGCTATCAAGGTTCCACCTTATTTTTGCATCCTCCTCCAAAGGGAAGGAACCCTGTGTCCTCACATTCTAGAATGCAGAAGAGCAAGAGAGAACAACACTTCCTGAAGCCTCTTTTATAAGGGCCTTAATTCCATTCATGAGAGAGGAGCTCTCACGGACCAATCAAATCTTAAAAGTCTGCAACTCTTGATACTACCACATTGGCAACACCTGAATTTTGGAGGTGAACACTGAAACCATAACATTAGGATGCCAATAAACAGAACTATATATCAATTTTAGAGGAGTATAGAATTAATTTAGGAGAACAGAAGAAAATACAAAAGATAGATCACAGCTTTATTGTGAAGGATTTTTAATTCTAAACAAATTATTATGGGTGTTTTTGGTTGTACACTATGTAGTGATTTACACATTTTCAATTAAGAGTGACATGACTAGAATCACATCAGCAGTGTATAAAATGGAAGGATTTGAGGGAGAGGACATGCTGATTGTATTCCACAGATACAATAAGCACTAGAAGGATGATTATCAAATGGAAGCAAATGATCAGGGGTTAGAATCAAAGAAAGACAAACAGATGTGTGATGTGTACAATCACCAAAAAAGAGGATGAGTCAGTTAAGTTTGGTCTCTGGTCCAAGGAGCTTAGAAGATTTTGCTATTGAAAAATATATAAAATCTAAAAAAAAAGA
Source organism: Daubentonia madagascariensis (assembly GCA_023783475.1). NCBI lineage: Eukaryota > Metazoa > Chordata > Mammalia > Primates > Daubentoniidae > Daubentonia > Daubentonia madagascariensis. Next base: position 12,684,008 of record JAKFHU010001684.1, on the reverse strand, counting down.
ATTCATTTAGGTGAGAAAAAATAGTTGATTTCAGTTTATATGTGTTGAGTTTAACGTGTTCATGACAATTACAGTTGAACAGTCCAGTGGGAGAGATGAGGACTGGTGTAGAATGTTCTAATTAGAGATTTTGTTAATAAAGAATGGGGACTCATTTAAGTTACTTCAAATTGTGTGGTTTTAATATAAAGATATCTTTAAATGAACATCTAAGAAAATTCTAACAAACAGGATTTCACAGAACAATTACCAGAGGGCTATTGTAGATTGAAGGCAGTTCTAGGAATTTCCACAACAGGAGTCCATATGTAGCCTTCTCCAATCAGCTGCGGCTGGGTGGAAGAATACACCATGCTCTTCCGAACATGCATTTCTAGGATTTTTACCTTGAGGGTTTCTCTGGGTGGGATAGTGAATCACAGAATAGCCTGACTGAGTTAATGGACTATGGTAGAGAAGATTCTATGTGATCACCAAATCTGTTTCATTTTCATGCTGAGTACAGAGCTGAGCTATGTTTTCTTGCCTCCTCTGAAGTTAGGTAGAGCTCTCTGATTAAATTTAGATCAAATAAATTTGCATTATAAAGATGTTTGTCACTTCCAGTCCTTATTACTTGAACATCCTATATGATCCTCCTTAATTTCTCTTCCATCCAGGGGTTAGCAGGATGATACCTGCTCCTAAAGTCACCTGTTCAAGATGGCATGAAAGGAATCCTTATCTCTAGGTAATCACTTAGGTCAAAGTCACTGGGCATGAATAGTACGTTAGCCTTTTCTCTGCATGATTAAAAGCTAAACATTTACTATAAAAAGTCACTGACACTTGGAGGTTTGCTACAGCAGGCAGTGTTAATTATCCTAACATATTTATACAATGGCATACATAGTATAGTGTTTTTCAAACGTAAGTTACATAAAGAAATAACTTTTGAGGAAAAACAGTACCTACCCTAAAAAGAAAAGTTTGTTTTGATTAAACTAGTTAGTTTCCTTTTGTTTCTAAACAGTATACAATTATAAAACAAATGTATTAAATTATTATGTACAATAAAATTCCAGTGTACATGAATGCCTATATAATATTTGCCTCAGATTTGGGATGACTTTTCTCTATGGAACCCAGACTATTTGATGGTTTAAATCACAGTGAGACAGTGACACAGAAATGTCAGACAGCTAAAATTTAGAACTCTCACGAAGGGTTATTCTAGTTCCCAAATCACACCTGACTCTTGCTGGTTCTGCACTAAGCCCTCTCTCTACACCTGGAAACTTCCATTTGCTCCTGGGTTAGGATCTGGACCATTTTCATAACTCAGGGAAGGAATGTACCAGGGTTCTATAGTTGAGCTTCTGCATTATATTGTGCCTGCCTGCTTAAGGCAAAATAGAGACATTTTTCTTTTATTGTTTTCCCCAGGTCAAATAGCAGACACAATGAAAACGTCTCCCAAACCTTAATTATATTAGGGCTTGGGACAAGAATATGACTTAAAATCACTGAGGTCCTCTGATCTCAGTTTAAGGAATCCTGCTATTGTGTAACAAAGATCCTGGGGGGAATATCAGTGAGACCTTCTGTTGTGATGCTACATTTGGCATGCTTTCTTTTTTTGTTCCCCTTTATGGGCCTTTGTTTGGTTTTTAACTATTTTATTGGAATCTAATTTACATTCCATACTATTCATCCACAATTCAATGATTTTTAGTAACTTACTCAGTTGTGCAACCATCACCATAATCCAGCTTCAGAGAACTTCATTACTCCAATAGATCCCTCAAAATCATTCTCCTTTTGAGCAAACTTTTGATTCTGACTACTTGGGGAAAAATTATCATATTAAAGGTTTGAAAAGATATATGTGGTAGAACTTATTTTTGGTGACTTTGTTTTTGTAAATATCATTCCCACTGAGGTATATATTATTTCTGAGATATTTAATTTCTGCCAAGGCAGAGCCAAATTCAAGGACCTGAGTGCAGATATGTTATTTGGATAATCATAACCCAAAGAAGAAAGTGAAAATGGAATCAGGGAAAGCTAGGAAAGTTTATGTTGTTGAACTGGTCGTTCTACGGCAACTGTGGGACTCTCTGAAAAACCTATGTGCTTCAGGAAATAGAAGGATAGGAAACGGGAGCATTTAGTCACTGATGAACCTTCCCATATTGGTTGAGTTTTGGCCCTAGGTGTGGGAATTCACTAACATTTTGAGGCCTCCCTTTGCCTGGTGTGAGTCAGTTTCACATGGCTTAAAAAAAAAAAAAAAAAAAAAAAACAGAAAAAAAAAAGAACAAAAACGAAAACAAAATTCTGAGACAGAAAAGTGGAAGATACAAAAGTATCTGAGGTGATATATGAGCAGCATGCACAGAAACTATCTACCACGCTGCAGCCATCATCTTGTCCGGTCTTCAAGGAGTCATCCCATGCTGACAAAGAGTATCATCTTTGGATTCACTGCTAAGTGTCATTGCTAGGTTTTTTAATACTAAGCTGTCAAATGATGCTTCTAAGTAAATAACATCCCCTGGTTGTATTTTTCTCTACCAATACTATATCCTTAAGATCAATTCCCAGTTATATCTTTCCAATTCCTACTGGAACACATTCTGTCGTCCTTTTAGTGAATAAAATATTTTGTATAAAATTGGAGACCATAATTCCCTGCTTGGATGTGCCTCTGATCTAAGTTATTTTTGGAGCTAATAATGGGAGATAGAGGTGTGTTTGAGGAGATATCATATTATAATATTTTGCAAGGCATTCGACACAGTGGCTGTTCAGCATGGACTCCAGCAAAGTAGAGCCTTATTTTGTTTAGAAGAGTGAAGGTCTGCTTTTACCAGTCTGGAGGACTCACGGTAGTTTACTCACATGTTGCTATCCCAACTATTACTATCTTACTCCTTCTCTGCCTTGTCCTCAGCAGTAGGGTCATGGTCTCATCAGGTGAGTTTTCCAATACTGGTATCCCATTCAAAGGGGTCTGTTTTCTAGGGCCACTCCTAGAAGAAACTGTCTTTATTTGGGTTCCCCTAAAATAAGGCTTGAGACAAAGACTTGTGTATAAGCATCTTCTTTGGGAAGAGATTCTAAGAAGCAGGGGTGAGGGAGTGGAAAGAATTAGAGAGGGTAAGAAGAAAAAACAATGAAGCATGCGTTATTGATTTGGTTACGACTATTGGCACCTAGAACTAGAAACTCCCTGAGAAACCTTGTAGAATGCACCTCAGAATTGCCATTCTGAAAGGTGAGAGACAGTGGCATTTATACACTGACACTTGTTTTAATTATAAATATTACTTCTGTAATAATAATTTGTTGATTATTGCCACTGGAAAATTAAATGATCATGGATTTCTGTCTCTTAGGTTGCGCAAGTTCAGGGCTTTGGGAAATGTCCAAGGAGACAAATGTCCAAGAAGGGAGGAGAAGTAAGTGTTAGGGAGCCAGAAGTTGGAAGGGAAGTAGGAAGAGTGAATATGTCTTGTTTGTAATCAGACAAGTGGGGGCCAAAAAAAAATGTGGTATGGGCACATCTGCTATAATAGAGTTTGGGAAAAGGTAAAGCTGGGCAAGTATGTAGTTGTTGCCTGCATGAGGCTTTGTGTTTGAGAAGAGGTATGTAGAGCAATGATCTACTTGCAACTGGCTACTGAGATTAGCTATAAACACGGATTTCCTATTAGTTGATACTGTAGACAGAACTTAAGCAAATGTCACTTGCCTTCTCTCTTTGTGGGGAAAGTTGGTAGAGGAAGTTGTTTTGAGAGAGGTTATCTTGAATTGACTGAAATTAATTAGGGGTCATTCAGTGGAACTGGAGCTGCAAATAGAAACCAAGTTTCATCTTTGGAAGGTAACAAATGTGAGATTCCTCACACTCTGATGGATTGATAGTCATATCTGTTTCATATGGGTGGGTCCTTCTGAAATTTCAATGAATCCTCTTATAAGCATGTAACTGCAACAATGACTGCTTAAAAGCCCAGTACTTGAATTAGAGGCAATTCACCTTGAAACAAGGGCTATAACCCTGTAAGAAAGGTGATATGCAGAGATGAGATGTATTCTCAGAAGCAATTTGTGATTTCAGGAATACCAGCAGACTGTGATGAGACTCACTTTGATAAAGTATGATAGAAAGCACTAATCTGTCTTTAGACTCAGGTGTTTTATAATGAAACAAAAAGTCAAATGCAACCTTGTTAATTTATTGAATTCCTAGGAAAGAACAGGGAGAATTGGGAGGTATGATTTTTAAAACCACTCTATAATAAATTGAATTTAGGTAAGAAACTAGGCTATTCCTACTGGATGATGATCCACACATAGCCAAGCTGTTACATTTCTTGCCGCACCATGCTTTAGTCGGCCAAAGATACTCTGATATAGACTTGTGAGTACCATGGAAGTAGAGGGAGGGACTATAGTGGAAGATGTTGTTGCCCCAACCAGATCCCCTTTACCAACTTTTTCACCCTATCTCCAGCTGCTGTCAGTGTTACTCCCTTTTTTGAAGAATTGCTTCTAATCAGATATTTGTGGCTAGAAAAGTCTGGCTCTCTTTCTCAGAGATTTGACTAACTCTCTGAAAATATTTGTGCTCCAGGTCTTTCCCTGTGAGATCAGATAGAACTTAGTATTCAGCTGAGACCACATTTTTACTTAGCTTTTCCCCCTACTTCCTACTTCTTATTGTTTCCCTCAAACACCCTTTCCCAAGGAAGATCCCTGCATTAAATCATTTGAATCTGATTCCCCATCTCAGGCTTTGCTTTTAGGAAACACAATCGAAGAGAGATACCAGGGCTTGCTACGTAGGCTTGTAGCCTGACAGGACCTGAGAAGACCCTGTGCTTGGTTTGATGCTCTGCTGTCGTTGTCTTAAATTTCTTAATTTTTGAACAAGGAGTCTCTCATTTCCATTTTTCGCTTGGCCTTGCTGATGTTAAACTCTAAAATCTTGAAAAATATTGTACAGTTCTACACATGGAACAAATTGAGATATCAACTAAGAGAAGCACGGGAGTTTTCTTTTTTAACTTGGTTGATATTAGAGAAAACAAACAGTTTGAAACAGGCAATACCCATAAAGAGAATGCGCAAATCACAGAGATGTAATGTAGGTATTAGAACGCCTGAAAAACCCAAAGAAACTCTATGAATCCACAAGGGTCAAGTCTTACCTGGCATCATTTTCACAGCTCACAGAGACATCCAAATTCTAGGAATTCTAAGGAGGAAGAGGCTGTGACTGGAAAGTTTGCTTAGTGTCATAATCTATGTTGCCTCCCACCATTAATATTATGCAAAGATAGCTGTCTCACTCCTTGTTATTTAAAGGAGCTTTATTCCAGCTCTGGGTATATTCCACAAAAGGAAAGTCAAGATTTTCAAGAGATGTAACCAGAGTAGAATTAACAGATCTTCCTAGAAGAAAAGTATCAACTTTCAGTAGAGTGTGAGAACTTTAACCAGAAATGAGAATTAACAAACACAACCTCAGTGAGCGTTGGGGAAAGTGTACACTCAGTGTGAATGATTTGCATTGCATTTGGGAGTTAGCATCACAGAGTACTCAGGTAAATTTACTAGCATGGCTCTCCTTCACTTTCTTGGAGATGTATACTCTGAGAAAAGAAGTATGGTTGCTTAATGAGGAAACACATATTCACAGATTTACCAGAAAGGTGAGGGGGAGAAATGCAGGACAATGAAATTTTGATTTATAAATTCTCTACTGGACTGCCACTATTTGTGTCTATGACCTTTCCTGTAGCCCGGGGAGCTAGAATATAACTTCATTTTTCCAAGTGTGTGTATGAGGAGAAAGACATTTGAGGTTGCAGAAATATAAATAATCACTTTTTTAAAAAAGGAAAGAAGTATATATTTTATTAAATACAACTAATTTAGTTTTGTCTTTGTAACAGAAATTATAGTCCATATGATCAAGTGTTACATAAAAGTTGGGTAAGATGGAAGCAAAAAAGAAGCTGTAGAATTTCCATTAAATTAGAAGAGAGTTTCTAAGCCCTGGACACTCACCAGGGTGCTGAACATTGAACTTCCTTTTGTCTAATTTTTCTCCAAAGCCTGACTAAAATCATAGATTTTTTGCAGATAGGCTAAGGATCATGATGGTCACTCATATAAAGCTAATCCATGTGTCAAGTTTAAGATTGTCTCGTTGAATGAAAGGGATGTGATATTTTCACCACCTACTAACTGTAGCAAAAGGGAATAATAACCCTACCTTTGAGGCTATCATGAAGATTAAAGATAATGCATGTATATCCTGGCCCCATTTCTGATACATAACATGAGCGCAGTAAAACAAATTCTGAGTTTCATCACCAGAAAATTAAATTCCTAATTCTCAATAGTTTAATACCCAGAGAAATGCTTTCACTAAGCTATATATTCATGTTTTGACATAAATTCTTATTAAAGATTATCATAAAAAGTTTTTGTAAAAATGCTGTATCTTTTGGAAAACTATAGTTGAAGCCATCGTCCTTTATGTGGTGTAATCATTAACTTCAATTTAGAAATCCATGATAAAGTGTGCTGAGTTTAGCATCAGAAAACAGTTTCCTATCTTTACTTGAATATTATCAGTGAGAACAAGTGTTTCCTTTACTTATTTCTTTTGTTTTAAAATATGGTAACCCAGGAGCCTGGTACTAAAGTAAATCTAACATTAGCTTTTGTCATTGTCTTCAGCCTTGTATGGCTTTTGGGTTTTGCTTTACATTTTTATTTTAAGACTTACTTAAACTGTGTATACTACCACTACCATACAATTATGAAACAACTGCTACTATACCATGACTATTACTACCACTATCTAGCATAGGACAGTAACTTTTCAGATACAGAGCAGTCATATACATTATTTCATTAAAGTTTCATGACCACCAAATAATATGGTCAATATTCTTATCATCACCTTTAATTTAACAGTGAGGAAGCTAAGGCTCAAGAAATGACCTGACCAATAGGTAAAAGGAGAAATACGAAGTCAGAATTTTTGTCTTTAAATCCTGGGTTACTTTTGGTACATAATCAAAAATCATTTTTAGCAGTAGGCTAGTTCTAATTTATGAATGCTTTGCAGGGTAAAGGAAAATGTTTTTATCTGGTGTTTTTGGCTCCTTACATCCTACCCAGATGTGAGTATTCATGTGACTTGAAAAAGTTGGTGGTTTTTTGTGTGTTTGCTTAATCTTTGTTTCCCCAGAAGCATTCAGCTTTTGTGGTAACTAATATCATTCTGTCTATAAAGGTGGGTGATGATCTCATGTGAGGTATTTAGCATAGATAACCTGCATCTACTAAACTTTCAATAAATATGAGTATCATTCCTGGACGCTATGCTGGGTGTGGTATTGGACTCACATTTTGCCTAGTTCAAAGTGAATTTGAGGCATATAGGCGCATAGAGAAGTAAAGGTCATTGGAAATCAAGGAGGTAGGAGGGGGGAGAAGGCAAGGAGGAAAAACCTGCCTATTGGGTACAGTGAACACTATTTGGGTGATGGGCACACTAATGCCCCTGACTTAAGCATTATAAATGCTATCCTCATAACAAAATCATTTGAAAATAAAAAAGGTGGTCAAATCTAAAAAAAAAAATCACTCCTGAAATTTACTTATCATGTATGTGATTAAAATGCTACTTTTTCATTAATTAAAACAGAACTTGAAAACTCACAGACTTTTCCAATAACTTTATTTGTGACAAATTTTTTTAGTTGCAATCTCAGATTGAGAGCTTCCTCATAATTAGTGTTAAGTCCAAGTTATCTATATTATTTTATGGAGCAGGTAAGTAGAAAAACACATTTGGTTAAGGAATAGAAGTCCACTTTTCAAAGGGGATTTTAAATAATATTGTTTTGGGATTTTTTTTCTCCTTGAGCCATTTTGAATATCTACAGTTTATAATATTGCTTGAGAATTACTTACTTTCTCATTTTTGGAACTGCATCATAATAAGCCATCACTTTAATAACCTTAATATTCTCCATAGTTAGTTGCTATGGTGGTATACTTGTCTAAGCCATTTGAAGTATATCTGGAAATGAACAATGCTCTTCCTATACCAGTGTCATTTTTTTCTCATTTGACTGGATGAAAACATTTTGCTAATAATAAAGAAGCAAACTGATTTTAATTTTTTATAATAATATAGAAGAATATTTTTAAATTTTGAGAATTTTTATTATGTTTGATTGTAGCTCCATAAAATCATCTCTTCTCAGCTAATGCATTAAGATAATGATAATTTTATAATTTTGGTTGGCTTTCTAAACAATACAGGGCATCATTGTTAGGAGATAATGCCTCATAAGATCTCAGGAAAAGCAATGGAAATTTAAAAAATGGAAATTGAAAATTCATGTAATTGCAATCCAAATATATAGTCAATGTTTAATCATGAAGAATAATTCTTAGACTATCCCACGTTGCCACGTTCATTGTAGTAAAGCTTTTCATTATGTATGTGTCAGTTAATCTTAGTTCACAGCCTAGATGATATACATTATGAGAAAAGTGCATAATTTAGAAGTTAAATGTGATTTATATTTTTGCTGTTGGTATGGCACAATCTGCTGGGTTAATGCTGATGACTTAACAAGGGTGATTATTCTTTATTGAAAAGTACTTCTCCATAATATGCATTGTTCTTTTTATGAACCAGTTATACGATTATAAGCAAGAACGAAACGGTATACCGTTGTGCATTCCATCTATTCTCATGGCATGCTGTAAAAAAGGAATTGCAATCACAGATGAAAACCATGTCCCTTCCGTTTTTGAAGGAACTAATAGCACCCTTTGGAGTTGCTAATTGGCAAAAATCTGCAACCACGGGCTTTTGAGGTCGGTTACCATGGAAAATTTGCTTTGAAGTTGGCACTTGTGAATATTTGATTTAATTTTCTTTCCAAGTTTAGGGAATGGATGAAAAACATTGTTAGTCTTCCACAAACAATTCATTCTGGAGAAGTCCAATAAATGACTGCCATCACAGTAGTCATTTGTGGACATTTGTGTAGGGGGTAAGTGAGCTCATTACTAAAAAACTTTTCCCAATGTTTTGTAGTTATTTCCAACCTACATTCTTTGTTTTCATTTTTATTTTTAATTTTCATGGATCCATTACAATATAGGTACTTCATAAAAATATGAGGCTAAAATTTGTAATGGCATTCTCTAATATGTATAAGGCTCAAAAATACAGTGAGTCAAATTTCTCCAATATGGAAATATTAAATATCTAGGTTAAAAACATAGTGTTTAATTGTTTGTGGTCTTATAAATGCCGAACATTTCACAAAGTATGTGAATATGTTCTAAGATTTATTTGAATACATTGATCTTGTGCCTTTTCTGATTATCATAAACTAAACAATGGGATTTATGGATAAGGGTTAAGATTTAAAATAGTATACTTATAATGAGGATATAATTTAAATTTATATTTAAGCAATAAAATAAAAGTTAGATTCTTTAAATTTGTACTTACAGGGATTATTATATAAAATATGTGAAGCACATGTTCAAATCAAATGGATTCATAGCATACAACTGAATGAGCAATAGAAAGGTATGTCAAAAAAGAGAATTAAGAAAATGGCAAGTAAAGAAAAATTTGACAGAAAACACAATGCTATGATATAGTAACTTCAACGTAGTAATACAGTAAGAGGCACTGGGGCACACTTTTATGTGTTCTGTTTCCTCTTTTCCTTGCTTAGTAAGAGTTTTATTTCTCAAAAATAATAAGCAAAGTAAAATTTGAAATTTATACAATGGCTGTGTAAGTTATTGACTAAGAGAATACACAAATCTGAAAATAGTTTATTAAACAGAAGACCATATTTGTATAAAGATAGCAAATATACATAGGTGTAAAATATTCCTGATTTTATGATGCTTTGTAGCCCTGGATTAAAATATAGGTTGCCTGATATTGATCAATTTTCTGGGGGATCTGAATCAATCTTATAAATGGAACAACCATTACTTAATTATGTCCTTTGCATTTTTTATTTCATTCCTAAAAATAGATCAAAACTGATGTATATGAAGAAATATAAGTTGACATTCATTCTTGTAGTTAACTTTTCAAAGAGCAAAGATAAAACGATATCTTCATATTTTTGTTAGTTTTTCTTATATCTCTTTATATTTATGTCTCAAATAGTCTTACTTTTTCCAAAATAACATATTTCAAAACCTAAATCATGTAACACTAATTGTTTATATATTTGTTACTGCAAGATTATATCCCATAAAAGTTGTGTTAACATCAAAATTATTTTGACTCATGTCTTCTTTAGGATTTTATAATTTTAAGGTTTATAGAAATAGTATCTAATAACTTTATAGTTTTTCAAGACAAAGCATGCATTTTTACGCTTCCATGTATTATTTTTAGATAAACTATTTTAAATAGTTAATTAAAGAGAGTCATCATTCTTTTTGCACTGGACTTTCTGATTAGTGAAATTCTATATAACAAATAACTGGAAAAATTAAATTAAGAAAATTGATAAAAAGACTAGATAAGTGCTATCCTAATTAAACCTCAAAAACAATAACAAAATAATATAAACAATTATATAGCATTAGTCTAAAGCTTTTGAGAAACTCACAATTGTCTTTAGTGAAAGTAATAATGATCACAAGGTTGTAAAGCAGGAACTTTTGTGAGCAAGAATTATAAATTATTTATTTTTCATCCTCCAATGTGCCTTCCTAGTAGGTTTTCAGTAAACATTTTGAAAATTACATCTTAAACAACAGTAACTTGGGCAATAATTTAGGAGTTAGTTAAAGGAATTAGCTCCTAAAATATTTTAGAGTATTTCAAAGTCATATGTTTAAGAGGGTACTATTGAGAAATCAGTTTCTTCTTCAATGACTTTCGTAAGGTAAGTGCAATTGAATCTTGGTGTCATTGTTTCCTAAAAATAATATTATAATAGATTAGGCATCTGTTTATTCTGCAACCTGTTTAAGGTTAGTTTTCTAATCTACAATTTGAAGGAATAAATGGCGCTTACAAGACTGGATTGCTGTGAGTATTAAATGAGTTAATAGATCTGAAGGGCTTGGCACATAATTGGCATTTAGTAAATGTTTTTGTCTATGTGTATATATAATATGAATAGTACATAATACATATTAGGGTGCATAGACTTTTTTGTTTTTCATTTCTTACTAGGGATAAAGGTTTTAACTGCTGGAACCCTTCACAATATTTCAAAACCCTTTAACTTTCATTATTTAAGGTCCTCACAAAAATCCAGAGATACACATGAAAGATAATATTTTTCTTATTTTTAAAGATTAGTTTATTGACAGTTAAAGCAGTTAAACAAGAGACTCAATTATACACATCACAGCAACACAAAAGTTTGAAACTAACAGATTTCTAAGTTCTACTGCTCTTATTCCATGATTACAACAGTGAAGATTAATAACAGATTGTTCGTATCTGGTAATTGATACAAATTACAGTATAAAACCTGGGGAGATAGTAAGTGCTATTTAATGTTCTATGTGTCTAAAAATTTTAACATAATGTGTATTAAAAAATTTTAAATGAAAGTTCTAACTTATTAAAGTAGATTTTTTAAAAATTTATAAATATCTAAATAAGTTTTAGAAATTAAACTTCTAAATCAATTTAATCATAAATTTATCAAGTGTTTGGGAACTGTTCAAGTAGTACATATTTACTTCTTATTTTGCTGAAATATTGTCCAGCAAATGAATTAATTATTAGTTCCTTGATTTGCCAAACATGTTGAAATCTGGCTTTCAAAACCTAAATCATGTAACACTAATTGTTTATATATTTGTTACTGCAAGATTATATCCCATAAAAGTTGTGTTAATATCAAAATTATTTTGACTCATGTCTTCTTTAGGATTTTATAATTTTAAGGTTTATAGAAATAGTATCTAATAACTTTATAGTTTTTCAAGACAAAGCATGCATTTTAAATTATTATTATTTTTTGGCCTTATGACTTTTTGGGCTTGCCTTTGACCAAATATAACACTAATTTTCTTCCAAAGTTCCAAACATAATATGTTTACCTAAAAACTAAGAGTCAAAGAGGATAAAATAGCTTTAATGTATAACTTGAATTTTCCCAGACTTTAGTAGTCTTTGACTCTTTGACTATAGATGGCATTCACATTGACATTGACTTGTCCATTTTCACTCAAATAAATGATTTTACTTAAGTAACCAATATATCTTTAAGATGGTTTCATGTCATATATATACATATACCTGATTGCATGTTAGTAGTTGTAAAGTATTCCATTATAATAATACATTATTGAATTGTTAGTACTTTCTTATATATGCCCATAAATTAGATTTGAGTGTTTGAGTAAATAACCTGCAATCATTAATGAGTTCAATCCTGCTACATCCTGGGTTTGAGGAACAAATGTTCTCCTACCAAGTCCCACTTCCATTCTGCCTAGCTCTACTTATCCATCTATTCTACTGTGCAGTGCAACCTGCACACTGGACTCTCAAGGAGACTTAGTCAGTCAGTGATAAACTTGGAGAGAATATTGTTATTCCCTTCATATAAATATCAGCTAAAAAGAACCCAAAGTAGTGATGTTTTCAGTAAACTTGCAGTTTCTTATACAAGAGAGATCTAGACAATATAGGTTTTCCTTCTGAGGAAATCTCTTTGTGAAATATTATTGCAGTGGATTTCAATGTCATATATCCCTAGCAATGCTATTGGGATATCAGTTCTTTGCTTCAATTTATTTTATAACATTGAGAACATTAGATGAGATTGAATTTTTATGCCACAGTTTCCTGAAAATAAACCTTTCTCTTACTACAGTCTGGGCATGTGTTTATCACATTATACTTAGAAGCTTTGTCCCTCCTCATAAAAAATATTAAGGGCTTATTTGTGAATTATAGTAATCATTTTTTCATTTTTCTTCCCTTCAAATAAATGTTTTTTGATAATAAGGCAACTTGTTGGCCTCATGCCAATTGATTTCTTCAGGATCAGGTCCACAGCCTATGTCTAGCAATGTCTGAAGCCTCAGAGATGCAATGTGGTTTCCCTTCCATGAGGGTTCCCAGTTTGTATACATTTAGACTAACGGCTGGGCCCGTGATAAAAATTAACCATGTAAGTCCAGGCTTGTTTAAATTCCACCTAAAAGGGCTCAGCAATGGTTAATTTTACGTGTCAACTTGGCTGACCACAGCGTGCTCAGGTATTTGGCAAAACTTTATTCTGGGTGTTTCTGTGAGGGTGTTTTTGTATGGGATTATTATCTAAATCAGTGGACTTCGAATAAAGCAGAGTGCCCTCCATAATGTGGGTGGGCTTCATCCAGTCAGTTGAAAGTCACAATATAGAACAAAAAGACTGATCACCCATGAGCAAGAGAGAATTCTCCAGAAGACTGGCTTGGACTTCATCTGCAGCATTGGCTTTTCCTCGTTCTGCAGCAGACTGGTTTCCAATTTGGACTGGAACATGGGCTTTTCCTGGGTCTCCAGCCTGCTGACCACTGCCCCCTGCAGATTTTGGACTTTCTGGTGTCCATAATAGTGTGAACCAATTCTTTATATTAAATCTTGATCTATAACATATACACTCGTGTTGGTTATGTTTCTATGGAAAAGTCTGATAATACAGGCTTTGTTAATAAATACACTAGCTTTCCACCTCATGATGTTGTGGTTACATAAAATGGAACACTATTTTGATATTTATTATTTATTTGTAAAAGAAAGATATAAATTTAAAACTTATTCACCTTGTCAATATGAGTGAGTCTATGACAGGTGGTGGATTAAGACATGTTTCTACCTGGCTGAACCAGAACTCTAAATTACAGATAGCAATGGATCAAGTTGAATTTATTGTTTAAATGACTGTAAAACAAACCACAAAACCACATCAAGCACTACTGATTTTCCTTAAGTGGTGAAGAAGCTTTTAAGGGGATCTTACAAAGAAGTATATTATACAGGAATGTGCGCCATCAATTTTGCTGAATTCTGAAAGTTGGATACCGTTTAGGAGAACTAAACAAATGGAGAGAACATTAGGGTTAATAAAAGTAAAGTTAAGGTACCACAGAATTAGTTGGTGGGAAATTGGAGAGACATCACAACCACTCAGCCTTTCTTTGGGGGAATGGTTGAAACTAGACATGCTATCAGATGCTGTCATCAAAGATAACAGCAAAAGGCAAAGATAGCATGTGGATTGTCACACTTCACTACTCTCCAAACACAGGGGACATGGCCAGCTCACCAATCATGTTCGTGTGCTCCAGAACTGCATCAGATATATGTATGGCAAATGTATCACACACAAGGCACTGCTTTTACAAATATTGTCACCATGCTAAATGATCTGTCTCAACTTGCCATTACATATGCTCCCTCCTTCCTTATAGTTTACTTTATACATAATACCTAATACACTGCAGGGAGTTTATGTTTCCAAGGGCAATCACCAAGCCTAGTATCAGCCAGGCCATCTAAATGTAAATTCAAGATGTTTAAACTGTTATCTGATGATAACTTGAATTTAAAAAAAAAATCTTTTCAAGAACAAATAGTCAAAAAAGAAAAATCTTACTGGTGCCGGTAATTCCTTTGGTTCACATATACTTTCATATCTGTGATAGGTGCTTTGTAGCATGCCAATAAAGAATTTGAAATATTGTTTCATTAATCCTTAAAGGGATGCTAAGGGAGACTTTGGAAGGAGAATAAAGCACATTTTTAGATTCTCACATTATTCATCTGTCACACATCAATATTCCTCATAAAATCTTACAACACTTACAATATGCAAGGTTTTGTAGTGTTTGCTAAAACTGGCAACACTTAGGTTAGTTTCCTACGGCTACCATAACAAAGTACCACAGACCGTGTGACTTAAAACAACAGAAATTTATTGTTTCACAGTTCTGGAGGCTAGAAGTCTAAAATCAAGATGTTAGCAGGGCCGTGCTACCTTTGAAATCTCTAGTGTTTCCTCTTCCCAGCTTCTGGGGTTTGCCAGGTACACTTGGCATTCCATGACTTGTGATTGCAGCATTTCAGTCTCTGCCACTGTTGTCACGTGGTGCTCTACACTTGCATGCTGTCTGTATCTGTTTTTTTTTTGTAAGCACACCACTCATCTTAAATAATTACATATATAATAACCCTATTTCCAACTAAGATCATCATGAAGTACCAAAAGTTAGGACGTCAACATATGTTTTAAGGGGATACAATTCAACCCATAAGCAACCTTATTTATAAAGCTATTTGTTTTAATAAAAATGGAATATGGCAATTTATTTGGAAATAAGTAATAACAGTTACCTATGGTAGAAACAGTTTAGTCTCTACCTACTTACCATGACCCTAAACACATAGGCATTAAAGTGCTTTTGAAAATTAAATTGACTCATGCATTTTATTTAAATTAGTCAGAATTAATTTTAAAGGATTTTCAACGATAGTAATTTTTTTCTATAAATCACAAATAGCCATTTTTGACTTATCATCCAAAAGCTATAAAGCTTGGTTGACTTCTATGACACTGTTAAACATCTTTCATATATTAAAGTTATTGAGAGTCTGCTTCACATCAGGTGTTATGCTTAATAAGAACAAAGAGGTGGATACTATCTCTTAGTAGCCTCTTGTCTGATAAGCAAGATAAATGGATAAACAGCAAAAATATAATAAATCAAATGTCATCACAGATATACCCATACATAGGAACATGATTAAAAGGAAAATAGCAACTGACTGCCCCTCTTTCAATGTTGTGATTATACCTCCCCAAGTACTAACTCCCATCAAATCATATTTCTGAGAACCAATTCTAAGTAAATAGTTCAAACTATGGAAGGAAAATCAATAAGAAGAAATATGTTTACTGCTAAGTTATCACAGTGGAAAAACAAAATAATCTAAAACAGTAGTGTAATTAAATAAATATAACACACTTACTTGGCCTAATTTTGCACATCAAAATGTATACCAGCATATGTAAAATTTATGGAGCACTACAGAAACTATAATTTTGGATTTTGCTGTCAAGATTATAGATATAGATTTCTTTTTAATTTTTCAAAATTCCTGTAATATTGGATTGTCACCTGTGTGCTTAGAGAACCTTAAGGTCATTATAAATTTAGCAGGCATATAAAATTTTATAACCACAAAATTTCAGAAATATAATTTCTATTCAAATTTATTGTACAAAATATTTTTAAAATAAAATACTATATGCTTCAGAAAAACTAGTGAAATAACACTATATTCACAATATTTTAATCTTGCTCTGGAACTCTAGTTATTTCATGATAATCCAGCAGTACATGTAATGCACATACTGGATCCTGGATAAGGATTACTTTCCACTAGCAGTAAGTGTGAAAGAAATGGCATTATCAGTGCAAAAGAGTCCACTAATGAAAATATACCCATTTTGAAGGTGAATATTTTGATACTATTTCTCCCTTATCTTTTTGTTAATTAAATAAAATTTTGATTATCCCACTCAATGATATGAAAGTTCTTTCCTTATTAATACACCTGAAGAAATAAAGATGAACCATGATATCAACATGATAAATGCTGAAGGTTGATATGTCACTTTGTATATTTATCCCATCATTCATTCTTGATCTATTTGTGTGTGATTCATTGTGCTGATATCTGTCTGTCTTGAAGTGTCACCTTTCTTGTTTATTTTTGTAATGTAATTGGCGGGGGGGGGCATAGCATGCTTTTGTTAGCACCAAGAATATTTAATCATATTCCTTTGTGTGATGTCATTAAAATATGCTAACTAAGGTGGATTTAAGGAAGAACACACAGACACCTTGAAAGGTTATGCTCTATGACAATCCACAGCTTTAGAGTTGTTTTAATTGAATTAATTGTTGCTCAGAAGAATCTGAGGAAGAAAGAGTACAATGACTGAACATTTTCGTGGAAAAATTTTTGACCTTTTCAATATCAAAGCATTGATTGGCAGATTATTCTATTTCTTTCACAAAAAAATAATTTTTTAAGGGAAAGGTGGAGATGATATTTGAAAAATAGAAAATCTCTGAAAAAATGAAAATTCCCACCTATGATAGGATTCAGAAAAAAATTAATAACATGTAAAACATTTTGTGTGATTTTTATAATAATAAAAATTATAATTTATTTATTCATTCTTTATATTAAGAATATTACATTATATTATGTTCTTAATTTGTATTAAGAATATCAGTGGTAGCTTACTTTTATCCAGTGATGTCACTGGTCTAAAAAAGAGGTTAATTATTTTCTTTCATTGATTTTTGCGATTTTGGGTAACTATTTTATGAATGTATAATTTTAACTCAGTTACCTTAATTTATATCTTCAACAGACACCTTTACTAAACAATCACAAGGCAGAAATCTAACTGTACTACATGAAACATGACAACAGGATACTCAGAGGAAAGATTTATTTAGGGTGAGCTGAGCAGGAAAGACTATCCAAAATAGGTGAAAATCAAGTTGAGTGGAGTTGCTTATACTTCTATGAACACACTGTACATTTCTATACTTCCTGAGCTTGGCAATGGCAATTGAATTCTACTTGGAATTTCTAACCTGCAATATATTGTATTCTGGTCAAACTCACACCCCTGTTTCAAAGGCTCAGGTGTCACCCTCTCGGTGAAGATTTTTCTAACCTTTTCAGATCAAATTAGGGATCTTTTTTTGAATTTCCCAATATCAGTTACACACTGTAGCTCTAAAATAAAATTTACCTTACTTTGTGGTAATTTTTTATGCCTACATCCATGACAGAATTATCTTTTTCTGGTCAGGATCAGCACTTTTGACACTATAGCATCAGTGGTATAGAAGTGGCATTCAAAAAAAATTTTAAAAAAAGAAATGAATGTAAGGATATTCGCTTAATATTTAACAGAACATTTTATCTTTGTGTTTATTCCCTTTAGGGTTACAATGCTGTTCACTATATATGCAAGTGAGAATTTTTGTTGTCAAAAATATATTTTAAATATCTAAGTTATATGAAGTATTTTCTTTGAGTGAGAGTGAAAGGGAAATTCATAAAACCCTGTACTGAACCCAGACAGTCCCCAAATCAGTAAACTTCTTAGCTGTGAAAACATAGAAAAGAATGAAGAGAGAGAACAATGAGTATTTCAAGGACCATCACAAATGCCAACATAAATTCTAATGCATGTCAAATGCAAACTGACAGGTAGATCCTGATTTAGAAATGACAAAAGAGACATTAATCAGAGAGAGGCAGTCAAAACCCATCTTGCATTTGGCATTTCCAACTAATGTTAATTCCTAGAGGCTAAATGATATTGTTGTCAGAAATAGTAAATGTAAAGAGTAAAAAGAAATGTATTCTATATTTAATGTTTCCCATAATTAATAGGTATTAACAAGATGTTAATAGAGGTAGGTAAAATTAAAAAGACATCTCTAAATATTTGTATTTTTACAGACAAATTACTTTGTTTCTTAGTGCCAGATGAAATGGTTACATCTTTTGATATAATTACATTTTTTAACCAATATTTTGATCCCGGACTTCTTAATTGTCATTATCATAAAGGCCATTTATCTTTTTCTAGCAAAAAGTAGAATGGAATAATATCGGGGACAAGATGAAAGAAAATATTCTGTAAATTAAAGAAGTACATAAATATGTCAAAAAGAAGCAAATAAACACAGAAAAATACACTCAGAGATTTCAGACCAAATATGGCCTAATGGAGACCATAATTCTCGACAGCTCAAGGTTCTGGGCACCATACACCTAGATTCTTTTCTATAAGTTCTTCAGTCATAAAGAAATGGTTACTAACAATAAATACATATTAGTGTTGGTATTTCAAAGGTGGTTCTGGAAACTTTAAAAAGAAATTATTCTTTTAGTCAGCTTTTCAAAATTAACCCAGTTGTTGTGGCAATTTTACTAACACACTTTCATCCAATGCCTAATTTCCACCATTCAGTATGCATTTATCAGTTAGACACTGATTTTAATAGCTTCTAAAAGTCTTTTTTTCTAGGAAAATAAACTTTCATTTGTAATACAATCATCTGCATTTTGTAGGTAGTGGTTTCTGATTTTGTTTGAATGAAAGCAATCCTACTCTCTGTAGAACAAACGAAAGTTTTCCTTTTATTCTTTTTTTTTGTCTTTAGCCTTTTCAATATTTTATATATCACGTGTTAGCTAATATACTAAGGTTTAGTACATACAATGAACTGCATTAATACCCAGTGTACAACTCATAGCAAGATATAAAATGAAGCGTATGGGCAGATCATTTTTTTGAGGTTTTGATGAAAAAAAAATTCCCAGACATATTAATAACATTTTCAGATATCAGGGCATAATTTTGTGCAAAGTAAATCTTTATAGTAAAAACCAGGAATAACACGCAATTTTCAATCATTCACTGCTACAACCCATTTGTTTCTTAAGAAAAATCACCAGTCTCAATAAAATACCAAAGCCCTTAAAACAATTCATTTCTATTTATTTCTCCATATTTAATAACTTATCACAAGTCACTGCCTGAAGTGATAAGATTTCTCAATAGCCACATCACTTTCATTTTGCACCATCGACCACTCATTTATTTCTTTTGGCCAATAAGATTAGGCTAAATCAATGAGGGAATTCAATTAATAGAAAAAACAAGGTGTCTTCAGTTTTTGAATTATTTCTCTTACAACGTCATTCATGAAAGGTTTTGTGAATCCTGTGTTCATAAGTTTAATTTCTGCAGCATAAGAATAGCTGAATTCTGAGCATTATGTCAATAAGTAGGCCAAAACTCATTTTTTTAATTAAGAAAACAGTCATCACATGTCAATTTATGTTGGCAACCTCTTCAATTATTTGTTTTCTATATGGTAAATTGATTTTCAAAATTCAAAGACCATTATTAGTTTTTACTTGTGAGCTTCCCAAGAAGTCATTTTATACATAATTTTAAGCCCACTATTATCTTTTTGATTAAAAACATGAAGTTCCTTTGAATAATACAATCATTTTTATTAAACAGTTGTTCTAAGTATTATTAATTTAAAATGCCCTAACAATATTTTGTCCTTGGTCCTCATGAGTATTTTTACTTCTTAAAATAATGGCTAAAGGCAGAAAATTCAATTTTATATCTTTGAATATGCATGCATTTCAGTAGGACAAATGTATATTTAAAAATATGAAACAGATTTAAAAAATGAATCAGACTGTTTTAGACTCTTGAAGATATCAACATACTTCTATTTGATGTCTGATTTAGTAGAAATCCAAAGGACTTTCTTAGATTATACGTGAGAGCAAATCAATGAAAATACTTTTGACTTCCCACAGGAAAATAAAAATCTCAGAAATATCTGATAAAATTTGAATACATTAAGCCATTAAAATTTATGCTACTTTTCATATTGTCTTTCATAGGTAAAAATGTATGGTTTCTTTCTGTAGTCTCACACTTTCACAGAATCAAAACCTGAGGGTTTATATTATAAAAGTGTTCCTATAAGTACATCTGATATGATGTGACTATCCTCATACAATGGAATAAGGGTTTAAACATTTTTAAAATGTTTGAACACATTAAACAATTGCAATGTTTAAAATTTACAAATTGTAAAATAATGTAAAAAATCAAAACAATATTTTGAATGAATTTGCTGAATTTTTACTTCAAAAGTTTGAGATTGAATGAATATAACTTTGCAACATTATTTATATAAAATTCACGGTGGTCTAATTCTGACATCCCACAACACAGTAAAATTTTATTAGGATAACATTATTTGTTTTTAATCAAAAGCCCTAATGAACTTTGAGTCTTGAACAAATACAACTGGACCAAAATTAAAAACAACAATATTTAATGTCAAAATTACAAAATAAAAGAGAATTCTACTCAAAGAAACTTATAGTAATAACTTTATAATATCATATAATATCCTTAGTACTAAAATAAAAAATTCAGACAAGTTGAATGTCAATGAATGTATCATAAACTATGCTATGGCATACAGTGAATGTTTTTAAAATAACATGAACATTTAATAAAGTAAATATATGAGCAATAGAGTTAAT
The DNA here is from genome assembly GCA_023783475.1 of Daubentonia madagascariensis. NCBI lineage: Eukaryota > Metazoa > Chordata > Mammalia > Primates > Daubentoniidae > Daubentonia > Daubentonia madagascariensis. Next base: position 12,662,800 of record JAKFHU010001684.1, on the reverse strand, counting down.
AAAGCAATGTTTACATGTGATATTTTACACCAAATTCTGCATGGTCGTATTTGTTTCAATATTATTTTGGTTATTAATCCTTATTTAGAGGTTAAGTCAATAAAGATCACAGGGATTAAATAACCAGGCCCAAATCACCAAACTAGCGTGAATAGTATCATTTAAGGAAGGCAGAGAATTTTAATGAGGCACAACTAGCTTTAGATTCTTAACTATTATCTATAAAACAAAACACCAGAAGGACAGGGGTCTTTGTTATATTTGTCCATTTGTAATATCCATGTGCTTTGAGCAGCCCAAGCACAAGGGAGATACTCAAAAGATATTTGTTGAATGCTTGCACCTGTGCCTGTTGGGCATGTTAATTGCTTTCTCTGTGTATCAGAGTTAGGTAGCAACACCCACCTCATTGAGTTGTAAGAATTGAGTAAGACAATACAGGAAATACATTTAGCACCAATCCCTTAGCTGAGTTTGAAAACACTTGATAAGTTAGTTATGGATATGCATTTTGATAGAAGATTCTTGTTCTTGTTTAAAGGCTTCATAAAAAATAAATCTAGGCCCCAGGTCAGGCCAGAAAAAGGTAACACATTTGAGCAGGTTTTTCACGGGTAACCTTCATATTATAAAAGAAAATGCCTTTGCCTCCAATTTAAGATGGATTCTGGTGAAATTCATGAATATTAATGATTTAACTACGTGATGGGAATTGTTAAGTACTTAACCAACATTAACTCCTTTAATTCTCCTACTTTTATAATTTTTAATATCTACATTAAAAAGTAAAAAGAAAACAAGAAAATTCATTTTAAGCGTGTTATTTAAACTGTAAACAATTAATAAATTATTATTTTAATATATAATCAACACAAAAATCATTACTTAAATGTTTTACATTATTTTTGTACTTAGTCTTTGAAATCCAGTGTATATTTTACACTTAACAACACATCTCAATTAAGATGTTAAATTCTCATAGAGAAATAATTGACCTGCATTTAGACTTCATAAAATTTAGTTGAAAAATTAGGTTCACATACTCAGGGTTTACAAACACACTTATAAGTTTTCCAATAACTTAATAGATTATAATTTTTAAATTTAAATGAAATTACTTAATATTAAATGCAATTCTGTTTTTTGGCCATATTTCAAATATGTAATCATGTGGCCAGTAGCTATCATACTGTAATGTGCAGACATATGATAACAAGTTGACTGGCAAACAGGATGTTAAAAATATATATTCTGAGTGAATGAATAAATACACTACTTTTTAAAAGATGTCTGTTATTAATAATAAAACTAGAATTTCTCTATTATTGTATCCTTTTACATAAGCTATTTATACCAATATTTTCTAAAGAATAACAATTTTATCTCATCTGATTTGTCAGCTTAAAACTGTCAATCCTTCACCAAAGTGTAGGTATAAAAATAACTTATTAATGATTATATATCTGACTCTGACCCTAAGTTAACTCATAATTTTTGTAATAGATGGAAACATTTTCCATGTTTGTGTGTGGGCAGGGGGGAAGTGCTTGTTAATGCCCCCCCCCCAATGAAAGCTAAAATAAAGGGAACATCACATTAGTATTAAGTTGAAGAATTAACCTATTGCACAAGAAAATGTAGATTCATGTTTGAATAAAAAGTATTTTTTTTCAAATTAAAGGTTACCTATATCTGCAATAATTTAGTAGCAAACACTACAATAATTTATGAACATGGAAAAGTGAGCACATTTTTTAAACTGTCAAAAAGAAAAATGATGAGAGTTAATCTAGAAGGCACAACTAATTCACATTAATTATTTTAGACTGGGCCGTTATTGATTATTGTGCTCATGGTATTTTTGCATCTAGCACTCATTTGCAATGGTGTCTAATTTGACATCTAGCCAAGTTTGATCTCCTTCTTCTATTTTTGCCTTAACATCCTAAATATGTAATACATTTTTTTCTATTTTAACATCATAAAAAAGATGATAAATTTTGAAATTTCAGTGAGTAGAGTATATAGTTGCCATTGATTGACAAGTGGAGAATGAAATTATAAGATGTTTTCTTTATAATTTGGTAAATTTGTTCAAACATTGCCATTTTTATTTGCTGGAAAACCAAGAACAATATCTCAGCTGCAAACTGATTCTGCCTGGTCACTCAGCTGGTGGAACACGGTGTTAATTTAGAAATGATTGTTCATTTACTTACAAATTTTCTCATTCTTAGGCAAGTGAACATTCCAAAGGCAATGCAACTACTCACAATTCTATGTACACTCTGAGATTTCTAAAATAATTCAAAATGGAACTCTTGTCTCTGAAGCTACTGATTTCAGTAGGATCCAACCATATACCTTTCACTTTTTATAAAAGTCTGAGTGAGATTTTAAATATCAGTGTAATAACTCTTATGCAGGACAAAAGGAGGGTTAAAACTTCTATTTTAATAAAAGGTGCAATAATAAAAATGCTTATTTAAAAATTATAACTGATTGACAACTACTGTGAATAATTGAAATATACAAAAAACTTCATGTTTTTTAACCCCTCCTCGAATAGAGTACTAAAGAATCTTGTTTGGATTTTTAAAAAATATGAACAAATATAGAACATATCTTAGAATCCTAGTTCTTGCCTTTAAGAGTAGAAGTACTCACATTTGGAACTAAGATTTTGCAATAAATATAATAACACATTCATTCAGACTTCATATGTATTTCAGAAATATTTGCTGAAGGAATGAAAAATTTGAATTGAATGGAATTGAATAGATTATTTATAAATATAAAACTTCTGTGTTTTAATAAAATTTTAAATAATATAAAAAGTAAAAGGTAATTTAGTAAAATATTTACTATATATATATATACATATATATATATGTATATATATATAAAAATCTGCAGATGTCTTTGCAAATCAATAAGGAGAGAAAAGACTCCAGTGGAATAAATGACAAAGAATGTGGGCAAAGCTAATTTGTGGATAATGTACAAATAACAAAAGATATTTTCTGTCCCACCAATAACCAAAAGAAAGAAAAAATTAAAAGAATGAAGTATACACACAAGGTTTCAGTTAGTGTACTATGAAATTGAAAAATTTTAAAGTTTTCTTGTACAACCTTGTAATCCACCTGTTCTTTTGCCTCCAGCTAATGGCAACTTAAGTTTATTTCTTATCTCTATAAATTAAATTATATTTAGTATAATTTTATAAAAATTGTACCATACTGAGTATTTCCTTTGGCTGTCTGTCTTCTTTCACTCAGCATAAAAATCTTGATATTCATCCACGTATTGATTCATTTTATCTTATAGAACATATTTATGTGTTGTATATATCATATATGGATACATCTTGTGCAAAGCAGTATTTGATATGACTATGTATACATGTATATATTTATGTTTTCTGTTGCTATTGATTGTCATTTCCACTAGAGTTAGTCTCAGTGGAGTTAGAAATTTTGTGAGTGCCATTAACTGTTTTAATTTCAGTGGCTAACAGTGTTTGGCACACAGTAGACAATAAATACCTTTTAAAAGTTTCATCAATGCCTGCACTTACAAAACTTTGTATCCATATTTAATATTTTCCTTAAGATACATTTCAAAATATGAAATTATAGATTACAAAAGGCAAGACTAACTCTCCATTACCAGGTAATTGGATAAATAAAACGTGGTATAACCATACAGGAGGACTTTCACATAACATTTGGAGGAGGTTAAGTAGGTAAGTAACATGACACGTAATATTAAGATATTATGAGTTTGCTCTGAAGAATTTGTGTGTGGGATGTGTAAGAGATTATCTATATATCTTTCATCTATTTGTGTATTTTTGCTTAGAGAAACAGAAATATGCAGTTATACATGTATGTGAAAAACACCAAAAGAGACATATGACAATATTTTAGCCATTTTTTTTAGTTTACCAAAACAGTACAATGATAGATGGTATTTGTGTCTTTTTTTACTTTCTTTTTCACCCTGCTGTATATTCTTTTAATTTTCTCCAGTGAAAATCAGTTACTTTTATAATACGAAAATGCAGGCCATTTTAAATTAAGTTTACTCAAATATATAGTTATATTTATTTCCTTAGAAATTGAAAGTGTAACTGGTAATTATTTGAGTTTGATTGGGAATAAAACATCTGGATAGGCTATCCACAAGATAAGGGATATAAATGACCAATAAATAAGAAAGATGTTCAGTCTTCCTCATAATCTAAGAAGCACAAAATTAGATTAAATAACAATGAGCTACCATTTTAACCTACTGAATTGTTAACAATAAAATAATTCCTTTGCTATATGATTGCTATTACTGTGATTTTTAAAATATTTGTGATAATTGTTAAGCTTATTAGAATGTGGTCAGAGAAACAGGAAAATCATTTTCCAGCAATGTTTATAATACATTGTTTAGTAAAAAAAAAAAAAAAAAATGCAAGCACACTGTGTGTATGTGTAAGAAGATATTAAGTTTCAATCTCTGATGAGAGTACTGATTATTTCATTTTCTCATTCATGTTTTTATCGTTTTGTCAAGTTTTTAAACTTAATCTTGTCCAAATTAGAGAACAAAACCCTATCTCTTATTTTAATATAATGAAATGCTGTGTTTCTTTCAGATTGCACTTATGAAAGCCCCTTCAATATACTCCTTTAAGATTATTGCCATTTTGTTTCATGGTTTGACTATCACCAGAAACTGATTCTATCTCAGATTATTAATATAATAATTATTATTATAATTTTGTAATTATATTTTTCTGGGTTACAGATATTGTTAGACATTCTATTGCTCCCCTTTAAAATATTTCTTCTATTTTCTGATCAGATTACCAAAAGCTCTCCTATTTCATGATTTCCTGAAAGTTACTTATCCTCTCATTTTTCTCATCTATAAAATGGGACAAATGCTAGCACTATAAATGCAATAGAATGAATGTTTAAAAAAATACACTAGCTTTAATCACAGCTAGCATTTATTGAATATATGTTTTATATTATTGACTTCAGAACAATTTATAATAATTGTAAACATTATATTAATTTATAATAATTTATAAAATGGAACTTCAATATACAATTGAGAGCAGCAGATAGTTTCACTTTATAAAATGGAGTCTATGAAAATGAATATATACCCTCCTTAACAGAGATTTTTATTTCAAAGGGCAAGACTTTAAAATATCTTTCAAGTTTTTCTCTTTCTTTCAAAATATTAATAGCCCTTCTATCAAAACAACAGACTTTCCTACAGCTTTTACAGTTAGTTTTGCTTGTTTATATTATTACTGACAGTGTAACTGCATACCTTCAACGATTCTGTAACTTCTCAAGACAGACAAGCACAGTCCCGTTATATGTATACAGGCCAAAGTTTGCACAAATGGGACCTATCTGGAAAGGTGCAGTTCATTCTTATTTGCATTTTATAACAAGTTCACTTGATTTAGCAAACAGCAGGAAAGACATGCTTTTAAAAATATTTTCTATTTGTGGTTTAAAATCTCTAGAAAATCACTGAGGCATCATAAGGAACTTTTTTTCATCTTTTAAAATTTTTTTTTTAATTTAATTTAATTTTATTTTTTTTAATTTATTTTTTTAATTTCAGAATATCATGGGGGTACACCACTTTGGCCATACACATTGCCCCTGTTCTGCCCGTGTCAGAGCCACAATCGTGGTCATCCCCCAAACTGTGCTCCCCACATCCATTCAGTGAGAGTTTTTCCCATCCCTTCCACCTCCCTCCCGCCCACCCACCTTCAGATGAATGTTATTGCCCTGTGTGATGTAAGTGTTCATCAGTTAGTGCCAGTTTGATGGTGAGTACCAGTGGTGCTTGTTTTTCCAATCCTGTGACACTTCACTTCGAAGAATGGGTTCTAGCTCCAACCAGGATAATACCACATGAGTTAATTCACTGTTGTTCCTTATTGCTGAGTAATACTCCATGGTATACATATACCACATTTTATTGATCCACTCGTGTATTGATGGGCACCTGGGTTGTATCCACAACTTTGCAATTGTGAATTGTGCTGCTATGAACATTCGAGAGCAGATGTCTTTATTATAAAATGTCTTTTTTTCTTTTGGATAAATACCCAGTAGTGGGATTGCTGGGTCAATAGTAATTCTACTTTTAATTCTTTGAGGTATCTCCATATTCTTTTCCATAGAGGTTGTACTAATTTGCAGTCCCACCAGCAGTGTATGAGTGTTCCTATCTGTCCACATCCCCGCCAACATTTGTTATTTGGGGATTTTTTGATATGAGCCAATCTCACTGGAGTTAAGTGATATCTCATTGTGGTTTTGATTTGCATTACCCTGATGACTAGAGAAGTTGAGCACTTTTTTATATGTTTGCTGGCAATTATTCTGTCTTCTTTGGAAAAGTTTCTGTTCATGTCCTTTGCCCATTTTTTAACAGGGTTGTTTGATTTTTTCTTGTTGATTTTCCTAAGTTCTGTATAGATTCTGGTTATCAGCCCTTTATCAGAGGTGTAGCATGCAAATATTTTCTCCCATTCTGTAGGTTGTCTGTTCACTCTAGTGATAGTTTCCTTGGCTGTGCAGAAGCTTTTTAATTTGATCAGGTCCCATGTATTTATTTTTGTTGCTGATGTGATTGCTTTGGGGGTCTTCTTCATAAATTCTTTGCCTAGGCCAATGTCCATAAGAGTTTTTCCAACGTTTTCTTCGAGAATTCTTATGGTTTCATGTCTTAGGTTTAGATCTGTTATCCATTGTGAGTTGATTTTTGTGAGAGGTGAGAGGTGTGGGTCCACTTTCAGTCTTCTACATATGGCCATCCAGTTTTCCCAGCACCATTTGTTGAACAGGGAATCTTTTCCCCAGTGTACGTTTTTCTGGAATTTGTCAAAGATCAGGTGGCTGTATGAGGTTGGTTTTATATTTGGGTTCTCAGTCCTGTTCCATTGGTCTACGTGTCTGTTCTTGTGCCAATACCATGCAGTTTTGGTTACTATAGCCTTGTAGTATAGTTTGAAGTCTGGTAGACAGATGCCTCCCAATTAGTTCTTTTTGCTTAAGATTGCTTTGGCTAGACGGGGTCTTCTCTGGTTCCACACGAAGCATAGAATTATTTTTTCTAGATCGGCAAAATATGATGTTGGTATTTTGATAGGGATTGCATTGATTCTGTAAATTAATTTAGGTAGCAAAGCCATTTTTACTATGTTGACTCTGCCTATCCAAGAGCATGGTAGGGCTTTCCATCTATTTACGTCCTCTGCAATTTCTTTTCTCAGTGTTTCATAATTCTCTCTATATAGGTCTTTGACCTCCTTAGTTAGATATGTTCCTAAATATTTAATTTTCTTTGTTGCTATTGCGAAAGGTATTGCATCTTTAATTTGTTTCTCGGCTTGATTGTTATTAGCATATATGAAGGCTATGGATTTGTGCATATTAATTTTGTATCCTGAGACTTTGCTGAATTCATTTATCAATTCCAATAATCTCTTGGTTGAATCTTTGGGGTTTTCTATGTATAATATCATATCGTCTGCAAATAGTGAAAGTTTGACCTCTTCTGCCCCCATCTGGACGCCCCTAATTCCTCTGCCTTGTCTAATTGCTGTGGCCAGGACTTCCAGCACTATGTTGAAAAGAAGTGGAGATAGTGGGCACCCTTGTCTGGTGCCACTCTTAAGGGGGAATGCCTTCAATTTTTCCTCATTCAGTATGATATTGGCTGTGGGTTTATCGTATATAGCTTTAATAGTTTCTAGGAATGAGCCATCTATGCCTATATTGTTAAGAGTTCTTATCATAAAAGGGTTCTGGATTTTGTCAAAAGCCTTTTCTGCATCTATTGAAAGGATCATATAATCTTTGTTCTTGCTTTTATTTATATGGTGGATTACATTTATAGATTTGCGTATGTTGAACCATCCCTGCATCTCGGGAATGAAGCCCACCTGATCATGATGGATTATTTTTTTGATGTACATTTGAATTCGGTTTGCAAGGATTTTATTGAGAATTTTTGCATCTATATTCATAAGGGCTATTGGTCTATAGTTTTCTTTTTTTGTTGTGTCCTTTCCTGGCTTTGGTATCAAGGTGATATTGGCTTCGTAGAATGAGTTTGGGAGGATTCCATCCTTCTGGATATTTTCAAATAATTTCTGCAGTATAGACACCAGTTCTTCTTTGTAGGCTTGGTAGAATTCAGGTGTGAACCCATCTGGTCCGGGACATTTTTTTGTGGGTAGATTTTTTATTACTGCTTCAATTTTGGTGATTGATATTGGTCTGTTTAGAAATTCTGTTTCTTCCTGGTTGAGCCTGGGGAGGTAGCTCTAACACCCCCAGCTCTCGACCAAGAGGGAAGATGAGAAAAAACCAGTGAAAGAACTCAGGGAACATGAAAAATCAGAGTGAAAAGTCACCCCCAAAAGAAATTATCAGTTCCTCAGCAATGGATACCAACCCAAATGAAATGGGTAGAATGACAGAAGAGGAATTTCGTTTATGGATTATAAGAAAGCTCAATGAAATTCAAGAGAAAATTGAATCCCAGCACAAAGAAACCACAAGAAAAATGCAAGAAATGAACGAAAAATTCTCCAAAGAAATAGAAATATTATGGAAAAATCAAATAGAAATCCTAGAAATGAAAGAAGCATTCAAGGATCTACAAAACACAGTGGAAAGCCTTAAGAATAGGCTGGACCATGCAGAGGAAAGAATTTCAGAGCTAGAAGACAGCTCCTATGCACTAAATAAATCAGCAGAAGAGAAAGAACATAAAAACAAGAGGCAGGAAAAAAGCATACAAGAAATGTGGGATTATGTAAAGAGGCCAAACATAAGGATTATAGGTATCTCCGAGGGAGAGGAGGAAAATTTGCATGGGCTGGAAAATTTATTTGAAGGAATAATAGAGGAAAATTTCCATGGCTTAGCCAGAAATCTCAATAGCCAAGTACAAGAAGCACACAGGACTCCTGGGAGAGTCAATGTGAAAAGGCATTCACCACGCCACATAATTATTAGACTGACCAAAGTAAACACAAAAGAGGCACTCCTCAGAGCTGTAGGACGAAAGAACACGTAACCTACAAAGGGAAACCGATCAAATTAACTGCAGATTTCTCAGCTGAAACCTTACAAGCCAGAAGGGAACTGGGAGACATCATCAGTCTCCTAAAACAAAACAAAGGTCAACCCAGAATTCTGTATCCTGCCAAACTAAGCTTCTTATATGAGGGAGAAATAAAGACGTTTCCAGATAAGCAATCACTGATAGAATTTGCGAAATCCAGACTGGCCTTACAAGAAATGCTTAGACCTGCATTATACACTAAACAGAACAACAGACACCCACCTATGTAAAACTACACAAAAGCTAAAACCCCAGAAACCAGATTCCACAATGACACAAGAGGTAAAACAAAAGATACCACCCAACAGAATAATCAGAAATTTACCCCAAATATCAATTCTCTCAATAAATGTAAATGGCTTGAACTGCCCATTGAAGAGACATAGGCTGGCTGAATGGATTAAAAAATACAAACCAAGTATCTGTTGTCTTCAGGAAACACACCTTACACACAAAGACGCATTCAGACTCAAGGTGAAAGGATGGAATACAATTTTCCAGGCTAATGGAAACCAAAAGAAATCCGGAGTAGCCATCCTCATTTCAGATGACATAAACTTTAAAGCAATAAAAGTAAAGAAGGACAAAAATGGACACTATATAGCAGTGAAGGGAAAAATCTCACAAGAGGATTTAACAATCCTAAACATTTATGCACCCAACACAGGAGCACCCAGGTACATAAAGCAAATACTGCTAGATCTAGACAACATAATAAGGAGCAATGCCATAATAGCAGGGGACTTCAACACCCCACTGACAGAACTGGACAGATCCTCCAAACAAAAAACAAATAGAGAAATAAAAGACCTAAACAGGACTATAGAACATTTGGGCCTAACAGATATCTACAGAACACTCCACCCAAATAACACTGAATATACATTCTTCTCATCAGCTCATGGAACTTTTTCTAAAATTGATCACATCCTAGGCCACAAAACAGATCTAAACAAATTCAAAAAAATAGAAATCATACCATGTATCTTTTCAGACCACAGCGGAATAAAATTAGAAATCAATTCCAACAGAAACTCACATAGTCCTCCAAAAATGTGGAAACTAAACAATCCATTGCTGAAAGATTATTGGGTCAAGGAGGAGATTCAAATTGAAATCAAAAGATTCTTTGAACTAAACAATAATGGGGACACAAGTTATCAAAATCTGTGGGATACAGCAAAAGCAGTCCTGAGAGGAAAACTTATCGCCATAAATTCCCACATCCAAAAGACAGAAAAGTCACAAATCAGTAAACTAACGAATCATCTTAAGGAAATGGAAAAGGAAGAGCAAAGCAATCCTAAAGCCAGCAGAAGAAAAGAAATAACCAAAATCAGAGCAGAATTAAATGAAATCGAGAACAAAAGAACAATACAGAAGATCAATGAAACGAAAAGTTGGTTCTTCGAAAAGATAAACAAAATAGACAGGCCACTTGCCAGGTTGACCAGAAGCAGAAAGGAAAGGACTCTAATAAGCTCAATTAGAAATGAAAAAGGAGAAGTCACAATTGATACCGTGGAAATACAAAACATCATCTTTGAATACTACAAAAATCTCTATGCCCACAAACACGAAAACGTGGAGAAAATGGACAAATTCATCTTTTAAAATTTTAATCTTCAAACAATGTTTCTGAAGAGGAAAAAAAGGTTTTGTATCTATCTGGAAAACAGCTTTTAAGGAGTTTAATCAGTTTCAAATGAGGGATGATTAAAATGAATTATATGTATCTCACTTATTGGGTTTATAATGAAACAATGATAGACCATTAAGTATAATGGCTATTAAAAGCAGGTTCAAAATATGCTGTTGCTTTTTAACATATAGTACCATTTTTCTCAGTAACTTGTAATTACATTATATGAATCTTTGATATCATAAATGGATTATCATTTTTATGGTTATCTTACTAATATTTGAGGAGCTTTCTTTCTATATACACAGAACCTTGTGATGAAAACCTTAATAATAATGGTTAAAAGAATGAAAAGGAAAAGGGAAAAAGTTGGAAGTTTGAAGAACATGGCATTGATACCTGATTCTCAATTGGAAATGTAATAAAAAATTCATTCTGTCTAATTCTATTGAATTTATCTTTCTTGATGTTGAATAAGTATGAATGAGGATTTCTGAAATAACCTCCCATGGTTTCCATTGAAGTAATGAAACTCACTGGAATAAAGAGACAAATCTTGCATAAGCTTTATGAAGTGATATTTTTATATGATTTTAAAAATGTTTCTGCCTTGACTTTGAAGGGAAATTTAATTGCTTCCTCTATAACAATTATGTTTCTGGGGAAGTAAATATATTTTTTCAAGCATCCACAAGAATTCACATATATTCAACACTAGTGGCAAGAATTAATACAAAACAATTGTGTTTTTTTCATTATTCAATATAAACATATAAACGATTACCAGAGAGTAGGATCAGAGTTCTAGGAGCCATCTAGTGTAAACTCTTTCACTTAAAAGATGAGAAGAATGTAGTGCACAAATGAAGAATAGAATTTAACAGCCATAGAGCTAGTGTGCTTTCCTTTGGATTTCCCTGTAACTCCACAGCAAGGAATGAAGAGATGAGCTTATTACCTATGTAACTTTATTAACCCATGTAAAGTAAGCTAATACATTATAAAGAGTATAAGCATTCACTTTATGTCAGACATAGAAAAGCTTGACATTTCCCATTTATCTTTTTTAATCTTTTAGTATTTATTTATCTTACTAGTATTATTTTGCCTATCAAGGAAAGTTTCGTCAGGTGTTTGACTAGCATTAATGACATTATTCTTTTGTATATGAAGTTGTACATACAAAGTATCCTTATATGATTGTATCCGCATTCTCCAGAGAACCGGAACTAAGGGGGATGGGGCTAGAGAGACAGATTGATTGATTTTAAAGAATTGGCTCACATGGTTGTGGAAGCTGGCAAGTCCAGAATTGGGGGGCAGACAGTGGGCTGGAAAGTCAGACAGGATTTTAATGTAACACTTTTGAGGCAGAATTCTTTCTTCTCTAGTAAACCTTAATTTTTACTCTTAAGGCCTTAAACTGATTGGAAGAAGCCTACCCACATTATGGAGGGTAATCTGTTTTACTTATGATCAAATGATTGTAAATGTTAATCATCTTAACAAAATACCTTCACAACAACATTTAGACAATAAAACCTACACTTTCAAATAAATGGCCAAACAGACTGACCAAAGCAACTGAAAAAGTTTCAACAATAATTTGTCCCCCAGCTAAGATGTCTCCATATCCCAAATATACAAAATCCTCTCTCAATGACATCTATTTAATTCTACAGGATGACATAGTTATGTGTCTGTGCAGTCCCAGGATTTTAAGCTGACATAGATTTATAGGACATCTTTCATTCATTTAATCTCAAGAATTAATAACATGGTGCTATGCTGAGTATCATTTCATTTTAAAAATGCCTATAACTTCATCAATTACACCACCAACAAGGACTTAATGGAAGCCATTAGGAATCATGTCACTCTTTCCTTGTATTCATATGCTGTTGTAACCTGTACTTATGTAGTTATTTTGACTTATTTTCCTGACACTTGGGAAATAACTGCAGTTACACTGAGGCACATTTCATTGATGATTGCATTTAAGTGAAGACATCTTTATTTGCAAAATTTATACTCTGGATTTTAACTCTTCCTTGCTTTATTCAATAAATTGTCACGTCTTCTCTATTCTATCTCTGAATATTTCCAATTTGTTTGTCTTTCTCTATCTTTACAGTGCCACCAAATTCAGGCTCTAATATCTCTGGCTTAAACTTCTAGGATCTATTTCTCATTAATTTTCCAGCCTTTAGAATATTTGCTTCTATAATTTGTTCCCCAAAATGAAAATTATCTTCATAACATATACGTGCAATCATTTACTCTTTCATTTAAAAGAAATCACTCATCAACTAATAATCATTGCATGAGAAAGTACAGATTTTTGACTAGACTTAAAGTTGGTTCCCACATTTCCTATCTGACTTCTGAAGATGTACTCCATACCTTAGTCCACTATTTAGTTAAGGTATAATTAACAAATAATTTTATCATTTATAGTGTACAACTGCTATGGTTTGGATATTTGACCCTCCAAACCTCATGTTAAAATTTGATTCCCAGTTTTGGAGAGCGGGGCCTCATGGAGGGTGTTTGGGTCATGGGGACAGATCTCTCATGAATGGCCTGGTGCCATTCTCTCCAGTAGTGAGTCTTCACTCTATTAGTTCCTGTGAGGGATACTTATTGAAAGGAACCTAACACCTACCAATCTTTCTCTTGCCTCCTCTCTTGTCATGTGATCTCTGCTCATGCCAGGTCCCTATCATCTTCTGCCATGAGTGGGAGCAATCTGAAGCCCTTACCAAAAGCAGGTTCTGGCTTCATGCTTCTTGTAGAACCTGCAGAATAATGAGCGAAATAAACCTCTTTTCTTTATAAATTACCCAGCTTCAGGTATTCCTCTATAGCAACCCACAAACGGACTAAGACAAAAACATTATGTTTTGGTATATATATATACATTGTGCAATGGTTATATCAAGTTATTTAACATGTCCATAACCAAACATACTTATTTTTTCTGGTGAGAGCATTTAAAATCTACTCTTGTAGCAATTTTCAAGTATATTATTGTTGACTATAGTCACTATACTGTAAAGTACATCTCTCGAACTTCTTAATTCCATTTAATTGAAACTGCACTTTTTGAGCAATGTCTCCCCATCTCCCCGTTCTTTACCCCCTGACAACAACCACTCTACTCTCTGCTTCTCTTAATTCCACTTTTTTAGATTCCACATATAAGTGACATCAGGCAATACCTGTCAGTCTGTGCCTGGTTCATTTCACTTAACATAATGTTTTATAGGTTCATCCATGTTGTCACAAATGACAGGTTTCCCTTCCTTATTAAGGCTGAAAAGTATTCCTGTGTGTGTGTGTGTGTGTGTGTGTCTGTATTTTATGCATTCATCCATCAATGGATACTTAGGTTGATTCCATATCTTGGCTATCATGAATAATGCTGCAATGACCATAGGAGTGCAAATATCTCTTCCAAATACTGATTTCAATTTCTTAATCCCTTTGGATATATATACAGCAGTGAGGTTGCTGAATCATATGGTAGCTCTATTTTTACTTTTTTGAGAAACCCCCATACCCTTTTTCATAATGGCTGTACTAATTTACATTTTCACCAACAGTGTACAAGGGTTCGCTTTTCTGCATATCCTTGCCAACATTTATATTTTGTCTTTTTGATAATAACAATTCTAACTGGTATAAGGTGATATCTCATTGTGGTTTTAATTTGTATTTCCCTGATGATTAGTGATGTTGAGCATTTTTTCATATGCCTGTTGGCAATTTTATGTCTTCTGAGAAATATCTATTCAGGCCTTCTGCACATATTTGATCTGGTTATTTTTTTTTTTTCTCACTGCTGAGTTGAATTCCTTATATATTTCAGATACTAATTCCTTATCAGATGTATGTTTTGCACATTAAACACTCTTGCCCCTCTATGTATTTTCTAATTTTATACTCTGTATCTAAAGTTCACAGTTTCTCACTCTTGTTTCAGTAACCATATGCCCACAGGTTCTCCAGTCTAAGATATAAGCAATGTGAGGATAATGGTATTAGTTTAAATAATGTTATTTACCTTATTTTTGTTTTTTCTTTCCTTTTTCTTTTTTTATTCTTATTTATTCAGTATTTTAATCTATTCTGGCTAATTGTTTAACAAAGTTTTTCTATTTTCCCTATGGGAGCACCTTTAGAAAATATCTACCTCCTGTAATTAGGTATGGCCATTTGACCGATTTTGGGCCTTGGGAATGTGGGCATAAGTTAAGTTTGGAAACTTTTCAGTCCAACCTACACAATTGAATATAAAATACTCCATGCTCATTTTTTATTATCTCCCTGCCCAGATGCAGAGTGCCAGTAGGGGAGATCCAAGACCTTATGCAATGACAACTTTACTGGGTCAACTAAAAAAGACACCCTCAATGACTGCAAAACAGAAAGTTTCCCTATTAACTGGTATAAACTTAGTATAATACATAACTCTTCAACGTGTTAAAGTACTGAGATTTTGGTATTCCAGTTAGTCTGTGCTGAGCCATAAAAATTTCCAGCACCATTTTTAGTGGATGACACACATATATTTCATTTTTCCTCTATATATATCATGAATATTGCTGAAACAAAATCAAAGAAAAATAGGATATAGAGACCATTTTCTTCCTTTATTTTATTTTATTATTTCAAAATATTAAGGGCGTAAAGATGTTTTTGGTTACATGGATCACTTTTGTAATGCTTGAGTCATGGCTGTAAGTGTGCCCATCACCACATAGTGTTCGTTATACCCATTAGGTAGGTTTTTGTCCCTCCCCACCTCCCCACTCCCCCTTGCTTGATTTCCACTGGGTTTTACTTCCCTCTGTGCACATGTGTGCTCATTGGTTAGTTCCAATTTAATAGCAAGTACATGTGGTGTTTATTTTTCCATTCTTTAGATAATTCACTTAGGAGAATGTTCTCCCGTTCCAACCAAATTGTTGCAAAAGGCATTAATTCATCCTTTTCTGTGACTGAGTAGTACTCCATGGTATAGATATACTATATTTTGTTAATCCATTCATGATGGGCACTTGGGTTGATGCTACATCTGTGCAATTGTGAATTGTGCTGCAGTAAACATTCCACTGCAGGTGTCTTTTTGACAAATGACTACTTGTCCTTTGGGTAGATACCCAGTAGTGGGATTGCTGGACCAAATGGTAGGTCTACATTTAGTTCTTTGAGGAATCTCCAAACTGTTTTCCATAGAGGTTGTACAAATTTGCAGTCCCACCAACAGTGTATAAGCATTCCTTTCTCTCTGCATCCACATCAGCATCTATTGTTTTTGGACTTTTTAATAAAAGCCAATCTAACTGGGGTAAGGTGATATCACATTGTCGTTTTAATTTGTGTTTTCCTGATGTCCCTGATGATTAGTGATGTTGAGTATTTTTCCATATGTTTATTGGCCATTTGTCTATCTTCTTTTGTAAAGCTGTTCATGTCTTTTGCCCACTTTTAATGAGATTTTTTTTTTCCTGGTGATTTGTTTGATCACCAGATTCTTGACATTAGCCCTTAAAAGCAAAGCATATAGGAAAGGGCAGTTATCCTAAAAATATGTACATATGAATATGGACATAGACATAGATGTAGATGTACATATAAACTAAATGAGGAAATCATCTCTTTACCTCTTTATCAAGACTATTTTCTCATTTAGTTTATGTCACACATTGCATTTTTAACAATCTAATTGAATAGACCTGAGCAGTTTAAAGTTGCATTATTTCATGAGTAAGGTTAACACCTTTTTATGTGTTGAAGGGCCCTTTTGTATTTATATTGTCCATGAAATTTTTTCTTGTTTAGTTATTATCATTTTTATTTCTCTTCAAATTTTAGAAACATTTGAAATTATGGATCTTAGCCCTTTGTGATTTAAATAGCAAATATTTTGTCTCTGTATTTTATTTTTACTTTGATGTTGTCTTTATTAATATTGTTATTGCCAAAGTGGTTTTAAAAGGATTTTTATTAAGATATCATTTACATACAAATTAATTATCACTTTTTAGTGAAAGACTCTAATAAATTTTGATAAATGAATACAGACATGTGTATACAGGTAACCACTACCACAATCAAGATAGAAAAATGTTTATCATCCATTACATGGGCAGTTTTAAGGTCTTGGGTGCAATCCAGCTAGTATTCCACATGTGGGCTATTATTATACAGTTCTAAAATTACCAAGGTCAAAATATCTTCCCTATGTTTTAAAATCCGAGATAGATTTTCACATCTGGGCGTGACAAAGTCTCACCAAATTTTATCATTCTTCACAAATACCACTTTTTTCCTTTGCTTTTCATGTTCTCAACCCATGAACTAGAATATGGTTGTTTTGGGGTGAATATCACTTTTCAACTTTCTTGATATACATTTGATTGGTATATTGTCCCTGTCACATACACAACTATGTATTAGACTTTTGAATTTCTCTGAAATCTGCCAAAACAATGACTTTTGTGGAGATAAGAGGATAAATAAAATATATTTTACTCTTGTATATCCTTTCTTCATAGCTCACATCCCATATTCTCTCTGACACTAATGTATCATCCGCTCACTTTCAAAGTGAGAAAACTTTGAGTAAGGTGAGTCATATTGTCCTGTGTTTGTGTATAGAGTGCAATAATCAGTTAAGATTGTTATCTCTTTCCTCTCTGACTCAGGGAAAAAATAACCCCTTCTCCCCATATGAGGTAGTATTTGAGTGACTGAGCTGTTTTTAAAGTAAGTCAGGGGGAAAATGATTCAATTATGCATTTAGTGGATTTATTTTGGGGTTTTGCAACAAATTTCATCAATTGTTTCTTTTGTGACAGTCATCTCAGTGAAAGTTTGTCTTCTAGAACTATTCTTACCCGTTCAAAAGTCCCCTTACCTTGCATTGTGAGACGAAGCTGTAGGCCAGGAGTCAAACAGCTGTAGCAAAGT
This sequence comes from Daubentonia madagascariensis, assembly GCA_023783475.1. Classification (NCBI taxonomy): domain Eukaryota; kingdom Metazoa; phylum Chordata; class Mammalia; order Primates; family Daubentoniidae; genus Daubentonia; species Daubentonia madagascariensis. Next base: position 12,645,009 of record JAKFHU010001684.1, on the reverse strand, counting down.
TTCAGTGACAACCAAAGTCAGAAGTATGTAAGTAATAAAGGATAAGCAAAGTTTTAATTGTCAGGAGCCAAAAGTTAGTCTTGAAATAATTATGTAAATTTCATGTGGTCAATGAGAATAGCATTCTATTTTTCCATAATTGATAGTGTTGATATTTTATTTAATATTTTGTTAAATATTTCAAATGTGATTTGTGGTGATTTATTTCTTATTATAAATCTCACTCATTCTCTTGTGTTATTAATTTTTTATTTTAACCGTTGTACTCGTTTTCTTAAAAGAAGAATCCAAAATGTATAATCTTGTGCTCCCCAAACCCCTGTTACGATATCAACATTTATTCACATTTTCACCTGCCAGAAAGAGTCATAGTGTGTTTTTCCTCTCTTAAAGGCATCCTTTGTCATGATTCTTTAGTAACATTTATCGATACTACTTTGTGGGTTGTAATTATAATTTTTAAATCTTATGTAGCATTTATGATACGCACTATGCTCCTCTAGACACATTTCATCTTTCTAACTGAGGTAGGTACCATTACAGCTCAGAAAAGAGAGGATGAAGAGTTCGATTATATGCCAAGTTTAAATGATTAGCTGATACCAAGCATCCTTGTGCTTAATCACTGTGCTATGCTGAAAGTGTTCAATTCTAAATATAAGAAATATGACTCCAAGTTGTTAATTTACTTTTTTATACCTCTTTATGTTTGAATTACACATCTAAAATGTCCTTTCTTCCCTCCCTCTTATTCTTTTTTTATATGGTTCCTTTTGGCTTTTTTCTTAAATACTTCATTCATTTTCAAACTTTGTCAGGTTAGCACATTATTCCTCCACTCCCTTCAGTGATGTTGTTTCAGACATTTGTAATATGGTTAAGTTCTTTTACCACATTCTGCATTTCATCATGGGATTTTGTAGGGCAGTAAAATTATTCTATATAAAGTTGTAATGGTAAATACAAAAATTGAGTATTTATGAAAATCCATAAAACTTTATAGCACAAGAGTAATCTTATTCTTTTACTAATATCTCCTCAAAAATACAATAAATAATGTAAATAGAAGTGTTCTATTGAATAACATCTTGTCAAAACTTTGTTTTTCTTGAAAGTACCTTATATAACTTCATGTAACAGAATATGCTGGAAAATCATAGCATGTACAGAAGCTTAGAAAATATTATAATAAGTAGGAATCCATATTTTGAAGCAATTAGCAGGTCAGGATATCCCCTTGGCAATTTTTGTTATTCTAATGGCAGAATGGATTCAGGGGATTTGGTTTTTTCACACATCTTATTAAAAAATAATGCATTGTAATACTACATAAATTATAAAAGCAAGTGCTGCTTTCAAAATGACATGAGCTTTACAATGTTTATGTGGTATGTATATACTAACAATTATCTCTTTGTCATCACTTGTTAATGTTTAGGTGAGTTTAGTGTGTAGTAATCTGCAGCTGAAACTCTTCTTCATTGTCCTCCATCTGACTAGGTAATAATCACTCCAGTACATCTCAATAATACCAAGAACAGAGTTAATAATACATTTGACCTATATTGGAATTGCCTCTTGTTCAGTCTACATGTTCTGTGATCCATTGTTTAACATTTAAATTAATGTTGAAAATGCAAAGCAAAATGAGACCAGAAAAAAAATACTGATGTCTTTTATTTCCTCAAACCATATATTTGGAACAGTTCTCTGGAAAGTGTCTATAAAGTATATTTTAGGCTTGATATGAATAAACACAGTAACCAATGTCTTATTTGGCTAGAACAAGGGAAGGGGTCAGTTATAATAATCTATTTTTGCACAACACTTTGAGAGTTGCAAGTGATTTTATAGATTGTATTTTTTATACCAGATTATACACATCTGATTTGCATAGATATGATATCCTTTTACGGTCTTTTTATAGTTGTGAAAACTGAGATTTAAGATGCTAAAATATATGTCTTATATGTCCCTGGTCTTATGCCTAGCCCAGCAGAGTGGTGATCTCACAATACATTTTTTCTTAATAACATGTAGTGTCAGGTGCTTTTGGCTTTTATCACATTTGTCTGGTTTTTAACTATTTTTCTAGCTTGTAAACATTTTACAAATACTATTATTTTAGAGATGTTTAAAACAGTTTTTAGTTATCCAGTGGGTAGTAGTATTAATGTTCGCTCCCCTGTATTTTTTGGATTTTATAAGAGTCTTTTCCTTGGGAGATTATCTGCTTAATGATATACATAAAGATGTACAACATTTTTCTTGTCATTTGTCATAACCTTTATGATTCACTGGAAACTGCCTTATATGAAAATTATCATATAAACTTAAGCATATTTTACCTCTGATCTGAAACAACATATGGCATAGGATCATTGTGATATATTTGGATATAGCTTTCTTGGAAATCTCCATATAATTGAACCTTTTCTCTGGATATGCATTAGCTTATTGTTTTTGCTATTGAGGTTTCCCCATTTGTTTGCTTAGTATTAATTATGATAACAGTACAGATTGATTTAATACTTTTATCATCAATACCCATGAGAGACAGGAGAACAGTTGGTATCTAATGTAAATTTTAAAATAATCAACTCAATCTACATATGTATATGAATATATGTACTATGTATTTTTTATTAATATGCATATATTTGCCAAAAGTAGTGTATGTTCATTGCAAGAAATGAAAGTGATATCAATTCCTAACCTATAAATAATCAATATTAAGTACTAGCAGTCCTCACCTGACAAGGTATCATAAGACTGTAAAAATGACCAGGCAGGCCGAAAGCATGCACAGTGATCTTAATAATCAGAGAGAAGAAATGTGATTATTTATTACCCTCAAACATTTTTGTCAGAACAGTGAAATTTTCTTACTGTTAGTTATAAATATGGAGAGAAATTAAAAAAATAGTAATCTAATATTTATTTAATACACTGTTATTTAAATCATTAGACAATTTCGAAATAAATGGTTTTATTTTTTTGCAAAAACCTTATCAAGAATAAATTGAACAGCGTTTGCCTTCTTATTTTATAATGAATGATATGGAATGAGGATCTTTCCTTATTCCTTGGCCAGGTATCATACTCTTTCTAAGTTTGAATCAGCTTCCAACACTTGAGTTTTTGTGTTTCAATGTTCTGCAATATCTCCAAGAGTGGCTTTAATGTGAAGTTTTTTCCTGTGGTCACTTCTGAGACATCTTCATCTTTTTTATCGTAACTTCTTTGCTAATTTATGTAAATAAATTTGGCTTCACTGAGTTTTCTGTCTTCATATGCAGAATCCCTTGGCCAGCAGCAGTGTTAACATTCCAGGAACAAATGATCAGTGATTTCTTCTATAACTCCATTTATATCTGATTTAAATTTTACTACCTGGGTTATCACTTTTTGCTTCTTTGTGCACTTTCATTTTTGTTGGCCAATTTCTTCTCTCGATTAGTCATATAATAAAATATCACCTGGGTTTATTACTGATAAAAAGGAAACAACACAACTATATGCATTACTGTCTGTGCATTAAATGAATTACAGATGTGCAGACTTCGAGAAAAGTCACGTTTGGTCATTATGATGTACACTTGATTTTATATAATGATTTTTTGACTGAAAAGCTAGCAGAAAAGTTTGTACTTCATGAAATTGCTCAGTTAATATATGGTGGTAGCTGAAATTTCAACCTTCTTATTAGGGGATTGATGCTATTTAACTAAACCACTAAACTTCAGTAACAGAAATCCATGTGTATTGGTACTGCAAGAAGTGTGGCCTGCTGTACTTGAGGTGCTGGCATGTTGTTTTTTATTAGTGCTCTGCCAAAATACACTTTTGATTTTGTTTATTTTCTCTTGATAGATTCTCAAAAGCATACATTTTTCCAAATTTCCTTCCTGAGAGGCATGCCTATTTGCATTTTTAAAAAATTATGTCTATGGAAGTTTCCTCATTTCCCCTAACAACATCCATTGGTCAGGCAAGTGGCATCTAATTCAATTTATATGAAAAAAGTCAGTCAGACTTTGTGATAAAACTCATTCCATAAAATATTCAGTTGGTCAAAACCAACCAACCGAAAATTATAATTACAACCAACATATTTCAGTATATTAAGTAGGAAAAATACTAATTCCAGCTGAGATAAACATATTTATTTCTTTATTTTTAGTTATATTTAACATTAATATTTATCTTATATTTTAAAATATTGTATTTGAATTGATTTCATTGCCATATAACACTGTAACGTAACAAGGATTTGACTCATACTCTGAGGTTCCTCTTCTGAAGATGCCAGTAATGTCTTTTCTGAGATTAAAATTATTTCTTATCTTGGACATTTTTCAGATATTTGTTCTTCCCTAGCATGAGGGCAATGAGAAAAATTTTCCTCCTCCAGGCATATACATTGCAACAATTTTAAAAGGATGATTTGAAAATCACAAAATGCTATGTAATTAATAGCTTCCATTTAAAGGATACCAATATATTAGGTGCTGTTTTAAGTGCTTTATTCATGACGACTTATTTAATCCCCACAAGAGCTCTCTGATGTGGAAGCACCAGTATTATCCTTGTTCTACATGTGAGAAAACTGTGGCATAGAATCATTAACTGACCTGACCAAGGTCCTTACACTATTACACTAAGTGTGGGAGTATTGATTTCAATCTAGGCTTCCTGATCCCAGAGTCTGTACAATATGTCTTGTCATTAATTATATATTCTGACAATTTCAGGTTACAGTTTAGTTATCAAAAAAATCACTAAAATAGAAACACATCAGAAAGTATATTTAGTCTGGGTCTCTATTTCTAGAGATTAAGTAAAATTATAAAAAACAGATTGATATCACCTTGCTGATTTGAAAGGAAATTTGAAACATTGCTCTCCTTTTGGGTCATTTTATATATTCTACTTTTCTCCTAATATATTAGTGTCTAAGTTGTACAAGGTACTTGGTATTCATAAATTAAAATGTATAAATATTGCCACTCAAAATAAAATTAGTAAATTATAAGATCTATTTGATTTTAAGCAAGTGTTAATTGCATGTATAAATGTTTGTAAATTTGCTAAATATGTAGGAATCTTTTCACTATTTCATAGTATTGTTTAGTAAATTTTAAGTTAAATCATTCTGTTATTCTGTTTAAATATTCTGAACAATTTGCTAGAAATCTTCTGAACCATTTTGAAAGGAAGTAACTGCATAGTGATTTCAGTTTCATTCCAACATATGCATATATTTAAAACATTTGGATATCAACTCCCTTCCCAGTTGTTGAAGCAAGGGGTGTTATGTAGACTAAAATTAACTGGAAAAAAAGTTGAACTTAATTCATCACTTCCAATAACTATAGACATAGAGTTTCTTAAAATATAAGAAGTGTGGTTGAAGAAAATACTATAAATCAGTACAGCACAGTGATAAAAGCACATTTAGAATGTTGATGAAATTGGAATGTGTCTTGGGATATATAGTGAATATTCATTCACCCAAGAAAAACTCATCTAATCTCTATCTAATAATTCAGCATTCTAATTATAAGGCTAGACTTGAATTAATATGTTTACCAAGGATATGAATTTTAATTTTATCTAATCTCATCATAATTTGATCCAATACATGAATGATTTTATTCTTCTACTGAAGTACTTGGGCATTTTCTGTATTTACACAAATGAAAGCATAGAAGTTGGAAGACGACTTTAAATTTTCTAACAAGTCTAGTCTCTTTGCATTGCTGTTAAGTCTTTATAAATTAATAATGTAAAATCTATTTTTGAAATATTACAAAAAACAGAGCTGAAACATTTGTGTTAATATTACTCCCTAATGAATGCATTTATTCCCTCATAATCCTTAGATAACGGTACAATTTTGTGAAATACTATATTTAGCTAATTCTATGAACAGAAAAATAAGCACTTTTAAGTAAGATTATACCTAAAGTAAATTAAAGAAAATAAAATAGGCTTGATAAAGAAGAAGAGAACTAGATCCACACCACTCACCTCTCACAAAAATCAACTCACGATGGATAACAGACTTAAACCTAAGACGTGAAACCATAAGAATTCTAGAAGAAAACATTGGAAAAACTCTTATAGACATTGGCCTAGGCACAGAATTCATGAAGAAGACTCCCAAAGCAATCACAGCAGCAAAAAAATAAATAAATGGGACCTGACCAAATTAAAAAGCTTCTGTACAGCCAAAGAAACTATCACTAGAGTGAACAGACAACCTACAGAATGGGAGAAAATATTTGCATGTTATACATCTGATAAAGGGCTGATAACCAAAATCTATACAGGAAAATCAACAAGAAAAAAATCAAACAACCCCATCAAAAAGTGGGCAAAGGACATGAACAGAAACTTTTCAATCATTTTTGACTTGAAGTCTATTTTATCTCTTATAAGTCTAGCTACTCTTGTTCCTTTTCAGTTTCCATTTATGTAAAATATTGTTTTCCATTCCTTTACTTTCAGCCTATGCATGTCTTTATAGGTGAAGTGAGTTTCTGGTAGGCAGCATATATGTGTCTTGTTTTTTTTTTTTTTTTTTTTTTGTGCCGCCACTATGCATCTTTTAATTGGAGAATTTAATCTATTTACATTCAAGATTATAATTGATAGGTAAGGACAACTCCTGCCAATTTGTTGTTTCTTTTCTGGTTGTTTTGTAACTTCTCTCTCTTCCTTCCTTTCCTATTTATTATGTTCTTTGTGGTTAAGTGATTTTCTCTGGTACTATGCTTTAATTCCTTGCTTATTATTTTTAGTATATCTATTCTGGTTTTCTACATAATTTCTTATTGCTATGTAATAGATAAACATACTTTTGGGCCAGAAGTGATAATTTAATCCATTCATATAATTTGTAAAGATCAAATCAGTATACTTGGGATATTCATCACCTTCATTATTTGCCTTTTCTTTCAGCTAGAAAAATCTGAATTATTCTCTTCTAGCTATTTTAGAATGTACAATTAATTATTGTAAACTATAGTCACCCTATTGATCTACGTAACAAGTCTTATTTCTTCTAAGAAACCATATATTTGTACCCATTAATCAACTTCTCTTTATCCCTTCTTCTCCCCTACCTTGCTTTGTGGTTACCTAGAGGGTTAAAAAATATCTTACAGTTTTAACATCCTTTAAGATTTGTAATAAGACAAGTATGCCCACTTTCACCACTTTTATTAACATAGTACTAGAAGTTTTAGCCAGAGAAATTAGGCAAGAGAAAGAAATGAAGGGCATTCAAATTGGAAAGGAAAAATTCAAGTTATCCTTGTTTTCAGACAACATGATCATATATATAGAAAACCCTGAAGACCCCATCAAAAAACTGCTAGAACTAATAAATGAACTTAGTAAAGTTGTAAGACACAAAAATCAACATACAAAAATCAATAGCCTTTGTATATGCCAATTGCAAACTATCTGAAAAAGAAATCAAGAAAGCAATTCCCTTTATAATAGCAAAAAAAAAAAAACTAGGAATAAATTTCTGCAAGGAGGTGAAAGATCTCTGCAATGAAAACTATAAAACATTGATGAAAGAAACTGAAGAGGACACAAATATGTGGAAGGATATCCTGTGTTCATGGATTGGAAGAATTAATATTTTGGGGATGTCCATATTATTACCCCAAGCAATCTACAGATTTAATGTAAACCCTATCAAAATATCAATAACATTCTTCACAGAAATAGAAAAAACAATATTAAAATTCATATGGAAAGGCAAAAAATCCCAAATAGCCATAGCTGTCTTGAGCAAAAAGAACAAAGCTGGAGGCATCACACTCCCTGACTTCAAAGTATGCTATAAAGCTACAATAACCAAAACAGGATGGTACTAGCATAAAAATAGATAAATAGATAAATGGAACAGAATAGATAATCTAGAAATAAATCCATGTATTTACCCCCATCTGATTTTTGACAAAGGCACCAAGAATGCACATTGGGAAAAGAACAGCTCTTCAATAAATGGTGCAGGGATAATTAGATATTCACATTCAGAGGAAACAAACTAGACCCATGTCTCTCAACAAATACAAAAATTGACTCTCAATGGACTAAAGAAATGAATGTAGGACCTGAAACTATAAAACTACTGAAAAATAACATAGGGGAAATGCATCAGGTCATTGGATTGAGCTAGGGTTTTTTTTTAACAAAACCTCAAAAAACACAGACAACAAAGGCAAAAATAGATAAATGGGATTACATCAAATTAAGAAGCTTCTACACAGCAATGGAACAATGGTTAGACTGAAAAGACAACCTACAAAATGGGGGAAAGTATTTGCAAAGTATGATTCTGATTTTCCTGAGTTCCATATAGATTCTAGTTATCAGCCCTTTATCGCATGTATAGCATGCAAATATTTTCTCCTGTTCTGTAGATTCTCTATTTGCTCTAAGGATAGTTTCCTTAGAGCAAATACAGAATATATAAGGAACTCAATCAACTCAATAACAAAAAAAAAAGAAAGATCGCTTAGAAAATGGGCAAAAGATCTGAATAGACATATCTCAAAAAGAAACATACAAATCGCCAATAGTTATTTTAAAATGTTCAACATCACTAATCATCAGGGGAATGCAAATGAAATATGCATCCAACCTAGGTTGAATGGCCATTTACAAAAAGAAAACATTACAATTCCAGTATTCTCTAGGCAGAATCTTTGGGGTTTTCTAGATATAAGATCATATCATCAACAAAGAGCAATAGCTTGACCTCTTCTGCCCCCATTTGGATGCCTTTGATTTCCCTGTCTTGTCAGATTGCTCCGGCTGACACTTGGGGCACCACGTTGAATGGGAGTGGTGACAGTGGGCAACCTTGTCTGGTTCCAGTTCTAAGCGGGAGTGCTCTCAAATTTTCCCTGTTCAGTATGATGTTACCTGTGGGTTTGTCATATATGGCTTTTATCATTTTGAGGTAAGTCCCATGTATGCCTATTTTGTTGAATGTTCTTATCATAAAACGGTGCTGAATTTTGTCATATGCTTTTTCTGCATCTATTGAGAGGATCATATGATCTTTGTTTTTACTTCTATTTATGTGGTGAATTACATTTATAGATTTGTGTATGTTGAACCATCCCTGCATCTCGGAGATGAAGCCCACTTGGTTGTGATGGATTATTTCTTTGATGAGCAGCTGAGTTCAGTTTGCTAGGATTTTATTGAGAATTTTTGCACTTATATTCATAAGATTAATGGGACCTGATCAAATTGAAAAGCTTCTGCACAGCCACGGAAACTATCCTTAGAGCAAATAGAGAACCTACAGAATGGGAGAAAATATTTGCATGCTATACATGCGACAAAGGGCTGATAACTAGAACCTATACAGAACTCAGGAAAATCAGCAAGAAGAAAATCAAACAACCCCATTAAAAAGTGGGCAAAGGACATGAACAGAAACTTTTCAAAAGAAGATAGATAGAATAATGGCCAAAAAACATATGAAAAAATGCTCAACATCTGTAATCATCAGGGAAATGCAAATCAAAACCACAATGAGATATCATTTAATTCCTGTGAGAATGGAATGTTTTTGACTTATCAAAAAGTCCCAAAACAACAAATGTTGCCATGAATGTGGAGAGATAGGAACACGCATACACTGCTGGTGAGACTGCAAACTAGTATAATCTTTATGGAAAGTAATATGGAGATACCTCAAAGAACTAAAAATAGAACTACCATTTGATCCAGCAATCCCACTACTGGGTATTTACCCAAAGGAAAAAAAGACATTCTATAAAAAAGACATCTGCACTTGAATGTTAATAGCAGCACAATTCACAATCGCCAAGATGTGGAAACAACCCAAGTGTCCATCAATACATGAGTGGATTAATAAAATGTGGTATAGAGTACTACTCAACCATAAAAAAAAAATGGTGAACTACCTCTTGTATTATCCTGGATAGAGCTGTAGCCCATTCTTCTAAGTGAAGTATCACAAGAATGGAAAAACTAACACCACATGTACTCACCATTAAACTGGTACTAACAGATCAAAACTCATGTGCACATATGGAAGTAACTTTCATCAGGTGTCAGGCAGGTGGGTGGGGGAAGAAGGAACAGGTAAACTCATACCCAACGGGTGCGGTGCATGCTGTCTTGGGAATGAGCACACTTGTGGTTCTGACTCAGGTGGTGCAAAGGAAATTTATGTAAACAAAGCATTTGTACCCCCATAATACTCTGAAATAAAAAATAAAATAAAATAAAATAAATTTTAAAAAGAAGGGAAAAACCCACAAATACTGAGGAGGATGTTGGGAAAGAGGAACTGTTATGCACTGTTGGTGGGAATGTAAATTAGTCCAACTGTTACGGAAAATAGTATGAAGGCTCCTGAAACAATTAAATATGGAACTACCATATGGTCTGGTAACTCCACTACTGGGCATGTATCCAAAGGAAGTGGAATCAGTACATTGAAGAGAGATCTATACTTCTATGTTTATTGAAGCACTATTCACAATAGCCAAGACACAGAATCAAACTAAATTGAATGCCCATCTACAGATGAATGGATAAATAAAATGTAATATATATACACATACACACACAAATATATATATGTATGTGTGTATATATATATATAAAAATATATATTTTTGTATACACACACACACACACACACAATTTGCCATAAAAGAGAATGACATACCTGGAGGAAAATATGGTGAGTGGAATAAGCTATACACAGAAAGAAAAACACATAATCTCACTCACATGTGAAATCTAAAAAAGTTGACTTCGTAGAAGTAGATAAGAAAATAGTGGTTACTGGAGACTGGGGAGGAGAAGGTGAAGGCAGTTCCAGGAGAGATTGGTAAATGGCTACAGAGTTACAGTTAAACAGGAAGAATAAGTTCTTGTGTTTTATTACACAGTAGGGTGATTATAGCTAATAACAAAGTAGTTTATATTTCCAGATAGCTAGAAGAGAGGACTATGAATGTTATAATCACAAAGAAATGATAAATGCTTATTGTGATATGGTAATTATCCTGATTTGATTATATACAATATATACATACATTGAAACATCATGGTGTACCTAGTAAATGTGTATAATTATTGTGTCAATTATAAATTTTAAAAATTAACTTAAAAATTTCCATGTTAATTGACAATGAAGGTGATCAAAATAAAGGATCAGATGTGAGAATAGTCATATTAACGTTACAGATATTATTAACATTTTTTTATGTTAATAATATTGATATTTTTCAGGGCAGCATTTTTCATTTGTGATTTATTCATCTAAACTATATTATATTTCTTCCTTGAGATCAAATCTTAAATCTTCTATCTAACCATATTTTTCTATTAGCTCATTGAATAATTTAAAGATGTTCCTCAATAATTTATGAAATGGTGAAACATACTTAATTTGTAATTAATAATCATTTTTTAACTTTACTATTTCTGGAAATTCATTTCTTTCATGTATGCTTCAATGTTATATAAAAGATGTAAGCCTTTCTGTCTGCGGACTTGAAACAAGTACTGCTCATGACAGGTGCAAGCTGGAAAATTACTATTTTATTGATACTGCTATACCCTACTCTTGTACCATCCAGATTGGTACAGCCAGCCCATTTAGATTATGCGTGCATTTTCATTATCAATAATTTAACAAAGTGTTATGTTTGAAATCAATCATAACTTCAAATAATATTCTAGAAAAATTTTTATTTACAAAAGGTGTCAGTTCTCCTAAAAATGTTTACAATTGTTTTAACATTTTAATCCCAAATTTCCTTTTGGATAAACTACCTGACCTGTCAGAGCCTGGTTTACATTGGAGCATCATAACATGTTTATACAAGTGACATAATTATATCCTGAACTCAGCTGCTGGCTGATTACATTTTCATTCATAACCCATCTTGACTGCTGTGCTCATTATTCTGGGTTAAAAAGGTTTTAGATAAAGAAAAATCTTCATTTATTTATATAAATGAAATCTGAGTTTTGTCTTCTAACCTCCATTAACCCATTCTTTCTCGTACCCAATGCTGGCAGAGGAAATCATTTAAATCTCATTGATACCCATTTTATACAAAGAAAAATATGTAAATAAAACAGTTTTAGGGCTTTTGAGATATCACGTGGTAACAGCAGTTTTAAGATGCTATGTCTATTCCTTTTTTATAAGGGAAAAATAATTTTCATTACTAGACATAGTACTAGATAAACAAGAGCAAATTTTATGACTTTTACTTCCCATATCTTCTCTTCCCACAAGATTTCTTTTCATCAAAGTGACCTAGTAACAATCCCTATTACCAGGATTTATTTTTTACCATTAAAAGGGCAATTCTCAAGGAAAGATTACATGATATTTAAAATGGAATACTTCCTAAGAAATAGAGTTTCCCAGATTCCTATTCTGTCACAGATTGTTGATACAAAATGTTAATTTACACATGCTATTTGGGATATTCAAAAAAATAGTCACTTGCTACTTTGGTTCTTAAATATATATTAAGGTCAGCACTTTCAGCTGACCTTAATGACTTGGCTAAATTTCACCTTGCATAATTACTATTTGAATATGCAACTGTACCTTCAATTAAAATGGCTTAATATAGGTCCAGTTTCATGATCTAAACTGAGTCATTAAACTTCATTAAGTGTCAGACTTGCTTCTGCTACTGGAGTTTCATGGATTTACCTGTAAATCATATAACTGATAAATTGGGAGGGAAAGCAGATATTTTGATGTAGCAGTGTTGTCTAAATGATCCTATGACAATGTAAAAGTGTACTGTCTTATAACCAAGTAGTATAGACAAGAGGTATATGTCATCCATATCCCTATTCTCATCTAAATTATGACACTTTTAATTTCTAAATGCCTTTGTTGCTTATTTTTATAGAAAAGTATTATTTATTTCATTGGAATAGTAATTGCTTTTACTTTTGTTTAGAATTAGGCTAATTTCTAAAATGTTACCAATCCAAATCATTATTACATAAGAATCCCTTGTGTTGGTATTAAATATAGTGTATTTGAAATTTAAATTTAACAGAACATATATCCAGTCTGAAATACATATCATGTACAGTAGGAAAAACATATATGTAGATATTTACTGTGGTTTCATGTAAATGTTCAAGTGTACTGAAATTATCTCACAAGATCAGTAGCAAAATTTCTAAACAACCGTTTTTAACTTTCTCACCCTCCAAAGTGTTACACCACATAGCATCAAATCCAGGCCCTCTGTACACTCTAACACTGCTGTCCTGCTGCATCTACACTGGAATATTCTTTACTTTTATCTTTATTTTCCCATGCACATTTTCCCACACAGTCTGACTTCTGCCCCTATTCCTATTCCTCTTTACTGGAGTCCTAAATACCTTTCCAGTCTCGTTGACATGCCTCTTTCATCTACTGTATTTGCTATTTACAGAGTAATCTTTTGGGATTGTTACATTCCTATTATAAAGCTGAGAGTAACAAACATTCTTTTGTTTTCTCACTTTTTTCTTTTTTGTTTTTAGGAATAGGAGGGCTTAGACTTGTTTACATATAGTAAGGGCAGGGGGAAACCAATAGAATTCAAATAATTGAAACTATAAATGAGAAAGGTGATAATCAATAAAAGAAGATCCCAGAAGATAAGGAAGAAAAAATGGCATGCACTCTCATGGAAAATTACCTTTCGATAGGAAAGAATATTCGATAATATTGACTTTCACATAGAAAGGAAGGGGAGAAGCTTGCATAAGATATTTTTGATATTCCTAAGGAGACAGAAAAACTGATGTTCTCTTAAGAGTGAAGAGAATAATGATAGATTTTGTGGAATGTGCCCACGTTCAACTTGATTTCTGTTTTTTATTTGTATACCTTCCTCATTGTGATAGCTATACTCTGTATATAACCTAATTTTCCCTATCCCTTGGCAGCTTGTAGGTAGTGATGGAGTCACATTTCCCTTATACGTTAATCAGAGTTCAGTTTCAAAGAATTGGCATGTCTATAGATAGTTTAAGCAAAAAGTGATTTTCCAGAGTATTAATTGGATTACAGCATCATGAGAAAGATGAAGAAGCAGATTCAAGAATAATTTTACAGCAAACATACTCCCAAAGCCACATTACGATGTTAGACAGAAATGTTACTGCTGCTCCTGTAACAATCACAAATCCTAAGCTCATTAAGGAAAAGGGGAACACTGCTGTTGGGTTCATAACTAGACCAGTTCTGCCTCCCATTTCACTTCTCATCTTACTGTGTTTGATTGCAGAATCCCTACCTACAATTTCAGGGTCACAGGAATCCAGGAAAGATAATATCAAGCATTTCAGCCTGTCCAGAGGAGAAAAGATTTAAGGAGGAGGTTGACATTAATATTGAACAACTCTATGATATAATTTAAATTTCAATAACCTTCACCCTCAATTGCTATTTAAATTCTCTAACACTCTAAAGAATTCTCAATGAGCATTTCTATAAGAAATCCATCTGGCACTTCTATTTTCACTTGGGTAATCCAAGTCCTCTCTGAAATTGCTGCTGCTTTCCAACTCGATGGTGGTACAAAGGCTTTGCAGTAAATAAGTCTCAAAGAAATACAGTTACTTGCATTTTTTGGCTCCCTGAAGAGAATATTTCACAGACATCTCTCCAGCAGAGATACATAAGAAACTGTTTTCTTGTGGTCAGGCCAGGGATTGAAGCTGATGATAGTACTATGCTCCATTCTGCCTCGTTACCTCACTTCTGTGTCTAAGGCATTCCTATTGACCTCAAGTTCATTATACTTGGCTACTTCTTGCCTTAGAATAACTGTTCCAGGAGTTACATCAGAGTATATATACACACACACACACTCTCTCTCATATACATATATATTCTCATATACTTATATATAAGTACTCAAGGTACTTTTATATATATATATAAGTTTATATAGACAGAGTTTATTTATATATGTATAAACTTTATCTATATGCTTTATAAAAGTATAAAGAACCCTGGAACACTAAAGATATAAAAATAAACTATGTAAAGTGTATATACCTTATTTAAAAAATATACAATATATTTATATGAAGTTTATATATTAATACATAAACTCCAACTTTAGGAGCACAAAAATCCAGGAAAGGTAGCATTTAGCATTCCACCCTGTCTTTATATTTTGTATGAAATTTATATATGTATAGTTTACTTTATAAACTTTAAATATGTATAAAACTTTATACAGATAAACTTTATATATATATAATTTTATGCATACATATACACACACGTATATAAGTTCTGACAAACCTACCCTGCCAGTGTCCCAGACATTCATAGAAATGTGATTTCTATGTGAAATCAAACTAAGAACCCAAATACACGTGATGTATAGCTTCCTTTTTCCTGAGTATTCTATTCTTTTGCTCTTTTCATACAAACCCTATCAACTTCTTAAACCAGTCTTTCAGTATTCCTATATTTATATTCCCTATTTTTGTTTTCAGTCTGGTTTGAATCAGAAAGACTTGAATCACAAAGAAACCATGTGGTTATCAGGCTGGACAAAGGAAAGGCATTGGTTAAAGAGCTGTAACACTCAGGAAACTGTAAGCATGGAGGAAATGCCAAATTTTGGGAGGAGGGAGGCAATCCATACACTCAGGAGTCCTAACATGCAGTACAGAAGTTCATTTCATCTCTATTACTAACTCTCCACCCTTCAAAGAAAAGTGAACAAAAGCGTAGAAAATATAAAAGGAAACTTTCTTCTCACAGGGGACGTCAGAATGTGTGTTGTATTGCTTTTGTTTTCCTTTATCGGGCAAAGAAGCAATTAAGCAGGTGAGAGACAACCCCATGGAAACATGAAAAGTAGAGAAAATCTGTCTAAAACATCTGTTTAAAAATTCTGAAGTCAGAAGATTAGAGGTTGATAAAGAGAAATATTCTCTGCAATAGATTTAACACCTGCTCACTGAATCCCCTAATGTTCTGTGTTATGTGGTGTTCTCCAAACCATGGATAAGTCTGTCAATCAGAAAATCATTTAAATGAGGCCAAAACACCTTGTGATAAAAACAACAGTAATAAAAACTACAAGGGACCAAGGAACCCTCAAACATAGAAGATTTAAAAATAAAGAAGAAGCACAGATTTTCATTTATGGCTTTTGCAGTCCTGACTTGGGTATTCCTTGTTTTGCTAATTTATTTTCAACAGAAAACACAGATTTTATTTTTCCACTGAGACTCTTCTTTTTCTCTTTCTCTCTTAAATTTTTTACCAGGATTTATTCCAAGGTTTATAAACAGAAACTATAACAATAGTATATTCTTCATGTCACGATCATTTTTTACTTTCTGTCTGTGAATTTGGTGTGCTGGCTCACTGTGTAATTATTATTTCAAACAAAGTAGAGCAGTAAAACGTTCAGCTTTCAAAATTCATTTATATTTAAAAATTGTTCATTGTATGAGTTTTAAAGACAACTTACAATATAAATTAAAATTCACAGAGTTTAATAGTTCTTTTTTTGATAAATTGTTTATAAAATACCATTTAAGTTCATCTCTCAGTTTTACTTATTTATATTTTCCATTTTAGCATAAAAGAGAATTTACTTTTTTCTAACTGCTGCTTTTGAGAATAATAAATATGACGTTATTTTTAAATATTTTTCTAACATTGTAACTGCTTTGACTGTTTTAACTCTATTCAAATATTGTTGTTTTCAGATACTGTTGGTAAATGGTATCCACGTAACAATATAAAAACAGAACATCTGTCCTATCACCCCCTGAAAATTTAATAAAATTAAACTTTGAGTTTCATATTTGATTCTGTAAATAGCTTTATCAATTTTCTTATTAAAATCGTATATATACATTTAACGAAATTATAAATTGATAGTATTCATGGTTTATGCTTCAAATATGAAAAAGCAATAACAGAAAACAGCAAAAAAGCTTACATTTGAGCATAACTTATTTCATGTTGTCTTAGTTGTTTTAGTTGTTGAGACTATAAAAGATTGTTGTCTTATATTTTCGAATTTTAAGTGTCAATTTCTAAAAAAGTTTCCAAGATTCTGGAAATGGTAGTTAATAATGCCTTTCTGACATAACATAGCAGAAGGAATTATATTCTCATAACTAGTCGTGTGCTTCAGTGGCATAAATGTTGTGATGAGTCAACTGCTCAGTGATTCAACACACACTGGACTCGATATCAGAATCATTGCGTTCTTGTCACAGCTCTGCCATTTGATTTCTCTGAATCTCATTTCATCAGCAGCAAAATGTGAAAGATTAAAGTGAACTTTGGTTTTACATCATGTCAATTTTATATGTATTTATTTCCCTCAAGTTGCTCTTTCCAGGCCATGTCCTAGCATGTGTGTTCAAAATGAGCCCACAGATAATACTCAGAGAGCCATATTAGTCTACTAAATCATGGAGGACTCAGACTCTCAGTATATCAAAAACTTGGGGGGTGGGGTTGATAAACAATCAAGCATAGAAGAAACTTTACTGGCCTATACCTGCAGTTAGTTGATGGTAGCTGACAATTCTGCCATACTCCTGGGTAACATCCCAGATTAAGTTTAAGAGCACACTGCATTGCTACCTGACTTCCTTCTGCTCAGCTCTGTCCTCTCTCCACCCTGATTAATACTTTAGAAAACTTGCTAGGGCCTACTTCCTGCCTCAATGCTGTCAACTTCCCAAAATATCATTTATCTAGTTTTGATGTAAAAGGGTTTCTCATGTAGTTAATACGAAATACCTGGATTGTGTGTTCTCTTATTGACCTTTCTATTCATTGCTTTTTCAATTGGTAGTGAATTAATCAAAACTATGGCATGCCAGTTTGCTCCTGTATGTGTGCCTTTCCTAACACAAGAAAATCTCATGAAGTGTCCGATGCTATTATGGGAAAGATGGTGGGCATTGGGAGACCTTTTGTCACCACCTTTGTTTTGCTTCTTTAAAAACCTGAAGTGGAAAAATGGAAGACCAGCAACTGCCACCTGTTGGTTTCTCTGTGAGATTAGGACTGTGGCAGTGGCTTAAGTTCTAGTTACATCCTTAATTAGATTATAAAGTAAAATATAATGATATAATTTATTGCATATGTATATATATTCTTCTTGACTTTTAGGATATCTCTAATCTTTATATAAATCTTTCAAAGTAGGTATTATTAAGTCAGTTGAAGCTCAGTAAAAGTGATGTAAATAGGCCATGGTTGCAAAGCTAATTAGTGGCAAAGCTGGCATTACAACCCATTTTTTCTTGTCTATAAATGTGTGTTGTTTCCTACTACCTATCACTAATTTCAAGAAGAGAAAATCTTAACTAAAGTAGTCCTTCCGGAGGCAGACCCTTTAAGGATCACTCCAACAAGCAGAGCCATGATGTTGACTGCACTCTTGGAATCACATGAAGCTATTCCACTACACTTTCAGCAACGAGCCCAACCAGAGCCCTGCTGTCTGCTTGCTAATATCTTACCCTTGAGGTCCTGTTTTCCTTCCTAGAAAAAGAATGGGTACCAGCAGGTGCCCTTCTACTGACAGCTATACAACACAGTTCAAGTCATTTCATCTGTCTGGACGTAAGGGTTCTCATGTTCATGATGCAAAGAATGAAGTAAATAATCAGTATGATTGCTTTCTCTCCTATATATTGGTCGTATTTCTCTTCAGAGCACTGTGAAGGGATCAAAGAATTTTATTTGAGTGCCTCCTCACGTCTCTCTCATCCTATGTCTTTGCTTCTTTTAGGGTGTCTTCTCTAGGTTTAGGATCTATTCAATATATTTTCTTTTATGATCAATTACAACCAATGTCAGGATATAAAATAGTATTTGAGTTGGTATGGCAAAGTTGTTGAGGAAATTGTAAATACTGAAGAAGGGACTGTTTGCATAGCCAGAAATAGTATTTTAAAATTCACTTTTTATGTAATTTAACTTACAACAGACTTGTCTCTTGTTCAGACTAAATTAGAGGTTTGGAGCAGAGGGAGAGATTACAAAACCAAGATTTCATAAAATAACAGAGTATATTAGGAAATAAAATGTTCACAAATTATTTTTCAAAGAGGAATTATTACCTGGCCAAGCTTGAGAGCATTTATAAAACTAGCAACCACTTTTGGCAATTTGACAACTCAATTCTGGGTTTTTCTTCAGAAATTTCAACAAATGTGGTGCAGTGGAGTGAAACACAGTCCAGTGTAGTAGAATTTAGGGTTTGGAATCCATTAGAAATATTCTCCAGATGAAGAATTCAGGGCTTATTTTAGGGACTGCTGTAACAAATTACCGCAAACTGGGTTGCTTATAACAAGAGAAAATTATTCTCTCACAGTTCTGGATGCCATAAGTTCCCAATCGAGACATCAGCAAGGCCAAACTTCCCCTGAAGGCTTTAGGGGGGACTCCTTCCTTTCTTTTTCTAGCCTTTGGTGGCACCAAATATTCCTTATCTGGTAGCTGCATAACTCCAATGTCTGTCTCTGCCTTCATATGGACTTTTCCTCCTTCTGTGTGTCTCTTCTCTTTTAAGAACACATTAGATTTAAGGCCCATATGGATAATCCAGGATGATTGAATTTTGATATTCTTAATTTATTTACATCTACAAAGATCCTTTTCTGAATAAGGTCACATTGACAGGTTCTGAAGTTTAGTACATGAATATATATTTTTTTAGGTCCACTGTGTTAGTTTTCTTGGGATGTACAACAAACTGGGTGGCTTAAACAATAGAAATGTATTCTCTCAAAATGCTGGATACTAGAAATTAGAGATCAAGATATTGGCAGGGTTGATTTCTTCTGAGACCTCTCTCCTTGGCTTATAGATGGCTGTCTTCTCCCTGTGTCTTCACATAATATTCCTTTGATAACTGTGTGTTTCTAAATTTCCTCTTCTTACAAGGATACCAATCATATTGGATTAAGGTCTACCCTAATGACCTTATATTATTTACTCACCTCTGTAAAATCCCTATGTTCTTAAGAACTTCACATTCTGAGGTACTGGGTTTTATAACTTCAACATAAAAATTTGTTGGAGACACAGGTCAACCCCTAATAGCAACCATTCAACCAAATACAGAGCCTAACTGAAAATCCTGACTCCCTTATTTTATACTTAAATGACTTATCATACATTTTATGAAGATCTGGATGAGGATAAGCTAAGAATGACAACATATACTTCAGAGGAAATTTGTGAGGATGGAGTAAGAGATTCACAATATGTACAATCTCCATGAAAAGAGAGAATCTGTTGGACCTCAAAGCTGGTTTCATGCATGGGGTATTGTAGATGATCAACCAATATTTGTTGAAGAATCGATGAGAGATGAATCTAACAAAAATTTGGTGCTTAATAAGTAAAAAGAAGTTGCAGGGTATAGTCCAAGATTATTTTTTTTGTATTTACCCCCTGACTGAGTAGTTGGGAGCTTCATAACATAGGGAAAAATACCTCATGTGGCAAGAAGCATAAGGTATGAATGACACACCCCAAAATGTCTCTTTAGGTATTTAATCAACTAGAGATCCTTTTTGAATAAGTGCACTCTTCTCCTGTGTTACAAATTATCTTAAGATGGTTCAACCAATAATTCATTTGTGTGTATGTCAAAAGTTTTACAAAATGAATGCAAAGATGGGTTCAACTTTGTTGGACATGGAAACAAAGTAGGAAAGGAAAGGCACTAAGAATGAGTATGTTATCTGATTTTCCTTCATTTCTTTCACTCTGCCATTGTTAGGAATACTTGATTGATTTTCTTTCTCTAAAGAATCTATAGAAGTTATCTCCAGAATCTCATTCAGGATTTGTTGAGAAACTATCAAAATATCGTCTAATGTTCTTCCTGTAGCATATGTAGGATGAATAAAGTCATAAATACTGGCACTTCCTATAAAGGAGAGAAATATTATTATTAAAGTAATGGGCTCACAAAGCTTAACTTACACATGTGGAAAAATAATTGCAGGATGATATATTTTGGGAGGAATAAACCAAGACAGGCCTATCTGGTTTTCATTTTGAGCTAAATGCCAGGCTCTGGATAACAGTTGGTTTTATTGATTTATTTGGATAGACACATTTCTAAGTATATAGAAAATCTTTCTTTATATACCTGGCTAGATAGGATAATTAATGTCATCAAGCAGAACTTACAAGACATTCTGAAATCATTTCTTAATTCATTTACAATTATGTAATAAACAAAAATAACCTGTTATAGATGAAACATGTCATAGAAAAATAGAATATTTTACTTTCACAAATGTGCCTTTGTAACAAAGACATATAGGTAATGTAATTTCACTCTAAGGATGTATAGCATGGAAACTCTGATTCAGAGTTTAACTGATTTTCCTTTGAAGACATTCCTAGGTTATAAAAATATGGGAGTTTGGTAGTAGACAGACATTCTCTTCAACTAGACTTTTGAGAACCTCTGCATGTATTCTCATGCAGAAAAAGCTGCAAGCAAGAAGTCTGCAAGACAAAAGTACCTCCAGGTACTTTTCCTCTTTCCTCTTTGAGCAGGGAGAATGAAATTTAGGACTTCTGCAGAACAGACTGAACAGTGACATCTCAGCAATGATTATAGTTACTTCATATTCCAAAATCACAGGGTAACAGTAGGGTGAGCCCACTGCTGCCCTGGTTCATAGGCAATTTTCCAACTGGTTATACTTAACTCCACTTTGTGTAGCCAGTTCATTTCCCTTTCATGCATTTATTAAAATGAAAGTTTTTCTGCCTGCCCCCAACACACACACACTTACGAGCCTTGTCAAGTATAGATCATTCATAGCTAAGAATAAAATGAAAGACCTAGAATTGAAAATCTCTTCTCTGTTCCCTGGTTCTCTGGATAGAAAACTCTACTTTCATCTCACACTTTAAGAACTATACTCCTTCCTTTCCAGTTTAAGTGGTCACTTCACTTCTCCCACCATCCTTATTTCAAGTCTAATATAAATTTTGGCAAACTCTATAATCTTGCTTTTGAATCTTTCTGCCCCTGGAAACTCTGGTCATCAGCTTTTTAGCAACAGTGTGGCATTGGACAGAGCAAAACAATAGCCCTCAGCAGTGTTAAGAAAGCAAAGGAGAAAGGGCACATGTAGAGTGTACAGTTTAATCTGTACACAGATAAAAGCAGCCAGAGCATATTTTTCCAAATCAATCACATCCTCAGCGTCAGAGTTTTTCTCATACTATTTTCATTCATTTTTTTAAACAACCACTTAACATTATTTAAGTGACTAAATATCACTTTCCAGATGCCAGGGGAAGAATCAAAAGA
This sequence comes from Daubentonia madagascariensis, assembly GCA_023783475.1. NCBI lineage: Eukaryota > Metazoa > Chordata > Mammalia > Primates > Daubentoniidae > Daubentonia > Daubentonia madagascariensis. Next base: position 12,622,603 of record JAKFHU010001684.1, on the reverse strand, counting down.
AGTAAAAGAAATGATCTCTCACTAAAGGAAATAAATAAGTCAACATGCTTAAAAGGCAGCAGGGAATAATTCCTAAGAAGATTATTTAGTAAATGTGTAATAGTTTAAAAACTGTTTTTCTCTGTGTGTGTGTGTGTGTGTAAATGTTTTTAAAATGTAAAGTAAGAAATTGGTGAAAAGCCATGAGATACTTAACTTAAAAGCAGCCTTATCAGGAGAACTTCTCCAAAAATTAAATCTAAGTAGGTCTCGCATCATGAATCTTTATTTTAATTCATTGTTCCCTTTACTGTGCTTCCCACTTTATAAATACTATTTACATCTCTCTGGTCTTCCTTCTGTATTTGATAAACTCTTAAGGTCAGGATTTTGCTTTGTTCACAAGTAGTCATCTAGAGTCCAGCAAAATGCTTGTTGCAAATAATGTTTAAATGATTAATTAAACTAACAAAGATATGGAGCTTCTAAAATTTTACAGAATTTCCTCCATCATTTATGCTTTTTATACTTGAATTAAAGGTTCAGAAAACTCTTTCTTAAAATCTTATAGTATTTATGAGAGTAGGAAAAAAGTTACAGATATAGCTGAAAATATATTAAATATATCTTATGTAATAGTTGGAGCTGAAAAGCCATTGTTTTGGGGAGAATTGATTTGTGCATTCATTCATTTATTAAGTGCTCACAAATGTGCAAGGATCCATGTTACATTCTGGATACAGAGACAAACTCTTGCCATAAAATGTCCCATAATTAATAGGGAAGATTGGCATTTAAACAAACAATTCCAGCACAACTTTGTCACTCTGTTGTATGAGCAAGAATAAGGGGAAGACTCTCAGGATGAGATAGAAATGTTTTCACAGGGATGACCTTTAATTTTGATCGTTAATGTCGAGCAACTGTTGTACTTGTGGGAAGAAAGAGAAAGCACTCACTAGAAAGAGAAAGAGGAAAAGGGCATAGCATGCTCAGGAATACCAAGCAGTTTGCTGCAGCAGTCATGGAATGTCAGGGTAGGTGGGGACCAAAGGGGACAAAGAAGAGAAAATGTCTGCTCCTCGATTATATTGAAGGTGTTGATCTACTGTTTTCTGTCTTCACCAAGATTATAATAAATAGACATGAATTGAGTGGAAACAAGTGGAGTTTGGATTAAAATTTTAAGAGAAATTTTAGACTTTCCATCATTGATAGTCTTAAAGAGCAGAACAGAGCATAAAAATAACCTGTTGCTATAGTCTGTATTAGCTTAATAGTAGATAAATACAATAGATGCTATTTTGGTTTTTACCTTCCTAATATAATATATTATGAGAAGATAATTGTTTTTGCAGTTTAACATGTGAAACTCAAAGTTTGGTACTAGACCTCTGGAAATGTCAATTTTGAAAACCCGAATGCTTATTACAAATGTTTTTTGACCATTCACATTTATGAATAAGTTTATAATTTACTGACTGGAGCCCAGAGATAAAGCTTTCTTTGGAACTTTTATAAATATTTGTATTTCATTTGTCATTTTTTACATAGTAAGTAAAATCCCTGAAATTTCAAAGACAGGCACAGTTGTTTCAATAATGCTCTAAAAATGAAATGCCTCTATTTTTAAACTTTATACTGATTTCTAGATAATGAATCATTCATATCCACTGACCATACATTTTTGAACTTTTGAATAGATAAGGATCACCACAAAGGTAAATTACAAATTACCAATTTACTACATTGGAGAAAAAGGTTGAGAGCTGAAAGGAAGATATAATATTCAATAACTCAAGGCTAGGCCCTAACTTGCTAGAAATAAGTGGAAGCAATGAGGAGGGGTAATGAGCCTCCCAGGTATGCACTATAGACTCACATTCCAAATGCTGCAAGCTGGAGCCAGAGCCATGGTCTATAGGAGGTATCTTAGTCTGTTCGAGCTGTTATAACAAAGTGTCATAAACCATAGAATGGATGGCTTATAAACTATAGAAATTTATTTCTCACAGTTCTAGAGGCTTGGAAGACCAAGATCATGGTGCTGGCAGATTTGGGTCTGGTGAGGGCTTGCTTCCTTATTGATAAATGGTCTAGCTGTGTCTTCACATGGCAGAAGGTCCAAGGCAGCTCTTTGAGCCTTGTTTTGGAAGGGTACAAATGCCATTCATGAGGGCTCCACCCTCATACCTTAATCACCTCCCAAAGACACCATCTCTTAATACCATCACATTGGTGATTAGGTTTCAATATATGAATTTTGGTGGGACACAAAGATTCAGATCACAGCAAAAGGTGGCAACCCCTTCAATTTCAGTGAGATTAAATATATCTTATGTAATGTGCTCATGTTCTGTCTTCTCCACAGGGGAATATTAATTATCATAGTCTCAATTATTATATTATTCTGCACTCAGATCAGACATACATCTTGCATGGGAGATGATTCTTCTAGGGGGAGATCCCAGGGGACCTTCCCCTTCTTCCTCATGCACATCCTTGCTATCTACCTACCTAAATTACTCCCTCATATCCCTCAATCTTTCAAAGCCAATTTTCTCAAGACATTCTTTTTTTCTTTAACATACATAGGATGAAAGTTGTTAAGATTACTGTCTTTGAGGATACTCCCAAGTGATATAAAAGAAATTGAAAATTAGTGTTTTGCTCAATGACATTCACTTGGGCCCACATAGCGAGTGGGTTGCCCTGGTCTTGTACTTCCAGTGCTGGCTCCATCTTTACTCAAATGTTCATTCTTTCTTAAAAGTATACATTTTGTTTATTAACATTTCCCATTCAACTTTCTCTGTAGTTTGGCCACTCTAATATTCCCTTTATTGCTTGTATTGCTTGTATTTCCTTCTTTTCTTCACTAGATGTTGCCTAACAGCTCACAAATATGAGCTCTTATTTCCCCTAGGAGTTACATGTCTATATAAACACACACAGGCACACGAGCACACATCTCCCTTTCCACAGATACTATCCTCCTCATATTTCTCAATTCCTCCAAGACAAATTTCTCAAAAGACACTCGCTGTCTCCCTTTCTTTACCATCCATGAGCTTGTTAGTCCTTACCTCGGTTACACTGATACTTGTGTTCAAAGGAAAGCAGTGATTCACAAACTGAAATTCAATCCGCTCCATGTCTTTGTAGCATTTGACTAACTTCACCTCAAATTCACTCTCTTCCTTATACATTTTTTTTTGGGCTCATGTAGTACTGTCCTCATAGACTCCTGACTACTGGTGGAGAACCATCTCCTAGGATACCTGTCCTTCATGCTCTTAAGAGAAGGCAGAATACAAACACGGTTTTATCTCTGTTAGGTTTCTCTTAACTCTCCTCCTCCTTTCAGGGACAATGCCTAAGTGAGGCTTATGGTCATATTATAAATGTTTCTGAGCACAATATTACCTAAACAACACCATAATGAGATTAATTATTGTAGGTTCTACATTCTTGCTCAGTTTTTCTGAGGACTGAGCTTCGTGTCCAAAGAGCCCCATCAATAGTAATTTGAAAGATAAGATTCTGTAGCTCCATATGCCTCTACTATGCAAAGTCTGCTCTAGGTCATCTAAATCCTCATCTATGTGTTTGTTAAAAGAGAAGACGCTGTGCACTTTAGTTTATTTGCTCTGAGCTGAGGCACATGGAAGAGGAATTTTTATAACATTTTCTCACATGTTTAAAACAAATTCCTGTTATTGAAACTTGATTTGAAGGAGCTTCTTTCCAACTGCCAATCTAGAAATATGAGTTTTACAATGGTATCACTCCACTAATTTGTTATTACAGAGAAACCAGTTAACTAGAGCATATTCTTCATCACGGCTCAAACCACCGTGCAGGCAGAGTTGTACAAGTGGCTAGCACAATGAAGATATGTTATTTTGTTATTGCTACTAACTCCCTGTGGAAGATGAGGTTTTATTGGAAAATGCAGTGAGATATTTGTTACAAGTGCAACACGAAAAAAATATTCCACAGACATTAAAAAGAGCCATACCACTCTTTTCTTTGATTCTTTAATGTCTCAAAATAGTACTGATTAAATAAATAAAACTGATTTCACTTTTTATTATACAAATAAATAGTACCTTTTTAAAGATTTATTTTTAGAGCAGTTTTAGTTTCATAGCGCCATTGAGAAGGTATAGAGATTGCCCCCACATATGCATAGCCTCCCCTATTAACACCCTCACCAGAGTGGTGCATTTACTACAACTGACGAACCTACATGGACACATCATTATCTTCCAGAACCCATACTTTACCTTTTGGTTCACTTTTTGTGTTGTGTATTCTATGGGATTGGACAAATATATAATGACATATGTCCACCATGATAGTATTATACACAGTATTTTCACTACCCTAAAAATTTTCTATGCTTTGATTATTCATTTCTCCCTCCCCTGTAACCCCTGGAAACCACTGGTCTTTTGCTATCTTCATAGTTTTGTCTTTTTCAGAATGTCATATACAGTCACCCCTCTGTATACACTGGGGATTGGGTCTAGCACCCACCATGTATACCAAAATCAGGACACACTCAAACATTACACAATATTGTATTTTAAATCTGCATTTGGTTGAAAAAATCTGTATATAAGTGAACTGTGTACTTCAAACTCATGTTGTTCAAGGGTCAACTGTAGTTGGAATCATACTGTAAGTAACCTTTTCAGATTGACTTATTTCACTTAGTAATATGCACTTAAGTTTCTGCCATATCTTTTGATGGCCTTATAGTTCATTTATTTTTAGCACTGAGTAATATTCCATTGTTTGGATGTATCAGAGTTTATTTATCCACTTGCTTACTGAAAGACATTTTGGCTGCTTCCAAATTTGGCAATTATGAACAAAGCTCCTATAAACATCCATGTGCAGACTTTTGGGTGGATGTATGTTTTCAACTTCTGGATTATATGGTAAGAGCATTTTTAGTTCTGTAAAAAGAAGCCAAACTATTTTCCAAGTGTCTGTACCAATTTGCATTACCAACAGCAATACATGAGGATTACTGCTGCTCCACATCCTTGTCAGCATTTGGTACTGTCAATTTTCTGTGCTTGGTCCATTCTAATAGATGTGTGTGAGTATATCAGTGTTTTAATTTGAGTTTCCCTGATGACATATCATTAGAGTATATTTTCATATACTTATTTGCCATCTGTATGTCTTCTTTTGTGAGGTGTCTGTGGGTCATTGGCCCATTTTTTAAATAAAATTTTCTTATTGTTTAATTTTAAGAGTTCATTGTATATTTTGGATAACAGTCCTTTATCAGATAAGTATTTTTCAAATATTTTATTCCAGTCTGTGTTTTATTTATTTTTTTGATACTGTCTTTCTCAGAGCAGAAATGTTAATTTTAATGAAGCCTTGCTTATCAATTCTTTGTTTCATGAATTGTGCCTTTGGTATCATATCTACAATGGCATCACAAAACCCAAAGTTATCTACATTTTGTCTTATGTTATCTTCTAGGAGTTTTATTGTTTTGCATATTATATTCAGGCTTGTGATCCATTTTGAGTTATTTTTTGTTAAGAGTGTTAAGGCCTGTGTCTAGATTATTTTTTTTGTTACATGGGACTCTCCAGTTGTTCCAGCATCATTTTTCAGAAAGAATATCTTTGTTCCATTGTGTCACCTTTGCTACTTTGTCAAAGATCATTCATGTGGGTGTATTTCTGGATTCTCTGTTATGTTCAGGTGATCTGTCTATTCTTTCACCAAAATCACACTGTCTTGATTACTGTAGCTTTATTGTATATAGCATAAGTAAGTTTTGAAGTTGAGTAGTGTGAGTCTGCCAACTTTGTTTTTTCCAATATTGTGTTGGCTTTTCTGGGTCTTTTGGTTTTCCATCTAAATTTTAGGTCAGTAACCACAAAAGAATTCACTGGGATTTTTACTGGAATTACATTGATTCTATAGATAAAACTAGGAAGAACTAATATCTTAACAATATTGAGTCTTCCTATCCATGAACATGAAATATCTCTTCATTTACTTAGCCCTTTACACGAACATTTTTAATCTAATCTGTACTATTATTAAGTCTTTAGAACATTTCCTATTTTTGTAGGTTTGTCCTTACATTTTCTGGGTGTTCTAAACAAAAAGTAGACAGGGTTAAAACTGCTACTATGATATTTTAAAATAAAAATGCTACCAAGAACTAGTTCTTCTTTTCATTGGAATACATACATTTTAGGGGAAAAATGTCGTTCTACATATATTTATTTATTTTTTTAAATAAGTTAGTATCGCCATGGATGTTCCTGTTTTTCAATTAGAATAATTAAAAATCTTCAGTACTGTCTCAAGGAGAAAATTGTTTTCTTTTGAGACTAAGAATTAAAAAAAAATTTCTCATATTACTTGGGTACCATACCTTTTATACAACATACATAACAATATAAGACTAGATTATATTTGCTTATTACTTCAATATTTGCTTCTTTCTATATGAAGACATGGTGTAAAAATGATTAGATGCTTTTTAAATCCATGTAATTAGGGAATGCTATTATCTTTTTAGGCTAAATAAGAACAACTTAGGGCACTTTGCCTAAAGTGATACTTAAAACATATTCTCGTTAAGAGGCTTGATTTAAGTAAGGTGTTCAAGGGCATAGTGTAAATTATCTGTTCATCCTTCCCTTTTTATGCACTCCGATTTTGATGTGATTAACTTGTCTTCACATGTTTCCTGCTGCCATTCGTAGGATTATCTCAATGTTAAAACACCTTAGTCAAAAAACATATCTATGATTCAAGTTAGTAAATAGTGATAATTGTTCACATTGCAGCTTATATTTTATTAAAAGGAATTTCATCTAGTGGTATGGCTGTTTAGCTACATGAAAAATATTTACTGAGAAATGCTATATTGTTGTCAAATACTCTCAGCATTCTTTGGTGAATAATATATATCCATTCTAGTTTATTCATTTGTAAAAAACATAGTACTTGAAGACATTTAAATGTCCATGGTCATTATTTGCTACTAATTAATTTGATCCAATATTGGCTTCATTTACTAATACCTATTTCTAGTTAAAAGACATAGTTGCAATAACTGTTCCTTAAATAATTTAACTTCTAGAGAATTTAAGTGTTATATGAAAGTTAAAAAGAACAGCTACGTTTGTTCCATTTTGGGTAGCAGCAGAATTGAAAGACAGAGAGTGGTCAATCTTCAGATGAGTCATAAGAAGAATTTCACACAGGCACTGTGTACTCCATATGTGACCCAATTGTCTCAACCCACTGATGTAACTAAAGCCAAAGGTGATAAAACGCATATTGAAAAGAAAATAGTAGATAGTAAATATTGATGTTTGAAGACAAAAATTAATTTTCTTAACTCAGTGCATATATTAATGCCCTGAAATTTGTGAAGGCAATGTTCTCTGTATATCTCGGGAGGGGGATGTTACATAGTTTCGTCCTTGTTTTACCTTACCAAAATCTATATTTTTGACACAAAAGCCATTTATTTGCTCTTTCAATGCTAAAATAATAATATGACATTCATGGTAGTCCAGTTGAAGACAATTTTATCTATCCTTTTCTTTCTTTTTTTTTTAGTTTTTTTCTTGTTTTTATTTTTTATACATTTATAACAAACAGTAAGAAAGTTTTTCATGTTTTGAGAAAAACAATTTTTAAAGGTCATGAAACAATTGTAGGTCGTCTCATTGACTTTTAAGATTGTTTTGCATGGTTTCAGCTTACATGGTCATTTTTATAGTACCATACTACTGTACTAAGCAGGGACTGCTTGTTACCAATTCATCTCAAATTGGGCAGAAAAGTAGGCAAAAAGATAAAGAAATAGATGGAATAAATTTTAAAAATAACCAAGTGATAAATTTTAAACCAACCATATCAATAATTTCATTAAATATAAGAATTCTAAATATCTCAATTAAAAGACAGGTATCAATTAAAAAACAGATAGCAAGTCATTTTGGACTAAAAAAGCAAGGCCCAATTATAAGCTTTTTTAAAGAAACACACTGTGTGTATAAAATGTATGTAGAGTATGGGAAGAGGATACAAAAATATATGCCATGAAAACACTAATCAAGAGGAAGCTGGAGTGGCTATACAATATCAGACACAGCAGATTTCAGAACAAGAAATATTACCAAAGATAAAAAGAGACATTATATACTGATAAAAGAGTTGATTCACCAAAAAGACAAAATGATCATAAATGTGTATGCTCCTAGCATGTATTTCAAGATACAGAAAGCAGAAACTAATAGTTTGCAACTTCAAAAATACTCTCTTAGGAATACATACAGCAAGTAAACAAAATATTAGTATGGCTATAGAAGACCTAAATGACGGTATTACCCAACGTGAACAAATTGACATTTCTAGAACATTCTATCAAACACATATTGTTTTAAAGTATGTATCAAACAAAAATAAAATTAAAAAAAAAGAAAATTCAAGACACAGTGGAAAGTTTTAAGAATAGGCTAGACCAAGCAGAAGAAAAAATTTCAGAGCTTGAAGATAATTCTTTCAAATTAACCCAGTCAGTCAAAAATAAAGAAAAAAGAATCAAGAGGAATAAACACAGTCTATGAGAAATACGGGATTATGTAAAATGGCCAAACATAAGAATCATAGGCATCCCTGAGGGGGAAGAAAAAAAGGCAAAAGGCCTGGAGAACCTAGTTGAGGGAAAAATTGAGGAAAACTTCCCTGGTTTTGCTAGAGATATGGACATTCAGATACAAGAAGCTCAGTGAACACCTGGGAGATTCATTGCAAAAAGGGCATCATCAAAGCACATAGTCATCATACTGGCCAAAGTCAACATGAAAGAGGAACTCGTATGGGCTGTGAGGTGAAAACTCCATGTGCCTTCTTATCTAACCCATGGATTATTTAGACGTGTGTGTTTAATATCCAAATTTTGGGAGGTTTACTAGATATTTTTCTGTTATCTATCCTTTTCTTTCTTATTCACTACCTAGTATATATCTTTCTCCTTTACCTTCACCGTTAAAATGCCACACAACAGAAAAGGGTGGATGAGTCAGAAAGAAATTGTCAACATGCCATTTCAAGACTATGAAGCTGCAATAGTTGCTTGTTAGGATAAAACTGGAGGCAAAAATAAGATATAAAGATACTATTGTACCAGCTAGTAGAAGGCATATGAGAACAGAGGCTCCATTGTCAGTTTATAGCATTGAAGCGGGAGTGAGGAGTAATAAGAGCTGGCAATTTTGACCTCAGTACTTTTTCTGGCAAGAAGATACTAACTCCAAGGGACTTGAAGACTCAGTTCCTAGGCAAGCATAAATGTATTGTGAATAATTGAACTAGCAACACTTTTTAAATAATTTTAGATGTGCCAAGCAACTTTCTGTGTGTAGCTAGGCTCCCCATATTTTATTTATAATTATAAACTAATAATTACAATTATAATTTATTGAAGAAAACTTAAGTAGGGGGCAGTTTTCCACCCCAATAAAGTGATCATGATGGCCTTTCTGCCCCAAATTCCCTATTCCACTTTGATCTGTCTGGTGAGTTAGCCTCATTCTTTAATCCTACTCTTTGCACTTTTTTTGATGGTGAAAACTGAAAATTCTCACAGTGTTCATGCCTTTTGATTTAATGTGAATAGAACACCTTTTATATCATCTATTATAGCATGTATCACAATGAAGTGAAATTATATGGTTAAATAACTGACTACCATATTTGAAGGTGAGCTTTTTAAGAAGTGGGTCAACATTTTATTTTTTCTACTTCTTAAAAATCAACACAACATTTGTTCAGTTAGTCAATTGTTGAATTGCCAAATGAATGTTGAATATTAAATGGATATTAAAAATAGGTGATAATATACTTTCTACTAAGGGGATAAAATTAATCTAAAAATTAATCTACTTCTCTACTGGAATAATGATATTTACACATAAAAAATCATAATGGTAATTTCAGAAATAGACTGCCTGTTTTCAAATGTAAAATAACAGTGGTGGTAAGTTACTAATTATTTTAACTAACTGAAATAGTTTAAGATATGAATTATAATTGCTTTATAGTGTATCTTTATTGCATACTTTTAATCAGGTGATTGCAACCTAAGGCAATGAGTATGTAATTAACTTTTCATTTATTTGATTCTCGAGAGATACCTCAACTCGCTGTATATCAACCAAAAAAAAAATTTTTGTCCTATTTAATTATTACATAAATATTAAGTTTAATTCCCTATTCCTATCCATCATGTAACTGCATGGAGAAACTGGAATTGCTGTCATAAATTTCTTCATCAAACTCAAAGTTAATTTTATTTGCTATTTTCTCACAAAATAATATATCATTAGATTCAACAATAGCAGTAAATATACTAGTCTTTTGTATTGAGGATCAATGTCTCAAGAGGCAATGATGTTAGGCAATAATTTGCCTTTATATTTAGTATTATATTATTAAATAATTCAAGATATTAACCTGCATGCAAGTGTACCATATATGCAAATGAGTCATATCTCTTTTCTATGTGCCATTTTATTTTTCTGAGAAATCATTAAAAACTATAATAAAACCTATGATCTTATTTCAAAATAAGAATACAATAAACTGCAGGTATCATAAGTATGAAACCGGATGGTCAGTAAGGTGGGAAAACAAGTGGAGTAAGGCTGCATATAAAATCAAGGACAACAAAGTGATAGTTTGAGTTAACTTTACAATGAGAAGCAATTCAGTGCTACAGAATTTACAATCTCATCAAAGAGTTCCCAGTTTTCCAGATATTAAAACAACCATCCTGCAGAAGGAAAATATTATTTGAAATTCTGATGGGATGGAGTAAGAAACTTCCATTTCTGTTGGCTTAGAAGCATCACTCTTTATAAACTAGAACAGTGAGTAAATCCAAATTTCATGAATCTAATGGAAAAAATTAAGGAAAAACTAATTTCAATCCAGTTTGAGGACAAAAATGAAGTATAAAAAAGCCACACAATTGTTATCTTAAGTTAATAAAGACGTAAATAAGGGGAAGGAAAATGTACTTCCGGTAGACTAACATCAATTAACACTAAATATAAAATTATATTGCACACATATTTGTGTACATGTATTATATGTGTATGCATATATGTATGTGTGTGTATACACATATAGTCATGTGCTGCATAATAATGTTTCAGTCAACTATGGACCGCATATATGATGGTGGTCCCAGAAGATTATAATGGAGCTCAAAAATTCCTATCACTTAGTGACATCATAGCTGTCCTAAAATCATTCTGTCGCAATGCATTACTCACGTGTTTGTGGTAATACTGGTGTAAACAAACTTACTGTACTGCCAGTGGTATAAAAGTACAGCACATACAATTATGTACAATACATAATACTTGATAATGATAAATAATTATGTTACTGGGTTTATGTATTTACTATACCATACTTTTTACCGTTTTGAGTGTACTACTTCTACTTGTATAAAAAAGTTAAGTATAAAACAGCCTCAGGCAGGTCCTTAAGGAGATATTCCGGAAAACAGTATTGTTACCATAGGAGATGACAGCTCCATGCGTGTTATTGCCACTGAAGACTTTCAAGTGGGACAAGATGTGGAAGTGGAAGACAGTAATATTGATGATACTGACCCTGTGTAGGCCTAGGATAATGTGTGCATTTGTGTTTATCACAAAAAAAGTTTAAAAAGTAAAAAAAAAATTAAAAATAGAAAAAGGCTTATAGAAAAAGAATGTAAAGACAAAATATTTTTGTATAGCTGTGCAACATGTGTTTTAAGCTAAGTGTTATCATTAAAGAGTCAAAAAGTTTTAAAAATTTAAAAGTTTATACAGCATAAAAGATACAATAAGCTAGGGTTAATTTATTACTGAAGAAATAAAATATTTTTTATAAAATTATTATAGCTTATGTGTACTGTGTTTATAAAGTCTACAGTAGTATACACTAATGTCCTAGGCTTTCACATCCATTCACTGACTCACCCAGAGCAACTTCTATTCTTGCCAGCTCAATTTATTGTAAGTGCCTATACAGGTGTTTCATTTTTATACTGTATTTTTACTGTACCTTTTCTGTGTTTAGATATGCCTAGATACACAAATAATTAACATTGTGTTACAATTCCCTACAGTATTCAGTAAAGTAACATGCTGCACATGTTTGTTGCCTAGGAGCAATAGGCCATATCATATAGCCTAGGTGTTTACTAGGCTATAACTATGTTCCCCAATCCCTGGGCTGCAGACCAGTACAGTCCATGGCCTGTAGGGACTGGGCCACAGAGCTCTACCGCACACCCCTGCCTGCTGCCCCAGTCCATGGAAAAATTGTCTTCCATGAAACTGGTCCCTGGTGCCAAAAAACCAAAAAGGTTGGGGACTGCTGGGCTATAAAATCTAGGTTTGTTTGTGTAATTACACTCTATGATGTTTGCATAGTGACGAAATCACCTGAGGATGCATTTCTCAGAATGTATCTTTGTCTTTAAGTGATACAAAACTATATATATATATGATTATGTGGTTCACTTATTAGATAGAATTCTATATATATGTGAAGATTTCGATGCTTGTCAAGTTTTCATACAAAGTGATTTAACTTAAATACCTTTGCATACCTGACAATATATATTATATATATAATATATAAAAATGCCAAAAGTGAAATATTAGATACACACTTTAGTATGGTACTTGGTATATAGCCCTAAGGTAAGATGGCTTCCCAGCCTCATTTTCAGTTTTATTTTTCCAGTTCATGATCTAGTTATGTTATTTTTTTCTGGATTTCCTTAACTGAAAGATTGTTCACATCTTTTGTATAATTCCCTACAATTCTGTCAAAAAAATCCACGTAGTTTAAATTTTTTTGTGTGTTTTCAAATGAGTTTGTTTTCACACTTATGATACCTCCTATTTAATTTTTATTTTGATATTTCAGCTAATTTTCAAAGATCACGCTTTATCCTTGTAGATTTTCTCTGTTTCTATTAGAACCTTTCTCAATGCTTGTTATATATTTGTAATCAATTATATTTAAATTAATAAAAAAATGATTTAATTGAAATAATATCTAAAAAGAAGACGTAGTATCTCTCAAGGGGATGAAATATGTTACAGTAGGGAGTGAAGTGTGTCAAGATAGGAAGTGCAGGAAGTTGGGTATTAATAAATAATCCATTAACTAAAGGTTCAAGTTGAATATAGTAACTTTACTAGGGTTTTGTATGAGTTGTACTTGAAGAGGTTAGAAAAGAGTGATTTTAGGTTAGTGAACAGGGAGCTTCAATTTTCAAAATGATAGATGAAATAACACACATTTCTTCAAAATTTTCTATTTCAGGGCATACTCCATATATCTTAATTTTCCCTAATATACCTGAGGCTCAAAGTGGAACACATTATAATCACATGTCCTTAAATGTGATTGTTACAGGCATTTTGTGATTCATGGAAGGATGATGTATAGCTATGGAAATGATGGTGAGGGGTTGGTATTTGAAAAATATATTCTTCATTATTACAATGAAGGAAGAACAAATGTCTGAAGAAATGTTCTGGTAATATGGAAGTTTTTGGCATTGATATTCAATTAGAGAATCACTTATTAGATAGAATTTTACATATATGTGAAGATTTCAATGGCTTTCAAGTTTTCTTACAAAGTGATTTATCTTAAATACCTTTGCATAACTGACAGTACCAACTAAGTGCACACTTCTGGTGCTGGGCCCTATAGGACTTGTTCTTTGTTCTGTATGATCTCCCACCCTGCACCTTCTCTTCACATCATCCAAGGAGTTGGAACAGTGGTTGCTTGGAGTATTCCTATTCATGAATGTTTAGCAATAACCTAACTGAAATAGAAGAGACTGTGAATCACATAAATATGTGACACAAAATTCAAACTAAATGAACAGCCCACTTAACTTCAGCAGTAGCTTTTCTAATACCACATAGAAGTAGAGAAAGTGTGACAGAGGGAAAATCAGAATGTGAAAAACAGTCCTTAATGGATGGCAATTATCTTACTCTTGCAAATTTTACAAAAGTATATGACCATGAGAGTACATTGCTGTAACTCCTCTCTGTGCCTAGAAAGGGGCCCGACTAAATGAAGAACTTGTAAGTGAAAGCTTCATTAGCTCCATAGTAAATATACCTGTGAGCAGCAGCTGGCAGTAGCTATCCTGTGAAGCAAACGGGTGGAAAAGCACCAAAGAAAAAGACAACTGCAAGAAACAAGGCCGGGTTTAAGGGCACTGAGCATGAGTATCACGACTCAGGCATTTTAATTTGTGATCCTCTGCAAAATTGCTTGGGTGACTGTGACACCTGAATTACTAGGAACCACTTAACTTTACAGATATTTATCAAGTGCCTATTATGTTCAATGCCCTGGTTATTTTCCCTCAATCTATAGCAGTTTAGAATAATGATATTACATGTTACAGATATTATAAGAACAAGTAACAATGTTATGAGAACCATAAAATATAAATTAGGTGTAACAGAATTGATATAATGGAACAAATTATTTTATCCATTTGAGGGAATCAATATTCAAGTAGTATATAAGGTTTTCAAGAGGAGTCTTGAAAGTTAGCAGATTTAAGAGAAAAAAACCCCAATGACGATAAGAGAAATCAGAATGAATAAATTTGTTTTGGAAGGCAAAATTCACAAGGATACAGCCTAGCATGCAAGCTCTTTGACAATCTCTGAGCAAATGTTCCTTAACTCCTTCCATTTTCCCCACACACCTGTGAACCAGCCAAATTAGTACCTCCCAAATGTGTGACTCACCCTCCGACTCCTTTTGTCTTTCACCTGCAGTTGTGTGTACCAGGAATGCCCCTTTCCAAATGCCTAAGTCTAGTTATCTTCCATTAGTTCTCAAGTTCCACCTCAGTGTTGTTCTCCTGTAAACTCCTTCTGCCTTGTCTATAGCATAATGATTTACTCTTTCCTTTGTGTTTTCATAGCACTTTGCATATCACATTTCATGATGGTGATTTTGTGTCTGACTGTTTATTCAACTGAAGTCTTCGAGGTTTAGGATAATGATTAATTTGTTTTTGTAGGCCCTTGTTGTGCTTAGCACAGCATATTGCATTTAGGGCTACTCACATAAACATTTGAAAATGAATGAAGAGAATTTAAAAATATGCAATGGCATTTTCAATATCTCTTAAGGACCTTCTTTCATTGCTGTTGTATTTCTGAGAAAAATTGCAGTTCAATTCATTCTATTTTACATTGTATCTTAGTTAAAAAATACAAACTTACTAAAAAAAAACAAAGAAGCAAAGCATTAAAAAATATATATATGTATACACACATATGTAAATATATGTATATATGGCCTAAAGAAAATATGTATAGAGAATACATTCCTTCTAAACTAAGAGATTACAAATATATAAATCTGTTGAAATTACTAAATACTACATATTCTCTGCTTCATTCATATTTATTGATTGCATCTTAGTAACATTATAAAATTAATAGAAAAGTAACAGTGAGTTTTAGTATACTCTACCTAAATATGCACGGTGATTGCTTTCCTTTCTACAATCTATAATGACTTAAAGTGGTAAAAATTGATTGCAGGGTTATGGTCACCTGATTAAGTGATGCATTGCTAAGTTCTAAAGAAGGCTAATAAAACAAACTCTATTGAAAGCTACCCTCCCCAAAAAGAGAAAACCTTCAATTTTACAGGATTCAACAACTCTTTGACAAAAGCATTAATGCAAAAACCGTTAATAAACTGAGTTCAAAGTTGAAACTACAATTTAAGTATTAGCTGTAGTGCACAGAGTTCCTCCTCCTAAAACTTGGAAAATATATAACATACTTTTTTCAAGTTATGCAAGAAACAATAGAATATTATTTAATGGTCAGAAGAAAAGACATTCAGATATTCAAGACACTGTTGTTGATTTCTTAATGCAGTTACATTATTTTTTCTTTTTAATTCAAATTTAATTTTAAAACTTTATATTATAGATAATGTAGCATAAGGTACATTATAATTGAATCTGTAGGATCCCATAAGCATTAGTGTTACTTATTTCAAGTGTAAATTCTTAGAGCTTTAATCAAAATGTCCACAGACACTTGCTTCTATTTACTGGTAAGAAGCAACATTAACGTTATTTTTTTTAAAGGAGGTTTTATTTATTTATTTATTTTTATTTCAGAATATTACAGGGGTACAAATGCTTTGGTCACATAAATTGCCTTTGCACTGCCTGAGTCAAAGCTACAAGCATGCCCATCCCCCAGACAGCACCCACCGCAGCCATTAGCTGTGAATTTACCCATCCCCTCCTCCCCCCCGACCTGCCTGATCCCCAATAAATATTACTTCCATATTTGCAGATAAGTATTGATCGATTAATACCAATTTAATGGTGAGTGTAGGTGGTGTTTATTTTTCCATTCTTGTGATACTTCACTTAAAAGAATGGTCTCCAGTTCCAGGTTAATACAAGAGGTATTAGTTCACCATTTTTCATGGCTGAGTAGTACTCCATGGTATACATATATCATATTTTATTAATCCACTTATGTACTGATGGACACTTGAGTAGTTTCCATATCTTTGCAATTGTGAATTGTGCTGCTATTAACATTGGATACAAATGTCTTTTTTAATAGAATATCTTTTTTTTCCTTTGGGTAAATACCCAGTAGTGGGATTGCAGGATCAAATGGTAGTTCTACCTTTAATTCTTTGAGGTATCTCCATATTACTTTCCATAGAGATTATACTAATTTGCAGTCCCACCAAGAGTGTATGAGTGTTCCTGTCTCTTGGCATCCACGTCAACCTTTGTTGGTTTGGGACTTTTTGATAAAAGCCATTCTCACTGGAGCTAAGTGACATTTCATTATGGTTTTGATTTGCATTTCCCTGATGATTAAAGATGTTCAGCATTTTTTTTTCATACGTTTGTTGGCCATTAGTCCATCTTCAACTCCCAATGTATAACAGACTTAAACCTAATGCATGAAACTATAAGAATTCTAGAAGAAAATGTTGGAAAAACTCTTATAGACATAGGCCTAGGCACAGAATTTATGAAGAAGACCCCAAAGGCAGTCACAGCAACAACAAAAATAAATAAACAGTACCTGATCAAATTATAAAGCTTCTGTACAGCCAAGGAAAGAATCATTAGAGCGAACAGACAACTTACAGAATGGGAGAAAATATTTGCAGGCTGTACATCTGATAAAGGGCTGATAATTAGAATCTATAAAGAACTCAGGCAAATCAACAAGAAAAAATCAAACAACCCCATTAGAAAGTGGGGTTTATAAAGTGCAACATTAACTTTATAAACAAGTTCTGTCCATTCATTGATCTTGCCACATTTTGGACCTTTGCGACTTTATTACTAAACTTTCCCCAATTATTTCTGTATGCAACTTGGAGATGTCATGTCAGTTAGTCTCAATCTTTTTATTATAGATTTGCTTTCCACCTAAGTTAACTGTTTTGCTTCCACAGCTTCTAGTCCCCAAAGAAGAAAATGTCAGTCCTCTGACGGCCGTAATTACCCACCTCCACCTACTAAGAGCTGTAGCTTTCCCAGAGTACTACCTGGGCCCCCACTGTCCCAGGGCAAGGGAATGGAATAGTCCTGTTCTCAACTCTTGCCATCAGCACCCAAATAAACTATGCTTGTGCTTTTTGTTCCAAGTGTACTTACCTTAGATTCACAAGTTCGCCTATTAAACCAGCTACCATAACTCAAGCCTCTGTAATGAGGCTCAAAAAATGCCTCAGATCAAAACTGGCAAAAATAACGTCTCCCTCACTGTTTGTCTCCATTATCTTTCCTCTCAGACTCATGGAAACACACACACACATGCACATACACATACACACGCATGCACTTACACACATGCACACACACATGCAAATAGATAAAAACTTAAACACCTAAGAACATTTTTTAAAATCTTATTTTCTTCTTTTTT
The DNA here is from genome assembly GCA_023783475.1 of Daubentonia madagascariensis. Classification (NCBI taxonomy): domain Eukaryota; kingdom Metazoa; phylum Chordata; class Mammalia; order Primates; family Daubentoniidae; genus Daubentonia; species Daubentonia madagascariensis. Next base: position 12,604,568 of record JAKFHU010001684.1, on the reverse strand, counting down.
CAATCCAAACAAAGGTCAATTCAGCAAACTGCTGGACACTGAATACAACTAAATACATTATATTCCTCATGTTGTACGCTGGGCACCAAAAAGCAAATACTTATTATAATTTGTACACATTGTTTTTGTTTATAACAGTTTTTGATTTTACATAAATTAGCAAAAAACAGTTATAAGTAAATGGGTAGGTCCAAGAGGCAAGAAATTCAGCCTCATATTTTATGACAACTACCTCATAGAATTTGTTAAAGGATTGAATGAGTTAATATTCATGAAGTATCTATAATAGTGTCTGGCCACAGTGTCACATATGTTATAGACACAGCAATAGTCTGATTTATGTTGATAGAAATGTGCCTGGAGAGAAATAGATAAAATAAAAGTAGAAAAGGAAAACTACATTTTCCAGCCTTATTTCTCTTTCTATTCTTCAGTATCATTCCTCCTGTCTAAGGATTTTGTGATTGCTTCCATCAGACTCCCTGCTATGGTTCAGATCCAGGCTTATAATGGCTGCACCATGACAATATTTGGAATATTGTTATGCAGCTACTGTTCCTTGTCTTCTTATTCCAACTTTGTTATTTTGCCTCTGGAACTTTTCATAATTCTATTCCTAGATAGCAAATGTAATCAGTTTTTCCCCCCAAAAAAAGACATTGACTTCAAGGAGGTAATCTGAGTTATATGCAAATATTTCTAAGTAAATTTAAACTTAAAAAACTTAAAAAGTGTAATTTTCACAGCACTTGCACCACTTGATGATGTTACCAGCAATGTTTGAGAGTTACAGTTGTTCTGCATTCTCTATAGGGACAGCTTGATTTCATACTTTTAATTTTTGATTTTCATTTTTCAAATCACACTATTATATGGTATTTATCATTGCTGAATTTGGAGCAGATTAAAACCTCCAAGTATAAACTTGAACAAAAGCAAAGTCTAGAATAACTGCAGGGTATTCTTATATTGAATAATATTTGCTAATAAACAGTATAATTTCTCCCAATACTTCTTTTGAATATATTGCCCCATGATGTGAAAATAATAATAAATCATATTTTGTTCTTTTTCTTCATGAAATGATTTTCACATATGAAAACTTACTGATTTTTTATTTCAACACAAATTCACTGTTCAGGTTTGATGAGTAGAATGCTGTATGATAGAATATTGGCATATACATGTACTAATATTATGCCAAAAACTCATTTACTCATATTTAGGAACATTGAAGAAATTAAAACTGAACATTTACATGATGAGTACTCATAAATATTTTAGTTATAATTGCAATAATTTCTAAAGGACATATATACTGGGAAGTGCTATTAATTACAGATTTTTAAAAAAGATAATCATAATGATTTGTGTCAATCAGATCCAAAGTAGTAAAGGATATGTCACAGGATGTAAGTGAGGGGATGAATCTTTGAACATAACACAAATATAAACCAAATATTGAAAAAGACTTGGGCAGTGTACAGGCAATATATATAACCAAAGTATTGTACCCCCATAATATTCTGAAATTAAAAAAAGAGAAAAAAAATTTAAAAATGAAGGAAAAAAATGAAAATGAGATTGGAAACTGAAAGTTATTTAATTAACTCAAATAGTTGAAAAGGTCTTGCATATGTTACATAGTTTATCTCAATTGACTTGTAAAGCTTTCTGGAATTCTCTAATGAAAATTCTAATTTCTGCAAAACATATCCTGATATAATATATTGTTTTGTAAATATAAATATAATTTAAATACAAACACATACACAATACAAATATGAATAATATACTTGCAATGTATTCATATTTTCTCCCACAGGAAGTTATGCTAAAACGAGTCATGAGGAAACCAAATCATTCTCTCCTCGAGCTTAAGAATGAAACAACACTTGTATCACATGCACAGACTCATGATATAGTGGATTTCAACAAGCCACCTGCAAACTTGCACTTAGAGTCATCCAAGTTACCTAAAGATGTATAGTTGGTGTGAATAGTTTCAAGTTATCTCCAACATGACATGTTTAACAGGTCCCAAAAGCTTAATATACTTGTTACCCGAACTGTTTTGTTTATTTCGAAAATAATGATTTAGTCCTCTGAATCAAAAAGGAATTCCTTCAATTTGATTTCAAGAGGTTTTGTGATTTTTGTGAGCTAGACTAGACAATAGCATTGAGAAGAACAACACAGAAGTCTGTCCATATGCCCTTGTATGCGTGAAGAGAAAATTTATCTGTACTAGTTATAGTTATGACAAGCCAAGGTTTCCTAAGGCAATTATTTCACTTGTAAAGGGACAAGAGAAAAAGGAGAGTAATTATAGTGTACTGTGATATAGTCTATTAAACAAGCTACTATATCAGTAGTGATGAAAATAGCCAGCATCGTATTTGTAGTCAAATGGCATAGAGGAATGTATTGGTAAACTTTTCTTCCCAAATACTCATTGGCAGTTTTCCTTGTTGTTTTCCTAGTCAATTTACGTCCCTTGCTAGTCATTCAACTTGATATATGAGATTACATTATTTCATACACTGCTAATATAGACGAGTAGCATAAAGGTATAGTTTCCTTTGTGCCCATAAAAAATATTAGAAGGGTGATATATTTCCTTTTATTATTTCTAAAAAAACAATCTCATGTCATTCTGGAATAAAACAAAATAAAATTAAAATAGTGTTTTAATACTGAGTGGCTATGATTAATTCATGAATTTCCAAAGTAAAATTTTTATTAAAATATAAATATATACACAAGTCTCTTTTTTCCCCCACTTGGGAAAAAGGTTAGGCCAACAATATATAATCACATTGAAAATATTTAGACTTCTTCTCCCTGGCAACCATTTTTTCCATTTCCTACAGATGCTGGGTCAAATTCTTTTGCTGTGTGAAAAGAATATCAGTTTATGTATAACTTGGACATTTGTGAAAATTGCAGAAAAGCCTCAACTTATAACATATGCTTAGGTTTTCTACAGAATATAATGTGCAAATCATAAAAAATGAAACTGAAATCCAGAGTATTTTAATATGACTATAATTAAAATGATTTAGATTGTGATATTGTGCAGCTTAAATGTATTCAGTTTACAAATGGTCAGGGAAGGCTATATATATTTTTGAGAGCTACTTAATAGTTAAAAAGCAGTCAGTTGTAGAAGTTTTGATTATAAGGCCAGTTAAAGGACAAGAACAACTGCTACAATGTTAAAATCAATAAAAGCATTCTTACATTTTATGTAGAGAGTTTTATTTTTTGTTATAATTTTCACAGACATCCACACCATTCCAATCGTCATTATATTAAGTAACTTCGTGTTTCCTATTTCTTTGGTAGAATGTCTTTAAAATTACCTGGGTCTTGTGTTGGGTGTATAAAGGTGAATAGATTAAATAAAAATCTGTTGACTCAAATACTTTAAACATTTAGAACATACTTATATTTCTTGATCTTTTATTTTCCTAAAAACATTATTTTTACATAAGCTTTCAAATTAACAGTATGAAGATTTTCATTATTTTCCTTTTTTATGTCTCTACACCTCCAGTTAGATTCACTTATTCATTCTGAATATAGTATTAATCACTTTTTTCTTCTCTATTATCGATAAGGCTATTCAGAGATTGGTTTGTTTTAGTGTTCTTCAAAGATCTAACTTTGAACATTGATGACTTATTTGTAATATTCTTCTATTTCATTTGTCTTTGCCATTATTTTTACTAATTTCCCTTCCTCTGTATAATTAGAATTGCTTACATGGTGGTTTTAAACTTTTTATGATAGAAATGTCTTTTTATAAATTGGCATTTGAGGTTTTACATTTCCCTCTAAGTACCTATTGACCTGTAACCCACAAATAAATCATGTAAAAGCCATTCTCAGAGGATGTGGAAAGATACACTTATACACTGTCGGTGGGACTGCAAAATAGTACAACCTCTACGGAAAGTAGTATGGAGATGCCTCAGAGAACTAAAAGTAGACCTGCCATTTGATCCAGCAATCCCACTACTAGGTATTTACCCAAAGGAAAAAAAGACATTTCATTAAAAAGACACTTGCACTCGAACGTTTACAACAGCACAATTCACAATCGCAAAGATGTGGAATCAACCCAAATACCCATCAATACATGAGTGGATTAATCAAATGTGGTATAGGTATACCATGGAGCGCTACACAGCCAAAAAAAAAAGGTGATCTAGTATCTTTTACAACAACCTGGATGGAACTAGAGGCCATTCTTCTTAGTGAAGTATCGCAAGAATGTAAAAACAAACACCACATGTACTCAATACTAAATTGGAACTCATCGATTAACACTTAAATGCACATATGGAAGTATAACTCAAGGGAAATCAAGTCGGTGGGGGGGGAAGAAGGGTTGGGTAAATTCACACCTAACTGGTACAATGCACACTATCTGGGTGAAGGGCACACTGATAACTTTGACTCAAACTATACAAAAACAAATTATGTAAACAAAACCTGTGTATCCCTGTAAAATTCTGAAATTTAAAAATATATATAAATAATATAGCATTTTATCACTGCTTAGTTCTAAAAGTGTTCTAATTTTCATCATTATTTCAGCTATACTCATGAGTATTTAAATTGTGATTCTTTTGTTTTTAACGTATTAGAAGAATGGAATTTGCTAAAATCTATTTTGTGAGTAATTTGTAGTTCATTACATTAAAGCTAGAGATTATTGTATGCATTATATAATTTATTAAAGTTACTTAAAAATAACTTTATAGTCTTGTACATGATCATTTTTGGTAAATATTTTATACATGCATAAGGGTCAAAGGTATTTTATATTTTGGTTATATATGTGTGTGTATATATAAAATTTGTATGTATCTGTTAACTTAAAGTTAAATTTTATGTATGTTTACAAATTTTACTAAATTTGTTGATCCAGTCTTTTATATACTTAACAGTTTTTTTTTAAAGAATCTACTAGATCAATCAACTAAGGAAGATCAAAAGTCTCTCACTACAATTTTGTATTTGGACATGTCATATTTTAATTCTATTACTTTTTTCATATATTTCAATATATGTTATATGATTCATTTGAGGATATATTACTTTATAATTATCTAGTGAAATTATATAGTTTGAATTATGTATCTACAGAGTATATTTTTCCTCAAAGTCTATTTTGTCTAATATTTTATTTATCTCTTGTTGCATTAAAAAATCACCCAGTATATAAAAGACTGGATTCTCTCGTTAATAGAAAGTTATATGTTCCAGTATTTGTAGGTGTGTTTTCATGATACATCACTTTACATATCACTAAAAACAGAATACTAGACAGCCTTAAAAAAGGAAGAAGTTCTGTCATTGGCACCTGAATGGATACATCTAGAGGACATAAAAAAATCAGGGTCAGAAAGACAATGACTGCATGATCTCACTTATATGTGGAATCTAAAAAAGGCAAACTCGTAGAAACAAAGAATAGAATGGTATTTGCCAGAGTCTGGGTTGAGGGGATGTGTAGCAACATTGTTCAAAGGATACAAAGCGTCAGTTGGTAAGGATGAATAAGTTCTGGAGACCTATTATACAGCAAGATGACTATAGTTAATAATAATGTATTGTATACTTAAAACTTTCTGAGAGTAGATCATAATTGTTCTCACCATAAAAAGTTATACACAGGTGAGGTGATGGATATGTTAATTAGTTTGATTTAGCCATTTCACAATGTATGCGTATTTCAAGGCATCACATTGCACACCATAAATATATACAATTTTTATTTTTCAATTATGTCTTAATAAAAATAACTATACTTAAATGTTTTAGAAATAAAAATAAAAACAAATTATAGCATTGTTTAAAAAAATCAAAAATATTTCAATGTACCACATGAGGAGCTACATTACATAACTCTGAGTAGTGGTTGAGGTGGGTAAAAATCCCTCAACCAACACTGATTTGCATAAGGGCGTAAATGTCTTGAACTCTTTGCTTGAATGTGAGATCAACTCTACGGTATAATTCATGCTTCACAGCACCACATAAGATCAGTCTGAAGCAAGAGAAGCTGGAACCATGTTTTTGCTTATCTTGTTTTCTTCTTGCCTTATCCTGTTTTTCTTAATCATTTTCTCTTGAGAGCATTCCCTCAATAAATCACATGCACCAGAATCTGTCTCAGGATCCTTTTCAGGACCCCTAACTTAAGATATTAAGTGATTCCAAATTCATGATTCTAGTATGTTTATTCCATTACTCTTCATGAAAAGAAATAAACCTTAGGTAGCAGAGAGAATGTTATTGATCAAGGCTTTTTAAAAACTGTGATTTTTTTCACAATGTGGTATGGAGTATTCTTAACCCATAATGGGGTGGGGAAAGTAGCGAAAATTTGCTAAACAATAGTAAGTATCAAGCTATTAAAATTTCTTAAGATAGTCTTAAAGAGGACAGGTTGCATAATATCTGTAATAAGGTGGAGGAATTAATGGAAATAAACTGACAATATTAGAAAACACAGACTATTGCACATCTAAACATTCAAGGCCTTGGGAGACTTCATAACAACTAGAACTCCTTTATATGATGTCTCTAGTCAGCTTGCTAAGGGTAAACTGATCAGAATAGGCTCTTTGCTAGCCAACAGGTAATCATCAGCTCACTATAATTTATAAACCAAGACTCACTATTCTTGAATGGTCTTCAGGATATTCTTACTCTTCTTTCTATTCAAACTGAAATTTTACCTTTGTTCTTGGATAATGACTGTTTTCCCCTTATCCTTCTTTTGTTATTAATTCTCCTCAGTTTGCAAACGGTTGAATTATTTTTAAAATAAGCTTCTTATGTAACAAAAGCCCTGAGTGAAACTTGAGTATAAACACATGCATATTATTGAAATAAAGAAATCTAAACGCAATTTTTAATTAGCTACAGACTTTAATGAGCATGTGAAAATAATCTTAGTGGGAAGCAAATTTTTACCAAAGTGTGTATTGAAACATCATGAGTGGCTATCAATTTTATAGGACAGAAGTTATTCGGGGGGAAGAAGGTCTCAAAATTCTGTCTCTGAAAACTATAACATCAAATTAAAAAAAAAAGTGAGAAAGAGAGAAAAGAGAGAGAGAGAGAAGGAAAGACAGGAAAAGAGAGACTGAAACAAGGGAGAATAGAAGGGAGGAAGGGAGGAAGTGGACTCTAGTCATTCCCTAAGTGTGCTGAAATGTATGGCTGTTAACTACTATGAAAGGAAATGAATACAACACCTTAGAGAAACTTAGAGAAAATTTTAATGTGTTGAATTAGTACGTCTTTATATCTTGATAATCAAGATTATGAGGTGATGATCTTTTTTTAACACCAAGAGAAAAGCGAACCACATTATTATCCACTGTTCAATTCTCTTTATTTTCCTTTATTCATAAAGAAAAAATATATCATGAGACTAATATTACCAAACATGTGAGATAGTGGAATAAATGTATCATATTTTAGCAACAAAATTATTGGTAAAATTCGCTATAAATAATGATTCTATTCTCATATATATTAAAGTAATCATAAGGTATGCACTTATTTTTAATTGAAGTTGCCAAGAGTCAATGAGACATTATAACTTCAGTATTCCAATATTAGTAGAGATTTAACTTACTAAAAATATTTATCCCTGGTAACACTGGTTATATTTATTACTTTCCTAGAAAAACAAAACAAGAAAATAAAATAAATTTTGGTTTAACTTCTAATTATGGAGGTTACTATACAGTTTTACATTTTACAAAAGTATTGAATTAAAAACCTTTTGTAGTCTCTGAATTCATGAATATTTAGCATCCGTACAAGGGCTAATGTCACAAAAGAATTAATAATAAGGATTCTTAGAAGGGAAAATAAATAAATGTTAAACGAGCTTCCTTTATATCAATTTCCTTTTATTTTCTTCCTCTATCAGAGGTACCAACATTGTAATTAAAATAGGTTTTGTAGGTCATATAATTTCTGCATACAGAAGTGTAACACTCCACCGAAATGTTGTTACTAATTCTTAATGTATTTTCTAATATAAAGTTACCTCAGGGAAATTTCATGTCAGTTGACAAAATATTCAAGAACAAAGTACAGCTTATGGCTGAATCTATATAGGCTAATTGTACCCTATAATGCAATCTTTGAATTATGTTTTCCTGATGAAGTCATCAAGATCATTTCAGTTTCACTTTATCTTAATTTGAATTATAGATTCTGCATATATGATGCCTATTATCATTATTTCCTGCCAGCTGAGGCAAAAATATGATTTTCCATTGTAAAGATCTTCTATTTTACTTCCCAGAATGGATAGTAACAGTGAATATGTGAATTATAATTGAAAAAATGAAAATGGGTTATTATGTAATATAGCAAAAACAAAATAAATAGTAATATTTTCTGAGGATCAGAATACTCACTACATTGTGCAGAAATACAGATATAAAAGTGAGCATTGGATTGATGTAACTAAAAATGGCAGAGTAAGGAACTCTAGCACTCTGTCTCTTCACCAAAACAACTAACAAGTGAGCAAAAACTCTGGGAATCAACTTTTGCCAACTCTGGAATCCAGTCAAAAAACGACAACAACCAACAGAACTCTAAAGGAAGGAAGAAGATGATGCAGTATAATTAGAGCTCTGGGGGTTTTTAAAATGCCTGCCTACTATCTCGTTCTCCTCAGATGGGCAGCAGCTATGAAGACAGCAGTCTGCACTCCTGGCACAGGTTGTGACTGTCTGAGTCAGCATATCAGATCGGATTCTCAAAGAATTATGGTTAGTGCTTCTACCTGTCTGGCAGCTCTATTAAGGAATGGTTCAAGGGCTTACCTTTGTTTCATCCAACTTGAAACATTCACAGGCTTTTGGGGGGTTTCTAGTGAAAGCATTCAAAGACTAAAATATTGCCTGTAGCAGCCTGGGATAAGGGAGTAAGAGATAACTTTAGGAAAAACAACAGACAGATCAAAACTCCTGAGAAGAAAAGGTTAGAAAAGGAGATCCATTGGGGGGAAAAAAAGGCTTGTAAAAGCTGCCATGTATACCAGGGAATACCAGAAAGCCACATTCATGCCCAGGGCTGGAAGCATGCTCAGAAATGCCAGAGAAGATCTCAAGTTTTACCTCTGGTTAGCCTTCCCCATGCAAGCCATAAGTGAAGGCTAAGGTAGAGTTATAATGATATAACTAAGCAGCAAAGAATCGCTCTGAATTACTCTCCCAATATGCAAAGATTGGGAGAGTATTGCATTTTTCTTTTCTTGTCTTGGATCTAGGTATTTATAGAAACATTTTCAAAACAATAGGTAACTGTTAAGCCAAAGAACAGACTTCAGTGGTCACATATGACAAAATATAGACTTAGCAAGACAGCTCAGAAGGACACTAAACAAAAAACAACAACCCACAACAAACAGCAATAATGATCTCCTGAGGGGATGGATAATCTGATTTCCAGAGTGTTTACATTATAATACTTAAAATTTCCAAAGCATGTAAAGAAACAAGAAAGTATGATGTATTCATAGGGAATGAAAGAAATTAATAGAAACTTTCAGGGAAGAAGAGCAGGCAGTGGGCTTACTAAAACAAAAAACAAAACAAAAAAAAAAACTTGATATAGTCTGGATGTTTATGTACTCCCCAAATTCACATACTGAAATCTGATCACAAATGTTAGGGGTCAATGGAAGATGATTAGGTCATGAGAATGGAACCCTGAGGAAGGGGAATAGTGCCCCAGGGAGCTGCCTTGTCTCTTTCACCATGTGAGCAGACAGAAGGCGCTATTCTACACACCAGGAAATGAGCTCTCACCAGACACTGAGTCTCCCAACTTCCAGAACTGTAAAATATATGTTTCTGCTGCTTATAAGCCACCCAAATTAAGGTATTTTGTTATAGCAGGCTGAAAAAACTAAGATAACACTAAATCAACCATCTTAAATATACTAAAAGAGTTAACAAAACCATAGATAAAGGACGTTATCCAGTCTGAGGGTGAAAAGTGACAAGAATGAAGAACGACACGTACAGGCTCAGAGGCCTGTGGCCACCATCCAACATAACAATACGTGTATAATGGACGTCTCAGAGGGAGAGGAGAGAAATAAAGGGGCAGAAATCACATTTGAAAAAGAATGACCAAAAACTCCCAAAATTTGGTGAAAGACACGAAGCTGTACATGCAAGAAACTCAACAAATTCCAAGCACTATAAGGTTAATGGTACCTAGATTAAGAAACATTTTGATTGAAATTGTCAAAATCCAAAGATAGAGAATCAGCAGCAGAGAAGTGACTCATCAAGTACAATGGCTCCTTGAAAAGATTAATAGCTCATTCCTTAACAGAAACCATGGAGACCAGAGGTCGGTGGGATGAAATGTTATGGTGCGTGCATAGACCATGGCTATAGGATGAAGTCTTTTCCTTGAAATAAAATGAATTATTTGTTAAACATTAATAAAATAAAATAAAATGCTGAAAAGAAAAAAAAATAAAGAACTGTCCACCAAGATTCTTACATCTGGCAAAACTACAATTCAAAAATAAAAGAGAAATTAAGCCTTTCCTAAGTAAACAAAAATTGAGGATGTTCATCACTAATAGACTTGCCCCATAGAAATGCTAAAGACAGTCGTTCAGGTTGAAATGAAAGGACCCTCAATAATAACCTGAAGCCATATGAAGAAATAAAAACAACGATAATGGTAGCTACATAGGTACACATAAAAGAAAGCAAATATTATTGCATATTTTTTTGTAATCCTATGGTTACTAACACTTTAACTGTATGGCAGTCAAGTTTGAATCAGTACCAAATTAATGTCAACATTATACAAAAATTCTCCTTTACAGTTTTACCTTTTATGTTGTTATTGTCACAAATTATATCTTTATACATTGTATGGCCATTATCATAGGTTTCAATTATTGGTTTATATATTTGTCTTTTAAGACATATAGAACAAAAAGAAGATTTACAATGCGTTAATTAAACAACAGTCTTTTAAACAACCAATGAGTAAAAGAAGAAATCACAAGTGAAATTATGGAATACCCTGAGTAGAAATGAAAATAGAAATACAACATACCAAAACATATGGACTGTCTCAGAAACATTGCTCAGAGGGAAATTCAGAGCTTTGAAAGCCTATATTAAAAAAGAATTAAGATCAAATGAACAACCTAACTTTCCACTTTTAGGAAATAGAAAAATAATGTCAAGACAAACCCAAAGATAGCAAAAGAAAGGGAATAACAAGAGTTAAAGTTCAAATAAAAGAAATACAGAATATAAAAAACATTAAAGAGAATCAATTAAACTAAAAATTGATTCTTTGCAAATATCAACAAACTTGGCAAATATTTAGCTAAACTGAAAAGGAAAAAAGGAAAAGAATCAAATTACCAACATCAGAAGTTAAAGTGGGGCCATTACTACAGAGCTGAGAATACTATGAAAAGCTGAATGCCAACAAAATAAATAAGTCATACGAAGTTGAAAATTTCTGGAAACATAATCTATCTAAAACTGAATCAAGAATAAATAGAAAATTCGAGCAGACGTGTAACAAGTAAATTGAACCAGTAATCACAAGCTGCTCAATTAAGAAAAGTCCAGAACCAGATGGCTTCACAGCTGAATTCTAACAATCATTTAAAGGAATTATATCAAACCTTCTCAAACTCTTCCAAAAATATAGAAGAGGAAGGAACACTTTCTAACGGTCTCTGAGGCAATCATTGCTCTTATAACAAAGGTGTTATACTACTAACATCTTTGTTAGTAGTACACTACTACTCAGTGTTAAAAGAAGAACTGACCATTGACATAACCTGGATGAATCCCAAAAGAATTATTCTAAGTGAAACAAAGCCAATCCTCAAGCTACATATTGTATGGTGCCACTTATATATCATTCTTGGAATGACAAAATTATAGATGAAGAACAGATTAGTGGTTGTCAGTTGTTAAGGGGGGGGAGAGATGGGAGAGATGTGGGTGAGACTATGAAAGGGTAACTTAGGGATGTTTGTGGTGATGAAAATGTATCTTAACTATATCAGTGCCAATGCACTGGCTGTGATACTGCAGTATAATTTTGACAGGTGTTAACATTGAGTGAATTTGAGTAAAGTGTATACACAAGATCTCTGTATTATTTCTTATACCTGCATGTGATTTGTGATAGTTAATTTTATTTGTCAACTTGTATGGGTTATGGGATGCTCAGATAGCTGGTAAAACATTATTTCTGTTTGTGTCTGTGAGGGTGTTTCTGTTAGAAATTAGCTTTTTAATAAGTAAACTGAGTAAAGGTGGTCTCACCTTATGGTACCATCCAATCTATTGAAGGCTTGAATAGAACAAAAAGGCAGAGGAAGGGCAAATCTGCTCTCCACTTGAACTGGGACGTTCATCTTCTTCTACCCTTAGACACTGGCACTTCTGGTTCTTGGGCCTTTAGACTTGGACCAGGACCTATACCGTTGGTTAGCTCCCCTGGTACTCAGGGCTTTAGGTTTTGACTGAAACTATACCATTGGCTTTCCCGGTCCCTCCTGCAGATCCTGGGACTCCTCAGCATTTGTAACCACAAATCTATACATATATTATTGGTTCTCCTTATCTGGAGAACCCTGACTAATACATGAATCTACAATTATCTTAAAATAAAAGGTTTAATTTTAAATAAGGGATGTTTGTTGGTGTCTCATTAATGAAGATGTGAATAATTAATCAAAGATTGATCATGGAAATTCAATTGTCTGGCAGGAAGCTAAGATGTAACTTGTTACAGTTAGGCAAAAAGAGTTTTAGGTTTTCTGAGCAGAATACTATTTATAGCCTATTTCTCAGTTCTAGACATGACAGTTCATAGACTGTTTATTGTTCTTTTGAGTAAGAACTCTACATCACAGCCACAGTAATATACCATGAATATCTCAGGATTTTTCTAGAATAACTTGGAAGAAGTTATCAGAGTAGTTTTGCACAGAGACAGGAAAAAAGTAAAATTTCCAGGAATTTTGAGATCCTGACTGGCACTAATTCATGGTGCCCTGAAAAATCACTGTGATCCACTAAAGAAGACCTATTAAAGTTAGGTTTTAGAGAGAGCACAGACATGAATCTGTCTTTCCTCTATCTCTGGGACTATGTATTTATCTAATGGTTTATTTTCCAAACACAGAGTGTATAAAGGAAAATATACACTTGGTAATTGGCAGAATTCCTGCATCATATCCCTGACCCCAGAAATGGTAGGAAGGGACAAGTGAAAGCCCAAAGAAAAGCCCCCCTCAACAGAGATAATAAAAGCAACTCTGCGTTTATGGAAGTGATTGCAGAGTTTAGCAGTATAATGAAGTTCTTGAAAATTGAAGAATTGGTCAATATTACTAAACCCCTATTTAAATTGAATATTTTACTATTGCAAAAATCAGGTAGGTTGTGAAGAAATTCCATAGATTATCAAAACTCCTTCATTTCATGACAGAATTTTAACAAAGTGGTATATTTACTAAAGCAAATAAAGGAGAATCTGGAACCCATAATGCAGTTATCAACCTGTTTTTTATTATCAGTATTGGCAAAAAAAAAATCAAAAGTAGTTTTCATGTAGTAAGGACGACAGTATGCCTTTATATATTTGTTTCAAGGATATGTCAAGTCTTTTCTCTGTTATAACATATTCCAAAGGTATCTTGATTATTGTGATATCCCACAGAGCATCATGCAAGTCCATTTCATTGATGAGATTATGCTAATTCTTAGTGAGCAGAAAGTAGAAAACACTTTAAATGCCCTACTAAAATACATGTCTGACAGAGTCAGAGATAATCCCCAGAGATCTACAGCAGCTTGACACATTAATTAAGTTGCCAAGGCTCTGGTGTTTTGTAGTATGTTGTAATAATACTTCTAAGGTAAGAGAGAAGTTGATGAATCTTGTACTGTTTGCTGTGAAAAAAGACGTCCTTTTTGGATTTCGACGGCAATATCTATCACATTTCGAATAACCTGTAAGTCTGCAAGTTTTAAAAGATGTTTTGAGAAGGAAAAGAAGAAACATCTTCACGTGGTCTAGCTTCAGTGCTATTTATTTTACCACATGTGTTATGTGTTATAATAGACCCAATATTTTCAGGCATGTAACATGTAGCAGAAAGAGATGTTCTATGTAGCTTCTGTCGAGCACCCAAAATGCAATCCCAGTGCAAAGAACTAGCATTTTGGATTCATGTCTTGCCTGTTTCTATGAAAAGCCATTTTTATTTGCAAAGCAGCTCTCAACCTGCTACTAGGCTCTTGGAAGAACTAAATACCTGTCTAAGGGACATCAAATGGGTACCCTAAGTGGGTATTATTTCATCCATGAAACCATAACCTTAGACACAAACAACATCATTGCATTGTAGAACTGAGATGATATATATGAGACTAAGCCAAAGATTTTCCAGGAGGTATCAGTAAATTTCACAAAAAGGTAGCTAAAACACTCATGGTATCTGTTCCTATTGCCTCAGGGCCACTTCCTTATCCCAACCCTATGACGAAGGTGACAACTCCTGGTAGGCAGCCTTTCTCTTAGAGCTACCATCTCTGAATGCAGATATCAGTGGCCCTCCTGCAGCATCAGACCTGAGTATGGTTACAGTTCTTCACGAGCATTAGTCCTATGATATGGCACTATTACTTTGGTTTTTTATATTCTACTCACACTGTTGCGAACTATTAAATCCCCTTCAAAATATTAACTTTGAATGTACTGTTTCTTGCCATGATCAGACAGATAAAAAAGAGAAGTGCTGAATTTTTCCCTGTGAAACTGGGAATGATAAAATAATTTTACCACAAGTACCAGCCAGTGCAATTATGGAAGATAAGAAACATAAGTTAAAAAAAAAATTGGCTATGAAGAAAAAGTAAAATAAAATTGGGATCATTATAGATATGAATGAATACTTATACTATCCAAAAGAACATACAAATAAATTATTGGGTTTAGCAAATTTATTAAATATGAAAACAATATATGAAAATCAGTTGTGTTATGCCATCAACAAACAAAATGTAAAGGATATCATGTACCGTATCATCAAAAATATACAATAAGAATGAATCTAACAAAGATTATGTAAGATTTTCATGTATTACAATATAATATATTTTCTATCTATATTAAAGTTTAACTATATAAATGAGGGATAAACTATACTTATTAATTGTAAAGTCCAATATTGTAAAAATGCCAAATTTTCCCAAATTGATATGTAGACTAAATGCATTCCATTCAGAAATGTCAAAAGGTTTATTGTAGACCTGGAAAAACTTTCTTAAACTGTATGTGCAAATGCAAAAACCAAGAAATGCCAAGACACGCTTGGTAATGAACAAGTTATAAGACTTGCTGTACGTAATATTAAGATTTAATGTAAAGGTAAAGTAATAAAATTGTGTTATTGGTACAAATATAGTACAATAGATATAATAAAATCAATCTATATATATCCATACATTTACACACATATATACACACCCATATATACATACAAACCCCTGCTTTATAAAAAATGACAGAATGAAACTGCAAATCAGTGGAACAAAGACTATTTAATGTATGGCACTGGAGAATCTGAATAAGCACATAGAAAATAACACACATAAAAATCTATTTGAAGTGAATTGAAATCATAATTATCAACAGTTAAATAATGAAGCTTGTAGAAAAAAAATTAGCAAATTATCTTCATCGCCAAATAAGATGGAAGAGATTTCTTTAATAAGACATAAACATGAGTATACATGAAGGACTGTACTAAAATAATGAACTCTGTCCATCTAAGTCTCTATTAAGAGAAAAGTCACAAAGTAGAAGAAGGGATTTGTACCACATATAATCTCACCTAGAATATAGAATATGTTTTGGATCACTCACAATTGAGACCAGTTCTCTTGCTGAAAATAGTAGAAAATTTGGAATGTATATCCATATTTACATAGATATATGCTTTAACATATCTCAAAGATATTAAGGCAATGAAGAATTATGGGGCCAACATCAGAGAGAAGAAAACAAAAAGAAATAAAGGGAGATATGCCAAATATTTGGGGCTCATTTTCTTCCTGTAGGTTCAATGGATACATAGAAAGAAAAAGTAAATAGAAATTCTAGTTTTGAAATTCAAATACAAAACAAGAGCTAAATTAAATTCACTTAATAGATAAGGTGCCATTGAGGATAGAATTAGTGAACTGAAAAGTTTGCCAGAACAAAATTCCAAAACTTTGCACAGAGAAAAAAAAAGATTAAACATTCAGAAAAAAGTATGAGAGACACGGAATGTGCAGTGAAAATGTTCCAGTAGGAGGGGAGTGATATATGACAGAACACATACATAAAAATGTAATTTTTGGTAAAATTCCAGCAGATATAGCTATATTAACATTGGAAGGGGGTAGACTTTAAGGGAAAAGGCTATTAAGGATGCAAAGAAATCTTCATAATAATAAAATAGACAAATGGGACTTAATTAAACTAAAAAGATTCTGCACAGCAAGAGAAATAATCAATACAGTGAGCAGACAACATGCAAAACTGGAGATAATATTTGCAAAGTATACATCATGCAGGGGACTGATATCAGGAACTCAAACAACTCAACAACAACAAAAAAACAAATAACTCCATTAAAGAGTGAGAAAATGACATGAATAGACATTTTTCAAAAGAAGGCATACAAATGACCAACAAGGACATGAAAAAATGCTCAACATCACTAGTCATCAGAGAAATGAAAATTAAAACCACAATGTGATATTATATTACACCAGTCAGAAAGGCCATTATTAAAAAGTCAAACAATAACAGATGTTGGTAAGGATGCAGAGAGAAAGGAACACTTATACACTATTGGTGGGAATGTAAATTAGTACAACCTTTATGGAAAATGGTATGCAGATTTCTCAAAGAACCTAAAAAACATTACCATTTGACCCAGTAATCCCACTACTGCATATTTGCCCAAAAGAAAATAAATCATTATATCAAAAAGATGCCTGCACTCATATGTTTATTCCAGCTCTATTCACAAAAGCACAGATTTGGAATCAACTGAAGTGTTCATCAATGGATGAATGAATAAAGAAAATATAGTACATATACACAGTAGAGTACTATTCAGCATAAAAAAGAATGAAATTATGTCTTTTACAGCAACATGGATGGAACTGGAGGCCATTATCTCAAGTGAAACAACTCAGACACAGAAAATCAAATACCACATGTTCTCATAAGTGGGAACTAAATAATGTGTACTCATGGACATAGAATGTGGAATAATAGACATTGGAGACTTGGAAGTGTTGGAAGGTGGGAGGAAATGAGGGATGAGAAATTACTTAATGGATACAATGTACACTATTCAGGTGATAGTTGCACTAAAACTCAGACTTCACCACTATGTAATATATCCATGTAATAAAACCCCTTAAATTTATACAATTTTTAAAAAATGGTTCAGCTCACCAGGAAGCCACAACAGTTTTAAACTGGTATGCCACTAACAGCCTTCCATTAAGACAGTAAAAAAGCAAGCCACAAGGTGACAAAAGATATTTTTAATACACACATTCAACAAAGACTCTGATCCCCAATATATTGTTAACTACTATAAATAAGAAAAAAATTGGCAACCAAAAAATTGGTCAAGATACATGAAATAAGCTATTTACAAGATAAATTATCCACAAAATGAGATACATATAAAAGAGTACTCAACCTCATTAGTATATACAGAAATAGAAATTAAAAAAAAAAAAAGAAATTAACACCACAGTAAGACGACACTATGTTCCTATCAGAATAACTAATGTAAGAAATCTCAAAATAATTTGTGGTGGTAAAGATGCAACGCAGTAGGAACATTGATACTCTGCATGTACAGTTGTAAAATGATAAAATATATTTTTAATTTGGTGACAAATTATAAAATATAATTATTTTTTATTTCAAAGTATTATGGGGTAACAAATGTTTTCGGGTTACATGTCACTTTTGTAATGCTCAAGTCAGGGATAAAAGAGTGCCTGTCACTCAGATAGTGTTCATTGTACCCATTAGGTAGATTTTTACTAATTCCCTCCTCCCCTTGCCCCCCTGCTTGATTTGCTTTGAGATTTACTTCCCTCTATGCACATGTGTGCTCATCAGTTAGTTCTAATTTAATAGCGAGTACACGTGGTGTTTGTTTTTCCATTCTTTAGATAATTCACTTAGGAGAATGGTTGGCATACAGCCGTGCATGTGGCTATCTAATTTTCCTAGCACCATTTATTGAATAGGGATTCTTTTTCCCAGTGTATATTCTTGTCTGCTTTGTCAAAGATCAGTTGGCTGTGTGCTGATGGTTTTATATCTGGGCTTTCTGTTCTGTTCCATTGGTCTATGTCCTATTTTTATGCCAATATCCTTATGTTTTTGTTGCCGTAGCCTTGTAATATAGTTTGTAGTCTGGTAAAGTGATACCTCCTGATTTGTTCCTTTTTCTTAAAATTGCTTTGGCTATTGGGCTCTTTTCTGGTTGCACATGAAGCATAGAATTATTTTTTCTACATCTGTGAATACTAGAAAACCAATTCAACAGCCTATAAAAAAAAAAAATAACCCACCATGAACAAGTGGGCTTCATCCCAGGAATGCAAGGGGGGTTCAACATATGGAAATCAACAAATGTGATTCACCACATAAACAGAAGCAAAAACAGAGATCATATGATCATCTCAATAGATGAAGAAAAAGCATTCGACAAAATTCAGTCCCTTTCATGATAAAAACCCTCAACGAACTAGGTATAGAAGGAACATATCTCAAAATTATAAAAACCATATATGACAGACCCATAGCCAACATCATACTGAATGGGGAAAAGTTGAAAGCATTCCCACTAAAAACTGGAACAAAACAAGGATGCTTACTGTCACTATTTCTATTCAACATAGTGCTGGAAGTTCTAGTCAGAGAAATCAGGCAAGAGAAAGAAGTTAAGGTTATCCAAATCAGGAAAGAGGAGGCAAAGTATTGGTTTTTTCTGACAATATGATCTTTTATCTAGAAAACCCCAAAGATTCCACCAAGAGACTCCTGGATTTGATAAATAAATTCAGCTAAGCCTCAGATGACAAAATCACTATACATAAATCAGTAGCATTTCTATATGCAAATAACAGTCAAGATGAGAGTCAAATCAAAGACTCAATACCATTCACAATAGCTGCAAAGGAAATAAAATACCTAGGAATATACATAACCAAGGAGGTGAAAGATCTCTACAAAGAGAACTAGGAAACACTAGGAAGGAAGTCATAGATGATACAAACAAGTGGAAAAACATATCATGCTCATGGGTGGGTAGAATCAACATTGTTAAAATGTCTATACTACCCAAAGTGATTTACAGATTCAATGCAATCCCCATCTAAATATTTTTTCTCTTTTAACATCTATTTAAATATTATTCATTACCTTGAGTAATATGGAACTTACTATATATAAATAAATTAGTATAAATTAGTACATATCCTCTTTCTCCTATTCCTTTTTACACCGAATTTTATTCATCATTTACTGCAGATGTGCATATGCATCTTTCATGATACAGGAATTCCTCTAGTAGATTTATACCCAAAATGTGCACGTTTATATCAAGAGACATGTACAAGAATGCTCAGAGCAGCTTTATTCTTCATAGCCAAAATCTGGAACCTATCTAAGTGCCCATGTAGCATAGAATAGATAAATAAATTCTATAATATTCATAGAATAGAATACTATGTGATAATGAAAGTAAATGAACTCAACTACAGGTTATATGATGAGAGATAAGCCTGGGTGACTCTGAAACGTCATTTACTTTCCTCTTTTGGTAGCTTAGCAGAGAGTTGGCTTACCTGGACTGAGAGATCTGGATAACAGGGAGATTGATTTCAATATGCCTGCCCTTTGAGACTGTCACCTCAAATGGGTCCTTGGTGTGCTGACCTTGCCATTCAAACCACATAGTGCCTTGCATTGTTCCTTGGCCTGAGGACACCTCCAATATAGTTCTTATTACCTAAAGAAGCTCAGTGTTCCCTACTCCATTTCCAGCTAGCCTATGAAAAATCAAGGTGTTCCTGGGCCTGAGAACCCCTTAATATAGTCCTTGTAACTTAAAAAAGTTCAGTGTTCCCTACTCCATTTCTATCAAACCTATGAAAAGCTAGCCTACAAAAACATTCACAGGAGCTTGGTAGCATGTGCTTGTAGTCCCAGATAGTCTGGTGTTGAGTCAGGAGGATCGCTTGAGCCCAAGAATTCCAGGCAGTGTTGCACCATGATAGCACCTGTGAATAACCACTGTACTTCCACCTGGGCAACATAGTGAGACCCAGTCTCTAAATTTTTTTTTTTAAAGCAGGTGGTAGAGGCACCTTTTGTGTTTTCTCTTGCAATGCTTTTGCTGCATGCCCAGCCTGCTGGCTGACCCTGGACCCTCTCTGCTCAAATTTTGCCCACAGTGCACACAGAATGTGCAGCCTTTGCTTATACTTCTGAAAAATAAGAGTTCACAAGACTGCATGTGCTCTACTACTTCTCTGGATGTAAGTTTTCTCCCAATAAATCCTATGTTATGTCTGTACTGTGTGTGATCAGGGTTTTGAATCTGTGATGCACTTGCCTGATGGAACAACTTGGAGAAATCTTACATATATAATGTTGAGCAAAAGAAATCACTCAAAAAATATACCTGGGTAATTCTGTTTACATATGTTCCAAAATAAGCAAGGCAAATTTATAACATTTGACAGTAGGACACTGGAGCCTCTGGAAAGGAGAGAGAAGGTAGTGATTGATCATGGGCACAAAAGGAGTTCTGAGAAGCTAATAGTGCACTATTTTTTGATCTGTGGTGGTTATATATGTGGTTAATTCACTCATCAGTGCATATATATTCTGTACATTTTACCTTAGAATCCAATGATGCTGCTTAAGGTTGATATATTAAATAAGGTTTTAAGTATACTTAGCACAATACACATGTTTTGGAGACTGTGCTGACTAAACGTTTCCTGATTTCCTATACCTCTCCCAGCCTACCTTGCAGTTCGTTTTGAGACTTGTGAGCAGAAAAGACAGTGAGCAGAATTAGTATGTGCTACTTCTGGGCCGAGGCTCATAACAACTAGTGTTTTTTTGTATCTTTCTCTTCTACTGCCATGATGTCCTTGGAGGCCGCATATTCCAGATGGTGTCACTACCAGATGGAAGAAGGCTTCACAATACCCATCAATCTTTATGTGGTGGGAAATGAACCTGTGTTGCATTAAGCAGCTGAGTTTTTTTTTTTTTAAGAAACCAGAACTAATTACTTTAATATTAAATGTCAACACTACAAACAATAAACAAATCAATGAAATTTGGTGGTGAAAAGGAAAGGGATAAAAGGATATGTATTTAGTTTTCTTATTGCTCAGGGTAATGAGTAAAATATATTATTACTCATTAATATAACAAATAAGAATTAAGTTTACAAAATGTTATAACTGATTTCAATAAAAAAAGCATTCTATTTAGATGTGAACTTCCCATTTCAGAAATCATTTGCAACGGTTATTAGAGCATCTCATTAATGTGTCTATTTGTCCTTCCCAAATTGTCCTTGAAAATATCAGTGAAACATAAATATAAACAGTATCCACTTGATTTTAAAAAGTAACATAGCTGGCCTTAGCAAGCAATAATTCGATTTACCAAATACTCGAGATTTGGTAAGTAAAGCATTACATAGTAATTAAACTTCCTCTATTCTCTCCTTCATCATAGCTCAAATGCTCTATGTAGTCAAAGTTTCTAAAGCCTCTGTGGAATTTAACAGGCAAGGCTAGGAGTCCTTCTTTTTGGACCACTCTGATTTTCTCCAGATAAAATTTAGTGATAATAACTCATTCTGAGAGTAGAAAAGGATAAATGAAACATAAACAGAATTTTACGAATAACAATGGTTTTACCCTTGCATCAGTGAGAACATAAAATAGATATTTAACATATGCTTTACTCTGTCAGAGCATGGCTTACCAATTCAACACAGCATTCTCAAATTTTTTCCTTGCCAGGGAATCAAAACTATATTTTGTGTGCTTACCTACCATAAAATAACCTTAGTAGATCAATGATAAGCTCTTCAATATGCCAGATTTTTCTATTATCCAGTTAGGAAAATATCAGGTATAATTTTATGTGATCCTATCAATATTTTCTATAAATAGCTCCTCTTTGCATAATTAAAACTGCACAACTCGTAGGTGCACTTTTAATAATGTATCTTCAAAATGCATCTTTTCATAGTTGAAGCATGCATCAAAGTTCTAATGTTGTAAAATTTGGAGTACCTATTGTCTTCTTCAACACTCTTCCTGACTTTACATACATTGTATTTTGACTCTAGAAAAAGTTAAAACTAATTCACCTTATGATCAGATGATTTAGTTTAGACTCATATGAAAGCCACTTCATCTCCTTCATCATTCCAATTGCCCTTTTCTGACCCTTCTCAACTCTATTACATTTGTCTGATGTTGTGGTGTTATTTCATAGCTTGATTGAGAGGTTTATTGATTGCAGCCACTGCTCTCTATGATATATAAATAAATCTCAAAGGAAGAAGGTTTAAATTTGGTAATGAAAGAAAATCCTCTTTCATGACATCCACAAAATTTCTTTGATGGTTTATCTGATGGGCTGTCAAAACAGGGTATACCCAGGAAAACTCAACTCCTGTGAAAGAAAATGACCCGGTCAGTAAACTCCAGAGATATAGACAGCTCTAGGAATTTTATAATTTTTAATGGGGAGCTGAAAGATTTTTTGACTCAAATGGTATTTTCATTCCTTTCATATAAAAGTAAATATTTGTGAGAGAAAGAGCTTGCAAGAAATGAATAGTTAACCATGAACACACCCACCCACACGTGCATACATATACACATACAGTCACGCATCATATATCAACAAGGATATGTTCTGAAAAATGTGTCATTAGGTGATATTCTCATCGTGCAAACATCATAGAGTGTATTATGCAAACTTAGATGGTATAGTCTACTACATACCTAGGCTATATGGTATAGGCTATTCTTCCTAGGCTTCAAACATGTACAGCATGTTACTATATTGAATACTGTAGGCAATTGTAACACAATGGTTAAGTATTTGTGTATCTAAACATATTTAAACATAGAAAAAGTACAATAAAATATGATATTAAATATTATGTGACTACTGTTGTATATACCGTCCATCATTGACTGAAACGTTGTTATGTGGCGCATGACTGTATATATTATGCTTTTCTTGTTCACTGAAAGCAGAGCCCAGAACAAAGGGTTGTGTACAGTTAGTTTATTTGGAGAGTGAGCCCAAGGAGCATGAGTGAAAAACATGGGGAAGTAAAAAGAGAGGGGAGGAAGGAAAGACTGGAGGGATGTGTTATCCATTTTGCTGCTGCTATGCATGACTAGTGCTTGATGTGATTGGACTGAGAAGACATATAAAATGTATTTCAGAATTGTTGGTCTGGGAGGCAAAAGTAGAAAGCATTTAGCTCTTGGTTTCAATTCCTTCATTGAATAAAGGTGGCCCCTTGAACTTAATCTTCCTGCCTTTTAAGTTGCATATACAAGAGTACTGAACTGATTCCCTGTGTGTCCCACATTGCAGGGTCATAGGAGCCTTGGAACAGGAATGGGGTTTATTTGCATTAGGAAAGAGCGTACACTGTGAAAAACTGGTCAAAGCCTGCTTGGCACTGCTTTTCTGCAACAGTGGCCGGAGCAAGAGTTGGGCCAAGAGGATTTTATAAGCAATATTGTGTGTCTGATAGAGTTTTCTACTGTAAAATTAAATAAAGATCTTAGTCTAGTGATTATCAGTGTTTGATCTTGATTATCTGAAGGGTCATCTTCACTTAATATAGGTGACCTAAAAAACAAACTTTTAATATTTTTATACCTACACCCTTATTAAATTTCTGTATTGTAAACTAACAATTAATTGAATTAAACTAATAACATTTTATATTTAAGAAAAATATTAGTGAGTAAACATTTTTATAATATCTGAGGTATGTAACTGGTAATCTTGGCCTTTGACCCTGTTTTCAACACATAAATCATGATGGAATATTTAGAAAAAATTTGATAATATAATACATGAAATTCTAGCAACTATTAATAGTAACTGATGAAACACTAACACAGTATGAGTTGTATCTTTCTTAACCATTGTAAACACTCTAAGCAATATTGTTCTTCACCAATAGAGCACTCCAGGAATCCAATGACACAATGTACATTTTCCTGGGTCTGAATACAAGGCTTGGAAGGTAAAAATAAATGCTGTCTAAAGTCTTTCCTAGTACAAAGACTTGGTGAAGCATTTTGGCAAACGCTCAACTTTTAGTAAATAATCTCCTTTGAATAAGAAAAAGATATCATAGAGCATGAAATGAGATATAAACATGAGATGAGAACTGTACCTAAGTTCCTTTTAATGTTCACAATCATGATGTTGTCTCTCTTAACATTTCAACTTGATCATCTGTCTTAATAGTGTTTCTTTTTGTTCTTTTTCTCCCTCTCTAATTTCACTTTAGTCATTATTTTCTTTGTCGATCTTTTGTTTTAACTGTTGGTTGTTATTTTCATTCTATATGTTATATATTAGTATTTGTTTAATATATCTCAGACTTTTGCAGTTCTGTCCTTTTTAGATTCCTTAAAATTTTAAAGATTTGATTCAGAAAAAAAAGGATGCATCCACATAAACTTAAAATGACATAGCATTGCTGTCACCAATGAGTGTTAAGATTTTCACAGTTAATTTTTTTTAATTTTTTAAAATTTTTTATTTAATTACTTGGTACATTACATTCATGGACTCACATAAAACTAGAGCAAACCTGTTTAATTTTTTATGAGTTCTTACACCAATTATTCACTGCACACATGGATATTCAAATCTAAAGGAAAAAGAAAAAGAAAAAGGAAGGTTTGGATATAATTATAAAATATATACTAAGGGAAGTATGAAAATTGGATATCAATAAGTGGAATTATGAATTCTTGAGGAGCAATAAGTAAATAAATACTATGAAAGACTAAAAAGTGTAACAGTAGCTTAGAGAATAAAAGACTTAATAGTAACCATATTTTCAAATATTATAAGGATAAATGTTGTTAAATTAGATGAAGTTTAATAATAAAACTTGTTAAACTGACTTAGAAGTTTAAGCTGAGGCTAGTCTTTTCAATAAATGGTGCTGAGAAAACTGGATATTCACATGCAGAAGAATGAAACTAGACCACCACTTCAACTCAAAATGGATCAAAGACCTAAATGTAAGATCCAAAGGCATAAAACTACTAGAAGAAAACATAGGGGAAACACTTCAGGACATTCACCTGGGAAAAGATTTTATGAATAAGACCTCAAAAGCACAGGCAACAAAAGCAAAAATAAACTAATGGAATTATATCAAGCTAAAAAGCTTCTGCACAGCAAAGGAAACAATCAACAGAGTGGAAAGACAACCAACAGAACTAGAGAAAATATTTACAAGCTATTCATCTGGCAGGGGATTACTATCTAAAATATACAAAGAACACAAACATCTCAACAGCAAAATGGCAAACAATCCAATTAAAAAGTGGACAAATGATCTGAATAGACATTTCTCAAAAGAGGATGTGCAAATGGCCAGCAAATATATGAAAAAATGATCAAACTCCCAAATCATCAGGGCAATGTAAATCAAAACCACAATAAGGTATCATCTCATCCCAGTTAGGATGGCTATTATCAAACAGACAAAAAATAACAAAAGCTGGTGAGGATGCAGAGAAAAGGGAACTCTTACATGCTATTGGTGGGTATGTAATCTAGTACAGCCACTGTGAAAAACAATATGGAGGTTCCTCAAAAAACTAAAAATAGAACTACCATATGATCCAGCAATCCCATTGCTAGGCACTTATTCAAAGGAAATGAAACCAGTATATCGAAGAGATATCTACACCCCATGTTCATTGCAGCACTATTCACAATAGCCAAGATATGAAATCAACCTAGGTGCCCAACATCAGAAGAATGGATAAAGGAAATGTGGTGTATATACTCCGTGGAATACTATTTGGTCCTACAAAGAGAATGAAAAAAAAAAAAAACAAATTAAAAAATAAAGAGAAAGAAAGGAAGGAAGGAAGGAAGGAAGGAAGGAAAGAAAGAAAATCCTGTCCTTTGTGGCAGCATAGATGGTACTGGAGGACATTATGCTAAGTGAAATAAGTCAGGAACAAGAGGTTAAACACCACATGTTCTCACTCGTATGTGGAAGCTAAAAAAAAATTGATCTTATAAAAGTAAAAAGTAGAAGAGAGGATACTAGAGGCTGGGAAGGATAGGAGGAAAGGAGGGATGAGGAGAGATTTGTTAAAGGATACAAAATTACAGCTAAGTAGGTGGAATAAGTCTTAAGTATTCTATACCACTGTGGGATGACTGTAATTAACAATAACCCATAGTTTCAAATATCTAAAAGGAGGATATTGAATGTTCCAAACAAAGACATGATGTTTGAGATGATGAATATTCTAACTGCCCTGATCTGATCACTATACATTATATATTTTGCAACATCATTATGCATCCCAGAAATATGTACAATTATCATATGTGAATTAAAAGATTAAAATAAATAGATATAAAAAAGAATGAATGAGCAGTGGCTGGATTGTGTAATGACAAGAGATGCAGATTCTGGAAGTAGACAGCTCAAGTCAGTTCCGCCACATGTTAGTTGCCTGACTTTGGAGTAGTTGGGTTAGCTTCTCTTTGTATTGGTTTCTTCATTAGTAAAGTAAAACAGCATAATAATAGTCCTTACTGCAAAGTATTGCTGTTAAAATTAAATAAATTTCTGCATGTTAAAAACGTTGATTGAGTGATAGAAATAATCAATAAAAGTTTATTGTAATACATACATATCTGCGTATTTGTGTGTATGTGTGTGTGTGTATATATATATGAGAGATATGAATTCAAAATCTAGAAAGAGTCAGTTGACACCCACCCCCATGAAATTTTGAATTGATCAAATAGTTCTGCACCTTGACAGAAAGAAAGGAAGATAGGGAGAGATTAGGATTTATTTTACATTAATATATATTACAGAATAATTATCCAAATGATGATGGGGCTACAAGCTATTTCTTATGAGGAATTGGTAAAGAGACTGGTTATTTTTAACCTTGATAAAGAAGACAGAATTGCCTTAAAATTGTTTAGAATTAAGATTCAGACCCAGGATTAGATTGGTTGGTGGGAAGTTTCAGAAATACAATGTCCCTCTCAATATTATAAAACTTTATTTTTTTAAGTTGTACTTTAAATATTGAAATGTTTGCCTTAGGATGTAAATTGGTAAGAACATGCATGGTTTTCATGAGACCTTATAGTCATGCTGTACCAAGTGGTACATGTAGCATACAGGTGGTTATGCCAGGAGACTTTTGAGGATTTTCCTAACCCTGAGATTCCATGATTCCCATGTTAGCCAAAAAAATAAAAGGAAAAAAAATAAATAAAAAATAAATGATACCATGAGGGAGTGATCACTTAGTGTGAAGACACGTAACAAATTGAAGGACATAGGGAAAATGTCACAAAATGATACCTTTTTTTAGGAGCAACAGATGTAAAGGATTTTAAAAATAACTGCAGGAAACTACTCATTTTATTTTTTAAAGTTTTAAAATTAATTCTAAATTAATGTTACATTTGATTTTTATTTTAAAATCAAGAGGTAGAGACAAAGCAATTGCATATTTTACTATTAGACTTCAGATTTTCTAATAGTCAGAAAATTGTGCAGTTCTCTTTAGTATATACAATGTGTTTATAGTAGCTGCTATTTAAGAAGGTATGTTTATACCTCTTGGTCAAAGACTACATAATTTGAAGCAGGACTAATGTATTGAGTAGGAAACATAAGTCTAAAATACACATTATCCTGAATTAAATAAAAATAATATCTCACAATTTTGTACTTTATGCTTCCTATAGATTTGACAATACAGAAAACAACATTATGAGATGTGTTTTGTCCCATTGTTCCTGTTTTACACATACGAAAACTGAGCCACATTCCTTCTAATTTCTAGAAGGAAAAAAAAAAGAGTTCAATCTTCTGACATCAAGATTAGTTACCTTTCCACTACACTAGAAAATAAATTAATGTCTACAATACCTTATGACTGTTGATTTGACATCTTATATATATTTAGCTTCCATGATATCTTTATGCTTTTTTATTGCTCCTGATATCATATTTTTTACCCATTCTGTGACAGTTAATTTTATATGTCAACATGACTAAGCTATAGTGTCCAGTTGTATAGTAAAACATAAGTCTAGATATTGCTGTGAAGATAATTTTTAAAAGTTATTAACATTTATACACAGTAGACTTTGAGTAACGCAGATTACCCTCCAATTTACGGGTGGGCCTCATCCAATCAGTTGAAGGACTTAAGAGTAAATTCTGAGGCTTCTGAAAGAAGCAGTAATTCTGCCTCAAGACTGCAACATGAAAATTCTGCCTGAGTTTTCCACTTTTTGGCCTGCCAAGCATATTTCAGACTCGAAACTATAACATCAGCTATTACCCGAATTTCCAGTCTGCCGGCCTCCCCTACAAATTTCAGAATTAACGGCCCCACAATAGTGTAAGCTAATTCCATAAAATAAATCTCTAGCACTCTCTCTCTCTCTTTCTCTGTATATGCTGTTGGTTTTTTTTCTCTGAAGACCCTTGACTGATAGCCATTACATGTTTCATACTGTTTACTTTGACTCATTAAGATGTGATGTTTTTGACTGCTTCATGTCAATAATCTCGCTATTTCATCAGTTTTTCTGAGTTATTCATAACCTTATGACAACTTCTCACGTCCATTCTATGTGAAATTAAAGCTTTTAAACATATGTTTTCTTTGTTCTTCACCTACATGTTTTAATCCTCCTGGTTTCTGAGGTGCAATTCTTCATCTTCCACTTTATGCTATCATATGGCACTACATTTTATGTTCTAATCTTTTATAGCCCATCATTATTGCATGATTCTAAAACCTGCTGGTAGTTTTTGAGCCAATCTTTGTTTTTAACACATTAACCTTTTTTTTTATTCTCACCAAAAGAGTATGAGGTTTCCTCTATGAAGATGTTATAATTAAATACATTTATTATAGGGGCAATTTCTTGAAAATTTTATACTATCATTTTGCTGATAAAATTCCCTTTGAGAGTACTTGGAAGCAGACACTCTGAATAGTAACTATGTGCTTATGTTTATAACTTGTTTTTACCCCCAGTATTCTAGGAAGAATTTGTATGATAGACATAGAATTGCATTCTAAAATAATAATATAACAGTTAAATATAAAACAGAAAGGCTAAAGAATCTGATATGACTTTTCACAAGAGTTTAGGGGTCCCTCCTTTATATGAATAACTAGAATGAAAGGAAGCAAATATATTTTCAATCTAAAATAAAGTCATATTCAAAACTAATATGCTTTGAATCTGAGAAAATGTATATGAAGCCAATGTTTCATTCATATTTATTTCTCTCTTCATAGATAGATAGATAGATAGATACCAGAATGGAATGGACTCATTGAACTTCCCATGAAATGTCTAACGTTGCCCTTTGTCCTTTACAGCTCTATGAAGCAGGAGAAGTGATAAACATGTGACTAGCATGTGGGGTTATAATCTGACATATAGATTGATCTATGTTTAGGGAAGGTCATTGGTGTGATAGACATACATGCTTACTTTATTTTCATTCCATCACTTCTGTGCTTTGAGGAGAAAACCGTAGGCTGTGATGTCTGCCAATCATCTTAGTTTCTATGGGGAGAGAGGATACCTCTGTTGGCCCTGTAGTCCTAAACCACATTCTCCAACCCAGCATTTATCTGACAGCATTGCATTCTAGGGTGCAGGTGAGGAATATACAGGGGGTGGTATTTTGTTGGCCTGGTCTTAGTCCATTTGGACTGCTATAACAAAACACCATAAACTGAGAATCTTATTAACAACAGAAGTTTGTTTCTCATAGCTCTAGAGGCTGGAGTTCAATACCAAGGCACAAGCAGATAAGGTGTTGGTTGAGGACCCACTTTCTGCTTCACAAATTACATATTCTAGCTGTATCCTCACATGGTGGAGGGGGAAGGGTCTCTCTTTGAGGCTTCTTTTATAAAGGAACTAATCCCATTCATGAGAGCTTTGTCCTCATAACCTAATCAACTCCCAAAGGCCCCATCTCCTAATATCATCACATTGGGATTAGGTTTCAACGTATGTATTTGGGGGGAGAAACAAACATTCAGACCATAACACCTATGAATCTGAATTACTCTGAATCATACTATTTCTAAAGAAGGATTGTCTATCTCCATATTTTTTGTTACTTTTCTGTAGCTATTTGTTCAGGAGCCTGAAGGAAGAGAGATAATCAACAAGGCAGGATTCAGACATTCTTTTCTCTCTGGCCCTAATGCAATAATTGTTGTGTTGATAATCATCACTAATCTGTAACAGTTTTTTCAAGTGAATTTTAAATACAGTTATAATCTTTTTGCTATGTCTTCAATTTTTTATATAGCCACCAACTGCATAGAATTGGAAATTTTTATTACAAAACCTGATTTAATATTTGAAGAACCATTTAAAATATGCTATTTTAAGAGGATAATATATTAAACCAAAAATCATCCCAATAACTCAGCTCAATATAATGAAGCATATAAATTATATAATCATATAACCTGTCTTAATAAAATGGGATAATGATGTGTTAAACAGTGATTAGAGAAAGAATGTTCAGTGCATTCATTATTGTTAAACAATATCCAATACCCCATTTTTTTTTCTCTCAAACTGTGCCCCTATCCCCGTGGAATACCTAATAGACAGTAATTAGATTACCTAATACTAATTTCAGATGATTTCTTAAGATAATCAATTAATTAATATATAAATGTGAAAGTGAATATGTTAGGCATGTTGTCTGAATAGCCTTCACAGTCTACTAAATCAATGGAAACATTGCATAATCCTGTGCTTTCTCTACTTTAACTTTTATACCAATCACCTGTAGACCTTGTTAAAATGCACCTTATATTAAACATTTTTAAGATTGTTGCATGCTATCTGTTCTTGTTTCTGAAATTCAGTGACATTTGACATTGTCAGCCTGATCTCTGTTGTCTACTCACTGTAATCCTATACTTAATTGTCTTTTTTAAAAATATTAGAGTTGTTACTATATAGCGACATCAAAATCTTCTTTTCCTATATTCCCCTGTGTTTCAGGGTTTGAGCAACAGCTAGCCCTTTGTTTAAATCTTTAGTCTTTTGCCCTGACATTTAAAGTCCTCCATACATTTAACATATTATTCCATGATTATGTTTCTCAGATTGTGTGGTCCCTGTTGAGTCCACCTCAACCTTTATATTCTTTTCTAAGTTTCAAAAGACAGGGTAAGATATCATGACACTGAATCTCCTGCAGTGATAATTATATCTTATTTTATTTTTAAATTTTTTTCATCACTCTACTAATGAGGAGATAATTATACCTTACTCAGTTTCTTTTATTCATATATTTAACATTTAATATTTTTATTCACAGTTTCTTAACCAAAGAATTCTGAACTATGCCTTTTGTTTACTTTCATTTATATACTCTGGCAGTTTGAAATGAATAAACAAAATAACATATTTACTTCTGATTGCAAAATTGTTCTCTAATAAATATTAATTAAATTGTTAATCAAATCAATGATCAAATGATAATTAAAATATGGCATTTTATGTTATGTTTCAATAAATAAAATTATAAAAATATATGCTCACTGAAAAAAAGTCAGTGCCCTAAAATAAAATATAATATTTCTCTGGATTTAAAAAATCACCAATAAATGTAGCAATTAAATCAGTTTTCTAATTAGAAATCATCTTAGTAGCAGGTTTTACTTTGAGTTGTATTCTTTCCACTATCAAAACAAACACACTAATAAGAAACAAAAATAAATGAAAAAAGCAAACCCAGAAAGAAGAAAGTACTAAATCTTCTATATACTAAGAGAACTGTCAGTGTATAAAACTGCATCTTCAAGCAAAATTTGCCATTTTCAGTGCAGATGCTTGTGGAAGAAAATTAGCTGGCATACTAAAATAGTGATGAGCTCACAGTCATCTTTAAAATTAAATGTCTAATTTAGTAATAAGTGGGCCTTCCAAAAATGTTCTAGATATATGGCAGGGGAGAAATACATATTTGCATTTTAGGATGGCTATACCATTAAGAAGAAAATTGCCCCTTTCTTGTCTTTCAGTTACTTAAGATCAAATTGTTGGCTTAGTGTCTATGATCATCCCGGTGGCTGCATGCCAGATTAGCAATATTGTGAACCTGAGTCTATCAGCTCAGGGTAGTGTCCTGGCATGAGCCTCTGCAGCACTTAATTTAATTAGATGAGGCTTCCATTGTTGAAACTGCTGAACACGGTATTTTTGACTGAGCCAAGGAAGAATCTAATTTATTAGACCTTTGAAACTGTGCTGTAGAATTGTTATTGTGGTGTCTCACAGCAACTGCAATGTTTTGAATATAAATTCTGAGTCCCAAGGAAAGCAGTATTTCAGGGATCTATCCTGTGTTTATTGCTGATGCACTAGGCATTTTTCTTTGGAGCCATGCACCCTATTATGATCTTGGTTATTTTTGGCTTGCAAGTTGGAATATAGTTTCCCATTATTATTCCATGAAGAAATTGGGTGTCGTGATGGGAGTAGTGAGCTAGGATTAAGGAGAGCTACATTTTAATTCACCTCTGTTTTATTGTGTGATATTGAGCCTTCTATTTCATTCCAGCAGGCTTATATACAAGAAAAAGGACAGACATTGCTCTAGAAACAAAAGCTGCTATAAAGCTTATAAAGTAATTCTAAAAGGAGCTTTAAGATATTTAGGAGAAATGAAATTAAAGTTCATCGAGCAACTGCTGTGTGCTTTGTATAAAGTGGTTAACAAACAAACAAACAAAATAAACAACAGCACAAAACTCTTGGTCCTTTTCCCAAAAGAGATTATATCTAAAGGGAAGGAACAAAAATGCTCAATATGCTTGCTAAGAATATACCCTTTTTGTAAATAAAAATAGAAATAATTTGTGGATTATATTCAATCTGGTATCAGAAAAGATATTTACATTTTGTGCTAAACAAAAAAGAAGAATAAAATTACAACTACATGATCACTTTAGAAAGATTTATATTTTTGTTTATTTCTTTAAAAGCAGTTGAAAGTATTTGTTTATGAACAACAATGTTCTCTGCACAAGGTGGCAGATTTAAATGTTTGGATAAGAATGTTCACTACATCACACAGCAGTTGCATTTATATTTACTGAGAAAATATTCATCGATTTTACCATCTGTAATTTAAGCAGTGTCCCAGATCCTGAGGATACTGCAGAAAATAAGATAGCTATGATCTCTGTTCTAAGTTCCTAATAGAATTTACAGTCTTGCAGGACATCGACATACACACAAAAAACTGTCAAATATTACATTGCAAAGGATACTATCGTGCATGGAAAGATATAATAGAAGGATCTAACTTTGGCTGATGAGTCCAAAGTAGGCTTCTCTGGGGAAATTATGTTGAAACCGTTATCTGATAGGTGGATAGAAGTTAGCCAGGGCAGGTTTGGTGAGGCTAAGTTATTATGCCTCTCCATTCTCATTGACATGTATGGCTTTCTGTTTTTTTAACTGGAATAGCTCTATTCTTCATCAAGGAAACATACAGTAAGTATAAGGAAAAGTAAGAGTTAATGTAGGACTAAATGTCTGTACAGGTTTAAATAATTTAGATTGTTTTTAAACAAAAAAATGAAAGAAGGTAAAAAATTTCATTTAACCTTATACTTTTGCATAGATTTTTATTATAGAATAAAAAAGTTAAAATATTTAGGTGCTTTATATATAAAATGTGAAGTAATTTGCTACTGAAAAAAATTGCATGACTAAAAATAGATAGACCTTATATTTATTATGACTACTTTTATTGTTTCATCATTATTGTTTAAATGAATGGCCCTTTATAACATTTTGTTCATCTGGAGAAAAATAAAGGTTTTTACTTTAGCGCACTGAGATTCTTTGCTATGAAGTGGCTATAGGAGGGGAAGGTGGTCTACAATAGGGCCAGAGGAAGAGTGCAGAGCAAAGATCACGGAGGGCCTTTAAAACCAGTGCTTTCAAACTTCAGTGTGCATACACCCAAGCCACCTTGGGATCTTGCCAGTATGTAGGTGATGACTCAGTATTACTAGGGTGGCATCTGAGAATATGTCTTTAGAACAAGCTCTTCGGTGATTATGTGTTTTCTTGTCTAAAATCTACAATTTGAATAATACAATTTTAAAGTTCATGGAGATTTTAGACTGTATTTTAGAACAATGGGAAAGTATCAAGACATTCTAAGCAGAGTAGTGACAGATGTAATTTTTATTTTTAAAAGAATCACTCTGTGAAAAGACATAGAGGAACCTTAAGTGCATATTGCTAAGTGAAACAAGCCAGTCTGAAAAGGCTACATACTGTCTGATTACCAGATATGATATTCTGGTAAATGTAAAACTATGGAGATAATAAGAAGATAAGTGGTTTGCAGGGATTCAGGGGGAGGGATGGAGAGGTAAACAGGTGCCAGGGACGATTTTCAGGGCCATGAAACTATTCTGTATGATACTATAACAGTGGGATCATGTTGTTATAGTTTGTCAAAACAGAAAGAATATAAAACACAAAGAATTAACCCTAATGTCAATTATGGATTTTAGTTAATAATAACGTATCAATATTCATTCATTAATTGTAAAAATATATCACATTAATGCAAGATGTTAATGATAGGGGAAACTGTGCAGTAGCTGAGAGAGAGGTTATATAGACTTAATTATTCTGTATTAATTATTCTGTAATAATTATTACTTAATTATTCTGTAAAGCTAAAACTACTCTGAAAAAGAAAGTAGTTTAAAAAAATCACTCATTGCACTGTAACAAAATACCCAAATAAAAAAATGAATGCAGTGAAGAAACTAATTTTACCTTGCAATTGTTTTCCAAAATTAAATCAGTACTGTATAATAATATCATGAGGCCATTATCATGCATGCATTGTCTATGATACAAAATATGTGTTCCCTTGATTTCTATGTTAGTGTGAGAATACAAATACAAAATAAACATGCAAATCAAATGAAACAGTTAAAACAAAAAACTTTCACTAAACTCATGAATATAAAATTATGTTTTATTCATTTGGTACATTGTGCCTTTAGTATGTGGCTGATAGTATTTAATGGCACAGAAAACTGTGGTGAGAGTACAAATGGAGAGAAATATATCAATTCACAGTATATTTACAAAATAGAATCAGTAGGACTTGATTCACAGACTATGACAGCAAAGAGAATACAGTATCTAGGATTACTCACAAGCACATGGACTATACAACTGCGTAGATGGTGGTGGTTTTTACTGGTACAGAGATTATGAGAAAAGAATTGTTATCAGGCGGAGAATAATAAAAACAAAGGATCAAGGTACACTTGTTGGCTTAAAAGAGAAACAAAAAGGTAGTAATGAGGGGGAAATATGCATAAATAATAAATAAGAAAAGAAATCAGGCTATACTTCCTGATAAAGTCAGAGTAAAATTGTGCTGGGGTAGCAGAGATGAGGGGGTTATCTTGTTTTAGTAAATATTTAAATTAATAATTGCAGAAGTGATTGCATCTTGGCTGTTATAAGTTCAAATGTATAAAAATAGGACTTTTTACTGTAAAAATGACAGAGAAATAGTCAAAGGAATAGGCTATCAGAGAACTGAAAGATTAGCTTTTTGATCAGTCACCTGTGAGAACGATGGAATCATTTTAAGACATGAAAGGAGTGGCCTTGAAAATTAAGACTGTGAGTCAGGTACCAATACTTTATTTATTTATTTATTCTTTATTTTATTTTTTTTATTTCAGAATATCATGGGGGTACAACACTTTGGTTATATATATTGCCTATGCACCACTTAAGTCATAGCTACAGTTGTGGACATCCTTCAAACTGCACACCCCACACCCATTAGGTGAGAGTTTTCCCATCCCTTCCACCCCCCCTCCCACCTGCCCGCCCCCTGATGAATATTATTTCCATGTGTGACGTAAGTATTGATCAGTTAGTACCGATTTGATGGTGAGTACCAGTGGTGCTTGTTTTTCCATTCTTGCGATACTTTGCTTTGAAGAATGGGCTCTAGCTTCATCCAGGTTAATACCAATACTTTAAATCAATGAAAAGAAGCATCAGGAGTTCAGAAGTTGACTGCCCCCCAAAAGAAACAGTCTTATATTTGAGTTTTAAGAGTCCTAAAACAGTAGGATTTGGAAAAATACAGTAGAAGTATGATAGTCAGAAACTGGCATTCATGAACAATGAAGATAACAATCATGTTTCCAACCCTGATACACATGAGGTAAAAGAATATTGAAAATCACCTCCAGAGAAGTCTTCATGCATGTAGGAGATGTCCTGCGTCATGGAATAGGAGTTCCAGAATGCTCAGTTTAAGGGATTGGAATACAAAGGGGAGAAAGTGGTCTTAATTAGCAGAGAGGAGGAACCAAGAGGTTAAATCATAAATGTATGAGAGGAAGTGAAACATTCTTCTACTTTGGACAGGTGCAGGAAAGTGGCTTCTACTTTCATCAGGTACAGGAAAAAAAAAACACAGTAGAGGCATAGAAAATTTTATACCTATAAACTCTAAAAGGATATGGATTCTTTTGCTACCTTGTAAAGGATTCCTTGTATTTGTAGTATGAGCCTATGGGTGTTCCTTTTAGTTCCTCAGGCGTTGGAAGCTTTAAGTAATACACTAATGGCTCATGAGAAGAAGTAAGCAATCATGCATCCCATGATCCTTCATGTAAAGAAGAGCAGCTGGAGATGGGGAGGGCACAGGAAGACAGGTTCCCAATAGCACCCTATCAGTGATTTCAGTAGGACAGCCTATTTGAATGTCCTAGACACCAGGTCTGCACCCCCAATGTCCTTGGATGGATAAAATGTGGCAGGTAGGTGTATTTTTAGGGGTTCATATTTTTTATAGATTACCTCTAACTTCTAAATGCATAATAAGATATAAAAATGTGATCTGGGTAATTATAATCTTCAATTACTTTCATTTTAATTTAAGCACCAATTAATAGAGTTTTGGACTACAAAAGTAATCAACTATGAAAAAAATTCATTTCTGTTGTCTATATTATCATAACATTTATTTGGAAATTGATCTTTAAATGATTTAAATGTAAACAAAAAAATTCTATTTATTTTAGGTGACCCATGAGTTGCATTAAAAGTTTCCTCTATTATGTGTAGTACTGATTCAGAATATTTTTAGAGCATTGAGAGTGCTTTTTAGAAATTCTCCTCATGGCAAGCCCTAGGTCATTTAAAATTTATGCTACACACTCAACAGGAAAGTTATCAGTATCCTGGGCTGTGTGAAAATTGATAACATTCATTGATCAATGATGTATGAACTGAAGCTACAGCTTATTTATTTGGCTTCATCTGCACTTCCCTGACATTTTGATTCATATTCTTGGCAATATATATACAAAGTCACATATATGCTGGAAAATAATCAAACCATTTGGATACTCTAATGATATGTAATTTGTGCAGTGGCCTCTGACTCTCAACCTCATCCAGAGACAAAACCATCTGAGTAGTTTTATATGGAACATGTTCATTACAGTCCCGTAAGGATTTCCTTCGAATATTCCCTTTTTGTAATACAGCTATCACAAATTCTGTACACAGAATTTAAAATAAATATACAGCTTAATATATATTTTCTCTGTCCAGAGAATTTTGTCATAAATATAACTTTGTATACTACTTAAATGAATTTTTTTTAAAAACAGGTCAAATGTACAAGAAGTTCTTAAGAAGATTATTGTATTAGAAAAAAACGGGAAAATCCACTGGACTTGATTGAATATGGTCTGTGAGGTGGTTGTCTTTTTGTCATGATCTGCTTGGACCTCATGATTCTTACCATAGCAAAGGCCTCAGTGCTTTCTGGACAAATTCTGTCTCTTTTATTGTATGGTGTTTGTCAACAGATTTCTAGTTAACCTCTGAGCTAGAATTACTACTGATTCTTCTTTTACCTTAGTATATCAGGATTTCATCATGAGGTTCATGATCTTTTACCCTATGAATTGCACCTTAGTTTCTCAGAAGTTAAGCCTCTGCGATGAATGTCCTACCCCTTAAATCTTGATCAGTTCAAACACCAGGATTTTAATATGCTACCAATATTCTGAAACATGTCCTATAATCTCCAACTGAATTCAACACAAAACTTCTCCTGCTTGCACCATGGTGCTTAGAAGTTTGGACTCCAGAACAAAACTGACAAAATCTTACTTACCACCTGTATGACCTTAGACTATTTCTTTGATTATCTCATGTGTGTCTATATTTCTACTCCTATAACAGGATGATGATTATAAAAGTGCCTACCTCATAGGGTTGCTCTGATGATTAAATGAGTTAATAGTTGTAAGTGCTTCGACAGTGCCTGGCACTCCACAAGTGCTTGCAAAATAAAGTGTTTATGTAAATACTTATTTATTTTTATTTATTTATTTTAGTTTAGATCTTTTACTAATGATATTTACATTCAACCTAACACTTTTATCCACTACAACCCCTCTGTGACTTATTTACTCATCTA
This sequence comes from Daubentonia madagascariensis, assembly GCA_023783475.1. NCBI lineage: Eukaryota > Metazoa > Chordata > Mammalia > Primates > Daubentoniidae > Daubentonia > Daubentonia madagascariensis. The sequence continues at coordinate 12,565,531 of JAKFHU010001684.1, read as the reverse complement.
GAATTTACTTTAGGTTTCATAATTATAAATCCTTTTTACATTTTTCCTGCAATATCTGATCATTGGCTTTGTCTGTGTCTGTTTTCAAATTGCTAGTGGCTTGCATGAGTTACTCACTAAGGATTTTTCATGCATAAAATATATCTGTCATGTAGTTGTTTCAAGGACAAAATAGATAATATATGGTAAACACATGGCAGAGTGCTGAGCACTCTGTAATGCTCAATAATTCTTAGCTCGCCACCCCATATGCTATGCCTATTTTGAGTGAAAAGTCTCAACTAGTTCCACTGCAGACCAAGACTTGTTTTTGACATTTATGTGATGGTGATTTACAGCCAACAAACTTTGGGCAATAGCTTGAAAGGCTCTCTCTTAAATGTGATAAACATGTTTAATTTTAGTTCTTCACTATCTCAGGGGTTAGTTAAACACCATTCACCACTCAGTAAATTTGACTATTAGCCATATTTGATGTAAAAATAAAATGAATTGAGGCAGGAAAGCACAACATGTTGAAAAATGCATAATTGAAAACACAAACACATCAAATTTTTAAAATATAATTGTATTGATATTAGGTAATAACTTTTTACTTAACCAGTCAAGGATAGGGCTTTTGTCCTGTAGAAAACAAGAAACAAATAAACAAAGGAATAAATCTTTATGAGTTCGCCAGAAACAAAAAATGCATTTGAAGGAGGCTGTATTGATCTAAATGGAAGCCTCTATGGACAAAACACTCAATAAAGTATATTCTTCACTTCCCACTAGAGTATGCCTTTTTTTCTTTAAGTCTATTTAAGTACCAAGTTAAATTTTTCATGATGTCTGTATGCCCAATATATGTACAAGAAAATGCATATGTGTAATAAAATAGAAGATTTTTAATGCCTATATGACTTAATTCTATCAGACAAAATTTCTTGGTTTTAGAATATTTTAGCAAATGCGATAATTTTTAGAAAGATATACAGTAATGGTTTGTCATATTCTGAGTGTGCCCTGGTGCTTGAAAATTTGCTTGTACATTGGTGCTTAGAAGTTTGCACTCTAGAAAAAAACAAAAGAATTTAAACCACTTACTACCTATGTAACCTGTCACATACTCAGAATAGAGTCTAGGAGAGACTTCACTGATACATTGTTTGTTTAATGAGTATGAATCATAAAACTATCTTAGCAGCAGTTGGGAAAATTACAATATAACATATAAAAGGACGGACAAAATTTCAGTGAAAAACAGTCCTAGGCTGATAATTTTTCAAAAATGTAGTATCAAATTATTTTAAATTAGCTGTTTAAACTGGTAAATATAACATTTTGTGATCAGACTGAAATAGTGATTAATATATAACTCAAGTGGATGGCAGTAAGAAATTATCATTTATGAAATGTATTATCACCTAAAATTATCCATATAAAATCTTTCAATCCCATAAGCAGAAATTGATTATACTATTACTTTTCTCCTAATGCATTAACTGATCTTCATGAGTTGTACATTTACTAATTTACACTGACTGGATTAATTTACTCATTTAGTAAATACTTGTTGAGCAACTTACCATGTTCCTGCAATTGCTTCTGTTTTATATATTACATGGTATTTGCTTTGCAAGGGTTATGTAATATTGTTTTATGTAAAGAGATTGTTATTCTGTTTCCAAAATGACTAAATTGAGAGATGGGAAATTGAAAAATGAAATTTATGGTGTATATTGTCCCACATAATCTGATCCTTATGGGAATGAAAATTAAAATAGGGTAAGCATAGGTTTTTAAAGATTTTATTAATCATATCTTAAATACATATGCACCTAACACAGAAGATCCAGGATACATAAAGAAAATTTTACTAGAGCTAAGGAAAGAAATAAATACTAGTTTTATAACTGCCAGGGATTTCAACACCCCACTGTCAGAGCTCAACAAATCATCAAAGCAGAAAATAAATAAAGAAACACTGGACCTAAACTAGACTCTAAATCAAGTGGGCATAATAGACATTTACAGAACATTCTACCCCAAAATTACTGAACATACGTTTTTCTCAGCAGCACATGGGACATTCTTATGATCATGTCTTAGGCCACAAAACAGGCCTCAACAAATTCAAAAAAATAGAAATCATACCATATATCTTCTCAGACTACAGTGGAATAAAACTCGAAATCAATCACAAGAGAAACACTCAAACCTACACAAAGTCATGGAAATTAAACAACCGGCTGATGAATGATCACTGGGTCAAGAATGAAATTAAGATGGAAATCAAAAGATTCTTTGAAATGAATGACAAAGGGAAGACAAGCTATCAAAATCTATGGGATTCACCCTCAAGGGAAAATTCGTAGCCTTAAATGCCTATATCAAAAAGAGAGAAAGATCACAAATTAACAACCTAATGTCACATCTCAAGGAACTAGAAAAGGAAGAGCAAACCAAACCCAAAGCCAGCAGAAGAAAACACATAACAAAAGTCAGAGTGGAGCTAAATGAAAAGAAAAACAAAAAAATAATACAGAAGATCAACAAAACAAACAGTTGGTTCTTTGAAAAGGTAAAAAAAAAAAAAAATTGATTGACCACTTGCTAGATTAACCAGAAATAGAATAGAAAGGACTTAAATAAGCTCAATCGGAAATGAAAAACGGGACATTACAACTGATAACACAGAAATACAAAACATCATCCATGAATACTATGAAAATCTTTACACACATAAACTAGAAAACGTAGAGGAGATGGACAAATTCCTGGAAACACACAACCCCCCAAGACTCAGTCAGGATGAAATAGAACTCCTGAACGACCAATAATGAACAGTGAAATAGAAGCAGTAATAAAAAATCTTCCAACAAAAAAAAAGCCCCGGACCAGACGGAATCACAGCCAAATTCTACCAGACCTACAAAGAAGTGATGCCCATACTACAGGAATTATTCCATAACACAGAGAAGAGGGGAATTCTCTCCAGCTCATTCAATGAAGCTAGTATCACCTTGATACCAAGTTAGGAAAGGACACAATAAAAAAGAAAACTACTGACCAATATCCATTAGGTATATGGATGCAAAAATCCTCAATAAAATACTAGCAAACCAAATTCAACAGCACATCAACTAAATAATCCATCATGACCAAGTGCATTTCATCCCACAGATGTAAGGATGGTTCAACATACATAAATCAACAAATGTTATTCACCACATAAAGAGAAGCAAAAACAAAGACCATATGATAATCTCAATGGATGCAGAAAAAGCATTCAATAAAATTCAACACCCTTTCATGGTAAAAAAAAACCCCAGCAAACTAGGAATTGAAGGAACATTTCTCAAAATTATAAAATACCATGTATGACAAAACCACAGACAACATCATGCTGAATGGGGAAAAGTTGAAAGTATTCCCACTAAGAACTGGAACAAGAAAAGGGTACCCCTTGTCACCACTCCTATTCAGTGTAGTGCTGGAAGTCCTAGCCAGAGCAATCAGGCAAGAGAAAGAAATAAAGGGTATCCACATTGGGAAAGAGGAGGTCAAACTATTGCTTTTCATTGATGACATGATCTTGCACTTAGAAAATACCACAGACTCTACCATGAGACTTCTGGAATTGATAAATAAATTCATCCAAGTCTCAGGTTATAAAATCAATGTACACAAATCAGTACCATTTCTATATACAAATAACAGTCAAGATGAGAGTCAAATCAAAGACTTAATACCATTCACAATAGCTACAAAGAAAATAAAATACCAATGACTATACTTAACCAAGGAGGTAAAATATCTCTACAAGGAGAACTACAAAACACTGAGGAAAGAAATGGCAGAGGACACAAGTAAATGGAAAAACACATCTTGCTCATAGATCAGTAGAATAAACATTGTTAAAATGTCCACACTACCCAAAATGATTTACAGATTCAATGCAATCACCATCAAAACTCCAATGTCATATTTCACAGATCTAGAAAAAAATAATTCTATGCTTCATTTAGAACCAGAAAAGAGCCCAAGGAGCCAAAGCAACCTCAAGCAAAAAGAACAAATTTGGAGGCATCACATTACCAGACTTCAAACTATACTACAAGGCTATAGTAACAAAAACAACATGGTATTGGTACAAAAATAGAGACATAGATCAGTGGAACAGGATAGAAAACCCATATATAAAACTATCTACATACAACCAACTGATCTTCAACAAAGCAGACAATGCATGCTGGGGAACTGAAGCTCTATTCAGTAAATGGTGCTGTGAAAACTGGGTACCCACATGGAGAAGAATAAAACAGGACCCCTATGTCATAAGACTCACAAAAATTAATTCCTGATGGATAAAAGACTGCAATATAAGGCATGAAACCATAAGAATTCTAGAGGAAAATGTTGGAAAAACTCTTCTAGGTATCGGTCTAGGCAAAGAACTTATGACAAAGACCCCAATGGCAATCATAGCAACAACAAAAATAAATAAATGGGATTTTTTAAAACTAAAACACTTCTGCACAGCTAAGGAAATAATCACCAGAGCAAATAGGCAAGCTACAGAATAGGAGAAAATATTTGCCAGCTATACATCAGATATAGGGCTCACATCCAGAATATACATAGAACTCAAGCCAATCAGCAAGAAAAAAAAAAAAAAAACCCAAAACAACAACAACAAAAAAAAAACATTAAAAAGTGGACAAAAGACATGAACAGGAGCTTTTCAAAAGAAGATAGACAAATGGTCAATAAACATGAAAAAATGCTCAGTGTTACTAATCATCAAGGAAATTAAAACTACAATGAGATACCACCTTACCCCAGTTAGAATGGCTTTTATTAAAAAGTCCAAAAACAATAGATGCTGGCCTGGAAGTAGAGAGAAAGCAACACTTACACATTGTTGGTGGGACTGTAAATTAGTACAACCTCTATGGAAAACAGTATGGAGATTCCTCAAAGAACTAAAAGTTGACCTACTATTTGATCCAGCAATTCCATTAGTCTGTATCTAAGGAAAAGAAGTCATTTTATCAAAAAGACACCTGCACTGGAATGTTTATTGTAGCACAATTCACAATTGCAAAGATGTGGAATCAACCCAAGTTCCCATCATTTTATGAGTGGATTAACAAAATGTGGCATATGTATAGCAAAGAGTACTACTTGGCCATAAAAAAGGATAAATTAATGCCTTTTGCAACAATTTGGTTGGAATTGGAAAGCATTATCCCAAGTAAATTTCCAAGAGTGGAAAAATGAACACCACAGGTACTCACTATTAAACTGGACCTAACCAATGAATACACATTTGCTCAGAGGAATGTAAAATTTAGGGGAAATCAAGAAGGAGGGGAGGGGAGGTGCAAAAACCTACCTAAAGGGTACATTAAACACTATTTGAGTGATGGGCACAATTATAGCTGTGACTCCAGCATTATAAAATCAATCCATGTAAACAAAAACATTTGTACCCCCTTAATATTTTGAAATAAAAAATAACAAAATCAGGAAATAATATATAATCTAAACATATACATGATCTAATTTATATCTAAGTTAGATAGTATCAAATAATCTTCAAATTGGACCATACTATGCATATTAAATTCCATAGTTTTTAACTATTCCCTTGTAAAACTTATTTTAAATATTGAACCTAATGGGATAGGAAAATAAGTAATCTAGTACTTTAATGTGCAAAATTCAGGCAGATTTTAGTATAACTTTCATTTTTTCTAATGGTACTATCACTATCTTAAATCCTTTATCTGTATTTATTTGTTTTTATTTTATCTTGCAATTATGTCAGGACATTCTGTATCAGCGTGCACTCATGATTGGTTAAACTTGTTATAGATAATCATATTTACTTCACTTTATCTTTGCAGAATAATCACATTATGATTCTTTCAAGGGCTTGTCACCTTGAGTCCATTCAGTAACTATGCTTTTGATATTCATCATAATGTTGAACAGAAATATGTTTCAACAAAATTAAGGATGGATCAAACAATATTATTTTTAAAAGCCACAAAAGTGTATGCCCTGTACCATAAATGCAGCATACTTTTATATTTATTATATATTTATGGTTTTATTTATTCGAGGGTAGAATAAATGAGTAAAACTTCCTTTCCTTTTTTAAATTAACATCACAAAATTCAGAAATACATATGATGTTAGAAATATGCAGTTTTAAATTTATTCATTTATAGCTAAATCAAATTTACCTTACTTGTGCTTATACGTTGCTATTGTAAAATGGAAATTGTAATACCTACCTCTCAGGGATGCTTTGTAAATTAGTGAATTCAGTGTTAGCAAAGCACTTAGTACATTGCACGGTGCATCCAAGTACTACATATGTGATAGTTTATTTTCTTCTTATATATTAATGAGGCTGCTGATAGCAAAGAGGGGGAAAATATAGCACTCATGAGCATTTTATTGAAAAATTTCAACAGCAGTATGCTCTTGATATTTATTTTTAGGCGAACTTTTTCAATACAATTTTTAAATTGTCATGCTATTCTACATCCTTGAAAGATTACAGTGTACAAATGCTGATTAATCAGACAAACAGATTCAAGCCAAAATGGTAATGAACGAAAATAGCAAAGCTTATACTTCTTCCAGGCAGCACATTCGCATTTTAACTAGGACCTTCAAAATACGAACTCATGAGTATTATACAAAAACCTGTTATAGGTTTGTAAAAAATAAAGTTGAGATTGTAATCTTTTAAAAACACCCCCTCCATGGCTGTCTGTTCTTCATAAAGTATTACTGTCTATCACCTTCATTTAAATAACACCACCCCACAACAGAAATTTAAATTTCTCTCCCCACCCATGAAAGCATTAGGTAACTTCAATATCAACACAAAGTACAAAGGGAAAAAATATAAGATTGGGCCATCCTATGGGAAGAGTGCAGTAAAAGCGTGATGCCTTCCAAGTTCTCAATCATGAGGTGCATAGCATTTCTTTCCATGGGTTGATTCATTACTGAAAGCCTCAGTGATCCCATTTACATCATTTCCAGATTGCAGTTACTGGCAATAATTATAATAAAGAATAGTCACTGTGAAATTTACCTTTATAGCCACACTCAATGAAATAAAACTCCCTAACTCTAGATACATTAACACTTTGGGAAATTCTGCTTTCCTGCAATACATATCCTCAAATTTGCCTATGTGTACATATTCAAACAGTATTTATTTATGCCAAATGCATAATAGTCATAGTTAGGATTTCAGAGGAGAAAAACATAATTCCCAACTGAGCAAAACATGTTAGCAACTTTTAGGATAAAGGATTATCTACAAGAAACACTTGAAAAATATAGTTAGTAAAGGAAAGTTTGCATAGTCTGTATATTATTATTTTAAATTTTATAATATTTTTTCCGCTAATATTGAAGTTTTAGAAAATATAAAAATTACAAAAATAACTCAATGTTTGCATTCAGTTTATATAAGATAGATGATAGATAAAGATAGTTAGATAGATAGACATGTTGTGAAGTAACTAGACTTCAGTTTCCAACAAGATATATGTGAATACTTTAAAGTTTCACTATATGGCTGAATCAAATTTTTTTATCCAAATCCCTGTTGCTGAACTTGAATTTGTTTTAAAACCTTTTCCTTTTATAAAAATGCTATTAAATGGCATCCTTTTTCTCAACATTTGATCCATATTTAATAATATTTTCAGATGAATTTATGAAAGTGGAATTTCTGGAGCATGTATGCCATTTAAGTCCATTGATTAATACAAACTGACAAATAATTATTTGATATTTTGTCAAGATACTATGCTAAGTGCTGGGAATATAAAGGTAACTAGGATTATACGCACATGGACATACAGTGCCTTAACTAACTACACATATAATCTAGTGTGTGAGGCAGACACATATCAAATAACTAGTGCTTTCTTACAGAGTTACATGTATTCGGTGTGCTATAAAACTATATCCCAAAGAAACCTGAGTTTCATAGGAAGCCTATTCTGAAGAAATAACATTTGAGTTGTCAGATCTCAAGTTGAGTGAGAGTTAGCTTGATGATGCAGTGGAAAGGTAAAGGTGTGGATAGTGCTGTGCCATCGGAGGAAACAGCATGTACAGATGCAGGAGCCTAAAAGAAACATATCCCCTTAGACAAAAGAAAGAAACCCCTGGTATCTGGAACACAGCAAATGGAGACATTTGAGATAAGGCTGGGCAAGTTGACTGACCTCAAGTTATGTCACACATCATAAAAACATTTTAAGGATTTTGGTGGTTTTGTTTGTTTTCTTGTTTATGTATTTGTTTTGAATAGCACTGGGAAGGCACTCAAAATGTTTAAACAGAGAGATGGCATGGTTATTGTGTCATTTTTGAATGATCAGGTTGACTACAGGTTATCCCAACAAATCTATCATTCTGAAAACCCTACTTGAAAAGATTACTGCTATGGACTGAATGCCCCCACTCCCCCAAAGTTCATTATATGGAAACCTAGTGCCCAGTAGGGTAGTATTTGAAGGTGTGATATTTGAAAGATAATTAAGTCATGAGGGTGGAGCCCTTATGAATGGATTAGTGCTCTTATAAGAAGAGGCACTAGAGAGATGATTTCGCTCTCTTCATGTAAGGACACAGCAAGAACACAGCCATCTGCAAACCGGAAAGTGCTCTCACTGGACACTGGATCTGCTGTATTTTCTGGCACTGTGATTTTGGATTTCTTAGCCTCCATAACTGTGGGAAATATGTTTCTGTTGTTTATGCTGCCTAGTCTATGCTATTTTTCGTTATGGCAGCCTGAACTGATGAAGACAATTACCAACACCAGTCAACTTCTACTATTATAACAAAAGAAAATTTAAAAATGGAGATCAAATATGAAGTAGATTTAAAATCCTCATTTGGGGCAGTACATCAATAATATAGGTCCATTTAATTTATTATTGTAGAGGAAAAAACACTAACCTAAGACCTTTGTTTTCACCTGTGAAAAATATAAATCTATCCATTTCCTCTCTGTGATATTATTAGCTCCAAGGGAGATGAATATGAAGATACATAATGACTTCCCATTTCTTTTCTCTCATACCACTGGCAGAAGCATTTGAAGCACTGTCTATTCTTGACTTATTTAACCAGTGATCAGCATTTAACACCATTGGCCTTTAGGTCTAAAGAATCCAAAATACACTTGATTTTAAACTAGATCTTCAGAGCTCCAAATTCTAGTAGCCAGAAAATTGCTTCCCTTGCTCACACCACTCACAGACAAAGGTGAGTGATGCCAACAGATCTCAAGTTATTCCTCTACCTAATCTTCCCTTACTCAAGTCACACTGGTCATGCTTCACCAAATTTTAAGAAATGGATTCCCAGAAAGAGGCTCACTCCCCCTAGGAGACCATAAGAAATTACTTCTTCAAGTTTTCCATATTCACTTAACTCAACATTTGAAATTTAAACCTCTTTTGGTAATCTGTCACCACCCAGTTTTTATCTCTCTTGCTTCTTTTATACCTCCTATTTTACTCAATATTTGATCCTTCTTTGACTCCCATATTTTTCACTGCATCCTCCACAACTCATAGTGTGTCCTCAAGCAAAATTGTGTTTTAAATGAGGACTAGCCTGTGAGGATATTGCTTTCTCTGAAGTCCTTTAAAACTGTGGTCCCCAACCCCCGGGCCATGGACTGGTACTGGTCTGTGGCCTGTTAGTAACTGGGCCACACAGCAGGAGGTGAGCGGCAGGTGAGCAAGCAAAGCTTCATCTGTATTTACAGCCACTCCCCATTGCTCACCAACCCCCCAACCCTCTTCTGTGGAAAAATTGTCTTCCATGAAACCAGTCCCTGGTGCCAAAAAGTTGGGGACTACTGCTTTAAAATGTAGGCTACTATTCTCCCATGTCCCATTATGACACATCTTGATCATCATTTCCAGAATATTCTTAATTTCACTTATGTAAAGAAACTCATATCCTCTGAGTTTTTTCCATCAAGCCATACTACTCTCTATCCTTCCATGTTGAGGAAAACTCCCAAACCACCAACTGTTTTGCTAAAAAACTATAATATGGCTCATCTATACAACTGCTATCATAATTATTTACATAATCACTTAATATAAACAATAAAAAATTTTAAAATTCCATGTTAATTATTTCAGTAATTTAACAGAATAATAAACACTCAGGTGTATATCTAAGTACGTCTACTTTGACATACACCAGCTGTTACCTTGCACCTAGTCTAATGATTGAAACTAAAAAAGTGTATTACAAGTGGAGAGAATGGAATTAGCAAATGAATCAAGATAAGCCATTACAAATTGCGTTCAATGGAAGTTTGGTTGGATACTTGAGTATAATATAAAAATGGAAATATGAACTGGTAAAATGGAATACAATAAAGTATGTATCATTGTTCACATATTCTTTGAATGATGCAGAAAAATTCTATCTAAATTCTGTGGTGAAGTGTTTAGTAAAAACAATCATTTTCTGGTACTTCTAAGAGAAATACAGTAAGAAATAAGAATAGTAGTTTAAGGTCTTCAAGTATATAATCTACTTAATTCCTAAATTTATACTCCAAATGAAGTCAGGGAAACTCCTATAATATTTTATACAACGTATCTCTATTTATAAATATTTAATTTTGATTTGTTTTCCATTGCTAGAAGTTAATCTATTTTTTCCAATAATGGTTCATGAAGAGATTTAAGAATAGATTTAAAATATTAGAATTGTGTGGGGAAGATGAGGGATATGTTCCATAAACTAAAGTTAAGAGACAGCTTTTTGTTTTCCATACAAAAACTATGTATTTTAGTATTTTATTGTTATCTATTATTATCACTATTATTTTTTTAAATAAATGATTCTTACTAAAGATGGCACAAAAAAACTATAAAGATTGACTTCGTCCGATTTTGAAGTGTCTGTAGTGGTTTGAATGGAAATATTCCAAGAACAAAGCAGTACTAAAAAAAAATGAACAATATATGAAGGAATGTAGAGAAACTAAAAAAAGGAAAAGAGTTTGAAGAGGATTTTGTTTATGGATGAGGCAACACAGATGGAAGTACTAAGGGAAAACAAGAGACATGGGAAAAAAGTTAAGCCTATTGAGTATTAGACATAGAAAGCAAAACCAAAATAAAAATATGATTTGATTACAATATTCTGACTTGATGACAAAGACAATGACAACTCTTAAAACATAAATAAGCCTAGAGATAATTTATAAAATTTGGAAGATATAATACTCTACAAAAGAATGAGTTGAATTTATTCATAATAAAAAATGGGCTATTTTGTTCAAATTTAGTCAAACAGGAAAATCATGAGGTTGTGACTTATTTGGGAAACTCAAATGTAAATTAAGAATGGGCTGAAGGATATAGAAATTCTTATTTCTTAAATATTGTTATTTAGTGCATCTGTGCTCTTATGAAAAAACTCTAAGAATGATGGGCAATAAACAACCTTTATTATTCCTTGATTAAGCTTTACGTGAGTAGCAGCAGAATCTGTAAAATTGGAATGAGTGCAGAGACAGAATAGCTATTTAACATTCTCTGAGTTGCTCATTCATGTTAAATTATTTAGTATTTTAAAAAATGTGCATGTTAACATGGTGAGTTTATATGGCTCTTTATTGAACTTGATGCACCTAGTAAGTTATTTTTACAGAATAAATATTTTATGATTTTGCTGCAATCTATTTTTTACAAGGGCATTGATTCACACTATCAAGAATCCAATATGCCCAGGTTTGTCATAATTTTCTCTTCTGAAACATAAATGTCAGAAGCATTGCTTGTAGAGACATACATGTACTTTATACATTGACTAAGCATTAAATATTATTTACATTTTGAAGATAATCCTTTTAAATCAAAAGTAACAAGCTTAGAAACTTAAAAGGTTATGCAAATTCAGATAGAGACTTATGTTAACTTAGGTAAATATACAAAATTATGCTTAAAGTAAGTCCTACATAATTAGCATTTTTGAAGTATACCAGAGAATAGCAATTCACATGATGGTAATGAGACTCTTGAGAACCCATTATGAGATAATCTAGATATATTTTAGTAAAATTGCTTTCAAGTGAATTTTTGTACAATACTTTTTTTGATTTCTTGTTCTCATTGTCATATTAAATCAGAGTTATATTCCCCAAAAAAGTGATTTTTCTATATTTTGATAATGAACTAAATTCAAACATCAATGGAAAGAAAACTCTGCCAAAAAGCTATTCCTACTAGATATTACAATCATAGAATATTAAAGACACACCTTTAAATTTAATCATCTTTAACCCCCTCACTGTAGAGACAGGAAAAAGGAAATGTACTGACCAAGTTCATTAATGTTAAAAATTAAAACACAATATTTCTAAAAATGTAATTCTATCTTAAGTAGTATTTTTACATATCTTATTTATTTTCAATAATATAAGACTATTTATTGAGCACATACTGCAAACCAGGCATTGTTCTTGACCCTGGTTTTATAATATTTAACACAAGAGAATACATTTCTAACTCATACAATTTACATTCTAGTTGGGAACATAAAAATAAGGATACATAAACAGGTCTATAGATGCAATGTGAGATGAAAAGAAGTTCTATGTAAAAAAAATAAATTGAGGGAAGGGTAATAAGGCTTTCATAGAACACAAGTTATTGCTTTAGATAAGGATAGGCTTTCCAGAAGAGGTAATACTAAATAATGCCACTTTCACCACTTTTATACAACATAGTACTGGAAGTCCTAGCCAGAGCAGTTAGACAAGAGAAAGAAATAAAGAACACCTATATTGAAAGTGAAGAAGCCAAATTATATTTGTCTGCAGATGATAAGATTTTATATTTATAAAAAATTAAAGACATTATCAAAAAACTATTAGAACTGATAAACAAATTCAATAAAGTTACAGGATACAAAATCAACATCCAAAAATCTGTTGCATTTCTATTTGCCAACAACAAACAACTCAAAAAAGAAGTGAAGAAAGTAATCCCATCTACAATAGCTAAAAATAAAATAAAATACATAGGAATAAACTTAACCAAAGAAATGAAAGATCTCTGTAATTAAATCTGTAAAACAATGATAAAAGAAATTGAAGAGGACATTTAAAAAATGGAAAGATATTCCATGTTATGGATAGGAAGAATCAATATTGTTAAAATATCCATACTACTCAAAGCAATTTACCAATTCAATGCAATCCCCATCAAAATACAAATGTCATTCTTCATAGAAATTTAAAAAACACTCCTAAAATTTATATTGAACCACAAAAGACTCATAATAGCCAAAGCAATGCTTAGTAAAAAGAACAAAGTTGTAGACATCACATTACTGACCTTCAAATGATACTACAAAGCTATAGTAACCAAAACAACATGTTGTTACTGGCATAAAAAAAAGACAAACAACCCAATGGAACAGAATGGAGAACCCAGAAATAAATTCATGCAATTACAGCCAAATGATTGTTATAAAGATGCCAAGAACATACACTGGGGTAAGGGCAGACCCTTCAATAAATGGTGCTGAGAAAACCGGATATGCAGAATAATGAAAATAGAACTCTATCTCTCACCATGTACAAAAATCAAATCAAAAGGGATTAAAAACTTAAATGTAAGACCAGAAACTATGAAATTACTAAAAGAAAACATTGGGGAAATGCTCCAGGACATTGTTCTGAGCAAATATTTCTTGAATAAGACCTGAAGAGCACTAGCAGCCAAAGCAAAAGTGGTCAAACAAGATCATATCAAGCTAATGAGCTTCTGGACAGCAAAAGAAACAATCAACAATGTAAAGGGACAATCCAACAAATGGGAGAAAATATTTGCAAACTACCCATCTGACAGGGGATTAATAGCCAGAATATATAAGGACCTCAAACACCTCAATAGCAAAAAAAAAAAAAAAAGAAAAAAACTAATAATTTGATAAAAGATGGGCAAAAGAGCTGAATAGATGTTTCTCAAAAGAAGACATGCTATTGGACAACAGGTATGTGAAAAATTCCCAACATCACTAATCATCAGAGAAATGCATATCAAAACTACAATGAGATATTTCTCACCCCAGTTAAAATGGCCTTTATTCAAAAGACAGGCAATAATGAATGTTGGCGAGGTTGTGTAGAAAAAGGAATCTTCATACACTGTTAGTAGGAATGTAAATTAGTACTGCCGCTATGGAGAACAGTATGAAAGTTCCTCAATAAACTAAAAATAGAGCTATCATACGATCCAGTAATCTCACTGCTAGGTATATATACAAAAGAAAGGAAATTAGCATATCAAACAGATACCTGCGCTCCCATTTTACTGTGGCACTATTCACAATAACCAAAATATGGAATCAACCTAAGTGTCCATAAACAGACGAATGGATAAAGAAAATGCAGCACATATACACAATGAAGTATTATTCAGCCATAAAAAAGAAAGAGATCCTGTCATTTGCAACATGGATGAAACTGGAAGACATCATGTTAAGTGAAATAAGCCAGGCACAAAACCACAAATATCACATGTTTTCACCCATATGTGTGAGCTAAAAAAAAAGATCTCATTGATCTCATGAGAGTAGAATGATGGTTAACTGAGGCTGGGAAGAGTAGTGAGGAGGAGGAGATAACAAGGGGTTGATTAATGGGTACAGTCTAGTATTTGGTAGCACAATGGGGCAACTATACATTTGCAATGACTTACTGTGTATTTCAAAAGAACTTGAAGAGTGGAATTGGAATGTTCCTAATACAAACAAATGATAAATGCTTGAGGTGATTAAATCCCAATTACTCTGACTTGATCATTACACATTGTTTATTTGTATCAAAATTTCACACATATCCCATAAATATGTACAACCATTATGCATCCACAAGTATTAAAAATTTAAAAATTAAATTTAATTTAATTAAATTTAAATTTTTAATACTTGTGGATGCATAATGGTTGTACATATTTATGGGATATGTGTGAAATTTTGATACAAATAAACAATGTGTAATGATCAAGTCAGAGTAATTGGGGTTTAATCATGAACAAAAACTTTTCCAAAGAAAACAGAATGATGGCCAGCAAACATATAAAAAAGTGCTCAACTTCTCTAATCATCAGGGAAATGCAAATCAAAACCACAATGAGATATCACTTAACTCCAGTGAGATTGGCTCATATCAAAAAATCCCCAAATAACAAATGTTGGCGGGGATGTGGACAGGTAGGAACACTCATACACTGCTGGTGGGACTGCAAATTAGTACAACCTCTATGGAAAAGAATATGGAGATATCTCAAAGAATTAAAAGTAGAATTACCATTTGACCCAGCAATCCCACTACTAGGTATTTATCCAAAAGAAAAAAAGACATTTTATAATAAAGACACTCTGCTCTCGAATGTTCATAGCAGCACAATTCACAATTGCAAAGTTGTGGAAACAACCCAGGTGCCCATCAATACACGAGTGGATCAATAAAATGTGGTATATGTATACCATGGAGTATTACTCAGCAATAAGGAACAATAGTGAATTAACACATCTGGTATATCCTGGTCGGAGCTAGAACCCATTCTTCGAAGCGAAGTGTCACAGGATTGGAAAAACAAGCATCACTGGTACTCACCATCAAACTGGTACTAACTGATGAACACTTACATCACACAGGGCAATAACATTCATCAGAGGGCAGGCGGGCGGGAGGGGGGAAGGGATGGGAAAAACTCTCACTGAATGGATGCAGGGAGCACAGTTTGGGGATGACCACGATTGTGGCTCTGACACGGCAGAACAGGGGCAATGTGTATGGCCAAAATGTTGTACCCCCATGATATTCTGAAATTAAAAAAATAAATTATAAAAAAAAAAGAAAAAAAAAAAATTTAAAAAATTAAAAAGGTAAATCTTTAAAATAATAAATAAATAAGAGATGAGGAAGCCAGCCATGTGGGTATCAGGGGGAAATCATTTCCAAGCAGAGGAAATTATATGTACAATGACACTATAACACAGGAATGTCCTTGGCATGTACAAAGAATAGTGTTGCATGGAGCACAGTGCTCTTGGATCTGAGTGAGCAAGGTGGAATATAGTAGGAGATGAGGTTAAAGTAATACATTGGCTATTTAAACTGCTATCATGACTCTAGAGGAAATGCAAATCTATGTTTTTGTTTTGTTTTGATATTTTAGCAGAGGCAACAGCCCAACTTAAGTTTCAAAAAGCTAATTCTGGCTATTGCTTTCAGAAGTAATTGTAGAACTATGGCAGTAGCAGGGACAGGAAGCTATCATAGGAGTCGACTAAATTGCTGGACATCCAAGTCCAGAATTCAAAGTAGAAGTCTCCAGGGAAATAACACATAAAGCCAACAGTAATTAGGGGATGTTTACAACCATGAGATTTGGATGAGATCCCCAGGAAAGTAGAAAATGTAGACAACAAAGCAAAGAAGAGGGAATTGAGCCTGGGACACACCAGCTTTAGAGATTGGGAGACATAGAAGGTTAAGCAAAGCTGAGTGCGAAGGAACATTCAAAGAGGAGAAGAGAGAAAGTGTGGTACTGAAAACCAAGTGAAGAAGGGACACAAGTGATCATTTGTGTCAAATGCTATTGAAAATTCAAATATTATGAGGCCTGAATACTGATTATTAGATTTAACAACTTAGAGATTTTTGTTTGCCTTTACTAGAGCTGTTTCAGTGGAGTGGTAGGAAAAAAGCATGTCTGTGGTAAGTTCAAGAAACAATTACAGGAGTGGAATTGAAGGCAGAGAGTACAAACAACTCTTCTGAAGAGCTTTGATGTAAGAAGGCAAAAAAAAAAAAGTGGTAGTAGCTAAAAAGGTATTTCAAGTCAAAAGAATTTCTGTGTCTCTCTCCTTCTCTCTCTCTCCCTCCCTCCCCCCTTTAAAATATGGTACAAATTGTGACATATATCACAATTTGGGATAATATATCGTAGAAGGGGAAAGTTAATGTTGTAAGAAGATGGGGCAAATGCTGGAACAATGGCTTTGTTTGGGAGATAAGAAATAAGAGTACAGCAATTGATCATCACAGTGATCTGTGAATTGCATAGTATTATCTCATTATAACAGGAAATTATGAGGCTCAGACATTCCCTTATTGACCCAACCGCTCCCACTCTCACTTTTACCTTTACCTGTTTAAATAGACTGCTATAAAAAGTGACACTAAATTTATTATTGTTATTACTATCATTATTATTTTCATTTTAGTCAGAGACTGAGTAGGATTGGGAAGGCTCAAACAATGGATGTGGTAGCAAAGAATTTATAACCCACCTGGACTGTGTTCTTAGTGATTTGAAGGAGGGGTCAGAAGATAAGGAGCTAAAGGAACAGAAAATTCTAAGCCAGAGTTGAGTCCAATGAGGAAGTGCGTTACAGAGATTAGAAGAAAGTCCTCCCTACTTTTCTATAAATCTCAAATCTGCCCTTTCACCTGCAGAACCAGTAACATTTGAGACAATTGTATGGCCACATTGGTGATTTCACAAAAGTAACTCATAGAAATGGCTATTTCTAGAAGAATTTTGGAGAGCTAAATTGAAAAATAGGAGCACAATGAGGAGAGGTGGGGGATCTGACAGTCACCTTTTGGCGGCACATTTGTAACCCCAGTTAAAATGCTTTTTGAGTTGTTTACCATACAGCACTGCAACATTCAAAATAAAGTGATATAAAATTAATCAACAGCAAATCCCCTCTCACCATTGTCCTAGTTTCCAACCCCTAGTAAAGTACTTTTTCCAGTACACCAAACTATCATTTTGCCTAAGACATTTTACTTTATTTTATTATTGCTTTGCTTGTCTTCCTTGTAATATTTGGCAGCCTTAAGTTCCTCCCTCTTATGTCTAGTACCGCCATTTCTGTCCATTTTTATGATACATGAAGCCATGCTTGTGATCCTAGAACAAATCTTACTTTTATTTGATACATTTTTTTCTTCCATTTACCAAATGTTTATTGATCACTCGTAATGGGTCCTGTTTTTACTTAGGCATAAGCGATAAAATGGTTATCAAAGTCAGAGAATAAAGGGCCTTAAAACTGCGTAAAGCACAGAGATCAGATTGTGCAAAGAATTTCTCTATGCAGGAGGGGGCATAGTACATTCAAGAAAATGAAAGTATGCCAATGTATTTCTAATGTTAATAGGAAGGAAAAGCACAGGGGAAAAAAGTTTAGAGTCTAGAAAATCAATAGAAATATGGAGTACTTAGGCTCTAGATCCTCCCATATTAAAGATTTGATCTTAATGTCAAGTGCAAAGGAAAGCCATTGAAATGCATTAAGCAGAGGCCGACAAAATGCATATTTTGGAAATGTCACCTTGACTATGAACATAAGATTCAAGGAGTAGAAGAGAGAAGACTTTTATTAGGTGTTATTTCTAGAAATAGATGGTGGTAATACAAACTAGGGTGTTGTTAGTGAAAATACAAATGCGGTATTTAGGGAGAAATTTAAATAGAAGTTGGTGATGAGACACAGGGTCTAGAAAGGGAGAGGAAATAATTTTGACCCTTGGGTTTTTGGCTTAAATTCATGAGACAAGGATTCTGAAAAACATCAGGATTAAAGGGTGTAAAAGTAATAAAGAAAATATATTTGGGCATGTTGGATTTGAGATGACTTGCAACACATAAATGAATATTTCAACTGGAAAATTTATGTATGAGTCTTGGGCACAAAGGACACTGGGTATTTTATTGATCCATTTATTTATTCATTTATTCAACATATATTAATAGTTATTGACTTCCTAATATGTCCCGAGAATAGTGCTAACTACTAAGAAAAAGTCAGTGATCCAGAAAGATATGTTCCATACTTCAGAAAACTTAAAATACTGTAGAAGGGAAAGACATTAATAGCTAACAACACAAATAAATGCAAAACTTCAGCTATGTTACATGTTGTGAGGGACAGACCTATTGTAATATAGATGGGATATTATATAAGTCTTCAGTATGTAGGTAGTATCTGATTTACTAGGAGAGACTAAGATCAACTAAAGAGAAAGAATGAAGTATAACGTTACAAGGGCATAGTAGCGAGCCTTCAGTAATCTCAACATTTAACTGCCTTGTTAGAGAGACTGAGCAAAGGACACTGTGGGGTGACCAGAAGGATAGGAGGAAAACTAGGAGAGCATGAAGTCATGGAAGCCAAGGAAAAAGAGTTTTCCAAAAAGAATGATCAACAGTGCTCAAATGTGAGTGTAAAGTAAATGTGAACAAAAACCTCTGGGTTTAGTAGTAAGAAGGTCACAGTGACCCCTGCTAGAGCTGTGTCTGTGGAATGAGGTGGTTAAAAGTCATCCTGGAATGATTATTAGAATTTGGCAAAAAATGCAGCCACTATGTATGGACATTTTGTACAAGGTGTTTCCATATTAAGGTAAGAAAAGAGTTGTGGTGGTAGCCAGAAGGGGCTGTATAGGTTAATAAATTAGTTTTTAATGAGGAATAATTAATGTTTAAGAAAACAAGGTGAAAATCCAGTTGAGACAGAATGGTTCAATAAACAAGGGATAGAGAGGATGACCCAATTGTTCAATTTTCCACAAAAGACTGGACGGGCTAGGATGCAAACTGTACATGGTGATATTAGCTTCAGATGGTAGGAGAGAAAGATCTACAGCCAAAGAAAAGCAAGGTACAATGGATCCCAATGCTTTTAGATTTGGATTGAAGAAGGCAAGAATTTGAGAGTTCTTTTTGATTTTCTATGAGAAATTTATGAGTTTATCTGTTGGACAGATGGACAAGAAGGAAGCTCATAGTTTTGAGAAGACACGAAACATACTTTGCAAAGATGAGGAAGGTGAATTTTTCAGACAAATATGATGAGATCACTCTTCAGGGTTGAGGGCTGACTGGAAGCTGATGGTTTTTAATTTAATTTCCCAGTGTTTGACTTACTCTAGTAATATTTGGCTGATAAAACAATTGGTAGGAGTGCAAATGGTTTTAACATTTTCTAGAAGGCAATTTGGAAAAGATTTTCAAATGCCTCAAAAAACCATACTCTTGATGACTACGCAATGTCAATCCTAGCAATATGTAGTAATAACATAATCATTGATAGAAACAAATGTATATATACAAAGGTGTGCATTAAAACATGGCTTAATATTTTCTTTTGGAAATGAGATAAATATCCAAAATTAATACATTTTTAAATAATTTTATTACTGTTATGTATGAAATGTTCTGTAATGATTAAGATAAAATTTTCTATTTCATAAAATTAAATTATTTCCCTGTGATATTGAGTACAGAAAATAAATTAGGATGTGTATATAGTATGATAACATTTATTTGAAATGTACATAAAAAAGAAAACAAAAATTTGCAGGATTCTATATCAGGATGTTAACATTAATTGTTAGATGATAGAATTAAAGTCAAACGTGGGACCTAATATTAATATGAAGCATAATTTCTGTTCATCAGAACTTGTATATATTTGTTCATCCCATTATCTTGTAAAATCCATGTGTATTTCTTCAAGAATTTGCTCATTCAATTCCACATGCATTAAAAAGTAATAGTAATATATTTCAAAACCATTGTTAGCGTATATGTGAAATTTAGTGCAAACTTGTAAATGGACATTAATTAATTTTTAAGCTTAGCATAATAAGTACTGCTAAAGTTGCCTCTCATTGTTTGGAGAATGGATTCTTTCTGTAATCTACTGAAGTTGTACAACAGGGAGTGTGACAGTCTCCTTATATGAGCTCTGTCACAAACACCCTCACTCTTCTGGTCAAAGTCATTGACTCATTGATGATACACACCTTACCCTAATCAGGCTTATTGAATAATTCCTTAGAGTTTTTTCAAACCAGAGACAGCACAGAAGAGTCTTTTACACAATTAACATTGACACAAATCTGTAAATATATCACCCACAAACTTCCAGGGACTCTGTTTCATTGCTGACAGAATTTGCCGAGAGAATAAAGACAAAATACCTGAGGGGTTCTGGAGTCCCTGCATTTCAGAGAGTTTATGTTTCATATCACTCTGAGATTTTGGGTTACCCCCAAATTTTTCTAATACAGTTTTTTAGTTTGATTTGGGTTTGTAATACTAAAAAAGATAATTAAATTAGTTAAGACCTAGTACTTTCTTTCCAGAAATTAATATTTCATAGAAAAAAGTTTATTAAATTATTAGTTGTAGGTTACATTTAAAATAAAATTATTTTGGCTACTTTTAGGATACATGAGTGCTATCCCCAGTAACCATTCTGTTACAAAGCATTTTTAAAGTTGACGCAATTAAAAAGCTTCCTGTTTCCTATACTCTATTGCAAAGTCAAATTAATTGTTAAATGCATTTTTAAAATGTAACATTTTTCTTATTTTTTGTATAATCTATGGGTAAAGTGAAAATGAATAAATGAATTAATTAGTAAATGAATTCTTAGTTCCACTTCCTCAAAGGTAATGATGATAAAGAAGGAGGAGGAAGAGGAAGAGAAGC
Source organism: Daubentonia madagascariensis (assembly GCA_023783475.1). NCBI lineage: Eukaryota > Metazoa > Chordata > Mammalia > Primates > Daubentoniidae > Daubentonia > Daubentonia madagascariensis. Next base: position 12,543,932 of record JAKFHU010001684.1, on the reverse strand, counting down.
AGGAAGAGGAGGAGGAGTATGGAATTTTTTTGCAGTCTGATATATATTAATGATAAATAAATAAAAAGGCATTTTTTATTTGGAAAATATTTTATGTAAAGTTATGTATACTGTTTTTTACTTAACATTTTGTGAGCCTCAAGATCTCAAGAAAGAATTAGTATAAATTATTATATTTTCTATATGTATAATTTAAATTCAAAAATCTCTAAACACTCTAACCTTGATAACCTCTTTAAAATGATCAGAATTATAACCCTAATAGCCTCTTTAGAGTCTGTAAATATGGAAGCATAACTTCTCAGTTGTTTTCTTATTTAACTTCTTGATTTCTTTCTTAGGTTAAGTTAAATACAAGATTCGCATTAATTGCTATCATTTACCAAGCATTATACAGAGACATACATAATATAAAAGCCAACTAGCTAGCTGCTTTCATAAAATTAATATTTTGATTCCTATCAAGGTCAGCTTTCTAATATTTTAGCTGTTCTTGTGCATTATTTATAATGAAAAATATATTGTTTGAATACACAATTTTCTTGATAATATTTAGTGATTATAAATTATTCACTTGTTCTATGTAAACAGATTTTAAAAATTATTCAGAACATGATAGTATTTTATGTTCATTCTAATAAAGTTGAATAAGGTTGACACAATTCCAAGTAGGTTAAATATAATAAAGGGCTACCAAAAGTAAAAAGTTTTATTGTTAATTTAAAAACATATTTCATTCTATCACTCAGCTTCTGATTTCAATTCTATTTGCTTTATTTCTTTTTTCTATTTCCCACATCCTTTATATTATTTTTCCATTAAAACTGAATTAACAAGTGCATTGTTTTCTCATTACTTCTAAGTCAGTGGTTAACTAATCTACATATTGTGGAAAGATATTAATCTTTCTATTAATAGTGCAGTAATTTATTTGACTCAGAATCTAGATAATTGCAGCAATAATCAACTTTGCTGTTTCTGGTTTGGAAGTGCAATCAAGATTCCTTTCTTTCTTACTTTTTCCCAATTTTGTGCATCACTGATCCCTTTCTGTTCACCACATTGTCCTACCATAGCACTACTTATTTTCCAGAAGACTGAAACCAGCATATGAAAAATTCTTAGGCTACAGCACAAACTGTACTAAGTCAAGACCTGTAAACAACAAAGGGTATTTTATCATGATTGAGGAATTATAACAGATGAGAACAATCTTTAAGAATGAGAAAAGCCAACGGAATATATTTTCTTATTGTTAAAGAAAGGACTACATAAATCTGCTTGGATGCCTGCCTCACAATTATCTGCTAGTCTAGTTACGCTATAAGTTATGTTCTAATTTAGTGCACGCTCATATGACATTTTATTTAAATCCCTTCAGTAGCCTCCTAATACCTGTTTTCTCTCCAGTATTTTTTCATCATTTCATTCATGGCCAATTTGTCCCACATAGTGTTAACAGATTAGTCTGAAAATCAATAAATAAACAAACAAAAATTGTTTGATCATCTCTCTTTACTGCTTTAGCAAAAACACCACCATCACCATTAACCATCCAACCAACCAACAAACAATAAACACAAAAATAATTCTCAGCTCCTTGTTTTAGTTTTCAAATACCTACAAATTACTCTCCCTAACACTCTTTTCAGCTAGCTCCACAGGCACTCCCCAACACGAACACTGATGTTGCTAACCAGTTTTGTCATTTTTTTCAAAGCAATATTATGCCTTCCTGTCTTTTGATTCTTCATTGCGCACACTGAAATTTCATGTTTGTTCCAGGACCAGCTCAAATATCAACCACTTTTTGGTCCCTCTTTTTTGATGTGCCCTTGATTACTTTTTTCTCCTACCTCCTAAAAGGCCTAGATTTCATACCATGTCATCTAATACTTCTGACTCATCAGCTGGTAATGAACATGCATGTCTTCTTTCTTAGCTCAAGATACTTGCATTCAGAATTTATATGCCATAATTTTGTACTTGTAGAAAATGTCTGCCATGCATTGTTTATAAATTGCATACTGAATTATAAAGCCTTACTGAATGCCAGCTACTGCATATTCTAGGGGCTGGGCTAGTCTTTGGGATATAATAGTTAGAAAGATAGAATTCTCCCTTACAAGAAGTGTTAGAGGCAAACAAAAACAGTGCAATTATAACAAAATTTGAAAAGAATGCACTCAAATACTGGTTATGTGTATATCCATTGGCATGGACAATCTCAAGAAAAATTTGTTAAATTGTATCAAAAGTCTTGATAATACATTACAGGTGATTCAGCAATTTTACTTCTTACTTTTTGTAGAGAATCAAAGTTGATTGCAAATAAAGTATTCTTAGCATAGCTTACATTGGATAATCCTTCCAGATGATAAGCTGAGGCAATTATAGGGCCTACCTCATTTGTTTCCTGTCTTCCAGTGATTAATATCCTTTGCTGGCTAAATTCTAGAATCTTTAATGTCTTTGTTTCAGATATTTTATCTCTCTCTTACAGTTGTTGCAAGTAGTAGGGTAAATATGGTCATTGTTTCTATGTGTTGACTTGGAAGAAGAGTCTTTATTTTCATTTTTATGTAATGGTTCATTTTATTCTTATTGAATAAAAAACTTTGTCTTTGGTTTTCAATAGTTTTATTATAATATGCTTCAGTGTGTTTTTCCACATATAATAATTATCTTGCTTAAAATTCTCTGACTTCTTGCACCTGAAATTTGTTGTTTTCCATGAAGTTGGAAAAATTCCTTAGCCATTATATTTCATGTGTTTCTTATACCTTGTCCTCTTTCTATTTTTGTGAAACTATACATATATTAAGCATTTGATATTGTCCTCCTGGAATCTCTGATCTGTTTTGCTTCTTTGAGTTTTTGCTTGCTTGCTTCCTCAGTTGATTTAGTTTGTTTAATTTCTATTGACCTATCCTCAAGCTTACCCATTCATTCCTCTGGTGTGTCCAATTTATCAACAACTCCACCAAAGAAATTCTTCATCTCTGATATTATGTTTTCAGTTTTTAGGATTTTAATTTGCTTTTTCCAGTTTATTTTACTCCAATGAAATTTATCTCTCCAGATTGTCCACTTTTTTATTATATCCTTTAAAACATTAATTGTAGTACCTTATCGATCGTATTTGATAGTTCCAACATCTGGGCATATCTGTTCCTGCTTATGTTGACTATTTTCTCTCTTCATAGTGAATAGTTAATCTTTGCTTACTTTGTGTGTTCTATAATTTTTGATGATATGCCAGGAATTGTGTGCAAAAGTACTATAAAGACTAAGTTTAAAAATAGGAATAACTTTCAAATGGATATGTTCCTTTTTCTTTCAGCTCTCTGGGAGGCTTGAATCAATCTAGATAGTAATTGATCTTTGAGTTTTATTGTTGCTGTAACTACCTCAGTGTGCCATAGACTTCAAATCCCTTCCATGGTTGACAGCTACTACTTTATTTTTAATATGATGCCCAAAGTGTCAGATGGCTTTTCTCAATATTTTTGCTCCATGCTCAGTATTCAGCTGGTTCTGCACACTGGCTTCACAGACTAAATCTCTCTCCAAGCACTTGCCCCTCCTTGGGTTCAATTCAGAGGTACTCTTCTCTCACCAGCAGTCAGATTTCACTTCTTCTCAGAGAAGGATCATGCTGTTGGCAGAATTCATCCTTATTACCAGCTGTAGCTGATCACTACTTCGTACTTATGTAGGGCCTTGAGCACAGATGGTTCCACTTAGTACTACTCCAACCTTAGATCTCAGAAGGCTGTGCATGCCAGTACCAACAAGGGGGTTCTCTCAGGCCTCTTATTCTGTTCCCATCCTTTCTCATAGGCACTTTTAGAGGCCCACTGAAAAGGACTAGCAAACGGACCATCTTGTGCCTAGGGTTTCCACTGGTTCAAAACTCTCATGCTAGACCACACTCAGACTTTAGGAATTCATTAAAATTTCAGGTGTTTTCTTCTTTATGTTTATGACTGCCATCTCCTTCTTCAATGATCTACCAAAGTTAAAAAGTTCATGATCCCTCTATCCTCAATGGTTCATCAGCCTTTGGAATTCAGTCCACCTGTTGCTTTGCCATCCCAATGCCTCTCATGGGTTCAAAATATATATTTTTGTAGATTAGGCAGATTTCTCTCATTGTTTGGGGGAAGTGAACTTGTCTTGAAGCTTTTTGCATTTTAAGATGGAGCAGAACTAGTTCAACTTTAGTAGCTATTGGCTGGAGACTGGACATTGTAAATTTTACATTGTTGAGTACTAGATATTGTTGCCTCCCTTAGAAGAGCATAAGACTTCTTTTAGGCAGGCAGTTATGACACTTGCCAAATATCTGGATTTTTTTGAGGCTCATTTTAAGCTTTGTTAGTGCGAATTAAGAATAGACTTAACTCCAGGAACCATTCAGGTTTACTAAGGTAAGATCCTTATAATGTGCCCACTATATCCACCCAGTGTTCAGTGGGAATTCTCCACTTTGACTTGTCAGCACACTAGAATGTCTCCTAGCCCAATATGAACTCTGGGAATTGTTCAACTTGTATCTACCAGGTTATTCGTTGCCTACCCTAAAGGGGTTTCATCCCACTCATCTGCAGTTCATTATTGGACAACAGATCCAAGGTGAAACCCATAAGTTCTAGAGATATTCTTTTCTGTACCTCTTCCTCCTCTCTTGTCCTCTACCTGTCACTGTTGGTGTGTCTACGTTCTCAAACTCTGATTATTTCCTCAATAATTCAGTGAGGCTGCTACCTGTACAGTTATCTAGAAACTGCTTCCAGGCATAGAGCCAAGGACATGGTAGGACTAATCTGCTATCATTAAGGGATCCCCTTTTATGAGGAGTTATAGTCATGTGCTAAATTAATTGTGTTTTTAAAATATATTTAACCAGTTTGTTAGTTACTTGTGGAGGGAGATTAAGTATGGTGCCAAGAACTCTGTCATGGCCACAACTAAAAGACTTTCAAATGTTGTTATGCATAAGGATTTTGTTCCCTCTGTTGGAATTTTCTAAAAAGAATGTATAAATGTTCTGAAAGCCTTTGCTTGACCTTGCAGGCTAGCCTGGATTTCAAAATTATTCTCCTGTATTCTAGTGACATGATTATTACCCATGCTTTGGTTAAATTATAATTCAGATAAAGTACATTATGAATTGGTAAGTGAATGCTACATTCTGTAGACTTTTATTTCAGAAACATATGTGTTCTTAACTTTTATTTTCATAAATGTTGCATTTTATTTTCTATAGGTTATACAATCCTTTACTATCTAGTTTTAACAATTTATTTTTCTGTATAACAATGCAAACAGTCTTTTGGTGTTTGTATTTTAGAATTAGCCTACACAGATGAACATTTTTCTTTTCCCACTAGGTAAGGCTTGGTATAACCATCATTTTTGCATGAAAATGTAATGGCAGGAAGCCACTCATCATTTAACAAGTGAAGTCTGGCTCATGCAGGTAATGCACTTACCTTATTAAAATGGTCCTTTAAGGCATTACTTAATCAAAAAAATTGAACATATGGACAAACAAATCTCCAGCACTTAAATTTAATTGTTACAGAAATACTATATTAACTGCTGATCCTTTGAGAAATTCCAAACAAGAGAAAATATTGCCTATCCATAAAAGCACTGGCAACCTCCTATTGAGTTTGAAAAGACAGTATATACACACATCAAACAAGCCCTAATTTATCGGATCATTAGGTAAAAAGCTATAGTTGTTTGAAGAGAGTGGTAGTTTTTCCATTTCAATCTGAAACAAGTCATGGTATAATAAATTAAAGAGAAAAAATCATATAATTGATATCTAGTTAAAATTTTTTTTTCTGTATTACTGAAGTAAGGTATGAAATCGATATATTACTTGGTGAATTAAATTAGTATAGCATGACACTGTGGATAACATAAACCCTGAAGTGCATTCCTTCACTATGAAGGCAAGTTAAAGGTTTCATTAGTGCCAATATAGATGTTATTGTGTTGTTTATTTTATGCATATTGATACATTTTACAAGCTTTTTTTTAATATCCATAAACTAAGGACAAGTGACTACAAGAAAATACAGGGGAGTATTTTACAAGTAATGTGTTATCAATTCTCAGAGGTCATTTCTTTCTCCAATTTTCTGAGAAAAATTCTGAAAAGAATAGGTCTCTATACTACTCCAGATGTGAGTTTCTTCCAATTAGGTTTTGCTACCTAACAGGATTTGTTTTTATGGAAATGCTTTGCTTAGCATAATAACATACACTTTTATAATCAATTGTTTCTCAGATCAAATTATTATGTGGGAGAGTCAATTATTTAAATTCTCACTTATTGACTTGGTGATTTAGGAAGGAACTAAAGGAGAAAAGGATTAGAAAATGCCAGTGAAACTTCACAGTTAGGAAGTTTGACACAATTATCTCCAGATAGATACCAGTAAGACCCTTGGTTGACCTACACTTTACCCTCAGGTTTTTATGAGAGATTCTGGGAAGATTTTTGGATGAATGTAGTAGGAAGTATTTCACCTGGCGTTATTCAAATAAAGATGGCTGCATTACCTATCACTGCCTTTGTGTAAGTGTGTATGACTATTGCATGAGGCTATATGGTGAGAATTTGTCCTTTGCAAGAATCATTAGCCCATTTTATGAGATTCTCCCACAATCTGCAAGCTAGTATTTCCACCAACATTATTTGAATTATAATTTTTCTATTTAAAAATTAGCCCTAGGATAGCAACCATCTAGGCAAAGAATCCTAAGTGATAAAATTGTTTCAAGTTCATGAATTTTACCATTTGAACCTAGTCTCAGTGCCTTGTCCTCGAGGAACGTTTTAAAATAATTATCCTCAATAAATTATTAATATTAGATATAGCCAGTATATTCAATCTGGACTGAGACAAATCATTATTTTTTTTCTTTTTGCACATTTTTTGCAAGCATTTTATTTAGGGATGAACTGATACTGTCAATAATTGAAAGCGTGTTTACATGACACCAAAACACATTTTGTTAAATTAACAACCCCCTGTTAATAAATTGTTCACATTTTTTGTAAGCATCTATTTTAAAGATGTAGAGATAGGAACTTAGAGAAGTTTAACTTGCAGAAGATTAGTGGCAGGTAGTTAGTGTCAAAATAGAAGTCTGACAGTAAAGACTTGTTCTTAATTCTTACAGTATGTTGCCTTTGATTTTTTTCTCAATGGTTATGTTTTACTGAACTAAATGAGTTGTTATAAAATGCCAACCAACCTATGCCCAATTCTGAGTGTAATATTATTTGTTTTGCACTCTGGTATTTCTTTTATTGGCTTCATATAAATCGAAAAGGTTCATTTTCTGCTCTTAGGCAAGTACTTTATGAATAAAATACATGAACATAAAGTACCAAATAAGGGCTTTGCCATAGCACTTAATTACCTTGATAGCTATAGAAAATAAAGGTCTATTTTAAAACAAAATATTGATTACCCACCAACAAAATTTTCAGATGAAGTGTGAAAATACGAAAAACTTATTCTTGCTCATGTAGTAGCTCCCTGATGACATGGCATGGAAGGTACTTTGCAGATTCTTTTTAGCTCTTAAAGTACTGTTTGCGTTTTTGGTACTATTTCAATTAAAGAATGATCATATATCCTTTCTTTAAATTTACTGATAATAATGATTAAGAAATAATAGTCCACGTGAAATACCATTTGATAAAACATTTTTAATTTATGAATGATTAATTTAAAAATTTATAATCTGATTGACGAGTCATATCATATTTTATGACATTGTAAAATTATAATTTATGGATTGCAGCACATTACTGTGGAGATTTTAGTGTCTGTCCTTTCTAGGAATACCCCTTTGACCTTTGTATCTGTTTGCAAAGTGTGTGCACAATTTTATGCTTTCATTTTGTGTCACTGTTCATATTTTATTCTCTTACTTACATAAATCACTCTCTTTAGATTGGGTATTAGTAATTTCGTATAAGACAGGAGAAATTTGATGGGCAATCCAATCTTATTTTTAAGATTTAAAAAAGGCAGATATCTTAGAAATCTGTCTGAACTAATTTAAATGATCTCATTTCAAGTGTGACCCAATCAAGGATCTTCTATGCTACTAAGTAACAAAATTCCAATGCTTAATTGTTGTTCAGAAAATATAAATATTAACTGCTGCTCTTTAGTTTCTCCTAGCCAAATGTGCATCTACTATCCTTGATATCTCTACCTATTGATGTCTTGTAAATAGACATGTTTTAATGAAAAAAACATATAGATTCTATGCACACCATCGCCACAACAACATTATGGAAAGGTAAAATAAACAGAATATGTTTATGGCCGTTATGGAAGTAAAAAAGAAACGTGAAGACTATATGCGTAAAGTTTGGAGTTAAAAAGTAAAGGACTTGATGCAAAAATCTACTTCTTAATAGCTTTGTGATAATGGACAGTTACTGATACTTTTTAAAGCAATTCTTTCTTCATCTGTAAAATGGGTCTAATAATAGCTACTACATAGGCTTTGTTGAGCAAGTGACACCTCCAGGGGAGAAGTCCCACTGTGGGAGGATAGCAAAGGGCATAACATTGCCTGCTATCAGGAGCAGTAGTGCCAGGATGTCAACCCCCTATATATGGTTTGCATGTGTGGGAATTGGGATCACCAAGAAAGACTCAGAAGCACTGGATGGAACAGTGATCTACTCACATAGAGAAGACACAGAGCAAACTCAGCTTCAACAATGAGTGTCTGTTCCCTATGGGCAGTGAGTCTCGTCACGCGGCCGATACAGCAGATGCTCTGCAAACACCCTCTTTTGCTGCATTTTAAGGACCCACCAGGAACAGATACAGCAGTGGGGTTGGCTAGCTGCCATTTGACACACATGCTTTTAAGCAAAACAAAGAAGTGCACATCAAGTCTGGAACAGGGAAAGATCCTCCCAACAAAGGTGATATGCCCAGCACAGGCAGATAAGGGCATCCTTATCTCCATGTACAGAAATGTTTCCGTTCTAAAGCAAACTCTTATGCAACTGTGCAAGGGGTCTGCAGGCTGCTCCTGATTGCCCTCGAAATGGATTTGTTTTCAATATTTAATAAATTAATGTAGAGAGTATTTAAAATATACTAACAGATAAATATATCATATTCTTGCATATAAAATATATATATTATAAACATGCCTGTTGTTTGAATTATTTTATAGTTTATGTGAATTTAAGATAAAATGCCAGTAGCATTTCTTTTGCAACTTGAGAAAATGTTTATAAAAATTCTATTACTAAAATAAATAGCAAACATATAATATAATACATACTACATTTCTTTGAAAAAGGAGACAGATTGTTAATAAAACAACATTAGTAATGGTTTAAGAAGAAGAAAAGCAGTGTAATGAATATTTCCATAGGAATGAATTATATTGTATGAATGCCAAAGACAGCATCAAATAGCATTAAGAGAATAGAAAGGTCATTCAATGAATAAATATTCAGTCTATGTAAAACCCCATTTTTTACAATGTAACAAAATAAATTTCAGATTTATCAGTCAAATAAAAGATTTCAAAAGATTTAATACTTTATAATATTGAATTAAGCATATATGAAATTCAGTAAGTGGATGCAACATTATAACCCAAAAGCTACAGGGTATCGAAGTAGTTATAAAGGAAAGCTTTTAAATAGGGAAAAGTAAATATTTCACACAGCCCAAACTTATGAAAATTTACTATATCCTGAAAAATATATATCATATGAGAAATAAAGAGAAACATCAAACAGAGACAAAAATCAGCAAAAACAACCTATACCACAAAGATTGAAAACACCAACTCACAATAGAGAAAATATGCAAATTTGAAAAATTATTTAACTTGAAAATTAATACATAAGATATCTAGCATTCATTGAGTGCTTATTTAATGTTTGCATGAGGCTAAAGACTGAATGATTGATCTTGTTTAATTATCAGAAGAATATAATTTATTATTGTCTTCCATTTTAAAAAAAAGCATCTCAAGAAATAATACAATCAAGCTATGCTCATCGCAAATTGACTTTCCAAGAAATAATGCAAAACACAGAATCAGCTACTGATAGAGCTGTTTTCCATAGAGCTATTTTTTCACAGAATATCTTTGTGGTAAAGAACATGAGATGTGATGTCTGATTGCCTGGTGTTGGATCTGAATTCACCACTTTTTTGTTCTGTGATCACAGCAAGTGACATAACCTCTCTCTTTCTCAGTTCCCATATCAATTAGATAGGAACAATAAAGGCTCTTATGACAAATAAATTAAAACATAAAATTCTAATGCCATCCTGGCATATCTAAGTGCTAAATAGATATTTAGTGTGTGTAACACAAAGAAGGAATAAAAATATGAATATTACATATACTTAACAATATTATCACTTTTATAATTAAAATGCATATATAATTAAATATACAATTCAAACTTACATACAAAACTATGTATCAAATAAATCATTTACTTTAATTCAAGAAACAAAAACTGTTCCACCAAGTTCTAGGTAATTTCTTATCTATAATTTGGAAAAATATTAGGAATTATTTTAACAACCAAAAAATAACAGCCATTGGTACCTTCATTTTTAAAAGACTCTTATCTTTTTCTATTATCCATATTGTATAATTGGGATGTTTCATGAAGTACTGCATTTTACATTCTCTAGTCTTTTTATTATTCATGTATTGTGCAACCCTGAAAATAGTCTGATTGTCCAATGTTTTCTATTTATTTTCATATTTTTTCTCCTTGCATGCTTTTTGGGAAATATTCCCCAATTTACCTTTCAAATATTACTTTGAATTTGTCGTTTTTGTTTCCATATTTTTTTTATCATTAAGAGCTTTTCTCCTTTCTTGGAATATTATTTATAATTCCACCTTGGTCTTCTTTTTAGAATATAGTACCTCATCTCTTCAAAGACATTATGGAGAATTTCTTGTTGATTTTTGGAGTTTCGTTTTGCTTGTGTAGGTTCCTGTTTCCCTGAATTTGCTACTTTTAGTATATGTGTTTCATTCATATCAAATTATTGTTCAGACAGTTATGTATTTTGTCTGTTATTTTTCACATTGGGGTACTAAAAGCTTATTGGGAGTTTGTTGATATGATTTCCACTGCAGGGTGATAGCTTAGTTTTTGCTTGAGGAATGATCAAAATACTAAAGAAGAATTTTCCAATATCTAGTCTGAAAGATAAAACTTAGTGTTCAGGCTTTGTGACTTGAGTAGATGAAAATGGCTGTGTTTCAGCATCCAAGATGCTTATATTCACTTATCCTTCATGTCAGTATGGTTCCCCAGTCATCAGCTGTACTTGATGTCCTCTAGTCCAGGGAGATGATTTTAATGCACTTCACAAAACCAATATTCAGTGTTTTGCTGGAGTAGGGGGAGGACATATACCAGTTTAGATTTAACCCACAAGAATGCAGAAGAGATCTGAAGATTTAACTTTTCATTGGACTTTCACAATCATCTTTATTTAGTTTGCCCCATATCAACACTCCACTTCCAAAGGTATGTGTTCTAAAAGGTGTCGAATCACATGTTCTCCTTTATTAGATTTCCAGAAATTCTCTTTATACAACTTTTCAACAGTGAAAAAGTTAACATCAAAATACATGTTCTCATATATTTTGCTCAAATTTACCAATTCAATCACTCTTTCCATACTTTTATCCATAATGGGTATGAAAGTGATCCTCCTACAGTAAAAAGTAGAAAGCTAAATAGGACGTATGAAAGAACTGTATTCATACAATAGATGGCAGGCATTGTTGTGATTGCTCATTGAAACAAATGAGTTAAAGTATCATATCAATTTCAGATAAGGAAAGCTTCAGAACAAGAAAAAATACCAGATATAGAGGGAGAATTTTAGATGTCTGCATTTGTTTCTGGGTTCTCTATTCTGTTCCATTGGTCTATGTGTCTGTTTTTATGCCAGTACCATGCTGTTTTGGTTACTATAGCACTGTGGTATAATTTGAAATAAGGTAATGTGATTCCTCCAGTTTTCCAGTTTTGTTCTTTTTGCTCAGAATGGCTTTAGCTATTCTGGATCTTTTATGGTTCCCTATACATTTTAGGATTATATTTTCTATTTCTGTGAAGAATGTCATTGTCATTTTGGTGGGGATTGCATTGAATCTGTAAATTGTTTGGGTAGTATGGACATTTTAACAATATTGATTCTTACAAAGCATGGAATACCTTTTGACTTTTTGTGTTCTTTTCAATTTCTTTCATCAATGTTTTGCAGTTTTCATTGTAGAGATCTTTCATTTCCTTGGATAAGTTTATTCCTAGGTATTTTATTTTATTTGTAGCTATTGTAAATGGGATTACTTTCTTGGTTTCTTTTTCATCTATAGTGAATTTACATTTGACAAAGGTGCCAAGAACATACAGTGGGGAAAGGTAAGTCTCTTCAATACATGGTGCTGGGAAAACTGGATATCCATATGCAGAAGAATGAAACTAGACCCTTATCTCTTGCTATGTAAAATATCAAATCAGAATAGATTAATACTTAATTCTAAGACCTGAAACTATGAAATTACTAAAAGACAACATTTGGGAAATGCTTCAGAACATTGTTCTGGGCAAAGACTTCTTGAGTAATACCACAAAAGCACAGACAAGCAAAGCAAAATTGGACAAATGGGATCACATCAAGCTAAAAAGCCTCTGAACAACAAAGGAAACAGTCAACAAAGTGAAGAGACAACCCACAGAATGGGAGAAAATATTTGCAGATTACCTATCTGACAAGGGATTAATAACTAGAATATATGAGGAGCTCTAACAACTCAATAGGAAAAAATAAAATCTGATTAAATATGTACAAAAGATGTGAATAGACATTTCTCAAAAGAAGACATACAAATGGACAACAGTATATGAAAAAATACTCAACATCATTATTCATCAGAGAAATAAAAATCAAATGATATATCATCTCATCCCCATTAAGTTATCAGAAAGACAGTTTATACCAAATGCTGGTGAGGATGTGGAGAAAGGGGGAACTCTCATACAGTGTTAGTGGGAATGTAAATTAGTGCAACCTCTTTGGATAACAGTATGGAGGTTCCTCATAAAGCTGAAAATAGAACTATCCTATGACCCAGCAATCCCACTTCTGGGTATATAGCCAAAGGAGGGGAATTCAGTGTATTGAAAATATATCTTCACTCCCATGTTTATGGCAGCCATGTTATGGCTATTTATTCACAATAGCCAAGATATGGAATCAATCTAAGTGTCCATCAATGGATGAATGAGCAAGGATATCGTGGTACTTACTCACAATGGTATATTACATAGTCACAAAAAAGAATGAAATCTTGCCATTTGCAACAACATGGATGGACCTACAGAACATTATGTTAAGTAAAATAAGTGAAGCACAGAAAGACAAATCTTGCATGTTCTCAGTCATATGTGGGAGCTAAATATAAAAAACAATTGATCTCATGGAGATAGAGAGTAGAATGATGATTTCCAGAGGCTGCGAAGTGTTGCAGGGTGGGGAATAAAGTGGCAATGGTTAATGCTTGCAAAAATATACTTAGATAGTTAAATAGACTGAATAATATTTGATAGCACAACAAAGTAACTATAATCAACTATAGGTTAGGATATACTTTAAAACAACTAAAAGAGTGGAATTGGAATGCTCCTAATATAAAGAAATGTTAAATGCCTGAGGTAATGGATACCCCAGACACCCTGATTTGATCAATTCTCATTGTATGACTGTACAAAAACCTTACTGGTATTCTATACATATATACAACTATTAGGTACCCATAATAATTAAAAATAAAAAACAAATTAAAAATAATAAAATAAAACAGGAAAAAAGAGGGAGACTTTTGTCATGATAAAAGGGATCTGTTCATCAAAGAGATGATAATCCTAAATGTGTATATACCCAATAACAGTGCTAAAAGATGCATGAAACAAAAACTAACTGCCCTGAAAGGAGGAATAGTCATTTACAAAAATATACTTAGAGAAATCAACACACCTGTTTCTATAATTAGTAGAACAAGTAGAAAAAACTAGTAAGAATATAATACACTTGAACAATTCTACTTGCCTGTTTGATACAATTGATAATTACAAAATACCCTACTGAACAATAAGAGAATAGACATTCAAATGTTTACAAAATATTCATAAAAATGACAAGTCCAAACAAACCTAAGTCTCAATAAATTTAACAGAATCTAAATTTTCATGGTTTATTTCTTTACCAAAGTATAGCTAAATCAGAAAATTAATACAGAACAATACCTTTAAAGTCCCACTATATTGGAAAAATAAGCAGCAAACTGCTAAATAACCCACATTTCAAAAACTTTTCCACAAAAGGAATAAAAAGTACTTTGGAATAAGTTAAAATGAAATCATATTATACCAAAATTTGTAAAATGTAGCTAAGTCAATACTCAGAGGTTATTAGTATTAATATTAGAACTTCAAATACATATGTTAGGATAGAAGGAATATCTAAAATCAATGACCTAAGTGTCTGCAACTATAAGTGAGAAAAGAAAATTAAGCTCAAATAAGTACAAGGAAAAAGTTATAAAAAATACAGCACAACCAATGAAAGAGTAAATAGACAAATAGTGAAAATCAATAAAACAAAAACCTGGTTCTTCTAAATTATCAACTGTTTTGTTAAACTTCTGAATAGAATTATGAATTAAGGAGAGAAAATAAAACATTAATTATCAGTATTTAAAGGGGAAACAACTAAAAATTCTATAAGCATGAAAGCAATAAGGAAATATTATAAACAATAGTATGCCAATAAAATCTACAAAGGGACACATTCTTTGACAGATATAGATTATAAAATTGACCCGTAAAATAAGAGAAAACATGGATGGCCCAGTAATTATGTGAGAAATTCAGTTTTAACAAAAATTCTTCCAACAGACAAAATTATGGATTCAGTATATTGATCTAATTAGGAAAATAAAGTTATCATCATAAAAAAGCCAGTATAATATTCCTCATGATGATAGATGAAAAATACTTTAAAATATTAACAAATAAAATGTAAGCATATATAAAATGGATATGTCTATCAAGAGAATATTGTTATAGGAATGCCGAGTTAGTTTACTTTCTAAAAGTCAAAGTAATTTATGATAATCTGAACAGACACAGTAAAATCATTTGATAAAATTTAACCACTATTTATTAATATAATGAAAACTCTCAGAAAATTCAAAATAAAACAAAGTTTTTCAATCAGATAAATGGCATCTATCAAACAAAAGCCTATTTCTAGTATTAAACCTCGTGGTTAAACACTGAATAATTTTTACTATAATCATGGAAAGAAAACAAGATATTCACTCTCACTCTTAATAGTCAACATTTTACTGGAGTTATTATAAATAAAATAATGCAAAAAAAGAGAGAAAGAAAAAATTTTAAAAAGAAAGTAAAGACATAAAAAGGAAAGGAAGTTGTGCAATTTAGTTTATCTATAGAAGACATGCCTGGGTACTTTGTAAATTTTAAAGAATTTTAAAAATATTATCCAAAATAAAAAGTTAATTTAACAAGGTCACAAGATGCAAGATCAGCACACAAAATCCAAGCATATTTCAATATATCAAGAAAGCAATCCAAATTTGAAAATATAATTTAGAAGTAGCATCACAAACATGAAATGTTTAGCAAAGCACTGTTGAGGGAAGTTAAGACAGACATCAGTAAATGGATAAAATCATATGTCCATTTATTAGAAAACCCAAATATATAAAATGTTAATTATTGTTGAATTGATTTACACAATGTAATCTCAATCAAAATATCTGTGTAAATTAACAAGTTTTTCTAAAATACATATGGATAATCAATATATAAAAGTATGTATATATCAGAATATAT
This sequence comes from Daubentonia madagascariensis, assembly GCA_023783475.1. Lineage (NCBI taxonomy): Eukaryota > Metazoa > Chordata > Mammalia > Primates > Daubentoniidae > Daubentonia > Daubentonia madagascariensis. The sequence continues at coordinate 12,527,941 of JAKFHU010001684.1, read as the reverse complement.
GAATGACTCTTACAACTTTAAAATATTAACAATTGAAATATAAACACATATAAATACTAAGTGACTTCATTATTCATCAGGAAAATGCACAAACTTCTACATACACAAAAGATTCACCCAAAAAACAAAAAGGCAATAGCAAATACCAGCAAGGATATACACCAACTGATACGTTTACACATTGCTGTAGTTTTAGTAAAACTATGGAAAAGCATTCAGAATTTTTTTATAAAATTAAATATGCCCTCACCTTATGATCTAACAATTCCATCCTTAGGTATTTAATCAAAAGAAATGAAAACATGTCAACATAAATACTGGTTTACATGTTCATAGCAATTTTTTATACAGGCAAAAACTAAAAACAACTCAAAACTCTATCAACAGGTGAATGGACAAACAAATCGTGATATATCGTTCCTATGGATTACCAATGAGCAATGAAAATTAATGAATTGTTGCTTCTTGAAATGATATAAATGAATCCCAAGAACGTTATGATGAATGAAATAAGCCAGACACATAAAAGAATATAGTGTATAATTTTATTTATATGGCATTGTAGAAAATGCAAATATAATTTATAATGATATAAAGTTGATACGTGCTTGCCTAGGTTTGGAAATAGCATAGGTTTAGCTGGAAAGGGACAAAAGACAAATTTTGAGGTAATGGAAATATTTTACATGTTAAATGTGGTGGCGTTTAAATGGGTTTATAAATTTGTCACAATTTATTGAACTGTACACTTAAAATAAGTGTATGTAACCTCCATAAGATTTTTCTTTCTGTTTTTTAAATGAAGCACTGAAATTTCTATGAATTACATGTAAAAAGTCCAATATTAATGAAGTCAAATATGAGATGAGTGTACTCTTGTGATATTTTCAATGAAATGTCCATGTATATTTAAATAATAAATTTAAAATTTTATTTTCAAAGTTATAGGCCTGAGAAATAATAGGAATTTAGATTAGGGTGGAAGAGAAAAGAGAGGGCAAGAGAAAGGATAGAGAAAGACGACAGAGTGAGAAGCTGGGAACGGTGGCAGAAAATTGTAACCGGTGGAAGATGGTAACCAATATCTGTGGGTGTCACTCACTCTTGATGTGAAAGTCTCTAGTAGTGCTCACTACCCACCGAAATATGCTGTAAGAGTTGTTGGTGTTAAGAAAAGCAGGGGGAGAAAATAAGTGTTGAGCTCCAAATTTGTCTTAGTGGGAAACAGGAAAAAACAGCAAAATGACTTGAAATTCAAGTGAGGATGAGTAAAGCAAAACCATGAAAATCAAGGCACAGGTCACCCTGAGAACATAGACATGCATTCTAACCTGCAGGAAGGAGAGAATATTGGGCTTGCCACAGGAACTGAACCGATATATTTAAATCTCAAAAGTCAGGACTACCAGAACAGACCTTGAAGATTTTCTTCCCTCTTTCTTTCTCCATAAAAACATAGATAAAAATGTGAAAAATATCTATGTTGAGTTCAGAAAAGATAAGGCACAAAGGGAGGACCTACAATATGTCCACAATAGTTCCCCTATCTTTTAAGATTTAAATGAAACAGCTTATTTTTGTGGTATATGTATATATCATAAAAACATGTTAACTACACATAATATATAATTAAATATTTTAGATTATAGATTGTATAAAATATACAAAGATATATAGATCAATATTTAGTAAATATCTCTTTAAAAAGAAAGAAGGGATCACACAGGGACAGAGACATTGAATATATACAGCCCACACTTATCAAAATCCATTGAAATGAACAAGATCTTTATATTCTAAGAAAATCCAATTAAGAAAAATTTTGTTCACATCCTATAAAATGTAAACGTAGATATATTTATATTTGCTTTTTTAATTTATTCATATCTTGAATTGTTTTCAAGGGTTTCTTAGCCTATCTAAGTCAAATTAAATCATAAAAAATAACATTTTAAGTGACAGAAAAATTCCTGATATTCTATTAATGTCAGAAAGTAAACTTCTTTAAATGCTTAAGTAAGTTCATATAACTATCTTTTTTAATGCTTTTACTCAAAATTATTATAGTGAAATTTTAATGATTAGAGGTTTTTTTTTATTATAATGGCTTTAAATAAAAGCTAGGAAATGAAGTGAATGTTTAGCCATGTGAAGACTTTACATGGAAATTTTATCTCCTTAAGTTTCCTAGCCATAACTACTTTTATCAATGCCTTATCAACTATAAAATAGCAAGGTCATTGGATAAAGAAAGAATTTTATGTAACCATTCTGGTATTATCCTGGTCGGAGCTAGAACCCATTCCTCGAAGCGAAGTGTCACAGGATTGGAAAAACAAGCACCACTGGTACTCACCATCAAACTGGTACTAACTGATGAACACTTACATCACACAGGGCAATAACATTCATCTGAGGGCGGGGGGGGGCGGGAGGGGGGTGGAAGGGATGGGAAAAACTCTCACTGAATGGATGTGGGGAGCACAGTTTGGGAGATGACCACGATTGTGGCTCTGACACGGGCAGAACAGGGACAACGTGAATGGCCAAAGTGTTGTACCCCCATGATATTCTGAAATTAAAAAAATAAATTAAAAAAAAAAAGAAAATGTATTTTCAAGTTTTTAAGGGAAAATTTCTTAAGATAAATATATTTTTTCCTTATAAAAAAAAATATGTAACCATTCAAATGAAAACTGGACACTAATAATATTCATTAGATTGATTAAATTTTACTCTGTGGGGAAAAGATTTCAAGAATAATATTTAAAATCTAATTAACATAAAATATATATGTTTTTTCCCACCTAATTGATAGCTCTAATATCAAAAAACAGTTTTGCGTTAGGCAAGATAAAAAGTATAATAAATAATATTTCTGAAAAACATTTTCTAAGTAAATGATTTTGTTTGCAGTTGACAGTGATAAAACGATCAATGTTATGTTACAATTTCTGCTCCTTCATTTGTCTTTGTTGGTAAAATGAAGACTGTCAGAGATTGAGAGGGTTGAGCTCACAGCAAATTTGATGTGACTTGCTTTGTCTCTGCTCTGAACAAGGTTTCACAGGGTGAATTATTAAATGTACAGAGCATGGGTAGATTTTTCTTGTATTTAATGAAAAGTTTATGATTCCTTGTTTTATTTTTTAATCATGGTAAGCTCATAAAGTAGGCAAAATCTGAGGAAAAGGACAATATGATCTCAGAAATAAAGTCATGAATGACTTCTTTTGTTCATTCGTATCTTTGAACTTCTTGATGCTTTAGTTAGAGTTACCAGTTATCAAGATAGGTAGATATTACCAGTCCATATATATAACATTATAACACATTATAAAATACATTAAAATTGTGTGTATTTTAATTGTAAGTCCTTTAGATAATTCAGAGAGCATAAAATTGTGCATCATGAGAAATTCGATGGCATTCATAAAAGTAACAAAAGTTGCTACTGCATCTGTTGAAGCAGTTTTGTTAAAACAAATTTAATTTTAAAAATCAAAGAATGAAAATGTTTGTCTAATTTGACATTATTTTCAAAAGAATTTATGTGAAGTCATATTTACAACAAAATTAGTGATTTTTCTAAAATAAAAAATCTATTTATGTTTATACTATGTAAAAAGCCAATTTATTAATTATGAACATTTTTAGTTTGTGATTCATCCTAACTGTCCATTAAAATACAGTAATGTAAAATAATAGTTAAATCCCAATACTTCTGTTATTTTGCCAACTTTCAGTCATATGACTGCATATGTGTGTGTGTGTGAGTATAAGCATTATTTTTTTATACATATATATATATATGCCAAAAACTTCTCAAGTTTGGCAAATAAATTTAAAAAACACACTAATCTACAGATGCAAGAAGCTCAGAAAACCCTAAACAGAATACCATGAAGAAAACACACCCAGAAACATCATCATCATTAAATAGCTGAAAACTAAATACCAAGGAACATTTTTAAAAGCAGCTACAAAACCCAATATACTACTTATGGAAAAATGATTATTAAAATGATCGTGCATTTTCATCAGAACTCATGAAGACCAGAAGGGTGTCAAGAGACTTTTTAATAGAGCTGAATGAAAACAACTTATAACCCAGAATGCTATATTCAGCAAAAATACCCTTCAGGAATGAAGTCGAATGAAGGAATAAGGTTTTTAAGAAGTATGAGAATTTCATGCCAGCAGACCTGTTCTAAATGCATTGCCGAAAGTAAATTATAAGTGATAAAGAACATAAATGAATAATGATAAAAGGGTTAATTTTCCAGGATGACACACTAATTCTAAGTGCACACAGTACCAAAAAATTATAAAATACAGAAAGCGAAACTTGAAAGAAGAAATAAACAAATCCACAAATATATTAATATTTAGAGACTTCAAACCTCCTCTTTTAATCAATAGAACTAGTGGACATACTATCAACAAGAATAGAGAAGAATTGATGAAAATATCAACCACTTGGGCTGGTTTACATTTATGAAACACTCTAATCAACAAGGGTAGAATACAATTTCTTTTCAAATGCATGCATAACATTCTCATACATAGACAATATTCTGTGTTATAGAAAAAACTATCATAAACTTAAAATAACTGAAATCATATCAAGGATGTTCTCTGAAATTAATGAAATTTAACTGGAAGTCAATACCAGACTGATAACAGGAACAACTTTATATAGCCAGAAATTAATCAACATTCCTAAATAATCTGTGGGTTAAGAAGGAATTTTCAATGTATATTAATAAATGTTTTGATCTCATGAAGGTGGAAATACATTATATAACATTTTATTGAATATAGCTAAAGCAGTACAGATAAGGAAACATATATATTACATGTAAAATACATATTTTATATATATATATGTATATGTAAAATACATGGTGGTGAAGTGGGGTTTATACTAGTAAGGGAAGGTCGGTTTTATATATGAAGATAAATCAATGCAATACACTATTAACAGCCCACAGAGGAAAAATCCCAGTATCGTATCAATTGATGTAGAAAAAAATAATAAAGTTCACAACACCTCAATGATAAAAGCACTCCACACAGTTAGAAAAGACATCTACTACCTGCAAAGAACATTGACAAAATAAAACAAAACATGGCAATAGAAACAATTACAGCTGACATTATACTGAACAGTGAAAGACAATACATCTCTTTCCCTTCCCCATGATTAGGAACAAGGCATGAATAGCCACTCTCAACATTCCTATTCTGCATTATATAGGAAGTCCTAGACAGTACAATAAGGAAAAAAACTAAAGATAAAAAATAGAATTTTTCTCTGTTTGCAGATGACATTATTATATCTACATAAAAATTCCCAAAGAATTTACAAAAATTCACTATACATATATGTGAGTTTAGAAAAGTTTCAAGATACAGATCTATAGACAAAGAAAAAAAATATATCTGCATAAATGAGCAACAAATAATTGAATATCAAAATTTTTAAAAATAACATTTACAACAGCTCCCAAAATGAAATAATTAGGTAAGTCTAAAGAAATCTGTATAAGACCTGTATGATGAAAACTATAAAACGTTGATGAAAGAGATCAAGGAAGACATAGATAAACGTAGGGGCAAACTGAGTTCCTGGATTTTATGGTTCAAGTTTGTTAAGATTTCAATTTTTCCCAAGTTGATCTATAGATTTAACTTAATTATAATAAAAATTTCTCCTGGATTCTTTTGTAGATTTACACAAGCTAATTTTTAAATGAATATAGAAATTCAAAGAAACTAAAACAGTCAAAGGAATACCGAAAAAAAATGAAATTGGGGGAATCACACTACCCAATTTTAAGACTTACTGTAAATCAGGACAGTGTGGTATTGGCAAAAGTATAAACACATACTTCGGTGGAAGTATAGAGAACCCAAATATAGACCCACACAAATATGGCCAATTGATTTCTGATAAAAGTGCAAAGACAATTTCAACAAATGGTATTAGAGCAACTGAACACTTATGTAAAAAATGAATTTCTGTACAAAACTCATACTTTATATAAAATAAATTCAGAATGAATCACAGACCTTAATGTAAAACTCCAAACTACAAAATATTTAGAAAAAAAGATATGAAGATATATTTGCTAGCTGGGGTTAGGCAAATAGGGCTTAGACATTAAAGGAAAAGTATAACTCAAAAATATATGATAAATTGGACTTTATAAAATATCTAAAAATTTGTTCTGAAAAAAGACACTAAGAGAATATATAAAGCCAATAGAGAAATGCAAATTAGTACATAATTAGGCAATACAAAAATAAAAATTAAAACTATAATAAGCTATTACTAACACATCTGCTAGAATGTTTAAAGAGAAAAATACTGAAAATACCATGTGTTAACAAGGCTACAGAGCAACTGAATCTCTCATGCAAACCTGGTGGAATACACACTGGTTCAGCCACTCTGGAAAAATTGTTTGGCAGTATTTTATAAAGTTAGACACGCACTTAACCAGGAACTTCATTCCTTGGTATTCACTCAAGCAATATGAAAACTTATGCTCACATAAAAAAAACAGTACACAAATGCTGATAATAGTTCCTTTCATATTTGCCAACAACTGGAAACTACTGAAATGTTCTTCAGTGGGTCAGAGGAGATACCAACTTTGATATATTCATACAATACAATATAATAATAAAAGGGAATAAACCTTCATACAACTTGGATGGATCTCAATGTCATTATGCTGAATGAAAGAAGCCAATCTCAAGAAGTCACATACCATATGATCCCATTTATATAATATCTCTGAAAAGGTAAATTTATGGTGATGCAGAAAAGATTGTTAGAAATTAAGGATGTATGGAAGGTGTTACTAAAAAGGGAGAGCAAAGAGGGAATATGGACTTACATAATTGTACTGTATCACTACTATGCTAGAGGCTACATGAATCTCTACATGCGTTGAAATTCATGGAACTATATACAAAAAAGTCAATCCCACTGGACTTAATTTTAAAATAAATATTAAAATATCAACTAGTAATTTTAAAAGTAACAACATTTAAAGGGAATTTCTAGATTTTATTCTCCATATGAATAAGAAGGCTTGAGTCTTATATAAAGAATATCCTTTTGCTTATTAACATTTCTCTAAATGTAATATGTCATTTAGTCTGTAAGAGAAAGAGAGAGCGGGGGGATAGGGGAAGAAAAGAAGGAAAGAAGAGAGAAGGAGGGAAGGAGGGAGGGAGGGAGGGAGGGGTAGAGGAAGGAAGGTAAACAGAGAGAGATTAAGATTTCCTACAAATCAAATAGGATGACAATTCTATGGTTTTATGATTTCTTCCATCTGAATACAAACGTTAACGATCAAGGTTCTAAATATATAAAGTGAAAACACAATTATAAGCCAAATCCACTTTCTTTTATTCTTTATATGCTGGTGTAGTAACTTTAATAGTGAAAAACAGAGAAAACAGTTTGCAAATATGAATTGGGTATCTTTTCCACTCATCTGCTCTACATTTACAGCTCTACATAGCAGTCTAGACTCAGTAATTCAAACTTTCTGAATCTTCTCTTAAAGTGGTTATAAGTCATACTTTGCTGGGTTATCATGGGAATTAAGGGAGAAAATGTACACAAACACACCTGTTCAGAACATAACATTTAGTAAAACCAAAGAAATGTAACTAAACAACCAAACAGAGTAGGTAAACAAATATGGAGCCATAATCTAGCACAGAAGCAAAAATTCAAAGCATTCGAAAAGAATTCATAGTAGATAAATTGATTGGAAATTTCATATAATAATGTGAGATTGGAATGACAGTTTCAGTATAAATTTTCAAAGACGTGATATTGTATGTTTACAAATAATGCAAAAACTTCACACGGAGTCTTCCTGTTTCTATTCTTGCTATTCACTCCTACATTCCCTTCATCACCTTACACTGAAAAACACCTACAATGGAGTTTTTCACAAAGTAACCAAAGTGAACTTTTAAAAATAAAATCAGACATGCCTACATTGCTCCTCATATACTCTAATGGCTACCATTCTATTCTGGAATGAAAAAAAGAGAGAAAGAAAAAAAAAATGTCTTTCATGGCCTACAATGACCTTAAAGATTCAACTTTTTTTTTCCTTTCACTGTTTGTCCCCTTGCTCCTTGTTTTCCAGCTGCAATCACTTCCTTTCTGTTTTCCAGACATGACTAACTCATTCTTTCTACTGGGTCTCTGAACATGTCCACTCTGTAATGTTCCCTCCATGGTTCTTAGTACAGCTGGTCCACCATTATCCCTAAAGAGCCTTTCTTAAAACCTTATTTAAGCTTTTTCTAGTTATGTCAATGCACACTTTGTATTTCATTTGTACAACTTACTATCTGTAATTACCTAGGTTTTTATTTATATTGGCGTTTATTATATGTCATTCATAGAAAAATATAAGCTTCATCATGGAATGTCTTATTAACCCCAGCACTTAGAAGAATGTCCAATACAGAAGAGAGATATTTGTAGCATTAATTTTGTGGTTGAATTTAATTCAACCTTAGTTTTCCACTAGATAGCTTATCATTGAATGAATAGAATACACAAGGGGAAAAAATAAAAGAGTGAATCCCAATTTTTAATACAGTTTAGTCCAGGAAAAATTTTAAATGATTAAAATATTCTCAATCAAAATTTGCTTTCTCTAGGGTGGTGCAAAGGCAATTTATGTAACCAAAGTGTTTGTACCCCCAAAATATTCTGAAATTTAAAAAACACTTAAAAATATGCTTTCAATGTAAATATTAAGACTATGATTCTGTCTAATAAAATTTGAGTTCTGTTTAAATTTCATCCTATTTAATCCAAGCTATCTGACCTAAGCTAATTGATTTTCTTTTCTTATAACCTAAATATATTTATAACCTAAACTCTAAATTTTAATATTCAAACACTCAAATTGTCGGTGTAATAATGTATTTTGATTTGCAAAAAAGAGAAGAAAAGTTTAAAATTGGTGACTCCATTCTCCTGAGAAATGTGATTTTTAAAAAATATTCTGTTGATTAAACTGCAAGTGGTTTAATCAGGAAATTGATTCAAGGAAATGGCTTCCCAGACAAAATATATCAAATTAATTATTTTCTTAGAAAGAGTTATCTTTAGTTTTTCTTCTTTAAGGGGTTAAAGTTTAACAAATGAAATTTACTGAACAGATCTAGGGTTCATATGCTCACATTCATGGGCATGAGCTTTCTAGAGAAACAAGGACTTTATTCTTCCTTTATGCTTAACACTCTAGATGAATCTGTCTGTCATCTCTTTTAATTTAAACAGGCAACATTGAGGTTCTTAACAATACATTTGACCCCTGAGAAACAGGATATATAGCAGCCCATTAATTAGTTGTTTGAAGTGAAGGGATATGGCACATCAAATATCGTGCGTCTCTGCTCCATTGCACAGCACACCCACACCACATTGTCCATTTATATTTCTGACGACTACCAAAGAGCCAATACCCTTGAGAAACATCATAAGTTAGCAATTTGATTGATGTACATTAGGCAGTCAATGACTTGTTCTGTCTGGAGTATTTTCCTTTTTGCATGAAGCAAAGATGGTCAAAATATGTATCAGACCTTGAATCAAATTAAAGCCCAGAAGATTTCATTGCCGTTCTTCTTTTTGTTTCATACATAAATTTACATAAAAATTGAGTTACTTAAGATTTCATATCTGTTTCAGTTTTCTTTCCATTCTCGACATTCTCAAATGAAAAGCGGTTTTATAGAACACCATGTTAATTGTTTCAGGAGAGTAACACAATCAACTCAGCTATTTTCTAATAAGTTCAGGAGACACTATTGTTCTTTGTGAATATTTTCCCTAGTTATGAATTTATAAATTATTCACATTCATAGTCACTAAAAGAAACATGAACAGAGAGTGTTATCAAGAGGCGGCAAAGTGACAACTGGGAGCCCAGACCTTTTCTTTAATGTTTCTAGTGATCATTTGACCTTCAAGAAAATGATGCATAGAATCATTTGGTGAGAATTAATAATTATATGCCACTGAGCACCTTAAAGAGAGATATTTTGTTACCTTTTTTTGTTATTTTTTTGGTTTGACACAATTAATCACCAAAAGTGTTAATGTTAGGACTTACTATATTAGGAATGATCCAATTTACTAGAGATATTTAAAAGTTTGAGGGTTACTGTCTGAAGTACATTTATAGAAGGTCATGTTAATTCAACTTAATGACCTTTATCATGGAAATCTATAGAGGTGGCAATTCTAGGAAAATTGATTCTCATTTTAAAAATATAATATTTCTGACTTACTAATTAAATATATCTCATGCAGGTAATTGCAGATTTTGCCCTAAATGTTTCATGCTAACCTACCGTACTAAGAATCTATACATTTGATTGAAGTTTAAATAAATCCCTGTTAGGGGTGGTGTTGTATAAGGAATTCACTATTTTTGTCTATGACCCAATTGCTGTTCTTTTCCATTTCAATGACATGATCAGTCTCTATTTGGTATTAGGAATTAGGATCTACTGTTGAAAGTTCTCAGATATCTCATCAATTCATTTTGGCATTTTGTATGATAATTTCTAAATTTATCAATACCACTGCAGTACTCAGTATTCCTGTTAGTTCTAGTTATACAATTCCCTCCTACAGACACAGGAACTAGACATTTCATTTCCCCTGTAAAAATAATACACTCTAAATCTTTCGTTTTGCTGTTTAGAGACCCCTTAACATCCCTTTTTGACTATATGAATGCATGTCTTTTCTGTTGAAACATAACCTAAGGGAGCAAATGTACTTTTTTTTTATTATTCAAGAGGGTTAGTCTTATGTGCTACTAGCTCATTATTCGTTTCATTCCATTCTGTCCTTCAGTTTAACTGAATAAAAGATGTTTAGAAAGATGAATCTTAAAAAGCAGAATAAGTTATCTCTTTAAGCAAACGGAATTCAGCTCACACTTTACTACAAATTCTGGAGGACAATATAGCATTCTAATTTCAACCTACTGAAAAGTAATACTCCTCAAGTATGTTAAGAATTAAAAAGTATTTTAATATAACATAACCCCTTTACCAGCTAGTGCTTAAATATGTGATACAAGTATCCCAATTACTTGGCAGTAGAATGGGGTAGGGAACAAGAACAAAACAAAATAAGCAAACAAACAAACAAACAAACAAAAAAAGCCTGGCTTACCTATATTTGGGGTTTACAGGGACTAAATCTTTCTGAAAGTTATAATTCTTGAACACTTTACTAGCCATATGACCTTAAATGAAGCAATAGGCCACTATATGCTCTATTGTGTCTTTCTTTCCTCCTACATTTTTATGCCTTCTAAATCAGTTTTTATGTTGTATGTGTTTTCATAGGCCTAGGTCTTGGCATAGCATCTTGCTCTTTACATGCTGATCGAAAAAAAAGCAGAGACGAAAGGAGGATATAAGTAAGGAGGCAGGAAGGGAGAATGAGCAGGAAAAAAACAAATTGGCACAAAGTTATTCCAAAGATAAAATGGCAAAAATGAATGCAAAATGGCTGCAAAAGAAAGAATTATAGTGAAAGTTATTGTTTCTTACTTTTTGCTATGTGCCAGGGACTATTTAAAATTATGTATACGTGTGTGTGTGTATGTAACCTGTTTCAGTCTTACAACACCCCAATGAAATTGAAACTATAGCATCCATTTTACAGATGAGAAAATTGAGTCACTAGAAGGAAAAGTAAACTTTCTAAGGTCACAAAGACAGGATGTGGCAGAAACAAGATTTTAACCCAATCTGTCTAACCAAAGAATACCTAATTCTAATATTTCCTCTAAGAGATTGTTATTGTTTGATTTGATTCTGAGAAAAATTATATATCTAAACTATTAATAGTTCAAATAAAACTAAGACAATAAAATGATAATTCATCAATTTTATTTCTTGTCTTCCTCCAACTTTCTACATTTCAACAAGCAAGAAAGAAGGAAAGAAGGAAGGAAGGAATGAACAAAGGAATGAGGGAAGCAAGGAAGGGAGGGAGGGAAGGAAAGAGAGAGAGAGAAAGAGAGTGAGACAGAAAGAAGGAAGGAAGGAAGGAAGGAAGGAAGGAAGGAAGGAAGGAAGGAAGGAAGGAAGGAAAAGAAACAAAGAAAGGAAAGAAAAGGGAAAGTCTCTCCCACCTCTGGGAGCCGGAATTCTTGAACTCTCTGTGGGTTCAAATATTTCTGATCATCACAGTGTTGCAGACGCCAAGTGTACATCATGAAATTTCAACTTATTATGTCTAGCATAAATTTCCAAAAAATACCTACACCATTCTTTTCTAGAATATTACTCAGATAAATTAATTTGGTTGTAGGTACTAGTTCTTTTGAAGAGATCATTTTCAATGAAGCAGAAGAATGGTTTGAGCATACCCTAAGAAACTAGAAATAAATCCCCACCTTTGTGAATTTAGCTCTCTTCTTAAACTATTCTAGGTCATATTATTAATCTTAATTGTCAAAGTATAAGATGGAAATCTTTGCTTGGGTCTCTAGTCCTTGCTGGCCCCCTGTAGAGGGGTGTGGGTATATTCTCTATAAAGGATCGAGTAAAAAGCTCGAACAGGATTTTCACCATCACACTGTAATTCACAACTCAAAAATCTTATATTGTGGATTGTCTACTTCATATTTTATATGCAAATATTTCCAATCCATCTAAAATATACATAATAATTTAATCACTTTGTACATATACATAGTGTAAAAAATAAATTACTACAAATAGAATTGAAGCTTCCTTTCATCACTGACCAATTTCATTCTGAATTTCCCTTTATCTTCACAAACAATGTTACTGAATCTGAAGCTTACATCCCTATTTTAAAAAAATAAATTTTCACACATGGCATATTTTTCAATTTTAAAAAATTTGTATACACTTTATCATACTGAATGTAACCTTCTCCAAATTGTTTTTCACAAAATATTATTGATAAATTCTATGTTCTTTTAAACATGTTCAAATTTCGGCCATTAAATAATCATTTGGATCTATAAGAACTTGGTAATCCTTCATCCTCTTCAGCTACACATCTGTTCTTTTCTTCTCATGTATTGAATCTTCCGAAACATGTTTCCTACAACTGCTCTCACCATACCCTCACCTCCCACTTGCTTCTCTTCACATTTTGCTGTGGTCACTTCATCATTCTCTCTAAGATTATCTATTACTTTTGCTACATTCAGTGGATACATTTAGATATCATTTTACTTGATTTTTCAGCATCATTCGGAAATAATTATGACTCCTTTCTTCTTGACAGATTCTGTTCTAATCATCTCTACACTGAGGTTTACACCAATACCCTGAAGCAATGACATACACCAAATCATACCACTTCTTGGTAAAAACCTGTGCAAAACTCCCAACTCATTCAGAATAAAATCTCAGGCTCTTAACCTAGCCTACAAAGTACTCAATTACTACAACCGTATAATTGTTCTCAGGGCTACCTCTCTGACCTCATATCTTACCTCTCCTTTCTTTACTCACTGGGTTTCAACTACTGATCTCCTTTCTCACCTTTGAATATGCCAATCATGCTTACTGCTTTACATTTCCTGTTCTCTATGGTTTGAATTTTTCTCCCTAATATATCTGATTGCCACCCTTTATTATTATTTCATTCAGGTCTATGCTGAAATGTTTCCATATCTAAAAGAGTACCCTACTTCATCCCACTGCTTCCCATGCTATTAGCAGCTTTAATCTTCTTAATAGCGTTATTGCCATTAACATAATATACATTGACTTATTTGTGCTCTGTTTGTTCCCACTTTAATGTAAATTCCAGGAGAGCTGAGATTTATTTCTCAGCTGTATTTGTAGCACCTAGAAAATTTCTTGGCACATAATAGGAGCAAAACAAAAATTTGTTGAATGAATTGAATGAATGAATGAATAAGAAAACAGTCATTAAGGACTTTCCAAAGTGTAAGTATCTGAATTTGACAATTGCAAGAGAATACAAATCTCTGAATAACAGGCAGATAGAAGACAAAGATAATGATTTGTGTTTTACCTATTTAATATTTTAATCAAGATAGATGATAGAAATTGTAATGCATAGAAAGTGCTTCTGGGAATCTGCTAATAGAGGTTTATGTTATTTTACCATGAAGATGATAACTATGCACTAATTTCTTTGTCAGCTACTAATTTTTTTGGAAAATATAAATACATTTAAATGCATAAAAGTTTAAAATTTGTACCTGTCAAGACTCCACAGACAAAAGCCAAAACCCCAAACAGACCAAACCAAATGATATTCTATAAAGATATTTTCAACACATATGAAATAAGGTTATAGGGATCTAGGTTAATGTGCTTGTGTACAAAGTGATTTCAGAATTTGACAGGATAAAGTCAATCAAATTAACTTTAAAAAATAGGGAAAGGTTATGCAAAGGCAACTTGTGGAAGAGAACATCTAAATGGCCAGTAATCAAGTGAAGGATGCTCACCATGACTAGCCAGAGAAATAAAAATTAAAACAACAGTGAGATCAACTTTTCATGATCTATATTAGCAAACATTGTAGACAGCAAAAATATCTACTCATAGGGAGGAAGCAGGCCAGCAGGTGCTCTCATACATTGCTGGTGGGAAGATGAACTATTAAAGGTTTTGGAAAGTTACCTAACAATATCCTTCTTTAAATTTTTTTATTTCAATATGTTACGGGGGTACAAATGTTTTTGGTTACAGGAATCACTTTTGTAATGCTTGAATCAGGGTTATAATTGTGCTCATCACCTAGATAGTGTTCATTGCACCGGTTAGGTAGGTTTTTGCCCATCCTCTCCTCTCCCTTCCCCCTTGCTTGATTTCCACTGAGTTTTACTTCCCTCTGTGCACATGTGTGCTCATCAATTAGTTCCAATTTAATAGCGAGTACATATGGTGTTTATTTTTCCATTCTTTAGATACTTCACTTAAGATAATGGTCTCCAGTTCCATCCAAATTGTTGCAAAAGGCATTAATTCATCCTTTTTTATGGTTGAGAAGTATTCCATGGTATACATATACCACATTTTGTTAATAAACTCATGAATTGATGGGCACTTGGGTTGATACCATATCTTTGCAATTGTGAAATATGCTGCGATAAACATGCAAGTGGAGGTGTGTTTTTGATAAAATGACTTCTTTTCCTTTGGGTAAATACCCAGTAGTGGTATTGCTGGATCAAATAGTAGGTCAACTTTTAGTTTTTGAGGAATCTCCATACTGTTTTCCATAGAGGTTGTACTAATTTACAGTCACACCAACAATGTGTAAGTGTTGCTTTCTCTCTACTTCCAGGCCAGGATCTATTGTTTTTGGACTTCTTAATAAAAGCCATTCTAACTGGGGTAAGGTGATATCTCATTGTGGTTTTAATTTGCATTTCCCTGATGATTAGTGACGTTGAGCATTTTTTTCATACATTTATTGACCGTTTGTCTATCTTGTCTTGAAAAGCTTCTGTTCATGTCTTTTGCCCACTTTTTAATGGGATTGTTCGTTTTTTTCTTGCTGATTTGCTTGAGTTCTTTGTAGATTCTGGTTATTAGCCCTTTATCGGATGTATAGCTTGTAAGTATTTTCTCCCATTCTGTAGGTTGTCTATTTGCTCTGTTGAATATTTCCTTAGCTGTGCAGAAGCTTTTTAATTTAATCAAGTCCCATGTATTTATTTTTGTTGTTGCTGTGATTGCCACTGGGGTCTTCTTCAGGAATTCTTTGCCTAGGCCGATGTCTAGGAGAGTTTTTCCCACATTTTCTTCTAGAATTCTTATGGTTTCATGCCTTACATTTAAGTCTTTTATCCATTTTGAATTAATTTTTGTGAGTGGTGAGAGATATGGATCCTCTTTCATTCTTCTGCATGTGGCTATCCAATTTTCCCGGCATCATTTATTAAATAGGGCTTATTTTCCCCCAGTGTACATTGTTGTCTGCTTTGTCGAGGACCACTTGTCTGTATGTGAATGGTTAATATCTGGGTTCTCTGTTCTGTTCCATTGGTCAATGTCTTTATTTTTGCGCCAATACCCTGCTGTTTTTGTGACACCACAGAAATACAAAATATCATCTGTGAATATTATGAAAATCTATATGCACATAAACTCCAAAATGAAGAGGAAATGGACAAATTTCTGGAAACACACAACCTTCCAAGACTCAGCTACTAAATTAAATTATTTGTATACGTTGTATAATTTCATAGTCTTGATTCACTTTCTTGCTAAATCAAAATAAACCTCATCTTGAGAAACTACATTATATAACATATTATGTGGATGTCATTCTAATCTCAAGTTTAAATTTTTCTCTTTCCTATGTAAATGAGTCAAACCATGTGAAAGGACGATTTTCAAATCATCACTAGACTACGAAAGTGGTCCCCTCCCAAATATATGAAACTTTAAGGAATTTGGTTAGAAAATACTTTGACAGAAAGCACAGGGTCATAACTGAAGCACAGGTTTCATAACTGAAAAGCAAAGGGAGGGGGAATGGGGGAAAGTAAAAGAGACTATTTTTACGACTCCCCCTTCTATCGTATACGTGCTCACGTGTGCATGTGCACACACACACAGCTACACAGACTTATTAATATATCTTGAATTTGGGTGATGCCTCCTGACAATCAATAGACAAACTCTGTTGAAACTTACAGGGAGCAAGAAAATTTAAACACTTCCTAGTTGGTAGTTGGGGCTACAAGTATTACTATGGATGACCTGGCGAGAAGAGTCTAGTGGTAATGAGGACATTCCACAATGCACATTACTGCTTGGAAAGAAGATCTCTTTCCTCACAGGATTTAGCTTTAAAATGCTGCAAAAGGTTAGGTTGTGTCTGAATAAATGTGAAATTCCAAGCCCTATCATCTACTTACAACTTTATATCTTCTCTACACAAATAATGGTATCTCTAGGATGTTAAAAATCCCATGTGTATAATCTCTTTCCTATTGCTTTTTATTTTTGATACTGAATAAAATGTGGTGCTTGTAGCTCTGACTTGGGCAGTGCAAAGGCAATATATGTAACCCAAGTGTTTGTACCCCAATAATATTTTGAAAAAATAAAAGTGAAAGATTTCTACAATCATTGAAGGAACCTTACTTGGTTTCTATTATAGAACAAAGAGCATTTGCTTCTATAAGTTTGAGCACACAGAGAAAACAAGGGCAGACATGAAGAAACACTGCAGGTTTGAATATAATCAATCAATAATAATAATTAACACTTATTCCATATGGGTCAGGTATTATTTTGAGCATTTTATAGATATTAAGTAATTTATTCATTGTCAAAAAAAGTCAATTAAATGAATACTTAAAATTCCAAAGATAATTAATTCAAGTTTTTCTTTGTTTTTAGGCCATACATATAGCTATGGATGTACATATGAATACATGTAGATATAGTTACAAATATATAGATATTTGTTTTATAGGTAAGCATTAGTAAAATATAAATGATGTTAAACATAACAAATCATGCCTAAATACATTTTAAATGTTAATTTAAGAAAAGCATATAATTATAGCAAATATAGGTAAGTCCCAAAATAAAATCAATCCAGCTTTCTGAAAGAGACAAACATAAAACACTTGAGGCACATTTTCCACTTTATAGATGAGAAAACCAATGCAAAGGAAGTTATGTAAGTTGCCCACAGTCAAGGAACAGAAAGAGAATTCATAACCAAAGCAGTTCACCTAAACATAAAACACTTCCATAAGAAAGAGGAAGGAAAAGAAGCACAATGCTATAGATTCAAGATAAATACATTCAAAGCCTCAAAACAACAAAATTGTTGATACAGGAAAGTTGAAAATAATACAAAGAACACTAAATTTTTTATTTGTATTATCAGTGAAATTTTAAAGGACATATAATTGCCAAAAAGTAGCAATCTGTACATCAGAATCTTTAGAGATTAAAAATGAAATTTTGACTAATACAACCAAAATAGCACGAATGGCAAAACTATAGCCAGATTATAAAAGATGTTGAAAAAACAGAAAATGAGAAACTATGAGGATAAAAGAAATATATTAACAATTAGGAAAATAAAATGGCAAGCACAGGCATAGAAACGTTCAAGGAAATAAAAAATAAAATTTCTGTCAGCTGAAGAAGAGTTGAAGGTTGAACAGTTTGAGATAAAATGGTCCACAGAGTACCAATCAGTTCTAATAAAAATAAATAACATATAAACAAATGAATAAATGCCTATAAAGACAGGCTATGATACATATGTATACCTCATAAGGTAAATAAAAGTTAGACAATTATTCAAAAGAGAAAATCCAGGTTATCACACTTTTATTTTATAGCATAAAAATCTAAAGTAAAATAAAATGACAAGTCCATATTTGTAAAGGAAACAATTTGTGATTACATAATGGTAGTCCTTTAAAGCAAAAACTCATTTACGTTAAGCCAAAGAAAAGACATTTTCTGAATATATGATTTTGAATACATTGTCTTTATACTCCCTTTAAAATATGCTTTATAAAGGAAGGAAGTTGATATATATCCAGATATGTATCAAAATTTGAAGTAAAATATATGAAAATTTGAAACTAATAATAAAACAAAAGGGAATGTGGAATAAGGAAATAAAGCCTAATAAAATGTCTTGTTGCACATTGTTGGGAGATGAAAGGGAGTATATTTAGAAACATGAATACATATTTAGTTTATAGGTAACTAAAAGAAACAGAAAAATCTGGCTATATTGCAAAATGTGAGGTAAAACTTAAAACAAAACATATTTTAACAATAAAAAATTGTGATTATCACAAATTAAAAAATTCCACAATAATAGTACTCCAGTTTATATAATAGGAAAAGTTGATTTTTAAATTAGTGTTTGAGATTATTTTTACCTTGATTAAAAAACATCACAAAACATATCTGAAAGAAAGTGATAAATGTCATTTATTAATGTAAGTATAAAATTATTATAAAATATCTGAAAAATATCTAACATGATAATAAAAATATATAAAGTCCAAGTAAGCCTTATAAGTTTTATTCTAAGAATATATATTATGTTGTATATTAAGATGCACAATATAATTTACTGGAATAATAGTTTAAGGGAAGGAAATGAATGTAGATCATATCAATAGATGCTAAAATATCACTTGATATAATTAAGCATGTGTTAATGTATAAAAAAGTCATAAATTTTGGTGAATTAAGAGGTTAGTCTTAAAACAATCTTTGGATCTGTCTGAAACCAACAGCATAAATGAACTACTACAAGTGACTTTTTAAGCTCAAATACTTACAGATCAAGCATGAAATAAGGAAGGAAGGAAGTCAGTTTAAAGACAGGGCTTAGAGAAAAACAAAAATCTATATTACCCCTAAGATCTTTTATTTTTATTTTATTTTATTTCATTTTATTTAACAATCTGCTGGCCAAAAAATGCCTGTGGCATCAAGGAGGTGGATTGTACAGTTTATTTATTTCAACCATCTATTTCTCTATATTCTCTGGAATGCCTATTGATAGTATTGGATTTCCTGGATTAATCCTTCATGATTTATTTTTATTTCAAAATGTGCTATTTTCTGGAAGATTTCTTTAATTTTGCCTATCTACTCTTGATTTTTCTTTCTCCTAGCAATCACATTTTGAATTTCCAACAACACATTTTTACAAATAAATGTCTCTCTCTCTCTTTTTTAATAACAGTTTACCATTATTTAAAGGATGTTTGATCTACACATTTGAACTGTCATCTCTAATCTCAAGTTTACAGCATGTGTGACAACCTAGTGATGGCACCGAATTAAATGTAACCTAAGAGGCGTCTTTCTAATTACTCCATCCATAAGCTGCTGTTCATCTTCCTAACATTAATTCCCATGTATCACGTAAGGAACTGATTCCCCTTCATTTTTGTTTGACAGCTGAATCTTCTCATGGAACTCACAACTATTCAGTGATCTCTGCCTTTCACTGTGTCTTATCCACTCCTCTCTACTACCCTTCTATCTCTAACTGGATACTTTGATCTATGGTGACTATCTTAGTCCATTCAGGCTGCCACAGGAAAATGCCATAAACTGGGTGGCTTGTAAACAATAGACTTTTATTTCTTACGGTTCTAGAGGCTGAGAAGCCCAAGATCAAGGCACAAAGAGATTGAGCATCTGGTGAAGGCCTGCTTCCTGGTTCACTGATGACTACCATTTCTCTGTGTCCTCACATGGTGGAAGGGGTGAGAGAGCCCATTAAGATCTCTTTCATAAGAACACTAATCTCATCCCCAAATGCCTAAGTACTTCCTAAGGGATCTACTTTCTAATATCCTCACATTGCCAGAATAGGTTTCAAAACATAGATTTTGAAGGGCACCAGTACTCAGTCTATAGCGTTCTGCCTCTGGCCTTCCAAAATCCATGTACTTCTCCTGTGAAAAATGCACTCATTTCATCATAATAGCTTCAAAAGTCTTAACTCATTCCAGCATCAACTCAAGAATCAAGTCCAAAGTGATACCTAAATATCATCTAAATCAGATATGGGTGAGACTCAAGGTATAATTCACCCTGAAGCAAACTCCTCTTTGGCTGTGAGTCTATGAAACCAAACATGCTATTTGCCTCTAAAATACAATGGGGCTGAACACATGGTTTCATCACACACAAATATTACCTTCCATAATACACTAGAACACAATCCAGTCAAGTTCCGTTCTTTGCCATTTTAGAACAAGGATGGCCTTTGCCTTTCTGTCAATATCCAACAACATGTTCTGACCTCATCAGAATGTCCTTTACTATCTGTATTTGTAACAACATTCTGTTCAGGATTTCTCAGGTATTCTTTAAGAAGATTGAGGCTTTCCTCTTCTTCTGAGGCCTCACTAAAGTCACCCTTAACAGTCCACTCATGGCAATGTAGCCTTTTTCTACCGTGGACTCCAAAGCTCTTCCAGCTTCCACCCATTATCCAGTTCCAAAGAATACAGGATCTTTATCTTAAGTAAATATTTCCTATCTGATATTCAAATATTGGAACTTCTTCAACAGTGTATGAGAGGTTCCATTTCTCTATATATTGTCAGATGTTAATATTTGCCAATCTAGTATATAAAATTATATATAATTGTTGTTTATTTACACTTCCTTGATTACAATTACATTTGAACATTATTTTACATATTTATGTTCTATTTGTTTTATATTCTCTGAATATGCTGAAACATTCTTCCAAGTTTCTGCATGTCCTGCTCATTCTCGTTTGCAAGTTCTTAGCACAAATGGCATCGCTTTAGAGAGGACATTATGAATCATCCTATATGTGCCTTCTAATTATTTTTTTTCTCATCTCCTTGAAAATGTCTTTCATAACACTGATCACATCCCGTATTGTCTTACCTAATTTATTTGTTATTAGTGTACTGCCTCCCTTTCCCAAACCCCAAATCAATGTGCTCCATGTGGACACATATAACTCTCTTTTTATGCTGTACTCCAATGTCAAAAAGAACCTCACATATATTATATATTAAATAAGTTCTTGTTGCATAAATAAGTTAATTAATCACAAAAAATTATATGCCAACTGTAGAAAATTTACACCAGAACATAATTTGTACGAAAGGAGAAACTTTGTTCTATTAATTATTGACCTAAAACAGTACCTGGCATTTAAATATATTTAATAAATATTCATGGAATTTTGAGCAACCAAAAGACATTTTGGTTGCTCAAAAGTTGTTTTGGGATAGCTGCTGTTTTTTATCTAAATAATGCATAGTTGAAATTGCTAAATAAAATATAAGTAGGAACAGTATTATTTTCCAATTAAAACAAGCATCTGTTATTACATCACACATACACACACGCTTTATCTCAGCAAACATATAATTTGAGGGCTAATGCCAATCATGGTAAAAATTTTCCTTTAAACAAGAAAAAATTAGGAAATGTGATGTAAAGTCAATATTAGCATGCTAAATCTGTTTTGGTGGAGAATTGAATGAAATTATGAAGGATCATCTTTAGAGCCTTCCTAATCATTATAAAATAACTCAGTTATGTTGGCAAGCAAATGAAATAGCTCAGAAATGAGTTAACGTTTTGCAGGTAGCAATTATTGCCTTAGGTAGGTGGTTTAAGTTTTGCTTTCCTTTTATGCATCATGAAAGGGGAAAGGTCTTCCCATAAGTCAAAAAGATAATGATGTTTACACAAAGATTATAAAGAGCCATATTTCTTTGACAAACTCCCTGAAATCCTAGCTAAAGATCAAAACACTCTTCTACAAAGCATATCAGAATAATGTGTGATCTGAAGATGGAGGGAGTTATACTAAACAATCTGTAGTGATAGCATGGCTTTTCCAAATATTACTCATTCTTCCTTCCTTTTTTTTTTTTGAGCAGTTACATTAGAACAAAGAAGGTTGATTATATTCTTTCCTGTAGGCAAAGAAGAGGAGTTAATCAAACTGCTCAATGTTATTTGTTCATGTTGGCTTGCATATATAAATATCAGTTTCTTATTGTTTAGCTAGGTCCATATGTGTCACAGTTGTACACTTTTGAATAAACCAACAACATGGCTATAGTTAACACAGGCACAAGCATTGCTACAGAGGATCTGTTTGTTAATTGGAAAATAAACTTTGTGAGAAAAAAATTAATTCACCTCCACTTACCTAGGCTAGGAATCTGGCTTAACTCAGCTCTTTGTCATGCATCCCAAATTCTCCTCCCAGTACAGCAAAATGTCTTAGGCATGTCCTCTCAAGCTGATGTCTGGGACACAAAATTACAAATGGAAACCTACACACAAATAATCTCCTAAATTTAGGCTTAGAATTGGAATTTTTACTTCTGCTTCAGTCTCTTGACCAAGCACATATACAGCCAAGAAGTGAAGCAGGTCACTCTGCTCATGATGGGAGGATACTGTCATAAAGTAGGCAAAAGTTATGGATACAGACCAGAGAAAGACGAAAGATGAGTGTTTTGAACACTTTTTTTGTAACTCCTTTTCAGCAAAGTGAATCTTGTTTTATGTTAGCATGGATTAGGTCAGAGAGAACATTTCAGGGAATTTAGGTCTTTTAACTCTTAGATGCATGGGTCTAGACATCTACATTATGGTAACACCTACATTGGAAATATAATAGATTATGTTAGAGACAAATTTTTCAATTTCTGTTGCTGTTAACTTTGCTAGTTATAAATCCTATTTTCAGAGTCATATGATTAAGATATTATGGGTTACTTAGTGGTTGATGAAAATGTACTAATATATTTTACCATTAGCACAAAGAAGTTTCAGATTAAAGGTTAAATCCATAAGTAATTGATTTAATAAACTGCTTTAAAGACAATATGATGGCAATCTTCCCTTAAATGGAATTGAATAGTTGTGTCTAATTTTGTAATCTTATTTATTTCTAGAACAACATATGGCATGAGACTCTACGATGTGCACAATTTTCTGTACCTATACGGTAGTAATTGAAGTTCTATTTGGCACATACTCCAGAATTAAAATCTCTGATTTAAAGAGCATGACATATGCTAACTCCTATGTGATGCAGTCATCAATACTGACTTAAACTGGTCAATGCTAAAAAGACTTATGATTTTAACTAATACATTGTGTAACGTGTTTGTAGAAAACAAAATATCTTTCCCCAAATAAGCAAGTATCTTTGATTTGAAAGTATAAACAATGCTGTTATGGGAGAAGGTTGAGTTATAAAGTCTGCATAAATTATTTCTGAAACCATACAGAGAAAGAGAGCCATATAGACATACACACAAAAGTGTGAAAAGTGCATTACTTCAGAAATATATATACTATAGTACTCTTTGTAGGAAAACTCAGAATTTCAAATTTGCTTTGTATTTAGTTTTCTTTCAACATAGTGAAGAGAACTAAAGTAAGTGAAAGAGATCAGGTATCAATGTAATACACATATTAAGTATATATTAATACAGTCCTCTCTTAGCTTATATAACAGGAATCTAATATGTGGATTAAGCTTAGTAATATCATGATGGGCCAGTCACTGTGTGATTGGGGCCACTGTGTGTGTGTATCACAATCGCTTTATGCATTCATCTGTCGATAGACACTTAGGTTGATTCTAAATATTGGCTATTGGGAATGATACTGCAATAACACAGGGCTGCAGATATCTTTTTGATAGACTGAATTACCCTCCTTTGGATATATATACCCAGCAGTGGGATTGCTGGGTCAAATGGTAGTTCTATTTTCAGTTTTATGAGGAACCTCCATACTGTCCTCTATAGTGGTTGCACTAATTTACATAAGCAGCAACACTGAAAGGTTCCCCTTTCTCCACATCCTCCCCAGCATTCATTATTGCCTTTTTGATAAAAGCTATTTTAACTGGGGTGAGATAATATCTCATTGTAGTTTTGATTTGAAGTCACTGATGACTAATGATGTTGAGCATTTTTTCGTATACTTCTTGGCCATTTGTATGTCTTCTTTTGCGAAATTTCTTTTTTTAAAATTTCTTATTTATTTATTTATTTATTTTTAAATTTCAGAATATTATGGGGGTACAAACACTTTGGTTACATATATTGCCTATGCACTGCCCAAGTCAGAGCTACAATCATGAATATCCCACAGACAGTGTGCCCCACACCCATTAGGTAAGAGTTTTCCCATCCCCTTCACCCCCTCCCACCTGCCCAATCCCTGATGAATATTATTTCCATGTATGCACATAAGTATTGATCAGTTAGTACCAATTTGATGGCGAGTACCAGTGGTGCTTGTTTTTCCATTCTTGTGATACTTCGTTTCGAAGAATGGGCTCTAGCTCCATCCAGGATAATACCAGATGTGTTAATTCACCATTGTCTTTTATGGCTGAATAGTACTCCATGGTATACATATACAACATTTTATTAATCCACTCATGTATTGATGGGCACTTGGGTTGTTTCCACATCTTTGCAATTGTGAATTGTGCTGCTATAAACATTCGAGTGCAGATGTCTTTATTATAGAGTGTCTCTTTTTTCCTTTGGGTAAATACCCAGTAGTGGGATTGCTGAATCAAATGGTAGTTCTAGTTTTAGTTCTTTGAGGTATCTCCATATTACTTTCCATAGAAGTTGTACTAATTTGCAATTCCACCAGCATTTCTATTCAGGTCATTTGTCCATATTTTAATTGGATTATTTGATTATTTTCTATTGCGTTGTTGGAACTCCTTTATATATTCTAGTTATTAATCCCTTGTCAGATGGGTAGTTTACAAATATTTTCTCCCATTCTGTGGGTTGTCTCTTCACTTTGTTGACTGTTTCCTTTGTTGTGCAGAAGCTTTTTAGCTTGATGTGGTCCCATTTGTCCAATTTTTCTTTGATTAGCTGGCTTTGGGGGTATTACTCGAGAAGATTTGCCAGACCAATGTCCAAAAGTGTTTCCCAAATATTTTCTTTCAGTAGTTTCATAGTTTCAGGTCTTAGATTTAAGTATTTAATCCACTTTGATTTGATTTTTGTATATGGCAAGAGATAAGGGTCCAATATCATTCTTCTGCATATGGATATCCAGTTTTACCAGCACCATTTACTGAAGAGAGTGTCCTCTCCCCACTGTATGTTCCTGGCACATTTGTCAAAAATAAGTTCACTATACATGTATGAATTTATTTCTTGGTTCTGCTATTACGTTCCATTAGTCTATGTTTCTGTTTTTATGTCAGTATCATGTTGTTTTGGTTACTGCAGCTCTGTAGTATAATTTGAAGTCATGTAACGTGATTCTTCCAGTTTTGTTCTTTTGCTCAGGATGGTTTTGGCTATTCTGTGTCTTTTTGGGTTCCATATAAATATTAGGATTGATATTTCTGTTTCTGTGAAGAACATCCTTGGTATTTTGATGAGGATTGCATTAAATCTGTAGATTGCTTTGGGTGGTATCAACATTTTAACAATATAGATTCTTCCAATTGACAAGCATGGACTATCTTTCATTTTTTTGTGTCCTCTTCTATTTCTTTCATCAATGTTTTATAGTTTTCATTACAGAGATCTTTCACTTCTTTGGTTAATCTTATTCCTAGGTGTTTTATTTTACTCATAGATATTGTAAATAGAAATATTGTTTCTTGGTTTATTTTTCAGATTTTTTGGTATATAGAAATGCTACTGATTTTTGTTGGTATGTAGAAATGCTACTGATTTTTGTACCTTGATTTTGAATCCTGCAACTTTTCTGAGTTTGCTTATCAGATCTAATACTTTTTATGTGGAGTCTTTAGGTTTCTCTAAATATAAGATCATATTACCTGCAAACAAGGATAATATGATTTCTTTCTTTCCAATTTGGTTGGTCTGTATTTCTTTCTCTTTTCAGATTGCTCTAGCTAGAATTTATGGTAGTATGTTGGATAACAGTGGTGAAAGAGGGCATGTTTGTCTGGTTCTAGATCTTATAGGAAAGGCTTTTAGTTATCCTGCATTCAGTATTATACCAGCTGTGCATCTGTCATATATGGCTTTTATTGTGTTGAGGTACGTTCTTTCTGTACCCAATTTTTTGAAAATTTTTACCACGAAGGGATGTTTAATTTCGTTGAATGTTTTTCAGCATCAATTTAAATGATCATACGGTTTTTCTCTTCCATTCTGTTGATATGATGTATCAGATTGATTTGCATATGTTGAACCATCCTTGCATTCCTGGGATGAACCCCATTTGATCATGATGAATAATATCTTTAATATGTTGTTGAACTCAGTTTGCTAATATTTTGTTGAGGATTTTTGCATCTATATTCACCAGAGATATTGACATATAGTTTTTTTTGTTGTGTTTTTGTCTGGTTTTGGTATCAAGTTGATACAGGCATTGTACAATGAGTTTGGGAGTCTTTCCTCCTCTTCAATTTTTTGAAATAGTTTAAGTAGCATTGATATTAGTTCTTTGAATACTTAATAGAATTCAGCAGCAAAGCCATCGAGTCCTGGGCTTTTCTTTGATGGGAGATTTTATCACTGATTCTATCTTGTTACTTGTTATTGGTTTATTCAGGTTTTGGATTTCTTCCTGGTTCAATTTTGGTAGGTTGTATGTGTCTAGAAATTTATCCATTTCTTCTAGGATTTCCAATTTATTGGCATATATTTGGTCATAGTAGTCTGTAATGATCCTTTGGATTTCTGCAGTTGTAATGTCTCCTTTTCCATCTCCCATTTTATTTATTTGTGTCTTTTCTCTTTTTTTCTTAGTCTGAATACAGGTGTGTCTATTTTGTTTACATTTTCTAAAAACCATTTATTTGTTTTATGGATCTTTTGTATTTTTTATTTCAATTTCTTTTATTTCTGCTATGTTCGTTATTATTTATTTTCTTCTACAAATTTTGTGTTTGTTTTGTTCTTATTTTCCTATTTTTTTGAGATACACTGTTGGGTTTTTTTTTTTTTTTGAAGCTTTCTGCTTTTTTGATGTAGGCACTTATTGCTATAAACTTTCCTTTTGTTACTGCTTTTACTGTATCCCATATGTTTTCATATGTTGTATTTTCATTTTTCTTTTGAGAAATTTTTAAATTTCTTTCTTAATCTCTTCATTGACCCACTGATCATTCAGGAGCCCATTGTGTAATTTCCATGCATTTATATAGTTTCCAATGTTCCTCTTGTTATTGATTTCTAGTTCAGAGAAATTCCATCGTGTTCTATTGTGTTCAGAGAAAATTCTTGGTATAATTTCAACTTTTGAATTTTTTGAGACTTTTTTTTGTGGCCTAACATATGGTCAGTCCTTGAGAATGGTCTATCAGCTGATGGATGAAGCATTCTATAAATATCTATATTCCATTTGGTCTATAGTAAAGATTAAGTCCAATGTTTCTTTGTTGATTTTCTGTCTGGCTGATCTGTCTGATGCTGAAAGTAGAATTTTGAGGTCTCCAATCATTATTATATTTGGAGTCTATCTCTCTTTTCAGCTCTGATAATATTTGCTTTATATATCTGTGTGTTGGGAGTTTATATATTTATAATTGTTATATCCTCTTGTTGAATTGATACTTTTATCACTTTATAAGGGCCTTCTTTGCCTCCTTTTACACTTTTTATCTTGAAATCTATTTTATCATATAGAAGTATAGCTAGTCCTGCTCTTTTTTGGTTTCCATTTGCATGGGATATCTTTTTCCACTCCTTAATTTTCAGTCTATGTGTGTCTTTATAAGTGAAGTGTGTTTCTTGAAGACAACGTATTGCTGAGTCTTATCTTTTTAATCTATTCAACCACTCTGTGTCATTGATTGGGGAGTTTATTCCATTCCTCTTCAGTGTTATTATTGATAGACAAGGACTTACTAATGACATGTTGTTGCTTGATTTCTGGTTGTTTTGTGGTCCTCTTTTTCTTTCTTGCTTCCTTCCTGTCTTCCTTTGTTACAAGTGATTTTCTCTGGTAGTGTGTTTTAATTTCTTTCTTTTTATTTTACAGAATCTGTTGTGGGGTTTTTGATTAGAACTTGCCATGAGCCTTGCAGATAGTATTTTATAACTAATTATTTTGAACATATGACAACTCTGCCTACAAACAAACCAAAAAATAAGCAAAGAGAAATCTAATGGAAATTCTGTCATTTAAATCCATCCCCCCAATTTTTTTAACTTTTTGTTGTCTCCATCCATATGTTTTTTTTATACTATCTATCTCTCAAAAAGTTGTTGTAGTTAATTTTGATAGGTTTGACTTTTAGTCTTCCTACTCAATATATAAATGGTTTATACACTGCAATTATAGCAATAGAGTATTCTGTATTTGTGTTCTTAATGTTATCAGTGTGTTGTCTACCTTCAGACAATTTCTCATTGTTCATTAACATCCTTTTCTTTCAAATAGAAAACTCCTTTTAGCATTTCTCGTAGGACAGGTCTGGTGTTGATGAAATCCCACAGCTTCTGTTTGTCTGGGAAAGCCTTTATTTCTCATTCAGTCTGAAAGATATTTGTGCATGGTAAAATATTCTAGGTTTAAGGATTTTTCCTTCAACACTTTGAACATGTCATGCCACTCTATCCTGGTCTGTAAGATTTCCACTGAGAATTCTTCTGCCAGAGGTATTGTATCTCCTTTATATGTTATTTTTTCTTTTTTCTTTCTTCCCATAGGACCCTTTCTTTATCTGTAATCCTTGAGAGCTTGAATATTAAATGCCTTGAGGTAGTCTTGTTTGGGTTGAATCTACTTGGTGGTTTATGACCTTTGTGTACCTGAATATTGATATCTGTCTCTAGGTTTGGAAAGTTCTCTGTTATTATTTTTTTGAATAAACTTTCTACCATAATCTCTCTCTCTACCTTTTCTTTTATGACAAAAACTCTCAGATTTGCCTTTTTGAGGCTATTTTTTAGATCTTGTAGGAGTGTTTCATTCTTTTTCATTCTTTCCTCTTTTTTCTCTTCTGACTGTGCATTTTCAATTAGGCTATCTTTAAGCTCACTAATTATCTCTTCTTCTTGTTCAATTCTGCTGTTAAGAGACTCTGATGCATTTCTCAGTTTGTCAATTGAATTCTTAAGCTCCAGAATATTTTTTACTACTTCAATCTCTTTGTTTAATTTCTCTGGTTGATTTCCGAATTCCTTCTCTGTGTTGCCTTGAAATTCACTGAGCTTCTTCAGGCCAGCTATTTTGAATTCTCTGTCTGAAAGTTCACATATTTCCATCACTGGTCACTGGTACTTTATTTAGTTTGTTTGGTGAGGTCATGTTTTCCTTGATGTTCTTGATGCTTATGGTTGTTCGTCAATGTCTGGGCATTGAAGAGTTAAGTATTTATTTTAATCCTTACAGTCTGGGCATGCTTGAACCCTTCCTTCTTGAGAAGGCTTTCCAGATAGTCAAAAGGAATTGAGTATTGTGATTTAAGTCTTTGGTCACTGCCATAATATCAGCACTAGAAGTGCCCCAAGCCCAGTAATGCTGTGACTTGTAGACTCCTGGTGGTACCACCTGGGTGGACTTGGGCAAGATATGGAAGAATTCTCTGGATTACCAGGTAAAGTCTCTCACTCTCTTCCCTTACTCTAGGAGCTTGGCTGCTGGAGTTGGGGGAGGAGTGACATGGGCACTCCCTCGTGGTGACTAGCACAAGGTCACACCTGAACCCAGCCCAGTCTCACTCAAAGCCTATGGTAACTGTAGCCTGGCTACCTTCTATGTTTTTCAAAGCCCAAGGGCTCTTTAGTCAGAGTGTGTTGAGTCTACCAGGACTGGGTCCTTCCCTTCAAGGCAGTGTGTTTCCTTTTGGCCCAAGATGGGTCCAGAAATGCCAGCTAGGAGCTAAGACCTAAACTCAAGGGCTTCAAGAATCTGCTTTGTACTTTATTTTACAGTGGCTGAGCTGGTACTCAAATTGTAAAACAATGTCCTCTGAACTCTTCCCTTTCCTTTCCCCAAATGGAAGAAGATACTCCCTCCACTGCCCTGCCTAGAGTTGGGGGAGGGGTGATACAGGCTTGGCCCTGCTGCTGCTGTCTTATTGGATCAAGTGCAACCCAAGTCCACTGGCTCTAGGCTAGCACACCTGCAGGAGTTGCCCAAGGACTGCAGCCTTTGTGGCCCGACTGCCTTATGAATTTAGTCCAGAACGCAGGCTTCTTTTTGTTAACAGTGATGGGGCTAGCTGGAACTTAGATTTGGGGGAAGGGGGTTTCCCTCTGGCCAGGCTGGTCTAAACGTTCCTTCCTTGGGCACCAGCAGAATTCTGTACTGTGCTGTATTCCCCTGTGCCAGGGTGGTCCTGAGTTTCAATGCAAAGTCTCACAATCCCTTCACTCTCCCTCCCCTGGGTACACAGATTCTCTCTCCATTTGGCCTGTTGGTGAAGCACTGCTGGGGACTGGAAGAAGGGTGGCATAGGCAATGCAAGATTGTCTTTTCTGCCCTTTTCAGTACCTCTTTCCTTAATATAATGTTCAAGCTGGGTGGTATGATCATTCACCTGAGTTTTGATTCTTTTGAAGGTGCTTGCTTGTTGAGTTTGGTGTTCATGTGAAGGGATGATCATTAGAGGCTTCTATTTGGCCATCTTGCTCCACCTTGGCTGCTGTCCATTTTTTAAATAAGCATACAACCCCTAAAAAATACAAAAAAGAAAATATTAAATTTTTGTATTATGTAAAAATAAAGAAATTTATTATAAACTCAAAAAACTTAAACATAGGATCCCTGCACATTACTCCAGGCTCACTGCTTACTTTCCCTGTTCCCCCGGTCTCCAAAACACCCATAGCATATATACAAAGAAAGCTCAAACCACAACTAGATCACATTAAATATACTTCAGTTGCTGCACTCTGTCATGATCTCTTTCGCTGCTATTTTACCCATGCTGATCCCTCTACAAAGAGCATTTTTTCTCCTTTCCCTCATCTATCTTACCTTTTTTGATCTCTAATCATTTCTAGACATCTTATTTTCAAAAGGAGATAATAACAGTTAGCAAAGATATGGAATCAACCTAAGTGTTCATTAGCAAATTATTGTATAAAGAAAATGTGGCATATATACACAATGGAAAATGACTCAGCCATAAAAAGAATGAAATTATGTTTCTTGCAGCAATATGGGTGGGACTGGAGGCCATTATCTTAAGTGACATAACACAGAAACATAAAGTCAAATACTACATGTTCTCACTTATAAGTGGAAGCTATATAATGTGCGCACAAGAGCATAGAGTATGGAATATTAGATAGTGGAGATTTGGAAAAGTGGAAGGGTGGAAAGAGAGTGAGGGATGAGAAATTTGTACCTAATGGGTATACAATGTATATTATTTGGGCAACAGTTACACTAAAAGCCCAGACTTCACCACTGCATAATATATCTATGAGACAATACTGCACTCATACTCCTTAAATTTATACTAATAAATTAAATAAAAGAATCAGGTCATCTGGAATAAGGCCTATTTTTACCCAAACTTATGCCTTTATCCATTGCTGAAGATACCTTCATATCTTCCAACTTTTTCAATAGAGAATACACTAAAATATAACCTCGAATTGTTAAAAAAAAATGAATAACAACAAAACATCACTAAAATTAACCCAATATTCTTTATAGGGAAGGAAATTAACTTCTGAGTAATGTACTGACCGACCTCAATGTGTATCTTTCCATTATATATTTCTTGTCATACTAGAGATTGCTTCATAATAATATAGCCACATATGAGTCTAGCAGTGCAGTATGCCATCAAAGGGAAAAAAATACTACTTAGGGAGAAGTTGGGTAAAGAGCTCTTTAGGCTGACCTTTTGCTGATAAATTGATGATGTTCTCATTAGCAGCAACCCTGCTGTTTGCCCTCAATAAAAGATAACATCCTGCTGTTAACGTAATTTCCATTTTTGTGATTTAATGACACAATTATATTAACAATACTTTTTCAAATGTATTGGGGTTTAAGAGAAGATAAAAACATTTTTACAAATTTTCTTTCTGTTTTATCCAAACCAGATAATATGTTTCATATTGTGTGATTATATAGGATTAATCTTGCAAAAAGTTTGACAATATTTAAGTGATTTTTCAAATATACTTGCTACTAAAGACAATTACTTATTAACCTTTCTATTATTAATATTTAATAGCATTTTATTCTTTGTGTTACAGGTAACCTAATTGTCCATAGGATGGTCAATTTAATTTCATTCCTAACATGAAAAATATTGCATATATTTTCTGAAGTTCAGATAATATTTTTCACAATTTAATTGAATGCTGATTTTGCAGAAGCCAGGTCATTAGATAGATTTTCTGAAGGGAAAAAGCCTATAATTATGGGATGAGCAGAGACTTTGAAATCTGGCAGACTTATGTTTAAATTTTGGCTTTGCCACTTACTAGATATATGACCTTCAGCAAATTATAGTCCTTCATGGAACAATATTAGTTTTTTAATCTGATTAAGTAGTGAATTGAAAATCACATAGTGGATATAAATCAAATGGCTCATGATAACTGTCATCAAAGCTTAGGCTTTTTAACTTAGGGGATCTAATGGTTTAATGAAAGAGTACACTAAGGAAGAAGTTTCTTTTATGTTGAATCTCTTGCCTTGACTTGCAGGATACTTAAATAATCTGTAAAATTTGATATATACATATATATTTTTTCCTGTGGGAATCATTTAAGTTTGTCAATTTTATTACGATTCAAATTTATGTTCATAAAATAGTATCAGGATATTTCCTAATTGTACTGAATATTTTTTGTGTGTGTGAGAGAGAAAGGCATAAAATCAAAAGCACAAGGGAAATATATAAATATTGAACACATATGTAAAAGCATTGAAGTCCCTCTAATAAATTCTAAAATAAAGAGGAGGCCATTAACAGACTGCCCTCCCACCACACATGTGTGCATACACCACACACACACACACACACACTCTCACACTTTCCCATAGACATGAGAATCTGGAGACAAAGGGAAAGACAGTGGCAGCTTAGTTGGGCAACTGCTGTACTCAGAGGAAAATCATGGTTCCTCAAAATGTCAGACACCAGCAAGGAGAAAAAAGATATTGTTGACTGGTGGAATACTGGGAGCTGTGGTAGAAACAGTCACTTTTTATGACCCAATGTAGGAGTTCCTCAGAATTTCCCAGAAATATTGGTGGCTAGATTTAGCAGAGATTTAGAAGAACTTCATAACCAATTAGAGACTAAAAGCAGGCAAAACCTGAAAACTTTTATTTTTAAAGTGGTGTAACCACCTAGTTTTCTGTAACCATATATGACACATTACCATTGTGCTGTTAAAAATAGTAGAGATTTACCCTTTACAAAAATAATACTTTATATACATGTGTATATACATATATTGTATATAAATATAAACATTTATATGTAATGTAATATATAATATACATTAAATCAACCATGAAATATGTGGACCTGGAGGAAAAAAGCTCAGAGGCAGAAAATTTTTAAGCAACCTTTAAAAGTCTTAGTTCTACAATTCATTTTTATACACACAAGTATAAACAAACATTTCAACATCCTATACATTAATCTAATATGCTTAAACTGATACACTTTTAAATCCTGAAGTGATCTATTGCAAGCATATTGTCAAAATATCAACTAAATGTAATATAAACATTTTAACTCATTTTTACTACATAAAACTTATTGTCTGAAGTTATTAAATTATTAATACATTGCATTTATTATATAAAGGGAGAAATTTTAATCACCTAAATTGAAATTTTTATCTGTAATTTTTTCTCAACTTTGATTAAAAACAATGAGGGCTTTTTTAATATTACTTATACTGGTAATTCAACATTACGAGGCATTGAGAACACAATAATAAACTCATCATATCATTGAACTCATCAAATATATTTAAATAAGAACAATAAAATGTTTTTCCTTATAAAGTAAGGGTTAAATTTTCCATCATTATTTAATTCAATGAGGACCACTGAGCATTTACTTCACCTTAAAGCAATCCTTTTATTTTCTATAGCAAAAGCTACTAAAAATGTAATAATGTCTATAGTTATGTTTTTTCATATATTTGGTTTTTTACTTGAGAAATTTATCTCTCATTTAACCAACTATCATTAATCTTCTGCAATATACCAAAACCACACTTCAGTGGATATTCAAAAGATAATTAAAAGTATCACTTCCTAATTATTTATTCTGATTCATTACTAAAAATATGCCTTCCTTTCACCTTACTGTTCTCAACCTTACTGCTCCTTTTTAATCCTCATCCTTCATACGTGAAACTAGGCATTGGCTTCCAGATCAATCTGGGCTCAATATCATCACCATTCATAATCTTCTGTTACTATACTATTTTTAGCCAATTTGGCTTTATCAATGTCACCACAGGACTCTCCATCTCTTAGCACTTCTTGCATGAATGGTGACTCTGTCCAACAATCTAAAACAATAGGTGAGGTAAATGGAAAATTCATCAAATGCATTTATAAAACTAAGACAAGAATAATGAGAGAAATCTTTATTTAAATCTTCCATAATCCTTATGTATCTAGAAAGTATACAATGCTGTTTTCAAAATTTTGGATTTTATTCATATCTCCAAATTGCTGGGATGGTTTATTGGTGGAATAATGAAAGAACTTACAAGTTTGTATTTAAGAGACTTGTATAGTTCACAAATTCCACTGTTAATTCCATAATATAGATATCAAAGATGGATTAATTCGAACTGAGTTTACAGAGCAGTAGGAATCATAATCCAGTCACAGAATAAAGATATCATTATGAAACATTCCGTGAGAATATAATTTCAAGAAAGTCCAATTGGGCCATATGAATAAGTGTATAAATAAAACAAAAAGCTAATATAAGACATTAATTATATTAAAGTATATCTATCTTTATATGCTAATATGAATATTTATTTTGCCCACATATCAAGAAAGACTGAGAATCCAAGGGTGTGCTGAAGGCAGAAAAAAATGTGTCAGGATGTGAAAAGGTAGGATACAGGAGCTCAAGGTGAGTAAATTTCCATATGGGGTATTAGAAGTAAAGGATAACCCTAAAAGTTAATAGGATAGTTTCTCATAATAGGAGATATAGATAGGTAGATAGACAGATAAAATATAAATTTATAATAGACACAAAATATGCTCTTATAAATGATAATTAAACAGAATTAAAATAATACTGAGTTATACCACACTTCAATTTGTGCATTGGCAAAAAGTAAAAGGAATGATTATGCCTAGAAATGGAGACAGCATTGTGTTCTGAGAGAAATTAGTACTCTACTGTTAGTTGGTGGTACTTTATAATATTTATGAAACACTTTAAATCTTATGATAAACATTAAATATAAATTTATTCACATTTTAATCCTTAAATTATTTGCACACTTTTATTCACCAATTATACTTCTGAAAATTGATCCTAATTATTTTGGCAAGTGATTTATTTATAGTGCTGTTACTAATGATAACATAAAGAAAATAACTTACCTGTCAATGAATGGACAATTTATAAAATAATTTATGATGCATCCATAAATGTTTTATTATGTAGCCAATAAATTATACTATTAATCAAGATGTATAATGATAAACATAGACTGGTACATATGGTATCATATATGCTATATTTGAATATATAAGCATCATATATAATAGACTGTGTAGTAGTTTACTAACATTCATAAAAATAATTATGCATATTAATATATAAATTAACATCTTTACAATTATGAAAAAATCTGTCAAAGTCATTATTTCTGTAGAAAGGGATCAAGGAGGAACTCTCAATATCCATTTTTTTAAATAGTTTAAAAGATTTACTATAGTACTTCACAGTAAAATGACAACAGAAATAATTCCATTGTATGAGAAAGTTAAAGTAAATTAGAGCTTTAGAAAGCATAAATCTAACCTTAAACTTTACACAAAGGACAGTAAAATAATCTAATCTGTTGCTCTGAAATGGATATGTGTTTTTCAAAAACACATATGATAATATTAACATAAATTAATTAAATTTAAGAAGCTTAGATCAGTGTTTTATACCAAGTTGTTTTACTAATTAATGTCAAAATGGTATCCAGAAATCAGTTCTTCTGACTTTCATCTACTATTCTTTCCTCGTCAGACTCTTACCTCTTTTGATATAAATTATCTCCTGAAAAGTAAATATATCATACTTATAAGTCTCCATAATCATTTCTTCTTCCCTTACCTTTTTAATTTTTCTTCCAATGTTTTCCTTTTAATATTCTAGGTCTAGTGCATTACCATGGAAAATATATATTTATTATAACATAGGTGATAGCTGAAATTTGTAGAAGTGCCTCTGATTTGAGTGCAACATATGTGTTTGAAAATAATATATATATATATGTTCCTTTGATTATAATAGTATTTATTTTCTTTGAGAAAAAAAAGCTGAGCAATGTGTTAAGTTAAATAACCCAAAACATAAAAAACAGTTGTAATAACATAGTTAAATTTCAAGAAAAAACACATTGCGGAGAGAAAGAGGTTTTAAAAATATAGCGTATACTGCTACTTGACTTCAAATTACATTATAAGTCTACAGTAACCAAAATAGCATGGTACTGGTCTAAAAATAGATACATAGATCAATGGAACAGAATAGACAATCCAGAAATAAAGCCACATATTTACAAGCAACTGATCTTTGACAAAGCCAACAAGAACATGTATTGGGGAAAGGATACCCTTTTAAATTAAATTGTGCTGGGAAAATTGGATTGCTATATGTGGAAGATTGAAACTGGACCCCTATCTCTCACCAAATTTAAAAATAAACTCAAGATGGATTAAAGACTTAAACATAAGACCTGCAAATGCTGGCAGAAAAGCTAGCTAAAACTCTTTTGAAT
This sequence comes from Daubentonia madagascariensis, assembly GCA_023783475.1. Classification (NCBI taxonomy): domain Eukaryota; kingdom Metazoa; phylum Chordata; class Mammalia; order Primates; family Daubentoniidae; genus Daubentonia; species Daubentonia madagascariensis. Next base: position 12,490,427 of record JAKFHU010001684.1, on the reverse strand, counting down.
GTTGGTCTAGGCAAAGAATTTATGACTACAACCTCAAAAGCACAGGCAACAAAAACATAAAATAGACAAATGGAACTTAATTAAACTAAAGAGGTTTTGCACAGCAAAAAAAAAAAAAAAAACAATCAACAGAGTGAACAGACAGCCTGTAGAGTGGAAGAAAATATTTGCAAACTATCTGACAAGACTAATATCTGTAATGCACAAGGAACTCAAACATCTCAACAGCAACAAAACAAAAAAATCTAATAATCCCATTAAAATTAAGCAAAGGACATGAACAGACATTTTTCAAGAAAAGGCATACAAATAGCCAACAAGCATATAAAAAATGCTCAACATCACTAGTCGTCAAAGGAACGCAAATTAAAACTACAATGAGATGCCATCTTACTCCAGTCAGAATGGCTAGTATTAAAAAGACAAAAAATAACACATGTTGATGAGGATGAGGAGAAAAGGGAACTCTTATATGCAGTGAGAATGTAAGTTAGTGCAACTTCTATGAGAAACAATATGGAGATTTCTCAAAGAACTAAAAATAGAACTACCATTTGATTCAGCAATCCCATTACTGGGTATCTACCCAAAGGAAAATAAATCAATATATTAAAAAAAAACCCTGTACTTGTATGTTTACTGCGGCACCCTTCACAATAGCAAAGATATAGAATCAACAGATGAGCAGATAAAGAAAATGTGATATATTTACACAACCCAATACAATTCAGCCACAAAAAAAAATGAGATTATGTCTTTTGCAGCAACATGAATGGGACTGGAGGTCATTATCTCAAGTGAAACAAGCCAGACACAGAAAGTGAAATGTCATATGTTCTCACTAATAAGTGGGTGCTAAAAAATGTGCATACCTGGACGTAGAGAGTGGAATGATGGACAATGGAGACTTTTAAGGGCGAGGGGGTGGCAGGAAGGTGGATGATGAGATATTAGTTAATAGGAACAATGTACATTTTTTGGGATGGATACTCTAAAAACCCTGGCTTGACCACTATGCAATCACTATTCATGTAACAAATTGCAAACGTACCCCATAAATTTGTATAAATAAACAAACAAAAAAAGCTGTATATGTAAACCTGAAGAAAAAATTTTTTAAAAAGAAAAATGTAACATATACTGGTTACCAATTGTAGGCAAAGTTCTTTCATGGATGATGTGCAGAGTGAACACATGACAAAATACCATTTATATTTGTGGAAAATATTCACACTGACCAATAATCAATTCTCCTTTCCTTGGCATAAGACAGAATATGGTTCTCTGCTCAGTTCCGGTCAGGCATGATTTTAGGACTAGTTCTGGCCAATGAAATGTGATTAGGGATCATATACGTCTTTCACGGTTGAAGTAGAGTGAAGCTCATGTACATTCTCTTTATTCTCTCTCTCCTTCTGTCTCTCTCTCTCCTCTCTTTCTTTCCACAGTGATTGTAAAAGTTCTGAGGTTGTTACTGCATTAAAACTTAGTCTGTGTTGACTGTTATATTGTTATTCATATTTTCAAACATACGACATTGATATGGTTTGGCTGTTTCCCTCCAAATCTCAAGTTGAAATTTGATCCCCAGTGTTGTAGGTAGGGCCTGGTGGGAGGCATTTGGGTCAATCGGGGCAGATCCCTTATGAATGGCTTGCTGCCCTCCCTACAGTAATCAGTGAGTTCTTGCTTCATTAGTCCACGTAAGAGGTGGCTGTTTAAAAGAGCCTGACATCATCTCCCCTTTCTCTCTCTCTCTCTCTAGCTCCTTCTTTCGCCATATGACATGCCTGTACCCCCTTCACCTTCCACTTTGATTGGAAGCTCCCTGAAGGTCTCACCTGAAGCAAATACTGGTGTCATGTATCTTGTACAATTTACGGAACTGTGAGCGAAATAAACCTCTTTTCTTTATAAATTACCCAGCCTCAGATATTCCTTTATGGAGATGCAAAATGGCCTAACACAGACACAATGATTTGTTACACATATAGTCAGGCCAATGATAGAAGTCAAAACCTGGTAGGAATCTTGCTTACCTAAAAGTAAAGGCAGATAGTAGACGTGGCATGTAGTAACAGATATATGAGGAAGATATAGAAAAATCCACAGAGAATATCAGTTGAACACATGATTTGAGTTACTATCAACACCAGTGTTTTTAATAGGAATTGGTTCAGCTAATGCATGACTTCAGGGATTAGAACACTGCAGTCAAAGTAATCAGGAGAACAAAGCAATAGTTTCCTATCTGGCCTAAATAATTTTTAAATCATCTACAACTATAAAATATTCAAATCCTGTAAACAGTGGTCCCCAACATTTTTGGCACCAGGGACCAGATTCATGGAAGACAATTTTTCCACAGACCGGAGCAGGGAGGATGGTTTTGGGATGATTCAAGCACATTACACTTACTGTGCAGTCAAACCTCTCTGCTAATAATAATGTGTATCTGCAGCCGCTCCCCAGTGTTGGCATCACCGCCTCAGCTCCACCCCAGATTATCAGGCATTAGATTCTCATAAGGAGTGTGCAACCTAGATCCCTCACTTGTGCAGTTTACAGTAGGGTTTGTGCTCCTATGAAAATCTATTGCCACCACTGATCTGACAGGAGGTGGAGCTCAGGTGGTGATGTGAGCATGGGGAGTGGCTGTAAACACAGGTGAAGCTTCACTAGCTGGCCTGCTGCTCACCTCCTGTCGTGCAGCCCAGTTCCTAACAGGCCAGGTACAGGTCCGTGGCCCAGGGGTTGGGGACTGTAGCTGTAAGACTACAAATTATATCACATTTCACCTACCCTATACGTGAAATTCCCAGTTTTGGAGGAAAAGAGAGAAGGACCATGAACACTGCATGTTAAAGCTCACCTAATTCTCTTCATTTTGTTTACTCTCTTCCTTAGAGAGTTTTTTGGTTTGGCTACTTAGTTTTTAGTTCATGAGCACCACATCATCTATTTTTCAAGACCTACCATTTATGTATTATGAATTCCTGTAATTTAACACTTGAACATTGTATAATTTTAACTTTCAGACAATTAGACTCACATTTATACTATAAACAATTGAAACTTATCCTATATCCTCTCATCCTATGCTAGTCCCTCCAAAATACACACACATGCACACACACATACACCCTGAGTACATTTCCCAAATCTCTGAATGTTGTTCTGGTTCTTTTTGAGGAAACTGACTCAGCACAGTGATCTGGATATGACAGTAAGAAACATAAATTGACATGTGACAATGTATGTGATTATAGGCAAAAGCAGAAAATCAGCAATACCAACTAATGAGCCAACCAGCCCATCTTTGCATTAAGTACACAGAAAACTTGACTGCAGGGCTTCTCTTGCAGATCCGGTATAAGTAAGTAATGATAAAAGTCTTAATATACCATGTAAATTATAATAGTATTTAACATTTTTAAATAAAATTAAAATACTTAGAAGTACATTCCTATTTTAACCATAAGGTATCAAACTCATACTTAAGCCTCCACTTAGTTGTTATATACTTTAAATGATTTTCCAATGCACTAATACCCAGAAGGGAAAAAGAAAACTTATTATAATAAAAAATGATGCACTTTATTGATCAATCAATAGGTAATTTTGTCCATTGACCCTTTCTCTTTTCTTTGCCTCCAGGTGCATGAAGAGAAATAGCTATTGGAAAGGAAATGGTTTCAGATTTTTATACATCATTGCAAATCCTTTAATTCAGACCTATGTATAGGCATTTGTGATATTATAACTAATATAATTAAATATACATTTTTCTACATGTCCTAAGTCCTAGGAGAATATAAATAAATACAACTTTAGGATTTCTCCTGCTTTTTCAATTTTTGTTTAACAGACTCTCATTCTGAAGATTATAAAGACAGACCCTATCAGTGAACAATGAACCCAATATATTTTTATTTAAATGGTACTTGGAGGTTCTGACAAATATTAAACATCTAGGACACAGGTAGTAATTTTTATTCTTGTAAGTCAATGCATATACAGTATTTAAAACACCTTATGGTATCTGCAATGACACTTTTCTTATGAGGTGTAACTTTAAATAAATGTCTATGTTATGCTTTGAAGACACAGTGATGGAATCGTAGGATAGAAACCGGACATCTATAATAATAATACATGCCCTTTGGAAAAACAACCTAAGAACAAGTAGACATAAGTAGAGCAGTGTGGTGGTTTGAGGAGGGCACTGCAGAGAATAGTGCAGGAAGAAAGGGCTGACAGAGTAGATAAACTAGGTCCACATCTCAATTTGGCTCAAGGCAGGCAGAGGAGGGAGGTACCAGAAAAAGTTTTTTTTTTAATCAAAAAATCATACATCATTAGGGAAAACTCTCAAGGCTTCAAGGGAGAGTATAAATATTAATTTTAAAAAAAATTATTATATGAGATTCTTATTTAATACTGGTTGAGAAAATTTAATTCTATCAGAAAAAGCAGAAATTAATTCTTTTTTTTAAGATTCAAAGTAAATGGAAATAGCTTACTGAATAAGAAACATAGAATTAATGCCTTTTAAACCTTGCTATTAACTCAGGCTACTGGAACCACATAATAAGTTTAATGTGTGATGAACGAATTATATCAAAATAATGTCTTTTTCAGAAAGTAGCATTTAATTGTTGAATGCTCTTTACCTCAGTAGAATTGATTTACATTTAAATGAGCATTCCTCCAGGTGAATATCCATGTAGATTTTTTACTATTAATATAAAAGTATTGAGTACCTGTTTTACTACATATAGGAATTATAGTGTACTCAGGTTAATAGTGGTAATGTTAGACAATTAAATTAACACATGCTTTTAAAATTATTTTCCCTACCATTTAATAAGTAAAGTTAATTATCCTTAAGGAAATAATATACTCTCCAGTTCAAATTAAGCAAAAGCAATTTTTTGTTGTTTCTAGCATAAATATCCATATTGATAGGATAATTATGCATGTGCTATTAAATAATGTAAACTAATCCTCAATTATCACCCTAATTTATTAATATCAAAAATTTTTCTCCAGTAGAGTCATACCTCAGAGATATAGTAGGCGTGGTTCCAGACCACTGCAATAAAGTGCAAGTCATATAAATTATTTTAATTCCCTAGTGCATAGAAAAGTTATGTTTGCAATACACTGTAGTCTATTGAGTGTGCAATAGTATTATGTCTAAAAAAAAGCACATACCTATATTACAAATGCATTATTGCTTAAAATAATGCAAATGATCTCCTGAAACTTTAGTGAGTCATAATCTTTTCTCTGGTGGATGGTCTTGCCTCAATGTTGATGGTTGCTTACTGATTGTGTTGGTGGTTGCTGAAGGTTGAGGTGGCTGTAGTAATTTCTGAATATAAGACAACAATGGAGTTTGCCACATTGATTGATTCTCCCTTTCATGAAAGATTTCTCTGTATCATGCAATGCTGTTTGATAACATTTTACCGACAGCAGAACTTCTTTCAAAATTGGAGTCAACCCTCTCAATTCTTGCTGCTGCTTTGTCAACTAAGTTTTTGGAATATGCTAAATCCTTCGCTATTGTTTTAACACTGTTCACAGCATCTTCACCAGGAGAAGATTTTATCTCAAGAAACCATCCATAAATAGCATATTCTCATCCACCTGAGTTTTATAAGATTGTAGCAATTCAGTGACATCATCAAAATTCACTTCTAATTCCAGTTCTTTTGATAGTGCCGCAATATCTGCGGTTATTTCCTCCACTGAACTCTTGAACCCATCAAAGTCATCCATGAGGGTTGGAATAAACTTCTTCCAAACTTCTGTTAATGTTGATATTTTGACCTCCTCTGGTGAATTTTGAATGTTCTCAATGCCACCTAGGATGGTGAAACCTTTCCAGAAGATTTTCAATGTACTTTTTCCAGATCCATCACAAGAATCACTATCTATAACAGCTACAGTCTTACAAAATGTATTTCTTAAATAATACTTAAAAGTCAAATTTACTCGTTGATCCATGGGTTGCAGAATAGATGTTGGGTTACAGGCATAAAAAAAACACCTAACTCCTTGTACATCCCCATCACAGCTCCTGGGCAACAAAGTGCATTGCCAACATTTCGAAAGTAATCATTTTTTTTCTGAGAAGTAGGTCTCAATATTGTGCTCAAAATATTTAGCAAACCATGCTGTTAACAGATATGCTTTCACCTAAGCTTTCTTGTTCCATTGATAGAGCACAGACAGAGTAGATATAGCATAATTCTTAAGGGCGCTAGGATTTTTGCAATGGTAAATGAGCATTTACTTCAATTTAAGGTTAGCAGATGCATTAGCCCCTAACAAGAGACTCAGCCTGTCCTTGGAAGTTTTGAAGCCAGGCATTGACTTCTCTTTAGCCATGAAATTCCTAGATGGTATCTTCATCCAATAGAAGGCCATTTTGTCTACATTTATCAGTGATCTTAGCTAGATATTCTAGATAACTTGCTGCAGCTTCTACATCAGCATTTGTGCTTCATCTTGCACTTTTATGTTACAGAGGTGGCTTGGCTTCTTTTCTTAATCCTCATAAACCAATCTCTGCTACCTACAAACTTTTGTTCTGCAGCTTCCTCACCTCTTTCAGACTTCATAGAATTGAAAGGAGTCAGGGCCTTTCTCTCAATTAGGTTTTGACTTAAGGAAGTGTTCTTGCTGGTTTGACTTTCTATCAAGATCACCAAAACTTTCTCCATATCAGCAATAATAGTGTTTCACTTTCTTATAATTTGTGCATTTACTGGAAAAGCACTTTAAATTTACTTCAAAAACTTCTCCTTTGCATTCACAACTTGGCTAATTGTTTGGTGCAAGACACCTAGCTTTGCGCCTATGTCAGCTTTTGACATGTCTTTCTCACTAAGCTTAATCATATCTAGCTATTTGTTTAAAGTGAGAGATGTACGATTTTTCCTTTCACTTAAGCACTTAGAGGCCACTGTAGGTTTATTAGTTGGCCTAATTTCAATATTGTTGTGTCTGAGAAAATAGGAAGGCCTGAGGACAGGGAGATAGATGAGGGACCAGTCAGTCAGGGGATCAATCAGAACACACAAAACATTGTCAAATAAATTCACTGTCTTAACTGAGCACAGCTTGCAGTACATCAAAACAATTAGTAACATCAGAGAACACTGATCACACATCACCATAACAGATATAATGATAATAATAACAAAAATGTTTGAAATATCATGCAAACTACCAAAGTGTGATAGAGACAAAAAGTGAGTGCTTGCTGTTTGAAAAATGGCAGTAATAGACTTGTTTAGTACTGGGTGTCCACAAACCATCAATTTGATAAAAATGCGATATCTGCAAAGTGCAAAAAAGTGAAGTTTAATAAGGTAAGTTATGTCTATATGTGTTAACCTTTAAAAATTATTCAGCACAAATTTTTAAGGTTGTAGGAAATGTAAGGACAGAATATGTATGTTTGTTAGTATATAAATCCTAATAAAATGCTTAAAAATGATTTCAAATAATGGAAAATAAAAATAATGTTGAATGCTAAGTGCTATAGACTGTCTATGATCATTTAAAGCACCGTGAAAAATACAGCTTTAATCTATTCTGATGGCATTATTATTTTTTTAATTTCAAAATATTAAGGGGGTACGAATGTTTTAGGTTATGTGGATCACTTCTGTAATGCTTGAGCCCCAGCTATATGTGTGCCCATCACCCAAATAGTGTTCATTGTACACCTTAGGTAGATTTTTGCCCCTCTCCTCCTCCACCCTCCCCTCTGTTTGATTTCCACTGAGTGCTACCTCCCTCTGTGCTTATGTATGCTCATCGGTTACTTCTAATTTAATAGTGAGTACATGTGGTGTTTGCTTTTCCATTCTTTAGATACTTCACTTAGAAGAATGGTCTTCAGTTCCATCCAAATTATTGCAAAGGCATTAAATCATCCTTTTTATGGTTGAGTAGTATTCCATGGTATACATATACCACATTTTGTTAATCCACTTATGAATTGAGCACCTGGGTTGATTCCATATCTTTGCAATTGTGCATCGTGCTGCAATAAACATTTGAATTGAAGGAAAAGTCTTCTTTTCTTTTGGGTAGATACCCCATAGGGGGATTGCTGTATTGAAAGGTAGGTTTACTTTTAATTCTTTGGGGAATCTCCACTCTGTTTTCAACAGGGGTTGTACTAATTTCCACTCCCATCAACAGTGAATAAGTGTTCCTCTCTTTCTGCATCCACACCAGCATCTATTGTTTTTGGACTTTTTAGTAAAAGCCGTTCTAACAGGGGTAAGGTGATATCTCATTGTGATATTAATTTGCATTTCCCTGATGATTAGTGACATTGAACATTTTTCATATGTTTATTGGCCATTTCTCTTTCTTCTTTTGAGAAGTTTCTGTTTATGTCTTTTGCCTACTTTTTAATAGGTTGTTTATTTTTTTTCTTGTTGATTTGCTTGACTTCTTTGTAAATTGTGGATATTAGCCCTTTATCAGGTATATAACTTGCGAATATTTTCTCGCATTCTGTAGGTGGTCTATTTGCTCTGTTGATTGTTTCCTTAGCTGTGCAGAAGCTTTATAGTTTAATTAAATCCCATTTATTAATTTTTGCTGTGGCCATGATTGCCATTGGGGTTTTAGGCATAAATTCTTTGTCTAAGTTGATAACTAGAAGAGTTTTTCCTCTAGAATTCTTATGGTTTCATGCCTTAGATTGCAGTCTTTTATCCATCTGGAATTAATTTTTCTGAGTGATGAGAATTAGGGGTTCTGTTTTATTCTTCTGCATATGGCTATCCAATTTGCCCAGCACCATTTATTGAATAAAGCTTCTTTTCCCCAGTGGACATTGTTGTCTACTTTGTTGAAGATCAGTTGGTTGTACGTAGGTGGTTTTATATCTTGGTTCTGTTCTGTTCCATTGCTATAAGTCTCTATTTTTGTACCAATACCATGCTGTGTTGATTACTATAGCCTTGTAGTATAGTTTAACATCTGGGAATGTGATGGCCCCAGATTAGTTCATTTTGCTAAAGATTGCTTTTGCTTTTATGTGACCAAAGTGTTTGTACACCCATAATACCCAGGAAAAAAAAAGATTTCTTTTGTTGTTTGGGCTATTTTTTGGTTCCAAACAAAGAGTAGAATTTCTTTTTCGAGATCTGTGAAGTATAAACCTGATAATTTGATGGGGACTGCATTGAATTTGTAAATTACTTTGGGTAGTATGGACATTTTAACAATGTTTATTCTACCTATCCATGAGCATTCTATGTTTTTCCATTTGTTTATATCCTCTGTGAATTCATTCCTCAGAGTTTCATAGCTGTGTTTGTAGAGATCTTTCACCTCCTTGGTTAAGTATATTCCTAGGTATTTTATTTTCTTTGTAGCTATTGTGGATGGTACTGAGTCTTTCATTAGACTCTTGGCTTGACTGTTATTGATATATAAAATGCTACTGATTTGTGAACATTGATTTTGTATCCTGAGAGTTTGCTGAATTTATTTATCAATTCTAGGAGTCTCTTGGAGGAATCTTTCCAGATACAAGATTATATTGTCATTAAAGAGCAATAGTTTGACCTCCTCATTTCTGATGTAGATACCATTCATTTCTTTCTCTTGCCTGATTGCTCTGGCTAGGACTTCCAGCATATGTTGAATAGAAGTGGTGACAGCGGGCATCCTTGCCTTGCTCCAGTTCTTAGGGGAACGCTTTCAACTTGTCCCCTTTCAGTATGATGTTGGCTGTGGGTTTGTCATACACACCCTTCATAATTCTGAGATATGTTCCTTCTAAGCCTAATTTGTTGAGGGTTTTATCATGAAAGGGTGCTGGATTTTGTTGAATGTTTTTTCTGCATCTATTGAGATAATCATATGGTCTTTGTTTTTGCTTTTGTTTATGTGGTGAATCACAGTTATTGATTTATGTAAGTTGAACCATCCTTGTATCCCTGAGATAAAGCCCACTTGGTCCTGGCAGATTATTTTTCTGATGTACTGTTGAATTCGGTTAGCTAGTATTTTAGAGGATTTATATTCATAGAGGATATTGGTCTGTAGTTTTCTTTATCTGTTGTTACCTTTCCTGGCTTTGGTATCAAGGTGATACTGGCTTCATAGAATGAGTTGGGAAGGATTCCTTCCTTCTCAATACTATGCCATTATTTCTCTATTATGGGTAACAAGTCTTCTTTGTAGGTTTGATAGAATTTGGCTGTGAATCCATCTGGACCAGGGCTTTTTTTAGGGGGAGTTTTTTAATTACTGTTTTAATCAATGCTCATTCTTGGTCTGTTCAGGAGTTCTATTTCTCCTTGGATTAGTCTTGGGATGTTGTGTGTTTCCAGGAACTTGTCCATTTCCTCTACTTTCTCTAGTTTATGTGCATAGTGACTTACATAGTATTCATGGATGATGTTTTGTATTTCTGCAATACCAGTTGTAATATCACAATTTGCATTTCTGATTGAGTTTATTTGGGTCCTTTCTCTCCTGTTCATGGTTAATCTAGCAGGAGGACCATTGATTTTATTTATCTTTTCTAATAACCTACTTTTTGTTTCATTAATCTTCTGTATTGTTTCATTAATTCTTTATATTTTTGTTTTGTTTTGTTTTTTCCAATTCATTTTGTTCTGCTCTGACCTTTGTTATTTCTTTTCTTCTGCTGGCTGTGGGTTTGGTTGGTTCTTCCTTTTCTAGTTCCTTGATATGTGACATTAGTTTATTAATTTGTGATCTTTATGTCTTTTTGATGTAGGCATTTAAGGCTATGAATTTTCCCCTGAGAAATGCTTTTGCTGTGTCCCATAGAGTTTGATAGCTTGTGTCTTTCTTGCATTCAGTTCAAAAATTTTTTTGATTTCCATTTTCATTTCATTCTTGACCCAATAATTGATCAGAAGAGGCTTGTTTAATTTCCATTACTTTGTGTAGGTTTCTGTATTTCTTTTGTGATTGATTTCTAGTTTTATTCTCCTATGGTCTAAGAATATACATGGTATAATTTTGACTTTTTTGAATTTGTTGAGACCAGTTTTGTGGCCTAAGATATGATCAGTTATGGAGAATGTCCCATGTGCTGCTAAGAAAAATGTGTATTCTATAGTTTTGGGGTAGAATGTTCTGTAAATGTCTGTTAGGTCCATTTGATTAAGAGTTTGGTTTAAGTCCCTTGTTTCATTATTTATTTTCTGCCTTAATGATTTGTTGAGCTCTGACAATGGGGTGTTGAGGTCCCCAGAAATTATGAGGATGCAACTTATTTCTTTGCTTAGCTCAAATAAAATTTGCTATATGTATCTTGGAGCTCCTGTGTTGGGCACATACATATTTAGTATTGTCATGTCTCATTGTTGAATTGCTCCCTTTAACATTGTATAATGATGCTCTTTGTCTTTCTTTACTTTTGTTGACTTAAAATCAATTTTATCTGATATGATAATGGCTACGCCTGCACTTTTTTGGTTTCTGTTTGTGCAGAGTATTTTTTTCCATCCTTTCATGTTGAGTCTGTTTGAGTCCTTGTGGTTTAGGTGTGTTTTCTGGAGACAGGAGATATTTGGGTTGTGTTTTTTCATCCATTCATTCAGCCTATGTCTTTTGAGAGGATCATTCAGTCTGTTAACATTAATTGATAGCATTGATATGTGAGATGTTTTTCTGTTCATCCTGTTGGGTAGTCCCTTATTGTTTTGTTTTACCTCTTGTTGTATTGTTTTACAAGAGTTGTGAGTTTTGGTAGGTTTTAGGTGATTTTACACTGGTGGGTATTTTTTGTGCTGACTTGTGTATAATGTTGTTCTTAGTATTTCATGCAAGGCAGTTCTGGTCATGGCAAATTCTCCCAGTGTTTGTTTATCTGGAAAAGACTTAATTTCTCTTTTGATTGTGAAACTTGGTTTTGCAGGATACAAAATTCTAGGATGGCAGCTGTTCTGTTTACATTTGTTAAAGATGGGGCCCCAATCCCTTCTGGCTTGTAAGCTTCTGCTGAGAAATCTGCAGCTAGCCTGATGTGTTTTCCTTTGTAGTTTATTTGATGCTTTCATCTTGCTTCTTGTAGAATATTCTCCTTCATTTTGACTTTTGCCAGGTTAATTACTATATGTCTTTGAGTTGACCTATTTGCTATGAATCTTCCTGGTGTTCGATGTCCATCTTGTATCTGTATGTCTGAATTTCTGGTGGTAGAAGGGAAGTTTTCCTCAATAATTTCCTCAAAAAGTTTTCCATGTCTTTTGCTCTTTTTTCTTCTCCCTCAGTGATACCTATGATTTGAAAGTTACTTTGCTTCATGTAGTCTAATATCTCTCTCAGTGATTACTCAGACTGTTTTATACTCTTCTCTTCCTCTTTGAAAGACTGGGTTATCTCAAGAGCCTTCTCTTCAGGCTCTGAGATTCTTTCTTCTGTTTATTTAGCCTGTTGTTAAAGCTTTCTGCTCTGTTTTGAAATTCCCTAAATGACTCTTTCATTTCTTTAAGTTCTATTACTTCCTTCCTTATGTTGTCTAGCTTTCTAGTGACTTTGATTTTTTTCATTGATTTCTTGAAAACTTTTTTTGGCTTCTTTCAGTTGGTTTTCACCTTTCTCCTCAATTCCATTAATGTTATTTGCCATCCATATTCTGAATTCTATTTCTGTCATTTTGGTAATTTCCCTATGGGTGGAGTCCACTACTGTAGCTCAACTGTGCTCCCTTGGAGGTGTCAAACTATTTTGTTTTCTCATGTTGCCAGGGTTCTTTTGCCAGTTTCTTCTCATCTGACTCCCCTCCACTCAGCTCTGGGTTAATAGGATTGCAGGTCACCTGTTCTCCTTTGCTGGGGATTCTTTCAAACCAAGTCCAGGAGTGATGGCTGCTCAGGACTGAGGGATCCTTAGTGAAGTGTTGGACCTCAGGAAGGTTATGCTGGCCCAGTGGTAGTGGTGGGGACTCAGTAGTGGGGTCTTGGTGTCCAGACACAACTCTAGAGTCTCAGGGGTGATGTAACAGGCCTGGCAGGGGCTCTGGAACTACAGAGGCAGAGCCTTGGACTGGTTCTGGGTATTTTGGGGGTACAGCCACCCATATAGGGGGCTGTTCTACCAGTGTGGAGACGCTGATGCCCAGTCACACAGGCAGGGGTTTGTCTCAGTGGTCCAGGGTCCACGCATGCAGGCTGGAGCTGCTGGTTGGCTAAAGTGATCTCCCCACCCCTGGGGCCCACTGAGGCAGTGCTTGTTTTCCACCACAGCAGAGGTGGGTAGAGAAGCCCACCCCAGGCTTCTCAAGTGGTGCCTGTAGTGTCTGGGGCTCCTCCTCTGTTCAGCTCCCACACCAGGGAGGAGACATGCTCAGCCCCTGGTCACAGGGCACAACACAGGGGAGTGTCTCTTTCCTCCCTTGCCCAGTGGTTGTGATGCAAAGGCTACTGCTGGAAGTCAGGGTCCTGAGAGGATCAGGCTGCATGCTTTTGTTTCTCTCCTGAAAAGCAGTGTCCCCTCAGGTAGCTTCTATCCCTCTGTCTTCACGTCTTTCCAGCAGTGTGAATTGTACTGGTACCCCCAGAATAATCTCCAAGATGGTGGATGATGCTTGTGAGTTAGAATCAGCCATGCCCTACTTGATTTTGAGTTGGTAGATTCTGTAATGAGCTGTACAGTTTTTCTGCCTGTCAGTGTTTGATGCTTGCAGGAACGAGCCAACTGCAGAGATGTTCTTTGTGTCTGTAATTAGGTCTAGTCCTAGGAGGCACTTAAGTTCCTGCTTGGAGGGTCTTACCCAGGGGTCTGTTCCACAACAGAGTGTAAGAGCCTGGCAGTAGTTGGGCCTGAAAGCTTGCAACTTGGCAGTTCAGATCATTTCTCGCTATGGAGGCCGCTGGGAGGGGTCAGCAGTTCAAGCACCAGGGTTCTGTGGGGGGATGTATTCCCGATGGCTGTCAGGATTTTGCTCTGTCATACCTGCTCGGTGTTCAAACGTCGAATGCCACGTTGGTGCTACTGGCTGGGATTTCCACAGAGACCCCCTATCGACAATGGCTTCTGTGGGGAAGGTGCGCCCCACATCACGCACCATGGACCCACGTATTCCCAACAGTTCACCACATGGTCTCTCTTGCCTCCTGAGTCCAAGTCCCAAATCTCCCCACTGTGTCCCCTAGCAACCTTCTCGAGTCTGGGGGCATGGGATCTGGACTGCATGTCTGACCCACTGGTGTGTGTGTCTCTGGGAAATGCTGGTGGGCAGGAAGCTACCAGATTGGGCACCCCTGGTCCAATGCAGGTCCTCAAGGGGAAAGGCATGGGTCCCACTCTCTGTGGAAACCTCAGACTGGAGGACGTGCCAGCTGGGGAGAGGCTGCTGCTCACCAAATTCTCAGCTCAAACTGCTCTCCTGGTTGCATTGGTGGGGGAGGGGCAGGGAGGCTAAGATTCTGAATGGAAGAAAGCTGGCCTCTCAGTTCACTCTCCTTGGAGGAAAACCCCACATGGAATGTCCAAGCTCTGGGATCATGCAAGTTCTTCCCAGAATTGCATGGTTGCTGCAGCACTTGGGCTTGTGGGGGTGAAAAAGCTTTCAAGTAAATTGGTAAGCTACTGATCACTGAAGGATTGGGTTAAGGATAAAGGGATCCCCCCTTACGCCTTCACTGGGCTCTGAGCCTCTCTGGGTTTAAACCTCTCTGATTGATATCTTTTTTCCTTTTTCCTCTTCCTTCTCTGCTTTGCAGTTTTCCTCTGTGAGGTCCCCAGTAGGCTCCGGTACTTATTCCCCTGACCTAGTCCTGAGCTGTGTCCCTTTCTCCCCTCTTCTTTATCTGAAACCCTTCCTTCCCTCTGGAGCAGTCCAGTAAGTAATGTCTCTGGTCAGCCATCTGGCCCCTGAGTTCCATGGCATTATTTTTAATGCAAAGGAATGACAACCAAACATTTACTTTGTTTAGTACTAGTATAATCCATTATCCACTACTTAAAATCTCCTGGTATCTCTCCAATCTATTTAATTTCTTCCAACTCATTTAGAAGTAGTAATGAATCACTTTTAACTTAAAAAAAAGGAAAAAAAATTAAGGATCAATATTCTTTCTTACATGTACTGGTTCTAATTCTAATGGAATGGAAGCAAGCTGTCTCTACAAATTCTCTTTATATAACATCATGTGTAAGATTAGAGTTAATTTGCAGCTAATCTGAGCCAGCTTTTTGATTATGGCTAGGGATGTATAGAACTATGGCACTGAGCATTAGCTAAGATAGGAATGAAACGTCTAATATTCTTTTATAATATACTGTTTAAAGTCCTGAAACCCTGCTAGGGATTTCTTATTCCATCTGGTCTATATTGTTTATTTAAAATGCATAGAATATGTTGTTCTGCATCTGCATCTGATTTGAGCTATGTGGCCAGTGGGGTATAATGTATTTCAGTCTATCTGTGCCTTCATTTATCTGAGAATGAGATTCCTTGAACATATTGATGGTTTATGACCCACAGACAAACTGTTTCTTTTGCAACTGAGCATGTACTCTTTAAGCTGTGCCTGGATGTCTCAGAAATTTTTGATTTTGTCAGTGTATTCTGAATCTCTTTCTAGGAGAACAACCCTATATTTTGAAAACTATATTAAAAATTAAAATCTCTGCCCTTAGAACATACAGCAAATGAAGAAACATTTATTTAAGAAAATCTTCTATATCTTGATAAAAAGTGCAAAAGTCTTGTAAATTTGTGTCACAAACTGCCATTCCCTGTCTCCTATTCCAGTTAGGCATTGGAGGCTCTACTCCTTGTATGTTTAGTCAAGAACAAAGAGTTCCTTCTCCTTGCCAGGTCCCAGTTTAAGGCCATAGCATCTCCCTAGGATGGGAAGGTTGCTGACATTTCTCATCTTGCTTCCACCCTTGCTTCCCATTTTCCATATGGCAGAATATCTCCTCCAGGTAAGAGCAGCTAAGAGGTTGAGGTTCCCTTTTCCACCCAGAACTCCTTAGTAGAATAGAAGGTCTACACTAGCAAGACAAGAATCTTTGGTCCCTACCACCTGTGCTCTGGCTCACTCACAGGAAATACATTGCCTGCTAGAAGAAGCAAGTTTAAGCAGATCAGAAACTATTGCCCCCTCACTCAGTGACCCATGCATAAAGAAGGGCTGTCACTTTGAGAAAGCTGAGCCACTATTCCTGCCACCAGCTTCAGAGCAATAGCACATAAGATTATCCCAGAAGGGAAAACAGGTTTGTTACTCTCTCTAAAAGGGCTGACATTATTTGTGATAAAGTCAAGCCTAAGGGTGCAGCCAAAACTATGTTTATTTTTGTGGGAAGTACCTATGAGGAATCTGGTAGCTATATAATATCAACAAGATAAACCATTGACTAATTAAAATTTAAAAGACAGAATCATGTAAAGAGACAGCTTAAAAGAGTCTTTATGGCGTCAATACAAGACTTAAGACTAGACTCAATGACCACCCCTGCAAGGACCCTGAATTTAATTGGATCAGGCTGTGAAACAATTTATGCCCGGGACATTGACAAAAATATTATTTTGTTTTCAGTGGGCAAATAGAAGAGGGTGACTGTTGGGTGTGCTCCAGTAGAGGTAGATCAGCTACATTTTGGCAGAGAGGTGAGAGTAAGAGGCAGTCAAAGAGAATCCTGCTAAACCATTGTCATCCCAGGTGGTCATGTACCTGCCCAAGCTTGAGTGCTCTGAGGAGTGATATCAGGGGCTACACACTGTGGGGAAAATGAGCTTCACTGAGGTAGCTCAGCCAAGTCACAAAATAAATAAACAAGAAAACAACAAGCCCCAGAAGTGAGTTCAGGTTCAGCAACTCCATAGAATTGCTATAGTATATTATCTAAAACACTGAGTTTTAAACAAGGTATTAGTAGACATGCAAAGAAACAGGAAAGTATATCCTATACACAAGGAAAAAAAGCAGGTGAGAAAGATTTCCCTTGAAAAGACTGAGCTGTCTGCTTAGCAGACAATGACTTAAAATGATATTATAAATATGTTCAAAAGAGCTAAAGGAAACCATTCGTGGTAAATAAAGGTATAATAACATTGTTTCATCAAATCAAGAATATCAATACAGAACCAAATGGAAATTCTTGAGGTGAAAAGTACAATAATTGAAATGAAATCTCACTACAGCGAGCTGGCAGAAAAAAGAGTCAGCAAACCTGAAGGAAGATAGATAGAGATTATACAGTCTGTGAAACAGAGAGGAAAAAAAGAGATTTAAGAAAAGTAAATATAGCCTCAGAGAAATGTAGGACACAATTAAGTACATCAATATACTTTTAATGAGGCTATCAGAGGAGTTGAGAGGTTGAAAGGGGAAGAGTAAATGTTTAAAGAAATAATGGCAGAAAACCTCGCAAATTTCATGAAAACATTACCATACACAGCCAAGAAACTCAACAAACTCCAACCAGTATAAATGCAAAGAGGTCTTGTGGACTCAGGCACAGGTAGTTGAAATGTTGAAAGATAAAGACAGAGAAAATCATGAAAGCAACAAGAAAAAACTATTACTTGCATATAATGGAACCACAATAAGGTTAAAAACTAACTTCTTATCAGAAACTCTGAAGATTTCTTCAGATTTCTGAATATTCTCTAAATCTAGTATCCTAAATAGATGTTTTAGGTCAGTCAAGAGAGAGGAGAATAATGAAGAAATTTTTGGTGACTTTATTAGTCAGAGTTCTCCAGAGAAACAGAACCAATAGAATATAAATAGCTGGCAGACGATAAAGATAAATAGACAGATAGATGGATGGATGGATAAACAGATAGATAGACATAGGTAGATTCATTCTGGGAAATTGGGTCATGTGATTGTGTAGGCCTGGCAAGTCCAAAGTTTGATGCACGAGGCCAATTGGCTAGAGACTCAGGAAAGTGTTGTCTTTCAAGTCCAAGGGCAATGTTCTGGAAGAACAGGCAGAGCTACTTTTGCAGATGATATCCGTAGGCAGACGCTGGAGAATTCTCTGTTGTTTGGGAGAGGTCAACGTTTTGTTCTATTTAGTCCTTCAACTGATTGGATAAAGTCCACTCACTTTATGAAGGGCAATTTGCTTTATTCAATGTCCACCAATTTAAGTGTAAATTGTGTCCAAAAACACCCTCACAAAAAAATACAGAAAAATGTTTGACCAATTTGCTGGGCACTATGGCCCAGCCAAGTTAGGCCTTCACAAAGACCAGTAAAGAGTTACTTTATTGACAGTTCAAGTACAAAGGGAATAGTATCTGTAGCTTATCAAAAAGCATTTCACAGTCATCTGAGTGACAGTCCAATACCATCTATTGATCATTTATTTAATTTAGAAGTACTCTTAGAACACTTTTATTTAAAAATTTATAAGCATACTTTAAAGGAAGGAAGTAAAATTCAATATTCAGCTTTGCATAATTCGAAGATCACTCCATTATTTCAAATCATATGATCTAAAACATTCTCTCGGTGAAATCAGTACTGTTGACTTTGCTGTTTCAATTATGTTTCACAGTGTTAATTTTTTTGTAGTGCATTCTCTTTTTTAGAAATAGCTGAAAGTGCTCTAATTAATTACTTTTTTCCATTCTAGTTCACAATGAGTTTTTTTTCTTTCTTTTCATAACCTCATGCTAATTTTCCACTTCAGTGACTGTAAGACAAAACCAAATGAATATATTTCCAATAGGTAAAAATTAACCCAATATTCCTTTTTCTGCTAAAAGACATACTCTCTTAAATTCTTGAATATTATAAATTTAAATTCAAGTTTCAGCCTATAACAAAGGTTATCTTTTCTATTCTATTCTATTCTATTCTATTCTTCTACCATTCCCATTTATTTTATGCCACCCACTCCATCATTTCAATGATTGTATTATCTTACGTAGTCCAAGGTTATGAAATGCTATGTGGTCACAGTCTGACAATGACAAGATAAAGGTGATGGCGTGCAAAGCCAGACTACTGCCATCAAAGACCTAATGGTGGTCAATTTCCTGGTGTGGTCATTACCGTCAGAGTATAGCTCCTTACTTTTGTGTGCTGATCATGTTACAGATTCCAAAATTTAATACTATCCAGATACAGAAAGTTGTATTCATCCTTACACACAGCCAAGAAATGTAAAAGAGTGCCAATTTTAAATATTCAGGAAAGGTATATAGCTTTCTGATTATCAGATAGCCCATGCTTGATATTAAATACATCTACTTCCTAAGATCAATAGAATTTGGAGCCAGAAATTGTCTTCACAATGCTGATTTGTAAACATAGAAACAGAGAGTGCTGAAAGATGATTCATACAGATCTGGTTAAACCTGCTCAGCCATTCTTATTGTACCAGATAAAATAGGGGGTTGTCAGAACACCCGCCTGCTGGATTCAGAGACTCTTCCCTGAATAGATTTAGATGTCAGTGCCACATTTTTGTTCTTTGGTTTCCCTTCTGGAGATTGTATTAGTTTCTTTTGGCTGTCGTAATATACCACCAGTTGGGTGGCTTAAGCAGCAGAAATTAATTCTCTCACAATTCTGGAGGCTAGAAGTCTGAGACCAAGGAGTCAACAGGGTTAATTTCTTCTGAAGCCTCTCTTCTTGGCTTTTACATAGCTGTCTTCTCCCTGTGTCTTAACATGTTCTTCTGTGTGTGTCTGTGTCCTAATCTCTTCTTACAAGGGTACTAGTCATATTTGATTAGATCCCCCCTTAATAGGACCTCATTTTAACTTAATAACCTCTTTAAGGGCCCTATATCCAAATCTAGTCACATTCTGAGGCACTGGGGGTTAAACGTACAATATAAGAATTTAAGAGGGACACAATTCACTACAGAGACCCCAGCAGATTATCTCTGTTCTTTAAAAGTAGTCCTTCTTCAAACTGGGTTTGATACAATTGTTAAGCATAAATTTTGCTCAAAATGAGCAAAATATAAATCTGTATAACAAACTCCAAATATAATTAAAATATCACACGTCTGTAAAATTATAGTTGCAGTATTAACAAAAGACATTATCAGCAATGATACTGAATGCTTTAGAAAACAAATTTGTAGTGTCATTTACAACTAATGACTTACAAAATGGAAGACTCTGATTCATTGATAATAATTAACAGGTATTGATATTTATCTATAGATGAAAAAGTAATTTATACATGAATTCCTACTTAACAGGTGATGGCTCACTGTGTTTTTTCATTTTTTAACATTAATATATTATGATTATAAAATGCCGGGCCAATGTAGGAAATATGGAGCAGAGTTACGAATTGAGCATAGCTGGAGATGTGGTCAGAGGTATAAGAAATAGGTGTAGGTGGTAACAAGTCCAGCAGGGGCATGTAAAGAATTGATTCTTACTCTATAATGGAAACCTCAAACCGGATTTATGACATAATAGTGACTGCAGAGTACTCTTTGTATAAAAGATGAAAATAAAAATTACTAATACTTTCAAATGTTCACTGATTTGGAGTAATAACATTTGCTAATTAGGCAGGTATATAAATTGTGTTAATAAAACTATATAAATGTGTATTTATAAAGTATTTTCTGTAAAACATTCAAAATCCAAATATTCATGGTACTGATAAATATTAATATCATTAGTAAGCATAGATTTATAGATGACTAGTCACAGAAACAGCTCAGGTAATCATACAAAATTTACATATCCAGAAGTTACAAAAGGAATTTAGTGGAGTCCAGATGCTGAGCAAAAGACCAAAAATGTTACCAAAGACTAGTACGTGCTCTAGGAACTATTAGTGTTCCCCCAGTCTGCAAAGGACATGTTGAAGTACTAACCCCCAGTACATGAGAATGTGACCTTGTTTGGAAATAGGGTCATTATAGACGTAATTAGCTAAGATGAAGTTATGCTGGGCTAAGATGTACACCTAATCCAATATGACTGGCGCTCTTACATGAAAGGCCATGTGGCCAAGTGACGACAGAAACACACAAGGAGAATGCTGTGTGAGCACAAAGATAGAGGTGGAGTTATGCATTCACAAGCCAAGGAATGGTAAATATTACCAGAAAAAAAAGTACCACATGTTAGAAACAGTCAAGAGAGGATTCTCTTACAGGTTTCTGAAGGAGGCCAGTCCTGCCAGCACCTTGATTTCAGACTTCTAGGCCCAACTTGGGGCCCAAGTTTAACTCCTGAAGGCAGAACTGGTCTAGCAAATATATAGTGTTACCTGGTGTGGTACTGTTACATGGATGAGGAAAAAAAAATGCACAAAAGAATAAGGAAATTCCAGAAGAATATGTACATATATATGAAAATTTAGAAAATGATAAAAGACATCACAAAATTGAGGCATCTCAATTGGATTTTGCCATAACCAAAAATTTAGACAGCCAGGTAGCTATTTGCAAAAATATTCAATAAATATTTTACACCTTATACCAAAAAAAATTCAAGTTGTATCATGGACTGCAGTGTGAAAAAAAAATCATATAGAAACAAAGTGAAATTTTTCATTTAATCTCATGAAAAGGCAGCCTATTAAATATATGAGAGAAAATTTAAAAAAAAATAGAAAGACTGACAAATCTGAAAATATTAAAGCAGAATCTGTAGTAAATATGAATAGAAAAGGATAAATAAAAATTGAGTGTGATGGTTAAGTTTCTCTGTCAACTTGACTGGGTCATGGGGTGCCCATATATTTGGTTCAACTTTATTTCTGGGTGTGTCTCTGAGGGTGATTCTGGATGAGATTAACATTTGATTTGGTAGATTGAGTAACGTGGGTGGGCCTCATCTAATTCACTGATGGCCTGACTTGTATAAATAAGCTAAGTAAGAAAGAATTATTTCTCTCTGCCTGACTGTCTTCAGCTGGGACATTGGACTCCTGCCTTCAGACTCAGAAATAGGCAGGAACTTACACCATCAGCTTTTCTGATTCACAAACCTTCAAACTTAGGCTGGAATTGAACCATTGGTTCTTCTGAGTCTCTAGCTTGCCAAATGCAGATCTTGAAACTTCTCAGCCTCCAAGCCTCCACAATCACATGAACCAATTCCTTGTAATAAATTATATCTCTATATTTATCTATCTAATCTTCTATTGGTTCTGTTTCTCTGGATAACCCTGACTAATACAATGAGAAAAAAATATATGATTTAAGTGACAAAATTACAGAATATAATTATCTTATATATGAAAAGATTCTGTAAGTCCTTAAGAAAAATACCAATGCAGTTAAAAATGAACAAAGGATCATAATAATTGAATAATAGAAGGTAACATATAAATATTTTATCATATAAAAGATGTTTAATGTCACATATGAGATAAATGTGAATTTAAAATAAGGCAAGATTCCATTTTTCACCTCTCAGGTTGAAAAAGATCAAATATTTGACATTGTTCCATATATTAAAAAGATTGGAGTAAGAGGTACCACAATAGACTTAATGTGTACACTGGTATTTATCTAGGAAGGATAATTTGGCCATATCCTCCAAATTATAAATAGACATATCCTGTGACTCCATAATTGTACGTGCTACAACTATACTTATATTTGTAAAATGATGATGATGTATATACAGCATTATTCATTGCAACATTCTTTTTAACAGAAGTATCCTGGAAACACATATCCATCAACAGAAAACTGATTAAATAATCTACTGTACACTGTGATAAACAATGACATACTCTGTAACTGTAAATAAACAAAGGAACAAATGAATCAGAGTGATGAGACTCTTATAAAAATATGAAACTTTCAAGTTATATTGTTGTCAACAAACAAAAGCAAGGTGTGCTACAGCATACATGTTGTATGCTACCATTTGTAAAACAAGGACACACATATACAATACACACATATAGTTTTATATATACCCACATATAAACCTATTTTTATATATGTGCATGTGCACACTTATGTACATATACATATGTAATTGCTGATGTGTGTCTGTGTTTATATGTGTATGTATATCTAACAGGATGCAAAAAATTGGTAACTTTCATTTTGTTCTTTCTAGAATAGAAAGTTCTTGAACTGAACAAAAAGTGCAAAACCTTTCATTGTGTCCACATTTTGTACACATTTAATTTTGTGATATCTGTAAGCATTAAATAAAAATTATAAGTACAATTTTTAATATATACTGGCCAATGAGTATCTCTGTCTCAAATTCAGACTCAAATATTTTATGATAATATCTACATCTATATCTATCTATGTAGAGAGAGAGTTGGGATTTTCATATATCCCTTTAAATGCACTCACCTGGGACCGGGAAGCTTGGATCAAACAAGAAGAAAGTGAAAAATATAGAGAAAGCATGCCTTTCCATAGAATAGGAGCAATGTGGGGTTGGAGAAAAACATTTAAACATAGTGAAATTACCCAATGGTGTGTGTAATATAAAATGGTTTAAAAAGTTTTCCTTGCATGACTATCATAAATTAGTGAATAAACAGAATTTGCCTGCTGCAATGATGTCACATATGGTCTAATGCCTACTCTCATTATCTATTCTGGTGGTAGAGACAGGCATATAAAAAAGCACAATTTACTCCTTTTCTATGAAAAATTTCTTAGAAAAGAGAATCAAAATATCATGTCCTGGATTAAAACTGGTACATACTTTACCAATCTTTCCATCAAGATGTGAGGTTTATTCCCTTTTCACTTACATGTAGACTGGCCTTGTGATTGCTTCACCATTGAAGCATTGTTAACACACTAAGCCAGTTTGTTCAGGCTACTGGTAGCCTCTGAGTCCTCTGTCTTGGCATATGTGCTCTGGGAAAAGCCAGCTTCAATGCAAGAGATTTAGATACACTGAGACCAGCATGCTGTAAGGAAAGCTAGCCACATGGAGAGGCCACATCAAGGGGCAATGAGAAGGGCTATATGGAGGGAGAAATGTGGACAAAGACAGAAAGAGACAGAGAGAGAAGAAGAAGACATCCTTAAATCCCAGATGTTCCAGGCATCCAATCTGAGTTTCTATGCACGTACGTAAAGAACACATCTTACCTATCCAACTCAGTCAAGCTTACAAATAACTCTGGTCCCATCTGCCATCTATCTGTAACACAGAGAGACCATAAGCATGATGCATCCATCTGAGCCAGTTAACCATCAGAAACATGAAATATAATGTCATATTGTTGTTTTGAGAGTTTGTTTATTACATAAGTTTAGGTAGTGGTTTGTTACATAGAAATAGATAATCAGAAAATAAATTGATTTGTGAGAGTGGAGTGCTAGAATAAAAATTTTAAAAAACCCATGAAACATGAGGTATTGGCTTGGGAAAGGGGAACAGACAGATGTTTGAAGGGCCTTAAAGACAGTTCATGCTGAAATGGCACTTATGTATTTGTTATGATTTAAATGGAGCTGTTTTAAATGACAAGACGTGGGAACTGAAAATTGAAGTTGATTTCACAATGGGATGAAATTTGGGGAATTTTAGGAGGGGTTGAATTTATTTTGCTTTTGTGA
Source organism: Daubentonia madagascariensis (assembly GCA_023783475.1). Classification (NCBI taxonomy): domain Eukaryota; kingdom Metazoa; phylum Chordata; class Mammalia; order Primates; family Daubentoniidae; genus Daubentonia; species Daubentonia madagascariensis. The sequence goes on along the minus strand of JAKFHU010001684.1, from coordinate 12,465,899 downwards.
GAAATGCAAATAATATATGTCCAGAGTGTGGATTGAAGATGCATAGGCTCCACCAAAAGCTGAATCTGGTCCAAATCTGTGACTGCTCCTAACCAGTTGAATGTGTCAGAAATGATGCTGTGCCAGTTTTTGTCCTAGTATGTAAGAGTAAGAGGAACCTCTTTTCCTATATCTTGTAACACCTAGTCTGGGTATAGCCAACTGCCAGGTTTAAAGTCCTATAAACCTGAGAGAAAGACCAAGATTGTCATGCAGAATGGCCTCATGGAGAAAGAGAGAGAGATACAGCCAAACCCCACTTATTCTACCCTTCACATTGGTATTAGTTTCTTATTGCTGCTGTAACAAATTACCACAAATGTAGTAGTTTAAAACAGCACAGTTTATTATTTTACAATTGTGGAGATCAGAAGTAAAAATCAGCAACTCTGGCTAAAGTCAAGGTGTCAGGAGGGCTGGTTCCTTCTGGAGACTTTGAAAGGAGAACGTGTTTCTCTGCCTTTTCAGGCAAGTAGAGGCCACCTGCATTCCTTTTCTCCTTAGGCCACTTTCTGATAATGACATCGCTGCAACCTCTGCTGCCTGACCCCCTCCCCTTTTCTTTTTCTGATTATCTTTCTTCTCTCTTTTAAGGACTCTTATGATTGTATCTTTCAACTCACATAATCCAGGATAGTCTTCCTCATCCTAAAATCCTTATGTTAATCACGTGTGCAAAGTCCCTTTTGTTGTATATTTACATGCAGGGATGATTAGGTATGGACATTTATTTTTGGTGGGGCAGGCACTAATTTACCACACCATCTGAAGTACCAGACATGTATGTACCTTAGTATGTGATCTATCTTGGCTTATCCAGCCAAGTTGAGCATTCAGATAACTGCAGCTTTAACCACTATCTGACAGCAAACACACTATAGACCGTAAGCAAGAACTGTGGAGCTGAGTACAATCTACAGAGATACAAAGGATAATACTAAATTGTTATTTTAAGCCTAAACTTGGGGTTGTTTGTTATACAGCAATAGATAACCATAATTCTATAATAGATAAGACCAGAATTTCTTTACCCTCTGTCCAAGAAGAGAAATGAGGCAGTGTACTGGGTCCAAGGTAAGTTGAATTGGGAGTGGAGAGCAGTGCTCCTTTGGGACTCCGTATCCTAGGGATTCATACAATCATCCCCAGTCCCTGTAATAAAGGTTTCAGGATTACATAAGGTTATCTGTGGATTTGAGGCAAAAGGAAGCAATCCATATAAAAATTGGTAACATGTATTCTGAGGAATATTGATGTTATTTCAATAATCAAATACTATTGATGTGTATATAATGAATGAATGAAAAAACAGTGCCACTGTCACCAAAATGAACAGGTTATGATGTCTCCTTTGCCTACATATAATTGGTCCCGCTGAATGGGAATGTATCAAAGATACAGAGTGTCAAAAACATGAAACACTATAGAGTCCCTGGCAGACTGCTAATTGTTCTTCAATGTTTTTTCACTTAATTATAATAACATTTGAATGCTGGGAATATAACTAGTTATAGACTACATTTTCCAGCTTCTCTTGTATCATGTGATAAAAGCTGGATTGGCACATGCCACATCTGAGTCCTGGCCTTCACATATGGGTGCTCTGTTTTCCTTTTGTGCATACATATGAATATGGATATGGATATAGATATGAATGTGGATATGGACATGGATATAGAAGACAGGGTCCACAGACTACTTGGCAAAGAAATGAAAAAACTTGGGACTCTAAAGGCCTTTGTGAATTTAAGCTGACCAACCAAACAGAGCCACTAACACTCAGACTACCAAGTGAGAGGAAAAACAAACAAACAAAAAAAAACCTTTTTTTTTTTGGCTCACCTTATTTGAGCCATTATGTTTTATAATCAGTATTTTTTAGTTAGGGTAGAAGCTAAGTAAGATAAAAGCATGGTAGCTAAGATAAAAATCTAAGTTTACCCTAAATACTATGTCAACTAAAGAAAAGAAAAAAATCAGGCTTTTAAAAAATTGAAGTTAGTTTTATTCAGAAGTCTTACTGAGGACTATAGACTGAGACCTACAGCCCAGGAACTCCAGCTCTTTAGAGAGGTTCTATCAGACTGCCCTGGTGCAGTATTTCAGCCCACTTCTTACAGGTGGTGGAAGTTTAGTATGTGCAAAATCAAATCAAACTTGCTCAGAAGTTACATTAAAGAAGAATCACATCAAGGTTTGGGCTTAAGAGTACATTTGATTATAGATTGCAGAAGCATAATCACTAACCCCATCAGACATTATCTTATGTGTAGAAGAAGGCAAGGACTGGGGTCATTTATCTTTTTAGTGACTCAGGCAAGAGATATGGGGGGCCATGTGCTTTTTTCTTCAAAGCATTCTCCAGAGAGCTGCATAATGTCACAGAGTCAGGGGTTTTGTGAAATTTTGCTGGCAAATAGAACTGAGCAAACCTGGCTTATGTTTGCTACTTCGTCTTACAACTATAAACCTAGAGGAAGATTCATCCTATTACTCCTAGAGGAAAAAAAAATAAGACTTTTATTGAAAAAATGGTGACTGCAGAAATTTTGTGTTATACTGCGGGTTAGCTAGTAACCAAGAACAATGAGATGAAGTTACATAAAGAGAACTATAGTCATTCCTCCAGAGGTGGTGATTGTGATTGTATTAGTTAGGTATTGCTGCATTAGAAATTACCCTAAAATTTAGCAGCATAAAACAACAAGGATTTCTTATCCCTTAGTTTCTGCAGGTCAACAATCCAGGCACAATTTAGTTGGGTGTCTCTGACTTAAAAACTTTCATGAGATTGTAGTCAACCTATTGACCAGAAATCACGCATCTCAAGAATTTAATAGGGCTGAAGTATCCACTTCCAAGCTCACTCATGTGATTGTGGACAGGCTCTGTTTCTCCTAGGCTATTGGGCTAAGGACTCACTGTATCACATGGGCCTCTGTGTAGGGCCATTGACAACAACATGGCACTTGCTTCCCCCAACACTAGTGATGAGAGAAAGAGAGTGGAAAAAGCACCTGGTACTGAATCCACTCCCTTTTTAGACATGATCTCAGAAATGAAATCTTATCACTTTTTTGTATGTTTTAGAAGCCAATCAATAAATGAAGCCCATAATCCATAGGAGAATTTTCTACAAGGGAATGAATACCAGAAGACAGGGATTGTGGGTAGTCATCTTAGAAGCTGCCTTCCACAGTGGAAAAGAAATTTTAGCAAACTCAAGGAAAAATGTTTTTTTTTAAAGTAGAACTTGCTGACAGCTTCTTTTCTACGTCTTTTGCATAGGCAGTTGGGACAATCTGCTTTGCCACTGGAGAGAATGCAGCATATTTTTACAGGGTTGCCTCAAGTATGCTAAATATTTCTTCTTGTTTTCTAAACTAGTAAAGGATTTCCTAAACTAGTAAAGAATTCTGATCAGAATGACCATCATTTGTATGGTTACCTATTATGCTGATAATAATTTGGTAAGGACGACAGAGGCAGAAACATATTTTGATCTGTTAGAAGGGCTAAAACATGCCTTGAGTTTGTTAGATTGTTCTGATAAAAATACAAAACCAGGTGAACCATTTAACAAATTTCCTTGCTACTTCTATCTTGGACTGGAGCCACTTAGGGGTATTCTAGCAAGGTAAAACATAGATTGTTGGTCACTGAAACACCCAGAGATGAGAAGGAAGCACAGAGATTATAGGATTATTTAGACTTCATAGAAATAATTTATAATGCCTAGGACAATTATTAGCACTGAAATACCAATTTAAAAGATAAAAGAAATGTTACTTTTTAAAGTGGACAGTGTAGCAGTGGGCACTGGGGGAATCTATGAAACATCTAGAACAAGCATCTCTTGTGCATCTTGTGGAGCCCAAGGATCATATAATATTTGAAGTATTGACTACAAAGTCACATACAGACTGAAGGCTCCAGGTAATCAAAAAGTAGTGCTATAGCAACAGCAGTTAGGATTTTTGACCTGACAGTTGCTTGAAGACACCATTCACTACTTTATTTTGAAAAGACAATTAAGCTGTTATTTAATATAGGCAGAGCTGTACTTACCACCAGGGATGTAAAATAACACTAAGATGACAAATTCAATATTATCTTGGGTGATTCTAGACAAATATTTTAAGAAAGATAAGGTGCTTAAAATTATTGCATTTCAATAATATGTGAAATGGATTTGATATTAACTATATGGGTCTCTGAATTTTGAAAAATGTTTTTGAGCCTAATTTACTTATGGCAATGGTTGATTAACCGAGAAGAATTAAGCTTACAAGTATGAAACCATCTGTTCAGCTGCAGAAAAACTCATGCAGAATAAAGCTTTGGCAAACCAGGCCATCAAGCTGGATTTGAAGAAACGTGGCTCCCTGTACTTATCCGATTCACATATTATGATCCTGAAAGTGGGCCAAGAGGAATAGACTATTAAAAGGAATCTTATTTGGGCATAGGCAACATCATGGCCTTTTGATGTTAATATTGACACACCAGTTCCATCTATAGGAGGGAACTGCTGGAAACTGGAACAAAACTGTTGCAGCCTGTGGGGATGGAAATTATTTGCAGCAATGAGATGAGCAGATACAAGTACACACATTGTGCTAAAGGTTCAATGGGAATATACTCCCCTGCCTTAATCTGAAGCCATTAAAGTGCTCAGAATTTTCTGGCATGTTGTTAGCAATGACACATTTGCCTGAGGTGTCTGGAAATATCCAGAGAATATCAAGAAGTTTAAAGTGTATTTTGACTAGTATTGACATTTCAACTAATTTGAACCTACCATGTAATTGAAGATGCATTAGCCTTCTCTTGCTGTTTAGGAAATTGTCACAAACTTTGAGGTTTAAAACAATAACAAATTATTATGTCTTAATTTCTATGGGCCAGGAGTCTGGCATATTTTTTTTGGGTCTTTGGTTCAGGTATTGACCAGCTGTGTTCTCACCTGGAAGCTGGACTAGGGAAAACTCCTTCAGGTTGTTGGCAGAATTCATTTCCTTGAAATTGTAGGACTTATGTCCCTGTTGTTTTGCGATCTGTGGGCCTAGGACTTCTCCCAGTTCCGGTACTCTCAAGTCAGTTCCTTGCTATAGCATCATCTTCATCTCAGCAGTAGAGAGTCTCTCTCACACAGAATCTGTCTCAAGCTCTCTGACTTCTTCTGCAAGGAGCAGGGGAAAAAACTCTCTACTTTCAAGGGTTTGTGTGATTAAACCAGGCACTCTCATATAACCCTTTCTAAAAATCATCTGTGCCATAATCATATAAGTAAAACTTTCATTCACAGTCCACTGGACAAGTACACTAGGGACAGGGAACCTTGGGGAGGACCTTCAAATAATGCCTACAACAGAATGTATGGCAAAGACAGCCATATAAACTACAATCCCAAATTGTCTACCAAAACAGACCACTGACTTACATTTTAACAGGCCAGGAAACATGTTCAGCAGCCCAAAGAATACAAAAGCAGTGCAAGAAAATATTAACATTTTATGTTTACATCACTCAAAAAGGAATTACATTTATATTGTATGTTGTATCACCCAATAAGGAATAATAGGGCATATAGATGGAATAGGAAACTGAAACAAATACAACACAAAATAGTGTATATGAAGCTGCAATGGGGAACACGAGGGCTTTCCTGGGTAAAAGAGTGTGATGTGATCAGTCTAAATTTATGGATTTACAAGGGAGAATTGCTTTTTGAATGTTTCCCAGAGGATGTAGCTGAAATGACTACAGCAGGAATGGATTATAAAATTGATATAGCAAAATACACAAAAAATACTTTTTGGTAAAATATTTTATTTGAGTTATGATTATCTTATCACTAATAATTAGACTTCTTCTCCCAAGGCAGGCACAAGGGACCCCCAGACAACTGTGACTATCATCTGAAAGTGATTCACTGCTCCATGGTCCACTGGTATGAAGAGACTAAAGAGATCAGATAAAAGTGTAAAGACTACAAACAAATTACAGCTGAATCTTCATTCTTCCTTAGTCCTCTGTGCTACCACTCCCTTTATTCCCAGGGACTCCAGAGAACTGCTATTTAGTCTGAGCCTCTGCCGTTCTACTGACCAGCAGTTCCAAATCCTCTTCCATCTCCCCTCCCTTTCGGGGGTACTATGAAGCCATTTGTCCCTCATCTACCAAGGAAGACTAATAAATTCATGTCACTTTATTATGCAGGAAAAATAAACTCATTATAATAAATATCTCCCTTCATTTCTTTTTCAACCCCGTATGACAGCCCTCTTAGTTCCTTTTTACAATCAGATTTCTCAAAAGAGTTGTCCCCTTTTGGTTCTTTAGGTACTGAACAACATATGAAACCATGTCAAATTGCCTAACATGTAGTAAGAAAATAAAGTATACAAGTAATATTAACAATAATACATAATGTATAAAGAATTAGATTTTAGGGATTAAATTCAAGAATAAAACACACTACTGTCTCTAGTTTGGAGAAGATATTTTTCATCTCAAAGGTATGGCGATCTCTTCATGGATATTCCTTGCTGGTTCTCCCCTGTTGCCCTTTCCTCTGGGCGAAGTTGGAGAATGTTGGGCCCAGTGAGGAAAGACAGGTTGCTTCTTGGTCCCAGACATTTTTTGTAGCATAATCCTCCTGCTGGCTTGGCCTGGAGAAACTCCTGCCCCCTCCACTGCAGGAAGAAGTGGAAGCCCCAGATGCATAACATAAAACACACAAAGCAAACTAGTAACTCAAATTTCTGAAAATTAGATTGCCAAAGGGACCACAGCCTGCAAAAGTGGGCAAAGATCTGTGTAATAAACAGAATGACAGCCTGCTAAAATTTAAAAAAAAGAAGAAGAATAGGATCCAGAGTCTTTGAACATAATAGCCAAAATGTCTAGAATAAAGTTGAAAATCACCCGTCATACTAAGAATCAAGAAAATTACAACTTGAGAAAGAAAAGACAATCAAATGAATCCGTCACTGAAATAATCTGCCAAGAGTTTTAAAGCAGCCATCAAAAAAAATTTTGACAACCAAATAAAAATGATCTAGAAACAAACCAAAGAGTAAATATTAGCAAAAACATATAAATTATAAATGAACCAAATTGAAATTATAGAACTGAAAATACAATAAAAGATTTGTAAAAAAAATATGTCGTATGGGTTAATAGCAGAGTGAAGATGACAGAGGATAGGCTCTTTTTAGACAGAACAATAGAATTTACTCAATCTGAATAGAGAAAAAAAAGACCAAAAAAAGAAAAAAAGAAGGAGCAGAGCCTCAGAGAGACCTATGGGACAATAACAAATTTTCCAACATTGCGCCGTGAGAGTTCCATAAGAAAAGAAGAGATTAGGGCAAGGAAGAGCAGACGAAGAAAATAATGGCTGAAAACATCCCACTATGGTGAAAGACATAAATTCATATATGCAACAAGCAAACCTGAAATAAAATAAAATCAAAGAAACACACACCAAGAAATATCGTCATTAAACTTGTGAAAATAAAGACAAAGAAAAAATTTTTTGAAAGCAGCCATAGAAAAATGACACTTTACATCAATTCCAGGGATAGTGGATTTCTCGTCTAAAACCAGAAGTAAGTGATATATATATATTTTCAGTGCTGTTAGAAAAGCACTATCAAGTGTGGATTCTCTGAGTGGTGAAACTGTCCTTCAGAAATGATGGGGAAATAATGGCATTCTTAGACAAAGGAAAACTAAAAGAATTTTTCACTGTTGGACCTACCCTTAAAGAATGGCTAAATGGAGCTCTTACAATAGAGAGAAAATGATAAAAGAATGATTCTTGGAGCATCTCATAGGAAAGAACAATCAAAAGTACAGAAACATGAGTGAGTACAATAGGCTATCCTCCTCCTCCTAAGTTTTCTTTTTAAAACATAGTATGTGATGACTGAAACAAAAATTATAACACAATCCAGTATTCAAGATAATAATATTTAATAGTAGGGAGGGTAAATGCGCTTAACAAAGTAAGATTTCCACACTCCACTCAACGTGATCAAGTGTGGATACCAGTTGGCTGTGATAAATGGCATATGTATACTGTAATGTAAAGAACAACCATTACGGAAACTATATGCTATCAACACAGAAGCCCTACAAATATTCTGGTAGCCCATAGGAAGGCAAGAAAAGAGGCACATTTATACATAATAGCCAATACCTGAACAGGTACCCTTCAATGGATGAATTTTTTAAAAATTGTAGCAAAAATTTATACTAGGAATACTCCCCAGTAATAAAAAAGAACACATGATGATATGTGCATCATAGTAAATGAATTTCCAAGGAATTATGATGAGTTAAAAATTCAATCTGAAAAATTTATTGTAAAATTCCATTTATGTAACATTATCAAAGTGACAAAATTTTAGAAATGGAGAACAGATTCCTGCTTGCCAAGGGTTAGTGATGAATGGAGGGCAGTGGGTGTGCCTATGAAACAGCAACAGGAGAAATCTGGTGGTAATAGAACTGTTCCATATTTTGACTGTATCAATGTCAGTATCCTTGTTGTAATATTGTATTATAGTTTTGCAATATGGTACCATTGGGGAAAACTGGGTAAATGATGCACAAGCAATCTCTGTTATTTCTTACAACTGAATGTTTTATGATAATTGATGGAGAGTTATATACAATTAACTTTCACCTCCCATATTTTTAGGAGTTGTTTTGCTATACATTTCTGTTTTTACTTTATATCTTCACTCTGCCAACTGAACATCCTCAACATCTTCCATGTGTGAAATGAAGATTATTCTGAATCTGTGCCTGAAACTGCAAAAGCTATTGATTTTTCACAGACAGCTTAAAGATGCTATACCAAATCCCTGTGGAAAAGATGCCTGGAGACCTAAGTGTAATTTTCATAAGTCCAAACATTTGTTGAATTGAGGCGATTCTGTGAATTAAACATGAAGTCTGACTTTCCTCTCCTTTCAAGTGAAATGTTATTTTCAAATAGAAAACCCTATCTAGAAGAATAATATAGACATGGAGGCCCAGAAAAGACACAGAAAAAATTGCACAGAAATTATAATTGTCTCATATAGTCTGTAATGCTTTAACTGAAAGTGCTTCATTATTAAATATACAAAATAAGAATGTGTAGATTGTTGTAAAAATATGGCTTCTTTAAATTTTTTGTATCTCAACATTATAATTAATTCAATAATCTGCATGAATATTGACCTCCCTCCAAACTTCTTCATGCTACATGATTGTTTAGAAGATAATTATGCATCCTTTTAATACCAAAAACTGAAAAAATAAGGTAGATTTGAATTTCAATATTAGAGAGAGCATGCACCATATATCTACCGATATACCAAATAGCCAAAAATAAATATAAAGGTAATTATTCTTTCAAAACCTGAATTATATGTGGGTCAATCATTAATAAGGTCTGATAAGCAGGTTATCCACTCCCATGATAATTTCTTTATTCCAGTTGACTTTCTAGTGATTTCAGCCATTTTGGCATTTCATAACTTTGGAGGAATCTTAAATGCTACTTTTATGTAGTTACTGATTTACTGATGCTGCCATTTGTTAAACATCTATGTATTTCTCACCTGTGGTGTTCAAGTAAGTGTGTATCTTTGCAAGCAGAGATACACAAGTACTAACCTAATGTAGCTCAAATGTACAATCAGAAATATAGTTACTATACAACTTATAAATACAAGTTACATGAAAGTGAACAAATAATGACAACTGGATAATAACTAAACAAAGAAAAATTCCTGAAGATGGCAAAGCACCCTGCAGAAAATCTCATTATATGTGGTGTCAGAATCTATGGTATTTATACATTAGCTTTTGATAATTTAGGGAGGGCATGTCTACATTTTCTCTGCATCTTATTAAGAGATAGCAAGTTACATAAAACTTTAGCCCTAGTTAAAGAAACTCTATGACATATAACGCTTTTTATTATTTTTAGAATAGTTTAAAATTATATTATACTTGTACTATCAACACAAGCACTCTTTAGCAACATGCATCTCAATACCGTTTTTCTGAATTTTACTTTAAAAATTTTAGGTATGCTTATGCACAAACAGGGAAATGTTTTTACTTTACTATTAAAAATTATAATGTGATATACATTATTCCAAATTGACAGCTCTTGCCTCATGACTACCTAGCTAAATTGGTTTGAAATGAAAAGGTAAAAGGAATTTAAAGGGCTTTTCTTTTTCAGAAATTTAAAGAGATGCAGCTGTTTCAGCTAGAGAAAATGATTATAAATTATTAGTGTCAATCAAAGACGTGATTTCCATTTCGTGATTAAATCTATACAAAAGATCTTCAAACACAGAGTTCAGCTGCCTCCAAATGACAAATCAATCAGCAAAGACAATACAAGTGAGTGATTAGGCTTCAGGATAAAGATAATAGTATGTGGGTGGCATTTTTCCCCTCATTCAAAGCCCTGTTATTAATCAGAAAATGGGAGTGACCATTTATTGCATCTACTTTTATTTAAACATTAAAAGGTTTTAGTATGAGCATTCTATATCCTACAACATTGAAACAACAAAGAAAAAGGCTTTAATGGCTTTTAAATATGTTTGCTTAAGGAAAAAATATAGGTTTACTCAAATACATTCAAAAAACGTGGGTGGGTAGCAATTGCTTTGAAGAAGAAAAAACTACAGATCACTTAATTAAACAACAAAAATGTCAAGCTTTTTCTTATGTTTTCAAGATTGATTTACACTCTTATCAAGTTGGTTGTCATGTCCGATATAGTTTGGTTTCCATCAGTGGAGTCAAAGACTTCAGGCACTAAGACATGAAATTTGAAAAATGCTGGCAATATTGAATTCATAGCTCAGAGAGAAAATTTGATTTTAGGGAATTCAGCATACACTGTTTTCACTTTTATCAGTAAATTTTAAGTCATTACCTTTCTGACATATTTAAGTTTAAAAGCATTTAAGTTTAAAAATTTTCTGAATATGTGTTATGGCAAAAAATCACCTAGTTTTAGTGTAGAAGATTTTATATCTATTACCTATATACCAACTGTATAATCTCTAGATTTAGTACTTTATTTTAAAATTGAATAAGTATTTTGGTGTCTAATTTTAAGAGTGATTTAAAATTATCTTCAGAAAAACATTGGCAATATATCAGTATGCAAAACTCTAAAAAGTAATTATCAAATTAATATTTTCCATTCAAATTTACGACTATAAAGTGCAGTTGCTTTTTAAAAAGGTGCACATGTTGTGATTTCATGCATCTAATATATTGAGGGATCTTAAACTTAATACACTTGTCCCTTGGTATCTGTGGGGGATTTTTTCCAGGAACCTCCTCAGATACCAAAATCTAAGAATGTTCAAGTCCTTACATAAAATGGTGTAGTATTTGCATGTAACCTACACACATTCTTTCGTATACTTTAAATAGTCTATAAATTATTCATAATATCTAATACAATGTAAATACTATGGAAATAGTTGTTACACTGTATTTTTTAAATTTGTATTTCTTATTGATGCATGTTATTCTTTAACTTTTTTTGAATATTTTCAATCCATGGTTGATTGAATCCGTGAATACAGAACCCATGGATACAGAGAGCTAACTACATTTATAAAATTACTTTTTGGCATAGGTATGAAATAAAAATAATATTAATACTATGAGGAGAAGCTAAGTCTCCATACTAGAAATACTTTTATAGATGAGTTGCCTGAGGTAAAACAGTTTATATAACCTTATAAAAGTCACACAGCTAACTAGTGACTAGTGTAAATCTTTCAAATTATCCACACGTCTATTTTTAACATTTAAAGATTTCATAAAAATGTGTCTAGAAATGTGAGCAAATAAGTGATACCTGGGAATAAATGAAGAAATGCAATGGCATTTTTCCTGAGATATAGAAAATGCCAGCAACATCCTCATAATATTCTGCTCTTGCATCCCACCAACCATTTTTTAATTGGTTTGTAGGATGATCAATGTCAGACCAGGTCATTTCAACCACCATTGACCTACGTAACTATTTTTGCTATGGTTTCCTGCTTAGCATATGAGAGTGAAAGCATTCTTATTTTTTTTCATTTATTTATTTTTTTATTTCAAAACATTACAGGTGTACAAAGGTTTAGGTTACATACATTTGCACCACCTGAGTCAGAGCTACAAGTGTGCCCCTCCCCCAGACAGTGAGTACCTGTTTACCATCTTTCAGTGTTATTATTTTGATGCTTCTCTAAAATGCTTTTAATTTTTTTCCCAGACAAGTCACCAGGAAATAACACTAATAAACTTCCAGGCTTTATATACCCAGAATACAAATAAATCTTTAATGTTTACGTGTGTGTAAGCATGTGAGTTTGTGCACATAAGTTTCGAAAAAAGTGGTTGCGTGTTTTTACCACAGAATGACTGCCCTACTAATCAATATTTTTATTTTATTTTATATAATTTTATTTCAATAATTTATTTAAAACTCCAAACAACCTATTATTTATTTTCATATATAATTTACTCATCATTAACTCTACCAAGAACACGCCAGAGTGTATTCTTCACGTGAAGACAGATACTAACTTGCAGAATTTTTAATTCCACAACACTAAACATATCCTAGTAATGGACACAGAGAAGGACACATATTGGCCTATTATTTAATTGCTAACTAGCCTTAAAAGAAAGCTTGTGGGCAAAATACTTTTACCCTGCACACATACCTATTTTGAATTAAATATCTTTGGAAATCTACCTCTATCAGGTTTTATATGCATCACGTATTACACAGAAAAATATTTTCTCAAATTTTTTGTTTCACAAAATAAAACAATCATTACAAACAGATCATTTAGGATCCAAAATTAGGTTATTATGGTAGATTTATTATTTTGTATAATAATATGCTTTTCCCTTTCTTATAAGAGAATTATATTCATCATCTCAACCATGTCAAGCTGCGCTATGGAATGTGATCTATAATATACCACTTCTGTGCAGAAACTTTCAAGTCCCTTGATTAATTCTAATAAGTTCTCTTTTCTCTGAATGCATGCAATGCATTCAGACAGGCAATGCATGTAAAGCCCCAGAGAGAGGCTATTCTTTTAACCTCAGCCTGAAATTGTGATGAACTGTAACAGAGTCACAGCCTACCCAGGATAGACATATATCTTTTCTTGTTGGAAACCTCCGAGGAGTGGAGCTGTTTGTTATTACAAGGACCCTAGTGTAAACAGGTTGATACAGCCAAAGAAACAAAACATTTTATTTATAAGTACTCATTCTCCCTAGGCATGAAGAATGTACACCATCTTAATAACAAAATGCCATTTGGATACATTGACCAATCACAAAAATCCATATCTGAATGCCTACTATTTGCAAAGAACTGGACTAAGAATTTAAGTTATATGGAAAGTATAAGCAGCCATAGTTGCATACAGGGCCTAACACTACAGTTTGTGTGGTAAGACAGGAATGTAGACTATAAAAAATGTCACAAGGCAATGTGTGATTCCTTGCTGGTTAAGCTTAGTAAAGGAGAGTCCCTATGGGTTGGAGAGTTGTTTACCAAAGATTCCTGAACAACATGGGAAGGTAGTAGGACCTCAAATGATGGTAAATTTTAAATGTGGAGTAGAGAATACATTGAGCAGATAACAGATTGAAGAAAGGCACAGAAATATGAAGGAATGAGGTCTTATCAAGTTTAAACTTGGGAGTTCTTTCGCACAGAAGTTGAAAATAAGACTTAAGTTGAAACTCCATCTTTGTACCCTCGTTTCCCCAATTGTTCTGCTACAGAACACTATTCAATAAATGTACTTCAAAATTAGAGTTCTATGTTCCAATTAGTGGGAATTCACTGAATAGGAAAACTTTGAATAGTTTTATTCATGCTGAGCTTCTCAGAGAATTTAATATACCGATATATATAGTGAATCTTCACTGTGCTGATAAAATTTTCAGTTCCTAAAAGTAAGCGACCACAAAAAAACTTTTTTATACTGTATTTTTGTTAATATTTCCTAAAACAACACTATTTGAAGCTGAATTTATGAAATTATTGTAGCACAACTTTCAATAATTTGTGAATGAATAATTATGTGTTTAATTCTTTACAATATTGGCTTCTTAACTTTTCAATTATGAGGATTTTTTAAACAAAAAAAAGTTTCACAGACCCCCATAATATAATAGTTGTAGTGGTTGTGTTCTTAAAAGTATTCATAGCTGAATTGAAATTCCGGGATTCAAATCCTAACATACTACTTAAAAGATGTGTAACCCTGTGCAAGTTATTTAATTTCTTTTTGCTTCACTTTCTTACCTGCAAATTGAAGATAGCAATTATATGTGTCTCATTCTTGTGTGTATGTTTTTGTCTGCGTATGCATGTGTTGAATAGGTGTATTTGTGGAAGTGTGTGTGTATATGCATGTGTGTGTGCTAGGAATAAACAAGATGAATTTATGTAAAGCTGACTGGCACAAAATCAAAGCTCAAAAATATTATCACTGCTTATTGAGCGATATGTATAATATCCAAAGCTTAAAAATAGAGCAGTATTTTAAATTAATATTTAATTAACTCTATCACATATACTTGGAATATAATAGCACCTATTTGTGCAAGATATTTATTTAGTCTACCTTCCATACATGGTGTCTACATGAATTTACAATCCTTTGCAACACTCTGGGGAGTAACTGCTCTAGGCATTGGAGAGTGACTGAAGGTTTTTGAAAAGAGAAATGACAGAAAGAAAGGTGTATTTAAGGCTATAAATTTTCTGGAAAGAATGTAGAAAGGATTCAAGCAATGAGAGAGAGGTGGCAAGCAGATCAGTGAAAAGACTATCCTATTCCCCAAGGGCTGTGTGCATGTAAGCACTATTTCACTAAAAAGTCAATAAATGGCTGCAAGGCAGGAATTTTATATGTGCTTTAAAAATGTTCAACTCTTTTCAGCATAAATGAAATAAATCAAATCAGAAAAAGATCTAAAAGGAAGCACAGAAGGAGAAATAAAAGAGAAAGTTAGGGGGTCTCTGATTCCTAACACACGAAACTGACGTGAATACTATTCTTCACCATTGCCACCCCAGTTTTGCTGAAGCTGGAGTCCTATCGTCCTGGTGGCCCATAGCCAGGCCAGTAACAGAAATCTTGACCTGGAATGAAAGACGAAGAGGGATGTACTAATTAGAAGTCCAAGAATTGAAAGAGCTACCACAGGTTCCTGACAGATCACTTATCTAAATTGTAATCCAAGTCATTAGGATATCGTTTATATTCAAACAATATTTGAAACACAGGGTATATGCCCCGTGCCTGAATTTAGTATTTTCTTAAAACAAATTTCTAAAGCAGTTGATTTGGTGCAATGCCAACTTACATTTAGCGATAATGAAAAGTCTATGGGTTGAACCTGTATGAATTATTGCTAAAATATGGATTGTAATCAGAAAATACTTTGAAATTCAAGAAAAATAATAGTAAATGAGATTTAGATAAATAATATTAAAAATAAGAATTTCTCAGGAGACAACATAATGTTTATTATAGTATTGCTAATTCCCAGGTCTGTTAATTAACAGATAAAGCAATCTATTTTAATTGCATCTAATTAAGATAATTTAGACTCCAGTGTATTCTGCGTTGTTGAAAAAAAGGAAAGTAAGAATAATGAATAATTTTAGGGAAGGTAAGTCTTACTGATTTTGCAGATACTTGCTAAAACTAATAATTTTAAAAAATTAAATATTTTAATTAAAAATTTTTAATTAAATTATTGAATTAGAAAATGTTTAGAAGAATTATAATTTCATCTCAAGTGCTTATTTTGAAAAATAAACTCATATACTGCCCATATGTTATTATGATGTGTTAACATTTATTTAATAACATGTTTTGAACTATTTCTATTACATCAAAACAAGCTTTTGCTGACAATTCATCTCACTAAAGTTAAATCTGGAATTTGTTTTAGGAATACTCATAGTATGCAGGTCATAAATTTTCATGGGTTACTTCACGTTAGAGGAGATAATACATGGGGAGGGGAAACCAATAAAGGACAAATTATCATACCTCATAGCAGAAGAAATTCTAGTAAGTAGAATTAGGACTTATTGAAACTGAAGGTATTCTGGAATACAAGTCAAAACTAGAGGCCCATCTTCAATAGCTGTCTTCACCATTCAGGTGTTAATGGTGCTAGCTCCAAAGGATTTCTCGTCAATCTATTCTTCCTCTTTGGCCTTTTCCATATATTTGTCCACATTACAAATGTGGTTTGGTACTAGGTGGGTTCATAGCACAACATGTGAACTTGTAATTCTACCAACTCAGGAGTAGCTGTGGTAGGGCAATTTTTCTTAAACGGGGCTGTGGCTTTAGCAAGGTAATGAAAGGATAATCTATTCCTTATACTTCCAAATTACCCAGATGTTTTAAAACTAGAGTGTCTTCCTTATTCCTGCTGGAAATGTAGTTTCTAAAACCCAGCATCACAGGTACTATCTTTTAAATATTCCCTTTTTATTACAAGAGAAAAAAAAATATCATTAAGAAATTTCAGTTCAATTAATAAAGTGAATGATCTTTTAGAACTTTCGTTGTAATTCTAGTAATAGATACCTGTGTAGTAATAAAAAATAAATACCCTATGGTCAATGTTTGGCCTCATTCTCTCCAAAGGGGGGGGAAGAGAGAGAGAGAGAGATAGAGAGAGAGAGAGAGAGGGGAGGAAGAAAGGGAGAAAGGGAGGAAGGAAAAAATTGATTTTGGTTCTTTGATTTTAGCACCATAAAGCAGGAAAATCAGAATAGCTGACGTGGCCTCTTCATCTCTGGACATAAGAGGGGAAAAAGAGTTCTGTAAGTCTTGTTGGTAAAGTTCTCTAATACTTTTTAACTACTAAAAGCCTGCAAATATAAAAAAAAAATCTGATTTCTTTGTAACATTAAATTCACACAAAAAGAAAGAAATCACTACAATTAACTAAAGAATGGAAATGATATACAGCAGCAGAGATCATCAAATGTTATTTTGATATATTCCTTTTAATCATATTCATTCAAAATTGGTTATTCATTACCTATTTTGTTCCAGACACTGAGTCAAGCATTGGGTGTATGTTATAATTTTCAAGCCTCATAACAACTCTGTGAGGGAGTTAGTTTTCTAATTTCATAGATGAGGAAACTAGGACTCATGCATGTTTCAGTTGCCAATATCACAAGCTGGTGTCTGATAGAGCCAAGATTCAATGTGAAGCCTATTACCACAGCCAATTTGCTCCATAACTTATTATTTCCAAGAAATACTGGTAGAAATAGTGAGGTGTTTATAAACATAGGGATTTGTCCAGTTTTGTAGGAACTTAATGACATACTTAAGAACTAAAAAAGGGCACTCAAAATAACGAGCCAGTATATCTCTAGCGAACAAACCACAGTTTAGGAAACACGGGCTCTGAATCTGGAGACTGGATATTGATGTTTCAGGTGATTTAAGGGAATAAAATTAATAAAATAGTCGTTTTGCTTTCTTTTGCCCAAATACATACATCAAATAAAAATATTTCTCAGCTTTCAGGAAGCATTGTTTATAGATCTATCATTAAGAGTTAATTGACTTTTAACTGCCTAATGAAATGAACCAGGTAATCTTAGCAACTATCAGATCTTGTGTAGACACACTTCACCTCTTTTTATTGAGGAATCGTCTCTCTGCTCCATCCTGCACTCCACACATATATCACCCTGCAGAGAGGTATACTACTACATTCACAGCAGTGCAGACTTTGGGCAATTCGGATCTCCCCTGAGAAAGATAGAAATTCCACTGTTAACCATTTTTTTTAAAAACACAGGGAGTGAAAAGCAAGAGAATGGCACTTAAAATATCTGGGTCTTTCACATCCCTTTATTAAAAGTGCAAAGTGATATTTTACTACTATCACATAAATATAGGTGAGGAATCAGGGAAAGATAGGGGCCATGGCCTTCAGAGGGTGTGCCAGAGAAGGTTAATAATGCACAATGTTATATTTTTATTGCACAGAATTCTTTGTATTTATTACTTGTTTTGTCTTCTGCAAAGACTTCACTCAACTGGGCTATGAAGAATTGAGTTTGGTTCTGTGGATTGGTTACAGAGCTTTAAAGAGAGTGTAGTATTCTTCTCACTACCCTCTCATAGGACAATGTGGTGGTTGCAGTGGCAATCAGCAAGTGGTTCCTAGGGGAAAGTGTTATGGTATGAAAACTAGTATTACAAATTACAAGTACCAGTTCCAATATAGAGTTCTCCTTTCATTGGCAAACTTAGGAAAATTGTGTTAAGGAAGGTGGCAGTGTTTTTCACTCTCCAAAATCACCAATGCTCTTTGGAAGATCAGAGTTGCATCACATTAATTTTTGGGAGATATGCTGTTACCACATTCACTGCTAACTCATAATTAATAAAGTAGAGCTTATTATGTAATATTTTCATAATAGTGTTATAGTAAGATGAAAGTAAATTATTTTCATTAAATAAAATTAGTATCATTGAATTACTTTTTCTTTAAAAGATAACACTTTAAACTATTTCTATGAGCCTAGCAATGATACCACTGGACAGAAAGCCTGTTTTTAAAATCAGATTTTAGATGAAATCGAATATGTGGCTATTTCAGTGTCACTCCAGAGTCCAGAAAATATCAAGGGAATGTTACTTGCTCCACAGGATCCTTTCTAAACTTCTTTTTTCAGAGTATGATATTTAGGGAGCACCTGCTTTATGGAATTCACTCTCAAATTTTGTTATGCAGATTTAGAGTTGTTCTGAAGCAGCAGCTCCAGATGTTGCTTTCATAGATACCTAACTAGACAGACCTGAATTTGGAAGTAGCTATTGACTTTCTGTATCCTAGGCAGTTTCATATTGATCTTGAAGCAACTCAATTACCCACACCTGGAAGAGGCAATGAATTTGAATAGTGTTCATGGCTTTTTTTATACATTTTTTCCCCCTTTGTGAAGGGCAATGACTTACACTTTTCAAAATGAATTAGCAAGGAGATACTTTTGTTCTCTTCTTGAAGGTAATAGAAAGAAATCTTTAAGATAAAGCACTTTCTAGTCACGTGTTGAGATTATTTATGAATACCTATTCTATTCAATTTTCATAGCCTAAATGATCAAAGTGTTTTTCTTTTTAAAAAAATCTAGGCTAACTAAATGTTCAACTTTAAATAGTTGAGGTTTTAAGTAGTGCTCAATATCTCTTGTTCCAAAATTAATAACAGAAAAATATTCTATCCAGATGAGAAGAAAGGCATATTGCAAGACAATAGAATCACTTTTTATTGAGCAATGACATAGCATTTCGAAGGTAAAAGGACATTTGAGAGTGAGCTTTCAAATAAGAGCTGAGATGGTATCTGTGTTGTGACTCCACCAGATAATATTGATGTAATGTCTGGAAAGTTACTTGACACCATGATCCGAGTAACTTCAGGGCTCCTGGAATAAACACAGATTATTACCACACCCTCTCATAAGGATTGTTATCAAGGATAAATTAGATAACACACACAAATGCCTTATCCCAGTGCCTGGCACAAATTAAATAATCAAGTGTATTATTACCTAGTTTAACTCCATTATTTAACAGGTATGGTGAGGCACAGAAATGTTAAATTACTTCTTTAAGCTAACAAAGCCAATTAGCAGTAAAACTATGCTTACAAGTATTGCTTCTGGCATTTTGAAATGTATCATTTTAAATAGAATTATGTGCAATTGTCATATTCATATCTGTAGATACCTTTCAAGTTAAGCACCATGCATATTTATTGAGCCCTTTTTCTAGTCTAAGCATTATCCTAAACGCTATAGAAGATGAACGGGTAAATCAGCACTATTATGGAGTTTATCATTTAATAGAAAAAATAAGAATATAAATCTAGAATTTTAACATAGGCCCAACATTCTATAAGAGGAAAGATTACTTTTAGTTGAAGAAAATTGGAAAAGATTTCCTAGGTAACCTATTATTGAGATGCCTTTTTAAAATGGATCTATCGTCTGCCTGCCAAAGACTTCCTTATAACTTACATGGCTACTTGCACCTCCTTCTAGGAATGCGTGACTCTTGCACCACTAGGCTTCCACTCACTCTGTCCCTTGTGCTTTTTTGGTTGTTGCTATAAATATTTTATCTCATGCTGAAGGTATAATCACTCAGGAGTTTCATTGTTTAACAGCTATAATCATATGTTTTAAAAACCTAAAAGAAAACATTAATGACATTGCCTGGTTTTAGACGTTTTTCTAGCATTTGTTTGCCCGTATTTATTTCTGGAACTACTATCATGAAATCTACACAAAGAAAATAACTTTTTCTTTGTCTCTAATTATCTGTCCTTCTATAGGAGTAACTCCATATTTTATTTTAAAAGAATTGGAAAAATAAGAAGGCTTTGTCATAGCACCCGATTGACCTTTTAATTGTACTTTAAATCTCGGCTCCTCTTTGGCCATCTGTCTATGACCACCCCACTCTCCATGGCTGGTGGGCTCCGTTAGAGACATATCTGAGGAGTTCTCTCAGGACTTTGGGACACAGTCCTCATCATACTGAATGGTCATCATATGTGTTCCTTTTTTCTCCCTACTGGAAAGTGAGCTTCTGGAAGGCTGAATCTGAGTCCTTTGCCTCTGATGTTCAATAAATGCTTTCTGAATTGATAGATCAAATGGAGGTCTTCTCCAAGAAGAAGAATTTACACTGTATAGCAAGAGTACAATGAGGTAACAAAAGGGTGGGGTGGAATCAAAAGTAGTCTAGGGATAGGAGGATTAAGGGAACAGTTTATACATTATCAGAAAAATGCATACAGTAGGGATGGCACAGAGATAAAAGAAAAAGAAGGTCAATAATATGAAGAAATACAAGCTACTAGTAAGAAAGTCATTATCATGGCTTGCTTACTTCAATTTTCTCATTTAATTATAATATTCCTGTTGGCTCAATATACTTGGATACATAATATTTTTAAACATGTTTTATAAATATTAAAGCAAATAAACAGTAATAATTCTAAAGAGAAAAAGTTTAACAAAACATAACACTCACTTTAAAAGGAAATTTCTAAAGAAGTTTTGAATAAAAGCTATGATGCCCTCTGGTGTGCACACATTTTAAAACCAGTATTAGAATACATACTTCACGTATATATATTCTCTAAGTACTAATTGCTAAAACATTCCATTAGAAAGTGCAACAATTCACATTATACTTAATTTCAAAAGGCCCAAAATACTAACATAAAGCTATTTAATGAATTTTTAAAATATAAATGCAAATGAGCCTCGTCTTTTTCTTTGTGGGTGAAGGCAGTAATTTCTGACTAAAATGCCAAAGCCTTGAGTTCTTGGTGAGCTTGTCTGCAACTCATCAGAGGATTATGAATAAACATGGCTAGAGGAGTATGCAGATTTCCTAATAGAAAAGCCATGAATGTTTTAACACCCAAGGGTTCAAATTATAATAAAGGGATAGCACCTGTCACTGGAGGCAAAATACAAGATCACCTTTGCAATCCCTTGAGCAATTAAATCACTGATAATTTAGCCTTTCTCTGGCAAGTAGAGTCTCCAAAGAATCGATGTGTGTATATATACCTCAGAGTGTCACATGTAAGGAGGTTGTTTTTAATTCCACTTGTTCATTTCTTATAAGCACTATTTTCCACATATCTTATGAAAAGGGATTTTTCCCCAAATACAGAGTGATTTCCTGTATTTTATTAAATTATAAGAGGAGAAACTTATATGGCTTCTTCTGATCATTACAGTTAATCACTAATATGATGTGACCTTTCCAATTCATCACAATATCACTCTATGTAGTATGTGTGCAGATGTGATTTCTGCATTGACGTTTAGGTAAAAAGGCTTCAATTCATTTACTTAATGGCATATTTTTACAAGAAAAATACAGCGACAGATCATATTGAATGCTCTGGAGAAATTATGCAACTTGTTTACTAGCTAGATGTATCCATCTGAGGAAATGCAAACACTGGTTATACTTATGGTTATACTTATAGTCCCATCCTATGCAGAGTCTCCTGTGTTTCAACATCAATATGCTATCACTCTGACCACAGCTTCTTACTCTGGGGATTTGTGATACAGGAGGAGGTTATTGTGATGAACACTGGTACCTGATCTCTCATCCAGTTGGCAAAGTGTTATGAAAACCAAAAATACAGGTAAAAGAAGAAGCTCAAGACAGAAGAACACAGGAGTAAGCAGAAGCCCTCAGGTAGAAATAAGACCCACAGAGCAATAAAGCAAAGAGGCTTATAGCTTAAACACCAAATTGGGGAGCACTGTGGTAAAGAGAGGAAGTGCATGCTTCTGAGGAAACTATGCGGTGGCAGGAGGGCAGCGGAGCTTCTGGAGTATGGCATGCACGACTGTCCCACTCAGTACAACATCTGCTCTCTGAGGCCTGGCAGGGTGGCAACACAAATGGTTTTCTCTTTTTCTTACCATCCTAAATAAACTCACATTAATTAAAGTTACTTGTTGCCTTAGCAACTATCCCTTCTTTATGACCTAAACTGCCTAGTTAGAATACTTCACTGTACTCTAGTGACTTCACTATTTATACATCATGGATTAAATAGTGTTATTTCCAAAGATGGTCCATTATATAATGAAGGGATTAAAAAAAAGAAGTTTAAAAATACCAGATAATTAGTTCTGTGAAAACATACAATTAATGATTATTTCAAAACATTTGATAATGAGAAGGTAAATTTTAAACACTCCTGAGTTGCTGAATTTACTGCATAAATGACGGAAGTAAAGAATAGCAATCAGGAATTAATCTGTGTATTTCATAAACAGCTTTAAGCTCCTTTTACATACCAGGATTTTTGTATTAGCTACTAGAAATTGAAAGATTATAAGTTGAAATTCTCTATTCAAAATTTTCTTCACATATTGTTGGAACCAGATGTATAAAAATACATAAAATACAAAATTATTAGTCAAAAATACAAACATATATCAGAAAAGATCTTAGAGTAAAATATGAATAAACAAAGCTGAATATGAAGAAGTAATTATAAGAGGAATACAAGAATATGATTTTTAAATATCTTAAAGATGTAATCTGCCAAATTCCCATATACAAAAAGGGAATATAAATAAATATATAATTATATATACTCAACATATTAATAATTATGTGAATATTATTAGGTTATTAAGTATGAAATGTCCAATTTCCTTAAGTACTAAGTTTGACAGTTGGCATCTCTGACATTTCACTTTGACACTTTTTGGTTCATTTTTATTGTGAATGTACATCTTCAGTCTTTCAAATGCACATTATGGCTTGTCATTACCTTTCAAATTTTTTTTAGAGCAATTTTTGTGAAAACATGGATAAGCCAAAAATTCGTGTTGCTTTCGAATGTGAGTTCCATTGTAGAGTCAATGCAGCACAGACAGCTCAAAATATCAACAAAATGGGAAGGATGTGGCTAATGAATGCACAGTACCTCAATGGTTTGAGAAGTTCCCTTCTGGTGATTTTAATCTTGAAAGTGAGGCAGGTGGGCGACCTGAGACCAAGGCGGATAATGATGAGCTGAAAGCTGTAGTGGAAGTGAATCCATCTTAACCTATGCATGAATTAGGGGCAAGCTTTGACATTACTATTCCAACAATATTGGACCATTTGAAACAAATCAGCAAGGTAAAGAAGCTGGGTAGATGGGTTCCGCATGAATTCAATGACCATCAGAACAGGAATGGTCTCCAAGCTTGCCTTTCTTTGATGTCATGACATAAAGGTGAACCATTTTTACACCGTATTGTTATGTGTGATGAAAAATGGATTCTTTTGTTATAAAAGGTATTAATTCTTTTTTTATAGCTGAATAGTACTCCATGGTATATGTATACCACATTTTATTAATCCACTCATGAATTGATGGGTACTTGGGTTGATTCCACATCTTTGAGATTATGAATTGTGCAGCAAGAAATATTCAAACACTACATGTACTCGTTATTAAATTGGAACTAATTGGTCAGCTCTTGTGTATATATGGAAGTAAAACTCAATGTAATCAAGCAGGTGAGGGGGAAAGGGGGTGATGGGTAAATTCACACCTAACGCATACAATGTACACTATCTGGGATATGGGCACATTTATAACTTTAACTTAAACTGTACAAATGCAATTCATGTAACCAAAACATCTGTACTCCCATAATATTCTGAAATTAAAAAAAAGAAAAATGGATTCTTTTTGACAATCACAAGCATTGGGCACAATGGCTGGATAAATATGAAGTGCTGAAGCACAGTCCAAAACTGAATATTCACCAAAAAAAGCTAATGGTGTCTGTTTGGTGGTCCAGCGCTGGTATTACCCACTACAGCTTCATGAAACCTGGTCAATCCATTACAGTGGATGCGTACTGCACCCAACTGGATGAAATGATGAAGATGCTTGCGATTAAGCAGCCGAGATTGCTCAATACAGACAGGTCAATCCTCTTGCAAGACAACACTCTACCACGGATCGCACAAACAAGGCTGCTCAAACTACAGAGGCTGAATTTGGAAACTTTCTGTCATCCACCGTATTCACCAGATCTTGCACAAATTGACTACCACTTCTTCCAGGCTGGGACCACTTCTTGCAAGGAAAATATTCCATTCTCAATAAGCTGTGGAAAACACCTTTCACAATTTCATGGCCACTCACTCTCTAGGCTTCTTTGCTGCTAGCATAAACAAGCTTCCATTAAGATGACAAAACTGTGTCGATAGTTTAGGTGCACACTTTGATTAATTGTACTGCTTCAGTTTTGAGATATAATAAACTACACCTTTGATTCAAAATCAGACATTTCATATTTAATGACCTAATAATTTACATATAAATAAACTTGGAGATATAAGTGTTAAGTATAGGCATGTGCACCTGCACACACAAAAGTCTAGAAGGGACGTTTTGGTGAAAATGACTTGGCTGGAAGTCTTAATTTTAGTTGAATGAAAAAAGTGACGTACACTCACGCAATAATTGCCACATAACAAGTATTTTTGCTAAATTTATACAGACATCTACCTTCCTGAAAATATAAATGAATAAGCGTAAATTTCTTTGGCTTTTATCTTGTTAACTGTTACCATATGTCTTAATCCATTCAGGCTTCTATAACAAAATACATGAATTGCATTGTTATAAACAGAAACTTATTTCTCACAATTCCGAACCCTGGCAAGTCCAAGATTATGGTGCCAGCAGATTCAGTGTGTGGTAAGGGACTGCTTTCTTATAGATAGCCATCTTCTGTATAATCTTACATAGTAGAAGCCTCTCTTATAAGGGCAATAATTTAATTTATGAAGACTCCTCCTTTGTGACCTAATCACCTCTAAAAGGCCTCATCTCCTAATGCCATCACTTTGGCAGTAAGGATTTCAACATATGAATTTTGAGGGGACATAAACATTTGGACAACAATACCATGCATATAAAGATTGAGCATCACTATTCCAAAAATCCGAAATCCAAAATGCTCCAAAATCCAAAACATTTTAAGTGCCAAAATGATGCCTCAAGTAGAAAATTCCATGCTTGATCTCATGTGACAGGTGAACAAAATTATTAAAAATATTGTATAAAATTACCTTCCAGCCATGTGCATAACATACATAGGTAACATAAATGAATCTTGTATTTAAATTTCAATTCCATCCCCAAGATATCTCATTATGTATAAGCAAATATTCCAGAATAAAAAAAAAAAGAAATCTGAAATATTACTGGTCCTACATATTTTGGATAAAGGATATTCAACCTGTAGCAGTACCACATTGATATTGAAGAATGTCAAACTTATGTTTAATTTACCAAAAGATAAAAAAGGAGATCTAAAAGAAAGTTAATAAAAAGAAAAGTAATTATATAGTTGTGTAGGATTTCAAATTAACATGATCTCTTTTCTCATTTTTTTTAAATGTACAAGGCACTAAGGTAATGGGCAATTACTAGCATGCACTGAGTGTTGGCTCATGCTAACTGCTTTACGTTTTACATAGCAATGCCCGTTTTTCAAAATAGAAGCTGAAGCTTCTTCATACTAAGTCTTGAGAGGCTGATGACTTTTAAAATAATGGCCTTTTAAAATATTGTTTAAAAGGAGAATGAAGCCTTAATTTTAAAAATGTAAAACATGTACGTATATGCATGTGTGTTTGTGTATGCAACAATAACCCAGGCTTACTTTCAATCACTGTTTAGCAGGAAAATAAAGATTTTGTTACCTTGAAATAACAATTCAGTTGAAAATGCTTAGCCTTTCTGGTTGTAAAACTTAACAAAGAAACGACTTTGCATGTATATCATCACTTATTGTCTAGTCAGAATGAGGAATGTAGTTACATATACCAGCTATGTCATAAAAAATATGCTAGTTGGAGTAGGATTCCCCATGTTACCAGGTCATTATAAATTCCTAGGATATCTAGTAAAATTCCATATTTCTGGGTGCTACTTCAGCCCTAATGAATGAAAATCTCCCAAGAAGGGACCATGAATTATATTTGTAATAATTTATTCAGGCAAGTCTTAATGCTTAGACAAATTTGGAAATATTTTTTAAGGGGTAGATACACAAGATGATTATGATGATTACTTTTAATATTGTTTCTTCTTTGGTTGCCAACAGTGAGAAAGATGGAAAGAGGAAGAATTGCTTCTCAGATCTGACTGCTTATTACGATCACTTGGGAAGTTTTATAAAACACAGATTTGGGGGCCTTGTGGATGTATCTGGCTAAGAAACTCTAGGAATCTTCATCTTTTAAAAGCTTCCCAAATCAAATTTCTGTTAGATTTGTCTGAGGATCTTCACTCTGAGGCTCTTTTGGAGAACCTAGGGGGAAAAAATGCTCTGATGAACAAGTCATTAAATTTGCTTCTCTTAGACTCCTAATAGTTTTAAATTTATTTTATTTTATTAATGCAATACTTATTTAGTGTCCTTGTGCTTTTGATCTGTTTTCTGCTCTACACTGCTGTCAAAGGTATCTTTGTAAAATACTGAACAGATCAGGTCATTTTCTTGTTAAATTTCTAGGGTTCCTCAAATTGTGCACAAAGTCCAAAACAACTCATTATTTGCTCATTAATCTATTTATCAATTTTTCTTTCACCAAAGACTTATCAAGTATCTACCATGTACAAGGCACTGTTCCAGATGCCACCTATTGATTGGCAAACAAAAGACCAAGCCCATATTCACATGGTGTTTTCTTTCTAGAGGCAGGAGATAGAAAATCAGATGAACACCACCAACATATATTGATAGAGAAATAGATAAAGCACTATTTCCATCATTCACTTGATAGCTGTAACCAATACACTTATAGGCATAGCATTTGAAGTCCACTGCATGCTAGGAAGTCCATAAATGTATAAGATCAGGAGTATGTTAAACTCTGAAACTGAATGCAAAAATTTGTGCATATATACATGTACACAGTTTTCTGTAGAGAATATCTGTTGTTATTGCCAGATTGTACAGAGGGGTCACTGCTAACCAAAATTGAAGAATTGTCTTATAGATGTGTCTTACAAATTCAAAAGATTTCAAGTGTCACTCAGAAGGTGTATTAGTTTCCTATTGCTGTTATAACACATTGTCATAATCTTAGTGGATTAAAACAATGCAAATTTATTCTCTTATAGTTCTAGAGGCCAGAAGTCTAAAATCAATTTCACTGGGCTAAAGCCAAGGTGTCAGCAGGCTGGTTCTTCCTTGAGGCTCCAGAGGGATTCAATTTCCTTGGTTTTTCTAGATTCTAGATGCTTCCTATATTCCTTGGCTTGTGACTATTTCCTCCATCTTCCAAGCATATCACTAAATCATTTAGTTTTGCCATCACATCTCCTATGATCCACTCTAATTGTCTGTCTCTCTCTTATAAGGACCCTTGTGGTTACATTTGGGACCTACCTGGATAATTCAGAAATATATCTTCCATCTCAAGATTCTTAATTTATTCACATCTGCAAGATCTCTTTTGCCATTTGAGGTAACATTAACAGATTCTGGGGTTTAGGATGAGGTCATTTTTTGGAGGGGAGTGGCACTATTCAGCCTACATCAGTGGATGAAGAAAGTATTTAAGAAAGTTGGTTACATAATTTGTAATCACTAAAATAATAAAATCAATGTTATCATCTCCTTCATGTAGATTTAAAGTCACCTGATCCCTTTTTACAAAGAAATTTACATCATGATATAGTTTACAACAGGGATTGGCAAACGTTTTGTGTAAACTATTCTAACTTTGTGGGCAATATTATGCCTGTTGTAACTAATCAACTCTGGCTACTTGGAAAGTCAGACATAGGCAATATATAAATGAATGAGCAGAGATTGTTCAAGTAAAGCTTTATTTACAAAAACAGGCAGTAGGCAGGATTTAGCACATGGTCCTGAGTTGGCTCATCCCTGGTTTAGATAAGCATAAACATATTAAGCATTTATTAAGCACCTATTTTATATGAGGTTGTTTGGTAATAAGGTTATAGCTTGTTTAATAGCCTGGTCCTTGGACATAAACACATTTAGGTTCCAATCACATTTCTGTTGTA
The DNA here is from genome assembly GCA_023783475.1 of Daubentonia madagascariensis. NCBI lineage: Eukaryota > Metazoa > Chordata > Mammalia > Primates > Daubentoniidae > Daubentonia > Daubentonia madagascariensis. The sequence goes on along the minus strand of JAKFHU010001684.1, from coordinate 12,437,120 downwards.
AGCATTATAAAATAAGAGAAAGTGATTAATCTATCTAAACATAAGCATATCTGTACAATAATCACATTTACTTGATTGGGTTGTGTTTTAAGATGTGATATTATATAGAGAGCATGTGTCCCTGAGCTTTGCACATCTTAAGTGCTCAATAAATATTATTTTATATTATATCCAGGTAGATGCTGGGGTATCTACATTATTTTACTTAACTACAGAGACATACCTACAGATCCAATCAATAGAAAAGGGTAAAGTATATTATATTAAACATGGAGGGGAGATATAAGTATTAAAGGAAGTCACAGTCAATCTTTAGCTGTGTGCTTGAGTCCTTAAATGAGATTAATACATTGCTTAATAATAATAATAAATTGAAAAAACATTAAAAACTGGACTTTAAAAATGTATTCCTAATATGATAGTAAAAATAATAATTTATTTAATTCTGATTTAAGAATAATTCAAGTTAAAAGTCCGTATACACTTGTTTTTAATCAAAATTTAAAATTCAAAGTTATATATGTTTTCATTACTCAAGAAGTACAATGAAACTATAAATGATAGAGTTGGAAATCAGTTAAAAGTCAAATCATCTAACCTGTTATGATTATGAAACCTTTGCAGACACTTTTCAGGGAGGATTCTACTTGGGCTAGACAGTGCTGATTGGCGATTTGATATTTCAACACAAACTCTTCTCCAATACAAATGTCACAGTCCACTTATTCAAATTGTGGTATTATTCATGTCAAAGTCTATTTTGTACAGCCACAAAAGAGGTGAAAGATTGACAGTGCCTAATAATTTTTCCAAGTTTATATGTTTAGACTTATATTCACTTTCATAATGACAATATATGGAATTATTTTGATAATACTGTCTACAATGTAAAGACTTAAGGAAAAAAATGTAAATAACTTCTCCACCTTTTCCTGCAATAGAGTCCTATAAAAAATTTTTGCTACTTATTATTCAATAATTATAAAAACAAAATCAGAATATTTCCAGCTTATTTAGATTAATCATTTTTATTAATAGAAAGTTCCTTATCATGCAAACTCTGGTTTGAAATATAAATGATGTGGGTTTTTTTAATTGTTTTTTTCAAATGCTAGATTAGAGAGTTACATATCCTTTTTTGCTCTCCAGCATTTTATATCATATTAATAAAGTATTATTCATTTTAAAACATTATGAAAGTTTTTGTTATAATAGAAATCCAATTCAGAAAAAATAAGTAAATATGTTTAAACATCTTACAAGAAAAAAATATTTGATTTAGATATTAATTTTGAAATACTACTCTACTATCATTTATATTCTAATAATAAAAAACTAATATTTTTACTAAAGAGAAGTTTTATTTAGTTTTTGTGTGGCTATTAATATAGTTTATATTTAATTTGGTTAAATTAAAATATAATTAATTTTATTATCATTAATTCTAGGCTAGTCTTAAAAGTTTTTTGATATGATATGGAAAGATTATTCCAACAATAGGTAGTAGGATGGATTTTAGACTTTTAGAAACAAAAGGTAGAGAAACTAATAAGCTCAATTAGAAATGAAAAAGGAGAAGTCACAACTGATACCATGGAAATACAAAACATCATCTTTGAATACTACAAAAATCTCTATGCCCACAAACACGAAAACGTGGAGGAAATGGACAAATTCTTAGAAACACACTACCTCCCTAGGCTCAACCAGGAAGAAACAGAATTTCTAAACAGACCAATATCAAGCACCGAAATTGAAGCAGTAATTAAAAATCTACCCACAAAAAAAAGTCCCGGACCAGATGTGTTCACACCTGAATTCTACCAAGCCTACAAAGAAGAACTGGTGCCTATACTGCCGAAATTATTTGAAAATATGCAGAAGGATGGAATCCTCCCAAACTCATTCTACGAAGCCAGTATCACCTTGATACCAAAGCCAGGAAAGGACACAACAAAAAAAGAAAACTACAGACCAATATCCCTTATGAATATAGATGCAAAAATTCTCAATAAAATCCTTGCAAACCGAATTCAAATGTACATCAAAAAAATAATCCATCACGATCAGGTGGGCTTCATTCCCGAGATGCAGGGATGGTTCAACATACGCAAATCTATAAATGTAATTCACCATATAAATAAAAGCAAGAACAAAGATTATATGATCCTTTCAATAGATGCAGAAAAGGCTTTTGACAAAATCCAGCACCCTTTTATGATAAGAACTCTTAACAATATAGGCATAGATGGCTCATTCCTAGAAACTATTAAAGCCATATACGATAAACCCACAGCCAATATCATACTGAATGGGGAAAAATTGAAGGCGTTCCTCCTTAAAACTGGCACCAGACAAGGGTGTCCACTATCTCCACTTCTTTTCAACATAGTGCTGGAAGTCCTGGCCACAGCAATTAGACAAGACAGAGGAATCAGGGGCATCCAGATAGGGGCAGAAGAGGTCAAACTTTCACTATTCGCAGATGATATGATATTATACATAGAAAACCCCAAAGATTCAACCAAGAGATTACTGGAATTGATAAATGAATTCAGCAAAGTCTCAGGATACAAAATTAATACACACAAATCCATAGCCTTCATATATGCTAATAACAATCAAGCCGAGAAACAAATTAAAGATGCTATACCTTTCGCAATAGCAACAAAGACAATTAAATATTTAGGAATATATCTAACTAAGGAGGTCAAAGACCTATACAGAGAGAATTATGAAACACTGAGAAAGGAAATTGCAGAGGATGTAAATAGATGGAAAGCCCTACCATGCTCTTGGATAGGCAGAGTCAACATAGTAAAAATGGCTTTGCTACCTAAATTAATTTACAGAATCAATGCAATCCCTATCAAAATACCAACATCATTTTTTGCTGATCTAGAAAAAATAATTCTACACTTCGTGTGGAACCAGAGAAGACCCCGTCTAGCCAAAGCAATCTTAAGCAAAAAGAACAAATTGGGAGGCATCTGTCTACCAGACTTCAAAGTATACTACAAGGCTATAGTAACCAAAACTGCATGGTATTGGCACAAGAACAGACACGTAGACCAATGGAACAGGACTGAGAACCCAAATATAAAACCAACCTCATACAGTCACCTGATCTTTGACAAATTCCAGAAAAACGTACACTGGGGAAAATAATCCCTATTCAACAAATGGTGCTGGGAAAATTGGATGGCCATATGTAGAAGACTGAAAGTGGACCCACACCTCTCACCTCTCACAAAAATCAATTCACAATGGATAACAGATCTAAACCTAAGACATGAAACCATAAGAATTCTTGAAGAAAACGTTGGAAAAACTCTTATGGACATTGGCCTAGGCAAAAAATTTATGAAGAAGACCCCCAAAGCAATCACAGCAGCAACAAAAATAAATACCTGGGACCTGATCAAATTGAAAAGCTTCTGCACAGCCAAGGAAACTATCACTAGAGTGAACAGACAACCTACAGAATGGGAGAAAATATTTGCATGCTACATCTCTGATAAAGGGCTGATAACCAGAATCTATACAGAACTTAGGAAAATCAACAAGAAAAAATCAAACAACCCTATTAAAAAATGGGCAAAGGACATGAAAAAAAACTTTTCCAAAGAAGACAGAATGATGGCCAGCAAACATATAAAAAAGTGCTCAACTTCTCTAATCATCAGGGAAATGCAAATCAAAACCACAATGAGATATCACTTAACTCCAGTGAGATTGCCTCATTTCAAAAAATCCCCAAATAACAAATGTTGGCGGGGATGTGGACAGATAGGAACACTCATACACTGCTGGTGGGACTGCAAATTAGTACAACCTCTATGGAAAAGAATATGGAGATACCTCAAAGAATTAAAAGTAGAATTACCATTTGACCCAACAATCCCACTACTGGGTATTTATCCAAAAGAAAAAAAGACATTTTATAATAAAGACATCTGCTCTCGAATGTTCATAGCAGCACAATTCACAATTGCAAAGTTGTGGAAACAACCCAGGTGCCCATCAATACACGAGTGGATCAATAAAATGTGGTATATGTATACCATGGAGTATTACTCAGCAATAAGGAACAACAGTGAATTAACACATCTGGTATTATCCTGGTTGGAGCTAGAACCCATTCTTCAAAGCGAAGTGTCACAGAATTGGAAAAACAAGCACCACTGGTACTCACCATCAAACTGGTACTAACTGAGGAACACTTACATCACACAGGGCAATAACATTCATCTGAGGGCGGGCGGGCGGGAGGGGGGTTGAAGGGATGGGAAAAACTCTCACTGAATGGATGTGGGGAGCACAGTTTGGGGGATGACCACGATTGTGGCTCTGACACGGGCAGAACAGGGGCAATGTGTATGGTCAAAGTGTTGTACCCCCATGATATTCTGAAATTAAAAAAATAAATTAAAAAAAAATCTGGAAAAAAAAAAGAAAAAAAAAAGGTAGAAAAAAAATCTGAAAACAAGGTACACAACAGATTAAGTTAGTGGAGATGAAAAGGATGGAGAAGCATTGACAGATGAAAGAAAAATGTGATGATAGATTCCTTGGGGTACTGAGTTGCATCATGGTTAAAACCATCTTGGGGACAGGAGGGCCTGAATTTCACAGCCTTGGTATTTCGTTTACTCAGCATGTGAAACTTTCTTTTTTCCTTTTATTTCAGAATATTATGGGGGTACAACACTTTGGTTATATATATTGCCCATGAACTGCCCATGTCAGAGCTACAATCGTGGACATCCCCCAAACTGTGCCCCTCACACCCATTCAGTGAGAGTTTTCCCATCCCCTTTACCCCCTCCCGTCTGCCCATCCCCTGATGAATATTATTGCCATGTGTGACAAGTATTGATCAGTTAGTACCAATTTGATGGTGAGTACCAGTGTGCTTGTTTTTCCATTCTCTAATCGTCAGGAAAATGCAAATCAAAACCACAGAGATATCACTTAACTCCAGTGAGATTGGCTCATATCAAAAAGTCCCAAAACAACAAATGTTGGCAGGGATGCAGACAGATAGGCACACTCATACACTGCTGGTGGGACTGCAAATTAGTACAACCTCTATGGAAAGTAATATGGAGATACCTCAAAGAACTAAAAGTAGAACTACCATTTGATCTAGCAATCCCTACTGGGTATTTACCCAAAGGAAAAAAAGACATTTTATAATAAAGACATCTGCATGAATGTTTATAGCAGCACAATTCACAATTGCAAAGATGTGGAAACAACCCAGGTGCCCATCAATACACGAGTGGATTAATAAAATATGGTATCTGTATACCATGGAGTATTACTCAGCAATAAAAAACAACGGTGAATTAATTCAGTATGTGAAACTTTAAATTTCATTTTTTTCTTTCATTTAAGAGCAAGGACTAATAATAGAACCTGCCTCAAAGACAGGGGAAAATGAAATGAGATGCTTTGTGAAAAGTGCCTAGTACAATGTCTTTTAGAGGGTGGCAGTGGAGATAGTAGTAGAGTATCTGACGACAGATTAATTAAATGAGAGAAGCAAAACAAGAAATAAATTGGATGCGATTGAAGTTGCAATTCTGTAATTAAGCTATTAAAAGAAACAGAGAAACCTGGATGCAGAGGGAGTGATAAAGCAAAGAGCTAAACATAGAGCTACAAATCTATACCTATTCTTCTAACATCTTGCATTATTAATTCTTACCATATATTGACTATCTTTATTTGGACTTTGATAATTTGTCATAATTAACTAGTAAGGTACTTTTTCTAAAACCCAATTGTTTTTTATTTATTTAAAACTTCCAGTGCTTTGTTCCACTTTTACTACCATAAAGAGCAAGTGGCTTGCTTCTGTCCCCACACATTTACTTGTCACTCATCGCCTTCTGCTTTATTGATTAAGTGACTTTTTGTGAATTTGTATGCAATCCAACACCTCCCTTTCTAAAAGATGGGACCAAGAAAAAAGATGCAGTTTCTGGGGCCAAATAGATTGTGGCACAGCTGATGCTTTGTTCAAAATCTTTACTGATTGCAATAACTGGATCAATCATGTAGCTATCTGCATTGATTCTTAAGGTTGCTGACAACTTGAATTGACTGTCATTTTGCATGGAAAACCATTGCCAAAACCTATATTATTAAAATCAACTCTCTTTTAAATACAGGGCAAAAAATATATATTTCTAATTACAAATAACATATGACTATCACTAAAGGTAAATTTAATTTATTTAACTGAAAATCAACATGAAGCATAGAAGCGAGTTATGAGAAGGCAACTTATTTATTCTTGCTAAAACTGGCAAAGTGTGAAGGTCACAACTTATATATTCATTTATTCTATCATGTAATCTGTTGTAAACAAAGAATATTAAATACTCTTATTTATCTTCTGCTAATGAACATATATTACTCTGATGTCTGATGAATAGATAAAACATGTTTTTTCATTAAATATTCATTAAAATAATATTTTCTACACTCACCAATTAAGGGACAATTTTATTATGAAAAGATAACAGGGTAAATTTTAAAACCCTAGGAGACTGAGTTGATTCACATGATATAAGCCCTATCATTGTCAGATTAATAATGTTCACTCCTGTTATTAGATAAATAAAGTAAAATACAATACAATGTAAACCAAAGGAAGTTATTTAAAACTAAAATGAATGTACAAATTCTTATTGAATTTCATATTGAATTCAAAACTCTGATTTTAGAGATTTACTGAAAAGGCACTATTTGCATTACAGGCTCTATTCCTTTGTTTTAAATCTGTTTTATGAAAAGTCCAATAATGTCATTTGGATACATAAAAATGCCTTACAACTCCAAAATTCTCTGTCTCTCTCTCACACACATACATACACAAACTCATAGATATACACACAGCTTTAGCTATGTAAAATAGATAAGCATAATTACTTAAATAAAAACAGGTGATTTTTGTTCAGTTGTGCTACAAAATTACAAAAATTGTTATCAATAATAATACACAGGATGTAAGTAATTCATATAATAAACATAAGTAACTAATTATAGATATATAGATATAATATAGGTAAAATTGATTGATAGATAAATTATAGATGATTATGATGAAGAAAGATAGATGTTTTACATGTATTTTTAAAACTGTTCTTTATCTTTTAATTTATGAGAGTTTAATTTTCTTTCATAATTGATTCAACTACAAGTATTTACCAATTCCGTTTCCCTCCCTTATAAATTCTTGGGGGAGAGGAAGCACATTTCCTTTCTTTTTTTCTTTTTACATAAAATGACAAAACAATACACGTTTATGGAAAAATGTCCATAGGGAAGTAGTTCAGTTTTTCTTCATAGTAGGAAATGGGTGCCCTCTGCTGTCGATTTGTAGATTATTTTAGCCAGTACGTTTCTGTTATCTCTGAATATATTTCAAACTGTAAAAATTCATCCTTGTATTTCATAAAATATTATATTATGAATATATTATATGTAAATATAATATACTATTTTATATAAAAATAATGTTTAATATTAAATTTGTAAAGTTCATAAATTGTCCAAAATCAAAATTTGCTATTGATACATGTAAGAGGATGAGCTTAGGAGTTGTTTCTAGGTATCTACACAATAGTAAACAAAGCTTTTATATGGATGAAAAATCAAAGAATTGAGTTTTAGGTAAATATTAAAGAATTATTATTTCACCATAATCAGCACTATAAATATTACATAGCACATAAAGTACTTTTTCCTGACGAGTTTATCAAAGTAATAGAAAGAAATACCATCAGAGTTAACTGATACTTTTTTTTACTTTTTCCTCATTATTTCCCCAACTGCACAGAAGTACTTTAAGACAGCAATGTGGACGTCATGCAATAGGTTATAAACATAATGAAAACTTTCTCATCACTTAATTTTAAGATTTCACAATGTATTCTCAGTTCCTCTATGTGCTTCAAATAATATTAGAAATTTAAAAATCTAATATAAAAATAAATGCTCACATTTAATGAAAATTATTGTAAAATATTATTTAAATAGGTTAAAAACAATTACCTCTTTGAAAGTGATCACATTTTTTAAACCCTCATGTATTCATTGAATAACTATTTATTATCTAGCTATAAGCTAATTATTTTGATAAACCTAAACATAAATCCATGAGTTAGTCAAGGATCTTGGTGTCAATGAGCAGGTATTACTATAATATAATATGCTACTTAAAATATCAACAGCCATTTATATAAAAGATTAGAATAATTTTTTAAATAGATACATCCCAATGTTTTTATTTTCTTTACCCAAAAATTACCTCCACTCAATGTTGGAACTCACTAAAGATGTGGACACATATAGATATAGATATAGGTATAGATAAAAAGCCAGACCGACAAACAGAGACAGACAGAAACAGATGGAAAGACAGAGACATGAAGACAAAGAGAGATTCTGAGAAATTTATTTTAATATAACTTTTTACCAAGAATACAGAAATTCACAACAACAAAAGATGATATATTTATTATCACAGTACTTATCCACAAGATTAAATATGAATCTTCTTCAACTGTTTTATTTATGTATAAGTTTGGAAGAAATAGAAATATTATTCTCCTCTTACTGATCTGAAATAATTTGCCATGCTTTCTAACAATTAAACATAATAGACATATCTTTAATAATGTATTTTTGAGATACTAAATTTTCTAAGATTTTTTCTAAACCAAAAAGGAACCATCTATCAAAAATGAGTTTATTCAACTCTCCAATATTTTGTATATCCTAAGAAAGATGCCCTCAAATTTCACTGCCCATTTATTTTGATGTACTTTAGCCTCAAGGTACATTAAACCCAACATACCCTGATTGGATGCGGTGAACAATTCATTTCAGAATTATGTACTCGGGGGGTTCCTGTTCAAGGTGGCTGACTAGATGCAGCTAGTGTGCACCTCTCCTATGAAGAGGATTCAAAATTAGTGAGTAGATAGTCACGCTCTGAACAGATAGTCTAAGACAGGACACTGGGATTCAACCGAGAAGCAACTGGAAGTAGGAAACCAGAATTGGCCCCAGGATTGGCAAGTAGACAGGAGAAGCTCCCTGATACCGGGAAAGTGTGAGTGAAAGATCCCTGGGGTTTTAAAACTCCTGGTAGGGACTTTTAAAATTCTAGTTACGAGAGAGCCCCTAGACCCTCGCGGGCCTTCAGACTAATACAAGAAGCAGCCTAGAGGTTGTGCACAGGCATTGCTCAAACTCATGTAGATTCACACAGACTTTTGATCCCTGAGCAGCAACAACTCAGTGCTACTCAGACAGCCCAAACTTCGGAGGCCTCTGTCCTGCTCTGGGGCCACCAACATCTCTGCCCTTGCCACAGCCCTAAGGATATGGAGGGACCAGAGAGGCTGGGCACTTTTGTGCTCCTCAAGGACAGATACCACTGCAACTGATGAGGGAAGGCGGTGCAAGTAGTCTGTGAACCTCACAGCTGCCTGCTTCCACTGAGAGGAACCTGTTCCTCCACTGAGAGGAACCTGCCCCTGGGACCAAGCCCACAGCGCAGCTGACCTTCCTCCCCCTGAGCAGTCCAGCTGCAGGCCAGCACCACTCTGTAGACTCAGTCCCCAGAGGTTTGAGCCACTGCTGCTGGCACCAGGCTAGGGAGGGAGCATGGAATCCAATCACTTTCATGTGCCCCAAGGACAGGGACTACCCCCACTGCTGAGAAAGGGGGGATGTGAGTGGTCCGTGCACCCCACAGCATCCTACCTCCACCAGAGAGGCCTGCCTTCCCCAGTGGTAAGTCCAGGGCACAGCTCTCCTTACCCCATCTGAGCATTCCAGCTGCAGTCACAACCATTCTTAGAGCTCAATCCCCAGAGGTTTGAACCACCTCTGTAACTGCCACTGTCACCAGCATCACTGGACCATGGAGAGAGCAAGGAAGCTGGGTGTTTTTGTGCATCCCAAGGACGACTACAGCTGCTGCTGAAGAATGAAGGTTCAAGCAGATTACGCACCTTACACCTTCCTGTATCCACTGAGAGGGGCTTGCCCTCCCTAGTGGCAAGCCCAAGATGCAACTACCTTTCCCCTACCTGAGCATCCAGCTGCAGCCCAGTAGGAACATTCTGATAGCCCAGGCACTAGCCTGGTCCCTCCAGTACTTGAGCATGTAGTCTGGGGGCCTGTAGATTGGGGATAACTTAAAGTAGTTCACTACTCCTGGCCCTGAACACTCCTCCAGAGGTCTGGAGTCAGGCTGACCTAAACTGACAGCAACATCAAAGCTGGTTCTCACTCACAGGGGCTAAAAGTCAGAACTCCAATCCCTCTCTACCCAGAGCAGCAGTGTTTCCTGCAGAGGAGAACAGGGGAAATCGTTAACCTGTCTGTTATGGGCTGAGAGAAGAGGTTTTTTTCCTGAAACCATTTAGGCAGACAGCTGTGGGACAGGTGTTTTCCTTGGCTTTCAGTGACATTGTCGCCCAAAGTTAGACAACAGGGTCTGAACTGAGAGTCATAAGCCCCAGGACAAAGGCGTGATAGGAAAGCAGATCACGTTCCTGCCAACCTAAGACGCAGAGCCAGTGCAGCCCGCAATCTCCATATTGGGAACTTGGCCAAATACACAAGGACCTCCGTCTGTCACCACTGTCAGGGCTGGAGCCTGCTCTAGTCTTTGGAGTATCTGTGGATAAACTTGACAGTCCAGTCCCATGCAGCTTTGTCCCCCGCTCTGGGGCTGAGCAGTGAACTCAGGGCACCAGGCATCCCACAGACCAGTTCATCGCCTGAGACAACAGGGAGTAACCTCCAAGTTAGCAAAGATCAAACACATTCCCATCAGCTTCTGCTGCAGCCAGCTCTTACCCATAAGTGCCACCTAATGGACTGGAGGTTGAACTGCACAACACAATATAAATAAATTGCCAGAAGGGCTCAGGGCTGGATAATGAGATAAGCTTCTTGAGATAACTTGCAATTCCAGTTCTGCCAAAGGTAATGAGCCTGCACTTGAGCAAGTCACCACACAAGACCTATCTCTAACCAAGGAATTCATATCCAGAGCCTTGGCTTTCTGAAAGCATCCAAAATTGAAGCAAAACAATGAAACACGGCATATACTAAAGTTGCATCCTCAAGGGGGGACAGGGGGGATAAATAAGTAAACAAGTCCCATCCAAACAAAAGTAAATTCAAAAATAAGAAGTGGCACCTTCTCCAGATGAGAAAGAATCAAGGTGAGAACTCTGGCACTATCTGAAAACAGAAGGATTCAACTCCCCTAAAGGATCACACTTGCTCTCTAGCAATGGATCCCAACCAAAATGAAAATTCTGAAATGATAGATAGAGAATACAAAATATGGACTGTAAGGCAGCTCAATGAGATGAAATAGAAAGTTGAAAACCCACACAAAGAATCAGAAAAATAATTCAGGACTTGAACGAAAAATTTACTAAAAAGATAGATATTTTAATAAACAAACAAAAACTCCTGTAAATGAAAGACTCATTAAAGGAGATACAAAACACAGTTGAAAACTCAAACAATAGAATAGACCAAGCCGAAGAAAGGATTTCAGAACCCGAAGACAGATCTTTTGAATTACCCTGGTCAGACAAATACAAAGAAAAAAGAATATTAAAAAAATGAAGATAGCATATGAGAAATTATGTAAGGCTTCCAAACATGAGCTGTAAGTATTCCTGAGGGAGAAGAAGAAAAAGTAAAAAATATGATATTTAAAACCTATTTGAAGGAATAATTGAAGAAAACTTCCCTGCTCTTGAAAGAGATTTGGATATCCCGATACAAGAGGCTCAGCGAAAACCAAGGAGATACGTTGCAAGAAGGACCTTACCAAGGCATATAGTTATCAAGCTATCTAAAGTCAACATGAAGGAAAAAATTTTAAAAGCAGCAAGACAAAAACATTTAATTACCTACAAAGGAAAGCCGATCAGACTAACAGCAGACTTCTCGGGGGAAACCTTACAATCCAGGAGAGTTTGGAGTCCTACTTTTAACATTCTTAAAGAAAAAAAGTCAGCCAAAAATTTTGTATCTTGCTAAACTAAACTTATAAATATAGGAGAAATCAAGTCTTTACCAGAAAAGCCAATGCTTAAGGAAATTCATCACCACCAAACCAGGCCCACAAGTTACGCTTAAAGGAGTTATAAAGGTGGAAATGAAAGATAAATACTTGTCATCATAAAAACACATGAAACAATACACTGGCGGGTCTTATAAAACAATTTCACAATTCAGAATCCAAAGCAATTAGGTAACAATTAACATTATGTCAGAGACAGAACCTCACATATCAATATTAACTTTGGACATAAACTAAATTCCCTATAAAAGATAAGTTAGTGAAATGGACCAAAAAAAAAAAAAAACCCAACCTTATGCCACATTCAATATAATCACTTAACCGATAAAGACTTTTATAGACTCAAGGTAAAATGGTGGAAAAAGATATTCCATGCAAATAGAAATCAACAGTGAGCAGGAGTAGCTATACTTATATCAGATAAAACAGACAAATTTAAACCAATAAAAAAAGACAAAGAAGGTAACAGTAAACAATAAAGGTATCAATTCAACAAGAGATGTAACAATCCTCAGTATATATACACCCAACACTAGATCACCCAAATTCATTAAAAAAATACTATTAGACTGAAGAAAGGAAATAAACAACAATACAATAATAGTGGAGGACATCAACAACCCCTTGACAGCATTAGACAGATCACAGAGGCAGAAAATCAACAAATAAACCCTTGACTTCAATTGGACACTAGAACAAATGGTCCTAATATATTATATATACAAAACATTCTACCCAACAGCTGTAGGATATATGTTCTTTTTATCAGTGTATAGAACATTTTCTAAGATAGACCTTATGTTATGCCATAAAACAAATTTTAATATTCAAATCGTATCAAGTATCTTCTCAGACCAGAGTGGAATAAAACTAGAAATCAGTAACAAGAGGAATACTCAAAACTATACAAATATATGGAAATCTAGAAACCTGCTCCTGAATGATCTTTAGTTTAATGATGAAATCAAGATGGAATTTTTAAAAATTTTTGAAATGAAAAAAACTAGTGATATAATATATCAAAACTTCTAGGACACAGGAAAAGCAGTGCTGAGAGGGAAGTTTATAGTGTTAAACAACTACATGAAAAAGATAATGAGCAAAAATTAGCAACCTAAGGACACACCTCGAGGAAATAGAAAAACAAGAACAAACCAAACCCAAACGTAGCAGAAGAAAAGAAGTAACAAGTTCTGTTCTGATCTTTGTTATTTCTATTCTTCTGCTAAGTTTGGGTTTGGTTTGTTCTTGTTTTTCTATTTCCTTGAGGTGTGTGCTTAGGTTGCTAAGTTGTAATCTTTCTACATTTTTGATGTAGGCATTTAATGCTATAAATTTCCCTCCTAGCACTATTTTTGCTGCATCTCACAGGATTTGTATGTTGTCTTTCTGTTTTCATTTGTTTCAAATTTTTTTTTAATTTCTATCTTAATTTTTTCATTGACCAGTGGTTGTTCAAGAGCATGTTGTTTAATTTCCATGTATTTTTATAGTTTCGAGCATTCCTCTTGTAACTGATTTCCAGTTTTATTCTACTGTGGTCTGAAAAGATACTTGACATTATTTCAATTATTTAAAATTTATTGAGACTTGTGTTTTGGCCTAACTTATGGTCTATGTTGGAGACTATTCCATGTGCTGATGAAAAGGACGTCCATTCTGCAGTTGTTGAGTAGAATGTTCTTTAAATGTCAGTTAGATCCATTTGGTCTAAAGGCCAAATGTTTCTTTGTTGATTTTCTACCTCGATGATCTGTTGTGAGTGGGGGTGTGAACTTCTGGTAATATTTGTTTCATGAATCTTGATGTTCCAGTGTTGGGTGCATATATATTTAGAACTTCTTGCTGAATTGTTCCTTTTATCAGTATATAGTGATCATCTATCTTTTTTTGCTGTTTTTGATTTAAAGTCTGTTTTATGTGATAGAAGTATAGCTACCCATGTTCACTTTTGGTTTATGTTTGTGTGGAATATCATTTCCCACCCCTTTACTTTCATTCTATCTTGAATCTTGAGTCATTCGTCTGCTTCAGAATCCTAGCTCTAATTTTTACTAATTTTAATTATGAGCATATTTTAACCTCTCTGTGCCTCAGTTTCCATACTTGCAAACTTAGGAATTTTGTATCATGCAATTATGTCATTTATTCTGATACAGAATAAGCACCCAATATATGTTAACTATTATTGATTATTATTGTTTGTAATTGGTCTTTTATTTGACTGCTGAAAAGGAAGTGAGTAATTAAGTCAATTGGGGGGATTATTTAAATTAAGTGTGTAGTAAACTATAAGGACTTTCTGAAATATTAGATGTGAGAAATTAGAAATTATAAGGTGGCAATAATATTTTTCGAATGTGTTGATCATATGGTGTTGATAACAATAAAGGAAAATAGTTGAAGTAAGCCTATGTCTTGGGATAGAAGTCAAAATAAATGTGTTTAATTTGTTTTACTCTGTGTTGGACAGTGTCATCAGACATTGAGGCAGTCATTTTTGATAGCTTTGTGAATACTGGACTGTAATTTGTGAAAATGTCTTTTTTAAGTTGATAGTAAGTGAATTCCCCATAATAGATAAGTTGCTTTATTCTGTTATATGAACAATATATTTTTAATTAAATTTCTTCCTTATATTAATATCTCACATTTTTATGAGTTTTAAGTTTTTATACTTAAGGAAAATCTCTATTTTATAAAAATCCCTTGATAAGAGCCTATTTTATAGGTAACTCCAGTGTCCTCTAGGTTCTAGCAGCTGCAACTGTTTTTACCTGATACTATAACTATAGGAACATAACCTTTCGTGGTCTCCTGCTAATGGTGATTTCCAAGAATGTGAACACCTCCACCCTGGCTGAATTTTCAAGTCTCCTACCACTCTTTCTTTTGACTATGCCAACTTTAAGAAGATTGTTCTATACGAAAACATTAACTCTAAACTCTCAGATCACAAAACTATACTATGTTTTCTACGACGGAAATGTTGAGGGATGGAAAATAACTATCCCTCCAACTCTGCATCACAACCCAGAATCTCATAATCTTTAATGGATACATAAAATTCTTATGGTCCTAAAAGGATTGTCTAAACACTTTAGATCTTCAGACACTTATTCATTCATTCAACAGATATTTACTTTCTGAAATGTTTCAGGGTATGTGATATTCACTGATTAAGCAATTGTAAGCAAAACACAACTACAAAACTCCCTATTGTTATAGCACCAGACATCTAGAGGTGAAAACCAATGTTTATAATATATACATTAAATAAATACCTTAAAAATATTTACTCAGTTCATTCAACACATATTTACTTGGTACCTCTTCCAGGTCCCGTTTATAAAGTTATGATTAAATAAAAATTTGCCTACCCATGTGGAACTTAAATTCTAATTAAAAAGACAATAATAAATAAATTAACAAATAAATATGTAACATTCTAGGTGACAAATTCTATGAAAAAAATAAATATGTTAAGAAAGATAGGAAATGTAATCGGTTTGTAGTTGCTAAGTTAATTTGTATTATATGAATACAAGTTTTTGTAAGTGCTATAAATGAAAAACAACATATTTTGAGGTAGAGAATCATAGGAGAATCTACTCATGGAAGACAAATCAGACTGTTTTGACCATTAACATCCAGACTATAGATCCCTGCTGACCATTGTCATTTATTGCTGTGACTGTATTTCTTAAAAATATAGAAGTTCAATATCTTTTGATACCATGGAGAATTGTGTGGGCTAAGCAAAATAAGTTGACATTTAAATGTAGCATGATTAGCTAGAGAATGTAAGTTGGAAGACTTCCACTTATCCTGTAAATATTTCTTGTCCTAGTCCTAACCTGTTATAGAATAAATTGAGGCACTTCCACTAGTTTTCCAAGTCTGCCCTCTCACATGTCTCACTATAGCTTGTCAGCCAGACTCACATTACAGTCTTCCCTTGGTCATCCTATTTCTCTTTCAAAGCTATTTACCTGGACTCAATTTCTAATCATTTCTTTGGTTTTACACTTTGATTTCTGTGAATGCAGCCATGGTTCTATTGTTAACAAATACAGGTTTCTTAATAACAATCAATGAGATTATCTGTTTGTTAATAAATCTGAGAGGATTTGAATTCTGTGGTCATAAAATGTTCAGAGTCTTATCTTTATTGGTTGAAAAAGCCAGCCTATCTTCCATCCCACCTAATTATTCTCATTTACTTAACATTATCTCCTATTCCATCTCTGGTTTGAGAGTAGCGTCTGTATTCCCCAGTTAAATTTCAAGACATACAGTCCCTGACAATTCAGAAAGATCTGTGCTCCAACTGCAATATACAAAATTCTATTTGAGTCTTCCCTGCAGTTCATCCCAATTATTAGGTTCCAAGTTTAAAGGCAGGAATAATTATGCACATAATAGGTGATAGATAAATCTTGTTTAAAGTAATCAATGGATAAGTCAAAGTGGAGAAGAAAACGTCTCCCTCCAAAATTACTGCTTCTATAGTGTGAAGTGTTATCTTTAACTTACTCCACAGTGTTAACACAGCCCCACTCAGAACAGCCCTCTCTCATTATAGCTTTTTATTTAGTGTACCTAAGTGCTTTATTAATAATACTTTAGCAATCAATTAACAGAATGTGAAGATATGCCCTTGCTTGGGAGTATAAGCTTAGCCGTCAGTTTTCCGGAAATCTAGAGACGATGTGAAAGCTGAAAGAGTATCACTACTGCATCTTGACTTTTAATCAATTGGCTTTACATTAAGCCCTACCCTGCTCTGTCTTCTCACCATGCATGGAGTCTATCTGCTTAAGCTAGAGCAGAGAAGATATTTTCTTTATCTTGTCCTGTAAAAAAGAGCATGTCTTGGCTGCGTGGGGCAAATGTGAGGATTTGGAATTCTAACTGGTGCTCAAAGGAGCGTTCAACCAATCTTCCTATATTCATATCTTCTCACTTAAGTAGTATTTAGGGCTTTCATTTGCAGAGACATTCTATTGTTCTGTGTGAAAATAAGCTTACTTTTTGTTGGATCCCTTTATGCAAGCAATTAGCATTCAACTTTATCTTCCCTGCTAAGGTGTCAATCCAAAGCAGGCTTACTAATTACCAATCCAGACAGAGGACACCTACTGCATGAAGAATAGCAAAGATCATCACTATGCCAATTATCAGACACAGGAGTTCGTATACTTATGCCCACTACATCCTGAACTAATATTTAGGTCCACCAAGCCCTCATTACCTATTTATGTGAATCCAGTGAGACAGAACACACTCACACACGAGAAGTTATGCAAAGCAGGTTTATTACTGACTCATCAGCAGCAAGGGACAGAAGTTTGTATTTATGGCAAGCTGGTTCCCCAAAGGCTAAAGAAAACTGTCCAGGGCAGATGTAGTCTTGACTCTGTGTGCCGCACTTTGCACCACAGCTGAGGGACTCTGAAAGGCAGTCCACCCCAGTTTTTACACTTCATAGACCATGTGACTCACTGCGTGAAACTTAGAAGGACATCCTGCTTCTAGGGGAGAGAGGAACAAAGCCCAGGCTGTCTTCCCTAACTCAAGATATTGCATTCTCAGCACTTTCTACAGCTGTTCTTGAGACTTACAAGCAAAAAAGGAGGGAGAACTAGGTCAGCCTGAGGCCACTTGGAGAACTGTCCTGCATTCACTTGCTCATCTGCTTTTTTTCCTTCCAACAGTTTATTGACATCTATTTTGTATAATAACCACCCATTTTATTTTCCTTTTGAATTTATACTGCTTATACTACCAACCCTCTATTTTTGTATACATTTAGAATGCATTAACTATTTTTATAGTTTTCAGCTATCACATTTGATTTTTCAGAATCATTTCAATAAGTGCTTGGAAAAAAAATCCTCTCCTGCCTTTGTCCCATACTTCCCTCTGCTGGGCCTAGGGAAACTTGGCAGAGATGCTCTTTCAGAGGTACCAGTTAGTTTGACATTATCAAACAAATAGAAATACCAAATTAGCTGCTTTTCTCTCCTTCCCCTTTCTCCTGAGAATTTCTGGCAATTCTGAATCTAGAGTAATGGACAATATTCTTCATTATCTTTCAGAGTATACAAAATACAAAACTTTTATTGTATAGGTAGATGTAAAAGTGAATATGAAGCATGAAAGTGTTCAGACCTTGTCAGTATACTTATTTCACTGTACACATGACTGCCATTGTTATAAAACATACTGCAGAACAGATAATAGTTCTGATTTATTAATTCTAAAATAAAAAGGAGATTTACAAGGTGATATCCTGTCCAAAAGTCTACAAAAAATAGATTTATTATTTATTTAAGTAAAAAATACATCCTAGCTGTTCTGAAAAGAGTTGGCAATAAAGCATATAATAAGATTTGCTGCCCATTTCCACTTGCCACATAGCATGCTAAATGAATATTCATATTTTTATAAATCCATATGTTTCTTATCTTCAAATAATTTCAGTTTTCAATTCTCCATATGATTTATTTATTTTTTCCTAAATGACATCATTTGGATATTTTAACCTGCATTAGGAATTAATTTTGTAATTGGCTTTTTATAACATTACGAGCCAATCTTTTGGGCAATAACATATATATAGTTTTCTTACATATACAATTAAATTCCAGATTATATTTTTGAGATATGAGCATACGATATTATGCTAAGAGAATTCAAAAAGTACTAGTGCTCAAAATTTTTTTATTATTATATTATGCTCAGAGTCACAGAATAATGGTTTCATTTCTGTTCTTTGTGTATTTTCTCAGTGAGTGGTACTGGGTTAGTAAAACTTATAACCTCATTTTGGTTACCCATGGCTAAAAACTATGCACATGTCAGAAAAAACATTTTTCAACATGTCAAACCTGATGAAACTGTTCAAGTAACAAAGCAAGAAATCAGCTGTGATTTTGGTTACAAGGTCTTAGTTCCAGAATCAGCTGGCTTATGAAAAACTTAAGTTATCAAATAATATTTTTATGCATATTTCTATGGCTGTTCATAATGTGAACATTGTTTAAGCATTGCTTAAAATCATTTAAAACTTAATTCACATGGCAGATATTAGGTGGTATGTTTACACTGGTAAGATTTTTAGCTGTTCAAATAATGATGATGATTCTTTTGCAGGTGTCCACACATCTTATTTAGTCCACTATTCTTGCTTAGAAGAGTGCCTCATAATCTCAACAATCGGGGATCTTTATGAATCCATCTTCCATTTCCAAATGCACAAAAGAATGAGAAATTGGACCATCTTCTTCCTAAGATATATTTTATATTTCCTTTTCTTCTTTTTTTGTCAATGCTTCATCATATTTTCTTCTATTTTCTGATAATCTTCCTTTAATTATAGTTTAGCCATCGTGTGATTTAAAAATATAGTCTGCCTTAAGTAATGAAGATATTTCTATTTCAAACCTTCTTTTGACAAATAAATATGTTTTTGATAATAGATATATATTTGTCAGCTCTACCTCTGATATTTAGTAGGCTCTGAAAGTGCAAAGGAAATAATATTTTTCCCATACTCTTGAGTATAGAGTCTTCCAGAATGCTGTTTGTAGTGTTCATGGAGGTGCCCCACTCACTTCTCTCATCAAGAGAATCTACTTGGTGTGTTATGTATACTTGGAAAATAGCCTTCAAATATCTGTTGTGTATTTGAATTCATGTGTAGGCCATACTCTCCCATGGGTGCCCACTGCCCATGACAGTGTCATGGTGTTGATAAATTGGGCTATTCTTGCTGAACGCAGGAATATCTGATGGGAAATCTTTGCTCTGGTGCTCCCCATTGTACCTAGAAAGAAATTTCACAGAGCTGCACTGTGAGTGAATTTACTCTTGGCTCTTTCCCCTTGCTTGCTTTATACATCACAGCCTGAAGATCCTCCCTGCCTACTTCTGTTCTCTCCTTTTTGTTTTTTAAAGACAATTCCCCCAATAAACATTATGCATGTGTAATATCATCTTGCTGTCTGCTTTTTGAAAGATCCAAACTGGTTCATTAGTGTTCTATGTAGTAAAACTGCAAATTATATAATTGAGGCGGGATGACATAAGTGTTTGATTCAAGAAAATTTGGCATTATGAAAACTCTGTAAAAGACTGAGGATGAGAAATAGGTACAGTGATTTAAAAAGAGGCAGAACGTGTTATGTGATTTTGGAAGAGAGGACATTTGAAATTGTCATGTTATGGATTTAGGAAATATTCATCATCTATATTAATAGATTAATTCCTTGATATTTTAATCATTTAATGAATCCTTGATTGTAAAATTCTTGTTTAAATCTTCGCCATAATCTGAGCAATGGAGCAATAACATGCAGGAAATTAACTATTCTGGCTCCTCTATTAGAGAAATCAGAGATGTACAAAATATCCATTCAGCATTTGTATAAAAACAATTACTTTTAAAAATGGCAACATTTAGAAATTGATGTGATAATACTTGTGAACTACTATGCAAGTTGCCACACTAAGTTTATGGTGTTGAAATCCAACATCAACATACCTACTCAATCTCTGGATATAAACAAATCACCTTCTTTCCCTTGCCAAAGATTCTGTAAATATTTCCAGGGATACCCAAGAGAGAATTGCACATGTAATTACAGACCAATATGTCCCCAGTGTCTGCTCTTTTCTTTTTCTCAAGCTTGAGATATCCTTCGAAGATAATTATTGCCTTCAACTGGTATGAGGATGTGTGTTAGCAAATGCCACAGTTGTCTCTCAAGACTCTCAGAAACATAATTACTGGGAGTTCTAGGGAATTACTAGCAATAGGGAATTACTGTACTCCCCGCAGAACATGTAGAAGACCCAGTATAACAGAGCTTAACTGTTTCAATCAGTGCTAAGCCACTTACTTCAACCAGGCCTTGAAATTAGACTGCGTATGTCCAGAACATTTCGATGTACAAAAAACAGATCCCGTGTTGTCAAATAAAACTGCCTGAAACAGAATATTTCCAACATATTTCCACAAGAAAAAGAATTTGTTGATACATCACAGTGTCATATTCTTTTTAGAAAATAAGGCTACTCCTTAGATGTAAATTTCTCTAGAATTATAACTATGTTTTTCTCTACTGTAGGCAAGAGTGTTCTATGGATATTTTTCAGTTCAAGAGTGTAAAGTTCAAGACTTATGTATCCTTTTGATGTCATGTCTAGTTGATCTTTCAATTATTGAGTGGAACATTGAATTGTTCAACTATTATTGCTGAATTGTGTGTTTATCCCTTTAATTATATTTTGGTTATCCAGCTTTATTCCAAAAATTCCAATGTTAATTCATCAAGATGATTCAAAACTTTAAATTATATTGTATCATTTCTCAACAGAAAACCTGTTTCTGTGAAGTCCTAAGAAAATTTTGTTAAGATATTCTCAAATTAAAATTTGTACCGGAGACTATTAAATTTATAGTGTTTATTTTTAAAAAATATACATTAAATCTGAAGGAATGTTTGTTCAGGGACATAGCAGGAAAAGGTGGCACACTCAAATTGGGTATTTGAAGAAAAGTAGAATTAAAACACTATTACAAATGTGTGGGCAGTGTTTAGCGATTTTAAGAAGGGAAATTTTAGTACCAGGTCTAGGAGGTCATTTCTACCCCAGGACTGAAGGGGCAAGGGGAGGAGGTCGTTACCAGAAATCAGAGTGTAGCTGTAGGGAGAGGGTCTTTGAAAGGAGCTGGGCCCACACAGAGGAATGTAGCCAACCTGTGACCCATCAGCAAGGGAGCTGGGGTACAAATACCCTGCTCCTCTCTCCTCCTGGTTTCCTGTTTCCTATCAGTCCTCTCATTCCTGATCTAAGTAGAAAACTGATGCAATCCCTTCCAGTTAACCTTCCAAAGTTGACAGCAAGATGGGAAAGGATTAAGAATAGATGTAGAGAGCAAAGATAAAACATCCAGCACCATATCCAAATGTTTAAAATCGCTTTTCACAAGCATCAAATCAGTATGGAGTAGTAGAAAAAGCAAAGGCTTAGGAGTCCAACCAAATTGGTTTTGACACTGGATCACCACTCTTTCTTTGTGTCCCTGGGCTTTGTTGCTTAACCCCTATAACCTCTTTAAGTTTTCTATGGCATTTAAGATAATGCATGTAGAGCACTGAGCTCAGTTAGATAGCTAATGCATACCAATGGCTCTAATTATTTCTGATTAATGAATGCAATCATAATTTAAATTGTTTTTATGTAAATTGAACCCCACATATCCCTATGCCAGTATATACACTTGTAACATTGAAAGACTATAAAGAACACGATAAAAACTAGGGCAGTGATTTTCAAACTTTAAAGTACATAAACATTATCTAAGAATCTTGTTAAAATGCACATTTGTAAGCTCTCACATATAGACTTTCATTCAGTATTTTGGGAAAAGTTCCTTAAAATTTACCTTTTTAAGAAGAACCTGAGGTGTTTCTGATGTTGGTACAGTGTAGGGGACCATTTTGATGCTCCCCCCAAAAAATGCTCTGTATGTGTAACCTATTGAAATGTATTCATTTATTAATTTGTATGAATATATACACTTATATTAGTTTCTAAATTTTAGAACTGCCTGGACCTAATATATGTATTTTCATAAATGCAATGTATCTAAACTAGAGAAAAGAATAACATATATCAAATATAATGAATCTTGAAGCACCAGATATACAATCATGTGTTGCTTAAAGATGGCAGTGCGTTCTGAGAAAACCATCGTTAGGTTATTTCCTTGTTGTGAGAACATCATAGAGTGTACTTACACAAACCTAGATGGTATGGCCTACTACACACCTAGGCTATATGATAAAGCCTATTGCTCCTAGGCTACAAACCTGTACAGCATGCTACTGTACTGAATACTGTAGGCAATTGTAACACAGTGGTAGTTGTGTATCTAAACATAAAAAGGAACGTTAAAAATATGCTATAAAAGATAAAAAATGGTACACCTGTATAGGAAACTTACCGTGAATGAAGCTTGCAGGACTGGAAGTTGTTGAGGGTGAGTCAGTGAGTGAGTGATGTATGAATTTGAAGGCCTATGACACTACATTCATATAGACTTTATAAACACTGTACACTTAGGCCACAGAAATTTATAAGAAAAATTTCTATCTTCATTAATAAATTAACCTTAGCTTGCTATAACATTTTTACTTTATAAACTTTTTACATTTTTTTTAGCTTTTTAGCTCATTTGTAATAACACTTAGCTTAAAACACAAATACGTTGCATGGCTGTACAATAATATTTTCTTCCTTTATATTCTTATTCTGCAAGCTTTTTTCTATTTTTATTTTTGTTAATTTTTTTTACATTTTAAACTTGTTTGTTAAAAACTAAAACACAAACACATACTAAGTATACACAGGATCAGAATTATCAGTATCACTGTTTTCTACCTCCACATCTTGTCCCACTGGAAGGTCTTCAGGGGCAATATCACAAATGGAGCTGTCATCTACTATGGTAACAATGCCTTCTTCTGGAATACCTCTTGAGGGACCTGCCTGAGGCTGTTTTATGTTAACTTTTATTTTTTTTATAAGTAGGAGTACACTTTAATGTAATAATAAAAAAGTGTCATATAGCAAATACTAGGTGATAGGAATTTTTCAGCTCCATTATAATGTTATGGGGCCACCATCACATATATGGTCTATTGTTGATGGAAAGGTCTTTAAGTGGTGCATGGCTGTACTTTTTTGTAAGTGCAATTTCTCTCCATTTATACACTCAAATATAATTTGAGTGAGTAATTTACTCATTTCAGGTAGCATAATTAATTTTTAATTTTCAAAATTTATGACATTTATTTATAGATGTTAGCATCTCTTATATGAAATTTATAGTTTATGTCATTATAGATGCACTTTGTTATTTGTAGCTACCTAATGCATATTTCAGTTTTTATATGACTATATGATTTGAGAACTTGAAATTTATAAAAAATTAAGGTTACTCTGTTTTTACTAATCTCTGCTTTCATAGTGGCACAAATGAGGCAATTATTAATATTTGCTAAGTCTCTGAATGAAAGAATGCCACCTAGATAACTAGCATAATAAAGAAGTAACTACCTTTCATATAAATTAACTTTTTATAATGTCATTTACCACTGAAACGTGCAAGTGTTCAATTTATAGAAAATTTTAGGATAAGATCAATAAATAATTACTTAGTCACTGTTTATAAATTTTCCTTTGTGCAAGTAAAAGCATTTCACCTGTCAGGTTGTAAGTAAAGAGGCTCAATATAAAATATTTTAAGTGTAATCTTAAATGAATCATAATAAATTAAATATTCCTTTTGAATCCTATAGAGCTTCAAAGTAAGATTCCCCTGAGAACCTGCAAATGAGTTTACTAAAGAAACAGGAATCAATTAAGAATCTAAACAGAAAATAACTTATTATAGAAATAAGCCAAACCAAATATCACTACATAAGGAAAAAAAAGGAGGAGATACTTTGAATGGAGTTTTCTGATGCAGTCAAACCACCCGCAAATATTTCTCGCCTTTCCTTTTTGAAGGACTCTGATGAGACCTGTGGATGCGAGGGTTAACAACATAGTTTTGAGTTAAGAAGAGATTGAAGAACAAGCCTCAAAAGAGCTTATTCTTTGGCAGGAAGTGCTATTGACTATATGTCATTTTCTTTACCAAACTATGTTCCCTTAGTGATGTATGATTATAGGTTTATGCCACTTTCATGGTTACTAGTTTCTGTTTGTTCCTAAATGTATTTTTCCACATTCAGCAAAATTCATTGCAGATTCTACATGTAATCTACTTGAGGAGAGATTCAAACTTTCTAATACACCATCACAAATTTGTCAAACAAAAAAAGTACGAAAACTAAGAGATGTTTGCTGTTGGTGGTCATTTTCTCTACAATTGGCATGAGGTTATCATTAATGTTGACTGGCATATTTCTCATCACAGAATACAGCCTAATACCACAGTTTGACACTGATTTCCTTAATGTAGGTGATTTTGAGGAACATAATTGTAGACTAAGAATATTTCTGAATGAAAAGATACCTAGAAAATAAAAATTGTAAGCACTGCAAATTATTAGAAATGTGTAATTGTCATAATTTCATAGAAAATTAGCCTACTTAGAGAAATGGTAGCCTTTTAATCCAATTAAAATGGATACAAAATATTCAAACATTTTAGTGTTTTCTTTAGTACATTAATTGTAATTTACTTATATTTGCTTTTATCTACTTATCCATTCACCCTGCCTTTACTGAGCACTTATGTAATACAGATGCATAACACTGAGAATATAAAAAATACAAAGAGATGGGTGCTGTGAAAACCTCATTATGAAGGCTAAAGATCGGCACTAATTACAAAATTTGACACTGTATAATATATATAAAGTATATATTTAATTCATTTTTATTTACATATGTAATCATATATAGTATAATGCACAGATCCTTTATGACTCAGTATTTGAATCTTTTACATGTGTGGGCAGTATTCAACATGAAACTCATTGTTGGTTAAAGATAAGCAGAAAATTATTGATATACCTATTTCTAGAACAACATATGTTAATTTTTTTAAAAAATGAATGAAGGATTTCAAAGCAGAGCAAGATTTGTTTACCTTTTTACAAATCTTACTTTTTCCTTTCATTAATATAAATACAGACAAAAATTTGCTTAGTCATGTCAATAGAGTTGTGAGATTATTTACGTAATTTTCTGAAACATCTCCATATCTTAAAATTACAATATTGTTTTCTAATTCTCTTGATTTCAGATAAATTACTGTTTTAAGATTTTTATGAGAACTCCCTAACATAGAATAGTATGTGGCTTTTTTTAATATATTAGAGTATATTCACCATTGTTTGACACCTAATTTTTTATTATAAGACAAATCCTAAAATTAACTTGCACAATTAATTAATATCCCTCAAATATGGAAAATAAGGACTTTTATGGAACTTATTTTCATAGAAGAAAGTTATAAGAGAGAGAGAATAGTTGTGGTCTTCAATGACAAATTTGAATAAGTAGGAATATAATTACTTTGATATAGAGAAATGACCAAGAATAGTTTAAAATGTGTTCCTCAAATCTGTGTCAAAGTGTAATGTTAAACTACTGCCTTCTAAAGAGTAGTCTACAGGTAACCCAGTATAAGAATATTAGATTACTCAATAACCAGAATACAGTTATTCATTTTAAAAGGTATCACTTTGTTTTAAGAACAAAATTTGCTACAAAGTACTTTTTGATAGCAGGATTCATGGAGTAAGGTTGAAATAGATATACTGAAAGGAAAACAAACAAACAAAAACTGAGTAGAACATGGAAATGAATATGATGGGTGGCAGATTTTAAAAAATTGCTAATACCAGAAAAAGTGCAAAGAGAGCTTGGGCATACTTTGGAGTGAAGTTATAGAGGGAACCAGAGGCTCACTTTGGGTGAGAGATGGCATTAATAAGTAGGTTACTGCCTTTTCTGGAATGCTACTCACATTAAATATTTGCCTGATTATATATGATGACTAAAATTGCAAAGAGAAAGGCCATGCTTTTTCCAAAGAATTTATAAATGACTTTATGGATGAAAAATTTTGGTTCTAAAATAGGTTTCTTACTTTGTTTCTTTCTATTTGCTAAATGTCTCTTTCATGGCTTGAAAAATTTTTTTCTTACCTTACTGCAAACATGCAATTTCATGTTATAACTCACATATAACGATATGATACTCTATTCATTCCAGTTAAAAGATAATTCGATCTTTGAAATGTAAATTAAAAATTTAAGCAATTCCCTCAATATCAAAGGATTCAAATTATGATGAGGCTATATTCAATATATTTAATTGACTGTATGTTCAATATCACTGCTTATACTCTCTCCTAGCAAAAATCTTCCATTTTTTGTCTTTCTATTCAACATGGGACTGAATATGAGATATACATTTATTCCAATAAAATTAACATTTTAATTATAACTTTTAGGTTTCTGGGATATATCTTTAAGAAGCATAGTCAGGATAAATCTTTATTATGGTTGCATATCAGTCAAATATGTCAAAGTCTTTTCCCCCTGAATAACAGAAGCATGAAAAACGTGCACATTAATTTTCTGTCCTTTAAATTTAACAAAATAAGGTTAATTGATAAAATAACCAAACAAGGAGATGCAGTAAAGAGTGGCAATAATAGAAAACCTCCTAGAGATTGTCAATTTGCCAAATGATTTGTAAATTACAAAATCTTTCATTATCAACTGTATTCGCCCTAAGTCCTGTGGCGTGCTGTTTGAAAGCGGTTGCTTTTCAGTGTTTGCCCTGTTGGTGTCATCCCTGCAATCACAGAAAAAAAAATAAAATCCTTCCATGATTAAGAACCATAAATATAATTTCCTTCAAAGAGTCGTTTTTGAAAAAAAATATTGTAAGACTTACACGTGATTATTCAAGAGGTAGCAATGATGCTGAAGGGTTACAGAGAGAGGAAGAAAGGAGAACTTGAGAATGCTAATTAAGGACTTTTCAATTTGCATATCTTGCAAATAGCTCTGCCCAAAAAGATCAGCCCAAGTTCAGCCCAAGTTATATTACTTGCAGAATGCTGATTGCCATTAGCCTGGGTCTGGCACCACTCCAATTAGTGCACAGATGGCCTGGGAAGATGGCATAAACAATTGGTCATATGAATCTAGCCACCACTGATCTCTACCAGTCAGACCAATGGTGTAATTAAGACAATGTCCCTCCTACCATGGTTTCAGCTGCTGCCTGGCAAAGCCTCTCTGATGTTTCTATTTTCACAAATTAAGAAATGTTGAAAGAAAACAAAAATTTTATTTAAATGACAATTTAAAGAGGAGGGAATATATGCTAGGATTCAAGAGTCCTGGTATTCACTTCTGGTTCAACTCTTCCTGAATTTCTCTCTCTCTCTCGCTATATATATATACACACACACACACACACATATATATATACACACACACATATATATAAACACACATACAGAGAAACACACACAGCTATTTGAAATTTCTAAGTATCAGTATCTATAAAATGAAAAACATAATATAATCGCTTTCTCCCTTAATCCTGTGAGAAGTGGTCCTATTCTTTAAAACATACAACAGTACCCTTAAAATATAAGTGTGATTTCTGTCTGGAGGAATTTTTTTCTAGTTCTATAAATAAGAAATTATCAATCATTGTGTGTTTGCTGAAATATATTTTCTAATTAAGAACAGGGAAAAATGACTTTTCAAAACACCTTGTAAGATACTTATTTACTCATGCATTCATTCATTCTTTTACTAAATAAATAGTGAGACATTTCTATTCTTCAGCCACTGTGATTGGTCCTGGGAAAAGAGATGAATAAAGACAAAGTCTGTGCCCTGGAATGTAAGTTGCAGTAGGGGAGATAGATAATAAACAAGTACAAGTACATGCTATAATGTCTAGTAGTGATAATTACTAAGAAAACAAAAAATAGTGTAAAATACTAGTGATAAGCTTAGATCATATTTGAATGGATATTCAGGAAAGACATCTTTGAGGAGAAAGAATTTGAAGTTAGTAAGGTTAAAGAACTTGCCCCAAATTATAGGAAGTCATAAAGCTGAGTAAGAAAATAAGCTCAGATATGACAAATTTATGTGACCAAAGCATTTGTAACCTGGTAATATTCTGAAATTTAAAAAACAATTTTTTTAAATAAATAAGTAAATAAATAAATAAAACAGGCCCTACTAGAACAAAATTTTAAAAAAGAAAAAAGAGAAATACAGAGACCGAGAGAGTAAGAATGCTTTGAATGCATCTAGTTCAAGACTTTTTGTGCCATTTAGGGAGACTACAGATGAACTTTGAAGGAGTTCTCTATTTCTAGTATATATTTGGGAAGACGATCAATAGCCTTCCCGGTTTGTTGTTATTTTTCTCTTCTTACTGGAGAGTGTTTTCTAATAATTCTTTGAAATAAGAGCTGAGGGTTGTAAACTATTTTATTTCCCAATTTCTGTAAAAATGTCATCATTTTGTCCTCATATTGGAGTTATATGCTTCTTTTTTTAGTTTTAGTACTCTATGTTCAAAATTATCTCCCCTCAGCCCTTCAAATACTATTTCAGTGTTTTCTTGTGTCAATAATTGATAAAGGAGATTTCATTGTAATATTTTTGTAGACAATCTTGCCTCCCTCTCCACAAACCCCCAATGCATTCCCCAGGTAATATAGCATTTTGTTTTTTTTATGATCTGAAATTGAACTATCATGTGGTGTACATGTATGTACATGTTTGTGTGTACGTGATATGTGTATGTTCATACGGATGTGTATATTTCCATATGTATTTATTATTGTTTTTCTTCTGAGCCTAAGACATACTTAGCTATTACTTACTCTAAATATCACTTTTCATCTAGTCCCTATATTGTCCCTTCTGAAACTCCTATAAGATAGATGTTGCAATTTTTAAATGTCTAGTCTATGTGGATTGGGGGAAATGTTACTCCACAATTTTGATGTTTATTTCCATGTTGAGGGAACTAAGTTTTTGAAGTGTGCCCTGAATCCTTCAGTACTTTCCCCAAGAGTGATTTACTTGATTTGTGAGTTTTGGAGAAAGAACTGGTCATCTCCCTGTGCCTTCTTTCTACTTAGCATCTAACCTAAGCCCACAGAAAACATGTTCTCTGCTACTCTTGGCCTTATCATAAGCTGTCAATAAACTTGTGTGTATAGCAAAGAGCCTACAGGAGTCAGTGTTCTCTGCAACTGGGTGATTAAGTTGCCTGTTTCTGATGCTCTCATAGCAATTGCATTTACTTTGCAACATGAAGCTCCATACCCAATCCAGGCATATTAGTGACAGAAGTGGAAATGTGTCCTTCATCCACGTTACTCTGTGTTTTATCCCTTGATTGTTTCATACTCCAGGGTAGAGAAAAGGTAAACTAATCACTGAACATCCTTAAAGATACCAATTATTTATCTCTTAACTGTCTTTAACATTTTTCATTTTTTCTCTTTTGTACTGCTTTCTGATGCAATTCCTCTACATAAATTTCATTTTCACCTCAACTTCATCTGTTATGCTAGGGAATCGTTTTATATTTTATAAATTGTTTGTATATATCTGTGTGTGTGTATATATATATATATCTTTTGCATATATAAATTATTTGCTTTTTACACACCTATTTTCTCGTGATAAGTGCAATATATGCCTACATCTCTTTATAAGTAATAATTATATTTATTTTGATGCTGTCTTCTGATACTCTATTAGCCCTATTTTTAGAATATGTATTGTTCCATTTTTGAGTTTGTCCTGTTTCTCATAGTGTTTGCTTATTCCTGAGTTCATGAGCATTTTGCTTTTGAACTGTAAAGTTGGATTGTTAGACCATCTTCTACCTTCATATATGGAGTTCCCTGACAATCCTAGGAAAGAAAACAACGTTCAGGCCCATAAGTCCAGGATATGTGTTATCCTGCTAATAAACAGAAACCCCAT
Organism: Daubentonia madagascariensis; assembly: GCA_023783475.1. Lineage (NCBI taxonomy): Eukaryota > Metazoa > Chordata > Mammalia > Primates > Daubentoniidae > Daubentonia > Daubentonia madagascariensis. The sequence goes on along the minus strand of JAKFHU010001684.1, from coordinate 12,406,403 downwards.
ATCCTTGGTGTCATACAAAGGCATGTGTTACCAGTCACCAGAAGGATTGTTCGTCTCTCATCCAAGCTCTTAGAGTTGCTATTTCCGCCTAGTGACAGATCTCCTTTCTCTTCACTTATGCTTCCCAGTACAGCAACTAAACTGACTTTTGGGCCTTTTCTGTACCCATCCTGATTCCTTGCTTCATTATTTCCATACCCAGATCCCCCATCATGTTGATCCTATCTTCCACAGAAGTAAACTGAAGCGTTTATCTTGTCTTATGTTTACAAGCACAAAATGATTAGTTATCAGTCTTTCAAGGATTACTCACGATTTCTGGATCATCAAGGTTTCTCCTCCTTGATTTTTAATGTATCCATTTCTTTATTTTTATATTTTTATTTAGTTATTCATTTCTAGGACATGATATAAAACAGAAAGACTGTAGTATATACTTAGCTCACTGTCTTAAAATCAGAAGATTTATTCAGAATCACAAAAGAATATTCACTTTGACGAAACTAAAATAAAATTTGTTCACTAGCAAAACATACTATATTTGACTTCCACAAGATGAACAAAATACATTCACCCATTCAATAGCATAATAAAATCCCCCAGAAACACAAATATTGCATATTCTCACTTATGTGTGGAAGCTAAAATAATTGATCTCATGGAGACAGAAGTAGAATGGTGGTTACCAGAGGCTGCGAAGGGTAGTGAAGAGGGGGGATAAAGAAGGGTTGGTTAATGGGTACAAAAATACAGTTAAAGAGAAGAAATAATAGCTAGTGATTGGTAGCACAATAGGGCAACTATAGTTAATAATAATTTATCATATATTTCAAAGTAACTAGAAGAATGAAATTGGAATGCTCCTAACATAAAGAAATGATAAATGCTTAAGTTGGTGAATATTCCAATTACTCTGTCTCATCAATACTCATTGTATGCTTGTATCAAAATTTCACATGTATCCCGTAAATATGTAAAACTATTTTTATGGATACCTTGTGTGTCCATAAAAGTTAAATATAAAAAATACATTCAATTCCAGTGTAATACTCTTCTACAACATTATGGCAGTGATTTATATAAAAATATAAGCACCTATATAAATTAAGTAATAGTGTCTGTCTCATATCACTGATTTATTAATTTTTAAAATGTACCAGTAAAATATGTGTCTTGGTTATATATTTAAGCATGCATTTTATTTTCAGTTGACTTAGGCAGTAATCCAAATTAATCATCTTTAAGATAAAATAAAAAATATAACTCTAGGAAACAATAATTTTTCCAAATTTATAATCTTTGAAAACTCATCCATATTTCTATTATCTACTTGATTTCCTTATGCTTTTTTTTGCTTTATTAAAGGTAAAAACTTGAAGCTATATTTTATAGAAATCCTTTTTGTTCTATGCTTCCTAGTTAGATACTGCAATTCAGAAATTGTACATAATTTCAAAGTGAGAAAAAAAGTCATTATTCTCACTAAGCAGCTAAGGTTAAAATTATTGGCAGTGGCTTCCAGTAATTGAGCCTTCTGAAAATTACCTGCTTTTCTATTTTAGAGAGCTGGGAAGCTTTCTAGCATGATGGTAGCTTTCTGGCAAAGCTTGGATTCTGGATGCCCTGACATTTATTCCCTCATCCTTCCAACAATTGTATATTCATCTAATTCCTTCTATGAAGTTTCTCTCTACCAGAAATACTTAGAGTGGTTTTTTGTTTCCTTAATCAAACCCTAAATATTATAAATGTATATAACATTTATAAGCAACATTAATATCAGCATAATGTATGATTACTAAATCCAGTGATATTAAAAAACTATAATTGCCTATTAACTTCATCAATAGTAACCTGTAACTTCTATATGATGACAAAAATTATTGAGGAAAAGTTGTCAACGGAGAAGCATAGGGTTCCACTCAGCTAAATAACACTCATTCAATGAAAAGTGACATAGAGTGCATCCAAATTTTATGTGGTCATTAATTTTAAAAGATTTCTTTAAGGCTGATATAATACTAGTCTTGTATTATAATACTGGACTTATATATTCAGAAACTTCATTCATTTGATGATTACTATAGAGCCAATTAAACTTAAAACACTTTAAAGTACATCACAATAGAATTTGAGGAATGTTTATTTTGGTAGTAACTTATGAGAAACTCCTTCAAATTAACAATTATAAATGAATATTGACAACATTTAGTCATGTTTAGAAATATGTTTAATAGTATATGCAAGATTTACTGACAATTTCAAACTTTTTCAAATGAGGATGTATGCAAAGAAATACAAGTTTAAATGGATAGAAGGAAATTCAAATACTTTTTCTTTAAAATGCTAAATAAAAGTTACCAGGAGCATCTATGCAATGCTTTTATTTTATTAAATAACATACAACTGTTAAATAAAACGTGAAACATATAATCACAGCATGTTTAAGTAAATTCAAAAGCAATTAAAATAATGACCTTTTAAAAATTATAAAACTGTATGGAACCAGACAAGACCTCATATAGCCAAAGCAACCTTAAGCAAAAAGAACAAATTGGGAGGCATCAATCTACCAGACTTCAAGCTATACTACAAGGCTATACTAACCAACACAGCATGGTACTGGCACAAGAACAGAGACATAGACTAATGGAACAGGACTGAGAACCCACACATAAAACCATCCTAATATAGCCATCTGATTTTTGATGAAGCAGACAAAAATATACACTGAGGGAAAAGAATCCCTATTCAATAAATGGTGCTGGGAAAATTGGATAGCCACATGTAGAAGACTGAAACAGTATCCTCACGTATCACCTCTCACAAAAATCAACTCATGATGGATAACAGACTTAAACCTAAGATGTGAAACCATAAGAATTCTAGAAGAAAATATTGGAAAAACTCTTATAGACATTGGCCTAGGCAAAGAATTTATGAAGAAAATAACAAAAGCAATCACAGCAACAACAAAAATAAACAAATGGGACCCGACCAAATTAAGAAGCTTCTGCACAGCCAAAGAAACTATTGCTAGAGTGAATAGACCACCTATAGAATGGAAGAAAATGTTTGCATGCTATACATCTGGCAAAGGACTAATAACTAGAATCTATATAGAACTGAGGAAAATCAGAAAGAAAAAAATCACACAACCCCATTAAAAAATGGGCAAAGGATATGAAAGGAAACTTTTCAGAAGAATGTAGACTAATGGCCAAGAAACATATGAAAAAGTGTTCAACATCTCTAATCATCAGGGAAATGCAAATCAAAACCACAATGAGATACCACTTAACTCCAGTGAGAATGGTTTTATCAAAAAATCCCAAAACAACAAATGTTGGCATGGATGTGGAGAGATAGGAACAGTCATACACTGCTAGTGGGACTCCAAATTAGTGCATCCTATATGGAAAGTAGTATGGAGGTAACTCAAAGAACTAAAGGTAAAACTACCATTTGATCCAGTAATCCCACTCCTGGGTATTTACCCAAAGGAAAAAAAGACATTCTATAATAAACACATCTGCACTTGAGTGTTTATAGCAGCACAATTCACAATTGCAAAGATGTGGAAACAACCCAAGTGCCCATCAATACACAAGTGTATTAAAAAAATGTGGTATATGTATACCATGGCATGCCACTCAACCACAAAAAACAACAGTGAACTAAGACCTCTTATGTTATCCTGTATGGAACTGGAGCCCGTTCTTCTAAGCAAAATATTGCAAGAATATAAAAATAAGCACCACATGTACTCACCATCAAGTTGATACTAATTGATCACCTGTTATACACACATATGGAAGTAACATTCTTTGGGTGTTTGGCAGGTGGGAGGGGGGATGAGGTGATGAGTAAATTCACACCTAAACAGCATTGAAATTTCACAAAAGAAATTAACTAATTCAATAAAATTTTTTCTATAAATGGATATTATAGTTATGACAAAATTTTAGGGATTGAGAAATATGAATTGAATTTAGTATTTGTATAAAGTTTTGAATATACTATATGAATTTGTGTGAATGTACTTGCACACACACACTATGAAGAGTTACAAATAATCTGTATGCATTCAAATCACTATGCTGACTTTCTTCAATAAACTTCATGACTGAGTCTCCAATAACTCAGTGAGAAATAGGCAGTTCTTGTTGCAACTCTTGTAATTGACTATTGCTATCATCAGTTTCACCTAACGGAGAAGGCTATTAAGAACAACATTAAATACATTATAGCATTTATTGACTTTTTTTAAAATTTCAAAGTATTACGGGGGTACAAATATGTTTGGTTACATGTATCACTTTTATAATGCTCGAGTCATGGTTATAAGTGTGCCCATCATCCAGATAGTGTTCATTGTACCCATTAAGTAAATTTTTGCCCATCCCAACCTCTCCCCTCCCACCTGCTTGAATTTCATTGAGTTTTACATCCCTCCGAGGACATATGTGCTTGTCAGTTAGTTTCAATTTAATACTGAGTACATGTGGCATTTTTTTTTACATTCTTTAGATACTACACTTAGGATAATGGTTCCATCCAAATTGTTGCAGAAGGCATTAAGTCATCCTTCTTCATGGCTGAGTAGTATTCCATGGTATACATATACCACATTTTGTTAATTCACTCATGAATTAATGGGCACTTGGGTTGATTCCACATCTTTGCAATTGTGAATTGTGCTGCAATAAACATTCAGGTACAGATGTCTTTTTGATAAAATGACTTCTTTTCCTTTGGTAAATACCCAGTAGTGGGATTGCTGGACCAAATGGTAGGTCGACTTTTTGTTCTCTGAGGTATCTTCATAGTGTTTCCCATAGAGTTTGTACTAATTTGAAGTCCCACAAAGAATATAGTAGTGTTCCTTTCTCTCTGCATCTACACTAGCATTTCTTATTTTTAGACATTTTAATAAAAGCCATTCTAACTGGTGTAAGGTGAACTCTCATTGTTGTTTTAATTGACATTTCCCTGATGATTAGTGATGTTAAGCATTCTTTCATATGGTTGTTGGCCATTTTTCTATCTTCTTTTGAAAACCTTCTGTTCATGTTTTTTGCCCACTTTTTGATGTGGTTGTTTGATTTATTATTGCTGATTTTCTTGAGTTCTTTGTAGATTCTGGTTATCAGCACTTTATTGGAGGTACAGCTTGTGAATATTTTCTCCCATTCTGTTGGTTGTCCATTTACTCTGTTAATTATTTCCTTAGCTGTGCAGAAGCTTTTTAATTTAATCAAGTCCCATTCATTTATTTTTGTCACTGCTATGATTGCCATTTTGATCTTTTTCATAAATCTGTTGCCTAGGTCGATGTCAAAAAGAGTTTTTCCTACATATTCTTCTAGAATTCTTATGGTTTCATACTGTACTTTTAAGTCTTTTATCCATCTTGAATTAATTTTTGTGAGTTGTGAGAGAAATTTATCCTGTTTCATTATTCTGCATGTTGCTATCTAATTTTCACAGCACCATTTATTAAATAGTGCTTTTTTTCCCCACTGTATATTGTTGCCTGCTTTGTCAAAGGTCAGTGGCTGTATGTGGATGGTTTTATATCTGAGTTCTCAGTTCTACTCCATTGGTCAATATCTCTATTTTTGTGCCAAACCATGCTTTCTGGGTTACTATAACCTTGTAGTATAGTCTGAAATCTGAAAATGTGATGCCGCTAGATTAGTTCTTTTTGCATAAGACTGCACTGGCTATTCGGGCTCTTTTCTGGTTCCAAATAAAGCATAAAATTATTTTTTATAGATCTGTGAAATATGACATTGGTATTTTGATGGGCATTGCATTGAACATGTAAATCACTTTGGGTGGTATGGACATTTTAACAATGTTAATTCTACTGATCGATGACTGTGAAATATTTTTCCATTTGCTTGTGTCATCTGTGATTTCTTTCCTCAGTGTTTCATACTTCTCTTTGCAGAGCTCTTGACCTCCTTGGTTAAGTATATTCCTAGGTATTTTATTTTATTTGTAGCTATTGTGAATTGTATTGAATCTTTGATTTGTCTCTCACCTTGACTGTTATTGATGTATAGGAATGCTACTGATTTGTGTATATTGATTTTGTATTGTGAGAGAGAGAGAGGAAGAGAGGAAGGGAGGAAGGGAGAGAGGGAGAGAGGGAGAGAAGGAGAGACAGAGGGAGGGAGAGAGGTGAATTTATCAATTCCAGGAGTCTCTTTGTGGAGTCTTTGAGATTTTCAATATATAAAATTATATCATCAGCAAAAAGCTATAGTTTGACCTCCTCTTTCCCAATTTTGATACCCTTTACTTCTTTCTCTTGCCTGATTGCTCTGGCAAGGACTTCCAGAACAGAAGTGGTGAAAGTGAGAACCTTTTTCTTGTTCCAGTTCTTAGTGGAAATGTTTTCAAGTCTTCCACATTCAGTATGATATTGGCTATGGGTTTTTCATATATGGCTTATAATGTTGAGATAAGTTCCTTGTATACCTACTTTGTTGAAGGTTTTTATCATGAATGGTCATGAATTTTGTCAAATGCTTTTGCTGCATCTATTGCAATGATCATATGGTCTTTGTTTTTGCTTCTGCTTTTGCTTTTGAATCACATTTATGGATTTACATATGTTGAACCATCCTTGAATCTCTGGAATGAAGCCTGCTTGTTCATGGTGGATTATTTTTTTGATGTGCTTTTGAATTTGGTTTGTTAGTATTTTATGGAGGATTTTTGCATCTATATTCATAAGGAATATTGGTCTATAGTTTTCTTCTTTTGTTGTGTCCTTTCCTGGCTGTGGTATCAAGGTGATACTGGCTTTGTAGAATGAGTTGGGGAGGATTCCCTCCTTTTCAATGCTGTGGAATACTTTCTGCAGTATGGATACCATGTCTTCTTTGTAGGTTGGGTAAAATTCGCCTGTGAGTCCATTCGGTCTCGGGCTTTTTTTTGTTAGAAGATTTTTTATTAGTAATTCAATCTCAATGCTCGTTCTTGGTCTGTTGAGGAGTTCTGTTTCTTCCTGATTAAGTATGCGTGGTTGTGGGTTTCCAGGAATTTGTCCATTTCCTCTACATTTTTAAGTTCATGGACATAGAAATTTTCATAGTATTCATGGAAGATATTTTTGCATTTCTGTGGTGTCATTCATAATATCTCTATTTTCAGATCTAAGCAAAGAGATAAACAGCATCATAGTAATTGCCGGGGACTTCAACACCCCACTGATGAGACTGGACAGATGATCCAAGCAGAAAATAAATAAAGAAACATTGGACTTAAATGGTACTCTGGAACAATCAGACATGTACAGAACATTTTACCAAAAACTACTGAGTATACATTCTTCTCATCAGAATATGGAACAATCTCCAAGACTTATCATATGTCAGACCATAAAACACGTCTCAACAAATTCAAAAACATACAAATTACCATGTATCTTCTCAGACGACAGTGGAATAAAACTAGAAATCGACTCCCAAAGAAACAGTCAATTCTACACAAAGTCATGGAAATTAAACAATCTGCTGTTGTACTGTTATTGTGTCAATAATGAAATAAAGATAGAAATCAAAAGATTCCTCAAATTGAACAACAATGGGGACACAAGTTATAAAAATCTATGTGATTCAGAGATTTGCCAATATGGCCAACTAGAGACAAAGCTTGTTGGATCATTCCAGCAGAAGAGTTGAGGATTGGACTGAGGAGAACAGAGAGTGATTACTGCTCAAAAGTGGAACACAGGGACAGACACCAGTGGAGTCCTAGAACACTACCAGGAGGAACTGAGCAGCTGAGAGAGAGGAGGATAGAAGGGAATAATTGGAACCAACTAATTCTAGGGAGTTCCAGAACCCAAGGAAAGTGTAAGGGGCTTTTTCTTTCTCCCCTCACTTGGGTACCACAGGCCAATAATGGGACACAGGACTCTCATCCCATGGGGGGGATGCCACAAGAGACCAGAGAGTTAACATCCTTGCATCTGGACGCCTCTTCTTCTCCACCTCCTCCACTCCTGGCATCCCAAGAAGTAATTTTGGCTCAAGCCTCTCATAGCCGCATGGCCGTATTCACCCCACAGCAAACACCAAAGCACCTTGTGCTGAGTGACTTGGCTCCCCGCAACAAGAGTGCACTCCCAGCTGAGACTGCCTCGGGCAATGGGAGCGCACTCCCAGAGCGCATTTCCAGCAGAGCCTGCCTCAGTCAGCATAATCGCTGCAGCAGTACAGAGAGGAGAGTGGTCGCATTGCTGAGACTGGGGATTGGAGAGGAGGGCAGATGCATGCCATCCCCCAAACTCGAGAGTGGTGCAGGAAGTCTGCAGCCCCTTTCCCGAACCATAGCAGCCTGTAGAGTTCTCTGTGCTGAGAGACCTGTTTTCATTGCCGGGGATGCATTTCCATCCCCAGCCAGCAGGGCGACCTCAGTCTGTGATCTTCCTGCCACAGGCATTTGGTGCGTTCATTCACCTGTTCATGGAGCATATGGTGGGGTGAGGCAGTGTGGGGAAGAGATCCAGGTTCCAGAGATGGGTAGCAAGTGAGAGCCTGTGCCCATTGGGAGGGTGTGAGGAACACAAGAGAGCAGTTATCTGTGGGTGAGCCCCACTCCCCCACCCCTGGAGAATGGCCATATTGAAATTTACTGTGCCATAGTGACTCAATTTGCATAAGTACTGGTTCCCATGGCAAATGAATGCTTCACTTGCCGCAGGCTGAATCAGAGCAGCTGCTCCCACCCCAACTCACTTTAATAGGGAATCCAGCTTGATCCAAGAGTTCCTTGACCTGCCCTATTCCCCTGGTGGGAGCATCCCCCTGACAGAGAATTCTGGGGACAGAGAGGCCCACCTGCATTGCCTTAGGGTCTAGTGGTGGAAAAGCGGTGCACAACCGGAGATCCCCCTATCTGCCAGTGACACACAGAGACACATGCCAGTGGACCAGACACGTGAACTGTGGGGAAGCTCAAGAGCCCATCTTGGGTGGAGAGGAAACACAAGTGGTCCAATTAGAGGGTAATGTGCCCTGGTTTGTGGACAGGGAAGGAAAAACCTCACTAGAGACCTCAGCAATCCCACCAGTTGGTCCCTCCCATCAGGATCAGCCCTCCAAGCTTGGAGAGATAGCCCAAAACTCTAAATCAGAGGCTCCCCATATGGCCACAGAAGCAACCTCTGAGCCACATAGAAGCTCACACACCCAGGGTTTCCCACTATAGCTTGCTCTTCTCCCCACCTCAGGGGGAACGGGGTCCAAGCAACACCTGGGAGCTACAAGGACCTTGCCAAAGCTTGGGACATTTGTATACCCCACTAGGGGGACCAGAGCCTACCACAGGCACAACAGACTTCTTTGGTAACTGGCTTCTCCACACAAACTACAATCAATGACAGTGGGAACAACTCCACAGCTAAACATATTTCCTTCCATCTTAAGCTATTAAGTAGCAAGGGATTCATACCCACAAGTACAATCCACCAGCTTGGACCTTAAGCTGGGGGATGAAACCCACTACACTCCATTGGGCAGAGGTGAAGACAACAGGTCAGAGGTAACCCAAGAGGTTCATCAAACTTTCTTAGAAACACCTAAGGCAATACAGGACCAGCACTCCTCTCTCCAGCACTGCCAGTGAATAATCCTTGGGGACTTGAAGACAGGAAGATAAACCAGCCCTAGCACCCCCAGCTCTTAACCAAGAGGCCAGATGAGAAAGAATCAATGAAAGAACTTGGGAAACATGAAAAATCAGGGTGAAAAGTCATGCCCAAAAGAAATAATTGGCTCTTCAGCAATGGATACCAGCTTAAATGAAATGGGTAAAATGACAGAGGAACAATTTCAAATATGGATTGTAAGAAAATTCAATGAAATGCAAGAGAAAATAGAAACCCAACACAAAGTTGCCACAAAGACAATGCAGTAAATGAATGTACAGTTCTCTAAAGAAAATGAAGTATTACAGAAAAAACAAACAGAAATACTGGAAATGAAAGAGGCATTCAAGAAACTATAATACACAGTGGAAAGCATTAATAGACTGTAGCACACAGAGAAGAGAATCTCAGAACTTGAAGATAACACTTATATGCTAAACAAATCAGTTGAAGAGAAAGAACACAGAAGTGAGAAACATGAACAAAGTACACAAGAAGTGTGGGATTATGTAAAGAGGCCAAACATAAGAATCAAAGGATTCCCTGATGGCAAAGAAGAAAATACACAAGGGCTGGAAAATCTATTTGAAGAAATAATAGAGGAAAATTTCCATGGCCTAGCCAGAAATCTAGATATCCAGGTACAAGAAGCACATAGAACTCCTGGGACACTCAGTGTGAAAAGGCAATTACTACGTCACGTAGTTGTTAGGCTGGCCAAAGTAAACATGAAAGAGGCACTCCCTCAAGCAGTAAGGCTAAAACAGCTGAACCTGCAAAGGAAAACCTATCAGACTAACTGCAGATTTCTCAACTGAAACCTTACAAGCCAGAAGGGACTGGGGACTCATCCTGTCTTCTAAAACAGAATAATGGCAAATATAGAATTATTTATCCTGCAAAACTAAGTTTCTTATATGATGGAGAAATAAAGGTGTTCCCAGAAGAGCAATCAGTGATGGAATTTTTGAAGACCAGACTTTCCCTGCAGGAAGTACTCAAACCTGCATTATACATCCAGCACAGTAGACACCCACCAGTGTAAAATCACCCAAAACCTAAGTCCAGAACCCTGATTCTACAATGGGTCAAGAGGTAAAACAAAACAATAAGAGTCTACCCAAAAGGATGAGTAGAAATCCACCCCAAATATCAATTCTCTCAGTATATGTGAATGGCTTGAATTGCCCACTAATGATACATAGGCTGGCTAAATGGATAAAAAAAATACAAGCCAAGTATCTGCTGTCTCCAGGAAACATATCTTACCCACAAGGACTCACTCAGATTCAAGTGAAGGGATGGAAAACAATTTTCCAGGCAAATGGAAACCAAAAGAAATCTGGGGTAGCCATTCCTATATAAGATAACATAAATTTTAAAGCAAGAAAAGTAAAGAAAGACAAAGATGGTCGCTATATAGTCATGGAGGGAAAAATCCTACAAGAAGATTTAACAATTCTAAATATTTATGCTTCAACACAGGAGCACGCAGATACATAAAGGAAACCCTGCTTGATGTGAACAACATAATAAACAGCAATTCCATAATAGCCTGGGATTTCAACACCCCACTGACAGAATGGCACAGATACTCCAAGCAGAAAATAAACAAAGAAACAATAGACTTAAACAGAATTCTAGAAAAAATGGGTATAACAAACATCTACATAACATTCCACCCAAACAACACTGATTATACGTTCTTCTTATCAGCTTATGGAACTTTCTCTAAAATTGATCATATCCTAGGCCACAAAACAGATCTCAACATATTTAAAATAATAGAAATTATACAATGTATATTCTCAGGCCACAGTGGAATAAAATTGGAAATCAGTTCCAACAGAAACACTCATCTCTACACAAAGTCATGGAAATTAAACAATGCATTGCTGAATGACTGTTGGGCCAAGGAGGAGATTCAAATGGAAATCAAAAGTTTCCTTAAACTAAATGATAATGGGGACACATGTTATCAAAATCTGTTGAATACAGCAAAAGCAGTCCAGAGAGGAAAACTCATAGTCTCAAAAGCCCACATCCAAAAGACTGAATGATCTGGAAAAGAAAGACAAACCAATCCTAAACCCAGCAGAAGAAAAGAAATAACCAAGATCAGAGCAGAACTAAACAATTAGAGAACAAAAGAACCACACACAAATGATTAATGAAACAAAAAGTTGCTTCTTTGAAAAGATAAACAAAATTGGTAGGCCTCTTGCTAGATTGACCAGAAGAAGAAAAGAAAAGAGTCTAATAAGCTAAATTAGAAATAAAAAAGTAGAGGTCACAACCAATATCATAGAAATTAAAAATATCATCTCTGAATACTATAAAAATCTCTATGCCCAAAAACATGAAAATATGGAGGAAATGGACAAATTCTTAGAAATACACAATCTCCCTAGGCTCATTAAGGAAGAAATAGAATTTCTGAACAAACCAATATCATGCACCCAAATTGAAGAAGCAGTAAAAAATATTCCAGTAAAAAAAAGGCCTGGACCAGATGGGTTCACACTTGAATTATAGCAAACCTACAAAGAAGAACTGGTACCTATACTGCAGAAATTATTCCACAATATTTAGAAGGATGGAATCCTCTTCAACTCATTCTATGATGTCATTATCACCTTGATACCAAAGCCAGGAAAGGATACAACAAAAAAAGAAAAAAACAGACCAATATATCTTATGAATATAGATGCAAAAATTCTCAATAAAATCCTAGCAAACCGAATTCAACAGCACAACAATAAAATAATTCATCATGAGCAAGTGAGCTTCATCCCAGAGATGCAGGGATGGTTCAACATATGCAAATCTATAAATGCAACATATGCAATCTATAAATGCAATTCACCATATACATAAAAGCAAGAATAAAAATCATATGATCCTCTCAATAGATCATATCTGTTCTGCATCAATAGACACAGAAAAGGCTTTTGACAAAGTTCAGCACCCTTTTATGATAAGAACTCTTAACAACATAGGCATAGATTGTTCATTCCTCAAAATTATTAAAGCCATACACAATAAACTCACAGTGAACATCATACTGAATGTGGAAAAATTGAAAGCATTCCCCCTTAAAACTGGAACCAGACAAGGTTTCCCACTATCTCCACTTCTATTCAACATAGTGCTTGAAGTTCTTGACAGAGCAATCGGACAAGGGAGGGGAATCAATGTATCCAAATGGGGGCAGAAGAGGTGAAACATTCACTCTTTGCTGATGATATGATATTATATCTAGAAAACCCCACAGATTCAACCAAGAGACTAATGGAATTGATAATTGATTTCAGAAAAGTCCCCAGATACAAAGTCAATGCAAACAAATAAGTAGCTTTCATATATTCCAACAATAGTCAAGCCAACAATCAACTCAAATATGCAATAGCTTTCACAATAGCATCAAAGAAAATTAAATATTTTAGAAACATTTAGAAACATATGAGAGAATGTTCAACATCTCTAATCATCAGGGAAATGCAAATCAAAACAACAATGAGATATCACTTAACTCCATTGAGAATGGCTTTTATCAAAAAGTCCCAAAACAACAAATGTTGGCATGGATGTGGAGAGATAGGAACACTCATACACTGGTGGGACTGCAAACTAGTGCAACCTCTGTGGAAAGTGGGATGGGGGCACCTCAAGGGACTAAAAGTAGAACTACCATTTGATCCAGCAATCCCACTACTGGGCATTTACCCAAAAGAAAAAAAGACATTCTATAAAAAAGACATTTGCACTGGAATGTTTATGGTGGCACAATTCGCAATTGCAAAGATGTGGAAACAATCCAAGTGTCCATCAATCCATGAGTGGATTAATAAAATGTGGTGTATATATACCATGGAGTACGACTCAGCCATAAAAAAATGGTTAGTTAATACCTCTTGAATTACCCTGGATGGAGCTAGAGCCCATTCTTCTATATGAACTACCACAAGAATGGAAAAACAAACACCACATGTACTCACCATTAAATTGGTACTAATTGGTCAACACTTATTTGCACCTATGGAAGTAAGATTCATCGGGGATCAGTTTGTTGGGAGTGGGGAGGAGGTGATGGGTATATTCACACCTAACAGGTGCGGTGCATGCTTTCCGGGGTATGGGCACACTTGTGGCTCTGACTCAGGTGGTGCAAAGGCAATTTATGTGACCAAAACATTTGTACTCCTGTAATATTCTGGAAAAAAAAAAAAAGTAAAAAGTAAAAAAAAAAAAAAGCAAAAAATCCCCAAAAATGAACAACAACAACAAAAAAAAACACTGAGGCAAGACAGTCCACCAGAGAAAAGATCACAATTCACTGAAGGCTCAGATGATCATTAGCATTTTTTAGCAATAAATTATTTTTTAATTAAGGTATATACGTTGTTTTTTCAACAAAATATTGTTACACATGTAATAGACTATATCATGTTAACATAACTTTTATGTGCACTGGGAAACCAAAAAATTTGTGTGACTCACTTTATTGTGATGTTCGCTTTATTTCTGTGCCCTGGAACAGAACCCTCAGTATCTCCAAGGTGTGCCTGTATTGCTGTTAGGGAAAAGGGTCATTGCTGGGGTAGTGACAACAGGACAAAAGACAAGGGGAAGGAGGAAGTTTCCTTTTACTCTTCCAAGCTTTTAGTCTCACACCCTGCCATCTACTGGCAGATATTGAAAGGCAGCCAGCTGACAAGAAATATCATTTGCAGGTTCCAATGCCAGCATGATATGTAAAGTATATAAAGATGTATTTGGATTTGGGAAACCAGACTTTAATAATTCACATAAAAATTGTAATTATACAATTTTGCCTGGAGAGATAACTGATATGAGGCTAAGAGTAACTGGAGTTGATAAAGGTAGTAATCAAAGAGAAGAATAAATTTAAGCTATGAAAATATAGTACATAGTGATAGAGTATAAAATCTAAAACTCCCAGGAACAAGGTGTTATATCAACTTCCAGTCTCCTGTAGACTTTTAATTTATTCAATGTACTAACTCCAATGAAGAGTTTAATCTCAGATTTTAATTATAGTTGTGAATTAAAAAATTGAATCTTATTAATGGAGAGTAAAATTTACACAATGGGAAAGCAACTCTATTTAATTTATGTCTATAAATTTATAAAAACAGTCAGTGCATCCAAAGAAGCAGACTACATATATGAGTGCTTGAGATTATGTGAAAAAAAAATGAAATACTCTACCGTCCATATGTAGCTGGATTCTCAGAGACAATAAAATCTTTTTATTTTCAAAAGATGCTTCCAGACAAGCCTTTGTTTGGTGGACAAACTTCCTCTATAATTCTTTTTTACTGTTCTCTGAAAAGCAACTTTTAATCTTGTAAAAGTAAGCTTACTAGACATCACAGAATTTTTTTCCTCAGGGAAAGGAATAACAGAATTTTTTCTGAATGTTAGCTACCACAATCCATCCTATGCAGAGCTTTTCACTGAGGAGATAGGCACATTTTCCTAGGGACCAGGGAGCTCAGCAATGATAATGATCGCTTTCTTTTTGTGTCAATATTATTTATGCAAATTATGTTGAATTGAGATGGTCACAACTGAAGAGTATTAACAAGAGTAAAATATTCAAAATAGGGGATATTAAAGAAGAAGATCATCTCCACTGACTTTATACACAATTCCAAGGCTTAGAGGTTTACAGGAAGAGCTAGTACCAGTTCAGCATTTGACCTATGTGGGCAATGTCCAGACATATTGTCATTAAATATGTGGTTTGAGAATACATGCTAAGCATGAAGAACTAAGAACCAAGAGGCCTTAAAACCTTGAAATTCTGTGTCCCGAGCAAGGATGAAGAGGAACAAGAGCATTTGTGGACAAGTCTGAGGTCGTAAGTGACCAGTTTTCAACAGCGAAAAATGACAGTGAGGTGAAAAGAAAGACTCCTCACTGTGTCAGAACCAAATGTATTGATAAAACTTTACTCCCTCCATTTATAAATTAGAAACAGAACTAACACTTAACATCTAAGTAAACTGAAGTATTTTGGGACAATTTTTGGTTGTGGGAATTACTAATGTCATATGGCAAGGGCTAAGTGAGTAATTGGCCACATAAAAATGGAATTATATTGTATTTCAATGTAATAAAGTATTCCATACCAGCTAGTATAATGTGTCCCTCTTGGCAGGTTCAGTATGAGAAGGTTCAGTGGAGGTAGTGACCTAGGAAATAAAGAATCCCTTCATTTTCCAGTCTGTAAGTAGATACCCAGAGGTGAAAAAACCTGGCCGTGAGTCAAATACCTCATCAGGGGCATAGATGGACTGAAAAATAAAGCTGACGTCACCTACAATCTATTCCAACATTGTCACCTAAGACACAATATATTCAGGAAAAGCATGAAGCTTAAAACTGCCATCCAGTGCCATTACTCTTCAACATCAAAAAAGAATGATAAAAGAATAACAATTTAATATTTTATGTGCATGAAGGTTACAGCATGTGTCTTATTCATTTTCTGAAATCATAAATGTTTAGTGTCTAGAAAGCCATCCATGAATGTTTGGGGAAGAAAGGAATGGAAGGGAAAAGAAAAGAAAGGACAAATTCGAGCTCAGCACTGTCAATTCAGCATCAATTGACATATCAAAATAGGTCAATAATTGAGAATTGCCCTCTGAGTTCACATGTAGCTAGAAGCATTAAGTCCTTATGCTTAATGCTCATGTGCATGCACTTTTATTCTAGAATTACCTATCATCTTTATTAAACATTGAATGCCTGAAGAAATGGTACCAAAGCCATCTATCATAAAGGAACAAGCTGATGTACTTTAACACATAAAAATTCAAATTTTCTGTACATAAAAACTTAAATACCTGGAAATAAATGTAAACTTAAAAATGGATTAAAAATATTTGTAAGAGATATGACAGATAACATGATAAAATCTTTATATATAAAGAATTTTTGCAAATCTATAGGAGACTATGGAAACAAAGGAAAACATGTACAGAGAAAGTTCCTCATGAAAAAGAGTAGATTATAATTAAATCTTTAGAACTTGTAAAGATATCTATGATATGCTTTCAAGTAAAAGAAGGAGATTATCAAACAATATGTACAGCATCCTACAAATATATGCACTAACAATAATCTTTGGAAAGATGTGCCATCACTGGGTAAGTACACGTAAGCCTGTTTAATGTCGGTATTATTATCATTTATTTCTCTTCCTCCGTTTGTCTGTCAGCAATAGGCCCTTTACTAGGAGAAATATGTAATAAAATAAAAACTTATGGAGGAAAAATGACTAGATAATGAAGGAGTTCTAGAATGTAGCCATTTATTGGTGTTGAATCAATACTTATAACTCAAATAGCTAAAATAAACACGAAGAATGAGACCTATCTGTGCGAGAAGCCTTGTGCTCTAATTGGAAGGAACAGGGACATAGTGTCAATTACAGCTGGATTCAAAATGCGTTTTCTCACAACTTAACTGTACGGATATTGGTACATTAGCTACAGCCCCTGTTACTAAGTGTCATCTAGTCTAAGCTTCAGCATTTGTCTGGGATCATGCTGGGTGTGGGCAGAGGGTGGAGGGCAAGGTATATTCAATGTTTTTGTTTTTTCTTTTGTTCTTTCACTTATTGTGTTTCCTTAAAGTTTTTTTTTTTTTTAAACTATGTTTGTTTTGGTCACTGTAGTCTATAAGATTTTTTTTTTTGGCCAGTAAATTCTATGTATATTTTCCTTAATTATTCTTTACCTGTTTTGTTGTTATCATTGTTAATTCAAAAGTCTTTCTAGATTGAAATGTAGAAACATTGCTACAAAGCACTGTCAGGTTTTTAATTTTTTTACATTTTTCATTATTATAAATAAAATTTATTTTTCTCCATGGTACCTTTTAAATAGAGAAATTATCTTCTGGCCAACGTTAAACTAATCTTAGTGATGGCAAATGTCACCTAATAAAGAGGAAAAATAATGCATATCTTTTAGGGTTATAGGATCAAATGAGATAATGCATATAGAGTACAAATCTAAGTGCCTGTTACATAACACTGCTCAGTTAACTGGAGTCATACATGAATGTCTCTGATAATTTTATAATAATCAATTTATTGACTTTGATAGTTAAGAAAATTTGCTATATTTGGTATGCAAGTCTTTGGGAGAAAATAGTAAACTTTTATTCTTTATTTGTAAAACTATACTTAAATTCTTTAAAAAGTAACAAGGCATTAATTGTCTTTTACTTGAAGAATTCTAAAGTTCTTTTGAGAGTCAGAAGCTACAATTTTATAATGATTTAAACCACCAAGTCTTTAACATGTTCTGAGATGTATTAATGACTTTATAATACTCAAAATGTGCCATCTATACTTTGCCAGTCTGTGTCGACGGAAAAGAAGCTGAATGCTGTAAAATAATTTTAAAGGGGTTTATTCTGAGCCAAATTTGAGGACCATGACCCAGAGCTACATCCAAGAAGCCTTGAGCAAGTGGACTCTCAGTGGTTGGGTTACAGTTTGGTTTTATACATTTCAGGGAGATAGGGATTACAGGTAAAGTCATAAATCAATACATGGAAGGCATACATTGGCTTGACCCAAAAAGGTGACTTATCTCGAAGTGGGGGCTCACATGTTATAGGTGGGTTTAAAGACTCCTTGACTTGTAATTGGTTAAAAAATGAAGCTTTGTCTAAAGGCTTGGAATGTTTTTAGATAAGGAAGAGACAAGTCACTGGACATATATTTGTTGTGTAAATTGAGGACCTGCAGGTTTGTCTTGCATAGCCGTAGGCCTGTTAATGAGTTACAAAAGATATCTCCAAGAAGGGAGGGGGGCATGGTGAAGCATGTCTGACCTCTCCGCTCATGGCAGACAATTTAGTTTTAGGATATCCCCTTGGCCAGAAGGGGGTCCATTCAGTCAGTCAGTGGGGGGGAAGCCTTTTATTTAATTTTAGTTCACATCTGTAACTAATGATAAACATTTATAAGTGGCTGAAATAATATCGTAGGTGCAGGAATGCACTCTTTAATAAACACCCATGTGATAAATCTTTCCAATGACCCTCTTTTTTACATTAAAATAAAAGAATCAAAGAATTAATAAATGAGTATCACTTTGGATAATAAAATTGTCTCTAATCCTAGGGCATAAGTTCTTTTAACTATATTTGGATTTTGTTACATACACATTTCACCTTACTTTACTTAACAGAATTTCTGCCAAACTTTATAACTTGAAATACACTTTTTTTGAGATTTCCTACTGTGATAGATTAGACAGCCACAAATTCTTTGCCACTCTGTTCATAGAGAAAAATGATCTTCCCCTCTTTTGAATTCAGAAAACATATAACTGCTTTGTTCAAAAGTGTGGTGAAACTGACACCATGACAATTCTAGCTACATTTTAAGAGGACTGGCAACTTCTACATTGGTCTTGGGGCCCTGATCTGCTATGTACTTGACAATATGGTGAGACCTAGAAATGACGGTGAAAGGGAGAGCTGTCCATCTGATTTCAGTCTTCCAGTCATGATCACCAAAGCCTAAATAAGTAGGAAACCACTATGGAAATAGTACTCCAGTTTATGACACATACATTAGAGGCAAACCATGCAGCCAAGCCTTCTCCAAATTCTTGACCCAAAAAATTATGAGAAAAAGTAAAATAATTGTTTAAAGCTTAAAATTTTGGCAGTAGTTTTTATAAAGCAAGAGATAACCAAAATGCTTGCAACAGCATTTTCCCGAAGAGTCATCAATAAATATTAATATTTTATGATAGTGTTATTAGAACTAATATTTCTGGAACCAAATTTCTAAGATGTGCATGATTTTAAGATAGTCTATTCTTGTTAAAAATGTATTAATAAATTAAATTTTGAAAATAAAATTGAGAACCTGGTTTTTGATATGAAAAAAATTTTTTGAGTGTTTGAAACCCTTTTTAATTCAAAATCTGAAGTACATAGATTATCATGAACATCAAGAATGCTTTATTCTCACAATAATGCAATGTAAATACTTAGATATATGAAACTAGATATAGCTAGTTTATCTAGTATAATTAGATATACCTACTCTTATACAACTGGTAAGCCAAGTCAAACATAAAAGTCATTATCAAATACATCTGTAAAACATACCAGTCCAAGTAAGATCAATACCGTAATTTCCAAACTGTTTGTTGACTATAGCTTAAGAAACTCTATTTTGACTAATTTAGGCAATTTACAAAGTTAAGTTATTTTTATTGTGTAACATTTTTTCAACAAGCAGAATCTAAACTTCAATAATGCTAATTACATACCAATAAAACCTGAAATGTTTCCAGCAGTGAACTACACAAATGCGACAAAATGTCCTGTCAAAGCATTTTGTTTGTTTTCCTCCTGATAAGGTAATTACAATTGCTGAAGGCTGATGTTTATTAACATTTACAATGCATGTACATTGACTGTTGAAAAGAAGAGTTAAAGAATATGGTCCATAGGTGACGCTACCTAAGTGTAAAAGAAGTAAGTAGGACTTGACAGATGTCTGATTACTCTGACAAGAATGGGGTGGGATAGGTTGCAGAGAAACAATGAAGGAAACACAATAGAATCATCTCAAAGGCTGCCACTATCCTGGCAAGCGAATCAATAGTCTGTGTAGTTGCATTTCACATGAATATTTATATCAAATATACATCACACTTTAAAAGCCTTGAGAAATCCAAAATATAGAAATTTTGTTTAATAGATAAAAATTATCTTTGTGTTATTTTTAAATGTATTTTCCTAATGAGTAATGAAGTAGAATTTCTTCATCATTTTTTCATTTTTATAATATTAATATCAAAATATAATTTTCACTATATTATCAGTATGACTAAGAGTCATAATCGTACAATTTCTCAATTTGGAAAAGTACCTTATTAACCACTTTCCAATGTGACATGAAACAAGAAGGGTAATTTTACTGAAGATTTTATTATTTATCTTATATTTCCTGTGGAAACTATTTAATTTGTTTGCATCACATATGATGCTAACAGAAAATTAGTAATGTAAGTTATCAGTTTGGGTCTCCTAAATATGAGCATTATTTTCAAAAAATAAATTATATGCTGAGTACTTTTGCATATGTATTTCTCCCTTCGGTTTTCTTGGTAACAGCTAAAAAACCACATTTAACCACAAATTATTCCTGGAAGCATTATATATCTATTCATATGATAAAGCAAGCTGCAGCAAAGAGATACATATTCTAATAAGGTGTTTAGATTATATTCACATTGCATACATGCAAGTGTTTGCCAAAGTAAATTAAGCCGGAAAGCTATCATTTTCTTGTTACTGATAGAGTTCATCTATATTCAGTGGCATTTCCTTTTTAACGTACATTTTACTATCAAATTTTTTCAATCTCTTTTCCTCCTTTAGACTAATCTTCTCTTACTTTCTCTCATTATAATGGTTGTAGAGTGTAAAGCATATTATATGAACCCTTACAAGAGTATAGAGTAAGATAATAAACTTCTATTTTTTGCTCCCAAATGTTAATGCCCATTTTAACACAAGCCAAGCATTGTGCTTTATTTTCTTTAAATTATCTAATATATCTTAGTCTTCCAGATGTCCAATTAAAATCTAATATCAAAGGCACGTTATTTTCAAATACTAAAAAAGATTTATAAGCATTAAAAAAAGAACCATGTGAAGTACTGTTTATATAGTATAATATAACAATTATCACATTGTTTTCAATTTACCCATTTGTGTATTACACATCTCTAACACCTGTGACCTCTCCAATGAAGAAATCATATGTTATTTACAGATGATACCACCAGAGCAAATCTCAGTATCTGTTACATGGAGAGAATTCTCCGAAATTTTTCACTAAATAAATGGGTGGGTGGGTGGAAATATTAATGGATGAATAGAATAATGTATTAACTCTCTAAAAAAGAAAATTATGATGGAAAACTAGATGCCACACATAAAATGCTTTATATCAGTACATATTGTCAGAGAAAAATAGTGTCATGATACTTAGCATAAATTTGGCCCACTTTTGTTCAGCATAAGCAAAGCTAATTATACATAGGAAGGCATCTGAAATAAGTCTGAAAGACAGTCTCAAAGTCTTTAAATTCATTGATGTCATCTCCCAAAAAGCAGCACTTAGACATGCATGTAATTATGCAAGTCAATCATTTACATGAGAAGCATAAAAGCATCCTGGAGAGGCAGAGAATTAATAAGACTCAACAATTAACTTTATTTTATCTATTCAAGCATCTTAGACATTAAAACATAAGTTATCACACTACACAATACCACTAGAAAATTGGAGCAATGGCACCAAGGAAAAGGAATCATTATTGTCTCTATTCAAAGGTATTGAAAGTAGGAGCAGAAATCAGAGTCAAATACAGTTTTAAAACACGTTGGCACATCAATGCACTTTGGCTGACTACTAAGCCCTTTTTCTACACGCCAGGTTGTGTGGCTGTCTTGTCCATGTTCATTGTATTTCCTTGCTCCTCACCACTTAACTTTCAGTGATAATGCTGGAATTCACTGCAAGTGTGACTTCTCTGGAATTACCAACAGAGCAACCATCAAATTGCTTACCTTACCAAGTTGTTTAACTTAGATCCAGGAAGAATACCTTATCCTACTTTTATGTCAAATTGAGTACCAAATTATTTTTGTTTTAACCCCATACTTCACAGATTACAGTCAGCCCCTGCCCCCAAAAAAGGGGAAAATATTTATTCATTTTTTTCATGCAGCTTCTCTCTCTCTCTCTAGAGATTGTACAGAATTCTATGAAGCTTGACTAAAAATTCATTACTTGGAAAGATTGTGAGACCCTTTATCCCCAAGACTTTTTGTTAGGTACACACTACAAAAACTACTTCCTTTGCCTCTTTCAGCTGTAAAATTCTGATGCAACTTAACTCATGGGATGCCTAATCACCAATTAACAGGCATATACATTTACTTAAGAAATATTTAATGTGCTAGACACAGAGAATACAACATTATAGAAGAAGAACAATGCCTTTTCTTCCTGAAGCTTACGTTATTGTGACAGAATGAGGGTGAGATAGACAGTTAAATCAATATCCAAAGAAAATACCAGATACTGATCAGTATTTGGAAAAGGAAGAACAAGAGCATGAAATATCTTTGAGAGAAATAATATGAATACTGTGGACCAGAAAATAGAAGATTTTTCTGCCCTATCCCTAAAGGAAGAGCTATTCCTACAGATGTTAAATTTTCAGGATAATATTGCACATGGAGAAACAGAGTCCAAATCAAAGAAGATAAAAAAAAAAAGGGCTGTTTGATTTTAGAAAAAGCCCAGCATCATTGTCAGAATTTGAGCATCACCAGCCACAGGAATGGAGAAAATATTTGTCTAAAGATAGGCAGCTAATTGAAGTTCCTGCTGAGGTGTCCTAAGGGCATCAGTGAAGGGAATAGTCTTCAGATGGCCAATGAACCTAAACAGAGTTTACAAATACAAGTACAAAAGAGGAATATTTAAGCTGAGAATGAATAACTTAAAAGAACAATCTACATATTCAGACAAAGAGAAAGGACATTTCAATAGAGAAAAGGCAATACAAAGATCCTAATTGGGAATAAATTCAGAGGGTTCCAGGAGCATGAAGAAGATCAGTGTGTCTATAGTGTGGTACTCAAGAACAAAGTGATATTAAAACACAGTAGTAACTTAGAATATATCCAGATATACCAGGGTAAAGGGCTTTTGTATTTATATTAGCATCATGGGAAGCCATTGAATGATTGTAATCATAATTGTGACATAACCTGGCATAATATTAAATAAATAATAAGATACTACATATGGAATGGATCAGAGTGGAGAAAGGGTAGAATCAGGGAGACCAGTGAGGAAGCTGCTGTGGAAGTTCAGATGAAAAATAATTAGGGCTTATATTAGGGCTTAACCCTGGGAATTTAAAGGAGGGGGGCATATTTTAGAGACAATATTACAGAACTTGCTAATTTTGTTATATATTGGGGTGGTGGGAAATAATAGAATCATGGATAACTTTTAAATACATGGCTTTTGCAACTGAGATAATTGTTTCATTTTCTGAGGCAAGGAAACCTGGAGGGAGGTATTTTGGCCATGTGTAATTTATTTGGGTATTAGGCATCATAGGTGAGGTATAAACTAGAAAGTTGGATATATATGTTTAAACTCAGTAAAAATCCGAGCTGGAAAAAGAAAAGGTCACTTCATATAAATGGCGTTGATAGTTGTAATTAAATCAATTACTAAGGGAGAGCATGTGGACAGAAAAGAGAAAAGGGCCCTTAAATGGGAGAGTATAATGTAAGGCATTACATTCTTTTTAGTTTGAAAGTATAACAAATCAACACAAACTTAATGGCTTAAAACAATACAAATGCATTATCTAAAAGTTTTGGAAGTTACAGATCTAAAATGGATCAGCAGGGCTTCTGGAGGCTGTAGGAGAGAATCCGTTTCCAGGCCTTTTGCAGCTTCCAGAGGCTGCCCACACCCCCTTAGTTCTTGACCTTCCATCATTCCTACCTCTGATGACACCATCACAACTCTTCCTCTGACTCTTACTCTCCTGTCTCCCTCTTTTTCTTATAAGGTCCCTTGTGATTACCCTGGGCTCACCTGGATAAACTAAGATAATCTCTCCATCTCAAGACCCTTAACTTAATCACATATGCAAAGTCATTTTGATATAACATGTTCACAGATTCCAGGAATTAAGAAGTGGACATCTCCGGGAGGGTATTATTTTGTCTACCACAGGCACATAGTAGAGCCTGGATTCAACTTAAAAGACTGTGATTTCAGAGCATACATACCAAAGACTTTTTGGATATCAATTACCCTTGGATATTACTGTGGAGGGAAGTACATTATTTGGAAAATAATGTACTAGGCTAGAGAAGTAAATTTATAAAAATTTTAAAATGAATGAAATATTAAAGATCACTTAATATCCTCCAATTCTTATACAGAAGAGAGAATAATTAAATGGGTTTAAGTGTCACTAATTAGTGGTAAGGCTAGGACTTAAATCCAGGTTATTTTTACATGCAGTTCCCTACACTCCCCTCTTCACAACTTAACCTGGTTTTTAATAGACATGTTGAAGACTACCATTTGCAAGACTGCTTGGGTTTCAGTTCTGGATCCATCACTTATGAGATGCATGCTCTTGGTTATCTCTCTCCATCTGCAACACTAAGATGATAATACTGCCTACCTATTACTGTACTTATCAGACAGTCTAAGTTCCTGAGGGAGTAAAGGACCAATGGCAGCGGTATCTAGTATGGGATTCATTATATGGATTAGACCTACAAAACTGTGGTGCTCCGGTGAATTTCCTGACATTACTTGCAATTTTCTTGCAGCAATGGCACCAATTTTGGCTAAGCTATGAGCAGAAATAGCATGTGCCAATTCTAAGCTGAGTAACATAAGAGCTGTCTTGCCACCTACACCACAGCTTTTCCATGGTTGTTGTGACTATAATGGTCTGGTGTTGAGAATACAAAACTGCAAGAGCCTGAAAGAGAAACCCCAGTTGTCTTTGTCAGTCTTTGCGTGAGAAAAATTTTTTGCCTTAAACCAGTGATATCTTGGTATTTTTTGTTACCACAACATAACCTATGTTGATATATTTCTAATTCAAAAATGGTCAAATATTAGCAATTTCACAAGTTGCAACTTAGCAGTAAATGCAAATGAATGTAATATATTACTAAGAAATGTTTTAAGAAGGCATTTAATATAATAAAATTCTAATTAGTGTACTATTAACTGTGAAATTGGTTGCATTTAGCTGATAATATTGTGGTTCCGCAAACATGAATTTTAAAATTATTATTTGCTTAGTTGGATACTTTTGAAAAGAAATGCAAAAAGAGGGAAGAGAAATTATACTTAAGTAAAAATAAATAGAATTGTGAATGATTACTGTATGTTATTGCAAAAATCATGCAGAAGATCCAAATTCATAGCTGCTTTTCCAGTACTTTTTTCCCCAAAAGATTTTGTTATAGAATACAAAGGGAAGAAACTAAATATTCCCAATTACAGTGTGGGAAACTCTCTTCTGCATTTTTCTCTGCCATAATATTTCATTTTCCCTCTCGCCATAATATAAAGCTAGAATTATCCTAGAGGAATTACCTATGAGGAAACATCATAGAAAATAAAAGGTTGAAAAGTGCCTTTGAAGTTATCTGGCAGAATGTCCTTGCTATTTGAAGCCTACGTTCTCAGTACAGCATTGCTACCAAGTGGCTATCCAGCATATATTTATTTCAGGGACAGGAAACTTACTAGCTATAGAGCGAAAAAAAAAAAAAAAACCTTTCCTCCCTCTGGTCAGCTGAATCTTTAGAAAATTCTCCGTTATTCAACATTTGAGTTATTTTACCCTGTGTCCATAGGTTCTGTTTCTACTCCTTGCAGATATACAGAGTAAATTAATTATTTTTCATAATTTCTGGAGACAGAAATGAAATAATATGTGTGTCTATGTCTCTCATAACACAAACTAATACCAATATATAAGCATGGCTTCCTGTAATCTAATCTAACCTTAATAAAAAGTTCCAAGCAAAATTCAACTAATCTTTTCACTTACCAGCTAATCGCAAGGGCAGATTTGTTATAATCTTCCACTCACAGAATTGTAATAGCAATTGCCTTTTAGAAAATATGAAAATATCTCTCAGTTTCTATGGGTCAGAAAAAAAAAGAAAATATAGAGCAGTCTGCCTTTTCAAATGCTATATCCACCAACTTAAACCAATATAAGAAATGAATAAATGAAAACTTAAAAAGACAGAACTGAGATAAAGAACTGTAATTAGGACAAATTCATGAATTCATTTATGCCTTTGGCTAAAATACATCCCTCCTCAAATCAGTTTGAAGCTGTTTGCACGGTAGGGTGTTTCACCTACTAATGTTTATTGGCATCCTCAATGTCAGTTATTTTTAAAAAGCTCTCTTCAAGCACTTTGAATAAATTATCTATCAAGTGCAGCAGTGCATGGCAACACCCAAGACACAATTTGCAGTCTTGCACCGGCTCTCATTATTTGGTGTAAATGAAATCCCAAATCATTAAACTTTTTAAAAAATGAAGGCACCTTGTATTAAAAATAGGAGCAACTGAAAGTCCTCCTAGGTCATTTCTTTCAGTCCATAACATGCATAGTAATGAGGCTGGAAATAGGTTCAATCCCTCATCAATTGTTTACTTTCCTTTGAAAGACAAAAGTTGTTTCTGTCAAACACATCACAGAAAAAGTTCAGGCAGGCTAGTTTCATCTATTCCCCTGGGGAGACGCCTGGAAAATTGGCCAAGAGAAAAGCCCGCACAAGCAAGAATGATAAGAAAAAACATAATCTGAACTTTACAAAGTTATATGTTATATGCCAACAAACTATGTAGGCTGCCTGCTGAATAACTGTCCGTGATTCATAATTCTATGTGTCTGAAGGTTTTTTCCCTTTTCATATATTGTAAGCTTTAAAAAAATATTAAGAAGATGGAAAGAACTTTTCCTTGATCTTGTTACACAGGCTTTATCAATTTCAGGCAAGATGGCAATACTTTCTTGACAATGAGTTTCAACAAATCTGCAGTCTCTCCTGCTGTGTTTACTATGAATTTTGATGATGCTTTATATAAGCCTCAAAGCTATTTGATGTTGCCATATTTTTAATCCGTGAACTATGATTCATAGCCCATCAAAAAACATTTGGTCACAAACCAATATGAAGTAAATGTTATCTACCATAGCTTGTTTTGTTGTTGGTTTACCATTGCAATAAATACATGTGATGATACAATGTAATATCTTTATAATGTGAATGTTGAGGAAAAGCCTTAAACACTTCCTTATAAATTAAACAACCACTGGTGTGATTTCCCTCTGCAATACCAATATGTTTTAAATACAGTTTAACCTGTGGTGTATCTGAATCTGTGGAATTACAAAAAAGAAAGAAAGAAAGTATTCTATTGGCTTTATTCAGAAAAGTCTAAATGCAATTAAATTTTTGATTAATGTGGTTATTTTCCACTATAGTTAAGTTCCATGAGTGCAGACAATTTCTTTTTTTCTTCTTCAATATATTTGCATTATTTAACGTGTTCCTGGCATAGTAGATACTCAGGAAGTCTTTTTTAAATGAAAGAATGAAGAAATGAATGCAACTGGCATATTTGAATTCTGGAGTCTTCCTGCATTCAAATGTCTCTGCCAGAGCAGAGGTAGCTTTGAAAATGTGTGTCACCAATAATCTCCAAATTTCTTTGGTGTTCTAAGTATTATGATGATAAATTTTACAGAAATATACTAGCACTTTAAGAAATTTAGAGCTAATCCAGTGTAAGCTGCTGTAGAGCGCAAACCAATTCTAGAATACTCTCTATAGTATCTGTGATTGTGGAAAGCAGCTTCCAAGATGATCCCAGGCTCCTGACATTGATGCTCCTGTGTAATATCCTTCCTTTGAACGCTCAATGGACTTAGTACTAGCTTCTAATTTGGCAAAAGTAATGGAATGTCAGTTCTGAGATTAGGTTACCAAAAGAATCTGTCTCTCTCTCTCTCTCCAACCAAGCATAGGTGTGATTTCACTCCATATTACCAATATGTTTTAGCCATAATTTAACCTGTGGTGTATTTGAATCTGTGGAATTAAACAAAAACGCCTCTCTCTCAGAGCCCTATCCTCTCTCCCTCCCTCACCTCCCTCTCTCTCTCTCTCTCTCTCTCTTTCTCTCTCTCTCTCTTTCTCATTCTCTCTCTCTGTTTCATTCTTCAGACTGGGAGAAACAAACTGCCAAGTTGTGAGCAGCCCTATGAAGAGGTTCCTGTGACGTGATTCAGCAGCCTTTGAGAATCTGAAGCCTGATTATGACCATGTGAGTTTGGTAGTGGATCGTTTAGCCCCAGTGCAGTTTTGAGATGACTGAGGCCGTGGCTGAAAGCTTAGCTGCCAATGAGACACTCAGAGTCATAGCCACGCACACTGCCCCAAGATTTCTAACCCACAGAAACCACGATATAATAAATGTCTGTTGTTCTCAGTTACTAAATATTGGGGTGATTTGTTACCTACACAGATCATCAATATACTGAGAGTGCATAATTCTCACACTCAGTGTATATATAAATCATAGACCATAATTTAACATGTCTATCAATATGGAATTTATGGATGTAGGAAACTCCCATTAAAATAATTTTTTTAATTTCTTGATTTTAAGTTGAAATTTGCCACCTTATGATTTTCGCCTATTAGTTCCTAAATTCTGGTAATAATCAGTAAATAAGATCATTTTTCTGCAACACTATAGATTATATTTTAATAAGGGAGACAGGCAGTAAGAAAATTTAAAAATGAACAGAATAATTACAGATTCTGTCATATACTAGGAGGGAAAGAACAAGGTAAAAGGCAGGGTGTAATAGAAGGCCCCGTAATTCCAAGGGAGGAATTATCTCTGAGCAGATGATGTTTGAACTGGGCTTAAAGAATAAGAATGAGCTAGTCATATGAAGAGCTGGGGAAATATCAAGTGAGGCAACCTGTGCAATAAAGATGATATCCCAGAGGTGAGAAAAAGCTTAACAATATTTAAGGAATAGAAACAAAGCAAATTAGGTTGAATCATAATGAGAAATGGAACAAATCGTTGGTTAGTGACAAAGTTGGAAATGCTGGGAAGGGCCAGGTGTTGTAGAGCCTTGATAACCAAGGAAGGGGCTCACTTTTTTTCTTTTTAAATGCAATTGTTAGCCTTTAAAGGTTTTATCAGGAGAGCATCATGACTTACTCAAAATCCTTATGCTTGGGCCATCCCAAGTCTTCTCTGTGGAAGACTGTGCCTTTGGTGTGCATTTGTTTCTCTCTAAGGTATATCAGTGCCTTGGAGTTAATGGTAACTTGGGTTATTACATAGAAATAGCTAAATTCTTTCTCTTCTTCTCTGGCTGGTAAGGAAACTTCTGTCTCTCTTTCTTGAAAGAATTTTCAGTCAAAATATCCCACTTAGAAATATCCTACATCAGAAAGAATGTGAGCTTTTCTCTCGAATCTCTTCTATTCAAGTAAGCTGTTGAAAAATTCATGACAATTTCCTAAATTTAGATCCAGGGCTGAGGAAGTACTGATGACAATCATCATAATGGCAGGAACATAAAATGAGGTATAGGTAATAGACTGAGTGCCTCAAATAACTGAGAAGTTCTGAGCCTGGCACTGGAAAATATCAGTCAACAGCAATATAGAAGAGAAGGTGTTCTACTTTTAAGTGGTATTTCTTGGACTTCTCACATCACCTTCTTAGTTTTTGACCAAACATGAGAAAAATGCAATAAGGTCAATGTATCTCAGTGCATTGGTTAATAATTGCTGTGTAACAACAAAAACAAATACATAAAATCTCAGTGGCATAAACATTAACAATTACACAGGTTGTCTGGAGCAACTGTGTTTTAGGCTATGGTTCAACTGGGCTTTGTTTCAGGCTGTGGGTCTACTCCAGGTGTCTTCTTCTGGGCCCAGACTTATGGGATAAAAGCTACTTGGGGCACCTTCTCATTGCACAGGTTGAGAGTAACAAGTAGGTTAGTGAAACAAATACTTCTTAATTAATACCTGGGTTCATAACAAGCATATGTTGTCTCTTCTACCCATGTTCCATTGGCCAAACCAAGAAACATTACAAAACTCATTATCAGTGGAGGTGAGCACTACAGTTCCCCTATGGAGAACAAAGTGGGGAACGGAGTGATTATTTTCTGGACACTAATCTAAACTACCATACTCTAGGTCACTCATTGTTATGGCACAGTATAAAAACATGGTCTTTTTATAAGAACCCTTGGATTGGATGCAGTCAACATTTTAGACTACAGCTAAACTGTAATCTGAAGGGTTTCTGGAGTTTACTCCATCAGTAAACTCTTCATTTGACCTCCTTTCTTTAAGTCTTTCTATAGCTCTTCACTCTGTCCAGTTGACAAGTATTGCCATCCAATCAGATACTGACTATGCCCAGCATAGTCATCCTGTGTCTTGGATAGTGCTGATGGCATAATTTAACACATGGATTGTTGACCTAGGTAGGGCACCTCCAACAATTTTAAAATTTAAAAAACAAGCATATGATTTACTAATTAGACTCTCTTTTTCACAGAAGCAAGAAGTGGTGTGGTCCAGTTCCTAGCAGAGCAGGGGGCTCAGCATATGCCACGAGGAGATGGTAAAAGTATTTTAGGATTGTACTAGGACAGAGTCCTCTGCTTTAAGGTTAACATATTGTTTTATCTCCCTCCAGTAATGTATTTGAGGTTTTGGTGTTGCTGCTGTTGAAATTGTTTTGTGTCAGGAGAAGGGAGAAAGTGGTAAAAGGGTAAAAGTAGTATTTTAAAAAGTAGCAGACATCTAAAATATATATGTCATTTCTGACATTAATTAGACATGTCATATACTATACATTTATGACTTTAATTTTTCCTAAAACTTCCCTCGATTTTCAGGAGAGATAATATTTGGGGACTTTTTAAATTGAATCAGAAATACTTGCTCTTGAAACCTCTATCTTTACGTCATTTCCTAGCAATGCAAACCATCTTGAAATAACTTACAGAAAAATGTACTATCGTGTGTGCCTAACTTCCTGTCTGGAAAGAAGTGAAATTCCAGTTGGAGCACTTAATATAATGCATGCATTCTGTGAGGTTTTGGTAAGCCACCATTATAAACTCTTAAGTGGCCATATATAAAGTGTATAAATATGAGACAACACCTTTAAAATTTCTATGTTAACATTATTTATCTGTTCAAATTGTTTTTGCTATGAAATACATATGTCATACTGAAAAACATATATTTGTTTCTGAATATTGTTTTGAAAAGCAATTTTAAATAAATATTTAATATATGGAGAGTAATCTACCCATGGTTTTTCATACAAATATTCATGATGAGACTTAAGAATATATCATGATTTTATTTCTCTATGATTTTCTTAACATAATTTACCTTCAACATATATAAAGTCAAGTTTTCAAATATTTTACGTGTTTTTATGGTAAGTAATCTAGCGTTTTGAAATTGTAAAAATGGATTATAAGTTTATAAGTTTAGCGAATTGCTTCACTTCTGTTTTCTAAGTTTAAAAGTTTATCTTTCTACTTTGGAAACTCTCATGCTTAAGATCAAAAGATTGTAAGTCCTGAGCTGAATCTTAGAAAACAAATTCAAACAGCGTGTTTTTACAGAAGAGGAAATGGTGGGAGGGATAAGCTAAACGACTTGCTTATGCACACACACCTCACTGTCCTCTCAGCTGAGCTGGAACAAATGGAAAGCATCCCGTCCGTTGCGCTGTGCTGCGGTCGTTCTCCGTGGATTCTTTGCCGTTCTGTATCTTCCACAACTCTGGCACCACTTTCTGCAATCATCGTAATTTTCGCTAGCAAGGAAAAGCCTCCTCATCTAGAGGAGTGACTAGAAATCCTAATTATACTATAATTATATCCTAATTATACTCCTCATCTGAGAAAGTGACTAGAAATCCTAATTATACTTTTGTCATCAGGTAGTCTCAACAGGAAGGAGTGAAAAAGACAATGTGTGAGAATCCATTCAATGTATTATTAAAAGATCTCATATATATAAAAATACATAGCTGGTCTCAAAGCTCTTGATCCTTGGCTTTTTGAGTTGTCATCAATTATGTTGTCTTGATGCCTACAACACTATAATCTCCTAGAATTCATTCTGCATTTCTGGCTGTTCCCTCAGAGTCATTTACTGCATCATCTTTTTCCTCCTTTATATGCATCCAATAGAACTCCCAAAGAATGGATTTTGTTTTCTTCTTGTGTCAGGAAATATAAACTAATATCCTAACTTCAACTCTCCTATTTCTGTGAATTACTTTCGTTACCATATGTCTAGCCTTCCATTTTTCCATGCTACTTCTGCATTTACCTTGGAAATATCCGTTATAAGTATACTGAAAAGTTGTTCTAGCTCTTTTACTCATTATTTCTCTCTCTCCCTGCCCCCACGCCCCACTACCATCACCAAATCTATGTCTGTTAATATCTGTTTTGTTATTAGGCTTGAAATTTGGTCACCTTGACTGTATTTTTCTATTGATAATTGCATCTACAAATTGCTACATTCTGACAGTTCACACAACATCTGTCCTCTCCATCCCTATGATCACTGCCTGTAGGAAGCGTGTTGCATGGCAAGAGTGACACCATCTTGAAGCAAAGTCATCGTGATGACCAATGTATGACTCCTGCATACCTGTAGCATAGATAAACCCTCACAAAAATGCTTATCTCACCTCCCCAGTGGTCACAAGTTTTGGCAAGAAAGTCTGAGACATGATAAGCTGCACATGGCTTTACCCTAAAATCTTGCTATATAAAGGATACTTTCTGGAAGGTGGGTGCAGGGATTCACCATCTCATGAGACATTGCTTCTGTTCATAAGTCCCTTGTTATTAACAAATATTTTTCTAATAAACTGGAGTTGTCAGCCTCTTTCTTTAGCCTCTCAGCCCCCTCGGCCATCAGGGGTAGGTTTTCATATACCTGTTCGTAGCGGAACACTATCTTGATTTAGAAATTCAGTAATTTGTCATTCAGTTTATTGTAATATACTGGCAAAATTTGCTTTTCTTTAGCCTTTCCTGCCTCTGGAATATCTTAATAAGCCAGTCTTTTTGAAGCATATCTGTGAACACATTACTTTCTTATCTAACAACATTACTTTGTCTTCTGTGGACTGTGCAGTGAAATCCAAACTCCCCAACATGCCTTTGAGAAGTGTTCCTTATTGGAACCTAATTCATCTTGCAAACAATTTTCCATTTTTAACCTTTTGTCTTTGCTCTATGGGTGATGCAAACTATGTCTGCTTTCACTCCACTGTATCTAAATTTACTGCTTCTGCTCATTCAAGTCTATCTGCCACAATTCTTCATTAATTTCCGTCTGCCCAATTCTTCATATGTTAATGCCAAACTAACATGACACATCTTTTAAAATGCTTTCACTTATGCACTTCATGGAGCTTCTCTGTGATTTATTGTTAATATATTTATTAAGCAATGCATTACCTATTATCTCTCATTAGGGCATATACTATTTAAGGCTTTATTCTTGGTGGATATCTAAATATATATTTTAAAATGTAGTTGTTAAATGAATGAATTAACAAAATTTTTAAACTTATAGTTAAAAATAAGAGATTCACTTCAATCTCATTTAAAATAAGATAATATTTGTGAAAGAGTTTTCTATCAAATAAAAAATGATTTATCAATATTTTACAACATTATCTTGTTCTTATAATAAAAATATGTTATTATTTTATATCAGATTATAATTTACTTCCCTATGACTTTCTGGAAAATTAAATGTACTAGAAGGTTGGACTTCCTAATTGATAAATAATTTTTTATTTCTGTCCAAATATAAAGAAAGAATAAGTGATTCAACAGAAGTTGTCCATTAGAGAAAATAAGCCCCTCCATGTTCTCATACTTATAAGCTCTAAATCTTTTTCTTACTGATAATATGGAAGCAACATGATTGCCTCTTACAAATATTTTTGGCTATAATACAACATTGTCCTATCTTTATTTTTTAAGGAGTTTTATTGAAATATAATTCACATAGCATACGATTCACTCAATTAAAATGCAATGGTGTTTAGTATTATATATACACAGATATGTGCAACCATCACAACAATCAATTTTAGAACATTTTCATCATCTCAAGAAGAAATACTGTACCCTCTAGCTATATCCAACATCTCCCGTCCTGCCCAACCACAAGCAACAACTAACCTACTCTCTGTCTCTATAGATTTGCATGTTATAGACATTTTATATGAATGCACTTCTACAATACTCATTTTTTTGTGATTGGTTTCTTTGACCTAGCATAATTGGGATATGGTCTATGCATGTATTCATGTTGCAGCATGTATCAATATTTCATATTTTTATTAACAAATAAAATCATTTATATATATGAATATATACATGTGTGTATGTATGTGTATATATGTCATACACACACACACCACATTTTATTTATCCATTTGTCATTTGATGGACACCAACTTCCACTTTGATTAGGAGTCTAGAGAAAAAGTGGTAGTGAGGACAATTATTTGTAAAATGTTTGAATATTAGCATTTTCAATAATGTTTCATTTACTTTCAAATTTTCTGTGTGTGCCTTAATAGGCTTTGAGACCAGGACAAGAAGAAGAAAACAGATATGCCAGTTTTACCTTCAATTGCTGATAGTTATTGGAATAATTGTACATGGTGAAAGAGAGGTAGAAGATGAATAAATATGATGTTTCTGAAAAGTGGAGAAACAGCAGAGATATTCAGTGTAAAGAGGCACTAATTATCCATGTACTATTCTCTCCACATTTTACAAATAAGACAGTTGTCAGTAGCCCAACACTTTTTTTTTAAAGTTCCTTTCTAGCTAGATAAGAGTAACAAGTAAATATCAATAAAGCAATCTCTCTATTAAAGGATTGC
Source organism: Daubentonia madagascariensis (assembly GCA_023783475.1). Taxonomy (NCBI): domain Eukaryota; kingdom Metazoa; phylum Chordata; class Mammalia; order Primates; family Daubentoniidae; genus Daubentonia; species Daubentonia madagascariensis. The sequence goes on along the minus strand of JAKFHU010001684.1, from coordinate 12,371,060 downwards.
ATTGATTCTTACTATTAGGCTGAGCCATATGAAGTTGCACTTTTTGTGGGTGAAAAATATTGTCTAATATGGTTAAACCTACTAGAAATATCTGGAATGCATTGGTAGGAGGGAATTTTTTCTTTATTTACTTTTCTAAATGTGATGGGTTGATATCAAAATAAAGAAGGTGTGTTAATACTACTGTTATAATAAATAAATACCATGTCAGACCACATTAGAAATATTTAAAGAGTCTTTTTCTTCATACTTTTTTCTGGGAGAATTTATAGCCAAAACTCTTTTTAAGTAAGAATTCAAACTTCATAGCACTAAAGTCTGTTCATTTCTCTGAAAGCCTCGATTGCATAGATCAAAATTGGTTTATTTATAGGCTGGCTATTAACTTATGACTTGGCATAAAAAAAAAGTTGGGTAAAGAGATTCAGTAACAAGAATTTGAAATAAAAAGAAAAAAAGTGATGGGGGAGAACAAGTGAGGAGATAGTAGTCCATACCTAGATCAACTGCTGTTTCTCTGTTATATAAAGCCTATGTCACCATCTTCCGGATTCCCATAAAATGCTAATGTATCCAGGAAAGTAAATCACTTTTCTTGACTGACTTATCTTTAGATATATTCCAAAGTAGCTTCACCATAAGATGGCTTACAAAGTAGGAGAAAAATCTCACCCATTTTAATACTTGGTCAAACCTAAAGACAAAGAAAAACAATCTATGCTTTCAGGCACGCTTGTCATGGGCAGTTGAATTCGCTTACTCTTATTTAGATGTTTATGAAAATAATAAAATAGTTTTCTGTAGAAAGAAGCCATACACAGAAAGGTTGTATTTTCATCATTTATTCCCTCTCTGTGTACAACATTTTAAAAAGTAATAGTATTAGTACACTAATACAGATGTCATAATTGAAGGAAATACTATAAAATGTGATGATTAAAAAACTATTAGTACTTTATTTTATCAAATGAAGACATAATGATAACATGCATTAAATAAAGTAATTAAGAGTTTTCATATTTAATATGTAAATTGACAGTAGAATATGCACCTACTATGAGATAAACATCCTGAGGGAAGAATACTCTTTGAGATATATCAGACACACTACTCAATATGATGAAATGAAGTAGATAATAGATATACATACATTATAGGTATTGCCATTTTTTTTCTGATAAGAATGCACAGACAAAACAGGTTCCAGACCACTCATATAATGGTCTTGGTGCATATCCTACATTACCAAAAAAAAGTGATTAAAAAAAAAGACTGTTCTACTTGTAAAGATAACAACAGTCTGAAATGATAGACAAAAAGATTTATTGTTACTGTTTGTCAAATACAAAAAATCTTCAATAATTTTTTTGTGTTTAGGGGATCTTTGTGTGTTTGTGTGTGTTCATGTGTGTGTGTGTTTAATAACTATAAAATGCCAGATAGTGATATAATAGCAGTTGATGTGGGAAAAGAAAAAAAAAGGACATAAACTGTTACTGATTTAGAAACAAGTATCATTCTTAATGTTCTGTATCAGCACATAGATTTTCTGGATAATTTATAGCCAAAAGTATTACATTGTAAAGTTATTGGTGCTTTTCAACTTAGTGTGCCTTAGTGCTTATTTTATAAACATGAAATAAGAAAATAAAATACCCGCTTTTTACCATATTTTCCTGTTCAGAGTGTGCATTAGTTCATTACATAAAAATCAAGCCACATATATTTGCAAAGTTTATCATTAGAAAATTGAGTCACCTATATTTTTATTTTTTTATTTTACTTTTTATTTTAGAATATTATGGGGGTACACACATTTTAGTTTCATAATTTGCTTTTGTACATTTTGAGTAAACATTATAAGTGTACCCTTCACCCAGTTACTGTGCACTGTACTGTTTAGGTGTGAATTTACCCATGCCCTCCTCCCCCCTCCCACCTACTTCATTGCACTTGAGTTTTACTTCCATATGTGCAGGTAAGTGTTTATTGATTAGTTCCAAGTTAGTATTGATTACGTGTGGTGTTATTTTTCATTCTTGCGATACTTCACTAGGAAGACACGTTCTCCAGTTCCATCCAAGTTGTTACAGAAGATACTAGATCACCATTTTTTTATGGCTGAGTAGTGCTCCATGGAATACATATACCACATTTTATTAATCCATTCATGTATTGGTGGGCACTTGGGTTGTTTCCACATCTTTGCAATTGTGAATTGTGAATTGTGCAGCTGTAAACATTTGAATGCAAATGTCCTTTATATAAAATGTCTTTTTTTCTTTTAGGTAAATACCTAGTAGTGGGATTTGTAGATCAAATGGCAGGTCTACTTTTAGTTATTTGAGGTTCTCCGTAATACATTCTATAGAGGTTGTACTAGTTTGCAGTCCCACCAAGAATATATAAGCGTACCTTTCTTTCTAACATCTGTTGTTTTGGGACTTTTTGATAAAAGCCCTTCTCACTGGAGTTAGGTGATATCTCATTGTGGTTTTGATTTGTATTTCCTTGATGATTAGAGATGTTGAGCTTTTTTCATATGCTTATGGGCCATTAATCTACCTTTTTCTGAAAAGCTTCTGTTCATTTCTTTTGCCCACTTTTTAATGGGGTTGTTTGATTTTTTTCTTGCTCATTTGCTTGAGTTCTTTGTAGATTTTTGTTATCAGCCCATTATCAGATGTATAGCATGTGAATATTTTCTCCCATTCTATAGGTTGTCTATTCACTCTGTTGATTGTTTCCTTGGCTGTGCAGAGGCTTTTAATTTGATCAAGTCCTATTTTTAAATTTTTTTTGCTGCTGTGATTGCTTTCGGGGTCTTCTTCATAAATTCTTTGCCTAGGCTGATGTCTATAAGAGTTTTTCCAACATTTTCTTCTAGAATTCTTATGGTTTCATGACTTAGGTTTAAGTTTGTTACCCATCGCAAATTAATTTTTGTGAGTGGTAAGAGATGCAGATACTTTTCAGTCTTCTACATGTGGCTATCCAATAGTCCCAGCACCATTTACTGAATAGGGATTCTTTACCCCAGTGTATGTTTTTGTCTACTTTGTCAAAGATCAAGTGGAAATATGAGGATGGATTCATATCTGGGTTCTCTGTTCTGATCCAAAGATCCATGTGTCTGTTCTTGTGCCAGTACCATGCTTTTTTGGTTACTATAGCCTTGTAGTATAGCTTGAAGTCTGGTAAAGTGATACCTCCTGATTTGTTCTTGTTACATAAGGTTGCATTAGATATTCCGGGTCTGTTCTGGTTCCATAGGAAGCATAGAACTATTTTTTCTAGCTCTGCAAAAAATAACGTTGGTATTTTAATGGGAAATGCATTTAATATGTAAATCACTTTGGGGGTATAGACATTTTAACAGTGTTGATTCTGCCAATCCATAAGCATGATGTGTTTTTCCATTCATTTACAGCCTCTGCAATTTCTTTCCTCAGTACTTTGTAGTTCACCCTATAGAGGTCTTTCACCTCCTTAGTTAAATATATTCCTAGGTATTTTATTTTCTCTGTTGCTATTGTGAATGATACTGCTTCTTTGATTTGATTCTCAGCTTGACTATTATTGGTGTAAATTAAAGTTACTACTTTGTGTACACTGATTTTGTAGCCTGAGACTTTGCTGAATTTCTTTATCAATTCCAAGAGTCTCTTGGTTGAGTCTTTGGGGTTTTCTAAATATAAGATCATATCATCAGCAAAGAGCAATAGTTTGACCTCTTCTTTCCCCATTTGGATACACTTGATTTCCTTCACTTTTCTGAATGCTCTAGCTAGGACTTCCAGTACCATGTTGAATAGAAGTGGTGACAGTGGGCAACCTTGTCTAGTTCCAGTTCTAAGTGGAATGCTTTCAATTTTTCCCCATTCAGTATGATATTGGCTGTGGGTTTGTCATATATGGTTTTAATAATATTGAGGTATATCCCATCTATGCCTATTTTGTCAAGAGTTCTTAACATAAAAGGGTGCTGAATTTTTTCAAATGCTTTTTCTGTGTCTATTGAGAGGATCATATGGTCTTTTTTTTTTGCTTCTATTTATGTGGTGAATTACATTTATAGATTTGCATATGTTAAGCCTTCCTTGCATCTCTGGGATGAAGTCCACTTGGTCGTGGTGAATTTTTTTTATCATGTCCAGTTGAATTTAGTTTGCTGAGATTTTATTGAGAATTTCTGCACATATATTCATTGGGGATATTGGTCTGTAGTTTTCCTTTTTTGTTGTGTCCTTTCCTAGCTTTGATATCAAGGTGATTTGGGCTTTGTAGAATGAGTTGGGGAGGATTCCTTCCTTCCCAGGGTTATGGAATAATTTCTGCAGTGTAGATATCAGTTCTTCTTTGTAGTTTTGGTAAAATTCGGGTGTGAAACCATATGGTCCAGGACTTTTTTTTGTGGGAGGATTTTTTATTGCTGTTTCAATTTTGGTGCTTGATTTGGTTATTTCAGGAGTTCTGTTTCTTCCTGATTGAGCCTAGAGAGGTTGTGTGTTTCCAAGAATTTGTCCATTTTCTCCACATTTTCAAGTTTATGAGCATAGAGATTTTTATAGTGCTTAAAGATGATGTTTTGTATTTCCATGATATCAGTTGTAATTTCTCCTTTCTCATTTCTGATTGAGCTTATTCAGGTACTTTCTTTTCTGCTTCTGGTTAACCTAGCAAGAGGTCTGTCAATTTTGTTTATCCTTTCAAAGAACCAATTTTTTGCTTCATTAATCTTCCATATGGTTCTTTTGTTCTCAAATTCATTTAGTTCTGCTCTGAACTTGGTTATTTCCTTTCTTCTGCTGGGTGTAGGATTAGTTTGTCTTTCTCTTCCAGTTCCTTGAGATCATTCATTAGATTGCTAATTTGTGATCTTTCAGTCTTCTGGATGTGGGCTTTTAACACTATCAGTTTTCCACTCAGGACTGCTTTTGCTGTATACCACAGATTTTGATAAATTGTGTCCCCTTCATCATTTAGTTTGAAGAATCTTTTGATTTCCATCTTTATCTCCTCCTTGATACAACTATAATTAAGCAATAGCTGTTTAGTTTCCATGACTTTTTGTAGAGATGACTGTTTCTGTTGGAATTGATTTCTAATTTTATTCCACTGTGGTCTGAAAAGATACATGTATAATTTCTATTTTTAAAATTTGTTTTTTGGCCTAGGATGTGATCAATTTTAGAGAAAGTTCCATGTGCTAATGAGAAGAACATATATTCAGTATTTTTTGGTTAGAATGTTCAATAAATGTCTGTTAGGTCAATTTATTCCAGAGTTCTGTTTAAGACCATTGTTTCTTTGCTTATTTTCAGTTGGAGAATCTTTCCAGTTCTGTTAGTGGGGTATTGAAGTCCCCAGCTATTATGGTATTGCTGTTCATCATTTTTTTTAGATCAAGTAGAATTTGCCTTATGTATCTGGATGCTCCTCTGTTAAGTGCATAAATATTTAGGATTGTTCAGTGTTCTTGTTGAATTGTTCCCTTCACCATTATATAGCTACCACCTTTTTCTTTCTTTCCTTTTGTTGATTTGAAGTCTATGTTATCTGAAATGAGAATGGCTACACCAGCTTTCTTTTGGTTTCCATTTGCATGGAATTTTGTTTTCCATCCCTTCACCTTGAGTCTGAATGAGTCCTTGTGGGTTAGATGCATTTCCTGGAGACAGGAGATACTTGGCTTGTGTTTTTTTATCCATTCAGCCAGCCTATGTCTCTTCATTGGGAAGTTCAAGCCATTCATATTTATCGAAAAAATTAATATGTGAGGTTGATTTCTGTTCATTCTGTTGGGTAGACTCTTATTGCTTTGTTTTACCTCTTGAGCCATTGTGGTATTTGGATTCTAAACTTTAGCTTTTGGATGATTTTACACTGGTGGGTGTCTATCATGCTGATCACTGTATAATGCAGTTCTGAGTACTTCCTGCAGGGCATGTCTGGTCTTTGCAAATTCCCTCAGCAATTGCTTGTCTGGGAAAGTCTTTATTTCTCCCTCATATAAGAAACTTAGTTTCACAGGACACAAAATTCTATGCTGGCCATTATTCTGTTTTAGAAGACTGAGGATGGGTCCCCAGTCCTCTGGCTTGTAGGGTTTCAGTTGAGAAGTCTGCAGTTAGTCTGATAGGTTTCCCTTTTATGTTACCTGCTATTTTCACCCTACTGTTCATAGGAGTGCCTCTTTCATGTTTACTTTGGCCAGCCTAATGACTATGTGACGTGGTGCTTGCCTTTTCACAGTGAATCTCTCAGGAGTCCTGTGTGCTTCTTATACCTGGATATCTAGATTTCTAGCTGGACCGGGGAAATTTTCCTCAATTATTCCCTCAAATAAATTATCCAACCCTTGTGTATTTTCTTCTTTACCCTCAGGGATGTCTATTATTCTTATGTTTGGCCTCTTTACATAATCCCACATTTCTTGTAGGCTTTTTGGTTCCTTTTATTTCTCTTCTTTCTCTTTGGCTGATTTGTTTAGCTCATAGGTGTTATCATCAAGCTCTGAGATTCTTTCTTCTGCCTAATCCAGCCTATTCTTATGGCTTTCCACTGTGTTTTGTAATTCCTTGAATGAGTTTTTCATTTTGAGAATTTCTGTTTGGTTTTTCTTTAATACTTTGATTTTTTTTGAGAATTTTTCATTCATTTCTTACATTGTTGTTGTGGCTTCTTTGTGTTGGGTTTCTATTTTCTCTTGTATTTCATTGAGCTTTCTTACAATCTGTATTTGAAATTCTTCATCTGTCATTTTGACCATTTCATTTAGGTTGATATCCATTGGTGAGGAGTTATTGATTTCTTTTGGGGGTGTCCTTTCACTCTGATTTGTCATGTTTCCAGAGTTCTTTCACTGATTCCTTCTCATCTGACCTCTTAATTGAGAGCTGGGTGTTCTAGAGCTGGCCTATGACCCTGTTTCTGAGTCCCCAAAGATCGATCCCTAATCATGCTGGGGAGAGTAGTGCTGGTCCTGAGTCACCTTTAGGGTGTTTTAGCAGGTTTGATGAACCTCTGGGTTTACCTCTGACCTTTTGTCTTCACCTCTTCCCAATTGAGTGTAGGGATTTTGGTCCCCCACCTTAATCTCTTAGTTGGTGGACTATACCAGTTGGAAGGAATCTGCCACTCCCTAATTGCTTGAGGTGGAAGGTCCTATATTTAGCTATGGGATTGTTCCTGCTGTTGTTGATTGTAGTTTGCATGGAGGAGCCAGCTGACGAGGTAATCTTTTGTGCCCATGGTAGGCTCTGGTCCCCCAGGTGAGGAACACCAATGCCCTAAGCTTTAGGAGGAGCCCTGTAGCTCTCAGGGGGTTGCTTGGTCCCTATTCCCCCAAGATGCGGGGAAGAGCAAGATAGATTGTGGCTGGAATGTGAGAGCCTGAGTAAGGGGCTTTTCTAAGCCTAAGTGGGTCTCAGAGTTTGCTTATCTGGCTGCTATAGGGACCCACTGCTGTGGAGTTCAGGGCTATCACTCCAAGCCTGGATAGCTGCTCCTGATGGGAAGGGCCTAATCGTGAGAGAATGCTAAGACCCCTAACCATACTTTTTCTGTCCCTGTCTACTAGCCCAGTTTCTCCATGGGTGGGGCATGCACCCTCCATGTTTGTTCCCTGGAACAGCACTATCCCCTCTGATCAGTCTATGTGTGTTCCATCTCTGCCCAAGATTGGCTCTCAAGCTACCCCACAGTTCTTGTGTCTGATCTACTGGTGTGCATCTCTGTGTGATGCTGGCTGGTAGGGGGATCTCCAACTGTGCATCCCTTTTCCACTACTAGACCCCAACGCAAGGGGTATAGGCCTCTCTATCTGCAGAGGTCTCCACCAGGGGCATGCTCCCGGGGGAGTAGTTGTGGCTTAGGAGTCTCTTGGATCAAGTTGCACTCCCTATTGAAGTGAGTGGTGGGAGGGGCTGCTGTGGTTCAGCCTGCACACCTGAGGCATTCAGTTGCCATGAGAATCAGGGGCTATGCTAATTCAGTCCTAGTTCCTCAACTTTTTCCAGTATGGAGATTCTTCCAGGGGGGATGGGGCACACTCACAGCCCCCTGCTCCTCTGTTCTCCTCCACAGCCTCCCCTTGGGTATGGCCATGAGGGCTCTCTTGCCACCCAAGACTGGAACCCTTACCTCTCCCCCATGTCTCTCCACCCCACTCTTGTGACCACAAGGCACCAGGTTTGGCCCACTTGTCTGAGACCCCAGTGGGTGAATGCACCAAACACCTGTGGGCAAGAAGATCCCAAACTGTGGCTGTCCTGCCAGCTCAGGTAGGAATGCACCACTGGTGCTGAAAAGCAGACCTCTCAGCACACAGCACTGTAGTGGCCACTGTGGTGTGGGGAGGGGCTGCGGTCTCCCTGCGTGGCTCTTGTGTCCAGGAGGCACCAGGTCCTACTCACCTGTCCCAGCTGCTGCCTCTGTGGCTTTGCTCTCTGAGGTGAGTTCCGCTGGGAACATGCTCTTGTTGAGGACAGACAAGTCTCTCAGCCTGCAGAGCACTTTCATGGTTGCTATGAGGAAGGAGGGGCTGTGACTACAAGCTGGCTTGAGTCAAAATTACTTTCTGGGATGCCAGAAATGGTGGAGGTGCAGAGAATGCCAGCTCTCTGGTCCCGCATGGGGTCGCCAGACTCCTCCACTGTCTCTTCCCATGGTCCGCATCCTAGCAGTAATTCTTCTCCACTCCCCTCAGCCCATCCTCCACTCCTGTGCTGGGACAGTCCAACAAGCTGTGTCTCTAGTTGGGCATCTTGGGTAGGTCTCTATATTTTTAAATATTTATTTGTTTTTTATTAAAGAGACATACCCATTAAATATAATCAATAAAATACTGTTGTATAAGTGAAATAAAAAATTTCAAACCCAAATTTTCAAAGCATGTAACCCTGGAGAAAAAAAAAAGCCAAAGGTGAATAATGATCAATGTAGTATCAAAGGAAAGTTACATGCATAACTTTTTTCCATGTATCCTAAAATAATTTTAAAGCATCACCGTGAAAGATGTAGTGTTTGATGATGCTGCAAGAAGCAAATACTGAGTATAATTTCCCAGCTATTGAGACAATCTATTGTGTGTACACTAATCTATGAAATTTCATAATGAGTTTGCATTTTTGTTAACTTCCTGTGTATTTTTTATTTTTATGTAATGCATCCAGCCATAGAAAACTACAGCTGATGAAAGGAATGCTGGTGTGATGGCAATGCCTGAGCACATATTGACTTTTTAAGAGATGAAAATGTACATCATGAAAATAGTAAAATTTTATTCCAATTTCTTCTGAAGGAAATTCTTTCAGAGATGTTTTAAAAAATCATGCCAGCTTCTTTTCCTGAAATGAACTGAAAAATTGAAAACATCAATAGAGGGCACTAACAGGCTGTTCTGGAAAGCCTTTCATTTCGTTCCTTGTGACAATGAAACCTAGCTGGGAAGGCAGTGTTTTTTAGCTGCATATAGCTGCAGCCATGGTATTGAGGGGGGAAAAAAAGCAAGCATCTACCTTGTCCTTGAGCAGAAAAATAAATTTACAAACATAACTCATTAAAATGTGATTTGATTTTCCTATATTAGGCATTATCTCTAACTCTATATATTCTCTAACATACTTGATTTTTCCTTATCTGCCTTTTTCAAACGAAATGTTTTGAGTTTTAGACCTCTTTGCAGTTAACTAAACTCAACCCAAGAGAATATTTAGTCATACAGTCAACTCCGGTTAATCTATGTTGATGGAATTATATAGGGATATTCCCAAAAAAAGAATTATCTACAAATAATAATTTTTCTTGACATCTTTCCTTTATATTTTGCTTTTGAAGTGATTTTTAATAGTCAAATATGATGATAGAAAAAATTCTATGGTAATGTTGAAACTTTAAAACAAACAGTTAGTAAAGCTGATACCAAAAAAAGTTGTTTAAACATTTGGAATGAAAAACATGACCAAGCTAACAAGTAGACACTGTTCTACAGGTTGTGATTTCAGAAACTGCAGGAAAATCTCACTTTTTCTTAAGAAAATCAACCATCAATCAACTCATTCATATCCTCCATTCCATAAACATAGATTTTTCCTGTTATCTGAACACCTTATATTTTAGAATCAAATATTAATGGAAGAAGAAGCAGTGAGCTTTATCATTTACTTTTACCAGTCTCTGCATAAGTTTATTCTATTTCTTCTAAAGAGGAGTTGTCTGTGTTAAATAAAGAAGAATGTATATTAGAATCTTAAGTGCCTTATGGCAAAAGGGGTGAGGGTACAAAAGAAACACAATTCATGAAGAAAAATTCTGGTTCCAAAGAAGGCATGGTTTTGAAAAAAACCTTTTAATATTGGTTACTTTTGCTTAAAGCAGATCTTAGATACAAGGAACAGAAGTGAAATGTTTTATAGCAGATATTTAAATTAGATAACCCTTAACATTCATTAAACAGAAATATAGTATCTGCATAGGAAGCAGTCACAGTAAAATCTGGGGCTACAATAATAAAGAAGACATAGTTCACAGCGACAAGGAGCTCAGATTTTATTTATGGACACAGACTTTCAAACAAATAACAATAATCAGGTTACATGTGTTAAATATAATGAAGCACAAAGGAGAAAGTGATTAATTCTTCCTGGGAGCACTAAGGGATCTTTACAGAGAAAGTTATATTTGAAATTAGAGATTGAAGGACATGAAAGAGAACAGCATACAAAACATTGAGATTCACACTCAGAATGGAAGAAAGAATTGTCATGCATGCATGCATGCATGGTAGGACATGATGGGTTTAGACAATAACAAGACTTTCAATTTTTAAGAAACAGATAATTCGTTTGGGATGCAGTGGGAAGTGAGGTTGAAAAATAATTTAAAGATAGACTGTGATTGCTGAGTTTTATCCTATGGATGATAAATAGCAAAGAATAGGGTAAAGAGGTTAGTGACAAGAAAACTAGATATGGAGTTGGTGAAACAGTACCTACCGGAGATAATTAGAGCCTGGAAAAAAAGTCAGTGTCTGTAGTAATAGAAACATATATCTGGTGGTAATTCTAGTTTAAATACAATTGCGTTCACTTTTCTGTAAATTTCTAGATATTTGATGAAATAGACCCAGCAGAAATTTATTTACATTGGAAATGAGATAGTTACTGAGAAATATATTGGCCATGTTAATTATTGAGATTCAGAATTGTATGACAATGTCTGGTAAACTGGTAGGACAGGGATAAAAAAAATTTATATGCAGGAAGGCTATTGTATCCAAAGGACCTGTGGTGTTTCTCACAGCATACACCTGTACCCATCTGACTCATAGAGGGAGGAGGAGATGCCCAGCATGAGGAAATGCCCACTAGGTATTAGGTTTCAGTCTAGAAATGATACATGCTGAACATCCAATCTTGTGTCCAGAAGGAGAAGTGGAATATTTGGGAACAATGTTGGGGCCAAGTACAGGGATTGTCAATATAGAGACTACAAATGACTTAGAAGACCACCTATGATAATGATAAAAAGCAATTTATATTTATACTCTCTTTATTTGATTTTTTTTTTCAATTTTAAGCAATTCTCCCCTAGTCTCTAACTTAAAAGCTGTATCTGCCAGAATAGATTCTCTGAGTATTTTTCCTATAGTTTTGAATGATTATCTAAGATTTCATCAAAAAGCTATCTAAATACAATGCCGGCTGTAGAACCATAGCATACTGAGAATCACATTAGGAATCAGAGAGAGAGACCTGCATTCACTTACTACCTTCTACAAATTTCAAGCAGTTGCATGACCTTTAGAAATGTAGTTAATGGAACTGAGTCCAGTTTTCCATAACTCTAAAATGGGCATAATTTTAGTCATTTGTGTTAAACTGAAGATTAAATAAAAATAATAACATAAACAAGTAAAGCACTTGTTATGTTTGGGTGCCCAATAAATGCTTCTTCTCATCCCATGCTCCCTTTTCTTATAGATATAATTCTTTCAGCTATATCAATTTTAGATTAAATGTAATATGAGTTAACATAGACAGCATTGTTTCTATAACCACCTTACCACAAAATATGCCATTTGGTTTATACTTTGTTTGTTTTCTATCTCCTATTGTTTCTTTGCCAAATAAGCATAAAACAACTTTTAATTTCCATTACCTAAAGTATGGTATTAAAACTGATTGTACCTAGGATTAGATAAAAGTTTCTTATGCAAGTTAACAAGCTTCATTAATAAGTTTTAAAAAATATATACTTGTGTGTGTGTGTCCATGTAGGTATATGTAAAGCCAGTTTACCCTCATATATGTATAGACATGTCTCTTAATACTAGAATGAATAATTATTGAGAAGACAACAACATATTGAAACCCCAAATTAAATATAATTTTCTGGAAGTTCAATAAAAATCATTCATAACTGTATCACTGTGATTTGGCAATGGTTATGAAAGTGATTAAATACAGCTGGGCACAGTGGCTGGCTCACGCCTATAATCCTAGCACTCTGGGAGGCTGAGGTGGGAGGATTGCTTGTGCCCAGGAGTTTGAGGAGGTTGCAGAGAGCTATGCTGATGTCACTGCACCCTGGCCTGGATGACAGAGGGAGACTCAGTCTCAAAAAGAAAAAGAAAGAAAGAAAGAAAGTGATTAAATACATTTGAAAAGCCTTATTTTAAATGTGAAAAATATGAAATATTTTGTATGTGCTTCAGGTAAAGGGATATAAAGCTCAAAATTAAAATTTTTATTTTGTGTTACATCCTTACATTTCAGTTATAGCCAGCTGACTATTTGCATGTGGTATTTCAATTTGATTAGTCCTCCAAAATTTTCTCTCATTTTCAATCATTTTTATCCTTTTATGTGTAGGCCTATTATCAAAGAGTTACATTTTTCTCTGTAGATTTTTAACCTTGCATCTAGGATTTCTTTAGCATTTTTCTATAGTTCTCAGATTCTTTCTTTATTTCTGCCATTATACAAATCTTAGATACATTTAATTTTTAATTAATTTGCTAAATAAATGCTTAGACATGCTTATATTTCTAACTGACACTCAGATTCTTCCTGTCACCTGTTGGTATCAACACTTGAATATTTAATAGGTAGTTTTCAAATGATAATCAGATACTTACATTTTTTTTTTTTTTTTGCTAGTACAGGCATGTGGAAATTATAACTAGAGAAATGTACTTGAACATTCAGTAGATAGATTGCACTCTAAACAGCTCTGCAAATTAAATTAATGCTACTAATAAAAAATTAACATTGCAAGCACTATTTTTCTCTTCACCATGTATCTAGTGCATTTGTCAGACATTTTTCTTTAAATTTGACAAAATAAGAAATCCTACATTGTGTCTTTCAGAGTTGAAATTATTTTAACTAAAAGTATGAAATATTTGTTTTAGCATATTCATATACATTTGTACATGTGGTGGTTAAGTTTATGTGTCAACTTGACTGAGCCATGGTGCCCAGACATTTGGTCAAACATTATTCTGGGTGTATATGTGAGGGTGTGTCTGGATGGGATTAACATTGGAATCAGTAGAATGAGTAAAATAGATTGCTCTCCATTATGTGGGTGGTGTTTATCTAAACAATTGTAAAACTTAATCAGACAAAAAGGCTGAGTAAGAGGCAACTTCTTTTGCCTGACTGAATGAGCTGGGATATCCCTCTTTTTCTGCCTTCAGATTCTAACTAAAGCTTTGGCTCTTTTTGGGTGTTGAGCCTGCAGGCTTTGAGCTGGAACTACACCATCAGCTCTCCCGAGTCTCCAGCCTACCGACTGCAGATCTGGAGTCCTTTCACCTTCTGAAATCACATGAGCCAATTCCTTATTTTTTATTGATATGTATGTGTGTGTATGTGTGGATGTGTATGTATATTAATATATAATCTTCTATTGGTTCTGTTTCTCAGGAGGACCCAACCTAATACACTGCATTATGCAATTAATATAGAAATTAAGACAGCATATAATGTCAAAAAAAATTATTTTGAAAGTTGCTAACTGGAAGTATTTTATTATTTGATCCATGTTATTTAAGTGGAAATGAATTTCTTAAGAAATATTTCAGCTGCTAGTATTCATAGGACTAAAGCTAGTCCAACTGTGTATGTTGCCTAGTTCATTTCACTCATTTATAGATAAAAATGCTGTGGTCCAGATAGGGAAAGTTACTTCCCAAAGACCACAGATTTGAGAGCAACATCACCTTACTTCATTTAAATTAATCTCACCATTCTTATAAACCAGGGACCAAATAAATCTCAAAAATCTCAAAAATCTTCATATGAATTATATTCTAGGCATATAGTAAATCATATTTTTAAAAGAAGTATAAGAAAACAATAATTATTATTTAACTGTAGTCTGGAAATGTCAAATTTACTGAAAATGATTAAATTAATAATTTACAAATAATCTCCTAAGAAACAGTCTCTGAGAATTAGTGTGTTAAATGTTCTATATTAGAAGAATAGCAGCGGAATAAGAAGGGGTGAACAATTGATAACATTTTATTGGTAAATGGCTCTGCATCTCCGTTTCAGAAAGGTTCACTGTTGATCTTGAGAGACGCTATTTGCCCAAAGAGAAACACATACTATATCACAAGCCATAATAAAAAGATAAATTTTATATATTCCTTCATTAAAATGTTTCCTTCAATATACAAAAGCAATTTTGTAATCTTCCAAAGAATTTTCACAAAAGATATACTGTCAAAATGATAAACATGGGTTAAAAACATACTAAATCTATTTTTGTGAGTATATCTTTTCTTTAAGTACATGGTAATAGAGGCAGAGACACTCCCAGCACTTATAGCCATAAAAATCTATGAATTAAAAATCAAGGTATAAAGTCACAAGAACAATCCTTATACTTTGAATCACAAACATTTCAAATGTTTGAAAAAGTAAATATAAAATATTAATTTTAGTGAAAACTAGAAATATATGAACTATTCACCATATAAAATATGGTTCAAAAGAATCAGTATAATTTTGAAATATAGACATTAAATACTGTGGATATAAAACAGGAGATTTTACTTCAGAAAGTTTAAATTAGAGGCACAATCTTGCAACTCCTAGAGACACTATTAGGGCATCAAGATTTCATGATCAGAAGTACATTATGAAAAAGGAGGACTAAAAAACAATCTTTGAACTATGAAGGAATCCACAGTAAATTAACATCTAATTCAAGAAGAAAATATGTGTAACATTTTAATAAAACTTCTACATTCTTTAGAAATTTCATAGTAGTGTTATATAACACAAACCAGAAAATTTTATTGGGTTTCAGTCTGCTGGCCTCATTCTTACAAACCAAATAACAGATGGCATTTAAGAAGATATATCCACCATTATGCTAATAATTTTACAGTCACCTAGTTGGCGGGATAACCAAAAGCCAATTTTCATAATGATTCTGCATCCAGAGTTACCTATAGAAGTCTTGGGAATGAAATTTCCACAGTAAGAAGGCTGCTTAGGTTGTCTTTGTAACACCATGATTGATTTCTTTAAACAAATGATCTACAGTCTTACTATTCAGAGATTGATGACTTCTATATTTGGAATTGTTCAGTTTTAAATATGTTTAATAAATCCCACATGAATTAGAATCTGAGAGCTTCTAATAAGTTTCAATATTTTTATTCTAATGCTGTCATGAAATCAATATGTTAAATATCACTTTAATAACTCCAGGAAGTAATGACCTTCCTATTTAGGAATAAGAAGAACATTTCTTCCTATTTTTAATTTTTTCTAACTTACATTTTTGATAGCTTACATTTTTAATATTTCCTTCATGTTTGTAGAAAGAAAAAAGTCCCCCTAAAAATATAGAGCACAAATTTATGACTCCTACTTCAATCTTCTAAGTCCTCTACCTACCTTTACTTTCCTGAAGTAAACACTGTTAAATGTTTGTTGTATATCTTTCCAACTTTTCTCTAACATTTTATATTCATATAGTTACTTCTTAACATAAATCATAGTAGATAAGTCATAGTAGATATATTGTGTGATTTTCTTCCCCCGCATGATAATATATCTAAGAAATCTTCCATGCAATTTCTCAAAGGTCTACCTTGTACCTCATTCTATGTATAAATAAATCTTCCTCCCCTCCCTTTTTTCCCTAGTAAAAACGGCATTGCAAAGGATATCCTTTTAAATATATGTTTGGACACCAATGCAAATATTCCTGAACTCTAGATCCCTAGGTGTAAATAGCTGGGTCAAATGATTTGCATATTTGATGCTTTAATAACATCTTTTAAGTTGCAGTCTGAAAAACTCACATATGAGGGCTGTCCGCAAAGTACCCAGCCATGTAATACCGTTCTTATTATTTTAACAATGGCTGGATATTTTCCAGACAGCCCTCGTATTTAACATTTCCACAACATTGTTTGAAAGTATCCATTTCCTCTCAATTTGTATACATTGCTTTTATAAAATTTGCTAATGTATTATACAAATAGGGTAACATTCTCAAATATATATTCAGATATTTACAAAAAATTTTTAAAAATATTTTGCCCAGCTTTTTTATACAGTTAATTTTTCTTATTGGTCTGTAGAAGCTTTTTTTGTATATGACTATAAATACTTTCTATATATACATATTGTAAGAGTTAGGTTTATGCTGTTACAATGCTTTATACAAAACAAGCCCTGAATTTCTGTGGCTTACAAAAACAGTCATTTACTTTTCTTGATCATATGTCTGCAGATTGCCTGAGCTTTGGCAAATTTTGCCTGATCGTAACTGGGCTTGACTCCAGTATGGAGATCAAGTATAGAAATCATTTTCATGCCTCAGTCTAGAAACCATCAACTACCCGGGAATGTTTTTTTCCTATTGATGGCAAATGTACAAGAGAACAAGTCTGACCACATAAGTATTACACATTTAAAACCTCTGCTTGAAAAGCAAATGCATTACATCTTTTTAAATACCACTAATCAAAGCAAGTGACATGACCATGCTCAAAGACATGACAATAGTCATAAAAAACTGGAAAACATAAAAACATTTGTGAATAAGTCATCCAGTATATTGTAAATGTTTTCTCCTAATCAATTGCTTATTCATTTATTTTTGTATAGTTTTTAACTCTATGCATTCTAATAATCTGTTGTTTTATAAAACATGCTATTAATAAATATCATCTTATATTTTGGTTTAATTCTTTTACAGCATTGACTTTGACACTCATATCCTTTATTCAAATTCTGAATTTATGTGTACTTTTAAAGCAAAAAGATTTTTTGGAGTATAAACTCATCTTTCCAGTTTTCACGACATAATTTTTATTAACTCATTTCTGCATGAGTTTGAAATATCTTCTTCATATAAACTGCCATTTATAAATTGATTTCATTCTTGTTTCTCTAATTTTTCTGTTAATCTATTTCTGTATTCCTGCACCAAAACCCCATAGTTTTGATTTCTGTACCTTTATAAAATGATGTATAGTTAAGTAAATTCCTAGTTCACTTTTTTATGTTTTGCCAGTTTTTCTTGGCCTTTTCTATATATTTTCTCCATATGAACCAACCATCATGACAGTCAGTTTTACATCACCTGAAAAAGAGACATCTTACCTACCTTTTATCACCCCCATGTACTCCACTTCCCAAAACCTAAGCAACTAACAATCTATTGGCTGTACTATATATTTGTCTATTCTGGACATTGCAATGAATGGGATAAAATGTGGGTTTTTTTGTGGCTGGCTTCTTTCACTTAGCATAGTGTTTTCAAGTGCCGTCCATGTCATGGCATATCAGTGTTTATTTTATTTTTATAGCTTAGTATTACTTTATTGCATGGATATATCCCATTTTGTTCATTCATCAGTTGATGGAGATTTTGGTTGTTTACACCTTTTGGTTATTATGAATAATGCTCTTGTAAACATCCACATACAAGTTTTTGTTTGGACATCTATTTGATTTTGTCTTTGGTATATCCCTAGGTATGGAATTGCTGCATCATATGATAACTCTATGTTTAATCATTTGAGGACTGCCAGAGTGTTTGGCTACACTATTTTCCATTTCACCCAGCAGTGTATGAATGTTCTCATTTCTTCACATCCTCTCCTTGCTTTGTTTTTAATTCTAGTGGATGTTAAGTAGTATCTCATTGTGGTTTTCATTTGCATTTTCCTGATGGCTAATGACATTGAGCATATTTTCAACACGCTTATTGGTAATTGGCATATCTTCCTTGGAAAAATGTCTGTTCATATCCATTGTGCATTTTCTAATTGGGTTGTCTTTTATTTGTTGAGTTGTAAGAGTTCTTTATATATTCTAGATACAAATTTCTTATCAAATATATGCTTTGAAAATATATTCTTTCATCCTGTGGTTAGTCTTTTCATTTTCTTGATAGTGTCCTTTGAAGCATAAAGATTTCAAAAAGCAGTACTCTTCCTTGGCTATCCTGTTTACTGTTTATGAGTAATGCTTTTCATAAGATGCTGAATAGGATGCTAGGGCTGCCATACCAAAGTGTCACAAACTAGGTGACTTAAACAACAAAAATCTATTGTTTCAAAGTTCTGGAGGCTAGAATTCCAAAATCAAGTTGTTGGCAGGTTTAGTTTCTTTTGAGGGCTGTGAGGAATAATCTGTTCTATGTTTCTCACTTAGCTTCTAGTTTTTTTACAATATTTAGCATTTCTTGGCTTGTAGAAGCATCACCCCAATCTTTGCCTTCGTTTGCACATGGCCTTTCTCTCAGTGTGTGTGTCTGTGTCCAAATTTCATCTTTTTATGCAAACATTAGTCATATTAGAGTAGACCCACCTTACTCCAGTATGACCTCATATAAACTTAACTGATCACATCCACAGCAAACTAATTCTAAGTAAGGACACATTCCGAGGCACTTGGGGTTAGGACTTCAACATACGAATTTGTGGGGGAAACAAACTCAACCTATAACATATTCATTATCAAATAAATAAATATTTAATTAGGAATTATTTCACGAAATCTTGAAATCTATGTAACTATTTGCAAGTTTTTTTCCTCACACACTGTCTCACTTATTTTTCTCATAACCACTTGGTTGAACAAGTAGTACTTATTTTTTATCTTCATTTTATAAATGAAGCAACTGGCACCCAGAGAGATTACCAATTTGCCTTGGTTTGTTAAGTTTCTATGTAACAAATATACAGGGGTAAGATCTCCTACTCTATGTTCTCTCCAGGTCCTTTTGCATTCCTCAGAGTAATAATTATGACTATATCTATCTATTTAAAGGAAAGGCAATTTCATTAAAAGTCTCAACGCTGATAGACTTCTGTGAATATGTGAAAAATAAATGCTCTAGAGAAATGGCATAAAATTTTATCCTGCAAGACAAATGTCTACATTCTGTGAGTCCTACTCAGCTAGATAATCTAGAAAATGCACAATAAATAAAACATATATTCCTCCTTTTGATGTCCTTATACTCCATTAGGAAAGTTAAGAATAATTTAAAAAGTGCATAAAATAATAAGATCAGAGAAACTATGATGAATTACTCAATGATGTGATTTAGAAGGTAAATGGGGCATTAAATTTGGGTAGATTGGAGTATTCTGGGATGGCTTTATAATGAAAATTAGACTTTACTTAGGGACTGATGTAGGGGTATGGAGCGTGAAGCCACAGAAAGAGAAAATATTCCAGGTGAGGCCAAAACTTGAAACAAGGTAATAAAATTGGAAGAGTAAATCCTCTTTCTGAGGGAAAGGGACAATTCAAATTATAGTGGCTGGAGAAAACAAACAATTGTAGACTTACTAATAGTGATTTCAATAATTACCATTTTTCTCATTTCATTACTTATCATATGTTTGTTGGTTATTAAATGACTTCACAAATAGTTACAAATTTTATATTGATTCCAAAGCATTCATCCAGTAAGAAGAAAACAACTCCCCAAAATAAGGCCAAGTTTTTAATTCACAGTCTTAAGGAAAATTAGAGCATAATAAAAGTAGTGGGTTGAACTCCCTAGCACTTTAAGTGCTTCCATTAGTCTACCTAACAAGTAAGTATGGAGTGTGGGCCAGGAAAGAGCAAAGTTTCCCTCCAAGGAAAGTCAATCCTAATCTGATAGGTCAGTACTTTAACCTCTAAGTCTACTCAATCCATCTCTATTTTTCTGGAACTGCCAACAAGGATGCCAAATGTGATCCATGCACTTGTCCACTCGAAACTGAATGGGAGCCATCAGCTCATTTCACGCAGGTCAGCAAACAGAAATCAGAGGTTAATGGCTTTCTGTCACCACTAACCCAGGCTAGGTGCAAAGGCCTACTCAGAGGTTAGAGGCTCTGCATCCAATTTCCTATCCCAGGAGCTATCTGGTCCCCCTCTAAAAAGTAATTTGCTCAGTGCAAAATTGAAAGTACTACCTGATTTGCTGTTTTCCCAGTGCCGCTTTTGAAATGCCTAAAAGTTTCTAAAGTAGTAAATCTGATGGGCTGGCCTATTTACTCAGTATTTGAAAGTTGGAGGGAGCAGTGGTATGGGAACTAATAAAGAGAAGTGTCAAGTTATGTTTAATTCACAGTCTAAGAAGTGAATCAAGTGCTAAGAACTGAATCAAGATTCAATACATGACAAAGACTCTTGGGCCAAAATTTACATACAACTGTTGTTAAATGCAAAATATAACCATATCAAAGTGTTTCCAAGGAATCTTTCTGTCTACAAAATAACTATTAAATGATATTAGTGTATTAGTGATTAGAGAGAAGGATTAGTTGAAAATAATGACTTGTATAGCTACAACATTAGAAAACTGAAATTGTATAAAGAGTAGCTGACTTAAAACAACATTTGATATTAGTATACTATGTCTCAAGAAATGCTTGTTTTCAGATGTAATTTGCCCCAAACTGTAAAGTGAACAAGTTCCGTATATCATGTCTTATATTTTAGGATAGCTTTGCCTTAAGGTTAATAGAAAAACTGTCAAAAATGCAAAATCAATAATCATGGATGAATGTACTCTGAAATTAATTAAGATTAAATTTCAGGCACCCTCGAAATCATAGGTGGCATCCAAAGCTCTAATAATTTCTTGTTGACTCATTTCAACATTTTTCTTCAAGAAGATCCAAATAATTTGGATGTACCCGTATTACCTGACAAATCATATTATGAATTTATAAAATCCTGTGAATACTGTGTCTGTCTGTGCTTCTCAGTCTATTCAAAAATCAACAGAGAAAATGTTCAAAGAGATTCCTCCTTGTGGGCCTCTGGGGGGAGACACAGCCCAAAAAGTGGTTGCAGCTTTTTCTCATGCTAGTTAATAGAACAACTACGCACACAGACACACACACAAAGGCATGCACAAATACAATCATGAAAGTGGAGTAAAAACTGATACTAATATCTTTAAAATGCTCAACAGTACTACTCAGGAAGAAATCCTAAAATATCTAAGATATTTCATTAACTTAGATGTCTATTTGCATTCAGTAAGACACAAAATTATATTTAGTTAAAAAGAAATTGAATGACTTTCAGTTTAAAAAGAAAACCCTAGTTTCTCCATAATGCTTTGTAGGGTGAAATAATTTTCACAATTCACAAAGACCTTACAATATCTTGCATTATTTATTTTAGACTTTAGCTCAAATAATAACCATAATGATTCATCATAGCCATTGACTTTCCCATAAATTATGTGTGTATATATGTATATTATATTATTCAAAGTTAATTATGTATCACCTGGAGCATACCAGTCATTTTTTCCAATACACCATAGGAATATTTTCTAGAATATCTTTACAATATTGATGCATAAAATATATGTTAGATAGAAATATACTGAGCCATTTCATTAAGACAAACAAATACAGTTTAAATTCTAAAATAACTGGCCTTGAAAGCTACATTTTTTTGCTAATATTTTAATAATATTTTACTTTGAACTAGTTTTCAGCTTAGAGAAAAGTTGGAAAAAGTACAGAAGGTTGTCATACACTCATCACTCCTCTTCCACTAATGCCTACATCTAATTTAATCATAGCACATTTTCAAAACAAAGAAATTAACATGGGTCAAAACTACTTACTACAGACCTTATTCCAGTTTCACTCATTTGCCACTTAGCATCCTTATTTGAATTTCACTCATTTCCCACTTAGCATCCTTTCAAGGAACCAATTAAAGATTCTACATTGTATTTAGTTTTTGCTCAAGGATCCAATCCAGAATTTTACATTGTATTTAGTTTATTTCTCCTTAGACTCCTCCAATTTGTGAGTCTTTCTTAGTCTTTTATTCTGCTGCTTCTCTTTTAATAGGAATTTCATTTATTTTCTGAAGCAGAAAGACAGACATCTATTTTCACTGCTTATCTATTGCCACAACTTTTTATTATTAATATTATGTCAACCATTAAAACTTAAAACTAAAATCGTCAATAATGCTGTGAAAATATGCAAAACCATAAAAATATTTAGGATTATATAAGGAAGAAATAATTTGAACACTTAAATGTATAGGCATCACATGATGTATCTTTCCATTATCTCCTTTTTATATTTGTTAGAAATACATATTATTGAATCCCATTATATGTAATAAAATTGAAGCTCAGAAAAGTCACTTGCCCAAAATAACTTAGCTGATTAGTAGCAGATCAGAATGTTAAAACAGGTTTTTAAAATTATTATTATTACTACAATTCATATGCTCTAGATAATCTCCAATGCATGAGTTTTGCTGAAAGGTATGTTTTAATATGATTCAATTTTTATAGTACATATCACTTGAATCCTGAAGAATCTACACCTTTTTAAGCTGTCTTGCACAGCTTCAACTGCCTACTCACAATAAAATGTATCACAATTCATGGAATTGTTGTTTGCCACCCGCTGGTGTGATCAATAGACCCTTAACTTTGTGTGTGATATTTCTATTTTTAATTAGGTGATATCAAATATCATATATACATAAACAAGTCACAGTAACATCTTTCACATAAATTTCAAGGACCTAAGTACTCCCTATCTGAATACCAGTACTAAATTTTGTCATTCATCTTGCCTCCCAGTTTTCAGAGGAGTCATCTTCAGAAAGATTTATCCATTTATCTCTTCCCCAAAATTCCTTTTCACTGAGTTACCATGCAACCTGAGCTGCCCATCATGAAGTAGGTATTATCTGATATATCAAACCATAAAGGTATGCATGTGTAGTAGCACTCCATCATTAAATGGAGTGATATATAAATATAACTGAGCAGGCCCTGAAAGCATGAGTAAGTTACATGAAAAAGCAGTCCAAATGCCCATGGTCCTCATTCCTGCTACAATTCCTTCTCTCTCCCAGTCTGCACCTATGGCTTCTTGGAGCGTTCCCTACAGTGAGTTGACAGAGGAAGAGAAAACGTGGGCCTGTTTTATTGATGGTTTTGCATTATATGTCCATCCAAAAGTGGACAGCTGTAGCAACACAAGCCCTCTCTGGGACATCCCTGAAGGACAATAGTAAAGGTAAATCCTCCCAGGGCACCTTGTGCACTTTGCTTGGAAGGAAAAATGAACTGACTTGAAATTACATACCAATTCATTCATCATGGCCAATGGTTTGGCTGGATGGTCTGGGACATAGAAGGAACATGATTGGAAAATTAGTGACATGAAAATTTGGGAAAGAAATACATTGATAGTCCTCTCTGAATGGGGAAAAGCATGAAGATTTTTGTGTCCTATGTGAATGCTCTCCAAGGGATGACCTCAGCTGAGTAGGATTTTAATAATCAAATGGATATGATGACCCATTCTTTGGATACCAGTTAGCCCCTTTCCCTAGCCACTCTTGTCATCATCTAATGGGCTCATGAAGAAAGTAACCATGGTGGCAGAGATGGAGGTAATGCATAGGCTAACAAATATGGACTTCCCCACTCCAAAGCTGACCTGTCTACAGACACTGCTGAGTGCCCAATCTGCCAGCAGCAGAGAACAACAGCGACTCCCCAACAACAGGAAACATGCCCCTAGGTGATCAGCCACCTGGTAATAGGTTGATTACACTGGACTACATCTACTATGGTAGAAGCAGGGCTTTGTTTTTACTGGAATAGACACTTACTCTGTATACAGATTTGCCTGCCCTGCATGCAATGCTTTTGCCAAAACTACCATCTGAATGTCTTATCCATTGTCATGGTATCCAAAATATCATTGCTTCTTATCAATAAACTCACTTCACAGATGTTCCTCACCATCATGAAGCAGCTGGTTTGATTGAATATAGGAATGGCCTTTTGAAGACTCAGTTACAGCACCAGTTAAGTGGCAATACTTCTCAGGACTCGGGCAAGGTTCTCCAAGAGGCTGTATATGCTCTGAAGATCACCAATTTATGGTGTTCTTTCTCCTATAGCTGGTATTCACAGGTCCAGGAATCACAGGGTAGAAATGGGAGTGGCACCACTCACTATTACACCTAGTGACCCACCAGCAAAATTTTGCTTTTTGTTCCCACAACCTATCTCTGTTGGCCTAGAAGTATTTGTTCCAAAGGGAAGAATGTTTCCACCAGGAGACACAATAATGACTCCACTGAACTGGGAAACTGCTACTCAGCAATTTCAGACTCTTCATGCCTCTGAATCAACTGGAAAAGAGGCAGTTATGGTGCTGGATGGGATGATTGATCTTGACTACAGTCCTTGGAGAATTGTGCTACTTCATGGCATAGGTAAAGAAGAGTATGTCTGGAATACAGAAGATACTTTAGGGGCATGTCTCACTGTTACCATGCCCTGTGATTAAAATTAATGAAAAATTACAATAACCTACTCCAGGTAGGTCTACAAATGGCTCAGACCTCTCAGGAATGAAGGTTTGGTCATCCCACCTGGTAAAGAACCACAACCAACTGAGGTGCTTGCTGAAGGTAAAGGGAATACAGAATGGGTGGTGGAATAAGGAAGTTATAAATACTAGCTATGACCATGTGACCAGTTATAGAAAAAAGACAGTAATTGTTATGTGTATTTTTCCTTATTTTGTTATGGATTATGATTGTGTACACATACACACACATAGATGGTAATATTTTTATTTTTCTCCCTCTCCTATTCCATTATCATGTAACATAAAATGTATTGATTTAATATTACAATCTTTAAGTATTATTACTTTTACATCATAGTACTTAAGTTAAAGAATATAAAAGAGAACAGTAAATGTCACTCAAGGACTTTACCTCCTCTTTTAGGGAAGAGATTAGTGCATTTTCGTTTGTACATGGCATAGTCTTATTATGTTAGGCAGAATTATGACTTCTTATAGTTTTATCTGGAGGTTAGGTAGGTTTGAAGGAGTGTGTATGAGTGCCAAGTGGACAAGTAGTGAACTTGCGATGCTTAATTTTATGTGTCAACTTGACTGGAGTACTGAGTGCCCAATATTTGTTTAAACATTATTTTTGGGTGTGTCTGTGAGGGTGCTTATGAATGATGAGATTAGCATTTGAATCAGTGGACTGAGTAAAGCAGATTGCTCTCCCCAATATGGGTGTGCCTCATTCAATCCATTGGAGGCCTGAATGGAACAAAAGGTGGAGTAAGAGAGAACGTACATGATCCACCTGTTTTTGAGTGGACATTGGTCTTCTCCTACACTCATAGCATAGGTTCTCTTGGTTCTAATGCCTTTGGACTCTGAACGGCAGTACACCACTGGCTCTCCTCAGGCTCCAGCTTGCAGATGGCAGATCATGGACCTTCTTAACCTCCATCATTGTGTGAACCAATTCCATTACACACACACACACGCACACACACACACCCATCAGTCTTATTGGTTCTCTTTTTCTGGAGAACCCTGACTAATACTGACGCTATGTGAGGACACAGCAAGAAGGCAGACTTCTGCAAGCCAAAAAGAATGGCCTCAGGAGAAACCAAATCTTCCAGCATCTTGATCTTGACTTCTAGACTCCAGAATTGTGAGAAAATAGATTTCTGTTATTTTAAGTCACCCAGCCTGTGGTATTTTGTTATGGCGGCCTTAGAAAACCATATAGGCTTCCATAGCTATAGAAATAATGAAGGAGCAAGACCTGGATAGAATATAAAGTATTTGAAAGAGTGTGGAATGAGTAATAAATGACTTTCCTGGGCCATAATAGGGCCCCTATTCTTTTTCAACCTTCTAAATAGTTCTTCAGGCATTCTTAGAAAGCTATGTGAATAAGTGGACCTTGCAGACATTCATACTTGAGACAGAATTCCCCAAAAGGACTAGGTATATGGGCAAAATAAAGCTCTTTCTGTTTGTTCCACACATCTCACTTACATATTGTGTTAGTTTTCTATTTCTAACAAATAATTCAAACTTAATGGCAATATCTAATTATGATATCAAAGTTTCTGTAGGTCAGAAGTCCCAGCACTAGTTAACTATGTCTTCAACTAGGTGTCTACCAATTTTGAAATACAGGTACTTCCCAGGCTGCATTCTCATCTGGAGCTTGAGATCCTCTTCCCAACCTATTCAGATTATTGGCAGAATTCAGTTTCTTGCAGTTGTAAGATTTAGGTTCTGTTTTTTGTTGCTTTTTGTTTGTTTGTTTGTTTGTTTTAAACTGGTTGATGACCAAAGGTTGCTTTCAGTTCCTAAAGGCTACTCTCAAGTCTTTGACACATGGACCCTCCATACTCAAAGCCATCAATGGAGAATGTTCCTACTTTGGAATCTGTTTGATCTCAGGAAGGGCCCAGTCTAATTTAAGGGCCCATCTATTGGGTTAGTCTCACCCAGATAATCTCTTTTGATTGACTCAAACTCAATTTATTGATAGTCTAATTATGGGAGTGATATTCCACCATATTCACAAAGAGAGAGAATTTTCCAAGGCATGTATAAAAAGGGAAGAAATCACCAGGGCCTTTGTTGAATTCCATCTACCACATATATAGTGCAGAGAAAATATATCCTACTGGCTAAGAGAACAAATTTTAGAGCTGTACTCCCTGAGTTCAAAACCCAATTACACCACATATTTGCCATGCAATCTTGAGTAAGCTATTAAAATTTAACGTGCTTCTGTTTTCTCATTGGTAATACACATATTATAATAGTGTATTACCTTGCAGGTTGTTGTTAAGAATATATACGAAGTCTGTCCGGAAAGTATAGAGCCATTGTTATAATAATGAGAATGGTTTGCACGACATCAATGCAACCTGGCAGCCAAGGAGAGTAGACTGTAATGCGCATGCATGAACAATGACACCTTCACCGTACTAGTCAGTGGGGCGCTAGACACCGTTAAGTGAGCATGTGTGCTGTGTGGCCATCCCATTAAATATGACCGAGCAAGTAGAGCAATGATTCTGCATTATATTTTGCATTAAGCTTGAACATTCCTCTGTAGAAACTATTCAGATGATTCACCAGGCTTTGGGAGATGACACAATGAGTGCAGCACAAATACATATGTGGCACAAACACTTCAAAGATAGTCGAGAATCAGTTGAAAGTGATCCACGTTCTGGAAGGCCTGAAACAAGCAGAGCACCTGAGAATGTTAAATGTGTATGGGTTCGGTTAAGAGACTCTGGGAGAACTGTGTGAGGTCCCAAGGTGCCTACTTTGAAGGGGACTGAGGTGTCATTGTCTTATGTACAATGTTTCTTGTATCTTGTATCTTCTTTAATAAATGTCTCTACTTTTCCTATTACATGCCTGGGTACTTTCCAGACAGACTCTGTGTGTGTGTGTGTGTGTGTGTGTGTGTGTGTGTGTATCTCATACTGCCTTACAGGTTGTTGTATGTGTATATATATGTGTATAGGTGAGCCTTATAATGGAACTGGGCCCCTCCTGAAGTGTATGTGTAGATGTTTGTGTATGTATGTGTGTATATACATAGAGAGAGAGAGAACAAGACAGAGACAGGGACAGAGACAGAGAGAGACAGAGAGAGAAGGAGGGCTTAGAACAATGTGTGGCACATAGAAATCTCTATATGCATTTTGTCTATTTTATTATTAGTCAGAATAAAAATATGCTGGAGCAAAGTGAGAAATTACATTTTATTAAGCTTCTCTGCCCTGCTCTTGACCCCAGAGCTCTTTCATAACTCCCTATTCACCGATTTCTTCTCCAGTCTTCTGACTGCCTTACCTAATTGCCAATTAGTATTTTCTAACATGTTTGCTAGTTAAATAATCGTTTCTCAAGTTATACCAAGACCTATTTATATTATGCTGGGGTGGGAGGTGGCATCTAATGACCAAAACACTGCAGTGATTTAGAAGAATGAATCTCACATGCTCTAATCTAACACCTGATAATTGGTCTGCACAATATTTTGAAGTAAGAATTTCTTCATTTACATATTCATGATATTTTATTGAGTCTGCATTAGTCACAAGAAAATTGTAATGATAAAATATTGCTACTAATAGGCTATGGTTGCTTAAAGTGATTTAATGTATGTTATGAAAATATAACATGCATAGTGGCAAACATGTAGTTGAAAAATAGAGAAAATATAAATCGAGGCACCCAGGTTCTGAAGTCAGTTCCACATATAACATTCTCTGTGAAATTGTGAAAAATCTCTAAACCATTATGGAATTCTTCAGAGTAACTCAACAACAACCACAAACAACAAAATGGTGAACAAGGGTTGAAGACTCTTTCAAGTATAAATTCTCTATTTTATGAACAAAAGCTAACATAAATATTAGCTTGAATGATTAAATTTATAACAAATACCAGTTATTTTGTTTTCAATTTTGTTCCATAAACCTAGATAACCCAGAGTGAACTATTTTCATAATAGCTAACATTCTCATGTGAGTTTTTAACTTAAAAGGGTTTTCATATCCATTATTTCATTTAATCTTCACACACATGTAATGTGATAAATAGAATAGGGTAATAATTATTCCCACTTTATAAATGGAATAAGGGTGATTCAGAGAAATTAAGTAGCTTGCAAAAAGGCACACAGTTAATTTCCGTGTTTTCTTTTTCAGTATACCATGCTACCTTTTCCACATCTTTGAACTATAAGATAACATAGTTTTATGCTACTATGCATTTTAGCTTTTAGGGTGAATAAGATAAGAATCATAAAAAAAATTATTGTCAGGCTCATGTAGCATGATATTATACACTGTCCTTTCCATTTGATTTGTCCTTAGAATCATAAATTTAGCTGTCAATGTGCAGACATTATTCAATCTTTTTTACCTAGACACTACACTAAACCATGTGGAATGCTGAGATATATTAGCCAAGGTTGTTATACCCCAGGTGACATTTATACTCAAGACACATTAATGAGAAGAGCTATTAATTGTTCTTTTCTTTAATTCATTTTCTCTGAATAATATTAGATGTCTTGTCATATGGAAAGAGTCTCTGATGAAAATAGGTAAGTAAAATCAGACGATATCGTACAAAGTGATAAACTTCTTAGACCTAAATGAATAAAGAAAGACAGTGACAGGGCCCAACACTTGAACACAGTTGGGAAAAATATCTTAAGTAGACAACTTAGAGGATTTTTACACTATTCAATTATTTTCTTATGTTTCCTTTGATAAGAATTAATTTGTTATGGGAGTCAGAGAAACTGATCAAATATATTTCAAACTTATGCTTATAAAAATTATCAAAAATAGATATGATTCAAAGGAATATCTTTAAAGGAGGTAATAATAAAATATATGATCTTCAGAGAGAAATTATATTTATCTGTGTCATAAATATAAAATAAATTTTATCATCTTGATAGTCAATTCTGGATTATGCAGAACCAAATATAAATTGGGTTTTCTTTTTCTCTACATATCGGGCTTATTGTAATCAAAGATGAAATAAAACTTAATGAAAATTTTGAACATTATGGGTTGCTGCCTAAAACTCTCAAAGCTTGAATAAATATAATTATTTGCTAAAGACAAAAGATAAATTTTAAAGATTAATTTAAAGAGATATTCATGTCAATTAAATAGTTTCCTGAAAATTTTAGTTTTACAAAAACTTTCACTAACTCTAAAAATCGTAGCCCCGATATTTTAAATTATCTTTTTTTTTTTTGAGAAATACAAAATGTTTAGGACTAAGAAATGTCTCCATGTCGACCTTGCAAGTAAAATAAAGATAATAGCTTTAGAAGTATAATTAGGTGATCAGTAAAGTATTTGAATAGCACATTTCTTCTTGTATCATCTTTAATTATTTCAACATTTATATCTAGATTATAGTTTTCTACCTCACTGCAAACTAAGGTTTAGAGATGGTGATACAACCTATGCTATTTTTTTATCTTACCACTATAAAAATTTTTACTTTCGGTGGGAAATCTTGTCATGACATATTATGATTCCATTTATAAGTGTTCAAAAAGAGAGACAAAAGATCTACAGTGTGGTAACAATTGACAAAATATAACTTTAGCATTATCTATATGAGCTAAGAATAAGATTCTCAAACACAAGAAAAAAGAACTGAGCGTTTATCAAGCTTTTCCATTAATTACTAATGTGTTTTAGAACAAATAACTTTACCTCTCTGTTCTTTTATCTCCATCTGTTAATTTATATTCTCTGAAACATTTTTGTGTCTTACCATATTTGCAAGGTAAAGTAATGTTAAAAAGGAAAAAAAAAAGTCATTTGGAAAATAAAGATAATGATCTAGTAATTGTCAAACAGTTTGAACTTTTTAGAAAAAAATATATGAAGCAATTTGAAGGATTATTATTTAATGAAAGCAGCTATATCTTTAACTCACATTCACATGAGCATAACTGTAAATTTTAAATGAATCTTTTTGCTTTGGATAGAAAACGGGAGGTAAAAATTGTCGTTCATAGACAACTCGATAGGTGAAAAGTAAAGCACTAGCTTTGCTGGTTTAATTAGCAGGTCGACCTAAGGGTAAAATATTTTTCTTTCAATGATAAGAAAAAGGTTTATTTTACTGATTTTTCATTTATCCCTATCTTTTTATCATTAAAGTAAATGTTAATTTAAAACAGTTCGTCAATGTTTTTATTGTTTCCTGTCTTGAAATAATATTATTTTTACATACTCAAACTTTTGAGAGATCTTTTATCATAGATATGATAGCATTATTTCTCATATTTCTTATTGGGTAATTCTACTAATTGTATTCACTCTCTAATAAATATTTATCTGGCACTTGTTAAATGCATATGCATTGTACTAGGAGTTATGAGGGGCTTTTTTTGTTTTGTTTTGTTTTGTTTTGAAACAAAGTCTTGCTCTGTCTCCTGGGCTAGAATGCAGTGGCATCGTCATAGCTTGCTGCAACCTCAAACTCTTGTGCTCTAGTGATCCTCCTGCCTCAACCTCCCAAGTAGCTGAAACTACAGGGGTGCACCACCACGCCTGGCTAATTTTTCTATTTTTTGTAGAGATGAGATCTCACTCTTGCTCAGGCTGGTCTCAAATTCCTGGCCTCAAGTGATCCTACTGCCTTGGCCTCCCAGAGTGCTAGGATTACAGGCATGAGCCACCGTGCCTGGCTGAGTTGTGAGGTTTTTAAGGATGATATTACAGCTTGCTAACTACAATACATGGTACATGGTTGCACCTGATTTTTAATGACACAGAAGGAGGTATAAAGTAGCTCATCGAGGGGATGGGAGAAGGGTGGTCTATAAGAACACTTGGTGTGTGCCTTTCTAACAGTTGTTAATTTTATTTTAACAACTATTTTTATAATATCCACTATATGCGGTACAGTGAACATTGCTGTGAATTACCCCCCAAAATGGTTCATGCCCTCATAAAGCTAACAGTCAAGTGAAAGAATCTGACATACAGAGTATGTTACAATAGCATAAAGAAGTATATGTTAAATGCTTATTATCTACGCAAAGTATAATAAGAACACTGAAACAACAACAACAACAAAAAGAAGAATTCTACCTGAGGACCAGGAAAACCTCAGTGGAGGAAATGATGTTGAATATGGCCAAAGTTTTTAATGGAGGAAATATCTTTGAATATGGGTAAGGTTTCTATTCATAGAAAAGTGTCAGAATATATTCCTACAATGGGAATTCCGTAAGAAGAATGATTATAAGGGGAGAAAAATGTAGCTTATTCAAACAGCAGTCTGACATGAGTTGTGTGTACCATATAAGAGATTCAAAAGAGGTAAAATGGCTAAAATGTGTCCAAATCAATACTGGCCTTAAATCTATTCTAAAAGATGCAGAGCTGAGATAATACACATGAGACCAATTGATATTGATTCTGATAAGGCAATGTATCAATACTCATAACAGCAGATACTATACTTTTCAAGGATTCGCGGCACATTATGCCAAATAAGAACTCATTATTTTATTTTCTAAATAACTATTGAAGACTGAGGTAGATTCAGAGAACCATAAAAAGACTAGTTGGTTAGAAATATCAAGTCCCCTATGATTTGAACTAAGTTGGTATCTGGAAGATTTTTATGCCATATGAGAGAAAGAGAAATTGGGAAAAACTTACAAGACTATAACAATTAAAGTACTATATTCCATTTATTCATTCTTTTTAATAAGGCATTTATTCATGGGGTGTTAAGAAAGATATTTTTTCTGAAGTCGAGTTGAGTCTGAAGAAACATTGACAATGGGTACACAGAATCAGTAGTTTCCTTGAAAATAGCTTTAAATAATTCCAGAAAATCTCATGTCTTTTTAAAAATCCATTTCACTATTCTTAGAGAAGATGGAGGTTATATTATTTATAGCTTTCTCATTAAGAGAACAAAATTTGTTTATGTGTTCACATATCCAGGTTAAAACATAATGCTTTAGTTTATAAATGTTTAGAGCCTGCTCTCCAATAGTGTAATAGAGAGTATAACAATTTGTAAGACATTTAAATACATCTTATCAGTATTTTTGCAATTTATCTTCTATTTTAGATAGAAGTTGTAAATGCAATTCTGTCTTGTGCAATAAAGGTTATAACAAGGGAATTATTTTTAATATTTGAAAATATATAAAAGTTCATATTATTTCAGTAATTTTCTAATTGAGATTTTGTTCTGAAGAATTAAAATGGCATCATCTGAGCATTTGTTAATCAATCACCATCAAATGGTAAAGTATTTCTATCACAGGAGCTTAGAAAGAGCTTGACCCAAGCTTGTATTACAAGAGTACAAGACGTTACAGCTTGTAAAGCCTCTCATTAAATAGTGTGAAAAATACAAATGCAAATAATAAAGTCTAAAGTTTTAATGATGATTGCCAAAGGGATATTGTATCAGAATCCTGCTTTGAATTCATTTTAGATCAGTAAACTTTAATCATCATGGAAAGAACTATGAAAACAAAGAACATATATTGAACATACACTTATCTTTGTAAACCTAATTATTAAGGTTTGGTAAAAATACTCTAACATTAATTCTACTTACCTTTAAATTTTTCTTTCTGTTTACCCTCTTGATGTAATGTTTAATATGGATTAATAGAAAATTAAAAGGCTTTAATATCATATTCTATGAGCCTCTTATCAGATATCAGTAACATTGATTTATTCTGATTTCAGACAATACCTATGAAGTAAATGTTAATAAAAAGTGCTACAAAATGCTATCTCATAATTCATTTTTATACTATAGAGCAATTATTTCTGATTTTAAAATAATATATGCACTTTGCCAAATACTTAGGAAATACAGTAAAAATATAAAGAATAAAACACACTTAAAGCTAATTTTAAAAGTTATTTATCAATGGAAATAATAAAAGTAATCACCTCTCCCTTTTTCTGTTTCCCCATAAAAGTAAAATATGTTGTATACATTTACATCCCAATATCCCAAGTGCTTATATAAATAATTATGAAATTTAGACCATGTCTATTGTTAAATGACTAACTTCCATAAAATATACTTTCATATTTAGGAAATTTTTTGTCCATTGTTTTATAATAATATTAGCAATGTCGTAGAGACTTCACATTTTAATGAAACCATCACTTGTCATTGGATTTTGTGATAGGTTCTAAGATGGCCCCATTGATCCCACCTCCTGGCATTCATACCCCTGTGTCCTTCCCTCTCTTGGCATGAGGGTGGAACTTAATCATTTGATTCTGACTAACAGAACACAGACAAAGTGATGACTGTCATTTCTTTGGTAAGGTTATGAAACCTGTGACCTCCATCAAGTTAGCAGACCTTCCCCATTGCCATCTCAGCTTTCGTGCTTTGATAAAGCCAGCTTGCCACGTTGGAGAAGCCACATAACTAGGAACTGTGAGCAAACTTCTGTCAACAGCCAACAAGGAAATGAAACCCTCAGTCTAACAACCCCTGAGAAACCAAATTCTTCCAACAACCATGTGAGCTTTGAAATAAATCACTGCCCATGTTAACCTTCAAATGACTACAGCCCAGTTGATACCTTGAATGCAGGCTATGAAAGATCTTAAAGTACAGTATCCGTATAAAACATGCCTGGATTCCTGACCTATAGGAAGTGTGAGATAAAAAATGTGTCCTTTTAAGTCACTAAGTTTTGGGATAATTTATTATGCAGCAATAGAAAACCAATATAGTTTTTACACTCTGACTTTCTTATTATTATATTATTTCTTAAGTATCTCACTTATAAATATTTCTCTAGGGTCTCACTCTCTAGGTGACTAGAGTTTATTACTGAATAATATCTCTTTTCAAAAAGATGACATGGGTTGGTTATTTTAAAAGCCCCTGAAAATTTTAATATATCTTTTATTTTTCTGCACATATATATGTATAACATTTTTGCTGTTGTAGAGTTCTTAATGTCATTCCAAACACCTTTTTGGCTAAGATATTTATAGAATTGGTTCCTTCATCATTAAAAATATGTGAATTCATCAGGGTGCTCAAGTTGTTGAGTGCCTGGCTTGCCTCTTTGAACTCCAGAATCCCATCTTCCTTTAGCTTAGAAAAGTGAGTTTGTATTATATTTTGATTGTATTCATTGTTTTTTCCACTGAATTTTCCTCTTTTGTCTAGAAACTTACATAAAATTTGGATTTTGGGATCACTTAACACTCTTTCTCATTATTTTATTCACTTTCTCATTTTTTAGTTCTGGTGGAATGTTTCAAGTTATACTTTTTCTTTACCACATCTTGTTTCTATAATGTCTAATACATGACCAGGGCGATAGATATAATTTTCTTTCAGAATTTTTGTTTTTTATTTCTTTGCATTTTTCCCTGATAGAAGATTATTACCTGTTAGTGCTAGGTTCATGGATACAATGCAATCTTAAATATTTTTCTAACATAAAAGAAAAATTAGTATAAATCTGTATATTAGGAGGTAGTTTCTCATTTTGTTCAAGGTTGGTTCTTCTTTTGAACTGTTTTCATAAAGCTGGTAATTTTACATCACTTATTTTTATATGGTACTTTATATTGGCCTTTTATGACTTAAAGTAAAAAAGAATCTTTGATGGTTTTTGTTAAGCATTGTGGGTAAAGTAATAAACATATCATGTCCAGATAAAAAGAATAGAAATAATTTAAATTGGCCAAAAATTCACTTAATCAGTTCACTGATCCTAAATTTTTGATTTGTATCTTTCCAAGATACTTTATCTCTATGCATATTCTTTTCCTTTCCAAGTTGGTAGGATCATACATGTGGTAAACAAATCTTGGCAGTTCGTTTTCTACTCATTTTTATTGTTAATTGATCCAAGAAAAAGACCCTCAAAGATGGCCATAACTCTGGGAGGAAGCCTAGAAGTAATGTTTATATTAAAGGGTTAGGAGATCTGCTTCTGCCTAGGAAGATATCTACTTTCATTCAGTATATAGAAAACTGGGAAGAGCATTGCTCTCACCCTAACAACAATACAAAAGAATAGCTTAAAATCTAAGGAAAGACAGGGACTTGTGAAGAGAGACAGGACATAGGCATTGGCTTGCATGTGGTAACAAAAGGAGGAAGAGATTCTAGGTGACATACCAGCAGCTAAGAAGAATTCAGCAAAATTTTAACAAATTGCCAAAAGCTAAATGTGTTCTACTTTGAGATTACAGAACACCACGGTCACAGACAACAGGGAAGTTTGCATCATCCTTATCATCTTCTCTGCAAACTTCACTGGCTGTCCATGAGAAAGATTATACACAGGTTGGAGGATGACAAAAAGCTTTCATTGGTGATAACATCCCGGCAAAGGTGGGCAATATTCCTTTGGGAAAGGTAAAATGCCCCACTCAGCCAATTCTTCCTCAAGCAGGTGAAAAAAGGGCAGCATATCCTTTTTCCCCATGGACACAGAGAGAGGTGCACTGTGGCTTAGGATAGGACACAAAACTACCAAGGGCCTAGACTATAAATGGAGGCCTCCTGGTGAGGGAGGAACAAAAATTTCGCCCTGATAAGATCCACCAAAGATAAAAAGCAGTTTGACTATGGGAAGATTTACTGAGAAACTGATCTCAAGATGTAGTGACAGAGACAGTCTAAGACTGATGTTGGACCAGGAAAAAAGAGAAGACCCCACCCCACCCCATGCCATGAACATGTGTATGAGTGCGCACACACACACACACAGAGCGGCAGCACCAAGGAACAAGCAACAGCAGTCAACTACTGAGGAAGGGGCAAAAGTGTGTAGAGAGAGATCACATGTGCATTGTAGGCACACAGAGAAGGTCCAAATTTGAAGGTGAAACAGGAGCACTGAGAAAGACTATTTGGCAAGCAAACCCTCACCCTAAACATAACTGATTTTTATCAAGCTGAAAAAAAATCAATAAATAAAGGACAGGCTTTCTAATAAATGGTGGTAGAATAATTAAACATCAATATGCTAAATAAATAAATAAACAAAAAGACACACTGTTGATCTTTGGAAAAACCCATGTTAAAAAATGAAAAGACAAGCCAAAAACTAGGAGAAAACATTTGCAAAGTCACACCAGATCCAGAATGTGTAAAGAACTCTACAACTTAATAACAAAATATACAATGCAATTAAAATGGGCAAATTATTTCAATAAACTTTACCAAAGATATGATAGCAAAAAGACATTGATAAAAATGCTGTATATAGTTGGTCATTGGAAAAATGGAAATTGAAACCACAATGAAATTCTCCTATATTTATAAAGATGGCCAAAACAAGGAAAAAAAAAACAGAAAAATATGAAAATCCCAAGTTCAGGTTCTGATGTATAGTAGCTAGAACTCTCATAAAATAATGAAAGAAATGCAAAATGATAGAGCTACTTTGGACAACAATTTGGCAGTTTATAATCAAAGTTATATATTTACTTATCATAGGATCAACAATCCACTCCTTGGTATTTACTCAAGAGAAATAGAAACTTATGTTCACACAAAAACATGCACACAAATGTTTTTGGAGCTATATTCATAATTGCCAAGACAGAAAATACTACAGGATGTTCTTCAACTGGTGAATGTATAAACAAACTATAATACATTTATACACTATTCAGCAACAGGACAGAATAAATTACTGATACAAGGAACAACATAGATGGTTCTCAAACACATTATGCTAGGTAAAAGAAGTCAAACTCAAACGACTACATTCAGAACTACTCCTTTTACATGGGATTCTGGAACAAGCAAACAGATCAGTGGATATCAGTGGTTTACCAAGGTTTTGGAGAGACAGAAAGGTTAAATACAAAGGGGCAAGAAGGAATGTTTTTCCAACATTGGAAATGCTCTATGTAGCTGTAGTTTTATGGATTTATACATTTGTCAAAACTTACAGAACTGCACACTTAAAAGGGCACAATTATACCTTCATATTCAGACTCAAGACAAAAGTGTTAAAGGAGAACATGATTGGATCTTTGCAAGAGTTAATAAAGGATAACAGTTCAGACATTCCCTTAATACTAAATTATAAAGTGTGACAAATTCCATAAAATAAAATTTTATGTTTGACAAATTGGAATTAAGGTTACATAATCTACTATTGAGGAAGAATTATGAGGATTTTTTACTCTACGTTAGAATCATATCGATCTTATGCTTGCATACTGTGGTTCATGACAACAAATAATGGTATAATAAATAGAAATGTACCATTTACACTTCATTATTATTCATGAAAGAAAAAGACGTATGTCAACTATTCCATAATAAACTCTAACCATTCTTCTTTGCACAAGTCAACATTGACAATATAAAACATAAATTATAGGTTCAGACCATACCAGATTCAGTCTGAATTAAAACACCACAATATAGACCACATCATAGTCAATCATCAATGACTAAATACAGTTCATAAAGTTCCCTTCCCACAGAAGGCTATCTGGCTGCTTCCCACAGAAGGCTATCTGGCTGCTTTCATTCTCAACAAAAAGTGAACTACGGTCTAACAATTAATGTTAAACATAAATGCAAACATGTTACTAAATAGACTTAGTTCAAATATTTAATATTAGCAACTTGATGTTTTCATTCAAATAACTTTTGAATTTCTTATTAAATTTGGAATAATTTTGTCATAAACTTCACTAAGCCCCTTATGGTCCTACCTACATTAAGCATTTATTAAGAAGTTCAACACCAATACTGAGTATATTTTATATCTCTGGGCAAAGATACTAGCTGCCTTAGCTTAGTAATAATAGTGTTTTAAAAATATGTTATAAAATCCTGTTGAATAATCATTCTTTGAATCATATTATATTTTTCAAACACATTCAGTGAAAAATGTTAAAACAAAACAAGAATGCACACTTAGGCATCTAAGCAATTGTTTCTTTGGAATATTTTATTGCTTTATTATTTTTTTCCTGAAGGAAAAGATAGTTTATTTGAGTATAGGTAGAAAGTTCTTCTGATTACCCTAATATTTCCCCATAATACTGTGAAATATAGGACATAAGGATAAAATGAATCCAGTAGGTAATAGTTTGTTGTGTTATTCTTTGGATCACTGTTATTTGCATTATAGAAAATGTTATATTTTAGCTTGATATATGAGATATACTAATTGATCATCTAATACCAACAACTTCTACTTGCGGTTGTCTTTAAAAAACTAATTATATATATCAAGAGAAGTCCTAATCAGGAAGTTTAGAGATGTGAGATGTAAGCTTTGATTTGTTTCCACCCATCTCTGTAACACTGCATATAATACACCTTCTCTAATGTCTTCATATATTCATTTTTGAGTGAATTTAATAGATTAGGTAATGTCAGAAGACATGAATAATTTTTAAGGAAATATTTTTTATTCACCAAATCTTAGCAATCATCTTTTTTGCAAAGTTCAGCAAAGAAAATTTTTTCTATGTATTGAATCATGATTTTCTAGAAAACAACTAATATCTCCTAAATTTTACTTTCCTGGAGTTTTCAGGAAACTATTTAGAGTTTTTATTTAATATTTTAATGCTATATTTTCTAACTAAGTGTTGTTCCCCTGTAACTTCTTTTTCTTGAAACAAATGATTCAGATTAGGTTGTTTCCCTTCAATAGTCTGCGTCTGTTGCCCCAAGATTAACACAGGCTGAGCTATATCTTTAGGTTTTCCAGTGCAAAAGCTTTAGTGTAAACTCAAGTTTTAATTTTTGATTTGAAAATTATTAGGTTTTAGGATTTCTTTCTTTTCTTATTGCTCTGAAGATTTTCCTCTGAAGTTCAAGAGATATATTTTATATCTTATTGACACAGAATATTTTTACAGCCTAAATTATTTCAATTTGAGGCAAGGAATCAAGGAAGTATAACTTGGTAAAGATCAGCCTATTGTATTTGCTTGATAGAAAGTGGAGAAACCACGAATTTCTCCAAAATGATTCTGTGTATTGTAGATGCATATTCAGTGTGAGTTAAACTGATTTTTGGAGAATACATTTGAGTAAAGAAGAAACTAGTTTGGAGAAGGCACTGGAAAAGTAAAATTGAAGCTCTAAACTATTTTTTTTTCCTTCTGCCTGCCTTCATCTGAAAATTTGATGCCTAATTCACTTCTCCTGATAATCTAAATGCAAAGTGGTATGATCAGTGAAGCTTTTAGTAACATTGACCACTTCTTGGTATAGACTTACCAGGGTTTAGATTTTACAGGTAAAGCCTCACCAGCAATCAGTTAGGATGTGATATGCTATTATACATTTACAGAGTAGTGTGAAATTAAGTGTAAATTTGACTTTGCTGGGAGTGGTTGCATTTTATGTCTCATAACTTTCTGAGGGATGAAAAAATTAGTGCTCAATTAAAAATGTTGGACATGAGTGCACAGGGTGGGAAGGATTTAGGCAGATAAAAGAACATCTTTGAGACTCCAAATTTATGCTATATAAGCTGTCTTTGCTCTACCTATGACAATTGTATTTATTTTCATTGGCACATAGGTTGAATCAAAGTTAAAACATTTTCTATAACTGCTTAAAACATCAGTCAGAGTTCCATATAAATCATTTATCACCCTTTCCCCACCCATAACTCAACAAGAATCCCTCTGAGTTTTGTGTAACATCTTTCAGTTGAAAGGACATTTATAGAAATATATGTACATGCCATAAATTCCAGCATACACCCAGAAACAATCTGCCTTCATAATTTAGTGCGTAGGCTAAGTTAAAAACAGAACCTCCGGTGAGTTATTGCTCCCTGTAGTCATAATGTGCCTTGTTTCACTTCCCATAAAACAATATGAAAAGTGGCACCGTGATGGATTCAGTAGTTATACCATATGCCAGGATATTTTTCTGGAAATATCTTCCCTTAAATATCTAACAAAACAGATAGCTCATCATGGGCTGACACAAACCTGATGCATATGCAAGTATAAAACATTTTCTGCATGCTTGAAAAGGCCCTAGAGAGTAATAAGAGGATAATAAGTTATTAGCATTATATCAATAATTAAATAATCAGGAAATTAGGTAATCAGGAATTGTAAGGTGCAAGTGTCTGATTCGTAGTCACATAATCATATCCCCTAAAATATATATGCCCACAACTTTATTCACTCTGGATGCTAACATGCCATCTGTGCCAATAATTCTAGACTTTGTCAATCGCTTAACATTTAGGAGAAGATACTACTCTGAAACAATAGTAATATTTTCTAAACTAATACAATGTTTGAGGAAGAAATCTCTATTCTCACAATTTTAGTGGTAATAACAGCAAATAGTGAAAATAATCAAAGCAAGAGCCTGTTTTGGGGGTGGACAATTCATCATTTACTAGTATTCAATAATGGTTTAATAAGATAATCTATTTTCAAGATATGATGCAACTATTTTAGAGTCTTGTTTTAGAATGCAGAGATGAATATTGTAGTAAACTACTGGACACAAATCCTAAATAATCAGCAGACGTACCAACTTGACAGTGACGAGCTCAACTAAAATCTTCGCCCTCTCTTTTATCTGCTGCTCTATCTCCACAGCAAACCCAGTGTCACATCTCTAAGGAAGACTTAATCAATAGACTTCAAATACATAAACGAGTAAATGAATAAAGTGTTTTCTATCATTAAAGTTACTTTAAA
Organism: Daubentonia madagascariensis; assembly: GCA_023783475.1. Taxonomy (NCBI): domain Eukaryota; kingdom Metazoa; phylum Chordata; class Mammalia; order Primates; family Daubentoniidae; genus Daubentonia; species Daubentonia madagascariensis. Next base: position 12,329,465 of record JAKFHU010001684.1, on the reverse strand, counting down.
AAAAAGAGTTGTGTTCCAATTATTTCAAGCCCTTCATTAAACTAGCGCAATCTGACATTTCTCCCTTTTTTCTAGTCTGATCCCACTTTCTGTCTTCTCCCCGTTTGTCGTGTGTTTTTCCCCTTTCCATGTTCTCTCCAAGCAACCATGGAAAAAAGGGAAAGGACCAAAAGATGACAATTTAAAGTGCTTTATATATTAATAAAAACTTACCTCAGAATTTGAAGAAAGACTAGTAATTAGAAGTAAATTGCTATGTTTCATTTTTTTTTAAAGGCCATGTTGCCGTGGAATAATTCTAGATGATTGGGGGTAATTAGGTCCAGTCCCGATCTTTGTAGAAAAAAACAAATAATAACTTTTCTGTGAATATGCTACTCAATTTCTCTTTGGAAAATATATGTAAATAGGACAATAATCTCAATTATCCTAATTTAAAAGTTTTATTTTTGTTTGTACTTTCATAGGAATTAACAGGCTACATGCCATATAATGAAAACTTGATATTTTTTCCATTGTGGATAAATATAATACTCCATTTTTTAAATTTCAGAATATTACGGGGGTACAAATATTTAGGTTACATATATTGCCTTTGCACCGCTGGACTCAGAGCTACAAGCTTGCCCATCCCCCAGACAGTGTGCACTGCACTCTTTATGTGTGAATATACCCATTCCATCCTCCCCGCTCCCACGAGCCCAACGCCTGATGAATGTTACTTCCATATGTGCATGTGAGTGTTGATCAATTAGTACCAATTTGATGGTAAGTATATGTGGTGCTTGTTTTTCCATTCTTGTGATACATCACTTAGGAGAATGGGCTCCAGCTCCATCCAGGATAATACAAGAGGTGTTAGTTCACCATTGTTTTTTGTGGCTGAGTAGTACTCCATATACATATACCACATTTTATTAATCCACTCATGTATTGATGGGCACTTGGGTTGTTTCCACATCTTTGCAATTGTGAATTGTGCTGTCATAAACGTTCGAGTGCAGATGCCTTTTTTATAGAATGTCTTTTTTTCCTTTGGGTAGATGACCAGTAGTGGGATTTCTGGATCAAATTGTAGTTCTACTTTTAGTTCTTTGAGGTATCTCCATATTACTTTCCATAGAGGTTGTACTAGTTTGCAGTCCCACCAGCGTATGAGTGTTCCTATCTCTCCACATCCATGCCAACATTTGTTGTTTTGGGACTTTTTGATAAAAGCCATTCTCAAAGGAGTTAAGTGATATCTCACTGTTGTTTTGATTTGCATTTCCCTAATGATTAGAGATGTTGAACATTCTTTCATATGTTTCTTGGCCATTAGTCTATCTTCTTTTGAAAAGTTTCTGTTCATGTCCTTTGCCCACTTTTTAATGGGGTTGTTTGATTTTTTCTTGATGATTTTCTTGAGTTCTATATAGATTCTATTTATCAGCCCTTTATCAGATGTATGGCATGCAAAATTTTCTCCCATTCTGTAGGTTGTCTATTCACTCTAGTGACCGTTTCTTTGGCTGTGCAGAAGCTTTTTAATTTGATCAGGTCCCATCTATTTATTTTTGTTGTCGTGATTGCTTCGAGGGTCTTCTTCATAAATTCTTTGCCTAAGGCAATGTCTATAACTGTCTTAGTCAGCCTGAAATACACCACACACCATTAAATTGTGTCAAAATGGTGCACAACTATTAGTTCATTGTAAGTAGGATAGAAGGCTGAGAGGCTTAATTTAAGGTTATTTGCCTATCAGTTGGAGGATCTTGGGAAATTCACTGAAGACTCTGTAGTTTTCTTATATGTAGAATAGCAGTATTATCTATATATTCTTCCATAACAACTGTAACAATGTTAAAATATTGCATAGTAGACAATGATAAAATATTGTGTACACTTTAAGCAGTAAAGTAAATAAGTATTTACTAAGAATAGATTTGTTTTTCTTTGCTTTGGAAACTAGGACAGAAAACCTCTGGCATATAAGGCTCTTGGCTATTTTCCATGGTACAATCTTACGTTCAGCCAAGAAGAGACATAAACTGCAACTTGAAGGACATAGTACCACAAAGCTTGGATTAGTCAATCCCCAAGAGATAGTTAATATGATATATTAGAAAGCGTAATATATTTGTAAATCTTTTATATCCTGTTTTATGTCATGATATATTGTGCATGCTTACTACTTTTAATATTTTTATTAGACATTGAGAAAGCTGTTTTTGTCTGCCACCAATCCCAGAAACCAAATGGAAAAAGTCAAAGATGTAATAGGATGCCATAACTGTCAGTCACTTTTGGTATACAAAGGACCGGAAGGTCACCTCACTCTTAAGAAAACAGTGACTATATCTTGTACATCAAGTTTTTCAATGAACTTTATATTATTTATCCCTCCTAAGACAGTAGGAAAGGGTCCTCCATTGTTCAGAGTTTTGACAATTTTGAAGAAATCTCTCTTCTGCTAGTAATGTTCTACTACAAATTAATATATTCTTGAGCAGAAAATAGAGTGGCCTTGTTAAAAATGACTGACTGAAGTTTGTCTCTTACAGTGTTGAATATTTGACTGACTGCCTCAAAAAAATTAACAACCCATTTAGGGCTTGTCAAAAAGTGAATCTCTTCTCCCCTCTAGCCAAGAAGTCCCTTATATGGTTTCTTAGTCATTTAGAAATGATTAAAATTGTCTCTTCATATTATAGTATTGTCTTCTTGTAGTCATTGTTCTGGCAACAGAATATTGGATCAAATAGATCCTGATCTTTGTAAGGTAAACAATTGTCCAAGTTTTCAAATAAGTCTACAGTTTGGGGGGATTCCACCTTGGTGTAATTCTTACATGATCATGAACATGTTCATGGATTGTGAAATTTCTTAATCTCAAAATTATCCTTTTTATTGAGGTTTCTTATGGACCTACTAAGAAATCATTAAATGATTTTATTTTTCTGATGTGATAAAGAACCTTCAGCGAGCACCATGTATTAACCTAGGTGAACCTGGAAATAACACAGTAAGCGGGTCTGGTAATGCAAGTTGTCCTGTATAGCTGTGTATTTACAAGTTAAGATACTGAGTTTAGCTTGATTTTCCCTTAGAGCTCATTTTAATTCCAGGCATGTTTGGCTTTATTTCTTAGTTATGAAAATAGTTATTATAGAAGCATGACTTCTAGATCTTATGGAAACCATCTACTTCTCTTCAGAATATTAGTTTCTTCGTCTATTGAGATTGGTCACAATAAGAACATTTGGGGCTATTAATGGCTGCAAACAAGGTGTCTGTTACTCCTAATAATTTACTTTCTTGTAAGATAATAGCTAATTATTATTATAACTGAAATAATGAGGTAAATTCTTTTATGCCCCAAAAGCTAAGACACTATTATGAGTAAGATAAATGAGATTTATAATACACATAGTTGGTTGGTAAATAAATATATCATCATAATTTATCTGACTATTGCTAATTAAAAGCAATGTTCATAATGCTTATTTCTGATGTCCTTTTACATTTGGAAAGTTCAGAGAATTGATTTGGGACATTGTAAAACAAATACTTAATTTATTTCCCTTCTTTCCTTCACTTCTCCTTTTACTTTTTGATATTAATATTAGTAATCCAGAAAGAAAAATATCTAGCTAATTTTCTAACTTGTTTTTTCTCAAAACATATTGCTTGTTATATCAAAAATTCTAGTGTCATTTGTCAGTGTAACTTCCTGAGGGTTGATGAATTTTATTTTGCAAATTAAAATACAAAAGTCTTTAATAATTTTGTTCATAAATACATTTAATTTAAATTACATTTAAAACTGTATTATCAGAAAATGTTTGTTGACTTCCACTTGATTCTTGGAAGCTTCATTAATAGTTCAAAGAATTGTGAGTTAATAGAATGAGTCATGAATTAGTATCCTGCCTCTGTCACTAGCAACATTGGGAGCCCTGGGCAAGTCACCTATCGTCTCTTATGCATTTCTATTTATAAGTAGACTGGAATAAATGTAAGTGTCCTAAAATTTTTAAGGAAAATTTTTGTTTTATTTTCCAGTGTTTTTCTATATGTTGGTAGAAACAGAATGAGTATAAAAGTATGCTAAATTTTAAAATGTGTGGACATGAACAGATTTGTCCACCCTCCTGAAATAATTAAAAATTAAAGAAAATATAAGAAGAAACAGTGTGCAGACTTTAAACATTAGTCAGTAGAGGAAACAACAGAAGGGAAATAATCAAGTTGAACCAGTGTTGTGAGAGTCCCCTGTTGACACAGCATGATAGTGGAATCTGTGGGAGCCTGACAATCTCTTTGACTTGAGGAGATGGGGAGATGGTGTTGGCAGTCTCAGCTGGCTAGAGTTTGCAGGGGATAATACATCAAAAAAGAGAGAGAGGCACAGAGAGCTGCAGAGAGTCATGTTTAGTCCTCAGTTAAACAGTCATTTGTGCATACATGTGAATTTGGGAAAATAATCTCATGAAAGAAGAAGACAGTACAATCCCCAACTTGCACAAGAGCTGGAGATAGTTTGTGATCTCACCAGTAAGAGGGGAAAAATCCTCATAATTTAAAGAGCATCAAGTATGTGAGTATTCAGAAAGTTATTGCCCTGATATTTGGGGAAACTTAGCTACTGACTAAAGGCTGCCTCTATCCCACCTAACAAAATTAATATGTGAGTTTCAAAGTAAGTTATAAGTAACTTATTATGCCCCAAGTAAAGTTAAAAGGTATTTATAAGTATACAGAAATATTCAGCACCCACCAAGGTAGAATTCACAATATCTGTCATATAATAAAAAAATTGCAAATCATGCAAATGAGTAGAAAAATATGACCCATAAGGGGTAAAAAATTAATCAATAAAAACAGATACAGAAAAGAACTAGATGATGGTATTAGTAGGCAAGAATGTTAAAAGAATTATTATATACCGTATATTCAAGAAAGTACAGGAACACTTGGCATGTTAAGCAGAAACATTGAAGATATAAAAATGACTGTATTCAAACCTCTAGTGATGCAAATTATAATATCTGAGATTTAAAACAAAATACACTAGGTTGGATTTAAAGCAGACTAGACACTGAACTAGAAGATATTAATAAATTTAGAGACATTGTAGTAGGGGCTATTCAAAATAAAATATATATAGAAAAAGTCTATAAAAAAATGAACAGACACTCATTCTTTGAGGACAACATTACTGTGATACCAAATCAAGAAAAAAATAAATCTTGAGGAAATTTGAATGTACACCAATATCACTAATGAATATAGATGCAAAAATCATCAATGAAATATTAGCAAACCAAATCCAGCAACATATACGTTGTATACAGAGTGGCTAATTTACTAGAACTAACAAGTTAACCAATGTCAGAAGATATAAAGTCAACATATATATTGTATTTCTGTATAATAGTGATAAACAATATGAAAATAAACTTTAAAAAACAAATTCTATAATCCTATTAAAATAGCACATCAAACAATAAACTAATGTGGAATAAATAATGTGGAATAAATTTAACAAAATAAGTTAAATCATGTACACTAGAAACTACAAAATGTCACTAAGATACTTTTTAAAAAAAATCTAAATATTTGAAGCCACATTGGGTTTTCATGTGTTGGAAGATTAATTATTATTGAAATGGAAATTCTCCCAAAATTGATCCAATACAGTATCTTTAAAAATTCCAGCTTTTATTTTTTTGCAGAAATATACAAGATAATCTTAAGATTTATATAGAAAGAAAAAGGACCAACGATAGTCAAACTAGAAGTGCAAAATTTTAGACATATACTTCCTGATTTTAATACTTACTACTGGCATGAAGATAGACAGATAGTGTATTCTAATGAAATTGAAGTAAAGAAATAAACCTTTACTTTTATGATGAATCAATTTCTGACAAAGATGCTGAGGCAATTCAATAGGGGGAAATAATATATTTTAAAATAAGTATGGGACAATTGTATATCCACAAGCAACAAAACCATAAGTGATTTAAAAATTGATTAATAAGAGTTCATTAAATTTATAACTTTCATACTTAAAACATAGCATTTAGAAAGTGAAAAGGCAAGCCACAGAATAGGAGACTATATTTGCATACAATATGTCACATAAGAACTTTTATGCAGAATGTATAGTTTTTAAAAACTCATAACTCAAAAATAAAAAAAAAATAACCCAAATAAAAAATGAGCAAAGATGTGAATAGGCATTTCATCAAAGCAGATACAATTAGGCAGTGAGTTCTGTACCCGTGGTTTCAACCAACAGTGGATCAAAATTATTTCCAATATTATTTGGAAAAATAATAATAATAGAAAAATAAAATTAATATAAACAAAAAACAATATGGTATAGCAACTACTTACATGGCATTTGCCTTGTTTTATATATTATAAATAATCTAGAGATGATTTGAATTATAGGAGAGAATTGCATAGGTTATAAGCAAACACTGTGCCATTTTATATAAGGGGCTTGAGCATCCTCAGATTTTGGAATCTGTCAGGGTCCTGAAACCAATCTCTCATGGATTCTGAGAGATTGCCACATATGATATCCACAAAGCACATGAAAAGATGTTTAATGACCTTAGTCTTAAGGAAAATGCAAATCAAAACTACAATGAAATACTACCTCACATCCAATAGAATGACTACAAGAAAAAAGAAAGCCATAAGTATCAATGACAATGTGGACAAATTAGAACCCCCACACATTGCTGTTGGGTATATAAAATGTTGCAGCCACTTCAGAAAATGATTTGGCAATTTTAAAAATGTCTAAAAATGTATTTATCATATGACTAAGCAATTCCACTCCTAGGTACCTACTCAAGAGAAATGAAAACAAATATCCACATGTACAGTTGTACATGAACATCTGTAGAAACTTATTCATAATGGACAAAAGTGGAAACAATCCAAATGTTTACCTATTGATGAACGGATAAACAGAAGTTGGTATGTTTATACAATGCAATATTATTCAGCAACAAAGGAGAAGAAAGTACTAATACATGCTACAATATATAGAAACCTCAAAAAATACTGTGCTAAGTGAAAAAGCCAGACATCAAAACAATTACATAATTTCATTTATATGAAATGTCCAGAAAAAGCAAACTTATAGAGACATAAAGTAGATTGTTGGTTGTCTGGTGCTAGGGTTAAGGATGAGAAATGACTGCAAATATGTACAAGCGATCTTTTGGGTGTGAAAGAAATGTTCTAAATTTGGATTGTAGTGATGGTTTCACAACTCAGTAATTTCATTAAAACTTTGAATTATACAAATAAAAAGCACCAATTTTATGGTATAAAAATAAAAAAAACTTTTCTAAAATATAAGACAACAGAGAAACAATGAGTTCTAAGTCAACATCAATCTACCAAAAACAGAGTAATTGAATTCTCTAATGAGAGAGGGAAGTGGAAAAGCCAGAAAAAAATTTAAGGAAATACAAGCTGAAATTTTCAAATTTGATTAAAATTAATAACCCTATTTCAAAGGAGTCCAATGAATCCCAAGCATAATAAATATGAAGATAGCTACACAATGCATATTATAATCAAATTGCTTCAAGTCAATGAAAAACAAAACATTTTAAGAACATTTAGAGTCAAAATAAATATTACATATGGAGAATGACAATAGGATTCTCAATAGGAACAACATGAGTAGAAGACAGTAGAGCATCATAGTTAAAGTATTAAAGGAAAGAGGAAAAATTGTCAACTTAGAAATTTTTACCCATCAAAAAATATCTTTCAAAAAAATGGAAAAATAAAGACTTTTTTACAGACGCATAAAAGTTGAAATAATTCATCACTAGCAATTCTGCAGTATATGACATTTTAAAAGAAGTCATTCACAAAAAGAAAAATAATGTCAGATGGAATTCTGATTTCACTCAAAGTAGTGAAGAACAAAATAATGGTAATTATATGGGCAAATATATAATAATTAGATTTTCTCTTAATATTGCTTTAAATTAGAGGTTTATAGAGAAAATAACAATGTAATTGAGATTCATAACCTACATAGATAGACCGTGATAAGGTAAAAATATATGCCATAAACTCTAAAGCAACTACTAAAAGAAAACAATGAAGAGTTAAGGATAATAAGTCAAAGGAAAAAAATGGAATAAAAATCTGCAATAAGTCAAAAGAAGGCCAAAAAAAAAAAAAAAAGACGGGAACAAAGAATGAATGAGACAGATAGACTACAACTAGCAAGATGGGCAATTTAAATCCAAACTTATCAATAATTATATCAAATACAAGTAGTCTGAACACTCCGATTATAAGGCAGAGATTATCATATTGTATTAAAAAGTAAGCCTCAGCTACATGGTATCTATAAGAAAAGCACTTTAAATATAAAAATACCAATAGATTAAGAGGAAAAAAGCAGAAAAAACTCTTCTTTGCTATCCCCAGTGAAAAGAACACTTGATTGGTTATATTAAGATCACACAAAGTAGATTTTAGAGCAACAATTATTACCTGAGATAAAGGTGTCATTTAATGATCATGACAGTGTCAATTCCACAGGAGTACTTGTATGAACTGCATGTTTATGTTCTCCCAAATCGTATGTTGAAATACCAATCCCCAATACGTTGGTATTAGGAAGGGGGGCCTTTGGAAGGTAATTGGGTCATGAGGCTGCCTCGTTAAATAGAAATGATGAGAAAAGCCATCCTTGTTTTGTTCCTGATCCAAGGTGGAAAGCATTCATCCTTTCACCATTAAATATGATATTAGCTGTGGGTCATTTGTAACAGCCTTTATCAGATGGAGGCTGTTCCCTTCTACCTCTATTTTCTTGAGTGTTTTAATATGAAATTTTGTCAAATTATTTTTCTATGTCTAATGAGATGATTATATGGTTTTTTTCCTCTTTATTCTATGGATAGAGTGTATTACATTAATTGATTTTTGGATGTTTAACTAATGTTGCATTCTTGGGTAAAAACTATTTCTTAAACGGTATATAAGTCTCTGCTGTAGATGGCAGGCCCTTGATTCAGAATATTCTGCACTGTGAACCTTTCATTGAAACTTGCCATAATCTCCATACTGAATCTTCTCTCATCACAAGCACATCAAACATTAGAGAATCTGCTAGATCATATGACTCAAGTGGCAGGGCTGACTGAAGCACAACCTTCACTTGCTGTGATGTCATTTTCTTCTCTGGATCCTGTTCTAAACTGGCAGACTTCACCTAGTATATAGGCTAATGCAATATTCCTGGGCTTGGGAATATGTTTATTCTGGAACTTGAAAGCGTCTATCAGGTGTTGGATATGTGTGTGTGTGGGGTGGGGGGTGGTGTATAGGTGGGCGTGTTAGTACATACAAGATGCAGCAACTTGTATTTTACTTTGGAGAGGATGCCTCAGCAACCTCTAACTACTGGAACCCTAAAAATTCATTATAATATCCAGTCTTTGAACCTACGTAAAGATTACTCTCACCCTCAGAAACACATATATTTTACGAAGGCTTCCAGTGTACGACCCACTTTTTACTCGTTCCCAATCATCAAGTTTTCAAAATATTGTTGAAGTTATGAATTAGTGCAATATTCTATGGGATATTCAGAGGTCCAGATCTCTGGATTATTTTACAACACAGAATAGAACAGTTAACATAACCCTAAGGCAAAACTTTAAGTATTTTGTCCATTCTAGGTGTACAGGAGCAGTTTCTTGTCCTCTGTTGTAACTGGAATGGAAAAGAATAAGTTTTCCAAATCAGTGTGAAACCAATGACTAATTAATGACCTTATTAATTTGCTGTAACAAAGAGATCACATCTGGCACAGTAATTGTGATCTTGATCTACTACTTGTTTAAGTTTACGGTAGGCTACCATAATTTTTCAGAATCCATCTGGTTTCTGTAGGTAGCACTAATCTCTCCCATCCCCAGTGGGTGTACGATACTGTTTTGATTCATTAAGTGGCAGTGGTGGGTGATATTTTCAGAGGTTTCCATTTGTCCTTCTTTGCTATGATAACTCCTACAATACAGACCAGTATGTAGGTCATGGTTGATGCCAAATATATCAGTTCAAATTATACATTCACACACAGTAAATGACCACTGGACAAGCCTACACAATCTATGCACACACTGTGAGTCAGACTTTAGCCAGGAAAGCATTTGTTATCTGGTCTCTGTAGGCCCCTACCTTACTTAACAGGTAGGACAAGATTCTTTGGGTATCAATGAAAACTTAGTAATCCTAGAAACATTAGGCTACTAAGACATTTTCCCCAATGTACAGTAATATCAATAAATAGTTGTAGGTCCTTTTGCAGAAAGACTATGGGAACCATCTTGGTACGTACTTATCATAGTGTTGTAACACAAAGAGTGTGTTACAACAGGGAATTTTCTCCTTGGGGACAGCACTTCAGACAATGGGTTCTGAATTTGAAAACTGGCTTATAATTGGGAACTTATAAAGAGATTATCGGGGAACAATTTCCTATGGGTATCTCATATTTTTATACATCTCATATACATTGTTTATACATTAACAACCCTTTGTATTAAATTATTTTTTCAAGGGTTTTTCTACAGAAAACAGCATTTAAAATAGAGACAGTTTATCCTTCCATATCGAATGACAGATTTGTATAGCACCCATCACAAAAAGTTTAGGTATCCTAAAAACAAACTGCTTCTCCTGTAATGCACCGTGTATGCAGGTAGCACCTACCCTTCTTGGGGTCACCTTAGGAAAATTGAGACTTGGGGAAACGTTCCAAAACACTGATACTCTGGCTATTACTGTTGCCGTCAGTAATAAACTATTCCTCATCTTTGACCCAAAATATTGTGTCTTCTACCAGTTTGTACAGTACTGTGGCAGGCTAAGTTGGTACCTTGCAAGTAGGATAAAATGACACACTCTTAACAGTTTTTAACAAAGATTGTAGCCTTATTATTGAGGCAACCAGCCTCAGTTTCTCGTTCTTGCATTCTTGCTATTTTTTTTTAAATTTTAGAGGTTAAGCAGCATCTTTGTTGGCTGCCTAACACATGCAATATACACATCTGGAGTGGTTTGAAAATAGGAAGTAAGGTAGGGATTTGGACATGATTCATCAATTTCCTCACTTATAAATTAGGGAAAATATTAATATCCTCTTCATAAGGGTTTTGTGTGCATTAAATAATATACTATATGCAAAATATTGAGACCAGTATGTGGCATTTATGATAGGATAAATATATTATAATTATCATTTACTGTTTGCCAGTATAAAAACTGAAAGTAGTAAGTTACTTGAGAAAATTCTTTGAGGCACAGTCCTAGATCTGACCAGCTCCAGAACTATAGGATACTTGAAAGAACAAAATATTTTATGTCATGCATGAATTACCCAGCAATTACTGGTCAATTACTGTTGATGCTCCCTTTCTTATATATTGCATGTATACATTAAATAATTTTAAAAGAATGTGTTACTTTGTCTTTAGAGAAAAAGCAGAGTGATCTTCTTAGTCAAAGTTTCCATGACTGAATGGGCAGTAACAATTTTTATTCTTATTATTTTGAATAATTATCAACAGAAAAAGATTAAAAAATTTTCATTAAAATTCAATTGACCTGTGATTTATGAACAATGTATTAAGAGAGCTGTGGTTCTGAGATGAAACAATAGTTAAAATAATTAAATATCTTGTCAACTTCAATTTACCAATACAAATGTGCCTTGATATATGGGTGAATTAATGATAGGAAATTGACATTAATTTTATTTCTGTCATCATTGAAAGATGAACTGCATACTTCATATATTAATATATTAGGGCTTCATTAAGAATAATACACTAGACTAAAAAATAAGTAAAAGGAAAGGAGATAGACATATTAAGTAGTAAGACATTCTGTGCATTCTTTCATCTAAGTTTTTTTTCTCCCAACATTATTGATTTTGGCCCAGAGATAAACCCAGTCACCGTGAGTGATAAACGATCACCAAATCTCATTGACTTTTTTCTCCTTTTGCTGTAGTTTTTGTCAGGTCAATGAATTATCCCTGGCTTATACTTTGTTCTCTAAGGCATAAATCAAGATTAAAAAAAAAAATATTGGATCCTCACAAGTTTAGAGGAATAAGGCCAAATATAGACTGAAAAGAATATCTAGGTTTTTGTTTACTTGAAATGTCTTGCTCTAATACTTACAATGTCAGTTTAATTGATATTTATTAAGGGTTACAAGTGGGTTATTTTCATGAAATTCGAATTTGTTAATTAACACACAGAAAAGATTTGCTTTTGTTTTCTTTATGCACTTTAACTGCAGCAGTGATAATGTACTGATAAAAATGATTTTAGTAATTGCCATTGGTGAAGGTTAAACCATAAAGTCACAATAGTATTAACAATCATAAATGTTTACTAAATGTTGAGCTTTTGTCAGATGCATATTAAGTACTGTATGTTTATCTATCCATCTACCTATCTACCTACCTATCTATCCATCTATAATTATTAACTCTAAATCTATGAAGTAGATACTGTTATCATCTCTATTTCATAAAGGTAAAAACTGAGTCATAATGAGGTTATGTAACTTGCTCAAGTCAACAGATGTTGAGGCAAAAATCTTGTTTGGTTCCTGTAAGCTTTTAACTACTACATTGTATATACTGCCTCTTTAATGAAATAGCAGAGCTGTATACAATGGTTATTAAATGTTCTAGTCATAATTTTTAAATTACTGATATTTAGATGAAGTTATATCAGACTAGCATTCTATTAAAAGACATTCAAAAGTAGGAAAAACCACTAAGAATAAAATAAACTATTTAATCCAAAGCAAAGAATGTATGATTTCAAAGCATTCAAATTGATAGTTCCAGGAAACAGGCAGTGCAATGGCTTGAGAGACATTAGAAAGCCAGTATAGGATTTAACTGCATATAAGGCTACAGTTTTGACCCTCTCTCTGACCCAATAATTGCTCCCCCAACATACTAGTACATTTATATTTTTTACATTGTCATAGTAGCATTGCATGTTCTGACTACAGCAATATATTTGACATTATATAATTTTTAGCAAATAATGGTAACTCACTGAGAGAAAGAGATAGTAATATACATTAACATTTTTAAAATTTCAAAATATATTGAATTCAATGTTTTGACTTTCTTGCAAATGTATTTCTTTCTTGTTTATCATTTCTATTAATGGGATCAAAAATTTTCCAAGAACTACCTATAGTATACAAAATGTTTATTAAATATCAGTATTGTATTATTTACCATAAAATTTAAAGATAATTATCTAATTAACTTTCAATGACATTTTCTGGCAATCAGTGAACACAGATATTTATGTTCAAGTCAAAAGCAAAATAATTGAATACAATTATAACATAAAGCCTTATAGTATATGTATACTATCTTATATATTTTAAGACTTTACAAATAGTTCTAATTTTCTAGGTATACATTCTCAAACCTTATATTTGAGGAATGGTAGATAAAGAAAAATCAACGCAGGTATAATAGGAGTGGGGGAAAAAAAACAAAGAGCTAAACACAGGAAAAGTATTTTCAAAATTGTAGCAAAACTTGAAACAATATATTGAAATGCCATGAAGTAACTCCTGGATTTATGAGCAATCTGATGAATGATTTCTCCAAAATATAAACCATATCATGCCACTTCCTTGACTAAACTCTTATATTTCTTCCTATTGAACTTCAAATTAATCTCTAGTTATTTACTTTAGTGTTCAAAATTTATGATCTGGTTTCCATGTCTCCTGAACTCAGATTTTACTTCTCCATATTGGTATCTAAACTGGAGCCACAGTGGCCTATTTTCTTGTTAAGAACACCTTAAGCTTATTTATGCCTTAGGGTCCTTGTCCATGCTATTATTTTCTGAAAACAACATTCTTCCATGAGTTTCTTGCATGACTGCTATTTGTGCCATTTCAGATTTCCTATTAAATGACAACTCCTTAGAAAGTCTTTCTCTGAACACATAATCTTGATAGCCCTATCCATTACTATCACTTTATTTAGCCTATTGTCTTTACCGAACTTGTCACTTCCTGAAGTTATCATCCGTTTATTTGTTTCCTTGTTTACTGGCTGTCTGCTCACATCTGAAATATAAGTTCTGTGAAAGTAAGGACATTGCATATCATATTCGCTGCTATACTCTTAACATTATGACCACTGACATATGCCTAAGTGCTCAAAAAAATTGTAAAATTAAGAAAAAAATCGTTATTTAAAAATAGACTATGTTTTACTATATCATCATTTACCCAGTTCTCTACTTTCCTACCACATGATTCTTAAAAGAGTGATGACTTATGAAAACTGTCATTTGGAATGACAAACCTTAAACACTAATATCAAGGTTTGTGAAAGTAGTGGCATTCACGTGATAAATAACATGTATTATAAATTATTGGCTCTTTTTTCACCCTGCTTGGCTCCTTAAATGTTAAATGACTCAAAGGAATGTTCTCTCTTTAAGTTAAATACGATGTATAATCTTTATTTTTAAAAAGGGACGTTAGTTTTTATTGCTATGTAACCAATTACCACAAACTTGGCAACTTAAACAATACCAATTTATTAGCTCAAGATTTTGTAGGTCAGATATCTGGACATGGCATAGCTGGAGTCTTTCCTCAGGAACTTGTGAGGCAAACATCAAGGTGTTGGCCATGAAGTGGTCTTATCCAGAGGTTGAGATCTTCTTCCAGCCTCATATAGTTGTGAGAGAATTTGCTTCCTTGTTGTGGGGCTAAGGTCCTTGTTTCCTTGCTGGCCATCAGCTAAAAGCCATTCTTAAGCCCCAGATGCCACTCTCCTTTATTCCCACATGACCCTCTTCATATTCAAAGTCAGCAACAGAGAATCTACCTCATGTCAAATCTCCCTCATACTTCTAATATCTTTTAAGAGTTCACATAATTAGGCCATGCCTGCCAATGATAGTCTCTCTCTCTGTCTTTGTATAAACTGTGCCATGTAACATAATCTAATTTCAGGAGTATTCATCCATTATTTCCACAGTGTAGGCCCACACTTGTGAGGGTCAGAAGAGTACACAGTGTTTTTAACCAGCAGACACAAATATTAGGGACCAGTTCAGAATTTTGCCTACCATAAACAGATATAACCTAGATATTTATTCAATGTATAAATTTTATAAGCAGTGATTTATAATGATTTATACAAGTACCTTTAGTTATCTAAGAAACAATTAATAAAATTGCTGTAAAAGAGGCAATGGAATATTAAGGCAGAAAATAAGAAATTCTATTTTTAAAGACATATAATTTATACATAGGTTGTTCAAGTTTTATATAGAGGAAAAGTTAATCATAAATTGCATCATTCTCAGTAAAAGATTCTCAAATAAGTAAAATTTGCAGTTCAGAGTATTTGTATGTGCATTTAATTTTATCATTGAATGAGTACCTACAGATATTTAATTAACATCAAAGAGAATACCAGTTTGCTTAACAATTAACTTAAACTTAGATGAGATTTAATTTTATAATTAGATTGTAATTTATACATTAAATGTGGAATGATGAACTGTTTATTAAGCACGGCAGTAGGGCAAATGCTTTTGAGCTAATCAATCATGTGAAGAGCACATAATATATTTTTGCTTTATAAAGGCTTATCTTTTCATTGACTTGAAAGGGAACCTGCTAAACCTGCAACCCATTGCAATTAAGTTTGGTGGGATAGAAATAACACCCAGGGAAGGAAGACCTAGAATTTTGCCCCACTTCACTATTTCCTAGCTATAAGGCTCTGGGAAAGTTTTTCTACAAGATTTTCTTTCCATTTTTCTCTTTTCAAAATATCCTAGAATGTTATTGCTCCCATCAATATACACACCCTCTCATTCCCCTCAAATACTTTACCACCACTATCTACCTTACATTGAAACTACTGTCACTAACCTCTTAACCCCATTTCTCTTGTTCTTAGCAAGAAGCCAGAATCACTCAACTTCCTCACTCTGATCTCCATGTTGCTGTGGGCACTTCCCATTCTAACCTGATCTTTCACCCTCTTCTAAGCTTCTTAAATTCTATACTTAGCTCTGAAACTCAGGATTATTATAAGGAAAAAAATTCCTTCTTTCCTCAAACCTTTGCTAAATGTCCTTTTTCTTCTTTTTGTTCCAATTTAAAATTGACTTTACCTGAGGACACTGCTTCCCTATTGGCCTCTCAAGTGGTGGATAGTTTTTGTCCTTACACCTCCAGTAACACTAGCCTGTCGGGTATTGTAGGTTTCTCCTTTGTCATTGTAGCTTCCAGAATTTCCTCCACTTCCTTCTTTACAACTTTCTAGATTTGAATCACATTTTTAAGATTACATTTTAATCTTCCTAATTATATGTTACTATCAACCTTTAAATCAGTCTTTTACCTTGAACGTTTTGTTTTCTGTAATATTGTGTATCTTTTCAGCACAACTCTTATTTTATTTCTGATGTTTATATTTTAGTGTGTAAAAACATACACTAGAAATTTCTAAAAATTTTTTAGATATAATTGAAATAATGGATATTTTTCTAGAAACTATTTGTAGTTGGGTTTCAGTAAACGGATATTTTTAACACCAACAGTCTCTACAAGAAAACAGTCTATTAATATTTAGTATAATAAACAATACATTTCATGATATACCTCTTAGCGGGGGGGGAGGGAGAACACCTTACTTATAGAGGAGCAAAAAAGAGACTTCTTTTTTGACTTCTCCTCACAAACCATGAAAGCAAGAAGATAGAGGAGTAAAATATTTAAAATGCCAAGAGAGAAAAAAAATTACAGCTAGAATTATGCACCTTGAAAAATTGTCCTTCAAATGTGAAAGAGGAATAAAGACTTTCTCAGGCAATCAAAAATTGATGGCATTTGTCATAAGTAGACCCATCTTGTAAGACATGTTAAAAAGACATTCTTTAGAGAGAACAAAAATAATATAGGTCAGAAAATCACACTTACATAAATAAAGAAATTTCATCAAAGAAGCAAATGAATGTAAAATTTTACAAAGCCTGTGCTAACTAGCTTTGAAAATAAAGAAAGGGCTGTAGGCCAACAGACTCAGCCAGGCTCTAGAAGTAGAAAGGATGAGAAAACAGATTCTCTCCTACAGCCTCCAGAAGGAATGCAGCCCTGCCAACACCTTGGCTTAGAACTTCTGACCTCCAGAATTATAAGACAACAAATTTGTATTGATTATGACAAAAAAAAGTCACTAAGAGCTTATCACAAATTAAATCTCAATAATAATAATAAAAAACCAAATGCTTTCCACTAATGCCAAAGCCTAGAGAAAAATGGACAACCCAACATTGAGTACCTCTAACACAAAAATGAAGATTTATTCCCTAAATACAATTTTCCATTTCTAATAACCAGCGAACCTTAGAGAAATAGATAATTTTAGGTATGGAAAAGGAAATTACATAATTAGTCTGCAAAACATTGTCTGAACAGACATCTATGAAGTTAATAAAAATAGGGTAAGATTTTATCAAGTGGACTCATAAGACAAGAAGCAGCAGCTCTCCTACTTGTTAAAGATTTAAAAACTCAAGCACCAAGAAGAATAATAACCATAATGGGTTAATCATATTAAATATATTAAAATCTAAGAGCTAATAAATATAATATTAAAAAATAAAATTACTAATTAGAGATCTTTAGATGATAAAAGAAATTAAGATGTTACTTTTTAACCAGAATTTAAAAATCAGGCACTTATTCTGATTTCTTGTATAAAACTTCCTTTAAGATCACCATAAAACTAACAATGGAGAATTTTTTAAATTTTTTTCAGAAAGTGGTCTACCTAGAAATACAGGAAAACTGATAGAGCTAAAATATCATTATTTTGACTTTTAACTAGTTGGAAATAGAAGAAAACTTTAACTGGATAAGGGTTTAAACCTCAAATGTATTGCTAACAACATACTTACTGCTGAAATATTCTTGCTCCCTAAAATCAGGAGGGAGAAAGTGTGTTTCATTTTAAAACTTCTCTTCTTCATTGTAGTTTACATTCTAGCATATTCAGCAAAGTAGAAAAATAAATAACAGGCACAAACTTTGGAAAGAGGTGGACATGTTCTTTTCTGAAGATTAATATACAATTTTTAAGAATGATATGCTAGCAACAAATGGAAAATTAAATTTGAAAATACCATTTATAATGGCATAAAAAAACTTAATAACAAGCAATAAATTGCACAAAGATTACGTAAGATGTTTTTACTGAGCACTATAACACATTGCTTAGAAAGATTAGTAAAAACCTACATAAAAAATATGAAGTATTCATTAAATGGAATACTCAAATTGTTAGGCTGTCAATTCTTTTGTTAATAAATTGATTTATTTTAATTAACAAAAAATTGTATATATTTAGCATGTAGAACATGATGTTTTGAAATACAGTCATGAGCTATATAATGATGATTTGGTTAATGACAGACCACATATACAACAGGTCCTTTAGGAGGGATCACAGAAAGCATTGTTATCATAGAACATGACAACTCCATGTGTGTTATTGCCCCTAAAGACCTTCCACTGGGACAAGATGTGGAGTTGGAAGATGGTGATATTGATGATCCTGACCCTGTGTACATCTAGACTAATGTGTTTGTTTGTGTCTTAGTTTTTAACAAAAAAAGCCCAGGAGCAGATGAATTAACAGCTGAATTCCACCAGGCCTACAAAGAACTGTCACCCATTTTACTGAAACTGTTCCATAACATTGAGAAGGAGGGAACCCTCCCTAACTTATTATATGAAGCCAGTATTACCTTGATACCAAAGCCAAAAAATGGTAAAACAAAAAATAAAATCTACAGGCCTATATTCCTTATGAACATAGGTGCAAAAATCCTCAACAAAATACTAGCACACCAAATTCAACAACACACCAAAAAAATAATCCACCACAATCAGGTGGGTTTCTTCCTAGGGATATAAGGATGTCTCAATATATGCAAATCAAGAAATATGATACACTACATAAACAGAAGTAAAAACAAAGATCATATGATCATCTCAATAGATGCAGGAAAAGCATTCAATAAAATTTTATAAAAGCATGCCTTCATGGTAAAAACCCTCAACAAACTAGGCATAGAAGGAACATATCTCAAAATAGTAAAAGCCATATATGACAAACCCACAGCCAACATCATACTGAGTGGGAAAAAGTTGAAAGCATTCCCACTAAGAACTGGAACAAAACAAGTGTGCCTACTGTCAGCACTTCTATTTGACATAGTACAAGAATTCCTAGCTACAGCAATGAGGCAAGAGAAAGAAATAAAGTACATCCAAATCGGGAAATAGGAGTTCAAACTTTCCATGTTTGCTGACAATATGATCTTGTATTTAGAAAACCCTAAAGACTCCACCAAAAGACCCCTAGAATTGATAAATAAATTCAGCAAAGTCTCAGGTTACAAAATCAATGTATACAAATCAGTAGCATTTCTATATACTCGTAACAGTCAAGGTGAGAGCCAAATCAAGAAACAATATAATCTACAATAGCTACAAAGAAAATAAAATACCTAGGAATACACTGAATGAAGGAAGTGAAAGATCTCTACAAGCACTACAAAACACTAATGAAAGAAATCATAGATGACACAAACAAATGGAAAAATATCCTATGCTCATGGATTGAAAGATACAACATTGTTAAAACATCCATTCTGCCCAAAATGATTTACAGATTCAGTGCTATTCCCATCAAAATACCATCTAGATAAAATAATCTTAGAAAAAATAATCCTAAACTTTATATGAAACCAAAAAGGAGCCTGAATAACCAAATTAATCTTAAGCAAAAAGAACAAATCTGGAGGCATCATATTACCTGACTTCAAATTATACTATAAAGTTATAGTATACTGTTTTTCATAATGGCTGTACTAATTTACATTCTCATCAACAGCATGCAAGGGTTCCATTTTCTCCACTTCCTTTCCAATACTTAATATCTTTGTTCTCTTTGAAAATACCTATTTTAACAGGTGTGAGGTAAATTCATTATGGTTTTAACTTGCATTTTTCTGATAATTAGTGATTTTCAGCATTTTTTCATACACTTGTTAGCCACTCATTTCTCTTCTTTTGAGAAATGTCTCTTCATATTCTTTGCCCATTTAAAAATCAGTTTATTTGTGTACTTTCTATAAAGTTGATTGACTTACTAATACATTTTATATATTAACCTCTTATCATGAGTATCTTTTGCAAATATTTTTCCCATTTCATAGGATGCCTTTTCACTCTGTTGCTCGTTTCCTTTGCTATTCAGAAGTTTTTCAGTTAGATAGAAGCCCATTTGTCAATTTTTGCTTTTGTTGCCTATGCTTTTGGGGTCATATCCAAAAAATCATTGCCCAGACCAACGTCATCAAAATTTCCCCTGTTTTCTCCTAGTAGTTTTAGAGTTTCAGGTCTTATGTTTAAGTCTTCAATCCATTTTGAGTCAATTTTTATAAATGGTGTAAGATGAGAGTCCAACGTCATTCTTCTTCATGTGGATGTTGTTCTATCATTTACTGATGAGATTATCTTTTTCCCCATTATGTGGTCTTGACACCTTTGTCAAAAATCAATTGACCATAAATATATGGATTTATTTCTGGGCTCTCAAATCTTTTCCCATGTTCTATGGTATTGTTCGTATGCCATTACCATATTGTTTTGATTACTATAAATTTACATTATATTATGAAATCAGGTAGGGTGATTCCTCCACCTTTTTTTTTAATAGCTGAAGATCTTTTTTAGATATTTGTGGTCTTTTGTGACTCTAAATGCATTCTAAGGGTTTTTTTCTATTTCTGAGGAAAACATCATTGGAATTTTTCTAATTGTATTTTTAAATTTCAGAATATTATGGGGGTACAAACACTTTGGTTACATATATTGCCTTTGCACTGCCCAAGTCAGAGCTACAAGTGTGCCCATCCCCCAGACAGTGTGTCCCACACCCATTAGGTGTGAATTTACCCATCCCCACCACCACCCCCACCTGCCCAACACCCACTGAATATTACTTCCATGTGTGTGCATAAGTATTGATCAGTTAGTACCAATTTGATGGTGAGTACAAGTGGTGCTTGTTTTTACATTCTTGTGATACTTCGCTTTGAAGAATAGGCTTTAGCTCCCTCCAGGATAATACCACAGGTATTAATTCACCATTGTTTTTTATGGCTGAGTAGCACTGTTTTGTATACATATACCACATTTTATTAATCCACCCATGGATTGATGGGCACTTGGGCTATTTCCCCATCGTTGCAATTATGAATTGTGCTGCTATAAATATTTGAGTGCAGATATTTTTACTATAGAATGTCTTTTTTCCTTTGGGTAGATGCCCAGTAGGATCCAGTGGAATTGCTGGATCGAATGGTAGCTCTACTTTTAGTTCTTTGATGTATCTCCATATTGCTTTCCATAGAGGTTGTACTAATTTGCAGTCCCACCAGCAGGGTATGAGTGTTCCTAACTCTGCATCCATGCCAACATTTGTTGTTTTGGGACCTTTTGATAGAAGCCGATCTCACTGGAGTTAAGTGATATCTCATTGTGGTTTTGATTTGCGCTTCCCTGATGATTAGAGAAGTTGAACAAATTTTTATGTTTGTTGGCCATTATTCTGTCTTCTTTTGAAGTTTCTGTTCATGTCCTTTGCCCACTTTTTAATGGGGTTGTTTGATTTTTTCTTGTTGATTTTCCTAAGTTCTGTATAGATTCTAGTTATCAGTCCTTTATCAGATGTGTAGCATGCAAATATCTTCTCCCATTCTGTAGGTTGTCTGTTTGCTCTAGTGATAGTTTCTTTGGCTGTGCAGAAGCTTTTAAATTTGATTAGGTCCCATTTATTTATTTTTGTTGCTGCCGTGCTTTCACCGGGGATCTTCTTCATAAATTCTTTGCTTAGGCCAATGTCTATAAGAGTTTTTCCAACATTTTCTTCTAGAATTCTTACGGTTTCCTGTCTTAGGTTTAAGTCTGTTATCCATTGTGAGTTGATTTTTGTGAGAAGTGAGACGTGTGGATCTTGTTTTAGTCTTCTACATGTGGCTATCCAATTTTCCCACCACCACTTATTGAATAGGGATTCTTTTCCCCAGTGCATGTTTTTGTCTGCTTTGCCAACTTTGCTCTCTTAGTTTTTTGTTAGTGTATAGATATTCTACTAATTCATGTATGTTGATTTTGTGTCCTAAAACTTTATTCAATTAGTTTATTAATTTTAATAGATTTTGGGGGGGTTGTCTATAGTAGGCTTTTTTGTATATAAGATTATGTCATCTGCAAAAAGGAAAAATTTAACTATTTCCATTCCAATTTGGATGTCTTTTATTTCTTTCTCTTGCCTAATAGCTCTGGCTAGGACTTCCAATACAATGTTGAATATAAATGGTGAGAGTACAAAATTTTCTTATTCCTGATCTTAAAGGAAAATACTTCAGCTTTTCACCATTTAGTATGTATTAGTCGTAGCCTTTATTGTTTTGAGGTACATTTCTTATATAGCTATTTTAATGAGAGGTTTTTTTTATAAAATAATGTTGAATTTTGTTGAATGCTTTTTCTCCATCTATTGAGATATTCATATGGTTTTTGTCATTAATTATGTTAATGTGATGTATCACATTTATTGATTTGCTTATATTGAACCAATGTGCCATCCCAGGGAGAAATTCCATTTGATCATACTGGGTGATCTTGCAATATACTGTTGAATGTGGTTTGCCAGGATATTGTTGAGGATTTTGGCATTACTGCTCATTAGGAATAATTACCTGTTATTTATTTATTTATTTATTTATTTATTTATTTATTTTAGTGTAGTTTACTTGTGTGGCTTTGGTATCAAATAATGCTGGCCTAATGAAAAAATTTTAGAAGTATTCCCTCTTCTTCAATTTTTTAGAAGAGTTTAAGAAAGATTGGTATTCTCTAAATGTTCAATAAAATTCAGCAGTGACTCAATGAGGTACTGGGTTTCTTTTGATAGGACACTTTTTATTATTGACTCAATCTCTTTAAACCCAAATAATTTGTTCAAATTTTCTATTTCTTCATGATTTAGTCTTGATAGGTTGTATATGTCTAGAAATTTATCCATTCTTTCTGGGTTAATCCATTTTTGGCCAATAAATGTTTATCATAATCTCTTATGATCCTTTGTATTTCTTTGATATCAGTTGTGATATCTCCTTTTTCATTTCTGATTTTATTTATTTGAGTCATCTGTTGACATTCTTTAATTTTGCAAAACCAAACTCTTAATTGTGTGGATCTTTTCTATTATTTTTCTTTTTTTTTAAATTTTGAAATATTAAGAAGGTACAAAAGTTTTGTTACATGGATACATTCTATAATGCTGAGGCCAGGGCTTTTAGTGTGCCCTGCCACTGGGACAATGTTCATTGTATCCAATAGGTAAGCTGTTATCCATTACTCCTCCACGTCCCGTCTTCTTAGTTTCCAATGTCCTTTATGTCTTTTTGGTCCCATGTATTTGTTTTTCCATTCCTGAGATACTTCACTTAGGATAATAGTCTCCAGTTCCATCCAAGTTGTTGCTAATGATATTATTTCATTCCTTTTCATGGCTGAGTATTACTCTATGGTGTGTGTTTCTGTGTATGTATACACCATATTTTCTTTATCCACTCATGTATTGGTGGGCACTTAGGTTGATTCTATACCTTTGCAGTTGTGAATTATGCTGTGATAAACATTCAAGTGAAGGTGTCTTTTTGATAAAATGTTTTCTTTTCCGTTGGGTAGATACCTGGAAGTGGGATTGCTTGATTGAATGATAGGTCTACTTTTAACTCTTTGATGATTCTTCATGTATTTTCCATAGAGGTTATACCAATTTGCAGTCCCACCAACAGTGTATAAGTGTACCATTTTCTCCACATCCACAAATGCATCTATTGTTTCTTGACTTTTTAATAATGATCATGCTGATGCGGGTAAGGTGATAGGTATCTCCTTGTGGTTTTAATTTGCATTTCCCTGATGATTAGTGATATTGAACATTTTTTTCACATGCTTGCTGACCATTTATCTATCTTCTTTGGAAAAAATTCTATTCATATATTTTCCCCACATTTTGATGGGATTGTTCTTTTTCTTGTTGTGTTTGAGTTCTTTGAAGATTCTGGGAATTAGACATTTGTTGGGTGCGTAGTTTGTGAATAATTTCTCCCATTCTATAGGTTGCCTGTTTACTCTGTTGAATATTTCATTTGCTGTGCAGAAATTTTTAATTATAATTTATTGTTTTTATTGCTGTTGCATTTGTCTTTGGGATCATAGTCATAAATTCTTTGTCTGGGTATATGTCTAGAAGAGTTTTCCATATGTTTTCTTCTAGAATTTTTATAGTTTCTTGCCTTACATTTAAGACTTGAATTAATTTTTGAACATGGTGAGAGATATGGGTTATGTTTCTTTTTCATATGGCTAAGCAATTTTCCCAGCACAACTTATTGTATAGAGCATCCTTTCCATGGTGTATGTTTTTGTCTACTTTGTCAAATATCAGTTGGTTGTAAGTACATAGTTTTAGTTACGGGTTCTCTATTCTGTTTCATTAATCTATGTCTCTACTCTTATACCAGTACCATGCTTTTTTGGTTACTATAGCCTTGAAGTATAATTTGAAGTCAGGTAATGTGATGCTTCCAGATTTGTTATTTTTGCTTAAGATTGCTTTGGATATTTGGGCTCTTATTTTGGTTCCAAATGAAACTTAAGATTATTTTTTCTAGATGTGTGAAATAAGATGGTGGTATTTTGATGGGAATTGCATTACATCTGTAAATAGCTTTGGGAATAATGGACATTTTAATGAAGTTGATTCTGCCAATCCATGATCATGGGATGTTTTTCCATTTGTATCATCTACAATTTCTTGCGTCACTGTTTTGTAGTTCTCCTTATAGAGACTTTTCATCTTCTTGGATAAGTATATTTTTCAGTATTTTATTTTCTTTACAGCTATTGTAAATGGTATTGCTTTCTTGATTTTATTCTCACCTTGACTGTTATTAGTATATAGAAATGCTACTGGTTTGTGTACATTGATTTTGTAACCCAACACTTTGTTGAATTTATTTATCAATTCTAGGAGTCTTTTGATGGAGTCTGTAGGGTGTTCTAGATACAGGATCATATAATCAGCAAACAAGGATAGTTTGACCTCCTCTTTCCCAGTTTGTATACACTTTATTTTGTTCTCTTGCCTGATAGCCCTGGTTAGGACTTCCAGTACTCTGTTTTATAGAAGTGGGGACAATGGGCACCCTTGTTTTGTTCCAGTTCTTAGGGGGAATGATTTCAACTTTTCTCCATTCAGTATGATGTTGGCTGTGGGATTTGTCATATATGGCTTTTATTATTTTTAGGTATGTTCTATCTATGCCTACTTTGTTGAGGGCTATCATCATGGAAAGGTGCTGTATTTTATCAAGTTCTGTTTTGCCTCTATTGAGATGATCATATGGTCTTTGTTTTTACTTCTGTTTATGTGTTGAATTACATTTATTGAATTGTGTAAGTTGAACCACCTTTGCATCCCTGGGATAAAACCTGCTTGATCATGGTGAATTACATCTTCGATATACAGCTGAATTCGGTTTGGTAGTTTCTTGTTGAGTATTTTTGCTTTTATGTTCATGAGTGATATTTGTCTTTAGTTTTGTTTTTTTGTTGTGTCCTTTCCTGGCTTTGGTATCAAGGTAATACTGGCTTTGCAAAATGAGATAGGGAGGACTCTCCCCTTCTCAATATTGTGGAATAATTTCTGTAGCGTAAGTGTCAGTTATTTTGTAGGTCTGATAGAATTTGGCTGTTAATCTGTCTTGTTTGGGGATTTTTGTTGTTGTTGTTATTGGGAGATTTTTTTATTACTGCCTCAATCTTGCTGATAGCTATTGGTCTATTCGGGATTTCTATTTCTTCCTGATTCAGGCTTGAGATGTTGTGAGTTTTCAGGAATTTATCCATTTCTTCTAGGTTTTCTAGTTTCTTTACGTAGTTATTTTTGTAGTATTCATGATGATATACTGTATTTCTGTGGTTTAAGTTTTAATGTCTCCTTTTTCTTTTCTGATTGAGGTGACTTGATTTCTTTCTCTTCTATTTCTGGTTAATCTGGCTAGTGGTCTGTCAATTTTGTTTATCTTTTAAAAGAACCAACTTTTTGTTTCATTGGTCCTTTGTATGTTTTTGTTGTTTTCTATTTCATTTAGTTCTACTCTGAGTTTTGTTATTTCTTTTCTTCTTCTGGCTTTGGGTTTGATTTGTTCTTCTCTTTCTAGTCTGTTGAGATGTGACATCAGTTTGATAATTCATTATCTTTCTGTCTTTTTGAGGTAAATATTTATGGCTATGAATTTTCCCCTTAGCACTGCTTTTTTGGTATCCCATAGATTTTGAAAGCTTGTGTCCCCTTTGTCATTCAGTTCAAGGAATGATTTGACTTCTATCTTAACTTCATCATTGACCCAAGGATCATTGAGCAGCAGGTTGTTTAATTTCCATGAATTTTTATAGATTTCAGGACATCTTTTGTAATTTATTTCTAGTTTCATTCCTCTGTGATCTGAGAAGATACCTGGTATCATTTAAATTTTTCTGAATTTGTGAGACGTGCACTGTGGCCTAGGATATGACCAATCTTGGAATTTGTCCCATGTGCTGAGAAGACATTATATTAGGTAGTTTTCGTGTAGAGTGTTCTGTAAATGTCTGTTAGGTTCATTTGTTTTGTATTTCTATTTTCATTTGTTTCAAGGAATTTTTGAATTTAATTCTTAATTTCTTCCTTCACCCATTGGTCATTCAGAAACATGTTTAATTTCCATGTATTTGCATAGTTTTGGATGTTACTCTTGTTATTGACCTTTAGTTTTATTACCTTGTGGTCAGGTAAGATACTTGGTGTAATTTCAATTTTTAAATTTTTGAGACTTGTTTTTGTGTCCTAACATATGATAAATCCTGTAGAATGTTCCATGTGCTGATGAAAAGAATGTTTATTCTGTAGCTATAGGGTGCAATGTTCTCTAAATGTCTGTTCGGTCCATTTGGTCTATGATGCAATTTACATCTGATGTTTCTTCATTAATATTTTCTCTATATGGTCTGTCAAATATTGAGAATGGAGTGTTGAACTCCCCAAATCTTAATGTATTAGAGTCTATCTCTCCCTTCAGGTCTAATAATGTTTGCTATGTATATCTAGGTGCTTCAGTATTGGGTACATATATATATTTACAAATGTTATATTCTCTTGCTGAATTGATATATTCTCTTGCACTTAATCATTTTATCATTATAAAATGTCCTTCTGTGTCTCTTCGTACAGCTTTTGACTTGAAGTCTATTGGTCTGCTATACATACAGCTATTCCTGATTGGTTTTGGTTTCCAGTTGTGTTGACTATGTTTATCTATAATTTAACTTACAGCCTATGTGTAACTTTGTAGGTATAGAGAGTTTCTTGTAGGATTATATATTTGAGTTCTGTTTTTTTAATTTTTTTAAAAAATTTGGGTTCTTTTTTTTTGATCCATTCAGTCACTCCATATTTTTAAATGGGGTTTTTAATCCATTTATTAATAGATTCAGGGTTATTACTGATAGGTGAGGATTTACTCCTGTGTTTTATTGACTATTTCCTGGTAGGTATGCATATCCTTTTTATTTCCTTCTCTTATTGTTTATTTTTGTGGTTGGGAGATTTTCTGTGATAATATTTATTTGTTTATTTATTCATTCATTTAATTTTATTTTATTTCAGAGTATTATGGGGGAACAAACATTTTGGTCACATAAATTGCTTTTGTAAAGTTTGAGTCAAAGTTATGTGTGCCTATCACCCAGATAGTGTGCACTGGTACCTGTTAGGTGTGAATTTACTCATCCCTGCCTTGCCCCTTCCACTTGCTTGATTTCTTATTGGTTTATTCCATATGTGCACATAAGTGTTGTTCGATTAGTTCCAATTTAATGGTGAGTGCATGTGGTGTGTGTTTTTCCATTCTTGTGACACTTCACTTAGAAGAATGGTCTCCAGTTCCATCAGATTAATACACGAGGTATTAGTTAACCATTTTTTTATGGCTGAGTAGTACTACATGGTATACATACACCATATTTTATTAATCCACTCATGTATTGATGGGAACTTGGGCTGTTTCCATATCTTGCAATGTGAATTGTGCTGCTATAAACATTCAGGTGCAGGGGTCTCTTTTATGAAATGTCCTTTTTTCCTTTGGGTAAATACCCAGTAATGGGATTGCTGGATCAAATGGTAGGTCTATTTTTAGTTCTTTGAGTTATCTCCATGATTTTCCATAGAAATTGCAGTAGTTTGCAATCCCACCAAGATTGTATGAGAGTTTCTATCTTTCTGCATCCATGCCAGCATTTGTTGATTTGGGATTTTTTTTGGCAAAACGACTCTCACTGAAGTGTGTGATATTTCATCTTGGTTTTGATTTGCATTTCCCTGATGATTAGAGACATTGCACACTTTTTCATGTGTTTCTTGGTCATTAGTCTATCTTCTTTTGAAAAGTTTCTGTTCATGTTTTTTGCCCACTTTTTTTAACAAGGTTGTTTCTTTTTTTCTTGCTGATTTGCTTGAGTAATTTGTAGAGTCTGGTTATCAGAACTTTATCAGATGTATATCATGTAAATATTTTCTCCCATTCTATAGGTAGTCTGTTTGCTCTGTTACTTGTTTCCTTGGCTGTGCAGAAGCTTTTTTACTTGATCTGGTCCCATTGATTTATTACTGTTGTTGCTTGATTGCTTTTGGAGTCTTCTTCATAAATTCTTTGCTTAGGCCAATGTCTATAAGAGTTTTTCCAACATTTTCTTCTAGAATTCTTATGGTTTCATGCCTTAGGTTTAAGTGTGTTATCCATCGTGAGTTGATTTTTGAGAGTGGTGAGAGGTGCGGATCCTGTTTCAGTGTTCTATGTGTGGGTATCCAATTTTCCCAGCACCATTTCTTGAATAGGGATTCTTTTCCCCAGTGTATGTTTTTGTCTGCTGTTTCAAAGATCAAATGACAATATGAGGATGGTTTTATGCCTGGGTTCTTTGCTCTGATCCATTGTTCTATGTCTCTGTTTTTGTGCTAGTACCATGCTGTTTTGGTTAATACAGCTTTGTGGTATAGGTCAAAGGCTGGTAAAGTGATGCCTCCCAACTCGTTCTTTCTGCTTAAGGATGCCTTGGCTATTCAGGCTCTTTTATGGTTCCATACAAAACATAGGATTAGTTTTTCTAGATCTACAAAAAATGACCTTGGTATTTTAATGGGGATTGCATTGAATCTGTAAATCACTTTGGGTAGTATAGTTATTTTAACAGTGTTGATTTTGCTGATCCATGACCATGATATATTTTTCCATTTGTTTACATCCTTTACAATTTCCTTCCTCAGTGTTTCATAGTTCTCCCTGAAGAGGTCTTTCACCTCCTTGGTTAAATAAACTCCTAGGTATTTTATTTTCTTTGCTGCTATTGTGGAAATTATTGAGTCTTTGATTTGATTCTCAACTTGACTGTTGTTGGCATATGGGAAGGCTACTGATTTATGTACATTGATTTTGAAACCTGAGACTTTACTGAATTTACTTACCAATCCCAGGAGACTCTTGGCAGAAACTTTGGTGTTTTCTGGATATAAGATTATATCATCAACAAAGAGTGATAGTTTCACCTCTTCTTTCCCTATTTGGATACCTTAGATTTCCTTCTCTTTTCTGAATGCTCTGGCTAGCACATTCAGCACTATGTTGAATAGAAGTGGTGGCAGTATCAACCTTGTCTGGTTCCAGTTCTAAGTGGGAGTGCTCTCAGTTTTTACCCATTCAGTATGATGTTTGCTGTGGGTTTTCATTTATGGCTTTTACGATTTTGAGTCTTCCTTGATGTTATGAAATACTTTCTTTAGTAAAGGTACTAGTTCTTCTTTTTGGATGTGTAAAATTCAGCTGCAAAACCCTCTGGTCTGGACTTTTTTTTGTTGGAAGATTTTTTATTGCTGCCTCAATTTTGTTACTTGATATTGGTCTATTCAGGAGTTCTATTTCTTTCTTATTGAGCCTAGGGAAGTTATGTTTTTCCAGGAATTTGTCCATTTCCTCAATGTTTTCATATTTATGTGCCTAGAGATTTTTATAGTATTCAGAGATGATATTTTTTATTTCTGTGGTATCAGTTGTAATATCTCCTTTTTCATTTCTCATTGAGCTTATTAGGGTCATTCATTTTCTGTCTCTGGTTAATTTAATGAGAGGCTTGTTGATTTTATTTATCTTCTCAAAGAAGCAACTTTTTGTTTTAGTATTCTTCTGTCTAATTCCTTTGGAATCAATTTCATTTAATTCAGCTCTGACTTTAGTTATTTCTTTTATTCTGCTCAGTTTGGGATAAGTTTTCTCTTCCTTTTGTAATTCCTTGAGATGATTCTTTATATTGTTTATTTGTGATCTTTATTTCTTTTGGACATAGGCATTTAAGGTTATGAATTTTCCTCTTAGGACTGCTTTTCCAGAATCCCACAGATTTTGGTAAGTTGTGTCCTTTTTTTCATTTAGTTCCAAGAATCTTTTGATTTCTATCTTAATTTCATCCTTGATCCAATAATCTTTCAGCAGTAGATGGTTTAATTTCCATTATTTTGTGTAGAGTTGAGTGCTTCTGTTAGAATTGCTTTCCTATTTTATTCCACTGTGGTCTGAAAAGATACATGGTATAATTTGTATTTTTTTAAATTTGTTGAGATATATTTTGTGGTCTAGGATGTGATCAATCTTAGAGAATGTTCCATGAGCTGATGAGAAGAACGTGTATTCACTAGTTTTGGGGTAGAATGTTCTGTAAAGACCATGTTAGGCCCATTTGTTCTAGAGTCCTGTTTAAGTCCATTATTTCTTGGTTTATTTTATGTTTGTAGGATCTGTCTCTTTCTGTCAGTGGAGTGTTGACATCCTCATATATCACAATGCTGATATTTATCATTTTATTTAGATCAAGTAGGATTTGCTTTATGGATCTGTATTCACCTGTGTTAGGTGCATAAATATTTAGAATTTTTATGTCTTCTTGTTGAATTGTCCCCTTCACCTTATATAATGACCACCTTTGTCTTTCTTTACTTTTGTTGATTTAAATCTATGTTATCTGATATGAGAATGGCTACACCAACTTTCTTTTGTTTTCAATTGTCATGGGATATTGTTTTCCATCCATTCACTTTGAGTCTGAATGAGTCCTTGTGGGTTTGATACATTTCCTGGAGACAGCATACTTGGCTTGTATTTTTTATATACTCATCCAACCTATATCTCTTCAGTAAGGAGTTCAAGCCATTCACATTTTTTGAAAGATTTGATAAGTGGGGTGGATTTCAGTTCATCCTGTTGTGTAGAGCTTTATTGCTTTGTTTTACCTCTAGAGTGTCACCCACAAGCACCACCCACTGTCTCAGAGATTAAACTGGGCACACCATTATCTAATCAAAAGAAAATCCAAAAATAAGAAGCAAAAGCTGCTCCAGATGAGAAAAAATCAGCAAAAGATCTCCTGATACATGAAAAATCAGATTGGAAGGACACTCCTAAAAGAAAACAATAACACTGTACCAGTGGAAACCAACCAAATGAGAATATTGAAATTACTGATAAAGAATTTTGAATATGAATTGTAAGGAAGTTCAATTCAATAAAAAAGAAAATAGAAACCTAACACAACAACAAAAAAAAACCCACAAAAACAATGCAGGAAATGAATGAAAAGTTCACTAAAGAAATTGAATTATTAAAGAAAAATCAATCATATCTTTGGAAATGAAAAATTATTCAAGGAAATACAAAAGACAGTGTAAAGCCTTAAGAGTAGGCTAGATCAGGCAGAATAAGGAACCTCAGAGCTAGAAGACAACACCTTTTAATTAAACAAATCAGTCAAAGAAAAAGAACAGAGAGATAAGAGGAACAAACAAAGCACACAATAAATATGAGATTACTTTAACAGGTCTAACATAAGAATTACAGGCATCGCTAAGCATGAAGAAAAAAATACACAACAGCTGGAAAACCTATTTGAGGGATTACTTTAGGAAAATTTACAAGGTCTTGGTAGAAATCTGGACATCCAGGTACTAGAAGCACAATGGATTCATGGTAGGTTCATTGACGAGAAGCAATCACCATGATATATAGTCATCAGACTGGCCAAAATTAACACAAAAGAGGAACTCCTATTAACCTAAGGCAAAAGCATCAGGTAACTTACAAAGGAAAACCCATCAGACTAACTGCAGACATCTCAACTGAGATCTTAAAAGCCAGAAGGGACTCAGGCCCTATTCTCAGTATTCTCAAACAGAAAAATGGCCAGCCTAGAATCTTGTATCCTGCAAAACTAACTTTCTTATATGAGGGAGAAATAAAGATTTTCTCAGACAAGAAAATGCTGAGGGAATTTGTCAAGGCCAGACCTGCCCTGCAGGAAGTACTCAGATCTGCATTGTGATAATGTTTAATTCCTTTCTCCTTCTTCTTTTTGTATCAGCTCTACCAGGGAGTTTATACTTTTGTATGCTTTTGTGATGGTGGTTGTCATCTGTCCACTTCCAGGTTAAGACTTCCTTGAACAATTCTTTTAATGCTGGTCTAGTGGTAATGAATCTTTTTAGATTTTACTTATCTTTGAAATATTTTATTTCTCCTTCATTTCTTAAGAGTAGCTTTGCTGAGTATAATATTCTCAGGTATTTTTTCAGTATTTTAAATATATTATCCTACTATCTCCATACTGTAAATTTCTTCTGAGAAGACTGCTGTTAGTCCAATGGAGTTTCCCTTACATAAGACTTAATGTAATTCTCTTGCTTCTTTAAAATTTTTTCTTGATCTTTCACTTTTGATAAGTTGACTGTAATATACCTCAAAGAATACCTATTTCAGTTTAATCTATTTGGGGTTCTTTGAGTTTCCTGGACCTGGATGTCCATCTCTCTCCCAAGACAGAAAGTTTTCAACTATTTTATTAAATATGTTTTCTACACATTTCCTCTTTTCTTCTCCTGCTGCAATGCCCATAATGCAAATATTTACTCATTTAATGGTGTCACATAAATCCTGTATGTTCTCTTTATTCTTTCATTCTTTATTTACTTATTTTGGTCTACCTGTGTTATTTCAAATTACCTATCTTTGAGTTTAGAAACTCTTTCTTCTGCTTGCTCTAGTGTGCTATTGAAGCTCTCAATTTCATTTTTTATTTCATTCATTGAATTCTTCATCTCTAGGATTTCTGCTTGGTTCTTTTTTAATGATATCTATCTGTTTGTGAAATTTTTCATTTAAATCAAGAATTGTTTTCCTGATTTTGTTGAACTTTATACCTATATCCTCTTGTATCTCCTTGAGTTTCCTTAAGATTATTATCATGAATTATTTTTGTGTCATTTCACATATTTCCTTATGGTTAGGGCCTGTTATTGGAGGATTATTGCATTCCTTTTGAGATGTCATTTTTTCTTGCTTTTTCATGTTTGATGTGTCCCTACATTTATTTCTATGCATCTGGTGAATAAGCTGCCTCTTCCAATTTTATGAAATAAGATTCATAGGGAAAGACACATTTGTATGAGTTGGTCTTGGGGTGTCAGTTCAGGGGAGTGCATTGGCTTTTGTTTTAGGTGGAGGAAGTAGTGTAGTATTTGTGTAATTTCTTCAGCTGTAATCCACATTAGTGATGTTTGCAAGTGCTTCAATGATATAAGCTGAGGGAGTTTGTGGTGGCAGTGGCATGGCTTTACTGGGGGTAGGCTTACCAGGCTATTTCTCAGGTCATGGGTGAATGCATGCACATGGTGGATTGGCTAACTTGTAGCTGCAACTGGAGCTATGGGGCTATAATTCCAGCCAGAAGCCCATGGACGCAGAGCATGCCTGCCTGAAGCAGCCCACAGGGCTCTTTCTCAGGCCTGAGACATGGTTGCACAACTTCTTGGCTTGCCTGGGTTTGTGTCTGCTAGGGGTGAACCACAGAGCTGTTTCTCAGGCCTGGGGTACAGGCACAAGGCTGCTCTGGCACGGGGGAGGTGTGCCCACTAGAGGAGGCCCTAGGACTGCTTTTTAGCCCCAGGATGTGATTGCACAGCTGCTCAACTGGCCTGCGATGAATGTCTGCTGGGAATGGGTTCCACAAGGCTGTTTATCCGGCCTAGGATATTGTTGTATGGCTTCATGCTTGGCATGGCTATGTCTGCTGGCAGTGGTCCTCAGGCCTGCTTTTCAGGCTCAGGAGTGGGGGCACACAGCTACTTGGCTTACTGTATGTCTGCCAGGGGTGGTCCACAGGGCTGCTTCTCAGTCTTGGGACATAGGAACATGGCCGCTTAACTGGCCTGGAAACTTCTCTTCTGGAGATGGCTCATGAGTCTGTTACTTAGGTCTGGAATGTGGGTTTATGGCTACTTGGCCAGCTTGGGAACTTGCCGACCAGGGTTGGCAGGTAAGGTTATTTCTTGGGCCTGGAAGGCAAGCACACAGCTGCTAGGCTTGCCTGGGGCATGTCTGCCAGGGGCAGCTTTCAGAGGTGTTTCTAAGGCCTTGATTGTAGGTGCAAGGGATGTTGGGCAGGCCACGGCCTTGTCTGCAAGGTGTGAGGCACAACAGGGCTTTTTCTTAGGCTCTGTGCTTGGGTGAGTAGCCACTCCACTGGTCCCAAAGCATGTCAGCTACTCAAAAGTTTGAGGGTCTCTCCTGCTCAGTTGAGGGTGTGCAACAGTTTGGCCTGCTCAATGGTAGCTTCACTTTAGCCAGCCTGTTTCTCCAGCTGAAGGTGAGAGCAGCAGGAATTGATTTCCCTGCTGTGTAGGACCAGAATCACAGCAGATCCTGGGCCTAGGCCACACACTGTTGGGTTTGTGGTATTCAGCCACTGGTGTTTCCTTGGTGGAATAAAGACAGAGCTGTGGTGCTGGAGAGGTGCAGTGGCTACTGGCCTTCAGAGGAGGGCACTCTCCAGAGGTGGCTCAGGTCTCAGGAAGGCACCATGCTGCAGCATGGTACACAAGAAGGATGAAAAAAGTAATATTTTCTCTAGTGTTATGCTTTGATTACTTACTTTTTGTTTTTTGCATATTTGTGATAGGCTTCTGTTTTGTGGTTACTTACATAAAACATTTTATTATAATAGGCTATGTTAAGATGACAACAACTTAATTTTGACTCATAAAAAACTCTACACTTTTAATCCACCCCTCCACACTCATTTTATATTTTTACATCACAATTTAAATATCTTTATATTATGTATTTCTCAAAAAGTTATTTTAGCTATTATTATTCTTAATAGTTTTGTCTTTCAACCTTCATACTAAGGAGATAAGTGATTAACACACCATCATTACAGTATTGGAATAATCTGAGCTCCATGGCTTAGCCTCAGGTACCAGCCTGGAGTCTGGGGCCATGGAGGCCTTCCTAGCACTGAGTTTTACTAGAGCAGGCCTGGTTCTGGAATCTGAGGGAAAGTCCTTGCTCACTTCCCTCTCCTTCCCCCAAGTGGAGGGTGCCTCCCTCTATGCTGCCCTGGCTGGGGTTGGGGGAGGGGTGGCTTGAGCAATGTAAAACTCTTCTTCCTACTCTCTCTAATTTATTCCTTTCTCTTATTTCTGTGTTACTCCCACATGCTGTAATCTCTCACCTGATTTCCTTAACTCTTGTGAAGGTATTTTCTTGCATGGATACTTGTTCAAATTTATATTTTTGCCGGGGAACAAATGCTGTAAAGTCCTATCATATTATCTTGTACTTCACTGTATGTAAATTATACTTTAATAAGGAGTCTGAAATCCACAGCAAAGGATTCTTCCTCACTTAGAAAATTTATAAAAACAAAGGATACACATAAAAATGGATATCACCCTTTCTGCAAACCTCTAAAAAATAATGGATCTTGTAATAATCCTCAATTATAACATTATTATATAAAAAAGATTATATATAAAGAGAATGCATATTAAGAATTTTTTGTTGAAAGAACACAACACCATTAATGAACTTCTTTTGTGAAAACATGGAACCTTTATATGATCTAGCTTCTAGATCTAGCTTACATATTATGGGAGATACACTAGAAAATCATGTTACACAAGAAGGATACAATAAGCAATGTAGAAAACATGGAAGTACTCTGGAGCAAAAACAATCTATTTCTTTAACAAATAAATTACAAAGGGATAAAAGAGAGTTGGGAACCTATAGATTAAAGAGGAGATTTGGGAGACATTTTAAGCAGATGTAATACGTAAACATTTGTTGATCCTGAAAAACTTTCAGATACTATATGCTTTGCATAAATAGAATCTTATATTTGCATATATGTATGCGCATGTATTGACATAGATATTGCATATTAATATGTCATATACATCAAAATATGGTACCATGAGATAATAGAAATTGGCAACAGTCCAAAGTACAAACAAGTACAAACAGTTATATGGTGGCAAAATATTCTATTCTAGATACAAATGTCTCCAATAATCAGTATGAATGAAAATCTGTTTTTGCACATATAGAATAGATATCCTTTGTAAAATTCTACTTATCTATGTGAAAGACTTTTTATAAGTTAAATATCGGCATATAATATCAAAGGCCTAATGTTAATTATGACAATGTCAGACAGACTTAACTCTTTCCCTCATTAGCCAATAATTGCCTTAATAAAGAACAGTAGTATGGTTGTCTAGATATTTTCATGTAGACTTCTATTCAGTTTTCTACTAACTTAATGACTTGAAGTATACCTGCTGATTTCCTTTATCTTTCTTGCCCAAATTTTTAAAAAATTCTGGTTGGTAAAATGAGGTCTGCAAAAGCAATAGGTCAATTTTAACTTGGAAAGGCAGAGAAGGCCAGACAATCAGAAACCAGTGGTGATGTTCTTTCCTGATAAGATAATTTTCACCAACACATACACCCCGCTCCCTTGTGCACAGACCACTACTATTCTGTTATTCTATTCTAATGATACTGATAAGAATAGCTATGGTATTGTGAAGGAAACTAAAAATGGAGTTAGTTAAGCAAGGCTTTGGGTGCTGGTGGTAGTGTTGTTTTTCACACCATATGTCTTAGTTAAAAAGTATATTTTTCAGGCAAATTTTTAAGGCATCTTGATGTGTGTCTCCTGAAATGCCTTTGGTAAGCAATGGTAGATAAAATCTCTTAAGCTTCTGATGACAAAATATCTTTTTCTTAATTTATATTTATCCAAGATCTACACGAAGCAGAGTTCTTGATATCACTAATATCAGGCAGTTTGTTTTAATAACTGAACTTTTAGTAAGTACGTGATAGAAATTAAGTTCTAAATTATATGTCCTAACTAATACCTAGGATAAAGTTAACTTCATATTGCAAAAGTGATATGCTTTAATAGTCTAACATGTAGATTGGAATGATAAACATCCCTTCAGAATATTCAAAAACTACATACACACATGCATGGATACACACACACACACACACACACATATCTTCATCCCATTTCCAGAGAGAGAGTAAGCCCAAAAGTTTCTTCACAGGTAAACTTTATGTGACCTAACTTCTCAAACAATTTGCTTAATACTTCAGTAGATAGAAAAATATAAAAAAGTCCCAGAGATTTTTATCAAAAAGTTAAGCTGGAAGTGATACATTTAGGTAAAAAGTCTTTTGAAGTACCTGCTACCTCTATAGCCTTTCTTAGCCACTATAATCCTCAGCAATGCATTCCCACATTTTCTGCTTCTGAGAGCTGGTTATTTCCAACCAAAATAACTCATTACCGGATGTGTTCTTTAGCAAGACATAAATTAGAGGCCTGCCAGTATTTCTTGGTTTAAGCTCTGTTCCATATTATGGGGTCATCTTTCAAAAATGATAACCCTACTCTTAGAATATTTGGTGTTCAGCCGTGTTGAAAGTTAAAAAAGCAGGAATTAAATAACATTCCTTGGTGAAATGTATCTTGGTGAGTACTATTATCTGATTCTCCTGTTTCCAATTTCCCTGACTGTCTCAAGTACAAGATTTTTAAAATGCATATAAATATCTATGGATCCATTAAGTTTGTATATTAAAACTAATCCAAAAACTAATTTCTATGTTCTTACTTAAGGTTAAGAAGCACATAGTAAAAGACACAATGAATATTCAAGTTACTATCAACTATCACTTGTTTTCCTCAGTAAACATAACCAAACCCACCAGGATAGAGTTATATTGCTTAAATCTAATGATCTACCATTAGAATAATAACTAGGGATTCTGTTTTATTAGCTGGTCTCCTTTGAATTTGGTTCACTTAATCTATACTTTATTTTGACAATACCACTGACATTCAAATGGTTGGCAAAATCCTGGGACATAGAATCTTAGAGTTAATCTGCAACATGGATGCGTGGATGTGGAGTTGTTCAAGTCCCTTTACATTTATGAATTTCTTTTACAGATTTTGCCTTTTATATATTTTGCAGCTCTTTATTTTCTTTGCAATGCCATCACTTTAATTTAAAACTACATTTGCTAATACACTGTTTAAATAAAACAGTGATATCCCTAGAACCTTATCACTATTTCTGTGCCTTTATGGCATTAGTTCCAACATGCATGTTAACTTCTTTCCTCCTCTTTACCGAGATGAATCTCCCAAGATCCAGTTTAAGTATAGACTTCTCTGTGAAATCTTTCCTTATTACTTTTATCCATGACATCTTCCCCCTTCTGAATTCATTGTCAGGATGAACCCTGCTGTCAAACAATTTAAAATCCCCTGGTGATTCAAAGAAAGTATACCTCAGAAAATAACTAATGACATGACCTAGGGGCAAATGAGTAATATATAAGCCACAAGTACATGCTTGAAACAAGAGGGATCACCAGAAGTGGGTAAGGTCTGTGTATATTAAAACAATAGCAACAAGGCCACAAAGAGGAATGCTGCAGACTTTAGGAATAAGATTGGAAATGGATGTAAATGTGAGAAAAAATTTATAATTACTCATGTATAGAAAATTTATTAGGAAATATACATAAGAATACAATACATTAAACAAAGCTTATGGAAATAAAATATTTCCCCCAAATCATCATGTTTCCTAAGATCTATCCCAAAATAACTTCAAAAAGATACACTCCATGAACCAAATAAAATTGGATGCAATTTAAATCACTGTAACTTGCAACAGGAGACCTTTTTCTTTTAATGGAAGAAACTTTTATTGTGTTAAAGGAATATTGCAAACAGAGCTATCTAGTGAGAATTTTCCTAGCATCATTCAAAAGAGAAATAACCTAATTCTGTATGATTTGTCCCAGGTATTCAGACAAAAAATTCTCTAGAGAAGAGGAGCATTCCATCTTCTTGCTACAGCACGATAGAAATATTTCTTGAAGAACACACTCCAATTCAATGCTCTTCAGGTAATGACATGATCTATCATTTGTTTTCCTAAGTAGACCTAATCAACCCCGGTAGGATACTTTCTTATAATCATCTACTTCAGTTAATATGGCAATATTGTCCATTTAAGTTTAATAAGCAAGCATTGTGTTTCATTAATTAGTATCCCATGAAACTGGTTCACTTTATTTGTACCTCATTTTGACAACACAGTTATGTAACTTAATGGAAGCAATCTTTTTTTTAATTTCAGAATATTATGGGGGTACAACACGTTGGTTATATATATTGCCTATGTACTGCCAAGTCAGAGCTACAATCGTGGACATCCCCCAAACTGTGCACCCGCACCCATTAGGTGAGAGTATTCCCATCCCCTCCACCCCCCTCCTACCTGCCCAACCTCGATGAATATTATTTCCATGTGTGACATA
This sequence comes from Daubentonia madagascariensis, assembly GCA_023783475.1. Lineage (NCBI taxonomy): Eukaryota > Metazoa > Chordata > Mammalia > Primates > Daubentoniidae > Daubentonia > Daubentonia madagascariensis. The sequence continues at coordinate 12,289,413 of JAKFHU010001684.1, read as the reverse complement.
AGTATTGATCAGTCAGTACCAATTTGATGGTGAGTACCAGTGGTGCTTGTTTTTCTATTCTTGTGATACTTCGCTTCAAAGAATGGGCTCTCGCTCCATCCAAGATAATACCAGATGTGTTAATTCACCAGATGTGTTTTTTATTGCTGAGTAATATTCCATGGTATATGTATACCACATTTTATTAATCCATTCGTGTATTGATGGGCACCTGGGTTGTTTCCACATCTTTGCAATTGTGAATTGTGCTGCTGTAAACATTTGAGTGCAAATGTCTATATTATAGAATATCTTTTTTTCCTTTGGACAAATACTCAGTAGTGGGATTGCTGGATCAAATGGTAGTTCTACTTTTAGTTCTTTGAGGTATCTCCATATTACTTTCCATAAAGATTGTACCAGTTTGCAGTGTATGAGTGTTCCTATCTGTCCGCATCCCGCCCAAAATTTGTTGTTTTAGGACTTTTTGATATAAGCAATCACAACAGCAACAAAAATAAATAAATGGGACCTGATCAAATTAAAAAGCTTCTGCACAGCCAAGAAAACTATCACTAGGGCGAACACACACCCTACAGAATGGGAGAAAATATTTGCATGCTACTCATCTGATAAAGGGAAGCAATCTTAAAATGGAACGCCTACAATAACTATACCCTCCTTCATTCCAAAAAAATCATGATTTAACCATTACCGTTTTATCTCAAATGGACTATTTGAAGTAATCCATTACTAAAATATATGTATTATCAAGAATAATCAGATTTAATTTAAATTTAATTTAAAAGGAGAATTGTATATTAACGATTTTAGTATTAACTTTTTGATAACTAACATAAAACTGAAAAATAATTATTAAGAAATATATGATAGATACAAATTTTAAAGGATGTTACATGTTTAATTGTTTTTTATTAAATACAGTGGTATATTTGCCTTGGTTCTCTATAATCAGTTATAGATTTAAGTATCAGTGTTAAAGATGGACCAAGTTTAAAATAAAACAGGGATTTTTAAAAGTCAGATTTTTGTATGTTTCTCCCTAAAAGAAACTAAATAATTGTAATTCATAAATAACATGTCTGAAATGAAAAAGTGATAATTTTTGAATATCCCTCAGGGTATGTAATTCTTCAATAATCTTCTAAACAAGGAACAAACGCAACTATTTTTAATTACTAAGCATCAGAATAAATATCACCTAAAATTAAATACCTCAAATCTTCCTTCATATAAAAGCCTTGGTCTGGTGAGATTAGCCATTTGTCATATCATCTCAGTCTTTTCAAATATATGCATAAACACTGAAATTCATATTTGGGTAATGAAAATAACTTGTCAGTCAGGATGATGACTTGGTTTGCTCATTTCTTCAAACTTGATTTTCATGTTTAGAGCAAGACTCAAGAATGCAGAGAAGGAGTTATACAGATGGTAAATTAATATTGCTCATAATTGTCTTCATTTGCCTTCTTTATTGTTCATCACTTGGCTTATTTGCATGAAAACAGGGCTTCTGATTCTTAAGAATTCATTTGCATGAATTGTTTCAGCACACAAAACCACAAGTTCCTCGTTAACAAGTAAAACTGTATGATCATATAAAAATAGAAAGTAAAGGTGAATGGGACCCCAGAGATAATACAAGCTTCAGAGATAAGGATAGTAAACCCCAGAAAATAAAAAATTATTTCAGCAAGATAAATCCATAGTTTTAACAAAGGCAGAATTATGCCCAACTCTACCTGAATTCAAAATAATTATATGTATTGCATTACAAAACAGGGTCACCAAGGCATTTAGGGGACTCATTTTAGATCTCATATACAAAATCCTCTTTTGCTCATGATGCTTATTGATGATGTTTTGAATGTTATTCATTTTCTCTTGGCATTATTATGACAAACAGCACAAAGGACAATAGCTTTTGATGAGGGGTGGTTAGCTTCTGCTGTTCTCTTCCTATTTTAATAATCCCACTTAATGCAAAATGAGAAAAACTAAAATTTATGAGCATCCTTGTTTCTCAGTACAGAGTTTTTGAAAGTTTCTTAAGAAATATAAATAGTACAATTGGTACTTACTTTTAAATATTATAAATGGCATTTTATTTTGTATTAACAGACTTTATTTTTAGAGCAGTTTTTGGTTTACAAAGAAATAGAGCGTGAGGTTCAGAGTTCTCACATACGCCCTCTCCTGGTTACCACCCTTCCTCTCCTCCATCCACAGAAAATTCTTCCCAGTATTAACATCTTGCATTCCTGTGGTCCATTTCCTACAAGTGATGACCCAATGTTGGTTCATTATTATTATGTAGAGACTATAGTTTATATAGGGTTTATAGTTTATATATAGTTTATATTAGGGCTCACAGTTTGTATTGTACAGTTCCATAGGTGTTGACCAATGCCTTAATGTCATGTATCCACCATAACTGTATCATACTGTTATGCTATAGTTCCATTGCCCTAAATATCCCCTGTGATCCACCTATCCTTGCCTCCCCGATCCACCTTCCTTCATTCTGAAGCCATGGAAACCACCGATTGCTTACTGTCCCTATAGTTTTGCCTTTTTTAGAATGTCATATAGTTGGAATGATACAGTATATAGCCTTTCAGATTGACTTCCTTCATTTAGTAACATATATCTAAGGTTCTTCCTTGTTTTATCCTGGCTTGATAGCTCGTTTCTTTTCTTCTTTTTAAATTTTATCCTGGTAAGAAAACCTAACGTGAGATTTAACCTTTTAACAGATTTTTAAGTATACACTATAATGTTTTTACTGTGGGCACAATGCTGTACAGAAAATGTAGAACTGATTCATCTTTTGTTACTGAAACATTATACCCACTGATTATCTACTCCCCAGTTCCCCAACCTTCTGCCTTGATAATCATTGTTCTGCTCTTAGTTTCAATGAGTTTGACTATTTCAAATATTTCGTATGAGTGGAATCATGCAGTATTTGTCCTTCTGTGATTGATTATTTCACTTAGCATAATGTCCTCCAGATTCATACATGTTGTGGCATATTGAAGGATTTCCGCCTTTTTAAGGTGGAATAATATTCAATTGTATGCATATACAACATTTTTCTTATCCATTCATTTTTCTATGAACAATTATTTTATAATATACACTACATACCCACCACCTGTGTAAATTTGGGCAAGTCACTTGATCTGCCTGGACCTCTGATTAATAAGATTAATGAATACATGGCATTATTATAAAGATGTAATTAAATAATATATGTGTGGCACTTAGAACAGTTGCAAGGATTACAATGTTTTTGTCTCATTTATGCAAGCAGTATATATACAACATAGAGAACTTGTTTATTTGCATTTAAGCAAAATAAAAAGAATAAAACTCTACCTGTCAAGGAAAACTACCATTGAAAATTACAGTTTTTTATTTCTAGACATTTTCCCAACAAAAATATTTCCATTCTATTGTATATTTAAAAAGTCAGATTATACTATATATTGCTTTTGGCAATGTGCTCTTAATTTTACAATTCTGCTTCAGTTACTAAATATCCATATCATCATCTCAATGAATATAACATTCTATTCTTGTATGTATTGTAATATAATTATTTGCATCCAATTCCAACAGATGTTCAGTTAGACTAGCTTCTGTTTAAAATATTCCTGGAGTAAAATCATTAGACATAAGTTTTGGCATATTACTATTTAAAAAATAATGAACCTGATAGATAAGAAAGTGTACCCTCTTGTTTTAAATTTGTATTTCTTTAATTGTTAGTGATTCTTTCCTTAATTTTAACTTGTGTTTATCAAGTATATCTGTCATTTTATTTATTATAAAATTTACAGCAACTCTAGAAGTTAATCCTCATGTCATTGATCTGTAGCTCTTCAAGTACAAATCCAATATTAATTTTAAATGCTGTTTGTTTGGATTAAAATTGTCTAGATTGCTAGTTATATATGTTTCAAGGCCTATCCTTTGGAATTTATAATTCTATATATCTCCAAGGATCTAAGGAATTTGTACTTTTAATATATTCTCCTGGTAATTTTTTCCCCTACACAAAAATCTACCATATGTGAATAATCTCTACCCTAAACCTGGTGTTTTTACTCAAGATATTTTGGCAGAATGTTTAAAAGTTTTAATGAGGGTGGTTTTGAAAATATCTCCATAAAATACTTAAATTTTTGTACTATAAAATAGTTTCATAAGGGCTTGCAATTGCTTCAAGTTAACTTGTCCATTCATTGTTTATTTACTTATTATTTTTTACTTTTTAAAACTTTTATTCCAATATTAAATTTAGCATAATATAGCAGTTTTTAAATTTTTGTAAATGAAATATGAATGGCAAAATTTTAAAAGCCTTTGTCTGAAGTATTTTAATTTCTCCATATTTGAGACTCTTACTGAAGATTATAATAAATATCATACATCACAATGAAATTGATAATGTGTGTAAGTGTGAGTGTGTGTGTGTGTTTGATAGCTCCAGTTTATTCAAAAGTTAGTTCATGATGGGGTGAAGGAGATAGTAATGAAATTAGGCAATAAAAACAATCTCTCCCTCAACATTTTACAACATATGACGATGTTTTAAGATTCCAGGGCTATAGAAAATAATCACCCATGGTATAATTAAACACTTCCTCAGTCACAACTAACCAGTGTAGAGTATTTATGTTTAACACATTTGCACTCCCTTCAGCTTAAAAAAATATACATATATATATATAAGGTTATTAAATATGGAATGTCCAGTTCCCTTAAGTACTATGTTTGACAGTTAATACCTCTGACATTTCACTTTGACACTTCTTGCTTTTTACTTCATTGTGAAGGTACATCCTCAGTTTTGCAGACACATGTTTTGGCTTGTGATTACCTTTCAAAAAAAAATTTTAAGAGCAATTTTTGTGAAACCATGGATAAGTCAAAAATTCGTGTCATTTTTGAATGGAACCAGTGTAGCTCAGACAGCTTGAAATATCAAGGACGTGTTTGGGAAGGATGTGGCTAATGAACGCAGAGTATGTCAACAGTTTGAGAAGTTCCGTTCTAGTGATTTTAGTCTTGAAAATGAGACTCAGGTGGGTGACTTGAGACCAAAGTGAATAATGATGAACTGAAAGCTGTAGTGGAAGCAAATCCATCTGAGCCTATGCATGAATTAGCAGCAAGGTTTGACGTTACTATTCCAACAATATTGGACCATTTGAAACGAATGTGTAAGGTAAAGAAGCTGGATAGATGGGTACCACATGAATTAAACAAGCATCAGAAGAGAAACCATCTGGAAGCTTGTCTTTATTTGCTGTCACACTGTATTGTTATGTGTGACGAAAAATGGATACTTTTTGGCAATCACAAGTGTTTGGCACAATGGTTGGATAAAGATGAAGTGCCAAAACACAGTCCAAAACCGAATATTCATCAAAAAAATCTAACGATGTCTGTTTGGTGATCCAGTGCTGGTATTATCCACTACAGCTTCATGAAACCAGGTCAATCTATTACAGCGGATGTCTACTGCAACCAATTGGATGAAATGATGAGGATGCTTGTGATTAAGCAGCCAACATTGGTCAATAGAGATAGGCCAATCCTCTTGCAAGACAACGCTCAAACAATGCTGCTCAAACTACAGAGACCAGACTTCGAAACTCTCTGTCATCCACCGTATTCACCAGACCTTGCACAAACTGGCTATTAATTCTCCCAGGCTTTGGATCACTTCTTACAAGGAAAAATAGTTAATTCTCAAAAAGCTGTGGAAAACACCTTTTATGATTTCATCCCCACTTTCTCTCCAGGCTTCTTCACTGCTGGAATAAACAAGCTACTGCTAAGATGGCAAAACTCTGTTGATAGTTTAGGCACATATTTTGATTAATTGTTCTGCTTCTTTTTTGAGATATAATACACTAAACTTTTGATTTGAAATTGGACATTTCATATTTAATGACTCTCTCTCTCTCTCTCTCTCTGTATATATATATATATATATACGCACACACACACACATACACACTCACACACACATACATATAGAGTGCCTTCAGATCATATTATTATACTTTTGAAATGGTCATAAAAGAACTTCACCTTTTCAAAGTTATGATTATCACATTTTCTACACCCCATCGTTGTGTCTTTATTCATGATGTCCTAAGAGACAATTTCATGAGTAAATTAAATGTTCTGCTTGTAAAGCTATCTGTGAAATTAATCAGTAATACAGTGCTGGAGATTTTGTTATTACTACAATTTCCCTCAATGTAACAAAAATAACCTTGAGAACAGCTGACAGTGTAAAGGACATTGGATCATGGGATCCAGTCATTCAGTACATTTGCCCAGAAAGTCTCATAATATGTTGCCCTAAATTTGGAACAAATTTTATCAGTGTCTAATGACCTGTCCAAGGATACTAGGATACTTACTAAGTTAATGGCAGAGTTTGGTCTAGAATATTGGTCTCCTCTCCTTGCTTTTTTTACACCTCATTATTTTTTAAATACCACGATGTTTTGCATTTAATTACTACAATGTTCTAACATATTCAATACATTTTCTGAAAACCAGTGAGATCACTGAAATATTTCTCCAGGAAAATTAAATATATGAGTAACTTCCATACCTATTTTTATTATTATAATTCTGATATTGCAGGGACCTGAGACCCAGAGTCTTTAATTTTCTGAAGATTTCCTAAAAGTACTATTTTTCACTTTGGTAAAATGTAATCAGATACAGACCTAGACTTACATAAAATAGAATTATTTAAAGAAAGATTTTTGCTGTCTTATATATTTTCTCTCTTATCCTCTCTGGCCCCTTTTTAAATTTTTTGCTCTGCATTCTAGTAAGTTTTTTCTTACTCCACAGTAGATTTTAGTCTAGTACTGGAATTTTTCCCCTTGAAATCCATTCTGATACAATATAGTTTCATATGTATTCCTCCTTCAGTTTTGTTTAGTTTTAGGTTTGTTTCTCATCCTACCTTGCTTATTTCTTATAGATTTCTCTTTTCGTGTTTGATAGAGGCAATATATGGTATTGATGTTAATTTGCTTTCTAAAGCTATATTCAGGTTCCTATTTGACAAGCGTAAGATATTATCTTTTTCCCTGTCCTGCTACTCCCCGTTCAACTTCACAGAGAAAATGCCAGCCATCATCTGGGAATTGCCTTAATTCTCAAAACCTTACTCGTTTTTATGCAAATGTCTCTCCTCTAATGGAAGGAGCCTCCCTTTTTACTTCTAAAGACTAATTTATTTTCTCATGTTTTCGGTTTCTTCTGCTCTTATTATGTTGTGTAATTAACCTTATCAAATAACAACTAGCTTATTTTAACAACAACATTTCCTTTTTACTAGCTCCTCGTCAGTATTTCAAAATGTTCAGAATCTCCTGCTTTAAACTTCACTCCCATCTCACATATTAATTTATGAAAAGAAAAATATATTTACGTCTACAGTTTTCTAAGTGCTATGAATATTATGGAAATAGATTCTCCCTTTGACTTATATCTTTCATCATTATTAGGATCAATAAAGTAATAACTTTCAAATCCCTTTTCCCACCTTACATCTCTCTCTGGTTACAAAACCACACCTCAAAGACTTACTGAGCATCTCCACTTATCCCCCAAAACACTCAAATTATTCCTCTAATCGTGTTTCTCTTGCAAAGTCCACTAGCTTAGTGAATACTGACACAATCCACCCAATTGGGAAAATGAGAAGCTTATCTCTATTATTTGACTTCTCATTTTCTGTCAACACTAACCCCTAATCATCACCAGACCCTGTTGTTTCCTTAATACTACCTTTTCAGTCTTATCACCTCTCTTCTTACCCATATTCATGCCTATGGCTCCAAACATTATGACTTATCGCCTGGTTGATAACATTCTCCTAAAAATTACCTTGCTCAACAGAAATCTATAGTTTTAAAGGCAGCCAGAGTGATGTTTTTAAATTACACAACTGATAATGCTGGCTAAAAAATCTTAATATACTTCAAAGGCTCATTACCTTTGGAAAAAAAATCCAAACTCCTTAGTGTGGCACAGAAGGCTTTTCCAATCAGAAATTTAATTTCTTATCCCATGACACCAATACTTCCAGCTGGCTCCTAAAACCTATTTTGAGATTCTCCATATTCTTTTCTTTGTTCCCTTATGGATGATGCTGATGAAGGAGCTCAGGATATTTCACCCCAAAATATGACTATTTGGTGTAAAAAATATTTTGAATTAAAGGCCCTTCAAGATCAAAAAGCATTGGAAGGGGCTTTCCCTCTATCTGCATAAACCAGACTGACCGATCAAATAAAAATTGACTTCTCTTCCTCTCCCTATTGTCTCAGTATATTGCAGGAAAAATGACCAAGAATGCAACCAGACACAGCTCAAATCATTTTAAATATAATACCTGTCTCTCAGGTTAATTTTATTTGCTAACAGAATCATTTATAAGTCAATATGTTTCCTCCATAATTCATCGTCCCTAGCAATCATTTATTGCCCCTAAACAGAATTACCTATACTGCTCATCTCTCCTTCCCATCCAAAAGCAAGTATAAAAATATTTGGATCCCAGTGGGATAATGGGTAATCACTCTGTGATTCTCCCTATGTGCATGGTAAATAAACCTCTCTCTATTATTGATCTCCCTTAATTATGAGTTGATCTTTCAGCAAACTTTCAGGGGAAAGGGAAAGTTTCCCCTCACCCCCACACAGAGGACCCATTGAGAGTCTCCAGGATTCTCAAGAATGGCTAAGCCACATAATACAGAGAACTCCTGTCTTTGTGAGATGGAGAATGATCAACTGATTTGCAGTGGACAATAATATGAGAAAGAAATATAATTTTTTTGTATGTTAAGCCACTGAGATATGCTACTTATTTGTTACTACAATTCTTAACATACAAGTTACATCACCATACATATTATTATACCATAATTAATAAATTTAGAAGAAGAAATTTTGATTACAAAAATAAAATCCTCAATAGATGGGTTGATTAGTACAATTGACTAAATGAAAGGGGGAATTTTTTGGCATAAAGGTTAAGTCTGTGAATACAACCCAAATTTAGTACAAAAGTAGAAGTAGATGAAAATTATAAAATAGATGCTAATAGTAATGGGAAATCCCAGATATAGTTACATGAATGTAAAATTAGTTCCAGAAAAGAAGATATGAGAAAATGTGGAGGAAAAAAATTGGAAAAATTAGAAAAAAATTCCCCTAGCTTGAATAACACTCAGAATTTCAAACTTCAACTACTTATTAAATGGAAAGAAGGATAAACTAAAGAAACTATATTAGACTTTTCCTTGGGAAATATCAGCATTCCAAAGACAAATGGATCCTAAATTCTTACAAAAGAGAAAGAAAAAAAAATCAATTCACTTCAAAGGACCAGTAGTTGCTCTTTCACCAGATCTATGAGTAACAATGAATACAACAGTGAATGACTTCAAAGAGATGAGAAAAAAATAATTTTCACTCCAGAAATGTTGTATTAAACCAAAGTGCAAACTGAATGTTTGAATAGGAGAAAAAATTTTCAGGGATATAAGGACACAAGAACGTTATTTTTGCTCATATTTTCTATAAAAGATAATACATCCTGTACTTCAGAAAAACATTAAAAAAAGAAAGAGAAATACTAACAATCAAGAAGCTAGAGAAAACCAGAAGGTAGTGAAGAGAAGTCACCACTTGATAATTCTAAAGCATACTGGGAATCCTATGGGTACAGATTGGTATAGAAAAAGGAGATATTCAATTAGAAGGTAGATGATTAATAATCAACATAAAATTAAAGAAAAGTTTAAAAAAATTGCTTTACAGATTAGAAAAAAGAGGTATCTAAAACTCTGTGACAATAAAAAATAAGTAAAACTATGTCAATTTTTAAAGTAAACTAAACAAATATGATGTTAAGTGATTGATGTAAGTGATGTAAGTGATGATTAATAAGAAAATCCATTTTACCTTGATGCTACTACATTTGCCTTTGAATGAATGAGGTCAATTTGTACTTGATTCCTTGTCCCAACAACAACCAATATTACATGGATGTAATAATAAATATAACGAATTTGTGTCTTTCACTTTTGGAATCAACTCATAAAAATAGTTCAGAAATATTAATAATGATTCCATATTGTAATGGAAATACTAAAACCTTGAGAACAAGAATGTAAACATGAAGATATCACTGAGAAAGGCTGATCAATGGAAGAGCCATAGCAAAGATTGAGTAAATAAGGAGAATGCTAATAACTTTACCATACATAGCTTAAATCAAGTTACTGAAGAATAAAATAAAGGTATAGTATTTATAGTAAGCAAATACACACCTGAAGCAACTAAGTCATTGATATGGCAATTCATTTGGAAGAGAAGAAAGAAATGAAAATGAAAAGCATGTGAGTGAGCTATGGTCTTTCACATTGATCAGCAGAGAGTCAAGAGACAAATTGAAGATAGAGTATAAGCATGTGGTTTAGAATTGTAAAGATAACTATGAGAAGAATTTTTCTTTTTACAAAGAAAGACTTCAAATAAGGTATTAGACATCATAATTGGGGGGGTTGGGTAATTTAACTTTTTATTTTTAGTGTGTACTTTACATAAATAAACATACTAGATTTTAACACTCTGATATAAATATCAACACTAAAAATGAAATATATCCAAAATATTTGGAGAAAATTTTGCACCTAACCAACAGAAGATTAGTGTCCAGAATATAAAATCCAACAGAAAAAAGAGGCAAAGATTATATACAGACAAATTAGACGTAGACCTATAAAATTATGTTCAAGTTTACTTGTAAACCTGAAAAAGCAAATATGAACAACAATATGGATTTTGTTTGGCCCATTATGTGTGCAGAATTTATAAATGTGGTCGAAGGTATAAGAAAATGAAGAGTTTGATAAAATGCTGGTGAATAAGGAAATTTGAATTATTTCTGCAAGAAATTCAGCCATGGAGAGGGAAAAAAATGGCAGTCTGATAGAGTCCTCCCACCTCACCGCTCCCAGGGAAGGAGGTGAAAAACACCATCGGCTGCATGGATTGCTCACTCTGAAAACAGCATTGTGAATTTACAGAGAAACATCATGGGACACCCAGCCCAAGAAAACAGGTGACTGGGAGATACAGTCACAAATATTGGAGAGTGCAAGGAATATATAGAGACCAGAGCGAGGGAAGGACATGCTCACCAGGTCAGCACAGTGTGACTGACCTAGAGGTGGTCACGCACCATCCCCACAGACTTCCATCCACTCAGTCAGGGACAAGCCCAGAGTTGGTGCAAAGCTGTGGCTTGAGACAGCAGGCTCTGTGGAGAGGAAGCAATTGTGGGAGCCATATGGAACTTTCACATGCACTATACAGGGACTGCACAGGGCCAAGTAGAACTGGGCTGACATACAGGTTCTTGAGACAGTACACAGGAATCTGGGATGGGAGCCTCACCATAGGAAGTCAGTGGGACCAAAGTATAGGAGTTAAATGGAGAGCAATGGGATACACCCTTAAGGGCTACTGGCAATTGCCTCCACAAGACCCAGGCCGTTTGAGAAGAGCTGTGTTCACAGGCATGATCGGAACCCTGCTGTATGCCAGACTTGCAGTTGGCAGCCATCTTTAAGGTCTCCCACCTGGACCTGACTGCTAGATAGGTCTCTAGCTTCCCCCCCACCCTTGGCCTGGGTGTGACAGGCTATGCCCCTGGTGGCTATGGGCAGCTGTCTCCATGGGTTCCATGTGGGACAAGATCCCTGATCTGTATTGGGAGGACCTTTGTGTATTGGAAACAGTTTGCAGCCTGTCCATCCAGTCCTGCTTCCTTGGCTCTAGCCTCCTACATGCCTGCTATGTGCTGGTCCCAGTGCCCGCTCTTCAGGTCCCACCCCTCCTGTACCCCAGAGATCAGTCATTTTGAAGGTTACTTGCCGTAGTTACTCATTTTGTATAAGTACCAGCCTTCATGGCAACCGAATGCCTCCAGTGCCACAGGCTGAACCAGAGCAACTCCATTTAACCCTACCCACTTTATTAGAGGATTTTGCTCAATCCAAGAGTGCCTCCAGCTGCCACTACTCCTCCCAGTGGGAACATCCCCCTGGCAGAGACTTCTGTGGATAGAGATGCCCATCCACCTTGCCTTGGGGTCTAGTGGTGGAAAAGGGGTACACAATTGGAGATCCCCCTATCAGCCAGTGACACATGGAAATGCACATCAGGAGGCCAGATACATGAACTGTGGGAAAACTCAAGAGCCCACAAGTGGTCCATAGGGGAAAATGCCCCAGTTTGTGGACAGGGAAGAAAAAACCTGGCCAGAGACCTCAGCAATCCTACCAGTGGGCCCCTTCCATCAGAAGTAGCCCTGCAAGCCTGGAGAGAGAGAGCTCTGAACTCCATAACAGCAGCACCCCCAGCAGTCAGATAAGCAACCTCTGAGCTGTGTAGAATTTTCCCAATTCAGGTCTCTCACTGCAGCTGGAAGTGATTTTGTTTCTCCCCCCAACTCAGGAGGACCAGGGTCATAGTAACCCCTGGGAGCTACAAGGCCCCGACCAAAGCTTGGGGCTTTCATATACCCCACCTGGGGGACCAGAGCCTGCCACAAGCACAACAGAATACCTAGGCAACTGGCTACTCCACACAAACTACAATCAACAACAGCGGGAACAACCCCACAGCTAAAAATATTGCCTTCCATCTCAAGCTATCAGGGAGCAGTGGATTCATACCCTTAAGTACAATCCACCAGCCTGGAGCTCAAGCTGGAAGAACAAACTCACTACACTACACCAGAAAGAGGTGAAGACAACAGGTCAGAGGTAACCCAAGAGATCCACCAAACTTGCTAAAATACACCTAAGGCAATACAGATCAGTACTCTTCTCCCTGGCTCTGCCAAGGAAAAATCCTTAGGGGCTTGGAGAGAGGGCCAGAAACTAGCTCTAACACCCCCAGCTCTCGACCAAGAGGCCACATGAGAAAAAATCAGCAAAAGAACTCAGGAGCATGAAAAATGAGAGCCAAAAGTCACCCCCAAAATAAATCATTAGTTCCTTAGCAACGGATACAAACTTAAATGAAACGGGTAGGATGACAGAAGAGGAAATTCATTTATGGATTATAAGAAAGATCAATGAAATTCAAGAGTAAATTGAATCCCAGCACAAAGAAACCACAAGAACCAGGCAAGAAATGAATGAAAAAATTTCTAAAGAAATGGAAGTATTACGGAAAAATCAAATAGAAATTCTAGAAATGGAAGAGGCATTCAAGAATCTACAAGACACAGTGGAAAGCCTTAAGAATAGGCTGGATCATGCAGAGGAAAGAATCTCAGAGCTGGAAGACAACTCCTATGCATTAAATAAATCAGTCAAAGAGAAAGAACACAAACACAAGAGGCAAGAACAAAGCATACAAGAAATGTGAGATTACGTAAAGAGGCCAAACAGAAGAATCATAGGCATCCCTGAGGGCGAGGAAGAAAATTTGCATGGGCTGGAAAATATATTTGAAGGAATAATAGAGGAAAATTTCCATGGCCTAGCCAGAAATCTTGATATCCAAGTACAAGAAGCACACAGGACTCCTGGGAGATTCAACGTGAAAAGGCATTCACCATGCCACATAATTATTAAGCTGGCCAAAGTAAACACAAAGAGGCAATCCCTTGAGCACTAAGGCGAAAACAGCAGGTAACCCAGAAAGGGAAACCTATCAGATTAACTGCAGATTTCTCAGCTGAAACCTTACAAACCAGAAGGGACTGGGGACCCATCCTCAGTCTTCCAAAAAAAAATAATGGCCATCCCAGAATTCTCTATCGTCTAAAACTAAGCTTCTTATATGAGGGAGAAATAAAGACTTTTCCAGACAAACAATCACCGATAGAATTTGCGAATACCAGACTGGCCCAGCAAGAAGTGATTAGACCTGCGTTGTACACTAACCAGCGAAACAGACACCCACCAGGGTAAAACTACCCAAAAGCTAAAACTCCAGAACCCAGATTTCACAATGACTCAAGACGTAAAACAAAATAATAGTCTACCCAACAGGATATACAGAAATCCACCCCAAATACCAATTCTCTCAATAAATGTGAATGGCTTGAATTGCCCATTGAAGAGACTTAGGCTGGCTGAATAGATTAAAAAATACAAGCCAAGTATCTGCTGTCTCCAGGAAATGCATCTTACATACAAAGACTCATTCTGACTCAAGGTGAAAGGATGGCATACAATTTTCCAGGCAAATGGAAACCAAAAGAAATCTGAGGTAGCCATTCTTATATCAGATATTATAAACTTTAAAGCAACAAAATGAAGACAGACAAAGATAGTCACTATATAGTGGTGAAGGGAAAAATCTTACAAGAAGACTTAACAATCCTAAATGTTTATGCATCCAACTCAGGAGCGTCCAGATACATAAAACAAATACTGCTCAATCTAGACAACATAATAAGTAGCAATGCCATAATAGCTGGAGACATCAACATCCCACTGACAGAACTGGTCAGATCCTCCAAACAGAAAATGAGCAAAGAATCAAGTGGACTTAAATTGGACTCTAGAACATTTGGGTCTAACAGACATCTACAGAAAACTACACCCAAATAACACTGAATATATGTTCTTCTCATCAGCTCATGGAACTTTCTCTGCAATTGATCACATCGTAGGCCACAAAACAGATCTCAACAAATTGAAAAAAAATAGAAATCATGCCATGTATCTTTTCAGACCACAGAGGAATAAAATTAGAAATCAATTCCAAAAGAAGCACACATCTCTATCCCAAAACATGGAAATTAAACAATCTATTGCTGAATAACACTTGGGTCAAGGAGGAGATTCAGATGGAAGTCAAAAGATTCTTTGAACTAAATAATAATGGGGACACAAGATATCAAAATCTGTGGGATACAGCAAATCAGTCCTGAGAGGAAAACTTAACACCTTAAATGCCCACATCCAAAAGACAGAAAGTTCACAAACCAGTAAACTGAATCATCTCAAGGAAATGAAAAAGGAAGAGCAAGCCAATCCTAAAGCCAGCAGAAGAAAAGAAATAACCAAGATCAGAGAAGAATTAAATGAAATTGAGAACAAAAGAACAATAAAGAAGATTAATAAAATGAAATGTTGGTTCTTTGAAAAGATAAACAAAATAGACAGGCTGCTTTCCAGGTTGACTAGAAGCAGAAAGGAAAGGAATCTAATAAACTCAATTAGAAATGAAAAAGGAGAGGTCACAAGTGATATCCTGGAAATAACAAAACATCATCTCCAAATACTACAAAAATCTCTATGCCGAAAAACATGAAAATGTGGAGGAAATGGACAAATTCTTAGAAACACACTATCTCCCTAGGCTCAATCAGGAAGAAATAGAATTCCTAAACAGACTAATATCAAGCACCAAAATTGAAGCAGTAATAAAAAATCTTCCAACACAAAAAAGCCCTGGACCAGATGGGTTCACACCTGAATTCCACCAAACCTACAAAGAACTGGTGCATATATTACAGAAATTATTTGAAAACATCCAGAAGGATGGAATCCTCCCAAACTCATTCTACGAAGCCGATATCACCTTGATACCAAAGTCAGGAAAGGACACAACAAGAAAAGAAAACCACATACCATTATCCCTTATGAACATAGATGCAAAAATTCTCAATAAAATCCTAACAAATTGAACTCAAATGTACATCAAAAAAATAATTCATCATGATCAGGTGGGCTTCATCCCCAAGATGCAGGGATGGTTCAACATACGCAAATATATAAATGTAATTCACAATATAAATAAAAGCAAAAACAAAGACAATATGATCCTTTCAATAGATGCAGAAAGGCTTTTGACAAAATTCAGCACCTTCTATGATAAGAACTCTTAACAATATAGGCATAGATGGCTCATACCTCAAAATTATTAAAGCCATATATGATAAACCCACACCCAATATCATACAGAAAGGGGAAAATTTAAAAGCATTCCCCCTTAAACTGGAACCAGACAACGTTGCCCACTATCTCCACTTCTATTCAACAAAGTGCTGGAAGTCCTTGGCACAGCAATCAGACAAGAGAGAGGAATCAGGAGTGTCCAAATGGGGGCAGAAGAGATCAAACTTTCACTCTTTGCAGACGATATGATATTATATCTAGAAAACCCAAAGATTCAACCAAGAGACTACTGGAATTGATAAATGAATTCAGCAAAGTCTCAGGATATAAAACCGATGTACACAAATCAGTAGGCTTCATCCAATAACAGTTGAGCCAAGAAACAAATCAAAGACACAATAACTTTCACAATAGCACCAAAGAAAATTAAATATTTAGGAACATATCTAAGGATGTGAGAGACCTATATAGAGAGAATTACAAAACACTGATAAAAGAAATTGAAAAGGGTGTAAACAGGTAGAAAACCCTACCATGTTCTTGGATAGGTAGAATCAACATTGCTAAAATGTCTATACTACCTAAAGTGATTTACAGAATCAATGCAATCCCTGTCAAAATACCAACATCATTTTCTGCAGATCTAGAAAAAGTAATTCTATGCTTTGTGTGGAACCAGAGTAGACCCCATCTAGCCAAAGCAATCTTAAGCAAAAAGAACAAATTGGGAGGCATCAATCTGCCAGACTTCAAACTATACTACAAGGCTATAGTAACCAAAATAGCATGGTACTGGCACAGGAACAGAGACATAGACCAAGGGAACAGGACTGAGAACCCAGATATAACCATCCTCACACTGTCCTCTGATCTTTGACATAGTAGACAAAAACATACACTGGGGAAAATAATCCCTATTCAATAAGTGGTGCTGGGAAAATTGGATAGCCACATGGAGAAGACTGAAACTAGATCCACACCTCTCACCTCTCACAAAAATCAACTCACAATGGATAACAGACTTAAGCCTAAGACTTGAAACCATAAGAATTCCAGAAGAAAACATTGGAAAAACTCTTATAGACATTGGCATAGGCAAAGAATTTATGAAGAAGACCCCCAAAACCAATCGTAGCAGCAACAGAAATGAATAAATGGGATCTGATCAAATTAAAAAGCTTCTGCACAGTCAAGGAAACTATCAGTAGAGCGAACAGACAACCTGCAGATTGGGAGACAATATTTGCATGCTACACATTTGATAAAGGGCTGATAATTGGAATCTATATAGAACTTAGGAAAATCTACAAGAAACAATCAAACAACCCCATTAAAAAGTGGGCAAAGGACATGAACAGAAACTTTTCAAAAGAAGACACAATAATGGCCAGTGAACATATAAAAAATTGCTCAACTTTTCTAATCATCAGAGAAATGCAAATCAAAACCACAATGAGACATCATTTAACTCCAGTGAGACTGGCTTATGTCAAAAAGCCCCAAAACAACAAATGTTGGCAGAGAAGCGGACAGATAGGAACACTCATACACTACTGGTGGGACTGCAAATTAGTACAACCTCTATGGAAAATAATATGGAGATACCTCAAAGAACTAAAAGTAGAATTACCGTTTGATCCAGCAATCCCACTACTGGGTATTTACCCAAAGGAAAAAAAGACATTCTATAAAAGAGACATCTGCACTCAAATGTTTATAGCAGCACAATTCACAATTGCAAAGATGTGGAAACAACCCAGGTGCCCATCAATACATGAGTAGATTAATAAAATGTGGTATATATATACCATGGAATATTACTCAGCAATAAAAAACACATCTGGTGAATTAACACATCTGGTATTATCCTGGATGAAGTGAGAGCCCATTCTTTGAAGTGAAGTATCACAAGAATAGAAAAACAAGCACCAGTGTTACTCACCATCAAATTGGTACTAACTGATCAATACTTATGTCACACATGGAAATAATATTCATCAGGGGGTGGGTAGGTGGGAGGGGGGTGGAGGAGATGGGAAAACTCTCACCAGATGAGTATTGGGTGCACAGTTTGGGGATGTCCACGATTGTAGCTGTCACTTGGGCAGTGCATAGGCAATATATGTAACCAAAGTGTTGTACCCTCATAATATTCTGAAATCGAAATAAAATGAAAGAAAATAAAGATAACACCGGGAGCATTGTAAAATTCTCATTAAACGGTGCTGCTGTTGTTGTTTGTCTGAGACAAACTCTGACCAAGGTCTTACCTTACACATTGAGAAGGCAGAGGAAACAGTAAAAATGACTCAAAAAAGGAGTAAATAAAAAAAAAAAGAAATTCAGCCATTAACCAGCCAACCTTAAAACTCAGAAATGTTCATGCAGAGTAATTCTAATATTGAAAAATGTTTCCTAAAAAATATATTCTTGTGGAAACAAATATGCAAGGTTTTTTTTTTTTATTTTGGCATTTTTTGTTTCCATAAACATTGTGAAACAACATAAATATTGGTCAATAGAGTAGTCTTTAAATAATATAAACCGTGGTATAGAATATCATGGAACTGTTATGAACAACAAAGCAGAATGATACATAAAAAATTTCAAAAAATATATTTTTTAAAAAAGTATGCATTAGAACCATCTGTATATGATGATCTCATAAATGTAAAAATGTGTACAAATGTCTATATGTGTGCTTTGTGTGTATCTGTACAAAAAGTTTATTTGCATAAAACAGGATGTTGTAGTGTGCATATCATCTTATGACTTAAGGTTTCCTCTGTGGAGGCAAGTGGATATAGGGTACAAATTTCTCTATTGTTTTAACGTATTTCACAAGAAATGCACTGTGCATTGCTATTGTAATTTTAATCTCTCAGAACTCCCATTCCTGTGATCTTGTCTCCTTTCTCTACCCAGGAGGGCTTACAGGTTCATACAAACACACCTATCAAGAATATCAAGACTCCCTGGTTGATTCTTTAGTCCTATTGAACAGCTATTATATTAAACCTATTGTGTTTTTAAAAAATCAAATTATGTACCTTTAGAAAGCTTTGCTTCACGCAGTTTGAACATGACACTGAAGACAAAAGTGAGTGTCTTTCACATTGCTTGAATGTGGAGGTGAGAAAATGAAAAAAAAAATTCTATCTACATTTTTTCCTAAGATCATCATCATTTATTAAGTGTCTGATATAGAATATATATATTTTATTTTCTAAATTATAAAATATGTATTTCACTACTGAAAGATGACATGGTAAAAGATGTCTTCTAATTTCATCTACTTTCTTTATTCTGCCTTAAAATAGAGTTTATTACATTTATTTCATAATGATGTTCCTTTGACTCATAGAACAATAGAATCATTCCTAGAATAAAGGACTTAACGTTTTTCTACCACCAACATTTGATGTGTTATTACTAGATACCATCAGAGCCAGAATTAATATATTTTAATATAAATGATAAATTTTGATAACAAAACACCAAATTTCATACTTTAGATGCCTTGGAATGATATGGGCCAAGGGTAATATTTCCATATTTTCAGAGTTGCTTGTTTCAAAAGCTCTCATACTTTCTAGAGATATATTGTTTGTCTTGAGTAAGAAAAGGCTAGACTTTGAGGAACAGACATTATGTTAAATGAAATAAGCCAGGCAATAAAGACAAATATTGCGTGATCTCACTTATTTGTGGACTCAAAAAAAGTCAAACTCAGAAGCAGAGAGTAGAATAGTGGGTATAAAGGGATGGAAAGGAGAGGGGTGGATTGGGGAAATGTTGTTCAAAGGATACAAAATTACAGTTAGACAGGAAGAATAAGTTCAAGAGATCTGCTGTACAGCATGATGACTATAGTTAATAACAATATATTGCATACTTGAAAATTGTTAAGAGAGTAGATTTTCAGTATTTGCATCACAAAAAAGTATGTGAGATAATGCATATATCAAATAGCTTAATTTACCCATTCTACAATGTATACATATATCAAGAAATCATGTTGTTTTTCATAAATATGTACATTTATCCATCAATTAAATAACAATAATATTTTTTGAAAAGCCGTTTTGATGGAGTTTAATGCTTCTGCCAAAAAAAGAAACAAGTTCAC
This sequence comes from Daubentonia madagascariensis, assembly GCA_023783475.1. Taxonomy (NCBI): domain Eukaryota; kingdom Metazoa; phylum Chordata; class Mammalia; order Primates; family Daubentoniidae; genus Daubentonia; species Daubentonia madagascariensis. The sequence goes on along the minus strand of JAKFHU010001684.1, from coordinate 12,269,295 downwards.
CTCTGAATCACCTTTGCCTCAATTAGCACTGCTTTTCATCCAAGAGATAGATGCTCATTATGATACAATTTGAGAAATATCTCTTCAAAGTGACAGAATTCAAGTTTGTCAAGAGTGGATTAAATTCAAAAACATTTTACCTCAGATAACTATGGCATCATAAATTTTACCACTGTATGAACTTGAGAGTGCTTTTTAACGGTATCCCTCTTTATTGACACAAACTTTACACAATGAATAAAAAATGTATGGTTTTGTTATTGACATATTTTCTATGTTTTAAAAATAAAGCATATTAAAGATTAAAACTTACGAGATGAACGGTAGCATTTACAAGAGAAAACAATGGAATTCATCATTAAAATATCATGATGCTTACTGCATATAAAACTAGTTGTAACTTTAAATGGCTAGATTTAACTAGCATCACCTGTTCTCCTTCTGAACTAGAAGCTTTTACTTGCTTATTAATTTTATCTGAGCTAAGCATGTATGGTAATAAAGACGATATTTTATGTCATGGAGCACAGAGAAAATGAATAAGTTGACTTTTTTCATTTCCAAGTATGAAAAAGATCATGTTTTTGTTTTGGTTTGGTTTTGGCTTTTTAATACTCTGGAGTGATTTGAGTTCAAACAATCAAAACAAGTTATTTGTGCAAACTACGAATGCTAGGGTCTCATTGTGGCTTGTCTTCCACAGTACAAAAGGGCATGAAAAGAATGAGTAAATTGCATTTTGATGATGATGAGAAGGAAGAAGTTGTCATTGTCGAACTAAACATTTACCCTCGTATGTTCTTTTAGGGACAACTTCTGAAAGAAGATACCTAACTAGAGTGTTAAGTCTAACACAATATTGATCAGCTGCAGGGGGGAAAGGCCATGAAAACAAGAAACTAACGGAGTAGCAAAGAGAGAAGAGATTCTATGCTGACAAAAAGGTAACACCTAAAGCTAAGCCACAAGTACAGCAGTATTTGTAATACAGAAGTAGAAATAAATAATATTATTGAAAGCTCTAAAATACAGAAGAGAATTGAGAAACTAATCATGTTAATTTTACAGGTTTCATCTTTTTATATTCAGTAAATAATGAACATTTGAAAGAAAAAGGATCATCATTAGAGGGAATGTCTATATAGTGTGCTACTTTTACTTTCCACTAGTATTGGAACTGGGAATATGTTGATAGTAGAAACAGAAATGCTGTTAGAATCTTGTCAAAGCGGCTGCTATGTGAAATATTTCAAAATTTGGCTGTTTCGTAGGCACATGTCTTTTGTTTGTTTTTCAAGGAAATCTACCACAGAGCCCTCAGGACCACCCCGTAGTCTAATGTAGGTCATTTTCCTTTTAGCTCACTCATTGAGTCTATATCCTCAGCTCAATTCAAAGCCTTTAACTATTGGATTTCTCTTGCCCTTTCAGAGTTTTAAGATTAAAGCATAAAACTGTAACATGTAACAAAGAAAATAGCCAAAATTGAGGAGAAAGAAATTAGTTGGATTTAGAAATTAGCCTTAGAAAGAACATCTGCAGTATAATACTAATTTGTATGGTGGAGATGGGGGAGAAGTCAGACTAAATTAGGATGAACAGAGATAGTAAAGAAGAAAATAAAAATAACAAGAAGAGACAATTCTTTCAAGCTACTTGGTGGAAAAAAAAGATCAATAGTTAAGAAGCAATGTATTTAAATTCAAAGGATTAGAGCAAATATTGATAGTAAATCTTCAAGGAAATAAAGGCAATCTTTTCTCCTATATGGGAGGAAAAGAGGGAAGGATCAACTCATTTATGTATAATTTTTTAGAATAAGAAAGTCCAGTAACTTTATTATTACTGTTTTCTATCATTTTGTGTAGTAGCAGGCAAAAGCATATGCTATGACTAATACAAATTATAATGATTCATAATTATTAAAAAGCTAATATGACCAATGTTCACTTAAGCTGGCAATAATCCTCTGAGGAAGATACAATTATTATCTCTGTCTTACAGATGAGGAAATGGAAACACAAAAAACTAAATTAAGAAGCAGATGACCATATGGCTAGTAAGCGGTAGAATTTTGACCCAGAGCCCATATCCTAAATTAGTATAATGACGGCATCTCACAATTAGCAAGCAATGTTAGAGTAGAAGACCTAAGTAGAGTGATTATAGTCTATAGTGGTACAATTATGTCTTCAAATAATATAAAAGTAAATTTCTTAAGAAATTTTTTAAAATTTTGTACAGTTTTAAAGATCTCGCTAATGTTGGAAACTAGAGATTTTGAGTGTGATAAATCACATCATTGTGTGAATTTCTTCCTGTTTTTTTCAAATATAATCCTGAAGGTCAGATGAATGGGGGAAAAAAAGATTTGGTTAAAATTATCCAAGGTTAAGGAATTGTGGCCAGCAGGTGGCAAGATGACCAAAGTCAAAGGAGCTGAGTGTTCTGAAGTACGGCTCAAGTAATCTTAAAATCTCGGCTAAAGAATTAAGTAAAAGGAGGAGGGGGTTGAGAACATTTGAAGAAATAGAATTTGGTGAGGTTGAAATAATTGTACAGAGGGAGGGACAATCATGGGAGCAGTACTGTTTGTAGATTATACTCACAAAGCGGAAAATTGGAAAGGGAGCAAATATGGCTGATATTGGGATGTGTTCACAGAGGGAGTAGCAGAAACTGAATATCTGACATCTAAATGTCAGATCTGTTGGATGCTGTAATAAAAAAGGCATCCAATAGATCTGAGCCCAACCTACAGCAGTGAGGAAGGAGACAAACAGAGCCAAACCTGCAGTTAGACGAGTGGCTCTCCAGCCCCATTGGCAAGGTTCCACCTCCCCATCAAATATTACCTGAGGAATTATAAGTGCTTATCATACAGAATTATTATGGCAATAGTTAGCTGATAAAATAATTAATAGCAAAGGAGGTGACATATATGTTGTAGTGGATTTGGGAACCAGGAGGTAGGTCCAAAGAACTTCCGTAAGAGTATAGAAAATATCTAGGAAGAACTACAGGAGGCTGGGAAAATAGTGACCCAGTGTTATATATGGTAAATGTTTGAAAAATCACCACCTGTGATAACATGGAAGGCAAAAATCATATATAATGAAATTGTGCCATTAAACTGGAAAATCATGAGGCACTGTGTTGAAAATTTGAACTGGTTGCTTTTACCTGCATTTGATAGGAGCTACAAGAAAGATGACCCCAGAAAATGTACTGGGCTAGTGTATAAAACAAAATTTAGAGAAAACACGACCTCAGAAAGTAAAAATTTCTCAAGGGTTAGAAAGTAAATTTTTTTAATCCCCAATTCCCCAATTGGATTAGTTTTCTGTCTTCTGTAAAAAAAAAAAAAAAAGCCCAAAACAAGGTGATTTAGAATAATAGAAATATATTATCTCAAAGATCTGGGAGCTAGAAGTCTGAAATCAAAGTTTTGGGAGAATCATACTCCCTATGAAACCTGTAGAAGAAGAATCCATCCTTGCCTTTTCCAACTTCTGGTAGCCCCAGTCACTTACTGGCTAGTAGCAGCATAACTCCAGTCTTCACATGGTGTTCTTTATGTCTCTTCTCACAGCCTCTCTGTGAATGAATGTCTGTCTCTGTGTGCAAATTTCCCCTTTTTCATAAGGACATCAGTCAAATCGGGTTAGGGTTCACTCTGATGACCTTATTTTAACTTGATTACCTCTGTAAGAACTATTTCTAAATAGGATCACATTCTAAATTTCCAGGGGTTAGGACTTCAACATATCTTTTTTAGCAGACACAGTTCAACCCATAACATCAATCTTTAAACACGGGAGAAGATTCTTAACTTAATAGTAGCCTAGGGAAATATTAAGAGCATTAAGAGGCACCATGTGACTGTAGACCAAATTTAGACAGGTCATCCTGCCTTTGTTAAGACCTGTTAAAGAACAAAGATGGCCCCAATAGACCCTCTCATCTGGTGAAAACCTGTTATAGAAAGATTAAGACAATAGTCCCATAATTAAGAATATATTTAGAGACATATCTTGAAAAGAATTACAGTGTGGCTTTTACACTAACTAAAATCAAACGTGTGGAAAATTTAAAAGTTTTTGAGAGAACTTTATTGGCCAAAGAATTGCCAGCCTGAAATAAAAGAGAATAAGATAAAAATACTTCTGGCCACTGCCAAATTTTTACATAATAAAAAAGCAGACTGAGAAAGCAGTTCAGATGCCAAAAGTGGGATATTATTCAAAACTTTTCGGGTAATTCCAAGCAGCATACCTAAAGAAACTTCTGGAAAGGAGAACAATGGACTGTGGAGACAAGTGGACCAGGGAGCAACTGCTGAGGAGAATAATCTAGATGCTGTCCCTAAACCCAGGGGAGAGAAACCCGACATTTCCTCAGGGAGATTTTGGACTCCTGACTGCTATGGGCCTTCCATTGTTCCCCCCGCCAAAAGAAGTGTTTATTATTATTAAGTTTTCCCTGTTTCAGCATTCTATGGATGAGTGGGGCAATAGATAACTTGTTTCTTTGTATCATACATCTTCATTTCAAAAGTAGATACCTGAAGACAGGTGGATCATGAGATCCTGAACTTTAAGTTGATGGGATGATTAAATGAGACTTTTGGCAATCATGGTCCAAGGTAAGTGGATTTTGCAGGTGGAAGGTAAGTGAATATTTATGGAAAAGAGTATAGAATACAGTAGATGAGATTATTGTTGAAAAAAATGCACTCCCTTCTCCTTTAGACATCCTGATGAGCAGAATGCTCTCCTCCCACTGCCTCACCTTTGGCCTTGCTCATATGATTAGCCTTGACAAACATGACCCAGGAGAGGCTTCAGATATTTTTGTGGAGTTGGATTTTCTCTCTAATACCTCTACCATTGCTATGAGAAGGACTCCCCAGAGTTGCTGCTGCTCCTTCATCTTGGTTCCCCAATTAAATACACTTGAAATAGACCTGGGCCCAGCCCATAGCAGTGAGGAGCCAACACCAGTCAGATCTGCTTCTGAAATAGAACTGCCCAGGGAAGATCAACCTCTACGCTGTCAGCTGTGCCCCAACTATCTCTTAGACATGCAGTTGATCCCAGGTGAGATAAGAGCTGCGCTGGCTCAGCAGTCCCGAACCTCTTTGGCAACAAGGACTGTTTTCATGGAAGATAATTCTTCCACAGACCTTGGGTGGGGGCGATGGTTTTGCGATGATTCTAGTGCATTACATTTATTGTGCACTTTGTTTCTATTATTATTACATTGTAATATATAATGAAATAATTATACAACTCATCATAGGTTGGGGACCCCTGCACTAGCTGACTCAGTTTTGTAGTTGTTTGCTACATAGCTTTATTAAAGCAATACCTAATGAATACTCTCAGCTAAAAGAACAAAATGATCATAGAGTATATAATCTACTCTTCTGTATAAGCTGATGAAGAATGATTTTTCTTTTTTTCTTTTTTATTTATATAACTATCTTGACATTGTATATGTGTTAAGTTCACATGAATGCATTAACATTTGTGTAATTTTGTTGTGTCTTACTATAAATAAAAGTTGTTTTAAATCAAATAATGACTTCTCACCTAAAAAAAAGCAAAATTGTTAATAATTACTATACTACCTTCTGCTACGTTTGTTTTGGAATATTATATCATCATTCTAGAAAACAAAGGGATGAAACCTATGACCATCTTTTTGTCAATGGAAAAACTCAAACTCTGTAAAATAATTTATAGAGGTTTATTCTGAGCCAAGTATGGGTGACCATGGCCAGGAGCCGTGGCCAAGAAGACTTGAGCAAGTGGTCTTGCCATAGTGGGGTTACAGTTTGGTTTTATATATTTCAGGGAGATAGAAATTACACATAAAGTCATAAATCAATACTTAGAAGACATACATTGGTTTGGCCCAAAAAGGCAGAACATTTCAAAGTGGGAGATTACAGGCTATAGGTGAGTTTAAAGACTCTTTGACTTGTAATTGGTTAAAAAGTGAAGCTTTTGTCTAAAGGCTTGGGATGTTTTAAGGAAGTCTGTTAATGACAGACAAGTCACTAGACACATACTACAATCTGTAAACAAGTAGGCAACCAGTAACACATGATTATATTAAAAACATTTTACATTATGAAAATAAGCTAAGGCAGGGTGATCCTATGTTTCTTGACTTGATTTCCTACATTGTGTGTTTAAAAAATAGAATAGCTTTGAAAATATAATTGAACTTTAAAATATAGAGAATTCCAAGGAGACATAACTATTTCTAACATCTCTCTTTTTATAATGTGAAGAAATGAAAGCTTTGGTGCTGCCTAGTATCTTTCTGGGAAGTGAAAAGGATGATTTGGGTGCAGAAGACTCATTGGCATCTTTTGCTATTTTTAATTTAGTGCCTCATGTGGGATGATATCAAAAGGAATGTTATGAGAAATTAGTGAATTAAAACTCAAGAATAAGTACCTAAAAACAAAACATGAACTAAAATAAAATCTTAATACCCCAGCTGACTGAATGGACACCCTCTTGGCCAACAGGACACCAGAAATACCCTAAAACTGAGTTGCTGGCCATCAGAAGGAAGGTTGCTGTTGACACGTTTTACTAGAGGATCTACTAACCGTGTTCACATGGGTGAGGTGGTGATTGCCAGGTTTCTCCACCGTGAAGTTGCTATTATAATTTTCTGTAATTAATCAGTGTTTTGGGAGAGGTACTTTAAAGTATGCAAATATTCTATTTCTTCTTAAACTTTTACTCACTGGTTTTTAGCATGTATTGGTAGGTCTTACTTGTAGAAAGTATTACTACAGTATCTTGCATTCTATTTTTGCCACTACTGTGTTTTCCATTAATTTTTACCACTGGCCTTGTCAATAATAGGAGGTAACACAAAGGATTCAGGGTTCAGGATGTATTTTTCCTTGTACCTATTTTATGGCATCATTCTTATTTTTTCTTGTAACTAAAATTACTCTCGTTTTCTCTCCTACTGATTAGTGATATGAGAAGTCCAAAAGCCATAGTCTCAATGTTCAGTATAATAAAATCATTGCTAAATTCTCTTTTTGGTTGTTAACATTTCTCTTTTTGGTTGTTAAACCTCAAATCATCTGATTATGTAGTCTTGGGATGAAGGCAAACATTATTGGTGGCTCATCAGGTGAAATAGCTCCCAGAGTATGTATTCTGTTTCTTGGGGAAAGAGCACTATTTACTGGTCACCAATTTAAAGTCTGTTTTGCATCCTATAGGTGAGTGTCACAACATTGGAGGGCACTGCCTTATGAATGATACCATAAGTGAGGCACCAGCCCCACCATTCTGCAATAGAATACTAGTAGAACAGGCCATTTCATTATTCTTTAAAGTCATGTGCTTCTGGTTCCATGTGGTACGTGTCAATAACAATGAAACATATAAATGTCATCCCATTACTTTATTTCTTTTGACTGTAAATTGAATGTCTTTATCAGAGCAAATGTTATGCTGGATAGAAAGATGATTACATCAATCATAATCTACAGATGGTGTTGCTATCTGAAGAATGTCAATCCTCGTGGTGATGAAAGTCAACTGTAATCAATGTGATGACAGGTAACTGATATACCATAGGGATTTTGCCATATTGACAATATGGCTTAGATCTTTGCTCCAGGTTTATTGGCTTTCATTGGTGGCAGCAGCTACATCAGCCTTAATGAGGGGAAATCTACACTGTTGAACACATCTAGACCCAGTATTTCTAGTTCTATGTCTATAGTTTCATGAGCTCATTGAGCAAACACTAAGGATGTGTCTAGGGAAAGAGGTAGATAATCTTGTCAACTGATCCAAATGTGATATAGAGGAAGCATTCTCATGATGTACAAAAATTTTCAAAGTCTGGGTCTATAAGAGGTCCATCCACATAATTCCCAATCACTTCTTCACCAATCTTATTATCTTCTTTTTTTCAATTCTTTGTTAATGTTGCCAAACAGTTAACCACTGCCTATTAGTCAATGTATATTCATATTACTGTCCACCTCTCCTTCCAAGCAAAGAGGATCCTATGTAAAATTCTCAATTCTCAATTTTAGTCAAGAAATTTTTTCTTATCCACTGTCCACCAGGGCCACCCTGAAGCAGTAGTCTTTCAGCTCACATCAGTATACTATTTTAAATATTAATATTTGTAAATCAGTCTTTTTTCTTTTTTCTGAATTCTTTTTTCTTATTCATCCACTGTACAAGAACTCCCATGCAGCCATAAATGAGGGTTTAGTTGCCAGTGCCACCGGAATATGCCCACTAAGAATTCATGTGCTAATTCAACTTCCTAGTGCTTTCTCAACCTGCTTGATCCAAAATATATATTACTCTTTGCCATGCCTGCTTTATGGTTTGGTAAGAAAGCATCCATTTCACAAAGAGCAGCTCAAGTTATATGACCACTTTTAATCACATATTTAAGCACCAGGACCCAATATTAAACATGAACTTCTATTTCAGAAGTAGAATAATCCTTTACCAAAAAAGGTGTGGTTTTGTTTCAAAACTCTAGTAGCCCACATAGTCATTATTCATAGAGAGCAATGAACTGCTCATATATAGAAAAAACTATTCTTTAGAAGCCTATATACTTGAGGCCATGTTCATAAAAACTTGTTTAAAATAATTGGAAAAAAATCTATCATACCATACTCTATTGTCATATTTTGCATGATCTGCCACTAAATATGTATTTCCAGCTTTTCCTCTACTGTACATAAAGTTCCTTATTTACGTAGGAATCTTGTTCCTGACAACAGAAATTATTAGGAAGTGAACTAACTCCGAATTGCACAGATCAACTTATAATACTGGCAATTCTCCCTCAGTAACTTCCTACCTTCCTCCGAAGATCCATTCTGTGGTGGTCAATAACAATATATATTCTCTGTCATTCCAAGCCCCAACCCAAGTGATTGAGTAGTGTTCTTTAGCTGTACTTTTGCTGAAGTTGACCTTTTTATTTCATAATATTGTGATACTAGATAATCAATAGATGTTTCATGAGACTTAGGATAGATATAATGAACAAAAGATCACATGGAATGCAGAATTGGGTGGGTAAGTGAGATAATCCTTATGCTACATAAATGTTATCTTATTCTAGTTATATTTTAATGGGGAGATAGAGTATGAGTGGCTTTGCTTAGTGAGCTGGATTAGTTAATAATCTCCATATTTTCTCTCCATTTCCATTGCAATTACCTCATCTTTTATTGTCCAAACCATCTAAAATGAAGTTTACCAAAATCCGGTTGCATAGTCATACCACCCAGGATCCATTTTCACTCTCTACCACCGTTTCTCCCCTTGCATCAATAAACATGTGAAATACTTTCTTTACCTTCCAGCCCGAAATAAAATTATAGTTAACATTTTATTTTAACAGAAACACTCTCTTATGTAAATGGACCACAGGTGGTGCCTATTTATTAGCCTAAAATTACCCCTATGCTGTTTGCCTCCTCACAGCAGTTTAGACTATTAACCTAGAGCCTACCTGCACCAAACTCAAATTCTTACATTTATAATTGCTTTAAATAGAGTCCAACTAATTATATGTTTAGCTATTTTATAGCCTCCTGATGTTGCATACTCCACCAAACTGCACCCAATATTTGTTAACTGTGGGTAGGACAAACCCTGTAGCTATAAAAGACCCAAAACTGCTGCTGCCCTATGAAGCTCTCTGACCCAAGAACTTCCCACTTTGATGTTGAGCTACATCACCTAGACACATAAGCTCCCCCTCTGATTTCTTCTTCTCCCCCAGGAGGTTCCTTGTACTATTCCCCTTCTGAATAATGGCCTTTTGCTGCAGTCTTTGGAATGTATCTTTCTGGCAGGAACTTCCCCTCTCATATAACTTTGTCCAAGCACCACCCAGTAAAGCTTGTTGTGTGTTACTGTCTGCTGTGGTTCTCTCTCTTTCTTGATTAACCTGCAAATCCTCTAATTTACCACACACCCTCAGAATTTAGCAAACATCCAACAACTTGACAATCAACATGCTTAGCTTATAAGCTTTTGAGACTATTTTACCTATTTTCATTCTTTCCAAAAAGTCACAGGAAAGGGGACAGTCCCTAATTACAGAGACATAGCAAAGGAGAAATGGGAAGTCTGAGCACATGAACAGTAAAGGGCCACAGGCGGATTCTACGTCTCTCAGTGACAGGAAGAGAAGTCACTTAGTGTTTGAAATATAAAAATTATTGGTGGTAATAAGAACACAGTGTATACAGAAGGAAGAAATTTTATACAGAATTCAGACAACAGTAATACCAGGGAGATTTAGTGCAGGGAAATGGCAGCAGAGAGATAATAACTAATGCCAGTAAGAAAAAAAATTCTGTCCCCAAATGCTTCCTGTGTTGTTAATTACAATATTTCTTAAAAACCAAATGTAATTTCTATTTGTGCCAGTCTCTTTCATTTTTTTTCAGAGCTGTTGGCTCTATGAGTCATGTCCTGAGTTTCTCTGCTGGAACAGTGAAAAAAAATTAACACAAACACTTTTGCTTCTTTTCTGTAAAGTACTAAAATGATAACAGAAAAAAAAAGAAAATGAAATGTTGATTATATGGTAGTACGAGATGGGAGCAGGAAAAAGATGATTTTTATGAGCTCGTGTTCTTGCAACCCAATTCATCAGTTTAAAATTCAAACACTTGTCAAACAGGACAAGTTCTGCACGGTTATAACTTGGAAGCACTACAGCTATTGATTTTTAAATTTATATTCTTTGTCTTTTCTTGTTCCTAGGAATGCACCGAGTTTAGTAAAATTTATTGCAATTTCAGTGGGAAGAAAATGACACAGTAAATATAAGAAAATAACTCAAGAAAAATGCTCAAAAAAGTATTTTTCAGAGAATTGTTTGTACACACAGGGCAAGCATATGTGTCATATTTTCCAGTACAGAGCTGATTATAATATCCCTCCCTTTTTTGAGACAACACATTGGGCCATATGCCCTAACTTTTGCCTCAGAAACTCAAATTGCTACATATACATTTTACATGCACGCTGAAAAATAGGAAACCAATTAAAACTTATGTATGTACTTCATATTCAGTAAGTTTGTTACAATATTTATTTATGAGGCTATATAACCTCAAAAAATAACATTGGTAATGGCTTTTAATAAGGCTAAAAGTAAGCAACAAGAAAATTTATTGCAGGCACAAGATTCAATTTGAAAATTAGTTAAAAAATAAGTCAAAGGTAATAATATCATACTTAAGTTATTAGAATCACTGTTATTTAATAACATCATTCAAGTGATAGTTTGCAAAATAACTATATAAAATGCCTTTGGTCTGGTTGATATTAATTATATAAGAAGGTAAATTAAGCTATAAAATTGATCAGCCCCATCATTACAGCCTAAGAGTCTTCCCCATTTATTTTATAGACTGGCTTTGCTCACCACGCAATTCTGGGGAAATTTGGAGACTGATCATTAGGTTATATATAAATGTGTATGTATTCATTTTGTTCTGACTTTTCTTCCATGCATACGTACTACAATATAATTTCCAAATGCTATCCTAACTCTATTCTAATACTGTATTTACATATTATACAATATTTGATAGTTATTTTATAGTCACTACAAGTAAATCAACCTAATGACTTACTTTTTTGATTAATAATATACAAAAAAAAGTGACAAGATGTCACCTCCAAGATTAGCTTATAAAAACACTCTGCCTTCCATTTTGCTCACTTCTCTTGATTCCTTATTTGGTTACTTACTCTGATGGAGTAATGTGAGCTAATGTGATGTGAGCTGCCCTATAGAAAGACCAATGAGACCAAAAAAATAAAAAAATAAAAAAAAATAAAACCTGAGTGAGGGAGTCCCTCTGGCTAACGGCCAGGGAAAAATTGAAGTCAACATTTCAACAACCTGTGAGGGCTAACTACCACCCACAGCCATTGAGTGAGCTTGGAAGTGGGTCCTCCCCTAATCAAGTGTTGAGATGACTATACCCCTGATCAACACCTTAATCACAGCCTCATTAGAGACTGAGTCAGAAGCCACAGCTAAGCTGGATTTAGATTTCTGAATCACAGAAATAGAGAGCAAAATGAATGTTTGTTGCTTTAAATAACTAAGTTTATGGGGTAATATATTACACAGCAAAAGATAATTAATATACATGGTTTCAATGAAAGCCTCAAAGCAACCAATAAGAGGGTTATCATTCTTGGTGTGGAATGGTGGCAAGGAGCATGGACATGCCCACCCCAGCTGTGTTGAAATCAGATATGTGATGTAACGTGGCATTGTTGAAGAAATGTATGCTTTAGTTCACTCCTTGTATTCTTAGACCCATTTTTGCTTCACATTAAATCTATGCTGTCAATGACTCTTCAGGGTTGTGATTCTTGATTGATAAATAAATGGTAAGTAGGCAGATAGATAAAAGAAAGTTAGTTATGTGAACTATAGATCTCATATCTGTAGCAACTTGCAAGGCAAAAATTAATATGTATAATATGTTCCCTCACCCTTTTCCAGCTCTTCACTTAGTTTAGGTTGGTTGTCTGTTGAGCTGGTCTAGATCTTCGTGTTTGAGAGGTCTGAGTACTTGTTTTCATAATTCCTCCCTTAGAGTTACTACCGGAAAAGAAGAACCAAGAGATGCCCAAGTGAATAGCTGTATTTCCACATTTACTCCCCCTTGATCCCATTTTATTTCAGCAATACTAGATCCTAATTATAATCAGAATCAATTACCATTGCCAGTGTAGCAACATTTTTTTTTTGGTCTACTTGTTTATCAGCATAAGGAACCCAAAAAGATAGGGTGATAGATGTATAGATTGAGTGTCGAGTATGAGAAGAATAATTCCTACCCCATTCAGGATGAAAGTGAAAAATGTAGTTGACGACATCAAGTCAGAGGCCAGGTCCTCAATGAATGGTACAATATTAAAATGTCATTTCCTTCTCTGAGGCTGACTGGTGAATGTCTGGCATTGGTGTTAGCCCGATCAGCCTTAGTGAGATGGATATCTTGTCATTAGAAACCATTCATAGCCTCCAGTCCTCCCCCTTAGGCTGTCATATCCATATACTCATTGTATGAGCATAGGACTCGTAGAGAACTGGCTGATTCTCATGGGACAAATGATCCTACTTCACTGAAGCACCCCATTGATCAGTACCTCCTCTGTGGTGGATGCTATTTAGTGGCCTTTGACATGAAATACAAGTGCCTACCAATTTTGTACCTATTTTCTATGAGTTATTTTGAATGCCTCTTCTCTAGGCTACTTTGTTTCCAAATTTCTAAACTTCTTTCCTCAAGCCCTATTAGCCAAATGATTCTCATTATCCACCAGAGTGCACATAATGATACCAGGTCACTTATTTCTTTATATTAATTAATGATCTATCCAATCTCTCAGCTCTGCCTAACAAACCTCCCTATTACTTCTAGAGTCACTTGTGATTGGAGCTGTATGACTTGCACACACATATTAGGCAAACTCATCTGTGACCTAGGCCAATATTTTTCTTCTTTCATTATGCAGGTGTAGGAACTGCCATTAATCCATATGTGTATGCTGAGAGAAAGGTTGCAGTAGAAGTGCCATGAAGATCTGAGAACCCATGCATTTGCCCCCTGGATCTGTCCAGGAACAGTTTCTAACATACTTTCTCTATTATACAATGATTGCTAATGCATTTGTCCAACCTTTTAAGTGGATAGGCCTAATAATATCCAGGTCACAAGTTGCAGCTCTGATTGCACAGTCCCTTGATGTGCCACAGTCAGGTGCTCAGGCTTCACTAGCCACAATAGCTTCCAGGAGCTACATTTTGAATCATGAGGAATTATTTGGTGGTATACTGCAAAAGCCAACAGTGTACACTGCATATCTCTTAATGGGATTGCCATAGACTCCACACTACAACCATATCTATGATGAACACCTCTTGTACCATTGGATCTTTTGGGTCTTATGGCCCAATTGACAGGAAGTTAACACCATATTCTAAATATTCTATAAAACACTTTCTTTCTGTGTTCTTGCTCAAATCTGGAGACTTCTGAATCACTGGATACTTTAGTTAGAAGAGTAATGAGAAGAGAAATATGTGTTGCCAAAAAGGCCAAAATAATGGTTTTGTTTCTTTCTTAGTGATAGTGCAGGATGCAACAAATTCTCTTAAATATTAAATGAGATGCTATTCTCTGCCTCCAAATTAGTAGTCCCATAAAAATGTTACTGTTACGGAAAAACACTGAAGCCCTGTGAAGGTTTTTTTTCCTCCAGTTTTTGGCAATACACTGGTCTACTAGCACATCCAGAATTTCTTCCACTTCCTGATAATAGAGCCTAATAGCTTGTTGCCAGCAGTATCATACACCAAAACAAACTTCAGAGGAATATCAAAATAATCGAGTCTCCACAGACTATATAGTAACAAAAATAAAGACATTTAAGAACCCTGTGGAGTGACGTGGATGTGTATTGTTGTCATTATTATGTAAAAACAACTGATTTTGATCCCTTTTGAAAAGAAGATATGATCCAGAGCAATAGGAACAAAAAAAGGGTGTTGATCAGTTCTTGCATGATATCTATCCCAGCATCCATTATTGTGGTTACTAGTTGATTAGATTTACTATATTTCCTATTATCTGATGATGATAAGGGTAGTGAAATTTATAATGACCTCCTGGTGACTCCCAGGGCTGATTTATTTACAGATAATTCTAACCTGACATCATTGCTTAGACAACCTGTCTTGACTACAGGACCAGAGGGACATAGAAAGACTCCACTAGGAAGTGGGACCTTGCACAAAAGATTCATTATACAGATTATGTTGGCTCAGGATGGAGTCAAATCTCATGCATGTGCCAAAAGAACATTCAGTGTTTGTGCCTGGATGCATCTCAAATCTGCAATTCTTATCTGCACACTTTTGCTTCATCTGAGATATCATTTGCCTTTAAATAAAAACTTTCATGACTGTGCTTGGTGGACTCATTTGAGTACATTCAAGTAAATGATCTTGAGAAATCCTTGCCTAGAGGAAGGCTGAAGAAGAATTTAATTAGTTGGCTTCAACTGTGGCCAACTGTGGTTCAAATTTGCTTGAAACTCTCTGAGGGGAAAAAAAAGTGGTTAACAATTGTAATGCTAAAGGATTAGGAAGCTGGCTTCATCAAATATTCTATTCCCCATTTATTGAGAATTTCTCCAGAAAAATTAATACCTTTACACTTCCAGGTTGTGCTTGTAGTTAGGCTGAGGAGCTTTTCTTTCTCTGGCAAAGCTTCAACATGTAAAGCAGGGAGATGCCTTAATCTGAAGCTTTATGTACTGAGTACTGGGAGCATGCATGAAATTGTCCACTATAGTTCTTATAAAATCATGTGGACCCAGGGGATATAATAAACTGTATCACAAGTGTCTGCTACATCTTTTTGAACATAATGTGTATGCCCATGTGAGTATGTAAGAAAAGTGTGAGAGTTTAGAGCCTGTGAAATACATTAAACATTTAAGAAGTTTTATTATATAAAATAAAAATAATTTCCATTTTTAAAGAATTTTGCTGACTTATCTGGCCACTTCCCTCTACCACCTGCAATCACTGAAATATCAAAATTAACATGTTGTTCAAAACCATTTTAAATCATAAAGAAGCTTAGCTGTAGAAATGAGTGCATAGAAGAAACAAAAATTACTTTTAGTTTACCTATGATTCCTTCCTGTGGTGAGTATGCCATCCTATTTTACCATTCACATGATTTTGTGTGATTGTTATCCCACATGGGTCTTTGCAGACCCAGGGTTTAGAATTTGACACATGTCTAACCAATAATAAGATGCTGTTTCTTCGGAGGAATGAGTGGGGAAAGTATTAGTATATGATCTAAGGAAAAAAATTAGATTATTTCCCACTAGTATCTAGATACCGAAAGAAGGAAGCTATCTCTTTTCTGGTTCTCTATGCTATGAGGACATGAGTCGTGGTCTTCGTCTACCTTCCCTGTGATGTGGATAAATCCTGTCAACAAAATAAAGAAAAACAGAGCTAAGGAGAAATAAGACATGGGGTGGCTGATATAATTCTGGAAATCCTTTAAGAACTTGCTGCTATTGCTCTAAAACTAATATTTTGAACTGCCTATCATTTACAGATACCTGACTCTGTCATAGCTTTTATTTTCAATAAGCTTATTTTAATCGGGATTTTGTAAGTTAAATAATAAATTCCTGACTAAAACATAAAACATAACATAAATCAAAAGTGTTCAGATAAAACCATTATTTTCTTGGACTATAAGTAAATATCATTTTCCAAGAATTATAATTTCTAATACTTTAGCTTCAAAAATATTATAGATTGGCTTGGAAAAAATGATGAAAGATGCAGATTTGTTTAACAGCTAATGTGACTATGATATTTTGAAAGTGAGAACTATGCCATATGCCATAGAAAACTTTAGTATCATTAATTTTTAAGGAACTCTATGTTAAAAATTTGCATTGCTTTTAAATATTCTCTTTATAAGATTTGTATATTATCTGAATGAAAATTCTTTAAGAGATTGAGTTAAGCGGAGATAATGAAATATCACATTAATAGATGTTAAGAAAGAGAAGATAAAATGGAAAAATGGCCATGGAAGATGGCAGTAGACTTTTCTTAAGTTTAGTAGTATTTGTTTTATAAATCTGGGAGTTCTACTGTTAGGTGCTTATACATTTAGGATTGTTATATCTTCTTGTTGAATTGATCCCTTTATCATTATATAGTGGCATTCTTTGTCTTTTTCTTTTTCTTTTTTTGCTGTCTTTGATTTAAATATGTTTTATCTGATGTAAGTATAGCTACTCCTGCTTGTTTTGGTTTACATTTGCTTGGAATATTTTTTTCCACCCATTTACTCTGACTTTATAAAAATCTTTACCAGTTAAGTGAGTCATTTGATGGTAGTAGATATTTGAATTTTGTTTATTTTATCCATTCTGCCAATCTATATCTTTTAAGTGGAGAATTCAGACCATTTATATTCAAAATTAACATTGATATTTGAGATACTGTTCCAGTCATCACATTGATTTTTACCTAGTTGCTTTGTATTCTCAATTGTGTTATTATTTTATAAGTCCTATGACTTTTATAGTTTTTTATACTGGCATGTACTGACCTTTTGTTCTGATGTTTAACACTGCTTATAGGGCTTTTCTAGTGCTGACAAATTCTCTTAGTGTTTGCTTGTCTGGGAAATGTTTTATTTTTCCTTCCCATATGAACTTTAATTTTGCAGGATACAAATCTATTTGAGGGAATAATTGAAGAAAACTTCCCTGGTCTTGCTAGAGATTTAGACAGCCAGATACAAAAAGCCCAACAAATTACTGAAAGTTTCATTGCAAGAAGAACTTTTTCAAGGCATATAGTCATCAATTGATTTTTGACAAGTTTCTGAGGTAGTTAAAGGGAGAAAAAAATAATGAAAGAGTTAAAAATATACCACCTTGCCATATGGACTATTTAACTCAAAGATACTTGAAATACAGCAGATGCAAAAAGAACACTTTGACCTTTGTGCTGTTTCTTTCTTTTTTTTAATTTCAGAATATTATGAGGGTACTAATGTTTTGGTTACATGGATTGCTTTTGTACTGCTTGAGACATAGTTATAGGTGTGCCTATCACACAGATAGTGTACATTTTACCTGTTAGGTATTATTTCACCCATCCCCTCCTATCCCTCCCACCTGCTTGCTTTCTGTTGAGTTTTACTTCCATTTGTGCATGTAAGTACTGATTGGTTTCTTTCAATTTAATAGTAAGTACATGTTGTTTTTGTTTTTCCATTCTTGTGATATTTCACTTAGTAGAATGGTCTCAAGTTCCATCCAGATTGTGGCAAAAGGCATTAATTCACATATTTATGTCTGAGTAGTACTCCAGGGTATACATATACCACATTTTATTAATACATTCATGAATTGATGGGCACTTGGGTTGATTCCACGTCTTCGTGATTGTGAATTGTGCTGCAATAATCATTCGAGTCCAAGTGTCTTTTTGATAAAATGACTTTTTTTCCTTTGGGTAAATACCCAGTAGTGGAATTGCTGGATAAAATGGTGGGTCTACTTCTACTTCTTTGAGGAATCCCCATCCTATTTTCCATAAAGGTTGCACTAGTTTGCAGTCCCACCAACAGTGTATAAGTGTTCCTTTCTCTCTGCATCCACACCAGTGTCTATTGTTTTTGGGAACTTTTGATAAAAACCATTCTCACTGTGGTTAGGTGATATCTCATTGTGGTTTTGAATTACATTTCTCTGATGATTAGTGATGTTGAGCATTTTTTCATGTGTTTATTGTCCATTAGTCTATCTTCTTTTGAAAAGCTGCCATTCATGTCTTTTGACCACTTTTTAATGGGGTTGTTTGTTTTTTCTTGCTGATTTGCTTCAGTCCTATGTAGATTCTGGTTATCAGCCCTTTATCAGATGTATAGCATGCAAATATTTTCTGCCATTCTGTAGGTTGTTGATTTGTTGTTTTGATTGTTTCCTTGACTGTGCAGAAGATTTTTGATTTAATCAATCCTCATTTATTTGTCTTTGTTGTTGCTGTGATTGCCTTTTGGGTCTTCTTCATAAATTCTTTGCCTAGGCCAATATCTGGAAGAATTTTTCCAACATTTTCTTCTAGAATTCTTATGGTTTCATGTCTTAGATTTAGGTTTGTTATCCACCTTGAATTGACTTTTATGAGTGGTGCGAGACATTGATCCTGTTTCAAACTTCTACATGTGGCTATACAATTTTCCCAGGACCATTTATTGAATAGGGATTCTTTTCCTTAGTGTATGTTTTTGTGCACTTTTTTAAAGATCATATGGCAGTATGTGGATGGTTTTCTATCTGAGTTGTTTGTTCTGTTCCATTGGTCTATGTCTCTATTTTTGTACCAGTACCATGCTGTTTTGGTTACAATAGCCTTGTAGTATCGCTTAAAGTCTGGTAAAGTGATGCCTCCTGATTTGTTCCTTTAGTTTAAGTTTACTTTGGCTATTCACGCTCTTTTCTGTTCCAAACAAAGAGTAGAATTATTTTTTCTAGATCTGCAAAAAAAATGACATCAGTATTTTGATGAGGTTTACATTGAATCTATAAATCACTTTGTGCTGTTTCTTAAAAGCAGAGTTTGAAATCCCCGTGTTAAAGACACTCTCCTTGCACTAGAAGGAAATGCATCATCCTTATCCTCAAAGATAAGAATTGGAAATTGAAAGAATTCTATGCAGATCTTGCTTAAATAATCTTAACGTTTTAGCCTTCTCACATAATTTAGTTGCTTCTTTACAATTAACTAATCTTTGTCCAATTCAGTAGACTCTAACAGCTTCTTCAGGTCTTTATTTCTTTATGAGGATTCCTGGGTCATGTAAAATTTGTATTATGCTTTTCTCCTATTCATCTATGTTATGTCACATTAATTTTCAAACCCAGCATGGACCTTAAGAGGATGAAGGTGGAGCTTTTCCACTCCTGCAATAAGATTTTCCACCAAAGGTTCTGGAACTAATGAACATATATATGCAAAAAGATGAAAATAAATCTTTACCTCATGTCATATAAAAATTAACATGAGATGGATCATATATCTAAATATAAAATCTAAACTTATAAATATTCATAAAGAAAACATGGAAGAAAAATTTTTGTGACCATGGGTTAATCAAATATTTCTTAGTGCAAAAGAAAAGCATGGAAAATTAACAAATTGGACCTCATCAAAAGGTAAAATGTCTGTTCTTTGAAAAGACAAACATAGACTGAGGTTAAATATTTGTAAAACACAAATCTACTGAACACTTATACACTGTTGGTGGGACTTCAAACTAGTACAACCTCTGTGGAAAGTAGTGTGGAGATACCTCAAAGACCTAAACGTAGACTTACCATTTGATCCAGCAATCCAACTACTAAGTATTTAAAGTATTTACCCAAAGAAAAAAAAAGTAATTTCATCAAAAAGACTCTTACACTCGAATGTTTATTGCAGCATAATTCACAATCAACCCAAGTGCCCACCAATACATGAGTGGATTAATAAAATGTGGTATATGTATACCATGGAGTATACTACTCAGCCATAAAAAAAATGGTGATCTAGTATCTTTTGTAACAACCTGAATGGAACTGGAGGCCATTCTTCCAAGTGAAGTATCACAAGAATGGAAAAACAAACACAACATGTACTCAGTACTAAATTAGAACTAATCGATCAACACTTATGTGCACATATGGAAGTAAAACTCAACGGAAATCAAGCATGGTGGGGAGGAAGAGGGTATGGGTAAATTCACAACTAAGGGGTACAATACACACTATCTGGGGGAAGGGCACACTTATAACTTTGATTCAAACTACAAAAATTATATAACCAAGACATGTGTACCCCTGTAATATTCAGAAATAATTGAAAAAAAAACCAGTTTTCTCCCAGAAGACAAAAAAAGTGACACAAATAATAAATAAGCATATAACAAATTCTACATCTTTGTCACCAAAGAAATGCAAATAAGAACCACAATGAGCTACTACTACGTATTTACCAGAATAGCTAAGTATATGATACTCAAGTATCATTGCTTGTGGTAACAAAAATAGTACAGATACTTAAGATAACAGTTTGGGAGGTTTTTTTTTGAGTGGCATTAAATATAAAGTCACCATATGTCCCAGAAATCTTACTCCTGGTTATTTACTTAAAATAAATGAAAACATATGTGTACATAAAGACCTGTACACAAATGTATATTTTAGCTATATTCATAATCTTCTAAAGCTTTTCAAAACCCACATGTATATCCTGTCATGACTGGTTAAGTGTATTGTATTACATACATACAATGCAATATACTCAGTAATAAAAAGAGTGAATTACTGATGTGTGCAAGAATAAAGACCTAGAAATCAGCTCCTCAACTGCCTGATGGAGCTGAGGGTAGGAAAGAATTGACTTCATAGGGACTCTGAGGAATTTGGGGGGATGATAGAGATATTCTTTATTTTGGTTGTGGTGGTGTTCACACGATTATACACACCTGTCAAGCACATAGAGCTGAAAACATAAAAATGGTGGGTTTTCCTGAATATAAGTTATACCTCAATCTGACCAAAAAACAAGAAAAACAAACCAAAAAAACCCAATAAGCACTGTGACAGGTAAATTTTGCAGGTAGTATAAAATTTAAAGCAGAAGAACTAGTGATAATTAATTGCAATAATCCAAGCACAAAGTGATTAGCGTGTAGATTTATCTTAAGCTAAAAATGGAGGAAAAGGATCAAATTAAAGAGTTTGAAAAATGAATCAAATTTTATAATTGGATATCGGTCATGAAAGGGAAAAAGAACAAAAGTGGCAAATATTTTTAATCTTATAACTGCAGAATGTGAAGTCTAATGACACAAATAATGAATTTGGGAGTAAAATTCAGCTTAGGAATGCAAGGCAAATAAAATTAACTTTTGGTAAGCTTGAGGAAATTGTGGGGCATTCAAAGATTAGGAAATGCAGTGTAAGAAATGAGAAAAGTGGTCACAGCTGAAAATGCATATTCACGAATCAGAGATTTAGAAATTTAGAATTAGAGAGCAGTTTAAAGATTTTCTCATTCAATACATCAATTGAAATATGACAAAAAGAATGCTCAAAAAGTTATTTGCCATTCAAAATAACATCCCATATTTTGAAGGGCTAAAATTGGGATTCCTAACCTAATTCAATCCATAGTTTGTGTTTTTTTCCCATTCAGTCTCTAATTGACATCTCAGATATAGATGAGCTCTTTGAGGGATACAATGCAGAGAGCACAGAAACAATATAATAATAATATTTAATAATGACTGAGTATTTGTTATATATCAATCATGTACTAAGCACTTTATTTTCATTTCTTCATTCAGACTGATAAATAGCACTTAAAATGGTAGATAGTGTTATTGTCTTTACTTTGCAGATAAAGAACAGAGGCTTCAGAAATCATTAATAAAATTCTCAAACTCAACAGCTTGTTCAGATTGGACAGGGGAAATTAGGAGATTGAAGCTGAATTTATCAGATTTGAGTAATTTGGGAAACCAATTATGAAAAAAGAAAGACCATTATGACGAATTATACATAACAATACCATCATTTCAAAATTGATTTTCTAAGCCTATACAACAGATTCAATCCAACAGGAGTATTGTCCTCAAAACTAACATAGATTTTAATTTCGTATTGCTTGTTTTCCAGCTATACACATGATCTTTAAAGTAGGATTTTTACTGATCTGATTTTAGTCAAACATAGGATATATATGTAAAAAAAAAAGAAAAAATACCTAAGTATTAAAGTGTAGAGAATTATAAAAACAATGCTTAATCAAATAATATAAGAGCTACTTTTTGACAAATCCTTTGAGAGTAAAACTTACTGCTTTGTCAAGTAAAAAGAAATAACTTTTCTGTTAATTAATATTAATATATACATCCCCATGAAAGATTTCCCCTTTTATAGAAAGCGAATTATAACTTCAAATATGTTCATCTGAGATTCCTTGCAAAAACTGATTGTGAAGCCATGAGTCCCAGAAAATGCTAATTTTAAAGAGCAATTTCAAAACTGGATATCTCCATATATCTTGTTCTTTACATTGGCTAATCTACAAGGGTGATAGAATATTGCACAAAAGGAAATATACAATACTTACGATTATATGATATCATTAAAAGTCCCCAAATTATTCAATCAATGTATTTAAGCATTGAAAGAAATACTTATTTCTAATTCTCTGTTTTGAAGATGTTCTGAAGTTACTTTTTATTAATTTATAATTTATAGTATTTCAACCTTAGACCAGTGACCATTATCCTTCTTAATGGGCCCAGGAAGGAATGGTAAGCTGTTCCCTCACAAATGGCAAGTCACTTTTATTTAAGCAAATTCAATTCACAAAACATACATTGATATGTGTTCATTCATGTTTCAAAATCCTTATTAACAGTTGGGCTTTTGAGTCCATGTGTCTTTCTGAAACAAAAGTTCTAACTTTTGTGGGTAATATATTTATCATCAAAAGATTCAATGCATGTGACATTTTTTTCTACTCAAATTTAAATGCACTAATAAGATCCAATATATATGTTAATGCAATCTCTTTTAATTCTTATATTTACTATTAAGAAAATATTCATACTTACCTCATAAGGTAGATCATTGTCACTTTGCCTTCAAATTAAGAAGCCTGCATTTCATTCAGGACAGTGTAAATGCTCAATAAATATTGACTAACTTATCAGCTGTAGCAAATTTTGCATTTAAGTATGAGCAATGTAAGTGTCTTAAGGACAAAATTAACACACATTAGTTCAGACTGATAAATTATTTCTCCATTCGGGTTTAGTCTTACTTAGCCAGGATTTATTAAGACAGAGAAAAAAAGAAAGGATGAGTTATTATGAACCCAAAAGAATTTTGTGCAAATATAATCTAGACGATTTTGCGCAAGATATTAATAACCTTTTGCCATCATCCTGTTTTACAGAAATATGAAAATAGGGATTCCAATGAACCACTTTATTTGACTAATATGGTAGCTTTGTATACTTGTTCTCTGAATGCATTTTTAACAATAAGATGAATATGATGAATATATTTTTGAACTTCTGTTTTGTTGAAGTGTTGACAACATTAGTATTTGTTGATCTAATATTTTTCCTACATTAACGCTCATTTTTTAATTTAATTAGATCATCCAATTTCATAAAAGGGCAAAGAAGATGGAAGAGGAGGATGGAACCAGAGGCATGAAGACTTGATTATGTAATTTAAAAGTCCCCCCCCCAAATTTTTTGTATAAGTTACTATCCATCAATGAAATACACTCTTCTGTTTTTTCTACCAGTGAAAACTTTAACATTCATGTTATTAATACTAAGTTTCATATGTATAACACTTTAAAAAATTTTCTGTTAAAATTTTGCACTTAACAGCTATCTCCAGGTGTAGTCAGGATGTACATTTTACAGATTAAGAAAATACAAGCTCATGACCAGAGATAGTGGATTGATCAAGATCGAGACTTAGTAAACAACGGGATAGTAATTGCAGTCCAGGCCTTCAGACACCAACTATTCTTTCTAAATTATCTTACCACTATAGTGCACTGAGCCTAAAAATTACTAAATCTGATAGAGTCCTAGAGCATTCCCCTGTGTACTACTTCAGAGTTTAGATGAAATTAACAACACGTGCAGCAACACTTAGGTGGGTTACATCTGCTGTTTAGCTTTGTGAATCTGAGTCTAAAGCAAATGGTACCGTTATGAAGAAATGCAATTGGGAAGTAGAAACTGGGAAGAATCTCAAATGTTTGCACAAGTATGTTGTTTTTGAGTAAACTCATGCCCCAGAAGATGGTACGGTCATGAAGTCAACATGTCTTTGATGCCTGGAGACCATGTCTATATGAATGAAGATTGTCCAAATCAGTACTTTGCTCTGTTTGGGGTTAGAAGTCAGCCTATGCTCAAAAAAATTATAAGGCATGGTGTAAATTTGTCATTTATTTCACAGTCTAGTAAAAGTAGAGTAAAATAATTACAATTAAAATTAAAAAATTAAAACAATGAATATTGAAGTTTTCCATTATGATGTCTTCTGTTAATCTAACCACTATTTTGACTTCATGTGCTCATCTGTACTGTATTTCGTGTTCTTTGCTTTTTGCCATTTATTCTAGCCAAATAGACTATAATTTTTTTGCAGAAAAAAATTGCCAGCATTGTGAATTAAATAAAAGCAATAGGCAATTTATAGTCCAAGTAGGATTTAATTCTGTAACATTTTTAAGAAATGTTGATTGAGGATTTACTAATTTAAGCTATTTTTCTAGATGTTAAGCATATCAGAAAAAATATGACAAATGTCTTGCACATAAACTCTGAAAATTTGAATTCTATTTTTTATTTCAAGAGGTCTTGGTGAGCTTTTTTTCCCACTTGCCATTTTCAAAATAAAATATTTACATTTTAAGTAAATTTTCTCACAGAAAGATTTTGTTAATATACAAAATGAAATTGAAATCATTGACAACTAGTAAATTTTAATTCTGTTAAAAATTTGATAGCTATAAAAGACAAATGAATGTATCACTACCTTTAACACATTTATATTTGATCTCATGTTTCAAATGTATTTGTTTAAACACATCAAGGTTTTAGAATGATTTTTTCATATTTTATAACAATAACTTGCAATAATATAATTCTTTCTCCACATGAAACTTCATACAGCAAACATATGTTTGAAAAGCTGATTATTTATTTAGTGCAAAATGAAATAATTCATCTTAGTCCCAAACCTTAGTTGGTTGGAGATTGTGAAGCAAAGGCAGGTCTTTAATTATACCCATAATTTCTAACTTGATTCCTTCCATTGCAATCTAGTTTAGTAAACGTCAAAGCAAGTAGATAATACGATTATACTTTATCAGTTAAAATGAACATATCTATCATTGTGTATTTGTTATTTGTAATGAAAAAAAACCAATAAAGATGGAGTTGTCAAAGTTCACTTCTAATTTATCAAAGTTTTAATTCTTTAACATGCATATTTCCACTACAGACCAGGCTAAACACTCAATAGCACATAACATTCAAGCACTTGGAAGAGCTACAAGGAGGAAGGAAGGGTGGGGGGAGAGAGAGAGAGAGAAAAGATAAAAATATAATTATATTTTGGTAAATAATAAAACTTTTATGGTAATTCAAAGAATTCTCATTTAACTTTCAATGTAGAGTATTAAAAATACTTTAGGGAGTTATTTCTCTGTTACCTAATTTTTTAAAGAAATTGTTTTATGTCAAAATTGAGTCAGAATTTTTGCATTCTTCCTTTACAAATTTAAGCAATAGAAAATGAAAGTGCTAGCATTATAATTTTGCATTATTGGTACAGCAATATTTTAAGAAGATTTTTATATTACTACTTTAATGTGTAATTGTATTTTAGCAAGCAGATGCAGATTTCTATAAGTATTATTTAATTTTCCGAATTCTAGAGACAGTGAATATTTTATAAGTAAAATACATAATATCACACTCTTTTAAAATAATGAGAATTAGAATTCCTTAGATCCACTTCATGGTTCTATACTTTTGTGGTGTCCTTTCCATACTTAATTCATGAACAAACTTAGCTTTCACAATACGGTGAATTGTACCTGTAAACTCAGTTTCTAAATCTTTCAGCCAAGAATCATCTTACTTGCTAAAAAGCATTTACTTAAATAATACATTTAATATAGCTTCTCATTATTCTGGCATTGAAAGTGATGTGTGTTTGTTTAAATACTTCAAAGACTGCCTCTGAAATGTTTAGGTAGCTTTTAAGCACAGTATGAATTTTTACTGTTCAAATGAAATTATAAGGAAAAATATTTGTATATTATACACTTTATTTAGATTCAGAAGATAATTAGTATCTGTCCTCTTTTATCTTTTCTGTAATAATTACATTTCAGAGGAAACTGAAATTTCAAATATTCATAAATCTAATTATATTATATTTAATTATTTCTGTACCGCCCCATGCATACTAAGATTGCATATATATAATGCTTTAATATTTACAAGATAATTGAAAAAGAGCTTGTTTTCTGCCTCTTTATGGAATGATCCACCTGGAATGTATTTATATCTGATTCAGGTCAAACAAAGGTTTTAAAATGTTTATTAAAGTATAGTATTTATGAAAAGATAATAAACCTCACTAATAGAGAACCCTGTCAATAAATAAATAAATGAATAATTCACCTCCAGTTTTCTACACTGAGAAAAAATGGCAACTAAGTAATGTTTTATTGTAAATTTACTTGTTTTAAACCCCAAATCTTGCAACTATTTTAAATATCCAATTTGTAATGTCAGAGATTTTAACTTTGGATGGACTTCCCATTGGTTAGAGTTCTGTGTCAGAGATTTCATAAAAAAATACAACTACAATACTTAAAATTAAATTCCATTACTAATGGATGTTAATATAAATCTTTATGGATGGTATAAATCTACTTCTCATTGTACAAGTCACTATGATTAAAATACCAGTTTACCTTGCCTCACTTGTATAACATACTGAATATATTATTGAATCAATTTCAATAACATCATATGCAAAATAAGAAAGTTAGAATAACATTTATTAGGAAAGAAAGAATGAGACTTTTGTTAGAATTGTGTTCTTGAGCACAAACTACACTTTTGCATGAAGACAGATATTTCAGACATGACTCATAGTTAATATGATGTCTAATATCAATTTACTTTTATATAATTCGTAATTTTATTTTCATCCCACTTACTCAATGTGACCAAAAACCCAAACCCCAAAAATTTGAAATAAAGTTTCAATTATTAAAAATTGTGTCACAGGAGACCCAAAACACATTTCTGCAATAACTCAAATGTTTCACACAAATGACAACTGGTGTCTTATTGCAACAATAAGTGCCACACTTAAAGATACCTTGTAAATTTCGGGCACACTTTTTCATTAAGTGGTACATATCCTCAGTATCCAGTACTGAGCCTCACAGACAAAATACCTACTCAATGAGCAAAACACAGAAAAACACAATAAAACAGTGTTACAGGTGCAAGAACAACTTAACACAGAAGTTATTACCACATTCTTGGGAGAAACTTTCAGATGAGTATCAAAAGACATAGATTCTGTTATTTCTGTCTTTTACAGAATGTATAACCCTTGGAGAATCACTTAACCATTCAAGGGTACAGTCCTGATGTAAATAGAGACGTAACTCACAAATGTGACTAAAAGAGGGTTCTTCCACTCTACAATTTTATAACTTCTAAAATTCAGAGGCTTTTCACCAGCATAATGTTATTTCCAATGCATGATTAATTTAATTGAGCAGATTGACCCATACAGCTTTTAAATAATCAAAAATCTTATGCTTAATTGACCACTAATGATGGCAACAGTCTTAATTCAATAATTCAGTAGTTAGTTGAATTGCATATTCAAATATGAGCCTACCTCAACTATATTTTTTAAAATGCCAGCTTTGAATATAAAATACCTAGGAATCAATTTAACAAAATATGTGAAAGATCTATGCAAAGAAAACTATAAAACACTGATAAAATAAATTCTAGAGGACACAAGAAAATGGATGGTTATTCCATGCCCATAAATTGGAAGAATTAATATTGTTAAAATGACAATATTACCCAAATCTTTTTATATATTCAATGCAATCCTTATCAAAATACCAGTGACAGTCTCTCCAGAAATAGAAAAAAGCACTCCTAAAATTTTTATCAAACCACAAAAGACTCTGAATAGCTAAAATAATTCTGAGAAGAAAGAACAAAATGTCTGATTTCAAAATATACAAAGCTATAGTATCCAAATCAGCATGGTACTGGCATAAAAACAGAAACAGAGACCAATGGATCAGAATAGAGTACCCAGATATAACTCCATGCATTTACAGCCAACAGATTTTCAACAAAGGCACCAAGAACATACAATGAAGAAAGAACAGTCTCTTCAATACGTGGTGCCGGGAAATTGGATAAGCAAATGTGGAAAAATGAAACTAGACCGTTATCTCTTACCATATGCAAAAATCAAATCAAAATGAATTAAAGACTTAACTCTTAAGACCTGAAACTCCGAAACTACAAGAATAAAATATTGGGGAAATACTTGAAGACATTTGTCTGGGCAAAGATTTTTCTTGCGTGTGTAAGACTTCAAAAGCACAGGCAACAAAAGCAAAAATAGACAAATGGGATCACATAAGCTAAAAAGCTTCTACACAGCAAAGAAAACGAATCAACAAAGTGAAGAGGCAACTCACAGAATGGGATAAAATATTAGCAAACTATCCATCTGATAAGGGATTAATAACCAGAATCTATAAGGAGCTGAAACAACTCAATAGCAAGAAAAATAAATAATTTGACTAAAAAATGGGTAAATATCTAAATAGACAGTTCTTATCAGAAGACATATAAATGGCCAACAAGTATGTGAAAAAATGCTCAACATCACTAATCATCAGAGAAATACAAGTCAAAACCAAAATGAGATATCATCTCACTCCAGTTAGAATGTTTTTTTATCAAAAAGACCAAGAATAAGAGATGCTGTTGGGGATGAGGAGAAAAGGGAACTCTTACATACTGTTGGCATAAATTAGTGCAGCCACTACGGAAAACAGTGCAGAGGTTCCTGCAGCACTATTCATAGCCAAAATATGGGACCAACCTAACTGTCCAGCAATGGATGAATGGATTAAAAAATGTGGCATATATGCACAATGGAACATTATTCTGTCATTATGAAAAAACAAATTCCTATCATTTGCAGCAACATAGCTGAGACTGAAAGTTGTTATGTTAAGTGAAATAAGCCAAACACGGACAGACAAACATTGCATCTTCTCACTCACATGTGGGAGCTAAAAAAGTGAATCTCACGAAGATAGAGGGTAGAACAGTGGTCCCAGAGGCCAGGAAGAGTAGGAAGGTGAGAAGGATGAAGAGAGGTTGATTAATGGGTACAAATATGCATTTGGATAAACGCAATGAGACCTGGTGTTTGGTAGATCAGTAGGGTGACTATAGTTAACATTAACTGATTAAACATTTCAAAATAGCTAGAAAAGAATAATTCAGACATTCCTAACTTAAAGAAAAGATAAATATTTAAGGTTATAGATAATCCAATTACCCTGACTTGATTATATTAATGTATCAAATTATCACATGTACTACAAAAATATGTACAGCTATTATGTATCAATAAAAAAATTAATTAATTATTGATTTTTTTTGAAAAGTAAAAGCATATTGCTATTGGTTGTGGCTTAGAGCTTGATACAAACTTAATAAAAGGCATAGTGCTGAACCTTCTGATATCTAATTCCCTCATTCATCAAACAAATATTATTGAAAAAATGCCAGCTTTGATTTTATTAAGTATGAGCACTCCATGCTAATTATATTAAATATATTGGGTTGTTAAAACTCATTGTTGTTGGTGTCACAAATATAGAAAGTTTTAAAAATTATCTAAGATGTGTCTCTATAACTTTTGGTACAACTAAAAATGTCATAATAAAAACTAGATAAGAAGAAATCTTGCTAATTCAAGGGAGGCACAATATTAGAAAAGAATCTCAGCCAAAAGAGAAGACTGACAGGAGCTGTGTTGCAAAGAAAATGGAGCTGCCAAGAATATCTCAGTTAACACTGACATTCATGGCAAAAGTATTTAAAGAGCCTCAAATTCTTGTTCATATATGATGGGAAGTTAAAAATAGAAAGATACCAAATAAGGCTCAGAATTGTAATTTACATATAAAAATGTAATGGGTTTAAAATATAATACTATCCATATAATTAATTCAGAAGCCAAATATAGCTGTAAAAATTAAATGAAGCTTTTGTAAGCAATAAAACTTGCTTGTAATTTTAATTGATGTGTAAAAGCCTGCATTTGCAAATTCCTCAGAGAAATCTTAGGATTTATATTCAGAATGATATTAAATGGACATGTTTGATTTATTTTCTTCAAATCTACACTTTGAACAAAGTTTTCATGAAGTCTGAGAAAAGTGAATTAAGATAGCTGTGTTAAATCAGGCAGCAGCTATGTGAGCTGCCTAGCAAGGAACACAGGGCTCTGAAAAACATACAAGGAGAATGTTATAAAACCAAGTACAGAAAAGTTCAGAAATACTGGAAGTAAAACCAGCTGGATTAAGACAATCTCTAGTGAATGTCATGCTGAACTTTATATTAATGGAAGTACTGTATTTCAATCTTCTACAATTCAAATCATAGAAAGGACCCAGAAATCTATGATCATTTTATGAATGACCCAAGAACAACTCAGGAGGTTAGGTAAATTACTGAAAGTCACTAAATAATTAATACAAAGTCCAAACTGTACCTCAAGGCTTCCAATCCCTAGTCTAATGGTCTTTTTTAATTTGTCCTGTCTCATTTTTTAAAGACATAGTATCTAAAGAATGTTTACTTACAAATTGTTAAACCCTTTAAAACATGTTTTCTTTGGTAGACCAAAGATAATACCAGTGATTTCATCTCAAACTATTATTTCCTTTTACAAAAATATAAAAAAAAATCACTCTCATATTTCATGAAGAAACCTGAAAAAATTTTCAATTTATAAAGATGAATTAAAATGAGTTGTAATTATATCATTATATACCTGATATTTAGGATAAATATGGCAATTCAAATCTGCCTGAAAATTCTTTGCAAAAAAACAGGAAAAGTTTGAATCACTGGGTTGGTGGGTTAATGTTTATATTTGTCACTACAAGTCTCCTAAAATATCAGGAGCAAAGAATATCTTTTAAACTGCACTAAAGCACATAGACCTCTCTTGGTTAAGTAAATGAAGATAGATAAATAAAGTGATTAAAATACCATCTCATCTTTCTTATTTTCCAAGAATATTAGATTCATCACAAGACTGTTCAGTTTCCATTGCTGTCCTCTACTTCAATGGTTTTCAAACATTAGTTGCATCAGAATCATCTGGATAAAACCAAGTTACTCACTCCAGACCCAAAGTTTCAGACGCAGTAAATATATGATGGGCCTCAATAATTAGCATTTCTTTTTTAACCATTTTTTAATTTCAATATATGTAGGGAGTATAAAAGCAATTTTGTTATGTGTTATATTGTATAGCAGTGAAGTCTGAACTTTATTGTACCCATCACCTGAATAGTGTACATTGTACATTGGTGCTGTTGGTACCGGGGTTCTGAAGAACACACTTTAAGAACCACTGCTGTACTCTACCAAGTTCATTTGTATTTTAATTTACATTATTATGTAAAATGAATCATTAATGTAATTCTCAGTATACATTTTCCTATAGGCTTTTGTTCCTTAACTTGAGATGAAGAAACTTCATCTGTGTGAATTTTCATATCCATTCACTCCCATTATTTAAAAATACAAACTATTCAAACAATAATTATGGGATCTCAATTCCATATGATTTTAATCTATATTTCTCACTTTAGTATGAGACTATTACTTTTTAAAAATTAATTTGTAGATGGACAATAATTGTACTTTTGCTTTATAAACAATAATTCTTAAATATTTAATAATTGATATTAAATAGATAATTGAGACTTTACTCAAAAATTCTCTCAGGAACAAACACTTACTGCAGGCCTTAATAGAAGAGTACAAAACTGACGAGTTATGAAGTGCAGCCTGATGATATGGTGGGAATTATTCACTTATCTTGGTTTTTCTTCTACAGCCTTCAACTTCTCAGAGATTTCACCTGTTAAATTGTTCTCCCTTTGACCCTACCTCACTCTTCACACTCTAATTGAAATGTGGAACCAAAAAATGGATTCACAGAGAGTTAGATGTATTTTGAGTTTGTACATTCACTAAATATATATAGTTCAAAGCATTTGTGTGTGTGTGTGTGTGTGTGTAGCGTCTATAAAACTTTTGTAAGAGTGATAATTTTCTCTTTGATAAAACTATTCCTGAAATATAGTTCTTATATATTATTATATTAGATAAAATCATTCAGCATTTAATATTATACAATTGCCTACCAAAGATGGAATTGTCAGAGAACAAAATTAAATATTTGTAGATATGGCAAAATCTTTATGAGACTTTCATAGTAGCTGAAACAACAGCAGTAAATTACATAATAAAGATAGTGTCATGGGCATTTCTGAGTTCCTGGGTCTTTGAAAAACAAAGTAAAATTGGTATTCACCAAAGAGTTTTAATACTCACTGGATGATTTCTAAAGTTAATTATAGTCATAGGTCATTAAATATGAAATGTTCGATTTTGAATCTAAAGTTAAGTTTATTGTGTTTCAAACAAGAAGCAGTACAATTACTCAAAGTATGTGCCTAAACTATTGACAGTTTTGCCATCTTAATGGTAGCTTGTTTATGCCAGCAGCAAAGAAGCCTGGAGAGGGAGTGGGGATGAAATCTGAAAGGTGTTTTCCACAGCTTGTTGAGAATTTAATATTTTTCTTTGCAAGAAGTGGTCCAAAGCCTGGAAGAAGTGGTAGTCAGTTGGTGCAAGGTCTGGAGAATACGGTGGATAACAGAGAGTTTCCAAGACCAACCTCTGTAATTAGAGCAGCATTGTTTGAGCGACATGTGGTCGAGTGTTGTCTGGCAAGAGGATTGGCCTATGTCTATTGACCAATCTCGGCTGCTTAATGGCAAGCATCCTCATCATTTCATCCAATCGGTTGCAGCAGACATCCACTGTAATTGACTGACCAGGTTTCATGAAGCTTTGAGAAGATTTCATAGAGTTGTTACTCATACTACATTCATTGGACATTATTATCAACATCTTGCTGATTGTTGCTATTCTAGTGCTCCCCCTTTAATTTTTTGCCCTGATTTTATTCCTCTTCCTGACATTGAGATTGTCATAGATTTATTGAATTTATGTCTAAGTGATACATGTATACATTAACATATATGGTCTTATTTGCAGGTAAATTATATAAGCCATTCAAAAATCTTAATGGTAAATAGAAAAATTAGTTGGGCATGGTGGTACACACCGGTAGTCCCAGCTGCTCGGGAAGCTGAGGCAGGAAGACCGCTTGAGCCCAGGGGTTTGAGGTTACAGTGAGCTGTGATGAGCCCACTACACTCCAGCCTGGACAATAGAGTGAGACCCTGTCTCAAAAAAAAAAATATGTCAATGGTTTTTGTCATTTCTGATTCAATATTTTTTAGTCCAAGATTCCTAAATATAGTGTCTGTTCTTTTTTAGAATTGCTAAAAAATTGATTGTATTTATATAACATACTTTGCTTTTACATTCTAATATGGATGGAAAACTAAGAGGTATATTCAGGACATTACTATCATAAGCAATGTGTGGGCAAAGCTTTTTGTTTTGCATGACACATTCATAAGGCCACCTGTTCTCATGTATAAAGGAGGCATCCCACTTCTAGAAAAAAAATCAATTTTTTTGTTTGTTTTCTGCTTCAGGGGAAGCAAAAGAAACTTGCTTAGTCAGAAAATGTAGGAAGTTAACACTGCGGAATTACCATCACCAAGTGGAGAACAGAATGAATGACCCAAGTCTAGTCTACAGGGAGCAATTCTGAAGTACAATCTCCATGTTTCTTCAGCTGGACACTAATAGAATTCAACTGTGGTTGTTCACAGAGCTCACCAGCTCCATGAAGCATACTTTACTTCTTTGTTCTTCCTCTCTGCTATGCTTTTCCTTCTCGTTTTCTCCAGATTTCTTGGATCATTTCTCAAGTAAACCAGCTTCATTCCAGTCCTTGTCATAGGCTTTGAGAGGAATCAAATGATCACACAATGGTATGACAGACATTCCTTCCTACATATTTTTCACCAGTGAATTTATGTTGGATTGACGGTGATACAGGATGAATACCATCAATGTGAAATATCGAATTATTGTACACAATTCTTAACTTCTCTCTGTAATAGAATTATATACTTATGCCAGCAGCCATGTGACCTTGCAGTGCCTTCCACTACCATATGTGCCAGTAGGCTCACTGTCCCTGAATCAGCACTACACAGCCTAATTACTACATCTTCATAATAATTCTCAAATATCTGGTACATCAGGCTTCCTTCCTCCACCCTTACCCTATGGAATATCTTTTACAAAATAATTTTAGCAATTCATTAACTTTTATTATCACATACTAATTTTAGAATCAGTTTTCCCAGATCCTTTTAAAATTCTATTCATCTATTCAATTGCATTGAGTTATATAATAATTTAGGAGAAATATACATGCCTATAATATTAGTCTCAACACAAACATAATAACATTTTCAGTGTATTTAAGTCTTTCAAAAATAATATTTAATGGAGTTTTTAAATGCCATACAAGCCCCTATAGTCCCCTACTCCAGGCAAGGGCTTTTGCATTAGCTGTAAATATTCTCACCCCTAGAAAGAGACCCCAGCATACGTTTACCCAGTATATTTCTACTCTTTATAGAGTCTTCATTTTGAGCCTGATTTCCTTAGGGATACCTTTCTTCATCAAATTGACTATATAAAATGTCTCTGTTTATATTAAGATACATATTTATAACTCTTGCTTTCTAGACTTACCATAATATTACTTTTATAAACTGTACACAGTTATTTGATTAATGCCTGCCCATTAGATTCATGGATTCATCAGACCATGTTGAATAAACACATAAAGTTTCCTTTAGAAATTCCCCTATAATACATAGTGTGTCTATATGCTTGTAGTTATAATGATTATGTCAGGGATGATTTTTTTGAGGGGGGTTGCCCTGGTTCATTGGCTCCTGGCTTGGAAGAATCTCAGGCTGGGCCGGTATGATGGAGTGATGACAGACACTTAGCATTTCCACACAAGTAGCTTTTATTGCAGGTTTTGTAGCACAGAAATAGAAAGCAAAAGGATGATTCCTGAGGGGAAACGGGTCTATCTCCGCGAGTGGAGAAGATGCTGGGGTCTTACCACACTTCTACTTTTGTGTCTACACTTTATGACATGTTAAATGGTGGGTGGAATATTCATTATTTTCCTGGGAAAAGGGTGGAGAGTTCTTAGAACTAAGGGCACTCCCCAATTTTATCCTTATAGGGTAACTTCCAGGGGTTGCCATGATAATTGTAAACTGTCATGGTGCTGATGGGTGTGATTTTTTACTATGTTAATGTGTGTTAATGGGGAAAAGGTCACCTTTGGACATGAGGTCCTAGTCTCTGCCCATGCTTCTGGCTGGGAGAAGTCCCTAACCACAAGTTCCTGTCATTTCAGGTTAGGTTCTAAGTGTTCATTGGACTCCTCATTTTTGCCCCTCTCCTCTGTTCCTGTGGTTAGTGCTGCCAACCTGCACCTATTACTAACAATCACATACACACAACAAAAGGAAGAAAACATCACCTGACCAATAAATATTTTAACCCCAATTTAGTATAGTAGTCTTAAATTAGCACTTACCACTTTTAGTAAGAAAGCTTATACTAATTTTATTCACATTTAGAAATGATTATTATAATATAGTCTAGTTAAAACCCAGAGTAAGTAGCTCTGTTATTTGCATTTATGGGAAAAAATGTACACCTACAACTAAATATCCTTTTCTCTCTTCCAGGTTCCCCAAAACTTCTTTAATATGTCATCTAATTTTACTGCCTTCCTTTCTTTGCCTTTAATTCCTTTAAATACTCCCAAGATATGACTAGTTTCCCTCTAATATAAAATATTGCACAGACATACAATTATAGATTTGGGGAACTGAATGAAGTATGGTAAATAGTTGGACCATCTTTCCCCCATTTTATGAATAAGGTGATTCAGATCCATGAAGGCAAGTGACCCAGTCAAGGTAGCATGGGTAATTTTTGCTGTAGACAGAAGTAGAGCCTCTCCCCATCATTTGTTCATCACACTAAACCATGCCAGTTCACCAGGATCTCAATAACCTTCTGGCCAAAAGCATAGTGTTCTGCTTAGTTTTTACCTTTTGGTCATTTAATCAGCATTTGGCTTGCATGGCCACATAAGCTTTCTCGAATTCTCATACTTCAGCTTCTCTAATCTTGGCAGTAGTCAGAAAATAGAACTTTATTCTCTGTTTGTGCTTGTATGTGAGTGTGTGTCTCTCTCTCTTTTTAAAATTTTGATTGGTGACTGATTTCACAGGTTCATTAGTTTTCCTTCAAAAATAATGGCATATCTGTGGCTCTCTTTCCACATATATTTGCTGTATGACCTCATTCATTCCCATGAACATCAGTTAGTATCAAATATATATCTCAAGCTAGTTTTTTCACTGAATACTTTACAGTTAGTCTGTAAGAGTCTTAGAGTTGTCCAGCTGACATATGTACAGTTGAGCATAGTTTTATGGCATGCTAAAAAAAACCTTATTATTTGAACATAAAAAGATATATCAATGGAGGTAAAACAGATAATCTTTATACAATTTAGTATATTTTAATGTTCATGTATTTTTAATATGAATCACTTTTGTATTCAGTTTTAATTCCATTCTCTTTTCTCCCTTAGGAACTCATCCAGCACATTCTTATAAAACAGCATAATGTTGCAGATTAGTCAGGATAAAGTTTCCTTTGATAAGCTAAAAATTAAAAACAAATAATTGCTATATTCACTACAACTTTTAAAAAATATGTATAACTACAAAGATGAGATGCATTTAGCATTGAGTTTTATGCACCTAAATTTGGAAAGACTGCTACCTGAACTGACTAAATCCACTTTCAAACCTTCACAATGAAGTCTTTATGTGAGTGTCTTATATTCTAGTGGCACATAGGAAGGTTTAGCACAGAAGCAAAGCCAGTCATATTTTCTTGCCAGAGGAATAATCCTCTTCTATTAGAAAAGAGATCCTATTTAAAAGCAAGTTAATTTGGAAAGGCACAGAGAATAGGGGGAGAAAAATTAAAACTCCACCTTGCTAAATAGATAATTCAAATAAACAACAGTGGTACATGGGGATTCAGATATTGCTATCAGGCCTTCTTAGTACCCTAAGGGTAATCATTCTTGACAAAGTAGTGTAAAGATATTGTATATTTCCAAGAGTTAATTTGACTTTATGTCTACTAGACCTCCAAATTCTCTCTGAAAAATCATTGTTATGAAAGGTACATATTCCAGTTTATAAAGTATAATCTCAAGAAGAATATATATTGACTGCTTATTATGTGCCAGACATTAAAATATAATTTATGTATTATCTTAATCCATTCTGGCTTCTATAACAAAATATATCTGACTGGGTGATTTATAAAAAACATAAGTTTGTTGGTCACAGTTCTGAAGAATGAAAAGTCTGAGATCAAGGTGCCAGCAGATTCAATGTATAGTGAGGGCCTGTTACTCATAGATGGTGCCTTCTGTATTCTCACCTGGTAGAAGGGCAAAGCAGCTCCTTTCACCTTTTTTATAGGGCACTAATTCCATTCCTGAGGACAGTGCTCTCATGATTTAATTACTTCTCAAAAGACTCCACCTCTTAATACTATTACATTGGGTATTAGATTTCAACATATGAATTTGGGGGAGACATTACCATTTAGACCATAGCCTATATATTTTGTATAACTGTATGATATATAAATGTGTTATGTATAGTAGCAAACAAAATTATGCAGTGCTCACTTTTCTGGCACTGATCTAAAAGGTTCACATACACTAATTAATTTAATACTTACAACAATTCTGTGAGGTAGATGCTATTGTTGTAATACTCATTTTATAGAAACTGAGGGATGAAGAGTTTAAGTAAATCCTCCAGATCACACAGCTAAAAAGGGGTGGAGCTAATATTTAAACCCAGCAATCTGGTTCAGAGATGTTCTTAAACACTATACAATCATGTCTTTGTTTATAAGTTCCATGTTATTTAATCTTCATAATAACTTGTCACAGTAAATAATTATATTGAATTCATTATCTAAATGAGTAATCTGAGAATTAAAGAAGTTCAATTACTGTCAATGAACACATAAATATAAAATTCTGAAGCAAGTCTTTAGAGTTGTCTTACTTTATATCCTATTAGCTTAACAGCTATCAGACCGATGAAATGAACTCTATATTATATTATATGTTATATCTTGTAAAAAGTGGTCTCATTAATGGCCATAAAAGCACAATGATTTCATTAATTTTTACATATTTTCAAAATACAACGTGTAATCGTTGTTCATACTGATATATGCATTTTCGTGTTTGAAAACCAGGCTCATAGGTAATATTTTTAAAGACTTCTCCATATGGAACAATACAAGTGATCTTAAACAGAATGTCACTTAACAAAGAAAACAGATGAAAATTTAAACCTTTTTTTAGCAACCTTTATTAATTTGCATTTAGTCCCATAAAGATTATAGAGTTACAAAGGATTATAGTAGTAAAGAGGGCACTAAATTTAGTAATTGAGTATTATAATTCCTAGATGTGGTCTAAATTTTAATGATAATAAAATATTATAAAATATAAAATTATTTTTAAATGTGCTAAGCACAAAGTTGACTTTCTTAATCACTTAGAAAAATTGTTTAAAGCCCAAAGTCTTTTGCTCATTTCTACCCTGAAGCATGAAAATTTGGGGAAAAATAATAACATTAGGGATTACATTAAATTTTAATAAAGTGTAGTTTTTTTTCAGCATAGACATGTTTTGAAGTAAAGATTTTTCACATGTAGCATATTTCTATAAAATGATTATTAAACCATTCTTTGATGTTTCAGGTGTTTATAATTTTAGGAACTTAGACATGATATAGGATAACTTAAGTAATTGTAAAATATTACTGAAAATTCTAAAGTCCCCAAGGATTCTCAAATTTAAGTATATTTTCCACTTAAAGCAAAAATATACAACTTTTCTGTCTATGTTTTGTATTCAATCTAGTTCTTGCTGAAGAAAAATATAAGGGCTATAAATGGCAGAAAAGTCTGTAGTTAACTGTATAACCTTAGTTTACTAAGTCATGTCAGAAGATATAGCAATAGCTAAGACAGAAGCATTATATACACAAGGAACAGGCAAATTAATAAGCAACCTTTTTATTTTTTTGAAGTATTTCCTCTGTATATGAGCTATATTTAATATTAGTATTCCTAATTATTTGTATTCCCAACTGCAGTTAATTTTAGTCTTAAGTGTATTTTTTATGTTTTATCTTTTTTCCAAAATATTTTACTATAAAAACTTCTAAACATACAGAAAATAAAAAAGGATCCATCAGTGAATATACTATAAAACTACCACTTCTTCTACAATTGTTAATTTTGACATGTTTGTTGTATTATATATTTTTCTATTCATCCTTCAATCATCTCATTTTTTATGTGTTTCATATACTTTATTCCCAAATACTTCAGAATACACACATTAGTTTGAGTTTCATGTTTTGGGGCAAGTAAAATTTACATGCAGTGATATTCACAAAACTTAAGTGAATCTAAATATAATTTTAAGGCATCTTAGTCTTTCTGCTCTAAGTTTTGCATTCTTATCCTACACCAGATGTCCCTGTTTCACTATAGTTCATAGGTTCTAAATGGCAGAAATCACAAAGAATCCTGTTTTTCCCCAGCCCTTGGCCAATATGCTGCTTATTCTCATCAGGATATTAATATGTCACTTAGCTTTGTACTAGGCTGTTCTCCTCACATTCTTACAAGGATATTGAACCAAAGCAGGCAGCCATCAACATTTAGTAGTAGCAGAGGCAAATAGAAACAAACACAAAAATGCCAAAGCATAAGATAATTAATTCCTAAATGAAAGGTCATTTATAATTAGGGTATACAAAAGTGACATTATTAAAATTAATAATCAGGACTTCATATACAGGGTCTATTTTCCAGACAAAAGATAGGCTACATGTACCTCAGTTGTATTATTATGTGTTATTAAAGGCAATGTTGTTAGCCTAAAGGCATGGTACATTATTAATGTGAAATGTTGCCTGAGGTTTACAAATGATAACATTTGATTTTAAACAGTCCACCCTATAAAATCAATTACCTCTTCTCTAAATAAATTCTTAGTGGCTTTATAAATAATTTAAACTAAGGGCTATATAGTACCAGAATGTTTCCATTGACCTCAGAGGAATTTTGTCATTGTAATGTTATGTCTTCACCAAAGGGCATTTTTCATAAAGTTAAAAAGTGACTAAATATGTTGCATACAATTTTAGTATCTACAAAATATGTGGTTTCTTTAATTTTCTAGAAAGTCTTATATTCAGACAATTTTAACATAATTTAAGGTCCAAATCACCCCACTTCAAATTCTGTCAATGAGTTAATTGTTTCTGAAGGAGCTCATAATACATATAAAAAACATTTCTATCACACAGTGTAAAAAAATGTATTCCAAGATATCAGAGTGAATCAAACTCTTAGTGAATATCAAATACTGTTAGAAGAAACTATAAATTGCTTGTATGTGTAATATATTGCACAAAATTAACAATTGTAGAGGAAGTGGTAGTTTTCTAGTATATTCACTGATTGATTCCTTTTTATTTTCTGTATATTTAGAATTTTTCATAGTAAAATATTTTGGGAAGAAATAAAACATAAAAAATATACTTAAGACTAAAATTAACTACATAATGATATAAGTATGGTAATTCATCTTTATACATTGTCATCAGCTGAATGATACCAAGAGAGTTTAGGCAAGTGCCATTTACAAATAAAATGCTTAACTTAGTTAATTTTTTAATCTCAAAAAGAGGATTGTCAGTACTTAGATGTTAAATGTTTGGTATTTTATGCATTATGATTCTTCACAACCATTTTCTTCTACAGTCTTTCTCTTTTCATCATAGTACAAAAAAAAAATTGCAAAAGTAAATCAGATAATCCGGCCCCCAGTACTGGGCTCCAGTGTTCAGTTACAGGTGAGTTTGTAATAGCCCAGTATATTAGGTAAGCATCTCTTTTCCAGTTACAATACACAGATATAATAAAATCTAAAAGCAATTATTTTACTACTGCTATGAAACTCTTACATTTCAAAACTGTTAAAAATCAAACAATTTGTATTTGTCAAATGAAAACATAATTTGTGTGACAAATTCTTTATCATTTATTACACTTTTTTCATAAAATAATAAAATGAAATATTCACTAATAAACAGTTGAAAAGGAATGTGTTCTTTCAGAACATGCTTTCAGCAAAGCCATTTAAACTAAATACTATCTAAAACTGTGCAGTAACTGTTTTCCTTTTAACTTTACTATGTTTATTTAGCAATAGTCTTATAGGCAATGTGGCATTTCGTTTTTAGGTAACAGCAGGAAGAGTTGTAGCAGGTGAAGTCATGTATGTTAATAGAAACTTTGAAATGTATCAGAAATAAAAATGCTGCTCATTCATCCTTTCACTCCTTTATCCTGAATATAGTCTGTTGATCAAGTTTGTAAATGGATTTTGTAGTAAATGCCAAGGCAAACTACCCTGCTCCAGAAGTTGATTTATTCTTGACCCAAACCTAGAGATACGGGCTTGCCCAATTCAGCCTGGGAAGAAGAGTGCACATCGAGGCAGGACTGGCGTTTGCCTCGGGGTTGGGCATTCAGACAGTGGTCTTCCCTTACACGTCATTTTTTCTCTCTTCTTTCTGTTCTGATAAAACTCCTTGTGATTTTAACTTTTTAAAAGCATTTGTTAATTATTTTAATTGACAAATAATTCTGTTATAGTCTTCCTGGTAGTATTTGTGAGCCAAAAGGCCCAGTATGAAGCTATTGTTTTGAAAATAACAGGGTGGAAGGACATGTAATTAATAATCAATTAAACTGCTCTGTAGCCATCTGACCGGCTCAAAATCCTGGCTCTACCACTTGCTACCAGGTTACTTTAAATAGCTTCCCAATTTTCTTATCTGTAAAACCAATGCAATTATAGGACATACCTCGTAGAATCATTGTGAGAAGTAAATGAAATATTATATTAATAT
This sequence comes from Daubentonia madagascariensis, assembly GCA_023783475.1. Lineage (NCBI taxonomy): Eukaryota > Metazoa > Chordata > Mammalia > Primates > Daubentoniidae > Daubentonia > Daubentonia madagascariensis. The sequence goes on along the minus strand of JAKFHU010001684.1, from coordinate 12,226,607 downwards.
TTTAAATACTTAGGACAGAGCCAGGTCCATATTATGCACTAATTTTTTGTTACTTCATGGAGATAAGAGATTCTAAAAAGAAAAATGTAAAGGATAACTGAGAACAAATAACCAAATTATAATTTTGTATAAGGCTGAAACTATATATCAGCTTAGTCTTTGGGTCTTATTATATGAGATATGACTACATGTAATTTTATGTCTTTTCTGATTCTTCTCTGTGCTGAACTTGCAGGAGAGACCGTATTTATGTAACGCCAGCTTAAAAGATGATTATTGAAAAGTATGCCTTAAGTTTAGAATAGAACCTATAGCTTTTTTAGACCTTAAGCCCCTGAAAACTTCCCTGAGGTTTCAGGAATAAGCAAAAGTGGCATAAATATGGATTAGCTGATTAGTAAGTAGATTAATAAGAGTATTTATTTTTCCAAAAACAAACATTCATTTAGACTCTTGTCCTCTAAGAGCTTTTATTTTAATGAAAGCCAGAGAAAAAGCAAATATTAGAAAACAGTATAATATTGCTATGATGGAGGACTTCATAAGATAATCTGACAACACATCAGAAAGTCACCCAATTGAATCATGTGCAATCAGGAAGAAGAGTGGTGCTGAAGGGTGAACCATTGTTAACTAAATGGAATGTGAAGGGAAGAAAACCTAGGAGGCAGGGGAACAGTATATGTAAAGGCAGAAGTGATATATTATAAGTGGAAAATAAAGTGCAAGATCAAACATTTAGCTGGAGGGATAGGCATAGAGCAGGAAATTTAAAAAAATCAAAATTCAGTCTATGGCCACACAATGATTAAGCTGAGAAGTGATGAGTATATTAGCATGAAAAGGGACTTCTGCAGATATTTAGTTATAGAGATCTATATAAGAGGGGCTCTTATGTGATCTGGTATAAAGGGGAGAGTCTGTGTGGGAAGAGTCAAGACTATACATATTTTGGTATAAATAGAATAGCTAGAAACAGTAAAACAATGTCCAAAGTTGGTTGGTTGTAAAATTTTTATGCAAAGCATCCAAATTACTTTTGACTGATGGTATAGGAACTGGGAAATCAGAGAGTTATAAACAAAATAGCATTAAACATCAAAATGGAGGTTCTACCAAACAAGATGCCTTGGCATGAATATTAAGACCAAAGACAAAAAAAAAAAAAAAATCCAAGTAAAGTCCTGTAGTATTGTATGTAGGTAGGGGGGTGGTAAAAGATAAGCTAGAAGGACAAGCACAGATCAGAATTTTTTTTGTTGTTTGCCAAGCTAAATTGGAAAATACTCTTAAAGCAATTAGGAAAGATTTTAAGTTTATAAACAAGAATTATGCATGATGTCATTTGCCTTAAGAAAGGTCTTCCTGGAAGCACTGTAGAAGACTTACAACAGGCATTGAGGCCAATTTTGTAGTTATGCCATGATACTGGTGAGAAATGATTAAAGACTGTTCTAAATCACACAGCATTGTTAAATTTCTAGAGACAGTAAGAAGGAATCCATTATATTATAGTAAAACCTTTAGGCTGTTCAAACTGTGTATGGCCCTCTGCCCTAACCTCCACATAGGTTCACTGTCACTGATATTCATGTGTGCATTGTTATTTGTAATTAAAGAAATAGAAAGGAATAAAGAAATTCAGTTGACCCTATGGACAGGAGGAAAGATGATGACAATAAGGAAGACGGCGTTATTTGTGAGTCCAGAAATATAAAGACTGTGTGAAGGCCAGATTCTTCTGTTGCTCTTTCACTAATGATTTCAGAAATGGTTTCTTTGAGGCCCAGGTGTATAAAAATGGCATGCACTAGATAAATGGAAAATGAGGCTAGTTAGCATCCACAAAAAAGGTCATCTTGTCTACTTGATTATTTAGAGCCTCCCCTTGAGTCAATATCCTTTGATAAGCAGTCAATGTGGAACACATATATCTGCACATTTCACTCCTTTGTAAAATATCCATTCATAAATCTCTTCCCCATATGTACTTGGTGTCAATCTCTCTCCATGTCCATTTCATAGAGGCTCAGGCTCCCGTTAATGAGCATTTAAACAGTCTTAGGTCTTAAAACTGGGTAAAAGACAAGTGACTTGCCATTTTGGCCATGCAAGTCAGGTTTTTGACCACTAGCCTAGGGGTTTTCCTGTTATAAATCAAGCAATAGTTTATTTCATTATTATCTATTTCATTCCTAGGTAAACAATCTCTCTCTCTCACACACACACACACTCGCTCGTTCATGCTCTCTCTTTCTTCCTTCCTTCTCATCTTTTTAAAATCCTTGACACTATGTTGGCCAAGAAGCATATCCTCAATAAAATAACCATTACTGTATTTTTATTCTATACTTCACTGGGCACAGCATTATATGTAAAGAAGAAGTCAATCATGAAGAATATAGAAGTATCTGTAATTCCACTTGATCCTCATTGATAGAAATTTTTACGGAAACTGTCACCTTATTGAAAAGGCAAATAATGAAATGAGATGTTGTTACTATGAGATGGCTGCCAACTTATAGGTAAGTTACACTCAAATTACACTCAAGCTTGAAACCAGCTTAAAACATCAAAAAAAAGGTGATCAACTCTTGAATTAAAGATGCTTCCACAGAAATTTCTTGCATAATACCTAAATATCAAGCCACTTAATTTAATTTGGATCATCTGTAGTGGGTTGTCATTAAAAAAAGTATTAAAAATGGACAAGGTTTTGATGGAGTCTGATATGCTTAAGGAGGAGGTGGTCAGAGTGGGGACACTTTACAAATTAAAAAAATTGAGTGACAATTAATAAAATTAACAGAAGTCAAAACCTAAAACATTGAAAGAACAGAACAAAATGTGAAGACTTTCTCTAGAAAGATTTCCTCTTGGCTCATGGAGGTAGTGGCTTTCCATAGTAATTACACAAGGAGAACTTAGAGCTGGTGATTATATATGATGTAGCTGCTTACTAGATTTACTTTAATTAATTATTTACAAATGTGTATAAAGTGAAAAACAAAATTCTAGAAAAGGTGAAGCATGTAACCAGGAAAAGTAATCATCTTTCTTCCAGGGTTTTCCTTTTTGTACATAAATTAGAGTAAAAATGTCTCTAAGTCAAGTTTTGTAGCCCCCCCAAAAAAAAAAAAGTCATGCTACTTATGACTTAGTGCATACAACTGTCCTTCTGACAATTTCCCTTGTAATTTTGTTAGAAGCTAAAGAGCAGATAATCATTACCTTTGAATATAAACACTAGCCTTGAAGACAGGAGAGCTCTTAAAGAAAATAAATTGACAGGGCTCATTTACAGTTTGTAAATAAAACATAATTCTCCTCCAAAATTATAGAAATCAATGAGTTAACTTCAAAAGTTTCTTCTAGGGTTATCATTACAGGTTGCTTGAGAGAAAAGGATGCATATAAATTTTATTTTTTAAATTAGAATAAAACACACAAATATGGAAAGGTTGAGTAACATAAAATTTTTGTTAGTTATTGATTAATGAGTAAATAGACAATATGATAGCTGAACTAAGCAGAAAAAGCATGGAGATAATTTTCAATACTGAGAATAAACAGAGGCATTTTACTGCTTGGTTCAAAGTAAATACTGGAGGAAGTCACCAGTATTAAGCAAAGCAGGGATCCAATCTGTATTCAAAGTGTCTGACTTGATTAAGTTGGAAGCCAGATGGTTTGTCCAGGAAAAAACACAATATTTTAAAAATTAGTCCTACTGGGTCTTTGGTTGTTTTATTGAGCTACAAGGAGATGAAATGAGGGAGGAGTGTTTTTCTCAGCAAACCTTGGTCTCTGGAATTTTATTTGCCATTTAGCAAGATGGCTTAACAGAATTACATTCTGCATTGCTAGTGAATTCTGTCATTCAGCAAATGAAGACTCCAATCTCAATGGCAGATTTGCCACTGGTCTTTTAAAAACAACTGTCTTAGAGCTAACAAGACACTGTGACAATATAATAAGTAGAGAGGGCTAGATAATTCTTGGCTCTTCAGTTTTCTTCTAGAAAGTGTTTATGCAATCATTTGATTACTATAGTTGGTCTCTAATAGATGAAAGAAGATGCTTCATGGAGTGTTTACCTTTCAATAAAAAACATGGAAGAAAGTCCTATTCTGCTGAAAAATATAAATATCCACCCGTAGTCTTTCCATCTGTTTAATTTGGCGTCCTTGACTTTCCCCTAAGACAGAAGACAGAGACCATTATTACGACCACCAGTGAAAGCTTTCACTGTGACAGGGATGAACACGGATTAAAACACACAAAGTAGACACAATTGAGAAGCTTTAAGAACTTTGTTTAAAGAAATGCTGACTAGGAATTTTTCCCCGCCCAGTTTACAAACAGAAATGTAACTCAGTTTAAAAAAAAAAATCATTAAAATGGAAACATTCCAGAAGCAGTCTAAATTATAGAGAATCTAAGGTCCCAGTTGATGACAAGAGATACTCAGGATGCTGTAGTAAATGCTCCTATTTACAGAGAATCCACTGAACTGACTTTGTCTTATAATTACCCTGTCTTATCTAAATACAAGATCAAGGTGTATTAACTCACAGCAGTTTAGTAAACCTTGAGGTTCGGAAAGGTCTATTGCAGGAAAACATTTCATGCCCTCTACCCTGCCTCAAGTCTGATTTACATAGATAACAAGATATTTCAAGAAATTATTCATGTGTAGATTAGCTCATTACTTTTTTGATATATAATCATATCAATTGTGTAAGTTTTCAATAAGTTTGAAATGACACACTAATAGTTCATATGTGCATAGCTCTTTCTAAGATTTGTAATTTATGTCTGGCATTTTCACTAATTTAAGGTTAGACTATCTGTACAATTTGCTAGTAGCAGATACAGAAACATCAAATCTTTGGACAAGTAAAGGCCAGAAACAAGGTTAATGGAACTAAATATAGACAAACATGACTACCAGAGTCTGAGGGACATTGGCACTTAGCACCACTGAGAAGTTAATAATGAAGTATAGTGAACTAAATGAAACAGTAGACTTTGAAAGGAAATGAGGTATCTGTCTTGTAGGGACAATATCCTACAAAGCAGGCCCTTTTTTGATGGTCTGCCAGGAGTGATACTCAAAATACAATGGGAACAAACTATCAGAATGGGCACAGTGTGCAGTACCGAAGCAGAGCCCTCAGGGAAAGGGCAATGGTGGTAGCAGGTGCTCACTGGGCTCAGGGAAACACTTATTTACCATTCAGCATACTAATTTTCCAACATTTAAAAAATGTATAGTGACACCATTACATACCAGTTAAATAGCAGTAATTCCTGTACTATCCTCAGCTGGATGTGAAGCAAAGAGTGGTATAAAGCATTCAGGGACTGCTCAGTACACTAATGTGCCCAGAAAAATGCCTGTCCTGCTCTCGAGGCTGCCTGATGTTACTGGTGGAAATGTCTTCATGCTCTTTAGCCTTTTGAATTAGAAATTGCTTTATAGTCATACTCTCCTATCCACACAGATTTCATGGGCTTAGGTATTTGCCCGCTTTCCTCCTTCATCTAAGGCCTCAGACCTTTTTCTCTCCTTCCTCTTGGTCAGGGCCTCTTTGACTGTCCATGTTGCCAACATGGACTTGGTCTGCAAGTTGTCAACATCTGCTCTTTTATAGAAGATGCTTCTCCGGCAACCATTCTGGTTGTTTCCACATTGAAATTTTATCTTTTTTTTCTTTATCCTATCTCCTCCTGTTGCTCCCCTGGAAAAAAAAAAAAAGAGCTGTTTATAAATATCATGAATCTACCAAAACACTTTTTATTTTAGTGAAAAAAATCAACTATTCTTAGCAATTGAGATATATTCATTAAGATTTGCTTTCTTCTTGGCAGTTCCTGTTGTTGACCTTTACTCATAAGAAGTTCTTTCTTATGAAAGAATTTCCACAAATACCTTTGACTTTTTTAGTTCTTCTGGGTTCAATCTCCAAAGAGATTATTGAAGGTCTTAAAAGTCCAGATATTAGCTTGACTCTGAGCCCTGACACTTACTAGATGTGGGACTGTGGCCAAGTTATTTCTCTTCCTTGAGGATAGTCGTTCTTTTACTTATAGTGAATTTGCTAATGTCTACTATAGAAAGGTATATTGTAGGTCAGTAAATAATAGTTATACATACTATAAGAAGGGAGAGAAAAAATATGTTCAACTCTTTAGGTTCTTCCTGGTCACCTGCAAGAGACAGAGTGAAAATGGAGAAAATAGAGAAGTTCAAATGTTGACAGATTGTCTTAGTTCCTGCCTACTCTATTATCACCTTATCTCTCTACTCATTCTTTTATAGGAGAATCAGGTCCTGTATTCAAAGTGAGGTTCAAGTACAACCTCTTGTTCCTTTAAGCAAACCAGTATCAACCTTCTTATGCAAACATCTAAAGCCAGTGGAACTGTGTATGGAATAAATCAAACTATCTTTAAAAAGGAGTCATAAGAAGATACCAGACAAACTTAAATTGAGGGACAGTTTATGATATATCTGGCCCATACTTTTCAAAATATCAGAAGTAATTGAGAAGGTTCCTTTGACTTGATCTCATAGGAGGGTCTTCATAGAGGTAATGCCTCAGCTGAATCTCAAAATCTCTCTCTCTCTCCCCCCTCACCCCCTGACACACACACACACACACACACACACACCCCTCAGAAATAATAAATGGATTTTACGTATTGAGAGTATGAAACAGAGAGATCTAAAACCTTCAAAGCAATGAAATCTAGACGATCCAAAATAACAGTAACCATTATGTTCAAATTTGTTTTATTTAAACTAAGAATGTAATAAGTTGTATAATTAGCTAACATATTACATGAGGGGAGTTACAAAAAGTATTGCATGGTCCAAATATAAGCTTCAGGAGTTCATTAACTAATGTACTTGAGTAAAAGACCTAGATAATCCAAAAAAGATTGGTTATCCCCTGAAGAATGGAAAGTGAACTAGTAGAGGAAAGAAGTAAATGACTTGTTATATGCCCTTTTCTTCAACCTTAGAGAGGCCTGAGAACATAATCCTGGAGTAAATATCCCTTATAAGTTTAACTCAAGACAATTTAAGGAAATGCTTCCTTAGTCCCAAAATACATGAGGATCCAGCTGAGTACTACATACAAGATTAAATTCCTGCATCTATTATTGAAATTGTTTATAGAGTAATAAGTGGTGAATACTGGTGAGCTGCAGAAGCACAAAAGAATGTGCACTGTCATTTACAGCTTGGGGGGCTCCATAGTTAACTACATATAAAGAGGAGTGGGCAGAGCAAGATGGCCAAATAGAAACCTCCATTGATTGTCCCTCCACATGAACACCAAATTAAACAGCTATCCATGCAAGAAAGCACCTTAGAAGTACCAAAAATCAGTGAGCAATCACAGTACCTCATTTTAACACTATGTCAAGGAAAGAGGCACTGAATAGGGCAGGAAAAACAGTCTTGCCTTCCTTATGCCACACCTCCCCATCCCTCTGCAGTGCAGCACCAACACGGTGGGGGGGTCCAGGGGGGCCAGAGGCAAAGAATCTGTGCTCCCAGGGGAGAGAGAGTGAAGTGATTGTGGGACTTTGCATTGGAACTCAGGGCTGAACTATCACAGAGGAACACATCACAGGGAAGAATTCTGCTGGCACCCACAGAGGCAGCATTTAGGCCAGCCCAGCCAGAGGTAAATCCTCTGTCCCAGAAGTAGAAAACTGAATTCTGTCTAGCCTCAAAACCAGCTGACAAAAAGTGGCCTGGGGTGTGAAATAAATTCATAAGGCAGTCAGGCCACAAAGACCGCAGTCCTTTGGCAAGTTTTTCAGTGGTACTGGCTCAGAGCTAGTGAACTTGGGGTGCACATGACGAGTGAGACACCAATGGCAGTGGCCAAGCCAGGGCATATGTCGTTCCTGCCCCAACTACAGGCAATGCAGCTCAGGGAAAGTCTTCCACTTGGAGAAAAGCAAAGGGAAGAGTTCAGAAGGTTTTGTCTTGCAATGTGGGTACCATCTCAGCCACAGTTAAAGAAAAAGTACCAAACAGGATTCCTGAAGCCCTGATTCCAAGCCATAATTCCTGGATGGCATTTCTAGATCAACCCTGGGCCAGAGGGAAATACACTACCTTGAAGGGAAGGACCTAGTCCTGGCAGGATTAACCACCTGCTGACTAAAAAGCCCTTGGCCTTTGAATAAACATAAGAGGTAGCCAGGTAGCAGTCACCACAGGCTTTGAGCAAGACTGGGCTGGCTTCAGATGAGACCTGGCAAAGTCCTAGCTGTGGTGGCCATAAAGGAGTGTTCACATAGCTCCTCCCACAACTCCTGCAGTCCAGTATAGAGAGTGAGGGAAGAGAGTGACTTTGCCCGGTAATCCATAGAATTCTCCCATATCTTACCCAAGTCCACCAAGGAAGTACCACCAGGAGTCTGCAAGAGTCATGGCATAACTGGGCTTGGGGCATGCCCAGTACTGATATGGTTGCAATAACCAAGGCCCAGATCACAACTTTCAATTCTTTTTGAATACTTGGAAAACCTTCTCAAGGAGGATGGGGTGAAGTAGCCTAGACTGCAAAGATTAGAATACATACATAACTCTCCAATACCTGGAGAGTGACAAATAGCCATGAGCATCAGGAACATCCAGGAAAACATGACCTCACCAAACAAACTAAATAAGTTACCAGTGACCAATCCCAGAGTGACGGAGATATGTGAACTTTCAGTCATCGGGTTCAAAATAGCTGTTCTGAAGAAGCTTAATGAACTCCAAGACAAGACAGAGAAGTAATTCAGAAGCTTATCAGAGAAATTTAACAAAGAGATTGAAATTTTAAAAAATCGAGCAGAAATTCTAGAGCTGAAAAATTCAATTGACAAACTGAGAAATGCACCAGAGTCTCTCAAGCAGAAGATAGAAAAAGAAAGCTTGAAGACATGCTATTTGAAAATACACACTCAGAAGAGAAAAAAGAATAATAAAGAAGGAAGCACGCCTACAAGATCTAGAAACTAGCCTCAAAAGGGCAAATCTAAAATTTATTTGCCTTAAAGAGGAGGTAGAGAGAGAGATTGGGATAGAAAGTTTATTTAAAGGAATAATAACAAAGAACTTTACAAACCTACAGAAAGATATCAACATTCAGGTAAAAGAAGGTCATAGAATACCAAGCAGATTTAATCCAAATAAGACTACCTCAAGGCATTTAATAATCAAGTTCCCAGCTAATCAAGGTCACTGATGACGAAAAAGTCCTAAGGTAGGCAAGAAAAAAAAAATAACATATAAAAGAGCTCCAGTGCATCTGGCAGGAGACTTCTCAGTGGAAACCTTACTTGTCAGGAGAAAGTGACATGACACATTCAAAGCGCTAAAGGAAAAAAACCCTTAACCCTAGAATATTATATCCTGCAAAAATATCTTTAAACATGAAGAAGAATAAAGATGTTCCCAGACAAACAAAAGCTGAGGGAATTCATCAACACCAGATCTTTCCTACAAGAAATGCTAAAAGGAGCTCTTCAATATTAAAAAAAAAAAAAAGGATATTAATGAACAATAAACATCCAAAGGCATACAACTCACTCATAACAGTAAGTACACAAATACAGAATAATCTATTGCTGTAATTGTGGTGTATAAACCATTTATATCTTGAAAATGAAGACTAAAAGACAAAACCATCAAAAATAATAACTACAACAATTTTCTAAGAGATAGATAGAAAAAAAGGATATAAGTGGAAACAACCAATAGTCAAAAAGCAGGGGGAGTGGAGTTACAGTGTAAAGCTTCTTTTAGATTTCTCTTTGCTTGTTTGTATGTGTTTGTTTTTGTTTGTTTTCTGTAAGCAGAGTTAAGTTGTCATCTGTTTAAACTAATTGGTTATAAAATATTTGTTGCAAATTAAGAAACAAATTTCAAATTAAGAAACTTCAAATTAAGAAACCTACAACAGATATACAAAAAATAAAGCATGAAATTAAAGCACCTTGGCAGAGAAAATCACTTTTAACAAAATAAGAAGGAAGTAAGAAAGAAAGGGAAGACTGTAAAACAACCAGAAATCAAACAACAACATGGCAATAGTAAGTTCTTACCTATCAATAATAACATTAAATGTGAATGGACTATATTTCCAATCAAAAGACATAGAGTGGCTAAATGGATAAAAAAGCAAGACCCAATTATATCTTGTCTACAAAAAACTCATTTCACCTATAAAGACACACATAGACTGAAAATAAAAGGATAGAAAAAGAAATTCCATGCAAATAGAAATGAACAATAAGCAGGAGTAGTTACATTTCTATCAGATAAAATAGATTTAGACAAAAAACTGTAAAAAGAGACAAAGAAGAGCATTATATAATGACAAAGGAATCAATTCACCAAGAGAATATAACAATACTAAATATATATACACCCAACACTGGAATAATCAGATATAAAGAGCAAATATTATCACATCTAAAGAGAGAGATAGACTCCAATACAATAATTGTTGGAGACCTCAACACACCACATTCAGCACTGGACAGATCATACAGACAGAAAATCAACAAAAAAAATTGGACTTACTCTGCATTATACATCAAATGGACCTTATAGATATTTACAGATCATTTCATCCAAAAGATGCAGCAAATGTATTCTCCACAGCTCATGGATCGTTCTCAAGGATAGACCATATGTTAGGCCACAAAAAAAGCCTTAAAAAATTCAAAAACAATTAAATCATATCAAATGTTTTCTTTGACCACCATGGAATAAAACTAGAAATCAATAACAAGAGGAACATTGGAAACTATACAAACACGTGGAAATTAAACAATATGCTTCTGAATGACCAGAAGTTCAATTAATAAATTAAGAAGGAAATTAAAAATTTTCTCAAACAAATGAAAATGAAAACACAACATATAAAAACCTATGGGACAAATAAAAGCAATACTAACAAGAAAATATACAGCAATAAGCGCCTACGTCAAAAAAGTAGAAAAGCTTCAACTAAAAATGCATTTTAAAGAACTAGAAAAAACAAGAGAAAATCAAACCCAAAATTAGTAGACAAAAAGAAATAATAAAAACCAGAGCAGAAATAAAGGAAATTGAAACAAAAAAATACAAAAGATCAATGAAATGAAAAATTGGTTCTATGAAAAGATAAACAAAATTGACAAACTTTTACCCAGATTAAATAAGAAAACAAGAGAGAAGACCCAAATAAATAAAATCAGAGATGAAAAAGGAGACAATACAATTGATACTGCAGAAATTCTAAGGATCATTAGAGAATATTGTGAGCAACTATATGCTAATTAATTGTACAACCTAGAAGACATGGAAAAATTCCTAGATATACAAATTGTACCAAGTTTGAGCCAGGAAGAAATCTAAAACTTGAATAAACCAGTAATAAGTAATGAGACAAAAGGAGTAGTAAAAAGTCTTCCATCAAAGAAAAGCCCAGGACCCAATGGCTTCACTGCTAAATTCTACCTAGCATTCAAAGAAGACCTACTACCTACTTAAACTATTCCAAAAAATTGAGGAGAAGGCATACTCCCAAACTTATTCTGTGAGGCCTATATCACCCTGATACCAAATTCAGACAAAGACACAACCAAAAAAGAAAACTATAGTCCAATATCTCTGATGAGCATAGATGCAAAAATCCTCAAAAAAAATACTAGAAAACTGAATTCAATGACACATTAAAAAGATTTTTAATAATGATATATCTGGGGTTCATCTCACAGATGCAAGGATGGTTCAACACAGGCAAATCAATCAATGTGATGCATCATATCAATGTAATGAAGGACAAAAACCACACGATCAATTCAATTGATTCTGAAAAAGCAGTCAATAATATTCAACATTCCTTCATGTTAAAAACTCCAAAAAGAGAGAACTTTGGCATAGAAGGAACATACCTTCATCAACCTTTCATCAACATGATGAAAGGCATTTATGACAGACACACATGTAGTATCATACTGAATGGGGAAAAATTGAAAGCATTTCCTCTAAGATCTAGAATAAGACAACAATGTCCACTCTCACCACTGTTATTCAACAAATACTGGACATTCTAGCTAGAACAATCAGACAAGAGAAAGAATAGCAGGCATCCAAATTGGAAAGGAAGAAGTCACATCATCCTTGTTTGCAGATGGTATGATCTTATATCTAGAGGAAACTAAAGACTCCACAAAATACTTTTAACTGATAAATGAACTGGGCCAATTTTCAAAATAACTTACAATACTCAGTAGCATTTCTGTATGGCAACAGTAAGCATTCTGAAAAAGAAACTAATAATTTAATCCCATTTACAATACCTACAAATAAAATCAAATACCTAGGAATAAACTTAACCAAAGAAGTGAAAGATCTCTACAATGAAAACTATAAAACATTGATGAAAGTAATCAAGGAGGATACCAAAAAATGGAAAGATAGTCCATGCTCATAGGTTCGAAGATTCAATATTGTTAAAATATCCATACTACCCAAAGCAATCTACAGATTCAATACAATCCCCATCAAAATACTAATGGCATTCTTTACACAAATAGAAAAAATAATCCTAAAATTTATAAGGAAACACAAAAGACCCAGAATAGCTAAAGACATCCTAAGCAAAACGAACAAAACTGGAGGAATCACATTTCCTCATTTAAAATTATATTACAGAGCTGTAGTAAAGAAAAATACCATGGTACTGGAATAAAAAGAGACACACACACCAAAGGAATACAATAGAGAACCCAGAAATAAATCCACAAATCTATAGTAAATTTACCTTCAACAAAGCTGCCAAGAACAAACATGGGGGAAAGGACAGTCTCTTCAACAAATGATACTAGGAAAACTGGATATCCCTATGCAGAAGAATGAAACTAGATCTTTATGTCTTGCAATATACAAAAATAAAATTAAAATAGATTAAAGTCTTAAATCTAAGACTGTAAACTATGAAACTACTAAAAGAAAACATTGTAAAAACACTTCAGGGCATTGGTCTGGGCAATGATTTCTTTAGTAATTCCCCCAGAGCAGAGGCAACCAAAGAAAAATTGGACAAATGGGATCACATCAAGCTAAAAAGCTTCTACACAGCAAAGGAAACAATCAACAAAGTAAAGAGACAACCCACAGAATGGGAGAAAATATTTGCACAGTATCCATATGACAAGGGATTAATAACTGGAATATATAAGGAACTCTGACAATTAAATAGGAAAACATCAAATAATCTAATAAAAGTTGGGAAAAGATCTCAATAGGCATTTCTCAAAAAAAGATATATAAATGGCCAACAGGTATATGAAAAAAATGCTCAGCATCATTAGTCATCAGAGAAATGCAAATCAAAACTACAATGAGATATCATCTTACCCCAGTTAAAATGGCTTTTATAAAAAAGACAGGCAATAATGAATGTTGGGATGGATTTTTTTTTAGGAATGTAAATTAGTACCACCACTATGGAGAACAGTATGGAGGTTCCTCATAAAACTAAAAATAGAACTACCATACTGCTGGGTATATAAATCTGAAGGAGGTAAGTTAGGTATATCAATAAGATGTCTGTGTTCTCATGTTTATTGCAGCACTATTCACAATAGCCAAGATTTGGAATCAATTTAAATGTTGATCACTGGATGAATGTGGTACATATATATAATGGAATGTTATATAGTCATAAAAAGAATAAAATCCTGTCATTTGCAGCAATATGGATGGAAGTAGAGAATATTATATTTAGTGAAATAAGCCAAGCATTAAAAAACAAATCTCTCATATTCTCACTCATATGTAGGAGCTAAATATTAACATAATTGCTCTCATGGAGTCAGAGAGTAGAATGATGGTTACCAGAGGCTGAGAAGGGTAGTGGGGTGGGAGGATAAAGTAGGGATGGTTAATGGGTACAAAAATATAGTTAGATAGAATGAACAATATTTAATAGCACAACAAAGTGACTATAGTCAACAATAAGTTAAGGTATACTTTAAAATAACTAAAAGTGTGGAAGTAGAATGTTCCTAGCACAAAACAATGATAAATGCTTAAGGTGATGTATACCCAATTACCCCAATTTAAGATTCACATTGTATGCCTGTATCAAAACATCATATGTACTCTAGAAATAAATACAACTGTTATGTACCCATAATAATTAAAAGTTTTGAAAAATTTTTAAAAATCAGGAGAGATTCACTTTAGGAGTTTTTAACGTGTTAACTATGTCTTAATTTTTTTGGTTTTAAAGATAGTATATAGCCATATAAAATTGGAAATAGAAGCATAAAGAATAATAATTAAAACCACCTTTTCATTCAGTCACTAGACAATCAGCCTTGATATTTCTATTTCCTAATGTTTAAGTACAAATATGGGATTTTACTCTGCAGACAGCTTTTACATACTAGAGTTTCATTTAATATTATATTTTTCCATACCATTAAATATGTATAATATATAACTTTTATAAAAAATTGAAGATACTCTGGATTTAGGTGTCCTAAGCTAAGGCAGCATGCATATACTAAGCACTCCTTGTGTGGCTATGGATGTCTAGGGTGCCAAAGACTGAGGCATCCAAAAATGAGCCTGAGAGTTGTAAGACCTTCATTATGCTTTAGATGAGAATGCTTTGTAGTATTCTACTCTGCATCTGTTTCTAAAAGCTACACAAATCTGGTGCTTCTTGAAAATTGTTGTGACTTATTGGTTTTAACTATAAATCTGAAATCAAGATCACTGCTCCTAATCAAGAAAAGTAGCCCTAGGAGCCAGAGAATTAAAAAGCATTTGGTAGATATGCTGCATTGCATGGCCAAAGTGGATCATAACTTTGACATTGCCATTTATAGTAATAATTTCTTTGTTTTCAGTCATCTCAACTTCACACTTCTGAGGTATCTTGACTTATGGCTCTTTAATCTCTCTATATTGAAACTGTCATCAAATCATAGTCATCTATTTATCTTCCAGGTGACTCTCACCTGAATCTGATATAAACCTTTATCCTTCCAAAACTTTGCACTGCTAATACAGTTGCTTAATTGCTTTTCCTTTAGTCACTTATTTTTTATTCACTTTTACAAAAGGAATATTTAACAAATGTCTTTGAGCACAGTGAGCCTAAAAGAGATTAATAATTTAATGAAAGGTTTAATTCAAGAACCTGAACATTTCATTGAAACATCAAGACCAACATACTAAAATTATCAACATTAGGTGTCAATTTTTCTAATTAAGTTTAAACAAAGCCTACTTGGATATACTCTATAAGATATTAAATGAAAAAATGAGATTTAACAAGCCTGCAAAATTTTTTACTTTGAATTATAGGCACAGCTTCTTTATTGTTTCACATTTTTTTTAACAAGTATATTAACAGGGTGCAATACAATGTAGTTAAGAAAATACAATTGAAAATTCTTTAGCAAAATATAGTTACTATCTTAAGTAAGCTTCTCTTTTTATGTTCAAAAATACTGAAACTGAAAATTCCAAAAACAAATTCTGATTTCTAGGTGCAGTGGCTTTATTGATAATTATAATTAAGTAAGTACCATTTTCTGAGTGCCTGCTATGTAGAGGGAACCAATTCAAAGAAGTCTATTTAGCATGCCATGAAAAATCTGTCCTGACATTACATGGCTAGTCTTGTTGTATGCTATTTGGGAGCAGAAGGCTTTATTAGGTCAAGCCAATCTATGTACTGCCCTTAAACCTCCTTTATTTTGCTAGTGTACTTGTGCTTCCTATAATAATTTCCTATTTCTTACTGCTTATTGTAATAAATCCCCATTTTCTCAGATCCCACATGTTGTATGATGTCTTCACAATCCACCAGAGTAACTTCTGATAATTTTCAGCAATCTAATACCATCCATATTTCTGATACCTATATTTTGTCCTAAAGTATTATGTAAACAAATTGGGCTCAATGGGCGTATCTGATTATTTCTGTTCTGCTGACTGAGATCAAGAACCAAATTTTAATCATCTTAGATTACCCTCCTTGAGTTAATCCAAATGCTTATAATATCATAACCTCTTTATGAATGCTTGTTATTCAAATATAAAAGTAAATATTCATTTGGTCTTTAAGATGATTATACTATTTAACTCTGACCCCTCTGGACCTTCAGCTTGGTAGATAACTACTCTACCAAATACTTTTAGTGAAATTTGTCCCATCTGCTTCAGTAGAAGTTAGATACAACAGGTCAAGTGGTAGTTTTCAGTGTGGACAAAGTTCTCACAAAACTTGGTTGCAATCTGCACTGTTAACTTTATACGTCACATGGTGGCCCTGGAGTGGAGAAATGTCAAAAAAGAGCTAGGGTAAAGTTTTATCTTTCCTAAGGTATTTGTAGCCTTTTGACTTTTCTGTCCATGAAATGATGGCTGGATTCTCTCTAATTCCTTAATAAATGCCATATTTAAACAAGTTTGCCTAATCATAGCATATCTAGATTGTTCACATATAGTTTGTCATAAGAATAAGTGAATAATAACAGAAATTATGGTGCCCAATATTATTTGTGATCAGAGCGGATTCACTGAAGATAATGCTTCTTAAGTGAAGGAAAAGAAGGAAATCAAAACTTAGTAATCATTGACTTTTTCCTATAATGATGAATTTTTTTCTTTGTGTAATGCTCTTTTTTCTCTGCTTTTCTTGGCTACTATTAAAACGAAAAACATTAGGAAGATCATTGTCAATGTTGCCAAACACGGTTTTATTTTGAACTCCCATTTTTATTCCTATTTTTAAGGATTATGGAAGATGTAATTACATAAGGTTGGTATACCTAAGAGAAACTCTTTAAAATCAATTATCAAGCCTTCCTAAAATTATGTTTGCTGAATTAGTTCTTTTATATTTGTTCAAAAGTGTTCAACTTTTGTAACAGGAATTGACTTACAGCATTACAACAAGGTCACCCTCTGTTCCACCAGAACAGTTTTGGAAATTTTCAGACACATTCTGTCCTGTGTCTTCTAATGTTCTTTTCAAGTAGACCATAAAAAAAAAATAGATGTTGTTTTTTGGTTTAATAGATTGATTCCTTTCCTGTACTCCTTAGTTGAACTCCCCAGATTTTATTTTTTTTCCTTCCTGAGGTGAGATTTGGTTGTCTGGACTAGGCTTAAGTTGACAATAAACATTCATATTATTCCTGCAATGGGATTTATAAATTAATGTAATTCTCTGAGACATGGTAAATTGTATGCTTATTTGTGGATATAAAAATTTTAATAGACTAAACAAAAGCCACCTGTGGATCTCTTGTAGGAAAATAACGAAGTGGAACAAAAAGATTTCATTAGTCTACCATCTATAGAGGAACGGGAGATCTCATGCCTCAAACATTAGCTCATCTTAAATTGTGGAAAATCCGTTCATAATCAAAATTTTCCAAACACCAACTGTGTGCAAAACAAAGATGTAAATGTTATGGAAAAACAATAGATTTCTGAGCCTTTATTCTAGCACTTTGGATATTTAAAATATAGTTGGGTAGATTATATTAGGTATATTCAAGACTACCAATCCATTAAGAATTGTCCTCATTGAAATTTAAGGTCATAGGCTATATTTATTTCTAATGTGGACATTATCCATAAACTCTATAAAGCATGCAAATCTTTCCTAAAATCGAATCACAACAGCCAACTGTCTTTAACAAAATATCTGATACATTCACCTGAAGTACATAATCTCATTTAACATAGTTCAATAAATACTTTCTACAAAATTTGTAAAACACTAAAGAATATTAGTATAAAATGTATTAATATATATACATATGTTTCCTCCATGGAGATTATAATTACTTGGAGAGAAAATATTTCTATACATAAAACTAGTTAAATATTAGGTAGTAAGGAAAAAAAGTTGGCCACTATTATCTGTCTTACCAAACACAAAACCTAGCCCCACACAAAGGTTTTCAATAAAATTTACTGAATGAATGAATGGGTGGATGGACAATACCTGAAAATACAAAATTCACTGAATGGAGCTGTACATAAATAAAAATGGCCATACCCTTCACATCTGATTTAAATCACCAATACATGTGTATGGGCCTATACTGTGAAAACTCAATAATCTAAGAGAGTACAAAATATTCTACACAGAATACATTCATATGTGATAATTTAAAAGGCAGCAGTCTTAACACATATACATTTCTAAATCTTGTATGATGATATTTGGTCTATTAATTTTCAGTACACTTAAAATAGTATAATTAAAAATAAAACATGTTACTGTTAAAGCTTTAGGTACAACTATTTACAAAATATGGTTTCTCTATGAATCATAGAAAAAACTTCCTCCACCTTTCCCTTTCTTATCAAAGCCCAAAACTCTCCACCTGATTTGGTAAAATAATTACTCTGAAAGCCATATTTAACACATTTAAAAACTATTCATTACAGAAAAAATACAGTAAGTAGTATAACAACTCCTTCTTCAATAAAGATCAACATCTAGTGAATTTGCCACCCCATCCAGGATTATTTTCTGAGACAATGAGGAAATTTTAATACTTGCTAGAGGTATTTAAAATTGAGAAAATATTTATTTAGGTACACAATGCTATTGTTTTATATTCAAATATAAGGATCAGATACAGCCAAGATGGCAGACCGGAGACACCAGCTGCCAGATCGTCTCAGAAAGAAGGAAAAGTTTTAGATAAAAAAGAACAAACAAATATAGATCAGGTGTAATTCCAAGGGAAATGTGCCAGAACCTACCAGAAATTCCACAGGAAGAAGTTGCAGAGCAGAACAAGAAGGAGCACAATATCGGCAAAGATCAACCCCGAGAAGCCTGGAGTCCAGCAAGAATGGTAGGTGGAGTGGTTTGTTTCTCCTTCCCCCACATCTCTGGCAGTCAGCAGGCTCCTGAGCTGCTGGAGAGCCTTTGTACCTGTACCCTCAAGAGCCCGAAAGCTGCTGCCGCCAGTGAATTGGGAGCTTCTTGAGGACAAAGCACCAGGCTGCCAGTACCCTTGGGGCTGTTTCCTGTCACCACAGACCCAACCCAAGATGGTAGGCACCATATTGCTTCTCCACCCACTGTGAACCTTTGTCCTCAGAGGGTTTCACCCCCTCAATTTTGGTCTCGCTCATTCCCACACAAACATTTCCAACTACGGCCTGGACTGCGGGAGAAACAGGGTCCAGTGGGTCCCGGGATATCTGTGTGACCCCAGGGCCTGGACATTCTGGGCAGGCTGCCTTCTGGAGAGAGGGACAGAGGTGATCAGAATGCCTGCTTTCCCCCATTTGGACTCTTTTACTCACCTTCCCTTGCCCTGCCCATGGCTGCTAAAAGAGACACTAGAACCAGGGCTCACAGGAACTGCTCTTCCTTCTGTTGGTATGTACACCACACCAAGGCATCTACATAGAGCCCATAAAGAGTGTGGCTTATCCTTTCCATTTAAACACCTGCAGCGGACTAAAGGGGTGTTCGGACTGTGAGCTCCCTGCACACCATCCCTCCCCAGTGCTGCTTGACTGGCTGCTCCATCAAAGTAGGGCACACCCAAAGCAGATGGACAGCAAACCTGTTTAAGCATCCCACAGGCAACTCAGGACCAGCATGATTCTCCTTGACATTGTTAGGGATTAAACTTGGGGAACCCAGGGACAGGTCTGCAGGCCTGATCCCATGCCACCAGGACTTGATTGTGCTGGTCAGGGGCACAGAAGGGAGATTTGTGAACTAACCTGGGGAGGTGAGCCCACATGGGCAGAACTGAAGGGATAGTGCAGAGTGGGTCGCAGACACAGTGCACTCATGAAGGAACTCAGCTAGTTTGTGCTCCTGCCTGCTGGAGGACACTGGGGGCAGACCATGGAACAGGGAAGGGGGTAGAAGAGAGAGGCCTGCTCCTGACAGCAAGATTATGAATCTCAGATGGCCCCTCCCTGACAAGCAGACTTTCTGGCTGGGTGGGGCCACTTCAGCCCCTCCTTGGAAGCCTAGGAGTGGACCTTTGACCCCAGCTGAGACTGCTGCCTTACCAGCTTTTGTGGAGGCTGAGGGCAGGCTCACCCAACACAGCCCCACCAGGCCTCAATACCCCACCTGCCTCTGTTGTGGTGGAGAATTTGGACTCACCTGGGAGTTCCAGGGCCCCACCCACCTCCTGGGACATTCCAGTGCTTCTCCTAAGGGACTACAGCTGGTCACAGGTCCTAAAAACAATACAGCAGTCAGTTCCTTCCAACAAGCCCCACCTACTGACAGAGAGGTCAATTTTCTCAGACCTTTACAGCATTTACTGGCTCAATCATATAGGGTGTGGTTGGTACTTACGCACAAGCACTACTTACTGCCTCAGAGATTAGACTGGGCATGCCAAAACAATTCACAATGTGAAGAAGACAACAGGGCTGGGGAAAGAGAAAGGATTTCAAAGACCTCCATTGTCTCTCATCAGAGAGAGAGATAGGGAATCTGCCCACATACATAGCTCACTACTGCTACAGCCTATACACAACTGACAACTGAGAAAACCACCACACTAAGGATATCTATAACCAAGACATCCAACCAGAACCTAGATTGCCATCAAAGCACTCACAAGCAAAGCCAAAGCTTCTTAGCTAACATATGCTATAGATGTACCCTTATGAGTGAGGGAGGAAAAAAAACCCATCTAAACAAAAGAAAATCCAAAAATAAAAAAGGACAGCTACTCCAGATGAGAAGGAATTAGTGAAATAACTCTGGAAGTGTGAAATATCAGGGAACATACACCCGAAATAGGGAACACCAGCTCTTTAGCAATGGATACCAACCAAAATGAAAATATTGAACTGAGAGAAAAGAATTCTAAATACTGATTGTGAGGAGGTTCAATGAAATCCAAGAGAAAATGGAAAACCAACTCAAAGAAACCAGAAAAATAATTAAGGACATGAATGAAAAAAATCACTAAAGAGATTGACATATTAATAAAAAAAAAACACATAGAACTTCAGGAAATGATTCTTTCAAATTAAATTAGTCAGTCAAAAATAAAGAACAGAAAATTAAGAGGAACAAACAAAGCCTATAAGAAATAAGGGATTATGTAAAACAGCCAAATATAAGAATCATAGGCATCCCTGAGGGTGAAGGAGAAAATGCACAAAGGCTGGAAAACTTATTTGAGGGAATAATTGAGGAAAACTTCCCTGGTCTTTCCAGAGATTTAGACATCCAGGTAAAGAAGCTCAATGAACACCTGGAAGATTCATTGAGAAGAGGCATCCCCAAGACACACAATCATCAAACTGGCCAAAGTCAACACAAAGGAGGAACTCCTGCAAGCCATGAGGGGAAAACATCAAGTAACTTAACAAAGGAAATCACATCAGGCTAACTATAGGCTTCTCAACTGAGACCTTACAAACCAGAAGAGATTGGGACTCCATCTTCAGTCTTCTTTAACAGAACAACTGCCAACCTAGAATTTTGTATCCTGCAAAACTAAGTTTTATATATGAAGGAGAAAAAAAGACTTTTCCAGACAGGCAAACACTGAGGGAATTTGTCAAGACCAGACCTGCTCTGCAGCAAATATTCAGAACTGCATTATACACAGATCAGCACAATAGACACCCATCAGTGTAAAACCACCCAAAAACTAAAGTTCAGAGCTCATATAAAACAATAGCACAAGAAGTAAAACAAAGCAATACAGTGCTACCCAACAGTATGAACAGAACAGCATCCCACATATCAATTCTATCAATCAACATGACTGGTCTGAATGCCCTACTCAAGAGACATAGCATGGCTGAATGGATGAAAAAAACACAACCCAAATATCTGCTGTCTCCAGGAAACACAACTAACCCACAAGGATTCATACAGACTCAAGGTGAAGGGATAGAAAAAAAATTCCATGCAAATGCAAACCAAAAGAAAGCAGGTGTAGCCATTCCCTTATCAGTTAAAATTTACTTTATATCAAAAATAGTGAAGAAAGACAAAGGTGGTCATTATACAATGGTAAAGTGAGAAATTCAACAATAAGACATAATAATCCTAAATATTTATGCACCTAACTCAGGAGAGCCAAGATTCATAAAGCAAACCCTAGTGGATCTAAGCAAAGAGACAAACAGCAGCATCATCATTTCCAGGGACTTCAAAAACCCACTGAAAGAACTGGACAGATCACCAAAGCAGAAAATAAATTTTAAAAACACTGGACTTAAATGGGACTCAAAAACAAATGGGCCCAACAGACATCTACAGAACATTTTACACAAAAGCTACTGAATCTACATTCTTCTCATCAGCACTTGGAATATTTTCCAAGATAGATTATATCTTAAGCCACAAAATATGTCTCAAAAAACTCAAAAAAATAAAAATCATGCCATGTATCTTCTCACACCACTGTGGAATAAAACTAGAAATCAACTCCAAGAGAAGTACTCAATTCTACACAAAGTCATGGAAATTAAACAAGCTGCTGAATGATTTTTGGGTCAATAACAAAGTTAAGATGGAAATCAGAAGATACCTCGAACTGAATGACAAAGGATACAAAAGTTATCAATATCTCTGGAAATCAGCAAAAGCAATCCTAAGGTGAAATTTCATAGCCTTAAATGCCTACATCAAAAAATACAGAAAAGTCACAAATTAACAGTCTTATGACAGATCTCAAGGAAGAGCAAACCAAACCCAAAGTCAGCAGAAGAAAGGAAATAACTAAGGTAGAGCAGAACTAAACAAAATTGGAAACAAACAAACAAACAAAATACTAAGGGTCATTGACACAAAAATTGGTTCTTTGAAAAAATAAACAAAATTGATAGACCTCTTGCTAGATTAACCAGGAATAGAAGAGAAAGCACCCAAATAAGATCAATCAGAAATGAAAAAGGAGATATCACAACTGATACCACAGAAATACAAAATATCATCTGTGAATACTATGAAAATCTCTACACACATAAATTCAAAAAAGTAGATGAAATGATCAAATCCCTGGCAACACACAATCTCCCAAGACTCAATCAGGAAGAAATACGACTACTGAACAGACCAATAATGAGCAACGAGATTGAAGGAGTAATAAAAAAATCTTCCAACAAACAAAAAGCCCTGGACCAGATGGATTCACTGCCAAATTTTACCAGGCCTACAAAAAAGAGCTCGTACCCATACTGCAGAAACTATTCCATACCATTGAGAAGGAGAGCATCCTCCCCAACTCATTCTACAAAGCCAGTATCACCTTGATATCAAAGCCAAGAAAGGACACAACAAAAAAAGAAAACTATAGACCAATATCCCTTATGAATATAGATGCAAAAATTTCATCATTTAGGCTCATTTTATGGTCGAGCACATGAAAAAGGGATTCCACAACCATAATTAATTTTTTTAATTCTGACAAAAATATTCATAATAAGCATTATTTTGACTTAATTTCTCAAAATTGATACCCATCTTATAAAGTAAATGGCTATATCTTCCTGTCTTCAGATAACCAGTAAATGTCTCTGAAAAAAAAATTAAGTAAATAAATTGACTATTAGTTTGGTTCTATAAAAAGCTTCCAAACTAGTAGGTTTATATCTTCAACTCTCTTGTCCTTTCCTCATTCCTGCAAGCTTTTAGGAATGTACTCCAGGAGTGATAATGGAGGAAGTTGTTGGAAAAGTACAAGGAGGACAGGCGAAGTGAACAAGAACACAGGACTCCCTCTCCATCAAGCTCCAAGTCTGGAGCTATGGTTTCATCCCTTGCAGGGCAAGATGATGGCATTTTTCGTCTCACTCAGGCTCATGTAACAGGTCTATGCTGGGCAGGTGCAGCAAAAAGGCCCAGAGCTCCTTTCTTCCACTTAGCCCCCACTTGTATAGTAGAAGCTCTGCCACAGGCTCAGCACACAGAGAATACTGGTTGTCGATTGTTCCCATCTCAGCTTGCTCACAGGGCTAAGGCTCCATGCTGGGAGGGAGGAGTAAGCCAAGGAGACCAGGGACCACCACACACACCAACACCTCTTATAAACTAGGGGTGTAACTCCAGGAGAAGCAGAAATGGTAAATAAGATGGTTGATGTAACAAACTATATAAATATGTACTTTCTCTTTTTTCTTCTCTCAGCTACTTTAAAATGCATAAGTTTACATAAAGCAATAGTTATATCAATGTTTTATTGGCCTTATAACATATATAGTGTGTACAATAATAATAGTATCAAAGATGTTTACAGTTATATGGAAGTAAACTTTATTTCATGTTTAATTCTATGTAACTAACCATCTTTGCATATTAAAATTGTTTAAATATGAAATAGATTTTTTATAAATTAAATGTTTATTATAAGCCATAGAGCAAACATTAAGAAAATAATTCAAAAAATATAATTTAAAAATTATTATTACTACAAGTGTTAAATATTACATTACTAAATATTCACTTAATGCAAAAGAAAGCTGTAAATGAGAAATATAGAAAATAAGGAGTATAATGTTAGATGTCAATCTAACTATATCAATATTAACATTAAGTGTGAATGGATTAAGGAATTGAATAAAAAGGCTACATTTCAATAAAGGATAAAACAAGTAGGCAGAAGATCAACAAGGAAACAGAAGACTGAGCAACACTACAAATCACATAGACCTAACAAACACATATAGAACATTCTACCCAATAACAGCAGAATACATATTCTTCTCAATTGCCCATGGAACATTCACCAGGATAGACCACACATTGGTATATAAAGCAAGTCTCACTATATTGAAAGGGATTGAAATATTACAAAGTATTTCTCTGACCACAGTGGAATTAAATTAGAAATCAATAACAGAAAATAATTTGAAATATTCTCAAATAAATAGAAATTAAACCACACACATAAAAACACAACAGGTCAAGGAAAAAAATCATAAGGAAAATTATAAAATATCTAGAGATTAATAAAATTAAAATACGAAATCCCCAAACCTATGTGAAGCAGCTAGGGTAGTTATCAATGGGAAATTTATAGTTGTAAATGCCTATGTTAGTAACAACAACAACAAAAAAGCTCTCAAATCAGTACTCTAAACTCATCAAAGACACCAGGAAAATACAAGCCAATTAAGCCCAAAGAAAGATGAAGAAAGGAAATAATAAAATTTAAAATGGAAATACGTCAAATGGAGAATGGGAGAACAGCAGAGAGAATCCATGAAATCAAAAGTTGGTTCTTCAAAAAGATCAATGAAATTGACAAGCCTTTAGTTAGACTAACAAAGAGGAGAGTGAAAACTGAAATTACCAAACTCAGGAGTGAAAGACAGGACACCACTACTAATCCTACAGAATTAAAAAGGACTTTAAAGAAATAATATGAACAACTATACACTAATAATTTAGAAAACTTAGATGAAGTGTTCAATTTTCTAGAAAAACACAAACTACCAAAAGTGGACTCGAGAATAAATAGACAATTAAATAGGCCTATAACAAGCAAAAGATTGAAATCATAATCAAATATTATCCACAATGAAAAGCACAAGCCAAGATGGCTTCACAAATTCTATCAAACACACAAAGAAGAATTAATACCAATCTTTCACAAACTCTTCCAAAAAATAGAATAGGAGGCAATACTTAAAAAGTAATTCTATGAGGCCAGCAATGCACTCATACTAAAGCAGGCAAAGACACCATTAAAAAAAAAAAACAACTACATATCAACTATTTCTTATGAATATAGATGTGAAATTCCTTTAAAAAATACCAGCAAACCGAATCCAGCAACACATATAAAAGATTATACAGTATGATTAAGTGGTATTTATATAAGTGATGTAACTTTGGCTTAACTCAAGAAAATAAATCACTTATTTACATCATTCTATTGTCATATTAATAAATGAATAAAAACACAATAGTTATCTCAGTAGAGGCTGGTAAAGCATTTGCTATAACCTCATAATGTTTTATTATTAAAAAAAAACACTCAAAAAACTGGGAATAGAAAGGAACTTCCTCCTCAACCTGATAAAGGATATTTTCCAAAAAACACTCAAATAACAATATACTTCATGGTGAAACACAGAGCGCTTTAGTTATACTACCATAGATTAACTTTGTGAAAACTATAACTGAAAAAAGACAGTCCCTCAAGCCACATATTATATGATTATGTTCACATGAAAAGTCCAGAAAAAGAAAATCCATAGAGATAGAAAGTAAATTAGTGTTTACCTGGGGATGGGAGAAGGCAAGAGACCCACAGTGACTGCTCAGAGGCAAGGAATTTCTTCTTGGGGTGATGGAAAGGCTCTAAATTAGAGTCTGATGATAAACAAATACCATTGAATTGTACATTTTACATGGGTGAATTTTATGATGCGGAAATTATATCTCAAAAAAGATTTCAGCAAAAAAAAAGCTTAAATTCTGGTGACATGCCTAATTTTATATCCCAATTTTACCACTAACTAGTTTTGTGAACATATTAGGAGTCATCTTGGGTTACGTTGTAGATTATAGAAATATAACTCAACTGGTTTTGCCAAAATCTTGGACTCCTGTATCTGAAAATTCTAGACATAGGTTTTAGGTATTACTACATCCCAGTGTTCTAGATTAAATCATGCAAGCTCTTTTCTATCTTTCTACTTCTCCGTTCTCTCTCTCTCTTTTTTTTTTTTTAATAATTTCATGGCAGGATCTTTCCTTATTATGACAAGGTGGAACAAATAGTTTTATCCATTAGCAATTACACATAAACAGATTTACTTTTCCAATAATTTTAATAAATATCTCAAGTATGATTTTCATTGTCCTTAATTGTTTCATTAATCTATCCTTAAATCATTCACTGTGATTAAAGGAAAGGAATCTGGTGAGTCTTATGTCCTATCTACATTACATATAGTATGAGTAGGAGAGGCATAGTCTCTCAAGAACAACAATTAGGATTTATAACCAAAAAAAAAGTAGAATATACATAGGTGGGCAAAGCCACAGATGTCCATTGCTCTTTGACAAGTGATTTATCCCTCTAATCTTCAGTTT
Source organism: Daubentonia madagascariensis (assembly GCA_023783475.1). NCBI lineage: Eukaryota > Metazoa > Chordata > Mammalia > Primates > Daubentoniidae > Daubentonia > Daubentonia madagascariensis. The sequence goes on along the minus strand of JAKFHU010001684.1, from coordinate 12,199,497 downwards.
TCTCATCTTTACAATGGATTACAACTGTATATCAATATCTTGACCTCATAGAGTTGTGAGGACTGAGTGAGATGATTGAGTTTGATGTTTAATATAGTACCTCCTGCATGGCATTTACTAAAAAATATTAACTAAGATTCTTGTCATATGTTGAAATAAAAAACACATGCAAAGTGTTTAACTTTGACAAACTATTATATATTTTAAAACTAATATTTACTTTTTGTTTTTATTAGCTTTTTTATGACTATTGAGTGACTTGATGTAGGTACATTCCTCTAGAAAATGTTTTACTCTTGGTATGTAACATAGTACATACAATTCAGAATAACATTGTAAGGTTTTGTTTGTCTACGTGGACTTATTGTTAGCATTGGCAACATTGATAAATATATAGAGATCAAAAATAAAAGACACTTCTTTCATATATAAAAATAAGCATAAAAATATTTGATGTATCAGTATGAACTCCATTAAACTGAGATCCTGTCTCAAGCTTTGGTGTCAAGGGATAGAATTCTTTTCTCTGGTGACTGCCTTGAGGACCCAGGCTGGCTGTACTAATCCAAACCCCTTTTGAAGAACTCTGCAAATGACATCAGTGACTCATTCCTCCCTCAGTGGTCCTTCCTAGATTTTAGGAGCCTGCTATGCTCCCCTCTTATCAGTAGAGCAAAAAGAACACTGTCCCTGATCAAGCCATGCCTGTGTGTGTGCTACCATTTCTCACTTCCTTTCTTCTCCAACATGGCATATTTTCTTTCGCATTAACTATATTTCATGGCAAAATTAAACTATAGTGTTATTCTGTATCTTCAGGCAAGTTCTGATAAAATAGCTCCCATTCTTTTTTCAAAAATCTCCTGGTCACAGGTTAGTTCCCCATTTTATGGTCTACTCTACATGGTTTACAGCTTGTGAACTCTGACTGAAGAGGTGCTTTCAGGATTAAACCCCGGTGTCAACTCATTCCATCCTGCATCCTACAGTAGCCATATTCTGGGTCTCATGTTTCATTTTAAATTCATGTGGTGCTGACGCTCACCTTCTCCCTCATCCTCTACTCTTGTTCTTCTGAAGAACATTCTGGGTGTGTGTTTCCAGATAACTTTTTTCTTTGGCTTACTAACTTAGACATCATAAGTTTGGAATTTAATTCATCTAATTTTCCATGGTATACTGCAACAACTTCCTGTACTCTTTGAAGTATGTATTTATTTTTGTTAATTTTAACATTTCCACATCAAATGCTAATCTAGCTTCCAGGGAGTTCATTAATAGTATTCAAGAGGAAAAGCACATGAATGCAATCTTTCCATGTCCATGTTCTTTTCAGATTTTTGTTGTTTAAATCATCAAATTACTAGATTAAAAAAAATTCTCCTTAGTGCACAAGCTAGTTGAATTTATTTCTGTGCTTTGCAACCAAAAGATATCCAGACATTTTCCTGTAATAGATCTAATACACACCAATATGATTATTTTTAAAATTTCAATTGTTTTCTTACTCTTGAGATTTAAAAGAGCCACAAACTAATATGAATTTGCTACTGAGAAACATGTAATTGTCTTTAGATAATAGCCAATTTAACATTTTCCCTAAACCCATTGAATGATTTTCATTGCTTAAGCCTTAGAAAAGCAAAATTTACACATCAATTTTTTCCTAAGGTTATTACAAAGATTTTTTTCGTCCTTAATGTTGCTGTTAGAAATCACAAATTGCTTGCAAAGTAATCTCAGCCCAGATGTTCTGTGCCTGACATGGGAAATGGGACCCTTAAAAGCTCTCCTTCACTACTCTTCTCTTTATTTTCTCTGCTTTTGTAATAATTAGGAAAGCAGCAGCCGCTTCTATCTACTGCCTCACTGTTTCAGAATTATACTGAACATAGATGATAATGCCCTTCCTATTACTTCATTCTGGGACATGCAACTGAGTTGGAAAGAGAGCAAGGAAAATATCTATAAAAACATCTTGCTGATAATTGGATAATTCAAAGGAACTACTAGTGTCCACAACCTGTTAGAAATAATGGTAACTAACAAGAGTTTTCCCTTCCTGATACAGAAAGAGAAAGAGTGAGAGATGTGGATTCTCCAATTAAAAAACAAAATGTGTAGGCATGCTGTGAGGCTGGAAGGGATTTTAATATACAAACAGTGACTGCCTGTGTTTGACATACATGGTGACAGTTTGAAAGGCTTTATATATTCATCACATTTTCATTAAAATTGAGCATGTAAAACTAGACATTCTATTACCAGATCGTAAAACCAATATATCCTTGGTTGTTTCTTGAAACGAGATTTTCACAAATTTTCAACTGTGAGAATGTAACCTTGGGAAAGGTTCTGAGGGGCCAATCAAGAGTTAATACAAAAAAAAAATGCTTAAGGAAAAGATTTTTAAGTTAAAATAAAAAGTTGTTCTGTTTCTCCAAACAACATTTCTCAATAGAAATAAAATTCTTAATTTAACATGAAGCTAGGCAATAATCATTATTCTGAATATCTATAATATTTTAATAATAATTATAGATATTCAGAATAATGATTATTCTGAATATCTATATTCAGAATATACACTGCAACCCCAACCTTCCACTATGGCAGGTACCTCTAGTTGATCAAAGTCTTCTTTATTATCAAGCCAAGATGCTTCTCAGCTCAGAATTCTTGAGCCACTTTTGATCAACATAGCTCAAAATGAGTTAAAACCAATTTAATTGTCTAAACATTTATAGTAATGTCAGTATATATAAGGGATCTAGTTCTTTTTAATCTGCTTTTAGGAGAGAGAGGATTTAAGCCAAAAGTAACAAAAATAAATATCAGAATAAATTTAAAGTAAGTTAGCTTCTGAGGCTATGTCTGTGATTTTGATCTCATCTCCCTGTAGAGGCTTCTTTCTTTTAGAATGAGCTTTTATTCAATCAGTCCTGCTTCACTGCCTCTTTTCTTTCATTCAGTCAACAACATGGTGGTCTCTTATTTAGCAGCGATATTTTTGTAGTCTTTATTAACAAAAGTTGATATTTCAAAAGAGATTTTAGATTATTAACCAATTCTCTTTACAATAAATACTCTTTATTCAGTCAATTCACTTAGTTTGAAGTTTTACTTCAAAATGAAGTGAATGCCACATGAAGGATAAAAGCTAACAAAAAGACACCATGCACTCATTATCTAAGATTGTGCTTTTGACATTTGCTTTGATGCCAAAGGAATTTACTTCCATAGTAACTATAGAAACAGATTGTACTATGGATTAGAGCCATTTCTATTAGTGATTGCTGAGGAATCTATTTGATGTGTTGCAATGAACGCTAATTATACCAACTATTTAGCAACAGATTTCAAATGGAGTGATCCTGTTTGGGCAGTCAGATTTGCATAGTAATGTGAACTCTCCTACACTCCTCAAAGTATTAACTCTTACTGGTTTAATAACAAATATTGAATAGGCATCCATATTGGTTCAGGGACTGAACTAATTACTATATAGCATTAACAGATATAATTGTCAATAGAGTTATGAAAGCTGGAAAAGACCTAGAATCTGGGTCAGTAAAACAGAATTTTGGGAATCGCAAGTAACCAAGCCAGAAATCACACAACTTTGAATTCTAAAATAAGTCCAAGGGGAACTAGAGAGGCTTATGAGGAAACTGATAAGCACTATCAGATGATTGAAGAGAATCATGAAGGGGTCACTATGCCAAATACCAACGTAGATATTTTAAAATCTCTTTATTCAGACAACATATAAAGTTACTTCTAAAATTATAAAACTTTACTATAAGGCAAACATTCTCTGGGTGGTGGTACCCTAGAGTTTTTAAATCTTGAGATCTTTACAATTATTTGACAGTCAGCTCATGACAATATTTGATACAAAATAGGTAACTGGTGTAAGAGAAGGAGTATTGGATGTAGAATAGGAACCTGGCATGGGAAGAAAGAACTAGAGACATTGAAATAGGAGAGCAAAGTGAAATGATGAATTTTACCTAAATATTTAATGCTAAATACAGCACATGGATAACACTGCAACCCCAACCTTCCACTATGGCAGGTACCTCTAGTTGATCAAAGTGTTCTTTATTATCAAGCCAAGATGCTTCTTAGCTCAGAATTCTTGAGCCACTTTTGATCAACATAACTCAAAATGAGTTGAAACCAATTTAATTGTCTGAACATTCCCCAGATAAGAAACAGAAAAAAAAAGCTGACTTAAATCAATAGTACAGTATTACCAAGGATTATCAAACCAGAAGTAGGACTGAATAGCACAGAACTACCAAAATAATTAAAGAGGGTTTTTTTTAATGCCAAGCATTGTGTTTGGAAGCAATGAATGCACAGATATGCACAGATATCCTGGGGTTTAAATAACAGAGGTTCAATTATTTCTACTTTTATGAATAATGCATGCTAGAAGTTCCCCCTTGTCCTGGACCCTAAGATTTTAAAAAGATTTGGTGTACTGTCACCCACTGTTCTGCAAATTAACATTAGGCAAACATCAAAAAGATTTATTATGAACAACTGAATAGAGATCAAACTGTACTCCCCAACAAGATACAAACTATATGTATCATAATTTGAGCATTATTTATTATCATTTGTAAAATCAAAGCCTCATACTTAACAATCCATAAATATCTCTACGTCTTTGCAGATGCTGATTGTTCTGTCTATAAAGGTCTAATCCAGCTTCCACCATCTTCACATGTCTTATTCCTTCAGGCTTCAGATAAGTGTTACTCCCCCCACAAAATTTTTTACTATTCCTCCAAGTAGGATTGTCTGGGATCCCCTGGAATCCTATAAATGTTGCTTCTATAGCATTTTCCATACATGCTTCCATGGTTGAATTACTTGTGTTTCTAACACATTTGACCATGAGATCATTAAGCATATAATGTATTTCTACTGAACACCTTTAATTTACAGCCAGTAATTTCTCTAATTATAACAAATAGAGGGGAGATGTGGCAAGGAATGAGAACAGACAGATAGGAAGGGGTAGGTAACAAAGCTAAAAGACATCTCAGATATAATACGCACACAGCAGAACACTCAACTCCACAGCCCTGGGCAATACTGCAGTTCCCTCTAATTTGCTTCCTCCTGAAATGGCGCTAATTTTCTTTCCATTGTGTAGGTCTAGAACTTTGTAATAGAGAGTCTGACTCCATTTCTGATGTTTAATTGATGACAGTTTTTAAGATACTCCTCCATTTTCCCTTTGTGTCCCAACTCTGGGCAAGCTACTAAACCCCTGGTGCTCTTCCTTTGACACAGGTGGGAGATCCGTACCATGACTAGGAGCACTCACCCCAGCTCCACACCTCACTACAATACAGCCCTGAGCTGGGTTCCTTTCCTGCTTTCTCAAGTTATTTTAGGCTTACTTGAGAGGACTACTCTTCTCTCTTCAGAGAATTCCATTCATGTAAATAAGGAAGCTTTTCATAACCTCTTAGTGTGTCTGGCATCATCAGTCTAGACATCCAAACTAAATTGGGTGGGGGGGGTCTTTCACGCTTTGATAGTTTACTACAATAATTTTGCAAATCGTTCTTAATTTATTTTTTCCTCATATACCTTATAAAATCCCCCACCTACACCTATCAATTCTACCTTCAAATTCATATCCCAATTCTTTCTTCTTTTCAACTCTCACTAGTCTAAGCCGTCATCGTAATTCCTGGGCCATTTATCACAATCCTCCCATTCTGTCTTCTCAAGAGTTTATTCTCCACACAACCACCAAGCAATACTTTTAGAAGATAAGTGAGAGCCTACTGCCCCAATGCTAAATACCATCTATTGGCCTTTCAACACATTTAGAATAAAATTCTAATAATTTAACACCAACATGAGCTAAGCCATGCCCACTTCTCTGACCTCATCTTCTACTTTCCACCCCTACACCCTCCCCTTAACCTACTTAACCTGTTTCAGCCACACTGGTCTCACTACATCTCAATGCACCAAATTTATTACCCCTCAGGACTTTTACATTTGCTTAATACAGAGGCTTCCCCAAGCACCTGTATTAGTCAGGGTTCTCCAGAGGAACAGAGCCAATAGAGGAGGGGAGAGAGAGAGAGAGAGAGAGAGAGAGAGAGAGATTATAAAGAGTTAGCTCACACAATTATGGAGGTTTAGAAATATTATGATCTGCTGCCTGCAAACTGGGCAACCTGTAATGCTAGTAGTGTAGTTCCCATTTGAGTCTGCAGAGCTGAGAACCAGGAATTACTGTGGTGTAAGTCCCAGTCCAAGGATGGGAGAAGACAGATATCTCAGCTCAAGCAGTCAGACAGAAAGAGCAAATTCTCCCTTCCTCGGTCTTTCAGTTCTATTCAGGCTCTCGATGGATTGGATGATGACTCACATTGGTGAGAACATTCTGCTTTACTCAATCTACCAATTCAAATGCTAATCTCATCCAGAAACACATCACAATCAGACCCAGAAATAATGTTTAACCAAATATCTAGGCACCTCATGACAAGTCAAGCTGACACATAAATTTAACCACCATATCAGCCCTGACTAAACTATTCACCATCAGTTTCCATTACAATTCATTCCTTTATCCTGAGTTGTTATCTTTACTCTTATTACTGCATTTGATTGCATTTTTTTTTTATTTTGTTGAATGTATCTCCCAGGAAAATATATAATCCTGGGAACACATGTTTTTGTCACTCTTCATCACTGGAATATACCTGGTAAACTGAATAATATCTAGCTCATAGTAGATACTCAATGAAATATTTGTTGGTGAAATGAATAAACAAATAATCACTGTATCTCCAAATCACCCGTGTGTATCTCTTTCACATACATGCACACACACCCACACACATACACAGAGCAAACTAAATGCATGTCATGAGATTGAGTAAATGAGAAAATAACCTGAATTAAATCTGAAAATGTAAAAAAAGTCCAGCCAGCAAGCTGGAGCCCCACATCTCACTACAGTAAAATCAAGGGCTAGTATATGGATGCTCAGTTGAGTTCTATCAATTTCAGAGAAGTCTACTGTCTTTGTCCATTTTGTGCTGCTATATCAGAATGCCCAAGACTGGGTAATTAAGAAAAAGCAGAATTTATTGGCTCATGGTTCTGGAGGCTATGTCCAAGATTGAAAGTTCAGCACCTGGTGAAGGTCTTCTTGCTCTGTCATCACATGGCAGAATGGCAAAGAGAGAGCAAGAGAGAGCAAGAGATTGAATTTGCAGCCTCAAGCTCTTTTAGGATCAGCATTAATCTATTCATGAGGGTGGAGCCCTCATGACCTAAATACCTCCCATTAGGCCCCACCACACAACACTGTTGCATTGGGGATTGTTTCCAACATTTGCTTTCTGTGGCACATATTATAACCATAGCATCTACCTATGGAATTGAGGATCAGCAATTTTCAGATCCTCAATTCCATAGGTCGATGCTATGATTTGAATATATGCCAAAAAAGCAAATGTTTGTTCATGCTCCTTGGAAGATCTGATAAAATGAGATTAGAGAAGAAGAATATGGGTGGATCTACAGTAATGGGCAAAAGATGTACATTTTTGTGTCTCCTGCCAAAGCCTACCAAAGATCATTCACTGCAGAGGAAGCACTTAACAATGAGCCAGGTAGACTACTAGGTCTTCACTTTAAAGAAATTATTATTACTTCTCGCTCTTTCCATTGCTTGTGTTACAGTTCCTTTAAAAACCAAACCATGTTCATGGATTGGCAGAATCAACATTGTTAAAATGTCTATACTACCCAAAGTGATCTACAGATTCAGTGCAATCCCTATAAAAATACCAACATCATTTCTCGCAGATCTAGAAAAAATAATTCTATGCTTCATATGAAACCAGAAAATACCCTGTGTAGCTAAAGCAACCTTAAGCAAAAAGTACAAATTGGGAGGCATCAATTTACTAGACTTCAGGCTATACTACAAGGCTATAGCAACCAAAACAGCATGGTACTGGCACAAGAACAGAGACATAGACCAATGGAACAGGACTGAGAACCCAGATATAAAACCATCTTCATACAGCCATCTGATCTTTTACAAAGTAGAAAAAAACATACACTGGGGAAAAGAATCCCTATTCAATAAATGGTGCTGGGATAATTGGATAGCCACATGTAGAAGACTGAAACTAGATCCACACCTCTCATCACTCACAAAAATCAACTCACACTGGATAACAGACTTAAACCTAAGGCATGAAACCATAAGAATTCTAGAAGAAAACATTGGAAAAACTCTTATAGACATTGGTCTAGGCAAAGAATTCATGAGGAAGACCCCCAAAGCAATAACAACAACAAAAATAAATAAATAAATGGGACTTAATCAAATTAAAATGCTTCTGCATAGCCAAATTCACTCTGTCACTAGAGTGAATAGAGAACCTATAGAATGGGAGAAAATATTTCCATGCTATACCTCTGACAAAGAGCTGATAACTAGAATCTATATAGAACTCAAAAAAATCAGCAAGAATAATTCAAACAACCCCATTAAAAAGTGGGCAAAGGACACGAACAGAAACTTTTCAAAATAACATAGACTAATGGCCAGCAAATATATGAACAAATCCTCAATATCTCTAATAATCAGGGGAATGCAAATCAAAACCACAATGAGGTATCACTTAACTCCATTAAAATGGCATTTATCAAAAATTCCCAAAACAACAAATGTTGGCATGGATGCAGAGAGATAGGAACACTCATACACCACTGGTGGGACTGCAAACTAGTACAACCTCTATGGAAAGTAATATGGAGATACCTCAAGGAACTAAAAGTAGAACCATCATTTGATCCAGCAATCCCACTATTGGGCATCTACCCAAAGGAAAAAAAGACATTTTATAAAAGAGACATCTGCACTTGAATGTTTATAGCAGCACAATTCACAATTGCAAAGATGTGGAAACAACCCAGGTGCCCATCAATACATGAGTGGATTAATAAGATGTGGTATATATATACCATGGAGTGCTACTCAGCCACAAAAAACAATGGTGAACTAACACCTCTTGTATTATCCTGGATGGAGCTGGAACCCATCCTTATAAGTGAAATATCACAAGAATGGAAAAACAAGCACCATATATACTCATCATCAAATTGGTACTAGCTGATCAACACATGTGCACGTATGGAAGTAACATTCATCGGATGTCAGGCATGTGGGAGAGTGGAGGAGGGTATGGGTATATTCACACCTAATGAGTGTGGTGTGCATTGTCTGGGGGAGGGGCATGCTTGTAGCTCTGACTCAGGTGGTGTAAAGGCAATTTATGTAACCTCAACATTTGTACCCCTGTATATATTGAAATAAAAATAAATAAATTAATTTTTTAAAAAAGAATATAAATTTTACAAGGGATAAAGTTTATGAATTGGTTCAACAGCTTGGGCTCCCCCTAAGCAAAGTTAATTTCATTACTGATGCTGTTGAATGTCCAATCTGTCATCAGCAGAGATCAATGGATGTGGCACTTGCCCTTGATATTAAATAAGCAAATACAAAATACATAGTAATATGGTAGGTGGGGACTAGTGTTACAAAGTAAAATAAGACAGTATGAGGATAGAGAGGTAGATGTCTTTTTATATAGGGTGAATAAAGGTAGATTTTCAGATAAGAGGAGATAGAAACAGAAACCTAAAAGGAAAAAAAGGATCTAGGAATATGGATTATCTGGGGAAAGAATATTTCAGGAAGTTGGAAATTCAAGTTCAGATTTCCTGGGGCAGAAGTAGGTTCATTGTGATGGAATAATGGCCAGGAGGCCAGTGTGGCTGGAGTGTCTGAATGAGGAGGAAAACATTACCATATGAGATCCAAAACATAGTGGGAGGGATGATTGTTCTAAGCTTATGAGTGGTATTACAAGGGAAATGGGAAGTCATTGGGGCGTTTGAGAAGAGGAATCCTATGACCTAACTGAAAATTTAAAAATATATCTCTGGGAGGAGGATCTCCTCCATAGAATCATATTAATAACTCATGTAGAAAGCTGCTTTAATAGTCCCAGAGAAAGATGATCATGACTTAGACCAGGTTAGTACAGGGAAAGATGGTGAAGAGAAGTAGTAGAGTTTTGGATATATGTTTGCACACACACACACACACACACATTCATGCACACATTTGTAAAGGTGTTGATTAAATTAGAAGGGAGATTAGGAAAGATGGGCTCACAAGTCTCTTTTAACTCTCAAATTTCTTGCTTGTGTCAAAGACATTAATCAGAGAAATATGCTTTGTTTCTCCATATATTTAATTAGTAACCCCTTAACTCAGATTAAGTACACATATACATAAACATAACTGGTTTACGTAAGTATAAAAATATGTTAAAAATATGTATTTCCTGATTAGACTCATAATTCATTTTCCTTCCATCTTTTAATTATATGTAAATATGTGGGTAAGCATGATTTATGACTTGGATGATTTTTTCACATGTCTCAGAGATTCCATAAAATCTCTCTCGCAGCTTTCAATTAAGAATGTATGCTCTCTGTTTGTATTTAACGCTTGTGTATTTTTATTGATTTTGGTTTTCTCTTTATCTTGCCAGTCTTTTCATGTTACTTCACAAGAAATTATGGGAAAGGATGAGACTGTTTAAGCCTTACAAGTTACTGTTTTAGAGATAGAGGTAATCTCACTGTGACTTTTGGTAGAGATTGCTTTTATGTCATGATTTCAACTGATGCACTTTCAGAAAACCTGCAACCTGGATACATCATGATGATGTGTGAGATGCCACATCATGAATCACAGTTGAGATGTGATTCATTTCCACATAGACACATTGTCTTCAACTTTATAATAAAGGTTATTGAAAAATGCATTTGTTAAAAAGATCAACTTTCTTCCCTCAACAATTTTTTTTCCTTTGATGCTAACATTTACAGCCCTTTGCACTGGCTTTCTATTAGTATTTTAAATTTACACTTGAAATGTTTTGCCTAACGTTAAGAGCCCCTACACCAAGGACACTAACTACCATTTACTTTAGGGAGTTCATGATGAACTCTTAACGTCCTGGATCTTGTTTTCTTCTCCTGAGAGCTACAAATCCCTCTAGAGACTTCTGCCATCCCACACTCTTCCTTGTGTTTTATGCTAGTCCTCCTCTGCAGTTGTCACACATATTTTCTATCTTTTTATGGTTTAGCAGATGGAGAAATTAAAAAGTAATGAATTCATAGAGTTTAACTTATCATGATATTGAAGTTTCACTTAAATGATCCTTTCACCAAAATACAATATACTTTATTGACACAATGGTTGTGTGGTTAAAACAGAAGAAGAGGCCAATCCACAATTCTATATGTACTACCTCCAGATATCCAAATAGCATTTTTGAGTCATTTAACCTATTTTTTTCTCTTTATTAATTTGAATTGGTTTATATATGTATTTATAATTAGGTGATATGTTAGGTTGATGCTTACACTATTCACACAGACACAGAGGGTATATGTGTAGGATTGCATGTAGCATTGAGGGAAAAGACTTAACTTCTATTAGTGAATCAGTTGCTCTGGTTACCTATTTGTCACTTCTTTTTTAAAAAAAGGAGTTTTGGATTAGGAAAAAAAACAATAGAAGAATACAAACTTAATGTTCAATTAACAAATGATAAAAACAAAGCCCAGGGAGATGATATGACCTATGCAAGGATAGATGGCTAATTATTGGGAGAGCAGGGACTAGAACCCAGATCACTTGACATTCAATTAAGCATCTTTCATCTGCAATACCACAGTTACTAATTGATTAGGATGTTCAAAGACTAGCAAAATAATGATTTGTCTCTGATAAAAACCATAAAATTTATAGGAACAATCAATATATGAAAACATCCACAATTTACTATTAGGAAAAATATGTAGCATACAGCATACTTGTAAGTGTTTGAACTATGAACAAAACTTGTCCTCTTAATATTAACCTCAAATCCAAATTAGTAAATCGTATGTAATTATATTTCGGCATTTAAATAGGATTTACTTGAGAGACATCACATTATTTTTATATAGAAGCTGATAAAATGTCTAAAGTCAATATCCTCCTCCAGGCTAACATTGCATCTGCTAGGCAAACTTCAAGTCTTTGCTCCAACTTCAGAGGAGAGGAATGTGAATTATTGCCCAAATGGATAATGATTATTCACTACAACACTCTATCCCCTTAGAAAAAGGTGTTTCTCTGGATAAGACATAAATATTAATAAAGGCTTTTGTTCAGAAATCAGTGCTATGTGATCAGAGGACTATGAAGAAGCCAGACGTCTGTAGTGGAGATGTCCTAAGGGGAAACAGAAATACCTGGGTTATGATAGATCACCCTAGCAATCATGAAGGGAGATAACAAATCTCAGGAATCAAGTGAGCTTCAGTTACAAAGGACAGAAATACTTCTGAGGACAAGGGAAAAAGCAGAACCATTTGCTTTGGAAGTGCCATAGAATTGACACATAAAATTAAAGGAATACTCCAAACACACATTTTGTGTAAGAACAAAAAAAGGGGGGAAGAGAGAAAAATACGTATGTTGAAAACCATTCAGAACTTACACAAAGCAAAGACTCTCTTGCAGCCATAGGAATCCCATACATGTGGCTGTCTTTTTATTTTTAATTTAAAGGAGGCACTTATTTCAGAAATTTTTGTTATGATTGAAAGATAATACAAAGTCCAGAAATAAGGATCATCAGACTTTATGTGAATACATCATCTTTTTATTCCATAACTCCTGAGGAATTGTTCATATGTTGCCTTGGGAAATATGTTAGCCTTGTACCTCACTCCTGTATTCTTAAATGGGCCTAATATTTGAAATAAATGTGCTGCTTAATTTCTGCATAACATATTAGGTGACTTTAAATATCAAAAACAACTTTAAAAATTCTAGGCCATTTTATTACCTTCTTTTTAAATCTGAAAGAGGGGCAGATATTAAATTGTTTTTCAGATGCATTATGTCCTACAATAGTTGGATAATCCATGGTTTGGTTTAAACATTTCAAGTATACTTGCATGCACTGTGTTTCCTTAATTAAATGGCCAGTCTGAAAAGTTTAATATCAAAAATAATTAAAATTATTAAAATATGTGTTAAATGTACTCAAACTATTTAGCAAACATATCCAACATGTAGACGATGACCTAAAGAGAAAACAGAATTCATAATGGTAACATAGCAACATAAGAGTAAGTATGACGCACTAGCTTAGGATCTGCATTAGATTGCTCTAACCCTACATCCATACCCTGGTTTTCCTCATGTATTATATATAAATTATCAATGTAAGGTCACTTGGATTGTAATTTGATATGGATGAATTTTCTAGCTACCATAAAACTATTGAAAAAACTCCTAAGATGTTTTCCATTCAAATATTTAGGATTTTCTTTTTCTAAAATGTTTTGCTTTGATTTAAAAAACTTTAAAAAATAACATATGAGTTGTTAGAATTGTTTATTAACAATGTTAGACCTCTAGTAAGAGTGCTTTGAATGCTATTTTAAAAATAAAACTTTAGGGAAACACTCATTTCTTAGCAAAGTATCTCCATTAACCTTAAGCCATTAATTAGTAACCAGTTAGATTTCTGGTAGGAAAAGGAGAGTTTTTTGAAAATAACTGCTCAGTTATGTCCTTGTGACCAGAAAAGAGGAGATTCCGTAGCTGTAATCATTGTCTAGAGGGCTGGAATACTTCACAGTTTCCAAGTCACAGCAGCAAGATAGTAAAAACTAAGTTCCAATAATATTAATAAGAAATATTCCTCTTGCTCAAGACCTTCGGCTAAGTTTTAACTTTAGCCTGGTCTCAAATGCTTCCCATAGAATTCTGGGGTTTTTCAGGGCACATTGCACCTGTGCTCAATGGAGGACTCCTACTGGAATACAGGTAGCATACTAACTACCTCCACCCCTCCCTACGTGTCCCTGGCACATTCAGTTAATCCTGTCTTTTGGGCTTTTTGAGAGCACCTGCCAAACTCTGAGATTGACAATGCTTAATGTGGAGGGTGCACGTCCCTGCCTTGAGGCATTGTTTCAACTTGCTGCCAAAGCAGATGGCAATGCCTTCCATTGCTATAGAAGCTTCTGGCACTAATACCATGGCTGCTTTGTGCTCTCAATGTCCCATGGAAATGTTTGAGCTTTTACTCACTTGTTAATTACAGGCCTTATTACTCTTCCAAAGGACTAAATTTTAGCTTTATGATATTTGTGTATTAGTTGCACAATTTATTGATCTCCACTCATATTTTATTATTTTCTCCTTTATTTTTTCGGTTTAATTTCCTCTTCCTTTTCCAGATTCTTAAGGTCAAATATTAGATCTTTATTTCTAGTATGAGCATTTTAACTTATAAGACTTAAAGTTAAAATTTACATTTTTTGTAAACACCATCTGTGTATACATCCACACACGTTTTGCTATGCTGTTTCATTATTATTCAATTTTAATTATTTTATAATGTCCTTTGTTGTGTTTTATTTGTTCCATAACTTATTTAGAATTGTTTAGCCTTATTCTCACATAATTGAGATACATATTTGGGTATCTTTTTGCACTGACTTCTAATTTAATTCAGTTATGGTCAGAGAATACACTCTGTATAATTTAAATCCTTTGAAATATATTCCAACTTACCTCATATTAGCAACTTATTTATTTTCCATGTGTATTAGGAATAAAAAGAATATTGTGCATTGGTTAGGTATTATATGTGTCAATTAAGTCAAGCTGGTGGATAATGTCAGAATTTCTGTATTCTTCTTAAATTTTGACTTCTTATTTTAACTAGTATGAGAAGTGTTTAAATATTAAATTTGCCTTGTTTTGGGGTATTTTTCTTTTTAGTTTTGTCAATTTGTTTAATGGACTTTGAAGCTATATTATAAATGAATATAAACGTTAAGGATTATTATATTTTTTGATGAATTGATCCTCCTTTCATTGTTTTTCTTTTTCTCTGATAATACTCCTTGTCTTGTAATCTACTTTATCTGGTATTTAAATAAAAGCGTTCATATTAATAGTGTTTGCATGGGATATTTTTCATCCTTTTCATTTTATCCTACCTGTTGCTTTATATTTACAGTCCTTCTCTTGTCATAAGCACATAGATTGACCATACAACGGTTGCCATGCAATAGTAAACCATAGATTTACCCAACCATGCAATCTGTGCTTTCATTTGAAATGTTTAATCAATTTGCACTTTATGTTATTATTAACATAGGTTTAAGTCAACCATCTTAAATATTTGTTATTTGGGTTTTGTGCTCTTATTCCATCTTTCCTGCATTATTCTGGATTAATCAAGCATTTTTGGTATTTCCTTTTATATTATCTATCATATTTGGGCTATAAATCAATGCTCTATATATTTAATGCTTGCTTTAGGGATTATACCATATATTTTTAAATTACTCAGTGTATTCTGAAATAATATTATGAAATTTCAGGATTAAAGAAACCTACAAAAGTATACACCTACCTAAATTCTTCCCCTACTTAGAGCTAATATATATTTTTTTATTTCAAAATATTATGGGAGTACAAATGTTTTTGGCTACATGGATTGCTTTTGTCATGCTTGAGTCAGACTATAAGTGTGCCCATCACCTAGATAGTGTTCATTGTGCCTATTAGGTAGGTTTTCGCCCATCCCCCCCTCCTTGCTGCCTGATTTCCACTGAGTTTTACTTCCCTCTATGCACATGTGTGCTCATCAGTTAGTTCCAATTTAATAGCAAGTACATATGGCATTTATTTTTCCATTCTTTAGATACTTCACTTAGGATAATGGTCTCCAGTTCCATCCAAATTGTTGCAAAAGGCATTAATTCATCCTTTCTTATGGCTGAGTAGTATTCCATGGTATACATATACCACGTTTGTTAATCCACTCATGAATTGATGGGAACATATTTTGATTTCACATCTTTGCAATTGTGAATTGTGCTGCAATGAACATTTGAGTGCAGGTGTCTTTTTGATAAAATGACTTCTTTTCCTTTGGGTAAATACCCAGTAGGGAATACTGGATCAAATGGTAGATCTACTTTTTAGTTCTTTGAGGAATCTCCATACTTGTTTCTGTAGAGGTTGTACTAATTTGTAGTCCCACCAGCAGCGTATAAGCATTCCTTTCTCTCTGCATCCATGCCACCATCTTTTTTTTGGGGGACTTTTTAAAAGCTATTCTAACTGGAGTAATGTAATATCTCATTGTGGTTTTAATTTGCATTTCTCTGATGGTTAGTAACATTGAACATTTTTTCATATGTTTATTGGCCATTTGTCATCTTCTTTTGAAAAGTTTCTGTTCATGTCTTTTACTCACTTTTTAATGGTGTTGTTGTTTTTTCCTTGCTGATGCTTGAGTTCTTTGTAGATTCGTGTTATTAGCCCTTTATTGGATGTATAGTTTGCAAACATTTTCTCCCATTCAGTAGGTTGTCTATTTGCCTGTTGATTATTTCCTTAGCTGTGCAGAAAGCTTTTTAATTTAATCAAGTCCCATTTATTTATTGTTGTAGTTGCTGTAATTGCCACCGGGGTCTTAGTCATAAATTTTTTGCCTAGGCCGATATCTAGAAGAGTTCTTCCTACATTTTCTTCTAGAATTCTTATGGTTTCAGGCCTTACATTTAAGCCTTTTACTATCTTGAATTAATTTTTGTAACTGGTGAGAGATATGGATTCTTCTTCTGCATGTCTTTATCCAATTTTTGTCTATCCAATATTGTTGTCTGCTTTGTTAAAGACCATTTGGCTGTATGTGGATGGTTTTATATCTGGTTTCTCTATTCTGTTCCATTGGTCTATGGCTCCATTTTCGTGCCAATACCATGCTGTTTTGGTTACTATAGCTTTGTAGTATAGTTTGAAGTCTGATAATATGATGCCTCCAGATTTGTTCTTGTTCTTAAGATTGCTTTGGCTATTTGGGCTCTCTTCTGGTTCCAAATGAAATGTAATATTATTTTTTCTAGATCTGTGAAATATGCTGTTGGTATTTTGATGGGGATTGCATTGAATCTGTAAATCACTTTGGGTAGTAGAGACATTTTAACAATGTTGATTCTACTGATCCATGAGCGTGATATGTTTCTCCATTTGTTTGTGTCATGTCCGATTTCTTTCCTCAGTGTTTAGTAGTTCTCTTTATAGAGATCTTTCACCTCCTTGTTTAAGTACTATTATCACATATTTTACATTTACATACATTTTAAAACACAAATTACATGTTATAATTTAAGTATTAAATAGGCCACTTTTTTAAAAAGTAGAAAAATACTCATATTTTTCATATTTTTACCATTTTTGAAACTTTTCATTCCTTCCTGTAGACTTGATTTACAAACTGCTACCATTTTCCTTCAGTATGAAGAATTTTCTTTTGCATTTCTTGGAATGTGAGCATCCTAGTACAAATTATCACAACTCTATCTCAAATAAAACTGTCTTTATTTCATCTGTATTTATAAAAAAAATTCTTAAACAAAACAGAAATCTGTGTTGGCCATTTTGCTCCTTAGAACTTTAAAGATGTCATTCCATTGTCTTCTGATAGGCAAGCTTTCTGAGAAGATGGCATATGACTCTTTTTGTCCTGTATATATTATGCATTTTTATTCTCCCTTCTGTTAAAAGATGTGTTTCATCTTTTTTCCTCCCAGCATTTTCAATATGATGAGCTTCTGTATGGTTTTCTAGGTATTGCTCATGCTTGGGGTGTGCTGAGATTTCTGGATATCTGTGAGTTAGTTTCCTTCAAATTTGAAATATTTTGGGCATATTTCTACATATACACTACATACTATGACCCGTTCTTTTAGAATTCCAGTTTCATGATGATTAAACACGATATTATAGGTATTATCCCACAGGTCATTAAAGCTTTAAGTTTTTGGTTGTTTTTCTTTTTCTTTTTTTTCATCTTTCTTTTCTCTCTGATTCATTGGTTGTGTAATTTGTGTTGACGTGACTTTAATTTTACTGATCTTTTCTTCTGTAGTGCCCACTGTGTTAATTCTTAACACAATAAATATTATAGTTTTACTAATCTAATTTCCATTTTGTCCTTTTACTTAATGTCTTTATCTGTTAATTCTGTTATAATATGATCTGTACATATGCTTTTATTAAGTATTTTCTATTGATTATGGTTTCTAGGAATTTATCCATTTCTTCTAAGTTTTCCAATTTATTGGCATATAGTTGCACACAGTAGACTCTAATGATCCTTTGGATTTCTGCAATGTCACTTGTAATGTCTCCTTGTTCATCTCTGATTCTATTTATTTGGTTCTCCTCTCTTTTGTTCATATTTAGTTTGGGTAAAGTTGTGCCGATTTTGTTTATCTTTTCAAAAAACCAACTTTTTGTTTCATTGATCTTTTTTGTATTTTTTTTTAGTTTCAATTTCATTTATTTCTGCTCTGATCTTTATTATTTCTTTTCTTATACTAATTTTGGGTTTGGTTTGCTGTTCTTTTTCTAGTTCTTTGAGATGTATCATTCAACTGTTTATTTGAAGATTTTCTACTTTTTTAATGTAGGCACTTATTACTATAAACTTTCCTCTTAATACTGCTTTTACTATATCCCATAGGTCTTGATAAGTTGTGTTTTCATTTTCATTTGTTTCAATAATTATTTAAAATTTTCTTCTTAACCTCTTCATTGACCTACTGGTCATTCAGGAGATATTGTTTAATATCCATGTGTTTATATAGTTTCCAATGTTCATCTTGTTTTTGATTTCTAGTTTTATTCCATTGTGGTTAGACTAAATGCTTGGTGCGCTTTCTATTTTTTTGAATTTTTTGAGACTTGTTTTGTGGTCTAACATATGGTCTATCCTTGAGAATGATCTATGAGCTGAGGGGCAAAAACATGTATTCTGCAGCTGTTGGATGAAATGTTCTATAAATATCTATTAGGTCCATTTGGTCTATAGTGCAGATCAAGTCCAATGTTTCTTTGTTGATTTTCTGTCTGGATGTTCTGTCCAATGCTGAAAATGGAGTGTTGAGTTCTCCAGTGATTATTGTATTGGGGTCTATCTCTTTCTATATCTCTGATAATATTTGCTTTATATATCTGGGTACTTCAGTGTTGGGTGCATATATATTTAGAATTGTTATATCCTTTTGCTAAAATGACCCTTTTATCACTATCTAATGACTTTCTTAGATCTTTTTACAGTTTTCGCATTTAAATCTATTTTATTTGACAGTAGTATATCTACATCTGCTCTTTTTTGGTTTCCATTTGCATAGAATATCTTTTTCCATCCCTTTATTTTCAGTCTATATGTGTCTTTATAGGTGACATGGGTTTCCTGCAGACAGCATATATTTGACTTTTTTTTTTTTTAATCCACTCAGCCACTCTCTATCTTTTGATTGGGAGTTTAGTCCATCTACATTCAATGTTATTATTGATAAGTAAGGACTTACCACTGCCATGTTTTCATGTGATTTCTGGTTCTTTTTTGGTCCTCTCTTTTTTTTTTTTTTACTTCCTTCTTGTCTTCCTTTGTTAAAAGTGATTTCTTGGGTCGTGTGTTTTAATTTCCTGCTATTTACTTTTTGTATATCTGTTATAGGTTTTTTGATTTGAGGTTACCATGAGGCTTGCAACAAACATTTTATAGCCAATTAGTTTAAACATATGACAACTCTGCTTACAAACAAACAAACAAATAAACAAGCAAAGGTAAATCTAATAGAAATTCTAGTCTTTAACTCCATCAACCCTCCCACTTTTAAAATTTTTGTTGTTTCCATCCATATCTTTTTATACTATCTTTCAAAAAATTGCTGTAGTTATTTTTGATACATTTTTCTCTTAATCTTCCTACTCAAAAAATAAGTGGTTTATACACTGCAATTATAGCAATAGAGTGTTCTGTATTTGTGTACTTACTGTTACCAATAAATTGTATACTTTCAGATGATTTCTTATTATTCATTAATGTCCTTTTCTTTCAGATTAAAGAACTCCTTTTAGCATTTCAGGTCTGGTGTTGATGAAATCCCCCAGCTTTTGCTTGTCTGGGAAAGTTTTCATTTCTCCGTTATGTTTGAAGGACATTTTTACAGGATATAATATTCAGGGGTTAAAGTTTTTCCCTTCAGCACTTTGAATATGTCATGCCACTCTTGCCTGGCCTGTAAGGTTTCCAGTGTGAAGTCTGCTTCCAGTCATATTAGAGCTCCTTTTTATGTTATTTTTTTCTTTTTTCTTGCTTCCCTTAGAACCTTTTTTTAATCCAGAACCTTTGGGAGCTTGATTATTAAATGCCTTGACGTAGTCTTATTTGGGTTAAATCTGCTTGGTGTTCTATGATCTTCTTGTACCTGAATATTGATATCTTTCTCTAGGTTTAGAAAATTCTCTGTTATTATTCCTTTGAATAAATTTTCTACCCCAATCTCTCTCTCTAACTCCTCTTTAAACCAATCACTCTTATATTTGCTCTTATGCACCAATTTTCTTGATCTTATACGCATGCTTCATTCTTATTTATACTTTTTTCCCTTCTAACTGTATATTTTCAAACAGACTGTCTTCAAGCTCTCTAATTCTTTTTGATGCTTGCTTAAATTCTGCTGTTGAGAGACTCTGATGTATTGCTCAGTTTGTCGATTAAATTCCTAAGCTCTAGAATTTCTGCTCAATTTTCTTTTTTATTATTTCAATCTCTTTGTTAAATTTCTCTGATAGGCTTCTGAATTACTTCTCTGTGTTTTCTTGATCTCCTCTGTGTTTCATTGAGCTTCTTCAGGGCAGCTATTTTGAATTCTTTGTCTGAAAGATCACCTATCTCTATCCCTCCAGGATTGGTCATTGGTACCTTATTTACTTTGGTGAGGTCATGTCTTCCTAGATGTTCTTGATACTTGTGGATGTTCACTGATGTCATTATTTTAATCTCATAGTCTGGGCTTGTTTGTACCTGTCTTTCTGGAGAAGACTTTCCAGATATTGAAAGGGAATTGAGTGTTGTGATCTAAGTCTTTGGTCACTGCAGCTGTATGAGCACTGGGGGTGACCCAAGCCCAGTAATGTTGTGACACCTACAGACTCCTCATGGTACTGCCTCCAGGGACTTGGGTAAGATATGGGAGGGTTCCCTGGATTACCAGGCAAAATCTTTCACACTCTCCCCTCACTCTCTGTGCTGGGCTGCTGGAGTTGGGGACAAGTGATGTGGGCACTCCCTCCTGGCCATCAGTGCCAGGTCACATCTGAAACCCACCTAGTTTCACCCAAAGCCAGTGGTTACTATTGCCTGGACACCTCTGATGTTTATTCAAAGCCCAAGGGCTCTTTACTCAGAGGTGTTGACTTCTGCCAGGGCTGGGTACTTCCTGTCAAGGTGGCATGTTCCCTTCTGACCCAGGGTGGGTGCAGAAATGCCATCTAGGAACTAAGGCCTAGGCTTAGGGGCTTCAGGAGTCTGCTTTGTACTTTATTTTACTATATCTGAGCTGGTACCCAAGTTGCAAAACAAAGTCTTCTGAACTCTTCTTTTTCCTTTCTCCAAGTGGAAGAAGACTCTCCCTGAACCTGCTTATAGTTGGGGGAGGGGTGACACAGGCACTGGCTTGGCCGCAGTTGCTTATGTCTTACTGAGTCATGTGCACCCCAAGTTCACTGGCTCTGAATCAGCACAGCCACAGGAATTGCCCAAGGACTGCAGTCTTTATGGCCCTACTGTCTTACAAATTTAGTCCAGGTCCCAGGCTGCTTTTTGTCATCTGGTGGTGGGGCTATACTGAACTCAGGTTTTGAAGTGGAGGATTTCTCTATGGCCAGTCTGGTCAAAATGTTCCCTCCATGGGCACTGGAAGAATTCTGTCCAGTGTTGCATTCCCCTGTACCGGGGTAGCCCTGAGTTTCAATGCAAAGCCCCATAATCACTTCACACTCCCTCCCCCAGATGCAGATTTTCTCTCCATTCTGTGTGCTGGCATGGCGCTGCCAGGGGATGAGGGAAGGGTGGCCTAGGCAATGCAAGATTTCTTTTCTGCCCTCTTCAGTACCTTTTTCCTTGATACCTGGTTAAAACCAGGTAGTATGATTGCTCACCCGATTTTTGATTCTTCTGAAAGTGCTTGCTTGCACGGATAGTTGTTGAATTTGGTGTTTGTGTGCAGGGACAATCACTTGAGGTTTCTATTCCACCATTTTGTTCCACCTGCTCTCCTTTATTGATTGCAGTTTCTATTTCCCTACTTCTTTGCATCTTTCAAGGTTATTTCATATTATTTTCCACACACTGGGGGTAAAACAACAATAGCAAATAATTTAGTGATATTTCTGTTCTTTGGCTATTTCAAAACTTTTTGCCAAAACTTTTTGGCAAAAGTTTCTTTCTCTATCTATTAGTTACAGCGGTGGCCACTCAGATTACCCCAAGACTAAATTTCAGCTGATTCTTGCCCTCTGTTATAATTACATTGAGTTTACCTGTGATCAACATCCAATTTCTGTGCTCCTGTCATTTTCATTGTGACAATATTTGAGTTGGGGGAGAAGGAAATAAATCTCTGATATAGCTGATTTCTCCTCATCCTGTCAAAGTCTCTCTATTTATGACAAGTCTGCTTCTTTGTCTAACCATACACAGACTAAGCACCCACACAAAAGTGTAGAAGCCTACATCTCTCTGCTCACTTATAAAGGACTCTTTTCTGTAAATGTAAAAGACTATTTTCTCTTTTCTTTTATCCTTAAAAGCTGGTACAAATTGTTCTACTAAAAGCAAAACCAACAAAAAACAAAAAAAATAGAAAAAGAAAAAGTGTCATGTGACTTGTAATTGTGATCATATATATGATAGTAATATATGCCTGCAGTCCCCACTTCCCAGTCTGTGGACCAGTATTGGTCCATAGCCTATTAGGGACCAGGCCGCAGAGCTAGGCCATGCACCCATCCTCCCCACCCCATGGAAAAATTGTCTTACATGAAACTTAGGAAAGGGGAATGCACAACATGAGGTGAATGGATGGCGAGCCAGTGAAGCTTCATCTGTATTTATAGCCACCAATGCTCCCCTTCGTCCCACCCCCACCCCCGCCATCCGTGGAAAAATTTGTCTTTCATGAAACCAGTCCTTGGTGCCAAAAAGGTTGGGGACTGCTGATATATGCAGCAATTTGAAGTTCTAATAATGTAATTTTTAAACATTTTATTCCTTTATAACTGTATTAAAGTAAATTTAAAAACAAATCCTTAAACAGCAAATATAAATGATCATTGCAAAGATATCGCTGCAAGTAATACTTCCTTTGCAGATTAAGTATCACATTTAGAATTTAAATATGCCAAAATCATTATATAATAAAAGGAAAATCTGCATTCTTATGTATTTCATATCATACAATATTATGAAATACATATATATATTTCATAATATATCACATGCTACTGGGGTTTAGGAAAGAGAAAAATATCAATACCATTAAGTATAAACTCGCAAATTTTATCAGTTTTGAGAACTTTAGTACAAAAGAAATTTGAAAATATTGAAAAAGGCTAAATGTGCTGGTGTTTTCAAAACAGGAGTGAGTAATATGGTAATTACAGTTGTTAATTTAAGATATATATTTTGAATACTCTTAGAAATATTAACTAAATACTAAATAACCAAACAGTTTAGGCTTATATAACAATTAACTTAGTATTGAGAAAAATCAATTAATGGCATTCCAATTCAATTTTTCTTCCTGACAATGCCACAGGCCACACAAATGAAGAAAAAACAAAGATGCAATTGATTTTGATTATGTGAAAGTGTATTTGTTTTCAAATATAACATAATTAATTACAAACTGGGAATACATGATTTTAGTTTTAAATATTGTCTAATCTACAAAGACTTTTCATTGAGCAAATAAGGCAGGTAGTTAGAACTACTTCAGATATGCTGAGACTCTTCAATATTTCTACCAATAAATTTAGTATAAAAAATAATATGGTCATCAAGTCATTACATTATACTAAACTTAATATTTATGTTGCAAAGACTTTATAATAGGAAATAACTGTATTAAGCAATGATTAAAACATTATAATTTAGAATAATTATGAAATGTTAAAGGTATAAGTGACTATACACGCTTTCTCTTAAGGGAAGAATTTCATGTGGTGAGACATAATCAGGATTGTCATTTGTGCATAAAAATAAATGAAAAATGGTGGAAATGAAGCCATACTAGTTTAAAGAGATGTAAAAGCAATAGTACCATCGTATGTCAATTCCTTTCTTTAATCAAATTTCTTCTCAAATCATCTTTTGAAAAAGTCAGAATGTATATGAAGAAAAACTAAAGATCTGAAAATTTTGGAAATACGTACTTATATACTCAATGAAAAGTTAATGCAACTGGCACTCTTTAATATCATGTAAATATCTAAAATATTCCAATAATTAGTTTCAACTTTACATGGCTATTGTGAAAAAAGAGTAAACAAAATCAATCAATAGAGATTTGGATTGCATATAGTAGGTAGCACTAATAGATGTCAAATTGTAACAATGAATATTTATTGAGTGCTTAGTATGTGACACTCTTCTAAATAATTTAAATATATTAGCTCATTTAACTACTAGAACATCATTAATGAGATAGCCATTCTACAGATGAGAAAATTAAGGCAGATAAAGGTTAAGTAATTTGTCCAAGGCAACAGTAAATGACAGATTAAAGCTATAGACCCAAGCTTTATAGAACCATAGTAGATTGGAAAGAGAAGATTTAGGTTTTTCTCAAGTCACAAACAATTCTTTTACTTTTGAGTGTATTATACATTTTCCCTCTTTAAAACAAGGACTCAGATAACAAACTTTCTCTCTTATATTTCCTAAATAACTATGCTTCCATGAAAAAGTATAAAACATGCAGTTCCTCTTAGAGGAATTTATTAAATTCTTTTTCTGTTCAGGGAAATGTGCAATTTGGTCTGATCAATGTGTTGGCTGATCTTGTGTTATCTTCTATTTTCTGTAGCAGAAGGGAGATAAAACCCAATCGAAGTATTGAACAGAATAACTTTTGTACACAGCCTACAAGATATTTAGAAAACAATTCCCATTTTCTTGTATAGGTATAATAATACATTCTTGAGAAAGTATACAAAAGTATAATATATAATAGAAACCAAGTTTCCAAGGAGCTGGAAAACATTATAAATTTCCTAATAAATGTAAAATGATTTGTATTTTATTCTACATAAATGTTATTTACACATGGATAATAAAGATTAATATGAACAGCATACAGTATTGATTTTAGAACTCATATCTCTAACCAAACCCTAGTTCATCTATTTATTGAATACATGATCATGGACAATTTTTATTTTATATCTCATTTTTCTTATGTGTAAATTGGTAATAATGCTAATACGTGTTTTTGTGAGGATTAAAGAAAAAATAGATTTAATTTTTTGGCAAATAACAAAGAATAGGTAAACAGTATCTATTATTACTATTATTAGTACTTATTTTATAAGTACTATAGATCCAAATTAAATACCAAACATAGACACTAAAATAGTCTTTATAGGCAATTAAAATTGCCACTAGTGAGACTAAGATGTTTACTGTGGAGGAATCAACTTTCTTGATATTTACATGGTAAGATAGGAGGATGGCTGCCCTCATTTATGGTCACAGAGTTTGTAGTAAATTTTATCTTCCTCAACAGTTCTGAACTTATGAGCTTCATTGCTTTTCTTCACAACCCATGTGTTAGGGAGGACTTGGGAGTCATTTAGGTGGGGTTCTGTCATATTTGTGGCAAACTGAAAGTGGCTTCAAACTACGTTCATTCAGGCAATCCTCGTCTTCTAATCATTGTACAAATAATTCTGCTGAACTAAAAAAAAAAAAAACTGACGACAAATCTAATCTTTTCTAACAGTCTGTGACGATCTGATTATTTGAAGGCATTACTCAACAGTTTAGCTGCTAATGTACAGATTAGGAAATACAAAGGCATAAACTGCAATACTTGGATTTATTCACTACAGTCAACAATAAGTTATGGTATACTTTAGAATAGCTAAAAGGGTGGAATTGGGATACTCTTACCACAAAGAAATGATAAATGCTGGAGGTGATTTGATTATCACACGTTGGATGCCTCTATCAAAACATCACATGTACCCTTTAAATATATACAACTATTATGTACCCATAATAATTAAAAATAATTTTAAAAAGTCAAGCAAATGGAAGTCCAAATGATAAGGAAACATATAACAGATCTCTTTACATTCTTATGCTTGTTGCATCATTGCATCCTTATTTGTCATTTCCTTTTTGTTCTGGTACCACACTTTGTATTGGTGTCTGCTGTACTTTAGCTGCATGATAAATGTTTTCTGACTTAAAGAACACATTAAATGTAAAATTAATGTTTACTTTTCCCAGGGAATTATTGGAAAATTTTAAAATCTTAAATAAGATAAGCATTCTAGATAACTTAGAGAAACGTAAAGCAACTTGCTTCACATACATTTAGATTTAATTCTAATTCTAATTCAAATGTCTTCACAAAAATAGTTTTATTTCTTTAAAACTTAAATAGAAATAATCAAGTCACAACATTTCCTCTAAGGAATTAAATTAGTTTAAAAATAACTGCCTAAATAGTTTCATACTTTATGCAATTCCTAATCTCATAAGAAGCCCTATAACTCTTTTTGTTGTTATTTAAATACTGTACTCCACCTTAGTTTAATTTTTCTCGTGTTTATTTTTTAGTTTTTTAACAGACCTCATAGAAAGCAGGAAGAGTCTGGTTTTATGTTGAATAAATTAGTGAATTTAGTAAGTCCGTATTGAAGGAAAGATTAGTTAAAGTCTTTGTTCTCACATCCACAACAATTTAATTTCCATTTGTCTATATTTGGAGGATTTGACTCTTTTTTCTCAATAGCGTGATTGATAAAATTCAGACAGTTACAAGGTGGAAGGTGACAGCAATGGAAGAGGGAAAAGAGAAGGCGAGAACACAGAAGTGTTTTATGTTTGTTTATTAGGGAAACAAAAGTGCTATATTAGATTTGTTCTTTTCCCAATCACGTGTATTGAGCTCAATAGTTCCTACATATTTTTTCTTTAAATTTTTATCTTTTCCAAATGTTGTCACTTTTTTGATGAATATGAGTGGATTTATAAATAAGTAAAATTCATTGCATAAACTCTCAACATAAAATAGTGAGCAAATACATTGAAATTGTGTCATTGCTCATAAAGCCTTCAAACTCAGAGGTTTCATTTGCCAGGAAAAGAGAAACTGAATGTAATTGCTTTTCAACAGTGAAACAAAATGCTTCTTTTCTAGGATGTTTTAGTGTACAGGTGTGCAGTGGGAGGTATGATATACCACTCCCGAATTGCTAACTGCTATTAAAAAAGTTTTCCTAAGGTTAAAGGTATATAAAGTCAGTCAACAAACAGTACTTGTGGTGAGTCATTCAGCAGTATTAAACCTGATATGCCTCCTAGGTTTAATGTTGCGTTAACTTCATTTTGCATTAACTTCAAATCCATTACTGAGTTATACGTCCACAAATATCCTGTTTTTGCCAGCATTTATTTGTAAGATTCTCCCAATTGCACTGAATTTCCTGTGCTGTCTTCCAATAATAACATTGTTTCAGCTGTGAGAAGTTATTAGGAAATATATGATGCTTGCAGTTTTGCAGAAGTTGATTCCCCTCTGTGGAATAATCTCCATTCTAATTTGACTGTAAAATCCCCATAAATTATTTCAATCTCATTTTAGAGTGGGACATATTTCATTGATTGGTAATAGCCTTACATTACTTTTTATTGTGATTGTAATGTTTTCTTGTCAAATAGCAGGAACCAGTAAATTATAGAGTAGTTTAACAGGTGGAAATATACACAAGCAAAAATTCTTAGAAACAAAGATAAACCATTAGAACAAATTACAGTCTGCACATACCTAATCAGTTCTTCTATGTCTACAGTTTAAGAAAGCAGTTCTTTCTTTCACAATGTTTAATTAATTTTGAATCCTGAATTAGTATGCAAAATAAAGCCTGTATACTTGGAAACCATGGAATCATAAAATTAGAATACAACAAAATATATTCAATGACATTTATTTGGGGTAAGAATGCTTTAATTTTAATACTAGAAACTCCATATTGAAGGCCCAGTAGTGAACTCTTATGTGAGCTATAAACCAGTAAGGACTACTTGACCTAAAATGAGCTTTTTACCACATACTCAGACAAAATGATGTCGTCACTCTCAGTGAAAAAGAAGTAGGTCACATACAAGAAATGTAATTGCATTGAGAGTATTGTAAGCATAGGGATTTCTTGGAATTTGTGTGCACGCTTCAGATGGAAGTTCTCAGGGATTTCTAGTAGGCTCTAATCAGAAGTGAAATTTTATGAAAATCAGTTTTCTTTCATAGGAAGGCTGAATCTGCAAAAAAAATCTCCTAGTTATCTGAGTGGCACTGTTATTTAATCAAACATGAGTACTCTATTTCTAAACCCATATCAGTTATACCTTAATGTCTTTAGAAAATAGTCCAACTTATCCAGAATCCAGTGATATAATTAAAGAAAAATATCATTTTGGAGATTTTCAACAATTACTTAGTCATGGACCTTTTTGGAAATTTTGAAATTATTGACGTTTACTAAATAGATCAATGAAATTGGCAATGGTTGCTTATAAACAGGTCATTGAGGAAGTGAGAAAATCCAAAACAATGATATACCAAATAGTAAATTATATTTTACTTTGAAAAATATTGAATGAATTGTGTGTGACTGCATTTGTGTATTTGTATATCTTAAAATTATCTTTAGTTAAATATAATATTACATTTTTAAGCACTATGATAGTGTATAATATATTGGCATTAAATAAAGTTAAAGAATACACTGCATAATTTTCTCAAGGAGGTAATGAAATGTGGTAGAAATAACATATGTTTATGAGCCAAAAGGCCTGGATTCAATTCCTGGTTCAAGTATATACTTTTTATACAATTTTGTTCATGGAACTCATTTCTGCATAAATATAAAATGGGTATGATACCCCAATTACACTGATGTGATTAATTCACATTGTATGCCTGTATCAAATAATCACACGTACTCTATAAAGATACACAACTCTTATGTACCAATAATACTTAAAAAGAAAAAAGAAAAAAATAGGTAGGATAAGATCTACTTTGAGTTACAGCACCAAGATTAAATATCTTGTTTACACCTGCCTTAAATCCTTTCTGAAACAAATAAATAATGGCAAAAATTGTTTAGCACAGAGTAAGTACTCAATAAATTTTAACTATATTATTTAACTATATTATTTTACCAAATTAAAACTATCAATTTATAAGATGCAACATTATGTCCCACTAGGAGAGGGAAAATAAACAATAATGCTATGAAAATATTTCAGTGTAATATCTGTTTAGTCTCATTGGCTTCTCCTTGCTTTGAAATGCCATTCTTCTCTACGGAAATATTTGAAATTTCAATTTCATACTAATAACAGAATATACAAAACTTTACTTATATCTTTCTTTTGGCGGAATTATAAACTGCTTTGTTTCACTTGTTTCACTTGTGAAATGTACACCCTGCCATTCTGTCTCTTGACTATTTGCATTCTCAACTATTTTTTTTATTTCAATGCCAAATCAATGAATAATTTATTTTTCATTTTTTATATAGTTTTAAATGAAAATAACACTCAACATGTGAAACACCACCAACAATGCATATAAAATTCACCTACAGGTTCTCACAGTAAATATCAGAGAAAAATCGCTTTACACTTTTAGCAGGGGCAGGGGAAAGAAACTATTTTAAAATACATCAGACCACTCTGTTCTTGTTAACCAGAGTCTAACCTGTTGGGACATTATCAGAGCCTAAATAACCCTGGAAAGGGAAATAACTCTAGTAAACTCTAGCCATCCTCTCCCATCTAAGGGGGTGTAGGATGACTGAGAAACATTTATAAAGTTCGCAGTCCAGAGGCATAGGCTCTCTAAAAGCCTGAGACCTAATCATAGTACCACAGAATGCTTTCCCTTCCCCCACACCTCACCACCACATTGCTAAAGGCCTATTTACAGCAGATTTTTTACCCAAGTGCATAATGCCCAGCTATCAAGAAAAAAAATCACAAAGCATAGCAAAAGGCAAAAAACACAGTTGGAAGACACAGAGCAAGCATCAGACTTGGCAAGGATGTTGCAATTATCAGAGGGGGAATTTAAAACAACTATTATTAATATGATGAAGACGTGGAAGAACAAATGAGCAATGAAAACAAATAAATGGAAATCTTAAGAAAGAACCAAAAAGAAATGCTATAGATCAAAACCACTGTAAAAGAAATGAACAACGCCTTTAATGGGTTTGTTAGTAGACTGGACATAGCTGGGGATCTTTCCTGAGCTCTGAGCTTGAGGACGTCTCAATAAAAACCTTCAGAACTGAAAAGCAAAGAAAATAAAGACAGAAAAACAGGACAGAATAACCAAGGATTGTAAAACAACTGCAAAAGGCTTGAATATACCAGAAGGTAAAGGAACAGAGAAAGGAACAGAAGAAATATTTAAAACAATAATGACTGAAAATTTTCTTGAAATTAATATCAGACACCAACTTAGAGATCCAAAAAGTTCAGAGAACACCAAGCAGGATAAATGATAGGCATATCATTTCCAAACTACAGAAAACATATAATTTACAAATAAATTCTGCATATATTTAAAGGGGACAATGTGATGATTTGATATATGTATACATTATGTAATGATTACTGCAATCAAATTAATTAACATGTCCACCACCACCCATATTTACCATTTGTGTAATGTAGGGGAGGGGACCCTTAAAATCTGTTATCAAATTTCAGGGGAAGATTATGTCTTCTGGAACTTTCATCCATTTCCTCTAGGTTGTTATTAGTAAATTTGTGGGTATAGAATTCATAGCATTCCTTTATTATCATTTTAATGACCAGGACATCTGTTGTGGTGCCTCTGGTTTCATTTCTGATATTAGTAATTTGAATCCTCCCTATTTTTCTTACCTGAATAGAGGCTTATCAATTTTATTGATCTTTTTAAGGAGCCAGATTTTGGTTTCCTTGGTTTTCTGTATTGATTTGCTGTTTTCAATTTCATTTATTTCTGTTCTAATTCTTTTTATTTCTAGTCTTCTGCTTACTTTGGATTTAACTTGCTTGTCTTTTTTCTACTTTCCTAAGCTGAAAACTTAAGTTATTGATTTTAGATCTTTCTTCTTTTCTAATATATGTATTTCATTTTCATATAGTTAAAAATATTTTCTTTAGTTTCACTTGAGATTTTTTCTTTGACCAATTTGTTATTTAGAAGTGTGTTTTTTAATCTTTATGCATTTGGGATTTTTCTGGATATCTTTCAGTTATTGATTTCTAGTTTAAAAATCCATTGTGGTCTGAGAGCAGACATTGTATGATTTCTATTTCTTTTAATTTGTTAAGATGTGTTTTGTGGCCCAGAATGTGGTTATTTGACATTATCATGCAAGAAGTCAAAATTGTACACATTGTATATTTGTGAGATATAACTTAATTAAGCAAGTGTTTATAAGATTCATGAAGTATAAAACTGACCTATATGGAAATAATATTACATCTATAAAATAAATACTTTGAACTATATTATAGGAGAGAGTAAATGGTTTATGGAAACCAAATGAAATGCTACACCAATAAAAACCAGATAAATATAAAAAGACAAAATAAAAAAAGAACAAATAACTATGGATATATCAAACCTAGGCATTGGATTAAAATAATCAGAAAACAGAAATTATTATGAAAGATTAAAGCATAGGAAAGATGGTTTCTCCCTGTCAGTAGCACAGTGACTTGGGTTGTTATCTGCATGCCATGCATATTTATCCATCTGAATATCCCATATTAAAATAAAAAGTTTCCTCTGTATTATCCATTTTGGTAGCTATTAACAAGGGACAAGGTCACACTTATGAGAGAACATATTTATAATTGCTGAAATCAATTTTATACTGACTTTTAAGGATTTTGCATTGGGACTTCTTTATATCTTGTATCTAAGACGACCATAAAATTAAATAACCCTTCCCTAAAAATTCCTCTAAAATTAAATGACAAACACATATTTCCTTTTTTTCAAAGGCAAGTTTCAATATTATTGAGTCAGAAAAGTCTTAATCTACATCCTTATGTCATCTGCCACTGTCAGACAAATACCATCATTCTTATGGGTATGGCCACTGGTATAATATTTTTCTTTGGCTGCAAAAGTTGTGCATTAATTATTTGAAAATATTGATGTTGTAAAGAGAACTTTTCAGTTTTGTCTCCAGGTATGCTAATGAGATTACATTAAACTTTTGACATAAAACAAGTTATTAAGCAGTATCACAAAAGACACAAATCTGAGTACTTCCCTTAAAGTTTGAGCTTTTCTCTTTAAAAAAATTATACTAATCTGGGGAACTAAAGTTCCCTAGGATAAGAAAATTCCTGAATTCACTACAACACTATGTCATTCATTCCTTTGTTTCTATGTGTCCAATAGGGTTTCCTCCAGAAGACAGGACAACTTTAACAGAGCACAGATGTGTGCTTTCTCAAAGCGAATGAGCCTACTTTCAAACGACTTATGATTCATCCTGTTAATACCTCAGCAATTGGAGGAAGTAAAGCTACTTTTGGTCTTCCAGACATAGCAGTAAAATCTGTACTTTAAAAAGCCTTTCAATTTGAGAGCATATTGCCTACTACTTTCCTTTCAAGCCCTAAGTTTAATCTCATCATCTACCTGATCCATAAGTCTTGTTTTTTAATTTGTATTTTTTTATTTCAAAATATTAATTAAGTGGGTACAAGTGTTTTTGTTACATGAATACCTTGTATAATGCTTAAGTTAGGGCATTTGGTGTGCCTGTCATCAGAATAGTGTTCATTGTACCCAATAGGTAAGTTTTCATCACACAGTCACCTTCCCACACTTCCCCCTTCTTGGTTTCTCATGTCCTTCGTATTGCTTTATGCCCTTGTGTACCCAGCTGTTAGTTCCAACTTATTAGTGAGAAAATAAGGTGTTTAGTTTTCCATTCCAGAGATACTTCACTTAAGATAATGGTCTCCAGTTCCATCCAAGTTGCTACAAAATACATTATTTCATTCTTTTTACAACTGAGTAGTACTCTATTGTATATATATACACCACATTTTCTTTATCCACTCATGAATTGATGGGCACTTAGATTGATTCTACATCTTTGCAATTGTGAATTGTGCTACAATAAACATTCGAGTTCAGGTGTCTTTTTGATAAAATGACTTCACTTCTTTTGGATAAATACCCAGCTTTGGGATTGCTGGATTGAATGGTAGGTCCACATTTATTTATTTGAAGAATAAATACTGTTTTCCATAGAGATTGTACTAACTTGCAGTCCTGCCAACTGTGTATAAGCATTCCTTTCTTTCTGCATCCATGCTAGCATCTATTGTTTTTTGACTTTTTATCAGTGGCCATTGTGATAGGGATAAGGGGATATCTCACTGTAGTTTTAGTTTGCATTTCTCTGATGATTAGTGATATTGAACATTTTTTTGTATTTTTCTTGGCAATTTGTCTATCTTCTTTTGAAAAAAATCTGTTCATGCATTTTTTCCCACATTTTGATGGGATTGTTTGTTTATTTTTTGCTGTTTTGCTTGAGTTCTTTGTAGATTCTGGAAATCAGTTCTTCGTCAGATGTGTAGCTTGTGAATGTTTTCTCTTGTTCTGTAGGTTGTCTATTTACTCTATTATTTACTTTGCTGTGAAAAAGGTTTTTAATTTAATTATGTCCCATTTATTTGTTTATTTATTTTTTGCTATATTTGCCTTTGGGGTCATAGTCATAAATTCCTTGCCTGGGCCGATTTCCAGAAGAGTATATCCTATGTTTTATTCTAGAATTTTTATGGTTTCATGCCTTACATTTAAGTCTTTAATCCATCTTGAATTAATTTTTGTATATGGCAAGAGATATGGGTCCTGTTTCATTCTTCTGCATGTGGCTATCCAATCTTCCTGACACCATTTATTGAAGAGGGTTTCATTTCTCCATGTATGTTGTTGTCTGTTTCATCGAATATTGTTTGGTTGTAGGTAGACAGTTTTACTTCTGGGATCTATATTCTGTTCCATTGTTCTAAGTTTCTCCTGATACATGATTCTTGTCTCTTCACTGAGAGCCTCTCCTTTGCTGCTTTGGCATTTCTGAGAGATTGATTATCTGAGATTTCTGAGATTGATTATCTCTCAGAGTTTCCATGATGGCATGACCTTAATATCTTTGTTTGTTTTAACAAAAATTTAAATCACAGAAGACTCTTAAGTCTGTGGTTTGTAGCAAAAATCAAAATGTCCTTTACAGTGTATTTTCCCATTGTTGCTTCCATTTTTGCTTTGAACTTGATTTGATACACTTTAATGATTTAGTTCTACCTGACATTAGATTTGGTTCTATGATTTGACACAGAATAAATTTCCTAACCCAACCAACTATCAATGCAGGAGTTAATATATATATCAGGTTCAACAAATGAAAGCAGATAAAAAGTCAATCTGTAGCCCCAGATACAAATTTTAACAATAACTTTTAAATTTGACTTTTTTTTATCATAGAAAATTGATTTGAAAAAATAAAGAATCCAAAGCTATCAAGACAACTATCAAAGGTAAAACTCCTTTAGGAAAATAATGCTGGATTTAAATACATTTGCTCAAATAAATGCCTTTGAAGAATGGCAACAAGTGTAAAAATGTTGCACTACTTCAAGAATAATATGTAAACCTATCTTCCCAGTAATAAACATCTAGAAGAAGCCAGGAAAACATAAACAAATAGGTATAAAGTATGAGTGACACTAATCATCTGAATACTTAAAACCATCATAAGAATCATTTATTCAAACACTTGTGAAATGCAGAAATTCTTTTTTTACATCCCTTACAAATAAACTTGAAATAAAATGTTCAAATGATAAAAATTTCATTTATACCTTCTGAAGCATCGCCTACCTTTGCTGAACCACTGTAATTGTTATAAATTCTTTTCTAATTATGAGATAATTACCCTCTCCTTGTAATGTCTAATTATAAATCCTGTCCCTGTCTCCCTGAAAAATATGGAATAAGTTAGCTCCAATTCTATGTGGTTATTCTTTAAATATTTTTAGGCAACTATGATCTAATCAAACTTGAACTAATCAGGCTAGTCTCTCTGGTTCAGAAGTACTCTTCTTTGTTAAATTTTATTTTAAAATGTGGTCTTCATGTCAAGCAAGATGGCAGACCAGAGACACCACCAGCAAGAGCATCTCCATAAGAAGAAGTTTTAGATAAAAGAGAAAAAAAAACCAGACAGACAGACAAACATAGATTGGATGAGGATATGAAGAAAAGGTACCTGAACCTACAGGAGACTCCATGGGAAGAGGTTGCAGAGCAGAACTGGAAGGAGAAAGGCATCAGCGGGAATTAAGCCCTGAGAGGCTTGGAGACCAGCCACAAGGGTAGGTACAGTGGTTAACTTCCCCCTTCCTCACATCTTGGACTGTTGATGGGCTCCTGAGCTGCTGGAGAGACTTTCTGCTGACATGAGCCCAGAGACTGCTGTCACCAGTGAGTGGAGAGCTTCTTATGGACAGAGCACCAGGCTTCCACTACCCCCCCTCCCGGGGCACCTCCCACCCCACAGACCAAAGCAAGATGGCAGGGGCCATATTGATTCTATACACACTGGGCACCTTTGTCTTCTCCAGGGACCCTGCACCTCTCAGGCTCCATCTTGCTCATCCCCATAAAGACA
Organism: Daubentonia madagascariensis; assembly: GCA_023783475.1. Lineage (NCBI taxonomy): Eukaryota > Metazoa > Chordata > Mammalia > Primates > Daubentoniidae > Daubentonia > Daubentonia madagascariensis. Next base: position 12,163,466 of record JAKFHU010001684.1, on the reverse strand, counting down.
TTTGCCAACTCTGGCCCAGACTACAGGCTCCACAGGGGTCCAGTGATTCCCGGGTGATTTGCATGACTCCAGAGCCCCAAAATTCTGGACAGACTGCCTACTGAAAAGAGGGTTAGAGATGACCAGAGGGCAGACTTTCCTCCATCTAGACTGTTTTTAATCCCCTTCCCCTCCCCCACCTGCGGCTGCTCAGAGAAACAATTGAGCCACCACACAGAGGCTTCCACAGGGAATGGGGCTCAGGCCTTTCCTTTTGGGGTCCTGCAGCAGAAAGAAGGGTGCTCTGACTGAGAGCTCCCTACTTTTTGGCCCTCCCTGGTGCTGCTTACTCAGTGACTCCAGCAGAGTGGGACACACCCTGACGTGGGGGCACATTGAACCAGCTTGGGCACCCTGTGGGTGACATGGGACCAGAATCCTTCTCCCTGGCATGGTCAGGGATTGACCTCTGGGGCCAGGAGGATGGGCCCCCAGGCCAGATCCCATACACCCAGTTTTCAATCTCATTGCCCAGGGGCACAGAGAGGATATTTGTGAATTAGCCATGGCAGGTGTCGGTGCCTACAGGGGCAGAACAGGAGTAAGAGTACAGTGTGGGTGTTAGCTGCAGTGTGCTAATGTGGCACCTGTCCTCCTATAAGAGGGTCACACTCCCAACTCAGTCCAAGATCCTGGTCAGGGAACTTTCCAGCCTACGTCTTAGTCATAGGGAAACTCAACTGGCTTGAGGTCCTTCCTGCCAGCAAAGGCCTGGAAGAAACCATGGAATACAGGAGGGTGGAAAGGAGTGAGGCCTGCTCCACACTGCCTGATTCAGAGTCTCAGACAGCCCCACGGCAGCATGTAGTCTTTCTGGGTGAGTGGGGCCACTTCAGCCACTCCCTGACAGCTTTGCCCAGAGGCAGAGAACAGACTTTTGACTCTTGCTAAAAGCATTTGCAAAGCTTAAGGGCAGTCTCACCCAATCCAGCAAAGCACATCCTCACTCCCCCACACATGCCCACTGAGGTGGAGAATAAGGACACACCTGGAAGTTCCAGGGCCCCAACCACCACCTGGGGCATTAGAGTGCTTCTCCTAAGGAACTAGAGCTGGCCACAGAACCCAAAAACAACATTGTAACTTGTTCCTTCCAGCCAGCACTACCTACTGATAGGGAGGTCAATTTGCATGCCCTATTACTGCATTTAATGACTCGTCATACAGGTTGTAGTCGATTCTCACCCACAAGCACCACCTACTGGCTCAGAGATTAAACTGGGCATGGCATTATCTAAACAAAAGAAAATCCAAAGGTAAGAAGCAACAGCTGCTCTAGATGAGAAGGAATCAGCGAAAGAACTCCAGAAGTATGAAGAATCAAAGGGAAAGGACACACCCAAAAGGGAACACCAGCTCTCTAGCAATGGAGACCAACCCAAATCAGAACATGGAAATGACAGATGAAGAATTTCAAACATGGATTGTAAGAAAGCTCAATGAAATGCAAGATAAAATGGAAGCTCAACAAAAAGAAACTACAAAAAGAATGCAGGAAATGAATGAAAAATTCACTAAAGAAATTGAAATATTAAAGAAAAATCAAATGGAACTTCTGGAAATGAAAAATTCATTCAAGGAATTACAAACACAGTGTAAAGCTTTAAGAATAGGTTAGATCAAACAGAAGAAAGAATCTCAGAGCTTGAAGACAACACCTTTCAATTCAATAAATCAGTTGCAGAGATAGAGCAGAGAAATAAGAGAAAAGAGCAAAGCCTACAAGAAATATGGGATTACGTGAAGAGGCCTAACATCAGGATCATAGGCATCCCTGAAGGTGAAGAAGAAAATACACAAGGGTTGGATAATCTATTTGAGGGAATAGAGGAAAATTTCCCTAGTCTTGCTAGAAATCTGGATATCCAGGTACAAGAAGCTCAAAGGACTCCTGGGAGATTCATTGCAGAGGAAAACACCATGATACATAGTCATTAGACTGGCCAAAATAAACATGAAAAGAGGCCCTCCTACGAGCTGTAAAGTGAAAGCAGCAGGCAACTTACAAGGAAAACCCATCAGACTAACTACAGACTTCTCAACTGAGACCTTAAAAGTTAGAAGGGACTGGGGCCCTATAATCAGTCTTCTCAAACAGAATGATGGCCAGCCTAGAATTTTGTATCCTGTAAAACTAAGTTTCACATACAAGAGAAATAAAGTTTTTCTCAGACAAGCAAACACTGAGGGAATGTGTCAAAACAAGACCTGCCCTATAGGAAGTACTCAGAACTGTGTTATACACACATCAGCACAATAGAGACTCACCAGTGTAAAATCATCCAAAAGCTAAAGGACAAAGGCCAGGTACCACAATGGCTGTAGAGCTAAAACAAAGCAACAAAGTTCTACTCAACAAGATCAACAGATATCCACACCACTTATCAATTATTTCAATAAATGTGAATGGCTTGAACCCACTGAAGAGACATAGGCTGGCCAAATGGATAAATATATATAAGCCAAGTATTTTCTGTCTTCAGGAAACACGTCTAACACAAGAAGTCATTCAGACTCAAGGAAAAGGAATTGAAAACAATGTTCCACATAAATGGAAACCAAAAGAAACCTGCTGTAGCATTCTTCATATCAGATAACATAGTCTTCAAATCAACAAAAGTAATGAAAGACAAAGACGATCATTATATAATGGCAAAGGGAACAATTCAACAAGAGAACATAAGAATTCTAAATATATATGCACCCAACAGAGTTGCACCCAGATTCATAAAGCAAATCCTACTTGATCTAAATGAAATAATAGACAACAGCACTGTAATAGCTGAGTACTTCAACATCCCACTTACAGCATAGGACAGATCTTCCAAACAGAAAATAAATAAAGATACAATGGACTTACACAGAACTCTGGAACAAATGGTCTTAACAGACATTTACACAACTTTCTACCCAAAAACTACTGAATATATATTCTTCTCATCAGCTCTTGGGACATTCTCTAAGATTGACCACATCCTAAGCCACAAAATATGTCTCAACAAAATAAAAAAAGATAGCAATTATACCATGCATCTTCTCAGACCACAATGGAATAAAATTAGAAATCAAGTCCAACAGAAGCACTTATCTCTACAAAAAGTCATGGAAACTAAACAATGTACTGCTGAATGAATATTGGGTCAAGGAGGAAATTAAGGTAGAAATCAAAAGATTCTTTGAACTAAATGATAAAGGGAACCCAAGTTATCAAAATCTGTGTGACACAGCTAAAGCTGTCCTGAGAGGAAAATTCATAACCTTACATGCCTACATCCAATAGATAGAAAGATCACAAATCAACAATCTAATGAATTGACTCAAAGAACTGGAAGAAGGAGAGCAAACCTATCCCAAACCCAGTAGAAGAAAAGAAATAACCAAGATCAGACAGGAACTAAATGAAATTGATAACAAAACTACTACACAAAAGAGTAATTAAACAAAAAGCTGGTTCTTTGAAAAGATAAACAAAATTGACATGACTCTTTTTAGATTAAGCAGAAGCAGAAAAGAAAGGACTCTGATAAAGTCAATCAGGAATGAAAAAGGAGAAATTACAACTGATACTACAGAAATACAAAACATCATCTCTGAACACTATAAAAATCTCTGTGCACATAAACTTGAAAATGTGGAGGAAATGGACAAATTCTTAGAAACACACAGCCTCCGTAGGCTCAATCAGGAAGCAATAGAATTTCAGAACTGACCAATATCAAGTACCAAAATTGAAGGAGCAATCAAAAACCTTCATAGAAAATAAAGTCCCAGACCAGATAGTTTCACACCCAAATTTTACAAGACCTACATAGGAGAACTGGTACCTATACTGCAGAAATTATTCCACAATATCAAGAAGGAAGGATTCCTCCCCAACAAGTTTAATGAAGCCAACATCACCCTGATATCAAAGCCAGGAAAGGACTCAACAAGAAAAGAAAACTACATACCAATATCCCTTATGAATATAGACACAAAAATTCTCAGTAAAATCCTAGCAAATTGAATTCAGCTGCTCATCAAAAAAATAATACTTCACAACCAAGTGGGCTTCATCCCAGAGATGCAGGGATGCATCAACATACATAAATCCATAAATGTAATTCACCATGTAAATAGAAGTAAAAACAAAGACCCTGTGATCCTTTTAATAGACACACAAAAAGCATTTGACAAATTTTGGGACCCTTCTATGATAAGAACGTGGAACAAAATAGGCATACACAGGACTTACCTCAAAATGATAAAAGCCATATATGACTAACCCACAGCCAACATCATACTGAATGGGGGAACATTTAAGGCATTCCCGCTTAAAACTGGAACCAGACAAGGTTGACTTCTATCACCACTTCTATTCAACATAGTGCTGGAAGTCCTAGCCAGAGCAAACAGACAAGAGAAAGAAATGAAGGGCATCCAAATGGGAGCAGAAGAGGTCAAACAATCACTCTTTGCTGATGATATGATCTTATATCTAGAAAACCCCAAAGATTCTGCCAAGAGACTCCTAGAATTGATACATAAATTCAGCAAAGTCTCAGGTCACAAAATCAATGTACACAAATCAGTAGCGTTCATATATACCAATAATAGTCAAACTGAGTACCAAATCAAAGACTCAATATATTTCAAAATAGCAACAAAGGAAATAAAAACCTAGGAACATATTTAACTAAGAAGGTGAAAGACCTTTACGGGGAGAACTACAAAACATTGACAAAGGAAATAGCAGAGAACATAAACAGCTGGAAAACCATACAATGCTCACGGAGCAGCAGAATCAACATTGTTAAAATGTCTATGCTACCCAAAGTGATCCACAGATTAAATGCAATCCCTATTAAAATACCAATATCATTTTTCACAGATCTAGAAAAAATAATTCTACACTTCATATGGAACCAGAGAAGACCCCATATAGCCAAAGCAATCTTAAGCAGAAAGAAAAAATTGGGAGGCATCAATTTACCAGACTTCAAGCTATACTACAAGGCTATAGTAACCAAAACAAGTTGGTACTGTCATAAGAACAGAGACATAGGCCACGGGATGGGACTGAGAACGCAGATATAAAACCATTCACATATAGCCATCTGATCCTTGACAAAGCATATAAAAACATACACTGGGGAAAAGAATCCCTATTCAATAAATGGTGCTGGGATATTGGATAGCAACACGAAGAACACTGAAACAGGATCCACACCTCTCATCACTCACAAAAATCAACTCACGATGGATAACAGACTTAAACCTAAGGCATGAAACCGTAAGAATTCTAGAAGAAAATGTAGGAAAAACTGTTATAGCATTGGCCTAGGCAAAGAATTTATGAAGACCCCAAAAGCAATCACAGCAACAAAAATAAATTAATGAGACCTGATCAAATTAAAAAGCTTCTGCACAGCCACATAAACGATCACTAGAGTGAATAGACAACCTACAGAATGGCAGAAAACATTCGCATGCTATATACCTGATAAAGGGCTGAGAACCAGAATCTATATAGAACTCAGGAAAATCAGCAAGAAAAAATCAAACAACCCCATTAAAACGTGGACAAAGGACATGAACAGAAACTTTCCAAAAGAAGATAGACTAATGGCCAAGAAACATATGAAAAAATGCTCAACATCTCTAAGCATCAGGGAAATGCAAATCAAAACCACAATGAGATATCACTTAACTCCAGTGAGAATGACTGTTATCAAAAAGTCCCAAAACAACAAATGTTGGCATGGATGCAGAGAGATAGGAACATTCACACACTGCTGGTGGGACTGCAAACTAGTACAACCTCTGTGGAAAGTAGTATGGAGATACCTCAAAGAACTAAAAGTATACCTATCATTTGATACAGCAATCCCAGTATTGGGCATCTACGCAAAGGAAAAAAAGATGTTCTATAATAAAGACATCTGCACTCGAATGTTTATAGGGGCACAATTCACAATTGCAAAGATGTGGAAACAATCCAAGTGCCCATCAATCCATGAGTGGATTAATAAAATGTGGTATATGTATACCATTGATTACTACTCAGCCATAAAAAAAAGTGGTGAACTAATACCTATTGTATTATCCTGGATGGAGCTGGAGACCAGCCTTCTAAGTGAAATATCACATGTACTCACCATTAAATTGGTACTAATTGATCAAAACTTATGCACACATATGGAAGTAACATTCATCAAGTGTCAGGCAGATGGGAGGGGGGAGGAGGAGTTGGGTAAATCCACACCTAAGTGATGCATTGCGCGCTGTGTGGGGGATGGGCATGTTTGTAGCTCTGGCTCAGGTGGTGCAAAAGCCATTTATGTAACCAAAGTGTTTGTATCCCCGTCATAATCTGAAATTAAAAAAAATGTGGTCTCAAAAATTGAATTAATATTTTACAAATTGCCTGAATATTCAATATTTATAATAAGGCACAGGTAAATGAATTAACACTTAATAGTTTGTGTAACTTTACAAGAGTATTCAATTGCAAAAGTCACTTCAAGGCACTCTGCATGTTGATAATTGTTCAAGAATCTTACACTGATTTTTAAATTCTCCTTATAAGCATAGGGAAGAAATTCCTGATTGTGTACACACTTTTCAAAATATTTTCTTTTGGTTGTGTATGTGGAGCCAGTGCATTTGGTCTAACTGAATTCCACTCTTCCCTTCACCTCTTGTTTAAATAAAAAATCTAATTCTCTCTAAGGAAACTGCTTTTTCTGCTTTCCTCATGAGTCTTGGCAGTATTTTTCCCCCTCAGCCTTTAGAAGACTATACTGCTTACTTTTTATTCAGACAGTTTCCTTTATTTCTCTCTAAAAACCCTCAGCTCCATATCTCACTTACATTATCAACTTTCCCACATAGTTACTAACATCTGTGAACCTACTCCTCTCTCAATTACTTAAGCCCCTGATGCTCTACCTTATTTCTTGGTGATTAAAATAAACACAGAGATGACCCTTTCCATACCTTAACTTCTCAAACTCCTTCATTTTTCTTACTCTGCACCCTTCTTCAGCTATTCCTCCCCAAGTTCATACCCTGTAACTTCTCATTACCTAGAACAGCTGCTCCTTCAAAATCTTAATTTCTTGTATCTCAGTGACCACTAGCTTCCATCTTTCAAGCCAACTCTCTTACATCTGGTTCCAACAATCTTTACATTCTAATGACATCTCTAATTAATTTGGCAATGTCCCTCTTCCCTTTGAATTCTTCTCCTCTACTTCTCCAGCTTGAAGTTTGACTTTTATAGTTAGTCATAGTAATAATTCACTTGCTTATATCCTAGGTTCTTGTCCCTATATCACTTGGCTTTTCTCAGTTGGTAAAATCACACACAACTTTAGTCCAACTCTTGACCTGTACCACACCTGTACATATGCAGATGAATATGACTGCAAGAAACTACACAAGTGGTTTCACTTGACATTGTTGACTTATTCCCTAAATTCAGATGGACATCTGAATGATCATCTCTCCATGAATTTACCTTTTCCTCTCCTATAGTATAGATTATTCATTCTCTATGAAATAATAGGCATATTACTTCTTTTATTTTAAAAAATAATCTATACCTGTTGTTTCCAATTTCTCTACCTACAATTTCTCTTGAAACCATTCCAGTCATGCGTTTGGCCCAATATTCTACTAAATTTTTCTTGTCAATGTCATAGATAGCTTTCAAATTGCTAAAGCCACTGGTCAATTCTTATCCTCATCTTACTTGATCTATCAAAAAGCTATTGTATAATTTATCATCCAAATGGAGTCTTTCAAGAGTAAAAAGTAGTGTATAATTCACTATTATGACTTATACAAAGGCATGAAGATACTCCAAGACTGCCTTGGAAAAAGTGGATGAATCATCACCAGCCCTTGACAGAGTTAATTATTCTTTCCTACTTGACGCACTCTTTCTATTTGGTTTCTAGGACAGCACATGCTCCCTGATAAGCGCCTACGTGACTCGTGATTACTTCTCAGCTTACACTTCCTGCCCCAGACCTGGGTCTTTAATGCTTCAGGGCTAAGTCCTATGTCCTCTTTTTTATCTGCATTCCTACCCTTGTTGATCTTACCCAGTATCATGGATTTCAATGATATCTATATACCAGTAATTTCTAAATTTGTATTTTTAGTAAATACTTCTCACAACTTCCATGGCTATCCATCTTCATCTGATCATCGTTATCTTCTACCAGGATAACCGGTCTCAATGATTCCAATCTTGTTCTCCTGTGGTCTATGTTCAAACCAGCATTCAAAGTGATCCTTTTAAAAGGGAAATTAGGTCCTGCCAATCCTTTCCTTTGACTCCTCCTTCAAATGAGATAGAAGGCAACTATTCTCATGTTGTATTATTCTCCTAATCATGCACTCATCTTCAGCCATAACAGCTTTCGTGCTGTGCTTCTTAACATAAAAGACATGCTTCAGCTCTAGGGGGAGCAGGTGAGAGGAGCCAATTAGAGATTGGCTATTTCTGTCTTGAATGTGCTTCCAAAAGATATCTCTATGGACTCTCACTTCCTCCAAGTCTCTGCTCACATGTCTTCTTGTCAATGAAGCCTACGCTGGCTACTTGCTTAAAAAATTTACCTGCCTCTTGACATCTCCATCTTGATTTCTCTTACCCTGTTCTGTTCTTTTCTTTATTGTAGAATCTGCATTTTGGGGGGCCTTTCTTCACTGGAATGTAAGCAGCACTAAGGCCACAGATATTGTCAGCATGTTTTTCTTTTTAAATATATACCATGCACATAAGATATTGCCTAGTAATTAGGAACTTAATAATTATTTATTTATTGAATTAGTGGATGATTAATTTAAAACATTATATAGTTATGTCTCATTACTTTATTCCTTTATTTTTTTTAATTTGATAAACCTAACTCATCCTTAGGAAAATGTACAATGAACTTGTTCTTCACTTAAAGAAAAATTAAATTTACATTCTCACATGTGTAAGATATCTATTCTGGCTCTAGATGAGAACATTTTAATTCAAAAGCAGAACTTACACAACAAAAGAGACATCCTTTGAAATGATTGCCTTGGAAGACTAAGGGTTCTATTCTAGTTATGCTTCCATATTTGGAAATTCTTTTTCAATATCTGCTTTTGCAATCAATTTATAAAGTAAATGACGAAAAACAGTTTCCTAACTATGTATTCACATTTTATTTTTTGACCACGAATTGTACTATCAAATTTGATAACCCATCTTTTTCTCTATGTTCACAACAGCATCTGGTTTTTACCTAATTTAAAATCTACCCTTAAGATATAATTATTTGCCACCATTTAGGGTGTTCAGAAGAATGACTAAGAGATTTGGAAGGCAATTCAAAATATACATCTCTGGAAATAGCAACATCATTTGAATACATTTTTAGAAGGAACAGTCATTTGAATATTTGAATTTTGGCATGTTTTTTAAAAGATAAGTATCATCACAATATAGATATATACTCTATCTTCCACTGACCTCCAGATATAAGGCTCATTAAAAATGTTCAATAAGTCTATCATGAGAAAATCAAGCAAAATATTTCTTAATACTGTTCTCAAGTAATAATGTCAACAACAGCAATCTTAAAAGATGAATTTGTTTTCTTTCTTTCTGTACATCTAAATTTTGGATATGTAACCACAGTCTCCTCTTTTCCTAACTCTCCTCTACTACTGCAATCCTAAATATCCTTGACTTTTCTTTCAAGTACATACTCTGCAGTCAATATTTATCCCATTCATCATAAATCTACTAATTATGTATATTTTGAGAATGCACATGTGTGGCAAATTTATACCAAATCTGACCCACAAATAGATCAGGGCTTACTTTAGAAAGCATAGAACTTAACAAGATTTGGGGAAATATGTGAACTGCAAAGTTTTTACAAAATTTTCCATTGATAATATTATTTCATCTTAAGTTACAGTGTCTCAATTTCTTAGTCCCATTTTACCTACCCACCTTTTGGTGGACAAGAAAAGCTCATGTTTTCATTTATTTGATAGTAATAAATGAAATAAAAACAGATGTTATAGTAAAAATTTTCTCCAAATTTTTGTACTTATCTCACCTTTTAGAAATTATCATCTAATTCCATTTTATGGCTTAAGTTTCATACATTAAATTTAATTTTAAAATGTAAGGACATAATAATAGTGAGTTGATCCTACACCCTTATTTCCATATAGCACCATTTTGTTGATGCTTTCCCCACTCCTATTTCAATTAAAACAATAATTTAAAAAGAAATGTTATTTTATATATATATATATGTTGACTACATTTATAACTATATTACAAAATATATATTTATATTTTTATTATTTCTTCTACCTTTATGATTTATTCATTGTATAGATGAATCTCCTTAGCATACATCTATCTAAAAGGCACATCTTTCAGATTATTCAAGAAAAAATAAAGATTAGATGAAAAATGCGAATGGATAAGCAATTTATTTTGTTAGTGTTACATGTCTTATGTTTTCATTGGTCTTGGGGCTTCCTCAACATTTACTTTCCAAGTCATGGGTATATAGATCTGAACAGAAGTGACAGGATAAATTCAACAGTGTTTCTGTTCTTCAGATGTATTGCAGTTGTCTGTATAGAATAACAATGCACTCTGATGTTTTACCTAAACAACTGTGGCATTTACTTCATAAACACATAATTCCATTCATGTACTATATAATGTACTATATATTTGTTTAGTATATTGTCTATTGCTTTAATACAAATTGTTCCAAAACTAGAGCTAGATTTTTGGATTAGAAGCTTCACTGAAAATAATTGGGGGTTAAAGTATAGGTTTATTTAATTGATAGTCCTATTTCCTAGCAATTTCTAAGACTATAAGGAATGTCACTTGTTTATACTAGGCTGATTCCTATGAGGTTAGCGAGTAATTCTTACTCCCATATAAATATTCCTGACTTGGAAATCCAAAGCAAGTTTATTTATCTTGGTGATGGTTTGATTTTTTTAAATGTATTTTTATTTTATATATTTTCTGTATTTTGCATCATCAAAGATGAGACAGTTGAGAGGATGCGAGGTTTGAGATTGAGGGTGGAAGTTTTATTTAAAGTGTGGACTTTGTTGAGGATTCCTTAACCCACAGATTTTTGCAGTAGCTGCTTAGGACAGCAGACGATTTATAAAAGAATGAGGGAGTTTCTGTTGAAGCCCTTGGGAATGGGCTTTTCATGTTTTTATTTATTTCCCAGAAACTTTTTTCCATATGGCATAACCGAAAGGCTTCTCGTTTCAAACTTCACTAGGAATCCTCTGTAGTGTCTCTCTCATATTCTACCTTGGTTTTTACGTCTTCCTTCTCAAGAAGGTTTTGAAATATCTACGAGCAAATTGTCAGGAAGTCTGTTAGCCTTGAATTTTTTAAATTTTATAGATTTTATTATTATTTCCACACAACATAATGATTTTATTATTATTATTTTTAGAGCAGTTACAGTTTTATAGAAAATTACATATATAGTACAGAGTTTTCATATATCTCCTATCTCCTACTACACAGCTTCCTCTATTAAACATCTTTCATTTGCCTGATATATTTGTTACTGTTGATGAATTCAATATTGGTACATTTATTTTAATTAATGTCCATAGTTTACATTAGGGTTCCTGCTTCGTTTACAGTTCTGTGGGTTTTGACAAATGCATGATGTCATGTGTATCTGCCATTAATGTGTCATACAGAATGAGAATACTTTTCTCACCCTAAATGTGACCTGTGCTTCACTTATTTATCCCACCCCCACACCACTGTTCTTTTTATTGTCTTTATTATTTTGTCTTTTACAGAATATTGTATGTTGAAATCATACAGTATATAGCCCTTTCAGGTTGGCTTCTTTCACTTAGCAATATGCATGTAAGTTCCCCTCATGTCTTTTCATGGCTTGATAGCTCACTTTTTAAATTGTAGACTAATATTCCATTACATGAATGCCCCACGGTTTGTTTATGCATTCACCTATTGAAGGACAACTTTCTTGCTTCCAATTTTAGCAATTATAATGCAAGCTGGTATAAGTATTCACATGCAAGTTTTTATGTGGACATAAGCTTTCAACTCTTTTAGGTAAGTACCTAGAAGTACCATTACTGGATCATATGGTAAGCCTCTGTTTAGCTTTGTAAGAAACTACCAACTGCCTTCCAAAGTGGCTGAACCATTTTGCTTTTCAACCAGCAGTGAATGAGAGTTCCTGTTGCTCCACATCCTTGCTAGGATTCGATGCTGTCAATGTTTTGGATTTTAGCCATTCTCATATGTGTGTAGGTGTTGTTCTAATTTGAAGATCCCTAATGACATATGAAGTTGAGCATCTTTTCATATGCATATGTGCCATATGTATATCTTCTTAGGTGAGTTGTCTTGGTTATATATTTTCTGAAAAGCTTAATAATGTGAATATTAAATAAAATTATCCTAGCTCTCTGCCTACCACAAATAGCAGTGAGTTTTTGGAACACTGGATAGTCTGTCTAGGGAAGGGGTATATTTTTCCATTTGAAAGGAAATGAAGCAGTTATTTGGAGACCAAAGGCAGACCATAGCTGACAAAGGCTATATTTGTACTATACTTATTTTCTCTTTCTCCTGAACACTAAACTAGGCTTTTATAGCCTCCTCACAGTAAGAGGTAGCCTGTGACTGAATTTTAATCAATAAAAGGTGACTAGATGAAGGCCAGGCACAGTGGCTCACACCTGTAATCCTAGCATTTTGGGAGGCCAAGGAGGGAGCATTGCTGGAGGCCAAAAGTTAGAGGCTGCGGTGAGTTACGATGGTGTTACTGCACTTCGGCATGGGTGACAGAGTGAGACTCTGTCTCTTAAAAAAAAGGAAAATTAAAAAAAAAAATCAAAGCATCAACGAGTGGCCAAAAAAAAAATGAGTAGATGTAATGTATCACTCTTTGAGGATTAGCCTATGAGAGACTTTCACTAATGATTTTGTTCTTCCTGCTTCTACTGGATGGGCATCAACTTTGCAGTTCAATGTTGAGGATGGCACATGATCCATCAGCCTGGGGTTCTGAATGAGTTTGTGAAACAATACACTACCAGGACCCCCACCAGCACAACGACCACACACTCAGTAACTGGTGCAAGCATGAAGTAAATTCCTATTGCATTAATGACTGAGATCTTGAGGTTGATTTGATATAGGCTCTAGAAACACATCAACTACTATAATAATGAAATCTATACTCATCACATCTACAAGGGTTTGGGGTACCACTTTAAAGAATGTTCAGATAAAGTTGATTCAATAGACAATTTAATTTTGATATATGAAAAGGTTTCTCATTTACTTGCATGTCTCAATTTGCTTTGATAGTTTTTAAGAGACTCAATATCAATAAAAAATCAATAGAAAAACATCACAAAGCAAATAAATTAGTGATGGGGGTTAGTCAAACACTTATACGTCGACTGAGCTTATTATTTTTGTTAATATGATGATAAATGAAGCCTCTTACATACACCCACATACATACCTACACAATCCCACACAAAGCATCTCTGTATAGAAGACTCCAATGAAGGTTTAGCAGAATAATGACATCATAGAAAAACTAGTGATTCAAATCATAGAAAAATATATACAACTACCTATTAAAGCTAATTCAGCCTCTTTGCCACTGTGAATGTTTTACTACCTTGTTATCATGCCAAAAACAGCTTCATTCTCTCTTCATCTTTTGAGTCTTCTTTTATTCTTCCCTTTCTCTCTATTCTCCTTTTGATTCCAAAAAAAATTAGACTTTGCTTTGTTGTGCCCTCTTTGTCCAGACGCTGGCTTTTTAAATATACTCATGGAGTATTATGGTAAATTATCTTCCTAAACAAGGCATTTTTTATGCAGAAAAATTTATTTTTCATGCCAAAAGAAATTAATTTGCATTATTACACTTTAAAAACAGTTATAAAAAATACTGTGCAGTTCCGGTTGCACACAATGAAATAGGACACTATTTTAAAATATTTGGTTTACTCTTTCTATTGAATGTTAATACAAACATAATTGCATACTAAATGCACAATTTATTTTAAATTTTTATTCTTGTCTTCTTAAAATTAAACTTATGAAACAGTAGCCAATTTCTTTTTGAATATGTAAAGATGTTACCTACAACTGGCAATGGTTCAAGTAATTTATTTAAAAAGTCTATCTTTCATTTTATTGTAAAAGCATGTCTAAGGAGCAATGAAACTTAGTAAACCATTTACATCTTATAAGTTTTCTTATCAGGAAATGTCAAGTTAGAGTTAAGATATTAAAGATAGAGTAAGAAGGTATAAAGATCAGTGAGGAAATCAGATAGTTTGTAATGACAGCAGACTTAAGCCTCACCAACATTTTTTGCATTTTTGTCTACATTCTGAGGATCTAATGGATGCTCTTATGGTTATGTATTGCATAATGTTCAATCATTGGTGCTAACTAAAAAGAGTTATTTTTCAAATTTTATATGTGTAAGTTCATTCAGTTTCATACTTTTTCCATGTTGTTCTAAAATCTTGCCATCAGTAAAAAATGTTCAAAACTCCCAAGTACAGTAACTGATAGCAACTTCATACCAAATTTCTGTCAGAAAAATGTTTTATTTGATATAGCATACAAGTTGTTAGACAAGTACCTACAGGTTTTAATCTTATCTTGCTGGGAGCAAAGGAACAACTGATGATTAAGGAGATACAATCAGAAAAAACTCAAAGAAGTCCCTTCAACCAAATTGCTCCCTCCATATCCTGCGCAGAAACAGAAATTTCCACCATTTGAATCATTCCCTAAAATTAAGATAGTGACTTTACAGGAAATTTATAAAAGGGTAATCTATGAGTCCGTGTGAGTTATTATTTTAGATACTACACCCTTGAAGAGCTAGATTTTAATGCTGACTATGAGGTTGGGGCACAGAAAGTCTGAAGCATGAAATGAACATTAGATGTCTAAGTGGCAAGAGCAGATGGGGCTGTGTATAAACACTCTGACTACTTATGAAGGAATATAAAATAATGAGCAAATTGAGGTAGAAAGCAGGGAGATATTTATAAAATCATAGTAATTTAGCATGATAATTTCCTATCACAGTTATCTTGAATTTTTTTTCCTCTCACAGCTTTATTCTAGGAAGCATGTAAATTATCAATGAGTCCAAAATAATACATAGTAATTTGTTTGAATTAATAATTGAATTTATCAATATGATAGAGAAAAGGTAAGTATATAAAAATCAATTTATACATATATATTCTATCGAAAAATAGACAAGATTTTAAAATGGTATATCATTTTAAATCTATCAGAAATTGTCACATACAAAAGAATATCTCATCAAAAAAATGGATTATATACATGAACTCTACAAAGATAAATAAAAAATTATTAAAAGAAATTTGGACACAAATCAAAGAAAAAAGTCATTTCTGTCAGTTTTCACTCCAAATGCAATAGATTTTCTTTATCTTTTTAACATATGCCAACTCTCAATGTGATGTCACTTCCTGCAACTCCTTGTCAGAATATTTCCCTCAGGTTCCAAAAGCTCACTTTGTATGGATGGAAGGAGAGCCATAGTGTCTGAAAATTACATCCATCAGGGGCATCCCTTTCCAGAGGTTGATGTGATTGGGCATATATATACTCCAATTTCCTTGGAATGGTTATCTCTCATGTTTCATCTACACTCATCACCAGGGCTTTCCTATGACACTGAGCCAAATAAATTACATGGGAATTTTATGGGAACTTACTTGATACAGATTCTTTATTTGACTAATAAAAGTTACTTGGCAACAGAAGCAAAAATTAGACAAAGGAGATTACATCAAACTAAAATGCTTTTGCACAGCTAAGAAAACAATCAACAGAGTAAAGAGACAACCTACAGAATGGGAGAAAATATTTGCAAATGTTATAACTGCTAAAGGGTTAATATCTAAAATATATAAGGAAATCAAACAACTCAGTAGTAAGAAAGCAAATAACCAAGACATTGGTCTGGGCAATGATTTCTTGAGTAATACCCCCAAAGCACAGGCAACCAAAGAAAAATTGGACAAATGAGATCACATCAAGTTAAAAAGCTTCTGCACAACAAAGGAAACAATCAACAAACTGAAGAGACAACCCACAGAAGGAGAGAAAATATTTGCAATCTACTCATCTGAGAAAGGATTAATAACTAGACTATATAAGGTGCTCCCACAACTCAATACAAAAAGGTCAAATAATCTAATTTAAAATGGGAAAAAGATCTGAATAGACATTTCTCAAAAGAAGATGTACAAATGGCCAACAGGTATATTAAAAAATACTCAACATCATTAATCATCAGGGAAATGCAAATCAAAACTACAATGAGATATCATCTCACCCCAGTTAAAATAGCTTTTATCCAAAAGACAGACAATAATGATTGCTGGTAAGGATGTGGAGAAAGGGGAACGCTCATACACTTTTGGTGGGAATTTAAATTAGTGCAACCACTATGGAGAACAGTACAGAGGTTTGTCAAAAAACTAAAAATAGAACTACAATATGAACCAGCAATACCACTGCTGGGTATATTTCCAAAGGAGGGAATTTAGTATATCGAAAAGATATTTGCACTCCTATGTTTATTGCAGCACTATTCACAATAGCCAAGATTTGGAATTAATCTAAGTGCCCATCAGTGGATGAATGGATACAGAAATTGTGGTACATACACACAATGGAATATTACATAGCCACAGAATAGAATGAAATCCTGCCATTTGCAACATGGATGGAACTGGAGAACATTATAAGTGAAATAAGCCAAACACAGAAAGACAAATCTTGCATGTTCTCACTCATACGTGGAAACTAAATATTAAAACAATTGATCTCATGGAGACAGAGAGTAGAATGATGGTTACCAGAGGCTGGGAAGGGTAGTGGGCAGGGGGAATAAAGTGAAGATAGTTAATGGGTACAAAAATATAGTTAGATAATTAGATAGAATGAACAACATGTTATAGCACAACAAAGTGACTATAATCAACAATAAGTTAGGGTACACTTTAAAATAACTAAAAGAGTACAATTGGAATGTTCCTATCAAAAAGAAATGATAAATGCCTGAGGTGATAACTACACCAATTACATTTAGTTGTTTAATTCACTTTGTATGCCTGTATCAAAACATCACAAGTACCCTATAAAGATATATACAGCTTTTATGTATCCATAATAATTATCAATAAAATAAAGAAAAAAGGAAAAAAATAGAAATTATGCTTAAGAGTGATGGAGAAAAAGCCAAATGGAGTAGCATAGTAGGGAGAAAGGAGGACAGAGTTGATGCTGATTAGGTTTCATTGAGGAAAATGAATATATTCAATGGTAGAAATAATTTAAATAGTTGATTGAGCTTGCTTGATCTGAAGGTTACGTAAACATAGGTGGTTTATTAGTTTCCTAGGGCTGCTGTAACAAAGTACCACAGATTGGTTGGCTTAAAAAACAGGAATTTATTTTATCCATAGTTCTGAATGCTAGAAGTACAAGATCAAGGTATCAGCAGGGTTGGTTTCTTTTGAGGGTAGTAAGGGAAGGTTCTTTTTCAGGCCTCTCTCCTTGTTGTGTAGATGGCCATCTCTTCCCTATACCTCTTTATATCATCTTCCCTCCATACATGTCTGTCTCTGTGTCCTATTTTCTCCTTTTATGAGGACATCAGTCACGTTGTATTAGGGCCCACCATAGTGACCTCATCTTAACTAATTGTACCTGCATCTATTTCCAAGTAAGTCTACATTCTGGCTTACTGGGTGTTAGAACTTAAACTTGGGAATTTTAGAATGAAACAGTTCAACCCATAATGGGTGGCAGTTCAGTAAAAGAATTGTAAGTGGGCAGTGATGTGCTAGGAAAAACATAAAGTTTAGGGGCTCAATTACAACAAATCTCCTTTGTCAGATACAGATGTAAATCACCTGTGTATTCACTTCTAAACTATCTAAAAAGTTGGAAGTTTATGAAGCCTTGTTTAATCAGCTCATGTATTTGGACTGAAAATAAATAAAAATAGAAGATTTTTCCAAATACGCATTGTCTCAGATGTTTATATCATCACAGACCATGAAAGGATATGGCCCATAGGGATTAGATGACACAAAACTTTCTCTTGTTCTAGATCCTGAGAAAGTGTGTCTATAAAAGTGTCTACCTTTTAATACTGCAGTTGCTATTTTAAACTAAAAAATGTTGAAATCAATTAAATATTTATATAACTTTTAAATTTCAAATTATATTTCATAGGATTATGTTAAATTTTTAGACAGTTTTAAAATAGCTTAAAGAGCTATGATTAGTATCTTATACGAAATGGAAAAAATTATACAAAATTATTTAGTTAATATTCAGTCTGACTCTGTTTCACTAATTCTCCAGCTTAAAAAAAAATATTTAATATGTAAGAGGGTGTATTTGGTCATTATTTACTTTTATGCTAATCTATTCAAAATTACTACAAATTTCTACCACCCTTCAACTTGTTAATATAGGACATATATTTTCTTAACAAAAATTTATAAAATCTCCTTTAGCTTGCTAAAAGAGATTTTAAAATCAAGAATGGCAACAAAAAGTGTACAACTATTTACATTTTAAATATGAAGAAATAGTTTCCAATTTATGAAGAGGAAAGAAGATATTTACATAACCCTTTTTTTTTGCTTCTCTAGAAGCATTTCTGATTGGATTTTACTAATCAGAACTATTCACTTGTCTTGAGAAATCCCATAAAATATAATTTGACCTTCCTCATAAATTTCAGGCATTTAAGTTGAAATCCATAACACTTCATCTTTGTACTGACTGCCAAATTTGCTATCATACCATATGTCCAGCATACAATTTGCATTTGAACTGGGAAACGTAATGAAGTTTTAATGATTTTGTGTGCTAAAGGTAGATGGCAGAAGGGAAAAACAATATGCATGAAATATTCATTTAATTTGTGATATTCTTTCAGTCATGACATTTTGCTAAAGTAAGGCCATGTTCTCTAGAGCTATTAATAAATATTTTTTAAAAATAAATATTAGATTTAAAAAGAATTAGAAATATGCCATAATATTCTTATGAGAGATCAGATGTTAAGGCATGTTAAATTGAGCATTGACTACCCATTTTCTCTAAGAAGAATATTATGATTAGATGATAACTAAAATGTTATGATTTGATGCCACACATAAAAAAAATTGACAACACATACTCAAGGTGCTTTTGAAAAATGAAACATTTTATTAATACTCATATACTATATATTTATGAAAATTCAACACATCCCACAAAGGTATTAATGCAACCCAGAATTATATGTTATATTTCTGTTAAAATGGCAAATATTTCTTGAGAAAATCAAATGTTCAAGTTTTTTTATAAATAAGTGTTTTGGTGAAAATGAATGTAAATGTATAGCTTATTTTAAAATATAATGAGATATAGATCTATATATTTATAGGTAGGTAAACCTACTTATGGTGATTGCTTATATGTTAAATTCCATCTGAAATTAAAATGTATTCAAAATTATTTATAAAACATATGCCATATTTCATAAATATATTACAACTATTTGAACAGAAATATATTATAGATCACTATAAGACTAACCCAGCAGGAAAATAAGAGAAATATAAAGCAAAAGAAAATTAAAAGTAATGTTTGACATACCCATGTATAAGATTTCTTATAGAGTATGAGGCCAAAAATAAAGCATGAAATAGTAATGAAAATTATTATTATAATGCTACCCTGAAAGAACACACTTTTTCTTTTTTAGAGCCAACAGTTTCATCTTCATTTTCAATGAAATTACCAATAGAACCATTTCAAAATATAGTTGATATGAATATAGGTTCTCACATATTACTGTGACATTTGTTCTCACCAGATAAAATAGAAAAAATAAAATAGTTATTTTTATCTGTAATATGTGTCAATAAATAACTGGATATCTTGAAATATCCAAAGCTTTAACCAAATTTTAAATTAGTGTCATACTATCTTCAACTGTATATTTACAAAGAGACAAGGCTTAGAATCATATAACTTTATACTTAAAATGTGCTATAGCAATAATCTGATCCAGCCCCTTCTTCTTGTAAAAATGGAAAATGAAGTGCACCAAGATTAAGTGGCATGTCTATGGCTTCACAGAGGTCAAAAAGTGATCTCAACCTAGGTCAAACCCTTGACAAGTGAAGAAGGAGCACTAAGATGGCTTTCCCTAAAGGCACATGAAGCTTACGAGGAAAGGATTCATCGTGTATGTAGCACCCAAAACAGAAAGTGTTTTAAATCTTTATTAATAGCAAATATATGTTTTAATCTCCTTATAAGTAAATCTAAATATTTGTGATGGAGAGATGTTATTTAATATCTCTACCTACCTATCTCCCTCTTCTTTCTTTATTCCTTTTTCTCTTTTTAAAAAAAATAATAGATTCTGTTCATCATCATCTCACCCAAGCTTAGGCCTGGGATGTAGTTACCCAGATGACAACTGCATTTCCCAGATCTTGTAGTAGTGAAATGCAATTTTGTGACTGTTGGATTCCAAGGAGAATGAGTGGTGATGTGTGCAACTTGCTTGCCATCTCATTATTGATGGAGGCCCTCACTCTGGGCTTGCTTTTTCTCTTCCTTTTTTTTGGCTGGAAATGGCAGTGGTCTGGAAGGAAATCATAAACGGCAATCAAGTAAGCCTTCTATGATTGGAATTTTTTGTAGTATTCAATGTAAACACCAGTTTTCAAACTTGTGATAAATAGTCATGCTTTTATTCAGGACTTCTAAATCAGTTTTTGAATCTAAGAGAATCATTTAAGGGATATGGGAATTTAAAACTGTGTCAAGGTGAGGTTGTGTCCAAGTATCTTGTTGAAGGTCTTCCCTCTGAATTGTTACGAGAAACACATGTGACATTTGAGTGTTATTAAAATGCTTATGTCACCTAAAGTCAATTTTATTAATACATTGACTTGTCTTTTTGTGTGAATTCTCATAAATAGATTTATTCACAAAAGGCCTTTTTAAACATATGTCTATATTCACTGATGTTATTTTTTTAACTTTTTATTTATTTACTTATTTATTTATTTTTTAGAACAACTCATGACATGTGAACACTGATGTTATTTTTTGGAGTGGAGAAAATGTTAATTTTTGCCTAGCAGAGAGTAGGATCAGTATATTTAATAAGAGTGAAAGGATATGAAAAGTTAGGACCCAGTCCCGGGCCAGAAATAGATTAATGCAATCATGAAACCCTACATAACATTAGGAAGAATTCATAAAAATACCTTTCTAGGGCTAATTATATGTCAAGCACAATTGTAAACAAAATATATGCATTAATTAATTCATTTAATTTTCATTATATTCCTTTCATTTAATAATAGTCATTATAATATTTATTTGTGGATAAGGATATTACTGTCCAAGGAGTAAACCCAATAATTATTACTACCAGGGTACAAATTCAGGCAGTCCCGCCTCAGATTATTTACTTTTAACCACCCTCCTATAAGGCCTCCCATAATGTTATGGGGGATATGAGAAATTGGTAATTATATGTCTTTGGCTGGGAAATCATGGGAAAATATTTTTTTGGAGAACAAGGTTATCAGAGAAAATGTGTCCTAATTCACACCATCTAGATCAAGGCTTTACACATAAAATGTTGGTGATATAAGTATGATTATTTTGCCTAGGGCTCTCTCTGACTTGATGAGTCACAGGAATAAGTCTAGAAAGCAAACATTAGAAGTGAGAAAAGAAAAAATAAAAGGACTTTGTTGATCCAGAGGGTGATCAATAAATATTTGTATTTTGTAAATTTAATACAATGGAGAAAATAATTTCAACACTTACTATAAGTTATTCACACATGCTTTCTTTTACATCCACCCAGCAATCCTGAAAAAGAGCCTCTACTGTCCAGGAAAATTATAATCTACTGGAAGAGGCACAAAAGGACAAAATAATAAAAGATCATTAATATAGGGATTTCAGGGGTGAGCAGGTAAATGCTGAGCATAAAAGGATTAAGGCAGCAGCCAGTCTCAAGTTTCCAAATTGTAAAACTGTAATTTCAGTATGGACAGGTCCAGTGAGACATGTCTTTTTGTGAATTTGCACCCCTACCCCCATTGAAAGTCCTGTCCCTAGGACTTCCAATGTTAGAAAATCTTATTCAGATCAAAGGCAGCTAAACAGTCCCAACTGAAGAACTGATGTCCAAATTGTCTCTTAGCAGCATGCCAATGTCGGCCTGAATACTCAGATATAGGTTAAACTCACAATTATTTGCTAAATTTTAAATAATAATGAGCTTCAGTAAGGGGCCAGTGTCGATTGATATAGATACGTTACTGAACCAGCTTCAGACGAAATTTGCCCTCACCTTGCCTTCCTAGTGCTGATCACTAGATCAGACCTGCTCGAATCGTTATCGAAGAGCATATTCATGCAAAGCTTACGCTTAGACATTAAATGACTCATTCACCAAAGCTCTTTCCAGGCTAATGGTGGTTCTAATTTCTCTATTAGATGGACCAGAATATTAGGGAGGCAAATCTTTGCTATTATGCTCCCAGAGAATGAACTCCCCCAAAGCATAGATGAGTATAATAGCTGATAAAACCTTGAAAAATGCAAGGTTAAAACTGTGTTTATCTGCACCATGCCATCTGCATCCCCTAACAGCTTGAACAGGAAGGATTCGTTCCTTAAGCATTATTAGTTTTGCTAAAAATTGTCCTTGTTTTCCTCTACCCCAAGGAAATAAGTGGCATTGTAAAAATGAAACTGCACTTATTATAACCTAACCTATGGACCACTTTATCAAAAGCAATTTGGTCATTTGACATCATATTCTTCCCAGTGAGAATAAATAGAAATATGTGGTTTTCCTCCTTTTCAAGTTCAACTTGCCCTTAATGTCAGCTTTTCGTTCACATTCTTTTTTTGTCAGGTTATTCATAACTTAATTGTTTTATATTAAAAATATCTCTCCAAATCTCTCCTGAATTATGTCAAATTTAATATTTTACTATTTTATTAATTGATTATAAGTCAAGAAGTTGTTTTCTCCTGAGAGATACTGACTACAAGAAGGTTGAGGAGACTTCAAGGAGCTGGTAATATTCTACTTTTTGGCGTTGGTGCTGATTATGTATTTGTGTTTCACTGTGTGGAAACTCACCAAGTTCTATACTTAGGATTTGTTTCCTTTTTTCCTAAAAAGTTATATTTTAATAAAATTTACCAAAAAAAGATGGCATGTTTAATAAAATATAGTAATACCCAGAACATTGGTTCCATAAGGTATAATAAAATTTGGCAAAAGGCCCATGTTTTTTTTTTAGGAAAACAGAAATATTAACTGCTTCTAAGGTGCACTTTTAAAGAAATTATAAGGTACTACAATATCTTAGTTATCACCTAATAAATAAATCAACTATAATAAGAAAAATTATTTTAAACTATAATATTTACTTCCCAAAGTAAGCTTTCATCATGTGTTCTGGGTGCTGTGATTATACATAAACAGCTACACTTCTTCTAAATTATTATGGTGCAAATCCAAAACCTTTATATGTCCTATGAATGCTCACAGATTCTTAAGAAAAGTTAAAAATAGTACCACTGAAATGCATATCAAGGTTGGTTATGGAGCATTCCTGCTATGATCAGAATTTATTTGTGGTAAATTATGTAAAGAACTTAGTTTTCAACCTTTGGTAACACAAGAAATTCTGAAAGGCATAATCCCAAAATACTTTTAACTTGACGAAGAAAAGATGGCTCTCAACCTTAGAATGCTGTTTGAAAAGCAATAGATTATTTCTTTATTAGGTACACCAGTGGCATTATTAATTAAATAAATTACCCAAATTCTCCAGTTCACTCTTTTCTTAATGTGATAGAATACTTGGGGTATTTATTTTATATATATGTAAAAAAATATATATATATAAAAACTGGGACTCAGTCTTCATAAAGCATTATCTTGAGGAAGTAGAGGAACCATGGAATACACAATATTAATAAGAACTTCAGGTATTATTTTAATCAAGAAAGTTACAGGAGCAATAGTTTAGATTTTCAGATGTTCTAAATTTCTTGTACCAACTCTCTAGGAGGAAGAAAATTCCAAAAATGAAGTATCTGTTCACCCAAAGATATTATGTAGCTAGATACTTCTCCCTGGCAGGGAAAGATACTTGGCAGTTTCTGCAAGCATACTTACATAATTGTTAACTAAGTAATTGTTTGAAGATTTGGTAATATCACCAATAATTCATGGGGAGGTTGTATTAGCTATAAAGATTCATTAGGTCAATAGATAATTTCCATCAGTAGAAATTGAAGTAATGTTTCCAGGTGAAAGGCTGACCCACATATGATAACATGATAAAAAGTTTCAAGTTAGCTTGCCTATTATTGAAGTAAATGAAATATATAATCACCTTAACCAGAATTTATTGCAAAATGCTTAATATAAAATACATATAACTTATTATTAAGGTGGAGTCAAGGAATAAAACTGATAAATGTGTAGAGGTTCTAATTTCTCACATTTAATAATTTAGTAATCATTATTATTATTTGCTAAATATTTGTGTTCACTCCCCTCTCAGGCACATGGTAGAAAGGCACTCTTTTGCCCCCACAATAATTTGAGAGAAGGATCCTTCCTTACCCGTCCCCCAGGGGATGACTAATGCTGTAAATAAGTAAAAAATCAATCTGGTTTTAATTAACAGAGGTTTTTATATTCATTATTACTGCAGAATAATCCAACCTATACTTACTCATATACATACTCACAGGTGAGACAATACTGTCTATCTAATGTAGAAGGTTAGCTGGTATATTATACTAAGTTATAAATGTAATAAAAAATAAACTTAAAATGATATAAGCAACACAAAATTTACTAAGTGTAATGGGGGAAGTTGAGAGGATTTTATGTGTGCATTTATATTGTTCAATGAAGGGTGGGCATTTTGTTCACACTTTGCTATACCTACATGGTTAGACAATAACCGTTCAAGCTGACTCTGGTCTTAACCATGTATGCACTTTGATCAAAGGAACAATTGCAAATATGAAACAGACACATGAAAATTCGTCTGTATTTCAGCTTGATTTTTAAAAAATTCCTCTTAGAAACCTGATGAGGTAAGAACAAGCCAGGACAGCCTGGTGGTTGATGAGAAACACATAGTCCCAGGAATTGCTGTTGCCGCAGGTGACAGGCAATCAACTGCAAGACAATAGAGCCAGGCCTTCCAGAACCAATTGGCCCAAACCACCTTGTGAACTGATTAAAGATGTGTGAGTAAACTCATCTGGAGAGTGGATTAGAAAATCCACTCTTCAAAATCATGAGATGTGAACAAGCCTGTCCAACAGTGAGCTCCTGAGCAAAGACTGCCTGTTAATGATATCCAGTGATAGAAATAGTTAGGCTCATTACCCAAGTCTTAGGCAGTGGCTTGGACCACCCCAAGAAGAATATGACCCTAGTTCAAAAGCAGAAAAACTGAAGGAGCTAACTGCTAGAGACTAGAAATTAACCACACTCTTCCCGGCTAAACAAAGATTATTTTCCTGAAAGGAAATCCGAGGTATGCCTAAATCAGCTTTAGATATAAATAACTGGAGTCAGTAGGTAGAGAAGAACAGATTCGTGTAGTTATGGCACTGATTTGTTCCCATCTATCTGCCTCCACACTCTCGGGTGGTATCCGCCACACCCGACTCTAGGCTTCTGGGCTTTGACCTTTGCCATTTGACCTATAGAAAAATAACAAATTCCTCACAAGGTAAGACTTGAAAAGGGAATGCTCATTGGATCTTGCTTTCTTGCTGTTCTAAACTGCTGACAATGGGAGTAATCCCAGCCTAGCCTGCTGTACTAGCGACACCGTGGCCTAATCACCACTGTTGCCCTCCCCAAAAGCTAGCCAAATGCCAGACAGGAGTTTAAGACCACCTGAGCATAGTCAGCGCGTCCCCACCGACCATCCATCCCACTTTCCTATCCCCCCCTCTGCTCCTGCGGATCTGCCAACCGATTACTGACACAGGACCAAGCCACTGCGGCGATCTGATATGCAGCCAAAGTTAACTGAAATGGTAAGGAAAATTCTCGACATATGCTGTGGGGATACAAGGTTTAAGGAAATTAAATATAAAATTAGGGATTATAGTATTTAATTATATTATTATATAACTATAATTATATATAATATATAATAATTATTATAGAATAATCTGTAATGTGGGGTATATAATAATATATTAAAAGTAATGAAGATAATGCATGCTAATTATTAAAACAAATTCTAAAAAGGGTTTACTTGTGAGAAATGGGTATGGGAAGGGGATACAATATAAGACATGTATTCTTTATTCATATTTGTGTGATTGAACATGAATCATGTTTATAATAAACACATAGGCAAAAACAGAATACAATTCTCTTAATTTATTTAAATGCAGTGGATACATTAAACATTTGGTTGGAGAATTAGTTAATAATTTTACTATGTAATTTAAAACTATATTGAAACAAACAGAGGTATAACATGGGATAGAACGTAAGTTCTGTATTAGACTTTACAGTTTTATTGATATATAATTAGTGTAAAATAAACTGCACACATTTAAAATGTACATGTGTTTAGACACATGTATACACCCATGAAGCTCTCACCACAATCAAGAAAATGAACATTGCAATCAACCTGAAAATTTCTCTGTGCTTCCTTGTAATCAACCTCACCATCTCCATGCCACCCTCAGTCAATAACTGACCTGCTTTCCATAACTGTAGATTGGTTTTTATTTCTATAATTTTATATAAATGCAATCATAGTATATGTACTATTTTTGTTTCTTTTTTTTTTTTTTGAGACAAGTTCTCACTCTGTCACCCAGGCTAAAGTGTAGTGACATCATCATAGGTCACTGCAACCTCAGACTCCTGGGCTCAAGTGATCCTCCTGCCTCAGCCCCCCGAGTAGCTGGGACTACAGGTGTGTGCCACCAGGCCCAGCTAATTTTTTATTTTTTGTAGAGACGAGGTCTCACTATGTTGCACAGAGTGTCTCAAACTTGTGGCCTCAAGCGATGTTCCCACCTCAGCCTCCCAAAGTGCTGGGATTACAAGTCCAAGCCACCTTGCCCAGCCTATGTGACTTTTACATTCATCATCATCATCATTTGGAGGTTTAGCTATATTGTTGCAGAAATCAATGGTTTGTTACTTTTTATTAAGTAGTATTTCATTGTATGTGTATATAAGAATTTTCTTATCTATTCATCTATTCATGGACACATGGGGCTTTCTAGTATTTGGTTACAGCAAATAAATCTACTATGAACATTTGTTTACAAGTCCTTATGTGAACATACCATTTGATGACAAGAAGGAAGCAGTCACTAATGATTAAAAGAAAGAAGATTACAAACTGATAGAATGATTCTTAGTGTGTTAGGGATAAAGAAATTAAGCAGTCTTTGTTAGAACATATGAAATCAGGGGAGGGTGGCCAAGATTAGTTTAATAATAATTTTTGCTGCAATAAAATTAGGTTTCAAACAACTCAATATCTTAGTAGCATACAGCATCTTCACCAGGAATAGATTCTATCCCAAGAAACCGCACTCTTTCCTCATCCATAAGATGCACCTCCTCATCCATTTTATCATGAGATTGCAGCAATTCTGTCACATCTTCAGACTCTACTTCTGATTTTAGTTCTCTCGCTAATTCCACCACATCTGAAGTTACTTCTGCCACTGAAGCCTTGAACCCCTCGAGGTTCATTCGTGAGGGTTAGAATCAACTTCTTTCAAACTCCTGTTAATGTCGATATTTTGACCTTCTCTCATGAATCACAAATGTTCTTAATGGCATCTATAATGGTGAATTCTTTCCAGAAAGCTTTCAATTTACTTTTCCCAGATGCATCAGAGGAATTACTATCTATGGCAGCTGTAGCCTAACAAAATGTATTTCTTAAATAATAAGAATTGGAAATCAAAATTACTCCTTGATCTATGAGATGCAGAATAGATGATGTGTTAGCAGGCATGAAAACATTAATCTTCTTGTACATTTCTATCAGAGCTCTTGGGTGACCAGGTGCATTGTCAATGAGCAATAATATTTTGAAAGGAATCTTTATTTCTGATCAGTAGGTCTCAACAGTGGATTTAACATATTCAATAATCCATACGGTAAACAGATGTGCTGTCATTCAGGCTTTCTTATTCCACTGATAGAGCACAGACAGAGTAGATTTAGCACAATTCTTTAAGGGCCCTAAGATTTTTGGAATGGTAAATGAGAATTGGCTTCAACTTAAAGTTATCAGATGCATTAGCCCCTAAAAGGAGAATCAATCAGCCTGTTCTTTGAAGCTTTGAAGGCAGGCATAGACTTCTCCTCTTTAGCTATGAAAGTGCTTGATGGCATCTTTTTCCAATATGAGATTGTTTTGTCTACAATGAAAATTTGTTGTTTAGCATAGCCACCATCATCAATTATCTCAGCTAGATCTTCTGAATAACTTGCACCGGATTCTATGTCAGCACTCGCTGCTTCACCTTGCACTTTTATGTTATTGGAGATGACTTCTTTCCTTAAATCTCAAGAATCAACTTCTGCTAGATTCCATCTCTTCTTCTGCAGCTTCTTCACCTCTCTCAACATTCATAGAACTGAGTAGAGTTAGGGGCTTGCTCTAGATTATGCTTTGCCTTAAGAGACCTTTAGCCAGAGGCTTTGTCCTTCTATCTCCAGAGCACTAAAATTTTCTCCATACCAGCAATAAGGCTCTTTCACTTCCTTATCATTTGTGTTCACTGGAGTAGCACTTTTAATTTCATTCAAAACTTTTCATTTTCATTTAAAACTTGGTTAACTTTTTGGTGCAAGAGGCCTAGCTTTTGGCTAATCTCAGCTTTCGACATGCCTTCCACACTAAGCTTAATCATTTCTAGCTTTTGATTTAAAATGAGAGGTGTGGTGCTCTTTCTTTCACTTCAACACTTAGAGATGTTAGGTCAGCGGAGCCAAGAGGAAGACATGCAAGCCTGGGGGCATGGTAAAATGCCGTTTATTTTGAGCACCTGGGTGCAGGTGGGTGGAGGCCAAAAAGGGCGTCCACCCAGAGGAGGGGAAGGGTGGCAAGTTTTATAGAAAGTCTGGGGAGGGGGAGTTCCACCAGTTTTTGCCCGGCTCCATCCCAGCCTTTGTAATTCAGAGTTATCTTTACAATCTCTGGAGTCTCCAGAACCTGCAGCCTGCAGGGGTCCTTATCTGACTTCTTCATCTACCCCATTCCAGCCAAACCCAACAAGAGGCTATTGCAGGGCTATTAATTGGTCTAATTGCAATATTGTTGTGTCTCAGGGAATAGGGATGCCTGAGAAAAAAGAGAGAGATGAAGGAATGTCCAGTTAATGGAGCAGTCAGAACACACACAGCATTTATCAATTAAGTTTGGAGTCTTATATGGGTATAGTTGACAGCACCCCAAAACAATTACAATAGTAACAGCAGAGATTACTTATCACAGATCACCGTAACAGATATAATAATAATATATAATTAGAAAGTTTGAAATATTGTAAGAATTATCAAAATGACACAGAAAGACATGATGTGAGCATATGTGGGCACCAATAGACTTGCTTGACACAGGGTTGCTACAAACCTTCAATTGTAATAAGTGCTATAACTAACTGCAAAGTGCAAGAAAGCAAATTGCAACAAAACGAGGTACGCCTGTGTAGAAAAAGTGCCTGTTGCATGGCAAGAGTCATGCTATTTTGAAACAAAACTACCATGATGACCAATTGTTTGTCTCCTGCAGCAAGATCTTAAAATGATTACTGTAGAATAAATAACCCCTCATGAAGATGCTTATCTAACCTCCCCAGTGGTCACTAATTTCAGCAAGAAAGTCTGAGATGTGACCTGCTGCACATATTTTACCCTAAAACCTTGCTATATATTTTCTGCAGGGTGGGTTCACATTTTCACAGCTGCCTGAGACATGGCTTCTGTTCTTAAGTCCCTATTAAATATTTTCTTTCTGAGGCACTGGATTGTCATCCTCTTTCTTCAGCCCTTCAGCTCCGTTGGCCTTTGAGGGTAGGTTTGCATATACCTGCTCACCCTGGAACAGCCTGTAATTGTTTTTCTTTTTTCTTCTTCTGCTGAATTTTCTATATGATTTTGCTCCTTCCAGAAGATCAGTGAAGTGGCTCAGTGTAGATATATCTGGTAGAGACTTACTATATTTACTTGCTTCCTCAAGCTCTAGCTCTCTATGGCTCACCAGGGATGCTGAAATAGCAGAAGGAGACCGCAGCTAGTATCACCTTAAGATGACGTGATTGGGTTCCCCCCTAACCTTCAGGCATGTAAGGCCACATAGTGCAATAAGGAGAGTATTAAGGACCAGAGAGACTGTAAAGACCTGTGAAACAAGAAATATTTCCAAATTCTTTCTTACTATTCAGCACAATTTCCTGTTTTCCACTTTGCTGAAGGCCTCATCAATTTGAGTAATGAGCCTAAAAACCAACACAAGATTAATTACTCCAAGCGAAGTGTGTTTTAGGCTGGAATCAGCTTTAGATGGATTACCACCAATTTTATAATAGGTAGCATAGAGGAGTGGAGAATGAATGGAAAGTAATGCACATAGGAGAAAAGCAAATATTGATAACATTTCTTGGTAATATTTTAAAAATCTATGATTATTAACACTTAAAATATATATTGTCATTTAATAATAAGAAGCCTAGGCTTGGAAAATTCATGGGATCAGAGTTTATTATTAATAAATAGTAGGCCCAGGACTCAAATCCAATTTTCCCACCTTAATTTGCCCAAAGAATTAAGTGTCTTGCTATTCACTCACTAACTGATCTTGATCAAATTCTAAATGAACAATAGGAAAAACTCTGAAATGAATCACAGAGGAACTGTTTTCCTTTCATATGCAAGTTTTACATAAGAAAATTCAATAAATATAATTATTTTATAGAATTTGTAGAACAAGTGATGATAAATTAATAAGAATTATGTAAATTATTGAAAATCATTTTGAGGATATTATTTATATGATTTTTAAATAAAACTTTAAGGACAGATGTTCTCTAATAAACCATGTGGAGTTGGTGTGGCTACAAGCAGTTGTTTGTTTTAATTTGTGTTAATTATTACTTATTCTTCTCTAGACCTGTTTAGCTCTGCGCCTCTCTCCCTCCTTTCACCTACCCAAAATGAAAAAAAATTCTTCAAACCCCATAATCTTTTGTCTTATTGATTGTTGCACACTACAGCACACTGCCTAATATGAATTAAGTACTTGCTGCTAAATTCTCAATTAATGCTCTATCAAGTTAAATAAACTGAAGCTTCTAAATACAGTACTGGGAAGCTATGAGGTTATAATGTTGCATTTGCTCTACAGGTTGTTTTTCTCAACACTCAGTGAAGGATTTTATAGGAAATTAAAGTAGCCATGGTATAATTGCTTGTTAGGGAAAATAAATTTACCACTTACTCTTAATGCCAAGAGCTTGGCAACTCAATTGCCAAAATAATACTGGTAGTAAAAAGGCCAGGAATGACATTTTTTGTCATGTTCAAGAAAAATAGTTTTTATTTCTCTTGAGTTCATCTGTGTATATATATATCTAATACAATTTTTCATGGTATTTTTCAAAACCTTTCCTTATTTGTTTTTATAGGAAACATTTATATAGTGTTTACTATGTGCAGACAGTATTTTAAATATATTTACTAATATTAAATCATTTATTCTCATGTCTTATTTAGGGTCCTCCAAAACAGCAGAAACCAAGATTGGTTAAGATGTAAAAGACATTAGGGAAATGCCTAAATGCCTGTGTAGGATAAAGGTGAAGAAGCAGGAGTATGCAAGGAGAGACTTCAGACCCCAGAGCTGGTATGACATCCGTGAAAGAAAAAGGGAGAGGAAGGGATGGTCGGGCAGGAAGAGTCGTAGATTACAGCACGGTACTAAGAAAGATTCAGCAAGGTCTATAGAGAGTCCACGAGCCAAAGTTGTCAGTGAGTGAAGTCCCAAGTACTTCAGAAATGGCAAGGCATGGTCAGTCATTGGCTGGAAGCATTCCGGTAGAAGCATAGCTCCAGTGCAAATGCAGTGATGGATTCAGAGGTGTCAGTGGGAACATCCATCAACTGCGGTTCCTTACAGCCAGTTTTAATGGAGATCTGAGCACTGCAGTTCCAGGTCTACCATTCTTTGCAGCTACACTATGACTTATGTTTTACCATAATTTCATTTTACATGTGAGAAAATGGAGAAATATAGATTAAACAAATTGCTCAAGACCATGTCTTATTGCTAAGTGAATTTTCTTTATTTGTTATGTGATTATTTTGTACATTTTCTGACAAAATTTCACATATCTACATATTGCTGTTGGTTAAGTAATTTATAACAAAATTATCATGTAATTTTATGACTGTAGATGGTAATATTTAGAGAATATTTGGCTTCCATTGAAAGGGGCGGCCTTGCAAAAATGACAGGAAAATACCTAATCCCACAATTTCCCCAGTAACAGTTAAAGATCAGTCTCACTAACAGTCACTCTTTGGGAGTTCTGTTTTGCACAACTTCTGAAAAAAGCTGAATGGACGGAAAAGAGATGTAAATCTCTCTCTTTCAAAATTGTTTTTTTGAGAATCTGCTTTCTACAGCCTAAAGAGTTCCTGAGTGAACAGCAGGGTGTGAGCTCCAAGCCTCAACCATATCTCGTATCTTGTATCTCGAGGACAGTCACATCTCCTGTGATAATTCCTTCTCCAAGGAAAGGCAGGAGAGCCAACTCTTGGAATTTGACATCCTTGCAGTTTTTGTTATCTACCTGCCACCAAGAAGAAGAACGGAGCAGATGCAGCAGTTTCTCGACTATACCCTGCCATTTTTACAACCCCCTTTAAAAAGCCCCAGTGGTTTTTGGGGCCAGCACATTCTTCTTCTTTTTACCTCTGTGCTGGTCCTTTTCCCTTCCCCCCAGGGAAAAGTAAATAAACCTTTTCTTTCTATCCTAATTTTTGTCTGGAGAAATCTTCCTCAAAACCCGTGTTCACTGGCATTTCCACCCTAACATCCATGTTATCTGATTTTAAACTCATCTCGGTAGAAATCACACTGAGCAACAAGGAATTGGGAAGTTTATAAAGTCAGTGAAATTCTTAGAAGCTGTCTGAAATATTAAATGAAAATTCTAAATAAATTTAGAGAGATTAAAATGTACTTTTTAATTGATTTTTATCTACCCTTTTATAGCAAGGTCATATTGACAATTTATTAGGTAAAGGAAGAGTTTAGATGCTTTGAGGACTTCCTTTATATTGAGGGTAAGAGATTTCCATTCTTGCTAAAATAGACAAATTGGTCCAGCTCTCCAGGCCCATATTGTATGATACTTATGCTAATTTTTATTGTTTTCAAATTATACTCCCTCAACATCTGTGAGTACATTTTGCCACAGGAAAACACAGTGACCAAGATGCTATGGAAAATAACAGACTACCAAACAGAGCTCTGATCTCCCATTGAACATGTATCTTAACTCTCTACGTCTTCAAATCCTCATCTGTACGTGAGAAGAGCTAGACTCTATCCAAAATGTGAAAAAAGAAAGGATCATTATCAGAGTCACCTGAAATCTATATATAAAAAAAATCAGTTTCCTGGCCTAATTGCAGAGAATCAGATTATGTAGACTAGAGTGAGGCTGGGGAATTTTCTAAAATGTACAAAGGTGTGGGAATCACTGAACTAAATAACCTGTAGTTGTTAGGGTGGAAAACTTAGTAGATGCTCACAGCACGGATGGAGAAAGATTTCTCACGCAGAGATTAAGATATATAAAAGTAAAATTTATTTTATCTTCTTAGAGGAGAGACAGAGAGAGTGAAAGAGAGAGAGGGGGAAGAGGGGGGAAGAAAGAAAGCAGGGAGACAGTGTGGCATCCCAAAGAAAAAGAAGGGAGGGCCAGCAGGGAGGCCAAGTGGCTTGCTGATTTTAAGGGGGACAGAAAGAAGAAGAAAAAACAGTGATGGCAGTTGTTAACAAAAGCGGCAGCAGGATGTCAAAGTCCAAGACTTGGTTTCTTGCCTTTCCTTGGAGAAGGGATTATCACAGTAGATGTGACTCTGTCCTTGAGATATGGTTGAGTCTATAGCTGGGTTGTCTGCTGTTTACTCAGGAACTCTGTAATGTAGATTCTCAAAAAAACAATTTTGAAAGAGAAAGATTTACATCTCTCTTCTGTCCATTCAGCTCTTTTCAGAAGTTGTGCAAAACAGAACCCCTGCAGGGTGCCTGTTAGTGAGAGAACTCATAGGGTTATTCTTTAACTGTTATTGGGGAAATTGTGGGATTAAGTATTTTCCTGTTATTTTTGCAAGGCCGCCCCTTTCAGTAGTTACGGAATATTTCATAAAAATCTGTCTTACTTAATGTTAATTTTTTTTTTGAAATGGTGTTTTGATGTGCTGCCCAGGCTGGATTCAAACTCCTGAACTCAAGTGGTCCTTTACCCTTGGCCTCCTGAGTAGCTGCCACTACAGGCTTCCACCACTGTGCCTGGCTTAATGTTAATATTTTAAAACTCCTTTACATTAATTGACAATTTACATTCAATTAAATTTTTCATGATTTTTTTCATTGATACTATGTGATCAAGAACACCAAAACATATTGCAACTGTTCTTTAGCCAAATATTACTTAAAATATAGTATACTAAGGCATAATATAAATTAGAACATAAGCCATATTTCTTATAGGATAATGAAGACTTTTGTGTAAAAATTTTTAAAATATTATCTACAATGAAATGTTAATCGATTCCTAGTAAAAATACTTGACATTCATTAAAGATAAAATTCCAAACAATAACTTGAGTGCAAATTTTCTTTTAGAGTGGGTATTCTTTGTGCATTTAGAAACCCAGCCTTCCACCAAACCATCTAAAATTTCAGTTGAATGATGTTTTTAATTTAAGTTTCCCTATTTTCATATATCAGCAGTAGATTACCACTTCATGTTACAATTACTCACAGCCCTTATCTGTAAATGAAATTTGAAAACATGATGTGAACATAATGTGCTGCTGGCACAAACAGAAACACTGTTCCATGCTCCTATCACACCTATGTCAACATGCTCATTCTTAATAATAAAAAAATACAACTTTGAGGAAATAACTTGATTAAACCTTATCAGAACAACTAACATTTCCTATTTTGTGTAGCATTTTGAACGCTCCAAAATCTTACAAGCTGATCTATGTGGCAGTGAAGTACATCATGGCAATATTTTCCAACATATGTAGACAAGACACTGGCTTCTGTTGTCTTTGTTTCTGTCTGCATGAAACACTGCAGGTGAGGAAAAAAGAACCCCCCCCCCCCGGCAGTATTTTGTTGTTGTTATTTTGAAATGCATACAATCATTGCTTAAAGTCTCCCAAGTAGTTGCATTAGATAGGTTAATTTAATTATGTTGGATAATTTGTGTCTGCTTCCCACTGCTGTCACCACCAGCTCCCTTCCCAAATATATATGCCTAGACATTATTTTAATTCAGAGCTTATAACTCTCCAATAGAAAGGTCATTAGAAGCACTGCTACTTTGCTGATTATTTGACCACATGCTCTACTGAATTCTGAAATCAGGCAGAAGCCAGGTGTGAATTGGAGATGAAAGAGAGACACGAAATAACAGAAGTTATGTCATTATTCCAAGGACCGTAAATAAAAATATTTTTCAAAACATAATTGTATTTTGTATTTGTATAATTAAAAGAACGACTCATGAACTTTGCAATAAATTAAGCAGGGCAGATATGAATAGAGAAAAAATTAATATGGGGCACAGTGGTGAGCACCTGTAGTCGCAGCTATGTGGGAGGCTGAGGTGGAAGGATCGCTTGAGCCCAGGAGTTTGAGGTTGCAGCGACCTACGATTGCACGGTTGCACTCCAGCTTGAGTGACAGTGTGAGACCCTATCTCTCTTTAAAAAAAAAGGAAAACGAAACAATTATTATTTTATCTTTACCCCAATCCAGTTCCATATCTCAGGAGTGATCAATAGTAACTGCTAAGTGTACACTCTGCCACATCTTTCCTATGTCCTTTATTTACACTTGTAGAGATTTTGAGGTTTACATATTTATTTTAACATAAATTACACACTACCTGGTAACTTACTTCTTTTTTCACTTAACCAGAACTCCCAAAGGTGAACTGAAATTTTTCAAAATCTATTTATAATTTTATCATAAACATACACGTATATAATTTAAAATGTCAAGTATACTACTTGATTTATAATAAAAAGAAGCAGTATTCTGCCCAAAGCTACACAGTGCCCATAGGCAACCACTTTTAACTTTTCAGGCTTTCATTTATTTACTAAATATATATGTAGTGCCAGGTAGTATTCTTGGTGCATGGGTATGAGATACAGCAAAGAATAAAACAGATAACTTTTCTGCTCTCAGGAACATTTCATTCAAGAAAGGGTGCTCTGTACCAAAAAAAAAAAGAAAAGAAAGAAAAGAAAAAAAAAGGAAACAAACAAAAAAGCTGCAAATAACTAATAAAATATCATGTTGATGATGATTAGGTGATGGGAAAAGGGAAAGAGGACTCCAGAGTGACTATTATTTTAGATATTTCTTCAAATATCTCCATGTTAAAAATGTTTTTACTACTTTTTTTTATTTTCAATATCGAGCAATATTTATTGTCTTCCTATTTTGGAAGATGAGAAATAATCTAACTTACATTCCCTTCCCCACCCTTATACACAAACATGCATACACATGTGCACACATACAATTTTAGGTTAAAACAATATTCCTAGTACATTCTTATGACCATATAATATTATTCACAAAAAATTGTATGATTGCATTTCTTTTATTGGGCAACCCCCTGCCTTTGGAATTGAAAATTGCCTTAAATATTTTCTTCCCTTCCTCCCTTCCTCTTTTCTTCATTTAATCCTCTTACGAATGTGTGCGTGGGAAGTGTGCTGCATAGGGTACCACCAGGAAACCTGAAAGCAACCTAGATTTTCAAGCGCAAAGAAGCTAGGAGCAAAGTTAAAAATAAAAACAGTCTGTGGC
The DNA here is from genome assembly GCA_023783475.1 of Daubentonia madagascariensis. Classification (NCBI taxonomy): domain Eukaryota; kingdom Metazoa; phylum Chordata; class Mammalia; order Primates; family Daubentoniidae; genus Daubentonia; species Daubentonia madagascariensis. The sequence continues at coordinate 12,126,095 of JAKFHU010001684.1, read as the reverse complement.
TTTCAGGAGATCTGAGGTGCAGGAATTTGTTACCTGAAGGACCAAACTGGATGATTTGGAGAAGTTAGCACAGAATCCACTGCAAACTTTGTGCTCTCTGACCTTGCATCTGCCCCTTACTCCCTCTTTCCCAAAGTTGTATAATAGCCTCTCAATGGCAGCACCTACTGACACGAGAGTCTGGGAAATCTCGTTCACAACTTCATCCTTTAGATGTATAGGAGAGTGTGAAAGTGAAAGGGACAATGTTGAAATAACAGACAATCCAACAAACAATTTAAAATTTTTGAGACTTTGCATCACTATAAATTTACATAACAAATGATCAAAAATTAACTGATGATAATATTTATGTTGGAAATACTCTCTCTTCTCTCTGTCTCTTTCTCCCTCTCTCTCTTTTATTTTAGGAGCTTCTTTCAAACTCTTGGTTTTTGAAATTTTACAAGCATAGATTTGGTGTATATATTTGTGTTTGTTTTGTTTGTTTGAATTCATGGGTTTAGGCACTAAATGGGCCTTGCAATCTGGAAACTCATGGTTTTCAATTTTAATAAATTTCTTTATGTGGTTGTCCCCCCTTATCCTTGGTTTCTCTTTCCATGGTTTCAGTTAACTGTAGTCAACCATGGTCTGAAAATATTAAATGTAAAATTCCAGACATAGACAATTCGTAAGTTTTAAATTGCCCATCTAGGACATGAATCATTCCTCTGTCCAATGTTTCCATGCTGTATACACTACTGTTTACACTACTACTGTATTCACTACTGTCCCTTAGCAGCTGTCTCAATTATAAGATCAACTGTTGTAGTATCTGGGTAGTTGCGTTCAAGTAATCCTCATCTTACCTAATAATGGCCCCAACACACAAGAGTAATGGTGCTGGAAATTCTCATATGCCAAGGAGAAGCCTTAAAGTGCTTTCCTTAAATGAAAAGGTGAAAGTTCCTGACTTAATAAGAAAAAACAATTTGTATGCTGATGTTGCCAAAATATGCAGTAAGAATGATTCTTCTATCCGTGAAACTGTGAAGAAGGAAAAAGAAATTCATGCTAGTTTTGTTGTGGCACCTCAAACTGCAAAAGTTACAGCCACAGTACATGGTAAGTGCTTACTTACACTTGAAAAGATTAAATCTGTGAGTGGAAGACATGAACAGAAACGTATTATTACTGATAGCAATTGGGTTTGGTACTACTCATGGTTTAGGCACCTACTGGGGGTCTTTGAACGTATTCCCCATGGAAAATTGCAGGGGTTAATATATATTTTTCTTTGATAATCTTCCAACGACATTTTTCTGTGGCTCTTTCAGAAGCTCCTATTAATTGCATATTTGATTTACTAGATGAATATCTATTTTTCTCTTGTTTTCCATTTATTTATATTTTAGTTCTATATTCTGTGTTATTTTTCTCAATGTTTATCTTCTAGCCCTTTTAAAGATGTTTTTAATTGGTTTTTTAATATCCAAAATTTTGTAGTGTCTTTTAAAAAGTTCCTGTTTTATAGCATTTTTTTTTCATATGCAATATCTTCTCTTAAATTTTGTAGGCATTGGCTACGGTTGTGTTAAGATTCTCTTGGATTTCCTCAAATTATTTGTTTTGTTATCTGTCTTTCCTGTAGAAGGATTTATTGAAATGTCTATTTACTTGACCACCATTCTTTATTTAGTAGTGAGGTACTAATAAGCTATTTGAAGCCTTGTGAACTGTCTTGGAAATATAGATGGACAGGCCTTGTCTTGGAGTGATGGGACAGGCACCAGACTCTTTCACTGTAAAATGCCAAATCCAAATTGTAATCGATCTCTTAAGCCAAGCACTTCCCCAAAGGAACATGTTCAATCTCCTATGTGGGGGATATTTGCCAGTTTCATTTGAAGTAGTTATCAGTTAGCAATAAAAATCTCTAGTATACTTGTTGTAAACAATTTCTCAGTCTGCTTTTCTCTTAGACTTTGCTTATGGTAAAATTTTATGTAATTTTTTAAAAAAAGTTTTACATACCAAATATTCTTCACTCGTGAATTTGGCTCATGGCTGTTGCCTAACAAGATATTCTTTCAGAATATAAATGTCAATTTTAAAATAATTTTCAAATGTTTGTTGTTTTATTTTTAAAACATAAATATTCATTCTATCTATAAGGATCTCCCACTCTCATATTATTTTACTTTCAAATGAATGGCAAATTATACTAAAAATAATTACTAAACTCACTATTATTGTCCACAAATTTGAAAAACCAACTTTGCCATATATTGATTTTACATAAATGTTTCAGCCTAAAACTGTACCATTCAGTAATTTTCACTGACTTTTTAATAATTTCTATGTAAAAATGCACATTTTTTAGCAGTAACATTATAGGAAATGTTGATATAAGGTAAGAAAAATCTTGTTTCACTTTTCTTCCTTTTGAATATTTCCATACCCTACTCTTGGATAGTTTTCTTTCATTTGAATTGCTGCTGAAAGAAAAGAAAATACATACTGGAGTTAAAAATGCTACATAGCCACAACAGTAACATTTTTCCTATTTTAGAAGCTCTTAAAATTTTGCCTATTAGGATATGAATTTAGTATTTAAACAAAGAATATTAATATCAGTGTCTTTTCCCCTTAATATGGCTGTAAATTTGGAAACTCTAAGCAATTTTAAGACTAAAATCTTTCTCTATCTAATAAATAAATAATAATAATATTTATTTAGAAGTTATTAATTGCTAAGTAATATGATAAGCACTTTATATGTATTATTTTACTTAAATCTTACAACATTCCATGAAGTGGTCATTACCATTTATCCATTTATCATATCAGCAAAACTGTTTTGCTGTCTCATATGTTTCCTCTCCCAAACTGTAACTTTTATTATTTGCACGTGGAAGATCTGGCATCCATACATCATTATATTTATTAATTCATATTCACATGTTGTTCTCTTCTGTGAGAAATATCTTTCATTTGCTCATCTCAAGCCCTAAGTCTGTCGTCTATGATGAGTATTTTCCTTTTCATTTCCAGAAAGATTTTTTTTTGCTTTTTTGACATCTCTTTGAGTGTTCTTATTACTTTTAATTCAAGTTCTCTTTTGCTTTTTTAACTATTAATAATCATAAATCAATATTTGTTGAATATTTATTACACGCCAGCAACTTTTGTCAGTACTTTGCAGATATTACCTTGCTTGTTCTTCACAGCAAACATTGAGGTTGGTATGCTTATTATACCAAAATTACAGGTGGAGAAACTGAGGCACAGAGAGGATAAATAACTTAGCCAGTGTTATACAGATAGTAATAGCTGAAGATGAGTCACAAACTCAGGGAGTTCATGAGCTTAAAATACTAACTATGCGCTTATTTTTACAAGAGCCTCCTGTTCTTCCTCCCTCAAGTCACTGATCCTCTTAAATTTAACTTTTCTTTCCTGCTGATACATTTTTCCCGAGCTTAGGAAACCAGAAAGCAGCAAAAAGAATATGGCATTCTAGTTAGCCAGTGGCTCATGAGCTAACAAACTAAACCAATCTTTCTTGCATCAACTTGCTATTATGTTCTGGTGCCAATACCAGTGACTAGAAATAGCACTGGCACAAGCAAAATATGCATGTTTAGAGGTAGCTGGGCTGCTATGATAACTCTGTTATCAGAGACATCCAGTTCTTCTCTCTGTCTTGCCATCTTTAGTGCCTGGCCTGTATTCAAAGTAGCTACAGGAAGGCTTCTAGTGTCCTACTTGTCATATTCAAACTACAGCAGGATATAGGAGAAGTGAAGGAGGGTAGAAAATGATTTTCTGGAAGTTTCTAACAATATTTTCTTAAATCTTTTTGATCAGAACATGGTCACATTGCTAAAAGTTTTTACAAGCCAGTCTGGAAAGTGCATGTGTGTGTGTGTGTGTGTGTGTGTGTGTTTGAGGGCACTTTCATAACCCAATAATGTAAGTTTCTGTTTCTACATAAGTAACTTTAATTCTTTCACAGTCCATGCCTTTGGCAACAATGGTATCAAGGGGTATACTAATTTCAATATATTAAAAGATTCAAGCTCTCCACAAGAGGGCCCAAATTTCACCCAGTTACCAAACCAGCTCAAATTCCAGGATGTTTGCTTCCTGGTTATATGTCTCCAACTGTATAGGAGACAGAATCTCATAGTCCATTGTTTTGAAGCTGATAGACAAGTCCTCTGTCCCCAGTAATAGTGAGGATACAATTGTGGACGTGGAATAGTATACTTGTAATAAAAATTCCCCTTTAACTGATATACACAAAAATTACTAATGCATAGCGTTTACCCAATATAGCTATACAGGCATAACATAAACTTCTGCCCCTGAGGCCAGCTCGGGCTCTGCTCTGCGAGCATCACTTACTTGTCATTATTCGCTTGACTATAATTAAAGTGGACAATAAGAAAGGTATTCAGAGTTCCTAAGGGATATACAGGTTTAGCAGCCTACTTTGTGATGGTATAGATTCAGAGATCTTGAAATTGTTTTAAGACACTTGAATTCACAGGAAATTGTAGGACAGGAATGGAATTTCTTTCACAAATAAAATAATAATAATAATAAAATAGTAATGCTCTCATTCTCAAATACAATATGTTTCAAAGATGCCCTTACAGAGTAACATCAGTGGTTGAAATTCAAGGTATATGGTACACTAGTAAGAGATCTAGTACCTTAGTGAGAGATTTAGAATATTTTGGATCATGTCATTTTTTGAAGACCTAAGAAACTATAATGAAGAAGATACAGAACAACTTGTCAGAAAATCTAAATTCAAGTCTCTACATCTATATTTACTAGATATTTTGCTTTAGACAAACTACAGACATTCTTTAACTTTTTTTTTCCATTTTTAAAATGCTATTAACCTCTGGAGGGAACAACTAAGATAACGTGAATGAAATTGTTTTGTGGAATATAAAATAGTTCATTATATGAGGTATATTGTTATGACAGAAATCACCGAAGAGCAACTACTATAATACAAAATTTTCTTTATACAAAATTGTCATAAAAGAAAAAAATATATAATGTGTTGAGCATGCTATCAAGTATTGCATATTGCTCAAGGGACATTTCTATGAGAACTTGGCATTGCTATTCTCCATGTCAAATGCATCATTGCGGCTACATTATAGAACACCATTATTTGGGGTATCTTTCACCAATTTCACATGTGATGAATATATATAATTTTCTTTTTGAAGCAAAAATAGAGAGCACTGCTTTCTTAGGATTGAAAAGGATCATAGTTTATTGTAGAAATAAATTCTTACCAAGGACTCTGTGCCCTTGTTTCAGCAAGCCTTGAAAGACCAGCGCAAATATGTTCCTTAATGGCTGATGAACTGTGGAAAACACTGGGAAAAATCTGGGGCTACTCAGAATGAGCAAATATAGATGTCCCAATCTATGTTACTATTGTGCAGATGGATTTTTCGCTAGTATACCTGGAATAAGTCCATAGTATGCTGCCATATACACACATCTTCATTATCAAACCCACTATCAAAACACTGGAATCAGATTAGGAAAATGGAGACAACAAAGCTAAATTTTCAACCACTTTGACAGAGGATGCTAAAGAGAGTAAATGACTCATCTACATAGAACCCAGGCAAATTTTCCAGTCTTAACTTTCAGGAGTTTATGTGTTTAAATTTCATATATATGTGGGTGTTTGTGGGCCGTATATATGTTTATCACATATATATGCACATATAACACATGTATATGTACATGTTACATATATTTATATAAAATTATCATACTTAGTGAAAAATCTATCTCCATTTCCACCTCCACCTAACATCCACATCCACCTACTTATACACAAAAATGAGAATTATTTTTCTGTCTTTATTTCTTAATTTTGTCTATATTTATACAAGTTACAAAGGATACATAATCTAACCCTCCTCATGACATATGAAATTGTATACTGTCACATGCTTCAGTATCTTGCTTTCTGCATTTAATAGGACACAGTGTACATACACTAATATCTACATTCCTCATTCTTTTGTACAGGTACATAATTTCAACTTTGTGATTATCCATAATTTATTTAACCAGCTTCTTCTTGATAGACATTAGCATATTGCATACCATTTAATATTTAAAGATTGCTTCACTGGAAACCTTCTACATAAGTCATTTCCCAGGACAGCAAGTACAAGTAAACATGCAGGTTAAAAGATTAGATACATTTATAATTTTGATAGATACTGTCAGATTTTCCATATAGAGATAATAGAAATTTAATATGCAAATGAAAATACATGAAAATACCTGTTTCCTCAGAGCCTTATCAATGTATTGTATAATCTCACTGTGAGCTTTGGGGCAATATATTGTGCATATAGGAGGGGAGTAGCTTGATGTAATTTTAAATGCAAATTTAAATGGAATCTTCTCCTATTGGGATGAGGTTGGGCATCTCTTCATATGTTTTAAAACAAGCTGTATTTATTCTGTGATGGCGAATTCTCCGTATGCTATGCTCATTTTTTAATAAGGATTTTGATCCTTTCTTATTGATTTCTAGAAACTCTTCATATAATAGGGATATTATCCCTTTAATAAATTATGAGATATAAACATCTTTTTGTTTCAAGTTTTATATTTGTTCTTTTGAATTTGTGTATGGTGTCAAGTAACATGTAGAAGTTTTTTACTTTTATGAAGTAAAGGTGATCAATATTTTAATTTACATATTTATAATATTAATGCACCACTAGAAAAAGCATTCTATTTCAATAATATGAAGAAATTCTCCCATTTTTGCATGTTTATTATTTTTTTCTAGAGTTTTTTTCTTTGTTTAGAAAGTGTCCTGATGACTTACAGACTAAATGGATTTTTTTTCCAGATTACTACCCAGTTTTTGCAAATTTATCTTTGGACATTATATTATCTTTAATTGATTTGCCTTTATGATATCAATTTCTACCTTTTTTATCTTTTACTAAAATGTGTATATATATTTAAGGCAAAAAATGTGACGTATATGTACATAATGTGAAATTATTACTAGAGTCAAGATAATTAGCATATTTATCTCTTCACATATTTACTTTTTTGTATGTGGTGAGAACATTTAAGATGTTTTTACCGAATTTTACCAAATTTCAAGTATACAATACAATATTATTAACTATAGTCACTATTCAGTACATTGGATCTCTAGAACTTATTTGTCCTACATTACTGAAACTTTGTACACTTTGACCAACATCTCCCCATTCCTACCTCAGCGTCTGTTAACTACCATTCTACTTTCTGCTTCCACAAATTTGATGTTTTTAGATTCCAGATGCAAGTGAAATTATGCGATATTTTTCTTCCTCTGCCTGCTTTATGTCACTTAGCATAATGTCCTCTAGTTTCAGGCATATAGTCTCAAATGGCAGGACTTTCTTCTTTTTTAAGGATAAATAATATTCCATTATTTCCTTATCCATGCATCTGTCACCAGACACTTACGTTGTTTCCATGTATTTGTTACTGGGAACATGCAGCAACGAACATGAGACTGCAATATCTCCTTGACACACTAATTCCAAATCCTTTGAATATATACCCAGAAGTGGGATTGCTGGATCATATGATAGTTCTGTTTTTAACTTTTTGAGGAAGTTTCCTACTGTTTTTCATAATGGCTATACCAATTTACGTTCCTAACAGCAGCATACTAGAGTTCCCTTTATAGCCACATCCTCACCAATACTTGGTATCTTTTGTCTTTGTATAATGGCTATTCTCACAGGCATGAGATGATATCTCTTTGTCATTTTAATTTGCATTTGTCTGATGATGAGTGATGTTGAGAAATTTTCATATACCTGTTGGCCATTTGCATTTCTTCTTCAGGAAAATGTCTATTCAGGCCTTTGCCCATTTTTTAATCTGATTATTTGGTTTTTCTTTCTATTGAGTGTATGAGTTCCTTATATATTTTTAATATTAAACCTTTATCAGATATAAGATTTGCAAATATTTTCTCCCAAGCCATAGTCTGCCTTTTTATTTTGTTGATTGCTTCATTTGCTGTGCAGAAGATTTTTAGTTTAATGTAATTTCTCTTGTTTATTCTTGCTTTTGTTGCCTGTGCCTTTTGGGGTCATATTCAAAAGACCAATGCCAGGACAAGTATAGTGTCAAGGAGATTTTCTTTATATTTTCTTGTCAGAGTTTTACTGTTTTAAGTCTTACATTTAAGTCTATAATCCATTTTGAGTTGATTTTTTACATATGGCATGAGGTAAGGGTATAATTTCATTCTTTAGCACATGGATATCCAGTTTTCCCAGCACCATTTATTGAAGAAACTATCCTTTCTCCATCGTCTATTTTTAATGCCCTTGTCAAAATTAGTTGATTGACTGATTAAGCATGGTTTATTTCTGGGCTCTCTATTCTGTTGCATTGTTCTATGTGTCTATTTTTATGCCAGTACCGTACTGTTTTGATAACTGTGTTTTGAATAGCCTTGCAATATAATTTGGAATTGGGAAATGTGATGCCTCCAACCATGTTCTTGCTCAAGATTACTTTGGTTATTTGGAGTCTTTCTGTGGTTTGTTATTTAAATATTCTTTCACAGTTCTGTCCAATTATACCTCAAGCTTCTTTGAGGCTGATGACAATATATTACAGTCTTAGTTGTTCTCTCACAGAGTATGGCACTCTGTGAGAGAATACACATAGCAAAGCCTTAATAAATGTTTATTGAATTAATTCTTAACTATAATTGCATAAACTATGTCTAGAGGTATTTTAGGCAACTCCTCCCATATCACATAAAATGTTTAAAGTTAGCCATAGCACACAGTTTATAGATATGATTTGTATACTATTATACATATTATTTATTTCTCTATATAAAAATATAGAGAATGTATATATAATGTATATCTTATATTAGGTATAATTTTACATATAATTCAAATTTATAATGTAAATATAAAATATAATATATACATAATAGATATTACAAATATTGAATGATTTACAGCTGAACCATTAACACAATAAATATTTTAATATCACAAACCATGCTTTTTTTTTCTCAGGTTTCAAACATTGGTATGGATGGGCTATTGAGAAACTCAGAGTTCCTGGGAACTGAGTGTTGAATGTCTTGGCCTTGTTGAAGGCTCTAACCTGAATTCCAAAATTCCATGCCACTTAAATTTTGCCAAGTGGCTTGGTATTATGATAATAATCCTATTTTCTCCTGACATCTTAATTCAATTCTGTTTATGATTCCATAATGTATTAATCATTTTAGATGTAGATTTACCAATATTTTTTATTTTTACTAATCTGAATCTAGTGGTTTGCATCCAAAACAATAGAGACTGAGATATAGAAATCAACATATGTAGAGATTTGTGTGTCTATGTTCCTTTTGTTAAAATAAATGCACATTTTCTCCATCTTGAGATTTGAAAACATATAGTTGATATTATTATAATTAAAAATGAAATACTCTTCCACATTTACGATGTAAAGAGATATCACAGAAATATTCTCCATGCTACAATTTGTTCTTACAATTTGCATACCACCAGAAATTTCTCATAGAGATTTCTGGAAATTCATTATAATTTTTTAACCATTAAAAGGAATGTCTGATTATAAAATCATTCACATATAATTAATTACATGCATTATTAAAATATTAAAAAAGTAACCCACAATTAAAATACCACTAAATTAGCTGTTTTCAGTACTTGAAATATAGTTTTCAGTTTTTTTAATCAATTAACAGTTATTGATAAGCCATAGAGATAGGTTCACGCTTACTTAAGCATAGATAGATAAATAGATACAAATAGAGATGTAAAAAGATTATATTCAAAGTCACTGGATAGTTCACAAAATTGTAGCAAAATTTAAATACAATTGGACCTCCAAAAGTAGAGATATCAAAATGGTTTTCAATAACTATCTCTTTCAAATTTTATAAAAAGAAGTGTTCATTTTTAAGTTCTTTAAATTTGAATATCACTCTACTTGAGATTCTTATTCTAAAAAAAAAAAGTCAAGTTAGTTTAGACTGTGTTATGGTTATTAACATGTCAATTCTCACCCTCATGTCCTCAATGACAGCAGAAATGCAAGGACTAGGAAAGAGTATAACCAACAAAAAAATTGATGCTTTATCAAAAGAAAAGATAAATGTGGCTGATGATTATTAAAAGCACATTTTCAGAAAATCTTTTAAAATAGAAAATAATTTTATTTATAATTTTATTTATATATGTATATACATATTTTATATTTAGACTTATATTTAAGACATCTATGATCATCATTTTGTTTCTTTTCCCAAAATACCAGATGTTGCACAATAACTTTATCAAAAGTAAGGAATGATAAAGGTAAATTTTAACCTTTACCTTGGAGGACATAATCTTGTTTACACTTTCAGGTATGTCAGAAACAATCACAAGATTAATTTCTCCAAATTTTCTTTCTATTCAGGAAAATGTACTTTTTTAAAAAAATACAATAATATATTGTCTTTTATTATGTTTCCTGGTATAATGTAATATCCATGTAAAACTCATTTTGACTAGTATGCAAAGCATCAATTGCAAACTGATAACATTTGTTTTCAGAAAAAAAGGTGGTAGGAAAATGTAAATTTATTGGCATAATATACATATTCCAAATGTCAGTCTAGACATATACTACAGAGTGATGATATAAGATTATTTAATAGAAACCATCAGAGTGCTTCTTATCAAATAATTGACCACTCTGATACGCCATTTTATTTAGAAACCATAGCTGAAACTTTAATGGTTGTAGACACAATGCACACTATTTTATCATCATTTAATTCACCATTCTGAATATGGTATGACATGTTGAGAATAAAATGGAGCACAGACTACATTAAAAGCTTAAATTTTTAATAAGCTTTATATAAAATGACTAATTAAATACATTAACTGCAGGGTTAATGTTGAGACCCCAATGTAGAACATAGGATATATAGCCTTAAATATTCTAATTAAAAACGCTTTCAGTTGCAATTATATCTTTAATAGAAAATTTAATTTTATAGAGTAGTACAGGGAACTAAAATTAGTGTTCTGATTTTATACACACACACACACAGAATCAGGTCCTATACACCATATTGTTACTCTGGGTTTCTCATATCCCTCTGCCATTATTACTACGAAGTCAACTCTATTGAGAAAATTAAATACTAACATGAACATAAAGTTTATTTTTACATAAAAATTTGGGGTGGAATAAATATCAAACTTTACATTATACAGTAACAATTTTCTTGAAAGAACTAAATTATAATTGTGAAAGTTACCAGAATAAAAATGAAGTCACTAGTGTTTTAAAAAAACCCTGACAAATTAAGCCAGAGAAGGCCATGAAGAGAGAGTTTTCATGCTTGTAAGCCTGATAACAAAAGCTATTACAAAACCCCCAACCTTGCACAAAGGCCATAGCAACCTTACACAAAAAATATTTCTGCAAAAACATCTGCCCAGCAACTCCCTGACCAAACTTGAACTGGTATCCTTGTATTGATCTTTGTAGCCAAGGATAATTATTTCAAAACAATTATGCAATCCTCCACATTTTTTTCCTTTAAAAACGTTTATCTTCCTTTATCTCCCTGAATTGCACAGAGTTTACTATGGCAAAGGTATTCCCATTGCAATGCTCTATTCCCAAGTAAACATTATTTCTTTTAGAGAGCCTCTCTTTGTTTGTTATTTAGTTTGACATAATTTTCATCAAAATTGTGACTCACATGCAAAGACTTAATCCTTAAATATGTTATATTACATTTCTGTATATTAAGCTTTATTTGTTATAATTCTTGGCACAAACTGACTCGGGCAATTTTGAGTTCTAATGATGAGAAACTTGATTCAGACTAGCTGAACCTAAAGGCTAAGGGATGTTTGTTAAGAACCAATGCCCAGAATGTAGCTGAGCCTCAGAAATACAGAATCTGGTTCCTGAATACCACTAGGACTCTCTTAGGGGACTTTGCACTGCAGAGTTTTTTCTGCTTCCCCAGGTAGTGCATTTTTCAGCAAAACTTGTTTTACTCTTCCTCTTTCTCATGTGATTCTCTCTGCGTCTCTAGCTCTAGACAAAATTTCTCTATCTAGAAAGAAAACATGGTTTTTACTAGGTCCTGAGCTTTAGATTTTGTAGTTTGAATCACCTATAAACAACTAACATGCTCTAGCCCCAAGTTTAGAAACCTCATGGAAAGAATTCATTGCCTAGTCTAGGGCTAAGTGCACCCACCCTTTGTTCAACCAACTAACTGTGCCTTGGGTGAGGTGAGGAGCAGCTAACTGGCTAGATTACAGGTCACATTATATTAACTTGTAATTCCCATGACAATTACGTGATTGGGAAGCAGGTAACTCTTAGAAAAAGAGGTAGCTGGATCTGAAAATCCAACAATTAGAAGAAAATTTGGGGGATTAAAATTAATCTGTGTAAATTACCCATTTAAGAGACCTTTATCTGCAACATTCCTGATAAATGATTCCCTCTCTTTGTTTGAATAATTCTCATGATTGAGAATTTATTGCTTTGATAACTATTTCTTACAAAATGGAGACAGGAAGATTTGAGTTCCAATCTTGAGTCTACCTGATGTTCCATATGTGACATTTTACAAAAGCCTAACCTCCATAATCTCAGTTTCTTCACTATAAATGAGTTTACTGTACCTGCCATCTAGCAGCACTATAAGAATTAAGCAGAATATGTGGGAGAGCACCAAACACCTATATGGATGAAGCTTCTGAAAATGTTAGTTCCTGTGCTGTCAGAGAAAGTCCTCTCATGTTCCACAACAAACTGCCTTGATTTTTTGTTCACTCCTGACAATCTCAGCTTTGTGTATTTGATAATCATAACTTCTATATATTCTCACATTCACTGATAATAAAATATTTAAAAATATAGAACCAGGACAGCTCCTGATCTCCTCATTACAGAATTCCATCAAGGTTGACCTCTATCAAAATACTTAGCATAGACATATTTATTTATTTATTTTTTATTGATTCAATATTATATTTAATATAAAGATCTTTTTTTTTCTTTTTTCAGAGGGATATTTGTGAATTTTTTTCTTTTTTTAAAATTTAAAAAATTTTTATTTTATTTTATTATTATTTATTTATTTATTTTTTTTTTTTTTTTTTATTTTCAGAATATCATAGGGGTACAACACTTTGGCCATACACATTGCCCCCGTTCTGCCCGTGTCAGAGCCACAATCATGGTCATCCCCCAAACTGTGCTCCCCACATCCATTCAGTGAGAGTTTTTCCCATCCCTTCCACCCCCCTCCCACCCGCCCGCCCTCAGATGAATGTTATTGCCCTGTGTGATGTAAGTGTTCATCAGTTAGTACCACTTTGATGGTGAGTACCAGTGGTGCTTGTTTTTCCATTCCTGTGACACTTTGCTTCGAAGAATGGGTTCTAGCTCCAACCAGGATAATACCAGATGTGTTAATTCACTGTTGTTCCTTATTGCTGAGTAATACTCCATGGTATACATATACCACATTTTATTGATCCACTCGTGTATTGATGGGCACCTTGGTTGTTTCCACAACTTTGCAATTGTGAATTGTGCTGCTATATAAATTCATGTGCAGATGTCTTTATTATAAAATGTCTTTTTTTCTTTTGGATAAATACCCAGTAGTGGGATTGCTGGGTCAAATGGTAATTCTACTTTTAATTCTTTGAGGTATCTCCATATTCTTTTCCATAGAGGTTGTACTAATTTGCGGTCCCACCAGCAGTGTATGAGTGTTCCTATCTGTCCACATCCCTGCCAACATTTGTTATTTGGGGATTTTTTGATATGAGCCAATCTCACTGGGGTTAAGTGATATCTCATTGTGGTTTTGATTTGTATTTCCCTGATGATTAGAGAAGTTGAGCACTTTTTTATATGTTTGCTGGCCATCATTCTGTGTTCTTGGAAAAGTTTTTGTTCATGTCCTTTGCCCATTTTTTAATAGGGTTGTTGGATTTTTTCTTGTTGATTTTCCTAAGTTCTGTATAGATTCTGGTTATCAGCCCTTTATCAGAGGTGTAGCATGCAAATATTTTCTCCCATTCTGTAGGTTGTCTGTTCACTCTAGTGATAGTTTCCTTGGCTGTGCAGAAGCTTTTCAATTTGATCAGGTCCCATGTATTTATTTTTGTTGCTGCTGTGATTGCTTTGGGGGTCTTCTTCATAAATTCTTTGCCTAGGCCAATGTCCATAAGAGTTTTTCATACGTTTTCTTCGAGAATTCTTATGGTTTCATGTCTTAGCTTTAGATCTGTTATCCATTGTGAATTGATTTTTGTGAGAGGTGAGAGGTGTGGGTCCAGTTTCCGTCTTCTACATATGGCCATCCAATTTTCCCAGCACCATTTGTTGAATAGGGATTCTTTTCCCCAGTGTACATTTTTCTGGAATTTGTCAAAGATCAGGTGACTGTATGAGGTTGGTTTTATATTTGGGTTCTCAGTCCTGTTCCATTGGTCTACGTGTCTGTTCTTGTGCCAATACCATGCAGTTTTGGTTACTATAGCCTTGTAGTATAGTTTGAAGTCTGGTAGACAGATGCCTCCCAATTTGTTCTTTTTGCTTACGATTGCTTTGGCTAGACGGGGTCTTCTCTGGTTCCACACGAAGCATAGAATTATTTTTTCTAGATCGGCAAAAAATGATGTTGGTATTTTGATAGGGATTGCATTGATTCTGTAAATTAATTTAGGTAGCAAAGCCATTTTTACTATGTTGACTCTGCCTATCCAAGAGCATGATAGGGCTTTCCATCTATTTACATCCTCTGCAATTTCCTTTCTCAGTGTTTCATAATTCTCTCTATATAAGTCTTTGATTTCCTCAGTTAGATATGTTCCTAAATATTTAATTTTCTTTGTTGCTATTGCAAAAGGTATAGCATCTTTAATTTGTTTCTTGGCTTGATTGTTATTAGCATATATGAAGGCTATGGATTTGTGTGTATTAATTTTGTATCCTGAGACTTTGCTGAATTCATTTATCAATTCCAGTAATCTCTTGGTTGAATCTTTGAGGTATTCTATGTATAATATCATATCGTCTGCGAATAGTGAAAGTTTGACCTCTTCTTCCCTCATCTGGACACCCCTGATTCCTCTGTCTTGTCTAATTGCTGTGGCCAGGACTTCCAGCACTATGTTGAAAAGAAGTGGAGATAGTGGGCACCCTTGTCTGGTGCCAGTTTTAAGGGGGAATGCCTTCAATTTTTCCCCATTCAGTATGATATTGGCTGTGGGTTTATCGTATATGGCTTTAATAGTTTCTAGGAATGAGCCATATATGCTTATATTGTTAAGAGTTCTTATCATAAAAGGGTGCTGGATTTTGTCAAAAGCCTTTTCTGCATCTATTGAAAGGATCATATAATCTTTGTTCTTGCTTTTATTTATATGGTGAATTACATTTATAGATTTGTGTATGTTGAACCATCCCTGCATCTCGGGAATAAAGCCCACCTGATCGTGATGGATTATTTTTTTGATGTACATTTGAATTTAGTTTGCAAGGATTTTATTGAGAATTTTTGCATCTATATTCATAGGGGATATTGGTCTGTAGTTTTCTTTTTTTGTTGTGTCCTTTCCTGGCTTTGGTATCAAGGTGATATTGGCTTCGTAGAATGACTTTGATAGGTTTCCATCCTTCTGGATATTTTCAAATAATTTCTGCAGTATAGGCACCAGTTCTTCTTTGTAGGCTTGGTAGAATTCAGGTGTGAACCCATCTGGTCCGGGACTTTTTTTTGTGGGTAGATTTTTAATTACTGCTTCAATTTCGGTGCTTGATATTGGTCTGTTTAGAAATTCTGTTTCTTCCTGGTTGAGCCTAGGGAGGTAGTGTGTTTCTAAGAATTTGTCCATTTCCTCCACGTTTTCGTGTTTGTGGGAATAGAGATTTCTGTAGTATTCAAAGATGATGTTTTGTATTTGCATGGTATCAGTTGTGACTTCTCCTTTTTCATTTCTAATTGAGCTTATTACAGTCCTTTCCTTTCTGCTTCTGGTCAACCTGGCAAGAGGCCTGTCTATTTTGTTTATCTTTTCAAAGAACCAACTTTTCGTTTCATTGATCTTCTGTATTTATTGTTCTTTCATTCTCGATTTCATTTAATTCTGCTCTAATTTTGGTTATTTCTTTTCTTCTGCTGGCTTTAGGATTGCTTTGCTCTTCCTTTTCCATTTCCTTAAGATGATTCATTAGTTTACTGATTTGTGACCTTTCTGTCTTTTGGATGTGGGAATTTAGGGCGATAAGTTTTCCTCTCAGGACTGCTTTTGCTGTATCCCACAGATTTTGATAACTTGTGTCCCCATTATCGTTTAGTTCGAAGAATCTTTTGATTTCAATTTGAATCTCCTCCTTGACCCAATAATCTTTCAGCAATAGATTGTTTAGTTTCCAAGTTTTTGGAGGAAGATGTGAGTTTCTGTTGGAATTGATATCTGTTTTTATTCCGCTGTGGTCTGAAAAGATACATGGTATGATTTCTATTTTTTTGAATTTGTTTAGATCTGTTTTGTGGCCTAGGATGTGGTCAATTTTAGAGAAAGTTCCATGAGCTGATGAGAAGAATGTATATTCAGTGTTATTTGGGTGGAGTATTCTGTAGATATCTGTTAGGCCCAAATGTTCTAGAGTCCTGTTTAGGTCTTTTATTTCTCTATTTGTTTTTTGTTTGGAGGTTCTGCCCAGTTCCGTCAGTGGGGTGTTGAAGTCCCCTGCTATTATGGCATTGCTGCTTATTATGTTGTCTAGATCTAGCAGTATTTGCTTTATGTACCTGGGTGCTCCTGTGTTGGGTGCATAAATGTTTAGTATTGTTAAATCCTCTTGTGAGATTTTTCCCTTCACCACTATATAGTGTCCATTTTTGTCCTTCTTTACTTTCATTGCTTTAAAGTTTATGTCATCTGAAATGAGGATGGCTACTCCGGATTTCTTTTGGTTTCCATTAGCCTGAAAAATTGTATTCCATCCTTTCACCTTGAGTCTGAATGTGTCTTTGTGTGTAAGGTGTGTTTCCTGAAGACAACAGAAAATTGGTTTGTATTTTTTAATCCGTTCAGCCAGCCTATGTCTCGTCAATGGGCAGTTGAAGCCATTTATATTTATTGAGAGAATTGATATTTGGGGTAAATTTCTGATTATTCTGTTGGGTGGTATCTTTTGTTTTACCTCTTGTGTCATTGTGGAATCTGGTTTCTGGAGTTTTAGCTTTTGTGTAGTTTTACATAGGTGGGTGTCTGTTGCTCTGTTTAGTGTATAATGCAGGCCTAAGCATTGCTTGCAAGGCCGGTCTGGATTTCGCAAATTCTATCAGTGATTGCTTTTCTGGAAACGTCTTTATTTCTCCCTCATATAAGAAGCTTAGTTTGGCAGGATACAGAATTCTGGGTTGACCTTTGTTTTGTTTTAGGAGATTGATGATGTCTCCCCATTCCCTTCTGGCTTGTAAGGTTTCAGCTGAGAAATCTGCAGTTAATCTGATCGGTTTCCCTTTGTAGGTTACGTGTTCTTTTCGTCTTACAGCTCTGAGGAGTGCCTCTTTTGTGTTTACTTTGGTCAGTCTAATAATTATGTGGCGTGGTGAATGCCTTTTCACGTTGACTCTCCCAGGAATCCTGTGTGCTTCTTGTACTTGGATATCGAGATTTCTGGCTAAGCCATGGAAATTTTCCTCTATTATTCCTTCAAATAAATTTTGCAGCCCATGCGAATTTTTTTCCTCTCCCTCAGGGATACCTATGATCCTTATGTTTGGCCTCTTTACATAATCCCACATTTCTTGTATGCTTTTTTCCTGCCTCTTGTTTTTGTGTTCTTTCTCTTCGGCTGATTTATATAGCGCATAGGAGCTGTCTTCTAGCTCTGAAATTCTTTCCTCTGCATGGTCCAGCCTATTCTTAAGGCTTTCCACTGTGTTTTGTAGATCCTTGAATGCTTCTTTCATTTCTAGGATTTCTATTTGGTTTTTCTGTAATATTTCTTTTTCTTTGGAAAATTTTTCATTCATTTCTTGCATTTTTCGTGTGGTTTCTTTGTGCTGGGATTCAATTTTCTCTTGAATTTCATTGAGCTTTCTTATCATCCATAAACAAAATTCCTCTTCTGTCATTCTACCCATTTCATTTGGGTTGGTATCCATTGCTGAGGAACTGATGATTTCTTTTGGGGGTGACTTTTCACTCTGATTTTTCATGTTCCCTGAGTTCTTTCGCTGGTTTTTTCTCATCTGGTCTCTTGATCGAGAGCTGGGGGTGTTAGAGCTAGTTTATGGCCCTGTCACCAGGCCCACAATTATTGTTCCTTGGCAAAGCCAGGGAGAGAAGTAGTGGCCTGTATTGCCTTAGGTGTATTTTAGCAAGTTTGTTGGATCTTGAGTTAACTCTGACCTGTGGTCTTCTCCTCTTCCCAGTGGAGTGTGGTGAGAATGACCTCCCAGCTTGGGCTCTGAGCTAATGAATTATACTTGAAGATATGAGTCCTCTGCTCCCTATTAGCTAGGTATTCTGTTATGTCCGTGGCAGACTCTGATTCCCCAGTTGGGGTATGTGAAAGCCCCATGCTTTGGGAGGGGCCTTGTAGCTCCTAGGGGTTACTTTGACCCTGCTCCTCCTGAGGTGCAGGTAGAAATACAATTTCTTTTGGCTGCAGTGTGCGAGCTGAGTTGGGAAAATTCTACACAGCTCAGAGGTTGCTCATCTAGCCACGTGTGTCTGCCCTTCTGATGTGTGTCTCCGTGTGATACTGGTTGATAGGGGGATCTCCAATTGTGCACCCCTTTTCCACCACTAGACCCCAAGGTGAGGCGGGTGGCTGAGCATAGACATATTTAATAATCTACAAATCCACCTATTTGCTTTATATTCTAGCCCACATCTTCTCACCCTGTCCAAAAAGTTGTAATGGAAGATTTTATCTGTGTTTTTCTGCCACCAAGATTTGTAGATTTAATGTAATGTCAGTAGACATATCTGGGTAAATGCAGGTAAGTCTTTACAAGCTAAGGAATTCAGTCTTAATAAGATTAATAATGTATCATTTGCCTTATATTCAGAACCGGGGTGAATATCACATATAATAATATGCATGAAAGTGTTTTTATCAAGAGCTAAGAGAAAGATAAAGCAGTAATATTATGATGTATATTTCATTTATCTTATACGAAACAACTATCAAAACACTAAATGAGGCTAATTTGCCCCAACTAGTACCCAGTGGATTTATATTGTATCTAAGCAATTACTGCTGTCTCTTTTACCTCTTTCCATGCCATCAGTTCAGTTCTTTCTGAACTCTGTAGAAACTTAATGAGACCAAACACTGCATGATAATATTATTTCCTTAGAAACATGTTATAAATAATGGTTAGGTTCATAAGTTAGCCTGAAGAAGCCTAATTATTTATAACAGATATTTTTACCTTGGTTACATATTAAGATCCCCTGAGGATCTTAAAAAGGTCTGGTGATGAAGCAGTTGAATGCAAACCCATTGAATCATAGCCTCCACAGAGATCATTTTTAAAGCTCTCAAGATGGATTCTAATGTGTAGTAAGAGTAGAGAACTGCAGACACTCTGACTTTCTAGGTTCTAAAAGCAGCATTACTAGGAGAGTGTGGGAAGAACACTCTTCCATGCCTAAAGTAAATTTATTAAACAGGAAAAGTCTGGCTGATGTCCAACCAAACTCTTTTTCTCCCTACCCTTGATGGTCTTCTCTCCAAGGTAACCAGTCTTCATGCCTTAGTGGACTCTGCCCTGCACAGCTGTTTCTACTTCCACAGGTAATGAATTTTTCAGCAAAACTTGTTTTACTCTTCCTCTTCCACATTCAAAATTCTCATCCACTCTCAGTCCCCATCGTATGTACTTCTGCATGTAGCTTGTCAGTGAATTATTTATTATCCATCCTATGTTTTATATAAGAAACATGAGTCAGAATGTAAATCTACCATATCACTAAGCACAGGGTTTCGTTCACTTGTCATCCTTTTCTTAACTTTCTCCATGAAAGAAGACAGGTGTTGATTTACATTCTTGCACAGGTTCTTCATCTTATTACAGAAGAGCAATGGTTTTTAGACCTCCATAGGTCCAGGGGCCACAGTGAATATTGAAACACTACCAGTAGGTAGCTGCTTAAAGCATAGTTTGTAGGCCAACAGCAGCAGCATCACTTGAGAGTGTGTTAGTATTGCAGAATCTCAGGCCTCACTTGAGTTAGAATCTGAATTTTTAAAAAGATCCCCAGGAGACTCATATGCACAGTACAGTTTGAAAATCATTGATTGATCATGTACCTTAAAAGGAAAACAAGTTGATGGACAAATTTATAAATGCATTGCTGGTTAACATGTTGACAGAGGAACTATATTTCTCAAATGAAGTAGTGAAGGCATAATATTGGGAAGTATGAACAGAATAGCATTTTTATCCATGAAAAATTCCACTCTTCTTGATGATGTGACATTAAGCTAGTAATTTAATCTCCATGAGCCTCATTTTCTTGTCTTATAAAATAAAGTTAATAATATGTACATTTGAGAGATTTCATGAGACTTAGTTCTAATGTGTATAAAGCATCTAGTACAGGTGTGAGGTATTATGGATGCTAAATCTATAGTTTCTTATGGTACCATAAAGGAGGTCAATTTGGAAGGCAGACTCTGGACAAGGATGGTCATTTGATTTATTTTCTGACATTTATAATGTGATTTACAAACAGTGAGCTGATTATATGGAAATGTGGATTCTAGTTCTGATTTTCACTTGCCTACCAGGTTAGTCTATGTCCATAGACCTAAGATTCCAATACCTCAGTTCTCTCATTTATAAAAACATACTTTAAAGCAAAGCAAATGAATTGAATGTCATTTGGACCTTTTAACTTTATGAATCTACAGTTAATCAATAGTTTACTTCTTTAATTTTATCAGCAGTTTCTTTCAATATTCTTAAGTTGTATTAAATTTGATCTTGAAGAGTTGAAATTATTTAAAATGGCTAGAAACCACTAATGGTAGGCTTACATTGCCCCTTAACTTTGGGCTACTGTGTACATCTGAACATTATCCTACATGACAAGAGTGACATAACAAAATATTGGATATGTTGTCTTAATTTCTCTGTCATTCCTTGGTATTACACAATTTTTCTAGGGTAGTGAGCCATCTCTACATATTTTGACTTTAAAAATCCATGTTCAGTGACTTTATAGATTTTTTCTCAACATACAACACATTTTTAGCTTCATCTTTTCTGAAACTATCCTAGTCAGGTTAATGACTCTTTTTACATTTATGAAGCACAAAAGGCTGCCTTTTCATTTGTGCTATGTTCATTTTTTGTGAAAGAGACATCTACCTACTATATTACCTTGCTGTATTACCTGCTGTATTACCTTTCCCATTTGACTCATATACACAGTCTGCAGATTCTCCTCTGCCTTCTAAGAATTGGCACCTCCCATAAATTGAAAGTAATGTCAGGGCTACACTTTTTTCAGACTTCCAGAATAATGGGGGTGGAAGGATATGACAAGTCATGATTAAAAACTAAAGTATGCTGTAGGTATTTATTTTACCACATATTTTGATACCTCCTCCCCCAAATACAATTAAATGTATGACAGATTGAAGCTAAAATCAAACCACATTTGAAGCCTTTTATCAATTTGAGGGGACTTGAGCATTCTCACCCTCTTCCACCTCCCTGAGAATTACTAGTCAAAATGCCGTATTTTTTCTTATATTCTCTGTTGAGTCATAACTTCCATATTAGTCTACACATTTATTATGCCTAGGAATTGATTAGAGTAGAACAAGGGGTATCCAAGACATTTTATGTTCTCTTGTATTAGGGAATCTAGTCTATCTGCATATAGCCCATCAACCTGGTAAGCACATCAGGCAAATAGTTTTCAGGCAAATAGGCAGGAAGTACAATATACCTTATAGCTGCCAGACATTATAATTCTTTTCTAATTTTTCATAGTTCCCAAATCTCAAATTAATCTAAACTTTGTTGTGATTTCCTTTGAAAACTTGTGTAATTTTTTTTTTTTTTTTTTTGGAAACAGGATCTGGCTCTGTTGCCTGGGCATGATGAGAGCAGTACTGTCATTATAGCTCACTGCAACCTCAAACTCCTGGGCTCAAATAATCCTCCTCCCTCAGCCTCCCAAGTAGCTTGGAATACAAATGCACAACACCACACCTGGTTAATTTTTCTATTTTTTTGTAGAGATGTGGTCTTGCTGTGTTGCTCAGGCTGGTCTCGAACTCCCGTACTCAAGCAATCCTCCCACGTTGGCCTCCCAAAGTGCTAGGATTACAGGCATGAGGCACCACGCCCAACCTCCTGTTTAAATTTCTTAGTCAAAGTACTCTTTTAAGAAATATTAGAAATGCTACTTAAATTTGCTTACCTAACGTGTGTGTGGGGGGGGCGGTCATCTGAATAGTCAGGAATCTTTCACCTTTTTTTATTAGACTTTTACTTTTTAAATTCTAACCACAATCTAAACAAAATTTGAAACTGGGAAGCATTAGTTTTACTCCAAAGAGGTAGAATCATTCAGGGTTACTGCAGTAAATGTATGCATCCCTTCAAGCTGCAGTCCCAACCCCATGCCACCGACCAGTACCAGTCATCGGCCTGTTAGGAACCCGGCCGCACAGCAGGAGGTGAGTGGTGGGTGAATGAGCAAAGCTTCATCTCTATTTACAGCTGCCCCCCATCGCTGGCATCACTGCCTCAGCTCCACCTCCTGTCAGATCAGTGGAGGCATTATATTCTCATAAAAGCACGAACCCTACAGTAAACTACTCATGCGAGGGATCTAGCTTGTGTGCATCTTTTGAGAATCTAATGCCTGATGATCTGAGGTGGAGGTGAGGTGGTGATGCTAGCGCTGGGGAGTGGCCGCAAATATAGGCTATCATTAGCAGAGAGGTTTGACTGCACAAAGACCTCAATAAATCAATTGTTTGCAGACCCTATCAGTGAGTGTCAAGTGGCAATGTGATAATAATAGAAATAAAGTGCATAATGAATGTAATGCACTTGAATCATCCTGAAACCATACCTCCCCTTCCATGGAAAAATTGTCTTCCGTGAAACCAGTCTGTGGTACCAAAAAGGTTGAGGACCACTGCCTTAAAGCAAAGCCTCATTTATTTTAAAGTTTAGGGGGGAGAAAAATATACAGTAGTCTCATCTTATGTTCATTGTACAAAATGATTTATGCCTTTAGAACTTGACTCTCAAATTTTCTTTTTAATATCTACAACTACCTAGATATTAGCAACCCAACAACTTTCTATAAAAGTGGGCTCAAACATGATGCAAATACTTAGTATATACATTTCACTGGCATTTTTACCTCTTTGATTTATAAATACCAGAGGTTTGGGATTGTTGTGAGGGAAAAAGATGGAAGAATTCTTTGATAAAGATAGGAGGATGTGATTGATATGGAATAAAAAGTAGCATTCATTTTCAGGCTTTAGCCTCTAAGATATGTTTTGTTATAATTTATGAAAAGAAGCATTTGTCCTGAACTGCCAGTTTTTCCATGCTGAGACATGTTAATGGAATAACATTATTATGCAATAAAACCACTTAACACATATCAATAGTTTAAGTAGCCCACTGCAGGGGTTGGCTATGAAAACTATTTGCCATACCAGGAGCAAGAGAAAATAACAGAAAAGACAAAAGGAAATACGGCATTCAGTTGCATTACTCACTGAAGCAAATTTTATATTTGTTTACACCAAAATAAAATGTAAATCTCCAAAATGTCATATAAAATTCTTCCTCTGATTCCATTGTAACAGCTCTCAGAACATTTTAAAATAAAGTCATAACTAAAGCCAATTAAGGATATTTATTTTAACTACATGTCTAAGTAATGCGGATATTATTTTTTTTTTTTTTTTTTTTTTTTTTTTATTTATTTTTTTAATTTCAGAATATCATGGGGGTACAACATTTTGGCCATACACATTGCCCCTGTTCTGCCCGTGTCAGAGCCACAATCGTGGTCATCTCCCAAACTGTGCTCCCCACATCCATTCAGTGAGAGTTTTTCCCATCCCTTCCACCCCCCTCCCGCCCGCCCGCCCCCTGATGAATGTTATTGCCCTGTGTGATGTAAGTGTTGATCAGTTAGTACCAATTTGATGGTGAGTACCAGTGGTGCTTGTTTTTCCAATCCTGTGACACTTCGCTTCGAAGAATGGGTTCTAGCTCCGACCAGGATAATACCAGATGTGTTAATTCACTATTGTTCCTTATTGCTGAGTAATACTCCATGGTATACATATACCACATTTTATTGATCCACTCGTGTATTGATGGGCACCTGGGTTGTTTCCACAACTTTGCAATTGTGAATTGTGCTGCTATGAACATTCGAGAGCAGATGTCTTTATTATAAAATGTCTTTTTTCTTTTGGATAAATACCCAGTAGTGGGATTGCTGGGTCAAATGGTAATTCTACTTTTAATTCTTTGAGATATCTCCATATTCTTTTCCATAGAGGTTGTACTAATTTGCAGTCCCACCAGCAGTGTATGAGTGTTCCTACCTGTCCACATCCCCGCCAACATTTGTTATTTGGGGATTTTTTGATATGAGCCAATCTCACTGGAGTTAAGTGATATCTCATTGTGGTTTTGATTTGCATTTCCCTGATGATTAGAGAAGTTGAGCACTTTTTTATATGTTTGCTGGCCATCATTCTGTCTCTTTGGAAAAGTTTTGTTCATGTCCTTTGCCCATTTTTTAATAGGGTTGTTTGATTTTTTCTTGTTGATTTTCCTAAGTTCTGTATAGATTCTGGTTATAAGCCCTTTATCAGAGGTGTAGCATGCAAATATTTTCTCCCATTCTGTAGGTTGTCTGTTCACTCTAGTGATAGTTTCCTTGGCTGTGCAGAAGCTTTTCAATTTGATCAGGTCCCATGTATTTATTTTTGTTGCTGCTGTGATTGCTTTGGGGGTCTTCTTCATAAATTCTTTGCCTAGGCCAATGTCCATAAGAGTTTTTCCAACATTTTCTTCGAGAATTCTTATGGTTTCATGTCTTAGGTTTAGATCTGTTATCCATTGTGAATTGATTTTTGTGAGAGGTGAGAGGTGTGGGTCCACTTTCAGTCTTCTACATATGGCCATCCAATTTTCCCAGCACCATTTGTTGAATAGGGAATCTTTTCCCCAGTGTACGTTTTTCTGGAATTTGTCAAAGATCAGGTGACTGTATGAGGTTGGTTTTATATTTGGGTTCTCAGTCCTGTTCCATTGGTCTACGTGTCTGTTCTTGTGCCAATACCATGCAGTTTTGGTTACTATAGCCTTGTAGTATAGTTTGAAGTCTGGTAGACAGATGCCTCCCAATTTGTTCTTTTTGCTTAAGATTGCTTTGGCTAGACGGGGTCCTCTCTGGTTCCACACGAAGCGTAGAATTATTTTTTCTAGATCGGCAAAAAATGATGTTGGTATTTTGATAGGGATTGCATTGATTCTGTAAATTAATTTAGGTAGCAAAGCCATTTTTACTATGTTGACTCTGCCTATCCAAGAGCATGGTAAGGTTTTCCATCTATTTACATCCTCTGCAATTTCCTTTCTCAGTGTTTCATAATTCTCTCTATATAGGTCTTTGATCTCCTTAGTTAGATATATTCCTAAATATTTAATTTTCTTTGTTGCTATTGCAAAAGGTATAGCATCTTTAATTTGTTTCTCGGCTTGATTGTTATTAGCATATATGAAGGCTATGGATTTGTGTGTATTAATTTTGTATCCTGAGACTTTGCTGAATTCATTTATCAATTCCAGTAATCTCTTGGTTGAATCTTTGGGGTTTTCTATGTATAATATCATATCGTCTGTGAATAGTGAAAGTTTGACCTCTTCTGCCCCCATCTGGACGCCCCTGATTCCTCTGTCTTGTCTAATTGCTGTGGCCAGGACTTCCAGCACTATGTTGAAAAGAAGTGGAGATAGTGGACACCCTTGTCTGGTGCCAGTTTTAAGGGGGAATGCCTTCAATTTTTCCCCATTCAGTATGATATTGGCTGTGGGTTAGTAATGCGGATATTATTGTTCTCAAAACCATTCCAAGAAGTATATGTGGCTCTAAAGACATTAAATGGTTAAACACACACACACATACACACATACACTCAAGCTGACTGAAGCTGGGTTTCCTTATATTCACTCTGTCGTTTTGTTCTACAGAACAGTTAGTAACCTGGCCTAGTTCTTTTCTGTGGAAAATACATGTATTACATTGTTAGATTGAATTCTTCCAAATTTTAAATTTGAAGTAACTTCACAATATTTTTGTGTGTGTGATTTGAGAGCAAAGCATAAGTTTAGCTAAATATTTCTGAATGTCCAAGAAAATGATAGAAAAATCATGATTTTCTCTTTTTCATGGAAATATATTTTTTAAAGATTGTACTAAGAGTACTGGAACTCAAACAAATTCACACTATGCCATATATTTAATGGGACTCAGTTCTGCAGCATCTTTTATCCACAGTCTTTTCAAATTCTCTAAAAGTATGTGTCAAAATTCCTGTGTTCTCTTACATTGTTTCAGTATCAGTTTATATGATTTATTTCATCTTAAGTTTCAAAGTCTTATCTAACTCACTTACGGAATTTTAAAAGGCTTATATTCTATTTATGGTATGGTATATGATATGATACGATATAATATGATATGACATAATATAATATGGAAAGCTAGATGCACTTGAGCTTAAATTCCTATAATCAACTCTACCCAAACAAAGGAGACATTATTATAAAGGGGCTTTCGATTATAACTGGTTCCTTAGCATGGAATCAATATCGTTACTAATACAGTGTAGCCTTAATCCTCACACTTTTGCCTTGCTCCAGGTCAAGGGTGTTATTATTCCTTTATACTCTACCAGAGGTCCATTAGTGACTAGATATAGTAAGTTGACTAGTTTCCCCCACCAAATTCAGGGCTATCCAGAACCTCCACACGCAACCTTATTTAGAAATAGGATCTTTGCAGATGTAGTTAATATGAGGTCACACTTGATTATGGTGGGTCTCAAATCCTGTGATGGCTGTTCTTATAAGAAGACACATAGAGATATGCACAAAGAAGATGGCCATGTGTAACAGGGGCAGAGATTGGAGTGATGCTTCTACAAGCCAAGGACTGCCAAGGACTGCAGGCGATCATCAGTGGCTAGAAGTGAAGGGTGGAACAGAGTCTTCCTCAGAACCTCCAGAGGGAACTAGCCCTGCCTACACCTGAATTTCAGACTTCTGGCTTCAGAAACCATGAGAAAATAAATTTCTGTTATTTTAAGCCACTCAGTTTGTGGTAATTTGTTAGAGTAACCCTAGGAAACTAATACACTAGTCTTCTTTCATTATAGCTTAACGCCTCTCTGTGCTTAACACCATTAATCCCAAAATTTATGTATGACCTTATGATCCCTATTACTGATCTTATGAAAGGCACAGGAGGACTTTATAAGAACCTAATGAACCTAATGAAGCTTAAATTTCAGAGTCCCTGCAATACAGCAGGCTCTTCCAACACTTTGTACCTACTATTCTTTTATTAAGTACTCATTTATTCATTTATTTAATCAAATAGGGCCCCACAAACCTTCATTTAGTCTTGGCAAAAGAAGTTTCTGGGTACCTAATAGAAGCCCAATAAAGGATTACTGACTAAAATTTGAATGAATACATTTTATATGATATTCTTTAAACCTAACCAGCTGAAAAGCAATATTTAAAACTAAAGTTAGTATCTTTGAATATTCTGGATTCTCATTAGCATTATCCTTCTTTCCTAGCAAAAAAAGCATGGAGAGGTTACCCACAAGTAGAAATTGGGACAAGGATTCTATCACTAGTAATAGCTAGTAAGTAAGCAACTAAAATAGGATTGGGACCAGTGAATAGGGCAAAATTTAAATTCAAGATAAATATGCATGTTCAAATATATTCTCAATGAATTTATCTTAAAACATGTTTGAGAGATTTTTATAAGGTCTTTTTTATATTAATATTTAAAAGAGCTCATCAATGAACCAATTTTATCCTAGTACAAAATATAATTTGAACAGTTATCTACTTGAAACAATCTGTCATTCCAGTCTTTCCCTCTTTAAAACCACTAAATTCCTGTGTCAACAAATATATCATGTATAGCTGATTCTCCTTTTTTATGGTAGTTATGTGCTATAAAGGTACCACAAGCACCAAATTAGTAAATACCGAACCAGTGCTCCTAAGGGAAATGTAGGGTTAGATTCCTGCAAACCTCTGGTCACAACATTTTCATCAACCAATCAATATATAACCTGGTTTCATGTGTTTCTGTTTAAGGACACCTTATGTCATATACATTGTTGATTCCTTAAAATTGAACTCTGGGCCAGCAGCACTATTACTCATGCCTGAAATAAGCTTATCTAAGATACATATTTTTTCCATAAGACACATTACAATTGTTTTGTGATTAGGAAAACTAAACAGCACTTAAGCACCAGGCTTAAGGGCCATTTTAAACAGTGAAATCACAGACAAAAGCACAACAATGTGGAAACCATGTCACTAAATAGACCACAACAAGGGCACTTGTTTACAGTATAAGAACTGAAACAATAAGACGGATTGTCACCTTGTTCAACCCAAGCTGGTAATATGTACATTTGGCAACTCAAATTTTTTACTGCTTTCACATGTCCATGAAAGTGTCATGAGTATTACTTTGGGGGATACAAATAAATTTTAAAGAGAATGTGAATTTGCAATATGGAATTCATAAATGAGAATCTACTGTATCATGTTTTTTTACTGAATCACTCTCATCTTTGTTTTTATATTCTGTGATAATTTCTTTTATCATCCTTCTACTTTTCCCCTCCTATTTTTGTTAATTCTCTTGCCCACCCACAACCATGCTTCTTGTCTATGGTCCATTTCATCATTTTTAATATCTGGGTCCAATGCTACATTTCGTCCATACTGTGCACCATAGAATTCCATGTGGATTTCAGTCAACATTTTGGCTTAGATTTTCTTGGCAGGGAGGGTGGTGCTGCAATTTCTCCTAATTTCACTTTTTCAGTTAATGGCTCTGTCATGGTTAATTTTATGTATCTATTTGAGTGTGTTACGAGTGCCCAAATATTTGGTCAAATATTATTCTGGGTGTGTCTATGAGGATGTTTCTGCATGAGATTAATATTTAAATCAGTAGGCTGAGTAAAGTAGATTGCTCTCCCTAATGTAGTGAAAACTTTAATAGGGTAAGAAGGAACTTTACCTACCTTACTGCATGAGCTGGAATGTTAGACTTCCCCTGCCCTCAGATTGGAACTTATACCATCGGCCCTCCTGGTTCTCAGGCACTCAAACTCAGACTGGAACTACACCATTGGCTCTCCTGGGTCTCCAGCTTGCTAACTGCAGAACTTCAGACTTCTCAGCCTCCATAATCATGCAAGCCAATTTCTTATAATAAATACCTTTATATGTAATAGTATATGTATATAGTCTCTTATTGGTTCTATTTCTCTGGAGTACCCTAAAAAGAGGCACTACCATCCTCAGAATCACTCAAAATTTGGATTCATCTTTTATTATTTTCTTGCTCCTCTCTTTCACCACCAAGTTTGTCAAGACCTTTTATTTGTATCTTCCATTAAATATTCCTCAACTATGATAATAATTCAACTAGACTCTCTGCTTTGGATATCCTGAACAGAATAGTGGCTATATAAATAAAAAAATTATTTAAAGTAGAAAACCTATGTAACCATGGTTTATGGAAGTATGTACCCTAAGGGTACTATATGTAAGAACGTTGTGTATTATGTGGTACATGCAAAAGTTCAAATAACAGGAGACCAAAGAGGGTAATAAAAATAAAACAACTGCCCATTGTAAATATGGAGGTTAAGTCAGATATTTAATGATGCATCATATTTGAATACCAGGGAAGGATCAGAAAAGGGTACCCTTAGTAATGACAATGTCAGCATAGACCCAGAGTAGGAACGTCAAGAGCACATTCAGACAATGAGCAACCTGCCAGAGTGTAGGGGAAAGTTTGTGTTGAAAAATGGTTGATTCCAATTTTAAAGAATGGAAATGTCCAGTTTATAATTTGTGCATGAAATTCAAACAGAAATGTCGAAGTCACGAAATTGGTAATGGTGTTTTAGACCCGGGAGAACCAATGGTTTAGTTCCAGACTGAGACTTAAATTTTGAGAACCAGGAGATCTGTTGGTATAAGTTTCAGTCCAAGGGCAGGAGAAGACCTATGTCCCAGCTCAAACAATGTTTTTACAGGACTTATGAAAGGGCTGTAGATGCCTTCAAAGGCAGAGTCTGAAAATATCTGGGGGAGCTTTTTGGATGGCACAATGACTAGAAAGTGCTACTGGTATTTAGAAAACTGAAGCCAAGCATTCTAATACCACCACATTGCAAGAGGATGTCACATACAACAAAGAAATGCTACACTTCAAATGTCAATAGTGCCCCAGTTAAAAAGCCCTGAGAGGAAGTGTTTTTAATTAGAAATGTATGGGTAGGATTTGGGAGATCAGAGAACTCCTGGACAGTAGAATATGCTGTTATTCCCTTCTCTTTCTCATAGAAATGAGCACCATTCTTCTGAAAAAGTAATTACTACTTTAAGGCACAATGGTCTTTGGGTGATAGTGTATACATCTCAGTAGTTCTCAAACTTTAGCCTCAAAGTTTAGCCTGCTTCCTAATCACCAGATGGTCTCTTTAGAATATAAGTCACCCTGTCCAATGAGGTTGACTGGGGTAAGGCAAAAAAATATATATATATATAAGTTGCTCGACCCCACCCTAGAGTTTCTGATTCAGTAATTAAGTCTAGGGTAGGGCTGAAAATTTACATGTCTAGCAAGTTTCTAGCTAATGCTGAGTAACATTTGTATTGTCAGGTGGAAAAAGCAAAAACACAAAAACAAAGAATAGCACCTAGAAATTCTGTCCTTGTCTTCTGGCTTCATGGTTAGATAGAAAGAGGGGATTCTGACATTGGTAAGGGGATCTGGCATGATATAGTAATATTTTGCTTTATAAATTCTTTTGGAAAATGTCTTATTCTTGAATCACATATAGAATATGACATTACTTGATTTATGAATACTTTGTGACCA
Organism: Daubentonia madagascariensis; assembly: GCA_023783475.1. Lineage (NCBI taxonomy): Eukaryota > Metazoa > Chordata > Mammalia > Primates > Daubentoniidae > Daubentonia > Daubentonia madagascariensis. The sequence goes on along the minus strand of JAKFHU010001684.1, from coordinate 12,094,734 downwards.
ATAAAATCACCTCAAGTTCTTATGGACAAATGTTCTCTGCTTCCCTTTAGGCAATATCCCTTTGCAGTCAGCTGTTACTGGTATAGTCAGCATCCCCTAATATATGCTAAAAAGGAGCAATCTATAAATCTAACTTCTGTGGAAATAAACACAGACCACACTAATGAGAATAAGCAAAGGCTATTTATTCAGACCTTGCTATAGCAAGGGAGTCAGCCACTATCACTTACAGAGATTCATAGGCAGAGGAGTGAAGAAGCTTTACAATGTAAAAAAAGAAAAAAAGAGAAAGCTTTTGGAGGCTGATTGGAGGCTGTTGGCGCAGGGAAGTTGTAGGCAGGCTAACTAGAATTGCAGCATCCTATGTAGTCAGTTAGGAGAGCATATCTGGCTTCCACTGGTTGGTCCTAAATTGGAAGCGGGGGCAAAAATTTGGAAACTGTCAGTTATTGATCAAGGCCTGGCTATTTGGGTTGTGGTCTGGCTTCCTGTGCTGGTTACTACAGCCTGTGGGTCAGAATTCTATATTTATATATAGTCTAGCTGTTGTTCACTTGTATGTTCAGTCTGTCGTTTCCATTACCTGTCAGCAGTGGCAGGTCCAGGTGTGTTGCTGCAGCCCTGCTCCAATCCATAGGGAAGGTTCAGGTCTCCTCCTCCTTTTTCTCAGCCCAAGCTGAGTCATTCTTTCAGATGATTGAGTGCACAGGAGCAAGGGCACTGTTGAAAACTCACAATGTTTCTATAATCTGATCAAGATGCACAGGTTGTAGCTACTCACCATTCTATTGACCAAAGCAAGTCATATGATCAAGACTAAAGAAAATGGAAAAATGTACAAAATAATTTCAAACACTATTGTCATCTGTTAGAGCCATAAAAGTCCCATCACTACACAAATAAGGGAACAGAATCTTGGGTTATTGGTACATGTATACAGAGATAAGTGTTAATAAAACCTGATTCTGAGGGATCTATTATTTTTACTAAAATTCAAGATCATAGATTATTCACAGGAGTTAACATTTGGTTATTATATCTCTGGTTACATACACTTATGTATTTTACATTATGCATAACTTACAAAATTTGATGAATAATAGAAAATGTGAAGCTATTTTAAGGTGCTACAATTTTTGTTATGCATTCAATTTATTTTGTTTTTCACAATATCACAACAATTTGTATTGCTCTTGTATAGCATTTCTCTGTGAAAAATAAGAATGATGTGTTAAAAATATGTTAACCATTCATTTGTAATATCTGTATGTATCTCTAGTATAATGATGCTAAGTCTTATATTTAAGTAATGATTCTAAACTTCACTTATGGACTTTATGCAAGTATAGACATGAGTTAGATTTTTTTCTGTTTATTATTTATGGCATAAATTTAATATGTTAGGGAAGTTATTCCAATAGAATTTTTGGTACTTTAAATTTTGATGTCATCCATTTTTTTAATATCTTGCATTGTGGCAAAAGCCTCACACATATTAATTAGGAGCTCAATAAATGTTTGTTGAATAAGGAATGTTAAAAGAAAATCTTTAGATTGCTATCTTTTAATTAAAAAAATTGAATTTAGCAGAGTTTACTTGAAAAAAGAATGATTCATGAATTGGGAAGCCCTGAGAACCAGAATGGGTTCAGCAAATTCTAGCACACAATGTGGTCAGGCAGCATTTATGGGTGGAAAACAGAATTGAGACATAGAGGAAGTTGGATTGGTTACAGCTGGGCATTTGTGTATTTTAACATGATCTGCTCAGTTGGCTGCCTGTGATTAACTGAAGCTCGGCTACTGTGATTGGCAGAATCTCAGATGTGTATTAAAAAAACATACTTCTATGTTAGGCTTTCGGTCAGTTAACCTACTAAGTTAGGTTGTAGTTCATCAAAGACTTAAGTACAGAGGCATCCTCAGGCCAAATTTAGTTTAATTTAACAGGAAATAAATGAATGAATATAATCTAAACCTTAGGATAATAGAGGACGCAAATGGGGCTGTTGTAGTTGAGATATGTGCCTTGTTGTATAGCTCACAATGAGAAAGGCAAGGCTTGACCTTGTAGTTCAGGATTTTTTGGATTTTCTTTTGATAGATAATGCCACACCCAGTTTAATGTACGAGCCAGTAGGTGGTGCTTGTGGGTGAGAATCGACCACACCCTGTATGATGTCAGTAAATGCTCTAAAGGGAGTGCAAATTGACCCCCATGTCAGTAGGTGCCGCTTTTCAGGAGGAACAAGCTGCAATGTTGTTTTTGGGCCCTGTGACCATCTCTAGTTGGGAGGAGCACTCTAAAGCCCCAGGTGGTGGGTGGGGCCCTGGGACTTCCTGGTGTGTCCTTATTCTCCACCTCAGCAGGGGCGGGTGGGGAATTGAGGCTGGGCGTGGCTGGGCAGATGCTTTTAGCAGGGGTCAAAGGTCTGTTCCCTGCCTCTGGGCAAGGCTGCCAGGGAGGGGCTAAAGTGGCCCCACTCACCACTACACAGGAAAGTCTGCATGTGGATGCAGGGCTGTCTGAGACCTGCAGTCTGGCAGTGTGGAGCAGGCCTTGCTCCTTTCCACCCTCCCCTATTCCATGGTTTGTTCTGGGCCTCTGCTGGCAGGAAGGACCTTAAGCCAGCCGAACTCCTCCAGGACTGTGATGTGGGCTGGAGGTTCCCAGCCCAGGATCCCAGCCTGAGTTGGGAGCATGGCCTTCCTGTGGTAGGAGGGGTGCCCAAATGTTTATGGCAGCACAATTCAGAATTGCAAAGATGTGGAAACAACCCAAGTGCTTATCGATACATGAGTGGATTAATAAAATGTGGTATATATATACCATGGAGTACTACTCAGCCACAAAAACCAATGGTGAACTAACACCTCTTGTATTATGCTGGATGGGGCTTGAGCCCATCCTCCTAAGTGAAGTATCATAAGAATGGAAAAACAAGCACCACATGTACTCACCATCAAATTGGTACTAATTGATTAACACTTATGTGCACATATGGAAGTAACATTCATCAGGTGTCAGGCAGGTGGGAGTGGGGAGAAGGGGATGGGTATATTCACACCTAATGGATGTGGTGTGCACTGTCTGGGGGAGGGGCACGCTTGTAGCTCTGACTCAGTGCAAAAGCAATATATGTAAACTTTGGTACCCCCGTCACACTCTGAAGTAAAAAAAAAAAAATTTAAAAAATGAGTAAGGCGATAAACATATATAGGCACAGGAGAGTCTACAATAATTCACAAGTAGTAGAAGATCTAGTGTCACCTGTAGTTTATCTTATATATAATAAGCTTGAAAAGGTCCTCTCCTGCATTGACTGAAATTTCTCTTTCATTTGCAGACTGTGAGAGATATTCAACCAGTTGGAGAGTGACCTGGTTATCAAGGTGCTTCACAGTTTCAAACCCACACTTCTATACTCTACTTTGTGATACCATGGATGGAACTTCACAAATGCACATTTCTCCTTTGCCAGGGGGTTCTTTATTAGGGTTTTCAAATATGATGAACTAAAGGAAACTAGACGGCTAGTGGAGAAAGAAGTGACTTGTTTCTGCATGGTTTTTTCCCATTCCTGTTAGCATCACCTCAGCAAAGGACCATCACCCTGATAACAGTAGTTGGTTCCACTAACAGCAGTTGGCTTCAGTTTTCCACTTGCTTTCCAAACTCTTAGAACCAGCCTCATGATACAACTTCAGAGATACTACTCCAAGCTGGTTTTCTTGAAAGGCTGAGCTGCAGCTACATAGGATTGAACCTCCATATTTCTAGTACTGATTATCCCAACCTATTTCTGTTGGTCTAAAAGTGTTCACAATGGCGGCTACTTTCTGTTAATACCTCTGTGTTATTCTATCTTAAAAATAATTGTATAATAGAATTATTAAATAAGTCCATTTAATAATTTTCATGTACAATTTCTATTTTTGCATTTCTACTCTACCAATAGCTATTTATCCAATTCATCTATTATATTTTCTTTGTTAAAGTAACTTGGGTAGTTTAGGCTTCCTTACTGGACCCTGGCTGATGAAAAGAGATTTAAATCAAGAAATTTCATCACTAAAAATGTAAAACAGATGAAACCTTAGATTTCATCAATTTGATTATTTTTCTTTACACCTAGTTAAGGCCAAGTTTCAAACAGGAAATAGGAGTTTATTAGGGGTTGGAATGAGAAAGAAAAACAAGTAATGTCAAAATGTGAAGAAACGCAAAGGAAAAGCATGTCCTGGCATTCTGTCCTCAGGGTGTTTACAGTAATAAAAACACGAATTATTCACAAAAAGGAAAAAAAATAAAATTTTTATATGGCTCCCAAATTGTTATTGGGCAGAGTTTGCATAAACATAAATTATAATAAAAAATTATATTAAACATAAAATATTAGTAAAACATAGATTAAAACTCTGTTTTTAAAGTTATATGAGGAATTAAAATTCCATAAGTTAGACAAGAAAAAAAAACTCACAGGCATTGATACCTCCTGCCTTCCAATGCATATACCCATACAACTGCCACATTGCTTTAGCCAACTTGCCAAAACCTTAAGCATTTTTCATTACTTTCACACTTTGCTACCTGTTATTTCCATTACGTGGAGTACTTTTCCTATGTTTGTCCACCAGTCTAACTCTTGCATATCTGACAAGGCCATTTGGAGAAATCTCCCAAACCCCCAAATGACTATTGAAAGTTTCCTTTGCTGGGCTTCCTCAAGGCCTTATTAACACTTTTTATAATAAATGTACATATATATATATATATATGCACACATATATATGTGTGTATATATACAAACACATAATACATTCTAATTACCTATCTTGTTTTTTATTTTCCTTATGACTGAATTCTGCTACATGAGGAATTATGCTTTACTTATCTATTTCTGAAAACACTGACATGTAGCTGGTGTTCAAAAATGATATTTTAATGAGCAAATAACTCAATATTGATTTTATTTTCTTTCTGATGACTGGCTGAATATATTGACAGACTGTATGTTTTAAAGACACCACAAAGCAAATAGTACATAAAGTTTTTTTATGCTGGGTTAATAGTTCTGTTTTCCATTAAATTGTTTTCTCTTTTTAATTTTTTTATTTCAAAATATTAAGGGGGTACAAATATTTTTGTTACATGGATAGATTTTATAATGCTTAAGTCAGGGCTATAAGTGTGACTATCAGAGGAATAGTGTTCATTGTACCTGTTAGGTAGGTTTCTGCCCCTCCCCTTTTTGATTTCCAATAATTTTCATGTGTGTGCCCAATCAGTTAGTTCCAAATTATTAGAGAGTACATATGGTGTTTGTTTTAAATTCTTGAGACACTTCACTTAAGATAATGGCCTCCAGTTCCATTCAAATTGCTGCAGAAGACATTAATTCATTTGTTTTTATGGCTAAGTAGTATTCCATGAGATAGATATATATATATACCACCTTTTATTAATCAACTCATATATTGATGGTCACTTGGGTTGATTCCACACCTTTGCAATTGTGAATTGTGCTGCAATAAATATTCGGGTGCAGGTGTATTTTTGATAGAGGGACTTCTTTCCTTTGGGGAAATATCCAGTAGTGGGATTGCTGGATCAAATGGTAGGTCTACTATTAGTTCTTTGAGAAATCTCCATATTGTCTTCCATAAAGGTTGTATTAATTTGCAGTTCCACAAACAGTGTATAAGCATCCTTTGTCTCTGCATCCACATCAGCATCTATTGTTTTTTGACTTTTTAATAGCCATTCTGACAGGGATGAGGTGATATCTTATTGTGGTTTTAATTTGAATTTTCCTGATGATTAGCAAACCCACAGCCAACATCATACTAAATGGGGAAAAGTTGAAAGCATTCCCACTAAGAACTAGAATAAAACAAAATTTACCACTGTCACCAGTTCTATTCAACTTCTAGCCAGAGCAATCAGACAAGAGAAAGAAATAAAATGCATCCAAATTGGGAAAGAGGAGGTTAAACTATCACTTTTTGCTGATGACGTGATATTGTATCTAGAAAATCCCAAAGACTCCACCAAGAGACTCCTGGAATTGATAAATAAATTCAGCAAAGTCTCAGGTTACAGAATCAGTGTACACAAATCAGTAGCATTCCTATACAGCAAAAACAGTCAAGCTGAAAGTCAAATCAAAGACTCAATACCATTTAGAATAGCTACAAAGAAAATAAAATACTTAGGAATATACTTAACCAAGGAGGTGAAAGATCTCTAAAAGGAGAACTATGAAACACTGAGGAAAGAAATCACAGAGAACACAAACAAATGGAAAAAATATCATGCTCATGGATCAGTAGAATCAACATTGTTAAAATGTCCATACTGCCCAAAGTGATTTAGAGATTCAACACAATCCCCATCAAAATACCAACATCACATTTCACAGGTCTAGAAAAAATAATTCTATGCTTTGTTTGCAATCGAAAAAGAGCCTGAATAGACAAAGCAATCTTAAGCAAAAAGAACAAATCTGGAGGAATCACATTACAAGACTTCAAACTACTACAAAACAGCAAAGTAACCAAAACAGCATAGTATTGGTGGAAAAATGGAGACATAGACCAATGGAACAGATCAGAGAACCCAAATATAAAACTATCTACCTAAACCAACTGATCTTTGACAAATCAGGCAACAACATACTGAGGAAAAGAAGGCCTATTCAATAAATGGTGCTGGGAAAATTGGACAGCCACATGCAGAAGAAAGAAACAGGATCCATATTTCTTACCACTTACAAAAATTAAGTCAAAGTGGATAAAAGACTTAAATGTAAGGCATGAAAGAAACCACAAAAATTCTAGAAGAAAATGTAGGAAAAACTCTTCTAGACTTAGCCTAGGCAATAAAATTCTAGAAGAAAAGGGAAGGGGATTTTCTTAAAAACCGAAAACCAAAAAAAAAAATTTTTTGGGTTTTGGGGGGTTTTTTTTTTATTTTTCTTTTTTGGGGGGTTTTTTAAAAAGGGGGGAATTCCCCCTTTTTGAAAAGGGGTTTTTTTTTTTTTTTTTTTTTTTTTAAAAAAAAAATTTTTTTAAAAATTTTTAAAAAAAAGGGAAATTTTGGGAAAATTTTTTTTTTAAAAAAAAAAATTTTTAAAGGGGGAAAAAAAAAAGGGGGCCCCCAAAAAAATTTTTTTAAAAAAAAAAATTTTTTTTTTTTTTTTTTTTTTTTTTGGGGTTTTTTTAAAAAAAGGGGGGGGAACCCCCTTTTTTTTTTTTTTTTTTTTAAATTTTGGGTTTTTTAAAGGGGGGTTTTTTGGTTTTTGGGGAAAATTTTTTTTTTTTTGAAAATTTTTCCCCAAATTTGGAAAAAAAGGGCCCCTTTTTTTTTTTAAAAAAAAGTTACCAAAAAAAAACCCCCCCCTTTTTTTTTTTTTAAAAAAAAAAAAGGGGCCCCCCCCCAAAATTAAAGGGGCCCGGGGGGGTTTTTTTTAAAAAAGGAAAAAAAAAAAAAAAAACAAATTTTTAAAAAAAAAAGGGGTTTTTTCCCCCCAAAAGGGGAAACCCAAAAAAAACCCCAAAATTTTAAAACCCCAAAACCCAAAAAAAAAAAAAGGGGGGCCCCGGGGGGGAAAAAAAAAAAAAAACCCCGGGGGGGAAAAAAAAAAAAAGGGGGTAAAAAAAAATTTAAAAATTTTTTTTTAAAAAACCCCCAAAAAAAAGGGCCCTTTTCCCGGGTTAAAAAAACCCCCCCCCAAAAAACCCAAAACCCCAAAAAAAACCCCAAAAAAAAATTTTTTTTTTTGCCCTTTTTAAAACCCCGGGGGGAAAAAAAAAAACCCTTTTAACCCAAAAGGGGAAAAAAAAATTTTTCCAAAAAATTTTTTTTCCCCCAAAAAAAAAAAAATTAAAAACCCCCAAAATTGGGGGGGAAAAGGGCCCCCCCAAAACCGGGGCCCCCCCCCAAAAAAATTTTGGGGGGGAAAAAAAAAAGGGAAAAAAATTTTTTTAAAAAAAAAAAAGGGGTTTGGGGGGGTTTTTTTTTGGGGGGGGGCCCCCCAAAAAAAATTTTCCCCAAAATTTAAAAAAAAGGCCCCCCGGAAAAAAAACCCCCCCCCCCCCAAAAAAATTTAAAAGGGGGACTTAAAAAAAAAAAAACCTTCTGTACACCCCCAGGGAGACAATAAACCCCAAAGGAAATTCCCCTCCCGGGAATGGGAGAAAATTTTTGCATGCTGTTACATCCAATAAAAAGGCAAAAAGGAACCCGAAAAGGGAACGTAAGAAAACCCCCAAAAAAAAAAAAAGGCAAAAAACCCCATTAGAAAGGGGGCAAAAGGGGCCCCCCATGCCCAAACCCCTTTTCAAAAAGATAAAAATAAGGGCCAAAAAATAAACAAAAAAAAAGCTCAATGCCTCAAAAATCAGGGAAAATTCAAATCAAAACCCACAATTAGTTATCAATGGAGTTATCAACTAACTCCATTGACAACGACTTTTATCAAAAACTTAAAAACCCAGGAGTGGGGTTTTTGGAAAAGGAACCCCCCTTATACAGGGGTTGGTGGGACTGCAAACATTAACAAACTCTAGGAAATTAGTAGGGGGGATCCTCAAAAAAACTAAAATTTTAAAACCTCCCTTTTTGGGATCCAGAAATTCCCATTTTTGGGGCTTTTACCAAAAGGAAAACCCAAGGTCATTTTATAAAAAGGGCCCATTTGCCCTCAAATTTTTTTTTCAGCAAAAATTTCACATTTGAAAATTGTGGAATAAAACCCAAGTGCTCATCAATACATGAGTGGATTAATAAAATGAGGTATATGTATACCATGGAGTACTACTCAGCCACTAAAAAAATGGTTAACTAACAACCTGTATGGAACTGGAGACCATTTTTCTAAGTGAGGTATTGCAAGAATGGAAAAACAAACACCACACGTACTCACTATTAAATTAGAACTAATCAATAAACACTTATGTGCACATGTGGAAGTAAAACTCAACAGAAATTAACCTAGTGGTAGGGGGGAATAGAGGGTGGGTAAATTCACACCTAGTGGGTACAAAGCACACTATCTGTATGACGGGCACACTTATAACTTTGACTCAAACTGTACAAAAACAATTCATGTAACCAAAACGTTTGTGCCCTCATAATATTCTGAAATTTAAAAAAAAAGAAACAAGTAGGATGAAAGACCCACTGTGAGAAGTAGAGAAAAAGAGAGAGGTGACACATGTATCAAGAAAGGTGGTTTCTGAAAATAGCATTTAATCACTTAGATATAGTGATGCCTGAATCTACCTAGCTCAATTCTAACACTTTGCTGCTTAGTGATTTTATAAATTTCTTTTGGGATTAAGGTGGTTGAGTTTATTCTGGCTTTGACTGTATGGATCTTGATCATACTTCCTCTTAATTCTTCCTATTAGCGTGGTTCTTTGAGAACTGATATCATAGTTGATAGGACTTCAAATCCTAGAACATGATTATGAACATTGAATATCTTTTGAAAATCCATAACCCAGGCTTCACAACAGATCTAAACACTGCAAATCTAAAATCTGCATTCTTTTCTTTTTTATTTTTCTGGTCTTATTAAGCTTATTTTTATTGACAAATAAAAATTTCACATATTTATTGTGCACATGATATTTTGAAATATGTATACATTGTGGAAAGAATGGCTAAATCAAGCTATTTAACATATACATTACCTCATACATGTATTTTTTTGTGGTTAGAACTCTTAAAATCTACTTTCTTAGATTTTTCACTAATACAATACATTGTTATTAACTGTAGTCACCATGTTGTACAATAGACCTCTTAAACAAAATCTACGTTCTTGTAATTTCTAATTTCAAGAAAATACTGAGCAGCCTCTTTCTTATATTTGACAGCTCATCATATATTTGAGTATAGCTATTTTTCTTTGTCTTGTGTCTTCTTATTTCTGGATTAAACATCTCATAATCCTCAACTATTCCTCTTGCAATAAAATCTGGTTTATCCACTATTTTCCTTTGTTCCTATGGATTCTGTATGTTTTGATAATGTCATTTTTCCTCTAAAATATTTTGAATGTGTTTCCTCCAAATTGTATCGAAAGAAAATTGCCAAATGTTTTTTGGCTAGCTTAGCATATAATGAAAACATTACTTACTGATCATGACTAAGATATGACATAGTTATCGATGTAGTGTAAGTTGGTGTTATATTTTTAAGTATAATTAAACAATATTGAGCTGTGGTCAACTAAAACCCACAGATCATTTACATACAAATTGCATCAAACATAGAGCTTTACTAACTCACATGAAGATGTAAAGAACTAAGCAATTCACCTACTACTTTCTTCTCTGCATATTTCTTTATTGAGCAGTACAGCTTAAGTTATAATAAGCTATTTAGCACTATGATCTTGAAAATCCTTAGCAGATTATTTTACAAAGACAACTTAATGTAAGTTGGCTGAAATACTTAATTTGCATGAGCGTATAGTGATTATGCAAACAGTTAATGGATTGCCTGTTCATTATTATTTGAACTCTGCAGTTCTGTTTAATTTATTAAATGAATCAAATAGATCAATACCATCGTAGACCCCAAATTTAATATAGTGTTCTGAGAGCTAAATTTTCATTACCATATATTTTATATATTTTCTGATTATAAAATTTAAACGTGCTTATTTTAGAAATTGTAGAAAATAAACAAAGGCATGAATTATTTTTTAAAATTTCTCAACACTTAAAAAGGGCAATTAGTAAAATACTTAGACACACACAAAGAAAAAATACACAATACACACAATTACAGGATTACATGTTGTTTCACCTAAATTTATAACATGAAAATATTCCTATTATTAAGTATTCTTCGTAATAACTATTTTTTAACTAATGGAGCAGGATTTTCTATGGCTTAGTAATCAGTTAATTATGACTTTATTGGCCTATTTCTTTAAAATCATGATTTCTAGGCAAACTCAAGGGAGATAAAGGACAGGATTTGTGGCTACTCTAAGAGCCTGTTAGTATGATTCCAAAATGTCTGGATAACAAATCTTTTTGTCTAGGTCCTGGTTGAAGTTCAGGAAAGTCCTTCAATCGTTTGTTAGCCAGTGGAAGTTGAGAGTGATAAGTACAGACTGACTTCATGCCTTTGTGCACTGTACTCCATGGTACTCTGTAATCTCATTCTTGGAGATTGATGAGGTATACCCGGCCCAACTGAGGTGGCCCTGAAACAAAACCAGATCTACCTCTGTGCTGAATTTTGTCAGTTTAATTTATGCCAGGCTGGTCATGGATGGTAGCAATGGAGCATCCATATGGCCTCAAATGTTCTTAATGTCTCGGACATTATCCATAAGAGTGTATCTCATAGTCATGCTCTTTTGGGGCCAGGAAATTGGCTCCTCCTTTGTAGAATGTTTCTGATTATGCTGTCATGTCTCCTGATCATGTTGACTTCCTTCTGACTCTTGGCATTTAAACTTTATTTGATTTGCCCCGTGAAATCTATATTTTTCTCCCTTTTATGAGCTCATCATGGAAATATTTCTATGCAGTAGTCATGCGTTTGTACACTAAAAAGTGCAGTGTGCAGGAGAAGGGAGAGGGAAGATATTTGTTTCTCATAAAAACGTCAATTAAAAACTCCATCATGCAGAGATGACAAGTTCTGAAACAATAATTTCTCTTCTTATCATTGTTTTAGATTTTACTTTCTCTTTAAATTAGTTTTTTGTCTTTGGAAAAGAATGAGAATTTCTACGGTTATCTGCCAGATGACTAGGGAAAATTTTAAAAATGTGTTAAAAGGATCCAAAGTGCATCATACTTGAAGGGGCAACACCCTAGCAACCCCAGAATATTCTGTGCTACTTAGAGTATACTCCCATAAGTTCTATTCTATCTAAATAATTCAGTACTGGGAAATACATATTTTCCAGAGAAGGGAAAGAAATCTTACACAGAGTGGGCAACCTTTGGAGATAAGAGGTGTGGCTTCTTAAACATGCCATCCTGCTGACACTCTGACTAATGTAGAATATGTTCTTGAATTTCTAGGCTTGCCTTTTTTTCATCAGAGGCAATAGATCAGATGAATATAGTATTTTGGGAATACATTATTATACTACTCAAACCTCTGGCCTTTCCATTGTCTTCTGGCTTCTAATGTTATGTGTTTAATCTGAGGCTAACCTCATCCTTTTTGCTTTTATTTATTCATTTTTTAAATGCAATGATTCTAGTTGATTTTTATGTTATTTATGCTCAAAATTCATATGTTCACTAGATCGTTGTTATACATGAATCACTTAATTTTACATTATACTTGTCAATCCCTTTCTATAGTCAGAATCTGATATTTCTTCATTACAGAAATAAAAAAAAATTGTCTTTTTATTATGTATTTGATTATTGAGTGTGTACATTTCTTTCTTCTTCAGGCATGAATACTAATGTTCTGAATTCCGTATCTCTGTTCGCTTTCCTATCTCCATTATTTCGTCATCAGTTTTACATCTTATCTTTTTTGACTTGTGACTTTAAATGAAATTTGTATTTTAATATAATTTAACTTTAATTCTTTTAGTGTAAATATTAATTATACTATTCATTTGCAGTTTTCTTATACCTCCTTGTTTCATCTACCTTCACTTTTATTTTAACCACTTTTTACCAGCACTTTCTCCAATTCAGCTGTCCTCCAGCTCTTCCTTTGTCTCATTTAAATCTAAGCCTTTATGTTAGCTGACAGAATGAAGTAGATCCTTTCTAAATATTTTGCTCTAGTCAGTCTTTTCAAGAGTACACACTTCTGCAACTTGAATCATTTTCTCTATTTCTGAGAAAAAAAGAACCTTGTCAGAGGTCTCACTTTTATTTATTTTCAGTGTCAACCAGAAAGATCTATCCTAGTCATATTTTAGTCTATAAACAAAAAGAGATTCCTGTTTTTCCTTTTTATGTATTTTGATATCAGAAAGTATTCTTTAAAGTATTAGCCTGGAAGACTAATAGATGTGTGTAACTCATCACTGAATTTCAAATAGCAACAATCATTTGATATTGTGTGGTTGGTAGATTAAGGAATATTTTATTTTCAATTTGCGGTTATCTTAAACATTCTGAGTTCATTCTGTTTAAGAGAGAGGTGGTGGGGAGAGAGAGAATATCAATGATAAGTAGGAGCTTTCAGAGAACAGCTTCCCCACAATTTTCCCCACATATATTCTTTATACTACTCAATCTGCATGCCTTGTGTAAAATTCCAAGGGCTATCTACTTCTGCCCCAGATCTGCAGTATTTCTTGGAAATACTCCCTAAAAGATGGAAAAAATGTTACGGTTGTGTTAAAAGGAGGAAGAACAAACAGTCGGTATAGATAGTGGTCGCCAATAGTAAAGTGGCACATTTCTTGTTGGTGTAGACTAGGAGTTTCTAATCTTTACAGATGTATTTGGTTTGGTTTACATAATCCTTTAAGATTTTTTTTTTTTGGATGCCTTTAGTCAGGCCATGTGCTCACTTGCTATATAAGCCCAACTTTCCCTATGTATGAATATAGAGTGTGATTTTGATGTTTCTGTTGCCTGCCTGCCTGCCAGCCTCTGGGAGATATTTAAATTTACAATCTCAGGAAAGACCTCAAGTCTACAGTAGAAGGCCAGCAAATTTAATTATGTTCCATCTGGAGTGTCAGAAAAGTCTATTCATTTGGAGAAATTTTAGTCTTGTAGTAATGGAAATTTTTAACAGATTTTAGCAATAGGGTATCTTTTAGTATTAGTGTTAAAAATGATCAGATTTTGTCTTATGGTGAGATACTAGTAGATATTTTAGTTGGGAAATAAAATAATTAAATCATAAACTCAAAAACATATTTGCAAATAATTTAATTCATAGAAATGTCCTTCAAGATAAATTAGTCCAATCTCCTCATTTTATTTTATAGTTTCATTTCAAGAATTTGAAATTGCTTTCCTAAGGTTATTTTGGTGTTTATGTTAAACCTCAAACCAGAGCAAATATTCTTTCCACATTTCTTTGAACACTTCAAATATTGTATACTGAACTTGCTATTTTGCTAATCTTGTGCAATTTGTAAGATCCTTATTTATTCTTTCTTTCCCCCTGAGAGCATGAAAACTATCATTTGAAAATTCAAGGAATTATGATAAAATAAAAACAATTTTAGATAATCGTATTTTTAAATTCTATTTCTAAAGTACCAGTGCTAACCTGTTATTCCATATTTTTTAAACCTAAGTGTTTTAGGTTACTCAACAGAAGATGATTTTTTAAATTTTCCAATTAAAAAAATCCAAACTTTTTTTTTTGGTCAACTTAAATACATAAACTTTTAGAGATACTGAAGAAATATAAACTCATGATATTTATTCATTTAGTAATTATATTTGATATTTGAAATTGTAGTTAATATAATTTTTTAAAGTTAAAATTATAAGTATTACAAAAATATATATAACCACATCTCAAAAAACTGGTAAGATATTATGAACAGTTCAAAGAACATCTGAGAAGGTAGGATGTTTACAGTCAAGGGTAGAATAAAATTGCTGCCCTAGATCAAAACTGGTTAATATCAAACAATGCGTCAACAGAAAAGAACCCAAACTCTGTAAAATAATTTAAAGAGGTTTATTCTGAGCTGAATATGTGAGACTATGGCCTGGAGAGCCACATCCAAGAAGCCTTGAGCAAGTGGCCTCCCTGTGATTGGGCTATAGTTTGGTTTTAAACATTTCAGGGAGACAGGAATTACCCATAAAGTCATAAATTAATACATAGAAGGCAAATCTTGGTTTGGCTGAAAAGGAGGGACATCTTGAAGTAGGGGATTAGAGGCTATAGGTGGGTGTAAAGATTCTTTGATTTGTAATTGGTTAAAGAAATGAAGCTTTGTCTAAAGGCTTGGAATTTATAAGTCAAGATAAGGAAGTCTGTTAATCAAAGACAAGTCACCAGACATATACTACAATCTGTTAAGTAAATTGAGGACCTATAGGTGTGGTATAAGCTTTGTCTTCCATAGCTTTTGGCCTGTTATCTCCAAGGAGGAAGGGGGCATGATGAGGCAGCTCTGTCCTCCCCTCTCATGGCCAGAAACTCAGCTTTAGGGTATTTCTGGGGTCGCCTTGGCCAAGAGGGGGTCTATTCAGTTAGCTGGGGGGCTTAAGATTTTATTTTAGTTCACAAGTGTCATAAATCTCTGGTATTATCTGTTACACTGAATGAAAATTATTTACAATTCTACCATACAAAAGTCTACAAATTTACAATTAACCTAAGTCTAGAGCCTTTAAGCAATAGTAAACAGTGAGTTTAAGTACATTCCCTAGATAATGCTTTGGTGACTTTTGAGCCCCCAAGACATTGAAGAACATACTCTTTCTTGTCTTATTTCCAAATTTTGGGTAATGTTTTCTGACATATCAGTTTAAAATTATGAATTGTTTTATACTTACATTTCATAAAACATTTTATTTCCTCATATGAACAATTTTATTCAAATCAATATCTTTGTGATCATTGAGACACATTGTGGGTTATAAAACACATTTCTTTAAATCATATCATCTTTGCTCCCATATTGTTTTCAATTCAGAGCATTTTGAATTCTTGTTTCTTTTTCCCAAACAGAAAGTTCCCACTTTTTATTTGTGATCTCCAAAACTTAACCATTTACTTTATTACCTTAAGTATTCTACAGAAAGTTTCTTTGCAGCACCAACACTTGAATTTGGGAAGTCAGAGTCATAGCACAAAATCAATCTATATTAAACTTCTTTGCTCTTCTCAATTTTTGTAATGACTTTCTTGGGTTTTCTCTATAATCATTCAAAATTAGCATTGATCAAAGACATTTTAGGCTAATGGGTATTCCCAATAATCTTTGTTGCTAACAATAAGGTAATTGAGACATTGTCCCCATAAACATGAAAAAAATACAGGAATTAAAATAAAAAGCAATTCTTAAGTTTTATAAGAGTTAATTTTAGAATCAAAAAAATCATTTCTTTTTATTTGGGCATTTGTGACATTTTTTCCTCTAATCTTTTTTTTGACAGAACCAGTTACTTGCAATACCTGTGCCCTTTTCCCCTCAAAAAAACAGGGACATTTGTGATGCTTTCAAAAATAATTCTGAACTTCATTTATGGGCTTTACTGATACCTGAATTATATTTTATCTTTAGAGCCAGTGTCATTTTTTAACCCTTTGTATATGGTTTAACCACTTTCTTTTCAATAGATAGTTACAAACTATTTGCAAGCTCATTGAGGGTTTATGTCTTATATCTTTGAGGGTCATGTCTATGTCCAACATTTTAACATAGTAGTGAGAAATTTAGTAATACATGTTCAAATAATATACTTATTTATTAGAATCAATGTTTAAGAAAGAGATCCTAAAATTAATCAGCACATGCCCTAGTTTCACTAAATAGATGTCTGTCAGTTTATCCTAAGCTTAAAGAAGATAATGATATTTTATATCATATGGGAATACCCATTGACTATTAATCATGGTGATAGTGAGTACTACATCTAAATCTACACGCAGCCTTCTTTCTTCTTCTTATTTCTTATTACTTATTACTCCCTTTCAGTTAATGGATTTGAAAGGTGACAATGTTAGGTAGATAGTGAGGAAAATCCAGCCCTCCTAGGGACAAAAGCAGCTGTCTCACCTTGGCGGTGCCTCAAGCAATTTCCCCATCTGAGCCAAGAAGGACAAGGGCAGGAGCCCTGTCTTGGTGCTGCCACATCTTAATCCTGCCCCAAGCAACTGCCACATCTGGACAAAGGAGGAATGCCCTGCTAATCTGCAAAAGAATGCAGGGAATTCCCCAGCCCTCAGGCCAGCACCCAGGCACAACAGTATCTGGAAAGTGACCTAGAGTAACCTAAAGCTAATTATCATTTTATTTACTGTCCATCAAAATGGTTCCATGGTGACATCTTAACCATGAGGCGGTCCCAATCCAGAGAGTATAAAATAGGACCCCAGACCATAACCAGAGAGCCTCTTGTTAGGACAGGGGTCCCATTTGTCATCTGTGGCAAATGTATCTTGCTCTTCCTCAATAAACCTCACTTTTGTGCTTACCTTGCTTTCAGTGCCTCTGGTCATTCTTCAGCCAAGAGCACACCAAGAACCGAGAACAAGATTGCCGAACTGACAAGAAGACCAAATTTTTAAATACATACAACCATTGGTAGTTCTAATGAAAAAGTACAACTAGCTATTAATACACAATTTATACCAGCATTCAGAATATACTTATAATCATGGGCTCATAATATTCTATTTTAATTTATTTACACTTGGAGTTATCCTTCATTTCTGCTATTTGCTAAAGCTATAAACTGTAAACTGTTAATAAAATTATAAAAGGAAGTGGCCTTCTCTGGAGATCATTAAGTCTACTCCATTTCACTTACAGGCAGCATTTAAATGCACTTTGTCCTCAGTAGTACCCTTACTAGTTTTAGGTGACAAACTGAAAGCCTAACAGCCCATGTTTTATCTTATAACAATTTCTCTTTTTGTCTTGGATTTGTACATCTTTGCAAATGAAACTAGCCCTATACCCACTACTATTTTACAAATCCCTATTATTATTCTAATTGTGTTTTTTCATCTATTTCAAGACAACCAGTAATATGGTAAACACATTCATATGTTAATATGGCCTCAAGAACATAAATGAATTTAAACAGTCAAGTAATAACTACAAAACAAAAACTTCCTTTTGTTCTAAAAGTTGGCTCCTTTTCTTATACTAGGCTTAATAATCAAATATCTACTGCACTAACCAGGGATGGGCTCTAAGATGTGCAGAACTGGATTTTTTAAAACTTCTTCCTCTCATCCATTAAAACCCAGACACCAAAGAAATGTTGAGATTCTGTAGTGTAATCTGCACATTAATGTGTCTCCAATTAAGAGTTTGATGACTACCTATTATAGCACTGATTCTAAAAGTGGGGCCAAAAACCATTTGGGAATTCAAAGAGAACTGCATTGTTTTTGTTCCCCTAGAACTATCGTCCCTAAACCCAGGGCCACGGTCTGTGGCCTGTTAGGGACTGGGCTGCAGAGCTGCACCCCACCCCAACCCCCCCCCAAAGCCCCTCTGTGGAAAAATTGTCTTCCATGAAACTTAGGAAGAGGGGGTGCCCACAGCAGAATGTGAGCAGTGGGGGAGGGAGCAAAGCTTTGGCTTCGCTGCTCCCCATTGCTCACATCACTGCCTGAGCTTTCCAGCCCCCCTCCCCAATCTATGGAAAAATTGTCTTCCATGAAACGGTCCCTGCTGCCAAAAAGGCCGGGGACCGCTGGGCTAGAATGTGCCTTTATCTCTGTCTTTACAACCATGCCTCCGTCTCTCTAGAGTTTGAGTACATATCAATGCTATTCCTTTCAAAGTTGTTCTCCTTCATCATGGAAGGGTCAACCTATGGTAAATTTCTGAGTCTGAGTGATTTTCATTTGCTTTTTTAAAAAAATTTCTTCACATTTTCTTAAGGGAATATGTGACATGTGTAAGATATTTCAATACTTTGGCAGGGAATAACAAGAAAAAGCTACAAGGATAAAGCACCCTTGGAGAAAAAGCAGAAAGAAACATTTTCCCCCAAGAAAAAAAAATTGGAATAATCTCACAATTTTATATAAATGTGAAAACAACAATGTGATTAATTTAATACTTGAGAATAATTGGGGAAATATTTTTGAATATAAAAATAGTCAGGAAAAAGGTGAAAATCTTGAAATGGGTAAAACAGATTACTGAGTTTTCTTTCAATGGAATGCTGGGTGCCAGGGTATTATCTGATGCTATAGGGGTGTGTACCTTTGAATGCCTTTGACTAAACTATCAGTGGAAGTTAACTTGCAGAAAACTGAGAGTAGTACAAATTCTTCATGGTCATAGTAATGAAATGGTTCTCATTCATGCTGATGCAAATGATTTTTAACAGGTAAAGGATTTAAATTCTCTGTGAGTCAAATCATTACTGATTTTAAACTCTTACTGTTTCCCTCATTAATTAATGTGTTAATTGCTCATTTTATATTTGTATGAGAATAATGGTTTTAACTTTTTGAAAATTCTATTTTTACTAAATAATTACACAAATTACATGCGTAGAGAATAAAATAAAAATTAAGAAAAAAATCTGTTCAGCTCCTAGTGCGAAAAAAGTTACTATTTACCAGATCTTGTAACTATTGGCAGTCTAAGTCATAATTATAAACAGATCATATTTAAGAAGTTGTGGCTCTATTGAACCAAGTTGTTTTATATTTTAATGTAAGGATTATCTACATTAGAAGCAGAATTGCAATTTTGTACATTATTTTGCCTTTAAAGTATTCTCTCATCCAGTTTCCTTTTGTCCTAGGTTGTGCTTTCGTAGTCCTCACTACTTTGGTAGATCTGTGTCTGCTTGTGGTGAGAGCATTTGTTCAAGAAGAATGAGCAATGAATATCAGTGTCAGAAGATAACAGGAACATTGTACAGTCTGGATTGTCAATGATCTAAAGTCAAGTTGGTTTAGCAAATTCCAATATAAACTGCAGATTGTGTTTTTCTTGTAGTGTTGTTTAAGGCTGAGTAAACAAGATTTTGAGTAATGATAATAATGAAAGGAAAAATCTTTTCTCTAAATTGGAAGGTGACAATAGAAAGGAGGTGCAATGCTGGCAGGTGGTCGGCAGCAGCTCCTGGACAAAATAAATATAGGCAACTAGAGCTGAATAAGACAGCTCCTTGGACTAAACTGAGATAGAATAGAAGCCTGGTCAAAACACTGTTGGGGCTTACGCAGATATAGCAAAGGGAGGAAATCTCAAAGGCAAACCTGAGGTTTTCTTGAGCCAGGCAAATTGGGACTTTATTTTTGTGAGCACTTTTGTTTCCATAAGCTGTTGAGGAGTAAAGGACCATCCCTGAGATTATAACAATGACCTAGATATGTCTTCTATTAAAGGTGCACTGACCTGCAGTGGGAGGAGTTTCATAGACTCCTCTAATTTAAATCAAATAGCTTTTATTACAGACTTTCTCCAGTTTTTAATAATTTTCTCTAAAGTTGTTTTTCTTACCCACTATCAAAAGTCATATATCTAGTAGCAGTTGAAGTTAAAATTAATATAAAAATCTCTTTATTGAGATGTTTTCCTTTCTCTTCCTCTCTTATATTTGATCTGCATGAGCAAACTTTTATATTTTTTCAAAATACTTGTTGATGAAGCCTGGCAGCATTTACCTGAGGGAATGAAAGTAAAAGACATCATGGCATGGAAGAGTTTGAGAAATTCAAGATTGTAGGCAAATTTATGGAGCTATGTAATATTTTGCTACATGAATCTACTTTTGAAAAACTGTTATCTATCAAAATCTAAAATGACAGGCTGGGTGCAGTGGCTCGCACCTGTAATCCCAGCACTTTGGGAGGCCAAGGCGGGAGGATCACTTGAAGCCAGGAGTTCAAGATCACCCTGACCAAGATAGTGAGACCCTGTCTCTACAAAAAATAAAAACAATAAAAAAAATTAGATGAACATGGTGGCACATGCCTGTAGTCCCAGCTACTCAGGAAGCTGAGGCAGGAGGATTGCTTGAGCCCATGAGTTTGAGGTTGCAGTGAGCTATGATGACACCACTGAACTCTAACCCAGGCAATAAGAGACCCATATCTCAGAAAAAAAAATCTAAATTAACAGAAAGCTTTTGTTCCTATAGTATTTTACCTAGAAAAGAAATATTCCTTGACCCTCTTCTGGGATAATTCTTAGATTTGAATTTAGATGCCCTAAGGAAACATTTACCTTAGTTCCAATAATTAAGCTGCATATAATGGGTAAGAGACTGTGAACTAAATTCTTGGGTGCGTTGCCTTGTATTTTATGTGGAATGCCTTTCATAGTAGCTTTATATTAATATCTGGAAAAATGTATTATGCAATTTATGATTAAGTTATTCATGTGTCCACCTAATATATTTTTAGTGAGCTCTACTCCATGCCAGGCATTTTTGTTCTGCCTTTAGGACAGGGAAAAATTGAGAGGGAGATTAGAAAAATATGTAATATAGACCTCAAGACCTTGTAATTTAGTGGCAAATACAGACATATATGCCCACAATCTATTTCAAATCATATGTAGTTGGTGTGTTAGAAGAATGGAAAACAGAGTACTATGAGACCACAAAGAAGGAAGAAATTAATTCCACCTGGGTTAATTTGTAAAGACTTCAGGGAGTAAGGGACTTTTTATCTGAGCTGTGAAAATAGGTAGGAGTTGACTGAGCAGAGATATAGGGAAGGAGGATGAGTAGGCACTAGCCAGGAAGAGGTGCACTACAGAGCCAGAGCCATAACAGTCGCAGGGAATAGAGAGAATAGTAAGAAGTTCAAGATGACTGGAGGGTTTCATATGTATGTGATAGGAGTGGGATGTGTGGCTGGAAAGTTATACTGGCCAAGTACATTTCATACCAACGTAAGAAATACTGGTAAAATTAGTGCATGGTGGGAAGCCATTAAAATTGTCCCATTGTGAAGACATATAACAGAGATCCTCAATTTACATAATTAAGATGTTTATGATAATTGTATTATTCTCACAAAAATAAATGACTAGCCTAATAATTCAAAAATAGTAAATGACAAAGCTGGTAGTAGAACCTAAATCTTGATTCTCTATCAGTTCAAATCCATCACAGTTACATGTAAATTGTGCAAGTTTTCTTAAATATCAGACATTTTATTTTAGCTTGTATTTTTATCTTCCAAAGCAGGTTAAAAAAAGATTGTTTGGAATGAATGCCAAAAATCATTTTAAAATGTACTGCTTCAGAGATATTCTCTAAAGTATTAAAGTTTTCGCACATAATACTATAATAGAAATATCTAATAATACTGACAAGTATGCTTAGAAAACAATAAAATCCACTTTAACTATTTTAAAAAGATCCCCAATTATATAGAAAGAAAAGTCATTTTTGTTTAAGCGTGGAACTCAGAATCCAAAATAAGTTTGTAAAAGTTTCTTTAAACTGCCAGTATTTTAAGTGTACTAATTTCAATCTTTATCATTTAATATGCAAAAAGGCAACATCCTTGGTAAAATTATACTACATATAAGTATATTTCGTTCACAAAAAAAATCTAAACATATGCTTTAGTTTTAAATTTTACGTTGGAGTCAAAAATGCCCGCCCAAAAAGTTATCCCTTAAAGTCTCTTAAGTGTTTCTATTTTTCTACAGAGTCTATGTTACATATATGTTTAAAAAATAATAAAAACCCCTCAAGCTAGCACTTATGGCTTTTTATGTCACACTGAAAACTCAAGTGAACTACAGATTTGAACCATGGAGATCTGTCCCCTACTATGAAGTGGTCAGTATTATGAAAACTGCTATTATATATTTATGATGCTATTTGACCTCCACATAGGTACTTTCATTATCTGGCAATAAGATTCAATTTGCAAAACTAACCCTAGTCATTTTAAAGTGCTCAGCATGCAGGGAAGCATTTGGTATTTTGTGTTGGTTTTTACAGAGGGCCTTGTAGTGACCAGACTGGTACCTTCCATTTTTCTCTTTTAACAGTTGGGTTGCTGATCTCACAAATCATATTTCAGCTGGAAATGAAAGGCACACCGCTGCCAGCATTTTGTTAGAAATAATGACACACTTTACTACCTGTAAGTGCTGACTGAGTGCTTCTGCCTTTTCTTCCCAAGGTGACTATAACACAGATTGATGAAAGATTCTGCAGGACGACAAAGGTTAAAGATGCAGACCCGAAGCTAGAAGCCAGCACTGACACTGATGGAGTGGGCTGCGATCACAATGCCCACATTACTGTCCTATCCTCTGATAACCAATGTAATATGAAAACTGACTACAGAAGAAAGGAACAAATTAAATCCATTAATCAAGCATATCTCTGTTAAACAGTTGTTCTAAAGTGATGAACAAATGAAAAATTTACTGTTTGTTTTCATGCTTGCAAGGATTGGGGAAGAAAATTAATTATAAGGTACTGGCCACACTATTAGTTAAGTTTTTCTTGAGGAAACTATTACTTTGTCAAAGGACAAATGAACCTCATTAGGGAGATTAGTTTCAGTTGGTAGTTTTGCATTAGGACAAACTAATAATACACACTTCAAAAGATGCCCTGAGTAAAATTATGAAAATTGAATTGCATTTTTTACTTCTTCATTTACTAACTGTTCAAAAATGACCACTCTATTACCTATCATGAAACCAGAAGGAAATTGAATGTAGCCCCACCTTTTACCCAAGTGCCCAAAGAACTATTTCAGTGTGTGCTTTGTGAGTGCTGTGATGAGGAATTTATGTATACAGGAGTTATAACTTGGCCATGGCATTTTACTCTTAAGTTGAAGCATGTCAAGCAGAGCTCCATGCCAAAAGCAATTTCTGATAAGTTCCTTTGAAATCCTTTTCTTTTCAAAATGTTTTAAGTGCCCTACACAAATAATAAGCTGATACCTGGTATTCTGAATTTCCCCTAAATCTACACAGTACAGGACAGGAAAGGAAATATGCTATTTTGCTATCAATGCAGTATGGCCAGCGGACTGACGTTCTTAAGTCGGCCACCGTGAGTGTGGTTCAGTTTCAAAGTCCATTTAATCCCTGGCCTTTCTGTCAAGGCTGCTAAGAAGAGAGCCAATTACTGCTCTGGGTGAGGGGGATTGCTAGGCTACAGACACCTGTCTTCCAAAACCTAGAGTGAAACCAGACACATTCCACAGAGTGTATAAGTCATCTGTGAAACAGTAATGACTTTTTTGGATTCTGCTGACCTGGGCTGGATTCAGACTGCTGACCCAGAAAGGAAAGGTTTCACATATCCCATCGTCAATCCTGTGAGCCATTGAAGACATCCCCAATCTAATCCTGACTTGATTTTTTTTTTATAGCAGTCTTGCTCTTGTTTATGAGAATGCAAGCCAAATTGACATTTACTTACTTTTTTTATTTGGTTTGTTGGTTTAACTTCTCTAATTTAACAGTAGCTTTAGGGGCAAGGTGGTTGAATGAATCAGGTCAAAATGGCATCAAAGTTCACTGCTTCAGCCCCTAAGCTCCACTACTGAGAAATGATGGAAGTAGAGTTTTAAAATATTTTTATTATAAAGCTAAAAGTTTTTCTTTAGACAGATTATCTCATGATATAAAAAGGCAGCAATTTTTTTTAAAAGAAAATTATATGAGTCTATCACATTGATTCCCACTGGCTACCCTGTTGGCCTGGGGTGGGTGGGGACCCTGAGAATTAGCTAAGTGTTTTCTTATTCCAAAATAAGTGTACCAAGTTGAAAGAAGGGTACAGTTTGTGTAGGGCTGGAAGGTTACACAATAGAGGGGTCCTTTTAAAGAAAAATAATACAAATTTGCAAATACCAAACCACATGTCCCAAAAGCAAACTCCAGGAGGGGAGCATGGGTGCAATTAGCTTACATGGGAAGTGAGTCCGTAAGCATGGTGAGGAAGTGAAGTACTGACACGGAGAAGGAATAAAGACAATAAAGGGATCATAAATAATAGGGTCACCACTTTGAGCAACTGGGGTTCATTCTTGCTGTGTGGCCCTCTGGGAGACATTTTAGATCACACCTCAGAAAGCCGCACAGAGAGGCAAGGAAGCTGGGATATGTACTACTCCTATTCCTCATTCATTGTAGGTTGTTCCTGGGGGTAGTAATTCCTCAGCATTTCTGGTTTTCTCTATGCTCATGCATTTCCACAGCTGTGCATACTCATGCCAGAGAAAGTCCTAGGGAAGGGAAAAGTTTTAGGTGGAAGCCATGCACATGTATGGAACTGTCCAGCAAAGCCCAAATTGAGTTCCTGAAAAAGCTTGAGGGTGGGGGAAAACTGGAAGGATGCTGACAGCTTCTTCTACATTAGGTATAAAATTAAATATTTAATTGAATGATAAAATAAATCACAACAAATCACAAATGTAAAAAGATACAAATATGGTCATTTCAGTGCTACACAATGGGAAGATCAGTATGACAGAGGGGTAGTCAAATTGAGTGTGATAACAGTCTTAAATGACGGGTGCTAAGCCATCTTATTGTTGCAATAGTAAGATAATAATAAATAATAATAATACCATATGAACGCATTGTTAGAGTCTTTCCCAGTATCTCAAAAGGGATCTGTATTGGGGGGGGGTCCTGAAACTTGGGCTTCAATAGCTTATTGGTAAATCTCCCTCCCATGGCTGCTATTACTGCCTTATACATGAATTTCACAAATTATGTTGTGCCCCATCTGTCAAAGTATTTCTGAACAACAATAAGAAAAATTGGCAAAATAACTCAAAACATTTATTTTAACATGTGCAGGTACTTGTGATAATTAATAAGCCATAATATTTAGAGACTGGTTTTTCATTCTGAGCACTACTGACATTTTGTATTGGAAAGCCTTTGTTGGGAAATAGGGGAGCTGTCTTGTGCCTTTTAGGATGTTCAGTAGCATCCCTGACCTCTACCCACTAGATGCCAGTAGCACATCTCCCCCAGCTGAAACAAATGAAAAAAATGGTCTCTGGACATTGGCAAAATGTCCCTGGGGTCAAAATTACTGTCAGTTAAGAACCACTGATTTAGAGGACAGGAAAAATTGCAAAGTAGAGATTTGGCAAACAAAACATTTCTGCGCTCTTTTTTGTTTGGTTTATTTGTCACATAGCTTACATCTTACATGTTCTTCTGTGGCACTGTATGGATAAAAGAATCCTTTAATTCAGTTTTTAAATATTCACACAAAAATATCATTTAGACATTGGGTAAGTGAAGAAATTTTCTGAATCACTAAACAATAAAATATTGTGGAGGATATAAAGAAATGAAGATAATTTAAGGAGCTACCTACTTATCCTAGATTATTTCATATTTCAGAAAAGTAAGAAAATATCCAGTTTTTAAACAACATGAGAAAATAACCCAAATATTATATTAATTATTTAACATTTAAGTAAAAAGGGTGAGTTTAGGGCAATGTTTAATATCTCTCTGGTACAATATAAAATTGTTTTGCTTTGATATAAGAAAAATTTATGATATATGATACATATGTAATAAATGTTTAATATGAGACATTAACTAATAAGGAATAGCCTTTGCTTCTTGAAAACCATAGGGGTATGGCAAAATTAGATTAAATTTAACTAACATTTAACAAACAACTACCATATGCTATAAAACTTTGCCAAGCTCTTAAATGTAAGCACGTATAAACAAGACAAACTTTTTGTCCTCAAGAATGGATAATCAAGTACAGGAAGGAACACATATTTGTAGATAACTGTAACATAATTGCAACTTTAATAAATGTAACAAAGTAGTGGCAAATAATGCTATTCCTCCCAAATAGCCAAATAGTATTCTGCGAGTGAGTGATCCTAGGAGATGTTAAGAGGTGACCACAAAAAAAGAAGTTCCATAGTTAAATAATTTTGGAGAAATACTGGATAGCATATTCCCCTCTTAAAGACATCCATATTATCATATAAAAGCCTCCAGAAGTTTTTTCAAAAGACACATCTATAAAGTTTGTCTAACTCAACATTTTACAAGCCGATTTGAACAGAGAATAATTCTTTCACAAGATCAAAATTTGGTGAGCCATTAAATCAGGAAAACATGTATTAGAGAATTTAATTTCCACTGAAAGATGAGAATAAGCATAATAGAGAAAGCACACTTTGAAGTGGGTATTATAAGATGTGGAAAATTTCCCCACAGAGGAATATGGATGGAGACCACTGCATGTATAGGAAATACCAAGATTAGAAAATGCAGGTCATATAGAAGATTAGAAGATTGGAAAATGTAGGTCAAATACAGCCTGACTGAGGTCTAAATGCATATGGGAGGCTGTTTCAGCACAGTTAAAATCTCAGCAGTGCAGGGCAAGTGCTTCTGAAATTTTAGGTTGAGGTTAGTAAATTTCAGGCTAGGCTATCTGGACTTTATTCTGTGTCATGGAGAAATATTGATGCTTTTTGAGTAGAACCACACAATTATAACAGTAGTTTAATATTGGAGGGTGGAAAAATTAAATGCAAGAAATCGAAGTAGGAAGCAAGTTAAATAGTCCAAGGGAGAATGAACAGCGTTTTTTCTAGAACCATGTCATCAGAAATGTGAACAAGTGCACAGTTCCAACCGTAGTCCCCGCTGGCTCCTTCGCTTAGACTTAAAGGAAGTAACTCAGCCTGTTACTTAGAGTTCTTTACAAACTGGCCTCATTTTGCTTATTTAGTAGCTACCATTCTCAGTTTGTCTCACACTTCCTTCTTCATACAATCGATACTTCAACCTAATGGAACTACTTGCTCTTCAAATAGTTGCATCCACAAATCAGAAGGAAAGTTAAGAATCACATAAGGGACAGGAAGAAAGCACGAGCATGGATTTCCAGAAGAGGCAATGCTTGAGCCATGTTACTAGAGTGAGCTAGTCACAGATGGAGGAAGGACAGTCCAGGAAGAAAAGGCAAAGAGCTGCAAAACAGCATGATTCCAAATGGTTCAGTTTGACTGGGGGAAAGGGTGTACTTTTTAACTGTAAAATGCATTATTCTTTCAAAGGAATTCAACCATATTTGAAATAAAAACCACTAAAATATCAAAAAAAGGAAAGAAAATTGGGAGTAGGGATGTAGGTGTGGAAGTAACCCACAAGAGATGGTAAATCATTTATGTTAAACAAATCAGTTATGTTGAATATAATGACTTTCCAAAAAATTACCCACAAAACACATCTGAATATACTCTGATGCTTATTTATAGTAATAATGCCAGATAAGTGATTTATTGGAATTTATTTACGAGTTCAGGTCCTGGCTCTCTGATTAGCTTTGTGAATTTCACTGGCCATCTAAGTACAAGCTGTGTGGCTTAGGAAAGGACTTAACTCTTCTATGCTGAGGCTTCCTCAGATCTTAAAGGGATGTGATCATAGAATTTACCTCCAGGATGCTCATGAAGATTAAATAGATAATTGATATAATGTGCTCAGTGCAAGTTTTGGCATATTATAAGCATTCAATAAATCACAGATCTTATTATGACTAAAATATTAATACATATTATGTGAGCATCACTACTTTTGTCTAGAAAATGGGGCTATTAATACATTGAACTCCTCACAGAAGAATTATGAATCTCAAATGATCTACTCTATATAAAAGTGCTGTTTGCTCTCTAAAGTGCTAAGTGGAAAATATTACAAGTTTTACTAGAGTAATTGTACTTTCATCTATAGTTGTTCAATCAGTCAAACTGTTTTCCTCTTCTACCCTAATTAGTCAGGATTATTTGTCATGGAAGTTAGATTTTCAACTATAAGTTTTACTAAAAGATTCTTTATTGAAAGCAGGTCAGGGTAACTCAGAGTTGAAGGAAATTCTGAAGGAACCTGGACTCCTCTAGGGGCTTCATTTTGTATATACCAAGGATTTAATCTGACAAAGACTCTCACCATCTTTTTCCATCTCACCTCTGCTTCTTATTGTGGGTTGGGTCACCTTCATTTTAGCCTT
This sequence comes from Daubentonia madagascariensis, assembly GCA_023783475.1. Taxonomy (NCBI): domain Eukaryota; kingdom Metazoa; phylum Chordata; class Mammalia; order Primates; family Daubentoniidae; genus Daubentonia; species Daubentonia madagascariensis. Next base: position 12,066,096 of record JAKFHU010001684.1, on the reverse strand, counting down.
TTCTGTGGAGGCGTGGAAACTGGTGGCTCTGAGACTACATTCTCATAACTCTGGGACCTAAAAGAAAAGGTGGTTTCCCTATCAACTACACTTGGAAAATCCTGGGTGAAGGAATTTGACTGTATCTTGTCACATCCCTATTCTTATGCCAATCCGTTCATTCAGTAAATATTGTGTGAAAACCTATTAAGTTCCAGGTCATGTTCTCAGCCTAGGTTTATAGAAGTCAATAAGAAAAGGTCTCTCTTTCTGTATTTTGAATTATAATGGGGGAACTAAAAAACCAGCAAGAAGAAAAACAAAATTAATTTAGTTAAATAGAAGAACAATGAAGAAACTAACATGGAATAATGTGACACAAAGTGCTGGAGTCAAAATCAGGTTGCTTTCAGATAGCCAGAATAATGGAAGCACTATGATTGGGCCAGTACAGCCAGGGTTTTCTGAAAGAGAATTAGACAGAAATATAAAGTTGGAGTGAGGAAGAAGCAATTCCCTCAAAGAAAAGGGGTGGGGTTGTCTTCTAGTTTGTAATCCCCAAAGACATGAAATTGAATAAACAAAACAAAGATGTCCATTACATCCTCTCCTGTTTTTCACTACCCTAGATTTAAAATTAGATGAGTTTAAAAAAAAAGGGTCACTTCCTAGATAGCCCCTTAGCCATCATAACTAGAGATTGCATCTACAGAAGATTCTGCTTAAGCATTTGGCCATTTAGTAATTTATAGAATAATTCTAATTCTTCTAAGCCTCTTACTCAGGAAGTAAGAAAATTATTAAACAATTATCCTGGCCGGGGGTGGTGACTCATGCCTGCAATCCCAGCACTTTGGGAGGCCAAGGCGGGAGGATCACTTGAGGTTAGGAGTTGGAAACCAGCCTGGGCAATAGCGAGACCCCATCTCTACGAAAAAATACAAAAATTGGCCAGGTGTGGTGGTGCGTGCCTGTAGTCCCAGCTACTCGGGAGGCTGGGGCAGGAGGATAATTTGAGCCAAGGAATTGGAGGTTGCCCTGAGCTATGAAGACCTGCTGCACTACAGCCTGGGTGACAGAGCGAGAACTTCTCTCAAAAAAAAAAATAATAATAATAATAACAATAACAACCCTGAGAAGTCACTGAAAGTTGTGAAAAACTGTATTCTTTAAAAATTTATGGAAAATTGTGACATATAATATATATGTTAGAATATTTATTGTACAACTAAAAATGTAAAAAAAACAGCCTTGTGATAATGGTTGAAAGAGTAAACAACATATAATGACCAAGCCATATTCAATTTTAGTCAATAATATTGCCAGTTACTTTGTATAAAATTTTTGTGGTTGCTAACATACTAATTTTAAACTTAAAATTTCTTTTCATGTGTTTTATCTTTCTATTAATGGAGTTGCAAAACTGTGAAGATGAACAAGTTGCAAAAGTCAAGAAGAGTATAAAGAGAAATAATCATCCCCTCCTCTTTGCTGTCTCTGATGTTTGTATAATCTTATCACTTTTTATACTTTATTTTGTATTAATATATTGGTATACATTATTTTAATATATTTGTATTTGTTTAAAGTTCCATTTCTCCTACTGGACTGATGTTCATTTAGGGCTGGTACTATTTATAAACACATTTTTGTCTCTAATGTTGAATGTAATGCTTGGCATATCATCATTGGTTAATAAATATTTATTAAATAAATAAGCCCATTTTAACAATATCAACACTGAACGACTTTGGAAAAATCATCTTTTTCTCTTTACCAGTTGAAGAATATTGATATAAAGTTGAATGATATGAACATGAATGAGGTAATTAATATACATTGTTAAAAAATCTATTGCATAAATGTAACATTCAAAGAGCAAATAGAATTTTTTTCCAACTTAAAGTAGGAAATCAAGAGAGCAAAGGGATGTCCTTAACTTCCCCTGCTATGTAGGAGTCTTGGAGAGGCCTGTCTCCCTTTCATGGCTTCAGCTAAAACATGTTTTCACCTTAGAGAAACAGACTGAATGGTGCAAACTGACGATTACTTATTTCATTTTTGAGCATAATGTTGGAAGAATCATAAAATTGCTTCCCTTCATCAGGGGTACAATGTGGCTACTGCAGAGGTGGCCATGCAAACTCAGCCCAACCTTTTCATCTATTTAATTGGATGCCATTGGGTGCCGTCTCTGTGGACCATTTCCCATAAAAAAAGGATTCTTTTCTGTGACCTCCAATGCAGTGAAAACTATTTGGCTCAATTTTATCTTTTCCAGAAGAACAGATCCAAAGAGAAATTACAAAAGAACTGTAATAGCATTTTTACTCCTTTCTGCTGGAGGGGCTTGCAATGTGACTGCTTTAAAACTTACTATTTTGCAAAAGCCAATTTTCTTCAAGAGGCCGTTGGCACTCAAATCAGCAGCACAATAAACTTGCCAGAATCAGACTATGTTGAATGATGAAAAAAATCATTGCAATTTTATAAAACAGACTTGCTTTGTGATATTATTTATTTATTTTACTATACAGTACATGTTAGAATAGAGATGAAATGGGTGTTTCTGGTTTAAGTTCAATGCTTACTCCATAATTTGGTGAACCCAAAAGCAGATACTCTATTATACTTTCAGAATAGATGGTGTCATTAGGGTTGACTGACTACTCAGACTCCTAGGCCTGACAGCCTGATTCAAACCTCGGTTCTGTCGCTTACTAGCTCTATAAAATTATGTAACTTCTCTTTGTTTTATTATTTTTCTGTAAAATAAGGATAATATGTGTGTGTTTGTATATAAATATATATATTCTATGACATAGGCCATACTATATATATATAATACGCATGTGTGTATGTGCATGTTTGTGTATGTCAGTCCCAATTATGTATTCAGGAACTGATAAATATACACCAAATTGGTCTGTAGAACCACTGGACCCACTGGACTTTGGCTATTATCGGACACTTGCCCACTAATTTGACCCATTTGTCCCCATTGTCCATGTAGCCACATTCTAAGAGGAGGGCCATCAGGACTCTTCAGGTCTTCGGATGTGCATGTCAGTCTGACTGTGTGCAATAACTCTCCTCTGAATAGCTAAGTATTCCCATCTTCTCAATGAACCATCACCTGAGTAGCCCCCACCATGGCTGCCACAATTACCAATCACCTTGTTTATGAACTAGTTAGTGCCATACCCTTACCTTCAGTAACTGCTTATTCAGGTTTGATGAATATGTGCTTCATCCTTTGTTTTCCTTCAACTCTAGAATCCTAACTATCTTATCTTGCTTCTTGCTCTATTTCTTTTCCTGATTGCAGGCTTGTGTATATTTCAGCCTTCTGCCCTAACTCCTCCCCCATATTTTGTTCCCAAACATGCTTTAAGTTTCCCAGCTCTGGCTTTCTCACTGACACCAGGATGCTCCTCTGATCACATGTTCAGCCCCAATAAACGTTCCCGGCAAGAGCATATCACACAGCTCCATGGCTAAAATACCTACTCATTTTACCCCTCAAACTCTCTAACTCTTCCCTTTACTGTTGAACTTCATTATTATTCCTCTGAGGTATCTATCAATGTTTAGTTCTTAATTTGCCAAGGCAATTATGTATTTGCATTTACATTTGATTTTATTAATATAAAAGACATGGTCAGCTATCTTACTGTTTTCTCACTATCATCTTCTAAATTGAATTTTTAGATTACCTTCACCAGTTACTTTTTTTTTTGTTCTGGCTGCCAAAACAAAAACCGGCTGAAAATTCAGAACACTGTAAGGCATCAGTACATCCCCTTAAAAATACATGACATTTCATTCTAACTGAATACTCATTATACGCAAATATTTTAGGCCCTAAAATACTCCATTGGGGATGTATAGTGTTTCCTGACTCTTTGTAGATGACATAATATTCACATAACATACAGGCCTAGCATTCCGATATCTTCTTTTTGAATTAAACTGTTTATGATTATGAATTTTTTCTCTTTAGATCTAGTTATGAGTTGCTGCTGGGTTCTATATTAGTGAGTCTCTGTCAACATCTTGCTAACTACTGTTGCTAAGGTATTGCCTTCTTTCTGAGGCTTTTAAATGAGATCCTATAGGTCTTTGTCACCTCATCACTGTAAGACTGCAGGATATTGAATTCTAATCAATTCAATATCCTAATCTAATCTAATCTATTGAATCTAATCAATTCAATTTAAAGGTTTTTAGCTCTGCTCTTTAATATTTTACCTAACACAGCTTCAAATTTTGGTAAATGCCTAGAGGTAAAGAATAGGCATGTGTTTAAAGACTCCAATATGTCACTTTAGCCCCATAAGAAAACCAAAATGTTTCCTGGACTCCTGTCCCTCAGCAGTGTTTTTTTGATAGGCACCATTCATGAATTCTCAGGCTCTAACTAGCTCTAATTACTTACAAATCGTAAGTGTCCACATGCAAATAGTAGCTGTTCATGCCCAGTGTCAATTCACAACTTCCTTTAATGTTATCTTATCTAGACTTGTTTGTTCTCTGCTACCTTACTCCAGGTGGGCGGGCCTTTTGTTTCTAAGCTCAACTAGACTGTGGGTCATTTCATTATCTCATTTAGAATTCAGAAAGTGTCTTGTACGGTAAACAAGCCATACATTCAAAGCCCACTAGTCTCCAGTTTTGTCACTTTAGTAACCCATCTCACCAATACAGGTTTTGGTGATTTAGCAGTTGGCTCAGCAGGACCCCGTGGCCTGGTCTTTGCCCATATCTGTAGCCCATGCCCAGAAACAACAAATTCTTACAGGAAAAAATAATAGCTGCCAATTTTGAGGTCACTTATGAACAGTTCTTTCTTCTCTGGAGCTTTGTTAGTACTCACTGCTTCTACTGCTCTTGGATGTTTTAAAAAATACAATTTTTGGTACTTATTCAGGTTTTCCTAGTAGTTATCAGAGGAAGCATTGTTCTGCCAAGACCAACTACACCTAACTCATGAGCAAAAATTTTGTTTTAATGTTCAATTTGTCCCTCTTGGCCTTTAGTTTTCTTCCCTGTAAGTTGAAACTTCTATTTCATCTACTTGATACAAACGTCAGCATTTATGCAAAAATATTTTCTTGCTAGCAAGGCTCACCTTGAGTTTTCTTGTCCAAAATATGGAATCAGTCAGTCCACTAAGAATCCTGGTTCCTTCTAGTGAAGTATAGCATTAGAGAATTAGAGGTCCAAATCTTAGCATTGAGGTTGTATTTCAGACTGTTTCATGTGATAGCTGAGAAAAATCCTACCAGAAACAAGTTATGAAAAATTATTCCTTAAAAAAAGTGATGAATTCATTGTGATTTTTAAAATTTGATTACAATATTATTGTAATAATGGTTTATTAAGCTATTTCCCCCTTCAGTAAAATTAGATGCACTATTTTATGGTATTATAATATACTGTATAATTTACCATATTATAAACTTCCACTTTTATTTTTCTTTTAACTCTTGAATTTAAGCTTCCAGAGATTGGTTATAAAGGAAGAAAGTCCAATAGATAACCACTGTCAAAATCACTTAAATACCAATTATCCAGAAAATATAAAAATCTCCTGGCCTTTCTCTAAAAACAAACAGATAAATTCACTCGTGCAGGAAACATATATTTCAGATAAAAACACAAACAGTTAAGGGCAAGGAAAAGTATAACAAAGACCAATATAATATTTTTTTTTTTTTCTAAAACTCATTTTCTCTCTGTGGTATTAATGTCATTATTTATATTGTTTATTGCTCTATTATGAAAGGATATTAAGTATTTGGTTATCTCCTCAAGCGAGCCAAATGATTATAACCCATACCAGGTCCCTATATTAAGCTCCCAGTGCCAAGTAGACTACAGAACAATCTCCCTAGTTATTGACCTTTCAAAAGGAAACATGGGAGACACCTGTAGGTCATAAAAACCAGTGACGGCAGGCATTTATTTGGCCCTGGGGAAGATGTATTTTCATTCCAAAAAGTTAGTGTAAGAACACAGGCTCCTTTCTATCCCATTTCAAAGGAGCAAAACTGTTTTCCACTCTTTTGAAAGGCGGTAGGGGTTGGTGGCCTATCTGCTGTACATAAACTAAGAAAAATCCATGTTTTGTCCCTTACCATTGAAATATCCAGTCAGTCTTGTAGGAGAATTTTCCAGCTGGCTTTCATCATGTCACTGCATAAGTAGGTTATGGGGCAAGAAAGGCCAAAGCAATTATTATTTACTGGATGGTAATTAATTAGAAATCTGCCTCTAATTTAAAGCACATTCAGGATAAAATGAATATAGGACACCACCACTTGCAATTTCTAATATACATTATTTGTAGTTTGGAATTTGCATTATATTTAGTGCAGGACAATCCAGTTCTCTGGGTTGCCTTGGACAGACCTCATTTTTCCCTGTTTTCCCTCCTAGAACAGGATGATTTACAACACTTTAGCCCAGTAAATCCTCTTGTCCCTGGTTGTATGAGACTCAGGGTGGACTCCTTTCCAGGTACCATCAGCTACAGTGCAAAGAGATTGCATCCTCCCTGAAAAGCTCTCCTAAGCTTTAAGCAACCAGCTCACCATGAATCCTAGGCTTCTGTTGTCCCTTTGTTGTCCAGCTGTGAGTAGCAAACCTGCTTTGTGTAACCTGTGTGCTGGTGTTTTGCCTCACTGAACTCATGCAAGTGATAAAAATTGGCACCCGAGTGCAGTGGTGTTTAGAGTTCTTCCCTGGGATTAATAGTAGTGCAAAGTAAAACTACTTTGCATTTAGGTACTGACAATATCAGTGCATGTACAGGGACATGGCATGTGGTCTGCTACATCATATACTGATGCAGCATTTCCAATATAAGTTTTCTCTATCCATCAGCACCCCAAACCCTGAACTCATAAGCTTATCCCTAGAACTTCTGATTCCATTTAATTTATATGTGTGTATATGCATATATATTTCATATATATCATATATACACATGTATAATTACACGGTATTACCCATTCAGCACACTCACAATGTTTATAATTTAAAAAATATTTTTATAATGTGTCATTTCTTTTATTTCTCAAAGGTTTGTGAGAAGATGCAATGCTCTTTTCCTCTGTTTTCTTCCCAGTTCAGATGCTACAGAAATTATAGACACAAGTCAACTTACATTATCTCACTATTTGTGGTCTTAAAGAGGAAATATTTAACAACAATTTCTTAAGCATTTTATAAACCTCTGTCTTACTTTTGTTATTTTATTCTTTTGCATGTAGTGACTTTTTAATTTTAAAATATTTAATTGTCACATAAAGACTGAATATATATATAAAGTATACTACATGACAATTTGATATATGACACTTTGTGTAACAATTACCACAATCAGGTTAGTTAACACATCCATCACCACCCATGCTACACATTAGATCCCCAGAACATGTTAATCTTGTAACTTAAAATTTGTACTCTTTTACCAACATCTCTCCATTTCCCAAACTCCCTAGCCCTTGGAAATCATCATTCTATTATCAGTTCAATTATACTTCAATGAGTTCAATTTTTTAGAATCCACCTACAAGTGATATCACACAGTATTTGTCCTTCTGTATCCGGCTTATTTCACTTTGCATAATGTTCTCCAGTTTCCTCCATGTTGTCATAAATGGCAGCATCTTTTTATTAATGGCTGAATACTAATCTGTTGTATATATGTACCATAGTTTCCTTATTCATTCATCCATCAATTAACACTTTGGTTGTTTCCATATCATAGCTATTGTGAATAATGTTGCAATGAACATGAGGTGCAGATACCTCTTCAAGATGTTTTTATTTCTTTTGGCTATATACCCAGAAGTGGGGTTGTTGGATCATATAGTAGTTCTATTTCTAATTTTTTGAGGACTCTCCATACTGTTTTCCATGATGGCTGTACCAGTTTACATTCCCACCAATAGTGTACAAACATCCTTTTTTCTCCACATCTTTGTCAGCACTTGGTATCTTTTGTCTTATTGCTAATAGCTATCCTAACAAACGTGAGGTGATATCTTACTGTGGTTTTGATCTGCATTTATCTGATGATTAGTGACGTTGAGCAACTTTTCATATATCAATTCACCTTTCTATTTCTTCTTTGCAAAAATGTTTATTCAGGTTATTTGCACATTTTTTAATAAAAGTTTTGTTTGTTTGCTACTGAGTTGTGTGAGTTCCTTATATATTTTGGATATTAGCCCCAGATTAATGGCTTGCAAATTATTTCCTCCCATTCTGTAGGTTGCCTTTTAATTTTGTTGTTTAATTTTGGTTTGTTACCTTAAATGCAGAAGCTTTGCATTTAAGGTAATCTCACGTGTTTATTTTGCTTTTGGGGTCATATCCAAAAAATCATTACTACGAAAAATGGCAATGAGCTTTTTCCCTATGTTTCCTTCTATGATTTTTACAGTTTCAGATCTTTAATCTATTTCAAGTTAATTTTGTCTGTGATGTAAGATAAGGGTCCAATTATACTCCATGCATGTGAATATTCAGCTTTCCCAACATCATTTATTGAAGAAACTGTCCTTTCCCTCAAAGATTAATTGACCATGTGTATTCATGGTGTTATTTTTGGGCTCCCTATTCTGTTCCATTAGTACATGTGTCTATTTTTATGCCAATAACATGCTATTTTGATTACTATAGCTTTGTAATATAGTTTGAAATTAGAGTGATGCCTCCAGCTTTTTTTCTTCTTTGTCAAAATTGCTTTGGCTAGTATGGGCCTCTTGCAGTTCCATATGAGTTTTAGAATTATTTTCCTATTTCTGTAAATAATGTTATTGGAATTTTGAAAGAGATTGCATTGAATCTATAGATCACTTTGAGTAGTAGAGTATGTTAACAATATCAATTCTTCCAATCCATGTTCATGGGATATCTTTTTATTTATTTATGTCTTCTTCAATTTCTTTCATTAATGTTTTATAGTTTTCAGTGTACAGATATTTCACCTTCTTAGTTAATTTATTCCTATTTTATTCTTTTTAATACTTTATAAGTGGGATTTTTTTCTTAATTTCTTTTTCAGATAGTTCATTGCTCGTGCATAGAAATGCAACTTATTTTTGTATGTTGATTTTTTGTCCTGAAACTTTACTGAATTCCTTCATTAGTTTTAGCAAATTTTTGGTGAAGTCTTTAGGGTTTTCTATATATAAGATCATGGTTTTTTCAAACAGAGATAATTTTACTTATTTTCCTATTTGGATGCATTTTATTTTCTTTTATTAACTAATTGCTGTGATTAAGGCCTTCACTACTATTTTGTCTTGTTGATAATTTTAGAGAAAAGGTTTCAGCATTTCACCATTGACTATAGTGTTAGCTGTGGACTTGTCATATATGACTTTTATTGTGTTGAGGTGCATTCCTTCTATATCTAATTTGTTAGGAGTTTTTCCCATGAAAGAATGTTGAATTTTTCAAATCCTTTTCTACATCTATTGATAAAATCACATGATTTCTATCCTTCATTCTGTTAATGTGGCATATCACATTTATTCCTTTGCTCATGTTGAACGATCCTTGTATCCCAGGGATAAATTTCACTTGATCATGGTGTGTGATCCTTATTAATGTGCTGTTTAACTTGGTTTACTAGTATTTTCTTGAGGATTTTTTCATCCATATCCATCACAGATATTACCTTATGTTTTCTTTTCTTGTAGCCTCTTTAGTTGGCTTGGGTATAAGAATAATTCTGGTCTTGTACAGTGAGTTTCAAAGTGCTCCCTTCTCTTCAAATTTTGGAAGAGATTGAGAAGATTGGCATTAATTTTTACTTTAATGCTTGGAATAATTCACCCATGAAGTGATCTGGTTCTGGGCTTCTCTTTTTTGGGAAGTTTTTGATTACTGATTAATTATCCTCACTCATTATTGTTCTGTCAGATTTTCTATTTCTTCATGATTCAGTCTTGGTAGGTTGTATGTTTGTAGGAATTTATCCATTTCTTCTAAGTTATGTATCTTTTTGGTGTGTAATTGTTCGTAACAATCTCTTATGATCCTTTACATTTCTGTAGTATTAGTTGTAATGTCCCCTCTTTCATTTATAATTTTGTTTATTTGAATCCTTTTTTGTTGTTTAGTCTAGGAAGAGGTTTGTAAATTTTGTTTATTTTTTTAAAAAACTACCTCTTAGTTTCAATAACATTTTCTATATTTTCCTAGTCTCTATTTTATTTACTTCTGGTCCAATTTTTATTAGAAAAGTCTTTTTTTCTTATTTTCAAACTCATATTGAAATTTTTCCTTAAAGAAAATTATGCTGGGAGAAGAAAAGTCAATCAACATATTAGCTGTAGTGCCTTGAGACCATTTGAATTTCTTATATATAGTAATACCAGAAGTAGAGAATATTATAATTCTCAATTTCTCAGACATGGGTTAGAAAAATATTTACATTTTCTACCTGGTCTGGCATCATTTAGAGATTTATGTGTCTATTTAACAGAACTAAAGCTGTCTTTGTGTGTACTTCATTAAATTTTTTACTGTCAATTAAGTATACTTATTTTTACTTTCATGCACAACAGCATTCATAAACTTCTCTATAATGATGATATAAAGCTTTTCAGGCACTCCTCAAACAGGCTTCTATCTCATTTTCTACAACCTGAACTATTATTTCCAAAAAGGAAACTCTCAGAGCCAGATTGATTTTGGTACTCTTTTGTCACTTAAATATGCCATAGAAATTGCTGTGTTCACATCCTGTTTGTTTCATTAACAGTGCTTTTCTCCTGTTTTTTTCCACATTAGCTTTTTTTTAGAAATAAGTTAAAAGAATATTTGAGTTTTTATAGTCCAGCACACATTTCCTCTTCATCATGTGGATAAATCTATATTTTCCTCAGGGAATCATAAATTTCCAACTCTTACTCCCTGTGATTTAAATGACAGTGTCCATTCCTGAAGTGCCTAGATAAGGGCACTGGGATCTTTACTTTCCAGTCACTGTATTCCACCCCGGTGACCACAGTTTAATAATGGTCACATGACTCAAGTTATTCCAATCAGAGATAATCTAGGGATTTTAGCTGAAAAAGTTGAAGGAAAATGCTTTTATTTTTGCACTGTGCTTGGGAATTCTGTGGATTGATGCCTGAAGATGCAAGGAATTCAACGTGGAAAAAGCCTGGTTGGTATAGCGGCAGTGAAAAAGTATATAGAGAAAAGAGCTGGGGAGAGAGAAAAAGAGAGCGAGAGAAAATGGAAAGAAAGCTTGAGTCTTAAGACATTGTAACAGACCTAAAGTCCAGCCTTGCCAGAAGCCCTTTCCTTACCCAAACATTTTACACTTTCAGTCAAAGAAGCCATCATGCTCAGCATCCTTTTGCCTTACAGCAAATGTGTAGGTCACGATGTATAGAGTTATCAAGTTAATACCACAGTAATCCTATTCTTTTTACAAAATCAGGATTGCAATTTTGTTTATAAGATATAATTTATTTCAGAGACTGTTTTAAAATATAAGCACACAATAGCCTACAGAAATGGTTTGGTTGTGAAGTAGACATTCATAAATTTTATTTTCCATTTTCTCATGGTTCAAATTTTTAATTACAAAATTATGCTAGTCTATTACAAAAAGGTATATCTAATTATAATTGTTACTATTAAAATGAATATGTAGCTCAAATTAATTTGAGATGATTTTATTATCTTCAAGCAGCATTGTTTAACTGTTGTTCAGGGGAGTGATCTCAGCAATATGACAGAATAGGAGACTCCTTTTACCCTTTTCATAGATATACCAAGTAAACATATACACATGGATCAATTTCCTCTGAAAAGAGACATCTATACACCAGGCAACTGAATAAATATCCACATAAAAATAGGTAGGAAAAACTGAGGCACACTCAGGCACAAAGCCTGTTCTGGGCACTGCGCCTTACAATTCAGAAGGAATCCCCAACTCCCAGCTTCTCCCTGAAGAGTAAAGAGTTTAGACTACAGAAACAGAGCCCTAACTTTTATGGTTCCCCATGGAGAGTTTGGCTCTTAAATCACATAGATCTGTGAGTGGAGGGGACTAGGTATTCATGAGTCTCCCTAGACAACAGAACAAGGAGGTAGTTTTCAGTGGGTGCTCAAGCACTTCCAGAGGCTATACTCCCAAGGATTGGTGCAGGGAAAACGTGTTAAATTGTCTACCTTACAGTTTCTCCCTGGAAGAGGTTTGTCTGCACACTTTTTTAAGCTGCAGTCTGAAAGTCAGGCTTCTAACTAGTCTGCATCTGCGAACCAATGGGCAGATAAACAATAGACCTTTGGGAGCCTGAATGGGAGTGTGGGCACTTTTCATGCCTTCTCCCCTACCTCACTCTAGCGATAAATCCAGGTCTGCAGATTCTCCCTGGAATGAGATTATGCTATGTCAAGCACTTTAACTTTTACAGCTCCGGTAAAAGGGACTGCCTCTTTAATCCCTTAGCTCTGGAAGTTTATAGGCTCTTCATTCCCAAATCTCCCTGGACCACAGAGAAAAAAGATGTGGTTTTACAATCGGCACACATCCAGTGACGATTCCCCCAGACTCAGCATGTGCAGTTTGAATGAGAGTGTACATATTCTTCTGAAGTCCCAAAAAATATTCTCCAGAATAGATAGTAAGTAACAAAACAAGTTTCTTTTGTTTACCACTTGCAAGGAATATCTGTTTTCCATCAATAGGCATAACTTATAGCCTAAGTATGTCCTTGATTCAAAAGTGAGTTTTTTGTAGACAACGTATAGTTGGAACTTTTTTTTTTAATCCATTCAGCTACTCTCTATCTTTTTATTGGGAAGTTTGGTCCATTTACATTTGAAGTAATTTTCGATAAGGAAGGATTTGCTATTGTCATTTTGTTAACTGTGTTCTTTTTGTCTTTTGGTTGTTTTGTCCCTCTTTTCCTTCCTGCTGTCTTCTTTTGTGTTTTGTTGTTTGTTAATATGCCAAGTTTTAATTTATTTCTCTTTTTCTTTTTTTTCTTTTGTGTAACTTCTGTAGGTATTTTCTTGTGGTTACCAAGGATCTTATATAATCTATTTTATGGTTATAACAGTCTATTTTTTTTGAGACAAGAGTCTTTCTCTACTGCATAGAAACAGACACATAGACAAATGGAACAGAATGGAGAACCCAGAAATAAATTCACATATCTACAGTAAATTTATTTTCCACAAAGTTGCCAAGAACATACAGTAGGGAAAGGGCAATCTCTTCAAAAAATGGTGCTGAGAAAACTGTATATTCATATCCAGAAGAATGAAGCAAGACCCTTATCTCTTGCCATATACAAAAATTAAATCAAAATGAACTAAAGACTTAAATCTAAGACCCAAAACTTTGAAATTGCTAGAAGAAAACATTGGGGAAATGCTCCAGGACATTGATCTGGGCAAGGGCCTCTTGCGTAATACCCTCAAATGACAGGCAACTGAAGCAAAACTGGATAAACAGGACCACAACAAGCTACAGAGCTTCTGCACAGCAAAGGAAACAACCAAAAAAGTGAAGAGACAACCCACAGAATGGGAAAAAATATTTACAAACTACCCATTTGACAAGGGATTAATAACTAGATTATATAAGGAGCTCCAACAACTCAATAGGAAAAAAAAAATCTGATTTTAAAAATGGGCAAAGGATCTAAATAGACATTTCTCAAAAGAAGACATACAAATGGCCAAAAAGTATATGAAAAAATGCTCAATGTAATTAGTCATCAGAGAAGTGCAAACCGAAACTACAATGAGATATCATCTTACCCCTGTTAAAATGGCTTTTATCCAAAAGACAGGCAATAATGAATGGTGGTGAGGATGTGGAGAAAGAGAAATCCTTGTATAATGTTGATAGGAATGTAAATTAGTGCAACCTCTATGGAAAACAGTATGGAAGTTACTCAAAAAACTAAAAATAGAACTTCCATATGACCCAGCAATCCCACTGCTGAGCATATATCCAAAGAAGGGAATTCAGTATATCAAAAAGATAACTGCACTCCCATGTTTATTGTAGCACTATTTACAATAGCCAAGATATGGAATCAACCTAAGTGCCCATCAACAGATGAATGGATAAAGAAATTGTGGTACATATACACAATGGAATATTATATAGCCATGAGAAAGAATAAAATCCTGCCATTTGCAACAACATGGATGGAACTGGAGAACATTATGTTAAGTGAAATAAGCCAAGCACAGAAAGACAAATCTCGCATGTTCTCACTCATATGTGGGAGCTATATATTAAAAACAAATGATCTCATGGAGACAGAGAGTAGAATGATGATTACCAGAGTGTTTGAAGTGTTGCAGGGAGAGGGGGAATAAAGTGGGGATGGTTAATGGGTGCAAAAATATAGTCAGATAGTTAGATAGAATGAACACTATTTGATAAAAGAGACTATAATCAAAATAAGTAGGGATATACTTTAAAATAACTAAAAGGTAGAATTGGAAGCTTCCTAACACAAAGAAATGATAAATGCCTGAGGTGATGGATACCTCAATTACTGATTTGATTAATTCACTTTGTATTTTTGTATCAAAATATCACATGAACCCTATAACAATATACAACTATTATGTACCCATAATAATTAAAAATTAAAAAATTTAAAGTATCCAAATTAGAAAGAAAGAAGGAATATCATCCCTGTTTGCAAATGACATGATCCTATATGCAGAAAACCCTAGATGTCACAAAAAAACCCAAACTGAATAAATATATTCAGAAAAATAGCAGTATACAAAATCAAAATACAAAAAAAATTTGCATTTCTTTATAACAATAACAATTTATCAAAAAATAAATCAAGAAAACCATCCAGTTTATGATAGCATAAAAAATATACTTAGGTATAAATTTCACCAAATAGTTGAAAGACCTGTACACTGAAAACTATAAAATAAATACAGAGACAAATTCAAGGAGACACAAACAAATTGAAAGACAACTCATGTTCACAAATTGGAAGAGTCAATATTGTCAAAATGTTCATACTACACAATCTACAGATTCAGTAGAATCTGTATCAAAATTCCAATGCTATTTTCACAGAAATATAAAGAACAATCCTAAAATTCTGTGGAATCACAAAACATTTCAAATAGCTAAAGCAATCTTGAGCAAGAACAAAACTATAGTCATCACAACTTCTGATTTCATATCATTTCATAAAGCTGTATTAATCAAAACACTGTGGTACTGGCATAAAAACAGACACATAGACCAATGGAACAGCATCAGGAGCCCAGACATAAACTCTAATATATATGGTCAGTTAATTTTCAACAAGGCCGCCAAGATGCTGCTATAGGAAAAGGATAGTTTCTTCAATTAATGATGTTGAGAAAACTGTATGTCTGTTAGGTAGTTAGCAAGGAATTCTGGGTCTCCTAGAGACAAAAGTGGGTGCTGCTGTGATTCACCTCCTCCAAAGTGGGCTTTCAGAAAGGCTCATGATAGATCTTCATGCGTAGTAAGTCTCAGGTCATACAACTCCCAACTGTCCATTCAAAGTGGTTCCATGGTGACGTCTGAGCCACGTCTGAGCCACAAGGGAGGTCCCAATCCAGACACTATAAAACAAGACGCAGACAATAACCAGGCCCTTTTTGCACCCTTCCTTTTGCTCTTCCTCTGCTGCGACAACAGGTCTGGTTGTTATCCATGGTGTATGTACCATTCTCTGTAAACCAATATCTTGCTCTTGCTCTATAATCCTATTGTTCTCTCCTCAGTAAATCTCATTTTCGTGCTTGCCTTACTTTGGCGTGTCTGGTCATTCTTCGGCCATGAATGCGCCAAGAACCAACATTTCAGACTGAAACCTGACATATTTGGTGCTGGGACTCGGATGTTTCTCTCTGGGCAAGCCAGCTCACCATTTTCCGTGGTAACACTCTTGCATCGGTTCTTCGTAGCTTTCCTTTCACTTTTCCACCCTCGCCATTTCTCAGACTGCACAGTTGAGTTCTTGGCTAAACCCAGGTGTGTGACAAGGAGTTTGGGAATGCATCCCTCATGGTGGGGGAGACATCTTTCATTTCGTTTCTCTTCAGGGAAGAGGGTTTTGTGCCGTAACTTTTGCATTTCTAGGCTTTGAGTTGGTTTTGATAATGTACTTTTCTTTACAATCTGATGAGGTACTTTTGGCTCCTTCCCATGTTAAGGGTAAACCTGTCTTCCCCCTGGTTTTATTGGCACTAAACCATCTAGTGGCTGGTTCACTTGCTCAAAGTGAATTTGCATGCCCAGTAATAAGCAAAGTGGGACTTAGTCAGTGCCTTTTAGGACCTGAGAGTTTGTACAGCCCATGAATATGCCTGTACTTGAAGAGATCTGGGTAACTCTGAGGCATCTCTACTGTGTCTATCCCCGCCATGTCTCTCCCACATGGAGCACAATTAAGTACCTACACCCCTGGTTTTATTGGGCCTTTCTCCTTCACCCTCAAGCTGCTTCCCTCGTTCCATCCCAGGAAGTGCCTTCCTTATCGTGGCTGCCCACCCAATCACTGGTCCTTTTACAAATGAACCAGGTCATTATACCAACATGCACCCTTGTTCTGGTATCCTTGTTCAATGAGAGGCTCCTAGGTTTGAGGGGTTGTGCACAGCCCCTCTTCCTACCGATTGGAAAAGACTTCAGCTGCATGGCCCAGGCTGTTACCTGGGGACAACCAGCTCTAACAGACTCTGGTGAGTATAGCCTCTCCCCTTTTCCCCATTTGCCCCTCGGCCACGTGGTCTGGGTCGTTACTTGGAGAGACCCAGCTCTAACCCCAGTTGCTACTTTTCTTTCCCCCACCTTTTCCTTCAAACTGGGACAAGTTTGATCCAGACACTCTAACATTTAATCTTGTTATGCACAACTGCTCTGCCACAGTACAAGCTGGACAGTGGAGAACAGTGGCCACCACATGGGACTTTAAATCACCCTACCATCTTACAATTGGACCTCTTTTGCAAAAGGGAAGGAGAATGGGCTGAAATACAGTAGGTATAAATTTTCTTTTATTTACAGGAAAATCCTCAGTGGTGCAAGGCATTTACAGAGCCAAGTAAGACTATGATATTAAGAACCACTCCAGGTTCCTACCTGTTCTGAGCTGCCCCCACACTCAGGGAGGCGTGAAGGGGGCACTACAAAGGGAAAGTGGTGCCATCTCTACCTCCGCCAGGAGGAAATGCAACTCCACCCCTGCCCTTGCTGGAAACAGTGGGGGAGTTTGGACCAACCCTGGTCCATAAGCCCTTTAGTAGAGTTAAAACAAATAAAACAGGATCTGGGAAGCTACACCAATCACCCTGATAAGTATGTAGAGACATTCCAGCAATTGTGTCTAGCCTATGACTTGGCTTGGAAAGATGAACATGTTATTCTAAGCCAGACTTTAAATAATTTTGAGAAAACCAGAGTGTTAATGGAGACACAAAAGTTTGCCACTGGATTGCACCTTTCACATCCTAGATATCTAGTGCATAAAACAGTGGTGCCCCTGACTGACCCAGGGTGGAATAATAATTCCTCAGAAGAGAGGTGGGAGAGAGAACATTTTCTAGTCTGTGTCCAGGCTGGCCTCAAGGCCACCAGGCAAAAGGCAGTCAATTATTCCAAGGTCTGTGCCATAACCCAGGTGCCCAAGAAAAACCCCATAGCCTTCCTGGATCGGCTCCAGGAGGCAATAGAAAGACACACAACTCTCGATCTTAACTCCTATGAGGGACAGGTGATGTTAAAAGACAAATTCTTGGCCCAAGCAGCACCAGATATTAGGAAAAGCCTCCAGAAGCTTTTCCAGGACCCTACCACCTCCCTGGACGACATGGTGGCTGCTGCTAATTCTTTTTTCTATGACAGAACTTCTGAGCTCAAGTCTCAGGCTTGGGAGAGGAGCGGAAGAAGGAGGCTAGGCATGCCCAGTTAATGGCAGTATTGGTGCCCACATCTGGACCAACAGCCAAAGCCTCCACTGAAGGAAGGAATCCTCTGGTGCCACATCTGCTGAAGCGAAGGGCATTGGGCCAAAAACTGCCCCAATTAAGGATAGGCCACCCAAGACCCCTTATCACCAGTGCCATCAAACAGGTCACTGGACTGCACTCTGTCCTATGGGATCATCCCAGGATGGGAGTTGGTCCCAAGATCAGATCATGGTATAACAACAAAGGAGCCTGCTTCTGTCAGCCCCCTGGCAGATAATGATCACCAGACTGGAGCCAAGGGTAACCCTCCTGGTGGCAGGTAGGCCAGTAAATTTTCTTCTTAATACTGGGGCTGCCTACTCTGTCCTTCTCATCTACTCCAGAAAACTGAACACTCAATCCTATATGGTCACCAGAGTCTCCAGGGTCCCTACCAAACAATTCTTTACTCTCCCTTTGCTTTGTTTGTGGGAGGATGTGATCATTGAACATTCATTTCTGGTAATTCCTAATGCCTTGCCTGTTTGAGGGCAATAACAGCCATATATTTATACTGTTGCCAGAGGACACTTATTAGTGTTTATTAACTAACTCTTTTACTCATTGGGTCGAGGCTTTTCCTTGCATGACTAAAAAGGCTGCTGAAGTTTCCTGAAGACTTCTGGAGGACATCACATCTCATTTGGGCCTCCTCCAGTCCTTACACAGTGACAACAGTCCTGCCTTTGCTTCACAGGAAATGGCTGGACACCAACACACTCTTCAAGTGGGTCAGTTCTTGTAGACATTATAAGAACACAAGCTACTGCCTAGAGACCCTTCTCCTAGTCCTTTCTGTCAGCTGGGGACTTAGTGCTCATCAAACAGGGAAAGATGGGTCCCCCACACCCCAGCTAACCCCAGTGTAGAAAGGTCTTTATCCAGTCTTACTTTCTATCCTAACTGCTATTAATGTCCCAGGGATACCTGCTTGGATCTAACATTCTCAGGTGAAGCCGTGGGGGGACCAAGATGAAACTTATCTGGCCCCCACAGACAAGGACTCCAACACTGAAGACAAATACTCGTGTACTACCTTGGAGAACCTCTGGTACCTTTTCAAGCGGGCACCTCCTGCTGTGGCTCCTTCAGATAAGTAACACAAACTGTTTATCCATGGACAAGACACCTCTTGTCCTGGCGAACAAAACTGCCACTTTTTGCCTTAATGGGAATAGCAGCCACTGCAGAAATAGCCACAGGAGGCACATCCCTGGGCCTGCAACAGTCTTTGTCTGTGGAGATGTCATGAGGCCTGATTAAAAACTGGCCATACACTTGCCCTCTTATAGGAACAGGTAGATTTGCTGGTGGGGCTGCCCTTAAAAAATAGGCAGGCCCTTGATCTTCTAACTGCAGCAGAAGTGGGCACCTGCTTGTTCTTAAAAGAACGGTGCTGCTTCTCTGTTAACAAGTCAGGACGGGTTTAGGAAACATCTCCTCTGGGCCATGGTGGATGTCTTTGGTAATTCCCTTTACCAAAGTAATGGGGTATTACTTTGCATCCTGGGGATTCTTATATTGGCCAATCCTCATAAATTTTCCAACTAAATTAATTTCATCCCCTCTAGAGGCCCTCAAGCTACAACAAATGGTCCTACATTCTCTCCAGCCCTGGCATCTACCTCCTCCCCACACTTACAACAACAATCTATCGAGAACATATACTGAAGTCCCTTGGAGAGACCCCCAGAGAACTTGCAAGAGGCCACCATAATAGGGATCATCACTCCTACTCAGGAGGAAGCAGCCAGATGAGTCAACACCCCCTACCCAATGATTTGGGCCTCTAGAATAGAGAGTGGTAAAATGTTAGGTAGTTAGCAAGGAATTCTGGGTGTCCTATGGACAAAAGTGGGTGCTGCTGTGATTCACTCCCCCACAATGAGCTTTCAGAGAGGCTCACGGGAAGTCTGCGTGGATAGTAAGTCTCAGGTCATACAACTCCCAACTGTCCATTCAAAGTGGTTCCATGGTGATGTCTGAGCCACATCTGAGCCACAAGGGAGGTCGCAATCCAGGCACTATAAAACAAGATGCAGACCATAACCAGGCCCTTTTTTTACCCTCCTTTTGCTCTCCCTTTGCTGCAACAATGGGTCCAGTCATCATCTGTGCTGTGTGTATCACTTTCTGTAAACCTCTGTCTTCCTCTTGCTCTATAATCCTATCGTTCTCTCCTCAGTAAACCTCATTTTCATGCTTGCCTTACTTTGGTGTGTCTGGTCATTCTTTGGCCGTGAATGTGCCAAGAACTGACATTTCAGACTGAAACCTGACATGTCCACATGCAAAAGAATGAAACTGGATCATTATCTAAACCACATAGAAATTCAACTTGAAATGGATAGAATACCTAAACATAATACTGGAAATTGTAAAACTCCTAGAAAAAAATAGAGGAAAAACTTGATATTGGCCTTGGCAATAATGTTTTAGATGTCACACTAAAAGTTCAGGCAACAAAAGAAAAAATAAACAAATAGGACTACATCAAACTAAAAAGCTTCTACAAAGGAGATAATTAACAAAATGAAAAGTCAGCCTATGGATTAGAACAAAATATTTACAAACCATATATCTGAAAAAGGTTAATTTGCAAAATCTATAAGTAACATAAACTCAATAACAAAAAAACAAGGAAACTAATCGAAAAATTGGCAAAGAATCTATGCAGATATCTTTTTTCAAAAAGACATACAAAGGCCAAAAGATATATGAAAATGTGCTCACCATAACTAATCATCAGGGAATGCAAACCAAAACCATAATGAGATATCACCACATACCTCAGATAACATATTGAGTGACCAGTATGATGATCTTCTGCACATCAGCAGCTAACCTCCTCAAAGGCATTCTTTCCTTCTGCAAAACAAACTCATAAATTTTTCTTGTGAAAAATTGTTTACTACTTGACAAAAACCAGTACACCAGCAGTTAATGACTACTGTAAGAAGAAAGGATATTGGGCAGGAAGTGAGTGGTTATCAGGTGCACAAAATAAGGTCCTCATGAGAATTTACATTATCTAAGTCACTTAAAATGTCGGGGTACTAAAATCTCAAGGGGCTCAACTATACTAGCACCTTGATAGTGGACTTTCGAGCCTCCATAACTATAAACCAATACATTTCTGTTTCTTATAAATTACCCAGTCTAAGGTACTCTGTTACAAAAGCACAAATGGACTAGGACAGTAAAATGGTACCAAAAACTTTGGTGTTGCTATAACAAATACCTAAAACTGTAGAAAGGGCTTTGGAACTGGATGTGAACTAAAATAAACTCTTAAGCCCCCAGCTAACTGAATGGACCCCCTCTTGACCAAGGGGAACCCCAAAATACCCAAAAGCTGAGTTGTTGGCCATAAGGAAGGAGGTCAGACATGCCTCCTCATGCCCCTCTCCTTCTTGGAGATAGCATTTGTAACTCATCAACAGGCTAAGGTTTTGCAAGAAAAGCTTATACCACACTTCTAGGTCCTCAATTTACTTAACAGATTGGAGTATATGTCTGCGACTTGTCTATGATTAACAGACTTCCTTAAGTTAAAACATTCCAAGCCTTTAGACATAGCTTCATTTCTTTAACCAACTACAAATCAAAGAATCTTTAAACCCACCTATAACCTGTAATTCCCTGCTTCAAGATGTCCTGCCTTTTCAGGCCAAACCAATGTATGCCTTCCATGTATTGATTTATAACTGCATGTAATTCCTCTCTCCCTGAAATGCACAAAACCAAACTGTAACCCAACCACAGGAAGACCACTTGCTCAAGCCTTCTTGGGCATTGCTCTCCAGGCCATGGTCCCACATATTTGGCTCAGAATATACCTCTTTAAATTATTTTACAGAGATTGGGTTTTTTCCTTTGATATGGATAAGGGGTGGAGGTGTGAACAGTTTTGAAGTTAATGCTGGAAAAATACTGCATTGCCATGAACAGAACATTAAGTCTGATTCTGGTGAGGATCCAGAAGAGAAGAGTTGTAGGAAAAGTCTGAAACTTCTTAGAGCTTACTTGTTTGTGATCCAAAAGTTGATAAAAATATGGACAGCGAAGGCAATTCTGATAAAGTCTTAGATAGAAATGACAAACAAAGTATTGGAAAATAGAATAAAGGTCATCCTTGTTATAAAGTGGCTGAGAGTTTGGCTGAATTGTATCCATGACCAAAGACTTTATGGAAAGCAGAATTTAAGAGTGATGAACTAGGATATCTGGCTAAAAAATAGAATACCTCTAAGCAGCAAAGCATTGAAGGAGCTGTGTGGTGTCTCTTAATTGCATATCATAGAATTTGAGGAGAGAAAAAATGATTCAAGTGTGGAATTTATAATTAAGGAGAAGCAGAACATAAAACTTTAGAACATCCCCAGCCATGTAAAAAATGAAAAATCATGTTCTGGAGAGAATGGCAAGGGTGTGGTCAAGAGACTGTTTGATAAGGAAATTAGCATAGATAGAAGGAAGCTATTCAAGACAATGGAAGAAAGACCCTGAAGGCATTTTGGATATCTTTCAGGCTGCCCCTCCCATCATAGGCTCAGAACAGTAAGGCCTTGGGTACCCAATTTTTATGGAGAAGCAAAGAGTAGAATAGTGGTTCCCAGGGGCTGAGGGGGCAGGGAGTTGAGGAGATGTTGGTCAAATGATAAGAACTTTCAGTCAGATAGGAGAATAAGTTCAAGAGATATACTGTACACTATACAATATATCTATAGATGTCTATAGTTGACAGCAATGTATTGTATTCTTGAAAACTGTTAAGAGAATGTTCTCACCATGAAACAATAAGTATGTGAAATGATGCATATGTTAATAAGCTCAATTTAGCCATTCCACAATGTATACATATTTTGAAACATCATGTTGTACATGATAAATATATATAATTTCTATTTATCAATTCAAAAATAAATTCAAATTTTAAACATTACCATATAAGAAACTTATATCTCTTAAAAAAAACCCAAACAAACAAAAGTCAATAGCCAAGATATGAAAACAACTTAAGTGTTTATTGACAGAAAAATGGATTAAGAAAATTAGGAATGGTGGATAACGGGGACAGGGTGGGTAGAAAATGGGAAGAAGTACATCAAATGGTACAAAGTTTTAGTTATGTAGAATGACAAAGTCTAGAGATCTAATGTACATCCTAAGGACTGTAGTTAATAATATTATATTGTATAGTGAAAATTTTATAATATAGTAGATTTTAGGAGCTCTTTCTACACACATAGGTAATTATGAAAGCTAACAGGATAGTTTACTTGACTGTACTAATCATTTCACTATGTATACATGTATAGCAAAACATCATGTACACCTCAATATATACAATTTTAAAAAGTGCTTTTCATTATTATAATAAATTTCACAATTATAGATAAAAACCTAGTCAATATATGTAAAATAAATTATTATTTGTTTCATATGAAAATATTTTTCTACAACTCATTCTATTTTTTCTCAAAAAAATTTAGTTGTTAACAATGGTGCAACAATGTAGAAACTTAATTGCCACTTTAGTGATAACTTTGTTTTTACTGTTTCTTAAGTTAATTTTGGCAAATTGTAATTCATTTCAAACACATCTACCACAAACTTTTATATTGAAAACAAAAAAGTTGTTGCTAATTTAACCCATATATATGTAATATTTGCTATATTTGGTTTTCAGTCCTGCAGCCTGTGTTAGATTTACCACAAATATACCTGACTGTTAAGCTCAATATTAGTAGTACATTGCCACTGGTATGATTATTTATGAGATCATCCAATCAGAGCATTTTCCCAGTATCTGTCAAAGAATCCTTAAGGCATTTGAAAGAACCCTCTTTTGTCTGTATAATACCAGTAAAGACAAAAAGACAAATTATTCAATTATACTCTGATACATAAAACTTTCATCATTCTAATACATATGAACCAAAGTAGATGTATAGATCCTACTGGTGATAGGCATCTACATAACTTACAGGTGCCATGGTAAATATTTCATATTCTAACAATAAGACCTTTCCTTTCCTATGGAAAGGAACAAGTCCAGGTAGGACTTAACTTGACTAATGAAGTGTTCTGAAAAAGATGTATTTTCTTTAGTTGCTCCATTCTGTACACTAAAATATTGCTTCAATTGTGAGTTAGGGCCAATGAGGTAAATCATCTGTCTATCACAATATCAGACAGAAATTTTTTTAGGACATATATAGACAGCCAAAACACTAACATGATGATTAAAAATGCAATAATTCATGAAAACACATACAGTTTATTCCATAGATAAAATATAAATGTATATAAAATTAAGCTAAAAAATCCATAGGTAGCTTGTCTTTAAACCTCCTTAATGATGCAAATGTATTCTCATCACAGGGTTTCCAGAACACAGTGGGTGCTTGCATTATATGACAAGATATAAGAGAAGCAACAAAGTAAATATATTTTTCTTTAAATATCAGTTTCATTCTGTTCAACTAGGAAACATCTGAAAAATTTTTACAGGAAAAATTTAAATACTATTATGAGTAATTATTTTAAACTATTACTATTAATTACATATGAATTTTCAATTTTGTTAATTAAGTATATAATATATTTATATAATAGAATTTCAGGAGATTTCAAAAAAAGTCTTGGTTCTATCTCTGCCCTTTGCCCCAGCCTATATTTTCAGTGATGTTTCTCTAGCAAACAATCTTGGAAGTCAGAGAGAGTGTTTCCCTTAGAGCCAAGAGCAGACATGTTTACTTCGCATTATAAAAGATCTGGGTTTCCAAAAATCTCCGGGCTCCTGAAGCTTAGATGTTCTGTCCTGTAACACAAACCATTGTATGTACCGATATTTGTCTAAGCCATTTGTGTCACCTTCATGGACTTGGGGACATATGAAACTGACAGAAATATGCACATACACATTTTACTTGCTCTGCCATGAGATACAAAGCTCTTTAACTCTGGCCAAGAGTTTAGTGTCTCTTATCAGCATTAATGAAACTGGAACAGACTAACTTGCTAGCTTATAAGTAGAGTAAAATTTCAGAGCTTTCCCAGCTCTTGACAATTCTAGCAATAAGGATAGAATGCTAACAAACAAGGATGTTTGTTATGGATGAGGCAAGTCTGTTATGGATGGATACAGGCCCTGCTAGTTGATTAAGGTTTATGAGAAGATTCCCCCATGATCTTGTTGCCAATGCTCTTATCCAAGTTGTGGGTGAGAAAGTCGAAGAGTAAGTGTCTCTCACTCTCCTACCTACTAATGAAAGTTCCAAAGCTAAGTGGTAAGAGATAGAATCGAAACCGCTGCCCAAAGAGTACTTTGGTTCTTGTTTTACTCTTCTCTGGGCTGGTGGAGAAAGGAATGTTACCATGATATAGCACAGCATGTTCTATAGCCCCAGTTAAAATGAATGTGATTGTGGATGTTGAGTCCTCAAAGCTGAAATAAATGCTGTCACTGATAAGGACTTTAATATTCAATATAGAGATTTGGGTGGACCAAAACATTGTGTATTCATTTGGTCGAGCCATGATTAAGCAGCCACTCAAAACCACCAAAACAAACTGAATGCAGAGCCTTGCTTATGAGGGTGGGCTGCTGTCTGCCTCCACACTTCCTGATTCCTTCCTCTTCCTTTACTTTGACTTTAGCGGCTTTAAAGGGAATGCTACTCAGGTTTGGGTTTCAGGTCTGCCTGTCCCCAAGGAGGACTAAAGGCCATACATACCCATCCATGAGTCCTGGGGAACTTTGAGGAGTAGCTCAAACTTTTATTGTTCTGCTGGAAACTGTCTGTATCCTACTTGGTCCCATAGCGGGTAGGGGGTGCTAACGTGGGTATGTTCACAATGGGGAAGAGAAGAGAATCTGACGTTGTAGGTAGAGCCATTTTGACCAATTTAATTTATTGTTGCCACACTGAAAAAATCCAACAGTTAAAAATAATGGCATTAATGTTAGCTAATAAAAACATTTAATACATAGTATAAAGATATTTGGTATATTAATGACCTCAGTTAAATTTACTCATTCAGTGAACTTTTTTTTTAGTTCCTACAATAGCATATTGTTGAATTTATAAACACACGCTCTATGTTTTAATATCTGGTATCTTGTAGGTATTTAATGAGTGATTTGTTGAACTTATTTGAAGTGAAGCAAATTTATCAAAAGCTTTTCATATAACGGAGCTCACAACATACTGGGTAAGAGGGAACTGTCACAAATTAAATACAACTTCACCATCCTGAATATATTTGTTGCAGTTCTATGGACAGGAAACTCAAAAATCAATAAATATTTAATTGCAAAGGCAAATAATTATCAAGGAGATGATAGAGACATGGTTGTAGGAGGGCATTTTATGACTCTTTGGGGAGAGTGAGTGTTGAGAGAGGAAAATAAATTTAAATAATATCCCCTCTACCCTCAAGCATATAATATTGAATTTTCTACCTGTAATCGTCAGCTTGAAATGCTAAAAACCACTTGATTTTGGCTATGTGAGGGTATATGTTTAAATAGTCAAGATAGCAGGGTTCGGAGTACTTCACAGAATTTTCACAGTACTTGCAAGCAGTTTCTATAAAGCAGCCTAAAGAAAGTAGGCTCTTTTTGAGAAAACATATACAAATACCTACTTTTTCTTAAAATATTTGATTCACAGATATTAGAAATTTCAGAAAACATATAAAATGGAGTGGAAAATTAAAGGAATCAATGGGATAGAAGACAAACAATGTTTAAATTCAAATCAAATGCTTCCTAGATGATAAAGAAATCAAGATATTTTGTCCCCTAATACACTGAGTTGCCTCAGTCACAGATATTTTGAATTAGTCAAGACAATAGAAGACAAAACTCAATCTACATGTCATTTGAGTAATTTAATTATAGAAAGCAAATTTTACCTAAATGCTATAAATATCTAGGAAAAAAACCTGAAGAATTTGCTTTATTTTCCTCCTGAAGTCTCACATGTAATTATTGATATAATTCAGGTAAAAGGAGAATTTCTTTTAAGTTATTCACAATATTTTTCAAAGAGTTTTTTCTTATGTTACAAAGTATCAACCCTTATGATTCTAAAACTTTTCTAGTTCAGCTAGTCTGCCTCTGAGGGGAAAAAAAAAAAAAAAAGGCTTCTCCAGAGACTCCCAGCGCTGGCCTTGGCTAGAATCAGGAGATAATTTGGTCTGCAAATGTCACACGGTGAAATCACTCTTCCCAAATGGTTAGTCTCAACCTTGGGAAAAGGGTTAGATCAGCTCTTAATGTATCCAGAGTGGATAGTTCATCCCTAATGTGTTAGAACATTAGTATACTCCTAAAGTTAAATGTTGAGTTTATTCATTGGGAACAGCTTTAAAAGAAGCAATGCCGTGCCGAACAATGTGAACTTTCCAGGTTTCTGCTCACCTAAATTCCACTGGGACATTCTTAGAGTATAAATAAATTTTCCAGTTATGCTACATTGACCAAACACTATAAAAACTAAAGACTGACTTAATTATGTCAATTTGATCATAAGATATGTCACATTAAATTAGTAAGCAGTAACCATAAGTTTAACTTCCAGTGTTTTTTGTTTGGAGCAAGAATTCTCAGCTTGCATTAATTTGTCTTAAATATTAAAAGTTAGCTGATCTATGAAAATTAAGATAAGTGCTTTCATTATAATATCAATGACTCAATTGATGAAAAGATATAAGACCACTTTTAGGATTTAGACAAATAATTTTATTATCTTCTCAAAATATTTGAATATACAAATTTAGGACCTGATTATTATTTTTCAATCTCATATTTAACAGATGGCACCCTAGCCTCATAACAAATCAGATTGTTCGATGTAAAAAATTAGCACCTAGACCTTATTAAGTAAATTATCATGCACTCTGAAATGTTTTACATAAGAAATACACTCTTATTACCTTAGACATACTGTCACACCACTCCGATTATCCAGTCAGATTTTACCAGTCTCCCTTAGAAGTAGTAGTACAATTATTTTTATAATATGATGAATTACCAATCTTCTTCAATAGATTGTAAGCTCCTTGAGGACAAAAACCATATAATTCACCTTATACAATGTTGGGTCTTCAGTACATAGCACAGCACCTACAACGAAGTAGGTGTTCAGTGACTGTTTGATGAATTCAGTTAAGTGGAGAAATGGGAGCAGCCTATATAGAGGACTCTGGAACAATTTATACTTCTAGAGCAGCCCTCCTCTAAGCCCAGACCATTACTGTTGAAGCCCAGACCCTGGCTTCTAAAATTTAGGCTACTTTACACTCTGATTTTAAATCAAAGCTAGGAATTTCCTTAATCCATACCTGTGGGAACCTAATTCTTGAATTCTGCAACATTTCAGTTTGGTCTAATTAGTGTTTAGACATTGTTTTTCAAATTAGCCTATCCCCTGATCATATTATGCAGTTTTTATGCTGTATAGAAAAAAAAGCATATTACATGAACTTTCTCTAAGGTACAAAGATTTCTTGATTGATTAATGGAGAGCACAATATGTCTAAATAAATTTGCTTTGAAGGACATAATAAAAAATCTCTAATCACACTCTCAAATACTGTTAATAATTGAAAACTATTGGTTTTCACTATATAACTGGTTTTCCATTACTTATTTTGACATTTTATGTAATTTATGTTCATTATTTGCAATTCATTCAAATTTTCATTTCACTTGATTAAATTGTATTAATGTTATAGACTTTTGACAGTCAATATCAACAAAATGCCATTTACAAATATGTTCAGCTTCCTCCATTTTAGTCTACTTATTTTGCTATATGTATGGTTAGTATTACTATTATAATTTCCAACTAGTATTTAAGTATAAGGAATTTAAAAAATATTTTTGGTCAGAAAGCTCTATGTGTGTGTGTGTGAGAGAGAGAAAGAGAGAAATATATCTGTCCAGAATTTCATTTCTGAAACAGTCTATCTTTTGCTAGTCAATTATGTTCCTCTCATTTTCTAATCATTGCTTTGATTTTGATCAATTCATTTTTTGTTTTAGAAGTTTGTTTTCTCAAGAATGTTTCTAAAATGTGATAAGATAATTATTCTTTGATACAACTGAATAATATATCATAGCCAATATCTTGTTACCTTTTACACTCATGTGTCTGTCATACTTGGTAAAATAATTCATTTCATCTTTTTATAGAAGCACTTATTTTATCAAGTCTAATTAATGCATTCTCTCAGGTGTTTTAGATACAGAAGAGAGCTCAAATGCTAACTACCCCATTGCACATTTTTATCCCTGTCAAAAAGTGGTCTTTGTGTGTCTTCAGGCATTCCTGAAGTTTTTGTTTCTAGGTGCAATCCCAAAACAAATTCAAAACAAATTCAAACATAGGGGAAATTGAGCGGTCATATAATCAATCAACAAATACTTCACAGAGAACCTACTCTATGCCTAGCAGTATTCTAGACTCTAGGAATACATCAATCAACAAAATAGACAAAAACCTAGCCTTCATGGAGCTTTTTCTATATTCTGTACTGTTTGTTAGAATTTTCTGTGATTATGGAGAGGAGGTTTCATACTTTCAATACAGTAGCTAGCCACTACCTACATGTGGCTGAACACTTAAAATGCAGCTAGTCTAAGAACTAAATCTGTAATTGTATTTAATTTTAACAAATTCAAATTTAAATCACCACATGTGGCTAGTAGCTTTTGTATGGCACAGTATGGTTCTATGGTGTTTCTATGGGTGTTTTCCAGTGTAGGATGGGCAAGAGGAAGTTGTATGGGCATGGAATAAGAGGTTAAAATGAACAAGGAACGAAGAGGTCAGAAGAGACCTCTTCCTTCAGACTTCTTAGTCCTTTTAAAGACTTAGAGGCTAAAGTAATTCTGAAAGCCATAAGATATATGAGTCTCTGAAATACATAATTAAACTGCAAAATGGTCTTTTCACTGATAGGCAATCATGTTGATGTCACAGTTAATGCCTGAACACCAGTTAATGTCCACATAGGAAAGAATAATTACAAAAAGTCATTAATTAGGGTCTATTTACTGTTCCATTGTCAAAACTAATTGCCTGGAGTAAGATGTCCCCCCTTGATTAATGGGTTTCTAAATGCAAGGCCAAATCTATAAAGGTTACTTTCTGTTTCCCAGGCAAAGTGCTTAAGTTTCTGGGAACAGTTAACTCCAGGTAGCAGCCATACTTTGTGTTCTGGCCACCCAGTCCCGACCTGAGTGTTACATTAGGGATGGTGAATTGAGTTTTGGGCACTCAACAGATGATCCATCCACATACCAGTTGTTCTATAAAGATGCAACTCTTTTCAAAAACACAACCTTCTGTTATCTAATTACTGTTTTTATTTTGGAAACTTCAGCCAATATGTAACATGGAATTATTGTGAAAAACAAAATGCCTTCTTTTGAGCCGGTTGCTATGTGTGTTCACTACAAAATTCAACAATTTTATCCTTCTTAATTCCATCCTTAATTTTTGTTTTGTTGGTTTAGTTTCCATAGCATCCAGGCTACACTGATTCACTGGAGGCTTCGGTGTTGGGGATGCATCAAAACAGCAGCACAGTTAAGCAGCAAACATGGAAGCTTCCCCTGATCGAGTTATGATTAATATATCCTTCCTTGAGCTTCCACAGCTTGTTCTTCATTCCTATGTTTAGCACTTTAAACCAGTTCCCTCTTATATTACTGCATTTTTTATGCTTATGTCTTTCATATAACAACTTGAGAATTGAGACAGGTATTATTCAACTTCAAATCTTTCCCAGTCCAGGAATTCAACAAAATCTCATTGAATAAATGAGTGAATGAATAAATAAATGAACCCAATGAGTAAATAAAAGCACATTTGAATCTCTCACATTTTATTTTTACAACAGAAATGGAAGCCTAACAATTTTATATAATTTCATTCTCATCAACATATTATTATGACCCTCAGTAAAAATATAAACAGACACCTAATTTCACAATTAAAATTTCTTTCCCCTGATAGCGGCAAGGAATATTATTAAGTATTTTATTACTAAGTATTTACTGTTTGTCAGTAAATGTGAAAAGAGTTTTCTACATTCCCTACATCTTTATTTAAAAATTATTATTTCAAGTCCTCCAGGCAGTCACCAAGACAAAACTGGATATGTAAGAAATTGGCTGGGAGCAGCCTGAGGAGAGCAGGGCCTCTAAGTGAAAGCTGAAGTAAATCCTGAATGTTCAAAAACTGGAGATTATCAGCCAATTACACTTTCCATAGCACGTCCTCTGTGTGAAGGAAGTCTGAGTGATGCGTTCCATAGCTGGTACAGCCTTCAACCATCCTAACAAGATAAAGGGTGAAGCTGCCATCCTGAAGTATTCCCACTTGCCAGATTTCACTGTCTACCTTTGTAAAACCCCATGTTAAAAACTATTCTAGATTGAAAGCAACTTAATAGACATAACTAAATGCAATATATATTCCTTGTTTTAATGCTGGTCTTTAAAAAACAGTTTATAATAAAAATATTTGGGGGGACAGTGGGTAACATCTGACTATGGACTAAATATTTGATGATTTTAGGAAAATATTTTTAACATTTAGATAAATTAATAACATTATGGTTGTATAGGAAACATTTCTATTCTTTGTAAATGCATGCTGTAATTTTTAAGGGTAAAATGCCATGGTAGCTTTACTTATAATATATCAGCAAAAAAGTAACAGATTAATCCAATATTAACAGTTGTTAAATACAAGTTATCAAGATAGATATGTTTATGAAATATTTTCTCTAATGCAGTGTATGTTTGGATATTTTCAGAATAATGACTTTAAAGAAAAATGACAGCCAACATTTTTCTTTTATAATGGATGTTGGAAACTCAGAAAGGGGAAGGTTGAGAAGGGAGTGAAGAATCAAAAATTATGTATTGGATACAATGTACACTCTTTGGGTGACAGGTACATTAAAATCCTGACTTCACCACTAAACAATTCATCCATGTAACAAAAAACACTTCTACCCCCTAAATTTATTGAAATAAAATATAATAAATAAATAATAAATAAAATTTCCCTGAGCCTTGTTACTCTAGTTAAGTGACTTAATTCTGACTGCTAACTTTGCTTAGTAAATGATGAATGAAACAAAACAAAATATTTCAACCCAAAAAAGAGTTATAATCAACATTAAAGCTAAATGTTACTTTACTCTTAGTAAACTTCAAATAAAGATATTTGGAACTTGTAGATGACACTATTTTAAATGCTAATTTTTGTTCCAGTAGGAAAATCTTTGAGAAATAAGCATCATTTACTGGTATGTGAGTGGTCATGAGACTGACAGACTCTCTCTCCAGACTCATATACTACAGAAGTCACTGTCTTTGGTCAGCTTTCTAGTCTTCGCATTTTTCTACTTAGCTTATAGAAACAGCCAAAACATGTGATTAAGGTTTACTACCTATAAAGTTTTACAATCTATTAAATAGTGAGAGAATTATTTGGACTGATATAACTAGTTAGAAAAAAGCACTAACTAAAAAGACGCCATTTTTACCAAAAGTTAATACTATGGTTACAAAGAATGACTTTACACAAACAGGTTTAAGTGTGTATCACATTTAGTACCCTAGCTTTCGTCATCCAAATCAATACTTTCAGTAAGAGGTCTGAATTTACAAGCATAGCAGAAATCATTGAAAAGTGATGATCTATTTAGGAAAACATACAAAATTCACTGAGATTTTACAGGGAAATTAAAGTGGCCAATAAATTAAAACAATTTTATTCCTTGTGTGCTTTTTGCAGAAGTAAGTTGCATATGAAAAGGAAAGGCATTTTGTTCATGTAGCCTGCTCAGTATGACGAAACTAAATGATTAATACAGCATCTAATATGTAACTTGAATTTTCCCTTCCAAGTAACATAATAGGTTTTCAATAGTAGCCATGTTTCAAGCTTTGCTGACGTCCTAAATATCATTTGAATTGATGAAACAATTTCTTGATAATACAAAATATCTATTCCTAATGTTATCTTAGTGATTATTCTTTCCTACGCTAAACTCTACTCTGTTTTTATGAATGGGAACTATATCCCTTGTGCAGTACAACTTGGCAATCAAATACTAGTGCTTCCACTCCTAATAAACACTGTTTTTCCCCCTCCACTGGCAGTAACCAAATACCAGTGCAATATATTTATTTATTTATTCATTCACTTATTCATTCTCCCAGTCATTCATACATTCACTTAACATTTCAATATTATACTATATTCTAAGGATCTAAAAATGAATAATCAAGACACCCTCCCTTAAGGCATTATATAAGTAGAGCAACAAACTACTGATTTTAATGCAAAGAAATAAGCACTGTCAGAGAGGTAGGCTGAGTCCCTCACCTGTTGCACTTCCCCAGTTATAGGACCACCTCTGCATGCCAGGAGATTCAATACTTCTAAATCCAAGCTTGTTAGAGTCTATGGCATTTGTTGTTACTGTTTGCAAGTCGTCATATCAAACCCATGTTCGAGGTTGGTAGGTCCGTGCTACAAAAACAAAAATCAAAATGTCCATCTCCATCTCTACTCCCTCTGATTCTGGCTTCACTGATTTCATACAGGATCCTTCTTGCTCATTTCTTATTCCCTCTGGAGGTATGGCAATAGTGGCAGTTTTTCATGTGACTTAATTTGCCATACAATGTTCTGTGCGTGGAGGTTATATTCTAACCCGTCTTCTCACTATCAGTTCTCCTCTTCTCCCCACACTCCTTTCTAACCAAGTCTATCTTCCCTTTTCAGGGAATATTTATCTTATATGTGTCCATATTCGAGGCAACTAGAAACTTTGTACAATACACTAATGCCTACTGTAACCTTGAACAAAGAAGATATGGAAAGCAAGGAGACCAAACCTCCCTCGTAATAGTATAGATGTGGAGTGACACGTTTGGGTCATCAGCCACTCCCCAGCGTGCATCTAGAATTATAAGGGAAAGGCACAGACAACTAACACTTTTTGTAGAATTCATGGAAGGCTGTTCCTAAGATCTAAGGATGAGTATATCAGGTTGTACAGCAAAGAGGGACACTTCTAGAAGATGAAATGACTTTTTTAATAAAGTAAGACAAAATGTGTTGTGTATTGGGAATGGCACATAATTTATTATTGTTGAAGTATAAGGTTTGTTGAAGGGAGTTCCAGGAAATTAACTCAGACAAGTGGCAAGTACCAGCTAATGAAGGAATTTGTACCATGGAAAGAAGTTTGGATTTTAAGTTATGTATGAGGAGATACCATAAATAATTTTGAGTAGAAAACTAACATGACTTAAATTAGAATTTAGAAAGATCTTCCTTATTCAATTGCAAAGGATGAATAGTTAAGTTAGTCCAAAATCTATGAAGACAGAATTACCTAGCATTTAGATAAATAAAATCTGGAAGGATATGATTTATCTTATTTATTCTCTTATAAAGTCCCTATTAGATAGAAATATATGGACATATGATTTACACATGTCTCAATAGATAAGAATGTCCACAGCAAAACCAGTGTACTGGTTGCAGATGATTTTTTAAATTTGTTTGTTTGGTTTGGTAGTAATTTCCCAGCAAATCTAAAATGTTAACTTTAGGCTTTATCTACAGCACATTGCCAGACAACTCACTGTGTCCTTTTCCTGCCAGACTTCTCACTAGCAATGTGAGACTGGACTAAGGATGAATGAAAAGCTTCCTACTTATTCTAAAAGATTTCAACTCAATACATCCCTGAAGTTTTGTTTAATGAATATACTCAAAAAAAATATAATTTGCAGGTAAAAGTGGTTTATAAGACATATTTTATCTTTATTTTTGTTTTTCAATATTTACTTTACTTACCTATTTAATTGATTTATATACCTGGTTTAACTCCACAACATATGGAAAAACTCAATATCAAGAAATGTATAAAGTCAACTATAAAGTTAAAGTCAAAATTGACATCAGGATAAGGAAGTGCTGTAAGAAGGGAAGAAGTCATTGTCTGCAAATGCACAAGACCTAAAGGCCAACACAGCTGCTAGAATTGATCCACGCTTTAGATCTTAGCTCCTTCTTGACCAAACAGAAAGAAAAATACTATCAGTTACAAAAATGTTCATTGCCAATAGATCATACTTCAGCTTCTCAGGGAAGCAAACCTTTTCTTAGTTCATCGTTCTAAGATTAATTTATCTTATGCAACTGGACTTAGAAATTGTTCAAGACATTTGTTGGCTTTTGATAAATAACTATGGTTTTATTTTCAATTTATAACATTCAAAAATGGTACTCATGGCAAATTAATTCTCCTGAGAGAGGGTAAATTTATATGTTAAAGGATAAATGTTTAGTCCATAATTATTAAATAACTCCTTATTTTGAGGGCAAGGTAGAGATCATGAAATAAGTTTTACTTAGACCCCTCCAGTCTTTATATACTAAGACAAATTCTACTCCAGTGACATAATATAAATGAAGATAGATTAACCCACAAAAATCTTTAAAATGTTTTACTGTACAAAATACTATTTTGTCAAGCATATTTAATAGGTTATTGTACAAATGAAGTGAAACAATGGATAACTTTGTCAAGGCTTTTGTTGCTATCAATAAGAAGAGATATTACACATGAGAAAATAAAAGCATCATAAAAAGAAAATTGGTTCTAATAGGTTCAAATGAGAGTAAAAGTTTTATATATTTTCTCCAAGCAGATGATCACCTTTTAATCCTGCATTATAATAAAATTTTTGCTAAAAGGAAAACAACATATATTATTTAGGAATCACAAAACAATCAATAAGCAGTGTAATGGCATGGGAAGCAATAAATGTCAGAGACTTCTAGATAAAGAAAAATTAATGAAATGTCCTTAGCAATCCAAAGATACAGAAAGTGGGTGGGTATTGATTTATCAAAACAGTAAATAAATGTAAAAGAGGTTTGAAGACAATAACAAACACATAAATGATAGATGATTAAATAGATTAATTAATAGATCAATAGATAGGTAGATAGATCAATCAATAGATAGGCAATGAAAAAGAAAGAAAAGAAAGAAAGAAAGAAAATGTAAAACACAGAGAAGAATGGAACGATCCATTAACAAGCATTATTTCTAGAAAGATGATTGGAGAGAGGAGAAAGGGCAAGCATATAAAAAACTATAAATTTGTTCAATGCATATATGTATATGATATGATCACATTTATATAAAATGATATGCATGTGGGTATACGTAAAGAAAATAGCAAAGTTTATGGAGTTAAATACCAACTTTTTATATCAGCATTGAGAAAGCAGAAGCACATCCATGAGACACATATCACGGTGTTAGGGTTGGAAAGGACAGGGAGATAAGATTAGCCTTTTCCTTATACAGTTTTATATTGTCTTACCCTCTTTGTTATGTGTTACTTTTGCAATTTAAAAGTTTCAAATAAAACCCCCTTTAAAGGTAGATAAATGATAATTTATTAGAATATATGTAAGGAAAAAGCTTTAACCCTTGAGATATCTTGAGCATAAATATCACTTCTTTCAAAATACTTTGGAGGGCCAAGATGGCAGACTACAAGCAGCCTGCACTCCACACTCTAGGAGAGGACTGAAAACTGCAGGTGGATGCTCACCTATGGATGGACCCTCTTGGGGAGAGCATTGTGAATCATCAGGGAACTGACAGGAGACACTCAGAGTGAAGGAGATGGGGACGGGGAGTTCCACTCACCAAGATCAGAAGGAGGTACCTGGGGGAAACTCCCACATGTGGAGAAGTGACAAAGGAGAGAGCCTCAGGGCCCCAGCTCCATGTACAAACACTGTGACTCAAGGGGGGCTATGAGGGGCCTCCACCACCACCAGTGTGGGCTTCCATACTGATCAGGGAACTGCTTGGAGACTATATAGTGAAGTTGCATCAGAGGGCAGGTTGCATCAGAGGGCAGGTTTCATCAGGGAACTGCTGGCCTTGGTGCTCAGGTTGCCACAGGTGTTGCCACTCTGAGCTCCCAGGTCCAGGGTGCCCAGTCTACACAGGGATCAGCTTTGCTGCCACTGCCCCAACATCACCTCTTGCCGGGCTGGGGAGAGAACAGGGAGAATAGAAGCTCTCACACACCCACAACTGGGAGCCATGTGCCTCTCCTCACTCAAACAAGCTCGAAAAGTCCCACGGTAGCAGTCTCAGTGCGACCTGTGTGAAAAGAGAGCCCCACTCATCCAGCAGCCCAGCCCCCACGGCTCTGCACACTGACAAGTAAAACAGCCCCTGGGCCCTGTGTGCTGCTGAGCTGAGGCCCATGCCCCATGGACCTGGGAGCCAAGCAGAGGTTCATGCACCCGCAGACCTTTATGCTGTGTGGTGGGCTACGCACATTAGCCTTGTGTGCGGGCTGACAGGACACATACCCATGGTCCCAACCTCTGACCAGCAAAACAAGTCCCCTGCCGTGCATGCTGGCCAGTGATCCATACCCCTGCAGCACCACATGATACCACACCTGTGGTCCAGCTCTCCACCAGGGACCAGCTAGCCACATGCCGCACCCTGCTGCATATGGCCCTTACATCTAGACCTGAATAAAGTGAATACCTACAACCCTGACACCTACAGCCACTACCTAGATACTCTTGCCAAACAGCCACTGCTTTCATTGTGGGGAGACGGGCAGAGCGATCTCCCACAATGTCTGCCTCAGTGGAGACAGACTCACACTGCCCCCTGCCCGAACTTCCAACAGAGGCCTAGGGACCAACCCACCACTCCGCAAGAGGAACCCCCAGCACTGGCCCAAGTCCCATGACCCCACTAAGCACTGGCCAAGGTCCCACAATGCACCCAGGCACCTGCCAGCGTCCTGCAACTCATCCTGCCACTGACTGTGGTCTTGTAAGGTTTCCAGGCATCTGCCAAGATCCCATGACCTCCCCAGGTACCAGCCAAGGCACCTGCCTCTGTGGAGAGGGACTTGCACAGCCCCTACACATGCTTCCAACAGCAGCCAGGAATCAACCCACCAATCCAAATGAATATGCCCCAGAACCAGCTTGGACTGTGACAACCACAGGGGATGGAGATATAGCACAGAACACCTGTGCTATAGGCTCTCTGTGCATCTGCCCCTCTCCTGCTGGGTCAATCCTCTGGAGTAGGACACACAAGCATTATCTAGGGACATCTCCTCCTTCTCACTAATCAGGAGAGTTCCCAGCAAAGGAAAACAGGTTCGTTACAAACCTACCATCCCTGAGCTGAGAGAAGAGGTTTCAGATGAGAAGAAACTAGCAAAAAAAAAAAAAAAAAATTCTGGCAACAGGAAAAAACAAGCTAGTTTGACACACCCAAAAGATCACAACAGATCCATAGCAATTGATCCCAACCAAAATGAAATTGTCAAAATGTCAGAAATAGAATTCAGAATATGGATGGCAAACAACATGAATGAAATTGAAGAGAAAGTTGGAAACCAGTACAAAGAAATCAACAATATATTTCAGGACATGAATGAAAAATATGAAAAACTCACTAAGGAGATAGACAGCATTAGAAGGGATATAATAGAACTTAAAGAAATGAAAGAGTCATTTAGGGAATTACAAAATACAACAGAAAGCTTCAACAACAGGCTAGACCTAGCAGAAGGAAGAATCTCAGAGCTTGAACAAGGCTTTCAAACTAACCCTGTCAAAGATGCAGAAAAAATAAACAAGAAGAATGAACAAGCACTCAGAAAAATATGGGACAATGTAAAACAAGCCAATATATGAACTATAGGTACCCTGGAGGGAAAATAAGAAAAAGCAAAAAGCATGGAAAATCTATTTGATTGAATTATTGAGGAAAACTTCCCTGGTATCATTACATATTCAGATATCCAAATAGAAGATGGTTACTGAACACCAGGAAGATTCATAGAAAATAAGACATCTCCAAGACACACAGTCACCAACCTGGCCAATGCCAAAATGAAGGAGAAAATCTACAAGCTTCAAGACAAAAGCAACAACTAACCCACAAAGAAAAACCCATCAGACTAACAGCAGACTTCTCAGCAGAGACCTTACAAGCCAGAAGGGATTGGGACCCCATTTTTAATCTTCTTAAATAGAACAACTACCAGCCAAGAATTTTTTATGCTGCAAAACTAAGTTTGATAAATAATGGAGAAATAAAGATGTTCCTAGACAAGCAAAAACACTAAGAGAATTTGTCACTATTAGACAAATTCCCATAGGAAATGCTCAAAAGTGCATTATACATGTGACAGCACAATAGATACTCACCAGTGTAAAAATACTCAAAAGTTATAGTTCACAGTTCTTACAAAACAGTAGCACAAGAGGGAAAATAGAACAATAAGTTGTCATCCAACATGATGAATAGAACAGCATCCCATGTATTAATACTAACACTCAACATGAATGATCTGAATGTGTCACTTAAAAGACATAGACTGAGTGGATGAAAAAACAAAACCCAAATATTTTCTGTCACCAACAAACACATATATACAACAAGGACTCACATAGACTCAAGGTAAAGGGATGGAAAAAAAATATTCCATGCAAATGGAAACCAAAGCAAGCAAGTGTAACCATTCTCAAACAAGATAAAGTAGACTTTAAATCACCAATGAGGAAAAAAAAGACAAATATTGTCATTATATAATGGTAAAGGGAACAATTCAACAATAAGACACAATAATCATAAATATAAATGTACTTACTATAGGAGGTTCCTGTTTCATAAAACAAATTCTGCTAGATCTAAGCAAAGAAATAAACAGCAGCATCTTAATTGCCGGGAATTTCAACACTCCACTGACAGAACTAGACAGATCATCGAAGCAGAAAATGAATAAAGAAACACTCTACTTAAATAGAACTCTAGAACAAATGGACTTAGCAGAAATTTACAGAACATTCTGCCCCCAAACCACTTACTATATATTATTATCATCAGCACATGGGACATGTTCCAAAATTGATCATACCTTAGGCCACAAAACAAGTCTTAGCAAATTCAAAAAAATCAAAACATACCAAATATCTTCTAAGGCCACAGTGGAATAAAACTAGAAATCAATTCCAAGAGAAACACCCAAATCTATAAAAAGTCATGGAAATTAAAAAACCTGCTCCTGAATGATACCTGGATCAATGAGGAAATTAAGATGGAAATCAAAAGATTGCTTGAAGTGAATGAAAAAGGCGATACAATCTTTCAAAATCTATGGGATATAGCAAAAGCAGTCCTAGGGGAAAAATTCATAGGCTTAAATGCCTACATCAAAAATATAGAAAGATCACAAATTAACAACCCAATATCACATCTCCAAGAGCTAGGAATAAAAAAGAACAAACCAAACCCAGAGCCAGAAAAAGAAAATAAATAACAAAGCTCAGAGCAAAACTAAATGAAATGGAAAACAAAAAAACAATAAAAAGGATCAATGAAAAAAAAGTAGGTTCTTTCAAAAGATAAATAAAAATATAGACTTCTAGCTAGATTAACCAGAAATAGAAGAGAAAGGACACAATTAAGCTCAATCAGAAATGAAAAAGGGACATTACAACTGGTACCACAGAAATACAAAATATCTTATGTAAATACTATGAAAAACTCTGTGCAAACCAACTAGAAAACATAGAGGAAATGGATAAATTCTTGGAAACACACAAATTTCTAACTCTAAATCAGGAAGAAATAGAAATCCTGAACAGACCAGTAATGAACAGCGAGATTAAAGCAGTAATAAAAAACCTCACAACAAAAAAAATCCCCAGGCCAGATGGATTCACAGCTGAATTCTACCAGACCTACATGGAAGAACTGGTACCTAATTTACAGAATCTATTCCATAACATTGAGAAAGAGAGCATCCTCCCTAACTCATTCTAATAAGCCCATATGACATTGATACCAAAGCCAGGAAAGTACACAACAAAAAAAGAAAACTACAGACCAATATCTCTTATGAACATAGATACAAAAATCATCAACAACATACAAGCAAACCAAATTCAACAGCATATCAAAAAGAGAATCCAACATGATCATGTGGATTTCATCCCAAAAATGCATGGATAGTTCAACCTACATAAATCAATAAATGTGATTCACCACACACACAGAAACAAAAACAAAGACCATATGATCATCTCAATTGATGCAGGAAAAGCATTCAGTTAAATCCAGCACCCTTTCATGATAAAAACCCTTGACAAAGTAGGCATAAAAGGGACATAACAAAATTATAAAAGCCATATAAAACAAACCCTCAGCCAACAACATACTGAATGGGGGCAAGTTGAAAGCATTCCCCCTAAGAACTATTAATAGAGCAAGACAAGGGTGCCCACTGTCACCATTTCAATACACAGAGTATTGGAAGTCCTACCCAGAGCAATCAGGCAAGAGAAGGAAATAAAGGGCATCCAAATCAGGAAAGAGGAGGTCAAACTATCCCTGTTAGCTGATGACATGAACTTGTATCTAAAAAACCCTAAAGACTCCACCAAAAGGCTCCAAGAACTAATAAATAAATCCAGCAAAGTCTCAGTATCAATGTACACAAATTAGTAACATTTCTATATACTAATAACAGTCAAGCTGAGAGTCAAGTCAAGAACTCAATACCATTTACAGTAGTTACAAGGAAAATAAAATACCTAGGAATACACTTAATCAAGGAGGTGAAAGATCTCTACAAGAAGAACTACCAAACACTGATGAAAGAATTTGCAGTTGACACGAACAAGTGACAAAACATCCCTTGCTCACGGATTGGTAGAATCAATATTGTTAAAATGTTTATACTACCCAAAGTGATTTACAGATTCAATGCAATCCCCATCAAAATACCAATGTCCTATTTCACAGATCTAGAAAAAATAATTCTAAACTTCATTTGGAACCAAAAATGAGCCCAAATAAACAAAGCAATTTAAGGCAAAAGAACAAATCTGGAGGGATCACATGACCTGACTTCAAATTATACTACAAGGCTATATTAACGAAAAGAGCGTGATACTGGTATAAAAGTAAAGACATGACCAATAGAATAGAACAGAATAGAGAACCCAGAAATAAAACCATCCACCTGCAACCATCTGATCTTTGACAAAGCAGATAACAACATACACTGGGGAAACAAACCCCTATTCAATAAATGGTGCTGGGAAAATTGGATAGACACACGCAGAAGAATGAAACAGTACTTCCATTTCTTGCCATATGTATAAATTAATTCATGATGGATAGAATACTTAAATGTAAAACATGAAACCATAAAAATTCTAGAAGGAAATGTAGGAAAAACACTTCTAAATATTGAACCAAGCAAAGAATTTATGACTAAGACCCCAAAGACAATTACAGCAACAACAAAAATGAATAAATGGGACTTGATTATATTTAAAAGCTTCTGCACAACAAAGGAAATAATCAACAGAGCAAATAGACGACCTACAGAATGGGAGAAAATATTCACAAACTGTACATTCAATAAAGGGCTAATATCCAGAATCTACAAAGAACTCATTCCAATCAGAAAAAAAATAAACTCATTAAAAAGTAGGCAAAAGACATGAACAGGAGTTTTTCAAAAGAGTATAGACAAATGGCCAATAAACATACAAAAAAATTCTCAACGTCGCTAATCATCTGGAAAATGCAAATTAAAAATACAATGAAACACCACCTTATCCCTGTCAGAATGGCCATTATTAAAAAGTCAAAAAACAATAGATGCTGGCATGGATGCAGAGAGAAACGAATGCTTATACACTCTTGGTGGGACTGCAAATAAGTACAACCTCTATGGAAATTAGTATAGAGATTCCTCCAAGAAACACATGTAGAACTACAATTCGACCCAGCAATCCCACTTCTGGGTATCTACCCAAGGGAAAAGAAGTCCTTTTATTAAAAAAGACACCCGCACTTGAATATTTATCACAGCACAATTCACAATTGCAAAGATATGGAACCAACCTAAATGCCCATCAAATCATGAGTGGATAAAGAAAATGTGAGATATATAGATGTGTGTGTATATATATATATTTTCACACACACACACCATGGAGTACTACTCAGCCATAAAAAAGAATGAAATGATGTCATTTGTAGCAAATTAGATGGAACTGGAGACCATTATCCTAAATGAAGTATCTCAGAAATGTAAGACCAAACACCATATCTTCTCAATAATAACTGAGAGCTAAACAATGGGTACACACGAGCACAAAGCAATATAAAGGACACAAAAATCCAAGAAAGGGGGAAGATGGGAGGGGGAGTAAGGGATAAAAACTTACCTATTGGGTACAATGAACACTATTCTGGTGACAGACACACCAAAAGCCCTGATTTATGCATTATACAATGTACCCATGTAAAAAAACACTTGTGTACTCCCTTAATATTTTAAAATAAAAAAATTTAAAAAATACTTTGACAGAACCACAAAAATTTCAATAGTAAAGTACAAATATTCCATGACTAAAAATTAATAGTAGTTACATGAAGAAAATCAGTAATTATTCATAAGGACTTAATACTATATAACAATTATTATTACATTAATTATTGTACTAGAACAACTATCAAACTGATATGGTAATAAGATTTAGTTACACAAAGAAGATGCTCTTTTTAATATTGTCTTGTAGCTTGGAAATCATCACTTAACCACAAGCATGTTTTAGAAGTACACAAGAAATAAATGAATCGAGCATCATTGGCAAATAAGCTATATATATACACACACACATGCATGCACACATTTGTGTATATATATGCAATATATTATATATGTTTAGGCAACATTTTATATATATTGTGTATATATATATATGGTAATATATATAATTTTGTTGAGAAAAGAAAACAATGCTCAAATTTCTCATTTCCAAATTAACAATATAAAATACCAGCAAAACACTCAGTTTGGTGGATCTGACTCTGATATATACCTTTGCAGAAAAATATAGATAGTTCAAACTTGTATATAGTTCCCACCAACTATAATTAGCATTTCAGAAGAAGAGTAAAAGAATATCTCTGGAATATTTCTATAAAATTTTCTTAATGTTCTCATGCCATTTGTTGGGAAACTCGTATGTTCTACTTTCTTGCAGAAAATCTGTATGTATTTATAGACATTATATAAATATAGAGAGTATAAGGAGAGATGTTTTGAATCTGTTATAGAAGTTAAATTCTTTCCTGTAAATAATTTTTTAAAATATAATCACCAGAGATGCATTTGA
Source organism: Daubentonia madagascariensis (assembly GCA_023783475.1). NCBI lineage: Eukaryota > Metazoa > Chordata > Mammalia > Primates > Daubentoniidae > Daubentonia > Daubentonia madagascariensis. Next base: position 12,021,766 of record JAKFHU010001684.1, on the reverse strand, counting down.
TCAAACACCCAGGGCAGATGACAAGCACATCCACTTGCTGTCCAAACCAAAACACTTTGAGAAATTGACTCATACTGATGCCTCTTGTTTAATATCATGCCTAGTAGCATGATATTAAATATCTAAGCTTAGTGGGAAAGAGGTTATGTCTATACTGAGGCAAGAGTTCTGGTCATCAGAGTTGATAAAAAGCAAAGCAATGTAGTGGAAAGACTAGAGGTGTAAAAACCCAAAGACCTAACACTACCAGTAACTCCCTCTTTGGCTTTGGCTCAGCCATTTAGGCCCCCTGGACCCTGTTTCCTTTACTGTTTAGTGACGATTTCATAATTGATCAATATTTTACTGACTGAGTTTTGACTAAAAGGAAAATCGTATCCCTGAAGATGTTAATGGCAGTACCATGGCAAATCAATTAGAAAATGCTGCTGGTCTGATGAGCATCATGGTCCTAAATATTGTGTGAAGTGACACATTAGATAAACCAGTTTAAATGGTTTAATTCCAAATATACAAAACTTGTTTCACTACAGAAAATGTTTGCTCAGTGTTTTGAGACTTCACAGAATTCAGTTTGGGAAATAATGTGCTAAACGATATGTAATTGTTTCCTCCAGACATAAAAGCATAGTCATTTCTCTAAAGAAGATGTACCAATGGCCAACAGGTATATGAAAAAGTGTTTGACATAACTAATCATCAGGGAAATGCAAATTAAAGCCACAATGAGGTTGTACTTCACACCTGTTGAGATAGCCATTATCAAAAACACAAAAGATAACAAGGGTTAGCAAAAATGTGGAGAAAAGAGAACACTTGTATACTGATGGTGGGAATGTAAATAGTAGGTACAGCCAACTTGGGAGAACAATATGGAGGCTCATAAAAAATTTAAAATAGAACCACCATAGGATTCAGAAATTCCATATCTGGGTATATATCCAAAGGAAATTAAATCAGTATGTCAAAGAGATATCTGCTGTCCCATGTTTACTGCAGCATTACTCACAATAGCTAAGATATGGAATCGAACTAAGCATCTATCAACAAATAGATGGTTAAAGGAAATGCCGTATATGTACAATAGAATACAATTCGGCCTTAAAAAAGAAGAAAATCCTGCCATGTGCGACATCTTGGATGAACTTGAAGGACATTATGTTAAGTGAAATAAGCTAGACACAAAAAGACAAATAATGCATGATCTCACTTACATGTAATCTAAAAAAGGCAAACTCATAGAAGTAGAGAGTAGAATGGTGGTTGCCAGGGTCTTGGGAGGATCGGGGGAATGGGGAGATGTTTGTCAAAGTGTACCAAGTTTGAGTTAGTATAAATAAATTCTGCAGATCTATTGTAGAGCATAGTAACTACAATTAATAATAACATATTTGTAAAGGAAAATAAAAAATCTAAGGACCCCCATCCAACTCCTTATGCCAAAAGTGAAGTCAAACCTGAAGGCAGAGTCATGCAACACCCCCTTCAAAATGAATAGCTGTTACTAACATTATGCATCAGCCCGATCCCCACAGAAAGGTAAAAAGCCTCAGGCATCTATGAAGGGCTGCCCGCACAGATCTTTCATAAGGAAGTTCTTTGCTGGCCTGCCATAAATAAGGACACGCAATTGTAGCTTTGGGTATACGGGCTAAGTCCTAAAACTAAAGGCTGCTTGATTCCACAGCAATAATGTTAATTACAAGACTATCCTCCCAGGTGCAGAATAGAGAAAGGACTAGATCCATCATTCTTCCACCTACCCAGGGACATCTGCATAACTGATTCTTCCTTTACTCCTTTTTTCTCTGCAAACATTTACCTTATCTTATGTAAAATGTAGATTTCCTCGGCCTCGCAAGAATGTAACTTTTGCCTCATTGCCCATCCCCTTCCGCCTTTTTCTTTCTGTATGCCATCCTCCTTGAAATACAGAGTTCCAAAATTCCTCTTCAGAAAAACAGTCACAGATGCATTTGTGGCTTCTTTGTCCCAGGCATATCTATTAAACTGTGGTTTAATAAACCCCCATTGATTGAGATCTTTGCTTCAGTCACTTATTTTGGGTTGTCATATTGTATACTTGAAAATTGCTAAGACAGTTGATCTTAAATGTTCCCACCACAAAAAAAAGTTAAAGTTAAGTATATGAGGTTATGGATATGTTGATTAGCTTGACTTAATCATTTCACAATGTGTGGGTGTGTGTATATATATCAAAACATCATGTGGTATGCCATAAATGTATATAATTTTTTCAATTATACCTTAATAAAACTGAAAAATAAGAATTAATTATATTTACCTAGAATATTTATTAATGCTCACAAAAATATAATAAAATATAGAAAATATAGGAAAAATCTCTTAGCAAAAATAAAAACAAAATTGTATTTAAAAAGTTTTGGATATTTGGAATGAAACCATTTAAATTGGTTTACCTAAATGAATCATGGAAACTGAGTAGAAAAATTATATCACCATTACTGTTTCATCCCAAACTTGACACAATTTTTCATGTCTAACCATACTCCAGCATGACATAGACTAGGATTTTCTTGCTCATAACACAAAATGAAAAAGAACAGTTTCCTCTCTGCAACTTTTTTCCAAAATGCATATATACTATCTGTTTGAATCTGTTGCTGGCAATTATTAGAACTACAGTGATTTTAATGATAGAAAGATTTTTTTCTATAAATGGTTCCAAAGCAGTGCTCACAGGTATACTGAATATGTAAAAATCCAACATTAATTATTTTTCTACCCTCTTGAAATATGCCTGAGCCCAGGAGATACTTCCATAAAAGGAACTTAAATTTATACCAACTTTAAAATAACCTGGATGTGGCAATGCATGACCAGACAGCTGCCTGCAGCCACAATCCTACATTCAGTTTATGTTTAATGAACTATTTTGGTTATATAAGGAGTATTGCTCAGCTTCCCCAGACCTGTGCTTTCTTGAATAGTTTCCAAGGTTTTGAGAGCTTAAGCAAAGAGATAGTATGAGGCAGAAAAATAAACGGTTCCTGATAATTGCCACCTGCGGCTCCAAATGAAGAGTATGGCAGACATCAGTAAGCTGACTCTACCTCTGCAGAACATGTGCTCACCCAGAGTCAGGGGCAAAACATACCGCCTATTCGGTGTACATGTTTTCCTTCTGTTTTTCTGCTCTGTTAAGTTTTTATTTAAATGCAGAAATCTGACTGGAACATCAAAGAATTGCTTTCCATGGAGTGGATATTCAATTATTATGACAATAGTCAGCAAAGAAAAATTAATTTCATGTGAAAAATGACAAAGCTCAAACAAAATATGACCTTGAGTACAGATGCATTCATGTTGGGGAAAGAAACTGTCCTTTTGTCTCAGTCACCTACAAATTAGCTTACTTACATAGGAAATGTGCTTACCTGCAAATTTATTTTAAATTTTCGATGTTTAAAAAACATTTGGGTACAATATTTTTCACACCTAACCTGAAATTTTTTTATTGAAATATACAAAACTTCAAAGATGGTATTAGACTCCTTGGTTATACTGGTTATTCCTCATGCCATTTAAAAGGGTTTTTAATTAGGAAACAGAAAATGTACCATCATAAGGAAGAGATGAACATACCTTTTTCCAGAAACAGAAAAAAGGAAAGTTGGTGCAAATGTAGAGAGGTCGGGGTGGGAGGAGAGAGGGCCAAATCATGTGAAGAATTGTTAGCAATATCCAGAGGTTTGTTTTTCATTCTACTGCCGTTAAGCCGCAGTAGATTTCATAAACAAAGGACCATGATATAGTATCAGGTGAAGAAACCACTTGATCTGCTATCTGAAAAGTGGATGTCAGAACAGGGTAGGGTGATGGTATCTTACACTAGTACAGAAGTACTAGAAATGAGAGAAGTAAAGATATTCAGATTATGTGTTTAGTGGTGTTGAAAGATTTGCTGATGGATTGGAGTTAAGGAGTGGAGAGTTAGTTCTGTCAATCAATTATGATTCCTTGGACCATTTCCTGTTAGATTCCAGGACAATATGGTGTTGAGGAGAAATTACTGGGTTGACAGACTGGAGGTAGTTATAATATTATTAGTTCTTCTAATGACACATTGTGAAGGCTCCCTACGTCTCTTATTCTTCTATTAAATGACCTCCATTTTCCCTTCCTACTTGAGCATGCTATGAATGTTACATACTTCAATCTGTTACTGCTCATTGCTTTGATGCAACCCCTTTCTCTGTCTTAATTGCATTATGCTACACTTTTTCCTATTGAATGTCAGTTCCATTCGTTTTTCATAACTTCTCTAATTTATCAAAGTCACCTAAATCCAATCTTATCCTCTCAAGGCGTTGGCCTTCCCTTTCTTCCCTTTTTGTTCTCCTGTGAACTTCTAATGAGGCAAATTTTATATTCTATCATTTGGATTCTGCATTCTTTCAGTATCTGCCTCCACTATACACTTGCTTTCCCCACAGCCCATTGATAATCTTGCTTTTAAAAAGGCCTTGCTTTCTTTTGGTGCTGTGAATTGGTTTTAACTTTTAAAACAAAAGATGAAGTTATACTTACTAATAGTACATAAAAATCAATATTCTCCATAATATACTGTATCCAAAATCCTGGATTCAGGATAGGATCAATTAAATCTAACTGCGGAAACTTGAGACATCATACAGTACTTTCTGCCCATTTGAACACATATTTCACATTGCGATAAATCTTTCAGATGTCAAAAGTAAATTTACAAGTATGTAATTCCAGGTTCTACAGGTAACCAGCATAGACGAGACAGCTCAAAAATCACATACATAACATACATTAAAGTCATTTATATAAAAAATATATATATAATCAAGATGTACCTATATCACTATATCACTTTTAATATTGGTTTGACTATACCCTCCTCTGCTTGCTTTTATTTAATGACCTTTTTTTTAAATAAAGGCAGAAGTGAAAGGAAAAAAAGAACATTAAAATATCTACTCTTTGCAGTGGTCTTAGTGTATTTATTCTCATTTCTCATCTCTTATACAAACATACACACATATATATATGTACATCCTGTATTAGGAACATAAGTTAATGTATAATGCTCTTCACCTGTGTTTAATGCATGACCTTTAAATAATAAGTATTTTAATCTTTCAAATTCTAATCTGCAGGGAAAGAAATGTCTCAGTACATGGGAAAAATAATTAAAAATAAGACTGACCTTTGCCTATAATTGCATATTGTATGTTTTTAATTAGAAAAAAATTAATATAAACTTATGAATACAGATAATCATTTAAAAATATCAGTGTGTTTTCAACATAATATGGTTTACTTTTCTGAATCAATGACTACTTTTTCTCTTTATTAATGCTAATATATATAGCTGTAAAAGTATGGCATTTTATAGCAGTGAGCAATTCTTTTACTTCTTGTTGTAGAATTAAATACAAAAAATTTAGCCTTGGATGCTAAAAGAACTCTACTAACCTACCTAAAAATAAACTTGCAGCATGGAGTAACAGTACAGGATCCAGTTTTTCTAATGCTTTTTATAGACATTATATGAAAGTTTACTTCCAACACTTCTCAATATTTCTTAGCTATTCTGTGTACTAAATAACATACATATAAAATAGTTTATATACTTGTGTGTTTGCTCTTAATGTATATTCTCTAAAATAGTAAATTTAAATTCTTCCAATGTTGGACTCAATTTTATTAATTTCTTTTAGCCAAATAGAATCACATAAATAAAATTAATATGACTAAAAAGAACAATTCCTCATCAGAAAAGTATTTTCAATATGACTAAAAATAATGTTTCTTTATATTTTTCCAACTTTGACTCAATAAGTTTACTTTCTTTACCTTGTGTTTCTATCTGCCATAAATAGAAACCTTAGAGCTTATCAATGGAATAAAACAGGGTAGCAATGGTGGATTATAACATAACTACAAAAAACCACAAAAGGAAATATAGTTCAACATTTTTGGCAATAAAAATTTAAGTTATTTTTATTAAATCTAAGATACATAATCAATCACTAATTTGGGGAATATATTCAAAATAACAACATGCCAGTTACACCACCCACAGTTCAGAGAGCACTTTGGGACAATCCTATGATTGAAATTTCCTTATATACATAATAATAAATGTCTCAAATTTGTGACAGGCTTGATAAATTATTTTGGCTATATAAAACCATGCCTGTCATTCTCAAAATACCAACAAGTGAAACATGTATTTTAATCAAGTGAAGACTTCATCATTAAAAGCCTTGAAAAAAATACTTGAAAAATGTATTTTTAAAAGCATTCAGGAAGAAGTCAATTGGTCCTAGAAAGTGTAATGGATGTCTTTATGAAAAGTCACTCATTTATAAAAAGGAATGTCATTAAAAGTTGAAAGTAGTGATCATATAAAAGAAACAATTATGGACGAAAATTATTTTGGGTAACATAATTATAAGTGTCCTTCTAGGCTCATCATCATTTGAGTCACTTATTTGAAAATAGAACTTTGTTACTCCACCAAATACTAAAGAAAAAGTATTAAAAAAGTTTTCATGGCATATAGTTCAAACTCTGATCACTTTTTAAAATTACAGTGCTGACATTTGTTGTACCTTCCTCAATAATGTTTTGTATGCTAATTAGAAAACTATCTACTGCATAATTTTAGGAAAGTATGAAGAATAACAGGAAGAGCAAAAAGTTGATGTAATGTTTTATATCTGCACTATCCAATGTGGTAGTTGCTACCAAAACTATTAAAATGTTTAAAAAATTAAAATTAAATTAAATTAAGAATTCAGTTCCTCAAGTACACCAACTTTTTAAACAATCAATAGCTACGTGTTGCTATAAGCTACGGTATTGGACGGTGCAGATATAAAGCACTTCCAACATTGCAGATTGTTCTGTTGGACAGGATCAAGTTGGACTTTCTACACACCTTTAATTTTTTAAGTAATAATATATTTGTTTCCATACTTTCCTGGGAATTTTTAGGCACAATATAGATGAATTTAAATAATATGTCTTCTTAAAGTGAAACAGTTGAAATCTAGTGAGTTTGGATGTAAAGCCTATCCACAAGGCCAAAAAATAAGAGACCAATGTTAATCCTAAAAATTAATGATTTAAAAATTATTTACAGCAAACTAATCATATATTAAAAAAGCATCACATATTTTCAAAATTTTGATAGTTTAATATCTACCCTCATATGACTTTACAATGAGTTTGATAATTTTATTTTAATAGAATATATCTTCTATATTATATTTTACTTTTGCCACTATTGATTTTGAAATTGACAATAATAAAGAGCAGGTATTATAATACAGGTCTCCTTTTGTAAAATCAGGAAGTCAATATCTTAGACTCTGAAGAGATTTTGTGTGTCAATTTTGATTAACAATAAAAATATGCTAATGTACAGCATTAGAATTCACACTATTACCAGATATTTCTCATTTTAAACAAATAATTCTTGAAATAAACTAAATAACTTTGAAACAAAGGTTTTCTGAACATGTATATTTACAAAGAAGGGGATCATACTTAATACAGCCAGCCATACTTAATACTGTCAGTTAGGAATTTGTTTGGTCACCATAGGAGAGAAGTAAAAAACTTAATCATATTTTGCACATTTTTATGATAAGTTAGGCTTTAAATGATATTTAGATTATTAAGATGTTACGAAGAATACTGAGGACCACACTATCAATTGATAACACTAATCCAGGTTTCTCATTAAGTCTGAAATATGGAATGCATTTGCTAAGAATTATTAACAAAGTCATCTAAGAGCAGAGAATGATGGCTTGTGTCTATAGTTCCAGCTACTCAGGAGCCTGAGGTGGGAGGATTGATTGAGCCCAGGAGTTTGAGTTCAGCCTGGGCAACACAGTGAGACACTGCCTCTTAAAAAAAATAAAAACAAAATTTTAAAAAGTCCTTTAAACAAAATTTTTCTGGAAGGGATATAGAACAGGAATCACAAACTTTTAACGATAAATGAATGCTTCTATGGACAGACATACTCACAATCTGATTGAGTATTTCTTCTCCCTTTGATCAAAACTATTGATTAAAAAGATGGCAGCTATCAATATTCCATATACAAGTAAGCCAAAGATTTTAGGGAGTACCATTTACATCAAGAAATTCCAGGAAATAGCCAATCATTGAGCAAATATATGAGCTCTGATATTTTGGGGTGAGAAAGAAAAATAATTTGCTTAAAAATGACCCTTTAAAAACATAAATAAAACATAGTCTACAGTCATATTTTTTACATAAGAATATTTGTAATGCAAAACATTACTTATAGGTCCTTCATCTAACATTTCAAATTGCAAAGATATAAATTCTAGTACTATTTAATATTTTATGTTAGTTAAATTTTCTTTTTACATTCAGGCCAGTGATTCTGGGGTTAAATATTAATGAATCATTTTTTTTCTTCTACAGATAAAACCTAATTAGTTTTGAGGTTAGATGTTTTATGCAAGTTGTAAGCAACTTTTTTTGGTTCATGTGTTAAACAATCTATAGTCCTTATTTTTTGAATGAAAAATATTTTCTTGGGTAAAAGAATATCTGATAAGAAACTTGAACATGCAAGATTGTGTCAAACCTTACTTACCTCTTAATTTGATTTAGACAATAAATGCCAATATAATCTCTATTGTGTACCCACATTTATTTATTATATCTTTTTTTAAAATTAAAAGAATAGTTTTATATTTAATTTATCTTACCAAGACCTAAATGTACTCTGATAACTGAAGAAAATCAGAACATAAACCACTCCAAACTCAAAACCACTCCAAAATGAAAAAACTTTACTGGTATTAACTTGGTCTTTTAAAACATTGTGTGTGTGTGTGTGTGTGTGTGTGTGTGTATGTGTGTGTGTTGGGGAGGGGTGCTATTTATATTTCTATACACAAGCAAATGATATCCACTATGTATAATTTATGTGAGGAATAGTTTAAAATATTCTAGCCAGCATTATTTAAGACTTTATTTGTTTACAGCTCTTTATGTTCACAGCAAAACTGAGAGTAAGATACAGAGATTTCACATATACCCTTTGCCTCAACATATGGATAGCCTCCCCCATTATCAACATCCCCCACCAGAGTGATAAATTTGTTAGAATTGATGAACCTACATTGACATTTCATTGGCGATCAAAGTCCATGGTTTACATTATGGTTCATTCTTGATGTTGTTTATTCTATGGGTTTGGACAAATGTATAGTAAGAACATGTAGCCACCATTAGTGTTTCGTACAAAGTATTTTAACTGCCCTAAAAATCCACTCTGCCCTATTTATTTTAGTTAGCAATTTAATGGGAAAAATGAGAGGTATAATAACAGACCCCTACATCCTCAACATTTCTTCCAATTTGCCTATTTGCAAAGGGATTCTATAAAATTCCGCATGATTGGAGTACTTTTAAAATTCAAATTATTGACAAAATACAATAAAGCCAATATACCTAGCAGGACCGCTTTGGATCAGGTTTTTGAGATAAAAACCTCAACTGATTCAACCTGAGGGTAGAATCTATACTTAAGACAGCTGCAGATATGGAATGCAGAAATGGTATGATGTACTCATATCTGTAGAAATAAGATGATCTACTTTCTATCCTTATCCAATAGTACTCCCTAGAAAATATTTCTTTGGGGAAATTTTTTTACAGAATATAATAATAAAGATAATTTATTTATTCAGTAATCTTGACTTTGAATAGAACTCCCAGATAATACTGGACTTTTCTCTAGCCAGGTGCCTCAATATCCAGAAGAAAACAAATCTAAGTCCTCCCTTGATTTGAGGATTTGAGAGCAACAGTGGAATTAAGAGTAAATGCATGTTTCTATTATGTACAAGAGGACAAAAACTGGTCCACCTCTCTCCAGAACAAATACTTCCATCCTTTATACACTAATGAAAATATTCTCTACTATATGCCTCACCTCCAAAGAGAGTATCAGTTAAGAGTGACAACACGTACAAACAAAAGAAAATCCCAGATAAACTGAAAAATAGGTTTCTATATCTTAGGTAGATAAAAAGTTTCTAATATTGCTGTCTAATATTTCTTAACTACAGTATTTGTTTGAAACCTGATCAAAATACATATTTTGTCTAAAAGAGCTAGTTAGACAGTAGTTAGTTATCAAGATAACTATACTCATTTTAGGATGTTTTAAAAACAGTTTTCTCTAAGAGATTTTTCCTACTAAAACCATAAAATTTTCTTGCAAATTTGTGTCAATACACAAATGTAGCCAAAGAAATCAATAAGAAAGATTAGGAATTTGAATGAAAATAAAGTAACCTGACTTCTTTAATAAACAAAAAGTCATTTATTCACCTTCTCCTTATAAAGGGATTTTAGTAAGCACTTATGCAGTGACTTTGCATTGGCAAGATAACAAGTAAAAAATTGTGTACGAAAAAAGACATGCTATTAATTCCCATACATGAATGATAATTTAGCAGGATGTAAAGATCACAGAAAACGCTGACAAACTGGAAATCTTTATGTTTGATTGTTTTCTTTCAAGTAATTTCCTGCTTACCAGAAGGTTAAAAAATAGAACTCCTTTGCTTTAAAATATGATTGAAAAAAATTTCAAATATGTATTAGTTTGTTTTTTCCTTGAATCTCAAAGCAGTACTGGTGAGTTGTGAACTCTAGACTTGGACAGATATGAGTTCAAATTGAGGCTTCACCCTTTACTTAATATCTGAACTTATGTAGTATACTTTTATTTCTTACTCAGTGAAAGTCTAAAATAAATTCTCCCAGACACCCAGGACTGGATAGCAAGGAGGAGTTGGGGCATGAGTTGGTAGACGAGGGATGGGGGAATAAAAGTTCTGCCATCTTCCATTTGTAGTTACCAATGTTGTGTGAATACTGCTTTTCAGTCATGTGAAAGAAGAAAAGAACATGCAAGATCAAGTGTGAAAGTCACCTATGTTAATCACATATCACTTCAGCTCATTATTTCATTGGCTAAAACAATTGCATGAGCACAGCTGACTGTAAGGAAGGCTGAAATTATATTTGCCTATGTGGGTAGGAGGAAGAGAAAATGGATTTCTTGAAGTCTTTGCTGTAAAGTGATATAATGTTACTTATCACATAGAGCTATATTGTAGGTTAAATGACATAATACTGTAAGGTTCAGTATTCATTATGTAGGGGTTAAAAAATATTTGGTATTATTATCAATGTCAGTATTACCATTCTGAACTTTATTTCTCATTGTAGAGCTTTTAAGTTGTGAAAGAGACTGCAAATTGGTTAAATATTGACTCTTTCCCAGAGAGAGCCTGAAAATTCTTCTCTGGTACATTTCTCTTATTTTGATGTAATGAAAAGAGAATGAGTTTTAGAGTTATACTAACTAGATATTAAACCTCTAGTTTTGCATTTAATACCTCGGTAACTACAACTAAATGAATGATTATTGAATATCTACAAAAAGTTGACATTTTACTGTGTTTTAAGAACACAAAGTAAATTAGAATTTAGTGAAATAAACATTAAATAATGGCAATATTTTTAAAATAAGTCCAATTATATTAATAAATTTAGAGAGTGAATATGAGGAACATCAGGTAAAAAGGTTACTGGGCTAGCCCAGGCAAGAAATGATGGGACTTAAAGCGGTGGTAAAAAAAAAAAAAAAAAAAAGAAGGAGGAGGAGGAGGAGGAGGAGGAGAAGGAACACATTTGAAGAACATTTTAGATGGGGATTAACGGTACTGGGTTAATAAGTGAAAGCTCGGTAAATACAGCAGAATAAACCAAAGGTGCTTTCAGGATTACCACCTGGTGGAGATTTATTACCTGGGTAGAGAACACACGAAACAAAGTAGGCTTAGTAGAGAGGATAGCAATTTCAGTTAGGTAAGCTTGTTTCCAGTATGAATTACATTTAAAATGCCTTGTTGGCAATTAAAAATTATCTGGAAAACAGAAGCAATTCATGGTTAGAGATATAGATTTCAGAATAAGGAACAGCAATGTAAAATACTGGGTGAAAGCCAATCAGAAGAAGCAAGGAAAGGAACTGTAAAAAGCGACTAGGCAGAGCTTCCCAGAAGTAAGAAGAGAATTAAGAGAGAGCAGTGATGACAGAGATTCAAAGAATAAAAGCAACAAAAAGGAAAATAAATCATTAACAAAAATGCCAGGTACTATTTTTATTTTTATTTTTGTCAGGTATTTCAGAAATGTCATTTTGCACAAGGACCAAATCAACTAGACATCTAGATTGCAGTTGGTTGAGAAATGAAAGCAATCAGATAAAATGGAGACAGACTGTAAGTACAGACAAATCATTCAATAACTTTTTTGGTAAAGAGAAAGATGTATGGCAGTAACTTAACAAAAAAGGTCAGAGATTTTAAGTTTTTAAGATAGAGGATACCTCTATCTTAGAAAGTTGAGATGAAGTCAATGGGAAAGAGAGATTTATGCTACTACAAGGGAAAGAGGCAGTGTGAAAATCATAAGCTTGAAAAGGAATTAAGGTGTTGAAGAGGGTGATATCAGCAAGAGGCTGACTAGAATCACCAAGGGCTCGCCCACCCCAACAAGAGAGCCAAAGCAATTAATAACAAAGAATATTTGGATGAAAATAACTAAAAGAGCACACCAGAGTACATTGAAGGAGTAGCAGAATCCCTATGGAGCACAAAAATCTGAGATGGCCACATAAGGAATGAAATAAAACACCTCAGTTTGCCACCCTGTGTCCCAGTTGGGATGAGCTCAGAACCAGGAGACACTTCTCCCTCTTGGGAAAAGGTAAGGAAGAAGACCACAGCAGCCCAATCTCTGCCTTAGACACCTACAACTCTCGCCTCTGGAAACTCCTGTAATTCTCACAGGTGCTAAGCCCAGCGGAGGGAGCTTCCTGGAGTTCACACAGCTGTGCTACCCCCAGAGGGGGAGGAGATGCTCTGCTCTGCCCCCTATGGCCCACAAAACTACTGTTCTATACCTTCTTGGAACCAGGACCACTGCTGGAGTGTGTCCTGGTCTCGGCGTGAGTAGCCACAGCACTCTCCCATCCCTGAGGCTTTGCTGATGCTGAAACACATCTTCCTGGTGGCCTGCCATTCCCAAGCTGAGCTGCTGCATACTCTACTTTGTGGGGCCAAGCCGCTGCAGAGCTGCTCCATTTACCTCTACCAGTAACTTCTGCATCCTGCCTCTCAGGGCCTAAAATGAAGTGGTGCCACCCTGCCTCCCTAGGAAGTGGTACCACGGCCACCCGGAGCAGTTACACTTCCCAGTTCCTGAGCTGAAGCAGTGCTCCACATCCCAGAGAAATAATACCTTGGCCTTCCAGAGCAGTAATGTCCCCCATGTCTGAGCTGAAGCTACATATAACCTCCCAGGGAATTGGTGCCCTGGCTGGGCTGAGCAGCTGCTCATCTCAGGGCTAAGCTATGTGGTACTTTGTGTCCCAGGGAAACAGAGGGTTCACTGAGCTGAGACACCTGACCCTATAGGCTAAACAACTGTAGTACCTGGATTGCCTAGAATAAGACTAGCCCACCTAGAGTCTGAGCTGCTAAGATACCTCCCTTCCTGAGAAACAGAATCATCAATGTGCTTCTCACTGCCCCTCAGGCATCCCAAGCAACAGCTGTACTCCAACCTTCCAGGATTTTTGCTGCCACTATACCTGGCCTCACAGTCTCTGGGATACTGCTGTGTCCCACCATCCAAGGGTCCAGAGTCACCACAATGTGGTTACTCATTCCTTGGGGCCTAAATTGCCACTATGCCCAATTGGCTCTGGTGCTCAAACTGCAGCTGCACCCTAATGTTCAGACCCTAACCTTTAGCATACCACTTCTTCCCCATAGTGTAGCCAGTGCCCTGTGCTTTCCCCAATGGTCAGAGCAACAGCTGCAACCCAACCCCCTTAGCCTGAGATGCTGGGTGTATCCCAGTGTCATAGACCTTGGCTTTGAGGGGAATCTTTACCCAAGCCTGCCTTAAAGAGTAAACCTGCACCCCAAGACCAAGGTGCCACAATAAATTTACAAGACACAGAGTCCAGGACCCTAGCTCCAGAGCTGCTTTGAGCACCTGTGCCCTGAAACCTAGTACTGCTGCAGCTTCTTGTAGACTGTATCAGACCTGACAGCAAAATAAATCCCCTCAACTAAGACCTCACATTGTGAGAAAAATGAGGACAGCGGGATGCCAAAAGCCCTTACCACCAAGGACCATAATAACCTATGTTGTTACCACTGTAGCCACAAACTCCTACAGTCTAAGCCACTAAAGCACCCACAGTCATCACTGATGTGAATTGCAGCTGAAGAAGCTGCAGGAGTCTATACCACTGGATCAACTCAGAACAAGAGCCACTATACCCTTCCTAACTGGCACCCTAAGACCCATTTGTAGGTGAAAGTTTTTCCCTAAGAAAGCCATTTGGTAAAGTTTGGAAGAGGTGATTGTTCCATCAGATGTGAAGACATTAACACAGGGACATGAGAAATATGAAAAAGTAAAAAAAAAGAAAAAAGAAAAAAAAAGACACTACCAAAAGAGCATGATAATTCTCCAGTAACTGACCCCAAAGAAAAAGAAATTTATAAATTTCCAGAAAAGGAATTCAAAAAGATCTTGTTTTGTAATATTTATAACTATCACTCCAAGAGGAGACACAGCAATATCTGCCACAATGTGGTTCTGTGAAATGCTATCACCTGCTTCTCAGATCATGGCTGTTTTATACTAGTGTGCTTGAACCATTCACATTACTTCTTAACTGTCATACAAAGTCTAATGTTCTGTGCCAGGGAGGTGGGAGTAAAACCTAATGAGAGTCTGGCTAATGGGTAAGTGAAGAAGCAGAGCAAAAATTAACAGACTTAAATAGCCTTTTATAATTGTTCTGCAGTTTTTGTTTTGTTTTATTTTTAGGTAGACTTTCAATTCCAAGGAATGATGGTGAACTACTAGAGATTCTAGCAGGTGATAAGCTTATATAAAAGACTGCCATTTCAGATCCTCATCTGTTCAAATAAGTCTCTAGAAAAGATGCCCCTTCATCACCTACAATATCAGCTGAATGCCACTTTTCTTAGCCTTTTAAACATAAGGGCAAATGAGAGATTTGGGGGCTAAAAATCATTGGTAAGGACATCCCTGGTAATTATAAAGGTTTTTGATATAAAAAAAGGTAAAATATTGGATTAATCAAAAGTTACATAGTGATAATAGACCATAGGGAAAAGGAAAGAGATTCAGAAACTGAAGACTTGTCTAATTTCCCTATCTTCTCCCCTATGGCATCCTAAACCTTAGACTTCTCAGTGTACTCAAAGGAGGCATTGCTAAATGTCTTCCTTTGACCACATCAAGCCATCATCCTCCATTGCTCCTGGGAACTCAAGAGGAATGTTTCTCTGCCACCAACTTTCCATCTGGCTCAGTATAGGGTCACTTTGCCATTATGCATATGGACATAAAAGCAATTCTGACTGTCCAGGAGCTAATCTGACCTTTCTATTGTGAGGAGGACCACATAAAAAGGCAATTTTAATGTATTAATCATAGATTATTATACACTATAAGCTTAAAGGCAAGTAGTTTATTACAATATATCTTTATTAAAACAAAATGATGTATAGTGTTCACAAACTGTGAAAATAGTGTAAGAACTGTACTTTGTGAGCTCTGGTTATTTTTCTCTCGTACCATAGAAAAATTCATAAAAGTTATCAAAGAGCTAATGTGCAAGGATATTGCCTTATTTGTCTGTAAAAATGGAGCTCAGTAACAAAACTGCTTCTTGGAGCTTTGGAATATTTTATCTTGTATTCTTGTTTGAATTATTCCTCTGTTTAAGATATATACATGGAATTGAGGAGTTTATGTAAGAGTTCTATCCTTTTGCCTGTAGGTCAGTTGTAATAAATCTATGACATAATGATAACTTTGTAATTTGATTTTCTTTTTTTTTCTTTTTTTTTATTTCAGAATATTATGGGGGTACAACACTTTGGCTATATATATTGCCCATGCACTGCCCATGTCAGAGCTACAATCATGGTCATCCCCCAAACTCTGCTCCCCATATCCATTCAGTGAGAGTATTTCCATCCCCTCCACCCCCCTCCTGCCTGCCCACCCCCTGATGAATATTATTGCCCTGTGTGATGTACGTGTTGATCAGTTAGTATGTAATTTGATTTTCTGAAGTCAGACTATAAGAGGAGAAAAATCACATAAATTACATTAAATTATCTGTGCATTTCAAAAAAATCTTAAGGAAACTTAATAAGATACAAGAGTATACAGATAGATAATTCAATAAAATTAGAGAAACAATTCATGGTCTGAATGATAAATTTAACAAAGAGATAAATATCATAAAAAAGAACCAAACAGAAATCTTGGAGCAGAAGAATTCAATGAGTGAAATATAAAAAAAAAAAATAGAAAGATTCAACAGCAGACTAGATAGAGCAGAAGAAAGAATCTCTGAACTTGAAGACAGATTTTTATTTAAAAAAAAAGAAACTTGTCCAGTCAGAGGACCAAGAAAAGAAAGAATTGAAAAAGAATGAAGACAGCCCATGCAACTTATGGAACATCATTAAGCAAACAAATGTTCATAATATGGGAGTTAAAGAAGGAGAAGAGACATAGATAGGGACAGAAATCTTACTGAATGAAATATTGCTGAAAACTTTCCAAGTCTTGGAAGAGATATGGACATCCAGATGGATGAAGGTCAAAGATCTCCAAATAGATTCAACCCAAAGAGGTCCTTCTCAAGGCATGTTATAATTAAACTGTTAAAAGACAAAGACAAAGAGAGAAATTTAAAAGCAGCAAGAGAAAATGTCAAGTAACATATAAGGGAATCTCTATTATACTATTTATTAATTTCTTAGCAGAAATTTTGCAAGCCAGGAGAGAATGTGATGATATATTAAAAGTGCTGAAAGAAAAAAAAACTGCCAACCAAGAATACTATACTTAGCAAATGTGTCCTTCAGAAATAAAGACGAAATAGTCTTTCACAGACAAGCAAAAGTTGAGGAAACTCATCACCCCTAAACCTACCTTATAAGAAATGCCTAAGGAAATTCTTCAAGTGAAAACAAAAGAATATGCATTACAAACATGAAAATATGTGAAAGTACTAAATCCTCTGTTAAAGGTTAATACATAGTCAAACCCAAACTACTGCAATACTGTTACAGTGCTATGTAAATTTTATATACACACACATACACATATATATGGTATATATATAATTTATAGTAGGAAGATTAAAAGTCAAAACAGTCCAAAATAATGATAGCTACAATGAGTTGTTAAGAAATCCATAATTTTAAAAGATGTAAGTTTTGAAATATTGAAAGTAAATTGTGGGAGAAAGGAAAATATCTAGTTTTTGTATGTAAACAAATTTAAGCTGTTATCATGTCAAATAGTCTAGTATAACTATAAGATGTTTTATGTAAGCCTCATGGTAAGCAAAAAGCAAAATTCTATAGTATTAATAGATATACAGACAATAAAAAGAAAATAATTAAAACTACACTTCAGAAATCACCAAAGTACAAAGATTAAAAACAAGAGAGGAAGAAAGGAACAAAGGATCTACAAAACAAAAGACATTGTTTAATTAACAAAAATGTCAGTGCAGCAGTAAGTCCTCACCTATTAATAATTACTTGGAATGTAATTTCCAATCAAAAGACATAGAGTAGATTAGTGGATTAATAAACAAGACACAAATATATGCTCCCTATAAAAGACCCATGTTAGCCTTAAGGGCACACATAGGCTAACTGTGAAGGGATGGAAGAAGATATGTCATTTAAATGGTAACTAAAACAGAGCAGAGGTGCCTGTTCTTATATTAGATAAAATAGACTTTAAGTCAAAAACTGTCAAAGAGATAAAGAAAGTCTTTAATGATAAAGGGCTCAACTCAACAAGAGGATATAATTATAAATATATATTCACCCAAAATTGGAGCACCTAAATATATAAAGCAAATATTGATGGACATAAAGAGAGAAACAGTTATCAATATAAAAATAGTAGAGGACTTTAATTGCCCACTTTCAATGACTGACAGATCAACCAGACAGAAAATTAACAATAAAATACTGGAATTGAACTGCACATTAGACAAGATGGACCTACTAGATATAAGCAGAACTTTCCATCAACAGCAGCAGAATATACATTCTTCTCCAGTGCACATGGAACATTCTCCATGATAGACCATATGGTAGGTCATAAAACAAGTCTTAACAAATTTAAGAAGATAAAAATCATATCAAGTATTGTTTCTAACTATGATAGTATGACACTAGAAATCAATAACAGGAGTAATTTTGGAAAATTTACAAATATGTGGAAATTGAACAACATGCTTCTGAACAATAAATATGTTGAAGAAGAAATCAAAGGGAAACTTAAAAATATCTTGAGACAAATGACAATGGAAACACACTATCCCAAAACCTATAGGGTGCAGTAAAAGCAGTTCTAAGAGGGAAGTTTAAAGCATTAAATGCCTACATTTAAAAAAAATCTCATTCCTTCAGAGTACAGGAGGGAAAAAAAAGAAGGGAAAAAAAATCTGAAATAAATATCCTAATATTATACTTCAAGGAGCTACAAAAAGGAGAACAAACTAAACCCAAAGTTAACAGAAGGAAAGAAACAATAAAGATCAAAACAGAAATATATCAAATAGAGAATAGAATAACCACAGGAAAAAAATCAATAAAACTGAGTTGGTTTTTGAAAAATAAACAAAACTGATGAAACTTTAACCAGATAAACTAAGATAAAAAAGAATACTCAAACATACAAAATTAGAAATGAAAGTGGAGACATTACAGCAGACACCTCAGAGGTAGAAAAAGGATCCTAAGGGACCATTATGAATAATTACATGCCGAAAAATTTGATAACTTAGAGGAAATTAATAAATTCCTAGAAAAATATAACATATCTAGGTTGAATGAAAAAGAAATAGAAAGCCCAAACAGACCAATAACAGACAAAGAGATTGGAGTAGTATTTAAAAAACTCTCAACAAAGAAAAGCCCAGGACAGCTGAATTCTACCAAATTGTCAAAGAATTAATACCAATAATTTTTAAACTCTTCCAAAAAACAGAGCTGGAGGAAATACTTCCTAACACATTTTACAAAACCAGTATCACCTTTATACCTAATTGAGACAAAGACACCACAAGACAAGAAAACTATAAATATTGTAAATATAAATATTGATGCAAGAATTCTCCATTAGCAAATTGAACTTGACAACACATCAGAAAGATTATATATCATGATCAAGTGGGATTTATCCCTGGCATGCAAGGTTAGTTCAACATATGCAAATTAGTTAATGTGATAAATCACATTAACAGACTGAAAGACAAAAACCATAGTAACATCAATTGCCACAGAAAATGCATTTGACAAAGTTCAGCATCTTTTCTTGATAAAAGCTCTTACAGTGTAGATATAGAAAGAAAGCTCCTCAAAATAATAAAAATCATTTATAAAAAATAATCATAGATAACATCATAATCAAAGGAGAAAAATTGGAAGATTTTCCCCTAACATGTGGCACAAGGCAAGGATTTCATTTTCACCACTTCCATTCAACATAGTACTGGAAGTACTATCAGGAGCAATTAGACAGGAAAAAGAAATAAAATGTATCCAAATCAAAATGGAAGAAGTAAAATTACCTCTATTAGCAGATAATATGATCCCATATGTAAAAAGTCTCAAAAACTCCACCAAAAAACTGTTATATCTAATCAATGAATTTAGTGAAATTGCAGAATATAAAATCAACATACAAAAATCTGTGGCATTTCTATATACAAATAATCTAGTCAAAAAAGAAATTCAGAAAATAATCCCATTTATAATACCATCAAAGATGAAATACTTTGAAGTAAATTTAACCAAGTAGGTTAAATTTATAAACTATAAATTTAAAACTATAAAACATTGATTGGAAGAATTAATATTATTAAAATGCCCATACTACCTAAAGCAATGTACAGATTCAGTGCAATCCCTAGCAAATCCCTGATGGTATTCTTCACAGGAATAGAAAACAAAATTCTAAAATTTGTGTGGAATCACAAAATACCCCAGATAGCCAAAGTCCTTCTGAGGCAAAAAAAAGTTGGAGGCATCATACATCCTAATTTTAAATCACAAAGCTATAGTAGTCAAAACAGTATGGTACTGGCATAAAAACAGACAGATACAGTAGTACAACAGAATAGAGAGCCCAGATATCAATACAAACATATATGACCACTAATATTCAACAAGGGCTACAAAAAGATGCAATGAGGAAAGGATAGTCTCTTTAGTAAGTGATGCTGGAAAAACTGGATTTCCACATGCAAAATAATACATTTGGACCCTTATCTTGCATCATAAACAAAACTCAACTCAAAATGGATAAAAGACCTAAACATAAGACTTGAAACCATAAAACTCCTAGCAAAAACACAGGGGAAAACTTCCTTGACATTGACCTTGACAACCATTTCTTGGATATCACATCAAAAGCTCAGGCTACAAAAGCAAAAATAAATAAATGAACAAAAAATAAATAAATAAATAAATTTATACCTAATTACACCTATTATAAAAATTTTATTATAAAAACTTTATTATAAAATTTATATATATAAAAATTATAAAATTTTATTATAAAAAATTTATTAAAAATAAATAAAAGTAAATCAAACTAAAAAGTTTCTGCTCATCGAAGAAACAAACAACAAAATGAAAAGGTAATCTACAGACTGGGAAAAAATATTTCAAGCTATATATCAGATAAGGGATTAATATCAAGATTATAAAGAACTCAAACAACTCAATAGCAAGAAAACATATAACACAATTTTAAAAATTGGCAAAAGACTTGAATAGACATTTCTCCAAAGATGGCATCAAAATGGCCAACAGTTACATGAAAAGGTGCTCAACATAACTAATCATCAGAAAAATGCAAATCAAAACCATGATGAAATACCAACTCACATATGATAGGATAACTAATATCAAAAAGACAAGAGCTAGCACGTGTTAGAGAGGGTGTGGAGACAAGGGAATCTTTCTAAACTTTTGGTGGGAATGTAGATTGGTGCAATGTGCAACCATTATGGAAAACAGTGTGGAGATTTCTAAAGAAATGAAAAATAGAAATATCATATGACCCAGCAATCCCTCTTCTGGGTATATACCCAAAGGGAATGAAATCTCTATATTGTAAAAATATCTTCACTCCCACATTTATTACAACACTAGTCACAATTGCCAAGTTATGAAAGTAACCTAGGTGTTTATCAATAGACAAATGGATAAAGAAATTGTGGTGTGTATATATATATGTACAATAGAATATTATTCAGCCTTTAAAAAGGAAGAGGTAATGTCATTTGCCACAACATGGATAAACCCAGAGAACATTATGCTAAGTGAAATGTCAGAAATAGAAAGAAAAATATTGCATTATATTACTTATATGTGTAATCTAAAAAAAAAATTAAATGGTCAAACATATATGGAAAGAGAATAAAACAGTGGTTACCAGGGTCAGGGTGAAGGACAGGAAATGGGGAGATGAAGGACAAAGGCTATAAAGTAGCAAATATTTAGGCTGAACAAGCCAAAAAATTTAATGTATAAGATGGGAGAGGAGAATGTGTAACAACGTGAGATGACAAATATGTTCATTTGTTCCACTACAGTAATGATTTTACTGTGTATATCTTATAAAATCATGTTGTACACCATAAACATACGCAATAAAATTTATTTTTAAAAATAGATATTAAAGTGCCCAAGAAAGAAAACAAATAAAGGAAAGGAATTGAAATACTGCTTCTACTAAGACAAGGTAAAGTCAGGTACATTCCACGGAAGATGAAAAGGGAAGATGTGGAAGGCATGGCTCTGTTTCTCAGTGAAAAATGAACAAGGTTATGTGTGGCAGGTAAAGAGAGTGAGTTTCAAGGTGCAGATTTTATTTATTCATTTATTCAAAAAAATGTTCTTTGAACACTGACTAAATTCCACTAAACACTAAGATAGTGCTGGAAACATAAAATTGAATTCAACATGTTTCCTAAGCTCAAAGTGCTCACATTTCCACAGGGAAAATATATAAAGAAAGCAATGATTAGGGAGCAGGGTGATAAGTGATGTCACAGAGGTAGGAACAGGATGCTTCTTAACTGAGAAGAAGCCCTAACATAATACATGGGAGAAGAGAAGCAACAAAGTCTTCCTGAAGGAAAAAAAGCTAAAAGTGAATCTTCAGGCTGAGCAGTCTTCAAGTAGGTAGTTAAGGAATTGGGAAAGTTGTTCTTGGTAGAGAAAGAAGCATGACTGAAGACAGAATTAGGAAACAGCATCATGAATTCAGAAACTGGAATTTGTTTATATGGCTGCAGCTTAGGCCTTGAGTGAGGAATTTATAGATAAAATTTGAAGTGCTCAGGAGTCAAATTCCAAAGTACATTTTGTGCTAAGCAAAATAATTTAAATTGTATTTTCAAATAAGTCTGGGTGAATAATTTTAACATTTAAAATGTGAAGAAAGTGGAATCATAATGTTTGCATTTGAGAAAGAACACTCATGTCTACGGCCATACCACCCTGAAGGCACCTGATCTCATCTGATCTCAGAAGCTAAGCAGGGTCAGGCCTGTTTAGTACTTGGATGGGAGAAAAAACACTCTGATTCAAAGAGGAAGACGGCCTACTGGAGGCAGCGAGACTAATGCAGGCACTATTGCCTAAAGTGACCTAAGGAAATCCAGATGGAAAATAGATGGAAAACATTATCGCTATTTAGGACTTGGAGCTTGGGTGATCAGGCTTGGAAAGAGAAAGAAGTTTCCTAGTATGAATCTGGGTTTTTGGTGGATGGTGGTGCCAATAACAAGTTAGGGACTAGAGAAGACTGGAATGAGGAGGAAGATGGCTTAGTTGTGGGCTCTTGTTACTGCATCAAATTTATCAAGTCTTTATGAACACATAGTCTTTTCTAGGAGTAATACTAAATAAATGCTGATATACTGAGCTTGAATTACATATGGAATTCAAGTGGAGATGTTTAGTAAGTGTATCAGTTGGAGTTCAACCAGAGAAGCAAAACCAGTAGGAGATATAGATATATATTTGCATGTGTGTCTGTGTATACATGCACGTATGTGTGTGTGTGCATATATATATACACACATATATATGCCTCATATATATGGCCTCATCTTCTCTTGATTACATGTGCACATATTGTATTTTGAAATAAGATCACAGTTATAGGTCCTGGGGTTAGGACTTGAATATATCTTTTTGGTAGATAAAATTCAACCTGCTACAACAATAAATATTTAGCAAAGAATTTTTTTTTTTTTTTTTGCTATCCGAAATCATTTCAAGTTCTGAAATAACTGAACTAATATTTCTTTCTGCTCAATATGTTTCTCTACCTATAAAATGGGTACTATACTAGTTTCTACTTCCCCATGTTGTTGAAAAGATTAAGTTTGTTAATAGATGTCCAGTATTTAGAACAGCTCCTAGTATAAGCACTTTGTAGGGCTGTGGTGCGCATCCTTGAGACACCTGTTAGCACCTCCCACAACAGTGATCTTGCCAAGATTCACCCTGAAGAAATGAAAAGATTAGCTAAATCTTATTGTCCAGACAGTGTTGGAAGAAGCTAGCCTATTAGTGAAACAAAACTAATTAAAGTATTTTTATCATGTTTCCACTATTGTTTCTGCAACTTACTCTGTAATTGGACAATTTACTCTATTAGACAAAGACCTTGGGCATTGTGGTTGGTTCTAGCAGCCCATTCTAAGTCAATTTTTTAACACAGACAGATGAACTCTCTTAATTGGTATGCCTGGGGAGAAATATAAACATGTCAAATGAATAACCATCAGGTAATACACAGTGTTGAATGACATTCACTTTCTCTTCTGCCAACTGCCTTTAAGGCAAACTCAGTAACAGAGCAGGACAAGTTTTCCTTGTCTATACAGAGGTAAGATTAGCTCATTTAAGAGATATAGTAGGAGAGGAAGGTGGCCTCAAGTGAACATTATAGCCCAGCAAGCACCAATTCTCAGCATGTAAGCAAGATTAATAGACAAGCCCTGGCTGTAGAAAATAATAGATGTGCTATGAGATTTTATTTTTCTTTCCATATGCCAGTTAAAAGTCCCTTCCCTCATTTTTAAGTATCACAGAAACAAGTGTATGGAGTCTCTCCCTAGCTATCTGCCCAATTAAATGGTGGTGCTATTTTGGGAAGGACTTAAGTTGGAAAATTCTATTAGAGCATCACTGCAACCTGCATTGTGTGTGCTGGTTTTGTTTTTTTTCCCCCCCAAACTACAGATGCATGAAAAAAAAAAAAAGATTCTCTACTAAGTTGTGATCCCATAGATCTATCTAAACAAACAATGAATCTCAATATTTTGAGTAATCCCTTTTCTACAATACTTTCACCAAGTAGAAAGAATTAAGTAAGGAGCTGTAATAAACCCATTGAATCCTAGTCCTGTGTAATTTGGGGTTAGTTTGGCATGTTGCCCTACAATCCATCGACAGCAGCCACATATTTGAATCCTTCATTTTCACATTCTGTCTAGGAAGGAAATGAGAGAAAATGAGGATTCCAGAATTAGTACCAATATTTTAACTAGTAAAAGAAAAAACTGATATTTTTGTCTCTCTCTTGCTCTAATGATACACACACACACACACGTAAAAATAATAAAATCATTTTCTAATTTTTTTGTCCTAGTTTTCATGATAGCATTTTCATCAAAGAGATTTATATCGGTGCTCCTCACACCTGTTAGGTCATTAGCGTCACCTGGGGTGATTTTAAGGAAAAGCGATGCCTAAACTGGACCTAGACCAATTAAACAAGAACATAGTGGGGTGGGGGATAGGGCTGCTACATAGGTATTTTTTTAAAAACCTTCCTAAATTATTTTAACATGTAGGATTGTGAAACACTGACTTACATGGCTAGAGTTTGACATTTTAGGTGCTTCATTTTGTTCGTCTTCCACATCTGTTCTTTGCTAGTTCCTCAACTTGTAGAAATCACTGCTCTATAGTAATGAGGTTCTTATATTAAGAAAGCACATTTTCTTCTTCATTTTCCCTTTCCTTTGGGATCTCCAGCATTTTGTTGTGTACGTATTAACTTCTTGACCTTTCTAAAGCATAACCACATATAGTAATTCTATGATAGAATTAATAACAAAAGTGCTTGTTAAGGATGCTATTTCTGTGTGATTGTCTAGAAATCAACACAAATAAAGTAAATGCTCCTTAGGATCCTGCATTGATAATAATTGAAATGCAATCAAAAAGTATGTTAGCATTAAAAAGGGTTCAGTCCATATCAGAAACAACAGAACATCAGAAACAACTCTCAGGATATTTAGCCATAATTACACCAATTTTTCCTAAAGTGTGCCCCTTCCTGATGCTTAAGTAGCCCTTTAGATGTAATTGGTAAGATTACTTATCTTTCAAAAATTGTGAGTGGTTTAGTAGTGTCAGGGGGCCTAGAACAACTCAGCAACCTCAAACACAGGAGATTTTTATTATTCTGTTTCTTAAAGGATAGTGGCCATAGGTGTAGTGTGCATTATAAATAAAATACACTTCTGGAGCAGTGTAATTTCAATATTTATCCATTTATTTCCACACCAGAATGAAACAAAACTTATGTGCATAGCCATGGTAGCATACATATTTCTTACATTATTGTTTCCAAGATGTCCCAAACAATGTTATTTTCAAGAAGGCATTCATTTGCAAATCTAGCAAGCTTTGTTATATATTCCTAAGATATTCATAGCAACTTTTGAAACTGGGAGGCAGGTGTATTTATTATGACAATACTATCCGCCTGGCCAGTATTATAAAAAATTTAAAAACAGGTACTATTTGAAATGAAGTAGTACAAATATTAATGGGACTGACTAATAG
This sequence comes from Daubentonia madagascariensis, assembly GCA_023783475.1. Lineage (NCBI taxonomy): Eukaryota > Metazoa > Chordata > Mammalia > Primates > Daubentoniidae > Daubentonia > Daubentonia madagascariensis. The sequence goes on along the minus strand of JAKFHU010001684.1, from coordinate 11,995,640 downwards.
TTTAACTGCCAATACTACAAAATTCATCATGGCATAAAGCCACATAAGAGCAGACCTACAGATAACTTCACTTTGTGGCACTTCACCAGATCTGAGCATTGGTTTGATTTCTTTCATGTATTATTACACTATAGAAAACAAACTTGCAGAATCAATTGTATAGGTGGCCCCACAGACAACTTTGTTAAATTTATGAGTAGCTGGTTAGGATCAATGGTCAGAAAATCAATTTCCTTTTATTCTGTTTCTCATTAGTGTATATGTTTTACTTTGCTTTTGCAGACTGCCTAAACCATTTGAGAAAGCAATTTAAATGGGCTGTCCTTGAATATACTCTGCACTTCTAATCAAGACCATTTATGGCAAACAGGATTTTCCTACCAGATAAAATAACAACGAAAAACAACAACAGCAAGTGGTTTACTTTTATAATTGCTCTTCATTGAATTAACTCAACAGACATCATTCACCCACTGGCCAAAATAGGAGGGTCATTTGCATATTGACTCTCCATAAAAGACAGGGTATTTGCATAGGATTTAGTTGTGAAGACAGGAATTGAATATCAGCAAAAACTGAAAATTTCTGGATATTTAATTCAACTGTTAATGGGTTCCTTATTGTAAAGCCTGTCCTGTCTGTCAGCCAATAAATATGTATTAGATACCCACAACATCCCCAAAGTAATTAAAAATTAAACATATTTCTTCATCTCTTGGGCCTACAGTTCACCATAAAATCATAATCATCAAAATTCATTCTTATTTTCTGATATATTCAATTCAACCCCATAAATATTTATAGCATGTTCCTTTCTACTGTTGAAAAGTTTACAGTCTTGTATGAAGGATAATGAAAACACATACAACTAGCTAGCCAAATGAGCTAAGTTTTATGAGACAAGCATGAATGAAAAACTGTGGTTCAAAGTACAGGCAGTGATTCTATTTACTAAGAGCCCATATGCTAAAGTGAATACCCACATGGGTAGGCATATATTTTAAAAAAGGAATTGAGTATATGTAAGTATATAGAGACTATATGTGGCCTACAAGGTGATGATGTGAACGACTCATGTCAAGAATAACATGAAGTGTCTTCCATTTCTATTCATGTTGAAGTATCTGATACCAGACTAGCCCTCTCACTCTAAGTATTAATAACACAAATTTGAACAAAATATACCAAAAGGTGTTTTCAGGTACTGCACATCAGGCAGCACAGAACAGTGACTTTTGAGCAAAAATTAGCAAGGTGAGCCCCACTATCACCCCATCTTTCTGCCTGGAAGCATTTTGTGTACCATGGCAGGGAAGAGAAGTCCAAACAGAGAAAAGTCATCTTGCTGAGCTGAGAAGACAGATAAGAGGTAACTGCACAGAAGTGGAATCCAGAAATCCACTTATAGGACCCTTGGCATCAGTATCAGAATGCTAAGCTACCTATGAAGAGAGTACAAAGGATAGAGCATTTTATTTCTTCATAGGAGTATGAATTACGGAACTGTGTGTATTTGCTAAAACTCACCAAACTCTACGCTTATCATCTATGCATTTCACTTTATGTAAAATATACCTCAGTTTTATAAAGTAGAGACATGACTTGGCTCATTTTTTAATGGGATAAATCTGGCTGCTTTGCTCAGATTTAAACTATGTGTGGAGACACATTAAGGCAGGAAGAAAAGGTAGGAGCCTATTGTAGTAAGTTGAATAAGAAATGGTTCAACTTGGATAAGGTGGTATCAAGAGGATGTGGTAAAACTTGTTACATTTCTGTATATATTTTAAAGCTATAACCATGGGATTTACTGATGGATTGGAACAGGGGTGGAAGGCAAAGAAAGAAGTCAAGAATGACGCCATGTGTTTTGGCCTGAACGGATAAAAGGGTGAAATAACCATGTAATGATACAAGGAAGAGTGTGGGGAGAGCATGTGTGAGAAAAAAAATTAAGAATTAAATTACAAGAATGTGTTAGAAAAGTTGGATAAGACGATCAAGGGATTGCATGTGTCGGGTCGCAGTCTAAAATGTCGGTTCTTAGTATGCTCATGGCTGAAGAATGACCAGACTCACCAAAGTAAGGCAAGCATGAAAATGAGGTTTATTGAGGAGAAAAAGATAGGATTATAGAGCAAGAGCAAGATATAGGTTTACAGAGTGAGATACATATGCCACAGATGATGACCAGAGCCATTGTCATAGCAAAAGAGAGTGAGCAAAAACGGCTTGGTTATGATCTGGGTCTTGTTTTGTAGTATCTGGATTGGGACCTCCCTTGTGGCTCAAATATCACCATGGAACCAGTCTGATTGGACAGATGGGAGTTATACGACCCTAGTCTTACTATGCATGCAGGTCTCCCATGAGCCTCTTTGAAACCCCATCGTGGGGGGTGAACTTCAACGGCACCCATTTTTGTCCCTAGGAGACCCGGAACCCCTCGCTATCTAACTAACACATGGAGATAGAGAAGAGAACTAGTTGTTCATGGTTTGATCTCTGGGACACTCTTACCTTAAAAAGCCAGGCAGCTGAGAAGAAATCAGGGAAAAAACTGAGTTAGAGTGGTGAGTGATCCAGGTTGTCGGGAGGTGCAAAGTCAGTTTATGTAAACCAAAACGTTTGTACACCTATAATACTCTGAAATAAAAATAAATAAAATAAAATAAAATAAAAACCGAGGAGAGTGCAATGTCTGAAAACTGTGTTAATAATGTGTCCATTGATGCCCAGAGGTCAGTCTCTCCTTTTGAACTGGATCCTTATATTTTAAAACACATTCTAATCTCTACTATTAAAGGAAAATGAAACAACTTCCCCCTCATCAATGTTAGTTATAAACCTACTTTTCTTGTTGTCCAAGTCAAAGTTTTAGAAAGAGGTGTCTCTTGTCTCTTCCTCCACACTTTCCACTCACTCCTCGATTCCCTCTAAACTGGCTCCAGCTCCTACCATTTTAAGGAAGGGTCTCACTAAAGTCACCAGTAGAGTATAGGTCTCTAAACCCAAAGTTGGATTTTTTTTCCTTTAGATCTTATCTCACTTGATGTCTCAGAAGTATTTGACATCGTCTACGTCTTACAACACTCTACCTTAATTTTCAAGGCAGCCCATCTTTCTGGTTTTCTTTCTACCTTTCTGGATTCTCCTTCTTAATCTTATTTTTGGACTCATCCTCCTGCCTTTAAATGTTGGAATTTCTAAAAGCTCAGTCATGGGTTCCATAACCAATCTACTTATCATTTTTTAAGCAGTCTAATTCATGAGAAGTAGCATAATATAGTGATTAAGAATATTAATCCTTTTTCCAATCTCCCTGGTTCTGATCTTATCTCTGACACTAGGTTTACCTGTCATGGAAAGAGCTCAATCTTTTTTTATCTCAGTTTTTCTTCTAAAATGGCAGTTATAATGGTTCTTATGGGGTTGTCACAAGGAGTCAATGAGTGCATATTCATAAATTACTGATACAAATGAGCACAGCTTTAATTACCACATGTAAGTGGATAGCTAACACTTGTTTTGCTCTGGCCTAGACTTCTGTAAACTAGAAACCTACATATACAACCGTTTTTCTTTTTATCTTAACTTAAATTTCTCAATGGCATCTCAAACTAAACACATTAAAAACAGAACTCATGACACCTATAGGATAGTTAATATTCTCTCTATAGGCTGTCTTCATATGGAAAAAGAGTTTAAGGGAAAGCAGGCAGAAGGAGGTGGGGCTATCCTTCATCAGCCTTAGAGACAATAATGTCTCTCCCAGCATGGAGCTGATTAGAAGACTAAGTAGAGGAAAATATGATAAATTGAGTGGCATTCCAACTCTCTCCTGAGTCAGCAGCTCCACTTTTGACTTCTTTATATAGTTTAAATTAATATTAAAAGGGCACAAAGGTAGACAGCGTAGATAGCAGGTCAAATTTATATAACACTAAGTCTCTTTCCTCACCCCAGATATCATTGTTGTGAAACAATCAGTAAGTTTGAAATCTATAGCATGGGGTCATTGATTAGAAACTTCCCAGAAATAGATACATTTAACCTACTTTCAAATATAATGTTGTCTAGGTGAGTAAGAAGATGGTTAACTATCACAGATTAGTTTATCTAATAAAAGTCATTTGTAGCAGAAAACAGAGTCATGACATTTAGAATTGCATAAATTTCAGAAGAATGGTGCTATAGTTTTGGCTATACTCATGTGGAGAAAATATTTAACAATGGAATCAGTCACTTGGTCATATAAAGAGGCAAGGTGAGATAACTTAGTGAGTTAAAGACACCTTGTGTAGAAGACAAGCTGGGCTTAACTGCAAGCAAGTAAGAACGCAGCAGCACGTTCTTCTAATCATAGGAAATGGTAGCAAGGATCACCTAGTTCGTGCTAAATTGCCCCAAATAAAGCATTCTACTCATCTTGTTTTCCTACTTATGTTTGGATTCCAGATGAAATCCTATTGTTTCTATGAATATTCCTTATTCACTGCTAAATGACTCTGGGTGCATCTGAAGTTTCCTATGTTCCAGAAATAATCTCTTTGATGTGACTGATTCTCATAATCTCTCTTCTAAAGTAGTAAAATCTTTCCACATGTTTCTGCTGATTTGAAATTAAGGTGTTATGTCTGCTAAGTAGTCTCTGTAATCTTAGCTTCAAGAGAAATGATTTCTCCAAAATCCCGATGTGGTGTCTACCTCAACCAGGTGAACCTCTGTTCCTTTGCTTCACAAATCAAAGAATCTGCATGGATGCTGCCATACATGATGCCCTGTTATAGATATTGGTACATATTGTTTGAGCCCTTGTTTACAGCTCTACATGGCTTAAAGGCAGCTCCACCCTTTGCTTTTGTGTGATCTTATATTTCACTTAACTAAGTGAATGCTCTGCAAGCATTCAGAATTCAAGAACAGACTTTGTCCCCTGATTAACAGGATGGAATTGAAACACATCTCTTCACAATCACTGACTGAGATTAATTTGACAAATACCCATTAGACCAGCCAACAGCCTGCTCAGTTACTCCTATTTGCTTTAATTTATTTAGCAAAAGACCCTGATCTATCAAGTTAAATGCCTTGATCATTCATCAGTTTAGAGATAGTGAAGTGTCCTAGTCTATGGCCAGGTTATCAATCTGCGAAAGGTGAACATTTGGGTAACTCATTTAACTGAGCAAGGTCTAAAGCTTCTAATATTTTAAGTTATTGGAGGCCATGGCTGAACTATAATCTTTCCCTTGTCAAATATTACAAACTTATAAGCAGACATTTGTTTCCATGAACTAAGTGAGCTCTAAATAAATGTATTTTCCCCTGCAGTTCATTCCTGATGAGGTATTTATTCAGGAGATCTTCATTCTATTATTATATTGTGTATGCTTTGGTTTGTGCACAGAAATTATATTGTTTTGACAGCTCTATTATTTTTGCTGGTTGGCTTGAAGCAATTTATCTTACAGTACATGAGGAATTTATTTTTTTTAATTGGCTCTGCCTTTCTTTATGAATGTGTTTATGAGATACTATAGCAGTTCAACATTTTAATGTTTCAATGTTTTGCACCAATTTGGTAATCTTGTAAATAGCAGTGTTTCTGAAAGTCCTCTAAGCAGTTTTGAAAACAGGATTAAAAATGAAAAAGCTAGTGAATTTAGTTTCATCTTTACTACTTTTCTGACAGTGCCATAATGCTATTGGCCTTGACTATAAGTAAAAGATGCAGTGATACTTGAGCTCAAAGGTAAAATTAAAAATAAAAAATTCTGATAAGAAGACATTTTAAATGTATCCTTTTAAATTGCATTTAAAAATGACAAAAGAGTTGCTATTAAAGGAACAGAATATTAGTTTTCTATTGCTGATGTTACCGTGAGAGCCTACACAACTGGTAGCCTAGCACATCAAAGACCAAAGTTACGACATCCTGATATTTAACTTTAATCTCATAATGCTTAATTCAGGAAACTGGGAATGAAATAGCTTTCACCCATTGAACCAAAATTTGAAAGTTAAATAATTTCACAGATAGGACTTGTTTTAGTTCCATTAGTTTTTATGGCCTTAAAGCAGGTATAGCTTAGTCAGTTAAAGCAAATTTTTTATAATCTAAACCTAGGTAATAAGGATCTCTGAAATTTATTGCAATTATAAAATAGGTAATTCAAGCATTTATTGACTACCATTTTGTTTCATAATAGCTGGAAATAAACCAAACAGCAACTCTAAGTTAGATCTTGATACAATTTAGTAATACATAAAATTTCATCCAAAAAGTCAACTACTTGTAACACAGGCAAATGCCACTTATTAGACTCATGTATACATTTACTCATTCAGCAAATAATGAACATTATCTCCGTGCAAAATACTGTGTTAGGAGTTTTAGGAGATTCAAATATGAGATGTAATATCCTCAGTGTGGATTTTCATTAAGTCTTTTTATGTGTACATTAAAAATGCAATTTGAAATAGAAACCCGTAAGCATGTGTCACTTTGAGGTAGTGTCTATAAAGTACTTTGGAAATCCATTGGAAAGAGAGGGAACTTGCAGGATGTAGGTTTAAAGATCAGACATGAGAAATGATGGGAAAGGCAATCCAAGAGGAGGAAACAGCATGAATAAATACTATCTGATCTCTAACCAATGTACTGGTTTTCAGGTGACACTTCTAACCAGGCGACCACAAAGCATCCGGAGAACAAAATGGAGCAATGAGTGGTGAAATGAGGTACAAAGCAGTTCTCTCACCAGCTGTACGTTAGAATCACTTGCCCTCAGCCCTACCTCAAACCAAATAAACACAAAATTTTCAGTGATAAAAACTGGCTTAGGCATTTTTTAAAATTCCCTAGGTTATTCAAATGTACGCTCATTGCTGAGAAACAATAAATACATTCTCTGCAGCAAACAGCGACTGGCCATGAAATGAAGTAATTGCAGGTCCGGATATACCTGCAGCATTCCTCCCACTGAGTCTTATTTGTCCTACAATAGTCATCCTTATCTTTGGAAAATTGTTTTATGCTATTAAACCACCTCCTCTTTTCTCCTTCACTACTATTATACTGTTAAACCACACTTTCCTGTCATTTAACTGAAGACTTTAGAACAAAAGTCATCACCTTATCCCTATCCTTGATTCTGCCACAGTCCCCAAAATTTCCAGAACTTTTTGGCTTCTAAATTCCTGAGTTTTTTAATCTCAAGTCACCTTTTTCTTCAGGTGGTCTCATAGTCACCCCCTGGAGCTTTGCTATCGTTACTCCTTCCACCTCTGGAATGATTAATTCAACAATCCTAGTCTCTGGTGCAAACCTGCCCTTTGTACTCACTTTCTCAAGTCCCACTGCAATGAATTTTTCATGTCATCATTTTGTATAATCCAATGGCCCTTCCAGTTTCACTCTATCCTCCATAGTAAAATACAACCACTACCTAACGTATATCCTCAGCTTATCTTCATCCTCTTTCCTTCTAATTATAAAACAATAGCCTTCAACTGACCCAAAAATCTGCCTTCTTCATAATTGTGCTGCAAAAGATAAACATTACTGGAGAAGATTCACATAATCAATAACACCGGTATTGTTATACTTCGTGATCTCTAACCTCATCTATGCTCTTAGTATCATCCAGTTTTTTTACCACATTTCTCTAGTAGTATTTTTTCTCCCATTCTCTGTGACATACATTTTATGAGATCAACATAATTCATAAACTTGAATCCTTGCCGACTCCCTGTTGGTCTTAGCAGATAAGATCATAAGTAGTTTGAGCACTGGCTTCCATCCCCTCTCTCCACAGCATCCATTGCCCACTCTGTACTGGACATTTTTATTAGCATAAATGTGATGACCCTGTTTCCTCCTTCCATTTACCTGTTCTTTTAAAGCTAAACTTTTTAGATGATTGTCTTTAATTCTTTCTGCCTCGTTCTTTCTTGAGCCCAATTCATTTAAGTTTTCACCAATTACATTCACTTTATGAAATCCAGGGATCCAGTTGTCAGCATCTTACTTCATCTATCAGCAATACTTGACATTGTCGGTCTCACTTCTTCCTTCTTAAAACACTCTTATTTGGTTTCAAGGGTGCTACACTAAGTTGATTTTCTTCTTTTTTTGAAATCACTGCTCCTTCTCAGTCACTTTTGTTGGTTGGTGCTCATTTTTCTGACCTCAAAAACTTGAAGTGCCCTAGATCTCAGTTCTTGAATTTTTTCTATCTATGTTCACTTCCTCAATGGTCTCATCCAATCTCATGACTCTAAATGCATTCTGTATGATGCCTAATAAAATTTATATTTTTAGACTAAAGTGCTCCTCTTAACCCTGGACTAATATATAAATCTGGCCACTCCACATATTCACCTAAATTACTAATAGACATTTTATACTTAACAAGAAAATGCACAATCCTCACATTCTCTTTCCACCTGCAACCCCAGATTCTTCGTCTCACTAATTAGATCGCCACCCTTCAGCTATTCAGCTAAAAATCTGAGTCATTCTTGACTCCTATTTTTTCTCACTACCCACATTCAATTAGTTTCTGCAGACTCTACCTTCAAAATACATTTAGATTTCATTACGTACACTCTAAAAACATATCCAGAATCATATTTTTTATTAAATTCACCACTACCACCCTGGATCAAGCTTAGATTATTTCAATTCTTTAAATTCATTAGTACCTCCAATCCAAAAACTCTTCTACTTTTTCTCATAAGTGGTCTCGTGATTCCATCCTTGCCTACTTCAGTCTATTTTCAATATAGCAGCCAGAGGGCTTCTGTTAAAATAATTAAAGTCATGTTGTTCCTCTGTTCATAAACTTCTAATGTCTTATTGTGTCAATTGGAGTAAAAGCTACTCCCTATGCTGGAACCACAGAAGCCTTCTGTTTCCTGGTTGAACACTCCAGGCACATTCTTACATGAGGGACTTTAAACTTCCTTTGATCTGGAATGTCCATTCTCCAGATATCTGCATCACTCTTCACCTCCTTAGGATCTCACATTCTCTGTCAGACCTTTTATGATCATCCTATTTGAAAGTGCAACCTCTCCAGAATTCTTTATCCTCACTCCTGACTTTATTTCTCTTCACAGCCCTTATCATCTAAGATACTACATATTTTACATATTTACGTGGAGTGTCATATGTCTCCCCACCTTCTAATAAGATATAAGGTCCATAATTAAAGAGAATGTTTCTGGTTCATATTTTTATATTCCTATACCCCCCGGTATTTAACATGGTGTGCGGTACATGACAGGCGTCCAATACAAATTGTTAAATGACTCCATGGATAGAAGCCATAAAATAAAATATCCATATGTCATTTTCCTGTCCCCACATATGACCACTTGTTTTCATCTGGGCCGTTCTCTTTTTCTTTCCTGTTTTTACAAAGAGGAGCTCTCTCATCTTCTATCAAAAGACATGTCTCTATAGGCACTTTGGACCCCTCCCTCTATCTTTCCAATGACTTGACTTCATTGTTACCCCCATTTTATATCTTCTGGAATATTCCATTCAGAATGACAATATTCTCTACTTTATCCCATGTTTTAATAATATTTTCTCGCTGCACATCTTTCTCCAGCTACTGTCCTGGTTCTCTATGTTCCTTCACAGACAACTTTCTTGAAATAACTGATTGTACATTCATTAATTTCCTTATTCTCATTCACTCTTCAAGTATTTTCATTTTTAATTCTGACCCCAAATTCCACTATATCCCTTTTGGCTAAAGTTACAAACGAACCCCCGTGTATAATTTTCAGTAAGTATAATAGTAACTTTAGGATCTATTGAGGTCTTATCCTATATGGCCAGTCTATACATCAAGGTTATTGGGAACACAAAAATTGGAAAAATATACTCTTGTTAGTCCTGTCAGCAATCTTGTGAGATGGGCACAATCACTGTCACTGACAGTGGGAACTATCGCATAAAGGGTTTAAGTAAACTAATTCACAATAAACCTGGATCCAGTAAGTGTGAGACACAAGAACTATACCTAGATACAGTTTAACTCCAGAGCACTCTTTAAAACTATATTCTATAAGTTCCAATTTAGTAGTGAGTTGATGTATTTTTTGTTTTTCCATTCTTGCGATACTTCAGTTAAAAGGGTGATCTCCAGTTCCACCCAGGTTGTTACAAAAGGCATTAGTTCACCATTTCTTATGGCTGAGTAATACTTCATGGTATACACATACCACATTTTATTAATCCACTCATGTATCAATGGACACTTGGGTTGTTTCCACATCTTTGTGATTGTGCACATATGGTACTAAAATTCAAAGGGAATCAAGCAGGTGGCGGGGGAGGAGGGGATGGGTGAATTCACACCTAACGGGTACAATACACACTATCTGGGTGATGGACACCCTTATAACTTTGACTCAATCTGTACAAAAGCAATTCATGTAAACAAAATGTTTGTACCTCTGTAATATTCTGGGGGAAAAAAAACCTATACACTATAATTTCCTCTCATTTACTTGGTATATTTCAACTCTGGGAGATTTTCAATATACTTCATTGATTTGTCAGCACTACCTGACCTGTAAATGTTGAAGTTCCTTGAAAATCAGACCTGGACTCTTTTATTTTCACCATCTCTATACATCTTGCTTGGTTAGCTTATCTCTGATAACTTGCAATACCATCAAATTTCCAACTCCTTAATGTAAATGTTCTACGCAGACCTCTTTTCTAAACTAATTAGTTTTCTAAACTAACTCCCCTCCCTCTCTCATAGATACCTCAAATGTACTTTCAACATTTGTTCATGATCCCTGCCCACTGTTTAAACCTGTTATACCCCCAATATTCTCCATCTCAATGACTGTATTGACTGTCACCTCCACCCACCCAAATTCTCTAGCCGGAAAACCGAGGGTCTTCCTTGACATCGCCTTCTCCCTTATTTTTCTCATCTAATATGTTAACAAGTCTTCTGGGTTCTAATCCAGAATGTATTTTGAGTCATCCATTCTATTCATCTCTACTACCACAGTTCTAGCCACTATCTCTTTCCAGCCCAGATAAAGTGTGTCTCATCTATTTTTCTTGATTCCACTGTTAATTTCCTCTAAACCAGTCTTTACCCAGAAGCTTTCTTCCTTAAATTGTTTAATAGTGCACATTTTTCTTAGTATAAGATTTTTTAAAAATTCCTACTAGGCTTAAATGTCTGATGTATCTGGCCCCTCTCTATTCTAGACTCATCTAGTTTCGTTCACCTCTTCCCTCACTGCACTCCAAGTATACTAGCTTTATTGCAGCCCTACAAATGTTCTATTACTCCATGCATACCAAAGCCATAACTATAACTTCAGGTTTATTGGAGTATCCTTGTGAAGAAAGCCTTAGTCCTCAGAATTTTTCCTTGGGAGAAAGGTTGGCCCTGAATTATTATGAGGAATAATTGGACAGGCAATATCATGAAACAGACAAGAATAAGCCTTACAAGATTCCTTTGTCAAAAAATAAAACTAACTCTCTATTAGCATTCAAATATATGATAAATGTAGAATATCTATAGAGTACACAATACACGTAAATGTAATTAAAGATTAGCTGTGATTTTGTGAACCTATGAACAAAATAATACTAAAAATATTGCATAAGTTAAATGTATTAAGTAATATTTTTGCCCTATCCTGATATTTATTAGTCAATTTATTTATAATCATTCTCTAAAGGTAAGAAGAAAAGTTACCTATTCTCTATATAACTTCCTAATTTGATCCATGCTTACTTAAGAAATAGGTACATGAGGAAAATATAGATGGAAAAAATTGTAATTTGGTGATTTCATAATTTCTTAAATTTAATTACATATATTGATGATGTAATTTTATGTAGAATATGTTCTAATTATAAAAGGTTATAATGATTTTAGTGTTAAAGGAGAAGAGTAGGAGATGCTGTTTTGTCTTTAATATAGAAATATATAATCCACCAAGAATATAGCCATATCCTTAATAGATGAAATATATCTATCAGACATAGAAGAGAATCGCCAACACTATAAACATCATAAGCTAATTTCAAAAATCAGTGAAGAATTAATTTGTCAGTTTCTCAGAAGTGGTCATCATATTTCTGTCATATAAATTCTTCTGGTACAATATATTGTAGGCCGTGAAGAATGAACACACACTAAAAGACTGTATCTCTCATATCTGTTATACTTTGAATGTTTGTGAACCCCAAAATTTGTATGTTGAAATTTCATAGCCAATGTGATGATATTAGGAGGTGAGGTGATTAGGTCATCAGGGCAAAACCCTCATGAATGGGATTAGTGCCCTAAAAGAAGAGCATCCAGAGAGTTTCCTTGCCCCTTCTACCACATGAGGACACAGCAAAAGGGCATCATCTATGAACCAAAATTGGACCCTTACCAGAGACCAGATATGATAGTGCCTTGATCTTGAACTTCCCAGACTCGAGAACTGTGAGAAATAAATTGCTGTATTTTCTATAAGCTACCTAGTATTGGTATTAATATTTTGTCATAGCAGTCTGAATGGACTAAGACAACATCCTATGACAATACAGCATCAGGATCAATGATTCTGCTGTAAAAATGAATTTTAAATACATTTTTATGAAAATAAACATGATTTCCTAGGAAAATAGTTAAATGGTAAGTTTTTACTAATAAATATGTATTCTAAATAATAAATAATAGAGCAAATATTACAAAGAATATTCATTGATGTTCAGAATGGAAATTATTAGGTACACGAAAGGTGACAAATAAAAGAGCCCTCAAAGTGGTAGTGCTTCCTGGATTTCCCTCACACCACTTGGTACTTGGGATATATAACCGAAGGGTAGAAAAATATAATTTTAAAGTGACAGGTTTATCAGACATTTATGTAGGATTACTGAATTTAAAATGTATAGGCAAATCAAAACTTTAAGCTAGGCTAATAAATAATTCAATAAGCCACAATGATTTCTAACAGTGAATTAAAGTTGGAAGGAGATATCATCTATAAAATAATGATAAAGACAATCTTTCCAAAAGTATGTTTTAAAAATAAAAGTAGTGCAAAGAGGAAAAAATCCTTAGGTATTTTCTAATAGAAGTATAGGAAAGATGTAGCAAAGAAATAAAATGAAAACAAAGAATATTCATTGATGTTCAGAATGGAAATTATTAGGTACACGAAAGGTGACAAATAAAAGAGCCCTCAAAGTGGTAGTGCTTCCTGGATTTCCCTCACACCACTTGGTGTGAGTCCCTATTATTACTAAAAATATGCACCCTTTCTGAAAATGAAATCAATACTACTACTACTAATAATAAAAGGTATAAAGATGTTTATGCTTTAGAAGAAAAAGGTGAAGGAAGTTTTACTAAGATCCAGGAATGTTTGGGGTTAGTTTGCATTTGTCTCTTATAGCAGACCATATATTTATTAATTTGTTCTCTTCCTCATTTATTCAATATATATCCATTGAGCCCTATCCAGTGGCTGATATTGCTAGGTGATAAGGACAGAGAGGTAGCAAACAAAATCTATACCTTCAGGGACTCATAGCCTAGTATGTAATAAAGTCCAAGATGGGGAAAAGTATTAATAATTTTAAAAATATTATGATACGTATTTGAAAAAATAGTCCCACTCTTGTATTAGCAGAGAAGATAACCTTTGGGATTCAGAATTTGGTAACTTTTCTTAAAGCCAACTAGAAAGGGCATCTCAATGCCAAGATGATTGGTAGATTTTAAAGGTATAAAAACTTTTAAATTATTGATGATATTCCTACTGGATTTCAATATAGGGTCAGAATTAGAGTTAATAGGGCATTACGTTAGTTATCATTGCTGTGTAACAAATTATTCAAACTTTAGCAGTTTAAAATAGCAAACATTTATTAGCTCACAATTTTCAGGATCAGGAATGCCCAAAAGTCTCATCTCATTACAGATTGAACTCAAAGTCCAGCATGTCATCTTCTAAATCACTTTCAAAAATGAGTAAGTCTCCTCAGATAAAATTCTGTAATTATTGCTCTTTGTATAGAGTTTCTCTTAATCTGTACCACTGTGAAATAAGGAACAGGTTAGCTGATTCTAAATACCCAACATACAATGGTGGAATAAGCATACATAACTACTATAGACACTAAATAAGGGTCACAAAAGAATCACTGGTCTATATCATTTCTTACATTCAGGCAGACAAGTGTTGGAAATTTATTGATTAGATCTCATGACCAAGAAATAATTTTACATAGCTCTCAATTCCTCTCTCTTGATTTCACCCTCTGAATAAACCTTCCTTTTTTAAGAAAGGTAGCACCAGTTTGCAAATTAGTAATTTTCTCAGCCTGCTCCCTGCTGCTAGAAGTTTGGACTCCATCAGTTTTTTTCCATTTTGTACTGTCTCTTCCCCTATCAGTCCAAGCTGGCAGTGTTTCTTCCAATATAATTTTCTCAAAAATTTTATGAACGGCCTGTGACCATTACTGGGAATCACCCCATTAGATCAATGCCATACCCACCAATCTCTTCACAATAAGCCTATAGATTCTTTAGAGTTCATATTGTCTGAGTGAGAAAATCTGTGAGTGAGAGATTTGGCTTCATATCTATACCAGACTTTCTGGCAGTGCCCCGGATTTGAACTTTTCTCAGAGACATCTCTCAATTTATCACATTTTATCATAAGCAACAAGAATAAACCTGGCTGCACCAGCAATGCTTTGTTTATAAATATCCTTAGCTACATCAACAAATTCACTAGTTACATTTTATGCTGTCCACCTTACTGTAGGCAAAGGTGCTAAGCTATCTGCCTACAAAGCAAAGACCTTCCTTTCTCCAGTTTCTAGCAACATATTACTCTTTCTTTTGAGCCTTCACCAGCAGCATTCTCAAAATCCATATTTCTATGGCAGTCTGTCCAATGCAATGTAGGCTTTCTCTAATACCTTCTTCAAAATTCTTACATCTTTTGCTGACTACCTAGATCCAAAGCTATGCCTGCATTTTTTAGTATTTATTAAGGCAGCTTCCTACTTTCATATACAGAAATCTGCATTATTTATCTATTGCTACATAACAAATATCTCAAAATTTAGTAGCTTAAAACAGCAAACATTTTTTTTAATTGCACAGTTCCACAGCTCCCATGGGTAACAAATCCAGGGATGGCCTAGCTGAGCATCTCTTTCCTGAAATTGAAACAGAGTCTTTCACAAAACTTCAATCAAGGTATCAGTCTGGGCTACAGTTATCTCAGGTCCAAGTTGAGGAAGGTTCATTCTAATTCCAAGCTCACACTTGTAGTTGTTGGTAGGCTTCAGATGTTTATGGTGTTTGGCCAGAGGTATTAGTTCCTTGCCATATGGGCCTCTTCATAGGGTAACTGACAACAGGACAGCTGGCTGACCTCAAAGCCAGTGAAGATGAAGGCAAAAAGTCAGAAGATGATAGCCAAGATAGAAGCCACAGTGGTCATATAATGCAATTTCAGAAGTGACATCTTATCATATCTGCTGTTTGTTAGAATCACTATTTGTTACAAGTGATTCAGTAACTTCAGCTCATATACAAGAGGGGTAGTGGCAATTATACAAGGGCATGGATAACTGAATGTGGAGATCTTTGGAGGCCATTACAGAGGCAGCCTATCACAGTCATGGAAGAAGATTGAGAGTTGGTTTAAGCATATTTTCTAGAAAATAATCCAGGCAAATATCTAAATGTCTAATAGACTCGTGGTAAGCATACAAATGACCGCTTAAAGATGTCCACATCCTAATCTGTAGAATCTGCAAATATTTTACAATATGGCAAAGGGGAATTAAGTTTGCAGATGGAATTGAATTTGCTTATCAACTCACCTTAAAATAGGGAGATTATCCTGGATCATCCAGGTGGGCCCAATGCCATCACAAGGGTCTTCTCCTCGAATCTCTAGAAAGAAATTCAGTCCTGCCAACATTTTAGCCCAGTGAAACCTGTGTTGGACTTTTAACCTACAGATTTATAAGGTACTAAATTTGTGTTATTTTAAGCCACTGAATTTGTGGTAATTTTTTACCATAGACATAGAAAACTAATACAGCTTGTATTTGGAAATACAATCTATTTGGAGGGGAAAAAACCCAAAAAATCAATAAAGTTCAAATTGTTTTGTGCATGTAGAAGATGAATATATAGTAAAAGATCATTAGGGTGTTTAACAATGAACCTGAAAACATTAGGAGACTAGAGAATTATATATTTTTCAATACTGAAGCAAATCATATTTCCTCAAGACTATGATATGGGCATATATATTAATATTATATACATGCGTATATAGTGTATACATATATCTCTGTCTAGTATGTAGCACACACATACACACACGAATTAACTGCATCCAGTTGATAAATATAGGCTTATATTTGGGAGGGAAAATCTACTTTTAACAAAGCAGAAATACATGCATATGCTGTGTCAGCACTCTTCAGTGTCAAAATTAGACAAAAGGCTTTGGGGGAGTATTTTCAATTTTTTCAGTATATTCTGTAGTTGAGAGCTTTTGCCTAATCTTTAAGCGTTTTCTGAGCACTTTTATATACCAGCTATAATCTTCCAAAATAACCATTACTTTCTGTCCTTTCTGAAATGTTTTCTTCCTACTTTACTTCCTATTTCAGATTACGGTGATTCTACCCATCCATGCATGAAAGTTTGAAAACAGAGTCCCCTAAACTCTTCCCTCTCCCTATCATTAATATCTAATTTATCACCAAGCATTTTCATTTTGTGAAGAACATCAACAGAAAATATACATATTCCTCTGCACCTTTATTTTGTTATTGTAGTTCAGATCTACATCATCATTTTCCTGAACTATGATCTAAACTTTTAACTAATTTGCTAATCCATACATTTCCCCAATCACCTCTTATGATTCCTCCTATCCTTTGTGCACACTGCAAAGTTCTCTCTGTAAAACACAAATCTGATCAAACCTTCCTTTTTAAAATTTTCATTGATTTTTTTAATCATCTGAAGTAATTTGAAAGCTTCATAAACCCAATTAAAATATTACGTTTTATATAAACACACATACTAACCAAGGAAAAAACAGAGCATTTTAAACATATTATTTTGTCAGGTAAAACATAAAAACTTATATTCACTATTGACATCATTTCATAAAAGAAAGAAATTGCAAAATCAAAACGTAGAAACAACAAGACCTCAGGATATAGAACACTCCCCAAGAGAGAACATGATCAACTTTCACAGATGTGTATGAAGACAGCAAATAGAAAAAGAAAGAAGAGAAGATAGGAAGGACAGAAAGAAGGACAAAATTTAAACCTGTTTGCATGTTGAAAAGCATATATCTGACTCCAAAACCACCAAAGAGCAGTATAGCTGTCTATTGAAATTTGTTGTTGATGTGATATGTTTGTGTGATTGGGGAATAGTGTGTTTGTGTGTATGGGAGATTGGCATAGAAATATATTGCATATAACAAGAACATTTCTCAAAACTTCTCTTTTCCACAAGTTACAGCACTCATTCTCAGTACTTCTATATGGCTGTTCCTCCCCCTTTCTCTCTTTCTACTCTAAATGAACCTGCCTTAGGGTCATGCAATCACCTTATTGTGCAAATTTAGAGTTTTTATTTTCCCTTTTTCACCTCTTCTCTGATCAACAAACAAACAAAATTATTTTTGAAAAATCCACACTTGTAGAGGTCTGGGGTGAGGTGATGGAGAATGAGACACAGAAAATCTAAATATGAATAGTTTCTCTTATCACAAATTGTTTTATTGATAGAAATGTTTTAGTTTTGAAAATGATATTTATAGGCTTTCATAGAGCTTGATTGTCTAGTATGTCCTGATACATTTTGGCACTGTTCATACACCTTGGGCCAGATATTATCTGGAGCGGCACAGTTCTGGGGTCTGATTCACCAATGTGGAGCTGTCTTGCATTTATGGGAAAGATGATCAGGACCAAGAATTTTCGTCAGCAACAAGGGGCTCACTATCATTTCTCTCTGATTGGAAAGCAAGGTGAGAGTGTAACCATGGTACTTGTTTTGAAGCTACATGTGCATTTCAAGCACGGTTTTATCACTTATGGTTATTGGAGAAGGCTTGCCTGCAGGGTCAAAGCCTCGGCATACTGCTCTGCTGAATGTGTTATTTGGAAGAAAATGTGTTATAAGAGCCATTAATCTCTGGAAGAAGATACCAAATCCTTGACATGGAATTTGGTCTTTCATAAGTCTACCACTTTTTCTTCCTCAACCATCTCTACTACATTTACAATATGTCAGACACAATTTTCACCACCAAATGCTATACTCTTTGTTGGTACCTGACTTTTGTATCGTGCTTCCTTTGCTTGAAAAGCCCTTGATACTCACCCGCATTGTATAGTTACCTTAAATGTAGCATTATCCATGTTGTAATTTAATTGTACATAATTATTTATGGTCTTTCTCTTCCCTGGAGCATGGGTTCCTTTTGTGCTGTGCTTCTGTAGAAAGTGCTTCACACTTAATTATAACATGAAAGAACTCTTGTCACAGTAGAGTATCTCAAAACACTTTTTGCCTTCATCTTTATTTGAAGACTTTCTGGTAAAGTCTGGCCCTTCCTTTTCATATAATGATTCTACGAAGTGTGGTTCTAAACTATTTGCTAGACTGCAGTGCTAATGATTCCTGGCTAGCTGTCCACCTAAAAAACTATAATAATTAATGATAGTGACTGGAGAACCTGATTCCCAGTATACACATTGGCAGGCAAGTTTTTCATAATTATTTCTAATTATCCAATTAATTAAATAGCAAAGGCAAAAACTTTATTTCTGCAGAGTCTTGAAAAACAGTATATCTCAAGATTGATCCTTTTCTATTCCTCAGCACGAGTAGTACCTTGCTCTACTTCAGAATCATCGTAATCTAATTGAGTTTTATCATTGTGCTCGTCTGAAAAATGGTCCCCCAAAAGACAGCCACTTCAAATCCTTGGAATCTATTAATTTTACTTTATTTGGGAAAAAGTCTTTGCACATGTGATTAAATTAAGCATCTCAACATGAAATCATCTTTGATTATTTAGGTTAGCCCTAAATCCAATGACAAGTGACCTCACAAGAGGAAGGTAAATGAAGGTTTAAGACAGAAGAGGAGGAAATGCACAAGAGAAGGCAATGAGAAGACAGAGGCATGATCGAAATTGGAAGGCCAAAACCACCAGAAGCTGAAAGAGGCAAGGAATAGAATCTCCCCTGGAGTCCATGGAGGGAGCACACCCCTACTGACAGCCTGATTTGGGATGTCTGGCCTCCAGAACTGTGAAAGAATACATTTCTGTTGTTGTAAGCTGCCACGCCTGTGGTAAATTTGTTATAGCAGCTATAGGAAACTAATACACTATTGAAAGTTTCAACCCTCCCCCTAGACACACACATTTTCAGTGCCATTTTCTGGTTTGTGTTTCTCCATAGCATCGATCATATTCCAAAATGCCATATATATGTCTTATTTATCTTGATCTGTCTCTCCAGACAGAATGTAATGAGGTTGTAGGTAAGCATTTTCCATAAGGGAATTCTTGGTCAAATGATAATAAACCCAAACATACCAAAAGAACTTATACTTCCTGAGTAATAAAAAGAAGGGGCAATTATTACTCTTAATCTGCTCTGATATGAAAGTGAGATGCCACATTTTCATTATTAGAATGTAATCCCACTAAAATTTCATCTTCAAAATAGTATGGCTAAAGTTAGTGGGGAAAAATTAAATGAAATAAAAGGCAGATTGTTTAGTTGATGAGGGAAATAGATATTTACATGGGAGAGCAGGATCCACATGTGGTACTTACAATCCATAAGGTAGTCAACTTATCACTGTCAAATTTGATATTTTGTGTAATGGAAGAGAACATAAACTCTTCATGCTTCCAAGTGGGAATGATCTACAAAGACACCTTTAAATGAGGCAAGAAAACACAAAATATATCAGCCAATATATCATGCACTAACACAGACACCACAGATTTGCATGAATTTTATTGACTGATGATAGAAATCAATTCTATTTCTGTAAGCCATTCAATTAAATAAGACAAAATATTTGTGATGTAAAATAGACATTTAGAAGAATACTTGGCATACTGAAGTTATATTTACCTGTTTCAAAATCCTAGTACATGTTGTGAAAATTATTTATGCTTTTTACTATAGATATAATGTAAAACATTTTTTATTTAACCAGATAAATTCAATTTATTTGGCACTGTAATTAAAAGAAGGAGAGCTTAAGATAGAGTGGTAATGGAGATCTATTGGATAGTAACATCGACAACTACAAATAATATTGCAATGCCTATTTTACATTAAAATAAACCTACATCACTTAAATAAGGTAGCTAATAAAATAATAGATAATATTGTTCTATAATTTCTGTTTTGCTTTTCCAAAAAGAAGTACAATGTTTACATCATATTTAAATGATTGATACAATCGGATATTTTAAAATAAATCTCTTACTGCACATGTGCACATACACACATTCACCTACAGTTAAACAAACTGAAAACACCACTTTGTAAAATACCTCTGTGTGCAAAAGAAATAATTAAGTCTATGTTAAGACTTTAACTAAATGATAAAAAATAATCATAACCAACATTCAACACAAGTAAAATACATGAAAAATAATTTGATATAAGCATTTTTCTCAAAGAAAAATGATGAAAGCATCTATTTATTTCGCCCATTATTAACTCTAGAAACTTTTGAAACTGTATTTAGGCATGAGTGTGAGGTATAGACACACACATACATAAACCACACATATACATACACATATGTACACACACATACACACATGCACACACCACATGTGTGAATATTACGGTGAATATTAAGTGAATATTAAGCTTATTTCAGTGCATATTAAGGTTATTTGAAAGATTTATTTTTTCAATACATTTCTACCTTTACAATTTTAAATTTAGGACAGTTGAATAGAGAGTAGTATAATATCTTCTGCTATTTTTAAAGAATGATAAGCGCAGATGGAATTCTTGGTAAACTCCAAATTAGCGTGTAAAACCTGACTTCATTTTTATATTTTATTACAAAGGAAATGTAGATTGATAATTCACGATTCAGTTAAGCCATCAGCCTATTTTTAGACTTTCTAATCAAAACTAATACACTGATAAAACATGTACCCCACAAAATAAGAGTAATGTTACAGCTTCTACAACTTCAGATATTTGATTTCATGAACATGTACAATTCATCAAAACTTTAAAATGCACCTTTTATAGCATTTACCTGAACTTCTACAGGAACTGGTAACAAAAGGGTATGGAGTAATGCTGATTTTTAAAAAAGATATTTGAAACTATTATAGCATGGTAGCAGTTCTGTGAAAAAAACTATGCAGATCTTATGAATGAAAAAATAACTCTCTGTTAGTGATTGGGTACTTACACCAAAGTTTCACGAATCAAGTTTTGTTTAGCTGGCTGGGATAAAACATGTAAATGAAGTATTTTTTTTTTTTTACCCTCTAATATCTAATTGTTAGCCATTATTAATTATCTTAAAAAGCCTTAAGTAATAATCATACAACACAAATATCTTGCACTGGGACTTCTTTTCTAGATTACAAATTGACATGCCTACCATTATATTTTGACTTGGATGCTTACTGCATTTCAAAGTCAAACTAAGTAAGCCAATGAGTCTCCTACAGTTCCATCCTGTTGTTTGTCCATTGTTCTTCATCAATAAATATTAATGGATCACATACTTTTTACCAATTATTGTTCAAGTCACTTGTGATATATCACTGAAAAAACAGACAAAAATCTCTGCCTTCATGGAACTTACATTCCAGAGATCTAGCCATTGCTGAAAACATCTGAATATCAACCTTGATTCTGCTATTCTTTTTGCCAGTCTCAGGCTTCTTGGGCTGCTCTAAAAAAGTGCATTAGACTGGCTAATTTATAAACAGCATAAACTATTGCTCATAGTTCTGGAGGGTGTGTTACTGAAAGCTCGGCACTTGTCCTTGAGGCCAGAGAATGAGACCAAGTGGTTTGGAGAGAAGAGAAGATTTATTACTTTGCTGGCAAAGGAGGAAAAATGGCAGACATTCTCGTCTCAAAATCCAAATTGCCTGAACATAAGCAGAAATACAGAGCTTTTAAAGGGAGAGCTCCTCAGTTCTAGGCTATTGTGGTTGACTATTTTCATCATCCCATCTCCGCCAAAGACAAAGCCTGTTACCTCTGCCAGCCATGGCTGAGTTATCTCTTTTAACAAAGAACTTAACCTGCCTTAGGGGTGCAGGCCAGGTTGCACTTCCCAAAAAGAGTGGGGGAAGTTTTAAAGAGACAGAAAATTTTTGCTGTTTTTTTTTTTTTTCCAGGCCATTCCCTCTGTTACATATTCCTCAGTGTCAATTTAAACTTCCATATCTATGTGAGGAGGGCAACAACCCTCTTACGGGTGGGAAGTCCAAGATCAAGGCACCAACAAATTCAGTGTCTATGGAAGGGTGCACTCTCTGCTTCAAAGATGCTGCTTTCTAGCTTTGTCTTCATACAGGAGAAGAGGCAAACAAGTTCCCTCAGGCCTCTTTTATAAAAGCACTAATCCCATTCATGAGAGCTCTGCCCTCATGACCTAATTACCTCCCAAAGGCTCCACCTCTTCATATACCATCACCTTGGGAATTAGATTTCAACATGTGGATTTTGGAGGGACACAAACATTCAAACCACAGAATTCTGTCCCTGGCCCCCTGAAATTCATGTTTTTCTCACATGTAAAATACATTCATTTCATCCTAGTAGCCACCAAAGTTTTAAATTATTCTTGGATCAATTCAAAAGTGTAAAGCCCAAAGTCTCATCTAAATATCATCTAGATCAGATATGGATGAAACTCACAGTATAATTCTTTCTGAGATAAATTCACCTCCAGCTGTGAGCCCATGAAATCAAACAAGTTAGGTGCTTCCAAAATACAATGGTAGGGCAGGCATAGGATAAACATTTCCATTCCAGAAGGGAGAAATAGAAAAGAAGAAAGGGATAGTAGGTCCCAAGTAAGTCCAAAACCCAAAAGGGCAAACAATGTTTAAATATTATGATTGGAGAATAATCTTCTTTGACTCAATATTCTGCCTTCTGGACACACTGGGACATAGTTTAGGACCCTAAGGCTCCAGGCAGACCTACCCCCATGTCTTTGCTGGGTGCAGCCCAAGCAGCAGCTCTCACACATTTCAGTCACATGCCTGTGGCTCTCCCAGGCTGAAGTTGCATGCTAGTGGCTCTACCAGTCTGGACTCTCTTAAGTGGACCTTACTCCATAGCTCTGCTGGACTTTCTTCAGTGATCCTGCCCTTTGGTAGTTCTTTGCCTGGGCTCCTGAGACTCTCTGGGGCATTTTTTGAAATCTATGTGGAGATAGACATGACCCCATAGCTTGTGCACTCTGTGAGACAGTGGAGATGACACTCTGCAGACATGACCAAGGTTTACCATTTGTGACATTTGGAGTTGTGGCTACTGTGGCCTGCACTGTGGTTGGGCCCACTGAAGCCACATGTGGGAGGGTTGAGGAGCACTCCACCAGAATGCAGGGGGCAGGGACTTGAGGCAGCGCTAGGCAGCAAGTGCAGAGGTCCTGTAGAGTTCCCTCTTTTGATATAGTTCTGTCCCCTAGCCCTTGGCAATCTGGGCCGGTGATGAGAATGGCAGCCTCAATGATGTCCAAAATGTCTTTGGGGTCATGTTTTTATCATATTACACACCATGATTAATATCAAGTTAGAGTTTTTATTGTTTTTTGTTTTCAGTTTGAAGAACTCACTTTATAAGCATTTCTTATAGGACAGGTCTGGCAGTGATGAACTCCCTCAATTTTTGTTTGTCTGAGAAAGCCTTTCTCATGCCTTTATTCCTGAAGAATAGCTTTGCTTGGTACAGTATTCATGGTTGACAGGATTCTGTTTTCCTTCAGAACTCTGAAGGTACCGTTCCATTCTCTCCTGGCCTGCAAGGTTTCTGCTGAGAAGCCCTTGCCAGGCATATTGAGTCTCCCTTACATATTATTTGCTTCTTTTCTGTCACTGCTTTCAGGATTCTTTTTTTGTCTTTGACCTTTGAATGTTTAATTAAAATATGTCTTAAGGTATTTTTATTGGGGTTGAATCTGATTGGTGAAATCTGACCTTCCTTATTGAATATTTATGTATTTTTCCAGGTTTGGGTAGATTTCTGGTATTTTTTTGAATTTTCTTTCTACCCCTTTGTCTTTCTCAACTCCCTCTTGAACTCTAATCACCTGCATATTTGCTCTTTGATATTGTCACATAATCATAGATCTCATAAACTTTCTTCATTCCTTTTTATTTTTTTCTTTTTTCTCCTCTTACTCTGTATTCTACGTTATTCTGACTTCAAGTTCACAGATTCTTTTTTTAGTTGATCAGTTCTGCTGTTGATGCTCTCTATTGCATTTTTTTAAATTTTCCTTTTTTTTTAGTTCAAGGATTTGTTTCTTTTTTAATTATTTCAATCTCTGTTAAATTTCTCTGATAGATTTCTGAATTGTTTCTCTGTGTTTTCTTGAAATTTGTTGAGTTTCTTTGAAATACCTATTTTGAATTATTTGTTTGAGAGATCACACATTTCCATCATTTTAGGGTCAGTCTCTGATGCCTGTTTTGTTTGTTTTGGTTTATCAGGTCATATTCTTCTGAACGTCTTGATGCTTGTGGATATGCAATGATATCTGCACATTGAAGGATTAGGTATTTATTTAAGTTTTTACAGTCTGGCTTTGTTTTTTCCCATCCTTCTCAAAGGGGCCTTCCGGAGATTCTGTGTAGACTGACTGTTGTATTCCCTAGTCCCATGACCACTGCAGTCATTTAAGCACTATAGGACACTCTAAGCCCAGGTTTGCTGCAAGTCATGCAAGGGCTCTAAGGTTAGCAGAGCTCTCTGACCTAGATGGACCTGGGGAAGACCAAAGGAGGGTACTCAGGCTGTGTTGGAAAGCTGCCCATTTACCAACTCCAGACAGTCCCAGTGGCCCAGAAGGCATGCATCCCAGCAGGTTTCTGCACAGGCAGGATAGGCCCCTGGCTGTTGTGAGAGGGGCTGGACCTAAGACTAGGCCCCCTCATAATCTGCTGTGGGTCAGAGGCTAGTGAACCTGTGTCATTGGCTCAGATGATCATGCATCCCCCAGAAGCTCCCTGCATAGGTGGGATAGTTCCTTCACTGCAGCAAGAGGGGATGAAGCTGAGATTGTGTCCCCTTAGGAATTTCTATGGAACGAAGGTTGGTGTGCCCATCATGGAGAGTCAAATTCCTGGGCTGCAAGATATGGGTGAGCTTCCCTCTGGGTCACTGTGCCAGCAGTTCTGATCTGGGACTTCAGCTGAGGAGAGATGGAGCTAAGTCACAGGGCAATCTTCAGATTCACTGCTGAGACCAATGTCAGCAAGCATACAAGCCTCTCCACTAAGGCATTAGTATGCACAATTGTTCCTGGAGCCCTTGGCAGACATTTTTGGTTGCAGGATAAAGGTCAAAGGGGGCAGTTTTCAAGCTTCTTGGGGAAAGGGGTCATTTCAAGGCTTCAACCTGGGAACACAACCAGTGGATCAGAGCAACCTGGGTGATGATCTACACTATCAAAATGATCCTCCTGGATCTTTCTGGGGCTCCATTGGTTTTTCACAACCTCCTACTTAAACCCTGAGGCTCCCACAGAGAGACTTTTGTCTGTGGGTGGGTGCAAAATTTTTGTTATTGTTGGGGGATATGAGTGGGCTACCTCTTATTCCACTATCTTATTGATTTCACTATCCCACATCATCTTGATGGATATACCCTGATTTCTGCTAGTCCATAGTAATCTCCTAATCAGTCAGTTGGCCACACCCTTGGTGTTCTCTCCCAACACATTTTTTCATATTTTACAACATGGACAAGCTGAGAATTTTCTAAATCTTTAAGTTCTGCTTCACTTTTGATAAGTTCTGTCCTTATGTATATAAAAAAGTCCCATCTTTAACTCATTCTCTCCTCTCACATTTTTACTATAAGCAGTCAAGAGAAGCCATACTATACCATCAACACTTTGCTTAGATATTTCTTTTGCCAAATATCCTTGATGTTGTACTAGGACATGGATACAATTCAGCCAAGTTCTTTGCTATTTTATAACAAGGAAGTTTTTTCCTCCAGTTTCTAATGACATGTTTCTCATTTCCATCTGAGACCTTATCACAGTGGCCTTTACTGTCTATGTTTGTACCAACATTCTGTTCACAATCTCTTAAGTAATTTCAAGGAATATTTAGACTCTCTCTATAGCTCTTCTTTTTTTCTAAGTCTTCACCAGAATGGCCCCTAATGCTCTGTTCATTGCAATGTAGGCTTTTTCTAGCATGTATTGTAAAATCTTCCAACTTCTACCCATTAATCAGTTCCAAAGTCATTTCTTCATTTTTAGGTATTTGTTACCAACAACACCCCATTTTCAGTACCAATGTCTGTATTAGTTGGTTTGGGCTGCTGTAACAAAATACCTTAGACTGGGAAATTTATAAGCAGCATAAATTTATTGCTCATAGTTCTGGAGAGTAGAAAGTCCGAAGTAAAGGCACCAGTATATTCAGTGTCTGGTGAGGGCTTGCTGTCCACTTCAAAAAGGATGCCTTCTAGCTGTGTCATCATATAGT
Source organism: Daubentonia madagascariensis (assembly GCA_023783475.1). Taxonomy (NCBI): domain Eukaryota; kingdom Metazoa; phylum Chordata; class Mammalia; order Primates; family Daubentoniidae; genus Daubentonia; species Daubentonia madagascariensis. The sequence continues at coordinate 11,968,823 of JAKFHU010001684.1, read as the reverse complement.
AGAAATGGCAAACAAGCTACCTGAGGTCTCTTTTATAATTCCATTCATGAGGAAAGAGTCCCCATAACCTAACCAGTTCCAAAAGGTTCCACCTCTTAATAGCATCACCTTATGGTTTAGGTTTTAACATATGAATTTGAGGGGGAAAACATTCAGACCCACCACATCCTAAAACCCAATCAATGGCCACGTTCTTTCTATGCTACCATTGAAACAATTCTCTCAAATCCATTTAATATTCTGCATTTCCATGGATACTACCCAATTTAAGGTAATTTCTTTTCACAGCTATTGCTATCTTTCTTAACTCTTTTTTCTGCCAACTGTCTTACTTGCTTTTAATTCATTCTCCACATATCAATGGTGATTTTTATAAATCTTAGCATGTTTCTCACCTGCATGAAATTCTTCCTTATGAAGACAATTCCATTTCTGGCTGAAGAAGGAAGAAATAGGTCTTTGATCCTGTGTAAACAAGGAAAAATCAATAAATTAGTAATTAATACTTTAATGTAGGGTATCAAAAAAATGGTAACTGCAAGGAAACTTTGAATAACTGAATATAAATAGGAGTAAGTCATTCATCAATAAGCAAATAGGTATGGTAGCTTTCATATCAGAGATAAACACCTTGTCTTGGTACCAATGTGGGCTAAGAGAAGGCAGCTGATTTTTATCAACGGTGTTGACAGGCGGATAGATTGGAGAGTGGAAAAGCTCCAATTGCAAGGTAACAATTATTAAAGTTAATGCTTCTTCCACTCACTCCCACACTGCCAGTTATTTGCTGAGAAAGAGATGCTTGAAAAGAGGCTGCAAAGTAGAGAAAATATATACAATCCTAGGCATCATGTTGTGTTTGGATTCCAGGGCATTGCATTAAATTTAATATAGTGGCAAACAAAACCTACCTAAAAACATGACCCAATTGCCCTCCCAGCTCAAATACTGACAACATTAATACAATCAGAACTACTGTGGTGGCAACAGAAGAGATTGGGCACTGGGTATTGAGAGATGAACTCAACCTCATTAATGGTGTGGCCCAGCCCCAGCTGAGATCAATTCTTGAAAGAATCTGAAAAATAAGTCCCTCACCCTAACTACCACACAGAAGAGAGGACTTTTATTTTGCAGGAAGGTGGTAGTAATATGTTTTGCTTCAATTATCACTGTTCTTTTGTCACAATGTTCAGACTACAATGAAAAAAATATGAGGTATGCAAGGAAGTAGGAAATTGCAATGATAATTTAAAAAATTCTAATAGAAACAGACCCGTAAATGAATAATTAATTAGTCATAGCAAAGCCTTTAATAAAATTATTTTAAATATGTTTAAGAAAATATATGATATAACGGATGAAGAGATAGAAAAAGAGAAATGGTACTTCCAAGGAGAATAAAAAAATAAACTCTAGAAAAAAATCTGACGTTTAAAATATATTGGAATAGCACCATAGAAAAATTTTTGAACATACAGGATCTCCTTGACCCTGCTTCTGTCATCACATCTCTCTCTATGACTCTCTGAGTCTTTTTTGTTTCCTGCCTCCTTCTTCCACTTTTAAGGACTATTATGAATACATTGAGCCAGTGCAGATAATTCAAGATAATCCCCCCTTGTCAAAGTCCTAACTTAATCATTTCAAGTTTTGCAAAGTTCTGCAAAGTCCCTTATGCCATTTATGGCAACATATTTACAGATTCTGCGAATTAGGACATGGACTTCTTTGAGAAGTCATTCATTTACCTACCACATGTATCATTACTGAGCACCTTACTGCTCCTTCTCAGTAAGTTACCCCAAATAGTAGCCATTATTCTGACTTTTGTCACCACTGTGTAGATTTGGTTTAATGTTTGAAAATAAAACAAAATAAAATGTATCACATAAAGACAAAAATTTAAATCACACAATCATCTCAATGAATATATATATATATATATAAACTCTTGAAATATTTGACATTATTCATGATACAAATTCTCAAAAAAATTGTAAGAGAAGGAAAATTTCTTAAGCTGATGACAGGCTGTTGTGGTTACTTTGGATAAATTCCTCACCCAAAATTTGGTTCAAATGTTGAGAATGATGATGCCACTGACACACCAGAAGGGTAGTAAAAGATTTACTACTCTGATAGTGAGGTTTTCTGGGGAGAGGAGAACATGAGGTTGAGCAGGTGCAAAAATGCCTTGGGAGAGCAGGGGAAGGGTGACTGGCATGATTTTTACCCTAGCCTGAGGTTGGGGCTGGGGAGAGCTTCCTCTCATGAGCCACTACTCGCATAATGACGTTCCTGTCAACACCAAAGGAGGGAGGACCCAGGGCTTCCTTTTCAGGTTTCCCAGACATGGAGCCAAAAAGAAAGGCAGACTGTTGGCTTTTAAAAACTGTCAGTAGCCAAATATCAAAATTGGAGTCAAACATTCCAGACATTTACAGAAAACTCACGTCTTATATTTAACTTAATGGTAAAACTTTGAATGCTCTCCCTAAGTTTGGAAACAATTTACTCAACATTTTGTTTGAATTTCTTACAAATGGAATATGGAAAGAAAAATAAATAATAAATATAAATATCAAAAAGAGAGCTTTCAGACATCCTGTACAGGTTTAATAACTTCATCTGGTTGTTGGGTGTATATATATGTGAAAATCTTCACCTACGATTTGAGTATTTTCTTTTACATGAATTATACCTCCTCAAAATTTAAAAAAAAACTAAAACATAACAAAAGAAAACAAAGCAATACAAAATCAAACAAAAAACACCTCCCTCCAGTGTGCCCATATTCACCATGAGCTAAATTCTAAAATTCTTAATATGTTTGAATACCTATTATAATCTCTCCCCAAAATACTTACTAAGTCACTCAAATTCTTAATTTTTTAAAATATTTGGCTACTCTGCCTCACTTTCTCTGTTATATGTGCAAAAAACATTTGAAGTATTTAAATCCCAAGCATTTCACTTTTTATCACATCTAAATCATCATTTATGCGTTCACATAAATCTCACTTTAAGCATTCACATACCCACACATTCTTCCTGAACTCTATCTCCTCACCTGCCAAAGGACTAACTTCTACTTATATTTAATATCTCAGCTTAAAACAAGATAATGAACTGCCTCTGAATTTATTTATAGACAAAGTGACTAAAAGCAGGTACAATTTATGAAATATCATTATCTGTTCTGCTAGCCATTTTCTAAAGCATATTTCACAGAACTCTTTGTTCACACAAACATAGGATAAACATTTGTATTTTTAAATTTATAATGATAGGCCCCTAATAGCCTAAGAGAGGTATTATCTCCTTAGGGTTTGAGAATCAGTAAACACACGCCACCCATATGCAGTTATATGGATTGTGCACTATTGCATAAACCTAGTCTGCACATAGAAAGGTGGAGAATGTTGAGTAGTGGTTCTGAAGGGACCAATGACAAATACCCACCACATCTCTTCTGGCTAATGAATCTAGCCCCAGATGATGAGATAAGCCATAAGAAACTCCACAGAAACAACTAAATATTAGAACTATTTAGAGAGTTCAGCAAGTTTTCTAGGTACATAATAAACTTGAAATCGCTGATAGATTGATAGTTCCCTCACCAGCAACAGCCAATTGGAAAATGCAATAGAAAATAAAACACCATTCTCATTACCAACAAAATGTTTAAGCACTTGAGAGTAAATATAGCTAAAAACATGCATATGCACACCCACACAAGAACTTTCTAGAGAAAGTTTTAAAATTCTATTATAAGACACAAAAGGAGATTTAAATATATGAGGAAAATATTCTATGTTCATGTATGAAAGCACTTAAATATCTCCCAAAATCTAAAAAAATTAAAGATATTCTAATTAAATTCAAGGTGGGATTTTAAATTTTTATTTTTTTCTTTTTTAAAATTTGTATAAATATATGGGGCAGAAGAGCAATTTTGTTACATGCATAGATTGATTGCATAGTGGTCAAGTCAGGGCTTTTAGAGTATCAGATAAAAGTGTACTCCAGATTAAAGATTCAGTTATAGAAAGATAGAATATAAAGCTAATGAAAGAAACTATTGAAGAAGATATTTGTGATCCAAGTGTATGAAAATATATATTTTAAAAATCCAACAAGTACAAATCATAAACTGACAACTTGATAGATTTTACCACATCAAAATTAAAGACCATTTAACAAACAGGGCAAATTAGAAGAGTATATTGGCAACACATAAAATAAATAAAGGATTAAGAAAGAGATTATACAAATAATTGCTAATCACAAAGAAAAAGACAAGAAGCTTGATAGAAAAATGAGCAAAAGATTTTAAAAGGCAATTCACAGAGAAAGAATTCAAATGTCTGACAACCATATGAAGAGTTGTTCAAACTTACTCTTAATCAAATAGGTTAAATTATAACAATGAGGTATGATTTCATATTTATCAGAATGGTGAAAATCAGAAAATAGGATAATTCCAATTATTGGCAAAGATGTGAGTAGACAGCAACTTTCATGCCCTGCTGGCAGTGTATACAGAAGCCATTCTGGAAGGTCATCTTACAATATTTAACAAAATTATGTATGCATGTTTCCTGTGACATAGAAATCCCAGTCTTAAAATACATTCCAGAAAATACTTGTACAAATCAGTGTGGGGACATGTATGAAGGTTCTCATCATGGCACTTTTTACGGTAATAGAAAAATGATGGCATCCTAGTTGTCCATCATCAGGGAATGGATTCATAAAATATGCTGGAAATGGACAAGGCAGCAGCAAGATGCAGCAAGCCATAAGTACATATGGCAATATAGACAGTCAAAAAACATAGCATTGCAAAATGCAAGAAATTGATCAAGGTTTTAGCAGGCTACCACTCATTTAAATTAACACCATACATACCATATACATGCATGTGTGCACACACATACACACATACAGAAACATATATTTTTCCCTTGTTTGACTGTGTTGGGATGACATAATTTTAGACCAGATATGATTAACAATAAATATTACAAAATATCTATCTAAAGACTTAATCAACAACATATACATTAATTACATATATATTTAGAGAGAAAGAATATAATATATAGTGTATACATACAATATATGTGTGTATAAAACATAGTATAAAAGCATAAAGTTATCACAATATATAAGAATTTGAAATATTTTTATCTATTCTCATGATTCATTTATAAGAACGTGGGATTTAAATTTCCTAAATATTTGAAATATTTAGAAAGAAAACTTGGACTATTTCCTTAATTACAACTATACTGATTCTATGGTTCTGCTAATTTACTTTAACTAGGGCTGCTGAACCAATGCCGAGAACTGCTTCATAGTAAAGTGGTGACAGTATCAATTATCCTTCACATGAGTTAAATTCTTTTCTGTGCCTTCTGTAATTTGCAGTGGGAGTCAGAAGAGTGCTTTGAGAACACATAAGGGACAGTAAAATGAATTTTGCCCTTAAAATTTTTGATGGAAAAGAAAAAGAAATTTAATCAGCCACTTTCCATTTACATTATTGATTACCAGCAGGATTTTGACTGTCATGGGTAAATGTCAGGAACACTAATTAGATTATTTCACAATTTGTGTGGAAATTAACAGCAGGCCTTATTGTATATGAAATGCAAAATCAGAAGAAAGGAGTTCTATTCTCTTAAATCTTTTCTTTCTTCATAAGGCAGCTTTCTTTTCCTATATCTTTTACATCCGTAGGATGATGGGATCAAACTGTGCACTGCTCAGAATATAGATTGGTGCTGGGATGTTCTATAAGTTTAAGTATGCAGACAGTGTGATTCTTATCCCTGATATACCATGGGTCTGCATAGCCACGTGGAAAGATTAATTATGGCTCACATCAATTTTGGCCTCTAGATGTCATGTAAAGAATATAACATCTGAGAGGAAGCTGCAGAATTTTGATTATGGCCGTCTGAAAATCTGTGTGAGCCAGAGTGGGAGAAGAAAAGGGGCTCTTATATTCCTTTATAGAGTGTGCACTAGGCAAGCAAAGGCAGATAGGCTGAAAATAATGTCCTGGAAGTGCAATGATGAAAAGCTCACACACTTCAATTAGTTAACTCTTAGGATTAAAAGAAGAGAGATGAGGTCTTATGTGAGGTGTGCTCCATTTGACCAGTCTCTAAGATTGAAAGTGGTACCCTTGATAGCATTCAGATTATTCAAAGCAATATAGCAATTAATACACTATCGCATATCTGAGAGAGAAAAAAAAGCAGAAAGAAACAGGAACTGAGATTTCTGGGCACTTTTATGACCCTCTTTTAAAAATAAAATAAATAGGAGCAGAGCAGAATTGAATAAATTTTAATTAAATTATTATATATATTAAATTCCAGTATTTTAGGGTGAAACCAGGCAAATGATATGGGCAAGCTGCTTAACAGCAGGAAAATAAAATGTGTTTCAGTTTGTTTCCTAAAACTGAGCAAAAAAGGAACCAGATGAATCACAGAAAAAAAAATGCACCACAAAAAAATTGTATAACATGGATTAGAAAAGGAGACCATATCTGTTCGCCCCTATGTTTCTTACAATCTGCAGTTAATTCATCACAGTGCAGCTCCCTAGATATTTAAGGACAATGGGAAATGTCCACAAGCCCTCTCTTATTTCCATTTGCAGCCCTGGAATGCAGTGGGCTGCAAACAACAAGCCATTTAAATGCCTCCCGAGGAGAATAGATATGCTGCAAGTAGGCAAGCTCGCTGTATGATGAGCAAGGAAACAAAGCAGGCAGACAGTGAGGATAGGGAAATCATGCTGAAGAACCAAAAGAAAAAAAGAAGAGCAGAATATAAGAAAATGAGAGTCTGCCTAAACTGATGTATGGTAATAAGCTCAGACACTGGAAAAACTTCACAGTTGAAACTGAAACAGCACATCTAGTTTCAGAAGCAGAACAGTGGAATAATGAATAGTGTAGAACCTTTCGGTTCTTAAAGCTGGGTTGAGATTCATCCCCAGGAAAATGGTAGTGATTGAAAAAGTACTGGATTCCCCTTGAACAGCTAAAGTTGAATTTCTTTGTTTTCCCTGGAGCTGCCACAACAGGGGGAAAAGCTCAGACTAATGGCTGGACTTAGTCTCATAATTATGAGTCTCATTTGTGCATCAGAATTGAGCAAACTTTTAACCAAAGTAAGTTTCACTGAGTTCACAATAAGGAACACTATTATTATCTACAAAATCGAATTATACTTTTACTCTGAGAGAAAAACCATAGTATTTACAAATTATCATATTAACCTCAAGCATTCCTTAAGCCATAGGCCAACCACTCTTAATTATCTCTTTTACTATTGATTATTTTTAAAGTTTTCATAGCAGAAACAATCTTAAAAGAAATTACTAGGCCCAAATCAAAGTGTCATTTGCAGCCAAGACCTGTGTGCCAACAGTTCAAAAGAAAATGAGGGGAGTTTCTCTTTGAAAATGGCATTTGTCACCTAGCTCTTGACCAAAATATCTCCCAACATATCACTAAAGAATATACAAAAACATGCACACAAAAGATAAAACTCACAACAGCATACACCAGAACTTTTGGTCAATCTATTACCAAAATCCATAGGAATTTCCACCAACCAAGATCTTGTAGGAACTACTCAGTATGTACATTTTGTATACACATCTGTGAGCTCTCCAGGCTAAGCCACCTACCGTCTTACCTGATAGGAAGTAGAAGGAAGATACTTTGTCTACCTTCCTCCTGCCACTGGATCAGCAACTCAAGACTTGTAAAGATTCTCTATGAGCCAGGAAATTGGACACAAGGCCCACATCTCCTCAGAGAATATTTGTGACTTCTATCAAGACCCCTCCACTTATGTGCTCCTCAACTCTCTCTGTCTCACTACCAATATTTGCATTAGATATTGGGTCTGTTCTCATTTTGTCCTTTATTCTTACTTGTCATTTGCCAAAAGAAGCACAGAATTTTCATGTGAAACTTCACCCCCAGTATCCTATTCCAAGCATTGAGAACCACTGAGAAAGTGGAATATGACAGAGATTGAGAGAGAGAGAGAGAGAGAGAGAATGGTAAGCACTTCTTAAAAGTAAGCACACAGAAAGTCAAGAGATACATTCCAGGTCCTTGGTGTTCAAAGGACAGAGGGACAGAGGAAGTGTTTGGGGAATCAAATAACAAGAAAGACCTAGGATCAATAAATCAAAATAGATTCTCTTTTCTCATCTTCATGTTCTATTTCAATCTGTACTTGCTTGGGGATAAATAAGCCATTTTCTGTTCTCTATAGTTAATTTTGTGTTCAGTGGAGTATGTAAGTATGCTTCTTAACTCTTAGAAATAACAGTGCATGTGCAGAATATAGGGAGTAAAGTGGCTTAAAGGAAAGAAACACTATAGTCTGTTTTTTAAAATCAATAATTCTGTTTTTCCAAGTTTTTTAAAGCTATAAGCCAAATTTTAGAAAAAAATTTGTAGTATGTTATAATAACTACAAATGCCCTTCAATCAGTGCTTATTCTGTGCTGGGCACTCTGTAATTTCCTCTCTGTCTCTGTCTCTCTCTTTCTATTCATATATATAGGTATATATACATTTATATATATACACACATATAGAGAAAGAATGTGTGCATGTATGTGCGTGAACACACACATATGAACACCATAACAACTCCAGGTTTTATCCCACTTTTGGAGGTGGGGTAATAGACATAAAGTAGTTGAGTAAAAGTAGAAATTCATATAATCTGAAAATGGCTGAGCCAGGATTAGCTCTCAGCTTTCTGTGACTGCTAATTCATACAGCCTTTCCAATCTCCCAGGTTTCCAATTGTGTTAGTAAGGATTCCAGCCTTATCAAACTAATACACTAATGTTGGCAGAATTCCTTTGAAATATGCTTCCATGGACCCTGAACCCTAATTGGTCCAAAGAACTAATAAAATATATAAAACCACAAAAGATTTCTTGTTCTTACTTTAAAGTTACTATCTTTTAACTGTTAAATCTTAGGTTAGGCTCACTCAAATAAGGCAAAATTGATACAATGTATGCAATCAAATGAACACTAAGATGCAAGAAGTTCTGTATCCAGCATGCAGATATGGACACACAGAGTTATCAAGTTTCTTCTTCACTGACATACGTTACACAAAATATATCCTACAATTTTGCACTGAAATTTTTTTTAAAAATCTCTGATGCATGCAATTAAGAAAATAGCAAATATGAAGATACGAGTACCCGTTAGAGGAAGGAAGAAAGGAAGGAAGGAAGGGAGGAAAGGAGAGAGGAATGGAGGAAGCAAGGAAGGAGGGAAGGAGATAAGGAAGGAAGGCTTTACTCATATTTTAATTTTCACTTCCAAACATATCTGTTTTACTATATAAATATGCCTTTTGAAGAAACTTAAAATAATTAAATGCATATTTGTGGTAAACATACTATATCGCCATCCAATCATCGAAAGATTTTGACTATATTCCAATAGGTAATTTAAGTCATTTTGGGTTCTGCTCTATTCTTTTGCACCCAGAATGTAATAGCATCACAAGGCCACCTGTATTTGTCACTCTATTTGTTCCTGAGAAGGAGCAGTAAGACGTATATCTCCTTATGTGTTTCAAATAGTAGATCCTAGATATAAAGTTACACTTGTTTCTTTATCTTGGGGTGATGTGACCTTAGGAACATTAGGTCACTTTTCAGATGCCTGAAAATATAATAAATAATAAAATAGTCCTCTAGGAAGCTGGGGAAGAAATATTCATTCCCAAACAAGAAACATCCAAAATGCAAATATATTTCACAGACACAAAGTCTTTTTGCCATAAGATCTTTGCTTTCCTCAGTTCTCATTCTTTCATTGCAAATATAGTAATGGTAATGGATGTTTGGCTGTTTAAATAGATATAAAGTACACTTACCAATTAAGACCTTTTTTCCTGGCATAACTCTTTCACTCAAAAAAATTATTGAAGTGTAGGTCAAGACACCCCAAATCCTGTTCTACTTTGCTCACTGGCTGAGGAACTTGGCTGTCAACAATGGGGTTGCCCTGAGGTGGTGAGATATGTTCCTCCCCTGTAAGTAATTGGCTCGCCAGCTCTCATCATCCATGTTACTGGATGATCAAATGGGAATCAAATGAGAATGTGTCAGTCAAAAAAAAAAAAATCTTCCAAACATGTAAAGTACCATGTACATCTAGGGCAGTGGTCTCAAACTTTTGCCTGTATCTGAATTGCAGGGAAGTCTTGTTAAATCGCTGATTGCTGAGTCTCAACCCAGAGTTTCTCAGGTGGGGCTCAGTAACTTTTATTTATAGCAAGTTTCTAGGTGCTACTGCTGCTGATGCTCTGGGTTAACACTTTGAGAACCATATAGGGAACAATATAGGGAATTAGTATTATTGTTGTTCATGATATAAGAAAGTTTGTTCCACAATATTTCAAAAGAGGTCCATCAATAATTTTATTCACATATCACATAATGAATAACCAAAACTAAATCATGGATTCCCCTTAGAATTTTCAAACGCTGCAAAGTTCTCTTTTTAATTTCTTAAAACCAAGAATTGTAGTTTCTGACTGTTTGTTTTGTTTTTATTTTTTTACCATAGCACTATGATGTGTTGCTCAATAAATACAATTACTGATTTTTTTTTTCCTTAACTAAGGAATGAGAAGAAAAGACTAGATACTAGAAACAGAACTTGTTGGGTTTTTTTTTTCCCCCCCTTAACAACAGATGCTGGTAAAGTTTACACAATACTTTTCAGGCATTCATCCAATTGTTATGCCAAATGAGTTCAAGAAATCATTGTAATACAAGTCTAGAAAGGACTTCAAATACTTCAAATGATAAGTTCTTCCTCTTCACAGTCAATAAATTCCAAAGATAAATAAATTAGAGTTCCACTTCTCTCCTCACTAAACCCCACTTTGGGCAGGGTCACGAGGATAATTCCCACCTAGCAGGTATCATTACTGTGAAAGAGTTATCATCATTATATGTATTTATGTGCATACATTTTCAATGTTCTTTCCATAAGTATGAACTAGTCTTGAGAAGTCTTCATAGCACAGCTTTACTCATGTTTCTGAAGAATATTTTTCAAAGCTCTGAATAGCTCAATCACTTTTCTCAAAACAATTATGATCATGTGGTCATGTCCACTAATTAATCCAAATCAATGTGCAGCAATCTAAACCTCTTCCCTGTTATTCTACCATCACCATCCACAGCATCCTTAAACACACACACACACACACAGAACATTATTAGCAACCATCTAGATAAGGTTTCATATACTTAGAAAGTAATAGTAAGCCACAGTGGCCTTCTCATTTCTGGAATAGATTCAACGTTTTTAACTTTCCCATTAAAATCTTTTTCCCAACCAAATAAATACCATTATTTCTTGGGCCTTCTATGGATTTTGTATGTCAGTTGTTATTTGCTGGATCTTACTGGGCATGTTCATTACGAATAAAAAAGAAAAAAAAAGACTCATTCCTGAATAAGTATCATTAAAAAGTAAAATTTTCTATATAAAAAGATGTTTTGTGTAGTTTTCTATTCTAGACAGGGCAATTTTAGGTCCTCTACTATATAAACTCCCAAATATTAGTGGGTTATCCAAATACAAGTTCATTTCTTTCTCAAGTAACAGTCCAATACCTGTGTTCTTGTAGAATAGAACTCCCATATGGTAATACAAGGACCCCTGACTCTTCTTTTTTGGTGGTTCCATCTTCCCATAAGGCAGCAGTGATTCAGCACAATTGAAAATCCCCAAGACCCTTTTAGTGAATCCATGAGGTAAAGCTATATTTGTAGTAATACTAAAATGCTATCTGACTTTTTTATTCTTACCCCAACAAGTAAGCAGTCACATTTTTCAGAACTACATGATGTGTGATAACATAGCCACTTGAATGAAGAATGGGAAAGACATTAAACAGATTTTCAAAATATAAAACAATACCACTCTTCTCACTATTTTTTTTTTTTGGAAAATATTTGTCATAAAAATTTGATTATGTTTACATAATGGGTTTTTATTTTTACGGTAAATACATTAAAATAAATACTAGTAAAATATTTCTCAATTTCATTTTGGAGACCATAAATATTGATGGATATAATACCTAAAAATGAAAACTCCTGAGATCTTTAATATTGTTTAAAAGTGTAATGAGATCATGAGACCAAAAATTTTGAGATCTGCTGTAGGAGGGTATCATGTATTTTCCTTTCAGGTGGTGATAAGGGAAAGAGAGAGTGGGAAGACATAACCACATCTTATGCTTCTTGTTGTATAAGTGGAATACATCAATTGTGCTGCTACCCTTTCTTGAGAACTAGCACATGGCCCATGGAAAAGAAGGGCAAATGTTCTGGGAAACAGCCCCTGTCTGGCAGCCACTTTGGAACTACAATTCTATGTTCTGGAAAAAGGAGCACAAATCTTTGGTGGACATACAGATATCTCTTCCACAATTTCCAACAGTAACAGTAATTATTCTCTTGGAAAGATATTTAAATTATATGGAAGAACATGCCTTGATGAGTTTCCTCCATTACATATTCTTAAAATTCCTATAAGGTAGATTAATCATTCTTTCTTAATTATCATAGCCCTCTTCCAAGAGCAAAATAAGCAAGTCCAACAAATATGAACATTGAATAAAGAGTAAAATTTATTCAGGTCATGGGGGAGGTGGATATAACACACTGTGCAAGGTTTGCCATAGATAGTTGTGCAGGTTGTATATTGAACAAAGTTGATAGCTACAGAGCTCCCTGAGAGCTGAAGTCCAGCCAGTTCCTTTTAGCACACTATTCACCATAGCATTTGGCTGTTTCCCAAAAAGTGAGGTACATTTTAGTCAGGAAAAAAGCTTCAATTTACCTGATGGGGTACTTTTTTATAATTTGCACAAATGTGCCTTATAAACCACCAGCAGCCCTGCCTTTCTATTCTATGAAGACAGACTTTTTGTTTGATGTTTTTATTGTTCTATCCCAGCACCTAAATTAGTCCCTGATACATAGTAAAAACTCAATAGATATTAGTTGAATAAATACACAAAAGCATTGAACCATGGATCAATATGTAACTAGAAAGATGTTTATAATGGCATAGTTTAATACTCTTTCCTTAACCCTGAGCCAGTCAACATTTTTATTAATGCAACAGCTACAGAAAGAGAAATAATGCTGGTTAAATTTTCAGATGACTCAAATCTGAAAGGTTTATCCAATGCAATTGATGACATTATCAAGGTTCAAAAATAAAAATGGCAAGGTAAATGATGGGCCCAAACTAACACAAATCAATTTAGCCAAAATAAATATCCTGCATGTTAGCTCAACAAATCAATCTTATAACTGTATGCATAGACAAGCTTGACAAAAATGGTTTATATAAAAAATATATAAATGTTTTTGTTGACTAAAATTATAAAAGTAATTAGCAATATGACTCAGTGCTAAAATAACAAATGATTAATGAAAGTATGGTGTCCAAACATAAAGATAAAGTAAATTAACTCAATGGTGCATTTACCATTCTACATCTTAAGTATTGTATCCAGGTCGGGATGTCATATGTTAAAAGCTTTTCGATAAAGGTAGAGTTTTTCCAGAGGAATGTTTGGCCTACAGAGAGAATGAAGGGGTAAAACATCTAGAATTTATTTAATATTTTTCAAGCAAGTGACACACGTTATCACCTTCAGAGAAGTCCCACTGTGGAAGGATAGCAAAGAGCGTAATAATGCTTACCACCAGCAGCAGCAGTTCCAAGATGTCAAGCCACTGCATGGTTTGCAGGTGTTGGTATCTCCAAGAAAGACTCACACAGGCACTAGATGGAAAAATGTTTATTTACATATAGAAGAGACAGAAAAAGCTCAGTTTCAACAATAAGTGTCAGTCCCCTGTGGCCAGTGGGTCTCGTCCCACACCTCCCTTGTCACGCAGGTGAAGGACCCCATCCCTTCCCCAGTGGGAACAGAAGGAGAATGAGGTTGGCCAGGTGTCATATGATGCACATACTTAAGCAGAACAAAGGAATATACATCAAGTCTGAAACAGGAAAAAATTTTCTCCAAAAAAGATATACCCAGAATAGTCTGTGGTGGCTTTTTAATCTCTTTTTAAGGAAATGTTCCAGGCCAAATACACATTCTTACACAATCATTCAGGGATTGAAAGACTGCATGTCCAGGACCACTTTTCTGAAGGATATTTATCTTCAAACATTTGAAAGACTTTCCTGTCTTCTAAAAGAAGTCCAGCCTTACTTTTTAGTCATTCTAGAGGGCAAGACTTGATTTTACATAGGGATGGTAAAGAGAAATACATTGTATCCCAATATAAGAAAAGATGTAAAACAATTAAATCTGTCAGAAACCAAAATGGGCTATATTTAAACCAATTGTGCTTTCTCTTCTTAATCATTTTCACAAGGAATCCACATATTAATGCCATGGTGAAGAGTTTTCCCCTTTATCAGGAAATATAAATGACTTTGAAGATCCCTTTCTTGGCCAAGATTCAATGCTACGCTGTGATTCTAATTCTAGTGTGAAGTAGCAATAATAAGTTGAAAATAAACTTGGTCATTTTCTTCATTTATTGCTCCAGCAAAATGTTTGTAGATTGGTTTATGTAAACTATTGAGCCTCCAAATATATGAAGTTACCCTCACTGATCTCCCTCTCTCTCTCTCGTCAAGTTCTTTTATCAACTGTTGAAGTGGGCTCTAATGTCACCTATCAATTACTCCTTACCCTTACTTTCTTACTCCCATCAGTTCTTAACATCACACTCTACAAATTGTTAGCATATTTATGAGGTCATTTTTCTTACAGAGAGGGGATCCTATCACCAAGGATATCCAAAAGATACATTCATAAAGAGACTTTCTGTACCCAATAGCAATATTGAAGTTATCTTGTGCAGAGAACGTCTGAAGGAAACATGTATGCTTTTTGTCACTTCTAATCATTGCACTGCCCTAGAAATTAAAAAATTAGTACATATCAGTTGATCTCAGCTTATCCTATTTGTTTTCTACACTAAAAACTTTTTTTTCCCAAAGTCTACATACTAGGTTTCCTAAAAGGTGAGATAACACAATGAACTGATGGAGAGAAAAGTAGATTGAATATTTCCAATTAACATATGCTATATACTTGCATACATATACTATTATAAAATTTGTGGAAAATACTAGAAATGGTACATAGGATCTTTTTTTTTCAAATTTTGTAGAATACAATGGAAGCAACAACTTTTTAAAAAAACACTGAATTCAAAGAAATTTTGGATTGCACAAAGTACAAAAGCAGAACAGAACTGATCTTATGTTCCAAATGCCAACTTGAAGTAAGAAGACCCAGTCACACAAACATTCCATTAATCAAAGAGTAAGTGATATATATCAGGTAGTAAATTTATCTGATGACAAAGTATAATCTGAGCCTAAAGATCCATACAAATATGGATCCTTTTGGACCAATATATGAATTACAAAATCATCTAAACACTGAAATACAGCAACCAGGTGAAACTCCTTCTGTTGCTCTTGTCATTGCTATGTGCAGAATTTGACACAGAAAATATGAGAAGCACATGGAAGAAAAGTTCCAACATACACTAGGCTGATAGTACTTAGATTAAAAGAGATTAAAAATAAAATTTAAAAAATACACACAAAAAATCAGCTGAATACAAATAAAGAAAAAGTAAAATTTTCATTTTTATTATCAAGAGAGGAGGAATTAAAGGAAGATATTTATTAAGGTTAAAGACTTCAAGTACAAATTAAGATATGACAATTTTATTATGCATGTCCCTAATAACACAGAAAAAATTTATATTGTGTGGCAATTAGAGGAGACGCAAGGAAAGATAGAAACCTCTTTGGAGAGGAGATATTAACACTTATCTATTAACCCAAGACAGGTCAACTTAAAGAAATATTCAACCATGTAAAATTTATAAATGTATATCAAACACTAAATAAAAAAACAGAATATGTATCTTTTTCTCAAGTGTACATATAATGTTTACAAAAATTGACCACATCTGAGAACAAAAGGAAAACAATATCATAAATTGCAAAAAATGGAAACAGCACAAACAGCATTGTTGGCACTTATGAAAGGAAACAAATCATCAAAAATTAATAACAAAATTAGACATAAATTAAAACTTTACTGGGACATTATTTCCTACTTATTAGATTGGCAAAATATTCAGAAGTATATCACAATATACTTTGATTTAGACTGAAGGGAAACAGGAAAATAGATTTTTGATGGGCATACCTAAAGTGGTACAATTGAGCAATTTAACAATATCTAGTAAAGTTACACAGGCATTTGGCTTTTATCCATAACAATCCCATGTCTAGAAATATATCCCAAAGATACATTAGCAAAAATATGGAAAGGCAATAAATGCATGAGGCTATTCATTGAAAGACTGTTTTGTATTAGCAAAAGAGTGGAAACAACTGAAATATCCATCAATATGGGACTTGTTTAATAAATTACAGTATACACTCCACAAAATAGAGCACTTTTCTGCTGTAAAAATAAATGAGGATGTTTCTATACATTACTATGGAGTAAAACTCTTAGATTTTTCATTATTTGAAGAAAAAAGCAAGATAAAAAGTAAGTATATTATGTCTCAGTTTATCTAAGAAGGGAAGGGATATGAATGTATGTGCTGATATTTGACAGCCAAACAATAGAATGAGAAACAAAATATATTTTTAAATATTTACCTATAGGCAGAATGAAGGCATAGGATCAAGGCCACAGGGATAGGAGCTAGACATCTTTGAATACATCTGTTTTCATATACTTAAAAAAGCAATACCCCAAAATAAAAATGAAATTAAAACAAATCAAATAGTGCAACCTGTTGGTGGCATAACCACCCAGAGAATGGCCATTTTAAAAGCCTTTCATATAAGAATTCAACAGCATATCTCATATGGGATATACCAGAATGAAAGAAACAACTGCAAAAATTGTTTTAAAAAATTCTTAAACTGATTTTGGAAATCATATTGTTGATGAAAATTGTCATTGTCATTTGAGACTTTTGAATATTTTGTGGGATAAAGTAGCTGAGCACTTACATGATGTCCTCTTTCTATCATTGCTGGTATTCTCTGTGTAGCAGAAAGGAGATTTAAATTAAAGTTAGAATTGGTTTAAATAAAAATTTAGTAGTGTTGAATTGTAATTGGAAGAATCAGTTGAATTCATGGTATATTTCATTGTAAAAAGTAATCCTACCTCACTCAAAAGGCCTAAAAACAATGACCCACAATTGCATCTAAGCTAAAAGGAACTAGGGCTCCTTGGAAAAATGGTCTTTCTAGATCTAGACTTAGATACATGTAAGATGAGACTGGAAGTTTATACCTTTTAGCAAAGATGTCAAATACTACTTTAGCCATGCCGACAGGAGTCATGAGTCAATTTAAATGGTCCCCCATCGGCGAAAGAATGAACGAGAAGGAAAATTGCTGTGATGCAGGAAAAACATTAAGTATATTTAAGCCAATAAATTCACAATAATACTAAAGCACACTAAAAGTTCTATTTGATTACCATCAAAGTATACTAAAAAACTCAGTTGTTATTTTAAAAACTGGTAAGTAAAATAGAAAAATCAACCATTTTTCCTACCTTTTCTTTGTGCATTTTACCAAATGGAAACCAAATAGAGCACAAAGGGGTGCTTTTCATTCTAGAAATATTCCAGAGAATAGATGAAGGAGGAATTAAATAATTAAAGTATCACCATTTTGTACTCCCTGAAAAATTAACAAATGGAGAAATTGATTACTAATAGCTGATGAATAACAGAAAGACAAAATTATGTGCCTCTTAATTAAAGAACATATCACCATCAATGAGGGACATTTAGCAGAAATATCACACCTGAATCTGATCAAGCTTCTAAATTCAATTACCAATGAACAGAATACACTTGGGCTAGACAAATATGCTAAAAGACAACATGGAGATTCAATCAGCTAAGTCTATACTGTAGGGAACTCTAAAGAAAAAATGACAATGTTTTTCCAACACAGAAATATCAAAGAAAAAGAAAGAAAGACGAAGGGGAAACCTCTATACTAAGAGAGATTACAACACATTTCCAACCAAACACACTGTGAAAAACCCTGTTTGGATATCTAGTGAATTAAACTATTTAAAATGATATTTATGAGACAATTATAAATTAGAACCCTGACTTATATTTCATATGTTGAGAAACTTATTGTCATAGTTAGGTGGGATAATGGTAATGTTTTTTAATTTTTTCAAGTACATATTGAAACATAGATGAAATGCTAGAATGTCAGGGATTACCTAACACTAGCAAGTAGGTCTTAGTAGGTGAGTGTGTTATGTCAGGTTCTGTAGAAGCAGACCTTGAGACAAGGATTCATGGACATTTTGTTAACTCAATATACCCACTGCCACCGAGAGAGCAGAACAAGAGTGGAAGGTAACAAGTGGGATTTTATGCAAAGTCCTGTAGAAGGTAGTTTTTAACAAGATTGTGTACTGGAAGTCAAGAGTGCGTATAAACCTTTGAGATTTCCTGACTCAATACATACGAGTTATGCTTCCATACCCCACATCTGCCAATGACTGTTCAAGGGCCACCCATGGACTAGTAAATTCCTAGGTACTACTGTTTTGGGGATGAGGGTTTGGAAGCAGATGCACACAAATAAGGAATTGAAGAACTGAGTTTGAATATTATAAGCACCGTATGTGAAACAAGACTGGTCAAGGGTTGATAACTGAGGAGAAGGAGTGATGGATGGTGGATACACGGATGTTCATTGTATTGTCCTGTGTGCTTTTGAATTTGCTTAATCTCACTCCCCCCCAGAAGTTTAAATGATGAAAATATTTCATAAAAATAATAAAAGGACTGATTTCAAAGTATTC
Organism: Daubentonia madagascariensis; assembly: GCA_023783475.1. NCBI lineage: Eukaryota > Metazoa > Chordata > Mammalia > Primates > Daubentoniidae > Daubentonia > Daubentonia madagascariensis. The sequence goes on along the minus strand of JAKFHU010001684.1, from coordinate 11,949,789 downwards.
TCCATCTAAGGTACACCCTGGGAGATCAAGTTGTAGGCTGATGTACCAAGGTGCTAGTGAAGAAAAAAAAGGTGTTGGCGAGCTTCACGAAGAGGGCATGGAAGACAGCTCCTCAGCACAAGAGCTCCATCCCTTGCTGTCCCCAGGCTATGTCACATACTCCCGCCTCCATCCAAAGAGGCCATCACCCCACATGATGATCAGAGTCAAGAGTTATCACTCTTAAACTTATTTAGATTTTAAAGGTCTTGACAGAGAAGACTATTTCCATCAGTTAACTAGAACTGATTTGAAAAAGAGCAAACAAGGGATGTTTAGCCTGATAATTCAACTGAATTATAAATCAAAATCAAATAAGATGGTCAACATTTATTTTCAACATGCCTTTGATAAGGAAGTGCACCTATAGCACTCATGGTCTCCACCCAGTGCATTTTCAGGCACAAATAACAAACACTGCTATAAACAGGATTTCTATGTTCCTCACAAAAAGTAAGCTGAAATAATTTACCACTCTGAAGCCATTAATTTTAACAATGTCACAGTCTCCAATAAAATGAGACCATCTTGAGAGCACCCACATAAGCTTTTCTGAAAAACAAAACTTTTCTAACAAATAGCAACATTTTCCAAGCTAGGAAAATGGGTTCTGAGTTTTTGTTCTGAATTCACCTCTTGTGTGACCTTGGGAATGTCAATTAACTTTTCTGAGCCTCTCTTTTCTTATCTGTAAAATTGGGAGAATAATATCTATATTAAAGTATTATTGTGTAAACTAACTGAGACAGTTAGAATGCACATTACAAACTGTAAAGTATTATTCACATATAATACATATGACCTTATTCTGAATTCAATATTCCAACCAAACTCAAAGGAGACACTGTATAAATTAGGAGATGAGTCATCGAAGTGACTTTACCATTGCTGTTTCTCATTTTTGAATAATATGAATCATAAAATCTGAGAAATGGAACAGACACAGAGCTTTTATTTGATGTAAGTTTCTTTTCTGCCCCTACCATCCCAAAATACATTTCATGTATTTATTCAGAAAGTTCACCCAGCTACACAAAGAATGTGCAAAGGAAAAGAAATTTTATTTCCTTTTTCTCAGGAGCTGAGCTGTTCTTTCTTGATCTGTTCTTTGTTTGATTGGCAAGGGAAACATTAACTGTCTAACCTTCTTGAACACTTCTTCTGATATGATCATTTAATAATTTCTTTACCCCATGCTTAGACATTGTATTTTTTAAAAATGCCCAGTTGCTCATATTTCTCAGTCTCCCAACTTCATCTCAACTCCCAGTAGCCAACATTTCCAAAATGGTCTCTGGGTATATATCGGTTCCTGTGGCTGCCTTAATAAATTTCCACCAACTTAGTGCCTTAAAAACAACAGAAATTTATTCTCATAGTGTTCTATATGTCAGAAATTCAAAACCATGGTGTCATCAGACCCTCTGTCTTAGTCCTTTTTTATGCTACTATAACAGAGTACCTGAGACTAGGTAATCTATAAAGAACAGAGATTTATTTCTTATAGTTCTGGAGTCTGGGAGGTTCAGAGCTGAGGGGCTGGCATTTGTTGAGGCCTTCTTGCTGCATCATCTCAGTGAAAGGCAGAAGGGCAAGAGAGAGAACCCACCCCTGAAAGCCGTTTTTTAAAGGCATTAAACTCACCTCTTAAAGGTCCCATCTCCCAGTACCATAACTTTGCCAATTAAATTTCATCATGAGTTTTGGAGTGGGCAAACAGTCAAACCACAGCGCCCTCCGGAGGCTCTAAGAAAGAATCCTTTTCCTCTGCCAGGTTCTGGTGGCTCCTGGTGTTCCTTGGCTGATGGCAGCATAATTTCCATCTTTGCCTTTATCTTCACATGGCCTTCTTTCCCTGTGTCTCTGTATCTCAAATCCCTCTCCTCTTTCTATTATAAAAACAATAATCAATGGATATAAGGCCCACACTAAATCCAGGATTATCTCATTTCAAGATTCCTAACTCAATTATATCTGCAAAGACCCTATTTCCAAAGAAAGCCACATTCCTAAGTATCAGGGGTTAGGATTTGGACATATCTTTTTGGGGGGAATACAACCTATTATAGGGTGTGTCAGAGAAGAGAAGTGTTTTAAATCAACATGGTGTGAAAAGGAAGGAGCAGGGTCTTCATTCATTGCTACCTATATCTTCTACAGTTCTTGGGCAATATCCTTTAACCTGATGGCTGCTTCCCCACTATCACCTGCTGCATAGTCAACTTATTGTGAACTGCTATGTTTACTTTGTGTACGCTGACTCATAGGCTAGAAGAAGACAGCTTGCAAATCACCTCCTCCTGGAATCCAAAAAGGCAGAAAGGGACAGAGACTGCATACTTATTTAATGCAGCATCTTTTCTATTAGGACATAAAGCCAAAGATGAGAAAATGGAGACACTCTTTCAGCTTCTTAACTCTTTTCCTTTTCTCTCTCTTCTTCTCACTGACCTTAGATAGGAGTATGAAATTGCTAATATATCATTTGTTTTTCTTATATCTTTTTCTCTTCCCCCAAAAATAGAAAGCTGTAGAAACAAAGAGTGTATTCTCTACACACCAACAAAAGCCTCTCTTAACTAAGTCAGCCAGGCTAACCATTGATATATTAAAGGAGAAGTCAATAAAGAAATTTATCAAATCTTTTTCCAAGCTAATTTGCCTGTTTTAAAAGCCTAGTATATCTTGCTACCAGATCCTTTTAGGGATTACAAAAAGTTAAAGATTTTCTGGGTATCTCTCTTTATCTCTGTAGCATTGCTAATAACCCCCCAACTCCACCTCCATCTGCCTTAGCACCATTCACTCACTGGACATGGGAAATGGATATTTGGGCTAATGATGGTAAAACTCTTGTACTCAATATCTTATACTCTTAAATAATAAATAAGAGACATGGAATGAGGGAGGAAATGAGAAGATGATAATTAATAAGGAAAAACACAGAAATGAAAATGAAGTGGAACAAAAGTCCTCATCCTGAATCTTTGTGAAGCCAGCAGATACCAAGATTCTGGCAATTTCTCCTCATCAGCCCTCTTTTCCTAGTCCTCTCCTCCTGTTTTCTTTTTTTCCTGTTCCCACTGGGGCTCCCCAGCATGCTTTCCTTCATCAGAACTCCAGCAGTTCCCTTTAGAAGATCTTCCCCTGCTAGGTCAAACAGCCCTCTTGCCACACTTTCACCAGCTGCTCAGCACTGATGCTGACATCTCCTATTTGGGGTCTGTTTTTTCCCACATACTCAGCAGGCTGCCGATTTTCTTTAGCTCCAGTTTAATAGCATTATTTCAAAGCCCCAGTGAAAAGAGCATCCACTGAAGCTTAAAAGAGCATCTATTGTGGAACTCTTGGGATACGTGTGTTGGAGAGAAATCTGTAAACCACACCTAGAGGAGCTCCTTAATCCCTTTCCCCAAATGAAGGGGGAAAAAAATTTTGTCAGCATAGGTAGACTGGAGGAGGAGTGAGAGGCTTTTCTTAAATGACTCTGTGTATATGCCTGAACAACCTTACTGTGCGTGTTCAGCTCTAATCAGAAGATCTCTGCATGGCCTCAAGACCTAACCTCAGCCTCCAGCACGTAGTGCTCACTGTGCCTTATCCTGTAAAATCAGGGAACGCTCCGGTGCACATATGCACAGTAGCTGACTTTACAAAATGGGTAGAAATGGCACTCCAGGGCCAAAGCTTGCCCTTTGTTTAAGGTTGGATCAGATTCATGTTACAGTTTATTGTTTTCTTTAAGATTACAAAAGTGTGATATTAGTTCTCTTGCCTGTAATATATCAGCCCTTTGAGTCATCAAAGGACATGATGACTCAAGAATTTCTACCTTTATAAAGTGTGTATGAATCTTGTATGAATTTTATATGAAAAATGAGGAAAACATCCATTCATCATACAAAAAGGACATGAGTGAGTTTGCACTGAAAACAAAAGATGACAGAAAGGGGAAAAGAACCTAGCCAACGATCCAGTAGCGTTCCATTCTTTTACTATCTTATAGTCAAAGTAGTAAGAGTTGAGTAAATACACATTTTCTTCAGATTAATGAAAAGATAATCCTTCCCTTAAGTCAAACTCGGAGTCTTACTTTCCTTTATTTCACCAAGTATGTTTGTTGTTTATTTTCCACTTGGTAAAATATAGTTTCTGCTGAGGCTGGTTACTTAAATGTTCTATCTTGAGTTTAATTTTAATCACATGGCATTTTAGTTCTGAAAATGCCCCCAAAATTCTGACTTAAATATTTTAAAAATCTCCCTTTCCTGCTATTGAAATTTAATTATTGTAAGAACAGTACCACTATATTAAAATATAATCACCTTACTCCTTTTGGCTTCATGACAATGTTCATAAAGTGCTTAATATTCATGTAACATGCTACCTCACCCTGTAATATCACTATATTTATGGAAAGAAAGTGTAATCCTCTTTACTGGCTCAGGTTAATTCCAATAAAATATTAAATCCATTTTCTAATCTAAATGAGTTCATTAGGAGAGGCATGGTACTGAGAATACCAAACTCTCTACAGAGTTCAGCTTCATTACATTTCTGCACTGTGCGTTTCCAGAGCTGTTGTACTACATTTATGAGGATTTATCTGTACTGTTCCAAAAACATTCATCCTAATTCCATTCCTTCTGTGCATGCTAATCATGAATATGTTAAGTGGAAATACTAAGCTTGTAGCCAATCTCATCCCCAGATGGGTTCAAGTTATGATTACAGAAGCAAATTTGCCATAAGCACTCTTAGAGCAGTGCCAGAGAGGAGGAAATGAAGGTTTGGAGCTATGCTCAAGAAAAAAAAAAAAAAAAAAGACAATTTGAGACAAAGTAGGAATGTCATAGATGTTAGGGAGGAAAAAAAAAAAGGTATTTCCAGATTGCTGTGTCTCAGACAGAACTTTGAAAATTTATAAATAGACCTGTCTCAAGAAATGTGAAATAAATACAGGGATCAAATCATTAGTTTTAACTGTCTGGAGTCTCCAAAAGTCCATAATCCAGAGATGAACTCCACATTATTCAGCTTATTACTCCTAATAAAGCATTACCCCATTAAGCCTTCCATTTGAAAGAAATAATGGACCTTTTAGGAAGGAAGATAAGACCAATCTGGGATGTTCAGGTAGTGAATAATTATACAGTCCCTAGAGTCTGCCCATGGAGTGTTTTGATGTGTTCTTACACATACCCAGCAGTTCTTGTCTTTCCTCTTCAGGTGAAAGAAAAAATAATAGATAATTTGATGCATAGGATGAACTCATTGAGAATCTTTCAGTTACTTCCCTTATGTTAGCATTTGCAGTGACCTCTTGGAAAAACCATTTTAATCTAAATTTCAGATATTTAGTGGACAAAATGAAAGATTTCTCAGACAGATGGTAGACATCTACCTATTTGTAGTAATAAATGAGATGAAGATAAACAAGAAGCAAGTTATGTCTGAGTGTCAGTTATTAAAGCTAGATACAGGTTCATCCACATAAAGTCTGCAATAAATTGTCAGCCTAAAGTGAAACCCAGCAGCCACTGGTTGTCACTGTTGTACCACAAAACAGCAATTGCAGGTCTCTTCTTTGAAAAGACTGCCTGTGAGAGCAGTTTGAAATGATGTATTTGACTATTTGGTTTATCATTAAAACTGAGCACAGAAAGGCATACCAAGTCTCCATGGTTTTCAGAATAGTATTAGGCATTTGGATGTGGGATTTCAACAAAAAATAATTCTATATGAATCACACTGAGATATGAAATAAAGATCTGATTATATATTTAAGTAAATACCCTTTGTATTTAAATAGTCATGTGAGATACATGCTATATCTGTTAATTAGAGCACACTTTCTTTTTGATGTTTAAACTAAATATTATTATGTTAATGCCTACCATGTATAATTGACCACTTTAAGGCTTAAATATATTATTCAAATGAAGTGTTTTCTAACGATTGAGCTTATAACATTTTTAACCAGTAGATGAGTAGACAGCCTTGAGATAATCTTCACTTTTCCCAAATCTGATTAAAACTGGCAAGACAAGAAATCAATGGGATCCTGAATATAAAATCCCAAAATATTCCGCTGTGTTTGAAATTAATTAAGTACTGTGAGGCAGAAACCTCAAATCAATAAACATCAATGATGGTAGTGCTAAAGGTGGGAAGAGCTGGCAAGAAATCAGCATGGTATTCGTGGTTATAAGATGATTATCTACTCAATGAAATTAAAGGTTAAAATTAGAACAACTGTGCTTTGGGAAAATGCAGAAAAAGGTCTTGAAAGTCAAGAAAAATGACTGTCTTTCTCAATATAATCTTCTAAATTTGGAAAATTATTCTTCTTAAGCAAACAAGAGCTAGCACTCCAGTTGCACCTTCAATAAAATCCGATACTTTTCAAACTGTGTCAACAATCCATAAAAAAAATGGACACTGGTGTTTTCCAATGATCACAGTGAGATTTTGAAAGGGTTGGCAGGGAAGCTACAAGTCTCAATGGTGTTTTTACATATCATTTGTGCATACATAGCTCAACTGTGCAGTCTACTTGCACATGATTTTTCAAGATTAAGCACTATTGCTTTTCAAAGTTATTATTTCCTATATTATATCTATATTCTTCTCTTTTCCTTTTTTTTTTTGGTTCCCTGCTTCTTGCTTTTTATTTTACTTTATACAACCTCAGGCATAAATTATAATCTAGAAGCAATGAGGTAAAATGCATACCCAGGAAAGAGAAGATAATAAATGCTACTTACATTATTAAGTAATAAACATTTGCCACATTTTAGAAACTTTTCTCATTAAAAATAGGTAAAGATGTAGAGAGATCACTTCAACCTCCCCTCTTATGTGGGATTACGTTTGCATTCAGATGTAAGCATTTTAACTACATTGATTTTTGCCTTAAAATGGCAAATAGGAATAATTGTCTTCTCTTGAGAGAGGCAATCACAGTGGCAGAAGTGATTTCACAAGAAAGATATTTATGTCTAAAAAATTAAACTATGCAAGGAAAGCTTATCAATAAAGGTATCTATTCATATAAACTTCCCACAGTGTGTTCCTTAAACCAAATGTTTATAAAGTGGGAGGGAGAGCAGCCACATAATCAATACAGATATTTGTGAAAAACAATGATTTCTAGCCTTTGCATAAGATCTACAGAATCAGAAGATCTCAAGAGAGCCTTTAAATACATATTTTCAACAACCTTATAACGAATATGAGCATTAAACTTCGAGAGCCACACTTTTTGTTATATTAAAGACGAGAAGAAATGTATGACATTTCAAACATTATACCATTTTCATGATCACTAGGGTCAAAGAACAAAGGTTACATAATAATTCAAATGAACAGCCACCAGAATAGAAGGTGGCATTTTTATTTCCTAACATAATTGTATATTTATAATGAGATATTTCATAAACTACATGGCACATAAGTACTTATTCAAGAAAGGGATCTTTAAAAAACATGTATGATGGAAGGGGTTCTCACTAAATACGCGCTGAATGGCCAAAAAAAGGGGGGGCCTCCTTATTTCTTCTGTCCTGTGACAGCTCTTGTATCATTGCTCCATTTGGTGATTTTTCTGTTAGGTATCCTCAGGTGACTAGTAAATTACTTGAGGAAAGTGTCTTTGTGTTCATATTCTTTATATCTGTAAATTACTTAAATCTATTCATGTAGTAAGTATAGAGTAACCATTTGGCGAATTAGGAAGTCAATTAATTAAGCACACACTGCATACTTCACTAAGGCCATACATATATTCTTTAAGCATTTAGGATAAAGCACATTTTTATAAATTATATAACTTTAAATTTAGTGCATAAAGTAGTATTTAATATCCAACGACATTCTGGTGCCTCATGCTCTTCGTGTCATCTGAACGTGGTGTGATGAAGGCGCAAGTTGACTCAACCAAAAGAGACGGAGAATAAAAGCCTGGGAGGAAGGGAGGGAGGCATCAAGGCACAGTTTAAACATTGCCAGCCTGAGATTTAAGGCTGTGACAGTTTCTAGTCTCCCCTTCTTCATTTTAGAGCTAGAAGCTACCTTCAGGTTACAGCAGGGCACAGGCCACCCAGCTGGAGACTACAATTCCCAGCTTGCCTGGCAGCTAGGTGTGGCCCTGTGACAACGTTCTTTCCATTGGAATATGAGGTTTCGCGGTCCATTTTCATAAAGGGAAAATCCCTGTCCCTCCAGTCTCTTATTCACTTTTCAAGGAGGTTAAGATGCCAGCATGGTGCTGACCCAGCCTCAATCATGATTGACTATAACACTTCAGAGAAAACAGAATAATGAAATAGAAGAAATGTTCATTCTTACTCTAGACAGATGAGAAGAAAGCACAGTTCTGGCTTGCCTGAGGTGCAACATTTTTAGCTAACTTAGTCCATAGCTGAACTAATTCAGCCACACAAAAAATACGTTGTGACCCTGTTTGAATGCAGTAACTAGCTCAGTTTCTTTTATCATTGAGTTGATTGGTCATAGTGCCGATGGGCAGAAATAAGGAAAAGTTTACCTGGTGCAGTGGTAGAACTCCAGAATGAGGAAGCACAAGAAGGCATTCAAAATGGGAATCAATATAAGTATTTTCCTACTGATGAAGAGCATTTGGGGGCAGGCAGCATGCTTTAGTCTAAAGATAAGGTAAAATATTTAATATTCTAAGGTGAAAAAATCTTAGTTCTTATCTTTCCTGGGATGTGTCATACCCAGAAGATACCTCTCAGTAAGAAATATAAATTATTTAATAATTGCTTAATAAAACTGGATACCAAGTAGAGTATAAACGAAATGAAAATTAAAAAGCCCTCGTTTGAAGTGATTTAAAGAATACGTGGCTTTCCACTGTAAGTCATTTAATATAATGTTTTAAGACAGACATTTTTCTTTTTAGGAAATGAGGGTAATACATGACTAATTCTAATATCTGAAATAGTTTTATCTTAAACTTAGATTTTAAACTAAATATAATAATACTGTGAGTTTCAATTCATGAATATACCATTCAAGCTAGATGTTTTAGATCTCAGATTTGTGCATGCCACTTCTTGTAAGCCAAAATATCCATGACTTTAAGGTACGAAACAAGCCACCACTTCTTAACATTTGTAAAAATTGTGATCTTTTGAGAAGTCCATGCACAGAATAAGCAAAACAGGGTAGTTAACTGTGCAGAGGGGGGTTTTGTAATGAAGACAGAGCAAACTAAAGAAAATTATAAAAGAGGTCACATTTATGTCCACAGTCTTTACTGACTCCGGGCACTTCTCCCACTTCCCTGTGTGTCACCCTCACCAAGACTATGCCCCTTCAGCAAAGTGAACCAGCCCAGCCATTGCCTGACTTGCTTCCACTCGTTGCCAATCACTCAGACAGGTGAGGATTCTCTTAGAATTTCTGTCAAACTCCCAGCTTATGAACAAAGTTATTTCCTCAGGATGCTGGGAGAGGATATACATCGTATTACATCAACCCCTTCATTCTGGCCATGGATCTTGTCTCTTTACCCCTAATAAAAATGCCTGAGTCTTATGTCCCAATAAGCTGTTTATATACAGTAAAAATGCTAGAGTTATTTCACAAGAAACTGTCTCTGTGCTTTTTAAGATGGACTTTAGCCGAATAGATCGGGGGAAAGGGATGGCTACACCCTTCTTTCTTCATCTATAGAATGAAATTATATATTACGTACATATTATATATGTAATTTTAAATAGACTATATTTTAATTTTAAATAGACTTGATTACTATGCCTGATTATGACACAGCAGAGACTCTAATGTTGAAATTTTGAGACAATATGATAAGGGAAAACCACATCATAAGCAGTCTTTTAAAAATTCACTGGGAATAAATTCACGTGATTTTTTTTCTCACCCATCAATGCACTTTTTAAAAAAATTATGGCATACGTAAAGTTACTAAATCAGTGAGATTTCGTGTTTCTACAATTGACTCAATATTCAAGTCAAAATTACATTCTTTTTATTAAGTAAAATATTAAATATGCGTTACACTTTCAACCTGTTAACATGACGTTTTATCTATCCATTATTACAATGATTACTCAATTTGTCTCATTCTTATTTTCCATTCTATGCTTCATGTATTTATAACAATGAGAATTATTGTACATTTGAACTCTTCTTCCTCTCAGGCTGCTGTAGAAAAGCAAAAAAGAAAAGAAGAAAAAAAAAAACTCTGTCATTGTTCTTATCTCAACACTGCCAAATAGACAAACTTGAAATATCTAAGATTTTCATCCTTCTTGGAAATAGTTTTCAGCTTAGAGGCATTTGACCTGGAGTGAGGTTATATTTCAGTCAGCCTACTGAATGGTATCTAGAGAGGCCCGTCAGCAGAAGCTTAGCAGAAAAATGTGAGTACAAGTTCAAGTGCCTGGTAGCTGAGAAAACTGAAGGAGGGCAAATCAGCTTGAATATCAAAACTAAATTCTGTCAAAAAGGCAAAAGTCATTTTCAAAACAAGGCATCCCAGGAAGACATTAATTGAGGAGGCTCAAATAATAGTTGACCTATTTGACTAAAGGTCATCTTACAAAGCTTTGAAACAGTTCCTGGGACATAAGACTCAGACATTTTTATTGGGGACAAAGGGATAAAGATATGTGGGCAGAAGGTATTAGTATAATGTGATATGTAACCTCTCCAAGTATCTTGGATGCAAATAATTTAGTTCAGAGACCAGTAGCTTGACAAAGATTCCAACAGAATACTGGCATATCACATGAGCAAAAAGTCTAAGGAATTTTATTCCAAGACGTCTAGCCAGAATGTTTATGAACAGGAATCAATTACAAATTGACAGTAGAGTAGATTATGCCAGCCTGAGCATTTTAAAGATGATATTTTCTGATATGTATAAAAATGATCAGGAGAGAGAACATATTTAAAACTCATACATTGGCACCAAGTTAATCAAGACAGGTGTTAGTGCCTGGGTCACTGTTCTCTGTATTCAGAGATGATGGCATAGAAGCCATCACTGCCTGATGCTATACCACTTTTTTCCTCAAATTGAGCAACCTGATCTGTGATGGCTGCACATAAACATTGTCTGCTGGACCACTTGGCAGCAATTTGCAGTCTATTTCTGTAAATTGAGCTTCACAGTGCCCTTTGAATATTTCTCCCTCTATACTGCAAAGGCTCCAATGCTGTTCAGTATACAGGACTCACTTTCAACTTTAGCTGCCTTCCACCATAATCAGGCCTACATAAATTGAGAAGTGTACCTTATTGTATTAGCTGGGTGTAACTCCCACCAGCAGAGCAAGTGGGAATGCTTTTCATGTTTAGAGGAAGATAAAGGAAAATCATCAAATGGGGAGTTGGTTATCTGCGTCTAGGTTTAGAACAATGGAGATGCATACTGCCCCACTTTCTGGCCCTGAGTTTTGTTCATGGTTCTGTGAAAGTGTTGCAGGAGGTTCTTCAGGAATAAGCGAGCTGGTGTTCTCACTCTTTTGCAAGTTTCTGCCTAAACTGATTGAACAGTAGCAATCAGATATGGCCTTCTTAAGAATAGCATGGGGAGGTAAAATGCACCAGGAACTTCTAGGCGGGTAACATGCATTCTGTCACATCCCAGTGTCCATATGCTGCATTAGAAACCATAGCCCTGGCATCTCTGACATAATGATTAGGAAGAGACCACTTCTGTTCTCTCACTATGACTTCACATGCATGAAATTACTTATTATTAGCTCTGAATAACAACAACAAAAATAGGTTATGTGTGACCACAGGTAGGAGTAAATCACTACCTCCCATAACAAATGTGTAGCAAGACATTCTTATATAGGGGTGTATGTGTCCTTCCTTCAGACGTTCAAACAAGGGCTTGGGGAAGATCTCAGGGAAGACGATAGAATGAGAGTTCAAGTTCTCTATAAAAACTGGCAGGTATTACAAATAGCATGTTCATTTTCTCGATAATTTTCTCTCTACCCTCTACCCTGGGAGTTTTCACTTTTTTCTGTTGGTAGAAAAGGAGAGCAGTTTGGTTACAGCAACAGGTTATGGCAATCCTAATTCATTTTGTAACTACTACCAAGGAAGTGAGCTCATAAGGTGAACACCCATTTGTTATACCAATCTTGATAAGTTGGGGAGGCAAACACTTGGAGTCTGCCAAAACTCATTTACTGGCAATGACCAATAGGCAGAAAAAAAACTAACAAACAGCCCTGCAGTGTGTCAACAATCCTCAAACGTGCATGATTGGACTTATACAGTTTAAACAGGTCCAAACCCTCTTTTTCCTTTGTGTGTTTTTTATCCCACCCATGTTTGCATTTAGTGCCTCCTTTAGAGGGCTCTAGACCACAATTTTCTGCAGGAAAAGTCCCAAAGCACTGCCCCATCTCCATAACCAACTTGGCTTATACATCATCTACAGGGACTGGCTTGGTGTCCTTGCCCCCTGTTGCCACCATCACAGTCCTTTCTTGGAGAAAATCCAAAACAATTGGGTTTTTTCCCCCTAAAATACAGTATATATCTGTGAACAAAAAGTATGTTTGAATGCAAATTTTATTTTCTGATATATAAGAGACATGATTGGTGATAAACTGGTTTATATTTTATTATTGCTCTCATATTTAATTTCTCCTAAAGACTGTTTTCTGCCAATCATTAATTCTATTTATTTAAAAATAATATTTGTACTTGAACACATTAATAGTTGCCATTGTTGATTTTACTGCTTATCATTTTTCTTGACACATCTTTGGAATCCAAAACACAAGTACTCCCTGTGCTAGTTATACCTCTGTGAACCTAAAAGTATTCTTTAATACTGCTCGCATATGAATGTAAGGGCTTCTAAATAAAAGTTCTGCTTGAAAAGTCTAAAGATTCAACTGTGAAAATTTCCAATCATATGGATTGAAATAAGGCAATTCTTCAGTAGACATAACAAAATTCCATTTATCTATTTCAAAACAGAACATTTAGCCACTTTTCAAATTCACGTACTTCCCTTCCAGCCCAGGCTGCCTTACAGATTACCTAAATGTGTGGGGCCTAAAGGGGATGCCAACCATAAGCATCTCCAATGACGCACATTTTTAGAGAGTTAAGAACTTCTGCTGATGTTCTTACTTCAGATTTACACACCTTGTTACTAAGGATATACCAATATTTGAGTCAATGGCGCCACGACTTAGATGGGACCTAATTCTGTGAAGTCCAAGGAAGGACTCTGTCAGCGAGGGTAACAGATGTAACTTGTGCTGCTTGTATCTAGCATTGTGCAAAACTCAAACAATTATTCCTCATGTCAAACCTGGACCATAATTTTAAGAGTACAAAAATAACACAGGAGTTACTCCGTTTGTTCTCATTCCCTGCCTCTTGCCATGCTTTTCCTACCTATGTAACATGAATAAGTTGTTACCTATGAAGTGTTTACTATGGGCTGGGCACAGTGCCATGTCTTAAAATGGATTAAAGTCATTTAATTCTCACAAATGCTCTTAGGACTTAGGTACTATATTATTTCAATCTTATGTTGGAAAACTGAGTGCTAGAGAGTTGAGCAACTTGACCTAGGTTATACAAGTAGGAAGTGGAATAGGAATTCCAACCCCAGCAGTCTGATTCCAGAGAGCATGCTTGCATGTCATTGACTCGCCCACATGGTGCTTGACGCTGCCTTCTCCAAGCCTCAAGGTAGAGCCAAGACCTGCCACTGAGGATGGTACTGGAGGTGAAGGGTCAGGAAACCTTGAATTAGTTTTCTTCTAAACTTGGTATCCCTGGATATGTGTTCCCCTTACCAAGCAGCAGTTTCTCCCCAATCCTTCTTTGTGTCCTAATATTGGGACTTTTGCCTGGCTTCTAAAGGCCCTCTAGCTGTTTTCACTTTTTTGTAGATCACGCCATTTTTTTGGAAACTTGAATCCCTGCCTGTTTTTTCTTCTCTTCTACCTTTGGGAGTTTGACCATCTTGAGAATTACTCCACTCACAACTCCAGCCCTCCTTTCAAGCTAGAGCTTAAACGTTAGCTTCTCCTTTTAAGATGACTGCAGAAATGCTGCTGTTTTCCAATTTTCCCTGACGAAACTGAATAAAGATCATATTTTCCTTTTGTCCGTTATTTTTGTTTTTGAGAATAACAACACTAATTTGTTAATCTGAGTCTTTATTCAAATACAATTAGTCCTAATCCTCTTTATTCCCCTTTATTGACTCTCTCTTACTGGTTTTGCTTGAACAAAACAGACCAAATTTTCTTTATTTCTTCTTTTTTCTGTCTCCTTTGACAAAAGAGGATAAAAAACAAACTCGATTTCATTTCTCCCATTTTTTTTCTACCACTGTGGATGCATTTCTTTGGTTCAAAAGAAAATCTAGCTAAGGTTCATATTTATATCAAAGGAAAAAATCCAAATTCTGCACTCGGTATAATGCCTGGAAAAGTGTAGGTACTTTCTAAATATTTAATGAATGAGTAGGCAAATTAAACAGTCTCTTTATTATTACCATATTGATATAGCAAAATAAAAGAAAAGAATTCAGTTAGCAAAAGAATAATACATTTTTAAGATACAAACAAAAGACAAAAACATAACCAAATATTAGTGTACACAAAATAGAAATTTCTACCCTTTCTCAAAATTAAAATTCTTCTTCCTGTGTTAAAAAGAATCAAGAACCAACTGATTCTCATGCAGAAAATCTTTCAATCACTACTATTTTCAACATTTCATTTTTTATACAATGATCTAGGGGAAAAAATACCAGAGTTTTAAGACTTGAGCATTGTTATGGGTGAAAACTCAAACTGTAGAAAAATATTTATATACGAAGAGCAACTGGAACCTTGAGTAGACTCTCTAGGCTGCCAGTTTTAAATCAAAATGAATCGAGTGTTGAGGAAAATTCTCGATTTTATATCACCAGAATCCCAAGGGCAGGGGCAGACACTCAATAAATACTTGTTGAATTGACTTTCAGCACTTTGAGGAAAGCAACTCTTTTGGGAATTGATGTTTCACTTCTACCTCAATTTTTCACAGCCTTTGCTTCCTAAAAGAGAGAGAAGAGACAGAGAGAGAGAGAGAGAATATCACTTTTGGTATTTACTGTACATTTTCTAAGGTTTTCTTAAATTTTAACATTTTACAAATGGGTTAGTTACTAATTCTAATGTTTATTGGTATTAATGACAGAAAAAAGTGAAGAGAAAGAATCTAAATATAACAAAAAAGGAAAAGGAAACGGAAAGAAACACTTGGAGGGATAGAAAATCTGCACAAGAAGTGGCAAAGTGTTTTCTGAACCACATAACATGATAATGTAGGTTTGTATATGTATAAAAACACATCTTCTCCTACACTTGGAATTCATATTTTGGTACAAATAGCATATGGAATATTTGATGGATTTTCACTAGGTTAGTTTTATTAAAAATTTATAGAAATGATTATCTTTGGGAATTTTAAAATATCAGAACTGTTTAATAAATATTTTAAAAAACATTTTTCCAGAAAAAAAATTTTCTCAAGATTAGAAGGTATTTGAAAACTCTTCTTTTTCTAATGTGAAGTGCAGAAAACTGTCTGCCTTTATTGAAAATATTGGAACTAACTTTTAGAGAACTATTTATTGTCATGATACACAGTATTTATATTCTCAGGAATTCTAATTATTTCAATTTTACAACAATAATAATAACAAAATGTTTGGGAAATGAGGAACTGTGAAATTGTTAGGAAGTTTTTAGCATTTTACACATTATCAATGTATGCACAAACATGTCATTTATAATTGCACATGTGATACTTGGATTGATAATTTTTACTTTAGTATTTAAAATCAGATTCCATAGATAGTTTTTAAGGTTTTTTTTTGCTAAAGCAAAGAAATAATGATACTCTCAAAGATTTATAAAGCTCATTCTGTTGAGGTTGATATTTACCCTTAATTTTTTTAATATCAGATTAGTTACCTTGGAATTAGTATAGCTTTCAAAAATTTTCAAATTTTACCTGATTTTTCTTCTTCTGATACATGTCATGTTAAAGGCAGTGAATGGTTAGCCCTTGGTAATTAAACTGACTATATAATACTTGCCTACATATAACTGAATTAACACTTTCATTTCAGCTAATAAATTGAAAGTCATCATCATTGAGGATTATATGGGTAAGCAAGTTATTCCTAGGCAGTCATTGACTCCTAGGAAATATGACCTCCTTTCTTATCCCTTATTCTATTAAATAAAGGTATAAAGTATTTCAGTAACCAGATACAGCTATATTTCCATGAAAGAAAAGTGATTAATAGGCTTAATTGAAAACTAAACTTAAAATAAATATTTTGCATATTGAAGAGTGATAGTGAACGTGAGACTACGTCCTATAGAATGGGAAGTGTTCTGAGTTGTTTTGTTTGTCTTAACGGTATCTGAAAAAGCTAAAGGTAGTCGCTTTCCTGATTATATATCTAGAGTTTTACACCCTGAAAGCATTTTCTCCAATATCTTTCCATCAAACCAAAGCCCGGTGCCTATTTATGTGCTGCCCACAGGACTAAGAAGGTAATTAACAATTTTCAATTTTTGCTCCTTACCAAGACTTGAATTATCTATGAGATTTAAACATTTTTTTCACTTTCACTGCTTAACAAAGAAAGGCCATAATTTCAATATACAATGTGATGATTTGCTTTTAACAAAAAATGCATTATGCTTTCTGTTTAACCCATTGCTTCCTTTTCCCCAGCAGCAAAAGTCTCTGGGGGCTTAGTTGGTTTACTACTGAGTAGCTATTAGTGTACCAGTAAAATGAGGGGTTACTAGATAAACAGCACAGAAAAAAAAATTCTCCCTTGGTCAGAATCTGTTACAGGAAACTTAAATTTCATACCTACACTAGAGCTCATTTGGCATGCACAATTTATTTTCAATCCGCCAGAGAGATGTCAAAGTTCATGAGTCAACCCTTCATCTGCAAGAACCAAACACACCTATCTATATAGACCTGGGATGAGAGCAAATGCTGTTTTAATTTGGATGTAGTCATTTGATATTTATCAAGTCTGCACTATACAGAATGCTCACATGCTCTCTGCCCTATATGAGATAATGTTTCTTCATAGTGTTGATATACAAATATCAATTTATAAATTTTCAAATCACGTATTATATGATGCATATAACCTTTGGTCGTCAGAGCAGGCTATTCTTCACTAAGTCAGTAATGATAATTTTTACAAGTTCTAGAGTATTTATAGCAGGAACACATCTGGAGAAATAACTGAAAGGGACGCTGCTAAATGTGTGGCTGAGAAGATAGGGAGAAGCCCAATCCCTACCAAGGTAATCAGAGAATCATTCATAAAAATCAGACCTGTGAACATCCAAAAGACTGTAGGGCTGGAGTGTGATTCTAATTAAGGACATTGGTGTTCAAGACGAAGCTTAGGAAAAAAAAGTTAAGCAGGATAGCAACATGATGTCTGTGTGTATCTCACTCATAAAATGGGAGAAACACATCGGACTAGGGAAATAAGAACATTTAAGTAATTTGAGAGGTATTTTTTATTATGATCACGGATATTTTGCTAGACTTTACCCTGTATGGGTGAGATATTCCTTCCTAATACTTCCATTTTGTTCTAATTCCAAATTTATCCTTTTAGCGGTTCCAAAGTACCCTGATACTGAGGAGGGCTTCCACAGAGCGGTAGAGGCAAAAACTCTTGGAATCAGAAAGGTTATCATAAGTTAATATGAGGTGAGACTGATTTGTACATCTATCCTCTGTACACTGTTTTAGTGTGAATCAGTCTCTGCCTGCACAACATCAGCTTTAAGTGAATTGATAGAAAATGATTTTGGCAACTGCAAAACTAGGGATCAGACACTGAAGCAATACAATTCCCATCAAGCTACAGTCTTTAATCAGGGCATGTTTGTGAAGAAAACTGGCCTCTCTAGATGACATTAGCAAGAAGTCCTCACTCACTGTGTTCCCACTGGGGGTAGGAGACATGTCTTATTAAAGTTGGTGTCTCTAGCACTGAGCAAGTGCCATTCACATAGTAGGTGCAAAGTACAGTGCTATGACATGTTTGGATGTATGTCTCTTTAAGTTGTTTCTCTCTAAATGTGACATACATATATCCATTATGTCATTAGCTCCTCAGTTCTTTAGTTTAACCTAAATGGATTCATTTTGCAAATATTTATTGGGTGCCTATTACATGCCAGACACTATTCTAGACACTTGGAGTACAGATTAAATGAAGCAAAGATCTTTACCTATATGGAATGCATTCGGTGTCTAGCATATAAGGGCTATCTTATGTCTCTGATCATCCTCTCCATTGTTTTCTTTCGTTCCTTATTTCTCTGAAGCCCGTTCTCTCTACACACCAATGCCTGTTTATTTGCTAGCATGCCTAACTTGATTTATTTCAGGTTCATCTAGTCCATATATATGTGTTATTTCATATTCCCAATTAGATTACAATAACTTTCATAAGAGTAAATATATCTTCATATCAAGTCTAATGCTCTTTTTTGAACTAAGCAAAGCTCTAGGTGTTCTTAATATAGATACTGTGTGGGTGCAATCTCTGCTAGGGTCCTAGGTCAAGTTGTCCTCCAAGAAAGACCTTGATATGGAGAATGGTCTGTAGGAAGTTTATTGAGGAGCATTCTCAGCAAGAATACCTGTGACAAAATGAGGGAAATTGAATCGGACAGAGGCAGGAATAGAATTTGCTTTGCAATTGCAACAAAGTACTCAAACTTGGCAAGCCCTGGAATGAGGATGGCCCTTTAGAGTTGTTCCTAATTAAAGCAAGCTTTGGACCCTCATATTTAATGACTGTGGGCTGGTGAGGGAATCACTCTGAGCCATTGGTTGGCAACACCCAAGGGCAGTTGAGAAATCTTACCTTGATCCTAAATAGGGGGATCTGAGCAGTGCGTCATAGCATCCCCTGCAGTCCACCCCTAGTGCTGCTGGGGTCCCTTCGTTTTGTTTTAGAAGTTCACCTTATCTGGAAGCATCTCCTGCAGGATCCTTGATGGTATCTTTTCCTGGTGAAACTTACACGAGGAAGGGTAGTGGAAAAACTACAGCTCCAGGGCCACAGCTGTTAACAATTCCAGATTCTCCTTACCCTCTGCGAGCATCTCTGCAGGTCTAGGTAGCTTATATGGGGTAGCCCAGACCCTCATTGCTGAGGGCTCTGAGCCCTTAGCCACAATGCCTTTCTCTGGCCACAATTGCAGGATTTGTTCATTTACTTTCAAAATTGGGTAAGAATTACCAGGAGATACCCAAGTAGATCACCTGGGAGCCATACATATTCTTGCCTTCCTTTGTTATATAATAGTTCTAACTTCTCCTGAGGTCAGGGATGATTACCTCTGCCAGCAAGGTGATTGCTTTTCTTGCCTATTCATTTCTTTTTGCAAGGAGTGTACAATGACCTGGTGGCAGATATAGCTTAAAACTGAAATGAGGCTCTTATTTTGTCCCCTGGAGGAAGCATTCCACTCTCAAGAATCAAGATCTCTAAATTTGCAGACCCTAATATTGCAGAGATGGAAAGCACAAATTCTACAGTGGTAAGGAAGGCCATTTTTACTCTATCCTTTGGTTCCTGGACCCAATATTCTCCTTTTTGAAGATATAGATGTGCTATGAAAATCAATGTTCTGTCCAATCTGGCACCTCAGCTATACTTACCACAGGCCCTCCATTGTTCTATTAAACCAGCAATCTCTGGGTAATGTGGTATGTGGTAGAACCAGTAGATGTTGCTTCCCTTGTTGTGAAGTGGGTTACTTGATCTGTTCTGGTGTTATGAGGGATCCACATTAATGTATTAAACACTTCATACAGCTGCAGATAGAGGGACTGGCCCAGGCTACAGTAAGACTGGCTACACAATTTGTTGTTCCCATGAAAAATAAAAATGTGGGTCTCCTTGTTCATGTGACTACATAGGTCATAGGACAACAAAATTAGTCATGAACTATAGGCAGGAATGATAAATCCATAATGGAGTGTCTGTTGATTGTAGGCAAAAAAGAAATCTCTGTCTTTTCTAGGAATTTAGAGGTTCAATGTAATCAATTTGATGCCCAGTGGCTGGCCTAAGGGAATAGTACTATAGCTGGCTCAGCACTGGTCTCTTTTGCTAGGATTGGATATTCAGCAATGCCAGATTAGCCTTGGTGTGTGGAGCCCATGTTGTTGGGCCCATGCCTAGCTTGCATCCTTATCACCACGGCTACTCTATTCATGTTTCCATTTTGCCAGAATTGTGTTGGCCAATGTCAGAGGCTGTCTGACATCAAGTGGTTGAGCTGTTTTTGTTTAGTTGGTTACTTAGTGACTCTTCCACGGTAGCTAACCTCTAGTGAAAGTCAACACATCATGCAAAAATCTCAACATACTCCCATAGGTCCATCTATATGCCTCTTCCTCAGACCTGAATGTCCCCTACCATTTTTCTTCTGACCCCCTGACCAACAGGCCAAGATATTCACCATGAATATGACTTAGTAGATATTCTTACCTCAAACAACTTCTCTTTACATTCAAAGTGGATTATCAGTTATACTTCATGAAGCTCTGCTAATTGAGAGAATCTACATTCACAGTCAGGCTTTAAGGCCATCTCTGATTTTGGCTCTAAGGTAAAAGTAGTTTATTTTTAGCTTGCAAGTACATACTGAGCTCACCCGTCTGTGACTCGAGTTCAGCTTTTTCCTTCACCATCAGCTGATCATAAGGAATCCTCCATGGGGACATAGGTGTGAGCTAAGAAAGAGCAAAAATATAGCAGTGATAGATAACATGAGGCGATGGGCCACCTGCTAACCAATGAACTCTAGCCCTGCCGATGCTAGAGCCTGAGTGTGTGAGTCAGGATTCTCCAGAGAAACAAAACCAATAGGACATAGGTAGATGATAGGTAGGTAGGTAGGTAGATGATAGGTAGGTAGTTAGATAGATAGATAGATAGATTATGGAAATTGGCTCATGCAATTATGCAGGCCTAGAAGTCCCACAATCTGCAATCTGTAAGCTGGAGAACCAGGAAAGCTGGTGGTGTCATTCAGTCCAAAGTCCTGGTCCAAATCCAAAGACCTGAGAATCAGGAGAGTTAATGTCCAAAGGCAGGAGAGGATGGATCTCCCAGCTCAAATATAGGCAGCAAATTCACCTTTCCTCTGCCTTTTTGTTCTATTTGGATCCTCAATGGATTGTATGACACCTGCCCACATTGGTGAAAGTAATCTTCTTTACTCAGCCTACCAATTCAAATGCCAATCTCTTCTGGAAACAGAGTCACAGACACACTCAGAAATAATGTTTTACCAGCTATAGAAGCATCCCTTTGTCCAGCCAAGCTGACACATACCATTAACCATCACATTAAATATACCACTTCCTTCTCATAAGGGATTGCTGCTGAGGCCTCCCAATCTTATGATTTGCTCAGTCTGACAGAACTCAGCTCATAATAGGTAATTTTTAGTTGCATGACTACTCAGTGTCCTATGGTTAGGCACTTTGTCTCCTACTAGAACCAACTAGCATGCTAAAAGCTATTTTTCAAATGGTGTATAATTCTCTTCTGCACATCACATGGCCTTGCTTCAGATCCCTATGGGTTTAAGTTGTTATTCTCTTATTTGGGCTTTCCATAAACTCTATGCAACAACATTGCCTACCACAGATATGTCTCATACTATATGGCCTTCTGGATTATATGACCCAGGCAAAAGTGCTGCCTTAATTGTAGCCCAGACCTGCCGCGCAGCTCTTGTCTGAATCCCTCTCAAACCTGGCAGCTTTCCCTATTACTCAGTAAATGGTTTAGAGAAGTATTTCTAAGTATAGAATCTGTCACTCCCAAACCCAAAGAGACCTACAACGTGTTGTACTTCCTTCAATGTGGTGGGAAGTATGGGAGATGCAATAATGTGTCTTTTACTTTGCAGGGAACACCCCAGCATGTCACAGAACACTTATTCAGTGGGCCCCTGAATCTTTGTAGATTTTATCTCCCACCTTATGAAGTGCATATGACTTTAAAAATGCCTTCAATGTACTTGTTCCTTCTTGCTCATCTGTTCTGATTACATGATATAATCAAGGTAGTGGAACAATGTGAAGTCCTGTAGAACAATGTGAAGTTCTGTAGAACATCTGGTGGTCCAAACTAGACTATGACAGGGTGAGGGACAGTAAACATAAACCTGTGCCTAGACTGTAGAGGTTTCCCCTTCTCTGCCACATGTGAATGTGAACTACTTCTGGTCCCCCTTACAGATGGTGATAAAAAAGAATTTATTTATCTGATCCATAGCCACATATCACATACTAGATATGTCCATGTTAATCTGCTTTAACCAAGATACCACATGTACAACAGCAGTTGCAATAGGGGCACATACTTATTTGAATTTGCAGTAGTTTACTGTCATCCTTCAGGATCTGTCTGTTTTTGGTAGTGGCCAGTCTAGTAAATTAATCTGCATTATTTAGTACTTTTTAAATGTCACTAATACACTATTGTTTTTAACTTATTATATTAGCTGGAGGTCAATTTGAAAGACTTCAGCTTGGTTTTCCTTACTGTTAGCTTTTATGCTACAAGCAAAGAAATGGATGTTGAGGTTTTGGCAACCACCAAATACGTCCATTTTGATTATACACTTGGGATTGGAGACAGGACCCCTGAAGAGGTCCATGAACACACTTGGGCCAAGCATTCCACTTATTACCTGACTATCCTATGTCCTCTTGCAGGGAAATTCTAAAATAGAGAAAATGAGAAAAATGACCAATAGTACAATGAAGGAGTTTTCAAGAAAATACACATATGAGGTCATTACTATTCACCATTATAATAACGTTGTCCCTCCCAGTAAGAATTTCTCATCAAGTACCATGATATTTAGGAAATCATATGAACGTTTGATTCCACCAATAAAATAATCTATTTTAAAACAAACAAAAAGAAATAATAAATAAACAAAACATCAGGAACTTTGTTTCATGAATTATTTCTAATTTTACATTTCAAAACCTCAACCATTAGAAGTTTATTCATATAGAAACATAAGTTTAAGAATCATTTTTCACTCAGTGGATATTCAGATTATTGCAGTTAGGAGAAAGAGAAGAATTAACAAAGCACTAAAGTGATATCCTGCACAGGGAAGAGGCCTGGAGATCAAGAGGTGTAAGAGTAGCTAGTGTTTGACTCATTGGCCCTTATTCATTCCTGCTTCACTGATGCCCATTAATTACACTACCGCAACCTAAATTTGCCACCATACCCTCATTCAGTCATTCTGGATTACAGAGCTCTCTTTTCAGAAAGTATTGCAGAATCTGAACTTAGATCTTTCCTTTTTTGTTAATCCATATTGTACATTATCTGTCTGGGACATGTTTTTATCTTCACAGCTCCAAACACTGCCTGGCAATTGGTAGACCCTCAGTAAATAAAGATTGACTAAACGAATGAGTGCACATGCCAGGATCCGAGAGTACAACGGTCAAACAAACCTCAGTTCTGGTCCACACAAAGCCATTGTTTAGTGTGGAAAATGATCCTGTTGCCAGATAATCACAGTGTAACAATATCAGCCAAATGCAATATAATTGGAGCAAGTGCAGGGAGCTTCTATGGCCTGGGGCTGCAAAGTTGGGCTCTCCAAAAGAAGCATTGCTTAATTTAAGACTTGGAAAATGAATAGTTAAAGACGCTATGTATGGGGTGCAACTAGGTTTGTGGTGAGACAGGAAAAAGCATTCTAGGCAAAGAGTTACAGCTGATGAAAAGGCCTAGAGTCAAGACAGAATTAGGCAAACAGCCTTTGTCCAGGTCCCTTGACGTATGTACATTTTTAATATTTTTTAGGCCTCAATTCTCAATGCTTCAGAATACTAAAAAGCAACAGACACTGAAAATAATAAACATGATTTATATTTGATATTAGGCATATAAAACAGACACCTTCATCTTCACAAAAGCTAAAGATATAATCCTTATGAACAAAGTCTTTGATTCTATAAAGTCCAATATTCCATTTCATTATGCCTTCCTCTAATGTTTATAATGATAAACAGGTTGTCATCCTAATTCATCAGAGAAACATTTTATGAAACCACATGAAGACTAATCCCATGATAATGTATGTCTATTACATGCTACCTTGAGGGGAAAATCTATAAGTAGTAAAGTAGTAATTTTGTGCTACGAAGACATTTTATATTATAAAATGGCAGAGGCTTAAAGTTAAAATATTTACCAGTTTATAGGCAGGTTGAAGTATTTTCCTGATGCATTTTTATTTCTACAACCTATTAGATTATGAATAACTTAAAAAGACATTTGAATATATCTAATACACTTTGAACAAATGTAAATGCAGCATATTATTTTACACTTATAAATTAATATTGAACAGTTTTCTCAGTGATTTTATATATATTTACTGGAAAATGTCAACAAATGCTTTGTTGGAGACCTGTCTCCTGGCTTATAGGGATGTTAGAGGCAGTTCAGTAAATGTGAAAAATCACGATTTAGCTATAAACCTTTTCAGTATTCTGAGCGTATTGTTTTTATTGAATGTAAGAGCCAGTGATCATAGAGGAAACTCTATATTTCTATTTACTTGGTCTGAGTCATTAGCAACCTTATGGGCAAAATATTTTTAGGGTTAAAAACATAGAAAAAGTATAATGTTCTTTAAATGTTGTTTTATGTTGGTGTTTGGATCCCAAAAGCAATGGCAAGAATGCTGCAACAGTGATGATATGAACAGCATCGAACAATGTTGTTTTATATGCAATGATGGTGCATAACAGGAGAAGTCAAAATGAGTCAGACGAGAGTATATCAAGTCCATTTTCCTCGTTTTGATTCAGAGGTTTTTTGCTAAAAAATCATAAGCCAGTCTTAGTGGCAAGCTTCAGAAAACTTGCACAGCTCTGATAAGAAAGGACATCGCTCATAAATATTCATTAAAAATTACCTTTTCTGGATCATGAATTTTTCAAGCAGACGCTGATTTGACCTCTACAAGGAACAAAATCCAGCCTATAGTGGAGTGTCTCCTATTTCTGACAAAAAAAGGTGAAAAATTGGTTTTCCCAGCTAAGCAACTACTTTGTACACTGTGTGAGGTCCGAGGTCAGTTACCTCTGTGCTCCTCACACTTGAGCATTAATATTCATTCAAATTACAATCTTTAAATTCTAAGTCCTGTTCGTACTTCTTTGAAAAATTGATTGTAAGGCAGGCCAAGGTTTGCATTTTAACTAATTTTTAAAGTAACTTCATCTAACTTCTCTGTTGCTAAAAAATGTATGAATTTGGTGTTTTTCTTCTTTAAAAAAAGTCACATCTGCCTGTTTTGAATTTATATGCCCTCTCACTAGGGATAAAAACCATGTGTTTCCTGGTAATTATCCACAGAGAGGGTGAATGGATGGAAACGTCTACATTTATGTCTATCAGAGAGCTATTGTTGGTATTTCATCTTCATATTGCTCCTCATAGTCCATACACACAAAAAGAGCTTTGCATTATTTTGAGTATACTTTTTGCTGCTATTATTATTCCTATAATATCTCAATGGGGGAAGTCATCATTACTATCTGCACTGTTTAAATAAAGTAACTAATAAATAGAATATGAATTATGATAGTTAATAGTGTTCAAACTAGGCATCTAAATCAGAATGTTTTTCCAGAACTTTCCCCAGGTTCTTCTTTTAGTTTAAATTCTAGGAAAATTGTACTTAAGGTCTAGAACTCATATTTGGATTACTTTACAGAGTAACAAAAAACTGGCCAAAATAACCCCTTAACCACTATAGTTCAAGCTTTAGTGGAGTAATTTTGATTTTTTTCTAATGCAAATACAGAACTGTAAAGGTTTTCTAATTACACTAAATTCTAATCTCTGCTTCTTTATTTTCTGGATTTGTAACCTTAAACATACTTTAATTTTTCTATGCTGTGCTTTCCTATGTGAAAAATGGTGATACCTAGTTTAGAGGATTTACAAAGCACCTGGATTTATGCAAGGCACTCAAAAATTGTTACTTTCTAGTATAGAATTAACTTGATTTGAGTACTATGTAACTTAGCACAAAGACTGGTAATAGAACTTTCACTGGAATGTAGCCTCCCAGAGAAATGGCAACATGTCAAATTGGAAGTTTTCTCTTTTTACCTGCCAAAAAATGTCTTCAGGGAGCAGCGGAAGAAAATAGGGAGTATTGCCAAAAAGGTGTTTAGGTTGGAGGCCCTGTTTCCTCTACAGTCTTCACTTTTTACCCATAACCCAACCCATACTATCCATATTAACTCCTTAGTTAGGTGCATATTTGAGTAACATAGGACAATTCCTTGAGAATGGAACCTGCATAATATTTCAATGGCCTTGATTATTTAGTAAGTCAGGTACTGATGCTGCATCTGGTTGACCCTTCTCTTCTTCCTTAAGTCCTATATATAGATTCTCTTAGACCCAAGGATCCTCCTGTCTTTCCTAGATATTAATACAAAGCCTGTCCCTCCTAGGTGCAATGGTGCATGGTCCCACTTCTACCTCTTTAATGTCAGACTGTGGAACAAAGAAGTTATCCAAGGGAGGCCCAGGACTAGCCTGGAGTCCAGACCTCCTCCTCCTGTCCAATCCTCCTTCCACTACTCCTGCAATGATTTCTGTACATTAGGGCTGCCAGGTTTACCAAGGGAAAATACATGACATCCAATTCAGTTTGATTTTTAGTATAAGTGTGTCCCATGAAATACCTGTGAGATAAAAAAAGTTACTTGTTGGTTAGGAGAAATTAAAATTTAACTGTATTTTATCTGGCAACCTTCTCATAAACCCCAAATTCATTCAAAGAATAGCTTGCATGAACATAATTTCTTTTAAACTTTTGTCCATTAGCCTACTCACTCATACAGAATGACAGAATAAGTCCCAAGTATAGTTTCTACTTCTTCTTTATATTTCTGAATTATGGCATCAATCTAAATCACCAGCTACAACTGTTATGCTTTTATTTCTACTGTAGAGGCACATGTTACTAGAGGGGCTAGGCACTACATTCACCAATTAAGATAGAATTACTTAATGGTCAAACATATACTTAAATATTTATTAGGATATCATGTTCCTCATATAGTCTCTTAGCACATCCATTGTGGTCTGGTTTTCTTCCAGCATTGGAAGACACTGCTATTATGTTGCTGCTGATGGTTGTTGTTGCTGAGCACCAAATGGAACAGGTGGCTTGATGCTAGAGCCATGTTGTATGACAAAAATATGTTATTAGTCTTTGGCCCTTGATGGTCATCTAAAAATGTCTGTTTACGTGATTTTCATAATAGAATTTGACCTGTTGTAATAAATATCATTTTATTTAGTTTTATATTTCTAAGACAAACACTATAGAAGAAAAGAAAGAAAGAAAAAAGAAAGAAGGAAAGAAAGAAAGAAAGAAAATAGGGAGGGGGAGGGAAGGAAGGAGAGAAGGAGGCAAAGAGGGAAAAATAAATAAGGAAGGAAGAATGCAAGGAAAGAAGAAAGGGAGGGAGGGAGGGAGGGAGGAAGGAAGGAAGGGAGGTAAGAAGAAAGGAAGAAGGAAAGACAGAAGAGCTTTCAGATCTGTAGTGTTCAGAGCCAGCATTTCCTAAATAGTATTTAACAAAGACTTTGAACACCTACTGATGATATAAAATGACAATTCAAGATCACCACAAATATACAATATTTATTTAGTGAATATTAACTAACGTATGGCGTCTTAGATGTGAGAGGACAAAAATGTGCACAAAATTTGCAAGAGTACATATAATATTAGGACAGGCCTAAAATTAATATGCTAGAATGCTTCCAGCACAAATTTTATTCTTCTGGTTAAAAAAGCATATTTGTTATTTAAGAACTACCTAAACTTTTTCTTCAGGCAAACAACAGATCATGAGAATCCAAACATGTATTCAGACAACTTTTTTAACTAGACAGCTTATGTTAGAAAATGATTGCCCTGCCATTCAATGAGCTCTCAGCACAGGGGTATTTGGCTATATTGCTCTGCAAGCACCATAATAGTTACATTTCCTCAAATACTACAGTTCATTTTTAATATTAAAAGTAATGTTTTACAATGTTAAACTTCTATTATCTTTTTGTTTTTATGTGACACTTAAAATTAGCTTGTGACAGGTACAACTCCATATACATAGAATAGTGTATCAAGCCAGTGTGTTTGGTGTGAGAAATGTAGTCAGAAGAGGAGATTTTTATTATGTTTTACATTTGATTGTTTATGCATGACTACGTTTAAGCTGAGTTTCAGCAAGCCAGTTGCCAGAGATTCAAAGCCTGGCAAATAGCACACTCTCTTCACAAAATAAAGAATGTACAGGCACCCACACCAGCTTACAAGTTATTCTTTATGAACAACAGAATCGCTTTTTGCCCATTTCAAACAGAACCCTAAATGTGCCCAGCACAGCAAGAGAGAGCATAGGAAGCAGAGTTTAATATTCCAGCCCAGCTCACTGGAAACAACCACCACAAAAAACAAAAATGACAGAGCAGTGCACTGTAGAGCAACATGATTTGTCTGCTTTAAATGGAGAATAATGGTTTTAAGTTTAGAGCAGAACTAAAGGGCTCAATTACTATTCATGGATTCTGAATTGTTCTACTTTAGAAACTCCTTTAGCATGAAATGTTCATCAAAATCAATGCATGAAACTATAGAAAAAAAATAAACACCCAGTTTCCCATATGAATAAAGGACTTTCCCAATTTCAAAAGTGTGAAAAAAATGTATCACCAATTTACACAAATCCACCTTAGGCAGTAGAACTAAACGATTTAAAATAATAACTTTTGGGTGAATGTTGAGCAATATAAATATTTTATATATACATATATATGTATATAGTCTTCATATGGAAGATTTTGTTACTAAGCCATCATCAATTTTCTTTAACTTGTAAAAATTATACTAACAATTATCTAAACTATAGGGACATAACTCTTACTAAAACTAACAATTATTGTCATTTGAAATGAGTAGGTTTTCTGACAACAATAGAGTAATGATAAATTGACAAATATGTCATTTCTTTAACTATTCTTATATCCAAAAATAAGTAACTGGTTAGTAGCTTTTACACTAAAGAACTACAAAGCTGTGAAAGAACAGTCAGTGGTAGAATAGTTGAAAATCCTCTGGTACTTGAAGCTGAATGACTTTTATTTGCTTTATTTTTTCTCTATATATTCCCCCAAATATTGTGTTTTTCTAAGATTATACAAACAACAGTGGATGACCTGACTCCCCAATCATGTATTTAGAAAAAAATGCCTATTAATTTGTAAAATATATCAATTTTAATTGGTTTTCCCCTCATTTATTTTCTTATGAACGTGGTATAATCTGAAACATTGGTAATAAACTAAGGTAAAAATGCATCACTTATGTACAGACTTGTGTAGGAAAACATTTGCTTTTATATTGATATTGGCAAAATTTCATGTAGACTATTTTGAATTATAATTGCATTTCATTTGCTATATTAAAAAATGTCAAATCCTAAAACCAAGCAAAATATTATCTGCATTTTTGGGTTTTTTAAAAAATATCATGTACGAGAATGGTAAAGTCCTGAAGGCAATTTGAAAGCCTTAGTTAACCAGCTCCTTCTGTTTGCATATTCAATCCCTCAATGTAACATATGCATAATTTTATCATCATTGTGTGCCATCTGGAGTATACTGATTGAACTGCAGTTTGAAAATGAGGGTTAAAAGATAATTTGGTTGCATACATTTAGAACTGAAATGTCTCTCATGGAGCAGAACAGAGTTATTTAAAAACAGAATGATGACTAAAAGATGAAAATATATTCCATAAACTCAAGAAAACCAAGGAAGACAATTGTTAAGTCCTTGTGCTTTTTCACTTCAAGGCTTCTTAAAATTTTATTAGCAATTGTATTGAAAGAGAATTGTGGTAAAAACCATTTGTACCTACTTCTTAATGCAATCATTACAAATAATTTTCCAAGATACTTTACACATTTGCCTTAATTTATCTGGGAAGACCTAACACGTTATCAACAAACAATATTAGCTAAGACATCGGTGTAACCAATTTATTTTTTTCACTATACAGTCACATAATGTTAGGATAAGTATAAAACTCACACAAGTTCATCAAATTTGAACATGATAGCTGAGTGCAATTGCTGTGGAAGCACATTAGTGCCATATTGAAGACTGAAGATTTTCTAATCCAGAATTTTTACTTTCAATTGCCACAGTGTGGTATCAAGTGAAACACTTTATAAAACCAATTTTAAAATGAAATTACCTCTCATACAGTTGTAAGAACAATAACTTATCATAGCATCTCTTTTTCAAAACTTTATTTTTTCACATTTTCTAATGCCACTGAATGCCTGAGCCACCATATTATAATGGGATACTATATTACATGATCAAAAGTATGTCATTAAGAAGGAAACTACATGACCTAGACTTGCTAAAAAAGTAATAATTTTCAAAAGGCTTTAGGTGGTTTAAGGCTATTAGCCTACCTACATAATGCATTCTATTCCTTTTTACCTTTTTTTTGATTTTAAAGAAAACTTTTTAAAAACAACCTTTTTCAAATTATAGATTCCCAAATATATGTAAGAAGAAACCCTATTAACAAGTAACCATCTATTACCCTGTTACCAAGCAGTCCTTCCCAGGTGCTGCTGTCCTCCTCAAACTAAAGGCAACCTTTGAGCTTGCCCCTTCAGAATTGAAACTTTCTCCCTCTCTTCACTCCTTTCTAGGCACAAAATTTTCTTGTATATGCTGATACTATTAAGATTCATTTGCTCAGCTCTCAAAGCAGATGTCAAGGTGTGAGCTTTATACTTTGACCTGTGAGGTAAAGAGTATGAGTGGGCATTCTTAGACAACCCTGGAAGTCCTAGCCACTGAGTTAGGCAGTTCCAAACTGCATTTTCCCTTTATTTATCCAGAAGAGCAGAGAGGAGCAAGTATCTAATCTATTACTATCCTGTCACAGAACATGACATTCTAATTCAGTCAGTAGGGACTCACAATAAACTTGAAATAGCATTGAGTGCCTCCCTGGTATGACAATTGATTACATCTCTTAACCTTTCTGCATCTGTGGTACCATCTGGAGCATTTAGTGCTTACATTTTTGCACACAAAGAGCAGGTAACAGTCTATAGACGCAATACAGACTCAATCCTTCTACTGTAAGGCTATAACAACAATAAAAAGGAAAAAGAACACAGTAGCCAGAATCACCTTGATTTCATAAAAGACATCATTCTAAAGAAAACTGAATACATACCCTAGAAATAATATTTTGTAGAATATCTAATGTAGGATTATCAATTTAAAACATTATCCACTTACTCTTGGAAAATTTGTTCAGCCATAGAAGAGACAGGAAATAAGTCTTATAAGGAACTATTATGTGCCAAAGGCTTTACATACCTGATATTTCATTCAGTTCTAAGCACAGTAGTGAGAATTAATGTCCTATATTAGTATAAAACCAAGACTTTGAAATGTTAACTATCTTGATCAAGGCTACACAAACATCCAATTATGGAATCAAGATGCCAACCAGTTCTACTCTCAAAGCAATTATTCTTTATACTGCATCCTTAAAATCAATCCAGTTTAATATTTATTAATCCTTTTGACAAATATTTATTAAATACAGTGTAGTGTGTTAGAAACCTCTATTAGTTGCTGAATAAAGTAATGGATACCTCTATTATATGTAAAGAATTGTGCTAAGTAAAGAATAAATTCTGTTCAAAGCAAGAGTTTCAAACAGGGTTTTTCATTTGGGGTCGACAATATGTTATGTTATCCAGAAGCTCTCCTGTGCATTGCAGGATATGTAGCAACATTCCTGCCCTCTACCCACTGCATGTCGGGAGTACTCAATCCCTCAGTCATTACAAATGTCTCCAGATATTGCCAGTGAGTGTCTCCTGGGGGCAGCCCTCCAATCTCACCACCACCACCATTGAGAACTATTGTTTTAGAATAAGGTGGGTGGACAAGTTTTTGTAAAATATGTCAATATTGTAAACTCTTGGGGAACAGGAGTTGGCATAATAATCTCTGTAGCATTTAACACAGTAACCCTCCCAAAAATGAGACCTTAGGGAAATCTTGATTGATAAATGAATAAAAGAATGAATGAAAAATGTGAGAAGAAACTGAAAACAACATATTTCTGTTAAAGCCAAAAGTTAACACTTGTGCAAGCACTAGTTAATTAAAAATCAGTGAGTGAGATCAAGCAGGTTTTCCTCTTTTAAACTTCCTGCACTGTCTAGTTCCTTGAGAGAGGAAAAACGGAAAGTATGTAAGAAAAAGCACTACCCAAATTGGCACCACTTCTGCCATCACTGCCCTGAAGAGCTCTCCTCTCTCATTTGTCTTATGCAGGTTCTCAGTGTCCTGTTCTTGTATGCCATTGCCAGCTGTGAGGTGTGGCATAAATCCACAAGTAATTGTTTTTTCCATAAAATAGAAGGGTTATAGTGTTAGCCTTTGACAACATCATTCTTACACTCTTGTGTTTCTAAGTACCTTTTTGAGTAAAAAGAAAAACAGGCTTATGGCAGGCAACACATGGGAAAAACTCAGAACCCACAATCTCTGTAATCTGTGTTAAAGCCCTTAGCGAGTGTGGTTGGGGCTGTACTGATATACACTTAACTGTTGTTGTAATTACAAATCATTGCTGTCCTTGGACATGTAATTTTATAGTGATTTCCATTTCCTCTCTAAATTTACTCATAGGTGAATTTTTAATAACGAAAGGGAAGGAGAAAAATGCACAAATAGCATCCACATTAACAATGGAAAAACTGGTACTTTGTATGTGCTGTAAATATTAGTGATATGTTATACAGTAATAACAGGTGCTCATGAGTTTTTATCCTGTGTCATGAATTCCACAACATATTATTTAATTCATTAAGCAACTTGTAAGACAAGGAAATGGAGAACTAGGAAGTTTACCAGCAATGCTGCCTTAAGAGGACATCAGGTCTTTTTGAACATAAGAGATCTCTAAGTCTTCCTTCCTAAGTTCTGTTTCATTCACAGATCCCAGAATCAGCCTTCAGGTGCCAGTGGGTGTAGCTGGAATAGC
The DNA here is from genome assembly GCA_023783475.1 of Daubentonia madagascariensis. Lineage (NCBI taxonomy): Eukaryota > Metazoa > Chordata > Mammalia > Primates > Daubentoniidae > Daubentonia > Daubentonia madagascariensis. The sequence continues at coordinate 11,916,451 of JAKFHU010001684.1, read as the reverse complement.
ATGTCACTGAGACTCAAACAAGGCACTTAACTCCAGTACTAAAAATGACACTTCTTCAAGAGTAGTTTTCCAACTATTTTCTCTGAGCAGGATTCTGATGGTAGAGGCTGCCAAAGCTTTGCCAACTCAAAGCAAGATCAAATCAAGCATAAGCTGTCAGAGAACGGAATCATGGTCTCACAAATGACAGCTCATGGAATAAGTTCTGTTGGCAATTTGGGGATCATGAGATCACACAGAGAGCTGCTGTCCATGTACGTGTCCGTTACCCCTTTCAGCACAACTTGTTTGTTCTCCCAAATTGAGAGCAGAAGAGCATATATACTCCATATTCAAACCATTTCCTTCTTTTCAAGTGCATTTCTGACTCACCTACTCAGTTGTCATCTTTATTCATGGCAAGATGTCCATTTTTAACAATTCATTGCTTTTCAGCATGAAAAGAGAACACCACTGCTTAAATAAGGAAAAAGTTCCATTTTCAACAGTTGAAGTAAACTACAGCATTTTTAAACTCATCAGTGAAGAAAAGGAAATTTGCAAATCCTCACTATCCTGCTGTTTCTACAAAGGGCATTACCTAAAGATTCTACAGATTGTAGAAACCAAGAGAATTTATCAGGGGACACAAAGAAAATGGAACCATTCCTTTCAAAAATTGTGTTCAGAAGCCCCAAGAAATCACCAATGAATTATAGTCATTTATGAAATCCCATGTTGCAGCATTTGGTTAACAGGCCAAGGCAGGGTCCCAAGTACAATCAACTATTTCAAGGACAAAGCACCTCACCTATGTGCTTGGGTGAGCAACCGCTTTGTCCTTCCCTAGACCCCATTCTTGTAATTGCATTGCTGGCTGGCATAGGAACAAATCAGGCTCATTTGGCCCTTGTCTCTTCCAGTCAAATAGAGGGCTTCTTTTCCAACAAGTGACAAGTTGGTTGAGTATCTAATGTGGGCTGCACATTTATATTACTGCTGCAAGTATACAGCTCCTAGTAAAGGAAACAAGATATTATCACCTAGGCAAAATGCTGTGCTGTTTGTATCCATCTGGGGGAAAAAATCCATATGATCTAAATAAAAGGGAAATAGTGGAGGATAAAAGAAATGTGGAAGCAAAACAGAATGTGTGATTAATACATACCTGCAGGACATGTATTTGGCTAAGACACTGATGGGCTTCAGGTCTCAGAAGGGCTTTCATTCTGTCTACTTCTTCTTAAAGAGTTAGACCTACGGTCATGAACTGCATAATGATGTTTCAGTCAACAATGGACCACATATACAATGGTGGTTCCATAAGATTAAAAGGAAGCTAAAAAATTCCTCTTACCTAGTGATGTCATAGGTGTGGCAATACCATAATGCAATGCATTATTTACATGTTTGTGGTGATGCTGGTATAAACAAACAACCCACTGTGCTGCCAGTCATATATTAATAAAAGTATAAGACACACAATTATGCACAGAACATAATACTTGACAATGATAATAAATGACTATGTTACTGGTGTATGGATTTATTATGCTACACATTTCATCATTATTTTAAAGGGTAGTCCTTCAACTTATATATTAAAAAAAATTTTTGAGGGAGGCAAAATGGCTGACTAAAGACATCAGTCACCTGATTGTCTCAGAAAGAAGAAAAAGTTTCAAGTCAAAAAAACATAGCCCAGGTGTAATTCTGAGGGAAAAGTGCCAAAACTTATTGGAGATCCCACAGGAAGAAGTTACAGAGCAGAATGAAAAGGAATAAGATTTTGGCTGCAATTGACACCCAAGGAATTTGGGACCCATGGAAAGGGTAGATGGGGATGTTTGTTTTTCCTCCTCTCATACTTCTGGCAGTCTGCAGGCTCCCAAACTGCTGGAGAGCCACTCTACTCTTAGGAGCCCAAGCGCTGCTGCTGTCAGTGAATTGGGAGCTTCCCAAAAACAGAGCATTGGACTGGCAGCCCCCTCAGGGTTGCTCTGTCTCTTACCACAGACCCAAGCCGAGGCAGCAGGTGCCATACGGCTTTTCCACCAACTGAATGTTTTTGTCCTGCCTAGGAAGCTTCAGCACTTCAGGTGTCTTATCACTGAACCCCACACAAACATTCCCTAATGCCCACCTGGACTGCAATAGCCACAGGGGACAGTGTGTCCCAGGGGAGCCATGTGACCCAGAGCTTGGGTCAGGCCGCCTTCAGCTGCTGACACAGCCACAGCATTTCCCACATGGGTTGGCATGCAAGCCCAAAGGGACAATTAAGCCAGAGCTCTTGGGAGTGGCTGTTTTCCTGCTGTCAGTTCTGCCTGCCACACTCAGATTTCCACAGGGAGTTGGGCTCTTGTCTTTCCCAGTTAAAAACCTGCTTCAGACAAACGGGTGCTCTGACCATGAGCTCTCTGCCTGCCTTCCCTCCCTGGTGCTGCCAACCTGGCTGCTCCAGCAGAGCAGGGCATACACTGAAGCAGAGGGATATTAAGCCTGCTTAAGTACTCAGTGGGCAACTCTCCCTGTCATGGTCATGGCTTGAATTCAGGGGATCAAAAGACAGGCCTGCAGTCCTGATCCCATACCCCCAGGACTCAGTCCCATCATTCAGGTGCATGGAGGAGAGATTTAGGAACTGATCTTGAGAGGGGAGAATGCCATGCAGGCAAAACTAAAAGGAGAGTACAGTGTGGGTCTGGGCCAAGGAATGCTCATGGAGCACCCCTCCCCCCACAGGAAAGCCACAATTTCAGTCCAGGGCAGAGTCCTGGTCAGAGAAGCTTGAAGCTGGCAACAGCATTGCTGGTAAGCTCCCCTGATTTGGGCTGCTGATTGTGGCCAGATTCCTGAGGGAGATCCACAGGGCAAAGGAAGTGGGACAAGAGTGAAACCTACTCCCACCTGCTGGACTGTGAATCCCAGATTACTCTTCCCTGACAAGCAGATTTTCTGGCATGGTATGACCACCCCAGCTCCTCCCTAATGGCTTTCCCCAGTGGCCCAGGAGTTGACCCTCAATCACTGCTCAGACACAGCCTGTGCCCACCTTTGTGGAGCCTGAACATAGGCTCACCTGACCAAGGCCCACGCAGTCCCACCCCCCATCCACCTCAGCTGCGGTAGAACACAAGAAGCGGTCCTCTGGAATCTCCAGAGCCCCACTTATTGCTTGGGACATTGGAGTGCTTCTCCTGATTGACATGCACTGGACACAGGCTCCAGAAACACCACTGCAGCTGACTCTCTCCTGCAAGTGCCACCTATTGGCAGGAAGATCAACTTGTACAGCCATTGCAGCATTTACTGACTCAATCATTCAGGGCTTTTCTGACTCTTACCCACAAACACCACCTACTGTCTCAGAGACTAAACTGGGCATTCTAATATAATTCACACTGTTAAGAAGACCACATATCTGGGGAAAAAGAAAAGATTTCAGAGACTTCCATCTCTCCTTCTCAGCAAGAGGCAGGGAATCTGCCCACGCACATAGTATACCAATGCTACAGTCTGTAAATAACTTGCAGTTGAGAAAACTACCACACTAAGGCTATCTATAACCAAGGTATTCATTCAGAACTGAAGCCCCCCTGAAAGTACCTACAAGCAAACCCAAAGGTCCTTACCCAACATATGCTACAGTCACAGCCTTAAGAGTGAGAGGGAAAATAATTCCATCTAAACAATAGAAAATCCAAAAACAACAAGTAACAGCTGCTCCAGATGAGAAAGAATCAGTGCAAGAACTCTGGAAGTATGAAAAATCAGGGTGAAAAGATCCCCCTCAAAGGATCACAACAGCTCTCTAATAATTCTGACCAAAATGAAATGACAGATAAAGAATTCCAAATATGGATTATAAAGAAGCACAGTGAGATCCATGAAGTAACTTACAAAGGAAAACATGTCAGACTAACAGCAGACTTCTCAACAGAAATCTTAAAAGCCAGAAAGGATTTGTTTTCTTCAACAGAATAACTGTCAGCCAAGAATTCCTTATCTTGCAAAACTAAGTTTCATAAATGAAGGAGAAATAAACTCTTTCCTAGACAAGCTAACACTAAGGAAATTTGTCACCACTAGATGTGCCTTGTAAGAAATGCTCAATATTACTCTAAAAAAGTGAAAAGAATGGTCAATACTTGCAAGTATTAAAACACTCAAAAGTAAAAACTCACAACTTTTATAAAACAGTAACACAAGAAAGAATACACAGCAACTAATAACAATCAACATGAGTGGAACAGTATCTCACTTATTAATATTAACAATGAATGTAAATGGCCTAAATGTCTCACATAAAAGACACAGATTGGCAGAATGGATTAAAAAACACAACCTGAGTATTTGCTGTCTCCAAGAAATCAATTTAACTCATAAAGATTCTCATAGACTTAAGGTAAAGGTGTGGGAAATATTCCATGCAAATGGAAACCAAAAGTGAGCAGGAGTATCTATTCTTATATCAAATAAAGCAGACTTTAAATCAACAACAGTATAAAAAGACAAAGATAGTCATTATATGATGATAAAGGAATCAATAAAGCAAGAAGATATATTCCTAACACTAGAGCTCCCAGATTCATAAAATAAATACTACTAGACCTAAGAAGAAAATAAACAGTAACATAAAAATAGTGGGGGACTTCAACACTCCACTGACAAAATTAGATCATTGAAGCAGAAAATAAACAAAGAAACACTGGACTTAAACAAGATGCTAGAACAAATGGACCTAGTAGGCATTTACAGAATATTCTATCCCAATACTGCAAAATATGCATTCTTCTCATCAACATATGGAACATTCTCCAAGATAGACCATATGTTGGGCCACAAAACAAGTCTCAGCAAATTTTAAAAGGTCAAAATCATACTATGTATCTTCTTAGACCACAAAGGAATAAAACTAGAAATCAATTCCAAGAGGAACTCTCAAAACTATACAAACAAATGGAAATTTAAAAACGTGCTGCTGAGTGATCTTTGGGTCAATGAGAGAGTCAGGATGAAATCCAAAAAAAAATTTTAGTTGAATGACAATGGCAGCACAAGCTATCAAAATCTTTAGGGTACAGGAAAGGCAGTGCTAAAAGGGAGTTTTATAGCACTAAATGCCTACATCAAAAAGACAGAAAGATAACAAATATACAACAGAACTAGAAAAATAAGAACAAATCAAGCACAAATCAAGCAGAAGACAAGAAATAGCAAAGATCAGAGCAGAACTAAAAGAAATTGAAACCCCCCCAAAAATACAAGGGATCAAAGAAACAAAAGCTTCTTCTTTGAAAAGATAAACAAAATCAATAAACTACTTTCTAGATTAACCAAGAAAAGAAGAGAGAGGATTCAAATAAGCTAAATCAGAAATGAAAAAAGAGACATTAAAACTTATACCACAGGAATACAAAACATCATACAAGACTACTATGAACACATCTATGCACACAAACCAGAAATCTAAAGGAAATGGATAAACTTTTGGAAACACACAACCTTCCAAGCTTGAATCAGGAAGAAATAGAAATCCTGAACAGACCAATAATGAATAGCAAGATTGAATCAGTATTAAGAAATCTCCCAAGAAAAAAAAAAAGGCCAGGAACAGATGGATTCACAGCCTAATTCTACCAGACCTACAAAGAAGAACTGGTATCAATCCTGCTGTAACTGTGTCATGACGTCAAAAAAGAGGGAATCATCCCTAACTCATTCTATGAAGCCAGTATCACCCTGATACCAAAGCCAGGAAAGGACACAATAAAAAAAGAAAACTATAGATCAATATCCCTCATGAACATAGATGCAAAAATCCTCAACAAAACACAAGCAAACTGAATCCAAAATCACATCAAAAAGATAATTCACCATGATAAAGTGTGTTTCTTCCCAGAAACGTGAGGATGGTTCAACATATACAAGTCAATAAATGTGATTCAACACACAAACAGAATTAAAAACAAAAATTATATGATCATTTCAATAGATGCAGAAAAATCATTTGACAAAATCCAACCTCCCTTCATGATAAAATCCCACAACAAACTAGGCATAGAAGGAACATACCTCGAAATAATGAAAACCATATATAACACACGAACAGCCAACATTGCACTTAATGAGGAAAAGCTGAAAGCATTCCCCCTAAGAACTGGAATAAGACAAGGATGCCCATTTTCACCATTTCTATTCAACTCAGTACTGGAAATCCTGGTGAGAGCAATCAGACAAGAGAAAGAAATAAAGGGCACCCAAATTGAAAAAGAGGAAGTCAAACTGTCCCTATTTGCCAATGATATGATCTTATACCTAGAAAACCCTAAAGAGTCCTCTCCAAAACTCCTAGAATTAATAAATGAATTCAGTAAAGTCTCAGGCTACAAACTCCCAATCAGTAGAATTTCTACACAATAACAACCAAGCTGAGAATCAAGTGAGGAACTCAATCCAATTTACAATAGTTGCAAAAAAAGGAATAAAATACCTTAGAATATTCTTAATCAAGAAGGTGAAAGATCTCTACAAGAAGACATATAAAACACTGATGAAAGATATCATAGATGCCACAAAAAAATGGAAAAACATCTCATGCTCATGTATGGTAAGAATCAATATTGTTAAAATGTCCATACTGCCCAAAGTAATCTACAGATTTAATGCAATTCTTATCAAAATACCAATGTCATTGTTCACAAAATTAGGAAAAACAACCCCAAAATTTATATGGACCCAAAAAAGAGCATGAATAGCCATAGAAATCCTATGCAAAAAGAATAAATCTGACTTCAAATTATACTACAAGGCAATAATAACCGAAACTGCATGGTACTGGTATAAAAGTAGACACAGACACCAATGGAACACAATAGAGAATACATAAATAAAGCCAAATACCTACAACCAAATGATTTTTGATGAAGCAGACAAAAATATATACTGGAGAAAGAACATCCTATTCAATAAATGGTGCTGGAAAAACTGTATAGCCTCATGCAGAAGAATGATACTGGATCCCCATATTTCACTATATGAAAATTAACTGAAAATGGATTAAAGACTTAAATGTAAGACCTGAAAGCCTAAAAATATTAGAAGAAAACATAGAAAAAGCTATCCTCAACATTGGCCTGGGTAAAGAATTTTTGACTAAGAACTCAAAAGCAAATACAACAAAAACAAAAATAAATAAATGTGACTTAATTAAACTAAAAAGCTTCTGCACAGCATAAGTTGATTATATTTTCTCACATTTCCATAAGTAAACAGACAACTTATGGAATGTGAGAAAATATTCACAAGCTATACATCTGGCAAAGGTCTGATATCCAGAATCTATAAGGAACTCAAATAAATCAGCAAGGGAAAAAAAACCAAATAACCCCATTAAAAAGTGGGAAAAAGACATGAACAGACATTGTTCAAAGAAGAGAAACAAGTGGCCAAGAAATGTGAAAAAATGCTCAACATCACTAATCACTAGGGAAATACAAATTAAAACTATTAGGTCATTAAATATGAAATTCCTGAATTCTATTCAAAAGTTTAGTTTATTATATCTCAAACAAGAACAATTAATCAAAGTATGCACCTAAACTATCAACATAGTTTTGCCATCTTAATGGTATTGTTTATGCCAGCAGCGAAGAAGCCTGGAGAACGAGTGGTGATGAAATCACAAAAGGCATTTTCCACAGCTTGTTGAGACTTGAATATTTTTCTTTGCAAGAAGTGGTCCAAAGCCTGGGAGAAGTGGTAGTCACTCGGTGCAAGGTGTGGTGAATACGGTGGATGACAGAGAGTTTCCAAGTCCAGCTTCTGTAGTTTGAGCAGCACTGTTTGTGCCACATGTGGTCAAGGGTTGTCTTGCAAGAGGATTGGCCAGTCTCTATTGGCCAATCTCAGCTGCTTAATTGCAAGTATCCTCAGTGCAGTAGACATCCACTGGAATCGATTGACCAGGTTCCATGAAGCTGTAGTGGATAATACCAGTGCTGGACCACCAAACAGACAACATTAGTTTTTTGATGAATATTTGGTTTTGGACCGTGTTTCAGTACTTCATCTTTATCCAACCATTGTGCCAAATGCTTACAATTGCCAAAAAGAAACAATTTTTCATCACATGTAACAATATGGTGTAGAAATGGTTTGCCATTATGTCATGACATCAAAGAAAGGCAAGCTTCAAGACGATTTCTCTTCTGACACTTGTTTAACTCACGCTGTACCCATCTATCCAGCTTCTTTACCTTGCCGATTTGTTTCCAATGGTCCAATATTGTTGGAATAGTAACATCAAACCTTGCTGCTAATTCTCACATAGGTTGAGAAGGATTTGCTTCCACTATAGCTTTCAGCTCATCATTATCCACCTTTGTCTCAGGTCGCTGATGTGGCTCATTTTCAAGATTCAAATCACCAGAATGGAACTTCTCAAACCATGGACACACTATGCATTCATTAGCCACATCCTTCCCAAACATTTTGTTGATATTTCGAGCTGTCTGCACTGCATTGGTTCCACAACGGAACTCATATTTGAAAATAACTCAAATTTTTTACTTATCCAAGGTTTCACAAAAATTGTTTGTAAAAAAAATTTGAAAGATAATTACAAGCCAAACTATGCATTTGAAAGAATGAGTATGTACCTTCACAATAAAAATAAAACAGGAAGTGTCAAAGTGAAATGTCAGAGACATCAACTGTCAAACTTAGTACTTAAGGAAATTGGACACTTCATACTTAATAACCCAATATAATGAGATATCACCTTACCCCTGTCAGAATGGCTATTATTAACAGTCAAAAAACAATAGATGTTAGCATGGGTGTAGCAAAAAGAGAACATTTATACACTGTTGGTGGAAATGTAAATTAGTACAATCTCTGCAGAAAATTGTATGTGGTTTTTAGTCGGTGTCCTGTATTCCTGTCCTTCGCCCTTGCCTTTGAATATTTGTGCTCAGTCACTTCTCTTTATACCACATACATCCCCTTAGCAATTTATCTATATCCAAAAATGTAACCACTATCCATCAATGCCAGAGTTCTGCAAACATTTCATGAAACGAGGCAGACAGGAAATATTTTTGACTGTGTGGGCCGTATAGTCTCTGACATAACAGAGGTACGTGCATTCTATTCTGCTGTGTAAAGAAAGATGGCATGGACAATACATAACAAATGAGTGTGTCTGTGTTCCAATAAAACTTTATTTACAAAACACTTGGAAGGATGGATTTGGCCTGTGAGCCATAGTTTGTCAACACCTGACCTATATTAATAACTCAAAATCCTTTATCTTTAGTCTAGAGCCTTCTAGTCTGACACTTTCTTTCTGACTAAAGCCATCTTTTCTGTGATGGTCCACTGACCTCTCAAACCTCATTCACTGCCTGCCCCAGCAAATCCTGCTTCCATGTTCTTTATTTCATGGTTTGGCATTAATATCACTTCCATATCCCAAGCTGGTAACTTAGAAGTTATCACTAACTAATCCTTTTCTTCCTTGTCTCACTTTAAACACTTTTGTCAAATTTGTTGCCTAAATATATCCTTAACCTTCTTCTTACATAATGTCTTCATACCTGCTGCTTTAATGCAGTAAAGAAGAATCATTTCCTCCAGTTTTTCCTTCCTTGAAGCTATTACATGTGTGCTCTTTGTAAAGTGTAAATATGATCATGTTCTGTACCCATGCAAATCTTTTGGGGCTCCCCAAAGCCTGAAACATCAATCCTAAACCAGGTTAAAGGGCCTAATTTTAGACTTCCCTAATTAGAGACTCCAGAGATAATAGATAATTATTTCAAATGGTAATTTCCCTGCAGGATGGCATTGACAAAGCCTGGCACTAACTTACCTTTTCATGAAATCCACTTTCTTGGATATGATTCAAAAAAACCTTCATGATTTAATACAGATCTGCATCTTAAACCTCAGCTATTTTCCCCAACTCCTTACGCACAGGCAAATGTTTTTGGTGATCCACACATAGTCCACTGACCTCTTTGGGGAACATACTGGCTACAGGCGTGCTGTCATCCTAATGGTTAGTAGCTATACTTCTTTGTTAGAGCAATGTCCTGAGGCTACTGGGACTTCTTTGCCCACTAACACAAGTAACTGAGAATTGTGTCCCCTCAAGGGTCACCCTTAACCAATTATTGCAGAAGGGAAAGGATCTATATATTGCCAGCTCCTTGTCCCCCGATTGGGATAACCCTTAAAATGTGACCTAGGTTTTGTTCAGAACTACCAAGTGGGATTGAAGCAAAGTTACTTACCATGAGAATTTACTCCATGTTGCACTCTTGCTTGGCCTCTGTGACGGTTAATTCCATGTGTCAACTTGACTAGCCCACAGTTCCCACACACTTAGTCAAATACTAGTCTGGATGTTGCTGTGAAGGTATTTTTAAAATAAGATTAACTTTTAAATCAGTGACTTTGAGTAAAGCATATTACCTTTGATAAAGTGGATGGGCCTCATTCAATCAGTTGAAGGCCTTAAGAGAAAAAAGACTGAAGTCCCTCGGGAAAGAGGGAATTCTGCCAGCAAAATGCCATCAGAATCAAGCTGCAGCATCAGCTCTTCCCTGGGTCTCCAGCCTGCCAGTCTACCCTGTGGATTTTAAATTCTCCACCCTCCACAATCACATGAGCCAATTCCTTAAAAATAAATCTTTCTCCATATATCAATAGATATACGTTATGAGATAGATAGAGACAGAGATGAGACAGAGATGACTCCGTTTCACTGGAAAATCTTGACTAATACAGCCACCTTCCCTTCTTTCTCCCATGTCCCCACTCCCCTGCCAGGTTTTTTTGGAAACACTTTTGAAAAATCCCCACTTAGTAGACTAAAAACTAAAGACATGGTGCAGAGAGAGAAAACAAAGCTGAAACATCTATGTTCCATACAGATCACTTTGAGATGAATCCCTGGCTCAGGGTCAGCTTCTGGGGCCATGAAGGTAAGACTACATTCCATACCTTATCCATACACAGGTCTTCGCCAAATGCTCTCTTAAGCCTCCATGCCTTTGCATGTCTTATGCCCACCGCTCCTTCCTCTTTTCCTGCTCCACACCTACCTAAGAGATTTGGTTAATTATTTAAGATCTGCCTGATGTATCTCAACTCCTAGAAGATCTTTTCAGAATTCTCAAGTAGGTTTGGATTACTTGTATTTCTCCCTTACTAGTCTTGGGGCTTCTTAAGGCAGAGATTGTTTTGAGTCCAACATTATAATACAGTCACCTAGCAGTGTGCCTGATACATAAAAGGTACTCAATAATTTTGTCTTGAATAGCTATTAGAAAATAAAGGAACAATCCTGGAGTTAAAAAAAAAAGAATAAGTTTTAGTATCCTTTTGCCTCAAAAAACAATATTATATTTGAAAAATAACTTCAAATAAGTGCTTCGATAAACAAATAATTTCAAATAATTATAAGAAATTATACAGGTATGTAACAACCAAAGGAACTCCAACAGTTCTCTTAAGTAATTTGCAGACAAAAATGAGAGAGCATTTTTAAAAAATGGAACTTCTTTTAAAATTTTATAAGGTTGCTTATACACTGATGGCAGGAATGTAAATTAGTACAACCTCTATGGAATACAGTATTCGATTCAGCAATCCCACTACTGGAGATCTACCCAAAGGAAAAGAAGTCATTTTATAAAAAGATACCTGCACTCATGCATTTACTGCAGCACAATTCACAATTGCAAAGATATGGAACCAAATAAAATTCTGCCTTAATTACCTTTTTCAGTCAGAAGTAGGCTTTTTCACTCCTAGACCACTAAAACATTCTCATTGGCCTGGATGTCATGTACTATTATCACATATTAAAAATTAAATTGAATTATTTAAAGATGACTGCATGCTGAGTGTTAAGAATGGAAGTCTTTGAACAATTGTTTTGTTTTGTTTTTTTAATTGAAATGAAGTGAGAGTATACAATGATAATGACCAAACACATCCATAGAAACACAGGAGCTTTCAAATCAACAGGACGGTTTAGAGTATGGGGAAGAAACTCATTGATTTGCTCAGTATAGGAATTTGATGTGAGAGCCAAGCTTAGGCTAAAATAGAAAGAAAAGGGAACTAATATTTATGAAGAATATACTGTTGTGCCTCCTGTACTAGACAATTTACAAGACTATATAGTATCATCAAAGCTACACTAGGAAGGAGTTACAATAATCCCTATTCATATTAGAAATCCATAGTAAAAAAAGAAAAGAAAAAAAGAAAAGCCCAGAATCACACAGCAAATAAGGGCAATAGCAGCTGCGTGCAGCTCCCAGGGCCCTTACTTTGCACAGTCATTCATTCCACCTCTCATGTGACAAACTCAGGAGAGACAGTCTGGAACTTGCTTGAGTAAAACTCTGTGGGCACAGCCAGAACCATGAGCAAACTTCCAGGTTCATCGGAGTTGGATTTTCTATCAGTAATTTTGGATTGAGGTAAGAAAACTATCACTTGTGATGCCATGCTGGCCTGTATTCTTTTGTTAAAAAGCTTCTTATCTACAACAGGACAATGAGCTTAGAGGAGGTGGATTTTCCAAAAATTCTGAATAGGAACTTTGAACATTAAAAGTGTTATACTTGAGTGGATAAATAATAGATGGTAAGTGGGAAGCTCTTCCTCTAAAATGTGTTATAGGGTTTACATGAGAACCTTGTCAGATGACATGGTGATGATGATGGTACCAAACTATGAATGAATGAGCACAAAATTTTTGTGGATATATCAAAATTCTGCTATTAACACACTGGATGGTCTTAAGGAAATTAACCCAGCACTCTGGTCTTCAATTAATCTCTGATATGCAATGGCTGAGCTTAACAATTTCTCACTGTTTATTATTGCTGTTCTTTGTTTCTTCCTATTCATCTCATTTGAATTTGTCTCTCATGTTATATGCTCTGAAATGTTAGCCTAATTTCTCTTTTACCTGGGATCACCAAAAATTAAGCAGCAAAATGTCATCTTTTAGATAATGTAAGACTATTATCCATCTGGAGTATTTTAAATTTTGTAATGTAAATGATTAAAAGTATGGACCAAATTACTCTAGCTTTTTAGTATAAAATATAACAAACCCTCAAATTATCATCGTCACTTCAAATAATCATTTTAAAGCAAGCAAGATGCTTATGAATCCAGGGCTATTGCTGCTACTCTGACTTAGCCCATGCAGCAAATGACCTGGTGATTTCCTCACTGTGTTTTCTCCTTCCCTCTTTTTTCCCTGGATATTCCTTCCAAAATCTCCTTCCCTCTTAACTCTCACTTTGTGATTTCCTTTTTGGAAGTCATAACATAATCATGTTTCTAATTTTTTATCCACTGGGACTTAACCTAAACATAACACAAGTAACTGAGCAAAAAATAATTGTACATATAGACTCCAGACCACTCTCAAGCCTTAATGTGACTCCTTAATTTTCTACCTTGTTTCCATGTTTACATCTATATCTGTTTTATTTAATCCTGATTTTCTATGAATCTCAATTTCTTTAATTCTTTATGTTAAAGAGAAAATGTATTAACACTGACTTTTCTGTTTCAGAAATATATTAGTTGAGATAGTATACATAGCAATAGTTTAAGATGATAAAGTTAATGTCTTCTTATGATAAACAAAATTATCTTCCTTATGTATGACTACCTAGTTAAACTTAACCACTGCATATATATCCATATATTTTCTCACAATTTGTTGACACTTCTTTTATAAATATGTTCCTCTTAGTAGAGCATTTAACTGATCCATTTTTTATCTGTCTTTCAAGACTTGCCCAGGGTATTTGAGAATTCTGTACCATAATATGCTCCCATTGATTTAATAATTTACTTCTTGTTAAATTTGAATAGAATATTTTCAGTCATACTACATTGACTAGCCAAAATAAGAATATTTCTAAACATAATAATGACATACATTTAGGTTGCACTTCATGATGCCCTATAAACTTTCATGTAAATTGTCTTATTTTCTAAAAAGTTAAACATTTATCTTCTCCTTTTACTGGGAAGAAGAAATCATGAACCCATACAAAAACTTACACATGAATGCTCTTATCAGCTCTCTTTGTGATAACCAAAAATTAGAAACTGCCCAATGTCCAACATCAAGTGTATGAATAAATAAAATGTGGTATATCTTAATAGTGGAATACTACTTAGCAATAAAAAATGAATGAACTATTAATACACACTACAATGTGGGTGAATCTCAAAATAATTATGCTGAGTTAAAGAAGTCAGGCAAAAAAATGTGTGCATTCTGTATGATTCTATTTCTCTAAAGTACTAGAAAATGCCAACTAATTTATAGTGGCAGGTAGCAGGATCAGTGGTAACTCAGAGTACAGCGAAGAAGCTCAACAACAGAAAGATTACAGAAGGGAACAAGTAAAATTTGGGTGTTGTCATATACCTTCACTCTTGTGATTATAGTGATGGTTCACAGGTGTATACATATATCAAACTTATTAAATTGTATACTTTAAGTATGTGCAATGTGTTGTATGTCAATTGTACCTCAATAAAAGCTGTTAAAATATTTGTCTCATTTCTATCTCATTATCATCCTGCGAAGTAGTGTTTTCTCATTTGACAGGTAATAAAACTGTTATTTAGAGAAGCTATCTTATTTTCCCAAATTGCATTTTAAGAATTTGTCATATGTAAATTTAAATATAGGTTTTTCTCTCAGTTGTATATTCTTTCCATGTCAATATTTTCTCTATAGAATACCATAGTTGATTTAGTACAACTGTTATATTCAAAAATATCTACTACTAAGTCTGAACAAGTATCATGTAACACTTATTCTATGTTTGAATGTTATCTTTAATATTTATGATAATAGAAGAATAACAGTTAATTTTGGATGCAAAAAATTTATGGTACAAAATCATATCTAGTAATAAACTTCCCAGTTTAGTGTCCCAGAGCTTACCACAAACATTAAAGGGAATAATTGAAAATAGTTATGCACCATAGAACTGAAATTTTAAACGAATACCAACCAGTCACGAGAATCTGAAATGCACACTAACAATAAGAATAATGAGACTTTTATGAGAGACTCAATTCATGTGCTATGTATCCTCTAAAATAGAGAAAACCTTCTAGCTTCAAAGGTAGGGTAAGAAGTAAGAAGAGGTTTTGCATGCTTCCTGACTGTTTTAAGATATAGGATAGGCTTCTCTACAGTAATGAGAATTGTTTTTACTGTAGAAGCTTGATTCTACAACCTTTTCCTTAAAATCAGTTAACTTCTACTCTACATAAATTCATGGAAAGTCTGATTCTGATGAATTAGGCAGGGAGGGCAGTACAGGTGGTGGTACTTTGGAAGATAGAGCTTACTTGTGAAAACTGATATATATAGAGTAATATCACTAGGAGAAGTACATTACAAGGACTGTCATTTTCAAATGGTGCCTCAGTTTAGAGCTTCAGAAAACAAGAGAATAACTTTGGAATTGTTTCCATCTAAGTTAAGTAGAACAGTTAATAAATTCTACTAGTTCATGATAATTACTTTAGTCATTGTGAATTTGCTCTCCAGTTGTATATCTGAGAAAAAGATTTCATAACATTCAGATGAATATGATGTCAATGCAAGTTTACAAACCCACTTTGTTGTCAAATGTTGACTTTGACTTAAAGGAAAGAAGGTAGTGAGTTCTGAATAAAGCTATTTCAACATAAGATAAAGTGAACATTATTTTGTAGACTCAGGGAGGAAAACACTCTCTGAAAATAATTTATTTCTGTAATGAGAGGGAAAAATACCTGAAAATGGTTTTTGGTGTTCAATATAATGCAAATAGAGATGGTTTTCATGAAACACGTATAGAAATCCACAGAAAGAAAACAGGCTGAAATGAAAGACAGCAGGCTATAACCAAAATAAGTGGGAAAAAACCCTAAAATTTCCTGAGTGTTAAGAAGGAAAATTGCCAGGGAGCTAAAAGTTAAAAATTAAAATTAAAATCTGTTCTTTTGGACTTAAAAAAGAGCAATAAATATTAAAATATATTTAATAAATCAACGAACAAAAATTTCAGAATATGTACCTCAAAGGCAAAGTGATAAAAATGACAAGAGAAAATGTAACAGGTATAGATTATTAAGTGAAGATTAAAACTAAAAACTGAAGATGTTTGCACTAGAAAACAGAAGATTTGAAAGAGAAAAAATATCGACAGAGATATATCCAAAAAATATTACACTGACTCTGTTAGGGAGAGTAGTATCAAACTGTTTCAGATAATATTAATGAAAAGAGAGTGACACACAAATCTATTTGTCTCGTCTAAAATTTAAGAAGTATGATAATAAAATAAAAATGTACACAAACAACTTGCTAGAAAAATAATGGCTGCCTACAACCAGCTCATGTTTGTTGTTCTCTGCAAGATTAAATGGAAAAGATATAAAAACAATGTTTAGAGTTTTGAGAGGAAATTTTGTGGATCTCAAAATTTTGTGCCCTGCTAAATCATTTTAATTAATGAAGGAAACCAAAAGATAATTTAATATATCAATGGCCCCTAAAATATATGGCATTAATTTCTTAGAAATATGTGGCTTACAATAAGACTAATTACAACTAAAAAGGAAAGTCTGTAAAGACAGTCAGAGATGTCTAAATAATAATTCCACACATAGTTATTAAAATCAAAACAAATAGAAAAATAATTCTTAAACAAAGACCAGATATAAAAATATAATATAATAGAAACAATATAGATTTAATAAGGACACCTTCTGGAATGTAAGGAATAGTGTACAGCAGGGGTCCCCAACCTATGGTGAGTTGTATAACTATTTCAATATATATTACAATGTAGTAACAACAGAAATAAAGTGCACAATAAATGTAATGCACTTGAATCATCCAGAAACCATTCCCCATCCCTCCACCCCCGTGCATGGAAAAATTGTCTTCCATGAAAATGGTCTCTGGTGCCAAAAACATTGGGGACCACTGGTGTACAGGACATACTAAAACAACATACACACAAAAGTTAAAGCTAAAAGAATAGGCCGCGTACTTATCAAATGAAAGAATAAAAATTCAACAGGGGTGTAATATTAGTTTTAAACTAAATGGACTTTATGGCAAAACTAATTAAACAACAAAGATGCTAACTTTATATTGGTAAAAGGGATAATGCACAAAAATTGTAATAGCAGGCGTAAATTGAAATATATAAACCAAAAAACCAGAAATAGAGATAACAATAATGACAGAGAATGTAAAATTTATTCATTATTTTATTCAACAAATAAATAATGACTGCTTAATTGGAGACATGAACTTGTTTTCAGGTCTTGAATATACTGTATTGGATACCTGGCTTCGTGGTACTTTTGTATTTTGTTGGGGGAGACAAACAATAAATAAGATAAATGTGTATGTGGATTTGTGTGTGTGTGTGTGTGTGTGTGTGTTGTTTAAGATAATACTAAGTGTTGAGGGGAAAAATAAGCTGCAAAAGGGAATGCAAATTTCAGTGGTTGGGAAAGGGTGTATGTGCTGGAACTGAGAACAGGCTGATCTGAAAAGCCCTCGTTGACAAGTGGACCTTTGAGTGAAGACCAGAATGAGGTGATAGTGTACCTCATGGACATATAGAGAATTGTATTCCCGGTAGACAAAAGAGGAAGTGCTTAGGTTTTGATGCAACAGCATATCTGCAACTTCTAGAAATAGCGAGGCCACCAGTGTGACTTGAGTAAAGGAATAAGGGAAAGAGTATTAGGAGATGGGGTCAAAGAAATAATGGGGAGCCAAGAGCAGAGGTGAAGACATTCTCACATTTAGAGGTCAGAGAAGGGAGAAAGAGCCAGGAAAATTGATGGCCAGCAAATCAATAGGAATATCAGGCAAGTGAGGTGTTAGAAAAGCCAAGAGAAGAAAATGTTCGCTCACTTAAATAAGATGAGAACTGAGAAATAACATTGATTTGCAAATTGGAGGTCACTGTTGGCTTTAACATAAAGAAATTATTGGTATACTGGAGATAAAATCTGATCAATTGGGTTCAACAGAAAATAGGAAGAAAAAATAGAGATAAAGAAGGAAGGAAAAGAGGAAGGAAAGAAGGAATGCAGGGAGGGAAGGAGGGAGAGAGGGAAAACAAATGAACAAAATTCACTCCAACAGAGGCAGATGCCTATAAGCCAACCTATCCTTCTGGTGTGTCGTACTAGTTAAAGTGTTTTATAAAACTCTTTCATAGAATAGGACTACAGAAATTGTCTACAAGTATACTGAGAACAATTGTATTTTCCCTGAAGACCTTTGAGGTCAAGTCAGGAGAGGCCCCAAGACAGTAAGCTTTTGATGATCAAATCTATGTCATCTCAAAATATTCTTTAAAGGGTAAATGCAGATGACTAGGAGAGAGCCTCTGAAAAGAGGCAGAAAGGGCCAAGAGAGCTGTGTTTAAAACTAGTCATCGAGGAAAGAGAGAAACAAAATTCCCTTTTCCTACAGTAAAATTTAAAACAAACCCATAATAAATTAGTGTAGTATTAGGACACAGAATAAAATTCCAGATTGAACAATGGAATACAGTAGAGGGCAATGAGACAGATGAAAATACATAGAAGAATTCAAAAATGATGATGATCCATGTCTTAGTCTGTTTTGTGCTGCTATGATAGAATAACACAGACTGGGTAATTTATAATGAATGGAAATTTATTGGCTCACAGTGTTGCAGGCTAGGAAGTCCAATATCAAGATGCCAGCACCTGGCAAGGGCCTTCCTGCTGCATCATCTCATGGAGGAAGACAGTAGAGTGAGAGAGGGTAAGAGGGGGCCAAACTCGCCCTTTTACAACAGCACTAATCCCACCCATGAAGGTGGAGCAAACATGGCCAAATCACCTCTTAAAGGTCTCACCTCCTAATAACTGTTAAAATGGCAATTACATTTCAACATGAGTTTTGGAAGGTACAAATATTCAAACCATAGCAATCCACAAGCCCATTTAGAAAGAATTAATAGTTATTAAATTATGTTTGAAAAATAAGATAAATTGGGGAGAAATCCAATAAAAATCTTCATTTTATATCAGTGATTCTAAAAGTTTTGGCATTTATGAAAAATTTCTAATGAGTCTTAGTGCATATACTGACCTTTAATTTTTGTTAATCAGAAAATTTGTGATAATATTTAATTATAAAAAATATTCAAAATTCATATTTTTTCCCATCAATGATGAGGACAACATTGGAAGCTTTCCCTAAATTCTCTCTTTATTTCTGGATCAAAGCAGAATACCTGAATCAAAGATCAATTTTCACATTCAGCTGGCTCATTTTTTCTTTATTTCTACTACATTAGAAGATTTTTACAATTGTGAGATTCTGAGAAAAATATCAAGGTTTTTGTGTTGTGAGAAATCCTTCTATACATTTGGACCAAATGTGAACATCACAATTATGAAGATATTTCTTGCTGAAGATTCCCTTTAGTATACAAAATGAGACAATGATTTTGGGTGTGTTTAGAAACCACATACAAGTACATATCATATTCAAAAGTTGAATAATTAAGTGTTTCAAATTGAGAGATAGTTACAAATAATTCTAAGTTTACTATTTTGCTACATTTGACTCTGGAAAGTATTACTTTAAGAAATATGCTAAATATGTCATTAATTTATTTTTCTAAGTAGTGAATAATATGATCAAGGGCTGAGAAGATCAAAAATCTGAATGAAAAACTGCTTCTATCAGTTGGAGTCAAGTTTCTCTACAACAAATCCTAACATTGTAATTTCAAAGTAATAAAGTAAATAGATTAGAAGATCTAAGATACTGGATATATTCTTAAGATACGGGGTTTAAGTGAGTCATTGAACTTTTAGAAATGTCTTTACTGCTTTACCTCTTTTGCTTCAAAAAGCATTAAGGGAAAATTGTCCATGCATAATGGCAGCTGCCAAAGATTGAAACTCTCCACACATACTTTACATAGATTTGAGGAGAACAAATAAAAACACCCATGACCCACACCTACAGTATAACTAGGACGCAGAGAATTTGTCACACTTCTAAGTATGTGTAAGTGGAAAAATAAATATCCTAACCACAGAGCCATTTCCAGAGCTGCCCAAGTCAAAAGTTAGGAGACATTGCACAGAAATGATGAGGAAGTAGTGGACAAGCAGAGAAGACAGAACACAGAAAAAAATCATCCACAGAAAGAGAAAATTTTATCAAGGGGGGAAGTATGAAAACAGGTGTCAGATGTGTTGGACATAGGCAAAATGTACCTAACAACTAAGAGGCAAACTATGGACTGGGAAACAATTTTGCAACAAATATTAATGAAAAATATTTAATGTTACTAATGCTTACATATCAAAGAAAAAAAAGAAAAATGGAAATTTGCTATTAAATTGTATTTTCAAAGAATCAGAATTACAAGTGCCTGATAATTACATAAAAATAGTCAACTTCACTAGTAATCTAAAAAATATATATTTATTGAGAAAATTTAACTTGTATTTATTAAAATGGCAAAGATTAAGGAGATGATATTCAATATTGTCAATGGTGGGTTTATAAATATTATCAGAAGGTATAGCGCAGTATATGTTAAATGATTTTAAATATTCATTATTTGGAGTTGAGTAATTCTACTTCTTAGAAATATATTCTTTGGAAAAAAACCTTAGGAATTAATTTACAGATCTCTGTGGGAAGTTATTTATTATAATGATAGAATATGGAAAAATGGAAATGATATAAGGAAAGAAAAATATTAAATTCTAGTGAAAAATTTGGTATAGAGACTTAAATGATCATTTAAGGATTGTTTTTTTTTTTTACTTTTATGAGTAAATGCTAACAATGTTCCAACTGAAAAATGCAGTATACAAACAATTACAATTTACTAATCTTCTCTTATTTTACTTTGTTCCACTGGGGGAAAATTACCTTTTCCTTTTTTAAACTGTGAACTAAAATTAAATAAAAGTCTTCCCCCCCGCCCCCCCCCCCAGCTGACTGAATGGACCCCCTCCTGGCCAAGAGGATATCCTAAAACTAAATTGTCTGCCACTAGAAGGAGGTCAGACATGCCTCACCATTCCCCCCTCCCTTCTTGGAGATATCCTTTGTAACTCATTGACAGGCCTAAGGCTATGCAAGACAAACCTGCAGGTCCCCAATTTACACAACAAATATGTCCGGTGACTTGTCTCTTATCTAAAACATTCCAAGCCTTTAGAACCAATTACAAGTCAAGGAGTCTTTAAACGCACCTATAACCTGTAAGGCCCCCCACTTCGAGATTGCCCATGTTTTGGGCCAAACCAATGTATTGATTTATGACCTCACCTGTAACCCCTATCTCCCTAAAATGTATAAAACCAAATAGTAACCCAACCACAGTGAGTTCACTTGCTCAAAGCTTCTTGGGTGTGGCTCCGGGTCATGGTCCTCAAATTTGGCTCAGAATAAACCCCTTTAAAATTATTTTACAGAGTTCGGCTTCTTTTCTGTTGACAAAACCAATTAGCAAACAGTGAAGCATTTTCCTTTATGGAAAGGCAGGCAATTATTTGACTGCACAGCTACCTGAAGGCATACTTACATGGAGGTGTTCACTTCAGATTTTTGTGTGTGCTAGGATGAAATAAATGTTTTGTTGAAATGATTGGGGATGAGTTTTAATAAATGTGAGAAATTAGGTACAACATATTTACAATTTTAAAACTTCTGAAATTAATTCTTCTTTGGAGTTTTGTGAATTAAGTGTACTTTCCCTCATTTTGATGAATGTGAAAAGGCTTCAAGAAATTGTCAGAAAAGGTTGAGATTGAAATAATTAGAAATTAAACTGTTGTCTAATTAAGACTAGAACAGTAATGGGTTTTATTAATACCTTTACCATGGCATTATATTTCTGAGATATTTAAGGAAAACTTATTCAACAACACATTTGTTAAAAGGAACTTTTCTTTAGAAGTAACATTAAAAGAAATAATTATAATAATTATTTAGTCACTTAAGACAATTTGCGAATGTTAGATTTGATTGTATCATGACAGACTTGGTGTGGTTTGATGCCACAATGAACACACTCTTCACCATTGTGTAAGGAATATCATTTCACGTGGAAACTGGACAGGATCATTATAGTTCACATTTCACTAACATGAGTTGAAAATCTAACTGACATTTTGCTGGATTGCATCATACAGCACTGTACTGTAAATGGCAACTTCACAAGCTGTCTCCTACAGTGATCATTTAAATTGAAATATCTCAGGGATCATGTTGTTCACCCAGCACAGCATCTACTCTTCGTTTAAATTTATCATTCATTGCCATAGTTAAAAACTCATTACAAAATCACTTTTTGATTAGGCTTCAGAAGGTAGTAAGTTTTATGGAAAAGGAAACTATTTAATTTTATTTCAAAGAAAACTACTAAACTACTATCAAAATATAAACATCCAAGAAAGGAATGACAAGAGTAAAAAGAATAGCTTTAATAATTTTACTCTAAAAGTTAAGAATCTGTGGTGGCAAAAATCATTTCAAAATAAAATTTAGATCTTTTTTTCAGTTCATCCCTGTTTATACACTGATCAAAATGAAAGGGATAAAGCTATTGAGAAATCATTTGTATAAAACAGAGGAAGTATGAGGATATTATGATCTTTACTACCATAATAATGTCAGTTTGTACTAGATACTGAATTAATTACAATATAATTACATTAAGTACAAATGCTTAAAATAGTATGCTTTTGTATGTACATGGCAGAAATAAAATTTTAAAAGTTGCATATTTTGTTGTTGCTATAAAGTAATAGTGTACCAAGCTCTGGTTCTTGATCTTTTTTATACCAGTTGGGTTTAAATTTTTTTATGTCTTATATAAGGGTAAATGATGAAATTTTCTTTGTTCAAAAAAGGGGGAGAAGTCCTCCTCTTCCCCTTCCCTTAGAGTATTTCCTTGAAAATATAATACACCTGATAAGAAACCCAACCTTTTGATGTTACAATGCAAGGTTAAGGACCTTATTTCTGATCCTTGGCAATGTGAACACATGCCTACAAAAATTAACTCAGGAACCTCTCATGAGGTATACAAGGTTCTATCAAAAGGTACATCCATCTGTCTCTTAAGGAAATAAGAGAAATTTTATTTGTTTTTTCCTCCACTTTACTATCTAAATTTGATTAAACTCTTTTCAGACTTGGTAGTCTCTTGAGAACGCTACCTGCATGCATGTATTCAGATTGAATTACTCAATAATCATTTGTGTTTTCTTTCTCTTATAAACCAGTGTAGAGGCGGACTTTTAGTCAGCAGGATTTTTTATTTATGCAATGAGTGGTAGGATTAATTTTTTATTTTGCATTTTTGCTTAAGAAATATCATGTCTGTAATAAAGCACTTTTAAAATAACTTCAAACAAAAGGAAATTGGCTTTACAAGTTATTGCATGGGTACTAGTAGGTATTTAAAGAATGTGTATAACAACTAAAATAAGAGATTAAGGAAACACTTTGTTGAAACTAAGTGGTATCCAAATGCGGGTATAAGCGAGATTTAGATTATATGGCCAAAGACAAATAGATTTTTATTGCTTGTTTTTTTTTCATCTTTTAATTAATATTTGTGCTATTGATTTAACAGTTTAACTCCTAGGAGGTTAGATGATTTTTGAGGGAGGAATGAGAGAGAAAGTTTGTATTAACCACAATTTTTTTTATTTTGAAATACTGTGGGGGTACAAATGTTGAGGTTGCATATATTGCCTTTGCACCATCTGAGTCATAGCTACAAACGTGCCTGTCCCCACACAGTGCGTACTGCGCCCATTAGGTGTGAATTTACGCCCCTCCCCGCCGACACCCAGTGAATGCTACTTGCATATATAAACACACATTTTGGTTGGTCATTTCTCAATATAGTTGGTGGGGGGAGGGGGAGTTTACCACTGGTCATATTTCTCTATTTGCTATGGGGATTTTCTAAAAATTAAAGTAAGTCAGTAGGCATAGATATATGATAGCCAGATAAAAGACAATAATGTACTTCAATGAAAAATTATGCATTGGTTGGAGCAAACTCTCCTGGATTGCTGATTCTGATTATTGTGGACCCCTGTGCCTTTCGTTGCCTTTTAACTATTTTACAGCTCGGTAAGTTGGGTATAACTGGTGCCAATGCAAAATAATTGTAGTCTACAGTTAGGCAAATAAATTCTGTTAGACAAAGGTTCAATTGATTTCCCTTTATTGTGGTGGAAGAATCCAGTTTTGCATCATTTGCTCATTCATTTCAATATTCTTGAGTTATAAAAGTGTCGGTTCTTTGGATTTTTCTTTGAACCAATTCTAACATCTGCCCTATTCACTCATTAATCATGGGTTAAGTAAAATTGTTACCACGTGTTTACCTGATATCTGTATGAGAGTGATTTTACCTTGTTAAAAATTATCCTTTAATGGTAAAGAAAGAAAGGAAGGAAGGAAGGAAAAAAGGAAGGAAGGAAGGACAAATTTGTATGGTTACCAAAGTAGCTGCTCATTAACTTTCTGGGAAATTGATATCTGAGAAGAAGTTAATTAAACATGCATACACACACACATACACAGAGGATTGCAGTTCTTATTGTTGTCATTGGTATCAATATTTCTCCTCCATTACCTTTTTTTTGATACTAAAAGATACCCATGTTTTAATACTAACCGAGACAGAGAGAAGACATGAACACGTGCCGTGGAATGGCACACTGTCCCGTGTCCTTTATTCTTACCTGTCTCTGTAAACTTCTTTTCATAATGCTCTATTTTTCTGCCTCTCTTCATGATTTTTACATAACAACAGTATCATGGACTAAAGATATAGATAGAAAAATAAAGATCTGCTAAAATTTATTAATAGACCCTTTACTTTTTGCTCTGTTTCTGTAAATAACTTTAGCATATTTGACTTTTTTCTTTTTTCAGTGGTAAGAAGAGATTTTATTTTTTTAGCTTTATTGAGGTATAATTGACAAATAAAATTGCATGTATTTAAGAGGCACAATGTGATGATTTGCTATACATATATACTGCAGAATGATTACCACACCAACATATTCATCACCTTTCATAGTTATTCTGTGTGTGTGTGTGTGTGTGTGTGTGCATGTGTATATGGTAAGAATATTGAAGACTGAAATTATTTTAACTGTAAAACTTTAAAAAAGAAATTAAAATAGAGTCATATCAGGAGTATGTTCTTGATTTGCATGTCCATTTAAATACTTTTAATCATTCAGGATGGCCATCAGGGGAAATATTCACACTTTTTGTAAATCACCACACCACACCTCCCTCATCCCCTCCTGAAATCTAGACCATTTACCTAAACTACCTCACGAGCAGTGCTCTATGGAATTAAGCAATACAGGGTAGGTCTGCCCTCACTGAATCATTTAGAGGTTCTAGCTCTACAGTAGCTCAGTGAGAAAATATTTTATCTCTACTATAAATTCACTATAAGTTGGTGAAGGTAATATTTTCCCTGTGGTAGAATCCTCCACAGAAATAACATAAGCCCTACTCCTCAACTATCAGAATAGCTTTTAGATGAAGTTCTAGAATAGTTAAAAGTACTTTATAGTGAAAATAATAAGAATAGTGTTTGCTGGATAGGGGAGATTAAGGGCATAATAGAACTTTCAGGAGTGATTAAAATTTCTACATCTTGAAATAAATGCAGTTGCAAAAGTTTATGTTTTTGAAAATACTCATTGAATGGCACAGTTAAGGTTTATCCATTTTATTGTATGTAAATTTTACCTTAAAAAATACGAACTGTAATCAAAAATTGAACTCTAGTGCCATTTATGAAGACATGCTCATGAGTAAGGTATACTGATGTCTGAAATTTACTTAGAAGGCATTAAAAAAAGATGTATTGTTGGACAGAAAGATACATGGATGCATAGACAGGTGATAAAAATTATATAACTATGTATATCACAGAATCTAAGTGATGGGTATTTGAATGTTTACTGTACAATTCCTTCAATTTTTTGTATATTTGAATGTTTTTACAATAAAAATGAGGTAATAGATTTCTAAACTACTAATAGGCATATAATCAATCAGTTGTAATTGTCAGCATATTGATTATTTATTGGGTGGGTAATCAATGGCAAGATTTTGGTATAAAGCCAATGAAGCGTTTGTGTTGATTTTGTCTCCCGGTGTTCTTTATCTCCTCAGCCTTTTCTTTAAGTTTATCACATTTCTCAATATCCCCTACAGTTAAGTATGGCAACATTACTAAGTTTGGACTAATGATATGGGAGTGGAAATATAATAGTGTCACTTTGGACTTGTAATAAATACTACAATACATTTCTATAGCTTCTTTTTCTCTTTGTTTTGTGCTGTAATGCAGATGGAACGCAGTGACCCATAGTCAACCATGCAGACTCCAACAGCAACCCAAAGAAGAGGCTTGCAACCTGTTGCCTGAAATCTAGTGATCCAGTGTCTCTTCTGTAAATTAAGTGTTACTGGAACATAAATACACCCATTCATGTATGTATTGTCTATGGCCATTTTCATGCCACAATGGCAGAGTTACATGGTTGAGTCAGAAATGGTATGTCCCTAAAGACTAAAAGATTTCCTATTAGGCCTTTTACAAAAAAAAAAAAAAAAAAAAAAAGTGCTAACCCGAGACTCTACAAGTATATGGATGAATCCGGGGTCTCAGAATGAGCTCTTGAAAAAAGAGTATGGCATGAAATTAGAAAAGCAATACTGTTTTTTAGAGAAGAAATAAACTTCTGCCCATTTAGAAGCTGTTCTCTGTTTATATATTTGTTCTTTTGTTTATATTCTTTTTAATTTTTCTCTCTGTTGTGATTTTTAGTTCTTTTTATGTGAAATTAACCACTATTTTAACAGATGCAAGTAATATTTTTACAGTTTTTAAAATTGTTTTCCAGCGTTTTATTGTTTCAGTGTCATCTGTCCTGTTGTCAGTACGTAAGCTAATTTTAACATCATCTTATTAAAAACTAAACTACTTGCTCCCAGAAAGCAGTATTATCTGGTATTTGGCATTTTGAAGCTGAAGAAAAATGACTTTGATCATCCAGATCGTTTCTCTCCTTTAGTGTAGCTCATTGGCTTTTGGCATTTCAAAGAAAAAACTTTGGATCACTTTTTCACAATCCAAACAGATATTCTTTCCCACTTAATTTTTAAAATAGTTTTCATCAGTGACAATAAATTTCAATGCTTATATATCTTCTCTAAGGGGGTAGAAGATAATGTCTCTGAAGAACTGTCAAGGAATGAATATCTTTTCTTCTTTTATGCAAGAACTGTGACAATAGTTTTGCTAGAGAAAATCTGTTTTTTATACAATAACGATTAACAGACATCAACACTGCTGTAAATAGAAACAAGATGCCCTATACTAGAAAACGTTCTAGACTTGGAATCTGAACATCTATAGCAAAGTCCAGGCCCTGCATTTATTCCAGTGGACTGCCTCACTTACCTCCTCTCTGGGCTTCAAATATGTACTGTACCTAAGGAGTCAACTTCCTAAATGATCTCCAAGGTCTCTTTTAGATTTAAAATCTCCATGACTTAGAATCACTTAATAAAAGCCAGTGGGTAAAGACTTAGTATAATCATTTAATATCATACCTCTGTATATTTTATCATTTTACTCGATATGTTTTATATATACAGTTTCTTATAAGAAAACTTACTCAACAGGTCGATTTTAAAGCGTAAGAGCTGTTAGTTTTGTACTTCTCACCATATTTTATTCATCCACATACTATCATCTTTTCCTATCTGCAGCAAATTGCAGTGAGAAGACACATGATAAGACTTCAATAAATATTTATTCCAAATGTGTACCCTAAACTATACTATCAATATATCAACCAGAGTCGTTCTTTAAATATATAAATCTATATCATGCCATTCCTTTACTTAAAATCCTCTATAGATGTCCCATTTGGAATAAAAGCTAATGTGCCTACAATGTGACTATAGTGTAGTCCACAAGGCCATAGATAATCTACCCCCAGCTACTCTATCCCTCATTCATTCTGCTCCAGTCCAAGTTGCCTTGGGTGCCTTGTACTGGTTGTTTCTCCAGAAACCACATGGCTAATTTCTCTACTTCCTTCGAAGCTTTGCTCAGTCATCACCTATCCATAACAACTTACTTTAAATTTTAATTTCCCCTGACATCCCTGCCACGTTCCTAGTCTCAATCATCCATCTATGGTGATCACCTTGTAATATGCTACATAGTATGATTATTTTTGTGTTGTTTATTATCTGCCTTTCCTCATTAGAATATAAGCTTCACAAAAACAAGAAATTTTGTCACTTTAGTTCATTGATGTATTTCGAACACTTATGAGCGCTCAATAATATTTGTTGAATAAATCAAAAGTGTGAAATAAATTACTGAATTGATAAATCTCTTCTCTCATTTACTCTTTTGCCATACCCAAAACATATTCCTTAACCATGTCCATTTATTATAGCTTTGGATGACAGCAATGAAAAAGTGTTCATGAGAGGCAATTTCAACACTTTTGAAACGTGTCCCTAAATCATTAACATAAATGCTAGAATTGACTTATTCAACAAAAGAATTCCACATATGTGTGTTTCCACATGTATACACACACACCCCTTTTTGTGTGTAATACATTGTGTTGGACACTGAAGACAACAAAAGAAACATGTTTGTGCCCTCAAAGATTTCTAAACTCCCTGATAAAACAGATAAGTCTACGACTATTACTAAAGAGAAGAAAATGAAGAAGGAACAAAGGGAAGGAAAAGGTCTATTGTGGTTCTGCCAAGCCTTTAGAGTCTGACTTGGAGTGCCGGTGCTGTCAAGGGGCCTTCTTTTAAAATCCATTGGCAGTAAATACTTTAGTCCTAAGAAAGTATGGGGGCAGAGAGATGATTAGATGGAAGGATTTTAGTATCTATTATCCCAGTACAGTGTTTCACAATTTTCTCTTTGTAAGAATAGCCCTTGTTCAGAACTGAGATCATTCCTTTATTTATAAGAAAAGACTATTTCTCTAGCATCACAGATTGCTGGTATCATGTACTTCCCTTTACCTTCTCCTGTGACTAGTTAATGTGTGAGTCTAGTTGCTTGCCACACTTGCCATTTTCATATTAAATGGCATTTATGAAGGTCCTACTAATGCTTTATAAAACTTTTATTTTCACATTACTCTTTGTTTTCCCAAATCATTCATAGTTAACTATCTAAAAGCTTTTATCAAAGGCAAACCCTTTCATTGAGCTATTCCAAGCATTTAAAGCAGTTCATCTACTATTATTTTTTAAAGTACTTATACTGCTTTTACTGTTATAATGCATACTGTTATGACTTCTACATTATGTTAATTGGAAACTCTCCAAAGCCTAACACTCACAAAGCACACCGTTGTGCAACCTGCCACAACCCATGCATTTACTCACAGCGATAAATTCAATCACATTATTTCAGTTATGGCAGATTTACACTCAATCGCTATCAGTCAGTGCATTGACTTTAAAATTTGGCTCCAAGTTTTTCATTACCTCTGTGGAACTTCCCTTTCATTCCTATCAGAATTGGCCTCCATTTATACAGGCCCTCAGTCCTTACTTTCTAATAATAAATCTCAAATTCATCAACCCCCCTGTCAGGTCTCTCATCCATGGGCAACAGAGCATTCACCTATTATGCCCCCGAGCTGTGGAATTCCCTGAACTGAACACTCCTCTCCAAATCCCCTGAGCTTTATAAATCCCTGTTTGAGTCTCACTTATTAAAATTTGCTTTAAATATTTGATCTGCCACTGACACATGCTGTAGGCTTGACTGTTATAAAAAAAGAAGAAAAGTATTTTTATTTTCCTCACTATTTGTGAAAGAAACTGAAATTTTCTCTTCTTTATTGGTATTTTATATTTTTTTGTCATTTTTTTTCTCCCTTTTACTGCAGTAGAACAATAAGCCAATAGGTTTTGGTTACTAACCAGGGTTTAGAATTAAAGATTTCACGTGTTATGGGATTGTAAATAAACTGGTCACAATATTATTAATTACTTTGCAGCGTGGAGATTGGTATAGATTTTTTTTTTAGGAGACAACATGGAGTTAGGAGAAAAACAGCTCATTCCTTACTGCCACCCTCCTTCATTGCCTGTCCTAGATAGTAGCTTTCTCTTCTATTTTTATTTTAATTTTTAAATATTCTGGCTTAACTCCACTGCATTTGTCAGAAGAGAATTGAAAAAATAAATTTAATGGCACTAAAGGACATATTAGTTTTGTACTATTATTGTGATAAAAACAATAACATCAAAATCTCAGGCACTGATAGTCCTATTGCAGAGTAGTTTGCTCCCAGGATTTGCCAATATTAAAAAAATGCTGCTTATTTTTCATTCTCCTTGACACACAGCCTAGTGCTATGCACACCATAGGTGTTTTATAAATGTTTGTAGAACATTGACTCAATTACTTTTATCTCAGCTCTTTAATTTTTATTTTTATTTCCCTTTGAAAAGGATCTGGTTTTCTCTCTGTTTCCCTACCTATTAGAGTACACAGTTTTTCTGTCACCCTTGTCTCTCTCCTACAGCTGTTTATCAGTCTATCGATTAGGACCCAGAAGGATAGCTGACAGCCCGAAAAGGGCATTATATTCCAGCACAATTTCCCTCTAAGTGCTTAATGTTCTTTAAACCCCTCATTCAATTAGATGGCACAAGCTATTGCACACAAGTACCCCACCACAGAAAATTACAAGCTCATATCTGAGAGATACAGAGAACGGAAGGCAAAGAGCAAGTTAATAGGACATTGTCTGCATGTTTGGTAAATCCTGTGGAGTTTTGGGCTCAAGGTTAATATCAGAGTGCCAGGCTATGGAATTTAAACAGCAGGTAGATTTCAATAGTACAGAATATGAAGGAGAACAGAGTACAGATAGATATATTATTCTGTTATTTGAAATGGCTACTGTGCAAAATTCAGCATTTCCTCTGTAACATTTTGAAGAAGATGATTTAGGCCATTGAAAATAATGGCAAAGTTGAAACTTTTTTTAAGGTTACGGTAACATTACTGAGGTAGGTGACCTGATCGAATTTCACTAACTGGCAAAGTTTTGAGAGGTCTGATGTATTTATTGATAGTAAGAAGAAGAAAGCATTTCTTTTTTCTTTGTGAGAAGGAAGATAAAATTAACATAGTAAGACATAAAACTGAACATATGAAGATTATTAGCCACTATTGTTGTAGGTAGACAGTGGATTTTAAATAAGAATGAAAATCACAGTGCTTCTGCTAGTTATTGGATGCTCTTTAATAAGAGCACATGGCTGGGGAAATAGAATGAAGGCTGATGTTAACCCCTACTCACCGCTTCACCCTGGTGCCTTTGTGCAATGCACAAACGTACAAGTGTACCTAATCACCTGGAAATGCTCTTATAATGGATATAAATATACAACCAAACTAGAGAATCAGTTTCATCACCTATTCTGGGCAATGTTTGAAGTTTATAACTATGATACATCTTTTGACTTATATAATGATGGATAATATTTATAGAAAAATTAATTAATGCAAGACATAGTACTACAAGCTTTGCCTGATGTCAGTTAATTTTCAAATTAACTTTATGAAGTAGGTAAATTTATTTTGTCAATTTTAGAAAGAGAAAACTCAAAATGAGGTCTTAGGCAGTTTGCCTGATGTCACATACAGTTAGTAAGTGATAGAGACAGGATTAGAATCCAGAAAATATGATCATAGAAGGCTTAACCATGACATAAACTACCAGCCTAAAACATATCATAGTATTTGTTTCATCCTTAAATAAAGACCCATTATTTAAAAAATTAGGAATCAATAAACTCAGAGAAGATAATTAAAATCACCCATAATCTCATTACAGAGAAAATTATAAAAATTTTGGAGAATATATTTTCACATTTTTTTCTATTGGATAATTTCTATTAGATAATTTATATGTCGTTTGTAAGCTAACTTTTGTTAATGAATACATTTCCACTTAAATGACACTTCTGTAACATAATTCATGTACATGGATATATGTACCCTCTATGTTCATACTTTACCCAATAAATCTCATATTTTTAATAGTGTTTCCAATTTTCTTCATTTGCTAGTTTAAACAATTCCATGAATATAGTTATTACTAAATCTGTAGGTAATACTTATTTCTGTAATATTTTGAATACTTTTTAGAACTTGTTAAATTTCCCTCTGGAGCATTATACCAATTTACAATCACTAGCAATCCCCACACTAACCAACTAAGGATACCATCATTTGAAAACAACAAAAAGGCTTTCAAATTGATAAAAGTGGTATTTCAATATTATTTTAAATTTTATTTTTTAATAATAACTCAGGTAGGGCATTTTTTATGTTTATTGGTCTTTTATATTTTGGTGAGTAGATTGCCAATATTTGCCCATTATCAAATATTATCTTTTTCATTGATTTGCAAAATCTCTTCAATTTCAAGAATGTCACCACTCTCCATGTGCATTACACCTATCTTTCCCATTTTGTCATTTGTACTTAATTTTGGTTAGGATAGTTTTGCCATGTGTAAATTTTAATATTTTATACTTAAATATCTCAATTCCTTTTTTAATGGTTTACAGCACTTTGCTTTTCATGCTTGGAAGGCATTGCTACAGAAAAATTAGATGAATTTTCATCTTTCTTAAGGTTTGTGCTTTAATTTTTATACTTAAAATATTAATATATGTGGAAATTACTTTACACACTGTGAAGTAAATATTTAATTTTCACCCCAAATCATGAATCACTTGACCCAACATTTTTCACTGAATTACCCATCTTTTTCCCACTAATTTAAAATGCTACTTCTACCAATTACATGAGTGCTATATATTTGTGGGTCCACTTCTGACTTTTCTGGCCTTTTTCTTTGACCAGCTGCACAGATTATTTTACTAACTACAAGAAAAGCTACTTCACATTGACTCTTTTTTTAAACTTTCTTGGTCACCTGGCTTCTTATTTTGAAAGAATTCAAAATTAGAAATTCTTGATTAGAAATTTAAAAGGATGAAAATTATGGAATATTAAAGAACTCATCATTGCCCAACCCATAGAATCTGAAAGGAATGACTTCAATATTGAGATGTTTTAAAGCATTTTTTAAAATAAAAGAAATTAAAACAAATGAGATAGCCTGGAGTACTGTTTGGATAAACACATTGTAAGTACTTTTGTTTTAATGCATAAAGTAATCACATATGCAAAAATTGTCCTGGGGGGGATGGTTGGAATTACCTCTGAAGGGGTATATAAAATACATGAAACATTTTACTAAAGACATTGTGCTACTACCACTTGTAACAACAAGTAGGTTATTGGCAGCATTAAATAAAAGAAACTGTTTCAGTCTTCTACATGTGGCTACCCAATTTTCCCAGCACAATTTATTGAATAGGGATTCTTTTCCCCAGTGTATGTTTTTGTCTACTTTGTCAAAGATCAGATGGCTATATGAGGATGGTTTTATATCTGGGTTCTCATTTCTGTTCCATTGGTTCCACATCTCTGTTCTCAGAATGTGCCAGTACCATTCTGTTCTGGTTACTATAGCCTTGTAGTATAGCTTAAAGTTTGGTAAATTGATTCCTCCCAATTTGTTCTTTTGCTTGAAGTTGCTTTGACTACACAAAGTCTTCTCTGATTCCATAAGAAGCACAGAATTATTTTTTCCTGATCCGTGAAAAATGATGTTGGTATTTTAATTGAATGAATTAAATTCAATTAAATTCAATTCAATGAATTGGTATTTCATTGAATCTGTAGATCACTTTGGGCAGTATAGACATTTTAACAATATTGATTCTGCCATTCCATGAGCATGGTATGGTTTTCCATCTGTTTGCATCCTCTGTTATTTCTTTCCTCATTGTTCCATAGTTCTCCCTATAGGATCCACACCTCTCACCTCACAAAAATCAACTCTCGCTGGATAACAGACTTAAACCTAAGGAATGAAACCAGAAGAATTCTAGAAGAAAATGTTGGAAAAACTCTTATAGACATAGACCTAGGCAAACAATTCATGAAGAAGACCCAAAAAACAAGCACAGCAACAATAAAAATAAATAAATAGGACCTGATCAAATTAAAAAGTTTCTGCGCAGCTAAGGAAACTATCACTAGAGTGAACAGACAACCTACAGAATGGGAGAAAATATTTGTATGCTATACATCCAATAAAGGGCTGACAATTAGAATCTATATAGAAGTAAGCCAAATCATCAAGAAAAAATCAAACAACCCCATTAAAATGTGCACAAAGGACATGAACAGAAAATTTTCAAAAGAAGATAGAATAATGGCCAACAAACATAAAAAAAATGCTCAACATCTCTAATCATCAGGGAAATGCAAATCAAAACCACAATGAGATATCACTTAACTCCAGTGAGAATGGCGTTTCTCCAAAAGTCCCAAAACAATAAATGTAGAGAGATAGGAACACTCATATACTGCTGGTAGGACTGCAAATTAGTACAACCTGTATGCAAAGTAGTATGGAGATACCTCAAAGAACTAAAAGTTGACCTACCATTTGATCCAGCAATTCCACTACTGGGTATTTACCCAAAGGAAAAAGAGACATTCTATATAAAAGACATCTGCACTTGAATGTTTATAGAAGCACAATTCACAATTACAAAGATGTGGAAACAACCCAAGTGCCCATCAGTACCTGAGTGGATTAATAAAATGTGGTGTATTTATACCATGGAGTACTACTTATCCATAAAAAAAAAATGGTGAACTACCTCTTGTATTATCCTGGATGGGGCTGGAGCCCATTCTTCTAATTGAAGTAGCACAGGAATGGAAAAACAAACACCACAGTACTCACCATTAAATTGGTACTAATTGATCAACAAAATAAATAAGTAAATAAATAAAAGAAATTGGATAAATGCAGTCAAATTCACTCTGAGATGATCTGTTCACTGTGGAATTTAAAGTTTTGAGCCTTTACTAAAGTTGTAAGGTTTTAATTGAAATCAAGAGGATGATATAAAAATTCACTTAAAATACACATTCTATTTATCCTGTTTTGGGTTTGTTTTTTTTAATACAAAATTTTATTATCAGAAGCAGCTACCTATTCAAGTAACTGAATTGACTACCTATTCAGGCTGCAAACAGTTCCCCCAGACATTCATTTTGTGTAACACAGAACACACTCACACTTTGGATCTCCCAGAAAATGCAGCTCCATAGTAAATAGCACTTGTTCATTAGAAATGTTGTATTTCTCTTATTACCCATTTCAGTATTGGAAAATACACTAGAAAATTTTACCAAGGTTACACACCAGATTATCAGAGTTGTTCCAGGAAAAAAAAGGCAAAGAATGCTCATATTTCAAGGGTACTCCTATTTCTAACCACTTAAGAATTATAACACCTACTGCCCCTGAAGTTTTTCCCACCTGTGAAGGTTGTGAGACACACAGATTGGTCAACAAGCTTAGATTTCACAGGAGAAGTCTGGAGTAAATAAGCCGTTCTATTTAGCTTTGAAAAAAAAAAAAACCTATTGGAAGTGACAGAGTGGTTGATGAATAGAGATTATTTTGAAGTGTGCTGCAGAAATTGGCCTTAGTACAGGACTTTTTTTAAAAGGACATTCTTCCTTTATGTTGTTAGAATGGAGAAAATTGTGCAATTTTCCCATAACCACTTGATTCTTTTCCTCTGCTACGGGGATGGAATTTCCCGAGAAGGGAATCACACTTGTGATTCACAGCAAAAAATAAAAAGAAAAGTCAACTGATCCACAGGAAAAATGGTGCATTCTTCATCCTCCTGATGAAAGAAAAATATGGTTCCATTCTTGATTTGGGAAGCTGCCATTCACAAATGTGACAAATTTATGCCTGCAGGAGCAAATTTAGCTCTTCGTTTCCTGCCCCAGGGAGAGATTTTCATTTCACTGATCACATCAGAGATGACAGTACCAATTGACCAAGACTCACAAACATACCCAACTCTATTCTATTTCTTCAAGGGTAGAATTTCAATAATCAAACTAGCAACAGTAAAAAAATTAAACAATGTTACTATTTTTCAGGCCACATTTTAAGAACTTTATACATATTAGCACATTTAATTCCCATGAAACCCTGTAAGACAAGGAAACTAAAAGCAGAAAGGTTAGGCAACCTGCCCAGGGTCACATATGGTGACCTGTCAAAGTGCAAATAGTGTAGAAATTCTCCCACTTGGCAGAATATAAAATACTATTCCTCTGTAAAAGGAAACTATTCTATTCCTCTAAAAGGAAATAATATTCTATACATTATTTGCAGGAGGGAGAAGGTAACAAAGAATTCTGAAATTTCCCTCTCAACTTCTCTAATGGTGCCTTACAAACAGCACAAACTAGGATTCACTTTATGCAAAATATCCAAAAAAAAAAAAAAAAGCAAATATAGACAGAAGTATATTAAGACACAAAGTAGATGAGATGTTCCAGAATTGAGTGTGAGAATGGGGAATGACTGTAAATAAGCATGAGATTTCTAAGTGGTGAAAAGTGCTAAAATTGGATTGTGATAATGGACATACAACTCTGTAAATACACTAAAATCAATTGAACTGTACACTTAAACCAGTAAAATTTTAAAGTATATGTTATATCTTAATTAAGTTTTTAAAAAAATTTAAAATAGGACATTTCATCCCAATCTCTCTACTAGAGAAGATAGTATGGTGGTTCTTCCCTAATCATAATGGTGATGCTTTTGAAAAATCTCATCTTGGAAGAAATCAAAGTGTAAGGACATGTTTTAAACTTGATTGAGGTAAGGAGAGTGATGGGAAAGAAACTATGACCATGATCCAAGTATCCCTTGTTACTATTTCATTTTCTCCAACTTAATGAACAATTGGGAAACTGTCAAAAATAAAAAGTGGTGTGTGTGTCTGAATGCGTGTGAGTATATAAGAGAACATCAATGCCATTTTATACAGCCTGTTTTAAGAAGTAGCAATAATTGGTACTTTAAAATTAATTTGTATTTACCACTTCATATTTTCTAGAAATATCCTTCTCCCACTTTCTACATCAAATTTATAAATGTGTTTTATGTTGCTTTAGACAATACGTGCACCAAAAGGCATAATTCCTGTGTATGGTCCTTCCTCTAAATCTTCTATCTCAAGTGGCCAGTTAGTGATTTGTAATTCAGAACTTTAAGAACAGAGATGATTGAACAAAACTGCCATAACATTAAAAGGATGGCCACATGGCCAATAAAATGATTTAAAAGGGAATAAATATATCAGTCCCTTCTTAACAAGTTTTTTAATATCATATAATAATATTGAAAGTTTCATTTTTAGCAGTTTTGCCAACCATAGAATTGCAGTTTCAAGCATATGAAGTGTCCTGAGTCTTTCTTCATTTTATTTTTTCAGATGATCAGTGGATCATCTGCCCTGCTTCTCTGATTTATTTCATGCATCCACTATTTCCCTCATCATCAGTAATTTACCCCTTAGAAAACTTAAATCAATGAGTTGCCTCTTCTAGAAAGATTTTTTATTTTAATCTCTGTTTGGCTAATTCAATCATACTTTACTGGAGAGAGAAATTTGAAGCAATGTGTCTCTCCCCAAAATTTAATATTATGCAATTTTTAATGTACTTTGGCAAGTCTTGTTTCCCATTGGGATGTTCTTTAATGATCCCCTAATCTTCAATTTGGTTCAGACATCAAGCATCCAGATAGATGAGAAAATATCTATTTTAATGTTGTTCTTATTAGGATCTTTACTACCTCCTTCACTAAAACATTCTAGGCTTAAAAATCCTTATGTTTATCTTACAACTAAATTAGCACTCCCCAAAGGAGTTCCAAAGAAGACATTAAGGGGGTTTAAAGGACGGAAGATAGAGAACATAGGAAATACTGCACACAAATCATCAATATTTGCATAGACATAGAAACAACAAACTAGAACTCCATCTTGAGGGAACAAGCATAGTATAGAGTTTCAGAGCACAGGCCTGGATCGAGAATATTTCTAATTTGCTTCTTGCTTTTGCCATCATGAGTTTTGTAATCTTGGACAAATTTCTTATCCTCCTTTCTGTACCTCAGTTTCATCATCTATAAAATGAACCTAAAAAGAGTACCCATGCCATAAGACATTTGTGAACATTAAATGGATAAATACATACAGAGAAGTTAAAATACTTTCTGATATAAATGTTAACTATTATTATCTTGTAGGTCAGTGATTCTCAATCTGGGAAGGGAAATATATGTCTGAATCACTTGGCAAGGTTTGCACACATTCCACCTACCGTTTCCCACTCACAAGCACTGTATTATGTGACAGAGGGTGTCAAAGATTTTAATTAGGGAAGTGAGATACTTGCCTTTTACAAAAATCTCTCTGGGGGCACTGTAGAGGGATGAAGGAGGGCAACAAATTAGGAAATTTTTGCAAAAATTCAGATAATGCTCTGAAAGAAAGCTGTAACCATGGAAATAGAGACAAGATAGATATAAGGTATATTTATTCATGAAAGTAAAAAGGACAAAGTTTAGTTACCAGGTGAATATAGGACAACACCCATGTTTCTTAGGGACCAGAATGGGTGGAAATACCATTATCCAAGAGGGAATTAGAGATGGAGAAGAATACATAGCATCTATATTCTTCATATCTATTAAACTAGCAAAAATGTACCCAGAAGTA
The DNA here is from genome assembly GCA_023783475.1 of Daubentonia madagascariensis. NCBI lineage: Eukaryota > Metazoa > Chordata > Mammalia > Primates > Daubentoniidae > Daubentonia > Daubentonia madagascariensis. The sequence goes on along the minus strand of JAKFHU010001684.1, from coordinate 11,877,549 downwards.
CACTTATTAGCAACAGCTGCAAAGAAGACTCTACAAGAGGGGATATTGTTTCTACTTCTCTAAAGGGAATATGTACCTCTTGCTTGCAGCATCCTGAATCTATCAGTTACTCTTCTTCAAAATAAGAGCATATAGAGCACAGTAGTATCTTTCCTGTGCTTCTCATTAATGTCAAAACCCTATCATCAGTAATTCTACTAGCAACAGACTCCTAAGGATGCTCACATAAAGAGTGTTTTAGTAATTCAGCTACTCAGTAATGAGGCTCTGAGTTGATATTCTCAGCTGCCATTTAAAACTGAAATTCAAGAGACAGCACGGGGTGGAGGATGACACTGGATGTGTGTGCACAGTCTGCATGCCCAGACTCTCTTTGCCTATAACAGCAGGCTTAGATGGAGAAGTTATCTTGCAAACAAACCAAATGATATCCTCTCCCAGTGGAAGGATAATCTTTATGGGATGAGAGAGGAATCACAAGACCATCAAAGATGTGGGAGAAATAGGTCATTCCAGGGCCTGAGGTTGGAGAAAAGAATCAAGAAATAATGTATTTCCATATGTCATGTGTCATCCCACAATGCACAAGATCAATTCATACAGCAGGGTAGAAAGAGCTGAAATTTCAAGTAAATCCAGGGGGCCCTAGTACCTAGAAATTGTACATGATTCTTGGAGAAAATTGATGTAATGTGGCGCATCAATGGAAGAGCCAACAAGGTTTTTATTTTAATGATAGAACTGAATTCTGAAATTAAGCACAGCGGGTAGAAAATGGATCTAGCACAGATGTCAAAAGCTATCATTGGCCTTTGTGATAAAACACTTTTTTTTTCCTTAAGCCCAGGCCAGTGGCCTATGTAGGTCAATGATGACGAGCAAGAAAAAACAAACATCATACATGCTAGTGTCTTTCTGAAGAAGTTTTGAAACAAACATTACTAACAATCAAAGATCTTTTCTTTCAGCAAATCTTTTAGTATGAAATAGGAATAACAGAGTTGCCATATTTTCCAATGATCACATTTCACTACATAATAAGCAAAAGTATAAAAAATAAGTAGTTGAAATCTGCATCAGTTAAAACAAAACAAATAGACACCAGAATTCTAGTGGGTGGCTGACATCAGGCATAACTTGGGTGGCCAAGAGTATAACCTTGGCTTTGTGCTAATTCTTGTTTATCACACAATTTGAAAATAATCTTTCTTTTGATATGTAAATTGTTCCTCCGGAAATGGCTTTTTCTCTCCCATTTTTCCGCTTTCTACATGAGAAGTGGTACTGCAATTTTGTAACTAATTTTTTAACTGATTTCTTATTGAATTCTTTGCTTATCTTAGTCATTGCAATCTTGTATTGAACAGAGAATGGCAAATTCTTCTGTCATTTATCATTGTTTCAAAAGAGGAAACCAGTACGAAGTTGAAGTTCTGTTTTTTAATCAAAATGATATTCAGTCACAGAAAATTCATGCATCATTTCTCTTTTTGTTTATGGAGAAAGAAAAACACAATGGACTTTTGATGACTAGAAAAAGTATTTACCTACATGGTATGATTCAAATGCCACAAGCAAACCTTTTTGCCGCTAAAACTTCCAAATCTCAGGTAAAACACTGAGCCATTCCATAATTAGATGTTGGTGATTTTAAGGCCTTGAAGGAACTCTTTCTTTATATGTAATCTGTTAAATATAAATAACCCAGAGAAAGGCAATATATTAAGGCAGTTATTTTTCATATTTTTGTATGTCACTGAAATTACTCCTTAAAATAAATCTTATATAGAAACTCAATATGTATTATAAAAAAGGTTGAGCAAATGGGATTAAATAGAACCTTGCCAATGTTTCTTCCTTTTGCCTCTCAACCCAAATCCATGTGACCCCTGAGGCACCTCTATGAAGTCTCAATGATAACCGAGAGCCAGTTTGAAAACCTTTAAGTTGGAGACACAGATATGAACAAGATCACATTGTAAGGAGGTTGGTTTCTTTTTATAGCTATGCATGCATGTGATCCCATCATTAATGGAGTCATTCAACAATGAATAAACCTTCTGTATATTCCACATATTATACCAAGACATGGGTGTACAATGACAAAAGACATGTTTTCAGTTCTCAGCAGCATATAGTTTCTTGAAGTAGTAAGATGAAAAATGCCAGTAATTACAAATAAGTGTTAAGAATTAAGTGATGTAGACTTGCATTCAATCAAGATTGAGTTAGAGGCATCAAATTCTACCTTAACATGCAAACAAAACAACAAATAAACAAAAAATATAGACAATGCTAAATAAATTCACTAGAGGCCGTTTTTTGGACGAAGCTCCTCCTGCCCTAGGCCCCAGCAGACCAGACCAAATGAGAGTCGGGTCACTCACGCTAATAGCCACATAATCGAACTGAACTCTGAAACCTGTCAGTTTTCAAAAAAAATCCAGAAAATTCACAGCAACTAATCAGAGGGGGACCAGGTGGCCTGAGCTGGCATGAAAAGAAAGTTCCCTTTGTTTTAACCTTAAAAGGAAAGTAATTTTGCAATGACCACTCCTGGTTTCAATCCTCATTTCTGTTTTCTTCAGCCCTTTTCTGCCTATAAAGCCAAACTCCCCTGCTTAGCTCATCAAAATCATCATTCTATTTTATAGAATAAGGCATTCCCCAATTCTAGAATAGCAAATAAAAGCCAATTAGAGCATCAACCTAAATTTGCTGTAGTTTTGTCCTTTGACAACAAAATATATTTTAAAAAATACTTTTCAAGACTTTGGATATTAACCAATAAAGGAACGATCCCTGAAAGAAATGAAATCAAGGACATGATTCCCAGGATTGCCCCAGCCTATCGCCTGGACAGAACTTTTTGGCTACAGGGCAGGGAGGGACAACCTACATAAGATTTTAGGGAGTAGGAGGCAGAAGTGTACAGTGAATTGAAGAGACAGAATTTACAGTAAGGGGAGGCCAGGTCATCTAGAGTTTGCAGAGCAGGACACCAATAAGAAGAGAACTACACAAGAAAAGACCTCTGAGGATCAGAGGGTTGCCTTCTAATTGTCAATGAGTATTGATGCATATGAGGAAACCACCCTAGGCCAGGGAAGGAACCTCATGGAAGGATTAGAAAGAGCAATACCAAGAATTTAAACAATGCCAAAAAAAGTTTCTATTCCCACCAGCCAGAGCAAAATATCCCATAATATATGGAGCATCAGGTTGAGATCTCATGTGGGTTTTATTCCAGTTGTGGGAAAATTAATCAAAGACTAAATGCTACTATGATTCCAAGTAACAAATATTGAACTGAAAAGATGAAACTGCTCCACAAGTCACATAACCACATTACAAAACAAAAGTAAAAATATCTATAGGAAAAAAATAGAGAGAGAGTACCCATAAAAAGTAAAATTAATAATGTCTGACACTTTTTTCAAAAATTATCAGACATGCAAACAGTTAAATATAACTGATGACAAGAAGAAAAATCAACCAGTACAAGCTAACCTAGAAATGTCATAGATAATAACATTACTAAACGGATCCATTAAAAACAGTTCCAATTGTATTCGATATGTTCAAGTTGCTACAGGAGAGATTGCATAAATTAGAGATATGGAAGATATTAAAAATATTCAAATCAAACGTCTAGAAATGTCTAGATAGACAAAATGTGCCAGATAGGATTAACAGATTTTACTTTGCAAAAGATAGTTAGTAAATGTAAAAAGTCAACAGTATATCCATAGAAGCACAGAAGAAAAAGACTGAAAAAAAATTTAACTGGGCATCAATGAGCTGTGGAGCAACTTCAAGTAACATAATGTTTCCATAATTGTAGTCAATGAGGAGGAAAAAGACAGTGAGGAGACCAACTACATATCTGGAGAAATAATAACCAAAATTTTTCTAAATTTTGTGAAACTATAAGACTACAGATCCAGAAAATTCAACAAACTCCAAATGTAAAAAGAATAAAATAAAATAAAATAATTAAAATTTTTAAAACCCTACACCAAGGCACACCATAATCAATTTTTTAATACTAGTGATAAAGGGAAAGTGTTAAAAGTGGACAGAGAAAAAAGATACATTGTAAACAAGGAAATTAAAATAAAGATGACAGCAATTTCTTGTTGGAAACAATTCAAGCCAAAAGAGAACAGAGAAATATCTTTAAAGAAAGATAATATCTTTAAAGAAATATCTTTAAAGAATAGATTAGTAAAATGTAAAATATGTCAACAGTAATTATCCCATATGAAGCACAGAAAGAAAAAAGACTGAAAAAAAATTTAACTGGGCATCAAATAAAATAAAAATAAAGCAACAAAGAAAATATAGACAACCTAGAATGTAATCTCAGCAAAAATATCTTTAGAAAATTAAGGTGAAATAAAAAGTTTTGTTTTTCAGACACACCAAAATCGAAAAAAAATTATCACCAGCACACCTGCATTTCAAGAAATGGCAACGGAAGTCATACATCCAAGATAAAAAGGATCGGCCATGGAAATATGAATGTATGCACAGAATTTTTAGACATAACACTAAAATCACAATCCACTAAAGAAAAAAAAGACTGAGTGGAATTCAATGAAATTAAAATTGCTCTTCAAAAGATACTGTTAAGAGAATGAAGAGAAGTAAAAATGGTAATTAATGGGAAAATAATAGACTATTCTTATTATTTAAAACTATAAAAGACTATTGACTGTTTAAAGTAAAAACAGCAATGTATTATGAAGTTTATAACATATATAGAAGTATAAAACTTATTTAAAATCTATAATATCAAAACAGTATGGTAGTGATCTAGAGATAGACAGATTAATAGACCAAAATAGAGAGTTCAGAAATAGTCCCACACATGAATGGTAAATTGATTATTACAAAAGTACAAAGAAAATTCAGCGGAGGTAGGATGGTCTTTTAAATAAGTGGTGATGGAATAATTGGCTATCCACATTTTTTTTAAAAAAGAACCTTTATTGATACCAAAAATTAACTCAAAATAGATCATAGATTTAAATAAAAAACCTAAAATTATAAAACTTCTAGAAAAAAACTTAGGATAAAATTTTTGTGATCTTCAGTTAGGCAAAGGGGTTTTAGACACAACACTAAATCACTATCCATTAAAAGATGAGTAATTAGATTTTAATATTATCAAGAACTTCCGCTCTCAACAGACACTGTTAAGAGAATAAAATGCAAGTCACAGCCTGGAAGAAAGTATTTGAAAATCACATATTTGGTAAAGGACACATATCCAGAACATATAAAGGATTCTCAAGAGTCAATAATAAAAAAAACTGGGCAAAATATCTTAATAAACACTATATCAAAGAAGAGATATGCATGGTAAATAAGCAGATTTAAAAATGGCTCAATATGTTTAGTCATTAGTCACTTAACACAAATTAAAATTTCAATGAGAAACCTTTACACACTTATTCAAATGTCTAAAATTAAAAAGACTGACTATAATCAGGATTGGTGAAGATGTGGAAAACTGAAACTCTCAAACACAACTGATGGGAATGAAAAATGATAAAACCACTTTAAAAAGCAGTTTTGCAAAATTTTAAAGTTAAAAATACACCTATATCCAGTCATTCAAATCTTAGATATTCATTGAAAATAAATGAAAATATATGCCATAATATCTCAAATGTGGAAGACGAGTAAGTTCTAAAGATCTAATGTACAACATTGTCCCTATAGTTTACAATACTGTATTGTGCACAAAGATTTGTTATGAGGTTGATCTCATGTTAAGTGTTCTTATCACAATTAAATAAAATAAAAAATGTTTATAGCTGCTTTATTTCTAATAGCCAAAATTTGGAAACAGCCATCAGATAAATAGCTAAACGAATTGCAGTATTTCCATATAATAGAACACTACTTTAGAATATAGAGAAGTAAACTACTGATTTATATAACAATGTTGATGAATCTCACAATAATTATGCCAAGTGAAAGAAGCCAGAAAAATAAATACATACTATCTGATCTCATTAATATAAAGTTCTATAAAATGAAATCTAATCTACAATGACAGAAAGCAAATCAATGGTTGCCTGGGGTGGAGGGGAAGGTGCATGAGAGGAGGGTTACAAAGGGACTGAAGGACCTTTCGGTGATGGTGGCTGCATTTATTATCTTGATTGAGGTGATGGTTTTGTGGGTATATATATATATCAAAACTTATTGAATTATGTATTCTAAATAGGTTTATTTTATTGTATGTCTATTATACCTCAATAAAGCTGTTAAAAACAAATTCCAAATGTATCAAAAATCTAAATCCTAAATATAAATTAAAGAAAATAGAAAACAAAAAATTAAGAAGAATTACACATTATGGAGGTAAGTTGAGAGTATAATGTGACTACATATAGGTGCATATACCCATTCTTGTGAGGTCATGGAAACCTATGTTAGCAAAGCTAAAGATGGGCATTCCAGGCTAAGAAAGCAATATGTGCTCACACGTTAGAAGCTACAATTGAATGAATACAGTGAAGCTGGCCAAAATATGACAAAGAAACCTCAGCAATCAAAAATGAAAGTATTATCCTCCCCATTATGCTCCTTTGACATTGTGAACCCCAATATCTAGGACACATAGTTGCCATTGAGGCAAAAATATAATCTTGAATAATTTGATAAAACACAACTATGCTCAACAGAAAAGAGTATATATGCATGGGGTGTTCAGACAAAAATTTTATTGGCAAAAAGTATTTCACCCCACTAACACCTTTGCTTTTGCACTATTTTTATACTAGACCTTTTTTAAAAAGGGTACAAAAAAAAAAAGGAGGGGTAGAAAATACCAGAACCCAGTTTGAGCTATGGGATGGAGGATTTCAGGATGCTGGGACACCACACAGCACTCCAGAGAGCTGTGGTACAGAAATTCAGGATAGAAGCTCCTGTTTAGCTCCTGTTTGGTGTTTGTCAGTGTTCTGTGGATAGAAGAATCTAGTAAATAATACAGTGAGCAAAAACTGTCTAGATCAGAGATTTCCAAACCTTTTGATTTTTCTAATTCTGCTTACCTCTCAGTTAAAAAGCATCATACCCCCACATATTCATTTAGATATTTTTATAAATTGCACATAAGCAACACTGTCTCAATATATTACATCATTACAAAACATCTTATAGGTATAAAGATGTCAATGAATAATGACAAAATAAAATTATATAGCAATGTAAGTTCTAATCTTTTCGTCTGGTGCAAGGGCCCCTAACATGCCTCACTTTGGGCAATCTTCTTGTAGATTAGTTTGTGTCAAAGTGAGATCATCTGAGACATTCAGATTCTCCTAAAGTGCTCATTTCTAAAGTGCCAATTGGGGCCTCACCTCTAGACTTTAAAAAGAATGTTCTATCTCTGTCTTTAAAACAGAAACCATTTCCAATTGACATGATTTTTATTAATAAATAAACCAGAGTGAATGGGCAAAAAAAAAGTCTTTATTCGAGGTTCCAACTGCAGCTTAAACTGTCCTTTTATAAACTATGATAGACAGAAAAAAAGAGCTTCTTGGGACCATATAAGATCTGGTGAGAACATATCTTCTTAGAGAAAATTAACTGGCTCTCAAAAATGTAAAATTTGGATTACTACGAGATGGGTAAAAGCAAGTGGGTCTTATCAAATGTGAAGTCTATGTAAAATACACGATGGCAGTTACCAAAGTAGCAATGAGTTTCACTCTTACTGCCCACAAATCCTGTACGTATGTAAACTCCCACTGCTAAGTCTTTAGAAGAGCAAATATTTGTAAAGAAAGGCTTATGCAAACTAGAGACTAATTACCTATATTTGTTTCCAGCCAATTTTTACAAATTAAAATTCTAACTCAGCCAAGAGAGTGTCTTTTAAAATAAGCTGGATTATCAATATTTATAAGTGACTAACCATTGGAACTGATATTACATACTTAAACTGTGGCTCGCCTAACTTTTCTCCCACTTTCATTTGTACAAAATGTATATGCTTCATGAAACATTCTAGCAAAATAGCCACAAATGTCCTTAACTCTACAAACATCCCTCACTCTATTAAATCAACAGTTATTTAAGTATTTAGTATGTGCTGAAAGCATAAAATATGAGTTCTCCTAGTCTATACCATCATGTTACTTCTATCAGTTGTAACAATAGTAACTACCACTTACTTCCACAAGTGTTAATATGTAGTCCCTAATATTCTGTTTTCAATACAAGTCCATGCAGTATATAGGTATACCTCAGTGATATTGCAGGTCCAGTTCCAGATCACTGCAATAAAGCAAATATTGCAGTAAAGCGAGTCATACAAACATTTTTGTTCCCCAGTGCATGTAAAAATTATGTTTACACTATACTGCAGTCTATTTAGTATGTAATAGCATTATGCCTAAAAATCAATGTACATATCTTAATTAAAAAATATTTTATTCCTAAAAACTACTATCAATCATCTGAGCCTTCACTGATTCATAATCTTTTTGCTAGTAGAGGGTCTTGACTCAATATTGATGGCTGCTCAGAGTGGTGGTTGCTGAAGGTTGGGGTGGCTGTGGGACTTTTTAAAAATAAGACAGCAATGAAGTTTACCACATCAATTGACTCTCTTCTTTCATGAAAGATTTCTCTGTAGCGTACAATGCTGCTTGACAGCATTTTGCCCACAGTAGAATTTCTTTCAAAACTGGAATCAGTCTTTTCAAACCCTGCCACTGCTTTATCAACTAAGTTAATGTAGTATTCTAAATCCTTTGTTGTCATTTCGACAATGTTCATAACATCTCCACCAGAAGTAGTGGCCATCTCAAGAAACCACTTTCTTTGCTCATCCATAAGAGGCAACTCCTCATCCATTCAAGTATTTTCATGACATTTTACCAATTTAGTCACATGTTCAAGCTCCACTTCTAATTCTAGTTCTCTTGCTATTTCTATCACATCTGCAGCTATTTCCTCCACTGAAATCTTGAACCCCTCAAAGTTATCTGTTAGGGTTGCAATCAACTTCTTTCAAACTCCTGTTAATATTGATATTTTGATCTCCTCCCATGAATCACAAATGTGCTTAATGGCATCTATAAGGGTGAATGCTTTCCAGAAAGTTTTCAATTTACTTTTTCCAGATCCATCAGAGGAATCACTGTCTATGGCAGCTATTGTCTTACAAAATGTATTTCTTAAATAATTAGACGTGAAAATCAAAATTACTCCTTGATCCACTGGCTAAAGAATGGATGTTGTGTTAGCAGGCATAAAAACACTAATCTTCTTATATAACTCCATCAGAATTCTTGGGTGATCAGATGCATTTTCAATGAGTAGTAATACTTTGAAAGAATTCTTTTTTTCTGAGCAGCAGGCCTCAAAAAATGGGCTTAAAATATTCATAAACCATGCTATAAACAGATGTGCTGTCATCCAGGCTTTGTTGTTCCATTTTCAGAGCACAGGCAGAGTACAATTAGCATAATTTTAAGAGCCCTTGGATTTTCAGAATGGTAAATGACCACTGACTTCAACTTAAAATTACTAGATGCATTAGGCCCTAGCAAGAGAGTCAACTTGTTCTTTGAAGCTTTGAAGCCGGGCATTGAGTTTTGCTCTCTTGCTGTGAAAGTCCCAGATGATATCTTTTTGCAATATATGGCTGTATAGTCTACATTACCAATCTCTTGTTTAGTGTAGCTACCTTCAACAATTATCTTAGCTAGCTTGCTACATCAGGACTTGTTGCTTCACCTTGCACTTTGTTATGAAGATGGCTTCTTCTCTTAAACCTCATGAACCAACCTCTTCTAGCTTCCAATCTTTATTCTACAGCTTCCTCACCTCTCTCAGCCTTCATAGCTTTGGAAAGAGTTAAGGCCTTGCTCTGGATTAGGCTTTAGCTTAAGGGAATGTTGTGGCTGGTTTGATCTTCTATCCAGACCACTAAAACTTTCTCCATATCACCAATAAGGGTGTTTTGCTTTCTTATCATTCATGTGTTCACTGGAGTAGCATATTTAATTTCCTTCAGGAACTTTTCCTTTGATTCACAACTTGGCTAAATGTCTGGATGCATAAGGCCTAGCTTTCAGCCTATCTCGGCTTTTGACATGTCTTCCCTACTAAGCTTATTCATTTCTATTAGTAGTTTCTTATTTAAAGAGATACATGACTCTTCCTTTCACTGGAACACTTAGAGGCCATTATGAGGTTATTAATTGGCCTGATATCAATATTGTTGTGTCTCAGGAAAAGGGAGGCCTGAGGCGAGGGAGAGAGACAGGGAACGGCCATTCAGTGGAGCAGGCAGAACACACACATCATTTATCGATTAAGTTTGCAGTCTTACATGGGTGGTTTGTGGTGACCCCAAACCATTGCAATAGTAACATCAATCATCAATGGCCACATCAAATTCATGTAATTGAATAGTGATTGTGAAAATGAGGAAATAAGTAGGAAGTTATTGCATAATTATTTAATTAATGAATACATTATTTAGTAAGTAAAAAAATTAAAAATGATGATCACAGATTATCATAACAGATATAAAAATAAAAAAGTGTGCAATATTGTGAGAATTACCAATTTGTGACACAGAGACATGAAGTGACTTGCTCAATGTAGTGTTGCCACAAACTTTCAATTTGTAAAAAAAAAAAAAAATGCCTTATCTGTGAAGAGCAATAAAGCTAAGGGCAATAAAATAAAGTACGCCTGTAGTTGGAGAAAAATTCAATACTTTTTGGAGAAATGGTAAAGGAACAAAGCACAGGAGATACTAAACATACAATTAATTATTCATTTAATTTATTAAGTGTCTTGGTTTGCATTTAAGGAAGAAGAAAAGAATTTGTTGATTGATGTTTTTGTGCCTAGTATAGTCACCCCTCTATATACTGGGGGAATTGGTTCCAGGGCCACCCGTGTATACCCAAATCCATGAAAACTCAAGTCCCACGGTTAGCCCTGTGGAACCCATGTATATGGAAAATTGGCCCTCTGTACACACAGGTTTTGGATCCTGCAAATATTTTAGATTCACATTTAGTTGAAACAATCTGAGCATAAGTGGATACTCACAGCTTAAACTTGTGTTGGTCAAGGGTCAGCTGTACTGATTAAGCTACTTCAATTTTCTAATTTATTCTTCAAAGCAATACCTTGAGGAAAAAAAATAATAAAAGAAGATGGCAGGGTAGGAGATGCTGAAGCTTGTCCAAGTTTACAAATAAGGTCTCCATGCCACTGTTCAAAATTTCCATCTTTTGATTTTAAAACCAGTGAGTTCCCCCTCTCCTTTTACCCATATACACTCAAATAAATTTGGGGCTTTAACTCATTTTCTTATATCACATTTTCATCCTGTGGATGTCCATTTTAGCCCTAAAATTACAAAAATATTTCCTCTGGCTTAAAGAAATTAGAACCTCTTAGAGAGTCTAAGGAAGGATAAGAATGATATATGCAAAAAAAAAATCTGAAGAATATATTTCAACCTCCAAAAACAGAAAAAAGAAAAAGAAAACAGACTGCATTCTGCAGTAAAGTTCATTCAGCATGAAGAAGCAAAAGCTATTTTAAAAGTTTAATGCAGACCACAGTAGAAAAGATGTCCATTGCCAAGTCCTTCACGGCTCACCATAAATGTGAACAGCAAAGTGCTATCCATTTTAAAATCAATCAAGGTGATGCAACGCTTAAAACGCAATTGATTTTGGCTAATTTGCAAGTAGAAAGGGTTAGAACTGGAATAATTTCTTTCCCACTTTAGCTGGTTCCCCAGCCTATTCAATGAGTTGTCTAATTATTAGTCTTGTTTATTTATTTATTTACTTTAGACAATTCCTGAGTGAGACAACTTGTGATTTATTTCAACTGCCCTTGGGTAGATGAAAGAAACCACAAACCAAAATTAAAAAAAAAAAAAAAAAAGCCACCAGGCAGGCTGAGCAAGACGAAGAAAAACCTCAAATGCAAGAACTATAATTTTCAAACTGTGTTTTTGGAATTCTAAAAAAGGGGAAACAATTAAGAGACTCCATTTCAGCCACCTGTTAGTGATTAGGTTGAAGAAATGGGAAGAAAATCGCTGCAAATTCCATTAAGGGCAGATCACAATGATGTTGAATTACGCTCCCTGTCGGCCTTCTCTGGTCAGGAGGCGTAAAGAGCTTACCACCTTTCCGAGGAATCAGCATGTCACTTCATTGTTTTCTTAAATAGCATTCACGATATTTTTAAAAAGGTTTTATAAATACAACACTGTGCTTGAATGATATGATGGAGAAGAAGCTTGCATTCCTCAAGCATTTCGGGTTCCTTTCATGCATTTCCCCTAAAATTACTCCCACAAAAGGAGAGACAGGGATAATCCAAAACCTCACAAAAATAATCAACCATGATAAATATTCCAGTGCACCCAGCCAAAGTGTACTGCATCGTACATGTGCATACCCATATGTGCTGATTAGAGAAATATACAAATACATAGATGAAACCATATGCAAACATGCACACTGGTATACATAAACATTTGAAGATTTGAATATTTGTATCAGTTAGGAAAATGAGAACTCAGTAAAACTTTTTTAGCAGAGTAAGTGGTTCAAAATATCTGCTGTTTTCAGAAATGCCTAATTAATCGGGTAATTTTTTTCCAAATTGTATATTATGCAAAGTAATTGCCTTACTTTCTTTTGATAAAATTATTACTGTATCTGAATACAGTTAATTTAAAATATGCTTGTGATAGAGGAGTTTGCACCTTACTTTTCAATTTAATGAGGTTTTACTGAATATTCACATGTAATTATTAAAATATTTTTATAGAATTATACTTAGTGCTCTTATAAAGTTCTAGCAGCATTTAAAATGCTTTTTTATAGAAATTTAAAAACCTGGCGAATTGTTCACAATTGCCATGCTGAAAGACAGTCTGTCAAACTGAAATAGCAACACAATGCAAGCCATTTTGTGACTCAGTTCTTGATTGCAGACAGCTGAGATTCAATAGCTAAAGGGGGAATTGAGGACACCATCCAGACGTCTGTAATAATTTCCCTCCTCTTTTTTCCCCAACTTGAATGCTACATCAGTGCATCTGCCTATTTCTTGTCTCTATAATTAAACAGGATAGCAGCACTGATACACATCTTGATCATAAAAAATTTACCCATTCACTGAAAGACTAATGAACATACTGGCAGAGTTATCTGGTCTGGAAACTTTGCTTATTATAATTCTTAAGACCCTGGTTTTGACACTTACCAATGACCCCCCAAAGTTGCAGCAGCTGATCATTATAACCTCAAAGGTATCCTGGAGACATGAAGCACCTTCAGTGTGAATGGAGATGATGAGGATATTGGGCCCAGTGAAATATTCTTCAAAGACTACACACACACACACACACACACACACACACACATATTCATACATGTATGCTTATGTAGTTCTTTGTGATTAATCAAGTACTTGTAGCTTAATATAGATGGCCCATTTCTGCAGTATGAGGCTATGTTTTCTGAAAGATAAGTAATACACTAAACAGCATTCTGCAACATACCTGAATTCATAGTAGGCTAAGGAGTTACAGGATTATCCTGGGCCTTAAAAAATTTCAACATTCACCCAAATACATGTATGCACCCCAAAACACCACACACCTGCCAGCACTCCACAGTTTTGTTCACCAATCACTTGGCACCCTTCATCATACTCAATCAGTTTTCCTTCTGATCAAACTGCCCAACACTGATTTGCAACTCTTAACTCAGGGAATCAAAGCTGGCAATTGATTAGGTCTTCTTAGTATTCCAGCCAAAAGAATTTTCCTTTATCCATCTGGCTTTCAGTGCCCAGGATAATCTCCTGCTTAGAGGATCCCAATCCTATTCTAAGTCCCTGACCCCGAACACATAATAATATGTACATAAGATTAATAATATTCCTATTTCATGTTATCTTCAGGTTCAACCACAAAAAAAAAAATCCTGAGGTTTCGTTGAGAATCCTCTCATTTCTTCCTGCAGCGTATCTTCTTCCACTGTGTTCCATGTTTTTATTCTGCCCACTACATGTTTCCAAGCTTTCATTCAGTACCTTAGTAGAATCTGAATCCCCTATGCCCAAGGCAAGTCCTATTGTCTTACTGTTAGAGCACACACAATGTGCAGTCATGACCACATATCTGCAGGAGTTGTAGCAATTGGCTTAGGTTCAAAACCTGGGTACAGAATGATTACCAAATAATTCTACCTTTTTATGCAATCACCTCATGCCATTTTGTCATTGTCCAACTTCTCCAATCCTGCCCAAGTATAGACGTGGAAGATTTTCCAACAACACCATCAGCCTCGATTAATCTAATACCTGGCAAAGAATTAGGAGTCCATCCTAATTAGAGTTTTAACTTATTTAGCACTCCACCAATTTGAAGTACGAACTGGATGAATTTCTAGATCCTGTAAGAATTCATTTGAAATGGATCTTGGCTGGGCCCTGTCATTCTCACAGTCAGGCATGAGATGAGATTATCCATTGGCCCAGATAGATATGTAAATATCTATGAATATCATTATGTCTCAGAAGCTCAACAAAGTTGACCTATAATGTATCAATATAAGAAACAAATCCCATTGGAAAGAGTAAAGCTCTACTTCCACTGTTAGTTCAGTGCCTCTAATCACAGGACTTCCAGGCCTGACCTTATTATAAAGGCTGTTACTGATATTCCCATACTTTTCATGGTCAAGGCTACATGAGGTAAGGACTGGATGAATTTCTAGACCCTCTAAGAATTCACTTGGAATAGAACTTGGCTGGGCCCTGTCATTCTCACAGTCAGGTGTTCATTCTTTACTCAAGGGTCAGAGATACATCAATAAACACAGCAGAACATATCTCTGCCCTCACAGAATACATGTTTATAGAGAAGTCAGACACCAGAGTAAAATTTTTTAAAAAACCAATAAATATATAATAAGGTAATGTGGTGATGAATGTTATGAACAAATATAATATTGGATAAGGAAAGAGAACACACATAGGTAAAATATTTTAATGTAATCCCTGGTGATGTGATATTTGGGCCCAGGCTTGAGTGAAATGAAGACCTGCAAATATCAAGAAAAATGTTTCAAGAAGAGAAATCTGTAAGAAAAAAGACCCAGAGATACATGGGCCATATGGAAACCAGGCTATCAAAAGTTATTCTCATTTCTTGGCCATTTAGGACCTTGCACCACTTAGACAGAATCCAAATAATTGATTTAACCAAAATTTTCTAGAAAATCCCTTTTAAAAAATAGATTTTTCCCTTCTTTACTTCCAATGTTATGCTTTCAGTTCAGTTCTGTATATTAATAATATCTTACCCAGAACCATTGCAAGAATTCATAATTGGTCTCCAAAACTTCGAGTCTCTCATCAGTCTAGTCCATTCTATTACTGCCAAAATTTTATCTTACAGAAACAAAGATGGTAGCAAGGCACTCTCTCCAGAACACAATGCAACTTCAAAGGTCTGGCCTTTGACATGCTCCACAATTTGACACTTTCCTCCCTCCGTAGGCTGACTTACTGAAGCGTATTTTAAGTGTCAATTTGCCTAAGCGGTGACTATATCCCCTTTCCAAGAACATCTTTGCCTGTATGACTCCATTTTGCCACAAGAAAAATCTGTGCATGATTTGAAAGGCAGAGTGAAGGTACATGCATTCTTCTCCAAAGATCATGGCCGTAGGATATGGGAATAAACATACACAGAAGTGCTGGCAGGCACCAGCTTATCCTTGATCTCCCAGTTCCACATATAGCTTTCTTTCCCAACTTCTAGCTCTGCTGACAGAATCTCAGACACCTCACGATATGCAGAGGCAACAGACTTCACCAGCACGGTGCTCCTTTGTCAGCTGGAGGGACCTGCCTTCCCAGATCCCTCTGCAAGTTCCAACTTGCCACCCACATCAGCACTTCAGAAGTCCTAGGGATTGACTTTCCTCTGATTCTACAACTCTCCTTTTCAGACCTTCACTTCCAAAGTGTCTCCTATGGTTCAGTAAGATCTTATTCCTATTAAAAAATCCCTGATTCAACAATACTCAGTGATTCTGCCTCCTTTATTGAATCAAGACTCAGTCTCTCTCTCTCTCTCTCTCTCTCTCTCTCTCTCACACACACACACACACACACACACACACACGTACATATACTTACTTCCAAAGCATTTTTATGTACATTTGTATTTAAAGCATATATTCTTCCACTGTGAATGAGGAAGGGTTAACACCTTATTAACTTTACTTTCTTTTCTTCCTTCTGAAATAGATTGTGGAAATTAGTAGTCATGAAAAGAATGCAATTCCAGTATCACTTACCTAGTATGCAAATATTACTGTCCGTTCTCCTCCCACATGTATATTTCTCCAACACTGATTACTTTATACATAATCAAGACTAGAAAATGCTGGAAGTTTACATACAGGTTTTTCTAGGAAAAAGGATCCAGAAAAGCATGAATAGAATTACAACATCCATCAGGAGAGGAAAAGGCCCTCAGTTCAGCTGCTACACTGATACAATCCCTTTCAGTCTTACTTTAAAAAAAAGTAAAAGTGAGTACCTGCATGCAGGGCTGTCCCCAGAGATGCTTGCTGCCAGTTTTGCACAGATTTCAGTTCATGGCACGTTTCTCTTGTTCCTTTGACCCCTAAATGGCAGCCCCACTGGCTCAGAGCTCGACTTGGTCTGTATCATCGTAGTCCCCACAAACCAGCATTTACAATTTACTGTTCTGGCAATTTTTAAAAAATTTTCCTCTGAGGCTGACACCAATCATACAAAGCTGCCTGCCCTCATTGTTTATGTTATATTCCCAGATACTAATTAATAATTTAGTTAATACTCTAGTTGAAAAGTTACCTAGGTTTTGAATCTCTGCTCAACTCTATTTTTTCCAATCAGCCCTGCTATTTTTAGTGTGCAATTACGAAGAACAAAAAAATATCTAAGAACATATATGTTGTGTTATGGCAGAAATATCTATGCATGCCATTATCTCTTTAGATGAGTTTCTGGCACACTAATATTGATGTTTGTTAAATAAATTAATGAATAATATATATGTTTATGTGTATTATGTGTAGTACATATGTCCATATATATGTATGTCTTGTATATTGATTTCACCAATGTCCTATGTGTGTGAACCTTTGCCTCAATTTATGGAAAAAAATATTGAGTAAAATTGACGAAGTTCATGCTTTAATAGGAGAACTTATACTTTGTAGGAAAGACAGATAATTAAAGATTAAATACAATCTTGTTTGTGTAATAGTGGAAGTTGAAGATTTTATGGAAAGCTGCTATGGAGGGCAGCTAACCTGCTCTAGGTCAAGAAGATTCTCCTGAGGAAAGCAATGTTTATGATGAGATATGAAAGGGGAAGAGATCTTCAGAAGAACGGAGCAGTGGTGAAAGGTGGACAAACAACATGTATGATGGTGGTGAAGTAAGAGAAAATGTGAAAAATTCAGAGACCTAAAAGAAATCAGGGTATGAATGTTTGAGTTTGAGGGGGAATATTTCCAGGGACAAGGTGAGAAGACAAAGGCAGGGCAAAAATCCCCGATAGTCTTACTAGCCACCATAAGGAGTTAGAACTTTATCCTCGTGGCAATAGGGAATTACTGAAGGGTCTTAAGGGTGGGATTGTCTGGATCAGATTGTGCTTCCAAATGATTACTCTGGCTTTACAGCAAATGAGTTGCAGATACAAAATATCATAGTATGCAAGACATTTAGAAGCTATGGCAGAAATTAAAATTCTTGGTAAGTCTAATAAGGACAGTAGAAATGGGATTAGAAAAAAGTGGTCTTTTAGATGGTAGAATCAATAGGTGCTGGAAATTCATTGATTGTCATTAGTGGATAGGGAGTTAAGGTCTATGGTGGAATCAACAACTACCCTTAGGTATTTTTGTCTGAGTAGCTGGGAGGATGAAGCAATGTAATGAAATGGAAATAGTGGAAAAGGAATAAATAGAAGGTGAAAATTAAAAGATGAATTCAAGTTGGAGGTATGCTCTCTATGAAGCCTAAAGGGGAAATCTGACCAGCAAGTATATATTTGGGTATAAGGAGTATATTGATGGTATTCGAATCTTGCAAGTAAATGCAATTGCCTAATGAGAGTACAGAGTGAGAAAAAAAGAATTCCTAAATTGAAATTACCAATAATTAGGAAGTAACTCTAGCAGAAAGGGCCTGCAAAAAAGATGGAAAAGTAGGAAAACCAAAAGAGTGTGGCACCATGAAAGTTAAATAAACTGTATGTTCAAACAGGGAAAGTGATCATTGTGGTCAAGAAAATTATGAATTTTCAGAATCCATTGTGTGTAATTTCATTGTATACATAGTGCATTGGTGATTTCTATGAGGTAAGTTTCGGTGGAGGCAGGTGGTAGAAGTAACAACGTAGAGGCTAAGGGACGAGAAGGAAGCCAAAAATTGCAAAAGGGATGGAAGGTGACTTGGAAATTTGACTGTGAAAAGGAGAAGATAGAGAAAGAAATAGAAAAGAATACAGGGAAGGATTTTGGACACAATTATATGTTTGTGTTTGTCTGTGCACGTGCTTGCCTTGGTCCGTCAAGACATTTGTTCTTGGAGTAGGTATATTAAATTACTAGGACTTCATCTCTCCTCTCTCAAGTTCCATTTACTTTTAATTTGGTCCCATATCTCAACAGCCTGTGAAATCATTTTCTCTGCTACAGTGCCACTTGGATTTTTCTAACGGCTGCTCTTTCCATGGTTATCTTCTAGGTGGCCATGTGTCTCACTGGTGTTACCTCTCCTACGACACTTCCAAAACTTCCTGATACTCTTTGATGCCTCTTTTCTGCCTTCTGTACCATTACCACCACTATCATAAAGAAGTCTTTTAGTGCCTCCCCATGAAGATAGGTCTGATTTTCTATTGTGAAACTTGCAACATTCATTAATATTATTGTGTTGCATTTAAAATCACTGGTGTACAAGATAGAATATTGTTCAGCCATAAAAAAGCCATAAAAATGCCATAAAAAATTCTGTCACTTGCAACAACATGGATGGAACTAGAAGGTTAAGTTCCGTTGTTAAGTGAAATAAGCCAAGCACAGAAAGACAAATACTACATGTTCTCACTCATATGTGGGAGCTAAAGAATCGGATCTCATCAAGATAGAAAGTAGATTGGTGGTGACCAGATGCCAGAACGTGTAGGGATGAGGAGAGGATGAAGAGAGGTTGATTAATGGATACAAACATATGGTTTAACAGAAGAAATAAGACCTAGCGTTTGATAAATCAGTAGGGTGACTATAGTTTACAACAATATATTGCATATTTCAAAATAACTAGAAGAGTATAATTTGAATGTTTCTAGCATAAAGGGCAAACACTTAAAGTTATAAATATCCTAATTACACTGATTTGATCTTTATAAATTATATCAATGTATTAAATTATCACATGTACCTCCCAAAATGTACATCTATTATGTATCAATAAAAAAGATATACCTAAAAAATCAAAATAAAAAAAAATCACTGGTGCGTACAAAACATGAACCCGAATTCCAGTACATGATTTCAGCATCTCAATGTTCTTCTACGTTAAAAGTAATTTTTGTTGCTCTATTACGAAATCTTCCCCACCAAACCCACACTAATTTAGAGCAACCATTTGCCTCATCTCCATCCACTGGTTTCTAAATCCTCGTAACTTTTCTTTCCATAATGCCAAGTGGGCCTGGTGATGTGCCCAAGGGAGGCATGGAAAATTAGGTATCATTACTCCTGACTAACCACCACACACATTCATCCTCTTGCAGATGAAAGATATGTTGCTTTTATTCTCCCCCAAATTTAACTGCCCCCTAAAATGAACATTGGAAATTTGCTTTAAAGAAAACCAAGAGTAAACATCCCTCAAAAAAGAGAAGTGCAAAATGTGCAGTATTTCTAAACATTTCGTCATAGCAAAAAAGAATCATCAAAGAGAAACCAGTCAAGGTTAAAAGCAGCACTGGAAAGTGATTCATTTCGTAAACAAGAGTAGGTGTAATTATCACAAAAGCAAACTTTACTAAGGGGATAACTGTCAGAGCTCTCACAGTAAAAGGTCTCTTTACCATTTTAATCCGACAGGCTGAGAGTTCCCTAGTGAAAACAATTCTCAATAAAATCACAAATGTAACTACGGTATTCTTTTAAATTTTCATTGCAGCCATGGCTACCAAAACAAGCTTAATATTTACAATTCAAATGACACTCATAGATTAGCTGATAATACAGATTATGAAAAAAATTTTAGCACTGTATTTTTATGTATTAAGCAATACTCTCTATCAGCAGTAACAGAGTTTTGTTTATTTGCTTATTAGAAGACAAACAGGCCTGATCCTTGAAAGAAACCAAAGTCAAATTTCAGCTTGGGATGCAATTATGCACTCAGAAACTTTTAAAATAAAAGTACACTTTCAGGAGACTCCAGGTAACTCTGGGCTCTATTCTGTGATAGAATCTTTACAGCATTTGTGCATCACTGCTATAACAGACCTCATGGGTTTTCAAACAAATCACCCATTTGAAAAAGAAAGAAATTGAATTCAAGAAAAGGTAAGTAAATTTTTTGTAGGTCACACAAAATAGTGGTAAGCCTGACTCAAACCCTGGACTTTTCACACTCAGGCCACTGGTTTTTCTGTTATTCTAGGAGACCTTGCAATGCTGTCCATTGGAACTTCCTGTGATGAAGGTAATATACGATCCCTGCACTATCCGATATGCATCCACAGGACACATGTGGTTACTGAGCACTTGAAATGTGGTTATTTTGACTGAATCAAAATGGAACCTTTAATTGTTTTTAATCTTAATTAGTTTAAATTTGAGTAGCAATACTTAAATTTAGCTAGAAGCTACCATATTAGTGCAGTGAGAGCGTGCAATAGTCAGCCCACTAACAAGTGTCCAGGGTATTCTTTGTCTCCCTGTTTCCAGTAAAACTGACACATGAGTGGGGGGGATATGAGATTTGACTGTTGCCTCTTTGAAATAGGGGTGATGACTTGTGTTTTCTTTTATTTCTCATAGATTCCAACACCTGGCTTTATACAGAGTAGGCACTAAACAAAAATCTGTTGATGCTATATTTACTTGCTTTGACAAATGCCAGGGTAGAAAAAAAATACAGCTTAGAAAGTTTTCTCTCAAATTGCCCTACTTGCACCTTCCTGCACTGACAGAAACCCATTCCCTCCTGAAAGTTGACTAAACCTGCTTCCAGGAGAGGGCCCCTATACACAGTTGTCTAATCTGAGCCCAGCTCACGTGTGATATAACAGTTAGTAGTGTTCAGTCCTGAGTGGAGGAGAGCACAATACAATCACCATGGGGCAGCTCACCACACCCACTGTCCACATAATAAAACTCATATCCCCTCTTTGTAATAAGCCATTTACCTCTGTCTAGTGAAGAAACTTGGTAAGGTTGATTCACTTTTTGAAATGGAAAAAGTAATGGAAAATAGTATTGATTTTACTTTTCAGATGGCTATTTAAATGGTAAATGTAAGCCTTCAATGATTAAAAACAGGAAAATATGGCAGAAAAGTTAGAAATGGAATATAACCATAAAGGCCTTCAATTATCACTTTTTTGTTATACTTTTATTTTTTTCCAAACTTCTTATGTAGTTCCCCCCTTAAGACTCTTCAAATACAATCAGCTGTTACTGCAGCATAATAGTGTTTGGTAGTTTGTTTTATCTGTTTCTGGAAAAGCAGGGCTGTTGACACCATATATTGTCAAATAAGTACCCTTTTCCCAGGGCACATCTTTCGTTTTTCTTCTTTTCCTTTTTTTTTTTTTTTTTTGTTAATAAATAAGAATACTCTTGAAGATTTAAGGAAATGGATGGCTTAGAACAACTACCATCAATCAAAAACTCTTGTTGAATATATCTCAAGGGAGCTGCTTTACAAATCCTTGCAACGCATGTCAAATTCCATCGACTTCTTAATAGGCCAAAAGGTCTTTTGACAGAGGCTCAGAATTGTTTCATCTCCTTAAGCTGTCCTCTTTGAAGCCAAGAGTTTTGCTGCTCTGAAAACCAGCATTTATATCTAATGCTCCAGTCCCCAAGAATCATAATTTCTTTGAACTGAAGAATCAGTAATGTTACCTACGTGGTTTATTTAAAGACCATCTCATTGTTTCTATGTAGCCTCAGTGCTGTGCCAGGAATTCTTCTTTTAACTCAAATGATCATTTTACTTTATATATTTAGCTTTCTACCAGTTCTGTTTTTGTAAATTCATGGAAAGTGGCTAATGGTTAACTGAAATTTGTCCTCCACACCTGAACCTTATGCTCTATGTCATCGGGAATGGGCTTTGAAGAACTTTATTATCACCGAGGTAACGTGTTCCCATGCACTATGGGTAAGAGAATTGCATGGCCTATATATACTAGGCCTAATTTGGTGGTACTGAGGAATCATTCAATTAATAAATCACGAATGGAAAAATATAGCTGTGTAAATATTGTCTTCTGTGTTTAAAGGCTACTCTGTTGCTGGTTGCAATAGCAATGAGTTTCACAATGTTGCATTTGGAGATGATCCTAAATCACAGTGGCAATTACTGAGACTTTTAGAGTCTGTAGTCTGCAGTACCATAATTTTCACTTAATAGGCTTAAGAATTGGCCTGTCATCCATCCTTCAGAGCCTTCAAATGAATGATATAAGCCCAAGATACTATCCTTTAGATCTCAGGAACAGCCTTGAAGAGAATATATATATACACACACACACACGCCAGGATTTGGGGGATTCTAAGCTTATGCTCAGTACAGTTTCTAAAAAGGACTAACCCAACCGAGCTTTCCAAATCCCCAAGGCCCAATTATATTTCTTTGCTTCAGCACCACTTTTCAGATGTTTTCACCATTGCTGGTGAACACAGATAACATTGGGGTCAGCCATGACAGAATTTTTGAAAAGCAGGTCATTAAATACTAAGTTAATTGTAATTTATTACCGATCACAATAATCGTTTCCTGAAAAGATTAATATTGTTCACAAAATCATATCATCTCAGAGTTGATGAGTCCTCAGATGTAAAATAGTCAAAACCGTTTGCTGCAGTTTAATCGTCCTTCCATGTTGAAGTCCTGCGACTATTTTAGAACAGCTACCATACATGCCCCTAGAGTTTTCTCTCTTCCAAGCTAAATATCCCTAGTTTCTTTCTACTATTCTTAATATATGGTTCCTTTACCCCCAACTTACATCCAAACTCAGTCACATTTCAGAGCTAATAGAGCCTTCAAAGGCATCAGCTTTTAAAGGCAGGTATATAACACTTGATTCATATTGAGCTTATGGTCAAATTAAAATCCTGAGTCTTTTCTGCATGTGCTTCAGCTATAGCTTCTCCCATCTCATTGTATTCCATTAGGTTTTTTTTAACTAAGAGCAGTTTTTCACAGTTATTATTACAAAATGCAGGGAGTCTTTTGTTTCAGTTTTCTGTTATCTTCTTGTATCTTAATTAGAGTAAATAATCTCAGAAAAATATTTAAGTATGCATTTCTAAAGCAACAAATACATGTGCATTAAGTAAGGTGAAATTATGGGGGAAAAGGAAAAAAAGTCCAAATATTTTCACTTACTTTTCTTTTCTCTGTAGTTTAATAGCGATTTATGGATCACAGTAAATAAAATTACGTGGTCACAAGCTCCAATATGTAAAGATATGTTCATGCTGAAGATTCCACTGACTTTAAAAAAAAATCAAAGAATGATTTTAATAAATTAAAGTCTTTCTTAGCAGAGCTAAATTTTTATTTTTAGGAAAATGTAAAGCTAATTATTTTAGTAAAAGAGCATTGGCTAAAATAACCCTGGAAACTTTTAATTTAGTTGCAATTATGTCAGACATGTTGAGACCTATGATTTTCCTACTCTCTCAGGAATCACTGATAATCTCCATTGTAATTGTTCAAAGAGGATTTTTCACAAATTATCAAATTATAAAACAGACTTTTAAGAGTATTATATATAAAAGATTGTGTTCTAAAAAAAGATTACATGTTTAAAGTCATTAATATATTCATCAAAACAAACCGTATCTCAAGAAATATAAGCATACAAAATAATTTTTTCCAATTTAATATTATGAAAAGCGTATTATTATTTTAGCTGGTACATATTTTTAAGTAAAACTGTAGAAATGTTCTAATGAGAGAGAGCATTGAAATAACGCTTGTGGTTGAATTCACTTTGTAAATATCTCAAAATCAGAACAGTTTGATATTTATGTTATTAAGTACTATTTTACCTATCAATATCTAAGGATATCTCTTAAGCTTGAAACCCAAGGTTAGTTCATTCTTTGAATGTATATTTCACTCTACTATTTGTTATTAGAAACTTCAATTATTTGATTTACTTATCCCTAACTTAACATTGTGCTAGATGCTGATATGTCACTAAAATTTCAGTAGATAAATGTCTTTAAGTCCCCTATGTAAATGCGATCTATGAGGAATAAATCCAAATTTTGCAAATTAACATATTTTTGGGGGGAATGTGGGGTGTTTTGTCAAACAGTAACACTTCCTTTGAAAAGCCAATGATAGTTGTTCTTTCTACTCGTTTCAAATCTGCTCTATTCAAGTTTATATAATTTATGCAATGCTATTTGCAAGATCCAGCTGCCTTGCAGTTCCATATATTTAAGCAATATAAGAAAATTTTCAGTAGCATTTTTACTTTTAGAAGTGCTACATTGCACATAAAAGCCTATTTTTCAAAGTGTTATAAGTCACTAAACAGTCCTCCTATTTGGGTTGCATTTGGAGGCAAGTAATATTCTTAATGTACAAACTATTTTTATATACAATCTTTTGTATTGCTTATATTTGAAAATAATCAGGCTTATGCAAAGCAATTTTCTCTAATCATTTTAAGGGATGTGATAAAATATTTCATATGAACTGGAAGCTCATGTGGAAGCAAAAGAAAGGTTAACAAATTATGTAGTCAGTCTTACATACACAGACAGTATATAAAAAGTCATACAAAACCATTCAGGTGGGAACAAACCTAATCTGTCCTCTCTTTTCTGGGGCTAACAAGCTTATATTATATTGTTAGTAAATTACATAAAATTAATAATAGTATATGTTAGTATATGTGTTCCAGCCTCTCTTCCATCCGTAGGGTCATAATAATTATTGCAATTTTTAAGCTTAGAATTGCCAAGACCACTCCTAAGAATCCTGTGGTTGTTTGTTATCAATCAATAATTTGTAAGTATGTACATGAAATATTTCTTAAATTAATATTAGTTAGAAATTTAAGAATAATATATCTAAGCCAAAAGGACAATGTTACATAAACTATATGTAACTATGTAAACTATATGTAAGATTTTTAACTACAGATATCGTAGCATTTCAACTAGTCTAGAATTTTCTAAGGATTAGTGCAGTTTCTAAATATGTTCCACATATCACATTGAGACTCAGCTTGAAGCCCCTTAAAAGTTAAAACCATGTGGTATCTTTCTGGACACAGATGTCTAAACCTTAGAACCTAGCACCCAATGTGATAATACTGCATCCCTAGTTTTTATTATTACCAAAATTTTTAATTCCCCTCATTTGGTTCTCTGGCAGAAAATAAGTCTATCCCAAGATTAAGTAATGAATTTGATCAAAATATTCTTATTTCAGTTTACAAAACAGTGTATCATTCTATTTAGAAAAATATATATGCACGTGTATGTATGCATGTGTATGTGTGTGTGTGTAATTTTAGCCATGATAATTTTTTGTTTTGAGGACTTCTAATGATTTTATTTTCTGTATTTTTTATATTCCCTATATGAGCCATGCATTCAAGTAAAAAATGAATAAATAAACTGAGTAAATAAACCAAATAATTACCAAACCAATAATATAATAATAACTCTACAAATATCAGCAGTGAAGATGCTAAATCTAAATAACAAAGTTCTGTCTTTCCCATGCCTACATTACCATAGTAGCTGATAAATTTTTGTGAAATGTTAAATTGCATCATAAAAGATTTCCTTTCTATGTGTTTATATGCATAGAAATGCACAAAGAAAGAGAGAGCTCATGTAATGTGTTATGGAAAATAAAATAATTTTGAACTACAAAAGAATTAACTGTCATGCAATACAGCATTACAGTTGCACGGCAACCATAAAGCTATCTTTAAATAAACTACGCAGGTAACATCATTGATTCTTCAGGTCCTTAGGGTCTGAGAGCAACAGATATAGGTTTTGGTGTTCAAAGCTTCAAAAGCGTTTGCTTCAGAAATGACAGCTTCTACAGATGAAACAATTCTGAGTCCCTGTTTAAAGACCCTTGACCTCTTAGGAAGCGGGAGGATATTTGACATGCATGGCAGGGTTTTGTAAAGTGATTCTCTCAAGTGATATATAAATGAACCTTTTGCTAGATTTCTCCTGAGAGGGTGTGGACGTGGCAGCTGGGATTCAAGATCAGAGTCCTGTACTTTAAAAGATAACTTGGTCATATAGAGTGCGAGACATAGTGAAACCAGACTCTTCCAGCAGTGAACAGAGTTGGACACAGAAACATTAAAGCCAATAACAAATTCCAAGGGACAAGGTACTAAGGAAGTTATCCAAAAAACAGGACATTAAAAAGTCCTTCATTATTTCTTGAAAATTACACAAACCTTAGACTTAGGAATTGTTCCTCATTTCAAATTGAACACATTGTATTCCAGAGTGGTTGGCTACTTGTTTTTGTATTAAGTTGATTAGGTCATAATTTTATCTTATCCAAGTGACACTTGTTGTTTGTAAAATATAATTTCTTAGAGCACAAAGTCCCCTTTTTATAAGTGTCAGTCATATTGTAAACAAAGAAGCTGTGTGCTGAAGTGGAGATGGTCTTTGCAAGGTCTTGATCTACCAGTCTTAGGGCAAGACCTGGGTATAGACTAGAACCAAAAAATCATGACATATATATTAGATGACATGATGTAATGTGAAGAATAGATATGGGACACTGTTATGGACTGAATGTTATGCCCCCTTAAGATTCCTATATTGAAATCCTAACCCCCAATGTGATGGTATTAGAAGATGGGGCTTTTGGGAGGTCAGTCAGTCAAGAGGATGGAGCCTTCATGAATGGGATTACTGTACTTATAAGAAAATGCCAGAGCATTAGCTCACACTTTTCCAGCCATGTGAGGATATAACAAGAAGTCAGCTGTCTGTAACCCAGAAGGCCTTCACAAGAATCCTACCATAGGGGTAACTTAATCTTAGATTTCCAGCCTCCAGAATTGTAAGAAATAAGTTTCTATTGCTTATAAGCCCCCCAGTAAATGGAACTTTGCTGTAACAGCCAACCTAAAAAAGACTCTTTGCTTTTTCTTCTCAGAGAGTTTCTCAGAGAGAACTGAATGCCTCAGCCATCTTTGACTTTTCCCTAACTCTCAATGTAGTGTATTCAGTGAAATAATCCTTTCAATTCTATTTCAAAATGTTGTTCAAATCCATCTCACCTCTCTTCTAAAACCTAGTTAGTAACTTCAAAAAAAATAACCAAATTTTGGTAAACTACATTCAGTCTCTCCCAATCCTAATCTGTCCTACGTAATTTCAACATAGAGTTCACTTTCTAAAATGCATATTTTACTTGTCTTTTCCCCTAAAATTATTGTCCAGTACTTACAGAATAAAGTCTAAATTATTATTGGGCTTTTAGTTTTATCTTCTAGTCTTACCCACTAAAAATCTCTGACCAAGGGTATGCTTGCCAAATTTTGATAACAGCAAGGAGGCCACAAGCTGAGTGAATGAAGATAAATGATACAGGAAATGATGTCAAAGAGGTGAAAGAGGAGGGTGTGTATGGCCTTGAGGGCCATGGGAGGTATGGTTTTAGCCTCAGTGTGACGGGAAGCCACCGTAGGCATTTGACTAGACAGGATCACCCTGGCTATGTGGCAAGTAAAAATGGTGGCAGGGTGGTGAGGAGTTGGGGGCGATGGCATAAGAGTGGAAAAAAGGAATCTATTAGGAAATTATTGAAAATCTACAAGAGAAATGGAGGTGGATTGGTCAGAGTAGATATAAATCAGGCAATTAGAAATAATCAAATTTTGGACATAGTTTTTGAAATAGAAGTGTGGGGTTTGCTAACGGATTAGATGTGGTGTTTAGGAGAGAAAAATAAATTTAGGAGGACTCTGAGCTGTTTGGAATTAGTTGCCATTTACTTATTGATGTAGTGCAGAGAATATGAAGAGCAAGTTGGGGAGGAAGATCAGATATTGGACATCTTATATCTGAGATGTCTATTAGATATTGTGCCTATTAGATATTTAAGTGGAGCTATTGATAGGCATTTAGATAAATGACTCAATTTCAAAGGAAAAGAACAAACTAGAGTTATGAATATGAAACTATATTTAATGTCATGAAATTGAATGATACCATCAAGGGAGTGAAGATAAGATACCGACGAGAGGTGGTACAAAGTCAGATCTGTAGGGCAATCCAATGCTTAGAGGTCAGAATGATAAGAAAAGAGCAAAGGGAACTAAGAAAGAGCAGCATGAGAGGTAGAAAGAAGGGACTTTAAAGGTGTTTCAAGGAAGAGTGATTGATCAACTGTGTTTAAAGTAGGGTGAACACTGGACATGCATTCAGACACTGAAGCCATTGTCAATATTACAGATTATTTTGATGAAGTGGTAGAGACAAATACAGATTGGAATGGATTCAAATCTTCTCCAGCATGAGAGGAGAAGATTTGTAGAAAGACCATGTAAAAAAACACTTAGACAAATTTTGCTGCAAAGCAGAACAGATAAATGAAGCAATAAATGGGGGAAGATACAGCATTAAGAGAAGGTTTTTAAAGATAGTAGAAATTATAGTACATCTGTATGCTAATGGCAAAGATCTGGTAAAAATAAGAAAAATCATAATCATTTCTGGAGTAATGAGCTTAGGTAAGTGAAAGGTAATAAAATCTAGGGTTCAGATAGAGGAATGGGACTCAATAGCATAAACACATCACCCATCGTAACAGTAAGAAAGCAGAATCTATGTGTATAAATGTGGATTCAATAGGTAGATAGGAGGGTAAATGCTTGTGGCAATACTCTTGCAATTATTTCTATTTTCCCAGTGAACTAGGAAGCAAAGCCATGTGCTTAAAGTGAGGGTAGAGAGTAAGTGTTGAGGTGTAAAAAGAGAGGAAGGCATATAAAATAGTCACATGGGAGAGTAAATGATAATATTTGCTCAACAGTACTAGGGACCTGCTTTAGCTTTGTGGTCTGAGACCTAAAATGAGGCCAGGTATATGGTTTGTGATTTCCATACAGATCTGTTCGGCTTCCAGGGTGCAGGAATGGAGCTGGTAGATAAGTAAAGAGAGTTGGAGTTTTGCCTGATAAATAAGACAAAGTGAGAGAGGGGCAAGGGAGTTGAGAACATATGCAAGGGAGTGATTATGACAAGGAATAATGGCATTTAAATTGGGTAAGAAATGATATGAGGACAAGACTGCTGGAGATGGGTACTAGATAGAAAAATGAGAGGTGGTAGACCTCTTGAAAACTGAAATTATTGGTGGGGGGGATTGGAAGTTTTCATAATGGCAAGTTCTAGCACATGGCCATGATAATGAGTGCCTGAGGGAAAGTAGAGGGGAAAAAATTATTGGAAAAGAATAAGTAAAGTGAGAGGACATATCTTGAAGAAGAAGGAGGAGAAGGAAAAGGAAAAAAGGAAGGAAAGAAGGAAGGAAGGAAGAGAAAAAAAGTGGAGCAGTGTTTTGGGGATTAGAAGCTGACTGCAGACAGTAGGAGGAGGGTGGTAGCAGGTGTTTGATGACATGAGATTAAATGCTGGGGGTTTTGTAAAAGAAAGAATAAAAGCAAATGGCCCAATAGAAAAATAGTGTGATATATGTATAATTCTATAATAAATTTTGCAGTAGCCATATTAAAAAAGAAAAAAAGAAATTAAGTTTAATAACAAATTTTATTTAATCCAATATGTCCAATTCAACATGTAGTCAATATGAAAACTTATTAGTGAAACATATTAAATTTGATTTTTTCTGCAACCTTTGAAATCCAGTGTGTATTTTTCAAATATGGCACACCTTGATTCTGACTAGCTACATTTCAAGTGCTTAATAGACACATGTGGTTAGTGGCCACCATATTTGACAGTGAAGATGTAGGGATATCAATTACATAAGGGTTGAGGTAGAGAGTTTAGAGTTTCCAGAAAGCCACCAATTCAGAGAGTTTCTGAAGAAACCGTGTTCTCAGGGAGAAAAGCCAGATTTCATTTAAATTAAAAAGACAAAGGAAATATTCAAAAAAGTGGAGTAGAATAGAGGACATTTTTCTGATTACTGCCTGTGAGTGCCAGAGGACACAGAGGCTTTTCAGGTCTTAAGAAAAGTGGTAGATAGGTAAGAAAAGTGGCTGGGCAGAGCTGTATGAGGATGTAAGGATGACCCAGGAGTCATGGCTTTGCAGTGGTGGTTGATGGAACCAAGAGTAAAATGAAACTGCCCTGGTGGTTTCCATGCAGAGTGTGGTAAAGCTAGGAGTCCTGGGGTAGGGGTAGGGGAAGAAGAGAGAATGTTGCCAATTAAGTTCAGAATTCCAGGGTCCATCTTCCCCAGAAGAAGATTCATCCAGACTTATTAGTAATACTTCCTATCTTGGAAGAACATGATCCAAGGTAGGACTATAGAAATGTTAATTGACATGTTCCCAAGTTTTCTGCCAATGCCGTTTATATAGACATTATACTTTATTTCAAGCCCACCAGATTATCTGAAGAAAAAACTAATAATAATAGATATACTGACAGGGGTTGTTGACTCCAAGGAGAAGCTCTTAATGTAACCATGACTGAATGAATATAATGATGATACCTTACTCTAAACTCTGGGATTGTTAAGGGAATGGTAGTTCTGAGAAATCAATCCTAAAGATATAGTTTCATCCAAAATTAAACACACTAGAGCTGTTACTAGTTACTCTTGCCTGTTAAGCCAAAAGGTAAACAGCCAGCACTGTCAGAAAAAAAAATTGGGAGGAGTCCAAGTAGCATTATAACAATGTAACGGTTTGGAAAGTGAATGGAACTTTTCAAAGTTCAATCAGGTGCTTTCCTGGGCAGCAGGGCACACTCACAGGGTAAAGTCCGGGAAGCTCCAAAGGGAATCTCTGCTGTAGATTATGCTTTGTGTTGCTGGTTCTGTGTGGTAATCTAAGTCATTTATTCACACTAAGGAATTTGGGCTGTTTATCTGTATTTGTTAGAATTTTGTGACAACCCCTCAAAGTTGCTGTACAATTTATAAGAATTTATAAGAATTGCTTCCGTGAGCATTGTCACTTCATTCTTGTATTAGTTATGGCTTCTAGTAGATTGCAAACAAAGAATCTGATTCAAGCCGGTACTGGCAGGAAAGAGATTTCTATACAGAAGTTTCACATGAAACCCAAGGACAGAAATGTGGCTAAGCATCAGGAAGGCATGGAAAGCTATCAGAACTCATGCTCATGCCTCACCTTTCTTAACCTGACTTAATTTTTTTTTATTTCTCTCCTGAATCTTGTCCTCTTCTTCTCTGGTACATATGGTGAGTTTTGGAGTTGTGTCTGGGGTTCCATATTAGAGGTGCAGGCACACGCATTTGGAGCCAGTGAAACAATCAATCACTCTCTCTCCCACAATTCCAGATATATGATAATAGAAGCCTAATTGCCTTAGCATAGACCATATGCTCACCTCAGTCCAGTCAACTATGGCCAGGGGATGGAGCACTAAGGGGCAGTCATACACAATGTTTCAAGTCTCACCGTGGGTGGCTCGTCCAAACAAGGTGTCCACCACAACCTCAGAACAAACCAGAGAGGTCAGACTTATCATCCTTATCTTGTATTTCAGAGAACTGAAACTCTGCTTTGTCCAAGGGCACATAGCTATTAAATGAAGAAAAATTGCCTCTGATTCCACATTCAAAGTCTGTCATCTTCACCACCTGACTGAACTGATATATTGCCTCACCTTCAAATATTTTAAACGGAACTGAGAAATTAGCCTTCAAAATTCAAATATAGATGAAACTGTTGATTATTTGAGAAAGATATATTTCATTCATTGACGTTATAAAGCTGATATTCTTTCACCAGAATCGAAGTTGTGCAAAAATGCAGATTTTTTACCTTAAGTTTCATATTATAAATTGTCACATTATATGTGAGAATAGCTCATTTTTAAAATATACCAATACTCTATCTTTAAGGTGGTATGAAAATAAGTACATTTCATAAAAATTTGAGTGATGAACTAGATATTCTTTCTTCTTCATTCCTAGGACACACCAGCAAAGAAAAACAGTAGGGAGCCCCCATTACTGTCTCCTTTCTATTTATTACTGGGAGTCGGTGGCATTGCTTTCATTTAATTTATGTTCAGTTCTATGGGAAAAGGTTGTCATTAGTTACTGCAGACAAAAATAACAGTAATAGTGGAAGTCACCTTGATAATTCCACTTAAACTGTCATTTACTTTCAAAACAACCGTGATTTTATAAAATTCCATGGGATGTTATTTTGTTCAGGATTGTGATATTTTTCAATAGAATTTTTTTGTAGAAATAATACAATTTAAAAATAGATACAATAAAAAGTTTCCTTTTTTTTTTTACAAGATGTTGGATGGACAATGTCATAATACTTTTAAAATGCTAGTTATAGCACTGTCCTTGCATCCGTACAAATTTTCTGTGTTTTAAGATTTCTAAAATGTTTTCCAAGTTTTGTTTATATTCTTTCCATATTATTTAATACATCCTCAAGTAGGGAATGGAGGAATAGTGCAGTCTATAACAAAAACTTTCTCTTAGCAAGTCTAGCATATGCTACACAAAAATGTGTGCTAACCAGTCCTTTACATAGTACCGTACATGAGTCAATATTCTAGCCAATAAATAACCAAAGGTAAAGAGGTATAGAGGAAGCTCCTCTATTCTTATTAACTTCTCTTAAAAATCTTGGGAAAGTCACCCTAGATGCTGGAGGCACCCATGTATCCACCCAACCCGTGGTCATTGGAGAAAGCGTTCTCGCTTGCCACCTTTCTTTCTTCTGTTCTCTCCATCCTCGGGGTCTTTCAGTAATCAGCCTTTGGTATGTTGGACTTGGCTGTCATTTGTGACCACATTTTAATCCTGTCCATATAAGTCTGGTGCTAGATGGAAACTGAGAAAGGGGTCGGGAGTAAAGGCAAGAAGAGAATAAGAATTTAAAACCCTGGGGTGGGGGTAGGTTTATACATGATCAGGGAATATCTACAAGTTAATTAGTCCTTTCCCACCGTGAAGACTCAACTGCTTCTTAGACTTGCCCTTGGTGTTACACATACACTCTGATCTAATCACCTTCAAAATGTTTCTCTTTCTCTACCCTGTGGATGAAATTTGAAGAGGAGGTGACGGCACTCCAAGCCAGATATTGTGCGGAATGAAATGCCTGCTCCCTGAGGTTACAAAAAAAAAAGAGAGAAAGATGCACAGCTTCTGCATGGAAATACACACCTGATTCTTCTCACTCACGTTCCCACTGGGGTTTTCTGTCTATAACTTGTTTTCTCCTTCCTGGCCCATTACAATTCACACAGTCAATTGAATACACACACACACACACACACACACACACACATATACACATACACACACCAACCACGCATTAAGACATCTGTGAATATGAGCTTTGTTCGGCTGAGATAACCAGTTTATGTTGCTTCATCAGCTTAATGTTTCTAGGCTGATTCATAATCCCACATTGCTACTGGTGAGAGATTCTACATACACGTACCAGGTGAACTTTCCTAGGATTTCAAAAATATTAGCTGGAATAAATTCAGAAGTCCTCTAGTTTAAACTTCCCCTGAGGTCCTGAGGGGTGGACTGATTGGGCCAAGGTCACATAGTGCATAGTGTGTCGAGGCAGTGGGCGCAGGGGTAGGAAGCTTGATTCCAAGCTCAAAATGAGCCAACAGGTGATATGTCCACCTCGAGAGCTAATCTAAAAGATAGACTATGATACTTAACAAAAGCTCCCTTATTCTATCCTAAGTAGGGTAGATATCAGGCCCAGGAAGGGTAGGTATAGGGGTGGGATTGTGATACTTAGCACAATAAAGGCACTTTAGCAGAATGTTTTGAAGCATCAAAAATGAGTTCAACTCTCCCCCTTCCTCTCTCAGGTGGCAGGGAAGGAGTTGGGTATAAAACTGTTTCATCAGTCCAGGTCAAAGTTATCCACCTGAGGGCATCGCCTTGGCCATGATGAGGTTATTCATGGGTTGCCAGCAGCTTCTGCGGGAGAATAATGCCTCTTGGAGGAGACAAGCAATTAGGGCTCAGAGTGGATTAAAGATGTTGGTAATCCTAAATATTAAACTGGTTGGTATACTTACTGGCATTTGGTTTATTATCATGTTCCATAACTTACATATGTATTACATATACATTTTGCATTTATCAAATATCAAAAACAAAATCCACTTTTAAAATGTGTTACAATGTTGTTATACACAATAAAATTATTCAACTATGAGGACAACAGACAGATATTTTCAAACATGCAAGAATTCAAGGCATATAATCTACAAATCCTGCTTGAAAAAAGCAATGTGACAATGAAACCCAGCCAATGAGATCATGAGTAGAGACACCCTTTAAAAATGTGATGGTGAGCATTTAAAACTTCTAAAACACAGAACTAAGGCTAAACAATTATGGTAATGATGGAGAAAGAATATGACATAAACAAAGACAATACAAAAATAATAATATAACCAGTGACAGGAGAAAGACAGTTTGAAGAGAATATGAAAACCAGATAATTCTTAAGGTTGAGAAATCAACTACTGGAGCTATGTGTTATTTTTCTTTCTATTTTTTTAATTATTTCAAAATATTTTGGGGATACAAATGTTTTTGGTTACATGGATTGCTTTTGTTATGCTTGAGTCAGGGTCATAAGTGTTCATACAGATAGTGTTCACCATACCCCGTAGGTAGGTTTTTGCCCATCCCCTCCTGTCCCCTCCACCAGGCTTGATTTCCACAGAGTTTTACTTCCCTCTGTGCACATGTGTGCTCATTGGTTGGTTCCAATTTAGTAGTGAGTACATGTGGTGTTTGTTTTTCCATTCTTTAAATATTTCACTTTGGATAATGGTCTCCAGTTCCATCCAAATTGTTGCAAAAGGACTTAATTCATCCTTCCTCGTGGCTGAGTAATATTCCATAGCATACATATACCACATTTTGTTAATCCACTCATGAATTGATGGGCACTTAGGTTGATTCAACATCTTTCCAATTGTGAATTATGCTGTAACAAACATTCCAGTGAAGGTATCTTTTTGATAAAATGACTTTTTTCCCTTTGGGTAAATACCCAGTAGGGAATACTAGATCAAATGGTAGATCTACTTTTAGTTCCTTGAGGAATCTCCATACTGTTTTCCATAGAGGTTGTACTAATTTGCAGTCCCACCAACAGTGTGTAAGCATTCCTTTCTCTCTGCATCCACAAGAGGAACTATGGTTTCTGGACTTTTTAATAAAAGCATTCTAATTGGGATAAGGTGATATTTCATTGAGGTTTTAATTTACATTTCCCTTATAATTAGTGACATTGAGCATTTTTTCATATATTTATTGGCCATTTGTCTATCTTCTTTTGAAAAGCTTCTTTTGAAAAGCTCATGTCTTTTGCCCACTTTTTAATGGGGTTGTTTGTTTTTCTCTTGTTGATTTGCTTGAGTTCTTTGTAGATTATGGTTATTAGCCCTTCTCAGATGTATAGCTTGCAAATATTTTCTCCCATTCTGTAGGTTGTCTATTTGTTCTGTGCATTATTTCCTCAGCTGTGCAGAAGCTTTTTAATTTAATCAAGTCCCATATATTTATTTTTGATGTCACTGTGATTGCCACTGGGGTCTTCTTCATAAATTCTTTGCCAAGGCCAATATCTACAAGAGTTTCTCCCACATTTTCTTCTAGCATTCTTATGGTTTCATGCCTCACATTTAAGTCTTTTATCCATCTTGAATTAATTTTTGTGAGTGGTGAGAGATATGGATCCTGATTCATTTTTCTTAACATGGCTATCCAATTCTCCTAGCACCATCTGTTGAATAGGGATTCTTTTCCCTGGTGCATATTGTTGTCTGCTTTGTCAAAGATAAGTTGGCTGTCTGTGGATGGTTTTGTATCTGAATTCTCTGTTCTGTTCCATTGGTTTATGTCTCCATTTTTGTGCCAATATCATGCTGTTTTGGTTGCTATAGCCTTCTAGTATGTAATAGTTTGAAGTCTGGTAATGTGATGCCTCCAGATTTGTTCTTTTTACTTAAGATTGCTTTGGCTATGCAGGCTCTTCTCTGATTCTAAACTAAGTGTAGAATTATTTTTTCTAGATGTGTGAAATATGGCATTGGTATTTTGATGGGGATTGCATTGAATCTGTAAATGACTTTGGGTAGTATGGATATTTTAACAATGTTAATTCTACCAATCCGTGAGCATGATATGTTTTTCCATTTATTTGTGTCCTCTGTGATTTCTTTCCTCTGTGTTTAGAAGTTCTCTTTGTAGAGATCTTTCACTTCCTCGGTTAAGTATATACCATGGTACTTTATTTTCTTGGTGGTTATTGTGAATAGTATTGAGTCTTTGATTTGACTGTCAGCTTGACTGTTATTGATGTATAGGAAGGCTACTGATTTGTATACATTGATTTTGTTATCTGAGACTTTGCTGAATTTATTTTTCAATTCCAGGAGTCTTTTGGTGGAGTCTTTGGGGTTTTCTAGATGTAAGATCATATTGACAGCAAAAAGCAATAGTTTGACCTCTTCTTTCCTGATTTGGATACACTTCATTTCTTTCTCTTGCCTCACTGCACTGGCTAGGACTCCCAGCAATGTGTTGAATTGACAGTGAGCCCCCTTGTCTTGTTCCAGTTAGTAGTGGGAATGCTTTCAGCTTTTCCCCATTCAGTATGATGTTGACTGTGGGTTTGTCATATATGACTTTTATACTTTTAAGATATGTTCCTTCTATGCCTAGTTTGTTGAGGGTTTTTATCATGAAAGGTGCTGGATTTTGTCGAATGCTTTTAGTTCATCTATTGAGATGATCATGTGTTCTCTGTTTTTGCTTCTGTTTATGTGGTGGATTGCATTTATTGATTTACATGTATTGAACCATCCCTGAATCCCTAGGATGAAGCCCACTTAGTCCTGGCAGATTATTTTTTTAATGTGCTGTTGAATTTGGTTTGCTAGTATTTTATTGAGGATTTTTGCATCTATCTATAGTTCTGTAGTTTTCTTTTATTGTTGTGTCCTTTCCTGGCTTTGGTATCAAGGTGATACTGGCTTTATAGAATGAGTTGGGGAGAATTCCCTCCTACTCAATATTATGGAATAATTTCTGTAGTATGGGAACCAGCTCTTCTTTGTAGGTATGGTAGAACTACGCTGAGAATCCATCTTGTCCAGGGCTTTTTTTTGTTGGGAGGTTTTTTATAACTGCTTCAATCTCACTGCTCATTATTGGTCTGTTCAGGAGTTCTATTTCTTCCTGATTGTGTCTTGGAAGGTTGCATGTTTCCAGGAATTTGTACATTTCCTCTACGTTTTTGAGTTTATGTGTATAGAGATTTTCCTAGTATTCATCGATGATCTTTTGTATGTCTATGGTATCAATTGTAACATCTCCTTTTTCATTTCTGATTGGGCTTATTTGGTCCTTTTCTCTTCTATACCTGGTTAATCTTGTAAGAGGTATATCAATTTTGTTTATCTTTACAAAGTACCAACTTTTTGTTTCATTGATCCTTTGTATTTTGTTTGTTTGTTTGTTTTCCATTTCATTTAGTTTTGCTCTGACCTTTGTTATTTCTTTTCTTCTGCTGGCTTTGGGTTTGGTTTGTTCTTCCTTTTGTAGTTCCTTGAGATGTGTAATTAGATTGTTGATTTGTGATCTTTCTGTCTTTTTCATGTAGGCATTTAAGGTTATAAATTTTCCCCTTAGGACTGCTTTTGCTAAATCCCATAGATTTTGATACTTTGTGTTCCCTTTGTCGTTCAGTTTGAGGAATCTTTTGATATCTATCTTAATTTCATTTTTGACCCAATAATCACTCAGCAGAAGGTTGTTTAATTTCCATGAACTTGCATAGAATTGAGTATTTCCCTTGGAGTTGATTTCTAGTTTTATTCCACTGTGGTCTGAGAAAATACATGGTATGATTTGCATTTTTTTGAATTTGTTCAGACATATTTTGTGGCCTAAGATATGTTCAATCTTGAAGAATGTTCCATGTGCTGATGAGAAGATTGTGTATTCAGTAGTTTTTGGGTAAAATGTTCTGTAAATGTCTGTTGGGCCCATTTATTCTAGCATCCCATATAAGTCCATTGTTTCTTTATTTATTTTCTGCTTGGATGATCTGTCCAGTTCTGTCAGTGGTGTGTTGAAGTCCCCAGCAATTATGATGTTGCTGTTTATTTCTTTGCTTATATCCAGCAGGGTTTGCTTTATGAATCTGTTGCTCCCATGTTAGGTGCATAAATATTTGGGAATGTTATGTCTTCTTGTTGAATTGCTCCCTTTACCATTATATAATGACCATCTTTGTCTTTCTTTACTATTGTTGAGTTAAAGTCAATTTTATCTGATATGAGAATGACTACACCTGCTTTCTTTTGATTTCTATTTGCATGGAATATTTTTTTTCCATCCCTTCACCTTCAGTCTGTATGAATTGTGGATTAGATGTGTTTCCTGGAGACAGCAAATAATTGGGTTTTATTTTTTGATCCATTCAGCCAGTCTGTGTCTCTTGAGTGGGGCCTTCAAACTGCTCACATTGATTGACAGAATTGATATGTGGGATGCTGTTCTGTTCATCCTGTTAGGTAGTATCTTATTGCTTGGTTTTACCTCTTGTGCTATTGCTTCATATAAAGCTCTGAGCTTTACCTTTTTGGTGGGTGGTTTTATACTGGTGGGTGTCTATTGTGCTGATCCATGTGTAATGTGGTTCTGAATATT
The DNA here is from genome assembly GCA_023783475.1 of Daubentonia madagascariensis. NCBI lineage: Eukaryota > Metazoa > Chordata > Mammalia > Primates > Daubentoniidae > Daubentonia > Daubentonia madagascariensis. The sequence goes on along the minus strand of JAKFHU010001684.1, from coordinate 11,838,276 downwards.
TCCAGCAGGGTAGGTCTGGTCTTGAAAAATGCCTTCAGTTTGCTTGTCTGAAAAAATCTTTATTTTTCCTTCATATATGAAACTTAGTTTTGCAAGATACAAAATTCTAGGCTGGCAGTTGTTCTACTTAAGAAGACTGAAGATGGAGTCCCAATCCCTTTTGGTCTGTAAGCTCTCATTTGAGAAGTCTTCAGCTAGCCTGATGGGTTTTCCTTTGTAAGTTACTTGATGTTTTCACCTCACAGCTTACAGGAGTTCCTCCTTCATGTTGACTTTGGCCAGTCTGATGACTGTGTGTCTTGGTGATTGCCTCTTTGCAATGAATCTCCCAGGTATTCATTAGCTTCTTGTACCTGGATGTCTAAATCTCTAACAAGACCAGGGAACTTTTCCTCAATTATTCCCTCACATAAGTTTTCCAGCCCTTGTGCATTTACTCCTTCATCCTCAGGGATGCCTATGATTCTTATATTTGGCTGTTTTACATAATCCCATATTTCTTGTAGGCTTTGTTCATTCCTCTTAATTCTGTATTCTTTATTTTTGACTGACTGATTTAATTCAAAAAATTTGTCTTTAAGTTCTGAGATTCTTTCTTCTGCTTAGTCTTATTTATTCTTAAAACTTTCCACTGTGGTTTGTATTTCCTTAAGTGAATTTTTCATTTATAGAAGTTCTATTTGGGTTTTTATTAATATGTCAATCTCTTTAGTGAATTTTTCATTCATTTCATGAATTGTTTTTCTGACTTCTTTGAGCTGGTTTTCCATTTTCTCTTAATTCATTGAGCTTCCTTACAATTCGTATTTGTAATTCGTTATCTGTCATTTCAATATTTTCATTTTGGTTGCTATCCATTGCTAGAGAGCAGTGCTCCCTTTTGGGGGTGTCCTTTTGCTCCAATTTTTCATACCTCTGAAGTTTTTCACTGATTCCTTCTCATCTGGGGCAGTTGTCACTTCTTATTTTTGGATTTTCTTTTGTTTAGATGGGGCTTTTTCCCTCCGCTCACTTGTAAAGGAGTGTCTACAGCATATGTTGTGTAAGAACCTTTGGCTTTGCTGTGGGTTCTTCAGTGGTGACCTAAGTTCTGGATGGGATGCCTTGGTTATAGATATCCTTAGTGTGGTGGTTTACTCAGTTCCTACTTATTTATAGGCTGTAGCAGTGTTGAGCTATGTGCATTGGCAGATTCCATGTCTCTCTTTGATGAGGGAGGATGGAGGTCTTTGAAATCCTTTCTCTTTCCTAGCCCTGTGCTCTTCTTAACAGTGTGAATTGTATTGGCCAGTTTAATCTCTGAGACAGTAGGTGGTGCTTGTGGATAAGAATCAACCACACCCTGTATTAGTGAGTCATCAAATGCTGTAAAGTGCTTTGCAAATTGACCTCCTTGTCAGTAGGTGGCACTTGCCAGAAAGAACAAGCTGCAGTGCTGTTTTTGGGACCTGTGACTGGCTCTAAACCCTCAAGAGAAGTACTTGAATGCCCCAGGTGGTGGGTGGGGCCTGGAACTTCCAGGTGAGTCCTTATTCTCCACCACAGCAGAGGTGGGTGGAGGAGTGAGGCTGGATGGGGCTGGGTGGGGTGAGCTTGTCCTCAGTCTCCACAGAAGCTGGTAAGGTAGCTGTTTGGTCAGGGGTCAAAGATTTGCTCCCAGGTTATGAGGAAAGCCACCAGGGAGTGGCTGAAGTGGCCCCACCCAACCAGAAAGTCTGTCTGTGGAGGTGGAGGCTATCTGAGATTCACAATCGGGCTGGCAGGAGTGGGTTTCACTCTTCTCCCCCCTCACCTACTCTGCAGTCTCCCTGCAGCATCTGAGAGCGGGCAGGAGCTCAAACCAGCTGAGCTCCTCCATGATGGTGCTGCAGGCTGGGAGCTTCCCTGTCCAGGATCCCACCCTGGGCTGAGAGCATGGCCTTCCTGTGGGGGGAAATGTGCTCCATGAGTGTGCTACGGCTGGGACCCACACTGCATTCTCTTTCCAGTTCTGCCCATGCAGGCTCCCTCGCCTCCTGAGATTAGTTCACAAATCTCCCTTCCATGCCCCCGAGGAACATGATCGAGTCCTGGGGCTATGGGATCTGGCCTGTGGGTCTGTCCCTAAGTCCCCGAAGATCAATCTCTGACCATGCCAGGGAGAAGCATGCTTGTCCCAACTTGCCTATGGTGTGCTCAAGCAGGTTTGATGTACCTCCTCTTCAGGGTTTGCTCTGCTCTGCTCCCTGCAGCTGGGCAAGCAGCACCAGGGAGGGCCAGTGAGCAGGAAGCTCAAATTCTGAGGACCCCTTAGTCTGCTGCAAGTCTTTAAAAAGAAAGGTTTGAGCCCCTCTCTCTGTGGAAGCCCTGGTGTGATGTATGCACCAACAGGGGGGAAGAAGCAGCTCTTCAGAGCCCTAATTCAATTGTCTCTCTTGGCAGCCACAGTTGGGAGAAGGGAAGGGGAAGGGTCATCTCTGTCCCTCTCTCCAGAAGGAAGCCCACCAAGAATGTCCAGGCTCTGGATCATGTAGATCCCCTGGGACCCACCAACCCCCTGTGGCTCCCATAGCCTGGGCCAGAGTTGGGAAATGTTTGTGTGGGAATGAGCAAGATGAAGGCTGAGGGGCCAAAGCCCCATGGGGAGGACAAAGGCACATGGTGGGTGGAGAAGCAATATGGTGCTTGCCGTCTCGGCTCATGTCTGTGGTAATAGGAAGTGCCACAAGGGGGCTGGCAGGCTGGTGCTTTGTCCCCGAGAAGCTCCCAGTTCAATGGTGGCAGCAGCTTTTGGGCTCATGAGGATAGAAAGGCTCTCCACACCTCAGGAGCCTGCTGACTGCCAGAGATGTAGGGAGGGAGAAACAAACCTCTCCACCTAACCTTTTCACTGGACTCCAAGCCTCTCAGAGGTTGTTCTCTGATGATATCTTGCTCCTTCTTGTTCTGCTCCACAATTTCTTCCTGAGGAATCTCTTGTAGGTTATGGCACTTTTCCCTCAGAATTACACCCAATCTGTGATTGTTTGTTTTCTCTTTTTCATCTAAAACTTTTCCTTCTTTCTGAGATGATCTGGCAGCTGGTGACTCCAGTCACCCACCTTTTCCTCCTTCCACTATGTGTTATTTATGAGGCATAAAGATCAACTCAAAGAACCTAGAAATAAATAAAATAAGCACCTAAATGGTGTGGCAGGTAGTGATGAAGGAGGTTGAAGTAAGATTAAGTGCTTACCTCTTCATCATTTATAATGATTGTATGTCTTTTAAGTGCTTAAAGAGAACATTCTGCATCATATATTTGTAGTGATAAAAGTAAAATTTTTTTTAAAGACAAATTATATATATATATATATATATATATATATATATATATATGAAAAACTATAAAATGGATTCCTGCAAAGAAAGGAATTGGGAGATAGTGTAGGAAGGACACTTTCTTTTATATCGTGCTCTTTGAATTTTTACCAGATGTAAAAGGGGAATTGTACCAGACGTTTCAGTCTTCACCAATTGATGTAATTCCCAAGTAATCCATTCTCAATATTTATCTTTTGATTAAAGCAGCTCTAACCAAACAACCTACTTAAAGAAGTAGAATAAGAAGAAAAAGAAAAAGACGAGGAGGAGGAGATGCAGGAGGAGGAAGAGAGGAAGAAGAATCCCACCTCCCAACCCAAATCACATCTTGAGAAATTTCCACCACCAGTAACCACTTGGGTGTGACATTTACAAACATTCGTCCCTAGTCATACTACTGGGATTTGAATAATTACTTCTAAGTCAAGCAATATTATTCTAGCTGGGGTTTGGGGGGGGGTTGTTTCATTTGTGCTTTGTTTTTTGTTTTGGTGGGAGTCCTCTTCAGTTAGGCAGCCTGTGTGAGAAATATTTTCAATTGAATACGTTACTTTTTCTCTAAATATCCTCCCCAATAGTCGGTCATAGGAACGATCGACTTTAATACCCTAAGAACTGTATACCCAGCTTATTCATATTTGTTCCCCTTAGTTATCATGCCTCACTCTCAATACAATGGGAATTATTTCTGAGGCACTACCAATTGATAATGCAGATGTTGTAGTATATTGTGCTCTCTCCCTCCCCCCTCTGTCCCTCTCTGTATATATACCTACAAGTCTATCTATATGTACATACACTCTCAACACTTCACTAATTAATGATTGATTATTTTGTCCTCCCAAGAATAGATGGTTCATTCTTTAGAAAAGGTTTCAGTTAACCTCTTTGAAAGGGCTCACTTCTCTGCACTAGGCTTTATAGTTCTGAATTTTCCCACCAGAGGTCTTCTTCTATCTGAGGCAGTAGGGATGGTTTTAGGGTTAAATAATTCACAGCTGTCCACACCACCCACCCCGGACCCCTGCCTTTTTTCTCTCTTAAATAGTCTGCACATACTTGCCAGAGACAGTATCAGGACCTGAAATTAACACCAAAGCAGCATAGCTTTGGTACCTTTGTGCGAAGCCAAGAGTGATAATAAATGCTGTAATTAGAGACTACAAGAGCTCCATCTCAGCACAGCCTTGTAGAAACCAATATAACACTGTAAGGTCACTAATAAATGGTTGTATCACTCCACACCTAAAGTGTCTTTGTCTTTTCTCTCCATTCTTTTTGCACTTATTTGGAATTGCTGAGGTTAGAACTAAAACATCTTCAAGTGTGTTGTATCTTATCTGGACATAGGATAGGCTCATTTTAGTGGAGAGCACAAAATGAATTTTTCAAAATCCACCTTGTATATATCCACTCCTCAACACACAAATACATGTTCATGTGCATGTACAGACACACACACACACACACACATGCACACACACACTATTACAAGCTAGTATCAGTAGATAATATAAAAATCTCCTGGAGTCAGTAAATGTCAATATACTAAATCCACTTGTTTTTTGGACAGAACCACGAGTTTTGCCCACCTCTCTCTAAATGGTTCTAAGGGACAGCAGTTCTGCCCTTCTTTAGGCCCTGTGGTGGCAGGATAATTCTCAGGAGCTGCTTTGAAGCCTCAGCCTCCCTTTAATCACATGGCTTTTGCCATTCCTGATATATCTTAATAAAAGAGAAAGAATATTAATGTGCTGAAGAATAAAAGAAGAATATTTATGTGCTGATTCCCAAAGAAAGTAACTAAACTATACTTCATCTATAGGTCAAATCCTATTATGACAGAAACTATTGCAGTAAAATTTTCCCTATAACAAAAACACCCCAGCTGATTATTTCAAAAAACACTTCATCAAAAGTGTAGTATAAGGAATACAGCCAGATTCCTGTAGAGGTAACTGTAATAGGACCTGATTTATTATGAGTCTGCAAATACCCTTATTCACAAAAGCTATTCATAAGCAATCCTCTGTTTTCTGTACTGACAGTTTCTCTATCAGGGATAGATGATATCAAAATTATTATTCTCTTTGTGTGGTTCCCAAACACATAAAATTCATTGTGTGTTTAATCAAGCCATTTCACTTTCCAATTCACAGACTCTTATTTGCTATGAGTCCTATTAGTCATTAGTATAAATTAGGATGGGTCTACAATTGTAATGACCCATACCTTATTAACCTCCTCCCTTTATCAAGCACTGTGATTTAAGAGATATCAGTTCAGCCTACACAGCTGCAAAATTAACATCAGTCACTCTGGAAATAATCACGAAAGAAGGCATTTTTAACAACATAAAAAGAAATCCTTAGCCATGTAGGATCATTATTAATTTATAAATCTAAAACTTACAGCAAGATGAAAGAGTAGAGATACATGCAAATATGTGTGCATCTATCCAGGAATATGCCACTTCAGTTGTGTTGCATTTAGTTACTCCAAACACTGAATTCTGAGCATGTAAAAGATCCAGTAATAGGTTTTAAATGGAGATAGCATGGCTTAATGGACTAAGCTCTAGGACTTAACTGAATCAAGGTGTGAATTTTAAAACCTGGTCCGCCACTAACAGGTTATATAAACTTTAGGAGTCACTTAAATTTTTAGTAGTTTCAGGCTCATTACTTCCCGTCAGTAATATATGAAATACTGTCTGCCAAAACCCACCCTATTGTCAGTTAAAAATTTATTAGGAGATGGGTCTGTTTCTGTATGTGTCCATATACTTATGTTTTCACATAGGTATCTTCTGTTTACATGTATACTTAATTTAAACAATCACTAAATGGAATTTACTTTTTACTCTTTTTACCTTTCACATAGCAACTTTGCAAACTTATGGCTGGTGATGAAAGATAACAACCCTCTTCCTTCACAATTGTACACATTACATTGCACATATAGCTATACTAGAAAGGGCACAAAAAGTAGGATGTGGTTTGACTCTTCAAGAAAAGTGTATGTTGACATTCTACTAGTCACATTTCCTGGTATACTAATGATCAGTATAGAATGACCACTGGGGACTGACTACAATCATTAGGCAAGCTATAATCATCCTGTCCCTGGATGGTTACTTTCTAAACACATGTAGAGAATATCTGGGATCACCTCACTTCTCTGCCCCTTGGATTTATGGTAACATAAGTCATTTAAACCATTGCTCCTATCAGTAGATCTCCTAGACTAAACTAACAAAAGATAAGAATTGTAGAACAAAGTGTGAATGTAGATATCATGAATGAGACACCTCCTTCTTTGTCTATTTATCATTAATTCTCAAAAAATACCCAACCAATGTGGTTCTAGTATGCCTACTTTTGTGGAAACTTGCCCCCTAGAGTATGAAGTCTCAATGAAAGGGCTATGCACTGGCCTAAGCATGTCTCTGCTATTCACTCCATCATTCATTCAGGAAGGCTGGTGATGTAGAGGTGGCTAGAATAAGAGGACATCTGCATCTACTGGAAAAATAGACACATGGCCAAGTAGATATTGGCATAATACAAAATATACCAAGTCATCTTTTTGTCACTTTCAAAGAGCCAGGCACTTATTACCTCAGTTTATCTTCATAATAACTGTATTGAGAAAGGTAGCATAATTATCTGACATTTCACAATAAGAAAACTGAGGCAGAGAGGATAAATTACTTTCCTAAGATCATATGCTAGAGAGTGGCTGAACATGGATTTAAATCCACGTAGTCTAGCCAAGTGTGCTATAAGAACTCAGATGAGAGCCTGCTGGTTGGAGCAATTTTGCTGCAACTAGTAATAAAATATATTTATTCTCAGAGAATAAAACCCTTGCTTTCCAAATGTCTCTTTAGTTGTAATACAGCTCTAAATCAATCTTCTACTGAACCTACCTTGCCTAGGCAGTATTATTCTGTGGATTCATGTTTTAGTAATGGGAGTAAGTGTATGTCCCATGTAAAGAAAGAAGTGAAGAGATAACAGCTAGTATTTTTTATTTACCTTCTGTGCAACATATATTAGCAAATCCTTAAAATAACTCTAATAAATAAAGATTGTCAAATTCATTTTCCTGATGAGGAGTCTAAAGCTCCAAAAGGTTAATCTACTCTCAAAGTTTATTTTGGTTGCAATTCAAATCTATATTTTTAGAATTTAAAGATATGCATGCTCTTTTTATCACATAAAAACCCTAGGCACAACCTTTTTCCTCCCCCACTTCAAGTTCCAGCTTGCACAGTTGAAGTTATTTATTCCTTTTAAACTCAAGTTTTGTTTCATTTTGTAAGTTCAGTAGAATTATACTGAAGAAATAACTTCACTGCTTAAGATGTAGTATCTCAAATCTCTAGTTATAAAACAAGCTAAGATGAGGGTTGAGGATCAAAAAGAGTTTATTTGACCATATAATCCCTGTCATCTATTAAAACAGATCACATAAATTGTGCTCAATAAGACAAAGCCTTACCATTATTTGATTTGTAACAGCAACACATGTTCACCCTTGAAAACACAAAAAGTTGGCCCAGTGTCTGGCAGAATTATGTGCACATACCATAGCTAATCCTTTGAAAGAAATCCAAACTGATAGCAAAGGCTTTTAAAAGGAAAGAAAGAAAGAAACATAAGTAAAGGGAGAAAAAAATATATATATATATTGGTCAAATTAGCCTCAGAATCGAGTATTTAGTTTATAACATAACTCATATTCTAGAAATCCTCTGTAGATGAATGGATGGCAAGGGTGAATACAAATGTAACCCCTATCAGTAGAGAAGCACCAGCCCTCAGGAAAACCATTCTTTCAACTGTGTTTGAGTAAGGCTGCCCCTCGAAGTTTGTACTCTTAAATAATATTGAGCAATTCTCCTGCGTGTTACCAGTGCTTAATGGGAGCGTACTGGAAAATGACTGGAAAGATCTGTCAACTCCTGGATGTGCAGAGTCACATCAACCTCAATCTAGATGGCTTGAAATGGAACCCCAACTGGAATTTTACACTGGTGACCATAAATCAGAGACAATGTCTTTGGTACAGTGACAAACATAAGTGTGAACCTGAATCATAGATGTGAAGATTCTAAGAATAGAAGAATTCCCTTAGTTTGGTAAAGCTTGGCTAAGAAAAAGGCTGTCTGAAACCTCATTTTTGTCTGGACCATAAACAGAAATTCCTCAAATCCCAAACAGTCCCTATTCAAAGTTGGGGAAACCATTAAGGTTCCTAGAAATTGTGTCAAGTCAGAATCTGAGCACAGAGTCAAATTTGGCAAAATAAGTGCAACTTGAGATTCATAATTCAAAATTAGAATGCATGCAGCTTGCAGGCCTATATTACCCTTATGTAGTCTATGGTGATGCAGGGATGTCAGTGGAACAGGTACATCAACCCAGAGTTGATTTATTTGCTGATGTTTTCAGGTAACAAAATAGGACAATATCCTTGGGATACATTAGGGGAATATGTATAGTGGTAACTGGTGATTTAACACATCCTTGTGTTTTTGTCTGTGATAAAGCTTCTTTCTGGTAAATATCACTCAACATATTGTCAAGGGAAAGGTGCCAGGCTACCCATTGCAGAGAACCTCCCAGGATAATTATGATATCACAAAAATATAAGTTGGGTCTTCTTGCAAAGGTTAATGCTATCAGAGGCAAAATGGTGTAGCTGAAAACATACTGGGCTAGGAAAACAGAGACCTAGATCTATGCTCCAATCTGCTATAAATTGACCTATTTCTTCATTGGTAAAATAAACTATATTGGTGGTGTTAAATTATTTTATTCATGCAACACTTACTAGAAACAAAACCTGACAAGTAGTATGAATATATATGCTTGGGCACACACGCACACACACACATGTATTGGAATTGCTACTTCAAGAGAAACAAACATGACAGGCCCAACACCCACACACTCCTCTGCAGTTAGCCTCTAAGACTCTATTCTACAGAGACCCTAAGAGGTAGCTAGAAGCTATTTTCAGTTGCTAAGATTCCTTTCAACTTTGTTACCATAAGATGGATGGTGGGTTTTTAACAATAAGAAATCATTTCTTTAAATTTAACAGTTGATATCCCAACTTCATTGCATATATTCTACAGCACTTTCTGGAAAAAGTGTGGGAAAATCTCTGACCTACCCAGGCAGTTTTAGTATAATTTTATTGGTTTAATCTCTGTTACAGGAATCACAAAATTTAACTGATTTATAAGAAAAAAAAATAGAAACACATGTCAGTTGAAGCACAATCCTGACCAGATTTTTGTTTGTACCAAGCAATGAATATGGTGAATTTGATGCAGGAGTCAAACCTCAGGACAAGGAAGAAAGAATTAAAAGAAAGTGGCAAATAAGGCTTAGAAAGTAAAGAATACAATCACTTGTAGATAATGTCAACTTTTCTGTCTAGGAGAAACAAAGTCAAATCTACCCCTCATATAAAGTCACCTCATTTGGTTTGCCAGGAGGGAAAAAAAAAGATGTTCTATCTCTAAGTGAGTCAGTGAGTTACTAACCAGAGGAAATCCCTTCACCTGAAATTGGAGGCCTGTATCTCACCTGTGCAAAGACAAGGACTTAGATGGTATGGTTAAAGGCTATTTAAAAATGAGAATACCTATAGATTCACTATTATTAAATAGAGAAAAATCAAGAAATTACAACGTATAATATGGTTTTTCCTGGAAAGATGAAAACAAAACACTTCTTTAGCATTATTAGAAACCTCAAAATGAGTGGTTATGAATGACCCACTGTTTACTATATACATAGAATAGAAATTTTGAAGCTGCCCTGGGAATGTTAGACTCAAGAAATATATACAAAGTAGCAGAGTGGTAAAAGCAATAACAAGATAAACCCTGAGCATCTGAGAAAAGTAAGTACTTACATTGTGATGGGAGATTTATGGAATTAGAAAGAGAAGAGAAAGATGGAAATTTAGAATGATTTCATTAACAAAAGGTACCTAATCCCCAAAGATGTACAGCAATTATATCCTCGGTTCTGCCAGATTTGGGGAAAACTTGGGTGGAGTAAATAATATTATTTCATGAAAATTATTTGAACTAAACTTCCAACCTTTGCCTAGGTGATCTTTTCATTAAATTAACAAAGGTTTTTTTTAATTGAATTCCCAGAGGAAGTTTATTACTATTTACAGCATGTAAAAATCTGATTAAAAATAGGTGAAGTTCTATACTCAAGGCACATGCCTTATAATTATCAATCTATTAATGTATCCTCATTACTGTAGTGTTATTTCCATTTTAAGTATGAAGAAACTAAGAGACAAAGATTTTAGTTCACTCATTAATATAGCATGTGGTATAGAGTAATGTCAAAAGAAAGGCATTCCAGAGAAGGTAAAATATGTGTTGAACATTGGAAAATATGCAGAAGTTAGGCTAGTCACAGGGACCGTGTGTGTGGAAGCCTTTCCAGGTGTTGAAGCTGCTTCTAGGCTTTTGCACAGAGCATAAAGGTGGTGGTAGCAAAAATGATACAATTCAGAGACAGAAGCATCGTTGGAGAGCAAATACTAAGGTGTAGAAACAGACGTAGCATGGAGAGACAGTCTGGATCTTTGTCATGAAGTATCTTGGCCATGCTTGCAAATATATACTCTTCCCTGCTCACCACTGAGGAAACATTAAAGAATTTTAAGCAAGAATATCTTCATTTCCAAAACAAATATTCTTTCTGGTTAAAACATCAAAAATAGTTTGGAAGGCAAAAATTCTGAAATTAAGGAATTCCATTATCAGGCTCGGCTCCATAATCAAGGTATTAATGAGGGCCTGATTCAGGGAAGGTGCAGAAAAAATGACAGATTTGGAATATATGCAGGAATTGAAATCAACCAAACTTAGTAATCATTTCACATGGCAGAGAGGAAGAAGCCAAGTATGATTGCCAAGAATCTTACTTATGTTACTAAGTAAAAGAGCAAATTGTATTGCAAAAGAACACCAAGGAAGGTACAGATTTAATGTAGGGGAAAACATGGTACATTCAGGTTTTAGACACATGAGTTTAATAAACTTCATTAGACCAATGTTTGCTTGTGGGGATGCCCTGTAGATGGGTTAGTATATAAAGTCTGGAGATGATGAGATAGTTCAGGCCTGGATATAAAGATATAAGAGTTATGTGCATATAGATAGTTGTTAATTCATCAGAGTAAATGTGATCAAAAGAGAAGGAAGAGTAAAGGTAGATCTATTGAACTTCAGTGAATGCCTCCATCTCATAACACAATCAAAGAGAAGAATAAAAGAAAAGAATCAAAGGCTAAAAGACATCCTGACAATAAGAATATAGGGGAATAAGTGAGTGAGAGAGAGAGAGAGGGAGCATTCATAGAATCCAGAGGAATAATGAACTTCAAAGAGAAAGTGGACAAATTTCCAAGAAAGATCAAACAAGGTAAGGAAAATTAAAAATGCTTTTGATTCATAAATAAGGATGCTATTGCCAACCTTTACCTAAGCAGTTTTGGTACACAAGCCAGAATAAAGAGCATTGAAAACATATACGATATTTAAAAGTGTAGACAATGAGTTTAGATTTGCCTTTCAAGAATTCGCAGGTGCTAGAACACTGAGCAGAGTCTAGCCACGTGGTTCTGACGGCTTATTCCTCCCCTACTCTTAGCAGCATAGCAGGGTCTGAGTGAGCTTAATAGAAAAACACAAGGTTTCTTATGTCCTCTGCTGAACTCCAGAGGCTTTTTTTTTTCTTACAATGCTAAGAATCTCTTATTCTTATATACCCAACCTGCAGTTTCTCGTGTCCAATTTCATATAACAATGTAAAGCTTAATGAGAGCAACTTCTCTCTCCCGAACTCCTTGACATGTGCTTGCTTGTGCTTTGCTGCTTCTTTGCTTGTAAATTGCTCTAATAAACCATACATTACATTTATATAGTATGGTGAGGCACTGGTAGTATATATGTCTACTTCCCTTTGCAAAATAGTGATGACCACAATTAAAGCATTCCACCTACTCCAGTGCTATGATATTTTGAAAAGAGCACAATTGACCTAGGCCATCATGGGAGGGAATATTTTTTCCTGGGAGCAGTAGCAGGTCACTTGGAGGGCCAGTGATTAGGTAGCTATGGCCCACTATGGCCTTAAATAGGCCAGCAACAGCAGACCAATGAGTCAAAATCCAAAGAGCACTGGATTTGCTGTGTTAAAGCTTCCAATAGTCAAAAAGAAGGAAGCCTGGCTCAACAATGCCTTAGAAAGACCTACCAATGCAAGTAGACACAGCTTTGTTTGCTGTGGTTATGGTTGCCTGTGGGCCAGCTAAAATTACAGAAGCAATACATGCTATGGACAGTGGCTGCTTTCATAAGGCAGGAGACTGAAGGCCACCTAAGAATAGTGCAGGAGCAAACCCATGCTAGAGGCCCTACAGACCATGTCTATGAAGCAGAAATGAAAGGGCAAGCCTTTCTAGAGGTATCTTTTCCTGTGGAGTAGAAAGACAAGCAAGTGGGTCAATGGGCCAATGTAAAATCTAGACTGGATTTATAAGAATTTCAAGGAAGGGATAAACTGAAATAAAAATTGAAAATAGGGTCAGGAATCCTGGTCTTCATCAGGGTAGATCCCAAATGCTCCTGAGTTTACTACTTATTTCAGAGCTTACATGGCTTTTATTCCTGTTTGGTTGGTTGGTTGCTTGATTGGTACATAGTTTGCTCTTACATTTTTGTCAGTCTATATAACTGATACAGGCGTTCAGAGCATGGAGGTGATTGAACATACTGGTTGGATGTTTCCTTTGTGATCTCAACTGGGCCTTTAAAAAGTCAGCCAAAAGCATGCCCAAGAGAAACCCTAAGATATAGCTTTTCTGGAGTTTCAACTGAATATGTTCACTGAGTTCTCTCCACTCTGCACATTTAAATCTCCAGTCTCTCAGATCACCGTTCAACTTCTAGAATCTTTGTTCAGCTCACAGTGCCCAGCAGTTGTTCTTACAAATTTGAAATGTACATGACAGTTTAGAGTTCACTCAAAGATTGGAGAATACCCCAATGTTAGTTTCTGAACTGTTCTCTGTGGTAACATGCCCTGAAAATTATAGATGCCAAACTGATTTATGTTATTTCCTCATCCAGAGGGACTACAAACCTCTACGTAGGCTCCACTCTTTAAACTAGAGTTTGAAAAGTAGCTCTAGGCAGAAGGCAGGGTGAAGGTGAAGCTTACTTTTTAAGTGCCCTTTCTCTTAAGAATCACAGCCATGTGTTGGAATGTCGTCCAATGTCTAAAACAGTTGCTTTATATAATTTGTCTGATTTCATGGTTTTTATGGAAGAGGGTAAACCTATTTGGTCATTTTCAAAATCGCACATTCTAAAAATTTTAACAGCTACTATTCAATTGCCTGCCCCAAAAGCACACTAAAGATTTATATAATCCACGTGAAAATAGTTTTTAAAATGCAAGAGAAAAATATAAAGAGTTTTTACATAAAGAAAAGTGTAACCCAACAGTTATTTTGTTTCAATATTATTTATTTTTTTAAATATTACTAATATTTAATACTATTGAGTTTTTAACTTGAACATTTATTTTGCACTTGCAAAATACTACAGGATGGAAAGGTAGAGAAAAGTGTATATTGAAAGCGTGTGTCTTCTGAAAGATGCAGATGGACTATTTGAAAAGAATAGGTCCACACAAGTAATACAAAGAATTGATAAGAGAGGAAATTATATGAAGTAATATGTGGTGGCTGATGAAGGAAGACATGAGATTTAAGCTCCAAACTAGAATATAATGTTTATATGTAATGGAGTTACTTTTCCATCTTGTTTCATTGCTATAACGTCCTCTTTAATGTAGGGATAGAAGAACAAACTGGAACAGACTATATTTGAGTTCTCTCTGTGTTACTCCGAGGAATGGAGAGCAAGAAAAAAATTACACAAGCATTTCTCAAAGTCTGTTCCACAAAATGCACAGTACTATTTCTGGAAAATTTCCTAGATATTCACAAAAAACTTAAACTTGAAAACAATGAGAAATCCTATCATAAAAAGACCTGACTGATTTAGTTTAATGTAGCCTTTTGCAAAGTTGTTCAATCACACAGAAATAAATTACCCATTATCTATTAATATGTTCTATATTGTTTTATGGTTATTATGACTTGATATAATATGACTAATCTTTGGAAAACAAATTGAGAAATCCTGAGTTATTTTATTTAGAGGTGCATAAAGGAACTTTTTAGAGAGAAAAGGAGTCTGTAGATAACATGATACCGTTTTTTCCTGAGTAAAAGTGATCAGTGGACCTACTGAAAGATCCTACATAAAGTGGTCTTTAAGACTAGAAAAATTATAAAGCCATTGACCCTGTAACCATACATCTCAAGAGGAGACACATGAGAACTATATGCAGGCAGATGGAAACACTGGTCACAGAGTAACTGAGAAGTCAGTGTATATCAAAGAAACCTAAATCAGGGCATACTATTCCAGGGTTTAAAATACAAAGGTCAACAGACAAAAAGACAAATTGCAGTATTCCAGGTGAGACAGAGCAGCATGCCTATTATTCAGCAATGTTACAGAAGGTGCGTCTGTGCTAGTGGAAAAGTTAGAAACAGGATGGTGAAAAGAGCAATGCAATAGCAACATCATCCACCCAGTTAGGCCCTTTATTAAGAAAAAATAAAATATAATAGAGACTTAAGAAAAAGATCATGATGGAATCCAACAATCTGCTCAAAAAGGGTTTCATAGCGTATATTACAACCATCAAATACATTTGTACCAGCAGAAGAGGATAGCCCTCCTTAAGAATACCAGAAGGGATGTGAGACTAAAAATAGGAAAAAAAAAGTTTCCTTTTAAAAACCTATGAACCAAACAGTTAATCTACTAGTCATAAAAAAAAAACTGGTGATTAAATGAGTCAGTATTGATTATTTATAGGTGTAAATTATTTGCAAACCTCTGTTGTTTACCTAACTAACTCATAGATCATTCTCTCTCATTCATTCATTTGTTATTATTTATTGACCAATAGTATATAATTTTGAAGTAATTCTCACTTGGATTGATGTTTAAATGGACGTTTGAACTTGGGTGAAGTCAATATCATGATCCTAGTGCCTGGGTATAAACTAACTTTGTGTCTAAGAGTAACAGTTTAGCAGATAGCCAACGTGTACATACTTTCTTACCTGCTAGGTGTTTGTGTTTCATAATATACCATCAAACAAACAGACGATGACGTTGATCCATCTTCAATAAAGGATGGGTTTAAAGGCATTTGAAAGCTGTTTTCCTCGTGCTGAGTTTTGGTTTATAAGTGTGGAATATGGTAGATATAATGTAGCTATATTATTTAAAAACCAGACTCAGGTCATAATTATTAGCACAATGCTTTAAAACAACCATGAACTAACATGAGAATTGTCTTTGCATAAAGAAAACCTGTACTTTCTAGGAATCATATTGATTTTTTCTTTTTCTTTGACTTTTTTTCAGTTAACACTTGTTATGAAATAGAGAAGGAAATGTTATGCTTGCAGTTTTTAAAATTCCAATCTGGCTAAATGTATCTAAAATATTCATAAAATTAAGCTTTTTTGTGATAAAAAAACATGGTTTCCTAAATTGTTCATAAGAGTGACTATAAGCCTATGGAGATATTTTGAGCATGAGGTGTAGCAGAATTTTAAATAACTTCCTCTCACTCCTCATCAGTATCTATACGATTTCTAATCAATTCTGTACACATCAGCTGTGATGAAAATGAATCCAGGTGTGATGAACACAACGTTCTTGTTATTCTGAAGGACGTTTATTTTTATTTATGCCATTGTGTTTAGGCTCCTCAAGCACTATTTAGAACAAACAGGCATGCAAAGCTTCCAAGTTAAACCTTATGTTAGCTGTATTTTTTGAATGGAGGCAGGATCTATTCTTGGAGAAAGGTTTCCAACTGGTATAGTGTGGGTGAGGGTAGAATACTAATTCTGAAATTGGTCTTAGTCTGCTGTGAGGTAAGGGGGTATTTTGTGGATAGTGGTTCCATCTTAAATTTTAAAACTCTCTAGAAAAATTTTATAAAGAAAATACATATTTCCCAATGTCAACTTATGTTAAAAGAAAATCCTTTCAATCCAGATGTCTGTCCATAGATAGAGTTTTAATAGCAAGAAGAACTTTCCATAATTATATTTAATCATGCAAACCCCCTTGGAATACAGATTCCGTTTCTTTATTTTTTTCTTTTTCTCCTGAGAATATGGACACTTGGGAAAGAAGATATTTTCACTTATCGAGCTAACAGTAAATCTGAAAACCTTAACATAATATAAGTATTTATATCAAGCATATTTGCTAACTAAACAAGTGATTCCTGTTTATTTCTACATGATAATAATTTGAAGCTCAGTCCCTCCACAAGTGTAATGCTTCATATTTGCTGCTGTGCAAATAGGAAAACTAAATAAGAGTCAACTAGAAACACAAAGCTTAATGTTAGGAACCCACACCTGATCACAACCAGGAAACAGTTATATTTAGCTGATACTTATTAAAGCTGTATATTTGAGTCTATTAAGATGCATTTCATTACCTCTGCCAAATGCAAATAGGCTTTCAACATTTTCAGAGCAGCAGGATTTATTGTACAGTTCAAAGAATGATTGTATCTGCCTCTGGGCTTGGTGTAGTATAATTTCTAACATATACACAAACAGAATTTGTTCTCAGAGTAACACTGTGACAATTTCAGAGCTGTAAGTCAGGTGCTTGATGAGCTCCTGGAAATATTTGTTTAGTATTCCGAATAATACATACAATTTACAGTGTTATCCTGAGATAACAAGGAAATGTTATTTCAAATAACAGCTTACTTAGTAAACATGGTTTCCAGTGGAGATACTACCCACCTATCATGACACACCATACATTCATTTTAGGTAAGCCCATATCTATAACTCATGTCCCAAGAAAATTATGAATATTGGAGTGAATTGGCTGACATTCTGCCAAATAAGATTTCACTAACAGCATCAAAAAGACAAATGGATTAATGCAAATTAATTGTTTTGAAAATGCTTTATTGCACTGATAAAATTACATTTTACTTGAAGTGAAACAGGGAAAATATAACTCTTAAGGCCCACCAGCAAAGTAGAATCAAAATAGTTTGAAATAATTTTAACGTAAAGTATTAAAAATATGTCTACTTTCATCAAAGTTTAGGTTATAAAAAGACGTTACTTCCACATATCAATTTTCACTTGAATTTTTCAAGTTTTATCTTTTCAAAATTTATACTTTCCCACAAAGAATTAGGTACACCTAAATGTCCTGGTGTACTTTATTTCAACAGGTAACTTTGAAATTTAGGTAGTTAGATTATTGGTTCTTCTATTATTTAAAACATGTGTTAATTATCAAATCTGAATTTGCTTTTTTTCTGCTCATCTGAGATTGTTATGAAGTTATAAGGTTTCAAAGTTTAATTCCAATTATTTATCTATTTGCTTCTAAGGAATCTGTTACCAAGATGATTAAACATGCAAACATTAATATTAATATTAGTCCACAAAAATATAGATAGAAAAATAGATAGGATAGATATGTGCATGTATTATGTATAAAAATTATTACATAATATATACTGTGCATTGTACTAACAATAATTACAATAAATACAGATATTCTTTTATATATACATATACTATAGTCAATGTTTGGTGGAGTCTTGTAGATGTGAGAAGTGAGACATAATTCCTTAAATTACTAGGTTTTTATTTTCTCATCATTGTTTTAGTAAATCATTTTTTTTCCTCTAACAAGTCTTGTAATGTGAGAATGGTAGAGAGGTTTTAATATAATAAAATTAATCTAAATACCTGAAGGGAAAACAGGTTGAAAATTTCCAGAAAACATATTCTGTTAATTAAGGCACAATTCCAAATCAATGTTTTTAATTATGTCATTGTTTATATTATTAAATATATTAAAAATATATGACCACCTTCAATTCCCCTAAAGATTAAAGCTTTAGTTCATTTTAAGCTTTGGACCTATATCAAATTTATTTATTTTGCAAGAGAATCAAAATGCATACCAGGTTTTGTTCTTTATTTACTGTTTTGGAATGTGTCATCATTAAATAAGTATATTTCAAAGAAATGTAGGAAATGAACAAGGGAGATGAGTTATAATTAATTAAAAATATGAAAAATATAAAGCATCAATAAGAGATATTTGCACAGTGCAATGTGCAAATATACACACACACTCTCTACCAAATGGCATCAGTGTTCTTTCTCTGACCTCTAGGTAAAAACCTCACCAACATTAAGGAAGAAAATCATGTTCACTTCATGGTGCTCCTAGCAAAGGCACAAAAGTGAATTAGATGATCGACAGCTGCCTCCCAGTGGCAAATCTCATATTCCTAAAAAGCCCCCTTCTCTTGATCCCCACTGTCCTGACCCCCATTCACTTGGTTATCCCCATATCTGCCACCACATGCACAAATTTCTCATCACCACCACCCATGGTATTCAGTGTAGAGGTTAAAAAGTATTTTCCATAAGAGAACATCTCTTGGATATCAATACCTGTCTGCTCTGCACATATCTCTTCTTTATAGAATGATAGGCAGGCAAGATTATGGAAGTTTCAAGTCTTTTTATTTTCCCCAGTATTGCTTCAGGTTTTCAACATTCTGGAAGCAACAGGATAGAAGAGCTAAATCCTTGCCTCCACATGCACCAATCTCCAAATGGATCACAAACAAAAGTTTTCTCTTAAAATTGGCATTAGTTACCCGAAAATTATTTCAAATATTTTAAAATGACTGTTGTAGCCCTTGAGTCTCATCACGGACAAAGTGAAATGTGTTATTCATGTAGCTGCTGTGTATCAGGTGTTCTGCACATTCTGGGTATATAGCAGAGAACATGCAAGAATATCCCTGCTTTTACCCAGCTACATTCTCATGGGAGTAGAGGACAGACAAATTATAAGAAAACAAATAAACAAGATAGTTTTAGCTTCCCTAGACTAGAGTACCTGATGTAAGGTTACTATATTCATCCAGTTCATTGAATTTTACTAAGAGTCTATAAAGTACTATTCCAGGACATGGGAATAAACACAAAAACCTAAGTCCTCATGCATTTACATTCTAATGGAAGGTGATAGACAGTAAGCTAAATAAGCAGGTAAAACATCTACTATGTTAGATGCTAATAAGTACTGTGGAGAGAAAATAACCAAGGAGAGTGCATAGGGAATGCCAGAAAAATGGAGGTTGGGGAGGGGGGTGTTAGTCAAGGAATTACTTTCCGTGAATGTAAACGTGTCTGTTGAGCAAACTTCTGATCAAGGTGAGAGAGCAGGGCCTGGGAATCACCTGGGGGCAAAGCATTACTGATACCTTGCTTGTTCCAGGAGTACTAAGAAAGCAAGCATGGCTAGACTGAGCAATCAAGGAGAATCATAGTAGGCAAAGAGATGAGAGAGATAAGAACATGGGAGTGGGGAGTAAACTGATGGTAGAGGACCTTGTAGACTTTATAGAACCTTGCAGTATCTTGGAGAACTTTCTAGACCATTCTAAGTACTTTTAATCTGAGTGAAGTGGGAAGCCATTGGGGCATTCTGAGCAGATTTCATGTGATTTGACATGTTTTGACAGGGGAGAGGACAAGAAGACCAATTGGGATGCTGTGGAAATTAGCTGGATGAGAGATGAGCATGAGACATTATTATCATTCCATCAAGACTATGGCCGTGGAGGTGGTGAAGAATGGCTGGATTTTGAAGGGACAATCTACAAGATTTATTGACAATTAGATTTGGTGTGTGAGACAAAGAGAAGAATTAAAGATCATCCCAAGCTTTTTGACCTGAGCCACGGGAAGAATAGAGTTGCCATTAACTAAGATGAAGAATCAGGGGAGGCACCGGTTTTGGAGAAACGATCAAGAGTTTGGTTGAGTATCTAGGATGTCTGAGTATAGAGGTGAATACAGGAATTTGGAGCTCAGGGGAGAGCTTTAGGTTGGAGATGTACATTGGAATTCATGATATTTAAAATTGTAAGACTAAATGAGAAAAGTATCATAGTTGTATTGAACTATACCTCAGGGAATTGCTAATGAGAATATTCTCAGACACTTACAATGGCCCTAACACAAAGTTAAGCCTTTAATAAATGTTAGCTGATATTGTTATTTAGGATTCTGCTCTATATGCAACTACTTTTTATTCATGATTACCCTAGAGTTAGTAACTACTAGAAACCATAGTGTCAAGTCAGATCAAAATATGTTGCTACCCTTGTAATTGAGGTTATATGTTACAGATTATACAAGGTTCAGAATACAGGTAGAAATAAAAAGCAACAGTCCTAGGATGAAGACACTGCACATAGACAATGATTTCATGGACATTTAGCCACTAAGCATCCCATTCTGATAAGAAATATGTAAATGTGCACATCAGATCACCCTCCACCAAAATAGGTTTATATTGCCCTGTTGTGGGGTAATTCAGAATCAAAACTCAGAAGCAGCTTGATTGGCATGTGACAGTCATGAAAAAATAAACTTGGCCGTGTTCTAAAAGAAAGTTGTATATAAAGACTAGCAGAAAATATAAAAAAAAAATGTTTTTTATATGTTGGGATTGTGCTCTGTGAACATTTGTTTGTCTATGTTTCTCATTTGAGGAATTCTTCTACTTAATCAGCAGGGACAAGATAGACGTAAGCATTTTCCAGTTATTTCAAAATATGACTTTTCTTTATATTGCTTTGAATGATAACCTTATTGAGCTATAATTAAAAATAAAGGGAATAAAAGAGTGTTCCCACAATCACATTACAGTGATTTTAAAGAATAGCTTTTATGAGTAGCAAGAGATTAAGAGTGATTTAAGTCCCATTCTCAAAGAAAGCCTGATAGGATCTGTGATAACATTTACTGGTCTTTTCACATTTTGCTTTTATGTTTCAATCAAACTTGGCAAAGCAGATTATTGGCACTCAAAAACACATTTTTAAATCAATATCAGTTGTGTTTTTCTTGTAATTTTCTCATTTGAATCACTGTTGAATTGTACAGCAAAATGAAAATTAGTATTTTCTTGGTCAATCATTATGTTTCTATACAAGTTCCAAGATGCAAAGCATAAACACTGAAGTGAGCAGGAATAAACGTTCAAGGGCCATTGCTCTATCAGCATATTTGCATTTGAACTTCCATTAGCAAACATTGGAGTATCACACATTATGAAGTATGTTACACAGACATCACCTATACTTTAACAGATATGGAAAAGGTGCATCTATGATGTCACCTAGTGCTTAATAAGACAATAGCAAGATGACACCCTATGGATTTGGGGGCAGCAAACTCAGATATTATTTCTTGAGTTTACAGTACCTGACTAGAAAAATTGTAGAAGTAATTGGATAAGTAGATGTAGTGATTTCTGGTTCTCCAGAGAGGGGGGTCATAATTCAAACATAAAGTTATCTCCAGAAATGAGTTAGAGAAAAACTGAGAATCAGCTGATTAGACTTAAGTAGGTTTTTTGTTCTTGTTGTTTTTCATAAAAGCCAATCCAAGTCTTGTCCAAAGAGAAATGTGATATAAATACTAACAGAATGTATCATGCAAGTTACTTCCAAATTTGGTCTATATGTGAGTTGATATCATTGATAAGAATATCATTTTCACTTTCAACAGGTAAAGACTTATTATTTCCCTAAGAAATGAGGAAGTAAAGCCAAATCCTAATATAGGAAAATCATGTACAGACATGTGTTCTAGGGGTTTTGAAAACCAGCTTGTAAAGTAGTTTATAGATGATTCAAAAATCCAATTATTCCCAGGAACAGAAATGATTGAAATACTTTGCCATAAGAGATAAGAAGGTACTTAATCAATGTTAAACATAAACTTAATTGATAGTCACAATTTTTAACCTCAAGACTTAACTATTGGTTAGGGATTTATATTGAGTACATTCTAATAGCACTTGACTCTGTAAATTTTGACTGAAAGTTATGCTTTCCTAACATAAGTATGTGACCCAGATACGTAGCTTACAACTTGCACGGCACAATCCTAAGAAATGACAGATACATCATGCAATTTTATTTTTTCTTTTTAAATATAAAAGATTAGCTGTTGTTGGAAAGTTATACTTACTGGAGAAAGGACAGAAAATTTAAAAAAGAAAAGAAAGTTCACATATTCTTACAATGCCAAAAGAAGGAAGATGCACATATTCTAATCAATTTGCATGAACTTCTCTCTTCACCCCACTGATGAATAGTTATGCAGCTGACAAGCAGGCTTAAAATCTGTCAACAGTTTTAACATGATTAGTTAAGGAGAACTGCTGCTAGTTCTTCTTACGCTGATCTGAAGCATTAATATATTTAGCTTGGGCAAGCTTGTCAAACAGGTCATCTGCCTTAGGCATGAACCCAGAATATAGCATTTTTTCATAATTCTGATAATTCTTTACTGGATTCCAACTGTCAAGCAACTTTAATGCTATTTTTCTTAGGTGTCAGTGTAATTGCCCCTGACTGAGAAGTGACTTAGTTTCTTGGTCCTCCATATCGCTGTAGCTTCTTGCCCAAGGGACTTATCGCAGGCTTCACTCATGTCATGTTCCATTAGCTATGGTTAACCAGGAGTAGACTTAAATAGTCTGAATTTTTGTATAAAATGGAAAAGTAAAAGAATTGAATTTTCAATTATTCCCAAATGTTTTTCAGATGGGTAGGCATGTGTACAGGCTCTTGTGCATGTGCACGTGAATGGGCACCTGTTTCTTCCCTCAATCTTTACTGCTAAAAATAGACATAAGACAGCGACAGGCACTTCAATATTATCATGAGCCTTTGATGGCCAGTAGGCCAGCAATAAGATTTAATCTGATTTTTTGATATTTAGTAAAACCTAACATATACTACTATAAGCATGAATCAAAAATTAACATTAAGACAATAATCTGGAAACCTTTCAATATTACATTTATAAAGATCTTCACTATGGCATTTTATAATAGTAATGAATTGAAAATGATTATTAAGCACCTGTTAAATATTTAAAATATGAGTATAGATCTAAACTCATTTAAATAAAAAATTTTCATGATATATTGTTGAATGAAAAAGCAGATTACAAAAGCACGTATATGATTGTGTCTGGAGGGGGAGTAGTAACTATTCATAGGTTAAATGTATAAACAGAAAATTATCTCAAAGGGTATATTTCAAAATGTTGGTTATTGTTATTCCTTGATAAAAGCATTTCAGGTAAGGTTTATTTCTTATTTATTACTTTTTATATTGACAAAATTGTGGTATATCCATACAATAAAATACTACTCAGCAGTAAAATAGGAACTAGTAATACATGCAACAACATGAATGAATCTCAAAATAATTATGCTGATCATTATGCTAGTCAGCCTGATTTGCCAATTTACAGATCAGCAACCAAAGGTATACCTAAAAGGTGAGTTGTCTAGGAATTTTAGTGAAGCTGAAAAATAGTCAGTTTCCATCTCTAGAAATAAGCCGTGTAATTGCATGTTTTTTCTCATAATGAGAATATAAACTTATGTACTGCTGAGCTCGACTAGGATAACTGGAACAAAATTGGCGTGTCCTTTATAGTTAATGCAATTACTGCTATTACCTAAAGACTTCCTAAGTCTCTTCAAAATTATGTATGCTATGGTTCAATAAAGCAGTATACTGGCAGGGAAAAAAATGACAAGTAGAATTCATGAATTAACATTCTGTTTATTATTCTACTGTTAAAACAATAATTTATTAATTTTCTGTATGACCATGTGCTATAATTACTGATATAAGTACATTTGAGTGTTGATTTAGCTTTGGTTCTTTCTATTTAATACAACATGCATGAAATTAAAACACTACTATAATGTTAATTTCCTGGTTTTGATAATTGTACTATGGTATGAAGTTGTTAATATTAGGGGAAAGAATATTAATTCTACACTATTTTGTAACTTTTCTGTGAGCCTAAAATTATGTCAAAACAAGAAGTTTTAAAAAAAATTATGCTGAATGAAAGAAGTCATTATGCTATATAATTCTATTTATATGAAACTTACAAAGAAGTAAAATCTACAGAAACAGAGAGCAAATAAATAGTTGTCTGGGGGTAGATGAGAGCAGAAATTTACTGTAAAGAGGCATAAGAGAACTTCTTAGAGGTGATAAAAATGTTCAAAAAATGGATTGTCATGATATTGTATAACTATATATGTTACTAAAGCTTATTAAACCATATACTTAGAATGAGTGTATTTTATGGAATATGTATTATATTCAACAAAGATTAAGAAATGTGTGTAGATATATGCACACACCTATGCAAAGGTATATACACAAGGAATTCCAGAATTGATCATAAGAGAGGAAGAAAAAGAAAAAACAAAACCTTGAAGATACCAAATTATCCAAAATCAATACATTGAATAAGTTATGGTTCGGTCATTCAATTCAACAATGTACAGCTGTTAAAAAAGAGAAAGAAGACATATATATATATGCGCTGATATGAAAATATTTCCAAGATGCATAAGTAGCAATACAGAACACAAAACAGTATGTATAATAAGGTATACTTTTTTCTTTTTTTTTATTTTAGAATATTATGGGGATCCAAACAATTTGGTTACATATATTGCCTATGCACTACCCAAGTCAGAGCTACAATCGTGAACATCCCCCAGACAGTGTGCCCCACACCAATTAGGCGTGAGTTTTCCCATCCCCTCCACCCCCCTCCCACCTGCCCGACCCCTGATGAATATTATCTCCGTGTGTGGACATGAGTATTGATCAGTTAGTACCAATTTGATGGTGAGTACCAGTGGTGCTTGTTTTTCCATTCTTGTGATACTTCGCTTTGAAGAATGGGCTCTAGCTCCATCCAGGATAATACCAGAGGTATTAATTCACCATTATTTTTTATGGCTGAGTAGTACTCCATGGTATGTATAGACCACATTTTATTAATCCACTCATGTATTGATGGGCACCTGGGTTGTTTCCACATCTTTGCAATTGTGAATTGTGCTGCTATAAACATTCGTGAGCAGATGTCTTTATTATAAAATGTCTTTTTTTCCTTTGGGTAAATACCCAGTAGTTGGGATTGCTGGATCAAATGGTAGTTCTACTTTTAATTCTTTGGGGTATCTCCATATTACTTTCAATAGATATTGTACTAATCTGCAGTCCTACCAGCAATGTATGAGTGTTCCTATCTCTCTGCAGCCCTGCCAACATTTGTTGTTTTGGGACTTTTTAATATAAGTCAATCTCACTGGAGTTAAGTGATATCTCATTGTGGTTTTGATTTGTATTTCCCTGATGATTACAGAAGTTGAGCAATTTTTTATATGTTTGTTGGCCATTATTCTGTCTTCTTTTGAAAAGTTTCTGTTCATGTACTTTGCCCACTTTTTAATGGGGTTGTTTGATTTTTTCTTGTTGATTTTCCTAAGTTCTGTATAGATTCTGGTTATCCGCTCTTTATCAGATGTATAGCATGCAAATATTTTCTCCCATTCTGTAGGTTGTCTGTTCATTCTAGTGATAGTTTCCTTGGCTATGCAGAAGCTTTTTAATTTGATCAGGTCCCATTTATTTGTTTTTGTTGCTGTTGTGATTGCTTTTGGGATCTTCTTCATAAACTCTCTGCCTAGGCCAATGTCTATAAGAGTTTTTCCAATGTTTTCTTCTAGAATTCTTATGGTTTCATGTCTTAGGTTTAAGTCTGTTATCCATCGTGAGTTGATTTTTGTAAGAGGTGAGAGGTGTGGATCTAGTTTCAGTCTTCTACATGTGGCTATCCAATTTTCCCAGCACCATTTATTGAATAGGGAATCTTTTCCCCAGTACGTTTTTGTCTACTTTGTCAAAGATCAGATGACAGTATGAGGATGGTTTAAATCTGGGTTCTCAGTCCTGCTCCATTGGTCTATGTCTCTGTTCTTGTGCCAGTACCATGCTGTTGTTGTTACTACAGCCTTGTAGTATAGTTTGAAGTCTGGTAGATTGATGCCTCCCGATTTTGCTTAAGATTGCTTTGGCTAGATGGGGTCTTCTCTGGTTCCACAAGACACATAGAATTATTTTTTCTAGATCTGCCGAAAATGATGTTGGTATTTAGATAGAGACTGCATTGATTCTGTAAATCACTTTAGGTAGTATAGACATTTAACAATGTTGATTCTACCAATCCAAGAGCATGGTAGGGTTTTCCATCTGTTTACGTCCTCTGCAAATTCTTTTCTCAGTGTTTCATAGTTCTCCCTATATAGGTCTCTCACCTCCTTAGTTAAATATGTTCCTAAATATTTAATTTTCTTTGGTGCTATTGTGAAAGGTATTGCGTCTTTGATTTATTTCTCAGATTGACTGTTATTGGTGTATATGAAGGCTACAAATTTGTGTGCATTGATTTTGTATCCTGAGACTTTGCTGAATTCATTTATCAATTCCAGTAGACTCTTGGTTGAATCTTTGGGGTTTTCTAGATATAATATCATATTGTCAGTAAAGAGTGAAAGTTTGACCTCTTTTGCCCTCATTTGGACACCCCTGATTCTTCTCTCTTGTCTGATTGCTCTGGCAAGAACTTCCAGCACTATGTTGAATGGAAGTGGAGATAGTGGGCAACCTTGTCTGGTTCCAGTTGTAAGGAAGAATGCTTTCAATTTTTCCCCATTCAGTATGATATTGGCTGTGGGCTTATTGTATATGGCCTTAATAATTTTGAGGTATGAGACATCTATGCCTATATTGTTAAGAGTTCTTATCATAAAAGGGTGCTGAATTTTGTCAAAAGCTTTTTCTGCATCTATTGAGAGGATCATATAGTCTTTGTTCTTGCTTTTATTTATATGGTGAATTACATTTATAGATTTGAGTATGTTGAACCATCCCTGCATCTTGGGGATGAAGCCCACCTAATCATGATTTATTATTTTTTTGATGGTAAGGTACACTTTTTTGAAAAGGAGGAAATACTATAACTTGTACTATATACTATTTATATACTGTGACTTCCATGAGCATAAAAATATCTGAAAAGCACACAAAAATTAGCAGTAGGACTAAAGGAGTGGAAAAGAGAAAATAGAATTGGTTTTAATTTTAAACTCTTCTATTTAATTTTAGTCTCATATATTTGTGAAGCTGATCAATATCTCCAAGAATTTACTGTTTCCTTCTTCCTCTGTCTGCCCAGTTCTAATAAGGCTCATAGCAGCCCAGCCAGGGACTACATTTCTCAGCCTGTCTTGCAACTAAGTAGGGCTATGCAACTAAATTCTTACAAAGAAAAGTGAGCAGAAAATAGGATATGCAATTTCCTAGGCATTTCCTCATAATAAAATTGCTTGCCTTGTACTTCCTCATCTTTTTCTTTTCTGACAGGCCCTGGGATGGATTTTAGCCAGCTTTGGCCATGCAGATGAGGATAGCACCTAGGCAATAGAGCATTGTGGAGCTGAGCTATCAGCTCCTTTTTATCTCCTTCCTTGGAACTGTCATCTGAGAGATAAATAAATACCTGGTTTTCTGAGTTCTTGCATTTTGACATCTTTCTATAGCAGTTTGACCTACACCCTAACAAAAACATCTTATATTCTATTTTAAATATTGTTTAGAATTTTTAAAATTCAAGATCAAGGAAACAGTATATTTTAAAATAAGATAATCAGAGTGTGGATTGCATTACTTATTCACTCATTGTGCATATTTCAACAGTATTTAGAACTTCCATTGTATAACAACATAGTAACATATCAGTTGATATTTCTCACTCCTATTCTGTAACTTCCAAATGTTTCCCTATCATACTTGTATAAAAAAATTGACCCATTGTAATGACCAAAGGAAAAAGCTAGTTCTTTTCATCATGTTTCAGAAGTTTTCTTTATATTCACTTTTCTTCATTTGCCTACACCACCCTCTCACAGGACTATATTTCATTTTGACAGCTATGATATTGTCACTTGTTTACTTCTCATCAGATAACAGACTTTGGTATCTGATTAGCTTTACTTTATTCTTGAAAGAAAAATGTCACCCTCAGGCTAACATACCTTACTGATAGCTCTCAGTACAATAACCTTTAGCACCTTCCCAAAACTACTCTAACAACTTTCACAAAGCATCATTGCAAACAAGGCTAGCTGGATTCAAAAACTGACATTCATAATTTAAAAAAGATTCTTAATAATCATGGTCTACAAATCTATAAAATTCTTAATTTGCAGGAAACTTACAAGATTTACCAATCGTTTTCATGAACAGGTAACGCACAAGTTCTCATAGCTGGTGTCACTATCAAAATGATTACTGTGATACAATTTATTTCCATCCAATTCTTCTATAAGAGGAAATATTTTCTAACTTGAAACTTATTTTTTACAATGATGTCAGAGTTTTCAAATCAGTATTTATTAATAGAAACAGAGAATTGACTGTTTCTAAAACTCAATATTCTGTAACCACATGGAACATTACTAATAATGGTATTCAGGACATGCTACCCTAAAATATGGTACCTTGGTATTTAAGGAAACAGCAGAAGCAGGAAGGTTACTCTCACCTTTTCCCACCCTTCTCCCTTGTAGCACACCATAAAAGAATTTTCTGATCATCCTTTGAAGAAAATCTTCATTCCAGAGGTAACTTCCCTATACCCAGAGGAAAGAGGTTTTCAGACACACAAAGAAGCCAAGAAGAATCTGAAAAAAACAGCCTCTGCTAAGTTCTCCCCTCCTCTTTATTACCATTAGGTCATATTCCCTTTTGCCCAGTCGTATCTCTGCATAATTGTCTAATCTTCATTAAACCTAAGCATAAAAATATACTATTTTCCATGTTCCTTTAGGTTTTTATTTCTGAAGTCTCCTGTGTCATAATAAACTTATAATTAAATAAATGTGTACACTTTTCTCTTGTTAATCTGTCATTCGGTATAGGGGCCTTAGCCATGAACCTTGCAATGGGTGAGAAATTTTTTCTTCCCTACACTATGATTAATCCTACATTTAAAATGTATTTATTCAGTATCTTATATCTAAAAGTAATTTTTCTCCTGAGAGTATTTACATGAGCCATTGATACCCTTATTTTGTCATCATCAATTTTACCATAAACTTACATAATAGTGAAAATTGTTTCTGTTTATTTAAAAAAAAGATGCAATAAAATCTTATCCTGAAGGGCTGGTATAGGGTTGAGTTTCTTCATGCTAGAATTAACCCACCTAGTCTCCACAATTATTTTGGCTCTGAGGTGTTGAGCTTATTATTATATAAATTTATTGGTGTTGAGCTAATTCTGGAACTCTCATAAATAATTAATATTTATCTCTTGGTCAAAAGGGCTCCCCCAGAGAAAGGCAAATTCTAGTATGTGTTATGTAATGGAGAAAAATAGATGAAGACTACTGTACAACCCTAGGTTTGAGATGATACCCAGAATTGGGCTGTGGCCAAGGGAGATGGAAGGGAAGGGTGAGATGTGAGAGATGATGAGAAATAGAATCCATGATGATGAATAACTTACTGGATTTGAGTAGTGAGAATAAGAAGAGGTCAAGGAAGGCTATAAGGCCTTAAGTTTTGCCAACTTAGATGATGGGGGAAATGTAAAATAGACATTTGATGAATGCAAGTAAAAGCCATGTCTACCTAAGTTCAATGTAAAGTGGACAAGCACAGCAGGACTGTTGCAGGAGTTCACTAAATTTGAGAATATTGTCAATTATAGACATTCAAACTCTAATGTTTGTTTTACTTGGAATACAGAGAGAATTATCATTCTTGTAGAAGGCATCTCACAGGCTCTTACTTTCAGGCACACCTTTCTGTTAAAATTAATTGTTGCAGAGAAAGGGGGAACAAAAAAATAGGCATTCAATATCAGTTTTAAAAATCTATTTCAAACAAAGGATTTAAGAAACTGAACAATTCAACAAATGTTTACTTGAAGATATAGTGCTAGAGTTTGGGCTGGAGTTTCCTTCAAGGGAAAATTATAATTATCCAAGAACTCTAAGACAGTAGGGATTAAGTCAATTATTGTAAGAAAAGTAACAACACTGAACCATTGCTTTCAAATAAGATTATAACATTTTTACTTAGAGATATATAGAAAAATATACTCAGAGCAAATAACATTTATGAGGAAATTTATGCTCCACTGCTTACCCAACATAGGTCCACTGCCTTAATCAGTTGAAATGTTTGTCACTGGCTTGTGAAGACATAAGTACAGAGATTCAGAGGGTTTAGAAACTTTTATAACAATTTTAAAATATATTGTGTTTTGAATACAATAAAAAATTGGTGATTGTATTTTATAAGCCTTTTCATATTTATTTCATATTTGTAGCTTTTTTTTTTTTTTGCTATGTTGGACTATGACTAAATAGGAACTTTCAAAAAAAAAAACTGGTTCTTCACCACAGTGAGTTTTAGAAGCACCATGTTAGAGGGTGAATTACATGTCTACATAAACATGGAGGACATTCCAAGGTTTTTGCAAAGCTAAGAATTGAACATGTTCTAGGAACAGGAAGTAGTCTAACTTCATTGAAGTGCAGTATGTATAACAGTTTAAAGATAGACAATTGTAAATTAACTTTAGGTTATAACTTAGGAAGTCTTGAATGCTACAGTTTAATTAGTAAAGGGCGCCAGAGAAATTTCCTGATCTTTAGGCAAGAAAAGGTTATCATTGAAAATGAGACCGTGATGTAGATAGATAACTAGCTAGTTCTGGTCGTAAATTTTTTGTAGATACACAAATCTAATTAATGATCTTTCTTTTGTTCCTCTCTCACTTTCTCATCACTTATCAATACAAAGCCAGAAGGAATAATCAATGCCAAACAGTATGTTATATTCTGGTATATTTCCTTATATAGCCAATGATTTGATGAAAGATATTACTTCAAACCCAAGTTTCACCAAACATCTCAGAGAGTGAGGTTTTGAGTGGTCACCCATCAGGTATTGAATGGAAGTTCAAGTCATCTCATTACTTCATATCAGAGGAACATGAGCTCCCATTCCTCTTCTTCCTTATTCCTAAAGAACAATTTATTAATTTAAAAAAAAAAAAGAAAAGAAAAGGCTTATAATCATTTTGTCCTGGAGGGATTCATTCTGGTTTATTAAGATGCATTATATCTCATTGGTGAAAAAATTACTACCAAGAGGGAAGAAGAGAAGACTTTGGAAAGCCAGATTCCCAAACATTCATGACTTAAAAAGTGAAGTCCTTAGCATAAATCTAATTTAAGTGAATACTCTAGTATAATATAAACTTCAAAAATATGCTCTGGGTTGAATTAGTTGAACTCAAGTCTTTGCTTAGCTCTTAGTTAAAAATAGCTGTTGGAGGATATGAAGGCTACCAAGCAGACATATTCTAATGAGCCAATTCAATGATCTTCTAAATTCATTTGTTTTTCTTTTGTTCTAACTATGACAACATTCATTACAGTGAAGTTGCATCAAAGGATACAAATAGAAGACTTGATTAGAAGCAATCATGGAGTTTCCTGTCTAAGCCACTCTTTACATCCTGAAGGATTAAAGGGAAAAATCTAATCTTTGCTATCTAAAGATTTTTATATTCATCATAAAAGCCATGTCCTCAACCTAAAATGAATTTGAAAGAGATTCAGCACAGATATTATTCTGAACCAGTACAAAAACAAAACAAAAAAATCTTCTCAATTGATGCTAATAAAGGATATATTTTTTAAAAGTTAATATCATAACTTGCATAGAAATATAAAATGAGTATGTGCCAAATATTTTACTTAATTCATTAATGAGAGAACCAGTAAGGTATGACAACTGTTGTTCAAAAGAGAATTCAAACTATTCACAAGTATTAGACAATCAAACATGCTGAAATGAATTTGCAAGTAGATGTAAATCTGATGAATATACACATGGCAATAATCAGTTGCATTCTACTGGGCAAAATTCATTTTCATTTATATGGACAAGAATTATTTGTGTTACTAAATAGCTCAAAGATGATGAAAGGTGCAGGACCAAATAGAATCAGATCACCCGGAAAGGTGTGCTACAAAAGACACTCAGTAGTCTTTGGTTTTTGTCCATTTCAGTGCCCTTAGCAATTTTTCCCTACAATCCTATCAACTGGAATTTTCCATTTTTGTATATTGTGTGCTGCTGTTGTTCTTATTGGTATTCATTTCCCAATCTATCCTAAAATAAGAGGAGGAGACAGACAGTTAAGTTTCCTTAAAAGTGGGGTTTCAATTCAACTGCTTTTCAAAAAGCTCTGATGCAAGGCATTTAAGAAACAGATGCATTAAGTCACCTGACTCTCTGAGCCTAACATCTTTTGATGACACTTACAAGTAGCCATGTGCTGTATGTGTAAGTTTCTTCTACTTTTCCATATATAAAATTCATTTGTTTTTAATCTACCACCATTGTCTGACACTGAAAAGATCATGTTTGTTTCAGGAAATCTGCTTGACAGCCTGTGGTGTAGAAGAAAAATTCCACAGACACTTGGTTATACCATGGCAGTAGAGTGTAGAGTAAGAATATAGCCCCTCAGGTTAGTAAATGGAAATGTCAACAAGCAGTAGGATGTTTAACCAGCAAATGGCTTCTGTGGAGGCAGCACATACCTTACTGTGGCTACTCTACCTTACACTGACAATTTAAAGCTCTGACTGAACACAGCTTAGGGTTGATTGGTGCCCCCTGAATAGGAGCTAGTCAGTTTCCAGAAAGACCCTATTAGGCAGGCATCAATGCTTCCTGCAAACTTGAAAGGGATATCACAAGCCTGAGGGGCTTTCTAGCTTACTCCTATGAGCCTTGTTGGTTGATTAAGTTTGAGGTTCTTGTGTGAAGTGCTTTGGGGGAGTCCACACTGTGAGGCTGACAACACAATACTTTTTTTGTGATTAACTTCCCCAGGGCTCTCAACTCAAAACCTTGCACTTGTACTCACTTCACTTAAAATTTTACAAAAGCCAGAACCCCTGAGGTCTCATTGGTTTCTACTGAAATTTGTCTTTTCTGCCAAAAATTTATCTTCTTTAACAGAAGCCTATGTCCGCCCACCCATCCTCCCTTTGGGAAATTGTCCAGCTGTGGATCAGACCTCATACGCTATTCTTCTGATATTCAAGATAAATCTGACTTTGTGCATACAATCATTCTGATTCAAATAATTACATGCTTGGTTTAGTAGTGGGTGCCAGCCACAAATGTGATAATTTCTTCTTCCTGCAGTCTCACACAAAGAGGTAATTTGTTCCATGCCCCCAGCAACAGGTGAATGGCACAAAACATGAGCAATGCATGCATGGAAAGAAAGCCACGTTTTATGGATAAAATGGGTGACAGAGAAATGATCCATGTGCACAATTACTAAATTTGCATTAATCGTTTTGGGATGGATGCACTCATTGTATGAGTGTTGGGAAATTTGGCAGAGGAAAGCTGTTGCCTAGAGAATAAAAATAGCTTTATTCTTGCCATGATAAGCTTGAGCACTGGGGGATTCAATTCCCTTGCCAACTTTTTGAAACTCCAGCCCAAGGCACCGGAGTGTCACTTAAAGCCCTCCACTTCTTAATCAAATTCCAAGTTTTTCTTTTTCCAATACTTTGGTTTTATTTGTTCTCAAACAGCAGTATCAAATAAGCTTGGTTTTCTTTTTGCAATTATGTACTGTTCCTATACTGGTACGAGAAAAATTAAAAGGTATCACACAGGTAAATATACAGAGGGTGAAATATAGCTATTAGTGTTTAAAAAAAAAGGCTTTTAGGCTTCTTACAAACCTTTCATTCTAGTTCATAAATTGGCAGGAAGAAACAGCCACTCACTTGGATGACACTGAAACCAATGCTTAAGCCACAGGTGAAAGTGAAAGAAAATTTATAGTAGCAAGCTTATACGAAGAAAAGTATACATCTCCACGTACACTACAACTACAGATAAGCATTGAAAGCCTTGAAAATAAACAAATTACAACATTATGGATGGTGAATTAGGGAAGCAATCAGTATTTACACATTCATATGAATGGAGGGTACACTGGTTAATTTTTTGTTCCATTAATTATCCCTACATTCTAGATCTTCATTTACCCAGGAAATAGTTCTTTCCATGCCCAAAAACTCAGACTGTCATTCCTGAACAGCCTCTTCTCCATCACTCCCACAAACACTACAAGCCTCTTCTTACCTTATCCTGACCCCTCTCTCCAGCCCATACAACGTACTCCTTTAAGATTTTTCTCACCTCCACCTCCTATATTTGTTTGTCCCCTCTTTTTGAGCACTGCTATAAATCCTTTCCATTGGACCCAGTCTTTTTCCATAGGCATTCACCTGAAAGATGTTTTTTTAACTAACTTTTTTGCTTCTATGGTCACCTTCACTTGCAAAATGGACTTTTGACCTCTGTTGTTCCATCTGCAGATGACATCTGGAGTAAGCCATGGTGATGTGGGGTACAGCCAACAGCATCTGCTACC
Organism: Daubentonia madagascariensis; assembly: GCA_023783475.1. Lineage (NCBI taxonomy): Eukaryota > Metazoa > Chordata > Mammalia > Primates > Daubentoniidae > Daubentonia > Daubentonia madagascariensis. The sequence goes on along the minus strand of JAKFHU010001684.1, from coordinate 11,803,246 downwards.
CCTTCCAATTCTAATGTGTTCCTTCCTCTATATCATTTCCATCTTTCAAAGGTTTTTTTTTTTTTTCACCACGAAACTAGCTAAGACAAATAATACGGCCTGGTAGAAGGGATGGGGCGTGTGGAAATGCCAAGATTTTACATGAGATGTTAAATTCCTAACCACATCTGGTTGACAGAGTAATGGTTTTAAGTCAACCTGATTGTCATTGCTGAGGCCCACAGATGAAGATGCCCAGCTTAGATCAGTAAAGCTGCCTACCCAACCAGAGAAGGACACAGATAAATGATGGAACCTGGTCAAAACCAGAAGAAACGTCTAGCTAAGCCTCACCTAAATTGCCAAACTGCAACATTATGAGCTAATTAAATGCTTATTGTTGTAAGTTACTAAATATCATGTCAGGTGACGTTGCACAGCAATAGCTAACTAATAAAACACTTGCATTTGACTTTACAGAAAGAGTTTACATGCCTGGATCCTTGTATACCTACTTCTTGCATGCATGGATTGAATCACAAGCAAGTTTGGTGACTGTAGTCAATTTAGCTCTCAAAGTTCTCACCTGTAAAATAAGAAGGTGCTACCATGTGATATACAACACCACATTTAGCTCTATGACTCAATCTAAAGATAAAAGGAAAAAAGGATTTTAAAATATACCTTTCATTGAAAACAAACAAAGAGTATGACTGATATGTGCACCAAAGATTACCACTTGCTACGTGACTGAGAGAATATATTTTACCAACTCTTAAAACAAAATTAAGCCCTGAGCTGAATATATACATTTATTTCACACATCTTCTTCTCATTCATATACCACCACAGCAGAAACTGAAGTATATAGTTTAGAGACAACAAAAATTAACAATAAACAACAGAGAGGAAGGAGTGTTTGAATTATCAAGTATTGGACCCCATTACTAAGCCCTAATTTTTAAAAAAAAAACAGTACTGTACTGTTTCTATATAACATAAACTTATTAACTTTGTTTTTATATTTTAAAAAAATCTAGAAAGCTGTTCTATGCTTTCTAAAATAGAGTTAATCACCACAACTAAATTGAATATTTGCTTTATGTTAAATGTAAGACAAACAGAAAGTGTGTGTGTGTGCATGCACTATCAATTTGTTTCCTCTTGGTTCCAAATTCACACTTCTTGACTCATTTTGTGATATGAAACCTGGACTCTGTAATATTTCCCCTGTGCCACTTGGCGCGATGTTAAGCTTTGTCAATAGAGGGTGCTGGAGGGATATCGCAGAACAAAACAGGAAGAGCTTCTTTTCCTGGTTCAGAAGGTTCTTATGGTACAGCTTCTAGTACATGTGTACGCATTTGGTCCAGGATGGTCACCCTCTGGCTAGTTTCTGGGCGACAGTGGACCATTCCTATGGGATAGCTCAGTCCACTGACACTCTGCAGTGAGTTTCTCTGCTCCCAGCTGGCTGTTTTCTGTGAATGAACTCCAGCTCTCAGAGTTTGTATTGACTAAATTACATTGTAAACAAGTGCTATAATATCATTTTGATCCTGTTTGACTAGCAGTCAACTGTTAACATATCAAAAAGATCATATAAAAAGATATTAAAGTTAATAACATATATCCTTTCTAAAGTTTAAAAAATAAGATTTCCTACTCCTCAAAGTGGGCAGTACAAATTGTACTATCAAATGGTAAGTGAATTAAGAGAGTTACATTCAAGCTGACATTTTTTCAGGAGAATATAAGTTCATTGAATATAGTCAGAAGAAAGTAGAATTATTCTTAGTGTGTAAAATATCAGTCATGGTTTTAGGAAAGTATCAATCTAAAATAATATCATTAGTACAAACACTTAAGTCTTATAAATATTGTAGAATTTTACTAAAAAATAACAAAACTCTCTTTAGAAACTTACTGTGGATATGGGTTAGAAGAGTTAGTCATTTGACTTACAGTTTGTCTTAGGCTAGGTTCCCCAGAAGCAGCTCCTAAGAAGAGAATTATTTTGTTATGATGCATTTAAAAAGTATTTCTATGAGAGATCATTAAGAGTGGGCAGGAGGGAGTGACTAAATTAGAAGGAACACCAGACAGTGAAGAAGCTAACAAATGGTGCGATTGTAGACAATGTCCCAGAAGGGTATCTTCAGCCTGCTACTGCAGAACTCTGGCATATTAATTATGAGCTGGGTTGTCATAATCTCATAAGATCAGTCCTTGGCTAAGGGGATCTGAGCAGAACAATAACAGTGTTTGCTACTTAGCAAAAGAAAACAATTCCTCTATTTTTCTTGGTGTCTTTAGTCACACAATTGTCAAAGCCATCCTGAACAACATGCCACAGAGAAAAGATCCAGAATTAAAGAACTTATCAAAATATCAGACATGGTATAAATTAGTGATGACCTAAGATGGATTTGATAATCCTATGGTACCCTCTCGGTCAAGACCCATTTCTTGCAAAATAAAAAGCTGTGTTCTGAGGAAACAGAGTGAATCATATGAAACCCAGAGATTACATTAAGTTCTATATAATAACTGGAGGCTACAAAGGTGGAGAGTTTCTCCAGGGGCCTCTTGGGCCTCTTTTTTTCTTAACGGTGTCAACTTACGTATTCATTTGAGACTCCAGGCCGAACCCACATATTTAGGTCTGCTTTCCAATTTTGGTTCAGAATATTTCTCTTTGATTCTATGCAGCCTGAATCTCAATCATATCTATTCTCTGATAAATGTGTAAACAATGAAAGTGAAAGAGTAGAGGATAAACTGCTGAGCCAGAGAATATAAAGGATGCAGGGTAACAGGGGTTTTTAAAGGCTGCAACTAAAAAGAAATTCGGCAACTGATGAAATTATGACATGAAAAAATCTGAATTCCAGTCTCTCATGAAAGAAATGCAAGGACAGGCAAGATGGCTTTAGCACAGCTTGATATGATGAGGTAGGGAAGGTTAAGGATTACAGAGCACCAGTGTCTATATTTAGGTGCAGTAACGAAATATCATTCATATCCGGAAAGTGTATTTACCTGAAAATAAATCTTAGTTAGCTTAAAATGTCATCCTAAGAAGGTAGGATACACAATGAATGCCAAGAATGATGTGCTACAATGCCAGATGGTTTTGTTTCTAGCAAATTTCATCCTACATAAGGTATATAATTGTATATATAGATAGATCTATCTTTGGTAAAGATTCAAAACATAGATCAGATTCCACTCCCTTTGAAAAGAATTCAGGAGGCGACAAGATTAATCAGACAAGTCAGACTAATCAGGAAAACTCATTCTCAAGTTTACAAATGTAAAATTGAAGAAACATCAATGTCCTAGGACACAAGGAGGGAGGTTGAAATAAGAAAAGAGAGAAATAGAAACTTATAATAGTATAACTACTTAGTTATACTAAAAACAGACATTTATTTAATTTTTCTCTGTCTCTCCCCCCACTACTTCTTCCTCTTACTCTCTCCTTCCCAATGAGGATGAAATACATACAGTAAAGAGTACTAAGTGTACTAATCTTCGGCCTGCATCTATCTCAATGATTGAATTTTTACACACACACGAAGATCATTTTCAGCATCCAGATACCCAATTAATTTCCCCAAATGTAATAATTATTCTAATTTCCATTATCATATATAAGTTTTAACTACTTGTAACTAGAAACATGTAATATATATTTTTGGGATCTGGCTTTTTTATAACCCAATGCTATATATTTAAAGTCATCCATTTTATTGTATGTATCCAAAGTTTATTCTTTTTTGTTGTTATGTGTATAACATTGTGTGTATGGACATACCATCTTTTAACTATTCTACTTATGTAGAAATTATAAATTGTTTCTATTTGGGAGCTATGTGAATACTGCTGCAATAAATTTTTTCATACATGTTTACTGGTGTACATAAAACTCATTTCTGTTTGGTATTTGCCCAAGAGCGAAATTGCCAGGAAAGAAGGCATGAAGTTTGCATTTGTAGATATAGACAAACAGGTTTCCAAAGGTGCTACTTCAATCTATATTTCCATCAGCAAAATACGAGTATTCTAAATGTTCCACATTCATTCTAGCATTGGTATTTATCTCCATTTAATTTAACCATTCTGGTAAGTTTAACTGGTATAGCTTTGTGTTTATAACTTCGCATTTCCATTATGGCTAATGGCATTAACTGCCTTCTCATGTTTATCGGTATTTGATATCTCCTTTGTGAAGTGTTTGTTCATGACTTTTGCTCATCTCCACATTGTTTTCCATAGAGGTTGTACTAATTTGCAGTCCCACCGACAGTGCATAAGTGTTCCTTTCTCCACAACCATACCAGCATCTGTTGTTTTGGGGCTTTTTGATAAAAGCCATTCTCACTGGAGTTAAGTGATATCTTATTGTGGTTTTAGTTTCCATTTCCCTGATGATTAGCAATGTTGAGCAGTTTTCATATGTTTATTGGCCATTAGTTTATCTTCTTTTGAAAAGCTTCTGTTCATGTCTTTTGCCCACTTTTTAATAAGGTTGTTTGGTTTTTTCTTCCTGATTTGCTTTAGCTCTTTGTAGATTCTTCTTATTAGCCCTTTATCAGATGTATAGTTTGCAAATATTTTCTCCCATTCTGCAGGTTGTATGTTTGCTCTGTTGATTATTTCCCTAGCTATTCAGAAGCTTTATAGTTTAATCAAATCCTATTTATTTATTTTTGTTGATGCTGTGATTGCCATTGGGATCTTATTCATAAATTTTTTGCCTGGGCCAATATCTAGAAGAGTTTTTCCTACATTTTCCTCTAGAATTCCTATTTCATTACTTACATTTAGGTCTTCTATCTATCTTGAATTAATTTTTGTGAGTGGTGAGAGATGGGGTCTTGTTTCATTCTTCTGCATGTGGCTATCCATTTTTCCCAGCACCCTTTATTGAACAGGGTTCCTTCCCTCTGTGTATGCTGTTATTTGCTTGTTAAAGATCAGTTGGCTATAGGTAGGTGATTTTAATTTGTTCTCTAATTTGTTCCATTGGTCTATGTCTCTATTTTTGTACCAATACCATGCTGTTTTTGTTACTATAGCCTTGTAGTATAGTTTGAAGTCTGATAATGTAATGCCTCTTGATTTCTTCTTTTTACTTAAGATTGGTTTGAATATTTGAGCTCTTTTCTTGTTCCAAACAAAGCATAGATTTATTTTTTCTAGATCTGTGAAATCTTAATGTTGGCATTTTGATGAAGATTACATTAAATCTGTAAATCACTTTCAGTAGTATGGACATTTTAACAATGTTGATTCTGCCAGTCAATGAGTATGATATGTTTTTCCATTTGTTTGCGTCCTCTGTGATTTCTTTCCTCAGTGTTTCATAGTTCTCCTTGTAGAGATCTTTCACTTCCTTGGTTAAGTATATTCCTAGGTATTTTATTTTCTTTGTAGCTATTGTCGGTGGTATTGAGTCTTTGATTTGACTCTCAGCTTGACTGTTATTGGTATATAGAAATACTACTGATTTGTTCACATTGATTTTGTAACCTGAGACTTTGCTGAATTTATTTGTCAATTCCAGGAGTCTCTTGGTGTAGTATTTGGGGTTTTCTAAATACAAGATCATGTTGTCAGCAAAGAGCAATAGTTTGACCTTCTCTTCCCTGATTTGGATACCCTGTATTTCATTCTCTTGCCCGATTGCTCTGGCTAGGACTTCCAGCACTTTATTGAATAGTTGTGGTGACAGTGGACCCCCTTGTTTTGTTCCAGTTCTTAGGGGAATATTTTCAACTTTTCTCCATTCAGCATGATGTTGGCTGTGGGTTTGTCATATGTGGTTTTTATGCTTTTGAGATATGTTGCTTCTATGCCTAGTTTGTTGAGGGTTTTTATCACAAAAGGGTGCTGGATTTTGTTGAATTCTTTTTCTTCATATATTGAGATGATCATGTGTTCTCTGTTTTTGCTTCTGTTTATGTGGTGAATCACATTTATTGATTTACATATATTGAACCATTCCCTGCATCCCTGGGATGAAGCTCACTTAGTCCTGGTGGATTATTATTATTTTTTTTGATGTGCTGTTGGATTCAGTCTGCTAGTATTTTGTTGAGGATTTTGCATCTATATTCATATGGGATATAGGTCTGTAGTTTTCTTTTGTTGTTTTGTTCTTTCCTGGCTTTGGTATCAAGGTGATACTCGCTTCATAGAATCAGTTGGCGAGAACCCCCTCCCTCTTGATATTATGGAATAATTTCTGTAGTATGGGAACCAGCTCCTCTTTGTAAGTCTGGTAGAATTGGGCTGTGAATCCATCTGGTCCAGGGTTTTGTTTTCTTGGGAGTTGTTTTATTACTGTTTCAATCTCACTGCTTGTAATTGGTTTGTTCAGGAGTTCTATTTCCTCCTGAATGAGTCTTGGGAGGTTGGGTGTTTCCAGGAATTTGTCCATTTCCTCTACATTTTTATAGTTTATTTGCATAGAGATTTCTTAGTATTCATGGAGGATGTTTTGTATTTTTGTGGTATCAGTTGTATCTCCTTTTTCATTTCTGATTGAGCTTATTTGGGTCCTTTCTCTTCTGTTCTTGGTAAATCTAGCAAGAGGTCTGTAGATTTTATGTATCTTTTCAGAGAACCAACTTTTTGTTTCACTTATCCTTTGTATTATTTTTTTTTTCCATTTCATTTAGTTCTTCTCTGACCTTCATTATTTCTTTTCTTCTGCTGGCTTTGGGTTTGGTCTGTTTTTCCTTTTCCAGTTCCTTATGGTGTGACATTAGCTTGTTAATTTGTTATCATTCTGTCTTTTTGATGTAGGCACTTAAGGCTATGAATTTTCCCCTGAGGAATGCTTTTGCTGTGTCCCATAGATTTTATTAGCTTGCGTCCCCTTTGTCATTCAGTTCAAGGAATCTTTTGATTTCCATCTTAATTTCATTCTTGAGCCAATAATTGCTCAGCAGAAGGTTGTTTAATTTCCATGACTTTTTGTAGGTTTGAGTGCTTCTCTTGTGATTGATTTCTAGTTTTATTCCACTGTAGTCTGAGAAGATACATGGTATGATTTCAGTTATTTTGAATGTGTTGAGACCTGTTTTGGGGCCTAAGATATGATCAGTTTTCAAGAATATCCCTTGTGCTGCTGAGAATAATGTATATTCAATAGTTTGGGGGTAGAATGTTCTGTAAATTTCTGTTAGGTCCATTGATTTAGACTCCAGGTTAAGTCCATTGTTTGTTTATTTATTTTCTGCTTTGATGATTTGTGAAGCTCTGACAGTGGGGTGTTGTGGTCCCTGGCAATTATGATGGTGTTATTTATTTCTTTGCTTAGCTCTAGTAAAATCTACTATGTGTATCTGGGAGCTCCTGTGTTATGGTCACCTATATTTAGGATTGTTATATCTTCTTGTTAAATTGCTCCTTTTACCATTATATAATGACCCTCTTTGTCTTTCTTTACCTTTGTTGGCTTAAAGTCAATTTTATCTGATATGAGAATGGTTATGCTTGCTCACTTTTGATTTCCATTTGCATGGAATATTTTTTTCCATCCTTTCATCCTTTGAGTCTGTGTGTGTCCTTGTGGTTTAGATGTATTTCCTGAAGACAGCAGACAGTTGGGTTGTGTTTTATTGCCCATTCAGACAGCCTATGTCTTTTGAGAGGAGCATTCAGAGCATTAATGTTAAGTGATAAAATTGATATGTGGGATGTTTATCTTTCATACTGTTGGATAGTACCTTATTGCTTTGTTTTCCCTCTTGTGCTATTGTTTTATAGGAGTTGTGAGTTTTCATGGTTTTGGGGGCATGGTTTTACACTGGTGGGTATCTGTTGTACCAATTCATGTATAATGCTGTTATGAGTATTTCCTGCAGGGCAGGTTTGGTCATGGAAAATTCCCTCAGTGTTTGCTTGTCTGGAAAAGACTTAATTTCTCCATCAATTGTAAAACTTAGTATTGCAGGATACAAAATTCTTGGCTGGCAAGTTTTCTGTCTTTCAGATTTAAGATGGGTCCCCGTTCCCTCTGGCTTGTAAGGTTTCCACTGAGAAGTCTGCAGTTAGCCTGATGGGCTTTCCTTTGTAGGTTACTAGTTGCTTTCACCTTGCTGCTTGCCAAATTTTCTCCTTCATTTAGACTTTGGCCAGGTTGATTACTATGTGTCTTGGAGATGTGCTATTTGTTCAATATCCACCCTGTATCTGTATGTCTTAATCTCTGGAGATACCAGAGAAGTTTTCCTCAATAATTCCCTAAAATAGGTTTTCCATGCTTTCAACTCTTTCTTCTTCTCCCTCAGGGATACTTATAGTTTGAATGTTAGCTCACTTTACATAGTCCCATATCTCTCTCAGTGATTACTCAGACTTTTTTTTTATATTATTTTCTGCCTGTTCGCATGACTGGGTTATCTCGGGAGTCTTTTCTTCATGCTCTGAGATTCTTTCTTTTCCTTGGTTTAGTCTGTTGTTGAAGCTTTCTGCTGTGTTTTGAAATTCCCTGAATGACTCTCTTATTTCTTTAAGTTCTATTATATCCTTTCTTATGTTTTCTAGCTCTTCAGCAACTTTTTCTTTAATTTCCTGAAATATTTTTTGGCTTCTTTTTGTTGGTTTTCAACTTTCTCTTCAATTCCACTCATCTTATTTGCCATCCATATTCCGAATTCCATTTCTGTCACTTTTGCAGTCTCCTTATGGGTGAAGTCCAGTACTGTAGCTTCTTTGTGTTCCCTTGGGTGTGTAGAAATATTTTGTTTTTTCATGTTGCCTGGTTTCTTTTGCTTTTTTTCCTCATCTGGCTCCACTTCCCTCAGTTCTGGGATAATAGGATTGCAGGGCACCTTTTCTCCTTTGCTGGGAACTCTCCTTTTTAGTTAGGGGAAGAGGAGGTCCCTAGATGGAGCTTTTGTGTCTTACTCTGGAATGTTGACCCATCAATGGAGGGCCAAGTACACTGAGAACCTGTAAAACACCTGTTCTGTTTTAACCCATTCCCCTGTGATTTCCACAGTTCAAGCCAGTGCTGGATGATCTTCATGTGGGATGGAAAGACATTGTTGGAAGTTTGAGTTGGGGGCTGGTTGTGACCCTGTCCTTGGCTGCTGTTGTTGTGAGGGATTGCCCTGGCACCCAGTAGAGGTGATAGTGGCAGCTGGTGAGTCTATTTAGAAGTGGTAATAGATGACCAGGCTGTGGACATTTGCTCAAACCAAGTACAGGATTAATGGCTACTCAGGGCTAGGGTGTCCTGAGTGAAGTGGTGGACCTTGAGGAGGTTCCACTTTCACAGTGGCAGTGGTGGGGACTCAGTGGTGGGGTCTTTGGGCCCAGGCACAACTCTGGAATCTCAGGGGTGGTGTTACAGGCCCAGCAGTGGCCCTGGAGTTACAGGGGCAGAGCCTTGGGCTCGGGCACAGTGAGAGCTTCAGAGCTGGCTCTGGGGATTATAGGGACTGAGGTGCACATATAGAGGGCTGTTCTGCCAGCCTGTAGACTGCTGATGCCCCGTTATGCAGGCAGGAGTTTGTCTCAGTGGCCCAGGGACCACATAAGTAGGCCGGAGCTGCTGATCAACCAAGATTCTCCCCCCACACCTAGGACCCACTGAGGCTGTTGCCCAAGGCTTTCCAGGTGGTACCACAGGTGTTTGAGGCTCCTTCTGTGCTCAGATCCCATGCAGGGGAGGAAACCTGTTCAGCCCCCAGTCACAGGGCACAACACAGGGGAGTGTCTGTTTTGTCTGCTCCCTCCCTGGCCTGGTGGGGGTGATACAAAGGCTACTGCTGGAAGGCTGAGTCCCAAGCAGACCTGGCTCCATGCACCAGAGCGATCAGGGTGGCATTGGTTACAGATACCCAGGTTTGGCAGCCACCAGATCTCTACTCACCTACTCTCTAGTACAGTATCTCTGCACAGGCTCTGAGCAGCTCCCCCATCAGCCCTGAGGTCTATAGTAGAAGAGGGAGACTCCTTACAGCTTGACCTGCCTGCAACTTTTATTCTTCTCCTAAAAAACAGTGCCCCCTCGGGCTGCTTCTATTCTGCTGTCTTCCCCTCTTCCCTGCAGTGTGAATTGTACTGGGACCACCAGCATTATCTCTGAGATGATGGGTGGTGCTTGTGAATAAGAATCAGCCACTCCCTGTTTGATTGAGTCAATAGATACTGTAATGATCTACACAGTTTTTCTCTCTGTCAGTGGTTGATATTTGCAGGAAAGAACCAACTGCAGAGATGTATTTTTGTGCCTGTAATAGGTTCTAGCCCCTCAGGAGAAGCACTTGAATGCCCCAGGCCGTGGGAGGGGCCCTGTAGCTCCCAGGGGATTGCTTGTTCTCCAACACAAGGTCATTTTCCAAGCCTTTGGGGAAAGCAACTTGAGTTGGGGGGGAGGATGGGGTGCTGAAGTGGCCTCTCCAAACCAGAAAGACTGCTTGTGGGGGAAAGGCCATCTGTAATTCACAGACTGACTATCAGGAGTGAACTCTGCTTCTCTCTCACTACCGCTTCCCCTAGAGTCTCCCTCTAGTGTCTGTTTGCAAACAATGGCACTGCAGATGGGAACTTCACCACTGGGTACCTCCCTAGTCTGACAGCGATACTTTCCTGTGAGGGATGAGCACTCCACCAGATCACCATGGCTCAGACCCACACTGCACTCTCCCATCAGTTCTGCCCACATGGGCTCCCTCGCCTCACAAGTCATGCTCTCAAATCTCTCCCTTGTGCCCTCTAGCAACCTGCTAGAGTCCTCAGGATACAGGATATGGCCTGGCATGTGTCTCCAGGGAGTGCTGGCAGGCAGGGAACTCCCAGACCAGGAACCCCTAGGTCCACTGAAGGTCCTTAAGGGGGAAAGATGTGGGCCCCACTCTCTATGGAAACCTCTCACTGGAGGATGCTCTAGCTGATGAGAAGCAGCCGCTCCAGAAAGTCTCAGCTCAATCTGCCCTCCTGGCTCAGTGGGCAGGGGAGGGGTGGGGGCGGAAAAGAATCTGAATGGAAGATAGCTGGGACTCCAGCTCTTCTGGTCCCTCTCCCTGGAAGGAAGCCTGCACAGAATGTCCAAGCTTTGGGATCACACAAGTTCTCCACACAATTCAGTGGTTCACAGCAGTGCTTGGGCTCGTGAGGGTGGAAAAGCTTCTGAACAACTCGGTAGCTGACTGATTACCAGAGGTGTGTGGGAAGGAGAAATAAAATCCTCCCTTACCCCTTCACTGGGTTCTGAGCCTCTCTGCATTTGATCCTTGCTGATATCTTTTCTTTTTTTTTCCTTTTCCTGTTCTGCTTCACAGTTTCCCTCCGCGAAGTCCCCAGCAGGCTGCGGCAGGTCTTTCTCTGAACCACACCTGAGCTGTGCCCATTCCCCCCCTCTCTTTTATCTGAAACCTTCCTTCCCTACAGGACGTTCCGGCAAGCAATGTCTCTAGTCAGCCATCCTGCTTCTTGACTTCTTTTTACATTTTATCTTTTTTATTTTGTTTTTGCTGGGCTTGCTCAGGACGGGAATTCGAGGAATGTGTGGAGGGGAGTGGGTGGATAAGGAGGTCTGATGGGGCACCCCTGGGACTCTGGAGGTTGTAGAGATAATTCTGAATTACAAGGCCAGATGGAGCCAACAGAGACTGGTGACTGCTCCAGGAAGAACTCCCCCCAACCCTTTGTCAAGAACGTAACCCCCTCCCTATGCCCACGGACGACTGGCCCCCCCTCAAAAGCTCTCGAGAATTCAGCCTGCCCCCTTGACAGTCCCCTTAAAACCCTCAGCCTGTAAGAGCCAAAGTCTTTTGTCCATTTCAGACAAAGACCCTCCTCAGGTTTCGTCATTGAAACGTCTTGCCTGCCAAGCCACCTTTCCGTCTCTTTCTTTTCTCCTTCTACCTGACAATTTTATTTATTATTTATTTTTGGAGACAAGGTCTCACCCTATTGCCCAGGCTGGAGTGCAGAGGCTATTCACAGGCACCATCATCACACTCTACAGCCTCGAACTCCTGGGCTCAAGCCTCCCAGGTAGCTGAGACTATAAGTGAGAGCCATCACACACAGCTCTGATTTACTTTTGAATGTAATTGTTTGCTTTTCCCCCTATGGGTTCCTTGTATCCTCCTACATCTCTCCATCATTCCCTACCCCCCTATAGAACATGTGGGGGGGGGTTACCTCTGGATTTTTTTTCACTGAGAAGGAGATGTAGAGCCATATGACCTTTAATATTTTGGCACCAGGGATAAAAGTCCCATTACCATTTCCTCAGAAGAAGGATAGTTCCATATATGGTACTGTAATGAACATGAAATTAAGGCTACAAAATTGGATTTCTCTCTTTTTTTTGTCCTTGTTCCCTTCAACTCCTCATTTGACAGCATATTGGAAAGGTACAAACCTCCATTTTACATTCAATATATGGTAAACTTTATGTAATAAGATGGACTGCTAGAGTTCAAAAAGATGCTTAAATCTTCCAAGAACTTCTTACAGATATTTAAAATTTAAATCCTTAAAATTTAATATTTCCTAAAGTATTTTGAATGATTTTTAAAACATAATTTTTTAATAATTAGTATATCTAAATGTAGATGTATTTTTATCAAGAGGAACAATATAAAGTATTAACTTATTTTACTCTTACATTTAGCCTTTTGAGGATCTGAAAATCAAACTATTAAATACCTAAGCCCAATATACAAACATATGCCCCTCACTCTGCTAAATGTGGGTAATTCATTCAAATTAAAAAGTTGACATAATCCAATGAATCCAAAAATCCAAAATTTCATAATGTAATAATGATGATTATGCTGGTAATAATGGTCTAACGATTATTAAAATGGTGATGATAATAATAAAACCATCTAAAATGTATTGAAAGTTAAACACATATAGTCAACTTTTCATAAATTGACTGGGCTCTGTATTTGTGGATTCAAACAACCACAGATTGAAAATATTCCCCCAAAAATTACATCTATACTAAACATGTAAGGACTTTTTCTTGTCATTATTCTCTAGACAATACAGTATAACAACTATTTGAATAGTGTTTACATTGTATTAGGTACTGTAATTAATCTAGAGATGATCCCAAGCATAAGGGAGGATGTGCGTAGGTTACATGCAAATACTATTAATACAACATTTTATATACGGGACTTGAGCACCCACAGATTTTGGTATCTGTAGGGTGAGGGTCCTAGAACCAATTCCCTATGGATACTGAGGGACAACCATATCGGTCTTTCACATGTTAATTCATTTATTTCTCCACATAACCTTATAGGTTATATACAATTATCATGTCTTTTTTTGTTGTTGTTAAAGGAAAAACTCAGGTATGAAGAGGTTAAACCAAATATTCAAAGTCACATAGCCAGTTAATTTTAGAACCAGGATCTAAACTAACGATCTTGAACTAAGAAAGAATGTCTTCATGCCTATACTCCTAGTTATCATGCTATATTACCACTAATTTTGTTGCTAACCTACATTTATTATCTTTAGCCAACAAATAAATAACAATGCTAGCCAAAAACATCTCCTGTTTGACGATTCTCCTAGAAAATCAGGTTAAAAAATATTTATGTATAGGGGGTGTGTGTGTGTGTGCGTGTGTGTGTGTTATAACAAAAACCTGACCCTTATCTACTGGGTTTAAAAAATCAAACACCGAACTCTACGTAGGGATTTAAGAGCCTATTCTTCATCTTTTCTAAGCTTGGGAAAAAAATGATTTTTTTCTCTTTCCCTTACAGGGGTGAGAGGTGGCCTTTTTACTAATCTCCAAGAGTGCTTATGAATTAATTCAAACCTGGTAAAACCTTTCACTTGAAAGAACAGAGGTTGTTATGTTATGGGACCTCTGTTAAAGAAATAGAGGCTTTGAAGGTACTGCCCTGTCTTCACAAGTTATTTATTCTCCAGAAGAGAACAGCAAAACTGCTCCAATTCTTTTCAGAAAAAGTGCTTCTTTTATGTGTTTTATTTTAAGAACAATCTGCCAAAATTACTTTAATCTTCTGAATCATTCTTAAAAATTTTAAAGAATTAAGTTCTAAATATTCTCTTTGAAAAAAATGAAGATTTGGTGGCAGTTTGTTGGGCCATGAAGGGAACCTCCAAATAGGGCAGTCAGGGAGACAAGTGAGAAATATTGTACGATTAAAACTTTAATGACCTTTTAACATTTAGTTCTTTAACCTTTCATCAGTTTACAAATTTTTATTGAAAAATGAATATAACCAAAAGATTGAAAAAAGATTTTTTAAAATACAATCAATTGAAAACCATATTTAAAGAAATATCCCAGACTTTAGGGCAACTAATTTCCAGTGTGAATTATTTTTTGTCCTTTGAATGACACAAAAATTTCCTCATTCCTAGTTTGAAACTGTGAAAAAAAAAACATGAATGCTTCTGTTTTATGCCAAATGCAACAAAAAGATAACTATATACATTATATTTTCAACACTAGATGTTTTCTTACACTTATGTCAAATGTTTTCAGCAATAAATCTGTGCTGCTTTCAAAACTAAAAAGTACTACCATCTTCTGGGTACTCATGAAAATTGCATAAATGATTAGAGTGTTAGTTGTCACAGCTCCTAGTATGTTCAATACAAACTTGGTGATTCCTCCTCTGGGAGCTCTCATCCCAGTTAGCAAAGAGGCAAAGTTCAAAACCTGTATTGAGGCTTTTCCAACTTTTTCAATCAGCCTATAAAGTAAAGTGAAATGATTCCACAAGTTTCGACTAAACAAACACTTCCAAGCAAATCAGAGTATAAAAGGATCGTTTTTAATCCTAAGACATTTTCAGGCCATGTAAAAATTGTTTGTCAAATATAATTGTTCTCTGTCCCTTTTTAAACATCACGATGTTTGGCTTTGAAATGTATTTGACTATACTAAAATTGACAGTACACAGCAATTTATATGTAGATTCCAAAATGGTGAGTACAAAGACCCAGAACCTCAAAGAGAGCCTGCAAAATATAATTATAAACTGGAATAGAAAATATCTTCAGTTTCTGCAATCTACCTAGAGATATTACTAAGTGGAAGTATAGTGTAGAATATTGTGAATATTCCAGTTACTACTCCTAGGAATTCTCTTGTATTTCTAAGCTCCCTTTTCCCACTAAGGAGAAATAATTGCCCTTCAGGCATAAATTATTTATATAAAAATAAGGCTCCTTTATTTTGTGTGCTGTTTAAAAAACATTTTACATACATACAAGCACACAGTTGTCCCTCAGTATCTACGGGGAATTGCTTCCAGGACCCCCTCAGATACCAAAATCCTCAGATGGTCAATTCCCTTATATAAAATGATGTATGTAGTATTTGCATATAATCTACATACTTTAAATCATCTCTAGATTACTTATAATTCCTAATACAGTGTAAATAGATTTTTATTTGCATTATTGTTTTATTGTTGTAGTCTTATTTTTTATTGATTTTTTCTCAAATATATTTGATCTGTGCCTGGTTGACTCTGCAGATGTGGAACCCATGGATACAGAAGGCCAACTGTATAAATGTTAAATTTAGGACTTAGAACAAAATTCTTTGTGATTGATATTATTAACCACATCTCTAGATGAGGAACCTAAGGCCGAGTAATAATAAATTATCTAAAATAACATGATTGGTAAATGGTAGACCTGGATGCAAAGTTAATCCTTTAGAGTTGAAGTTCTGTGCACTTTCTAGCATACCAGTGAAGGAAAAATGGCATTATTATTTAAAAAGACATGTTGATAAAGAGGAAACTGACAATATTTCTATGATAGAGTTAAATATTGAACACTGAAGTGCAAATACTTATTGTTTCCCACTGCTGAAATGTCTCTGTGAGAGCCACCTTTTTCCACATCCTCACCAATCACAGCTGCAGTCTAAAGTGATTACACAGAAAGGTAAATGAGATAACTCAATTATTTGTGATTAATAGTATGGCAATAATAGGAATCAATTCTTAAAACAAACCACCAGGTGAAACTGTGTAAGTGACTACTGTCAAAGTTTAATTATCTCCTCTGGGGAAAGACTAGAATCCCAGCAGGAATTTGGATGCCCTAACATGTCATGGATTAAGTTCATGCCTTCTGAAATTGCAGTGATTTTCTCCACCCAGAGATAAGCTAAATGGAAGAACACCAGAGAAAACAAAAATAGAAACTGGATTTACCATTTTTTTTAAATAAAAGGATTTATTTTGCAAGTGTTTTACTTAATCATCTCCCATTGAAGCATTGAAGAATGTAAAGCTCCTAAAGTGCTGCAATGGGAGTGATGTTCAAAGAATTCCAAATAAGCCCTGGTTTTAAGGCATACCATACATTTCACCTTATTCATCCTTTTCACTCTCAGAAGTTGTATTCTCATCTATTAGATAGATCATCTGATGGATGATATTTATTGCTCAGAAGTCAATCATCCTTCAGTGCTTGTTCCCTTTAGAACACTTACAAATATCTTTTCCAGCTGGCCAAAAAGAAAACTATCTAAGAGAACTGGAAAAAAAAAAAAAAAACTGCTCGAGCAGCAATGTATTTGAAAATGTGCTAACAGTTTGACAATTCACGAAGTTGTGTGAAATGATTCCAGTAGGGGCCCAAATGAAGTAAGCTTACTATAGCCTATAGCTTGCCATGAAAATAACTAAAACTCTATACAGAATACAAAGAGAAATGATGTGAAGACTCTAAAAAATAAACAATAACAGATTGGGGAGGAAAGTCAAAAACTGAAGGACATCCAGCATGATGGTGAGTTAGTAGGATTTTTTAAATCCTCCTTTATCTTTACATTTGATCTGAGAGCAAGCTGAGCCGTAGAACTGTGCAGAGGGCATGGATAGCAAAATCTCTTAAAGAAACTATTTTTAAAGCAAGAGGACTGGGAAAATGAAACTGTTCAGCTAAAGAATGCAGGAAAAAGCTGGTGGGTTATTTTTGGGTCTTGTTTCTCTCCTGAACCTGCTCTGAGTTCAGCCCCAGTTGATCTGTTACAGCAGCAGAGGCACCTAAAACCTTAGAAGAAATGTATCACTCTACATTGCTGGTGGGAATGCAAAACGGTACAACCACCCTGGAAAGTAGAAGAGCAGCTTCTTACAAAACTAAATGCACTTACCACACAACTCAACATTTTCATTCTTGGGTAGTTATCCCAGAGAAATGAAAACATATGCTCCCATAAAAAATTGTACAGGAATATTCATAGCAGCTTTATTCATAATAGCCCTAAATTGGAAACAACCCAAATACCCTTCAATAGAAAAACTGTGTTATATGCATTCCAAGAATACTACTCAGTAATAAAAAGGGAAATGTATTGATAAATACAACAACCTGGATAGATCACAAGGGAATTATGCTGACTGAAAAAGCCAATCTCAAAAAGTCACACACTATGAGTCCACTTATGGAATATTTCTTAAATGACAAATTATAGAAACGAAGAACAGATTAGTGGTTGGAAGGTTAGCAAGCACGGGGAAAGGGGGTTGGCAAAGGCAGCTATGATTATAAAATGGACAGATGACAGATCCTTGTGATGGAATTGCTATGTGCCTTGAGTGTTATGGTAGGCATACAAATCTACACATAGAACTAAATACACACACAAATTAGTCCATGTAAATCTGGTGAAATTTGAAAAAGGTTGGTAGATTTTATCAATAGTTATGCAAGATGTTACTACTGGGAAAAATTGAGTAATTGGTATGTCTCTGTATTATTTCTTATACTTACATGAGAATGTACAATTATCTTAAAATAAAAAGTAAAAAACAGAGCAGAACAAGACAAAAAAACTCTGAAAGAAATCCTATCCACGCATGTATGGTAAATTTTCTCCTGAGTATTGCCTTTCCTGCATTTCAAAAATCTGGGTAGTTGTGTTTTCATTTTTATTTGTCTCTGAGTCTTTCTAGCCTTGTGATTTTTTTTCTTTGAACCATTGGTTGTTTAAGAGTGTGTTGTTTAATCTCCACATACCTATGAATTTTCTGGTTTTCCTCCTGTTATTGATTTCTAGCTTAATTCCATTGCAGTTGGAAAACATAATTTGCATGATTTCAATCTTTTAAAAAATATATTGAGACTTCTTTCATGGCTTAACATTTATTCTATCATTAACATTACATTTGAAGCTGTTTTCTTGTGACAGCATATATTTTATCCAATGTGACCATCTCTATCTCCTAATTGGTGTTTGTTACACTTACATTTATTACAAGCCAATCCTTAAATTGATATGAAATTTCAAGAACCCTGAATAGCTGAAACATTCTTGACAAAGAAGAGCAAAGTTGGAGGACTCACACACCCCCATTTTAAAACTTACTATGAAACCACAATAATGAAAACAATATGGTACTGGCATAAGGGTAGACACATAAACTAATGGAATAGAATTGACAGTCCAGAAATAGACCCATACATCTATGTCTAATTGATTTTTTAATATCCAAATGTTTGTCTAAGTCATAATATTCATGATACATTAAGTTGAATTTACAGAAAGAAAAAGTAAAACATTTGGGCATTGATCCAAGAACACAGACATATCTACAGGAAACAAAAAATAAATAGAAAACCCAAGTTTGATGGTGATAATAATTAATATTTAAAACTCAATTTATATTCTAATGATCTATTAGGTTAAGTACATCATGGAATGTTCCATATTTTTCTGCAATGATTTTGTATAATATTTATACCAAGCAGAAAGTTCCTAGGTCTAAACACCAAGTAATTTTATGTTCATGTTTCTTTGCAGAGGAGGTTTATTTGTCCTTCTCAGGATAGACTGGAGAATTGGCAGTGCCTGGGTTCATCACAGGACAGATACTCAGTACATCCTGATCCATGAGAGTTGAAGGACCAAAAACTGGGTGCAGTGGCACCTCAGCAGAAACTCTCATGAATGTAAAGATATGGGATGCATCTTCAATATGGGGGAAGGATATTTTTCTCATGCCCATATCCAAGAAAATCCCCACTTGCTGTAACTTGTGGTCCATGCAGAGGGCAGTCGGAGGCCTTGTGCTAGCAAAGGAGTAGACTCCAGCCCTCAAACTCACAGTCCAGAATCCATGCTCTGGAGATAGTTTGATCTTTCCTAGTCAGTAGACAGATTCTTTGCAAGCTCCCACGTCCTATTCTTTGCTTGCTCCTGTGTCTACCTCCCAGTAATGGCAGAAGCCAGGGGAGCCCAGGACACAGACTGCAAAGTGGAATCTCTTAGCAAGCTTTTGCTGATTCTGTTTTATATGCCCACACTGGATGTTCCTGAGGTCATTAGAAATAATGAAGAAGTTCCTGGCCATGTTAACGTCCAAGGTCACATCCACTTGGAGCTTCCACATCCTTGGGTTTATCTGTTGAATAGTTTTCAGGTAGGACTACAGTTCCTTGATATAGGAAACCAGCTTCCCCAGCTGCCCATTCAGACTGACATCATTTTTCTAAGAAACCATCCAGCAGAAAGGACACAGTAAACCTTCCCATGGGGCTCCTTCCAGAGTGGATTGATACAGTTGAGGCAGAAGATGCATCTACACTTCAGGTTCTTTGGAGTTTCAAGATAGGCTAAGCAGATGGGACTGCTTGGAGGACCTCCACTATGTCAACTTTTCTGTGCTGGAATCTCTTCTGTCCTACAGCTGCTTCCACCAGTAGCACAGGTCTTGTGGGTAAGGAACACAGGAGGGCCTTTTATTGGCAAAATTCCCTCCTTTCCCTCTAGTCATACCCTGCTGTGCCTCTTCAACCTAATCATATTTTGATTTAAGTATAGCAGAAAGTGGGGGGGGTATTTTTGATTAATACATCATAGTTGTAGAAATTTGGGGGTACATGTGATATTTCATACATGTATACAATGTGTAATGATCAAATCAGGGTAATTGGTATATCCATCATTTCAAACACTTATCTTTTCTTTATGTTGGGAACATTACAATTCTTCTCTTCTAGCTATTTTGAAATATAAAAAAAATTATTAACTATAGTTTCCCTACTGTACTATGGCTAACTGATTTTTAACAAAGTTGCCAAGTTCATTTAATGAGGAAAGAATAGTGCTCTCAATAGATAGTGCATGGACAACTGGATTTCCACATGCAAAAGAATGAATTTGGATCCCTACCTCAGAACATATACAAAAAGTAACTAAAAAGTGATCAATAATATAAGCATATAACTAAAAATGCAAAACTCTGAGAAGAAAACATAGGGGTAAATGCTCATGACCTAGGATTTGGCAATGGATTCTTAGATATGCCACCAAAAGCACAAGCAACAACAATAAAACAAAAAACCCAGTTAAAATATAAACAAAGAACTTGAATAGATATTTCTCCAAAGAAAATATACAATGGCCAATGAACACATGAAAAAATGCCTAACATCATTAGTTATTAGGGAAGTGCAAATCAAAACCATAATGAGATACCACTTGACACCTATCAGGATAGCTATAAGTAAAAACAAACAGAAAATAAGTGTTAATGAAAATGTAGAGAAATTGGGCCCTTGTACATTGTTAGTACACTTAAAAATTTGTTAAGTGAATAAAACTTATGTTAAGTGTTCTCACAACAAAAAATAAAGAATGTAACATTGTTTAGCCACTGTGGAAAATAGTTTTCTGGTTTCTGAAAAAGATACTCACTATAGCCAAAAAGGTACAAAGTATTAAAGCATCTATCAACAGATGAATGAATAAAGAAAATGTGATAGATACATGCAATGTAATATTATTCAACCATCAAAAGGAATGAAGTTCTGATACATACTACAACAGAGTTGAGCCTTGAAAACATTATGCTGAGTAAAATAGACCATATACAGAAGGACAAATATTATATGATTCTACTTATATGAACTATCTATAACAGGCAAATTCCTAGAGACAGAAAGTAGATTAGACTTTACCAGGGGCTGGGGAGGGAGGGAGGGAAATAGAAAACTATTGCTTAATAGATACAGAGTTTCTCTTTGTGGAGATGAAAAAGTTTTGGAAATAGTGGTGATAGTTGCACAATATTTTAAATGTAATTAATGCCACTGAATTGTACACTTAAAATGGTTAAAATGGAAAATTTTATGTATATATAAGTATATTTTATAGAGTTGGAGAAACAGATCTGTAGTTTTTTTGGGTTGGGAGATGGGAGAAAGATTTGTTCACAAAGGGTCAGCATGAGAAACTTCTTGGGGGTGATGAATTTGTTATATGTCTTCATTGTGTTGGTGTTACACAACTCTGTGCATTAGTCCATACTCACAGAATTACACAGCAATGCATGTGAATTTCATTGTATGTAAATTTAAAAAATTTTATCCACCCCCCAAAAGTAGAAATGCTTTAAAAAATAGTTTACAGAAACTATTTTACCCACCATAATAGCCAATTGATAGACTTCAATAATTTCCAAAGAGGTTTCCATTTTCATGTGATACACTTTTTATTTTACTGGGATTGTTTCCTTACAATATGAAAATAGTTCCAAATGATATAAAAGAATGTATGTTTCATTTGTGGGGACCTTGACCATCCCCACAATAGCTTATAACCATAATTTATAGAACATATGCCAATATAGCATTCATGAAAATTAAACAAGAATATTAAGTACCACATCAAGTCAAATGAATTTCGTGATTTTCTGACGGAGTGGGTTGGCTCAATCTTTAACAATTGACAGGCCAAGCCCATCATCATATTTAAACCTTTACTCTGCCTCAGGTTCAATTCTGTTCCTGTTAAAGGACAATGGCCATTGGTCCTCTGAGCTTGCCATTAATCATTTCTGAAGTTATGCCACTAAAATTTTTAGTAATTTTCATAAGATTGAAGAACTGCCCTATTTTTTTTTCACTAAAATAAAACTCCAGCTCTCTTCTTTACTCTGTTTCTTCCTGAAGATTCATGAGCCACATTATCTGTAACTATTTCTGATTTTCCATATTAGGAGTAATCATTTTTCTCCCGATGTATTTTTAATAAGTTCAATAGTGAGGGGTATAACAATTTCAATTCTTTCAAAGTGTCTAAAGTGAATAGCAGCTATGTCTGTCATAACTGTCTCTAAAACTTTGAGTTCTTTACCTGATTAGGGTTCAGCTGCTAGCAACTTCTAAGACATTCCTTTTTTTTGAGGAAATCTTTCTTCATCCCATCTTTCAATTCCACTAATTCCCCCTGACTGTTCTCTGCAACAGAATTTTCACTACTGATACAGAATTCCTCTACAACTGCTTCCTTGGATTTGATGTTTCCACACATGCCAGTATATACAAAAGTTCAGAATCAATACAATCTATTCTTTATTTACCATGATTCCTAATCTCCCAAAACCAAAAATCAAACTTTCATAACTAATAGAATTACATTGAAGTCATAAATGTTCCATTCGATACCACATGGAAACACCAATTTCATTATTGTTCTCACAATAACCACACCAAATGAGATTTGTAGTTGTAGGTATGAGCTTGGATGATCTGTAGTAAGTATGTTATCATTGTGGAAATCCCACTGGAAAGAAAACTCATGTGTATGCTTTTCCAGTATATAAGATTGGTTTCATTTGAAACATTGTTCACCTGGCTGAAACTCTGTGCACTGTGATTTACTGTACTTCATATATGGATTTTACAGTTATAATCTAATGGTAATAGAAGCAGAGTTATCAACATTCACTAAAGGCCTTGCAATGTTTTCCTCTGTCTTCTCAGGCATAGGTCTATTACTATGTATTTACATCTTACATTTGAAACCTTTTAAGTTATGCATTACATATTCATAGGTTTTAAATTATCTGCAACTACTTGAAGTAATGTGGACAAATCTTATGGTTCCTCTTGGGTCCTTAATAGATCCTCCTCCCATCAGGATTTAAACAAAGGTCATGGCTACAAATAATGTCTGCCTTTACATTCTTTCTGCATTTGTCGTGCATGGACATACATATTTCACAACACTATAGGCGTTAATGTAAAATAAAATAAGGTTCGTCGGGGAAACTCACAAGACAGGTTGCAGCAGAGTACATGACTCTTCCATTCTCTTGGTGCTGAGTAGAGAGGTATGCTTGGCTACAGCACAGCTGGAGAGCCTCTAACCTTAGCTTGTAGCATGAGGCTGTTTTACTAATTCCAAACTGCTGTGCCAGCTGCTTTCTAAGCTACCAAAAGACCTGGGAGTGGGGAGGTAAGCCTCAGAGCCATCCAGATGTTTTTCTACTCAGTCCACGCCCTGGCCCTTGGTGGCTCATTAAGTATAAGTCTTTCCACTAGCTCTCATGGATTCTGGGTCAGAGTGATTCTTGCATATTTGCCCCGAAGATCTCCTGCAGCTGGGACAGATAGCAAGCCACTGCTTGAAACAACCATGAAAGACCATTTTGGTCTCTTCATTTATATCTGAAATGGGGAATCCACACCACCACACACTTTCTGGGGTCAGAGGTATTCATGGCTAACTGAGGTCTGTCATTCCTCTGAGTTTATAAGCCAATCTGTATATTCACTTTTAAGAAAAAAAGTTCTGCAGGGACTCAGAAATCATATCTTTGTTATTGAAAGCAACTTATGGGTAAAGAAAAAGGTAGTTGTACAACCATAATAGGCAACATTACCATCTAGATTCATGTCTCTCCAGGTATTCTCAATCTGAGAAACATACACTGCCCATCCACTCATCCAGGTCGTACACTGGCCATCCTCCTACCCAGGTCATACATTACCCATCATATACCATTGCCAAAGGAAACATGAATTTAAAAAATATTAAAGATGGCCAAACTGATTGTCCTCAGATTTTCCTGGCTTTCTACCCTATGATTCCTAGGGATGCTATTGCTCAGCCAACCTAGAGGAGGTAGAATAGTATACAACTTTTAAAGAGCAGCAGGAAGACAGTCCAACCAACCTTATCAATGTAGTTAATGGAAAGGCTAGAAAAGGTAGCAAATAGAGGACTACTAAATGTCAACATTTTTTCCCACTGGGCATCCTGGTCAATTATGATGGCTCTGTTACTATGGTGAGTGCAAGCATGGGTACTGCAAGCAGTAGTAGAGATGATGGCCATGTATGCCTGATTGGGTTTTTCAGCACAAATGATTTCTTTTAAATGAGGTCACTTTACAGAAATATGTACATGTGTAACATTGAGTTCATGATTAACTTGTTCTGTTTCAATGGGAAGTGGCTGCTAAAGACAGTCCTTTTTTGTCTTTTATAGTCCAGTCATGCGTGACCCAAAGCCAGATCACATATTTAAGCCGTAATAATGTACTGTGCATCTATGTAGATGTTTATTTCAGCTGATTTCAGATGGGCTGCTCCATCATCAAGTGAACTAAAGTTTGATTCATTGCACAGAACCACCAATCCTGTGGGTTACCAACAACTTGCCATCACTCTGTTTGGCAGATGGCTATGGCATTTCATAGGATTTACCCACTTTGGAAGAGAGGTTTTTTATCAGTGACTAATGCCTTTTAGGGAGGTAAAAAATCTTGATGTCAAAACGCTTACTGTGCTAGCAGGATGGGTAAAGCTGTAGGTGGGCCATCTTCTGAGAAATGAGTAGGGAGTTGCCTGTTCATAAAGTTGACCGAAACTCGGAAACCAATCCTAGTTGTTGGTTGGTTGTATCATGTCCATTTTTCAACAGATTATTTTCAGGCTTACCTTTTGTTATGGGACTTATGGTTCAGTAAGAATGCTTTGTGGGGGAAAAGTCACAATTCCTCTTTTAGAAAAAATGATTTGCCTTAAGTAGGGCCCAATCACAAACTATCAGCTATTGCTAAACATCAGAATAAAGTTCTCATGTCCAAAAACCCAGAAACCACTGAATACCACTGAGGTTTTTATTTGTTTATGTTATGTTTTCTCTTTGTTTTTGCTAAGGCTCTAAAGCTCTAAGATTGGTTTGAAGTAATTGATAGCCCAAGAATATGGCTTCTTTTACAGATTTTGGAAGTTTTTCAAGATTGTGGCCTGCCAGTCAAGTTTGGCCACTAATCTGGTGCTTTGGGATAGAGATTTTAGTAAAATGCCCAAGTATAGAATGCATTTCCTCCAATATCCAAAGAGGTCAAACAGTTGGTGGGTCTCTTTATTTCCAGTAGAAGATGGAAAGTCTAGCAAATTGTACTTGACAAACTGTGAAATGTCTCTGAGGATTGGAGTCTAGTTAGCTCCAAAGGTTAGTTGTGTGGCAAAGCCTTGGGGTCTATTTGCCTTTAAGGTCCCATTCGTATTTAGTCAGTTGGGCTTAGATGCCATGTAATGTAATTAGAAGAGATTTTTCAGTGGGAACCACTATCAAAATATCATCAATATCCTGGAAAGCTTAGACGTTATCTATTAGTCCACACTGTACTCAGATTTGTGCAATTCCTAATGACACTCCTAGGGAAGCTTGGGATAGTAAAAATATATTGCATTTCTTGTCAAGTAAAAACAAACTGATATGGGGTTTTTTTTATTAAAAGGGTATGGAAAAAAGGAAGGTTACATATAAAATATCATTGGTGACAGCTATCTGCTCAGTCATGGTAATGAAATGCTGCATTATAAGAACAATAGTTCCTTCTTTATAAGCTTCAGTAGTCCACAGTGAGTACGCAAGTACCAGGGAGTTTTAGTGACTTTTGACTGGCCAGAATGGGAGATTGTTTTATAGCACCTCTGCCTCCAAGGATGCTTGGATAAGGAGAGCACATTGTTTTTTTCCTTTTCGTGAGAGATGACATTGTTTTAATGTTACAACCATCGACAAGCTTTAAGCTTTCTAGCAGCTCTGAGCCATGTATTCAGCAACCAGAGAAGCCACCTACAAAAGTCACAATATTTAGTAGGTCCATATACCCATGCACTCAGAACATCCATATGAATCAAAAGGCAGGATGATACAGAGGAACAAGCACAGTCTGAGCCCTCCCCACTTCCAGGATTCCCCCAACCCCCAGCAAAATGATTAACAGCCAGTTAAAATGTGATTTACTCAAAATTTCCTTAAATCTAATAATCCAAATTTTCACATCAATACATTGGGTAGTCTGCATTTTTCACTCCCTAGGCAGCCAAATACATTCCAAGTCAGGCAAGCAGTCTGGATGCATTTCTGAACAGCCCTTGTCTTAGCTTATTCCTAGTATTTTTATTCTCTATGAGAAGTCCCTACCTTCCCTCCACCAGAGTGTTGCTAGTTTTTGTAATATTCCTAAACCTCTTGTAGGCACCCCCATCCTCAGAGACCACCACTGCCCTCAGTAGAGCTCCTCTCTGTAATTATATGAGCCCTCTGGCTTTAGCCCATTGACACTGAATGGGATACTTCCTACTCCCCAGCCTATGCACACCCCATCCCACCATGTCAACTCCCCTCAGGCCTGCCTCCTTCCCACTAGTTACTGACAACCTTATTAATTTATTTTATCTTTCCCAGCAAATCCTCCCTCTGAGATTTCAGAACATGGATTTTGCTGCCACCTCCCCAACCACTGCATAAATCTGAACAGACACTACAGAGAACCTATTGATGATAGAGAGCTTGGGGCACACTATGGTTACCTCACCCAATCTGAGTCTGTAGAATATTCCATGACCGGCCCTTCCACTTTCCTTCCCCTAGGAGGGAATATAGCTGAACTCTGCTGTTTCCAAAAACATAAGGCCCAGAATGGAGTGGTGCTTGTTCCTTCGTGGTTGTCAGTCGTTATGCAGAAGAGTCATTGACTTACCACTCCAAATGTAAAATAAAAAAGGTTTTCTGAAGAAAATTAAAGGCAGTGAGATAGGTGGGGTGGGGGAAGACCATTTGTGTTCAATTGGCTTTACCCAAATAAAAAGTAAACTTTTTCATATCTTCATAACAGGAGGCAGTTTTACATCTTGGAGCAAGAGATCCTGCCTCTGTTTGGCTCCTGCTCTCAAGCAGAGACTGGGAGATGGAGGCACTGTCTTCTTTGGTGATTACATTTCAAAGGGGTGGCTCTAGGGTCTTTGAGAAAGACATTGCTGGGCTGTAAAACTGGCAAGAAGCTTTCAAAAAATTTATATCTCAAAGGAGCACAAAAAGAATTTACAAGTTTCTAAAGTAAATGCTTCTAAGAAAAATGAGGCCAGGGGCCTAGAGTTAAGAAGAAGCTTGTCCAAAGTTAAGTTAAGCTGAGGGGAAAGTTAAAGATTTCTTGGTCTCCAAGTGCCCTTCCTGGACCTAACAGTCACCAGCTTGGGAGCTGTGAATGAAAGACTAGCTCTGATTCTGAACTGTTCAAGTAAACATCTATTACTCAGAGAGACACTACACATGGAGCCAGCGACACTGAGCCTAAGAAAAAAAATGAGTAAAGAGAAAAGTAACTGAGGAGCGGGGATGCAAACATTGCCTTCTGTGACCAGAAAATGGAATGTGAGTCAGGCAAGGGAGCCAAATAGCAATTGACCTCTCCTGACTCAGGCCACTACGTTCTTCTGCCAGCCATTGAATACTGCACCTGTGGCATACATCTTCAAAGATTCCGGTATCAAAGTAGTTTCTCTTCCCAGGTATGCAGTGATCCACCCACCCAACAGCTGCATTCTCTTTGACTTGAGTATTCTTGACCTGAAAAGCTCTTGGAAACATATTAGAACTGATTCTTCAGATTCAGTCTGACCAACATCCTCAATTTACTGAGTCTCACTCATTTTCTACAAAGATACCAAATTTTAAAAACTGATCTTTTCCTTATAGGCCACCCAGGAGTCAAGCACGAGTCAATGCAGCATTTGGATGAAAAAGCCAGATTTACTGGGAAACCAAAAGTAGTAGATGGGCACATGAAGCCAAGCAGGAAGGGAAGGAGACGTGCCAACCACCCCTCTCCCCAACTTGCCCACTCACCATCACCAATTGAACCAGTTGACACATTTGCCATTTATCACAACCACAAGTGTATTAAAAATATTTAGTTTCATCTTGTCTAAAATGGAAAATTGAAACAACTATCTTCCCCCTCTTCAATTCATGCTCAATGCTGCCATTAGCTTTTCATGCCTCAGAAATAATCCCATCAGTCATTTCCTTAAAAAGTTCAGTGGCTCTGTCAGGTCATAGTTGTCTGTTCTCGGTTCTTGGTGTACTCCTGGCCAAAGAATGACCAGACACATCAAAGTAAGGCAAGCATGAAATGAAGTTTATTGAGTAAAGTAAGATACATTCCCCACAGACAACGAGCAGACCCCTCTGTCATAACAGGAGGGCCCCAATTATGGTCTGGGGTCCTGTTTATATTGCCTAAGCTGGGCCCTCTTCACGGTTCAAACGTCACCATAAAACCACTTTGATGGACAGTTGGGAGTTTATATAAGCTGAGTCTTACCATGCAGATCTCCCATGAGCCTCTCTGGAAGCCCATCTGGGGGGTGAAGCACAATGTAGATTTAAGCTAATGACATGATAATTAGCCTTAGGGTGTTCTAGGTCACCTTCCAGTCCCTACTGTGCCTGGGCTGCTTGGCCCCAGGGGCTGGGGAATCCTCTGCATTCTTTTGCAGTTGGTGTGCTAAGTTCTGATTGGCAGATTGGCAGGGCATTCCCTCCTCCCCCAGGTGTGGCAATTGCTCAGGGTGCCTGCTTTTGTCCCCAGGAGGGCCAGAGGTCCCTCACTGTCTACCTAATAGCTCTTCCCAACTTAAGAATAAAGTCACCACCAAATTCCTTAACCCAGCAAAAACGAAAACATACCCCCAAAATAGTTCTTCTTCCTCATTTCACACCAGTGAAACTTCATGTACTCATGGACATGTGAAAGGCACCCCCTAGAATTGTGCTTTATAGTGAAAATGTCTGACACATTCCTTTCAACCATTCCCTGACTGACGATGGCCTCCCACCCCACAAAAGATCGTAATGATGAACTGTGACAATATTATTATTTGAAGGAAGGAGATAGAGTTTTCATTTGTCGTAGTCAGTCTTTCATGTGATCTTTCTTATGAGCAGAATGTAACCTCTTTTGTGATTAGATATGGTACATTCATCTTTATTGTTAACACTGCCTATAGTATAAAGCCTGGCTCAGGGCTGACCGTCAATAAAAGAGTGTGCCAGATGAGTGCAATTCGTTGTAAATGAATGAGTGGGTAAATGACTATAGCACAACTCGTTGGAAATAACTTATAACAATGAGAAGAGAAATGCAAATACACGCTGGAAGGGATCAAAGTAACGGTGTTAACCTGCATTAACTAGGCTGGACCACTGAGATAATGAACCACAGATTCACCGTACCAGATACACAAAAACACCTATATGTATAATTGGCAAAAATGGCATAAAACCAAGGATTCTTTTATCTTATTTATCTACTTCTTTGGAAAGTAGTAAAATGCACTTTGTTGCCTGAAATCCCTTTCCTCCACAGTCTTTCTCAGTCTCTGGTATTGATTGATCTTCATCAGTTTTAGCCTTGAAATGACAAAAAGGGTGGAATATAAACAAAGAGCTGCCTCCACAATTTAGGTGGAGAACATTCATCAGTGTGAACAGTTCTGACTTAAAAGCAGTAAGGAAGAGTAGTCCCCCAATGCCCAAGTATAGTTCTCAGCTTTAATGAAAAAGAGACAATTAGAACAAAGGCACTTGCTCACTTCAAGTCACAATTCATCAAGCTGTCAAAGACAATAAAATGCTACATACCTAATCTTTCCTGTTAACCATAATGTAGGCAATGCAATTACATTGTTGCAGCAAATTGGCAAGAATTAGAGGAAGAATTAATGTAAAAACCTTGTGAAATTTTCTGTTCCAGTAAATGGCGTCACTCATATTTTAAAATCTGGTAAAGAAATATTAAGTATTAAGTGAATTAGCAATAAATACTTCGTAATAGGCTGATTTTCTTTCACAGCAGTTTTAGAGATATATTTTTAAGTATATAAGCAAGGAAAAATCAGTTAGCACCACTAAAACCCACTATTAAAATTAAAACCTAGTGATAATTTTAGGTGAAATGGAAGATAGCAACACAAATACTTTATCACACATAGAAATGAAAGATGATAGGTAAATTTAATTCCAAAATTGGTCAGAATGCTTTGAGCATACTTTTTCCGTAAATGGTATATCCATATGCACACAGAAGAGGAAATTGCAGCTGACTACAAAATTATATGATTAAACATAAAAAGTATTTTCTAAATGACCTCTGTTTGCAAAACTCAGCTCTTGGCACTATAAGGAACACAGAAGAATAAAACAAGCCCCGTGCTAAAGGTACAAAAGTTAACTAAGGACATATAAATGCCAGGCCCAAGTATTGAAAAGATGAAGAAGGAGGTCATGTCTGACCTGGAAGAGCCCCAAATCCTCTGGGGATATATAAACAAATCACTGCAATTTATACTCTACTTTTCACATATGGCAAAAAAATGGAATATGTTTATTTTCACGTTGGATCTAATCTTGCCGTAAGTCTCCATCCTACGTAGCAATAACCAATCTTGTCCTCCAAGTTTGTTTGACATTCTCATTTTAATTTATTAGTTATTCAGTTAATTCAAAGTTTAACCCCTATTACAGTGGTTCTTCTCGCTTCCACTTTTTTTCAACAAGAAACCAATGCGTATATGGAGAGGTTGGGCTTACAGGACTTCGTGGACTTGGACACTCTCTTCAGCCTGCATCCAGTCCCCTGGATCCTGTCTACTCTTGCTGTGGGTTCAGCAAACTCATTTCTCCTTTGCTGTCTCATAGCTACCTCCCACTTCAAGCTCATCAGCCAGCAGATTTGGCATCCTTACAAAATCACAGAAGAACCTCTCTATCTACCCCTTAAACACACACAAAAACTACCATTAGCGCCAGCACTTTTGCATTCTTTCTCGCCCTCTCCCTCTCCTTGCTAAAATAGAGCACACATGTGTTTCTACTCTGATACAGCCACCCCATGTTGGATTTTCATTGTAGAGTTTCAAATAGGACGAGAACAAAAACACCTCCCCCCTTTTTTATTCTTTTCCCCAACAAAACACTCTCCAACTGCTCTCTTATCTATCCTGTAATTTCCATCCTTCTCTAGAGAAAAAGAAGAGCTTTCTGATGCTATTTTATGTTAGCAGATATGTACCATATGATATATTGTTTTTAGGTTTCTCCCAGGGTGTTTAAAGTCACATAGTTTAGCCCTAATTATGGACAGGTTTCAGGGAGAACAAACACTTCTTTCTGGTATGCAAAACATTTACAGGCATTTCTCATAAGTATTGTCCCTGTTAGACTCGTAATTGCATTACAAGTACAGCATAGGAAGACAATGTCAATGCTGTGAAAGCATAAATCAGAAAGATTAGATTAATTTAGGAGACTGAAGAGGGTTTGGAAAAGAGCACATTTGATTAAAACAGTAAGGATGAGCAGAATTTCCAAAAGTTGAAATGACAAATATTAAAAATCAAATATCTACATATATCATAACAAATGTATTTATTGACCAACAAAACATAAGAATTCTGTGGTAGACACAGACATTTGTGGCCCAGAGGCATCCCTTCAAGAACAGACTTGCTGCTAAGCTACCACAGATTCAGCAGATAGCCTTCAGCCCTCAGCTTCTTCAGGGTCTGTCTTAGTTTCAGAAGTAACAGTGTTTCTGAGCCCAAATTCAGTGACTGAGCAAGGGCATGGTATAAAGTCCCAAAAATTTTGGCCTGATATAATGCAGTCTGATGGTCATTACTCGTTCCAGAGCTCCCTGCCAAGTTGGCTGGGGTTTTGTGGGACCTGCATTGCAGTTTAACTACATTCATGGCCAAATTTTGTCTCCTGCCCTTCTTTTCACACAAGTTGATTCTTCATAAACACCTTGCACCCCAAGATCTGTTTCAGCACCTGAAGAAAGTAAGCCACATGATGGGACTTTTGGGCTGCATTACTCAGTGTCCAGCAGGCACTCAGGACATTGTCACTGGTGGTATGTCAAGAATATTCATTCAACAAAAGGGCTGTTAGTGTTCTACTGGTAGTGAATTGGGCGGGCATAGATTAGCCATGTAAAGAATAGAATAGCCATGTAAAGAATAGAATAGATTAGCACATGTAAAGACCAGGCATTGCAATTTAGGAAGAAACTAGTTAGATATAAAAATAACAGGATGGGCTGGCTATGGCTAAGGCCCATTGATGCTCTGTTTAGAAAGATAACAAACAGTTAAAGCAACAAGCAACCAAAAGCTAGAGGCCTCTTTAGTTGTCTGCAAAGAAGCTCTTACCACCTGCTGTAGCAGGGCAGAAAAAGCCGGGAACTAACTACAGGACTTAGTAGGCTAAGTGGTTAAATGCCCAACAAACAATGTTAAATGCCCAACAAAGGCAAGTCAGTTTTGCCACAATCAGGATTCCAATTAGGAAAACTTTGTGCCCTGACATGTGAAATGGAGCTGTTATCTGGACAAAGATGAAGTAGGTTCTAGTGGAGAAAGGGGTACACTGTAGTTGGCGTGAAGATGTGCCACCCAGATGCTCCTTAAATGAAGGACCTACTGTGGGGAGTGTGCTCAGCAGACACTCTCCAGCTATCATTCTCTTCAGGATTGATGTCAACTGTGGAGAATGGCTTGGCCTGAGGTCACACCCTTCCCAGGGCAGCCCACACTCATTTACTGAGTGAGGAAGGCTTATAAAGTTTAGACAGTTCAGCCTGATGTAAAACACTCTTAACAAACAAATTTGCTCCAGAGCTACCTGCTGGATTGCTGGAAGCTTTGTCAGGTCTATTCCACTGTTTTCTCTGCCCAAGCCAGCCTCCGCTCCTTTCCTTTCACGGGTGTTCAATACATACCCTGAATCCCAAACTCCAACAACTGCTTCTGATGCTACCAGACTACAACTCAAATAGTTCAAGAATAAAACTATAGTACAAGGATTAACAAGCAATTAGAAAGTATTTGTGTTGTTTTGTTTTG
This sequence comes from Daubentonia madagascariensis, assembly GCA_023783475.1. NCBI lineage: Eukaryota > Metazoa > Chordata > Mammalia > Primates > Daubentoniidae > Daubentonia > Daubentonia madagascariensis. Next base: position 11,770,273 of record JAKFHU010001684.1, on the reverse strand, counting down.
TTTTGTTGCCTATAGATTATAGTTAACAAAATATTTGATAGGAAGTATTTGAGATGACTTTTTGCATTGCTGAGAAAGAGAATTTTTTGTCATCTGTAAAAACTATCCAGTTCTTTCAAGTGCCAAAACAAAATATTGCATTTTAATCTTCCATTTTAATTGTCCTTTGGAGTGTTGCTATGTCTTTGGTTCAAGCTTAATACACTGCTCATTTCTGGCCTGAAAATCAGCAAAATATATGGATTCTGGAGTACCTGAGCTAAGTGGAATAAAGTTCATGTTTATTAAGTAGATAATGCGTATGAATTGACTGAGATACACTATGTGCTTAATAAAGTATAGTTATAATAATAATAACAGTTACTACTATTATTATTCATAGCTATAAGCTCTAAATAAGTTCAATGAAGGAAGCCATAAAATTGAACAATATCACACAGGGGATGAGCGTAGAAGGAAAAGAGAAGTCTGTGGATTTTTAACATTAAAATGTCAGAGAAATAAAAAGGAACTGGGAGTGAGCAGCCAGTGGGGAAAGGGAGAATCAGCAGAGGCAGGAGACAAGTCATAAGACAAGTAAACAAAACGCCTCAAAAAGGAAGGAATGTCAATCACGCAAAACCCTCTAAGATGTCAATTAAGGTGAGAATTACAATTAGTAATTGGATTTTGCAATGTGGAGGTCATCGGTGGCCTGGACAGAGCATTTTTATGGTGTAGTGGGGTTAACCTAGTGATTAGAGTAGATAAGAGAAAATAAATTAATGCATGTATTAAAAAAAAACCTCTTTTTAGGATTTTGGTTATAAAGAAGACAGAGAAATGGGAAAGTTGTGGAAAATAAAATAGGGAAAAACATTTTTTAAAAAAGATGGGTGAAGGCCAGGTGCCCTCCTAGCATTTTGGGAGGCTGCGGGGCAGGAGGATTGCTTAAGGCCAGGAGTTAGAGACCAGCCTGAGTAACATAGCAAGACCCCCGTGTCTACAAAAAAAAGAAAAAGAAAAACAGCCAGGCATAGTGATGCGTGCCTGGAGTCTCAGCTACTCAGGACGCTGAAGCAGGAGGATCTCTTGAGCCCAGGAGTTTGAGGTTGCAGTGAGCTATGACACCACTGCACTCTAGCCAGGGCAACAGAGCAAGACCTGTCAGAAAAAAAATAAAAAAGATAAATGAAAATACACAATAAATAAACTCTATGTTCCCTTTCAACTTCAAGATTCAGCATCATGATCATATGAAGAACAACAATGCAGGTGCACTATTCTATCTTACTAGATCAATTATTTTTTTCCATATAGAGTTTTAACCAAAGACTTTAATACAAAAATGTCATTTTGAAAGATTCCTATTTTTCAGTTGAGTACTTTAAATTATTATCCACGCTCTTAAACACCTGCTCACTTGTACTATTCTTCAAAACAGCTCATTGTTAAACACCCAAGTTAACAGTCTTTTAACAGGTTAAACACTAGCACTTAACTCCTAAAGTATATTAGCTACAAATTGAACATTAAGTAAAAAGCACTCAAGGCTATTTAAGGCTTTAATGCCTTCTTATAAAGGTATGGTATTTGCAATCAGATATGGTTTTCATTAGCTATTATGGAAATAATTCACAGAACAATGTTTCTAATTGGTAATATAAGAAAATGTTGCTCTTTGGTAAAGAGCCGAATCTAAGCACAGGTTTAGGTTAAAGTAAATAGCTCCCTTACCTTTGGGCCCATTTATTTTTGTCTCTCGCTGGTTATTTGGCCAGGAATATGCAGGGACCCCAGAAAGCAGGTTGTATTTAATTGACCCCATCGGTACCTGTTTGCTTTGGGAGGCAGGGGAGCTCCTCAGAGCTTCAGCTGCACCCACTGCCAGAGTAAGTACACATCTAACTACTCCTTTGGCTCCCGGCAGTAACTGCATTACCACTTACCTTTCCAATTCCCCACCCTGCTGCCCAAAGATGAGTTCTAAATGCCCAGGGCTCAAGGTGAAGAGATTTGAAGGTAAGGGGAAGAGTTATTCCAATTTCCAGTGAATTTGTATTGTTAACAATTTAACTTTTCAAAGGATTTTGGAGGAAAGCAATCAACTCTCTGCTGGAGTTGGGCAGGACACAAGGCTGCAGTTGCTGAATCAATATGTGGAAACCTGACTGACAACTTAGGTAATTTGATGCAGGATTTGGGACAACAACTGGAGATAAATTACTTGACACAGTTGGGAACCAAAATTGTGTTCGGAAAGAGAGACGTGTTTTCCTGAGAGGAGTGAGGAGAATCGTACTGACAGGAAAGTGATAGACAAAAACAAAACTCTTACAAACATTACTCCATATGCGATTGTATAAGTTCTGATGAATGTTTTTGAATTGTCCTTGTAGGGGGTGGGGAAGTGCTATGAAATATATGTAAATCAACACGGATAGGAATGTCCTCTGTTTAAAGTTTGTAACTATAGAAGAATTAGGGTTGAAGTATAGGAAAACACTTACCATGTGGAGAGAAAACTACAGCACACAAAAGTCATATTTTTGACTCTCGGAATCATGATGCAATCCTTTTAGAATTCAATTTGACTTATGACTAACCTGTGTAAAAATACTTTATTAAAGTTTATCTGTATTTTTTTTATTTCAAAATATTAAAGGGATACAAATGTTTTTGGTTACGGGGATCGCTTTTGTAATGTTTGAGTCACTATGGGTGTGTCCATCACCCAAGCAGCGTTGATTGTACCCATTAGGTAATTAGGTAGGTTTCTGCCCCTCCCCTCCTTACATCTCCCCTGTGCTTGATTTCCACTGAGTTTTACTTCCCTCTGTGCACATTTGTGCTCATAGATTAGCTCCAATTTAATAGTAAGTACACGTGGTGTTTGTTTTTCCATTCTTGAGAGTTTATTTGTATTTTTAACAAGCTTATATTTGCATACAAAAGGAAAGCTTTCCCTCTCCGCATCTCCACCCACTCACTAAACTAACATCCCTCTATAGTGCAATATATTCAATAGTTGTAAAAACCAAGATGAATAGATCTGGCCACCTGGTCAACTTTACAATATGTGAGGTGAGGAGGAGGGGACGGAGAATGCAGAGAGGGGCAAGCTCAGTTACTTATTCGCTGTCACAGTCACTGCCAACTAAGAGAAGATGCTCCTTTTTTTTGCAAGTGTGTACGTGAACAAATATTTGAAAGGGTTACTTCATTTCTGCATTGCTTTAGTGAACACTTAAAAGAGAGTAAGGTAAGTGCCTTCCAAGGTGAAGCAGAGATTTGTTTTGGGCATATCAGATTTAATTTCCCCTTTGTATTAGAATCCTGATATCTTTTTGAGGAATTACCTTCTCTAGGTAATGGTCTGCTATTGCCACATTCAAGGGATGACATATAATCTGATCTAGGCCAGTCAGATGCTCCCTCTTGAGCAGAAGGACAAAAAGACCAGAAATGATTGGAATCCCATTCTAACAACCATAACCCACCCAGATTGTTAGACTCTGGGACTACCTGACCTGCTGGTTTCCAAGACCTATGTTCATACCTAGCTTCCCATGAATTCTGTAATCCTCTATTATTTTCCCAATAAATTCTCTTTTACTAAATCTAATCAGAGTTGATTTCTGTTGTTTACAATCAAAGATCCTAAACCTGATACACAGGATGGTAATTGTCCTCAATGCTGATAATTCTATTATAGCCCTCCGCAAACAAATATGTGCATGTATATACGCATGCGTGTGTATGAGAAATCTCAGTATGAGCTATTCAACACTTGTGCTACATTTTGGCCACTTCCTTTAATGTCTTTAGCAACTTTTGCATACCATTATGGTAGCAAAATTGATTCTTTTCCTTGGCTTCCTTTCATGGTGAAATTGGTCAATGAATAGCACAATTACAAATACCAAATACCTGAGAATTAACCTTATTACCTCCCTCCCCTTCACTGCCTTTATCCAATACCTCACCAAGTCTTAATGATTATAACTTCTAAATATTTCTCAGATCTGTACGGAGGACTCCATCTCCACCACCACTGCTCTGGATAACGGTCATTTCTGTCCTGAGAAACTGCAAGAGCTGCCAGATAAGTCTGCTTATAATTTCTTATGTCCTTTTCAATCTACTCTTCACATATGGCCACCAGAACAAACTTAATGAAATAATGATTTAAACATCTCATATTCTGCTTTAAACACTTTAGTAGCTTCCAGAGATCTTGGGACAACGTTCAAAATCCTTAGGTGTTCTTCAAGCCAAGTAGTCTGACACCCCTCACTCAGCTCCTTACTATGCGTAACATTTGTACTCCATTCACATTGTCATTCACCTCCAAGAAGGAGCTATGCTTCCTTCCCTCACAGGGCCTCTGTACCTACCTCTACACATTTTGCCTTGTCGTCTCTTCCACACCTTTCTAATTAAATCTTAAGCATTCTTTAAGATCAGCTACGGGTCATGTCCCCATAAATCACTTCCCACTTTTTCCAATTAGATCAAATCTTCCTAGTATTCTCTCTTCAGAATTATAGGTCTTTCTTGACACCAGTTATCCCAGTTGTATTTGCATTGTGGGATTATTTAAATATTACTCCTTTCTATTCTATTTCTATTATTATTTCTATTCTATTACTCCTTCCCAACAGGAGTCTAAACTACGTGAGGGTAGAGATTCAATAATCATTTTTGTTTCCCAGAACTAAGTGCAGCATCTGACACATGTTAGGTACTTGATAATGAATGAATAAAGCCAGTCTTCCTTAAGAAAATATGAATTCCTTGAGGACAGGAACTATAATATCTAGTACAGGTGCTCAAAAAATAGTTACTGATGTATCTTCTACTTGGATTCAGTAAAGAAATTTTTTGCCTTGACCACTGATGAAGGTTCTAAACTTTTTCTTTATCACTCAGGGTCTTGTATACATTTTGGACACAATCTGACATTCCATAATTTAAAATAATTATTATCAGATTCTCTTTACTTAATCAGACTCAACAGGCCCAGCATGGTAGTTAATAATCTTTCTTAAACATCTTAAACAGTCCATGATGTCCCTTTTTCTTTCTTACAGGGAACATTTCAGAAAATCTGAAATAATCAACTTCAGCAAAACAATTAACATTTCCATTAACAGACTATTTTATTTTAAATGCTTACTAATAAATTCATAAGATATTTAAGCAAAATCCTATATTAAATATCAACCTTACTCTAATTAACTCCCATACATGTGCCCTTGATTTTCTGGTGGCAACCCAGAGGTATATATCCAGGCTAAAACCCCAGGACCTATGTCCATGATCTGCCCAAGGACCCCTGTGCTCAGTGAACCTTACTTAGTCTGCTTTCATCGTTCAGGGCTTGCCCTGGTCTTCTGATGCTAACTAGTGTTGGCAATTGTTTCTGACTGAAGATTAGCCACTTTCCCACATATCTGGTAGCAGTTTCACCCATGGAGTGGCAAGTCTCTTTCTCCCTCTGGTAGCGTTACTCCTCACTGAACTTCAGAAAGATTCAAGAACAAAAAAAATTTCTTAAGTAAAACCAAAGGACCTTAAAATATCCATATGATGCATAAAGTCAGGGAATAATTTCTACTGTGTGTGTTTGATACATAGGAGGCCCTTAATAAACATATGTGGGATTAATAAATAATTTGTGTACTTTATCATGACTTCCATTCCTTGTCAACTTAAACCTGCTCTATAAGACTAGTTATTTCCCAACCATTGGTTGAAATAGAATGCTGACCTATGCCTTTTCTTCCCCACAACTCTTAGATAATAAACTGTGCTATGGACAACCAATTTTAAAGGGCTAAACACATTTTAGGGTTCAGTAGTCATTATAGCTGACCTATCAAAACTTACACTGATATCCCACAACCTGTCATAATTGCATTAGAAGCATCTTCCTGGAGCTACTTCATGTCAGCAGTAACCAAGCCTCTAGATTATGGACACTTTCTTGGAGAAGACATCCACTAGGTAGTCAGGAAAACCAACCTTGGAATATTTGGCTGTTCTGTTATATGGGAAACCTGTGGACTTTATTGGCGAATGCCTACATGGCAATGAAGGCAAATAACCCATTCATTAATTGAGTTTTAGCTTTGATTTGATCAGCAAGAAATATGTACAGAGGGTATGTGTCTTAGTTTTGTGTTGCTATTACAGAATACCAGAGACTGGGTAATTTATAAAGAACAGAGATTTATTTTTTACACTTCTGGAGGCTGGAAAGTCCAAGATCAAGGGGCCTACATCTGGTAAGGGCCTTCTTGCTGCATCAGCCTATGGGAAAAAGTGGAAGTGGACAGGCAATGGGGGGGGGCGGGGAGAGAGAAGAAATTGAACTCACAGCCTCAAGCCCTTTCATAATCAGCATGAATCCATTCATGAGGGTGGAGCCCTCATGACCTAAATATCTCCCGTTAGGCCCCACCTTCCAACACTGTTGCATTGGAGATTGAGTTTCCAACAAATGCTTTTTGGGGGACACATTCAAATCATAGCAGTATCTCTCAAATGTGAATCGAAAATGACACTCTTCCCTACTTCCTTACCAGTGCTAAGTAGGACCCAGTGGGAAAGCACTAGGATAATGCATTTATATTCTCTAATTTTATAATTCATTGTCAATCAAGATTAAGCAATAGCAATGCAGATATTTTGTGGCATAGGCCTCAACTGGCACTGATAAGAAACATGGAGATGGGGTTTCAGCTGTCGCCCACGGATAGGGTAGCATCTCCCCTGTAGGAGAAGGTATGTTTGTCAGCCTGGGGCTTTCTCATCCTGTACATCACAAAAGCTGTGATTTCACAACCTACATTTTTATCTTTGCTCCCTGTGCCACCCTGGATAAGGAAGGTAGAAGAGTAAAATGTTCAGAAGGAAGATTCATAGTTGCAAACAGCAAGAAAGAAGCACCAGCTTTCTTTTAGCAGATGTTCAAGTTGTTTTTTTTTTTTTTCTCAAAGCACATGATATTTATCCCAGGGATTGGAGTATTTTATAGAGCTGTGGTTTTACTCTGGAATATTGACAGCCATGGTGTGTCATTTGTACATGAAGAAGGAATCAAAACCAAGAGAAAGAAGAAAAAAAAAAATAAAGACGATTTAGTCTCTCTTGAAAATATTTCAGCCCCACACCAAATTGTACCCAGATCTATTAAATTATAGGAGTCAATAATGTTCCTTTTTTACTTACTTCAGCTTGAACCAATTTTTAAGTTCCATGCATAACTGACCTATTATCTGTCATGTATGCCTAAGGGAGTCATCCCCCATTTGGCAAACTGCTGTCTGGTATATGGTTTTTACAGGTATCTTACCCCCAACTCCAAATATAAACTCGCTGAGGAAAGATAAACAGTGCTATCTGTTCTCAAAGAAGACCACCAGAGGGAGACAGCAACAAAAAGGAGTTTTCTGCCCCTCTTCTTCACTTCTTAATTCTGATGGTGAGGAGGTCATTTGATTCTGCACTTTGATTATTTTGTGAGACTGAGGCCCACTCCTACCAGACATGAGGAATAGTTGTTATCAGTTCTAAGGTTATACCTGAACCCACCCAGGATTTTTTTCATGACCTTGACTTTAAAGCTCCCTGCCAGGAGGAAGCCAAGTCCCTAAGATTCTGGTGAAGAGGACGCAAACCACTAGAAAAGATGTAGAAGAAACTAAGGCATAAGGGGCAGGGAGTAGTAGAGGAAAAAAAGGGCTATCAGAGAAGGAGATGGTTTCAAAGTGCCCATCTTATCTAGGCACTCTCTGAAAGGCAACAGTGTGCCAATGTGACAAGGAAAGAATGTTTTGTATCACCTACCAGTCTCCATGTGCATTATTTTTTGTAAAAAATAAGATCGTTCCTGCAAAGCCTTTCAAATTGTGCAAAACATAACAAAGCAGTTAGAAAACGAATAGTTCTGGAACACGTATAAATGTTTCTTCTCCATTTTTTCAGCCTTGAGTCCCATTTCTGGCTCCCTTTGGGGGTGACTGCCTCTTTTATAATAAATCAAGTACTACATCTAAAGGCTATTTATATCATTCTTTCTAGGAAAGCCTTAAAGTGGAAAGAAAAATACCTGTTGCAGTTTTCATTTTTGGTTTTTATGCTCTGCAGTTGTCCATCATAAAATCTGTGCTAGAATCTATACTTAGTCTAGCTTGTGAAGGACCCACTTCTCTATATCTTGGGCAAATTTCTTCTTGCTTATCTACTATGACACTTCGTCTTCAACCCTCCCTGCCCTTCGGAATTGCTGTGCAATTGGAATTTACTTAGAAGCTGTACTAGGAAGTCAATATTTTATTGTTGGTTTTAACTACAATAATTATTTATGATTAAAATAACTCACATAAATACAATGTACATTAATAGTCAACATTTTACAAACATATTTTAAAGCTACTCCCAAGAAGCAGTGGAAATCTAAATTACTTTAAAATAGAGATACTACCAATTCATAAAAGCCTGGAGTGGGAAGAAAGGAAGTGGGGATATATTGTCCACCCTGTGTCTAGAGAGCAGTTGTTTTCTCCCTACTTGCCAAGAGGAGAAGTGAACTAAAAAAAAAAGTGCTTACCCAAAGCTGCCATGAGCATGCAAATGCTTTTGGAATTTTTCCAAAGATTTTAACCAAATATTCAAACCATAACAAGTATTCCCTGTGGCATCATTGAAGCATGCTGCAGTTACACGTTATAAATGGAAGCCAAATCACACGCTTATGTAAAATGACTGGTATAGCAGAAAAACAAGTTATGTATTTAATAAGCAATCTCAAGCTTATAATGTAGTGAAACCCACTTGTAATTTCTTTCATCGTTGTTTTTTTCCCCCTGTACATGCTGTTCATTTTTAGAGCTCTCTACAAGGCTTTTATAAAAATCAACTTAGCCAATATACTATCACTCCAATTTTCTTTGCCCATTTCTTTGAAAAACTCTACTTCCATTCACGAGTATTTGTCATATCAAAATGCATGAAAAATGGTTTTACAGCATTCCTGAAAGCACGGTTTTTACTTATGATATGTGGATGTTAAAGAAAGAAGCCCTCAATATGTATTTATACTCCATACAGTCATGCTTTCTGTCTTCTCCAACCTGTGAGGTACTTTTACAGACAAAAGTTTTCATCCATATTTTGTCTATCAAATGCAGGCTGTTATGATTCCTCATACTGACATTTACTATCCCATGATTCTGACTGCCTTAATGAATTTGCATCATGGGCATTTTGGCCAATTAAACATTAAGATTATTGTTAAAAATTCAAATACTGGATATGGCAGTCAATTCCAAAATACCCTAACCTGAAATCCCGCCAGCAAATCAAAGCTGTCCATTCAAAGATGAAACTATCCATTGTTGCCTTCAGCAGATCCTTTACTAGTTGGGTTTCCTCTCTACTACATTACTTTATGAATTCCTATGACATTTCACTTTTCTTTAATTAGATAATTATCTTATTCCATATGAGCTATTTGCAAATGTGTTTTCATGCATCCAACTTCTCAAAATGTGTTATATGTTTTAACAGGCATCCAAACCCACTGTTCTTTATCAGAGAGGGGGAGGGGAGAATCTTATATTGATAATTAGTTTCCCCATGGAATAATGTTGTAAGAACTATTTCTTTAATCAACTTTGATTGAAAAGAAAACAAGACAGTGTTTTACCAGTGAGTGCTTATTGGCTTAGGTTTTCAGTGCATTTTAGATTTATTTTTAACCTTGGCTTTCTGTTTGAGCCAAAAAAGATCATCTTCTTCCTGAGGATTTTCTCTGCTTTTGCTGATTAGCTATAGAATGAGGAGAAGCACCTGATGGGCCACATTAAGAAGGATGCTAAGCGGTTTACAAGTCTCAGTAATTAATGACTATTTTTATCACAAAGAATATAGATTGGCTTCTTCCATTTATCTGAAACTCAATGTAAGCCCCTATAAGCCTCAATGCAGCATAATTGGTGCAATAGAGCTGAAAATGAGATGGAGGATATAATGCAGCTTCAGTAATCCTGCCTTTAGCTAAAATGGAACAGTAGAAGCCCCTGGCAGCCTCCAATGTGGTTGCCACTAAGATTTAAAGCCAGCCAGCTGTCTACTGTTCCTTGTGAAGCCCACATCACTGTTCATGTCCTTAAATAGAGTTCAAATGTTTTAAGTAACTATATTTATGAGAATGATGTACTATGGTAAGCACTTTGTTTCTCAGCCTTTTGGCTCTAATTGGATGTTTTCTTCAATTAGAAACACTCATGGACTGTGTACCCGTATCGGTTTTTATTCTGATGAACCTGTGCTTATAATGTGCTCCCAAACCTCTTGGGATGAACAAATGGGTTTTGTTTTCTCAGTGTTGTGATTTAAAAAAAAAAAAACCCACTCTCTTGTAAATCATAATATGCTAATAATAGGTCTGAGGACTCAGTTGGGAGAATGAAAAAAGCTTCACATTCATGAAGGCATGCTAAGTGAGACACCATAAGTGCTGGGTAATGTGTCTGTTTTACATTTGTGACCATGCCTTCAACAGCCTGGATAGCATTGCATTGTATAAACCATCCATAATCACAAATAAGCTCCTGGTTGCTTAATATTAATACAATATGGCTGAAAAGAACACTCAAAACAGAGTGTTTGAGCAAAAAAGGGATGGGGATGGGAATATCTTCTGGGGGATTCTGAGACTAGTCAGGGTTATTTCCAGCAACCTGTTTGAACAGCATATAAACATTTCACTCATATTCTTCCCAGAGTGCCAGCAGCATCCACTATAAAAATAAAAGATCGATTTCTTTAAAAGAAGGCTATGTATGGAGATCCACTAGCAGCATCTTCTGTGAGTATTACATAACAGCTGCATGCCACCTCTCTGTGGATATCAAGTTAAAAAGTCTTTCTAAAAACATCTCTTGAGATATGCCAGCTATTGAGAAATCAAAAGATTCCTTGAAGAAACCAAACAGAATCAGGTTATCAGGTTAATCAAGGGTTTGGTTAGTGTCTTGTTAGGGAGTCTTCAGTGGTCCTAGTTAACCAGCTTCCTCGGAGGCAACTTTCACCTTCAGTCCAATTCACACCAAAAATGAGTCTTAGGCACTGTCTGGTGTTCAGTTTATTCTGGCAGCACTCTTACAAGACAGATAGCAGGAGCAAGCTGGTGGCATGGGCCAGATACAGTCAGGGGTCAGATGACCACCAGACCAGAAGTGTCTCCATCCAGAGACTATTCTCAGAATTTGGGGGATTCTTTCCTTTTTCCTGTACCCGTATTCAGTCCAGGTCAGTTACCAGGTATTTCTTTCATAAAGGGAATTTAAGCTGTTCTTATAAGAGTAATCTTTGTTTTAAAGTTTGTGAAAGTTGCATCTGTGTTGAGGTGGCCTTGTCTATAGGGCAACCAGGGATTTTAGGTCCTGTTGTTGTAGAGACTCAGTAATCCTCTGGGCCAGGGTTGGAAATCCCCAGGCCAGGTTACATCATGTTGCTAAATGAAGCATAGCATAGACCCTATGAGATGTTTGAGTGGGCCTTACAATTATCATAGCCATGATTTATCTCTTATAGTATACTTTTCTCTTGTTAACCTGTCTTTTGTGTTATAGGAGTGTCAGCCATGACCCTTATGAGGGTGAGGAAATATATCTCACCTGTTCTTCCCCTACACTGTCAAAGACTGTTTATGCCAGAAATATCTCCTTTAATGTTTTATATTCTTCAATATCTCATGGAATGTTTTGAAAATGTTAACAGATTTAACATAATATTATGGATAAATCTAATGAAATAGAGAAACCAGTTATAGTTCATGTTTTTTAAGAATTATTATAAATGATGAAATCCTATGGTAGGATAGGAGTCCAAAATACTATCTATCCCATTACCCCATTATATATGACAAGGGGGTTTCAACATCATTTACAGTCTTCTGATAGACACTGTCTATTATCCAGTTCACACAGTCTTTAGTAGGGGGAATAAGTTCATGAGGAGTCATAGATGAAAATCCAAAAATGACCCCTGCAGTTGAATGAAAAGCAAAATGAAACCAAAGTGAAAATGAATTCTCTCTTTGCAAACAGAACACTCATGATAACAGAACAGATTAGGTATTATCTGTATTTTCCTTTCACTATTCTTACAAGCTTAAATAATTTGTTAATTGGAATTGTACAGTTTCCTGTAATATAGATTTGAGAATATAAAATTTCATTCCCCCTAAAGATAAAGCTGAATAGTATCAAGTTCTAAAGTTACAGCATATAGGCAATATTACATAGGTGATAAAGCATAGTGGTTAAAGTTTCTGGACTCTGGAGCTACATTTTCTGGGAGTGATTCTTAATTCTTCCAATTACCAGCTGTGTGACCTTCAGTAAATTGTTCATTTAATCTGTAAAGTGGGAATAGTAGTACAAGCTACCTTAATAGATTATTGAGATGGTTAAATGAGTTAATGCATAGAAATACTTAGAATAGTACTAGTGTATAGGAAGAACTCAAGCATTAGCTATTGTTATTTTTGTAAAAAAGGTATTGCAAAATATCTCTCAGTGTGTGCATATATGTACATGTATATATATATATATCTTTTTTATATATATAGATTGTAAAATATATCTCACATATATAATATGATCATCAACCAACAAACTTACAAGATAGTAAGGATCAGTATCATTTAATAAATGAGTAAATAGAAGCCCAAATATGTATGTTACTTTCCCAAGATCACATACTCGAAGTAGCATAGGCAGTCGTGGCATCCTGTGATTCTGACATGTACCCCAAAGTACTGTCACTTAAAGCCCCCTCACTGGCTTTCTAAGAGTGTTGATGATTTTGGTGAGAGTGATTCTGGTGACAAAGTACAAGTAAATGTAGGGACAAGCAGTTAGGAGAGGAAAACTCAGCACAGGGCATGAACAAGGTAAAATGGAAGAAGAGCATAAAAAGTGTTAGAAGAACAAAGGTGGCTAAATGCTCCACAGGACAGCGGTGTCTGTCTGCTTAGTGCTTGATTGGAACTATTCTATAGGAGATGAAGCACTTACACTAAACAGATGTGAAAAATTGCTTCAGGTGAACCATGCATGGCTTATTTGTGTGTTTAGTTCTCTCCTACCCTACACTTCTATTACACCTTTCATGCAGGATCTTGAAAAACTGCTAATCCCTCAATCTATTCCAAGTAGGGAATACAGTCCTGCAATTGGTTGGTCAGTTTACTTCAAATACACCTGGATTCCTTTCAAGAAAATTTTCAATCTTATAAAAGAAGTAGATATTATAGTTGCCTTATTCATAATTGCTTGGTTTCATGAGCTATACATATTGTCAAGAAGATACTGACTATTCTGCATAAGAATATTGATAATATGGAACATTATGCCATAAGTTTGATTTGTTGGTTCTTCCATTGTTGAGGCTCAGAAAGTGATACCCCAAAGTATGAAGCTTTAGCATGCTGAGTGCTTTCAACCAAAAGATATTGGGAGGCCTCAGAAGCAAGGGCCCACTGACCTTCTGCCCTCCAGTCTCCTGTCCATCATTCTCCCCCAAAGCAAGTCATAGACACCAGAATTCTTCTTTCCCATGATGGACCATAGAAACTAGAACCCTTCTCTCCCAAAGCCAGCCATAAATACTAGAATTATTACTCTCCCACCTTTCTGTCTAGGAGCTGGCCATAAAGAAATTCTCCGATCTACCCTTGTTCAATAGTAGATCATAAGAAGACCCTCATTCCAGAAGGGTTCTGCCCCATACCTGGGAGGAAGAAATGCTACATTGGAAAGGACAGAAAGAATCTGACCAGACAGGCCTTGTTGGGTTTCTCCACAAAGTCTACTAGCATTAGATCATACCCTTTTTGCCCAATCATATTTCTACATGGCTGTCTATTCTTCTTCAAACCTAAGCATAAAAATGGATAGTTTTTCCTGTATCTTTGGGTCTTCATTTGACTCCCATATCTTATAAAACTTTAATTAAATAAATATGTTATGTTTTTCTCTTGTTAACCTGTCTTTGTTATAGGAGTGTCAGCCATGACCCTTATGAGGGGTGAGGAAGGATATCACACTCTTTCTGCCCTTACACCATCCAGCACTGTTTATACCAGAAATATCTCCTTTATTGTTTTTTATTCTACAACGTCACATAGAATGTTTTGAAAATATTAATGTTTTTTGCAGTTTGGTAGCCCTGCATCTGATTTAAAATGATTTCTTCACTGGATAACCTTGGCTACATCTGACTCAGAACAATTCTCCACATTTTCTATAGGATTATCATAGTATTACATGGTTCTATTGCTACAATGCTATTGCATTGAAATAATAATGCACCCTAGATAGGATTCCAGATTATAAATTTTTTAAGGCAAGAAAATAAAATCATTTTCTCAACCATTCTGGAATAGAATATTCTCATAAATTTATTGTTATTTGTGTTTAGAATACCTTTACACCTAATTTTAGTTTTGCTTACTTCCTTGTCAGTCTCTCATTTTTTTATAGAAAGACTTGACTTTTTTGACTTATTCTGGTTATTGCAGAATTAGAATCAATGGGTGTTAATTAAAGCAAATATCTGCTCAATAATAGAGGATAAAAAAACTAAAAAAAATTACAGTAGTCCTTGATTGGTGTAGATACACATATGTCTTACAAGATCAGGAGTTCTCTACTATTGAAAATGTTTAGAAGAAGCAATAAACCTACTTGTCGCTGATATTGTTGTGAGGATTCCTGACTCAGATGAAATGTTAGACAAAGGGCCCTCTGAGATTCCATGATTCTAAATTAACTCACAGTAGATCTGTCTCAAGAGTTGGGTTGAAAACTTTTCAAGAAAAGAAATAATAATTTTCAGTATATTTTCCATTTAATATTTGCAGATGAAGTTATTGGATCATCATTGTGTAAAGGCAATAGCCATAGACTCTAGAATTCTACGGATTTGGCCTTGAATGCGAGCACTGACATTTATTAGTTATATGGAATTGGGCAATTTACTTAACCTCTAGAAAATTCATTTTTTACTGGTACAATGAGATTAATAATACCTACTACACAGGGTTAAGGTAAGGGTTGAGTGAAATAATATTTTTAATGCTGATAAAATTCTCAGCATAAAGTCAGTGCACGATACATAGCTGCTATTATAACATGTATAAATCAGTAAAAATAAACGTTTTACACAGCCATATTAGTGAGAATGTTTTAAAAAGTTGTAAAATGCAATTGTGCTATAGCTGTGCATAGAAATTATTCATTATAAAATGATTAAACCATTTTTATCAAATCAATATATTCATTCCTGTGCTTCAGTGTTGACTTCTTGACCTGTTAATATTTCTTTCTTTGTTTACAGCACCCAACTCATTTATCTTGACATCCTCTGAAATCACTTTAAAATGAATCAAGCAATGTGTTTTTCTTGTTTGGCAGTTTTATCTTTTTGAGAAGCTGTAAATTCAGAGACCATTACCTTTTGATGGAGGATATGAAGGAAGTGGGGGGTAGAAGAGGGGAAATAGAAGTATTCACTGGGAGGAATCAGTTCAGACTTGAGTACAGAAAGAAATGTTAGCATATACAAAATGAGGATGCTAAAGAAATGCAAGGTGAAAACAAGGACGAAGATCCCAAACACTAAATGGAAAAATTTTGAAAACTGGGAGCCCAACAAAAATAATAAAAAGGGACATACTGAACAGTTGGTTTATGCTGGGGATTATGATCTTTTGAAAGACTAATTTAAATTTGTTCAGTTTTACGTTTGGATCATAGAATTTCACCATATAAGGTAGCATGAAGTTATTTGGTCAATCCCTGTGCCTACATCAGGATTAGATACTTTCTAGAGCCTGATGAACTCTGGTCTTACAGATGTGGGCTATACAAAACTTTTGCCTTAATCCTAAACCACTACAGGAGTTACTTGTGTGGAGAAAAGCTATTTATTCTCACTTTTACAAATTACCGTCAGATACCAGGGTTTATTTTTTCTTTTAATTTCCTAAAGCAGTGAACAATGAAAACTTATTGTATTTATAATTTTCCATCAATATCATTAATCATTGTTGAAAAGGAAGGAGAGAATCAATGTCTTCAAATAGTAGATATCTAGTATTCTCTACTAACAGGAGTAAACTCTGCTCAACCAGAATAGAAACTCAGACTCACATCCTTATTTTTTTGATATTCTCCAAAATTCATTTCCCATTGAGCTTAAGTCACTAAATGTTAATAAAACAGAAATAATTTGTTCTTTCTGATCCCCCATTTAATTAGTTGCTTCAGTAGTAGTCCATTGACAATACCCATTGTCTAACATACCTCTTCTACACTGTTCTCTGCTCTTTGGTACCTGAAGCTAGCAGATTTGAAAACCAAAATAAAAAGTCCAAAAACAACAGATGCTTGTGTGGATGAAGAGCAAGGCACACTTACACACTGTTGGTGGGACTGTAAATTAGCACAAACTCTATGGAAAACAGTATGGAGTTTCCTCAAAGAACTAAAAGCAGACCTACTATTCGATCCAGCAATCCCACTATTGGGTATCTACCCAGAGGAAAATGTTATTTTATCAAAAAGACATCTATACTCGAATGTTTATTGCAGCACAATTCACAATTGCAAAGATGTAGAATCAACACAAGTGCCCATCAATTCATGAGTGGATTAACAAAATGTGGTATATGTATACCATGAAATACTATTCAGCTATAAAAAAGGATGAATTAATACCTTTTGCAAAAATTAGATGGAACTGGAGACCATTATCCTATGTGAAGTATCTAAACAATGGAAAAACAAACACCACATGTACTCACTATTAAACTGGAACTAACCGATGCACACCTGTGCACAGACAGAAGTAAAACCCAATGGAAATCAAGCAGAGGGGAGGAGGAAAAGCGGATGGGTGAAAACCTACCTAACAGGTACAATGAATGCTATCTGGGTGACGGGAACACTTATAACCCTGACTCAAGCATTACAAAAGTGGTCCATGTAACCAAAAACGTTTGTAGTCCCATAATATTTTTAAATTTAAAAAGTTTCTAAAATAGAAAAAAAATAACAGCGAAATAATTTCAGCTTTTCCCTATCCCCTTCCCACTAAAGATGTTTCTGGCTCTGCCTGCCAAGTTTCTTCCTTTTCTCCAAACAATGAGGAACATTCTAAGTCCAAGCAGATCTTTGCATCATCGTGATGCACGATTATGGGAAAGGTTGAGGGAAGAGATTGCACTAGCTGCTAGAAGGCTGGAGAAGACATTTTTCAGGAAACGTGGATGTACAGTTTTGATACTGGCTTTATTGGGGGCAGATAGAAGAGCAAGTGTTACAATAAACCTTGTTTCTTCCTCATGGTGTTTAAGACATGTAATCCACTTTCTTTCTGTCTTTCTTTTTTTTTTCTTTTTTACACAGCCTTTATTTTTTTACATGTATCTTTTTATCGTATAAATTTAAGGTGTACAACAAGATCTTTTAGTATACACGTATAGTGAAATGAGCACTACAGGTAAACAATTTAACATCCATTATTTCACATAGTTCCCCTTATTCGTGTAGTACAAGCACCTAAAACACACTCTTCTAGAATATTTCCAGTATGCAATAAAATGTTAACTATAATCCTCATGTTGTACTTCAGATCTCCAGATTCATTCCCCCTACACAAGTGCATATTTGTCCCCTTTGGCCCATATCTTCTCATTGCCACGCTCCACTTCCCTCACCCCCCAGCCCTACCTCCGGTAGCCACAATTCTATTTTTTCTTCCTACATATTCAACTTTTTTTTTAGATTCCACATATAAGAGAGATCACGTAATACTTCTCTTTCTGTGTCTGGCTTATTTCACTTAGCATAATGTCCCTCCGGTTCATCCATGTTGTCACAAATAGCAGGATCTCCTTTCTAAAGCTGGATAATATTCTGTTGTCTATGTATACACCAGAATTGCTTTATCCAGTCATCTTTTAACAGACATTGAGGTAGTTTCCATAT
Organism: Daubentonia madagascariensis; assembly: GCA_023783475.1. Lineage (NCBI taxonomy): Eukaryota > Metazoa > Chordata > Mammalia > Primates > Daubentoniidae > Daubentonia > Daubentonia madagascariensis. The sequence continues at coordinate 11,752,223 of JAKFHU010001684.1, read as the reverse complement.
CTTGGCTATTGTGAATAATACTGTAATGAACATGGGAGTGCAGATAGCTGTACAATTTCATTTCCTTTGTGTATATGCCAAAAAATAATTTATTTTGACACTTATTTTTTAGTGGCTGGCCTTTATTTTTCTTTGTCCAGGACAAAGCTAAAGACTGCTTGCTTGAGTCATGACTATATTGTACACACAATTACTTTTCACTACCAGTTTATTGAATATCTATGATGTGTGTGGGATGGGTAGTAGGGACTAGTGGGGAAGATTCACAGCAGAAATCTATCATATTGGAGCAATAGCCAAAAAAGAACAAAAAGTGGTTATAAAAATATTAAAAATTTAAGTTTGTAAATTCATGAGAAACTGTACAGGTTGGTAATAACAATACAAAATGTCTAGCCAGAACAATACAAATCAAAGAGGGAAACAGTAAGACACTGCATGCAGATGTTTACATCCTTAAAATTACAAACTGAAGAGAACAGTAAACAATGTAGAAGATGAAATATATTTGGTAACATTTTCAGTAAAGACTGCCCGGTGCAGACTCCACTTACTTTCACTGTGGCAGTGGTACCTGTCTGTGTGATAATGCTTTTTTTTTTCTTCTTTAATTTCAGAATATTATGGGGATACAAACATTTTGGTTACATGAATTGTTTTGTACAGTTTGAGCCAACGTTATAAATGTATCCATCACCCAGATAGTGTGCATTGTACACATTATGTGTGAATTTATCCATCCCCTCCTCCCCCTCCCACCTGCTTGATTTCCATTGAATTTTACTGCCATATGTGCACATGAGTGTTGATCAATTAGTTCCAATTTAGTAGCGAGTACATGTGGTGTTTGTTTATCCATTCTTGTGATACTTCACTTAAAAGGATGGTCTCCAGTTCCACCCAGATTGTTGCAAAAGGTATTAGTTCACCATTTTTTATGGCTAAGTAATACTCCATGGTATACGTATACCACATTTTACTAATCCACCCTCATGTATTTATAGGCACTTGGGTTGTTTCCACGTCTTTGCAATTGTGAATTGTGTTGCTATAAACATTCAAGGTCAAGTATCTTTTTTATAAAATGTCTTTTTTTCCTTTGGGTAAATACCCAGTAGTGGGATTGCTGGATCAAATGGCAGGTGTACTTTTAGTTCTTTGAGGTATCTCCAGACTACTTTTCATAGAGGCTGCACTAGTTTGCAGTCCTACCAACAGTGTACAAGTGCCCTTTCTCTCCACATCCACACCAGCATCTGTTGTTTTGGAACTTTTTGATAAAAGCCATTCTCACTGGAGTTAGGTGATATCTCATTGTGGTTTTGATTTGCATTCCCTGATGATTAGAGATGTTGAGCATTTTTTCATACGTTTATTAGCCATTAGTCTATCTTCTTTTGGAAAGTCTCCATTCATGTCTTTTGTCCACTTTTTAATGTGGTTGTTTGATGTTTTCTTGCTGATTCACTTGAGTTCTTTGTAGATTCCAGTCATTAGCCCTTTATTGGATGTATAGAATGCAAATATTTTCTCCCATTCAGTAGCTCATCTATTCTCTCTATTGATTATTTCCTTGGATGTGCAGATTATTTCCTTGTTGCTGCTGTGATTTCCTTTGGGGTCTTCTTCATAAATTCTTTGCCTAGGCTGATATCTATAAGAGTTTTCCCAACCTCTTCCTCTAGAATTTGTATAGTTTCAGGCCTTAAGTTTAAGTCTGTTATCCATCGTGAATTAATTTTTGCAAGTGGTGAGAGGTGCGGATCCTGTTTCAGTCTCTACATTTGGCTATCCAATTTTCCCAGCACCACTTATTGAATAGGGATTCTTTTCCTCAGTGTATGTTTTTGTCTGCTTTGTTAAAGATCAGATGGTAATGCTTTTTTAATACTGCTTCAAAATTCAGTGTATAGTACAGGCTGAATCACATGAGGTCTATTTAGATCCACCTCGGAGGTTAGATTTTGAAATAGTTTTAGTAGGGATTTGTGTTGTAGACAAAACTGAAAGGTGATGATGAAAAGAATTTGAGTTAAGTATAAGAAGGCTAAATGAATCTGTAAGTTCAATAGAGCTCCAGGGCACTACATACCATTTTCTTTGCCCACTGACTGGTAATATGAGTACCCATAATAAATCATGAGGTTGCATATCCATGAAGTTCTGCCTTGGCATCTCTGCCTGGAAGGAAGACTCAGGAAATGAGAAATGGAGAGATCTGTCTCTTCTGAGGCCTTTAAAGGTAGTCAGGGATGAGAGGAATTGTTGCATCTCAACCTTTCTACCACTTAAAAGGGTAGTGTGAGTAGAAACAGACAATAAGAATTATATTCCACACTTTTCACATATACGGTCTGTAACTCCTGCAACAACCAAATGTAATGTGCACTGTTTTACATTTGACAGGTAAAAAAACTGTGACATTCAGGGCCTTGTACTCCAAATCACTCAGCTAGTTTGTTTTAAGGACAGGATTGAAATAGGTCTAACAGAGTACTTTTTTTATCTTTTTTTTAATATTACACTGCATCCTTTCAGACTGCTTTCCTTTTCTTCATTGCTTTTCCATCTATAAGAATATGCCTTCCTAGATTTTATACTCCTTATTGTTTTTCTATCAAAACTATTGTAAAAACAAGTGCAGTAGTATTGTTGTTGACATAACACACCTCAGACCAACTAGCTGAAAGAAAATCTAAAACCTTGATTAATATAAGAAAATTAACCTAACGATCAGGATTATGTCCTAAACTTAAACAGTCAGAGAACTTAAACATTTATATTTTTTCCCCAAGATTGCAATGTTAATGAAGATCCTAAATTAATGCTAGTTTTCTAAGTGGTTTCTAAGCCATTAAGAAAATATTAAGATACCTTTAAAATGGTATCAGTGTCATGCATATTTTATTACATTATAATACATCAATTTATTAATGATGCATATTGTCATTCTTAGCCATTTCTCTGATTGTGACTCATAAATGAAAGTTAATACAATTGTCTTTGTTCAAAGGTACAGGGTCACTGGGCTCCTTCACTGCTTTTCTGCACTAACATGTTCACTTTTAAAGTCCTAGAAATTATAATACGTCGTGAGAAGAGAAATGTTCTTTCTACCAGGGTTGCAATGTTTCCAAATATAAATTGAAGTAGAATATGTATAAATATTTAAATGTTCCTTGGCCTATTATTATCCTTGTGTTCATAGTATGAGATTCATCTATGAAAGGAATCAAAGCCTGAATTCAAATTCTCTACCAGGATGATTACCCATTGCATCTAATTTTGAGGGTAAGTTATTAAAGAAAACTGGGGTCATCTTCCTGTAGAGGACAGATGTTAGCAAAAATAAAAGTATGACCCTTCCTGTCATATCATAAAATTAATATCTTTCCCTCATGGTCTTTGTGCTTGCTTTCTTGCTGCATTAACCAACAAGTTTCCATAGTGTCTATTGAGAACTGATGTTTATTTGCATACAGATTCTTACTGTGAAAAGTTATGTGGTCGTGATTCTGAAATAATCCTGGTGGGTGAATATGAATATACCAGTATTCTCTGGTGACGTTTTAAGAGATTCTGAATAGGTCTGAACTCACAAGCTTTTAAAGAATTCCAAATCTGTATCTACTCCTGGATGCTGCCTGCCAGCTCCAATTTTGTTACTTTACAAGACTAATTTCCTTTTAAGGATGGACATTAACTTACCAAAAAGGAAATGGTGTGCTTGTAATGACAAATGAACATGACTCTTCTCTTTTATTTGATAGAAGGGCACTTGTTCTGTCTAAATTGTATATTCCTTTGTAAACAGACTCTCTAGCCCTCGAGCTTGAGGAATCAATGCCATGTGCAGATGGTGCCAGACCTTTACTCAGAAAAGCAAGCACTTGATTTCTATTAAAGTTTTGTTATTTAACCTCTGTCTAAACCTTAAATCAGGACCCTAGAGCAAGGACAATGTTTTCATCTTTTTAAATTTAAAAATTTGTTCCAAACTATAGGAGAGAAATTAAAATTTCAGAATATTTGAGTCTGTGAGCATGAAAATAACCCTCTAATATAGTATGCATTTATAACAAAAGTCATAATCTAAGGATCAGTCCCTCAAAATGAGAATGAGACTCAAAAGAATTAGAGGAAAAGAGTTGTGTCTGTAGAAAGCCATATATATACATAAAACCTTATGAATATAAAAACCAAGCCAACCCAATTAAAATTCAAGCTTATTTAAATATATCTCTATACCCAGTCCTCCACACACACACAAATATACACATAAAAAGTACAATACAACCTAAAATTATGCTATTTAGAATTTTTTAAAAGTAATTATAGGACTTAACTCATATAGCAGCTAGAAAATTATCACAGGTTGTAGCTACTGCCACCATAAGAATTGATTTCAATTCAGCCTTTAATGAGATCAGCAATTCTATTCATTTTCATGGGTACCTACTCCTGTAATGAAAAGGATTAATTTGAAGTTCCTAGAAATGCATCACCTAGCTCATGTTGGAGGGTACCTAGTATGTGGGCCATAAATATACATTCTTCAAGTACTACGTTGACTATTTCATTAAAACCGATGATGTTTTAGTATTTCATATGCAGAGCCATGTAAAGGTTGTGTAAAGCAGGGTTTTAATATAGAATGTATCTGAAGAGGAAAAGCTGTCATGGAAAGGTGATGGTTCATTACTCAGAGATGCACCAGTGAGAATGGGGGAATGATTTCTTTGCCAAGTAAGTGCAAAATAATGTTTGGATCACAGAGATTATCTCTTAAGGATAAAATGCACAAGAAACATAGCCCCACCTTTAACATAGACAGTTCAAAGACAGAAGAAGGACTCTGTGCCATGGCTACTCTTTACAGCCAAAGATATTGATTTGTGCTATCTCTCCATATGTAAAAATCATAATAATTAGAGGCCAGGATCAAAGGTTTGGGAGAAAGGAATGTACATATTGTGGGTCAGGCCACTACTCAGTCCCTGAGGACTCAGTTGGTCCATGATTTTAAGTGAATATTTCCCTATAGTACTTTTCCGATCCTATAACCAATGTAATTCAGATGACAATTTTGGCAAGGGCAGGCTATTGTCATGCAAAATGTGAGAGATGCTGAAAAACAGACAGCAGGTCCACAAAGCACAAGTCCATTCAATTCCCCAAAAAATTAGCGATGAATGGCCCTCCCTGTATAATGTAAATTATGCACATAGAATGATCAAGCAAATAATTTAGTCCCAATTTGATCAATTCACTGAGGAGAACAAAAAAGATAGCCAATTTGGTTTCACATGAAAACAGGGGCAATTGGTCTCCTGGATGTTTCACATTTCAATTATGAGTGTTATAGATTTAGGTTTTCTAGATTTCTATTTTATGATAAAAGAAGAGTTGATTGGGATTTTGAGAGTTGACCATTAAAAATGTTTAAAATACCAAGAATTAATTGTAAAATGGTGATACTCCACTTAATTTTTTAAAGTAGAAATCATACAGAAAATGATTAAATTTATATTTCTTTGAAAATTATTTTCAGAAGCTATACTGAATCTTAACATAGTACTCATCACCTTGCAATGAATAATAACATGTAATGAGTCTTGGCCTTGCTGCAGAAATCCCACTTTCGGACCAGAATCCTCTGTGACATCTATAAACGAGAGACAAGACAAGATCACCAATAATGATGTCCTGGACAGCAATCAGCCATAAGGTACTGAGTCCATCCAGGGTTATTGTCCTCCCCTGAACCAGACAGGTGAGAAGGGGGATTTGTAAATGATGTATGACTCCTTCTGTTGTACCTAACAGAGGCAGGATGTCTATCTTTCCAAATATTTGTAAGACTCCTGTCACTTAGACATATAACACTCCAAGAAGAAAAAAGGAAGAGGAAAAAAGGAAGTTTTCCAAAAAAATACCTTTCAAGCCATTGTGCTAAGGAGTGTGGGGGGAAGGGTGACTGCCAAATTTGAGTAGCTCCAGGCTCTTCAGTGAATGTGTTTATAGAAAGTAAAAACCCCAAATTAATTCAACGAGAAGAAGAGAACAAAAAGAATTCCAACTTAGTTATTTCCAAAATACAGCCCAAACCACTAGCTGACTTTTTTCACTCTCAACTATTCACCTGGTTGTTTTGTTAGTGTCAGGTTAATCAAAGCCACAACTGATAGAATATTATATGGAAAGGAAGAACGTTCACCTTAAGTATCCAAACTGATACGGATCTTGACTTCTAAGAGGAAGCATTTATTCTACCTGTTGCTAAGCACAGTCCTTTTAAATAGTGACAATGAAGATTTAGTCTTTAGCGATTGAAGGACCTATGAAATTAATCTAATCCAATTCTCTCGTTTGAAAGACTAGAGCTAGAGTTTAGAGAGTATCACAACATATCTAAATATGAATTTTAAATCATGATGTTTGCCCATGATATACAATGCATAAAATGAATAAACTTTTCTCAGTTAATGATTATATACATTCTTGCACATGCAAACAGTAGCCCATTCAGCATTCGTGTCCTCCATATGTACACTTTGTTTAAGTGACTCAGGACAATGTGTGTAGTGATAAGAGCTGGGTTTGATGTGAGACCTACTTCCTAAATACAGTGCCCCTACCTCTGAGAACTATAAACTCAGGCTATTACTTTATCACTCTGACCCTTAGTTTTCATCCATAAAATGGGATGAATAATTCATAAAGTGGTTATAAAAATTAAGTGAAGTAATATATGTAAAGTGGCTAGTACATTGCAAGCACTCAAGAAATATTAAATGTCATTATATTTATTTCTACAGGCACAAAATATTTCAGTGAATCCGTAAAAAAGTCAACTTTTTCTTAATTTTGACTATGGAGCACAATTTGAAAAACATGGAACCGAAGATTAGAAGAAATTGAAGATCCAGATAACTATTATTCACTATAATTGAATTTCCATTTGTGATTAAAACCAAGTTATTAATAACTGATGACAAACTAGAATAATAGGTCATAATATTTGTTGCAGATATCTCCACGTGTAAAAAAACTGATTATTTCTGGCTACAAAGAACGAGAGTATTTACATTGCACTTCACAATTAGAATCACAATATCAGCTCCTGATTCATATGTGAATGTAACAGAAAAAGCCTGATCATACTGAAACTTAGTATATGAACTACCTTTTTGCTGTCCTAAATAGCACATTTCTTATACAGTTAGTCATTGATTTAGAAAATGTATTTTTAACACCTACTCTGTGCCAAACAGCAGGTGCTAGTGCTACCAGGAAATAGTAAACTTAATGAAACAAGATAGAGTTTACAATTGACACACCCATTATTTCACACCTTTGTAATCAGTTGAATAACAAATGTTGAGCAAGATCCTGGAGTCCAGGGAGATTTTGACAGGTAGATATAAAGGAGAAGGGAATTGTGGAAAGGAAGAATAGCATGAACAAATGTCTACCGAATGGAAATATGAGGTCTAGTTTGTTCTTTGTCAAAACCCTACTCTTTATTTAAGGTTTAATACAAATTGTAAATTGACTACTCATTTTCCATCTATCCTATTAATTATTCTCTTCCTATGACATCTTTCCTTTTGCCTTAGAACGTTAAGAGTCTCTCCAGATCGAGAACAATGACTCCGCCAGGTTTAGTTCTCCGGGTCCTCACATGGTACCTAGCACATGGTAGTCACTAAAAAATGTTCATTCTAAATATAGGAAGTGAGAAAAAATGAGAAGTCAAACTGATCTCTAGGATTTAAGTTTCAATGACTGGGTAGAGAGCACAGAAATACGGAGTCCCTGAATAAAGAAGTGGTTTAAATTGTTTAGGAAGAAGGGGATTAGTTGGTGATTTTAGTTTTGATGACAACCCTCCCTCCAAGCACAGGAAGCTCTGGCCAATGTTTGCATATATGGGATTAGAATTAAAAAGGAGGCTGGGACTTTAGGAAGAGATTTGATAGTCATTGTAACTGGGTATAAAAAAGGTGAGGAGTGCTCTATAAAGGCAAGCTAAGGAACAACTCTATTTGGGAGGAAGAAAGAAAATGTGAGAACAGAAAATTGAGAAAAAATTAGAATGAGAACTAGGAGAGCTTATTGTCGGAGGATTCCAGTGACAAAATAAGAAGAAAGGAGAGAGATCAAGGAGAACTGACAGGCTGGGTGCAGTGGTTCATGCCTGTAATCCTAGCACTTGGGGAGGCCAAGGCGGGAGGATTACTTGAGACCAGGAGTTTAAAACTAGCCTAAGAAACAGCAAAACCTCTCTCTACAACAAATAGAAAAATTAGCCGGTGTGGTGGCTATTAAGTCCTAGCCTCGCAGGGCAGGGGAATTGCTTGAGCCCAAGAGTTTGAGGTTGTAGTGAGCTATGATCACACCACTGCACTCTAGCCTGGGTGACAGAGCCACACTCTGTCTCAAAAAATAATAACAACAAATAAAAATTTAAAAATTAAAAAAATAAAAAAGTAATATGATATGTCAAAAACTTATGAAAGGTGAAAAGAAGGTGTTTATTTGAATCTATTTCAATATATTACTGTGATTTGCACATAGTGACATCATTTAAATAGCACATTAGATAATTTTGCACTTATCTATGACTTTATAATATGAATTTTTTTAAAACCTATCATTATTAACATTTCTAGAAGTCAGGAAATTTGTACCAACTATCACAATTAAACTACAGTGGGAAGTCATTCTTGATGCAGGAATAAGAAGCCCACATACTATATTGGAATCACTAGTTACTATTTTTATGAGGAAAAGTGGATGTATTATAAAATACAGTAGGAGGAGAATAATACTACCCAAAGGCAATTTAGCCTGCTGATAGCATGAATGTTTTGCGTTTCGGAAATCATATATAGTTTGGGAGGGAAGGAGTAAAACATGAAGAAATGAATATAGATGACTAGCTACCCAGAGAATCTGCCCGATTCAGTTTGCAGAAAGTATGTAATTAGGTGTTTAGATTATCACTCTTAAGCCTAAATTATTTTAATTGTATTGAGAGTAGAAATCAAATTACAAATTGTGAGATCTGAATAGCTGAGCTAGTCTAAGACAGACAGAATAAATTCACACTGAAGATGGACTTCCTCTATGTGTTATTATATGATGAGCAAAGAAAACATTTCCCATGGTAATATGGAAGTGAATACATTTTCATGGTGGAATTAACTTAGTAATCTAGATTCATATTCTGTAAAACCATCTAGAAATCAGTATATTATCCTTTTCCCCTTTGGAGTAGATAGATATTCATTCATCCATCCATTAATTTATCCATTCAAGAAATAATTGAATGCTTATTATATGTCAGGCACTGCGGTAGGCACTGGTCATACAATCATAAAGAAGACCTATCCCTTGTCCTCAAGAGCTGAAAGCCTAGGAGTATTCTCTAGATATTTCAAAGATCACAAAAGAAAATTAATGGAGTGATTAGAAATCCAATATATATGCCATGCAACCACCACTTAAATGTCTCATCAGATGAACATTATGTATTTGCTATATGATATATCATATCTGATGTTGATATATCATATCTGATGTCCATATATCATATCTGGTGTCCAAAACACCTTTGGTTTTATATAAAAAAAAGGGAGGGGGTAATTAATATGTAGTTATAGGTCTTAGGTTAACAGAAAAACTTTAAAGTATGCATATAACAGGTCATTTCATAATTCCTGAGGTTAACCAACTTTTGCTATTAATCAACCTACTAGCTATCCCACTTGCATAGGACAGAAGACTTTTTGTTCTGCCAGCCACAGACTGCAATCCCAGAGAAGCACAGATAGGGCATAAAGGTGTTGCATGCCAACTGCTTATAAGGATGGATATCATTTTGTTACTTCAACACAGAAGAAAAATGCATTTGCTTCTCGGTTTAAAAAAAGGCAAAGGGAAGTGATCATTCAAATTAGGAAAATACAACCCACAAGGACCAAAACTACTTCACACGTGCAATCATGTCAACTACCCTATAGAAACTAATATATTTAGCATGCCACATAACATCTCCCAACCTTTGGGAAATCACTAAATATGTTATTTAAACTCAGTCAATGCTTAGGGGACTACTTCATTTAAAAGAACAGTTTTTATTGGGAAAAAATAAGAAGTTAACGCTTCATAGCCTTAAGGTCTGTTCTATACCTACTTCTTAGAGGCACGACACTTTTCTCCAGTTGATGGATGAAAGGTAGACAAAGGGGAGCCATGAGTGGGTAGCATGTCCCTGGATGGAAATGAGATATGAAAGTTCAAGAATTGAGTTTTCCATTGAAAATGTTGGGTTATTTAAATCTCAGTAATTCAGGGTACTGGTAAATGTTTTTACGTGGAATACACATCCTTGAATGTTATGCTGTAAAAATGTCCAGAAAATGGTATCTGAACACAGCCATTTTTCTACCATTATATACTAATAGAACAAAGTAAAACAAGTGTGTTTATATACTCTATGCTTTATTAAACTACCATGACTCCAGTTTTGCCTGTGGAATTTTTATGAGAACTTTTTCTTGTTTTACTCACTTACATCGAGGCTGCTTAATGGCCCCATTTAGTCCCCAATCATTAGCAGACTTACTGACTTACTTGATTTCAACATAAAAATTTTAAAAAACACCAATCTATCAAAGTCCAAAGGTGAAGAAAAATCCTTAGAAGGTTTTCTCTTGTGAATCTCTTTGCAAAAGCTAGAAGACCTAGTATACTTAGCCATTTGGTCTGGAAAAGATTGTAATTCAAACTATGACTTCTCTTTTCCATTCTTGCTTTCCTGTTTTGTCTCAGTTGCTGACTTTAATAAAATCACCATCTTATTTAATTACCTTCTCCACTTTAGCCCTTAAATCCAGTTGTTTATCAAGTTTTGTGGATTCTTTCTTTTTCATCTCCTTCACAATTCTTGAAGCCACCACCCAAGTCAAGAACCTGGATGAGGACTGTTAGGTATCCACTTCAATCCTTGTGTCCTTTTGCTATCCACACTACACAGCACCTCTAGGTGAATCTTCTTCCAATATTGTTTTTATAACTTAATCCTCCGGCTTTAAAATAAATAAAGCAATCTAGTGATAACATCATTTATCAAAATGCTTCTGATTATTATTCTAAGACTTCCATAATCTGTTCCCACCCAATCTTATATTTTAGTCTCTTCTAATCTGCTTTTAAGTAGCTGGGAATTTGTAATATATAATTCCTTAAGATCAGCACAAATCATATCCCTTAACTATGGCAGAGGTCACAAACTATGGCCTCTGCACCAAATCTGGCCTATCACCTGTTTTTATATGCCCTATGGGCTGGGAAAAAATCAAAAGAAGAATAATATTTTGTAATATGTGAAAATTATATAAAATCCAAATTTCAGTGTCCATGAATAAAGTTTTATTGGCACATAGCCATAGTTATTTCTTTATGTATTATCTATGGATGATTTCATACTACAACAGCAGAGTAGAATGATTGCAACATAAACCATATGGTCTACAAAGTCTAACATATTTACTCTCTGACCCTTTATAGATATTTTTGCCAACTCTTGGCTCAAAGAATATCTGATCAATTGATGGTAGATAATCATATATACACACACACACATATAATATATACCCCTTATTCAGAACAATGCACGCTAGCCATGTTATATTCTACTTCATGAGCTATTATAAACATGAATCTCTTTTTAGCAAATGTAGAAAAATATTTCTATCAAAATGCACAAATACTTTAAGCTTAGTGGAAAATAACAGCAGGAAAAAAAGGGAAAGAGCAGAGGAAACATATACATAGAGCAAAAGAAGAATTTAGTGAAAGAAAAAGATAAAGAAGGCAACAGGGAATCATTTATACAAACATATATGGAGAAAAACAGAATCAGAATCATTAAACATAGGAGCAATATTCCCACATCAAGCTATCTCCTGTCCTGTGGCCTCTTCTTATTATTAAAAAAATAAATAAAAATACTACTTATTGGCTCTTATTTATAGGATTTAATTATATTATCTCAGTTAACCCTCACAACAACCCTAATAAAGGCAACAATATTATCCAGTTATAGATGAGGAGTGCAAGACCCAAAGATGTTGACCAAGGAACAGACTTATAACTGCAACTCAGGTACAATGCCAATGACCATTGTTATAACACTGTGCCGCCTTTTATTATTCTTCAGTATTATGCTTCTTATTCAAGAGTTCATATTTAGATCTTTAGAAAATCATGGATTTTAAAAATTATGGTAGAAAACTGTCATATTGAAACTCAGCTTGTCTCTTATACTTAAAGGCCTCAAAACCTTCTTGCAAAATGCAAGTGTTGATTTTTACCTAATGGTCTTTTTTCAGAAAGAGTAATTGAGATTTTGTTGACATAGGAAATAAAGCACAATGGTAGGTTTCAAGGTGATTGACTGATGAATAAATATCATTCTAATAGTGAACATTTATTGGCCTCTTATTAGGTTTCAGTCACTCTATTCTCACAATAATCCTAAAGGGTATGTACAATTATTATCTGTATATACATTATAGATAATTGTACCACAGAAAGGTTTTAGGTAACTTACCCAAAGTTACAGAACTAGGCAGATACGGGATCTGGAATGTAAACCTAAGTAAACCTATAACTCCAGAGCCATGCGATTAACCACTATGCTTGGCTGAGAAAATCTTTTAAGCACCTAAATGTATGAGACTTAAGAGTAGCTAAATGTACGAAACCTTTATCTGTGAATTCCATTTTCAAAATAAAATGAATTACCTTCTCTTGCTAAGGCAACAGTTTGAATGTATAATGTGACCATTGAAATACATACAAAACGCTACCTTTGAAGACAAAGCAGCACATCATCCCACCCAACAAACACAAATGCACACACATGTGCACAAACACATGCATACAGAATTACAATCACAGTGGTAAGATGTGCTTTGTAGTCAAAAAGATCTCACACTCCATTATGATGCTTATCAGCTTACCAGTGAATAGGAACTCTTCCTATGATAAACTGCATGTTTTGACCATAGAGGAGTTGCTTTAAGTTCAAGAAGTGTCTTTCCTTCAGGCAAAACTCGCAACCAGCTTTCCTCATCATAAGATCTTGGTGCTGTTAACGTAAAATGTTTGCCATCATTAGTGGGCTGTGAATAGTGTGTAATGAACAAACCGCCTTGGGTAGCCACGGTTCACAGAGTCCCCAAACACTGATGAGCGCAGAGATTGAGCTATCTTCTCAACCTTATTACTGTTTTTAAGTTGATTTCAAGATATAAGAGGTCTCTGGAATAAAGAGGAGGAACCTCACTGCTGCTGACATAACATTTGTCAGTAAATTGCCTTTGATATTTTATCAACAGAATGCAAAGCATTTCATAGGAACTACGCTATTTTTTAAAAAACAAATGCTAAAATTTTATCATAATATTTAGACGCTCTTTTCCTGGAGGTCAGTGTAAGGACACCGAGTACATTACACCATTACATAAGATACTTAATTACAAAGGTACATATTATCTCTACTAGATAAAGTCATTTTTATTATAACAATTTCTCGTTTCTAAGAATCACTTTTTCTCACATGTAGGAATTCTGACACCAGAATGCATCTTAACATCCTCAAATCACACATAAACATGTGCATTTAAGGAGGTGATACCCTCCCCCAAATGTTGATTTTAATTCTAAGGTACATCTTAAACAAGAAGGTCTCTTGAAATGAAAGAAGTGAAATAATCTAATGTTGGTCTGGCATAGAAATAATAAAAAAAAAATTAAATTCTTTTTCAGGGGTTTCTACTGCTGTTAAAATTGAACATGTTTCTCAGATTACACGGAATGCTCACCACCTCCTCCTGACAAAGTAAAACGTGAATAATGACAGCAACCATAACATCTTGTCTGTCTTGCTGCCAAAAACCATCACCCTGTGACGTAGTGAGAATTAAAAGTTCCTAACCTTCAACTCAGTTGATTGGAAAGTTTCCATTAGGAGTAGATTCTATTGTGGCCCCATAACCTACATTTTAAAGCTCATTATCCTCTGTTTTAGCCTTGATGAGCTGACAACTGTAAAACATTCATGAAAACACAATCGCAGTCTTGATAAATGCTCCCACTGTGTAATCTATTGTAGGGAAGCATTACAACCACTTCTTGAAGTACCAAAAAAAAAAAAATCACAAATTCACATTGTTTACAGAAACACACACACACAAATAGATTACATATATATGTAAGTACTGGGCCTTAAAATTCAGTTTTAGATTAATGCCTTTTTATTATCAGGGAATTTTGTTTTCTATACTCCTGAAGTTACTTAACATGAACAACTTTCTTTTCCCATCCATCAAATAGCAGTACTCACCAGGAATGCAAATAACTCTTAGACAGTCAGTCTTGATAGTCAAGAAAATGTTAATCATTAAATGCACCATGGTACATTTACCAACCTCTGATGTATTGTTTTTCTTTCTCTCATATAGTGTGAAGAAATTTGTACACCACATTGCCTAAATTTACATTCTTATGATGTATTTACCAAAATGATTGTATAAGTAAAAAATAGAAGCTAACCTGCATTCACTTAAGATTAAAAGTCCAAAATTAAAAGTGTTATGTGTATATTCACTAATAAAAGAAATGTTCTTTCTCTTAGTTTTCTTTTTTTAATACATTAAACATAAATATCAGGACTTCAGATTATGGAAAATGCTTCTGAAAGTACTTTCCAAATATACCCCTGTAAACCTCTAGATGGCAAGCTTTAGTAAATTTTTATGACTGGCCTGAATTCACAGTTTCTTACCATTTCTGACTAATCCACCTATTGAAATGATTTTCAGTTTAATAAGCTATTCAGATGTATTTGTGCTCTTATGGAACAATGCATAAAAAAAGCAAATTGCAATTTTTTTCTAAAATTTAATCCTTTTCTTTGTGATTACCTAATTGGAACAAGATGGTGTTCCAGTGTCTTCTAGCAGTGTCTCTTTGGAGTGCTGAATGTTCTGGAAAAGTTTTACCTGATAAATGATTTCAACTGGCTTCTAAAATGAACTATTCCTTTATAATTACAAAGATCAGTTACAGCTTTTATTATAGGAATTTTAGAGATCACAAATGATAATAATAAAAGTCCTTTGAGAAACATAAAATAGAAGATATGTGCATGAGTCCATCATTAGAATCTTCTCTACCTCCAGCATGCCCTTTACAAAACAAATATCTAACATGACCAACTTCCAAAACATGTATATCTGTTTAATTTTATAATCGATGCTATTCCTTTAGTCAAGTTAAAAAAATATTTATTTTCAATGTTAACTATATTCAAGAGTTGTCATGGATAAATATAAATAAAATTAGTAAGAGAGTTTATAATTAGCAATAATGTTGAAGAATAAAATCCAGTTATAGCTAAGATGCATATGTTAAAATTGTAATGAGGACTTGAACAACGTCCTAAAGTTAGCAATGGCTATGAGAAAATCCATTACTCAGTGTACTGAATAATGTAGAATCCTCTTTTCTGAAAGACAGTTCTTCCCCTATATACATGGTAATTATAGAAATGATATTTTAATATTATGTAATACTAGCTACTGACCACAACTGGGCATCTGACCCAATTGGCATAAACATCTGACAAAAGCAAGGACAAAGTACTTTTCAAATTCTAACTTCTGGTCACCAGGATGAGTCCCTGACCCAAAACGAACCAGTAAGAATCTTTCCCTAAATTTTATAATACTGCAAAAAGGAGAACAAGTCTCTCTCCAGTGGATGAAGCTATAATATATATAAAGTTTATAAGTTAACCCTAACCACATTTTCCTCTTGTGTGGATTGGAGAAGTGGAGAAGACTGGATGATAGATGGGGAGAGACAGTTAGGCTGCTGATTCCAGTTATTTCTGAGGCTGAGCTCTCTTATCTTCCCAGTCTGTGAGACAGCCTAGAAGCCATTCATTGTTGTCTATTTACTTAAGCTTGTTTAAGTTCTATTTTGAACACTTGAAACCAAGATTTTATTTCATTTACAATTATAAATATAAATATTTTGGGGGGAGGAGATACATGCATGTCTTATCCAAGAAACACACAAAGACTGAGAATTTTTATAGCTCTTGTAAGATATTTTCATCAAATTTTGCATGTGAGACTAAAATGAGGTATAGGGGAGTAGTACTCCGTGGTAAACTAATACCTCTTGTATCATCCTGGATGGAGCTGGAGCCCATTCGTCTAAGTGAAGAATCACAAGAATGGAAAAAAAAAACCCACCACATTTACTCACCATTAAATTGGTACTAATTGATCAACACTTATGTGCACATATGGAAGTAACATTCATCAGATGTCACGCAGGTGGGAGGGGGGAGGGAGGGGTAGGTAAATTCACACCTCATGGGTTTGGTGCTTGCTGTCTGGAGGTTGGGCACACTTGTAACTCTGATTGGGCTATGCAAAGGCAATATATGTAACCAAAGTGTTTGTACCCCTGTAATTCTGAAATTTAAAAAATAAATAAATAAATAAAATAAAATGATGTCTAAAGGTGAAGTCCTGGCTTGAGCTCAGCTCTCCCGTTCCCAAGCTAGATGAACTTTCATAATCCCCTCATAATTCAGAGTCACATTCTTTTCAGGCAATAGACCTCCTCTTTTTCAACACAAAAGTATGATATTTGCTTTGCAAGTGATTGTTAGATGCTCATGGAATTTTTCTTAATTTCAAAAGGTGAAAAATGCGGATGATTTCCACTAGGGGTTCCTAAAGCCCTGCAATATGGAGAACACCTGCCTGAGAATACAGTCAACTCAGAAGAGAAATGAAGCAGGTGAAGAGAGAGGCAGTGTCGTGGAATATCACTTGGGCACATGGATCCACTTACGCCTGAAGTCAGTCCTGCCATTTGTCTTTACATTTATGTTATATAATAATTTCCCATTTCCCCCAAACCACCTTGTATATGGTTTCATTAGGAAACAAAGCAGTCTTGAAAATCACAGAGTCAAACCCAACTTTCTGATTCATGTTGTTCACTCAAATCTCTTATTTTTCATGGCTCCAAAGGGTGAAATCATAAATAGAGGCTAAGAGGGAAACTACTTGTCTTTGTTCAATTATTTTAGATTCATACAGGAAACCTTAATATGTTGATGTCTAGATGGAATTACATATGTAGAAGCAGCACAAATTTCCCCAGATCATGCATGCAGATGTTTGTGTTCAAAATATGGTATTGACATATAGTGATTACAAAATAAGGCTTTCAGAAATTTTGAGAACCTTAAAGAAAAAGTGAATCAAAACATAAAACATGAAATATCAAAGAGATTTATCTTTTTTAACATAAGATGAGTGAGTCCTGCCTAACAGATCTCCAAGTGAAAAATATAGAGGAGTTTTAGATTACAGCAGAGATGTCCAGAATAACTAATGTGACTTAACTGAAGTATACATTAATAACATTAACCAGAATATTTGGACTGTTTTTCCTTGCTTTTCCTTGCTCTGTAATGTGCTAAATTACGGGTACCAAAATTCATAAATTGAACACTTGTGTAAAAGTGTAATTGAAAGATTATATTAAGGGTACTTATCTAAAAACTGGTTAAAAAAGAGAAATCTCTAGGAAAAGACATGGTGTCAGAGACATGAACTGAAGTTCTTGACCTATCAATTGCAAGAGATACTTACTGTCTTGCATAAATTGCCTGATATCTCTAAGTCTCCACTTCCTCATCCATAAACTCAGATAGATATAATGAATAGTTGTGTGACTGCTTTTCCAGCAGCCTTTCCTAGAAACTATTCACCATCCGTATGGGAGCTGCAACACTACCTCTACCTACACTTGGTTGTTGCAGGTGAAGGAGCGTGATCCTGGTTAGTCCATTCGGACCTATACCGGGCTTTGTGAACCAGAGAGGTCAGATGGTCTTCAATAGCCAAAGCTGGCAGATGACAGCTATGAAGCTGCTATTGATGATAGCTACTGCCAAACAAAGAAAGGCAGCCTACAATAAGAAAGAAGCTGATGAACAGAGAAATACAGTTAAGAAATAGTGAGTTATGTTGTTCTGATACCCAAGTCATTCTGAGGTCAGCTACGTCCTGCAATACCTGTTTCTTGGTTGTTAAACTTTTCACTGGAATCACTAGCCAGAGTATTCCTTCTTTTATACCTCACCTTTGAAATTGGGATCTATCATGTGCTGCCAAAAAAATCTCTAACCTTATTAACTTCTCTAATTTTATATACTTTTTAGAGATAAAATATGAATGTAACAAGAGTTTGAAAATGTTAAAGCACTACCCAATATAAGGCAGTATTACTGTGGTTATTATTTACAACTAATTCCAAATGTTTGAGGGACTGTCACATTTTCTTATTATGAGTAGTTTCAAATGGCAGAACCAGGGAAAATGATTTGGTGAAATTTGTAGAGGAGGATTTCAGCTTAGTGTAAGAAAGGAGGTTTTAAAAACTGGAGTCTTCTAGTTTTCTAGTGTTCAATCTGCAGATTGTATGAAACTAAGTCTCCATGACTCTGTTCCAAAGGATGAACACGTTCTAACTTACAACAATATTCCTTCAGCTCTATTTTTCTTTAGATAAAAAGCTGCCATTTCAAGTTCTCCATCACCTTTGTTTAATATATATACACACACACTTATGTATTAATAGATACACAAACATATGCACATGCATATATATTATATATTTTTTAATTTACTTTCTATCTATATAATATACATATAGTTTCTAAACCAGTGTTCCTTAAAAAATGATATAGTCAATGATTGTTGTTTTCTTTCTAGCAACTACTCACTCCCCTTCCTAGAGGCAAGAGCAAACGATTATGATTTGAGGGAATCTTCCAACCCTATTCTTTGTCCATGTTTTTCAGGTGAAGCTGAATCACAAGCTGGAATTGTTCAGAGGTAGAAGACACAACCTCTGTTAAGCCCATTTATTTATTAAATTTCCTGCACATAGAAATTGCTTAAAGGACAGACACACAACCCAAGATGGACCAATTAGTGCAAAAATCAGAAAGTTGCTCTGGACCAATCAAAGGAGCCATCAGGACATTTTCTGGGAATTCTGGGACAAAGATCTTTTTTCTCCTGTTTTAAGCATTTGGTCTTGAGATCTGATGGCACCTTTTATGTGACCATCAGGGAGACAATAGCAGGGTAGGGGACAGTATCTTAGAAACATGGTAGAGAAATAAACGTAAACGGATCCTTGATGATTAGGTTGAGTCACGAAATTAAAGCTAAAGTTAAACCTAACGTGTAGATGAATTTTTATATTACCTTTTGATGTTTAAGACAGTTTGAATTAACTTGTCTTTAACTTATAACTGAAAGTGTCCTAAACAATGCAAGTGAGGTGAGTGATGCCCCTGTTCTTTTTTTTTTTTTTTTTTAAAGAGACAAGGTCTTGCTATGTTGCCCGGCTGGAGTGCAGTGGCTATTCACAGGCATGATCGTAGCACACTATAGCCTTGAACTCCTGGCCTCCAGCTTACAAAATGCCATCACTATGTTTTTACAACCTCCACATATCTGTACACTCTCACGTTTTACTCTAGCGACAACATCCACAAAATCTATAACACTAAAGCCAGGTTGGAGAAGGCAAAATTTAAAAAGTAAATATAAAATATCTGTATAAAAATATTTACTTACGACCATGGACTATAAATTGCCTGCTAAATGGACTGAGGAAAACTCTGAAAAGTCTGAAACTCTAGGTGAAATTATGTATTACATAAAATTTGTCTTCAGGATGATAGTCCTCCCTTCTCACTCTGAACCTACGCCTTCTCCTCCAAGAAACATATACACAGAATATTTATCTTTGCCCATCAGTAGGTAACACATATTATGAATACTTCCTGCATTCCAACATATTTTTTCTTTCTCTGCAAGATCTACATCAGGAAAGGTATCAGAGTGGGGAAGGACTTTTTATTTTCCAATTCCCAGAGTTATCTACATTCTAGAATGAATGCCTGTGTAAGCTAAGAGGAGATGAAATCCTGTAACAAATGTTTACAAGGACAATTACAACAGTATATAATAGAAAATACTGTAGTAGATTTGTCCACCACTCAGGTGTCCGCCAACTCAGGTGTTTAAAAAAAAACCAGAAAACTTTCTTTTTTCATCACTTAGCCTAATTTCTATCTGCAGTCTTTATTCTGCCTCATGACAAAAAACTTACCATATCTTTACTTACTTTGACCTTCTGTTGTCTTTCTTCCAGGAGCAGGGAAGAGGAGGTTGTAGATGTTGAGACTAATTTGAAAAATATTACCAGGAATAAAAAACTGCATCAGAAGGATTTCTACTAGGCTGTTTTATTAGTAAAGTGCTAACAGTTCATTAAGAATTCTGAATTAATCTAATTGCTATATCTATTGGAGCTTTATCTTAACCTAATCTTCTACTTAAAGCCTCACTTTATCACAATAATAATGGCTTTTGGATAGACTTGGAAAGGCAGTGCTTATGATAGCAGAATGAGTAGGTAATGGTGAAGTCTCCAACATCAGTTATTAGAAGACAGGAAACAGATAATTCGCCCTATGCTAGTAAAATGATTCAGAAAAGAGGAGAGAAAGGAAGGAATGGTTTTCAAAGAAAATGTCTGAGAACCAAAATTTGCACATAGTTCTAGAAAACAGGTCTCATAAAGCAAGAATACAAGATAATGAGCTGGGACATTTTCTCCTCTCCTGCAAGTCTGTACAACGACATCAAGATTAAACATAACCTGGCCTGGCTAGAAGTCAATTGGTAAAATAAATTATAAAAATATAATTAAGTAAGCAGAGAGGCCTGGGCAAGCTTCTTGGACTTTTTCATATCAAAGCTGTAAAAATCGAGCTTCTTGAGGTCATTCTATCAAAATCACTAACAAAGCCTACATCTGACTTGACTCTGAGCAAAGATCACCCCTCAGAATCAATTAGGGAAATTACAAACTAATGGTGCACAAGGGCACATCTGTGGTTAATTGAGTAAAACATAGTTAATCAACCTTTCTGAATAATAAGCATGTAGAAAGTCAAAATCCCTGGTGTTCATTGGTGCTTTGTCCTAAGCCCTGCTACTTAAAATATGGCTCTTTTATGGATATGAAAGGAGAAATACATGAAGGGGGAGAATGAATGTCTCAGGATGATTTTCCTGGCATAAGAGGGTGTTAGAAAGGTATACTTCCTATCACCACTAAATGCTTTCTGTATCTCAGAAGCCTGTGTTTGTGTTCTAGTAAGAGCACAAACATGTGAAAACAAAAATAATCAATCAAAAGCAGCTAACCTGGAAGTTGTATTGGTCAATAAGCCTAATGATGAGCTTTGATCCAAAACTCTAGCTCTAAGAATTTTTTTATGAGGAGGTTAATTTATTATCACTCCCCTCCCAGTGATATATTCTGAAAATTAAGTTAAAAAATACTACCTGAATATTAGTTTGGCTCATCACTCCCTTTTGTTTTGAGGATATTCTAAGAGGTAAAGGCCATAGAGCACCTGATATGGCAAGAGAGCAGAAAGTACAACTCATGATGGAATCCAGCACTCTCCAAACATGACATTTCAGAGTCATTCTCCAATGTATCTGGTTTTCTTGAAGACAGCTTTGTTGCAGAAAGAATAGCCAAAAATCATTTCTACTCGTCATGAGTGGAGGAAGCCGAGAGCTAATTTTGAGAGATTTGGAGCGAACCGTCAAAGTCCATAGGTTTTTACTGAGCAACACAATTTCAACCTAAGCTAGTTGAGGAGCGGGGCCCTGGTGTTAAGGAAAGTCTATCCTCTAATTGTTATCTAAAGTACCGGGCAAATAAGCCAGAACTATTTTAGAGGACCCAAACAGCTCACATCCTCCTCCTGCTGGGTACACTTCTAACAAATTGGCATTAGCACACACCTTTCTCTGAATGGATGAGAACAAAGAGAAAGAATAAACGAGATATAAAACAGAAAACAAAAATGCCCTAGGGTTGTTCTGAACTCCAACTGCTCAGCCTAGGTGAATGGCGCTTCATCAGCACAGTGGGAAGTTCCCAAACACACAGGTCCCATACCCTAGAAAATGTCTCTGATGTGGTTCTCCAATCAAACTAAACAAAGAATTTTAAAGAGAGGATTAAAAAAATAAAGTGGCATGTTTTTGTGGGAAGAATATTACTTGCCCCCGTCTGCTCTGGAATCGGTACTCTGGCACCACATAACTGTGTGGAGCATTCTTTCCCAGCAAAATAAGACTCGAATTATTTATATTTTCATTGTGTCACATTACATGAGGCTGCAATGCATAATAATCCGCAAAAAGAAGCCTCAGGTGATACAGATGGTAGCACCAATTGTTTAAGAAAAAAGTCCTGATCAGAAGCTTCACATTAAAACTACTCTGAAAAATGAAATCATCATAAGAAGAAAATAGAAATTTGACTGAATAATAATTCTGAATAAATGTCCCTTCCCCCATATCAGATTCATCTTTGGCATTAAAGAGGAAGGACGCTGCTTCTTGTTTTACATGGATAGAGATTAAGTACTCTACGATCTTTTGAAAAGCAAGGAGAATTGTGCAAGGTTAGATGAGCTCAGATTTTAGAAAATGAGGGTACATATATGTGCAGCCTATAAACACACCATCATACCCTTCATACATGCACTATTTTTAAGTGTTCAGTCTCTCAGATACATGGGAATAGATGCCAATAAGTTAATACAGTAATAGAGAAGAGAAGATGCCAACCTCAGTTTAAATATATTTTCTCATTTTTTATGGCCTACGTGAAGGTGGCAGTGTATATAACAATAACAGATACATAGAGCATTTAAACAACCTTTTCTGAAATGTTTATGGTTGTGATCTCATGTTGAGAATGTCATTTGTATAGCCTTAATATTTAAGATGTCTCCGGAACTCTTTAGTTTCTTGCCCTTTATATTCAACAATGACAAAGATGACAGTGAGAGTATCAAAAACAGCTGTCAAGTTTGATCTATAACCCAGGGTCCTTCTGAACCCTGGGTTCAAATGGATATAACCCTGCATTCACAGCTGCACAGGTCTTATCTCAGGGTCTGGTCCTGCCCTTGCACACCCAACGTGACTTCTCTGGTATTCTCTTTCTTCTGTCTCCTTCTAGAGAGCTAAGCCAAAGATTTCTCTTTTGTGAGTCTTTTTTAGGTTTTGTTGCCTGCCGTTCTCAGTCTGCCCCCTTTCTCATACCAACCATAAGCTATTTTGGCATCTTGCTGTCTTCCCTCCCTTGTGCGTGACTTGCCTTGTGAAGCTCACTTACAGCTGCACATTTTCCATGCTGGTTGACAGGCTGAGCTGTAGGATTTCATTTTTAGTGAGTGTTGTGGTACTTGATGTCCCTTCTGATGTAAATAGAGCTCTGAAATTTCTGGAAAATACAGGCAGAGCCTTGTGAGTAATGGTAAAAGACTTAAAGGAGATTAATGATCTAGTCCCACCCTCGATTTCTTCCCCAAGTATACCCAGAGTGAGAAGTTGGCATCCATGACCTGTTCAATTGACTCATTTTTCACCACATTGAAGGGTGGTCTTGGAAAAGGGAATAATGCTTAATAACCCCCATGGATTTTCAAGCTATTTTAGCACCCTCAAGCACAGGCAGGGCCTCTTTTCTCATCTATTCCTATCAATAATCATTTGTCAGAAAGCTGGCAGAATGTACCACGTACAGATAGCTTTCATTTCTGTGTCTCCGAAGAGTATCCTTAGCATTGTGAATGGTCATCATACTGTAAGGTGGTACTGTTATTTCAGTCTTCTTCCAAATGAAGACACTGTCCTGTATATCTCTGATGTGCACGGCTGGCTCCACACTTCCAGTGAGTTATGTATGCAAAATGGTTTCTGAAAGTTGTAAAGATGCCCATAATTTTTTGAGCTGGAAGGGCTTTCCCACAGGCCAAATTTATATTCTAATAACATAACCCTCATTTCTCATCTCCCTAAGTGGGCCTTCAGGAAAAGATGTTCCTGAAGCCAAGTCTACAAGTTATTCATACTTCTACACCATTAGTAACGGGAAATGGCTCCAACACAGCTCCTCAATTGTCACCCACAAGGCCGCGTCCTCATGTACTAGCTTTGAATCATGATTAATTCTATTCACATCCATGTCTGTTTAGAAGCACCACAATTCTGGCCTGCTAATAATTGAAAATATGTCAATGCAAATTTCTGAGATCCAGACTATTCATATTATTCTTTGCATTTCTCTCCTATCAAGAGGATACTGTTTTTACTGCTACAGCAGGTAAAAACTACCAATGACTCTGGAACACTTATTTAGCAGTGCTCAGTAACTGATTGAAAGCTCATTCAGGGATTGTGTCAGTGCTGGAGAGAGATGAAAAGTCCTGACAATTGCTGTAGTCAGCATTTTGACTCCCTTATTTACAGATGGTGATGATGGTCTTCCTGCATCTTGAGACACATTACTAACGCTTTATGGGAGGAATCCTTACAGATGTCTAAGAAGCTCCACCTTGTTTAGAAATCCTTGGCAAGGATGTGGTAAACTCTAAGGGCTTTACTATTTTTTATTCTTCCTGCCTTGTCAGCTTCTGTCAAAGGTGAATATTATCCTTAGCAACTTCTTGAGTTTTCTGTGCAATAGAGAGCCTTGTGCATAATGGTAGAAGACTTTAGGGAGATTGATAAATTATTACCACAAAGAATTCCTTGTCCAAAGGCTTTCATGATGAAAGGGTAGAACTGCCCTTTCTGTCATTTGATCCATAAGATATTCCACAGTGCCAACTAATAGCAGCCCAAAAGAAGTGAGTGAACATCAGCAAAAGCTAGAAATTACAAAGCTACAGTAGGTTTTAAGGTCCCATAGTCCTTGAGAATCTGTCAGGGCTAATCTACCTATGGGGAGTTGTTCTTTAGATAACTTTGAAAGAATATGAACTTGAGGAAGAAAATTTTGGAGTTAGGACATTAGCTTTGTCATGAATAGGCTTTACATTCTCAGCTCTTAATTTTCCATATTTTATTAGGATATCTCATATGTCTGTCTCAGAAAATCTGTCATCACCACTTGTATAGTTATCTAAACGTGCTTTACAATTTAGGATTTTACCCAATTCTGAGTTTGAAAGAGACATGTTATTGAACAAAATATGATAAAACATTAATAATTTTACAATTCTTCATAGTTATGTAGAACCATACATCATGGCTAAAATGAACAAAGCATAATGTTCATCAGGGAAAGAGTAATGAGGAAGTTCATTAAACAAGATTTTATTTACACATTAAAAACAATAACTAACATTTCTTGAGCATTTATTCCATTCCAGGCACAGTTCTATATATTCTACACGTATTCACACATTTAATACCTATAACAAAACTTATGAGGTACAGGCTATTATTTTCCACATTTTATAGACAAGAAAACTGAGCCACATTGTAAAGCAGTACTTTGATTAAGGTCAAACTCTTAGTCCATGGGAAAGATGGTGTTAAAAGCCAAGCAGTCTGGCTTTAGAGCATGCTATCTTAATCGTTATTCTACTCTGCCTATGTTTAACACTAATAATTGCTTTGCTTTCATCAGGGGTATCACTGGATTAAGATCACTGGTGATCATGGACGTTATCAGTTATGTATTATATTATAACAATAATTCTGCATAATAGATTGCCCAAAACTTCAATGTCATATAACAGTAAGCATTTATTTATCATGCATCAGTGGGATTCAGCTGATCTATGCTGGGCTTGGCTGGACTTGGCTGAGCTCATTCATTCTTCTGCAGAGTGGTGCTGCTTCACATGTCTCCCTGCCATTCTCTTCTTGCATCTTGTTTGCCAATTTCCACTGGTCCAGTGCAAACCACATTACTAAAGGTATATGGCAATGGATATGGATACAGGAAGAGGTAAAGAACTGGGTCATTATTTCAATCTACTATAATTATTAACAAAGAAAGTGAGTTGGGTTGGAAGTCAAATTCTATTCTATTCTATTCTATTCTATTCATTAATTCAGTAAACGCCCTTCATCTTTATATGTAAACACTGTCCTTACATCTAGAGCATACCAAGATAAAATTCAGAGTTTCTCCTTCAAAAAGGCTTGTAATCTTATGGGTAAGATAAACAAATCAATAATTACAATACACCATGCTATTGCACAGAACATCATGAGAGAGCAAAGACTAGTGCTCCAAAGAAGGGTTGTATTTAAGCTGGAGAAAAGGGAAAGGATCAGGATGACTCCCCTAAGACAATGTTTGGGCTGAATCCTGAAGTGAAGGTGGTTTAGATAAGAGATTGAAAATAGCAAACATGCCTAAAACATCCATTACATGCAGCAGGATGTCAAGAGATAGAGATATGAAAGTCAGATCATAATGGGATTTGCATTTAACCCTAAATAGCCAAAAATTTATCCTAAAGGCAACGGGAGGCTATGGAAGATTTTAAGCAAATGACCAAGTTTTGCATCAAAAGTATAAACAATGCCTAACAATTTTCTGATGGATACTTTAGAATATAATATATAAGTAAGTAAGTGGTATTGTACAGAGGAAAGAATTCTGTAATGTCCCTTCATTTTGAAGTCCCCAAAGACAGTTTATTTTTGATGTTTCAGAGTGGCCTCAGGCCCTGAATGACTGGTTCACACTTACTAATAAACAACTTGTGAGATAAATACCAAAGGGTTGAGTTATTCATGTGTGCTGAGAAATGTAACATTCACACAAACCACATATATTTGAGTCAGCTAAGTTGGCATATTGGCTCCCACGGACCAAAATATGTGGCCATGCAGTGATCATAATCCAAGCTTGTTTTATTAATTTACTGTGAATTATTACAATGACAAGGACCACAAAACAGAAGGGACGCAGACATGGGAATCATATTTCTTGGTAAGCATGGAATCAAAACAATGGTAGGTAGATAAATTGAATGTTTAAAGGCAATAAGCAAGGATACCTGATGTTTGCATCTCACAATAGGGTTGGGCTTTCCATTTAGATCAGAAAGACTTGAGGCCTCCTGGCTCCAAATCTAAGATCTAGCCTTGCCAGTGGAACATAAATAACTTGACGTCCAATAACTAAGGTACCCTCTTCATTTTGTGATAGTTACTATTTCCCCAAATACTAGTACCCTTTTCCTTTATTTCCATGATTAACTGATGCCCCTTCTCTGCGGCACCTTTTGTCTTTAAATATGCTAATACCTTAACCAGAGGGCATCCAGTCGTCCTCAGTCTGCTGATCCATAATCTAATGTTGATTTTATCATTTATCTCCAACACAGCCAACTATTTCCTTCATTGGCAACATTTCCAGCAGGCTCCTTATTGTATCCCCTTAATACTTAAAACCAAGGACACTAGAATGCAGTTGACAACTATTATATAAACATACATATGTCATCAAGTAAAAGAAAAAACAGACATTTTTGCTTATTTAATGATGGAGCTGTACTGGTGAGTTTTGACCTACAATAAAAGCATATGAGTTTTCTCTACTTTATTTAGGTCAACATATTCATGAAAACATGCTTTGAATACATTGGAAATTTTAACTTCAAGTAACGCATCTTTCTAATGATATAGTAAAGGGCAACAGGTACCTCCAGTTAATCTTTGAAATAGAAAAAAAAAAAGAATTTGTTTGTCCTCTGGTTTCCCATTCTTTTTTCTTGTGTTCTTTATTACCATAAGCAAAATATTTGAATGAAACAGGATTTTAGTTCATAGATGACTTTCTTCTGTTAATGTTGAGAAACACTCCTTTTGCCTATTACTTTGGCAACAAATGAAGGAAAAGGAAATAATAATAATATAATAATAATAATAGTCTCCAAATTGCACACTGATATGACGTGTATGTGGCTTCAACTATGTTGAAACAAGATAAGCAATTAAAATAAGGTATTGCATACTCACCATTACATATAAGTCATGCAGAAGGTCCTTGCCGTTGCCTCAGCTCCTGGTCCCAGGGAAGAGGTGATTGTGAAGGGTAGCAAGCTCACAGCTCTCTGGCTTCAGGTTTGTCTGAGGGAGGGGGCGGTGAGTGAGAAGAATCAGCCTGGGGACCTTTGTGCGAATTACCTGCCACTGCTGTTGGTTGGAGTATTTAACATTGCACAGCAAAGAAATGGTTATGGAGAAACCCAGTCCACTGCTTGTAGGGTGGTAGTTTGTGAGGCAATATTATACTTTGCTGAATAAAACTCCAGAACATTTACACAGGTTTTATGGCAGGAATTCTTCCTGTGTTCATGGTAGAGTAGATGCTAGTCGAAGGCTGCAGGAAGCTGTTTATGGCCACAATGGTATGCACCACAAAGTATTCTCTGAACTTCAGTGAATGTCATACTAAAATTTATCAGATGGATGCTTTTACAACCTTGAGTGATGGAGCAGTTGTCCAGGTCATGGGTTTGCTGTTTAACAGTGGACAACCAGAGAGGAAGTTCATATAAATCTTTGTTCTGGCTCCAGAAGGATCTGTTCCAAGTAAGTTTTATGTTTCATTATGAAGATAAAGTATTTGGTGATTCTGAACCAGAACTTGATGAAGAATCAGAAGATGAAGTAGAAGTGGAAAAAGAATAAAGGTATCCATCTTCTGAACCTGTGCAAGAAAATACTAACAGTGGTTACTATGAAGCTCGCCCTGTGACTAATGGCATAGAGGAACCTTTGAAAGAATCTCTCATGAACCTGAACCTAAGCCAGAATCTGAAACAAAAGCTGAAGAGCTGAAGCCACGAGTTGAGGAGAACTTGGAAGAATTAGAGCAGTCTACTCCTCCTCCTCCTGCAGAACCTGTTTCTCTGCCACAAGAACCAACAAAGCCAAGAGTTGAAGCTAAACCAGAAGTTCAGTCTCAGCTGCCTCATGTGCATGAACAATGGCCTACAGAACAACCTGGTTTCCCTCCTAGAGGACCAAGACCAGGCAGAGGAGATGTGGAACAGAATGACTATGACAACTGTAGAATAGTTCGCTATCCAGACAGTCATCAACTTTTTCTTGGTAACTTGCCAATTGATATTGATGAAAATGAACTGAAAGAATTCTTCATGAGTTTTGCAACTGTGGAACTTCACATCAATACCAAGGGTTTTGGGGAAAATCTTCCAAATTTTACGTTTGTGGTTTTTGATAACTCTGAACCAGTTCAGTGAATCTTAATTGCAAAACCAATTATGTTTCGAAGGGAAGTGTGTTCAAACATGGAAAAGAAAAAAACAAGAGCTGCAAGAGGGTGAGAAATCAAAGGTGGTGGTGATGATTGTAGGGATATTAGGTGCAATGATCAAGATCCTGGTGGTACACATGGAATAGTGCGTGGTGGAATTGTGTGTGATCATGACGGAAGGGACCTACCTCCTCCAAAAGGTGCCGTGGCACAGAAACTCGGCTATGGACGAGGAACCAGGCAAACGGAAGGCCACTTCACAGGACAGCGTCTCTAAAGCTCCACTGTTGGCAAAGTCTTGGCGGTGGTACATTATTCATCGTGTTTGCATTCTCATTAATTTGTTTTGGCTTTGGAATGTGACATAGCCTTTTTGATCATTTCTTTGATGTGAAAACATCTTTTTGTTATCAGTTAAATTGAGGTGGACATTATTTCCCGAATTTCTCAACAGGATTCACATTGTTAATTTATAAATCTATACTTGAAGAATTAAGGACTGAGAAATGACCATATCTTAGACTACCTACAATAAAATGAACCTAAAAGGACATGCCCACTGAATTCAGGTCCTTTGAGTCAAAAAAAAAATCTGCTGCTGCACATTTTGTTTAAGAGTTATTGTTTCTGCCTGTTAATGTTGGAAACACAAATAGTGCAGTTCATGCAATTGGAGAATTTGCCTTTTTTCTTGGCTTCTCCCCAAAATACAAACCAACAGAAACTTGTTATGCACTCATCAAAATACACTAATGGATACTCTGAACTCATTAACATTGATATCTGCAATAGGAGGCAACAGGGGAAAAAATCTTTCATCATCTATTCCAGTAGAGAATAGTTTGTGAAATGATGAGGGCATTTTATCTGCTTGCTATGACCAGTGTGTGTACACATGAACCTTAACAAGACTACAAGTATATTTCAGAAGGAAATCATTTAGTTGCTAACGAAATAACAAAAATCAGAACTTTAAATACTACAGTCTTGAATATTAGACCAGATTTGGTAGTTCCACATCTAAGATTTTTCTACCTGCCCCTCTTCAGTACAGGGGAGGCTGGCTGCTCAACACACCCCTCCTCCCCCTCTTTCCTTTCTTTCAGCTGTATGCAGTGGAAATTGTCTTTACTGTATTTTTGTACCTTGGTCATGTAATAAGCATGATGGAACCTTCTATTAATACATCATTCCAGTCTTGCTGGTAATTTTGTACAGTATAGGGTATGAATTGCTGTGCTACAAAGCCAAACAACTGCAAAATGTTGCAAAATCATTGAAGTGTATAAAAATTGCAGTATCTTTAAAATAAAAATCATGCAGAAAATTGCATGCATCCATGATATATAAAACCAAGTGATGAAAAGTTTATACCTGTGTGGAAATATTGCTACTTTGTTTGTCTTTCCTTTTTTTGTTTTGTTTTGTTTTACACCTGAGGTAGGGATTGGAGAGTGGAGGATTACCATGTTTATCAGCAGGCTTGTGTTTGCATGTAGTAGAAACAACTCAAAGAAACTTAAACAATAAAGATAATTTATTGCCTTTGTGACTGAAAAGTCTTTCAGGTAGTGGTTTAACCACAGCTCAAAAGGTATTATCAGGATTTCTTTATTCTTTTAGCATTTCTCAACTTCTCTTCTTGGGTGTTTACTTCATTCCTTGGAGGCTTCTTTCTCGTGATCCAAGATGGATGAGAGTGGCTCCCAAGAAATCATACTTCTGCATTTCTATCCAGCAGAGAAGAACATTTCTACCACAATCTCCAAATAAATGCCCTGAGATTCATTCTGATGGAACCAGGTAAACCACAGGCCCACCTGTGAACACCATACCTGGCCATTGTGTGAGCTTCCTGTGGCAAATCGTTGTCATAGGAGGAGGGAGTAGGTGATTAAAATCAAGGTAGTGTACCAAGAGAAAGGGAAGAAATTTTGAGGTTAAAAAAATGGATTTATACTCTGGTTTTACTATCAAATGTATACACCAAAAAATTATTCCTGCTCAGAAAATATACTCATGCATTTATGGCCAGATGGTTTTCAACAAAGGAGCCAAGAACACCAAATGGAGAAAGGACTGTCTCTTCTATAAATGGTGTTAGGAAAACTGGATATCCACTTATAGAAGAATGAAATTAGACCCTTATCTCATATCATATACAAAAATCAATTAAAAGTGGATTAAATACTTAAACATAAGACCTGAAATCGTAACACTGCTAGAAGAAAACATAGGGGAAAACTTCAAGACCTTGGTCTGGGCAATGATTTTTTTGACATGACACCAAAAGCACAGGCAACAAAAACAAAAATAGACAAATGGGATTATATAAAACTAAATAGCTTCTTCATAGCAAAGGAAAAAATCAACAGAGTGAAGAGACAACTTATGGAATGGGAGAAAATATTTGCAAACCATACATTTGAAAAGGAATTAATATCTAAAATGTAAGAACTCAAACAACTCAATAGAATGAAAACAAACAAATTGATTAAAAAATGGGCACAAGACCTAAATAGACATTTCTCAAAAGAAGACATACAAATGGACAATAGGCACATAACAAAATTCTCAACATCACTAATCATTAGAGAAATGCAAATTAAAACCACTAGGAGATATCGCTTGACACCTATTAGAATGGCTGTTATCAGAAAGATGAAAGATAACAAGGGCTGGTGAGGATGTGGAGACAAGGAGATGCTCGTACACTGTTGGTGAGAGTGTAAATCCAGCTATTATAGAAAACAGTATGGAGGTTCCTCAAGAAATTAAAAATAGAACTATGACATGATCCAACAATTCTACTACTAGGTGTATACCCAAAAGAAATGAAATCAGTATATTGAAGCAATATATGCACTCCCATGTTCACTGAAGTGTTATCTATAACAGCCAAGATATGGAATGAATCTAAGTGTCCATCAATGAATAAAGGGATAAAGTACTTGTGATACACACACACACACACACAAAATGGAATACTATTCAGACTTAAAAAAGAAGGAAATCCTGTCATTTTTGCCAACATGGTTGAAACTGGAGATTAAATGAAATAAATAAGGCACAGAAAGACAAATACTGCATGATCTCACTTATATGTGAAATCTAAAAAAGTTACAGTCATAGAAGTAGAGAGTAGAGTGGTGGCTACCAGGGGTTGGTGTGGACTGGGAGGTAGGGGGTGGGGAGATGTTGGTCAAAGGACAATATTAGTTAGATAGGAAGAATAAATTCAAGAGCCCTGTTGTACAACATGGTGACTATAGTTAATAACAATGTATTGTATTTTGAAAATAGCTAAGAGCATAGATTTTAAGTGTTCTCACCACAAAAGATGACATGTGTGAGGTAATGCATATGTTAATTACTCAATTGAGCCATTTGACAATGTATATATTTCAAAGCATCATGTTGTACACAATAAATATATACAATTTTTGTCAATTAATAAAATATTTAAAAATTCTATTTACAGTAATTTATTTGGGCTACATAAATAGGGCACACAAAGAAAATTTCAATGGGTTTTTCAATGATAAAAGGAAAAATCTCATTAATCTAGTTTAAAAGGATTAATTAGATTGGGATCATTGATATCTACCTTCACCCACAACAGAACTCCATAGCCACTTCCCTTTTCCCTTAGGAACACCCCCAAAGTACTACTGCTGTTCAAAAATGATTACAAACTGCTAAGTTCAGCTTCCCCTTTGAAATTCTAAGAAGCCACAAACCCACTGTCCAGTTTTCTTACTATCTTCTGTCATCATACTCTCTATAACAGTAAAATAATGAAAAACAGGAGCCAGAAGGAACACTAACACATCACCAACAAGGAACAAATGTCTAACCGAAGTCCAGGGTGCTGCGTTTCCAATCCAGTTAGGAGATTGGGTCATTTAAAAACTAGAAAGCAAATATCACACACAAATTGAAACACATATTTCTGCATTGTAATGTTCTGCCTTTTTAGGGTTTGCTCTATATTTTGACTTGTTTTATATTGGCTCTATTGAGAGATTTATGCCTTAATTTTTTCCTAAAGAGCTACTAATTATCTTTTGGTAGCGACTAAACCAAAAGTCTGAATCTCCTTTTTTAGGGGTTTATAAACCTACTATATTTTTATTTGTTTCTGTTTTCCAAGAAGCATTTATTCTGTTTTAGGTGGCACAGAAAACTTACTGGCTTCTGCAAAAGAAAATTCTTTTGTTTGTAATCTAAAAACAAGGTAAAGTAACTTGACAGGTCTCCTCTTTTTCCCTTTTCAAGATGGACTACAATTTCCTAGGTACTACCCACTCTGAGCAGTGGGAAAATTTCAAGATGTCCATCTCATAGCATCTAGACTTCAGTGAGCTGAACCATCAAACTGTTTTGTGCATTAAATAAATTGTGCTTTGGCAATGAATATTTCTCTAGTCAAGGTTGGTGTTATAAGGATTTAAGATGCAGAAGCTCAGCGATAAAGTGTACATATAACCAACGACCTTGGAAAAGAATTGATTGAATTTGGGTTTAAAATAAAGTTTTACGCAATCTTATGAATGCTTTAATGAATTGTTACGTATTTTACTCTAACAAAAACTTGTATGCTAAACAGGTAAGAAAAGATGTATTTGCTTTAGATTAATGTTTCTATATAACAGAATTAATTTACGTTTAAGAGCTTCTCTTTTAATTATTACCAGCTTGTACATAATAAAGGGAGAAAAAACATATTTTGAGTTACAGTTAACTACTTGAACTAGTGATATATTCTATTGCTTAATCACAACATAAAACTCCTTATCCATAAGTATTTGTTGTAATCATAGTTGACTTCAGAAGAGTTATTGATACTAAAGAATACTTAATTTTGTATATTAGATGAATACTTGAGATAAAGAAAAAGGCAATAAATGAAAAATGATGTTTCACTGTACATTTTCATAATGAATATTCAAATTCTTTAATTTTTCCTTTATGTCCTTCCTACTAAAACTGCTCTCAATATTCCTAACTCAAAATAGAAGCCACTTCCTCCTCTTTGGACTTTCTGACTTTACCTATTGATGATGCAGTGTTGTCACCGCCATTTTCCCCTACAGGAATGAAAAATTCATTCCCCAGTTGCTGAGAGTGTTACTGCTGGCAACTTTCAACTGTCTCCCTCAAAATTTCACAAAGCCAGTGGCTCTCAAACTTTAATTTGTATTAAGAGAGCTTAAAGCACAGATGGCTGTGCCCTCAGACTTCTGACTTAATAGGTCTGAGGTGGGGCCCCAAATTCTGCCTTTCTAACCAGCACCAAGGTGCTACTACTACTGCTGCTGTGGGAACCGCACTTTATGAACCCCTCCCCTAAATTGAAAAGAGCTGTTCACCCAAGGTGACACGTCCCTTCCTGGAAGCAGTCAAAATCCATTGGGACTATAAAAGCCAGGCCTCCTTGTCGCAAAGGGGCAAATCTTAAGGGCCATCTCAGTTCCAGAACTCCTGGTGGGACTGGCTGAGTCATTTGCTATCATTGTAGTGCATTTCAACAATTCCCTCTGTTCAATCCTGTGCCAATTTTCCCCCGTATAGGTATTGATCCTGTTGGTGTTGCAAGACCAAGACTGATCTACTTAATACACCTATCTAACAGTTTAATGGTTTTCAACATCTCTAGAATGCCATCCAAATTTGTGTCTATATTTTGCATTCTCCCCAATTCTAGATGAATAAACCTACTTTTAGCTTCTACTGGCTTTTGAAAGCTGCTAGGGAAAACGTTTACAAATTCACAATGTCTTGCTCCAAACTAGCCTCCCACACGGCCTGATAGTACTAGAGTGCTTGTCTAGGTAGATTTCTCTCCTGCTCTTCACAATGTCTTTTCCATTTTTTTCCTTCCTCCGAGCCCACCACTTCCTGACATACTCCCAGAAGACAGCCGGTTCATCATCGGTTACCTAGTTGCACATACCAGATGCCAAAGCCATCCTTCAAATCTAGCCCAATATCAAGTCCTGTTGATTCAACCTGTAAAATATCTCTTCAATTTTTCCATCTCTTTCCTTCCCAACTGTCCATTCATGCCCTAGTGCTGGCAAATATCATTTCTCACTCAGGTAACATTAAAGCTTTCCTGACTAGACCCAGATTTTTGTCACCTGCAATCTGCTCTATATTCTCGCAGTGCCTCTAAAACAATTTGATTTTGTTCTTCCTTTTAATTCACTTCTTCTACACTCTTCCACCACTAATGTCCCCATGACCCAGCCCCACTCTACCTACAGACATATTGACCTCAGGATAAAGTTTAAAATTCTTAACTTAGGTTACAAGGCTGCTCACAACCCAGCCCCTGCTCTTGCCTCATCCTGTGTCCCTGCACACAATATAGTATTCTCCAGCTACACTAAACAACTTGAAGTTCCTGACCCTTTGCATAAGCCACTCATCCAGAAAATGTGCTTGGGTTCCCAAGGCTAAGAAAACAAGCACATTTATAGCAACAAATTTTAAAGTTTTATTATCCTTGAGAATACGTCCTCAGATGCTGAGAGACTGGTCATAAAATCCCCAGTTGAGAAACACTGTCATAGGTACAGTCCTCTAATTACAACAAAAGCAAAAGCATTTTTAGGGCTGGAATGGACTTTAAATAAAAACTAGTCCAACTCCTTTATTTTCCATATAAGGAAAATGATTCTTGGAGAAGCTAAACAGACTTGTCCAGTGAATATTAAAGGAGTCAGAACTAGATGGGGAAAGAGGGGTAGGTAAAGTTGAAAACAATCTATAAAATATCAAAGAACTAAAATAAAAATAACGCCCGGGGAAGTGTCACCATTAATGTCAAAATCCAATACAGATAAACTCAAGATGTGTATAATGGAGAAGAGACAAACTGGGAAGACAAAACCCCACACTGTTTTCTGAGAAGGTCATGGTCTCTTTCAGCAGGTATTGTTGCCAATGTTTCTTTACTGAAGGCAATAGAGACTTAACATGAGAGGATTTACGTTTATTCTCATCTTTTTGAGCCTGCCGGGTGTTATGCTCATGTCTCAGAAAGAAATGCACTCTATATTATTAACTAGTATACACACATGAAACAAATGTTCTCATGCATACAACTAAATAATAAAAATTCTCATGAAGCAAACTCTATTGTTTCCTATTCTATTTTCTTCTATTCTAAATCACTAAGAAAAGGGCTGACCATGATCTCCTTAATTGATTTCACAACCCAATACGGGTTGTAACTGACAGTTTGAAAAATAACATATATTTGATTTCTTATTATTTGACCTCTGAATTTGAGGTCTTCTTTGTGTTCTTTTATCCATAACAGTGATACTGCTTTTCAAATACCTCCAGCATATTTTACCTTTTTGGTAAATTGCACTGGTCCTCCAACAATCCTTGTGATTAAGATTAAACCATGTAGCAGGAAGAAGAAAGATATAATGTGTCTTAGTCATCTTGGGCCACCATAACAAAATACCATAAACTGGGTGGTTTAAACAACAGAAATTTATTTTTTCACAGTTTTAAGGGCTAGAGATCAGGGTGCCAGCGTGGTCAGGTGCTGGAGAGGCCCTCTTCCTTGCTTGCAGGTGGCCTCCTTCTCACTGTGTCCTCACATGGCAGAGGGAGAGAGAAAGGGGGAGGGAGAGAGACTGAGCACATGCAAGCTCTCTGGTGCCTCTTCTTTATAAGGGCTTAATTCCATCGTGAGGGCCCCACTTTCGTGAGTTCATCTAAATTTATTTTTCTCCTCAAAGCTTCATTTCCAAATACCATCAAATTGGGGGTTAGGGCTTCAACATACGACTTTTGCAGGGGGCACAATTTAGTACACCATATAACGCCATGCAAAATACTTGCAATTGGAGAGAACCTTCCAGTCCTGACGGAAAGAAAGACACAGGGAAAGAGGAAGCAAAAGGTAGCAAGTAGCATTTTTGCCTTGGAATCAAAATTTGAGGCGAAGTTGTTAGAAACATCAATATAAATGAAGGAGAAATTTTTTCTTGTTTTCACTGTATAGATTATAAAATTTCAAAACCCCTTGAAGAAGCAGTCTGACAACACAAGGTCGCTACCACAAAGTACTAATGATGGCATGACATGGTTAGGCAAAGAACAGATCCTGAGAAGGTGACCTATTCATTCTCCACAGCCTGGAAAAAGTATGAAAGAAATCCAAAAGTTTTCATGTGACTGCTTGGTGGGTATGTGGTAGATATCCCAGAGCCAGAGACATTGATATCCTAGTGTCAGGAATGCTAGAAATAACTGAGATGTGTCCTGGAAAAGGAGATGACCAGATCCCCAGGAATTTTCTTGCATAGAGAGGGGACATTTACACACTTTACAAAAGATGCAACAAGGACAGAAGCCAAGGTCTCAAAGTAGGCAAGATGATCTATCTACACCTCAACTGGAGGTACAGAAGCCAGCAAATAAGAACAACATAAGGTTATGTATGTTCTCAATGTGCCCAAACATCATCCAGTGGCAGAAATAGGAGTGGGGGTGGAGACAAAGCCAGCAAGTCTAAATATGTACCACAATGATATTGAGAAAGGCAGAAAGAAATTGTTATTAAACTAGAATACACTTCAACATATTTAATTGCCAAGTTTGTGACTTAAAATGTGACACTATTATACTTCACTTTTCTTTTTATGCTCACTCTCCATTAAAATATTCTGACCTGTCATTATAACTTAAGAAAATTATAAGGTGATTTCTAAAAATATAACATGGGTTAGTATAAGAAGTTTGGGTCAAAAACAATGTGATTTTTGTGCTAATATTTTTGAAACCAAGTGGTTAACTCCTTACTTCCCTTTACTCCAAAAGTGATAATAGGTTAATCTACATCACATGTGAATATCTCAGTTGTCACACAAGTTTTTACACAGTTCTGTTTTATAAAGCTGGTGTTATTTGTACTGTTTTATATAAAAACTACTCTATTCTTTGAGTTTTTCACAAAAACTCAGAGTAAAAGTAAAATATACAGAAAAGTAAAATGTACAGAAAAGACTAAATCTGAGATAAATAGTGAGACATTTCTGGGTAAATCTGTTAACTATGAATAGGATGAACTCCATTTTGTCACAGAGCATCATAATACTATAGCCATTTGTGCTACATTTAGCTATTTCTAAGTGATTGTTGACTTTTGCTGTACCATGTACTTATTACTGTGCTAAGTAGGCACTGAGGATATAGACTTAACAGGACAGAATTCCTGAATCAAAGCTGATGGCCTAATCCAAGAAAGAAAATTAATCAGTTATAAAACATTAATATGCATCTGTGACATGTTTCATATGCCATGGGAGAGTCTTTTTTGTTGTGGAAGGAGTCTGCATAGGAGATATTGTGAGGTAATATCTTCACAAAAAGGTAATTGCAGGATAGTCTCCAGATGGTCTTGGACCAAACTAGTTCCTTTCTCACTTGTAGATGTCAAGAATAACCGTAGAATGTGCTGGGAATGTAATATCATGAGATACAGAGGGACTGGACAGAAAAAACTCAGCTCTGTTCCAGTCCCCCCTAGAAATAAGATGTCCTTCAATGCTTTAGCCCAATGGTGCATGTGACCCCAGTATATAAAACCCAGAGTGGGCTGCTTTACAGGGTCCCTCAGCTGCATTGCAAGTAGGGCATGTGCAGATAAGACTCCATCTGCCCTGGAAAGCTCTCCTGAACTTTGGGTAACTGGCTTAAAATGAATCCTAGACTTCTGTTGTTCTTTGCTGCCTATCTATAAGTAATAAACCCACTTCATATAACCTGTGTGCATGGGAGTTCTGTCTCACCAGACTCAAACAAGTCGGTGACCAGTACACAGTGAACTTGCTTCAGAGTGATAACTGGACTAAATCTTACATTATGAGTAGGAATATTGTTTTTTAAAAATATTTCATTTTTATGCTGAAGAGACCCAATTGAATCTGGTAAAAATATTAGAATTAAGTAAATTGGTGCCACAAAAAACTTAGAGATTTAATTTTGAGATTTTACCCCACAATTTCATGGTTTGAGTGCCATGATAAATAAGTCATTGAAAAATAACTTTAAAAAGCCATGCAGTAATTATTTATTTTGAGGAGACTGCAATGTACACCTATAAATGTGAACAAATACCAGTGGTGCTAATATTATCAGGATGACTACTTGTGGCTTGGAAGAGAATATCCAGTAATGACATCATGTACCAATTTAAATATTTTTGTACTTCAAAATATGTAGACAAATATGAAGATGAGGTAACTTGGAAAATTCCTTGATAAGTTAAAAATTGGCACAAGCGATGTTAAAAAGATGAGATTATAAATGTATTAAAACCTAATCCAGTTTAGGCCATCAGACTCACTCTCTCAAGAATTTTAAATTGCAACAGATTCCAATCAGCTTAGGGTGCTGGACTCTGTATGACATGTAATTAGGACTGGGCCAACCATGGTTACCTACCAGCTTTGTTGAGCAAGCAGTGAAAACCTAACTGCAGAAGAGTAAGGTGCAGAGGGAAATATAAGTAAAAGCCTATGTGGACTCAAAAAGAAGGAAGGATGAGGATAAATTGGTTGCCTTTGTTTCTGGGTTGTCTTGATTGCCTTGGTTTGGTTTCTCTTAGCTTTAGTTTCTTGCAGGGCCTGACTGTACTTCTTGTCCTTGGAGTTCATGAGATACACCAAGTTTGCTTCAAGTTTTGCCTAGGTAACTATGAGTGGATTTTATTGCATCCAAGCAAATGATTAACACACTTGTGTCTTAAAAAAAAAATAGAGGCAGCCTAAGTGAGAAAGTAAGACCAAGTAAGAAAATAGAAGAAATTGTTTAGCACAATCTGTACAACATCTCTATCCCACTACATTTTTACTTATTGACTCCATTGAATGAAAACAATAGACTATAAGCCAATTCACATGCTGCCTTCACAGTCCCCTGGGGTACACAGCAGTACTAAAATCATTTGTAATCTTAGCTGAATGAAATGGCTCCATAGTTTTATCCATGATATTCAGTTTAGAGGAAAAATTATTCATTTTATCATTTCTGTGTTTATTCTTTTCTTAAATAGATTAAGTTAAAATGCTCAGGGTGATCTTGGAATATCATTTGAGATTATGATTCTTTCCATCTGGGAAGAAGGTTAAAAGAACAATAGTTGATTAGCCATTTATTTCCAAATACCCAAATATATTGAGACTCTGATTGAAATTTTCAACAATTATCCAGATGTTAAACATACGTAGAGTAAACTTTAAAAATAGAATAAGCACTGCCACTTGGTAAGTCATAGGTTAGAGCACAGAAAAAACTGTGAAAAGGCAATGTGTCCTTAATGACATCATCTACATTTTCCTATTGAGTGGCTGCCCTCACCATCCTGTTCTATTATGCACTAACTTTAGAGAAGCTCTCCTTGCCACTGCCCCCTCTAAATTCCTTTTATATTAACTTTTCAGAAATTCTTTTACATAAAAGGGATTGACATTGCTCACTGTAAACCCTCCCAGAAGAACTGTCATCTTAAGCCTTTAATTAAACAGAACAATCTTTTACTTTAGGATTTTGCAAAACATACTCAATGGAAAAGGGAGTGTTTGAGGAACAAAGAAGTTTCCCGATAGTCTCACATCATACCAGGTAGGTGACTGTTCACTCCATCTGTTCTCCTGAACGAATTAGGCTTTGCTTGGCACAAAAGTTTTAAGCAAAGGTAATTCCAATACTAATACTGTCTTATCATTGTAATCATATCATTGCTATTCTCCTTCATGAATCATCTTTTTCTTCTTTGAAATCTTATATATTTGCCCCAAAAGAGATGAAAACAAAAAAGAAAAATGAACTCAAAGAGGGATGAAACAGATGATATAGAGGGGATATGCCACCAATGGCAATTTTTATGAAGACATATAAAATAATTATACAAATAATAAATATATTCAAACTGATTTCCTGCATGTTGGTTTCCTGCAAAGTTTCATGGAAACTTGCAATATACAAGCGCATAAAGCAAATCATGCATGTAGAGTGCTGCAGTGGTGAATAGGCCACCTACCTACCATATCATATTAGCTATAGCAGTATAGATAGACTCTAGTCTGTGATTAAGTCAGGAGAGGCGCTGGTACTCCCCAAACCAACACAGCTGAGGTGGTAGGTCATGCCACTAGCCAGAACACCAAATAGCTGCAACCCCAAGTATTGGACCCCTGACCATGGCAAGGAGGGGATCAGTGCTTCAAAATGGTACATCTTAAGAACCGCACAGTAAAAAAAAAAAAAAAAGAACCGCACAGTATATGACCTGAGGTCTCTCTTCCAAGTCTGATATCTGGCCTGGTTAAAGTGCAATGGACAACAGCAAACCCCACCCCTGCTAATCCTATTACTTTATGAATATTATCTGATAAATTCTTCCCTGTGTAGAACTGGTATGTGTGAGGTCTGGCCATTTGCCTTTTTTTAAATGAAAATATAAAAATGTAAAATACAATATAGAAATTTAATGTATTTATATATACCTATATTGACTTATCAAGTACTTACTATTCATTAATCTTTCAACAAATACTTTTTGAGGCTAACTCTGTGCCACAAACTGTG
The DNA here is from genome assembly GCA_023783475.1 of Daubentonia madagascariensis. Taxonomy (NCBI): domain Eukaryota; kingdom Metazoa; phylum Chordata; class Mammalia; order Primates; family Daubentoniidae; genus Daubentonia; species Daubentonia madagascariensis. The sequence goes on along the minus strand of JAKFHU010001684.1, from coordinate 11,710,292 downwards.
TATATACAACATATACACAGCATTGGGAAATAAGACAAAGAGCAAGAATAGGCTTTGGAATTAGGATGACTGGGTTAGAGTCCCAGTATTGGTAGTGACTGGTGGTGTAACCCGAGCAAGTTATACTCTCTAACTCATATTTTTTGTTCCATAAAATGAATTTGTTTGCAAGGTTGTCATGGAGATTAATGAAAACATATGAATAGTACCTAATATAAATATGACAACTAGAGTATTCTACTTTGGTCAATATATTATCACATTTTTCTTTAAAAAATAATCCTAGTAATCAAGACACATAAATAAATCCTTCATTTCAAAAACATAAGTGACTAAGCAACAAACTGTAAGAATATTAGATCCAGATTTTTAAAAAAACTGTTTAGTAAAACATGGGGAGTGTCTCTTACTGAAATAGTCTATCAAAGCACAGATACATAAAACTAAAACGGTATTTGTAAATAGCCTCTTCCAAATTCACACCGATAGTCATTAATTATTAGGCCATTTTTCAGTGAGAAAAATATCAGATCTCAGTGACTAAAAAAACATACAAAATACAAGGCTTCTCAAGAAACCTCCTCAAATACAATTTCATAGAACACATCTAAATAAATCAGTTGTGTGGGTGGGTTGCTAGGTAATGGTGTAGTTTAAAGTACTTATGTGATAGCTTTGAAAATATGAGTCCATGTAGAAATTAAATTACAAGAATTAGGTGGTAAAATCCAGCCACGAGCATACATTTTGAAGACATTGCATAATGTTACAGATTGTACAGAATCTCCCACTTGTAAGCTGTAATAACCAGGTGACTTCTGCTTGATAGGAATGCCCATTATAAGGCTAAGAGGATGCTAACCACTTAACAGGAATAGTATTTGCCATACCTTGCTGTAGTTTCAACTTAAAGATCCTTTCATTTAAGCAAACAAGCCAAAAGCCTCCAGTCCAGAGCTCTGTACACAAGGATTGCTCCAGGGATGATATTTAATAAATTAACTAAACTGATTTATTCCTGAGGATTTTACTGCCCAAAGTACTAATATTCCTACCTATTCCTGAGTAATTTACTTCCCCAAAGCATTGTAATAGAATAAAATTACTTTGAGTATATGCAGGCAAAGTAAATGGAAGAACGCACTTTTAAGAAAGAGAAATGAATTGCCTCAGTTTCCTTTTTATGAGCTGAACTTACTCCAAAAACAGGACCAGGACTTTTCTAGCACCCACCTTGGGGAAGAAAATAACTAAATACCAAATGTGGAAGAATAAATGAATGATTCCCTAGCATTAGATACTTTAAATATATGATTCAATTTCATCTCTATTAGAATTCCATTTTACAGACAAGGAAACTGATACACAGTGACCCTTACTTACCCTAGAAGGTGGAGCTAGGATGCCAGCATCCAAGCTAGGACTATACCCTCAAATCATTCATCTTTGCAAAGGGTATAGCTTGAAATTAAAGGACAATTGAGAAGATACATGAAATACATTAATACAATTTAATCATGGAGAAAGAAGATTACCAAAACGTATTTCCCATTACTGAGACAGAATAAAGAAAAATGATACAATGAGTAGTTTCTAACTTGACTGGTGGAAAACAGAATAGCAATGAAGTAGTTGAGCTTCCATGTGAATGTACATCAGCAGTACTTTTAAAGGTATTAGGCATTATTTTTAAAAACAATGAGTTTCACCTTGAAGCATTGTCATCTATTCTGCTTCCCTCCTTAACTGAAGACAGTTAAATAAGTTATTTACTTTTTCCTAAATTAAGATCAAGTTTATAAAAGCAATACATTTTGAAATTAAAGATTTATAATAAGGAATGGATTTTATAGCACTTCTATAACTTCACCATCACTTCTAGAGTATACAATTAAATTGGCTGAAGACTTGGAAAAAAATACACTCCAGGGAGTCATTCAGTATCAGCGAAAGAAATATACTAGGTTTTAATGTTTTCCTGTTGTTGATTTCATCACTTGTTTTGAAAATACTATGATCAAGCCCTTGGAAATCCAGACTTCTCAGTTTCTTGCACGGATTCTATGGGACTGCAGAATAATTTAAGTTTCTCATCTGAGTTACAATCTTTACTTCTGTAGTTCATCAACCTCATCTGTCACGTATATGTCACTGAAATGAGAAAAACCTTAGAATGCAGGAAAAAATTAAAAACAAATTAATGTGGGAAGATGATATAAATCAAGTGGTGAAGCCAGGAGTGAATTATCAAAAGATCTTTCATCAGAAGTGAATATATTTTCCTTTCTCTCAAGAGGAACCCATTATGTGTTTTTGTTTGCACTATTATACTTCAAGTGGCATATTAAAGAAATAGATTTATTAGGATTTAGAATGTGTTTTACTTTGATAGGAAAGAATAGTGGTCCTTCAAATTTCATTTGAAAAGACTTAAACCTTGAAAGTCTATATAGGCCCTAGCTAGTAATGTGTGCTAAAGAAAACAAATACTATTTTAACTTAAAACACATGAATGAATCTTCCTCCATAAGGACAATAAAAACCCCACAACGATACCATTTTGGAATAAGCATTATTTATTCTGTATAAAATTCTCATAAATTATTCAGTCAAATATGGCTGTTTGGCTGGGTTTTTTAGCAAATGCATGCTTTGTTTGCTGAGAGGAGAAGAAAACTAGGAAACAACTAAAACAAGGATTGCTGACGTTTTCTAAGGTTGTTTTTCCTCTGAGTTAAACTTACTGGCTTTACTACTGGGTTTTGAAAGACACATCTATATAAAACCGACATCTCAATAAGGGCTTTGAGATTGTCAAAATGTGAGGGAAGATCAAAGGCAGATAGAAATTCAGATATAAAGAAAAATTTGCTTTTCAGTGGTAAACTGCTTATCAGTAGTTCACCAATCACCACACCTGGTCTTTTATTAGAGAAAGGTAAATAGCTACATTGGAGTCTTTCTGGAGTGGGATGTGAGAAAGAGAGAAAGAGAGAGAGAGAGACTGACTTTTTAAGGAAGAAATGTCTAGGCATTTAATTTGGCCTAAGATACCAATAAATGGTAAGATGTCAGAAAGAGACTGTTGTGATGGGGAGAACATTCCAACCATGAGATCTGCAAGTATCTCAAACATTAGGCAGCAAACGACTTTTCTTTTACAGAGAGGAGCAGACAAGGCCAGAAGCAACCAGGTTTGGGAAAGTGGGACAGAGGACAGCCTGGTAGGACAGTGGATCAGAAATGTTTTACCTTGAGGCCAGCCTATACTTGGCAGGAACTTTTAAGGAGGGGTTATATGCTGGGCTGGGGCTGAGGGTGTGTCAAAGTTCAGGGACCAGGAGAAAGAGAGGAATTTATTAAGTTTGGGTAGCAAGTATTTTATTCTGATTAACCAATGGGAACAAGTAGTTCAGCTAATCATTTATAAGGCAAAGAATGGAAATTTGGAAAGTCTGCCTCTGGCTTTGTCATAGAAAAAGGAGGGGACATCTGTGAATCCTATCTAAGTCAGATGGGGAGGGGTGATTCTTTGCAATACACTATTTCCTAAAACACAAAGGAAGAGGAATTTCTTTAACATTTGCTGTTTTCCAGGATCACAGGGCTAGAGTAAAATTCAACATTGTCAGCCTCGATGTCACTCCTAGCTCTGAGCCTTTCTTCTTACTGTCACCCTAAAAAAGAAAGGTTCTTTCTTTTCCTCTCCTGCCACAAAGATCTTGGGAGAACCAGATCCAGATCTCTATACTGAAGTGCTAGGGCAAGGGTTGAGAAGGAAGAATGACATTAGAAAGTCTTTAAAGAGGAAAGAGACCCCCTGGGACAACAATATGTGAGCTGAGAATGGCCTCATAAAATGATCATGGTTGCTCTAACAAGATAAAAGCACCTAAAAGGAATATATCAGGTGATAAATTCCCCTCAGCTGATCAGAGGGTCCCTGCTGGAGTCTGTGGTTTGTTTCCAAAGCTCTGAGCATGGGAGGCATTTGAGGTGCTCTCTGGGTGGGCTGGCAGAGGAGAAAGTAACATACAAGAAGTTAAGTATATGTTTGAAGCCACTTCCAGGCAGATGTTGGCGTCTGGGAATAGCTTGAACAAGAAGAACAAAAAGGGCACATATTATAGCAGATCTCATCAGAGTAAGAAAGTATACACCAGTGATTTTATTATGTCCCAGAGGCTCAGGGAGAGGAGGAATGTGAAATTAAGTAGCTGGGTTTTTTTTTTTTTTTTCCTTTCTGGAAAATGTTGCATAAACTTGAACTGCGTAAAGTTCACAAACCTTTGAATTTGTTGTATCTCATTTTCTTAATCAGAAACACTACTTGTGTGACTTGTAAGTTTATCCTGTGAACTGATAGGCCTATAAGAGGTTGAGAAAAAAAGTTCTTCCAAGCAGAACACAAAATATTGTTACTGTTATGTACACTACTACCATCAAAAACAGTGAAGATACATCATAAATTATATAATTAATTCCATAAGGGTGAAAAAAAAATTACTTCTGCTCATAAATAACAAAATGCTGATAACTCTCATCCAATTTCACTGTTTAGGAGCAGCTAGACCTTTTATCACTATTGTGATAAATTAGAAGTGGGAATGGAGTCTGTGTTTTCTGTAATTTTGCAGTAATAATGCCATTTCTGACATACTTTGTCTCTGTCATCAAGGTAATATGATTTGCTTCTTAATTACATTTCTGGGTGAAGGTAAAATAACAAAGAACCACACCAGTGAATTCATCTCCTTATAACACATGTTACAGTGAGCCTTGGTTAATGCTAAAGAGGTGGAGAGGAAAGCGGCTTAGCAAACCAGATTAGATTTCCCCTTTCTCTTACTTGTCTTGGTATACAGGATGTTATTATTCTGCATTCCATAAATTAAATTTAATTACATTTTAGTGTCATCTTCATTTCTCATAATGTTGAAGTATTCATTGTAGCTTACCAAGAAGCCTTAAATGGGGGTGCACAGGAAGTTGGAGTAAACAAAATGATGCCAATGCTATTATCAAAGCTCCATTTAATCACTCTCCTAGAGGCAGGGCAGTCACACCTAAATTACACCACCAACTAATGGAGACCACCTATAGAGACTCCAAAAGTCTTATGGACAGTAATTCTGAAAGCTATTCCATTATCCTTTATGCAGCAATATTCACAATACCCATCTTAGCAGTTGGTGAATGATTCTGAATCTGAAGCATCATGTTCTCCCTTCTCGCCTAATCATCACTCACCCAAGGTCCAGGTAAGTTCTTTCACCCTCTGGATCTCCTCTTAAAGCTGCCACATCTTTGTTTTGTGTATAGTAGACTCAAGCAACAAGTAACAGCAACTAGAAGAAGATCCCCTTCCTCCTCTTCACTCCCAACTTGGAAGAGTCAGCTGAGAGCAATATGTTAGAGTAGTTTGACCTCAACTGACAATCCACAAACATTTATTTAGCGCTGTGCTAGATGTGAATAGAAATAAAGATAAATAAAAATAGGGCACAAGCCCTCCAGAAGCTGACAATGTATTAATTCACTTGGGAAGATTCTGATAAATTTATTCACACTAAACTGGTATTAGTTGACAAGTGTTAGTTCCATCAGGTGTTATTACAACACGTTCCCTAGCAACCCAGTTTCTCCTTCCATGGTTGGTATGTAGCAGGCGGAAAGGCTAGGTTACTTGGGTATTGCTATGCGGGAACAGCTTCAGAGGAAATCTGTCAGAGAATTATAAAGTTGCCCAACTGAAGCTCCAGAGAATCACCTGCCATTCTATTTCATCCTGGGTCTTTTACAGAATGGGCTCCCAGAAATGTCCCTTAACAGATTCTTGCCAACCAAGAGGGCAATTGTGCAGAGTTGACCTTGGAGCCAGAAGCTTCAGGAGACTCATTTTCTCATTAAGGATTTTATTCCCTTTAAAAGCACCATAATGCAGCTTGAAAAACTACTTTCCTTTAAGAGCTTGTTTCACAGTCTGATGTACTTTTTGGAGTAATGGCCACAGAATTTAGGTTCAACTGGCAGTAATCCTAAAGGGCATCATATCAAATGTTTAGAACGTTAGGAATTTTCGGCTGGAAATCAAGCGGCCTCCTGAGTAAATTTCATATTTCAGTAAATGCATAGAGTAGATGTGTCCTGACGAAAGGTTTTTAGGGAAAAAAGTCTAGACAGCCTTTTTATAGGAAATGTCTGTTATCTATATCTATTTATAGATAGATATCCTATAATATGTGTGTATATATGTATCACAGATTGAATATAGAAAACTATATATGTATATATAATTAGTATATATACATCTGTGAATATTTAACAATACAAAATTAAAACAATAAAAAATTGAAAAACAGGGGCCAGTCTACTTACATCAAAAATTATAGAATTTTTCAAATTTGGTCTGTAATCATCAAACAGTAAAAATGAAAACTAGGGATCAAACTACTTACAGAAATTTTCCTGTAGAAAATTATAATGACCTTTCCTATCATTTAGGTAGGATATTGAATAAGTTTGGGTTTAAAATATATGAGGTCAAGGCCTGGGCCACTTGGCTTAGAATAAGGCTCCTTTCATCTGTGAACGTATAGATTCAATAAACTGTCATTACCCATGGATGGGATCCTGTCTTCTTCATCTGTCCTAGCCCCAAAGGATGATTTAAGTAAGTGAAGTAGGGGAGAAAACAAGAGCAAGGAGTCTTCTATAGTGTGTGTGTCTTGTAACTTATAAATTTTTTTGCATACTTGCTACTATGTAATATCCAGTAGGATATCTCAGTGGCTTTATTAAGAAGCAAAACGTTGTAACTGAATGTCCACACTGCCCGTCAACTCAAGTACAAAAGAGGCAGCTGAGTCACCTCAGGAGCAGAGACCAGATGTGGTGGAGTAACTTGAGAACATATGAACCACTCTTAATTGAGGAGGGGCTGGGGTGGAGTGAAGGGCTGGGATGAAATTGGCAGCAATTTCCAATTCTGCCAGGGCATTAGAAATCAATGTGGATGGTATCTGAATATTAGAGTTACCTAGAGGAGAAAATAGAGGAATTTTGTTAGAAAAACTCTTCTGACTGGCACCTGTCTCCTGAAGTTCTGAAGGTTTCACCTACAGTCTTACAAAGAGAAAATACTAATCAGAGCCTGATGAGAAGAAATGAGGGTCCTGGGCCTTAATCAAGGGGTTCCCTAAAACAATAATGTATGTCAAGATAAATAGCACATGGTATACACTAAATAAACGTTTTCACCGGACAATAATATTAGTAATAACAGGCAATATTTTAGGGGAACTTACTATGTGCAAAATACTTGGCTAAACACTATACTCATGGGGTTCCAGCTCTGAGACCTAATGTTTTTCATAACTCATTTGGCAGCAAAACCTGATTCCACTTGAACTCATGTGATGCCAGAACTTGACCTGAATTGCTATGTGGCTATTTCTAGTCTTTATTTATTCAACTTAGTGGGAATATTTGTATGTTTTCCCTGCAGAATTGTTGATGTGTTTGACTGTGAGATGTTGCCCAAACTCTGTTATGGGGTATTGTACGATACATTGTCTATATGCCCTAAAACATTTCCTTATAAAATAAAAATGTCTTAATTCTAGGATGTATCTGAACTCAGGAGATTTTAGACAAGTGTTATAGACTCTAAATCTTTTCAATAACCTTTGATTTAGTACTACAATTATGTCTATTTTGTGGTTGGGAGATTGAAGCACAGAGAAGTTAAGTAGTTTCTCTAAGGTCACACAGTTGATAATGGCTGGAGATACGACTTGATCTTAGGCAAAGTGTTATCAAGGTTATGATCTTAACCCACTATTTTGTACTGCTTCTTGTATAAATAATGACACACAATAGAGAAATGATCAAGTTTACTAGTAAGGTAATGGAAATGCCTACAAGTAAGAATAAGAAAATATGGTATAATAACTAAGCAAAAATAATTCCTGTTAGATTTTTGACAACTAGTCTAAAATGTTGACTGAGAGCAAGGGGCAAGAAAGCAATACTTGATAGAACAGGAAAGGGGCAAGGACACCTTGTCAGTGGTGGGGCTGGGAAACCCAGGATGCCAAAGAAAAAACAATATCAAAGAAGTATCTTTGTTATCTTTGTGTCAGAGCCTGGAGAAACCCCAAAGCAGCCACTAGGGCTACAGCATTGAAAGCAGGAGAGCCACAGTCCCCATGGGTCCCAAGACACTGATGAGAATCTCTGCCTGCTCTGCCCTTCGCCCAGAAGGAACTCTTCCCTTCTCATAGGGAGTGTAAGGGTCACAGCAAGTTTGCTACTAGTGTTCCTTCCTCTTATTTTCTTCTGAAAGATAAACAGATTTTGTGTTAAGGAGCATTGTCAATGTAGAATGAGCCTCATTTCCTGCATATAATGTCACAATCTGTAAAGGCTAGTGCAGAGGTTACTGGAAGGAAGACAGAGAGAGACAGCTTGCATGATGTTAAGTATTCCCCTTGAAAACATCTCATTAAGAGAGATGTTTTTCAGTTGTTTTTAATATTTAGAACTATACTTAATATAATAAAAATAAAGGAGAGATTGAGAGAGTGGAAAGGGATGGTTTCAACAACATTCCTTTGTAATATAGTTAGTTACTATGAAAGGGGCAGAAGGGCTGCAAACTGGTGCTGAGGCCAAGCAAGGGGGAATTTGAAAAAAGAGATGCTAATGGCCATGAGAGAAATAAGTATTCCAGAGAGTTCTGTTACATTACTATGTGTTCTGGAGTTCAAAGAGGCTAAGGTGAAATAACTCTACAAGCAAGGTAAGGATAACAGAGTTTGCTAGTCTGTGAGCTAAATGCTGGCCAAGTAGAATGGATTGTTTAATGCACCCTCTGGAATGGTGTCCAATATTTTTCTCAGGCCCTGACTATGGAATTAGGAAGGTGAATTCTTAAAACTAAATGAAGTTGGTTATTGAAGTGCATAACGTTTCATTTCCCAGCATATTTTTACAAACCAATGTTGTTAGAAGATAACGCTTAGATCATCGTGAGGGCAGTGATATATTGTGGTAGTCACACTGATCCACAGAAATGTAAAACCATTTTGTCCAGAGATCAGGAGGTGATGTTAAGACAAGCTTGCTTAACCTTGAGGTAATGTTGGAGTTAATTTATATCTGGACATTGGGTGATTTCCACCAGAAACTAAAAAATAACTTCAAAAAGATTTAAGCTCTCATGACTCTTTACCCATATGAAATGACCCTTCTCCAAAGAACTCTGATGAGTTTCTAACAGCAAGTCCTTACAAGGCTTACAAATCAGCTAAATGGACTTTTTAATCACTATAAAAATGAAGCATACTTGCAGAGATCAGAATGCCAATTATTTGATCTAAAATTTCTTTCAGAAAAATTACCTTATAAACTATCACAACCCAGCATAGAACTGATTATAACAGGGCATTGCATTCAAGGCTCTATCATTAGTGCCCAGGAAACATTATTGAAAAGAAAAGTTAAGACATATATATTGTTTCATATTCTACCACGTGTCAGACATTTTGAGAAGACAAACATGATATGAGATCAGTGTTTTCAAATATATTCTGAGGACTCATTTTACACCAGAGATCACTTGAATTATGTTGCAAAAAAGCCCCCACAAAACCCTGATATCTTCTTGTTCTGGGACAGAAGGCTAAGAATAGAGAAAAAAATATTGGGATAAGACTTCTTCTAAAAGTAAGTACTTCAGTATGATTATCTAATCTAACTCTTTGATATCCTCAAACTGTAATAATGATTTCATTATTTTGTTGGAGTTTTTTGTCTGCTCAGCATGCACCTTCTTTTCCTGGCAATTAAAACTCCATTTTTCTTTGCAAAAATAATTCTAAGAAATCTGGCCCTAAACTGCCTTGCTCTGAGGGATGGGAAGTAGCCTGTACCCAGTCAAACAGATTTACAATGAGTGGTTCGAGGACAGGCATGTGACCTTACATGAATCAGGGAGTTAAACCCAAGACTCTTTTAGAAATAATTGGAAAGAGAAAGTTAATTACTAAGCCAAGAGCTTCCAAGTGTCTCTATATGGTGAGAACTCACCTGAGAATGGAGCCAACACAGAGAATCAAAGAGCTAAGAGATGGATGGGAGGGCTGAAGGCTAGTAAGTACTGATGACACTCTTTGGATATAGCTCTTCCTGAAAGTGGCTGTCTTATTCTTGGATTTTTCTGTTACATGAATTAATAATAACTCTTTTTGTGTTTATTATTATTATTTCAAGTAAGTTCTTAAGGATATTCTGTCACTTAAAATTTAAAGGTTCAAGTTTATAGAAATTGGTACAGGTCAAAAATGAAAATTGGTATGCCTAATGATATATATTTTTTTAAGTGTGGGTAAAAATAAGCAAAAGCAAATAAAAGACCTTAAGACCATAGGTTGCTGTTCATGGCTGGTAATCTGTGATGCCTGCAAGTCAGGTAATCTTGAGTTTTATAGGATTAAAAAAACTGAATTTTCTGTGAAAAATATAGTTAGTACTGGCAGGAAGCAGGATATAAGATTGAAACCAAAGAAACCTGACCTTGAATCCTATGTCCATTCTTCTGTGTGCTTTCTGCTACAGAAGATGGTAAAGCACCACATTCAAGTTTCTGGCATAAAAGGGCTTTCAACTTAAAATTTATACTCGGCAATCCAATTAATAAAGTGAGTGGCTAGAATAGAAACATTTTCATACATGGAAGAACTCAAAAATTTTTTTTTTTAATGTGATTAGCCCTTTCTTAGGAAGCTCTTTGAGGATGTGCTCCAGGCAAATAAAAGTAGGTGAGGAAATAAGAAGGCGTGGTCTTAGGAGCAGGAGATCCCACACAGGATCAAGGAAAGGATACAAGGAAAGTATCAGAATGGCTGCTGCATACCAGGTGCATCCAGTCTGACTGAGCAGGCTGGGGGGATGGGGTGTGCGGGAGAGGATTACCCAAAAGCAAAACAAGTGTGTGTTGCGGGGTGGGGATTAAGGGAGGGGCTTGGGTCACAAGATGACACCAGAGAGTATATTTCTCATTTCAGGCAATGGTGTGGGTTGAAGGTCACCACAGACCCTCCAAAAAAGCCACTAATGTGATTCCCAAGAGAGCCAATCTGTGAATACCTGCCACACAGAAGATACCAGTAGCTGAATGACAAAAGCACCAATGATATGAGAATTTTGTCACTTTTGCCCTAAGCACCTTACCCCTCTGGAGCACCCAGGAAGTATGGGGGTGAGGGGAGGGTTGAAGGAAGAGTGAAAGGACAGACCATACAACCTTTTCCCAATTTTAAGCCTCTGAGCCTAACTTGGGACAACCTGAGCGTAGGGGAGGAGGGAAACTGTGAATTAGAGGTGACTCAGAGTGTTTAAATTGAAGTGGTCTGGAAATAATACCTGAAAGTAGTCACAATTAACTTTTTCTTCTAAGTAAAAATAACTGGAAAGAGATGGGGGAAGATTTGACAGAGTAGGTTTAATGCACTGATTAGAGAACAAATTGTCTTTTTCCACCCTTGTTTTTACCCCACTGAGTTCAGAGTATTCAACAATGTACTTATAGGATCTGCTGCCTGCCTGTTCTGATCATGGAAGAATAAGCTTTCTGTTCTTCTGTTACTACCACCCACGTTCCATTCCCAGCCACCAAATAGAGGTATACCGCAGTGTTTGATTCAACATATTTGCTGTTTACATCATTGTGCCTACGTAAATATTGTTCTATCGTGGATATACATGGACTACTATGATTAGATTTCTTAATGCTACAAAGCTTTGCACTTTGAGTTAAATCTTGCTTTAACTTTTCAAGACTCAATTGAGAAATCAACAACCATGATTTTAGCACAATAAAAATCCTCAATAATAATCTTTTGAAATGTGCGTATATTTGCTGAAATGTGTAAGTATGCATTAAGTTCCTTTTGCATTTATGTGTATTGTTTGTTTGATTGTTTAATTTTGAAATTAAAGTGTTGTATATTCTGAGGTGCTGTGGTTTAATCCTAGCATCTTGATTGTTCTTTGCTTAAGCTTGACTTCTAGGTATTTGTGTTGGTTTGTTGAGTGAAATAGAGTGAATCTTCTTACATACACTATACTGTAGCAATGTTTTACCAGGTCTGTATCTACTTATTTTCTGTAGCCGCAAAAATAAATGGTAGGTAGGTAGGTAGATAGAGATGAATATTTATGTTTATAAATAAACATAAATATTTCTTATATAAATAATATGACTCATGTAAAATTGAGATAAGTTACTTCATAGGATTGTTGTGAAGATTTATTGAAATAATTTATATAAAAATAATTTCTATCAAATAAGTGCTCAATAAATATTGTTTATTATTTTAAGAATAATATATGCAAAGTTATTCTCTCTTCCCATAGCACAGTAAGAAATAAGGATACATTTTAATTAAATAAAAAGTGGAAAGCACAATATTGGGACTTAGAAGACCTAATTTTCAGTCCTAGCTTCTACAACCAGCTAACTTTTTGACGCTTACCAAAATATCTCGATGGGCCATAATTTCCTCATCTAGAAAATTAAAGGGCTAACTATACTTTCTCTCTAATGTCTACTTCAGCCTTAAGCGTCCATAATTTTATTACTTTAATAGCTTTCCAGCCAGAAAAGGTTTATAAAACTGAAATAATTAAAAGAGAAATTTAGAGGCAAAGACTAAGTTAAAGAAAGGCATTTTCCATAGCCATGTGTGCGATAGACTTGGGCAGAGCAAATTAAACAATAGTTCAGAGTTGTTACATTTAACAAGTATTTACCGAACACTTACTATGAACAAGGCTCTTCATAAAAAACCAGGATCAGGACTGGGACACAAAAGGATTTCTTCAAATTTGGGGGACCATATCTCTAGTAAAATTCCTTATTTTTAATAATTCCTCTGTAAAGCTGTAGCTACAGCATCTTATCTGTTTAGCTATAGCACTTTCACGGTATAGCTCTAGCACCATCAACTTAAGCTTCTAAAGGAACTACATGTTACTGGAGAGTGTGTTTTTCTCCCTGGTAATGTTTGGATCCAAGTCCATCTGCCAGTGGCTGACTCTGCAGCAGCTGAAAAACCACTTTGGGAACACTTCCAGCTCCTGCCTCTGGGCTGATTTCTAACAGATGTCCTACCTTCGTGAATTCCCCGTCTTTACTTCAGCTGATGTTCTTTCCACTAACAAAAGCAGTCTCTCAGCCATGCAGTGTGCCTGTGCAAAGCCAGGTAGCCCAGTAGATGGGAACATACCTGGATTAGCATTGCCTTTTCCTGCTGACATACAAACATGTAGTACCTCATTGCAGCTTGCACGCTCTGCTTCAGAATTGTTTGTAAGGGGCCAGGCAGTTTGATAGATTTAATACAATGACTTTCAGGTCACAGAATCACAGGACTGACATTAAGGCATTAGGATGGATGTAACATGTCACCATTAAAACACTTCACAACTGACCACACAAAAAATTTACGTGGGATAAAGAAAGTATTCAAGCGAAGAGTCTGAAACATTTGGGAGTAAACCATATTTGCTCCCTTTGGAATCATACAACTTCTGATTAGGACTGACTTCAGATTCCCATTTTTAGGAAGGTCTCATTAACACTACCAAATGAGGGCCAAAAGTTAAAATAGCACACGTTTATTTCATACGACACATAATTTCATCTGGTAAATGCTGTGTTCTTCCACAGCTTGACAATAAGTACAAAGCTAAATAAAAATGGAAATTTTTCCTCCAACTTAAAAAAATGAAAGAAAGATACCTTGGGACTTATTTTCAAGATACGGATTCTTGAAATTCTTTATTCTTTTATCAGCTGTGTTGCCCAAGGGGAAATCTGTACAACAGGCATCATATGTCTTTAATAATGAAGCAAACTACTGTAGCTCAAATCTTTCGAGCGGCTAAGAAACCCAATTGTGTGTAGGAAATGCCAGAAGTGTTTGTTTTACTAGAGCTATAAATTCAGCAACATTCAAGGGTTAGGTTCATTTCAGTCGAAGGCAGCAAGGCAAAACTGATAAAAAACATTTTAAAGGATAATCCATATGGACTAAGTGTGAGGGAAATTTCCCACAAAGCAAATACCTTCCTTATAAATCAGAGAGTTCTAGAATACTCCCCCTACTTTTTTTGTTTAGAGGCTCTAACTCCATAGGATTTCTTAAAGCAATATAAGTTTCATCCTTCTTGAAAAAGGAAAAGTAAAAGATGTATTTTTAAAAAGCGTCCTGTAAAATTTCTCAAAGTTAAGTGTTTCATCTATGATCCAATTTACAAATCTGCATTTCAGATTGAAAACTGCAAAATTGGAGTGAGTAAATATCTAATTTACTCACTATTTTGCTTCTAATGACACTTTTTACATGAGACAACACATTATATGCCTTATTGGCAAAGAACAATGACTAAAGGCTGCTATTAAACAAAGTAGACACATAAAAGATAACTATAAAAATAACTGTGTTTAAAGCATCAAGTATACTTTATAGGCATCATTTCCATATGGTCTTGCTGGAGTTTCAAGTTGATGTCATCTTAAGTACTACCCTTTGAGAGTTAAAATAATCTCAGTCCAAAACTACCAATTCAAGGTACCACAGATTCAAAGAGTATTTAGTCAATAGTTCACTTTTCTTTAAAAACATCCATTCAGTTGAAAAGTGTATAATTTTAATTAAAGAAAAGGAGCCAGCTTACTTAGATATTCTCATATAGGAGATCTGGGCACTATGTAAAGCATTGCACTGATAAGAGACTAGCTCTGTCTTTAGCTGGGTCAACTAGGGAAAACCATTGAAACTATATTTGGGTGCCCTGGGTAAATTGAAGGATCATATGTGATCTTGGCTAATGTGCTTTCTAGTTTTAAAGCTCATCACAGATCTAAAATTTACAAGTCTCTTGACAACAAGCCTCCTTCAAGGCAAAATCCAAATTAACTCAATGTGAATATTGCTCAAAACAATGCCTTATTTTAAGAGATTTGTCAGATTTAAGATTTAACATTCCTTTCACACACAAGTGATCTTTTTATTTTATAATTTACAAATGGTAAACTCTATCTATCCTGAAGTATTTGCATAGCTCAAATGAAATAACTCAATGTCCTTGTTTCAGAAGTTGGTATATTAGATAAATACCCTTACTAAAAACTTTTTTAGATACAGTTCTAAAAAGTATGCTTATTTGACTTTCTAATCCAGAACAATTTAGAAGCAGAAAATTAGAAGGGGGCATGACCATATTGACAGGCCATCAGAGAGCAGCAAGAAATGACAGCTGACAGCCTGACAGAGGCAGCAAGTCAGAGGAACCGTAAAATACACAAACTAATTGTAAAAAGTAAACACAACAAACTGACCCAAGAATTTTAAAAGCATAGCTGCTGAGGCAAATGTCTCCTCAAATAATTACTTTACTATATGCTGTACAATTGAGATACACAGTGATGACCCTGAGTCATCAGGAAAACATTAAATTATGCACCCTGCTCCAATAAGGCAGAAAGAATGTAAAATATCAGAGAAATATTCCCATAAAAATACTTAGCTCATTTTTTAAAACATGAATAATCCAGGTAGTCCATTGTGTGTAATATCTTATCTCCAATGATGTCAGACCACTGAGACCTAACTATGTTAACACTAGAATAATAAAATACTCAATATGACTGCCAGACGCTGATAGACAGTTCAGGAAGCAAAAGAGAAAACAGATCATGTATTTGTAAACTTAAAAGTAACATACTGCTACAAAGTCTTCATGATTATAATGTTTAATGTCTTCAAAATACTTCTTTGGATATTTGAAATTTATTTTCCACTCCTCTTGGGTTGATCATTTATGTTGTTTCCAATTAGAGCTATGTATTTGGGGATATTTTGTAGTATAAATAACAGAAGTAAAGACCAGAAATAACTTTAATCAGAAAGACATATATTTCTTTAGGTAGCTGTCTAGAGACAGGACAAGCTTCTAGTTTTTTTGTTTGTTTGTTTTGTTTTTTGTTTTTTGTTTTTGAGACAGGGTCTCACTGTATGGCCTGGGCTAGAGTGCACAGTGGCATGGTCTTAGTTCACTGTAACCTCAAACTCCTGGGCTCAAGGCAATCCTCCCACCTCAGCCTACCATGTAGCTGGGGCTACCAGTGTGCGGCACCACACCTGGCTAATTTTTTTTTTTTTAACTTTTTGTAAAGACAGGGTCTCACTATGTTGCTCAGGCTGGTCTTGAACTCCTGGACTCAAGTCAATCATCCTGCCTTAGCCTCCCAAAGTGCTGGGATTATAGGCATGAGCCACTACCTCCAGCCCCATTCTCTTAATATAGTGGTGCTGGCTTCATTTCTCTGTAATTTCTTAGCTGTGTCCTTCCAGGGGCTTTGGTTTAATTCCAGGCAGGATTGACTTCCTTCATGGTTGCAAAATGCCTTTAGCAGTTCCAGGCTTCACATGACCACAAATCAAGCTGTGTAGGAGAGCAGAGAACATCTTTTTTTCTTAATTCTCTCTCATAGAGACTCAGAAGACCTCTCTTCTCTCATCCTCAAGAAAATTCACTCCAATTTCACTGTTATGACTTACATTAATCCTTAAACCTAGACCAACAGAATGTCATTCACTGATTGGCTTAAGTCTGGACCATGGGACTACTCATATGCTAAGTGGCATGGGATTTCCCCGAGACAAACAAGCCTACCTTGGAGGTTGTGATAAGTGAGATGACTCTGGAGGAGTCAATACCTGTATGAAAATTGGGTTAATATGAAGATGAAAGGCACAGGTAATGTTGGTGGCAATCAACATTGACTGTTGCATTAAAGTGGACATTGTTTATACAGAACTTTCTATTTCCTTTAGATTCTTTCTTTAGTATAGTTTGCCATCCATAATAAAAATATTTTGACTTAATAATGTAAAGTTTTTTGGATACCAATGACTGGAATCCATTTGGATTGTTTAAGCAAATGAGAAAACATCAGAGTATATATATTTATTGTCTTGTTTTTCCAGAACAGTATCTTTTCTCCTTCCTGGGGAAAATGTTATTAATGGGAGCAGCCTTATTTCTTTTTTTACATGCACTTACTTTTCTAGCAAGGACTGGCTGAAGGATGAGCATCTGATCCAAGCTCAGCCAATTATAGCACCCTATGTCCCTGCCTAGATTGTGATTGGTCCAGGGGATAAGCAATGAATGGCCCAAGACAGATTTGGCTGATTTCCAAAGGGTTTTATAACTAGGAATTGGGGGAGTTGGGAGTGAGGGGTTGAAAGCTGATTTTGTTTTATCTTGAAAAATTGTGTATGCCCAGAGCTACCAGCAGTCATGGTTCCAGCCTATGAAGAAAGCAAGTTTCAGAAATTAAAGCCAAAACCAGAACTCAAAGAATAGCAGAAAGAAGAGGTGGAACGAAAGAATTCTCAGGACATCCCAGCACCTAATTCTGGTTGTCCGCAGCAAGATTTTGGCCCTTCCCATTTATTTGGGTAGACAGTTTGCAGAAGAATGTTAATCCCTAGTTATTTCTACAGATATTGGCTACATATTACCAATTTCCTTTCCGAAAATGCTCTACTAATTTATACCATTACTGACACAATTCATCATAAATCAGCATATATTTGTTATTTAAAAGATTACATAATGGATACTTAGAAGTGCATATAGTATCACAGAAAAGTAGTGGTTGTGAAGGAAATCTCCTATAGTGGAAGATATACAGTCTTTGGGGTCAGGCAAACATGAATTCAAATCTCTTCTTCCTGTTTACAAACCATATAATTTTTGGACATTTAGCTGAGCTGCAGTCAGTTCCATTACAAAAATGGGCATTTTAATGCCTAGCCAGTGTTCAGTTAAAAACCTAGCATTTAATTAATATCTCTTCCATTTTTTCCTAGAAGGTAAAGATCTGGTTTTTTTCTAATTTAACCACAAATTGTTTTATCTAGGGAACTCATATTACCCACCTCTCTGTACATCATCTGAATTTTTCCTAAGAGATTAAAAAATCTCTTTAAAATCTAATTTTTCATAATATTCAATATCTTCAGATTTTTAAACATTGTTATATATTAATCAAATTAAAAGTGAATAATTTATATGTATGCAAAAGAAGTGGCTCTTTTTTATTGTTTTAACACAGGGTCTTACTCTGTCTTAGCCCAGGCTAGAGTGCAGTGGCATAGTAATAGCCCACTGCAACTTCAAATTCCTGGGCTCAAGTGATCCTCCTATCTCAGTTGCCCAAGTAGCTGGGACTACAGGTGTGTGCCACCACACCCAGCTAATTTTTCTATTTTTTTTTGTAAAGACAAGTTCTCACTATGTTGCCCAGGCTGGTCTTGAAATCCTGCTCTCAAGTAATCCTCCCACTTTGGCCTCCTGAAGTGCTGGGATTACAGGCCACCACACCCAGCCAGCTCTTATTTTTAAAATTACATTTAGAGAATAAGTAAATAAACAGTACTTCTTGATATTATTCAATTGCTCTTTGAACCATTCATGAGTCTGACTTTATTTGGCTGGTGCCACTAAGCCAAGTACAAGGTGACAGAACTACATAAGACTTTGGTATTTCCAAGAAAACCATTCCAATTGTCAACCCTAAAAAGAAACTCATAGAGACAGGCTCCCCAGAACAAATGAGTTTATTTGGGTATAGCAGAGGGTTGCAATCTGAGATATACATGCTGACAGATCATAGGCATACCCAAGTGGGAGTGGGCAAAAGGGGTATGTTTAAAGACAAAGAGAAGTCTACATAAGCTGCTTTAAAACAAAGTCCATAGGTCATGGAAGCTCACTGTAGGTGTTGGCATTTGTTCAAAGATGGAGATGGCCGTTGCTAGGTAGGTGTCCTTGTGCAGGTGGCTAGCCGGAATACTACAATCTTGAGGAAGTTCTTGTGAAAAGACCAGCAACATAACTTTTACATGCAGGAAAGTCTTATACTACTAAATCCTATTACAGGCATATATGCATGAGAGCTGGCCTCCCAACTCCATTTTGTTAGGATTTGACAAAAGTGACTCTATTTTGGTACCAGCAACTTTCACACAATCTTTATATTCTCTTTGCTTCCTTTGATAACACTTTGTTGCAATAAATTTATATCATTGGGGATTTAGGAGTGCACCTAGAAAAATGGAAAAACTACTTGTGTGAAATCATTGGCTTTGTGAGGTTCCTAATTATATATTTGAAATGTATACAACCTTGTAAATGTCATGTTTTAATGAACTTTTATAGTAAAATCATGAATCTGTATGATTTATCAGAATTCCTATATTGATAGCTATGTCTTTGTAGATTTTTTCAACTTAATTTGCAAGCTATATAGGAAATATTCATTAGTATATTCTTGTAGTTTGAATTATTTTTAAGGATTTAATGAATCATTTCAGCAAGTTTGCTTTAATTCAAAGAGAATACTTTATTGCTTAGCCTTAAATTTTAAATTTATATGTATGCTAACTTCAGAAAAGCACCTTAATTATTTAAAGCTTTCCTTAACATATGCAGATATGTAACAATAGTTTTTTGAAAGCTGAAACATTTTTACATCAGAAGAGACTAGAAGAAA
Organism: Daubentonia madagascariensis; assembly: GCA_023783475.1. Classification (NCBI taxonomy): domain Eukaryota; kingdom Metazoa; phylum Chordata; class Mammalia; order Primates; family Daubentoniidae; genus Daubentonia; species Daubentonia madagascariensis. The sequence goes on along the minus strand of JAKFHU010001684.1, from coordinate 11,690,656 downwards.
TGCATAAGAGTAGAAACACTGCTGTTTTTCATTTCCTTACATGCATTTGTCAGCTAAAGGTTACTTTTCAGGTCAAGAAAACTTGTACGCTAATCCCTTCTGATGAGAAAAATCAAGGAACCATGTTGGGACTTTGGCTTTCTTAAGTAAAACAATATTGTAATACCCAGAATGACAGAGAAGTGTGCAAATATGATGTTACATTCAATTTAAAGTTCCTTTCTTACTTTTATATTTTTTGGGGGCATAAACATGTATAACCCACAAACATACACACACATACAATTTAATACGTACCCCTAATTTTTTCATTTATCTAATTTTTTTTAAACAGGGAGCAAAATTTTCAAATCCTAAATCTCTTTGTAATTATTGTACTACCACACTTAATCTGGAAAGCCTCCAGACACTTCTATTCTAGGAAGAAAAGGATCAGATACTGCATGAGGCTAGAGGTGCACTCAGGAAACTAAAGAAGTAAAAGGTGTTAAGGGAAACAGGAAGGGGGTGGAGTGTGTGAAGGTTGCTTTACAGTAAAATAAGCAATTTGATTCCTCTTTCATTTAATTCTTACTCTTCTCTAGAAAGAAACATACATACATGTATACACATGAACATGCACACGCAGAGTAGTTAGAGAAACCTCAGTCTACTGGCAGTTTGCTGTTTTTTCAGACAATGGGCAGAGACACTAAAAGTGAAAGACATCTGTTTTTATTTTCTTCTCTAAATCTGTTCTCGAATTTGAGGAACCCACTGAGGTTAACAATCATAGATATTCTCATACTGCATCTCAAACAGGTGAGGAGAGATGGTAGATTATGCCATACTTTCAGGATGGGAGTTGTTCTTTGTTGGTATCATGGGAGGTTTGCACGGGAATTAAGGATACAAGTAGTTTACAAAGCGTTTTTGGTGAAGGCAAAAGCAGCTGATAGTCACGGAGAAATTACTGGCATCAGGAAGAACGTAGGTGTGAGAGAGACTGAAAGAATAAGAGAGTGTGGTCCTACAGCGGCATACCGGATTTCAAAATTTCAGAGGAGGAGCAAAAGCTCCTCTTGTCAGACCTTGGCCCGCAGAGACAGCGGTGACTAGGGTATCAATGCTTTAAAATTTTTTGAGAGTAATAGAAGACCGAGGAATGACAGCTATGAGGAGGGGTGAAATACGGCATGAAACTCAAGGAAAGAAGGGGTTTCGCACAAGGGTAAAAGAAAGTGTTGGGAAACTGCAATGCTTTTTATCATAATGAAAATGATTTAATCTACGTTTTGCAGGTGTGAAGGGCATTCTGTAGAACACAATGGGAATGCATTCCCTTGCCTGAGAGTAGTGTCGGGTGACACTTTCCTGTTGTTTGCTAGCCTCCTACATATTGGCTTGACATTGATACATTACCTTTTAATGAATAAATTCATTGAACAGTCAAGGTGGCAGAGCTAAGTAAACACACCGAGCATTTTATTACTCATTAGAGATATTTGGTCATTTGCAAGGTTGGCACATTGCTGTGTTTTCATTTCCGTTTTCTTCAACTAAGTCATATGCTCAATTGTGTCTTCCTTCAAAATGTCTCTGATATTTATACATCCCTCTCCGTTCCCTTTTTCTCCACAATAGTTCAGTTGGAAATCTGTAACTATTTTCTCCAACTCTCACCTCTCTCCCCTTTCAATCATTTTCATGCATCAATATGATTAATTTTTTCAGAAGAATGATGTCATTATCTAATTCCATTGCTCAAGAACGTACACAGTATTGATTCTCCACTGGGGACACTATTCAGTTCTATTAAGTCCTTCATAAACCTGTGCCTTCAGCCTTGTTCCCTACCACCTCCACCAAGCATGATCTACTATACTCTGGCTGATGCTCTCTCTGTCCTCTGGTATATGTGGTTCACGCTCACATTCGTACCTTTCTTGATGCTGTTTCATCTGCTTCACTTGACCTTGCTTTTCCCATCAATGAATCCAAATTCTGTCCTGCTTTGGGGCCAAATTATAACCCTGTCTCAAAAAAAAAAAATCATTTGAAATATCCCCACTTACTGTGACCTCTCCCTTCTCTCAATTTTATACTTAAAATCATTTGCTCATTTTGTCTTTCCAAATAGATTTTAAGCTATTTGAGGGAAAGTGCCATCTTATCTGCTTCTTGTCCACTTCCATGGTGCTCAGGATCATGATATTGGCGACATGAGGGCAATCACACATAGATGATGTTGTGCTCTCACTATGCCATTAAAAACATAACACATTTCTCAAAAGATTGCCTGGATAGTTTTCAAGAAATTTCATCAAATATTGACTTCTTAGTGTTACAGTTTTTAGGTTGCTCAATTCTTTTCCATATCAATATTTGACAAAAGTATTGCCTCTTCTGGAAAGTCAACTGCTAAAATCAGCTTGTAATAAAGCCATCACTAAAATTACCAAGGCCAAAGCACAAATGGACTTTGATTACAGGTGGATGTTAACTTTCACATAGCAAGTTTTGACTATTCAATTTGTAAGTCTCCATTAAAAGACACTCCAGTGACCTCAGCCTTAAGCCTAGGAAAGTCAATTAAATTTGTTAGTTTCATAACCTACAAAGGCCAGACACTAGTCTACTCAGTTCTGTGGTGGAAAGTAATATTCAGAATCATCTGAAGGTCAATCATGAGGAAAAACTCTAGCTCAATAAAAGAAATAAAAAATGAGTAATTTTTAAAGTGATGCATAACATACCATTTTGTTGCAGTTAATTCTATTTTCCACTTCTTTACTATAAGACAGTCCAAACATAAGAAATTCTAATTCTTTTCATACCCTGGAAAACATTTTTATGAAGAATTAAGTGTGAAAGTGACTTAGGTTTAAAAGTAATGAAATTATTCCTATGGCTCAAACTTACATTGTAGAAAATTTAGACAAACTAAATTTCTATAGTTATAGGAAAGAAAATCAGGCAACAACACATTTTAGGTAGAAGACAACCCTGCTTAAGTTTTGTGTGGATTTTGTCCAGGGTATTGCTACTGTTTTTCTTTCTTATCTTCAGTAAGTTAAAGTTATGTGAATAAATATTCTTGTTTCCTCACTTGCAAAATGAAATAGTTAAATCTGATCAGCCCTCCTAGTTTGAGCCAGTACATAACAAAAATTTGATTATCATCTCAATATGTTGGAGTCAGTGAACTGCATTGCAGGAACTTTTTGTAAAATGAGTAGGTAAAATATCAAGGGATAAACTATATGATTGGGTACAAATTCTTCTGTGGGAAAAATTATTTGTTCACACAAAAAATTAGTTGAGCATGTTCTATGTATAACCATGTTATACACTGCATTGTGCTTTGAAAAAAGAAAGTAAGCCATAAGGTGTAAGGAATTGAGCTTAAAGGTTTTATAATAATATGGTTAGGGAAATAAAACACACAAACATGAAATGTTCATAACAATGAAACAACATTAAAGATAACTCACTGGGAAATGTTACATGTTAGGAATTCAGGGGAAAGGGAAATCTGTGGATCAAGAGATAAAATTCATTTCAGCTATTGTGTTGAAACCTAATATATGCCTATGTGCTAGATGCTTTTCTTACCTTATCTCCTTTAAGGAAATTTAAAGTGGGCTTTGAGCAGAGAGACTTAGCATAAAAATGGGATCAAAATCTGAGGTCGGCAATGGGGATAACAGACTCACAAATAGGTCAGGCAGAGCAAAGAGAAGTTTGGAAGTCAGGGGGATGTGGAAATTAATTGGGAGGTGAACACAAAAATTTAAATATTACCAATCCCTGCAGTGCAGCTAAATTTTGTGCTCCTGAGGTCTGTTCGCCAGCTCATTTGCTGGGAGTGTCTTTCTCTTGCAGCTTTATTCAGCACGTAATTAACAATTGCCACATCCAAAGCACTTTTTAACCAAACCTTTGACTACTGGTGAATTGCTATATATCCCACTGGTGAACATGGAGAGGTTTAGGGCTGTGCCTAAATAGATAAACTGCATGTACATATTCACATATAAATTTATCTCTTGCTCTTCACTTAAGCCATTTCTTCTTTATGCCAAGCCTGTTGCTCTGCTGCCTTAGCATGCTCATCTCGTCCTCTTCCATTGCCACCTCACTGTGCCATGGACAGTACTTCTCCATCCATAAACCAAAGATTATATTCTGGAAACAGAGTAATTATATACAAAAATTTCTGCTATAACAACTTCAGCAACTATACAGGGTCCTCAGGTTGATTATATCTTTATTTATACCTTTTTAGAATATATCAAGGTTCCAGTTCTTAATCTTTAATATTTAATTCTCAGACAAGGTAAGTAAATTGTTTTGATCAATCTCCAGTTTAGGACTATGATCCCATATGTAAAATAATTAAATTATTTTTACACTCCTTAGAGCTTAATCCAAGTTAGGTTTTTCTTGTTTAATCAAATATTTTTTTTCCAGATGGTTCCAAAGGAAGAATTATGGATTAGTTGATGATAGAATTTATGTATGTATATCCATCTGTACCAGTCTCACAAATACACAGATATGACTCATAACCAGTTCATTGTTTATCAAGAACCATATGCCCAAATGGAAATAATTATGTTGAAAGAAAGATACTTGTAACTTGTTCTAGCTCACTCACCAAAAGGCACCAACCTATTGAGTTATATTTGTTTAAGAAAAAATAAAAGAGGCAAACTCTCCTTTTTCTAACAGTAATAAGTTGTTTTTTTTTTTAAGCTCTGGGAAAATCTATTTGATGGAAAAGAAACAGAAATGAAATTACACTGAATAATGTCAGAAATGAGCCCATAGGAAAAAAGAAAGAAAGAAAAAGAAAAGCATTCCAGGAAAAAAAGCAGAAGATCCTACAGTCTGACATTTCTCTGGAAGAGGAGTAAACACATGCAGGGCTAAAGATGCACACTAGAGTTGTATGAATATAATTATGTATTTGAACTTGAAAATAAAGCATTTGACATTGGAGAACACTCACTGCACACTTGTAAAGACAAATTCTCTTTTCTTCAACAAAGAATTGCTTGCCACTCTTCAATAAACTTGGTGTTTGCCACAACCCTGTTCTATAGTCACTATATGTTCTCAATTCTTTTAATCTAGTTTTATCCTTCTCACTCCAACATGGTTTTTTTTAACACTAAAAGATGACTCTGTGGCTTTACCACCTACTATATCACTATCCCTCTAGAAATACTATCATTCCTTTCCTCCATTCCAACTCTCAGGAATTTTCTTAGCTAAGACTGAAATAGAAAAAAAATCACAAAAATTCAGCTTATCTGTGGGTCAAACTCATGTGATCTTACCTCCCAGATGAGGTACAACAACTACTAGACAATCCTTTTAGGCACGTTTCATCAACTCCTCATGAAAATCACAAGAATGTAGAATCCAGTGAAAAAAACAAGTTCTCAGCTCGATACTCCCTTTTCCTCTCAGTGCAGTGACCTCTCCATTCTACTTCGAGGTGAAGAGAGACACTAATTAAGGCTCTATCAGTTTCCGTCTTCATCACCTAAAAATCTGCGTTGATACCTCCTCCCTTGTCTGTCTCTCAGGAAGAAATTCCCTCCTCGTGTCCACGTCACCCTCGATCTGCTCTCTCGACTCCAACACCCTCCACCTATTCTGCACTGTCATCTTCAGTATCTCTCTCTCTACTCCCTCCTTCTCTGCAGTAAATATATATTCTCTTTTCCTAAGAAAAGAGACTATGATTTTTTTTTTCTAAAGGTATATTATAAAGCCCTCCTTTCTTTCTCTATAAACCCTCAAAAATATAGCCCCATGGGCTGGTCATCAACTGTCCACTGATCACTCAATTCTCAAATCTTTCCAGCCTCCTTCTCCTCCTACTTCCCTGTATTTTGTTGGCAGTTTTCTTTTAAAGAATCACCATTGGCATTCTAAATAGGAGATCTAGTCGCTCTTTAGTTAAGACTTACCTTACTTCTCAGCAACTTCATATCATCGCCTACCTTTTGTTATTGTTGCTGTTACTTTTGTTCTAGAAACTCACTGCCCTTTGTTACATAACTTTGCAATTTTTAGATTTTTTTTTAATGTCTCTCTGAATGCTACCATCTACCATTCTCTTGGTTTATTATCTTCCCAACACCAAATACATGGTAGTTCTTGGAAGGGTCTGAGTTCAGCAATTTTATCTTCTAACTTCTTTTACCACTTCTTTGTGGATGGCATTCAAATTTATAACCTTGGTTCCTAAGTCTTCTGAGGGATAGATGAAAGTTTAACAGGCTGCTGGATATTTCCATGTGGATTAGCCTCATGCACCTAAAATTCAAAAGGTTCAAAATCAGTCTCCTCATTGTTGCTCAACTTTTCTACCACTTCTTTCTGTGTCAATTATTGGCATTACTATTTTTATCTATAAATTTTAAAGTTATCATTGATTTTTATCTTTCTCTCAATTATTATGCCCCACACCATTATCAAACTCCACTGGTTGCTAAGCCAGATAGTCCTTGCGTGGCACGGTTCTGATATGCAAGGAGTTCAGTCCCCATGTTTTAGTTAAATAACACCAGTTCTGAACAATCCATTTCAAATTTCAGTTACCATGATATATTAACTGAGCAATTGCAAAAAGTAATAACTTTGTTGCTAGCTCTTGAGTCCATAAATCATTACATAAATAACAGATGTGCATATCATGATAATAACAATACTTCTTTCAAAGTGTGCTGGTGATTAGTCACCAGATGTCTGTTATTCAGTTCATGTATAGACAGCAGTACGTGTAGTTGTGTTGACTCCTCATTTCCCATGATAAACCCACGTGCCATTTTACAAAAATGGATAACTGGAAGAGAGAATTGGCCACCAAAGATGAAGGTGCAATAAAGAATGGTAAGTGAGGATGTTGGAAGGGAATCAAACCAAACTTCAATGATGCTATAGAAAAAATAGCTACCATAGAATGTTGATATTGCCAACATTTAAGAGACTCTAGATATGCAGCTGGATATTCCCTAGTTTGCTGAAGGCAAACTTATTGACATACATGAAGAAAGTGGTTATGACAAAAAGGAGGATGTCCCAGAGAAAGTAATGCTGGCAAAAAACTTCACATTAAAGGAATTCTCAGAGATATTTGATAGCATTGAAAGTTCAAAGTACAAAATGTTGAAGCTGATCCAAACTTAGAAAGGAACATGGCAATTCACCAAGAAAAAGAAAAGATGTTCTCTCTAGATAGAAAATTATATGATAAAAAGGCAAGCAGTATTCAAACTACTCTTGACATATTTTCTACAAAGAAATAAAACAGGTTAATTGTCAGTGTTTCTAAGATTGTAAATTGCTGTGTACTAAGTAAGTATAAGTTTAGCGATTTTTTCATTTCCCTATAGGATTTAAACCGACAGAGAGTTTTTAACACTTTGAAATTTTTTAAAGGTTGTGAAACAATTATAATTTTTATTTTTGATTATTAAGATCATTTTGTGTGGTTTTAGCTTACACAGTTATTTTTATGATTCCTCATTACTCTGCAAAATAGGACTGGGTGCACTGTCAATTCAGGTTCAGCAGTCTTTGCACGTGTCCTGTGCCATCTATTGGGTGTTCTTTCTCAGCACCTTCCTTACTCTTCTTAGAGTAAGGGCATAAGCAGATGGCAGATAGGGAGTTTTGCCAGTGGCTGCCAGGCATCCTCCTGAGAAACCCATTTCAGTGCCGTAGGCAGGTGTGATAATCAACAGAAGCTTCTAGCAATATCTGGGCATCCTCCTGAGAATCACTGACTTTGGTGTTGCAGAGAGCTAAAATTATGAGCAGTGGTTTTTCTGTAGTTCTGGAATTTCTGGAAATTCTGAAAGCCAGAAGTACCTTCCTGACCATTGCTTTACCAGCCCTTCCAACATTTGTCTCTATGTCCCTATAATAAATCACTTTGTAATACCTGTAGTGATGTTTTCCTGACTGCTCCTGACTGATAGAATATGTGGCACCAGAAGCACTTTCTAGGTCAAGAACCACCAAAAAACAAGACTTTGTATTGTTATCTCACCTAGAGAGATCTGAAGGCAGTAGTGATTTCATTGTCAGTGGAAAATGGGACGGTAGTCCATGAAACACGGTGGCAAAACAGTTGCTTAAATTGTCACCTGTAGTTACCTGGAATAGAGAGCCTAATGAAAGCAAATATGGAGAATGCAAGTGACTTTTGGAAAAGAATGACAAGGAAGCAATGAGCAGAAGGACTGTGAGGGAAGATGACTACACTGAGATTAAAAAAAAAAAAAAGAAAATGCCTGGGATTTTAAATTCTCAGCTAAATTCATGATAAGAAAACTAGAATGCCTATAGTTGGATTGAAATAATCTTTTATTTTATATCCTCTCGATGGATGTATCCAAAAATCATACCCAAACTTTGATGATGCAATTGGAAAATTACAATGCAAGTTAAATTCACAACCTCAACAGTTTTCTTCAGTAAAAGGTAGGGCATTGACCATGTGTAAGTCAGGATGCAACCAGAAGAAGAGAAACTGTTCTCAGTATTTAAACATAAGGAATTAAAAGCAGAGATTTGGTTACACTGTTAATAAAAGAGGCTTAGAACCCTTTTAAGGTGAGTAATACACATCCCTACCTGTGTGGTTCTACTGAAACTACTCTGGCTTCAGTCACTCACCATCTCTGGAGTAGCAATTGAACTACACTATATAAATGGTCACCCAGCCTCTGACATTTATCCCCTTCAAAGTACATTTCAGAAGATTCTTGAGGCACATCTCTGATGTGCACCACAACATAATGGAGAAAATTGGCTTGTGTTCTGCAGGCTTGTGCTCAAGTCCTAACTCACAGTGGGATCATGGGCAAAGGATCCTTTGATTCAAAATTTTCCAATAAATACAATTTAAAAATTGGCATAGATTGGTAGATTTCCAATATTGTCAGCCTTGGAATATTTTGTTCAAAGAAGTGCTATGTGGAATTATAAACAGATAAAAGTAGAGTTGCTCTGAATGAGGGATCTCAGAGCCCTGGATCCTTTGACCCAGTCAGCAGCCCCAAACTCTGATCCAGCCCCCTGCCCACCAAGTAGTTCTTAATGAGGATTTCCCATAGCATATTTTGAAAGTCACTACAATAGAGGGTTTTAAGGTCCACTCACCTCTAAATGTCATTATTTTTCTCTCACTTTGTAAATAATCCTTCATGACTCTACAATCTGTAAGAAATTAAATACAGTCTTCTTAGCTTACACATTGAATGGTATTTATAAACTGCTTCTAACTTATCATTCCACCCTTATTCTTTCTTTATCTTTTTGTTCGTAGACTCTGTGCTTCAGCCACTTTGAACTACTAGTTCATGTTGGATGAATTAATGTGTTTAGAGAGCATTCAAATCAATGTGATTTCCTACTTCCAATATAGTAATATGCCTTTTTTCTGTACATCTATGGCCTCACTCACCTACTTATTTGAATCTTACTCATCCAAGGCCAACTTCTTGATTTATTCATGAGTTGGGACCACTTAGTTTCTTTAATAAGTGAATTATTTAGGATTAGATTGTGTGCATATAACAGGAAAATTCTAAATATATTAGAAAATACATAAAGACTTATTTTTCTTTTACATAAAAATAAGTCCAGAGTAAAGACAATTCATGGTTGTATGATTAGTCTAAAATCATTAGAATTCTAGCATCCTTTTGTCTCTCCCATCTGCCATATAGCCTATAAAGTTGTCTCACAGGCAAGATGGATGCAGATCTCCAGCCATTTTGTCCACACTCCTAAGTAGCTGAAGGGGAAGGTAGAATATTGTTATCAGTAAATGCCCTAGTTTTCTGTTTTCTCTTTTAAGAAATCATCCTGGAAGTTCCATCCAACTTCCTTCTTTGCTTAGAATTTATTCACGTGGCTGGAAACAAGCCTTTTTGGCACCTGAATAATGATTCTAGTATCGGGGAACACAGAAAGAATGGACATTGGATAGATAACTTGTAGACTCTGTCACAATAACACATCTATTTGCTCCTTTGTGACTACAGTCAGCTCATTAAACTGTGAAATTCTATCACTTATTTATCTTTACATTCCTAAAATCTGGCACAGTGTATCAATACATAAATGAATAATAATGAATAAAAAACAATGTTATCTATTTTAAACTGACATTTGGCTAGCCAACCAGAATGTCAAGAAGAGGTCTACATTATACTAGTACTGGTCCCATAAGAAATACTAGAAATAACTGGCCAGGGGTACAATAATGATTTTTATTTGGAATGCTCCTTCAAAATAGCAAAACTAAAGCTGAACATTACTAACTTCATTTCTATGACTGCCTGTCAATAAATATATATTCTTGTATCCAATATTAATTTTCAGTTTTATCCAATATTAAAAGTCTATCTTAACCTTTTTTATATTACCTTCATATTTCTGATATATAATTTTTTAACAACAGAAATGCATAAAGGAATGGAAGTTTGATGAAGCACATGTAAGCACTGATTGTTTTTGCCACATCCAGAAAATTCATCATATTTTCATATATACTTTAAAATTTTTACACATTATAATAAGATTTAACATCCTGATTTTACAACACTGGGCAAAAATGTTCATGAATTTAGAAAATACAGGTTTTAGACTAATAAAATAAGGGAAGCTCCTGTACCTCTCCTTAGCTCTAAGTGGTTCCTCAGCAACAAGTCACAAAATACAGAAACAAAAAAGCTATGGACTAGGCCATCACAACAACAAAAGCTGTGTTTTTTAAAAATAAATCTATCTATCTATCTATGTATCTATCTACCTACCTATCTTATCTGTCTATATCTAATCTATGACCTATCTAACCATCATCTATTTACTGCCTTACTCCAAAAAATGATTTAAGTGGCTTACAAATATACATATACTATAATAAGTGATATAAAAATGAATTTTAAATGTATAGGAAACAGTGATCAGAGCAAGAAAAATTATGCTAACAAAAAACCACATCTATCCAGCAATTAGGTAATTAAATAAAATGTGTACCATAATATCCTACTCTCTTTCCAGAAGCTGGCCATTAAACTGGTTTTAAGATTTCTCATAACCCAACTTATTCCAGAGAATTTTAAGGTATTTGGGGCTCCAATTAAGCACCTATCATGGTCTCATGGAAGTACAGAACAGAATGATAGTTACCAGTGGGTCGGGGTGGGGGGGGCGTGAAGACAGGTTGGTTAATGGGTACAAACATAGAGTTAGAGAGAAGGAATAAGTTCTAATGTTCAATAGCAGAGTAGGGAGACTATAATTAACAATAATACAGTGTGTAGTTCAAAGTAGCTATAAGAGAGGAGTAAATTCCAAATATGTAGAAATGATAAATGCTCAAGGTAATGGATATTCTAAATTCCCTGATTTGATCATTACACTTTCTATGCATGTAAAAAAGAATCACATGTACTCCATAAATATGTACAAATATTATGTATCAATAAAAATCACCTAGTAGGAGAATTCTGAAGCTAGATTGTGCATTGACAGTTAAATCATCATCAGTTTAATAGAAACGTTGACCCATAGATCAGGGGAGCTTGAAGGAAAGTGGATTGAATATACACACACACACATATACACACAGGGGAGCTTGAAAGAGAAGTTATTGATTGGTTGGTCATGGAAGCATAAAAAAAGAGCAATTTAACTTAAAGTTAGTGTATACTAACTGTGTTTAAGCAAATACAGTGTTTTTTTCAAGATGTTATTGATGCTCCCTGTGGATGAGGACTGAATTAAATGTTAAATAAATTTGGGAAATACTGAGTTAAATAATGCTAGATCGATTTCCTTACTATAGGAATTCTCCAGATCTTTAATATTTAATTTACATCATGAGTCTGAAAGGAAGAAAAAACTGTGTGAGAGTTCCCAAACTTAGTTGACAACTACAGCAGATGCCATTCTATGTTTTCACTGCATTGTTTTCTCTTCCTGGACACAGAAATACCCAGCCCCCATTGCAGTTAGGTCAGGACAACGTGAATGAGTTTTGGCTAACAGGATGGGGCAGAAGGGATGGTGGGAAGTGGATAAACCACTTCCAAGCCCAGACTTTTCCTTTCTTCATTTTTCTCTTTTTCCATTATGATTTTCGAGGCTATGTATTACAGATAGCATAGCTGCAAGATGGACAAAAAGGCCTGTTCTGCGCTGAAATGTGATGTGAATGAAAAATACACTTTTGTTTTGTCCATTCATTCAGATTTTAGAGTTTACTTGTAATTTCAGCGTAGCTTCTCCTAGCTGAGAATTGTAATCATAGCTCCAAATTTTTGGAGAACATCTACAAACATCTTGTTTCTTAACATGAAATGTTGGTACAAGATAAATGGTTGAAAAATATATGCCCAAATATCTAAGTAAATTATATTGCCTATAGGAATATTAGTAAGTTAACTGTGGAAGAAATGTTACCCCAAATCCTAAGTGTTGTTTCAGAATGTTTTATTCATTCACTTGTCAGTCACTACCAAATAATAAGCATGCTATCTTAGAGGAAGTAATCCATTGCAGACACACAGGAGACCTTTGCTTTATCTGTTGGTCAGGGAAGACAGTGAAAGGACTATTGGCTTTCATTATTTCAGTCACTCTAGAAAACTGCTGTCAGGCTTCAAGCCCAGTCTCTTTCAGTTCTGTTTGTCTCTCTGGGACATTGGATGCAATTTGTTGTCACATTGTATTTCTCCAGTGAGGAACTGTCTGCTCAGGCATCTGCTTTTTTTTTTTTCCTCACAATTAAAAAAAAAAACACAAAAAACTATTAACTAAGCTGTACATCTTATTTGGATTTCCCTAATTTTTCCCTAGTGCCCCCTTTTTTTGTTCTAGAATCCCATCTAGGATACCACATTACATTTAGTCCTCATGCCTCTTTAGCATCCTCTGGGCTGTCGGTGACAGTTTCTTAGACTTTCCTTGTCTGGTCAGGTATTTTGTACAATATCCCTGTTATAGTTACTCTTGTGTATCAACTTGGCTGGACTACAGTGCCCAGTTATTTAAACACATGCTAATCTAGGTGGTGTTGCGAAAATTTTCTAGATGCGATAGGTAACATCAACAATGAGTTTGCTTTAAGTAAAGGAGATCACCCATCATAGTGTGGGTGGGGCCCCAACCAATCAACTGAAGACCAGCTTTATTAAGTTATAATTGACAAATAAATGAAAATTGTATACATATTTACCACGTACAACATGATGTTTTGATATGTATACACTGTGAAACGATTAAATCAAGTGAATTGACATATCCATCCCTTCACAAACTTACCATTTGTGTGTGTGTGTGTGGTGAGAATATCGGGTCATAGTCTGTTCTCAGTTCTTGGTGTGCTCTTGGCCGAAGAATGATCAGACACACCAAAAGCAAGGCAAGTGTGAAACGAAGTTTACTGAGGAAGGGCAAGGTAGGTTTACAGAGCAAGAGCAAGATATAGGCTCACAGAGTAAGAGCAAGATACATTCGCCACAGACGACCAACGGACCACCTTTTGTAACAAAAAGGGCCTTGGTTATGGTCTGGGGTCTTGTTTTATAGTGTCAGGATTGGGCCCTCCTCGTGGCTCGGATGTCACCATTGAACCACTTTGGTGGACGGTTGGGAGTTACATGACCTGAGTCTTACTATGCACGTGGATTGGGGTGAACCACAATGTAGATTTAAGCTAATGATATGATAATTAGCCTTAAGTTGTTCTAGGTCAGCTTTTAGACCCTATTGTACCTGTGCTGCTTGTTGAATCCTCTGCAGTCTTTTGCAGTTGGCATGCTAAGTTCTGATTGGCAGATTGGTAGGGCATGTCTTCCTCCCTCAGGTGTGGCAATTGCTTGGGGCACCTACCTTTTCCCCAGGAGGCACCAGAGGTCCCTAGCTGTCTAACTAACAAGAACATTTAAGATCTACTCTATTAGCAATTTTTAAGTATGCAATACATTGTTATTAACTATAGTCACCATGCTCTACAATAGATGTCCAGAACTTACTCCTCCTAATTGACACTTTGACCAACATCTCCCTCCCCCGTTACCCCCACCCCAATCCCTAGAAACCATCATTGTACTCTCTGCTTCCATGTGTTCACCCTTTCAATCTCCACATATATGTGAGATCATACAGTACTATTTGTCTTTCTGTATGTCTGGCTTATAAACAACTTTTTTCTTTCTAAATAAGCAGAATGGAAAATTTAAGTAAAAGAATAAAGATAGAAATATAATGCTCAAAGATTTTTAAAAATATGATGGGGGGTGAAGTAGAAATATAAACAATCATTCCCAGCTCTCATCATGGCTGAGACAATAAAGAAAATGATAGTGATGTGTTGAGGAGACACACAACAGAATATAGTCATGATGAGGCAAGATATCCAATACGGAAAAGAGAGAGAAAGTGAGAGCAAGATCAGAAAATGGTGAAGAAATGCAGATAGATGGGGGCCCCTGGTATAAGCTCTCAGTCAAGTTCCAAGGGGTGACTTGGGGTGGTCCTCCAAACTCATGCCTCACCATCTCACAAAAGAGTGGGGCATTGCACCCTCCAGTTTGGCTTCAAATGCCCCCTTGTCCCCAACCAAAGACATTCAGACTCAATAAAGAACAAACAAACAATGCAAAGGAGAGAGACAATTTAGACCCTTGATCTAGAGATCTCTGATGATCCCTTGTGCAAATGGCACAAAAGATAGCTGAGTTAGGATGAGCACAGCCTAGACTCAAAGGGGGTTAACAATGATCATGTTTCAGAGTTTAAGACTGAATATTTGTATAAAGTGCTCGGCACAGGGCATAGTAACAAGAAAGCACACAATATGTGGTAGCTAATACAGTATATCTTTTAAAAAATCTGTTTAATAAAGAATTAGGTATTCTACAGCTTTTTCTATACAGAAAAGTACCAGTGAGTGCTCACTTATTATGAGAAAGAAGAATAGAGGGGTTAGAGAGCGACTCTGGGAGTGTATGTGGCAGGGGCTTTATATCACATGATCAGTTTTAATCAATGATCGACAATGTGGCTAGGGGCATTAGTGTAATGAAATTACATGCAGTGGTTTTCATCATTTATGTTACTGGAGTGAATGGAAAGTGACGCTACAAACTCAGTTAAAAAGAATCCGTAGTGGACATAAATAAAGAAGTAATAAAGTTATTTCAGTTCCTTCTCCTTTCTTTCCAGAGCAAAAATAAAAGACTCATAGCTAAATAGTTTGAGGTGAGAAATTCTCTAAAGGATTTGAAACATATATACTGTATTTCATTGCACAGATCTGGAAACTTCTTTCAATCCAAATAAAATCACTTGTTTGGATTTGATGTGTGTAATTTAACCAAAAAAATACCTAAAATTGAGTGTGAGTATCTCACAGAGATAAAGTGATTCATTAGTTCAAGACAAATATTGGAATCAGTGAACTTTGTGTGTTTTCAGTTGACTTACAAATTATTAATATATACGTATGTCTGTGTGTGTTCACAAATTCATATCTTTTGGATAAGTTTATTCACACATTTACCAATTTCTATTTCCTGTATTACCTTAGACAAGTATGCACAAACAATTTGAACACTTACCTCATTTAATTTATATACTTGTATGGCAAGGTAATTTGGTGTGATAGCTTTTTTGTTGGTTTTCTGCTTTGCATTGCCTTACTGCAAATACCAGACAACTGTGGAAATTTCAGGTCAATGGTTGATGATGTTCATCCCCCATCTTCAAGAAATTAATATTTAGTTGTGAAAACATTTATTTAATGAAAATATGTTTCTGATTGTAGCACAGACTTTTAATCCAAAAAATGATGTATCAAACTGTCTCTAAGTATGAGCTCTCTTGAAATGCTTACATTTCCTCTGTCATTTATTCCTCCTGCCAGTAGTCTCTCCTAGGCTGTGGGCAGAAGGGGAAGCAGGGAGGAACAGAGACACTCAACATCTGGTTGCTGTGCCTCAGTGAAGGGCATCTGTGGCTATTAGACTTAGTATACAATATGGCAGTTACATTGTCTTATTGGTTACCATAAAGACTTTGTTCACTGTCACTCACAAGGCTGGGTTGTACAAAGTCTGAGAGTAGCTGAAACACTAAAGGGGCACTACACTGACCTCCAGGGAAAGGCATTCACTGGGACATCCTTGTGCACTCAGAGAAAAAGCTAACCTAAACAAATAGTTAATAAAAGCAGCAGTGGAGGATTGGTGTTTTGCACCATCTGCAGTGGTTGCAGAAATGCAAAACCTCTTCTCTGGAAAGGAGCCCACACTTTCCTGCCTGAAAGTGTAGATAACTTAATACAGAAGCCCTGAGAGACAGACAGGTGGTGGTGACAATGTGTCCCTGACAACAAACTTGGAGGATGTCTCCATCTCCATTCACTGACTTACCATCCATGTAGCTATGGATCAAACAATAGCATTTATTAAAGTAATGATAATGCTTCCCCCCCAACCCGCTTTCACTTTAATTGTCTGTAACCCTGGATAAGAACTAACAGTTACCAGGTACTTTCTATAATGAGGCACTGGGAAAGAAGAGCTGAAACTTGAACCCGGGTCGTCCGACCACTCCATCATACTATTCTTTCAAAATACAGTGCAGACTTCTGGGTAAAGCAGTCTACACAGCATATATAAGGGTCAAACAACTTTCTCTGGTCCAGCAGAAATGACAAGAAAAATTGTGAGTCATAAGTAAACTTCTGAATGACCCGCCCTTTAGCCTATCTATGACAAAATACATTTTTTCATATACATAAACATTGCTTTCTCTGCAGTTTTTGCCAAGAGTTAAAACCCAGATGTAACATTTTAAATTATAGAGACAAAAACACTTATAGCTACTGTATCACAATTTCTCACACTACCAATTAAGAAATTCTACCCTAAAGTATGAATGCTTCTCTGTGATGCTCTACAAATCACCATTAATAAGATAATAGACCAGAAAAATTAGTAGGGAGTTCATTTGATTTTTTTTCCCCTGAAGGCTAGCTTTAGTGAGAAAATTTATCTACATTTCTATTCTAACACATTGTGAATGATAAATGAACTCTACTGCATAAAGGACATGACATTGCTATACTATTTTCTTTCATCAGAATATTCTTCCTAGCAAAGTTCATAGCTCTGTGCTTGTCCTGTTACAAGGAATAGATAAACGAAACCCACTACTCTAAAGAACCTAAGTTCAAGACACAGCTCAATATGGCAAAAATAAATAGTCTGAGAAGCACAAGGACAGCCAGAAAGCTGCTTCACTGTTTTGGTCTCTGTCAGGTATGTCTGCTCTAGCTCATTCTAAACAGGAAGAGCAACAGAGAAGCTATTTCATGTTGCTTTCATCACCAGATTCAATGCTGCAGGACCAAAGACAGTAAAATGATATTTGCCCTGAAGCTGAATGCTGAACAGGAGAGGGAAACACATTACCCTTCATCACTTCCCTCCAGATCTGTCTGCACTTTCTTCTGTGTTACTTGAAAAATAGGCTTCTTATTCAGACAACCTCCTGTATGATCCCACACAGCAATGGCTATAACCCTGATGGGTGACAAATGTGGAATGATATCGCTAAGGGGTGTGCTTGAGACAGAGGAAAAAAAATACTTGCATTCTTTTATTGTTGTCATGAGAAAAGCCAATTTATTGTCACTGGTTACTTTTTGAACTTGAGGAACATGGTGGCTCAGTCCTACATTTTATGTTAGAGATGAATATATCAGCTAAGAACAGCGCAAAGTGAGAAACATCAAATTTATAGGAAAGAAAATATGAGGAGACTTGACTCTCAGAGTTTAAGTGGTATAAAGTGGGAGACATTCCAGGAAAAATGTTTACAATTTGATTTTTGGCTATTATAAACTATGGTATTTGATCTAAGTAGGCTAATATTAAACTAAAACATTAACCATCACTAGCATTAGCATTAATTCTTATTTTGGATAATAGAGCTATTACTAGCACTCACTTGCTAATATTAGAAAATGCCACAAAGAAATCTGTAGTCATCCATGTTTTCCAGAACATAAAAATTAAAACAGAAAAAATATTTATTTTAAAAAGTCAACAAAGAATGGTTACTCTCATTTCTGATGTAGGTAATAAACATGTCTAAAGTTTTGCGCCTTTCTGCTATGATTATTGAAAGTGTTTAGCCATTAAAGAACTTCCTACAAGCTAACATAACAATGAGAACATTACTGATATAAAAATGAAAAGTCCTACAGTGAAATATACTACAACATTAGAATGTTCTTTAAAGGCCAACTATGCTGTGATAGAAAAAAAAAACTACATTCTATCGTAGACTACTAATATTTTATTTGTTTGCATGTATTTTTATAATTCCTACCTAGCAACATGCATTTATGGCTCTTCCAGGTGGAGGAAGAGGGTACTTGATAAAGGCAATTAATTTACATTACATTGTTAAATTTTTACTTTAGAATTTAAAATATAAAGAACATATTAGCAAAGTCAATCAATATAATCAAAATATAGCATATAATTACTCTGGTCTTTTTAACTTTGCCATAGAGGTCAAAATGCAAAGTAACTAGGTCCTAAGTGCTAAGTAATTTCTTGTAATTTTGTCAAAGTTACAAAGTGAAGGGATTATAAACCATAACATGAAACATCATGATTGCACGTCATGTTGTCATCAATAACAGGTACAGTACACAGATCATGGCAGTGCTAAGATATTAATAACATCTGTGTAATTGAAAAACCATCGCAGACGGCTTTCAGTAATGTTTCCCAGCAGGCATCATCACCCACTGGCATTGCTGATTCTTTCAGGAAGTCAAACAAACTACTATTCTACAGGGTGTCCCAAAAGTCGCCATACATAGGGAAAATGGGAAATTGTAGCTAAATATACCTTTATTTACAAAATATTCATTACAAATTTTACAAAATTTTTCCTTTTAATGGAGACTTTTGGGACACCGTGTACTTAGAAGTTAAAGTAAATAACACCTTTCAGACCTAGATATTCAAGGCTTTACTCAAAAAAGTTTAAGGATGATAGTTAATATATAGTACAGTTTTAGCTATAAAAGTAAGTCTCTTTTGCTTATCTATTCCATGACTGAATATTTAACGAAGAACTTCCAAGTACACTTAATTAATCATGAATAATCAGGCTAAAACCAAAAATCAAGGAGTCAGTATTAATGTAAAGGGAAAAATTAGATCTTTAAAAAAAGTGACAGATACTTTATGTCCTTAAGTATATCATAATTTCTCAGTTATGAGTGAATTACATATCAATGATTTTAGACCTATGTCCTACTATTTAATTAACTGAGGGGCAATTTCATGAAGGAGTATCCCACTGAGTTGAGGTAGTTAATTCAGTTTCCAAAAGTGCTCAGGTTTACAGCTGAAGACTAGCTCAGATATCTGAATTGGTTAGTATAATTTCAAGTTACAAATGGTACCTAAAGAAAGAAAAAATTGTTAATCTCCATGCCTCCCAGTCCATCATGAACACAAGAATATATGTGGGGAAAGTATCAGGGTTGAGATAAGGCATGTTAATATTCATTCCAAATCAATCTCTATAATAGTACAGCAAATACACATTAGCAAAGGCAATTTTGCAATTTTTTTTTTTTATTGATTGAAATGAAAGACGTTTTCTGAAATGCTACAATTACTATTTCGGGCCTTCAGAAAGACTGAGATATCAGCATCTACCAAAATACTAAAATGAACAAGAAATCACAAGATAAAACTTATGCAAAATGAGGCACAGATAAGTTCATAGGTAATGGCTTTTATATTATCTTTGCTATAATTCTTAATTTTATATTATTATTACATTTTTAATACAGTATTTTTAAACACAATTTGAAAAAAAAGAAACAATCTTGGTTCCTCATAATTTAGACCCAGCGATATTAGAACAAATAAGGCCACCAAATATCCATCTTAAAAAAATACTGTATACATTCAACAAAACAATCATACATGACAAATGATTCAAATTTGAACTTAAAAAGATGAAATAATTGGCCAGGAAAGTAAAATGTTTTTAAGACATTATGTATAACACTTTATTTGAGAATCCTAGCTGCTAAGATGACTTGAAAATATGGTCTAGGATTTCCAAAATTTTAAACATACCCCTCCATCTACTTCTTAAAGAAAAGTTTGACATATTTGCATATACCAATATTGAATTTCAGACATCTGACGTTTTGGCTAGACGACTGTATTTTGAAAAGCTTATGCATTATAAGCTGTGTGACAATGAGAAGCAGAAAACAAAACACACATCTGCATCTAGTGGAGCTGAAATCAGGTCTCTTCAGTTCGGCAGGTCCACGTTCTGAAGGATGAGGGCCACTCGGCTTGGAATGTACACCTAAGTCAACACAATTATGTCAGTATGATTGAAAAAAATACCAAACGTGCTGTCATTATGTCAAAGGGAAATAGGCATGATGCAGTCTCACATTTGCCTAAAGTTACAGGTACCTTTACAATTCTATGGGCTCTGACAAGGCTAAATTCCACAGTTCCCAGAGCTCTGGCAGCAACATAAGACTATTGTAAAGCAATCACCACTAGGGGGCTCCATACTATTTACAAAAACCAAAGCTCCTCAGCCATGGAGCACTATCAGGTGGGGCAGGAAGGCTGCCCTGCCGTTCACAATGTTACTCTACTTAGATGAAGTGAAGCGATATACACAGCATTGCTTTGTCTCAAGACACTTTTATTTATAATTCCTTTTTTTCTTCCTGTCATTTTAAGAACAAAAACTGAAATGTAATATAAAGGATTCTAAATGTATTTTAGGCCCCTTCCCAATTTAAACCAATAAAAAAGCTTGCCATTGCACTTAAAATAGAATATACCTTCTTCCCATGCCCTGCCAGGCCCTGACTCAGCTCCTCCTTGCCTATGTCTGTCTCTGCTCAGCTCCGTCACCTGCATCTCCACCTGCTAGGCTCCAGTGACAGGAGCCTTGCAGTTCCTTGAACATGCCAAACTCTTCCCTTCTTTTGGATCTTTGCCTAAGATATGCCTTCTCCTCTAAACATTCTTTGTCTTGCTGTTCCTTATCTCTTGGATCTTGAAAAAACCTACATTTATAAAGAGGCTTTCCCCGACAACCCTAGAGATGATAGGTTGTCCACTTTATTTTCAATCGTAGCAGGCTTTTTGTTTCTTTCTGAACATTTAACACAATTTGTGATTTTTTTTTTGAAGTTACTATCTATCCTCCCCACTAGACTATGAGCTTTATGAGGGCAGAAGTCATATGTCTTTTTATTTCTAACTTTTCGTAGGTGCCATTGGAAAAAGCAGGTGTCAATGATGACTGAATAAAAGAATAAACAATGGATAAAGGAATAATAGTGGGTCAACATGTGCATATTTAACAAGACATTCTCCTCTAATATAATTGCATGTGAAAATTTGTATAAAATTGAGAAGGGATTTGAACAGCTTGATGCTTATTTATGTGCTATTTCATACATAACACATTTAACTATTAACAAAGTAAACAGTAAAATTAGTATTATAGGTTTTTGTCATCATAGTGACAATCTCTCTTCATTTCTTACTTGGCTAATAGTTTACTATTTTCAGTCACTTTATCTCTAAGTGAAAGCGTGGCTGATGGTTAAAAAAAGAAAAATGCTTTTATAGTTTAGAACCGGAATGAAAGATACAAAGCAAACACAGCTTTAGGAAAAAAAAAATAAAAGAATAGAATAGTTGATTTTCATTGAATGAGACTTGTATGTCCAATGCATCTCAACTCTGCAAGTGAACATGATATTTTCCCTTAAGGTTTGTGCAATAAAGAACTCTTACTACTCTCAAAAAAGAATCAGACACACCAGTTGGTTAGTTTTGAACATAAAAGATTAAAGTTCACAGTTTTAAAATGGTGGCATTTAAAGAAATTTATATTCTGCATGTAATAGCAAGAGAACAGTTTTTCTAACCTTCAATTAAAAGTAATAGTAATTTAGGAAATGATAATCATCTGAGAAAAATTTCACAAATGCTGACAGTCACTGTGTAGCTCCATGTCTCATGGTCTGACTGGCAATCCATTATTTCCAAAAAGACAAATTTTACATTCTTGCGGTCATTAAATGTGGAAACCACATATTTTAACACCAATATCTGTTTCCCTACAACTTACACATTGTATTTAATGTCTTATAACTTTTAAACCACATCAGAATTTAACTGCTAATGCAATCCCTTCTATGCAATGTTTTCTCTTTGACTGTGATAGGTAAAATGGTATAAGATTAGTTCAACAAAAGGAAGCTGGAGGTGTCTATAATAATGTAGGACTATTATCAAGGATCTAGGCAACTCCAGTCCAAAGGATGGCGTGTTTCCATAATGAAGCTACAGACAAAAGGAATACATACCAATGCAAAGGAGGAGAAATAAAAGAAATCAACAATGGGATTCAACCCATTCCCTCCCCAAGTCTTATCAAAATAGGCATGAATCAAGACAGTGACCTCCCCTTCCAAAGGAGTTTCCCATGTATTCATTAAGGGGTCAAGTCTATGTATACAGTTTTCAGTATCACAGCAACTGGATCTAACTAATCAGTGGGACAATAGGTTATAATTAGAATGGTTCTAAATCGTTCTGCCATGAGCAATCTAAACTAATGGCTAATCTAAATTTCTCAGTAGCACCAGGAACTGGATAAAAGAATTTCAGTTCCCTCTACATTGAAAATGTTTCTCTGATATGATATCATCATCCTATATTGCAGGTAAAAAAGACTGATAAGTCCAAGTCTCTGAGAAAGTTGCAATAAAACACATTAGTTAGGGCTAGGACAAATGAGGATAGGCCATCTCAGTGTGCGGTATAGTGATCTATCAGGACAAGTCAAGTCAGCATCATATTTGGATCCTATGCAATTGGGACACCTACTCTGTTTGATTCATAACCTCATCATGATTTCATTAATGAAATATAGATAACAACTATATACTGATAATTTGGAAACAGTCTTACTCTCTTTGATCTTTTTGTATTTTATCTAGACTAAATTTAAGAGTTATTTAAAAAAAGGATGTCATAAGAAGTTCAAGCTTTGCAACATATGCATTGAGTTTCCTATTTTGGCATTTAATGGTTAAAAAATCCTCCAAAAACTCCCATTAAATGATGATGGTCTTTTTATGTGAGAAGCTTTATGATGACAATTCTAGTCACACTTAGAGACCTCTTAATACTATCTGCTCAGAAACCTTCAGTTGATAATTGTATAATATCATTAACAGGAATATTGTGTAATTATATTTTTTTGATGCAGTGTTAATTACCAGAATGTGTTCATGTTGCTTTAGAGCCCTTATGGTATAGGGAACATGAAAGAATGCTCCCAAGCAAGTGATTTTTCTTGACTGTGGCTATTTATGGAATTTTGAGTTTTCTTCTTTATTAGGGTTATAAGTGTATAAATCAATTTTCTTAGTAGTTAGGAAATGACTACCAATTATATTCAAGGACTTAAGATAATCAGAGCCAACCCTCATGATGAGACAATTACAGACATGAACAATTTAGGGTTCCTAAAATTTAGTGCTAGGTATTGGCTCTTAATTCTCATTTTATCATTTTAATTCAAAAAATAGTTTTGATTCATACAGCAAAAGAAAAGAAACATGAACATATTTTATGTAGATTTAAACATACATATTTAAGTATATCTAAATATAAACAATTTACATTTAAGTACACGTACATAGAAACCACTTATTATGCATGTTACATGTAATATACATGCTGGTAAACATATCTGCTATGCCCACTTATTAGCCTTTAAGCCCCAAACATTTTATAGTTAAGATCATATTAAGAACATATGAGACAATGTGATACACGGCCATGAGTTTAATTTTTTCTAGCTATATTTATCATCAACTCCCCAGAAGAAATCAGAATAGCACAGTATAAATGAATCCAATTCATTTATTAAGAGTCAAATCATGCTAATCTCCCCAGTTATTTTGACTATTTTATATAATTTTTGAAAACAAGATAACAAACATTTAAAAAAGAAAATTTTAAAATGAAAGTTTAATATTATAAGGCTAACTTTTAAAATTTTCTTAGAAATTGTTAAGTTTGGAAATAGCACATGCAGATATAATCTTGGTAGGACGAAGACATACAATGAAAAAAGCATCAGATTCTTTAACAGTCTACATACACCCACTTTTTCATAAAAAATTTATAAATTAATTTGAAAAATAAAGGGTGACATAAAATAATTTTAGTCTCACATATATGCTTTAGTTCATAAAATATTTTCTAAGAAAAAATAAATTACATTCTCTTGTTATTTTGTATTAGGCTTAGGAGAAAAGAGAAGCTAGTAAGTATTGCTATATAGCAATGTATATTATCAAATTTAGAAACATTAGAAAAACTTTAAGAATTGAGTTTTTTTGGTCTGAAAAACTAAACATATTTCATAATTTTGGATAGAGCAAAAGACATTTCCCAACTGTTAAGTTGTATTTTTAATACTTACAACTGAGGGACAATAAAACAAGATATGTCTATGTCACATCCTCCTTTAAACCAAAAGTCTACATTTGAACCCCCAAATTTAGAGGGGGAGTACACTGATATACTGTTATTGATAAGGAGGTTAACTGACAAAGCAATGAATTATAAATCAATTGCTCTATTCTCATTTTCACTGTTGAGACAGCTTCAGTTACTGTAAGGAAATCTAACTCATCTAAGGCTGAATAATCTCTGTTCTCCCATTTATGTCATGGAATGTGAATTTATGAACCAGCGAAGAGAAAGGAATACACTGCCCCCAGTGCACTGATTAACACATAAGTTAACATATAAATTCCTATATCAGGAATTAAAATATAGAGAAACGATTATGCTAAAATGGAGTTTCCAATAACCGCCAGTAAAGCAGACCAGAGAAGTTCTGCCGTATTGCTTTTTGGCATTTGTGAGCTACTCTGACCTTAGCAAATACGTTTCAACAGTGGTACACATGCAGTTATCCCTGGCTTCACACTTTCAACTGACGGAGCACATAGAGACAACGCCAGAGCGGTGCCTGCTGATGCAGCATGTATGGCTATTTTAAGATTCCTTCGAGCTCTGTTTGTTGCTATCTTTGAAAACAGATTTGACACTTACTCAGCAGATCCTTTGGATTATTGAGCTTGCAAATTAAGCTTTAGCAAATGCTGTGTACTAGTTATGATGGGCAGAAATTTCATGGAAGAGGGAAAAGTTATATCTTGTCCTCCCTTCCCCCCTTTATTCTAGGAATATGGGAGGCAAGAGTAATCTCACGGGGAGTGGTATGAAAATCACAGCACTTATGGCCACGTTCAAGCAACTCGACTGGATCCCAGCACATAGGAATCAGTTTAATAAGGAGTTACAATTATAGTGAGGCATCCTTATAATAGGTACATTTATTAATGTGACTTTTTCTCTGGCTCTTTGTAGAGTGACTGGCAAAAAGGAAATTTGTTTTTTTTTGGGGGGATTTTCTGTATTTTACTGGTCTGTTTGGCCTCCCTTATTCCGACATTAAAACTAGTGTTCACTTCAACTGGAGCCTAAAGAATTATTTAAATGAGTAATTCCTGAAGCACCTGCGGTCATCGAAAACAAGATGTCGCTGCTGGGAAGACAGGGCTAATACTTTTCTTACTGACCGAGTTGGATAGGAATTCTATTACAGGCAGAGGTTAAACCCTTTTCTATTTCTCATGTCCTTGCAGTGCTGTACTCCTCTATGTATTATTAAGACTCATGAGATATTCTTCATTCTATCTACTAATTTGGAATTGCATGTTCCATATTTGCAAGATCAATTTAATTAGTGGTTGAAAAGAAATCTCCTGACTGCTGCTGCCACTGGTTAGTTGACTTGTTCTAATTATGACAGAATACCTTTGCTCTTACAAAATTGAAAGGATGACAAGATATTTTCTGCCCACTCCCAAAGATTGTGAGCTCTCATCTAAGATTATCATTTCCCCAAAGTTGGGAAAAGGTATTTTTGTGTGTTCTTAAAGCACTTAGTATCTTGACATGTTTAAAATACTAAATGACTATGGACCAGCCATGACAATAATAACTTTCAAATTTGTGTGCAATCGCATTTTGTGATTTCCACAAATATGGATTAATGAATTTATGCTCCCTAAGAATCTCTTGCTGTAGGGAAGATACTATTATTAATCCTCATTTTACAGATGAGGGAAACTGAGGTACAAAGAAGTTACTCAAGGTTTCATTGCTAGCAAATGGCAAACTGGGGGCTTGATCTCAGGTCCTCTGCCATGACATTTTGTGATTTTTTTCATACTAACAGCCCTCTCTCTGTAACAGAACGCTGTTGGGATACAAGAACATTTAGGAAAGTTGACTATGTAAGAATTTTGCTGTCTAAATCTTTCAAACCCCTTTTAGTCTAGTTCAATGGGTTAAAGTTTGGTTTTATTATAATCAGTTGCTGCTTCTCCAGGATTCCTCTTTGTGAGCTGAATCATCTCTCCTAACCCCTTAGTGGTCTTTAACTCTTTAAGTTATTTCAGAACTTTAATGTAATTTTCTTAGTCACTTCTGAAACTATTTTTATCAATCTTATTTTACACATCAAAATTGAATGTTCTGGACAGACTATAGCAATAATTCTTTGAAGAATCTGATAGCACCTTTGATCCTTCTGTCTTATAATAAAAATAAATATGTATCAATCTCTCTATATATATATATAAAGCTATATCAATCTCATTATTAACACATACCCATATGCACACACATACATCTAGAGCAACACCTAAGTCTTCTATGGCCATTGTACTTTCCTCACAGACTACAATCCAACAACTCAATTTTTGTAATCCCTGCTCTTTTCATGTATTTTATGCCATGGTCTTTGGCATATCAGTTCTGTATATAATATGGCAGTTTACAAAGTCAAGTGCTGGCAGCACTCTAAGAAGTGGGAAAAATAGTAGAAAAATGGTGGATCCAGGGATACCATACAGATTCTCATGCCTGACTTACACCTACACTTTTGAAAAGTGAGAGAATTTATTGAAATCATAGCTTTAACAGCTATGGTAAAGCCATACATTTGTTAGCTATCTCTTGGTGTCACGAATGTGAAACATATCTTAATCCAATACCTCCCATGGCAAAAAAAAAAAAATGCAGGTCTGAGACAGAGAGATAGAGAGGGAGAGGGACCAGTCAGGAAGAGGAAAAAGAAAAGATAATATAATGTAGATGTGGCCTTGAGTCTACTATATGGCCATAAATTAAATGAAGAATTCCTCCAAATCTACAGAGTTGCTAAATTCTACATCTTTAAAAAGATTTAAATCTAGTAATTTAAAGCAAAATCCTATCATTTGTGTCAATACCACAATGTAAAAATTAGTTATATAATATAATGCTTTCCTCAGCATTATTTTCTTAGTAATATGAGAAAACCAGAGAATTTTATAACTAGAATGAATTCAATCTTCAATTTACTACATGAAAGAAAAAAAGATATATTTTTCATTGATTTCATTGAGGTGTTTTAAATTAAACTTCATTAGATAGTCAATAATGTAGAAATCTGCTTAATGTAAAATATTACAGAGAAAGTAAGAACAGAAGGGAAGTGAATTGCATAAAAAGTAGAAATGTTCATAATTGGAAGAAAAATAAAAAACTACCTTCCTCTCATTTCTTGAGAAATAGTTTTTAATCCTATTAATACTCAAAGTCCCCCAATTGTCCCCTAAATATCCTTCACTATTAGTTTTTCCAAAACCCAGTTTAGTCCAGCACCACACATTACATTTAAAGCTTAGTCCCCTTTCCCTACCACTCTCCCCACTTTTTTCATGTTGCTTATTTGAAGAGTTGTTTCTTTGAACAAAAACATCACTATAAAAATAAAGGATTCAATTAAAAAGGAATAAAAATAGAAGTATTTTTAGAAGTAAGTAAGAACCTTACTTACCAAAAGAGAATGGGGACGCCCATTATGTTCAAAAGCCTCAGAAAAGAATTCAGTGTTGTGGTCCAGTCTCTGGTGCCCTCCATATTCTGCTGCATCTGAGTCTAGAACAATTTTGAATGTACAAATCTTAAGGAATTCAACAACGCTTCAGCAGTTGAATGAGACATTGTAAATATTTTCTGAGTGAGCAATTTAAAAGTGAGTATTCTGAACAGTGTTAAATCAGGTTTTGTGCTATGTACTCATTTCTTCTCTAATATTTCAGAGATTCTCATATTTGAAAGAGGCTTTATAGGCTACCTACTCAACACACCTGTTAGATTCCTATTATCCTTCTATCAGATCTCATCAAGTAATCATTCAGCCTGGGACCGAATATACCTATGACTCCTGGGAACTATTTCTACCTACGAAAGTCATAAAGAATAAGTTCAATATATAGTGACCTTTAAATATATAATATCTATGCTATCTCCATGTGTCGTCTAAATATATTACTAAATACATACAGTCAGCCTTCCATATCCACTGGTTCCACATCTGTGGATTCAAACAACCTTGGATCAAAAATACTAAAAACAAAAAAAGGATGGTTTTGCAACTGTAGATGCAGACTGAACATATTTTTTATAGTGAGTTATTAGGCATGTTAGCATTACTGTATTTACAAAAAAAAAAAAACTATCATTATGATGCTCAAATTTATGATGCTCAAAATATCTAGAAATGGTACTTGATATAAAAATCCACAATTAAATATACATCGGTACTTAGAATTCTTAAGTTTCTTCTAGGCTAAGAAGGGATACGGATAGGTTTAAGTGTTTTTTTTTTCTTTACCTAGCATATAAATCTTTAATCTCAGAAATGTTAGTATATTTTCATTACAGCAAAAATTATCACATTAATAGTACATGTGAGTACTGAACGATGATCCACCATTTTTATCCCTTGAAAACCTCTATCTGGGTCAGAGATGCAGATGAACATGCCACAGGAACTTTTGCTGATAGTGGTTGCTCCATCTTAGTCAATCCAGGTCGGCCTACTCTGATTCAAACCGAAACTGATAATTAGAGTATTAGTGTGTTGAGAGAGAGAGAGAAAGATTTGATTCAAATGATGACTACTAGGCACAGGCACAAACTAAAGTCACTCAGTGATTTGTGCCTATCAATATATTTAATGTAGAAATATGGATAATGAAAATAAATAATTGGAGACGTAACAAATAAATGAACATTGTGGAATGAAAAGAACTATTAAAAGTTTAGCTTTGTTCTCCATTCCAGTTCAGTAAACACTTGGACAAATCTTAAAACAAAAACAAAACCAGTGCAGTTTAGAGAATAGTGTCTTGGAATGCTTTTTAAAACTACTGAATTAAAGTATCAATTAATAAATTACTGGTTAACAACGTAGATTGCTAGTAGTGGCTAAAGAAGGCAAGCATATTATTGAAAGCAATGGTTCCCAACCTATGGGTTAAGAAGCACTGACCGGTAGTCATGTTATTATTATATAAGGTTCTCCCTGAGTGAGTAGTTATGTTATTATAAAGGACTGGGAATCTGTATGTGCATCAGGCATTATCCGAAGACTAAATAATGTTATACACATTTAATACTATATTTCTTTTTTCTGTTTTTAAAAAACTTTTAAATTAACACAACGATAATTATACCTATTTAAGGGGTAATAGTGATGTTGTGATACATGCAATGTACAGTGAACATATCAGGGAAATTAGCATATGCATCATCTCAAATATTTATCATTTGTATTGGGAACATTCAGTATCCTTCTACCTATTTGAAACTATATAATATAATACTACTGTTAACTATAGTCATCATACCATTGTATAGAACACTAGGCATTATTCTTTCTATCTAGCTGCAATTTTGTGTCCTTTAACAAATCTCTCCCTACCCCTACTTTCCCCTACCCTTCCCAGCCTCTAGTAGCCTCTGTTCTATTTTTTACTACTATGAGATCAATTTTTTTTTTTTAGCTTCCACATATAAGTGAGAACATGCGGTGTTTCACTTTCTGTTTGTGGTTTATTTCACTTAACATAATGTCCTCTAGTTCCATCTATGTTGCCATAGATTACAAGATTTTATTCATTTTCATGGCTGAATAGCATTCCATGGTGTGTATATACCACATTTTCTTTATCCATTCATCTGCTGTTAGACACTCAGGTTGATTCCACATCTTGGCTACTGTGAATGGGGCTGCAAGAAACATGGGGGTACAGAGGTTTCTTTGATACACTGATTTCCTTTCCTTTGGATAAATGCCCAGTAGTGGGACGGCTGGATGTTATGGTAGTTCTATTTGTAGTTTTTTAAGGAACCTCCATATTGTTCTACATAGTGGATGTACTAGTTTACATTCCCACAAACACTGTATAAGAGTTCCCTTTTTCCCACATCCTTGCCAGCATTTGTTATTTGTCTTTGATAATAGCCACCCTAACTGGGGTGAAATGATACCTCATTGTGGTTTTTATTTGCATTTCCATGATGATTAGTGATGCTGAATATTTTTTCATATATTTGTTAGCCATTTGTGTCTTCTTTTGAGAAATGTCTGTTCAGATCATTTGCCCATTTTTAAGTCGTTTTTGTTTTTTTTTTTTTTTTGTTTCTTTCTTTTTTTTTTTTTTTCTGTTGAGATGTTTGAGTTCCTTGCACATTTTGGATATTAATCCCCTGTTGGATAAATAGTGCAAATATTTTCTCCCCTTGTGGAGGTTGTCTTTTCATTTGTTGATTGTTTCTTCTGCTGTGTGATCCTCCTGCTTTAGCCTACCAAGTTCCAAGTAGCTGGGATAACAGGTGCATGCCACTGTGTCAGGCCTGATACTATATTTCAAAGAATGTACATGTTTTTAGTTATTAAAATGTAGACTCTTTTAAAAAGTCCAAAATTTAATAGTAATTTTTTGCCTATATATGTTCTCAATCAAAGGATACTGAAAGAATAATTGTTATATAAGGATCCATTTCTTTTTGACATTGAAAGAAATCATCATATTGAAAATGGTTAGAATCTACTTACTTAATATATATAATTTGTGGCCATAAAGGGAGAGCTTATAAAAACCCTAGAGCAAGTTTCAAAACATCAATTTAGGCATGTTTTTCTGATCTATAATTTAAAGAAAAAATTCTGCTGTGTCCACTTTTGGAATTACCCAGCCTTGTATCTATGTTACTCAGGGAACACAATAACTTCCTCTAGACTCCAGAAATTTGTACAAGTTAAAACTCTAGGTAAAAGGTAATGGTTGTGAAAGAGCTTTATAATTGTGAATTGTTACCACGTATTATTCAAGTATCATGAAACCCCATCTTTTAGGAACAGTGCTTAAAATTAGAATAAAATTTGTTGTTGTTGTTGTTGTTGTTGTTGCCAGGAAATTTTATTTCTTTTTTTAAAATTTCAATAGATTTATGGGGTACAAGTGGTTTTTTGATACGAGGATGATCGCTGAATGGTGAAGTCAGGGCTTTTAGTGTACCCATCATCCAAATAGTGTAAGTCTTTAAAGAGGTTATTTAAGCAACTGGTTTGTTTGTTTGTTTTGCATGTTCTCTCACTACCTCTCTCTCACATGCACCACCGCACACAGATACAAACAGATACACATACATGCACTACATGGGACCCACAGAGCACCAAAATTCCTACACCTTCCCTTTTCCACTAGAGAACGTATCTCTGAAAGTATGGCTCAGAGCCAATTTGTACTTATTTTATACTACCTTCGTTACATGGTTTCCAATTACATGCCACACAGAACAAATTTAGCAGGATACCTCAACAGGCTACATCTATTGTCCATAGCTACCTCCCTACATCTAGCAGACGGCCTTCCCATAATAGGTTTCCAATAAATCTTTGAAACTGATATTCAGGACAAGACTGATTCACTAAGAAAGGTCAAATTGCATATATGATTTTTTTATATTAGAGGAAAGCAGAATAAATTATCTTTACTCTCCCATTCATGTACTAAGTACATACAATGTACAAGGCACTGTGCAAGATACAAAAATGACTGAGATATGGTCTTAGTTTACATGAAATTAACATCCTCTACAGGGAGATTAGGCATGCATGTGGATGTCCGCGAGTAGAGTAAAAACAATATGCAATGAGAGGGAGAGTCAAGGAGAAAAGGTACTATTGACAATCCATATATAAAGAATTTTGACGGCTGGGCTAGGCTGTTAAGACTTATTTTGTTAGTTAAGTATGATAATAAAAGGTATGACAATCAAGAAAATTAACCTGGAGGTTGCGGGCAGAATAGGAAGGACAGAGGAAAGACTAAGTCAGGAAAACCAGGCAGGAGTCTAACAACAGCCCAAGAATAGTTAAGTAGGGCTAAACTCTGATAGTGGTAATGGAGACACATAGATGGAGATTTTAGATGTACAAGTGACAGTACTGAAAATAAGAAAACTGATGCTTAATTTGGGGAAACAGAAGCGCAAGGGGAGAATAGTTGTGCCCAAAGAGAGACAACTAGATAAGCAGTAAAACTGGGATGTACGCACAAGTCAAATGTACATCTGATTACACTATTCTCTACATGTGGGCACCTATTTGTCAAGAATCAGGCAAAAGCGTTTTCATATGCAGTTTCTTATTTAAATCTAGAGTTGACATTCCAAGCATAAAGAAGCCAGAATGAACATGACATAAGAAGAATAAAAATAGGAAAATCAGATAAAGTGATATCCATCTAAATTATTAATACAATTAAATTTAAAAGATTGGTATTCTTAACAATCATTTTAGAGTTTGACTATTTGAGCTTCACTACATTTGTGGTAGTCCATTTCTTATTTATTCAATTCATTTGATCATTTTGTAGGCTAATGCAAAATACTTGACCAAAAAATTTACCTTGCTCAATTTGAAAAAACACTGTAGGGAGAGAATGACAGAAATTTTTAATAAAGATATTTTTTAAAAGGAGATCAAATAGGTCCCTATTAATTTGGATACATTTTAAAATATTATGATTTCTTATTTTAAATTCAAGAGCTTCCTAAGTATTTGATACAGCTATCAACAGGTTGAAGTAGATAAGATGGTTTAAGCATTATTTTATAATCTATGTCCTTAAATTTGAACCAACGAAGAGCCAAATTCTGAAGGAGGCCTGTACTAATAAGATTAAAGAACAGTGAAGGCATGAAGACTCTTAAATTCAATGGCTCTTCAAATACTTCAAAAGCTGCTGTGTTTGCTCAGCCACTTGATAAAGTGTCTGTTCAAAGTATAAGGATTTTGATGTAAGAAGTACTATCATTTATATCATTCTGCACTAAACTCACTTCACTTCCACTGATGAAGCTAAAGAAATTTATTGTAAGGTACAATCTTTGAGGTTTCTTTTGAGTGACAAAAAGAGGGGTTCTCCAGTGACTAGCTGACCATAAAAACATTAAAGCTGGTAAGTTACCATATATCTTCAAATCTATGACACATCAATTTTAAGATGAATTATTTTTGGTATCTCTAATAAAGAGATAAAATATCACTACCACACCAATCATTGTTAGACATATCCCAATTGAAGAACATGGTAAAATGTGGGGAAAAGTACATCTTAGAATATGGATTTAATATAAGTTATTTTTATATATAATTCTTTAATCAACCCATTCATATTATCATGACTACAATAACTTCTAGGAGCTGAGTGACCCCAGGAGAGAGAATCTATACAAAAAGGAGAAAACATTAAGCACAAAACTCTAAGGAATATTCTAATTGAAGTAAATGTGAACGAATATTTCATAGGGTAAGAACAGTTGCTGGAAAGCAAGGGGAGTTTTATGATTTTCATAGTCTGAAGGTAACTATCCAGCACAAGGCTTGCCACAGTGTTCTAACATAATCCTTCTTTTTTTATGTTTCATGAATTGAATTTTATTTCTTGCCAGGTACAATCCACAAAACCTAAGGTTATATCTGCATAGGATCTCAAATAGATCTGTCCCTTTATTTTATAAACATAGCTAAATTATGCCTAGTTTATTGTCCTGACTCACAGAAAGTGCCATAAACTATAACTTTTAGTTGTCCTTTCTGGTCTCTTTTCAAATGCAGGAGCAGCAAAGACTTGTGATGTGTTGCTATATATTTTATGAATGTGTATGTCTGTTAGTGTGTGGTAGGGGTGTGTGTGTGTGTGTTTGTATATCTGATTTAAGCATTTCTATCTTTACTTCTGTGATCTAGAACATATATTAAACTTAGAAATTCATCACTGGAAATGAGAGTTATGATATTTTAATTATTTTTCAAAACTATGGCAATATGACATTTATGATTATATTACTTTCGATGGGAAATATCCATTTAGTTTTTTCTCTCCTTGACTTCAGTTTTAAGTATCCTCCAATATTATATTTTTAAAATAAAATTTAAAAGGAGAGTAATGTGAAAGTAGACAGAAAACTTACCATTGAATATAGTCAAAGTAAATTTTAAAATATAATGTATGCCAAATGCAACTTCATTTTAAGAGGACAGCATATATATGTTTTTTTTTTTTTTTTTTTTTTGGTTTTTTTTTTGAGACAGAGTCTCTATCACCCAGGCTGGAGTGCAGTGGCGTCATCATAGCTCACTGCAACCTCAAACCCCTGGGCTCATGTGATCCTTCTGCCTGAGCCTCCTGAGTAGCTGGGACTATAGGCGCTTTCCACCATGCCCAGCTAATTTTTCTATTTTTTGGAGAGACAGGGTCTCCCTTTTGCTTAGGCTGGTCTTGAACTCCTGGCCTCAAGTGATCCTCCTTCCTCGGCCTCCTTAAGTGCTAGGATTACAGGCATGGGCCACCATGCCCAGCCTATATATATGTATTTTTACTCTTATTAGTTAACATTAAAATTTTGATGTCCTTGCAAAAAGCAACATCTTCATGCATGAGGTACATATGCATTTGAATTTGTGAATTTTAAAAGTTTAAATGACAACCACACATTTTAATTAAGTGCAAAACAGACTATTATAGTCTAGGATGTGCTCATTTCATTAACAAAAGGTTTCTGATTTTAGACTCCAAAATAAACTCCAATCTCTGCAAATTTTCTTCCTTGCACAAAAATTTTTAGAAATCGCACAATATAAAATAGCAATACAACAAGCTGAAAGGATGAGGGGCTCAACTGTCATTATCTACCAGGTTAATTAATGGATTGCTATGCTTTTGGAAATGTATTTTCATGCAAATTATTAGTTTATTCTTAAGCATGCTTAATGACACACATCAGTAAATAGCAAATCAAATGATAATACAAAATACTGAGTACCACATGTTACTCTATGCAAATAGAAAAATTATTCTAAATACTTTACAGAGTACTTCTGACTAACCTACTTAGGAACTTTTCTTTAATCCTAGAAGATTATATAACTTAACTAAAATATTTCACCGTTTCTCAATAACTCAAGAAAGAAGAAAAATAGGAAAATGTACCCAGACTTCTACTCTAACCTCTCCCTAAAACCGTTGCTGTGTCTGTGGCATTAAGGATTATCCAAAGAACTTGTAAATTCAATTATCTGATGAAGCAATAGCAATTATTTAGAACTATAAAAGAAAAAAAAATAACATTTAAATTCACCTTTTAACCCCACACTTTGTTATCAAAATGAGTTTAAACCACAGAGACTCAACATTTAAAAAAAAAATTGTGCTTTTGAACTTAAAGTAATTTTGACACAGACTATGAAGAAACACCTTCCACTAAACAAACGTAGTCTGAAGACAGCCTTCAATGGAGTCAAATGCAGTATATCTAAATGGAAAGGAAATTTGAAAGTCACTGAAAAATAAAGACAATTATAAGCAGTAAGGAATCATCATCTGAGCCATTTCATGCAGACAGACAGGGATAAGAGATAGAATCCTAAAACACTAAAATATAATAGGTGCCTCCATGAACTTTGGGGTCCAACAATTGCATTCTAATTCCAGTTCTTTCTTTTTTTTTTTTAAAAGATACACAATTTTATTTTGACTTTAGTAATCCGGAGAACCACATGACAGATGTACCAGGATACTTGTCACACAAAATACGTTTGTGCAAAATTAGATTTAACTACCCACCTTCCAATCGTCCCTCATCCTCTCACCCTCCATCTCTGCCTGCCCTCCCTCCCTTGCCTCCTTCCCTCCTTCCCTCCCTCCTTCTTCTGTCTTTCCTCTCTCCTCCTCTGCCTTTCCTTCTAAAATCATTCTCCTCCCTTCTGGTCCATTCCCTTCTTTCTCTTTCTCCCCTTCCCTCCTTCCTTCTCTCTCTTCCTGCCTGAAGCAGTAGGGACCCTTCCTCAGGGCAGACAGCCCCGGAGTCTGGCAAAGGTTCCAGCTGCACGGAGCTCCAGTTCTGCCAATTACCAACTGTGCAAGTTACTTAACTTCCTTGAGTCTCAGTTTCTTGTTTGTAAACAGAGGGAATACAGCAGAGGGCTGTTGTGGGGATTAACTGAAGCAATCTACAGTGAGTGCTTAACACAGTATCTAGCACTGGGAAAAATGCTCAAACTATACATTAGCTTCTGTGGCTATTATTATTATGGACGCTGACCCACTTAAACTACTGTCTCAAGAGATGAAAAATGTAAACATGGATCTGTTTATTCTTTATCTTATTTTTTTACACTCAACTTGGCCTCTTCTTCCTTTATGATCTTTATTTCTATTCCCCTCTCCCTTTGTCTTTGTTCTCACTAGAATCTAACACTTTTCCTGTTATTTTAGAATTTTAACATTAAAATTTAATCAGACAGTAGATAGAACTCCTTGAGAACTAGACACTGTTTTTAATTTTAAGGTTTTTTTCTTTTTCTTTTTAAACTTCTAAGAAATATTGAGAGTCTTTTTGGTGAAGCCTATCCTGCCTACCCTAACTGAAAATTAAATACCTGCCCACATTCTCTTGCACTTGCCTTTTTTCACCAGAGCATTATCAATTTTTAATATATTATATATTTAATTATTATATTTTTGTCTCTTTATTAAAATACAATCTCTATAAAGGATTTCTGTCTTTGATTTCTCTGCCACCTAGGACCTATATTAGTACCTGGCATATTTGCTGAGTGTACCATTTTTTCATTATTTTCCTATTGAAGTTTTCTACTTGAGTTCTAATTTTTAATCAGGACAGGTTTTTGCTTAACTTTAAAAAATAACTTAATACTACTTTGGTCATAAAAGATCAACCTTGATTTTCTTTGCTTGTTTTTACAGAGTTAAAATTTTGAAGCTGTTCAAATATAATTTCAAACACATTACCATTTCATTATCTATGAAGTTTAACTTAGGCATTTTAAAAGATTTTATATCTTTCATAAATAAATAGATTTACAATACAATATCTATAAAAGAAAAAATGTCCTTCATTTTGGATAACTCATTATAGTTAAACAAATACATGTTAGTTTGAAGCAATTAATTCTCAAGTTAATAATTCTGATTGCTAAGAGTCTTAGAGATATACATTTTATATAATTCTTAATTGATATGGAAAATGATTACAAATTTACTAAAGTCAGCATATACTCAAAGACCTTCATTATCAACTTGACTGGTTAGCTTTCTCTATACAATGACTAAACTTAAGCACAGAACATCAAATGGCTTGTCAAAATCATATGTCTAATAATTTGGCAGGGCCAGGATATGTACTTAGTTATAATATTTTCTACTACTCTAATACCACCTTCCAGAAAAAGGCTGCAAAGTGTATAAACATTAATTTACTTAAAAATTGGAAAGCTGATTATTTTTGCTGTGGTAGTAGAAACATCCTTTTTCTTTATTTGAAGTCATAACTTATTTGGAGTAACACATATTAATAGTTAATGTATACTCCTCTTTCTCTTTTAACTTTTAAGACCAAATAGAAACTCATATTAGTATAAGTCTCACTCAGTGCTTTAGAAAGCTAAATGAGCAGAGGCTGCTTCCTATGGAAAGTTATAAAGTAAAGCTTGCAGGTGTGTGTATGTGTGTGTGCATGCACACACAGGTGCATCATCGCTGCAGTCATTCCTGAGCACTTCTGGGAACATAGCCCAAACTATAGCAGATTGACTATTTGTGAGAAAAAAGATTCAAATTAAACATTTCCCCATACATATTTAAAAAATGAGCAGGAGAGCTTTAAACACATACACACATGCACACACACACACATTTGTGATTGCTAGTAAAAATATTTTCCAGGAGTATAACAAATTTAATGTAGTAGTTTTCAATTTCCTTTAAAACAACCATACTGGTTTAATCTTACTAGGTCAAAGTGATAAAGAATACTACAAGGAAATATTAAAGCTAATAAGTTACTTCTGCTCTCTATTGGTTTCCATTTGCATGGAATATCTTATTCCATCCCTTCACTTTTAGCCTACCTGTTTCTTTACAAGAAACTAAAATTAAAGTTAGTTTCCTATAGATAGCATATAGTTAGTCTTATTTTTTTATCCATTCAGCTATTCTATAACAACATCGACGAACCTAGAAGACATTGTGCTAAGTGAAATAAGCCAATACACAGAAAGACAAAGACTGCATGACCTTACTTATATGTGTAATCTAAACAAGTTGAACTCATAGAAACAGAAGGTAGAATGATGATCTCCATGGGCTGGGGGATGGGAAAAATAGGGGGATTTTAGTCAAAGGGCACAAACTTTCATTTGTAAAATGATTACGTTCTGGAGACGTAATGTACAACATGGTGACTATAGTTAATAATAATGTATTGTATACTTGAAACTTGCTAAGAGAGTTGATCTTACCTACAAAAAAAGTGGTAACCACGTGAGGTGATGGATGTTAATTAGCTTGATTATAGTAACCTTTTCACAATGCATATGTATATCAAAACATCACATTGGACACATTAAATATATACCATATATACAAACTTCAATAAAGCTGGACACATTTTCTATTTACATTGATCTGTGTTTTTGATGTCAGAAATTAGGATAGTATAACAGTGCAAAAAAACAACATTTAGTCAGAGGCACCATTAACTTCTACAAATATAAGTAAGTAGAGAAAAAAATTAAATTATAATTATAATTAGCAAGACACGCTTCACATATTTAATGGCATTTCTACAGGGCAGCTAAGAGATGAATTATCTGGTGACCAAATATAACACTGCACTGAACTTAGAGAAACTAGATTTAAATCACATTTATTCACTTACTAGGAATATGACCTTGTGAAAGTCATCTTTCTGATCCTCATTTGTAGATTGAGGGTAAAAATACTTGCCTGGACAGCATCACTGAGATGATGTGAGGATCCAGTGGGTTAATGTAAATGAAAGCATTCATACACTGTAAAATGCTATGCAAATTTAACTTTTGGTACTAATTTTGAAACCATCTCCTAAAACAAGCTTATAGATCTCCTAAACCAAGTAATTCTATTTAATTTGAATGGGCTGGACCAGGTTATGCTAGAGTTCTTTGCTCTTTCAAAAATCTATGATTCCATGCTGCCCAGCATTGCCTAAAGTCACTAAACATCACAAAATTGCACACTGCTTGGTGAACAGGGACCAGGTCAGGGTAGGAGGGGTGATTAGGGAACATCTTCATAGAGCTCACAGATGAAGCTATGAGAATATGTGAATTTTTCAAGGGAAGAGTGCAAGGAAGAGTAATAAATGATTAGATTTAGATCTGAAGGAAAAAGATAACACAAAGAATGGGTGAAAGGAAAGGAAATCAAAATAGTGCTGCAGCACGCAGAGAAAGGGGAATAAGAAGAAAAGGTGGGGGGGGGGAAATAGTACAAGAGTGAGGAAGGGATTTAGCAGGGAGCGGAGACTTTTACTTCCAGCACTGTGAAACGACCGAAAGGAATCATTGTGTGGTGGTGAAACGGGGACTAGGACATGAAAAAAGAAGTTGGACTAGAAAATGCAAACAGAGAGATTGGTACCTACTTCTCTGGTCCTTTTATTTCCCTCCTTTTATTATCAAATTTCTAGTGCATTTTTAGAATAATGCAGTTAACACTTGCTGAGCCCATAATATGTGGGTGACACTGTTGCTAAGCCTTTCACTCGCATTAACTCATTTAATTCTGACAACAATTCTAGGAGTAGGTGTTGAAATGAAGTAGAGTATGGGTAGAGATGAAGAAACCAAGAAAACAAGAGGTTACTTTCGTAACACAAACAAGTGGTAGAGATGCAGCATGAACCCTGAGATAGTCTTATTCTAGAGCTCATGGTCCTAATCACTATCCTAGCCACAAGAGCAAATTTCTCTACATTTACAAATATTAAAACAGAAAATACTTATTACTTGTGAAGGCCATACATGAGCCCTTGGAAGACAAAAAATTTAGGGTAAGAGAACAAATGGAAAAAAATAATGTTTCAGAATCAAGAAAAAATGCTATCACCACAGAAAACTATTTTTCTTTTGTTTTCTTTAGCTGGACAAAAAAGACCAATGTTGGTAGGGAAGTCTGTAAAGTGAACACTGGCTCTCTCCTAAATAAACAACTCATGAGAGAAAAAAAAATCACGGTAATGTTTATAATCATATGGACAAATGAAATAATTTTATGTTTTAATTAATATTCCTGAAATAAAACACTTGTCTGTCAA
This sequence comes from Daubentonia madagascariensis, assembly GCA_023783475.1. Lineage (NCBI taxonomy): Eukaryota > Metazoa > Chordata > Mammalia > Primates > Daubentoniidae > Daubentonia > Daubentonia madagascariensis. The sequence continues at coordinate 11,649,890 of JAKFHU010001684.1, read as the reverse complement.
TATAAGGTAGCTAATATGCTTACACTTCATTAAGTTATACATTATTTAAATAATTTTACTTAATAATGTCTAAACAACACTTTCCTTATTCAACAGCTGATACCACACAACTACAAAATAAAACCCACAATTAATTTCACAAATTAATTCCTATTTATAAGAAGTAATTAGGGATTTTCCCATTATTAGGCCAAGAGAAACCACATTAATAGAATTAGAGATGTTCTTACACATGATTACAACTGAAGCCACTGCTTCTAAAAACGCATTGTTCATGGCTCTAATTTTTCCTCTTTTCGTGGGAGAAACAGAAACTCTTTTTTTGGTTGTAACATCCATACATGCTTAGGAGCCCTTAAATAATTACAGTGAGCCAGTAATTACTCATGTCTTAATTTTAGAAAACATTTTTTGGTACTCAGATAACATTTTCACATATAAAACACTGACCACTCAATTTGATACTGTGAGATTCTGAGTTAGAATAGCTTACCCAAAAATGTCAGAAATGCAAATAATATTTCACTCATAGAAGATCTAAACAGCTTTATGGCAGACGGAGATACTCACTGAAAAAGGTTAATTTCTACTGATACCCAGAAGTAAAAAGTAATTTAACATCCATATTAGAAATTATGTTTAGACACAGAATGTTCTGTAAAAAAACACTGGCATCAGATATAAAGGTGACAAATATAATTTATTTTTTTAAATAGAAAAGAACCATCTAGTTTGGATGAATTAAATAAAAGACTACCTTGAAGGTTAGATATGAAATGTTTCAGGACAATGTTATCACTCTGTAGACATACTTTTTTTTATTGTGCTTTGCAGATATTGTGGTTTTTAACAAATTGAATGTTTGGGGCAACCCTGAATTAAGCAAATCAACTGGTGCTACTTTCCCAACAGCATGTGCTCATTTTGTGTCTTTGTGTCACATTTTGGTAATTTTCACTTCAAACTTTTTCATTATTATTATATATTAATATATTATTCTTCACTAATAATTATTACATTTTATATTTTATTATTATTATATATGTTACGATGATCTGTGATCAGTGATCTCTGTTGTTACTACTGTAATTGTTTTGGGGTGCCACAAACTCACATAAGATGGCCAACGTAATCGATAAATGTTATATGTGTTGACTGCTCCACCGATCAGCTTGTCCCCCATCTCTCTCCCTATTCTTGGGTTTCCCTATTCCCTGGGACACAACTACATGGAAATTAGGCTAATTAATAACCCTACAATGGCCTGTAAGTGTTCAAATGAAAGGAATAGTCACACATCTCTCACTTTAAATCAAAAGCTAGAAATGATTAAGCTTAGTGAGGAAAGTATGTCAAAAGTTGAGATAAGATGACAGCTAGACGCTTTGGACCAAATAGTTAGCCAATTTGTGAATGCAAAGGAAAAGTTCTTGATGTAAATTAAAAGTGCTACTCCAGTGAACACATGAACAATGAGAAAGCAAACCAGCCCTATTGCTGATACGAAGAAGTGTTAGTGGTTTGGATAGAAGATCAAACTAGCCACAACACTCCCTTAAGATAAAACCTATTGCAGAGCAAGGCCCTAACTTTCTCCAATTCTGTGAAGGCTGAGAGAGGTGAAGAAGCTCCATAAGAAAAATCTGAAGCTAGCAGTTTTGTTCATGAGGTTTAAGGAAAGAGGCTATCTTCATAACATAATAAAAGGTGAAGCAGCAAGTGCTAATGGAGAAGCTTCGGCAAATTATCCACAAAGTCTAGCTAAGATAATTGTTGAAGGTGGCTACGTTAAACAACAGATTTTCAATGTAGGTGAAACAGCCTCTTATTACAAGGCGATCCCATCTAGGACTTTCATAGCCAGAGAGGAGAAGTCAATGCCTGGCTTCAAAGCTTCAAGGAACAGGCTGACTCTCTTTTTAGGGGTTGATGCAGCTGGTGACTTTTAAGTTGAAGTCAATGCCCATTTACCATTTGAAAATCCTAGGGACCTTAAGAATTATGCTAAATCTACTCTGCCTGTGCTCCATAAATGGAACAACAAAGGCTGGATGGCAGCACAAGTGTTTACAGGATAGTTTTTGGAGTCTTTTAAACTCACTCTTGAGACCTATTGCTCAGAAAAAAAATTCCTTCCAAAATATTACTGCTCAGAGCTTGGCTTGTGTCTGTCATCCCAGCTACTGGCAAGGCTGAGGTGGGAGGATGTCTTGAGGCCAGGAGTTTAAGACCAGCCTGGGCAACATAGCTAGATCCCCATCTCTACAAAAAATTTAAAAAAAAATTAGTGAGGTGTGGTGGAGCACACCTGTAGTCCCAGATATTTGAAAGGCTGAGGTACGAGGATCGCTTGAGTTCAGGAGTTCGATGCTGCAGTGAGCTATGATCACACTACTCCACTCTAGCCTGGGTGACAGAGGGAGAGTCCATCTCTTAAAAAAAAAAACAAAACCAAAACACATCAAAATATTACTGCTCATTGACTATGCACCTGGTCACCCAAGAGCTCTGATGGAAATGTACAGAGAGATTAATGTTGTTTTCATGCCTGTTAACACACATCCATTCTGCAGCCCATGGATTAAGGAATAATTTTGACTTTCAACTCTTATTCAAGAAATACATTTGGTAAGGCTATAGCTGCCATAGATTGTGATGGATCTGAGCAAAGTAAATTGGAAACCTTCTGGAAAGAATTCACCATTCTAGATGCCATTAAGAACATTTGTCATTCACAGGAGGAGGTCAAAATATCAATATTAACAGGTGTTTGGAAAAAGTTGATTCCAACCCTTGTGGCTGACTTTGAGGGGTTCAAAACTTCAGTGGAGGAAGTAACTGGAGATGTGGTAGAAATAGCAAGAGAACTAGAATTAGAAGTGAAGCCTGAAGATGTGATGAAATTGCTGTAATCTTATGATAAAACTTTAATGGATGAGCAGTTGCTTCTTATGGATGAGCAGAGAAAGTGGTTTCTTGAGGTGGAATATACTCCCAGTGAAGATGCTGTAAACATTGTTGAAAAGGCAAGAAAAAATTTAGAATATTACATGAGCTTAGTTGATAAAGCAGTGGCAGGATTTGAGAGGATTGACTTCAACTTCGAAAGAAGTTCTACTGTGGCTCAAATGCTGTCAAACACCACTGCATGCTACAGAGAAATCTTTTGTGAAAAGAACAGTCAATCAATGTGGCAAACTTCATTGTTGTCTTATTTTAAGAAATTGCCACAGCCATGTCAACATTCAGTAACCACCACCCTGATCAGTCAAGAGCCATCAACATTGAGGCAAGACCCTCCACTAGCCAAAAGACTATGACTTGCAGAACGCTCAGATGATTGTTAGCATTTTTAGCAATAAAATGTTTTTTTAATTAGGGTATATACATTGTTTTTCAGACATAATGCTACTGAACACTTAATAGACTACATTATATTGTAAACATAACTTTTATATACACTGGGAAACCAAAACATTTGTATGACTTGCTTTATTGCAATATTCGCTTTATTGCAGTGGTCTGGAACTAAACCCACAATATCTCCAAGGTATGCCTGTAGATTGCCTTCTCTAATATTTGCAGTGTTGTCCTCTAGGAAAAGAAAGGGTTGCCTAAATTTGGTAATGAGTGTAAAGTGCTTGCAGAGTGTATGACATATGATAAGTTTGTATTAGATGGTAAATCTTATTGTGAAAGTCTGTTCAGCAAGTATTCTGACTGAAAGTGGATACTAGTATATCATTATGAAACTCTACAAAATTATGGTATATTTCATTATATTACCTCATCAAGTTTTCTTTCCTACCATTTAAGTAAGTGACTGATTTAAGGCAGAAGCAAGTCATTGTAGTAATCTTTGTGTTTTAATTATGTAATTTTAAACACTTCCTGGGTTCTTTCACCACTAGGTAGCTGTATCCTCCATTTATCCATTCATCCATCCATCTGTCTGTTAGTCCATCAATTCATCATCCATCCATCTATCCATCTATCAAAAATTTAGCTCTATGTTGCAAGTACCTAATGTATTCTAAGTAAAGATATAATTGCTTATATCTGGATAATGCTCTGTCTTACCATTTATTTCAGAGTCAGGTAACACAAATAGTACCTCTTTTTACAAATTGGTGAAAATGATTACCCTGGGCACAAATGTCCCCCCGCACACACACCATTAGTGATACTATTCCTAGGTGAGTATGTAATGTTTTTAAAAGGTTACAATAATATTTCTGATTTCTTTTCCTCAGAAGGACAGGAAATAGAGGACAGAAATCTTGACCAAGCTACTGTTAGGTGACTTTCTGATGTCAGGAGACCATCATTGCACAACTGAGTTATGAGATAAAAAAAGAGAAATGCTGTTAAGTATTTCACAGCACTGTGATGGCTATTCAAAATGAAACAACCTTTCTCCCTCCACCCGTAAAAAACAACTAAAAACATTTGTGTGCAGTAAGGGCTTGCTCATTATTCATTATTGTCTATAATCTTATGAATATATATTAAGCCAATCTAAACGTGTTATAGCAATTGCAATATTTTAAGCATGCAAATATTCTTCTCACTTTGTGATTCATCTTACATTCCTGGGTAAAACCTGGAGCTAAATCATAGGCTTTTTATCCAGGGGAGGGGAGGGTACTCGTCCATCATCATCATTAAATCACAGGGGTTTTTAGGCAGTGTTTAACAGTGAGAAATGATCAAAAGTACCTCTAAGTAATGTTTAAAAGTCATCTTGAAGCTAAAGGAGGATGGCCAAAGCAATGAGTGAGTATACATCCATTTTGAAGCTACAGAAACAAAGGGAGGATCTATGTTAAATATAAAATTGTTAGTAGAATTCTCTCTCTCTGCTCACATAAAGAATATCACCAATAAATTGCAGCATAATGTAAAAGCACACCCATGCACACACAAAAAAAGAAACATGCTTGCATCTGTTCAAAGTCACTGGGTAGATCTTTTATGAGAAAAATTTGTATTTGCTTTTATACCAAAACATCTATAATCTGGAAAACCAGAAATTTGAGATGCTGTATTTCATTAGTTCAGAAATTAACCTTTACATCTATAATCTTGACAGAAGGGAGAATTTAGCTAATCCTAAATTAAGTTCCTTTGTTTTTATTTGTTACATAAAGCATAGATTATAATAAACACAGGGTGTTACATAACCACGCTTCAAAGGCTTCTATAAACTAAGCAATTCACAGCAACATCTCTGCCTTCAGCAATCACCCTCTAGTAAATCATCCAAGTGACCTTATTTGCTCATTAGAAACTCTGTGTACAGGTTGCAAATGTCAGAGCCTGAATTTATATTTTAAAAAATACATCTTGCAGTAGTTTAATGAAAATATTTCAATAAGCTTGGGTCAAATTCAACTATTTACTCATCTGTTCCCTTGGCTTTAAATATTTTTGGCTTGAATTCATATATTCTTCACAAGCCATACTTCATGATCACTCTGAACATCTCAATATTGTAACAGTTTGAAATGCCATTTGGAAAGGGGGCTGCTATTACACTATCATTTCTACCCCTACCACAACATCATGCTGAAAAATAATTTTTAAAACATTTGATACTTGTGTTGTTTATGCTGTCAGAATGATATTAGTCTGTATATTCCAAAACATATACCTTATAAATAAGCTGTGAGGTTTAAAAATTTATATCTAATATCATATAGTAAACTGAAATTGGTGCGATGCATCAAAGAAGTTTAACTTTGAACACAGAACTGTGACACATTTATATTCTACTCTAGAATACAGAAAAATCACAATAATTGATCTGAATGTATAGGTCAATTATTAAAATTTTTTTTTTCTTCTTGTGCAAGATGGTAACAGAGATCAGTAGAAGAATTTCTGGGGAGGAATTTGGAGGGGGGAGTGCTGGTGGGGCAGAGAGAGAGGTTAACTGACCAGAAAGAAGTTTGCCTGTGCCATGAGTTTGTGTGTAATTTTCCAATGTTACCTATTTTCTCATGACTATATCAAAATTATTTTGAACATTACACAAAGAAATCATCATCAATAATCCCCAACCACATGTACATACCCAGGAATAGACAGAAAGAGGCACCATGGTACAGTAGAAAGAATGTAGGCTTTGTAATATACTGCCTGACCTTTACCAGCCATAGGCTGGAGGGAAGGCCTCAGCCTCCACAACTACCTTATAGTGAGGACCAGAATTTAGGCATACCTCATTTTACTGTGCTTAATTGTGCTTCACAGATACTGCGCTTTTTACAAATTGAAGGTTTGTGGCAACCCTGTGTCGAGCAACTCTATTGGTGCCATTTGTCCAATAGCATGTGCTCACTTTGTGTCGCCATGCCACGTTTTGATAATTCTTGCAATATTTCAAACTTTTTCATTATTATTATATTGTATTAAACTAAGTATTTAATAAAAATGGCTAGCAAACAGAAGGCCTGCAGAAGTGGTGCCCTAATACCCATATTCTGGCCCACACCACTTAAAATATGGCATCATCATTTGTATTATTCAAAATGGTTTAGAAAGAGCAGTTTGTCCTTAGGGGCTTAGTAGTTTTCATTTTGACTCAATGCTGATTTGATAATATTCTAGGTGAAGAAATGCCACTAAAAAATACAATAATGATTCTGATAATAAAAAAGGAATAATGTTTCTTTCTTTATAGCTAAACAATGTGAAAACATAAGCAAATAGAACATATCAGGAGAATTTCTTTTATCTTCCTAAGCATGAAATGCGAAACCTGCCTATTTACCAAGTGCATTTAGGTGTCAGCTCAGCATTATTTGCATTGCTATCTACTCTATTAAAGAATGCTGGTGATTATTACACTGAAGATTAGCAGGTATAAAGGCAAATGTGAAACAGTATATAGGCAAAGGGTTTCTGTTGTTGTTTTATTTTTACTTTTTCTTTGAAAATAGCCACTGATTGCTTTGCAGAAAAAATACTATGTCCTTTAGGAGTCACCATGAAGACCATGTTCAAAACCTTACTGATACAAATCAGACTCACCTTTCAGTTTTCCATATGTATCATCTTATTTTGAAGAGATAGTTAAAAGTATCCTTAAAGTATTTCTTTCTGCCTTGCCTGGCATTGCCCCCCAAATAGCTCCCCTTCCAACAGTTTCTTGAAAAGATAGTCCCCTTCTATTCTCCACAGATCTGAGTGAAAGTTGATGTCTTGCCATTTGATACACAGGTTCAAAAAAATGGAACTGCTCAAGAATTCAGATATGTTACCTACAGCAGTTTTATGTTTCATAGTGACAGAGGAAATTCACGTGACTTCTTTAGAGACTTTAAATTTGTTCTGCCACCAAATCCTGCTTGCCAGAGAATTAAAAATTTGTTGAATTTCTTTACTTGATTAACACATCCAATCTTGTCACTGTGGATTCTTCACAGTGAAAATCTGTATTCAATCCCCTTGCTCAGTGGTTGGAAATACCAACTGGGACAGAATACTTTGCTAAAGTCAGTAAATATAGCATCAAAATCTTATTTTTAAAACTCTGTATATCTGAAACCATTCTATAATGCTGAGCTACAATGTAGTTTAAAGGTAAAATAATAAAGTCAGAAAGATGAAAGGCCAAAAAGAAATGAGACTTGTAAAATGCTAAGTATAATAAAAATGACTCATAAACTAAGCTTCGAACAACAGGAAGTTGAAAGAAGAGTTCTATATGCTGCTTATAGAAGATGGTACAATCATAACATTAATAACAGAGAACTGTTCTGTAATATTCTTTTATCTTCTCTATTAATAAGTTAGAAGGCAAAACTTAATACAGTACCTTTTCATGTTCAATGCTAAATTTGGGATTTTAGGTGAAAATTGCCAACTGACTAAAGAATAAGGGAAATATGACATATTACCGGGATACATAAAGAAAAACTCAATTTTATTTGAATGCAAAGACAACGTGAGCAAAAATGTGATGGCTGCCAGGAAAGTTAATGTAACTTTAACTATATTAAGAAGATAATAGCCTCAAGATAAAGGAAAGTAATAGGTCACTCTATGTCATACTTGCAAGACCACAACTGGAATACTCTGCTGTTAGTGTAGGAGGAATGTGAACAATGCTGGGTGCATTTTGATAATGGAGACGTAATGGTAAGAGGTCTGGAAAGTGTCATGAGAATCTATTTTAAAAACCCAAGATTGAAACAGGAAGAAATAGAAGTCCTGAAAAGACCAATAAGTAGTGAGATTGAATCAGTAATAAAAAATCTGCCAACAAAAAAAATGCTCAAGACCAGATGGATTCACTGCTGAATTCTCCCAAATGTATAAAGAAGAACTGGTACCAATTCTCCTGAAACTTTTCCAAAAAATTGAGGGAGAGGGAATTTTCCCTAACTTACTCTATGAAGCCAGTACTACCTAGATACCAGACAAAGATATCAGACAAGGACACAACAACAACAACAAAAATAAAACTACAGACCAATGTTTCTGATGAACACAGATGCAAAAATCCTCAAGAAAATATTAGCAAACTGAATGCAACAGCACATCAAAAAGATCAATGGGTTTTATTCCAGGGATGTAAGGATGGTTCAGTATACACAAATCAATAAATGTGATTCATCACATAAACAGAGTTAAGGACAAAAACCATATGATTATCTCAGTAGATACATAAAAAGCATTTGATAAAATCCAGTGCCGTTTCATGATAAGAAACCCTCAACAAGCTAGGCATAAAAGGAATATACCTCAAAATAATAAAGGCCATATATGATAAAATCACAGCCAACACTATACTGAATGGGCAAAAGTTGAAAGCATTCCCCCCTAAGAACTGAAACAAGACAAGGATGCCCACTTTCCCCTCTCCTATTCAACACAGTACTGGAAGTCCCAGCAAAAACAATCAGGTAAGAGAAAGAACAAAAGGCATCCAAATTGGAAAAGACTAAGTCAAATTATCTCCATTTGCTGATGAGATGATTTTATATCTACAAAACCCTAAAGACTCTACCAAAAAACTCCTAGATTTGATAAATGAATTCAGTAAGGTTTCAGGAAATAAAATCAAGGTGCAAAAATCAGTAGCATTTCTATATACCAATAATGATTAAGAACCAAATCAAGAAGGCAATCTCATTTATGATCAGTAAATAAATAAATAAATAATTTTTTTTTAAAAAATGAAACAACCCCCCCCAACCGTGGAATATATTTAACCAAGGAGGTTAAAGATCTCTACAATGAATACTATAAAACGCTGATGAAAGAAATCATACAGGACACAAACAGATGGAAAAAATATCTCATGTTCAGTGATTGGAAGAACTAATATTGTTAAAATGCCATACTGTCCAGAGCAATCTATAGATTCAATGTAATCTCTATCAAAATACCAATGTCATTTTTTACAGAATTAGAAAAAACAATTCTAAAATTCATATGGAACCAAAAAATAGCCCAAATAGCCAAAGTAATTCTAAGTTCAAAAAAAAACAAAGCCAGAGGCATCACATTACCTGACTTCAAATTATACTTCAAGGCTACAGTAACCAAAATAGCACGGTACTAGTATAAAAATAGACACACAGATCAATGGAAAGAATAGAGAATTCACAAATAAAGCCACATATTTACAGCCAACTGATCTTTGACTAAGGTGACAAAAACATTACGCTAGGGAAAGGACACTTTTTCAATAAATGGTGCTGGGAAAATTGTATTGCCATATGCAGAAGAATGAAACTGGACCCCCGTCTCTCACCACATACAAAAATCAGCTCAAGATCTATTACAGACTTAAATGTAAGACCTGAAACTATTAAAATACTAGAAGAAACCCTAGGGAAAACTCTTCTGGGCATTGATCTAGGCAAAGAATTCACGACTTAGACCTCAAAAGCAAAAGCAACAAAAACAAAAAGTTTCCGCATCGCAAAAGAGATAATCAACCAAATGAACAGATAACCTGCAGAATGGGAGAAAATATTTGCAAATTACACATCCCACAGGGAACTAATATTCACAATTTACAAGGAACTCAAACAACTCAACAACAACAACAAAAACAAATAGCCCCATTAAAAAGTGGGCAAAGGGCATGAATAGACATTTTTCAAAGGAAGACATAAAAATGGTCAACAAGCATATGAAATAATGCTCCACATCACTAATCATCAGAGAAATGCAAATTAAAACCACAATGAGACATCATCTTATACCAGTCAGAATAGGTATTATTTAAAAAAAAAAATAGATGCTGGCAAGGATGTTGGTGGGAATGTAAATATCAAAAAGGTACCTGCACTTGTATATGTACCATAGCACTATTCACAATAGCAAAGATATAGAATCAATCTAAGTTTCCATGAATGGATGGATGATTGAATAAAGAAGATGTAGTGTACACACACACACACACACACATGCACACACGCACACACAATGGAATACTATTCAGCCGCAAAAAAGAATGTCTTTTGCAGTAACATGGATGGACCTGGAGGCCATTATCATAAGTGAAACAACTCTGAAACAGAAAGTGAAACACCACACGCTTTCACTTATAAGTGGAACCTAAATAATGTGTACACATGGACATAGAATGTGGAATGATAGACATTGGAGATTCAGAAGGGTTGGAGGGTAGGAGGCAGTTGAAGGATGAGAAATTACTTAATGGGTTCAATGTACATTATTCAGGTGATGGATAGTCCAGACTTCACCACTACACAATATATTCATGTCACAAAATTACACTTGTACTCATTAAATTTATACAAAAAACAAGCAAACAAACAAACAAACTAGAGTTATTTGGTCTGGAAGTGGGAAGACTAGGAGAGGTGGTACTATAAGGAACATGAGAAATACCTTTCTGATTTGAATAGCAGACAAGTAGAACAGGTGTTAGCCCCAAAGTATAGAACTAATGCATTAACATTTGAGACTTTATTTTTAATAATCAAAAAACTGTAATGTTTACCTTGTGAAATAGTGAGATTCTTGGCACTGAAAAGTATTTTAATAACAGCTGATTATATGTAAAGGAATTTCTAGATAGGACTTCTGCACTGAACTAGGAGGGTGGAGTCATAGGATCTCTCAAAATTCAGAAGATTTTATGATTTCAATCTCAGAGTTAGGGCTGGCATTATTAACATATAGGTAGTTAGAAAGTATGGTAGAAGGTACGTTGGAAATTCTCTCCTCATCACTTCCTATCAAAAAAAAAATCTGCATTGTAATAAAATTCTTCAATTACATATCTGGGCCATTGGGTCTTGAGTACTTTTTCAGTATTAAAAGAGACTTATTAAAATGCAAAGGTCCTCAGAGGAAGCAATAACATATGTAAATTAGTTACTCTTACCACTTATTGACAGACAAGAATGAGATAGATAGTAAGAAAAATTAAGGCCCAAGTGGGCATAAATTTGTAGAAGACAAAATGTAGGAAACGGGCCAACATTTCTTTAAGGTTCCTCTGGAGACCTTCAATTATCACTTCTATAAAGACATGGCCCAATTTTCCAAAGTGTCTGTATCATTTCAACCTATAATTAGTATACCTTCTAAAAGAGGTCACTAATTTAAAACATTCAGTATTTATTTACTAAAACAGAAAATTTCTTTGTAGCAGGTAACTATAGACATTTAAACAGATCACTAAATTTCAGAAGACTCGATTTGTGTCAAGGTTTATCAAAACCAAACCAGCTTTCCTATTCAGTGTAATTCTGTATCCGTAAATATATACTAACTTGTGGGTGGATTCTATTTAAAAGATTCTAAGTTATTATATATGTTTTCATTCCATAATATTTGTTCATCAATGTTAATAGATTTTGGGTAGGTCACTGTAGCTTGAGCCAAGACTTTTCTCCTATACGTCATCATTGAAAATTCCATGTATTTCTACTGGTCAACAATCCTAAATGAAATTCATATTTTCTATTCCCCCAACTGGTTACTTCTCCTTGCTTTGCTATCCTCGGGAATAATACTACTAGTATTCTTACTATTGTTCAAAGTGAAACTTTACATTTTCCTTTCTATACTCCATGTCCAAACAGATGCTAAACTCTTTCACTATGAGAAAGAACCATCTCTCATAGCTTTTTCTATTCTATTCCCATTACTTAAGTTCATGTTCTAATTATCTTCTAGGTGTACTGCAATCTCTCATAATTAATATCTGTACTTCCAATCTCTCTCCTCGTGAAAGCTCTCTTACACGCTGGTGTATGGGAACTTTTACTAAAGCATACATTCTTATCAAGTAGCTCCCTAGTCAAAAATCTTCAGCAACTCACTATTAACCATAGAAAAAAGCTTAAACTAATTAATATGGCATTAAAATCTTCTATGTGATCTCTCTCTATGTTTTCAGCTTTATCTTAGTACTTCTTTTTATAGTCATCATTCTCCAATTAATCCTTTGTACTGTCCATAATCTAAGCATATTCTATGCTTTCCGACAGCTGCACTGGCTTTCCTCAATCATTTTCTACCATGATTTTATCCATTTCTCAAGGTCTAGTCGTAAAGGTCTTTTCCTTCATATCTTTCTCCCTCCCCGCTGCTCCCATTTATTTTTTTCTTTTCCTTTTCCTCTGTCCTCCCATGGAACATCCTTGGCCCTTTTCCCTTTATTGCATTATGCCCTACCTCATGGTTTGGCTTCACACATCTCTTCTCCCTCACTTAGGGTCAAAGACAGTACTGCAAAGATACCAACAAAGACTGCAGTAGATACCAAGCATTCTGGATATGCATTTTGGTTTGATTATATTACATTATCAAGAATAGAAGGGTTTAGTCTATCGACATTACTTTAGCAATCTGGAGATGAGAAAAGTCATGTGAAAATTGCTAAACATCTACTATCGGTTTGCATTGTTTCACGGAGACGGTGAGAACATTTGCTTCCCAGAACAGTACATTACTTCTTTAGTGTAGGTAACACTATCACATTGATTTCTGTGTATATACAAAGATATAGATGACACAGACTATTTTCTGTCTCAACTGGGGCACATTTGGGCTATCATTCATAGCTACAGCCTCTTCTCCTAAATGCTCCGATACCATGTGGGACAGCAATTGGCTGGGCAGGGAAAAGGTAGGGAACCATCTCTCACCACCCTCAATGTCACTGAGCAGCACAGGGTGGTGGCACATCCTGCAGGCTACTCACTGGACAGCACTAGCCTTTTCCTTCTTACTGGCAGGAGTAACATTACGTCTGGGTGTTCTCTTCACCAGGGAGTACACTTCCTGTGACTCGGGTAATTCCTGATTAAGCCATTCATGGTAATACCATACTTCTTCCTAAAAATGTTTTTGAGGATGTGAGACCCAATTCTGGTCAATGGAATATGAAAAGAAATTTGCTAGAGAAATGAATTCTTTCTTGAAAAGAGATACAAAAAGTAAAATGTGTTTGTACTTTGTTGTTTCTGAAGGTGGGTGACACTTGGAACCATAGCTCTTGTCTTCCAACTATAATAGGTGATACCTTTTTGATACACTGGAAGTTGGAAGGCAGAAAGAATGAACCAGGGAACTTAATATTGTTGAAGTGCTGGGGTAACTCTACATCAGGACATTTATTATGTGACAAATACATTTTCTTTATTGTTTGAGTCAGTTGAACAGGGGGTTTTTCTTATTGTACCTGGAGACAGCCTGACGCATAGGACTTCATGTTAACATAGGCATTTTGCTCAGGTGGCAGATGTTAATTATTGTTAGGGCTTCAGAGAAGCATGTTATTTCTATTGCCTACTTGAAAAATTGTGCTGGTTTGTCGCTAGGTCCTGAATCTGTCATTTTTTTTTTTTCCATAAGTAATGAGGGTAGTGACTATATCTACCAGGAAAATTCTTCTCTTTACAGTATCTAGCATAGAGTTGGCACATAGGTGTTCAATAAATAGGTGCTCAGTAAATATTTGTGAAGCAAATGAAAGCATGAGTAAATGCATACATAGAAAACGTCAAAAGTATCCTCCCTGCTATTTGCATTGCTCACACCTCCCTGCATCCTCCTTACCAGTTCAGCCTACAAAGGTGAGCTATGTCCTGAATTTTAGGAGAAGGAGCAGACAAAAGGGAAGGAAGCCGTCTTTACAGCTACTGTCTGTTCTTTCCCACGAGAAGGGGAAAGGAGACAACTCTCAGAGACAACTTACAACATATTTTCATAGAGGAAAACTACAATCGTCTCCTGTATTGCTTATTGGAACAAAATATTATTTAAAATGTGTTCAGAATCATACTTTTTAGAGCCAAAACGAAGGTTAGGAATAATCATTATAACTGAGCTGAGCAAAGATTTAACAATCAACCATTTCAAATTCCTCACTTTTCAGATGACATGACTAAAAGCTACTGTCACCAAGATCAGCAATAGTCTTTTCTATAATTCTGTGATATAATAAAAAATTGAACGCAGATAGGCATATTCACTGGCAACAAAAAGGATATTTCCCTGGTAATGCCGCTCCAACTCGGTAATCAGTGTAGCTCTTGCTTGGATGGAAGTTGAAAATAAAAACAAGACCCGCTCTCTCAAAAGTGATGACCTTATTCCCTTCATGCTTTTCACTCACGTAGGCCTGTAAGAAGTAAGACATATGTTACATTTAAATAATACCATTTAAATAGTGTACCAGAAGTACACTATTTACAAAAAAGTTGTTCTTGTCTTTCTTAATAGTCTTGTTAGTTATTCAGCCCAAAATGAAAATTCCAGACCATTATATTTTTTGAACATGTTACAATTTTGCCATATCAAACACTAAGCCAACAGCAGCCTCAAAAATTACTTAGGATATAACAATCTCACCAGCTACTTGCCAACCTCAAACAAAGCACAAATAGAGGAATAGTGTCGTGGCTTAGGTTTTAAGCAAAAACATGATACTCATATTATATATAAAGTATTTGTATGTACATATTAGGTCTATTTATAAGTCAATTTTCTTTAAGACTTGTGTTCTAGTCCCCAGATTAATGAGGTAAGATACATAAAATTACTTTATAAAATTTAATATAACATTATAATATCTAGTTTCAGAAACTGCAATTATCTTAAAAATTTTACATTTTTACACAAATTTGTCAGATTCAATAGCAACCTAAAGTCCATTGCAGTATGTTGAGTTTTTTTCTTTTTAATAAAAAGAGAAAGTCTGCAAAGAAATTACATCCGCAAACTCTCTTATTTTATTCATCATGTATTTACAGTTGGCTGTGAGAAGCCTTTGCTTTTTCAATACTACCCTCACCAGCCCCAGCTTTGAGAGAACTTATTGCCATGCACATCAGCAGCACCACTCTCAGTAATTTAGAAATGTGAACTAAAGCTCTAGAGTAAACAGCATGCCTTTTGGTATTCAACATTGTTCCTATTGAAAAGGAGTGTCATTTTGCTCTCTCTTCTGGAAATAGCATTACTAATAAACATGATTAGGGCATTCGTGCCATGTAGCCAATCTTACTGAATATATAAGTACCTTTGTTCAGCCATTAAAAAAAAAAAGAATCATAGACACCAAAGTAAAAACACATCAACAGTAATTTCAAATATTCCCTGTATAAAGTAAATGGATTATAACAAACACATACTATATGCTAATTTTTGCAAGGAAAAAAAGCCTCTATAAAATTCACACTTGTTAATTACGTTTTCTAAAACTTATTGAAAACTGCGACTTTAATTCCAGAGGACAGACAGGCTCATGAAAAATACAAAACAGCATGCAGGTATACCGACATCTAGTGAAATGACAGGTTAGAGACCAGCACGGAGAAAAAAAAAGAATAAAGAAATCCACATTTTGTGAAAGTAGTTTCTTTATGACAGCACAATCATTTACATAAAAAACCAGTTAAAACAATTAAGATGTTTCCACAGTAATTTTCAAAATGGGTTCCATGCAGAGCTTTTTGTCATTTAGTTTAGCCAATAAAAATAAAAATTACTAAATTTAAACAACAACAACAAACTGACCAGGAAAGTAAGCAGGGCATTATGTTTAAGATTTCATTATCTATTGAAGAGACTTCAATGACATGTTTTGACAACCTGAAGTGTTACAGGGCACTACACACTGAATAATAAAGTGCTTTTAAAAAGATCTTCATATAGATTTAAATCTATTGCCATTCTAAGCATGTACAGCATTGGTGACTAAAACATAACATTTAGAGTGAAGAGCTTACCTGTGCAGCTGAAAGCCAACCACATCTTTCTTCCAATCTATTCATATCCCTGTCAAAGTTATTTAGGAACTTATAGCGAAGAAGGTCATCATCAGTTAAATGAAACTGCCTTCTGGCATAATGGTAACTCTCATTATTTCCTTTTCTTGGGAAGTCTAACCACTCAGGATGCCCAAATTCATTACCTGCATTAAAAGACAAATATAAATATCACCTAATAATATTAGCATTTCTTACTAAGATAACAATAATTACATGCTCTTAAAGTCTTCAAAATCAGTTTAGGCTTTGATTTACAATAGCTGTGCCCTGTGAATGATCTACAGGCCATATTCAGAAACAGCACGTAGCACATGCAGAAAGTTCCCCATTTGGCCTCAGAAAACCAGGGTTCGGCTTTACTTTGGCCACTCATTACTTGCTGCACATCTCGGTTTCCTCACGCACAAACTGAGGACAATTATTTCTGTCATGCTTATTTCATCTCTAAAATAATCTCTGAGATCTTTGTGTAATTTCTGACATCTCTATTTCTGTAATCTCTGAAATCTGTACAGTGCTTTATAATTTCCAAAGGCTTTGTATGTATGTTATTTATTGAATCTTGAAGGAACTGTCTATTATATTCATTTCACAGATGAGAAATCTAAAGCTCTGGGTGGTTAAGGTATCTTCCCAATCTCACATAGAGAATAAGTGAAAAAGCACCTATTAAAATTTAGTTATTTTGATTAAAATCCAAAGTTTTTTGTACCACATCACATTCGGTAAGTATGGTGTAAACTTTAGGTCCTACAGAAAGCCAAGTCATTACTTTTATTATCAATTTTCCTATTCCTTTTTAAGATCTACTTGTTACCATTAGATGTGTATCTATAATTTCAAGTGTGCCTGTATGCTTATGCTTGTGTGTGTATGTATGTGTATGTGTATGTGTGGCTAGGACACGTGAGAATCCATTTAGATATTATTTCCCATTATAATGATGAGAACCAGAAACCCAAAAAACTTAAAAAATAAAATAGAACAATAACAAATACACAGTTTTGATTCTGAGGATCGAATTTAGCTATTAGTCATTTAATAGATTGGCTCTTATTGTTTTCCCCAAGTTGGATTTCTACTTTAAGGCTTCTTTTGTTTTCCCTAAAAATTAAATATTACTTCCTAAAATTTACTTTCATTGACTGCAATTAATTGATGCTGCAATTTTCTAAGCCGCGAGTTTCTCCAATGAGTTAGAAAGTACCATAGCCAATACAAGTGTGCTCTACTTTAAAGAAACTAATATATTAATATTCTAATAAATAAAAACTAATAAACTAGGATGCAATTCAAAATGTTTTACTGTAGATTTGCCTTAAAAGTAAACTCTGCGAAGAAACCCTGCAAGTTACATTTAACTTTTCAGGACCACAGTCATCAAAATAAAAAATAACATCCAAATAAATAAGTCTATAGCAGTTTCATAGAAATTAAAGTGTCTGTAAACATTTTGCTAAATTCTAATTTTGGTGTAAATCATAATATTTCTTATGGTGTTGCCCACAGTATGACAGAGGAGAGAATCAGATAACCAGATTTCTGACTCTGTATTTATTTTAGGAAGCTTTAAATTGACACAAGGAACTTCCCTCTGCTACACTTAAGAGTCCTACCTTGGTCTGGAGTCTGACTCACATCACCCCAAGGTGTATCATGGCATAGATTGCTCCATCAACCATGCAGCTGACAAAATGATGAACCTCCAGAACTGCAGCCAGAGCACATTCTTTATGGACAATGAAGGAACTGCCAGTTTGGGGACAAGTATAAATCCACGTACCAATCCAATCACTGGTGGGATTTTAACTGGTGGAAAACTTAGGAGAGACTAGAAATGCCATAAGGTAGCTAAAGTTTATCAGCCTACAAACTGGATCCAGGCTTTCTATAGGCAAAATACTTTTATTTCGGTATGGCCATGTTTCTCTGGGTTGATTCCAGTGTTGATAAGAAATTATTTTAGCCCTCTTCCAAGGGAGACTGTTACAACATTATCATCACGATCACAGTAGATGCAGCAACAAATGCTTAATATCTGCTTACTACATACCAAGCACTATTGTAAGCATTGCACATGAATTAACTCTTTCCATCTTCAACAACCCTAAGAGGTAGGTACTATTACTGTCCCAATTTTATATATAAGGAAAACTGAAGCACAGAGAGGTCACACATTGATTAAGTAATTGTGCCTATAAACCCAGACAGTCTGGTTTCAGCACCCTGACTCTTAATTACTACTACACCATATTGTTCAGAAGTAAATGCTGTGGAAATACAGAGCCAAGGATGACCAACCCCTCAGATGTGGACAGAAATTGCAAGCTAATGGAATGACATGCACAAATAGATTGGAGTGAGGTGAGATATAGTGAGGAGTTCAGTTTAGCCACAAAATGGAGTTTGTGGTGAGCAGAAGAGGCAGGACAAATAGGATGAGATTAGGTTAGGATGGGCCTCATAAACTAGGGACTTTATATTGTAGACACTAGGCAACCAAAGGTCATTTTTAAGATGGAGAATGAGAAGTTCAAATGTGTTTATTACTGAAATATCTGTGGCAGAATGTGGAAAAAGAGACTGGATATTGGGGAAAGCTGAACGATAAGAAAACAAGTATGGAATCCAAGGTACAATATAAGATGAGGTGCCACGGGAATAGAGAAAAGAATGATCGATTCAAATGGCATTTCTGAGATGGAAATAAGATTTGATGACTGAGTGACTGAATGGAGAGCGTGAGGAAAAGGGAAGTCTGAGTGCTATTTTGAAGTTTCAAGTTCAGGAGACTGAATAGCGACAGCGTTAATTGCACTAGGGGAAAATGGTGACAGAGAAAGTTTGGGGTGAGAAGACAATGAGTTCAATTTTACGCCTGCTAAATTTAGGACCTGAAGGATACACAGGCAACCATGGATTTAGAGAGAGAGTGATAAAAATAGGGTACCGAAATTCAGCAGAGAGTTGTGGTGGGTGGCACGAGTTATTCGTAAGGCCTCAATAAGCAAAGATAATGACAGTCACTAGGAGAAAAAGGGCCACAGGCAGCACCCCAAGGAACTGCCAGCAGAAAGAAGACCTATTAGGGAAGACTGAGGAGCAATGGTTAACATAGTAAGAGAGACATTAGAAGAAAATAAGGCTAAGAAGAGTTTCAAAGAGGCTGGTCAGTAGTATCAAATGCTAAAAAAAAAAAAAAAACCAAAAACAAAACAACAGCAACAAAAAAACACACATACAAATAAAGAAGAACTTGCTATATTATCACAACTTTGATGTAGCAGTGATAACAGCATATTTCCAAAAGCCAAGTATCAGTGTGCTTTGAACCATCTACCATTTGAGATCTTAAAAGACAGAAATGAATATGAAAATAATTTTGCTACAAGACACCCAGACTGATAGGGTAAATCAGGTGATTATATTAGGAATCTTTGCTCTTACTGAAGCTTCATTATTCCACATGTTCACCCTGTAAAGCCTCTGAACAAGCTCTCAAGGATTATTTATAGTATAGCTGAGAGTTGATTATATTCTACTTAAAATCAACATTTTAGATATCTTCTAAAAGTAGAGTTCTGTTCTGGCCAGAACACTCCTGGCATTTGATGACCTCCCCATCTCCTAGTTTCTTCCCAGCTTTTTTGAAAATGTCACCCCAAGTCACAGCTCTTATTGCTTGCCACCTTTTCCAACTACCTCAGGTAGATTAATGAGGTGAAAACAATAAATTCACATTCACTGCACAGTTTAGCTTGCACTTGGTATCCTGTCTAGGTAGTATAGTTTTCATCAGTACAGAAGTGAATGGTGAGTTTGACTAAAACTATCAAAGGGTGGTATTAACCCATCCCATAATCCAATTAGAAGTAAACACTCCCCAGAAACACACACACACACACACACACACACACACACACACACAAAATACAACCTCAGAGGGTTCATGGACTCCATAAAAAAAATCCAATATGAAATTACATTATCATTTATTTCAAACATTCTAGTGTGAAGATTTTCATGTTTGTAATCTATAGCATAAATAAGTGGATGAACTAAAAGTTTGTTTCCCCCTAAAATTCATATGTTGAAATTCAAACCCCAATATGATGCTATTAGGTGGTGAGGCCCTTGGGGGTGATTAGATCATGAGGGTGGAGCCCTCATGAACAGGATTAGTGTTCTTATAAAAGAAACCCCAGAGAGTTCCCATGTTCCTTCTGCCATGGAGGACACAGAGAGAAGACAGCCATTTATGAACCAGGAAGTGGGTCCTCACCAGACATTGAATCTATCAGTGCTAGATCTAGGACTTCTCAGCTTCCAGACTACAAGGAATAATTTTTGTTGTTTAAGCCACCCAGTCTATGGTGGTTTGTTATAGCAGCCTGAACAGATAAAACAATAAGGATTGAAGAGTAGCATAATTACAATAAAATGAGGTAATGCATGCAATTATTTAGAAGCATACAAGACAAACAGTATGTGCTCAATAAATATTGGTCTCTATTATTATACTGTTTTATTTTTCTTTAATTTATTATTTTTATTATACTAGTGATATACTCAAAGACATATTATTTTTAAAAATCACAATTAAATATACACCCACACACATATAATCTGAAATCTTACCAAATAATCATTGCTTCCATTTTGGCAAATATTTTATTTATTTATATCTATATCTATGGCTATATATTTACATCTATATCTCTATTGATACTTATATCCTTATCTATCTATTACTTACCTCCCTACTTACAACTTGTTTTGGAACAAAGATGGACTCATACAAAATACTCATACTATTTTGAATTTTAACATAAGCATTTTCCATGTCAATAAGTATACAGCTCCATGATGTATTCCATTATATGCATATAAAGCAATTTTATTTAACCAATCACCTCAAGTTAGTCATTTTGGTGTTTTCTAGTATATTTCAGTATTACAAAAAATAACCAGTCCTATAAATGTATCTTTGTACACTTATTTGATATTTCCTTAACATAAACTAAGTAAAATATCTGCTCAAAAGGTAAACAGCAGATATGATTCTATGATCAAACATTTTTGAAGTTTTGAATATTACTAATTAGTTGAAGACATAGGCACAAGTTAGCAAATTGCTCCTGGAAATAATGTTCAATAAACACAAATTATATTCCTTAATTTACATGTTTAGGATTCTAGTTTTAAATTATTTTTCATCATTTAATTTAAAAATTCATTTTAGTGCCCTCCAAAATATATCAATTTAAAATATTCATTTATCTTTTCAATATCATATCTGAAACATTAGCAACCATTAAAATTCATTACAGTAGGTCAACTTAAGTACTTGGAAAATATACGAAAAAGATGAAAGCATGGAAAATACTTGGTATCATAATCCAATTTAGAATTTTGTATATACTTTAACTTTTACTTCATTTATCTTTTCCAAGTTTAAATTCACTACCTTAAAAAGCATCCCAATAAGCATACTCATATAATATATAATATGAAATTAAATTTCTAAGTTAGAAAATAGAGCTTTTTAAAAAAATTTCTTCCACACATAGTAAAGACCCTATTATATTAGAGAAACATTTATTAATCTCTATTAGACTCATTTATATTTTCTGAAAATCTTCCCCTAGAGGGGTCTCTTTTTTAAACTGAAACAAATAGAAAGTTGCATATAACAAAAAAAAAAAGATAGAAAAATTATATCAATGATTATAGACAAAACATTCTACAGGGTGGCTTTTGAATGTTATCTATATTGTAAATGAGCTGACAAGGGGTAAATTAAGTTTAATGTAGACAAATGCAACATTAAATTTCATATTTGGTTCAAAACCATAAACACAAGCATAAAATAAATGGAAGCAAATCACAGAAAGACTTTGAAAGTGACCTTGGAATAATAGTGAACCATTCTCAGGCTGAACAGAGAAAACTGGAAAATGCCTGTTAGTATCTTACACTAGCTCACAGCTCACAAACCTAATGAAGAAAAATTCTATCATTAAAACAAGTTAAGAATGTTCTTCTCAGCTATGGTCTACAAATTACTTAGGAAATGTGGCAGCACTTGAGACAGTACAGCGAAATATGGCCACCCAAATGAGCTTATAACTACGTGCTGCTGTATATAAAGATGGATCAGAAATCTAAATTTATTCAGGTGGTGCCAAAGGTAATTTATTTGTTTTAGTACAGATAACTTGATAGAATGGAAACGTGATCTGAATCAGCATTTGAATTTAACCAAATTAATATATATTTTTACATATATTTTTCTAAATTATATATAAATGTTAGGTATACATGTGTACATAATATATTTATATGTTCCTCAATGAATGCAACAGTTGTTCATAACCTGGGGTTCATGCTTTCCTTGTGACTCCCTGATATTTTATGCAACATGTCATATGTTCATATGTACATTTTTCTGAGGAGAAAAATGTTTTCTTCAGATTCCCTAGGCTTCTGAGGCTTAAACATATTTGTGAAAGAATCACTCACTGTATTAGAATGTTAGGAACTAGAAGAATGGGTCACAAGTAAGGGCTTTGAAGCAATATAAAAAAGGAAAAAAAGTAGAAACAAATTGAGGGAAGTGTTTTTAAAACCTTTGGCTGGTTTATTCAACAGATAAGAGGCTTAGAAAAGTCACATTTAAACTAACTCTAGTGCCCAGAGGCAATGACTGTGACATTTGAGAACAATATTTCTGAGTCCAAAATATGCATTACAACTAACCTGGCACTAACCATCAAAGCATGATCTTCTTGCTCATTAAATTATGATTATGATCAGTAATGTAATACATAGAATGTTACTTAACTCAAAATGAAGGGAGGATAGTAATTTTTTGAGCTGTCACTTGGGACATTTTGTAAGAGAATTCACAGTTTTGCCATGATTCATTGAATTCAATATAATAACATAACTGGGTACTTCCAGAAATGATAAGGCTGGAAGCTTTGGCTAAGGAACTTTAAAACAAAATCAGGGAAGCAGGTGACTAACACTGCTATAGTTAATGATTCTAGAAAATTCTAGCAAGTCCCTTCTCTCTTTCCATCTCCTCTTTACACAACCCCATTCATGTCTAGTTAATTGCAAAAACCTCTAAGCGCAGAATTTCTACTGGGACTTCTTTTGCAGTAATTAATTTTTGTTGTTTGATGTAAAGGTCCAAACTATAAATTGACAAGAAGCCAGCTGGTACAGTGATGAAATTCAAGACAATATACCTAATGAAAAAGCTCCAGCTCTGTTAGCTGAACATTTTGATTAGCGGGTTTGTGTGTTTTGTTTCTCTAAACTGTAATGCATACTAATTTTACCTAGGAATTAATTAAAGTCTATCACAGCCTCCATGCTGTGGATGTTATATATAATTCATTGCTGTTCCCAAGTTTATGCATATATGAAAATAATGTATAGTCCTAATGAAAACATAAAAACTTTAGCTCCTACTCCTCTTAACTGTATTCAAGACTAAATTTTAAAAGGAAGTGTCTATTTTACAATCAAACACTTTGGTTTTCCTCAGGTCTTTCAGTGAGTACTTAACTCACCAAAGGCTAAGGCACAGCACAAAGTAATTTTCTAAATCAGGGCCTATGATTTTCCTTTTTGGAAAAATAAACTTGCAATCCCACCCTTGCCCTGATCAGTATGGTTTTGGGCAGGGGCCACATCTAATGTTTCTCTTTCATTCTCCACAGCAAGCTCCACCCCATTGCACCTACAATAGGGCCTCCTTAAATATTTGTTAGGGTTGGCTGTTTCCCTCTACAATTGTTAAAGGTCTGATATAATTTCTTTTGAGGCACATAAACAAAATAAAATGATCAGATCCAGAAGATAAGATAAAGTGTGGCATGCTAGGCGAGACAAGCAGAATAGAACTTAGTGCTCAGCAAAATGGGATTTATTTTTTGAGTCTATTACAGCCTCCCTGCTGTGTCCAGACTGTGGATATAATTATGCAGCTCTTTGTTGATATCAAGCACACGTGTGCACATGTGTGCGTGCATGTGTGTAGTGTATACCAGTAGTCCTCCCTCACCCATGGTTTCACTTTCTGCAGTTATAGTCACCTATAGTCAATTGTGGTCCAAAAATATTAAATAGAAAATTCCAGAAATAAGCAATTGATAAGTTTTAAGTTGAGCGCTATTCTGAGTAGTATGATGAAATCTTGAGCCGCCCCACTCCATCTGGCTCAGGACATGGGTCATCCCCTTGTCCAGTGTCTCCACACTGTCTACACTACCTGCCTGTTAGTCACTTAGTAGCTGTCTTGGTTATCAGATGTGACTATCATAGCATCACTGTGCTTATGTTCAAGTCACCTTTATTTTACTTCACAATGGCCCCAGAGCACAAGAGTAGTAATGCTGGCAATACTGCTATAATTGTTCATTTTATTATCAGTTATTGTTGTTAATCTCTTACTGTGCCTAATTTACAAATTAAACTTTATCACGGGTATGTAAGCATAGCAAAAAACATAGTATATACAGGGTTCGGTACTATCTGAGGTTTCAGGCATCCACTGGGGGTCTTGGAACACATGCCCTATGGATAAGCGGGTACTGCTGTACACACACATGCATACACACTTTAAATACATACACACATATCCAGTATAGGGGACAGTCTTAATGAGATTAAAAAATTTAAAAAAAAACCTTAATTCCCATTCCTCTTAACTATACTGAAGATTCACTATTTTAAAACCAAATGCTTTGGTTTCTTGGTTCTTCCATGGAGTCTCTCACATATAATCCTCCTTTAAAAGGTACAAGTCAAAGAATATATTCTAAACCCCATGGCCCATTATGTTGGTCATATTTTCAACTATGACACAAGAATACAGTTTTAAGACCACTTAAGTTTATCTTATGTATCAGATAACATGCTTAATATATATCAGTATGATCCCTGTTCTCATAGAGGTTAAAATTTAATAGAGAAGAGAAAAAGAATTAAATAACTATAAAAATATCTATTTCCTTAACACAGGGTGGGTGGGAGAGAGGGATGGAAAAAGGGATTTAAAAATCAGTAAGAGTTAAAACAAAAAGTTATAATAGTGGAAGAAAGGGCAGAATGCCACCCCACTCTCGCCCCCCTGCCATAAAGAGCAAATGCAAAGGCTCTGAGAAGTCAGCAGAGCAAGTTAAAGGAGGACAGGTATGAAATTATGTCAATACACAGGGAGAGGAGAAAGAGTCAGTCTTCAGAAATAATTTTCGAATTCCTGAAAATTACCTTTGGTATTAAGAAACAAAAAACATCTTTGTGTACTAGGCATGTACCTGGCTTTGAGAAACATATAAGGAATTAACGCTGTGGGAATGGATGGAATTGCCTGGGAAAGATATGTAGGTAAGACCGGCAGAAAAGAGGATATAATAAGACAGAGTCTGAGAAACACTCACATTTCTGGGTGGAACAGAGGAAGAAGAGCGTGGGAAGAAACCTGAGGAGGAAGGGCCAGAGAGATGGAAGGAAAACCACGGAAGGAAAGAGATGGAAGACTGAACCCAGGGAGGGAGTGTTACCAGAACAAAAAATGGTTAACAGTATAAGTGCTGGTAAGCTGAATTAAAAGCTGAAGTACCGACATAGATTTAATAACAACAAAGGACATTGATGAATGGAAAGAACAACAGCAGTGGTGGCTGAGGATAAAACCAAATAACTGAAAACTGTATCAAGTGTGAGACATGCTTTAATTTTTCTGTTTGTTTGTTCTAGGATACCTAAACAGGGAGGATTTAACCAAGTATCTGAGAGAGAAAACAGTCATTCTTAACTACAGCTTTGTATTTACAAATTTTTTAATTCTGTGTTATTTTACAGTACATATGTGCCCCTATTCTAAGACATTAAAAATAAAAGAGACTAGTATACTATTAGCTTCCCTTAAAATTGCTATAACAAATGTACAAACTATTTTGAGTAAAATACATGACAAATTCCAGTCCTTCATTCCTTAAAGAGGATGATGGTATGATACAAAGGCTACATCTGCTTTTGTATTCCACCTAATAATACCATAGTGTCTAATTTCCATGTCCCTGATACTACTATGAGAGCTGAAAGGGGCCAAGAATGTGGTGCTGAATGTTAGAATTATAGCAGCAAGGCTGGTCCACACCTTCACTCTGCCCCTGCTCTCCTAGTCCTCCCCCTGACAAACTATGCATAAAAAGTCTTAAGGCAATAGCCAAATGAGCTATGGGTACTTAGAAAATAATTTTCAACTCGAACTTTGCTTGTACATGGCCAAACCCATCAATCCCTTTATGTATTTCCATGATTAGAGTTGCTTTGGGTAGTGAGTTCTCATTAATAAAGCACAGGATAGTGGGTGAAGTAAATACTTAGGTCAAGTGTTTTGATGAGAAGGATTATCAAATTGAAACAAAAAAACAAAAACATTCTTTACTGCCAATGTCCATAATTTAAAAATCAGATTAACTTTATATCTGATAGATGTGGTAGAATGAATGTAGACACATTTATAAGCCAGTTTTGTTTGAAATGCTAAAGACTTAGCATTATTATATTGAAAGATAATTATGAATCCCTTAATGCTTTTATTTATAACAAGAAAAATGGAAGAATATTTTAAATTAATGAAATGTAAAATAATCATAACCAATATTAAAATAAAAGTGACAGTCATGTCTTGAGAGCTTTTTCTGTAGATGGGCTGTGTGCTACAATTAGCAGTTATTTCAAATAATCTTCACAAAAACCCTACAATGTGGGAGAGAACATTATTCCCATTTTCAGATAATAGATCAGGAAAGTAATGTAACTTTCTAAGGTTATGCAGGTATAAAGTATCAAGACTAGTCTTTAACTTAGATCTGTCTGTGTTCTTTCCATTATATCCAGCACTAGGTACTTGATTCCAACAGCATCAACTGGAAACCTATTATGAATGTGCAGGCAATAGGGAAGATAATGAAAGAGCTGTCAAAAGATGTGTAAGAGTGTATTTCAATTCTACCATCAAATGTACAAATGAAGTATATTTATTACTTACCTGTGCCTCCTTTGTACCTTGAATGTTTTGCTACTGTTGCTGTTATTACTGCATGTGATGGCTGTTTAGTCTCTGTGAAGCCTTTTTTTAATCTCCTGTAAAAAGGCTTTGGTGCTCCCCTTGTGCTTCTACTTGCACTTGGATACATACTTTTTTCTTTATTAAAGCAATTATTTAAATAGTGCAATGCTGTGTTGTATGTGTGTGTGTGGTTTTTTTTTTTTGCCTGTCTATCAGACTGGGGACAGATATTCTATATTTTCATCTATTTATCTCCAGTACCTAATGTAATAGCAAGCATCTAGTACACATTCAAAGATTTATTAAGTAAGTGGTGAAAGAAAAAGAGTAAATCACGTCTGCTTCTCTTAGTAGACTGGATATTCCTCATGCACAGTGTCTATCTTTCTTTCTGAATACCCAGTTTCAAGCACAGAAACTCAGATAAAGAACATTCTAACAAATGTTTCTTTATTGATTGCAAAATTAGTTCTTACAGGGGCCATAAGAAGATAACAGGCAAAAAGTGCAATGGGATGGAAAGGGGGTAGATAAAGAGGAACATATATACACCATGAGGGAAGGGAAGATGTAAACCAGAAGAGAGCAGATAAATCACTTCAGTTGTATATTTCCAAGAGGCAGTCTATTCTGAACGCCATGCCAATAGGATGTAGAATTCCAAGGTTCATGTTGCTATGTATACTTTGATCTACATGGTGTTTTTGCCACATTTTTCATTTGAAATAAATCATAAAAGTATAATAAAACCAAGGATAAAATAATTAACAAAACAAATGAGAATGAGTGTTATTTCTGTGCAAACAATGTTGTAAGAACTAAATATTATTTTCTTTTTTTCTTCTTTTTATTTTTTATTTTTTGAGACAGGGTCTCACTGTGTCACCCAGGTTGGAGTGCAGTGGCCTCATCATAGTTCACTGCAGCCTTGAACTCCTAGGCTCAAGCAATTCCTCCTGCCTCAGCTTCCAGATTAGCTTGGACTACAGGCATGCGCCACCACGCCCAGCTAGTTTTTCTACTTTTTTGTAGACATGGGGTCTCACTTTTGCTCAGGCTGGTCTCAAACTCCTGGCCTCAAGCAATCCCCCTGCCTCGGCCTCTGAAAGTGCTAGGATTACAGGCGTGAGCCACTATGCCCAGCCTAGATATTATTTTCTTAATAGGAAGATTGATAGCAACAGTAATGGACTTTTGTCATTCATTCAGAAGTCATTTTGATGTTGCATGAAGCAGAAAACTCAAAATACTCTTTTTGGGGAAAATAAACCACATGAAGGGAATGATGGTACAGAAAAAGGGGTTCTTTTATAAAGTCATAACTGAATTCAGATTTTTTGCAAGTAAGATAAAAATGTCTTAGAAAATCATTTGCTTATGGACAACCTTGCAAAAAAGTGTAAATGTTTTGCATGTACATAGGGTACCAACTGAAAGACTCCATAGCTTTTTAAGTGATAAAAAACAAGGCAGGAAAACAAGAACACGAAACCAAAGAATAAGTTGGCTGATTATAAAATTGGTTATACACATGTGGTTTTGTGGCTATTGTAACTTTTAGGTTTAGACTCAAAAGTTTAGTAATGAAGTCATATTGTGCTGTTTCGTTTCCCTAAAATTTGCCTATAATTAGGATATGCTACCACTAAGTCAGGGTCAGTTCCTTGTGATCACAAGAAACATACATAGTGATAGAGATTAACAACTTCCCTAGTTAATTATTCTTTAAAAGCTAAGCATAGAAATTTAAGAGGGAAGCCTACAACCACAGAAATAAAAACATTGGGAGGAAAATGTTTACTTAAATAGTCTGTACTTGATAACTGGCATCAGTTTCATTGAATCCTGGTATCATTCCCAGGCTAGAAAAGTGTTTCTTTGAGAATCCAAGGCTCATTCAAGGCATAGCCGCCTGCAGCTTCTCTAGGCTTCTGTCTCCCACAGCCTTTCTTCAGTAGTCAGCAGCTGTAACTCCTCAAGTAGAGAGACTTAACTACCTGCTTATAACTTAATCAAAGAACCAGTGTCAGTCGCCTTCGGATGATGCTTCTATCGGTCCATGTTCCTGCCAACAGCTAGTTAGCCTTGTCTGCTTACCTGCTATCAGCTCTTGCTTCTTCTCGGGCCACTGGTGCCAAAGAAATGAGAAAAAAAGTTCCATAGCAGCATGACACCTTGTGGAAAACACTACGAACTTCTTCCTCCAACAAGAAGAAAGGTTCTCAGTATTTGTACTTGCTTGCTTCGTTCGGGCCTCTCCCTTCACTCTGGGTAATGCTGATTTTGATTAATAAAATGACTACAAAGGTATGAATTGACCTATCAACTGGCTTTGAAAGCAATTAAAAGGGAGGGTTCAAAATCACATAAATGATCTTAATGCCTTTAAATTAATGGCATTTAAAATATTATGTACAAATCTTCTAGAAAGGTTTGACACAACATAAACAACAAATACCATGACCCTCCATATGGGTAAACCATAAAATTCCCCACATGGCTAAATCATTCTCTGCACTTCCATAAAAGATAAACTTCTAAATGAGAGAAATAGTTTGGCAAAGAAAAAAACACAGACACGAAGCAATACAATTAGTAATTTAAGGGGTGCTGCATTTAACTTTTGTCATATCTAACCATTTCATTACCTAAATCATGCCATTTAGAAATGCTCATCTCTACTATTTATACCTGGATGAGTAAAGTTTCTTTATTATCCTTTGAGCTTTATCTCCCAATATGCAGACCCTGCTTCAATAAAACCAGATGACGTGTAGTAATTTGATCATGACCCAAGTTTCCTGCTTCTATGTCTTCTCTCGAGTTAGTTCTTTGACTCACAATGCCTAATTTTGCCTGTAGAAATTCTGTCCATTCTTAACTAATCAAGTTGAATATCAGTTTCTACGACTGAAATGTATTTTTCTTTCAATCAAAAATTTAATTTTTTAGCTTAATAAACCACTTTTTAGAAAACAGACATTTCTTGACTTCCCTTTATGGCTCCATGTTTTGTCCAATGATACACAAACAGAATTGTTATGTGAAAATCTTTCAAAGGGAGCCAACTTCAATGGTAGATAGTTGCTTTTTACTCCTCTTCCTTCTTCCTTGTGGTTTGAAACTTTGATTTGGACTATGTAGGAAGGGCAGCATTTCAGTCTTGTGTCCTTTATTTTGTACGGTGAAATGTTTTGTACATGTAAATGCGAAATTAAGTGAATTTAATGTACTTGTACCAAAAATTTTAAAGGTATGATAAATATCTAAGTAAACTTCCATTCTGCAGGTGGGAAACTATCTGTATAGTACACAGAAGGAGGCTTAAAATGAAAAATGCCATTGTCAAAGAACAAATACCTTATATGTTTACAAGTACCTTAATGTTTACTCAATGTCAAACAAACATAATATATTGACTTTTAGACAATATAAAGAAAGTTATGCAGAAATGTAATAGCTTGCCTAAAGAATAAAGAAATATCTAACAGACTCTAATCCTAAAAGGAAGATTAAAATAAATATCCAGGATTATGGCCTAACAGTTATCTGAATCCCTCACAAACTGCTACATGAATGTATATATTAAAAAAAAAAGTTATCAAAGTTTTCTCCAAACTTTTTGAAACTTTACAAAGGATAATTAAATATGTTGGGTATTTGGGGGGTAAAAATAAACTTTTACCATTCCAAGTGAGAGATGTCAAGACTCATGGATATCTAAATACTCATAACTTGGCAGATATGTTAGACTACCACCCAAGAATATATACATACTTACTTTAATGTTATTCCTGAGACCCATTAAAATAATAATTTAAAAAATTCTTATAGGAATGGTGGGAGCATAGGGTGTAAGCCCCAAGAGGGTAAACTCTATTAATACATGACTTATTTAACTACAAATTCTATTACACGGTTTTATGCTTTCAAATAATATTCTGACTATAAATTAGTCTAGTCTCCAGTTAAATAAAGAAAAATTATTCCTAGAGAAATTTTTTTAAAAGGCAAAATGATATGCCATAAAGTGGATGGAACATGGGATACGGATACAAAAAACATGAATTTTAGGACTGACTTATAATATGTAATATGTTTTGTCACTTACATTATGTATCCTAAAGCTGTGCAACTTTTCAATTAACAAACTTACTGAACACAAGGCATTGATCTAAATGTTTAACATCATTAACTATTTTAATTCTGAAAGTGTCCAGTAAAATAGGTACCATTATAATCTCCCTTTTTCAGATGACGAAAGTGGGGCACAAGATTAAGTAACATGCCAAAGATGATATAGCTAAGAAGGTAAACAGCCAGAATCAGAATGCAGGCAGACCAGCTTCAAACCTGAACACAACCACTAATTTATATTGTCTCAAAATGAAAATTATAAAAATGATAATGACCTTGCATGTTGGTTGTAAAAAGTGAAATTATGCATGCAAAAATGCTTTGTAAATTGTAGAAGTCTAAACAAATGCAATATACATACACAATTATGTGGGAGTATATGCAGGGAAAAGGTCATGAAGAATAAAGATGCTGTGATTTGGCTACTGGCTGAATGTCAAGAACAAGGAAAAGGAAGAAACAACGAAAATGGCTCAGATTTCAATGGCTGATTACTGTAATAGTAATGATGACAACGATAATAATAATGATGATGATGATGAAAGGGCATCAAGATTTGTAGAGAGGATGATTTCAGTTTTGGATTTAGTGACTTAAAGGAGCCAGCAAGATACCCAGGTAGAGATCCCAGGAAGGCAGCTTCAACATTTATGTTTGCAGTTTAGAACAAAAGGGTCACCTTTGAGATATTGATCTGGGAATTATCTACATTAAAGAAATGGTCAAAGTGTAAAAGTATTTAACAGACGAGCTATCTGAGAAAGAAAAGGTAGGGAAACAGTAAAAGAGGTCCAGGATAACACCTGAGGAAATAACATACAAAAGGAGAGGAAAAGGAGTCTGTGAAGGAGACACGGGAACCATGGTTAATAGAACAAAGAAAAAGGGGAAGGAAAACATGAGGAGGTGTCACGTGGTCAAGAGAGTTCTGGAAGTGGCTGCAGAGATCTGCCAGTCACAGTAACTTGGAAACCAGAAAGCACAAGGGTTTGAGAGGTGAATAGATCATGAGACAGAAGGGTCAGCACACATAGCTAAACCTTGGAGTTTAGCAAAGAAGAAGGAAAACAGATAAAATAGTAATTAGCTTTACAGGTTAGAAACCTATTTCTCAATTTGTAAAGTGTGTATTTTAAGGCAATGTTTTAAAATTTTTTGATAGTTTCTCAGGTTCATTTCCTAGTTCCTTTATTATACTTATCAAACTAATTAAAGCATATGTATATCAAAATCATGGTGAAGAGAACCATGTCTAGTCCAATGCTTACTGCTGATATTGTGTATTTTAGCCACACTAAAAAAGGAGATATTTACTGTTTTATTTAATTACAATTTTTAAAAAACTTAGGTATCATTCACATATATATGTGAGTGTGTGTATATCTATCTATGTATCTACAATCAAGTTGCTGAGGAAATTCTGCTTGGTTATAAAATACTTTGTGCTAAGGATCAGAAAACAACAAAATTTCTGCTAATTAGTAAAATTGCAAAATTTAGTTTTTCTAACTGAAAGTCATAATAATTATATCTGCTTCTCCCAATTAATCTTTCCAAGACAAAACAAGAAATCACTTATGAAAACACTCTTTATTCATAAGGAAACAAGTCTTTTCCTTATCCAAGGTTACATAGATAGAAATTGATTTTAGGAAACAAAACCAGGCTTACACAAATGGATTTCAATATATTAAATGTTAATGTGTATAAAAATTAAATTATTTTATTCAGCAACAAAATAAATAATTTTCATTATGTACATATAATGATATAGGGATATTAGACCTTTTTCTAATTTAAACATGTGACCTTAAATTCAACTGATTAAAAATGAGCAGACTTCCTTGTCTTTTACTCAAAAAATGATGGGTGTCTGTGGGAAGGAAAATTAGAATTTAAAAGTATCAGCTCTTTATCTTAAGCTGTCTGGCCTTTGATGTTATATTTGTTCAGGCAACTCTTGCCCTCATTTAGTTGGGGGCAGCATACATTGGCAAGGGAAAGAGAAAAAGTGGCGAAGAATAAAAATTAAGTTGGAAGTAGGCTGGCGGCCACTGAAGGCTTTTTTTCATTTTCAAAATAGTAAAACTTATGTCTTTTTACTTTTAGCTACTTAGAGAAATATTTTCAAGAGAATAAGTACTCTCATCAATACCAATGTAAGGAAGAATATGTATGCAGAGAAAGTCTTTGTCTTATTTTACACAATAGAACATTGAGTAACATGAAAATGGCCAGGCCAGGACTAAAATTTTACCCTTCTGTCCTAAAAGCAGAATTTACGCATCAAACCAGAAAACTGTAACAATTATCCTTGAGGCACTATTTTGAGATAAACAGAATCTAGTAGGCCACCCTTGAGTAGAAGGCCCAGAAGTGACAGCATGAATAATGGAGTGTTTCTCAATCTTTTTTCCATTGTGCATCTTCCTGACCCACTCCCTTACACATGCTTCGGGAGCTTTTTTAGACCTTTTTTTCCCAATTGCTCCCACCCCATAGAGTTTTAATACTACAGATACACTGCACATCTGTTTATATGCTATGGTACTCTGGAGGGCCACCAACTATTGTAATATCTAAGATTTTTTAAATCCTCCCTCAAGAGTCAAATTT
This sequence comes from Daubentonia madagascariensis, assembly GCA_023783475.1. Taxonomy (NCBI): domain Eukaryota; kingdom Metazoa; phylum Chordata; class Mammalia; order Primates; family Daubentoniidae; genus Daubentonia; species Daubentonia madagascariensis. Next base: position 11,615,768 of record JAKFHU010001684.1, on the reverse strand, counting down.
TGTCCCTACTGAGGGTGATATCACCCCTGTTGAGAATGCATGGATCGTGTATGTTTATGAAACCATGAAGGCAGCCACATTGCTGGAATTGGGTGTATACATTCTGCATTATGTATACGGGGGGTGCTCTGCCTGCATCAGGTAGTCACGTAATTGTTTGAAAACATCTCTTCAAAGAGAACATAAAGGGAGCATAACATCAAACTCTCTTTAGAAACTATTAGGAAAGTCTGGTCCAAAAATATGGGGAATGGCTAACAAATATCATAATGATAACTTTCTAACTTTGCAAGCAAAATAACATGCTCAACTATTTTTATTTATTCTGGCAACATCTATTTGGCCTCATTTTTAGTGGAGTCCATACACAAAGGATTTTAAAATCTCCTAATTAAAAGAAAGACACAGAGAGAGAGAGAGAGAGAGAGAGAGAGAGATTCCTGTCAGTTCACGTAGCTTTCAGAAAGACTCCTGCTTTAATAAATAAAATGCCTTCTAAAAAGTCGATAAATAGATTTTTCAAAATGTACCAGGCTTATGAATGTTTACTTGTTCAACACGTAATAATTATTTAATAATTATCTCATCATACCACAATTTTAAAGTCTATAGGTAGGCACAAAATAAGCTGATCTTTAAAAATATATATAAAGTGCACAGCATTTCTATGTTAGAACAAAAAGGTAAAGGAAAGAAAATATAAAATGTAGAGTAAATTACAGTATTTTAAAATGATCCTTTTAAATTTGTAGAACAAGTAATATTTCTGATCAAACTACAAAAAATATATTGGAATAATCCAAGATATCTGGATGTCTCTTTGTTTGTAGAAAGGTGTTATCAAGGCTGACTACTGTGATGGGAAAACAACTCAGCATAACAATTTCATAATATATTAACTTGCCCACCTTTATCAATTTGTTATCATATATGCCATGAAACTTTTATCCATGACCCATATAAAACAAAAACATCAGGAACGAACTATTAAAGTATTGAAAAGGTGTGGACTATCTAGGTTTTTGTCATCCTATCTTCTCATCTCAACATGGTCATCTCTGCACATCTCAAAATGGTGCCTCTGAATGATGGTGGTTTGTGTGTGTTGATGACGTTCTAACACCAACTGCATTTGGCTTTATTAAAATTAGTTCATAAGGGTCTGTTAGACAACAGTGGGCAAACAAAGTTGAAAAGTTGTTTCTGGCTTGTTTCTCCCAAGCTATCAAATTCCTCTATAAAACATGAAACTCAACTTATATTTTTAGGGCTAACAGAATAATCTTTTTAGTTAATTGTGGACAGATTTCCTAAACGTATTTTTAAAGGGCAGATAAATATTACATTGTAGGCATTTCTATAGCACTGTTTATGCTTTTAAAAGTTATTGTATTATTCTTTTTCATCTGTAATTTATACTTCTGTGGGTACAACTTACTTTAAGCAACTTGATTATATGAAAATGTTTTTACAAAAGATAAATCAGGTGGTAGTTCTTTGCTATATTACAAAATTCCTTAAAATAAAACGTTTTTCAATTACACCTATGGTTATCCACTTTACAAACTCCAAATTAAAGAAAAGTTTTCCAAACAGCAAGTTACTGTACAATATGAGTTATAGCTGTACTACATTATATTTTTTAAATTGCTTAAAGCAAGTATCTGTGTCAGTTTTGAGTTATGAAATAAAATGCAGAGGTTGATTCAAGCTTGTACATTCAAAGAAACACAACTCTTATCCATACAGACCAAAGCAGTATTCAAGTATTTGATTATTTAGGATATAAATATGCAATTAAATTAATTTATCTATAGCAATATAATGACATTTCTACCTTGTACAATATAAGTTAGGTGGAGTTAATTATAAAATATCTCTTTCATTTGAGTTAACAATCAGAGAGATCCTAGTATTAGAGTGGCTCTGGAAAATAGAAACTTTATTTTCTTCATAATCTTCAGAAAAATCCTATTTAAAAAAATGAAGTAGATGATTTTGAACTCATCCAGAGTGGGGGTATATACAATTTATTAATGAATGTGAACAGTGTGGAAAAAATTTAGACCTACCATTTTAAACCAATTCAAGAGAATTTCAGTGGCAAAAGATCTTGTAGTGCTATATTTAGTTTGAGGTGACTGCCCCTTCAAATCTATCTTTCACATTTTCAATCAAGAACGTATCTAAACTGTGGATCTGACTATGTCAATCTCCTGTAAAACTCTTCAACAGCCCTCTGTGACTTTGCCTCTGCTTCTGGGTTCAGCCTTCTCTGTCATCATTCACATCCTAAATTAATGTGTCCCTCATTCTGTTTCACCTTCTTCACTTTGCATAGTCACCATTCCAGTGATGGGTACTCGCAGAGGATCGGGATGGAGGGGAAATGGATACTTTAAACTTAACCCCTCCTTCCGAAGTACCCCTTCCTTGATGGTCCACCACTTCCTCATGCACATATCAGTTCCATGCTCTTTCTGCGAGTATTCATAGTGCTTTATGTAGATCTCGATGGTGACATTTATCACCTAACACACCTACATCTGTCTTGCTTTGTCTCCCCTGTGGACAGTGGGTTCCTTGAATGAAGGGCGAAGTCTTCTGTTTTGTTACTCAGTTCCTAGGCTGGTGCCTGATCAGCAATAGGCACCAAATGAGTGTAGAATGAAGAAATGACTATCTCAAATAAACAAAGGGGACTATTAAGTAATTTGTAACATTGGCTCATAATTTGGAAATAAATTACTTTCTCCTTTGATTTTTTCCATAGACCACCACACAACATGAAATTTGATCTGTTGTTTTCCTCTTTGCTTCATTTCCTCCGGGTAGATGTCTATAGCTACAGTTCTGGCAATACCACTGCCGATCTTAGCATTCACTTCAGGTGACATAATAATATGGGCTGATACGGGGTAGTGGTGCAGAGCCTATGTTTTGGAGGCACACAGAGCCGGGTTCAAATTCTGGCTCCTGTATAAATCTGAAAGCCACTTAACCTTACATTTTCCTATGTATGAAATCTAGGTAAGCATATCTACCACTCAGGGGTGTGACAGAGTTTTAAACGAGATATTCTATGCAAAGCACTTGGCACACTGCCTTATTCAGAGAAAATGTTCAAGAGATTATAGCTATTTTTAGAGTACTATGCTAAGAGACTGTCAAATTGAGAGAAGTCACCTGATTAATCTGTATCCCTCCCAAACTCTCAAGGAATATATACGCCCAGAAAGAAACCTATGTTTCTCTTAGTGAGAAAGGAAAAATAAAAATTACTGTATTTTCCAAAAAAACTCAGAGACTAGCTCTTTACATTAATCGAGATAGTGTATACAGTTCACTTTCACCTGTGTTTTTGGAGGGGAGGTAGGGTTGAGATGAAGAGGTAAAGACTCAGATAATGTTCTAAAGCTTTAAAGGCAGAAAAATTTACCTTCTAAATTCATAGTCTCCTATTGGCAAGTTGTTCAGGAGAAAGGCTGCCAGAGAAGAACATTCAGGTTTAGAGCACTCATCACTACTTTCTAACAGATGACAGCCACACAGCCCACCTGCTCTGGCAATATATACTCAATTGCATTTTGCAGCCTATGGATCCTTACAGCCTGCTTGAATAATACCGACAGAGTCAGGCATTCAGCCTGTGAGCTAAAATGGAGACTCTCTAATCAATTATTTTTGGAAAGAGGATCTGTGGGGGTTTTTTGTACCTCTAGAAACCTACAGAAAGTGCTTACAGGCTGTGAGCCAAATAACAAGACCTACTAACATAGTACAACTGGAGAGGAGAGAATTGGTGAAAGTGAGAGATTATTTAAGGGCTAATATCACAGCAGAGATATTGTGAAGAAGACCCATACCATCAGACTGTGTGAAGCAGCGTGGGAGGTGGGGAGGGTGTTGCTCCTTTACTGGCATGTTCTAACAATAAAACGAGGTTCTCATTCGGATGGGTCTTTAGGATTGGATTAGGGGGAGACTTAATTGAAGATATAACACTAAATTTGAAGACTCAGGTCTAGGGATAATGCCCACTGTATATTAGATTATCTTTACTAACATCTCCTAGGGTAGCAACCTATTCCCCTGTACTACCCCTCCCCTGTTAGGAAGATGAACAATTTGATGGAGGATCCTGGACCTAGCCAATTCCCTATATTTAGGGATCTTCTATGAGTCTCTGGTGCTCATGGTTAGGAATGAGGCTTTGGAGTTTTTCAAAATGCTAGACAATAAAGTAATAAAGAAGGTTAGATAAAATTTTCATATTTCTATATAATGTTAAAGTATACAATACTTCCATTCTGCAAACTCAATCATCTACAACTTAACAATGGAGCTGGAGAGGTTTATATACCATAGGTCTCCTTCTAAGCCAGGGCTGTATAGATAGTCAACAAAATCAGAGGGCATATATGATTTTTTAAATACATATATATACACACACACATATACACACACACACACACACACACACACACACACACACAACAATGGTTTAAATGATGATGCCCTCTCCAAAATTCATGTTGAAATACACCAATACTAAAAGGTGTGGCTTTTGGTGGGTGATTAAGACAGGAGGGCTCTGCCCTCATGTATGGGATTAACACCTTTATAAAAGGGTTCAAGGTTTAAAGGGGCACTCTCTTGCCCTTCTGTCCCTTCCACCAAGAGAGGACACAATGCTCATCCCCTGCAGAGGATGCAGGAACAAGGCACCATCTTGGAAGTAGAGAGCAGCCATCACCAGATACCAATCTTGCTGGCACTTTGATCTTGGACTTCCGGACCTCCAGAACCATGAAAAATAAATTTCTATCATTTATAAATTACCCAGTCTGTGGTATTTTCTTTTAGCAGTACCACAAATGGACTAAGACAATCATATACATTATATATGCACACAGTATATATACACTATATACATGCACATATACATATAAATATGTACACACACATATAGGGAAATAATACAGATGTTAATTTTAGAAGAAACTGTGCTTTTCCCATTGGGACTTATTCTAAGATCCAGGACTATTTTATTGTTTTGTTGGATTAGGAAATCTGCTATGCAACTTCCAGTTTGAAATTCTTACTTGTGATGATCTCACTTTGAGGAGATGAAGATGAAAAGTAAAGCATGTACATGGAACTTTCCTGTGCATGGAAATTTTCCTTCTAAATGATGATAAGATATATCCCTTCTCTAGGAGAGAGATAAATGGTCTATATAGTAGGTTCTGGTTTAAAATCCATAACAAATGAGGGATAATATTGCACTGGTTAGCAGGTCTTGCATAAAAAAATTATTTTCCCAAGAAATTTCTTTACTAAAAATAAACTATTGAGCTAATAATGATAATATCTCTACTATTCTGACTTGGTTTTTCTAGAAATAAATGTAAGAGAGAGAAGTTTCTGTTCCTGAGGTAAAAGGGTTAGAGGCATGGGACCAGAGAGAAGTAGACCTTGCTCAGAAAGACAGAGAGGTCTCCTAAATACCTGTACCATGGTCAGACCTGGGCACTGCAGTAGGTTTAATCCTATTGCTCTTTTTCTTTGGCTCCTAAGTAGCAGTACAGCTCAGCTGAATTATTCAGGAGGAATCAATACCACATCCATTGACAGTCACAAATATCCCAAAGGAAGAAATGCAGCAGTATTTCCAGAGTGTTCCACCCTGGGACCCAGGCTGAAAGAATTTGGGAGAGTTAGGTTCAGTTGCTTCTTTTTTCCTTTCCAAATTATTAGTATAATAACCTTTTTATGTTTGTAAAGGGTTTGCTGTATTCAACTTAGTCAATGTGGGCGGGTAGAGAAAATGTAGGTAAGTTACATAAAAAACATTTTCTAACGGTGGTCCCCAAACTTTTTGACACCAGGGACTGGTTTCGTGGAGGTGGGGTATTGGGGGGGGTCATTGCCACCTCGGTTCCACCTGTGATCATCAGGCATTGGATTCTCATGGGAAGTGAGCAACCTGGATCCCTCACATGCTCAGTTTGCAGTGGGGTTCGTGCTCCCATGAGGGGCTCATCCCGTGCTGATCTGATGGGGGGCGGGGCTCGAGCAGTGATGCAAGCCATGGGAGTGGGGGTGGGTGCAGGTGGGGCTTCGCTCCCTCACCCTTCACTGGCCTCCTGCTCTGTGGCCAAGTTTTTGGCAGGCAGTGGCCGGGTGTCCGTCTAGGGCCCTGGGGTTGGGGACAGCAGCTCTAATAGATTAAGACAAAGTTTCTCTAAAGTCACTCTTCTCAAAGGTTATGATCATCAGCAAGGATTTGGAGATGAAATCTTGTTTGTGAAAGCTAACCTGGCTGAAGGAGTCTTTCCAGTACTCGGCATTTAAATCATGTGGGAAAGCAGACAAAAACATACATTGGGGAAAAGAATCCCTATTGAATAAATGGCGCTGGGAAAATTGGATAGCCACATATAGAACACTGAAACAGGATCTGCACCTCTCACCTCTCACAAAAATCAACTCAGGATGGATAACAGACTTAAATCTAAGGCATGAAGCCAGAAGAATTCTAGAAGAAAATGTTGGAAAAATTCTTGGACATAGGCCTAGGCAAAGAATTTATGAAAAAGACCCAAAAAGCAATTACAGCAACAACAAAAATAAATAAATGGGACCTGATCAAATTAAAAAGCTTCTGCACAGCCAGGGAAACTATCATTAGAGTGAATAGACAACCTACAGAATGGGAGAAAATATTTGCATGCTATATACATCTGATAAAGGGCTGATAACTAGAATCTATAAAGAACTCAGGCAAATCAGTAAGAAAAAAATCAAACAACCCCCTTAAAAAGTGGGCAAAGGACATGAACAGAAACTTCTCAAAAGAAGATAGACTAATGGCCAACAAACATATGAAAAAATGCTCAACATCTCTAATCATCTGGGAAATGCAGATCAAAACCACAATGAGATATCACTTAACTCCAGTGAGAATGGCTTTTATCAAAAAGTCCCAAAACAACAAACATTGGTGTTGATGGGGAGAGATAGGAACACTTATACACTGCTGGTGGGACTGCAAACTAGTATAACCTCTCTATAGAAAGTAGTATGGAGATACCTCAAAGAACTAAAAGTAGACCTACCATTTGATCTAGCAATCCCACTAGTTGATATTTACCCAAAGGAAAAAAAGACATTCTATAAAAAAGACATCTGCACTTGAATGTTTATAGCAGCACAATTCACAATTGTAAAGATGTGGAAACAACCCAAGTGCCCATCAATCCATGAGTGGATTAATAAAATGTCATATATGTATACCATGGAATACTACTCAGCCATAAAAAAAATGGTGAACTAATAGCTCTTATATTATCCTCGATGGAACTGGATCCCAGTCTTCTAAGTGAAGTATCACAAGAATGGAAGAGCAAACACCACATGTATTCACCATTAAATTGGTACTAATCCATCAACACTTACGTGCACATATGGAAGTAACATTCATCAGGATTGGGCAGGTGGGAGGGGGGAGGAGGGGATGGGTAAGTTCACACCTAATGGGTGTGGTGTGTACTGTCTGGGGAATGGGCATGCTTGTAGCTTTGACTCGGGTGGTACAAAGGCAATTTATGTGACCAAAGTGTTCATACCCTCGTAATATTCTGAAATAAGAAGTAAAATAAAATAAAAAATAAATAAATCATTGGGGAAGGGGGAGGAAAGAGATTCCATCACTGGCTTCCAGTGATTTTGGCACAGTCCAGGTCTGTCTCTGGCCCAGCCCTCATGTTTGCATTTCTGTCCATCAGTGGATCTTTATGCTGTATCTCCACAAATTAAAATCATTCAGTGTGATTTTTCAAAACTACTACTGCCAGAGCTTCACACTCGGTGATTCTGGTTCAAATGGTTGGGTGGGGGGGGGGGGGCTCTTGGGCTTCAAAATTTTAAAGCTCCCCAGGTAATTGCAGCAGCATTTCCTTAACTCTTAGTACAATGTCACTCTCATGGTAGGTTCTCATTAAATGCCAGCTAAAATTGGTTATCAGTGTGCCATGAATCAAATCAGGCCCATTACTTTTTAAGTCTCTGCCATTCATAATATATGCTATTTGTGTCTCTGAACATTTTAACAGAGCTTCAAGCCATTTACAACTGCTCATATTGAGAATTTTGCAGTTTTTCACAGCTCAGTTTTATAGACTTCTCTGAGTCATGTTACATTCAGTAAACTTGCCTCAACAAGCTAAGAGAAAATGCCAAGAATTAGCACTCCTACTGTTCAGGAGAGTGTATTTTGTCTTCCTATAACTGCTTCAATTCCAGCACTTAGCAGGAAGACATTTAAATTTTTATTGTATTCCTATCTATCGGAAAAAAAAGAAGAATTTACAAGTTTGACACTAAACAACCACAGAGATCACACATTTTATACTGAAGTCTAATGTATATATCAATAAATGCAGACTGACACTTAGGACAAAATCCATCCAACTTTCCCTGTGGCTTTGGGGAGAATGTATAATATTCATTATAGAATGTCCCACAGAATTTTCAAATGTCAAAATACAATATAATCATATTGAGAAAATCCTTCAAATTTAGTAACGGAAATTTCATAATACTGCTGAGAGAGAAAATTGCCGGTTTGTAATTACACGTCTTTCTCCACAGGTATCACTCATTACAGAAACTAGCATAACATCGTGATAATGAGATTCCTAAACAAGAAAGCAATAAAAACATAGTACACATGTCTGATGACCCACATTATAAACAAAAAATAGTTTGTTCTCTATTGTCATGATTTTAGTTTGTATATAAACCTATTTATATACATTTTGGCACATATTTATGTACAAACCTATATATATACACAAACAATATAAGAAATGCAGAAAAGGCTTGTGTAAATTTTATGTGTTGATAAAAATACATTTTAGAAACCTCCTCAATAACACCCAGCAACAGCCCCACTCAGGTTTGCCTCATTTGTTATGGGAAGTCCAAGTCTAGCTTCCTGGCCATTCGTTGATAGTTGAGCTCACCACACACCATAATCTGTCTGAACTTCCCCTCTCCTCCCTTCCCTTCCTCCTAAATTCTCCTGCTAGGCACTCTACAATCTCTGTTTTGTAACAAGAGAACTTTCCTATATATTTTACAAGCTCTTAGAATTCTTTCTTTACTTCCTAGCCTTAAGAATTACCTGGGAATCTTTTAAAAATTATTTTTTCAATGTCCAGGGCACAGTCAAGACCAATTAAATCACAATTTCTAGGGGTAAAACATAGACGTAAGTAGTATTTGAAACTCCCCAGGTGATTCTAATGTGCAATTTTGAGAACCAGTGGTTTATTGGTTCTCTATTATATTATATTAGTTATTTGCTAGTACTTTTGAAATCCTTCCTTCTTTTTCAGAGGTGCCTGACAAAACTCCAAACCTTGATCAACCCTGACCTTGTAGGAAAAAAGATATATAACCAAGAGGCTGATTCAATTTGTTGGTTCGATCACAAATATCAAATAATCATGCAATATTCCCTAGACATCCTACTATAGTTCTCTAGTATTTTTACTCCTGGAGATGTCTACTTCATTCATACCTGCCATTGTTTTCCCAAACATCTGTAATTCCTTCCTCCTTTCACTCTCAAATGATGACCTCGCTGAGAATATAAAAGCTATCAAAGATGAACTTCCACCTTCCCAAAACCCTATTTACAAGCAACTTACACCTGTATCCATTTCCTTCTTTATTTTTCTGGAGAGATGGAGTATCTGTTTGTATAAATATTAATCTTTCTACTTGTGCTCTGGAATTACAGTTCTCCATCAGGCAGCCCCTTTATTTTCTATATTGATCTTGCTCTCACCATGGAACCACCCCCTTTGAAGAGGCCCTATATGAACACAAACATGTTCTTGTATTTCATAGAAAAACAAACCTTGCTTGATCCCTATCCCACTCCAATTGCCATCTTATTTATCTGCTCCTTTTATTAGACAAATATCTCAAAAGAGCTGTTTCCAAGAGTGTTACTTGACTTTCACTTCACTCTTAAACCCACTCCAGTCTGGCTTCCATGCTCATCATCCCCTCAAAATCACTCTTATCCGATTCACCCCTGGCACTTGTTTGTCTTCATTTTATTCAACTGCTTAGCATGGTTCTACATGCATGGCCATTTCCTCCTCTTTGAAATACTATTCACACAGTATTGCTGTCCTCTTGAGGTTTTTCTTCTTTTTTCCCTATCATTCTTTCTCAGTCTCCTTTGCTGGTTCTCTTTGTTTAAACATCAGTGTTCCTTTTGGCCCTGCCCTGGGCCTTCTTTTCTTCCAGGGTCATGGTTCTCAATTCTAGGAGCTGACTTCATTAGTATCATGGCTCTAACAACATTCATATGTTGAAGTCTTCCCAATTTTATTTCTCCAGCCTTGATATCTTCTCTGAGTTTCAAATGTTTGTCACTTCGTTCGAGTATTTGAAAGAAACTTGAAGATCATATGTCTAAAACTGGCCTCCTCACTTTCATTCCTAACCTGACTCCCTATTTTTATCATATTATTAAGTGGTACGACCATCTACTGGTTTGCTTAAGCCAAAAATGTTAAGTCATTCTTTGATTCCTCTTTGTCTCACGTCCAAACTACTATAGCAAGACTCGTCAATTAATTCTACCTCCAAAATAACATTTTGACTCTTCTTGCCTCCTTCTACCTCCACACTACCATTGTTGCTCTTCTTGACTACTTGAAGCACCTGCCGGGTGGTATCCCTGCATTCACTCTTGCCCCATTCAATCCTTAAAAAACAAAGTTATCTTCCTCAAACAGACTGGACTTTCTCTAGAAGCCATCTGAACTTGTACTGCAATGCCCACCCCTTTACCACAGCCTATAACGTCCTTTATTGTCTAACTGCTGCCTGCCTTTCCAACCAAATATCTCTGCCCGCTGCATCTGGATTACCAAGTCACAATTACACCAACCTCCTTTCATTTCCTTGTGTGCCCCAAGCTTTTTCCCATCTGAAATCCTTTGAACATTCTGTTACCTTTCTTTAGAGAGTTCTTTTCTGCATTCTTTACAAAGCATGACACAAATCTTTAAAGATCCAGCTTACAACCATCTTACTAGTCCATATTTTAATGTTTTTGTTTTGTGTCGCTTATTATCTGCAGCTATTTTTTTCTTTTTACATATTTGTCATTTTAAGTTTGCTGCCCCTAACAGAAATTAAGCTCTCTGAGGACAGGGACTACATCTATCCTGTCCACTGTTGTATCTCAAGCATTGAGTCAACAGCTGACAAACTTCCTGGCACAGAATATGTACTTAATAACTACCTGAATTAATGATTGAGTGAATGAAAGCAAAGATTCCAAAATAAGAACTGTTCTTAAAAGGTTGGCTTGAGGGAAATAAAAGACTTTAAAGACATTATATGTGTATGTGGGGGAGGTAGGCAGATGAACGTGTGTATATGTATATATGGAGAGAGACATGTATATGTACGAGTACATATATATGTGCATACATAAATGGAAAGAGATAACATTCATACACAGATTGCAAGCTAACCAGGAGGAACTATAAAATATTTAAATGTCATAAACATGCTAGCTATTTCCCCCCCAAAATATATATGTACATTTTAAAGTATTCAATAAAGATCTTAAAAGAAATATCAAAGTAATTGCATGTGAATGATATTAGAAAAGAGATATACTTAAAAAAGTTACCTCAATTCACTAGTCACATATCAGTTTTATGGAATATTTTTAATTATAGCAGGAAAAATTTTAAATTTTTCCAAAATTTCCAAATTTTATTTGAAACAAAATTTCTTATGTTTTGAGTATAATTATTACTGACATTAGTACTAGTAAGGGTAAACAATGGGGAAATATTTTAAAAACTAATTTAAATACAAGATACTGAGAATTAAATTTACTTTGGTTTGAAAACTAAGATAGAAAGGGTTATAGGACATGTAAACTGGGAAATATGCCATTTAAAAAATATTTCAATTATAATGGTAATAGACAGCAATATGTAAAGGCCAACTAGTATCATTTTAGCTGCTTGTTCTGCCATTCCCATGATATGGTATTCCAGCCAGTGGTTAGAAGGAGATGGGACAAGGAGGCAGAGATGCTCATAGCCCTGCTATTTAAGAGCAGGACCTGTAAGTTGCACACACATCACTATCATTAACATTCCACTGGCCATAACTGGTGGCCACATAGCTTCATCAGGCTTCAAGAGAACCTGGGGAATGTACTCATTCTGGCCATCCATGTGCCCAGTTAAAATCTGGAGGAACGGTGTTAATGAAAAAAACTAGCAGTTATGGTCACAGCTATAAGAAAGCAGGTGGAATATCTGTCATCCAAATATAGCACATTAATAAACACTTAACTGAAAAACTGCTTCAAAACTCAATTCTTATAAAGAAAATAACTGCCATTTTTCTTTGTTTACTAATTTTTATAAAGTCATAACCAATATTAATTTTCAGACTAAAATATATGAGTCACTAGATATTTCCCTTACGGTGCTAAATTCTATTAACCTAGGCAATAAAGTTTTATACTAGAAAGAAATCTTAAAAATACATAATTGACTCTTATTTTAAAGAAATGTATGGAGAGGAGAATTTACTCAGCTTGTTCAAAGTATCCTGATTGCCAGGCAATCAGAACTCATAACTGGTCTATTAACTCTCAGGGTATGATTGTTGCACTAAAATCACAGTTGTTCCACCCATAATTATGAACAAGACATTATGAATCTCCAACCATGCAAGATATTCCCAAATCTGAAAAGGGATAAGATGAAAAAGACTATGATGGGGTTCATACAAAGTAAAGTTGCATAAAGTTGCTAGGTGTGTTTTCAAAAAGTACATGTATAACATCATTTATCATCTAACTCCTGCCTACTTTTTACTTCCTATGTATAAGGAAATGAAAAGGAGATTGGTATAATCATAATTTAGTACTTAAAAAATAGGGGGTAAAATATTTGGTTGGAAAAGTAGGCAGGAGTTAGAGCATAAAGGATGTTATAGGCCTTGGTAAAGGGGTGGCAATTGCATTATAAGTTCAATAATCATGTCTATACAGTATGTCTTTAAAAGTTTGAAGACTGGATTGAAACAACACCGGTTCTTAATTCTCTGAATTCAGTTAGAATAAAAGAAGGTATGGGTTTCTAAAGAGTCTATAAAAACCATAAAGAAAAGTCTGTTTGTAAATGTGTACATACATGTGGAAAATGAAAAAATAAATCTATTCTGATCTTTTATCATACGCTGTATAAAAGATAAAGACAACATAATTGCTTCTAGTGGTAGGAATCATGCTTTTCAAGTCAAGACAGTATACACACAGGTTGTAAAGTGTTCTTTAACTGAAGAAGCAACATATTATTCTGAAACAAACAAAAAAAAACAGAGAAAAAAAGAGGTGAATTAAAAGCGGGAGGATGGGAAAAGAGACACAGAATTCTGGGAGTCTGACTTCTTACATCATTTCCCTTAGTGTAATCTGCACACACAGCTCTTCGTACACCTTTTTACTTATTTCTTCTTTTTTTACTTTTCTCCACTGAAGAGGAAAAGATTAGACATGGGAAGAATGAGTTTAATTTGAATGAATGAATGAATAAATCAATAAGTTCAGTTGTTTCCAGATTTCTTCTGATATTTCAACTTATGTATCAGCATCTGATGTCATGAAGAATATGTGTTTTCCAATGACAACATGAGTTTTCAGTTTTCTGGAGCGCCGTGCTACTTTATAGTAGTGAAATGTTGCTAGTTTTGTTGATTCGACACTACTAGTTCAGTATTTTTTTAAATGAGTAGTTTGAATCATTTATGTTTTGAGATATACCCAGAGAGTTATATAAAGCATTGAAACTCAATATAACGTCTTTGATTTATGAATGAAAAAATTTGTCCTTTGTATTTAAAGTATATTATGAATTTCAAGGCTGATGCTCTTAAAATGGGAATAACAGGGCAATCTACACTTGCCCCCCTGACACATGAAAATGAAGAAAATATTTGGAGTTAGCTGTCCAGTATAACTTTCTCCTTACTATTACCCAGTCTAGTATAGAGTTACAAAGAGCTTTCTGAGAAGCCAGAAAATATTTCACAAAGAAACACTAGCAACTCAATGATGACAACATTTTTAGGCAAATTATTTTTGAAATTCACATTTAAAAAACTATTAGATATTATTTAAGTTTTGAATTTATGATGAAATTGTCCTTATTTTATTTAGGTGGCTGATTCTTAAAATTACATTCTACCTTGTCTGCCAATATTTTAAATCAGCAAGATACATGCTTAATGCTTATATTTTAGTTTATGCTTTACTTGATTTTTTAAATGTTTGTACATGTTTATATTTAAAATTAATTGAATATTTGGCTTCTTCTCTTATATTTTAGAATTCTAAGCAGTCTCTAATAAAAAAACTCTATTAATGCCATTTTTTTGATATTATATGGAATTAATATTGCAGTATCAGTCTTGGCATTTCATTTCCCTAGTAGTGTGATCACTAGACATAGTAGTCAATTTGCCTGCCTAACCAAGCCTTTTTATAGCAATTCCTGAGGAGTCACATGATGAGGCCATGTCCCCAATCCCTCTGCCTCCACTGACTGGATTAGAAAAGGAAAGCTTTTCCATGATAACCGGATCATCACTAGAAAGCTGGGCAAAACATATCCCTATCCTCATTTTTCTCCTTTTAATTGCTTTACCAGTTTATCTACATGCAATTAACATATATTCATTGAGTCATCCTATGCATAAAGCTGAAGTTTTTCATTTTATATTTATTTTTAAAAATCAAACATACTTAACCAAAGATTATTAAAAAGTAGCAAAGACATATTCATATAGATTATCAACAATCACGTTTTATTTTAAACCATATCCTTTTAGTTAATTATAAAGAGAAAAAATAAATCATAAAGCCACTCAGTCATTAATACTAGGTCTTTCTTACCAAACAGTTTACAATATTTTAAAGTGAATGAAAATCACCTTTTCATTAAACCTGCCAATCAATGACTTCTAAATTGATTTCTTTAGGCCCCATTTTTTCATTTATTTGAAGTTTAATATTCCCAATTGATTTTAATCTCAAATGATCACTACATTGCTTCAGTCCTGCTCTGACTTAGGCTTTTACTGATTTCACTGCATGGCTTTCTTGTGCCTTCCTATTCCAATTTGTTCTGGCTAAAGCATTTCATAAATTCCACCAACAATCTCCTAAGCCAGTTTCCTACATATTTACATGACATTCTCTACTTATGTCTCTCACAGTACCTAGTGCATGTGTTAGCATAAAGATAGTTGTTTGTCACTTGTCTGCATTCCCCTTTGGGTTTTGAGGGCTTGAGGGCAAGAATAGTTTTTCAGCTCTGAATATCCACCACTTAGCAATACCTGGTGCACAGCAGATACATATAAATGTCTGAGGCATGAAGGAATTTTATAAATTGTGTTAAAATAAGTCTAGAGTGTGTTATGAATATATTACATTTATAGTTTAATATCTATCTCAAATTCACTTTTCAAATTGAACTTGCCTTAAGTTAATCTGCCTTCTCTGTGTGTGTGTGTACGTAGAAATTCTGTGCACAGGCACACCAGAAAAACATGTTAAATTTTATCTGATGCTCTATATGTGTACGTATGCACACACACAATAATACATATGCACAGAAAATACACAATAGATACATAATAAATATTAACTGATCAATATGATATTGCCTTATCCTAGAAATGAAAACAAGTTGAGGCAACCCTCAGACCTTCTCATACGTGAAGGTTAAGGTTGTTTTAGCAGCACCATTCATTAGATATCAGTGTGAATGAAAAATTTAAAAAGTAATATTTACTACTGGTGAGACTTACTGTAGAAACGACTTAATTTATCAGATAATATAAACTGGAAAAATGTCATTGATTTTTAACAAAGAATTATTAACTTTCCTAATGCTTTAAAGTATAAATTTCTTTAATTTTAAAGAAACTTTTATATTATACAATGTACCATCAGATAAGATTCTAAAGAAACATTCAGATGAAATTAGAACATCAGCATTCAGGAGCCATACATTTAATGGAATAACTGATAATATTAAAATAGTAATAGTAAATTTAAATAAAAGTTAACCATAAGCTACATGCCTGGAAATAGTCTGTGTTTTGCATAAGTATTGAATCATTTCACCCTCAAAACAATCCTATGAGGCAGGCATTACTCTATTTTACCATTGAGCAACAAAGGCACAGACTGGAGATGCATCTTACCCCAGTCACACAGCTAAAAAAGGAGACAAGCTAAGATTCCAAACCAATAGTTTTCTTAACCACTATGCTCTATCTTTTCCCTAAAAGATTCATTAACCATATATTTGTGGCTAATCTAGATACTAATCTAAGAATAATTTTAATTTTCTCAAATTGGAAATCAGGAGAAAAAGGCCACTGACCAGGTGCTTCCATTTTCCAGTTATACAATTTGAAGCATGTCCCTCTACCTCTCCAAGTTGCAGTATTAGCAAAATGGGACTTGGAACGTCTACCTCGCATACCTCAATACTCATCTAACTTTTGGCCCAGATTTTTCTTTGAAATAAGATTTGGCATTAAAAAAAAATTGTGAATATTAAGTTAAATGATACATATGAAAATGTTTTAGAAAGTATAGAATGCTATGCCAATGTTAATCACTTTTTTTGATATTTATTATGATAGATCTCTTATGATCAATGATATAAAAATATAAACATAATTTAGCCATCCCTGATCCCTTCTATATTTGATTCTTTCATATGAGTATACAGCTATTTATTCATAAAACCAGTTAAAATAACCTAGAAAATAAAAAAATGCATAGCAAATATTTCCCAGCTTTAACTATAGTGAAATAATTTTTTGAAATTCAAAATTAGGAATATATAAGACAAAAACAAACAAAACAAATCAGCCAAGCTGGTGTGTTTTAATAAAACCCATATTGATCTCAATAATTGTTGATAAAGAGAACATAAATCAGAATATCTGACAAATTTATGTAAACATGTTTTAATAAAAAAACTACAAAAATGTGCTGTTGTTTTTTTATTTCTTTTAATTCATTCTTTCTCTACTAGAGGGAAATAAAAATAAAATTCTAGGAAGTTAACAAGTTTAAAAATGCCTAAAACATGAGTAAACAATTAGGTTGCTTCTCAGTCTTGAAGAATTTCTTAAATTGCTCTTTTAAATATTAATTTCTTATATGCCACTTAAAAATTACTTCACTTATGACTAAAACTGGTGATTGCAGCTAATGAACTAATGCTAAAAAATATTACAAGGGAATACTCCATACACACACACACACACACACACGGTCATGCATTGCATAATAATGTTTCAGTCTCCAACAGACTGCAAATTTGATAATGGTCCCATAAGATTATAATAGAGCTGAAAAATTCCTATTGCCTAGTGATGTGGCAACCATTGTAATGTTGTAGTGCAACACATTACTCAAGTGTTTGTAGTGATAGTGTTGCAAACAAACCTTCTGCACTACCAGTTGTATAAAAGTATAGCACATACAATTATGTACAGTACTTAATATTTGATAATAATAAATGACTGTTACTGACTTATGTATTTACTATACTATACTTCTTATATTATTTTAGAGTGTACTCCTTTGACTTATTAAAAAAAATACTGTAAAATAGTCTCAGGCCAGTCTTTCAGGAGATATTGCAGAAGAAGGCATTGTCATCACAGGGGACGAAAGCTACATACCCATTATTGCCCATGAAGACCTTCCAGTGGGACCAAATGTGGAAGTGAAAGACAGTGATATTTATGATCTTGACCCTGCATAGGCCTAGGCTAATGTGTGTGCTTGTGTCTTAGCTTTTAACAAAGAAGTTTAAAAAGTAAAAAAAAAATTAAAAATTTAAAAAATAGAAAAAGCTTATAGAATAAAGATGCAAAAATATATTTTGTACAGTCGTATGATGCATTTGTGTTGTAATCTAAGTGTTGTTATAAAAAAGTGAAAAAGTTAAAAAAAGTTTATAAAGTAAACAAAAATCAATAAGCTAAGGTTAATTTATTGTTGAAGAAAGAAAAATATTTTTTTATAAATTTAGTGTAGCCTAAGTCAGTGTAAGTGTTTATAAAGTCTACAGTAGTGTACAGTAATACCCTAGGCCTTCACATTCATTAATCCCTCACTCACTCACCCAGAGCAACTTCCAGTCTTGCAAGCTCTATTCATGGTAAGAACCCTGGAAAGGTGTACCCTTTTTTATCTTTTATATTATATTTTACTGTACCCTTTCTATGTTTAAATATGTATAGACATACAAATACTTACAGTTGTGTTACAGTTGCCTACAGTATTCAGTATAGTAATATGTTCTGGAGGTTTGTAACCTTGGAGCAATATGCTATACCACACAGCCTAGGTGTGTTAGGCTGTACCATCTAAGTTTGTGTAAGTATAATCTAGAGTGTCTGCACAATGATAGAAGCACCTAACGATGCATTTCTCAGAATGTATCCCATCATTAAGCAACACATGACTGTGTGTGTATGTATATATACACAGATGATATCCTTTTAAGAAAATTTTAAGAGCCTTGTGATATGCTAGGTACTGTGCTAGTTCTTGGATATATAAAGTAGTGAATATGATACAGATGACCCTGTTTTCACTGAGTATTACATTTATCAAGAAAGTTGTGTATTTAATAGTTTTTTAAGTGTAATTTCGTTAAATGCCATGAAAGGTAAGTAGAAACTGTATGAAAATGTATAATAAGGAAAACTAACCTAGTTTGAGGATTTAGGAAAGGGTTCCCTAAGGAAACGAGACATGAAGATAAAGGATTTAGTCAGGTATGGGAGGGGGTGTTTGAGTGGGATGTTTCTAGGTGAGGGAAGGGCAGATGCTACAAAGTTCACAGCAGAAGGAGGCTGGTGCATTCAATGAACTGAAAGCTGGAGCAGGGCGAACAAGGGGGAGACAGATGACAGACCTTTCAGATAAGGCTTACAGGTCACCTGGAGAACATGATAGTCATTGAAGGCTTTTAATCAGGACAGTGACATGATCATAAAGACAGAGATATTTAAAGTCATGACAGCTCCTGAGGAAATATTAAATTTCATAAAACAATACCACTAATCAGAAATTACAGAGCCATTAGGAGATTAGTGACTTCAAAGTTAGTAGAGAAATACTAGATTTAGATAAAACACTGAGATAGAGGGAAATTTTTAAAAAGTTGCTATATTCTAATAAATATTAGAAGTCATTGGTTTCAAGGACAAAAGAAAGAATAAAACTACAAAAGATCTCTCAGTTCTGTATCAAAGATTAACCTCAAAATTATATTTGATATCACAAATATCATCAATTTACAGATAATATACAAAGATAGATACTAGAAATACTTATGTTTGCTTATTTTATTTCTATTGAAAGCTCCATGAGGAGCGTTTCCAAAACAGAATAGATGCTCAACCTGCCCTAGGTGGAATTCATACAGTTAAAATGATATTAATATAAATATTTAAGAAAGTTTATGAAGTTCCTGGAGATTTGTCAATGTCCTAGCTCTCCAGAACATGGTTTTACATAGGGAAAACAACGACCAAGAATCAGGAAATAGTTCATATTATGAATTTTCATCAGACCTTTCTTATTTGAAAGTTATCAATTTTAATTAGCCATGGCCATTAACTCTCCTGCATGTGCAGACATTTTTGTTTTACTCTGATGCTTCCTTGGAGGCTCTGCTTTGCACCACAGGCCAGAGTTGATGTCTTCAACAAAGAAGGACAGCCTCAGGAAAGGGACTTTATTAGGTACTCCCTAATATACCCCAGAGTCTTTTTAAAAAAATTTCAATGGAATTAGCAGGTACAAGTGGAGTTTTTTTTTTTTACATGGATATATTGTATAGTGGTGAAGTCTGGGCTTTTAGTGTGCCCATCACCCAAATAGTATACACTGTATGTAATAGGTAATTTATCATCCCTCACCCCCTCACCTTCCCCCCTTCTGAGTATCCAGTGTCCATTATACCACTGTGTATGACCATGCATACCCATAGCTAACTTAGCTCCCATTTATAAGTAAGAAATAGTAAGAATATATGGTATTGGTTTTCCATTCCTGAGTTACTTCACTTAGGATAATGGCCTCCAGTTCCATCCAAGTTGCTGCAAAAGACATGATTTCATTCTTTTTTATGGCTGAGCAGTATTCTATGGGGGGTGTGTATGTGTATAAAAACATGTTTTCTTTATCCCTCATCAGTCGATAGGCATTTAGGTTGTTTCTATATCTTTACAATTGTGAGTTGTGCTGTGATAAACATGTAAGTGCAAGTGTCTTTTTGATCTAATGACTTTCTTTCCTTTGAGTAGATACACAGCAGAGGGATTGCTAGATTGAAGGATAGATCTATTTTTATTTCTTTGAGAAATTTCCATACTGTTTACCATAGAGGTTGTACTAATTTCCATTCCCACCAACAGTGTATAAGCATTCTCTTTTCACCACATCCACACCAATATCTATTGTTTTTTGGCCTTTTAATAATAGCCATTCTTACTGGGGTAAGGTCATATCTCATTGTGGTTTTAATTTGCATTTCTCTGATGTTTAGTGATTTTTCCATACATTTTTTCATGTTTCTTGGCCATTTGTCTATCTCCTTTTTAAAATGCCTGTTCATGTACTTATCTAGTATTTCAAAGTTTTCTTTTTGGTTTGGATCCGTTACTGGAGAGTTAGTGTGATCCTCTGGGGTGTTGTAAAGCTCTGTTTTTTTTTTTTTTTTTAATATTACAAGAATTGTTTCTCTGGTTCCTTCTCATCTGGATAGACTATTTCTTATTATTTTTGAATTTATTTTCGATTATCTGTTTTTTATTTTTCCCCCTTGTGACTATGTGTGTTGTTTATTATCACCTGATTTCGGTTCTGGGTGCTTTCAGTGGCAAAGACTCTGTGTGAGTTCCTTTGTTATAGATAGCCTTTGCATGGAGACTTTCTCCAATGCTGGCTGTAGTCCTGATGTACTGGGCATGTGAGCAGGTTCACTGCCCCCTGCGCAGTCAGAATGAACGGCAGAGGTCTCGTGAAGCTTCTCTCTTCCCCAGCGGTGTGCACTTTTAATTTGTTTCATTACTGTTTTGACTGTGTTGGGCAGTTCAGCCTGAGGCCAGTAGGTGGCACACATGGATAAAAACCAGCTTCAGCAGAAACATGCGGGTATATGCAACACCCCCATGGCAGACACAAACCCAAGCCTTGATGGGGGTAGCAGGAGTAATTCCAGGTGAAATGCACTGAGGTTTCCGTAGGGACCTCGATCTAAAATTCAGAACCTTGTGGACCAAAAATCTCCAAAATAGCAGATGTGCAATCGACTCTAGACTCTTTGGTAGAGGCGTCTGAGCTGATATCACTTATACAACTTCCAGACTAAAGCAGTGGACTGAGTCAGGATTTCTGTATTTTCAGATGCAATTGGCTTCAAGAATAAACAACATAAGGTTGCCTGAATGAATTCAGATTACCTATTTTATTCTGGTTCTTTGAAAAATTGTTTTTGTTTCCAGATATAAAGGAAGTCCTTTCTATAGATTATAATAACTTAATAAATTGTGCTTTTTGTAAATGAAGGAAAACATTTTAAATCCCTTACTTATCCCCCAGTTCTCCTTAACTTATATGGTGACATGGTAATTTGTATAGGTTCATAAACTCCACCTATTCATCAGGATATAAAACAAATTGGTTGTACAACTGAGGCCTTATTGGGATGTCCATATTGGAGAATGATGCTTATTGAGTCAAGTAGGACCAGTTGCTTTTAAGGAACTAATGCTGACTATGCTTATTGAACCAGTGCTTGCAAAGTCAACCCAGGAAACCTGGCCCGGTGACTGACTAACAGAGTACAGCCTCATACATGTTAGGAAGGTCACTTCCTGGGAGGTTAGGTATATTAACAAAGTTTGGTGACACTGAGAGGCGACCAATATACCCAAAGGTATAGGTAGTACAGGTGAAATCTAGCTTATTTGGGCTTGGCTTCCTAACCTCTAGTTAGCAAACAATAGAGGCTTTTAAAGTCCAATTTGAGATTTCTTATAAAAAATTCCAAATAGAAATCAATTAGTCCAAAGCTCTAAGTCTTTTATTGTAGGAAAATAAGTCACCTCCTGTATGTATTCCTAAGTCTTTCAGTACCTCTCTAGCCTAAAAGCTGGTGAAATCTCCTAAAATACAAAAGTTCAAATGTTCATTGTTCACAAAATAAACAGTCGATTTCTATATTTTATCATTCAAAAGCCTTCAGACAATAATGATCTTTGAATATTCATATTTTTCTATTTCTAAAAATAAATCATTTTTTCCCCATCACAATATCCCTGGGCCTAAGTTTTCACATTTATAACAGAGGTATACTGGTGTATAATTATCTCAAAGAAGACCAATAATACAAGCTTAATATCTTATGATTTGACAGTTACATCTTGTATTTAATGTGCAAATGCTACAATATAAAATAAACTCTGAATGATGAAATTCAGAACAATAATAATTCTGGGTTTTCAAAATAGTTAAGCCCACCTATTGACAGCAATATTCAATAAAATACCAGCTTTTAGACTGTACTCTTGTATCACATATTAATATAACAATAATCTTACAGTGTTTAACTTTATTTTTGCAATTTACACATGACAGCATATTAAAGAAATAATGTAGCAATTTTATATTCTAAATCTGAAAGGCAAAATTGAAATATTCTACATGATTTATACCATATATAAGTTAACATTTTAAACACAGATTGGATATATGTTTAACTCACACTTACCCATGAAATTGAGATAGCCTTCTCCACCTAGCCCATGGGTAATGAGTCGAATCATTTTATGAAGCTGTATTCCACGATCAATAACTGGAGTAAAAGCAGTCAAAACGCTCATGTTTGTATACATTTCGGCATCCATCAACCAAAATGCCAGCGTCTTATCACCAACCAGTGCCTACAGACATAAAGGGCACTGAGATAAATGAAAAGTGTATGTCCTAAGCCATTGTGATTTACACTGGAATAACACATGCTTAAACAGGATGGGAAATAACGTGGAAGAGGTGTATGGATTCGTTATTACTTTCATGTATTTTCCAATGATGACATTCTATGCTGGAGGTGAGCTAGTAAAACACATTAGAAATCAACATACGTTTTCAGGACTAATTTTTCTTTTTAAAAGAGTTTGGAGAAAAAACTCATGATATGATACTTAAATATTTGTTATTCCTGAGCTGAGGCTTTAAATTTTCTGAAATTTTCTGAAGCAAACATTTATTATAATGTTGCAAATGTTAAATAGTTATTTAAAATAGTTTGCATACCATGATTTCATTTGTTTTGAAAGACTGGAAGAGTTTCTGGAAAATCACTTAGATGACATGTATATAAGATGTACAGCTCATATATATGAGATTCATATTATATGTATATGAATATATTACAATAGTTCCTCCTCCTCCTCAGCAGAGAAAATAGATTGAAAACTTTTATTTAAATGTAAATTTGCTTTGTCATCATATTTCCCATTTAACCTAAATTTACTTTGTTTTATCTGAAAAGATAATAATTGCTAATTGGGGCAGATAACTCAGAAATGCTCTAGGTAGCACAAGACAAGCCTCCTAATAAGCTGAATTATTCATGGTTAATAATACCTAACTAATGCAAAGTGCTCATCATTGACAAAACCATAACATATAGTGAAATGTACAATAAAAATTAACTCAGAATTTCAGTACCCTATTACAATTATTTTCAATTTTAGAAAAACTTTTTTGCTTACAAAAGTATTCTATCTCTAACCTACTTTAATTAAAATGACTTGTCTTTAAAATACTGTTACAAGAACATCTACAGCACTAATTCTTAAATAATTCATCTTTCCTACTTTGTTGAATTATTTTTTATGTATAACTGTTTATTTCTATGATCTTTGATTCTGTTATAAAATTATTTTGGTAATGTTTGCTTAGGTTCACAGACGAAGTTTATTCTTGTATCTAGCTACCCTCTTAAAAAATCCTGTTGAGATACTGGAAAAATTTGGTTAAGTTTACAAATTTAATTAACTTTAAGGAGTTATCTAAAATTTTTAAAATAACATCCACACATTAACTATGATGTATATATTTCTATTTATTATTCATTTTATAAATGTATGCACTTGTATATATTCATATTTTTATCAGGCTTAAGAATCACAGACCATTTGCTTTTAGAAAGAACCAGGCAACTTGCATCATTTCTGCATTCCTGACAATTCCTGACAACACCTGGTGAGATTACCTGAATTTTTAAAGTAAGAAATAACTCTTGGTAAATTCATGTTTCTTTACAGATTGGGTAGAAAGTTATGAAAAAAAATCTATCAGTTTCTTCTTCAGTTTTGTTATTCCACTCATTTATTTACCCTTTCATTCATTCATACAAAATAAACATATGCTGGGAATTCACACTGTGCCGCAACTTCTAGGAGTTTGCAATAGAAATACATAATTTATGCATGTATTTTAATTTTGACATTGCTATGTATTTGGTAAGAGGTTCCCTCTCCTAATCTCCATCCCTGAGTCTTTAAACTAATATTATTCTTTACTAGATTGGGTTCTAGTATTTACATAGGTATTTGTTTGATCTGCTCTATGGTCAAGGATACTATTAATTTAAGTTGATAAGAAAGCACTGCCCCAATTTGGAAGATACAAAATTTAGCATGTGTCTACTTCAGGGTCAGCAAATTTATGTAAAAGGCCAAAACAGTAAATATTTTAGGCATTATGGGCCACTTTCTCTGTCTCTATTACTCAAATCTGCCCTTATGGCACAAAAAACAATACCTAAGTGAATGAGCATGGCTGTGTTCCGACTAAATTTATTTACACAAATAGGCAGCAGGTAGGTCCATGGGCCTTAGTTAGTCAACCCCTAGTCTACTTACACTTTCTTGACAATTAGAGGAGACACCTGAAAAAACCACATTATTCCCATTAAATGGCCAATTTCTGCTGAAATGACAGAGAGAAATTTATTGTTTTAGTTTCAATGTTCTTTGTACAGATAATTGAAATAATTTCAAAAAAATTTTATTGTGTCCCTTCTAATCTATAAAAAGTAAATTTTTATGCTGATGTTTATGAGGATTAATATGACTTGAAATCATTAAGTGGCTCTTTTCCACATTTATTGATGTTTATTGAGTGATTACTAGGAGCACCGTGATAAAGGCTAGAAATAAAAAGGTAATGAAAATCAATTTTCTCCCTAAAACATGATGTACACTTGGAGGATGGGGCAACTATTTTTTTCTACATGACTCGGGGAAGGCTTCATAGAGAATGTTATATCTGACTCAGGTGATTAGGTCTGAGCAGGAGCTTCCCAGATGAAGTAGGCAGATTCAGGTGCATGGGGAAAAGTACAAGATTGGAAAGGATTGACCTATTTCGATTGGACGGGGATTTCAAAATATTGACAAATAGAAGGCTTGGAGAGTTGGGCAGAGAATGAAGCTGGAAACTTTGGCATGGGTCAGGACATGAGTGAACTTAAATGACAAACTTCTACCAATAGATCTGGGTTGACAAGATGAGCTTTGCTTTTGGGAAAATACCTCAAGTTGTATTAAAGAAGACGGACTGAAGGTGGGAGGAACAGGGGTCAGGGTGATCAATTAGCAGGAGATTTCAGTGACTAAGGGAAAAAAATGACAAAAGGTTGCCAAAGGCATAAAAGAAAACCTCTAGAAGGGAGCCTAAAATGAAAACTAAAATAACCCTGGATCAGCACCAATATTCTTCATTATGACAAAGGAAAACATGTAAGATAACACTTGCAACTGCAATGTCCAATCTATTAATTACAGTTTGGCAGGGTAAACATAATATTGCATTTTGAAGCTGAAATTTCTAGATCTACAAAATAATTTCAAAATGTTTTTCAAGTATAAGTAGTTTTCACATAAAGAATATAAACACATATGTTATATTAACTGTATTAAAAATAAAAGTTTATATTTAGATATGTTTATATTTAAATATTTTATTAAATACAGAGAAAGAGAGAGAGGAAAATGAATTTATACAAATATTCATTTACCTGATCATGGCTCTCTGCATAAGCAATGCACTTTTCAAGGTGGCGTCTGTTTGTGAGGGTGTATACTATATTGCCCATATTCCAGTCTTCATCTTTAAATTCTTTAAGTAGCTACATGCAAGAAAGGAAAATGAGCTTCTGAGCAAACCATTATTTTTCTCACTTTAAATCTCAATCTGAAGGTAGACCTCATATCAGTCCAAATTAGCTGGCATGCAGATACAAGCCCATCCATATAGCAAAGGTATCATTGTTTAAACTTTTACTGGTATCACAACTTTTATACAGAATGTGCAAATGACAGTGGTGTGGGGGGGGTATGTGTATGCACGCGCATGTTTGGTTTTGTGCAGACGGCATAAGTGTTACAATTTAGGATCTTTGCAAGCCTTTGTTTTCTGTCACAACTGCTACCTCTTGATTAATACCCACAGTAAAGTATTGTTGTGCAATATGTCTTTTTATAACTTTCATAAGGTAGAGATATGCTTGCTACATTTTTTAGGTTTAAATGAAAAAAATTTAGTAGAAAAGTGTTTTGTTTCATTCTTTAAAAATGCTAATTAAAACAACAATTATTTCAAAGCTTAAAAGTTAATTATCATAAAATAATTATCATCTTAATAGACCACACTTTTTGCGTCTCCATTTCATTTTCCATTCAGTCTTTAATCTGGCTCTGTCCCTCTAACACCTCTTGTATGCAACTGATCTTGCTGAGATTTCAGATAGTTCTCTCTTAGGTGATTGCTTTCTTAGGTAAATACTTCCTGCACGTGTTGACACTACTGACCCTATGTCCTTCCCATGAATTTATTCCTTTCTTAGCCTACCACTGAAAAACTCTTGTTTTACTTTGTTTTGTTTTTTACCACCATTCTGGACATACTGTAAATTATCTTCCTCTTTCTGTCCTATAAAAGCTGATGTTTCTCAGGGTTATGTCCTAAATATAGGCTCAATCTTTTATTCAACACACTCTTCCTGAAGGGTTTCATTTCTCTGTCCAAAGTGTCAACTGTACGTTGTGATAGGCAGGATCTAAGATGGCTCCGATGATTCCTGCTCCCCTGTACTCACGTCTTTGTGTAGTTCACTTATCTTGAGTGTGGGTGGGATCTTTGAATATGATGAATGTCCTCTAAAGGAAATGTGAGATAACAACTGGGTAATGTTTTAAGATGCTAAATTTGTGGTAATTTGTTATGCAGCAATAAAAAACCAAAAAATTAATAATGAATTTGTAATAGAAATGGGGTTCCATACTGCTCGTATCTTCCTTTGCTGACTGCTCTATGGAATACACACTTAACTAGTCCTTACAAGAGCCATGTGAATCACTGGGCACTAGAGGGCTGAATGTAGCAGGTAGAATAACTACCACTCATGACGTTCACACTCTAATCCCCAGAATCTGTGAATGTTACCTTATATGGCAAAAAAGACTTTAGAGATGTGGTGAAATTATAAACATTGAGATGGGAAGATTATCCCAGATTATCTGGATAGGCCCAATGTAATTATAAGAATCTTCTAAAAAGGAGGCATGAATGTCAGAGGAAGAGAGAGATTTGAAGATGCTATCTTTCTGGCTTTGAAGATGGAGAAAGTAGCCATGAACCAAGGAACATAGGCTGCTTTTAGAAGATAGAAAAGACAAGGAAATGACTTGAGCTTCTCCCCTAGAGCCTCCAGAAGGAATGCAGCCCTGCCAACACCTTGGTTTTAGCCTGGTAAGACCCATTTCAGATTTGCAACCTACAGAACTGTAACATAGTAAGTCTGTGTTGTTTTAAGCCACCAAATTTGTGGTGATTATATATGGTAACAATAGGGAACTAATGTATAGAGACCTACGCAAATATGCCCGACTAATTTTTGACAAAAGTGCAAAAGCAATTCAATGGATGGAGAATAGACTTTTCAACAAATGATGCTAGAAGATTTGAACATCCATAGGCAAAACGAAAAAGATAAAGAACCTCTCTAGCTAAGTATTACTTCTTGCACAAAAATTCATTCAAAATGGATTATGAACTTAAACATAAAAAGTAATACATAGGTTGTTGGGTAGGTGAGAGGGGGAGGAGGGGACAGGTAAATTCATACCTAATGCGTGCGGGGCACACTGTCTGGGGGATGGGCACACTTGTAGCTCTGACTCGGGTGGTGCAAAGGCAAATTATGTAACCAAAGCGTTTGTACCTCTGTGATACTCTGAAATAATTTTTTTAAAAAGTGAAAAAAACCCCAAACATTTAGTAGAAAACATAGGAGAGTCAAAGAGTTCTTAAACTTGATATCAAAAGAGAGATCTATACAAAGAAAAAATCATAAATTGGCCTTCATCAGAATTGAAAAACAAAAACAAAAACAAAAACTTTTGCTCTGTGAAACCAATGTGAAGAGGATGAAAGGACAAGCTTTAGACTGGGAGAAAATATTTGTCAACCACGTATCCAACAAAGGAGTTGAATACAAAATATATAAAGAACTTTCCACTGGGCATGGTGGCTCATGCCTGTAATCCCAGCTCTTTGGGAGGCCAATGTGGGAGAATTGCTTGAGCTCAGGAGTTTTGAGATCAGCCTGGGTAACATAGCAAGACCCCATCTCTACAAAAAAACAGAAAAAATTAGCTGGGAATTGTAGCATGCGCCTGTAGTCCCAGCTACTTGGGAGGCTGAGGCAGGAGGATTTCTTGAGACCAGGAGTTTGAGGTTGAGGTGAGCTATAGTGACAACACTGCACGCCAGCCTAGGTTACAGAGTGAGACCCTGTCTCAAAAAAAAAAACCACACAACTCTGCAATAAATAAAAAATGCAATCGGAAAATGGTCAAAAGACATGAACTGAGACACCTCACCAAAGAAGATCCAGAAGTCAAATAAGCACATGAAAAGATATTCAGTAGCATAAGACATTAAGGAAATAACAAATTAAAACCACAGTGAGATTAACACATCGGCTGCCACACTAGAAAATTTTTTTTCCTTGGGGCCACGGTGTTTTACTATGAAAAAGAATAAAAACTTCGAAAACAAAACGGTCCTTTACAATTTAATGAAAAAATTTTTAACTTTTATTGTTTTCTGTGTGTGAGTTATATGCAACTCATGTGGCCCTACAATCAATTTTTATACTGCACACCACATTAGCTGTATGTGAGTCACGACATACTTACTGACTTTGTTTCTGAGAATTGAGTCTTTTGTCATTCTACAGGTATTTAGTTGTGGTTTGGAGTGGACCTTGGGTGGTCCTGGATGACAACCTCTGAATCATACTCCCAAAGTATGTACAACAATGTCACGTCACGGGATACTATCTTATCGATTTTGTTCAAAGAGCTGCCAGGCAAAATTCAAGGGGAAATGCATAATTGAAAGTTATGGTAATCAGAGAACACAGTCCAGCACTTGTGGCTCGCACGGGCAGGCCGGCTGGAGCAGGGCGACAGGAGGTGGGGGAGATGCGCCAATTGACAGCGAAAACAATGAGCAGAGGTTTCACAGCGTGCAGGCATGCTATGGACCTTCCCGCTAGTCACCAGTTCTACTTTAGTATAGCTTCTATGACCAGAGCTGTGATCATCACATAGGCTTATTTTGCATTTTTTCGTTCTCAAGAGAAAATGTCTAGAGAAAATTAGTGTTTGGAATTGTTGGAGAAAATGGTGAAAAAAGTTTTGGTATGAGTAATGAAGACGTTGATCTATTTAGTGATGATTCAGAGGAGTACTATCCTAGTGGAGATAGCAGGGACAGTTCTGATAGCAGTTGTAGCCCACCGAGAAAAACCAGAAGAGGAATATTACGTGCAGATCTTTCCAGTGGGGAAGGTTGTTCAAAATCTATCATTGAAGCAGTTGTAGACAATTTCAGTGAGAGTGATTCTTCATCCGATGTTTCTGAAGAACCTGTAGTGACTAGTGTAAGTTCTCTAACCCAGGGTCCAGTTTCAGGAAGTAAAATGAAGATTTTTTACTTTGTTGAAAGTAACCCTGGCATTCTAACCAAAATTGCTGTAAATCTTCATGAAAAAACACCTTATGATTTTTTTCAAATTCTTCATAACAGATGATGTTATTGACTACATGGTGAATGAAACTAATATCTACACAAGTCCAACTTTACAAAAGAGTAATATCAAACCCCATTCCTGACTAAAAAAGTGGTATGATGTTACCTCTCAAGAAATGGAACGATTTTGGGGAGTATTGTTTTGGATGGGCCTTAGCAAGAAGCCAAGACTTCCAGACTATTGGTCAAAAAACATTTTGTATGACAATTCAGTGATAAAGCTTATATAACGTAACTGCTTTGAAATGCTTCTGAGAATGTGGCATTTCTCTAACAATGAAGAATGTCCTCCTGCTGATCATCTCTTCAAGATCTAGCCACTTCTTGATCGTCTTCTTGAAAGGTTTCAGGTTGCTTTAGTTCCAGATAAGGAAATATATATTGACGAAACAATGGTGCCATTTTGTGGATGTTTGAGTTTTGTATGGTACATAAAAAACAAGCACCATAAGTTTAGAATAAAACTTTTCAAACTTTGCCTAAAATTGTGGTATATATACACAATGGAATATTATATAGCCAAAAAAAGAATGAAATCCTGCCATTTGCAACAACATGGACGGAACTGGAGAATATTACATTAAGTGAAATGAGCCCAGCATAGAAAGACAAATCTTGCATGTTCTCACTCCTATTTGAAACATTAAACATTAAAATACTTGATCTCATGGAGACAGAGAACAGAATGATTGTTACCAGAGGCTAGGATGGGAGCAGGGAGTGAGTGATAAAGTGAGGATGGTAAATGAGTACCAAAATATAGTTAGTTAGATAGAATGCACAATATTTGATAGCACAACAAAGTGACTGTAGTCAAAAATAAGTTAGGATATACTTCAAAATAACTAAAAGAGTGGAATTAGAATGTTCCTAACACAAAGAAATGTTAAAGGCCTGAGGTTATGGATACCCCAATTACCCTGATTTAATTAATTCACATTGTATGCCTGTATCAAAACATCACATGTACCCTATAAAAAATACAAGTATTATGTACCCATAATAATTTTAAAAAATTAAAAACCACAAGAAGATATCAGTATATACCTATAAGAATGGCTAAAATTAAAAATAGTAACACCACCAATGCTGGTGAGGATGTACAGAAACAGGTTCTCTCAAACATTGCTGGTGGAAATGTAAAATGGTATAGCTACTCTGGAAAACAGTTTAGCAGTTTCTTAAAAAATTAAACATGCAACTACTATATGGCCCAGTAAGTGCATTGTTGGGCATTTACCCATAATGATAAAAACTTATGTTCATATAAAAACCTATACACTAATGTTTATATCAACTTTAGTCATAATAGCCCCAACCTGGAAAAAACCCAGATGTTTTTCAATGGGTGAATGGTTAAAAAATTGTAATATACCCCTACCATAGAAGATTATTTAGCAATTAAAAGGAATGTACTACTGATACATGCAACAACATTCTCTGGATATCCAGAGAATTTTGCTAAGTGAAAATGGCAATCTAGAAAGGTCAGATACTACGTGATTCCATTTATATAATATTTTTGAAATGACAAAATTATAGGAAACATAATCACATTATTGGTTGACAGAGGTTAAGGAATGATTAGGGGCAAACGGGAAATAAATAGGTATGACTATAAAGGCAACGTGAGGGAATATTGTGGTGATGGAAGTATTCTGTACCTTGAGTATATCAACATCAATATCAATGTCCTGATTGTAATATTGTACCATAGCTTTACAAGATGTTATCATTGAGGAAAACTGATTAGAGTGTATACCAGATCTCACTGAACTATTTCTTGCACCTTCATGTAAATCCATAATTATATCAATATAAAAAGTTTAATTAAAAAACTATTTATATATAATAAAAAATACTAAGTGCTCCATAAATATTTGTTGGAATTAACAGATAAGTGAATGAGTTCATCAAACCCTTACATCACCTTTACACGAACACTTTAGTTATTCAAAAATGATAAAGTGAAAGAAGATACAGCAAATTTGACATATTTTAGATAGTCATATATATGTTTAGTAAATGATTAAACAAGTATGATATTCCAAATTACCAATTTTGAAACAATACAAGTAAAAATGGTACATAATTTGCTTTTGAACAACACAAACATGAATGAAATTTAGCATTCTAATCTAACTCATACCCTATGGGTAGACAACAATGCATATTACATTGACATTCTGAGTACAGTTGTCATTTGATTTGATACTCTTGTGTGTTTTATTGACATTTGGGGGAATTATAGTTATTTATTGATGTATTTTTTAAAATGCACAACTTACAAAAGTAGAGGAAAATCACTGTGTCTGAGGGGTTTTTTGTAATATTATTTTAACTCTCTCTAGTCTTATTAACTAAAGGTCCCATTTTGGTAATGTAAAAGATTTTTAAATAATTGTATAAAATAGAAGATGATATCTGCCTCCAGAGAATTTACAACCTAAGACAGACAGTCATATCCTAAATTTAGGATAATACATTTTTTCTATTTGTATGACATACTGCCTATATAGTACCTTAAGCATGCTAGGTACTAAAATGTTTATTAGGCTAAAGATTTAAAAAAAAACAGCCATGAATATTCAGAGAAGGAAATATCCTCCTGTGAGCTATGATTGACTGGGAAATAACTCTAGGTTTGACATACACCTTAAAATATTCTTAAATCAGCACAAAAAATGGTCGCAGTTTTTCAGCAGGAGGTTAAAAGGTAAGATTTGGCACTTTTGAGGGAAAAAAGTCTTCCTGAAAAGTTAGAAATAGTAGGAGATGGGGGTTGATAAAGAACCTTTTAGCAAGGTTAGCATTTTGCATAAAATAACAAATATTAACATAAGGCTACATTTCCACATATGAAAGCTAGAATACTCATTTGCTTGTTTGTTTGATTTCTAATTCTAATGGTCTTTGTTAAATATTTGCTTTTGGACCTGATAATGTTTAAGGAATAATTATAAATAGAGGAGCAGAAATCATGTTGGTAGAGGTTTAATGTCACAGGGGTGCATTATGCAAATTGTATGGGGGTGCAGGAAAGAGTTAGATGATTATAATAACCCTTCCTTCAGAGTAGGCTCTATGGTTTTTCTATACAAAGTTAAGCACTTCTACCACTGTGATCCCAGAGGACCAGTTCATGTCTGTACTAAAGGGTTCATCAGAAAGCAATGATTATTTGTATACATATCAGATGCATTATACATATTCAGCCCATAATTATAGATGTGGCCATTCAAAAATGTTTCTATATCAAATCTAAGTCCATATAATGACTTTAGTCCTTTAGGCAAACATTAAATTAAAAAAAATCCAAACTACTTGAACTGTCATTAAATTTAATGAAATTGAATTGAGAAATGATGTGCAAAGTGTCATGTATAATTATTCATTCCTAGTGCCTGACACATGGTAAGGACTTCTAAATGCTAAATAAAGGAATGGATGAATCCAAATTTGTTGAGGAAAGACTATACTATTAAGCGAGTACTGGGAATTAAGAAGCAACTTTTACGTTAATGCATGATTTGTAGGCAGAAATGAATGCTTTGATAAAGTTTAATGTGTATTAAATATAGAGCACTGAAGTTTCATATAATTGCATTGATGATGCAAAATCCCATTTATACAGCTAACATTATATTAATCATTTTCCCTTGCCTGAATAATAGAAATGTGAGTAATTTAAATTAGAACTTTTAAAATTTTGAGAAGCACTTTATGAAAAAGCACAAGAATCGACACACTAATGGAAGAATTTAATACTTCAATTATAATCTGTAACTAATGATCACAACAAAGAAATAAACTGAAGATAATTGAAACAACATAGTATCTGCAGAAACAAAAAAATATTTACATAAAATCTTACCTGGATCCATTTATCTGGAATTGCCATGGCTAATCGATAGTCAAAACCAACCCCTCCCTGGGAAATTGGAGAACACAGAGCTGGCATCCCTGATACATCCTAAAACAAAGTACGTCAGCACCATCAGTTCATATTGATCAAACTTTTAGTATATATTCTGACGTTAAAGTCCAGGTCAATAAAGGAAAATGATAATAGTGGCATATATTTTGGGAGAATTTTGTTAATGTAATTGTAAAATTGGATAAAATTGTGATAGCATATCACATTTCCCAATAAGACTTTTGTTTAATGTTTTCACTCCAGAGCAACTTCAATCTCATGAGGCTATTTTTTTCTTTTCCTTAGTATCACTTAGAGCAGGGGGTTCTCAACCTATGGTGAGTTGTATAATTATTTCATTATATATTACAATGTAATAATAATAGAAATAAAGTACACAATAAATGTAATGCACTTGAATCATCCCAAAACCATTCCCCCCACCCTTCCGGTCCATGGAAAAATTGTCTTCCATGAAAATGGTCCCTGGTGCCAAAAACGTTGGGGACCGCTGACGTAGAGAACTCAAAATAGTAAAACTATTATTCCTAAAACATAGTTTCTTAGACTTATTTTTGAATTACTGTAAGACACTTTTATTTATTGCTTTCACCAAACACAAAAATACATGTGGCATATATCTGGTATATTTGTTGTCTCCATATATAGCACTGATATGAAGTGTATTTTTGTGAGGACTAGCTTTTGATGAAATGAAAGTAGAGTTAGCACATTAAAAGTGAAGCAGTAAGATGCCTTTCATTATAGTAGGTTACATTTGGAAGGGGTCTTTGAGATTAGCTAGTGAGTCCTCTTCATTTAGCAAATACAGAAACAGAGTCATACTGAGGTGAAGAGATCTCTAAATATATGTTTTTTACTAGTAGAGCCAGGACTCAGATATCAAGCCTTTTAACAGAGTGTCTTTCTGCTTTGTCATGTTACCATTAGACTATTAATAAATAAATAAAATTAATCGAGAAGATAAATGGGTTTAAAAAATTGGTATTAGGACCCAGATGCAACAAAAGATATTATTAAAGTAACTACAGCAAAATATGAGCTAAATAATTCTAACTCTATGATATCTTTCAAATAAATTCTTTTCCTTTGCTCCATTTCCACAGCCACAATGTTATTTAATCTTTATTGCTGCTTGTTTAGACTGTATGCTTCTGAATGGAATTCTCCATCTCGAGTATCTCTTCATACTAACTGCTGCCAAATTCATATCTTATGAGACAATCTGCTCCTATCACTGCCCTTCAATAGATTTCAATAGCCAATAATTGAAAAATAAAATTCTTTAGCTTAAGATTCAACAATTATCCATTAAGCATTTATTATATAATTTACTATTCAATTATCTGCATCCCCACTCACTGTTAGAATATAAGATTCATGAGGGTAGGGATTTGTTATTGTTGTTCACTGATAAACCCCAAGAATCTAGAATAGTAGGATAGCACTTGGCACAAGCAGGTACTCAGTAAATATTTGCTGAGTGAATGAGTGAGATGCTCTCAGGGATTTAAAAATAAATAAGACATAATATCTGACTTCCAGAGGTTCATAAACTAGGACCCAAATAAATATGCATACATGGAATGAGAAGGAAATGCTTTTGTGATAATTAACTAAAGTACACAGAAAGTGAAATGGAGAGACATCTCTCCACCATTATTTCCTACTATTTCATTGCAAGTAATAAATACTTTCACCACTTTGAAATATTTACTTTTCCTTGTGTTTGTCACAAGCTTTTCTACATGTGTCATTGCACAAAGTCTTCCTTGGATTATCATACTTAATTCCAATAAAAAACTATCACATAGTATAAGCTCTCTGAGACTTTGCTCAAATGCTTCTTCTTCCATAATACCATCCCCCTACTCTCCCCACAGAAAAGCTTGAAAAAAAGAAGTACATGACTTCTCTGGACTCCCAAAATAATTTATTATTTTCTTATGGAAGAAAGGTATAAGTAAATATAGTACATAGTGGAATACATTCATAAGAAAATAAAATGTTTGTCAATAATATCTTATTTCTGCATAGTTTTTTATAGTTTATAAAGTGGAAAAAATATGGTCAACAGAAAAGAACCTATTTTAAAAAGTTATATTTATCAAAATATAAGTTGCATTTCCACAGATATGATAGGTATTCAGTTCATTCATTATAAGCATTGACTGAATATGTGTTAAACATCAAGCACCATATTAGGCACTAGAATTACAGATACAATGCCTTCTTAAAAGAGTTCCATAAGCCCAAATAGTGAGAATGACTGGTGATGGTCTGGTATTAAAGATCAAGACAATTTTTCCCAATAAAACATTAAAGTGTGTTCTATATTCAGTCTAAATGTTGTTTTAGGAAATTAGAATCTGCTAAGAAAAGTATATGTACATCATTTGGTGTTGACTCCTAAATATGAACCCTAGAAAGTTGCCCCATTAATGGAAATGAGTTCTTTGCAGGCCTCTTTTGAAAGTGGAGAGTTAGTGACTGTTGTTTTAAATTTAAGGGGGAAAAAAGTAAATATATCCAGCAATCACACTACTGGGTATCTACCCAAAGGAAAATGAGTCATTTTATCAAAAATACACCTGTACCTGAATGTTTATCACAGCACAATTCACAATTGTTAATTGATGAGTGGATAAAGAAAATGTGATATATATATATACATACACATACACACACACACCCCCCCCCGTGGATGTGTGTGGCTTTTTATGGCTTTTTACTCAGCCATACAAAGGAATGAAAATAATGTCATTTGCAGCAACTTGGATGGAACTGGAGACTATTATCCTAAGTGAAATATCTTAGGAATGGAAAAACAAACACCATATGTTCTTATTAATACGTGGGAGCTAAACGATGGGTACACATGGTCATAAAGTGGTGAGGACACTGGAAATGAAGAAGGGGGCAGGGTGTGAGAGAAGTGTATCAAGTACAATGTACGCCATTCTGGTGATGGGCACAATAAAAGCCCTGATTTCAGTATTATGCAATTCATCCAAGTAACAAAAACACCTGTACCCCCCTAATATTTTTAAATAAAAATTATAAAAAAGGTAAATATAAACGTCATCAAAATAAAAGTACTCCAAATATAAAATAGTTGATGCCTACTGATAACAGGATATGAAAACAATTATATGTATTTTGGATGAAATTAAAATAGTTCTGATTTTTTAATATCTAAAGAGCACTTATAACTATTCCAGAGGGAGAACACCTCAATCAAGAATATTTTAAATTTATATAGCAAATATAATCATGTGGAAAGGTGAATATATTCTAGCAAAAAAGGTTTCAATTTTTATAATTGTCATTATAAATAAATTCATATTTCTACTATAGGAATTTATTTAAAATTATATTACTTTTTCATTACACCACATTCCTTTTCTTAAAAAAAAAAAGTTCATGAGGATCAATTCCACATCTTGAAGTGACTCCCACTAGACAGAAAAGTGATGTATTGAAATTGAAGTAGTTTTCAATTTAAGTAGAATAAATTGAAGACACATCTTGTTTTAAAACAAAAATCTAAAACCAAGTAATATAAAGTAGGTTAAAGTCTCAAAGTTTCATTGGTAGAAATACCGATAATCAGACAAGAGCTCCCTAGATGATGAAACTATTGAAATGAACGGAAAGATCAATGTAACAATTTTAAGTTTCATGTATTAAATAATTGCTTCTTTTTCTTCAGTACCCACTTTTGATTTATGCTATCATTAATTGTTTGCAGTAATTTGTCATATATAATATCTCTGCTTTGGATTGTCACAAATATAACTGACAAAATAATTAATTTTTTGATGTTTGTCAGATAAAATTGAAATATATAAGAGCCAAAATAAAAGTTTAAAACACATTCTATTCTAATTGATGTTAAAAGACATTCAACACATAAAGTATTAGCACAAGTATTAGTAAGACTTATGTGCTATGATCAAATGTAGGTAGGTAGAGAGTGTGAAATAGTACTGGTCGTCTAAGCTGTATGATAGTTTTTCATTTGATTGCTTTATAATTCTACATAAGAATTTATTTCAGAAATTTAGGGCCACTGCTCTATTGCCAGAAGTTATTTAGAAGGCAAAAGGCTTGAAGGCAGTAAAACTGTTCTCCTCTATCCAGAGACACAGAAATTATACTACCTAGTTGGAGATTTTGGGTTTTAAAAAATGATGGATAGAAAAAAAGGCTATACAAATAATAAATACTACAGGAAGGAGACTCACTGCTGCGTTTCTTTTCAATGAACTAAACACCAACAATGTGAAAATACACCTTAATTATAACTCCTTTAAACAACAGTCTTACTATTTTTATATGCCTACCATTACACCTTGTATAGAATAGTTTTAACATGCTAAATTCAATTTTAATAATAATTTCTAGTTAGAGGACTCAGAAAACCAGGGGGATTTTAGAACTAAATCTAAATTAGCATAAGCATTTAACAAACTTCTTAATTTATCACATTTATCATCAAGAGGGGAATTGTCAATTATGCATATACTGAATTATATCATTACAGTGCAGCTTTGGGACAGTTAATCATGAACCTTCAGTAATCATGAATAACTAGCGAACATTTGGCAATCCAAGAGCAATAACATAAACAAGAAAGGTAATCGCATCAGAACAAGAAAGGCTTCAGAGAAGCTCAGAGGCAGCAATCCATGCCATCTCTAATGATTAAACCAGAAAAGAAAAAAATTAATAAATAAATGGACAGACACACATTAATATTCAATTCTTTTCTCTGCTGAAGGTCTCATGACAGAAGGACCTGTCCACTGATTAGGATATTTTACTTTCTAACTACTGACATTTTATTTTTAACAATGGAATGGTGACAAGTAATTAGTGTACATTACTTCCTAATAGGAAAACAGTGAATTCTAAATAATGTGCCACCCATACAAGATAGCTGCACTATAGTTAGGGTACAATTTCATTTGTGCAATTATTGACAACATGAGATTAATTATTCAAATACTGTATGCTGACAAAATGTTCTATATTAAAGGGGGTCAGAGGGTAAGACATCATTATGGCTTTACCTCGGCTATTGTTACAGAATCTGGATACAACATGTGAACCAAATGATTTGCCAACATGAGATAAATCAATGCATCTTCATCTACTTGTAGTCCAAAATATTCATTGTAATCACCTGAAAAACTTTGACCTAAAGAACAAAAAATCAATATGGATATATTATGTTAACATGCAAGCCTTAACTCTACACAAATGTACCCACAAATTAGTTTATTGATATGAATTTTGTTACTGTAGCAAAGTGTTAACAATGATAATGTTACCAAATATACTATCTAATTTAGAAAAGTATTCCATGTCAACATTCAGAGTTCAGAAAACCCTGTAAATCAATTTTTGTTGGACCAAGAAAAACCACTTTAATTTAAAGATTTAATTTAAATTTAATTAAATTTTACAGCCAAAAATAAAATAAAGTGAAATGATACTGAAGGGAATTCTAAATTTCAAATTTTCAATAAATTTTCTGTCACATCAAGAGGATGTTAATCTTAGCTTCTATTAGATCCTCTGAGTTAAAGAAAAGTAAATATGAAAACCATCATAAAATTGAGTCATAATGTTTATATTATTTTAAATATATGCTTCAACTTACATAATATGGAGCTCCTGTGACAAAGAAATTATAACATCCTCAAACTACCTTCTCTTTTCCCACCTCCTAATTTCAGTTTTCTATAGTATATTTCACTTATTGGGGTTATACCATTTATTTTCTAGTCTTTCAGTAATTTACTTTTATTTTTATAATTAAATCAAATCAATGCTCAACACCAGCCTTTCCCCCCATTTCCCTATATCTAAGTTCTTTTATTATGATTCTTTTTTTTCAGTTTGCTGGATTTTATCATTGAGGGATATATTCAAGTATAATTATGGAAGTTCTATTCCTCAAGTTCTTTCATGTTCATACTTCAATGGCAATTCAACTACCAAGTTTCTTTTATTTTTTTTGATATTGTCATTCCTTTTTAAATTTTAAAATATTTAATTGACAAAAATTGTATATACTCAAGGAGTACAAAGAGATTTGATGTAGGAATACACTGTGTACT
Source organism: Daubentonia madagascariensis (assembly GCA_023783475.1). Taxonomy (NCBI): domain Eukaryota; kingdom Metazoa; phylum Chordata; class Mammalia; order Primates; family Daubentoniidae; genus Daubentonia; species Daubentonia madagascariensis. Next base: position 11,575,357 of record JAKFHU010001684.1, on the reverse strand, counting down.
GATTACTACACTAAATTAACACATCCATCACCACCGATAGTTACCACTTGTGTGTGTAGGGGTGTGAGAACACTTAAAATCTGCTTTCATCAAATTCCAAGTAAACAATATAGTAGTATTTTCTCCAGTCAACATGCTGAACATTAGATCCCAGAGTTTATTCATCTTATAACTGGAAGTTTGTACCCTTTGACCAACATCTCCCCTTTTCCTCCACCTCTTAGCCCCTGGCAACTACCATTCAACTAGCATATTCTTGAGTTACACTTTGTTTCCATAAGAATTTTGTAGACATTGCTTCTGACAATAGAATAGTATGAGTGTAGTCATTTTTTACATCCATACAGGTAAATTCTTTTTTCTTCCTAGATATCATGTGATGAATTTCTCTTTATTACTGAATTTATAAATTAAACACTGTGTCTTGATGTTAATCATTTTATCTCAACTTTTCTGGCATATGATGTGCTCTTTTGCTGTGAAGTTTCAGCGTGTTTTTTTTTTTTCCTCATTCCAAGGAAGAAAAACATGTCAGTAACTCAGAATGTTTTTCTTCACCATTTATTGGACTTTCTACTCACGAAAAGCATTTCCCATATTTATAAACTTCAGTTCATTTTCAACACCACAGATTTCCTGGAATATACTCCACCCTTAGTGAGGAAGTTAATGCACGCACAGGTGTTTAAATCTAGGAGAGGATCTTTCTTGACTTTTGCCATGCTTGCCTTTGCATCCCCTAAGTCAGTTTCTCTCCAAACTGAAGGATGGGTATCAGCGAAACCTGTTTTGTTTTACAGATTCAACTTCTTTCCTACAAACATTTCAGGAAGTCTGCATAATGATTAATATTAAATAGTAAGTAGCAGCACGCTTGGAATCGTTAGCTTCTTTCCTTGGCGGCCACTTTTCAAGATTTACAGTCTAACGTTTTTCTCTCTCTCTCTTGTTGGTTGTTGCTGGTGAATATTTGGCCATTAAAAAATAATAATAATTGCTCGAATGTTATCTATTCAGGGATTAGTATTCTGTGATTCCACTTCTTTGAACAACTTTTGAACTGAAAATTTTATTAATGTTTTTAATTTACAAATTAATTTACAATTGAATTTTAACTGAGTAAATTGATATGTAAAATATCTATTTTCTACAATGGATAATGCACAAGAACCCATGCATTCACAAATGTCCTCATTTATTATTTTTAATAACTTTTTATTGCAAATACTGTGATGTTCATATCCTGATGGTATTGTAATAGATGGTTGTAATAGGTGATAATTTTCTAAAAAGCTACATATTAATGAAAGCATATTATTAAGTAGATATATTTCAAAGGAAATGATTATCTTTTATTTACTATAAAATGTATTTATACTCTACCTCTTGCCAAAAAGGGATAAGAAATGACTACAGAGAAGACATATACAATGGAACTAATAAAAATCAAGCCACCAGTAATGGTCATTGCACCTTCAGTAACTGGATCCCAAACCTGGTTGTACTCTTCCAGAATAAAATAAAATAAAATAAAATCATTAGTTTCATCTGTAATGTATCAGGTTACCTACCTATTCCATGGTGATGATACAGCATGGATGTAACACCATCAAAACGAAATCCATCAAAGCCATATTCTTCCAGCCACCATCTTATGTTTGACAGAAGGAATCTTAAAACTTCCCAGCTAAAATATTAGAGTAATATGCATTTAAGCACAATGCAAATAGTGTTTTCCTTAATTGTTATACATGATTTGCTAAGGGTATTAATTAAAATTGAAATCTCTATCTCAAGAGTCATGATGTTCAAGAAACATATCATATAAAAACTAGAAAACTAGTAACAAATATCTCATTCCTTTGATAAAACTCATTGTAAAAGAAAAAAATCACTAAATTTCTATTTAAGAAAATTGAGGGGAAAATATGTAACATGGACCCCCAAAGCTGGGACTCTGTCTTGTTCAATACTGTGTCTAGTCAGTGATTATTACATAATAGCATAAAACATAGTGTCAAATAATAGTGTCAAAAATAAATCTGTTATGTATCTCTGAATTTTCATCAAGATTTTTCATGTAATATAACCATAGTTAAGTGATTTTTTTCCTTTCAGGAAATACATTTTCATTATCAGTAGAAAAAGTACCTTCGATAATTGTCTGCTTAAAATATTTTTTATGCTACAATTTCAAACAGATACAATTCAGAATAAAAAGTAACAGACAAAAAAAACCTTTTAAAATTAACCACATGGTAAGCAATATTACATTTACTAGACTGTTGGAGGTAAAAAAAGGAAAACCTAATTACCAAAAAACACATATTTAATAAAGTAGAAAGTTCTACAAGTTAAAGAGCTCTGCATCCATAAAAACAAAAAGAAAACAAAGAATGTATAACTCAATTAAAAACGCCACACGAAACAAGTCTATTTTGGACAATTGAAAAGAGGGCATCATCAATTAGTATTTTCTTTAGTCACATAGTTATGGTTGAGTTCTCTATCTTATTATAACTGTGGTTTTAAGACTTTAATACCTCATTTAGTTTAATGACAAAGCTGTAAGAGCATACACAAATCTTTATCCCAGTTGAAATTTACGTATTTTTTTAAACCTTCCATATATTAAAGAACAATCTGATGTAAGTGAAGATTAAGTCATCACAATCAACTTTGGAATTGTAAATCCAAACTTTGGGGAAAGAAGAGTGCTGTTGGTATTTAACTGCTTTAAATAAGTTACTTTGAGTTTTGAAAACTTATTGAAAGTTTTAAAAAAAAATCCAAGCAATCTAGTAGACATGAAAGGGAGCCAGGAGGTTCAAGATTTTTAGATTAAACAATGAAGAAGGTAGAATTTGTGTATGTTTCTATTAATGCACATTCATTTACGTTTAAGGGGAAAAGTTCTGTTTAATGAAAAGAAAATAATACAAATAAGGAAGTATTCTACAACTGTACAAGATCAAAATTACTCTATTTTGCATAGGAATTTTTTATTATTATACTTTTTAAAAAGTTAGTGGGGTCTTGGATTCACAGCAAAATTGGAAGGAAGGTACAAAGAGTTTCCATATAGCCCCTGTCCCCACACATACATCTTTATTTTTTAAAACAAGTTTGCTATATGAGAATTCCAGGAAGAAAATATGAATAAAATTGCACATCAATAATGCTTTGAAAACAATGTTTTGAAAAAGAACATAAATACTTTTCTAATTTGGCCATTTGACTGATAATGTAGATTTTACTTCTGAAAAGTAAATTGAAAGATATTTTTACCCCCAAATACCCAGAATAGGAGCAAACTTGTTTAAATACTAAATATCTTGGGTAGATATATAAAGATATGAATATGTAAAACCAGAGATCACAAATTGTCCCTGGACCTTATCTGACATGCATTAATGTTTTATTGGGCTTACAGAATATTTTCAATTTTTAATTTGAATTTTTGTAAATGGAACAGATACTTTCTAGCTCTTCCCAGTCTAAGCCACTCCACATTTTCTTATGCCAATCCTATTTACTCATTTATATCACCAGTTTGGATTTGTGGACATTAACTGTCAATGTCTAACACAAATATCTACCAAGGATAAAAGAAAAAAATGAGCCAATAATATTGCAATTCAATGAAAAACAGAAGAGAGAGATGATATGAATTTAATCATTGAAAAGAAAGCATTGCCCAGTTTCACATATTTGATTAAAAAAAGTTAATAACAGTCCTACTGATTCCTGTTACTACAATATTTAATCTATTCGTTTCTTGACCAAAAGGGGTAATAAAATTGTGTTTAAGGTATTAAAAGAAAAAGACACATTTGGGTGTAACTACGTGAGTAGACAGATTTTTGGCATGGATGAACAAAAAAAAATTCTTATGATAATCAGAAAAGAAACAATAGTGACAATGGAGCTTCTAATTAAGATGCTCTAATGGGTTAAAAAATGTTAAATTCTATTCTTTAGATCTTTGAAATACTCAAATTGAAACATTGTCTAAAAAACATATACAATCCTGAAAAATTTTAATCACAAGATTAAATTGATAGGAATAAATAGAATTTCTAGTGCTTTCAAAATAATTTTTTATTGTATTTTATGAATCATTAATGAAACAAAATAGACAAAATTTTATAGGAGAGCAAACTATCTGTAACAAAATTAGTAAAGAACCAAAATCTAGAAAGTTTCATTTTTTAACAAAATCTGAAGACACAGATTCAGGAAAAAAACCAGATCTGAAATTCTAAAGTCAGTAGCAAGTGGAAAGCAAAAGTTAAAAATTAACTTTCTTATTAAATATATTTTCTAAAACTAGATTATTAGGAACAATTAAGCAAAAATAACTACCCTTATAATGGTAACATTTTATAAACAACTAGCCTTTGTTGTATAAGAAAAAAAATGAACTATCAGTGCAGGAAATAGGGAAAGACAGACTCATAAAATATGTCCCTAATATTTATATGGTCCAAAGTTTGTATCAGTTATCATCTTACTATGATAAATCTAGACAAACTAATTAACTCTTTGTAAACTCAGTGGCCTGATGAAACTAATTTTAAAACACAGATTGATTGTACTGAGGTTAGTAAAATCAGGGCTTTAGAGATCTGCCAAGACAGAGAACCAGAAAGACTTGAGGTCTGAGTCTATAAAATAACCCTATCACACATATGAGTAGTTCCAGGGACACAATCCATAACTCAAAATTGAAAAATAGTAGGTCATAGAGTGTTACTGTGTCATTGGAAAAAAGATGTAGCTTATTTTCTGTTACGTGCAATATATAAACATCCAACTTGATGTAGACAATAAAATGAATTATTATACAAACATAATTATCTCAGATCACTGAACTCAAATTACAAGAGGAAAGCTGTTCCAGGGGTCCTCAAGGCCACCTCTGGGTTCAGTAATTTACTAGAGCACTTACATGACTCAGCATACAGTTTATACTCATGGCTAAGACTCCTTATAGCCAAAGGATATAAAGCAAAATCAGCAGGGGAAAAGGTGCATACAATGAAGTTTGGAGGAATCTAGGTGCAAACTTCTAAGAGTCCTCCCCCGGTGGAGTCACACAGGACACACTAATTCCTCTGGCAACCATTTGTCACAACACTTGTGAAATGTCTCCTGGGGATGCTCATTAGAGACTCAATTCCCAGAGTTTTACTGGGAGCTGGTGACCAGGACCATCCTCTACCTTAGTACATGTCAAATCCAAACTGTCAGAGGGAAAGCAGGTGTTCAGCATAATTCTTTGTTTTTTACAAAGAATTTGGGCACCATGAGCCACTGTTATCAGTTCTAGGAATAGCAAGAACCCTCTTGAAATCTAAGTTCCCAGCCGCTAGCCAAGAGCCAATGTTGCAGGCAGGCATTTCTTAGGATAGCAGTCTTAGTCATGCTATGTTAAGTTTTTTGCACAAAAGCAGAACATAACTTTTGTTATGTAATTATAAAATACTTAGTACAGGTTGCTGGAGAAAAAATTTCTTCCCAAGTAATTTTATCTCAGAGATATCCAGACCTCAAGACCAAGTGGAAAATTCTTAAATATATGTTAAAAGTTTAAATACGTAAGGACATCCAGCTGAGGTACTCTGTTTTGCACCCTACACTCTAGCAGTCACAAGGACAAGGAAAATGTTAACCTCGTAGGTGAATGATCTAGTTCACTGAATCTAAGATTTGCCTTTTAAATAGAACACCAGAATGAGCTTAAGGAATATCTCACCAGTGAAAATACTGATTTCTGAAAGATGTTCAATACTAATTTTACTCTCATAATTTTCAAATTCAGCACTCATAAATTCCACTTTTCCTTCTTTGGGGGAGTTGAGAGGAAGAGGAGTTATGATGCATTAGAAACCATGACTGAGTTAGAAATACTGCTCAATGTGCTCTCTAGTAATAAATGAACTGAATCACCTCAATTGAATGGTTTACCTTGAGTCACAGTATGAAAATGTCTGGCAAAGGGTATAATAAAAAAGGCAATTTACCTTTTCTACCTCAAAATGTCATCAGACAGCTCATAATACAATTGATATATCCAGTTGATTAGAGTCTCATAAAAACATAAAGCAGAATTTAAGAGCACAGTTTTACTTTGGTACATTCCAACAGACAATTCAAGACTTAGATTTTAAGATTCCTCTATTGACATAGGATTTTAAAGCCTATCCTTACAAACCACTAGGAAACAGCCTAGTTTCTGAATAATTGGAGGATCTAGATACTTTCAGAAAGTGATGCCAAAAAATATATACCTCAATGGTTACAATGAATGTGTATGAGAAGTAACCTATTTTAGTTATTAGCTTTATATACTAAATTAATTAACACATAAATTAGAAACTAATACTATACCACCATCTATATTGCACAATTGATTGGCTCCATTTTGTTTTTATGAAGCAGAAACAAAATCTCTAAAATCCAGGAAAAAAATAATAAAATGCAGCTTTTTTGTGAATCATAAATCACTAAAAATATTTAAATCACAAGTGTCTAATATAGAAACTGAATACATCGATGGATAATATATACATTTAAGGATTTCTGGCAATCAAAATAATCAGGACTCTAATTGGTTTAGATGTCTGAAATATTCAACCTGTGTAATCAAGTCATGAGGATTTATTAAGGAAATTTTGTCACACAATGATAATTCCAATATTAAGGTTTTTTAGGAAATATCCCTAAAATAAAAAAAACTGATTGTATCACATTGTGCCAATGAACTTTATAATGAAATAAAACATAGTCAAATTGTCTTGGCAAGCAAGTATAACCAAATATAATGACATTTATTTAATGAAAATACATTTTGTGAGCCAAGCCTATTTGTCTAATGTTCTATTTATTTGCAGTCCAGAATAACTTCTGAGACTTTCAAAATAAACAACTTAGATCACTGGATGTTACCAAACCTACTAATATTGTATACTAATAAGTTGGTGACATTACTAAACAGTGATTATATATAAAATATGAAGAAAAATGATATGTTCCTCTTAGATATAGCATAGTTTTTGAGGCTGAATGGCATTAAGCAGTACATCATAAAACCATGAAGCAAAAACGTCATGTTTTGATCTGTGTATTTCAACTGAGGCAGTAGATTGACCATGAGGAAAGAAGGTACTTTGATAATTTATTCTTTTATGAGCAAGGGATGGCATGCCAAAAAAAAAAAAAAGTCTTAAATTATAATAAAAATGACATTATTTCAGGAAGATATTTAAAATGTCACCATTGAAAAACAGGTAACATTTAACAACCTAGCTTATTTTTAAAGATTAAAAAGAATTCATTAATCAATTTAACTTTAATTAAATTGGCCAATAAATTAAAAGTGTCTATTTTTGCTTATACTTTCTCTTATAAATTCAGCCAATTGGAACTGAGTAGGAGAAAACTTGAAATGATTGATAAGTGATAATTCATATCTAAAACTAGATAACAGTAAATCAGTAATAAAATATATCTGGGTTCTTAGACAAAGAATCATTGAGATTATTGTATATATTTATTTCAAACAAAATTAGGTAGCAAGAAGCATAGAACTGTAGTGAGACAAATAGTTAATTCAACTACTAAAAATCTGTAATATAGAAATTTTAGCATATAGGTAGTTATTATAAATTATGATTTTGAAGCTTTCTTTTCAATATCACATAAATTTCTAGATTTCATCCTATGCAACTTTATATCAATTTATATATTGTTTAATTAAATTATATCCACTGAGCCCCAGTTATCTATATGCATTCACTATCAGAATAAAATGTATTTTTCTCTTAAGGTCTAAATTGTACTTAGTGTATTAAATATTGTATTAAAAATGTCTCTATTTGTATTTTATATAAGTCTAATCATGTATTCTCTAGTAAATAAGTAAGAAAGGATAGCCTATATTCTTAAGCTTGGTTATCTGCTCAAGATTAGGAAAAGGCAAACTTATGAGGAGTGTCTCTGTGCCTGTGTATATGTATATGTAAGTTGAGAGTGTGTGTGTGTGTGTGTGTGTGTGTGTGTGTAGATAATGGCAATGGACCAACACTGAAAGCAAAAGTGAAAGCTAATGGTCTGATATAATGGAAAGAGACAAGTGTAAAACAACAAATAACCCACTCTAATAATGGCTGCCCTAAGTGATTAAATAATAAATAAATATATATATATTTTTTAATTGGTTCACATCCCCCTGCTTTCAGATCACTGCCAAAGATGATTTTTGATTTTTCAAAGTATTAATGCTCATAAAATACACATTTAAAGTTTGGAGAGAGCTGAGAATCATCTTTTTCAATGCAGAGAACTGAAAAAACTGAGCAGCCCAAGGTCTAGAAATCAGAAAGCCAAGCCAAGTCATTCCTTACAATGAGACACAAGTGAGGTATTATGCAAAATTTATTACATATCTTATCTAAGCAAGGCATTGTTCTTTCCCCGAATAAATCACTGTAGGTTATCTAGTTACAGATACATTCATGCATCACTTGATGATGGGGATACATTATGACAAATGCGTCCGTCATTAGGCGATATTTAGTGGTGCCAACATCATAAAGTGTTCTTATACAAACCTAGATGGTATAGCCTGCTACACACCCACGCTGTATGGTATATCCTATTGCTCCTAGACTGCAAACCTATGCAGCATATTACTGTACTGAATACTATAGGCAATTGTAACACAATGGTGTAAGTATTTGTGTATCTAAACATATCTAATCACAGAAAAGGTACACTAAAAATACCGTACTATATATGTGACCACCCTCATAGATGCGGTCTCCAGTTAACCAAAACATTGTTATGTGGTGCATGACTGTACATACATATAGATACAGGTATATAGACACATACACTCATATTTTTAAACAAGATTAAATATCCCACCTTAGCTATAAAATGAAGCTAATTATTGATTCAGATCAAAACAAGTGACAGTGACATGAACATATATAATATACATCATGACAAATACCATGCCATAATTGGTAATCAGCTTTTAAGAGCTTATTTTAAAGATAAATGTTTGGAAATGGTAACTATTCATATCCTTTTTCATTTTTTCCCTTATGATTTATTTCCAATAGATTAACTATGATATTTAAATAAGGTATTATAATACTTTTATTATAGAAAAATACATTCCTCAACTTGATAATTACCCAATATCTCATTAAAATTTATAATTAGGTATATATGCTTATTTACTTATGTTTAGCCAGTTTTATTTTAAAAGATGACTTGAGCAACTTACAGATACATATATCTAAACAGTATCAAAAATAAATCAGGAGAATAAAGATATTGTAGATATACAAGCATAATGCATCTGGGAACTAATTTTCTTTTCCAGACCAAAATAATTATGATTTTACAGACTACTCACTTTTCATAGACTATGATAGGATTTTCTTTCACTATCACCACATAATAATTAATATTTTAGGGCAATGTTCAAGACAAACCCTATCACAGTGTAAATAAAAATGTAGATATTTAGGAGAACACTAAGGAAGTTATTTTTAACATGCAACAATGTGCTCTGAGACCAAAAATGGACAAGCATTTTAGAGAGGAAATTAGCTGGGGAAAACCAACTGCATAGAAATTGAGGTAAGGCAGGATGAAAAAATAGACACACCCAGTTCTTTAAGAACTAAGGGGTGTGTGTGTGTGTGAGTGCACACGTGCACATCTGTGTGTGTTCTAGGGGTGGGAAATCAAGGAAAATAGCATGGGGGGTCTGCTATTGATCATATTTAAATCTTAACCATCACTCCTTCAGTGGTGTTCAAATTTGTACTACCTTTGCTAAATAATATATACCTTTCTAATATATATTTGGATACATTCCCACAAAAAAAGAGACCTAGCTTTTAGTGGGTTGACTGGAGTAGAGAAGAATAGAAAGAAGAAATGTGATATCATATAGAAAAGAAAAAGGAAGTCAAATTGACTGTCTGCTAGCTTCCAGACTCCACACATTACGTAGTCTCATTTAACAAAGCTGTGATATCATGTATGTTTTATGGTTTAAGAAACTGAGGTTTAGAAAAGTTAAATAAAATATTCAGGGTCATCCAGGTAACAGTACAGGTGCAACTCAACTTTTTGAGTCTGAAACCTCACCTCTTAAGTATGGTTTTACAGTACCACATTCAGCGTGACCATATTTAAATAAATTCTTGTTTTTGGCAATTTCCGTAGCATACCTATTTTTTTTAAAACCCACAAATCTCATATATCCATAACTCCAATATGTGATCATATTAGTTGTATGAATTTGGGCAAGTTAATTTAACTTCTCTAAGCCTCAGTTTTCCATACTGTAAAATGGAAGATAATTTCTACACCCTCCTAAAAGGGGATTAAATGGATAATAAGCATAATCTGATTACCAGCGTTTGATATACAGTAACAGATCAATCAAAGGGAGTTACTATTAAATAATAAACAAATTTTAAACATTTATTTAAATATAAATTGTATTCATGGTTGGAATACATCAAAGTGTTCTAATACTTACAATTTCTTTTTCATACTGAAATAAATCTTCATAAATATAAGCATGTTTTGGCTAATATCAAAGCAAAATAAGTCTCTTTTTAAGCACAGCATTTTTTTGGAGTAGTATGTTATTTGGTATTTACTTATTTGTGCATTCAACATATATTTCTTAAGTACCTGCTTTGTGCCAGGCATAATGCGAGGTGCCCAGAACATAGTCATGAATAACAAATACACAATATCCTTTTTCTGGAGTTTAGGATCTAATAGGAAGGACAGGTATTTTACAAATACTAACACAAATACATTTAATTACAATAGTGATTATAACAACAGACAGAAAAAATATGGGGGTGTAAGACTGTATTGAGAGAGAAAATGTTAATCTATTCCCGGGAAGTGAAGCTAAGTTTCTCAGAAAGTGATATTGAAGGTTAAGGCCTATAGGATAAATTGTACAATATATCACCCATTCAAATTTATTGGAAATCACTTTAAACTTAGTTTGGAAAAGCTGCCGATCCACTTCTGACAGGCATAGTAGGGATAGATTTTATTATTATTATTGTTTCAAAATATTACAGGAGTACAAATGTTCTTGGTTAAGGATTGCTTTTGGAAGCTGCTTTTTGTATTGCTTTTGATCAATTGTAATGCTTGAGTCAGGGTTATAAGTGTGCCCATCAGCCAGACACTGTTCACTGCATCCATTAGATAGGTTTTGCCCATCCCCTCCTACCCCCCACCTTGCTTGATTTCTAATGAGCTTTTCTTCCCTCTGTGCACATGTGTGTTCATCAGTTAGTTCCAACTTAATTGCAAGTACATGTGTTTGTTTTTCCATTCTTTAGATACTTCACTTAGGTTAATGGTCTCCAGTTCCACCCAAATTGTTGCAAAAGGTATTAATTCATACTTTTTTATGGCTAAGTAGTATTCCATGGTATACATATATCACATTTTGATAATTCACTCATGAACTGATGGGCACATGGGTTGATTCCACATCTTTGCAATTGTGGATTGTACTGCAATAAATATTCAAGTGTAGGTGTCTTTTTGATAAAATGACTTCTTTTCCTTTGGGCTAATACCTAGTAGTGGGATTGAAGGATTGAATGGTAAGTCTACTTTTAGTTCTTTGAGGAATCTCCATACTGTTTTCCATAGAGGTTGTACTAATTTGCAGTTCCACCACAGTGTGTAAGTATTCCTTTCTCTCTACATCCATGTCAGCATCTACTGTTTTTGGACTTTTTAATAAAAGTAATTCTAACTGGGGCAAGGTGATATCTCATTGTGGTTTTAATTTGCATTTCCCTGATGATTAGTGATGTTGAGTTTTTTTTATATGTTTATTGGCCATTTGTCTATCTTCCTTTGAAAAGCTTCCGTTCACATCTTTTGCCCAATTTTAATGGAGTTGTTGGTTCTTTCTTGCTGATTTACTTGAGTTCTTGTTATTAGCCCTTTATCAGATGTATAGCTTGTGAATATTTTCTCCCATTATGTAGGTTGTCTATTTGCTCTGTTGATTATTTCCTTAGCTGTGCAGGAGCTTTTTAATTTAATCAAGTTCCATTTACTTATTTTTGCTGTTGCTGTGATTGCCACTGGGGTCTTTTTAATAAATTCTTTGCCAAGGCCAATATCTAGAAGAGTTTTTCCTACATTTTCTTCCAGAATTCTTATGGTTTCATGCCTTACATTTAAGTCTTGTATCCATCTTGACTTAAATTTTTGTGAGTGGTGAGAGATATGGATCCTGTTTCATTCTTGTGCATGTGGCTGTCCAATTTTCCCAGCACCATTTATTGAATAGGGCTTCTTTTCCCCAGTGTATAATTTTGTCTGCTTTGTCAAAGATCAGTTGACTGTATGGGGATGGTTTTATAACTGGCTTTTCTGTTCTGTTCCAATCATCTATGTCTCTATTTTTGTGCCAATACCATGCTCTTTTGGTTACTATAGCCTTGTAGTATAGTTTGAAGTTTGGTAGTGTGATGCTTCCAGATTTGTTCTTTTTGTTTAAAATGGCTTTGACTATCTGGGTTCCTTTCTGTTTCCAAATGAAGTGTCAAATTATTTTTTCTAGATATGTGAAATATGGCATTGGTATTTTCATGGGGATTGCACTGAATCTGTAAATCACTTTGGGCAGTATGGACATTTTAACAAAGTTGATTCTACTGATCCATAAGCATGATATGTTTTTCCATTTGTTTGTGTCATCTGAGATTTCTTTCCTCAGTGATTCTTAGTTCTCTTTGTAGAGATATTTCACCTCCTTTGTTAAGTATATTCCTAGGTATTTTATTTTCTTTGTAGCTACTGTAAATGGTATTGAGTCTATGATTTCACTCTCAACTTGACCATTATTTGTGTATAGGAATGCTACTGATTTGTGTACATTGATATTGTAACCTGACACTTTGCTGAATTTATTTATCAATTCCAGGAGTCTCTTGGTGGAGTCTTTGGGGTTTTATTGATATAAATCATATTGTCAGCAAAAATCAATAGTTTTACCACCTCTTTCCCAATTTGGATACCCTTTATTTCTTTCTCTTGCCTGATTGCTCTGGCTAGGATTTCCAGCCATATGTTGAATAGAAGTGGCAACAGTGGGCACCCTCGTCTTGTTCCAGTTCTTAGTCAGAATGCTTCCAACTTTTTCCCATTCAGTATGATGTTGGTTGTGGGTTTGTCATATATGGCTTTTATAATTTTGAGATATGTTCCTTCTATGCCTACTTTCTTGAGAGTTTTTATCATGAAAGGGTGTTGAATTTTGTCAAATACTTTTTCTGCATCTATTGAGATGATCATATGGTCTTTGTTTTTGCTTCTGTTTATGTGGTGAATCACATTTATTGATTTACGTATGTTGAACCATCCTTGCATCCCTGGGATGAAGCCCACTTGGTCATGGTGGATTACGTTTTTGATGTGCTGTTGAATTTGGTTTGCTAATATTTTACTGAGGATTTTTGCATCTACATTCATAAGGGATAGTGGTCTGTAGTTTTCTTTTTTGTTATGTCCTTTCCTGGCTTTCATATCAAGGTGATACTGGCTTCATAGAACGAATTGGGAAGGATTCCCTCCTCCTCAATATGATGGAATAATTTCTCAGTATTGGTACCAGCTCTTCTTTGTAGGTCTGGCAATATTTGGCTATGGATCCATCTCATCTGGGGCTTTTTTTGTAGGAAGACTTTTTATTACTGCTTCTATCTCATTGCTTGTTATTGGTCTGTTCAGGAGTTCTATTTCTTCCTGATTGAGTCTTGGGAGGTTGTGTGTTTCCAGGAATTTGTCCATTTCCTCTATATTTTCAACTTTATGTGTGTAGAGATTTTCATAGTATTCATAGATGGTACTTTGTATTTCCATGGTATCAATTGTAATATCTCCTATTTTATTTCTGATTGAGCTTATTTGGGTCCTTTCTCTTCTATTCCTAGTTAATCTAGCAAGATGTCTATCAATTTTGTTTTTCTTTTCAAAGAACCAACTTTTTGTGGTCTTCTCAACAGTTTGAATTGTACTGGCAAGCCTAGCTCAATCTCTGAGACAGCAGGTGGTGTTTGTGGGCAAGAAACCACCATACACTGTATGATTGAGTCAGTAAATGTTGTAAAGGACTGTGCAAATTGACCTTCCTGTCAGTAGATGGCTCTTGCCAAGAGGAACAAGCTGCAGTGTTGTTTTAGGGACCTGTGACAGGCTCTAGTCCCTCAGGAGAAGCACTTGAATTTCCAGGTGAGTCCCTATTCTCTGCCACAGCAGAGGCGGGTGGGGAGAATGAGGCTGGGTGGGACTGGGTTGGGTGAGCCTATCCTCAGACTCCACAAAAGCTGGTAAAAGTAGGTTTCACTCTTCTTCCTCCTCCCCTGCTTTGCAGTCTCCCTTTGGCATCTGCCAGCAGTTAAGAGCTCAAACTAGCTGAACTCCCCCACAATGATGCTGCAGGCTGGGAGCTTACCCATCCAGGATCACACCCTGGGTTGAAAGCATGGCCTTCTTGTGGGGGAAGGTGTGCTCCATGAGTGTGCTGTGGCTGGGACCCACAATGCACTCTCTTTTCAGTTCTGCTTATGTGGGCTCCTCACCTCCTGATATTAGTTCACAAATCTCTCCTCTGTGCTCCCAAGCAACATGTTCGAGTTCTGGGGGTATGGGATCTGGCCTGCAGGCCTGTCCCTGGGTCCCTGAAGATCAATCCCTGACCATGCCAGGGAGAAGTGTGCTGGTCCTGAATTGCCTACATGGTGCTCAATCAGGTTTGATGTCCCTCTGCTTCAGGGTGTGCCCTGTTCTGATGGAGCAGCTGTGCAAGCAGCACTAGGGAAGGCCGGTGAGCAGGGAGCTCACACTCCAAGCACCCTTTAGTCTGCTTCAGTTCTTTAAGAGGAAAGTTTTGAGCCCCACTCTCTGTGGGACCCGCAGTGTGGCAGATGTATCAACAGAGGCAAAGTAACCACTCCTGAGAGCCCCGGCTCAATCATCTCTCTCAGCAGCCATGGCAAGGGAGGGGAAGGGTAGAAAAAGAGTCTGAATGGAGGAAAGTAAACACTCTGGTCATCTCTGTCCCTCTCTCCAGATGGTAGTTTGCCCGGAATGTCCATGCTCTGGAGTCACAAAGATCCCCCGGGGCCCACCAGTCCCCTGTGGCTCCCGCAGTCTGGGCCGGAGTTGGGAAATGTTTGTTTGGGAACAAGCAAAACAAAAACTAAATGGCCAAACCCCTGTGGGGAGCACAACGGTGCACAGTGGGTGGAGAAGCAATATGGCACCTGCCGTATTATCTTGGGTCTGTGGCAATGGGAAGCACCCCAAGGGGCCTGGAAGCCTGGTGCTTTGTCCTCAAGAAGCTCCCAGTACACTGGTGGCAGCAGTTTTATGCTCATGAGGGTAGAAAGGCTCTTCAGCAGCTCGGGTATCAGTTCACTAGTGTAGTCTTCAATGTTGACCTCCTTTAAAAATTGATTCAACATGGTCAACACAATCAGATTTTGTTGAAAGGTATCTATTAAATTATCCATCTGTCTTAGTTCAAGCTGCTATGACAAATTACTATAGACTGGGTGGATTATAAACAATAGAAATTTGTTCCTCATAGGTCTGGAGGATAGAAGCCCAAAATCAGGGTACCAGCATGGTGGGATTCTGGTGAGGGCCTTCTTCCAGGTTGCAAGCTGCCCACTTCTCAGTGTCTATTCACAAGGTAAAAAGAGAGTGAGGGAGCTCTCTGGGGTCTCTTTTATGAGGGCATTGATCACATTCATGGGGGTGGAGCCCTCCCAAAAGCCTCCCCCTCCCAATACCATCACATTAGGGGTTAGAATTTCAACATATGAATTTTGGAGAGACAGACACATTCAGAAACAAAAAGATGAGGGCAAGAAAAAATAAAGAAAGGTGAAAATTTTCCATCATGTGATAATTTTATGTGACTGACACTCCCTCCCACATAATGTTTAACTATTCTTTCTTGCTTTAATCACATTTCTCCAGAATTTTTCTCTTTAATTTATTTAAAGAGAATAACTTTGGGACAATTTTTCCAGCAATATACATTTCAAGGAAATTCCCACCTGATACTCTCTGTATCAAGACTCACTCTTCTTAGCCAACTCATGTCCCAATTCTGGCCCCATTCAACACACACTCTACTCTCTCTCTGTCTTGAGCATCCACTCCTTCCCTCCTTTCTCTCTGTGGCTCCTCTATCCCCCAACTAGCTCACTATATGTTCTCTTTTTCCTTTCTCTTTGTTTTCCCTTTCTAACCTCTTCTTTTCTCTCCCTTTTCTCTTTTTTTTAGCCTCTCTTCCTTCTTAATCTTTATTGCAAAAGCAATAGTGAAAGCTTGTCAAACTATACTACCTAATCATATTTAAATATGATTTTTCAATCATAAAGATATCAGGTACTCTGACTTGATGCATTTTATGAAAATGAAGTCATACTTCACTTAATGAAAATTATTTAAGCATTTGTAATGTACAAAGAAGTATCACTGAATTAGGATTCGAGAAAATTCTATTCTAGCCATTTTGAAAAAATCAGTATAAACACATAATTAATCCCTCTGAACCTCAGTATGATAATTTTTGAAAAAGGGGTAATGGGATTATTTAATCTTCATCCAATTTTATGTATTTTCATAAACTTAAATTTAAACTAAAAAATTAATTCAAGATAAAAACATCTCTGAGTTTTAGAATACAGGCTAAATAATTTGAATAATTTCACTATATGTTAACAGAATCCAGACTCAAAGTTTATGACATTAAATGTCTTAGGCAATAAAAGAGTTATAAATGACCTGAGAAGATGAACACCCACCTCAAAAACAAAACAAAACCCAACTAGCACCCACCCCAAAATCAAATAAATATAAGAATTATTTGTCATTTCTCTCCCATCCAAACTCCATTAATTATTGAAAGCCCAACACAAGGTTCACAAAATATTCCTGAATATTTCTTACATTAATGCCAAGTGGGAGACAACAGGAGATAAACTTTCATGAAAGTAAGTCCTGTTTTTCCAACGTGACCATAAATATCTTTGTGGTAGGAACCATATCCCCTGTACCTTTTCTTTATTAAGCTAAGAAACTTACATAATAAAAATTAACATTTATTTTAAAAATCCAACATTTAACTCTGAAGCAGTAAAAATAAACAAATTAAACTAATATATATTATTTAAGAAATACCATTTTCAGGGTCATTGAAATAAGGACTGGAAGTTAAGAACAACAAAACTCTACTTCACTAAATAAATGCAACATAAGCAGTGATTATGATACTTTGGATACGTACAAAAGTGGCATTTTCATGAAGAAAACTAAATAAGAAATTATTTAGTTGGAACATTCAAATAAAAGATTACCCTCTTCCCTATCCCCCTACTGTTTAAAATTTCTCCTTAGGGATCTTTTACGATATGTTTACTACTATGAGAAGTAAAAATGATTAAACTCTTCACTAATCATATTGCCTCATTAATGCACAAATTTGCTTATTAGAAGTTTTAACACACATGGGCATTCATGTGAACATACACCTCAATTTTTATAAAATCAAAAAAATAATATAGCTGGCCTCTAATAAGTTCAGATCGGCCTGAATGTATAGCCTACATTGGAATAAAAATGCTTATGATTAAATATTGAAAATTTCCCCAAATGTTATATAAATCTCTGGTGACGAAAACAAAAGGAAGAAACCACAAAAACATCAGTATCCTTAAGGAATCATCAACTTCTTTTTGTTTGCTCCAGTTATAAATTTTGCATTTGCACATTGCTGCCTAGATTTTCAAAGGGTTCTGAAATGATTAATTTAACAATCTACCCATATTGCTGTAATATAGCCAAAAACTTTTACATATATATAATTTATAATATCCGTATCAAGGATGGATTAGTGGGAAAAATAGAACTTCCAACATCCAGGCGTGTTATTAACACAGAAATAAGCAAGTGTCACCAAAATATGACTACTTAAAAACATACTTCTCTAACTTGGGTGCTTTACCCCTAAGGATATAAGGAAATACACATAAAAAAATGGTGCATATTTATGACAGTCAATTTGACCTGCTTATTTGAAAGTAAAAAAAATGAATTTCTGAAAATTCTAATAATTACAAATATATACTGAATGCTTATTAAATGCCAGACCTCATACTGAGTGCTTTGCATGAATTATTCCATGCAATTCCCACAATAACCCTGAAAAGTATACATTATAATAGAGGTCAGCAAACTTTTTTGGACAGGTCTAGAAATAAATATTTAAGGCTTAGTGTGCCATGTAAGGTCTCAGTCTATGCTGCAGTGACTTAACTCTGCTTTGGTAGGGAGAAAGAAGTCATAGGCAATAGGTAAAGGAATAGATGTGGTGGCATTTCAATAAAACTTTATCCACAAAGACAGGCAGCAGCCACACTTGGCCCATAAGCCATATAGTTTGCTGACCCCTGCAATTAAAATTCACATTTTACCAGTGTACATATGTACTTTCACATGGCACACAGCTGGCCAGGGATGAACTCAGAATTTGAACTCAGGTCTCTTACTGCAGATCAAAGCTGCTGACTACTATGTATATCTACCTCTGAACAGCAATTTGAAGAGCTATTTATAGTAAAATAAACAAATACATTGTGGAATAAAAGGCAAATTGATTTTTGTTTTGTAAAACACAAAACAAAATATTAGAAGAAACTTTGCATTTGTAATGCTAGGGATGCAGATCCTAGGAAATAAAAGCCTATGCTCCCTAGAATATCAAGATACCTGGTGAAAGTTAGAGGGGAATTTAACCTATGCTTTAAAAATGAGCTCTCTTTAAACAGTCAAAATTTTTAAAGCTCTATGGAATGTTTTAGGATCCTTCTTCATATATAATGCCACAGGATGAATTGCCAAAGCCACTTGCCAGGCATTATATATTGTCATCAATGCCCAGGCCCCTTGCAAATGTACACTGTGTAGCCAGGTTGAGAATAATGATCTATGCTCAGGTTGAATTCTGCCCAGGCAGAGTGACCCTGCCCTATTAGCAAAGTCCCACCTCACTTGGAATAAAATTCAGTCCACAGTCCTGGTTACAAGATCCAATATGATCTGGTCCCAGTGTAATATTCCATCTGCCCACTAAGGACCAGCTACAGTGGCCATTTTTCTGTTTCTGAAGCACACAGTCGAACTCACCTCAGCCATAGGTACTCCACACCAACTATTCCCTCTGCCTAGAATTTTCTGTCCGAGTAGATCCCCAGCTCCAGTGTCAAACAGATTTCACTCAAATATGATGTCTTAGGGAACTTCTCTGGACACCCAGTTATTCTACCAACCATGTCACCCTAATTTCTGTTTTGCTTACCACTTATGAGATATTATGATCTGTTTGTTTGTTTACTACTGGTTTACTTTAAATTTTTCTCATTTATTTTCTACATACCAATTATGTACCATTGTATTTGTTATCATTTTTAAGTTTATTATAAAGCAGCATAAAAAGTATAGGTAAATGGGGTCATATATAAGAAGAGCCTGTGTCTTAAGCAAGGAATGTTATACTCTTATTCATCTATGATTAATTTTGTATTGTCCCCTAAAGTCCTTTAGAACTAAATTTACTTTTACCAAAATTAAATCTTGTTGTTAAAAATCACTAAATTGGATACTCACTGAATCTGATATTCTCTTTCAGAATATCATCATGTCACTATTCATACAACCATCAAGGGTGTTCTGGATCAGTGCTCAACTTTCCTGTGCCAAACCACTGATTTCCACTAAGAGAAAATATGTAATCTAAACATTACAGGCTCCTCCTCTGTAATCACTGGTTATGGGGTATGCCATATATCAGTGCCTTTGCACAAGGAAGGAAAGCAAGGGGAAGCAATATCTAGTTAAATCCACTGTGATTTTTAGATTGAAAACCCTTCTAGAGAGACATTTTATTTAAGAAATATAAACTCTAAATGTTATTATTTGATTAAATCAGGCATTTAGGAAAGCTGCTTATTTGGGTAATACTATCTTTCTCCCTTTCAGAAAAACCCTCCTGAATTACATTTTCATAACCTCTTTCCACCTTCACTAAAGGTCACTGAAAAAGGTTGCAATATTTGCTACTTCACTGACATGTAGAATTGTCATTGTGAACACTTCCCACGACATTACTCATTGACCCTCAAACAATGCACAACATGAGATATTAACTGAGAGAGTCATGATATATCTGTTAACTCCTTAAGATGATTTCCTCTTCCCTTTGGCTGCTGGCAGTGTGCATGCTGGTATAAATAAAGAACAGAAAACTACCCTTTAGTGAGAATCCATAATGTGTAAAATGCTTCATACACATAATTATATTTAATTTTCTCATTACACTTATGGTAGGGTGTAGGGAAGGCAAAATCTTTACCTTTACCTTCTTAGGGTCTTCAGCTAGGTCTGAAAATTAAATTGACATAAGACAGATTAACAGAAAAAGAACATACGAATTTATTCAATGTTAGTTTTACATGACATGATGGCCTTCATAAGGAAATAAAGACCCAAAGAAGTGGCAAAACCTAAATGCCTATATGCTGGGTTGAACAAAGAATGGCAATTGTGGAAAAGCAACTAAAATAAACGTGGAGACTAAAGGAAGACAAAGGTTATTTTTTAACGAGCTCTGATTGTACAGAATTCTTTCATTTTGTCGTTGGTGATAAGAATGTTTCTTTCTAAAATCTCTTGGGCAAATTAAGTGAAGGATTACGACACTGGTCTAAGTCTGTCTGTCCTTCCGTCCTCAAAGCCAAAAAACTTTAAAGTCAGATTTTATTCTCAGACACAGTAATACCAAGTAATACCAAGGATTACAGCCCACACACTTCTCTACCTCTAAAATCTTATTTTCTAATGTTTTCTTCTTAGGCTTTCTGTTTTTTGCTTTCTCTGTTATTTTGCTTATTACTGATATATTAGTATTAGTGAAGTTAATAAATCTTTGGACACTATCACAGGCAGCTCATGGACCTTGCAGCAATCCCCCTAAACTTGCCTTTTCAGGAGCTCACTTGTTCACAAATGCTTTCTTTTAATTTATTTATTACCATCACAACATATTTTGTTGTTGATATTGTTGATTGCTAATGGTCAAAACTACTTTGGAAAGAACTGTAGCATTAGAATATTTTAAAGCAGATGTCAGTGATTGTAAAGACATAAATTGTCCACAAGAGGACTTCAAATAGCTCACATTTGACACGCCGACTTATTAAGAATATAAAATGTGATTCACAGCCAGTTACATGAGGGATAAATGAGAAAATGGGTATTAAAAATAAATAAAGACATAAATGTGAGCAGAGAATGAAATAGTCACATAACCAAGTGAAAATATCACGAAAATAATGAATATACACAAAAATTAGTATTGCTCTGAAGTATAAACTCTTCTCATAATTAAGTGACTTTTTCCAACTATAATGATGTCACATGTTACCTGTCTGGACTATTGGTTCCAAATTTGCCTTCTTTTTCTCTAGAGCAACAACAGCAGTCCTAAGCCAGCAAAAGCATCTCTGTACTTTATGTTTCCACCTCTCCCCACACCACCAAAGGATATAATTCCTTGACCTTTGATATAGCACGTTAATCAAAAAATCATTTCAAATATCCTTTGTTTTATAGACATTTGTTAGTCTTTGGCAATAGTTTTAAAATAAACTGAAAAGTATCTCTTTTAAAGATGAAAGAGAGGTATAAGTAGGTGAAGACAAATGCATTATCATGAATAAAATTTCGTCGTGTTTATAGATAAAAGGGCTATATTTGTGTCTCATAAACACTTTATAAGGAAAGACCTCTTTGAAACTTTGTGATCTTATTCAAAACAAGAAAGAAAAAAAATGATTGTGATTAATGGGGGGTGGCATATATATTTCTAATGTGGCTTTTGAGAAACAAAGGCTTGAATGTGGCCCAGAAACCTCAGAAGCCCTATCATCACATTGGCAGGCGGAAACAAAAATACAATAGCTTTCTGAAGCTCCAAGGCCTGTGGATAACACCAGTGACTGCAGGTGGCTCTACTTGAAAAGAACCGTACCACTTTCCTCTTCAGTGGTTGGGCACTGTGTTCCACAGTGGGTCAGAGGTGACCAGGGTGCTTTCAAGTTCAGCTTTATAATCTTGAGGAACTGGATTGTGAGCACTGACAAGTTCCCAATTTAGCCTGTTAAAAACTTAAAAGTGGTCTGCTTTCCCTCCTTTAACATAAACCTTCATTCACTAACTACAGCAGGATATTTAATCTAATGACCTTCTTTTGAAATCCAATTTAAATTAAATGATTGGTTTTAAGATTTTGACCAGATATATACTGAGGCTTAAAAAAAAGTAATCTTTATAGTACTCTTGATGGAGATTAAATCAGGTAAAAAACTTTTCTTTTACTGAAGAGTGATTTTTTTCCCTATTACCTTGTATACAAATTATTTAGAAGTATAAAAGACAAAACAGCACCAAATCTTAACACAAAGGTATTTTGACACAATTGAACTTTTCAAGTATAAAATAGCAAACAAGGATGTGGTGAATGCATTCCTATAGCAGGCACTGGCTAAGAAATTTTTGACTAAAATATCATATGAAAAGTCAGAACTCCTCTGTTATAGTACATGCAGTTCAGAATGCCACATTTAAGAGAGATATAGATATATTCAAGTTTGTTAATAAATAAGAATTCAAAACCATGTAATGCAATAGGAAAACCAATTGGGGGAAAATGGAAATACACTCTCTAGAAATAAAAGAAGCCCCAGGGTATAATACTCAAAGGCTAACACTAGCTATGTAGAAAAGTGACTGGATCTGCTTTGTGAGCTTCCATGGGTTACAAATTGGTACACAGATTTTTAACTCAATATAAAAAAAAAATCTAATGAAGAGAACTGTCCAAATACGGAATGGGCTACCTCCCATTAGATGAGTTTCAAACTACTGAAGACATTCAAGCACAAGGTGAATTAGGGGTGATAAAGAAAAGGCTAAAGATTAAACTATCACACTGAGGCCTTTTCAAAGCCTTGAGTCTTGTTTTTCTAGGATGAGAATTGTCTACAATGAGACAGCTTCCAGACTGGTAAAGAGAGCATCTCAGAGTAAAATAAATACTAGCATAGAGTGAACAGCATTAGCTAATAGTAGAAATAAATGTAACTAAGACATAGTTTATAAAAGCTCTTTTGACGGAGAGTTGGGGAAAATACAAACACAATCAACATGACAAGGTTGAACTGCTACAACCAGGATGTACTGAAGAAATAGGACAAAAATCTCAAGAAACATAATGTTTTGGGAAAAAACAATGACCTGTATTATGCCTGGTAAAAGCAAACACTATTACTAATCTTAATAATATGCACTAGTCAGTACTAATCTAGCAGTACTGGGAAGAACAAAACATTACTTTATAAACCCAAACTTTCCAATTACAGGGGTAGCAGCACTTGTTATGTAGGAAGGGTTCAGAAGACATTTACTTTACTAAAATTACATCTCTTTTTTTTAATTTTATTTTTAATTATTATGGGTACACAATAGCTGTATATATTTACGGGGTACATATGATGTTTTGATACAGGAATACAATGTATATTAATCATATCAGGATAACTAGAATATCTATCACCTCAAGCATGTATTATTTCTTTGTGTTGGGAACATTCCAATTCCACTTTTTTAGTTATTTCAAAATATAAAATAACCTATTGTTGACTAAAATAACCCTTTATGCAATCAAATATTAGATCTTGTTCACTTTATCTAACTATATTTTTGTACCCATTAACCAACCCGATTTTATTCCCCCCATCCCCATTACCCTTCCTATCCTCTAGTAACCATTAGTCTACTCTCTATCTCCATGAGATCAATAGCTTTAATTTTTAGCTCTCACATATGAGTAAGAACATGTGAAATTTGTCTTTCTGTGCTTTGCTTATTTCATCTAACATAAGGTTCTCTAGTTTCATCTATGTTGTTAAAAATGACAGGATTTCTTTCTTTTTTATGGTTAAATAATATTTGATTGTGTATATATACCACATTTTCTTTATCCATTCAGTCGTTGTTGGAATTTGGTTAGTTCCAAATCTTGGCTGTTGTGAATAGTGCTGCAATATACATGGGAGTGCAGTTATCATTTTGATATACTGAATTCCCCTCCTTTGGATATATACCCAGCAGTAGGATTGCTGGGTCCCATGGTAGTCCTGTTTTTAGTTTTTTGAGGAACCACCGTACTGTTCTCCACAGTGGTTGCACCAATTCACATTCCCACCAACAGTGTATAAGGGCTCCCCATTATCCACATCCTCGCCAGCATTCATTATTGTCTGGTCTTTCGCATAAAAGCCATTTTAACTAGGGTGAGATATCTCATTGTAGTTTTTTTTTTCCTTTTATTTCAGAATATTATGGGGGTACAACACTTTGGTTATATATATTGCCCATGCACTGCCCATATCAGAGCTACAATCGTGGTCATTGTGGTTTTGATTTGTATTTCTCTGATGACTAATGATTGTGAGCATTTCTTCATATACCTGTTGGCCATTTGTATGTCTTCTTTTGAGAAATGTATATTCAAATCTGTTGCCCATTTTAATTAGATTATTTGATTTTTTCCTATTGATTTGTTTGAACTCCTTACATATTCTAGTTATTAATTCTTTGTCAGATAGGTAGTTTGCAAGTATTTTCTCCCATTCTATGGGTTGTCTCTTCACTTTGTTGATTGTTTCCTTTGCGGTGCAGAAGCTCTTTAGCTTGATGTGATCCCATTTGTCCATTTTTGCTTTGGTTGCACGTGCTTTAGAGGTATTATTGCTCTAGAAATCTTTGTCTAGACTAATGTCCTGGAGCATTTCCGCAATGTTTTCTTCTAGTAGTTTCATAGTTTCAGGTCTTAGATTTAAGTCTTTAATCCATTTTTTTTGATTTTTGCATATGGTGAAAGATAGGGGTCTAGTAAGACCATGTAACTTTTATATTGTTAATTCCATGCTCATTTAAAAACTCTTAAAATCACTTATTGCATTCACAAACTCCAGAACAAAACAAAGGTAAGTTGCTTAGTGAACAAAAGGAGCCCAATTACTTTGAAAACATCTAATTCATCTGATATTATTAGATCAACAATTTTTTTGTATCATCCTCTATGAGTTTAGTATGTGTCCCCTATAGCTCAATATAATCTAGGGGGGAAAATGCCATAATTTCTGAACTCTGAAGTTGAGGATTAGCTCTGAACCAAAATGATCTTAATTGGCATTGATGTTCTAAGTGGCTGCATAAGCATAAGAAGTCCCTGATTTGACTAAACTCAAATATGAGTTACTTTTTAAGAATCTATTTGAAAAGTATTACCTATGTAAATATGTTTTTGAAAATGAAGACTATAGCCAAATACCCTGGAGAGGGAATAATTAAGTAATTATTAATGTTTGGTGTATTTTCTTCTAGCCACTTTATAATTCCTATGCAAAGTAGTTTTTTTTTTAAATTAAACTTTTTATATTGAGATAGTTGTAGATTACCACAAAGTTATGAGAAATAATGCAGACAGATCTTGTGTATACTTTACCTAGTTTCCCCAAATGATAACATTTGGAAAACTATTGCATAAGATCACAGCCAGGATATTGGCATTGATGCATTCAAGATATAGAACAATTATATCACCAGAAAGAGCTTTCTTCTTGCCCTTTCACAGTCACATCAATAGTCATTCCTGCCTTCCCACCAGTACCCTTAACCCCTGGCAACCATTAATTTGTTCTCCATTTCTTCATTTTTTCACTAAAACAATGATATATAAATGGGATCAAACAGTACGTTATGTCCCCTTTTAGGGCAGGCTTTGTCTACTCAGCATAATCTTCTGGATGTTTAAGCAGGTTGTTGCATGTATCAATAGATTATTCCTTTTTTATTGCCAAGCAGTATTCCATGGTATGGCCACACTCTGTTTAACCATTCATCCACCAAAGGACACCTAGATTGTTTTCCGGTATTGGCTATTATGAATAAAATTGCTTATCAACACGCATGTACATGCTTTTGTGTGGAAAAGAAAAAAAGCTTTAATTTACTTGGGATAAATACCCAGGAGTGCAATTGCTGGGTTGCATGGTAGTTGCATATTTAGTTTTACAAGAAACTACCACACTGTTTCGCAGAGTGATTGTAACATTTCACATACCCACCAGGAATGATCCAGTCTTCCCGAGTACTACCAGCATTTGGTGAAGTAACTATTTTTTATTTTAGCCATTCTAAAATTTGCATGTAGTGATGTCTCAGTGTACTTGTAGTTTGCATTTCCCTAGTGATATTGACTACATTTTCATCTGCCTATTGGCCATCTATGTATCCTGCTGGCCCTTTGCTAGTTGAGTTTGTTGAAAAGTCAGTCCTTCCTCTCTTGAAATGCTTTTGTACTTTTGTCAAAAATTAGTTGGGCATGTTTGTGTAGGTCTACTTCTAGGCTGTCTATTGTGTTCCATCATTTTGTGTGTCTGTCCCTCCACTGACACCACAGTCTTGATCACTGTAGCTACATGATAAGTCTTAAAATCGGGGAGACTGATTCCTCCCACTTTATTCCTCATTGATGAGATTGTTTTAGCTGTTCTAGTTGCTTGCCTTACCATATAATTTTAGAATAATCTTCTCTATGTTAGATACATAAAAAATCTGCTGAGATTTTGATAGGAATTGTTTTATTTGAAGGCAAATGACATCTTTACTATTTGTAGTCATGTAATCTATGAGCATGGTATGCATCTCCATTTATTTAGATATTTTTTTTCAGTATTTTATACTCTTCAGCATACAGTCCTGTACATATTTTATTAGATTTACAGCTAAATATTTCTTTTGAGAGAGAAGACATGGAAGGCGGGTAGGAGGGACTGAAAGAGGGAGAAAGGAAGGAAAAGAGGGAAGGAGGTTAAAAAAAACAGCATTTATAAATTGTATACTTTTTATTAGATTTTAATGACCACATGTTCTTTACTAGTATATAGAAATACAATTGCTTTCTGAATATTTGTTTTGTGTCCTGCAACCTTGCTTAACTCATTTATTAAATTTGGGCGGGGGGGGTTCTTGTTTAGATTCCTTGGGATTTTCCATATAGGCAATTATGTCATTCACAAAGAAAACAGTTTTATTTCTTATTTTCTGATCTCTATGTCTTTTATTTCCTTTTATTTATTCACTTATTTTGCTTTGTTTCATTAGCTAGAATTTCCAGCACTATGTTAAACAGGAATGGTGAAAGCAGACACTTTTGCCTTGCTCTGAAACTTGGGAGGGAAGAATTTAGTCTTTAGCTACTAAGTATATTGTTGGATTTATGTTTTTAGTACATGTTCTTCATCAAATTTAGGAAATTCCCCTTCCATTGCTATTATTCTGAGCCATTTTACTTTAAATGCATGTTGAATTTTGTAAAATACTTTTTTGCATCAACTAATATGATGTTTTTCTTGTTCTTTAGTAGAAATATGTAGTATGCTAGATTGCATGAAGTGATTTTAAATACTGAACAAGCCTCACATCTCTGGAACAAACTCTACTTGGTTATGGTGTAAAATTCTTTTTATATATTGCTGAATATCTTGTTAAGAATGTTGTATCTATATTCATGAGGAATATTGATCTGTAGTTATCCTTTTATTACTATTTTTATCTGGTTCTGGTATCAAGGCAATACTGGCTTTATAAAATGAATTAGGAGATTTTTCTTCTTTTTCTACTTCTGAAAGAGATTTTATGAAATTAGCATGAATTCTTCCTTAAATGTTTCATAAAAGTATCCACTGAAAACATCAGTACTTGTATATTTCTTATTTTAGGTGCTTTTAAATTATAAATTAAATTTCATTAATAGTTACAGGGTAATTAAGTTATCTATTTCACACTATGTGAGTTCTGGTAGTGGGTTTTAGCAATAGATCCATTTCATCTTAGTTGTCAAATTTATGTAGGTAGAGTTTTTTTCTAGTAATACCTTATTATCATTTTGATGTCTGCACAGTGACATAAATTGAAAACTAAAGAGAAGGAAACTTTATTGTATTTACCCATATTTTACTGTTTCCATTTTCTTTCTTCCTTCCTGACAATATAGTATTTCTTATTTTATCATCTCTTTTCTGTTCAGAAAATTTCCCTTAGCCATTCTTCCAGGATAGGTCTGCTGGCAATGAATTCTCTTTGTTTTCTTTCATCTGAGAATTTCTTAATTTGCTCATCATTCCAGAAGGATAATGTCATTGGTTTCTAATTAATAAGCTTGTAAGAAATATATTAACGTACTATTTTAATATACAGTAGGCTTACAGCCTTAGAATAAATTGCCTTATATTTAATAATTCAGTGATCATGCTATAACACTTTTTAATGTAAGTACTGACAAATTGTTCTCCAAAAAACTTACAGAAAATTATACATCATGAGAAACAGTGCAGAGAAGTGATACCTACTCTTAGAGAGAAGATGGGCTAGTTGACCTCAGAAAACCCTTCCGACTCTACACTCAGTGATTCCACATGATACCGTTCAGGAGGATCATTTATCATGTTAAGTTTTGGAAAGGACATAAAAAAATAAACTTTAAATAGCAAAAGTTTCTTTTGCCTTTGACATTCTAAATCAGTACCTGTTTCCTCCCACCCAAGTTCACCTTGGCAGTTTTGCTTCACTCCTCCTCTCCCGCAGCTCAGAAATTTTACTGATGATGTATATCCTACACTGAATTTTCCTTTGTATAAAAAGGGCAGAGGTATGAGTTTAGGCCAATCATCATTTTACACATGCAGAGTAAGTCTTTGAGAAAGGAGAATCAGTTACTTACATACTTTAGTAGAAAAGTTAGGACTAGAGACAGAGGTATTGGTGTTCCTCCATTGATATTTGTTCTTTGCAAATCTACTCATCAGGCATTTTCTGGGCCTGAAAAACTGCTACACACCCAGAAAGAAATACTTTACCTAATATACTCCTAGACATCTCTGGGCTTGTATATTAGATACTTTTTAAAGGATGACCTTTAAATTACATCAAAATAATGCAACATGTAGAAAATTATTACATTTATCATTTTATCATCTATTGCAAGGAACATATAATTCTTATTCCTTTATTTTTCAAAAGAGATCTCTTAAATGGTTAATTATCAATCATTGACAATGTTGATATATTAAGCATTTGTCTCTGCACTATAAAAAGCAGCATAACAAATAACAATATTATGCAGATTCTCAGCACCATGTCTGGACTATACCTATAGTATTCATTCTATAAAATACAACCTTCACATTATCCAAGTCTATATGAACTTGACCCAAATTATCTTGCAAATCTATCTACACAAACATATATTTAAGAGAATCTACAATTTTTCCACTGAAACTTATACTGAACACGATGGTTTTATAGTCCCTGCAATATCTGCCCATGTTGAAATCAGAATAAAGAAAAACCTATATTTCACATATATTATGGTTGCAATTACAGACTAATATGCTAGCTAAGTAAAATTGACAATTAAATTGCTTATTTCTGTATTTGAGTGCATATTTCTATATTTGCATATTTATATAAATTGTTTATAAATCAAAATAATCATGGCAGTTAATTATATTGGTCAATAGAAAATGGATGGCAATTTGGAAATTATTTAACACTTAACACATATCATGGGGGGTTGTTAAGATAAGTACTCAAAATTACGACTATGTGGGATGGAGGGAAATTATAATGCAAATAATTTATACATAATTGTTCTAAAATTATCCTCGAGGTTGGAGACATTCACATTTAAAAATTCTTTAGGGACTTAATTAAAATAGAAAGAGTTATCACTTCTCAAAAATATGATCAAGAGATTTAATGTTGGCTTTTTACATTTATTTTGACATTTTTAAAATCATTTTAAATAGGAAACAAAACACCACTTTATATTTAAAATAAAGTTTTTTTCTTTTTACTTTCCTTTAGTAGACCTCTTAGAATAAAACCTTTTAATGATAACTTAAAGAGCATAGTATTAAAATGTCATCACCATTAAGAAATACACAAATTTATAAACTAAAATGTCTCCATACTTAGAAAGAAATGGGCTTTATAGATAAGTATATTTAAAAATGAATCTTGACTTTTTATTTTTTTTTAAATATTGCTTTCATAAATTACTCAGGGCAAAAATAAAATTAAATCAATGATATAAAACACAGCAATTTAAAAGGTTGTAATATATGGCAGCACGGGAAGATGAAAATATTTTGAAATAGAAATAATTTTTACAAACAAAAGCCAAGGAAATGGCAAAGCATCTTGCTATAAAATATCTCATGAAATTTATAAATTACTCTCTAAGGATACATACTTTTATTTTAGAAAATATTCTAATAGTTAACAAGTATTTATTTAAAAGCAGTCCATGCTGTGTAAATAAAGTCAAACGGCAGGTCACTCAAGTGCCATGTAGTCCAGTAGAAAGACTAAAATGGGGAGTTTTTTTTTTTAATGTAATATATACAATATTAGACCTACAAATACAGTATTTAAGTAAGAAGGGGAAGTCTAGATTAAGTTGGAATAAGGTGGGGGTCAGGGGGCAAGGAAGGGATGGTAGGGCTTTTATGAAGGTTTCCAACAAGGGGAGATGGATAATTGGTCTTCAAGTATAAGACAGTCCATAAAGCAAAGTAGAGGAGGGAGTATATGCCAAAGGAAATCAAATGGCATGTGTAAAGTCACAGAGACTCAGTATGTGAGAGGGCTGTGCTGCCTCGGGGCTCTTGCACAGAGTCTCCCTGAGCAGGAAGGCCCTCATCAGATGTGGCCACTCGACCTTGGATGTCTCAGCCTTCATAACCACAAGAAATAAATTCCTGTTTTTTATACACTCCCCAGTTTCAGGTATTCTGTACAATGATTTACATTTGTGATTTGCACATCAAATCTGCATTTTAGAGGCTTACTTTAGTAACAATACGGAGAATATATCTGGTGATAAATTGAGTATATTCAAATCAATTGTCTCTAAAGTTTACCTCATAATTAATGATACTTTCTGCTGTGGTTTATTATTTAATACTATCATTTAATAGATTTGGCCTGGAAAACTGTAATTCTTTTTGTAGTAGTTGTTGTTATCCTTTTGGAAAAGTTAATTAGATAAAAATTTAAGGAAAAATGGAGCACAACTGTCATTCAGATGTTTATTGAAGGACTCCTAAGAGACTGCCCTTCTCCTGGATTTCAAAGAGTTCTGGGTGTGATTTAAGCAAAGTCACAGCGTTTTTCCTTCTCCTTGCCAGGCTGCTTCATAAGCCAAAACATGCAGTGCTCTCATCCCAAAACCTCTCCTCCAGCAGGACACCACGACTTCCATATCCTCACTACCTACTCTCCAACTCCTGTTATCCTCTCCGTGCTTGGCCAGCATAGGATTCCCATGGTCCGCCACTGTAATCATTTCCTTACATCACTCTCCTAGTCCTAGAAAAACTCGACCCTTAAATTCAAATCCCTCAGGAATCCCATCACATTTCCTTAGTGAAAGAACTCTCCTACTTTATCAGGGGACACTTCCAAGTTTCTTCTCACTTGCAATTTCCAATACCTCTCCCTTAACTTTTCACTTTCAAGTGTATCTCCTTGGCCTTTTATTTAAATAAGAAAATAGAGGCATTTAGAGAACATTATCAACACCCCATCAAATCTGCCTCCCTCCCTGCATAAAACTCATATACTCTGTCTCCTTCTTATTATTAATATATCAGATAAATTGCTCCTGAATTTTTCTAAGACCAATCCTTTACTAATATACCAAAATCCCATTTTTCCTTTCCTTCTCAAAATATTTGCATCTACAACTTTCAACTCTCTACTGACTCATCGACTTTCTCTTCTCTATCAGTTCAATCCCTGAAATATCTATCTTAAAAGTAACTTCTTGAGTTTGATTTTTCTTCCAGCTACCCACCCACTTTTCTACTCCCCTTTAATGACCATCTTCGCATAAAAGTTATCTGCACTGGCTGCCCTCACTTTCTCGCTCCCCATTCTCTTCTTAACCCATCTGAATCAGACTGAGTCCAGAAATTCCACAAACACCCTTTTTAGTCCAAATAAATGACCATCAGGCTAAATCAATGGCCAATTCTCAATCCTCACCCAACTTAAACTCTGTAGATGTAGCTGGCATTTTGAGTTCTTCAAACACATTTATTTCATACCCCTCATGGTCCTCCTATGTCCCTGCAGATCCTTTCCTATATTCTTAGCTGGCTTCTGTTTTTCCTTCCCGACCTCTTCATGCTAGAGCAACTCAGAGCTCAACAGCCAGACCGTATCTCTCTTCACCCTGACTCTTCAAGTGTTCTGATACAATCTCACAGCTTTAAATGTCTTCTATAAACAGATGATTTCTTTTTTGTTGTTGTTGTTTAATTTTTTTATTTCAGAATATTACGCAGGTAAAAATGTTTTGGTTACATAAATTGCTTTTGTACCGTTTCGAGGCAAAGTTATAAGTGTGCCCATCCCCCCAGAGAGTTTTCTGACTCAAATTGTCGGTCTTCTCCACTGAATGTCAGGCTCATATATTTATCTGCCTACTCAATATCTCTCTATATATGGCAAACAGGCATCTCAAACTTATGATATCAGATGCTAACCTGTTAAGTCTCCCTCAAATCCCTCTCGTCCCAGTTTTCCACAGTTCTGTAAATGGCTATACTTTACCTCATGCCAGAACGTATACAGGTGCTATTAATATTTTCAGAGGCCCATTTACCCCTTGGTCAAAAACTTACGGTTAATTTCTTTCTTCCCCTCATATACAACTAATCATTCAGCAAGTTTCATCGGTTCTACCTTCAAAATGTATTACACTTTCAATTCAATTAATTCTTACAGCCCTTGATGCTACCATTCTGATCCAAGACAATTTCTCACTGAACTGCAGTGCAAAAGCTTCTTAAATCTGCCCACCAATTTCACACCTGCCCAACACCCCTCCTCCTCCTAGTTTATCATAGAGTAGGCAGAATGATCTTTTCAGTAATGTCACATCATTCCCCTGATCCAATCCTTTAAGAAGCTGTTAAAACAGCTTCCCATCAAACACAGAATAAACTGAATAAAACAGAAGAAAATCCAATCTCCTTACCAGGGCCTAGGAGGCTTTACATGATCTGACAACTGCCAAACTCCCTGGAGTCGCCTGAAATTCTCCCTTGCTTACCAATCTACATCTCCCTGGCCTTCCTTTGAACACACCAAGCCCATTCCCTCCACAGGGACTTCACAATTGCTTTTTTCCTCACTGTTTGTACATTCCCCAGGATTTGATATTGCACCTCACTTCATTCAGGTTTCTGCTTAAACATCACCTCTTCAGAAATGCTTATCTTGACCACACTGACAGACAGTCGCCATACAACATAACACTGAATACTTCTACATGTATTTTTCTTCATGGTGCTTGTCACTACCTGGAAATTTACTTTGTTTTATCTGTCTTCCCCACCAGAGTATAGGGCTCTGAGGGCTGATGTGTTATCTGGTTTTTGCACTGCTTCATTTCCGGGGTTCAGGAATGTTGGGTACCTAGTAAGTACTCAAACTTTTGTTACATTAGTTAATTAGTTAGTTCAGCATCTGTTGTGTGCCAGACTGATTTTTAATATATGATCCCACAAGCAGATTACATAAGCATCAACATTTGTTCCTAAAGCCTCCTGCTCCTAACATGTAATATTCATTTTAA
This sequence comes from Daubentonia madagascariensis, assembly GCA_023783475.1. Classification (NCBI taxonomy): domain Eukaryota; kingdom Metazoa; phylum Chordata; class Mammalia; order Primates; family Daubentoniidae; genus Daubentonia; species Daubentonia madagascariensis. Next base: position 11,541,426 of record JAKFHU010001684.1, on the reverse strand, counting down.
AAGGCAGACCATTCAGAAGTGTTATACACACATAGACACATAAACATGTCTTCTAAAGATATTTTACAGACATTTCTAATACAGAAACAGTATTTTATATCTATTTTTAAAGCAAAACTGCCTGCTGTACAGTCTAGAAATGTATATTCTTGCCCTATTGTCCATAAAGTTCAGGTGTGTTGAGATTATAAAGTATAGTTATCAGCAAGAATCCAAAATATTAAATAATCTATGATTAACCCATATAAACTTTTGAATTTTAGATGTGATAAACACACACACACACACACATATATACACATGAACATGTATATAAATGATGAGAAAACACAAGACAACAACCTAGTTGGATACTCATATGAACTAGTTCATATCTATACAGTAACACAATTTAAAACACACACAATACTAGGGTCAGATTTCTACTTTCTATAGGATGTTAATGCATCCAGCATAAAGAGTGGGTAAAGAACCAAGTCTCACTGATTTGTTCCCAGCATCTGTGAATTGTCTAGATTTATACTCAAATAGTCTCAAAGATTCACAGTTCTTAAGGCAACTTTCTAGCTGCAGCCAATTTCTTCTACATGCTAAAATAATCAGCACAGCAGGGAAAAGCCAACCATAGGGAAGACAAAGCGGAGGACCCTAAGAGAAAATCACAGCTACACTTTTCCTGACACATACCCAAATCCTTCCCTGCCTCAGAATCTTGTCTTCCCTTGTGTTTAAAAAAAAAAAAAAAAGAAGAGAAAGAAGAGAGGGAAGAAAGAAAAAGAAAGAAACAGAGAGAATGCTTCACTCCAGCCTTGATGGGAGATATTCTCAGGTCTTTATCAATTCAGAGATCACTCTCTAGGACTCTAGACACTAAGGATAGCTTCTCAGAGTATTTGGTTCTAAGGTTCTTATTTTTACATTGGCTATGATCTTTTAATATTTTACACCTTGATTGCTTGTGGCCATCATTGTCTATAACATTAAGACTTTTCAAAAGAACACAGAGATAACTTTTCCCTTACATCTTTCCTGAAAATGATGAGCACAAATAAAAAATAAAATCCTTCACTTTTTATTCCTGGTTTTTGGCTGTATTCTTTCAAATATTACAAGACTTAATTGCCATATGTACAGCTGAGATCTATTAGTAAGGGGCCGTGGGGGAGAGGGAGAGAGAGAGAAGAGAGACAGCACAAAGAGAAGTAGGAAAAGAAGGCAGGCAGCCAGCCAGACAAACCTTTGATGGGCTGATTGGGAAAAGCTGATACAGTGTTTTGTTTAAAAAAAGTGTAAATACTGAAGCAGGCTGTGCTATTATTTTCTGCTTGAGGAAATAACAGTAAAGAAGCTTCATTTTTACAAAATGCACACTGTAAATAAATAGAACTACATGTTGATGGTAGTTTAGGGATGGTAAACAAAGATGAAAATGAAAGATTTCAATGAAGTAAACAATTTAAAGATAATGACAGGCACTGCTCTCTAAGCAGCAGCCCATACCTTGCAAACAGCAGGGCCTGAACGCCAAAGCACATCTATTCTAATCTCCTCCCTTCTCTACCTCACGCTATTATCACTACACCTGTGTTGGTTAAAGTAGTAGTAAAATTTTTTATTTTCTTTCAAGGACATAAGGTTCATACGGGATATTTTTACAAAAAAAAAAGAAAAGTAAAATGACCATTAACAACGTTTATAGTATGGAATCTAGAAATGCCTACTTACACAATGGGATATCTCCTAAAGGTAATATAAATAAAAATAGATTAAGAGTATTTTAAAATATAAGACACAAATATAACTACAACTTTTAACTATAGATTATGATAAATAAATGAAGGCTTAAAAAAGGAAGCCATCAACAAGCATTCCAGGCAGACTGATTTTAGACTGGCAAAGTTAAGGTGAAGGGGCTTTTACACTGAAGACCAGAAAATAAACAGAAAAAGGCCATACCAGAGGAATACTACAGGCAGAGGGAAAAGCATGCACAAAGGCCCCAGTGTGGGAAAAGCACCAGAGTGGCTAGACCTTAGTGAGCAAGAAGAAAAGGATATCAATATGAGACCAGAGCCAGAACCCTCAAAACCCCATAAGCCATACCCAGACTCTTTGTTAAATGTCTTCTAAGTGTGTATTGAAGTGCTTCATGGTCAAAGAAATTTGAGAAATGAAGTATTATTGTACAGTGCTTACTTGAATATTCAAAATGCACATTAGCTAATTAAAGATTCTAAGAATTTCAATTATAAAGAAATGTGTTGGACTTGATTTAATTTAGGGTTTTCCAAATCTATTTAAGCACTAAACACTCTTCATGTGACACACTTACTGACATCCTGCTGAATTGTCCTTGGTGGATCATTTCCCACTTTCCGAAAGTAGTTACATGGAACAAAGAGCTATGATAAATCTGGATGCCATTGTTACTTCATGAATGAACTGAAACACAATTTCTATATCTGGGTATAAAAGGACCTAAACTATCCCAAACCTATTACTTCATAGAGATAATAGATTTCATTCCTACTCAGTTGAACAAACATTTGACAGTTAACTCTCTGGCAGACTCCAAGGTACTTGTTAAGGAATAGGGTTATAAGATGCTTAAGACCTATATTCTAATTTGGAAGAGTTAGAAAGCATAAAGGTATTCATTTATTTATTCATTCAACAAATCTGTGTTTAAATGAGTCCAGCACCATTCTAATTCTGAGGGATACAGAAGGGAACAAGACAAACATGGTCTTTGCCCTGCTTAAAGGTATATTCTTGCTTGGGGTAGAGAAGAAAAGTAAACTTAATACAGTAATAACGTAATCCAACAATTGGTATCATAAAACATACATTAACATGTAAGAGAGCAGAGAACGGAGGTGGATAATAACAGCATTTAACACAGGGTGAAGAGTAGGTAAAAGAACCTGAAATTGAAAAATAATTTGGAAGTAAAATAAAGAGAAATTTTAAGGACTAAATAAACGTGTTCAAAGTTTGTATGATACATAAATTTGAGCTCAACAAGGAAGTTTGATTTTAGAACAAACCATGACAGTTGTAAGAAACAGTACTAATTCTTAGTATGTGCCAGGAATTATTCTAAGAACTTTACAGATTTTTTTAAGTTTTAAATCTCATTACATCTCCACGAGGGCATCATCTTTTTAATCAGCATTTTAAAGACAAGGAATCTGAGACACAGAGAGTTTACATGACTTGCCCACCTCAAATTAGGGATAGGGAGGGGCCATTTCTTCCAGAGGCTTCCATGACAACTCCACTCCCCGTTCAGACTCAGGTGGCCCTCTTACCAGTGTTTTCAACTATTAATATGTCACCCAGTGTTGCATTAGCCTATGTATTGCATATCATCCTCATTAGACTTTTAATTTCCTGAAAATAGGAGCCATGTCTTTCTCTTCTTCAAGGTGACCAGGTCTAGCACAGTCTCTACAAGAAAAAAGGTGCTACTTAATTGTTGAAAGAATGAATGTCATGGCCATGGAAGAGATAACTCAGGAAAAGGATACAGATAGGAACATGAAGAAAACCCTAGATGGAAACTTGTGGACTCCAACACTGAAGGCATGAGCTCTGGAAAATTTAAAAACTAGTTTATTCATATGATCACAATGAAAGGATGACAAATAATAGAAAACAGAGATTCTGTCCAAAGTTAGGCAAAATGTCAAAGAGCCAGTGAGAGTTTATCCATTACTGCTAACAAACATTGCTTTCTCTATGTATATGATTCTGACATATTTACAGAATCTAATTAAATAAACTTTGAAAATTCACGATAAAATTCAATTTTAGTTGAACGATCTACTTTGTAGTATATCTCTCTAGGCTATGTAATCATCTAAAGAAATCTATCCTTTAAAATATAATGGAGAAAGAACAATTGCACTTATATTATTTGCAACAGAGAATGTTGCTAAATTATTTATTTCATCTTAATCCCAGGATAACTAAATCATTCATTCTAAATTACTTATGCCTAGGTCATTTATGAGAGAGAAAAAGAATGTCAAAACAATTATTTATATGTGTTTATTGGCTGACAAATTGGTGTTTATTACGCTGGTAGCTGTAGAAAACAGTTCTAGGCTAGTAGCTGATAAATGTCATTTTGTTAAAGTTACATGTTCATCATCAATTTCTTGAGACACAGAAATGTAGTAGTTTTCATAAAACATATACTTTTGAGCTCATTACTGCTGAAAGGGTTTATTGAAAATCAAAACGGCATTTCAACCAACTAACTCAATAAATTGATGTAGATTTACCCAATCTAATGAATTACAAAGCCACAATATCAAGAGCATTCAGTCTACTTGTTACACCTGTGTCATTCAATATGTCATTCGATACAATCCACACAGGGCTACTGAGCCCCGGAAATGAGGCTAGGAAAATTGTAGAACTGGATTCTTAATTGTATTTTATATTGACATAAATTCAAATTTAAAAACAGACCATTCCATTCTCGCAAAACTTAAACATGTTTGGAAAACTTGGGTATGTGAATCTACTTTTTCACTGTAAATTTATGAACTTTAAATACATATTAAGTATTTCTGATGAAAATCTAACATCAGAATTGAGATGTGCTCTAAGTGCCAAGTATAATTTTCCATTCTTTCCTCTGACCCACAACCAGCAGCCTGGCAGCGTAACTGTCTCCTAAACCAAGTGGCCAGCAAGGACAGCAGCACCAGGTGCTTCTCTCACCACCTATATGAGCCGACAGTGTCCCATTTCTGAGTGCACTGCATTTTACCAATAAGCTCCCTGGATTCTCTTCTTGTAAGGTTTACTTCTGGAAAGGGTAGGAAAAATAGAGATTGGCTATTTCTGATAGTCTTTCGATGTAACCAGATTTATCACCCAAAAATGTAAAATATCTTGTTTTTAACTTATTTTTATATTGTTTTTCTATTGACTACATGGTGAAATAATACTTTGGATATATACAGTTAGGTATAATATATCAAAATTTATCTTACCTGTTTCATTTTATATTTTTAATATGGCTACTAAAATATTTTAAATTACATATGTGGCTTGCATTATATTTGTTTTGGACACTGTTGTTCTATATGGCTCAGCAGGACCGTTGGGTCTCTATTTCACATACTGATTTCATGCACACCTCACCTATAATTTTCCATTCTGCCCTCTGACCCACAACCAGCAGCCTGGCAGCATAACTGTCTCCTAAACCAAATGGCCAGCAAGGACAGCAGTACCGGGTGCTTCTCTCACCACCTCTATGAGCTGACAGTGTCTGTTCTGTTCATCCCATTTCTGAGTGCACTGCATTTTATCACTAAGCTCCCTGGGTTTTCTTCTTGTAAGGTTTCCTTCTGGGAAGGGTAGGAAAAAGAGAGATCAGCTATTTCTGATAGTCTTTCGATGTAACCACACAAACTAGTAGATGAGCCCATGGCAGAAGCTAAGACAACAAACTAGAGGCCTACCAAACCCATGCTAGCTTATCTAAGGCAACCATCAATAACAACACTTTGTCAAAACAGAAAAACATCAGGGGCTAATGCTATACCAGACAGGGCATCAGCACAATGAGCACAAAGATGTGCCCCCCACCCCACTTCATAACCATAAGAAAGGGGAGGCTGTGAGAACTAAGTAGGCTTTTCTTGCCTGAGTTAAAGCAGGTAATATTGCAGAAAACAGGTTAGTGATTACACTGAAAAATTTGTCACCTAATTCCATTATTGGGAAAGATTAAAAAAATTGATTTAGAGTAAATGTTCTGAGAATAAAAATCTGTTTTCCCCTCAGAACAGAGCACCATAAAATAGGATCCTAAGAAATATATAAGATGTTCCCTGATTAAAAATGCAAAGTAAGCAGGGTAGTTAATTCAGTAACTGATTAATAAAATGTCTTTGGCACTTGAAAATTTAAAACATAATAAGTACAGGGATGCTTTACTTATTGCACGTTGTAGGGGAACAGAGTAATCCCTCATTAAAACAAGGTTGACAGGTAACTTTAACTTAATCCTTAAAACAACATTTAAAAATGTAATATTTTAACAGAAATACTTTGAAATTACATTTTACTTTTTCCTGGTGTCTTAAAAAGAAATTTTTGAAGATGACTTGAAGTTTTTTCTTAATGACTCAGGTTCATTATGATCAATTATTATACTATACTGCACTCTAATGATGCCCAGAGGGACAATTACAATGTGCAGAACTGTTTGCTGCTGCACCTAAGTGGCCTTACAATGCTGTGCTTTCAGTTTTGGTTTCTGACCTTAATGGGTTTTCTCTTTCTACCATTGCTTCTAGCTGTGACTTCTTAATATTGTTAGATGTTGATCATGGTCGGTCATTTACACAACCATTCCTAATTTTGTGCTTCTACCAAAAATAGCTTGATGAGCTTTTAAAAAATAGTGTGAGACTACAATGAACAAAGATCCACAGCCATTATGACACGTTTTGGTTCGTGAAAAAAATGTTATGACTTGTTTTCATGCCTCTAGTTACGTTTCAGAGCACTAGGCTGGCTAGTAAGTCTGCTCACAAGATAATTATGACAATGATGATGTGATGATGGTGAAAATGACAATTATCACCACTATAAGTCAGACACTGGGATAAGTGTGTAACTCAATCTTCACAATCATATGAAGTAGGCAAATTATAACCTTATTTTACAGAGGGGGAAATTAAACTTAGAAAGATTAACTAATCTGGCTATGGTTACATGATAGTCAGTGGTGAACTAGTATTTGAGCCCAGGATGACACCAAAAGCCCAGGCCCACACCCATTCTCTACACTGCCTACAAGGTCAGTATCTATATTTATACTTTAAAAAGAAATCACTTACAACTTAGACATAAAGTATTAAATGAAACAAAAGTTAATGAATTTTATGTATATTTCTTCAATAAGCTTACTGAAATTATTTTATTTATCTATGACTTAAAATCAAGGAGGTATTACATAATTCTGCTAAGTGATAATATCATACTAATTGTTTAGGTTTATAAAATTCCCATTGCTAATACAAAGGAAATTGAGTTGTAATATTGTGTTTGAGCTATAAAAGTATCATCCATATCAAATTTGTCTTACTACTTAATTTCTTTGGAAGTTTGGTAGAATCTGATACTCTCACAACCCAAGGCACATTTTAGAGTCCAGAGATAGTCCTAGTAGTCCACGGTTTTTGTCCAGACCACACATATGTTACTTTGGTCTGTACGGTGATTTCAAATTTTAGATTAATTGCATGACATTTAAAAATGGGGAGATTTAGTACAAAATGTAGACTCCTGGAAGATGTGGCTACCTGGGTCCACATTCTCATGTGAAACAAGTGACAGGAGTTTGTGAGTTGCAGCCACCTCAGACAGGACCTGTTTGCTCCAGGTCACCAGTAGGCATCACCTGGCCTGCTTCCCTCAGTTACCTGCCTGGTTTGTGAGTCCCACTTTCATCCTTCAGTAAAAATCTGAAAGTGAATCTCCAAACTTTCCATAATATTCTATTGCTAGTTTGTCACACATTTTCAATTATGTTATTTTATATAGCCTGATCTACTACCCTGTAGTTCATAAATAATATTATCATTATGAGCTTTTATACCTAAAACCAAGATTCAAATGTAAGCTACTTCATTCAAGACCAGAGAGGTAAAGGTCATCTGATCCCAAAACCACCTACTTTATATTATGTTATATCTTTAATATCCTAACTCTATATAATGTATATTATCATTGTTATTTTTATTGTTATTATTTTGTATGGAAGTATCTTGTGTAGCTTTCTTCATTGAATTCAGTTCTAAAGAACAGAAATCCCTACCAAATCACTTTGCAGTGTTACCTCCATGGCAAGCATGATAGTGAAAAGTTTATGAGAGAGAGAGAGAAATCCAGAGAGAGAGAGAGATGTTTTACTTTAAAAGAAATATACCCTATAAAAATAATAAATTAACTTTACTTTGACATTTAATATATAAAAACAAATATATCATTTAAATTAAAAAATAAACAAGTGTGTATTTAGAATTTCACATGGTGGTAAGGACAATGTGAGAAAAATTAGTGAAGGATAGTGAAGGAATAGGCAATAGGGAATGGGGGGAATTGGATGAGTTATTTTATATCAGGTGGCCTGAGAAGTAAGTAAAGCACCTAATGATGCCTCAAAATTGAATGACTAAAGGTATGACTATAATCATCACCATGATTATCAACACCACACGAAGACCAAGTGAACCCACCTGGACAGCTAGTTGGCCTCCTTTGCTATCCTTAACACACTGCTAAGAGCAAAGCTTCAATCTCAGAGAAGTTGGCTGTTATGCTGTCTTGTTTCCTAAAGCAGTGTGAGAAAACATTAACTATAACTGCCCCCAAGTTTTACTGATGCTTTCAATAGACAGAATTTTGAAAGGCTATACAGGCAAAGGTCTAATCTTGGGGAGATATTTTTTAACCTGGAAGGAGACACTAAAATAAATCCTGAGGCTGGCAGCTTCTCTTACAAGTTGTGAAAGAAACAGAAGAAAGACTTGAAGATCTAAGTCATAACTCAATACGGATACTCAACATTATAAAATGTGGACAGAAAATTCAGAACTTAGAAAAAATATGCCTGATTGCTAATCTAAATTAATGAGAAAAAAGCCCTCAAAGTGAACAATTTTATATACTTATAAATGTGTCCTTTTAAAATACCTATATTTTCTGAAAATAACTAGCTCAATATAACATGGGTTATTTATCCACAGCATAACACTAAAGAAATCATTCAGCTAGAAAACCATGAAATATCTCTTCATAACTTCAAAACTGCTAGTCCATACTGTAGAAAATAGATATGCTTGAATAAGCTGTTTTGTTACACACAGAGAAAAACAGAAAAATTGATTTTTTTTCACTATTTACCTGCTTGTTTAAAAAGGTCATAAACAAAACCCAGATACCATTATTATTACAGACTCCACATAATTCCCAGACTTAAATGGATAAATCACTTGAATAGAGACCACAAGACCATTTTCACAAGTATGTACGTACCATTGTCTTAAGAGAAAGAAGCTGCTTTTAGGGCAATGGGCAGCATTTTCAAATTTAAGGTAAATCACTCAGTAGAACTGCCCTACCTTAGGCTGAGTTTGTATTTGAGAAGGTGAACGTTATAGGTGAGTAAGACCTAAGTACTCAAGATACTTTCACAATATCCCTGGGCACCTAAATTTTATACTTGTGGGGAATAAACGAGCTAGAAAAATACCAGGAACAAAGTTTATACAAAGACGGTAAATCCTGACCCCTGTGCTGCACTCTGCATCAATAGAAACCTTTCTGCTAGACTGAATAATCTCATAAACCCTGTGAGAGAAGTTATATTTCTACTATTCAAACTCAAATCCAGACAGATTAGATTGATATAGCAACTTTCTTAATCTCTTTTACAAAAGAGAATTAGTCTGTCTGAATTTTGAAGCTAACTCTACTTTCATTGAAATAGTAGAAATGTAACTGTTCTCCTTAATCAAGCTGAAATAAAGTTCTGGTTTAAACAAGGAAGAAATACTGAAAGGAAAAGAAAAAATACTATTAGGAAAGAAAACAGGAAAACATTTCATGGGACATTCAATATTCTCCAAAGCCATTAACGATCTTACTGTGAGGTTCTAATATTCTTAATAAAGAACAGGCTATAAGTTACTGCTTGGTTTTTATTGTCTACCTTTGGAATAATTTGCTAAAACTATGTCCAAAATTGTCTTTTAATCATCTATAATTTGCTTTTTATAAAGAAAATAGGACAGGTTGTTAAGTATCTAAAATGATGCTGCATTACTTCAACTTTAAAAAAATTCAATGTTTTGAAATCTATCCAAAAGAAATCGCCTTTTCCTCAGGGGAAACATTCCAAGACCCCCAGTGGATTCCTGAAACTGCAAATATTACCAAACCCTACATACACTGTTTTTTCCTATACATACATACCTATGATAAAGTTCAACTTATAAATTAGGCACAGTAAAAGATTAACAATAACTAATAATAAATAATTAATAATAAAATAGAACAGTTGTAACAATATACTGTAATAAAAAGTTATGTGAATGTGATCTCTTTTTCTCTCTCAAAATATCTTATTGTACTATACTCACCCTTCTTCTGATGATGTGATATGAGATGACAAAATGCCTACATGATAAGATGAAGTTAGGTGACTGATGTAGGCATCGTGAAGGAGCATTAGGCTACAACTGAAAACTAATTTAGAACTTATGAATTGTTTACTTCTGGAATTTTTCATTTAATATTTTTGGACAGCAGTTAACTGCAGGCAACTAAAACCATGAAAAGCAAAACCACAGACATGAGGGAGACTACTGTACCCTGAAAAGAGTAATTTTTTAATTCTATTTTTCCAAAACTTCTGCTAAACATATGCTTATGAGTTTCCCAAGCACATATATCTAATAAGGTATCCTAGTATATATGCATCTCCAACTTTACTAGATAATACAAAATTGTTTTCAAAAGTGGTTGTACACATTTACCTTTTGTATGCTATTTTCTCTGTTATGTTGGCCATTTTTACTATAGTAAAAAGACAATTGCTTCACCCAATGACAAAAACACAAAGTAGCATATGACTTTAAAGGCTTCTTAAAAATAATTTTAGAGGTTTTCATTCATGAAATGGTTGCCTAGTTTTTAAATATCTTGATAATCATGATGGTGTCATACACACATTAACTAATATATCAGTGCATATAATCCTTAAATTAAGATTTATCATTAAGATCTGATTTGATCATAAAGTAATATCATATATAAATATGCTAAAATTTTGTTCAGAATACTTGCTTCTATGTTCATGAGGGCATACCTCAGGTATGCAAGATTATCTTAACATTCAAAATCAATCAATGTAATTTACCATAGAAAAACCATATAGTAAGATATCACAGCCTAACTACTTAAGATAAAAATCCACTCTAAGCAAGGAAGACCCCATGAATTTCCTTCCACATTCCAAACTTGTGGAAAAGGCCTAACACAGTTAAGAAGCCTCAAATATTATGGTGTCTATACTAAGGGGTATTTTATTCCACAGAGTTATGACCTTAAAAAACCAAACTGGATTCACGTTTGTTTCTGAAAGAAACTTTAGTAACTCGAGGTAAGAGTAGAATATTTTTTAGCCTAATAACTGTCACATTATGGGTCCATGCTGATGGAACATGATTATACTAATTTTATGCCCAAATACAAATTTAAGGGGAAAAATGAGCATTAGCTCTACTATGCCATTTCCTTTGAGATTTAATATCTTATCTCTGAAAGAAATATTCAACAAAGAGTACTCATTTGAAGATTTAGTAATGGTTAAAGAATAATAGTTAATTAAGCTCAACAAATCTGCACTTGTCCTGTTGTTCTATCAAGTGCATTTATATAGTGCCAGAGGAATATTCAAACAGAATTTAAAGCTGAGACTATTAAATTATATCCATTATTGCTCATTCTAGAAACTCCTGAAACCTATGGGTGACAGAACTGCCAGGAAGTTCTCTTTACCAACTAAAGAAAGGACAACCCAATCTCTGTTATGAACTGTCATTAGTAATTTAGCAAAGCTAGAAGGCAGTTCAGCCGAGTAGACAGAAAATTAAAACATGGGCAGCGCCTGATTGGAAATTTATTCAAAGCAGGTAATGAAATAGCACAGTCAGGATCTCTGGCATTACTCAGAGTGAGAGATTTAATTCTGATAACTTTGATGATGGCACTTGAATTAGAGATTATAAATGGTGACAGGTTGTGACATATAGATAGGATGAAAATGAACACCAGCAGCATATCTCTACAAAAGCAATTCTATAAGATCAGTTTTTTCAAACAGTAAATATAATAATTTCAAAAATTATTGCAAAGGTTTTGAAGAAGGTTAGGCCTTAAGCAAACCATGTACCATCTTAATGTCTATTTGTCAATGGATTATAATATTAATCAACTTATCAAAAATAAGGGGTAAAAAAGAATTTATATTTAAAATATGAAATATAAATTGTAGCTTCTGATTTCATCTGGATAAAGAATAAACTCAAAATTATAGGCAGAGTTGCTATCACATGAAGAGGGTAAATAAAGTGAAGGATTGGGTTTTTACATACTTAATATGTATGGAAGGAACACTCATTAAATCCACTCACATATAACTATATAAAAACATGTTGTTTATATTATAAAGAATGATAATTTTTATTTTGGATTTTGTATGTCTTTTTATATTTTCTAACTATCTACGATGGAATTATTTTATAATGAAAAAAATTTTCATTTGCATTTCAGACAAAAGTCTCTACAACAGAAATATGGCTGAGATTACATAATTATATTTTCACATGGACAGGTATTTCCATACATCTCTTTTGAATTTGTGAAATAGCATATTCATTGTGCATGGTCAAAACTTGTTGGATATGGGGATTTTTTTTAATTTGTAATTTTTAATTATTATTGATACATAATAGTTATATATTAATGGCATATATGTGATGTTTTGATACAGACATACAGTGTGTAATGATTAAGTCAGGGTAATTAGGGTATCCATCAACTCAAGTAATTATTATTTCTTTGTGTTAGGAACATTCCAATTCCACTCTTAGTTATTTTAAAACACACAAGAAATTGTTGTTAACTATAGTCACCCTATTGTGCTACCAACTACTAGATCTTATTCATTCTATCTAACTGTATTTTTGTACCCATTAAACATCGCCTCTTTATCCACCCCCCACCAAAATTCTTTAATGTTCCACCCTTTGAAAGGTGGGGTCCATGTCCCCTGTCCCTTCAATCTGTGACTGTTTGACCAATAGTTCACAGCAGAAATGACTCTGTGCCAGTTTCCAAACCCAGATCATATGAAATGGCAGCCTGCACGTCCTATCTTTTGGGACTTTCACTCTTGTGAGAAATCCCATGTCATCTGTGAAGTGGGCTACAAGGACAGGAACCCTCCAAACCACAGCCGTGGCTGAGCTCCTAGCTGACAGCCAGCACTGTCAGTCACGTGAGTGAACCATCCAGAAAACAGATGCTCCACCCCCTACTGGAGCCACCACAGCAGACACAACATGAGGAAAAGAAGAGCTGTTCCCACTGAGCTATGCCTAAATTGCGAATTTGGTAACAAAATAAACCGCAATTGTCTTAAGTCACTAAATGTTAAGTTGATTTGTTAAGGTGCAATAGATAACCAAAAGAGCAGAGTAGGATTTTAATCATAAATGCTAAGATTATAAAAATGGCTTTAGCGTTACACTAAGGCAATGTTAAATTACGTATGCAGTAAGCAGTAAGAATAAAAGGAGGTAACTGTAAAAGAAAAAGCCTGGTAAATTTCATCAGGCTAATATAAATTTTAGCAATAAAGTTTCTAATAAGTTGCACAGAAGTACTGAAACAATAATTCAAAGAGTTGTAGAACCTTTACTATTTTATACATTGAAAAACCTAATTATTAAAGAAGTATTTGTTTAAATTTTGTTATAGACACTGGCTTTGTAGGATTTTTTTTTAATTTCAGAATGTCAAGGGGGCAGAAATGTTTTCGGTTACATGAATCGTTTGTGTAATGTTTGAGTCCTGGCTACAGGTGTGCCTATCACCCAAATAGTGTTTATAGCACCCATTAGGTTGGTTTCCTCCCCTCCTCTCTTCCCCGCTCCCCCCTGGTTTCTTTCCACTGAGTTTTACTTCCCTTTGTGTACCTGTGTGCTCATCGGTTAGATCCAATTTAATAGTGAGTACATATATGGTGTTTGTTTTTCCATTCTTGCGATACTTCGCTAAGGAGAATGGTCTCCAGTTCTATCCAGATTGTTGCAAAAGGTATTAATTCATTTTTACATGGCTGAGTAGTATTCCATGGCGTACCTATACCACGTTTTATTAAGCCACTCATGAACTGATGGGTCCTTAGAATAGGTGCTGGTGTGGATGCAGAGAGAAAGGAAGGCTTATACGCTGTTGGTGGGACTGCAAATTAGTACAACCTCTATGGAAAACAGTATGTAGAGTCCTCAAAAAACTAAAAGTAGACCTACCATTTGATCCAGCAATTCCACCACTGGGTATCTAAAAAGAAGTCATTTTACCAAAAAGACACCTGCAATCAAATGTTTATTGCAGCACAATTCACAATTGCTTTGTAGGACTTTATCTATATCATTTAATGATGTCATAACCAATAGTATAAACCTATATTAAAAATACTAATTCTAGCCAGGCATGGTGGCTCATGCCTGTAATCCCAGCTACCCAGGAGACTGAGGCCAGGAGTTTGAGACCAGCCTGGGCAACACAGGGAGATCCTAACTCAAAAAAGAAAAAAAAGAAAGAAAATACTAATTCTATAAAATTGGCAAATCTAGATATTGGCCAAATAGAACATGTAGAATAATAGAAACATATTTTAATAAAACTATATTTATAGAGGACTAAACCTATATGACGTAAAAACAAAAAAAAGGTCCTAAAATATTAATAATAATTCTAAGCTATAATCAAACTATGCATTACCAAAAATGTGCACCTGAGAAAGATTAATAGTTAATTCAATAAAAAAAGAAATCAAGTTTTAAATAACAATGTTAAGTTTGTTTCAATTTCTGTAATAGCAAAGTTTTTGAAAATATGTATAATTCCTTTTCTTTAGAAAATTGGCTAAGTTTAAATGTACTTTGAGAACTCATGGTACAGAAAAATACACTATGATAAATCCTTTAATAAAATAAAGAATTATTTTATAACATAAAAATCCACCCACTTAATGTATTTCTTTTTAAGGTATAGCTCTATAGAAGAATTGTTTTTGAATATAAAATTCTAACCATTCAATATATTTCCTTTGTAAGGCACAGTTCTCCAGAGTAAAGTCAAACTTCATTCTTCCACATATGAACCAGAGAGTTCAATTAATTGTATTTCTCATGCATATTCTTCTTTTATAAAATTTACTCAATAATGTATTGTAATTAGTGGGATTATATCAAGGAATCAATACAAGTTCAGTCCTTTTTATTTGCTATAAACCTACAGCATAAAAAGCAATGTTCAGAAAGGTGACACAAATATAAAATACCTTCATGGAAGGAATTATATTAGCCCCAAAACTCTGCCTCTTCTTATAATGAAAAACCTGAGAATAAGAATGATTAATCAATTTGTACCAGAATGAAGGTAGGCCTGGGACCTGCCACTCTCTGGTGTCTTTTCTCACCTATTATGCTGCCTCATCTGGCATGAGAGATTCCTACATGGCTATGAAATATAAAATAATGTATAACATTAAGGAAAGAGTGAACCAAAACAATTTCTTCTATATAAAAATCATCTAATTTATTTTGAAAAATGAGAATTCTTCATTTTATGAAAATATTTGCTAAAGCATTTTTCTACACTATTTTCCAAGTATGTGTATGTTTATGTATAATGCAACATCCAAAAGAATATTAAATATTTTCAAAAATATTTATTGTAAAAAAATTATACATTCCTTGATACTTTGCTACTTTTAATATGCCTTACATCATATTTTCATTATATTCTCACTTATGATAAATAATGGATACAAGTTAATGGTATTTTGAATTTTCCTTTTTAATTTTTGCCATATTGTGCTATTTAGCTTTAATCACCTACAACACCCTTCTATTTAGATCACAGAAGAGGTGAGAGATGTGTTTAATCTTAAACTGTTTCAACACTAAGCCTTAGTTTACTTATCTGTAAGATGAGCTTAACAATAGTATTTACCGTGTGTAAGTGCAATTAATGTACAGATTAAATGAGATGAAATATGTAGCTACTATATCTAAAATACCATACCCGACACATGTTATGTACCAACAAGTGTTACTTGTTATTATAGTTATAAGTTAATAATTTAGCTGAAATAAAAAACATGGTAATCTTATTAAGATATCAAAACATGAAGTATGATTTTTAAAAATGGCTTACTTAAAACAATGTGTATTTCTCTATTAAAAGGAGATTTGCTATGGTTAGATCAACTTGATAAAGTGGTCTTTTTGATATTAAAAAAATGATTCACATTAAAACTTTTAAATGACAATATAACTAATGTATTTTAAATGACATAAAATTTGTAAAACTGAAATTTAATACAACATACATGTGCTACACAAAATAAGGTAAAATTTCTCATACAATTAAAAAAATATCAAATTAAGAACATTAAGTACACACACATGGAATTTAGTGAAATTCCTTGACATTAATTTTAAACAAAGAAAACATTTCCATATTATATGTACTTACCTGGAGTAGGCAAACAATCTACTATCCCAAAGATCATGAGTCCCTCTAGGTCCAGAATGAAAATAACAGGAATCTGTCCCATCAAACATATTCAATCCATCTTCTGAATTTTTTGAAGCATGGCTGTGTACCACATCTAAGAGGACTATGATACCCATTGAATGAGCTGTGTCAACCAACTCTTTTAGCTCTTCAGGCGTTCCATAACGGCTAAAGGTAAAGAACACAGCAAGAACAAGATGATATCATATTTCAAGCAAATAGCAAACTGTGCATTGATTGTGTTACCAACACAGTACTAGATGCTTAAAATACTCAAATTCAGTATGATATGATACTTAGATACAACTCAAAGTTGTTTAATATTTGTTATGCAAATTTAAAATCATTAAATAAAAAATAATTTAAATCAGGCTATTAAATGTACATTTATATCCCAACCAAAATTTACATTTTGAGTATGTAAATAGTTAAACTCTGCTTCTCTATCTTCAGAGCTTCTGATTTCCACCTCCAAGGCTAGCTAGCCATGATCACTCCTGCTCACATGTCTGTTCATCCCTTTGAATGTGTACCTTTAGGGGTGAGAGGTTCTTCGAGTATTTCTTTGAACATCCATGGTACCTTGATTGAGGCCATCTGCCCCACTCCCCCTGCACTTACTCCCAGACTCGAATGCCCTCAGGTACCAGTGGGCCAAGTGAATGTGCCATGTCTGTCACCACCCAAGAAGAAAAGATGGGTAGCTCACATGCACGTGTGCTCCTGTTAAAGGCGGTCTCCTAGTTTGTGTGAAATAGAAAACAAAAATCACTCCCAGAGGAAGGCCTCTCTTAACCGATATAAAATTTCGACGTTTAGCCTTCCATAGTATCAACTTTGCCCTTTAAATAAATAATTGCCCTTGTCATTAATTGTTTAGTGTCTCTCTTCTTCACTAGACTATATGCTCCTTGAGAGCACGTGCTTACCATACAGTGCTTACTATATAGTAAGTCTTCTGATAGCCCAATCCACTGAGCAGCAAGAGCTATCTTTTAAAAGTGCAAATGTGATAATGTCATCATCTACTGAAAATCATGCTTGTGCTCCTATTGTCGCCAGGATAAAAAACACTGCCCATATCATGACCTTACTGTACTGCCTAATATGTCTCCTTCCAATAACATTCTACCTCTTCCTCTCCTTATCCCAACTACCCAGCCTTTTTTCCACTCACTGAACAGTACGTTCAACAAATGAAACACCGCAGAGTTTCATTCATTCATTCATTCACTTATTCCTTTGTTTGTTTGCCAAATACTTACTGAGTTATCTACTACATGCCATAAAATTTTCTACACTCTGGAGATACAGCAGTGAACTAAATAAACATCTCTGTCCTTATGGAATTTACATTCTAGTTGGGAGACAATAAATAATAAACAAAATATGTGCAATGTCAGATAGTAGTAAGTCTTCTAAAGAAAAATGAAGAAAAGCCTCTGATGGGAATGGCATGTTTGCTTTTTTAAGTAGTGTTATCAGTGAAAGTTTCATGGAGAAAGCAATATTTGAGGAAGAAAAAACTAAGGAGTGAAGTATGAGGATATCTAAGGGTAAGAATTTTCCAATAGAAATAGCAGGTACAGGGGCTGGGGCAGGAATGAGCTAGTAGCATTCAAAGAAGAGCAAATAGGCTAGTGTGGAGTGGAATGATCAAGAGAGAAAAAACTGAGGCCAAAGAGTCAGCCAAGACTCACATCAATGGGGCCTAGTGGACCAATGTAAGGTCTTTGTCTTTTATTCCCAAAGAGTTAGGGAGTCATTTGAGACTTCTGAGCAAGAGAATGACATAATCCAACTTTCATTTTAAAATGATTACTCTGGCCAATGTGCAGAAAAATTGACGTGTGAATTGGCAGAGAGAAGGTTAAAGAAGGGGGAGGAGGACCAGAGAAAACAGAGTGACCAGTTAACGAGCTATGGAAATAATCCAGGTAAAAGCTAACAGCAACATGAACCAGGGTGGTAGCAGTGAGGGTAGCTAAAGGAGCCAGATTTGGGATATATTTTGAACTTACACATGGCTAGGTTTTTTAATAGCTAGAGTGTAGGGAGAAACAGAAAGGGAAGAGTCCATTATAATACCGAGGTTTTTATCTTGAACAACTGGAAGATGAAAACATCATTTATTGAATTAGAGAAGATGGCAGGAGGAAGACGTTGAATGATACGATCAGGAATTTAATTTTAGACCCATTAGGTTTGAGACATGTGTTAGATATCCCAATGTCAAACAGACACTGTCTAAAGTTCATAAGAAAGGTCAGTGATGGAGACTTACATTTGGAACTTGGCATATAAAGCATATTTATACCATAAATATGGATAAGATTTGATGAGACCCCCAAGGTACTTCCTATAGATAGAGAAAACAATGGAACCAAGGGCTGAGCACTGAGAGGCCCAATATTTAATGGTCATAAGGATAAAAAGGAAAGGGCAGAGGAAATAAAGAAGGAACAAGTGAGGAGGGAAAAACAATAGGGGGTTATAATATTCTAGAAGCCAAGGAAAGAAAAAAGAAGTTAATCAACTGTGCCAAATGGTGTTGACAATTCAAGTCATCTAAGAAACGACCGTTGTACTCAACAATGTGAAGGTCACTAATGCCCTTGAGAAAAGCAATTTCAGTGAAAAGGCAGATAGCCTACTCGGAATGAGTCCAAGAAAGAACAGGAGTAGAGACAGTAAATACAGATAACTTATTCATGGAGAACTACTATAAAGAGAAAAAGGCAAGTGCATCAGTATCTTTTTTTCTGTGTCTGGAACATTATCTACATACACCCACTTCAACTCTTCTCCCAGTTAACTCTTAATCATGTTTTAGGTCTCAGTTCCAACATCAGTTCAGATCTATTACAAACTGGTTAGACTCCTCATTATATGCTATTATAGCACCCTGTCATTTTCTTCTTAGCTTTTATTACAGGCAGAAATCTCAATATGTATGATCATTGTAAACTCCATGACATAGAGCAATGTTGGACTTGTTCAATTTGTGGTCATTTAGGTCAGTACCTCTTCACTTGCATAGGATCCTTTGGTGTCTTTCTGCCCAGAGAGACATATTCTTTGGATTTCAGACTGGGGAAGGGCAGTCCTTCTGTGGGTAGTATATGTCCTAGCAAGGACCTCTTCGGTGACCTTTCTATATGAGTCAATCTCTTTCCAGAAAAGGATGTGAGCTCTTACAGGAATGGCTTCCATAGGATGGACTTTCTGACTAAAGCTTGGGCCTCCGAACTTGTGACAATTTTAGCAGGTAACTAGACATTCTTTATCAGAAATCATTCCATGAAAAGCAACATTAAGTCAGGGTCAGCCTCTAACGCTAGATGAGAGGAGAGCCTATGACCTTAGTAAAAGATAATGTTCAGCTTCTATTAACTCTGTTAACCCTAAAATAGGTTACAAAGCATTACATAAGATATAAAAATTCACTTTTTAAATTTTTTTCTCAAAATAAAAATGGATATAATGAGTCTTTCATTTTACCTTGAAGCTGCAAAGAAGCTTGTGATTTGATAACCAAAACTGGCATAGTAAGCGTGCTCCATGATTGCCATCAACTGAATGCAGTTGTATCCTATATAAGCAAAGGTCAAATAGAAATTTAAAGCCACATCTTAAAAAAAGTATTAAAAAAAAGCACCCTTGTTCTAAAAGACAGTAAATTTTACATATGATCTACAATCTGATCATTTTGAAAATACTACTACTTTAACATTTTTTGCTTTTCTAACCTTCTAACACAAACTAGGACAGCTTCTTAGAGTTATACTCTAACAATTTGAAATGTCTTCATTTTAACAAGCAATAAATGATATGCAAATTTATTCTTAATTTGGGTGTAGATTATTAAAGATGTCAATCTGCATATGCTAAACTTCAGTTGCACTTGTAATATTCATATTCAAAATTATGAAAGCTAAATAAAAATGCATGACATATACTTTTTTATTTTGCCTTTTTCTATATATTTCAGTCATTTCTACCACATAGTATAAGAAATATTACCAAATCTATTTTTTCCACAGGCAGCTTTTATAAAGTCATTATTAATGCCTCTACTTTCCACTGTTTTTTGCACCTATAAATTTACTCCAAAGATGCATATGTGCATGCATGTACATACTCAAAGACACATACACCACCTTCCCTTCTCCATCCCAATATGTTTTGCTCTAACAGTAAATGAAGTGACTCAAAAGGGTAGATATTGTATTTTAAAAATCTATAACATTTAAAAATATTTACTAATGTATTTTTAATATAAGCAAATAATCAGTGAAAAAGAAACTTTTAGTTTCTAAGGAAATCTAAAAAGCTAAGAAAATCAGGTTTTACTTCTTCAAAGTATAATTTGGTAAAATTTTCAAATATGATTTGATTAATTTGAAGGTTATAATTCTGCAACATACATAGAAAATATTCTTATTCTGTCCTCAAAGTACAATTCATATAAGCTTTCCATTTTTCTTAAGGTTTATATAAATTCAGTTCATTTAAATATATAACTATACTTGTAAATACTTGTAAACAAAAAAGTGGAAATTTATTTCATTCTTCTTGATTGATATCTTACAGCTTCTCATGTACACATTTCAGTACATCATGAATACTGGATCAATTACAAATTTATACATCTAAAAAAGAGCATAAAATTCCCCATGATTTCATAATCTACTAAAAAGTTACTATTGGTTATTTTATTGTAAAAAAATTAATTAACTCTATCAAGCCTAACAGAAACACGAATATAAACTTCTTCTCAGATAATATAAATCAATTATTGTATATCTTATAACAAAATATAGAGTTTATATCTTATTTTTGTACTATGTAATAAATATTATCTTATGATCAAGCACCAATTTACAGTTTTATTATTAATTGTTATGGCATTAATCATTCCTGGATTTATTTATGTTCCAAGTACTGGGCTAGGCAATTCAGATACAAGGATGAATAAGAGAATCTTTGTGCTGCTGAACCTTCTGCAAGAATTGGGTCATAATTAATTTATTACTCTATAATATGAAAAAATATCTCATATAACAATTTTAATATAATATCTATTAAATATATTAAATAATTAATACCAAGTTATCCATAATTTAATTAATTTTGGTTTCTGAAACATGACTTCACCATCACAGAATCCATACATAACTGAAAACTATAACCATGACTTGCAAACCTTTCCTCTAGCCACAATTTGGACTCCATAGCAGAAGCAGTATGATTAAATATACTTTATTGTCCTGACTAGACATTGGATCAGGTGCTAAGTATGCTATGAAATTATTTTTTTAAAAAGCATTACCTATAAAATTAAAAATACCAGATTTAAAGCATATTAAATCAATCATTCAGCAGTATATAAGTCACTCTCTTGGTTGTTCCCATGAAGACAGGGTCTGTGTCATTACAGTCCAATATATGAATATCTAGCACAATGTGTCTCACATAGAAGATGTTCCATAAATGTTTGTTAACTAAGTCATCCAAACAGAGGCTATATGAAATGATTCCGACATAAAGGAGTTCCAGCCACGGTACAAATACAAGATTTTTTCCCTAACAAATAAAATGAACAGGCTATGATCAGTGACCACTTAAATTGATAAAAGTTTTCTCCTTGTAGAAAAGTAATTATGCTTACATATTTATCTACAATTTTGGAAGCCATCAGTTCACATTACTTAAAATTGAAATTGGAATAATATCTTCAATTCTTATGCTGTATCTTATTCCTTTTTTCTTTTCTATGCTATCACTATTACAGGGCAATTTGAGAAGCCTAAAATAAAATGCATTTCTATTACATATTTAATCTCTTAACACAAAAAACGAGACAGTTGTAATTAGCTTTTCTAATAAGAGAACAGACTCATAAAAATTTTATCTGAATAAAAATCACAGTTATTACTTACCAAGGTCTTTGATTCTTGGTAGTACATTGCATGTAAAATGTTTATAAGAAGCTACTTTTCCTTCATGGGAAGAAATTCCCACATGAGATTCATAAATTCTCAGACTTCTTGGCTTCTTTGGTCTGGAATGCTTAAACTACAGAACATAAAATTGCATATAAAATTAAACCAGGAATTCAGGTATGGCACTAACTGATCACGCATGTTAAATCAAATGGTGAATAAACTTAGTCAAACACATGGAACTGTTCTCACATATAAAAGGCACCGGCTACATTCACTAAATTTTCTTTTGGGAAAAAAATCCTTTTTATGATCTTGTTAATGGACCTATTTTAAAAGAGGAATCATGTAATGGCTTATGCCATATCATTGAGTGAAGTTTTTTTTGAGCCTAAGCCTTAAAGAAAATGTAAGAGCCAAGAAGTGCATACGTGTAATTATCAAACACAAAGCATTTATCAACAAACTCCAAAAACTTAAAGGACAGAAAAATGAGTCAAAGATACATATAATACTTGTAAATAATACAGCAGTAAAAATTACCCTATTAATACATTCATGAAATAGTCTTCCCTATTCTTTTTCCTAAGGACATTGATCCTACTTCAAACCCATGATGCTGAGAAACATTACATCACTGAAGAGTCTTTAGTAAATCAGAAATTCCAGTTTAAAAAAAAAAATAGTATCTCTTACAGATTGGGGATTAAGTAGTGACTTAGTATTCTTTTTTTCCCTTAACCTCAAAAGCATAGGATAAAAAAAAACTAACTTCTCTATGTTATTGGCTACACAAAATGGACTCTGATGTATTTATAGCGTAAGAGGAACACTATGATGTAAAATATTAAACCAGAGGTGAAGAGAGGTGTTGAACATTACTATAAAAGTTATAAAAGTAAAAATTAATTTTCCTAGAAATATTGGAACAGGCACTTATTTAAAGATTTGTTGTTCTCACTTTATATGAGTGTTCTGGATCCCAGTGTATCCAATCATAATTCACATTATCACCTTCGCGAGCCACATACTTCGCCCACGGTGAAATACGATACAAGATCTCTCCACTTTTACTAGTAATAACGACCTAAAAAGAGAATGAGATGTTATTGCTTTAAAATACTTTCAAAACTCTAAGATAATACATAATAGTTTATGAGTACTGCTACAAGTAGAAGAAGAGGAATGAGCTTAAGATTCTAGACCACCATACAGATGTGTGACCCTCAAGAACGTATTTAAATTCTAAGGACATTGCTTTCCTCATCTGCTATTACTATATGATCTTAAAGTCATTTCCAGCTTGGATATTTTATGATTCTCTGGCAATTTCCATCACTGCAAACCAGCCACTAGAGTGGTTATTTAAACATACAGTAGATACTAAAAAGACAAGAATATTACTTAGAAGCTGCTGTCAATAAATCAATCAACAGAAGGAAATAATCCTACTCTATTAAAAAGAAAATATAAGTGAATTATATCATCTCTTTCTTGTCCTTTTCGTAGCAATTAATGATAACATTTTCAGGAAGCTAAAGGAGAAAACGGGTTTGATTAACACTTGTGCACACATACACGCACGTAAAGTTTCCAACCCTTCTCTTCTTTTATATTCTATTTCAAGTGTTCTTTACCATATAAAACCAAACATCTTCCCCTTTAACCACCCATTCCCATATTTGCCAAGAGTACCACTATTGTTTCCAATAATAAAAAATAACAATAAAAATGCAAATACAATTTTACTGAATCCACCATTTTAGAGTTAGTACTGAATAAAGGATTTTGAATTTATCCAGCCATATAAATGGAGCTTCCAAGAGATCAAAATTGTAACTTTTTTACTATTATCTTTTTAATTAAACTTTCTAGAAGCAGGTAGAATATAATCAAAAATGTTCAGATTAGGGGCTACATTATGCTCTCAGCATTGAGAGAGAACATATTCTTCAATCTCCTTTAATGGAGAAAAGCTTAAGTACTCATAATTCTTGGTAGTTAAATATTTGTATAATGCTTTATAGTTTAGAAAGGACTTTCACATTCATACCTTACTTGATTCCAGAAAATCTTTGTGACCCAAATATTAACTGAGATTGAGTTGCCAAAAGTCCCAAAATCACTGAGTGGCAGACACACAGAGCTGCCAATACTCCACTTGCTTGCTCTAAACAAGATTCCACAGTATTTCCTTCAGATGCCAAAAAAAAATAAATCATGGTTTACAATGAAGGGGGCAGGTGAGCAGTGGAAGGAGAGTCTAACTCACATGAATAAAGTTCTTTCTCCTTCTTCATTATTCCTCCCACTTATTAAAGCTGATCAGAGCCAACTGTTCCTATTATTCAATAATTATCACAAAAGCCTGAATCAATAGGACCAACCCACTTCAAGATATTTTATCCCAAAAGTGATATGTTTGAGACAAAGCCCTTTGCTCACTCATCAACCCAGAACAGGCTATGAGGAAACAAAATACTATAAATTGGTTTTCAATGAATAGTGCTCTGCCTAATTCATCCATCTAACCTTTCTCTGTTTTGCAAATGGCTCCACAACCCACTAAAGGTAGATCACAAACTAGTAATTATTTTTGAAAGTGCATTCTGGCAAAGAGTGTTTGAAACTTTAAGTAAAGAACATTAAGAATCTACTTCATGCTGAATTTAATTCCCCATAGCTTTGGAACATTAATTTGTTTATCTTACTGTACACACAAATGTCTGCAGACGCTACTGAGGAAGCCATGTTGGAAGGAACTATCCCTCCATGGGTCTCTGATGCTTCTACGTCTTTTCCTGGGTATGCAAAGAATGCAAGGCCCTGACCATTGTTAATGGGACCATTTCTCAGGGTTATTTTTGTAGCCAGCAACACTAAGGGATGAAATAATGTCTCCCTCGAAGACAAAAAGCTGGCTTGCTTAC
The DNA here is from genome assembly GCA_023783475.1 of Daubentonia madagascariensis. NCBI lineage: Eukaryota > Metazoa > Chordata > Mammalia > Primates > Daubentoniidae > Daubentonia > Daubentonia madagascariensis. Next base: position 11,516,141 of record JAKFHU010001684.1, on the reverse strand, counting down.
TACTTGCTACAAAAGAATGGATTCTCCAGGCTCAATATTCCCCAGGTGTAATACAAACCCACTGTGTGAATAGCTGCCATCTGGGCCATATAGTGTTACCCCTACAGGGCTTGGAAGACAAGAGGAACCAATGCAAATATGATGCTCATACTGCTTACTGTGCTATGAGTAATAAAATCATTTGTCTCTGACTTAGGAGTCCTGTGTTTTCTGCCAGAATCCATGAAGTGATAACAGGTTAACTTCTAAGCTTGTAGGCAGAGTAAAATCAAATCACAGACTTGACAAAGAAGTATATGCTCATTCACTGAATGACTTTAATATTTTTGTTTCCAAAAGTTCTGTTTCTTCCTTCTCTAACAGCCATTTCCACTAGGGGTGCTTGTTGGGGTGGAGAGTTTTCATTTTCCCATTTCCTCCTTCTTTCTTAGTACTAGAATTATAGCCAAATGATATGTAGAAAAAAACTTTCCACCAAATCTGAAACACTTAACTGTGATTGTTACATAATAAATTTCTCTATTCTTTAGGCCCCTGAATTTTGGAATTATCTTTGTTAGGCTTTCCTAACTTATACACTTGTCTATGGTAGCCACTTGACCTTGCTCTTGATTTTTCTATTCCTACATTGTTGTGATCTTGGTAACCAAATAAAAGTATTATAATAAATCTAAATAAATCTAACCTGAGAGACATTTCAATGAGTAAAGAATATAACCTCTGTTGACTTCTTTGCTTATAAAAATTTGGGGGTGAGAACAAGGGGGGGGTACATTTTGTATTTTTGCTATAAGTTCAGATTCCACATGGAAACATTTTAGATGAGACAAGACTTTACATCATTTAATTCACAACCTCAAAATATCAGCATGCTATGTAGCAAATTGAGAAGAAATAGCTGGCTTGATTTATCTTTCAACAGTGGTCGAGTAGCTGATGGGTAAAAGAGTTCACTTGATACTATCCAGTGAAAAGTCTCATACACTGCTAGTGTGAGTATAAAATATTAATAGTATAAAATCTCTAAATAGCAATTTGGCAATATGCATCAAGAATTCAAAAAAAAGTAATTCCAGTGATTCAGCAATACTAGTTACAGGAGTTTACTCCATGGAAATAACCAGTGATGTGACCAAAGAAATATATCCTTGTCTATTAATCTTAGTGTTACTTCTACTAGCAAAAACTGAATGATTAAATAATGTACAGTTGTTAAAAATTACACTATTGAACCATATTGAAGGTTGCAAAAAAATTCTATGAACTTATAAAAAAGAACATATTGCGTCTAATGTCAATGCACAAAATCTCATAACCTAAACTATTTAAAAAGATAGAAAAAATGGAAAAATATTGATATGGTTAACTATGGGTAGGGGGATTGTCAGCAATCTTTTTTTTCCAGTTATGTTTCTGTATTATCATTTCATTTCACTTTTATAGCTTCTAGATTTTGAAAACATAAGTGTTTTAATAAGGATTACAAATATATGAATCGTAATCACACACACATCTATAGAGCTGTGTTACTCAAGTTGTACATCCTGTGTACCTTAGGTATATTGACACAATGTTAAAAAGACAAAACTTAAAAAAATACATCAAATCACTTGAAAGGAATATAATAATGAAAATAATACCATTATTAATTTTTATAGGCCAAATAGATATTTTGTAAAATTATAACATTTTATAACATTGTTTTAATTTTTAATTGTTTTAACACATCCCTTTTAATGAGCCAAATTATCTCTGACTTATGGGAGGTTACCATGAAGACAATTATTACATTGAATAAGGAACTGAATAAAAGAAACCTCTACCTCTGCAAAAGTCAAACTGACTTAGTGAACTGTTTAAAGTGAAATTTTATTTAGAATATGTCATTTAGTACTCAAATATACAATATAAGAAACAGTTAGTAAATGATGATGCCAAATCATGTGTGTGGTGTGTGTGTTAATTCATGCTAGGAGTATCTTTTGAAATGCTTCCTACAAAAGAATATTTTTCCATGCACTGAAAAATCACTGAGATAAGATGCTCCTCAGGTAGCCAACAATTTTATATAAAAACATTGGATGTGTTCAGCTGGTTAGAAGTAAGTGTTAACATACTTCGGGAGATGTTAATGAATTAACTCTGGGTTTCATGATTGAATGTGTAGAGGACTAACAGAAACGGCACAGATATTGAATAATATAATTCAAATTTCCCAAATTATACTACCAAAATCTCTTCATGTTATGAGGAAAACCTTCTATTTCAAAAAAAGAATTCCTTACAGCAGAGTGAAAAAAAGATATTGGTCAAGATAACTATTTGATAGGGTATAGGTCAAAGTGAATAATCAAGTAAGTCATTTCTAATTTACAAAACAATGTTCTTGGTGTCAAGAGCAGAGTGAGAAAAGGACAATCTCTTCAACAAATGGTGCTGGGAAAACTGGATATCAATATGCAAAAGAATAAAACTAGACCCATGTCTTCAGCCATATGCAAAAATCAAATCAAAATGGATTAAAGACTTAAATTTAAGACCTGACACTAGGAAAGTACTAAAAGAAAACATTGAGAAGATGCTTCAGAACATTGGTCTGGGCAAAGACTTCTTGAGTAATACCCCCAAAGCACAGGCAACCAAAGCAAAATTGGACAAATGGGATCATATCAAACTAAAAAGCTTCTGCACAGCAAAGGAAACAATCAACAAAGTGAAGAGACAACCCACAGAATGAGAAAAAATATTTTCAACCTACCCTACTGACAAGGGCTTAAAAACTAGAATGTATAAAGCGCTCCAACAATTCAAGTAAGAGAAAATCAAATAATCTAATTAAAAAATGGGCAAAAGATCTTACTAGACATTTCTCAAAAGAAGATATACAAACAGCCAACAAGTATATGAAAAATGCTCAACATCATTAATTATGAGGGAAATGCAAATCAAAACTACAATGAGATATCATCTCACCCCAGTTTAAATGGCTTTTATCAAAAAGACAGGCAATAACAAATGCTGGTGAGAATGTGGAGAAAGGGGAATCCTCGTACACTGTGTGTGGGAATGTAAATTAGTGCAGACACCATGGAGAAGAGTATGGAGGTTCCTCAAAAAACTAAAAACAGAACTTCCATATGGCTCAGCAATCCTACTGCTGGATATATATCCACAGGACGGGAATTCAGAATATCAGAAAGATAATTGCACTCCCATGTTTCTTGCAGCACTATTCACAACAGCCAAGATTTGGAATCAACTAAGTGTCCATTAGCAGATGAATGGATAAAGAAACTGTGGTACATATTCACAATAGAATATTATATAGCCACAAAAAAGAATGAAATTCTGCCATTTGCAACAACATGGATAGAACTGGAGAATGTTATGTTAAGTGAAATAAGCCAAGCACAGAAAGACAAATCTTGCATGTTCTCACTCATATGTGGGAGCTAAACATTAAAACAATTGATCTCATGGCAACAGAGAGTAGAATGATGGTTACCCAAGGTTGGGAAGAGTAGCAGGGAGGGGAAGATAAAGTGGAGATGGTTAGTGGGTGCAAATATAGTTAGATAGAATGAACAATATGTGATAGTACAACAAAGTGACTATAATCAGCAGTACATTAGGGTATACTTTAAAATAACTAAAAGAGTAGAATTGCAATGTTCCTAACACAAAGAAATAATAAATGCCTGAGGTGATGGATACCCCTATTACCCTGATTTCATCAATTCACATTGCATGCCTGTATCAAAACATCACATGCACCCTATAAAGATATACAACTATTATATACCCATAATAATTAAAAATAAAAAATTTAATAAAAAAACAAAAAAACGATGTTATCTTTTTTTTTACTTTTTAAATTCAGCTTTATTGAGGTATAACTGACAAGAATTACATATACTACAGATGTACAACATGATGTTTTGATATATGTTCACATAAACACAATGTATTTTAACCACATGCACATTATGTGCCCACCAATCAGATGAGATCATGGCCACAAGAGTACAGGCCCCGAATTTATCGGCTGTTATCCCTTTAATAGCTGGGTTATGCTGAGTTCTGGAAGTCCTGGCAGAAACATGAGGCATGGTACTATAAAGGCCCCCCATCATTGGCTATTTACCAAAAAGTATAAAAATAATTTTATTTTAGTAATAGGTACAGCCATGCCAGCTCACAATGCTGATTATCAGTATTTTGTGTGCATGTGTACGTATACGTGTTTTCAATGTGAGTGAACGACACAGTCTCACACACATATGAGAGACAGAGAGAGAGAAATATACACACATACATATATATGTACATATTGTAATTTATTAAGTAATTTTTAGTAGTGGGTGGAATAAAAATAAAGAAGATAAATTATTAGAAAAAGTAATCAAAAGTTCATGACTAAGTGGGAAAATAAGTGATATTCCAGAGGAGAGTATGATGATTCTACCAATAACCTGAATCCTGAAGAAATAATGTTTTTAATATTCACAAATAATATAGTATAAACATTACTTTAAAATATATAGATAGAATTTATAATATCTAACCTTTAAAATAGCTTAAGTCATTTAAAATGAAGCTCCTAAATCTCATTTTAATTCAACTGAAATTTTACTACTTATATGTCTTTTTTTTTAAAGGGCCCTATTTGTATAAATTTTATTCAGAGTTTTGCTTGTTATTCCTGCTGGACCAAATTAACATTCACTAAGATTATGTAAGAAAGAATCTCTTTGCCATTGTGGAAGCTGAAAATGACCTCCCAAAAGATATCCACATCCTACTCCCTAGAATCTATAATTGAAATCTTATATAACAAAAAGGAGGTTTTTGCAGATGTGCATAAGGTAAGGATCTGGAGATGGAGAGATTATCCGGATTATCCAGGAGGGGAATCACAGAGGGAGATTTTACACATAGACGAGGAGAAGACAATGTGACCAAGAAGAGAGAGATTGAAGTGACAGGGACGCTAGCCAAGGAATGCCAGCAGCTATCAGAAGGTGGAAGTGTCAAGGAATAGATTCTCCCCTAGAACCTCCTGAGGGAGTGTGGCTCTGACAACACCTTGATTTCAGTCCAGTGATACTGATTTTAACTTCTGGACTTCACATCTGTGAGAGAACAAATTTCTGTTATTTATAGCCACCAAATTTATGCAGCAGCCATAGAAACCTATGAAAAATAAAATGCTTTTAAGGAAAGCATTTTTTTTCTTTAATAAGAAACAAGTGACCTTGTAGAAAACTAACACAGCCATAAAGGAAAAATTGGAGGCAATCACTTTTCTAAGAATAAAATGGAATGTATTTAGTTAAACTTCTCAGTGCCAGAAAGAGTTAAAAGATAAAGTTATCTTAATTAGTCTAAATAATATAATTTATCTTACATTCATTTCCTATTCCCATAAAGTAGACAAACATGTCACCAATGCATTTTAGTGATCTTCACTAAACAAGAAAAGTCTCCTTGAAAATTCCCAGGAAAAGCAATTTTCTTCAAAATAAACATTGCTGAGTTCCAGAATTGGTAGAAGAACCTTCTAAAAAGTAAATTTGTAATACACAATTTTTACAGCTATCGTTCTCCCTAAATAATTATTTTCAAATATTAAGCAAAAACGACCATTCCTTACATGATGTAAGTGAAAGCTCTAAATTTCCCATATGGAAAAGTTAAGAGGCTATATTTTCTACTCGAATCTGACATATTTACTTCCTTAAACAGAGATGAGACTATTTAAATAAATAGATGACCAGTGGACAATAGAAAATGCTTATTGAAGAAACTGCATTCTAAAATTTCTAATTAGGAAGTTGAAAATCAGAAACACTATCTGATATTAAAAGGCATTTCATTGTGAACTTTGAGTTTATATTTCTGTCAAGGAGGAAAGAAAACAAAGGTATCAATAAAATATCAAGGTAGTTTTCTAATAATAATAGGCCTTGATATATAAATGACCAGTTCCTGGATAAATTTTTATAACACTGCATATAGTTGATTGGTAAAATTATAAAAATTAGGTTTATATTTCAGCTATAATTGATAATGCCATTGCTTATATATTGTACCTGCTGTGGGTATCAAATAAACATCACTGTTATCTTGAAATTCTTTTCCTTTTCTGTGGATACTAAAGTTTATACATTTTAGAGATCTCCTTCTCTGCTTCATAATTTAGTTCATGATTTTCAATTAATCAAATAACCTTATGCAAGTCATGTGAATGTAAAATCATCCTTGTGACGCCCTTTACATCTACATTGTCCAGGGATTGAGAAAGGGGAAAAAGAGATTAAATGATTAGATTAAGTCTCCCCTTAGGCTCTTGTGTTATGCAACACTGGATACTACACAAAACAAAAGAAAACATCCTTGCTAGTATCTTAACTAAGAAAAGATGAAAATCAGTTGAATTTCTAAAGCAATAACCTATTGATGAATTTTCATTAGCTCCCATTACTTTACTTTTGCACGGGTGTCTTCCTTTCAAACATGCCATCAATTTAGTTCTTTTTCTTTAATAAAATACAAGAAACCTTTCCAAGGTTGAATCCATAGCAATGGCTTCAGTAGGAATAAAGAGTTTCTCTAACAAAAATAAAGCTATCAATAATTTAAAAAAAAAACTTCCTTAAAAGACTGAGCATATTAGCTATGAAAAATAACTAAACTACACCTATTATCTGTAATGTGATATGAATGAATATCAAATCAAATTTTACCAAACTTTGGCATAAAGTACACCACTGCATAGGACAATAAAAGACTATTTTGAGGTACAATACTCATGGCTACTTTGCCCCAACTTAACATCAACTATAAAATTACAGAGATATAAACACTCATTTCTGTAATACTTACACGTGGGAGAAAAGAAACCGCAGAATTTTGTCAAAAGTAAATAAATGAAGATCAGTAGTTGGCTTCTTTCAAAAGCAGGTCCTTATTTAGATGATTTAGAGAGACAGATATTTCTGTACCTATAAAAAGTAGTATTATCCCCCACAGTTTACATTCTACCTCTCCAATCTTCTAGGCTAGTTAAGAAGGATTATAACTGTAATATTTTTTTTCTGTCTCTGCTTTTCTACTGAGGCAAATCTTTAAAGAAATAAAGAAACAACTAAGTAGAACTGATAAAGTGTTTGCTTCATTTCAAGTACATTACCTGAACAAAAACCTTATAAAGTGAGGTCACTACAAAAAGACAAAATCCAAAGGGATTATGTGAGATTTAGGAAGCAAGGCATTGAAAATGATATCCCTGAGCAAGTGAGAATAACTACTCCTAAGTGAAAAGAATAGGAACAATGCGGAGATGTTGTAATCGGGTAAAGATTGATTAGGTGTCTTAGAATAGAAAACAAATGAATTACACATGATAAAAAAATATAGGATTTAAACATCCAAGATATTGAAAGATCAATATAGTAATAAAAGAAAAAAGCTATGAAAAGGGGAAAAAATCAGTGAGTTTTCATTACTGAAAAAGTGTGCTTCAAAGGGACTCATCCATGTGCAGTGAAGGCTAGAATTCTATTAAGTAAACAGAGTTATAATCTGGTATAAAGCCAATAAAAAAATCTAAGAAGTATTTTCAAAAGCGATAGGATAAACGAAGCACTATCATAAGATGAGTTGAAACTCGTTTTAAAATATTTTATTAAGCATAATTACAAAAGTCTATCTGGTGATAAATTGAATCATTTGAAGAAAAGAATATGATTTCTAAGCAATCATTCTAAGTGCTATTGCAATAAAGTAAAATATAAAATATAGGGGAAAAAAGGAAATAACTCAACCCCTAGAAGAAATCTAGAGAAATTCCAAAGACTATATACAGAATACATAATTCTAAAAATTATAAGATCTTTTGAGAAAATATACAATTATATATTTAATGTACATTGACACTAATATCTCCAATAATATAGTTAACTGACTATTAAATAAACAGTTAATGATGAGAAGAATTCTTCCTGAATATTTAAATATTCTTTACAAATTAAGGTCTCATACATTGCAACACTATCACTCTTTTCTTTCTTTTCTTCTCCAAAAGACCTGTATTTTGCCAGGTATAGGTAGTACTAGAGGAAAGAGAACTGGAAATAGGTATGTATAAAAAATGACAGAAATAAGTACACCCTTCAAGAAATAAGAAAGTGATGAAATTCGCTACATAATGGGAAATAGATAATGACTACCTGTGAGAGGTAACACTAGATATACATTTTGATAATTTCTTGTCAATTGATTTTTACAAAAGATGGTCAAGAATTGGAGTGACCCTTTAGATAACAGATTCAGGCACTAGAGGTAGAAACAGTGATGATGGAAGAAACAGTGGTAAATAATAGGAGCCTTCACAATACAGCTACTTACTTTAAACCTTCCTAGGTATACTTAAATCATTAAACATAGATGCCCCCCATCTTATGTAGATAGAAACCAAAGGCACAGGGCAGCAATCTTGAGCTTTGATCTCTAAGTGTGACAAGCCCTCTGGAGAAGTAGGGAAAACTAGTGAAAAGTGGTGAATATAGTGTAGTCAATAAAACACAGGTCGGGGAATAACCAAGGGGAATATTCACATGATAAGATGCAGTGACCTACAGTTGACTGTTTAAAAAAAAAGAAAATCATATATCCATGAGACCTTTTCCAACTTGGGCACAAGTCACATGGAGAAAATTAATGCTATTGGATATCAGGACAGGTAAAGATGAACAGACTGAAGAGTTGAAAAAAAAAACTTTAAATTGAAGGGAGTTAAACATTAATTTTGACATTTAACATACGCTTAACTGTGTTACTCAATAAAAGAACTCAGCTTAAATGTAAATGTTTAAATCATAAAAAAGATTGTATAGTATGTACTTTATCATGAGAAAAAGGTTATTTCCTGTAGGTATACATTTATTCATTATTATTTGAAGGCATACTTGGCTAAAGTGCAAATACTTTTATTAAACATAACCAAAAATAATACCCACCTAAACAGTCACAAAAATGTAATTTTCTTCCTTTTTCTGGCACAGCATTAAAAGATCAAATACTAAATAAAAGTTGTCTTGAAAGAAATTAGATGCCTATATAATTTAAAAGGAAAAAGCCTGAAACACTTTTATTTTAAAAAACAATGTATTTCTAAAGAAAAATGAAAGTATTCAATTCTCCAGAGTTTATAATCATGTTTAAAATCTATTATGCCCACATTGAAGGATAAAAGAATAAAAGATTATAAAATAAGTGCAAGACATTTCACAGTACATGGATATAAGAAAAAGAAAGTCTGCTAATACATTTAAAGTATTTCTAGAATCAAGGTTCATGTTAAGGGAGCAACCAGAGAACAGATCTTTATAGAGAGTCTAATTTTCCAGATAACTGTGATTCACTTCCATAAGCACTAAAACAAAAAGAGGAAAAGAGAATTTTTTATAGTTATTTTTCTAAAATGTATTATACATTCACTTGTGATCTTAACAGAGAAAATTAACACTTGTTCAGATTGATTTCTATAAACTGACATGTTTGGAATATAAGCATTTTCTCCCTGAATTCAGTAAGAAAATGTCAGACTCTTACATGTATCATTAGTAGCAGTTTTCAAACCTGGATATGCAAAGAAAACCACCTGAGAAACATCTTAAAATAAAGATGACTGAGCCCTATTTCTAACCACTGCCACCACCCTATACCTGTTGCCCTGGATTCGGATTCTATGGTCTGCAGTTCAGTGCCATAGAAGATAAAACATAGACCTGAGAAAGCAAAAGACAAAATAGCTATAGGTACTAGTGTTTCAATAATAAAATGATAGATTTTTATTTAAAAAATCAATAAATTATCAGAGAGGAAAGAAAACTAACATGAGAGTTACAGGGAATATATTTTCTAAAACCTTGATAATAATAAATACCTTTGAAAAGGATAAAAAGTATTTTGCAATAAAATTTGTCTCAATCTCTACTTAGCATTTTTAACTTATTTCTTATAAGAATAATCTACAATTCTTTTTACTTCTCCATAGTCTAATATCCCTATCAGTTTATTATTCTCAAATAATAAAAAGTAAAATCATTTTGTAAACTTAAATTAATCTCACTGAAATCATGGAAGGCATCCACACTAGCTCAGAAATTTATTCATTTGTGGTCCTGAGCAAACACACGAATATCCTTAAACTCACATCATTTACTTACCAAAAATTTTCCATTATACTTGGGAATGCTGTCATAAAAGGGTATAGTGAGTCTATTCAAGTTTCTGATCTTACCCTGTAGTTCTAACCCATCAATTTTAGAAAATTTCATAATTTCTATACTATGTATCCAAAAATCAATTTGCAAAACATTTATAATTTCACAAAACATTTTGAAAAAAAATTATCAATGTTATAAATGCCATTACTAAAACTGGATGTTTCTCTATTCAATAATATGTTCTTAAAATGTTAATTTACAATTTTTATTTCAAGGTTGTAGCAGATATTGGCTCTTCAGTCAGCCAAACTGCCTTCTGGTATTCCTTCCTTGTATTAGAGAGCACGGAAAGTTTAAAATCAAATTTTTCTCACTCCCTGGCAACTAGGTTTCTACATGTTCGATGCGCTCATGCAAGATCTAGAAGGAAGAAGGAAGTACACGAGGAAGATCATATTGAGATTGATCATTTTTGCCTAAGAACCCTGAGTGATGCTTAATCTAATAAAATGCCATTATCAACATAGTCACAAAGAGTGGAAAACTCAAAAATAACAACTGAAATGCTATGATTTGTTTACAACACTCACAATTTCTACTTGTACCTCCCTACACATAATTATGTACACATTCAGAATCAGCTTTTTCATGAGAAGTAATCATAAAAAGGGGCTTTGCATGGGAAAAATTCTTTTCTCCTTGCATTTCATTTCATCATTTAAATTTTTAAATTTCTATTTTATGAGCAGAGCTTATATAATTATCATGCTACAAGAAACAGAAGTTGGAAAAATAGAGGAACGTTCAGGGTGCAGAGAGAGGATGGGGGAGGAGGGGATTTGTATCTAAACCGGGATTCCAAGCAGTACTTTCATGAAAAGAGGAAGATACTTTGACCTTACCTAGGACATCATTTTAGAAGAACACACCAAATCTGGAGTATGAAAAAGTCTGGAGTCAAAGTAAGCTTGAGAGAAGAGGTAGAATAAACAGGTTCATATGAGGAAAAGCTGGAGGTAGAACCTGGATTGGAGGCCTAATGAATTGTAAGAGAATCACACCTGTAATCCTAGCACTTTGGGAGGCTGAGATGGGAGGATTGCTTGAGGGCAGGAGTTCAAGACCAGCCTGAGCAAGAGCGAGACCCCATCTCTACCAAAAAAATAGAAAAAATTAGCCGGGCGTGATGGCGCATGCCTGTAGTCCCAGCTACGCAGGAGGCTGAGGCAAGAGGATGGCTTGAGCCCAGGAGTTTGAGGTCGCAGTGAGCTATGATGATGTCACTACATTACAGCCAGGACAGAGTGAAACTCTGTCTCAAAAAAAAAAAAAACAAATTGTAAGAGAATAAAGTAGCTTTCAAAATTAGATGGATAAAAATAGAAAACTTGAATGTGTCAAAGAAAAAAGTGCCAGCACTATGAAGACAAATAGTATAGGTATACACCCAAACCTGGAAACAGGTGGACCTAAACCACCTAAAACACTTTGAAAAGAAAAACACCTACAGAATTAATTCATTCAGAAATTAAAATATAATTATTAATTTAAAAATAAGTTCATGTCTCAGGAACAAATGGAAACAGTTGATGCTCAGCTGAGAAACAATATGTTCATGAAATGGCTTATAGTTGTTGCTTTAAGAGAAAAGACCATGCTTCTAGAACAGTTTACAATTGCTTCAATCATCAACCAAATATTCATCAAAACTGTCCACAGTAAAATTATCTATTTGCCAGAAATAAAGTTTCAAGATTTACTGGTAAGTGGAGTGTTATTTTTATGTCTGACATACAGGTTCATTTGAGAGAATGGTGAAAGTATTCAGATAAACAGAGTTTGCAAAAATCACTCCTTGTATGTACCAGAGCAAAATATCACAGATTATTGTTTCATTATAATTATCACTTCAAACCTCTCAACATGACTGTAAATGTGACTTCTTAAGTCAATGACATAGAATTAATTGGCCATCACAAACTAATCATATTTAGCATGATGACGGAGTAAAGTCAGTTTAATATACATATGCAAATGTCAATGACATTGTAACTTACAAAGGCAAAAAACAAAAGCCATTATCTGTGTATTCCTCAATTTATACTGTTTCATTAGATTCTTATTTGTATATGAAATAAAGCCTATTCTGAGAGAAGTTCAGGCCCTTGTTTCATAACAGGAATACGTATTTATATACACACACATATATTCACATATATTATTATTGTACTACATCCATTTAGTTTCTGTAGGCTGAAGTAGTGTTTTCAATCTCTTAGGAACACTGATTAAATAATTAAGTTCTGAAAGTAATTTATGAAAATTAAACAAACAAAAATTACCAGATTGATGTTAGGCATGAAACTTGTTAAAGTAAAATAACCTACTATTGACTCTAGCAAACATTTTCTTTTTGCATTACATGTAAGTGGTCATCTTGGGATATGCTAATGGTTAATTTAAAATATTTAAATCTGAAGCACTTCTTTAAATTCTGTAGGCAAAATTACAAAGGAGCAAAACACTCAACATTGTTGAACAATTTGTAGAGTAAATTCAGAGCACTTCTAAGGTCCACGTGCAGGCAGCAAGGAAAGTAGAAAAAGAAAATGTTGTTCTTCTAAGCAATAGTAGTGAAGGTGAAGTGCTGATTTCACCTCAGAAAAGCATAAAATTGTTACAAAATTACTTTAGTTATTAAGAGAAACAGACTTGAGTGATATACCATAAGTATGTTAATAAACTTTATTTCTTTTTATAATAGTCATTCATGCCAAAGTAGAATGCTTAGCCAGAGTAAATATTAGTTTCTACCTCATAGGCATCACTCTATTAATATGAGTATAGAGTTTATTCAAGAAAGTAAAATAATAATGTACCTTTTTGAGATTTGCATGATATATTGGGTGGAGGGGTGAAGCAAATTAGAGACTGATAGGCATAGAATAATCACATTTTTATGATAATAAAAAGCATCTAAATAAAGAGGCAGAGAGACAAGGGCAAGGACAGTTTATAAATACCTAGAAACAGATCACGAAGAATATCCACAAAAATTATCAACAGTGAATAACAGAGTGGAGGGCCAGGCCATTAATCATTATGAGAAGGGCTACCTTTCTGTTTTCTTTCTATATGTCTTAATTGTCTTAAGTTCTGTTTTTTAAAGAGACATTATGAATCATTTTTAATTATTACAAAAAAGTAAAACTGACTTTCTTTAAATTAATATAAAGGCATTTCAAGTATCAAAAAGCTTTCCTGGGTTGAAACACGTATCAAATGGCCTGTAATTCTCCACATGTCTAAAGAAATATATATGTACATATGTATATAAAAGTTAAACTTTTTTATTAATGTTATTGACTTCCAAAGAAAAACTATTCCGGAGAAAAATATTCTTTTTACATCTGCATGCTCAGGAAATTATGTAAGCTGAAAATTTGAAAAGAACAATTTAATCTCCATCCAAATGCCATGCCTTGGCTTTCCAAAAGAGGGAGATATAACTCCACTGCCACAAAGGTATCAATTTGATACATAAACGATCTATTCAAACACACAATTTATTGAGAAAATAATTTTAAGGAAAAACTCTAAATTATGTGTTTATTTTAGGCTTATGATTTTAATTGCCTAAACAGCACAGCTAAATCTATGAAAAATAACATGATCTACAATAATAAAATGGAAGCTGCTCCAACTCTTTTACAGAGCTCTCAGTTGTAGAATGAAAATATGATAGAGGACTTATAGTGTTTAGATTTTGAAAAAACATAGATTCAGAGACCACAGACGTTATAGTTACTAAAATTTATGGGTTCTGGTTCAGAACTAGAGACATGCTATCCATTTCTTGCAATGATTATTAAAATTTTGAAAATTAAATGCTATGCTCCCTACTGAAAATAATGCTCACAAAATTTACTTTACGAATTAACTCAAGCCTTAAAAAATGTGCTGCATCTTTTGGAAAAAAGAAAAAAACAAGAATATGACCAATGAATTAATAAGCTCAAAGCAAAGGAAATATTTGAGCTAGAAAGCACTATGACCAAAAGAAGACACATTAACGATGAAAGAAGAAATATTAGCATCAAATCCCAGATATTAACTAAACTTGATAAAAGCAATAGCCACTCTCTCTGGAAGTACATTCTAAAAAGAACGTGAAATTGTAAGTTAAACATTCTCACATGCACATTTAAATATAAAATGCAAGTAAGCAAAAACAATTGAAAACAGAGCACCTATTCATTCAGGATGCTATTTAACAACTATTTTATCCACTTTCTATATAATTACAGTTAAAAATAAATGGCTTGTTTCTGTCAATCATCAAGTTTCCACACATTTAAAATAGGGTTTGAGGTACGTGATTAGCACAGTTTTCCCCACTTCAACATGAAGTCAGTATATGGCAGAGGACAGAGTAGAAGAAGGTAAACACCTCAGTTTGATTATTGTTTCAGCCATTTACATCATTGGACGAGATACTTAATCTAGCCAAGACACAATATCTTCAGTTAAAACTGGGATAATTATACCATCTATACCTTGTAGAACTGTTAAGCAAGGGTTAAAACAGAACAAGCTATTAAACAAACAAAATGCTTAAAATAATACTTTTAATATACTAAATATTCAAAATAATATTTTTTAAAGCCCAAAACAAAATGCTCTAGCAATTTAATCACATAAAAGGAGAACAGTCTCCAAGGAATATGGATAGTCTTGAAACATACTGCAAATAAAAAATCTCTACTGATAATATTTTCTCATTTATACATTAAACAAGTACTGATAATATATTTTGAGATGAGCACGAACTGGTACTTTGCAGGCTCCACCTTACTATTATGAAGAGATGCATTAGCTTGGGCAAGCTGTAGCTTCCCTGAGACTCAGGTTTCTTAACTCTAAAATAAGAGTATTGGTCAAAGATGATCTCTAAGGTTCCTTCTTATTTGCAAACTCTAGGATGCTCTTTATGAAGAGAAAATGATATTATATGTGTATTTACATATATATGTATATGTGTATCTATACATATGTATGTGTGTGCGTATGTATATGTGGAGAGACAGAAGTGAGGGGAGAACAGGATATTAAGAGAATTATAAAAACAGGATATACAAGTTCTGAAGCTATAGGAAATACATGTTTTATCATAATACTGTAGTATTTCAATAAGGAAGGGACTTTTAAGCCACTTTGAAGAAGGAAATGGATTTGGAGACACAATAAAGCCGAAAATGGGCCATTCATTCTATGAAGTGATGGAATAAAATAGATATTCAGAGGTAGAAACATGTAAATAAAATGAGAAAAACAAAACCCGATTCTAGAGGATTATAGGGAAGAGAACCTCTACTAAGAAACTGGCAAGTCTAACAAAAACAAGTTTAAAAAACAACAATAATAACTAATGAAAAAAATAGAAATGTCACACTGAGGAGTTTAGGGTTTAGTAACAGCTAAGAAAGTGCCAACCACTAAATTCTTGAGCAACAGTACAACATAAAAATAATGACATATCATTAGATCGCTTTCAGCTTTTAAAGGTATCTTCACAAATCATCAGGCAGGACAAGTAATATATAAATAAATTGAGGAACCAAGATGTAAAAATCAAAGAGCTAATTAGTAATGGTCAAACAATAACCCAAAGTACCTGACCTCTTGCCCAGTGTTATTTCTATAAAGCCAGTAGTTCCCAACCTAGTCACACATCTAAATTGTCAGGAGCTGTTTAAAAATACAGAGACCTCTCCCTCTCTGACAGTGGTACAGACAGCCTTCTCACAAGGAGCACAATGTTCAAAACAGGCATCTATCACCAAGGTCTTCTGCAGCGAAAAGAGGAAGACACGAGTAATTCAAACAAGAGGCAATAAAGGCCTGAGCTAAAAATGAAAAGAACAATATTCAAGAAATCCTACAGAGGTAGAATCAGCCAAATTTCTAGACTGATTGAATGTGACAGTAAAAAAAAGACAAAAGGTAAAAGAGCTACAATTTTACAGTTTTGGGAGAGCAAGAGGACAGCAGACCCTTTGAGAGTAATAAGTTGGAAGGCTATGCTGGTTTACAAGTAAAAGAATGAGCTTGTTTCTTCCTACTAAATGTCAATTGTAAGCTTGAATCTCAGATACACCTCATTTAGTTTTGATTCATACATATAACTGAAAGATTATTATTTTTTACAATATGTTTAGGTATTTTTCTGTTAAATTTAAGCAACGTAAAAACTATATATGATATGTAAGTGTATATGCAAAAATATATGTTGTGTTTATATATAGGTTTACCTTCTCCCATCCCTTCCAAGCCCACAGAATACATGCATTGTTGAAACAATTGCTAACCAGTTAAACTATATTGATTTCATCATTTACTCCTCCAGAAAATAAAATCTTATTTTAAACTAATTAGGGTAGCAAAACAGAATTGTCTAATAAGTCTAACTACAATCTTATTTTCAAACAATTGCTACTTTCAAAGTTTAGTCTAATTTAAATAATTATCTCAACAAATTCTTACAGAAGTCCTCTCTTTGTAAACAAGTAAGGATGATTTGTAAACAATATAAAGCATCTAGTCTAAGAAAAGCAACTCTTTGCTTGCTAGTCTACAATTTGTACGTGTTAATGACTCTTTAGTAAGGCCGAAACATATTAAAAGTATGGATCCTTTTACAAAGGCATCTCCCTTTTAGAATACATTCCAATTACACACTAGCCTAGGAAACATGTTTTATCTGTATGTTACCTGTCATAAATTATGATAAATTAAAATAACTATTTAATAGTAGCAAGGTTTTTTTATTTTTAGGCAAATTTCAATGTAGTATGTTTGAGCAATTACATAAAGCACAAACTTATACTAAGCGGTAAATCAATATACAGTTGACAGGCTTCAGGAGTTACATGCACAGATAGTCAAATTTGTTCTTGGGACTGACTAGAGACCACTGAAAAGACTATGGGAATTGTCTTCACTGAAATATGAAAGGCTTACTTTGTTACTGGATGGACAAAAACGTGTGTGCAGTATGAGAACAGCATTCAAGTTCATTCCAGTGCTCATAGTTATAATGCCTTTCCTATGATATGCTTTTTCACATTGATTAGATCTTATTGATTATTCACATCCAGTCCTTGTATTTGATTATTCTCAAAACAACCAGGTTTTCTCATTTCCAACAGTTCCTTCCTTCATTAAGGATTCTCTATCCATCTTCACTGTGGTAACTTCATTTTGGTTTCATAGTCTCCTTGATCTCTCCCATTATATTTCATTAATATTTCTTTTAAAATTGCACAGAAATGTAAACCTTTAATTTAAAAAATGAGTACTCAAAACCACAAAAAATTCTTTATATGAATAAGGGCTAGGCAAAATGCAGTTTCTATAAACACTCCTATGATTTTCAGTCATTGTTGGGAATGATCCCATTGACACCAAATCAGCTGAATCTCAGGATTTTGTAGGAAGAAAGATACAGCTGATTTATATACAATTATCAGATATTGCCTTATTATACAAATTTATAAAATATTTGGTCTGCACTCACAAAGTCTACAAAGATGTGACTATTTAGGGCATAATAAACATAGCATCTGAACATATACATGGGAAAAAAAAGGTGACATTTATGGAGCACTAAATACCAGACATTGTTTTAAATGTCTTTACCCTCTCATTAATTCTACGTGTAAGTACTATAATTATTCCCACTTCAAAGATGAAGCAAATGAGGTAGTAGAATGACTTGTCAAAATTCACAGTGTTAGCAGGTGCTAGAAATGGCAAGTGAACATAGGCAATCTGGCTAGAGTTCACATTTGTATACAATATGCTATTACCACTACTCAAGAGAACATGGAGACATGTATCGTCTGAAATATACATAGTATTGGCACTAACATAAACTCAAAGCCATCTGTCAAGCAGAGTGCAGAGGAATAAGACTATGTCACATGGTGTCAAGTGTATTGTAGATATTGAGGTGAGACATGGTACTGCATTAAATAATGTTACTGGGCAGTAAACTGAATGGAGATGATTTGCTCTATCAGATGTATTATAGGAGAACAAAATTTTAAATAATGCAACATGTACCTTGAGAGAATAAAAATTTCTTATTTATTATGAATATGAAAGTCAGAAAATTGAAATTTACTCAAGTATTATTCCTTTGAAAAGTTGTCTAAACCTATTAGTTACGATTTTTTAATGCAAACTAGAAAGAGTCAAAAGGCTCAGACATGTAATTTGCTCAAGGCCATATAACTTATAAATGGCAAATAATGATAAAATATATTCCAAAGTTTGGATTTTTTTAAATACAATTCACTATACAAAATAATGTCATGGCACCCAGCTAACAAGATGGTAGATGGACTCCAAAATTAGTAAACATTGATTTAGTTTATTTCAACTTTTTCTCTGCAGCTTTGCCTTTAAGAAAACTGACATGGGAGGACTCGTACCACTCACTGGCTTAATATAATATGACTACATGAATTCATCTAGCCTATTCTTGTGTTGGGGGACAGGGGCTGAAGAACGTTTCCATGACTTTCAAGAGCTCTGCAACTGTCATGGCATAAGTTTACTGACGTGGGTTGTCTGACATGGGGAAATAAAATAGCATACTTGTGTGGTGAGAAAAGTAAAAAGAAAATGTTCAATAAAGACTTTTCCTGGTCTGAGTTCATTTCTGTGTTCAAAAAAAAAAATACATAAAAGCTTGCTCAAACATCCCTTTTTTGCACCTGGCCTATATTCTTTCTTATTAGAATTAAAACAGTTGTATGTAACTAATCAAAATAAAACCATCATATTTTTGCAAGGGACATTGAGATCTACAATTTAAAAAAAAAAGGAAAGAAAGAAAAAGAAGTAACACTTGAGGAAATGGTTCTGTTTTTCAAAGCATCATCATCATGTATTGGTGTGTGCTAAAGACTAACAGAATCCTCTGAGCAGTCCTCAATGTGTGGTCCCTGCTCCAGCAGCATCAGCATCACCTGGACATTTGTTAAACGTAAATTCTCAGGCCACACAGATCTATTGAATCAGAAAGCCTGGGATGTGTCGTTTAACAAGCTTACCAGGTGATTCTGATACACATTGAAGTTTGAGAACCAATGCTTTAAGGAAGAGGTCCCCAACCATTTTGGCACCAGGGACTGGTTTCATAGAAGACAATATTTCGATGGATGGGAGGTCGGGAGCGGGCAGCAGAGCTCTGCGGCCCAGTCCCTAACAGGCCACTGACCGGTACTGATCCACGGTCTGGAGGTCGGGGACCACAGCTTTAAGGTACTGTTACACAGGTTTTTGTGGACACGTATGTTGAAGGCAATCAGAATGTCACCCCAAAATATGCCTCTATGACATAAAAATTATTTTTGAGATGAAGGCAATCAAGAAGTAGCAAATGAAGGAAGAGCACTGTCTACCCTCCCCCTTTTCTGCCTGAAGGCAGTATATAAATTCTCCTTTACTAGAGGTGACTCTAGACTCTCATCAGCACAGCAATGAAGCCAGAGGAATCTGTAAACAAACTTTACTCCATTAGTTTCATGCCATATATTTACCTTCCCACAGTTTCTGGCCCTTGGAAGGCTGAAACCACTTTTGTTTGTCCTGTCATTTCTCTACAAGTTCATCGGTTTTTGTCGAAGATGTACATAAGCCAGAGTTCTAAGCCACCACTTCGAGTTGGTTTTCGTTCAGGTTACTCCCACATGACGTGCACTGCACACATTAATAAACTGTTTTTCCCTTGTTAATCTTTTTGTTCAAGAGCCTCAGCTGAAAACCTAAGGTGGGTAAACGTAAACTTTCACCTCCTCAACAATGTGGATGGTACGGACATGGGGAATGCAGAGAGTTTATAAGGTAAGACAATGTTTATAATATGATCATCACAGTGGATGGGTGAGCTGGGAAAAAGCCAAGATCACTGGAGCAGATGAGGTCAAGGAACTGCAAGGCCAGGGTGGTGGAGAGTCTGCTCCATAGATACTGAAATCACCAAGAGTGTTTTTTAATGTTCTTTCAAGGATTCAGTTGATACACTTTAAGGCCTTTTTGTCATCCCCATATTTTACAATTACTTTATGAATTTACCCTAAAATATTTTTTAGAAGAGGCAAATTTTGAGAATAATTCTTATTTTAGTAGGATTCAGTTTAGTTATATTTGCTTTAAAAATGTTTAAAAGCAATCTTTATTCTAAAGCCCTTCTAATATTATGTAGAATATAAAAAACTCCTTTCATTAATTATTATAACTTTATAGATGTATCTTGGCTTCTACTTTCATTCTGATCTGATGTTCCTATAGAATTTATCAAATAAAAGAGTGAAGCAGTAAATATGTTTTTAAAAATGCTTACCACCAATTCCAAAAAAGAAAAAAAGATTAGCACCAATACCTATTTAGCTTTATTAAGAAGGGAAGGGAAATCATTCTTCTTGAACACTAATTTAAATTTCAGTTATCTCGAATGTACCCAACTACCTGCCCCCTGCATTCTCTGTTTTTGAGGCAGTTGGTTCACATGCTCAATTTTGCTATTCAGGAAAACCAGGTTAGAGCCTGGTTGCTGTCAGTTGCAGATCTCTGCTTAGTACACTTTTACATCCCACACTGCTATACTTACATACAGTGTTATCATTAAAATTCTACTCTTATTTATGTGGAAATTTGTGTCAAACTAAAAACGGCATTACAAGTGAGACTAGCATTTCAAGATAATTTGGATATCTCTCAAAAAGTGGCAAAATTTTAAGCCTCACATCATAACATCTACTAAGTTCCAGGTTGCTTTAGGATTTTACTTTCATTTTATTTGTTTAATATTGGAGTTTACAATGATCTAAAGTATGCCACTATGATTGCATATTATTATAATACTAGCTATGTCCTTAAGTAAATATTATTAACAGCAGATGTATTCCTCAAATTTCCTTTTTTTATTATTAACAGGAATACTACACTTTTTCTAAGTTGAAATAAATTAATTCACAAGAGGTTTTAAAACAATGTGTTTCTATAGCATAGAAATAAATAAAATAAGGATACATTACTTACAATTGATATAAGAAGTGTAAAAAAAACTTTCTCACACAAGGTTAATTATTTGTTTCCTTAAGAAGTTCCTTATAAATGGCTATGGCAATAAATGTTAATTGTATTCCAAAATTAACCCTCCATTTTTTTTTTTTAATAAGCTATAACCCACTTAATGTTAGCTGGACAATTGGTCCCCAAGCTAAAACCACATTTCCCAACATTCCTTGCAGCTGGGATGGTCAATGTGACTAAAATCTGGCCAAAAGGATAGAAATTATAGAAATGATGTGTTCATATCCATAAAAAGGAATGCCTTGATCTCATCTTCTTTTCCTCTTCCTACAGGCAACATGGACAGAGAGATGGTGAGTATTTTTCATCATGTGGATAACACACTTGGAAACAGAAGACCAATACAATGTCAGGAACCTGGTCTGATACATATACATAAATCAGACGCAGCCAATCCACAGAACACCCGATGACCTGAACTTTTACTTAGAGAAGCAAACCATTTATCTAGTTGAAGACATGGTTATTTTGGTCTTTTGCAAACAACATAACTGATATCTTACCTAATATAATGACTTAGAAAGGTGCTTATCATCCACTGGAACTACCTTAATAAGGAGTAATAAACATGTAAAGTCAACCAAGCATGTTCCTGGGCCAGCAAAACACATTATACTCCAAATAAGGAATATCATGGTGGAGCCCCAGCACTCACCTCACCTAGCTCACCTCATTTTGTTTTCTTAACCACATTCATTACTGACTTCATCCACCCTCAGTCTAGCCACATCAGCTTTATAAACAACTGAGTTTCTTTCAACTTCTGTCCTCAGCTTTGCCTTGTGGATACTTTAGCCTTTTACTTATTTGACTCTGTAATGCCATTGATGTACTTCCAGGTATCATGTCCCATCTCACCTAGACATTGGGACCTACCTTTCTGAATCTTGCCTTTTCAGCAGCCCCAAGCAGACAGGTAACCCTGTCATATCTTACCGCAGAGATAAGAGACAAATATATTTTCACACAGGCTTAGGGACTAGTCCAAATTTAAAAAGTAAAATCCCCCTTGCCTTGTAATGTTCTGGCTTACATAACTATAAAACTAACTACATATATACACATATACATACATATATTTGGAGTGACTAGCAATATCATGAACTCAAGCCAAGACAATTTGTGTGCATTGCCTCCTTTGAGAATCTATCGTAAGCTGTCCTCACATTGATGTCACATACATATCTACTAGTAGTTATGATTTTGTTAAATACCTAACTTGAAATATGTGTGTGCATGTGTGCATGTGTGTATATGTATGGATATACACATACATATATATTACTTATAGAATCTGTTTTATTGAATTTTCCTAACAATTAAAAGATATCAAATTTTTTTTGCATGCTCCCAAGTTTATTAACGTCATTGCCACTTGCCTATAGAAAAACATGTATTCTAAAAACATGTTATGATTTGCAAAGGTTTACTATTTTAGCCAAGAGCTTGACTGATAGTGATCTTAAATATAGTTATCAAGACATCACAGGAATTGCAATTAAGATAGTAAATTATAGCAACCTAACATAATGGTTAAGAACACAATTTCTATAGTCATATTTCCTAGGTTTAAATTTCAGCTCCAGCAACTATTAGCAACATATGTGACGCTGAACAAGTTATGTAATCTCTCTGTGCCTCCGTTTCTTCATCTAAAAAATGGGGAAGATGATAATAAGACCTTCCTGAAAGAGCTGTTCTGTGGACTAAAGTAGTTAATAGTCATAGAGTGTTTTAAACATTATCTGACACCTGGTAAGTGCTAAGAAAGTGGTGGAGGGGAGAGAGTTTTACAAGGAAAAAACCTAGTTATATTTACAGGCTATCAATTCTGGCTAGTCAATCGTTACATATTGGAAATTTTAAATTAATTATCTTACCAAATGCATTTTTAAGAAGGAAAACAGAGAAACAGGAGAAAAGGAATGAATCAACAAGTTTGTGCAGTTTTTTTTCCTTGTGCTTGGCTCTGAAGGTGACCTTTTTGAGAAAAACGTATGTTATTTGTTCCCTGAGCTGTGTATGATTAGTTTCTTCATCATACACAGACAAATTAGGAAGGCTGCTGTGGTGCCCAGAAATCATCTGTTAAACAAAATCAAAATTAATGATAAAATTGAGTTCCCTTTGTGTTTGATTCTCATCTATCTGTACTCAATTATAAACGAGCTATCAAAGAAAGCTACCCATTAGCTGTTAATTCATAATGACTTCAGAAAGCAATCCCTATACTACCATTGATATCTCACTGACAAATTCCTACTCTCTGCAGGGCTTGAGTTGAAAATGAAGAGGGAAAACAAAACTATCTAATACAAGCCGCTCCTCATTCTGAGGCTTGCCATGAAAAACTCCAATGCATAGAAATTAGGTTTAATTTAAACAAGCTATAACAAGATTTGAACTATATATTTAAAAGAGACAATTGAACTGGTTTTTTTAAATTTTTCACCATCATTTATCTTAAGTAAAAATAGACATAGAGGTGGTAACAGTACATTCCAGAATAACTGTGTCAAAGTGAATATTCTTCAAAGTTTGAGAAAGTTTTCAATAAGAAAAATGTTTGAAACAGAAATGTTGTATGCTTCACCCAGAGAAAAATAACATCTAATTATTAATTTGAGAGAAGAATGACATCATCCCGTAATTGGACTTTTCTTTCCTCCTAGTATTAATCTAAATGACCAAACATTCTGACCTCTGGCACATCCATAGTAAATCCATTTTGTAGCCTCATAACTAACTGACTCAAAGCTATAAGGAAAAAGAATTAGGCACTGTCCATTCATATGATTTCTTTAAATCATAGGTGATTTAAAGAAATATTATAATTAGAGCGGGACTTGAAATAATTCCAGCTGTTATTCATAGATTTGTATACATTTAATTTATATTCTTTCCTACTTGCAAAAAAGACTTCTAGTAAAAAACAATGTAATGTGATATTTAAAAGTAAAATGAGAAAGGAGAGCAAGGAGACAAGATAACGGCATAGGGCTCTGGGGGTAGGATGGTTATTGCAATTGTACAATTTATTTAATTTTAAGTTTTCTGACAGACAAGTGAAAAAGTAGAACCATGAGATAAAATTAAGCATTTCAAATCTTCAAAAGAAAGGCAAACTTTCTTCTAATATTAAGCTCTCAGTGACTCACAAGGATCTTTGAATAACAAGTAACACAGAAAATGCTAAAGATTCATTAAAACAAGCTGTGGTTTTCAAACCAGTATTTTTTTATTTGGGGTTTTTATTTTTTTCCCCTACCCTGATGTTAACAGGACTCCTCCTACAAATAGCAATTCTACAGGTCTGAGAAGCCTAAACTCAAAGAATCTGATTCAAAATTACCAACATGTAATTGTAAATTTCTTTTACATTCTATGTAACATGCATACACAAAAATATTTCTAACAGTGAAGTAAACTTACCTGATGGTCTCTAGCTTTTCCATTCATGTAGCCAATAAATAATTTTTGAGCAACTTCTGTGAATCAGACATTACAAAGCTCCAGGTACACAAAGATGACTAAGACACTGACTCCACCATCAAAAAGTTCAAAGTCTAAAAAGTGAAACTAACTCATCATTTACAAGCATAGTTATAGGTTGTTCTATTATTGAAGTACATATTGATCGCAGTAAGTAGGGAGGAAACAGGCTCTAAGGGATAAGAGTGGGAAGCAGTAGTTAGCAAAGAGAAAGCAGAGTTTGGAACTATAGAAAACTTCACCAAGAATAAATGGCAAGTGAGCACTACATCAAAGACTGGAAATCTGTCAGACTATTAAAACAGGAGAAAGCCATTTCAAGTAAAAGGGATGGTACCTTTGCATTTGCTGAGGGATGATCAGAATAGTGTTTGCAAAACCACAAGTAATTCAGCATGAAAGGTACACAAGATAAAGACAAAGCTGGAGAGGAATTCAGAGGCCAGGGCATGAAGGGCTTTGCGTGGCAAGCCAAAAGGTATGGAATTCTTCCTACGGGCCAGTGTTGCTCAAACGTCTTCTAAAACAGAGAAATCTTTGCTGAGACATAACAACATACGGGAGCCCAATTACCAAACAGAAGAACGATCTGCTTTTTTTCAAGTGAGTGCTGGGGAATCTGAAAACTGACCAGGTCAGCTTCTTGTTACACAGTTTGAAAACCCCAGCTATAAGGAAATGGAGCGGCGGGGAAGTTCATCACAAAGGGTTTAAAGCAGAAGGATAACGAGCAGATTTCAAATCTCAGAATGATGACTCTGGCTATAATATAAAAATGGAAGGGGGAGGCAGGATTAGAACCAAGAAGAAGACAAGTTATGAAGATATGGATGGCCATTGCAGGAAAAGAGTAAGAAATGAAACCCTGTATTATGGCAGATGGTAGTCAAATTTTTAGAACATCAAAGATAAAGATGAAATTCAAGTGACCACCAAGAAAAAAGGTCAATTACACGAAAAGAAACAAGAATGAAATCATCAGGATTTTTAACAGCAACACTGGATATGAAGAAAAAATTGCAGCATTGTCTTCAAGATGCTGAGAGCAAACGATTTTAAATCTAGATTTCTATAACAAATAAACTTTAATTTCAGACTCAATGTGAAATGTAAAAGACTGCAAACCATATCTAAAAGAATTGCTATAGGATATGCCATAGGAAAAGAAAATACTAACATTAAGCAGAAAAAAACGATGATTTATGACAAGTTTGAGTTGGCAGGCAGTACATAGTAAAATGTAGCATTTTTATCTGTGGCATAATTAGAAATAATAACTGAGGAACTGAAGAAGATTGAGACCCTATCATAGGCCATGAGACAGTGGAACTCATTTATGAATTTATATGCAACACTGATGTGAACATGTGGTTCCAAATGATTCATAATGGTAAACAAGATTTACACTGCATCATTCATAGGTCTTGCATTTAAATTATCTTTATCTAGTTATTTGCACTATTTTATTTTGTTTTTATTATTAAATCAGAGTAGAGGAGGATAGAAACCAATGAATAGGAAGTGAGGATAGGATACATGATAGTAGATTTTTTCTTTCTAGGAATCTTTACCATATAAGAGAAGAAGAGAAAGCATTCATGGACCATTGACAGTGGCTAATTTTTGTCAGTTGAAAATGAAATCACGTCAACATTTTTACACGCTCTAGAAGAGATAGTATAAATATTTGTAAATATTTGTGAGAAAAATGAGGTCATTAAGAGTCAAGACCCTGAATAAAACAAGAAAGCACAGGTTAAAGAACAAAATGGTCATTTTATGCTTTGTGTTGCTATGACAAAATGCCACAGACTGGGTAATTTATAAAGAAAATAAATGTATTTCTGACATTTCTGGAACTGGGAAAGCCAATATCAAAGTACCAGCTTCTGGCAAAAGCCTTCTTTCTGCCTCATCCCATGGCAGAAGGGCAGAAGGGTAAAAGAGGACATTCTCATGTTAGACACAGGGGGAAGGGAGTGGAACTTATTCTTTCATCATGAACCCGCTCTCACAATAACTAACCCACCCCTGTGATAACAGCATTAAGTCATTCATGAGGTCAGAGTCCTCACGACCTATTCACCTCTAAAGCTCCCACCTCTCAACTCTTTTGCACTGGGGATTAAGTTTCCAACCCATGAACTCTGAAGGATACATTCAAATCATAGTAGTCATTATTAAAAATAATTGGGATTTTTTAAAGTAAGAAATATAGGATTTAAGAAATAGAAAAAAATTGTGTTTTCTTGCATGTTTTCAGAGTAAAATTTCCTAAAATAGATTCGCTATTTCATTTAGTCTCCTTATTCATGTGACACCATCAGAAGTCAATACATGTCAAACTGACTACTGTCTCACAGGTATAATTGGTTAATATTTGTATAACCTTACTTGGCTTTATATTTTGTTATTCCTTAATTGACCCCTGACAACTTTTCATTAATCAATGTCCATCAACTCCTTCAATATCAAGCTTAAAATGCATCTTTTCCCATAGACCTTCCCTAACTATTCAACATGTGACCTTTAGTCTTCTCCTTCTTTCTACTTCCTCAAGAATCTCTCATCCATGTCCTCCTTCTCTGTCCTCTTCTCTCTTACGTTCCTTCTTGGGCCCATCAATATTTAGCCACAAATGAAGTGAACTAAATCACTAACAAATAAAAAAGTAACAACCACATATTCCATTTACTTAATCCTGCTTTTCTGTCACAAACTTCTCAAAAAATGTAAGCTTCTTCCCCTACCCCCTTACCATCTACAGAATGCTCAAGCAACTTATA
This sequence comes from Daubentonia madagascariensis, assembly GCA_023783475.1. Classification (NCBI taxonomy): domain Eukaryota; kingdom Metazoa; phylum Chordata; class Mammalia; order Primates; family Daubentoniidae; genus Daubentonia; species Daubentonia madagascariensis. Next base: position 11,488,468 of record JAKFHU010001684.1, on the reverse strand, counting down.
TGTTTATGGAGAGTTTCCTTGGAGTAGCCTGTAAATTCAGAAAAAAGCATTTTGTCTTTTCTTTCTTCACGTACATCCAGGGCAGATAGTTCAATGTTTCAAGTGCAGAAAGCATAAATATTTGTTAAATAAGTTATTAAGAAAGAAAAAGAGAAAAATTGGATAAAGAAATTAATGTGGAGTAAGCTCAAAATAGAAGAAAATACTCCCGCTTTCTCTCTCACCAACCCCTCTAGAAAAACTCTAAAGACCGGCGAATACACTGCTTTGGAAATTTACACATTTATTTTGTGTTTCCTATCAACATTTTAGGGAGCTCCAAAAAGAAAAAAGAAAGAAAAGAAAAATGAATCAATTAACAAGCCTTTATTCTCATCTACAGAGGAAGACCATTTCCTAGTATGTTATTTAGGTTCATTAACATTCATATTGTATTTTGCAAACACAAAGAATTATAATCTCTGTGGTAAAGGAAAGTGCATCTAATTCTAACTATGCAGTCTCCCACAAATTAGATATTTCAGGGTCTTAAAGGTTGATTAAGTTGAACCAGGTAACAAATGAAGTGAGTAAAAGATTTTCTGTAGGTCATAAAAAAGAAAATCTTCATCACATATAATAATATGTAAAGACATCACAAGCAAGAAATAATCAGTTTGACCAAAATCTTATAATCATTGTATACAACGAAAATGTACTGACCTAACTGAACCTGCAAAATCAAAATATTCTTTTACCCAGCAGATGTACTTTTTTCTTCTTCCATTTAAAAAGGGTGATTTGAAGTTTGAATCAAAAATGATAAACTTCCTCAGAGTTTCTTTTCTCACCCTACCAAACCTCTGTTGAAATAAATAACAGAAAGGAATGCAAAAGGTATTAACAGAGAAGGACAGAAGACAAGAGACCATAAATTTCAACAAATTTTTGGAAGATGGAAAGCAGTTGGAGGGATAAGAAACTAAGTAGAGAGTCAAAAGTTATAATCTGATACTGCAGAGGAAGAGCCTGAAGAGAGCGGGCCAATTTGCCTCATAAAACACCTGAAAGACTCAGTATCTGGAGGCTCCTGGTACTATAGAAGAAGGTGAGGTTCAGTGTAAAAAAATAGGGGACTATAGGCTTTAGAGCAGAGCCCTTTCCCTAACCAATACAGGTAAATATATATCCCTCCAACACACGACCTCCAACTCCTCAAACAGGAGATCAGAGATTCATTCTCTGAAAAACATCGAACTAGGAGGCTCCAGACCAAGAGACAATGAGCATAGCAGATGACAGAGGAGAAAAACATGGTTGAAAACAGAGGGATTAAATGTCTTACTGAAAGGTTGGACCGTCACCCAATTTTCATACCCTTATCCAAGGAAGCCAGTAGACAAGAAAAAGCCCCCACTCCATATCCCTTCCACTCCACCATACCCCTGTAGAAGACTGGAAGATTCATCTCTGGAAAAAAGAAATGATCCCAGAGAAATGCCTTTACATATTGCCATCAATATAGAAGCTGACTCACTTCCTGACTACCCAACAGTGAATCTCACCAGAAACCAAGTCCTGTCCGTGTACACAGTTTTCAATTGTCTTTTCCCACCTTATTTAAAAATATGACTCTATAACCAGGGATCCCCAGGCATTTGAGGACAGCCTGTAACATGAAGGTCAGAGACTAAAACAAACACAGAAAAAGAAAATCTGAAAGAAGCAGAGTACGGAGTGGGGTGGGTAAGGAGAAAACTTGAAAAAGCAATGAAAACATCTATAATTAATATTCTCAAAAATAAAAAAGTATCTTTGGGCATTTAACAAGGGCAGAATCTATGAAAAAGGGAGAGAAAAAAGCCTATCATGGGAAATTTTAAAAATATGATTACTAAAATAAAAGCAGTTGGAAGATAAAGTAATCTTTCAATTGGAAGAGAAAGTCAAAATGATGGGCATCTTGACAGAAAAAGATTAAAAAAACTAACAGATTCAATATACAATTATTAGAAATCCCTGAAACAGTGAACAAAGAATGTGTAGAAGAGGAAACTGGCAGATATAATGCAAAAAAAATTCAGAAATAAAGGATAAAGTGTTTATAAGATCAACCTTCTTAAACAAATATTTAGATACTAATTTTTCAATATATCGCATCCTTACCCAAAACCCCTCAATGGCATCTACTTATTCCAGCTCACAGTAATTAATTTTGCTTTAACCAATCTGACCTCATATCATCTATAACCCAAACTCTCTACACAAATTACCTATCCTCTTTCCATTCTCCGGTAGGGTCCAATCAACACTCTGCTTTTCAGAACCCTGAAAAATGAGGATGATGGTTTACACGCAAAAAAGCTAAAGCATATGATATAAAATGATATGTTAAATCTGAGACATTGTTCAAGTTCCACTTACTCAGTGTCACTTTTTTTTCCCCTTCTATTCTCCCTGAACCCTTAGCCTGACTGGCAGTATAGCATAATGTTTAAGAGCAAGGAGTGTGCTGTCAGGCCTGAATTCAAGCACAGGTTCTACTATCTGGGCTTGAATTCAAATCTAGATCACTCTAGATCTCAATGTACTCATCTTAAAAATGAAATATAATAACAATATCTGTTCTCATAGTGTTACCATGGTTATTAAATTAAATATGAATGTAAAATAACATCTATTCCTTTCATGTGTTTTATCTAACAATATGCAAATGAAAGTATTAGGTTTCATGACTTTTTTATAACAATCAATTATATACCATGTAAATATAATTAGAAAAGCAATATGGTCTGCTATGTAATGAATTGTATCCCCCCAAATTCATGTGTTGAAGCCCTAACCCCCAATGTGTTGGCATTTGAACATGGGGCCTTTGGGAAATTATTAGGTTTAGATAAGGTCATGAGGGTGGGGTTATCATAATGGAATTAGTGCCTTTTAAGAAGAGACACCAGAGAGTTTGTGCTCTCTCTTTTGGCCATGTGAAAACACAGGGAAAAGACTGCCATCTGCAAGCCAGTATAGAGCCCTCATCAGAATACAACCATGCTGGCATCTAGTACTTCCAGCCTCCAGAGCTGCGAGAAAATAACTTTCTGTTATTTAAGCTACCTAATCTATAATATTTTGTTATGGCAACCTGAGCTAACAGGATCCTTTGGAAATATTAAAGGGCTGGTATCAAGAAACTTCTGTTCTAGTCCATGTTTCTAATTGGTCAGCAAGGAACAGTTAAAATACACAAACATCCTAAACACTAAAACGAAGATAATCCTAAATGTCATTGCTAGTAATTTGGGTATTAATCGGAATGATAAAAGAAGAGAAAATAGGAATTAGAAGAAAAGGAACCTTTCAGTTTGCCTCCCACTCACCTTTCAGGTTTGCCTTTCCTGATCTAAAAGTGAACTACATTTTGCTGGTTAAGACAAACCCACTCTTCATCTAGATCTCTGCCTTAGTACACAGGGCATATTTCCCAGAACTCTAGCTTCACATTGGGTTTGGCCAATGTAGAGCCCCGGCAAGAATTCAGAGAGAGGGAAGAGAGTGACACGTCAGGGCATTTGTTTCCCTTATTCCTGTGGCTCCTTCCCTGAAAGCTGCCATGAACTAACTGCAGCCCTCAACCAAAGCTGGGTGCTCCTCTCGAGATGGCTGACTTCTTCTCCCTTGGTGTTCTAGTAATTGATCCCTTGGTTTTTGTGGCCAAAGCAAGGTTATTCAGATGGCCCCCCCCACCCTGTCCTCCTCTGAACTCTCTTGTGGTTCCCCTGAACGTTCAACTTTGAAAACAGCCTTTTTGAAAATAAAACCTATTCAAGCTATTCAAACTATTTTGAGTGTGCCATTTGCTTCCCAATTGGGACATCGATCAATACACTCACTTTTACTCATGCAGCACTCTCAGGTTGGAATACGCTGCTTCTCTCTATCTCTGTGGTGAACTTCTAAACTTTTTTCCAAGCACACTTGCATAGCATGGCCCCTCTGTAATTTCCTCTTTTACCATCACTGAATGAACAAACTGTTTGCTCATATTTTTTTTTGCTCCAATAGCACTTTATGTTTAAAGTACACAAACACATACACCCATATGTATATTAAAATGCAGTAAAAGCATCACAGATCAAGGGCAGAACTTGACACAGAGAAGACACTCAATAATTATGTTAAATTGCTATAAAACAAGTTGGGAAAAGTTTTTTTTTATACAATGTTATTAAAGGTATACATTTTAAAATAGTGAACAAAAATACCTTTAAATAAGTTAGCTCTGTTATGCATCCAGAGAAAAGAATGTTAAAGACATGAATAATATATGTCTATCCTTCAGGAAAGTAGTCCTTCTATTCTTCCCTTATACTTTTATAGCTTTGAATGTTTAATTCACCTTATTATATTTTATTTATTTAAATAAAATTTAATTTTAAAAACATAAAAAGGGGACATTTACATGACATATAAGCAGTTAGATATATTTTGTCAAAGTGTTCAATTGAAAAGATCAGATGTTTTGCAGAAAAAACAAAGCTATTATTTCAATGGTAGGTAACAGTTCTTTTTTGTTAATGGTTCCCAGATAATTCACAAGAGAGATGTCCCCAAGTGAATTATAAAGGTCAAATCCCTCGTGGAAAGAAATAAATTTTCAAGTTCAATCTAAAAGATTTTTAATTAACAAGATAGACTACCTAGAGACAACTTCAGATTGAAAGGCCAAAAACCTCAAGTTAGTTGATTTTCATAAAGAATTTAGCCCCTCGCCCAAAGAAAATCTGATGATCATTTCCCATAAATGAATAATTATATCACTATATTACAGTCATGTACCACAAAATGACATCTCAGTCAATGATGGACCACATACATGATGGTAGTCCCATAAGATTATAATGGAGCTGAAAAATTTCTATCACCTAGTGACTTCATAGCCATCATAATGTTGTAGCACAAGCACTACTCATGAATTTGTGGTGATTTTGGTGTAAACAAACCTATTGCCCTCCCGGTCATATAAAAGTATAGCACATACAAGTATGTACAATACATAATACTTGATATTGATAATAAACGGCTATGTTACTGGTTTATGTACTTACTATACTTACTTGTTATTGTTATTTTCTAGTGTACTCCTATTTATGAAAAAAAAATGTTAACTGCAAAACAGCCTCAGGCAAGTCATTCAGGATGCATCCCAGAAGAAGGCACTGTTACCACAGGAGATGACAGCTCCATTGCATTTTATTGCCCCTGAAGACCTTCCAGTGGGACAAGATGTGGAGGTGGAAGACAGTGGTATTGATGATCCTGACCCTGTGTAGGCCTAGGCTAATGTGTGTGTTTGTGTCTTAGTTTTTAACAAAAAAGTTTAAAAGGTAAAAAAAAATTTTTTAACTTTAAAAATAGAAAAAAGCTTATAGAATAAGAATAGAAAGAATGAATAGAAAGAAAATATTTTTGTACAGCTGTGCAATGTATTTATAAGGTACAGGTTTGTACCCTAAGTGTTATTACAAAAGAGTCAAAAAGTTAAAAAAGTTAATATTTAATACAAAAGTTGCAGTAAAATAAGGTTCATTTAATACTGAAGAAAGAAAAATGTTTATAAATTTAGTGGAGCCTAAGTGTACAATGTTTATAAAATCTACAGTGATATATACAAAAATATCCGAGGCACTTACATTTACTTACCCCTCACTCATTGACTCACCCAGAGCAACTTCAATCCTGAAATCTCCATTCATGTTAAGTGCCCTATATAGCTTTACCATTTTTTAATCTTTTATACCATATTTTTACTTTCCTTTTCTATGTTTAGGTATATTTAGATACACAAATACTTACCATTGTATTATAATTACCTGCAATAGTCAGTACAATAACATGCTGTACAGGTTTGTAGCCTAAGAACAATAGGGTGCACCATATAGCCTAGGTGTGTACTACGCTATACCATCTAGGTTTGCGTAAATATACTCTATGATGTTCATGCAACAATGGAATCACCTAAGGATACATTTCTCAGAACACCTCCCCATAGTTAAGCAACGCATGACTGTAATATTATAATAGCATCTGAATGTTTCCCTTAACATTTGAAATATCTAACACTATGAATAATATTTTGGGCATAAATTTCTAGTTAATTATCCTCAGTGAAATTTTTAGACAATAGTAATGAAGAAGGATTACAGAATGGCTTACCTGATACTTGTTTAACATTTATTTGCTGTTAAGCATAGATTTTAAAAGCCAGGTGACAATATAAAAGCCATTTTTTTATTATTACATTATTTCACCAAGGTAAAGCAAATTTTTGAGAGTATAATACCGTATACGGCATAGTGTAGAAAGTATAAAAGATTTGGAGTTAAGTTGGAAAAGTAATTGCCTACCATAATTCCCAGTACATGTCAATAATCATTCATTCCTAATAATCAATTATTTCCCCATGTACAGAAAGAACATGTTGAAATTAATTCATTCAACATTTAGTTTAAAAAGTAAAATGTCAGAGCTCATAAAATTTTCTAATTGAAAGAGGCAGAAAAAAGTTCTGCAACACTTTCAAAAAGTAGTAAATTCAATTATTTAAAAAAAAATGGCCACAAGACCTAAAATGACAATGAAATCAATAAGATAGGAGCTGCATTGCCTCACAAGTTCTATAATATAAAACCAGATCTAATAAACCATCAACGAATCAAACTGTTTGGTGTACTCCTTCAAAGATTGTGCCTAAAAATGGGTTTAACATTCAATAAATATTTATTGAGTGCCTACTCTGCCAGGCACTGTTCTAAGAATTGAGAATACACAGTAATAGCAAACAAAACAGCAAAGGCCATGCTATTGTGGAGCTTATACAGACATGGAAAAGGGATTATTATATTAAATTTTAATCCCTGTTATTTTATTGTATACTGTAGCTACTTTTTCTCTCTTTTTTTTTTTTACTATAGAAAGAACCTTGGTTGCCATCTCCTGTTAAAATGTCTCCTTTTTTCATGCAGTATGCTTCTCTGCTTACAATATTATGTGTAGCAATATTTAAGTAATTTTCATATACATTTATAATTTCATTATCTATAAAAAATTTTTAAAAACCTGTAAAACATCCTATGCATTTTAATTTTAAATGTATTTGAAATAACTTTGAGTTAATACTGTTAAATAACAAATGCCAATAAAAATAATAACTCTATCACAGGATTTATCATGAGAAATGTCTAAGGAAGTGAAAGAGACACAAGAGACACGGAAATATTATATAATTATATGAGCACCAGCTAAAATCAAGTAAACGTAAAAGCATTTACATAACTTCTTTTGTAATCAAATGCCTTAAATCTGTAATCTAGACTTTGGTGCCCATCCCTCAAACATCTCTTGAGGAGACAGAAGAGGTCAGCTGTGTCTGCTCTGCAGACCTTGAATGCAGAACCACATGGCCAGCCAAAGCAGATGAAGTATGGAGTATGCTCAGTGTGCCTCTAATAGGAAAGCCCCTGGGCTGATCCAGGTGGCCTTATCACAGGAGAACAGGAGAAACAAGACCTCCCCCCCCACACATACAGCCATTTCATAAGCCAGAAAGGTGAAGAAACAGGAAAAGCATTTCCCCAAAATGCATGAGCCCCCAACATAGTATCACCTACCACATTTATATGGCTTATCACAAAATCAATTTTATTGAGACTCTTTTTAAGTATAAAAATCTTTTCTACATTTGCTGATTTGAAGACAGTTTTCATTTTTCTATTAAACTTTATCTTTTCCATGCTAAGCTTTTGTAGTTACTCAAAATCACTTCTTATGTATCACTTCATTTATAAAGTTTCTAAACTTGTGATAATAATGCAACTAGGTTTGGTACCTTACCAGACAAATAGTTCTAATCTACCTAGCCCAATTTTTTTAATGTTTCCTCTTAAACTTTCCTGTATTTGGACATTTAAACAGTTTCTCCCACAATTATCACTCATCAATTGTACCTTCTAATATTTTAAATCAAACTTCACACACTGGATAAAAAAAAAAAATGTTAAGTTCAAGTAAAAATAGGAAGGAGCAATATACCTTTAATTTGGATCCATGAGGCACCGGTACAGATTTATCCTGCTTTGGTGGGATATACAGTTCCCATTTTCCAAAATCCAGTTTTTTATATGGGTGTGAAAATGGATTCCAACCATCTAAAAAAAAGAAAGAAGACTAGTTAATTTCAAGCAAAGCATAATATACTGCTTACTTGTACAAAAATCAAACTGCCTAAAAAAAAAAATTGTTTTTTAAGGTGTTAATCAAAATACTAGCAGTTTAGAAAAAGTAGATTATTCTTAATTTATTTATAAGAAATGCCTTTTGCATCTTAAAATTAAATAAAGATTATAACATTTTCAATTGTACTTTCAACTCTAATGCTTCTGTCAATAAACAGAATGTAAAAGAAAGTGATGAGTCTTTAAAAAAAAAAACACCAATAAAGCGAGATAATATGAACAAACAGAAATGCATTCTAGGCAATTAAATAAGGTACATGCCATGGTAGGAAAAAAAAGATGAAAAATAATTAAAATTATATAATATTTACCCAACTTCATAAGAATGTGATAGAGTTCACTTAAAATCTAAAAACAAAATGCATCAAACAAGAAAGGTAGAAAAATATATGAACTATAGGAGGAACAGAAAACGTGGACTGCAGATCTTGGAAGAAAGCAAAAAAGAATAGCAGACTTACATACACATGGAAACTTAACATAACACAGAGGAGGTATTAAAAATCAGTGAGTAAAGGACACATTTAGTAAATGGTGCTGGGACAATTGGTTATCCTTAAGAAAAAAATATGAAATGGATAACAGGCCTGATTTCGGGCCTGATAACAGGCCCAAAAATCATTTGAACATGGATTAATATTTAGATATGACAGGCAAAACTGTAAAATGCTTAGAAGAAAACAAAGAGAAATATATTTGCAATCTTGGAGTTTAAAAACGATTTTTAAATAAGATTTTTTTTAAAACCCTATGAAACTTTAAGGAAAGGACCAATAAATTTGACCACTAAAGCTATAAACTGATCTTCATAGATAGACAGATAAATAAATGGACAGCATGACAAGACAAACTACCAACTGAGGGAACACATTTGCAATGAAACTACCAAAAAAGAGAACATCCAAAATATATGAAGAACACTATAAGTCAATGAGAAAAAGGAAACACACCAATAAAAAAATGGACAAAGAATATATTCAGGAGAGGACACTTGAATGGCCAGTAAACATATGCAATGATACTCGAGCTCATTCATATTCAGGGAATCAGAAATTAAAACAACAATGAAATGCCATTTCCCAGTCATTGGATTGTTAAAAGTTTGAAAACATCAAGTAGTCAGCAAGGATATAAAACAACACTGTTGCTAAAGGTATAATTGGTAAAAACAACTTGGCATCATATAGCAAAGTTGAAGATACTTTAACCCTATGGCCCAACAATTCTACTCCTAGGAAACAGCCTAGAGAAATTCTCAAGAAAGCATTCAAAAATGTTCACTGAAGAATTGTTTATAATAGCAAACCACTGGAAGCTATCAAAATTTCAATCGATCACAGGATGGATAAAACTCTGTGGTATAATTAAACAGGATGCTATACAGTGATATAAAATGAATGGATTAGTGTGAATGTATCAATATATACAAATATCTGAAACATAAAAGTTAATTTTTAAGGGGTACAGAAGAATGCCATTGATATCAAGTTCAAGAACTATGCAAAATAGTATTATATGACACTTATTGATCCATATATATGTAGTAAAAATATTAAAACAGAAAAAGGAATCTGACACATCAAATTCCATGCTGATTCCCCATGTATAGAGGAAAGGGAACACAAGAAGCTTCAGGAATATCTGTAACATTTTATTTCTTAAGGTGACTGGTATACTCATGTTACATTATTTCCTTATTACATTATTTGCTATTTTTTATGCCTAAAATACTTCATAATATAAAAAAAATTGAGCAGCCCTGTGGCACACACTATGTTGCTATGACATTAGATTCTCAACCCCGGAGAAATTAAAGCATCAGGAAGCTTATTTTATGCCATATTTTCCTCCTTCACCCACCACCTCTTTCACCCCATGGGCTCTAAGGATCTTCACTTTCAGCCAGTCTGAACATTGGAGGTAGGATGGGAGTAAGAAACAATATTTAAATAAAGCTTCTTCTAAACATTTGCCTACTCCCCATTATGAAGACAACCTGAAAATGTCTAAAAATGGTTTACTTCAAGAACAGTTCAACAAGCTTGGTGTTATTATACTCCTCCGCCCCTAGGACCTCAAATACATCTCACCTATACAGTGACATTCCATTACCAAAACAAAAAGTTTAGTCCATAATTAGAAAAAGAAAGAAAAAGAAAAGGTTGAAATATAAATAACTGGGTATAAATAACACTATATGATTACTGAATTTCTTTTTAAGCTAATCGTTTAAGACAAACAGCAGATCCTTTCCTGGTTCGTTAGTCCTAAAAATTCAGGGGACAGTGCATGAGTTCATTCATTCATTCATTAAAGATGTACTGCATGCTTAATGTAAGCCTGTTCAATGCCAAACTGAAATTAGTGTTCCAATTGAGTCATATCTCATCAAGAAAAGGTTAAATTGAGTAATAGTACAGCAAAATAAATAGTTAAATTTATAATGGCATATCCACTAAAAATTCAACTATAAAGAAGATTTGTTACTTTGAAGGTGAAACTTCAATGATATGTGAAATTTATGTATGCAGATTTATTTAAAAGAGCCGTTTTCAGCACTGTGGAAATGTTTGTGAATATCAGTTTTTGAATATCAGTTGAACTAGTTCTTTAACTTGGTGCCATTTGAGTTTTAAGATCAATTTAAACAAGTCTTGTACCAGTCTTTCACCTCCTGACTCTTTCACCAATCATTGTTTAGCTTTGAATTCTCCCCCCTCGTAGTCTTTTATTAGTGTTTCTTCTTTCCATTTAAAACATGGGCACCAACCAAAATACTCACTTCTACTGTACTGTAGTCACATGAAATATTTTTTTCCAATAAAACCAGTTCCTCCTTAATATGAGTTTCTCAAAATATCTAATAAAAATGTGAGCTTTTCTCCACAGGATACACATATCTCAAGCTTCAGAAACAAAAAAATCAGAAAAATCACTGGATTTGGATCTGTTCTTATAAACTTAACATTAAAAGTTCAGATGTTTTTTGCAGCAAGTTGGATGGAACTAGAGGCCATTATCCTAAGTGAAGTAACTCAGGAACAGAAAAATAAATGCCACATGTTCTCACTTATAAGAGGGAGCTAAACTACGGCTGCACAGGAGGACACACAGAGTGGCATAATGGACATTGGAAACTCAAAAGAGGGGAGAAATAATTACCTATGGGGTTCAATGTACACTATTCTAGTGATGAGTACACTAAAAGCCCAGACTTCACCACTATACAATACATACATGTAATGGAATTCAACTTGTACCCCTCAAATCTATTAAAATTAAAAAAAATTAATTAAAAAAAAAACCTAACGCTAAACACTTAGTTTAAAAAGAAGGAACTATCATTAAAGTATACCTATGCATGATTGCAGGAAACAATTGTGGAAGCACACAATTAAAAATAAATACATAAAATTGAATACCAAATGATTGGTATAAAAATACTGAATAAAATTGATTTTACTGTGTTTAGATAAAATTTTATTTAGAAAAACACAGAAGACAAAATAATATAAGTTGATAGACACATTTTAGGGAAATGTATGTCTTGTGAAATAAGTCATGTGACTTTATTCCTCAACATAACTCAAAATAAAGTAATAATTTTAATGATAATGATAAATGGTTCTAAGCTATATCAGAACCTATCTAAAGAGCAAACTTTAGAACCAGATTACTCAAACTTTTTGTCATTTTAATCCTGTATGATTTATCCTGAGTACATGAGATAGATCTAATTTAATTAAGTACTTAATGCAAATAGTTTGTATCACTATGCAGGCCTGAGGATGGAACCAAACATGTGATAATTATTTGCTTCTCTACTAAGCATAGAACTACACATAGAACTAGAGCAGTCTCTAGTTCAGTGGTTCCCAAACTATAGCTCACATTAGGATCCCTTGGGCTTGTTAAAACATCGATTGCTGAGCCCCACTCCTACAGAGTTTTTGATTCAGATCTGAGATGGAGCCTAATAATTTGCATTTCTATAAAGTTCCCAGGTGATGTTGATGCCACTAGCCTAGGGACCACAATTTAGACATAATTTCCCTAGTTAAATTGGTGTGTTCAGGTGTTCTCTACTTACAGTTTTGTGAGTGATTTTCTAGACAAAATTAAACTTAAAAACTATCAAACAATATCCCAAATCAACAGGTCATGGAAATTCTGAAATGGAAATATCATAAATAATCCTTCAAGGCAAATATTACTCACACAAAGTTTAGGATTTAAGAGTTACGATTGACTAGAATTGTAAAGTCCAGGAAGATGACCAGTGAGATATAGATTATAGAAGAAGTGTGAGAGCTTAAGGAATTTAAATGTATTAATGCAAGGAAACAAAAATTGATAATTTGTGGAACATGAAAAGATAACATATGTTAAGACCATAACTCAATATACTGTTATTAGTTTCTACATATAACGTTTTCTATAATATTCTCACCAAGTGATTCCTTGGTTAAAAAGTATAGGCCACTGAGCACAAAATGAATAAAAATTTGAAGGTTTTTACCTAGAAAAGTGATATTAAAGATTTTAAATGTTAACATATTAACTCATATTCCTTTCTACATGCCTCATTTCCTAACATACTATGTTTAAGGTTAGGTAGCCCCAAAACAATGTGTACTTATTATTCTAGTTTTGGTAAAATTTTAAGAACATGTTTCCTCCTTGCATAAATTATTTTATTGTAATATTTTCTAAGATATTTGATGTTTATCAAGTAAGGATAACCTGATATATTTCTGAAGCAAACATTTTAATAGGTATTTTATTATTAACAGGCTAAATTCATCATCATATTTGATAATGCAAAAGATTCTATTTGTCCATATTCTCAAAACCAGCAGACAAAATTTAAATCGAGATACGGACAAGAAATGAAGTGTGATGCGCAGTTTAATATGAACTGCAAACACACATTCAGCACAGGCGAGCAAACATTAACTAAGGTCACTGCATCGGGCACATAAACTCTATGTTTATCTCATACCCAACAACCTTTCTTCTTCTAATGTAATAATCCCCACATAAAATTCTTAAATGTCAGCCTCCTTCAAATATTCCAAACTCTTTCATTCACAGTAGAGAACTTCTCTTCATCAGCACTTAGCCACCTCATTTCTGTGGAGTTTTTGAGTTTAATATAAATTTTCCTTATACATGGTTGAAATAGCTCCAACTTACTATATAGGGCCTTCCATCTCTCACAAAGACTCCAATGTGCTGAAGATCATGGGTGAACCCCTGCCACACCCAGGCCTCAGGATGCAGCAAGGTAAGATGCCTGGCAAATGCAGCAGGCAAGGCTAATACAAAGCCAGTACTCGCTTACATGGCAGAAATCTCATCCCATCTGAAAAGATGTCTTCATGTTATACCAGTTGTTAAAAATTTGGAAAATCACTTCTTTGAAGCAAGTAAACACCCTTCCTTACCATATCATGTTATTTAATCATGTGAAGGTTCATATCACGCAGAATTTATGAGCAATGACAATTCAAAGTCTGCTTGTAAAGATGGAAGTTTTGGGACTTTGCTCACGTCAAGGAAGAACCCAGTCACAAAGCCCATAACTGAAATTTCCTATGGTATTGCCCTTACCAAGGATTATGAGAGGACCATCCAGTGTTTAGGGAGTGGAAGACAGTAATCCTTTCTGGATTACTGTGATTTTTTTATCTTCTCTTTTCTCCTCCAAATAATTCTTCCTCCCATTTAGGTATAAAGGAGTCATCCTTTTTCAACTTACCCTGGGAATCACCTTATCAAGACCCCTAATCCCAGCATTACTTCTTAAGGAAAACTACTTTTAACATACATCAGTTTAGGTCAGATGTGCTTTTCAAAAACAATCTCTAGAGTATATAGAGTGGCACTACATTTAGAATACATAGTGTTCAGTCTCGTGACACGTATCTTTCTGTAAATTAGGAAATAAATCAGATACTGTCATGTGCCTGTCACTTAATGATGGGGATACATCTAAGAAATGTGTTGTTAGGCAATTTTGATGTTGTGCAAACATCATATTGTGCATTTACACAAACCTGCATGGTACAGTCTACCATACACCTAGGCTATATGGTATAGCTTATTGCTCCTAGACTACAAACTTGTACAACAAGTGACTGTACTGAATACTGTAGGCAACTGTATCACAATGGTAAGTATTTATATATCTAAATACACCTAAAGATACAGTCAAAATACAGTTTTATAAATCATATAGGACCACCATTGCATAGGTGGTCCATCATCAACTGAAACATTATATGGCACATAACTGTAATCTAGAGCTTCACTTACTAAACTGTTATTTTAAGGCACACAGGGAAGAAAAGGGCTCCATGATTTAAAAAAAGAAAGTATGACTTTAAATAAAAATAACTGTTTCTTTACTACAGGAATAATATTTACATTATGAAACTTTTTACGAAAGAAGGGGGTGATACACGTAGTTGTTTGTGATTTTAAATGAAATTAACCATGTTTCTTACAGAAGTAATATTTACATTATGGTACTTTTATGTAAGAAAGGAGATGACAGATGAATATACCTAGTTGTTTACAATTTCAAAAAGCATGAAAATATAACAAAGAATGAATAGAAATGGCTATGCATTTGGGGAGAGACAACACAGATTAGTAGTCATCTAGGACTGTATCGTTATATTTTGACTACAGAACCAGGCAAACAATTCACAAAATTAGAAAATTTAATATATCAAAAAGGAGAAAAATAAGAAAAGAAAATCCCTTAAAATGTATACAAACTGAAATAAATAAACCTAACTGTATATCAATAGTGTTATATCTAGCAAATCTGAATCTAGACTGAATATAAAGTATTGTTAATTTTTAAAATATGATAATAATAGTTATTACATTACCAAAAAAGTCTATTGATAGCAGGAGATGCATAAAGAAAGTATTAATGATGAAACGGTATACTATGTGAAACTTGCTTTAAAATATGAAAAAAATTAAATGTACATGGGGAAGGGGAACAGATAAACAAGATTGGCAAAATATTGATAATTGTCAAAGCTGGGTGATAAGAATATAGCATCTCATCTCTGTTTTTCCACAGATTGGAAAAGGTCTGTAATAAAAACTTAAAAACAAATGTTATAAGGTCTCTGTGCACAAATATTTGTCCAGATCTCTTTTCTTGCTATCAATTACAAAAAGAGATATTATCAGGCAATGGGCATACTGTTTAATGTATTTATGGTTCTAAATACAGATTAACAAACTACTTACAGGAAAGTCAGTTTTAATTCATACTCCCACTAGCAACATATGAGAATGGTCAACTACCCATATCCTCATCAACACTGGGGATTATCATTTTAATAACAAGGCATACCTGCCTTGCTCAACCAGGGTTCACTAAGAGAATCAAGCATGTAAGAGGATCCATTGTATGCAATAAATTAACTTCTCTTCAATGCGTCTAGAATAGTACTTAGTATGTATAGTCCTTGGGAGAATTTGGAAAATAGACATTCAAATAATTTTCTGTGTTCTGTAGATCACATGCAGAACCAGCAGGAGAGAAGTTGTCTCTCATTATTGTTCTAGCTGCAACCTACAGTTTATGTCACAAAGTGTTTTCATTTGTTTTCAGACTGGCTATAATTGTAACTCTGATCATTGTTTTTAATACTATTGTTATTTGGGAGAAACTGGGTGGTGGGTATTATATTTTCTTTAAAATTTTTCTTATTAGTTTCTAGTTCTATGGAAATGAAGTTAATAAGGTAGCTTACTTTGTGGCTCAATACAGGAGCAATCAAACCATTTATTTATTTACCAATCTATTTACTTTTAGCAGTAGAAATCATTCAATTATCTCAAAATAGATTTTATAGAGAACTCCAACATAAAAACTATATAAGGCATGTAAAAGCAGAGATACTGTGCTTGAAATGCCCCTACCTGGCTGGGACTCCTGGAACTCAGTCCTAAAAAGTACTCCAGTGTATGATCTGTCTTTGCAGATGTTCCATGGATCCTTCAAAACAAGTAATTTCATTTTATTCAAATTCTCCATTTATTTTTAGCTTATTTGATCCACTGCAAGTTGAGTATGTTAAATTCTATCATGACAACTGGGTTTGAAAATTTATCCAATTTTGAACAATTCTTGACCAAAAGCAAGTATTATTTAGGACCTAAGGATAATGATATTTATATGTACTGTGATTTATATTATTGATTTTTGTGCCTTTTTATCTGGTTTTATGGTCTGAATATTTGTGTCCCCCTAAAATTCATATGTTGAAATCGTAACTCCCAATATTATGATATTAGGCCATGAGGGTGGAGCCCTCATGAATGGGATTAGTGCCCTTATTAAAGAGACCCCAGAGAACTTTCTTGTTCTCCCTCCACCATGTAAGGATACAACTGTGAGATGTCAACAGTCTGCAACTCAGAATAGGGCCCTCCCCAGAAACCAACCATGCCGGTACCCTGATCTCAGGCTTCTAGCCTCCAGAACTATGATAAATAAATTTCTGTTGTTTATATAAGCCACTCAGTCTATGGTGCTTTGTTATAGCAGCTCAGACTGACTAAGTCGTTGGGTTAGTTTTTGGTCTGAATTTGACCATCCTTTTATTTTGTAATCTTTCGGTAACAGTAAAGCAGAGGAAAATTAATGGTTAAAGCTGGGAAGAGATACATTATTTGCTTAGAAAGAACACAGAAAAGGACAAAGTAGGAAGGTGAAGGAATAGGAGAGTGGTGCAAATGTAATATAGTCAATAATTAGAGGAAGCAACAGCCATCCTATGGGCCAAGAATAGCTCTCAAGTATGTTTTCACAAGCCAGTACACCAAAATGTACCTCTCCATGTTAGCAAACATGTGGAGTCCATAGGGGGCTCTCCTTAGACAAGGCACACACTGCAGTTCACTGCTATATGTCATATCACTAGCGATCACAACTTAACCCATTTATGACTCCCTTGCCTTCAACACAGATTTAAGTTTAGAAACTCTACTCTATACCCTAAAACACAATTTTCCATCTTAAGATGTTCTGCCTGAACCAATCCATGGTGTGGGATTATGGCAGGAGCTTACAGTAATCAGAAAAGCAATTGCATAGTTCTCCCTCCAAACCCTAAGGACACTTATAAAAATATCCCAATGAAGCTAAATAATGTTTTCTAACATTATTTTATGTAATGTTAAATAATACATAAGAGTTAACATTATGTCTGATAAATTTAACAGATATGAACCAATGTGTCTATAGTCACTTCATTTTTAACAAGGATAACTAAAAGTAGTTTTTTCAACCAACAGTTCTACAACAACTGGATCTCCACATACAAAAGAATAAATTTGGATTCCTACCTCAAAACATAGAAAACTCAAAATGGCTCAGAAAGTGAGAGCTAAAACTAAAAAACAAAGGCCAAATCTTTGTGTCCTCAGTCCTTTAATATGATACTAAAAGCACAAGTAACAAAAGAAAAAACTGATAGATCAAATGTCTCCAAAATTAAATTTTTTTTTTTTTTTTTTAATAATTTATTTTTTTAATTTCAGAATATCATGGGGGTACAACACTTTGGCCATACACATTGCCCCTGTTCTGCCCGTGTCAGAGCCACAATCGTGGTCGTCTCCCAAACTGTGCTCCCCACATCCATTCAGTGAGAGTTTTTCCCATCCCTTCCACCCCCCTCCCGCCCGCCCGCCCTCTGATGAATGTTATTGCCCTGTGTGATGTAAGTGTTCATCAGTTAGTACCAGTTTGATGGTGAGTACCAGTGATGCTTGTTTTTCCAATCCTGTGACACTTCGCTTCGAAGAATGGGTTCTAGCTCCGACCAGGATAATACCAGATGTGTTAATTCACTGTTGTTCCTTATTGCTGAGTAATACTCCATGGTATACATATACCACACAAAATTAAAATTTTTGAGTGTCAAAGGACACTATCAAAAAAGTGAAGACAACCCACAGAATGTGAGAAAATATTTGTAAATTATACATCAAATAAGGGAGCAGTCCCCAACCTTTTTGGCACCAGGGACCAGTTTCATGGAAAACAATTTTTCCACGGACAAGGGGGCACGGGGGTCGGAGGGGATGCGGGGGTGAGGCAGAGCTCAGGCAGTAATGCGAGCAATGGGGAGCGGCTGTAAATACAGATGAAGCCTCACTCATTCGCCACTGCTCACCTCCTGCTGTGTGGCCTGGTTCCTAACAGGCCACAGACCGGTACAGGTCTGTGGCTTGGGCTTGGGGACCACAGGAATAAGGGCCTTGAATCTAGAATATATAAAGAACATTTACAATTCAATTATAAAAAGACAACACAAGTTTTAAAATGAGCAAAGGATCTGAATAGACATTTCTACAAAGATGTAGAAATGCATATAAGTACACAAAAGGATGTTCAATGTCATTAGTCATTTATAGGAAAATGCAAATCAAAACCATAATGAGATGCTACTACTTCATGCACATGAGGATGGCTATAGTCAAAAAGACAGATAACAAATGTTAGTGAAGATGTGGAGAAACTGTAAACTTCATGTACTGCTAGTGGGAAGGTAATACAGTGCAGCCACTTTGGAAAAGTCTGGAAGTTCCTCAAAAGCTAAAGAGAGTTACTGTTAGACTCAGAAATTCCAGTCCTACTTATATACCCAATTGAAATAAAACATATATCCACACAAAAACTTTCATATAAATGTTCACAGCAGCATTGCTCAAAATAGCCAAAAGGTGAAAACAAACTAAATGCCCATCAAGCAATAAATGGATAAAATGTATATTCATACAATGGAGTATTATTTGGCCATAAAAAGGAATGAAGTACTAATGCATGCTACAACATGGAATCCTGCAAACATTATGCTAAGTGAAAGAAGCCAATCACAAAAGAACACATATGATACTATTATATGAAGTACTGAGTATAGGCAAATTTATAGAGACAGAAAGTAGATCAGTGGTTGCCTAGGGCTGGGGAAATTGACAGCTAAAGAGTATGGGGTTTCCTGTGGAGTGATAAAAATGTTCTCAAATGGATTGTGGTGATGGTTGCGCAACTCTTTTACTAAACTAAAAACCATCAAATTGTACCCTTTAAATGGGTGAGTTGTATGCTATGTGATTTATATCTCAATAAAGTTGTTAAAAAATAAAAAGTTTTTAAAAATCAAGTAGCCTTTATCCAATCACTTCTATCAAGCTTTTGCACTAGACTAAAATCAGGTTCTGTTGGAGGTATTGTAAAGGAAAAGACCACCTAGGGAGACACATAAAAATTTAACGTGAAAAGATAGCTTGTTCAATCAGTAGAATAAAGACTCCAGTTGGACAGCTGAAGACTCTTTGAAAAGAAAATGATTAAAAATTTCAAAGCTTTGCAAAGATAGAACAACATGACCATATTAGAAGATAAATAAATAAATATAAATAAATAAACAGAAACAGGCTTTTAAGCAAACAAAAATAGGTCTCTCCTCCTTCTGGAGCCTAGGTTAGCAGTAGCTTTATAAGTGCTTAACAACACAAGCATACCAAGCTGATGATGATGATGTCAGAACTTTTCTTGGACTCTGTAAGATTCCTACAGGAAACACAAATCTAAAACTTTTATAAAACTCCCTAATTTTTTGCTACGCACACACGAGTTTGGTAACCAATGAATGGTCTGCAATATCATTCCAGAAATCTGACACAGAATTGAAGGAGGAATTGTCTTTCATTTTCCAATGTATTTCTAATGCATTTAAAGAAGGAGAGTTGTGAGCAACTTTATATCAAACAAAACACTCCCTTTAAAAGAAAATGATTTGAGCAGAGGCCATCTCAAAACCAATGATACAGGAATTAAGAGTCTTGCTGTGATATAAGAAGTAATAAAATCACTACAATAACAAAAAATGGGATGATTTGGTGACAGTGACTGCAGCAGCAGTAGTTATGGATTTGTCCTTAGTGCTTGACATTCAATATCTAATTCAATTATCTCGAAAGTCCTATAAAGTTTTACAATTTTCATTTGATGGATGAAGAAACAGGCTCAAAGAAGGAGAGTAACCATGCCAAAATCCCAGAGCCAAAATTTGAATCATGTTAGTCTGACTCCCGCTTCTATCTGTGTGTACTCTTACCCTCTGTGGCATACATAAAAAGGTCTAAATCCAGCCCAGCATCTATCTATATTAGAGAAGTGGATAATATCTGTCTTAGTCAACTCAGGCTGCTATAACAAATAACCACAGAGGCTGGATCACTTAAACAACAAACATTTATTTCTCATAGTTCTAGAGGCTGGAAGCCTGAGATCATGGTACCTGTATAGTCAGGTTCTTGATGAGGGTTCTCTTCCCAGCTTGCAGAGGGCTGTCTTCATGTTGTATCCTCACATGGTGGGGAGAGAAACCATCTCTATTCTGTCTCTGCTTACAAGGGCACTAATTCCATTCACGAGAGATCTCCCCTCAGGATTTCATTAACTGTCAAAAGCCCTGCCTCCAAATCCCCAATGTAATTAGGGCTTCATGATATGAATATTGGGGAGATACATTCAGTGCATAGCAGGTTCCTAACTAGATTTTATGTTTGTACTATCAATTATAACGATTCCTCTGGGATCTTCTGCTTTAGGAAACAAATTTTGCACGTGAACTTTTTTTTCATAGAAAATCTCAACATTACATGCTCCCAAGCCTTGAAAATATTAGGCAGGTCTATGGCAGCTATACCAGAGAAAGAGCTACATAAGCCTGTTAAAACACAGGGCTCCCTCAACCACACTACCGGGACAAGTCACCATTCCCAGCCAAGGAAGTGATAGAGCATGTGATTCAGGCTGCTACCTGGATATCCAAACTTAAATGTCAATAAGTGTTTTGTTAATGTTTACAACATGTTTAGCATTAACCTTGGTGTTATGGCCTTATGGAGGATAATAACAAAAGTAAAAGAGAGTGACAGCAAGACAGAGAGAGACAGAGAGAAACAGAAAGAGAGAGAGAGAGATTATGAAAATGATTGCTTTTACTAAATAGCTTCCAGTATCTCCACAAAGAGGTAAACTTATATACTCCCTTCCTTGCAGCAGAAGGAAGTTTTCCGTTTCACAGAAAAATGGAGCCATCGGACAAGAACCTTCTCAGCCTTCTGCTTTCAAACCTACAGACTGAGTGGTGTGGCCATCTTTACCTCCTTCCCTTTAGTCTGGAGGAAAAGGAGTTTTTTTCTCTCATTCAAAGCTAATTCCTTGATTCCGTTCTTTCACCTTTTTTCAATTGGTTTCTAATGTTCTGATGTTTTCAAGTATTCTCTCTTTTCAGGCTCTTTACTTGCAACATTAAATATGATAAATTGATGTATTTGCTGAAATAACATCAATAACAATGACAAAAACCTCTCTTTTGATCCAAGTCACCCTCTGGTTATCCTGCCATTGTTAGCCCAATTTCTTAACTACTATCTCTACTTCCTCATATATCTTTAGGCCCTAAAATGTTTCTGACATACTCTGGCAAAGGTCATCGGTGACCTCCAAATTGCCAATCCCAACTGTTCTCTTCAGACTTCAAGTTACATAAGTTCTCAGTGGCACTGGAACTCCTGGTCACTCCTCCTTGGGCTTTGGTGATACCCTTCTCAGTCTGCTCTCTAAAACCACAACAGTGAACATGGAGATGAAAAAGAAAGAGCACATCTGAAAG
This sequence comes from Daubentonia madagascariensis, assembly GCA_023783475.1. Classification (NCBI taxonomy): domain Eukaryota; kingdom Metazoa; phylum Chordata; class Mammalia; order Primates; family Daubentoniidae; genus Daubentonia; species Daubentonia madagascariensis. The sequence goes on along the minus strand of JAKFHU010001684.1, from coordinate 11,466,471 downwards.
TTATTCCAGAGTTAAATTTGATAAGAAGAATGTTGGTTATTAGGGGTAGCAGAGAGAAGTAGTTTCTCACTTGGGTGGTCCCTTAAACAGGATAGATAATGCAGAAGTAACAGAGAAAAGAATTTTAAGAAACTAGAAGTAGTCAACAGCATCTGTTACTGCAGAAAGATCAAGTAAGGAAAGATACTTATATTGAGGGAAGGGAAGGTTTAATGGAAAATGCAAGTGCATGAGGGCACTATTATCTTCTACTACTACTTTTGTTTCTTACTGCAAAAGATGTATGCATTCTGTGCAGAATAAAAAAATAGATAACTTTTAAGACGCTAAAACACTCAAACCCCATCCCTCTCTACATTATTAATGCCTTAGTATAAATCTTCTCATTTTTTTTACTACATAGGTATTTATGTGCACATACATATGTGTTTATATAATATAAAGTACATATTAAAAGTATATACATACACATTTTTTAACTTACAATTTTGTAACCTTTTATCATATCACATACTACCTGGTCAAGCATCACCCTATCTATAGATATTTATATACTACTGTAGTTCCCCGGCCTGGCTACTTTTGAAAGTTAGAAAACAATAGATTCCACCCCAGATTCTTGAATCAGATCTAGGAGTGGATCTGTACTTTTATAAAGCTCCCTTATTTTTGGCTACCCACACACATGTTTGGTACCCAATGGCCTACAATTCCATTCTGGAAATCTGACAGAGATTGAGAGAGGGATTGTCTTTCATTTTCCAATACATTTAAGGAAGGAGAGCTGTGAGAGGGTTTATGTGAAGAGAGAAAGGAAGCAGCAGAGGGAGAGGCTGACGGAGAAAGAGGTAAGCAGACAGATCCACAACGTTAAAGAAGCAAGAGGATGTGACGCAAAGTGTGGACTCGTGACATAAATTTCTTCCACTAACACTTGAAAGCACATAGAAAGGACAAATACAGCTATAGAGATCTTTTAGGAAAATGATTTAGAAGTTGAAAATCGTCCTTTCTGCTGGCTTCTATTTTCTCTAAAAAGTCAGGGCGAGTACTATGTGAACGGAGAACGAGGAGGTAATAAAATAAGGGACACTGAAGGAAGTGTTGACACTAAAATAGCTGTTGTGGAGAATGCAAGAAAGAGCCGAGTCGGGGGGTACAAATGATTTCTGTGGATTGTTGAGATTCTGTCGAAGCAGCAGTTCACAGGGCTCTTGTGATTTTCCTCATGGTACCCAGAAGCTGTGCAAAAGCAGAGAAATTAGACAAGGTGATCTGCCCAACGTTACTGATTTACAGAGTGAGCATCACGGAAATTCAAAGTTCAAAAGAGATGAAACATTCAAAAAGAGAGCAAGGGGTCTGGAATAGCTTCAAAGAGAAGCAGTCATGTCACAAAACATTGTGGATCTACAGGTCTCATTCAGTCTGGAGTAACTGGTATCATGGAGTTTAGAACAGGAAAATGCTGCTATAGTGATCTTTATACCTTTTACACAATAAAGTTTGATAATGTTTTCCAACATTCCCCCCTGTTGCTCACCAGCAGCCTCATCATCCCCTACCAAAAAATCTTAATTGTTACCCCATCACCTTCCCTAAGCATATCAAGACCTCTAAAAAGCTTAGCCACTCTAGCAGATTCACAGATGCATGATAAATAATGGTAAATATTTACAGTGGTAAATAATGCTCACTATTGTTACACACTGAGTGTATGAATAGTGTGTTACACAGCATTACAGTGGCTACAGCTGACTTGTGCACCCAGTAAGAATGATAACTATCCCTCTGAACTCCCCACAAGTAGCCTAAACTACATCTATCACAGCACTTATACATTTGTCTATATTTATTTGTTTTTCCCTTCTTTGACTATGAGCTTTCCAAAGGTAGGGATCAAGTTTTATTCACTGTACCCCAAAGCATACTAAAGAACCTTCCACATAATAAGCACTCAAAAAGTATTTACTGAAAGAATAAATTTTCAACTTTTTATGCCAAATCAAAATCATACTATGCTAACTTGGCAACTGAAATTTAACAAAGAACAGAATTAACCAAAAAAACTTATTTCTTTTAAGTGAACATAAATAGCATTCTTTTAATAAGACTCCATTACACACTAAGATTTAAAAAATTATCTCTATATTTAGCAAATAATATAAATGATTAAAAAGCACAAAAAATCTAGGTAGTTCCTTTTTTTACACTTTTAAAATTTTGTTTATTTTTAATTATTATGAGTACATAATACTTGTATATCTTTATAGTGTACATGTGATGTTTTGATACAGGCATACAATGTGTGTTAATCAAAACTTTTTTTAATCTTTCTGATTACTATGAATCACTAACCAACTTATGTAGACACAGCATTAAAAGCAAAATTATAGTAATTTTAAAAAACATGAATGGAATGAATATACTTACTTGTATTTTAAGATAGATCTTAATTTTCTCTATGTCCTAAACTTCAAAAGGATTATATATAATACATACAATTAATACTATATATAAATTATATATGCAATTATTATATGTAACCTATATACACTCTATATATTAAATATCACCACTCAAAAAAGGGATCTTCCAAAATGCTCAATAGGCTATTACTCTAAAGATTCATAACATGTCTAATTATCCATCTCTAACCTCTAGTAGCATCTAAAATAGTCTATATGTGATTTCTACATTTATAACATATATAGGACACAATTCATTAGGCTATGTTCCTTTTTTTCTGAAATCCAAAATCCAAGAAAATTGAATCACTTTTAAATGAACCACTGTGTTTATTAGATCTGTAGGGTGTAAGAAAACTTCAATTGCTACTCTATGTCATGCTGATACAGGCATAAACTCTCAGGTTAAACTTCTCCCTTTGTAGTACAAGTTTCAATTTGGATTTTAAAAAGCTTGAGGCCATCAATTTTCACATCTTTCCCCACTCCCATTTCAGAAATCAGAGACCCAATTTCAGGAAAATACTGGCAAGTTATATGGAGGGTTAACCTGATCAAGAATAAATCTGACTGCCATTAAGGCAATTCCATTAAAATAATGAATGTTTAAACTACCTACAATTATCGTTTTCTGGCTTCTAATTTAATAGCCATTTATTTAAAGTCAAAGAAAATGAATAGTCATGTTTTTCTTAATTACTGATTTTGATTAGATTCAAAAACTCTTAAATTTGAAACAAAATCAGTAAAATGTTTTTGTCACTTTTAACTACCCATCCCAGCCTGCAAGGCTCTGCCTTGTCATCGCACACACAGTCCTGTGTCACTGGAAGGCTAGGCCACTCTACCACTTTTTGAACAGACTAAGCTTCTTCCAGCCTCTCTTGACCATTGGCCATATGCCCACCACACAAACATTATAAACCTAATACTCTAGACATAGAGAACTATTTACTTTCTCTGTGCCTGGCTCTGGTCTCTGCTGAGCACAGTGAGATCTCTACAACTATGGGGACTGCTGTCCTACCTGGGACTATGTGGACTTAACTTTTCTGACATCAGCTAGGACACTCAACACCAACCAAGGTTATACACACATCCCCTCAGTCCTAACCCTGTGTGTGCATATTTTCTCTCTAAATTCCTCTTATTAAGGTTCCCAAGGAAATGAATAAACTACATCTTAGTTGTAGCACTATCAATCAAATAAACAGTAACAGCTAAATACAGAATAGCAACCAAAAAGTAATAAGATAGATATCTCTCCAGCTCCAGTACTGGATCAGGCACACAGCAGATAATCAATAGATTTGCATTTAATAAATAGTTAACAGAATTACTCATTATTTTATAGTTACATATAATATTCATATTTAAAACTACAATAGTGAGTTTTTCCAACATAAAGTATGCACTAAACATTTGCTAATCAATCATTTTGTTATCACTAGCACTTATCCTAACAGAATGAATATCTACAAACCACTCCAAAACAGTAGCATAACTTTGAAACACAACTTTAAATGATGGCAATGCTGTTTTTTTTTTTTTTAAACAAAGTTAAACCATGCAAACCATTTATGACTCTCTTTAATGTCTTGCTATTTTATTCTACTTTTTATTCTCTTTATTATCTTACTATTTTTCTCTTTATTATCTTGTTTTTTTATTTATGATTCTCTTAATTATCTTGCTATATTATTTTCCTATGCTAGACATTACCATTTCTGTCTATAAGAGTGATTAAGTCCTACTAGTACAACTCAATTGACTGCCTACGAAGAACCTCTTCTCTTCCCCGAGATAACAAAGTCTAAAGTCAGGTAGTTCTCCTTTAATTCTTACTTCAATTTGCACATGTGCACACATACACACACCCTTATATTTATTTTTGTTTATATCAACACAAAGTTTTGTGTATTGTGTATGCTTATGTATGTTTTAAAATAAATGAGATCACACTGAACATTATATTCTGCAAGTTAATTCCTATCCTACCTTTCCTTTGCTCACCCTATTCAATTCATCATCAGGTCATGTTATTCAATAAGCAAATAAATTTCTTGACACTTTCTTCAAGATTAGTTTCAGAATCACCTTAAAAGGCCAAATTCTTACAATAGAAACAATCCAGTGAAACTGTGTGCAATAGATACGGCCAAGTGTGGATTCAAAAAGTGATAGCCAAGGTTGAAAACAAATGTTATCTTAATGAAATGAATGTGGATTCTTCAGATACTGTGGATTAAGAAAGAAAGGAAATTAAATATATACGTGAGTTCTCTTTCAAGTCAGACTCCTTCCTCAAATTTTTTTGTCTCACAACTCAAAGTTAAAAAATTATAAACCATTTTATTATGTATAGATCTATTATATTATACATATATAACATTATACACACACACAATCAACACTGATGTCTTATAGCGTAAGATATAAAATTAGCCTGAAAGTATAAATCAGCTTCTAGAGACATAAGCTTGAGCTTCAGATGTACGTCATAGGAGTTATGTATAACACAAAAGTACAAAATAGGGATGTCATTGCTAAACGGGGCCTTAATAGCATAAATATGTATAGAATACTTGTAATTAAAACTTTCAACTACTATTTACTAGATATGTGACTTTAGGAACATTATGTAACTTTTTGAACTTGAATTTCCATGTCTGTAAAATACAGAAAACAATCCTCTATAAAGGAATACTTCCTCTTTAAAGGGAAGGTTTAGAACTGCAGAGAATCTACAACTGGAACTCACTTTCCTTAAAGCTCATGGTCCTCGACCCTTCTCCAGCTCAGTGGTTACAGCACAGAGGGAAAATGCTTGAATGCAATCCCGACTCTGCCACTGGTCAAGTATGAGCTCCATAGTCTAAGTCCCAGTTTGCTCATCTGGAAAATGAGGACAATAATATTACGTACCTCACCGAGCTACTGAAAAGATTTGGTGAAACAATCTGTATCAAGCACTTATTGCATACTTAAGCATTCACTGCATTTTAAATATCATATAAATAATAATACTGTATATATCAATCTCTTCCTTGAAAAATCCTCTCCTCTTTCTGCATTATGATAGGACACCCTGCTCATTTTCCTAACGCTATTCCTTCTCATATGCCTTCACCACTTCGTCCTCATCCTGCACCCCTAAATAGGTACTTTCCACGGTTATAGCTTCAACTGTCTACTAATATTGTTCTACTTTCTGGAAAAAATAAATATGAAAACATTTGGTGAAAGGATGAACCCAAATTCCATAACAAAGAAATATTTTATCCTAGAGAAACTTAAGAGTGGGCTTTACCAGGTACAGTCCACTTATTGCATGGAAAAACTTTGGTATGCTTTTAATTTGAGACCACCACCACCAATAAACCTAGCAAGAAGGTCAACACCTTCCAAAGGTGACCAAGAAAAGGAATGCTTAAACAAGATAGATGATAACTTTCATATTATCCATTTAAATTTTGCTTTTGCAAGGCAAAAGCAAAAATGAATTATTGAAGAAACATTTACTGTGAATATAACACATATTAGGAACTATGCTAAAATCTCTGGCACATAACATTTCATTTGATCTTACTTCCTATAGAGCACTATACATAGAAAGCTCTTCCCACAAGCTGATGATGAAGGTTTAAAACAAAATAAAGTTGAGATGAGGATAATCCATCTGCTTGAAACAACAATGAATTCCAAATTTCTGTATGCTTAACGTGACCATGCTTTCCTACTAAGCCTCTGAGAGTGAATGAATCTCAGTCTTCATTGAGAAAAGATTAACAGCTCTATAATGTTGCAATTTCCTTCTGGGTAATGATGGTGTATTTACAGAAGATTTCAGTTTGTGATTCCTCACCCTGTGGAGAGGAGGAAAAAAAAAAACAAATATGGACTACTTTCTATGGAAGATTTTCCTTTAAAAATGAAATGAAAATTATAGTAAATAGACTTAGCTTTTGACAGAGTTTATTTTGATTTAACATGTACAATTAACCTGAGATACTTTTGTACTAGTCAGCATGTCCTGGCCATTAAAAAAAAACATAAAGTTTTCATTCTTAAGTTGGATAAAGCACCTAAAGTGATATTACTACTCATATGAGTAGGTCTTAAGAGAAAGTAAGCCAGCAAAAGATAAAACGCCACTTCTGACTCAGTAATCCTTATAAGGAGGAAAAGATCAGTGATGAATTGATTGATAGGAACCAAGGGCCTGATCACAGATGGGAGCAGTGATTGGTGTCAATCTTATCACCCCTCTCTACTCTGGCTTTTCTCCGGTGGGAAAACTGGCATGGCCCACACAGCCCAAACCTCAGTATCTTCTCTGAACAAGGGAGCCCCACATCCTGAAACTAGGGGACGCAGACCCAGGGCAGGGGGCAGGGTTGGCGAGGAATGGTAGTGGGCTACGCTTCCTTCTCTATCTGCCATACTTTTTTTTTTTAATGCCTCAGGTTAAGAACACACAATTAGATAGGATGACAGAATAAGTCTGGAGCACTCTAATTTTCCCTAATTAACCTAAAACTGATTCTAACAGGAAAGTTTGCAATCAGGCCAATGCATGTACATAATATACAATCTCATTTATGTTTGCTTTTTACCTTAATAACTTCATTCTTCATGTACTTTAACTTTAAGAAGAGTAATATCCATTGGACAGTATTATGAATAAGAATTCAACCCATCAGGTGGCAACATTAAAATCATAGGAAATATAACTAATTGTACTAATGAGGTATTAGGGGAGTTGAAGAGATAAGGCCCCTTTTTGTTCTCAACTTTTAGTTTGGTTTGATAAGTTTGGTTACTTCCTCCATGAGGAGAAAAGTAAACCGTATTTTGACCCAATATATGAAGTTATAAAATTCTTTCAGAAACTTTCTTTATATGTTCACTGTAATAATTCAATTAAAATGTACCTTTTTGGGGCTAAACTTTATAAAGAATCCTTATTAAAGGCAAGTCCTGAATACAAGTTAAATACAAACTAACTATAAATTTAATTTAAGATTTTAAAACTATTTCTAACTTAAAGAAAGGTTAAGGCAATCTACTTTTAATTAAATAGATCTATGGCAACTTAATTCCAAATCTTAAGGTTTTGCAACCCAATTTTTCACGATAAGAATATTCTAAAGCTCATCTGCATTGAATGACAATGTTCCATTCCCCTCCGCTCTCTGGCTCCATTCTCTCTCTCACGGGAATGAATGCTTTGCTATGACTGATGATGAATAAGATATATAGGACAAATGATGCACTTTTTCATTTAAAAGACTAAAAAGGAAATTCACTTTAGTCTCCTCTCTGCCTAGTTTCATTAAAATCTAAATGCAGCTATTCTAAGAGATTTTTTTCTAGCTCAGTTCGGTTTGACAAAAAAAGTCTCATGTATCATTTAAATCAATTTCAGATTCTCTGGAAATATACCTCAAAAGTTTCAGTTCAACACTTTCGGTTTAAAAATAAACACATAAAATATCACCAAAATAAATAAGCAAGCAAAAAAATCCTCAAAAAACAGTATCTTGAAAGAGTATATTGTTTATAATTATTACTAAATTATATTCTGAGTTCTTTTGACTTTAGAAAGTACTTAAGAAAATGTCTTTGTATAATTACTTCCTAAAATATCTTTACAAAAGTATATTTTTAACAATTTATTTTTACCTAAAAAGTCATATGGCAATGGCCACAAATATTTAGAATAACATAAAAATTTCAATTTAACTTTATTAATACGTGAGCTGAGGCAATGCCTACTGGTTAGGATGAGATCATCCATTTCCCCTGCTACAGGAAAAAGTTATTGTCTCTCTTTTGCATTGCTGAATTTTCAAGACTTATTTAGCACAGTATCTGGCACATAGAAGATATTCAAGAAATATTGCTACCTAAAGAAAGAAAAGCAGGGAAAGGTGAAGGAGAAGCTATTAAATTTAAATTCTAAATGTTTCCCATGCTCTTCTAACATCAAGAACTCTAAATTTAAGATTTTTTTAAAAGAATGTAATTTAAAAAACACACACATGCACATCACCATATACCCACATACAACTATATATGTACTGAATTAGATGCTGATTACAACATTATTTGGGGTGTTACTACAGCTTTAACAGAGTAAGTACCCTATTTTAAGATTATATTCTATAACTCCAGAAAAAAAAAAAGAAAATCTTTAATAGTACTTGTCTAGAGTTTAGATGTATTGGTGATCATATAAAAATTATTTGATGATATTTTAGAAGCCTCTGATAAATTGCTACAAAGTTAATCGCTTGCTCTATGTGAATTAAGAAATAAAGTACCACGTTCTTTTCCCTAAGAACACAGATCCTTTTGTAATCCTGAAACTCTTTCACTTCTCAATATTAGTTACTAGGCTTACTGAGGATTAAGAAGATCAAAGACATATCTAAGGAAAAGGAAGGAAGAATGGAAGGGAGGGAGGGGGGATGACGGGGAGGGGGGAGAAAGAAAGAGAAAGAAAGGAAGAGAAGATAAAAGGAGGAGGAACCAGTGCACCAAAAACATTTTCTTCCTCTTTGAATGGAAAGGTACATAATATGTATACAGATGTAGCTATTTAAAGAAAGCAGGGGTCACTTAGTAGAAAATAAAATAAGAAGTGGCTCTGGTGATTTGTATTCCCTTAAATCATGTTAAGTGCAACCTGGGTACTATGCTTGTTATTCTCCATTTCTCCATGCTAGGAATCACCTTGAGATCTCTGAGTTTCTTAGACACGCTCAGGAACCTAGAGGCTGTCACAAATCTGTTTAATACAGTCGTTGCCTCAGCATCCATTTTGAGGCTTGACATCAATTATTTGAAACTTAGTTGTACCCCACCATGTTTGGTCTAATTAAAACTTCCCTCCCCTCATGGTTGTCTGCGATGTAGCCCACCTGCTCACAGAGAAAAAAGCAACCAGAACTGTGAAGGCACAGCTGCTGCGAAAGATACAGCCTCACTTTAGACGCAAGAGCGGGCGAGGGCATGGGGAGAATTCCCCGGCTTACCCCTGTGCCCGTCCTCCAGTCTCCCACCAGTGCCACCGCTAAACCAACTGCACAGAACCAGAGGCCAGGGGAGCTTGGGAAATGTGGTACAGAGCAAAGCAGAGGAGGGGGAGTGAAAGGACCTTAGGGCAAATAAGGAAATGACTGGCACAACAAAATATCTGAATTTGGTAAGAACATCAATAACCAAGGCAACCCAAGAGAATCAGAAACATATCTTCACACAAAAACGTGTTCACAAATTGTCATAGTAGTAGTATTCATAACAGGCAAAAAGTAGAAACAACCCAAAGTCTGTGCACTGAGGAATGAATACACAAAATGTGAAATACACGGTGAAATATCTTCCAACCAAAAAAGGAATGAAGTCCTGTTACCTGCTACAAAATGGATGAACCTTGAAAACATCCTGCTAAGTGAAAGAAACCAGACACAAAAACTCACATGTTATTTGATTCCATTTATATGAAATGTACAGAATAGGCAAATCCATAGAGACAGAAAACAGATTAGTGGTTAGAGGGAGGGGAGAATTGGGACTAACTGCTAATAGGTGTGGGGTTTCTTTGGGTGATCATGGAGATATTCTGGAATTAGACAGTGATAATGGTTGCACAACATAGTAAGCATATGAAAATACCACTGAAGTGTACACTTTAAAATGGTGAATTTTATATTATATGAATATATCTCAACTTTTAAGATGTTAAAATGAAAAATAAAAAAAAGAAAATAAATACAAGAACTGAGAGTATATAATACACCTTCAAGATTTGGGTCAAAACTCACTTATGTCTCCATGGTTGTTAGGAGACAATGGCATCAACATTGAAAGTCATTCATTCTTGCTGAGAAAATGTGGTATTATTTTCAGCTTCTTAATCTTTAAATAACACATTTGAGGTAATTCTGCCACTAATTTATAAGCAACAAAGATGGCTAAGTCATTTTTTCAAGAATCCGTAATGAGAGGTGGCTCTCTGGCAATCAGAATTCAAATGAATAACTTTCACAGTTTCACATGAAGAACTGCCGAGCTACAAAGAAGCAAAAGTTTCCTTTTTTTTTTTACGATCTATTCAAGCTTAAAAGTACCTCTACATTTTTCTAATAAGAAAATAGGTGGTCAGGGATTAAAATTATAAAGAATACAAGCCAGTAATAGAGAAAAGGGGGAAAGTATTTGAGATGAGGAGAGAGCTACAGATTCAAAGTTTGACAATAAACCAGACAAAGCTTCAAAACTAATCAGTGAATTTCAATTGACCTGCTTGAAACAACTTCTTGGATAAGCAAAACAAACAATGGTGTACACCTTTGACAGATTTACCACATTTCTATAAGCCTCTCCACAATGCAAAATGATATTCAGATAAGCTATCTGTGGCATAAGAAAGAACATATCAACAAATTAAACTGAAGTTGCCTATCATAAATGACAGCTTCTTAGAATAATACAATTGAACTTAAAATGAATAGTTTCATTGTGATCAAGATACCGAAAATGTTGATATATGTTGTAATCAGTCACACTTGGGGCTAGATGTGACTGTTATAAAATAGAACATCACTTCTCTAAGAAAACATCTAAATTGATAAGAGAATAATATGAATAATGTACCTCCTTTGTGTAAGTAGATGTTGAGCTTAATAAAGTCAATTTAATGGATAAAAGTATCAAAATTTCAAAAGACGCCTGCTAAAGGACAAACATAAACAAAATAATTTTACAGACATTAACTACAAGTGAAATACCAAAACTAAAACCTAACAAATAGCATTGTATTATCCACACAGCATAAATTTTAACAGGATATTTATTAAAAAGCAATACGAGGCTAGAAAATTACTATTTGTGTCACAGTTCAAAATCTACCTTCTAGCATTAAGGTCTTGGACAACAATCTCCTAAAATCCTAGAAGGTAAGGATGCATCCCTAAAAAATAATCCCATTAGGCATTATAACAAAGCTCTCTGATACAGCACAATTGGGGCCAGAAGTTGGAATGTACACTGAAAATATTGGTTAACACAGGTAATGATAAAAATATATACACACACAAACAGTAGACATTTTAACTTAAAAAACAAATATAAACATACATTCACCCATGTCCTAATGTAAGACTACAGCCATGTCTTTGAGTTTAAGTCCTTTAATAAGGATTTTGTGTCATCTTTCTTATGTGAACATATACCTCCAATATAATATTTATAATTCCTAATTCCCTTTGGACTAAATGAAAGCTAAAGGGTACATGTAAATTAATCTGCATGCAAAATTTGGTTAGATTTATATCTTTATTTTTCAGTTCACTTGTGCATACTTAATGCAAAATATTTTTTGTAACATAACCCTACTGAGATTTTCCCAATACTCAGTAACTTTCTTTCCTATCACACTCATAGTTCATCACATAATGTATGTTACAATGAGAACTACAATGAGAAAAATTAGCATTCACAGGATTAGGGGGAAAAACTGGCTCTCTATAAGCACACAGTGTAACTGGTAAAAGCAGAACTATATACCTGTAGTAGACCATACTTTACTACTACCAGGGCTCAGTATCCTGTGGGAATCAGTCAGTATCATTTACAAGGAAACCTGTTAAGCAGAAGTAAATTCAGTATGTCTAGTAAAAAGAGATTGGTTAAGTAAACCTCCACTGTACATCTATTCCATTGAAAGTGAACAACCTATCAGGTAAAATAGATAAAAGTAGTGGAAGAACCAACTTCATGGTGGAAAGCCAGAGAAGTACTGAAAACTTTCTACAAAACATTTATTTGCTGATTGCTTATTTTAGGTTCACATGCATCAAAGAGGCCATTTCTCAGTATCACTACCAGTTTGGTTAACAGCCCTAAAGCCTTCTACTTCTTCTGCCTTGTAGTTTGCCACCTCCTTGCCAAAATAAACAATATCAAGAGTCCTCCAGAAACTTGCTTTCTAGAAACTTCACAATTTCCAATAAATCAAACTGAAGGGAAGCAACATAACAAAAATGCATTCACAGACAACCCATGGGCATTGAAAACGTCTGCCTGACAAAAGACTCCTGGAAACTCCGTTGGAATACAGAAGTCAGTAGAAATTCAAAGAAAACCTTCTCAACAATCTAAGTTTAGAGAACTACCCTACCTAAACAACTCTCTTCCCACAAAGACAGACTATATCTAGAATATCAAAAAACTCACTATCAAGTTATATGTGCACATATGGAAGTAACATTCATCAGGTGTTGGGTAGGTGGGAGGAGGAGGAGGGGATGGGTAAATTCACACCTAAGGGGTGCAGAGCACACTCTCTGGGAGATGGGCACGCTTGAAGCTCTCACTCGGGCAGGGTAAAGGCAATACGTGTAACCTAAATGTCTGTACCCCCATAACATTCTATAATAAATAAGTAAATTAAAAAAAAATCTGGAAAGTTTACATTTTATATTATAAAGATGTTTTTGCCACTGGAGTCATATATTATGATGCCCAATTTTTCACAAGCCTCCATACAAGAGGATTCTGCTTCCATGCCTCATTGACATTAGGTTTGGCCGTATTTTTATTTGGTTAATGAAATGGAAGCATGTATAGCATTTGCAACTTCTAACCTGAAGCTTTTAGAGCCATCAACAGGTTTTCTCCATTGCTCCTTCTCTCTCTCATGAGATTAGTATGTCCCACTTTGGGGCTGCTCCGTTATCATGGATTCTGGAAAGAATTTGACAGTTGGGGCAGAGCCATAGCTGACAACTGCAGCCAACATGAGCGAGAAAGAAGCCTTTGTTGTTGTAAGCCATTAAAATGTTGGAGTTGTTTATAACATGCCACACCACAATGAAAGCTGACTAATCCAGCCACCATAGATTAGCTGAAAGAAGGGAAGGCAAAGGAAGTTGGTAACAGAACTACACCTTCCAAGCACAAAGAACTTTTAAACCAATAAATAATGATCACTAATTTTCAGATCAGTGCTTCTCAAACTATCTATGATGATGGACCAATTATTTTTTATTAAAACTTCAACTCTATTATAGACCAATGTTTATATAAAATTAATAAAATGAATTATTTGAAAATCAAAAGGAAAAAAGACTTCAAAATGCAAGCCCTAGTTTTTGTATTATCATTACTAGATTCAATAGACATAAAATTACTCTGTCAAACTGCTATCAAAGTTTCTAAATGTTCACTCCCAATTTCTAACAATACCATTGCAAACTGTTCACAGTTCGTGGAACCACACTGGTTCACAGAGCACACTTGGAGTAGCACTGTTTCAGAGCATGTGAGATTAAGCAATATAAAGGCTTTTGTGACCCTGTAAACTTCTTGGCAATTGTATAGCTGGAAAAAAAAAAATTACAGACAACTTGATCCAGAAAACAGGTAAAATTCTCCTTGGTATCTTTCCTACTCTGCAAAATTATCAGTGGTTCCTTTTTCTATAGGCATAAAAATCAGGGTGTGGTTTTTTTTTTCAGTCTATCAATGATAGACATTTATGTTATTTGAAAAGTGCCTAGCTCCCAGACTTAGTAATTTTAAATGAAATGTTTTCTGTTATAGCGAATAGGAACCCAATTATTTTATATTGACATACGTAGTTTACTGCCTTTCTCTCTTATTATCATCTAGATGCTGGAAAGCAGCTAGTTCTCTTCAATTATTTAGCAATCTACAAAAATATGATTTAGAACCAAAACTCCAAGTATATTTTAAATTGTATTTAATTTTCTAAAGAATGAGTCATTGCTGTATTGCAGATGACTCAAATTTTAGAAATTTATCTCAAACCTAAAGTAGTTTCTAGTTTGCTCAGAAATATTTTTTGGGTGGTAAGATTTCAATCCTGATGAACGTCATTATATATACACTATCTTTCTGGGTTGCTGCAGCAGCTGCTAGCTGCTTAAAAAACTAGTTGTTTAAAAATGACTGAAGGAAAAAGAAATGTTTGTTTCATTTTCTCTCAAATAAAGAAAAATATATGTACTATATTTAAAGTGAAGATGTTTGTCAAGTAATTTTAAAATGTGGATGGCAAAAGCCAGATCTGCCTCAGTTTCAGCAAAACAGAGACATTTTACTTTTGCTAGACTCAACTGCCTTTTGAAATAAATAGAAATTTTTTTAATTGAAAAAAGACCTTTGCAAATGAGAGCATTTTTTTCAATCTTCCTAATTAACATTTCTGTCGCACTGAATAAGGCATAAAATTTCTCACGTTCACAATCTAGTCAGTACCCAGAGCAACTCAGTTAGGCAGTTAAGACAAATATCATCACCTTTATCCCCAAAAAGCCAAATGAAGAACCGTTTGTTTAGAGAGCTCAACTGTGTTCTCAAACTCTAAAGCCCATCCTTTTTTATTTTACACACCATTTCGTGGTAATTTCTTTCTTAAAGTTCACTTATATTTGATTATTCTAAGCTCCTGTACCTAAAATATTCTAAGATCAGTTGGCAAAAAAAAAAAAACACTACAACAACAAAACTTTACCTGCGGTATTATTAATATGAGTAAGCCCTGAGAAAAACACATGCATAGTACAGTCAGTTTCTAAACTGATTAGAAAAGGAGAAAAACACAACAACAATATGCTAAAGTATTCTGATCACAGGTACATTTTTCCATAATACAGAATTAAAGTCTACATATTCTTTAATTTTTATTTCTTCTGAAAAATTACTACAAATAAATGGCTAATCATTGAGATAAAAATTAAGTTAAGAAAATTTTCTTTTTCAGGTAAATACAAGTCAATTTATCCATTAGCAGAAACAAGATCTTTGTTGCTGGTTTGTGAAGGTCTATTTTATAGTATCTTTAGGGGTTGGGAGAAAGAGGTGGGTACAAAAGCAATGTTTTAAATTATATATAAATTTCATGATAGAAATATAAGTAAAATTATGTTACTTTTAAAATCCCTACCAATAGATAAGGAATCAATTATTTCATTAGGTGATATTTCAAGTACATATTTAGAAGTTAAGCTTACTGTTATATTGGATGACAAAGGAATAGAATTCTTAAAAATGATCAGTATTATGATTAGAGATTAATTCTATAGAATCACTCTTTCTTTTTATCTGCTCCCAGCAGAGACCAATCTATAGAATCTTTTAAGTTTATTGCTCTTTCAGCTCATCACTTGATAAATATAATGTCATAAGAATACCCTTAAATGTTTTTAAAAACATTTTAATATCACTAGCAAAACTAACTAGAACATTTAAATTAATCTTCATTTGAATTTTCAAATTAAAAAATCTATTGTAGTGTTTGAGCTTAACATGTATTTTCTTTTCCTTTCAGTTTAGTACAAATTTAGACATTAGAAGACACACAATAAAATTTTCTAATCCATTTGATCCTGAGGAAAAGCTTAACATGTAATGTTTTTCTTGTTCAACTATTCTTAGGGAAAAAATGGATTTGATATAAATAAGGGCAAAACAAAATACAGAATCCCTTAATTGTATTTTTTTAAAGAAGGCATGGTTAGTTCAGTTATATAAGGGTATATATTCAACTAGGTGGTCATCATCATCAAAATCCTGTGTTCTCTAGAGTCATACTGACTTAACACTCATGTGTACCTTTTTTTCCACAGAAACTTTCTTTTAAATGCATCACTGGACCAAAATTTGGGTTCCACTCTCAGATACTGGAAAATTTTTAATTATGTTTGGAAAAACCTGGGTATGTGTACCTACTTTTAAACTGAAAATTTTACTAAATCTAAATATAGATCAAGTACAGCCAGCCCTCAGAAACTATGGGTTCCACATCCATGGATTCAGCCAACTCAGATGGAAAATATTTAGAAAAAAAATGGATGGTTGTATCTGTACCGAACACATACAGACTTTTTTCCTTGTCATTATTCCCTAAACAATACAGTAGAGCAACTGTTTATATAGCATTTACATTGTATTAGTTATTATTAGTAATCTAGAGATAACTTAAGTATATGGGAGGATGTGCATAAGTTATATGCAAATACTACACCATTTTATGTAAAAGAAATAAAAGTCCTGGGATTTTGGTATCTGCAGGAGGTCCTACAACCAATCCCCCACAGATACTGAAGGATGACTATATTTCCAATGAAAATTTACCATCCGAATTAAGATTCATTATAACCAGATGTAGTATAAAAGAAGAATGAAAATATCTCATTAATAAATTTTACATTGATTACATGTTAAAATGATAATATTTTTATATACTGGGTAAATAAAATTTATTATTATTTCAATTCATTAAACTGTTCTTTCACTTTTTTAATATTGTTACTAAAAATTCTGTATTACATAAGTGGCTTGCATTTTATTTCTATTGGACAGAGATGCCTTAGACAATATACATAAAATCAACACTTAAGTTGTACTCCTTGAAGTATAATTTATATGCAGTAAAATTCACTCTTTTTATGTGTACAGTTCTATAAATTTTAATAAATGCACATAGTCAGGTAACCAGCACCACAGTCAACAAAATATAAAACATTTTCACCACCCCAAAAAGTACCCTCATGTCCCTTTGTAATCAACTTTCACCTACTACCCCCAACCCAACCCCTGACAACACTGATCTGTTTTTTGTCCCTACAGTTTTGCCACTTCTAGAGTATCGTAACAATGAAATAATACAGCATGTAGACTTTTGAGTCTGGTAAAATAAAATTTAAAATATTATACTACTCTATGGTATTAAAGGATTATGATCATTTTGATATTTTTTTTCCTGGTATCAAGAACATTTCACCAAGGCCTGTTCTTTTCCACTTTCAAAACTGAGCTTTCTTCCTTGTCACCCATATAGAAATTTATTTACCCTTCTAGAATAAAACTTACCAGATGGTATTATAGTTATTTACATTATAGTCCTTCCTCCCACTAGACTGTAAGCTAGAAGCCTGACTTCTTGAACCATTATGCTTTATTAGCATTGACTCTGTCTAGTGGAGTTAACAACGCAGATGACAATGCTGAGAAGATATTTCCCATTGTGTTATAAAACAAGGTAAAGAGGGAGGAAAAAAAAGAAGAATTGAGTGATGAATTTTACTCTCTGGATTAGACGTCTACTTTTATTGAAGACTCAAAAAGGATATAAGGCTATAAAGGACCCAAGAACTATGATGCCTTCTATCCAGGAACAAATGCTAGTGGAACTTCACCTATGCCAGTATTTGTACCCAAATTGCTATTGGTTTTGTCAGAGCTTGCTAACAACTTGAGTAAACTTGAAGTAGTCTTCCTAATACCATTTTTCTCATAACCCTGTTATTTCTGTTACATGATTTTATAGAACATAAAGTTTTTCAGGAATACATGTATCACATTGTAACAGAAACAGCTGGACCTCTGGAAGGTAAAGACTTAAATTATAAGGCTTTATCTGAAAAGTCTAATATTTATTTGTAATCATTAACCTTCATATAGTTAAATACATGAAATATAAGAAATCTATGTTTTAAGTAGATAAATCAAATATTACTACTGACTTCAATGTTTTCAAAATACTTACTAAAGTCTCCAGTAAGAAAAACGCCTTCTGCTCCCGGGGCCCATTCTTTGCAGTATAAACCACCATCAGCACATCTGTGGATGCCAAATGATTCATAGCCTCTTGAAAATTTATCAATACCACCTTCACTCTCTCCAATGTTGCTCAAAAGCTGGCAAAAGTGTTTATACCTTTGAAAAAGTGGAAAAGGAAATAAGTTAGAAAATTAGTCGTCGAGAAAAGCTACTGTATTAGAGCTCTTTAGTCTAGAAAAGTTATCATAAAGAATATCGATATTCATTATGTAAGGTCTGCAGGAAATCATTATAATCTCAAACAAACCAAAAAAATCCAACTAACTTTTTTTATAATTTTAAGCATTTTTGGTGAGAGAGGATTTATGATGGTTATGTTATTCCATAAATTTTTTAAAACCAGCATCATAGCAACTTCTAAGTCAAGATAGTACAATGAAGCAGAATCTCTACATCTTTCTCTTCTAACTCCTAAGAAAATGAAAGTACAATAGTGAAAATCCAGCCAGAAAAATAAAATTACCCTACAGCAGGATTTGGCAAACTTTTCCTGTAAAGGAGCAGACGGTAAATACTTTAGCCTTTAACAGCCATATGGTCTCTGTCACAGCTACTCAACTGTGTCTCTGAAGCATGAAAGGGGCCACAGACAATATGTCAATGAGTGGGTGTGGCTGTGTTCCAATAACACTTTATTTGCAGAAACAAGTGTTGGGCCAGATTTGTCCTGCAGGCTCTAGTTTGCCTAGTCCTTCCCTAAAGCAACTAAGCATGGCAAGAAGATCGATCATGTCAAACTACAAAAGCCAGCGGCCAGGAGAACAAACCTAAGATTCCCAAGCAGGACCAAGAATAGCACATGTCTGCTCCTGACCTTCTCCTGGTTCCCCTGGATTCTGTACTGGTATACCAAAAAATATTGCTTATTTTCATTAAATACCCCCTATATCTGGGGAGAAGCAAACTAGGAAGAAACTGATAAAACTGAAGAAGTAAACCATGTGGCAGGTGCTCTATGTCAGAAGCAAAGTTTCCAGAACTACACAATGAATTGGTCAATGCCAACAAGCTTCCCTGCACCTTCCCATACCCTGAAGGGTGAGCAAAAAATTCCCAGAAAGATGGTATGAATCCAGGTAAAGGATATACAGGGAATATACAAAATTTGAGAAGCTGAATAATGAAGAACACCCCAATTTAGCTTGAAAGAAAATGAACCTTTTGACAACTGTTTCACTCTATACAGCAACTTAATTAAAAATGAACTCAAAAAAGTAAGAGCTTACAAAACAACAAAATGAGAAGTAAAAGGAGACGGTAGAACTAAGGAAACAAATAGAGGAACAAAATATATTACTAGAAAATAATGAATAAATTAGAATCATTAAGGAAAAAATGTACATATAGTAAAAATAGCAAATTAGTTAAAGAAATAATTAGAAACCAAAATAGTTCAATAGAAAAGAAAAAACAAAGAAATTGAATATATTAAGAGAAACTAAGAGATACCCAAAATAGACAAAAACTGATCCAAACATAGATAGCTGTTGACTCTAAAAAATAAAACTAAATAAAATGGATATAGATAGAAGATATAAAACTGGAATTTTTTCCTAAAGTAAAGAATTAAATCTGCATATTAAAAAGAGTATACCATGTTTCAAGAAAAGTTTGGGAAACAAACACATACAAAACATATCCCAGTTTAGGCAACCAATGTTCTAAAGATAAATAATTCTACAGACAACCAACCAGGAAAAGGCAACATTATATTAAAGGCCAAAAAATAAAGCCAAGCCCACACAATTCTAAGAAGGAAAAGTAGTAATCAAAGAATATTCTAAGACAAGTTCCTACTCAAATCTAAGGGATTTTTAAAATATTTTCTAATTAAAAAATGATTTTAAATTGTGACACTAATGAACTATTCCTGAAGAAAAATTAACTACTTTCCATTAAAAAAATGGCAATTAAAACATTAAAAACAAATACACACAGGAGTGGATAGTTGTTATAGGAGTGTGGATAAGCACTAACTCTTTAAATATAGAACCATGACTAGACAACTGTGGAAATGTGTGAATGTGATCACAAAAAAAGGATCTCAAATGATAAGTAAAAATATTAGTATAAAAAAACAAGAGATGAGTGAAAGGAAGATGGAATTTTATAGCAGAGAATCAATCACTCAACACAAACTAAAATTTAAGGTTATCATCATTATACTTTTTAATTTCTTTATTAATCTTCAATGGATATTTAGAAAATAATACCTATTAAGGTAAAGAGAGTTGCATATGAATTTCAACAATTTTCTTTCATTTCACTTCTTGTTTAAAGTAAGTTAAAATTAAATTTAATGCACATTTATTTTACTCATTTTATTAATTTATTTCTACCTATCAAGCTTTTTCTCTATCCTTCTACCTATAAATAAACACATAAAAATAGAGAGAATGACAGTCCCTTAATATCAACATCAGTGAAGATTTTTCTGGTGAGGTTTCTTTTTACTTTCTCCCTTGCATTGTTCTAATTAGGTACAACATATAAGCACATTTTTTATTTTTAAAAAATAAAGTACAGTTTTCCTAAAACTATATAATAATATTCATTAGGAATTTTACAGGGTATGTAAAACTGTTTATAAAATTTAGGAAACTGAAACCATTTGAAATTAATCTACAGAATAAAACTGAGTTTCTGAAACTCTGAAGCATATTATAGAAATTAAATACATGAGAAAAGGATATTTCAAATCAGTAAGAAAAGGATGGCTTATTCAATAAAATATTGAAATCTATAAGTTCGTCATTACAAAAGTGGATGTAAAACCAAAAGTGGATCTAAAACCAAAATAACTTCCAGAGAGATCAGAGTTGTAAACACAAACTTTTTAAAAGTAAATAAATCCAAGAATTCATAGACAAAGAAATACAAATGGCCAATAAACATTAGAAAAGATGCTCAAACTTATACACAACCAGAGAAGTACAAACCTAAACTTCAAAATTCAATTTTCCACCTAAAAGATCAGTAAACATAAGATAAGTCTGTGAGGATGAGATGTAGTTCTGCGGTTTGGGGGTGGGGATGGGCGGGGAAAGACATTTTCAAATACTCTTCGTTGAAATGTAAATTAGAGAACAATTTGGCATCAGCTATGAAAATTTCAAAATCACACACTTCAACTAAGTAATTCCATTTTTAGAAATTTGCCCTTTGGATATACATCACACAAGGAAGGAGAAACATCTATTTGTACAATGATATTTATTCATTATGGCACTATCTGTAATACCAAACCATGGAAAATAACCTACCTATTTGGCAGTGGGAAACTAGGTGAATAAATGTAGGATATACAAGCAATAAATAAAAGCAGAGCCATTAAGAAGAATGATGTAGATCAAAATGTGCTGATGTAGAATCATGCCCAAGATTAACACCAGTCTCATGGGCAGTCCTTATTCCAGGGGATACAAAGTAAACCGCCCACAAAAGCCAGGCAGGCATCATAAATACGATTAGCTGGCCCCACATAAGAACCACAAAAGTCCAAAGCTGATGATAAAAGAATGACCAACGAGGTTTGCCTTAGATTATGGATAACGATGCAGAAAAATAGACTCTGTTGAGATGAAGAATATAAACCCTATCTAAAAGCAACAGCTTCTATTTAGTAGCTACAACTCATTGTTACCAAGCATGGTTTTTTTTACCCAATCAGGTAACTATTCATGAACAAAAAAATTCCAGATTTTTCTATGAACTCACCCTAATTTAAATATTGGCAACTGCTTCAAAATACTAAATACCGACCTGGACAAGCAAATCAGATCTACAGGGCTGACGGGATACCATATACAAACTCTTTAAATCATATGAGAAAAAAAATTTTTTAACCACTTCCAGCTATCAGTCAGTTATATTTCTTGGTATTTGGAAACTCTAATCCATATTAAACAACATAAGTAATGACATAAAATAAAATGATTAAACAGTTGGAACAATCAACAACAACGAAAAACTTTGGACTTAGGGCAAAAAATACATATACATGTATATCATTACAACACCAGAAAAATTATTGATTTTTTAAAAAGGTATAAACTTTGGGAGGTTAAATAAATGGGTTAAGAATTTTATTGTCAATGTGGGTATAATACCTTAAAAATACATTTTTAGATTTAAAGTTTAAGTTTAAAAAATTATCATTTTTGAGAAGTTTTTATAAGATATTTTCAAATGTCCCACTTGCTAAAATTTCAATGGAAACAGGATTATAGCATTATATTACTCTAACTGAATATCTTGACTTCCCTCAAGGTCAGCCCTATAGCTTCTGGTACAGAAATACATATCCCACTTTGAAATCCTTGTGGCTCAAAAGAGAAAATGCCTAAGGATACAGCAGGCTCATCATGCCTGTGCCCTCCTACTACAGTCGTCTCTCTTAATATTTTGCTATGAATTTATAGGATATTTAAAAACTAGGTCAAATTTTTGGTAACCAAGAACATAAAAATGAAGTCAGTATAGGAGCTAGCATTTTGTACAGATATAAAGAACTGTCATAAATATTATCAGATTTGATCTCTACATGGATGTTTTTAATCCCCTTTTAGGTAGGAAGAGATAGAGGCACAGATAAATATGTAAATTATCCAAGGTCAAGAAAGTAATAAGCAATAAGGACATTAATCACAAAAGGTATACTTCAAGTAAATCTCAAATTAAAAGTCATAGTTTACTTTTAAAGAAAGTTCTTTCTATTTTACTAGCAAGGTAATTAATCTTATAATTGAGAAAATCAGTTCTAGATGTAATTAGCTTAGTCTTTAGAAATATACAGTGTAGCTTTAAATCCTAACTCTGTTAAATGCTATACGTGACCTTGAACAAGTCATTTAACCTCCTTTTTCCTCATTTTCCTGCCCTGTCAAGGAGAGGAAGAAGGGGGACCTCACAGACTGTAAGGAATCTATGAAATCACCATGTGAGCCTTCCCCACAGCAGCCAGCAAGTGTTCAATACATGTTGGCTGTAACTTTTCTCCACCTGAAAGTGGCAACACTTTAGTGTACTTTTTAGTTTACCAATTTTCTTTTCCTTATAACTCTTGTTTAGATTTTAATGTACACGGTAATTACCAAAAAACATTAAGATTTTTCCCCTTAAATTCCAAAAGTATTTGAGAATCCTTTCCATTTCTTTCATGCTATAAAAAATTACAAATATAGACATATTAACACACAACACACACTAGATATTCCAAATTGATTTGAATGTATGGATTATAGGAAGTTTGAAAGAAAATTAAGTAGATTAGACTGACTGGGGGGGGAAGTTACTGTAAAGAAGTAGCATGAGATAGGTATGAAAAAAAATGAAACAGGCTATAAACTTTGTTCCCCTGGAAGACACTACTGAAGCTCTAATTTCAGACAAAGTTATAAACACAGCAGATATATCAGGGGAGATGGATCATCCCTTATCTGGAAATGTCTTAGATGCAGAATCCATTCTCAAGTGCTTCTCACTAGGCCTGAAATCCAAGGAACCCATGAGGAAAACTCCTTCCTTGCTAGCTTAATTTTCAAGATTTTGTTTTGTCATCTGCTTCCTAGGGGAGACTTGGAGTAGAAGCAAGAAAAAGCACAGAAGTAAATGTTCAAGAGGAATTTTTAATAGCTAAAAAAGGGGAAAATAAGTTTAAAGGAGGAGAGAATGGAGGTTTTTTTGAAGGAAAAAAATAGCTTTTTAAATCATTCTTTAAAAAGACTTCAGGTGTCTGGCAGACACTTTCTTCCTTATGTGAAATATACCCAGAATATACAAAATTATCCATATATTAAGGCTGTCGAATGAAGATTAGGCATTTGAGACTTTAAAGTGTGTATTTTTTATGTTCCTCAATCAGGGCAATTACACAACAAAAAAACTCAACATATTTATTGCAGGATAAAGATATTTATTATCTGCTAATAATTCAGTTACATAAAACAAGGTCCTTCTCTTAAGATGTTCATCAGTTGAATGGAAAACACTGTCCAAGTCATGACAGGATAGGACGGAGATAAGCAAGTGTTAACAGAAGAATAAGCAAGACAACACGAAGGAACCAGTGGTTCTGACTGGGAGAAGAGGAGATTAAAGAAGGCTTTAGGGAGTAGCTAGAATTTGTGCTCTATCTTGAAGGATGAGTAGTATATTTTAACAGCTGGAAAAAAGGCAGAGAAGGGCATTACATGTGTAAAAATTAGATGGTTCTTATTGACATGACAACTAGCTGTGTGTAGTCAGATCAGGAGAAGGTGGAGGAATCCTATGGCCAATTAGGATGAAAAAAATAGTTTTCAATCAGATAATAAATTGAATAAAAAATAAAAACCCTTAAAGACTTTATAGAGGAAATAACTGATATGCTCACAGACATGTTATAAGAAAGCACTTTGAAGGATTAATTTTAAAGGTAGAGTCCATAAATTAATGAAGTCTTTATTAAATAGACTATTAAGTACAAGTATTTATGGACCCCGTTGTTATACAAGATTAAGCAATGAAAAGAATCTTTTAAATGACATCATTGTACAAATCCTTTCTTATTTTTTAAAGCTGTTCCTTATTTTTCAATGTTTAAACACCAATAACCACCAAAGAAATGCATAAATTTTGAAATTCCATTTAAAATTCCAGTAGCATTTCCAATCTGTATACAACTTAGCATACACTCTTGACTGCATCTATCAGGAACAGTAAAAATGGGACCATTTGGTTAAGGTGACAAACAAGGAGTAGTGAATCCCTCTGTTTATTACACAAATGTTACTGTATATCCAGAACTATGCTAATTACAAGAACATAAAGATGAAAGGCATTACAAAGTCCGTATCTTCAAGATATTCTTTCTTATGTGTAGAAGATAGTAGAGCAGAAAGCAAAGAGTAGAAAAGCATTATATAAGGTATTGATAAAGATTTACAATCAGAAAACAGAAGTAGCTAGAATGTAAATTCCACAAAAATAAGGAAAATTATCTGGTTTGTACCCTGATGTATTCCAAGCACCTTAAAAATACTTAATGCACAAATATTTAGTGAGCACCTGTTATTGGCCAGATTCTTCCTAGGCAATGGTGATACAATGGTTAGAGTTAGATTTAAGATTAGGATTATAATGTTTTGAATTTGAATCCCAATCCTACCTATTACCAACTGTAACTAAGACTAAATTTCCTAATCTTAAATAGGAATAATAATGGAACATACTTCATAAGGTTGCTTTGAAAATCAAATCAAATAATGTACCTAAAATGCTCAGCACAATACCTTTTGCATGAAATAATGAATAAACATACTATATCAGAATAATAAACATATTCAATAAGATTGCTAGACTTGAGATAAACAGAAAAATCAATAACCTGTTAAAATATAAGACAGATATAATTCACTATAACTATACTAGACCAATAGTGTATGTGCTTCCCTGATTCACTCAATCCCCACTGGCCCTCCAGGCCTTGTGCCTTGCTTGACTGACCTATGGAGGTTGTGGCTTACAAGCAGCTACCTGAAGAGGCCAGATACTGCATGTCTTGGTCAGTTTGAGCTGCTATAACAAATTCTTTAAACAACAAGCATTTTTTTCTCAACAGTTCTGGAGGCTGCGAAGTCTCAGATGGAGGACCAGCAATCCGGTGCCTGGTGAGGGCACAATTACCGGTTTTCAGATAGCCATCTTCTCATTACATCCTCACATGTTGGAGAAGAGAGAGAAAGCAAGTTCTCCCATCTCTTCTTATAAAGTCACTAATCCCATCATGGGAGCTTCACTCTCATGACCTAATCAATTGCCTTCCAAAGGCCCTATCTCTAAATAGTATCACATTGAGGATTAGGGTTTCAACATACAAATTTTGAGGGGTTATAAACATTCAGTTCATAGAACTACAACACAGATGTATAGAGGAATAAAGGCCCATGGGACAGTGAACCAAAAAGAAATAGAAAGCAGGAAGGAGTCCTTAGATAAATTTCTCACTCTTCCTCCTGAAGGTCCTGGGTGAACAAGCAACCAGCTATTTAAGGAAATAATATTATCTCTCTTAAGAATTCAATTCATCACCTTGGGCATATATCAAGATCAAATCTATAAACAGATCTACATAGGTGAATAATAAACTGGGGATGTGATGACCCAATGGAGACACCATCTGCTGCCAGGAGTCAAAACACATCACTCTCAGCAGTCATGGCTATTTAAGATGAATGCAAACTACTTTGAACTTTAGGTCCACCCTGGAGAACTGATTAAAAGTGAGTGGCAGACAGTTAATTCCCATCATTTCATTTCTCCTCAAACTGATAGCTTCATGCAGGTCTCTGGTTTTCAGTCAAGCAGCTTTCTCACTGTAACAAATCTTTACCAATGCCTATGTTCATAAGATTTGGGACTAGATGTTAACTAAATGAGTTGTTTCATATATGGAATTAGTCCAAGACTAATTGGTGTGTACTACCTATTATATGCCAGGCATGGTAACACACAGGAAAGAACAGATTTAGAAATAAAAGACTACATACTATTGCTAGGCTCAACTGACCTTAGATTTTCAGTAAATAACCTCAGAATTTCAGCTTACTCCTTTATAAAACAGAACAATAATATCATTGATGTCAGGGTGGTTGTGTTTATATATAACTAGCCCATAAAAAATAAATTATTTCATTGTATGTCTCATTATTCCTTTTTTAAAAAAATAAGATATGATGAGCTTCTAAGTAGAAAAAAAAAACTTAAAACCTTGAAAAAAATTGGAATATTTCTACCATGCTAATTATAGTACAATAAGATCTAAACATTAATTCGATTACAAGCAAACATTAAGTACGTTACTAATTTTAACCCTTTTTAAATCTTATTCATGTTGTACCATCTCTAAAACAAAATCAAATACATTGTGACCAATCTAATAAACACATTGTCAGACCATATTTAAGAGCAAATAGTTGGTCTTTTATTTTCTGGTGTTAAAGAATAAAAGCTATTTAAATAATAGTTTTGTTCTTACTTAGTCTAAAGTTAAATGCAATGGAAATTTGCTACTTTCAGTCTCAAATTAATACATAGAAATTATGGTTATATAGAAATCATTAAATCTTTTCTTTGGGTGGGGGGAAAATGAGGTCGATTCAAAACTGTTATCTTTTAAAAGTTAGAGTTGCTAGTATTTAAAATAGTATCCTGAAAATAAATGGTGGCTGTTATTTATTAAATGTTCTTTCTTAATTCTGGTACTGGGCCATATATGTGAGGGACTCAGTGGAGATTATTGCTAAGATCCTTCTAGGCCTAAATCCTACAATCAAACAAATAAAATTCCTATTCAACAAACAAAAAATTGGACATAGTCCACTTAGTGGTATCACTCAGAAAGCCTTATACAACTCCCTATTTCTTTTAATAATAAAATATTTATTTCTAGAATTCTACATTCAGAATAATGGAAATATTAATACAATGTTTAATGATACAAGTTAAAGAACCTACTATGTAGCCATTAATGTTAACATATTTTGACTTCTTAACAGATTAATTAATTAGAATAAATTAACAAAATGTAGCTAGAAATTAATTTTAATCACTGTGCCTTGTCTCTTGGTTGCAAGCAAATTAATAATATATTACCCTTGCAATTTACAGAGGTATGATTTATGGTCAACATTAAAATTTCTAGGGTCTTCTGACAAAGTGAAAACCTGAATGCCTAACTAAAAAAAAAAATCATCTGAATGCAATAAATCAGAATCACTGAAGGTAAGCCCTGTGAGATGGCCCATCTGGTCAAGCCTAGAAGTGTCAAGTATTGTCCCAAGCACTTTAAGCTGCCAGCCTCTTTATCAGCCTCTCTCTTTCCAGTCACGCTCCTGTTCAGGTCTTTGCTACATGCTCTGCTGATTACCTTGGAAAAGGGCAATGCTGTAACTGTTCAACTGACCTTTCAGTTTATTTTCTCTTGTGTAATATGAAACATGAGCTAACACAGTCTTAGTCTACTGATTTCTAGGAAGAATTCTGACTTAATGTTTCAACAGCTCTTGGCTCAAGTAACACTCCGCTCTTCCGTATTCAGGTTTCTCTTTTTGGAAAAATTACATGGCACAGACCAGTGGGATGGACTAGAGAGATAGAAGCTTTAGGTCTTCTGCTAGAAGGAGTATAATCTGCGCAGTAGTGTATTCCTGAGAATGTATGGTCAACTAACTGGCTGAGAATTCCAGCCCACTAGAATCTTGTTTTTAATGCGATTTTCATTTTATCAATGAATACTCTAAAAGCAATGATGCTTATGTCTTTTCTATCTTTTGATATGAATGTTACTGTTACTCAAACATTGTTAAAAATTCTACACTTACCATGGGGTAAAAAAACAGAGAGGGAGATTAAGGAGTCAAAAGATAGTACTTTCTAGATCCAACTCTAAGGTACTAGCCATGTGACCTTTAGGGAGATAAACAGCCAAAGTTTTAGGTTCCTCTTCTGTAAAACGAAGAAGTTGAATCAAAAAGTCCCATCCAGGTATAAGAACCTATAATCCATATATTGAACTTGTTTGATTCTTAGTTGAGTACTAAACTTTCTCACTCCAGAAAGAAAAAAATGCATCCTAACACAAAGGTTATTTTGGACATTGCCCACATATACCAAAAAGTGTATATTTAACCATATATAAGTAACATAATTGTATGTATATCTTATTTCTTAAAATAAAATGCAGTACATAAGCCATCTATGAAACATAAAAGGCATAGCAAATACAAGAAATATTCTGTCAATAGAAAAACTATAATTTGTAAATATCACAAATTGTAGGACTAATACCTTACTGAGTACTTACTATGTTCCAGGGATTGTTCTAAAGGACTGACAAATATTAAGTTATATAAGCTCTCACAATAACCCAAAATGAAGTGGAGGGGGTTGTTATTATTATTATTATTGCCATTGCACAGATGAGAAAACTGAAGAGGCAAAGTAATTTTGCTCAAGGTCACAGAGCTAGTATGTGGGTGAAGCTGGAATGTAAATCCTAGAACATTTGTCCTTAATCATTTCTCAAAATACCTACCCAATAAGTTTTATACTTTACAGTTTTTCAGCTGACTTGAACTTCTATACTAAATTTAAATTATTTGTTACTTAGTATTTCTGAAATAATTTCAATAAGCTGAACATCAGAAAAAAAATTCTGCTATAGGCAAGAGTGATACAGATGGTCAAAAATAAAATCACCAGAAAAGTCACTTGAAAAACATTAAAACGTATCATTTACAGTAACTAAACAAATTCACAAAGCATTTTAACTTTTTTCTATTTTGATTTATTAAATCTAACAAGAAGCAGAAATCACATGATTCTAATCACTCACAGAATTTTTATTTGGGGGTAGGTATGCCTATCACAATGACCTTGAATTAATTAAGTTGACGTAAGATCTGGAAGCAAGTAGTGTTTTGAATACATAGTTTGAAATACAGTTTGAAGTACTATTTTGATAGATGGTTTGAAACTATATATCAGAGCTATAAGAAGTATTATTTATATCCTTGATATACAGTTCCAAACTAGATGGTTATTATACCAATTGTGAGATAAAAACTAACAACTAATTTTTCACCTAAAAAATTGTCAAAGATCAGAAAACATTTAAACTGGCACTTAGCAAATCAACAAACCCAATCACACTTATGAATTCATTAAATATAGCCAGATAGCCATGGACTTTAGACTTGTGAATTTTTTTTATATTAGAAACAGGATAAATGAATCAATTTTTACTTTGACAACAGCATAGGACACACTATATTATTAATAACATATATCAAAGAATCCACAGAGATATATATATCTCAAACAAAAAAAACCCACACCTTTAGGATTAAATTGCAGTGAAATATCAAAGATCTATCAAACATTCTTGACAGTTCTTTGCCTTTACTGAGAGAGACAAAGGTTTCAAATTCTGTCAGCCACAAAACTACAAAGATCAAACATCTTTCACAGTGACTCCCAACATATTGGCAAGATCTTTTAAGTTATAAAAATTATTTATATATATTATATATATAAAGATATAGACAGCTTTATATCTATGTCTATTCATCTAAATATATACATATAAATCATCTTGTATCACATATGCTTATACACACACACAGTGTATATCTTATATACACACACCCATAAATTTCTTTTTACGGCCAATGATCTAACATAGACCAAAAAGAATAGGTCTAAAAGCACAGGTACAGTTTGGCAAGTACAGTGGTCTTCCATATTATTTGCATGTCTCTCTGTTTATAATTTCTCCCAAATTACATATTTTATTCTTTTAAATATTTACCCAAATTGAGATTGAGATAAAGTACTTAAATGTTACTGAGAAACATTACTCTGTAGGTTTTGTAATGATATATGGATGCAAAATAACATTTATAAATTTCACTTACCATATTATCAAGTCCCCTCACCAAATTAAACTACTATAACCAAGACCATAATGCTATAAACAGATTTAAAAGAAAACCCACAGTTAAATTCCATTCTAGTACAACTACATCTGTTTGCTAATAATGTCATACTGATGTTTAATTTAGTAGCCTATTCAACATCAGTAAAACGGAAACTTTAAATTCACCTAGGCCTTGCATTGCTGATGGGTAACAGTTTTCCAATTCTGTGTCCCCAAAGGACTTTGACCAGATCACATGCTGGTACCAATAATTAATGCTTCAGCCTATTCATAATCAAAACAAGTGAAATTGTGAACTCACATAGGCTCCTCATTACTTATGGGTCAACTTTTCTCAAGTTGGCAAAACTGCCCAAATGGTATAATCATAGAGTGTTATAAATTTCTCTTCTGACATGATTTCCCTACCAGATTATAGGTGCCATAAAGTTAAGGATTATGTTTTGTTTAATTTTATGTCCTCAGCATATTGTACAACATCCATTAAGAAACAAAGACTAAACAAATGGTTCTCTCAGCATGTTTCACCAGGAGATACTTGTAGAATTAGAAAATTGCTTAACAATCTGGGGTGATTTCAATAATTGCTGCCTATTATTAAGCATTTACTATGTACCTAGTATTGTGCTAAGTGCTCTACAAACAATATCTCCTTTAATATTCTCAATTCTACGTGTTAAGAATTCTGTACTCATAGCACAAATGAGAAAACCAAGGATCAGAAAAGTTTTACTTGACAAAGGTCACTCAGTAAGTCATTGGCAGAACTAGAATTTTCAAAGATCTCTTTAACTTTATGTTAAAATACCTTAAAAATAGTCACCATCATAATATGACTTGTAAGCGCGTTTAATTCAACTCAATTTCAAAGCCCTTTTAAGAATTCTCAAATTTCTTGTGTGAAAACTTAGCTGTTAGGATTTATAC
This sequence comes from Daubentonia madagascariensis, assembly GCA_023783475.1. Classification (NCBI taxonomy): domain Eukaryota; kingdom Metazoa; phylum Chordata; class Mammalia; order Primates; family Daubentoniidae; genus Daubentonia; species Daubentonia madagascariensis. The sequence goes on along the minus strand of JAKFHU010001684.1, from coordinate 11,434,944 downwards.
TCATACATAATATCTTCTAACTATTAAGCACTGTCTATGCATATCACAGATATGATTTTATTGAATATGTATGTGATATTCCATACACGAAATACTAGGAAGTGTTGGATCTAGATTTAGTGACAGAAAAAGATGTTCATAATACACTAAGTGAAAAAAGAATCAAGTTTAAAGGGTTTTTTATTGCTCATTTAATTATGGATGTATACTCATGTATAGAAAAATTATCTGGAAGATTACATATCCAAATATAACCATGATCTCTTGTTAATGGGGTTTTGAAAGATTTTTCTTTACTTTTATCTCTATTTTTCAATATTTTTCTACTATAAACATGCAAAGACAACAGAATATGAAGTAAATTATAAAAGGATCTATAATATTATTAGAATTTTTTGTTTAAAAAATAACTTAAAAGTTTTAAGGTAGAGCACATTTAATCCAATTGTCTACTTTAATAAAAGTTTGAAAGAATATGTGTTGAAAAGCAGATGAGAAAGGGATGGGCAGGACAACCAGAAAATGAAAACTTACATCTCATTAGCAATTCTACTGTTCAAATCAGTATAACAGAAGTCATAACTATCCTAAAACAATAATATGGCCATTAACACTGACCACTCTGCCAAAATGGAATGCATAAGGCCCTCGCTGGGTTGGGGAACCTGCGGCCTCAAGGCAACAAGTGGCCCTCCAGATCCCCAAGTGCAGCCTCTTGACCAAATCCAAACTTCACAGAACAAATCCTTTTATTTTTAATACATAAGGCCGCACTCAAGGACCCAGAAGGCCACATATGGCCCCAAGGCTGCAGGTTCCCCACTCCTAGTAGGCATTCCTGAATAAAATATCTCTGGAGGTAAAGAAAAATGAATAAAACTTGGTGCCTGTCTTCAAGAAATTAGTTTGGTAGGGCTCCCTAGTGTTATTTGCTCACAGCATCACTTCCTCGAAGATATAACATATTGAAAGCTCCCTGCTATTCCTTACTCACCCTCAAAATGTCAACTCCACCCTATGCCAGAAACTGACACATATCCTTGGTATTAAATAAAACTAATCTTATTTTAAAGAAGACTGCAATATCAAAGGTGCCATACTTAAATAAAAACTACCATGGACAGAACAACAGAATAAAACATTTAATTTTTTTTCACCTTATATGTTTTTCTTAAAAAAACAGTACAATACATCTTAAATTACTTCACTGCCTGTGCACAGAGAGTTCCAGTGACAAATCTATTTTATTATTGTTTGCTTCAATACCTATTTCCCTTCTTTCTTCTTACTTCCAGCAACATTCTCAAAAATCACGCTTACAAACAATAAATACTAAAAGCAGTGGCACTGAAGCATGACATACTCATTCTCTTCTAAGACTGGTTACCACCAAAGCACAAAAGTCCGGCTCTGCACCCTCAAGAGTAACATTATTTCTGTTTAAAAACTCCCGGAGAAGACAGAGGCAGACATGTAATTATGTATCTGCAGCTACTAGATCTGCTCTGCCTCCTGCTTACAGCCAGTATGCAGTACTAGGAAAAGCATTAGTCATGCAGCCTCACAAATTAACTCCAAAGTCAAATCTTGAGCTTTGGTTGTGTGTTTGCTTGTTTTGCTTTCTGTTTTTATTTCTAATCCTTAGAAAACACTAGGTTTCAAATCCCCTTCCTTTAGCTTGCTGCTAGAATCAACACCTAAACAATAATTGTACCCCATCAAGAACTGGGCAGCTCAACAACTGCTGAGAAAAGTATATTTGACATTTTTCCCCACAAGACTCCATTCTCACTTCCTGTACTGGTTCAGAGAAACCAGTACAGGTTTTTCTTTTTTTGGAAAAGTCCAAATGCAACAAAATTTTCATCCTACAGAAAATATATATGCATATATTTAAAATATTTTATACAACTCACTTAAGTGGAACTAGATTTGTATCCAAATTCACATTTAAAATAGTATTTGCTAGCATTTTCTTATTAACATTCTAAATTTAAAAGATGAAAATGCTTCCAAGTATGAAAATAAGTGCATTAAGATACTGTTCGCTAATTCCTAACATTCTGTGGTATCTAGATAGATGTCTATTAAAATTATGATCTCTAAGCAAAGTCACCCACTCTCCAAGATCTTGCTAGTCAAGAAGAGGAACCACAGATTTTTCAGGACAAAAAAAAAAAATCTTTTCTCCAGATTTAAATAAAAGTAAGTAAAAGCTCCAACTGATTACAAAATAATATTCCAAAATATCTATCTCGAGCTTCCACAGTGCCTTCGCACAATTCACAAACCCCTTTGTAGTCTAAATACCTTAGGTTAGCAGACATTGATGTAATGATTTCATCTGTATACATGAAAATGTGGTATCTTCCATTGAAAGGAAAAAAATTCATTCATAAGAAAAAATTAATTTTTCTCAAAGTAAAAAATGCAAATCTAAAATTTGAAAAAAAGTGAAAATGCCATCATACCCAAACACTCTACAACCTAATACTAATCCTAATTTTAGACACTTGAGTCACATAAATTTTCTAAAGCCAATGACTGCATTTAAACTTACATATTATTCCCAACAAGTACGTTTTTGTAAGTGTTGTCCATCTGCATCTGACTCAACTGTGGGGCTTAGCAAAATCAAAATTTCTAGATATTTGCCAAAATGTTTGCTACTGGACCCAATTTCTGAAGATAAGGCTTACCAATATGCATACAAACAAAAACTTTTTCATATCGCTATTATGTACACCAAACTGTTTTAAACGTGTATTGGAGGGTACATTGCTTCTTAATAAAGGTTACTTGTACTGAATCAAGAGGACTTTTTTGCATTTTTAAAGCAATAAGATGAACCACATCAAAAACTCAATTTTATCTGGTGTTCCAATTTTGGTAAAATTCAAATAAATTTATTCTTCATAGGATTCTACTTCTCTTTTCAGGATTATAATCTCTAAAAATACATCCCCCATTTCAGGATATTTTTGTACTACAAGTATCCTCAGGGCTCTCCTGAGATACATCAGTACTGAGACTATGTATGAGAAATGCCCCTTCTGTAAACTAGGCCTTTGTTTTCTTTTTAACAACAATGAGATGTTCATTTCATAACAGAAAGAGGCAGAAACCACTCAAACGGTTATATATAGAAGAATTTATACAGTCATTCATCTCTTAACAATGAGGATATGTTCTGAGAAATGAGTCGTTAGGTGATTGCATCATTGTGTAGACATCATAGAAGGTACTTTATAAACCTAGATGGCATAGCCTACTACACATCTAGGCTATATGGCATAGCCTATTGCTCCCAGATTATAAACCTATACAGCATGTTACTGTGCTGAATACTGTAGGCAACTGTAACACAATGGTTAGTATTTGTGTATCTAAACAGAACAGGTACAGTAAAAATATGGTATGAAAGATTAAAAAAAAAAAATGGCCCACCATATAGGGCACTTACCATGAATGGAGCTTACAGGACTGAAAGTTGTTCTGGCTGAGTTACTAAGTGATGAGTGAATGTGAAGGCCTAGGACATTGCTGTACACTATTGTAGACTTTATAAATATAGTATACTTAAGCTACACTAAATGTGTTTTGTTTTGTTTTGTTTTGTTTTGGAGACAGGGTCTCACTGTCACCCAGGCTACAGTGCAGTGGCATGATCATAGCTCACTGTAACCTCAAACTCCTGGGCTCAATTGATCCTCCCACCTCAGTCTCCAAAGTAGCTGGGAACTACAGGAACACATCACCACACGCGGCTGATTTTATTTTTTATTTTTTGTAGAGATGGGGTCTCTATGTTGCCCAGGCTTGTCTCAAACTTCTCCCCTCAAGTGATCCCCCTGCCTCAGCCTCCCAAAGTGCTGGGATACAGGCATGAGCCACTGTGCCTGGACAGGCTACACTAAATTAATTTTTTAAAAATTTCTTTCAATGATAATAAGTTAAAAAGGGAAAAATGGCGGTGTGATAGCGTCCTACCACCGCACCGCTCCCAGGGAAGGAGGTGAAGAACGCCAGCGGCTGCCTGCGAGCACGGACCGCTCACTCCGAAAACAGCATTGAGAATTACAGAGAAACAACACCGAACGCCCAGCCCAAGAAAACAGGTACAAAATTTTCACAAAGATCGGAGGGCGCGCAGAGCACAATAGAGCCCAGAGCGCGGGAAGGCCGCGCTCGCCAGGTTGGCACAGCGCGACCGGTCCCCCAAGCGGTTACGCACCTCCCTATCCACTCAGGGACAATCCCAGAGTTGGGGCAGGGCGGTTGCACAAGACAACAGACGCTGTGGAGTTGGAGTCATCACGAAAGCCAAACACAACCCTCAGCTGCAGTGTACAGAGACCGCGCAGGGCTGGGGATCACGCTGGGCGGAGATTCAGCGTCCCGGGACAGTGCGCGGGAACCCGCAGACCGGCACTGCGCCACTGGAAGTCAGCGGGACTGGGCCCAGGAGTTTAAAGGGGAGCGGGACACGCCCTTAGAGGCTGCTAGCAACTGCCGCTGCGGCCAGCGGAGAAAAACTGCGCTCCCGGCGCGATCGGAGCCCGGCTGTGCGCCAGGCTGGCGGCGGCCGCCATCTTTACAGCCGCCCGCGCGGAGCCGCGTCTCTAGCTCCGCTCCGCCCCGCCCCGGCCCGGAGCTCTTCTGCTGGGGCGAGACAGGCTTTGCCTTTGGTGGCCAGGGTCAGCTGCATCTGTGGGTTCCAGGTGGGACCAGATCCCGGAACTGTAGTGGCGGGACCTTTGGGTATTGGAAACAGTTTGCAGCTCGTCCATCTGGTTCTGCTACCCCGGCTCTGGCCTCCCACAAGTCTGCTACGTGCTGGTCGTAGTGCCCGCCCTTCAGGTCCCAGCCCTCCTGTACCCCAGAGATCAGTCATTTTGAAGGTTGCTGGCTATAGTGACTCATTTGGTATAACTGCTGGTTCTCATGACAACCAAATACCTCAAGAGCCACAGGCTGAACCAGAGCAGCTCCCCATAATCCTGCCCGCTTCAATAGGGAATTTCACGCCACCCAAGAGCGCTTCCAGCGGCCACTACTCCCCCCTCCCCGTGGGAACATCCCCCCGGTGGAGACTGCTGGGGATAGAGACGGCCACCCGCCTCGCCTTGGGATCTAGTGGTGGAAAAGGGGTGCACAATTGGGGATCCCCCTATCAACCAGTATCACGCGGAGACGCACATCAGAAGGGCAGACACACGTGGCTAGATGAGCAACCTCTGAGCTGTGTAGAATTTTCCCAACTCAGCTCTCATACTGCAGCCAAAAGAAATTTTGTTTCTACCTGCACCTCAGGAGAAGCAGGGTCAAAGTAACCCCTAGGAGCTACAAGGCCCCTCCCAAAGCACGGGGCTTTCGCATACCCCAACTGGGGAATCAGAGTCTGCCACGGACATAACAAAATACCTAGCTAATAGGGAGCGGAGGACTCATATCCTCAAGTACAATTCATTAGCTCAGAGCCCAAGCTGGGAGGTCATTCTCACCACACTCCACTGGGAAGAGGAGAAGACCACAGGTCAGAGTTAACTCAAGATCCACCAAACTTGCTAAAATACACCTAAGGCAATACAGGCCACTACTTCTCTCCCTGGCTTTGCCAAGGAACAATAATTGTGAGCCTGGTGACGGAGCCACAAACTAGCTCTAACACCCCCAGCTCTCGACCAAGAGGCCAGATGAGAAAAAACCAACGAAAGAACTCAGGGAACATGAAAAATCAGAGTGAAAAGTCACCCCCAAAAGAAATTATCAGTTCCTCAGCAATGGATACCAACCCAAATGAAATGGGTAGAATGACAGAAGAAGAATTTCGTTTATGGATTATAAGAAAGCTCAATGAAATTCAAGAGAAAATTGAATCCCAGCACAAAGAAACCACAAGAAAAATGCAAGATATGAATGAAAAATTCTCCAAAGAAATAGAAATATTACGGAAAAATCAAATAGAAATCCTAGAAATGAAAGAAGCATTCAAGGATCTACAAAACAGTGGAAAGCCTTAAGAATAGGCTGGACCATGCAGAGGAAAGAATTTCAGAGCTAGAAGACAGCTCCTATGCGCTAAATAAATCAGCCGAAGAGAAAGAACACAAAAACAAGAGTCAGGAAAAAAGCATACAAGAAATGTGGGATTATGTAAAGAGGCCAAACATAAGGATCATAGGTATCCCTGAGGGAGAGGAGGAAAATTTGCATGGGCTGGAAAATTTATTTGAAGGAATAATAGAGGAAAATTTCCATGGCTTAGCCAGAAATCTCGATATCCAAGTACAAGAAGCACACAGGATTCCTGGGAGAGTCAATGTGAAAAGGCATTCACCACGCCACATAATTATTAGACTGACCAAAGTAAACACAAAAGAGGCACTCCTCAGAGCTGTAAGACGAAAAGAACACGTAACCTACAAAGGGAAACCGATCAGATTAACTGCAGATTTCTCAGCTGAAACCTTACAAGCCAGAAGGGAATGGGGAGACATCATCAATCTCCTAAAACAAAACAAAGGTCAACCCAGAATTCTGTATCCTGCCAAACTAAGTTTCTTATATGAGGGAGAAAGAAAGACGTTTCCAAATAAGCAATCACTGATAGAATTTGCGAAATCCAGACCGGCCTTGCAAGAAATGCTTAGACCTGCATTATACACTAAACAGAGCAACAGACACCCACCTATGTAAAACTACGCAAAAGCTAAAACCCCAGAAACCAGATTCCACAATGACGCAAGAGGTAAAACAAAAGATACCACCCAACAGAATAATCAGAAATTTACCCCAAATATCAATTCTCTCAATAAATGTAAATGGCTTGAACTGCCCATTGAAGAGACATAGGCTGGCTGAATGGATTAAAAAATACAAACCAAGTATCTGTTGTCTTCAGGAAATACACCTTACACACAAAGACGCATTCAGACTCAAGGTGAAAGGATGGAATACAATTTTCCAGGCTAATGGAAACAAAAAGAAATCCGGAGTAGCCATCCTTATTTCAGATGACATAAACTTTAAAGCAATAAAAGTAAAGAAGGACAAAAATGGACACTATATAGTGGTGAAGGGAAAAATCTCACAAGAGGATTTAACAATCCTAAACATTTATGCACCCAACACAGAAGCACCCAAGTACATAAAGCAAATACTGCTAGATCTAGACAACATAATAAGCAGCAATGCCATAATAGCAGGGGACTTCAACACCCCACTGACGGAACTGGACAGATCCTCCAAACAAAAAACAAATAGAGAAATAAAAGACCTAAACAGGACTATAGAACATGTGGGCCTAACAGATATCTACAGAACACTCCACCCAAATAACACTGAATATACATTCTTCTCATCAGCTCATGGAACTTTTTCTAAAATTGACCACATCCTAGGCAACAAAACAGATCTAAACAAATTCAAAAAAATAGAAATCATACCATGTATCTTTTCAGACCACAGCGGAATAAAATTAGAAATCAATTCCAACAGAAACTCACATCGTCCTCCAAAAATGTGGAAATTAAACAATCTATTGCTGAAAGATTATTGGGTCAAGGAGGAGATTCAAATTGAAATCAAAAGATTCTTTGAATTAAATGATAATGGGGACACAAGTTATCAAAACCTGTGGGATACAGCAAAAGCAGTCCTGAGAGAAAAACTTATCACCATAAATTCCCACATCCAAAAGACAGAAAAGTCACAAATCAGTAAACTAATGAATCATCTTAAGGAAATGGAAAAGGAAGAGCAAAGCAATCCTAGAGCCAGCAGAAGAAAAGAAATAGCCAAAATCAGAGCAGAATTAAATGAAATCGAGAACAAAAGAACAATACAGAAGATCAATGAAACGAAAAGTTGGTTCTTCGAAAAGATAAACAAAATAGACAGGCCACTTGCCAGGTTGACCGGAAGCAGAAAGGAAAGGACTCTAATAAGCTCAATTAGAAATGAAAAAGGAGAAGTCACAACTGATACCGTGGAAATACAAAACATCATCTTTGAATACTACAAAAATCTCTATGCCCACAAACACGAAAATGTGGAGGAAATGGACAAATTCTTAGAAACACACTACCTCCCTAGGCTCAACCAGGAAGAAACAGAATTTCTAAACAGACCAATATCAAGCACCGAAATTGAAGCAGTAATAAAAAATCTACCCACAAAAAAAAGTCCCGGACCAGATGGGTTCACACCTGAATTCTACCAAGCCTACAAAGAAGAACTGGTGCCTATACTGCAGAAATTATTTGAAAATATCCAGAAGGATGGAATCCTCCCAAACTCATCTACAAGCCAATATCACCTTGATACCAAAGCCAGGAAAGGACACAACAAAAAAAGAAAACTACAGACCAATATCCCTTATGAATATAGATGCAAAAATTCTCAATAAAATCCTTGCAAACCGAATTCAAATGTACATCAAAAAAATAATCCATCACGATCAGGTGGGCTTTATTCCCGAGATGCAGGGATGGTTCAACATATGCAAATCTACAAATGTAATTCACCATATAAATAAAAGCAAGAACAAAGATTATATGATCCTTTCAATAGATACAGAAAAGGCTTTTGACAAAATCTAGCATCCTTTTATGATAAGAACTCTTAACAATATAGGCATAGATGGCTCATTCCTAGAAACTATTAAAGCCATATACGATAAACCCACAGCCAATATCATACTGAATGGGGAAAAATTGAAGGCATTCCCCCTTAAAACTGGCACCAGACAAGGGTGCCCACTATCTCCACTTCTTTTCAACATAGTGCTGGAAGTCCTGGCCACAGCAATTAGACAAGACAGAGGAATCAGGGGCATCCAGATGAGGGCAGAAGAGGTCAAACTTTCACTATTCGCAGATGATATGATATTATACATAGAAAACCCCAAAGATTCAACCAAGAGATTACTGGAATTGATAAATGAATTCAGCAAAGTCTCAGGATACAAAATTAATACACACAAATCCATAGCCTTCATATATGCTAATAACAATCAAGCCAAGAAACAAATTAAAGATGCAATACCTTTTGCAATAGCAACAAAGAAAATTAAATATTTAGGAACATATCTAACTAAGGAGGTCAAAGACCTATATAGAGAGAATTATGAAACACTGAGAAAAGAAATTGCAGAGGACGTAAATAGATGGAAAGCCCTACCATGCTCTTGGATAGGCAGAGTCAACATAGTAAAAATGGCTTTGCTACCTAAATTAATTTACAGAATCAATGCAATCCCTATCAAAATACCAACATCATTTTTTGCCGATCTAGAAAAAATAATTCTACGCTTTGTGTGGAACCAGAGAAGACCCCGTCTAGCCAAAGCAATCTTAAGCAAAAAGAACTAATTGGGAGGCATCTGTCTACCAGACTTCGAACTATATTACAAGGCTACAGTAACCAAAACTGCATGGTATTGGCACAAGAACAGACACGTAGACCAATGGAACAGGACTGAGAACCCAAATATAAAACCAACCTCATACAGTCACCTGATCTTTGACAAATTCCAGAAAAACGTACACTGGGGAAAAGAATCCCTATTCAACAAATGGTGCTGGGAAAACTGGATGGCCGTATGTAGAAGACTGAAACTGGACCCACACCTCTCACCTCTCACAAAAATCAATTCACAATGGATAACAGATCTAAACCTAAGACATGAAACCATAAGAATTCTCGAAGAAAACATTGGAAAAACTCTTATGGACATTGGCCTAGGCAAAGAATTTATGAAGAAGACCCCCAAAGCAATCACAGCAGCAACAAAAATAAATACATGGGACCTGATCAAATTGAAAAGCTTCTGCACAGCCAAGGAAACTATCACTAGAGTGAACAGACAATCTACAGAATGGGAGAAAATATTTGCATGCTACACCTCTGATAAAGGGCTGATAACCAGAGTCTATGCAGAACTTAGGAAAATCAACAAGAAAAAATCAAACAACCCTATTAAAAAATGGGCAAAGGACATGAACAGAAACTTTTCCAAAGAAGACAGAATAATGGCCAGCAAACATATAAAAAAGTGCTCAACTTCTCTAATCATCAGGGAAATGCAAATCAAAACCACAATGAGATATCACTTAACTCCAGTGAGATTGCCTCATATCAAAAAATCCCCAAATAACAAATGTTGGCGGGGATGTGGACAGATAGGAACACTCATACACTGCTGGTGGGACTGCAAATTAGTACAACCTCTATGGAAAAGAATATGGAGATACCTCAAAGAATTAAAGGTAGAATTACCATTTGACCCAGCAATCCCACTACTGGGTATTTATCCAAAAGAAAAAAAGACATTCTATAATAAAGACATCTGCTCTCGAATGTTCATAGCAGCACAATTCACAATTGCAAAGTTGTGGAAACAACCAAGGTGCCCATCAATACATGAGTGGATCAATAAAATGTGGTATATTTATACCATGGAGTATTACTCAGCAATAAGGAACAACAGTGAATTAACTCATCTGGTATTATCCTGGTTGGAGCTAGAACCCATTCTTCGAAGCGAAGTGTCACAGGATTGGAAAAACAAGCACCACTGGTACTCACCATCAAACTGGTACTAACCCAATGGAAATGAACACTTACATCACACAGGGCAATAACATTCATCTGAAGGTGGGCGGGCGGGAGGGGGGTGGAAGGGATGGGCAAAACTCTCACTGAATGGATGTGGGGAGCACACTTTGGGGGATGACCACGATTGTGGCTCTGACATGGGCAGAACAGGGGCAATATGTATGGCCAAAGTGTTGTACCCCCATGATATTCTGAAATTTAAAAAATAAATTAAAGGAAAAAAAAATGATAATAAGTTAACTTTAGCTTACTGTAACTTTTGTACTTTATAAACTTTTTGATTTTTTTTTTACCTTTTTACTCTTTTGTAGTAACACTTAGCTTACAACACAAACACATTATACAGCTATACAAAAATATTCTTTTTTTATATGCTTACTCTATAAGCTTTTTCTACTTCTAATTTTTTTTTTGTTTTTTTACTTTTTAAACCTTTTTGTGAAAAGCTAAGACACAAACACAAATATTAGTCTCAGCCTGTGCAGGGGCAGGTCAAGATTATCAATATCACTGTATTCCACCTCTGCACTTCTCCCACCTAAAGGTCTTCAGGGACAATAACATGCTTAGAGCCGTCATCTCTAATGACAACAATGCTTTCTTCTGGAATACATCCTGAAGGATTTGCCTGAGGCTCTTTTACAGTTAACTTTAATACATATAAGTAGAAGGAGAATACTCTAAAATAACAATAAAAAGTATAGTATAGTAAATATTAATATATAAGCCAGTAACATAGGCATTTATTATCATTATCAAGAATTACAGACTATACATGATTGTATGTGTTATATTTTTATACAACTGGCAGCACAGTAGGTTTGTTTACACCAGCCTCACCACAAACACGTGAATAATACTTTGAGCTATGACGTTAAGGCAGCTACGTCATTAGGCGATAGGAATTTTTCAGCTCCATTATAATCTCATGGGACCACAGTCCTATATGTGGTCTGCCATTGACTAAAATGTCATTATGTAGTACATGACTGTACACAGAAGACACTAAGCAACACTGGGGCATTACAAGAGCTGTGTTTCAAGGTTTTGCCAACAGAGGGATTATTCCAAATGTCCCAGGGGTCATTCCCTAGAACTGATGATGCTCACTTGGCTTTTAGCACCAAACAAAATGGTGTTGCCAAACAAGAATATATGGCTACCTTGGTGACTTATTCAAAGTTAGCAGTGAGGGGTGGAGGGAGGATAAAGGGTCTTGGTTCCTTTTGTTCTCTTCCCTAAGGCAGAAATGATGGCCATGGTAACATCTGATAACCAGATTTCCAAACTGAGGCAGTTCAACGTCCAGAATACTTAGTATTCTTTAATAAAAATAGGAAAATACAAACATGCTTAACTCCTGGACAAAATTCCCTTCAAAAAGGAATTGTGCAAATGTCACACATTCTCTTCCCTTGATGTAATATTTGTAACATCTTCCTAAAAGAGACCCACAGATCTCATCATTATTTGAGAGCAAATAGAAGAGTCATAAGTTACTAATTTACCATGAGAAAGGGAAAAAAATAATTAAATGGTTTCAGAGGATCTTTAAGCCAATAGATGGGAATCTCACCAAGGCATTCCCAGAATAAAAATCTACATTTTAAGAAGTGTTATCAATCCAATGTGGAAGTTCTACATTTAAATGTTTACAAGTAAGCAATTTTTAAATCAGTCGTCATTTAGTATTCATTGCGTAAGATAAAGCCAAATATCTCCAATGCAATTCTTCAAATTATGATTAGAAACTTTAACAAATTTCAAGCTAAAGTACAAAAGAGAATATGAACGTCATTATAAAATGAGACTCCCAGCAAAAATAGGAGAAAAGTAGGCAGTATATTTTTAAGCTTCTTTTGGAAGATAAATTCATGCTGAATAAATTGAAGTGACATTTGGTTTTTCATAATTCCAGCCTGTCCTGATGGCCTCCAAAGTAACAGATTCTTAAATGTAGCCTTTTTTCACTAAAACTGACACCCAGCCAGAATCATCAAGGCAAAAGATTATTTTTAAAGATGCTCATATAATGATTATTTAGAATCATATTATCAAATTATACAGAATTATCACTTAACTCTTCCAACTATCACAGAGTTACCAATAAACATTAGTTTCCTGGCAGTTCCCATTTCATTTGTACATAGATTAGATGTTAAATCATAAATGTTATAAAACATTGCAAATGAACCAAAGATAAAATAATACTGAGGGGAAAAAAGATGATGTCAAAGTTCCTGAATTTAAAATGTCTCCTTGAGCAAGAATCTGCCTCATATACATATTATAAAATCAAAAAGTCTGTCATCCTAAAGATAATTAAATATATTCAATGTAATTTAAACTCTGCAAAAAAAGAAATACAAAAATTTAGTAATTTCTGAAGTAGGAACTCTATAGGTGGGCATAAGGAAAAACCATAATAATGCAAGAGAAATTGACTTATTCAAATTATAGTTATATGCTTTCTAACTACCCTGCTCATAGATCTATCCTAACAGAGATAGATAATAGAAATAATACAAAAATCACATCATCCAATTTTTCCTCTAAGAGCAGAGAGAGACAGTATTAACAGAAAAGAAACTGGACACAGTAAATGTGGCTAGCAATGAACAACCAGTCTAGTCTGGAGCTGAGACCTTTAGTTTAGGCATATATTGCAATGGAACATACAATAGAAAAACATTCTAATCATTACCTGACTGAAAGAAAGAAAGGAAAGAGGGGACAGAGGCAGGGAGGGAGGGAGGTAAAGAAAAGAAGGAAAGGAAAAAGAAAGAAATGTTCCTGACAAAGAAAAAAGTACTATGAGAAAAACCATTACTGTGAAATTAATTCTAAATTCAAATCCCAAATCAAATCATTACTGATACACTTTCATACAAAAAGATGTGTATAATAACAGAAAAACTAATTAAGTGTTTATCATTAAAATTCTTCAAAGCATTCAAAGTATGTCAGATTTCTTCCATTTGCTCCTCCAAATTCACCCTCCAACCTTCTCTACTCTGCTCTCTGCCTCAAGAAGCTGGTATGTGGTATGTGCATCAAGGGTACCCATGTTTTTCTCTGCAAACAACTACTCTCCCTTTGAAAAACGGCTCCTAGCTTACTACTAGGTGCTATAGAGATTAACAACCTGCCCATTAAACATCAAGTGAATTTGAACCGCCTATGTGGAAATGAGCATTATCTGATCCATCAAACCTTAAAAATGGATGTGTAAAATGAAATCCCATTATAAAATGGAAAGTGTATATATGAGACCAAACCAAACAGGTCCAGAAGACAAAAGTAAACTAAAGTACCCAAACAAGAGACTGAGCTCCCAAATCACTTGTTTCTACTACATTGCTGCCTCTCCCTTAACCCACAAGTTTGGCATCATGGGGAGTCCCAAAGGCTAGAAAACAGAGGAGGAAAATGCACGAGCCTGCAGAATGACCTGCAACTGCACAGTATGCCTGTACAAGTTAGAAGTGAACTGAAAGTCCACTCAGTGGCAGCCTTCCCACTGAGCAGAACTAGGTTGTACGTGTGCTTTTTTACTTTGGAATAAGAAGTAACTAGAAGTACAGTTCTACACTGACTTATGAGCTAGTAAGTACATGTTCTGACCAGCAGAGCATAAACTTGGAAAGAAAGAAATTTACAAATCAGTGACAGAAATTGACCTCTAAAAATAGGTACAAAAAAGGATGATATTCCTATCCCACCACATAAATACCCATCATAGAACATGCAGGAAGGAATAGGCTCTTATACAACAGGTGACCCGGGATGACCCATTCAGTAGATGTCAGTCAGCCAGTTTCCCCAGCCAACACAGCCCTTGCTCACTCATGTACAAAGTTGCTAGGGTGGCATGGATGGATGCTGTATATGGGTTCACAGTCTTCCCCTCACCAAGGCTAATCTGGCTACCATAAGTGCTAAGTATACAGCCAGCAAAGAACAGGATGCCCCCATAAGCCCTCAGAATGTTACCATTCTATGAACTGATCAAATAACTATCTAGGAGCAAGTTGATTACATTGGACCCCCTCACATCAAGGAAGAGCATCATTTTTGTCCTAACAAGGATAAACACATATACTGGATTTGTCTTTGTTGCCTATAGTGTTTCCAACAGCACCATCATTAATAGACTTATACTTTATCAATTGCTGTGTGGCAGAGGGTATATTGTATAGATAACGAGCTTACATTCAGGCAATTTCATTGGTATTACTATGTGCTCCATCACCCAAAACCAGCTGGTTTTATAAAATGGTAGAGGGGCCCACTGAAGGCTCACTTATAATGTCACCTGGTAGGCAACAGCCTGAGGGATTGAAGTTTTGTCCTTTAAGATGCAGTATATACTCCGAACTAGCAGCCAATATATAGTGTTATCTCCCCATAGGCAGAATGTGTGTCCAGGAATCAAATAGAGGAGGTGGCAGCAGCCCCTGTCACTGTTATAACTGTTAAGCTACTGGGAGAATTTTGCTTTATATCCCAACTCTAGGCTTGGTGAGTTTGGAGGTCTTCATGGTCAAAGGGGAGAATTCTTCCTCCAAGGAACATGGTCATATTTTCAATTAATTGGAAACTAAGGCCACTCTATGGCCATTTTGTGCTCTTCATACCACTGAACCATACAAAGATAAAAGGAAACTGGGTGGTAGCTTCACAATGGAGGCTGGGAGGACTATATTCATCTATAGAGATGGGACCGGTAGCAACTATGTTTTATATTACTATAATCAGTTATTTTCTCGTTTTCTCTGTGCTACTTTACATGAAGAATACTAGTGGTAGTCAATACGTTACATTTCAAGTGGGATATGATCAATCTGACATCATCGATGATAGGGTAGCTGATGGGACTTTGTGCATCACATGAACGGGGACCCCAAACTTTTTTCCCTGAGAAAGGGAGATGACTGTGCCTGACATCTTTCATTTGCCCCTCCAGGTCCATTTTCCATCATCCTACACCCTGTTCTCTTACCTAGGAACAGAACCTATATGGACTATATCAACAGACCTTTAGCCTCGGTAGGTTTTGGCCATTGGAGAGATCCTGCAAGAGATCAGAAAGAGGAAGTAGAGTAGATCAGAATACTTATTCTCCAGGCCCCTCCCTGCAATTGAGTTGACTATGCCCTGACCTAAGATCATTGCTATTCTCAAGATGGATGACTATACATGATTTTTTCCTTCCAAATTATATGAACTGCTTCTTCCCTCATTCCTTCATGCCTATAGTATAGCATGCTATGCTAAGCCATGGCATTATCCACTTGTGCTTCCCAATTATATAATACTTTTATCATTACTCACTTCATAATAGTACTCTCTGATTAAGTTGATACTTGATTGACATCTGTTTCCTTTGAATCACTACAATTACTCTAAAACTTACTTATCCCAAATTAAACTAATTTTCTGTACCTAATTTTTTTATTTTATTTTTTTTTTCTTTAACAGTCCCCAACCGTTACTTGGCTTAGAGTGCTGTGTATCATCTATCTCACAGCAACCTCACTACTGGTCCCAAGCAATGCCCGCACACCTAGCTTCCCAAATAGTTGGGACTACAGGAATTTGCCACCATGCCTGGCTAATTTTTTTTTTCTTATTTTAGTCACCACGAATTTTTTGCCATTGTATTTTTAGTTCATGGATTCTCACTCTGCTCAGCTGGTCTCTGAACTCCTTGACATCAGGGATCCTCCCTCCGGTCTCTCAGAGTGCTAGATTACCAGTGATCACTGCGCCCAGCCTGTTTCTAATTATTCTATCTGAACTACTATAATGGGAAAAACAAAAACAATACAAAACAAACAAAAACTTTAGATAATGTTTATAGCACCATGAAGACAACTGTCTACTTTGTTTATTCCTGAAGCCCAGCACACTAACGCATATGCCTGACTTATACTAAACAATCAATTAGTTATTAAAGCAAAATATGCATAAACATAGATATGCATTAAGCCAGTCATAAGAAATGAAAGAGAAAGCTAACCGTAATAAGATATGTTATTCGCAAATAGGACACTATTAGACTACAATACAACATATTTTATATTAGGCAAACATACATAGCAAGTCTACTTCCTTCTAAAATAACTAAAATTCCAGATTCAACTACATAAAAAAAAATTCCAAATAAGTGTGGTCATTGCTCCTACAATCTATGAGATTTAAGCATTTAAATCTGCAAGCTATAAATATTGAAATCCAAGTTTTAGTACTGTTCCTGTAACTAACTAAATAACAACCTGAACCCAGGTCAGTTAAATTTTTTCGTATTGTTCATTCCAAAGATCTTGGCGTCATCCTTGATTCCTCTCTTCCTCTTATATTCAATCCAGCAGGAGGTCCTTTTGATGCAACTTTCATAATAGATCCAGAATCCAATCACTTTTTACAACCATTACTGCTAAGATGCTTATCCAAACCTCCATCATCTCTCATGTGGACTATGCGACAGCCATAACTAGTCTTCCTGTTTACATCCTTGGCTCCTGCAACCTATTTTAAATACAGTGACCCAGAGTAATCATTTTAAACCATAAAATCTTTTCATTTCTCTCCTCAAAACTCTTCAGTGGCTCCCCATGTCACTCACAGTAAAAGCCAACCAAAGTCTCTACGGTAATTAACAAGTATCTGTATGATCTGAGCCTTACTGCCTTATCTTTCGTATGTCCTTTCGTACTGCTCTGTCCTTAGCTTATTCTGTCCTAGACAAACTATCCTACTTGCTGATTCCTAAATATTCTAGGCAAATCCCTGCATAGGGGCTTGTGCACTGGCCGTTTCCTAGGTCTGGAACACTCTTCCACCAGACACCTGCATGACTAATTCCCTTTCAGGTCTTTTCACAAATGTCAGCTTCTCAATAGTTCCCAACCTGGAACATGCCTTTAAAACTGCCCCTCCACCTCCAATTCCTATTTTTCTTACACTTTTCTATGTTTTCTTTTTGTAATAGCATTTATCATCCAATATTTGTTATGTTTATTGTGTATTACCCATCTCCTGCTGCTAGAAAATAAGCTTCTCAAATGTATGAACTTCAGTCTGTTTTTTTTTTTTTTTACTCTTATATTCCAAGTTTCATGACAGTACCTGGCAATAGTAGATACTCAAGAAGTTGCTAGGATGAATTCTGTTTCTTCACTTGAACAAAGTTGGACAAATTTGCCTCTCTAACCTATAAAGGTACTTATTTGCTGTAATCATCTGTTATTTTACTAAATATAAACAAGATTTTATTTGTTTAAGAGAATTAGGTATAATCAATCAGATTCAACTCGAAGACAGAAACTCTGATTGATATTTCTAAAGTTTTCCAAAATAACTTTTATTCTTAGTTTTATATACAAATCATTACATTATACAGTTTTATTTTAAAATGCCATGTTAATTTTTACATTATGAGTATACGTGTGTAAAACAAATACACTAAATTTCATAAATTTATTTTCCAGTTGACAAAATTCAATAAAAAACAATCACAATTCAAAGGTAAAGCTAAAGACAAAAAGCCACAGAGAAATTTGTATTTCAGAGTTTGATACTGTGTAAGTTGTTCAAAGTGAGCACCCTCTTTTCAAATTAATATAGAGTTCTTTGTTTTACTTTATTTAAATAAACACCAGTCATTTGGAGGAAAAAACCCTATAGACTCACAAGTGTTGAACCAATATTTAAACACTGTATTAAATTAAGTCTTGCAGGTTACCAGCTTTAAATCACAGACTTTATCACCCACCATCTAGCACATATGAGTCTTACTAAGCCATCTATGCTACCTGCTACTTCCTGGTCATCAGGTTCAAAAGCATGATGGCTTTAGTGCACTGGTCCAGGGTGATGTTCTCTAGATATTCGGATGATTAGGGTCCCTATGAACCATATTATGACAAAGATCAAGAACACTGTCATCACTCTGCACTAGAACTGTGAAGGTGTTTGGCTCTCCCTGCTAGTTGAAGGCAATCTGCCTGCAATCTACTAATGGTTGTAGAGAAAAAAAAGAGGTGCCAGATAAATTGCTGCATACCAGGTTCAAAAGACTACAGTAGGCACCCTTGCTGTGGTTTCAGGTACCCACAGTCAACCATGGTACAAAATATTGAATGGAAAATTCCAGAAATAAACAATTCATAAATTTTAAATTGTGCACCATTCTGAGTAGCATGATGAAATCTCACACTGTCCCAGCTCTGTCCCATCCATGATGTGAATCATCCCTTTGTCCAGTGTATCTATGCTGTCTAAGCTACCCGCCTATCAGGCACTTAGTATCCATCTCAGTTATCAGATTAAATAAACATACTATGTCTAGCGTTCAGTACTATCCATGGTTTCAGGCATCCACTGGGGAGTCTTGGAACATATCCTCATCGGATAAGGGGTGACTACATTTTGGAAAGTAAAGCAATTAGAGTCACCCTCCAACTAGGTTTACTTTAGTCCATAGTTGTTCTCCAAGATCCATCCATCCAATCATCTGATCAGAAAGGAATGTTACAGGAATCTCCACTGCTGCATCTTTGAAGTCTTTGAAAGTGGCCCTACTCTCTGAAATGTTCCCAAGGATGTAGTACTGCTTAGGGTTTGTCTTTTTTAGTGAAGGACAGTTTCAGGGGCTTCCACTTGGTTTTCCTAAATAGTCCTCACTTCAAAGGAGTCATGTAAAAATTCTGCCGGTTCCCATACCTGCTGCAACCATGCGTTCAGGAAGTGGGAAAGTAATCACAGGATTAGTCTGCCAAGGAACTTGACCCACAGTGATGCAGATTCATCCAAAAGTCAATTTACCAAGTCACTTCCATAAGCCTTAACTCTGACTAATATGTCACAATGGCATTTAGGTCCCCTCAGGGATTAATTGAGAATCCATTTTTATTAATTCTCAAAAGTCTGGGCTTCTTCCCGGTAAGCAGCATGTCCCTTTAGGAAAGTCTTGGAAGATTTCAAGGTCTATATTTGTGGTAGTATTTCATGTCCTTTCTCAAGGGAAATCAGCCCTCCTTTAATCAAGGGGCTCCAAGGTGTTCCTATATCAGTAACACAAGTCAAGTTTCTGCTCAACATACCCCAATTATAGAGATCAAGTAAAAATTTAGTAAATTGCCAATTTATTGTATTCCTAAGGACATTATGATCAATTAGCCCACCACTACTGAAAACTGCATTTCAAAACACTGACTGCCACTCCACACTTGAAGCCTATTATGAATATTACAACTACCTTATCCATGAAGCCTAAGCACTGCCCAAAAAGCCCTGTGTTACTCCAGAATCCCATGATCCCCAGTGAAATCAATGCATCTAGGGGCAGCATATCCCCACGACATTTCCCAGCCTAGAGCTACCACAGAGGTCTGCTCCCCTCCCCAGCACATTTCTTGATTCTTAATCAAGTGTGTCCTCTAGAATCTCACAATGGCTGGAGTGAAAAGGGAGAGAAGAGAATTGCACATAATAAAACTGTTCCACCACTCTCACCTTCCTTTGCCTTCCTTCTTTCTCCACAGCTAGAGATGTTCAGGGCTCAAAGACATATTAAATGCTGACCATTGTTGAACCCAAGTTTTAGTCAAATAGCCAAGCAAACTGTTGGAGCCATTTCCAGATACTCAAATTTAAACATTAAATCCAGACTTCTGTTAAGAATATTACTATGGATAAATTTGGCTCAAACTGAATTAAGTACTGTCATATCAATATGTTGCATCCCCCTTAGTCTACTTTTCTTAGAATCCAACCCCATACATTATACCCAGTTTGCTGCTGACACAAATTAGCTTGCTGCCTGATATGCCAATCATCCCTGTGAAAAGCTGAGACCTGACTCAGTCATGAGCCTGAAGAAAAAGGCATACAGTTAGATCATAAAAAGAATAGTATCCCTTTGCCTATAGAACTTCCTAAATGGGCTCCAGACTCTGGTTTATTCCCTATCTGGCAATCTCTTAAATCGGCATTTTTTTTCCATTTATACGATCACCACCCCAACCTAAGCTACCATAATCACCCACCTGGAGTACTGTAATTGCCTCTTAACCCTTTGAAAATGTAATTGCTACATATCATTCAGCCAAGGAAACTAATTAAAAAATAAAGCTATTAAAAGGTCATAAATAGACTTACTTTTAAGAAAAATAATTCATATAGATATATGGAGCATGGAAGGAAGCAGGTGGGGTACTAGAAACAGGAAGCCCAGTACCAAGTTGGATCAGACATAGTAGTGGCTTTGGACTAAGGTGTTAGCAGTGAAGATGTAAAACAATGGCAAGATTCAGAAAGACATGAATAATGGATTGGCTGGGTGAGTGAGGAGGAGAAAGAGAGATAATAATGACAGATTTCTACTGAGTAGATACAGTATCATTTAATAAGAAGAGAGAGATGATCCTCTCCAAGTGTAAATCTAAAGAGAGAGGAATTTTGAAGTAAATGAACATATATATGAAATTTAAAGCAATACTACTCAGATGTGTGATACATGGACCAGTGCTGAGCCACCACTGGTCCATGATGAAGTAAGTACTAAAATCAAGAGTAAGAATTTAGAAACATCTACAGCAGTTGTGAAGAGTATTTTTATATCTGTTGACTCTAATTTAAGAACTGGTACTTTTGTTTTATATGTCTTCTTTTTTTTTAATTTAATTTTTCTAGTAACTGCTTTTTCTTGAATTTTATAGAAGTATCAGTCTCTGGTAGATAAAAAAAAAAATTAGAAAAAAGAAAGACTAACCCTTCACCATAGGTTGTAAAGCACTGATTTAAAGCTATGATAATGAATGTAATCACTTGGGGAAGAGAAATCTAGAGAAAAATTCTAATTTTTAGCAATTGGTATGATTATGTGTTTTGTTCTTGTCATCATCAGCTTAGGGCATCACAAAAATTGCATACCCTGGAATATAATTCTGTGAATCACTTTATTGTCCATAGCTCCTTATCACCATTAATAATATTTACAAAGCACATATTTCTTGCCAGTCAGTCTCTACATGGACTATCCCATTTAATCCTCACAAAATCTTGATAAAGCTGTTATTATTATCCTTATGTTGTAGATTCCAAAATTAGGGTTAACAAAGTTACATAACTTATCCATGTCACATAGTGTCTTAGTCCATTTGACCTCTTACAACAAAATACCTTAGACTGAGTAATTTATAAACAAGATAAATTTATTGCTCATAGTTCTGAAGGCTGGGGAATCCAAGGTCAGATTTGGTATCTGGTCAGGGCTCTCTGTTTCATAGTTGGTGGCCTTGTTGCTGCTTCTTCACGTGGTGGAAGGGGCATATGAGCTCCCTTAGTCCTTTTCTATAAAGGTACTAACCATTCATGAGAGCAGAGCCCTCATGACCTAATTACCCCTCAAAGGCCTCCTCTCTTAATACTATCACCTTTGGGGTTAAGATTTCAACATATGAACTTGGGGAAGATACAAACATTCAGACCATAGCACATAGTTAATAAGGTAGGGAGCTGGGATTCAAACCCAGGTCAACTGACACAAGCCTCAGCTTTTAACAACTGTAACATACACTGTCAGCCTACCCATCAGCGATTTTGTATAATTCAAGCAAAATATTTTGTGTGAAGCTCATGAAAACATCTCGGTGTATGACTTCCAGACCCAGGAATTTGTTTTGGATATAAAACATCTTAGTTATCAAAATTTTATATGCTAGCATTTATCACTGGATTGTTCTTATTACCTCCAACTAGCCAGTAAATTACTCAAGAACAAAACACAGGGGTATACCTTCTGGAACATAACATATTGCCTGGCAAATATTGACTGAGTTGATGCCTATCTCAGGAGAGCTCAAATCTAAGAATCTATCTTTTCTTAACAGAAAAATAAAATAGTTTACCCTGTCCATTAACTTAGGCAACACAATAACGTGGTCACACTGATTCTCAAGCTGACTTGATTTTATTGAGAGTTTTCATTACTGACTTAAGTTTTTTCACGAGGCTTCCAAAACTGGTTAACCCAATTTCACCTTGGCTTATCATCCTTTGAGAACTGACATATATTCCATTGTTTTAGAAAATATTTCTGCTAACTTTCTTATTATTATTTTTAACCATAAACACATAACCAAACACATAAATTAGGCATGGCTTTTTCTACAAACCCTTTCTATAAGCCCATAATAAACAATTAAAAATAAAAGTTTACCAACACATATTACACTGCTTTTATTTAATCTATACTTTTCCATTTTTATCTCACACCTGAATTTTAAAATATGAGTTCCAGCTGTGCATGGGAGGATTTTTTTTTTAACTAGTGTCTATCCATACGTAATGCTGACCCTTATGAAAACCCAAAACAAACAAAAAACCAAAAACAAATAATCATGAACTACATGGTCATATGTTGGAGACCACCTAACTTCTAATTACTCTTTTTCTCGTAAATATACTGGAGAGAAGAGAACTATAATTGAGGGAAATTGCTGCAGCAACTAGCCAAAGGCCACTCCATAAGGTGTAGAATTAAAAATGGCAAGTATGAGATAGCTAAAGCCATTATGAGACTTTGCTTTCTCTCTCTATCTATACAAATAGCTAAGAATAGTGCTTCTGCATCACCTGTATCCATGGCTGCATTAGGAAATTACAAGAAGGTTCTACCATATTGCCAAAGAGTATCACAAAACACACACACACACAATTTGTTTAAAATCTAAAATCTAATTTTGTCTAAAAGAATCCATCACAAACACTATGCGCTAAAGAGTCTTAGGGAATCAACCATCAAACCTGTCAGTAACTGAACTGACATCCAGGCCACTAATTATTCAGCCCAAAAATCTATCAATCAATCTCTCTCTCTCTCTCTCTCTCTCTCTCTCTCTCCTCACACACACACACACACTCTTAATTCAAAATGAAAATAAAATAAAACCACAATGTAATTAACAAATAGCAATTAGATAACAATTGCATCTGTATAAAAACATCTCTTTGATGCCATAAAATATTAAGTGTCTAAAACTTTAATATCATTGCATTTTCAGCCAGAAATTTCCATCAATGCAAAAATGGTTGTTAATAATGTACAATAATCAGTAGCATTACAAGCTTGAGAAATATTTAGTTCAACAAAATGTTTGATTTTTTTTTTTAAGTCAAAGAATAAGTATTTAGACCTGGAGAGAGCCAAAATGTGATAAAGCCTCAGTTGTATTTAAAAGCATAAATTCTGTTTTAAGCATTTCCACTCCACTTGAGAGAGAGCAACCACAAAATTCCCAAATGTCAACACAGATGGAAGTTAAGAGGAGCAGCAATGAAATTTAAAGGCAAACTATAACCCAGAAAAGAAATACTCTTTCTTTCTTCTTAACACAATGATAAGTGTCCCCAAACAGAGGAAAATCCCTATTTTCCCTCATGTTTGTAAACATAAATCGGTACAATGAGAAAACATTTATTCCAACTAAGACAAGGCATGATATAAAAGCCACTTATTTATCATACATGTTATGTGTGTGTGGTATGTGTGTACAACACAAAAACACACATACACACACATATAACGTGTATGATATATACAACTGTATAATACGCATTTATAATATAGGCAGAGTTCTAATTTTAGTTTAGCCCGAGGTCCCTCCATACATATTCCCTATAATCTTTTGAAAACCTTGATATTATAATAGATGTTTCAAAATATACCTCAGTGTAAGCCAGAAGTGCCTAATGATAAGAGAAGAAAGACTTTCTTTGTTCCACAGACCCACTGCATCCTAAATACAGACTTTCCCCATTAGAAACCTAAATCCCTCTAGAGTATGTCATTATTACCAAATTCAGATCCAGCTTTAAGAACCTCAACTTAGAGTACTGTCTCATCTCAAACCAAAATCACACCTAATTCATGATCATCTGGGATGACAATCCAGGTAACTTGTTTCATTAACTTTTAACATACCACCTTAAAAAGGAAATTTGCTACCTATTAAATAAACTTGAATGCTTTTTTAAAAAAAGAAATCACTAAACCAGTCTCTTATTCTAGCATGAATACTGTTGTTCAGGAAAATTCTGTAGATGACTTTAAAAGCTCAGGTGGAAAATTAAAATTCCATTTATTAAGAAAACAAAGTACGGCTTATGATGTTAAAATATTAAGCAGATTTGAAATAAAAATAAAAATTAGTCATGTATTCACCTAGTAATAAAAATGAAACAAACAATATTTTTGTGAACCACAGTAATATCAACAAATAGAAGGCAAAGGCATCCCAACATTTGATATGTCATAAACACAAAAGGAAAACATTCCTAGGGAATCCACATAGAATTTTAACAGTGAAGGTGAATGAAGCCAGCAAGGATAGAAATTACTACTGGCCTGGCTGGAAAAGCATGTTGGGCCTGAGGCGAAAGAAATTTTTTAAATAGGAGAATGTTCTGAAATAGAAAGCATGTTAAACAGAATTGCCCGAGGACTGTTAGAAAATGAAAAATTACACTAACTGCATTGGGAACAGCAACCTGATAAAAGCACAATGCACAAATTACAATCTTCTTCATGAGTAGTATTAGACACGAGAAAGGTTAAGCTGAGTGTGAGAGAGGTTTTGCCCACCACAGGCCACTACATGATAAAAGAATTACTCTCAACCGTTTCTAGGGACCTTCCTACAACTATAGTAATAAATATTTCTAGATTTCTAATATTACAGAACAAGCTGGACCAGACCCCTAGTTAATATATATTTGGAAAACCCTCCTTGAGTACAAACCTCTATTCTAAGTACTATAGAAAACATGAAAAGGCAGTAATATATTCCCTAACTATATTCTTCTCTTCTTAAATTCAAAACACACATCCAGCATCTCAGAGATGCTCAGTGAGTCAGCATGTACAGAGCAGCTACAGTGTGGAAAATACAATACTAAAGAGAGCAAGAAAACAGTATTCCATTGGAAGAACCTGATTGATCACTCATGAGGGCAAATACTTTTATAAATGGCAATGTTTTCACTAACTATTAAGTATTCAAAGTGAGTAGGTACAAAATAAATAAAAAGTATAAATATTGAAGGAAATACCATCTAGAGGAAGCAAGAAAAGCAAGTTATGAAGAAAAGGACATAAAAAGTCACAAGGCACACGAGTGTCTGTGCACACACACATCCACAAAATTATCACTTCTCTGTGACAGAGAAGCAATCTTTCCAACCCTCCTCTCTTGTAAGCAGAGACCAAGTCAGGAATAATGCAAGTCATAATGAGTCACCACACATAAGCAATATTCTTGGGACAACAAAGTTAGGAACAGCTGTTATTTGGGCTGGGTCCAAGTGAAGTTGGCACATCCAGAAAGGTCTAGGGCTATTAGAGCGGAGAGCAGCCACCTGATCTCAGTCACTTTGTCAGGAAGGACCAGATTTACTTTAACTGGCCCACGTTTTTATTTTGTGGTGTTCATGTTTTTGCTTTATGTGACAGATATAATGCACTTAACATAAGAAAATATGACATAAATAAGAATCACCTAAATGAAAAGGTCAATGTAGACTAGCCATGCCAAATAACCGGGGGAAAACATGGCCATCTACTCAGCCCCACTTAATTAAATATGTAGCATATCTCCATGTTTACATTTAAGATACTATCCATTTATTTCGCATCCGGTATAAAAAATGTCACTGGTCAATAACTGCTGAGTCCGTATCTTAGGCAAAGTCAGAAACTCTATGGGTCTAATTACCTCTTTTATGAACACAGAGCTGACAGAACCTTTCTCCCTCCTAATGTTCCCCTTCAGTCTCTTTGTGGAGTCATACCAACTCTTAATCTAACTCCTCTTTCAAATATATAATCTAAACCTGCACTGTCTAATATGGTAACCACCAGCCACACATTGTTATTGAGCACTTGAAATATGGCTAGTCCCAACTGAGATGTACTATAAATGTAAAATACACATCAGATTTCAAAAACCTAATAAAACAAAAAATTATACCTCATTGGTAATTTTTTTAAATTACATGTTGAAATGCTATCTTGAATACATTGGGTTAAATAATATAGATTATAAAAAGTAATTTCATCTGTTTCTTTTTACCTTTTTTAATGTGGCTAATAGAAAATTTTAAATTATATATGTGATTCCATTGTATTTCTATTGAATAGTGCTGATCTAGATGAGACACTTAAGGTGGGATCAGGAAGAGGCATTCAGCACTCATTACCCATTTGCTTTACCCTTACCACCAGGTAACACTTTACCCTTCCAACCAGGTAACGCTCATAGTAATGTTCCCACCACCCCCCCACTCAGGAATGGGGCCCCTTAGCTTACTTAGGAGTTGCCTTGTTGCCTCTAAAAATAGCCTACAAGCCCTTCCAAAATGGGCCTATTGGTTATAAAAAAACATGTTGATATGTTTTCCTATATGATTTACAAACTGTTTTAGAGGCTCCAGTTCTCACACAATGTGGCAATTCTTACACAAGCACATTTTGCAACTGAATCACTTTTGCAAGTAAACTTTCACTTTAAGTAGGAAAAGCTGTATACAAGTTCGCATATCTTCATTAAATATTTTAAGAACATGAATGTCTTAGCTATTATATTCTTTATTTCCAAAAAAGTCTCATAGACTTTGTCTACATTCTTAAAGAATCATTCCTTCTGTTATAGAGAAGTAATTTTAAGAATTTAAGGCAATTTAAATAAACTACTTCTCCCCTACCTTAACAGAACAACGTGTGCTTTCATATGTATTACACTGAATTTTGTGCATAAATGTCTACTATAACTGTGTTTACTTGTCTAATTGAGCTCCTGTCAGGTAGGAAGCGTATCTTACTCATATTAGCTCTATCACATAGAAAAATGCCTGTTACAAAGGGGACGCTGAAAACAGATTTGTTAAATAAACAAATTAATGAAACAACCTGTGTCTCAGAAGCCCATGTGTAACCTGGGACCCCATTTTTGGGGAATAGTTTTCTCCATGTGGTGACCTTCTACATTTTATCCTAAAGATCCAGATGCAACAGTAAAACTCATGGTGCAGATGTAAGAAATAGCAAGTTTGATAATACTAACGATAAAAACCCTTTTATCTACAATAAGAGTTAGAAAAATCATTATGACCATCAAAAAATTAACTTGGTTAACTACATTAGTATACATGGATTACTTATTTTCAAAAATTTGGAATATATATTATTAGCTTAAATATTTACAGAATAAAATTTGGCCCTTCCCTAATGGTTCTGAACTGACTGAGGTATAGGACCATGCAGGGCCTTGCTACTCAAAGTATCCTCTGTGAAACAGCACCATCAGCATGACCTGGAAGCTTATTAGAAAGGCAGAATCTGATCCCAATGCACATAAAATGATGTATACATAAATTGTAACAATGATCATTGTGATGATGATGATGATAATTTATGGTAGAAGTCATTTTTGGATGTTCAGTGCATCAAATTTATCATAGGGAGTAATAACTGTAGAATGAACATATCCTCAAAAGCTCCACTTTACCTTTCTGTTTAAAGGTGGACATATTTTTAGCTATATTATTCATAAATTTCCTAAATTTTGCCAAATAAATATACTAACAACTTTCATCTCTCAACATCTAACCAATTTCTGTTTGGAAATTGACATGCTCTGATTTCTAATATATTTATAGCACAATGAACCCTGATAAACATCAAAGTAAATATTAAAATTGAAATAAACCAAAGACTAATTTCAGTTAGATAAAAGAAACTAATTTTGGGAAATACTGACATTACATTAGCTATGTATGAGATTTAACAAATTTGTTCTTACAAATAAAAGTACAACACAAAATTTTAGAAGATTTACTTGTCATTTAAGTCAAGTAAACAGGCCAATTTAATGAAATTTGTTTTTAAAAGCAATAATTTTTATAATGTAGAACTGAAGACTTTATGATACTATCAAATGAAACGGTTCTAAGTCTAAGACATGAAATTTTTTAAAAACTTAAAAAGTCAAATTAAAATTATAAGTTCAGCTAGGCGTGCTGGCACACGCCTGTAGTCCCAGGTACTTGGGAGGCTGAGGTGGGAGATTTGCTTGAGTCCAGGAGTTTGAGGCTGCAGTAAGCTATGATCACACCACTGCACTCCAGCCTGGGTGACAGAGTGAGACCCTGTCTCTAAAAAAAAATTAAAATTAAAATTGAATTATATTTTCAAGTCTCTACAGGTTCATATCAAAATATGTTTGAAATATAAATCAATAAACTAATGTAATGACATAATAGAAAAAATATGAAAATTGAGAACTGTAAAGAAAAAACTTAACACAAGGTACCTACTTGAGAATAAATTATTATATATTTCATAAATTTTCCCCTGCTTCCTAAAGTTTTAGGGTTGCCTTATGATAATAACCAAAAGTTAAATAAGATTTTGTAAATAAAAAAACTGACAGGTTATTTTGTTTCCAAGCTTTCATTAACCTATAATATATATAAAAATTGTCATTGTTTATATATTTCATTGAGAACTGACTTAAAACTAGTGTATTTTTGGTCAGGTGGCTTCCCAATACAAGTTTTTCAGCTTATGACCTTTAAATGAATCAAACATACTTAGGCAATAAAATAAACCCCAAGTTAAACCTTAAACCTTATGTAAAAATTAACACAAAATGGAGCACAGATTTAAATATAATATATAAAACAATAAAACTTTTAGAAAAGAACATTAGAGGAAATGTTCATATTCTAGAGGTAGGCAAAGAGCTCTCAGATACGACAACAAAAGCATGATCCATAAAAGAAAAAAAATCAATAAATTGAACGTCACCAAAATTTAAAAATGTTGCTTTGTAAAAGACCCAGTTTAGAAAATGAAAGGACAAGCCACAGTCTAGGAGAAAATATCTGCAAACTACATATATGACAAAAGATTTATATGTAGACTATATAATGAACTCTCAAAACTATAAGGTAAAAAAAGCAGAATCAATCCAGTTAGAAAATGGTTGAAAGACATGAACAAACATTTCACCAAAGAGGACATACAAATGACAAATAACACCTTAAAAGATTTTCAACATAATTAGCTATTGGGAAAATGCAAATGGAAACCACAACAACATATCCCTACAGACATATTAGAGCAGCCAACATAAAAAATAGTGACAATATCAAGTGCTAACAAAGACGCAAATAAAGTGAATACCTCATACATTGCTAGTAGAATGCAAAATAGTATAAACACTGTGGAAAATAGTTTGGCAATTTCTTATAACACCAAACAAATGCTTGCCATATGACCCAGCCATCACATTCCTGGGCATTTATTCCAGAGAAATAAAACCTATACATAAATATTCATATCATAGCTTCATTGTAATATGTGTAATAGCCAAAAACTGGAAACAATCCACATGTCTTTCAACAATCCAAATGTGAATAGATAAACAAACTGGATGGATGGCACATCCATACAATGGAATACTACTCAATGACAATGACAAAAGGTAACAAACTATTGATATATGCAACATGAGTAGATCTCAATGGCATTATGCTGAGTGAAAAAACAGCCAATCTCAAAAGCTTATATATTATTTAATTTATGTAACACTCTGAAAATGAAAAAAACTATAGAGATGGAAACCATATCAGTGTTTGCCAAAGGTTAGTGTTGGGTGAGGGGAGAATCGTAGTATGAACATAAAGGGGTAGCACAAAAGGAGTTCCTTTGTGGTAATGGAACAGTTCTGTATCCTCATTATGGTGACAGTTACAATAACACATGTTATAAAATTGTAAAGAAGTATAGACACACACACACACACACACACACACACACACGCAAATAAGCTCATGTAAAAACCCAAGAAATCTGAATAAGGTCTGTAGATTGTACCAGTGTCAACTTCCTGGTTTTGATACCACACTACAGTTATGTAAGATATTACCACTGGGGCTAGCTTGGTGAAGGGTACAGGAGGCTTCTTTGTATTCTTTTTACAACTTCCTGTGAGTTTCTAATTATTTCAGAATAAAAACTTTTAAAAAAATCCAATCTAACACAATTTGTAATTCTCTAAACAATCTCCACTACATTTTCAAATACCGTCTGACTTTAAAGGTACTTTGAACCTGCTGCAACCAACTCTTAGTTTTGATACCCCTCTTATTTCAATGTACTTCCTGCTTATGTGTTGTATTTGTGAGTAGAGGTTTGCCTAATACTACATGGATAGCACACAGCTTTCAATAAACGACACCTTGGGGAAGTGAAGCAAAAAGAGACCTGTTATTTCACTAAACTATCACTAGTAAGTACAAGTTAAACAACCAAACAGCACTGCCAACCAAAATGGTCAAGAGGGTGTAAGATCCCCAGGTGCAAACAAAAAATGAACAAACAAGCAAACAAAAGTGTCAGAAATTTTTAATGCAGAAAGAGCTGAGAGAAAAAAAGAAAAAAAGCACAGAAATGACAACCATGAAGAAGGATAGTTACTATGAGCAAATGTGAACCTGAAAGAGCAAATCCTTCAAGATGGATACCGAGTGACTAAATGGGCTTAAATTTAAAATAGAGCCAAGCAGCCATTTGCTTACTGAGGGTCACACACATACTCTGAGTTCCCCAAAAACCCACACCTTTTTATCTTTGGATTTTCAGAGCTCACCTGTATCAAACAATCAGTGCTCAGTTGTATCGACCAATAAGAACTAAGCAAGTTTCAATCATTCATTTGCATAAATGGACCTGATTGGGAACCTGGGTGGGAACTTTCCCTATAAAACTTGAGCCTTCTCTTTGTTCTCTGGAACATTTTACACTGAGGGCTGCTTCTCCCCAGTCTGCAAACTGTTCACTTGAATAAAGTCTCTTTCCTCCAAATTCCTTTTCTGAGAACTTTTGTTCATATTACACAGCTTAATTTTAAAAAAAAAAAGCATAGAAAAGTATAATGTTAAAGACTCGTAAGCTTGTATGTAGTTAGGTAACAAAAAATAATTCCTATTTTAAAGACAGCATAAATTAGTTGACATTTTTAATTCAGTTATCCTTTTCTTTCTAATCTCACAAATATTCTATTCTCCATATAACTTAAAGATTAAACTGACCATTTTTTCATGAGCCCAAGATAACATGGAAAAATTATTAGTAATTAACAAACTGATTTCATCTCAAAACATTCTTATATTTTTTAAGAGTAAACTATTTATGAAATTAAAAAGAGAAGGTAGTGGAGCTCCTTCACAGGAACCAAGTGACTGAAGAGACTGAATCAGCTTATTTTGGGACAGAGCCGCTAAAAAGTCTCTGTATTTCCCTAAGAAAAGGATCCAGAAAAACAAAGATCAGGTCTAGCAAACTGAAAGCCATGACCTAGGGATTGGTGATACTGAAGGATGTGACTGCAGACTTCGCTCAGAAAGAGTGGGAATGCCCAGATTCTGCTAAGAAGGTTCTGTACCTACATGTGATGCTAGAGGACTACAACATGGTCTCACTGGGGCTTTTCATCTTTTGCCAGATGTAGTTTCCTCTTTGGAGAAAGGGAAAGAGCCCCAGGAAGCTGTGAGGGATGAGACAAAGAGACATTTCTCAGGAAGATGTGTGTGTGACTGAAAGCCTTGATGATTCAGGCTCACTTTCAGGTAAGGATAATCATGGGACCGTTCTGATTAATGAAAAGAACTAGATGGAGTTTACAAGAAAGCTAACATATGCTTGGCTAAAATAGACATAGCAAGCCAGCACGTGTGCCCAGTCATCTTTTCAGCATAAGAATAATGACCATATGGTAAGGATGATAGAGCAGAAAAATAAAGAAGGATGAATCCACGCTAAGGCCCAAACCACCCACCTTCACTTTCTTCGTAAGTGAGAGATACAAACCTCTATTTCTATAGTTCACTGTTTATAGGATTCTCTGTTAATTAGGACCATGTTGGATATTCTGTTACATGCACCTAAATACATAACTAATTTTATTATGTTTCTCTGACAGCCTGCATATCTGTGTTGTGTAGTTACTCATAATTAAATATAACCTATGGTTAGGTGGTTATTATTCATAAAAATGAAAACAAATTAGATTAATGATATTGAATAACATATGATATCACTGGTAAAACAAATAGTTAAATCTTACTTGCTGAATATTTGGAGAACTTCAAGTTTACCTATGCAAGAAGTGTATTTTTAAACTTGGTTTCTGATTATCATATTTTGGATTGTAGAACTAGTGTACATACCAGGAGATTGTGTCTCATTGTAATTTATCATTCAATGGTTCTGCTAAAATACATATGCATATTCCATTCCTTTGTTTTATGCATCTTATGGCAAAAGCAAATCTATTGAAAATGACTGCAATCATCAAATACCAAAGAAAGAGAGAGGAAAAAAAGAGAAGACAGGACAAATGATTTAAAATTTTTTCTTATTAATATATCATATGTATATAATCATATGTTCAGACAACAATAGAATAATTCTTTCATTTTCAAACTTTTGAGCTATTATGTATTTTTTCTTCTTCCATATTAGTCTTATTTTCAAAGTTATTCTTGCTATTACTAAACTCAGTATGACCATTCCTTTAACCATCCAGAGTTCAGGAAGAAGAAAATCCCTGAAGCTGTTTGATGCCCAAGAATATGAACACTTAGCAGTCAGATGAAAGAAGAGAAAAGACAGAAAAGGAAGATCAAGAGAAGAGTTATTTTGAATTTCTGCAGGCTAGTATTTCTCTCTCTCAATAAAAGGAGCTTTGTGCTCATCATATCCCAGGACTTATCTTGCCTTTAGCTTATAGTAAACTGGCAATTGCCTTACGGTTTCCTCTCTAAATTAAGGATCAAAGTTTAAACATATTCTGTCCCTTCTCTACTAGATTATGATTAAAATTACTACCTGTTTTACCTCATTCACACAATCACTTCTACTAGGAAAAAAGAAGGAACCCCTCACCCAAAGTAAAGACAGTTAACCAGTAAAACAAGGAGTTGTGGGGAATTTCTGGTCATGGTAATTATCTGATAGTTGATTTCAGAATATAGCATTAAAGAAGCTAACAATAATAAAATCTTCCGAAAATAATATTCTAGTAAATATTTAAGTTGGAAAGTTAGCTGGCTAATATTATCATCAAATTATAATTTATTTACTGAGCATCTTTACATATATTTCTAGGCCTCAGGACACACCACAAACTGGATTCTATCCATCTTTTACAGAGAAAGAAACTCGTTCACAGAGGTTGATTAATTTGCCCTAGGACTCAAAGCCACTCATAGTTATGAATGCTAAAATTCAAGCCTTGTCTTACTCTTATACTTTGGAACACAGTTACTCAGCAATATTTTTATGTATTTTTTCCCATTTTACATGTAAAAAACTAAATTTAGAATCTAAATTATTCTAATTGGTTAAACATCAAAAATCAATCAAGTTTGACAAGCTAGTCACCATGACTTTAAACAATGTCAAACAAACTGCAATGGAATTATATCATAAATCAATGAAAATAAGTTGTATAATAACATATGTTTAATGTGGAGTTTTACCTTTTGCCAAGGTACCAGGTTCCTATTGTCCTAAACACAAAACAGAATGGGGCTTCTTTTGGATATTAAACACAAAAGAGCCCTGGATTCAAAACAGTGATGAACGCATACTGATGAACAGACATAAATACAAGAAGAGAATCTACTCTCTAGTAAAAAATAAGCTTACTTTAGAATGAAAGGTTCCTGGTAGCAGCAATTCTCTCCAAAGAACATACTTTCATGTTTTCCTTTAATACCTATAAAGGTATAATCAAAATTTAATACATGTTTTCAAATTACAGCAGCATGATATACTTATCAGTCTAAAACTATAGCTCATTTCACAGGGAAAGTATTATATCATCTCACTGGCTAACCAGGGCCCAGTTTGGTGAGAGCTGAAAGGAATCCTGTAAGAAGTTACCACATAAAGAGTCATTTCTCAGGAGGTGATGCAGCAAGCGCCAGAGCCAAAACTAAACTACGATGCTCCATCAAGTCCTTTTAAGGCACTTTGAAAAATAAGAAGAGGTCAGAGCCTCTTGACCATCACTGTAGAGAATTCATGAGTGACTCTGGAGTTAGTACAGATCTCAGCTACAAAGGGCAAATGAATCTACTAGTACAGAAGAGCAGGTCATGTACATCTCATAATCTTCAGATTCCTCCCTGCCTTCTAAAATCACTGACATCTGACTTTCTTCAGAGCCCCCAACTTGGTCAGGTACTGAGAAAAAAGTGCACAATTCAGCTATGATGTAAAACTTCTGTGCTGTGAGAATCAATTTTTGGTATGGTTGCTGACACACTAAATCCCAATTACTTTCCAATTCTGATTAGATACCAATGTAAAAATTATGTAAAAAGTAGAGTTTTTTACTCTATAAGACCTAACACACTTGGGCTCATAAAGCCCCTTCTCTCACTTTTGGGTACACAACTTGGTATCAGATTCTCCCAAACTGACTATTCTTTCAGAGATTAAACCTTTAGTCTCAGTAGAGTATGGAAATATCTCATTAAGAACTATTTTCTTGATTTATTCTGGTTATCTTCAGCTCTTTAATTGAGCATATATACTCCTTCCCCAGATTATCACATAAAACGCCCTTCCTAGTAACTACTCCTGTTCTCTGTCCACCCTTCCCAGCATTCCAGACATTTTTAGCTTAAGGTAAGTTAACCTTATATTCATCAGTATGGCAAAAAGGAAAAACAGTGTCAGAAGATATTCAATCAGTCATTTGTTCATTTGAATATTATACTAAACATTTACTACGAACCGAGTCCAGTTCTATAGACTGAGACTACAACAGGAATAAACAATATAGACATAGTGTACACCCACAGGAATAATCTAGTGGGGGATACAAAGAGTAGAAAGACAACTATATTAAAATGGATGACCACCCTCAGGATAGGGGTGGTTCAAGAGGAGGAGCCCCTCACCCCACCCAGAGGAATGTTCAAGGATGAGAAGTCAGGGAAGGCAACAATATGTCTCTTAGCTGTGTCCTGAAATATGTATAGGAGTTTATCATAAGGTAGAAGCAAAGAATGCACCAAGCAAAAATGACAGCATCTACAAAAGCACAGATGGCACCCAGGGCTAGACCAAAAGATGTGGTATCCCTGACAGGATGGCACACCTCCAAGGTGATATTCTTTAAACATTTGTTAAAGATCTCTTTTATGAGACACAGAAATAATTTCATATTAATAAAAATTAAATACAGGAAAAGGTTCACGTATTAATTCACTCCTACTAAGCTAAAATAGAGTCACTCTTCTGATGATGAGAAAATTTTTCTAATTTTTTATCTGTCTTGCCTTTTATTTGGTGATTTTTCCAGACCCCCTAACTTCCTGTGTATATAGATAAAATAAGAAATAAAAATCTCCAGTTTTCAAGAAAAAAAGAGCACAGGTGGAAAATGGATATCATGTTTCTGATTTATTTTACTGATATTCTAGTATCCTTAAAGAATGGCCCCAGACATCCTAGTTGCCCTTCTTCCTTTAGGCCCCTCTAGTCAGATGGTATGGAGTGAGAGGGCGTGTGCAAAGATGAGGCTGAAAAGACACAGGGACCAGACAACGCAGACTCTTGTAGGTCATGAGGAGTCCGTACTGTAACTTAAGAGTCACCGGGCGCGGTGGCTCACGCCTGTAATCCTAGCCCTCTGGGAGGCTGAGGAGGGAGGATCACTTGAGGTCAGGAATTTGAGCTTACAGTGAGCTATGATGAGGCCACTGCACTCTAGCCCAGGTGACAGAACAAGACCCTGTCTCAAAAAAAAAAAAAAGAGAGAGGGAAACGAGGAATTGTTGAAGGGGTTTGAGCAGAGAAGTATTGCCATCAGATTTGTCTGCTTCAATGTCCTTTCTATTTACTCGGTTTCTGAGTGAAGAGGGGTAGAGGAAGTGAGGGAAGTGAAGACTGGAAAAGGAGGAGAAGCTATTAGGCTGTCTTTGTAAACCCGGCTAGAGATGCTAGCTACATGAAATGCGATGACAGCAGTAGGAACGCCAAGCGGTACACACTTGAAAGAGTGAGGAGCTACAATTGACTACACTCAAAGATATAAGGAAAGGAAAGGGGAGTAACTAAGAGTAAGTCTTAAGTTTCATTTCAGGATTGAGCAGTGGTAGATGAGGGTACCTCACACTGAGATGGGGTATAAAGGGACAAACAGGTTTGGAATGAAAACCTGTTAAGTTCCATCTCATACATGTTGAGTTTTGTACTTACAAAACATGGAAATGACAGTATCTAAAAATATGTCTGAGATCAGGAAAAAGAGCTGGGGTGAAGACAGATGTGGGTAACTTCAGTAGATGGAATCCATGGGATGGATGAGGATGTCTATGTAAACAGTGCAAAGTAAAAATACATAAAAGGCCCTGGGGAAGAGCCCTGAGAATCACTTACATTAAATGGTCAGAAAAAGGCTGAGAAAATGGAAGAAAAGCAAGATCGTAGCTCCAAAGAGCCAAGAAATATTAATAATACAAAGTATGTGCTAGAGATAAAGAAGAGGAAAGAGTTACCCTTAAATTATGAAGAAGCTGTTTGTGAACTTGTTGAGAGCAGTTTTAGTAGAGAAAGATTAATCTCAGTTGCGGTACTTACTAGCCATGTGAACCAAGCCAGTCACTTAGCTGCTTCATCTGTAAAACAGGAAAATCTCCCACCCTGCCTACCTCATGGTTTTGCTACAGGATTAAATAAAATACCATAATATATCTGAAAGTACTATATCAACTTTCAACAGAAGGTATAGATTAGTCTTACTGCAATTGTGGTGTTCTGAGCAGTGGTTCACAAATGTCAGTTCTCTGTTCCACCCACAGGGCAAGTCAACATGCAACAGCCAGTATAATGTATTAACAGAAGGGACTCACTGCTAAGCAGAAGCTGTAAGAAACAGTGCATAGTTCAGCATGTTCTCTATTCCCTGCCACTACCATTGTAGAAGCATGTTTCAAAACAAATCCTTCATATGCTCAGATCCTTGAGTATCTGTAATAAGGAGAGTCCTCTGGCTGATTCATACTGGCATGTAATATGGGGACAACTAAGTGTTGTTTTAAAGCCCTAAAATTTTGGAATTATGACCATAACAACTAATTGAAGCATAAACAACAGGTAAAAAAATAATAAAATTTAAAAAAAAAAAAAGCAGGAGCACCAATTGGAAAATGCTATCTTGGGAGGTAATCAGTGTGACATCATGGAGGTGATCCCCCCCACACTAATGTACTAATTTTTATTTTACAGCACAGAGTAACTCACTAATCCTCCACATTTCATTCAGAATACAACAAACATACAAAACAATTTCAAATGAAGAGACATCTGTTGGGGAAGTATAAGACAGTCTATCAATGAGAAGAAACTGCCTTCTACACCATTCTTATATATTGTTGTTTATACCCCAAATTTTCCTCACTCCTTAGTAAGCATACTTTGCACCTAAATGGTTGACTATGTATTTGTGTTAGGCCAAAGACACAGTGCCCAAGTAGGTAATTAGAAATAAACAGAAAATAAGACAAGGAACTCAGACCAGACTGCAGAAAGGAGGAATTTTTTATTATTCAAGTGTTAACAGTAAAAATTACCACAGCCAAATGCCAAAATACTATTTGATATGCCTAAACGGAACATGTGAGCTGGAAAATGGCAATTACTCAGAACTAAGGCCAGAAGCAGAAACCGGGTCACAGTAAGGCATAAAGGTCCCCTGGACCAGACTTTTCACCAAGAACACTGGATCTCCCCACTTCTTTATTCTGGCCTTTGTCCCCTTCATTAGTTTTGACAAACCATAAAAGAAGATTGATTATAACTGCTTCAATCCCAGGGGAGTTGGAAGTGAAGTATATGAAAGAAGCACTTAACAAAGAATATTTGTCACTTGTACCATTTTAAAGAGGAGGAGGAGGGCATAGACAAAACAGTTCCACAACTCCTTTTAAAAATGTCTTAAGTATCATTTTACAAAGCACACAGGTAAATTAATGTCATCATTACAGCACATCAAGAAAAAATCTGACCACCACCTTTAATCACAATCTTTTGCTCTAAAATGTCTTGACTATTTCTAAATCAAATCCAATCTTAAACTATGGGGATTATGTACTAAGTTTCTTTGAAAGCATATACTGCAAATTCTGAAAGCAATTTCACAAGGTTGCTCTTCAAATGGTTTATATAAGAGCATAATCATCTGATTAAGCAGCAGCTTAAGGCAACTACTTTGCTGAGGGTTCATTCATTAGTATATTCAAGCTGTAGAAGGAGACATATGCAACTTATTTCTTACAATCCCTGGAGCAGTGTTTTTGTTCATAGGAGTTGCTTAATACATGTTTACTGAATTGAATACATGTAATACCTGACAATGCCAGGACACAAACTTAAGTTGATTTTTAAAAAAAAAAACAAACTCCAAATCAACTCATTTTCATTACCCTCAATGCTGTTTCATGCCAGTAACTACCTGGATGTTTTCTATTACTTTAAAAATTGGCTATGTATATTCTATTAACAGGGTAGTTTTCATTCTGCAGTGGCTCTCTTAAAAGGGCAGAAACTATTAAATCATAGTGAGCTTACTTCACAAATGTAACTATTATAACTAGTATAACAACTCTTTCAATTTAAAAAACTACCTTTTTAGTTGATCTGATTAGTAGAATCCTTAGCCCAGTAACTAAATTGTGGTAAATCAATGGTACACACAATGATAGGAGACAAGCTAATACTAAAGCATCCTACATTTGCCTTTAGAAGTTTGGCTTTCCTCGCCTTTCTCCTTTTTCAGAATGGCAAGGTCAAAAATGGACGGATGTTGCTGTACATTTAACTCATTAATGTTGGCCCAAGGGGGGGAAAATTGACCAGGCTAGGCTTATCCTTCCCCGAGAAAAGGAATATTAGCAAGGAAAGAACAAAATTTAGGATAGAGTGTCTGCTTGAAGGAATCCTGTTAGATTAAAAAATATATATATATATATTTGCTAAGAAATAAACTAGAAAGTTTTAAATGAGCAATTACGCATGCCGGGTGTTATGCCCACTCTAATTCACAGGACCACGCTGGTGCATGCAAATGTCAGAAAACCTGCAGTGGTGTTGCATCACTCCCAGCAGCACCACAGGAAACGAGTGTTGGGAGCCACAGCACGTACCCTATGGCGCAAGACCGCTGATTAGAAGGGAAGGGAGGGGAGAGGGGATGCGGAAAGTTTATTCAGCGCTTCAGCGGCCACTCCGGGGGGTCAGAGCGGTTAGCCCCACGACTTCGGAAGCCCGTGACCCCCAGTTCCCCGAGCCGGCCCGACGCCCCGCCCACTGAGGTTCCTCCCCGCCGGGGGCGGGGTCGGCGCGCGCGAGGGCGACGGGCGGCCTGAGTCCGCTCCGGGGAGGCGGGCTGCAGGGCTGTTGGGGGGCTGGGGGAAGGGAGTCGGGCGGTACCTGCCCTGGAAGTCCACGGCGAAGGGCTTTAGGTGCGGGTCGACCTCCAGGAGTCGGGCCAGTTCGGGCACGTCCGCCAGGGCAGCAGCCAACGCCGCCTCGGAGTCGGGGGCCCGAGCCGCGGGAGTCGCCGAAGCCGCCATCTTCCGCCGCAGCCCGAATAGCCGAGGCCCGAGAGGGTCGAGCGGGGCCTGAGCGGGAACTGGAGCTCGAGCTGGGAGCCGGCGGCAAGGGCGGAGCCGGAGGACGCCTAGGCGTGTCTAGGCGAGCCTAGGCGAGCCGCGGCGGCCCGGGGCCCTTTACCGGGGCCTTCCCCCCCCGGGGAGGAGCGGGACCAGGGTGATCGCTGGACGCAGTCCCGGGCGGCTAGGAGGCACCGAGGCCTCTCCGCCCACTCACGCGGCTGGCACCTGGAGGCCGCGCGGACCTGCCCTCTCCTACCCCCAACCTCCTTTCCCCACGAGGGAGACCACCCGAGGAGGCGGGTCCCGAGCGCCTCTCGCTCAACCTTGCCCCGCTCCCCCTGACCCGTTCTTGGCTCTGAAGCCGACTCCGTTTTCCTTCCTTTCAGGAAGACCCACTGGCGGCGCCCCCTTCAAATTGGAAATAAGGTTTCTTGGAAGAGATGTTCCTTCTCAAAGTTCTGATAATTTGTTGTTGGGGCAGTATTTCAGACAGAGCAAGTAAATGCACAGGGAGGGGAACAGTCAAGTGTAAGTACAGTAATACTGTTGAAAACGTTAATATCATTTACTAACCGCGGCTCTCCTGAGTTTGTCATGTCTCATGAATTTGACTAAGAGACAGGAGCCTGGAATCCCACTGAGGTGATGTGGTACCATTCTCTGGACTACCAACAGCTGAGAATTGAAATCATGATAAGAATTTTTCCCATTCGTTATACGGCCAAAAAGAAAAGAAAAAGGCATTTGCCTGTGTTTATAGTTGTAACAAGTTTTTCAACCGTTAATCTATATTTTATGATAAATGGCATATAGAAGATCATTGAATTGGAATTCCACTGGCTCTTACTAACAGTGGTAAGGCAAGAAACCTCTCTTCCTCTTGGCTTGGGAAGTTCCCACTTTTATTCCTGTTAACTTGCTTCTAGTTCAGTGATTCCTTTTTAAAGAATACAGAATTGGACACCAAGAAGAATGAGGCTACCAACCTAGGAGGTTCCAAGCTGCTTTGCACCTAGAAACTCAGGAAAATATCCAGTTTCTGGCTTGAGAATCTTTTCTCTCTCTGTTAAAACCTGGGACTGGAGAATTTTAGGGACTATGGAAGAGGAACAGTATTGCTCAGCCTTGGGCTTTGAATTTTAAAACATTCAAAAGGAAAGATTTTTGTGAAGTGTTTCATAAAGGCTTGAAAGATATGTAGATTAGACAGAGGACCTCAATGTGAAAAAGTGGAGGACTTGGACAGCCTTAAGGCAAGGCATGCCTTCTATTCCATAAAGATGACAAAGAGCGTGCAAATGTATGTAAAATATAAAGCATTGGAAAAAAAAAAAAAACAGAAGTAGGACACCCAGTAGACCCACAGATGAATATCTTGAAACTTTTCTATGAAATCCATGTTCATATCACTTCCTGCCTACTGAGATCTCCATGTAGCTGGCTAAGAGACCTAAGCCAACTATCTCTATAATATAACCTAAAATCAGTCGTCGTCTTATCCCTCCTGCTATCACTCTTCTCCCCTCCCCCCCGCCACCAGATGGGATCTTGCGCTGTCACCCAGGCTTCCTGGAGCTCCTGGGCTCAAGCGAACCTCCACTTCAGCCTCCCAAGTCACTGGGATTACAGGCGCAAGCCTTTGCACCCAGCTGCTATCACTCTTACACAGGCTGCCTCATCTCTCACTTGGACCATAGCATATCTCTCTAACTGGTTTGCCTTCTACTTTTTCCCACCCGGATCCATTCTCCATACCAGTGTTTCTCAAACATTAATATGCATATGAATCACCTGGGGATCTTACTCAGTTCTGGGGTGGTG
This sequence comes from Daubentonia madagascariensis, assembly GCA_023783475.1. Taxonomy (NCBI): domain Eukaryota; kingdom Metazoa; phylum Chordata; class Mammalia; order Primates; family Daubentoniidae; genus Daubentonia; species Daubentonia madagascariensis. Next base: position 11,392,743 of record JAKFHU010001684.1, on the reverse strand, counting down.
CCTCAGATTGTAGTGTTAACAAGCTCAGAGGTGGTTCTGATGCAGCTGATCAAGGACAGAGTTTGGATAGTTGGGCTCTACACAGTAAATCAGATGATATCAGCAATTTAAATGGCATACCATTTCACTTAGAGTAAAATATAAACTCCTTTCCATTCTCTAGGCAAAGCTTGTATAATCTGAACCCTGACTACCTTTCTAGCCACTTTTCTCATCGTTCTTCAGTTTCACTATGCTATAGTCACACTGACTTTCTGGAACTCACTGATCTCTTTGTAGCCTCTAAGACTATTTACTTATTATTCTCACTGTTGGAAATTCTCTTCCCTGAGCTCTACAAGGCTAATTCCTTCCCAGCCTTCATTCAGGTCTCAGCTTAAATGTCAACTCATCTCTGAGAATGCTCTAATTATAAATTCCTCAATATCCTTTATATAAGCTCATTCTCTTCCATGCAACAATTAACAAAATTTAAGTGTTTGTTTTTCTCTTATTTATTGATCTCCTCCATTAGAACATAGCTCCACAAGAGCAGGAATGTAGTCTATCTGGTTCACAATTGAGCACATACTTACTGAAGTACCATGTGCCAGCCACTTTCCCAGGTACTGCAGATAAATTACGAAGGAGACAAGTCCCACTTATTGTAAAGCTCACATTCTGTTGGGCATAGAAGGGAGGGGAGACACAGACAACTACCAATGAAATACATAAAAAACAATGCCCTATAGTGATAAGTGCACTGTCAAGAATTAAATTTGAGCCAATATGTATGTTTTAATTATGGTATTCAAGGAAGGCTGTTCATAACTGACATTTAAGCTGAAATATAATGACAAAAAGGAATGAGCCATGAAAGGAAAAGCATTTCAGGCAAAGAGTTTGTGTAATGGGAGAATTGAATTCATCTAATAAAAAGGAAAAGAAAGGTATGTAGTAAAATGGAGGGGAGTACCAGCAAGTGAGGTGTCAGAGCTAGGCAGCTGTTTGATCAACACAGCTGTTTAAATGTCCATTTAAAGGAGGGTTTTGACTAGAAAATTGATATGATCTGATTTACATTATTAAAATATCCTCTTTAAGGCAAATAGATTATAAGGGTACAAGAATGGAAGCAGGGAGACAATTAGGAGTCTATTAATAGTGCCTAGATATCAAGTGATGATGGCTTGGTGTAGGGTAGTAGAGGAAAAGATGAAATAAGATTTGGAATGTATGATATAATGAATGCCTAAACTATTATGAAGTTGTTTAGTATTTGTATTAGTTTCCTAGGGCTGCAGCAATACCAGAAACTTGGTACTTCAAACAACAAATATTTATCACCTCACCTTAGTTCTAGAGGCTAAAAGTCAAGGTGTCAGCAGGTTTGGCTGTGTCTGGGAACTCTGAAGGAGAATCATTCCATGCCTCTCCTAGTGTCTGGTGATGGCCAGCAATCTTTGGCATTTCTTGGCTTATAGCATCACTCCCATCTCTACATCCATTTTCACATGGCATTCTCCCTGTGTCTGTCTCTTTACATAGTGTTCTTTTTATAAGGTCACCAGTTTTATTGGATTAGGGACTCACCCTATTCCAGAATGACCTCATCTTAACTAATTATATCTTCATTGATTCTATTTCCAAATAAGGTCATTTTCTGAGGTACTGGGGGTTATGACTTCAACTTTTTGTGGAGAAATGCAGTTCAACCCATAACAGTATTAGAATGCCAAAACAGAAGAAATATTTGAGAAATATAATTTATAAGATTTGGCAACTGATTGGATATGGAAGCAAAAAGAGGAGTTAAAGATTGAGCCACTGAACCTGGGCAAATTCTGTCTTTGGCAAAAATAAGAAGGTCCTTGGAAAAGGGAGAATTGAGTTCAAGGTGCCAGCTCCTGGATACCCAAGTGGATATGAGTAATTGGAAATATAATTTTGGTGCCTAACAGATCATTTAGGAATGAAGACAGAATCAGAGAGTCATCCATGTGTGGTTAGTAGTTAATAGTGGCAAATGGATGCTCAAAAAATATTCTGAAACTGCTTCTTTTTCATACTCAAGTCTCATGCCACTTAGAAGTTCTGTTATACCTTCCTATAGTGCATGTTTTATGAATTATCACCAGCCAAAAATACTTTGTGAAAGTTTGCTTTTAGTAGTTTGCATTATAAAGTCAAACTAGTTAGTGATACATGCACAGATGAATCTGGAAAACATTATGCCAATTGAAAGAAGCCACTCAAAAAGGCCACATATTGTATGACTCCACTTATATGAAATGTGCAGAATTTGTAAATATATAAGACAGAAAGTAGAGTATTGCCTTCCTAGGGCTGGGGGAAAATGGAGAGTAACTACTAATGGGTGTGGAGTTTCTTCTTGGGATAATGAAAATTTTCTAAAATTGACTGTGGTCATGGTTACACAGCTATGTAGACAGACTAAAAACTATTGAATAGCACACTTGATTTTTTTTAATTTTCACAGACAGAACATTTCTCACTGTTGAATAGTATACTTTAAATGGATGAATTGTATAGTATGTGAATTACATCTCAATAAAGCTATTTCTAAAAAGATTTTCAGCCCTCCATGGTGGCTCACACCTGTAATCCTAGCACTCTGGGAGGCCAAGGCAGGAGGATCCCTTGAGGTCAGGAGTTCGAGACCAGCCTGAGCAAGAGTGAGACCCCGTCTCTACTAAAAATAGAAAAAATTAGCTGGCTGTGGTGGTGTGTGCCTCTAGTCCCAGCTAGTAGGGAGCCTGAGGCAGAAGGATCGCTTGAGCCCAGGAGTTTGAGGTTGCAATGAGCTGTGATGACTACAACTGCATTTGAGCCCAGGCAACAGAGTGAGACTCTGTCTCTAAATAAATACATAAATATATAAATAAAATAGATTTTGAAGCATAAAATAATACTGAATATGCTTTCAAAATTACATATCCCTCAGTTGAAAATCATTAGGGAAAAAAAGAAAAATCAGAGAGCTGAGAGCAAACTGTAGGGGAACAAGTAGAAAAATAGTAACTTTTAAGAACAAGGAGTGGTGATAAAGGAGAAAGTGGTTTCTGAGAAGACAAAGGAGAAATTTCTGAAAAAAGGAAGTTATCAGCAGTAATCCTGCTATCTATACTAATGTCCATGGCAGACTCAGGTTCCATGTTTCTTTCATTTCCTCATTGTGTAGGCTTTTGACTTCAAGTGTGTCTCCTCATGGTCACAAAATGGCTAACACAGCTCTAAACATCACTCCCTCATGAGGTCACATAAAAAGGGCAGAAAAATGAGTGTTTCTTTTGTCTCTTTGCTGAGAGAAAAACTTTTCCCAGATGTCACTGTCATACTTTTCTTACATCTCTTTGGCCTGAACTAGGTCCCATGCTTGCCCTGAAACCAGTGGCATAGAGGAATGTGACTTCCATGATTAGCTTAAACTAATTGTGGTTCACTGCTTGAATTGGGTCTACCTTCCCTTAGCGAATTTTGCCCAACATATGAAAAAAATGGTGATTCTATTCATATGGAAGAAAAAGGACAGCTAACCAACATGTCTGCCCCATCTTCCTTTGCCGTCCATTCTCGATTCCACCACGCATGAAACTTGCCAGTGCTGTTAACTTCTCCCTTTGTGATTTTGCCATAGGGATCAATCAGTTTGCCTTCATATCTGCATCCAGACTACTGAGAATGCCGTACACATACACACACAATTGTAGCAAATTATTTCATTAAAAATTTCTACTAGCTTTAAAAAGCCCTTTCTCACACAAGGCCTCCACAGTTTTAGAGGCCATGCGCTACATAAGGTATGCCCAGCCAAGAGAGCAATTGAGAGCATTTTTCACTCTGAGGAAGGGCAGACTTTTTTTTTTTTTTTGCATAAAAGGGCACAGTATAGGTAGCCTGGCCTCCTTCTCTCTCCTTCTTCCTCTCTCTCTCTCTCTCTCTCCCTCCCCCCCACCTCTTAACAAAAATACTCTTCTTTTTTCATTGCCAACTTCTTTAGAGGTTACCCTATTCACTGTTGAAGGCACTGTGGGCTGTGTGGTCTGTGGTTTTGTAAGGCCACTGTAACATATGAGAGAACAAAAAAACATTAAAAACAAGAAGATTCATGAACAATGGTGAGACCAACTGAGCCTGGACATCAAACACCTCGAATAGGGCTACATGGTTGAATCATTAGTTTTTATTCAGTGTTGCTTAATAGATTGGGTGTGTAAGCTCAAAGAATAAATATTTGAACGAAGGTAGGGTTAGAGAGTTACAGTGTAAGTATAGTAGAAGGTCAGTATGGCTAAGAAACTTCTGGTGCTTGTGAACATGCTACACAAATGTTAGCCATGGAATTCAGTTAGTAAGGATTGTTAAAACAACAAAGGAATTAGGGAAGATCTTTGTTAGCGCTGGACATTGATTTAGCAAGGATTAGAAAAATGGTTGGTAAAATAAAAGTTGTTTGTGGTTAGATATTAACAAAGACTCTGGAACCAGACTGCCTAAATTCTAATCAGAAATTCACCATTTACAACCTTGGCAAATTACTTTACCTTCCCATGCCTTCACTTTCTTAAGTGCAAAATATGGTAAGGATTAAAAAAGAATATTTAATAATTTAATACATTCTTAAGATAGTGCCTAGCGTATAGTAGACAGTATGTAAGTGTTAGCTATTATTATTATTAATAGCTAATGAACTTACATGAAAAGGAAACTTGGCTTTTTCAGCACTACATCCATAACACACATTAAAATTTCCCTGTATTAGTATTTAAATTTATTCAGTGATTCTGGATATGAAACACATAAACATGGAAGAATCATGAGGATGTATAATTTTATTTATTTAGTATCAAGTACTTAATATTAAATACTAAATTAAATATTTAAGTACCTACCATGTGTATGGCATTATATTAAAGCAGGGGTCGGGAACCTGCAGCCTTACGGCCTTCTGGGTCCTTAAGTGTGCCCTTTTGACTGAATCCAAATTTTACAGAACAAATCCTTTTATTTTTATTAATATTTTTGTTCATCTTTTATATTTTTATTTTATTTTTAAAATGAACATATTTAAAATGCCAAAGAATAAAATAAGTTTCAACGAAATAATCCAGATTGACTGGCACAATTAGAACATTAGTAGGTCATAAGGGCTAAATTGATGGCTGCTATGCTCATGATTTAGTTCGAACTTCCCCCACCTGACTAGCACCACTACTGCACCAGGCTGGTTGGCAAGAGTTTATGGGGGTCGAATGTGCCGGTCTGTTATCAGCTTTTGACAATGGTGTACTGTGTTTCTGTTTGAAGTGAAATTTGTGAATAGTTGCACAGCTCGACAGTATTTTTTAATTCTGTCTGTTTAACAGTCCATCCTGTCAAAGAAGAAAAAGAGAAAACTGAAGGAAGAAAACAGACATTTTAATGAGGATTGGGAATTGCAATAGTATCTTGTTTCTGCTAAAGATAAGATGATTTGCTTGCTTTGTGATACTGCAATATCAACATTAAAGAAATTCAATGCTTATCAGCATTATAACATCTATAAGGACCACAAATATTTTAAATTAAGAGGGAGAGGTGCAAAAGGTTGTATTGCAGAAATTAAAAGATGAAAAGCAAAAGCAAAGACAATTCTTTCAAACAGCAATAAGAACTGGAAATAATGCCACTAAAGCAATTTATAAAGTAGCTTACATACTCGGGGAAAGAAAGGAAGCCATTCAGTGATGTAGAAATTGTGAAAGAATGCATTTATCGAAGTTCTAGGATGCTTAGACACCAATAACGTTTCAAAGTACAAACAACTGCCTCTTTCAAGGAGAACCATAACCGATCAGCAGCATGAATTAGCCTTCAACTTAACAGAACAACTTCATGCAATACTTCAAAAGAAAATATGTATTATTCAATCCCTGATACTACTGACTCAGCGCAGGTTTTATACTTAATTCGGGTCATAACAGAAGATTTTCTTTGCTACAAAGAGTTACTTGATTTGGTTACTCTGGCAAACAGAACACAGGGCATAGGTATCTTCAACAACTTTCAAGGTAAATGTCATGAAGTTGTACTGAATTTGGTAAATTTAGTGAGTATATGCATAGACAGTGCATCTTCCATGACAGGAAAATATGAAGGGTTTATTGCACAGATTAAAAAAGTATTAACAGATCCAGATGCTCTCATTTCTTTTCATTGTATCTTGCATCAGCAAAATCTCTGTGCTAAAGCTACTATTTTAAGTGGCACTTTGCAATAGGTTATAAGTACTGTTAAATATATTCCAGCAATGCAACATGGCATCCTCAGTTTGGTAACATGCTGAAGTTGAACAATGAGGTATTCATTGTGGATTTGCCATATCATTCTAAAGTGCATTGGCTTTGGCAGGGACAATTGTTAGCCAGAATTTTATCTCTGTGAGAACAGGTAAATTTTATGAAGAACAGATTCAGCAATGTTAATTATTGAAAGATTTATTTCTGTAGGAATGCAGCATTTCTGTGTGATACCATGTCAAATCAAAACGACTTGAATATTTCTTTGCAAGGTAAAACTCAGTCTATATATGATATGTGGCAAAAAATCCAGGCATTTTGAAAAACGCTATCTTTTTTCCAAAACATTTTGTCTCCAAAAGGAAATTTTGGATGAACATTTCCACCAGTTAGCAAGGGCCATTGATGAACAGGATGATATATGTGAATCATTTGAAGAATACACAGATATTGTAGCCCTAACCCAAATCAAAACACTCTTAAGGTCACAAATGACTGATACCCATCTAGAGGAATCAACTGAAACTACAGACCTCTATGCTGCAACCGAATATTCAAATGCTTTCCAACAAAAAGCAGACACAACAAAGTCATTAAAACGTTAGTTAACTTCAAAATTAACATAGTTTTCATTTTTTGAAATTATTTATTACATAATAGATTTTTACAAAATAATGTACATTTTTAAGTAAATCTAATTGAAGTCTCTTGAATGTGGCCTTATTTGATTACAGCTATATTAATGCAGCCTTCCAACATGAAAAGGTTCCCCACCTCTGTTAAAACATAACGATATAAAGATCTGTGATATGATCCACAGAGGTATTCACAATATTAGACAACTTGTAAGTGAATGTTTAAATGACAGCTCAAAATTTTATACAGTTGTATTAAAATTATATTTTAAGGTTTTATCATATTTTAAAATCCCATTATTATTTCTCTTTCTCTTTTGTGCTCTCTCTCCCTCCCTCTCTCTTTTGCTCTCTCCCATAGGTATTATCTTCTTTGAAATAAGAGAATTTAATTGGGTATTTAGTTCTTTAAATTCCTCCATGAAAAGGTCTAAAACTGGATGAGGCAACGGTTATGTAATTCTATAAATGTACTAAAAATAATTTAACCACACATTTAAAACAGGTGAAATTTATGGTATATAAATTATCCCTCATAAAGCTATTTTTTAAATTTCTCCATAAAACTGTAACTCAGAATCTCCATTGAAAAGTGGATCTAATGCCTAGCAGGTGTCAGTTCCCCATCTCTGAATGGTTAGCCTTTTATTTCTATTAATAAATTAAGCAGGGACAGTGGCCAGCTAAACTTCCCCTGTAGCACTCGCCAAGCCTCTCAGAGAACCCTAGGGAAAGAGACTGTTATTCTAACTTGAGACCCATTCACCTTCTAACCTCTGTACTTAACATGGTTAAGTGATGAGTGTTCAATGTGATGGGAATTTTTGCCATCCAAAAACCAGAGTAAAGCAAACGACTTTTTCCTGAGATGGTACTGAATTTTTTTAAACTATAAGGACTTTCAATTACTTTTGTCATAAGTTGAATGAGTACCAGTGACCTCAAGGTGAAAGGCTCTAACTTTTGTGACAAATATGGTCCTCTCCATTAGAACAGAAAAAACTTTCCTGAGCTTCAAACCTACCCAGACAACATGGCAATTTTTATTTCACTCAAATTTACAGGCTTCCTTTATGCCTCTGTTATCTCTAGTGATTATTTTATATCTGAAATTTTCAGTACTCCTTGATTGTTCCTTATTTGAAATATTTGCAAACATTTTAGGCATAAAATCTTGTAAGAATGGATTAGATAACTGAGCTTATCAATAGGGGGTTATATCAAAAGATGGCTACAGTGATTCTTCAGAATATTAGCTAATAATAACACACAGTTCTTTCTACAGTCTGGGCACTGTTTCAACCATTTGTGTATGTGTGTGTGTGTATTTTAACACAAAGTTTTTTATATATAGGTATATAAATTTGTGTGCATATGTGTGTGCGTATAAAATCCTTAGTAACTCTATAGGAAATGCACATAAAGATGAAGAAAATTGAATGAGGTCATATACCGAGCAGGAGCCAGGATTTGAAACTAGGTAGACCTTTTGCACAGTCCATGCTCTTAAGAACTATTGTATACTGCCTCTCAGGCAGATGAATATAAAGGATAATGGCTTTTTTCCCTTTAAATAATTTAAGACAAAAATCAAACAAAATTTAAAAGACTGTGCATCTATCAACTTTACCTGAGTGAAACCCAGGTACCTGGCAAACTCAACTAATCCAGAACAAAGCAAAGAGCCAGGAAATGAGGAGGAGGGGTTTTTTATCATAGAAAATTTATTTGTTCTTTAATTAATTAATTTTTTTGAGACAGGGTCTCGCTCTGTCACCTGGGCTAGAGTGCAGTGGCGTGATCATAGCTCACTACAACCTCAAACTGCTGGGCTCAAGTGATCCTCCTGCCTCAGCCTCCCAAGTAGCTGGGTCTATAGGCCATGCCACCACACCCAGCTAATTTTTCTACTTTTTGTAGAGACAGGGTCTTGCTATGTTTTTCAGGCTGTTCTCGAACTCCTGGCCTCAAACTGTCCTCCCATCTCAGTCTGCCCGAGTACTAGGATTACAGGCATCAGCCACCATGCCTGGCCTTGTCATATAAAATTTAAGTCACAAAGCCCATGGACTAAAGCCTCATGCATGTACTCACAGGAAGGTACCTCCAACTACCATCACTATTGTAGTAGCTTGAATGATGGTCCCCAAAAAGTCATATCTGTGTTCAAACTCCCAGAACCAGTGTATGTTACCTTATTTATATTAATAATAAAGATGTAATAAAGTTAAGGATCTTGAGATGAGGAGATCATCCTGGAGTAGCTGGGTGTGTCTAAATCCATTGGCAAGAGAAGAGACAAGCAGAGGATACAGACACAGAAGAGTAGGAGCAATGTGGCCATGAAATCAGAGGTTGGAGTGATGCAGCCACAAGTCAAGAAATGCCAACAGGCACCAGAAGCAGAAAAAAGCAAAGAACAGATTCTCCCCTAGAGCCTCCAGAGGAAATTTGGCACTGACAGCCATTTAATCTCTGACTTCTGGCCTCCAGAACTGTGAGAGAATACATTTCTGTTGTTTTAAACCACCTGGTTTGTGGTAATTTGCTTTGGTAGCCTCAGCAAACTAACACATCTATTCAGTCTTTTCAAAATGAGTTCTCAATGAGTGCCAAGACCATCACTGCAAGGGTACCAGCCCAAGGCAACTGGATGAATTTAGGAGGGAGAAGTAGAGTTGCCCTATTATAGCTATATCTAATAAAAGTCAGAGCAGGTAACCTTCCCCAACTCTTGCTTCACCCCAAAAGGAGGATGTAGTGCAGGGTTCTAATTGCCCCACTCAAAGACAAACAGCTCTGATAATATTGAGGTGAGTTATAATTATGATGGATTAAAATGCTTTAGAATACTGGTCCTGTGCAAAATGAATCACAATCATCTTCAAAATAAACTTTGCAACATTATATTTCTAAATTCCATATAGCCTATGATTGTGTTTTTTGCTCAAAAGAATTCTCTTTAAAACTACAGTATCAGGTGGAGGAAAAAAAAAAGCTTACTTAAGTTAACTTTGGAAGAGTGTTTTGACTGGATACTGTAAGGCTTAAAGCAAGAAGAACTTTAAATAAACACTATGCTCTATTTGGTAATTTTATTTTCACAGGGGTATGGGCTAGGGAGTCTAAAGCTACTCTGCAAGTACACTACAGTTTAACAAACAAATGAATATATTATAGATAATGGAGGCTGGATTTCTCACTGCCAGAGATAGAAGTTACAAATAAGCAATGAGAAAGGAATAGAATAAACCCTATGGTGCTGAATTAGAATCAGAGATAGCTGTATGAACTCACATGCACACAAACAGATAAATACAGAAATGGGGGTAGGGGGTGTGTAACACAGGTTTGTGTAATAGAAATATTTCTTAGCTCTGTCTGCTAAGGCAGTATGAAAGCAGTGACACCCAAGTAACAAGAAGCATACCCAGCACCCATATCTTAGTTTCATGTCCTTTACCCGCGTTTTACTGGGGTTGTTTGATTTTTTTCTTGTTGATTTTCCTAAATTCTGTATAGAGTCTGGTTATGAGCCCTTTATCAGATGTGTAGCATGCAAATATTTTCTCCCATTCTGTAGGTTGTCTGTTCACTCTAGTGATAGTTTCCTTGACTGTGCAGAAGCATTTGAATTTGATCAGGTCCCATTTATTTATCTTTGTTGCTTCTGTGATTGCTTTGGGAGTCTTCTTCATAAATTCTTTGCCTAGGCCAATGTCTATAAGAGTTTTTCCAAAGTTTTCTTGTAGAATTCTTAGGGTTTCATATCTTAGGTTTAAGTCTGTTATCCATTGTGAGTTGATTTCTGTGAGAGGTGAGAGGTGTGGATCTAGTTTCACTCTTCTACATGTGGCTATCCAGTTTTCCCAGCACCATTTATTGAATAGGGATTCTTTTCCCAAGTGTATGTTTTTGTCTACTTTGCCAAAGATCAGATGACTGTATGAGAATGGTTTTATATCTTGGTTCTCAGTCCTGTTCCATTGGTCTATGTCTCTGTTCTTGTGCTAGTACCATGCTATTTTGGTTGCTATAGCCTTGTACTATAGTTTGAAGCATGGTAGATTGATGCCTCCTAATTTGTTCTTTTGCTTATGGTTGCTTTGGCTAGACAGGGTCTTCTCTGCTTCCACACGAAGCATAGAATTATTCTACAGTGATTCTGTAAATCACTTTAGGTAGTATAGACTATTTTAACAATGTTGATTCTACTGATCCAAGAGCATGGTAGGATTTTCCATCTGTTTACATCCTCTGCAATTTCTTTTCTCAGTGTTTTGTAGTTCTCCCTATATCAGTCTCTCACCTCCTTAGTTAAATATGTTCCTAAATATTCAATTTTCTTTGATGCTATTGTGAAACGTATTGTGTCTTTGATTTGTTTCTCAGCTCGACTGTTATTGGCATATATGAAGGCTACTGATTTGTGTGCGTTGATTTGGTATCCTGAGACTTTGCCAAATTCATTTATCAATTCCAGATGTCTCTTGGTTGAATCTTTGGAGTTTTCTAGATATATATCATATCGTCAGCAAAGAGTGAAAGTTTGATCTCTTCTGCCATTTGTATAGCCCTGATTCCTCTCTCTTGTCTGATTGCTTTGGCAAGGACTTCCACCACTATGTTGAATAGAAGTGAAGATAGTGGGCAACCTTGTCTGGTTCCAGTTTTAAGGGGGAATGCTTTCAATTTTCCCTGTTCAGTATGATATCGGCTGTGGGTTTATTGTATATGGCTTTAATAATTTTTAGGTATGAGCCATCTATGCCTATATTGTTAAGAATTCTTATCATAAAAAGGTGCTGAATTTTTTCAAAAGCCTTTTCTGCATCTATTGAGAGGATCATATAGTCTTTGTTCTTGCTTCTATTTATATAGTGAATTACATTTATAGATTTGCTTATGTTGAGCCATCCCTGCATCTCGGGGATGAAGCCCATCTGATCATGATGAATTATTTTTTCATGTACATTTGAATTCGGTTTGCTAGGATTTTATTGAGAATTTTTGCTTCTATATTCACAAGGGATATTGGTCTATAGTTTTCTTTTTTTGTTGTGTCCTTTCCTGGCTTTGCTATCAAGGTGATATTGGCTTTGTGGAATGAGTTTCAGAGGATTCCATCCTTTTCAATGTTGTGGAATAATATCTGCAGTGTTGGTACCAGTTCTTCTTTGTAGGTTTGGTAGAATTCAGGTGTGAAGCCATCTGGTCCACGACTTTTTTTGTTGGAAGGTTTTTTTATTACTGATTCAATTTCAGTGCTTAGTATTGGTCTGTTTAGGAATTCTATTTCTTCCTTATTGAGCCTAGGGATGTTGTGTGTTCTAAGAATTTGTCCATTTCCTCCATGTTTTCATGTTTTGGAGCATAGAGATTTTTATAGTATTTAAAGATGGTGTTTTGTATTTCCGTGATATATCAATTGTGACCTTTGAGAAAGGGAAAAAATCTTACAGAAAAATTCCAAATAATTTTATATAGAGCCTTCCCACTCCAGGAGGTGGAGCTTAACTCTCCTCCACTTGACCATGGACTGGACTTAGTCTTGTACTTCTGCATAGTAGACTATGGGAAAAGAAAAGTACTAACTTTTACAGGGGAGAAAACTATCAGACTCACCTTAACCAAGTGATCAAGATTAACAGTACCAGTGACAAGACATGCTGATATGATGTACCCTGTAATATGAGGTGAGAAATGCACTTCACCTCTAAGATATTCTTCCCCAAAGTCCATTGGTAATTCCTAATCATGAGAAAATATCAGATAAAACCAAATTGAGGGAGATTCTACAAAATACCTGACTATTACTCTTAAAAATTGTCAAGTTCATGAGTAAAAATCAAGGAAAGACTGAGAAAATGTCACCTATTGGAGGGGACTAAGGACACATGGCTAAATGTGAAGCGGTATCCTGGAACTCATCCTACAAGAGAAGAAGAATGATAGTGGTAAATTATGAATAAAATCTGTAGTTTAGTTAATAGTATTATACCAATGTTAATTTCTTAGTTTTGATAAATGTTGTTTAAGATGCTAGCATTAGAGGAAGTTGGATGAATGGTATATGGGAACTCTTTGTACTATTTTAGCAACTTTTCAGTAAATATAAAATTATTCCAAAATATGTATATTAATCTATTATATCAACTATGATAAAATCATAATATTTATTGATTTTGGAGGGAAAAATACATGCATGTTTCAAAAAATATTATTTTGTGTATTTTTCTATATTTTTTTCTAAAAGAAAAGATACTGCAATATTCATTTTCCTTATGTAATGATATTCAGCTCTTCCATAAACCTTAATTAATATTTAAATGAAAAAATATACTATAATATTTTAATAATGTCATAGTTAATCAAAAACTTCTCTCTTCTAGTTGAATTAAGTGTAAAGGATTTTGTGAGCTTCTGTTAACTCTTGGAGTTTACAGGGCTGCCACTTAGTTATCTGGGGACATAGTGTTCTGAGAAATTTAAAGGAACTGCTACAAGTACCTAATTAATCCTTACAAAGTTGAGATAATCTGATTCATTAAAAGAACAATGTATGCCTGGCACTGAACTAGAAATTTTTAATTACTATTTTGTACTTTACTGATAACTTGATCTTCAATGAAAAAGAAAGTCACTGTCCCTTGGTGACATACCAAAAAGTTTAAAGCACACAACTGCAGGAAACATAGGAAATCACAGGTAAATGACCTAAATCTTATTATTTTTTCACATTTTGAAATTGCATTCCCTAGACTATTTAATTCTTAAAAAAATTTTAATAGAAACTTATTGTACCTATTTTTTAACCAGTTGTATTACTTCATTTTATTAATAGTAGCTAATACAAAATTTTCATAACATTGAATCGCTTAAGTCATTGAACAGTTCTAAATTGCTTTCCAGTCTGAACAAATTCTTCCACCGTTTGTTTCCATCTATTTTCATTCAAAAGTTTTCATCTTTTCTAGAAATGTTTCCCATTTCTCAAGATTTTTATTTTTTCTTTTCTTTTTTTATTAGCTATTGTAATAATAATGCCCTTTAAACTTAGAAAAACTTACTGTGCTCAGAAAAGAATGGAATGAATCCTAAGATATTGAACTTGATATTGAATATTAAAAAATTTTTTTTGCAAAGATTCTGTTCTTACATAAAACTAACAATCTAGGTATAAACTTACCTATATCAAAACTTTTTTTGAAAACAGTTTCAGAGGTAACTAATCTTGCAGATATTTCTGCATACCTTACATTCATGAACACCTACTAAATTAACTTTATTTGAGAAGGTAAATTTCTGAGACCAACCATATAAATTATTTCATGAAAGGGTTTATTACTTCACCTAACTCAATATTCTATTAGTTACACTATACTTTTGATCTAAAAAATTGTTTGACAGGGAAAGGTTGAAACTTTTCCTCAGTAGGATAAAGTCAGAAAGTTCTTTAAGATCTAAGAATAACTCTAATATAAAAGGATTGTAGAGGCTGGATTTAAGGTACGCATTTCTGTGAAGTTATCACTACCTATTAAATGACAGATCCTCTTGCAGTATCTGGGTTTGTTTTTCTTTTTTTTTCTTTCTCTCCTTTCTTTTTTTAATAGTGAACAGTATTTAGAATTGAATTTCTTGCTCATTAAAATTGATACTTCTCCAGAGTAGGGGAATATAGTTTAAATTAAAAAGATATACATATGTATGTGTATGCAGAGAGAAACTTTGATTCAATATTTTAACATAAGCTGGATTTTCTACAAAAGAACTATATATAGGGTTTCTCAATCCTCCTATGGCACATTTCCATTATTAAGATCAGCTGGGAATTCAGCTTCCAGCCAACATGGGGTGATGAGGGCAGGATTTACCCTCGTGTATGAAACAACAACAACAAAACTATCAAATCAAGATACTAGGCATCAGGCAACCAAAGAGTGATTTATGAGAGATGGAAAACAAATAAGATGAGCCCTGACTATGTCTTAGCTTACTGCTGTGAAAGAAATTTCAAAAAACAGTTCAGGGAAGAGAAACATAGACAGGAGGTCCCCACTGAGTATTCAGCATAGTACTGATCCATGCATGCATTTGAGGAAACTGCCAGAAGCTGTGAAGGAACCATCCAAAATAATTAAATGGAACAGTATTTACACAGGGCTAGGAAAAGTACCTGTTCCCTACAGCCAGAGTGAAAAAACTCATATTTCACATAGCATTGGGTAGAGTACCCAGGTCTTGTCTCAGTAGTTGAGAATAATTAGCCCTAGACTGGGTACTCTTTTGGACCCACCTAACAAGTCATGAAAGGAAGATTTTTTTCCAAGTAATTTAACTGCTTACAAGTGCAAAGATTAAGAATATTTACAGGAATATGAAAACATCTATTCAACAAATAAAGATCTGGCATTTGATCAAAGATTTGCAAATGTAATAAAACAGGAAAACATAACCCACATTGAAGAAAATAATTAATTAAAATTGATAGAGGTGAAAGAATTTATAAACCCAAGAACATAAAGAAGACAGTTGTTATACCTGGATTCAGTATGTCTAAAAAGTTAAGTTGAAATATTGAAGATATGAAAAGAAAATAAACTTCTAGAGATGAAAGCTACAGTATCTAAAATGAATATGTAAGGTATTGAAGTAATAGCAATAGAAACTATCTAAAATTTAAAACATAAAAAATTTTTAAAAAAAGAATGCAAAGAACATTGGTGAGCTGTGGAACAACTTCAAGCAACCTTATATACATGTGATTGGATTTCTGAAGGAAAGAAAAGGGAGAGGTCACCCAAAAATTTTTTGAGAAAATAATGGCCAAAATGCTGCAAATTTTATGAAAATTAAAAATCCACATTTCAAGAAGCTGAATGAGCCCTAAACACAAAAATCCTGAAGAAAACTACACCAAGGCACTTTATAATGAAGTTACTCAAAACCGGTTTTAAAGGGAAAATCTAAAAGCAGCCAGAGGGGGAAAAAAGACATATTGTGTAGAGACAAAAAAAAGAAAAGGAAGACAGCAGATTTCTCATTGGAAAAACTCAAGCAAGAAGACAGTGGAACAACATCTTTAAAGTTGAGAAAGAAAAGATCAACATTGAGTTTAATACTCAGTGAATATATTGTTCAAAAACTAATGCAAAATAAAGATAAATCAGACATACAAAAGCCTAAAAAATGTATTTTGAGGGGACCACACTAAAAGAAATTTTAAAGGAAAATTATCAGGTGTATGAAAGATAATACCAGCTGAAAATAAGCATTTAAAGGAAAGAAAAGCACCAGGAAAGGTAACTACATGCATAAAAATAAATAAATAAATAAGATTTTTTTCTTATATTTTACATTTCTTCAAAAGATAATTGACTGTTTAAACAAAATAATAACATGCAATCATTAGAACCTACTCACCCCAAAAGAAGGCAGAAAAAGGAGAAAAACAGAACAAAGAACAAATGAGACAAGTAGAAAACAAATAAAAGATAATAGATTTACACCTAACCCTATTAATAATCACATTAAATATAGCAGGCCCAAACATTCCATTAAAAGGCAGAGATTGTCAGATGGAAAACCCAACTCAATACTGCCTATAATATATTTACTTTAAATATAAAAATATAAAAGAGATGCTATACTAACACTATTCAAAAGGAAGCTGGTGTAGCTGTTATAATATCAGACAAAGTAGATTTCAAAGCAAGTAACATCACCAGAGATAAAGAACATCATTTCATAATGATAAAGAAATCTATTTATCAAAAAGATATAATAGTCCAAATCTTTATGCATCTAATAACAGATTTTCAAAATACATAATGCAAAAACTGATAGAAATGAAGAAGTAGACAAATCCACTATTATAGCTAAAGATTTCAATACCCCTTTCTCAATAAATGATAGAACATATAGACAGAATATCAGTAACAATATAACATATTTGAACAACATTATCAACGCAACCTAAGTGACATTGCAAGAACACTCCATGCAACAACAGTAGAATGCATACTCTTTTAATGCACCTGGAAAATTTACCAAGATAGATCATATTCTGGACCATAAAAAAGGTCTCAATAACTTTAAAAGGATTACAGTTGTAGAAAGTGCTCTTTGACCACAAGGAATTAAATGAGGAATCAACAATAGAAGCATACCTAGAAAATCCCCAAATATTTGGTAATAAATAACACACTTCTAAACACAGAATAAATAAGAAATCAAAATAGAGATTAGAAAATATTTTAGACAAAATGAAAATAAAAACACAACAGAATTTGTTGGATGTCACTAAAGCAGTACTTAGGGGAATGTGTATATCACTATACCCCAGTATTGGAGAAGAAGAAAGGTCTCAAATTAGTAACCTCAGCTTCCACTTTAAGAAATTAGAAAAAAATGCTAATTAAACCCAAAGTAAGTTGCAGAAAAAGAGATAAAAAGATAAAATCACAAGTCAAAGAAAGAGAAAATGAAATCAATGGAGAAAACCAAAGAAACCAAAACTTAATTCATTGATAAAATTGATAATCCTATAGTCAGACTTGTTAAAAGAGAGCAAGAGTGAGAGCCAGAGGGAAAGAAGAGAGAAAAGTTTCCTATGTACCAATATCAGGAATGGAAGCAGTTACATTACTGTGGACTCTACAGGTATTAAAGGGACATTAAAGGCTTGTTATGAGAACCTTTATGACTATAAATTTAATAATTTAGATGAAATAGAAAAAGTCCTTGAAGGATACAAACTACCAAAGCTTACTCAAGAAGAAATAAATAATCTGTATATATATATGTATATATATATACACACACATACACACAATTGAATTTGTACTAGCAAACTTTCTGTGAAGAAAACTTCAGGCCCAGATGGCTTCATTGATGAATTCTATCAACCATTTAAGTAAAAAAATAATACAAACTGTACAAAACATCTTCCAGAAAATTGAAGAGTTAAGTAATACTTCCCAACTCATGTTATGAGGCCAAAATTACCATACTACCAAAACACAAAAAAGAAATTTTGAAAAAAGAAAAGTATGGATCAATAAATATCCTTACTAAACCTATATGCAAAAAATTCCAAAAAAAAGTTATCAAATTGATTGCAAGAATACATAAAAGGATAATACTTCATGAACAAGTACAGTTTATCTAAGGAGTGCAAGGTCGGTTTAACATTTATAAATCAATCAATATAATTCTCCATATTGAAATTCTAAAATGAAAAATTACATGATCATTTCTATAAACACAGAAGAAAAATTTGATGAAATTCAACGTCCATTCCTGGTAAGAATTCTCAGCAAAGTATAAAGAGAGGAGAGACCTTCCTCAACCTGATAAGGGTCATCTACAAAAATCCTTCAGCTAACATCATACTTAATAATGAAAGACTAAATACTTTCCTTCTAAATTCAGGGACAACACAAGGATGTTCATTCTCACCGCTTTTATTCAGTATTGTGCTGGAAGTTCTGAATAGTGTAATCCGGGAAGAAAAGTAAATAAAATGCATCCAAATTGGAAAGTAAGAAGAAAATCTGTCTTTATTTGCAGATGATGTGATTGTCTATATAGGAATTTGAATGGAACCTACAAAAAAACTACTAGAACTAATAAGTGAGTTTAGTAAAGTTATAAAATATGATATTGATATAAAAAATCAATTGTAAAAAATTTAATATTTATATGCTAACAACTAATGATAAATTGAAATTTTAAAAAGATCGCAACTGTAAGAGCATCAAAAAAATATGAAATACTTAGGGATAAATCTGACAAAAGTTGTATAAGGCCCATACACCAAAAACTACAAAATACTGCTTCAACATGTTAAATAACTCTTAAATAAATGTTGAGATATACTACGTTCAGTGATAGGTAGACTCAATATCATTAAGACGTCAATTCTTTTCATACTGATCTGTAGATATAATGCAATGCCAATTAAACTCCCAACAGTCTTGGGTTTTTTTTAGAAATTGACAAATTAATTCTTAAAAATTCATATGGAAATGCAAAGGACTTGGAATAGCCAAAACAAATTTTAAGAAGCGGAACAAATGTGGAGGACTAATACCACCTGATTCTATACTTATTATACAACTATAATTTAAAGATAGTGTGGTCTTGGGGCAAAGATAGGCAAATAGACTACTGGAACAGAATTGATAGTACAGTAATAGGCCCACACTTATGTGGTCAATTGATTCTTGACAAAGGTGTAAAGGTAGTTTAGTGGAGAAAGGATAGTCTACAAATGCTACTGGAACAATTGGATGTTTATATGCAGGGAGCATGATCTCTTATCCATACCTCTCACCATGTATAAAATTGTCAAAGGTTAAACAAATTGTGGTATACCCATACAATGGAATAATACTCAGCAATAAAAAGAACTAGCGATATACAGAACAACACAAAGACATTGTGCTGATTGAATCTCAAAGACATTGTGCTGAGCAAAAGGAATTGAGCATTAGAAAGTACACACTGTATTGATTCCATTTACGTAAACTACACAAAGGCAAAAAAAATCTATGGTAACAGAAACCACTTCAGTGATTTTCCAAAGCTGGGAGTACAAGGGGAAAACTGATTGCAAAGGAGCACTAGAGAAGTTTTTCCAGGTAAAGAAAATGTTTTATATCCTGAATGTGGTGGTGGTTACATGGGTATATACAGTTCTCAAAACTCATTGAACTGTACACTTAAAATGAGTTCATTTTATTGCATGTAAATTAACTCTCAATAAAGTTAATTTTAAAAAATAATTAAAGAAGAACATAGACAAATTTTAAACCTGAAACTACAAAACTTGTAAAAGAAAACATAGGAGTAACTCTTTGTGACCTTGGGTTAGGCAAAGATTCTTCAATTCAAAACTGAAAGTGTGAATCATAAATGAGCATATTGATAAATTTAAGTTAATAAAATTAAAAATTCCTGTTCTTTAAAAGATGGTGTAAAAAAAATGAAATGATAAGACACAGGATGGGAGAAAATATTTGCAAAGCATATGTCCAAGACAGGACTATATCCAGAATATATTTTTTTTAAAAACTTTCAGAATTAAGTAATAAGGTAGTTTGACTTCTAAGCCCACTGTCTACTGTCTGCTGCTTACTGGACAGTGCAAAGAATGTTGAGGAGTCATCACATAGACCAGGTAGGTTGCTGTAGTAAGTTCATACAGGGAAACTATGCTGCAACATCAAGTTAAAGCTATAATGACCCAAGTGATTTGAGGCATAAAGCATGCTACAGCTGGGAAGTAATGCTGGAAGTGGCAGAGAAAATTTATCCAGGATCAGATGGCACTGGGAAAACTGATCCAGTTACTTTCCAATTTGTGTAAATAGCTTTGACCAGTCCAGCAGGGATGTTCAACATAAGGTCTTGGGATTATAGCACATAGAGTTGTGTTTCAGTCCTGGGTGTGTGGGAGGAAGGGTGGTGTTCAGTGAACAATGGGAGACTCCACATGGAGAGGGTCAATGTGTAGTCAGTCAGAGGTGCATCATGGCTCAGAGAGATGTGCACATTCGTCATCAAATCCCACGCCTGGAATGCATAAAATTTCTTTAATCCTTCTGTCCCAATCAAATGGTGATGGTATAATAATAACTACATCATAGTTTCCTGTAAAGACAAAGTAAAAATTTATCACTTAGTAAGGGTTAAATAACTATCAGCTATTATTAAAATCATTTATTCATTTGAGAAGTTTGGTTCTGAAAGGCAGGAGAAAAATAGATATTTTCCTTCTTTTACTGGGTCATACCAGTTATGGAGAAAATTAAGGACTTACGATGTTATAATAACAGATATCTCATCCTGGATCAGAAATTTTTTTTAAATTGAGACTAGCACTCCATCAGCTTTCCTTCTTTTCTGCCCCTGATTCTTGAATCAGGAGAAGAAATTTCTCTGTAGCCCAGGTGCCTCACCCAGCTGCTATTCCTGATGCTCCCAACCTACACATGGATGCCTCTGACTCTCCTAACTGATGACCACCAAAGATGAAGGCATGCAGAATATGTAAGGGTATAAGAAGACTGTACAAGTAAGAACTAAATTTTGAATATAAATATTCTTATGTATATATCATTTTCAATAAGAATTATTCATAGAATGGAATACATTCTTCATTACTATATTTTTAAAAAACATATTCATAAGAAGAATATATCCACAAAAGAATACATTCATTCTTGTGATTATACTATTTTATACCCCTCAATCTTTCTCTGTACTTCAGTCTCTCACTTTAGCAATAGAGACAAATAAACATCCTTGCAAATACTTCATGTAATTATAGTAACATCTGGCCAACTAAAACTAGAGTCAATCAAGCAAATTTGGTAAGTTAATCAATTAGGGAATTGGATTCTGGAGAATTGTGACCACTGCCCTTGGGTTCATTTTAATTCCTTTGTAAACATTTCCTCTTTTTACTTAGACTATTTTGGAGTCTTTATTGCTTACTTTCAAAAAAAATTTGACTAACACAATTTCCTCCATCTGCCTCCTTTCCATGTGCACATAAACATATTTCACATCTTCCCTTTCACTGTGAGACTTCTTAAATCAGTTTATATTCTATAGTTCCATTACCTCCCTTCCCAGTCATTTCCAGTGGTTTCTGCCTATACTACACTGCCAAAACCGGTCTGACCATAGTCCTCAGTGAGTTCCATGCCATAAATGCAGTAGAACAATTCCAGTTTTTATCTAGCTTGATTTTTCAGCAGCATTTGACAATGTTCACCCTCACTCTGAAAACTCTTCCCTTGGTAATAAAATGTTTAATAAAAACATTTTCTGGATTTTCCTTCTACTGATTTGGCTGTACCTTTCTGATCATCTCCTCTGTCACCTCTTTCTTTCCTAACTGATCCTTAAATTTCAGAGATCCTCAAGAATTTTTTCTCATTTCTCTTTTTTTTTTCTTCTAGGTTTTATTTTTTCAGAAATAGTACATCACCTATCCTGTTGCTTAAGAGAGAAAAATTGGACTCATTCAGTCATCCATGACCATTTCTTTTTCTTCACTGCCCACATCAGTCTTAGTGATTCTACCTTTAAATGTTTCTCAGGTTTATCCATTTTTCCCCAGCTCTACCACCAACCACCTTGCTGATTCCCAGCATCATGGTCCCACCTGGACAACTGCAATGACCTTCTAGAGGACTCTTGCATTCATCTGTTCCCTTCTCTAATCCATTCTGTGCTCTCCAGCTAGACTGTTAAAAAAAATAAAAAGTAAAAGCAAAAAAATGTGTTAATTGTAATTGCTTTAATAGTTTTCCATTTCTCTTAGAATAAAGTCCAAATTTCTTAAATGGCTTAAGAGGAAATGGCTTCCCACAATGTGGATGGTCCCCACCTGCATTTTCAAACTTATCCCTTACTCCCTTCTAAATGTTTTAATCATATTTACTTTTTTTTAGCCTTAGTAAGATACTATTAGCTCTCTGCCCTATGGGCCTCCAATGGACTGACATCTAAGCTTGGAAGCTGCTACAGTTTGGATATTTGACCCTCCAAACTTCATGTTGAAATTTGATCCCCAAAGTTGGAGGTGGGGCCTAATGGGAGATGCTTGGGTCTTAGAGGTGGATCCCTCATGAATGGCTTGGTGCCATACTCCTGGTAATGAGTGAGTTCTTGCTCTATAAGTTCCTGTGAAAGCTGGTTGTTTAAAAAATCTGGCACCTCCCTCCCCTTTCTCTTGCCTCTGCTCTCTTGCCATGTGATCTCTTCATATACTAGTTCTTCTTCCCCTTCTGCCATGAGTGGAAGCAACCTGAGGCCCTCCCCAGATGCAGATGCCAGTGCCATGCTCCTTGTTCAGCCTGCTGGACCATGAGACACATAAACCTCTTTTCTTTATAAATTAACCAGCCTCGGGTATTCCTTTATAGCAATACAAGTAGCCTAAGACAGAAGCCCTTCCCTACTTTCCCCAGGCTAATATGCACCCATCTTTCAGGTCTCAAATAAGATGTCATCTCCTTAACTCTGGTTAAACACTAGATTAGGTCCCATAACATCCTGCACATGCATTTTATAATACCTTTTACACATACAATTATCTATGTAATCTCTATATTCTTTGCTATAAGATAAACTCCATGAGGGCAGAAGTCAAATCTATTTCATTGCTATATCCCTAATACCTAGCCCAGGCCAGGTTGATGGTAGATGCTAAAAAATACTGAATGAATGAATGAACAAATTAATAAATGTTTCTTTTTCCAGAATCTACCATGTGACTATTATTAATGTAAACCTTTTGTTGAGATTAAGCAAATGCTTTCCCTAAATCCAGGCTGGTTCTTGGTAGCAATGGATTAGAGTTCTAACTACATTGTGGATGGGTACAAGAATATTTGGAATTCTTAATCTTTTTGATTGAGATATGTTGCTTAACAATTGTTGTGGTCCTTTGGTAGTGTCACATTTCCTTGCTTTTTCATGTTTCCTATGTCCTTCCATTGATATCTGTGCATCTTGATGTAGCAGTCACTTGTTCTGATTTTTTGAAATTGCTCTTAAAGGGGAGAATTTTTTCCTGAAGATGTATATATGTTGTTGGCTGAGTAAGACACTTCGGCTTTGGTTTTGGGTGCCTGCAGTAGTATGGTCTTTCTATAATTTCTTAAGCAGTACACAGGGTCAGTGGTATCTGTGATTTCCTTGGTGGCTTAGGGAACAATTATTAGTTGAGGCTGTGGTGAAGTTTTTCTGGGGACTTGAACACCAGCCAAGCAAGTCTTTGGGCCCCAGCACTGAAAGCAGTGGGCTGAGTATACCTGATTTTAGGCCCCAGAGCAGCTTATGCTACCAGCAGTGTTAGTGGGTCTTGGGAGCCAATTATTGGCCCTTCAGGTGAATTGCTCAGAAGCTAGTTGTTGGAGCAGAGGGCCAGGTGTGGTGTGGGCTCTCAGGCCCCTGAGCAATTGGTGTGATGTGGGAGGCGGTAGTAGTGGTGGTTGAGCCACCCACTAGGACCCAAGTGGTCCATGTTGGTGTTCCTGGTAGCTGCAATGGATTAGGTAGGCTAGTCCTCAGTCCCACAGGTAACAGGGTGGTGGGTATTGTCCTAAGTGTGCTTAGGAGAGCTTGGTATCCCTTATCTCTTCCTGGCTGGATGGTGGCTGTAGCCAGGTCCCCTTGAACTCAGCCCAAGGGTGGGGTGTGGCCCAGTGTTAAGCTTTCAAAATGGCACCAGATGTGGGCTTGCAATCAAAGAAGGCAGGGTCCCTTTCAGACAAGTGACATGGGTAAGAAACTGTGGGGAGTGCAGTCTGCTTTCATCTCAGTGTCACATAAGCCTGCAGCAGGGTGGTGGCAATTGCCCTAGATACGTGTAGGAGAGGTTGGGCTCCCTTGTTCCTCCTCAGCTGGGTGGGGCTTCTGCTGAGTCAGTCTGAACTCAGCCTGAGGATGGAGAGATACCCAGGTTTAAACTCCCAAAATGGCACCTTGGGACTGTGACCAGATAGGGTGGGGCCCTTCTCAGGCAGGCTGTGCTGGAGGGAAACTGTGGGGTTCACTTGAGACTTGGTCCCAAAGCAGCCAGCTGCAGGATGGTGGAGACCATCCCAGACGTGTGCTGGAAAGCCTCATTTTGCAGCCCCTCCCCAGCCAGGTGGGGGCTGCTGTGTCAGCCCAAACTCAGCCCGAGGGTGAGGCACAGCCTTGTGTCAAACACTCAAAATGGTGCCTTGAACTTGCAACCCAGGCAAGCAGTGTGGGGGAGAACCTGGAAAATGATGTCCACTCATGTCTCAGTCTCAACAGCAGCCCACAGCAGGGCACTGGGGGCTTTCCCCGGGATGTGTGGGAGTGCCCAGACTCCTCTATTTCCGCTCGGAGCGGCACAGTGGCTGCAGGTGCACCTGCATCTCCGTGGTATCTAGGCTTTCAGAATGATGCTTGGCTCAAGTTGCTCTAGGCTTGGATGCCTGTGGAATTCCATGTGGGTTCCCTTTCTGGAGCAATATCTCTGTGCAATCCCCAAAGCAGTTCCCTAAGGTAGGCCTGAGACCAACTTTTGGTGTTTCCCATCGCTTCCCTAGCATTCTTTCCTAGATGATCTGTTCAGAATGTGAGAATCTGCTTACTATTCCGGTTTCTGTCTGTGGAGGAGGCACATACTACCTGTGTCTGCTTGGCCATCTCGATCCGTATCTTCTCTTTCTTGCTATTAATATTTGTTTTAAAACTGCCCTGCCTCTATCCACACTTACTTGGAACCTCTAATTAAAGGATAAATATTATTAATGCTTTTCAAAAGACCAGTGTTAAGGGTATATTATTTTTTTCCTGGGGGCAGATTTCTACTTCTCTTTATTTGGCCAATTGGAGGGCTTATATTATCAGATTTGCTGATTGCTAAACTGCTATCCCTGAGGAGATGAATGAAACACAGCTATTAGGAGGGACTGTGAGCTTAATTTAGAATAAATAATAGGGCACCCTCTAACCTTTATGTTTGGGAATATTAAGTATGACAATTGGTCATCAGAAAGAAGGATGACGCTGAAGACTAACTTTTCCTCCCTCACAAATTTGTAGAACGAGTCCAAATGCCTTTAAAATTGATATGTACTTTTGGAGTAATCCTTTTAATCTGGGATAACAGAGTGGTGCCAGAATATTGGACCCATGTGCCAGTTCTCTCTGATACCTGTGATTCTATGTCACTGGCCAACTGAAGGCAGAATAAATGAAATTAACTCCACAGGAGTAAATGGTGCCAAGTTTCATGACATAGATTGGAGGGAACCCAAAAACAGGCCTTAAACTGCATCCTAAAATTAAGGCAGAATTAGCAAAATTACTTGCACATAAATTTGATTTGAAAAACATAAAGAGAGAAAGAAGGCAGTTAAGTAAATATAATATGCTTTATAGTTACACTAAAAGTAGAACAAGGGAAAAGGCACATCAATATACATAAGCTAACCACATTTCATCAATTCTATGGTACTCTCCCTTCTCCACATTATGAAATTGGAATGCATTTTAAAATTCATGATATGTCAAATTTAATTGGAAATATGTTTTCTTTCTTGGTAGTACATATAATGGTGTGCATTATAATCAATGGCATCTTAAACTGATGAAATACAGTATTTGCTTATAAATATATACGGATAGCATGTGTTCATTTCCACATTTTCAATTCATATTATGATTGTCCACTTCATTTTTATGTTTGGCAGAGTTTCTGCATAAGTTATAGCCTGAGAAAGAGATGAAAAACTTATGTAATACATATATTTGTTGAAGAGTTATAGTACGCCAAAACCTCCACAGATAGAACAACCAAGAAAAGGACAATAAACTCTGCAGCAATCATTACCATTGCACGCGTTAGAACCTTGTATTCTAGAGAAATAAGTCATTAAAGAGGTAGAGATAGATAGGTGGAGGGCGAGCTATGGGGATGGAGCTAGAGAGAGAGGGAGAGAGAGAGAGACAAGCACATGATTTGCAGATATGTAAAAGCACAGATATAATTTTCTTCTATTTAAAGATGACAGGAGTATCTATGCAGTTAGGCAGAACTTCTTCAAGGGTTTTTTTTTAAACTGAGGACTTTCTTTTTTAAAGTTTACATTGAGTGATAACATAATTAGTTGAGTTGGAAAATGCCAAATGAAAATGAAAAACCTAACACATGCTGCATATGAATGTCTTCTCGGGAAATTCTTGTGGATTCTTTTTTCTTGTCAAGCAGTGTATGTCAGTGAATTGTACCCTAAGAAAGAAGACTATCAAACTGGTGACACCAAAAATAATCAAAATATGTTCAATGGTGCTCAAGAATTGCAGAGGAAGGAAGAGGAGCTTTATGTTAAAAAACAAAAACAACTAATCCTTTAACGAACAAAAAGCAAAAACTATTCACAAAGAAACTCTACATAGCCTTACCACAAATGTTCCTTGTAATGCAGTACAACATTATTTTACAAGTCACTGTGAATCAAAAGTCACTTTCAGTAAGGTATGCTATAACTGACAAATGGCTTACCCTTGGAGATGCTTGATTATTTGTATATATTTTTCCTGAAAAAATAGCAAGATTCTTAAAATATTGTTCTTGCATGTTGCAGAAAGCTCCACAGTAAGGCAGAGGAACTGAGTGCAGGGGAAAACAACTTGTTTTTTCCAACCAGATCAGAGTAAGCACTGACTATAAGCCTTAAAAAGAAACTGTTTTGCAGTACAACAAGGAGAGAATGGCGCCCACTGTCCATTATCCCTAATGTTCTGTCCTTGGTTCCAATGCACGACACTCTCAAGGTCTGGTCTCTGCCTTGCTCTGGATGTGGCTGGTGATTGCTTTGCTGGCCATGACTCCTCTTGGACCATGGATCCGCTGCTTGCTTGCAGTTCATTTGCTTTTTCCTGTCTATTTTTCGAAAGAGTAGGATCACCATGTACAGATACCACTTCATGACCAGGATAGCAGGATTCAAATTGTGTATATGGTTGTAACCCTAATTTTTCTCATTAGAAAATTGGGCTTCTCCTCACAGATCTGTCTACCAAAATGTTTTGTATAAGAAATGGAAAACAGGGGAGAAGTACTTCTCACTGGTTTGTTTACTCCTAAGTGGCATTTGCTGGAAGTGAAGCCCTTAATTTTATTTGTTGCCTCAATACAAGGTTGTTACTTCGTCTTTTTTTTTTTTTTTTAATTAAAATGCTTGTCATCCGTAACAGCTTGGTGTATATGTTTTCCTTTCCTCATTTCTATCAATGAGATAACACCAGACATGAAGTTCTAAAATCCCCTATACAGATGGAAATGTTAAATTTCAAATCTGTCAGCATCAGTAAAGCAATTAACTATCATCATTAAATTTTATAATTCAGTTTTTTTATTCTAACAAAAACATAGCACAAATGTTAAACAAAAATGATTTAATATAAGAGGCTAATTTTTATTAGAAGTAAGCAAGACTATACATACCTTCAGCTTTCTTGAAAAATTAATTTTGATGGTAATTATTAGCCAAAAATGTTAGTTAATTAAAATGGAATTTTTGTGACATCACTTTTCAGCTTGCTAGGCTAACATAATAGGGCCAAGTTTACCTTCAGTCAACTTTTGGAACTTCTACCTGATAGCTCTGGAAACCAACCTAGTCTTTTGAGTGTAGTATGACCTCTACATTAGCCTCCAAGATTTGTTGAGCTAATGTATCAGCAGACCTATTCCTTAAGGTGTTACTTTTCCATTTTTGAAGAATAATGTTCTCGGCCAGCACCGTATGATATAGATCAATGATTGAACTCTGCATCCCCTAACTATTGTATATGTAACACAGCTCTTAAATGGCAAATTCTACTTTTGACAATTAAAAACATAAACATAACAGGTAGGATAATGATATACACAAGTCAATTAAATTGATTTGAGCTTGCAATGTCGATGCATCATTTAGTTTTTCAGACAGGTATTCTTAATCAGACAATACAAGAACAACTTTTGGTTCCCAGTGAACTTTTTCTTACAGCACTGAATCTCAAATATACTTTAGCACTACATTCATTTTAATATTCATTGATGATGCTTGGATTTAAAGAGTGTTAGCATTCAGTTATAATGTTCTCAGTAATTTGAAAGGGCTTTGTGATTTGAAAGGAGAAAAGAAATATATCAGAACTGTCACAAATCTTTCATACCCTGATACCCTACCCACTCCCCCTCACCAATCCATAGATCTTTTATTAAATTCTACTATGTAGGAAATCTGAATAGTCATTGAAACTGTTTCACTGCCAGGATTTGAAAGCTGATACACTGAGAAATGTTCCCAGCATAAGTTAAATGAACACCAAACTCCCTGGCAATGAGACTGTGAGACTATGTTGCAGTTAAATTTAGAAACAGAATTAAAAATAGTACCTGGGTTTTCATTTCAAGGTCACTCACAGACATATTCTCAAAGTCCTGTGGGATTCTATCCTAGTTGTACTCCATTTCAAGTATGGGGTAGTCTTTTATGAATTCAGCCTATTAAGACTTTTGAAAATGTATAAAACGGGGAACTAATATTTATTAAGCATCTACTATATTCCTGAGATTGTGTTAAATGTTTTCCTTTGTATCTAATGATAAAAATAACAATAACAAGAAGAATAATATTAGCTGATGTTTTTTGGACACTTACTAGAGGAAAAACAGTGTGCAAAGTAATTTCCAATCCTAGTTACAGGTTTCTCACCAAAAGTTTGTGAGTTTTGCAAATGAAGAAATTACAGAGGTTCAATAACTTGTCAGAAGTGGCTGCCACTTTTAGTAAATGGCGGAGTGAAATTTGAATCTCAGCTTCTTTGTCTCCAAAGCCTATATCCTCAAAAGAATGTCAGTACAAATGTTTGGCGTTAGGCTGTGTCTTTATGTCTTCATTTGTGAAATGCTAATAATAATAACCCCTGCACTAATGGATTGTTGTGAGAATAAAATTAGTGAATACACATAAAGATTTATAATGCTAGTTCCTGGCACATGGTAAACATACAAGGAACATTAGCTATTAGTATTTTTGTTTAATGATAAACATAATTATTAGGTTGTTGTATTTCAAAAGATAGTGACCTTTTCTTCATATTTTTATTTTACTTTGCTATTACAAAGCATTAAAAATATAATCAATATAAAATATTTTTTCATTCTGACTTCCAAATACTTTAATATAGCAAAGTTTGAAATATTTATGCAAAGTATTATTTAATTTAGTATTTCTGGGATCTACCACCTGTTACATAAAATCATCATGTCACAAAAAGACATATTAAAAGCAACATCCACTAAAAGCTTTACCATTTAATACATTTAATAAAACATTTTCTCATTTCAAAATATTCATCATCCTAGAGAAAATAAGTTAAATATAAGGCATTCTGTGAAACTGTGCTGTTATTAATAGTTGTTCCTTCCACTCAGATAACATTCAGAAGTTCAGACAATACTGTATTTTTCAAACCGTCCCTAAAATCCTTTTCTTTCATATTCTTGATGGGCTGGGGAAATTGTTCCAGTATTTGAAATTTCAGTTTGTTTCTTAATTTATTAGTTATACATTATCTAGTAGCAGCCAGACAAAAGGCATTTTGGCAGGACACCTGTCATTAAAATGGCTGAGTTTCCAGCAACACCTTGCTGAAATATCTTTTAAGGCTGAAATCATTCTCAGCTTAAGACAGTGATAACAGTATGTACGTGTTAGTTCCTTCTCCAGACCTTTGTTTCCCAGTGACACAGACTGCATGCCAGTAGCTGACCACTCTTGCTGAAGTGTTTTTGTAACTGACATCCCTCAACCTCTCAAAAAACCACTTTTAATCCAAGATTTCAATTAGTAGAAGGCTTTTGAAGTGCACAGAAATGTTAGCAAGGCATTCCAGCAGAAGGTGTCTCTTAAGAAGGTTCCTTTGACTCTGCTAGTCCAGGAAAAATGGCCTTTTAATATTACTTTTTAGGGATAGTTGTATTTCAAAGAGGTCAACACTAAATGAGTTATTCAATTAGTAATAGTTGCCCTTAAAATAGTAAGGTTTGTGCTATAGCACAGTGTAGAAACCCTTAGTGCTGTTCACCAGAAATTTCTGATCCCTAGCTACATATTGGGATTTTCTTTTCTGGTTTCATTTTTTCTTGGTTTTCTTAGGTGAGTCTATGTGTGTAGTTCTGGCCCATGAAGTCATGAACAGAAGTAACATAGGTCACTTCTGGGCCAGAAAATTTAATTGTCAGAGTAAGACCCTCATGAACTGTCTTGCCTGCTGCCACAGTGATTGGCAACATTTTATTTATTAGATTGTAACTGCACCATCCATCAGCCTGGTCCCTGAAAAACAATGAAAAGCAAAACCCTCAAGATATCTGCACTGGAAATATAGAGTGAACAAAACAAAAAATATTTGTGTTATCCACTGAGACTTTTAGGGTTGTTTGTTGCCACCCCATAACCAACCCTATCCTGACTGATGCGCACAACAAGAATTACAAATGAAAATTCTGACCACCGAAGGAATAAACTGCAAAGGGTAAGCTGACATTTTTTTTTTAATTAGTTTTATAGTCTTTAATGGCATACTTATGCTTATTGGCAATAGGCTGTCAATTTTGTTTCATAGAAACTTAGATTGTAAAACTGGATCCGTGATTTATGAAGTCAGTACCTAAGTAGTCACTATAAAGCAAGCACTCACAATGAATGTTTGCACTGTCTTAAACTTCATTTTAAATACACGTGTGATTATAACTAATAAAATTTCTTTACTTAGAGTGAATAACTAGTGTGAATTGTTTTCTAAATCAATTACAACTTATGTTCACTCAAAATAATATTTCTTTAGTTCACTCATTTTTCATGATAGCTTAAGTTGTTAAACTATTATATTATCATAATAAAAAATGAAATATAGTAATTAGAGGAAAATTACCACTCATCTGTGCAATATTCTGTCTCTAACAGGGGCACCAAGTTATATGGTTGCTCTCCTTGCTATGATCAGAAATACACTTCCCTCAAACTTCTTCATTTTCTGTAATAATCCAATCATGCACTGTCATTTGTCACATATCTAAATCTTGCATGAATTATTTTGTATATTTACTATATGCTACCTCCTAAGGATGATGAGTCACCTATGTTTGGAACTTAACTATGAAAAGCAGTCCTTAAAAAAATGTTTCTTAATTTCATTTTCTAATTATCTTCTAACTCTGCAAGTAGTGGGAAGAACCCATTGAGCCTATTAATATCTCCCATATTTTAGTGTATTTCAAACTATTTCCTCTTTATTTTAGATTTTCCAGGCCTAAGGACACAAATATTCTTAGCCACTCAATTATGATGTCTTAGTCAGTTGGGGCTGCTGTAACAAATACCATAGACTGGATTGCTTGGATAATAAGCATTTATTTCTCACAGTTCTGGAAGCTGGAAAGTCCAAGATCAAGATGTTGATCTGAGCAATTCCTGCTCAGAGCCCTTTTCCTTGTCTGAAAACTTCTTGCTGTATTTTTACATGGCAGAGAGAAAGAGATCATCTCTGTTGTGTCTCTTTTTATAAGGACATTAATCCCATCATGAGGATCCCACCTTCATGGCCTAAATACCTACCAAGGTCTCACCTCCTAATTGCATCACAATGGGGATTAGAGCTTCAACATATGAATTTGGGGGGGACATAAGAATTCAGTCCATAACATATGACATCACTCTCCATCTCCCATTATTTTCATTATTCATCTCAGGTACTTCTCCAATTTTGTGCTATCACACATTAAAAAAATAAACAATGGCCAAGTTTCAGAAATTATGGCTTATGATGACACACAATTATGTTGTATCCCAAAAAGAACCTGTAACTGTTACTTATAAAAGAACTCATGATCACTAATTTTATAGTTTTATCAGATTTATAGATTTAGGCAGTATTTTCATAATTACCTAGACTAATACTCTCAGAAACTATTTTTAAGGTATTTAGTAGGTCTTTCTCATCCATGCAATAACATGATATTTTTGTCTTCAAAATGGCATAAAAGCAAATGCTTTTATTAATGGGTTTCACAGATTACTGTAACTCTTAGCAAGGTATACGCTAGGAAGCAAACCATCTTTTGGTTGTTAAGAAATGAAATCATTCCATTTTGGATGACTCAACACAAATTGTGTGAAATTAATTTATTTAACAACTGAAATTTGAAGTAAGGTATCAAAATTTAGTTTTTTCATGGAAGGGTAACAGTGATTTCCTTCAGTATATGTGTCTCACTTTGATTTTAATTCTTCTGTTATGCTACACAGATGAAAGAACAACTATCTTTGTTTTAAATGATAGCACTAGATGCAAGAACTGAGCCCAGAAGATTAGATGCAGATTTCAAAGGATAGTACACATCTGTGCACTAATGCAGGTTCTCAAAACTCCAAACCACAAGGTCAGATGAAAATACCAATTTCTATCTGCTGTTCATTGTTGTGTGACAAAACAGATTGGCAGTAGCTAATAGTTCTACAATTTGTTCCTATGCAAATTTAAAAGCATATGCTAACTTCAACACAAATGTTATGTTGAAATACTCATTTCTGCTTTTACCTGCTGATTTAAAAAAAAACACATCTATTCACCTGTATTATTTTTGAGTGTACTAAAATAATCCATGCGTATAAAAAATGATAACTAGTATATACTCAGTTATCAACTATCTAGGATTTTAGAAAGTTGAAGCAACATAGACAGTCTAAAATTATATAAAATAAATACCTTATCATATGTTTTTAGTAGGATGAAGTTAATTTTTTTATTGGTGTAGCATATTCCAAATATGACAAAATGAAGCAATTCAGAAAGGTCCAAGATTATTAGCTGTGCATTACAACATTACCATTGGTAATCTACAAAACAGAGTATCTATATACATCTATATACATACAATCATGGAGTGGTCATTAATCCACCTATTTTAAATAATTTTGAGGCAACTTATAACAAAAGCATAGGGACAGGGAATGCAAAAGCGTCAGTCCAAAATTAAGAGATAAAAATCAAATTATAAAAGGTGAGGATGGGAAAGTAAGCAGAAAATGTCCTATTAACTAACTTCTACTTAATTCCCTACCTAAAGACAAAGGATTGAATATCAATCAAAAGATTGGCAAATAAATGAATACTTTTAGGTTTTATGTTTAAAGAATATGCTTGTTGATGTGTATATAATATTTTATAATTTCCATGTTTTCTAGAAATTTCAGTCAACCAACCAATTAGATCCCAATTGTGTAAGGACAAAAGGATATCCAGTGTATTAAGAAATGAAGATGGAGGGAAAAAATAGCATTTGGGCATAAAACTTAGTTCCAAGCAGAAGTGGATGGACCATGTAGCTAATAAAGCTTTTGCTGCAAGGCCCTGAACTTTGATGAAGCTCTTCCACAGATGTGAACTATATTTTGTATTCATAATTTTGAATTCTTATTTTCTTAAACAGGGCTCCCCAAACTGTATAGACTTGAGGTTCCATCAAGCTTTGATTGGCTCCTGGCCTGTTAAGGAAGAATTTAGTTGATTATACCACTCTCAGTACTTAATAATAGGAAAATTGCCAGTTCATCAAGAATAATAAACATTTTTCTCCTTGGCATTCTCATAGAGAAATTTAATGTTAGATGATTTATGTGAGGAAAATTGAACAATGTAATATAGACCCTTGTCAATGATGTCACAATGAGACAATATATCACAGAAAAATTCAGCATTATTCTACCTGCAGTATATCTTTATATAAGCAGCAAGGGCGTGCTATTAAAGCATATATCACAAACTGCTCTTTTTTCAGGATGGCACAAAGGGACCCTGGAATCGGGTCTCCAGGAACGTTTTTATGGGATAGAAGGTGGAGAAGAGTAATAGCAAATGTAAGGGGAATGAGAGAATGAAATACAAAGAGATGAGCTAAAAAAAACAAGCACATCATGTACAGAAAGGTTATTATTCAGCCACAGTAGAGTAGAAAGATGAACCATCTTGTGGAACTGCAATATTCAACAACTTGTGTAGAATTATCCATTGCCATCATGCATAAAATTAGAGCAATAAAATTAAAGCATTATTAATAATGAGGAAACTGGATTTTCAATGCAACTAACTGACAAGATGATGGGAAGGTAATTGGTCATGAGAATGTTTAGCATTAGTAATGGATTGTCCATTTAAAAAACTGCTTTACCATAATTAAACTACAAAAAGTCATTGTGTTTTATTGCAGCACATTCTTATACACCATATTAAAGAAAACATTACTATTTCAAACATTAAGTATGGATATTATTTCACAAAGATAAGTGTTAAATTGAGATTTGTTCATTGCTATATCACCGGCACTGGAATATACCAGACTCTCAATATGTGAATAAAAAATTCACACACAACACCTGAAACACATGAAACTCTAGAAAAATCTACAATATTATAATTTTGTTGTGAAGGGTACAATATAGTTATAAATATACTTACTAAACACAGTAATTATTAAAAAGAACTCAATGTGCAATAAACTGTGTATGCATAATATAAATCACAACTCCACGTTATAAATTTAATATATTGTAAACTATTAGCTAATCATATTAAACATATATTACACAATGCAGACATAAATTACATAACCAATAATTTGCTTAAAGGAGCCTGAGAAGGCAGTTAATTTTGATTGTTTATATCACTTTCATAAACTGTCCAGGAAAGTTTATAATCTGCCTTCACTTTCTCATATAGCCAGTAGAAATAGTTAGGTATTCACCAGATTCTATAAAAACACTAAAATTTGGGACGACTTTTATAAAATTAACAAACAAGGGATCTAATATTTAAGCCTTCATCAAAGGCTTCATTTGGGAGACTCTGGAGAAGTCTTTCTTGAAGATGCTAACATTTTTTCTTTGTACCTCTAGTAGACTGCCTAAAAAAGGCTTGAATTGTAAAGGAACTTAGCAAAGATCTAAAAGTCCTCCTTCAGAACTGTGTATAGAAAGAAGAAATATAATGGCATAATCATATTCTTCTGTCCTGGCAATAATTGATGTTTATGTGCTTATCGTATGTCTTTGTTTCTTTAAGTGTTTCCTGAAAGAGCCAGTTTCTTATCCTTTATTCTCTTCATGAGTACTTGTCTAGTGAAAGCAGCTTGGAACCCTGCTTCAGACATTATGGAGTAAATTAAAGGTAGAGTTAGGTAGACCATTAAGAGTGAATCAATGGAGAAAGATTTTTAATTAGCATAATTATTTCCTATTTAAGTTTTTATATTAATAGGACTTGCTATCCAGCCACTCTATTTTTCTTTAGGGCTAGAGAAAACTTCTAGATGATATGCCAAGAAAGAGAAAAAAGATGGAAAGTGTTCTTTCTCATTTGTGTATTCCTTTTACTGATTAGAACAATTGATATCTGATATGTCTTTTGAAATGGTAAAAACACATTAGTATATTACCACTTGGGTCAGCCATTTGAACCTTAGAATTTACTTACCTCATAACTGAATTTACATTTTACTTAAATGACTTATATGTGTGCAACAGTCAATCAACTATACTTTTCTAATTTTGAGTTATGGCATATGACATAATCTTTAAGTTATATAAGTGGAGCATGTCTATTCTTGACCGTCTGGTAATTAAAACTTTGGAACATATTTCATGATAGAAATTCGAATCTCCATTATTTTAAGGAAAATTGTAGATGTTTGGAAACAAGAGTATGCAATAACAAGATTTTCTATATTTGACATGAAATGTTTCTAGCTTAAAACAGAAATAGAAAAAGCTACAAGTGCATCACTCTGTATATTATTGAGACAGAATTGGTGAATTTTGAAGGGCAAAATAGAACTCTTAAAGAGAATTATCAGCTAAAATAAAGTACTACTTAGGTGCAAGGAAAAGGGAATAAAAACAAGAACAAGCATAGATAGGGCAGGAAGTGCACACAGAAATAATCTAGAGGCTAAAATTAGGTACTTTCCTGAAGCAAATACAGAATTAATCAAACGTGTGACATCTAATTACAAGAAAGACCTGGGATAACAAATATAAAGGCCTAAGAAAAATAAGAAAATTAACACTTAATCTGAAAGGGTTAAACTTGGCCATGATTATCTTAGAAATTGAAATGGAAATGTTCCTTCCTGGCTGTAATGAATCAGCTCTAAAGTCCTAAGCTGTTCAGGACCAAGGACAAGGGCAATTCAATACAGCCAGGTAGATTTTCTCATCCCACTTGTCTGACAAACATTTGTAATTGTATAGCTTGAAATGACTTTTGAAATCATCCTTTACTTAACAGATAAGAAAACTGAGGCACAGGGTTTATACTAACCTCTCCAGTCACCCTGTTAATAAGTGGTGAAGTTCAGCTTAGAATTTAAGTCTGCTTATACCTAGTATGATATTCTCTGAGTTACACAAATAAAGAATCACATTCACAAAAGATTTTGAGTGGTCATTTTCATATTGATAGTAATTCATATTTGATATTTGTATATGTATTTCTAGGGGTGTGTGTGTATGTGTGTGTGTTCAGGTTATAGTCTGAAGGTACAGACAAGACTTTTTCTAAATAGTTGCACTCTAATCACAATTGACCAGATTGTTTCAGACCAAACGTGCCCTTTCTAATTCTGGTGTGTGTATTTGGAAATGGTCAGAAGAAAGCTGTCCAAATTTAAAATATCTCCTCAGATCTTCCTTTCATTTGTCTATCAATATTTAACCTAGTATGATTTTTTTAAAAAAAATCTTAAATAAGTGCTTGTCAATTTAATCTTTTTATTCTGCAATTTTCTTGCCTAATATCTGAGAACTCTTCCATATTCGTCTTTGTGTGTGTGTTGTGTTGTTAATTTCAAAATGTAAATAGTTTTGCTAAATTGATTCATTTTTTCTTTTAATTTGAATATTTGGTAAAGAAAAATTAGAATTTATAAAAATTAAATTATTGAGATTTTATGAGAAAAGATCAGAGAAAAGTTGTTGCATTACTGTTAGAGAATATTTTGTCTGCTTTTAGGCAGAGATATCAAGGGGAACTAAAGTAAAGGCTAAATTCAAGTCACAGAATAAGATTCAGAGGCTTATTTTATGACCTATATAGTCACTCAAATAGTAAACCTAATTAGAAATTTAGAGATGAATCCTAATTTAAAAACAATTTTTCCAAAAACTTTGACCTGCCTAGGGAATATTACAGCTTCTTAATATAGTGAAGAGATTATGAACTCCAGAGTCTGAATGCAAATGTTGGCCTGACTCACTCTATATAATGTTGGGAAGATTTCTTAGCTTCTGGCAGCCTCAGTTTCTCCCTTTGAAAAAATAGGTATATGCTATTGGACAGCATTCATCTCACATGTACACATATCAGTCTTTCTTGATGAAGGCCCCTAAATAGCTAAAATGATAAGTTTCTGTCCTGCCCTCTATGTTTTCCCATAGCCAGCTATCAGCAACAGTTCCAATCCTTTAAGGATTGCTTAAAGGTTCACTTGCTGTGAACCCTGGTGCAAGAGTTCTATGGGGATATAGGGTATGTAGTTGTATGAAGATCTATGAAGATACAGGATCCAGAACTTCCTATCACTGATTTGCTCAGCTTGAGCTATTATGGTGATAAACTCTTATTTTAGACATAGCCAGGTGACTAACTCTTATTTTAGACATAGGTTTTTCCAGAAAGGAATCTGCTGAAAGCCAGGCATGGTGGCTCACTCCTATAATCTCAGCTTACCAGGAGGCTGAGGAAGGAAGGATCACTTGAGGCCAGGAGTTCGAGACCTGCCTGGACAACATAGCAAGACCCCCATCTCTAAAAAAACAAAAAAATTAAAGAAAGCAATCTAGTAGAACCTTAGGATGTTTAAGATCCACTCTTGGACTGACTACATGTTGGCCAAAAACTTCTGCCTGTTTTTCCATGAATCTCTAAAAAGTTCTTTTTTATCCTTTAATTCCTACTACTTCATCTCACCTTGCTGTGGGTTTTAGGAAGTGAGTTAGCTGTTGAAATGCCCCTGGCTATTAACAAAGACATTTTCCTTTATTTTGCACTGGATACCATTTTTATCTTGTACTAAGCTGTTTCTGTATCTCAAATTATCACAATTTGGACCTAATCTACAGTAAATGGGCATCACATGGAAATCACACTCAGTTCACACAATATTTTTTATAGATAATGATAAAGTTAAATAAATGTTAATTTTTAAAAAGAAACCTATTCTTTCCTAATGAAATGAGTCTAGGAAAAATCAAGCAAACAACTTTAATGAGAAGGTGGTAGTGGAATTTCTTTTGGCATTTTGTTGTGTTTTTTTGTTTGTTTGTTTTGTCCATATTTTAGCAGCACCGTCTGACCATTTGTACTCAGGTTGTTCTGCCAATGTGTGAGAGAGGATTCTTCACAAATGGGGTGTGGTTATGTAAAAAGATGAGACAAATTCATACTTCAGTTTTAAAGGAAATGTTAGTTTACATTATATTTTATAACTTGCTCAGGGAGAATTCATGTGTGCAATGGAGCTTGGTTCCTTAATGTCAAAAAACTTTTGCCTTTCACTTTCTTACTTCTTGACGGAACATATTTTCATTTGTTCATTCCACTAATAGTTTGTGACATTAACATGCATACTTTGACAAGTAAATTATTTTCTGAAGTCTTAATTAGAAATTAATCCTTGAATTTGATCATTGCCTTTGCATTTAAGAAGAACACATAGTTTTACTACAACAGACATATCTACACATATACATTAAATCCAAGCAAAATTGTGGGAAAAAAAAATCTACTGGTTGATTCAGAAAAAAAGCAAAAAGCAGCTATTTAAAAACTGAAACTGTATACACTAGCACAAAGAAGGAGAAAAAACTATAATATTTAAATTTGCTTGTATGTACCTTGCTCACATATCAGTTGTTATCCTGAGATAATTTGGGATAAAAAGTTTAGTGATTTGCTTTGCTTACAGATTGCATAACTTCATAAGCACATTAAAATTTCCCTGTATGTCTCAGTCCTCTTCTCAAATTTCACAGATAATCATTGACCAGGGTTTTTTTCTTATGTTTAGCCAAAATCTGCTTCTTTGAACCTCTACCCATAGATAGAGGGTAAAAAGAGTTCTTAACTTCTGGAGTCAGTGACACTGGCACTGTACCTCTGGCAATGTACACAAGCTACCTGATAGTTACAAGCCTTAGTTTTCTTACTTGTAAAATGGAAATAGTAGCAATTGTATTGTGCCTGCCTGTGGATTATAATAAGTGTTTTCTACATGCCAGTTCATTCCTTCCTACTCCTTTTTTCCCCTCCCTTAAGAATTATCTGGAATCACTTAGGAAACAAAATGGAAATAGTTGAAACAATTAATGAATAATATGTTAGTATGTAAGTAAGCATTAAGTTACTACTCTACCTAAATGTACATATTTAATTGTGGTACATATTATAGTATGCATGTTGTGAATTTAATTTAAAACTCTGTATATTTCAAAAATTTTATAGTAATTTTTTCTACAATACTTTTTTATCCTTCTGTTTTCTCTTTCTCTGTTCGTGGACATCTCTGTTAACTTCTCGACTTTTTCTCCCTCATATCCAATCAGGTATCAATTCCTATTGACTCTATTCTAGTGTTGTTAAACAGTTGACCCCATAATTTCTTTTCTACTTCCTACTCTAGCCCAGGCCCTCATTAATTTTTTTCCTAGACTATAGCATTCCATTCCCAACTAGTCTGTTTGGCATGAGTTACGTCCTTCTTCAATTCATTCTATAGACTTCATCTGGTTTAATCTTCCTATGCAGAGCTCTGATTGTGAAATTGCCTTGCTCAAGTACTCTCAATAGTCCACGTTTCTTAGGAAATGAAGCCCAAGCATTTTTTCTTGGAAATTAGTATCTTCTATGACCGAGCCTCACGCTGACTTTTCTAGTCTTACTCCTCACTGTCCTGCTTAACAACCCTAAGTCCCTGCCAAATTTGATACTTTTTGCTTTCCCTCTGCACTTTCCAACTCAAGTGTTTGTGTACTGCTTTTGTCTTGGATTGTCCTTCCTTCTTTCTATTAAATATGGAATTTTCACCATCTTTAAATACAGATACCACCTACACATTAAGCCTTCTTTGGTGTCCTTAACTAAAATTGGTCTCTCTGTTTTTGTGATTCTACAACCCACTGGGGCCATCTTACAACACTCATAATCTTTTGCCCTATTTACGTGAACATGTTTAATATCCCCCAACGAAATTATAAGCAAGCTGAGAGCAGTCTTTCCATCTGGTACCTTAGCTAGGAGAGTTTTATACATGTGATATAGAATACTTCTTTTGAAAATTTGAGATATCATTGTGAGTTGGCATAGCAGAGTCTGTTTCATAAAGAATAGTCTTTGAGTTTGGGCAGAGAGAATTTTAAACAAGACTTTTTATGACAAAAATATGTATGATAGAAGACAATAACCCTGAGTGAATATTTATGTTGAGGGTACACTTAGGAAATAAGTTCAAGTAATTATAACAAAGAATTCTTGTCATAAAGATATTGAAAAATAAAAGAGTTAAATATCTAGGATGGAAGAGTAGAAAGAACATTATGTCAGGAGTGAAAAGGCCTGGGTTCCAGTCACAGTTTGATTTCTGATAGGTTATTAGACTCCAATAATGATTTTTATGGGCCTCAGTTGCTACTGAGTAAAATTAACATATAAGACTCAATGATTTCTAATCTCTTTTAGCTTTAAAATTCTATGCCTATAAAGAAATAATGGGATACTTTATGTTTTTGAGCAATTAGTGCCATATAAAAACCATACTTGAAGATAGGAAAAAGATCAAAGAGGATAAAAAACATTAAAAATGTAAAATTTCAGCAGCTTTATTATTTTATGCAAGTAAAAATAGTTAATTTATGTAGAGATCTGTAATCATATAAATAAAGTGTTATAGGTTAGAGTGTTTATATCCTCATTTTTGTCAGCCTATTATTTTCTGTTTAGATGATGAAAATCTTTAATATAGGACCATAATAGTTTTGAAGGGTCACAACTGTTATGCAGAACCACACTCAAACCATCTCATACAAATGAGTTTCTATCTTTGATTTTAAATACCTTAAGGCAAATAGCACAGTCTTTTCTTGGCTCAAATAGATCCAGTTACTATATTGAGTATCTGTGATCCAGGTGCTTTTGTTGAAGTCTAAAGTCAAATTTTATATCATTTTGTGAGAACTCATGGACAAAATGAATAAAAATTACTGAAACTTTTTTCCAATTATTCTTTTTTTCATTTGAATATTTTTTGAACACCTACTGTGTGAAAGACAATATGCTAGGCCCCCACAGAGGAGATAAAGATGAATAAGACAGTCTTTGATCTCAGAGAGCTTACACTTTGCTAAAATACAACAAACATGCAAAAGCTCCTGACACATGGCAGGAACTCAATAAATCACTGTTGACAAATCAAATAACACAGAAGTTAGACTATGAGAAGTACGGCCAGAGAGATTAAAAAAGAAAAGCAATGGGAACTCCATGTCTTAGGGTTATCAGAAAAAGTTCGTGAGGAAAGTTGTATTTGGGCCTTGAACTTAAGTTCTTGATAGGAGTGAATGTTGGAGGGTCAGCAAGGTTATGGATAATAGGAGAGGAAGTTTCTTGTAGAGGAACAGCCAGAAAAAAGTAACAAAGGTGGGATAGCCTAGGGCAAATTTTGGAAACAAGGAATGGCCTAATTTGGCTGGAGGATAGGGGACTAGTGGTAGATAAAGTTAGAAAACTAAATGACTAAAAAGTGCTTCATTCTGTAGGTAACTTGGAAGTCATTGGAGATTTTTACATAGGAGAAGTACTACATAAGATCTTTCTTTACTTTTTCTCGAAGCCGTTACACTTTAATATGACTTTGGGTGATTCTTAAATGAAACAATTTAATGTTTAAAAATTCATGCACTGAAAGCACACACCAAAAACAAAACAAAGACAAAATAAAAAACAAAAAACATGTATCAACCTTTTCATTTATCATCATTCTGGGCAACAATGTCAAGAATCAGATGGATTGTTTATAGTACTCATTCAGACCTAGAGAGGGGTACTCCGGGAAGTAGTCGTACTTGGTCAAGGGGCTAAAATAGTGTTATAGACTTCATATTCCAGCATATTTGAGTTTCAATTGACATTATATTTACTATCATTTAAAAAAGCAGGCCTATGTAACTATAACACAATTTTACAGCAGAACATCATATAAATCATATTAGAAAAGTAGTTTTCCTTAACACGTAAGAAAAATGTCAGACTGCTACTTGCCCTAAAGTTATGCTGGAAAAAATGTTATTTCCAGTCATCAAAAGGAAAAGGTACATTCTTTAAACAATGTCATCATTAAATAATTTAATTTTTAAAATGATGTTATCATATTTATTTGGTTTGTTCTGGGAGACATAATCTGAATGCACTCATACATTAACAATCCAATTAAATGTTCAATGTGTGTTTAACCAATGTGTGTTTAACTGACATAAATTCTGGCTAAGTTTTCAACTTTAAATTATTATTACCAGTAGATTATTTTACCCTACTGATCAAGAGCTTATTCTTCAAGATGTGCAAATATATTTATGAAATTTACAGTAATAAATGTCTGTTATAAAGTATTATGAAAATGTTATAGAAAATTATTGTTACCAATTCTTCCTTCCTTTCCTAATGTAGAATTGTATACCCAAGCCCTTTGCCAAGTGATTTTGTATTATTTCCTTCCTACTAGCATAGGTGGTGTATATTTTCCCGCCACATTGATATTGGGCTTGGCCATGTGACCCGCTCTAACCAACGTGAGCGGCCAGAACATGAGCATCGTTTTAAATGTGCCAGTGTGGTTAGGCCTGAGCTCTTGTGTTTCTGCTGTCCACCGTGATAAGAACATGCCTGAGTAGGCTCTGGTCCCAGAGTGATGAAGACAGATGGAGCAGATTTGAACCCAGTCCCAGGGCTGGAGTCCAGTCAAGCCTAGCTGAGCCCTGGTGAGCCCAGCTGAGATTAGAGGATTTGTAGCCACCCAACAGATTGATGAATGAGAGAAAAAAATGTTAGTTTTTGTAAACCATTGAGATATGGAGGGTTGCTTATTTCCATCATAATTACAGCTGTCATTGACTAATACACATATGATTTTATAATATTTTGATAGCTATAAGTTTCCCAAATAATGGTAAGACATAAATGAATAGAGTGTTCAGTCTATGAGATTTGTTTTAATAAATTAAATGTTAATTACATGTCCCAAAATAAATGTAACTCAATAATAATGAAAAGATTTTGGTGACTAAAAATGTAGGCTTCCATGCAAACAATTTTTAGTCCTATAAGGCTTACAGGAAAGTTAAAATTGAAA
The DNA here is from genome assembly GCA_023783475.1 of Daubentonia madagascariensis. Classification (NCBI taxonomy): domain Eukaryota; kingdom Metazoa; phylum Chordata; class Mammalia; order Primates; family Daubentoniidae; genus Daubentonia; species Daubentonia madagascariensis. The sequence continues at coordinate 11,348,818 of JAKFHU010001684.1, read as the reverse complement.
AAGAGATTAGGCTACACAGTTTTTATATAGGAAAATTTTAATTCATTGGAAAACTCCTACTCCTCAAACTAACATTTTGTATAGTTTCCCTTGTTGTCTTAAATCATAGCATTAAAAATTGCTTATCTAATGAAATCAACCTAAGTGTTCATCAACAGATGACTGGATTTAAAAATGTTGTATATATACACAATGGAACACTATCCAGCCATAAAGAATAAAATCATGTCTTTGCAGCAACATGGATGGAACAGGAAGTCATTATCTTAAGTGAAACAAATCAGTCACAGAAAGTCAAATACCGCATGTTCTCATTTATAAGTAGGAGCTAAATAATGTGGACATAGAGTGTGGAATGATAGACAATTGAGACTTGAAAGCGTGGAGGAATAGGAGGGGAGTGGATGATTAGAAATTACCTAATGGTTACAATATGTTATTTAGGTGATGGATACCCTAAAAGCCCTGACTTCATCAATATGTAATCGATCCATGTAAAAAAATTATAGTTGTACCCCATAAATCTATACAAATAAAAAATAAATAACAAAAAATATTGCTTATCTATTTAAATCATTCATCACTTGTACATTGTAATCTCTTAATAATTTAGTTATTAGGGACCATGATTAAATAAATTACCTTTGTTCTACACAGGACTTGCTTAAAATAGTGACCCAAAGATGTAACTATATAAAAAAGTTTTGTAACTTTAAAGTATATACAAATGCCTGGCAGGAAGAAGTTTCAGTGTCATCTGAGGATATGTTTAGGAATCACAGATCCAATTGAATAAATTATTCAATTTTAATGGATGGCCTACACTATTTGAATAGGCTTATCTAAAAATTTTTTAGTATGAGAGTATATATATACATTTTAAAAGTTGTGTAATTATACAGTGAATATTTCCATTTCAGATGTCAGAGACATCTTGTCAAAAGCCAAGAACTATGAGTAAGTGGATGAAAATACTTTCCTTCATAAACAAGTTGGCCTATTTTATTTGGCCTACTTTTTTAAAAAAGCAATTTCCTTTTATAGGTAAGATAGCAATTGTTGAACAATTAGCCTCAGAAAATATTATCTTATCTGACAATAAGATGGGAAGAAATAAGGGATGCTAAGACCATTTTCTTCTGATGAAACTAAAACCATTTTCTACATACTTGTCTATCAGTGGCATAATAGACTTTTCAAATCAACATTTTATTGCTATGCATCTCTAATTCAAATTTCTCAGTTTCAGAAAGAAAATCTTTTTGAAAATATTTTGAACAGGTTCTCAGTGAAAGATTCTTGTTTGGTAAGATTTCTACATTAAAGTTTAGGTATGATGTAGAATTAATTTAATAAAGGCTATATTTAGTTAGCTGGTTAATTCATGGATGGAAAAGGAATCAATTATATCTAGATAGTTCACTTTTTAAGCATGTATTGTTTCTTGGATTTTAAACATCATAGTTATTTTAGTTTTTCTTTTTGCAGGATCATAATATGCTATTCTATCCACCCTTCAATTAAGCACAGATATTTATTTAATTTTGTAATTAATTATATATGTTTTTAAAATATAAAGCTTGTAGCACATAAAACAACATAAGGACAAAGAAGACAAACTCAACTAATGAACATAGAGTTGAAAAATAGAATTCCAAAAAATTAAATGAACTCTTGCTTTGCATGTCAGTGAAAACCTTTTGTTATTTTCTGGCAGGTACCTGGATAGACAGAAGCTTTCCTGTGTATTGACAGAACTGCGGAAAGCCCAATTAATTCTTCAGATTTACCAACGTCTGCTCTTTCCTGAGAAGAAATTCCAAACAATTCTAAAGCAAGCAGAAAGTTATTCACATTATAAAAAGTTTGGGAATACTTTAGCTTAGTTTTATTTTGGGCTTTGCAAAGGCAGTTAGAGAATGTCACAAACACCAGCTTTAGACAAATTCTGCAGTACATTAGGCCTGGCACTTTACCCACATTAACAAGATCAATAGCCAAGGTAATGAGAGGGACTGCATGAACAGAAAGTCAAAAGAGGAAAGCAGATGAGACATAAAATATTTAAAATGTATGAATGTGTGTGCATTTTAGATTGCATGTAAATTTAGCATTTAATTTATATGGTACCTGCATTGTGCCCTACAGACTTAAGTATGATAGTCATCTCCTAAACTATGGTGTAAACTCCTTGAAACAGACCTTACATTTTATAGTTTGTCTATAACACAGAGCCAAGCCTAGGGCTGAACACTCAATAAATAAATATTGATTAATTTATTAAGATCATAATTCAAGTTTCTAGGACAATGCAATGTTAGAATGTTCATTACAAACAATGCAGTCATTGGGGGTTCAAATTGACATAACATAGACAGGTTTAGGTCACCTCAACATTATTTATTTCTAATTTTAAAATTGCTTTACTTGCTATTGTAAGACAATTTTGTAAGACAATTTTCACTGCAATTAAAAAATATTTCTTTCCTATTTGTGTTCTTAGTATTTCTCTTTATTGTCTTCTTTTCCTTTGGTTTTGTGCAAAAAGAAAAAAGATATATGCTCTTTAAGAATTGCTTTCTTCACTTTCAGACACCCATTTAAATCCTGCAAAGGGAAAAGATTCTGCCTTTTTTGACGATCTTTTGATCCCTACTTCCCAACTAATGTTTGGGAAGAAAGACACTATTGAAATTCAATACTGAATTCTGGGGAGTCCAGCCTTTTTCTCTCCCCCGACCCCGCCTAGAGTGAGAGTAATGACACATGGTGAGCGTTACTCCATGACATTTCAAAACTAGGGGAGAGAGGTGATGATACAGAGGACATGACCTCTCTCAGACTCAGACTTGTCCTCAAGTTCCAAACAGCAGTATGGTTGTAGAAGGACCATCCTCTCTTCTATGGACCACTGTTTTCCTAGGAAAATTCTTAGTAGACCATTGACTTTGAAGTTCGGTGTATTTAAACGTCACAGCTTTGTTTCAGACATAGATAATTGAGTTTGGCTGTAATCCAGCCTCAGATTACTTCACTGGAATTAGGTTGGTACTGGAACACAACTCTCCTCTACAGGGTTTATGGTGGGAGTTGTAATATCTTCTTGAGACAAAGGAAGTGACTGAAGCTATGCTTTCTAAGCTGTGAATTACTTTTACACAGTCTTGTGATGAGTGGGATCCTTACAAAAGCAGAGAGTATTTGGCTCTAATTCAGGGGAGATTGCTTTGAGCAAAGTACTGCTAGTAGTCCCTGGACAAAGATTTTCTGTGTCACTAATTATTGAAAAGCTGCCATGATTTCAATGTATAGTAAGTGGCATATTAACTAGCATTCTTGTTTATATGCAAATTCCACATGGGTTATCTTTTGGCTCATTGGACATAGGTCAATGAAAAGTGAGCATTGTTAGCACCAGGGAGCTTTCTAGGCTTTATGTCTTTAAACTCAATAAATCACTCTAAAATCCAAACTGGCATTGCCCAATTTATACTGTCTAATCAGGAATATAATTTCACAACATCACGTTTGCAGCACAACCATAGCATTGTAATTTAGCATGCATTTTGTTAACGTGTTTTGTATCCCATTAAAGTCTCATCTTTGCAGCCCAGTGCCATATGTTACTGGTCTAGAGTAAACCTCTTAAGCAAGAGGAAATAAAAAGGGGTAAAATTGCACTGTGACATATGCTATATGTTACCTACCAACAACCAGTCCTCTCTTCTTTCGCAATAAAACCCTAATTTTGTTCAAGTTTGGGAAAACTGTGCTCAGCAAAAATGAGCCCTACCCCCAGCACAGATTAGGAAACATGAAGGATGTAGGTCATAATCTCATTCTGCTTTCACCAGGGATTCACTTGGAGTTTGCATTTGACTGAGGTGAGGGCAAAAGGACCCCAGAGAAAGTCGGTTGCAGGACTTCTGGGGAAGGTGTCTTCCTGATAAAAGAAATATGCATGAGGAGAAAACACCTCCATTCCTTTCATTTCCTGCCTTTGCATGTTGTTATGAGGATGTGTTGCACACAGTTACTGCTGCCTGGGGCTTGAGGATGAAGATCGATAACGTGTAGAGCATGGCAAAGCTGGAAGGTTAGAAAGAGCTTCGGTACTTTGAGGCATTGTTAGGCCACTGAGCCAATTCTTAGGTCTGCTTCTCTCTGGACTTCTTGCTGAATGTCATAACAAATGTCTTTACTGTTCAAGCCACACTGAGCAGGGTCTTATGTTACTTACAGTCAAAAGCATTCCAAGTGGTAAAAGAAGTTAGTTAAAAGAATGAACGAGTGCAGTTCCTACCAGTGTGGTTGCTTCTCTCACAGTAAAGGTAAAAATAGGAGGAAAAAAAAAAAGCATAACTGGTTTACTAATGAAATTTTTATAGATCTGGTAGTTTAGAACTTGAAAGGCATTTTCCCCATAGAAATGTTATAAATGGCTTCCAGGTTCCCAAGGTAAGTCCATAAAGCCTATTTAAGCCAATACTGCCACAAAAGCTGTACTGTAATACAGGAATAGGATAGATGCTTGGTGAGGGGGACGATTAAACAGTTACTTTCCCCTCTACCCCCCAGCTCCAAGAGTTTACCTGCCTGTTTCTATTTCTGTAGCACTAACTATGGTTTCTAATAAAACAATCTTCTTCCTCATTTTCCCCCTAAAGCATTCATAACTTGTGGCATGCTTAGGCAAAACTAACAGTATTATGTTTGTGTCACTGCTTATCTGCTTTTGCCATTCTGAATACCAGATTCTTGATGCTGATAGAGAGGTATTGGCCATCACTTAAGGTATCCACGTATAAAGGGATATTTAACTTGGATTGAAGTGGCAAGACATTTTTATCAATATTAAATTAATTTGTGCTGTGTTCTACCATGTGAACTTGGAAAATGGGGGAAGTTGCTCACTTCTCCTTCAAACTCAAGAAGATTGCCAGGTTTTTTGTTCTGAGTTCTGGACTCCTTGCCTTGCGGAGTTCTTTGCCAACTTTATATGGCAGGGACAAATGCTAAAGTGGTCAGGACCCCAGAAGACAATTCCCACACTACTCTTTGCTGGTTTGTTTTCTCTTTAAAACCCAAATCTGTGAAGGGGGAAGGCTGACAAGTTGGGGAGAAGAGAGGCTTTTCTGGAGTTTTCTCAGAAGCTTAGAAAGTCAATAAGGATATGGGGGCTTTCATTGAATGACAGAGATCTGAGGCCTGTTTCCACTGTGAGCCATTGAGATATGTTAAGATCTCTGATAGGGTGATACCAGGATGTTTGGGGGAAAATGAATTCATGTGATAGACAATAAAAATTATTAAAATACGATGATGAAACTATATACAGTTAACCATATGTAAATTATCTATAAAGGATATGCATCTGGTATGTCTCTAAGGACTTCTCTGGTATTTCCAATTAATCACTGAGCCCTTGTGAATATGAGCATGATTTTTAGTATACCACACTTAAAGTCTCCTTCATACACAACTCAGTATTTCACGGGCTGCTTTTGCACAGCACTCTTTTGAGGATTGCTACGGATTTTTTTAACTGAAAATAACCACAAGAAGTAAGAATGGAGATTAGGTGAATGGTTCTTCCTTTGCTGTTTCAACGTTCTTTTCCTTTACCTAGACCCCCACTTCTGCCCCCTGTAATCCAGGAGCTATGTGTCCCCTGCCACTACAGGAAGGGACATGAATGAGTTCCCTGGAGTTTTGATAACTTATGAAAAAGAGCACCCGGAACATTATGTCTTACAGAGTTACATGTTATGCAGTAAGCTCAAGGAATACATTCTTAGCAAAACATTTGAGAAAATATTGAGCTAGGGGAGGTCCCATCTCCGGGATACTGGATACCAGTTTCCTCACAGGAAACATATTTGGACCCCAGCAAGGGTCATCCACCCATCCGAGGTGGAGCCTGCCAGGCCGAGTACATCCTCCATGGGTGTTCATCAAGAGTAGTAGTGTAATGGTTTTCTATTGCTGCATAACAAATTACTTCAAATCTAAAAGAGCATGTATTTCTTATCTCACAGTCTGTGAGTCGGGAGTCTGGACACGGTTTAACTGGGTCCTCTGTTTAGGGTTTTATAAGGCTGAAATAAAAGTGTCTACAGGGTTGTGTTCTCATTTGGAGGTTTGACTAGGAAAGAAACTGCTTGGAAACTCTTTTAGCTTGTTGGCAGAATTCATTTCCTTGCAGCTGTTTGACTGACACTGGCTTTGCTGGGTGGCATCTTGAACCCACCCTTAGGTTTTAGAGGACACTGTGAGTGTCCCTAGAGGTCACCTCCAATTCCTTGCCATGTGGACTTCCTCAACCATAGCTGCTTACTTTGTCAAGCCAGCAAGGAGAATCTTTCTCTCCAGTCTAATAGCACTGATTCTAATATACTGTAACATAATATAATCACAAGAGGGCCATCTTATCACCTTTACTTTATCCTCTTAATTAGAAGCAAGTCACAAGTCCCATATACAATCAAGGTGGGAGGTTATATAAAGGCATTGACACACAAAGATACACCAGGAAATGTGAATCATTGGGGTCTCCTTAGGGTTTGTTCATCACACCAAGTGTCTTAAACCCTAACCACAACCTGCAACTCTGAAATAATTACCTTATATGACTATAAAATTGTCTTTAGCATTTCTCCTAGATCTGTGTTCTGATTACAATTCTTACTGTGTCATTAGAATTATCTTGTACCATCATATTTCAGCAATGTAATCCTAAGCAGTCTATACACAAGTACAAAGTAGGCCAAACAGACATTGGACCTGCAAGGCTCGGCCCCGCCTACCACAAGTCAGCCCTGCTTCTGAAAGCCAAATGGAGAATGTATACCAGAAGGGTCTAATCAGTTCATTGCATCTTTGCTACCATCGTGTTAATATTGAACATTATTAATTCTCTAGTGGTGGTACATTAAATAGTTCGGATCCTTGGGTAAACTATGCTGGTACTCCATATTTGAGCCCCAAGATCATGGCTTTTTGTCACTGTTTCTACAATCATAAACCAGGACCGTTATAGCCTTCTCTCCTTAGTAAATGCCATTGAGCCCAGTCAACTACACATTCTCTTCCCTTTCAGTGAATTCTCCTTAGGGCTCTTGGGTATCAGCAGAATTTGGTTAGGACTATCTCTCTCCATTAAATGTTTTTTCTTAATTTCCAATCTTAGGGAAAAGTGCTTGAGATTTTGCCTCCTTCATTTGCTAAGAGTTGCTTACACAAATTTGTGCACCCATTTTGGGGGCTCTGTTTACCAAAAGTTAGGTGCAGTCTGCTAAATCTAACCGAAGATTTGTTCACTTAGGAATGACTTTATGCCTTACATTTGCATAACTGTGTAACTGCACAGACTAGAGAAGATAGGCCCTAAGATGGCTTTTTTTTTTTTTTTTTTTTTACTTCTGCCTAAACAGGGAAGCAGCTGGTACTCTGCTCAGTAAAACAAATTAAAGCCCTGCCTCACCAGGCATTCCGGGCACCCCATTACACTGGTATTTTATTATAGGCAGCTTCAAAGCAGTCTTAAAGTACTGAGTCTTTATCAATTGAATTCTATGGGAGGTTTTACTCTTCTCCATTATGCTCTGCCAAATGCTGGCTGGAGCTGTGTGATGCTACAATTCTCTGTCATTCCATCCCCAGAAATCTTTGTCTGTGCCCTTTATGCATGTTGTGGCTATGGGAGCAGTGTTTTAAGGTCTCTTTGGTGGGAAAAAACTCAAACTAAAAACAGCTATTCCACTGGGCAGAAACAAGGAGGCCATGGCCTTTCCTTTGTAGCATGTTAAATAGTCATTCCAGGAGGCAGTGGACCAGGTGTTACTGTTAACTCTTTCACATAGTCCAATATCATGTCACTTTTGAGATTTTTCTAGGGCTTTTGATGACTAAGTATAAGGAAGTAGGATGTGGAACTTGGGTAAAAAGTTTTCCTGCTTTGCTGCTTATACTTTACTTTTTACTTGCCCCTCTCCCTGAGAACACATAGACACCTAAATTTTAGATCTTTTTTTCTCTGTTTAGTTCTATCTATGAACATATAAATGCCAATGATGGCTTTTGAGTACTAAAGTTAGGTGAATTTTTATTTTAGAACAAAACTTGACTGAGACTTTCCTGGGAGTTTTATTAGAGCAGAAACAAAGATCCTGGACCTTGAGGTAAAGAACAACAACAACAACAACAAAAGGATGTGGAGGTGGGACAAGTGTCTGAGTTTGGGATGTTACCCCTTTCCTGATAAGAACTGTGCACTAGAACTGTGGGACGAGGCCTGTGCAATGCACACAGTTGTTAATCATAGTCTTCCTTGATGCCGTTAACTCTGCTATTATTGAGTGCATTTGGGGAGAAAATGAGGGATAAGAGACAATCACAGGAAGTATTAGTTGAGTGGAGCAGAAAAGGAAATTGAAAGAGAAACCTCATAGCCACAATAGGGGACAATAGAGGGGATGAGAGTTCCTGCAGGCACTGCTCTTCAAGGATGAGCTAGCTGTTGCGATATAGCCCTTTATATATAACATGTATGTGTGTGCGTGCACATCTGAGACTGCCCTGGTATTATTTTGGCTGATATAGCTAATGCAACTTGTAATGGTCAAAGTTTGTAGTTACAGACAACAGAATCCACTCTAGCTAATGACAGCAAAAAGTGATTTTTTAAAAGATAATGGTAGCTCATAAATCACTGGGAGAGCTGGAAAAAAGAGCCCAAGGCTGAATGCTGCAACCACTTTCCAAACCATTCCACAGAGGTGGAGCACCCAGGGAGCTGCTGCCTCTGCTGTGATCAGGAATTTGCTGAATCAGGAAGATGCTCTTATAACTAGGTGTTCCCGAATAGCCACTTGTGCCAGTAACCATATCAGTTCCATATGGCATATCAGTCATATGGAACTTTTATGGCCTGTTTTTTCATGCAACTATGTTCTAAATTAGGAACTTATGCCAGTATGCCTGGATCAGGAAAGCTAAGTCATGTCTTGACCCTTAGCTGCAAGGGAATCTGGGAAATGTTGTTTCCCTTATTCTCCCAGCCTCTGCATGCTGGGAATTAGAATAAGTGCTGATCAATACACACTGCTGTATTCTGCCACTCTACTGAACTTAATAGACCACCGAAGGATCCTTATTCAAAATAGAGGAAAGGATGACAAAATTTAAGTAAAAAGACAAACAAAACAAAATGAAGCAAAAATAAGAGAGGTAGGAAATGTAGCCTAGGCCTGAATTCCGGAGTCATCATGGAAACCCACCAATCAGTACGGAATACCTATTTTGGACTCTACGTGAAGGAAAGAAACTTCTACTTGATAAATCAGCGAGCCATGGGGTTATCTGCTACAACATCTAGCATTCCCCTAACTAAGGCAGCCTCCTCTTTGGTGTTTACTGTTTAGTAATCTATCCTCTGCAGTCTAGCCAGAGTGATGTTTCTGATCATGTTGGCTTGGTACACAAACTCATTTGGAACCTTCTCCCAGCCTATCTCTGTAGTCTCTTTTTTTGACAATTCCCTCCATATGTGCCCTATGCTTCAAAGGATGTAATTACTGACTGTTCTTACTGGTTATTTTTCCTGTATCTTTGCAAATGTTATATCCTCTTCTCAGAAGTCTTCCTGTTCTGCATAATCTTCTGTTTAATGACATTCCTTTTCTGTCCTCTATAGGAGAGCTTTCTCATAGCATTTATTATGTTGTGATTTTATTGCTTCTTTACTTCTCTTTCTCCTGTATTATACTATGATCTCCTTAAAGACAGACCTATTTCATTCAACATGTTATCTCAGTACTTAGCATAGTATTGGGTACATTATTGATGCTTATGAAATGTATTAATTTATCAAACACATTTGGATTACATTCTATGTGAGAAGATAGTAAATATGCAGACAAATATATAAACAAATTTTATGAAGTGTAAGTGTTATGAAAATTTTAAAAATTACATATATATTGGATAGAGATAGGCTGGAGTTGAGATTGGGGCTTATGGTGGCCAAGCTCCAAGGTGACCTGACCTCTCAGTATTCACACTGTCTGTACACTCACCTCTTCCACATCTAGTCATGGCTCATTGATGAGATCAATAGAATATGGTATATGACTTTTGAGGCCATAAAAAGGCATTGCAGTTTCTGGCTTGATCTTTTGGAACATTTACTCTAGGGGAGACCAGCCTCCATGTTGTGAAAACACACAAACAGTCCTTCGAAGACATCCATTTGGAGAAGAACAAACCTGCCCACCTCAGCTTGCTAGCCATGTGAATGAGCCACCTTGGAAGTGAATTACCAGCTGCAGTTGGGCCTTCAGATGAGTGTAGCCCCAGCTGACATCTGACTGTAACTGCTTGAGAGATCCTGAGCTAGAAGACCCAACCAAGACTTTTCTGAATACCTGACAGAAATGGTGAAAATAAACACATGATTATTGATATTTCAAACTACTACATTTTGGGGTAACTTGTTATACAGCTATAGGTAAATAATACAGGGTCTGTAATGTGGAGAGGGCAAGAAAGCCTCTCAAAGAAGCTGATATTTGGTATGACCTGAACAAGGAGAAACTAGCTATTTGGCACTTTAAGGGTGAAGTGTTCCAGGTAGAAGCAGTAGCAAGGGATGGCCCCCAGGTAGGAGCAAGCGTGGCTTTTCAAGGGACAGAAGAAAGGTGAGTGTGTCAAGAGCATAATGAGTGGCATAGATGACAATGACATAAGAGGGGTCAGTAGGGCCAGGTTCTTTAAAATATTGTAGGTCAAAATATTATCAGTCTGAATTTTTTCTAAATGCAATACAAATTATTAAAAAGTTTTCATCATGTTAGTGATGTGAGGTAAGAATAGGAGGTGAAGGAGTTAACCCTTGATATAGTCAATCAAGAAGTTTTGCTGTGAGGAAGAGCAGAGATCTAGGGTCAAGTGAGCTTTTTTTAAAAAGTAAGTACAATTAAGGCATTTGTATGCTGATGGGAAGGATCTTACAGTACGGGAGAAAGTAATGGTGGAGGTTAAAGGAGTAATGGCAGGACAATTGTCTTTAAATGGGCAAGAGGGATGAACTCCAATCACAAGGGAGGCTGTTCCTCAGTTGAAGCAAAGGCAAAGAGGAGGCCAAATACGCGGGGACGTTGGCAGCTACACTGGTAAATCTGTAAAAATGAGATGACCTGTGATTGCCTCTATTTTCTCAATGAAATGTTTGGTTTGATTATGAACTAAAGGTAGAGATGTAGGAGGTTTGAAGAAAGATGAAATAGATATTTGTCGCACGTCTGAAGAAACAGAAGTCAGTGGGAATTTCTATTCCTTTCTACTTCTAGGGAAAACAACAACAAAGAGAAAACAAGTTGATGTGAAGTATTTAGCTCAAAAAAGCACAGCTGGTGGCAATGGAGGATAAAAGGGTGAGGAGAGAGTAAACTGAGAGAGAAGTTGATCTTATTTTATTCCTCCTAGAATTCTAAAATTTTAGGATTAAGGGGATCAGCATATTTAGACAAAAGCTCGTTCTCTGAAATTTTTCTTTGTCTTTTCTGTCCTTTTTTTAGTTGGTCCAGGTATTTGTGGTTATAAAATGAACTGACTTTCTATTTTTATCGCTAGTGGAACTGATATGTTCATAATTTTAAAACTTCAGACTTTTTAACAAGAGACACTAATGATTATTCAGTAGGATTTATACATCCACCAAAATTGACTAAATGCCTGTATTGTTCAATGTACTGTTCTAGGTCTTGGTGATAGGAAACAACAGTGAATGAATAAAACAAGTTCTCAGTCCTCTTCGAGTGTCTTCTGGCCTTTATCTGCCGTGTAGATAATTAGGCATGTTTTCAATCTTTCAGCTGTATAAAAGCCTTCTGCTATAAAACATTCTCCTTAGGCACACAGAGAGATGGTATAGTGTAGTGTTCAGAGTGTGGTCTCTAAGCCTGACAAGGTTTGAATCTTTTAAACTCTGTGCCTTAACTTCCTCATCCGTAAAATGGGAATGATGATAGAACACATCATATCAGTTCTTGAAATAATTAAATGAATTTTCTAAAATGCTTAGTGCAGAGCCTGGTACATAGGGTTATATAAGTCATTGCTATTAATTAATATGAATTTATCTTCTTCATATAAATTAGGATATCTTTTTCATATAAATTGAAAACGCTCAGGTTTTTCAAATAAATTTTAATTTTAGCTTAAACAAGACAGCATTTAGAAACTAAATGTTCTGACATAGACCCTTCCCAGACTCACACAATTATGTAAAGATTTCTAAAGCAGGTGTGTGTATGTACAGGTATATATTTGCACATGCCATGTCTCCTGTGGAAATCATATGGTTTCTAGAGGAATCTAACACTGTTTATTATATTACTTTCATTTTGATAAAGTTTATTTCATATTACAATTTTAGAACTCTATTTTACAACTTAATACTAAAATTTGAGTTAGTGCCAGAACTAAAAATGTCAAATCAAAATCAAACAACCCCTATAATCACCACTGAATAATTTAATTTATATATTGTTCTACAAAAGCAAATCACATGAACCTCAGAAGGTCTCCCCATTAACATCATCCTTCCAACTATAACAAATGCTTCAATTATATTTATGCATTTACAACCCCCCTACCACGATGAACAGGTATAAGTTATTTCCATTTAAGCCTATACAGACCAATTATTTAGTTTTTTTCAGGCTTATTTTAAACACAATTATCTTGAAAAAGAAAGATGAGTTTATGAAAGCTCCTAAGGAATTTATGCAAAAAAAAGAAAATGATGCCCAAGTTGCTTTTCATTTTTAGAGGGCTTTTTTTTCTCCATATTTAAAAACTACATTATGCAGTCATTCATTCTGTAAATTAAACCCTTTGATTCCTAGTAGCATTATGCAAAGCTAGCTTATTGTCCCTATTTGCAAATACACTGTATTAGTGAATGCTTTCTTTTTCTTTGCCCAAATTGCCAAAATGTGTCACAATATACAAAGGACATCTTAAATGTTACTGAAATAGAAAGTTTTTGTGTCTGCTATGATAAGCACAATATATGGATAGTCACTCCAGGTGCAAAAGCACTCTGAAAAAGTTAAAAGCATACTATATGAATCATGGAAAAATCATGTAGGGGCACCTAATCATTGAAGTACAACTACTGAACATGAACATGAAGTGTAGTTTGATAAAACTAGGTTTGGGGGAATTTTCCCCAATACCACCCTTTTCATGCTCCAAAAGTAACCATTGGCATTTCAGATTTCCTGGGGTCATCTAAGGTGAGCAAGGTGGTGATTTGATCAGAAACAGGACAGAGGAAATGGGGCAAAACTGCAGTTGCTTAGAAATTCCATACTATTTTGTCACTGTATTTCAAACGATGACTGACATATAGGATTAACTCTTTCTCCTGTGTTCTTTTCATTCTAGAGATTGCATTTTCATGGGAACAGCACAAAATTCCAGTGATGGAACAGAACCTGAGGAGAGGACACGGCATTTACTTAGCCAAATTGTTTCTATACCTCCTTATCTAGTCTTAAATTAACCACCATTTTTAGGAAATAAAAATTAAAAAGAAAAAGAAGGGCTTGAAGAGGACTTTATATTTTTTATGCATAGGGAGTGGGGTTTTGCAAGGGGCCAACCAATCAGGGAGGAGAAGATAAAGGGACCTGAGTGTGGAAAAGAAAAAGATTCTCTTTCCCTGAAGAATTCAAGGAGAAAATGGACTTGATGGCATTATCCATTCTAAAGTGTTGTCCCACTGAAGGCATATTGGTAGGGTCAATACCCTTCAAACATATACACACAGACAACAGAAAATATTTATGAGAAAACACAAGAAGAATTAGCAGATACCTACTATTAAAATAAAAATACACATCTAGCTAAGTAACTATTTATAATAATATTTTTATGTTTAAGTATTGTAAATTATTAAGAGAAAAAACCAAGAGACACATGTTTTTATTTATCCATGAAGGCAAGGAAACTGAGGAACAATCTAATATTCAGTACTGTCTTTCCACTGTATATGAATATAATATGCTTATCCTCCTGGGTGGTTTGATCATTTACTCTACAATAATTTTTTTTGTAAAATAGTTCCTTGAAGTTCCCACAGTAGTTCTCATCCTCGTTACTTCACCTCCTTTAACTCTCAGAGACACCAGTGAGGTCCACTTTTGAGAAAAGCATGAGAAGAAAAATATTTATTTATTTATTTATTTTTTCAGAATATTATGAGGGTACAACACTTTAGTTATATATATTGCTTGTGCACTGCCCAAGTCAGAGCTACAATCTCGGACATCCCCCAAACTGTGCTCCCCGCACCCATCAGGTGTGACTTTTCCCATCCCCTCTACCCCCCTCCCACCTGCCTGACCTCTGATGAATATTATTTCCATGTGTGCACATAAGCATTGATCAATTAGTACCAATTTGATGGTGAGTAACACTGGTGCTTGTTTTTCCATTCTTGTGATACTTTGCTTTGAAGAATGGGCTCTAGCTCCACCCAGGATAATACCAGATGTGTTAATTCCCTGTTGTTTTTTATTGCTGAGTAGTACTCCATGGTATACATATACCACATTTTATTGATCCAGTCGTGTATTGATGGGCACCTAGGTTGTTTCCACATCTTTGCAATTGTGAATTGTGCTGCTATAAACATTCGTGTGCAGATGTCTTTTTTATACAATGTACTTCTTTCCTTTGGGTAAATACCCAATAGTGGGATTGCTGGATCAAATGGTAGCTCTACTTTTAGTCCTTTGAGGTATCTCCATATTACTTTCCATAGAGGTTGTACTAATTTGCAGTCCCACCAGCAGTGTATGAGTGTTCCTGTCTGTCTGCATCCCAGCCAACATTTGCTGTTTTGGGACTTTTTGATATAAGCCAATCTGAATGGAGTTAAGTGATATCTAATGGTGGTTTTGATTTGCATTTCGCTGATGATTAGAGAGGTTGAGCAATTTTTTATGTGTTTGCTGGCCATTATTCTGTCTTCTTTTGAAAAGTTTCTGTTCATGTCCTTTGCCCACTTTTTAATGGGGTTGTTTGATTTTGTCTTGTTGATTTTCCTAAGTTCTGTATAGATTCTGGTTATCAGCCCTTTATCAGATGTGTAGCATACAAATATTTTCTCCCATTCTGTAGGTTTTCTGTTCACTCTAGTGATAGTTTCCTTGGCTGGGCAGAAGCTTTTTAATTTGATCAGGTCCTATTTATTTATCTTCATTGCTGCTGCTGTGATTGCTTTGGGGGTCTTCTTCATAAATTCTTTGCCTAGGCCAATGTCTATAAGAGTTTTTCCAACGTTTTCTTCTAGAATTCTTATGGTTTCACATCTTAGGTTTAAGTCTCTTATCCATCGTGAGTTGATATTTGTGAGAGGTGAGAGGTGTGGATGTAGTTTCAGTTTTCTACATGTGGCTATCCAGTTTTCCCAGCACCATTTATTGAATAGGGATTCTTTTCCCCAGTGTATGTTTTTGTCTACTTTGTCAAAAATCAGATGACAGTATGAGGATGGTTTTATATCTGGGTTCTCAGTCCTGTTGCATTGGTTCCTATGTCTATTGTGCCAGTACTATGCCATTTAGGTTACTATAGCCTTGTAATATAGTTTGAAGTATGGTAGATTGATGCCTCCCAATTTGTTCTTTTTGCTTAAGATTGCTTTGGCTAGACAGGATCCTCTCTGGTTCCACACAAAGTGTAGAATTATTTTTTCTAGATCTTCAAAAAATGATGTTGGTATTTTGGTAGGGACTGCATTGATTCTGTAAATCACTTTAGGTAGTGTAGACATTTTAACAATGTTTTTTCTACCAATCCAAGAGTGTGGTAGGATTTTCCATCTGTTTACATCCTCTGCAATTTCTTTTCTCAGTGTGTTGTAGTTCTCTCTATATAGGTCTCTCATGTCCTTAGGTAGATATGTTCCTAAATATTTAATTTTCTTTGATGCTATTGTGTAAGGTATTGGGTCTTTGATTTGTTTCTCAGCTCAACTGTTATTGGCATATGTGAAGGCTACTGATTTGTGTGCATTGATTTTGTGTCCTGAGACTTTGCTGAATTCATTTCTCAATTCCAGTAATCTCTTGGTTGAGTCTTTGGGATTTTCTAGATATAATATCATATTGTCCATGAGGAGTAAAAGTTTGATCTCTTCTGCCCCGATTTGTACACCCCTGATTCTTCTGTCTTGTCTTATTGCTCTGGCAAGGACTTCTACCACTATGCTGAATAGAAGTGGAGATAGTGGGAAACCTTCTCTGGTTCCAGTTTTAAGGGGGAATGCTTTCAATTTTCCTTGTTCAGTATGATATTGGCTGTGGGTTTATTGTGTATGTCTTTAATAATTTTGAGGTATGAGCCATCTATGCCTATATTGTTAAGAGTTCTTGTCATAAAAGGGTGTTAAATTTTTTCAAAAGCCTTTTCTGCATCTGTTGAAAGGATTGTATAGTCTTTGTTCTTGCTTTTATTTATGTGGTGAATTACAATTATAGATTTGTGTATTTTGAACCATCCCTGCATCTTGGGGATGAAGCCCACCTGATCATGATGAATTATTTTCTTCATGTACATTTGAATTCAGTTTGCTAGGATTTTATTGAGAATTTTGCATCTGTATTCATAAGGAATATTGGTCTGTAGTTTTCTTTTTTTGTTGTGTCCTTTCCTGGCTTTGGTGTCAAGGTGATATTGGCTTCATAGAATGAGTTTAGGAGGATTCCATCCTTCTCAACATTATGGAATAATTTCTCCAATATAGGCACCAATTCTTCTTTCTAGGTTTGGTAGAATGCAGGTGTGAACTCATCTGGTCCAGGACTTTTTTTTGTTGGAATGTTTTTTTATTACTGATTCAATTTTGGTGCTTGATATTGGTCTGTTTAGGAATTCTATTTCTTCCTGATTGAGCCCATAGAGGTAGTGTGTTTGTAAGAATTTGTCCATTTCCTCCACATTTTCATGTTTTTGGGCATAGAGATTTTTATAGTAGTCAAAGATGATGTTTTGTATTTCCAGGATATCATTTGTGACCTCTCCTTTTTCATTTCTAATTGAGCTTATTAGATTACTTTCCTTTCTGCTTCTGGTCAACCTAGTAAGTGGCCTGTCTATTTTGTTTATCTTTTCAAAGAACCAACTTTTCATGTTATTAATCTTCTGTATTGTTCTTTTGTTCAATTTCATTTAATTCTGCTCTGATCTTGGTTATTTCCTTTCTTCTTCTGGGTTTAGAGTTGGTTTGCTCTTCCTTTTCATTTCCTTGAGATGATTTATTAGTGTACTGATTTGTGAACTTTCTGTCTTTTGGATGTGGGCATGTAAGGTGATAAGTTTTCCTCTCAGGGCTGCTTTTGCTGTATCCCACAGATTTTGATATCTTGTGTCTCTATTATCATTTAGTTAGAAGAATCTTGATTTCCATCTGAATCTCTTCCTTGACCCAATAGTCATTCAGCAATAAATTGTTTAATTTCCATGTTTTTGAATAGAGACGTGTGTTTCTGTTGGAATTGATTTCTAATTTTATTCTGCTGTGGCCTGAAAAGATACATGGTATGATTTCTATTTTTTTTAAATTTGTTGAGATCTCTTTTGTGGCCTGGGATGTGATCAATTTTAGAGAAAGTTCCATGAGCTGATGAGAAGAATGTATATTCAGTGTTGTTTGGGTGGAGTGTTCTGTAGATGTCTGTTAGGCCCAAATGTTCTAAAGTCCTGTTTAGGTCCATTGTTTCTTTGCTTATTTTCTGTATGGATGATCTGTCCAGTTCTGTCAGTAGGGTCCTGAAGTCCCCAGCTACTATGGCATTGCTATTTTTTATGTTGTCTAGATCTAGCAGTATTTGTTTTACGTATCTGGGTGCTCCTTGTTGGGTGCATAAATTTTTAGGATTGTTAAGTCTTCTTGTAAGATTTTTCCCTTCACCACTATATAGTGACCATCTTTGTCTTTCTTTACTTTTGTTGCTTTAAAGTTCATAATATCTGATATAAGAATGGCTACCCCAGATTTCCTTTGGTTTCCATTTGCCTGGAAAATTGTATGCCATCCTTTCCCCTTGAGTCTGAATGAGTCCTTGTGTGTAAGATGCATTTCCTGAGACAGCAGATACTTGGCTTGTAGTTTTTTATCCATTCAGCTAGCCTATGTCTCTTCAATGGGCAATTTAAGCCATTCACATTTATTGAGAGAATTGATATTTGAGGTGGATTTCTCTTCATCCTGTTGTGTAGACTATTGTTTTGTTTTACCTCTTGAGCCATTGTGAAATCTGGGTTCTGGACTTTTAGCTTTTGGGTAGTTTTACACTGGTGCGTGTCTGTTGTGCTGGTTAGTGTACAATGCAGGTCTAAGCACTTCTTGCAAAGCAGTTCTGGTCTTTGCAAATTCTATCAGTGATTGCTTGTCTGGAAAAGTCTTTATTTCTCCCTCATATAAGAAGCTTAGTTTTGCAGGATAAAGAATTCTGGGTTGACCATTATTTTGTTTTAGAGGACCGAGGATGGGTCCTCAGTCCTTTCTGGCTTGTAAGGTTTCAGTTGAGAGATCTGCAGTGAATCTGATAGGTTTCACTTTGTAGGTTACCTGCTGTTTTTGCCTGACTGCTCAAAGTAGTGCCTTTTTTGTGTTTACTTTGGCCAGCCTAATAATTATGTGTGTGGTGAATGCCTTTTCACATTGAGTCGCCCAGGAGTCCTGTGTGCTTCTTGTACTTAGATATTGAGATTTCTGGCTAGACCATGGAAATTTTCCTCTATTATTCCTTCAAATAGATTTTCCAGCCCATGGGAATTTTCTTCCTCACCCTCAGGGATGCCTATGATTCTTGTTTGGCCTCTTTCCATAATCCCACATTTCTTGTATACTTTCTTCATTCCTCTTGTTTTTGTGTTGTTTCTCTTCAACTGATATATTTAGCACATAGGAGATATCTTCCAGCTCTGAGATTCTTTCCTCTGCATGATCCAGCCTATTCTTAAGGCTCTCCACTGTGTTTTGTAGATCCTTGAATGCCTCTTTCATTTCTAGAATTTCTATTTGATTTTTTCCATAATACTTCAATTTCTTTAGAAAATTTTTCATTCATTTCTTGCATTTTTCTTGTGGTTTCTTTGTGCTGGGATTCAATTTTCTCTTGAATTTCATTAAGCATTCTTATAATCCATAAACAAAATTCCTCTTCTGTCCTTCTACCCATTTCATTTAAGCTGGTACCTGTTGCTGAGGAACTAATGATTTCTTGTGGGGGTGACTTTTCACTCTGATTTTTCATAGTTCCTGAGTTCTTTTGCTGATTCTTTCTCATCTGGCCTCTTGGTTGAGAGCTGCGGGTATTAGGACTAGTTTATGGCCCTGTCTCCAAGCCTCTAAGGAATTGTTCCCTGGCAGAGCCAGGGAGAGGAGTACTGGTCTGTATTGCCTTAGGTGTATTTTAGCAAGTTTGGTGGACCACTTGGGTTACCACAGACCTATTGTCTTCACCTCTTCCCAGTTGAGTGTAGTGAGTTTGTTCTCCCAGCTTGAGCTCCAGGCTGGTGGATTGTACTTGAGGGTATGAATCCACTACTCCCTAATAGCTTGAGATGGAAGCAATATTTTTAGCTGTGGTGTTGTTCCTTCTGTCATTGATTGTAGTTTGTGTGGAGTAGCCATTACCCAGGTATTCTGTTGTGCCCATGGCAGCTCTGGTTCCCCAGGTGGGGTATACGAAAGCCCCAAGCTTTGGGAGGGGCCTTGTAGCTCCCAGAGGTTACTTTGACCCTGCTCCTCCTGAGGTGCAGTGAGAAGCAAAATAGCTTGTGGCTTCAGTGCAAGAGCTCAATTGGGTAAATTCTACACAGCTCAGAGGTTGCCTATCTGGCAGGTGGGGGGGCCACTGCTATGGAGTTCAGAACTTTCTCTCTCTGGGCTTGGAGGGTTGCTTCTGATGGGAGGGGCCAGCTGGTGGGATTGCTGAGGTCTCTAGCCAGGTTTTTTCCTTCCTGTCCACAAGCTCAGGCACTTTCCCCTCTGGACCACTTGTGGGCTCTCGAGTTTTCCCACAGTTCGTGTGTCTGGCCCTCTGACATGTGTCTCTGTGTGTCACTGGCTGATAGGGGATCTCCAATGGTGCACCCCTTTTCCACCACTAGACCATAAGGTGAGGTGGGTGGGCATTTCTATCCCCAGAAGTCTCCGTCAGGGGCATGTTCCCACCAGGGGGGAATAGTGGCAGCTGGGGGCACTCTTGGATCGAGTGAAATTCCCTAATAAGGTGGGCAGGGTTAGTGCGAGTTGCCCTGGTTCAGCCTGTGGCTCTTGAGGCATTCAGTTGCCATGAGAACCGGTACTTATACAAAATAAGTTACTATGGCAAGCAACCTGCAAAATGACTGATCTCTGGGGTACAGGAGCACTGGGACCTGAATAGCAGGCACTAGGACCAGCACATTGCAGGCACGTAAGAGGCCAGAGTTGGGGAGGCAGGACTAGATGGATGTGCTGCAAACTGTTTCCAATACACAAAGGTCTCACCAATACAGATCAGGGACCTTGTCCCACTTGGAACCCATGGAGACAGCTGTCCGTGGCCACCAAGGGTATAGCCTGTCACACCCAGGCCGGAGAGCCCCCGGGCCAGGGGTGGAGTGAAGCTAGAGACCTAGCTAACAGTCAGCTCCAGGCGGGAAACCTTAAAGATGGCTGCCGACTGCCAGTCTGGCATACAGCAGGGTTCAGATCATGCCATGAACACAGCTCTTCTCAACCGGCCTGAGTCCCGTGGAGACAATTGCTGGCAGCCCCTAAAAGCATGTCCCATTGCTCTCCACTCAACTCCTGTGCCCTGGTCCCACTGACTTCCAGTGGCGAGCTGCCCATCCCCAGATTCCCATGTATTGTCTCGGGAAGCTGTATCTCAGCCCAGTCCCTACCCGGTCTTGAGCAGTCCCTGTACAGTGCCCCTGAGAGTTCCGTGTGGCTCTCACAATTGCTTCCTCTCCACAGAGCCTGCTGTCCTGAGCCACAGCTTTGCACCAACTCTGGGCTTGTCCCTGACTGAGTGGATAGGAAGTCTGTAGGGATGTTGCGTGAGCACCTATAGGTCAGGTTGCACCGTGCTGACTTGGCGAGTGTGTCTTTGCCGAGCTCTAGTCTCTGTTGTATTCCCTGTGCTCTCCGATATTTGTGAATGTATCTCCCAGTCAACTGTTTTCTTGGGCTGAGTGTCCCACGATGTTTCTCTTTAAATTCACAATGCTGTTTTTGGAGTGAGCAATCTGTGTGCAGGCAGCCAATGGCGTTTTTCACCTCCTTCCCTGGGAGCGGTGGGGTGGGAGATCTCTACCAGACTGCCATTTCCCCTGCAGAACAAAAATATTTAAACTCAGACATGAGATTTATATTATACTTGGGAATAATGAGATAATAAAACATACAAATTCAAAAAGAAATTACTGAAGTTGAATTTAGCCTTTGCATAAGTTTTTTTTTTTTTTTTTTTTTTTAATGCACTGATTTTGTGTGTGTGTTAGATTTCAGTTCAGTTCAGGGTAACAGTGATACTAGAAATGTTTCAATGTAATTTGGCCTTAAAAGGCTGTTTCTATCTATAAAGAAACAAAAAAATTTTGCAATGAAAACATGCTAATTATAGATGTTATGTGGGTTCTACAAGTTGATATTAATACATATCAGCTTATCATCACAAAATCTATAAATTTGGAAAGGAGAACTTTATTTCTTATGAAAGGTTGCAACCTGCAGACTGGGAAGCAGAGCCTCTGCTCAGACCGAAAACAGGCCCTTCACTGGGGCAAGAGAGAGACAGGAGTTTTATGCTAAATGGGTTGCCTAAATGTACATATTTAATGGATTACAGGAGAAGCTATGAATATTCATTAGGGGATCACATGCATGTGTAGTAAGCAAGCATGTATGTTACATACCTCCCATGTTCACTTTGGGGTGAAGACTTAACATTAAAATGCAGTGAAATTAGGCTGTATACATCAAAAGGTGAAGCAGAGAAAATGAAGTTGCTTTGTGCTCGGGCTCCATAATCCCACCAGAACCAGTCTGTGGTTGGTGGTCACTTATCAGAAATGAAAGCATGCTGAAACTGGTTACCTGTCATGTCAAAACTACAAAAAGGGAGGGGAGTCTGGTCACATCAGGTGGTTGGTTGAAGTCAGCAGAGAAGCAGGTCTTCCATTCTTTGTTTTCTCAGGGCTGGTTTCTGCTTAACCCTTGGGAAAGAAATCTGATATCCATCAGTAAAGAAGAGAGTGTACTGTGGTGTGACCAACCTCCCATCCCATCATGGCCAGAAAACTTAATTTTTTAAAAAGTTTTATGGGGTCTTCTTGGCCAAAGGGGTCCATTCAGTTTGTAGGGGGACCTTAGGATTTTATTTTTCTTTCACAATGGGTTCAGTGTTAACTGAAGGAAGATGCACAAATAAATTCACACCAAAAAAGCTGCTTTCAGTGAGGTCTATACAATTGACAGATAGAGTACTAATGAAGGAGGAAGAAGATTTTAGTCTCTTTAGTCTCTGCAGAGCATGCAGAAATGTAGATCTTCACAGGCCTGGGTATGGCCTTGTAAACCCTTGGGTGGCCAAAGGCCCCAGCCAGTCTTCTTTGGTCTTGAGCAGTGTCAGTCTGTTTGCCTCAGAGTGCAGCACAAATATTGCCATTTTAAGATAGGAAAACATTGCCCTAAGGAACCCTGACTTTCTAGGTCTCAGAGTTCCTTTGTTTTTCTTTAAGTAAAGAGATAGTCTTTGATTATACTCTGTTTTATCTACCTCTACCTCTCTCTCTCTATTTTTATCTACACCTATTCTACAAATATTTCTTGAGCACATACAATATGCCACGCACAGCACAAAATAATCAGAATATGATTTTCATGAATGCTATGCAGCAGGCAAAATATAAAGTGAAAACATAATTTGTGACAAGTAATGACTAGAAATTTTGTCTAATTGATACAATATTTCTATTTTTATGAAGTGAATCTTTTGCTGTTTTTTTTTCTTGAGCTGTGATCTAGGTCAGTTTAATTTCCTTGCTCTTCTTCTAAATATGAAACTTTATTCCTTATCCATGTCTTTGAAACCAGAATACACCAACTGGATTATCTGTTACTCTTAATATTATTGATTTAAGAGATCCTCATCTTGGTATTTCTAACAAAACAGCCAAAATATCCCAGTATTTCTGTTTGTGACAATTCAGATGCAATGAAGCAAGTTACTTCCCTTGAATGCTGTTATTCATGACAAAGGAGCTAACTGCTTAATTCCAGGGGTCTGTTATTATTTGTAAACTGGTTCTTAAATAAGGATACTTAGAGCTGCCTCTTGCTCCAGATGGTACCATTTAACTGCCTGTGTTACTCATGAGTGATTTTCTGCTTTAGCTTTAAACAAATACTTAACACAGCAATTCTGTTATCAAGAATTCTCTCTCAAAATTGGAACAAAATCCTGAAGTGCTGCATGAAGTGGTAGCACAAGCAATTTCCTCCAGCATGGGACACATGGGTTAAAAATAAATGGAGCATGACTGTACTGGTAGGAGTAAATAGAACTGTAGCCAAGTAGAAAGAAAAAAGATCTCTAGACTTAGGCTGAAGACCTGAGTGCAAATCCTTGCTCTGTTGTAGGCTGATGAGGTTGTTCTTTTCACAGAATTTGTTTGTGGACTAAATAAGATAATTCATATTTTCCAACACTATTTCTGATGGATGTTAATAGATGTTACCAAAAAAAAAGTTTCCATGGTTGCATTCATTTGAGAAATATTGTTAAACTTACTATTAAGTGAAAGACTTCTTAGTCTTTAAAATGCTCATATGTTTTGTGACTTTCGGAGAAGGCATATGTGACTGTGTTTCCTAAACCTATTTGGTCCCCAGCCAGAACTCTTGTTGGAAAGATATTCTGTGGAACACACTTTGGGAAAACTACTCTAAAGTGCTGTTCAATTGTTAAGCTGTTAAAAAATTAGATGTAATAATAGTAGACAATTAGCTGGGACCTGTATTTTACTTACTTGTGTTCTGAAATAGCTTCATTTTTTGTCCCAAAAATGAATATCCTTTTTCTTCCTTGAGCTGTGATAGTTGAGTTTAACTTCCTTGTTCTCCTTGTTCTAAATATCAAACTTTGTTCCTAGTCCGTATCTATGAAAATACCTTTCCTATTTGATTGTCAAAATCAACCCATTATATATGACATTTTAAAATAAATTAGTTAGCAATTACAATATTTAGTATGTCAAATACTTAAAAATAATCAAGTAAGGCTGGGCATGGTGGCTCAAGCCTATAATCCTCCCACTCTGAGAGGCCGAGGTGCAAGGATCGCTTGAGGTCGGGAGTTCAAGACAGGCTTGAGCAAGAGTGAGACCCTGTCTCTACTAAAAGTAGAAAAATTAGCAGGGAATTGTGGCACGTGCCTGTAGTCCCAACTAGTCTGAAGGCTGAGGATCCCTTGAGCTCAGGAGTTTGAGGTTGCAGTGAGTTATGATGATGCCACTGCACTCTACCGGGACTACAGAGCGAGACTCTGTCTCAAAATAAATAAATAAATAAACAAACAAACAAATAAAAAGCAAAACAAAACAAAATGCATTTGTGTTCACAGATTCAGAGAACACTAGCTATACTTCTCAACTTTATATTTAAAATATAACTAGTTATTATTTTGCCTCTTTCACAGAATTTTTACTCTAGAATTTTATTAGCATAACTTAAGTTGAAACTCTGAATATTTTAATGCTATTTTTGCATTGCATTCTTTTTAGTAACACCTGCAAACTATTACAGAATTAGAGAAACAGCTCAAATATTGAATAAATCTTGGATTCAAGATCTAATCTGTGCTGCATATCTGTATCTATGAGAATCTTTCCTTCAGTATTTATTTCATATTTCTTCCCTATGCACTTTTGCACATTCATGGTTACTTAGATTTTATACTGGGATTTAAATTTTGGTAATCTGGCCTTAAAAATTCTAGACTATCTTATTTCTTTAATTGATATGTAATAGTTGTACATATTTTTGGGGTATACATGCTATTTTGACACATTTATACAATGTGTAATGATCTAATCAGGGTGATTGGGATACTGATCACCTCAAACATTTATCTTTTGTGTTGGGAACATTTCAATTCTTCTCTTTTAGCTATCTTAAAATATACAATAAGTTATTGTTAACTATAATCTCCCTACTGTGCTATCAAATATTCAAACTTATTTATTTTATCTAACTGTATTTTTGTACCCATTAACCAACTTTTCTTCATCTTCTCCACTCTCCTGCCCTTCCCAGCCTCTAATAACCACCATCCTACTGTGTACCTCCATGAAATCCACTTTTGTAGCTCTCACATATCCATGAGAACATGCAGTATTTTCTTTCTGTGCCTGGCTTATTTCACTTAACTTAATGACCTCCAGTTCCATCTATAACAAGATTTCATTCTTTTTTATGGCTGAATAATATTTCATTGTGTACATATACCACATTTGCTTTATCCATCTACCCACTGATAGACACTTAGGTTGATTCCATTTCTTGGCTATTGTGAATAGTGCTGTAATAAACATGGGAGTGCAGATATCTGTTTGCTATACTGATTTCATTTCTTTTAGATATATATCTACAAGCGGGATTGCTGGCTCATATTTTTCATTTTTCGAGAAGCCTCTGCACTGTTCTCCATAGTGGCTATACTACTTTCATTCCCACCAACAATGTACAAATTTTCTTTTTTTCCACATCCTCACGAGCAACTGTTATTTTTTGACTTTTTGATCATAGCCATTTTAACAGGAGTGAGATCATATTTCATTGTGGTTTTGATTTGCATTTACTTCATGATTAGTGATATTGAGCATTTTTTCATATACCTGTTGGCCATTTGGTTTGTATGTCTTCTTTTGAGAAATGTCTTCTCAGGTCTTTCACCCATTTTTTTAATCAAATGATTTGTTTTGTTGGTATTGAGTTGAATTCCTTATATATTCTGGTTATTAATCCTTTGTCAGATGGATAGTTTGCAAATATTTTCTCCCATTCAGTAGATTGTCCCTTCACTCTATTGATTGTTTCCTTTGCTGTGCAGAAGCTTTTTAGCTTGATGTGATCCCCTATTTGTCCATTTTTGCTTTGGTTGCCTGTGCTTTTGAGGTCTTGCTCAAGAAATCTTTGCCCAGAGCAATGTCCAGGTGTATTTCCCCAATATTTTCTTCTAAAAGTTTCATAGTTTCAGGTTTCTCATTTATGTCTTTAATCCATTTTGAGTTGAATTTTGTATATGGAGAAAGACTGGGATCTTTCATTCTTCTGCATATGGATATCCAGTTTTTCTAATACCATTTATTAAGGTGACTGTCCTTTCCCCAGTGTATCGTCTTGGCACTTTTGTTGAGAATGAGTTGGCTATAAATGTGTAGATTTATTTCTGACTTCTTTATTCTGTCCCATTGGTCTATATGTCTGTTTTTATCCCAGTACCATGTTGTTTTGGTTACTATAGCTTTGTAGTACAATTTAAAGTCAGGTAATGTGATACTTCCTGCTGTATTCTTTTTTCTCAGGATTGCTTTGGCAATTTTGGGTCTTTTGTAGTTCCATATGAATCTTATGACTGTCTTTTCTATTTCTATGGAGAATGTCATTGGTATTTTGATAGGGATTACATTGAATCTATAGATAGCTTTGGGTAGTGTGGATATTTAAACAATATTAATTCTTCTAATCTGTGAGCATGGGATATCTTTCCATTTTTTTAATGTCCTCTATAATTTATTTCATCAGTGTTGTGTAGTTTTCCTTGTAGATATCTTTTACTTCTTTGGTTAAATTTATTCCTAGGTATGTGAAAGAAATCTAGACTACCTTATTGTCACCTTTTTATTTTATGTTTCTGAGGGTCTCAGGAATAATACTGACTGTATTAATTATTCTCATTTTAAAATTATTATCTGCATCTTGAATTACCCCTTTCTTCCACTTTCATTGTCTGCTTCATCAGTATGGTGATTATTGGCACATATGAAAATCATTGTGAGCATTGGTTCAGATTATAGGGCCATTCACTGAGCTATTGAGGAGGAAACTTATAGCTGATTATTGTGTTTTAAGATGTGAAAGCAGGTTGCCCTCAGAGCTCAAGTGTTTGTCCTTTAGCCACCTAAACTAAGACATCAGTACTCCCCTCTGGTGTCTAATGGCCAGGTACATTTGAGAGCAAGGGGTTGGGGTGGCTGTTCTGTTGCCTCTTAACTAATTTATACCACCAATTGCTCTCATGTTCCTGCTCTTAGACTAGATTTTTCTGGAGTTCTGATGGGACTGTTCACTTCAGAGAAAGTCCCCCTTTTTCCTATATGGCACTAAAGTTTACTTAGGTCTGTCAAATTTTTCCATCTGTTTCCAGCTGTTTGTTATATTCAGAATTTCTTTAACTTTCTGGTCAATACTGCTACAAATTTATTCTAATTTTCTAATTGCTGCTTCTTTCTCTCCATGGGAAGGAGAGGTAAAATCGTATGTTAGTCACTCACACATCTTGATCTGGAAAACCTTAAAATAATTTCTATTATCACCTCTTACTTCCCTTAAAATCCATACATAGGTATAGTGAGAACATTTCTTCTTACTTTCCTTTTTAAGCATATATGACTACAGCCACCAAAGAATTTTATTTCTCAGCTTTCAGTTGGCTTAATTCCTCAACAGAATAAATTCTTCTTCAGAGTTAAATATGCATCATTCATTCATTTACTCATCAAATATTTGTTGAACCCCTCTTAGATACCAGATTATGAAGAAATACAGATACAACCTTGCCAGCACAGAACTACACTCCCTTCTGCAAACATAGAGCAGGCTTTATTTATTGTTTCCCACAAGAAGGGTAGATCTGCCTTTACTTTTCTGCTAATTTAACTTATTAGCATAGCATATGCTTACTTTTTGTTTAAAAAATTGCTTAATGTTTATAAGATAAAAACCTTCATTATAACTTGGCAACCAAAAAGAAGAATATTTAAGATGGAATATCAAGCTTCAAAGACAACAGAAAGTTAAACTGATGCTTTAATTTCACCGTCAATGCCATGCATGTTCTAGAGACATTCTGATAAAATTATTGCCATCATGTAGGATACAATTGATGGCCTTTAGTGCAAGCAGCTATTTTTAGATTAAATTATCTGAATTTATTTCTTACAGGTCTCACGGGACATATGGAGTTAAAATGCATTTTGCCTGTATTGAGAAAAGAACTTCTTGATATTAAAATGGGATGAGTTTCCAGGAGAGTATATAAAATTCCTTGCAGAGCTTTTGGAACAATCTGTGTTCTTATATGTCTTTGGTAATTTAAATGTGGTTATCCTTGAAGGTGAGAGACTAAACAAAGTAGCCTCCCAAGGTCATTTTCAATCTTATGATCTGAGGACAGCTAAGCCCAGTTATCTTCAGTAAGTGAAAGTGTTTGTGAAAATGCCAAAATACACATGAAACTGCACTATGCCTATGCAAATGAGTATACACGTGAAAAGATGTCTTGTTGATCCTAGAGATCTGTGCTTCTCAAACTAGCACGTGGGTAACCCCAGGGGTACAGAGTGTTATGCCAGGGTGTATTTGAAGCTGTAGCATATACATGGTTCAGCTTCCTAGCATGTCAATAATTCTTAAAAAACTGGAGAAAAACATTTTGCATTTTTATTTTCTTTTTATTAAAATAAATATGGATGTGCTAGGGGGTAGAAACCACAAATTTTTTCATTAATTAAAAAAATAAGACATCAAACTTTAAAATAATTTTGAACAAATTCGGACCATTCTCCCAGTGACTCTCCAGGGGTATATATGCTTATTACCCCTCTTCTGCTGTACTCTGGTGAAAATGGTCTCAGGGCTCTTCCATAGGTGAAAACATATGGTCTAAAATACTGGTTTTGCAATGCTTACACACTGTTGGTAGCAATGCAAATTAGTACAACCTATAGGGAAAACAGTATGGAGATTCCTCAAAGAACTAAAAGTAGACGTACCATTAGATCCGGCAATGGGGTATCTACTATGGGGTATCTACCAAAAGGAAAACAAGTCATTTTATAAAAAAGACACCTGCACCTAAATGTTTATCATACCACAATTCACAATTGCAAAGATATGAAATCATGCTAAATGTCCATCAGCTGATGACACATCACACACACACAAAACCATGGAGTACTACTCAGCCATAAAAAGGAATGAAATAATGTCTTTTGCAGCAACTTGGATGGAACTGGAGACCATTATCCTAAGTGAAGTATCTCAGAAATGGAAGAATAAATACCACATGTTTTCACTTATAAGTGGGAGCTAAGCGAGGGGTATATATGGTCATAAAACAGTGTAACGGACATTAAAAACTAAGAAGGAGGGAGGGTAGGGGTGTGAGGGATAGAAATCTACCTATCTGGTACCATGTACCCTATTTAGGTGACAGATAAACTAAAAGCCCTGACTTCAGTATTATACAATTCATCCATATAACAAAAAACACTTCTATTCTCAATTTTTTGAAATAAAAAAGAAATACTGCTTTCATTACCCAGATTATTACCACAACTTGGCTAACAACAGTTTTTAATGCTAGTGGTTAATTTATCTAGCTATCCAATTAAAAAATTTGCTTTGAGACTAGCATGTTAAAATTGATCCTTTAAAAATTTGATAAAAGGGAGTCATAAACCAGCCTCATGACTATATATTTATCGGTTACTTGTTTTGACAGATTAAGCGCTAACATCTGATTAAAAGTTAATTGCCAAAGTACATCAAGCATGCAAAATTGTCCTTAGCACCTTTAATAGATTATGCTATCTACGGTTGATCACCACCCTAGCATCCGCGGCTTCACTTCTCCACTCTGATTGGAACCAGACTTTCTTTTTTTGTGAGCTACTAAGTTATCATCTCAAGGCTTTCAAAGCTGAATGTCTACATGCTGCTAAAACACTCTGGAACTCACGAAGAAGTTGGAGATAAAATACATGCATATTCAAATTACTCAAATGACAACTTTGTTTTTAGCTAATTTTCATTTATGGATACCTCTCAATTTTCTATCTAAACATAAACAGACAGAGCCATGAATTCAGGTGACCTTCTTCCGTTTCTGACATCTACTTTAGCGATCCCTGCAAATAGGGAAATCTGTAACTATACCCCTCCACCCCTGTTAACCTCACACCCTTTTTCCTACCGAGCATCTTTAACGTTTAAGTCCAGAACCACGGCCAGCACCAGACTCTGAAGGGAGAGCAGGCACGTTGTGTTTCTTGTTTCTCCTGTTTCTCTTCAGAAGAACACTGAGGAAATGATATTTGCCTTTTGACTTTCCTTTGATTCCTGTGGAGGATGTTGTACTGACAGGATCTATGCCAGGCTTGATATTTCTAAGGTTTTGATAGTAAATAAAAACACTGAGATGCACACTGTTCTACCCAGTTCATATTGAAGCAGCCCTGTTCCTGTGGGGCTCAGTAAAAGTAATTTCATGAATGAATTTTGAAACACTTGATATGAAATCATGAATCAAAAACCTATAAGAATGAATATCGGATAATCAAAATAATAATTTGAACCTTAGAGTTAGAAGACAATGTACAGGTCCATTATCAGCAGTTCTGAATTCCTTCTGCAAAACCCCTATCTAAGATCATTCAGCCTATTCAGCCTGTTCTTGAACAGTTTTAGTTAAAAAGTGTCTCTTTGGGTACCTTCAGTGAAAATTCATTGCCCCAAATAGCTAACCACATTGCCAAATTACACTGTTAAAAAGTGCAATCTTAAAATTGTCCAAAATTTGCCATCTTATATTTGCATCTACTGGTCCTGGTGATGCCCTCTGGAATAAAATATTAAAGTCTTATCCTCTCCTAGCATGTATCTTCAAATATTTGAAGGAATCATATCTTCCATTAATCTAGTGGCTTGTTGGAGCTGGCTTATACCAGGTTATGAAAACCAATTTTTAAATTTTTAGGAAATTAGCAAGCTTTTTGTTAAAATAGCCATTATTAAAAATTAAATTATATAAACTTCCAGTTGAAGAAATTATATTAAAAATGAAGATAATAAATACAGCCCATTATTTTACTACCTTTTACTATTATCTATGATTAACTTTATTTATATCTATATCTGTATGGCAGAAATATTATATACTGCTATATGTTATAGATTGAATGTTTATGCCACTCCCAAATTCATAAGTTGGAAAACCTAATCCCCAATGTGATGATATTAGGAGGTGGGGCCTTTGGGAAGTGATTAGGCTATGATGGCAGAGTCCCCATGAATGGGATTAGTGCCCTTATAATAGAGACACCAGAGAGTTCATTTGCCCCTTCACCATGTGAAGACATAGTGAGAAGATAGCCTTCTATGAACCAGGAAGCAGGTCCTCACCAGATACCAAATCTACAGGCACCTTTATCTTGGACTTTACAGCCTCCAGAACTGTGGGAAATAAATTTCTGTTGTTTATAAGCTGCTCAGTCTATGGTGCTTTGTTGTAGCAGACTGAAAGGACTAACACTATGCTACTGAATATCTCTTCCCCAGTCTTGCATTCAGTGATTTCATACTTAGGCTGGAAGTTGGCTATGGTGAGAGTATTTATACCATGGAAATTTAAAAATGCTAAAAGTTAGGACTTTTCTCTTTCTCTCCTTTTCTTTTTTTGGAGAGCCAGTTGCTGTACAGTTACCAGCACACTAGTGCCTAATCTCTTATTCAGCCTAAAAATGTTATGCATTTCCTTTTATCATCTTATAATCTCTCAAAATTCATTCCTCTAAAATATTATGAGCAACCCCACTCTCCCACATACCTGCTTCAAGTGCCCAATTAAGTTTCTTTTAGTACTTGGAACCTAACACAAAATTATAAATTCCCAATAGAAGAATTCTTACCAATGATTAGGACATTATTATTTTTTCCATGGCCTGAGGAAATAGTTATGTTATGCATACATAAAGGCCAAAAATATATATTTCTTTTCCTACCACCAGGATTTTTGTGAAGCTCCAATGACATGAATAAAAAAGCACCATGAAAAACATAACATTTCAGAAATATAAACAAATTATTAGACTTTATTAATAGCAACTGTATCTCAGTCATAGAAAGTAATATTTCCACTATGTGCTTCAATGATCAGAACAAATGTCAAATACTGTTTTCAGTCTTAGTTCCTCATTATTATAACAACATGGGTAAATTAAGATAATTCCTCAAAAGGGTATCCAGAACAGCATGAAGTTTGGTTTTGATTTTACAGGCTTACCTATCACAGGCTTAACTTTCTAACTATGTTTTGGTTAAATTAATACTAAAATTTGTTTACATTCTCAGGTGATTCACTAGAATTATTATAAATTATTCCATAATTAGGTAATATATACATTAATAACTGAAAGTAGGTTGTATAATAAGCCTATTTTATACCAGTTTTTAAAATTTAGATAAGTAAACCATTCTTAAAATTAATTTAATTTCCACCTTCATATTCTAAAAATAATCCTTCATATTTTCAGGGAAAAAAGAAAACTCCAAATCATTTCCAAATGTGCAAACCCAGACCTTTTGTAGCAGAATAAGAAATATCAAAACCTATTCTTGAAAGTGCTGTTCTATTTAATGAATACAACTAGAAATAATTATGATAAAATAATATCAACAGAAGAGATTGTGTGATATACAACAACCCAGAGTTATATACTACAGGAAGGTAGAGACATGGAACCCCGTGGTGGAAATGAAGTGAAGAAATAGGGCAAAAGGTGTTGAGAGTTCAGAAATGAGCCCACAAGTCTAGGTTAAGCTGAGAGTGGTGATGATATCATATATGTTATTCAAGAATAGACATATTTTGTAGGCAGTAGGAGCCATTGAAGATTTTTTTTAGCAACTTAGTGATCTGAAACAATTATGATAACAAGATTGCACTGGTAGTATTGCGGGCTGAAAGCAAGGTGGTCAGTAATGAGTACATTACAATGCAATAGCCAGATAAAATTGTATGACAGTTTTTAAGAGTTCCAGTGGAAGTTATAAAGTAACAATTAAGATTTAGCAATCTACGTAAAGATGATAGTTAAGCTATAAAACATAAGCATACAAACAAATGAAATCACCAAGGGGATAAGTATAGAGAAAATATAAAGCACCATGGTCAGAGTCTTAGGAAGAGGAGAAAAAAATCTTAAAAAGAGGGTCTACAATGCCAATATCAAGAGCAAGAAGCCAAATATCACAAATATTTTATTTGAGCAGTGTTCTAAATAAGATTCTTCATAAATATTATCATATTTTAATTAATATTTTGAGTTGATTCTTTTCTTTTTTAAAATCTTTTTTTTTACTTTCAGAATATTACGGGGGTACAAATGTTTTGGTTACGTGATTTGGTTTTGTGCAGTTTGATTCAAAGTTATAAGTGTGTCCAACACCAAGATAGCATGCATTGTACCTGTGAGGTGTGAATTTACCCATCCCTTCCTCCCCCCGCCACCTGCTTGAATGTTACTACCATTATGTCCACATGGGTGTTGATCAATTAGTTCCAGTTTAATAGTGAGTACATGTGGTATTTGTTTTTCCACTCTTGTGATACTTCGCTTAGAAGAATGATCTCCAGTTCCATCCAGGTTGTTACAAAAGGTATTAGTTCAACATTTTTTTTTTATGGCTGGGTAGTGCTCCATAGTATACATATACCAATTTTATTAATCCACTCATGTATTGATGGGCACTTGGGTTGATTCCATATCTTTGTGATTATGAATTGTGCTGCAATAAACATTCAAGTGTAAGTGTCTTTTTGGTAAAATGACTTTTTTTCCCTTGGGTAAAAATACACAGTAGTGGGATTGCTGGATCAAATGGTAGGTCTACTTTTAGTTCCTTGAGGTATCTCCAGACTGTTTTCCATAGAGGTTGTAGTAGTTTTCAGTCCCACCAATAGTGTATAAGTGTTCCCTTCTCTCTACATCCACACCAGCATCTGTTGTTTTGGGACTCTTTGATAAAAGCCATTCTCACTGGAGTTAAGTGATATCTCATTGTGGTTTAATTTGCATTTCCCTGATTATTAGAGATGTTGAGCATTTTTTCATATGTTTATTGGCATTAGTCTGTTTTCTTTTGAAAAGGTTTTGTTCGTGTCTTTTGCCCACTTTTTATGGGGTTATTTGTTTTTTGCTTGCTGATTTGTTTGAGTTCTTTATAGATTCTGGTTATTAGCCCTTTATCAGATGTATAGCATGCAAACATTTTCTCCCCTTCTGTAGGTTGTCTTTTCACTCTATTAATTGTTTCTTTGGCTGTACAGAAGCTTTTTAGTTTAATCAAGTCCCATTTGTTAATTTTTATTGTTGCTGTGATTGCCTTTGGGGTCTTCTTCATAAATTCTTTGCCTAAGCCAATATCTAGAAGAGTTTTTCCAACATTTCCTTCTAGAATTCTTATAGTTTTGTGCCTTAGGTTTAAGTCTGTTATCCATTGTGAATTAATTTTTGTGAGTAGTGAGAGGTGCAGATCCTGTTTTAGTCTTCTAAATGTGGCTATCCAATTTTCAGCACCATTTATTTAATAGGGATTCTTTTCCCCAGTGTATGCTTTTGTCTGATTTGTCAGAGATCAGATGGCAATATGAGGATGGTTTTATATCTGGATTCTCTGTTCTGATCCATAGGTCTATGTCTCTGTTTTTGTGCCAGTACCATGTTGTTTTGGTTACCATAGCCTTGCAATATAGCTTGAAGTCTGGTAAATTGATGCCTCCCAAGTTGTTCTTATTGCTTAAGGTTGCTTTGGATATTTGGGATCTTTTCTGGTTCCATATGAAGTGTAGCACTATTTTTCCTAGGTCTGCAAAAAATGTTGTTGGTGTTTTAATAGGGATTGCATCAAATTGGTAGACCACTTTGGGTAGTATAGAAATTTTAACAATGTTGATTCTGCTGATCCATGTACATGATATGTTTTTGCATCTGTTTCCATCCTCTGCAATTTCCTTCCTCAGTGTTTTATAGTTCTCTCTGTAGAGGTCTTTCACCTCCTTCATTAAATATATTCTTAGATATTTTGTTTTGTTTGTTGCTACTGTGAAAGGTAGTGAGTCTTTAATTTGATTCTCAGCTTGACTGTTGTTGTATATGAATGCTACTGATTTGGGTACATTTATTTTGTAACCTGAAACTTTGTTGAATTTATTTGTCAATTTCAGTAGTCTCTTGGCGGAATCTTTGGGGTTTTCTAAACATAAGATCATATCATCAGCAAAGAGTGATAGTTTGATCTCTTCTTTTCCCCATTTGGATACCCTTGATTTCCTTCTCTTGCCTGTTTGCTCTAGCTAGGACTTCCAGCACTAGGTTGAATAGAAGTGGTGAAAGTGTGCAACCTTGTCTGGTTCCAGTTCTAAGCGGGAATGCTTTCAATTTTTCCCCATTCAGTATGATGTTGGCTGTGGGTTTGTCATATATGGCTTTTATAATTTTGAGGTAAGTCCCATCTATGCCTATTTTGTTAAGCATTCTTATCATAAAAGGGTGCTAGATTTTGTCAGATGCTCTTTTTGCATCTTATTGAGGGAATCATATGGTTTTTGTTTTTACTTTTATTTATGTGGTGAATTACATTTATAGATTTGCGTATGTTGAACCATCCTTGCATCTCTGGGATGAAGCCCACCTGGTCGTAGTGGATTATTTTTTTTGATGTGCAGCTGAATTTGGTTTGCTAGGATTTTATTGAGAATTTTTGTATCTATATTCATAATGGATATTGGTCTGTAGTTTTCTTTTTTTGTTGTGTCCTTTCCTGGCTTTGGTATCAAGGTGATATTGGCTTCATAGAATGAGTTGGGGAGGGTTCCTTGTTTCTTGATGTTATGCAATAATTTCTACAGTATAGGTACAAGCTCTTTTTTGGAGGTCTGGTAAAATTTGGGTGTGAATCCATCTGGTCCCTAAATGCCTACATCCAAAAGACAGAAAGATTGCAAGTCAACAATTTAATGAATCATGTCAAGGAACTGGAAAAGGAAAAGCAAACCAATCCCAAGCCCAGCAGAAGAAAAGAAATAACCAAGATCAGAGCAGAACCAAATTAAATTGATAACAAAAGAACTATACAGAAGATTAATGAATCAAAAAGTTGGTTCTTTGAAAAGATAAACAAAATTGATAGGCCCCTTGCCAGATTAACCAGAAGCAGAAAAGAAAGGACCCTAATAAGCTCAATCAGAAATGAAAAAGGAGAAGTCACAACTGATACCACAGAAATACAAAATATCATCTCTGGATACTATAAAAATATCTATGCTCATAAACTTGAAAACGTGGACAAAATGGACAAATTCTCAGAAACACACAGTCCCCACCCCCTCAGGCTCAATCAGGAAGAAATAGATTTCCTGAACAGACCAATATCAAGTATTGAAATTGAAGTAGCAATAAAAAATCTTCCAACGAGTTGATTCTTTTCCTTAAATTTACTTAAACTATGTATTACTATTATAAATAGAAAAATCATAAATGAAAGGTAACTATAAAATAAATAGAAAACTACCAATACCAAAAAAGAGAATATTATATGGCACTGAAAATTTACTTTTATGCAATCAATGGTGCATACACTACACTTTAGGAAATGAAAGATTAGGAGAAGCCACTCTTGATATATAGCGAAGACTTAAAGGAGTTGAGCTTTAGGAAAGAAAATTAGATAGTATGGGAGCAGACTGGCTAAACTGGCTTATTCTTAAAATGAACTGTAGGACCAGGGATGGAGGACGTACCTTTGAGAAACAAGAACTAAGTGCCTCCTGTTGCTTAAGCATGAAGTTTGGACATTTGCATCAGAACATGTGAAAGATGGGACTTTTCTCTTTTTAAGCATGTTGCAGGAATTTTGCATTCCATATAGTATAGTTGTATCTCTGATAACATGATTGTCCACCACCACTGGAATATTTGTCTTCTTGAAAATTGTCTTTCTTTGAACAAGAAATGAAAGCTGTTCTAACAAATCAATCTATAGTGTAAAGCAGTAGTTCTAGATTTGACATAATTGTATTATAATATATAGGTTTTCTTTATGTAGTGTTGGAGAATGCAATTAGAAACAATAAAGAAATTTTTCTCAAATCACCTTTTCTGTCTTTTTAAATCCAAGTTGCTTTCCATGGGAAAATAAACTCTCCTTTCACAGCTGTTTGTAAAGTTGAAGGAAGAAGGATCTTTCAAGGCAAAAGTATATATTGGAATGTACATATCCTCCCAAATATTAAAAACTTATTTTGATTTGCAAAGAAATTGTCTTCACACAATGAAAACCTCTCAGGAAATCCAAGTGCTTATTTATTTGTTCATTCAAGTGAAACAAATCATCGTTAAAAAGGTTAAGCTTCAAATTAAGACCTTTTAGAAGCTTGGAGAAACTTGCTCACAAAAGTTCAGATTCTTTAGAAAATGGCTCATTGCTGTCTCAGAGAAAGAGAAAAATAGCTACTGATGAGATTCAAATCATTCTGTATCTTCTCTTTCATTAATTTTAAACATAATTCATAGACCATTATACTCTGAAAATCAAAAGAATTATTCCTCATTGTAGCCCACCATTTTTCATCATTATACATACACAATGTCCAATTTCACCCCACTCATTCAAAATGGCTCTTAAAGCAGGCAAAAAAGATTAACTCCAATACTTACATTTGGCTTTAATTCATAGCTTTATAAAGAGTTTTTTACTAGTCTAAATATGTATTTACACAATAGAATATGATGAGTCATTTCTAAAATGTAAACATACTAGTTTTAAAAATTGCTTAAATATGTATTTCTGCCTGAGATTTTCTCAGGATATTCCTATGAGATTCACAGCAATAACTCCCTAGTATTTAAATCACACTACTTCTCAGCACATTACAAATAATAAGAGTGAGCAAAGGGTAGAGATACCTCTCAAAGTAGTCAAAATATTTTAATCCTTCATCTTTCTTGATGTTGGACAGCCATAGAGGCACTGCCCTTCATTTCAAACAGAATTGCCTTCAATCGATTCTGACTATGCTATTAATGGTGTCAGCAGGTTGCTGTTTAAAGCCTCTAATAATCAAACACCTGGGCAGATGTTTCAGAGAATAATAGTGTTCTCTTTCTATAAAGAGAAATACAGCTCAGCATAGTGGCTTTTGTTCTTGGCTAGGCATTCATTTCACTACATCATCAGTCTCTCTTTGCTTTTGAACAGTCAGCTGCATATTAAAAACACTTCAAATCTCATTTTCTATTACTCCTGAGGGTGCTGATGAGTACCATTTGGGGACCAGTGTCAACGTCATCATATGTCTGAAGTTGGTATCTCTGTCTTAACATGCCACTGCCCATTCTTATTCCTGTCCAAGATGAAGCAGAACTGAAGTAGGATTGCAGGACATCAAAAATATGGACACAAAAAGAAAGAAAGCAGAGTGATAGGACTTATCTGGTCTTCAATCTCTATAATGACACCTATTTCAATGGTAGAGCAGTCTGGTCTAAACACTGTTCCAAGCAAACTAGTCTGTAAATGCCACATGCTGTACCTCTGTCTTGAATGTTCTCTGAGAAAGAAGTTCTGTAGATACCTATTTAACTTATTTGACCTTGGATGACTCCCAAAATGCTGCTCTCCTCCTGCTCCACCCTCTTATTTTGCAAAGTAACATCTGACACTGGCTGGTTTTTCTGGGAAACAGATTTTGACATGCGGAACTATGTGGAGGAATTTACTAGGGAAAACTCTCCAGCTGTTAGAGAGTAAATGAAGCAAGATTGGGAAGAAGGAGAAGTTGAATTGAGAAGTGATCACAATGACAGCCCCAGTGGGTCTCATGGAAGCTTGAGAGCTAGGATATCCTTTTAGACCTGTCTTGCACTGAGGCAAGGGAGGATCAATTAACACTTCAGCTAGAATCCTGAGGATTCAGTGTTTAGGAGTCTACACTCATCAGAGCAGAGCCTGGTATCAGATGTCAAATTTGGTCATGAAGTAGAATATATCAAAAAATAGTTTTCTAGAAATATTTATGTTGATGCTTTGAGAACCTCAGGTCCCTGACTCCTTATCAGGAGAGTAGTGAAATTTCAACAATTTGAAAAACTTTTATTGTGGGCCTATGAGCCAGATATATTGTATAAATGCCATCTTGATTAATCCCAAAAGCCAAGCATTATGTTTTTCCTATTTGTAGAGGAGGAAATTGATCCTAAGTGTAATCAAGTGGATTGCTATGGTTCACACATTTAGCAGGTTTGCATGAAAACCTATGTTGGCCTGCCTAACTGTTGCATTGTATTCCTTATAGGCTCTGGTGAGAGGATTTAGATTAGAGGTAGGTGCAAAGTCTAGAACTAATCTGATTATGAGGCTTGCAACAATCAAGAGTCACAATCAAGGCAAGGGGTCATATGGCAAAACTTGTTCACATCTTGGAAAAATTTACTCTTTCAGGCCTTTAAGTAGTTTGGTAATTGATGCTAAACACTTAAAAAGTTAATGTGCTTTAGGAGGATTAAGACATTTTATGATATCAAG
Organism: Daubentonia madagascariensis; assembly: GCA_023783475.1. Lineage (NCBI taxonomy): Eukaryota > Metazoa > Chordata > Mammalia > Primates > Daubentoniidae > Daubentonia > Daubentonia madagascariensis. The sequence continues at coordinate 11,309,100 of JAKFHU010001684.1, read as the reverse complement.
AATAATAATGTCAACAAAGAAGAATCAAGTACCTAATAGGTGCCAGTGTTAATTATTTTAGACACATTATTTTACAACATGAATAACATTATTATTATTCCTATGTTTTAGGTGAGAAATTTAGAGAAGTTAAATAATTTTCCCAAGACCATATTACTAGCAAGTGGCAGGTCTAGAAATAAAATCCAGACTATCTTAACCTAAAATTTGAATTTTGAGCCTCAATGATCTTTTTGAAATGTGGAAATGTCAAGATGTAAAATTGTTCACATGTTGGTTTATCATGGAAACTTCAACTAGCTCTTTCTGGAGTCACTGTAGTTTTTAGGAACAATGTTTACTCTTTCTGTCTGTGCTGGATGATTCTTTTATCAACTTGCTTAAATTGGGAACACCATATCACAAAATTCCTTTTTTTAATGTTAGGATAGAATTGTCCAAAAGAGAAACTTGCATGAAATTTGGGAGGTGGAAGTGAAGCGGCAGCAATTATTCTCCACAGGTTGTCATAGTTAGTTGTGGTGACATTCACAGAGGCGCTGGTAGGCCCCTGTTTGCCCTCTTTCTCCTTCACTTTGAATCTAGCTCTTCTTTCTGACTACTGATTCTGCTGACCAGCAGCAACTCCAGTATCATCACCAGTTGCTTGGACAGATACTCAGAGAAGCAAGAGCTTCCTACAGACTTCTCTGCTAGCTTTTCATGGTTTCATTTAAGCAGGTGGCTGTGCCTGGCCTCTGAGATCCACCAGCTGGTGATTATTCTGATTCTCCAACTTTCCCTTTTGGGTCTCCACTATCCCAGTTCTTTCCACAATTGTGTTAAGTCTAGTTCCTATAACAAATCCCTTATGCCATATTTATAATGGTGCTGCTTTCCTTACTGAGTATGAGTGATAAGAAATCAGTACCACGGAACTGGGTGCCACCACAACAAAAACCTAAACCATGAGGCGTTGGGCGCAAGAAGTAAGCCTCAATAATATTTATAGAAAACTCACAAAGTTTTTAAGAGTACTTTACTAGAAAACACACCATGTAGTTAGACCCAAAAGGATAGAGACCATTCAAATTGAAAAGAAGCCTTTGGGTCCCGACTTTCTACAGGCAGGAAGCAGGCTGAGATAGCTCCTCAGATGAAAACATGGGTCATTTTTTAAGGAAAAGGAAAGATTTCTCAGAGGGAGGTGCCAAGACTCCAGAGAATAAACAGAGCTGAGAACATGGATTAGGGAACTACTCCCAGAGAGCAGAACTGGGGGCCTAATCAAGAAACATTCTCTGCTTCTGGTAAAGTTGGAGAATCCCGAAACATGTTTCCAGCTGTATTTGTTTCATTTTACTTTTCTTTTTCCTTCACTTTGTTTTCCCAGCTACAGTTTTGGAATTGTTATGAACTCATGACTGTGATTCCCATTCCCCTACTTTTTCAACACAAGTGTCTCTTGCAGTTGTTATGTACTCATCTTGCCATTGGATATTGGTTATTAGGGGTCAGATAACTTATTTTTAAGTTCAAAGGTTTTGAGGTTAAAAGGAGTTGCATGTGCTGAACCTCGCCCATATCTGAGCCTTATTTAAATGGTGAGATCTTGCATTTTGAGCCAGAGCCAAATCACAATGCGGTGATTGGATAAGACTCTGGGGTTCTTATTTGGAGACTATGCATTTTGCTTATGGGAGGAATGTGAATTGTGGCCAGGAAACAATTCCTCCCCAGACTAGGCACGCATGTCACTCCTCTCATCAAGAGGTAGAGTCTATTCCCCTCTTCTGGAGTCTGGGCTGGCCTCGTGACATGTTTTAATCAATAGAATGCAAACTAAGGCTGTGCCAGGTTTGGAGCTAGCCCTTAATAGGCCTGGAAGTTCCATGTTTGCGTTCTCGGAGCCCTGAACCACTATATAAGATGTCTGGCTGCTCTGCTGGAAAGAGAAGTTCGGCACTTTCAAGCCATGCCTATCAGTCCAGCATCTTGGAGGTCCCCGCTCCAGCAAAGCCCCTGCTGGAATGCAGCAGCATGAGTGACCTTAGCCAATGCCACACAGAGCAGAAAGACAGCCTCACTGACCCTAGCCAACCCATCGAATTGTAAGAAATAATAAATCGTTATTGTTTTAAGTCACTAATTTTGGGGTAGTTTGTTATACAGTAATTGGTAACTGAAAGACATGCAAATGAATGGAAGGACGGAGTAAATGACTGACAAAAGCCTCTGTAAACCGAGGCCGACTTTACTACTTTGGAAATTACTGGGTGTGTTGTCCTTTCCTCCCTCATCCTATTCCCAGCCAGCGCCTTTCATGAGGCTTTACACCTGTGGTTGCCTAGAGACACCAAGGTACCACGGAGAAGTTCTGCATCTATGTGTAAGTCGAGATAAAGTGAGGGAGAAAAAAACAGCGTGGTTGCCTTGCCCCAGAGGTTTAGATCAGAACACTTTTCTTTTTTTCTACCCCTTTTCAGAGCAGTATCATGCCCATTATTTGCTTTTAAATCCCTCATTTCTACCAAATATTGCCATTATTTAAAAAATGAGTTAGGGAAACTTAAAGCCTTTAAGGAAAAGACATGGAAAGTAAAATTTTAATACTGTGAGTGAAAAGGACTTGTAAGCCAATAGCTAAAATAAATTCAAAGCATCTTATACACTAAAACTCTCAAAATATCACAGATGAGCTTCATATCAGCACTAAGTGAATAAACTAAAAAAAAACCAAAAACCAAAAAACAAACAAACAAGAAACCCCAAAAAACTTGTAACAGAGGAAAAGCTACCAGGAAAGTTTCCTTCAAAATAGAAGATCAGCTATAGTTTAGCTGAGGATTTTGCATTTGAAATTGGTTGTTTGGTGTCTTAATATCTAAGTGACTATGGAGTATGTAAATGATAGACATAAGGAAATAGCGAGGAGGGGAAAAGATAGACTTTATAGATACTACTAAAAAAGCAATAATGAGGAATGACTTAACAAAATTCAAAGGTTTTAGATCATTTGAGAGCCTGAAACAGCAGATGGCAAATATAGTTCAATTCAGACAAACATTAAAAAAGATGTGTAGCAATAGAAAACTACAAAAGAGGGCTGTAGAAACACATTTCAATGGACTAATCACCCAGCATGCCAAACAGAAAATATTTGAAAACTTTTAAGTATCAGCTTAGTGCAAAGAAACAGTCTTCCAAGATGAAGGACAGGAAAAAATAAAAAAGTGTTTCAAGTTTGCAGTCTTAACTGTTGGGGGGAAGGGAAGAAGTGGGGATGAGAAAAAATACTTAGAAGTGGAAAAAGATAATGATAGTTTATGGAGCATGAGACTCTTAGTCACAAACTGCAGGAGATTTAATTTCCTCCACGGAAATAAAAAAGCATTTTGGTAGGTGTGTTAACTTATTTAATAGGGTACATTTCAGTACCTTATGTAAGATGGTGTCTATAAATAGTCAAGAAAACTTTTCTCAAGTGGAAATAGATTGTATAGTCTATAAACTACCAGTTGTTTATATTGACAGTCTTAGTAACAGAGGAGGATTCATATACACATTCGTATGGCTGAATTGGCTGGAACATTTCCCTTTTAATATAGGCATCCCTTTACATGTGGTTTTGTAATTTAAATAGGCACTTCTTATAGAGGAAGTTCAGTGGAAACTTTGAAGGTTCGTCCTTACCCAGTTAATAACAAAAATCTCATTAGGCTATTCTTCCAGGTTCCATAATTTACTCAGAGACAACAAAGTTGATCCTTCTAACTATAGCATTTTTTGTATGTTATTGGATTTAAAATCAAAGTTAAAAAAAAACCTTTTTACCCTCAACAAATATTTTGGAAGAAAATGGAGCAAGCTCATGTTGTTATCTTTCTTTAGAGATAATTTTGACACTAGCAAGAATGTTAGTTATGTGTTCTTGAATTAACCTATGATATCATAGTGCATTTGTGTGTGGTAGTTTTGGACTGAATTTAAAACTATCATATCAGGAGTATCCAGAATCAAGACACTGAGGGGTAAAATAGATAAAAAATATGTCCGTGGGAATACGGATGGTTTCAAGCCAGAAAAACCTTAAATAAATGTCTGTAGGAGTATCTCTCCAAATATTTAAAAATACAATAGTCACCAAAATATGTCATAGATGTTTAAAATAAACTCCCATCTAAAGTCCAGAGGTTAAAGATGATGGTTTCTATAGAACTCCTCAAAATTGATTCTTTGTTTTTTTTTTATTTCTTTTTGGTAAGAGTTTAATTGTTACTAGAATTATTTTCAAGTTAAGAAGATAAGAGGGTTGACTTTTAAACTTCGAAATGAACTTCCCTGCTATGACTGACTATATTTCCCAATATGGAGAATTGTAAGTTTTTTCACAATGAAACCATAAACTTTTAGTGTACTTTAACTCTCTGCTTTATGCCTCATCCATCTGCCACAAAGGAGCATTCTAGTTAGTATACTGTTAAGGGCTTAAATGCTTACTATGTACAGTCTTAAATTTATCACTTATCATATAGAAACTGAAACAATATAGATTTACTTTAAAATATATTCTTGTCTAATAAAAAATAAAAATGGTAATAACAAGAAATATAATTTTAGGATCTTTAAATAAGATATATTTGGGATTACTAAATAGAGATTATCTACTTAATTTAAAAAAATAAAGTTAGCTCACTATTTTTTGTTTTTGGTGAATTTCTCTTTCCTTCAGTTGGCATAGAGGTACATCTCAACCTTGTTTTCTTCATTAAAAAGGCAGTGATTTTGACATCACTAAAAGCACGTTTCTTGTCATTCATTTTCTTATCCTCTGTGCACAGCATAGTGTTTATAGGTGGTAGGCTAGTAAATGTTTGTAGAAGTACATGAACCATAATAAAGTACTTCCAAATGATTTCAAATAACAGTATCAAATTAAAAATACACAACCAAATCAAAATCAAGTCCACTAAAAATTTACTTCATTTAAAACTTTCTATATATATTCCACTTACGTGAGAACAAAGGGAGAGGGTCACAAAAAGTTAGAAGGTGCTAGGCAGCTACATATTTGAAAAGACCAAGCTACTGAACTCATAGAGAAACAGAAAGTTATATTTAGAAGTAGATGGTAAAATATGACAGTTCATGATGTGGGATTTATTAAGAAACACACTTCACATATGGGAGTTGACTTTTGGCTCTAGTATACCTTGCCTTGCACCTCCTTTATATAGAACAAACAAAAGTGTTTTTGTACGTGACATTGTGGCAGGGATTCTCAATATGATTCTCTGTGGTTTTTCTACTGCATAAATTACTATTTCAATATTGATATAAACTAAATATAAAATTGGCATCAGCAGTGCATTGCTTCTGAAAATGTAGTCTTAATTTTTTTTCTTATTTTATCATACCCCTAGCACTGTCTTCACAGACTACTGTTTTGGTCAGTTAAGGCTGTTATAATAAAGTACCACAGACTGGGTGGCTTGTAAACAACAGAAGTTTATTTCTCACAGTTCTAGAGGTAGAAATCCAATATCAATGGTGCCAGCATGGTCATGTTCTGGTGAGGGCCCTTTTCTCAATTGCAAACTATTGACTTCTAGTTATATCCTCTCATGGCAGAAAGAGCAGAGAGAGCTCTCTGGGGTCCATTCATAAGGGAACTAATCCCATTCATGAGGGCTGCACCCTTATGACTTAATTATCTCCCAAAGGCTCTACCTCCAAACACCATCACATTGGGATTAGGGTGAATTTGGGGTGATACAAGCACTCAGGTCATTGCACCCACCATGCTCATGCTCCCCTTGCCTGAGGGCGGAAATAGCTGGTTGTCTAACAAAATATTTTCTTCCATTCTTCCATAGTAGATTTGTCACTGGGCATGTAGCTGCCCGACTAGAAACTACATTTCTCAGACTTCTTTCCAGCTACATGTGGTCCTTTGGTTATGCTTTAACTAAAGGAATTTGACTGGAAGTGAAAGTGATGCTTCCAACTATGGGTCTTAAAACACTGGGCGTGTGAGTTCTTTATACTTTTCCTTTCTCATGAGCTGCAGTGTGACCATTTCCGGGATCTAGCTATGCTCTTGCAGATGAGACCGACAACTTTGTTGATGGCGCAATCACAATGTAATAAACTGAAATCTCTGAGTGACCTTATAGGGCAGAACAGCCTGCTTGCCTAGACTGCTTACTTGGATCTGTGACATAAAGAATTAAAGTTATATTTTAAGCCTTTATATTTTGGACATCTTTATTATGACAGCTTAGTCTTTACCCTAAATAATGCAGTTGGACCCAGAAAAGGTTTTAACTCACCCTAGACCAGAATGAAAACAAACTCATTATTTTAGATGCTGGCACTTTTTCTTCCATAAAATGAAAATTAGCACATCTAATTTTATCTACTGATAGGCACATCATATTAAAGGTGATGCATCCATTTAAGCAGTGTCCATATAAAAATGATATCCAGTTTGTAGTGACTATTGAATGTGATTTTAAGGTAGTTTGAAGTGAAAATATTTAGGATATTTAACAATTATCAGTTTTTATGTGTAAAGAAATTCTATCTTGTAGGATATTGGAAGTTCCAGCATTACGCAGTGCTGCTCTCCAACAATGATACCGAAAGATAAAAGCCAAAGAAAGACCTGGTGCTTTTCAGAATGGCCTTCACTTCATTTGCCCCAGAAGCTCCAGAGATCAACCAGTCTTCACAACCTTGACATGTCTATCAATTCTACTTTGCTTTGTGTGGGTTATCATCTGCCTGATTTTAAATAGATAGGTATGAAGTTCATTTAATAATGTAAGCATTCATTCAATAGATGATGTGTGTTAAATGAATGAAGGAACAGATATTTATTTATTGAGTTTACCGTGAGTCAGGTGTTATGCTGTTACCCAGGAATTCACTGATGAACCAAAGAGATAGGTTTGCTGCCCTTGTGGCACCTGTATTTCAACTGGCTTAGAGAGAAAACATATAAGCAAACAAATAAATGAATAGAAAATATTTAGGTGTTGATAAATACTAAGAAGAAAATAAAAACAGGGTGATAAATTAAAGAGTAACTCAAAGGGGAGAAAGAATCTTAGAGTGCCCCCAAATTTCTTTCTGAGAAAGTCATATGAAGCTGAGGCCCAGATGACAAGGAGAAGGCAGACATGGGGAAGTCGGAAGGAGAGTGTTTTGGCAGAGAGACAGCAGCCAAGTCTTTGGGGTCTTTACATTTATTCTTGAATGCCATATATATGCTATTTACCTAATTATTATTTAATAATTAAAAAGCATGCTAGCGATACAGAAATAAGAATCAAGAGAACTGATATTTCTATAGAGAACCTAAACTGAAATATTCAGACCTCTGTCTTCACTTGGGTTAGTATTAGATGCTATGTGAATTAGGTATGCAGGTTTCATAACTGCTGGCAAAGGGTTATCATTCAAAATGGATTCAAGTAAGGGATCCTGTTCAGCATAATAGTTTATTTATATTATTTTCAATGCAAAATGCAGGTGCCATTAAGTATAAGAAGTAAATGCCTTCAGCTAATATAATCTCATGAATTGTTGTGACTTCACTTTTAATTGAGTTTATGAAAAAGAGCTGGAATGATTGAATAATGAAAAGTTGAAGAGGTCTTATGTTTAGGTGAATAATCTAATAGATATAATTAACTAGCATAGAAAGTAACTTAGCAAAAGGAAGAAAATCTGAAGTTCCTCTTAAGCAATGCATATTAGGAATCACTGAAAAAATACTGGAAATACATAAACTGTTTTTCTGTAAAAGTCTCTAAAAATCTGAACCTTAGCTCTTCTGAGGATAAACCTATTAAAATATCACAAGAAATGTAATCAGTATCTTGTAGAAACTAGTAAGGACAATTTCACTGCTGAGCAGAGTATCTGTGACCTGGAAAACAATATAAGGATTTAAAAAAAAATGACTCTCAATAGTTCTTTTAATAAGTTCAGGTAAATTGGAAATCAAGTATGCAATATGGATCTTACTTTACCTCTATATCCTGTCTGCAGTGCATGAAAAAAATAAAAAAATGGTATTTGCAATAACACAACATGAGCCAATCTATGAAACTTAATGTTTCAAAGAAGATTCAGCATGCCTGAACAAGAATACAATGAAGAAAAAGTTACTATAATTATGAAACTTATGGCCATTAAGTTATTTATTTTGTATATATTTGCTTCATCTTTTTTAAACCTTTAAATAAGCAATCTAAGAAAATAATTTTCTGAGAAATGACTGAGATAACCAGAGATAAGAAATTAGAATGAATTATTTGGCAGTCAGTGTATAGTAACATCAGATTCAATTCTACTATTGAAATTGCTTCTGTATTGTGAGCAGTTAGAAAACACTTTCTCAAATGATCAACATCTATTTTCAAAATTGTAGTTATGGATAATATGCATAGTTACAAATGATCATGAACTTCCTTCCAAGAATCAATCCGAGAAGAAGTATTCAGAAAAATAGGTACCTTTTAATAAGTCAAGTTCCAGCTGTGAACTTCAAGGCAATCATAAGAGATAAACATAAAGTGTCCAGGCATAATATAATACAAAATAAATAAGTCCTATAAAACTGGAAATTTGCAGGGTTCTAAATCTTTAGGAATCCACAGATGTTCACAAATGCATTTAGAGGGCAGGACTTTCAGAGCTAACATAAAATCTGACTCATTATCTTTCTATAATTTAGTATTTCCTCTTATAAGAATTCTAAATAGAGAGTAGCCAGAATAGCTGAATTAATCTAAACTTCTTTTCTATCAAAAGTTCATTACAAGCGCCCTTGGCTCTGTCCTCATATCCTTCATGCCTACACATCTCTTCTGCATGACTTCAAAGAGAACTCTCCACATAGGAGATAGGAAAAGGAGGTGGGAGGATGAGAATGGGGCCACCTCTGTTAAAAGAGAGGCTTAATTAAGTACATATTTGAAGAGTGCCTTTCACATGAAAAAGCAATAAGAAAATTCAGTACTATTAACACTGAACAAGAAATGCTTGGTCCTGGAAGCAAAGCCTTATCCTTATGGAGATTAAGGAAAAAGTTTATATTCTCCTCCTCCAGGCAAGCATTTTTCAGTGGGGTTCTTTATTGATCTGTCACCCTAAGAGAGTCTGTAAATCTAGCATCTGCATATTGATTCCTAGTTGGTTTGGAAGAAGAGGAAGCAGAGAGTAAAAGATACATCTTTCTTAAATAGGAATAAAACTACAACATGGGTTCTTATAAATGTGCACTCATTTCTTTGCAAAAGGACTTACAAAACATGTAAAATTAGGAGGCAAACAGTTTGTCTGTGTAATGAGAGGATCTTCATTTTCATCTGTTACTTAGAAATTTAACTGGCGTGCTTTATTATTAAAATGACCAATGTTACGTAACAGCATGTGAAAATCGGAAGATTAGACAGAGGCACCATGATTCTACAGATATAAAGCCCCGAAGCAAGCTGCCAGGCCAAAATACAAATCATTTAAGAAAAACAACTGTTTAGGAGGTTCTAGTACCCGTAATGAAAGGATTGGGAAAAGAAGGTAGAGGAAGAAGAATTTGTGAGAGATTTCCTTGAAGGGAATTGGTGTTGGACTCTAAGTCTTACCGCCCATCCCAAGGGCAATGAGCAGGAGTCCTTCCTCTTTTTCCTGAAACCTAGAAAGAAGAGCTTCATTGGGATATGTCCCCATAATTTATGGGACTCTCTGGTCTGCTATCTGACAAGTGCCCTGACATTCTTCCAGGAAAGAACATGACTTTCGGAGGTGGCATGGTCAAGAGACAGAAGAGTGTTTGTGAAATAACTGCATTCCCACTAGTGGAAGGGCAAAACTAACTAACTAACTAACTAACTAACTAACTAACTAACTAACTAACAAGAGTGGGAGTGCCATTCTGGAGCCATGTTCAGTTATTCCTAGCAGGACTTCCAGGACAGGCAATAGGACTCCAACTGCTAGAGTCTGCGAAAGCTTTAAACATCTGCCAGACCAAGTTCCTATAATACTATTTTTTGATAGTGTCTGTCCAAGTAAGAGCTCCCTGCCCACTTTTAGCCTCCATTTTTAATTTAGAAGCCATATTTATAGGAACAGGTGAGTAGAGGAGGGGATGAGTGAGACATAAGGACCCATTCCCTTTATCTTCCACCCCTGAAATATCCAATCTACAGCCCTACAGTCAGGCCATGGCTGAAGAGGGGAAAAGTTCAAGGTCAGATTTTTGATTACTGAAGAATGAACAGTGTAATTTCTGAAACAAGACTGTGCTGTGACGTGAATTGAATGTTGAACTTTCAATCACTTAACACTGACAAAATATCATAAAACCATCAAATGTTTCATCCAGTATCAGAGGAGAACTACTCCTAATAGAAAAGACAAAATAAGATGAGTCAAGAAAATAAACTTTTGTCTTCAGTTTGCCCTATGAGTTGTGCTTGTTAAATAGCAATAATGAGCCTGAAAATCAATTGTTTTTTCAAAGAAACTGCAACTAAGAAGCAGGTGATTAAAAATGAGACATATCTGCCATTTTGCTATGTAATCAAATTAATCATCATTGAACACAAACTTATTATTATTCCTTGAAGTTAAAATATAAGTTTTAAACCCAAAGAGAAAGTAGTTGAATAAAAAATTCACCAAGGCCTTATTTTGAAAGATGTTAAACCAAGACTTAGCCTATTTATAATTGTACCAACAAGGCCAATTATTCAGTGTCATACCAATAATTTAAAGACAAATCATAGCATATATAAACTATTTTATGATTTACTCAATTAGTTAGGAATGTTAAACAAAGTTGTTTTTCATCAGAAATGGAGAGTTGGCAGCCATACTCTAATGGTTCAAGTAGAAGTTATACAACCACTATGTGGTAGGTTGACTGGATGGCTCACTTAAAAAAAAGCTTTCAGTGTTTCTGTTTACGTGTCTGAGTCTCTAATGTAGACACTAATAAGGAGACATCTATTTATGGAAATTTAAATACTGTTTTGGTTGTGAACTCAAGTCAACTGAAGTTTGTTTGTCATGATCTGTCAAAATTGATTTTTTGATGACCTGAATGGATTTTATTTTTCGAAATCAATTTTGGCAATAGAACTTTGGTTCTACTAATTAGCTGTCTTGCTCCATTAGAAAACTGAGTTACTTTATTTTTTAAGTTAAAAAAAATTTTTTTTTTACATACCCTTACTTACTCTAATAAGAAAACTGATTTTCTATCCTCCGTTTTAGAGAGCAAAGACTAGGACAAAAGAGGACATTACTGCAGTTGTAGTAAAGAGACAGATAAGGTTTGAGCTGCAAAGAACAGTTTCAAAAAAGTGCTTCTGAGCAAACTTTAGTTAGCAAATAAAGTCTATACAAATAGCTATTTATGAAACTTGTATTATTTTATTTTTTGAACTTATTTGCAGGATTGATCCAGAGCTTAGAAAAATGAATGACAGATGAATCAGTTTTGAATCTCTCAGTTTCTATTCACAAAGTCTAGATCAAACCTTCATCTCTCAACTGAATTTTGACAATACATTCTTTTCCCCTAACTTCTCTTACTTCCGTCTTGCTCTCCTCTAATGAACCCTCCATTATACTGACAGACTATTTTTAAATGCAAATCTCTTAACTTTTTTTTTTGTTTAAAATAAATTGTTGGTTTCCCACTTCCTAAATGATTGTTTCTCAATGATTTTTTTCTGCCTTAACACGCAAGATAGATGGCATTCTTATGAGGGACAAACATGCACAGACATAGAGCTTCAGTGTTATTTCCTATTTGCTCTGCTTCTTTCTTCCTACTCATTGAAAAAAGCATATTGAAATACAGGGGACTGAAAGGGATGTTAGATGTCATGTATTAAAAACTATAATCAAATTTCAATTGTTTGCTATTATTAACAAATTATTGACTTAATAGTGTATCAAGATACTATCGTTAAAAACCTATTGGACATTAAGGTAAATCCAAACTACTCAATTTGATATCCATAGTCGTAGGCTAACTCATTTTTTGCTCTTTCTTTAGTTATATCTGCCTCTGACAGGGAAAAAATACAAATGACACTGGAGGGGAAATAATTCAAATTTCTTAGGAGGGAGGTATGAGAAGCCGGAGAAGAACCAACTTTTAGACTTCACAGTTTACCTAAGGCTAGTTTGGATCCCTCAATCTTCTCATACATTTCTGAGACTGTCTTAACGAGGCACTGTTACATTATTGACAGTCTTTCAGTTTACAACTCTGATGAAATAATAGAATTTAAAATATAGATCTGTGATAAAGTCACTAAACTTGTTAGTAACTCAGGATATTATAGCTTTAGAATTTATATTTCATAGTCATGTATTTTTTTACTAGCATTATGTGAACTTTTAGAGTGTCAGAAAGTCACAATCAAATAAATAGATTTCAGTTACTAATATCACATTTGATTACTTTTTGTATTTTTAATAAAAATATGAATAATCCTATACCTATGAGATTTATAAAAATAAGATTAGTTACTATATCTATAGGTAGAGCAATTCATCAGATCAGAGAATTGATGAATTACTGTCTCTAAGATCATTTGTCTTTGAAAATTCTGTTATAAGCTGAACGTGTGGAATTTTCCATCCATTTTGATAGCAAAGTACTTTTCTTAGCCAAGGATTCAGTAAAACTAGAATATCCTGTGCACAAATTTTGAAGTTATGCTTAAAAAGAGCTCACATTCTTAAATTCCAGATATATCTTTTTGATATAGGTTTTTCTTTCTAGGTTTAATTTTCTTTCTAAGCCCTCATTTGGCAATTATATGTCACCTTGAGTGTACTTTTTAATGTAGTTTTCTGTCTTCCTAACTAAATTATGATTTCTTTATGCATTCTATCTCTTCTGAATATATAGCAGAGTGCTTTGAGGATACTTAGGCAAATTTAGTTTAGAGGAAACTAATTTTGAGAGGAAAATTTATGAGATTTTTTCCAAAGTGACCCAATATCATTATCAACAAATGTTTGGATGCAAGCACTCTCCTAGGTGTAGGATATGTTTTGTGACACTTACTTTCAAAAATCTGCAATCTCTTTACAGAGAGAGGACACATACCCAAGGCTCATTTACAAAATATCTAAATGAGTGATATAGACAGTAAGTATTGGAGGAATTCAGAAAAAGGTAGGACTACTTAGATGGTGTCAGTGAGGAAGTTTTTAGGTTTCTGGGTGGAATTAAATTATATTCTCTATAATTTTAACATACAGAATAGGTAGAGTTTTTTGTTTTAAACATGACTTTACAAAAAAGATTATGAATGCACTTGTGCACAGGGTAGAGGAATATTTTGAACTCATTGTTTAATCTTGTGAGAGTGAGCTTTCCTGGGTCCATGTATGCATATATGAAAGTATCACCAATATTGCTTTGAGAATTAGACGATCTATTTTTCAAATTGCACAACCATACTTTTTAATAAGAAATCGTGCACATTTTGTAATGTAAAGTTTTACATTACAAAAAACTCAAATTAGAAACATACAAGTACTGCAATCAAGTTTACTGCTACTGTTGCTTTGGCAAGTGGAGAAGTCCAAAAGCCAGCAATTGAAGAAAAATAGTTGTAAAGGCCACTATTTACAAAAGTTAATGAAGAATAAATTATTTCAATGATAATGTACAATATTTTAATAGTCTTACACTGTCATGGCTAAGCTTTATGAGACAATAACAAAGGCCGCTCATTTCCAATTTTGGTTTTACTAAATTCCAGAGGGAAACTGAAGTTTTGAGAGCTTTCACCTAAGGTTTTGTATTATTTGGATACCAGTTCCAGTTTATTTGACTTCAAAGTCCATATTCTTTCCACTTCACTATATTAAGTTAACCTGACCATTTATGCAGCCATGTATATGTGCAACACACACACATACACACACAGGTTTATTTTTCTTTCAGATTTGGGGAATAATTTAGGCACCAGAGATTTCTCTCAGTCCATCAATCTATGTTAAACATTACACAATAAAAATCCCTGCTTTTCCTGTTGCATCTTTGGATTTCTACTGTCATAAATAAAATTTACTCATTTATTCATTCATATATTTTACTAGGTTCAGAGAATATATGACAGTCTCTGTATTCTAGGAACTTACTAACCAATTGGAAAAAAATAAATATATAAACAAATACACGCTATAAGTAATTAAGACGAAAGTAGTTTCCAGGTTCAATGAAGAAATAACAAGGGTGAGTGGACAATTTATTACATGTGAGTTCTAGTAAACTGGAATTTCAGCTTTCTAAAATCTATTCTCCACGTTTGCTGTAAAGATAAGACAGTTTTATTACAAGGTCCTTTTCATAACTACAGTTAACCAAGGCCTTGGATGGTGTCCAGCATGGACCCATCAGATGATGAATTTAGCTCTTTTTCTTGTGCTTTTCTTTAGCCTATACATAATTCTGTCATAGGCCTTGGAACATTTTGGTCTTTATTATTTATTTCTTTAAATGTGGTACGTTAACTAGACTAGTACCTCCTAAAGCCAGTGTCTTTATTCTCTGTGTAGCTAAATCCTAACACAGAATCAGGCTTATATAATGCATCCAATCGATATTTAGTGGAGTAAACGAAATAAATATACAGCATTTGCCATTTTTTAAATCCCTTCATAAAATTCATGATATATATATATGTGAATATGTATGTATATACATACACACATATGTACACAAATACATATGTATGCACAAATATATATGTATGTATGTGTGTGTATAATACATATGTATGCACAAATATATATGTATGTATGTGTGTGTATATACACAATATGTATACAATACATATTTATCATTACTGTTTTAATACAAGAAGAAAATTACATAATTAAGCAAGATTTAATCTTAACTACTGAATTTTTTATTCTAATGGTAATAATTGTATGATAGCCAGATCATGGACTAATAAATTTATTTCATTTATCAAGAAACTGATGCTCAGAGAATTTGTTATTAGGGCAAGTTGAGGTAGAAAGCCAGAAGTAGAACACAGGTTTACTGATTCCCAGATCAATGTTCTTCCATTTTACTGCACTAGTAAATGCACTAACACAGGAAATAAGAATAATAACACCTATTTGTTCCTTTCACTCAAGGTTCTCAGCATGCCTTGCTAATTGTGTCTACAGTCAGAGAAAATAAAGCTCTTACACCTTCAGGATTTTGTCTCATTCATTCTGCAGCCAGTGGCTGAGCCCAAAATACAGCCCTTTCTTCATTTTGATCAAAAGATCATTTTAGTTATGCCAGTCTATTAGTGTCTAGAGGAGCTGTGAGTTAAATTTCTGTGCTTCAAAGGATAAAAAGCATTATTTCTGTTTTGAGATGGTATTAGAAAAAAGATTTTGTGTGTGGGAGGTTCATTCAACACACACTTCTAACATACTTTTAAATCTATCTTAAAACAGAACTCTGTCTATTTCCTCGGGATCTCTTATAAATTGCTAATGTCAGTGCTAAGAATATGTTATTTAGTTTGAACTTTTAAAAGTGGTACAGTTTACAAGTTAAGAATTGTTACACAGGATCTATTAGGATTAACACAAATGTTAATGTTTAAGTGATTATATTTTTCATCCTCATATTAGCCTTGGAAACTTATATTTATAAAAATTGGTTGGCGTACTACAGACATTCTTTAATTCAGTACTTTGGAGTAGGCGATGATTGAGATCAAACATTTATAGATAATATTTCTGGAAATAAATGTATGTGATAAGGTTAAGTAATAATAGATCAGGTTAGAAATAATAACTATAACTAAAATTATAGATAAAGGTTTACATACTTGAAAGTTTGGGGTTAAACATACTATTTTTAAATACATTTTAAATAAATTTAAAATCTTGCCCTTTGAGACCTCTGAATTAAAGCCTGTATCACATCTATTTAATATAGTCATTCAACTATTTCTTCTTTATTATATAGATACTTCTTTATTCTATAGGTACTTTAAGCAGACTTAAAATAAAGTCTCCTTTTCAGAAATTATCATTAATGCTCAAATACTAAATTGGATCCCCAAATAGACTAATTTGGTTGTGATGGCAAAAATAATGAAATTGTTGTTTTTTGGTTTTAAGTAATGACACTATTACATTGTCTAATCTATTAATCTGTAAAACTATTTGGGAGTTTCCAGTTGGAAAATTGGGATTTACTGGTCCATCTTTAACAACATCTGTTAACTTTCAGAGGTAGATGGTTGCCCCATGATTTGATCCTTTCTGTCAAGAACACCCATTCCAGTACTAGCTCCCACTCTGTAGCATTTTCTAAGAGGAAGAAGACAACTGAATAATCAATTAAAAAACCACCATTGTTGAGCACCTTAAATATGACAATGCTATTGTGTTAATTGCAAGAATATAAAGTTAAACATTATATACCATGTTCTCAAAGAACTTATTATCAGTGAAAATAGCATCTTTAACACAAATACTATGTAAGGAAGTTCATTTCAAATAAATTAAGGATTATGTAAAAAGAACAGAAATACATTTTTAAAAACTAGATATATGATTTAGAGGAAATATAGTGTATTGGTCTCGAATATTGCCCCTGTATCCAGACTGCATCCATTTAAATCCCAATTTAGCCAATTAGTAGTAGTTGAGTGACTTTGGGCAAGTTACTTGAACTTTCTATCAGATATTACTTTTTCATTTATAAACTAGTGACAACATTAATGTAGATGTACTTCAAAAGTTTATTGTTAGAATTCACTGTTAATATATGTAATAGTACCTGCATGTGGAAACACTATATGAGTGTGAGTTATTATTAGTAGTAGCATTATCCCCCCAAATATATAAGATAATAATGTATTATATATGAAGTGCTTAGCAGAGTGCCTATTTCATAGTAATCAAAAATATTATTTTATTATCATCATTATTATATGTGCTGTATTGCTATGCTATGTTTTAAGAAAAGTAAAACCAAACCAAACCAAATCAAACCAAACAAAAAAACTATGCACAGGATAAGTAAGGACTGATACATTCACACAACTTTTCATGTAATTAAAAGATAAATAATATTGTGTTGTGATGTGTTTAAAGGACAAGTTTTGAAAGTGATATGGAAAAGGGGATAGTCTAGGATATTAATATTGGAGCACATCTCAGGGTGCAACAAGAGTGAATAAAAAACACCAGACCTGGTATTGCTTCTGTGTTCTGGCTGTGCCAAAAGTCAACTCCCAATATTAAACCTCAATCAGTTGCCAAATGCTGGCAAAATAACTACATTTATTCCCTGAAAAATGGCATGAGGGATATTATGGTATGGTGAATGCAAAAAAAAAAAAAAAAAAAAGCCACTATACCCTAGAACTTCCTCTCCCTACCTAAATAGCAAACAAAAATAAATATCACATCCTAAGTAAGATTGCATGTATTTGTGCTTCCATCAAAGACTTGAAAGATACATCCCTGTTAACTTGCCTATTTAGCACAGATGTCAAATGGATTTTGGAGAGTGACAATGGATTATCAGAAACATAACCAAAAGCAATTCTAATTTCAGTCACTGTTCTAGACGTGTTCTCTTTATTGGAGCAAATTGGTACAGTATGAGGTAACTGGTATGCAACTACTGACTTAGTGAATGTTTAATTCTGTATACCTGATTGCAGAGACTACCAGACATATTTTGATTTCATCTGGCAGAGACAGCAGTACTCCTACTGTCTTAGTCCATTCAGGCTGCTCTAACAAAATGCTATAAACTGAATAGCTTATAAACAACAGAAACTTATTTCTCATAGTCTAGAGGCTGGTAAGTCCAAGATCAAGGTGCTGGCAGATTCAGTGTCTGGTGAGGGCTTGTTTCCTGTTGCATAGATGAAACATTTTTGCTGCATCCTCACATAGTGGAAGGGGTGGAAGAACTCCCTTGGGCCTCTTTTATATGGGCACTAATCCCATCACAAGGGCTCTGTCCTTATCACCTAATCACCTCCCCAAAGACCCCCACCTCCTAATACCATCACTTGAGGGTTAGGATTTTAACATAAGGATTTAGGGGGGGACATAAACATTCAGACCATACATGGCACCTACACTTTCTAATTTCAGGAATATAGCTTTCCAGGTTTTCTGTTGCAAACTAATCTCCAAGGATTTTGTTTATTTTGCCATTTCTTAGGACACCATGCTGATCTGCTCCATTTATAATATCATACTTATTGGATTTGGTGAGCAGGATCTAGTAAATGACAAATATACATCGTGAATCACATGCATGCCAGAAGGTAGGAAATAAATTCATTGGAAATTTAAGAGATGGGACCTCAGTGGTTGGGAGGAAGGACTTCACACTGCAGTGGCGAGGGGAGGAGTAGGTCAGGGCAGACATCATGGAACTCATGCGTTTGACCGAGGCCTCAAAGGGTGGAGGAGATGTTTATAGTCAGACTGGGTAAAAGAGGACATTTTAAGTGAAGAGAAAAATATGGGAGAAACAACATGGAAATAAGAAAGTGGAGCAGCACCAAAGGTGTTTTGGAAATAGAGTAAAAAATGGAAAATAGTGTAACTGGAAATGAAGCTAAAAAGGCAAGTTGGGGCTTGAATTGCCAAGATAAGGGTTTTGAAAGTTATTTCAGATAACAAGGTTTGCATTTGAACTAGAAATGTTTCATAGACCTGTTAATCTAAATGATGATGCAGGGACTGAGGAGGGGGTGAGTGTGAGGGGAACACCCTGTCTCTTTTCCCCTTGCCCAATCCACTGACCTCAGGAGTCTGATAGATTGAGTATTGTTGACCCCAACGTAAGAGTTGCACCTTATTGAACACTTACATAAATATGGAAAGTTTCTTTACCTAGACTTTTAAAATCTCAAATAATAGGAAGAAAAAACACAATTCAAAATCACACTTTTATGAACAGTAATATCCATGGTTATGGCAGTTACTTTGCCCTTTAGTTTTTAACTCTCTGAATAACCAATCCCTTAACAAAAGAATAGATTACAAATCATTGATTAGATTTCTTACTTAGAAATGGTCTAAAAGGAGAGTAATTATTGATATTTATACTTTATAAAGAAATGTTTCAATTAGTGGGCTAAATAGAAAGATGTTACTGTTTCAGTCTCAGGAATACTTGCAGTTTAATAGACTTCTTATGGTTGTAGTAGAAGGACTAATAGTGGTAGTGACAGTGGTAATAGTAGTAGTAGCAGTAGTAATACTATAGGTCATATTTATTTTGAACTTACAGGTCAGGAATAGTTCTATCAGTTCTCCCAAGTACAATCCTATGAAGTACATACTATTATTATTCCTATTTTATTTGTGGCACAGAAGAGTCACTGACCCCGCTCAAGGTCACACAGCCAGAAAGCACTGGAGCAGACACTCCAACATAGCCAGTGTGGCTCTAGGGGCTGCACTTTAATTATTATATTGTTTGATGTTATTGTGGTATGATTCATCATTCATACAAAAGTCATAAGTCTTGGGCGTAGTAACTGGAGCCAGGTTATAGTTGTTTGATTTTGTTTGTTTTTAATAGGTGAAAATAATTAGCCTATATTTAAATACATGATTTCTGCCCTATTAGCATGTTTCTTTAACTCCAGCCATAATGAATCATAAAGGAAAGGTAAATATAAAGTATTATCATTCCTTATTTTTCATCAAGTCATGACAGTTGTTAGTCTTTTTTTTTTAATTCATGACACTATTTTGAAAAGTATAGTTAATTTAAAATTTCTCTATTATTCTGAAGTTGTGATTTTTGGTCAATTTATTCCAATGTTGACTTCTTTGGGTTACACTAAAAACTTCAAAGTGTTTGGCTTCATGACCAATTATGTTAATATTTTGTTATCTGTACTTTATTTCATATTGATGCTACTATATTTGTTATAGACATGTGATCATTGTGTGTTTTAAGTATTCAAATATTTAAGCCTCACTTGTGAATACTGTGTTTAGTTCCATTATGTAAGATAGCTAGGGCTGGGGCCAATCTCTCTAGATTCTAATAGTGATAATTCAGATCTTGTTTGATAAAGGTATAAACTATGCCTAAAGGCCAATGTTTTTATGCCAGAAACAGGGAGGACCAATTAGTAAATGAATAAATTATCCTTTTGTTTATAATTGAATTCCATAATCTAATTTCGTTTAAAGAAAGTCTTAAGCCTTAATCATGAGCTTAGTGTATTAAAGTGATCATTGATCTTTGGCTCCTCCTATATACTATAAGATGTGAGATTCTAATATATTTAGAAACCTAGGAATAGTTTAATTTATTGCTCACCATAATGGCCAATAATCAAGGCATAACCACTTAATAAACAATTCACTTTCAGAATTAAAGCACATACAGAAGAATAACTTAATTTTCTAATTGTTGTCCTCTCCTACAGATAATGATAGTTAAACTTGTCAGCTATGATTTATAAGCACAGTATTCATTATGTCCCTATTTCTGTATACTTTACTGTATTCTTTTTACCTTTCTCAAGTGAGAAATTCCTGAGATAATATTAATAATGATTCTCATTAAAAACTAGTTAAACCTAGAGAAAATACTCTGGATTTTATTACTGAGCAAATCTTTCCCAGACAGGTGATTTTTGAAAACATTTAATAGTCTTGTAATAATTAAAGACTTTCTGTTTCAGTTCAATCACATTTCTTAGCATGTCTTCCTATTTGAGTACATTTGATATTTTAAAGCTAAAAATGTAACACAGTTCTGCCATTTATAATATTTGTTATTAAATGGGTCAAAACTTTAATTGTACTTTTATATGGGAAACCAAGAATATATGGCAAAAATCTTAGGTCATTTTTAAAATTCAAGAGAATTTTCAGGACGGTAAAATGAATATAAACTTTAAACAAATGTCCATTTTATTCTACACAATTATAGTTAAAAAATGAAACAGTTAAGGATTACACATTTTGAAAATTGAAAATGAAAAGGGAAAACAAAAAATTATATTGCTTTTCTGGTGATATGTTGACATTGTTATAATCCAAAGTTTGTTATATGCTGATTTTTTTCCCTTCTTTCTTCCTTCTTTGTTATATATATTAAAAAACATTGTTACATTCCAACATGTAATGGGCAAGTAAGTATTGCAATCAGTTGCTTAGTCTCTGAATCTTTTGTTTATTATAGCCGGGCAAGAAATAATCTTCAGTGGGATAAAATGAGACTTAGTGTTATAAAGTAAAAACAAGCCAGAGAGAGTGAAATGTGTTTTAGGCAGACAAGCCTTATATAAAAACATTTGAATGGATGAAAAGGGCCAAGTTTAGATCTCAAGTTCATGAAAAAGCTCATTCTGATTTCAGGGGCATTTTTGGCTTCTGGAATAATTATTTGAGCACATAACATATATAGTTTGGCTTCTCATTAAAAAGTAAAGAATTGAATGTTCTTTAGCAGAGAGTTGAATAGAGTAAATGAATTTGGTATTTTAATGGAAAAACATTGCTAGCACCTGTGAAGTTTTCCATTTCATGTTCACTGGCTTGCCTCAACTCATGTTTTTGTTTGCCTTTTTTTTTTTTTTTTTTGGCTAGCACCTCCATGAATCAAGCTCTCCCATATACTGAGGTTATTCAGCATGTCCTTTTTGTGTATTTGTTATAGGTCTAAGGTGCGTAGAGGTAGGTGGGGAGAAGGCAGTGGAGGATAACAGGGAAGTGGGAGTGAACGAGAGGATGTGTGGTTCTGTGGGAGGAACACTGGTATTAGGGTCAGAATTCTCATGTTTAAATTCACTTTGTGCCCTTCTTAGCAACTGTGAACAATTCTTTTAACCTCTCTTCGTGTTAACTTTCTTCATCAGCCTACAGATCTGACAAAAATGCTTGAGATGCTTGCCTCAAGGGCTCATTGTGAGAACTACATCAGATGATGTGCAAGGGGTACCTTGTAAGTTGGGACACTTACTAGTGCTGCAAGATTTGGAACTCCTAATAAATATTCCAAAATATCTAGTGCTTTATCTTAAACATAAACATTCACGGTGAAAAAGTTTTTGTGAAATCCTAGGTAATGTTTAGATAACTCAGTTTTAACAAAACATCAACTATTTTCTTTATACTTTCCCAAATAATAAGAGCTGACTACAGATAAAGACACCTGCCATTCCCCTTAGAGTCCTATGAGAAACTTTCAATGTCGTTGATTTGTTCATTGACTGATTACATATATCCTCATTTTCTTTTTATAAAACATGTGAGAAGGTGGCAACTTGGATTAAGACTTGTGCTTTCTTGTATAATTTTTGCTCTACTAGGGCAAGGTCAACTGTGGGCAAGGCTGAATCCAGGTTTTATGGGCCCTGAAGCTTAATCAATATGAAGGACCCTCTTTGGGGAAAGGCATGCAAAATAACAAATACAAAATTAGGTATGAAAGTGAAATTTTATTTAGAACGAGAGAACAAATTAAGATAAATCACATCACTTTCTCAGATCTTTTTAGGCTATTTATTGGAAATGCTTATATAAAAATGCTTTGTGATTGCAACTTGACTTCCTCTCCTCACCTAAAACTTTACAACCCCTAGCAACTCCGAGCAGCCACAGGAGTCTATGCAAGGAAGAGACCTTACAAGTTGCTCTGACCCTGATTGAGGAAAATCTATTAAACTGCTTTTGTTCTTGTTTCTCTTTACTGGGGGGCTACCGAGGTGCCCTGTACAACTCTTAAAAAAAAACAAGAACACTCTCTGCCAAGGATTAGTCTTTTCAATACACTCCCCCTATAGTGTAACCACTGATATCAGGTAAGGGCCACCAAACTACTTATAGGTAGTTTTCCTTGCCTATGAATTTAAATAAAATTTCCTAGAGGTTAGGCAAGGAGGCTTTAAATGATCAATTGCTTTCTACCTCAAGGAGATTTTTAAATTTTGTTTTGTTTTCCTACTATCCTTCTCCTCCTTTCTTCCTGAATGCTGGCACATCTTTCATTTTTTTTAAGTCTCTAAAATTTCATGGCACAGAGCAGTGGTTCTCAAACTTGGCGGAACATCACCTAGAGAGCCTTCAAAACTACTCATGTGAGGTTACCCTCCCAGAGGTTATTATTTAATTAGTCTGGGGTGATTTTACTGTGCAGCTAAAGTTGAGAATGATTGTCTAACATCCCAATGATCTGTATTTCTTTAAGACAAATCTGTATATTTTTTAAGGGAGCAGAAATGGCTGAAGATGAAGTGGTGAATATGCATACAAGACCCACTAATTTGTACACTTTTTTTGTTGAAAAATAAGAAGGCTGCTGAATTATTAAATAATTGAAGATAATTGATATCTTACTGAATGATTCTTAAAATCAGCTTGGACATTATAAAATCCTCTTAATCATTGCAAAGAGGCAGAATTTAGAGATTAAGTTCATTCTGGTCTCTAAATTTACTAACTTTTCCAATTTTATTCAAACTAGATAGCTCAATTTATTAAGCTAGAAGTTTTTGTTTTTTAAGATTTCTTAAAAATGGATCTTTTATGATCCCCTTACTTGAAGAGAGTCAGTGGCAGATTGTAGATGAGTATGGAGCAGGGTCAACCTGAAAGTGAGGGCTGGAAGTTGTGCTATACAATGGAAGGACTAGAGAATGGAGCAGGCTGAATAAGAAAGTTGGTGCACCGTGCTGAGTCTCACGTCCAAGTCAGGTACTGTGCCAAACTGGAGGATGTAAGCAAGCTTTTGAGGTCTGTGGAGGGAATGACAGTGTACAGTATTGACCTAAAATCACAAGGTCTATAAATTTGGAAAGGAGAACTTTATTTGTTATGATAGGTTGCAAACTGCAGGCTGAGACAGGAAGCAGGCACTTGGACAGAGGGAGGGTGGGAAAGGAGTTTTACGCTAAATGGGTTAGCTAAGTATACATAGTTAACAGGAGCTATGAATATTTGTGAAGGGGTTGTGTGCATGCATTGTAAGCAAACATATATGTTATATACCTCCCATGTTCACTTTGGGGTGGAGATGTGACATTAAAATACAGTAAAATTAGGCTTAATAGGTCAAAAGGTGAAGCAAAGGACACAAAGCCTCTTTGTAAGCAGCCTCCATAAACTGGCAAGAACCAGACCATGAGCGGTGGTAATTTATCAAAAAGGAATGCTATGTAAACGGGTCAGCTGTCACGTCAAAATCACGAAAAGGGAGGGGAGTCCTGCCACAGCCTCAGGAGGTTTGTTGAAGTCAGCAGAAGTCCATTCTTAATTTTCCAGGGCAGGTTTCTGTTTAACTCTTAGGAAAAAAAGTCTGGTGATGGTTAGTGAGGAAAGTGGTGTACTGAGGTGTGACTGACTTCCTATCTTGTCATGGCCAGGAGACTTAGTTTTTAAAATTTTTCTGGGGTCTCCTTGGCTAAGAGGGATTCTTTCAGTCAATTCGGGGGTTAGAACTTTATAATATTTTTATTCCACAACAGATTCACCTTCTGGAATAAATCTGGCATTACAGTGCTGGGAGTAAGATGGAGAGATACCTTGGTATGTGTTCTCAACAAACCTATAGCAACTGAGGTGTGATGTTGCTCCCAGGGTTTTTATCAGACTTCTTGGTGTGAGTAGATGTGTACACCAGAGCACATGCTCCTCTCAAGAGAGAGGCAGGGTTCTACAGTGGCAGGGACTGAAGCAAAGGGCCACATCCGTTTGTGAGGCATGCAATCAATTTAGGATATTGTGACTAGCATTTACAATAAATGAAATTGAATAGAATTGGCAGAAAATGCTGTTTGGTAATTTTTGCTTCACAGAAATTAAATGGATGAACCTAGACTCAAAGTATGTGTGATGAGCTGCTAATTAAGTATAGTTAAGACAGAAGGGACATATACCTGTCAACTGAAGATCATGTGATTCAAAAATTTGGAAAGGAGAGCTTTATTTCTCATAATGTGTTGCAGTCTGCAGGCTGGCCATTCTGACAGGCTGGGAAGTGCAGCCTCTAGCAAAGATCAGAGACAGACACCTCAAGAGAGGGGTGAAGGGAACAGGAATTTGTGCTGAGTGGGGTGGCCAAATATACATATTTAATAAGCCATAGAAGGAATTGTGAATATTTATGAAAGGAGAAACATGTGCATGTGCAATTGAGCTTCATGCCTCTTTGTGGGTCACATGTTCAAAAAAATGTCAACGTTAACATGATCTGAAGGTGGAGTTTTCAGCCCTCTGATGTCAAAAGGGGAAGCACAGAACACAAAGGCCCTCTGTGTGCTGTTAGGTAGATAGCAAGGGACCTTGGGCTATCCTAGGGATGGAGGCTGGCACCTTGCCTTGGTGCTTCCTGGAGCAATTGGAGCAATTGCCACACCTGGGGAAGAAGGACAAGGGCAGGCACCCAATCTTGATGCTGCCCCACCTTGATCCTGCCCTGAGCAACTGCCATACCTTGCTAATCTGCAAAAGAATGCAGGGAATTCCTCAGCCCAGGCACAATAGAATCTGGAAAGTGACCTAGAATAACCTAAGGCTAATTATCATTTCATTAACTGTCCATCAAAGTGGTTTCATGGTGACATCTGAACCACAAGGAGAGCCCAATCTGGACAGGGCACTTTCCAGGACCCCAGACCATAACCAGAGCCTCTTGTTATGACAGGGGGTGCCACAGATATGTGGTGAATGTATCTTGCTCTTGCTCTATAAACTTATCTTGCTCTTCTTCAATAAACCTCGTTTTCATGCTTACCTTGCTTTCAGTGTGTCTGGTCATTCTTTGGCCAAGAGCACACCAAGAACTGAGAACAAGATTGCTGACCCCAAATTTGCAGCCTTTGTAGACTATATCAGGAAGAAATGCTAGTCAGTTGTTGTATGGAAACTGCAAAAGTGAGGGGCAGTCACGGGGTTGGTTGAAATCAGTGGTGGAGCAAGTCTTTCAAATGGGCTGGTTTCTGTTTAACCCTTAGGAAAGAAAGCCCGTTACCAAAATCTCGGCACTTGTCCTCAAGGCCACATCCAAAGAACGAGAACAAGTGGTTTGAGGGGAAGGAAAGAGAAGTTTATTACTTTGCCAGCAAAGCAGGAGGATGGAGATTCCTGTCTGAAAGGCCATCACCCTCCTAATAAGCAGAAATACAGAGCTTTTAAAGGATGGGTTCTCAGCTTCAGGCAATTACTGTTCGACTACAATTGATGGTTCTGATCGTCCCATCTCCGCTGAAGACAATCTCCTGACCTCCACCCAGGACCTCCCTTTCCCAGTTCCGGCCTGAGCCATCTTCTTTAGCACAAATAACAAAAGACTTACCCTGCCCCTCCCAACCACTGGCCTGAGGCAGGGATGCAGGTTTTAGTTCTCAAAAAGGAGTGGAGGGTGTTTTAAAGAGATAGAAAATATTTTTGCTGTTTTTTCAGGCCATTCCCTCTGTTACAAGCCTAATGGCAGTTAGTGAGGCAGGGGGTATAACAAGGTGTGTTTGACCTCTCATCCTGTCATGGCTCAGAATTCAGTTTTTAAGGTTCCTCTGGAGTCCTCTTGGTTGGCCAAGAGGGGGTATATTGTGTCAGTTGGGGGGCTTAGGATTTTATTATTTTTTTTCTCATAACAAAGGGAATTCTGATAGTAGCTTGGTATTTTTAGCTCTAGAATATGTCAACAAAAACTAAGAGTGTGGGTAGGGTAGTGGAAGTCTAGAGAATTATTTCAAGTACCTCTTTGGGAGTTGAAAGAAAATGGGGGAAATGTGGTATTTTAAAACCCTCTATAGTAGTAATGTGGAAACAGTGGACAGAAATAGGGTGTCTTGGTAGAGAAAATAGTGCATCTTGGTAGGAGAAAGTGTTTTCCTGTTTTCAAGTATTAGTGAAGATTGATGGTAGCTATTAATGGAAGGAAAAGTATACCAGGATGTCCACATTCCTAAGAGGAAAAAGAATAGATAGCAACTTGATTAAACAAACAAAAATAAGAAAATAGGTAGCCATGTCAGACAAAAAACATAAGATGAAAAAATAAAATAAATCACTTAATTCATTATAAGGGATCTGTCATCCAATTCTTCTATTGAAAGGAAAACTGAGAATGAGCTAAAAATAAAACAAAAACCCAAAACAAAATCCCAGTTAAATACAGCTTATAAAAATAATTAAAACAAAGTAATAAATTATGCCAATATAAAAGGTATATCTTACTGTGTGTTGTGATCCAAATAATTGACAGCCACTATTTTAGGGAGTTGCATAATAATTTCAACCTGAGAATTACCCACTTGATTGGTTGATTCTCTTATTTTTTCATTTATTCAATAAATATTTATTAAATCCTTAACATTCTCCAAGTACTGGGAAAAGTGTTTGAATTACAAGGAAAATAAGAAAAACATAGCCCCTGATTTCATGGAGTCTACATTCTGATGGACGAGATAAATAATAAACAAGTTTAGGAAGCCCAAAATAACTTCATTCTATGACAAGGCTTACGTGGGAAAGAATCAGGGTGCTTGGTGTAGAATAACAGGAGGTGGCACAATATAGAAAGCGTGATTAGGGAAGGTGACTCTGAGACAGTGACATTTAGTTGAGTTCGCTTCAACTTCTGTTAGATACGAGGTTCGAATTTCCACATCTGATATTTTACGGCTCGTTTCCTGTTTCTCAGTCTCAAACCTCACATAAAATTTATAAAGGGAGTTGTTTCATTTGCCTCTATAAAATGAGGATCTAATTTCTACAGACTTAAAATGGGCTCATCCACTTAATTAAATTATTTGGAATCAAATCAGACTTATTTTATTTGCCTTTCAGTTTAAAAAAAATACATCTGAAAATGATGGGCAGGAAAGGAACCTCTAAAAAAATTCTCCAAACCAGCCTTCTAAAAATAACATCAAAAACCCAAGTAATTAGCTAAATAGGCTTCATATTCAAAGAGAAATTGCCAATTAACCTTCCCCTGGCCCCCTATGAGGAAAGACAGCTAGAGAGTTGAAGAGTGAGGAATTCCTACAGAGGGAGGATCTGATCCATTTTGAGGGACGCCCTTGCTGAAGGCAATACTTACTTGAAAGAAAATCCCAGTCACTGATTCCACTTAAGTTCAGAACCTCTTAAGGGCTGAAAGGGAGAGCTCTGTTTACTGAGAGAAAAACAATCAAGACAAGAAGGCGGGTGGCTAACAAAGCCCACCCAGAGTCTGGTCTGTTTTCTGTCAGTGGGTTTAGGTTTGGCCCTGGATATGACCAAGAAGATTGTTTTATTTTGAGCTCAACCCTGGTGAGACGCAATATGCAAACATTGTCTAAGCTGTATAACCTTAATTTGCTGATAAGAAGCAGATGCAATATTTGTGTTAGAATCAAACACCTTTCTGGAATTCAGACAGTGTGTGCCATGTCGACTGCTTCTCCTTGGTAGGTTAGGTTGTCCTTATGTCACCTACAGAAACAGTATATTTTAAGAAAACCATTACCTGAAAATCAAAAATAGAAAGCAAAAAGCTGGGTGTTCTCTTGTCATTGCTCCCAGAACACTGTATCTATCCTTCCATTTTCGCATTTAGTGAACAGTTTTAAACTGTTTACTTATAAATATTTTTCTTTAGATTATGAACTCCTTGAGGGGTCTTGTTTATCCTTGTTTATCCGTGTCAAACCATGTCTGACGTACTTAGCGCTGAATTTAAAATAAAATTGGTAATGCTTTATTAACCTTACTTGAAGTGTATAAACCCACTCCAACTTTGGCTTTTGCCCCTCCTTCTCTGATAAATTTATTTACCACGTTTGCCAGTGATTTCTGCAGCATTTGGCATGATTGAAAACATTTTATATTCTTGGCTTCTAGGACAACATATACCTTTGTTTTTCTCCCTTTCTTAACCACTGGAGTGCGTCAGTGCTCAGGTTTAGGATTTCTTCTCCACCATCACTCCCTAGACGAGCTCATTTAGTGCCCTCCAATGTGACATACACATTTATATCTACATCCTGAGACTCCCCCTTGAACACTAGTATCATTCTTGCCAGTAACTTTTACTTGGTAACTTAATTGGCATCTCAATTTAACCTGTCCAACACTGAAGCCTACTTTTTCTCCCTCGAGCCTGTTTCTCTGCAAGTCTTTCCTTTCTCAATAAATGGCAACTCCATCCTTTCAGGTGCTCAGGCCCAAACTCTTGGACATGTCCTTCACTCCTTTGTTTTCTGCACCACATAATGAATTTATTAGGAAAATCCTGTTTTCTCCACCTTCAATATATATTCAGAAACTGACCACTTTCAACCACTTCCATTATTTCCATCCAAGCCAGTGTAACCTCTCATTTTAATTATAACGAAAGCATCCTAAACTAATTTCCCGCTGCCACACTTGGCTTCCTATAATCTGTTCTTTGTGCGGTGGCAGGAGTGATTCTGCCACTCCTGAGCACACTGTCCAGTGGTTTCCCGTGTCAGAATAAAAGCCAATGGGTTTAAAATGCCTCCGAGAAGGCTCTATGATCTGAAATCCAACCCTCTTAATCTTAGCACATTTCCACTTTTTCAATAAAGAGTAGCCTCTTGGCCATTCTTGCTTCTCCTTCAGGCCAAACATGACTCTCGCTTCTGCCTGGAATGCTCCACGACCCTAAGCAGCCTCACGGTGTGTTCTCTATTTCCCTCTGATCTTCACTCATATGCCACTTTATCAGTGAGAGCTTCCTTCAAAGGCCTGTAAAAAATAGTGATCAACCCTTCTTTCCTGCTCTCCCTATCTTTATTTTTTCCAGTAGAACTTCTCATAGTTTATAAACTTTACATGTTTTGTTCTCATTATCTGTATCTCTCTGCCAGAATATAAACTCTATGAGGGGAAAAGTCTTTTCATCTGTTTTCTTCATTGGTGTATGCCCAGCACATAGAATATTATTTAGCACATAGCACACACACACACTCAATAGTTGTTGAATGCATGATTGAATGAAAAAATGGATGATTTATTTAGCAAGTTTGGAATACTTTATTTAAATTCCTGAAGAACATAGTTTGTCAACACACAATGTAGTTCCGGCCTATAGAATAGTCCAGTTCACCATTTAATGATGTGTAGAACTATTAGTACCATTAATGGGGATGATGAAAACCCAGGAATTATAGGGAGAGAAAGTGTGTCAGAACACAGACAACACTTTCTCTATAGGGTGTGGCAGAGGCTAGCAAAACTAGCCCAAGCAGGCTCAGGAGGCAGACATTGGCTTAGGTTATAAGGAGTGCAACATTCTGAGTTTTAATTCTCAAAGTTGTTGATACTGGCAGTTGATTTGGGGAAGCAGAAGTTTAGAACCCTTAATATAGAGATTAAGGGCTTTGGATTTGGGCTCAAAAAGATTTAGGTTTTAACACTTAATAGCCATGCACAATAAATCAAGTAACTCAATACTTGTAAGCCTCAATTTACTCAGATGTAAACAAAGGTAATGTCATTTGCTCCTCTGACAAGTTATGGGATGCTTTGTGTAAATCACCCGGCCCATACCAAGTATTCAATAAATAGTAACTAATACTAAGGGGTATTTCGAAAAGAGTAATGAGTCAGGAACCGAGCCTATAAATGAGCCCATTTTTAAAGATCTGGGGAAGACAGTCATGGGAAATTAAAGCAGGTAATCTGAGAATTGTATGAGTATTTTATGCTTTAGAAGACTCTCAATAGCTAATATTGAAAAATGGACAAAAATGTCCAGCCTACTGAATACTTAGAGTTGGTTTCCTGAACAGAAATTGAAGATAACTCATGCACATTGTTGGACATACAATAGTTACATAATGAACACTAACATTTCCTACATTTTTGTTTTGTTAGGTAAAGATACTGCTGACTTGCTTTTAGCTTCATCTGTTTAAATACTCTTTGAATGTTTAGATAATAGATTTAGTCATGCAAAGTACTCATGACAAATGGGTTAGATTTGAACTTTGAGCTTAAGTAAATTTCCTTTTTGAGCCAACCTCATCCCCTCCTATTCTCTCTTAGAGATCCAAAGTCTAAAAGCAAGTGGCCAACAGGAAGAAGGCATGTATTAAGAGAGTGGAAGCATTCCTGAGATTTTAAATGAGATCAGTTTGTTTGCTCTGTAACTTTTCTTTTGTAGTTCAGGGACAAAGACCTTTGTGTGTGTATGTATGTACGTATGTGTGTGTATATGTGTACGTATATTTAAGACATCCTCACAAGGTTATCAAAGATTATCTACTTTAAATCACTTTAACTGCATGGTGTGTGTGTGTGTGTGTGTGTGTATAAAGTGTATAAATAGTAAAACCAGTAAATGGCCTTGCAGTCTTTTAGGGTGCTTGCAATTGGATTTAGCAATACCTCTGAAATTGTCATAAATTTGAGGAGTGTGAGGTGTTGTACAAGGGAATTGAACACAGGCTTGGTTCCTTTGCTTCAGAAGATGCTGCAAGTAGATCAAATAAAATCCTGGAGATGCTTGAAAAGTTTTGAGAAATAATGAGGATTAAAACTCCCTTGGAGATGCAGAGGTGGAAAGAAACTATTAGGCAAGATGGAAGAATTGACTTGAGAACATTGGCGGGGAAATATGAGTGCCGGGCATATTTCATATATATATTTACACACGAAGGGGGGTTTTCAAAAACATGTCATAGTACTTGAGAGAAAATGCCAAGAACAATTTTCCCATTTACCTAAAAGTTCAGTGTTCAATTTAACATTTCTTATGGATGTAGGATAAAATGATTGACGTCTGTGATGGGTTTATGTTTAAATATGACTTTAACAAGTATTCTGTTGGGGTGTATAATTTTTATATATGGAGTCTAGAATAGATCATACCATTTATACTGAAAAAAATAACAATTGTTGGATCAAAAAATATATTCCAGTATAGCAAATTTTGAATTCGGGTTCTGGTATTGATCCCATTAAAATTCTTTGTTTTTTAAATGGAAAAATAACATAGGCAGGTATACATTTGGATGATCAAAAAGGGGGAGAATCTCAGTTTATGCACTTAAGGAGCCCTTAAGAATATATTACTGTGAAATTTATAATATCATGAATTCTAGATCAGTACTCTAAATGAGGCAATTAAATCTTCACGGAAGTACTAGTGTCTTTCTTCTAAAAATACTGGTCACTAATTTTCTCTTTTATATTTGTTAAAAAGAGAGCTTTATAGTTTAATTTTACCTGCTTAACCTTAACTTGTCCACAGATTATTGAAGATTTGAAAGACTATTTACTAATCAATAAAAAAATGATGTTACCATAGTAACTAGTATATCTTGAATACTCTGCTTATGTGACTTCTAAGATTCAGAGTAGTTTTTCATTTGAACTCTTCTGTTGGCTACACTGATTTCAGATGCTTTCTTGCACTTTGGACTATAAAGGAAGAATGCTTTCTTTACTGATTATGCAAGTCTGAGTATTTTTAGACAATTTATTTATAATATAGACCAAGTGCCTTGGATGTCTGGGAAATTTTAAAGGTGGAAATAATTTAAAAGCACTTTCAAGAAGACTTTAGGAATAGCAAAGAGGTGGTGGTAGAATATTTGTTTAAGTAACTGCAGACTTAGAGTTTCAATTTTCAGAAATGCCTTGAAGTAAAAAAGGATCAGTCATTTGATGAATATGTTATTCTGAGAATTTCTTTTATAGGGAGATTACATCTTGTTATTAACTAAGATCATGTAAAGAAAAGGAAATCTTGCTTACCTTGTAATAAGTTTTGCTGCAAATAATATATACATGATTTTTGCAGTGAATAAATGAAATTGAGGACCTGAAAATTCAACACACTATTCATAGGACTCATTTTCTTGCTGTTGAGACTTCCCATAGGCTCTGCTTAGAATTATTTCATCATTTCTGCACCCTTCCACCCCTACTTACCATGCTCCCAATATTTCTTGGCTTACTCTTATTTATTCTTTACATCTTAGCTGAGAAGTCATATTCTTTGGGAATATTGCTCTGACTTCCCAAGACTAGGTTAAGACTCCTGCATGATCATATAATACCTGTTGAAGATAGTTTCATGATTAATTGTAATGGTTGGTTCACTTGCATGTCATCTACTTGCTGAGGTGTCCTGAAGGGAAAGGCCAAAGTCTTATGTGCTGTGAGCTTGAAGACTCATTTAGTGCATTGGCCCACAGTAGGTTTTCAATAAATATTATACTAAGCAACTATATTAGTTTCTTATGGCTGCCACATACTGGGTAGCTTAAAACAACAGAAATTTATTTTCTCCAGTCCTGGAGGATAGATGTCCAAAAACAAGGCATTGGTAGAATTGGTTCCTACTGGAGGATCTGAGGGAAAATCTGTCTCATGCTCTTCTCCTAGCATCCTGGCAATTACCAGCAGTCCTTGGCATCCCTTGGTTTGTAGTAACATCACCTCACTCCAATCTCTGCCTTCATCTTCACATAATGTTCTTCCCTGTGTCTCTGTCTGTGCCTCTTCTTCTCTTCTCATAAGGACATCAGTTATATTGGATTAGAGCTCGCTCTATGACCTTACCTTAACTTTATTACATCTACACAGACCCTATTTCCAAATAAGGTCACATTTACAGGTACCAGACTTCAAGATGTCTTTTAGGAGACACAATGCAACCTGCAACAGTAACCATCTAGTACATTTTTACTTTAGGGGTGGGTTGACAGAAAATGCAATCTTAATCATAGGCAGGTCAGTCACTAAGCTGATGACTAGCTCATTGTTTAGTCATTTTGCTTAACAGGACAACATTCTCAGAATGAAAAGTACTTGGTCTGTTTGTTTTTACTGTCTCAACATACAGACATGGTAATTCCTTAGAGAATTTTATTTATTGATAGTAAATTCTTTGATTTAGTCACCAACTGTATGAACTTGTTTGCCATATGGGCACAACTTCAGCAATTCTAAAAAGGATAAATTTATTTTCAGAGACTTCGGAAAGAATTAGGCCCACGTAACTGTGTTGTATTCAGGGTTATTAATTCTTACATGTAGCTCAAAGTCTTATATTTCTAATTTGGGTCATCTTTATTTGGCACCCACTGCAAGGCAGGGAGAGAGGAGGCAACAAAAAAGTTATTTCTTGGCATTTAGCAACTAGTTGATTAACATGCAAATTTTATTCAAAGTAATATAAAATATGCATCTATTATTTTTGGTTCATCACATTGAGTTATTTTTAATTTTAATAAGATGCAACAATAATTAAGTGATTTAAAATATATAATTTAATTCTGAACTAGTTTTGCAGTAGCAATGATTGCCAGGTTGCACATGAGGTTCCAGGTACATGCTCAGCTACAAGGTCCAACAGGTAGTAGGCAGAGGATGGGACCTGGAAACCAGCCCAGGTTGGCAAGGTCTAGGGAGGATTGCAGAATTCCAGGGACAGGATAGCAAAAAACCCCAAACTCACATTAGGTAAGAGAGGGATTTTTGCACGTGTCTGTGTGTGTGTATATGTGTGCCTGTGTGTGTTATATATGGTTTTGGGTTAAAAGGTTAATGTGTTTTTGGATCTAATTGGGCATGAATGTGGGCAGGTGGAAATGTGTGTGAATGTTGATTTGATACATAAACAGATGTTTCTGCTACTGGTAGATGCCTTATAACTTCTGAAAGATATGTATCCTAGATTCTCTAAATTAATAGGATTTTAGTGTTTTAGAATATAAGAAATTCTTACAAGGGGTTTTCTTATTTTTATTATTCTGCTAAGCCAGCAGGGGGAAGTCATACATTACTTTTTGGTGGGCTTCAGAAATATTTCTTCAGACTTTTTCTTAAAAAAGTCTATGCTCTTGCTAAAAATAAATAAATAAATAAATAATTTAAGATAGAGTGTGTGTAGTTATGACTCGCATAAGCATGTAGTATCAATTCTTTAAAAGCAGGCTTAAACTTTAAGTTCCTTACTTTTCTAATTGAAAAAAAATGAAATACCCCAATATCACTGGCAAAAAGTAATTACTCTGTTGTTGATATATTCATAATGTTTCCAAATTGCTAATTCCATTCGTGACATCAGAAACTTAATTACTGAATTTAAATGACATTGCAAAAAGTAAAGGAGGTTCTATTGGTCAATTTTTGGAGCTAAAATTAAATTATTTTAATATTTGCTACTGTATTCTTCATCTGCTCTTTTATTTTTTGTGGTTTGAAGACATCTGAGGAAGAAGGGAAACATTTTAAAATCAAGATACAAACAAGAATAGCACTTTACCAACACAACACAAAACATAATATGGGGACTCTGTGGCTATTGTTTCTGAGAATATAAGTGCTGATTGCATCACATTGTGTGTATTCTGTAGGAAAAACACTGTAATGCTTACATGGCTAATAACGGGATGATCTAAGTCAATATATTGTGTAGTTTGAGTGACACAGAAGGATAACACTATTATTCTTTGTATTTTAGTTTCTGTACTAAGTTAATCATGTTCACTGTTCCATCCTCAATTGTCATTCACTCATTTTGTAAAATTTGAGCATCTGCATTTAATGTTATTGTATTGTTTCTGTTTACTACAGCTGGTTGCAATAGACTCAAATGACAATTTCACAGCTACACAAAAAAGGTCACAAAAAATAAGCATTCAAAATAGAAACAACTTACTTTGCAGCAAGTATACGATCTAAGTATGAGTAAGATGTCTAAATTTAGGAAAATTGGAATGAGTTGATCTCACTAAATGTAAATTCATGTGTTTGAAAGGTATAGTATACATTTTTTAACATAGGTGGTTAGTTAACATTTATCTTTGAAATCATAAATTCTCAATCATTATGATTGTTCTATGTTGCCAGTTACATATAAATGTTGAATTACAGAGAAAAATAATAGAAAATAATGATCAAATATTTAACAAATATGAAAAAAGAAGATAATTATGAAATAAGATTCAGATCAATAAGTAGCACAAAAGTAAAATGGTACTTACTAGAAAAACAAAACCATATAATTTGGATAATGCATATTTTGTAAACTTTTAATTATTCTACAAACACACACCCCCCTCCTAAATTTCAGAGGAAAAAAATTCACAGTGGGAGAGCAGGCAGAATGAAAAGGTGACAAGACAGCTGTACCTCCAAATCTGTTATCTGCTATTACAAGGACTCCTTTAAAAGTATTAAACCAAGAGTGTATCTATTAATAGCTACTACCCTCAGAAGAATATTCCAAAGTACTATCAAATTGAAATCACAAATAGTTAATGAAATGGGATGAAATAATTATTTTCCTTCATTTGATAGAGAAAATACTGAGGTATGAACCTTTTCTCTCACTATGGGGCTTAAAATTTTAAGCACTCTATTCTTGAAGAAGTGTCTTTTTTCCTAAAGATTTATGTTCAGCAGCTGAATTTTAAAGCTGTGAAAACACAGCAATTATATGTTAAGCTTAGTGCAAACGTGACCTAGATTATTTTCATTGATTAAACACAACAAAAAAGAATCAATCATCTTTAGATATTGATAAAAAGATACATACAAGAAGCAGTAATCCTAAGAAACAAGCAAGGCACCCAAACATACTGACAAATGTAGGGCAGAGTGATTAGAGGGAAGTTAGTAATTTTCTTCTAGTTAGATTATATGTTCTTTAACAGTAAAGTTTATGACTATCGTATCTGTTTCCTCACCTGCTCTTCCAAGGATAACTGTCACATAATAGGTACTAAATAAATGTTTTTTAAATGAACGGGTTTTCCTTTACTTCCTGTAATATTTTAATTTGTAAATGCAATCACAGAAAATCACCCCATTTTTAGCTGTGTTGATTGAGGATCAGAAATGATATTACAATAAACATGATATAACATATGGTAGATTCAAATGCATGGATTTTATATTCCCAAGCATCATTTAAATTCCCTGTCATTTTATGTTGTTATTTGTAATATCTTTGTGTTTACATGCCTCATGGTAATTTAGGAGCAATAACATAGCCGTACCAAAAACAAACAAACAAAAACAAACCAAAACAAACCCAAAATGCTAGGGCTCTTGGCTTAAACCGTTCACTTGCATTTAATATTACAGAAATTTACATGTTGGAATTAAGTGGCCTGAAATTCAAGTATGTAAGATAAATTGGAAATAATGCAACCTACCGAAATCATATTGTGCCAATATTTAGGCAGGGCACAGAGGAAATACACGACAGGTTTTGAAATCAATCAAATTAATCACAGCCTAAGCTGGGCAAGAGAGCGGGAAAGATTGCTACTCATCAGCTCATGCTGTGATGATGAAGAAAACAGATCTGATCATTTCATTACTGGGTTATAGATACAGAATTGTGGAAACGCTTCCCAAGTAACTAACTTCTGGTAATGTGTATGGGTATTTCTACAATTTGGGAACATGAGTTGAATATCTCATGATAACGTGTAGTATGTTTTAAGGTGAATGCCCCAAATACAACCAAAACTGTTCAAATCTGAGATCAAGCAATAATTGATGATACACAGAAAGCAATTAGGGAAAAGGAGCTAATAGTGTGAAATTGGTAAACAGAATATCAGAGTAGCAGCTCTTGAAGTATATGAGCCAGATGTCTATAAACACAATTAGAGGCTTCTACCTTTTATTTTAGTGTCATGTTAACCCCTTAATGACTTTTTTTGTGTCCAATAGAATTGATGTACCTAATAGTCATCCAACTCATGGGCTTTACTTGAGGGTGATAATTTGAGTGTCTGGCATGCTGGCTGGGAAAAGACATGGGAAGATGGCAAAGACCAGCACTGCCTTCCTGTCAGCTCTTACCTGCTTTCTCCTTGCATTCAATGGTGCTAAATAAAGTAATCTCTAAATGAAATGATGGGCATGTTAATAGTAATTATTTGCCTGTATAATGAAGTGATGGTGGGTAATACTGGCCTCAGAATTTTTGGACCCACATTTTGTAAAATATATAAATCTTGCATTATTGTGAGGCAGCAAGACAGAGTATTTCTTTGAAATGAGAGTGAATCTGACTAAAATTTCAGGTCTAACATTCTCTAACTGTGTGACTTTGGACACATTGCTTACTCTCTTTTCCTCAGTTTCCTCGTTTATATAATGGAGGCGTTAGCATCCACTTCGTATGGTTGCTGTAAAGGTAGGAGGAAGTGATGTATGGGAACTGCTTTCGAGCGCACCTGACAGGTAGCAGGTGCTTAATTGTTAATAGCTATTTCTATAGCCACAAGATTTGCTTCATGATTTAAAATCTTCATCATTTGGAAATAGATGCTGTCTTTAAGCTTAGGTGATATGAAATGCATTTTCATACTTTCTGTTCTAAAAATATGATGTAAAATAAGTTACTCCCAAGGAAATATTGGTAGTTCACAAAGTTTTCAAAGTAGTTGAATACTTTGGGGCACCAAATTATATGAGCCAAGATAAGTACTTCTTTTGTATTTTAATGAGTGAAGCTGATACCGTAACTTTTTAACAGAATAATGTATTTTCATGGCTCCTGTCATTGTAAAATACAAGTATTCAAAGAAATACATTTAAAAATTAATGGATATGTGAATGCTTTTGGTCCCCACTCTCTTCTAACTATGACAGACAAAGCAAGGGGTGAAAGGGAGCTTATTATTTAAGAAAATTAATACCTTAAACTAAAATGGCAGTTTTTTCCTTTCTTAGAAGTTCCTCTTATAGGAAGAGCTAAATACCTGTTATAGGTTGAATCTTTTCCTATTTATATTCATATGTTTAAGTTCTAACTCTCAGTACCTTAGAATGTGAACTTACTTAGAAATATGGTTGTTGCAGATGTAATTATTTAAGATGAGGTCCTACTGAGGTAGAGTAGGCCCCTAAGCCAATATTACTGGTGTATTTATAAAAAGGGAAATTTAAACACAGACATGCAAAGAGAGAGAACACCATGTGAACATGAAGGCAGAGATCAGGGTGATGCAGCTACAGGCCAAAGAATGCCAAAGATTGCCAGCAAACCACCAGAAGCTAGGAGAGAGGCACAGAACGAATTCTTCCCCACAGCTCTTAGAAAATATCAACCCTGCCGAAACCTGATCTTCAACGTCTAGCCCCCAGAATTGTAAGACAATAGAATTTTGTTGTTTAAGCTGCCAGTTTGGGATCCTTTGTTACAGTAGTCCTAGCAAACTAATACAACATCAGATTATTAATTGAGGTATAAATTCTAGGGAATTGTGTATAAACCTGTATTAGGCTTCACTGGTTATTGCTGTGAAATAAATTACTGCAATTTAGCAGTTTAAAACAACACACATTTATTATCTGACAGGCTGTAGGTCAAGAGTCCAGGTTCAGGTTATCTGGGTACTCCACTCAGTTGCTCACAAGACGGCAATCGAGGTATTAGCAAGGCTACATTCTTGTTTGGAAGCGTGACTGGGAAGGTATCTACTTCCAAGTCCCTTCAGGTTGTTGGCAGAATTCTCTTCCTTGTGATTGTATGACCGAGGTTCCCATTTTTTTTTTTTTTTTTGCTAGCTATTGGCTGGGGGCTACTCTCAGCTGCTGGAAGCTGTCTGCTGGTCCTTGCTTAGTTAGTTCACAACATGGCTATTTACTTTTTCAAGGCTAGTGGAAAAATCTCTCTCACTCCAGTCTACTAAGATGGAGTCTTATATACTTAAGGTAATGATGTTAGTAGCATCTCATCACCCTTGCCATATTTTGTTGATTAGTTATATTCACAGGTTCCACCCACACTCAAGAGGAGGTAATTACACAAGAATATAACTAATTTGGAGTCACTCTAGGATGGGCTGACCACAATATCTAAAATAAATTTTCAGTAACAAGAAAACACCATCAGCCTTCACACACACACATACACATATAATTGATGCAGATCAGCTATTCAGTTAGAAAATCATTATATTTAATAGCATTACAAAGCCTGCAACCTTGTTGCAATCAAGTTCTAAAGATAGTGTTATGAAGTTGTATTTACCTGGAAAAGATTAACCACTACAAACCTAGCCAAGATATTCTGGGATATCCACTGCCATTCTTCAAAAGGCCATTTGGTTTTTCAATATTTCTCAAGCTATGATTGAACTTCTTATCATCTCTCATACATAAAAAGATATATTTAAATACCTTTGGTCTACACCTGAAATAAGGATGAAATTTTTATAATTATATTGGAAAGAAAACTAGCATTTTTGAGTTATAAGAGCCAAAAGAAGGAAAAATAAAATTGACAAGAATTATTGATATATATTGATTAACTAGTTCTTTCAATGAAATATACAACTAAATATAGTTAAGAAAGGGCCAAAGGTACTAATATAATATATAAATTTGGGGAATTTTAATTAAATGTAATTGAAAAAATATTTTCAAACTCTGAGATCTGTTTATTCTGGAAAAGTTTGAGTTATAATTTAGACATATACTACATGCTGAATTGCATTTCAGTTAATACTGTATTTTTCTAGACACACATTCAATAGCTAAAAGGGAAAATATTTCAAAATTTCACTCAAATTTATATGTGATCTGATTCTATGATAACATGATGGACTATGTTCTCCCACTTGTACCTTTAAATTTGCAAAGCTTTTTCTGAAGTTATATAACATATTGGTTAGATTAAATAGACATTCTGCAGAGTTAAAATTAAAAGGTACATACCATAGAAGAGGGTCAGTCAGCAAGGATTGCTTTCTAAATTTTATGTCCCCAGACAGCCATCAGGCAGCCAGCAGAAAAATGCACTTTGAAGCCATGGAGTTTCCAGTTTTTATCTCTGACATTATGTTAAGATTCGACAGATGGAAGCCCAGCAGCATACATACAAAGTGGATGCCAAATGAGGCACATATACAAAGCAGAGTGGTGCCCTACCCAGGCGGTCATCTTCTCCTTTCCAGAACCTTTAACATGGCTCACTCCAAACTTGCCTATGCTGTAGCGATATTGACACATTCTTCAGTCATTGGTGAATGTCAGTGGGCTCTTGGCTCTCTGCATAAGGAACTTTAGCATGCTCTCTGCTCTGTACATATGTCCAAGTTGGCAGTCAGTTGGCATGGCTGCTGATGTGTCTTTATCTGTCAGAAATCCTCATCACCTTTGGGACAAAGATAGCTGATATGAGTATGTCAGCAAAAATGCTACCATTGGCTAAGGAAAGATGTTCAGGGGAAAAAAAAAATTGAAGATGTTTTAGAAGCAATTTCACAAATTATTTCTATCATCTAAACCATCTATTCATCTTTTGGAATACAGAAAAAAAATCCAATTAAAATGGGAAAACTTTCACGACAATCTTCAATAGTTCATTAACATAATGTGAACAACTGAGCCAAAGAGAGTATAGGTCAAGCTTATGGAGGACTAGAACAGGTTTTCTAACACAACATCCTGCAGGATATTAAAAACAAACAAACAAATAACTGATACTTTTAACTGATTAAAATTATAATAATAGGTCATTACATGAAAGAGAATCATGCAGATGCTTTAAATGTTCACTAATCAGTTTTCAGACATTTTTAGGATGATGTGTATGTTACCACCCTCACATGCACATATGTCTATACTTCTCATTTGTCCTACTCGTCACCCAGCTAATGGAAGATGTCCAAATCATTTTTGCTTCAAATTTATCAGGTAACCTTGAAATAATTGGTTGAACTGGTTCCATTTTAAATTAACTTCTTCATCATCTTTTCATTTCAGTGATGTTATCTTTAATTGTTATATTCATTCATTATCTATTCATATCAGCAAATATTTACTGAACTCATTACGTCCTGTCCAACACTTTAAACAGTTTCTCTGACTATGCTCCCTAACAAATTGCATGAAATCACTATGTATTCAAGACAAAAACTAGAGGATCACCCTTGACTTTTTCCTTTCACCCACTTTTCACATGCAATCAGCTCTTGGTCTTCTTAGTTCTATTTGCAAACATCACAGATTAGGGATTGTGTTTCCAAAACCAGCAGCGATATTCCTTTCCTATGTGTTCAAGCGACCATCAAGAGGACTACACAGCCTAAAATTTGGGAAATGGACCAATGCCACTCTATTTTATGATTGTAAGGGTGCATTTTTCACAAAAGGATAAATGTTGCCACTTTTAATCATCCTTTGGAGATTAATTATGGAATAGAAATTTTCCCTCTTGCATAGGAATGGTGGTGGTGAACAATTGTGTCTCATTTTTAGATGTGGAAAAGTTGTCAAAATGCTGTTTTTAAGACTAAACTTATTTCCCCCAGCTAATGGGTGAGATGAGGACTATTAGGAATGGAAACTTTAAGCCTTGGGGTTTTCTGTGGTCGTCTTGACAGGATAGAAAGAGAAAAGAGATTGTAAATTTCTGAGAAGCCTGAATCCAGGACATTTCTAGTCTATTATGAGTCCAGGGGATTTTTCTGAGTTCCAGTTTGATGGGTGAGCAACACCCCCTCCCACCAAAAAAATAAAAAAATCAACAAATAACAATTCTTTGGGAATTCTAGGATAAAATAAAGAAATAGAGGGCTTGAAAGAAGACTAGACTTCAAATTTACCTTGGCAAGTAGGAGGCTGAGGGTGCTGACGTAGGTCACCATTGGTTAAGTCATATGCAATTGCAGTGTAATTTAGTGATTATAGACATAGGATCTGGGGGTAGATCCATTCCACAGGATTGAGTTTGGATCTTCCCGATATTTAGAAAATAATTTAACTTCTCTATGTCTCAGTATCCTCATATAAAAAGAGGTATCAAAATAATACCCCACTTGTGGTGGTGTGGTAAGGTTTAAACGAGATAATATGTAAATATTTAGAGTAGAATTTGCCACAGAGTAAGAAATAGGTGGAAGATATATGCTAGCTCCAATTGCAATCCAGAGCACGTAACTGAAAGTGTAGTTTATAGTGACTTTACTTCCTCATTCTACCTGCCTCCACATTGCCCTCTCTAACCTGTTTTCCACAATTGCTCACATAATTGCCAGAATATTCTCTTTAAAACCAGAATTAATCATGTCATTCCCAAGATAAACTTTCTTCAGGGATTCTTCATAACTTCCAGGTTAGACTAAAATTTCTCAACTTGGCATGTAAGTAGGGTGATGATAGGCTATGCCATTGAAGCTAGAGAGTGAGAGTTTGTACTATTAATAATTACTTTGGAGATTAGACATGAATCTGGCCTATCCCAGGCAAAAAGGGACATGGATATAAAGTCACTATGGATAAGTCCTTCCGTGATCTGGTCTCTAAGCTCACCAGTCAGTTTCCTGGTCCTCTGCTGTAGCCACACAGACCCACCAACAGTCCCAGAACTATTATATTTTTCTGTGCCTCTGTACATGCTGCCCTCTTGGCCTGGCAACCATCGCAACCCTTACTCTCTTCCTTCCATTCCTTTACAAAATTTATTCCTGTTCTTTCAAGCCATTGTTGATTTCTGGAAATCTCCCTGGATTTACAAATTCTGAAACATTTCTGTGTCTATATGTAATACAATCTAGGCTTATCTTTACAATAATAAAATGATAATAGTTGCCAGGTATACAACGTCTTCAGTGCCAAGCACTCCGGTACTAGGACTGATTCCTCATTTGTGTTTTCTCTAAACAATCCTGCAAAGTCTATGTATATTTTCTGAATTTTTCAGATAAAGAAGGTAAAGCTCAGGGAACTTAAGTGACTTGCTGTGGCTTACACAGCTGGTCAGTGGTGGACACAGTGTTCAAGTTCAGATCGATCTGTATCTAGGCCCATTTTTTTTTGTACCAAATTACCCTCTTATCTTACCAAAACAGTTACCACAAAGAATTGTAATAAGCCATTTATTATCTTTCCACCTACATTATAGATTTCTTGAAGGCTAATACTATTCCTTATTCATTTGTGCCTTTAAATTTCTTGTACCTTAGTTCAGTGTATGGCACATAATAAGCACACAGTAAGTGTTTGATGGATGAATGGATCACTAAGTCTTGACGGATTCAATGACCTTGTGAACGACAACCAGTTCCTTTCCGTTCAAAGGTGCACTTCCCAAGTTTTCCGCCCTCAGACACATTCCTCCACCCTGAATGGGGCTCTGGTTCTCATATCTTGGTTCACTACTTAACAAAGTTTTGGAACCCTGAAACCAGCACTGGGTTAAAGCATTTGTGAAAAATCAAGGTAAACTTACACATACAGGAAGGCATAAAGGCATTAATTCATAGGAGGGTGGTGGATCAGGAAAACAAAACATTTACTACATAAAGCATCAGGAATTTTAAGTAAAGAGTGCCTCCATCATTTTATTTCAGAATTAACCAGAAATATCCTTTTTCAACAACTTGCTGAGAGCATTAAGAAAATGGAAGTTTCGATAAGGATAGAAAGGGGAAGAATGAGAGGTAATTTTGGAGCATAAGGGTACTGTGGAGGAGGCCAGGTCTTAATGGGATTTTGAAGCAGGGGACTTTGGATAGCT
The DNA here is from genome assembly GCA_023783475.1 of Daubentonia madagascariensis. Lineage (NCBI taxonomy): Eukaryota > Metazoa > Chordata > Mammalia > Primates > Daubentoniidae > Daubentonia > Daubentonia madagascariensis. The sequence goes on along the minus strand of JAKFHU010001684.1, from coordinate 11,264,603 downwards.
AGATGACAATATGGCAAGAGTGACAGTATGGTGGCTCTGGGAGGCTGGTGATTTGGGGAAGGGAGTGTCAGCCCGTGAAAGAGGGGCAGTGGCACAGAAAAGAGTTTAGTCCTATGAAAACCCAAGGGCAAAGTAAATCTGCCGTTTGACTCTTGCATTCCTGCCGACTGCAGGCTTACTATTGCAGATACACAGAAGGGATACCTCACAAATGGGAGTCCTTGAGCTATGGAAAGAAAAAGGGCCTGAGAGTACTTTATGACATGAGCAGCTGAGCATGCACTCAGTTAGAAGTATCTGCGCAAATCAGTAACTTGTAATGATTTGGATTTAATATGTTAAATTATTACTATGCTATTTCTGCATAATACAGGAATACTCCTGGTTTTTATTTTTATTTTGGTTTGACCTGAATTACAGTTGGTGTGTTCATGTGATGTCCATAACGCAGAGAGAAACTTAGAATATCAGGGCTAGAAGAGGCCTTATGGATCCCCTAATTCCATGACTTCATTTCATAGATGAGAAAATAGAAGCAAAGAGACATTACATGATTTGCCCAAAGTTACCCAGCTAAATTGTGATAAACTGGTTCTGGTTTTTAGATTCAAGGTTTAGTTTTCTTTTTCTCGTAGTATACAGTTTCAATAACAATTACGTTATCAACTTACTACTCTTTCTACATTTATAAATATCTGACCAACTCTTATGCTATATATATTTGTTTCTTTTTTTTAAGGGAATAGGTCTCTCTATGTTGCTCAGGCTGGACTTAAAGTTCTGGGCACAAGCGATCCTCCTGCCTCAGTCTCCCAAATAGCTGAAGTACAAGCATGTGCCACCACACCCAGCTCTTCCATATATATTTGAATATTTTTTGAGCACCATAAGGTTAGAAGAGTCAGGACCTTTCTGATGGGAAGGGATAAATACTGATACAGTCTGTGTATAGCATTGAAATATGAAGTCTTGCTAAATTTATTACTAGTAGATAGAAATATGGAGGATAATAGCAACTTAGAGGAAAATGTACTTCATGTAAGAGGAGTTGCTTAATGACACAATTATCGCCTATATTACAAACCTTTCAAGACAGCAGTCCCCAACCTTTTTGGCACCAGGGACTGTTTTCATGGAAGACAATTTTTCCATGGACTGGGGATGGGGGGGATAGTTTTGGGATGATTCAAGTGTATTACATTTATTGTGCCCTTTATTTCTCTTATTATTACATTGTAATACATAATGAAATAATTATACAACTCACCATAGGTTGGTGACCCCTGTTTTAAGAAACCTTGTTTCTCAGTGTGTGGTCCACAGAGCAGCACTATTGGCATCACCTGGGAGATTATTCTAAATACAGAGTTTCAGGTTTCACCTCAGACCTACAGGATCAGAATTTACATTTGATAGGATCCCCAAGAGATCTATATGCACGTCAAGTTTAGAGACACTCTCTTATAGAGCACTGATTTCATTTTTAGGGACACCTCTCCCTGTACAAACACCCCTGATCAAACTCTTATGAGGCTCTAAGTATAAGATAGTTAAGATTAGGGTAAGAGACCTTCATGTTTTCTTCCAAACATAAAAACTGTTAATCTGTGAAGAAAATAAAAATTGTTAATCTGTGAAGAAAATAAACAGAAGTTCGATCAAGGTATTGGTCTTTCTGGTTATTTTGGACAGAATATTGAAAGAGTTGCTTCATCTGATACTGGTGAGAGTAATTACACCTCAGCACCAAAATTGGGGTGAGGCTAGTGAAATGCCTCATGACCCTGAGAGTAGATTCCTCCTGAATTTCACACCTGAGGCACTGTACTTGCCTTCCCCTAGGCCCAGCCCTAGGTATAACAATACCTACACGACAGCATTTGCATGGGAAATAAATGAGGAATGTATGGGAAGGTGCCATTTATTCCTTCCTTCATTTAGCAAGCACTCATTGCACATCTTTTATAGAAAAAGTCATGCAAAAATGAACGTGATACAGTCCAACATTGAGAACACTACAGTTGGGGTGGTTCAGAGGTGGCCCTCAACAAATGAATGCTCCTGTAGAATCCTGAAACCTGAATTCTTTTCTCAGCTCTGCCATTATTGGCCATGTGACTGGAATCAAATCTCTTGGCCTTCTTGTGTCTTTATTTCCTTATGTTTTTAACTCAGAGCATGGTGCAGGATAATCCCTAAGGTACTTCACAGCTTTAAAACCTTGTATTATTCTTAACCACATTAGAAGTGATGAAAGAGCATGGAATTTTGGAGTCAGCCAGATCTGAGATTAAAAAAATCCTCAAACTACCACTGGGTAACCTTGGGAAAGTTATATAGCCTATATATAGCTCATTTCTCATCTGTAAAATGGAGTCATATCCCCGACATTGCAGGCTTGCATGTGACCATTAAATAAGATCAACTGTGAATCTGGCATGCATTGCATCACCTGGTGTATAGAAAGTATTGATAAATGAAAGCTATTGTAGGGATATTTTCATAGGCCAAGGAAAATCTCATTTCCTACGAGAGGCATGCCAAATGGAAGGCTCAAGTTACTGTTTGCATTGTTCACCCGTGAAGGTGTCCATGAATTGAAATTAGCACTCTGTGTGAGCCTCATGGGATTCGAGTGTTGCTAAGGCAACCACTAATTTCCAAATCAGGGTAAATAGTTTCACAGAATGTACAGTTTCCTTTAACAAATTGGATTCCAGTGAAGGGCACACCTTTGCTTCCCCTGCTGCTCTGTACCCAAGTTAGGGTTGTGCACCTGCAGCTATCTGTGCCAGGGGCTACTTTCATCTTCTGCCAACGACACTCTAAAGGTAACAGCCGGTAACCGAGATCCCTGAGGTCTGTCAGCTTTACCCAGTCTTTACCTTTTGCACTTTGTCAAGTTGGAGTCACTTTCTTGACTCACACAGTAGGGCACTGAAACAGCTCCTTGGCACATTCATGTAATAGACTTCTAAGCAAAGAGGCCATGCGGTTTGCAGTCATCTCATTTTGCCTTCCCTTCCCCAACTTGCAACAATCCTTATTTCCCCTACTCACTCATATGAATTCCCGCAGAGAATGAACCTATTATTAAGCCAGCATTGCCTCTCCTGCTACATTCTTGTGTTAAATTAGTCCTCTTCATTGTTGCAAATAATAGGCAACCACTTATATATCAATGAAAATTCACTGCACTGCTGTGGGATTATTTCAGCCCTCGATAAACTATACGTTCCTGCCATTGTTTATGGGGAGCGATTTTAAATCTTTCTTGCTTCCTTTTAAGTCTTTTCTTTTGGGAGGAATGGCCGATCTTCCTCATGTACTTAGCATATTTTCTCCTTGAACCCTTTGAACAATGGGTACTGAAACAGCGGCATCTTTTTTGCAATAATTCTTGGTGTTGGCTCCTGCTTTTGAATATGCCAGTATCAAAGCATGAATATAATACTAAAAATTCTTAGAAGCATGTTAATTACCTTCTTCAAGAATATGAAAGAAAATTTATGATGTTTTTTTCTGGCCAAGTCCTGAAATCAGAAATAGCTTCACTAGCTTTTGCACAGCTACGTTAGGAAAAGAGCTTGACCATTCACTTTCACTGAGGTTCTACCTTGTACCAGGCACAATGTTAGGCCTTTCATGCATTCTGTCTCCCTTAGAATTTAATATAACTCTGCAAAGTAAGTATCATGATGTCCATTTTACTAACATGCAAACTGGTTGGAATTTTAAAAGATTTAATGTTGAAAAAAATTCAGTCTGGAAAGCCCATATATCTCTGCAGTGTACCAAAATTACTGATAACATTCATGAAGCCAAACATTTCTCCCCATGTTAGGAGAATAATATAAAAAAATTATTTCAAAGTAGATCATACATAAAAGAGAGTATATACAATATATATTTTTACATAATAATAATAAAATGGACACTCAAGTATTCACCACTTGCTTAAGGAAAAGAACCTACCTTCCTAGTGTGCCTGTTCTGGGCCTGTTGGTACTCAGATCCATTGCTCTGCATCACAAGAGAGATGAGCCCTGCAGGTTACATTAACCCAGTTTCCTTGCACCTGTGTTAGGCCAGTGTGAGCTGTGGCAGGAGACTGGAAGTCAGTCGGAAGGGAGAAGCCAGGGTGTCTCCTTTCTCCCACCCATCTTGGGTGGCTTCCTTGGCAGTAGCTGTGTATTATCCAAAGGTCTGGACAGGCTCATGTGGTTACGATCTAGACTATGTTAATATGACCTCCTCCTCTTTTCTCTTTGGCCCAGAGATGCTAGTGAATTTCTGCTTTTGCTAATTTCTGCCTTATCTTACTCTCTTATTTGGTTTCTCAGCTCTTCTAGTACCTCAGTCAGTAATTTCTGATTAAATTTCCTGGGATGCAATTAGTTGAAGTGGTTTCTTTTTTTTCGTGTTTAGAACCTAACTATTGAACCTTAGAAGCCCTTGTGTGCTTCTCCTTGATCACACCTCTCACCCAGCCCCAGAAGTAACCACTTTTAATTTTAGCATTCCTGTGATTTTCATTTTTGGTTTAGCATTCCTGTGATTTTCATTTTTGGTTTCACCACTTAAATATCCTTAAACATTATATTTTTTACTTTTACCAGTCTTGTATTTTATATAGATGGAATCACACAGTGTGTTCTGTAACTTGCTTTTTTGTTTGCAACAATGTATTTTTGAGATCCATGCATATCAATATAAGCAGTGGTTTATTCATTTTTCTCTGCCATATAGTATTTCACTGTATAAAAGAGCACAATTTATTTATTTGTTCTACTGCTGTCAGACTTTTGTCTGCTTCCAGTTTTCATTCTTATGAATGTGCTACCATGAACATTCATTATGTGTCTCCTGGTACATACATGCAAGATTTTTTCTAGTACATATGCCTATGAATGGAACTGCAGGGCCGTAGACCACATAAATGTTCAGGTTTACATGATAATACCAAACTCTTTCCCAAAGTAATTGTACCAATTTACAGCCCCACCAGCAGTAAACCAATGTTCCAGTTGTTCCAAATCCTAGCCAGCACTTGGTTTTATTGAGTATTAAAGATTTAAATGAGGCCAAAATCTACAACATATATCTAAATAAGGTGTTTTCTGAGGTTCTCTTCATACTTTTTGTCTGTCACACAAGCAAATGCAAATTTTTCTACAGTGTCTATGTATGTAACTCTTGCTTGTTTGTAGATGAGATTTCCATAGATCGTTATGGTCAATCTTTTCAATTTACGGAGGCTAAGTGACTTGTTAAAGGCGGCTAGTTAAAGGGTAAGAGGATGGGAAAAGTGTGACTCTTTGCATCTCATGTTTGACTAAGGCCACAAGATGAAGAGAAAGAAACAGCAAGGAGCACGTCTCTCCAAAGTGAGGTTCTAGACCACTGACTCGTTAACTTGCTGAGGAGGTGCCCCAAACAGGTTTTATAATTTTCAGCCTAGTGCCCACTTGAGGAAATAAAGTATTGAGACTGAAGAGATTACGAAAAAATGTTTCTTTGGAGAAATTTGTTGCATTCTGGTAGCATTCTCACTATCCAAGGGAGAAGGGAAGAAAGTGCTTTTCTCTCACCTCGTGCTGAGCCTGAGGATCTTCAAAGGAATGCCTTGGAGAGCTTGTCTTGGGTCACCTACATGGCACAATGATGGTACCAGGTCTATTCCTAGAAAATCCTCAAGGCACAGGCTGGGTCTGGGTGGTTTCTCTGATAGAACAGTAAAGAGATGTGGCTGGACTGGAAGTCACCTGCACTTTAAGTGTTTGTCAAGGCAGAGTATCTACAGACTGCAATGGGCTTGAGAGATAGCTTTGCGCTGGAAGCTTTAGCTGGAAGGACCGTGAGACCTGTATGGAGAGTACGAGCAGAGTGGATTGCTGGAGGTTGAGGAGCGAGATGTGAGCTACATCACAGGGGAGAGTCAAGGCTGTCTCAGGTGAGCTACATTTGGATGTTCCCAGGGTGTGTGGATAAGGAGTGGGGGTAGTGTTTTCCAAATAATGTACAAAGGAAGTCCACAAACAAAAGATTCACCTGTGAATGAACGCGTTTAGAGAGCGCCAACCCTGGATCACTAAAGTACGAGTAACCCAGTAAAGTGAGACCTTTCCTGCTCTTTGACTGTCTTTCCTGCTCCCTCTTCCCAATCCCTGTAGGAGCTGCGTGAGGAATGGTGGGAAGAAGGGGAGAAGCACGATGTGGGGAAGGATGGAAAAAGCCACCCAGGCTGCCTCACTCACCGTGCGGTCCAGCACGAAGGATGCCAGCGCCGAGCCAGAGGACAACTGCGAATTCACGTGAGTTTCTGAGTTCCATCATTACCTGTACTGGACAACTTAATTACTTGAATGAAAATGTTTTGTCAATAACAGTGACAGGAGAACTTTTGAAAGTGATGAGAGAAATCATAGGGGGAAAAAAGGCAGTTTGAACATAAATAGTTACCTCTTCTCTGTCTGAAATGCCTACTAAAATTCCATGAAAAAAAATACATATTTTAAAGGCATAAACACACTGGGACAAAGACAATAGGAGAGGAGGCTACAGCAGATCCAGCAGCAGAAGTGTCCAAGGCTGGAAACCAGCAGGATGAATGGTAATATAGACAAGGCAGAGACAGGGAGACTGAATCTTACACAGCACGAGGGCTGACAATCAATTTGACTAAATTGGGGAATTACTAAAAGGCTGAGAAGTTGCCTGGCACTAGAGACCTGTGGAAGTGGAGGTGAAGGTGGGCAAAGCAGGCTTGTTGAAAGTCAGTTTAAAAATCATTAGGCTCCTCAGATTCCCTCCAGATTGTTCCACGTCCTTTGTACATCTATGTCCTTTGTACATCCTTCTATATTTCCAAATAATGTACTTATATTCCTTATATTCTCCTTCCTCACTTTTCACTTTTGGATGTAATCTTTTAAAGCCCGGCTATTTCCTTCCTCCACACATTTTTTCTACCCCTTATAGTTTTACTGTCGTTTTGGATGATTCATATGTGATATTTACATTATTATGACTGTGTAAGTGCTATTTATCGTGGAGTCATTTAGGATAGTTAATTATTTTTCCCAAAAATGTTTTCATTTTTCCTGGCATTAATTAATGCCTTCTTTTTAAATTTTGATTAATTACACCACACACACACACACACACACACACACACACACAGAACAAATACATACACACATACCCAGAAGAATAACATAGTGAGTCATACAGGATAGTCAGTAGAATAAGAACACCCGCATTCACAAGACAAAGGAAAAACTTTAAAAAAAAAAACTGAATCTGGGGATGGAGCAAGAGAGTCTGGAGTTAGAAACATCAGGCAAGTTACATTGATTGGGGTGGGTGGGTGTTACTTCAGCTCAATTAATCTACTATACTATCTTCTGTGTTAAACACTCAGAACACGAACTCATTTTTAATATGATTCATGTCATACCTGTGACATTATAGTGTTGACAGAGAGGTGAATAACCAAAAATTATATCATAATGTATTTGAAGAAGGGTGGTGGGTGTGGTGGTTAATCAGGAAAAGCTTCTCAGAGTCGTGAGGCTTGGTGATTCTTGTGGGACTGGTAGCAATTAACAAAATGGAGATAGTGGATAGTGGAGTTTCAAACAAAGAGTAAATATTTACCAAGTTGCTTGGTATAATATTTTAGAGAAAATATTTTTTAGTGCTCTCAAGGATGAATAGAAGAAGGACAAATCTGGAGGGAGTAAGATCAGTTTGGAGCTATTTCAATAGTCTAGGCAGACAAGGATGAGTGGGATAAACCCATTCTGTGTCTTGGAGGGGGGAGAAAACAAGAAACTGATTAGAGATTTGGTATAACATCTGAATGAATAGGACAGTGTTGCTACCTGAAACATTGAGGGATGCAGAGGACTCTTGGGTTGTTTAGATGTTTTTGTCTGGGATTACTGGATGAACAATCACAGTATTCACTGAGATATGCACACGGCAAGCTGATAGGTTTGGGTGGAAGACAGTAAGTCTTAGATCTATTGAGTGTATATTATCTGTGGAAAATATGTATGAAGGTAGGATAACATTTTGTGATGTAAATGATGTTTTATTTTTATCTCCTGATACCAGTTGATCTTCTTCCAGCCCAGACAGCTAGGGTATTCCATCCTCACTGCCAGAAGCGAATGGATCATCAATAGAAAGCAGATCAAAAGAGTTTTGAGTTTGTTTCCATAAGCTTAGGCCCTGCCATAGAGAAAGATTTTGAAGAAATGAATCATGAAGAAAGATACAATACTCCTTTTCTATAATTCTGTCCCCCTCCCTAGACAGAGAAAAATATTATGGGCTCTAAAAAGGGAAGAAAGGATCTCTCTCATTCAACTTGAGGGTCTGGAGATTTGGCAAATTACAATATTCTCTCACAACAAGCAAGGTGAAGAGAAGACATCTTCTCCTGGTATGTCTAGGTAGACTGGCCAGAGAGGGCTTTATAGACTTTCCCACAGCCATTAGTGACTTAGGATCAAACCATCATCCCAGAATCAAACATGTCCTAGGATGTCTTCTACATGGCTGAAAAAGGGCTGAACTTAAGGAAGTCAGGGAAGAGGAGGTTGCAGCACTGATTTTTATGGATTGACAAAATACCAACCAGGAACCGGGATATCTCAGCAAATGAGAGAGTAAATATGTAAACAGATTGCCCTCCAACCCTACCTTGGCCCCAGAATTTAAAAGCAAGTCTGGGGAGAAGGCAGATTGCTCCTTTAACTTATTGCAATTAAGCTTTCATTATCAGGTGAAATGGGTTTTTAAAATAGAAATTAGGTTCAATTATTAAAAAAGAAAAGTTATTTTTTTGGACATGAATTTTGTAGTTTTGTGGACTGGGATTCATACCTGCTATATACAGTAGGCAATTAAATATGCTCTCCTAAGATGCAAATGATAAAGCTCATCTGGAGGTATTGAATTGGAAGTCATCAATGTATCTGTGTTGGTTCAAAACTTAGCAAAAATAAGATTACCTTGGTAACATGCAGAGCAAGAGAGAAAAAGGTTGAGGGTAAGATGTCTAAAGAACACCAAAATTCAAACAGGTGGAAGAAGAGGGTTCCTTAAAGAATACTGAGGATGCATTTTTTAGGGAGGCCTATGTCTGAAGGTCTTATGTTGCTGGCCTTATCCATTTCAATTCAAAAGGGCTAGCACCTAATGTGTCTAAGTTTCACAAGAAATATATTTATATATATTAAAATAAAATGTCTTTCCTTCTTTTCATCATTCACACAATTAAGCTAAATGTCTCCTGCAATTCTTTGTTTTATATTAACTTTGACCTGAGGCAGAAAGGGGAATTTGAGCATTGGTACATATAAACTTGTAATGAGCTTTTATTTATTTATTTTTAAAAATCAGTGTCTCTCTCTCCCAAACAGGGAACAAATACCAAAAATAGTCTTCAAATAACATGGATTAGATTACGGGAAAGCTATGATTCATCATAAACATCTGTATTACAGAGTAGCCTAGAAATTTAGAGTTTTAGTAGCTTGGTGATTTTTGACTCTTTATTAGAGTTTCAATTTTCTTCCAAGGAAAGCCATAGTAATACATTTCCTCTTGTGTGTACACTGGTATTCCGAGTTCTTTAGCACATTAAGTGCCATGTGAGTTGTATTTGACTCATGCTAGTTTTGAGCCCGGGGCCTCGTGAAGCATATGTAACTCACACGTCTCTACTTTGGGAACCGCATGAACTATTTTTCAAGTTGCATGTAACTCACGCACAGAAAACAATAAAAAATAACAAATTTTTCATCAAATTACAAAGGATCATTTTATTTTCAAAGTTTTTATTCTATTTCCATAATAAAACACAGTGGCCCCAAAGATAAAAATTTTTTTTTCTAGTGTGGCAGTCAATGTGTTAGAGATGTAGACTCTTATTTAGGATGAAGCTGAAGAGGCTGCCAACACTTTATGTGTCAGCCTTGGTAAAAAGTGATGTTCATGTGTTTCTGTCAGTTGTCACCTGGGATGGATTTCAGTTGCCATTGTGAATATAAAAAGCTCACTATCCCATTACTAATTCCCATGAGTTATTTAGTCCTGTCTTTCTTTTTCTAAAGGTTAAACTCTTATCTTTCTGCTAAAAAGTTAGATAATTAACATTCTCACTTACAATGCTTTCATAACATCTGTAGATTATGCACCATTAATCAAGTTCCTCTGCAGGCATGATTGACTTTTGCAAAGCAACTTGGGGAATAAATCTTTTCTCTTTAGTAATAACTTTGTTGTTATTATGGTTTTAACAAATCCCTTTCTGAGAAACTCAATTTAGAGAAACGGTCTCTAGCTACTTAAAACGGTTATCATAAAACCATGTAACAGAAATAAGAGCAAATGACGTATTTTAGAACCTTTAAGAGTGCTGACATCTCTTTGCATTCAAAAACTCTAGAACTTGTGATTTCCAAAGCATTGCATATTTATAAAATCATTTGTATTGACATTTAAATTCTCCATTTTCAAATGACAGAAGCTAAAATTAAGGATACACACTTTATCAGCATTTTAACTTGAATTTACAATTCACTTGTATGGAAAAGATATATCAAAAATCAGATTTTTAACATTCTAGAACTTCTGTGCCTGAATTATTTGTCAAGAACACCTGCACAAGGCAAGTGCTGGATATTTATAGAAAATATATCTTAGAAGAGATTTGCTCTTCAAAAAAAATCTGTTTTATATCTGTGATATTTCCTTGACACATTCTTTCTGCTGTAGGTTTCTCATAATGCTTCCTTGATCTGTCTGAGGAGATAGATTGTGGGAATTTTTTGGAAGCTTTAGAGATCTATTAAACATAGAAATAAAAACTTTTCTATCACAAGAAATTTTTTTCCCATTCTCTCCTTCATGTTACCTTCTCCTTTCTTTTTACTTCCACTATGTAGGTGGTAGAAAATACCAGTGAATGCACTTTGAAGAAAATAAACTAATATAAGATTTTTTGGAGCTGAATAACAGCAAACAAAAATGAATTAGGTCCATAAAACTAAGTATAAATGATTTATGCCAAACATAATAAATGTTTTAACCTAAATGACTCTCTAAATTTTGAATATAATAAAAATTTTCACAGAAAACAAATTGAAAACCTTGACATACAGGCATATGTTTTTTCTAACCTCAGTAATGGTCATAGAAATAATTTCTTAGGCAGAAGACTCAGAGTTTTGCAAGAAAGGAGTCATAATAAAAAGAAAACAGGGTAGTACCAATAGATCGTGGTTAGGTATACCAGTAACATTACAGATTCTAGGTATGTTCTAAAGATTATTCCATATAATCAAGATCTTTGTATAAGACTAAGGTCTCAAAAAGTTGATATATACTTATACTACATAGAATAGTCATCAGTAACTTGTCTTCTATTATTAAGAAATTTGCTTGTGAGAATTAGCACATCTAGTGTTAAAGTTTCATCTCTAACCATTCTGGACCATTCACTATTACCTATACATTTTTAAATCTTTATAAATTGGCTTATATTGAACTCTACTTCTTCCTGCCTACATGGTGAGCCTCTACTCATCCTTTGAGGGGTAAGGAAAATGTTTTCTCTTTGAAGGTTTTAGAACCCTTTTATTCAGAAAATATCTGTTTCTTTGCTATAATCCTATATTACTCGGAGCACAGCTTTATCACTTTGCATGTTACCTTTTTGCTTAAGTCTTTTGTTTCTCCATGTTGAATGTGATCTTGACAAGGACAAGGGCCATATCTCAGCCATGATATTCCCAGTAATGAGCTCGGTGCCTGACACAAGCAATTATAGCTCAAAAATATATGTCAAAGTGCAGAAATTTATATTCTTAGAGTTAGAAACAAGAAGGGGCCTTTCAATATCTTGAATTTAGGAAATGCTTACTTCTTTCTTCAACTACATACATGCTTCATGATTTGTTATTACTTCCTAATGGAAGACTAGATTAAGAATGAAAATAACTAAGAGCTGAGATTTAAGTTGCAGAGATGAAACTATAAAATTCAGACATTTCGAGGAAAAAAAATTGTGACAAGTATTTTGTAAACTTGCATTTAAATGAACCATTGCTTAGGAGAAAAAATGGGAAAAAAAGCTCAAAAAATTAAGTATTTGGAAAATGAGAACATATTTCTAGATTGACCTTACTTGGCCCTTAACAAATAAGCAAACACAATGATGTCAGAGTTGGTGTTTAAGATATCAATTACACATTTGTACCCAGAACTGATGACCATGCAGCCTAAATTGTATTGTATCAAGAGTTCAGCACATGTAGACACGTGTTAATTCTACTTGCATATTTGTTCTCACACCTTTGAATTTTAAATGTATGTGTTCCTTTTATTCTTGAGTGTTCTGAGAGCAAAGTTGACCAAGGAGATAGAAATTGTTCTTTTAATGATGCTTCTAATATAAGCACATGTAACTTAGTTTCTCTCTCTCTCTCTCTTTGTCTCTCTAGAAAACCTCTAATACACATACATTTAAAATTCAAAGGTGTGAGAACAAATATGTAAGTAGAATTAACTCGTGTCTACATGTACTGAACTCTTGGTACAATACAATTTTAAGGCTGCATGGTCATCAGTTCTGGGTACAAATGTGTAATTGATATCCTAAACACCTACTCTGACATCACCGTGTTTGCTTGTTTGTTAACGGTCAAGTAAGGTCAAGTAAGGTCTCTCTGTCTCTCCCTCTAAAAATTCTTTTTTTAGATAGGGATTTTTTGAGGCTTGTATGTCTTTTTATTACTATATCCCCAATAATTAGAACACTGGCCAACACATAGCAGGAAGTCAATAAATATTTGTGGGTGGATGTTTATTTCTATATTACCAAAGTAGGTCATATATAGAAACAGAAGACATGGTCCTTATTTTGTAACTAGTAATACCTAGATCATTAGAAAACCTCTAATAAACATGCTCTAATCAGTTTCAGTAAATTTTTTTCTGCTAAAATTTGAAATATCTTCACTCTATTCTCAGTCTAGCATTTAATAAAGATAAACCAATTACAAGACCCTGTGAGTAAGACAATGTTGGTCTCTATCCCCAAAGTTGAGAGGTCAAACTGATATAATCACTGCCCACTCTATTTCCTCTAATAAATAAGTTTGAACTTTGATTGTAATATAATAAAACATATTTCCTAAAAGATTTAATTATAAATATTGTCAACAAGAGAGAAATCAAGTGTTTGTTGAGCTGTTTGCAGAACTTCCATTGCAAAGAGAATCCTTAGCTTTAACAGCAATGTATAAAATTCATGGGCATCCAATAATCTTAATATTTTAAAGTTAAAATTTTTAGAGCTTAGAGTCATTGTTTCCAGGACCTTACATTTTTAAATGAGGGAATGAGATGTAGTGTTTAAGTGACCCAGCAAGGACATATAGACGGTTCGTCTCCAGAATAGAATTCATGACTCCTGGCTCCCCGTTTAATGCCTGCTTCAGTACACCCCTATCGTGAGAATACCTCATAATTTAATGAAATCCACATCTACACAAATGTTAGACTAATTTAGCCATTAATGTAATGGAGAACAAAATGCCTTAGTGTAAGTAGCAATAATTCAAGCATATTGGGTCAGGAAGCCATGTTTTTCTTAACTGATTGAAAGCCACGGCCTATGTATAATACATATATTGTGAAGAGCTCCATCACTAGGAAATTTTCAGAACTTCAGTGTGGATGGTTCCATATTTCACAAGCCCTTGGCATTATGACAGGCCATGGTCTTTCTTGAGGGTGTGAATTTTAGTAGCCCCAATTTCTCTACCTCTTCAATTGGATTTTTGTTTATTTGTTCATTTGTTGTTTTTTTTTCAAATCTAGTGGGAATCCCTATTTCTTTGTGTCACCTCCAACTGACTGGAAGAATATGTTTGGGAGGCTGATGTGAAATGTTATCTTTGGATGTTGTGGATAATTCTTTAAAGCACTCCAGTGTTTAAAAAATGGTATGAGAATCAACAAATAATTAAAATAATGATGATGATGACAGAGGAAATCCTTTGGGGAAAGTATTTCAAACTGAATCATTGAATTAGTCTTTCAACATTTCAAGGTATCAACCAGAAAGGCAGACAATGGAACATATACAAATTAATATCTTGGTCAGGTGGAGAAGTTAAAAAAATCCTTTAATAGAACTGAAAGTGTAGCTATTGATTTCTTAGGAGATAGGATTGCTAAAGGCTGAATTGCTTCTATGATTAAATCACAAGCTTCAGCTCTGGCATCAGTGTTTCCTTCAGTCAAAATCACAGAGGATATCTTCAGATCCCTAGAGCTGTTTCTCTGAGTAAACTAGTAAAACATAAATATTTCCCTGAGGGCTTCTGATCCAGTGCTAGATTAGCTGCCTGAAGTTGATCATTTCAGTTTTTCTTGGAGAGATCTATAGAAGCTGGTTACGTACTTGACATGCCCTTCTGTATCTGAGAATTAAAATGGATAACAGTCGAAACCTCTGTATTTATTTAGTGCACTGCAGGGCAAGATGTAAATACGGGTTCCTAATGTATCAGCCTTTTACATTTCTACTGTCTGGGTTAGATATTACTGCTTTTGGTGTTTGAAGATATTATATTCTACCAATGGAAGTTATATATTTAGAGTTCAGAGTTCATCACCAACCACCCTTTAAATCTCATGTGTCCAATAAACCACCATTTAAAAAAATCTTACGAAACAAATTGCACACACACCAAATCCCCAAAACCCAAAATACAGCTTGCAATAATAAAACGATTAAGGTGTGTGTGGTGGAAGAGCAGCTAAGGTTGTTAATCAAATACGTTTATTGAGCAATCTCAGCTGGTGGTATACAAACCCAAGATACTGTTATTTTCCTCCAATCATTGCCTTCAGCCATGCTTCATTGATTATCCTTTTCCCGATCCTTAATGACATCCTGGGAGATCCCATAGCTTTCCCATCACTTTCAGTTATTAAAAAGTGCACTCTAGTCTTGTCCAATTTAAAACTTCAATTTCGTCACCTTCTCCCCTCCCAGTGCTGACCAAAGAGCATTGCATTTTCACTACTTTGCTTATTTCTGGATCTGACTACGCCATTGATAGTGGTGGGAAGGGGCATTGTAGAAACAGGCAATAGTCTTTTCACCTCTTTGGTGCATTTTCACTGCTGTGAATGCTTACGTATATAACAATGGCCAGCTATGGATGTCTTCTGCCTGGCAGGCATCGAATACTGCTCTTCCAGAGCACAGGTATGATTCTTTGGGGGCCATAAGGTATTCTTTCCCATTTTGCAATCCCAGAGGGAGGGATTGCGAGATGGGAAAGACTGGCTCTATTTCCTCTAAACTCTTTTCCTCCCCAGGACCCCTACCGTGGGCTCTGCCCTCTCTTCACAGCTCTCTTTTCCCGGTGGCCATTCCGCACTGGCAGGGGACCAGGGAGTTGGCTCAAACCTGGGTACCTTCTGTAATGTCCACTTGATTCGTAGAAATCTGCATTTCCACCTCATCAAACAGTGGAAATTCAGGCAGCTCCCTTGTTCCTGTCTCTTTTCTCCGTCTTTTCGAGGCAATTTTCTTTTCTGCCTGCTAACATAGGCCCCAGAGGAAGATTAATGGGTTCATGGCATAAACTGATGTTCATCCAGAAAATGAAATGCCAATCTCTCCTTCTGGAAAGAATTACCCATCACTTGGCTATTGGGTAGGGTGGCTATATATTTCATTGTCTAAACCAGGTTACTTTTGAGAATAAAAGGGGATGCAGGCATAAACCTGTTTATTTGGGGGGAGATTACTGGGCAGTGGGGATTGATGTTATGGGTAGCTGAGTGAATTTGGCCACAATCAAGGTGTGTGGCCCCAATTATTTGCGCTTCAGTTTAGAATATTAGGTATTTGATACCTCTTTGTTCTCAGATTTCAACCTTTTTGTATCATTTATAGGGTAAGAGAAAAAAACCTACTCAACACTAACTTAAATATAAAAGTTTAATTGTATAAAATCAGATAGTTCAGGAATCATGATTTAATATAAGACTAATAGAACCCAATTATTTTCAAATAGCCATGTGGTAAGGAATGTGGTTTCCAGGACAAGGACCCTGACACTCCAAGACTATTGCCTTCTCAATAACTTTCATTCTACAAATATAGTTATCTCCTATATTGTTGATTTCTCCCTCTCTACTGGAGAATTCTTCTCAACTTATGTATATACTATAATACATCACCTTTCACCTTACCGAAAAGATAATTTCACCTTCTGTGCAAGCTACTACACCATTTCTCTGCTCCTTTTCATTTTAAAACTTCTTAAAATAATTGTCTATATACATTGTCTAACTTACTTTTCATTTCCTTCTCAACCTTCTATGCTTTCTCCCCTTTTCTCCACTCACATTGCTCTTGTCACAGTCACTGGTGGCCAAATCCAGTGGTCAGTTATATGTTTTCATCTTGACCTCAGCAGAACTCAGGGAAGTTGGCCTTCCCTTCTTAATACATTTCTTTATTTGCACTCTGAAACATACAAACTTTTGGTTTTCTTCTTACTTCAAGGTGGTTCATTTTGAACTTTTCTGGGGATTACTGACTTTCCAAATCTTCAAATTGTACAGTGTTTCAGGGATCATTTCTGGACCCTCTACTTTCCTTCTTTATGCTCTTATCATTGGGTGATCTAGTCCTATCACTAAAAATATACCTCTCTACATAGACAATTTTCAAATTATGTTTCTAGCCCTGATCGCTCTAGACTTGTATAGCTAATGGTCTTCTCAATATCTTCACTCTTAACCGTCATAAACATTTTGCTTAAGACAGCGTTCTTGATCAGTTTCCTGTCCACCCTATATTTCTTAGATCAAGTAAATGAAACCACAAACATCCAAGCAAAAGTCTTAAGAGTTAATCTGGATTCTTCTCTTTTTCCCACCTCCCATGTCTAATCCATCAGTTTAGTCCAGTCAATTTTATTCCAAAGTTTATTCATAATCTGCCCATATAACCTTTATCTTGAGTGCTAACTCTCTAGTCCAGATACTACAGGCTATCTTTAGCTGGATTGTACCCTGATATTTCTGGTCATTTTTACAGAAGCAAAGTCATGTTTATAAGTTAAAAATTCTAAGCAATTCATTTTCCCTGCTATAAAAATATGGATAATTTAATGCTCTTTAGGATAACTTTTATCTTAACTTCTTGTTTTTCACACATTTCTAAAACTTATTTCTTCTTTACTCTGGGGAGGAAAGCAAACAAAGCCTACAAGCAAAAATTCAAAACTCCCTAGATGCAGGTTTGAGACTTGGAATCCTTTAAAAAATAATAGTTAACTCTCATTTATGTTTCATTATATTAGTCATAATTTAGCTTATTTGTACTATTACGAATCTCTTGCAGGTTACAAATATTATGTGCCTACTTAGTAATTTTATTACATAATTGTGCCTTTTTACTCTTACCCAGAGGCTATGGAGACGAGTTGGGTAGGGGGACAAGATTTTTAAAACACAAGCACATGCAAGATGTGAGCCAAAGGAGAGTACATATGATGGACATTGTGGTTCTTTCCCCAAATCCATTCTTTTGTCTTGGGTAAGTCCCCAAACTACTTCTAGAAACCTAAGTGTTTGGGAGGAAATTGGCTTTGTCTCTGGATTTTGGGTTGGGTCTAGTCAGTGGCTTAAACCTTGCTCATCAGCAGAAACCCATCCTTAAGACACAGGTTCAGGAGTGGTTACATGATTGCATTTGGGCTAATGAGACACGAGATGAGATTTGCTAAGAGCTTCTTGGAGACAAATTGACTAGGTCTCCTGAGAGAATTTTCAGGAGTGACTCTACTTTGTCTCTATGGACTTAGATTAGAAAGCAGGTAGTTCTGGCAGTGGATGATGGCCATCTTGTGTTGGGTAAATCAGCCTTAGGATGAAGCAGAAATTCTGGAAGGCAAATCCATGGTAGACAAAGAAACCCGATTCTTGATAAGATCATCCTGTCATCCTGCTGTAGAATTAAGTCACCTCTGAGGCACTCCATACTTTTGGGCCTTCCAAGCAGGAAAACCAGTGGATCCCTTTTTACTGTTTAAACCAGTTTCAACTGTATTTTCTGTTGACTCCATCTGATTACCTCCTAAGAGGTACAGTGAATTAGAAAAAAAGTTTCTTTTGGTGTTTCCAAACAACTTGAGAGAAATGTTTTGATCTTGGAAGAAACCATAGCAGGAAAGAAATGAAGGAGCTTGATAACTTCATGACTTCTTTTCAGTTGTAATATTTTCACCATAGCCTCAATATTGTGTGAAAAATGAGCATCAGAAATCTGTGTTTACATGTTAGTGCAGGCATTGTTTTAATACAACATAGAAACTGTTTTCCCCTGAAGATTGAGATACCTTTAAGATTGGTTTGACCATTGAGTAGGCTGTCCAGAAAACTGATCAGAGGATGAAAGCAAAACAGTCAAAAGGATGCTATTACCAAAGAAACAAGAATTTGAAAACTGAAGTTAAAATGATATTTTAACAATGGGATAAAAAGAAAGAGATTACTGGAAGCACACCACAATCAACTGCTACACTTTACTGGTTTTGTTTAGAAGTGAGATGTCTCAAGAATCATAAAAGGCAAATCTTACTGCTACTTTCTTTATCCCTCCTCAAGTGTTTCTTTAACACTTCCTCCTCTGCAATCTTTATATCCTCTTGGGTGGAAAAACTAAATCATACTAATATTCATTTTTTTCTCCATTTATGGTATAAATTTTAATTTTTGAGCCATTTAGGGCTCAAAAATTTCTTTTCATAAGAAAACTAGTTTATGCAATCAAATTTGGGGCTTTCAAAACTATTATCTCCGTTTTGATTTTAAGAATCCGTTTGGCAGTCAAGAACCTAGAATTTAACACTTTGTTTTCCTAGTTTGGCTTGCCTCCAAGTTAATAAATCTCAGCCTCAAGGTCTAACTTTAACTATGGAAGGACCGTGGTAAAAGGCATTCCTGAGAATAAAAAAACACAAACCAAACAAACAAAAACCAAAAAACCTTTAGGTTATTATTTCTAAATGTTAGCCTGCTGTGGATATTAAGTTTATATAAATCAGAGGTTTTATGTGTCTTTCCTTCCTTTTGGGGTGGGGGCGTGTGCTTTCCTAATCTTCTAGGTATTTAGCAGTGTAAACTTAAATGTCTCTTCATTTGTCCTCTGCAAAATTTTCCTCTGGGATTATGGGTTTCTCCACTGACGCTCTTTGGGACTGCTTTTTAGTGCTGTTGATTAACACTTGTACTTGCAAGCCATCATCTTCTTGGTGAACTAATGGCTTTTCTTTGATGGGGTCTTGGTGTGAATGGATTGAGCAGATCTCCATTTCTTGGCACCATATCATGCAGCTTCCAAAAGCTAATACACCAAACTGCAGGTATATGTGGTCAGAGAAGTTTCACAAGGAAATTATAATAGAGGAGGGAAAAAATTAACGTTCTAGCCAGTTTGAACTTCCTCTTGAACCCTCTATCTGAGGCCTTTACAAATACATCTTAACATGTATCTGTAACTCCCATGGTTATTCCCTCCTATCTTGACTTCAGTTTTGTTGTGTTCTTTATGTACCCCTTCAAGTTTCTGTTTCTGAAATTTGACCCCATCTGCGTCTTGAAAATGCTAACCTCCCCAAAAGTTTGAGCTTTTACTGCCTGTATCCTTTCCTAAGTCCTACAGTCTCAATGGTGCCACCAGCTGGTTCTGTATATTTGCAACTTCCCAGTCTCCCAGGGTACCAGTCCCAGGCAGGAGGGTTAAAATGACTCCTTCAATTTTATGTTCCTTTTTCCCCTTCACACTGGTGTTTTCACTGTCACATGAACTGTTAAGAAAGCTCATCTTAGAAACACAAGCTAAAAAAAAATAAATATAATTGTGTATATTTAAGGTATACGACATAATGTTATGGCATGCATATACTATAGATAGTAAAATGGTTACTATAGTGAAGCAAATTAACATATCCATTATCTCACAAAGTTACTCATTATTTTTGTTTTTGTGTCAAGAGCAGCTAAAATCTATGCACTTAGCAGGAATCCCAAATACAACACAATTTAATTAACTATAGGCATCATATTGCACATAAGATGCCTAGACTTGTTCATCTTACATATCTAAACTTTTTTCCTCTACCTTGAAGATAGACTAACTTAAACCTAAATTGAGGAAAGACTATTTCTTCTATTAGCAAAGCTGTGTACTGCCAGTGGCTCTACAGCATTGTACAATGGGGTACTTGGGATCTGGCATCAGCACAAAGAACCACAGTAGCTTTTAATGGTTGCTTTCTCTGTTGGATGAAGGATGGCCTGAGTCTCAAGTTAATTCTGGGATTCAGATTCTTCTCTGATAGGGGAGGGGATAGAAGAGGGGTTGCAAATCCTGTCACCACATCTATGTTGGGGTTCCTTTAAAGCCAAGCCAAAAGTTCAGTCGATTTAAAAAATTTCTTCTCTTTTGTTTCAACTTAAATGGTTTTTGACCTTAGGCAATTTATATAACCCCCAACTTGGTTTTATAATTTAGCAAATGGCAATTATACAAGGTAGCCATTCTCCAACTATTGGGAAACTTTTAATATACAGCATTTTGATTGTACTTCTAACTTAATCTTTGCCTCATTCTACCTTGTATTGTAATTACATAATTAATCATATATTAAGGATCTTCTTTAATGAGACAATATTTTGCTAAGCACTGTGATGGGAATAGAAGCATGTGCATACATTTGCATTTTTCTCTGTTCCACTAGGTGGTGACATCCTCGAAAGAAGGGCCTTATTAATTATTGTATCTCCTAAAGCATGCATCATAAAACTGTTCATTATTGGTATCCAAAATAATTCAAAGATTAGCCACAAGTACAGAGGATAAGAAAATCATTTTCACCAAATTTGCAAGCCTATTACTGAAGTACGTATCATAATACACTGACCTTTCTCACAAAATGATCAGAGAATAGTTCAGATCTTTGACTCCAGTAGTCCAATCACAGACCTTGACATTTTAACCAGGAACAGAGATTAGTGTGGTTTTTCATCAAGGCTCGTTGGTTGTAATCAAGTTGCAGAGTCATTACTTTTGATCAATCAGAATTATCACCTCCCAGGACCTATAGGTGAGAGTTATTTTCTTTAAAAGAAGTGCTCATAATTTCTATAGTGTGTCTGCCTCTTTTTCTTTGTCTGGTATGATATTTTCCAGACTGTGGGTGCTTAACAAATGTTAAATGATAATTCTTTATTGACCTGACTGGGTTTTGGGAGCTTTCAAAATTTTCAGGAAAGCATTTTAAATGTTTTGTGATCTTTAGGATTTTAAAATAGAATTATGATGACCTTTCCAAAGCCAGAAAGCAGAAAGTTGCTTAAAGCTGAAGGCCAAGCAGTTAAAACTGATATGATTGGTCTCTTTTGGCTCATTAATTGTATCTAAGTGGATACAGAGAGCTGAAGCTTTTGTTAAATAATTGACACATTGTTAATTCCAATTTGTAATATGTTTCAGGGATGGTATTATAATAAAACACAAAATGGCCTCCGTGGCATAAAGTGGAGTGGAGAGTCAAATAAATACTGCACAGAGAGCCAACCTAGATAACTCAGATTCCCTCCATATCCTCAGTGTAAGCATTGATGCCAATTATGATGCTTATAATCTTATGGTGGCTTCATTACTGCCAAGACCACAGAAAAGTAGGCCCTGTTAATAGCCCTTTACTACATGTATTTCCTACTGCTGACATAAAAAAAATTGCCAAAAATATGATGACTTAAAACAATACAAATTTAGTACCCTACAATTCTGGAGGTTAGAAGTCTCAAATGGATCTCATGGGCTAAAATCAAAGTGTCAGCAGGGTTGCATTTCTTCTGGAGGCTCTAGGAAAGAATCTGTTTCTTTGCCTTTTCCAGTTTTTAGAGGCTTTCTACATTCCTTGTCTCATGGCCCCATTTCTCCATCTCCAAAATCAGCACTGTAGCGTCTTCAAATCCCTCTCCTACTCTGACATTCCTACCTGCCTCTTGTAAGGACCCCTATGACTACATGGGCCCCACCTGGATAATCTAAGATAACCTTTTGATCTCAAGATCCTTAACTTAAATCACATCTGCAAAGTCAAGATTCCTTTTTCCAAGTAAGGTAATATATTTACAGGTTTCAGGAATTAGGACGTGGACATCATTGGGGGAAGGTGCTCAATATTTTGCTTACCACACATTAAAAATACAATTTTAAATCATTTTAAAGAGTAATTTTATGTTATGATGATATTTTCAAGGTGTAAGAGCAGAATATTGTTTCAATATCAAAATGATAACATTAAAAATTGAGCAAATACAATGGTTTGTGTTTTGGAAAAACTGGATTTTCAACTGTCTTGAGTTTTAATCATCTCAGTCCTATATATTTACTGTGTAAATTTTCTGATTTCAATTTTGTTATCTGGATAATGAGCTTATAATGTCTGCCTCATAGGATTCTTTGGAAAGCCTTATGCTGTTTTTTGTATCAACATATGGCATGGTAATTCTTCATTAACATTGAGGAAGAGCTAAAGTTTTAATCATTAATTCCCAGTCAACGCATTGTTTGATAAAGACTTGGGTTGGTCAGTAAGTGAAACTCAAAATAGCATTTGGAATGTCCTTGGTGTAGCCCTGAGAAGAAAAATGCACAAATGTTCAACTGCATACTAACTCTTGTCTACTAGGATAAGATAGACGAAGGAAAAAAATAATATTCCATTTGGCTAATTCTGCTACTTGTTGGGAAGTTCTAGCTTCAAAGGCTTCATCAGAGAGAAATGAAAAGCTGAGTGTTTAATATCAGAGAGTATCAGGTCTATGATCTCACGGGTTGGTGACTGGACATTAATCAAATTAATGTTTTCAATTAAATAGATTCTGTTGAAAAAGTAGAACAAATGAGAGCCAATAAGGTGTTTTAGTCAGTTAATAAATAGACTTTTGTTATATCCAGGAGAAAATGGATGAAAATTGAATTCTACATGATAAAATATTATTAGTTTTAACCTTAAGACAGATTGGCAAGTATTTGCTGTCAAAATTCTCTTATGTCTAATTTTTCCCCTCTTGGTTTTGCTGTGTAAATAAATGGATTCCATTTCCTTTGCATTTCATTAGAGTTTATCTGAAGTCTGAAGTCCTGATATAATACTATAATTTTATTATGTCATTTGATGTCAAGAGTTATTAGAATTTGTTTGGAAATACAGTAAGGCAGTTTGGATGACTGCCTTAAATATTCTTTTAATCTAGAAATTTATTTTTTTAATATTTTGACTGGTCATTATTTGTCAAGATAAAATAGACTATAATTGAGGAAACTATATGTACTACTATATTTCCAATTTTAATGATGCATAAAATCATATGTACTTGATTTAATCATATGAGATTTGATTTAGTGCTTCATGTAAGGGCTCAAATTATATAATACATTTTGATTTTGTTACCTCATCAGTTATATACAATTATTAATTTTTAAACATTGAATACATTTGTGTAAGTGTGCCATCAAATAGCTAATAAGGTATTCATTAGCCTTTCTTTAGAAAGATATGTAAGCTGGTGAACTATAAAATCCTGAGTTCTTCTGAGTGTCACTTGGAGTTCTGGGGGATGTTTCTCTTTTGAATTCAGAAATCATAAATTGAATATCTTGATATACTTGAGTAAGCGGGAAATGAGCACTGCTTTTGCAATTGACTCATAGATGTGATCCTAAGCAGGAGGACAAGGATGAAGAGGGTAAGAATGAATAATAAATGTATTTGAAAATGAGATTTAACATGTACAGA
The DNA here is from genome assembly GCA_023783475.1 of Daubentonia madagascariensis. Taxonomy (NCBI): domain Eukaryota; kingdom Metazoa; phylum Chordata; class Mammalia; order Primates; family Daubentoniidae; genus Daubentonia; species Daubentonia madagascariensis. Next base: position 11,240,679 of record JAKFHU010001684.1, on the reverse strand, counting down.
GTACCAAAATTTTTCCAGTATTCTAAAGAATCAGTTTCTTTTTCTCTTACCATGCTTCCTAAAGAATAGAATACATGACCGATAGTTTATTTCATCCTTATTAATTATTATATCTTAAAATAAAAAATAAAGTATTTAGAAATATTTCTTTCTGTAATAATATGCCCAAGTGAGTTTACAGTCCTCATGGAGAAACCCATAGTTTTCCTTAAGACTTTCTTCTGGTAATATTTATAGTCAATATGTTTTTAAAAATATTTGCAGAAATTTACATTGTTAACTTGACATTGAGGTTAGTGATTTCAACTGCAAACAAGCGAAAAGAGAATCAGAAGTATATTTTACAAGGTGGAAAATTTTCTCACAACTTCAGCTTCTTTTTTAGGCTTAAATTTTCCTTTCATTTTTTTTTCTTTAAGGATTCTGAAGAATTCCAGTCTCCCTACTGTTGCGTCTTACATAGATTCATGTTGAATATGTATTTCTCAGCATCTAGAGATGCTGATTCAGTGTAGTTGGTGACAGGTGTCTCAATGACAAAGGCAGGAGGCCTTTAAAATCTTCAGTTTGGGAGTGTCAGGATGGGTATGACATAGGCTCATGCTGACAATCTAAAATGAAGGCTCTTGGCATAATTGCTTTTCATTCAAAAGTTAAGAAATGCAGCTGTGTCCTCTTCACCTCCAATTCCTGTAATCTCTATGCATGGAACGGAGAATTGCCTCCTTCATTTCAGAATTTCTGTTCCTCCCTTCTTTAAAGTAACTAAAAATCAGTGAACTTAGTGCTGTTCTGGTTCTTACTAAACTTAGCCTGGCCAAAATAATCCATTTAGCTGGAAAAAAATCTAATATAAAGAGAAAGGTTTTGTGTTCTTATTTATAAGAGAATGAATATCTTTTTCCTTCCAGTGACAGGGGCACACAGGCACTGCAGCACAACCTTAGGCAAAATAAAAAAAGGAGGGAGAAAGCACTGTTTTTCTCCAGAAATGACTCACAATATTTATTCAGATGACAGGAGGAATGAATTAGCTGAAGATTTATAGCAGTCTCTTAACTCTTGTGCATGAGATGTAGGTTAATTGAACTAAAAGAATGTGTTCATCCATAAACTGCTCTTAGTTATGTGAGGCAAAAGTGTGTGGGTACACACACAAGTTAATCATTAAAAAAAACCCAATTTAAGAAAAATGATAGTCTGCAATGAGTTAAAAAACAGGGTATAACCAATATAACACTATATTTCTTCACATGGATTAATTACTTACATGTTTTCTGTCTGAATTTAACTATACATATATGCACTCTTCATAATTTAGTAAGAAAGCTTTTGTCACAATGACTACCTACACAGCACTTTGAATTGTTGAATAAAGGCTCTCCACAAATGCACATCATTATAACCTTAGGGCTTCTGGATAATTTGAATCGGTTTTACAATCCACAGTTGGGTAGTGTAAAAGGAGTCTCTGACGGCCATAGAAGCAGCCTTGACAACTGTCAGCTTACCACATAGCCGGTGTAATACCTCTGAATTTTATCACTGTCAAAAACAAAGCATAGGTAAATGGATACCAATTCTGATAATGAAGTGGGCTGAAATGGCCCAAGACCCTCTTACTAAATTTAAAGGAAGGCAATATCAGAGACAAATAGCTATTGCTCAACCAACAGTTTTCTTTTTGATTACACTGTGGTAAGGCAGAGAGACAGGTGGGTTTAGGGATGTGTTGAAGCTAGTGTTGAACTTAGCATACAAAATGAAAAGTATCCTCATGTGGGCATTTGAAGAGTAAAAGATGGGGTAATTAGAGGTATTTAACCATTTAATACACCATTATCATCAACTACCTGTGGGTGGATTCAAATTACTAGCTTCTGCTGAAAGAAAACCTCTTACCTTTTGAGCAGCACATTACATTTGTGATATATGAATTAAAAACTCCAATATTATACTTGAGTGGTATTTTCATGTCCTCCCTTCCTTCTTTTCTTTTATTTGTGGCAGGTGGATATGATATCCAGATGAGACTGTTTATTTACATAGCATTTACAGATTTCTATTTAGTGGATCCAGAGAAGTAATATTGCAGTGACTTCTGTGATTGTGAACTAAAAAGGCCCTTGAAAAGGTCCTTGAAGATTTAGTATAAGCTCTACTTTTGGCGAATGTACTATCCTGTTTAAAGATGATGAAACTGTAAGTAGCTTTCATTAAAATGTAATAATATCATTCAAAATGAACTAAGCCATAGGTTACATAGGTTGAGTCAGGACTTCTGTTATATAATTTCAGAGGGCAAGTCTACAACTCTACATTCTCTTCAAAGTGTGGATTCCGATGGACTATGACATTTGAGGAATGCTTTTGTACCCTGTGTTTTTTCAGCGTACCAGCTGCAGAAGGATTAGTGAATCATTTTAAGACATTACATACTAATTGCTAAAATGATTAAGGCTCTTTTCTATACTCAATCCCTTAACCCATCATTTTCCACTTTCACAATTTAAACACAGATTATGCAAATTTTGATTCACTAACATGTTCATTTAGCTGAAGATCAATTTTGTTTCTGAAAGATTTGCATGAGTTTTCCTGATCTCTTGTAACAGAGATTGCTAATCACCATCCTTGGCCGAATGGATGAAGGGAGAGAGAAGGGGTTGGGGGAAAGAATAAGAGAGAGAGAGAGAGTTGGATTTGCTTACCCTGGGACTCTGACTTGGAGCTAAACTATCTCATTAAGAATTGCACTGAAGTTTAAACATGAAGACATTGCTGGCTTTCTCCTCCACCAAGGATAAACTTCATAACGTTTTTACACTAAGTAACATTCCAGACAGATAGAGACAAGACAATTGTATTTTTAAAAAACTATTTGAGAATCTCATTTTGTTGCAAACAGTGGTTTTTATACAAAACATTCTCAGAATTGGAATATCAGTGTGTTTGTACAACCCTGATAATATCATATTCATCTCCAGAGATAAGAAAATGCTACTGCATTCTTGAGAGCAAAGAAAAAATTCTGACTGATAAAATGGTCAAACAGGGCTTGATAACAATTTATTTCTGACCTTTTAATGCCTTCTGTTCTTAATGATTTTCTGTCATTTCTGTCTAGTCTAGACTTGAAACTCAGTCTCAGAGGTGCTTAGCTTTATGTTGCCACTTAACTTTCAACTTCCATTTTCAGCACAGAAAGGTAAATCAGTAATTGTCACTCTGGCTTCTCAGGTTTGTCAGGTACCCGTATGGGATTATGACATAGATCTGAAGGATGTTTCACGTGACTTTTACTTTAATTTTGACATAATCATGGAAATGCCTTAGGATTTCAGGAACTTAATTATTCTGATAGTTAGCCTCATTTCTTTTGTTTGGGTTTTTGGTTTACTACTTTGGTTCTTTCTGTCCCCTGACCTGTCAAGAAGTAACTAAAAAAAAAAGAAAAAAAAGAAAGAAAGAAATTAAGGGGATCTTCAGTGAGATGGTTTCTTTGTCGGACAATTGTCTCTTCCTCAGGACCTTCCTTTTCTTTCTTTCTCTTTACATTTTATTCTAAGGGGATGACGTATGGATTTCTCTCGTTTGGGCCTTGTGGCACAGTTGTAACACTGAAGGAAATCAGAAGTTAGTGCGCTGTCCTTTATCTCAAAAGATTTTTGAATCTGATTTTTATCTTATCAAATGGAGCCCCGTGAAACACAAACTCACATGGAGACCTTTGGAAGAAGGGAGGAATACGAAAAATGAGTCCCAGGGAAATCATCTATGGAGAACTCCTGTCTTGAGATGACAAAAACTTATGTTTTCTAATACATTTATCCAGATAGATTTGTCTGCAGATGTGTGGATATAAATTGTTGTGTCTGTACTAGTCAAAACTTCTTCCCTTGTAAGTAAAAGAGGCTGAGAACTCAAACTGTCTCAAGCCAGGACCCCTTTAGGTGTGGCTGGATTCAAGACCTCAAGCAGTTTGCTAATTCTCTTGTTCTCTCTTGTTCAGTCCTTCCTCTTTCATTCTCTTGGTTACTTCTATATCTTTCCATGTGTTGCCCTTATTCCCTCCTGTCAAAGATTGTCTCTGTTTGTATGATGGGAAAGGTGGCTGTTGGCAGCCCTAGTCCAAAAAGAAGAAAGACCCTTTTCTCCCAGCGTTCCAAGAGCATCTTCTGCAGAAGTGCTGAACCTGGCCCTGAAAGGGTTCCATGGCCACCTCTTGGCTCAGTCACTGTAGACAGGAGGTTGAAGGCCTGAATCAAATGCTCATCTCTGCTGCCAGGTGGTGGCCCAAACCTGTGACTGATTGACCTTACTATATTGCATGGGGGAAAGGCAGCTCAACAAAGGAAGAAAGGTTTGCTGCTTCCAGAATGAGGGGTACAAGAAAGCACATTGGGAAAGCTGTATTTACTAAAATACAGATCTCTGTATATTCCTACCTATATAGCCAACCAAACCATCAACATGCCTGGAGGGATATTTGATTTTTTTTTTTCCTTTTTAAATCTTTTCACAGAGTGCGTATATGATCATCTGCCTTTCTGTTTATAATGTATTTGGTGGCTATATTCTGTGGCATAGACATGGGAAAATTGAACTAGTTCTTACTCTCATCTTCACTCAAGTACAGACAACATTTATTGAATACCTTGTGTAGATGGAAAATGGTTCTAGGCACTACTATTTACTTCTTATCATAACAAGTACTAAGAACACTTTGCATTTTCATGGTGGTTTCATATCTGCTGTTTTAAGAATTCTCCAACAGATGTATTTATTCTATTTTTTTTAAAAAGTCACGAAGGAGTTAGATGACTTATTTATGATCACCTGTGCTAAGTTTTATCATGCTGTAAAACAGTTATTTATAACAAAAATCATATGAGATTTTAAAATTATATATATATTTAAACTTAGTATTATGGATAATGGAAAAGTACCTTAATATCATCATCCTGAACAGTTATTGCCCTTGAGTCTTATTTCTAGACCTCATTGATACATTGTTAACACTAAGATCAATAAACAATTATTGTTCTTTGTGGGATGCTGAGAGTAGATTTGGAGAGTTTACAGATAAGAGGCATAGTTTACCAGGAGCTGTCAGATGTCAAACTAACAACTAAAGTGTATTCCGTCTATCTATCATCTATCATCTATCATCTATCTGTCTAATCTATATCTGGAAGTTCTGAAATATCTGTATACATCCACCAACAAAAGTTATATAAAAGATATTTGAATTTTTTTTTCATTCCGCAGATTTCCACAGGGAGCACAGCTGATATTGCTGGCTCTGTGCCTCATGGTGAGTTACAGTTATAATGGGGACAGCAGGCTTCTATACTTCTGTTTAATAGAAAGCACGGTACCAGCAGAGATTTTCTAACTCTGCATTTAGAATCCCCCCAATAGCTATTATTACTTCTTAAAACCATTGGAGCATTAGTGCCAAATCAAGTGGAATAGTTTCATTTAAATAATGTAAGGGGCTGACTGATGTTCTTACGTTGGTCATAATAAATAATATCATTAATTTTGAGAGAGAGGGGAGGATCAGAATCTTGTGATTTTGTTTTCTTTCAACTGAAAAGTATTTTGAAAAGGATTAAAGGAGCAGATTTTCCTCCTCTGGGTTTGACTCCCCACGTGTCCCACCTCTGGTCCTTTCATAGAACCCCCACCCTTTGTGCATGGCCCCATGTACCTGCGCCTGCAGTGTGGCATCCTGTGGTGGGAAGGTTTAGTCTTCTTAGGAACAAGCTTATTGATCAGCAGGGTTTGCTCACTCAAGTGTAAGAACATTCTGATTCTTTCCCTTGGGTTTTCTTTTCCTTACTGAGAAGGCCCTTATGAAGATTTCTTTCACCCCTATTATTGTGTTTCTAATCAATCTTTCATTTGATATGATATAAAAAGAGGAAAAAATCTTAAGACTTATCTCCAAGGGAAGAACTCCCTATATACAGTAGCAAGCTACTCTTCTTTGTTTACATTATCTGTATTTTATCTGCGCACCATGAGGTAGTCATCTTAACTCCATTTTTAAAAGTTTGTGGGGTTTTTCTGGCTGTCTTCTGTGCTGCCAGTGAACATAAAATATCACCATGTTTCTCAAACTTCTAATCATAAAAATTAATTGAAAATATAGATTTCCAGTTTCTTCTTTGAAATTAGAAATTAGTAAGTCTGGGGTGGGGCTTGGAATCAGTTATTTAATAATATCTCCCGGCAAGTCTTAGTAGTCCTAATAATATCTCCAGGTGACTTAAGTTTGAAAAATATTGAATTATCTTCAATAATTTGAGAAGTTAATGACAGTTTTACTACTTGATATTCTGAAGTAGATTTTGGCACTTCATATTCTTCTTTCTAGTATTTTGGGCTTCACAGCTACCGTTGTAATTTCTATTGGATCCATTACAGAACTGAAGTTGCCTCTGCTAAGCTATAATCTTATTTGAGGTGAAGTTTGAGGGTGTTTGATTACTTATGATGGCCTAGAAGAGAGGAGAGAAAAACCAACTAAAATCTCAATTGCTACAATATGGCTGATCTAGTGTTAAGAATGAGGACCAACAGGAAGTAATATGCTTTGATAAATGTGTAATGAAAAATTTACTTGCAGAGGAAACAATGCTGGAAATGGCTGGGAGCCAATAACATCTGTGTTCCTTGTGTCCTAAGTGTGTAGAAGGAGCAGATGTAACTGAATATATAACAGAAAGCCTGGCACAATTCCTAACAATGTGGAGGAGGGCTCTGGATGCTCACAGAAGGCCTTCCAAAGCCCAGAAAAATGAAAAATGCTGGGGAACTTCCAAATAATATTATTAGCTATCTTGAGGAGAGATATTATTAAAGCAGTTGAATATAATGAAGACAGATTATTCACATAAGAAAAAGAGAAGTTACTTATTGCACACAACCAAGAAGATGTCTTAGGAAATATATCATGTGTAAACAACAATACTATTACATCTATGCATAAGTATGAGATGCAAAGTAAAAGATCTTTTTCCTTTAATGGTTGCTCCTTGTATTCTCTGTAAAACTATAAGCTCTTTCAAGGCCAGCACACAATCTTAGCTTTACTAAGTAGTCTTTTATACTTTTCATGGGCTCAATCAATAGTTCTAGGAATGATGGGGCAGAGTTACTGAAAAAATAGAATAAAATGTAAAATCCAATCTAGAAAGACTCAGAATATAGCAGCTGCTATTTTTCTTATTCCATTATACTAAGAAAATTTATTTTAAAGCCTTCTTCAAATGATTATCTGGGTAGGCCACAGTAGTTGGCATAATTTTAATGTTGTATATGTAGGTAGGGTGGACACATGATACCCTCTCCTGGGTAGCATCAGCCGTGTGACATAATTCTGATCAATGAGGTGTAAGTGGAATTCTGTTGTGTCAGTTTTTGTTTTCCTGAAAAAAAATGGATAGGCTAGGTTGGCATGTCCCTTTGCCCTTCTTTATTCTCCCTGCCTGCGATGTGGACATGATACTGAAGGTATAACAGTTATACTGTGATTATGAGGTGACATTCATAAGGATAAAACAGACAATCTGAACATGACAACCTAAATCTGACAGCGTAGAAGGATCTGCTAATTCTCTGATGGCTATTGCTCAGGTACTGGACTACTATCTCTGGACTTTAGGTTAAGTGAGAAAAATTAACAAAAAATAATTTGTTTAAGCTGTTCTTGGCCATTATTTAGTAACTACTCTGTGCTAAGCATTATTTTGTGTTGGAGATACAGCCATTGTCTTGCTTGCAAAAATTTTTAATATTCAAAGACAGAGTGTGAGTCCAAATATCACAAAACTATTCAAAAGCTAATGCTCTATTAGGTCACATTAAAAGAAATGTAACTGTGGCAACTATATTTAGAATAATGGTACCACTTTTGGACTAGAATATACTTGGAATACCGCTTTGATTTTTGGATGACCCCAAAGAAGGATGCCGATAAGTCAGAAAGAATCAAGAGGTGTGATCAGGATGGTCAGAGATTTGAAAAGCTTTTTAAAGTGGAAATGATTATTGCAAACTGGGGAAGTTCAGCATTAAAAAAAAAGCAGAAAAGGAAACAATTTAAAAATACATAGTCATGACATAATAATTTCCTAATACTTGAAAGTGTTTCAAATAGAGGAAATAAACTTTTTATTGTTTCCTCCAAAGAATAATATTAAGATGGACAAAGTAATGAGAAGGAAGATTTCTGTTAGATGATACAGAAATATTGCCTGAGAGTTAAACCATCTAACAAGGAATGTGCTAAGTCATCTTTGGAGATAAACACTCTACTGGATAAACTTGTACTGTATGAAAAGAGTGTGAATCTCACTGATCTTTGAAAACTGAGGACCCAGAACATAGAAGCTCCTTAATAATATCTATGTAATGAATGAATGAATTCTATTATGCTCAAATATCCTTTGAATCTAAATTTATTTACAGTTAGAATATATGTGCACTAATTGTGAGATTCCTACCTGCGTTCTGTAGTTGCGTTGCCTTATGTAGGTATGTAGGACAAAGCTGAGGGAACATATAATGCTGACTACTCAGGAAAGTGCATTGCAGATACCCCACTCTTGGTAAGGCAAGCCATGGGGCTAAAGACAGTATAAGCTCAGAATGTTTAAAGCAAGTTTAGAAGACATTTTATCTCTTAGAGTCCAGTACTCCCATATATCTATTAGGGAGATTATGGCCCATGAAAGGGTGTAAAAATGATTACTTTTCATCTAGTTGCTATTGGATGTGAAGCATAAGCTTAGGTTGCTGCATCTAGTCTCAGAAATTTATTGAAAGGGTTACTTATGCTTTCAGGACATAATCCTCTGAAACAGTTCTAGCATCAGTTTTTGCTATTGTGCACTATTATTTGGTTTTCTGTCAACCAGACAAGATGTCAAGTCATGTTTCCTTGCTTCAGATTGCTGCATATTATCTATCCCCTGGTGAACTTCTCTTCCACATGTTCATATTTAAGTAGGAATAGAGGTGAATACATAAAGTTGAATGCCTGAATTGTTTTTAAAAGGCCAATTCAGAATATTTTTAAAAGTATTTTAGTGTGTCAAATGTGAATTGACACACAGTATTTTGCTCACAGCAAGCTGAAAAATCTTTGGTATATGAACTTTTTATATGACTTAGTAACTAACAATTCAAAAATATAAACTTGACTGTTTTGTAATGAATGTTTTTAGGAACACATTTGAAATCTATTCTTTACCCAACAAGCTTGGAAATGAACGTCTTGGGCATTATCTTTTCTTCACTTGGCAAGCGTAGCTGCAGACAACATTTCCACTTGTCCAGAGTTCCTGTGTTGATAAAACTTCCTTCACTTTTTAGTGAGAGAGTGGTGTTTTTAAAAGAAATCCTACAAGAGTTTTATGCTGCTTTGTTGCAATGCTGGAGTTTATCATTAGTGCTCATTATCTGCTTATTTGTCAAGGATGTCACTTACATTGGGATAAGTAATTTCATTTCATTCAAATACAGTTTTGACATTTATTTAAGAATAGCCAATTTTCAGTTTCTCAGAGTAATGTAGAAAAACCCAGTCATGGATTAGCCAAGTAATGTATTAGAATATGCATATTAGACAGTTACAGTAATTAACATGTGCATCATTCAAAGAAGAAACTAATGTTCTGCAGTTTTGTTCAGCTATAACAGGAAAGTGCTGAAATTTCAAGCATAGTTATAACCATCAGTGGTATATATACAGCAAAATATATTTATAGTCAGAAGAATACAAAAGCAATGATAAGTATAACAGAAAAAATCCTTTAAAACAACAATTGCTATCTATCTACTTTTTTTTTGTTGCTTGCCTTGCACACAGCTGGTGGGTTTTGGTGGGTGTGGAAGTGGGAGGACAGGTGGCATCATTATTACTGGGACACTGATGTGGTTGTACAGCTCCTTACGGATGAGGGAACAGGAAAACAGGAAATAAGATAGCTCTGTAAGGTAGGGACAAGGGAAACGGAATGATCTGGGGGTGAATGGAAGCCATAGGAGAGAATAAGAAGGAAGGAAAGAAATTAAGAGTCACTGAGTATCTATTATATACCAACTTCTACATAGTACCTGGTGTTTTATGATCATGACCTCGCTTTATACCAACATCAACCCTTTGAAGTAGGTAGCATCCTCCCCAATTTGTAGATAAGAAAACCAAGACTCAGAGAGAGGAGGGAATGCACCAGAATTACAAAAGCTAACTGGGATGTTAAAAGTAGTTTTGATGCCTGTGGGACATCTAGGTAGAAATAATAGGTAATTGGATAAATACTCGAGAATTAGAGGGAGAGGTAAGAGCTAGAGGCAGAAATTTGGGAGATATCAGAGTAAAGCTGATCACTATGTCATACGTCTTGAGATCACCTAAGGCAGGAATAGAAATAAGAATAGAGAGGGAACCATGAACTATAGCTGTCTCAGCCTGGTTCCAAGGATGATTAAGCAATTCCATATAAACTGTAATCTTGACTTGACCACAGGAGTATTCTTATTATGCATATGTGGAAGATTTAATTTTTAAATGCATCTATCCCCTCGCCCTTTTTTCTATTGAAGAGAGAAGTACAAAGAGGGTGAATTCCATTCCAGCTCAGTTGTGTCTGGAAGGCGTGAGGGTTGGTGGTGAGCAGAGGACTCCAGTGTGAAGTTTAGCGCCAAATATTAATTGTTTGCACTGTCACATAGGTAGGAATGAATTGTAAAGGCAAAATTAAGGGATAAGGCAAAACATGGCAGATAATAAAAGTGACACAGAGCAAGGTATTATTACCAAGGCATAAATATAGCCATAAGAAAAAAAAAAAAGACTTAGTGGACAAAGATTAAGGATATATACATAATATGCTTAGTAAGAAAAATTTTCTCACACACTACATGATGCTTAGTAAGGCACAGACAAATCAGGGGGTAAACTGGCTGTCCTCAGTGTGTATGAGACCCTATTTCAACAGCGTCTGCCAGCCTGCTCTCACCACTTGGTCAAATAAGTTGGAAAGTAATGGAGGAAATGAAGAAGACAAACAAAACTCTGTATTTTGTAAGACAAGGTTAAAAAGATTATGGCAATACCCTTTAGAATAAGAGGATATTTAATAATGTGTTTGAAGGGGTAAATTCAGGATGGTATTAAATAATTATTCTCCATATTATCAAAGAGACCCACATTGCCTGACGTCAGAGTCAAATTTAAAGAAAAAATACTTTCCAGCAGTAGCCATTAGTTGACAAAGTTGCAACACACAATTTTTGAAAAGCAGGTCCTGAAGTGTCCCAATATGACATATCGAATAGAGTTATTAATATATTTGTTTAATTCCCCTTGTCTGTGTCCAACTTTAGGTATCTCCATCCTTAGGTGTTTCTCTTTTTCCCAGATCCTTTACTTCATGTCTGGTTTTTGCTCATGTTGGCTGTCAATTAATTTCTCCTAAGAAGTCAACTCTTAGGTTATTAGAAACAGGCACAGTGAATGGAAAGATTACTGGAGCAGAAGACAGTAGTCACGTGTTTCCAGTCCTGGCTCTTGCTAATTTTCTGTGCCTTGGTTTTATTAACTACAAAATAAGAGAGCTGTATTACACTGTCTAAAGTCAAACTGGATCTCTAGTATCATCCCAGCTCTTAGATTATTCCACTGCATTCCTTTCAGTCGTGAGCTTTTTCACAGCTATTTGCATTTAGTAATGGAAGTTTTATGGCTTCTGGTGGCAAGGGCTATAATGGAAGGTTCCCTGGAAAAAGGGCGAGGGAGAAAAAGAGTCAAGACTGTCAGAGGAATTTTGAAGGAACTGTCCTGTGCTGGTCAACCATAATGTAATATCATCTTTTATTTCTTTTCTTCCTTAATTTTTTTCAGACCTAGTCATTGTGCTTCCTCAGGGCTTCTCATTCACCACCACTTTCCTCCTTATAGCTACTGCCCTCGTGAAGACCTCCCTCGCTTGAACTATTAATACTACAATACATTCCTATTTAGAATTCTGGCCTCCATTTTAAACCCTCTCCAATCTATTTGCTGTACAGATTGAGTGATTTTCCTAAACTAGGGTCTTAACGATGCCACATCTCTGCTCAAAAATTTTTGATGACTTCTCATTGACTACAAAGTCCCAACTTCTTCCTAAGACAACTAAGGTCCTAAACAATCTTTAAACCTAATCCATGGTCCTGACCCTATTGCTATCTTTGTCTACCTACTAGTGAGTGTATCATGAACTCTACAACAACTCTGCCTTTTCTGGTGATGTTCCCTCTATCTGGATTGTTCTTTCTCTTCTATCATTTCTTTCCTGTACAATCTTTACATCTCAACTCAGCCATATTCTCTGTGAAGCCATTTTATGGCTTGATTAATCTTTCATAACACTTTATTTTTATGTGTGTCATGGAATAGGACTCATTCTGTCTTTTATATAATTATTTGTGTTACAGTCTTCCCAAAGTCTGTCTAAACTCTCTAAGGGTGGAGCCCAAGAGTATTATTTGTCTGTGAATTCCACAAAGTTCCTTGTCCATGCAGACATTAAATAACTATTTTTTGGATCAAATACTCCTGAAGAATGAAAAAGTAGATTGAGGACCTGATTTGACTGACAAGTCAAAAGCGACTTGATTGGTAAGTGCTGTGTGATGTCAGTGGTCCTGGGGAGAGTCCGATGCAGCGTGCGTTAGGCAGGAGGGGTGACGAGAATGCAATAGCACCCGTGCAAATGAGCCCAAACATGTCCCAAACGGTTTAGGAAACAGCCAGAGAGTGACCCTAGGATCCACTGGAGGTAAAAGGAGACAAGGACAACCTCAGGCATATCACCTTTTCTGTACAAAGAAACTCGTTAGCTGTGTAGGGAGGACACTTATCTTAACTGAGCACGAGTGGCTGAGGAGTTTTCAGTTTCAGAATATGTGAAGGGAAGTCTTCTGCTGAAGGAGAGAACGAGATGAGGTTACAGGGGGCTTCAAGAGAAAATAGGCTAGTAGGGGAGAGGTGGTGTCTTTTAAATAATATAAGAAAAAATGCTGAGGAAACCAAGGTGTCCTACACAATTTGAGAGGAAAATAACGTGCCCCAGGGAGGGTGCTCATGATTGGGGCTTTCAATGCTGTTGATAACATGTAGACTGGAAGTCAGGTATATGTCTTCTAAGTCTCAAACCTTGTCCCCATAATGCTCTTGGATTCCTTGCACTCAAAGTGTTTAGAAAGATAGAATTCCAGGACAATTTTCTTTTATCTTATACCCACATTCATGGTGTTCTGGCTTCTGAGTAGCAGCTAGCCTTGTTACTCGTTCAAAAATATCGAGTACCTATCATGTGTTAGACCTGTGTTAGGTGAGCAAAATCAGACATGGCTCTACTTGGATGGGGTGTAAAGTCTAATAGGAGAAGCACACATTAGTTTCCTATTCAAGGACTAAATGTATTATTACGAAGTGTGGTAAGTGTCAAGGGACACAGTATCACGAGAATGTTCTCATCTTACCTGATAATGGTAATGTTGGCTGATCATTCAGTGACTTCGTTGGCTAGTTGTGTTCTTGGGCAATTACTTCACCACTTGTTGCTTCAGTTTCCTTTTTGGTAAAATAGGGGAAATAATATCATCTACCTTCATAAGGTATTAAAATGGCATCTGGCATATGATAAATATTCAGTACGTTTCAGCTATTGTCTTAGTTCATTGGAAGTACTATGAATAAATAACATACACTGGGTAGCTTGTAGACAACAGATATATTTATTTCTCATCATTCTGGAGGCTGAGAAGTCCAAGCTCAAGGTGCTGGCGGATTTGGTGTCTGGTGAGGGCTCACTTTTTTGGTTCATAGAAAACACCTTGTTGCTGCGTCCCCACATGATGGAAGAAGCAAGGAATCTCCCTCAGGCCTCTTTCATAAGGGCACTAATCCCATTCACGAGGGCTCCACTCTCATAACCTAATCAGCTCCCAAAGGCCCTCCTAGCTAACGCTATCACCTTTTAGCTATTATATTGTTATTATTATTTTAGTGAATCAGAGCTCTGGTCCTAGCAGTTATTTCCTCTTAGTAACCAAGGAGATCCATTCTGTCACGCTTCTCGTGAGCAAAAAAATCTGGAACGAATAGCACGAAGATATGAAACTTGATACGTTAATTATATTTGGATCATTTCTCAACATAGCGAAAGCAAGAGAATTATCTGTTTCGTTATCCATTTTCATTCTTTCATTCATCCCTTCACCCAGCCATATATCCAATATTCTCTGAGAGAGTAACGCTAGGTGCCGTGGGAATGAAACAATCAATTAGCATCAGTTCCTTATCTGTCACCCAGTCTAGTAAGGCCGACAGACAGGTACCCAACGGTTGCTAAGTAGTGAGAAAAGTTGTTCAGTTGAGAACTGTACCAAGTACAGCTGGGGCACCATGGACCACCTCTGCTCCAACTGGGGAGATAAGGGAAGGCAAATGACAGGCCCTCTTGTCCTTTCTCTTCTCTTACACATGTCATCATGTCATTACAAGAAACAAACCTCCTCATCATCATTCTCATCCACAGGATATACACTGGAGAGAACTATGAAGATTTCTAAGGGTGCTCTATTAATTGTAGTGCAATTTTATTCAGGATATAAACAAACAATGATCAGGCTCTCAACTTATGATTCATGGTAGCAATCATATGTAGTAATTTTTGGCAAGTTTACATTATACCATTCATTCATTTTATCAGCATGCCTCTCTTCTGTTCCAGGTCTTATCAAAAAAGCTAATAATACTCTCATGCCCTAGGTTGGTAGTTTTATACATTATTTCCTTTAAGCTACCCCCTCTTGCTCCTTATTTTATTCTTATTTTCCCCTCTTACCTTTTGCTGGCAGTTTCACTGCTAATCCTCTTATCCTTATGTCCTTTCCAACAAAGAACAGAAGAATGTCCATTTTTAAAACACTCCAGAATCATAAATCATAGGAATTGGGGGGAAAAAAGAACAAGAAGCATTATGCTATAATAAGGTACGTAGGTGAAAATTTCTAACTCACATTATACGAGGGAAGAGGAAGAAAGAAAAGATACGAACAGAGAAGCTTTTGATAGCAGAGCAAGAATGATTTAAGCAGTTTCTGATGCATATTTCCCTTTACATCCGTTTTGTAAAATTTCTGTGTGCAGAAGGTGAATTGACAATGGAAAGCTAATATTTGCCAGTTGATAAAGAAGAACTAGGTTTCACCAATGCAGATTTATTTCACAGGCAAACATTTTTGTATTTAAAAGGTAGGTGAGCAGAGTAATATAGTGATTGGTTTCATTACCTGATGGGAAAGGATAGAAATAATTGTTATTCAAAAAATAGAGAAGGACAAGGTAACATGGAAAACAAGGTCATAAGTCTTAAAGGGAAAATGTAAAGTTAAAAGCAATAAATTATGAAGAATAGTCTATAGTGTATTAAACCTGAAGAGATGGAAAGGATGACTATGTTAATATCTTTCATTTCAAGAGGCTGAGTGAAGTGAAAACTAGGCAAAACAATGATGCCGTGTGCCTTGCTGTGCAATGAGAAGCTGCTAAAGTTGCTATAAATGTCTGCGGCAGAAGTAAAACGTCTTTCCAAAAAATGTTTGCAGAAGAGGAGGCATAGCAGTGTCTTTTTGCTGAAAGAGTCATGGAAAAAGACTTTTGGAAAAGAAGGCAATTCTGACGGGAAAATGTATGAGTCATCTATAGTTACAAAAACCAACCAAATCCAAAAGCAGGGAATGGAGGTAAATGGAAAGGAGGAAGAGCACAGACATGTACTTGGGGAAGCAGAAAATCTTTAGGATTTAAGCAAGTAAATGCCAGGAGGATAAAAGAATATGAAACAAAAGGGAGTAGCAAAGTCAGAGATTGTGGAGAAAATACTTATAGCACAGTGTTCTTGAGTCCCAGTCCAGCCCATAATCATTCCTTCCCGTGGTACTAGTCGTGTACCAGCAGGTAGACGCTGGCTCAGAGTCAACATTGCTGCTACAGGAGTCTCAGTTGCCATTTTTCCAGCATTTGGGGGAGACGTAAATATGGAAAGTATAAGAAGAACTTATGAAATGAAATAATCAGAAAACTCTTGGAGATTAAAAGAAAAAGGACTCTGGAAGGACACACAATGAAGAACTAATTGTAACCGCTAGGAAGTGGAAGTGGGAGACTTGGGCAAAAGGGGATTTTCAGTGATTACTTTCATCAGTTTGTTTGAATTTTTATAGGAATATGTCACAATTTGTAAACTTAAAAAAATAATAAATATTTTTCATAGCTGAAAATGGACTAAACTATCATTTGCATAATGTTTAGATACTAGCTTTGTCAAGGCTACAGGACCAACTAATTGGTTAGGTAATGAATGAATGTTATCTCCTTCCCCTACATTCTTTTGTAAAAGGATTGAAGACAATTAAGCATGAAAATAAATCAGATGAACTATCAATTTTTTTTCAAATTATTACTCTTTTTGTGAAGACAGAGGGTAGAGAATTTGAAAAGTTTTGCATTCCCCACCTCTCTTGCCTCCTTCCCAGTTGTAACTGCATGTTCTCTGTTAAAAATTCCATGCAACACTTGTTGAAATGCAGCTAATCAGGCTCTATTTAAGGATATTCTTATTCTGTAGCATGGGGTTGGGCCTGCAGATCCACATTTTACATGAACGTCCCTTAGGACAGGGATTGGTGAACTTTTTCCATAAAGGGACAAATAGTAAATATCTTAGGCTTCGTGTGTCAGAAGGTCTCTATTGTAACTCCTCAACTCTGTAGCTGGACCACAAACCAGCAAGAAAAACAACATGTAAAATGGGCATAACCTTGTTCCAATAAAACTTTTTTTTTTTTTTAACAAAAATAAGTGGCAGAGTGGATTTGGCCCATGGGAAGTAGTTTTCCCACCCTTGCTGTAGAAGATTCTTTACAAATAACCTTGAAGACATTTTGAGGAGGTACAATTTCATAAACAATATTTTAGTTGAGTGCAACTCACACAATTGTTTTAAAAGTTTCAGAGCAGGGAGATGTAAGAGGTGTCTTCTTTCCTTTCACAGGTATGGTATTACATCATGATCTGGAAAACTTAATTGCATGTATAATAATGTAATTAAGGAGTTTAGTATACTAGCTGTCAGCACTGAGCTATTACCACCATGGCCTGCTGTTTTGATGAAATGTCAACGGTGGAGTATTGCATGATGAAATGCCCCTGACAATGCTGATCATAAAATGTCAATGATAAGATGCTGTATAGAGAAATGTCCCTACAACGAAATTTTGCATAACAAGATGTCCTCACGATGAAACGGTCAACAAAATGTCACCAGAACAAATGAATACACCCCCCCCGAAATGGTGTGCAGCCTTATTACTTTCAATCTAATTTATTTTGATAGAAAGTCTTTTTACTTTTTAAATCAGACACTGCTAGCACATTTAAATGCCAAAAAGTTTTTTTTTTCTTCTTTTTCTTTCTGGGACACTGCAGGTGGCCGCTTTCATCTCTCTGCTTCACACTCTGCAGAATGTTGTAGCGCAGGTGATCCTGGCATCTCTGAGTCAAGAAACCTAGTTCAATTTCAATTACCTGCTTTGCGATTCCCACCTCTCCCACCTCCTTCCCAGTTGGAAGAGTAAGTTCTCTGTGAAAGCTTCTGCAAATGATGACAAGAAGGAGAGTTCTCAGGGAAAGCAGCTGAGCTTCAATGCAAGTAAAACTGTTCCCAATGTAAAACACGTTTGAAAATCTAAATGCGTGCCCCCAAAACCACATCAATAGAACCTTTAATGATCTTCAGAACCAGCCTTTTCTCTTCCAGTCAGTAGGAAGATTGTTTCAAATCTGTTTGTGCCTGAAGCACTTTTGATTGTGACAGTATCCTCATTCATGGGCTAAACATGGCGTCCCACTGGAAGTGCCATCCAGGTTCACAGCAATACAGTATGATATGAAAGTATAAACAGAAGTCGGAACTGCTTTTCTCCTCTGAGATAACAAGTGCAACTAGATTTTCAGACCACCTATCATGCCATAAAAACTAAAAGGGAAAGAAAAATGAGACCTTTTCTACGTCAGCTGCCTGGTTCATGGGAATGAAACTTACCAGGTCAATATGGAGCCCTTTAAATGACTTCTATATGGACGGTATATCGATCCTTGCTTCTGGCTAGTCATTAACATTTTTCATAAGATAAATGCAGAGATATTAACATCAAGCTGAACTTCTTTCTGCTTTTTGTGGGTTGGTTAATCATAATTGATTAAAAAATGGATTGCTTCTTAACCTGGCTTAGTTTTCCTCTTTTGCTTTGAGTCTCTGCCCCAAAATAAAGACTCAGCCATAGCTAATGATCGGCTTCCCAACATATGTATTAAGATTTAAGACTCTTGAAACTGTTTCTTATAGTAATGAGCTGACTGGATAAAATAACACTAGTTTTCTTATAGATAGATATACTCCACCCTCATTATAGAACTATTTTCAAAAGCCAAGGATATTGAGAGTTATAACAGTAATGTCAGCCCTCATGATTAAATCATGAGGCACATGAGTTTTTCGTTTAAATTTGATGTTCTCATGATCTCAATATTTTTCATGCAAATCTTGTTATTTCTGCATCCTTTCACACTCCAGCTTAAATTGCTTGTCAATCGCCGTGCTTTTCTTGAGTGCAGCACTTCCGAGCTTCTCCAATAAGATTTTATACGTCTATTTATATCTACTTCTTTAGTATATTTTCCCTTAAAGAAGACATTGGTACAGCATTCCAAATCACATTTAATGAAGTCTTTTGCATTGGGAACTGACTTTGGAGGCCAAAAGAGATGAGGCAAGAGGACTGGTTTGGCCAGGAGATAGGTGCGGGGAGGAACTGTAAGTTAAGAGAGGAAGAGCCCCTTTTTATATTTTAATATTTATAGCACTTTTTAACATTTTAACTAGAGTGCTTACACTAGGGTTGATTAGAGCAAGGGCAAAGCTGTAGCTTGGCAAAGAGAAACACCATAAATAAGATGATCATTATAAAGTTAGTTACCAAAAAACATTAGAAAGTGCCCTCATGAAATAACCCTTGAAATCTCAAATGGTTCAAGTGATCCCAGTTTTTCAGATCCTACAGCCCTCAATTTTTAATTTTTTTAGCTAAATGTTTTTGCTCTTTTTTTAATGAGTACTATTTCTGATTATTATAATATTTCCTAGTACCACCATCTGCTTTGACCTTAGAAATCTAAGGGAGAAAACCAGAGACAAATATGCTTCAGTCTTATCAGTGCTCCTCTTTCCAAATTTTACAAGACTTTTACTATGGAGATCTATTATTGCACAGGCAAGTTTAGTTCCATCACCCCCTTGCCTCCAGCACCGCATCTTGTTTACTCATACAGAGGAACGTATCACCATGTATCTTGTAAAATCAGCTGCTGTGCTTGCAGAGGGCTGGAATGTCATTGGTATAACAAGACATGCAATAATGTGCACTCATGTAGTTGAAGACACTTCTAATTGATTATACATTTATTTGCCACACCACTATTCTCCTTGGAATATTGCTTAAGAAAAAAGCGTTTGAATAATCACATGCTGTTTTAGGGTTTCCTGATGTTTGCTAATGAATACACTACAAAGCTTTATTTTTCAAATGTGTTCTTAAATGTGTAACCTACTTATTGCTTTTTCCATGCATTTTTATATTCCAGAGGATCCTCTAGTGACAGAACATTTTCAATCATTACTTCTCTTTGGTGGAATCAATTACCTCCTGATAGATTCTCTTTCCAAGTTTAAAATTGCATTTAAAAACTCATATCTTTTCTGCATTCTAATTGGGTGTACTTTGAACTCTAGATTCTTTTACTGAATATTTGTTTATGAATCTTTCTATAATTTAAAGGGGCCACTAACACATTTCTCAGCTGAGTGTAATATTTAATGTATAATATGTGATTTCTTTGGGAAATTACATTTATTAAACAAAGATTTTATTTACTCTCAAAAGAAAGACCAAAAGCATAATCCTGGCAAAGTAAAAGTTGAGAAGTAATCATGTACTTTAAACATATTTTATTCTGCCTGCATGATTTGCTTAAAGTCAATTTGAGGATATAAAAAATAGAGTTGCCTATGATTGTCTCCTTCTCTCATGCAGAATCATATATAGAAGGTCATTTATATTTCTTATGTACAAAGTAGCCCATAAGCTTCGCAATGGTCATTATTCAGCAAATTTATCAATCTGCAGTATAGCCAAGAGGTGAGAAAGTAAGTTAGACATATCTGTAATAATTATAATACTATGTGCTAACATTGATTACTGTTATGTACAAACTATTTTATATTGTTATATAATTTTTTCCTAATAATCCTATGAAATGGGAAATTTTAGCCCCATTTTCCAGATAAAAATATAGGAAAAATAGAGCAAAAGTTACCTGTTTGAATTTACATCATTAATTAGCAGCAGAACTGGGGTTTGAACGTAGATAATAGCTCACTCCAAAACTACTCATATTTTTTGAAACGCACACTATCTCTCAAAGTAGACGGTGAAAAGCTTCTTGATTTAAAGCATGTGCAGTTTTACCTACAGACGAAATTTGGAGGCTACACTGAGAACCTCTTCTTTCATTTAAAAATAAATCTTACTCCTTGCTTAACTGATATTTTGGTCCCAATTATGAGATAATGAATAGAAAATGAATAGAGAGAAAACATTAATGCTAAATAGAGATTTAGGAACCTCTCTTATCTCAAGATCATATGGAAGACACACAGTGGCATGCAGTGGACATAATGCAAGTTTTTATTCCCACTTCAGCACTCTGAGGAATTTGACATTATTACCAACCATGGCAAAATACAACTGCAGAAGCCAAACAGTAAAACATCTAAACCCACCTCCATCTGACTTTAGGTAGGTACGAGACCAATCTTTTAAGCTAGCCCTTACTCTAGTTTTATTTGCCTGGCTAGTGTCTTTAAAAATCTAAATTTGAATGCTCTTAGAATTTCAAATGTTTGCTTCCATCATGGGCTCCATCACACACTGCTGTCTTAACTCAAACCTACTTGACTGATTCATATCAGCTTCTTGGCCCATGAAGGTATTTGAGTTTGCAACTCTTGCTCTGACCTGTCATGTAAAGAAAGGCTCTTTTTTCCTCCTTACTCTGGCCCTAACCATGGTTCTTCAAAATATCCAATAAGGTTGGGATTAGGGTGAGATGATTTTATCTTGGACACAAAATTTAAAACAGTGCCAAAAAACTCAGTAATCAAGATAAATACTACTTTAATGCAATATTTTTTAAAAAGCAAAATTAATGCCAAAAATTCATGATAAATAAAATAAAAGCATTATCTAGTCCTGGCTCTGGTATCCAAACTGCCCTTCAGAGACTGTATTTTCATACTAATACCCTTGAATCCAAGGCCCTCCTTCTTACTTGATTAGTTTCTACTTCTTCTGCCTCACCTCCTACTCTAAAAATGTAGGGAGTAGCAACCAATTCTGATTAGAAGAGAGGAACTCAAACAGCAAACCCATGCAGCTTTATTCAGAATAGGAGCCTATATGCAGCAGGCTCAAAGAAGTCCTCTGTATAGTTAAGACTTTTAAAACAGCAATAGCTAACATTTATTGAGCACTTACATTTAGGCTCTGTGCTAGGCACTTTATTTTATTAATTTATAACAACTATCTTAGTGATGGATATTGCTGTTACCCCCAGTTTCCACATAAGTTTAAGTCACTTGCCTAAGCTGATACATGGTAGAGTAAGGAATTAAATTAGGATGTTATAACCACAGACCACACATTTTTAAAGCAATAACTAATACTGACTCTGAGTCATAAATAGAGGCTAATTGATTTTAGCTTAAGAAGCAGGAAAATGCTATGCTAAAAGAGCTTGTGTAAAACTGGTTGTTGTCATGGAATAACATTTGGAGATTTTTAGCCAGTGCTTTTATTTCTTTTATATTATGAATATTTTAATAGTTGCATTGCAATTCTCCACTGGAACTATGGAATTCATTGCCTAATGGGGAGGACACATATAGTCTAGGACAAAACAAAGTCATTTTTTGTATTAAATTTGAAGATTGATTTGTAAAATTCTTCAGCAGAGACTATAAACTTGAAAGTCCCCTGACTTTTAAGTGTTATGGTCAGATATTTGATAAACAAGCAGTTACTTTTATTTCCAAAAGTTTGGCTTAACATATCGAGTCGTATTTTGGAGGACTCAGATCTGGTGTAGCATAAACCAGAGTGAGGAGAAGTACAGGATGATGTAAGCGCTCCCAAGTAGGTAAGAGTTTGACCAGCAAGATGAGAAGGAAATTGGAGAAGAGAGGCTTGGAGTTAGGTGGGTGTAACTGGCTTTCTGTGTGTAAGAAAACAGGAGGCATTGCTGAGAAGCATCCAACATGGTGCCTGAGAAGTAGAGTAGTACTGACTGTGGGCCCGAGAGAAGTTTCCTGTGGTATTGGTGTTATACATCTCATCATTATGCAGGGAAAACAGCTAAGACTATTGAAGTGATGCATTTGGAATGAAAAGGATGGAGAGGGTACCCAAAAAGTGGAGGCCATGACAGGACCTCAGGCATCCTCAGTGAATGACTAGGGAGCAAGCACACTCAGCGGAGGCCATAGAAGATGTAGGTGACCACATGTTGTGGCACTCACTCCTTTCTTCCCCCCGCCTAGCTCTCACTTCGTGTTGTGATGCTATGTCCAACTTCCCCGGAGGCAGAGCCATCTAGGGAGAAGGGAAGGCCAAGAGGGAGGGAGGAGGTACTAAATTGACTGCACAGTGATCTAAAAGAGATCGAGAGATTTAGATTGGAAGTGATTGTGTCTAATCTTGAATTTGAAAGATTGAAATTTCCTTTATCTTCAGAAATGGGAAACAGTGAAATAGATTATGATTACTCACAGAGGAATAATGGAAGGTCCAACTTTGCATATCTGAATTTTGTAATTGTAAACTTTATAACAGCTATAGGAAACACTTAACAATGTTAGAGTACCATAACATTTAACAACGTCGTCTAGAATGTTTCAGTTATCTAGAAAATTAATTTATGTGGAACACTGTTCTCTCACTATGATAGAAGTCTAGAGCAGCACTCTGTGTACACAATATGAATTAAATTTAGTTACCCATCCAAAAATAGAATCAGAAATATAAATTTTAACATTCTAAAGATTTTAATGTAACTACCATGGGTATTTTATGACTGCTACATGTTGGGATCTAGAGATAACAGATTTTACCAAAATCCAATAAAAAAAGGGCAGGATATTTTTATGATCAGACATTATTACTGACCTACCATTTTCCCCAGTATTTTTCAGGGTATCAAACTAAATTTGATGATTTTTGCTTCTAAATCCATGTTCATTATCTATACTAAAAAAAAAAACTCCTATGGTGCATTTTACTGGGGTTTAATATATTTCTCATTCTAAAATCAACCCGTATTTAAAACTATAAGCACATTGAAAATCAGCAGAGGGAACATGAAGAAACTGGAATAAAGACAGGGTCTGTTAGAGAAAAGAAAAGCCATTCTTCCTGGTGGTCTTTTCAAATCCTAAGCAATTATGAATGTAGCAACACCAGACCCTGAATTTCCTTTAGCTACATGCTCAAGGTGAATGAGTTTCATGTGTATAAGGGCACATGCATCTAGGATCATGATATCTTCTAGAGAAACATCAAACATTCTGATGAATCAAGGGAGAAATTTGAAAATTTTAAGAACCAACAAAAATAAAAGTTCAAAGAAAATACTATGCCTTAGCAAAGAGATTTCAGACATTGAGATTGTATTTATGTCTATTGGGATAATTTTTTTCCCCAGTATGTTGAAGGAAAGCTAAGCCTAAGGTGGTATGATATGAAAACTACAGACATTAGAATTCAGCAAAAACTTTCCCCTTTCTGAAATCAAGGCAAGCTACTTTAGCAAACTGTAGCTACCAGAAAGTAATGATCCTCCTAAACCACATATTTCTTTTAATAATTATTCCATAATTTTAAATGTTAAATTATATAATTTGTTACTTTGAATGTACCAACATATCATTTTTACTCAGAGTAGCAAAAGAAAAAATCCATCCTCTACTATTTGGAAACGTCACTTGCTATCCAACAGAATGATTATTGTTATTTTGGTTTCTAGATTAAAAGCAAATGGCATGTAGAAAGCAAGAAGGGATTGCTGGGAAGAAGGCCAGAGGAAATTGGAGTTAGAAATGTAAAATGTGTGCAAGAGTTTGTCTAAGGAGAAGCAAAACCACTATGTTTGGGAAAGGTTGAAATTGCTTTATTTTGCAAGAGGTACATTAACAATTGCAAAAGCTTCAGGAATTCCAGGTAATCAAGAGTCTTAGAAGCTCACTGAGCCAGCATGCTTCTTCCCATGAGTGCTGCCTCTATAAAGCAGATTTTTCATTTTCACATTAATAGCATGGTTGAGAAGCTCTTGATAGAGTAGCTTCTGGGGGAATGGAATTTGTCTGAAGAAGAAATAAGCCTAGAAAAGCTAGAGTAGCCATAACTAAAGGCTGAAATTTACTTCCCTACCGGGTCTCCTTTTTTTGAGTTGGAGAAGCTCTGTTTTTGAAATCTTGGTGTGTTTTTTGCTAATCTAAGATTGCTTGACATTATTGGGGATCAAAAGGAAAAGAATTTAAAAATATATCTTGTTAGCAGGTTTTATTTCTTTTAATTAAATAAGATGTTTAAAGAGGAAAAAGATGCCTGATGTCTCTCCGAATTTCCCTGAGCAGCTGTATTCGTGATAAATCTGTAGCCCCTTTACACTCTGTCTTCTATTGCTCTGCTAGTTACTGATAGTAGCCCAGGGTAAAGTGATTGCCGTTCTCTCTCCCTCCATTTCCACCTCTTAACTCTGCTCCTTGATCACTGCTCTCCTTCCTTCGCACCTGTTCTCCCTGATGTCCTCATTTCTTCATAGCACCATTTCAAGTATAGATTTCCCTAGTGGAGAAATATAGCACGGTCTGAAACCAAAACAAAACAGAATTGTATATTGATGCAGTTGGCCCAGACCATGTAGTGAGATTTTTAAAAAGAAAACCCCCAAACCTGACAAGAAAATAAAAAAGACAAGGAAAAAACAAGCAAATGAGAAATAATGCAAAGAACACCTAAAATCAAGGTGCAACTTGATTTTTCTCAGATTTGCAACTCATTGCAGCTCTGACCACTTTACTTCATAAACATGCAAAGGAAGATTTGTATTTAGAGGAGTGTTAGTTTTACAGGGCTAAGAATATTTCCTTGGAGGATTGGAAGATTATTAAATTTGGTCACGTTCCTTTTTTTTAACCTGATATAACAGCACTATGTTGAGCTGTATCAACATATCTAAATATCTAAAGATTTTTTAAAGCCTTCATATATTATGTTAAATTTTATAAAGTTTGCATAAATAATATAATATATGCTATTTTGTAGTTTATATCTTTTAAAAAAATTTAAATCAAACAATACACTCCCAGTTAATAAACAAATAATATTGAAATCTTATTTCAAAAAAAGTTATTAAATCTTAAAATTTAAATCCTTTATCCCTGTCCTGCTCCTTCTTACTCTCTACCTTGCTCCCTGTTACTATCATTTTAAATTCTTTTTAACATTTTTGTCTTTGTATTGTGTTCATGATGATTTCATATACATACGCATTGCGAAGTGATTAGCACAATCAAATTAGTTCATACATGCACCACCTCACATAGTTACCATTTTTTTGGTGTGTGGTAAGAGCACGTAAGATCTCTCTTAGCAAATTTCAAACATATGATACAGTATTATTAACTATAGTCACCATGCTGTACATTAGATCCCCAGAACTTATTCATCTTATAACTAAATGCTATTATATAAGTTTCACTGACATCTTCCCATTTACCCCACCCTCAGTCCCTGGAAACCACCATTCTACTCTCTGTTTCAATGAGTTCAACTTTTTAAGATTCCACATACAAGTGAAAATCCTATATTTGTCTTTCCCTGTCTGGCTTATTTTACTTCATATAATGCACTCCAGGTTCATTCATGGTGTTGCAAATGACAGGATTTCCTTCTTTTTATGGTTGACTATTTCATATATTATTTATATATATAAATATATAAATGGCATTGTGTGTGTGTGTGTGTATATATATATACATGACATATTCTTTATTTATCTGAGGATGGACACTTAGGTTGTTTCTACGTCTCGGAATGCCGCCGTGAATATGGGAGAGCAGGTATCTCTTTGCGATACTGATTTTGATTTACTTTTATTTTTTTGATAGATGCCCAGAAATGGGATTGCTGATCATATAGTAGTTCTATTTTTAAATATTTGAGGAAACTCCATACTATTTTCCATAATGGCTATGTTGATTTATATTTCCACCAACAGTGCATAGGGTTTCTTTTTCTCCATATCCTTGTCAACCCTTGTTCTCTTTTCTCTTTTTGTTAATAGCCATCCTAACAGGTGTGAGGTGATAATGTATTGTAGTTTTAATTTGCATTTGCCTGATGATTAATGATGTTGAACACCTTTTCATGTGGTTGGTCATTTGTGTGTCTTCTTTGGAGAAATGTCTGTTCAGGTCCTTAACCCATTTTTTAATTGAGTTATTTGGTTTTTTGCTTTTGAGTTTGAGTTCTTTGCATATTTTGGATATTAATTCCTTATCTAATACATTTGCAATTATATCCTCCCATCCTGTAGGTTGCCTGTTCACTCTGTTGATCTGCTCTCTGTCTCTGCTGAGCAGAAGCTTTTTAGTTTGTTCTATTAATGTCATGTTTCACATTTAATGATTTGTGTATGATGAAGTATCCTTGCATCCCTGGTGTAAATCTCACTTGACCATAGTGAATGATACTTTAATATGCTGTTGAATTCAGTTTGGTAGTATGTTGTTGTGAATTTTTTCCTCTATGTTTATTAGGGATATTGGCCTGTAATTTTCTTTTCTTATAGTGTTCCTGCCTGGCTTTGGTATCAGGGTAATGCTGGCTTTTTAAGTTAAGTTTTGAAGTATTCTTTCCTCTTTAATATTTTTGGAAGAGTTTGATTAGTACTGGCATTAATTCTTCTTTAAATGTTGGGCTGTTCTTCGTTGAGAGGTTTTTGATTTCCCTTTTGATTTCTTCTTTGATGCAGTGGTTGTTCAAGAGCATGTTATTTAATTTCCACATATTTGTGGATTTTCCAATTTTCCTCCTGTATTGATTTCTAGTTTTATACCATTGTGTTCAGAAAAGGTAATTTGATATGATTTAATCTTCTTGAGTTTGTAGAGGCTTGATTTTTGGCTTAACATGTGGTTGATCTATCATGGAGAATGTTGCTTGTGTGCTTGAGAAGAATGTGGATTCTGCTGCTAGTGGATGGGATGTTCTGTATATGTCAGTTAGGTCCATTTAGTCTCTGGTATTATTCAAGTCTACTGTTTCCTTATTGACTTTCTGTCTGGATGATCTATTCATTGTTGTGAGTGAGATCTTAAGTTTCCCTACTATGATTGCATTGCTGTATATGTCTCCTTTCATTTTGTAAACATCTACTTTGTATATTTAGGTACTCCAATGATGGATGCATAAATACTTATAATTGTCATATCTTCTTGATAAATTGGCTCCTTTATTATTATATAATGACCTTCTTTGTCTCTTGTGACCATATTTGACTTAAAGCCTATATTTTCTGGTATAAGTATAGCCACCCCTGCTCTCATTTGGTTACCATTTGTGCGGGATACCTTTTTCTATCCCTTCACTTTTAGCCTGTGTTGTCCTTAAAGCTAAAATGAGTCTCTTGCAGGCAGCCTATAGTTGGCTATTGTTTTTTTTTTTTTTAAATCCATTCAGTCGCTGTATGTATTTTGATTGGAGAATTTAATCCATTTGTGTTTAAAGTAATTTTGATGGGTAAGGACTTAGTATTGCCATTTTCTTAATTGTTTTCTGACTGTTTTGTAGTTCTTTAGTTCCTTTCTTTCTCTCTTGCTGTTTCCTTTGTGATTTGACGGCTTTTTGTGGTGATATGTTTTTTGTCCTTTCTCTTATTCTTTTTTGTGTCTAGTTTAGGTTTTTCCTTTACCTTTAAGTTACCATGAGGCTTACATAAAATATCTTTTATTTATAATATCCTGTTTTAAGCTGATAACAACTTCAATACAAAAACTCTATTTTTACTCCCCCCCTTACATTTTAAATTACTAATGTTAAAATTTACATCTTTTTTTGTATTGTGTATTCATTATCAAATTATTGTGGAGTTGATTTTAATACATTTGTCTTTTAACTTTTATAGTAGAGTTAAAAATTTTTACGTGCCACCATTACAATATTAGAGAATTTTGAATTTGAGTAGGTATTTAACTTTACCAGTGAGTTCTATTCATTTATGTATTATTACATTGTTAATGAACATCTTTCACTTCAAATTGAAGAACTCCCTTTAGAATCTGGGGCAGGTATGGTGGCTCATACTTGTAATCCCAGCACTTGGGGAGGCCAAGGTGGGAGGATTGCTTGAGGCCAGGAGTTAGAGAACAGACTAGGCAACATAGTGCAAGACCCTGTATTTAAAACAAATAGATGGGCATGGTGGCATGCACCTGTAGTCCCAGGTACTTGGGAGGCTGAGGCAGGAGGATCACTTGAGCCCAGAAGTTAGAAGTTACAGCGAGCTATGATTGGCCCACTGCACTCCAACCTGGGTAACAAGGTGAGACTCTCTTAAAAAAATTTCTTGTAAGGTAGGTCTAGTGGTGATAAGATCCCTCAGTTTTCATTTGTTTGTTTGTTTGGGAAAATCTTTATCTTTCCTTCCTTTCTGAAGGGTGACTTTGCTCAATATAATCTTGATTAGCAGGGTTTTTTTCTCCCCCTATTTTAAATATATCATCCTACTCCCTTCTGGCCTGTAAGGTTTTTGCTGAGAAATTTGCTTAGAGTTTTATGGAAGCACATCAGTATGTGATTAAATTAGAATTTAATCATAACATGTCTTGGTGTAAACCTTTTCAGGTTAAACCAATTACAGGCCTTTGGGTCCCATGAATCTGGATATCCATTTTTCTCTTCCTTTTTGGAAAGTCTTCAGTCATAATATCTTTAAATAGAATTTTTGCCCATTTTTCTCTCTCTTTTTCTGCTAGAACTCACATAATGAGGCTTCCAGTTAGGTTCTGTGGATTGGTAGAGGTACTGGCTGGGCTCTCTGGAAAGACAAAGCCACTGACAGGGATGTAGTTCTAACACCAAGATCAATGTGCTGGTCACTGTGAGCCCCACCCCTTCCTTATTCTGAGCCAATTCTAGGTGATCTAGCCCTGCCAATTCCTTCAGTGTTCCCCATGAAGCAAGATAGAAGTTTGTCTCCTGGGAAGCACCCCAGAATCCTGGTGAAGCTGGACGTCCAACTTGAGCTTTCTTTTCCCCACTGGAGAAACCATAGGCCCAGGAGATCCCTCTTGTTGTGGCACTGTGACAGCCTGTGGGAGGGACAATGCAGTCAAAGTGAAATTTCATCTGTTACTCTTCTAATGCAGCTTTTCTCTGTTTTTATTTTCCAAGGGGTTCTTCAGCTTCACCTCTGGGTTCTGGGATTTTCACAAGGATATTTTTGTGTGTAGATAGTTCTTAACTGGTAATTCTATGAGTGAAACTAGCACTAGAGATGTCCTATGCTACCACCTTGTTGATGTTGCTGTTGATTTATATAGTTTAGACCTTATCTGTCTACTCCCTATTATGGAAGATGAGAATTTAGCTGCCTTATAGCTCTTTCTGTGTTCCCTCCATCATTCCAAAATCATCATATCCCAATTTGAAGTTTAAGGTATATTCAGTTTTTATATCATCCTAAATACATAGTATTCATTGCAGAGCCAAGTAGCATACTATATTTCCTTTCTTGAGTATTTTTTTTCTTTTTTCTAGAGCCAAACATTCCCTTATTGTTCTCATTTGTATAATTTTCTATGTACCAGTTCTTCCCAGACCCTTCAACAGCCTCTCAATTTCTACTTGATCAAATATATCACATTATTTTTCTATTATGTATTTTTTCTCCAGCACCTTTCCTCCCCTGGAGCAGGTTCTTAATGTTTCAATGTAAACTTCTAATTTTCTAAGCCTGCTATACAGCTGTGATCCTGGAAATTTCCCTCACTTTACTCCTGTGCCAGATCTTGATTTCTTCATCCCATGTCTTCCTCTTTATGAGTGGCTTTTTGAATATTAAAATGATGCTTTTGAAAATGTAGTATATTCATGAAATGGAATCCTGTTCAGCCTTAGAAAGAAGGAAATTCTGCAGTATGTGACAGTATGGATAAACATTGAGAACATTATGCTAAGTGAAATAAAGCACCCACAGAAAAACAAATACTGCATGATTTTGCTTACATGAGACTGTAGGGAGGGGAAAATGGGTAGTTACTCATCAACAGGCATAATGTTTCAGTCAAGTAAGATGAATAAGTAGTAGATGAATAAGTAGTATGTACAACATTGGACCTATAGTCAATGATAATATATTGTACACCTTAAAATTTGTTAAGAGAGTAGATCTTATGTTAAATGGTCCTACCACAACAAAATAAAATGAATTTAACTATTAAAATGCTTTTGAATACCAATTAAATGAGAGTTTTATTTATTTATTTGTTTATTTTCAATTATTTAAAATGTCCATGACATTATTCCACTGTGTTTGCTTTGGAAATAAAACTGTCTTAAGGTTCCAGGCATACAGAATAGTAACTGACCCTTGCATTTCTTCTTATTGTCATGAACCTGGCCAAGAGCCTTCAGAAGACCCTTGATAAATATTGTAGTAAAGATGATAGCTTGTGAATGTGAAGACATTACATTTCTATCATAATGTTTATATTTTATCACTGGAAACTGTATCTATTGGTTTTATGTAAAATAAGAAGTAACATGAAGGCATTGACATTTTTCAAATAAATAGTAAGATTTTTTATGGTAGGGGACATTTACATGAAAATATATGTGTTTGTGGTGTACATATGCATATGTTTATACATATATATGTACACATAAATACCACTTAAAATGGTAGTGAGGGGGCTAACAGTAATTGAATGTCTACTACATTTGCACTAAATTCTTTTACAGATAGTACTGCATTTGGAGAGGCTTCCTGGTGTGTTTGATCAAATATGGGCCTTGAAGTTAGCCATTGTTTTGAATCCCAGCACTGAGCTGTTTGATCTTGAGAAACTTACTCAACTCTTCAAATTAAATGCTCCCCAGTTTCTTTACTTCTGAAGTGAAGACTACAATACTTATCTTGCAAGGGGCTGTTGAAGGTTACATGAGATAATATGGGCAAAATGACTAGCACATACTACTACTTCCACTAATATCAATATTATACTGAAGGAGTTCAGGACACCACCCCAAAATATGTTGCTCCGAAATTGTGATTGTTTCAAGTTAAAGACACTTAAAAAAACCAACAGCAGGTGCAAGAAAGGGCACTCTGACTTTCCTAAAAGCAGGAAATGAAACTCCCATGTCAAAAGTGTCCTACCTGAACCTGGAGGAAGAAAGACATTCTTATCACCAGAGATAAGGAGCTGAAGCCAAGAGAAATCTGTACAAGCAAACCTTGTTGAACAAACCCTTATTTTCCTAGTCACTTCTGCACGGTCAACAAACCTAGTTCAAGCCTCCTTGCCTTGTCATGTTGTCACAATTCACTACTCTTTGTCCAACTCAGTATACAAGTGTTTAATTGCTTCTTTAGGCCTTTGTTTCTTTAAGAGGGCTCCCATGTCAGGTAAAACTTACACTACATAAATTTATATGGTTTTCTTCTGTTAATCTGTCTTCTGTCAGTTTAATTTTCAGGTCCAGCCAAAAAACGCTACGAGAGGATAGGTAAAGTTTTGCCTTCCCTACAATACTACTATCAGTCTACAACTATTGTTACTACCACATTTACTACATCTATGACTATATTTTATAGGCAAAGAAACTAAGGGCTTAAATAGGTTAGCATATTCCTGGTTAGTAGAAGAACAGAGATTTGAAAATGGATCTATGTGACTGACTCAAAAACCTTTGCAGTATATCACACCCTCTATCAGGAGCAAACAAAGCCATCCACATCATTTTAGATCTCTTGATCTGAAAAATTATATAAACAGTCCATTGATCTTAGTATGGTGTCTCAGGATGGACAACCTTACACTGTGCTTTGGAAGCCAATCACTGTAAGATTTGGACTAGAAAAGTAGAAAATTTCATGTTGAAATCTTTAACAGAACATTTTTTGCTGGTTTTTCAGTGATCAAGTAAGTGTAGGACCAATTAACAATAAAAAATGACAAGTGATTTTTTTTATTGTGTCCTAAATTATTTTGTGACTCTGGGTCTTACTTAAATCACATGTTTGAGCAGGCTTTCTGTGATACCATGCTAGTGTGCAAAGGGGAGCACCATGCCTCCTCATTACTGCCAAGTGGGTTAGAAGTATGGGTTCTCTTGCGCTGCACTCGTTGGGGGAGTGACTTGTTACTACTGGGTAGGGGTAAGTGCAGCCTCCTCAGTGGCCTATGCTGACACCACTGGGACTGCAAAGGGGAGGGTCTCGTTGCTACTGATCCCCATGTAGACTGCACTGACACCATAAGGTGGATGAGCAACTCAAATCTACTTATTTACATATAAGAATTAATATAGTGTGAGCCTGCCTTATATTTAAGTTGCAGAAAAAGAAAATTGTTAAAGGATTCCTTGTATAAAGTATGCTAAAATTCTACTACTGGAATTATTATATTTTAAAAATATGCTTAAAATTTTACTACTGACTTTATTTTGAAGGAATTGGCATCTTTCAGAATAAAGTAATGCAGAAAGTTCCCTTTTCCTTTGCAAAAGAGGAAGAATAAATTGAAAATGGATAGAATTAAGCCTCTGTTTGAAGAAGATCCAAGATCTGCAAAGAGGCCATAATGAGAGGGGAAGCTGATACGGACTTAAGTGGAAGTGGGCCAAAACAAACTTGGCTGTCTGGCAAGTTTATCCAGGACTTGCAGTAAGTAGGATCATTGTATCATAATGCCGTGGGTGACTGTCAGTATATAACTGATTCTGACCGAGTTGGTTATATTCATTCTTTATTATTAGCAGCACTTATGGAATTTAGCAATAATCCTGTGATTTAGTAAGCAGAGGAGCATCTAGCTTTTAAGTAAAATTGTTTTCTCAGTGTATGGCAGAGTACAGACTATGCATGGTAAAGGACAT
The DNA here is from genome assembly GCA_023783475.1 of Daubentonia madagascariensis. NCBI lineage: Eukaryota > Metazoa > Chordata > Mammalia > Primates > Daubentoniidae > Daubentonia > Daubentonia madagascariensis. Next base: position 11,207,274 of record JAKFHU010001684.1, on the reverse strand, counting down.
TCTCTAACTCAGTTGAGCAATATCTTTACTACTATTATTATTAATATATTTCTTAAGAAAATCATAATTCTAGATTGTCTTTTGGCATTGTAGTTCATCATCATCTCCCTTAAGGATTCGGTAATGTTTAAAATCTCTTGGCCCTTAGGGGCAGATGGAATCATATCTCACTTGCTCCCCTAAAAGGCACAAAATCAAATTACACCAAAAGGCTCCTTAGAGTACAGCTCTTTGCCAATTACTTGAATTATTTTCGGCCACTTTGGCACATTTCCTCCCCAGATGAAATGAAAATCTTTTACTTTGTACCAGTGAAGGATTTCATATTTCTTAGTGCTTCCACATATACAGTATAATGAGAATAAAAGCTTCTCTGCCTCACAGATCTTTCCTACAGTGCCATAATGCAGGGAAAATAACATCCATTTCTAACACATGAAGCCCACATATTTTCCAAAGAAGAAGAGAAAGACATTAACATTACACAAGAAAACTATTTGCTCTTTGCTTTAAATTTCCAAATTTGAGCACACCAGAGATTTCAGACTTCAAAACTACATACATCTGTGCTGAGACATAGAACCTCTAAGGTGCTTCATTATTAGCACTTAAAGCTGGTTTCATGAAACACCTGGTCTGAGTAAGCAGTGTGATCAGAGAGTGTCAGCAGGGCAGACAGATTTTAAATGGAAGATTGTTACTTACCCAAAAGCCATTTTGAAGCTAAAAAACAGCAATATCAGCAAACCAGTAACAATAACTTAAACATCCCCAAGTACTTTATTAACATTTGCAGCCCTCTAAAAGATCAGATGACTTCTTTTTAAAAGTTTTGGTGTCTCAAGAGAACAAATTGTATCTCTGCATCTATCATTTTATGAAAATATTATTTTTCACCCATGGCCTTACTTATCTTTTATTATTCCCTGCCGCCCTTTATTTTTCCTTCTGATTTGTGTATTTCCTCTCTACCAGTGCCTACAGCAGCATGCGCTGAAATCGCTACCCATTGCTCAGTATTCTCCCCTTTTCTCAATAGCATGGCCCTTCAGATTGAATCCTTTGCCTACAGCATTAAGAACTGGGGGAAAAAATCACTACTCATTGCTTTGCTTGCAGTTCTCATTTGGACTAGTGCTTGCAGAAATTGAACTGAACTTTCTTCACTGTTACTGCATCTGTAAGGTAATTGCCTAAACTTTTTGAGCCAATTGGAATTGCTGTTGTTGAGTTTTGCAAACGTGAAGAATCCGATGAAGCAATTTGTAAGCCGTATGTGGGACATTCCTCTTTCTCCACTCAAAGTCATATTGCTCTCTATAGGATTTTCACGTGATCCTTATGAAACATTACACCCCAGAATTCTATTTGAAAATTTCAAACGTAAGTGTTTAAAAATTATTCTTATTTATGGGATCATTTTTGTTGCACACTCTTTATATTAAATAAAAGGGGTTTAAAACTCTTTAGTTATACTTTCTCTAATGTTTTGGTTAACTCAAAGAAAGAAATATCATTTTAAAAGAGAAAACACACACACACACACACACACACATACACACACATTCATGGTCCTGTAAAATAGGGGGAATATTCTGTCACATGCTTGTGGCACATTTTGTCCATTATAAATTTTGTGTTCAGTGCAGGAACATTGAGAAACACCTCATCACTACTGCTTCCTGAGTAGGAAAAATAGAATGCTCATGAATTATTATATTTACACCCCCCCCATACACACACACGGGGTGGGGGTAGAGAGAGAAAGAAAGACAGCAAGCTTCACACTTTCAAAAAAGCACAGGGAACTTAAGAGCCTTATCTATCCTCTCATGCAGACAAAGTGAATAAGGAAATTATGAATTTACTGGACCATATTCCTATCCTTACTTGATGTAAAATTTAAAGAACTTCTCTACATAAGGAAAGATATTGCTCTGACCCAGTTGAATCCTCCCTGAATGCTTAACTAGCTAAATTATCCCTTTCATATTCGATGTCATGCAGGTCAGTGTCTCCTCAAAGAGAGAATTACTAAAAACTAGTCCAATTTTTAAAAATTTTAAAACATTTTTCTCTCTTGCAAATCAGTCATTACAAAGATGAAATAATCACTTAAAGTAACCATAATTCTGCAGGTCCCATTACACATATTTACCTTGCTGTCTCATTTTTTTCTTAAAGAGCCATGTTATTCACAAATCCAGGATTAATGTACTGACTTGGTCACGAGAAGCACTATATTGGGACTCAAAGCAAAGGTCTAAGAAATTTAAGTTAGCTTAAGACTATGTAAGTGATTACATTTGCAAGACAGTGTGGGTTATGTTGTTATGTTAAGGCTATCAGTTTAAGAAACTTGAGAGTTCACAAGAATCAAAGTAGGGCAGAGGATAGACAGAGTGTATTGCAGTGCTATCCATAGCAAGTGGCTGAGGCATTTCAGTGCAATATGACAGTTATAATGATTCATAAAAATCACAAATGGTTGTGGGGTACTATACTTGTGTGATGTGCTACATAATAATGACCAATATGACAATTATTCCTGACCCATCTGAAGCGGATGGAAATCTGGGATTTCAACAGGACCTATGTACTTGTAGGAGGTTGCAAAGGTTGTAAGGGAAATGGGGAGAAATAACAATGGTAATGTATTACCTTATATTATTCACTATGATCATTAATACCTACTTTGTACATGACATTATTCTAGAAGCTAAGAGGATTTGCACAAAACCGGGATTATGTAATATAGCTCTTATTTTCAATAAAATTGTAATGTAATGAACATCAGAGTAATGAAGTTGTATTCATCAACCATATATTGATGAATAAAACACATGTGTATGTGATATATGCACAGATGTTAAATATAGTTCATAAAAATACTTGAATGCACACAGGCAGACATCCTGGTGAAGCAGGTACTATTAAGATACGGAACTGAGTTTAAAAAGGCAGTAAAGGTTTCCAGTAAGAGATAAAAAATTGTTTCCAAATATGATGGATGGAACAGGGGCTACTTTGAGAATATGGAACATTTTGAGAAAAATCTTAAAAGTACCCAACAGAGAAAATTGGATGGGAAACTCATATAAGAACTGAGTTATGTTAGGGAGGGCAGAAGAAGTTGATAGTGAATGTAAAAATCTGGCCAGGAATTCTGATGTCAAAATTCAGGAAATTGAAGTCTTTTCAGAGATTTGAGGAAAGAGGAATGCATGCATGCTTACAGAGGCTAAAGCTGCTTGTCAGAATGCCCTGTATATGAGGGCAAAAAATAGAAAAGTAATTAAGAGTGTAAAAAAATTGGTATAGATTTCTTCTGCAAAATCACTTTATCTATAATTGGAAGATTCTCAGTCCTGGCTAACTAAGGAGATGTTAATGCTAATTAGATTGTTGCAGCGACAAGATCTTATTTTTTCGCATAAACATACTTTTTCCTCCCATTGACTACAAAAATATTTTCCTTTCACTTTATCACAGTAGCTCATTTTGATTACGCTCAGACCTTAGTGCATCACCTACACCTACCCAGCTAATCTGAGTAATTAAAGAAAAATGATGCATGATGCATTTATAGTTAAGTAAAATGAATATAAATCTCACACAACAGCTGGATTCCTGTACTTGGCAACATGGCACAGTTTGAGAAAAGCAATCATCTTCCTTTCCTGTTGGCAAAACACTTGACTGGTCTCTCCAATTTCAGTCCTCTTCAGGATTTAGTGTCTTCTCACTTTATAATGCACAGTATGCTACTTGCAGATGGACAGCCGTGTCCTATGCTATTTTTATACTGCACTTTAGAATTTTAAAGTAGGAGCAGTTATTCACCAAACATGAAATGTATTACTTATTGTATGCATTGGAGCAGTTTTTCAAGTCAGCATGTTCAACCAGCTGCTGATGCGTTTAGTACACTCTGATGAAAGAAAGCAGGCTTAAGTTAGTCAGCATACACTTAAAAGTTCTTATGTGGGGAACTGATGGGAATTGAGGACAACCCAAGAGAAGAGAAGGTAAGATTCCTGCCCTTGAGAAGATTCCAATCTGGCATGGAGGAGATTAAAACAAAACATATGCACTTTACAAGAATTTGAAGGCAGAAAGCATCCTGTCAAATGTGTTATGCATATTCAGGTGCCGAAGAAACAGAGAGAGAGAGAGAGAGAGAGAGAGAGATCAAAATTGGACTGCCGTACTGGAGAAGGCCTCCAGAACCAGATGAGTTTTCCCTAAGTCTTGAAGGAGATTATCTACATTTCAATGAGAAACACTTTGTTTGTAGCATAAAAAGAAGTTAACAGAAAAAAATGCAAATACTATTTAAGGCATCTACATAATTTTTTTGGTTGGATCGAAAAAATGATGTGTAAAGGCTTGAGCTATGACATTAGAGAAACAGAAAGAAGATTGGGATTTGATATTGAAAGACAATAAGGAACCACTAGAGGTGATAGAAGGCAGGGAAATGGTATTTAAAGAAGACGGGTTTGGTAACTGTTTACAGAAATGTGGGACAGGGATCCCAAATCAGCTGAGTAACTTAAGCATTAAAGGAATAAGGGCCTTCTCTTGTGACCTGACTACAGAAGTATATAGGAAGTGGTAAGTTCTCCATTAAATCTTCATTCTACGTATGAATTACTTTTATCAAATAAGTTTTATTTGTTGTTTTTACAAAATGGGGATATCACTATGTTGCCCAGGTGGGACTCAAATTCCTGGGCTCAAGTGGACCTCCTGCCTCAGCTTCCTGAGCAGCTGGGACTACAAGAGTGTGCCACCATTCCCAATTTAAGTTTGGTATTTTAGTGGCTTGTCAGGGCAGTGTCTTATGAAGTCAAGTCAAGAAGAGACATTGCTACTTTTTTTAAGCAAAGCTAGGGTGTGTAGAAATGCTTGCTGAATTATGTGGAATTAGAGGAAATGTCAACTTTTAGGAACCATCTCAATTAAAATAAAAAGAAGTCTTTCTCTTTATCTTTTCCCATGTACCATGTACTCTAAATCATCATCAAATGGTGTCAACTTATAAATCAGATTATTGCCCACACCTTGGGCATCAAGTCATTTCTTTCCTGAGAGTAGTTTGAACTGAGTTTGAGAGATACCTCATCTTTCAGTTAAAGATAGTGCTTAATGGTTCTCCGGCATTATGTGCTCTGTACACCTGCGGGACATGATAAACCACTGCCAATATTGGGTTGACTGTAGAGGTGATTCCATGAGTCTGGAGGTGTGTGGTGAATGAGGTGAGGGCTATGTCATTTCTGAAAACTCTACAAGTATTAATTTGGAATTCTGACTTTCCTTCTAAAACCACAGTCATGAAAATCATTGACTTACAAAGTTTTGGGGATGGGGGGTTAGGGTAGAGAACATTTCTTCATATAAAACTTTGTTTTTATTGACATTTCCCTCCTGGAGACCTTTCCTATCACTGCATAATGCTTACTGTGTCTTAATATACATGCAAATAAATGCAGTAAAATGTGCACAGATAGCTAGATGGCCTTCTCTTAACATTTGCATTTAAAATCATGCTAGTTTATGTTGTTTAGTGAAAGTACCTGGGGTTTTTTAAATTGTTAAATTTAAAAACCTTTGATCTTTATATAAATATCAAATTTCCATTCACTAGAGAAGTCTTAATTATTAATAGTTTTGATAAAAAACCCACTCTCCTATCAAAATGTCCTACTATCCTTCATCACATCTCATATTTGAAGTCTGGATTGTCCTAGTTGTATCTATCTTAACTACTCAACAGCCTGAATGGCTCACTCTCTGTGGCTCTGTGCAATACTGCTTTGTCCTCGGCCTCTAAAGCCTTTTCTTCTTCGTTTCTGCCTACTTCTGAGCACCAGTACTGCTACAATCACCTTCTTTTTTGAATGAAAGAGAAGAAAATAATCCCTGATGAGTGTGACTGCACTTATATGAACCGTGAAATAGAATATTTGAAATCAAGATTGCTCTGGAAAATACAGGCTCTGTGATATATCATTTATGACGCTTTTGGTTGCAAGTAACAGTGGACAATGTGCAAAACTGCTTAAGCAATAAGAGGATTTATTATTCCAGTTAAGAATCCAGAGGTATAATGTTAAGAATGGTTAACTCAATGGTTCAACATCATGCCCAGAGATGTAGGTTTGTACCTTCTTTCCATCCGTGTCCTGCCATCATCAGTGTGTTGCCCCTTGTCCTCTGACTACTCCCCTCAGGAATATAGGTTTGCTGCAGCAGCCCTGTATTAGTTTCTTAGGGCTGTTAATGAAGTACCACAAACTGGGTGGCTTAAACAGCAGAAATTCATTGTCTCCTAGTTCTGGAGACTGGAAGTCTGAAATCAAGGTGTGGGCCAGGTTGGCTCCTTCTGAGATATAAGTGGGAGAATCTGTTCCTTGCCTCTCTCCTAGCTTCTGGTGGTTTGCTGGCAATCTTTGGCATTCCTTGGCTTGTAGATGCATTATTTCAATTTCTGCCTTCATCTTCATATGACATTCTCCCTGTGTCTCTGTCTTCACATGGTCATCTTCCTATAAGGACACCAGTCATATTAGATCATGGGTCAATCTTATTCCAGTATGACCTCATCTTAGCATATTACATCTGCAATGACCCTATTTCCAAATAAGCTTATATTTTGAGGTATGGGAGTTAAGACTTCAACGTATCTTTTTTTAGGGGGAGGGGGAACACAATTCAATCTATAATAAAACTCTTGCATCATATCCTTATACAGTAATGTTCAAAGGCTGAAAGAGCAAATGCTTCTTCCTTATTTACCTTTTGAAGAGTATACTTTCCCATGTGCATCTGACCCCCACACAACAGACTTCCCCAAGCATTGCATTGGCAAGAAAAGTATCATCTGCCTTTGTTTAAACCAATCAGAGTGAGGGAAATAGAATTACTATGATTGACTTAGACTAGGGGCTGGCAAACTTTTGCCATAAAGAGCCAAATAGGAAAAATTCTAGGCTTTGTGGACCATATAGTTTATACTGCAACTTCTCATTGTAGCCCAAAAGCATTCACAGAGAGTAATGAACAGATGTGGCTGTGTCACAGGAAATTTTTTTTTAAACAAAAACAAGTAGTAGCTGAATTTGACCTGAGGGCCATAGTCTGTCAACTCCTGGTAACACTAATATAAATGTACTATGCGGAGCTGGTGACTGATCCAGTCTTCTTGGAAGTGTAGTGCCAATTGAAACCTGAACCAATTTTTTACTTTGTTTTTAAAGAAAGGAAGAAGATTAATATTTGTTGTGAGACAACATATGGTCAATATAAGTATAGCATGCAGTCTTTAAATTTGAGTCCCTTTTGGTATCTTGTCATTAGTACTCACTTGAAAAGACTGCCTTGCAAGAAAGGTTTAGAGCAGCAGTCCCCAAGCTTTTTGGCACCAGGGACCAGTTTCATGGAAGACAATTTTTCCACAGATGGGGGGGTGGAGGCCGGGGGGAGGAGGCAGAGTTCAGGCAGTAATGCCAACGATGGGGAGCGGCTGTAGATACAGAGGAAGGTTCGCTGGCTTGCCCACTGCTCACCCTTGATTGCTTCTTTGTTTCTAGTCTCATGTCTAAATTTAAAGCAGAGGATGGGAGTCAGTATGCCTGTGGTTAAATTCTTCCTTTGCAGCTGGGCAGTTAGATGACATTAACCAGTTACTGACTTGTTAATAACAATTTATCAACCTCTCTGTGCCGAAATTTTCCATCAGTGAGATGGAGATGATAACAATAGTACATATTTTATATTTAATATCTCATAGCTTTTTTGTGTGGATTAAATAATAACCTAGAAATGACCATTCATTTACTTGAACAGTTGTAAATGGTTTTATTTTGAGTATATGGCCCATTTCCACATTGTGGAGGCATCAGAACTTAAGGTAAAGACTTTACGCAAACTTGCTTTCCCCAATCGTATTCTTTCTTTCACTCTCTAACATCCCTTTTGGGACTAATGAATTAATTCATGTAATTACATATGTGAATGTGTAATAGACACACGGATGAGCTACAATGCAAGGAGTGATAAGACTGCCAAGTTTAATTAATGATACTCATGGTCACAGCTGGAGAAAAATGGACGCCAGCACAATAGATTCAGCCTATGGATTTAGATTCCAGTGGCCTCTACAATCAATACAAATCATCCTAGGATGGAAAGCGCAATAGTGATCCATATTGATGATGACAACAGGCAGAGGTAACCCTTAAGGTTTGTGCCTGCACTGCTTTTGTTGGTTTTTATTGCTTGTACGTATATGCAGTTTAACTGATGCTTGTGTCTTATTCCATCAATGATACTTGCCCCATACTTACTGGGTTCACAGCACTATTATTTGTTTACTCAAGAGGAGAGAAGTCTTAGAATGACAAACCTGCCTTTTATTTCTTTTCTTCTCTCTAGGACTCACATGAGTGTTACCATTCTACAGGACAGTAATTGAACTACTACACATTTCTCTTTTTCAGGATGGCATTAAAATCTGCTGAGGGTGACATTGTTGGATAAATCCTCCCATCCTTTTTTTCATATTTTACATTTATTTCTAATCAAAGTCAGGCTCAAATTTCCTTATTGTTGAATTTAAGAATTTCAGAAACCTAAAGAATCTTTGCCATCGCTTGGAGACCAATCAACTCAATACAGAAAAGGATTTGACCAAAGCCAATGCCAGATATTTAATGCTTTTTATGCTACAGAATTTTTATTGTGGAGAATTTCAAAACATAGACACGTTTGAAAGAATAGTATAATGAGTCTCCTATGTACCCATCACATGGATAATATGGGAAAATTTCCACAATTTTTAATTCCTGCCTTATTTCCACTAAACTCAGGCTGACCACACTTCCTGGTTTAAATCAACACATGACTTAAACACATGATCTTAACCCGCCACTAGTTTCTCAAATATGTTTTAATTTGGATAAGGAATTAGATGGTCATCCTATCTGCATACCTTCCTAACCACCCCTCTCTCCTGGGTTATTTTTAAGCTAATCCCAGACCTTACAGTATCATTTCATCTTCAAATATTTTTTTATGAATATCTTTCTTAATAAGAATTTTTAGCTTGCCATATGTCCCTTTTCTCTAAAACCATTTAAAAATACTTACCAAAAATAAAATATCTGAAAGTACAAAATGCTAGGTCTATACTGGATAATCTTTTCCTTCTCTTCCTCCTCATTCACCTTCTTTATTTTTGAGTTGTATTTTTATGTTCCAGATGGACTATTTTGACTAAATTGACTAATCAATGTCAACTTGTGTGACTCATTATATGACTTCAGAGACTGCTTGTTTCGTTGTTTGGCCAAACCCACGTTTGGAAACTGCAGGTGTATTTCAGTTGCCAAATATATGATATATGGGATGTTGTTTAGGGCAACAGCAAAAAAATAATTTTACAATTTACTAATTATAAAATTAAATACATAAAAAAATCCTTCAGTTTTTAACATGCTGCTAATAGATCTAGAAATTGTCATTTTTTTCTACTACCATAAAATATGTAAAAAGAACATAAAATTTCAGGACTCTCTAAATTTATTATGCCCAGGGAGAAGTTAAGCCTTGGAAACTGAGTCACGTAGCATTGTTTACAATTCTACTTCTTAGATTGTAGTTTAACTTTCTCTTCATCGTTCTTGTTCTGTAAATGACTAGAGAGACCAGACCTCTCCTCTTCTGAGCACCAATTTTTTTTATAAATTAACTGACTCCTGTATTGTCCAATACCTAACTCAGACTGGATGGTGCCAAAAGACCCAAAGACAGTTACATCTTTAGTGTAGAATGTTAAATATTCCTTTCCTGAAAGAAAAAGATCACCTCAACTAATCAAATCGTATCTATGCATTAAGCCTTTTATAGAAATATATTGAGATTCTGTTAAGTTCAGGGATCTGAACTTTGTCTATATAAACAATCCCAAACTTCTACACTTTAAAACACTGACTTCCATTCTTTGAAATCTCTGCTTCCCGGGAAGGCCTGTCTTCAACTTTTGTGCTTAAATAAACTCTTTTTAAACTAGATTCTGACATTTTTGATTATTTACAGTTGAAAAATATTTACTGAAAAAACCTATATGGCTATGAGGGATATTTAAACATGTGAGAGGTTTATATCAGTCAATTTAGGTCTTTCATATAATGTTCTATTTCAGAGTTGGGGGAAGGATTTGTTTATATGTAGCACAGTATTTTGTATAAGACAGTGGTTTAAATATGCCAGTTGTTGCTTTTTTTTTTTTTAAGTTTTAAGAGGGCTTAAGACAGTGATATTGAAAGAGGGGACCAATGTGGTTAACTCCTAGTTAATAATTATTTTTAGCTAAAGCATACAGTACCTTTCTTCCTCTACAATATCATGCTACAAAATTTACTTTCCACGATTCCAGGTTGAGCCATTGCAAAGACTACAACCACTTGGGAATATTCCATTCAATGCAAACCAATGGAGTTCAAGTAAATTTCCAGCTGAGGCATTTTGTGCAAATTGTATGTCAGGTTTTGTGTGTAGTAACAAAAGTCTCAAAACCCTTTGACAAGTTCTAAAGCTTTTAGTTCATTTGAAAAGGACAAAATCAAGACAGTTTTACATGTGTGTGGTGTATCATGTACTTATATATTGCTATATAGAGAAATTTTGTCTTTAGATTTCTCTATATCTGCTATATAAGTATATCTCTATATCTCTATATCTGATATAAGTAAAAAAATTTAAAAAAGAATTCTTTCCAATGAGTGCATTGAATCACAAGAACAGAGGTTAGTCTGATGTTGTTTTACATTAAAACCTGAGGATTCCTATGCATTTTCTTCTGTCACTAAAATACAGTCCAATCCGGTTCAAGCACAAGCATCATTTGCCTTAGAAGTGAAGATACTGGGATTCATATGTGATCTTGATCCATTTCTTGATTAGTTTATCTCTCTCTCACTCTTTCTTTTTAAAGGTTTTTGGTTGTTCTTGAGGTCTCTTTACCTTTGGGGTATAACAGCTATAAAAGTCTGTGTTAGAAGTTGCAACGTAATTCACTTTACTTGGCCCTGTGTTTATGACATGATTGGTATCTGTGAGCAGGTAGGGAATTGGAAAAATGTTCCATCTGACTCTGAATGTGGCATAGTCTGATTACGGCACAGACTACGAGACAGATCTCTTTCTTCTGATCCTAGGAACATCCTATTGCTCTTGTACTGACACCAGGAATAGTTCTGTCTTTTTAACCTTCTCCAAAGATCAGATTATTTCTGGTTCTGGGCCTTGACGATAACTCTAGTGTTATCAGTTGTCAAGGCATGCTCTCTACAACCTTAATACATCCTGACAATCACTATGCTGAATGATTCTCTGCCCTAACCTCTAAAAAATTCCCATCCTTGCCACAATTTGCAAACATTTGCAAGTATATAGGGAGCTAATGAAAAGAGGTTAAGCCCAAAGCTTTTAGCTTAATTGTGCATGCAGTCAAGGTAGAAGAGTCAGAATGCGGCATCTTCCTACTGCAGTGACTTGTATTTTCTTATAGTTAAGCCCTAAACCTTTCTAGGCAAGCATGCATAAATAAGAAGATAAGGGAATTGAACTTGTGTCCTGAAAATGGAACTCTAAATACTTAGAAAAGAACCTTCCTTAAGAGTGGGCAGAAATCTGTTCATCTTCACAAGCCCAAAGAACAAGGCACAGGTCTACTAACTATAAAAAGATGGAGATAAGAACAGCTGGAAAAGGCTTAAATGGCACTTTTTTTCCTCATTTACATCCTCTTCATGGTTCTGATTTCCCTCTAAGGAACTATTTCAGAAAGCAAATGAAGAAATGTACCTGTTAATTCACAATATGCTGAAAGGACTACAGAATGGAGATATGTTGAAAGTGAGGAGAAATCTTTGTAGACGCTAATTTGCTTTTTAGTGGTCACCCTGCCTTAACCGATATTCCATAGATAGGCCTAATGTAAATTTTGGAAGGAATTTTTTAATATCGGAACATTTGCTTTGGCAAATGTCAGGGTGTCTTTTGGACTGGAAATACCTTTGTTAGTTTCAGAGGATCAGACAGTTTTATATGCAAAATGACTTTCTGGAGAAACAAGCATTTCATTAGGCAGCTGCCTGGAAATTTTAAGAGATGCTAATTGCTTGGCAGACTTAGAGGAGCAGGGAGTACAGAGGGATGCTCTTGTTACCCCAATTCATGGAAAGCAGAAAGTGACACCAAACCGAATGTAAGAAATCTGTTTTCTGGTTGTGATGCTACTTTCTTGTTTCTTTAAACAAGGTTTATATTTTTTTCTAGTAAAACATCAGACAAAAGTCAACACAGAGAGAACAATTTAATTCCTCAAATTATGGAGAATCTCAAACACAGTAATTATGCCTGAAGGACCAGATGTCTCTCCCAAGAAGTTATCATTCTTACAATTAAAAAATCCTCAAATATTATTAATCAAATATTAAACAAATAATATCATGCATAGAGGTGCGGTTTATTGCTACTGATCACTTTGAATCCTAAGAAGCAATAAGTATCTACCTACATATTATGGCTAGTAAATCACTAACAGATCTTGTTTACTATAAAAATTCTTCATTTATTGGCCATATTACTAAACATTTACACCTTAAACATCAATGCCTTTAGTTAAGACATTGCATCACCCATTGCTCAGAAATAAAACTGCCTTCTGGATAAAAATCTCCTCATTGTTAAGTAATTAAGTTTTATATTTTTTAGGGATATTTGAATAATTTCAAGAATTATTTAGGTCTTAAAACATGGTATCTTGAACTGTTATTTATGCTTTGTAACAAAACCAAAACACATTTATTGAGTGCTTACAATGTGTCAGACACTGTTCTAGTGTTTAACATCTGTTAATTAATTTAATTTACAACAGTCATATCTGGTAGGTGCCATCATTATCATCCTCAATTTATAGAAAAGAAAACAGACACGTGGAATTTAAGTAACTTGCCTTGAGTCATACAATCAGGAGATTGGTGGAGCAAGAGTTGGACCCAATTAGTCTGGAGGAGGCTAATTGGGCTATTGTGGCTATTTGAAGCTTGGGTGGTAAGGGGGACTCAAAAGCAGGAGAGGGACACTAAGAAGATAGAAGGTTGTTCCTTTTCTCAGGAACAACCCTGCTGGGAAAGTGTAAAAGAGGTTATGGGATCCTTGGAAAAAATTGAAGAAGGTGGTGGAAAAAGCCAAAACTTTAGAGGCTGGTAGATAGAAGTTCAAAATGCTGGTTCTGCTACTTACTAACTGTATGACACTAGGTAAAAATAGAGTTTGACCTTTATTTTCTCATCAGTAAAATCACTTGACTCATAAGATTACTAACTATGAAGATCAAGCAACTTAACATATATATGAATAACATACAAATCATATACCGGCAGTACTCAGTGAAAGTTAGTTTTCTTCTTTCTCTAACGCTTCTGATTCATGCTATACCAGACTTTTCACTTTGGTGGGAAGGTGATAGTAAAAGAATGAATATGTACATTTCTCTCTCATTATATGATATGGGAATAGACTTAAACTTGTTGGACTAATTGTTAAGTTTTCTTCCATTATAGTTGTACCTTTTATATTTGATGAAGTTGAAAGGTCCAAGGTTGATTTCTTTTATTATTAGATTTTTCATGATTCTCTTGTACCACACATCAAGGTTAATTTATATTGGCTATGACTGTATAGTCAAGATCCATAATACTTAAAATACCAGAGCTGCAACCTTTGTCCCTTTAGCGTATTCCCAGATTTTTCTTACAAGAGGTTTATCTTCTCTACCTTTAAAAGAGTGATGCTAAACATTTCACAAAAAGAGTGAAATGGTTGGAAGAAAAAGTCTCATGTTGTTAGAATTCAGCTTTTCAACACCCACTTCAGAGCTTTCTGTTAGGTGTTGCTGCTTCATTGAATTACAAATAATAGAACTGACATGTTCCTGTTCATTTGTATTAACCACACTAAAAGTTTTGTTATTATAACAGTATAGAGAAGTTTTCACATCTTAGAAATCACCTACTCTATGTTTTAAGAAGACCATTTGATGCAACCTCTGATTTAAAACTGTGTTCCTTTTTTAACCATTGTATTTAGCACTTCCTCTTTCCTCATCCCTTGGTAGTGAGGTTTTGGCAGGAAGTGAGATGGAAAAGAGGGGGAGACTTCTAGGTGCTCATCCAGTTCAGCAATCATACTTAGTCTACTCGGATTAGTATATGCGTTATGGTAGTCCCTCTGTGCTTTCATATTTTTTAGAACAATTTTCCAAGCACATTTCTAAGATTTAGAATCAATTTTAAACAAAGGCATCTTTTGCTTTAAATCTCCAGCTCGTGGCTTTTCTTTGCATAAACAAAACAAAACAAAACTGACAATAACGATCAAAATGAACTGTTTAAAACATTTGCTACATTCTACCCAATTATGCAGATAATACCTTCCATGCATAAAATGTCTCATTTTTCTTGAAAACATCCCCTTCCCTCTAGCTGCTGTGGTCCCTGTTTTCTTGTTGTACACTGTGGACTGTTACAGTGAACAGGGCCGGGAGGTGTTCTAAGAGTGTTGTAAAGCATTTCAATCATTGTTGCCACAGTTGTGATTGTGATTGGCACATCCCTGTAGTCACAGATTCATTAAGAATTCATACGCACACCCGTTTTCATTGTAAATGATTAAAAGCCCTCTCTGTAGCTTTATATTTTTAATGGTGCTTGCTTCAAAACCCTGCAGCCTTAAGAAATGTTGTTTATAATGACCCATTTTTTTTTAGGTGTCAACATATAAAAATGTAAATATGCTAAGGCACTTGATAACAGACAATGAAATTTTCACCTTTAAGTCACGAGCTACAAGCTAGCCTAAATTAAGAGCAATGGATTATTCATTGAGTATCAGTAAAATAATTGGATCTCTACAATGCAATGGAGTTTAATGACTACCAGGCACAGTCTAAATAGATATTCCTTTGTCTTCAATGACAGCAGGCCTTAACCACTAGTTCTGAACCTTTCTTTATTCAGTCTCAACTGGTATGTGGCCTATGATATGATTTCATGTGTAACACAGGTTCCCTATATGGTGTAGTGAAGAACTAGGTGGTATCTGAAACTGAGTCTAATTAGTTAGTTAATTGAGCTAGTCATTTTACAAGTATTTATTGAGTGCCTACGATAGCCTAGGCGCGGTTCTAGGGACAAAGCAGTGACGGAAACAAGGTCTTTACATTCATGGAGTTTATATTCTAATGTAGGGAGATAGACAATACCAAAATAGATGCATGATATAATTTCAAGTGGTGATAGATACTATGAAGAAAAAATAAAATAGAGTAAGGGACTAGAGATTGATTAAGGAGGAGGTTCAGTTTAGATAGAAAGAATGTATAGTCTTAGAACCAGTAATAGGTAATATTTCTTAAAAAGATTCTTGGTAATTCTAATTTAAATAGTAGACACAAAAGTTATTTGTCAAATGAATGAATGAAACACTATTTCCTCTACAATCTCCAGGAATTATTGTTCTAAAAAGCTTGCTATGGGTTTTGATTAAGAAGTAAGAGATTTCAATCCCAGGAGAGGAGGATAGTGGTGATGGTGGTGGATACTCTGTAAATTGAAATAGTTTATAGGGAGCTCCCTCAAGCACAGGGAGTCACTGTTGTAAAAAGTGTTAATTAAGGTTTTATATTTATGCACTAGGACAGTAAATGACCTAAGAAACAGTGACAGTCATTTTACTGCAAGCACTTGAGTTCCATGACATCTGACATCAGTATGGGTGATCACAAAGAGGAGAAAAATATAGATATAGACATACTTCCTTTTATTGTGTTTCACTTTATTGCACTTCACAGATACTGCATTTTTTATAAATTGAAGGTTTGTGGTGCCATTTTTCCAACAGCATGTGCTCACTTCGTGTCTCTGTCTCACCCTTTGATAGTTCTTGCAATATTTAAAACTATCCATTATTATTATATCTGTTATGATGATCTATAATCAGTGATCTTTATTGTTTTGATTGCCATAAACCACGTCCATATAAGACAACAAACTTAGTAAATGTGTGTGTTCTGACTTCTCCACCAGTTGACCATTCTTCCATCTCTCTCCCTCTCTTCAAGCCTACCTATTCACTGTGAAACAACAATTTTGAAATTATGCCAATTTATAACCCTACAATGACCTCCAAGTGTCAACAGAAAGGAAGAGTTGCATGTCTTTCATTTTAAATCAAAAGCTAGAAATAATTAAGCTTAGTAAGTAAGGCATGTCAAAAGCCAAGATAGGCCGGAAGCTGGCTAGGCCTCTTATGCCAAACAGTTAGCCAAGGTGTCAATGCAAAGGAAAAGTTCTTGAAGGAAATTAAATATGCTACTCCAGTGAACACACGAATGACAAGAAAGCAAAACAGCCTTACTGCTGATATGGAGAAAGTTTTAGTGGTCTGGATAGAAGATCAGCCAGCCACAGCATTCCCTTAAGCCAAAATCTAACCCAGAGCAAAGCCCTAAGTCTCCTCACCTCTGTGAATGGCGAGAGAGAGGAAAAAGGTGCAGAAGAAAAATTTGAATCTAGCAGAAGTTGATTTTTGAGGAATCAACTTTAAGGGAAAAAAATCATCTCCAATTTAATAGTGAGTACGTGTGGTGTTTGTTTTTCCATTCTTTAGATACTTCACTTAGGATAATGGTCTCCGGTTTCATCCAAATTGCTGCAAAAGGCATTAATTCATCCTTTCTGATGGCCGAGTAGTACTCCAAGGTATACATATACCACATTTTGTTAATCCACTCATGAATTGATGGCATTTGGGGGGTGGAAGGGATGGGCAAAAACCTACCTAACAGGTACAATGAACACAATCTGGGTGACGGGCACACTTTTAACCCTGACTCAAGCATTATAAAGGTGATCCATGTAACCAAAAAAATTTGTACCCCCATAATACTTTGAAATAAAAAAAAATCATCTCTATAGTGTAAAAGTACAAGGTAAAGCACAAGTGCTAATGGAGAAGTCGCAGCAAGTTATCCAGAAGATCTAGCTAAGGTCATTGACAAAGGCAGCTACACTAAACAATAGATTTTCAATGTAAATGAAACAGCCTTCTATTGGAAGGATGCCATCTAGGACTTTCATAGCTAGAGAGGAGAAAGTCTGTGCCTGGCTTTAAAGCTTAAAAGGACAGGCTGACTCTCTTGTAAGGCGCTAATGCAGCTGGTAACTATAAGTGGAAGCTAATGCTTCCACTTATAGTTATAGAATTTACCATTCTGAAAATCCTAGGGCCCTTAAGAATTATGCTAAATCTACCATGCCTGCATTCTATTAATGGAACAACAAAGTCTGGATGACAGCACATGTGTTTACATCATGGTTTACTGAATATTTTAAGCCCACTGTTGAGACCTACTCCTCAGAAAAAAATACATTACTGATCATTGATAGCACACCTAGCCCACCCAAGAGCTCTGATGGAGTTGTACAAGGATATTAATGTTGTTTTCATGCCTGCTAACAAACATCCATCTTCAGCACATGGATCAAGGAGTAATTTTGACTTTCAAGTCTTATTACTTAAGAAATACATTTCATAAGTCTATAGCTACCCTACATAGTGATTCCTCTGATGGATCTGGGCAAAGTATATTGAAAAACTTTTGGAAATAATTCACCATTCTAGATGCCATTAAGAACATTAATGGTCAATTAATTAAGGTCAAAATATCAACATTAATAGGAGTTTGAAAGAAGTTGATTCCAACCATCTTGAATGACTTTGAGGGATTCAAGAGTTCAGTGGAAGGAAGTAACTACAGATGTCTTAGAAAGAGCAAGAGAACTAGAGTTAGAAGTGAAGCCTGAAGATGTGACTGAATTGCTACAATTTCATAATAAAACTTTGATGGATGATGAGTTTCTTCTTATGGATGAGCAAATAAAATGGTTTCTTAAGATACAATATACTCCTGGTGAAGATGCTGTGAACATTTGTTGATATGACTACAAAGGATTTAGGATATTACATGAACTTAGTTGATAAAGCAGCAGCAGGTTTTGAGAGGGTTGATTTCAATTTTGAAAGAAGTTCTACTTTGTGTAAAATGCTATCAAAGAGCATCACATGCTACAGAGAAATCTTTTGTGAAAAGAAGACTCAATTGATGCAGCAAGCTTGATTGTCGCTTTGTCTTAAGAAATTGCCACAGCAACCTTAACCTGATCAGTCAGCAGCCCTCAACGCTGAGCAAGACCATCCACCAGTGAAAAGATTACAACTTGATAAAGGTTCAAATGATCATTAGCATTTTTTAGTAGTAAAGTATTTTTAAATTAAGGTATGTAGCTTTTAAAACATATAATGTTATTGCATACTTAAGAGACCATAGTATAACATAAACATAACTTTTATAAGTACCAAGAAACCAAAAAATTTGTGTGACTGTCTTTATTGCAATATTTGCTTTATTGTCTGGAACCAAACCAGCAATATCTTTGAGGTATGCCTATACATAGAACATTCTTCACATACATAAATCAAGGCATTTTCTATTGTGATGGGCAGCAATAAGTAAGATAAGGAATGAGTAGGTCTCAAAGGGTTAGTCCTTTATTGCTGAAAAATATACTTAGGAAAAAAAAATCCTAAATTGCTTTAATATACAAACTAGAGTATACAAACAGCCCAAAGACTATTGTAATTTCCTATCACATGCTCTCTAACAAACATAACATGCTTTGATATGAAGAGTATTTGCTGATTTGAAAATCTTTGTCTTTCAAATGAAGTCCCCATTACTATATGAAATGTTCTCAAAGGTACTCCATGGCCTGACCTCTCCAGAAACATGAATATTGAATTGGAAATGCCTCATAATTTAATATTTTACCCCTCTCAGGAGAGATTTTTATTTATATGAGGATTAAAACCTCAAAGGAAAGGCAGGAAGCTTTTTAATGGGATTTCAAGGCATCAGGCAGATAAAGAAGATCTTTTGAGAAAGTTCTTAACATTTCACCAGCCAGTAATTTCTCTTAAGAGTAGGGCAGAGGTATTCTAATTGCAGGAATGGGCAGAAAACTTCACCTTTTTGTTAACTTTATTCAAGGTCAAATTTTCTTTTTTAACTTTCCTATATTTATCTGTTATGTACTTACTATTCAGAGTTAAAGCTTTCTACTCCACTTATTGAACTAATTAAGAAACACACATGCATGTACACACACAGGGAGAAAGATAAAGATAGAATATGCTGACCAGTAGACCAGTAAGAGAGATAAAGAAATACCACAAATAAAGCTCGAATCTTTCCTGTTCAGTATTCACTTCTTTACATTTAGTGTGTATTAAATTGTCAGCATTGCACCAGTTTCCTTTTTGTAATGCTCCACTCCAGTAGTAACTGAGAGTACTACAGCTTATGAAAAGGAAATTTTATCCATAAAAGAACTTTTCTATTGAATGAATCAGAAGATAAAACCAAGGCACTTTTTAAATATATCTCTATCATTTTTTTCTCACATTGTTGCTCTGGACCTTGAGTTTAAACTAGTTCAGAATCAATCAACTCAACTCAGAAATAGAATGAAAGACTTCTCAGAGGAAAGGGAGAACACAGCAAAATATATATTTTCAAATTGCTTATCATCCCTTGTATCTCAGACGGAATTTATCACTGTCTCACACAGGATCAGGGCACATGGTGAAGCACTTGGAGAGCAGATGTTCGGGTCAAGCAGCTGACATTGTCACATAAATTGAAAGGTGGGTTGAGAGTCATTAGACAAGATAGTAAAACAAGGGGAAAAACAAGTATCTATTTCATATAAAAAATCTGCCTTTCATTAGTTCTTATCTAGAATATAATGCTAGTTGGGAGCAAATCTGAATTGATCTCAGAAAATCAGTCAATTTATAATTTTACAACTCATAGGATCATTGTAAAATAATAGTGGAAACTCCTTGAGGTAACAGAGAATGCTTTCTACTTTCTTTGGGACCACCCATAGGGTTATATTATGTAGATGCATGGTGAATTCTTTAGGGATGAGTTATTTGATTAATTTTTTGGAATTTCTTTAATCAAGAATGATAATACTATAAATTTTTCAGGCTTAATGTCTGTTATATTAATATTATTTCTAATGACTTAGTGAGACCTAGTAATGTGTTGGGTATGTCCAGTAGGAGAAAATGCTTCTCCTAAAATAGAATATGAATATGAAATAGAAGAGATTAAAAAGTATTCTCAGGAGACCAAACCTCAATGTTTACTGTGTACACTGGTAAAGGCTTTAGGAGTAAAGGATTAACCCCCTTACTGTGTGCTGTGTCAGAATCATCAGTTAACCAGCAGATTATCATGCCTTTAGTAATCACAATGACAAAATAAGAGCCTTGGCTTAGAGGAAAGGGAAATTGATTGGAGACATATATTATTATTAATCCAGGTAGAGCAGAACTCATTTTCTTCCAGTTTCTCTTTTCTGACTGGCCATCCTTAATTTTTTTTCCTCTTTTGTTAACCTCATTTTTATAGGTGCTCTGAAAATATTGGTTATTGATTTTACAGTTATCATGAAGTTGATAAATGCTGAAGTTTCTGCCCTAGGACAATCTTTTAAAGTAAAATTGTGAAAAGATGAAAAGCTACTAAAAGAAAATAGTGATGCCCATGAATGTTTGTTTCTGTTATATATATTTATGTTATATTCATATGTCTTATTTGTCACTGAAGCTTTTTAACTCATTCATTAATTCATCTGTTCATGAACTTGAATTTTGTGTCCACAATGTGTCAGGCATAAAAAGATGAAGAGCTCATTCTGTTCTCGAGTTTTTATTTTCTGGGACACTAGTCAAGGACCAGTTGATGATGAAACTGTAATAAATATTATGATACAGGCTTGTATATAATATTATAGGGGAGCACAGAAGGGTGAGGAGTGTTTTCAAGGAAAAAGTGACATCTAAGTTAAGTCTCGAATTCAAACTGAAATTAACTTGGGAGAGAAAGGTGTTCAAGTTACCTAAACTGTGGATGCAAAGCATGGGCCTAAGTGAGCCACAGTAATGTCATTATCTTCAGTTCCACCTCAGTGTTCCTCCTAGTAGGCCCTCAGTAAACAGATGTTGGAGGAAGAAATCTACATACATGGAATGGTAAGGTTGCAAAGATATCTGTAACATATTTGGGTAAAATAAGATTATTTTTATAGAACTAACAAAGTAGCTTCTCAGGGGAATATTATATTATTTCTGGCTTTAGCATTACCATGTTTTTGTCACTGTTGCTGGTGTTTTCTCCTCTTTTATGTCTCTTCAGAAATAAGAACTGTGTGGTTCTCTTACATCAAGGAGTGAGAAAATTACAGAGGTAAGGCATAGGGGTAAATGAGATAAAGTAATTCTAAAATCATAAGTTTTTGAAAAAATTACTAAGGATTCATAAGGCAAATTTAGAGACTTCAATAGTAGTAGGCAGTAGTTCTGTAATTAATTCATACAAATTCAATAGAAAGTAGAAGAAGCAATATTTGATCCATGCTATTGTTTGTGTAAAATAAATCCTTCAAACCAAAATTAAATACCTGACTTACGAGGCTAGTTGAATTTCTAAATATCACATTATGTGCTAAAATTTATAGAGATAAGCAACTATTGTTAATAGTTAATAATATCTGATATCTATTAAGCATTGCAAAGGTAGTTTCTTAAAGGGAAATCAGTCATCACTCTGAGTATAGAAAATACTTTACAGAATTTCTAAAATGCTTGTCTTGTTTGTTAAGAAGAAGTAATACATATCCTTTATGTTTTGTTTTAGAATTTTGATTTTTTTTTCCTGCTTAAATGAAACTACAGTTGACTCTTAACAATGTGGGGATTAGGGGAGCCAACCCTCTGTGCAGTTGAAAATCCACATATAACTTTTGACTCTCTAAAATCTTAACTGTGAATAGCCTACTATTGTCCAGAAGTCTTGCTGATAACATAAACAGTCAAATAACACATATTTTGTATGTTATATATATTATATATTGTATTCTTCCAATAAAGCTAGAGAAAAATAATGTTATTAAGAAACTCATAAGGAAGAGAAAATATATGTACTATTCATTAAGTGGAAGTGGATCATCATAAAGGTCCTCATCCTCATTGTCTTTGGTTTGAGTAGACAGTGGAGGAGGAAGAAGAGGTTGGTCTTGCTGTCTCCGGGGTGGCAGAAGTGGAAAAGGAGGCTGGAGAGGCAGGCACACTCGGTGTAACATCAGAACTATGTTGTAATTTCTATCGAACTGTTTTGCTTATTCATACCTCTAAAAATGTTTTTATATGGTACCAACCCTTCTCCCCTCACTTACTTTAGTGCCTGTATCATAGAAGGGCCCATGGCATAAAAGAAGTCAAAAGCAGTCTTGAATAATCAAAACATTTCTGCCAGATTGTCTAATGTCAATTTGTTTTCTGGCACTGCTTCTTCTATTCTTCTTCCTCATCATCAGGCACTGGTTCAGAAGCACGCATGTCCATCATTGTTGTCAGTTAATTCCTCTGGTG
This sequence comes from Daubentonia madagascariensis, assembly GCA_023783475.1. Lineage (NCBI taxonomy): Eukaryota > Metazoa > Chordata > Mammalia > Primates > Daubentoniidae > Daubentonia > Daubentonia madagascariensis. Next base: position 11,184,639 of record JAKFHU010001684.1, on the reverse strand, counting down.
TGGTGTCTATTAGCTCTTGAATTGCTCCAGGATCCATATCTTGAAACCCTTCACCCCCATCTTTTTTCCCCTATCCACAATCTCTTTCACAATTTCCTTTATTAGCTCTATTGTAAATCCCATGAAGTCATGTACAACATCTGGACATAGTTTTCTTCAGCAAGAATTTATTATTTTGGGTTTGATAGTTTTTATGGCTTTTTCAATAACAACAATGGTATCTTCAGTGGTGTAATCCTTCTAGATTTTCATGATGTTCTCTATAGCATTGACAATTCTTTCCATAGAGTACTGTGTATAATGAGCCTTAAAGGTCTTTATGACCTCCTGGTCTAAAGGCTGAATCAGACGTTGTGTTTGGGGGGCTAGGAAACCACTTTGATGCCTTTGGTAATAAACTTATGGGGGACTGGGTGGACAGGGGCGTATTTCAATATCAAAAGAACTTTAAAAAGCAGTCCCTTACTGGCAAGGTACTTCCTGACTTCAAGGACAAAGCGTGAATGGAACCAATCAGGAAGAGGGGTCCTTGTTGTCCAGTTCTTCTTGTACAACCAAAAGGGTGGCAGCTGATGTTTATATTTTCCCTTTGAGGACTTGAGGTTAGCAGATTTGTAGATAAAGGGAATCCTGATCATAAACTTGACTGCATTTGCACAAAAAGGTAGAGTTAGCCTATCTCTTTCTGCTTTAAATCCTGGTGCTCACTTCTCTTCCTTAGTAATAAATGTTCTTTGTGGCATTTCCCCCCCAGAATAGGGCATTTTCATCTGCATTAAAAACATGTTCAGGTAGATATCCTTTCTCCTCAATGGTTTTCTTGATGGTGTCTGGGAACTCACCTGCTGCCTCTTGGGCAGCAGAAGCTACTTTTCCTGTTATCTTGACATTTTTAAGCCGAACCTCTTTCTAAGATTATCAAACCATCCTTTGCTGGCATTAAAGTCTCCAGCTTTAGATGCTTCACCTTCTTTTTGCTTTAAGTTGTCATATAATGACTTTGCTTTTTCTTGATTCATATTAGAATCTATACATACACCTTTGTCATCGCAATCTTGCACCCACATAAAAGATACATTTTCAATATGAGATAAAAGTTAATTCACAAAAAGAGCAAATTTTTTTCACCTGCTGGCATAGCTGCAGTGATGACTTCACAAATTTCCTTTTCTTTTTTTTTTTACAATGGTCCCCATGCTGGATTTATTTATCCTAAAATGGTGGGCAACCACAGCTGAAGATGTCTATCTAGGGTACATATCATGCAATTCAAATTTTTCTTGTAATGTCACGACTTTTCTCTGCTTGCTTGGGAGCACTTCCAGCATTGTTAGTGGCACTTTGTAGGGGTCCCAAAGTGTTATTCAATGTTTATGATATTGCACTAAGCATGATGAAAAATACATGAGAACTGTGAGAGATCACTTTTTACTGTGTTGTGTAATTTACTGAAGAAACAAACTGCTCATATAGAGATGATTAACTTCACAAGGCATTTTAAGGGGACACTTGCCACACTTGCACTCACTGCCATAGCAAAAGGAGGTGGCTATCAAATTATTACAGTATGTACTACAGTTAATTTTATGCAGTTATGATTTAATACTGTATCTTTACATTTGTTTACATTTCTCTCAACTGCAATTGGTGCCATGTACACTGGTGTCATGTGCAGTCTTTAAGTGTCTGGGTGTAAGTTTTGATAAATTTTAACTTTTTATAATGGATTTGTATATACGAGGTCTGTCTGGAAAGTATCTAGCCGTTTGTTAATATAACAAGAATGGTTTGTGCGACATCGATGTAATCTGGCAGCCAAGGAGAGTGGACTGTAATACGCATGTGTAAACAATGATGACTTCACTGTACTAGTTAGTGGGGTGCTAGACACCATTGTTGAGTGAGCATGTGTACTGTGTGGCTGTCACATTCAAAATGACTGAGCGAGTTGAGCAACGCATCTGCACCAAATTTTGTGTTAAGTTTGAACATTCCTCCACGGAGACTATATTCAGATGATTCAGAAGGCTTTCGGGGATGATGCAATGAATGCAGCACAAATAAAAGTGTGGCATAAACACTTCAAAGATGGTCGAGAATCTGTTGAAAGTGATCCACATTCTGGAAGGTCTGCAACAATCAGAACACCTAAGAATGTTCAATGTGTATGGGTTCGGTTAAGAGACACTGGGAGAACTGTGTGAGGTCCCAACGTGCCTACTTTGAAGGGGACTGGAGGCATCATTGTCCTATGTACAATGTTTCTTGTATCTTGTATCTTCTTCAATAAATGTCTCTATTTTTCATATTACATGACTGGATACTTTCCAGACAGACCTCTGTTTTATGGTAGTAAATGATACAATAGACTAGTACCTACATATATTTTATGCATTCATGATACACTTAACCTTTTTAAAATTTTTTCATTATTTCTAGGCTATGCAGTTTGTGAGTTTTGTAAAATCATAGCAAATCTTCAAAAAATTTTTCTATGTATTTATTGAAAAGAATCCAGATATATGTGGACCCATGTAGTTCGAACCTTTGTTGTTCAAGAGTCAACTGTAGTCATGTTTTAATTCTACACATTGTTATCAAAATTAATATAAAGCAATTGATTCAATAATGACTACCCTTTTCCACCCCCCCGCTCATGTCTCTACTTCTCTGATTGGGTCTTAGTGGGAATAAGATAATGAGAAACCAGAAAGAACTTCTGTTCTGATACCCTTGAGAGATGTGGGTCAGTAGCTTGCTTTCTTCTAAAAAAAAAAAGGTAACTCTTCTTTCATTATCTAAAAAACGCTTGGTGTTGTTGAGGGATAAATTTGATTGGGCCATTTGAGGAGTCTGGGAATGATTTCTTTTTTTTTTTTTCTTTTCTTTTTGAGACAGGGTTTGGCTCTGTTGCCCAGGCTAGAGTGCAGTGGTATTATCATAGCTCACTGCAATCTCAAACTCCTGGGCTCAAGCAGTTCTCCTGCCTGAGCCTCCCGAGTAGATGGGACTACAGACACCAGCCACCATGCCTGGCTGATTTTCTTGTTTTTGTTTCTTTGTTTTTTTTTGTTTTTTTGTAGAGACAGGGTCTATGTTGCTCAGGCTGGTCTTGAACCCCTGGCCTCAAGTGATCCTCCTGCCTTGGACTCCCAAAGTGCTAAGATTATAGATATGAGCCACTGTGCCTGGTCTGGGGATGATTTTTAATAAACTCATTTCTCTCTTCCCTAATCCGAGGGGATTTCAGAAGTCAGTGCCTAATGTGCGCAAGTCTCTGGACTAGCAGCTATGTAAATATTTTATCTAATCCCCACAATAATTCTATGAGGTAGGTGCATTTATTATCCTCATTTTACAAATTTAGAAATTTGGCATATAATTAAGTATAAGACATAAAGTTAGTAAATGATGGAACAGGGATTTAAATCAAGTTTTTGTTTTTAATTCCAAATTAGTCTTAATTATTGTTATATTGAATTATATTATATTAAATTATCAATTAGGTTATTTTAACGTGCATTTTTTTGGTTTATATCCTGGTGTATTATTTGCATGCAGGGAAAAATATGGTTAAAGGTAGACCTCAGCGGCTGGATGAGTTTTTATTCACTCATATAACTCTGTAAGCCTAAACTACTTCCGTAGACAATGAACTTAATACTGGTGTTCCCTCTAACATGGTTCAATTCTTACACATATATATTCCTCAACTAGGTTTCAGCAAAAACTATTTAGTTGGGCCTGAAAGAAATCTAATACTTTACCTGTGACTTTCAGGGAACCATGTGTGCACACAGTGTAAAAACCTCCTAAATTAAATTTGCAAAATAAACTCATCATTTCTAGTTGTCTCTGTTGTGAATAAAGCACAAGGAGTGCTTATGCTCTTGCTCTCTGAGGACTTTTTATATTCTGTGACAGGCTGAAGAACTGCTGTAGGAAAGAGTCTGGAACAGCAGAGGCTGGTCATACAAGTCACCTCTTGTCTCGCCTAGTTAATATCAGCAGAGTCTAAGAAGGTCCGACACCTGTATGTGATTCAGGGAATTAGGATCAAAGAGATTCTTCCATGATCTGACTTTGGTTTGCACTCCCAAGTGTACCTTGCTCTTGCAAATCTATTTTTCATTTTCACCATCTGAAAAAGAAGCTTGCTGCTTTAACTAGAGGCAATAAAGCATGGAGGTGGAATCAATGAGTCATAAATTAGTGATTCAAGGACCTGTTAAGTGTAAGCTAAACAGGATACCTATTTGGGGCATGGCATTATTAAAAGTGGTCAGTGGTTGTGTTTATAGATTTAGTTGTTATCACAGTTCATGCTATGAAAAATAAACGTATCCATTAAGAGAGTTACCCTGGTAAGCCTTGCAAATCCACCTCATCTAACACAGAGATGACAATTCTATCTTAAGATATAGAACTTAAGTAAAATTAGTACTCTTTGTTACAGGTAGTATATGGCTGCCTGCCAAATGATCCTAACTCACTGAATGACCTCTGAGAGAGACCAGGAAGAACTGAAATGCACGGGTGATACATAAAAGAAATCAAATGACTGAGGTAGAATTCTAGGAGAGGAAAGCCATTAGCAGAAATATTAGTAAACATTTAGACAGCACTTTGCTTATAAAATGCTTTATAATCATTTTTATTTGATTCTTGCAGGCTTTTACCAGCAATGTCAATTCTGTGATATTGTTCTCTCAAATATTTAAGATGAATATTTTTGCTTCAAAAAATGGGAGGATCTTCCTGACATCAACCTGCCTTTAAGACAGAGCCATCAAAATAGTCTGAAAGGTCACACTAAAGAAATTAAATGTGACCTCTCAGCTTGAGAGACCTAAACTGATATATATATATTTATTTTCCCTTTCTTCACTGGAGGTTTTTTATGCTAGTATTCTTCCCATTTTAGAAGTTAATGAAATGAGGCTCATGTCTTTCCCATTTTACAGATTAATACTGTTAATAACAATAAAATTTATAAGTCAGTCACAGATTGAGACAAATACTTGGCTTTGAATTAGTTCCCTGTGTGGAGTTACTTTCCAGTTGTTCACAATAAATTTCTATGCCTACTTGTATTCATATATTTGATTCATATGAACAATGACAAACAAGATTCCTTATTTTAACACCATTTAACATTATTTTAAACACTACATTATCTAACTATTATGGAATATATGAAAACATGAACAATTAGTTTCTTTAAATGAGTCAGAAATAACTCATAAATGTTCAGAAACTCTATAGATGTGCATTCTGAATGATATATGCAGAAAAATTCCTTTGGATTTACTCTGTATTTTGTGGACCATTCTGTAGTTCAACTTGCATGGTCTGTATCAGGAATAAATTTATAGCCCGTTGGCTAAATCCTGCCTACCACCAGTTTGCGTAAATAAAGATGTAGTAGAACAGAGCCACACCCACACCCATTTATTTTTGTCTTGGTTGTGCTTATGTATTGCTTTTGTGCTACAACAGCAGAGTTTACTTGTGACAGAGACTGTTTGGCCTGCAAGCCTAAAATATTTACTACCTGGAATTTTACAACAAAATGTGTGCTGACTCCTAGTTTATATCACACAAGCGGGAAAACTAGTCCTTGTTTGTAATAATAAAATATATATAAGGGTTCATGTACATAAATACATAGGAAGGTATACAACTAAAATTATTGAACTTAGATGCCAAGCTGAGTGTTTAATACATGCACATATAATTCAGATTAAGAAAATATCCTATCAAAAGTTTCTCATCTCTAAACTTTTTATTGGTATGTTTCTCAGCAACCTAGAAAGTTGCCAACAATCCAACATAGGAAGTAGAGAAGTTTTAACTCAGTAGAGAAGGATTCAATTCCATTTCATTCCGTTTCAATTACATATGGGAAGCTGGCCTTTGCATTTGCTCATAAGCCAACCTAAGGTATTTAAAGTGAGACATACGTATTACTCTTCTCGGAATTCATTTATCAACCAAGTTATAGCAATCGAAGAGGATTAAGGGAGGAAAATTCTTTTACTGTATGCAATGTTATGCAATGTACAAAATCAAGGGAAAGGATGGCAATATTATAATTCCATGGTTCTAAAAATATGTAGATCCCAAATAATTTAGAAAAAATTTTCATGGACATAAAGTTTTATGTTTCACAAGTAGCACATTGAATGTGCCTATGAACTGCTAAAGAAAATTTAGAGAGCTCAGAGTTTAAAACACCAAGAATTAACTATTGTAGTAGGATGATTACGACCCACCCTGTTCAATGTGTTTGTCCTGGTTTGGTAGAAGCACAAAGGTTAAGCATTTACTTATACTTTCATTTTTAGTATTTTTGGTTTTGATTTTTAAAAATAATCCTTTTTAAGCAGATAACTGGACCACTGATGAGGACTATTTCAAAATAAACAACTTGGGAGAACAACTTAAGACCCTAATTCATTTGAGGGTTGTTACTGTAACAAATGTGCTTGTTTTCCAACTTGCACATTCAACCATTTTGAATGCTCTATAGTTTAATTCATAGCCAAGGGAAAGGTTTTCTAGACTTGAAAACTATTTATTAAGCACTGTCACAAACACAAAATGTTATAAATAAACTTATCTTAAGTTTAACTCAATAGGCACAATGTCTAAATTTTTAAAATGTTACATGAGCTACAAAAAAATGTTACATGAGCCACATAAACTTTGGCATAGACTATATCACAGATACACTTATTTTAACAAACTCCTGTAAAATTTTGATGACCTTTCACTTGCTTTATTTATACTTGTTATTATATAGAAAATAATGAACCTAGATTATCAAAATGTAAGAGCATGAATTTATTTCATGTTTTATCAGATTGTTCTTCTAACTCGATTTTCTTTTAGGTTAAGTCTCAGAGCAAACCTCTGGGTTTAGACTGATGCACTCAATTAGAATTGAGGTGTGAGCACAGTAGGAAGGGTTCATTTCTCCCTATACAGTGTCAACCACGGATATTCAGTGAGGAAAGCATGTTCAAACATATATGATGATAGAAAAGTCTTCTTCCATACAACAACAACAATAACAACAACAAAAACAACCAAAAAACCATTTTCTTCATAAGGTATTTGCTGGTTATTTTCTCTTAAAACAATCTTTTCTTTTCTTTTTCTCTTTTGTATAGCTCTTATCATACTACCATTTTATATAATTCACTAATTTGTTATGTTTACTGATCATTGTCTGTCTCTCCTGCTACATTATAAACCCTATGAGAACAAGAATTTTGTCTGTTTTGTTCCTATCATATCTTATGTACCTGAAACATAGTAGAAATTCAGTATATATTTGTAGAAGAAAGGCAGGAAAGAAGAAAGGAAGGAAAGAAAGAATGGTTACCATTTTAAAGAATTATTAAGGTGAAATAATAGGAATCATAAGATATAACAACACAGTGAGGCAAACCAACAAAATTATTAAAAGCCTTGAGGTAACTCTTGGCTTTTTTCTCTTCCACAAGGATTGTAATTGCCTAACCAGTAAGACTTGGCTAGGAAGAACTGAAACTGAAATCCAGTCCATACTTCACGCGTCAAATGCTGAACCCAGATGTGTCTTGTCTTTGACCAGAGAGAAAGTCTTTTTCTGGTTAACACAGAGGCGCAGTGTGGGCCAGCTATAACCTTTGCATCTGTAGCCTTTGCATCTACTCGTCATTTGTCATAATCTTCATTCTTGGACTGATGTTCTGTCAACTCAGAAAATGTTTTCTTTATTCACTCCAATGAATTGTCCTAAATTTAGCAATTTGTTTTTCTGTGACAGCAATTTGTTGATTCTTTTTTACTTAAAGTCCTATTTCAATGTTCAGGAGAGACACATTTCACTGCTACCCCTCACTGTAAAATTCTGCCAGATCAAATGTCTAAATGAATGAGGACATCCCTTGCATACCAGACACTAGTCCTTTTTATCTTTTTTTTTTCTAAAATAGAGATAAAATTTGCTGTAGATTGAATGATTGGTCCCAATACTTCACCCCTCCTTGCAACCACATGTTCACAATGGCCTTTCATAGGCAGGAGTTTTTTTCTGCTATTTGAGTTGGGGCTTAAAATATGACTTGCTTTAGCCAATCACATTGTTGAAAGCAATCTTGTACTTTAAAATGATAAAATGAAGGATGAAAATGATATGACCATCTCAATATATGCAGAAAAAGAACTTGACAAAATTCAACATCCTTTCATGATAAAAACTCTCAGTAAATTAGGTATAGAAAGAGAGTACTTCAACACAATAAAGGTCTTATCTGACAAGCCCACAAATAACATCATATTCCACTGTGAAAAGCTAAAAGTTTCCTATAATTAGGCAATAAAATGGTGCCCACTCTTGCTACTTCTATTAAATATAGCACTAAAAGTCCTAGCCAGAGTAATTAAGCAAGAAAAATAAATAAAAGGCATCCAAATCAAAAAGGAAGTAAATTTTTTTCTATTCTCAGATGACATGATCCTATATGCAGAAAACCCCAAAGACTTCACCAAAAAATTGTTAGAACTAACGAATAATTTCAGTAAAGTTGCAGGATACAAAATCAACATACAAGTATCAGTTGCCTTTCTAGACACTAACAATGAACTGCCTGAAAAAGAAATAAAGAAAACAATCTTATTTACAATGGCATCAAAACCAATAAAATACATAGAAATAAATTTAACCAAGGAGTTGAAAGGTCTGTACATTGAAAACTATAAACCACTGAAGAAATAAAATTAAATAAGGCAAAAATAAATGGAAAGATATCCCATGTTCATGAATCAGAAGAATTAACATTGTTAGAATGTCTATACTACTCAAGGTGGTCCATAGATTCAATGCAATCTCTATCAAAATTTTAATGTAATATTTCACAGAAATAGGAAAAAAATTCCTAAAATTTATATGGAACCACAAAAAACCAAGACTATCCAAAGCAATCTTTAGCAAGAACAAAGCTGGAGGCATCACAATACCTGGTTTAAAAATACACTACAAAGGTAGAGTAATCAAAACAGTATATTACTGTCATAAAAACACATGCAGAAGAATGAAATTGGAGCCTTATGTTACACCATATACAGAAGCCAACTCAATATAGATTAAAGACTTAGAAACAAGACTTGAAACTGTAAAACCACTAGAATAAAACATAAGGGACATTGGTCATGACATTGGTATGGGAAATGGTTTTTTGGAAATGACACCAAGAGCATACGCATCAAAATAAAAAATAAGTGGTATTGCATCAAACTAAAAAGCTTCTGCTCTGCAAAGAAAACAATCAACAGAGTGAACAGGCAACCTACAGAATGGGAGGAAATAATTGCAAATTTATTTGATAAGGGATTTATATCCAAAATATACAAAGAACTCAAACAACTCAAAAGGGGAAAAAAACCAATGAAACAAACAAACAAAAAAACCCCCGAACACACAAATAACTCAATTTTAAAAACAAATAACTTGATTTCAAAAATGGGTTAAGGACCTGAATAGACATTTCCCCAAAGAAGATACACAAATGACCAACAGACACATGAAAAGGTGCTTAATATCACTAATGATTAGGGAAATGCAAATCAAAACCACAATGAGATATCACCTCACACTTGTTAGGATTGCTATTATAGAAAAGACAAAAGATAAGGTTTTTTGAGTATGTCAAGGAAAAGGGAACCCTTGTGCACTGTTGATGGAAATGTGAACTGGTATAACCAGGAGGACAAATAGTACGGAGATTTCTCAAAAAATTAAAAATAGAACCACCATATGATTAACAATCTCATTTCTGGGTATATACCCAAAGGAAATGAAATTAGTATCTTGAAGAGATATCTGCACTCCCATGCACATTTCAGCATTATTCACAGTAGTCGAGATATGGAATAAATCTAATGGATAAAGAAATTGTAGTATATAATGGAATATTATTCAGCCATTAAAAAAGAAGGAAATCCTGTCACTTGCAACAACATGGAGGAACCTGGAGAACATATGTTAAGTGAGATATAAGGCACGTACTGATAGACAGATAATTCATAATCTTACTTATATGTGGAATCTAAGAAAGTCAAATTCATTGGAACAGACAGTAGAGTGGTGGTTGTTAGGAGTTGTGGGTGGGGGAAATGGAGAGATCTTGGCCAAAGGGTACAAAGTTTCAGTTATACAAGACAAATAAGTTCTGGGGATTTAATGTACGGCAATGGCAATTACAGTTAACAATACTCAATTGTGTACTTAAAATTTGCTAAGAAAGTAGATATGAAATGTTTTCACCATGCCAAACAAAAAAAAAAGGTAACTTTGTGAGGTGATAGATGTGGTAATTAGCTTGATGATGGTAATCATTTCGCTATGTATACATATATCAAAACATGACATCCCATACCGTAAACATACAATTTTTATTTGTCTATTATACTTCAATAAAGCTGGGAAAAAAGCATCATGCATTTCCAGTTGCCCTTTTGCACCCCTGCCATTGCCATAGATAAAACATGGCTCAGCTGGTAAAAGGAGGATGGAAGATGTGGAAGAGAATCATTCAAGCTGACCCCGGGAACTGCAATGTGATGTATCATGAGCCCCAGCATCTGTAGGGGAAGCAGAGCCACCAGAGCTCTCAACAGTGAGTCTACCCTAAATTAACCAAAGCAGCCAACCTACCAATTCATAAGAATAATCAATTTTATTTCAATCTCCTTAGGTTTGTATTGGTTTGTTTCACAGTATTTCAAGACAATAGCTAACGGAAACAAAAGCTAACTTTATTTCTTTGTGAATGTCCCAAAGCAACAGTTATACACAAATCACAGAGCACGCAACTGTGTATGATACCCAAAACTAATGCAAGCAATTTTATTATGATTTCTAATACCTGTACTTTACTTAATTTATCTAGGTGTGTCTGCATCATTTTTCTTAACATAATTTGTGTATATGCATTTATGTTCTAATTCACGACATGTTAGCAAAGATATCATAATTCCTTTTAAATGAATACTAATATATACAGATTGGAATAAGTGACATCCATCTTATGTCTCTTCTTTCTGTTCTTTTTGTTCTTCTGTACTTCTGAAATAACTCTCATCTTTTCATGAGGCTTTTTATAACCACTGTGGCAATTATATCTGTTTTGTGCTTCATCTCTTATGTAAATTAATTATCATCTTGGTGTATTGCTATAAAAATAGGGATTCCTAGGGAAGATGCTTTCTTAGAATTGACTTAATTATTCAGAGGCCAATTATCCAGTTCTAGACTATTCACATTGTTTTTATTTCCTCTCTTCTTCCTACATTTGAATATTTCTCAGTCCATTAATGATCCATTTTGTTTCTCATTAACATCTCTGGTAAAAGGTATGGTGAAAGAGCTAATTGAAACTTTTACAAATGATGAAACTTTTGAATTAACTAAACTCTGGATACTTTATCTTACCCCCTACCTTATTAAGACAAATAGTTGAATTTATTGCATTTTATAGGTAGATTTAGACTGAGAAAGCTTTAATTATTATGGTGTTCTTTTAGTTGCAGAGACATGTAGGAAGGACATCAAATATGTCATCTTTTTATAAGATTACAAACTGAAATTATAGCGCTATTAGCCTCTAATAAATCCTTCCGATTGACTTTGGCCCTCAGATTCAGGGTTATAGTTTGCGGTGACATTTATTATTTTTTTCTTATTAGTTTTAATTGACTCCCCCTTTCCTCAGTCTCTGGTAACCACCATTCTATTCTCCGTTTCTATGAGTTCAACATTTTTAGGTTTCACATATAAATGAGATCGTGCATCATCTACCTTTCTGTGTCTGGCTTATCTCACTTGACATAATGTCTTGCAGGTTCATACATGTTACTGTAAATGAGCAGAATCTCCGTCTTTTTAAAGGCTGAATAGTATTCCATTTTGTGTATATAGTAGCACCCCCATCCTTGATTTTGCTTTTTTTGGTTTCAGTTACCTGTGATCAACCATGGTCCCAAAATATTAAATAGAAAATTCCAGAAAGAAATGATTTGTGAGTTTTAAGTTGCATGCTGTTCCGAGTAGCATGTCCTGCTTAGTCCAGCCCAGAACATGAATCATCCCTTTGTCCAGTGTATCCATGATGTACATGCTATCTACCCATTAGGCATTTACTAGCTATCTGGTTATCAGATAAAAAAAGTGGTATATATAAAGTTCAGTACTATTTGTGGTTTTTGGCATCCACTGGGGGCCTTGAATTATATCCCTCTTGGATAAGAGGGAACTAGTGTATGCCACATTTTCTTTATGTATTCATCTGTTGTGGAAACTTAGGTTTATTCTGTATCTTGGCTATTCTGAATAATGCTGCAATGAACATAGGAGTGCAGATATCTCTTCGAGATACTGATTCACTTCTTTTGTATATATACACCCAGAAATGGGATTGCTGATCATATAATAATTCTATTTTTGTCTTCTGAGGAACCTCCATAATGTTTTCCATAATGACTGTACTAATTTACATTCCCTGTGGTGGCGAATATTAACTATATTATATTGCAGTTTTGTGATGCTGGGAGCTCTGCAAACTATTTCTCCTTTGCCAGCCATTTGCCTATTAGTTCTGCCAATAGAGGCCACTAGAGGAGGATAAAAGGTAGTTGGAGAGAGAAGGCACTTGCTTCTTCCAGGTGTCCACTGCTCCTGCCAGCCTAGTCTCAGCAATAGCTCTTAACTCCTGAAGTACTATCGGTTCTGGTTTCTTGCTTTCTTCCACATTCTTAGAACAGGCTTCATTACATTTTCTTTGGAGACACCAGTAATGGTCTGGTAGCAACTTTTCCTCCAGTTTAGCAGAGTACCTCCTTTGAGCTTTTCAGATACCAGCAGTAGTCAGGGGTTTCCAGTCCTAGGAGACCTAAATCACAGCTTCTTAAGGCATCTCCTCTAGTGTTTTGATAACTTCAACCTCTCCCTTTGTTCCTTGCATTCTAAGGTTACTGTCTCTGTGTTAGTCCAAAGTTCCCTTTTTGATTGTTGTGTTGCACACTAATTCTTTAAACAATTCTTGCATTAGATTCTCTCTGTCGAACTAACTAATGTGGTTTCCATTTGCTGGCTGTACTCTGTGATATGGCGATAAGTTTAGGTGTCTGTCAGTCACCTTAAAGACAAAGCCTTTTGGCTTGTTTGTTTGACCTTTCTCCCTAGCTCAAAGCTTGCTGTAGACTTGCTTGCTCTCTTTATAGTCACAGGAGATTTCCTGGGTCCCATGCTTTGACTATGAGACATCTATTTTACATCATTTGTACCTAAAACATATTGGGTATATATTGAGTTAGCCATGTTAAGTGGTTCATTTGCACTAGTCCCCTCATCAGACACTGAGATCTAATTGTCATGCTTTCTGAATCCTTTTAATTGTCTCCCTCCCACATGTTGTCATTATTTGGCTTATTTCTATCCTCAGGGAACAATGTAGCGTCCTCATCCTCATCAACCACTTGATGAGACTGAACAGTGTCAATGTCAGCCTGATTCTCACTTGGGCTTTTATTATCTGAGTCTGAGTTGGCAAAATTTCCTCCCACTAGAGTTGATGTGTAGCTTTTACATTAGGCCTATTAGTTTTAAGTAAGGAGTGGCCTTGGCCAGTTCTGGTCTAGTTACTTAGTGCCTCCTTTCCTCACATTATTCCGCCAGCCATTATTAACTTATGACACAGTATTCTGTAATAACGTCTGCAATTAGTGCTGAGAAAATGGCTCAGAAGCAGTATCTGTGTCTTAATTTGGCATTCTCTGTGCTGCTTTACAAAATCTGATTCCTTTTCCCGGGTCAAGCCAGCCCTGAGGCTGACTGGCTTTTCTGTTGTATCATTTCTTTATACTTCTATTAGTTCTGCCTACAGTATTGTCACTGAAACAGAGTCCCCCACACACCATACTGGAGTTTGGTATTGGCCACAATGTTTGGAGATGAAATGAGTTACTCTTTCTGCTTTTTTTTCTCCCTCCTCTAAACTAGCTGTATGAACGATAATGTTTTATATATCTTAAGAAATTTTCCCCCAAAGCATCAGCTTCACATTATTAAATACGCCAAATGTCTGTACGCTTTTACCATTTACTTTCCATGTATAAAGCACATAGTAACAGCCACAGAAGAAGCTATTTTGTCATTGCCTGCCGTTTTTAAATGCTTGCCCACGGTCTCTTTGGAAAAACCAGGAAAGCAAATAACCAAATTGAATTGTAATCAAGCTGAGTACAACACTCAGGAAATTTTCAGAGGATTTCTAAATATGTACGCCTTTACCCACAGTTATCTTTCTTCCCTCTCTTGCTCTTTCCTTTTATCAGCCGCACTTACTAGGGTCTGACTTTCACACTTGCTTCACGAGTGGTGGAATGTTAGCCAACTGCGAGACAGCATGGGGGGGGAGAATGATCTTAACAGAAAATGTAAATTAAGAATTTTGAACTATTTATTTTAGTCATTTCACCTATAGAAGCTCTCCTTCCTTCCCCTTTCTCCAAAGTTGATTAGTGTGGTGGCTAGACATAATTTATAAAATTTTGATATTATTTTAGGGGAAAGACTAGAAGAATAGTGAGGAAGGGAAGAAGACAACTAGAAGGTGAAATTAAGAAGTTTCACCCCAGGGAAAGTTGTAACGAAGAAGAATGGTTTAAGAAAAAGGACTATTTGCCATGGCTTTTTTTCGAACTACTGAGAATACATGCTATCACCATTTTTCCCTGGCATATCTTTGTTTTTCTTGCTCAGAGGAAGGATCTTAAGAGGTGCAGCATCAAAGTAATAATGATGGCTAATATGGTATTTTCTATGGACTCCAAGAGTGGCAGTGTTACTGGAAGAAAGTTGGGACAGATAGCCGGGGCATAAATTCCAGGTGATCCACAAAGGACAGTGCTGCACTTTTCCATATCTGGAGGCTTTATCTGGGTCAAAAGAATGCACATTGCCTTTGCCTCATACAACTTGAGCCAGCTGGAGTCTATCCAGGAAGAGAATGCTGATAAATCCTGGTCTTCTCTCTCACCATGAAGCATGTGATATCACCATTTCTCCTAAAAGTCTCTTTGTTCCTTTGACATGTAATAATAATAAACCACACAATCTGCATTTGTTAGAGGCCAAATAACAGTCATGAATATTGAGTCAGAAGTTTCTGAGCCTATTGGTCACACAGCAAACTCCATAAAGCAACTCCACCTATGAAGGGTTAAAGTCATCTCTTAATCTTTAATGGAGGGTGAACAAAGACTAATGGAACACCTACTGTGAACCAGCACTTGTTCTTTGTATTTATGCACATGTTCATTTATTGCTAAAGACAACAAGTATTTGTTTTGTAGATCATCAAAGTGAATATTGATATCATTAACAACAGCTCTGGAATTGTTACTCTCAGTAGGGAGATGAAGAAACTGAATTTAACTTGTGTATGAAGAGATATGAACATGAATATAGATAACTGAATTATTTGTAATAGAGGAAAAAAATCTTGGCAGGTACTCAAATGTGAAAAAAATAGGCAGGTAAATTGTGGCATATATATCTAATGAACTATTATAAAGCATCAGTATAAATATAATACAGCCATACATATCAACATGGATAACCCTCTAAAACATGATACTGATTTCATATCTTGGCTATTGTGAATAATGCTGAAGTGAGCATGGGAGTGCAGATATCTCTTCAACATACCAATTTCAGTTCCTATGAATATATATCCAGAAATGTGATTGCTGGATCATATAGTAGTTTTATTTTTAGATTTTTGAGGAACCTCCATACTATTTTCCCAAATGGCTGTACTAATTCACATTCCCACCAAACAGTGTATGAGGGCTCCCTTTTCTCTGCATCCTCACCAACACTTGTTGGCATTTTTGTCTTTTTGATAGTAGCCATTCCAATAGGTATGAAATGATATCTCATTATGGTTTTAATTTGTATTTCCTACATTAATTCGTTTAGTTGAATATTGCTACAATGTATACATAGATCAATATATCACATTATACCCCACAAATATACACAATTATTGACAATTAAAAATAAATTAATAAAATCAACCCCCCCAAAATAACTATGATGTTGAATGAAAACTTCTAACAGAATGATATGATTCTACTAATATGGAGTAGAATTTTGAAAAGTGAAACAATACGTTATTTAGGAACACAAAGATATTTGGTAAAAGTGTAAAGGAAAACAGAAGATTGATAGGCCAAAACAAATCCTCTGGAGTGGGGGCAGAGGGATTTGGATAAGACACACAGAGATTCAATAAAGTTCTATTTCTTAAGCTGTGTGGCAGATACACAGGTTTTAAATTTTATTATTGCTTTAAACTGTACATATTCATTATATATATTCTTCTTTATGCATGATGCTAACAAACATAAGAAAATAAATAAATGAAACTTGTATTCCCCTTATTGTTTAGTTCAAAGAATCTTTTGATTTCCACCTTAATTTCCTCCTTGAACCAACTATCGTTCAGCAGTAGGTTGTTTAGTTTCCATGACTTGGTGCAGAGGTGAATGTTTCTGTTGGAGTTGATTTCTAATTTTATTCCACTGTGGTCTGAGAAGATGCATGATATAATTTCTATGTTTTTAAATTTGTTGAGACATGTTTTGTGGCATAGGATGTGATCAATCTTAGAGAATGTTCCATGAGCTGATGAGAAGAACATATATTCAGTGGTTTTTGGGTAGAATGTTCTGTAAATGTCTGTTAGGCCCATTTTTTTCTGGAGTTCTGTTTAAGTCCATTGTTTCTTTGTTTATTTTCTGTTTGAAGGATCTGTTCAGTTCTGTCAGAGGGGTGTTGAAGTCCCCGGCTATTATGGTGCTGCTGTTTATCATTTTGTTTAGATCAAGTAGGATTTGCTTTATGAATCTGGGTGTACCTGTGTTAGGTGTGTAAATAGTTAGAATTATTATGCCTTCTTGTTGAATTGTTCCCTTTACCATTATATAAAGACCATCTTTGTTTACTTTACTTTTGTTGATTTGAAGTCTATGTTATCTGATATGAGAACTGCTAGGTCAAATTATCGCTCTTTGCTGAAGGTATGATCTTATACCTAGAAAACCCCAAAGGTTCTGCCAAGAGACTACTGGAATTGATAAATAAATTCAGCAAATTCTCAGGTAACAAAATCAATGTACACAAATCAGTAGCATTCATATATGCCAACAATGGTCAAGCTGAGAATGAAATCAAAGACTCAATACCTTTCACAATAGCATCAAAGAAAATACTAGGTTGATGTATGGAATGTCCAATTTCCTTAAGTACTGAATTTGACAGTTGATACTGCTGACATTTCACTCTGACACTTCTTGCTTTTTTTTTTTTTTTGTAGTTGTGAAGGTACCTCCTCATTCTTTCAAACTCATGTTTTGGCTTGTGATTATCATTCAAATTTTTTTTTAGAGCAATTTTTGTGAAACCCTGGATAAGTAAAAAATTCATGTTACTTTTGAATATGAGTTCCATCATGGGACAAATGTAGCATAGACAGCTCGATGTATCAATGAACTGTTTGGGAACGATGTGACTGATGAACTCACAGTATGTCAATGGTTTGAGAAGTTCTCTTCTGGTGATTTTAATCTTGAAAATGAGCCACATGGGTGACCTGAGACCAAGGTGGATAATGATGAGCTGAAAGCTGTAATGGAAGCAAATCCATCTCAACCTATGTGTGAATTAGCAGCAAGGTTTGACATTACTATTCCAACAATATTGGACCATTTGAAATAAATGGGTAAGATAAATAAGCTGAATAGATGGTACCACATGAATTAAATGAACATCAGAAGAGAAATAATCTCAAAGCTTGCCTTTCTTTGCTGTCGCAACATAAAGGCAAACCATTTCTACATCGTATTGTTATGTGTGATGAAAAATGGATTCTTTACAACAATTGCAAGCGTTCGGAAGAATGGTTGGATAAAGACAAAGTGCTGAAACACAGTCCAAAACTGAATATTCATCAAAAAAGCTAATGGTGTCTGTTTGGAAATCCACTGCTGGTATTATCCGCGACAGCTTCATGAAACCTGGTTGATGTCTACAGTGGAAGTCTACTGCAACAGTTGGATGAAATGATGAGGATGCTTGCAATTAAGGAGCTGAGATTGGTCAATAGAGACAGGCCGATCCTCTTGCAAGACCACATGTCACAAAAAACAACACTGCTCAAACTACAAAAGCTGGACTTGGAAACTCTCTGTCATCCACCATATTCACCAGACCTTGCACCAACTGACTACCACTTCTTCCAGGCTTTGGCCCACTTCTTGCAATGAAAAATATTCAATTGTCAACAAGCTGTGGAAAATGCCTTTCACGATTTCTTTGCCATTCACTCTCCAGGCTTCTTTGCTGCTGGCAAAAACAAGCTACTGTTAAGATGGCAAAACTGTGTTGATAGTTTGGGCACATACTTTGATTAATTGTACTGCTTCTAGTTTGAGATATAATAAACTAAACTTTTGATTCAAAATCAGACATTTCATATTTAATGACCTAATACCATGGATCTAAACAGAGAACCCAGATATATATAAAACCATCCTTGTATTGCCATCTGATATTTGGCAAAGTAGACAAGAACATAAACTGGGGGAAAGAATCCCTAATCAATAAATAGTGCTAGGAAAATTGGATAGCCACATGTAGAACACTGAAACGGGATCTGCACCTTTTACTACTCAAAAAAATCAACTCACTATGGATAACAGACTTGAACCTAAGGCATGAAACTATAAGAATTCTAGAAGAAAATGTTGGAAAAACTCGTGTAGACATTGGCCTAGGCAAAGAATTTATGAAGAAGACCCCAAAAGCAACCACAGCAACAACAAAAATAAATAAATGGGTCCTGATCAAAAAAAGGCTTCTGCACAGCCAAGGATACAATAATTAGCGTGAATAGACAACCTACAGAATAGGGAGAAAATATTTTCATGCTATACATCTGATAAAGGGCTGATAACCAGAATCTATAAAGAACTTAGGCAAATCAGCAAGAAAAATCAAACAAACCCATTAAAAAGTGGGCAAAAGACATGAACAGAAACTTTTCAAAAGAAGATAGACTAATGGCCAAGAAACATGTGAAAAAATGCTCAACATCTCTAATCATCAAGGAAATGCAAATTAAAACCACAATGAGATATCACTTAACTACAGTGAGAATGGCTTTTATCAAAAAGTCCCAAGATAACAAATGCTGGCATGGATGTGGAGAGATAGTAACAGTCATACATTGTTGGTGGGACCTAAACTAGTACAACCTCTATGGAAAATAGTATGGAGATACCTCAAAGAACTAAAAGTAGAACTGCTATTTGACCCAGCAATCCCACTACTGAGTATTTACCCAAAGGGTAAAAAGAGATTCTGTAAAAAAGACACCAGCACTTGAATGTTTACAGCAGCACAATTCACAATTGCAAAGATGTGGAAACAACCCAAGTGCCCATCAGTACATGAATGGATTAATAAAATGTGTTATATGTATACCACAGAGTACTACTCAGCCATATTAAAAAAAATGGTGAACTAATACTTCTTGTATTATCCTGGATGGAAGTGGAGACCATTCTTCTAAGTGAAGTATAGCAAGAATGGAAAAACAAACACCACATGTACTCACCATTAAATTGGAATGAATCGATCAACACTTATGTGCACATATGGAAATAGCATTTATCGGAAATCAATCAGGTGGGAGGGGAGAGGAGGGGATGGGTAAAATCACACCTAACGAATACAATGCACACTATCTGGGGGATGGGCACATGATAACTTTGACTCAAACAATACAAAAGCAATTTATGTAACCAAAACATTTGTACCCTAGTAATATTCTGAAATTAAAAAAAGAAAATAAATAAAAGAAGACAGAGTAATCAACTTACATTACTCTATATTTAGCATCCTGTCCACCATGCTTCAACAGCCATGAATGATGTCCAAAATTTTATTTACTCATACAACTAAACAGAAATCTTTGTTGAGACACTAAGAAGAGGTGCAGAAGAGGACTGAATATAAGAAACTATATATTATATATGAAGGCATATAAGAAAGTTTAAATTTTAATTTTAACCTTGGACCTGGCTTGTTCACTTAGCTTCTCATTTAGCATCTTTGTTTTCCTATACATGTGGTATATTAAATAGTGCTCTTCCAACACTTGCAATCGAAATGAGAATTTAAAAGATTTACCTAGAAATATTGAATAATCCTTGCCACAACCCCCCTAGATTTAGATAACTAAAATATCAAAATACAGACATAAAGGCTTGAAAAAAAACTGGTGGCTAATTAAATTATAAGAATAAATTTCTAGGACACTGCAGTACCATAACCATAATTGTAATCTCTTGTTTTTGAAGATAATCCAGAAGGCAAGGACAAAGTCTGTATACTACAATTCTTTTTGAATTGTGCCCAGTATAGAGTTATAAAATATGTCCTTTGAATGATAAAATAATAAAACTGTATTTATGGCAATTTTTATTTTTTCATGTCTATTTAGGAAAAACACTCTGGAGATATTTTAATAAAAGAAAAATTGGGGATTATCTCAATAGCTTTACTACACCTATGAACAAGCTTTGAATATTGCTATTGAGCAAAGCAAGGATGATAAAATGGGAATTATTTGCCCTGAACCAGTTGTTGTGGATGAGCTTTGGGCTAAGAATCAGCAGACCTATTGTTTAGTCTCTACTATGTCACAAATTCACTGTTTAGCCCTGGGCTTTATTTGAGATCGACACTACTGAAAGTTTTGTGGGGGCAAGGTGTGCCCAAGGTCCTGTTTATTCTCAGGCTTTCATCTTTTCTCCAAAGCATACCATACTTAAGAGACATCCCCCACATCCCTTAACTCAGGGGCCTTACTGACCCTGAACTATGGTCTTTCCTGCTTGGTGCTCTGTGTTGTAGACTAGTTTTGCTCTTTCCTCTATGGGCATGGGCAGGTGTCCTCAGCCCTTGCCTACTGTGATTGGCTGGGAGCCTAGAACCAGAAACTGGCCCATACCTCCGTTCCTTCAAAGCTGTTGGGCTGTTTCCGCTTTGCAGCTGCTTGACTTGAATGCCAAATTCTAGTAGCGAGTGGTGACTGACCACCTGGCCAGGGCCATGCAGCCAGCTGCCACTTACAGCTTAAGGCTCAAATATAGGCATCCTGACACCCAACCTCAGCCCCATCTGAACTCGCTTCTTCTCCAAGTTCTTTTTCTCTGTGAGAATTAATTCAGGGTTGGTTCTTCCTCCCTTTCTTCTTTCCTGATTTGCTTCTTTCTTTCTTTCCTTTCTGTATAAAACAAATATTCATAAATTGCCTATGAAATTCTATGCCCTGTGTATAGACAGGGAGTATTATTTACGTCTATGCAGGTACATGAGAATTGAGGTTTTGCATGTATGGAAAAAAATAAAGGAAAATAAAGTATCTCAAACATAAAAAAAGAGGGAGAGAGAGATACTAAATTCCATTCTTTCTATATTCCCATAGCTAGCAGAATTTCATTTTCCCCCATCCTTCTTGGAAGTCACCTACTCCCAAATGCTGCTCCATGGATTTAAATGCTATTCAAAAATCCCAGCTGACAGTTGTTAGCTGATGCTGTTTCTGACATAGCTCAGATCTCTCCCAGGATGTTTTTGTTTTGGTATACAGGCAGTACCATGTATCCAACAGTTAACCTAATATATTTCTGTTATTCTCTTGGGTGACTTTTTGTAGCTAAAAACTATTCCATGTTGTTTCCTAATGAGAATTTTGGTTGAACACCGAGTGGCAATAGCAGGTCAATTCTTAGGTTTAATCCCCCCAGTATTTCCTTTTTGCTTTTAAAAGCTCACTGGGCTAAAGCCAAGGTAGCAGTTTGAATCCAGAGGAACCCAGGGGGAGAGGTTTATAAATGCATGGTGAGCTCATTTTATCAGTTCCTATTTTGGTGTTTCAAAATCTCCCCTGGTGTTTGAGAGCATCTTGATAATTAAAGAAAATATTGCCTCCTAAAAACTGAATCTTCATTTTAGAGTAAAGAATTAAACACAAAGTACTTAATTTTATGAAACTTGGATGAATTATGCTGGCCCTCCCTCTGTCCCTCCCTTCCTTATTTCCTTCTTTTTCTTTCTTTTTAAATTTCTCTTTTTCTGCACATAATAAAGATGCTTGGTAGAAAAAGAAATGATTAGAAAATTGATTATTCCATATGACCTATTTTTTCCATAATTAGGCAACAGACCTTTCATGTTAGCATCAAATACTCTGCCCTAGACTGATCTTGGCATTGATACCACAGGTTATAGACTCATCTAAGCCTCTAAAGTGTTCACTGGGACTGGGGCCAGGAGCTTCATCAAATGTGAAATAAATACAATATTTTAACAGCTAAAAGTGCACCCTCAAATGTTTATCACTAAAAATCTCTGAAAAGAAGAAACAAATTTTCTAATATATGTGTTTGGTGCTTGTAACAATGACATTCATGTGCTTTAATGAGAAAATATGTTCAGATGATTTTTTTCACACTTTAAATCCTCCCAGTGACATTGACTGGAATGTGTGGCCCCACTGGAGAAGAACAAAGGGCTTATACAGTATATGCCAACATTATTTCTTTCTAAAGTGATGCTAGGGAAGGATGTAAACATAAATATTTAGACCCTGTGGTCTCATTTCTCTTAATAAAAGAGCATTACCAAAGCCAAATACTCTGCTTGGTGACATAATGGGTAAGGGCCTAATATGCCACACAAACAGGAGCATCAAGGGACTACTTCAGATTTTTGATTTCTTGCCAAATAGTGAATAATCTTATAATCAAATGTGCAGCAATAATAGGCCCAGCTGGGAGGATTAAGGAATAAGTATCTATTGGGCTGCCTGATCTCTTTGTTCTTTAGGTTTTGAGTAGGATAAATGAAAAGGGGGAGGCCCAGAGGGAAGTGGTTTAATATAGAATAAATTGTCTAAAAGGGCTCAGTGAAAAGCAGGATTATCGATGAGTTGGGGAGTGAGCTAGCTGACTTTTTATTTTAAAACTAAGACAGGATAGGGGTATGGGGATAAAGTAGGAAATCAGATAAGAAACACAAAGGATGCAGGCGTATTGGCCTTAAGTAGTCTTTTTCTGTTTCTGAGATTTCTTATGTTCTTGTGCTCTGAGCCAAGATCAATTGAGATTAATCAGTTGTATAGAAAGCATTGTGATCGCATGGCAGGCTTTTAAAGTTTAAATTTGTTTATTGAGCACAATTTGGTTAGCATCAGGTGCTGAAGTTATAGACACCAACACTAGCATAGAAATTACTTTATTTAGCTCCCAGTTGTAAGTTTCTATAGCAACTGGGTCCTGTACCAGAAAGCTGAGATTCTCAGGCTCAAATGAATCAGTCAGAGATGGCAATATCATATTTTGGGGGCACTCGCTTCCTTTTTTCCATTTTTTTCCCTTCTGTCTTGTGAGAAGTGCCTTCAATGTGATTCTGTCTGCTTAGTCATACTTTTAATTATATCTTCTGCTTTGAACCTTCTCCTCTTGGCAGCAGTATAAAGTACCTATTTCGGTTGTGTTTCGATTTCCTATGATTCGTTAGTATGTTGATGCAGAGGGGTTGGGTGTGATCTGTTTTAAATACAGTTGAAAATTCTGAATAGTGAGGAAAGTGTCCACAGTGCCAAATTTAGCTAGCCACTCCAAGCAGAAATAAGAATGCTAATTCAAAAAGGAAACCTAATTTAATTTCTACATTATGCTTTCATTCTGATCATAAACGCAATGTCATGATCCTTTTAAATATGTGGGATGTTCCTTATGAAGTTTTCTTTTTAAAATTTTAAGTAAATATACTTGGAAGAAAATTGATTTTATTTTTGTTTTTTGAATGAATGTTTTTATTTTATTTTAACAAATATGAATTTTCTGGAGAGGCTTGTTATGGTCAAAGAAATATTTTATGATGATAGTTTAGTCAATACTACAGAAAGGTTTAGGAAAAATAATTATATCTGGGTTCCAGTTGTGAGAATAATCACTACATTAAAAAACAGTAGCTTTCCTGCTGCCTATGCTTTTGAATGGTTCTGACCCAAACATATGTATATGACTTGAAGAAAAATGAAAATTAGATAAAACAAACAAATACTAGAAATACATGTTTTCAATAATGTCATCTTTTCCATGAAACTCCATGTTTTATAGGAACTGGTTTTTGAAATTTGAAATAATCACTAACTGAGTGCTTTGAATACTAGTTAGCAAAAGAATTCTTATGGTATAACGTATGGCATAATCGATTAGTTTGGAGAATGACAAGAATATACCATAAAAGCAAGAATTCTATGTGCACTGTGATGAAACAAAACAAAACAAAACAAAAGATTTCCATTTAATCTTCACATTTATTGCTAACTTGAGGCCTATTAACATTTGGAAAACACAAATTCTAAAGGTAACTGCTAGAGATTGGCCAATTATAATTTCATGATCGAAAGAAAAAAATCTTATTTAACTCTAAAATTCTGTACTTGTTTTCTCCTTTCATGAGTTATTCACAGCCAAAGCTCAGTGTGTGTGAGAGGAAGGGAAAATAGACCCGCTTCCTGGTTGTCTGCAAAATTATATCACCTCAGATGACCTTGATTCTCTTTGTAATCAATAGGGAATTTTCTTTTTCTAATTTAACAACAGATTTAATTATAATAAAATTAATTCAGATTGTGATTATCTGTCTCTATTTGTCCTCAGTTTCTATGAGGAATTTTAAAATGTCATCAGTCCTGTAGTTAGAGTCTGTCATTATTCCAGTATGTCTATTATATCATGATATATCCAAACTCATATGAGACCAATTTTTGCTCTCCCAGGAAAGCAGTTTCCAGGGCTCTGTTATAACTGAATAGATAATTGCTCCTTTAACAAAACATGCATAGACAAAACATCTGATGAATAAAGAGCAGTTACTAACCTATACTTAAATTTGTGAGTATCAGATTTTAGAACTATTACAAAATGGATTCTGTCATGAATCATAGAATTTTTTTCCTTTCCAAATCTATCCATGATGAATTTTTTATCTTCAGGTAATTTGCAATAATATTATTTAATTTAAAATGTACTGGGTCAGCAAATGTAGTAACTTGAAAAAGAGTTAAATGTTTACTCAAAACCACAGTTACATAGAATATAGAACTTGGAAATAGCAAGTTGAATTTATTAGTATTTTGTTGCAGATGTGAAGATAGCAATTATTGGAACAGATAAATGAATCATACAATTGGTTTTGTTAGCTAAATCAAGGCACGCTTATTTAAAAATGTATTTTAATAATAAATTAGTTTTTATAATTAGAAACTAATTATAATTGATTCTCGTTAATTCTTATTGATAACATTAAACAATCAATAGATTAGAATGTCAAAAGCATTTTTTGGGGGGGTGAATTATGTGCAAAACATTAACATAGTAGATCTGAAGCTGCTTTCTTTAGAAGGCTCGTTTATAAGATTGGCCATTAGCTGGCGTGTGGGAACTTGGGTTCCGAAACATTCCCTAACTGGTAAGGTAATTTTGCCGGGCCTAGACGTTTGTATAAACAATGTAATTTATAGTAACATCTGCTTTCCTTCTGTAAGTCTGGAATTCTGGTAGTTGGTTAGCCAAAAATGCCTATGTGCCCAGCCCTCAATAAAACTCTTAAACTCTGAGTTTTAAATGGGCTTCCCATGCCAGAAACATTACACACATGTTGCTGTATTTATTTTCTTTTAATATTTATAACTTTTATTTGAATATCCTATAAAATCTTAGATACATTACATAGAATATTATGTAATTAGAGATGGTCAGATTTAAGAATCCTGAGGCAAGATTGCCGGCATGTTAATCCTGGTTATATAGTTGCTGCCTAAGAACATTTGTACACCTTCAGATTTTTTTTTAATTTTTAATTTTTTATTCCAGATTATTATGGGGTACAAATGTTGAGGTTACATATATTGCCTGTGCACCGACCAAGTTATAGCTACAAACATGCTCATCCCCAGACAGTGCATACCACACCCATTAGGTGTGAATTTACTGTCCCCGCCCCCGCCTGACACCCAGTGAATGCTACTTGCATATGTGCATATAAGTGTTGATCAATCAGTACTAATTTGTTGGTGAGTACATGTGGTGCTTGTTTTTCCATTCTTGTAATACTTCACTTAAAAGAATGGGCTCCAGCAACATCCAGGATAATACAAGAAGTGTTAATTCACCATTGTTTTTTGTGACTGAGTGGTACTCCATGGTATACATGTACCACATTTTATTAATACACTCATGTATTGATGGGCACTTGGGTTGTTTCCACATCTTTGCAATTGTGAATTGTGCTGCTATAAACATTCGAGAGCAGATGTCTTTATTACAGGATGACTTTTTTTCTTTTGGGTAGATACCCAGTAGTGGGATTGCTGGATCAAATGGTAGTTCTACTTTTAGTTCTTTGAGGTGTCTCCATATTACTTTCCATAGAGGTTGTACTAAATTGCAGTCCCACCAGCAGTGTATGAGTGTTCCTATCTCTCCACATCCACACCAACATTTGTTGTTTTGGGACTTTTTGATAAAAGCCATTCTCACTGGAGTTAAGTGATATCTCATTGTGGTTTTGATTTGTATCTTCCTGATGATTAGAGATGTTGAGCATTTTTTCATGTTTCTTGGCCATTAGTCTATCTTCTTTTGAAAAGTTTCTGTTCATGTCCTTTGCCCATTTTTTAATGGGGTTGTTTCATTTTTCTTACTGACTCATAGATCTGGCAAAGGATGAGCAAATCAATCCCAAACCCAGCAGAAGAAAAGAAATAACCAAGATCAGAGCAGAACTAAATGAAATTGATAACAAAAGATCTATACAGAAGATTAATAAAACAAAAACTTGGTTCTTTGAAAAGATAAACAAAATTGACACACTTCTTACTGGATTAACCAGAAGCAGAAAAGAAAGGACTCAATAAGCTCAATTAGGAATGATAAAGGAGAAATTACAACTGATACCACAGAAGTACAAAATATTATCTCTGAATACCATAAAAATCTCTATGCACACAAACTTGAAAACATGGAGGAAATCGACAAATTCTTAGAAACACACAGGCTCCACAGGCTCAATCTGGAAGATATAGATTTCCTGAACATACCAATATTAAGTACTGAAATTGAAGCAGTAATAAAAAACCTTCCCCAGAAAAAAGCCCTGGAACAGATGGTTTCACACTAGACTTTTACCAGACCTACAAAAAAGAGCTGGTGCTTATCTTGCAGAAATTATACCACAACATTGAGAAGGAAGGAATCCTCCCCAATACATTTTACCAAGCCAACATCACCCTGATACCAAAGCCAGGTAAGGACCCAACAAGAAAAGAAAAGTACAGACCAATATTCCTTATGAATATAGATGCAAAAATTCTCAGTAAAATACTAGCAAATTGAATTCAGCAGCTGATCAAAAAAATAATCCACCACAACCAAGTGGGCTTCATCCCAGAGATGCCAGGATGGTTCAACATATGCAAATCTATAAACGTAATCCATCACATAAATAAAAGAAAAACAAAAATCATATGATCCTATCAATAGATGCAGAAAAAGCATTTGACAAAATTCAGCACCCTTTTATAAGAAGGCTTACAAAATAGGCATAGACGGGACTTACCTCTAAATGATAAAAGCCATATATGACAAATCCACAGCCAACATCATATTGAGTGGGGAAAAATTGAAAGCATTCCCACTTAGAACTAGCACCAGACAAGGATGTCTTCTATCACCACTTCTATGCAACACAGTGGTGGAAGTCCTGGCCAGAGCAATCAGAGAAGAGAAGAAAATCAAGGCCATCAAAATGGGACCAGAAGAGGTCAAAATATCATGCTTTGCAGATGATATGAGGTGATATCTAGAAAACTCCAAAGACTCTACCATGAGATTACTGGAACTGATAAATAAGTTCAGCAAAGTTTCAGGATACAAAATCAATGTACATAAATCAGCAGCATTCATATACACCAATAACAGTCAAACTGAGAACCAAATCAAAGACTTGATACCTTTCACAATAGCAAAAAAGAAAATAAAATACCTAGGAATGTATTTAACTAAGGAGGTGAATGATCTCTACAGGGAGAACTACGAAACACTGAAGAAGGAAATAGCAGAGGTTGCAAACAGATGGAAAACTATACCATGCTCATGGATTGGCAGAATCAACATTGTTAAAATGTCTATACTACCCAAAGTGATCCACAGATTCAATGCATTTTCTTTTTCTAGAGGGACAGTGTGCTCTGTGTGACCTGTCACATGAGGGAGATGGGATAGGAAGCCTTCCATATACTCTTTCTGTCTTTACCTGATGGTGTTTTCTCTTTCTGATCCAGCTGTTAATCTTTACTATGTATTTATAACAAATACTAGATGTTGTAGAACTATATGCCTGAGTCTACTGAGTCCTTTTAGTGAATAACCAAATATGTAGGTAGTCTTGTGGACCTCTGAGACAGATTACATCTATTCTGGCTGATTTTATCAATGTAAGAGTTTAAAAGAAAACCAAAACTGAGCCATGGCATGGATTGAATATGTAAGAATAAATACCTGCAGAGTAGTTCAGCATTTCAGCAGATGTGCCATGGTGAATATGCTGTCTACAAAATTCTAATTAAAGTACTCCCAAAGACTTATAGTAATACAAATCTGATGTCAGCTGTGAAAACAAAATGAAAAAGGAGATGCTATGGCAAAGTTCGGCATAATTTATATCAACTGCATTATTGCCAGCTTTTGCTCTAAGTGTATTTGTCAAATCCTAGTGGAATGTAAACTTCTGTTTTGGTGGCTTCCTATCCAAAGTAGGAAGCCATATAGGAGCCCCTAAAATAAGAGTGAGCTAGTAGTAAACCTGATGTGCAAGATTGGTACTGGGTGAACGTAAATCTAAAATCACCCTTGAAAGTTTGTAAACACAAGCCTATACTCATAATTTTGTGAGGACAGAATTCACACAACCATTATAGTCTGAAATACCTCATGAAAGAATTTAATTTAAAGTGACTCTGGGTTGGTAGTGGCCATGGTGATTGGCAGAAACAAACACAATTCTTTCTGGAGAATTGTGTTTCCAAACTAAGCTTCTAAAAAGTCCTATCTATCGCTTGAGTACCAGAGTACATGAGATCGTAGTCAAACTCACAAAACACATAAAAAGCAAGAAACCCTGAGCAAGGTCCAGCAGAACAAACAAACAAACAGTCAAACACACAAAAAAAACAATGAAAACCAGATGAATGGAACAGACCTGTAAAAGTTACCTACAAAATGTTTCTGGACACCAGTAGTTTAATAGGCAAACTCTTTCATATGATTAAAGGAATAGATAATTCTCAAACTACATGATCTGACCTAGATTTTAGAGAAACAAAAAGGGCTTTCCATTTTATTTTATGAAGCTTGCATAATCCTCATACCAAAGTATGCCAAAACATGGAAATAGAAATTGTACACCAATTTAAATTCTGGATATAAATATCTTCAATCAAATTCCAAGAAAATGAATTAAAAGTTAGATTTAAATATCATATGGCATAACAAAGTTAAAAATATACACAATTATCCATTTACGTATTAGAAAATCTATTAATGCAAGTTTTCATTATGCATGTACTTCCAGTAAGAAAACCCGTATAGTCATCTAGTGGGCCTTGTAAAGGAATTTAATAAAGTCCAACTACAAGCCAGCCACAATCTCCTACTAAGCAGGAAGATAAGCATATTTCCTTGTCATTATTTAGAATGGTATTTCTCTTAAAACAACAAACAAAAATTAAATTCCCGCTAGACCACATTATTCAACAATATTGTAAAGTGAGTAGTAATATTATTCCCATTATAGCAAGAAAGAAACTAAGGCTCAGGAAGTTTGAGTACCTTGCCAATTTCATATGTCTGTTTGAAAGGTGAATTCAGTATTTGAATAAGACAATGAGGTTCCAGAGTCTATCCTCATACTCTTATGCTACATCCTGTGGGAGATAAGTTTCAAAATGTTAAATCTGAGTTGCCTATTAGGTGATAGTTCTATGCAGTTGAATATATGAGTCCAGAGTTCAGGGAGAAAGTTTGAGCTAGATATATAATTTGGGAATCATTTGAGTATACAATGAGATGACCAATAAAGTAAAAAGAATCTAGGGAATTCATTGTTAAAGGATTAGGGAGATCAGAAAGAACCAGTAAATAAGACCGAGAAGAAAGACCCTGAAAGATCAAAGGAGAATGAGAGTCATAGAAACCAACTGAATAAAGTATTTCAAGAAAAAGTAAGTAAGTAATCTATTATGTAAATTAATTCAAACGGGTTAAGTAAATGTGACCTGAGAATTAACTCATTAGCAACCTGAACTTCATTGAGGTCTTGACAAGAACAGATCCAGTGTAGTACTGGGGCAAAATCATAAATGCAGTGGGTTTAAGAGATGGTAGGGGAAGAATAGAAGATGAAAAATTTTATTGAGATGTTTTACTGTAAAGAGAAGAAGGGAAATGAAGAAGTAGCAGGAGGGGAACTGATTAGAATAATTATCATTTTAAAAGATGAGATAAAAACAATATGCATATTAGCTGACGGGATAATCTGATGGAGAGGGAAAACCTTGAGATGCAGGGGAAGGAGAATCTTTGGAGCAATGCCCTTGGGTAGACAAGTGGATGCAATCTAGTACGCAAGTGAAAAGTTGGCCTGAAACAGCAACATTTAATTGTTATAACATGAGGGAAGGAAGATAGATTTCGTGTCTTGTAGAAGTTTTCTTCTTCTTATCTGAGTTTTCTCAGTGGTAAGCAGTGTAGTGCTGAGGATAAAGATGGAGAAAAAGACGCTTAGAAGAGTCAAGAGCATCTAGTGGAGTCAAGAATGTATGAGCTACAGAAATATGTTGTGATTGCCAAGAAGCAATAGAAGGTCTCTTGATATTTGTAGTCATGAATTTAAAGTGAGATCACCTGGCATGTTTGTGCCTTTTTCGTGATCCACAGTTAGTTGAACAAGTGTGGGTGCAGAATAGGCAAAGTGTCTAGGTTTTAACAAATAAATATCACACGCTGAGAAAGATCCAAGAGACCTGAGGGTGTAAGCAGAGAATTGTTTATAATCCCTGTTGTTTATTAGGAATTATTAGTGGAAATATCTGGGTAAAGTGGGAATTAGCAGCTTGAGGTGAGCAAAAAACAGTGAAAATGAGGCAGGATTAATGGATTGTAGGTGCTGGTGGGATTAGAGTATTGGGATACTAGATATAATTAGTTGGAAATGTAGGAAGGAATGCTCGAAGAGTAAGATTCTTGAAATTGAGATTATAGAAGAGTTTTAGTGATCAGTAATAGCAAAGGCAAAGGTGTGACTAGGGGAGTGAGTGGTTAAAAGAGTCAGAAGGCTAAGGTACTGGAGGCCTCACCTACGTGGATATTGAAATCACCACAAATGAAGACAGTAATACAGGTAGAGAAAGTCAAAATTGCCCATAAGTGAGGGGATCAGTAGATAACTCCAACAAGGAGGTGAAGGTTACACAGCCTAATGGCATGAGATTCAAAGCTGGGGATTTTTAAAGAGAGAAGAAGAATCTGAAAAGGACAAGGAAGTGTAAGGATAAAAACTACCCACCTTTAGGCCCTGTGTCAGGAAGGCTGTGGGCCACAAAACAGCTACCACTAGAGAAGCCTTGTTGAGAAAGCAGTATGTTCAATGGAGATTTTGGTTCTCGTTGTGGAAGAGGTCGAAAACGTGCAGAGAATATGGCGAGATTACAGGAGATTTTGCTGTGGCTGAATGGTGAGTTCAAGAAGGTACAGTGAGGAAGTTTTAGAAATGGAAGAGGGGTGGTGGGACTTGGGAAGAGAATCGGAGCTATATAGAGCTACACGGAGAATAGAGGGTAGGAGATTGGGGTAGCCCAGGAGTCTTCTTTGGTGGCGTATATAAACAGGAAAAAAATGGCATGGTGATATTAGCGCTGGTGGTCTCAAGGTAGGCAATGATGGCAAGGCCATGAAGGAGAAAGGAACAGCAGAGGAGGAGGACCCTGAATCCTTTTTCACTTCTGCACAAGGGAGCACGGAAGCCAGGCTGGAAGTTGTCTTATTCTGAAGACTCAAAACTCTCTCTTGACCTGGCAGATGGCAGCTGGTAGGTCTGATGAGTGTGGTAGGTCTTTGAGTGTTTTAACATTTATTTGTGCTAGAGTGCAGTGGTGTCATCATAGCTCACTTCAACCTCAAACTCCTGGGCTCAAGTGATCTTCCTGCTTCAGCCTCCCAAGTAGGTGGGACTACAGGCGTGTGCCACCACACCTGGATAATTTTTCTATTTTTTGTAGAGATGGGGGTCTTGCTCTTGCTCAGGCTGGTCTCAAACTCCTGACCTCAAGCTATCCTCTTGCCTTGGCCTACCAGAGTGCTAGTAAATGTTCATTCCTGGCACTCTCTTGTGGTTGGTAGTGGTCTTACTCTAAGGATGAGGGGTTTGCTTCTGATTTCTCTACAGTTTTAGGATATGATGTTAAGTGACAACAAAGCAGAATGTAAGACTATAGTTTAAACCTGACTCCAATTTTACTTGTAAGATTGAACATA
Source organism: Daubentonia madagascariensis (assembly GCA_023783475.1). Classification (NCBI taxonomy): domain Eukaryota; kingdom Metazoa; phylum Chordata; class Mammalia; order Primates; family Daubentoniidae; genus Daubentonia; species Daubentonia madagascariensis. The sequence continues at coordinate 11,151,855 of JAKFHU010001684.1, read as the reverse complement.
TATGCATATATGGAATGGGAACATAGGAAGCAAAATGTTAAAAATGATATTGCTGGCACGAGATTATAGGTGATATGTATATTCTTCTTTAACTTCTTAAATTTCCTAAGATAAGCACTAATAATCAGAAGAAAGTTTTTTATATCAGAAGCCTTTTATATCAGAAAAAAATGTTATTTAAAAAAGAATACATTCTCTGTTTATAAGGCCCTGTATTTGATAAATGCTTGCTGAACTGATGATGATATTTGAATATTTATTGTGGATGTTGCTTAATTCTGAGAAGCCAGACTCTGTATTTCTTACTAGTAACAACAACTTCTAAACAGCTTCTAAAAAATAAAATGTTACAGATTGTTTTTTTAGGAAAACAAGGGATGGGTAGAATTCTCACAGTTGGTTTTCAGTTAAAATTTTAGAATATGTAATTTAACTAGAAGAGAGTAATTTTAAATTTACTTGAGTGGTTTAAATAATTACATGGAGACAAGGCAGGTATTCCTCTCTTCGATAAACACATACTATTAGAAAACAGTGAGGATGATTTAAGGAAAATTCACAAGTCCATGTTAGAGAATTTAAATCAGTATTTCAATAATTGAGGAGGATTTAATGCAAAACAGAGAGCCTTTCTGAAATAAGCAATCAAAATAATTCATTAAAGCCATAATCACTAGTAAACTTGGCTGTTGCTCCACTTGATATGTAAACAAAATTGGTAAATATTGTTGAAATAACACCTCAGGTACTTCAACTTTCTTTATTACTGAGGGAAAATAGCAGTTCATTATCACTCTGAATTTTAATTTTTTCCCACTGGAATGCAAAAGGTAAGATTCAGGCAAATAAATAGTTGATAAGATCATAAATGTGGACTAAATAATTTTTCATCCCATGATATAAGCAGGACCAACTAAACTTACTAAACAGGACCAACTTTTCAAAGTACAAAAGATTAATTAAATGAAATTCATAGTTGCTATAAATTTACATGGCTTATCAGTGCAGTTAAGAACACAATTTTAATGGAATACAGAGAATGAACAAATGGATGTCATATTTCCTTCTCTATCCTTTCACTTCTGTGCTTTCCTCCCTCCCTCTCATGCCCACGTTGCCAGTTAGTATTTTCCTTACAAAAGTAAAATCTATATTTTAAGAAAGAAAGCATTTGCCAACTACATGTACTTTTGACCCTCCTTCCCCCTCTTCTTTGGAAACCCTTGAATCCCTTTTGCCTGCATTGTTTTTTCAAGATTCACTTTCTTCCATTGTGAGGCTATACTTATCTGAGATGGATATTACTCTGAACTTTTTATGTACACTTACATATGAATTCATGTACTTTATAAATTTTTAAAGTGTGTGTTGTGTTTACATATATGCCCCCATCATCCAATAGTTTGTTTTCTGCCTTATGAGAATCTCAAAGGCAGGAGGAGTCACTGACATGTTTGATGTCTAGATGTAGTTGGAGACTAGGAACAGGTTTGGAATAGAGTTAGAAGCCTGTGAGAAACATCACTTTGATAACCTACTACTACGAACTAATAAGGAGATGAAGTGAGAGCTAATTTTTGGACATCTGACTGTAGACGTTCAGGTGTCTTAGAATCTAAGCAAAACCTTTGCTAGAAAAGTGAAACCCACTGAAATGTCATAGATGTGTGATATGGCATTTATGCCCATTTCCATTCATTTAGTTTTGCCCACTCGTTGGCAGTCTGACTGAATTATAGCTCGATATTCTGCCACCATGTGAGTGCCCCAGATATTAATTAACATTCACCATGTTTGGAAGTTCAGATATTATCTGTTTAGAATTTGAGTGAGATGCTATTAGGATGTCTCTTTGAGATCTGAGACTGGTGATTGAAAACTTCCAGGTAAAATACATAACTGATTCTCAGTCGTACTTTCTAAAGTAATATCAGACTTAGAAAGAGATAGGATGTATTTGGCTGCATAGAACTTTGATTTAGGATTTAAGCAGGAAGCTGGAGGTCTGAACAAGTATCTATGTTGGGGATTTCTTATCTAAGAACAGAAAGATGAGTATGTGAGTTTAAGACTTGGGACAGGGGCAGAGAAATAGTTTTTAGTGGAAAGAACAGACAGGAAGAGATTAGAACTAAGAGTATAGATATTCAGAGTCATTTAGGCCAAGCAACTCGCTTAGGTTCAAGGACCAAGAATCAGGAATGGGTATATAAACTCAGGGATCTGGAGAAACTGGGGATATGTATCAGGTATGTAATGGCACAACACAACTACTGGGAAATCCTTAAGTTAAAAATAACAGATATTAAAGTGGGCACAGCTCCCAGCTATGAAGTGACTGGCCCCAAAATTCAGGGATGAGTAGAACATAGGCAGAATACCAAGAAGGGCTGGAAAATGTAGTATTAAGAGAACGATGCCAACTAGTTTAATGTACTAGAAATAAAAGAAATAAGCATAATTTTGAAGAACGATGTGTATCAACATAAGATTCACAACATAACAATTTATTTTTAATTATAGATTTATGGTCAGGTGACCCCTGGGGCATTGCTTCCTCTAGCTATAATTTACATGGAAAATCTGTCACTAATCACTATTTTCCCTTCTATAACCTGAGTAGATTATTGAAAGATTCTCTAAATAGGCAGACACCTTCAACTACAAAGTTTGATGCTGCAAGATCTTTCTTCCTTTCTGAGAAGTTTATGTTAATGGCATCATAAACAATCACATAGTACCTTCCTTTAAACCCATTATTCCAGGACTTATACAAAAATGTAGGTTAGGAATAATAACAAAAACTATCACTTTGCCTCATATTTCAATATGAGCTGTGAGCTCTCTGGTTAACGCTATTCCTCCATCTCATTAAAACTGGACTTAAGTATTTTAATAATTCTTTCCTCCACCAGAGAGGAATGATAAACAGTCACTTTATTTGCACTGACGATGACATCCATTTATTCATTCATTTAATGAATAATGACCAAGTTACTTACTCTTACAGGCATTGAGCTGGGTGCTGGGGATACAAGCATTGATAACACATGTTCCTTTTCTCAGGTTGCTTACAGGTTAGTAAGAGAATCACATATACAGAAATAATTATTAATACAATCTATGGGGCTAAGTATAGATGAAAAAAATCATTCAGGTTTAATTGGTGAACCAAGAAAGGGCACAATTCCATCCTGAGTGGACTGGCAGGCTGGGGATGAGGAGAGTTTCTGAGATGAATTTTAAATACTGAGGGGCTGGCAATTAAGTGAAATGAGGGGATGATGGCAGCGTGAGCGAAGGCAGTGAGGTAAGCCAGGTGTGTGCAGGGAAGTGCGAGTAGCTTGGTGTTGTGGGAGCATCAGATTCAAGACATTTGATGTGGAAAATGAGGTTGTGGGAAGCAGGTGCACCGAGAGCAGGCGATCAATATCCCAGCTCATGTAGTGAAGCAGAGAGTGAATTCAACCTTCCTCCACTGCCTTTTAGTTCTATTCAGGCCTGCAATGGATTGGATGATGCCCACTCACAACGTGGAGGGCTACCTGCTTACTCAATCCACCAATTCAGATGCTGATATCTTCTAGAAACACCCTTATAGACATACCCAGAAGTAATGTTTAAATAGCTATTTGGGCATCCCTTGGCTCAGTCAAGTTGACACATAAAATTAACCATTGCACTAGTAATATGTCTGTGAGTTTCCTCCAAGTCCTTTTCTGGCTTGATAACTCATTTCTTTTTAGTGCTGAATAATATCCCATTGTCTGGATGTAACATATTTTATTTATCCATTCATTTAGTTAAGGACATCTTCTTTGCTTCCAAGTTTTTGCAATTATGAATAAAGCTGCTATAAATATCCACATGCAGGTTGTTGTGTAGACATAAGTTTTCACTCAATTCATTCCAGTAAATTCCAAGGAGAGTGATTATTACATCGTCTAGTAAGGGTATATTTAGTTGTGTAAGAAGCTGCCAAAGTGGAGGTAGCATTTTTCATTCCCATTAGGAATGGATGAGGGTTCCTGTTGCTCCACATCCTCACCTCATTCTGTGTGGCCAGTCTTTTGGATTTTGGCCATTCTAATAGGTGTGTAGCGGTATCTCATTGTTTTAATGTGCAATTTTCTAATGATGTATGATGTTAAACATCTTTTCATGGGCTTACTTGTCATCTATATATCTTCTTTGGTGAGAGATGTCTGTTCACGTCTTTTGCCCACTTTTTAATCAGGTGGTTAATTTTCTTATTGTCGAATTTTAAGAATATTTTGTGTATTTTGGATAACTGTCCTTTATGAGATGTGTCTTTTGCAAATATTTCCTTCCAATCTATGGCTTGTCTTCTCTTTCTTAAATAATACATTTTTAAAAGAAACGAAGTACACGCCAAAGAACACATTCTCCTCCTCCTCTTCCTTCTTCTATCCTTTTCCTTTTCCTTTTCTTCGTTCTCCTCTAGCATATATACCTTTACTTGTATAGTTCTTCTAAAGAATGATGCAGTTAAATTCCATACACTATCAGTGTTAATCAGTAAATACACGTGATAAAAAAATGAATGTTGTGGGGGTACTTATATGTATTATTAGTAGAAATTTCGGTGAGTAAGTAGCTATAATAAAATGTAGTATTGCCATCTTGTTTGCTAACTTTATTTTTCGACCAGAGAACAAGAATGACACATAACATAACTGAATGCTGAAGAGAATAGCATAACGTTGTGGCCTCAAAAGCTCTATCATTAGGATGTAGTAAATTGAAGAAATCAAACAGAGATGTTTTGTGGAACTTCCTAAAAAGGTGAGAAAGTATTCCAGGAAAAGAAAACAGCTATAGACATTTTGGTTAAGTGCCATTATCTTCCTCAACCTATGTCGATACTCTGCTCAGTTATAAGTGAAGAGAAAAGAAATTCTAGCCTGGAATGGGCTGCTCAGAATGGTTGAAAAATGGTACTTATTTGATCTCTGTAAATCATCTCCATTGGAGGAAACTAAATTATCATGAATCATGGAGAAGTTTCGAAGCAAAGTACTCCAGAGAGCAGAATGCACTGCTGTAAATACTTGTATCACTTTGGTATGGGATGTGTTTGGGATTTGTAGTGAAAAACCATGAAAATCATAGCAAGAAATATTAATTTAAACAGTTGTTTGTAAACTGTATTCCACAGGGAAGCTGCACAAGAATGGAAGACTTCAATAGGTAGTCCTATGCTTCTCATTATTTCTATTAATCAGAACATAATTTGATTACATTAGTTTTAAAAATTATGTTTTGATCTATAATTTTAATGTTTTTTTGGTAAAAAATGTGCTGTAACTAAAAGACCATTGGAAACCAATGATTTAAAGAATTCTGAATGCTGAAATTTAAAGAATTCTGAAGTTCCCAGGACTCTTTCACCTGATAAACTTTCAAATTATTTGCCTGTAATCATCATTAATCATTCTAAAATCAAATCCAACATTACTGAAAAGAATAAATTAGAACTGCTATTTTCATCACAATTTGTCTTTTTTTCAGCTGCTCAAAAGTATATCCCATATAATGTACATGTACTTGTATAGTTAGAAAGTAATTTTTTTTAAAAGCAATTTATTAACATTTCAAGTAGGCATGGTACAATTTGGAGTTAGTCGTATTTAGTACCTTAGAGCTTTCATTATAACACATACTTGGTGTCTTATTTGTATGAGCTTCCTTATTACAAGAATTTTCACTTAGATATCTCGACAATAAATATTAGACTCAGCCACCTGTTGAAATGTGATATCTTAAGCTATTAAATCATTTTTTGAGAGTTTGTTATTACAAGAGAGTAATTTTTACAACTACAGTAAATGTTAAGTCATTGTGATCTGTGTGGATTAACTAGATTAGAGGCATTCCTTTGATCTTGAGTCTGCATTTTCCTTTTTCTGTGATTGAACATATACTTTTACATAAGAAAAAGCAATGTTTTAAGAATTGGTTCACTCAAGGGTGATCAGTTTTAATGCACTGGCTCATGATAACTAAATCATGTATTACTCATTTGTAAATAAGATGGGGATTTGTTTAGAGTGGGGATTATACTTTGCTAGTAATAAGAGACCTAGTGCCTATTATCCAGGTCATTATTTTCCTTATATAAGGTAGCAGGAAAATTGAACTAGTAAGTTATATGACTGCAGGGTGTTCATGAAAATAGAGCAAAGACAGCTGGGTGATCTTGAGAAATATTTGGGTAGGTTATGTCCAGGAGAATTATCCACATTATATTGTAGAACATACCTGTTTAGTTACTTGAACATTCATGGCAGCCATTCTCTCTTAGACAATGCTGGTTAGCATTGACACATTTTTAATTTATGGGCTAACCTTCTTTTATATTCTATGCAAGACCACAGCTTTTCTGATTTGAAATAAGACACAATACAAAAAAGCTGAGTGATTTATAGTTTTCCAGGAAACCTAGGTATATCTGATCTCCTCGATTGGATAAGGTAGAATGCTTTGGTTGTTTGGATAGGTTACTACTATAGATGGCCACATGCATTAATATAGATTGGGTTAACTTTCAAATTTATTATATAATGATATGGTCCCTATTCACCAGAAGTAATTCATAGTACCCATATAATTCCATATAATATTGCCTCCCAGGCATTGGTGATTGGGTTGGATTAGACACCTGGCACAATTGACTCCATCTGGGTTCTCTTTTGGTTGGGATTTTGAAATTGGACATGAGACAGGAAGTGACTCTTTGCTTATGGACAACATTTAACATGTAAAATCATAAGCTGTGATATAGCCATAATATCCTATATGGATAAAGCATCAGACAGAAGAATAATGAAGCTAGGCAAAGAGAAGCAGCAATGATATAAGAAAAAACTCTAGTAGTTTACATTTTCTCTGTTCTAGCTAATTTCTGAGGTCTGAAACCCAACTTTGTTTGGGTTCCATAAGACCTCCCTCCCCCCATTTCTTTATTTATCTTATTTTTGTTTAAACATGCTTGAATTGTTTCTGTCACCTGCCTCTAACCTATTTCACTAAATAATAATAGAATCAATTAATGAGAGAATCAATATGAGTATGTACTCCATACATTTAATTAAATTTGATGTTGAACTATCATGATCTTTCTATCTTTCAGATTCAAAGGGTAACCTTTACCTGACTTTGTCCTCAAACTCTGAGAATCCTTTACTCTAGACACTTAAGTACTTTCTATAATGATATTTAAGGTGAACTTCAAATGTAAATTACATGAAATCATTTGCCTTATTTTACAAAGCAAAATATTCAGGCATTATCTTCTAAGAAACAAAGTAATAAGTCATAGTTGCATCTAATGAGTTGTTATTGGATTTGTACAGGCAAATCAAAGACCTTCTATTTTTCAGCCAAAAATGCTGATCTTAACTGTTATGCTAACTTGCCATTGATATCTTAATCTTATTGACAAAATGTAAAAGTGCAAAGCATTGCGTCAGTTCTGTGCTGAATCTACCAAATGTGTAAAATCTGAAAGGAGTAGACACTGTTTACTAGGAGTAATGTTAAATTCTTTATACCTGCAAGTGGTTACTTAAATATTTTTTAATTTGTATAAAATCTTGTTTATTTTTCGATTTATATCTTTATGACGTATTTCTCTTAGGAAGTGTCATTTTTTTGTATGTGCAATAGATTTACTTTGTTATTGTTTTGAATATATATTAAATGGAGGAAATAGGTTTGGATTTGTTTGATCAATTCCTTCAGGTGCTAGTTCCCTTTAATTGCAGTATTGATTGTAGCAGGTACAGTGGGACCTGTGACTCCGTATGACACACAATGTCAGCCTTCAGAGGAAACAGAAGCTTCAGAAGCGAGTGGTTCTGGTTGTCATTTATCTCATGACCCTATGAAAGTTGACATGTGTCATCAATAGTGACAGGTCAAAGATTCAGATTTCTTTGGCATAGCTTCGGAAAGTTAAGACAATTCTCTGAATCTTCATAGTCTTGAAATTTCTCCATGTACTTTTCCCTTGAGAATGTCAATATTTCTCGAGTTCAGCAAGGTCAGATGAAAAGTATTTTATTCCTCTTCTCTCGTTCTTGATTGGCCTTTTTGTTTTAGAAAACAACCAGAAGAAGAAGAATTTTGAAATTCCAGAATCTCATAATTTAGGAAGGGAAATAAGCCATGATGACAACCCAAGTGGCAACCCAAGATGGTTATAGTGGTGTATTTGAGACCTAGGCAACAGGGAAGAATGATTTTGGGACATGAGTAGGAGGTTGTTGGACCTGACTTGGCCACTTTTTAGCTGCTCCCTTGCTGGTGACCTTGGGCAATAAATACCATCTATATAACCTTCAGTTTCTTTATCTGAAAAATGGGAATAAGAATAACATTTATTTTGTTAGGTTGTTTGTTAAGAACAAGTGAGACAATGCATGTCTCTAGAAAATCATAAACGCTCAAGTATGTAAATTAAATATAATGCCTGCACTGGAAGAAGAAACTACTTTTACATAGTATAATCAGGGGAGATGCCAAGAAAGAGAGAGAACATAACTGAAGGATATGTAGGGTTTCAAAGACCAAGATGGTAGGACATGCTCCTTAAGTGGTGGATATCAAAGGTGTGAAATTCTAACTTATGACCACAGGGAAGTGAGTAAACTAATTGGAGAGATGACTGATATTTTTGTGTGCTGGTGCTTCTTAAAGTTTTTGCCAAAAGACCCCTAAGGGCAGAGGGAAATGTCTGACCCTAGGGAAGGGGACACCACCACCGGTCACTTATATCATTGCCACAATAAAAACAAACATTTCTCAAAGGCTTAGATAAAGAATATGGTAGTTTAGTTGCAGACAATTGCATTAATCTGCTTAATGAGTAGTTACTACTCACAAAATTATCTTCGGTTTGTACTTTAACATTAAACAATGCCCAAAGAACCGGTCTCTGGTCTTTACATCCTCTGTCTCAGCTGAGTGCAACATAACTCATGGAGATACTTCACTACATGAGATGAAGAAAGTGAGGCTCACAATGAATTAATTAGTATGATGTGGAGCTGGGAGTCTTAGAATTGTGACAGCAGAGCCCTCTCTTCAAGACTCTTTGTATACTGCTTCTGGGGATTTGGTCCTAGGTGTCATATTTTTTGGAGGTCTGTTATTTTATTATTATTTTTTTAAATAAGAAAAATGTTGAATCCAACTCCATAGGACGTACATTTATTTTGATATATATTTTAAGATTCTTTGGGTGCAAAAATTTTCATCTACCTATTTAGTAGTTAATAGTATAACACGGACTATCAATTCCAGAAGGTCTTATACTTTTCAAGTGTCTTCTTTCAAGGATATTAGGATATAACCTTGAAAAATCTTCAAGCAATTTTTAATTTTCTTGTTTGATGATGCTTTTCACTATATACTTCCTAGCCAAGACTTTGCCACTTTGTTTGAGAAAAGAAATAAAAAATCTGATGCTCTTCCTTCAACATTTGCATGATTTTAAAATTTGCTACAGTATTAACAGTTCATGCAGTTATTAATTAAGATTTTGTGATAACAATATATTTATAGATGGCTTTCTTCAAGTGTTACAGTTTCCAGTTTATGAGTTATAGTTAAATACTTGGTATGAGAATATATGATTTCTCCTAAAGAAAATTTATAAATGGATTTCTAAACTTTAAGTTTAGAGTCACTTGAACTATGTCTTCTAGGGTGATAATAAAGGACAATTTTCAAAGAAGTAGTTGTATCTATATCCTTCCCTAAAATCATACAAGATTAAACTCTAATTAATATTATTGGCCATTTTAAAGAAAAGTATTTCATTTTAGGTTCAAACAATTGTATTGATTTACTTAATGTATACATACTGCTCACAAATTATCTTTTTTATACTTTAACACCAAAGCCCAAATGCTAGCTTGAATTAGTTCTGTTTAATACTTTGACTAAAAGCATTTCTCTGGGAAAGAATTAACAAAGTTTGCAAGATTTATGAAATTCTGGTATACTTTAAAACTGCAAAAATCTTTCATTTACTGATAGCCGATAATGGACAGAAATTAAGCACAATTTAGGAACATTAAAACAAAACACAACAAAACAAATTTCCCCCAAAAGCAGATACACAAATAGCACAAATTTCTGGTTCTAGTCTTAAATAAGAACTTGAATAAATCCAATTTTAACTCTTAACTTTTATGGGACAGAATGATTGGTCCCTAGGAAAGTGAATTAAGATCACATTTACATGTAACATTTTATATTATTGGCATAACAAACTGCCAGACAAAAAGAGACAAACAAATTTAAGAAACCATCATGCCTATGGTACTGATTTCTTCTCTGGCGTGTGACCAAACATTTGCCTTTGTTTGTTCAAGGGAGAAATAAGATTGGTACTTTGGTTAACATTACTGTGAAAAGAGTAAACAATCTGATGGATCAATAATTTCTGGTTAGGTAGTTCCAGTTCCATGAAACCTGAAGCGATTTTTTAAAAATGATCTCTACCCTTGATGAGTTTAAGTTCAGCAACATATGGGAAAGAAAGTAAATAATTAAAGTACGTCATCTTGTTTATTACATTCTACATATATAGTAAAGATGTAGTGAAGTTGATCACACAGGAGTTGATCTACGATTAGATGAATTATGAGGTAATATTCATCTAATGAGTACAGTAAGTACAAAACAACATGTGCAAAAGCATGGAGAAATTAAAACAATATGATGTGTTCATAGGAATGTGAATTTGGCATTTCTAGAAATTTAGTGAAGGGGACCGGTGGGTGGATATGATACTGCAAGGCAATCATATAAAGAGAACACTAATACATTTTGTTAAGATACTTAGAATTTAATAAAACTCTTAGATGAGAGAGTACCTTAAAATAGTTTCTGGGTCTGCTTTTCTACAGGATAGTGTGGAAGACAAATTCACTAGTAGTGAGCCTGATGAAAGCCAGTTTCCCCACTGAGCAAACCTACCAGAGGAGGCCAAAGTATGTGGGGGCTCACTGATATCTTCCCCATAAGTCAGCCTCTTAGGGCCCACAGCAAGACGTGGGGAGGGTTGGGAGTGCATCTGGAAGAGCAAGTGACAGATACCCATCACAGAGGCTTCAGGGGATGGCTGACTCAGGCAGAGCATGCCAGCCAAGACAGAAGACGGAGCAACATGAGCACGGACAAGAACATGAGAAGGAATTATTACAGTGATTGTTGTGAAGAGCTTGATGCTGGCAAAAAGGTTATTTTCCACTTTAAATAAGAAATGCAAAGTACTGAACCTGAGAGGTGATAAAGTTAGACAAGTGGGGAAGATTGAGAGTCATTTCAGTAAGATTTAGTGATTAAATTAATATAACTAGCAAGAATGGAAGAGTCAAATTAATTTTTAGGAGTGTGGCTTTAGGGAGGGAAAAAGATAATAGATTCAATTTGGGACATATTCAATTTTAAGTTCCTGTGAAGTATACAGGTTATATAAGTTTGTTTTATATATATATATGTTTGTGTGTGTGTACATATGTACATGTATATAATATGTATGTGTATGTATATGCACACACACACATATATATTAGGACAATCATGGAAAGTCAAAATGGTCATAATATAAAGTAACATGGAGAGTTCAAGAAACAAGAAGATAAGGCCAGTAGAGAATGTGTTGAATATGACAGATGGTGATCTTAATAAGAGTCATTTTAGTGAGGTGTTCTGTGGAAGGGCCGTATATGCAAAGCAGCCCCCAAATGCTGAAGGAGCTAAGAAGCCAAAGAATGAGACAGACAAATCCGGTTTGTCTGTACAGGGTGATTTGTTGGGGAACTTATGGATGGAAGCATGGTCTTGGGCGGCTGCAAGACAGGTAGATTTCTGCCCCATTACTCCCCAGACGCAGGGCTTCCGTACCATAGGAAAGGAGTATATGTGCTCTATAGAGACAAAGGCAACCCTCAGAACAGGCAAGAATGCTGTGTGCACAATAGCCTATAAATTGTGTTATAACATCAAGGTTGCTTTGATCTAAAGGCAGGATTTATAGAAAGTACATGTTCTTACACAAAGGACAATAAATAAAGTAGGAATCAGGAGGCATTCACAAGATTGGGGTTAATCAGAAGTCAATGTGATGGATTAGCATCCAAGATAGAGTCACTTTTGTCTCCCAGGTGGTGTGAAAAGAAATTATATTGCAATGGGTCAAGTGGTGAAAGGAAGCGAGGAAGGGACAGCAGTGAGTGTAGACTTTTCTTTGAAAAAGTTTTGTGAAATAAGTTATGAAAGAGAGTGAAGGCTGGAGGGTCAGTTCGGGTAAGAATTCCTTGAGGAAATGTTCTAGGATACGAGATTTATCTAATATGTTAATGCTATAAAATTTTAGACTTAGGAATATAAGGAGCATATTTAGAAAGGAAGCAATGTCCAGATTTAAAAGGCTGTTATAATCCTCAATAGGGAATAAATAACTACAATGTGTGTCACTTTCTCTTGGGTCCCAAAGAATATGTGCTAGCACCTGGACAAAATAGCATGTGAAATGTTAATTTAAGGTGCTCTTAACCTGGTTTTCAGGATCACACGTTGTTTCTTACTGATCTTGAAGTTAAATGGAAGTTTATTTCTGTGGAGACAGTCCACTGCTGAGAAAAGAGAATTCCCAGATCTTTTTAAGTACTAGGTTTTAGACGACACCACCTCTTGAGTGATGAGACAATATAGATGTGTAGACACTTTAATAGACAGAGAAGAATCCCATTTTCCCTCCTCAACCCATTTCTCTCTCTCTCTTCTCTCTCTCTTTCTCTCTGTTTCTCCCTCTCTGTCTATACATATACACCCACAAAAGCCCTTTATACTACCTTTATACTAATGGAACTCAGTGTAGAGCAGTGGTTCTCACTGGAGGGTGATTTTGCCTTCTCCAGGGGACATTTGGTAATGTCTGGAGACATTTTTGGTTTCCACAACTGGGGATGTGTGACTATTATACAGTGGGAAGAAGCCAAGAATGCTGCTGGGCATCTTATAATGCATAGGACACCCACACCTACCTACAACAAAGAATTATCCGACCCAAAATGTTAATAGTGGGGCTGCTGCGAAGTTCTGCGGTAGAGGAAGAAGACAAAAGTACAAGAGACATTTATCTTGCCCCCACTCATTGATTCCTCAAAGGGAGGGGTAGATGTGCTCTGGCATCTGCCATTCCCAGCATTCCACAGGAAATTGTGGGGTTTCAGAACTAGAAGAAATCAGGGCACTGTTTTGCAGCTGAGTATGAGAGTAGCAACACATAAAGATGTGTTGAAACATGGATGAGGGAACAAGAAAAATGGCAATATTATGTGGGAGGTATTCATATGAGAGGCGTCTCAGATCATCCTCTGAGTTTCTTACTTCACTAGAGTAGCATGGAAGCAATCCAGAAATTCCCATAGACCCAGGTAGGCTGAGAGAGAGGGGCATGTGCTTGCCAGTAACTGAATGCAGCATGGATAGAGAATCTTACTGAAGTCTCCATCAGGTACGTGGTACAAAGCCAACAGCTAAGCACATGGGAAACAGAGGGGCCTGTGTTCTCACACAGAGCAGAGAACCAGGGGTTCTCCTCTGATGTAAATGGTCCTACCAGAAACTGTTTTGCTAGAACAGCTCAAGGTAGAGAGGGGGAGTCATGCCCAGTCCTAGCTGAAGTCCCCCAGGCAGCTAGGTGAGCTCCTAGGAGTGTGCAGTTAGAGCCCAAGTAAGACAATAAGGCGGTTGGGATGGAATTTAAACAAGATGGTGTCTGTTTTAAATAACCCAGATGCAGAGAGAGAGAAAACCTCAAATGGACTCAGTAAAGATGTCTATATGAGGTGGGGAGGGTTGGGGAAGTCAGGAGCTTGGATTGAGTTGAAAAAGTTCAGTTTCTGAATATCTCAATTTTATTGGCTGATATTACTGATGTTTCAAATGTGCTACATGTTTAAAAATTAATATTGTCTATTCAATTGCTATATTCACTTATTGAAGGACTGACCTTTGCTCCCTTTATTTTTTACAGGATTCAAAAATTATATATGAAAGCATTTACGTTTAAATTGTGCTCATCCTGATTTTAGAGATACTTTTCTTATAAATATCATAATATTCTATCACAATAAATTTGATGATTATTCTATCTAGTGGGAATTTCCATCCAGTGTCTATTTCTTGATAATTAGCTACAATAGAATTTTTTCACAAGCAGTTTTTGTAATACTATAAAAGCAGTGTTCAATTTAAAGAAAAGTATCAGAACATGAGAAATCCATAAAAGATAGTATCACTGGGCCACCTAAATTTAAAAAGAATATCATTAGGAGCACAGTTCTATTAAAGAACAAAATATAGCTCTGTTTTATGGAGAATTGGTAAACAAATTAAAAGATTTTTGTTTTCTAAAATCTCTATAAATAAACCTTTTGTCTGTAGTAGTCATCTTAAAAGCTTTTATGAATACTATGGTATTATTTAGATAAATTCAGGGAAAAAAATCTACTGGTGAGAAAAAGTTTATCTTCTTGTGCTCCAATTTTTTTTAATTCCTTTTTAGGAAATGCCTCACTCATATATAATAATTTCCTGAATAAATATAAGTGGCCCTCTCAACTATCTCCTGCTTTTGCTTGACAATGGAAGTTTCCATCTTTCTTTTTGGTTCCAGTGCTGGTTGCTGCTACATATGCCTCAGCTTCCAGAGACTACCTGTCTGTACTTTCCACTCTGCACACTAACGCTTCTCCTCATTACTGTTTTTCAGTGATGCATCTCATTTTTAGACTTCCACTATACAGAGGGTAAGGGCTGGGAAGAAAGAAGGTAAAGAGTTTAAGAAGTGTGGGAAAGAGACCAGTGAATATGATTCCAAATTGACATAGTAGCTGCAATCTTAAATGTGCATTTGCCCCCTCATCTCAGCTCTGCCACTGAAAAAGATAAATGATTCTTAGCTTAATTGTAGAAATTTCCTGGGTTTCAGTTTGTTACTGGAGCCAAGAATTTAGGGATTTGGGCTGCTGCTCTTTTTTTTTTTTTTTAAACTATCCAGTGCCATGAGAAGCATCTGCTCACCCTGCAGTCCTTGCATGCCTCATCCCTGGCGTGCTGTTCTACAGCATTCGTTCAGTTTCTCCATGGGCTCTCCGATGGGCTCTTTGTTCCAGATTACTGTAGGTGAAATATGAATCGTGGATGTGCTGCTTCATGCTGGCTATTGAGTTTCCCCCCCCCAGAATACTAGATGGATTTTTGCTTTGTTTGTTTTCTGCCCTAATTAAGCAAGATGAGCAAATCCAAGTTCTTTCTTATTTACTAAGTTTGGTTAAGGTTAAACCACTCAGGGTACAACCCTGGACCCCCTGTGTATCATGGTAGCCACTCCAGTGTCACCTCTGCAACCTATTCATGATATCACTTTTTGCCCCTGTTAATCAGAATTCTTTATTCTAAAAACTGCAAATGGTCTCTGGTGAATTTAAGCAGCCAGGCAATTTATTTGAAACACACACACGCACACACACATGTGCACGCACACTCACACACACACCCCTGATATGACAGGAAAGCTGGAAAACTAGGCTCAGAAAAACTCAAAAAACTAACTGGCTAGAAGCAGATGCAAGGTCATCTAAAGAGAAGACCCCTGGACAGAGGGCCAAGGCTGCCACCACTGGACACTAGATTCTGCCACTGGCTCTGCTTCTTCATGGAGGCTGTTGCTGGCACCACTGTGACTCCTTCCCCTAGACAGCCAGAATTAATTCAAAATCACTCTGTTTCCCTGGCATGAGGAAAATGATTGACGAAGCAGAGCTTCCAGGAATCAGAGAGAGAGCAAATGTCTAATTTTTTTAGCTTCTTTATTGGAAGACAGTCCCTAAATTTCATCAAATCTACCACGGTAGATTCTCCCAAATACAAATAAGGGCTAGAAATATGCCAGTGCTTTTTCAGATCCACACCTCCATCCTTTTGCACTCTGCTCTATGATCTGAGTTTCAGACTGGTACAGAATCCAGCAACCCATCCCCTTATTATCTGGCTTCAGCTGGGGTCAGCCAACAGAAAGCCCAGGTGGAAGATCAGTGGGGGAGGAGAGAGAGATAGGGTATTAATTCTCCTGTCTCCCTCGCTGCAAGGTCTCCATGGGCTGGCTGTATCCCTTGACTGAAGTGTTAGCTTCTGCAGGAGGTCATTTCCATTCAGCTTTCTGGGTCACTGGGATCCTATAACTGCTCCCACCCTTCACTCCTTCAAGCCTACGGTTGGCAATGGCATAAGACACAGCACCATCCCTTGTGGTTTTTTTTATATACTACCCTCATTTTTGTAAATTGCCCCTTAATTAAATACTTCTCAAATTATTTTAATTTGAATGTGCCATCTGTTTCTATCGGGGACCCTGAAAGATACAGGCAGCTTCAAAAATGGCAAAAGTCCTTTACAGAGACTTTTCTCCCTGTGGTCTAGAGTGGAGCTTGCTATGCTGAACACTGCATGCCTCCTTTCCCTCTTCCCTACTGTGTTCTTTTAGGCTTTTTGAAAGTAGATATCCTTCAAGAAAAAAAGGTAATCTCAGGACTATTTTACTGTAATAGCTGCAAGAAAAGACTTAGAAAAAAGAGATTCCCAAAGCAACATGGTGTAAAATGGAGGAAACTGAAAAAAAAATCCAAAAACAATACATCAGTGAAGGAGAGAATATTTTCACTCTTTAACCTCTCAAGAAAGATATAAATTGAAACTATCAAGGCCAAATTATGTTCTTTACTAATACCACAGCATCTTACACTTGGGTATGGATCTGGACATTGGAAGATAGGGTGAGAGAAAAGATCTTTCGAGAAGACAGTATTGGTCATCACCTACGGCTGAGTATTAAATTAAATAGTGCATTATAAATTGCTTAATATGTGCTGTGGGCTATCATGTTGGAATGAGTGACATAACCAGTTAGTGAGCTTAACAGACTGATTGGCATCTATGTATAAAATCAACATATTTTTTTCACTAAAGGAATATCTTAGGAATATTTCCAGATATTTGGCTTTTAAAAAGACACTATGATTTTTGTGTTGTGATGCCAAATTCTACCTTCAATTTAGTAGTTAAACTGGCACCATCATTTTCCTATTTTATGCATTACATTTTATTATTATAATGCATGATCCTTTCCAGGTATAATTTACCTTTTAACAAAGTCTATCAATAGTCTAGGCCAAAGGAATAAAAAAATAGGGGCATTTCAGACACCAGAACAAAGAGAGAGTTGTATATGACATATTCAGAGAATATAATTCTAGGTCACTTTCCATCACACTGTGTATACAGTTTCCTATTTTGCCTAGGCACACCGCCAGAGGTAGATTTCTCTATCTGGCATGACCATACCCTTCCCAGCTTTGTGAGAAAGGAAAGATGTTCCTTCTTGGAGCAGATGTAACCAGTGTCCCTCCCTGTCCTTTCTTTACATACATCTGCACCCTGAGGACTGCTTATTGTGAACACAGTCACAACTGTGACTACAGTCACAACTGTGATTTTCCGCTTGAGGGCTTCAGTCCAGCTTTGGGAACAGGCTTGCCCTATGCACAAGGCAGGCTGAAAGGGCCAGAGAGTTAATGCTCCAACCAGTGACAGAGGGGAGACAGTGGGTAAGTAGCTCAGCTTTCTCATCCCTTGAATGGGATAATATCTCCCTCGAGTGCCCTAACAGGATAGAGCCCACTTACCCAAATTGGTAACTGGCTTGGTAACCCACCTTTTATTGGCTTCCTTCCCCTTCCTGTCATTTTGTCTTTCTCTGGTGGCACTCTCAAATAAAGTACCTACACTTGAATCCTTGTCTCAGCAGCTGCTTCTGGGGGAATGCAAACAAAGAGAATTGGTGCCAAAAATAGTTGTAAGTGCAAACCCTCAAACAAGATTGTGGAACTGGATTAGTTACCAGCCAGATAGCAACAAGGACCCTATTTCTAGTGGTAAGCCATGTGTTTATAACTTCTTTTATGCTAAGACTCTCACATATAGTTGACTGGGAGAGGTTAGTAGGAGAAAAGGATGCCTGAGTTCAGGCCAAAACCCTACCACTTGGCAAATATGGGGTAATGGTAATTGTAAGGATACGGTATTGATTGACAGATGATAACTGTAATAAAAACCCTATAGTATAAAAGTGTCAGTCCTGAGGTAGCCTCTCAACACAGATCTTGTTATGATAGCCAGAAAAACACATGACCACACTTACAAAGACCTTGTTCTCCCGCGGTAGGAGGGCAATCTGCTAACAGAAGGAAAAAATAAGCTGAATTCGTAGCCCTGGCAAGGCTACGATACTAATGTCTGGGCCCTATTAGAGAAGAAGTAGGCACTGAAA
This sequence comes from Daubentonia madagascariensis, assembly GCA_023783475.1. Lineage (NCBI taxonomy): Eukaryota > Metazoa > Chordata > Mammalia > Primates > Daubentoniidae > Daubentonia > Daubentonia madagascariensis. The sequence goes on along the minus strand of JAKFHU010001684.1, from coordinate 11,133,425 downwards.
TTTGAAATGAAGATTTCCTGGTGGACATATTAGGAGGAAGAGGGTTATTTACTAAATGAGTTATAGAATCTTTGTACAGTAGAAACTGGGAGAACGTGCTTGAAACTTAATGTTAAAAGTGCTAGTAGTGAGAAGCGGAATATAAGGCAAGGTAGGGAGAGTTTATTGGTATAGGGCACACTTCTGACATTCAAGATGAAGATGCTAGCAGAGACCCTGAAAGCCAGTCCTAATATTATTTTGGAATGGCTCTTTAGCATTTGGAAAAAAAATGATCACCCATGGTAAATGAAGTGGATCTGCCAGAACTTCCTTGGAAAATATTAAAGAAGGGATTGGTTGTGTTAGCAATGTGAGAATGTTAGAATGGCTTTACTAGGTCATTCTTGAGAGTCAACAAGGTGACTATGTTCTCCGGTAGAGCTCAAAGGATACTCCTTTCTCTCAAGCAAAAGGAAGTGTGATAGCAAAGGAAACATCAATACTGTTAAGAAGTCGGTGCTATTTAATTTTAGGGAATGTTGTAATAGGACCGGGCTACCTAGTATAGATGAGAATGAGGATGGTCTATAATTTTAGAGGCCATGTAGCAGCACTTAAATATCAGAAATATGGATATAATTATTGTAATAGGCAGTAAGGTCAGATTGACAACCAGGAGGTCCTGATCTTCAGGAAAACCAGGATATCTAATCCATCAGAGCCTAAAGTTACAGGGGTGGGAAGCACGAGCTCTCAAGGATATAACTAAAAGTGATAGAAAGCCCTCAATAGAACACCATACATTAGTGATCAATCAGTCATTTGGTGGCAAGGTGATTGCACTGGGCTCTGTATATACGGAGTGAAGAGAAAATTCATTCTTATTGGTATTGTAAAGTACTCCCAATATGGGCTTGCTTTTCTGCCTGAAATACTTCAACCACCACCAATGTCCAAGGAGTCACAGAATATTGGATTTACCTTGAGATGCTATATGGTGTTGCCTTTACTTTATGGTGGAGGAGTTATAACAATGGGCACTTGACCACCTGTGAGATTCACTGATCTCAGCTAAACTGTGCCCTTCAAAAGCTGCCAGTCAGAATTTTGTAATAGCCTAATAGAGGCAGAGTTAAGGGTCTGACTTGGGGATAAGTGCTCTGAGGATCTGGGACACTGTGCTTTAAAATAGGTAGAAGGCACAGGGCCTACTTCCCAGGGGTGGAAGTAGGAGGGATACGTCTCCATATCACTTCCAGTTACCCTTTGGGGAATTGGTGCTTCCCGTCTCTGAAATTTTAGGCTCTGCTGAATGAGATATTCTGTCTGGAAGTGGGGTAGGTAGGCTTCTATCAAGCAGCATAGTAAAATTTCCACTAACCCTAAATTTGATACTGCCAGCTGGTAATTTTAGTCTCCTCATACTAGTAGATTAATAGGCAAGGAAGAGAGTTAGTAGACTGTCTTAATGATTGACCTTTATTAGCATTAGGAGTTAGGGTTATTCTTATGTAATAGATATATGAAAAAGTATGTCAAGAACTCTGAAAATTAGTGAGGACACTTCTTTTTGTGCTCATACCCAGTGATAACTGGTAGATGGTCAATTATAGGAACTATATAGATTCAAAAATTAAAGTCTGAGTTGCCCCATGGTCAAAAAGCAGCAAGGATGAGTGGAATCTAGAGTAAATGGTAGAAGGATATCATGAATGTCAACTACAGTCAGTACCAACAGCAGCAGTGGAACTATAGCCTTTCTTCTAAGTTTTCCATTGCATACTTCTTTATCAGAAATTGGGACAGGCTACCATTTTAAAAAATCAGAGTCAGGAATAGAGAGTATTTAGCTTAGGGCAGGAGTCATTTGAGTAGTGTAAATGGTGGACTCTATCACATGCTGTTGGTGCCTTGCCCATATGTACTTGGTTAATATCTTCACTCTGAAAGCTGCTTACCATTCCCATAACCAGCTGCAACCCTCTGCCTAAAAATTTTTTTTTTTTTTGGCCATGGGAACATTCTAATGCAATGTGTAAAGGAAACAATTAGTGCTAGAGAGTAAATGTCCTGAAAACAGTGCTTAAAGTAAAATTGATAGATGGTAAGATGGTGAACAAATTCCCAGCTTCTTTGCCTATCCATATGGCTAAATTTGAGGCATATTCTATACTGTCTTTCAGAGTTCTTCATGGGATTCAGCACCAGCTGTATATTGCAACTTTTTGGCTAATGGCCCTTTATTAACTTTCTTCTCTTCTCTGTCTCACTTCTTCGCTCTCCATTGATGTTTTTTGGTATTGCAACAGAAATAAAATACCTGCACTTGAATCCTCATTTCAGGGTCTGACTCTGTGGAATCCCAAACCAAGAAACATATCTGACTTAAAAGATAGATAAAATGATATATAACCCCTATCATTGAAGTATGGGTTCAATTGCAAGTAAGAGAAGCTGTACAAATATTGGCTTAAATGCACAATAATTTGACTAATATAAGAACAGATTTGAAAGTCTTCAATCGAAGGCAGGCACAGTCTCTCAATTATGCCAACAAGGACCCAGGATCTTTCTCAGGGCTACACATGCACATCCTATTGCCTCATGTCACAAGAAGGCTGCTATACTTTTAGGCCTCACATAATTTTCCAGACAAGAGAAAGTAGAAAACATCAAAGGGAAAGATGGACTCAGTAGACTTCTACTTACACTTCACAGTGAAAACAGTGAGAACATGGGTACTCCTAGCAGCAAGGAAGTTTGGAATGTTGGACTTTGAGCAATTGAATTTATAGCTTTGTAGGCTTTCTAGTAAAGGTATGGAAGAGAGCAGATGAAAATAGGGGTTCAGTCAATCAACTCACAGTTTTATCATATGAATAGGCAAACTCAGAATTTGCTTTTTAAAATCTGACTTAAGTTTTAATCTAAATATCTTTTCCATTTTCCAAAGAAAAAGCAAATAAATGGAAAGACTTTAATGTTACACTACGATAACACCTTGGAGTGCTTTTAAAAGGAAAGTATTTAAAACAATTCACTGTATTTAGTTGTAAGGTTTTCACATGCCCTAATTGTTAATTAAAAAAATATATGTTAAGGACCTATTATGTACCTTCCATGAGCATGATAGACAAGACTTCTGTTTTCCTTGAGCCTCCATTCTATGTACTGATTCACTCAAACTACCTGATCTGAAACAGAAAACCTTATGTCAACTTTATCTTCTTATGGACCACAAAAATAAAATTGCATCATAAATATTTGTAATAATTTTTTTATTCTGACTATAAGAATATTTTGTCCTTTTAATAACTGGAAAAACATCAAAATTTATTTTTCTGATTCTTAAGCCTTGTCAAGAAATTACAAATAATTTCAGAAACTTATGTCTCTTTAAGTACAAAGACATCTAGAATCCTTAGCTTCAAAAATTGTAAATTAAAAAAAATTTTAAAAGCCCTAAATATGAAAAAAACTGTGAACTAGGATATAGGTTTCCTGTTCATAGCCTTGAGTTACTGGCTATATTACTCATATGCAATTGTTTACTGTCACTTATATCCCTGCTTTGTAGACTCATGCTTTCAATTATATAGCCTCAGAGTGTTGACAACTAAAATCTGAAGCACTCAATTATTTTTATTTTTATTGTGGCAGCGAATTATTTTTTCTCTGCCAGTTTTGTCTGTTAGGCTAACAGTCTTACATATTTTTTAATTGATATTTTTATTTGCTCTCATATACTTTCAAATTGCCTAGAAGTAATGTAACAGCAAGATTTTTATCACCACAACTGGTGGGCACCTGGATCACTCCATTGCACATTTAGGACATTTAGGGAAATATTCCCAAGCTGTAACAAAGCTATTTATTTCTATGTGCTCACTGACTTCAATTTGCACCTTCTTGGAAGACCTTATTTCTGTATTAAAAAAGAAAAAACTCCCTGGGAGGTTTTTCATTTTTAAATACATAAAATTTTAAAACCAAAATAAGTATAAAATTATGAATAATATATAACTTTACAATGATTTGTATTTTAGCAAGAACAGTCTTTTTTCTAATTATATCAATAGACTAATTTATTTAAAATATATATTAAAATCACTTATAAATATTACTTGTGGCAATTTAACTTCTTAATTATTTCTAGTACTTAAAATTGGAAGTGACTGCATTCTTGATTTTTTAAAGTCACTATTGTAAAAGTTTGAAGGAAAACACATGGATTAGACTAAGATGGCACAACCTGGTAGATTCATCTGGGTCAGAATCTGGTTCTTTTCTTCCTTTTCAAGTATATACGAACATAAATTTGTATATGCCCAGAATTGGCTCAGATTAGAAAAGAAACAATTTCATGTACTAAATTGAGAGATCAGAATATATAAATCAGAAACTGGAATATATATTCTGGAATATATAAACCTATTAAATTTAAAAGACATGAACTGAGCTCCTATTTGGCCTAACCAGAACTTTGTATCCCTATAGGAAGGCAATATAAAAAGCCAGGCTATCTAAATCTTCTTGGCGAGCACAGAATCTGAATAGGGAATTTAGTTATACCAGGTGATCTTCAAAAAATTCATGGAAAATGCATATTATGAAAACAACTATGCATGGGTTTCAAATTTTTTTTGTACCAAAATAAACTTGTATTAACTTGTGATAACATGTCTGATAACAAGATCTAGTTTGAGGCACTAAGGAAGGCAAGACACCAGTTTGAAAAGAGTTCCTATCAGACCAATATGAATTCTGCTACAATTGAAACTAAAACAAACGTCAAATTTATGGTAAGACTTGGATGGAAGAATGGTGAACTCATTGTTGCTTTAAGAAAAGTTTGTGGAGAAAATGCCCCTCACCCTCCAAATCAGCAGTTTACAAATGGATAACTCCTTTTAAGAAGGGATGAGATGATGTTGAAGATGAAGCCTGCAGTGGCAGACCATCCACATCAATTTGCAAGAAAAAAATTCATCTTATTTGTGCCCTAATTGACGAAGACCAACAATTATCAACAGAAATAATAGCCATCTCATAGACATCTCAACTGGTTCAGCTTACACAATTGTGACTAAAAAATTGAAGTTGAGCAAACTTTCCACTTGATGGATGCCAAAACCAGTGCGCCTGGATCAGCTGCAGACAATAGCAGAGTTTTCAATGGAAATTTTAAACAAGTGGGATCAAGATCCTTAAGCATTCCTTCAAAGATTTGTAGCAAGAGATGAAACATGGCTTTACCAGTACAATTCTGAAGACAAATCACAAATCAAAGCAATGGCTACCAAGGGGTGCAAGACTTCCAGTCAAAGCACAAATGGACCAGTTAAGAGCAAATGTCATAACAACAGTTTTTTTAGAAGGCTTAAGGCCTTTTGTTGACTTTCTGGAAAATCAAGGAACAATAACATATGCTTATTATGAGAGTGTTTTGAGAAAGATAGTCAAAGCTTTAGCAGAAGAACACCCAGGATATCTTTTCTAGCAACTCCTTCACCAAGACAATGCTTCGCTTCTGCTCAGTCCTCTAGTCAAACAACAGCAATTTTGTGAGTGTTTCAATGGCAAATCATTAAGCACCCACTATGCAGTCCTGATTTGGCTCCTGCGGACTTCTTTTTGTTTTCTAATCTTAAAAAATCTGATAAGGGCACCCGTTTTTCTTCAGTTAATAATGTAAAAAGACTGCATTGACATGGTTAAATTCCAAGGGCACTTGGTTCTTTTAGGGATGGACTAAATGACTTACATCTTTGCTTTACAAAAGTTTCTTGAACTTGATGGAGTTTATGTCGAGAAATAAAGTTTACATTTTGAATTTTTGTCTTTTAATTTCATTTTCCACAAACTTTTTGAAGTCATGGGACTTCAAAAATCATGGGAATATTTTACCTTATTTAATTCATAACTTTACCAAAAATTATTTAATATTTTAGAAAAACATGTTATTGATGGCTATACTATGAGTCACCAACCTAAGTTGGAAATGTAGTTGTCCCTTGAAAATATTTTTAACATACAATATTTGAAACTCTTTTTAACAGATGTGCAGCCAATATTATATGCACAGAGTAGTTCTATTAGCTAAAAATTTCACTTCCAATTATCCTATAGGACAAAATTTAGCAACAAAAATTGATTGCTGGGTCTGGTAAAGATGAGAGCCACTGGCCTCAAGCACCCTGCTTCTCAACTGGTAAGTACTAACCTAGCACACTACACTTAGGGATCAGTTCACTCAGGTACCTTCTCTAATGAACACTGCAAATAGGTCACTGACATTTAATTTTTTTATTTTTTTGATCTATAGAAACCAATCAGAAGAGAACAAAAATGAATATGTTTCTTCTTCTTTAGATATTTAAATTTTGCCCATCAGGTTACAGTCATGTTTTGGAACTCTTAGCCTTTAAGAATCAAAGTTGATACTACATGTCTCTGATTTGTTAAGTAAAGCTATCTGTGTGCAACTTGTTTATATTATTTCTATGTTTAAGTGCTATCACCTTCATTTATAACAACAAATAAATTTTATTTATTTCTCACGTATTTTGCTTGAACTTTGTTTTTAATTTACTATCCTCCCTCTCTCCCCAATGGGAAAAAAAAGATTATTTCTTCAATAATTAAAAAAATAACTAGTAAGTTGAAAAAAACCTAACCTTTCCATTCAAGAATATTTTGATATTTTGTCTGAAAGTATAAGGATGAGTGTTGGTAGGCAAGCAAGAAATGATGATATAAATGGAACAAGTTATATAATAAGAAATATATTATTACATTTGCATTCAAGGGCAACTGTATTTAAATTTAATTCTATATTTCATATGATCATCTGAATATCTAACTTCTGTTTGATCTGTTCAAATCCACTCATTCCACAAATTTTTATTGGGCATATATTACCATTTTGAAAATTCTTAGGATCTTTTTGAGGAAAATTTTATAATACCATGATATGGTGAATTATATACATTTTATAGTATACAAATTGACTTCTAGTAGGTTACAGTAGTTTCACACAGATCATCCAAAGTCTAGCTGCCGTAATATATCTGGGCTGAAATTTAAGGATTCTTCCTCTTAACAGTATATACAGCATATATGTAAGTAATATTAATAATGTAAATAGCCATCCAATTGAACAGTAAAAAACACACATTTATACACATGAAAATACAATTGTAAATATGTTTTGGTCAAAATGTTGAGTGAAACAGCCTCCTTAATATGAATTAAATAATTTCAGAAATTGCAAGTTTTTTTTAAGAAATAAAGATACTTTTTCAATCTTTTCAAAATGTGTTTTGAGGCTACGATGTACTTTCAAACATGAAACACACACAAAACACACAAATCAGTCAATTTTATTAGTCAAGGAACTTCCTAATGCCTGAGCTGCCCTAAAAATTAACCTATTGTCAATGTATACACATCAGCACAATCTAACTGAAATTTCCACCTGAATTAGCTGATTAGTGCTTGTTAAATTAGTCCATCCATGTCATTTGTGTTGGCAGGCACATTTTCCTACATGCTATGTGATTGATGGACTTGGTTGATGGAGCAAGGAGCAATCACTCCTTTTAGCATCTATTTAGCCTGAGACATCCTCATTTCCCATCTCCATCTCCATACTATTTTGTTGTTATTGTTGTTTTTATTTATTTTTTAATTTTTTGGCCATTTACCCTACTTCCCAAAATGCCCACGCTCTTCACTATACTGGGAGGAGCTTGGAGCCCTCCATGTATATTTTCTTCTCTCAGAGGAGCACTGATGATTTGCATACCCTGTGCCTGGAAGGATTGGATGAGAGAGAGAATGGAAAGCTCTGTTCCAAATCACCATTAATAAGGTGATTCCAGTTTTATAGTCCCTGCAACAGGCAGAATTTGAGAAAGGAGAAAGCTTAGTTGTAGTACAGTGACTGACAAAAACAAGCGCTCACCAAATATGTTGATAAATCACAGATCTATTAGGTCAATTTCTAAAATATTGGTGTTCTTTTGGGAAAGACCACTTAAACACCAACAGTGCTTAAATACTACCTTACATTGGATGACTCTAACAAAAAGTCCAAAGTCCACAGTATATATTCCTTCTGTATTAGTAGGGAGGGAAGCTGGAAGAAGCAGCAGGCATCCAAATTTCAATTAAGCTTCTGTGCTTGACTTGCCTTGTGACTGAGAGCTTGAAAACCTCAGTAGAGAAAGAAAAACGGTTTATGTAATTTCCATTGGCCTTCACCACAGCCACATAGGTTGCTGTCTAAATCAACTTGCGGCTGGCAGCTGCTGAAACCAGCAGTGGATTGGCTGTGTTCAGACCCATGTGTCACTATGACAATGAAATTAAGGAACAATAGACACTGGTAATCATAATAGGTTTTTGCCTTAAAGTCAAGAACACACAATCCTCCATTACTTCCCTGAAAGTATTTACAAATGACTTGAATTGGAACAGATTATTCTTTCTACAAAATGCAGTGAATGCTATTTCATCATGTCTTAGAAGATTTTACAACCTTCAAAAGAGTTAATGTCCAATGGTTGATTGGTTTTATGCTTTTGCTGGCCAACTCATATTTTTTAAGTATAATAATTTTCAGGGGCAGTTGCTGAGATTTCAGAGCATAAAGTATTTTGAAATAGGAAAAGAAAGATAAAAATCAAAAAGGAACTTTGCCAAGAAACATATATTGTCTATTTGACTAGAGACTTCTAGCCAGTTTGACACAAAAGAAAAATGCCCCTTATTAGTGTTTTGTTTCAAGACATATATAATCATAATGTCACACCTAACTCCCCTTTACCTGATCTTGACATGTTAGAAACGTTCCAGTCAATAAGTTATTGAAAGGACGTTTCATTACCTGGCGTTAGCCCCAGAGATAGCAGATGATGCTATCCCTCTATTTTGAGAGAAATGTGAGGTAGATCCGAGGACATTAGTTTGACGGAGAAATACTCACCCAAGTTCTTCCAAGAAAATGCCCATTTTGTTGCCTGAAAAAGAGATTAAAAAGTCTCCAAAATGACCCTTCTTCCATTTCAACAATCTAACTCCCAACAAATTATACTGCTATAAAAAGAATGACTAATTATGCTTCCACTAGGTACTATAAAGTGTCCAATTATGGGTCTAATTAGAAAGGAAGGGCATAAAGTAATGGGCCTTTATTTAGAAATGTTGTTATTCTCAGGACACCCTTTAAAGTGGTTTCTGTGTTTTGTTTAATGTATTACATTTATTCCACCTTTCTGCATCTTGCTCAGATTTATCTCAATAGGACAAACATCTGTCACATCTTGCATATTGCTTTAATTTGATTGTCCCTGACCCCTTAGGCAAATACAGACAGGTGGAAAACATACTGGCTATTTCACACAACATCTGTAGTCACTTTAGCCAGTCTTTTTTTATGGCTTGTCACAGCATGGGAGGGCTGCAGAAACTAAACTGCTTCTCTCTCATTGTAGCAGGGAGAGAGAACCAGGTGGAATTCCACCCTGTGTTTGCTTGAACAGCTCTGTACTGCTTAGCATTTACAAATACAGGCTGGGGAGAACAGCTGCCTGGATGCTGGACCAGTCTTTAAGAGTTGGGGGAAAAGGGAGAAATGGTCAACAATGGACAGGGTTCAATTAAGTCATTGTCTTTATTCTGTAATTCCAAAGGAATTTAATAAATGACTATACACAAACACACACACTCATGCACACGCTCTCACACACGTACATTCATATACACAATGTCTTCAGTGGCAATTTGATGTGATTAATGAGGCTGCTCTGGCACATCTTGAGGATAGCTTATTAGTCACAGTTAATGACTCTTGCATAGCCTACTCAAAGAGCAATATATCCTTATTAAATGTTGCTATCATGGAGTTGGAAGAGACTTCACAATATCCTATGGTCAATGACCCTGTTTCCAATATTGGTGAAGGGACATACCCCAAAACAGCCAGCATTGATAGATTTTTCAAAAAGTTATTATTATTAAGCAAGACAAAACAAAAGAACAATGTAGATTGTCCAAATGCCCTTCATGACAGTTCTAGCCTATAATCATTATTTAAGCCAAGAAATCTTTCCTTGTAAATGAGTTTTTACTTTAATTCTAGTCAATTTCCTCTTGTGTAGACAACAATAGAAATGGAGAAAAATTGCTCAGCTATCCTCTTATGTATACATTTAATACACTTGCAGATGCTTTTTAAATCATCCTCTTGCCTTCTTTGCTATAAAGTTACCTTTTAATCTTTCTCATTGTAATTAATTTCCATCTTTTAAAGTGAGTCTTTTATTATCGTTTTTAAAATTTTCTCCGAACTTTCTAGTTTAGTATTTCCAAAGTGCGGGAAGGAGACTGCCTCTATCGCCTGGGGAATAATTACCTAGGGACCCCTTAAAAGTGAAGATTCTTGGGTACCCTCATCTACTCAATCAGAATATCTGTGGGTGGGGCATAGAATCTGCATTTTAGCAAGAATCCTGAGAGATATTTATATATATTGATGTTTGAGCACCACTTCTCTAGTTTCTCTTTAATTAAACCGGCCAGAGACACTTTCTGTAAGACACAGAAGATGCATGGTCTCTAGTAAGCTTTTCTATCACATCACACCACCATTTCAGACACATCTCAGTTTAATCAAAGGTCAAACGTGGTCTCCTCCAATCTATTTATAACCCCTCTAGCTTTTCTTCAGTTGTTCATAATCCTTCCTTCTGAAAGTACTTTATCTCATTCTAGTAGGTTCTCCTAATCTGATTGTAAGGTGATTCTTATTAGTCTTTTCTTTCCACTAACAAGTATAACATCCCTCACCATCCCCCATATTTTCTGTATTTCTCATTTTCTTGCCTTTACTCACACCTTTGTTTCTTTTTGGGATGACTTTTTTTCCCTCTCTCCTTTCCACATCTTAGCTACCAGGCCAGTCTAATGTAAGATCTATTTTATACCATGAGGTCTTTTTAAACTGCACCAGCCGATTATGTTTGAGCAGTTACTGAGCTCGTCATCACACCTCTATTTGATAGTCACTATCCTATAACTTAAAAACAATTTCCTGCATGTTATTTGTGTTTATATTTAACTCATTTAAAAATAAATGTACTTATGTTTTAATTGGCAAATGATTATGTGTATATATATGGGGTAGAATGCAGTGTTTTGATCATATATTGAACTCATTCTTAAATTTACGCCTTCATGTCATTACTTGATTTCCTAACTGCTTTGTAAATACTTGGGACCAGTATCCTGTAGAACTTTCTTTTCTTCAAAGATCGTGGCGTAATTATTTGCACACATTTCCCATCTAGTATGTGTTCCCTTTGTCTGTGTAGACCTTCTAGGGTATATACAAGGATGCCTACTGAGGAAACATCAACTAAATCAGTCCTACTTATTGGTAGGTTAAGATACTATTTTTATACTAACATTCCAGAACACCTTGTCTACAGCCATTCATTTCCAGTTTCTACCTAGTCATTTCCTGCTCAATCCACTGCTTGGTGGTTTCAAGTCCCACCATTGTCTCAAAACTACTTTCCCCCAAAACACCAATGTTATGCTAAATCTAAGACCTGATTCTTGGTTTTTATTTGTTCCTGGTGGCTTTTTAATATTTGCTATTGGTGATCATTTCATCTTTAAATTTCGTTTTATTTAGCTTATGCTTTACTTCTTTATCTTCTACATTTGCTTTTCTTCCTCCTTTATTTATTAGACTTTAACTGATGGTTTATGCAAAGCTTATACTCTTCCACTGTGTCTCTTTCCCCTACTCCCTTGATGAAGACTTTAATTTGTTATGCAACGAGTCTGTTTTAACCAAAACTCAGTGTTTTCCTCTCTTGGGATTTCTTTAGCATTAACCTGCAATGTTAACTACATCTATCTCAGTTTTTCTCTAGCATTTCATCCTGCAATTCACATCTTAATTCTATTTTCCTCATTCTGTATTTCTTTATTTTCTTATGGACATTAATACTTACATATACTCAGGTCCAAAATGGCTGAAGCATAACTCATACTCTGCTGCAAGTCAGTTCTCCTTCTATTTCCTTTATGCTATAAAATCAACTCTCAATCACAAGTCTCAGTTTCTAAATTTGAAGTTATTATGGCTTTTCCTCATCACCTGAAGGATTATCAGAAGCTATTGCTTCCTCCTACCAAAGTTTGAGTGGGTCATATGCACTCCCTGAGTTGGATGGGAATTTGGCCATCTGCCCAACAAACACTCTATGAATTTATGATCAACTTTTATGCAGTGGGATTGAGGAGCATCTCATTTCAAAAAAAGCATATCCAGAAAGAGATTCTGCATATTAATTCCCTTTCGTCATCTTTCATTGCCCAAAGAAGCATGAATATTGTGTAAAAAGAAATGGGCAGTATGTTACATGAATTGTCTCCTGTGACTTTCTAAAATAGACATTTTCTTGGAAATCTTTCTAAGGATTTAAAATATTAGAATATGAAATGAACTCTTTATTCCTGGTGCATTTCACATTATTTGCTTGCAGAAATTTAGGCAACGGTGATCACCAAATTTAAGCAACTATATCACAAAATTTCAATACATATATGTCAAAGCACTTCACCCCATCCTTGTGTGTCCCCAAATAAGTTTTTTTAAAAAAATTTCCATAGAGTGCTATATATTTGATGGACTGAATCAATTTACTTTCTATTAATTCAATGGTGTTTTTATTGATTGACATCTTTGGAGGAGAAAGTCCAAATTCTTTTCTTCTGCCTATTATACCTTTCTAGAAACCACTTTCCACCTAATCATAGGGTCTCAATGATCTTCTTCTAATTTGCTTCTTTATCTGGACTTTATATACAACAAATCTCCTTTTTCATTTTATCACTAAAATTTAAATCTCTGTCTCACTTTTTCTCAAACGTGGTTGTGTTAATTTCAACACCTGGCCTTTATTTGTGTTGCTCTCTCTGTTGGAATATCAACAAATATTTATTAAACAAATCATTAAGAATATGGCCTTTTGAATTCAGAAGCAACTAGGATGAGCTCTCATTCTATCACTTCAGAGCAGTTTGACCCTACATTGGTAATTCAACCACTCTAAAATTCACTTTTCTCAGCTATAGCTTAGAAATAATGGTGATTCTTATCTGATCACTACTACATAAGACGATTAAATGATGTAATGGATTTTTTTCAATTATTTGCAAAGTTCCAGGTACAGATAAGTGCTCAAAAATTGTTAGTTCTTTATTAGTAGTGGTAATGATTGGATAGTGGTAGTAGGATAAGCATAATAATATGCAAAGCCTTATGCTGGATACAGGAAATACAGTGGAAAACACAGGAAAGATGTCACTCTTCCTCTCAAGAAAATTACAGTTTAGAAAAGAAAAAAAGGAAATTAATCCACTACTTAGAATAAAGCTTGTACTATACTGTTACACAGCAGGGGAGCCTAAATGAGTCTAGACATATTAAGATGCCTCCCATGTGAGATAAGGAAATATAAAAGGTAGTCATAATAATGTGGTGGGAGGGAGAAAGGATGACGGTCGGACAGAGGGAGCAGCACATACGAGGCCTTGAAGCTGAGGCAAATTGGGGAAAGTACACAGTCCTCTATCTCTAAAGTGTGGCAAACTGGGAACGTGAAATTGTCAAGAGATTAATCCAGAGTTAGGTAGGATTAATACAGAATTAGATCTGTGATCCAGAGTTAGATCACATGGGATTTTTTAGGCTTTATAAAAGAATTTTTACTCTGTACTAAAATTGTTAAAGGAAGATGTTAAACAACAGAGTACCTTGATTGAATTTTTGCAGTTGCATATTGTATTAGTTTCCTAGAACTGCCCTAACAGATAACTACGAACTGTGGTACTTAAGGCAACTGTCTTCTCGCAGTTCTGGAGGCTAGATGGCTGAAATCAAGCTGTTGGCAGGTAGGGCCCTGCTCACTCTGGAGGCTCTAGGTGAGGATCCTTCCTTGTCTCTTCCTAGTTTCTGATGATAGCCGGCAACCTTTAGTGGTCCCTTGGCTCATACGTGCATCCGATTTCTGCCTCCATCATCACATTCTCACTGTTGATCTCTGTGTCTTAAATTTCCCACTTCTTATAAGAATACCAGTCATTGAGTTAGGGCCTCCTCTAATCTAGTATGTCCTCATATTAACTTGGTTATTTTCAAATAAGATCACCTTCACAGGTAATGGGAGTCAGGACTTAAACACATCTTTTTGAGGGACATAATTTGACACACAATTATTATTATGGTGCTAATTTGGAAAGTTGAGTCTAGGAGAATAGTTAGAAGCAGAGGGAATAATTAGAAGGATTTAGCAGGAGTACAGATGAACAAGAACGTGTTAATGGGGAAAAGAGTACATAGATTCACAAAATTGAATTCTAGTAGCATCAGCAAGAGTTGTTTATTGACAAGTGTGTTGGGAGAGTGGATAAGGGAGAGGAAGGAAGTCAATGACAACTCATAGTTTCTTGTCTGGCCAAGTGGATGAATGGGAAAATTCATCCACTGAAAAGGGAAATAGTGAAGAGAAGCTGGTTTGGGATGTAAGTGAATGATCCATCATTTCTATTAATATTATCTCAGCTCCTTTTCTGTATATAAGGTGCTAGACTGAAGATACAGCAGTGAGTCAGTCAGTTAAAGGCCTGCCCTCATGGAGCTTATGGGCCTAGCTAGTCACATGGGAGCTGATTTCTGCTTTAATAGGAATTCTATAAAATTTTAGAATGTAAATCAAATATCTACTGCAGTCATCCATGTTTTATAAAATTGCTGCTGCATCTGCTTTTATATCTGTTCATTCCCTTGCTTCTAATAGGATCCCTATCTCCTGAATACTTTCCTGAATAAAGATTTGTGTAATGTTTTGATGTGATTATTTTGTATTTCAAATTTACTTACATATAAAATCACCTTTTCCATCACCAGACCTTTAATATCTGTATTTTCCTTCTTTCTTACTGTCTACATAGGTTCTAACTCTATTATGGTTCACTCTCCTCAGCTGATTTTCTTATCATACCCCCTAGTTGGTCTGTTTGGAAAAAAATCTGCTTTGGCCTGTGCAATATGTCCAGTCCTTTGTTTCCAGCCATGTGATCTTTTTCCTGCCTTTGGGTTCCTGGACACATTTCAGTTTGTACCATTATTGGTTCCGGAGTTTCAGAACCACAGTGGTGGTTTTAGGGTCTTTTCACAGGTCTGGCATTTTTCTTTGCTTGTTCCTCATCAGGTACTCCCAGGTTTTTCTAAATTTCAGCATTTGTCAATTCATTCATTCATCCATTCAATCATTCATTCATCAAACACAAATTAAGCTGCTGCTACATTCCAATCATTGTGTGTGCTCTGGGGAGTCAAAGACTAATGTGATACAGTTCCTGTTCTCAAGGGTTTAGAATGGAGATGCAGATGAGTCCCCTGACCATTACAAAGAGGGTGATAAATGCTAAGGTGGAGGAAGAGCACACAGGTGGGGTATATATTCTAGGCTGTCTAGGTGAGTAGAAGACAAATCATCAAGGGCTTATCAGGGCAACAGGTAAGTAAGCTGAATCATTGACTTCTAGTAGACCTATCCATGAAAGTGGTGCTAGTGGGAGGCGTGGAGGCAGAAAGGGAGGATTATGTTAGGAAGGAAAAGGGCACAGGAGGGGAAAACAGAAAATATAAATGGCAGGAGGTGAGAGAGAACATGGTCATTCTAAAATTGCAGAAGTGTGTATTGTGTATGCTGTGAAAAAGTGAGAAGAAGAGGTAAGATACCAAACATATAAGTAGGGCACAGGTCAAGATTTGTGTTCTTGTCTATCTTATCCTGACCTCATTGTCAGCTGTGTTTCCTGCATCAAAACTAAGTCCTGACATTTGTATATTCTGTCTTTGTTCTCTAACATCACTCATGCAATTTCCTTTCTTTTAATGTCTATATGCATACGTAACTAGAAATGTGCCTTCAAATGTAGGTTTATGCCAGGTTGTGGGGCCCGCCTAATGGCATGTGCCATGCTGAAGAGTCTGTCAGTTATTCTGTAAACAGTGATAAAATAGTTGAGTTTTGAGTGAAGTTTGAATGAAGTTACCACAGCTATGTTTTTTAGAAGGTTGACACAACGAAAGATTAATTGGCAAAAGGTGAAGTCAAAGGGGATAGACTGGTTGAAGACCACTTCCTGTAGTTATTGAGAACATGAAATCTGGCTAGACTTTGTGGCTTTGAATTGATTCCCCCACTTACGAGGGGCATGATTTGGAAAGTAGCCTTACTTCTCTGTGCCTCAAAATAAGGATTATAATGGTAGTAGTGACTATTTCAAAGCATAGTTGTGTGGATGAAGTTAATTAAGACAAGTAAAGCACTTATAATATTGGACAATAATATATTATTTTTATTGGACACATAGAAGTCCCCAATAAAGGTTTCCTTTATTATATTACCAAAATACACCATGATGATAAAGATTTACAGTGGTAAAGCAATGATTCATTTAAAAAATAAATACTTCAAAGTTGTACTTATGTAGTCAGAGTCCTTGCAAGGTATATCTGGTGAATTACAATAGCTATTAGCTTTTCATTAGTCCTAGGGCTGCCATAAAGAACTATGCAAAACTGGGTGTTTTAGAACAACAAAAATGTATTCTCATATTTATTGAGGCTAGATGTCCAAAACCAACATGTCGGCAGGGCCACGCATGCTCTGAAACCTGTAAGAGAGGCAATCCTTCTTTGCCTCTTCCATCTTCTCGTAGCCCCAGATGGTCCTTGGTTTGTGACAGCATAACTCCAACATTCACATGGCATTCTCCCTGTATCTCTTTGCATAGATTCCCTGTGTATAAGTTTATGTCCAAACTTTTGTTATCTTTTTTGTTTTTTTTTAAAAATAAAAACACATGTCGTATTGGATTACAGTTCATCTTAATGACCTCATCTTCCCTTGATTACATCTGCAAAGACCCTATTTCCAAACAATGTCACATTCTGTGTTGTTGGGGGTTAGGACTTCAACATATCTTTTTGGAGGGGAACACAATTCAACCCATAGCATTACTTCTGCAATTATTGTAAAACATCAATATTTCTAAAATTTTACCAGTGAGGTTGAGTTTTAGTAAATAAACAGCATTGCCACTGAAATTAGTAACATAGACTATTTTCAGTATTAGGTCAAGGACCCAGAATTAGTAAGCAGCGAAAGATGTTTTAAATAAGAAAGAATAGTAAAGAAAATTAATGAACTTATTTTATTTTCTCTTATTAAGAAATAAAATAAATTTGATTTATGATCCGTTATTCAAATACCAGTGAAACCAGAATACTGCTACCGTTCTACCAAATGACACTTGGTAGAAATGACACTTTCAACCAAGTGTCATTTCATAGAAATTAAAAATTTAAAAATCCCACTATGATAGAGAAAAATATTAGACCTGAAATGGACATTAGAATTTTCAATAGCAACTTACACTTTCAGAGAATTAACATTCTGAGTTGCTTTTCCATGAGAAACAAATTTATATCTAATATAACACATTAGAAAAGAATGGGTAGATCATACATTCATCACATTCTCACACACATAAAAATAACGTAGTGGTACTTGTACATTAAAATCCACATTTTTCACACTAAAACTCCATTGATGAAAACTGGAGGAGGAAAACAGTAACCAGAAATTGGAAAAATAATTTATAATAATATTTCACACTTGTGTGCCTAACAGGAGATCAGGAAAAAATTCTCACTTTTGAATTTGGAAGATTTATAAAACAAGAAAGGAAGTAATTGAGTTTTAGATATTTATTAAAACATGGAAATAATGAATAATAGAGTCATTGGAAAATAATTTCAGAAATGGGAGTAGAAAGTGCTTAGAGATTAAAGAACCTAAATAAACAAGGTATTTGTTCTTTTTGTACTGCTTTAGAGATTAAAGAACCTAAATAAACAAGATATTTGTTCTTTTTGTACTGTTTTATATCATACTATATATATATATATTTTTTTTTTACCTATGGGAAAAGGGTAGAGTAATTGAAAATGAAAATATTAGTGACAGTTTTGTCAGATAGGAATTCAGTGTTACTTCATATAAAATAAACAAACAACCCCAAGGGATGGTCAATAAATAATTAACAGGGCAAAAAATGTTTGACAAGTTATTAAAACATATTGAGGATTATCTGAAGAAAGACAATGATAAAAAAAAATTATTTCATGAAAAGAATTAGACATAAGATGAAGGAGGCAGTATTTAATACTACTGGCTTTGCTCCTTCAAATAAAAAAAGATTATGAGCAAAATCCACAATCCTAAGGAGAAGTCACAACTGATACCATGGAAATACAAAACATCATCTTTGAATACTACAAAAATCTCTATGCCCACAAACACGAAAACATGGAGGAAATGGACAAATTCTTAGAAACACACTACCTCCCTAGGCTCAACCAGGAAGAAACAGAATTCCTAAACAGACCAATATCAAGCACAGAAAATGAAGCAGTAATTAAAAATCTACCCACAAAAAAAAGTCCCGGACCAGATGGGTTCACACCTGAATTCTACCAAGCCTTCAAAGAAGAACTGGTGCCTATACTGCAGAAATTATTTGAAAATATCCAGAAGGATGGAATCCTCCCAAACTCATTCTACGAAGCCAATATCACCTTGATACCAAAGCCAGGAAAGGACACAACAAAAAAAGAAAACTACAGACCAATATCCCTTATGAATATAGATGCAAAAATTCTCAATAAAATCCTTGCAAACCGAATTCAAATGTACATCAAAAAAATAATCCATCACGATCAGGTGGGCTTTATTCCCGAGATGCAGGGATGGTTCAACATACGCAAATCTATAAATGTAATTCACCATATAAATAAAAGCAAGAACAAAGATTATATGATCCTTTCAATAGATGCAGAAAAGGCTTTTGACAAAATCCAGCATCCTTTTATGATAAGAACTCTTAACAATATAGGCATAGATGGCTCATTCCTAGAAACTATTAAAGCCATATACGATAAACCCACAGCCAATATCATACTGAATGGGGAAAAATTGAAGGCATTCCCCCTTGAAACTGGCACCAGACAAGGGTGCCCACTATCTCCACTTCTTTTCAACATAGTGCTGGAAGTCCTGGCCACAGCAATTAGACAAGACAGAGGAATCAGGGGTGTCCAGATAGGGGCAGAAGAGGTCAAACTTTCACTATTCACAGACAATATGATATTATACATAGAAAACCCCAAAGATTCAACCAAGAGATTACTGGAATTGATAAATGAATTCAGCAAAGTCTCAGGATACAAAATTAATACACACAAATCCATAGCCTTCATATATGCTAATAACAATCAAGCCGAGAAACAAATTAAAGATGCAATACCTTTTGCAATAGCAACCAAGAAAATTAAATATTTAGGAACATATCTAACTAAGGAGGTCAAAGACCTATATAGAGAGAATTATGAAACACTGAGAAAAGAAATTGCAGAGGATGTAAATAGATGGAAAGCCCTACCATGCTCTTGGGTAGGCAGAGTCAACATAGTAAAAATGGCTTTGCTACCTAAATTAATTTACAGAATCAATGCAATCCCTATCAAAATACCAACATCATTTTTTGCCAATCTCGAAAAAATAATTCTACTCTTTGTGTGGAACCAGAGAAGACCCCGTCTAGCCAAAGCAATCTTAAGCAAAAAGAAAAAACTGGGAGGCATCTGTCTACCAGACTTCAAACTATACTACAAGGCTATAATAACCAAAACTGCATGGTATTGGCACAAGAACAGAGACGTAGACCAATGGAACAGGACTGAGAACCCAAATATAAAACCAACCTCATACAGTCACCTGATCTTTGACAAATTCCAGAAAAATGTACACTGGGGAAAAGATTCCCTATTCAACAAATGGTGCTGGGAAAACTGGATGGCCATATGTAGAAGACTGAAAGTGGACCCACACCTCTCACCTCTCACAAAAATCAATTCACAATGGATAACAGATCTAAAGCTAAGACATGAAACCATAAGAATTCTCAAAGAAAACTTTGGAAAAACTCTTATGGACATTGGCCTAGGCAAAGAATTTATGAAGAAGACCCCCAAAGCAATCACAGCAGCAACAAAAATAAATACATGGGACCTGATCAAATTGAAAAGCTTCTGCACAGCCAAGGAAACTATCACTAGAGTGAACAGACAATCTACAGAATGGGAGAGAATATTTGCATGCTACACCTCTGATAAAGGGCTGATAACCAGAATCTATACAGAACTTAGGAAAATCAACAAGAAAAAATCAAACAACCCTATTAAAAAATGGGCAAAGGACATGTACAGAAACTTTTCCAAAGAAGACAGAATAATGGCCAGCAAACATATAAAAACGTGCTCAACTTCTCTCATCATCAGGGAAATACAAATCAAAACCACAATGAGATATCACTTAACTCCAGTGAGATTGGCTCATATCAAAAAATCCCCAAATAACAAATGTTGGCGGGGATGTGGACAGATAGGAACACTCATACACTGCTGGTGGGACTGCAAATTAGTACAACCTCTATGGAAAAGAATATGGAGATACCTCAAAGAATTAAAAGTAGAATTACCATTTGATCCTGCAATCCCACTACTGGGTATTTATCCAAAAGAAAAAAAGACATTTTATAATAAAGACATCTGCTCTCGAATATTCATAGCAGCACAATTCACAATTGCAAAGTTGTGGAAACAAGCAAGGTGCCCATCAATACACGAGTGGATCAATAAAATGTGGTATATGTATACCATGGAGTTTTACTCAGCAATAAGGAACAACAGTGAATTAACACATCTGGTATTATCCTGGTTGGAGCTAGAACCCATTCTTCGAAGCGAAGTGTCACAGGATTGGAAAAACAAGCACCACTGGTACTCACCATCAAACTGGTACTAACTGATGAACACTTACATCACACAGGGCAATAACATTCATCTGAGGGCGGGCGGGCGGGAGGGGGGTGGAAGGGATGGGAAAAACTCTCACTGAATGGATGTGGGGAGCACAGTTTGGGAGATGACCACGATTGTGGCTCTGACACGGGCAGAACAGGGGCAATGTGAATGGCCAAAGTGTTGTACCCCCATGATATTCTGAAATTAAAAAAATAAATTAAAAAAAAAATCCACTATCCTCAGAGTGTAGACTTCAGGGAAATTTTTCACTGAAGAATTAAATATTGGCTGTCAGTAAATTGATTTGATATTATCAGAGAATAGCATTACATATTAGGAACAAATACATATACACGATAGATTATTATTCAGCCATGAAAAGAATTAAATACTATCATTTGCAACAACATGGTGGAGCTGGAGAACATTATGTCAAGTGAAATAAGCCAAGCACAGAAAGAGAAATCTTGCATGTTCTCACTCATATGTGGGAGCTAAATATTAAAAATAATTGATCTCATGGAGACAGAGAGTATAATGATGGTTAACAGAGGCTGGGAAAGGTAGGGGCGAAGGGGAGGATAAAGTGGGATAGTTAATGGGTGCAAAAATGTAGTTTGATAGTTAGATAGAATGAACAATATTTGATAGCACAACAAAGTGACTATAATCAACAATAAGTTAAGATATACTTTAAAATAACTAAAAGAGTGGAATTGGAATGTTCCTAACACAAAGAAATGATAAATGCTTGAGGTGATGGATACCCGAATTACCCTGATTCAATTATTATACATTATATACCTGTATCAAAACATCACATGTACCCCATCCCACAAATATATACAACTATTATGTGCCCATAATAATTGAAAATAAAAAAAGAGAGAAAGAAACAAAAATTTAATAGATATCTATTATGTGAGGCACTTTATAACTGTTATCACATTGAATTGTTATGAAAAAGAATTCTGTGAAATAAGTATTATCCTCATTTGATAGATGAGGCAGGGAAGGCAAAGAATGCATAAGTAGCCAGCCATGGTTATATAACTAGTAGGATATCATCATTCAAATGTTTCGTCAGAGTCCAAGGCTTTTTCTCTCTAACAAAAAATTGCCAAGGAAAAAAATTTGTTTTCCAAAACTGATAGATAATAATGTCACATTTTTCATCCAATTAAATTTCTGAAGTCCTAGTGGCTTTTGACAACAATTCCCCAAGGCAGCACTTACTTGTTTTAGAAAACGCTGGTCCATGTCTGTGGAATAAAGTAAAGCAAATTAACATAACAAATGACATGAAATAATACACTTTACTTAATTATGCTCATGAGAAAGTGCAACTAGGTAATATAAACTCCTTCCTTTCAACATATTGTTGAAATGGCAAGTCCATAAATATAACCATAGCTCTCAGAGACAGGGCTCAAATCACTGCGTTTGTGCCTGCTGAGCTGAACTAAAGGATAGGTCAGAAACCTTTCAGAGAAGCTGTCCAGCATTGAAGTGCTAAAACCACACCAGTTCCTCCCATGCATTCCAGCTTCCCTTCTTCTGCTCTTTCATCATCCTCAGACTCTGAGAATTTAGAACTTTCCTCTAAGTCTCATTTCTGTGTTCCTTCTCTCTCCCCTATGTTGCATTTGCTTTTTCTTTCTATGATATAAAGCTCCTGAGCTTAGGATGCCCCTGCTCCATTCAAACGGTTAAGTGGAAACAATTTGGGCAAAGCACTTTAAAGGGAAATGACCTTATTTATACTGAAATGATTCCAATAAGAAATTCTATGGTTTTATTATTTTGTATATGTTAAAAGCAGATTTATTAGAATCAAATCAATGAAAGAAATGAAAACAAAGAAACTGCAACTAACACATAATGATTAAATTGTTATTCTAACACTGTGGAATTAAAAGTTCACAAGAAACCTTTTAAGACTATTTAACTTAAAGCCCAAAGTGTCAAGGTATGAGGGAATGCAGATGAAAAAGCTTTCACTAGAATTAATGGCAAATGCTTTTTGTCATAGTTCAAACAATTTAAACACTTACATGACTTTGTATTATATTTTTACATGTAAAATTGGTATGATGGCCAATCTCCAAGCTGTCCCCTAAAGATCCTTTTCCGTGAGTATTCACAATGCAGCATTTCATACCCATTGAATCAAGGGCTGACTTGAGTGATCAATCAAATACTGCAGAAGTAATGGCATATACCTTTCAAGGCTAGGTTATAAGAGGCATTGTAGCTTCTTTCTTGGTTTCGTACATTGCTCATTCTGGGGACAGCCATGAAACACCAAAGGAGCCCACATAGAGAGCAACAAGCTTGGCAGCCTTGAGATTAAAACACCTTTGAAGTGGATCTGCCAGCCCCAGACAAGCCATCAGATGACTGCAGCCCCAGCTAACATCAGAGTGCACCCCCAGAGACCCTGATATGTTACTCAATTCCCGACCTGAATAAATTTTTAGGGACAATAAATAATTATTGTACTTTTAAGTCACTAAGTTTGGGGTGACTTGTTATGCAGCAATAGATAACTAATGCAAT
The DNA here is from genome assembly GCA_023783475.1 of Daubentonia madagascariensis. Classification (NCBI taxonomy): domain Eukaryota; kingdom Metazoa; phylum Chordata; class Mammalia; order Primates; family Daubentoniidae; genus Daubentonia; species Daubentonia madagascariensis. The sequence continues at coordinate 11,109,868 of JAKFHU010001684.1, read as the reverse complement.
TGGATAAAGTGATATATCAACTAGACAAAAAGAGAAAAACGCTGAATTTGCAGCCTTTCCACCAAACAATGTTTTAAATAATCTACAGTGATATTTCTCTAAGAAAAATATTGGAGAATAATTACTATATATAGTAGCTAACAATTATCAATGACAAATTAGGAATGAAAAAGAGACACAGTCGTATTCTAAAAACTCCTTTTTGGATTTTGATAGTTGGAATAATATTTTAGGTTATAAAAACCTCATAAAGTAATAAAATGAAGTTCATTCACTTGTTTATCTAATGAGCAAATATTAATTGAATGCATACTAAGTGCTAGGCACTGTGGTAAGTACTGGAGATGAAGTAGAAAATAATACAGCTTCCTCCATGAAGTTCACAGTCCATATACCAAAAAATTTTAATGTTGAATTAAAATTAAAAAGCATCATTTATTTAAATTTTTAACTTCTTATGCAACACAGAAAAAACTATATTTTCTTTAGTTTTATATTAGTCAGTGAAAAGTTGCCTCTCAATTCTTTGGTTCTGTCGAGGGACCAACTGCTTTCTCAGTGGTATTGAAAGAAAAAAAAAGGAGTAACAATTGCAAAATTCCCTTGTTTGTCAGAGAAATTATGGAGTTATAATCAGTCTGGTTTGCTCATTCATTCCTTTATTCATTAATTCCAGAAGCATTTAGCAAATATCATCTATGTATCTCCATGCCTTTAAGCATATTTTCATATTACAGAATGCAAAAATGACAAAACGCTGACAGCTACTTATCAAAAAAGTTTAAAATACGTTTATTATACTCTATTGTATAAATGTGTGACAGACAAAATAATTAAATATTTAAATTGAATGTATATGAAATAATTTTAAAACTTTCAGCTTTTAATGAGATCACAGAAGAAATAAGATGCTACTATTTCCTTTTATTTTAAAATGTATGTTTATTTGAGAGGGAATAAGGTGGATTAGAAGTATTTTGGGGGTCAATATTTTATTTTTGTGACAGGAAAATTGAATGAAGGATACTCAAAAGCCTGGAATATGGTGATCAGTCAATGATGAATTTTATAATAATTTTTGGCTTTACAGACAGGTAGCCAATATTTATCTTTTAACTAAAAACTAATATATAAATTATATAAATTACTATTATAGATTTCTGGTTGTTCTTTAGAAAGCTATATATATATGTGTGTATATATATATATATGTTTCTATTTGTATGCCTTGTGGATTGTGTTGTGTGTTTGAATATACATACATTTCAAGCACAAATTATATTATCTGAAAAGAGTCTTGGTTAGAAGTAAAATTATTTCTAAAAGTCTTTTTTTTCTCTTTAATACTCATTTAACTTAATTTAAAACAATTCAAACCCAAACAAAAGAATTATTCAGAGTTTACTTTCAGGCTTATAATTAATTAACAATTTCAATAAAGTAGTGGTTTATTAGGTGTCTCACTCAAGTGCTTTAGGCTAATACCAAAAACAGAAAAGTTGAATCATAGTCAAAGTGAAACAAAATTTCAAGAAATTCTGTTTAAGGTATGTCTTTGCTTTCCCAGGAACCCTGAAATTGTTACTTTTCAGCAAAGTGAACCTAATGACATGCTTTTTCTTTCCCTGGTGGCTTCCTATAGTTTAATTAGCTGATTCAGGTCAACTACCTGGTTCATCAGTTTTTGAACATCTGAGACTCCGTCTTAAATTCCCTTTTGAGAGATGTATTCCCATCACAAGGGCCTCATGGGTTTGTATATGTGGGAAAATAATTTTGAGCAATTAGGAATTAATGATGACCTTGCAGGGACTAGAAGAGGACATAATCATAAAAGTTGAACATGCATCACTGGGAATGAGCAACGCACTACCAGTAGCATGATTGACTAGCACTAAAATGGAGGTATGTACCATTATTAAGGTTTAGAAGCTTCTTGAGGAAATCAGGAGGTATTGGAAGGTGCAACCTGAGACATTACTCTTGAAATCTCACCAGTGATAATTTGGAATCATATATAAATAGAATTGTTAGAGTTGAAACCTGGAAAAAGATTCTTATGGAACAAAAATGGAAAAAAACCCACTACAAATGGAAAAATCATGTAATATTGTTGTATATGAGAGGCTTATTGTAAAGAATAGGAATTTAGGGCTATTAACACCTCAGTTTGGTTCATTGTTCTCCCACCTCTTAACTTTGCTGTTAGAAAAATTGTTTCTAAAGATGAGTATAGCATATAATATAATAATATAGGTTTATTATAAGGAATGAACGAGTTCATAATAGTACTTAACTGTCTTGATTATCTGTTGCTGGGTAAAAAGCTATGCCAAACTTAATGGCTTAAAACAACATTTTATTGTTTCTCATGGCTCTGGGCACTGACTGGGCTTGGCTGGGCAGTTCTCATTTGGAGTCTCTCCCACAGTTGTAGTCAGATGTTGACTGGGATTGCTGTCCTATCAATGCTCAATCTGGCTGAATGTCCAAGGTGGCTCACTGACACGGTTGGCAGGTAATGCTGGCTGTCATTTGGGCGTGCAGACTGTGGCTTAGGCAAGATCAGCTACATAATTTACATGACCCACCCAGTGTGAGATGAAAGTACAGAGATCTTTTAAAAACTTACTAAGGAGTTCAAGTGGGTGACAGCACAGTTTGCGTGCTCATGAATCTGGCTCTGGGCTTGGGCTTCTCACAATATATTAACTGGTTTCTGAGAAGAAGCATTCCACCAGCAAACATTCTAAAAGGCCCAGATAGAAGTACTAGGGCTTCTCATGACATACTAGGTCATAATTCTATTTTTCAAAAGGACACAAAGCCAGCCCAGGTTCAAGGAGAGGGGAATTGGACTCTATCTCTTGATGGAGGAACTGCATGCTTGTATAGGGAGAGAAAGAATTGGTGGCAGCCATAGTTGGAGAATTTTTACCACATGACCTTGAGGTTTTCTTATAATTATATGAAATAACCATTGTAGTTAGTAAAGTGCCTGTCCTGTAAAAATGCTTATATAATAACTGTTATTATCCCATATTATAAACTTGGAAAAGAAACCAAGGTGTGGTGACTTTGTATATCTGCTACCTACCTGACTGAGCTAAAAGTGTGTGTGTTATCAGATTTTATCTTCACTTTGTATGAAATGTCTTGCAAAAATATTAAACAAAAACTAACAGTTGTTGCTGTTAGAGTCTGTAATGACCAAAGCACATTCCTGAGGTAATTATTAATGAATTTAATGTTATTCTCAATAATAGTCCTTCTTTTTTACCTGAAGGTATTTTGCAGAAGCGGGTAGTTTAGCTTTGACTTTTCTGCCTATTAAATAACCATCTGCCACCTGTAGTCTATTGTCTTGCTGCATTTATCACAGATGAGTGCAGAAAATACAAACAGAAAATAAATTGCTTCAATGTAATACCTTTTCTTTACATTTTCCCATAAAGTGCCACATTCTTTGAATGCATCTTCGCTAGTGTGTAACTTGGGATTCCAGGTTATAAAAGCTTTTTATAATCTTTAGTCGTTTAACACTACCTACATCTTATTTGATGGCTTTTCTTTTCAGTTTGTGCCAAAAGCAATATAATTTTTCAATTAGGAAGCAAACATGCTTTTTAAAATGAGATGCTATTTCTGACATTCAAATTTTGTTTACAGGCACCAATGATATTCTGGAAAACTTTGTGTATAAAGATAATTTAAAGTGAAAAGAACTGCTAAATGATCATCCAGGACACAACATAACAATTTATTTTGTTGTGATAAAGACAAAGGAATATGGACAATTACACAACTCTGTTTATTCTATTGTGCAAGGCCCATGGAATGCACTAATTTTTCTTTTAAGTCAGTAGCACACAAATAATGTCAATCTGCCTGGGATGAAGGAAGCCATAGAGCTGAATCTAAGTCAATCTATGAGTCAGTTTTGAATAGTTTATATTTTTATGAGTTCCTAAGTGTGTGGAACTTCATATTCAATTTATAAGAGCTCACCCTTTCTGAACTTTGGCCCTTTCCTTATTTGCCTTGGACTTCTATTCAGTTATGTATTTATTTCTTCTAACACCTCATTTCAAAGATGCCTTATATACCATGGATATCAAATATATTACATTTTTTGATTAAAGCATAATACATATATATAAATTGCATATACTGTAAGTATACACACTGATGAATTTTTACACACATCTTTGTATCCAGCACCCCAGAATTCATTCACCTGACTTCTTCCTGTGACTAATCCAGCTCCCTCCCACCAAGGATAACCACTGTCCTGACTTCTATCAACATATATTAAATTTCCCTGTTTGTGTATTTTATATAAATGAAATTAAACAGAGTGGGCTCTTTTGTATGTGGCTTCTTTTGCTCAAATTTATATCTGTGAGATTTATCCATGTTGTTGCATGTTGTACTGTTATTTATTCTCATTGCTCTATAATATTCCATTGTGTGGATAAGATTTAACTTATTTATCTGTTGTCTTGTTGTTAGACATCTACATTGTTTCCAACTTAGAGCTTCTGTATATAGTTCAACTATAAACATTTTCATACATATCTTTTGGTGAACATCAGGACATAATTCTAGCAGTTGAACTTCAGGGTCATGGTATATATGTTTAGCTTTAATAGATACTAACAGTTTTTCAAGTGGCTGTGCCAATTAACACCCCCACTAGTGGCTCCACATCCTTGAAATCTTGGTATGTTTCTCTCTTCAAACTTAGTCCCTCTGATCATGTATAGCCCTGAAGACTAATGAGTTTAAGCATCATTCCATATGTTTATTGACCATTTGACTAACCTGTTTTGCAAAGTGTGTCCATGTGTTCAAGTCATTTGCCCATATAAATATAAAAAATACAATTATTAAGGAAGTTTATCTGTATATCTTCTCTCACTCTTTGGGTTGCTTTTCATGCTCTTAAAATTGTCTTTTCAATGAATAGACACCCTTCAATTTAATATAGTGCAATTAAACCTTTTTTGTCTTACAATTAGCTTTTTTGTGTTTCTTGTTTAGGAAAATTTTGAAAATGTTCTATTTTCCTTTCAACACTCTATTTTTTACTTAACAAATTTATATCTGTAAAACATCTGGAATTAATTTCTATACTTCATGTGAGGGAGGTCCAGTTGACTATGCATTATTTATTAAAGAGAAAATCCTTTCTCCACTGTAATACAATGTCAACTTTATCATAAATCTGGTGACTGTTATTTTTAGTCTATTTCTGTACCCTCTATTCTGTTTATCTATTCTTGCACTGAATGCACTTTGTCTTTAATGACTAAATGCAGTTTTTATTAAAATAACCTGAGTAACTTATATTATTTAACAAGGAGCAAAAAAATTATGTTTTTTCTTGGTAAAAATGATGTGTTCTAGAGTAGTTACAATGAATTTAAATTTAACATATTGAATAATAATTTCTAGTGCTTTTCATTTAAATATGAAATGTATACTCCACTGCATAACAGATGAATAATGTCACAATAAGACATCTATTTAACTTTTATTCAACAACCACAGTATGCTAAACAACAGTAATAAGAAAGGTGAATAAGACATCCTTTTGGTTCTCAGCGTGTTTAGAGAAGGAGATAGATATATAAACAGAGCAATCACAATATGAGGTGATATGTTATTTCCATAAAATAAATATCTAAAATTCTTGGGTTTTGTGGGGATAGGGACTTGTGAACTGGACTACAATTCGGAGGAAAGCCCAATGGTAGCTCTCAGAAGACTGGGTGGAGGCCTTGAAAAGATTAAGATGGATTCATCCAGTTTACAATTTTCTAGAACAATAAAATTACAGAACTACCGGGGAAAAAAGTTGAAGATATTGAGGAAAGTTTAATTTTAATGGAATTTAAGCTACCTAGTCAAGGAAGTAAACAGAAGAAACTGCAGCTAGAAATAAAATAGAGGGGCCAAGGAACTCGAAATCCCTATGAGAACAAAAAAAATGTGCAATGGGATTTAAGGTGTGAGAGAACAGAAAAGATAGGACGATGCGGTTGGAGAGAGGGGTTGTTTGAATGCAAATTGTGTGTGAATGACTTGTCCAAGATATTCCCACAGGAGTGGGGGATTTCATAGGAATCAAGGTCAAGTTACCAGAAATAAGGAAAAGTAAATGAAATATTAGGGTACCACCTGGGTCTTTCCCATGGATGTTGAGTTAACTCAGGACCATCGCAGAATGGGGAGTGGGTGGAAAATTACTGACCCTGGTATTAAGGTCTTCAGAGAAAGAAAAGGAGAACAGGGACTGTTAGCTGAGGAGACAAAGAGGGTGTTGTTCCCAGACGTAATCAATCTCAGTGTCTCAGTGACTGAGTAACAGTCTGGAAGTGTTGTTGAGAAGCAAGAATGGCGCTGTTCTCATCTAACAACCCTGGAATGAGAGCACTCTTGGTGATGAGAATCTTTAATTGAAAAGGCTACATGGGAAATGTTATCCTCAGGGATGGCCAAGTTTCTGTTAGGCAGGAATATAATGGGAAGATATTGGGGATGACTGATATTCCTGCGGGTATAGGTAAAGGGTATGGAGGAAGAAGGGTAAGTAGGAGCTGGAGTCCCCTCAGGGAAGGACCTGCAGTGTAGTAGAGGGGGGTTAAAGGGTGGGAGTAGACAAGGGGATAAAGATGTGTGCAAGGCTCTGTGGAATTAGCAGATTTCAAGGATTTCAAAATAATTAGACTCAGAAATCCCTTGGAAGGTTGGTTCTGGTAGGTATCCTGGGAATTGGTTGTCTCTTTTGTAAATATTCCAAGCACAGTGAATAGAATGCTTGATGGAATAATGCATGAGATAAATTCAGAAATTCATATTTTATTTTGTATTAGAAAACCTATGATTTTAATCTGAGGAATAGATGGAACAGAAGGAGAGAGACTGATGGAGGGAAAATCCATTGGAATAATCAGTAGCAATAATCTAAATAAGGGAAGACAAAGATAATAGTAATTGAGTCAGAAAGTGGAGGCCAGATTTTATAGACACTTCAGGGGTAGAAATAACAAGGTTTGTTCTTGGATGTAGCTATGGGATTGGATATGGGCAATTAGAGAGAAGTAGTAGTTGAGGTTTACCTAGTTTCCAGATTAGAGGTCTGCGTGAATGCCTAGCAAATGACTAACTGAAGACCATACAGGAGGCAGTGCATATTCAAGCTGGATGTTGTGGGCTGTCTCTTTTTTATGCCGTCTTCAACATCCATTATCTTTTATCTGAAGCCAACTCCACATATTCCTTGGAGATGGATCCTTCCTCCTTTGTATAGTTCATGTTGTAAATGTAGCTGACTCCACTGCCAGTACCATAGATGGCCGACAGCAGTATGAGATATTCTTGGTATATATTGATATATTGGTAGGAGAGAATATCTTTTTTGGTTTGAAGTGGCTGAGAAGAAATGAGCAGCTCTGAAGCTACTAATCACATTAAATAATAGAGCCAGAATAGAAGACAGCTGAACTCTGAGATGGAAAAGCAGAAAATTATGATGTAATTTTTTCTGAGCCCCATAATGCAATCATTCCTAAAGCTGATGACTTCCTTGGAATTTTCTGGAACAGAGTTAAAACATTTTCTCTTTTCCTCTTTCCTCTTCTCTCCCTTTCTCTCCTCTTCTCTTAAAATTGTCATTTTTTTCTTTTCGCTATTTTAACGATATAAAAGTCTTGACTAATATGATCAAGGAGGAAGTATGGGGCAGATTTTTTTTTCATTAGAAATATTAAGTTCTAGGTACCTGTACTAAAATCTGATAAAGATAACTAGTGGGCAACTAAAAATAGAGTCTTAAGTTCAGAAAAGAAGTCAGGGTCAGAGATGAAAGAAAAATCTATAGAAAAGGTTTTTGAAATCATGGATACCAAAAATTTATCCAGGCTAAGAAGAGAGCAAGACTCAAGGATAGAGTCTCAGCTCAAGGACAAGGTCACAGAAAAGGCCAGCATTTAGAAGTCAGGCCATTGAGCAGGAAGAAGAGACAGACAAGGAATACTTAGAGAGGCCAACAGTTCACAAAGTTTTGATCATAACCGTAGGGGTGGAAAGGGAGTTTCCAAGGCCAAAGCATCTCTGGAATTTAGAACAGTGCAATCAAAGTGCCCTAGAGAAATTGTTTTTAGATAGTGGCACCATAAGGAGTTGTCCTAGAATGTAGACCAACTTAGCACACTATTTAGTGCAGCTAACTTTTGTTTTTATTTTTGTTTTGTAACAAGATTTTCTCCATGTGAGGAAAGCAATGTGTTGATTTGCATTCTGGCACAAGCTTCTTATCTCAGACCCAGTAACAGTTTGCTGATCATACTTTGAGCAGCATTGATCTAACTGCTCTCTGATGGTGATTATTCTGCAATATAATCAATGAGATCAGTTCATGTCACATATCATAGAGAAGACAGATAAATTTCAATTTAAATTATTGTACAGAATGAAAATAGGGAATGAGCTAGGCATATACAAAATGAATAATGGCCTGAAAGTGCTGTTGCAAAGCAAGAATGGGGCTCTCCTCATCTAACAACCCTGGAATGAGTGCACTCTGTAGTAGTGAACAGCTTCCAATTGGGAGGGCTACATGGGGAATGGATTCTTTGTAATGAAGGCATTTTCTGATTAATTTTTCAAAAATTTTTTTAACAGTGAAATGATTTTGCTTTAAAAAATCTCATTTGCAACTCTGATGTCTAAAATCTATCACTAGAGCTGTCTGTGGAACTAGGAGAAGGGGGGTGGCAGAGTGTGGTCTGCTCAGGTACCTCCTTACCTCTGGGCTTCTCCTTCAGGTGCCAAAAAAAATCCAGAGTTTTCTACATTTCACAGTTTGAAAACCACCAGGGCTGACAATAAAAAGCAATTAGCTTTGAATTCCGTGTTGACACTTGACTCTTGCACTTTTTGGCTCTGTGACCTGAAGAAAGCCACATAAGCTCCTTGAGGCTCAGTTTTCTAATCTATAGAACTGGGATAACAACAGCGATTTTACAGAGTGGTTCTGATGATCTAATCAGTTGGTATAAGTGAATATGCCTTGCGCAGTTTTAAGGACTTGACTAATATTACAAAGCAGGTTAATCTGTCATTCAGAAAGGGCCTCTCCAATTCTGCCCACAGGCCTATGTGCTGCAGGGAACTCTGGCGGCAGAAGCTGTGCTGCCTTGAGTTAGTGCTTGAATATCTCAAATTTCAGAGCTACCACAAACCTGGTTGTTTCTAGGCATGTGAATGAGCAGAACGGAAAATGAGCACCATTTTTTAGTGGTGTCTTGTAACCATGATCAGGGACTTGCGACAGTGTGCGAGGGGTCGGAGTCCATGCAGGTAAACAGCACCATCAAAGGTACAACCTAAGCCTTCAGTCTAAAAGGTCTAACATAAAAAGGAGGGGGATATATTTTTTTCTTTTTAGAGGTTTCATTCAGAATTCTAGTCTTCTTGACACTCTTTCGGAGTCTCTCTTATGTTCATTCTTTTCTTGAATTTCTCTCCTTTTATTCTTTCTTTTCTCAACCTCCTTTCTTTCTGCTTTTCCTCATCAATTTCTCCCTCACTCCACTTATTGATCTTGTGTCTGAAGGAACTCAGATGTGTGTAGCATTTTTTTCCTTAAAATTCAGAAATTGTACATGCATATTTCCTTACTTGTCATGTGTCCTTGCTTCCAATCAACATTGAGTTTCAAAAAAAATCAGTTCAAACTTCAAAAATTGAAGATGCCATGCCCTGAAAAAAGTACAAAAGAATGTGACTCATCTTTCAAAGGCAATCTTCAAAGAAAGTTTGCAAAAATACTTTGAGTAATGACAACAATACTGAAGTAATAATTCCAAGAGCCATTATTATATAATTAGCACTTACTATGTATTAAGCACTTATTCAGGTCCTATATATATATTAACTCTTAATTCTCACAATACCCATGTGAAGGAGATAGCACTATTACCCTACGTTTACCAATGAAGACATGAAGGCACAGATAGGTTGAGTTAATTTCTCAGAGTCACACAGCTAGAAAATAAGGAACTAGGATTCAAACCTTGACTGTGTGACTGCATAGACCAGTTTTTCACAATACACTATCATGAAGTAAGTTCACAGTTTCTAAGGTGTCTGATTTGTCAGATGATTAATGCCTATTGCTCTCCTTCCCAGTGTAAAAGACAAAAAGATACAGTTAAGAAGATGAAAGCTTTTGCACTGGTCTGAACCCTTGGTACGTTTGTGAAACAGTATATAAAGTAGAGGATATAGTTTTCATTGATTCATATACTCTTGGATCCTCCATGGCAGAAGGCATTAGAGGACTCAACAGATTGCTCCTTAATCATCCAAATCCAGGCAGTTTCTCATGAATAAAAGTTTGTAATATTTTCAAACTATTTAGAGATTGGCAGCTGGATACACTATTAATTCCTTTTGGAGCATGCCACTTAAGATGGGCTTTAATACATGCAGCATTTTATTTTTAATTAAAATACTTAGTTCAGGGAGTATTTATTAATAATTCTAACAGCAACAGATGGTCTGCTTATGTGTTGTAACAATCTTTACCCAAAATCAGTCAAAATAATTAACAAAAAATGTAAATTATTAAGCACTTAAATATGTATTATGTATCATTACCATTCCCATAACATATTTTAATCTTTTATAAGAAAAAATATGACACTTAAACAATAATATATGGAATACTGCATACCAAATGTTCAGAAACTAGATTTTCTTGTTTTATTACATTAAAAATATTATTTGGAACTCTTATGTCTAAAACTCATCATTAGAGCTTGGTAGCATCTAGAGCATCCTGCCTCCTAGAATGTAGTTTAAAGATAAAGCTAAAACAGAATTGATTTTTGGTAAGAACATTATATAAAGTGGTTTGCAAAAGAATTGCATGAAATATATCAACAGACGTCAATCCATGTGCTTTGGATTTTGTTGTTATTGTTGTTGGGACCCTTGGAACAGTTCCTATTCAGTCCACTCATCTGCAATTTGATAGGGCTGCTCTGAACCTTAGTGCTTTAAATTTCATGAGAATCTTTGGCAGAAACAACCATCAGTGTATGAAGGTTTTCTCCCTGTCTCCCTTGTGCCTGCCTCACCACTCTAAACTCTTTGTGCTGCCTCTAAATCTGCTTCTTTGATTCTTCAAATGAATAGTATTGTTTTATCTTCCTCATGTTCTTGGGACAACAAAGCAAGATGCATTCTTGGAATTCCATATCTTGGTGAGCTTTGAGCCCATTATAGTTAAAGCTAGGTTTAACTAGCTAATGACATTTAAAATTACATAGACTGAGAACTAACAGACTAAAAATCAGTTCATATTTGGGAGTAAGCATAGCTCTGACATGGACCAATTTGGTGTAGCATTTGGTTGATACAAGTCTGTCTTGGAATTATGGAAGCCATGAGTTTCACAGCACAAAATCTGAAAGCCATGCTTTATTGTGGAAACGGTGTTTGTATACTTAGGGATTAAACAATCACATTTTAATTCAAGTTGTATTTAAATTCAAGTTTTAAAATTTAAGTTAAATAAATAATTAATTAATTAATTAATTTACTGAGACAAGGTCTTGCTCCGTCGCCTAGACTAGAGCGCAGTGGCATCATCATAGCTCACTGTAACCTCCAACTCCTGGACCAAGCGATCCTCCTGCCTCCGCCTCCTGAGTAGCTGGGACTACAGGTATGCACGACCACGCCAGGCTAATTTCTTCTTTTTTGTAGAGACAGGGCCTCGCTCTTGCTCAGGCTGGTCTAGAATTCCTGGCCTCAAGTGATCTTCCCACCTTGGCTTCCCAAAGTGCTAGGATTATAGGCATAAGCCACTGCACTGACCAATTCAAGTATATAAATTCAATATTTTAATTCAAGTTGTATTTAAATTGTATTTTTCAACTATAATGACAGAGGTAAAAAAAAACTTGAAGGTTATTTCAACTGTGTGACTTTGAATTTTGTCATCATGGTCAATTTGTTTAAATTATCTAAGCCTTAGATTCCTCACATGTACGATAAGGATAGGCATAGTACCTAGCTGATAGATATTTTGTGAGTACTAAATGAGTTAATTCATGCAAAGCCCTTACTGTAGTGCCTGGAATATGTTAGGATATTTTATCTAATCTTTATCTAATCTAGACTTTGTCAAATCCATCTCCTTTCTTAAAAAAAAAAAACTGAAAAAGGGACAAAGTTCCAGAAGATTATTTGATTCTTTTTTCTGGATCACCAAATAGCTAGAGATGCCAGAAATAGAAATGGCATATCACAGATTCCAGGTCAGGGTTCATTTAATCAGACTGTCCTGATACAGATGAAAAAGAACATTTGTCAATTTTCAGGTTATAATTTGCTATTAACAATCACATTTTGTCTACAGGAAGAGCAGCATCAGTAGATTAGTTTTGGAGAGTGTTTAGTAGTTGCATATTTAAATTGTTTCCTTCAATTTGTGTCAAAAATTATTTTTTTAAATCTAATTTATAGTCTCTTTTCTAGTTAGTCCTAATATTTGCAAATGTTTTCTGATAAATGATGTTTTCATGAATTTAATTTCACCCTTTACCTATCCTAAATTTTTTTGTACTTGAAACTATCAAATGATCTCAGTAAACAATTACTTGGTGGGTTTTAACATCTTAATAATTTTAGTAACCAAATCAAACAGATTTTCTTGCAGTTTGACCAAACATATGAATCCAGATGTTATACTTTGTTATAAATGAATAATTTTATTGACTTTTTTGATCATTGAAAACTTTTGTTTCGTCTTGTAGCAGCTGTCTTCTACTGGAACAGCTGCTAACACTTTGTTGTAACATTTGTCAGGTTCTTTCTTAAGCCATACAAACCACATAAACTGTTTTAAAGGAAGTTTAAAACTTAACATATATTTATATGTCAAATGGGTAAGTAGTTTCAAATTTTTTTTGGAAAGATTGGTAAGATAATTTACTGAATCATTTTTTTAAAATACTTGACTACTTGTTATAAATGTCTCTGTAAAATTTTCTTTTATTTGTGAGCCAAAATAATTTCTTCCATGACATGATTTAGCCTAAACTTAGTTATTGATTTATGTTAACTGTTTAAAGATAAGGCATTGACAGTTGGATTTATTCCCAGTCTTTTTGACATTGAAGACTACATACTAACCATTAGAGACGGCAATTTAGCAGTGATAATGCATTGTCAGTTTGCAATGTGTGCTCCACCATTTTGTTCCCTTCCTTTCCTCCAGGTAGAAAAACCTGTGGTCCACTCAGGGTGGATTTGCTGCTCTGGACTATAATCAGTCACTACTGTTCAAATGTCATCTGTGGAGGTCTTGATTCTGGCTGGTCCCTGTAGTGTTTGATGCCAGCTCTTCATTCTGCATTTCTTTCTTAAGCTGCCCAGGGTGGTTGCTAAACTTTGCAAAATGCACATGCAGTTGCCTTGGGGTATCTGGGGCAGCATGTGTCTAGAGGGTTACAGACATTAATTATCAACTTCTTCTGTTGCACATGGTGTCAGGGAGGAGAATTGGGGATTAAGCATGCTAGGTAGAACTGGAAGGAAAAAAATGTGTTGTGCTTTTTCTGCATATTTAGCATTCTGTCAGCCTCCTGGTCAACAGATCCTGCATCCAGCCTCCTTAAACCCCCAAGTAAAGCAAAGATGCAGATGCTTAGGGCTTGGCAATCAAAAGCTGGGAATATCTCTAGGGTAGGAGTTTGGCTCCATTAACTACTGTGAAATGTCTACCTTCTTAAAACCTTTATACTGCGTGGAGTTTTACAGAAATAATGCTCTGGCTCTTAGGATCAGGAAAAAAGAGAGAGGGAGAAAGGAAAGAAACTAAGATTAATTTAAAGAGTTTAATCTTTTGATGTGAAGGTTCCCCCCCCCACCAAACTGATCAATTTTTTAAGAAATAGTTTATGAGGTTTTCAGTATTTTCTCTAAGTTAGTTTTACCAATTTAAAAATGTTTTCTAATGTGCCAAGTGCACTTTACTTGGTTCAAATTTATTTTGATATTCTTGTTAAAATACTCATACCTACATAACTTATTCTCTCTCTCATCCATACATTATTTAAATATTAATCCATTTATTTCACTAACTCCTAACATGTAGATATTGGTCTTTTAATTTTTCCTTTTTATTAAATCATCTCACTACCATTTTGACCTCCAATAATTTTATTAGCATTTTTGAAAATAATTTTGTATTCAATTTGTCTTTCAACATATAAAGAAACCTATCTGCCTTAAAATACTTTGTCTTCCATCCATTAAATGGTCCTTTACAGGAGGACCTTAATATTTACTAGACACTTAATCCTCACATAAACATTTGCTTACCATTTCCAAGCTTTCTGCATTGACTATAAACCTTGATAATATTTCAATCCTTTTTTTGTTTTGCTTTTAACTGACTCTTCTCTCTCTCTCAACGTGTATTTTACGTTCTTCATACTGGAATTGATCATTACTCTGTGAAGGGAGAGACCCTACCTGTCTGGCTGCTGAGTAAGGTCTCTGGCACATAGTTAATGCTCAGCACATGCTTATTGGGTGAACATAACAGGGGACATGAGTGAACAGGGCACGCCAATCTCTTCCACTTTTCTAATTCATGTGAAAAGAGGTGGGTAGAGACATCAGACCTCTTAATAAGTAACTCGCTGAGAAGAGAGAATAACAATTATTTTCCAGGAAAACTAAGATAGTAGAGGGCTTGAAAACCCTAGTTGAACATTTAAGGCAGTTAGAAAAACCTTACATTCTCAACCAGCATTTAAAGTTCTAGTAAAAGTGTGACCCAAGAGATGAGGTTTAGGTACATTTACCAGAGGTATACTTTGAATTTGCTGAATAAAGCATTCTTTAAAAGTAGCCCAGATCTTTCTTTTAGTTTCAAAATTTGCCTTGGTTGTCCCATGGGAACTAACTCACAGATGTCAGAATTGGCATTAGATTGACATCATATGACTTTGTAATTAGGTATGTGATTGTGCTGGCCAGTGATAATTATGAATTATTGGGGGCCTTTCTGGTAGGTTCCACACAGGCCAGAGAACTTGGATCCCAATTTCATATTTTAGGGGGAGAAGACAGCAGCTATGGAATTCCTATGGACATGAAGGCAAAAGGTTTGCCTGTCTTGTGTACCGTGGATATTATATTTGTGGATTACTCCTATTTTCTAGCTTGCATATACCATGGGAGGGAGAAATTAAAGCCCTCTTAGAAACTATACATAAATAGATTATAGAAGCCTGTCAAATAAATTGCCTCCTATATAGGAAGGTTGGCAACTTCTAGCTTAGTAAAATCAAGAGGCGTCACTCAGAGACAGCACTAGCATAGGTAAAACTACATAATTTAGGGACTCACATGGAGGACCACAGTCCTCATTGGAAACTGTGATAAAACAATGTCATTTTATAACACAAATATATAAAGACTCATTTTTTAGTTTCTGTAAAAGCCATTCTTTCATTTTTTTATTGCCAACAAAATCTCATTTAAGATATTACATCAAGCAGAAGCCTCTTAAATTGAGTAAAAACAGGGTCTGGCCCTGATTTGCGGTGGGCATGTGTCCTAGTTTTGGCCTGTGAAATAGAAGTGGATATCTACTAGAGTCTTCTGGGAAGGTTTATTTTCACTGATAAAGAAAAGGCTTTTTTGCACATTTATTTCCCTTTGATCTGGGATGTAGAATAAGACAAAGATGCCTGGTATGGTGAAAGCTGTCTTGTGATTATAAAGTGAGAAAACTAAGGAAGAAACACCAACATGTTGAAAGGACAGAGCAATGAACTAAAAGAATCCAGTGTTGGTAATAATATCATTGCTTCCACTCTGGAACTACCTATCTTCAAACTTCTTATTGTGAGAAATAATTACATGTCTATATGTAAACCACTGATATTTGGCCGTTATATTATTTACAGGTGAATGCATTTTAATCGATACAACTTGGTTATGTTTGAACACGTTCCTGTGTAAGTGACACTAGCATGGTTTGGATAACTATGCAATATAAATATATGCATATTTTTTACCCATTTTTAGAGGGAGGGATTACGATTTGGGACATTTCATATTGTAGAATCCATTGAACTTGATGCTATGTAATATTACTTAGAACAAATAAAAATCAAATCTATATTACATAAAATATATAATGTGCATGATACTAATGAGCTATAAGAGTGTTTACTTGAATCTGCACTCTTTGAATATGTATCATAGATGGCTTTACTGCTAAATTATGTCAAAGTGAATTCAGGATATCATAACCTACAATGATTCAATCACATACAGGTCACAAATAAAATATTTGTATATGTAACTCTCAGGACTTCATGATTAATCATTAGGGATCCTTAACTGGCACATTAAATGTAAAATATACCAATGGAAAAAAATGACTTGTCTGTCATTGGTAGCTATGCTGGATTAAAATGACACTTTTTTTAAAAATTTCAACGTATTACGAAGGTACAAATGTTTTTGGTTACAGGGATGGCTTTTGTAATACTCGAGTTAGGGTTAAAAGTATGCTCATCACCCAGATAGTGTTCTTCATGCCTGTTAGGTAGGTTTTTGCCCATCCTTCCCTCCCTCCTCCCCCATGCTTGATTTCCTTTGAGATTTACTTCCCTCTATTCACATGTGCTCATCAGTTAGTTCCAATTTAACAGTGAGTACATGTGGTGTTTGTTTTTCCATTCTTTAGATACTTCACTTAGGATAATGGTCTCCAGTTTCAACCAAAATGTTGCAAAAATCATTAAGTCATCCTTCTTCATGGCTGAGTAGTACTCCATGGTATACGTATACCACATTTTATTAATCCACTCATGAATTGATAGGCATTTGCGTTGATTCCACATCTTTGTAATTGTGAATTGTGCTGCAATAAACATTCAAGTGCAGATGTCTTTTTGATAAAATGACTTCTTTTCCTTTGGGTAAATATCCAGTAGTGGGATTTTGACATTCCTTTTATCAAGATGTAGAGACCTCTCCCCTTGAATATGAATAGATTCTGTGACTATTTTAACCACAATAACATTGCATTAGTAATACTGTTGTTGTTTCTAGACCCAGGCCTCAAGGATTGGCAGTTTCATCTAACTTTCTCTAAGAAGACTCTCTCTTAGGCACTAGGTAAGAAGTCCAACTACCTTGAACATTTCATGTTATGAAGAAGTCCAAGCTACCCATATGGATAGGCCCAACGAAAAGAGTGAGAGAGAGAGAGAGAGAGAGAAAACGGACAGGGAGCCCACCAATCTTCAATTGTTCCATCCCTCCCAGTCTAGGTACTAGACATCAGAGTGAAGAAATCTTCAAGTGACTTCAGTTTCAGCCATCATCTGACTGTAATCATATGAGAGACCTTGAGTAGGAATCACCCAGCTCAGTGTATTAACTCTCAGAAATGTGAGGAATAATAAATTAAGTCACTAAGTATTGGGATGGTTTGTTATGTATCAACATATAACTAGCATAGCAACCAGTAACTAATAATAGAATGTTATATCTGTGGCAAAATAGTTCTACACTTTTGAAAAAACTTGAAAAGAGAAAACATTTAAATTAAGTTAATTTAAATTGACAAAATTGGAAAAGTCAATTTTCTGCTTGTCTTCTGGTTCTCTTTATATATGAATTCATTAAAAAGAAAAAGACAACATATGTCTACTGCTACATGGGTAAAAAGCTGTTCAATGTGTGTGACAATGTTATGTGCATAACCCCACCTTATCTTTTGTCTGTGTCCAGTGGATTTAGATGGGTTTGCTTCCTGGTATTGGGATGTCTAGTCTTCTTTCTGTAGTCCTCATCAGTGATGCAACTAGAAACTTGAACACTGGTATAAAGATTTCCTTTCCCTCCTCCAAAAAGTTCTTGCCCTTGAGCAGGATTCCGTAGAAGCCTGCAATGTTTGAAGCAGTCACCTAGCTGTTGTTTAACGTGGATGACTATGCCCTGCAGGCTTATGCAGAAGGAGATGGAGCAGGTTGTCAATTATTTCTGCACTCAGGGCTATGGACTAACAATATGCTTGAGTGAGGCAGAGGTTACACATCAGCTGCAACCCCACAGGCAATCCAAATCTGCCATTAATGGTGAGGAACTAAGAGTTTCAACAAGGTTGGGTTTCCTTGGTTGTGAGTTCCCACTGATGCAGACTTGTACCAGGATATAACAGTTCTTTTTAAGATAAGTCAGTGCATCAGCTAGAAGATGAACAGGTTAGGTATGGCAGCAACATGTCATCAAATTATAGTTCAAACTCCAAATCCTCTGTGTTGTCAGGCCTTTGTGACTCTGAGACCTGCATCTTACTGACAGCACATGCAATCTGAGAGTTTCTGCAGATGTTGCTCTCTCTGGAATAAGAATGTAACATGAATTTACCTTATTGTGATCCCATGATATGACCATTTTGCACTGTTTAAACTATGGAAATACCAAATGGAGTGAGTAGGGCATCTAATTAGAAGTCTCAGGATAAAACTTTGACATGATTTAGGGTAGTCAACGGTGAACATATTTATGAAGTTATAAAATGAGGTGGTGAAGACATCAGCCGTAAATGTTCCGTGTGAACTGTTGGTAGCAGGGACACTGATCTAACACATTCTGAGGTTAAATTAGTTCCAGGGCAGCAAATACCAAAGCACTCCCCAAGGCAAGGCCTTTATGTGTTCTCATCAACATGATTAATTTAGGCTCCTCTTCACTGAGAATGCGATGCTCTTTTACAGCACATTATGGGGTAGTGTCAGTCCACGTGCCACGGGGTGCTTGCAGACCTGTTATTCATATGTTTCTTTTAATTCTTCCCATGTCAGACGCAAAAAAAAATAATTCTGTTTCCTTTAAACACATCTATCCATATGTGTGGCTAGATCTGATGAAGTGGGACACACAGGTTCTTCTACTTTCAGATCATATAAACTATTTATCGTTTCTCCCCTTCTTGACTTAGAACTCAGCGGAGTTGGTTGGAGTGTTGACCGTGGTCCTGCCAAGGCCCTAACCCTCTCTTCCACTCCTTTCTCTCTCCCTCTTCTGCTATCTTCCTCAGAATCATCAAAACAAATTTTAACTAATTTTGGAGTTCAGGAGGTGAGTGGGAGGAAACCATGCCTGGCAGATGTTTTCTTCTTCCTAATTTCTCATTATGCCTCGGCCTCTGATATTCACAGGACTGGGATTTTGTTACCCTTCTGTGAGGCAATAGATGTCACTGGGTTTGGTCTGAACGAGGGACGGGTGAGGGAATAAAAGGGAATTAAAGGAAATGAAAATCACAAGGAACAAAAACACAACAATATATTAAAATATAATTTTACTCCTACATCAAATACAGTGAACCCTGTTTAAGTTCTGAGTCTTTTCTTCTTTTGGCTACATCCTCACTTCTTTTTCTTTATTTCTATTTCGTATTTCTAAATAGGGACCTCACACACCCATACTACAGGGGTGGGAGTGCATCTTCTCTCCTGGAAGTTAGCTTTGTTCTTTGCTATTACCTCAGAAAACTAAAGCTGTGAACTTTTCCAAATTTTAGTTGGAAATTGTGGTGGTTAGTTTTATGTGTCAGCTTGGCTGGGCTACAATCCAGCCGCATAGTTGTTTAATCAAACATTAATCAAGGTATTGCTGTATATTGCAGATGTGATTAAAGCCCATATTCAGTTGACTTTAAATAAGATAGTCTGGGTGGGCCTGATTCAATCAGGTGAAAGCTCTTAAAGCACAACTGAGTCTTCTCTAAAGAAGGAGAGATTTCACCTGTAGGCAGTAGCTTCAGCTTATGTCTGAGAGTTTCCAGTCTGCCCTTCCTGATGGCTTGCAGATATGCTTAGCCAGCCCCCACAGTCATGTAAGCCAATTCCTTTCAATAAATCTCTTAATATCTATCTCCTGCTAGTTCTCTTTCTGTTTCTGTGGTTGAATACTGACTGATACATGGACAAAGAGTTGGTGGGTAATAATGGCTTAATATGTTGTCTTCTTGTGAAAACAACTGTACTTTTTAAATGCCTTCAAATAGGCTTCGAATGTTGGCCTTCCAGGTTCCGTCCTGCACAATTCTCAGAGGCACTATTCACGAATCTTACGCTGTAAATACCACCTCCTGAGGATTTTCAGTGTGATAGTTTTGGTTTCAATGCTTTGCCTTGAAGTAGTGAAAATGTGGCAATTTGAGTCACTTTAGATGTCAGCTCTCTTGGGCTTTAGACACTGAATGCTGTTTGATTGCTTCACCCACCTATTCATAAAAGCAGCCTCAGCGTCACCCAGACCCAAACAGAATATTATTGAATCCACCTATTGGCCAAACTGCAGAGAATGAAGGAAGGGCCTTGCTCACAAAGAATTGCAGCCATCAAGGTTACATAGTTATGTTCCTAAAAGCATGACATCCTTCAGAGGGAAATCTTGGTGTTTGGAAAAGGGTCAGGTACTGGAAATTGGACTTCCAATTTTGGTATTGGGAAATAGCATAAGTTATACTCTTCTGCAGGGTCGGTGGTCTAACCATCAATCTAACCATTGTCAAAGAGAGTTGTACTTTCTGGGGCCTCTCAGGATTGCTCCCTCAGATTTGATAGACCACATTTACTGAGTAGAATATGTGACTATTTTTCCAGTATTGCCTTGTGTTTCTGACTTTCTCGCTTCCTGTGTTTCTTCCTCACTTCCTCGTTTCTGTTAGATCGACTTAAACGATTTAGCAAGCAACTCACAATTCTGATGAATTATTCTTATAAAAATGAGATTGATTGGCTTATTATAAAATGGTTGTACCTTTGCCAGGTCTTCAAGGGAAGTTTTAGTCAAGATGTTTAAATAATATGTCAGAGCACCCTAGTAAATTATCTGGAAGCGCTAAACTAGCCAAAATAATTTTACAAAGACCTCCAGCTTTTAAATCCTATCTAACAACTGTCAGTATTGCAGTTTGCGATCACCCAGCAGCACACGTGTGACCCCATGGTATGCTGTCTTTTTAAAAAGCACGCACTGTTTTGCTTCCGCAGTCCTTTTCTCCATCTGCCTGCTGACCCATGTGGCTGTTTTAACATCCACCTCAGTGGAAGCCTCCTACCTGCCTGGCCAGCACAAAGTAAAGCAATGACAGCAGTTTCTGTGGGACCGAGAAGGAGGGGATGGGAAGCCTTGGATGTCCTGTCTTTTTCTGGACAGCTAAAATTAAGATAGAGGATAGCTCCAGGAAAAGTCATGCCCTGGAATTTTCAATCAGAGTGCATTGGTTTAGAGAGTGGGCAAATAAATGGGCAATCTATTTCAGGGCAGTTTCCCTTCTGGAAGAAGGGGCAATTTGTTTTAGGGTCACATGCTGGGTAACTATCTGCATAAGAAACCCAAACAATTTCTGAGCACAAGCGATTCACTAGAGAATCTTGTGACGACAACTTTCTCAGGAAGGTTAGTTTGTAATGAATCAGAGTCTGTCAACAAACTGATCAAGATTGTGTTCACCCCAGTAGTCACCGAAAATGTGTTCAGAGTGGTAATTGCTTCCTTTGAGAGTATACAGGTTATTTACAGGCTAATTTTCATCTGAATTTCTTCCACACTTTTTAACATGACATTTAACTGGTATAATTTCTTCAAATCATGTAGATGGTTATGTTAAGAGACCAAAATGCCTGTTTACTGAATTATTACTTGAAGCAAAATAATAAAAACTTTGTTAACAAAATAACAAGAAATGTAGCAAAAAGTTTAGTTTTACCCCAACCCCTCAAAAATGACCTTTTTTCACATTAAGTGGAAAAAGAGAAATATTTTTTCTCATTAATAAAAGGAAGTCATCTTTTGATAATCAACTGGTCTCAGTAGATTCAAATTATTGAGTATATAAGACTATAAAAAATCATGTAGGGGTAACACTGTTATGTTTAAAATGTATTGATAGTTTTTGAAAATATTTAAATAGCCATATAAATTATCTGATGTGTGTGTTCAAGGCTAAATTATATTAATGCCAGTGGACATTTCTCCAAATATACATGTGTTTGCCAAATTTTCTTTTGAGGTTTTAAATTTATTAGAACACAAAATTCACATTAAAGATCTCATATGTGGTAAAAACAAAGTTTACCTTAAACCTCTGTGAACTAAAGTCGCCATGTCTCACATAGCTTTACAATTTTACACAAGCACGCTGTGGTAAGATGAAAACTGTACTCTGTGACAGCCTCTGTGGTATTGTGTCTCTAGCTCTCTACCCTCAAAATCCTGTTTGGTGACTTCTGCGTCTCTGTAGGTAACTCAGGAAATCTGTCTGATGTAACATCTTGGAAGGCACAACTTCAGGCTAACTGATGAGAAAATGCTTACAGAGCTTGCCCAGACTATCAATTAGCTTTCAAAACATTCACTCTGTCAAAATGGAAATTGTCATAGTGAAAAAGAAGACAATTCATCCATACCCCTGTCTCAAAAAGTATGTTTGTTCACTGATGACCTGAAGACCATTCCTAAAAAGTGGAGCTGGTCAAAGGCAATCAAGGTTACCTCATTATTTTGGAGAGAGTAGTAGCTGACTACTCTGTTCAATAATAGCAATCTCTTTAATCACAGTTAGGTCGATAGTGAAATATTTACTGTGGATGCCTCCAGAATGATTTGAAGCCAGCTCTTTGGAAAGCATTGATAATCTCAGGGTAATCTGAGCCATCCTTACGTGAGGTGTCAATGTGCCGAACTGAACAATGCCTCTGATACAGATCTGTAGATCATAAATAATAAAAAGCTATTTTAAGAGTTTTCATAACCCCAACAGAAAATTACCTCTGACTAAAAACATGACAGAACAGATCTCAGTGGGAGAGAAGAGAAATGTGAGATTTTAGAATATCAGCAGTGAAGATCAGAACATGGTAAAGGTACAATTACATCAAATTTGAAGGTCCTTAAAAACATTTTTTTAAAAAAAGTAATGTGGGTTTTTTCTATTACTATATGTGCTATAACTTTTGCTCTCTTTTGTTAGATATCAATATTTTAACTCTTCCTCCCATTACTAAATGTGCTTCAGCACTTCTGGGACAGAGATTATGGGATTTTCTATACTTAGTTGATCTCATCCTGTGAATTTACTCAATAATTAAATTTCTAGGAAGATGCATTGCTAAAAACAAGTGATGGGTCAGTTTTGACTGCAATGCTGTATAAATTATTGATGTATATCTCCAGAAAACAAGCTTAATAGCCTATTATGAAGCTTTTTTGAATGAAAAGACAAAAACAGTCACTCACAGAAATTGTCTAGCAGCATTTCACAGGCAATTGCACAAATTATCCAAAGGCAACCATGACATGAGCTCCATTCCATTTATAATATGACATAGTTGATATGGCCCACTGCTTGCAGGGCCATATCTCAATTATTTTAAGTAGAAAATTTTAACAAATGCATTCAATTAGAGCTCGGTTTTAATCAATTGCAAGCTGGCCTAGGCAATGCACTTTTTAAAGAAGCAAAACCTTCCTTCAAACAATTATAGGACTTGAAAAGATTGCATGCATATGATGAAGACATAATTCTAAAACACTAAAGGTGCTTCTGCAAAAATGCTTAGTGAAAAATTTGCCTGTGCAGCATACAACTGTGAAGAAAATAGCTTGGACAGGCTGTAATATGTTACCATTTGGCCATTTAGAAGGGGCTTCCTAGTACGTTATAAATTTCATATTTAAAATTTAAAATTCTAGACCATGACAAATTATTATATATAAATATTTTGTTTTATGTGTTCCTGATTAGTAAGGTTAATGGTTTATAACTGGTAGAGTATCAAGATGTAAAATAAATATCTCATGGAATTTCAAGGAATGAATTATGGCTTTGAATTAATTTACAAAGCAAAATATGTATAAATGGTAATATTGGCACATTCATATAAATCTAAAGTAGTTTCTTATATTCAATAAAACCAGATTAAAAATATCTGACAGGTATTTAAAAGACCCTCATTTCATATCACTGACCATATCAATATGATTCACCATTTTCCAAATATGTAAAATCTTTAGAATGATATAAGAATCCTCCATGTGTGCACAACACAGTGTTTTACAAATAAAGGTTATCACACATATTTAGAAGGATGCTAATGGATACTCTAATAATTTAATGTTTTTCTTGATTGGATTCCCATTTGTAATGCACACATTATAAAAATATGAGGGTCAGAGTTACATGATCCTGCAAGGAGCGTTCTACAATTTATCAAGATGTATGTGAATGTGTGCATCTGTGTACATAATTATGTATGTGTTTTTATAATATAAATGTATATAATATATAGTATTCAACTTTAGACATATTTAGCTGCCACATACCCTGGTACAGGAACTGATTGGACTGGTGTCTGCTCTGATGTAACTATTCTAATAGATATCAAATCTTTTTAAATATCACTTTGTATAAAACTAGATGATCAAGTGTTGATAAGCAACATTGCTTATTCTATCCCTCTGGTATATATGAGTAAATTTTATTGTCCACATGAGTTCTCATCAGATTCTTTATGTACTATGATGTCAATAAAATTGACACAAATAATGAAAATTTTGGAAAATAGGTTTGTAAGAGCAAGATAAGAAGATCATTTAGCTTAGAGTTGAAAGTACTTAATGTTCAAAGTATGATAACCAGAGCTGCATTTGTAAACAAACTACAGATCAAAAAGAATTTGGTTTAACTACCAATAGTAGTGAGGAACTATATATCAGGTTATTAAGTATGGAATGTCTGATTTCCTTAAATACTAAGTTTGACAGTTGATATCTCTGACATTTCACTTTCACACTTTTTTTCTATAGTGAAGGTACATCCTTATTCTTTCAAGTGCACATTTTGGCTTGTGATTATCTTTCAAAAAAATTTTTTTAGAGCAATTTTTGTGAAATCATGGTCAAAAATTTGTGTTATTTTTTAATAACACAAATGAGTTCCGTCATAGAACCAATGCAGCACAGACAGCTCAAAATATCAACAAAGTACCTGGGAAGGATGTGGCTAATGAATGCAAATTACATTGATGATTTGAGAAGTTCCGTTCTGGTAATTTTGATCTTGAAAATGAGCCACTTGGGCAACTTGAGGCCAAGGTGGATAGTGATGAGCTGAAAGCTGTAGTGGAAGTGAATCTATTTCAACCTACGTGTGAATTAGCAGCAAGGTTTGACATTACTATTCCAACAATATTGGACCTTTTGAAACATGGGCAAGGTAAAGAAGCTGGATAGATGGGTACTGCATGAATTAAACAAGCCATCAGAAGAGAAATCATCTCGAAGCTTGCCTTTCTTTGTTGTCACAACATAAAGGCAAACCATTTCTACACCATATTGTGACGTGTGATGAAAAATGGATTCTTTTTGACAATCACAAGCATTCGGCACAATGGTTGGATAAAGATGAAGTGCCAAAATACAGTCCAAAACTGAATATTCATCAAAAAAAGCTAATGGTGTGTGTTTGGTGGTCCAGTGCTGGTATTATCCACTATAGCTTCATGAAACCCAGTCAATCAACTACAGCGAATGTCTACTGCAACCAGTTGGATGAAATGATGAGGATGCTTGTGATTAAGCAGCCAAAATTGGTCAATAGAGACAGACCAGTCCTCTTGCAAGACCACATGTCACAAAAAACAATGCTGCTCCAACTACAGAAGCTGGACTTGGAAACTCTTTGTCATCCACCGTATTCACCAGACCTTGCACCAACTGACTACCACTTCTTCCAGGCTTTGGACCACTTCTTGCAAGGAAAAATACTCAATTCTCAACAAGCTGCAGAAAACGCCTTTCACGATTTCTTTGCCACTCCCTCTCCAGGCTTCTTTGCTGCTGGCATAAACAAGCTACCATTAAGATGGCAAAACTGTGTCGATAGTTTAGGCACATACTTTAATTAGTTGTACTGCTTCTTGTTTGAGATGTAATAAAACTACACTTTTGATTTGAAATCAGACATTTCACCTTTAATGACCTAATATAATACATCCTTGCTTAACCTGGGGGTAGCTTTCATTCCAGATAAGTTTTATGGTTAGTAAAAACCACAGTTGGAAATGTTAAGAACTATGGGAAAGTAGTGTTTGGAATCAAATTTCAAGCTCTCTTTTTTCTCTCTCTGTCTTTTTATAAAAATTTTAGTTGGACGTTTGTAGCCTGAAATTTAATATCTTTGATACTTTTATCTCCTTTATTTAGTTTTCACAAGAAGTAAAAAGCTTGAATAATGCTTATTCAAAATAAAAAAAATCCTAGCCTTTTTTTCCCCAGCACATAGTCATTCATCCGTCTATCTATCTATCTGTTGGATGAAGAATAAATTGATCTCTTCTCTGGCACCCATTCTTGCCCATTCTTCAAGTGTAGATCATTAATTGTTGTCATAATTTTATATTTAAGAAGATTGTATTGAACCTAGATTATATTTTTTAAAAGTTTAAAATTTTTATCATACAAATATAAGACTGATACTCAACCAAAGTTGTTGAAGGTTAAGCGTCAATTCTAATCCCCTCTCCGTCCTCATTTTCCTCCTTCAGTTATTCAAAGTACGAATTTATGAGAAGTGACTTAATTCTTTGCCTCTGCTGTGTACCATACAAAATTTTGGATAACAATAGTTACTCTATAATTATTTGAATTTGGTTAACTGGCTGCTGATAAAATTAACCTTACAGCTGAATAATAGAGAAATTTTCTTAGGTCCTGCTTATTCCTCTTTCTCATATTCTTCTATAATTTGATGTTCTAAACCAATTATTCCCTGTATTCTTCCTAAATTTACTGTCTGGTACCATTTTGAAAAATATGAGAAAAAAATACACAAACATATAGTTAAGAAATAATTCTTTTATGGGTGGGTGGCTAAATAATGATTGTGTATTTACTAGAGAATCTTAACTTCCTCTGTTAGCTTTTTGATTATAGGCTGCTGTTTTATTATATATGTTTTTTTGGATTAAACTATTTATCTAATATAAGCTAATCATTGCTTGAATACAGATATTGAAAGGCTAATTTTATTAAAGTTTATAAAATTACATGAAAAATTAAGATTTTCAGATCCCCATAATTACTTATTAAAATGTTTTTTAAAATTATTTTGTTTTTATATATGTGTGTGCAATATATATAAACTATTTTTTATTTAATATACCCAAACTTATTGTTCCTTAAGAAATTTATTTCAACACTTTCCCCCTCTAAATATAACCTGGTGAAACTTTTTCTCTTTTGTAGTTAGTCAACTCAACAAACATTCTAGATTGACACTGAGCATTAGAAAATCAAAAAGAAGATGGTGAACTTTCACAGTCAGCGTTTGATCTGATATTCCTTTAAATTTAAATCATGATCCATCTGGATCCCTAAAAGAGGCATGATTTTTTTAAACCCCAAGTTTCATTCTATTGAGTTGCTCTGTGAACTAAATTCGGAAGTATCTGAGAACACAGAGGCAGGTGCAGGAATGTTTTAGAGATTGAGGTGGAGACTGGGATCAAGTTTTTCTAAGGTTTCTCTATGAACAATGGGAAATAGTGTTTCCATAGTAATTATAGTCTTCTACATGTGGAAAGGAATGTAATGAGTTGTCATTTCTACTCACTTTGTGGAATTTCTCTAATCAGGTATTTAGTGAGGAAATCTTGCCTTCTGATTTTGAATAGAAGATACCAGTTTATGTGCCAACAGTAGGTCTCCAAATCTGTATCTTCTTTAAAAAACCAATTTAGATTGTGACTACTATGTAATACATTTGAGTACACTAAGAGTCAGAATAATTTTTAAAAAACTCAAGAAATCACCTCTAACTGATTTTAGAAGCAGTCATATACCTAAACAACCACCATCTTTCTCCCCTTTAGGAAATGAGTGTTGTATTTGCCAAGAACCCCTTCCTGTCCTGTTCTCTCTAAAGATCTCTATAAAATTATACTTTCCTGTTAAGCTCATAGTACAATTTCATTTCCAAAAGCCATGCAGAGATTTTGTGTATTTGCAATTGTGTAAAATTCTCTTCTGTAAAGCACTTTGGTGTATAAAATTTGGAGCTCAGGGAGGTTAAAATATCACCCATCAGCATTCTTGGGGACACATAGGAGGCTCTGAGGGGGTTAAAGTCAATCACTAGGACCACAACTACTGCCAATAATCCTACCTCTGAACATACTTAAATTGAATTTTAGCCATCCTGTGTACATGCTCAGCTCTTGAAAGGAAGAATTTTTTTCCCCCACATGGGGGATATAGGCAGAGACAGTGGCTGAAAAGGAATCTATTGCATCAAATGGCTGTGTGCTGATTGAATTTAAAATTGGACTTTTTCTCTGATTTTTGCTTCAGATATGTGTGAAGGGGGAGGCAGGTGTCTTGTAAATAAAAAATGTGACTCAGCTGTAAAACATGGAATGGGGGGAATAAAGAGCTTCATTGTTCATTTTTAAAAAGGAAGAAGAATAGGGGTCTGTGTAACATAAATAGTCTTGGCAGCTACCAAAAATCAGCTTTTGTACAATGAACCCAAATATTATGATGCTTATCTGGATCTAGTTTTCACTAAATTTTAATGAGGGAGTTGGAATAATTTCATCTGAAAAATATCACTGGCATCCCTAGAAAACCTTTTCCTTTTATTTACCAAGACCTCTATAACAAAAAAAATTTTGAAGAAATAGAAACAAAACAAAGTTAATATCTTCCAGAAAATTATTTGACAAATAAGATATATTTGTAATGTGACAGAGGAATAAATGTTTACACAATGTCCTACCTATTATGCCCCACTTAAAATTTTGTAGCACATTTCCATCCAATAATTTGAAAACATTTTAGTTTACTTAAATGATTTTCTCAAACTACCTTATTCTGGAGAGAAAGAGATAAGGCAGCTAACTTCGGTAAGAACAGACATCTCTCCATTGCAATGTAGCAGATTCAAACATGCTATTTTCAGTATGTATTAGAGTTTCCTTACTTTGGTTTTTCCATCAAAATCATACAATAAAAATTCTATATTCTCCTTTCAAATAAAGCAAATTCCCTGTTGTCTTGAAGAAAGTTGTTCTTAGCCACCTTGAATTTAAAGAGGAAAACTCCAACAGCAGTCAATAAATAAGAAACACATTGGTTACTTAAAAATTCTCTCTTGGGTATTGTCCAAGAGACTCTAGGGACCTGAAGAAATAGAGTATTTTAAGAGAAACAAAAACATACTTCAAAGAAAGAGGTATTGAATTTCTTCCTGAATGTTTTTATGTCTAGGCTCTGTTGAACTAGGGAATAAGGATTTTAACAGCCTGTATTTTCTTTTCATGGTGCATCTTGGTTGCATAGCCATCAAATGATAAGAATTACAGAAACATTAGGTGTTCTATTTGATTCTACAAAAACAAGACTATGAAAAAAGTAAAAGTAGAGGGCTTATGGAATCTTCTCTGGAAACTAAGTTCCCAGTATGATGGAATCCATGTCCGAAGACAACCAGGTACTATAGGTCCTATAATTTAATCTTGATCCAGAGAACATAGATTCAATCTATTGGGTATAGGGTGAGAAATGACCTTAAAAAAAGAACCAGGTATTCTGATGTATTAACAATAACAATATCAGAAAGAGTAAGGAAAGCTATCACCAGAATGGTCATACAAATAAGTAATTGAAGTATCTTTGCTAATAATTTTATCAGATCACACAAGAGACATCATTATAGAAATTTCCTTATAGAAAACTTACAAAGAAAAATGGAATATAGACACAGATAACCACTATAAATATTTTTAGCATATTTTCTTTCATTTTCATTTTTGTGTGTTTGCAAGAATGAAATATTAAAAGATTGCTTACCCCTATCCTTTCTTATCACATTATCTCCCATCACCGTTCAAGCAGCAGAGTTAGCATTAAATATCCCCTACCCTGAATGTGAGGCTATATACAGACTAAAAAATACTATGTTAACTGAAGTGCAATTGATTTTGAAAGGTATTATAATCCTGAGGACAAAGCTTTTATTTGCAAGTACCAGGCTTTAATGAGACAGAATAAGATTTCCAGGTTTCAAGAAGTCAGACCCTGGAAGACTTAAGTGAGAGTTTAGGGCATGAACTAAAGAGTAATTCTCTTAAGAGCTCTTTCCCTTCTAAAATGATGTAAGTACAACCAATTGGCAGAGGATGGGATATTAGAAAGCATTGCAATAGAGCAAACAATGTAGTTACTACCCCCTTCCAGCATTAAAACTCTGGATGTGAGGATGGTGGCGCTCTGAGCAAAAGACTTCCCAGGGTCGAATTGTGGAGACCTAGAAAGTTTCCATATACCAACCAATATCCAAGCACAATATGAGCCATGACGAGAAAAGTGTCTGTGTAGAAAGTCTCAAACACTGCAGAAAGGTACAGGGACAACAGCTGAGGCTCCCCAAGTCTCAGGTTAGAAAGAAATTGAAACATGCTAAGAGGATCAGCCAATCAATAGAAGACAGAAATTGTGAGTAGGAAGACTCAGAGAGCAAGGGTTTTGTGATCAGAAGCTATCACGGAACCATGGACATAAGTATTAATAATAGATGCAATGGATACAGTAGATACCAGAACATACTGAAAACCAGGCCAGGCAAGTTGGTAGGACAGAGGATAGTGACTCAAGCATATGCTTATCTTCTGAATCAGAGACGTTAAGAAAGACCCCTGGGAACTTAGATCATCTGGGAAGAGAAAAATAGAGAATGAGGAGAAAGAGAATCATAATTTAATTTAGTTGAAATAATAAATTGAATACATTAATAACAGAGTTATTGTCCATTTTAATTTTAATTTTTTTCTTTGCTCCTGAATTGAAATGGAAACTTATGAACTAAGTACTTTCTGTTTTATTCAAATGAAAGTTGTCTCTATAGCATCCCAATATTATCATTTGAAAAGTTTGTGGAAAAATAGAATTAAAGGGTAAAAATTAAAAATATGAACTTTATTTCTCAACGTGAGCTCCATCAAGTTTAAGATACTTTTCTAAGTGATGATACCAGTCATTTACTCCATCCCCAAAGAACTGAGGGTCCATGGAATTTAGTTATAGAAATGCAGTCTTTTTTACATAATTAACTGAAGAAAAATGGGTGCCCTTTAAAGATTTTTTAAGATTAGGAAGCGAAAAGCAGTCAGAAGGAGTCGAATCAGGACTGTAAGGTTTCTAATGATTTCTCATCCAAGTTATTCATTTGTAAAATGCTGAGTTCTTTAGGACGTTGTCCCCACAAACATTTCATAAAATATCAATGATTTCACCATTCTTCCACCCAAGACCCACTATAATTTTGTTTTTTGTTGTTTTTTAAATTTCAGAATATTACAGGGATATAAATGTTTTGGTTACATAAATTGCTTTTGTACAGTTTGAGTCAAAGTTATAAGCGTGCCCATCACTCAGATAGTGTGCACTGTACCCATTAGGTGTGATTTTTCCCATCCCCTCCTGCCCCCTCTCAAAGGCATTTTATTAAAAAAACACTTGCACTCCAATATTTATTGCAGCACAATTCACAATTGCGAAGATGTGGAATCAACCCAAGTGCCCATCAATTCATGAGTGGATTAATCAAATATGATACATGTATACCATGGAATACTACTCAGCCATAAAAAAGATGACTTAATACCTTTTGTAACAACCTGGATGGAACTGGAGACCACTCTCCTAAGTGAAGCATCACAAGAATGGAAAAACAAACACATGTACTCACTATTAAATTGGGATTAATTGATCAGCACTCATGTGCACATATGGAAATAAAACTCACTATAACTTGGATGTTTCTTCTTGCTTCTATTTAGCAGAATTCATATTGCTCCCATAGGAGCAATATGATGTGTTATCCTTCTTAGTGCCTCAAACTAGATCCTGTTCAGATATGTTATAACAAGTTATTACAAGTTTAAATTAGTGCAAAAAAATTTGAAATCTATGCATAATTTTTTCATAATACACATTTTCCATGAACTTTTTAAAGACCCCTTTGTATTTAATGTCCCTATTGTTAAGCCTTTAGATTATTTTTTCTATTTTAACTAATAAACAATTAACACTTTCTACATATATATTAGTATGTCTTACTGATTCCTTTATAATGATAAATCCTTAGTAGTATAATTAGTGGATCAGGAAATCTGATTATTATTACACATTTTAAGATTCCTTGTAGAATTAACATGTCAATTTATTCTCCAATTAACATTGCCTAAGAGTTTCTGTTTCTCTTGTTCTAATACAGGATAATAGCATTTAAAACTATTTAACAATTTGAAAGGCCAAGACATGACAGTTTTAATTTCATTTCTTTGATTGCTAGAATATGCCAAAGCCTCTGAAGTCACTGAGAATGTTACAGATTTTTTGAAGTTTTCTTCTGTTTCTTGAAGTAAAGTAAAATATTCCACAGGGAAACATTTGTTTTGCTTCTCAGATTGGTTCTGTTCATGTGTCTGGGTTTGTCTGTTTGCTCATACTTAATAGGGCAAGGGAGGCCTGTGTTCAGAAATGGAGTTAAAATAAGTTGGCTCCAAGACTATGTGACTCCCTGCTCAAATGTGTCCATGAGGAAGGAAAAAGAAAGTTAAGATTTGCTGCATTCTTAATTTGACACATTAAAGGTCTAGTTGCCCGAGGGAAGCAAGGAGGGAGTTGTAGCTTTATGTGCCTATCTAGAAGGGATCTTCATTGCTGTTCTGAAGATTTCCTTTTCCATTTTTGTTGTAGGAGAATGAAGTTAGAGTACTCCCCCTTGCCCTTTTCTAATTGGAATTTTGAGATGGAGGAGAGAGTTTATCACATGGACTCAAACTCCCACTTGAGTCACAAGTCAGTACACATGTATTAAGTCTTTTTCCTTCAGAGGATTTTATGATTTGTATTTCCATTAGCAATGCATAAAAATGTTCATTTATCCACACCTTCACACATTCCAATGTACAATGTGATAGACAAAGATTCCATGTCATTAGTGTAAATTTGGATTTCATTGAATGAGAGTGATCTGTCTCTAAAAGAAAAAATAAAACAAAAATTTAAAAAATTCATATGGTTTTTATTCTTTTTTTTACAGTTGTTAATCTATTTGGAAGGTGTATAATAGATTACTCCAAAACTTAGCAGCTAAAAACAACAAAGATTTACTATCTCAGAGAGTTTCTGTATATAACATAGTTTATTTGGGTGTTCTGGATTAGGTTCTCTCAAGAGGTAGAGGCAAGATGTTGCCTGGGGCTATAGTTTTCTGATGGCTTGACTGGAACTGGTGGATCCACTTCCAAAATGGCTCACTCACATGACTGTTGGCAGGTATCATCAATTTCTTTGTGGCTGTTGGCAGGAAGCTTCAGTTCCTTTCAATGTGGACTTCTCTATAGGCCTGTTAAAGTGTCCTCACAATCTTGCCTTGCTCCAAAGCAAGTAATCCAAGATGACAAGACTGAATCTCCAATGTATTTTATGACCTGGCTTCAGATATTATACTCCATCATTTTTATAATACCTTCTTGTTAACATAAATCAGCCCTATTTTTTGTGGCAGAGGATTCTAGAAACATTTCAAAAGTCAGCATCTTAATCCCCTCCTACATGGATGCCATTCTCACCCCACTTGGATTATGATAACCCACACCTGGCTATTCTGCTACACAAATACCTTTTTCAACTCCACATGAGTTTCAACACCTTGCAGGGTTCTACCCTTTTGTGAAGATGTTTTGCTCACCCCTATTGGGCTGTGAAACCAAATGTCACGCTTCCCCACTGTAGGCACACCTACCTCCTATGATTGAGCTCTAGCAGTCCATTTTGGGCCACTGCACCAACAACTCCCTCCACCTCTTGAGGGGACACCTGCCTTTTTCAGTCCCATCAAGAAGAGAAAGGAAGGGATTGGAAAGGAGGAGACATTTATTAATGGGAGAAATGCTAGTAGCATTACCAGGAAAAAGACAAGGTGCCAAATATCTACTTTTTAATCTAATGCTATGCTGAAATTTATAGTAAGATAAAATGAATAAATCAATAGCATAAGGACTGGAAAGAATGAATCAGACTGTTATCATTTGGAGATAATATGACTCTCTACTTAGAGAAACCAAAAGAATTTACAAACAAATTATTAGATATAATAAGGGAATTTAGCCAAATGGTTGGATATAATATCAGTATGTCAGTGTGTACAAATACATTACTATATTTCCACTCACCATCAACAACCACTACAAAAAAATAGGGAACATAATTAAATTGAAAATGTAATTTACAATAGCAATAGCAACAAAAATATAAAGTACCTTGAAATAAAAACTAAAAAAAAAGGGCAAGACCAAATAAAAATTTAAAAATTATATTAAAAAACATTAAAAGAGACTTAAATAAGTGGAATGATAGTCATGTACATGAAGAGAAGAGTCAATAATACAAAATTTTTATAGCTTCCCATTTCAACCCGTTGTTTTAATACAGTCCAACTAAAATGTCAAAACATATTAACAAAATGTTAATTCTAAGATGTATATTAAAGACAAAAATGCTAACAATAGCCCAGTCACTCTTGAAGAAGAAGAAGAAAGGGGTTGGCTTATCTGATATCAAGGCTTCTTGTGAGGTTAATGCAGTGTAGCATTAGGTCTAATAGACAGATATATTGACCTACAGAACAGATTGTAGAGCCAAGAAACATATCAATTCAATTAAAAATGAAGTGCAAACCTTTAAACTTTTTAGAAAGAATTAGGAGACTATCTTTTTAAAAAATACATTATAAAAAGCAATAACCATACACAATTGATAAATTTGATTCCATTAAAATTAAGAATATCTGTTTCTTTATTATAAAGAAGTGAAAAGACAAGTCAAATGCTAGGAGAAAACATATGCAACATAAATAACTAATGAAATAACATACAAAATACATGAATTGTTAGGAAAAATTTCAAATAAAATAATAGGCAAAATATATAAACAGGTATGGTAGACAGATGCTAGGGTGGCCCCCACCATGATCCCTGCCTCCCGGTATTCATGCATTTGTGTAATCCCCTCCCCTTGAGTGTTGGCAGGACCAGTGACTTGGTTTGAGCTTATAGAATATGGCAACGATGATGGAATGTCAATCTCAGGATTATGTTACATTACATAAGGCTGTTTTGCTAGCCCACTTGTGCTAGAGACACTTCTTGCATGTGTGATAAAGTAAATTACTATTTTGAGAAAGTCCTCATGGCAAAGAACTGTTGGCAGCCCCTGGGGGCTAGGAATAACTTATAGAAACTGAGAGTTTCTTCCAGATGACAGTCATCAAGAAGTTGCAGCCCTCAGTCCTATAGTCAAAAAAAAAAAAAAGAAATATTACAATCTGCAGGAGCTTAGAAATGTGTTCTTCCCCAGTTGAGTATCTAGGTGAGAACTCAGCGTGGCCATCAACTCAATTATAGCCTTGTGAGACTCAAAGCAGAGGATCCACTTAAGCCACATCTAGACTCCTGACCCATGGAAACTCTGAGATAACTGTGTTTGTTTTAAACTACTGAGTTGTGTTAAACTGTTACACAGAAATAGATAACTAATACAACATATAGTGCCCAGAACTGAAAAGACATATGGCCAAGACAAACATATGTAATCTTGTTAGTCATGAGGAAAATGCAAATCAATACCATAGTTAGATGCCTTTTCCTATCCAATATGATGGAAAAAATTTAAAAAATCTGAAAATAACAATAGCTGATATAGCAGTGGATAAAGTGAAACTCGTTTTATTTTTATTTTTTTGAAATGTAAATTGGTTCAACCAATTTGCACAACAGGTTGGAATTACCTTGGAAATTTCAACAATGGACTTGCTCTAGGGTGGGAAGATCAAAAGTCTGGAACAGGGAAAGAATAAATAGGTAAATGAAAATTCATGGTAATGTTCTCATTCTTGTGTTCGGTGCCAATTGGCAAGGGTTCAATTTTTTTTATTCTACTTTATAAATTACTTACATGTAATAAGTAGTTTTTTAATATTTTATATATTATGTGGTGAAAAAGTGATGAAAAAAATAAAAAGGTTTAAAACTGTTTTAATGATTTAAAAGGATAAATGAAAAGACAAACCTTGTTCTTGAAAACGTCAAAACGAAAGACGGACTCCTGCTGTCAGTGCATGTGAATGTGTGTGTATGTGAGTGAGAAAGAGGGACAGAGGAGAGAAAATGAGAAAAGTGATCACCAAATTTCTGATGATACATAAATAACACCATTAAAATATTCTAATACCACTTTTCCAAGAGAAAAGGTGAAAGATTTACACAATAAAAATTAATTATTGAGAGTATTTTCATCTCTTTTCAGATATGTTCATTCTCCTGTATCTGAAACTTCATTTCTGTTTGAGCTATTTCCATCACAACATCTTATGTTAATAGTCTTTATTCAGGAATAAATATCATGGCCTTCACCTAGGACCTGAAAAAATATTATACCCCCAAATTCCTTTATTGTGTCACATAGCTTGTGGAAAACATGTTAATCTGTTTTCCTTCTGCAGAAGGATGCTTAATGCTGTTAAGATGTGGGTGATATAAGCCTTAATGTTACCACTATTGGGTAATTCCTAGAATGATGTACAATATGACCAGAAATGATGTATTAAATCTGTATCAAATTAATCTCTTTCTTTTAGTTTTATTTTCTCTATATAATACATGATAAGGAGATCCCTCAAAATTCTAAAAGCCAATGTCACACACAGTGTCTTAGATATTAGGCCACACTAAAAATTGAGTCTTTGCTCCATTAGGAATGTCTAAATCACATTTTTGTTACTTGAAGTCAACTCCACTGACCCAGCAGCTCTATTTCCTCACCAATTTTTTCCCAACAATTAAAATATGGTAATATTGCAATGAAATATTTCATGAATGAATACCATAGATTTTTTAGTTTGATTATATTTTCCATATGTCCCCAAATTTATAGAAAGACACACAAAGAGACACACACACACATATATATATATATATGTGTGTGTGTGTGTGTGTGTCTCTCTCTCTCTCTCTCTCTCTCTATATATATATATATATATAAAATTTTTAAGGTTAAAAATTTGTTACAGTTGCCTACCTTAGTGGTCAGGTCTTATTTAAAATCACCTTATAGGAAATTTGTATATATATAGTAGTTGTACACTTACTCTAGTTGTTCATTTTTTCCTATAATGTGATTTAAAATAAGACATGACCACTAAAGTAGGCAACTGTAACAAATTTTTTAAACTTAAAAATTAAAAAAAAAAAACCCTAGATGTGTCCTTGTATAACTTCAAGATCTATTTGACTTTCAGGTAATATCAAAGACTTTTCTATAGTTTATTCCCATTTTTACATTGAGCTTATTTTAGCCTCAGTAGATCTATGATATACTGTTCTCAGTGGAATAAGAAACAAGTAACACGGATGGCTTAATAGGGAATTTGACTTTGAATTCATTTCCTATTTAAGCTCCAAGAAATTTTCACAAAGACTGAAATGTTTTGGGCTATTTTTAAAAGAACAAACAGAATTCTCCCTGCTCATACACTATCTACAGGCTAAAAAGCACTCTGACAGCTAAAAAAAAATTCCCTTTGAGATAACAAAATGGAACCCCAACTACAGTACTTCCTCTAGCATAATGTCATTGAACAGTTCTAAGTCCTTTGTTCTTTCTAAGCCTACTTTGAAAATGGAAAAGTTAAAGATGTGCATATAATATAATGGAATTCTTTGTGCCCTCCTTTATGAGAACAGGATATTTCATGATTGAAGGAATCCATGAAACTTTGCTTTTATAGGGCCATCCTTTTCTTTGAGTTTGGACATGGAACTAGGTTACTTTTTGTTCTTCCATGTATTTACAAATCCATTATCAATTCTCTCTATGATGATTATATTTCTCTTTCATTTAATGTCTCCATCAAGATAGATACAACTTCTGAGCATCAGATATCCAAGGTAACCTTCTTTATAACAAAAGGAAATAGATTAAATAGGAAATGATTTGTTCTAAAACGTGTTTTTCACATTTTAGCAAGTAACAGCAGAATAACTTGTATCAATTGTCCTTAACTCCTGAAAGATATGATAATATTATTAAAGTATTCATTAAATAAATTTTTGTTTATGATGTGATTATTTATTGTAAAGGAAGGGATTTTTCACATGTAAAGTCATGAAATAATACATTTTTGAACATTCTCATATAACATTTAATAGATACTATGCAGAATGCAACACAGGCACATAGCAAAGATGTTTTAAGTGGCAGTTTAACTATGGTTGTAGTCAATGTGTAAAATCTAACTGCAAATATAATGAGAAAAATGTTCTCTCAAACAAACTCTTACATTTCTCCAATCCAGTATGAAAAAATTTCCTTTCATAAATTACTCAAAATAGTACAGCTAATTACATTAATTTTCTTAATCTTCCTTTAAAAGATTTTACTCTATTATTTAATATTTTAATAGTCTTGATTTTCAACACCATAATATCAAGCAAAAGAACACCTTACAGCCATTTCTAAGTTTGATTTTACATTTAAATCCCTGGAAAATGTACTGCTACGCAAGGGAATAGTTCAACTGAGGCTTGGCATCTGTAACTAAAAAAGTAATTTTCATTTGAGATTTACATATTATGTTGTCATTTTTATAGAGAGTAATTATACAAAAAAGTATACTCTATTCCAACAGGTTTTACAAACAAACTCTATTTTGTTTTTCTTGTCTAGTAATCTAATACATTTGAACAGTGGCTACAAAAATAAAGCTAATGTGTTAAAGTGTAGTACACATGTGTTCTTGGCTGGTGTTGCTTGGAGGACTTATAGTATTAATTTGAGCTAAAGCTAGATGGGAAGCAATATGATTTGTTGTACCACATTTCATTTACTATTCTAAACAGCAAATATTCTAATACTAAGGATAGAGATACAATGTCCTCACAGGCTGAAGTTATTTTTTTATAGTGTTATCCACAGTTTGGCAGGATGTGAATTTACTTCATAGGTACAATATGTCACTATTTTAATTTTGAATGGAATATTAACTAGACCAAGGAAGTACAGTATAATTTAAAATTCTATCCTGGTAGGCAATAAACTTAACTAAACTGGGATGAAAGATAAAATATCCCCCTGGATCGAGAGCAATTTAGAATGACACAAAGATAGTGAGAATCTGTAATAGTTTAGGATTTGATACCCTGGTACTAATTTATTTGTTTCATTTTGTTTTTTGTTTGTTTATCCCATTACTCATGGACTGCATTACCTTTCAACTATCAGTTGTAGTTATAATTCTGAAATCTCAATATATCTTAGTTTTGTTGCTTAAGGTTACCTTCAAATGCACCTGAATCACATGACCTTTTTGAAGTTGTTCTGGATGTGATCGGTCCCTTTTCCCAAAGGGTTGTTAATCAAATTATCTGGAGTTTAAATGACAGCTGAATTATTTTGCTCTCACATTGCATATTACCCAAACATATATTCCTAAGAATTGATCTGGTAAAGAATATTTTAAGACAATTATAATTCACATGTACAGTGTTGTTGGTAAAGTTGTACGCAGCATGAATCATTACTAAATAGAAACTTCCTAGGATTATATGTATACCTTGATTAATACATTGAAAATACTAGCATCTATAATTCAACCCCTGAATGATAACATTAAATTACTCCTAATGAGTGATTTAAAAGTTAATTGACTACTTTTATAATAGTAACAAATGAAAAAAGATATTGCATTCCCCAAGCATTTTTCAAAAACTTAATGAGGCAATAAGAACTAGGTAAAGCAGGTAATCACTTGTTAATTGATCTGTTATTAGGATTATATTAAGCCTGGGGTAATATATTTGCTTCCAGATTTCCATAAAATGGACAATGTGGTCACACCCTTCCTGAAAACTCTTTAGTCTGTTGCTTAGGTAACCACTTAGCCATTTATTACAATAGGGAGAGTGGTTGACAGATCATTAGTGAAATAAATATACGATCTCTATGAACTCATATCTATCTACATGCACTAAACTGTCTTGTGATGTGAGAATACATCACAGCCCTCAGTAGGCATTCCTCCAAAGTGTTTGATGGTAAGAGTGTTATGCTGGGGAAAATAAATGCAAAGAAAAATTACCACCCTGTGAGAATTAATTTGCTTTGATTTCATTTGAAAACTTCTAGATATATTCAGCAATATTCCTTAGTGAAGCCCACTTGTGAGTTTGCTAGCAGGATAAATGGATAATTCACCTTTCAACATCACTTTGTTGGCATCCTTCAAACACTAAAAACTATTAGGATCCATTATAGTGTTTTTACCCCTCTGCCACCTCACCATCATATTTTAGCCCTAATTATCTCTTTGAACAGGAATATGTTTTCAGATATTTCAATTATAATAGATTCATCCTCATCTACACACCAATATCACTGTGCTTTCCTTTCATCATATAATTTGGGAAGGAAGTAAAACTTCAATTCTGTCTTCTCAGTCCTGCACTTGAAATCTGAACTGAATTTTTGTGATTTGTCTCCCTTCCTTTCATAAACTTTTCAAAAATATTTTCCTCATTATTTTTAAATAAAACAAAAAATCTTTTTATTGGTTTGTTTTAAAGCTTGAAAGACCCTTAAGATCTGACCTGTCCAAATCAGACATGCTGGGTTTTTTTTTCCTCCCTAACAAACAAGAGCATATTAATCATGTAGTGAACCAATAAAGATGAATGCCTGATTAACTCCCTGGCCAGAATTAATTACAGTAGAAACGGTTGTTCTTACAATTTAAATTAGAGCTTGTAAATGATAGGGGTAGTCAATAAATCACTCTGTTCCTGATACAATGTTCAAAGTTTTGTATTAGATAAATCTTATTTACACCAATAACAGTTTTGTTTTCCAGTGGTGATGAGATTCAAACTTTTAGCTCACATATTAGTCTATAACTTATACTAGCCATTTTTTATTGAAATTGAAATAAGTAAATCAAAGTTATGGATTCTTATTTTACTTTCTGGGGGCAAACTAGCTGTATTGTTAATTCTCATTGGTTTTGTCCCTAATTATTTTATTAGAGCCTAGGATTATTAGTGTGTCAGGCTGAACATGCAATATAGAAGTATTTCATAAGAAGTATCATAAAATAAAAGGCACCAGTCATTTGGCATAATTATTTTTCTGTGTTCCCATACTGCTTATTCTCATTTTCTCTTCCAGTAGATTCTCTACTATATCCTTTTTCATAAAAATATTTCTGAGTTCAAAATGAAGAAGCCATTTTTTATTGCTTTTCTGGACATTTATCATTGCATTCCCTTGTGGAAAAAGTAAAGAAAATTTCTCACTAGTTCCCTTATTTACAAACTTTTTTTTTCAGTTTATTATGATTGATTTGTACAATGTTTACAGCTGTCCCCAAGGTCAACAACAACTACTTATTTCCCATCTAACCTACTTCTGACAACTTACGATCAAAGCCTTCTGTTTTATTTTGCTTTTACAAGTTCTCTTTTCGTGTTTTTGTATCATTTATTTTTCCTTATGCTGATTGATGTATGGGTCATAAGGTTATTGTAGTGTAATATGACCACTGTGGGTTTTGGCAGGGTCTATTTTATTATATGATATTTTTCCTCTTTTAAACTTTTAAAGTAAATTTAAGAAATATTTTCTAACATTCTGGCAATGATCTAAATTCAGAAGGAAATCATGAAATTAGTACTTTGTGTATTTTTGTATAATATGTACATTGAAAGTTTTTTATCTAATGATTTGGAGGATTTGAGAGTAGCAGTCACTAATGTTTAAGAATTTATGGAGATTAGTGCATTTTTTTGTGAATTGTAATGTTCTGCACCTAGTAATACTAACTTTATTTTTACCTTAAAAAACCCACTTCACTTAAAGATGTTTTAAAGCTGCAAGCTTGCAATTTTAAAATATTAATGTCTTTCAGGGATTCCCTGTTCTGGTGACAGAGGACTAGGTAACTAGAACCAAACCCCCACCAAAAATCATTAGCCAATTGGACAAATTATATATTAAAACAATTTTTTTGAAGACATATTGGTCATATCTTGCTGTATGGAAAACTAAACCAACAACTTAGTGGCTTAAAATAGCAAAAATTTATTTAACTCTTAATTCTGTGGGTTTAGAATTTGAGGTGTCACTGTGGTATGAGCCAGGTTTGGCTGATCATGGCTGAACTCACAGATCCGTCAGCTCATGTGTTGTCTGAAGCTTCTTGGCTTATGGTTACCTTATCTGGAATGTCTAGGATGACTGGAGTCTCTCTCCACATGGTCTTTCATTCTCCAACAGAATATCCTGAGCTTACTCTTAAGCTCATGGTTTCATTTCCTCAATGCATACTAACCATCTAATCCTACTCTTTCAAACTCAAGCACACTACTGACATCTTTTTCAATAAAGCCTTCAGTGTTTCCTCAAATATAAGAATTAATAACCTTTCCTCATTGTGTGTCCTGCTTAACCTCTCTGCTACATTATCACTGGTGACACTTAGCTTGTTTCCTATGCTCATGTCTACCTGTAACTTACTCATTGGTTCCCCTTATATTCGTCTATTTAATGGGCATTTTCTACAATTTCCCAAATTTTAAAAAATTTTCTTTTACATTCATCTGTTCCTGGTTCTCATCCATTCCCTATCAACTAATATCTAAATCTTCATTCAGCTTTTCCCCACTGTTCTTATATCTGGACTTATATTTCTGATTATCTGGTGGACTTTACCAAGTGGATCTCTAGCATCACAAACTCACAATATCAAAATATGACTTTATCATGTATTTGTATTTATTTGTACTTTCTCCTAAAGTTCATATTTCAATAAATAACACAAAAATAATCTAATTACCCAGGCTCAAAACCCTGAGATTATGCTTGGTTTCTTCTCTCTCTTTTTCCATGAGTCCAGTTGAATCTCCCTTTAAAATGCTATTCTAATAATTTCTCTTGCTCTTTATACCCTGAAATAAGGTTTGATTGGTCGTTGTTTGTCTGCCTACCTTTCACTTTTCTTTTTTATGGAAGTGTATTTCTAAATTGCTTTGAGAAACTAAATGGTTCGTGTAGAATTATGACAACATTTCTCTATTCATTGATATTAATTGTAAGTCTGGAATTTAATCCCTTCAGCCACAATAACTAATTTAGTCAGGGATATGTGAGAATTTAGTCCAGAGATAATCAATCCCCAAATTACAGAGATGTTGGAAGTACAATTCAAATACTTTTTTTCCTCTTAACCGTTTGAGAGTAAATTGTTGACTTTAATGTTCCATCACTCTCTAAATTTACAGGATGTAACTCCAAAAAACAATAACATTCTCCTACATAGCAACAATACAACTACCAAAATCAACAGATTAACATCAATGTACTAATACAACTTGTATTAATTTCCTATTGTTGCTCTACAAATTACACATATTTATTATGTTATAGTTCTGAAAATCAGAAATCCAAATAGGTCTCAACAGGGTAAAATCAAGGTATTGGGAGGGGTACATTCCTTCTGGAGGCTCTAGGGGAAATTTTGTCCTCCGATTTTTTCTAGCTTCTAGAGTGTGCCTACATTCCTTGGCCCATGGTCCCCCTCTCTGTCTTCAAAGCTAGCAGCTTAGTATCTTCAAATCTGTCTCTAACTCTCTCTTTCAGTTATAAAAGTCTTTATGGTTACATCGGTTTCACCCAGATACTTCAGGCTAATCTTTCCATCTCAACATTCTTAATTTAATCACATCTGCAAAATTTCTTTCGCCATGTAAAGTAACATTCGCAGGTTCTGAGGATTAGGATGTATACACCTTTTGAGGGCCACTTTCCTTCCTACCACACCATCTAATCTTAAGTCCTATTCACGTTTTGCCAATAGTTCCACCCAATACCATCCTTTACAGCAAAATAACAAATTTGAAATCATGTGTTACACTGGACTTTGTCTAATGATCTTCACGATACTCTTTTCTTCACTTTGCATCCTGTCAGGAGGCAACTTATTTTAATTTGTCACATTTCTGATAATATTTACTATGATCACTTACCTAAAGTAGGCTCCCCTGGGCTTCCCTACTTTAGACCTACTTCCTTTCCCTTTGATGTTAATGAACATTCAGTGCAGAAGTTTATGAAGACTATATGAATATCCTATTCCTCATTGAATAATTTATTAATTTCTTTATATCAATATGGATATATGATAAAGATAATTTCTCTTTTATTCAA
Source organism: Daubentonia madagascariensis (assembly GCA_023783475.1). Lineage (NCBI taxonomy): Eukaryota > Metazoa > Chordata > Mammalia > Primates > Daubentoniidae > Daubentonia > Daubentonia madagascariensis. The sequence goes on along the minus strand of JAKFHU010001684.1, from coordinate 11,065,423 downwards.
TAGGTTATAATCTATTAATATCATTTATTTTGATACTCACATTATCTCTGTTTCAGTACATGGAAATCCCTTTAAACTAACTTCTATGTTCCTTTGACATGACAGTTCTTTGAGAACTATTTTCTAGCTATGCTTTGGAATAAGCCACTTCTCCAAGGGAACTATAGTTAACTTTTGTGCAGAATAATAATTGGAAACTAATATTTGGATGTTAAGTGTGTTCACTGCTATTGAGGTACTACTGCTTTTATGCCCTCTTTATGGCCAGAGGTAAAGAATACACACACACAAACACACACACACACAAAAATACATCAATTACATATGTGTTGTTACTGAACCATCAATTCATGTCTAATAGCACCTTCTAGTTTTCTACGATTGAACTTCCCAGAAAGGAGGAGGAAAAGAACAAGGGAAAGAGGAAGGAAAGACTCAGGAATAATTTTTCCCACATGTATTGAGGTAAAATCTAAATTTAAAAAAAATTCTTCATTTTAATTTTAAGATATAGAACACTTTTCATCTCTAAATGTTCCTTTATGACCTTTGTAGTGAACAGCCTCCCTGACCTCTAGTCCCAGGTAACCACTAATCTGTTTTCTTTCACTTTAATTTTGCCTTTACTAGAATTAGATACAAAAAGAATCATACAGTTTGTAGTCTTTTGTGTTAAACTTTTTCCACTTAGCATAATGCATTTGAGATTTATTCACATTGTTGTGTGTGTCAATAGTTTATTCTATTTCTGAGTTGTATTCTGTGGTAGGGGTATATTGCATTTTATTTCTATATTCATCAGTTGATGACCCTTTGAGTGCTTCCCAGGTTTTGTTTTTATGAACAATTCTGCCATAAATATTTGTTTATAAGGCTTCATGGCAACATATGTTCTCCTTCCTGTTGGGTAATTTATTAGGGTGTGATTGCTGGGGTGTATGATAAGTGTATGTTTAAATTATGAGACAGTGGCAAACTGTTTTTCAGAGTGGGTGTACTATTTTGATTCCACCTACAATGTATGAGAGTTCCAGCTGCTCCACATCCTCTCCAGCACTTAGTAATGTTAATCTTTTTAGTCTAGCCATTCTTGTGGGTAAGTAGTGCTATCTAATTATGGATTTACTTTGTATTCCCTTGATGGCTAGGAATGTTAACATCTTTTCATGTGTTTATGGGCCATTTGATCATCTTCATTAATGAAGTATCTTTTAAATATTTTGCCACTTATAAATTGAGTTGTTTGTTTTGTTATTATTGAGGAATTGTTCTTGATATATTCTGAGCCATGTCCTTTTTCGGGTATGCTTTGCAAACATTTTCTCTCAGTCTGTAGTTTGTGTTTCCTTTTTTAACTGTGCCTTTAAAACAGCAAAGTTTTTAATTTTGATAAAGTGCAATTTATCATTTTTTTCTTTTTATGGTTTATGCTCCTTGCTTCCTATTTAAGAAATCTTTGCCTAACTCAATGGCACAAAGACTTTTTCTTGTTTTTCCAGACATTTTATTGTATCACCTTTTGCATGGAGATGTGGGGTATATTTTGAGGTAATTTGTGTGTATAGTATGAGGCAACAAATGAGGTTTATTATTTTTCCCAGATAGATATTTGGGCATTCCAGCTCCATTTGTTGAAAAGACTATGCTTTCCACCATTGAATTATTTTGGAAATTTGACTGTATAAGTGAGAGTCTATAGACTTCTGTTCTATTGGTCTGCTATAGCTTGATGATAGCAGTATAAGTTATTCAACCCTGTTCTTATTTTAACAATTTTTATTTCTGCCAAATCCTTTTCCTTTTTATATAAATTTTGGAATAGACTTGGTCAATTTCTTGAAAAAAGACTAAGAATTTTTTTCAACCTCCTACAGGTCATACATCTGGTAGAATGTATGCCTGGACCTATCACTGACATCTTGTATTTATATGAATGTTAAGAAGAAAGTGGTGATTGAAGAGTGTACAGATATGGAGATAAATTGGATCCAGGTGACAACTTTTAAACCCCTGAATCAAGCAGCTTTTTTATTTTTAGTTAAATGATACAATAAATTCTATATTTTTGAATAAACAAATCTAGTTTTATTTGTTTTTTTCCCCCTTACAAATAACAGTCCTAAATTTTACACAATCATTCTAGTTCGGACATTTCTTTCTTAATCTCTTTCAGGACTATGGTTCCATACAACTCTATTTTTACAGCTATGAGATCAAATAATTTTAAGAAGCTTCTCATTCCTTATAAAATAAACTCAAATTTTGATGATGAGATTTAAGACTGTTAATTATTGGGCCTTGTTTTGATTTTTTTAAAACTCGTCTTTTCTTATCCTCTACCTTACTGTGCAATATTTGGTCCAATCATACTGAGTTTCTCATTTTATCTCCAATACACTCTAAAAAAGCTCTCCTCTTAAATTTTTTTTCCTCTGCTGCTTCTAAATTTGGGAGCTTATTCTATCTGTCTTTGACAGTTGAAATCTCAGATATGCTACATGCTCGTTATCCCCATGAGTTTTACAGTATCTCACAATCAGAATGATCCCTCCATTGTCCATCCTAGAGGACTTTCTGCTTCCATGATAACAGTTATCATGCTATATTTTGTTATACTTTATGTACATCTCTCATTCACTCTAGGATGTGAACTCCTAAAGAACAGAAACCACTTTTGTGTCTTGTAAAGTGCCTGGAAGAATATCTTATGTGAAGTATTTGTTAAATCAATTCTAAAATGCAACTAATAGCAGTGCCTATTTAATTTTTTAAAAAAAATTATTATAAATTGACCATTTATAATTGTATATATTTATGAGGTACAAAGTGATGTTATGACTCATGAATACAATGTGGAATAATGCAATTAAGCTAATTAACATATCCATCATCTCAACAAAGTCAACATCAACAACTTTGAAGTGTCAAAACAACAGATGCTTATAGCCCTGTTTCTTTGTAGTTTCCATGAAGTTAGGAATTTGGGGGTCTATTTAAAATATCATAGGCCTGTTAGTTTTGGAGGGAAACTTTGTTGCTTTTTCTGGTCTTTTAATTCTAAGGCATATTTGCTATGTAGGGTTTCTTCCTTTTAGCATCATAGGGACTGACGAGTGTACATTCTAATAAAACCAAAGATATTTAAATTTCAAATTATTTACATTGTTTGTATACAAGTTTAGACAAATTAACATATTTCTACACATTCATTAACAAAATATGATTGCTGAGAAATATTGTACAAATAGAATATACTGTTTGAAAAGTTAGTGTATATTATACCCAGACCAGAAGTTTATAATCAATCTTGAAAGGTGTCTACTTTCTTTACCTCTTCATTTTAGTATAAGAGGTCGGGTTGGATGGCAATTATCAATGTGTGTCTAATGAGTCCAGGTATACTTGAGAGCCTATTCCTGTAACTATAGAAGTTCTTCAATTCAGGATTTTATAATGATGGCAGAGAAGGTAAGACTGAATGAATCCATATTATGTATTGAGACTAAAGAAGATATGCTACATAGAGTTTACTTAAGCACTAATTTATAAATGCAGCCTGTATAAAACTCTGTTCTATAGTTATTCTATTTTATTTCTAATACTTCTGTGTTAAGGAATAGGTGAATATCCTTAGCCTGCTGTGGCCAAGATAACTCTCTCTGTGTCTTGCTTCTTTTATTGCCATTAAAGTTGTACTAGTGGCATGCCAGAACTGGCTTATATAATTTCCAGGAGCCAAATGTTAAATATTCAAAAATTTTGCATGTCTGCTTTAAAACATTGGTAACTTGAAATTGTAAGTATATAGTGTAAGTATTCACACCATGAATGTTGGCAAATACTACAAATTAGGGATCCTGCCTACCCTTCCACCTAAGAAGTTGGTTTACCAATATACCACTGATAGTAATAGTTATGAGTACTCTTATTTTAGTTTCATACTGTTCTTATTTCAGAGTAGTCTGTCTTAAGAACCTGCTTCCTGATAACAAGGATGCCATTAAGCACTAGTTTATCTTGAGGATCTTGAACTTTTTCAGTGTAATTGTCCTCTTGGGTGTAGGGAGCAGGGAACTCTCTCCCCCAACTGATGGGTGTTCAAGAAGCCCCCATTGAACTTATATTTGACCTTAGGAAGTTGTGAGTTGCTATCCAACTGGTATCAAGCAAAGTTTGGCAGATCTGATGTGCTTTGTTACCGCAGCTTAGTCAATCAATAAAATGTTTGTGCAGATAGCTTTAGTTAAGTGTAGCTGACTCAGACTAAGTTTTCTGATGCTCTTGGCAAAAGGAGCAATTCTTCCCAAAGTAGTCCTTTTCAGGGCCCTTGTTATCAGTTGATGATTGATAACATTCTCTATTTTAGCTACTTTGCCTCCATCCTCATCCAAAATAAAAGCTGCTTTAAAACAAAAGCTGAAAGGTTGTTTTCCTATATTTGCATAAGTTCATAAGGAAATGTGGTATGTATAAACCATGGAGTACGACTCAGCCATAAAAAGGGATGAAATAATGTCCTTTGCAGCAACCTGGATAGAACTGGAGAATGTGATCCTAAGTGAAGTATCTCAGGAATGGAAAAACAAATACATGTTCTCACTAATAATTGGGAGCTAAATGATGGGTATACATGGTCATAAAGTGATGTAAAGGACATCGGAAACTAAGAAGGGGAGAGGCTAGGAGGAGGATGAGGGATAAAAATCTACCTATCAGGTACAATGTTCACTAAAAAAAAGGGAGGGAGGGCACTGTGCACTTCCTCCAGATGGAAGTGAGCAACAGACTCTGCGTCCCCACCTCAACAGGGAACTACTAAAGTTCCTGGGAAAGCAAAGTCGAATTTCCTAAGAATATAATGGATGGAGAGGAGGAAACCTATGGTGGCTGTGAAGGTCTCGATGCCATGTATGTTAAATTGGTATCTTCTGATGGTCATGAACTCATTGCAAAAAGAGAACATGCCCTAAGATCAGGAACAATGAAAGCCTTGTTGAGTGGCCCAGGTCAGTTTGCTGGCCAATGAAAACAATGAGGTCAATTTTAGAGAGATCCCTTCACATAGGCTATCAAAAGTATGCATGTATTTTACCTACAAGGTTCACTACACTAACAGCTCCATGGAAATTCCTAAATTCCCAATTGCACCTGAAATTGCACTGGAACTGCTGATGGCTGCGAAATTCCTAGATTGTTAAATAAATTATAGTAAAGTGTTAACTTTTTTCAGTATTTAATACCCGTAATTCAGTCAATTAGTAATTTTTTCATATATAAAATGTTGCCTGTATGCAACTGAACTATAAACTTCATTGCAAAGCAGATTATCTTCTGTTTTTGGCATAGCAATCAGGGTTGAAATTTGTTTCCTACATCAACAATTTAAGGACATTTTCACAAACAGAAATAAACCAATATGCCAAAAACAAAAACACACGGGAACACTAACAGGCCTGACCTCAGCATTATGCAATTCATCCATGTAACAAAACACTTGTACTCCCTTAATATTTTGAAATAAAAAATTTCCTTGAGTTTTCTTTCTAATATTTAGCTCTTTCCCAAATGCGGTATGCAGAGTGTTACTTAGTTGAGAATTCTCCCTCTAAATCTTCAACAAAGACTTCAAGAACCAGCATTCCCAATATCTTGCCCTTCAGTGTTTAGCACCATTGCACTAAAATTTGCTGACAGTGAGATGCAGCACATGGGGAAACTGGAACTGGGAGTCTAAATGTAGCTAAGCTCTGTGGCCCTCACCATGGGCCAGGGTCCACCTGTCACCCCACCCTCTGTGGTCAAAAAGAACAGTTGGAGAGGACAATTGTTCTGAGACAATGGTGCTAAAATGGCTACAGAGGAGGAGGAAGTTTAGATAGGGATGGGGAAAGTACATAGAATGGATAAAAATGGAGAGGAGGATACTGTGTCTATTCTTGTCTGACCCTTGGTACTGGGTCTGAAATTCTCCAGTTAACATATGAGGGCTGGAAATGGATGGATTTCTTTTCCATGACAGCTTTAGACTAAATCTTGCAAAGGCAATTGCTGACAAAGACAAACTTTTTCTTACAGCCTTAGAGAGACTCTGGACTCCTAAGAAGTCAGCAAAACATAAGGACATAATAGAGATAATTTATCTGACTACATGATATTAAGGGGGTCATGTGAAAATGGTTTTAGCATGGTGTGGAGGGTATAACATATAACAGTAGATATGCATTCTGAGCCCATATCTACTCATATTTTTAACTTGTAATTTGGAAAACTAAAGTTTATGAATGAGAAACCTGTACTTTCCTTTTTGTCACCTTTCTATTTAGCTTTTGTCAGCCCTCAGGGTCCTCTTAAAAGGCTTAACAGCTACAGTGGCTAATCCTAGAAAATATTTTTTTCATAAAAATAAAGGTGTTTAGGGGAAAAATCTATCTATTATGCTATTAAAAACTTTATTATGCTCAGTAACCATATATTTTAAAAGCCCAATAAAGAGTGGGATTTCCCAATTTGAAGTGCTTATATGTTTGGAAGTATGGGTGAAAATATACTGACTAACAGAAGAGAATCTGGGATTACACCCATTTCTTATAGAACTCATACTGACTTCTTGGGTAGAACTTTGCTCCTTGGTTCTTTGCTGCTGGAAAACAGAAAGGCATTTTAAAGAACATTATTATCATAGGGCAAAAGGTTTTTTGTCCTATAACTTAGAAAGGATATTGTAAATTAAAAGAAATTTCTTTTTAGTTAGATTTGCATGCTTTTAAAATGCACTGTAAGATAGACATATCATCCTTTAAAAAAAATCCAGCACCTGAAGACAGATGTTCAAATATAATAAATCAGGAGATTATCATTTTAATAAAAAGTTTCCACCAAGTTATTTATAGTGGATGCTGTAGTGTAGCACCTAGAACCCCCTTGAGGGATCATTTCCCCAGTTGTGGAAAGAGTCGTCAGGGACTGCTCATAATTAATTCCATCTCCAAGGAATGTACTCAGCCAGAGAGATTTGCCTCATCCATGCTTATGCTCCTTCCCTGGGGCAGCTCCTGAACACTGACTGAGTCATGTTGACAATCAAACCCTTGGCTCCCACATGTTGTTTGGGGAAAACTATGAACCACTGCAGTTTCAGAGCTCTCCATGGAATTGGCTGAGTCTTTAGTTACAACAGGATTGCAGTTTTGTTTCTTCCTCTGTCCATTCCTGATTACCTCACTCCTCCACAGGTGTCGATCCCAAGCAAATTGAACTTTTTTCATTCAGATTTCTGTCCTGGCTTCTGCTCACAGGAAATGAAACTTGACCTAAGATAATTGGTATTGATACAAGGAGTTGGGTGGTCCAACGAAAAAGATCCTAAAAGAAATATTGGAGCTTGTTTACCTGCCAGCCACTGGCAATGTGTACCTCATCATGGATGGCGGATGAAGAGCTGACATTTCCTGGAATACTACAGCAGTGCAATTGTCACATGTTTTACCAAAAGTGAACTAGCATAACATACCAATAGAAGGGAATGCTCTGATGGGTGCAATAGCTCAGATGTTTGAGAGGCTCAGAAAAATCAGTAAATATAAGACAATGGAATTGAATGGCTGCTGCTGAATGCTATGAATTTACTAGAGAAAGACAAAGAAAGGCTGAGGTGATAAATCACCAGTTTAAAGCAAAACGTGAAAGCCAGAGCATCTCCTTGGCAGAATATGAAGAGACTCACATTTCTTACAGCCAGATATAAAAGCTGGGGATCAGACCCAGGACTTAATTTAAAAAGTAGAGAAGACTCTAGAGAAGATTGCATTATCAGCCTCAGCAAATGTGCTATGCCAAGGGCAGGTCCTGATTGGAAAGGGGTGGGACCCCCAGTCTTAACATTGAGAAAATTGGGTCAATGCACTTGGAAAACTTTATATGTTCTTCTGTATTGTTTAAGACTTCAGAAGTAGTCCACTCTTTAATATTAGAGTCAGTCTTTCTCTCTTGCTTGAAGACAATGCAGGCTTCTGTCTTTCAAGACAATACACAACCCACCTCCTCAGGAGTCACTCTGCCTCTCATCTTGACTGAAGACTAAAAACTAGGTTATACTGTAAGTAACAGTATAATCTAGCCGCTATGTGCTGGGCCTGCTAAGGAAGAAAAGGGAGAACATACACAGGGAACTGAGGGACTTAGCTAACAGGTACTGGCAGGAACCATGTATGTACGGGACTGGATGCTGAGGGAGCCAGACCATGGCAAACACTCTCCCATGATATAGTTGATACACCTGGCAAGGATGACAGAGGATAATGCTAACACACTGCTAGGTGGGCTCTTGAAAGCCGAGAGTAAGTGATAGCTTTCTGCAAGTGAGATACAAATGCCGAAACTACGATGGCAGATGGTAGAAGAAAGAATCAAAATGCTCAAGCAAAGACTGCATTTAGTCCCACTGGCTGTTAGAATGGAGAATGTCAAAAGTAGAAATCTCTTACACTGTCTCTGAAGCTGGTCAATATAGTAAACCAAGAATGTTCTGCATAAAATTTGCTTAAAGTCATAAAAGATGCAGGAATTATGGTCTCCATCATATCTTCTATTTAATTCACCAGCCTTGCCCCAACAACAAAAAATCAAATAAAATTTGGAAAATTTCAGTGGACTACTACAAACTCAAGAAAGTAGTAACCCCAATTGCAGAAGCTGTGCCAGATGTAACAAAATTTTAAAGAAAAATGGAATCAGAAACAGCACCATGCCAAGCCACAAAGAAGGCTGGGGCAAAAGGAAAAATAAGTAATACCAGTCATGTCTTTACTAACAATTTTGGTATTTTTGCTCATCATGGATTTTTTGCATTAACTTAAAAACATATTGCAGTGAAATATTTATCTTGATTCCTGAGTTTTTGGTGTCCCTTAATTTTTGCATCTGATCCAAGTGTCTTACTCACCTTACCCTAGTCCTGGCTCTGTATAACATGGCTTCAGAAACTTGGTAAATAGCCACTATTCTGATGAATGCACTATTTCCCATCCCTAATGAGAATGAGAACCAGAATAAGTAAACATTCACATGTGATAAACTAAAATGTACATTTACATTCTTATCCCAGGGCTATGTTAATTTTTCTGCCTAGGTCACACATACTGTCTGAAGAGAGCTCAATGATTTGGGCATATAATATAATACCACATTGGTTCACTATTTCAATCACATTAGAAGAAGTGGACTAGATGAAGTAGACGTATGTATGTTGATGACCTTGTTAAGATACATGTAGTCCAGAAGGTGGGAAATAAATTCTGTGAAGATTCAGGGACTTGCTACGTCAGTGAAGTTTATGGTCTGGTATATGTCAGGTCATCTCCACAGCAAAGGACAATTTATTGTATCTTTCATCTCTTGCTGCTAAGAAGGAAACACAATTCCTGACAAATAAGTAACATGGAAAGCCAACGGCTTTGAGCTGAACACAGAATAGTTCAAGACTCTTCAGAAGGTTTTGGTTGCCATACAAGTAGCCTTGCCGCATAGAACCCTTGCTTGAACACAACACAGCAGACTGTATGATATTAGATGTGTCTGTGGTAGGGAAAAATCACTATGGGGTGTTATGGCATGACCCACATGGAGAACTATAATGTGGACTCTTTAGTGTTCTGGAGCAAGGCTATGCCATCTGCAGTAGAAAATTATGTTTTATTATATAAACAGCCATGGCATGCTAGGGGTCTTGATAGAGACAGAACACCTAAATGGACATCAAGTAACCATGCAGAGCTGGGTTCTGCCAAACTAATCTAGTCATAAGTTGATCAGGCCCAGTGGCAATTAATCATGCCAGCATCAGGCATGAACAGGGCCAGAGGGCACAAGTAAGCAACACAAGCAGGTGGCTCAGACTCCATGTCATCTACCACTGTCACATTGGCACACCTCACTTAACACTTAGCATGCACCTGCTGTGTATGGGGAATTCATTATGAATGGCTGATGGAGAAAGGAAAAGGCTGAGCTGAAGTCATAGATGAGCTGACTTGGTATGCCAGCCAAAAATGGATGTACTTTGTTACAGACTAACGCAGAGGTGAGCCTGAAAGACAGAGGTGAGCAGAAATCCTCCCAATGGGTACAATTTTGAGCAGTGCATATGTGGATGGAAAGTGGCCTGAGGTTAGAATATATGTGGACTCATGAGCAGTGATGGATGAATCAGAGGATTGACCAGGAGTTTGGAAAGAGGATGATTTTAGGATTCAGAAAAAATATTCCTGAGGACAAGGTGTATAGACAGACCTATAGGAATGGGCGTGATGTGCAAAAAAAGAAAAACAAACAAACAAATGCGTAATGCACGATAATTCCCAGTTCCTACCATAGATCATCCATCACAGAAGAACTGCTAAGCAATCAAGTAGACAGACCGGTTGGCATCGTTCAGATTCTGTCATCAGTCACCCAGTTTTGGCAAAATGGGAACATGAGTGGAATAGCCATTGGCAGCAGGGATGTTGATCATGAATGTGTTCAATAGCATGGATTCCCATTCAGCAACTGACCTAGGTACTGCTGCTGCCAAATGTACAACATGACAGCAACAGAGCACTATGCAGAGTCCTTAAAGAGGCACCTTCTTGCAAGGAGGCCAACAAGCTATTTGCTGGTAAAGCAATTCCATCAGACCCCCACTACACTAGAAAGGGCAGCAATTTATCTCAACTTTTACTGACACATACTCGAGATAGGTGGGTTTGACTTGTTTACAAGGACTCATCCAGCTCCACTATCCAAAGGTTTACAGATTATTGTTTCACCAACATAGAATTCTCCTTAACATTGTTTTGTATTAAGGGACCCACTCTACAGCACACACAGTGTGACAGTCTGCATATGGCCACTTAGTCATCAGTCTTATCAAAAACTGTGCCACTCAAATTTTTGTAGCCTGGCTAAGCAATGGAACAGTCATTTGAAAGTTTACCTGAGGTATCAGCTTAGTGATTATGTCCTATGACATTGAGACTCCATCCTTCAAAATGCAATATATACTCTAAGTAAACAACCATTATATAGTACTTATCCAATAAAGATTCATGCATCTGAGAATCAAGGAATGGCACCATATAACCTTATGCCCAGTAACCTACTTGGAGAATTTGTGTTTCCCATCCCCACAACTTTTGACTCTGTGGGTCTAGAGGTCCTGATTCCCAATGAAGGGATGCTTCCACTAGGATACCCAGCAAATATCCCTTTAAACTTTAAGCTATGGCTGCTACCTGGTCATTTTTGAGTTCTTTTATCAAGAGAACAGCAAGCATGGAAAGAGTTACTGTTCCGGTAGGAAAGTTGATGTACATCACCAGCTGGAGGTAGAGTTGGTGCTCTACAATGGGTACAGAAGGGAAGGATGTGTTTCATATACAGGTGATACAATAGGTCATCTCTTGGTACTCCCTTTTCCAGTTTTGCAAGTAAATGGACAACTATCCCAGCCATTGTCTGAGCAGACATAGGATAGGGACTCTTTCACATCAGGGATGAGGGTCTAGGTCACCAAGTAAGCCACTCTTAGTAGCAGAAATGAACCTAGAATGGGTAGTCGAGGAGGGGAATATTATCAGCTGTGGCCTCCTGACCAGTTACAGCAGCAGGAGCTGTAGCTTCTTTCACTAACCTTACTATCATAAGTTTTTACAGAAGAAGAAACAAGCTTGAATCCTGGTGTACCTGTTCTCAGGTAAAGTGAGTTTATTATCTGCTGTAGGCAGATCTGAGTGGTACAAGGAGTGGAAAGTAGTGAATACTATGGTGCATTGCTCAGATTCTTCTTTAGGAATGAAATTTTATTATCTCAGCTGCCAGAAAGTTTGGCAGCTGAAGACTCACAGATGAACCCCACCCCAAGAATTGCCATCAGCTTGAGTCCCTTGATTGGTTGTTGTGGGAGTACAAAGCCTAACGTCCTTGCCTTAATTGCTTTAATTTCTGTTTCTGTTTGTTTTCCTTTTGCCAACTTCAGTAAATATCATGGAAAAATAAAGTTTAGGAGGCTTGTTTTTTCCCTTGGCCTGACCACTAACCAATCCTCTGAACTTGGAGGAATTAAGTTTCTCTGGGTAAGAGTTGGTTCATTTGTTAATAGAGCAGATTATACCAGGTGATTAATCTTTAAAGTATCTTGCAACTGTGAAAGTTAAATATTTTCCTTTTCATCAAGCTTTTATACTTTAAATCATATTGCAATTTGAGTTACAGAATTACTGGATGTGAAGGAAAAATACTAAAGAAATATTTGAATCTTACGGCATAGAGTGCTAGTCATTCTAAAAATAGGTACAAGTTGCATGAACACTGTTTGATAATGCTAATGAGACAAAGAGAAACTTCCCAATGGCAGATGACTTGCAACAGACCATGTAACAATGATACAAATAATTCATTATATTCTTCAAGCATCTGCAGTATTTGTGATATGAGAATTTGTAGACATGATTGAATTCATGATTTCTTCATTCAGCAATTACTCACTGAGTGCCTATTTTGTGCCCAGACTATGCTAGGCTCTGGGGATACAGAGATTAATAAGATAAAATCCCAATTCTTGAACAGCTCAGAGTCTAGTGGGAGAGACAGATATATACACAAATATTACAATGCATAAGATCTGCTACAATAGAGTATAAGCAGAATGCTGCTGATGGATTTTGTAATGATCTTATGCGGACAGGATACATTTCTTCTACAAGGATTGACTGTCAATCAGTTTGAGTATGCCTGCATTTTAATAGAGGCGATCTGATCACTCTATCATAAGTCAGCAAGGCACCTCCTTGAAATCAACAATTGTAGATATTTACATCAGCTCTGCAGTTCTACTGGGGCATTATAAGCCCCTTCTTTTTACAGCAGACCTTATCCAGCTTCTATTTTAATTTAAATATCACACAAATAATTGTTACTGAAGAAAAGCAGGGGAAAGACCACTAATTGAAAATAGCATTTCTTAGACTACAATTATGATTCCAGGCTGGGTAGCTTCCAAGCAGCTCAATGTGCAGAGAGGAAAGGTTGCTGAAGTAAAGGGAAAGAGCAAACTATGGGGAAAGAAAGACTACCAAAAAATGAGAAATTATTTTATGGCTAGAGGTAAGTAACATACTATATATGATGTCAGCTTGCACAATGCCCTGCATTTTCTCCTTCCCCTTATAAACCAATGTACAATGTTGTGCTTACTGATAAATAAAAAGCAGAAGCTTCCTGAAGTCAACAATTTTTTCTACCATTTTCTCAATTCTAACCTCACTGGTGAGCTAATGCTAGTGACCTGAAGGGGTGATAGTTGATGGATCTGGATCCTTGAGGAAGGGAGAGAAGATTTTGACAAATTGGGGAGTGCTTTTGAGATTAATGAAGTAGAGAAGGGAGATTATCCTGGACTAGAGAGTAATAGATGTCTGTGTGTCCTGGAATAGCAATAAATCATGATAGATCATCCAAACTGAGACAGTTTTAATAGTGAAAGCTGGTGCAAAAGATTAAAATTTTTCATGTTTTGAAATATTTATTTATAGACTAACTACTGGCTTTATAATATTGCTTGGCCCTTCAAATAGTGTTATTCAAAAAGATTTTTCATATCTTTCTGAAAAATTAAGAATATATTTTTCAAGTCTTTCTGAAATATTAAGAATATATTTTTCAAGTCTTTCTGAAATATTAAGAATAATGTGTACCATGTTTGTTAAAGTCAACTTAAAAATACTTCACATTGATGATCTGAACATTAAAATTAAAATACTCAGAACAGTTATTCTTGTTATATACTCATATACTTTAATCCATTTTTGTCTCTAATTCTGAGTAATTGGAATTTTTCTGAAAATACTTTTTTAAATTGACCTATTGTTATTAATTACTTAATTAAAATCTCCTATGGTCATGCCTTCAAGTGACTTCTCTTCTCTATAAACTATAATATGGTTAATTGAGGAAATACTTCTTCTACAGGTACTGAGGTACATGCAAATTTAGAAAGCATCCTACTAAATAAAGGCTATTCTCCATTCTAATTCTTTCCATATTGAAATTTATAATTATTTTAGAGCAAATATTTTCACAAGCTGTCTTTTTGCCTCCAATCAAAAGCCCTTTCTTCAAAATATATTTTTAAAAATAAGATATGGGAAAAAAGACAAGATGCATCAAATTAAGTTTTCACTATAATTCGTCTAAATGTTTTGTGAAATTCACATCCATAATAACTTAGGCAATCTCCATTTTATTTCATTTTGGATTAGCATATAAATTTTCAAATTAAAAAATATATGTCCTATCAAAAAATCTTTTTCATGAATTGATATACTCCAAATCACAAAACAGAATTTTCAAAATTAAATTGTATACACTATTTGTGTTCTTTTAATGTGTTCATTTCCTTCCTTGCTTTTGTAGGAATAAATTTTAATGTCTTTCTGCTTGCAACCTTTTGTTCATTAATTTTAGCTTGCTAAAAGCTTCAAATTGGAGATTATTGGTGATCTACTTATTGAATAATTAGAGTAAGATTTGCCAATTGACCTTGAAAAAAATACAACTAAAATTTAGAAGTCTCACTTTTTAAACACATTTAATACCCTTGTAGGAAAATTAGAGTGAATTGCAAAGTAGTTATTCAAATGCTCAAACATTCTAAAATCTGACTGATGCTGGGCAGCGGAGAGGAAACACACAAACTTTTCTAAGTTCATTTCTACCCCACAGGTTTCTTTATTTAGTAAGATTTTCTCCCCAATATACAATGCCTACCCAAAATTTAAATTCACATAATAACCACAAACCAATAGCTGAATCTTTAATTTTGAGCTTTTAAAAAAAATTTATAACATTAAAATAATATAGTATCTTAATTTTTAGCTGAAATGAACTTCCAAAAGTTCCCCAACTATCCTTCGCCCAACCAGGATCATGGTAAAATGTACAGGTCATAGGTGCTTCCAAGAGAAAAAGGAAGCACTTCTAATTTCTGGACTATAACAGTCATTGCTGGTATCCTTAGAATCAAGTCACACATGGCTCTGTCTGCATGCCTTGTGTATATAATTCCCAGACTCTGTCTAGAGATAGCTAGTGATGTGCTGGAGTCAGCCCCTACCAGCTTGTTAGCA
This sequence comes from Daubentonia madagascariensis, assembly GCA_023783475.1. Classification (NCBI taxonomy): domain Eukaryota; kingdom Metazoa; phylum Chordata; class Mammalia; order Primates; family Daubentoniidae; genus Daubentonia; species Daubentonia madagascariensis. The sequence continues at coordinate 11,050,262 of JAKFHU010001684.1, read as the reverse complement.
CTGATTTTGTGCATCTCTTCCCGATTCCACATTCAGTGACTTCAGTTTCATAGCTTAAAATTGTTCATGGTGGGACTATTTAAACACAGAAATTGACAAATGCTATAAATCATATTTCCCAACCCCACAACCCTACCCTTAGAACTGGTTGTTAAACATTCACCAGCATACCACTGTAACAAATCATGCAGCCTTCCCTAGGCACGGCATGCAGCTGTTCCTTTCTGAGGATTCTCCACTGGAAAAAGGTTCTGCAATAGAGCGCTTCATGGTCAGCGCAAACCACACATACAGATTTGGCTGGGACAATCCTAGTGATCACCTGCTGTGGCAGAGACCTGTCTTGTTTAACATTTGAACCTAAAATTTACACTTTTGTAGCAATGTATGGAAAACAAATAAATACAATTAGTGGTTGCATTAAAATGAGTCAGGATGGGTTTGGTAGAACTTCCCTGTCCACTTCCAGCTTCTGCCATAATCTTGTCTAGTATTACATAAAACACCTATGCTGTGATCAGGATTCTCTCTTAGCATATGGTTAAATAAAAAAGATGACCTTGCAATACACAGTACTCTTTTCCTGACCCCTTCCACACAAAACATAACTTATGTTTCTCTTTCTAGGACAGTATGCTAAGTGCTTGCTGATAATAAAATGAAATACTCTCACACATGAGCAAGCTTATGTTTAGCCAACTTCATCTGGGTTTGGGTGGTGGGAAAAGTATTCCACACCACTGCCCCTGCTGGACACTAAGTGTAATAACGTCCCATGTTACCAGATAGCAATTCAGGCTAGAAGGCAAGCAGAGTCAGTGCCATTGTATGTTATTTTTTAGAATTATCCGAGTAGAGAAAATATTTTGCAGCTTCACTGAAATGAAGTTTTTCAAAGGGCTGAAACTCAGTTTGTAAGTGATTGAGTTTTTGCAACCATAATTAAATGTCATGTGAATAATTTGTAAGTGTTCTATTTTATGACCAAATGTTTTTATAGCCTACTCAGTTTTGGAGGATGAGTTCACAATAGTATTTTCATGAACTTCCCACTTGTCACTATGACCTTAGCTTCAACAAAATAGATGGTAAATAGTTGAGGTTTACATAGAATATCTAAAGAATAATCAGGTAATTTAAAAATAAAGTATCAACAAGAGTCTACTCATTTTCTATAAATGTTGTAAAAATTACCACAAACTTAGTGGCTTGAAACAATATAAATTGTTCTCTTGCAGTTTTATAAATCACAAAGTCTGACATGGGTCTCAATGAGCTAAAATCAAGTTGTCAGCAGGGCTGTGTTACTTCTCCAGAAACTTTGGGAAAACATCATGTCTGTGCCTTTTCCAGCTTTTACAGGCCACCTGCATTCCTTGGCTCGTGGTCTCCTTCTTCCTGCTTCAAAGCCGGCAAAGTTGCATCTCTCTGGCCATTCTTCTATAGTCATATCTCCCTCTCTCTGACCACACCTTAGCAAGATACTCTGATTTTTAAGGACACATTTTAAGGGACATACTTGAATAATCCAGAATAATCTCCTTACCTCAAGGTCCTTACTAATCACATCTGCAAAGATAATACGTTCACAGATTCCTGTGATTAAGACATGAACATCTCTGAGAGGTGCTATTCTTCTGCCTGCCACACAAGTGATATTTTCTCAGCAAAGAATATACTATGTCCCTGAGAAAGGCTGTAGAGCTCAAACTTCTATAACTGCTCTGATAGGAAAAAAAAAAACCTTAAATTTGGAATAATTTTTAGAACAAAAAGTCACAAAAATAGGTGCCAGAATGTTTTTTTTTCTTGCAGGTATCAGCTACTTCTTTCCATATAACATCAAGTGAGGCTATAGCCAGATACAAGATCCAACACTAGATAATTTCTTTATTACTGTAATTCCTTGAAACTTTTGTTCATGGTGGCCAGATGTCTATTGTTTGGTTAGGAATTAATTCTGTAATTGTTTAAAAAAAAAAGTTTGCTGTCCAAGGCCACACATGTGGCTCAGGTGCATTTCAACAGCTCTGCTGTTAGTTTCTCTAATTAGAGCCAGGATTCTGGATGCACACATATTTTTTTTTCCAAAGGCTCCATGCCCACTCAATTAAATGAAAGGAATAATCACTGAATGGAGCTCCTTTAGATCTTGGCCAAATGTTGTGTACATTTCAATCCAAAGTTTACTTCGAAGATAAATATAACAGGAGATACATGAGGTGCAATTTTGTTTTAATTTTAATGATAGAAATTTGGTCAAATTTACAGTTAAATGGATATGATTGACTATTTACACATAAACATATATTTCTGTTAAATATTTGTGTATAAGTAAATGAAAACCTCCATAAAATAAGGTACATGCAATTTTAGAAACAGGTTTCTCAAGAGTGAAATTTCTTAAAATTGTCTTACATAGTGATTACAAAACAAGTAAAAAAATATTTGGAAATAGAAGTAATGCAACACAACTGAACACAGGGGATAACCCCTGATATGGATGAGAGAAATGTTGAAAATGGATGAATTTATGAAGGGAAAACCATCTATAAAAGCATGAGATAAGTTCAGTTGAACATATTAATCATCTTCACTATCCAAAGATGTAATTCTACTATAACCATTTTGAAATATCTAGAATAAATGGCTTTTGAATTTATAAGCTTCCAATAAAAAAATGAAAGACATATTAAAATAATCATTTAAAATTAAATTTAAAAATATTTGTCACTTATAAATAGCTTATTTTTTATTTTCAAAATTCTTTATCCTCATATTTGTTTCCTAGGGTTGCCATAACAAAGTGCTACAGACTAGATTGCTTAAAACAATAGAAATTTATTCTCACACAATTCGGGGGGCTAATAGTCAGAAATCAAGGTTTTGGCAGGGCCATGCTCCCTTTGGAGCTTCTAGGGGAGGATCCTTCTTTGCCTCTTCTATCTTCTGGTAGCTCCAGGCATTCCTTGGTTTGTGGCAGCATAACTCCAGTCTCTGTCTCTGGGTTATATAACATCCTCTCTCTGTGTGTCTTTATTTCCTCCTTTTATAAGGACATCTGTCATGTTGAGTTAAGGGTTCACCCTAATCCAGTGTGACCTCATCTTAACTAATTACATCTGCAAAGAACCTATTTGATAGCTACTTACTCAGAATTGGGATTTGAGAATAGAAAATAAAGTGTGGAATTTGGCAAATAAGGTCACATTGTAAGGTACCAGAAGTTACCAACATACCTTTTTTAGTGTGACACAATTCAACCCCGTAACTATTTTGTTATATAAAATACTGGCTCTTTCACAAGGCTTAAGGAAATGATCAACCTAAAACTAACTGGTGTGGGCATTTGTATCTAATTTTTTAATAGAGCAAGAATTAGTCTAAATTGCTAAATCTATATTCACACTGGCTCACCAATTCAATTTTTTTATTATTACATTAAATAGTTTGGATATGATTTTAGTGTACTGATAAAACTGAATACATTTTATAGTTTGTGTTATTAGGATATGGTATATGTTCAATAAAGGAATTAAGGTATTGATAATATGGGCCAAATTCTATACTTTATTTTTCATTCTCAAATCCCAATTCTGAATAAGTAACTATTATTTCTCTTACATAAGGAATTAAAGTGATAGGTATGTTTTTAGTGTTGTCCAACCTGCTCCATGAATATGATGATATACTAATTCTGTAAAAATTACATATGTGCATGTAGGTGCCTCAAATACTTTGTGGAACAAGGCAGGATATGAGTGAAAAAATAAACAAAATCCATGTACATGTTGAAAAGTCATCTTTCTTAATTTAAGCAATGCATGAGTCATGATAGATTTCTATTAGGGAAAACTAGACCAAGATGTGACTCTTAAAATTGGCTACAGATTCTACTGTTTTGGAAACTCACAATATAGCAATCCAACTGAATTAAGAACTTGCCTGTGCAGAAATATTCTAGATAGTCACCAACCAAACTTTTTATAGAGAATTTCAGAGAAAGAAAAGCGCATCCATTTTTCTTATCTCATCCAGGGCATTTTGCATTACACTGGAGATATAGAGTCAATATTTAAGTTGTATAATTTTCCACTAAGTTATAAAATACGTTTTTCTTTAACCCGCCACAAATAATTTTTACAGAGTGATAGTCGTTAGAGAAATAAATAAATAAGCTATCTGCCATGCCCAGCATAGTTCCCGGGATTATATGGCAAGATAAGAACCCTAGTACCCAGCCTCCCTAGGCACATTATGCAATTGTTTCTTTCTGAGGTCTTGCCATTTGCCAAGAGTGCTGTCATAGAGTGGTACATGGTCAGGAGGAAACATATGTTCTGGTTTGCCTGATACAATCTAGTGAACACCTGTTGTGTTCATTTGTGTAACATTTGTCCTGAATTATTTATTTTGTAACGAGGTATTGTCAGATGTGGGGACCAGATGTCAGGTCCGTGTTCCCTGGTTCTTGGTTCCCATGCTCAGTACCAATTTGATGAAGAAAACGAGCAGACCAAGAAGATGCAAGCAGGCCAAGTGCCAAAGTTTATTTAAGCAAGCATAGCATGTTCCAGAGAAGGAATGGGTCCATCCAAGCAACTGGAGGGGACACGACCCTGCGTTTAACAAGGTTTCTCCCCTTTATGCCAGTTCTCTATGTTAAGTGGGGGGGTGGAATAGTCATGGTTTTTCTTGGAAAGGGGTAGAGAATTCCTGGAATGGCAAGTCCTCCCTTTTCTATCCTTGTGAGGCAATTTCCAGGGGTTGCCATGGCATTTGTAAACTGTCATAGCCCCGGCTGTGACTTTTACTATGTTAATGAGGGTAGTTCATTTAAGGACACTGTCACCTCAAACTGTGCACATGTTCCAAAGACCACCTTTTGTGGCCTTGATCATATCTCCACTTTGTGGCTTCTCTACCTCTTTCTGGTTGGTCAGTCCTTGGAGACCCCCTATAGTAGACCAAACACCTGTTTAGTCCTTGGAAGCCCTCTTGACATGTCATCAGTTCCTTCTTAGAAGCCCCCTGTGGTCAATTTGTTCCTCCTATTGTAGAGGAAGCATTTCCTAGTGCCAGCTGCTCTTCTTTCCCCCTCCTTATCCCTACCTGACAGTGTGAGTTACAACTGAATGCATGAAAATAAACCAGAATGGGCTTGGTAGATTTTAATTGTATACTTCCAGGTTCTTCCAGAGTCTTGACAACTAGTACGTGATGCTCATATACAGCAATCAAGGTTCTCTTATAACACGTGGCTAAAAAAAAAGATGATTGGCAAAAACTCATTGCTCTTTCCTGATTCCTCCCAGACACAGCACACTGTCTCTTTCAAGGAGAATATGCTAGGACTTTGCTGATGCTGAAACAAAATGCACTTAGACATGGTGGTCTTTGGTCAGTTAACTCCTTTGACTGTGGATGGTGGTAGCAAAAGAATTCCACATCACTGCAGTCTCGGTGAATAGTCTTAGAATGTTTTTTTCCTCATGAAAGTATCAGGATGTCACATAGAAATTCATGCACATACTAAATTAACTTCGTATTTCAGCAAGAATATATTTTGAGAACTGTTTTTTTTCCCCCATTAACAGGAAAGGGATATTTTTTAAGGTAGAAACTCACAACATGACCCTCTTGGTTATGCCTAATTTTGTCAGCGAGTTTCAATCATCTAACAAAAAATTGAGACAGAAACAAAGGAACCATATAAAATGGCAAACAATGACATATCAGCAGAATTTGAAACAATCAGACAAAATGAGGGACCCCCAAGAGAGAAGAAAGCTATTTGGCTGCTTGACTAATTATATACACTAATAGATTTCCATTGGGCCCTCTGGTTTTTAAGGGTTCATTTAATTGCTGGATTAAATTAAATGTATTTCCAGGCTCTTCTCATGGTCAGGGCATATATGCAGAAATGGAGCAAAATCAGGAATAAGAAAACTTGAGTTCAGACTCTTCCACTTTCCTGTTTTCTTTGAATATTCTGAGTCTCAATTTCATTACCCATAAAATGGAAATAACAATAATAATTTAACCCCCAAAACGGTTCTGAGGATAACCATGAGACAGACAATTGTAGAATGTAAGGAATTGTGCAAATACAAATACGATTATTAATCTGAATGGCTTGAGCTATATCTTTACAGTGATATTATGGCTTTTAATTTACTCTTCCAACATGTAAATGAGCTTCTTTCCCTTATAGATCACATAAAAGTATTTCTTTTCCTTTGAAAAATGCAAAGATCTTCTCTTACTGATTTTTTAACCTAATGCATAGAGAAAGTTCTGTTTCATAGATGATGCTTAATAAATACAATTCTATAAAAAATGAATGAAATTCACTGCCTGGGGATTCCAAAGCAATAAACATACTGCGTTTCACTTCTACAACCACACTTTGTCAAGAATCACCACTACATGAAAACTTTCCCACTAACCTCATTTGGGTCCCATTATCTAAATCACCCTAGGAATTTAGCGGGGATGTGACTAAATAGTGTTTTATTGTGATTTATATAAAGATGCTAATATGAATTTATATAAAGATGCTAACACAGATTTATTTCTATTTGTTTGTTTTCTCCGCTAGTAGAGAAATTAATCCAAGGCAAGACATGACTTCTATTGTCATTTTTTTGTGATGTGACTAACTCTTAAATCTCAATATATTTTGAAAGATTGATAATCAGAAGGAATCTGAGACATCTCTTTGCAAATAGCATGCAATGATTGAATAACTTGCCTCATATATTGTATAAGACCACTGGATATCACTGTATAAACTTGAATTGGGGCAGCTAATGAGGTGATAAGTATGACAATATACAAATGAAGAAAGAATTAAATATAGGCTTATGTTTATTAATATATTGAATTCCTGATAATATTCCAGATCTATTTTTATGTACATATTTTCCAGACTGTTGGAAATGCATCATTAAGTGACACAGAACATAAAACTAACTTCTGATAATTTTCTTGAAGTACTGGTATTTACAAAGTTTCACTAGCAAAGTGAAATGGATTTCAGGGACATCGCTCTAAAAAGCAAATAAATGTTGTCTATTTACCTACATAAAAGCTTCATGGCCACTTAATCTTTTCCCCCATTGTACCTATGGCCTCTGTTAAAATGCTATTGTTCCAAATGAAAAAAAATATGAATTATGAATTCCTCATGCAAATTTGTAACCTAGTATGGCTAGTGAACTCATAATGAACTACATTATTGGAAGTAGCATTTTGTTATGGAACATGGTTTTTACTTGCATACTTATTTCTGTTCATTAAAACAATGAGCACATCATAATGAATAAAACATTTGTATGCCATTTGTTACATCCACTACTAAGGTGTCAATACTGACCATAAATGGAATTCATGCTCTCCCATATTATGCCAAAATCCATGGAATAGACATCTAAAATTACTAAGAAAACAAAAGGTTAGGTTTCCCAGAGACTGTCAACATCTGTATATCTTTCAGAAACCTAAACACTATTCATTATATAAGGTACAGAACATGAACAGATGGAATATGACCTTTTGTGGCATATGGATAAAATAAATCTAATTTACTTTGTGCTAAATATCATTCTGTAATTATAAAAATGCACTATTTTAAAGAATGAAAATAACTAGAAAGGATTTATAAAGGTATAGGGAATTCTGTTGCCTTGAAGTCATAGATTTGTATAGAATAATAAGCACAAATACTAATATGTATGGTAATATCTCACTGACCTGGTGCCATCAGGGACTAAGTAATTATACATTAATAATTTTTGAAGTCCTGAATCTTATCACTTTAAACACCAATATTTCAAAATGTTAACTATATTTGGGAATTCCTTCTAACATGTGTTATATGCTATTCAGCCTAGAAAAAAAAGACTTTATTACATTTTACACTACCAAAAATTTAAAAATAAACAACAAAATGAGTAATTTAAAATTTTGGATTAATGGGAATTTTCAATTAATCCAAAAATATATAAAAATATAAATATTACATTAAAAATAAATGACAAATACTATAAAAATTACCATTCTTAACATGGGAACTAAGTGGAATTAAAATGATCAAGATTCATAGAATTCTTCTTACTAGGTTTGGTTAGAAAATATCAGCTAATTACAAAACGAAATTAGCATAGTTGAAAGGAATACCCACCTACTTCTAAATTCATTTTAATGTTAGTTATCTTCACTGGTTTTACTCACTTGCAGTATGTAATGGTAAGATGAAGGTTGAAGGAAAAATTGGGATGAATAGCAATGTTGGAAGAGGAAGAATGGCAAATAGCAATAGCAGATGCTCTCAAGTCTCTCAAATAGATTTGAGAGATTACCCTCATAAGTAATCAGTAATTACTTCACAAAAGTTAATTCATAGTAAGATCATCATCACCATCATCATCATCGTGAACACTTAAGAGAGGAGATAATTCATGTTAAGTGGCAATTAAGAGGACTAGAGGGATTCTAGAAAAGCTTTTTGAATTAGGTAAGATTTAATTTGACCCATAAGAAAAAAAAGTCTTAGAGAAATGGAAAGGGAGGCAGGCAGTGTTCTTTCCTTGAACACTGGTGCAAGCAACAATGCTGAAAGAAAACATGTATTTCTCTATTTGGGGTAATGTATAAAGCTTATATCTCACAAATGGATGAGACTATGCTGACTTAGAACTGAGTTGAGTAAAAACATCATATTTATATAGCTACTAATTCAGTGCCTCACTTTGCATATCATTTGTTCTTAGTGACCATAGGTGTCAATCAGTTCTGGACACCAGCCAGTAAAGTGGCAAAGATTCAGTCTTAAATTACAGGAAGGGAAAAAAAAATGTGGCTTGAAAACATTACTTGTTTTTAGTAGTAGAGTATATAATTTGGTTATAATTATGAATGAATCCTTTTGGGATTTTATGAGCAGCAGAGTTATCAATCATATTATTTAAAATAAAACAACATGACTCAATCTAATTTTAGATTACAATATAATCATATATACTTAAAAGTATGGGTTTTAGTAAGGAAAATTATTCTTGCAGTCTGGGTAAGAAGTATTCATATTTTTTTCTCTTTTTAAGGTATTTTTGTGGAGAGATTTTTAAGCGTGAAGTATCTTAGAGCTAAAATATATAACTACTCTCTTTATGATTAATAGGAAATTATTCACAGCATAATGGTGAAGAATTTAGCTTTGAAGTGAGATATACTTGGATTCAAATCTCAGTTCATCTATTTATTCCTATTTGAACTTGATGAAGTTAGTTTCCTCCTTAATAAAATGAGGGTGATGATCAATGTATGCCCTTTAAGTTTTGGGTTTTTTTTTGTTTTTTGAGTGTGTGTGCATACATGTGTATGTATGTGTATGTATGCGAATTAATATGATAATGCTTTTAATATACTTAGCACTGTGCCTGACTCAGAGTAAGAGCTCAATGAATGTTAGCTACAGATACCATACATTTTTTGCATCTTAATAGCACAAGTTGTCTGTTACATAGGTTTGCTAGCAGTATAGTTGAAAGCCTAGAAAATAGGAAAAATAGGGTACAATCTCAGGTATACTAATTAATTGAGTTAGTCACTACCCTCCCTAGACTGTAAGTTCTAGCTCCCTCAAAAATTCCTTTCCAATACTTCCGAGGTTACTTCTAGCTCCTTTTCAGAATTCTTCTTGCACTGGCACTGTTACAAAATTAGTTATTTCCTTTGAACTCCTTATTTTTCTATAAGATATTTGAAAAGCAGAATAAGATATTAGGTCAGCTCCTTTTCCTTGTCTCTTTCAGCGAGGTTTTATCAAATATTTGCTATACAATTAGGTACACTTGGTCACAGCTCCACCAAATTTTTTAAGATTTTTGAAATATATTCCTAAATGGCTCTCAGGAAATACTGTATATTTCCATCAGTGGAATGTAAAAGTGAACAATATTTTAAGTCTAATGGTTTTAGAAGCTTTTTCTCTTGGGAAAGAGCCCAGTATTGAGTTACAATAGACATTACACAGGTAGTGGCTGTAAGACACTAAGTACATTGCAAAATGCTTTGGGCATCTACTTCCCCATCTTCATTATTAAGCAGCTGAGTTACATTAATGGGCATAGCCGCCAAATACAAATTCAATGATATGTGCAAAGAGCCTATCTATATCTATCTATATCTTTGAATCTCCATGTGTGGGTGTGTATGTACTTGACCAATAATTAGATATTTTAAAAAGTCAAAATATAAGTCTTACATCTGTAAAATAACATATTTGTTTGCAGTCAAGTAAAGAAGGAAGTTATTTATTATGCAGTGATGCAACACTTGATCTATCAGGGTCTGAGCTGTAGGCAGGCCAAAGTCTTTACAGGAATCCTAAAAAAGAAAATTATGAGAGAAAGTACTCACGCTTGCACATGCACAGTATTCCAACACTATCTAGCTCAAGTCCTCAGAAACCAGGAGTAGTTAAACATCTCTGCATTTAGTACAGGGAAGTAGGCTTTACTTTCCTGTAAATATAGCAAAATATCTTGAATGAATGAGAATAACCTGTCTTCAACAGGAAGCAGAGCCATAAAAAATCACTATAGGTTTCCGAGTGGAGAGTTCAGTCATAAAAGTGTGTGACTATGGGGATAAAAAACTTGCTTCCACTTGTCCTGGTATTCTCTTCTAATTTCAGTCTTGTCAGTGTACTTGTTTGTTTGCTTGTTTTCCTCTTGGTTGAGTGTCCAGTCTTTTACCAGTATGACCATACCACTTTCCTGCCCTTGTTACCTGTCTAACATCCAATTGTCCTGTTCTGAGTGACTTAACTGATCATGATTAGCTTGAGTCCCAGCAAACCTGGTTCCATATACCAGGGCCTTGTCTTGGATTCTGGGTATATTTTCTGGTATTTTGGGCATACAGCATGTATTTTGACAGGATAAACATAACCATTTTAAAACTGTGACAGAAGTAGCTATACTTTGGAGAAAACCTAGATGAAACTATTTTCCTTTCATCACAAATAATTCTTGTAAACTGGAAAAATAATTACCAGTTTGGTGAAGAAAATGTAATGTGGTGGTTTGGCTTTCAATCAGGCAGTTAAAATTTTTTCAGTTAATAAATAAAACTGTGAAATTAAAACAAAAAATACCTCAAACTTGAGAAGGATTGGGAAATGTTAATAGTAGCATTCAAATTTGTAATCAGTAGGAGGGTAAAAATCAAAGGGCCATTCAATCATTATTAAGGAAATAGTTTATGAACTCATTATAGACTAATCTCATTTTCATTTCTGATTGGTAGTTTAAGGGAAGTTATACATAATAAATATGAATGTGAGCAATGCATTTAACATAGTAATTCATGAGCATTTGGAAGATTGTCCTCTTCTACTGCGTGCACACACACACACAGCTTTGAAAGGAACACACAGAGCGAAGGGAGGTGACAGGGAATATCTGTGGTGTCTATTAGAGCAATGAACCAATTCTGGCACAGATAGGATGGTTACAGCTCCATAGCCCTCACAGCCTTATCATGATATCTTTGTGGATAAAATGCAGAAACACACTGGATGCTAGTAAAGGACAGCAAATTGTGGGACAGGTGACTGCTGATTAATGAATTATTGTCTGCAATGGTAAGGTCTCAAACAATATGTTTCAGAGATTAATTCCTTTAAAAATGTCCTATTCAACAGTTTTATTCATGGCTGTTCTGAACACAAAGAGGTCATGATCATTTTATTTGTAGGTGACACAAATCTAGATTGGTAGTTAATACATTGGATGCAAGACTTGGAGTCTAAGTATCTTGCCAAGTTTGAAGAATGGCCTGAATCAAAAAAGAAGAAATTTAATGGATAATACAAAGCTTTACCCTTCTCCTAGAAAATCCAAAAGACAAAACAAACAAAACTTCAGATATAATGAAATTAAAATCAATGAATCAATGTCTTTTGATGTAAAAAAATGATTTTGAGGACCTGCATAGCTCTAAGATTGACACAAGGTAATATGATCTGTGATGACCACAAATTTAGTGTGCATTGATGGAGACATAGTGTAGAGAAAAAGGCTAGATTATACTGTCATCACCACTAATGAATTTAGGGTGCATTCCTAGAAATATGGTATATAGAAAAAAATAAATTCAGTTTCTTCTACTTTGAGCTTAGCTGTATGAATCACATTTTAAGGGAATAGCAGACTGTGATGGTTGATTTTGGGTGTCAACTTGACTGAATTAAGGGATACACAGATAGCTGGTAAAGCATTATTTATTCTCAGTGCTTCAGTAGGCACTAAGCCCATCCCTCTTCTGTTGAAAGGAAACCCATGTGGGCTGACATTTGATTAGAATGATTCAGCTGCCCCAGATGTGTCTGTGAGGGTATTTCTATAGGACTGAGGGAGACCTGCCCTTAACATGGGCAAGAACCATCCAATCAGCTGGGGCCCTGGATGGGACAGAAAGGTGGAGGAAGGGTGAATTTGGGCTCTCTCTTTCACAGCCAGAATGCCCACTCTTCTCCTTCCCTTGGTTGCCAGAACTTCGGGTTCTTCAGCCTTTGGACTCCAGGACTTTGAGTCCAGCTGCTCAGGCCTTCAGCCTCAGACTGAGAGTTACACCATCAGCTTCCTTGGGTCTAAGGCTTTCAGACTTAGACTGAGCTAAGTTACTCGCTTCCCTGGTTCTCCAGCTTGCAGATGGCCTGTCATGGAACTTCTCAGCTTCCATAATTGAGTGAGCCAACTCCTCCTACAAATCCTTCTTATGTATCTTGCCTTCTACATATATCCTATCAGTCCTGTCTCTCCAGAGAACCCTGGCTAAAACACTAAAAGTGTTTGCTAAGATGATGACAGAAAGGTGCTGTATGGAACACACCAATGAAATATGTATTAAAGTACATGTTAATGGTTATATATGGGAGAAGACAGCAAATATCAAAGGCAGGGCCTGAGGGATTCATGAGTAGGACACAGCCAATTTCTCACTTGGACCCAAGTTTAAGATGATGCCAGGAGCAAACAATGTATATTTGAAATCCATGCCTATCAAATGACAACTTTGCTCAGGAAATGCCTTTTAGTCACAGATGTTATCAGTTGAGACTAGACTACCCAGAGGGAACAACATAATTAAAGTGATGATAGGTTAGTTGCTGCAAGGAAGCCAGGAATTATCAATAACATATATGTCAGAAATGATTTTTTTTGACAATGTCTAACTGTGGTAGATTACATATTATTGTGAACTATGAGAAAAATCATCTGTGACATTTAAGGTACATCTTTTATAGGAAGGCATTGCAATCACATGGCAATCGACAGAAATATATATATCTTCTTTCAGGGAGAGCCACATGATTTGTAGTACTTTCTTGTGAGAAAAGTGTTCTTTTCTCTAGGCTTGGCCATGTGACTTGCTTCAGCCAATGGAATTTGAGGGGACATGCCATATGAGACGCTGGAAAGAAGTTTAAAGGGCTACTGGGAGTTTCTGTCACTACACCTTTCCTTCTGCCACGAGAACAAGATAGGAACTGCACATCAGCCTGAATTCCTGGTGGCAAGACATATGGAACATAGCTGAAGACTTGCCACAGATGCCCAGCTAGGGTACAAGGTGAGAAGTAAACAAGTCTTTGTTGTTGTAGGCCACTAAAATTTGGGATTTGTCACTGAAACCTTACCTGGATAAATCTGACTGATGAAACAAACATAGAACCCAGGGAAAATAGCTGTGATAAGGCACTGAGGTGAGTCCCTTGAATAGGCTACATCAAGGTTCCATGCTACTATTTCGCAGGTTAAGCTTAAATAAGAGGCTTGCAACACTATAACCTTGTCAAGAGAAGACCTAAAGGAGACAGACTAAATGCTGTTGACAAAGAATCCTGAGTTTCATAAATTTGGAGAGAGAGCTTTATTTCTTATAAAGGTTGCCACCTGTAGGCTGGCTGTCCTGACAGGCTGGGAAGTGCAGCCTCTGGCAGAGACTGAAAGCAGGCACTTTGAAGGAGGAAAGAGTGAGACAGAAATTTATGCTGAGGGTGTTGGCTAGGTATAAATATTCAACAGATTATAGGAGGAGCTATGAATGTTCACTAAGGGGGGACGTGTGTATGCATAGTAAACAAACATGCATGTTACATACATCCCATGTTCACTTTGGGGTGGAGACTTAACATTTAAATGTATTACAAGCAGAGGACACGAAGGCACTCAGTGCATAGCCTCTGTACACTTGCCAAAACCAGTCCACGGCCAGTGGTCTCTTATCAGGAGAAAGTTCCTAAAGTCAGTCTCTCAGTCTCTTGTCCAATAAAAGCTGTAGTTGTGGCTTATGGAAAGGGGTGGGGGGACAGTATCAGTTAGCCTCTGGGGGTTGGTGCCCTGCAATTGTTTCAATATTGCTTATCTTGAGGCCAGTGCTTGTTTAGCCGCTAGAGAAAAAGAAGAAACCTTGTGGCAGTTAGAACATAGCTTATTTTTTAAGTGTAGGGGTACATGACTTAACCCTTGCCTAGCATGACCTTAGGTCTTATTTATAATTTGGTATCTTATTGCCACAAAGACTCTGCTCCATCAAACTGTATAGAGATCAAAGATCTCTGTTTTAACACTACCTATATAAGCTAAAGAGGATTTAAAATTGCTTAGTTGTCTTAAGAATGTGGAGCTAAAAAAGACAACAAAATTGTTTTCAATTTAATAATTGAAATATCTATCTAATAGTTAGAAATATTTAAAAGTAGCATGGGCTTGTTTTGAGGTGTGATACTACCCATTACTAAAGTCTTGTAAAGATAGAGAGATTGGTTATCTGGGATATTGAGGAGAAGAATCACAGTAAAGCATTGGGCTGTATGATTCAGTAAAACTCTACACTATTATACAATGAGTAACATTCCTCCTTATACTTTCGTAAGAGCCCAAAAGACATGCCTAAGCAAAATGGAAAAGATGGTGAAAATCTTTGATTTATCTTCTCTCTACGTGTCTTTTCCCTGTTTTCAGTTACTAGCAAAAGGAAACACCAGCGCTTTCCTACTACTTTCTCTACCTCAAATAAGAGATCTGGGCATACCATAAGGGTAGTGAGGACCTTGTCATAGAACATCAAATAACTGGCCTCAACTTGGTTCTGCTTTAGACGTATATTATTCCTTGGGGCAGATCATTTTGATTTCTCTGAGCTTTGCTTACTTATTAACTAAAGGTTATAACACTTCTGTATACTTCATAGTGACATTGTAATGATGAAATATAATAATGTAGCTAACTGCATTTGTCAATAATTTAGATATACACAACTCTAGATAGTTACTATCATCACTGTCTTCTTTATCATCATCCCACTATAGATAATTATACTCTAAAAAATGATTACATCCCAATAACAATGTTAAATAGAAAGAAATGATTACTCAATGTGAAAATATAAATGAGGATTTTTTCTTTTTTCCCAACACAGAGAAGATCCTGATCAGGATATGTCAAACTTTAGCACCTAGGTAGCATCATTTTCTTCCTATCTGTAAGAATGTCTCTAGGGAAAAGGCAATTATTTAGTCATCGAAACTAAGTCAACTAGGACCTGTTCAAAATATTATCCCTAGTAATTTACTATAGAGTATACTGATGACATAAAAGACAATGCATGTTTGCTACTCACGCATATATACTCAGGGTCATCATTCTCATTAACGATTTGTGGGGGAAAAAAGGACCACAGTAAATTGATCAATAACACAAAATTTGATGACAATATAGAAGGAAGAAAAATGAAAGTGTGAAGAAAACTGTGAAATTGGAATCAGGCTTCATACAAATGCAAGTTGGTACTAATCAAAGATTTCTAAAAGCAATTCAAAGACACACATATAGAGGAAGTTGATGCTGGACATAATGTAGTTATTTGGGACTGTCCACTGCCATTTTTTGATGCTTTTCAACTTTCTAGAATTGTCATCTCATAATATCTTAATCTGTTCAGACCCCTATAACAAAATACCATAAATTGTGTGGCTTATCAACAACCAGAAATTTGTTTCTCATAGTCTGGAGCCTAGGAAGTCCAAGATCAAGCTGCCAGCAGATTTGGTTCCCGGTGAGGGTCTGCTTCTTGGTTCATAGAAGGGCACCTTGTCGCTGTGTCTTCACGTGGTGGAAGGGGTGAACAAGCTCAGTTGGCCCTATTTTATAAAGGTACTAGTCTCATTCATGAGCACTTGCCCTCAAGACCTAATTACCTCCCAAAGGTCCCACCTCCTAATACCATCACCTTGGGGTTTAGATTTCAACATACGTGTTGGGTGGACACAAATGTTCATACCATAGCACATAATCATCGGGTACCATGTACACTCATTCTTCTACGCTGGTGCATGTTTGCATGCCTTGTTCAACCTTCTCCTAGCCTCCGTCCTATTCCCATCTGCATGCATTCCCACACTACTACATTGCCTTGTCCTCCCTCATCAAATTTCTCCCTCTCTCAGTATAATGCATAAACTGATTACCAGGGCTTATGGCATTGTGAAATAGGCTGTTCATGAATGAATTCACATTAAAATTTCAGACAGTATAACAAAGTGAAATGAATTATTAACAATAGTAGAGATATAGTGTCTGAGGCCAGGTAAGTCTTATTTAGAGTATTATCTGAATATTTGACTACAGCAGGGCCAGAAAAAGGTATAAACTATCAGATCAACCCCTAAAAAGGAATAAATTAAGGATTAAGCACTACAATTAGAAAAGGCTCTTTAAATTATTTTCTTCTTTTTCATTTCAGTACTTACAAGATGGGAGATAAATTTTCACTGTTATTGTTATTGCTCTGTAATTTATGCAATTCTTTCTGACGGTTTCTAAGTGCCATCTACTTTCACGTACAAAGTTAGCAGCAGTTGATGCATTGTTGGTATGGAATATATACGTTTCATGGGCAATATACCTTTCGAGGATGAGAGAGTTTTATAAGCACATTTTAGGAAAGATCTTTTAAATGCATGCTGTATTCTCTTTATAATGCGTTTGAGATACTGAAAATTTACTCATGTTGTGATAGAAGGAAATATACATTTTAAAACGTTAATGGTTTTATTTATTTTCTCCTCTCTGTTTACTGTATATTGTCAAAATGGATGTGTGGTAGTGTAATAAATGTAACCAATTTCTTGAAGCTAATAACTAATCCTGAGTGAATCTGAACCAATGCTATAGTCCATTAAGTTTCGAACTATGGTTATAATTTTCTTTAACAGATCCAGATACAGGCTATATTTTATCATTATCATAAACCTGAAGAGGAAACTGAAAGTAGAAAGAGATAGAGGTTTACACAGTTCACACAAAGGCTCGCTCTTGTTATAAAGGCAAGAAGTAGTGGAATAGAAAATCTAAACCTGCTTAATGGTTCTGGTATCCTCCCGGACTATTAAATATGTAGGACTCTCAAGCGTGAGGCACTTACGGAAATAAGTCAGGAAGGAACCAGGACTCAACAACAGTACAAGCAACAGAAAATAAATGGTCTTTAAAGTCTTAGTAAATGCACATGTCGCTGCTACTAACTAGATTATGTGAAACAGAACAGAAGGTGCCCCTACTCAAGCAAAATATTTTGATTTAATACCAAAGCATAAAAAGGCACATCTCTAGTGTTAGCAATACCTTAAGCTTTACTATTTAAAAAGAATTATTTGGATTGTAGCCACATTTAAAAGAGAAAACCAATATAAACCAAATGCCCTTTCTTTTTTGGTGCACAGCTTATAGAAATATGTTTATTTTGCATCCCTGTATTTGCATACATACCACTTTCCTTGTTTCTTTGATAAAAGTTTTATGGGTGATAAATTATAAATCATGCTTATGTATAATTTATCCCTTTAAATACATATTTTATTTTTTGGCTTTTTAAATGAAAACCATCTTTAGCTTTGTATTTTTAAGAGATTCAAATTCAATACTTTAAGAAATTCATGAATAAAGCATGTTTCAACCTTAATTTGCATTTTTATAGTGTCTGCTGTAGAACAGTATAGATTTTGCTTTCTGAGTGTACTCTTTCAAGCAGACACAATTCCCTTAAGAATAAGCCTTGAGAAAATTCACTTGCCCTTCATAAAACATACATTTCATTATCTCCCTATAAATTGGACAATTCCCTAACATGGTTGTGCATTTGTGTCTACTTCCTGAATATTGTAATATCCTCTAGTTCACATACACACACTAATACAAACAGAAAATGACCATTTTATTGCGTTGAATTGAATGGCAAGTCACCTGACATGAATCCAAAATGCATTCTACTTCCAAAAAGATAATCTTGAAATTATACAATCCTTTAGGTAAGAAAACCATGTGGGAGATTAGTTTTCCTTAGCTATAATCACATTTTAGGCTTGGTTTAATATGTTAATATATTGCTTAAAATAGCTATTAGTTTAAAATATATTTAGAATACTGAACCAAAGAACTTTTGTTCATAAACTACAAGGGAACAGAATTCTATTACAGTTAAAAAATAAAGCTAAGGACTGCAGTTCATCTAGATTGGCTCATCTAGACTCAGATACTAGCATGGCACAGACAGCATCCTTTTTTCTCTTTCTTCCTTTCCCATAGGCCTATTTTTTAGCGATCGATGCTATTACAGAGCTTTTGTTTTGTAATTAGGGTTGCGTTTCCCTAGTGGCTAGGGCTTGAATAAGAGGGAAAACAGAGAGAGTACCTGGGAGGCAACATCCTAGTGTACAAGGACTAAGGTTAGTAACTCTAACATCCCCTTTCATGTATTTTTCCTTTCTTTTAGTGTCAGAATGCCCTACTGTCACAATCATCTTTTAATAATTATTTCTCTCATTCTTACTTAAATATCTTTAATTGTTTCTGTTTTGTACTGAATTGTATCCCACCAAAAAGATATGTTGAAGCACTAGGCCTCAGTATCTCACAATGTGACCAGATTTGTAAATAGAGTCTTTACAGAGATAGTCAAGTTAAAATGAGGTCATTAGGTTGGTTCCTGATCCAGCATGACTGGTGTTCTTACAAAACCGAGGAAGATAGACACAGAAACAGACACGAAAATGTGTGCGTGAAAGACAACGTGAAGATACAATGTGGAGACAGAGGATTGGAGTGATACATTACAAGCCAAGGGACACCTCCTTGCAGCTAGCAGAAGCTAGGAAAGATGCATGGAATAGTCCCTTTCCTACCACCTTTAGAAGGAGCTTGGCCACACCTTGATCTCCGAATTCTGGCCTCCAAAACCGTGGCACCATAATTTTTTTTCACGTCACCCAGTTGTTTGTGGTACTTTTTTATGGCAACCCTAAGAGACGAATACCGTTTCCCATTGCTGTGAAGATAAATCTTGTATTCTCTAGGGTGGATGGCAAGGCCTTGCAGGATCCCTGTGTACCTGTCAAGCTTCTGCATTACTAACACCTTCCTTCCCACTCTGTCGTGCAATGGTGGACACCTTTGAGTTCCCCAAAATGTCACATTTTCTCTCACCCATGGCCTTCTCCATTCTCCTCCCTGCAAATTTGGCACTACCCTCTTCCCTGACACACTCCAACCCTGATCTTCACCTCCCTACGTCTAATTTAGGCCTGAATGTCGGTACTAGTCACACTGTTGGAAGCACTTCTTGTTTTTCTAGTCTCCCGTGGTAGCCTACTCTTCTGCCACGACCTCATCTCATTTTACTAGTTTCATGTCTACCTTCCCTGCAAGACTGAGCACTTCTTCAGGGGAAGGGACTATACCTACCTTGTTCATTCTTCGGCTCTAGTACTTATTAGCTGCCTCAAAAATATTTATTTAACAAATGAACAACTGCATGGCGGCATGTCTTCATTTGCTTCCTACCCTGCTCCTTTGTCTAGGAGACGTGTACTCTTTTATAAGGGGTGTTTATTAAATTCTAATGATGGCCTCAGAAAATTACCTCAAACTTGGTGGCTAAAAACAACACAAATTTACCCTGTACGGTTCTGGAAGCCAGAGGGTCTAACACCAGCCCTTGGCAGGGCAACGTTCCTTTTCAAGGCTCTTGGGGAGAATCCTGTCTTGCCTCTTCCAGCTTTCCGGTGGCTCCTGGCACTTCTTAGTTTAAGTCAGCATAACTCCAGTCTTTGCCTTTGTCTTTACATGGGTTTCTTCCTTGTGTCTCTGTGTCTCGAGTCTCCCTCTTCCTTTCTCTTATAAGGTGACCTGTCATTGCATTTAGGACCCACCTTAAATCCAGAATGATCTCATTTTGAGATCCTTAGCTTGATTACATCTGCAAAGACCCTATTTCTAAGTAGGATCACGTTCACAGATGAGAAGTTAGGACTTGAACATATCTTTTTGGGGATTACTATTTAACCCACTATCGAGCGAGGCTGATTAAAGTAATTTTATGACATTTATGGGACTGTGAGCATAAACTAAGCTGCTCTGGAATCTAGATAAAAAGCATTATGTGGAGTGGAGTGAGAATTATTTTTTTCTACTTTTGCATGGAATTTAGAAGTCTCCTGGGGACTGGTGACTAGCAAGGACATATTGCCTTTCATATGGACATTGGTGTTCTTTTAGTGGCAGAAGTGGAAAATTCCTGATACTCCTTCAAGCAGTTTTACAGGCAGAGGACATGGGCAAACAAAAGTTTGAGTAGTGGAAGAAGTTAGATAGCAGACACCTAATGAGACTGCAGCTGAGAGGGGTTCCTGCAGACACCCTGAAATGACAGGGTGACAGCTTGAACTTGGGGGAAATTGGTGAACTCAGATCCACTGGGAATGGGGAATAAATGTCAAGGTGAGCCCATTTTTACCCACAGCTATTAAGGCCAGGTGATAGGTTATAGCTATAATTCACATAAAAATGAGATATTTCATGATTATATGAAATAAAATACAGGGAATTTTCAATTAATCACATTAATGTGAGAAGGATGAGATGAATAGTTGAAGTTCACAGAATCTGTCACTTAATTTTAGACTTAAATTCACCATTTTTTTTCTCATTAACATTACTATAAAACAAAATCAATGAGTGATTTGGGTCTCTCTCTGTGATTGAAATCTCCTCTTAGTGAGGCTAATTAGAAATAGCAATATTAAAAAGCATAATCAGCCTTATATTTAGGTAGAATAACTCCTTTGACTTGACTAACAACCCACTATGGTGTCCTAAATTACCCAAAGTTAAAATAGAAAATATCACTGGAAAGTATCATATTTTATATTATCAGCCATTTCTACCTGCCATAAATGAATTCTTTTTCTGATATGAAAATACCCAGGGACAATGGTCTTGTGTGAAAACAACTTAAATTAGTATGGTAGGCAGGGGGGAGCTCCACAAAGAACAAAGAACATGGAATCAGAATTCCTGGTTTGATTACCAAATCGTCACATAAACTTGAGTAAATCACTTTATCTTTCTGATAAATTCAAAGAGCTCTCCTAGTTCTACTACTCTGTGATTCTAAAGAGGATATATATATATATATATATATATATATATCAAGATCTGTCTGACTTTTTCAGCAGACTCTTTAGAAGGAAGATCTTTATGTAGTGCAGTGGATGAGGTGTTCTATATACCAAAGGATCAGCTGAAAGTTTTAGCAAGGTTCCTGGAATCTACAAGAGATGATTTCACAAGGAGTCCCAAAGTTAAATTAGCCCACTTTGCCTGGGGCAAACCATACTAGGCAGTGAAGCAGAAAGAGAGAATAAAAGAAGTAGAGTTATTAGATCTCAGACACAGAAGGAAATAAATCTATGGGGTAATTTTTTTTAAACTAAAATTTACTAGTTAAATATTGGAAACTAGTATTACACTTATGAAGTCTACCATTTGTCAACCCTTTCATTATCTCTTGAAAGTCAAGTCCAGATTTCGAATGTGTATACTATGCTAAGAATTGGCAATTAGTTCTCCCTCCCTCCCATCTGTCTGTCTCCCTTCCTTCGTTCCCTCCTTCCTTGTTTTCTTTTTCTATCTTAAGGCTATTGCATAAGAAACAAGAACTTTCCTCAATATTGAAGGTGATTTAGTTGGGGTTTCTCACTACATCAGAGGTAAGCATTTCTTATCACTCACTTATAACATGTATTTCAAATTTACATTAATAACTTGGAATCCATCCTAGATGAAAAAGAAATGAAAATAGAAAATATGGGTAGCAACTCCTTTCAGAGAAATATTTAAAAACTGGAAAGATTACTACTCTCTTTTGTGACCAGACTAAGACAGTTAGTAAAATAAGGAAGGTTCTTATTTATATTTAATATCAAAACCAGTTCTCTGATTTAATACCTCATTTTGGACAAGTTACATTCTCTTTTGTTTTTTTTGCTGAACCAGCAAATGATTATCTGGTCCATTTTGATAAGTCATTACACAATTACTATGTTATAAAATGTGAAATCATTTTTAGACTAGCCATTGAAATTTAAAAAAAGAAGTATTGAAGGTAATTAACAGAGAGGAAATCGGAAGACATCTGCGTTACAGATGTATATGGCATGGTAGCAATGGTACTTGTATATTCGAGTCATCAATCAAATATATGTAATTCAGATTTTTGGAGGAAATAAATTTGAAATGAGTAATAACATTTTACCATAATAACTAGACTAAAAGACTATGATGTATACCTAACAATTATACCTCTGGGATTTTATTCTAAGATAATTAGAGATATTCAATATATAGATAATAAATATCAGCAGTTATTTAATAATTTATCACATTTCCTGAGAATGACATTTTGCCAGACATTGGTTACACACTTTTCCTAAATCATTTCCTTCGATCTTTACAATCTTTACAACCCCCATGGTCTCTTCTGATTTCCAGTTTGGCAGTCATGACTCTATCCTCACAAGAAGTAAAAATCTGAAGAAACTGAAAATCAGCAACTCTTTTTAGACCTGTCAGAGAATCAGGATCACAGAGCAAATGGTCGCCCACAAAATTGGAGAGACACACCAGCAGATAGAGAGGATCACAACTTTTCAGAGTAGAAACCCACAAGCAGAAACCCCCATGGGAACCAGTACCAGGGTAGGAAACCTGAACTGTAATTGACCAATTGGTGGCTCTGTGTGTACAAGTAGTCATTTTGAAACACATGCAGAGCATTCTGTTCTTAACAAGGCCTGTCCTCAAGAGAAACTATTTTATTAGTGCCTACCTAACCTGCTGGGGTTTTATCAGAGCCTAACTGACATGAGGGAAGGGAAGTACTCAACTCCATCTCTTTAGAGCCATTCTATCCCACCCGAGGGTGGGGAAAAAAATCTGAGAAGCACTTGTGGAGGTCATTTGTTTAGGTCACAGCCCAGGAACATAGGCTGACAAAAGGACTGAGACCTAATTATAGGATCATAGAAATCTTCCTCTCCCTCCACACCTTACCATGTCACTACAGGCCTATTTAAGAGTACCTTTTACCCAGGACACTATATCTAGCTTTTAACAAAAAATTGCAAGGCATAGTAAAAGGCAAAAAATACAGTTTGAAGAGACAAAGCCAGCATCAGCCAGAACCACACCTAGAAATGACAGGGATATTGGAATTATCAGACTGGGAATTAAAAATAACTATGATTAATATGCTAAGGTCTCTAATGGAAAAAGTAGATGACATGCAAAAGCAGATGGGTAATGTAATCAGAGAGATGGATTTTCTAAAAAAGACTCAAAAAGAAATGCTGGAAATAAAAAACACTGTAACAGAAATGGAGAGTGCCTTTGATGACTTCATTAGTAGATTGGGTACAGCTGAGGAAAGAATCAGTGTGCTCGCCGATAGGTCAACCTGCCTGTTTTGAAGCTGAGACTTAGAGAAGTTAAGACCACACAGCTCTAAAACAGCAGAACCCAGATTCAAATCCAAATTTGTCTGATTCCAAAGTAACTGCTAAGTTACTCTACTGTCTTCATTTTCTTGGTTCTTTATTTTTAACATAACTTAATGGAATTAGCAACTAATAATTAGATTGTAGAGGAATATAATGTTGACAAGGGAAAATACCCACATTTTTTTTTAAAAAAGGAAGCTTTAAAAATATCTTCAGTTTGATCCAAGCTTTGTCACATATGTATTTTCTGTATATGTTAGAAAAAATAAAAGAATAATACCCACAAGCCTAATGATGTATATTTCTGAACAGTGGAATTATAGTTGATTTTTTTTGTTTTGTTAGGGCTTTTCTGCATTTGTGAATATTTCAAAAATGCATATATATGGTTTGTATGCTAACAGTTAAAAACCATGTTAAAAACAGGAATGCTAAAAACAAAATCAAAGGGGAACAGAATCTTAGAAATTAAAATGTAAACTATATGAGGAAGCAAGCCCAGATAAATCTGTATTAAAATTTTATGATCAAAGATAACATATTTCACTATAATATTTACATTTTTTCTACAATTTAATATTTCAATATTTATATTGAATCATAAGAAAACTTGTCCTTATTCTCTACATTTAATCTACTTGTTACCCACCATTATCATATAATTATAGTGATGATTAATAATATTTGAGGGGAGTTCTGTTCATGCAGGAGCAGATAATCTAACATGCTCAGCTTCTACAGTACCTTCTTTTCTTCAGAGTTTCTATGGTTCACATGTTTCAAAAGTATATGTCATCCATGTAGAAAATATAATAGATATGGAGAGATGAAGGTTTTTATTTTTTACAAACTTGTCACCTTGGAAGAGAAAATGACTCTTTATTTTGTAACTCAGACAGGAGGCAAACAGCACATGGCATTGCTGACCAAGCTGCAAAATCAAAATTGACAAATCCTGAAGGAGAAGAAACTTACCGTTGCAAAGTCAGGCATCGCCGTGCATGCTGCCTGGGCTTCCCTGGTGTCCTCTTGCTGCTGCTGGGCAGCCTAAGGTCCAAGTGACTTTAGTCTAGCTTTTCAGACAAGTAAAAAGGGAAAAAATAATTTCATCATAAGGAAATAAAAGGGATTTCACAGAAGACCAGCGCTCTTGCTGCTCTTGTTAGGATGAAGTGTCAGGGAGAAAGGCTGATTTTTCAACTCAGCATGGGGGTGTGGAAAAAGGAAGAAGAATTGGATTTCTTTGTACCACCAGTCTTCTTAAAACTAAACATAATTCAAGAGTTAATAGCAGAGACTCACTGATGACAAGAGTGCTGTTAAAATGTTACACTCATACATCATTGGTGACAGTGACATTCAGCACAACCCTTTTGGAAAGTGTTTTGACAAAAGCTATTACGAACCCTATTTATGCTCATACATTTTGATGTGTGCACAATGTTATTTACGCATATCCAGATACTCACGTTGGTATAATATACTGGGAAAATTGAAGCTAGCTAAACATATATTGATATAGGAGTATTTGTTTAATGGTTAATAAAATGGCATATCAACTTGATGCCACCATCAATAGGGCCAGTTAGGTAGAATATAAAGGAACATTGAAAATGCATAGCAATACTGTTTTGGCAAAAGCAATATGTAGATGTGTATGTATATAGTGGTTGAAATTTTATGAAAAATATGCATATAAAAAACACTAATAGTCAAATAAAACTAATTTTGCTATGAATTGAAGTAATGAAGATTTTACTCCAATTCTTCTATCTTTAAAACTTCTATAATATACTTTTCTTATAAAAATAAAAAAGCATAAAAGTGATTGAATAGTTAATATTTAATTTTTGTATGCCTGAAAGCTAGTATTCATGTTAATCTCCAGAAAGCAATTGATAAATGACTCATTCTAGAATTTATTTTGTAAATTATGTGATGAACAACATTAAGGAAATATGTATATAATTACTTCTGAGTTCTATTAAATTTTGTCCTACTGATGTGACATGTACAAATTTAAGGTAAAAGGAAGAATCAAACACTGAAGCAAATAGGTTTCACAATTAAGCTTATGCTTTCCAATGTTTCTCAAGATTTTTCAAAGTAATATATAACCTAAATGGAAAATGGAAATGTTTGTGCAGTATGCTGTGGTGCATGGAGGAAGATGTACTCATGGGACAGACTGGGTGGACAGGACTGGGGAGAAGTCCTGTTTGCCAGGGAAGCCCCAGCCCCACCCAGGGCCCTAAGTGCTATGGGGACTAATAGTTCAGCACAGTGAAACCTATCGAGCAGCTCTGCTTTGAAACATGAGTCGGGAAATAAGTAACATAAAACCATTACGGTAAATTTGGTGGGAAAATATGTAAGAGTGTGTGTGTGAGTGTGTGTGTGTGTGAGAGAAAGAAGGAGAGAGAGAGAGACAGAGAGAGAGAGAGAGGAAAAGAGAGAGCACACATGCCCTGGAATTGGATAAATTGGGGCTCACAGGAATTCATCTTTCTGCTGTGTCCTCCCATTACTTTCCAAATTTGGTTTCCATGTAGAGTACACGCTCCTCCACCTGCAAATCTCTGCAGGGTGCACTGATTTACCCTATGAAGTTGAAAGTGAAGAAAAAGGCAGCCCCTAGTTACTTACATAACACACTTACAGGCTTATAATCTCTTTTTTCTCTTTTCCATTCATTTCTTAATAAAGTTGTCTGCAGTTAAGAAACAGCTGTTGAGATTCATTTCTTGTGTGGTCACAGATGAATGTATGACCCTTTGCCTATTAGCAAACAGAGTGATTTCTTTGGAGAGAAAGTGCTCTAGGAATCCTCCAAATGTAGAAAGCGATAATTAGAAAAAGAAACTGACCTTACTTGAAACAACATAAAGGGGAAAATCAAACAGTACCACAGTGTCTGTAATCAAAGCTAGACAATTATTCCATTTGCATTTGTAATAAAGAATTATCATGTTCTGAGACAGTATAATTTTTGTTTAAGTGTAAACATAATGTCCTCTCTCTTTCTCTCTTTCTCTATATGACTTTTTAAAATTTGATTGCTAAATTAAAAACAATACTTAAAAAGATCTGGTGCAGCACAACAGAAGCTGGGAAATTTATTGACCACTCGTTTCATAAATTTCCTCCAGCATATAAATTGCTATTCAAGAGTATTCAAGCCTTTTTAGCACTAGTAAGTGAGAAAAGTTATTGCTATAGATCTGCTATTACAGTCCAGGATAGTAATTTTCAAACTATTTTCTCCAGAGCCGTGTGCTTCAGAGACTCTGCATGTTTTTAATCTAGTTTTCATTTGTATATATACTTCATTTATTAAAAATTATAATAAAATCAACATTACTGTCAATAGTGTTTACCAAATATTAACAGTTTAGAAACTACTGATATATTGTTTTATCTGCACCAAAAATTATCTCCTACCATCGTTACCTTATTGAGTAGTGTCCTGTGATTATTAAGCAGTAAAAACAGTTACCTGTTGCTATGAATCATCAGATTTCCTAGTTTCAAATTATGTTGGATGTTGAAGTGGTTCTATGGTTTCAGTGTGTCCCCTTAAAAATTCAGGTGTTGCTAATGTGATGCTATTAAGGGGTGGGGACTTTAAGAGGTGATTAGGCCTGAGGGCTCCTCCCTTGTTAATGGGATTAAGGTCCATAGAAAAGAGGCTTGGCACAGCCTTTTGCTATCCTGCCTTTCTGCCTTTTGCCATGTGAGAATGCAACAAAAAGGCCCCCACCAGATCAAATGCCAATGCTTTAATCTTGGTCTTCCAAGCTTGCAGAACTGTGAGAAATACGTTTCTTTTCTTTATAAATTATTCAGTCTGTGGTATTTTGTTGTAGCAGCAAAAATAGACTAAGACAAGTGGTTATAGCCTTATATAACTGTCATTCATAACCTCCAATTCCAAATGTCCATGTTCACGAAAATAGCCTCATTGTCCCTATTAATAAGATTTATAATAAATATCTACTATAAATTTGAATTTATGGAATAAATTTATACTATATAAATACAATACTGTTCTTAGAATCTTCTTTTTAATAATATGGGAGTTTATTGTAAGATTTCATTTATATAATGATTTCTGTAACTGACATCACTCTACAAGGGATGTAGATGCTTTGGGGAATATATTTGCATTCCAGATCTAATCGTGATGCAAACTTCCTTTCTAAAAGTTTGTACTAGGTAAGTATAATATTATAAAATCTCCTAAATAAACTTTACTAATGCAGATTTTTGAAAAAATTATCTGGTGTAACAAGAAAACACTTGCCTGTCACCTATGAGGGGTATAATTGGCTGACACCTTCCAGCCACAGTATCTTTGTGGTTGCCTGCAGCATTTGTGCCAAGGCCAACCTCTTCTCAGGAGGCTCCAGCCAATGACTGAGCCTGGGGTGGCCCATGGAGGGACTCAGGAGTCCCCATTGGGTTGACTGATATTTTGTCAGATCTGCCCAAACCTGCTCCCTTCCTCTTCATTTTCACAGGCATTAGTCCCTCTTCCCCAACCTCAAAAACACTATCTCTTTCTCTGCATCTGCTTCCTATAGGACCTGAAGTGACCCATTTGCATAAATGTTTATTTTTTTATTATATTAGTAAATAAAAAGTTATTGAACAAATTAACATATAAGCAAGATTTTGGGGATATGAGTTTTTCCTTTAAGTTCCTATTCTTGAAACAGCTATTTTAAGACCTTTCAACACTTTAGTTAGGGCAGTTTAAGTTTTGTCCCCCAGAATAAGAAGAAACCTCCCAAGAATATCAATTTATCTTAGTCAACTCTGTAAGCTAGTTATAGTCTCTGTTCGTGCTTGGAAATATAAACATGTTAAAATGTGACTTTTATTTTTTGTTATATTTTTAATAAACTATATTATGATTCAATAAACATATGCTTTTCTTTACAAAGAAAAATATGTAAAGTTAAGAAGAAATGAACAAAAGTTATTACAACCAATTATTTAATGGAGAATTCAGAAATAGAATAAAATTAATAGCAGGCTTTTAATTTTATTTTTTATTCTTGTTTATTTATTTTACATATTTTGGACTACAAATAGCTTGAACTATCTCATGGACAGTTCCTGTGCTCAAGTGTTCTTCACTCCCAAAGATATATTGCTCAGAAAATACCTTTTCTTGAAAATGTAATCTATTTCTCATGGTTTTAGACTGAACAGCTGAGTATAATTGGTGTGTTAGGGATCTTACCCACGTTATAATCATGCACCTATAGTCACATGGTTTGGAGAGTAAGTTAACAACTTCTTCATGCTGATTGAGTCTGTTTAGGTGGGTAAGGCTTGTCCTCTCCTGTTTTTCAGGCTTAAACATGGACATATTTTGCATGTAGGTTACCTGCTGAGTCTTGCCATTTTGTGGCTCCCACTTTAAAGTAACTGGATGAAGTTAATTAGGACAAGTTCCTTGCCCTTACCCTTTTCTTTACTGTGAGAATATAATCAAAATGTTAACTTACATAGTGATTTACTTACCACAGTACCCAATTTCATAAGTTCAAATCCATCTCAGTGGTTACAAACATAAATATCACTTCCTTACATGGGTTTTATTAATCTTCACCTTTCTATTTGGTGAAACTCAGGTACCAAAAAACCAAAAACAAAACATAATAAAACACTTATTACAGATATACTATGAAGAAAATCCTCAATGAACCAAGTGGATTAAATTTTATGATCTTAAGCCATTTTACCTGTTTTCATGTAGATATGTTCATAAGCATTTTACCACTATCTTCTGCATAATTTGAAAAAAAATGTTTTAAAGGCATAAGAAACATTACTATATCTAAGAAAAATTTATGCCATATAGGCTGTCAATAATCCACTAGTGTGTAATTATTTTGTATTGTTTTGTTTTGTCTAATTCATTATTCTTTATTCACTGAAGAAAAATCCTATGAAGTTTGCAATCTCGTTTTTGCTAAGTGGAGTACTGAAAACTACGCATCCACATTCTTTGTCATGGCATAAAAAGATCTTACTTTTTCCTGTCTGCATGATGTAGTTCTTTAGGTAGCTGGCAAAACACACTGCCCATTCAGCAATTATGCAATTCCCTTCTGGTGTAACAAATGCCTTCTTTGTGTCTTTATTCTTAGGCTTATTATACTGAGTTAAGAGGATTAATCTACTGGTGGAACCCTATTATTCTCTACATTAGGTCAGAAAAAAAGATTAGTTTTGCAGAGAAAAATTACAAGGCTATAGTCACATTTGATACTTTTCCCTGTTGTTTTAATTAAGCTATATTCTGGATTCTAAGGAATAAATATATTAATAATGAAAATATTTTGGAATTTGAAGTAAGCCCTGGTGTCTGGCAACAACTTAGTGTGCAACCTTATTCAATTTAATCTTTATGCGCGTTGGTTTCCTCATTCATATCTCTTGTACTATAAACTCTCCCATGACATTGACTTCTACTAGACATATGTGCAAACTCAAACCTCTCCCATTGGAAAAACTGATACGTTTTTCAGTACAGGATCCTGTTTGTGATTACTTAAAAAAGATGAATAAAGTAAAATTAACAAACACATGCATATTTATGATTTACAAGTTATACTCATTCATTTGATCATTTAATAAATATTGATTACATGTTGGGGGTATTCTTAAAATTTTAATATGAACATGTGACTTAACAGAATCATAAGTTTACTGTTATCATCTCCTTGTCCCAAATACATGACTTCAACCTTGTTTAGAAGCTTTCCTTTGTCAATTTCATTTCCCTTCATGATTTTCACTATCATTGATATGTTGCTAACACTCAAATTTGTATCTATGACTTAGATCCCTCCCACATCTATATAGTCAATTCTCTACGAGAAATTTTATATCTTGCTTTACTACAAGCATTTCACACTCAATACATATATTAGTGAATTAATTCTGTCTACTTTAACCATTGTTCGACCTATATACCTAATTCTGCTAAAGACACTACTACAACCCAAATGTCCACTCTAATTCTGGCAATTACCCTAGACTTTTCTCTCATACCTCCACATCCAAACATTCCCTGATTTATGCCAGCTCAATCATCTGTACACCTTAAATTCTTCCTTTTCTCTCTCTGTCACATGCCATTTTTATAGTCTGCTATGTGGCCTCCCAACTTCTAGGCTTTTTTCCCTCTGGCCTCTTCTTCACACAGGCACCGAGTTGTTCTCTCTAAAATGCATATTCGTCCTCATTTGCCCTATGAATGGAAATGTCAACAGTGCTTCACTGCCACCAGCATCATAGACACCTCTAACCTCTACTTGCTTTTATTATCACTTCCTGCTTCCCTACCAATACTTTATGTTCAACCAGACACAATGAAAGTTGAACCTTTACCAATACAGAAGTTAGGGCTGCTGACCCCCCATGCAGTCAAAAATCTGTGTATAAGTTTTGACTCTCCAAAAAGTTAACTACTAATAGCCTACTGTTAACTGGAAGCCTTACCAACAACATAGTCAATTAACGCATATTTTGTATGTTATATATATTATGTACTTCATTCTTACAATAAAGTTATATGGAGAAAATGTTATTAAGAAAATCATAAGGAAAATAAAATATATTTACTATTCATTACATGGAACTGGATCATCATAAAGGTCTTTATCTTCATCGCCTTGATGTTGCATAGGCTGAGGAGGAGAAGGAAGAGGAGGATGGGTCTTGCTGTTTCAGGGGTAGGTGAAACAGAAGAGGTGAAAGAGTAGAAGGGGAAGCAGGAGAGGAAGGCACACTTGGTATAACATTTATTGGAAAAAATCTGGGTATAAGTGGACTCATGCAGTTCAAACCCATGGTGTTCAAGGGTGACTATACTTGTTTAATGATTCGTGTCATTTCCTGACTCCACAGTATTGCATAGGCTGATCTATATGCCCTAATTAATCTTCTGTCTTGAGTCCTTATAAATTTTTTTTTAATCTGGGAGTCCAGTAGCTCTCAGATTAACAATCCCTTAAGAAGCATTCCCTAAATTACAGAAATTCTTCTTTTCCTCTATTATACCCCTTTAATTTTGCATAAAATCCATGGTCACATCTCTTATGATCCATGTAAACTGTGAGCAATACACATATCTTATTGCAGAGTCTTTGTAACACATGGAAAGAACATCGTCTAGGGAGATAGGAAGGCTTGCATTCCTTAGTGCTGCTTCTTTGATCCTGGGCAAGTTACCTAACCATCTCAAAAATGGGATAATAACTTCTTAGTTGTAAAGAACAAATGTAACAGTTAAAAACATACATGTATGTCATTCTCTAGTTCTTGTACCAGGTTCAGGTAAGAATTTATAGACTTTTTAGTTACAATAGATTTTACATTTATATTATCATTGCCTTGCAGTAGAGTTATAGTGATAGGGACTTTTTTCTTGATATAAACAGGTGCAGCTATTTTTATTAGTTAAGGTCTAATTGTTACTCTAGTTGCCTTTTATGTTCAGAACTATTTCCACTGGACTGGTATTTTCCCCAAAATAAATAATGTCAGAGAAGAAAACTTTAAAATTTACAAAGCCTCCTTCTATCAGCAGTGTTACCCCTTGCCACCCACAGCTCAGATATTTCCATCTCTGGCATTGCGTAAAACTTTTCTTTGGTGTTAAAGAATAAATGTGACTTTCTAAAGTTATGTAACATAACTGTACCAATTTTTGTTTTGTATAATTTCTAGAACCAAATGTAATATATATTTTTAAAAAACCTCTCTACTGGTAGTGCTAATATATAAAATAAACCTTTAAAACATGTATATTTTCCTCAGAATAGTAACTGGCATATATTAGTCACTAAATAAATGTTAGATAAAATGACAGGGATAATGTCAATTGTAATTTCAGTATACCTGATACTTAGCTCAGAGTCTGATGAATTGCAGATGTTCCAATTAACAATCAAGAGATTAAGTGAATGAGAGATTGAATTAAATGAAAAAAATAAATCAAATTACTGGCTATAAAGAGTTGTTGTTCATCAGAGTCACCTATAGAACAATTTTTAAGATGGCAAAAATATGTAAATTATTTCCACATTATCTATAAATTGAGCCTTTTACTAAAAGTAGTTTTAAAATGGTCCAAAACCTTTAATCAGTTTTTATGGAATGCTATTAATATTAATACCACCAATAATACCTGTGATATGCTTTCTATTTTAACAAATGAGTAGCCAACCCACTGTTGCACTACCTTAAGTTACAAAAAAAACCTACCTTAGTTTACCAGTAAAATTATTCCTCTAATCTCTTTCTCCTTTTCCTAACTGCTCTACTTCCCATCAAAAAATTCTTTCCCACACAATTTCCCAAACAGCCAGTTTTCCTGATTTCCTACACCTTTAATCTCTTCATAACTTTCTTCAAGATCCTTTTCATCCTTTCTCTCACTACCACCCCTTTGATTCTCTGCCTATATATTCTTCATCTTGATTCACTTTTTCATAGCTTATCTGCATCTACAATTTCAACTAACATTTCTATACTAATGAATCCCCAAAGAACATGTTTATCTTTAAACTTCAACCAATTTCCGATCATATATTTCCATTTGCCTTCAAAATATGTCTAAGTGAATGACTTGATATCCGATTAGAGCTCAAATTTTTAGTTTCTTTACACACTCCTAATCTCCCTGTACATAAACTCATACTTGGGGATATGTGATTCTCCTACGTAATCCTAACAATCTAAAATTCTCACCATCTTGGCAGCCCTCAGGTTCAGAATGAATTAGGTTACCTGCTTTATTTCACAAC
The DNA here is from genome assembly GCA_023783475.1 of Daubentonia madagascariensis. NCBI lineage: Eukaryota > Metazoa > Chordata > Mammalia > Primates > Daubentoniidae > Daubentonia > Daubentonia madagascariensis. The sequence goes on along the minus strand of JAKFHU010001684.1, from coordinate 11,016,527 downwards.
AGGATGCTAAAATGTTGCTGAAAATGGCCACTAACAATATGACAACCATTCTTAATACAAACTAATGTCTTCATAATATTTTATGAGTAAATACATTAGAAAGTTCACTCTAAAACAAACAGACATAAAAGGTAGATGCCTGGTTCTGAACAATAATACAGTATCAGAAATTCTGTATGTGAGGCCAAGACATCTGTTCTTTTAAAAGTTTATGATGTTGAGTGCAAAAATAAATCCACACATTTATGGTCAGTTGACTTTTGGCAAAGGTGCCAAGAATATACAATGGGGAAAGGACAATCTTTTCAAAATGGTGTTGAGACAACTGGATATCCATATGCAGAAGAATGAAATTAGACCCTTATCTCACACCATATACAAAAATTAACTCAAAATGTATGAAGACTTAAACATAAGACCCCAAACTGTAAAAGTACTAGAAGAAAACACAGGGGAAAAGCTCCATGTTATTGGGCTGGGAAATGATTTTTCTGGATATGAAACCAAAAGCACAAGCAATAAAAGTTAAAATAGACAAATGGGCTTATATCAAACTAAAAAGCTTATGCACTGCCAAACTATAATCAACAGAGTGAAAAGATAACCCACAGGATGGGAGAAAATATTTGTAAACCATACCTTTGATAAGGGGTTAATATCCAAAATATACAAGGAACTCAAACAACTTAATAGTAAGAAAACAAATAACCTGATTAAAAAATGGTCAAGGGATCTGAGTAGACATTTCTCAAAAGATGACATACAAATGGCCAACAGGTATATTAACAAATGCTTAACATCACTAATCATCAGGGAAATGCAATTAAGACCACAAGGAGATATTACCTCATGACTGTTGGACTGGCTGTTCTCAAAAGACAAAAGACAAGTGTTGGGGAGAATGTGGAGAAAAGGGGACCCTTTGCACACTGTTGGGGGGAACTTTAAATTAGTACAGCCATTATAGAAACCAGTATGAAGATTCCTCAAAAAATTAAAATTAGAACTAAAAAATGATCCAGAAATCTCACTACTGGGTATACATCCAAAGGAAATGAGATCAATATCTTGAAGAGATATCTGCATGTCCATGTTAATTGAAGCATTATGCACCATAGCAAACATATGGGAGCAAACTAAGTGTCCATGAATGAATGAATGGATAAAGAAAATGTGGTCTATATGCACAATGGAATACTATTCAGCTTTAAAAAAAGGAAATCCTGTCATTTTTGACAACATGAATGAACCTGGAGGACATTATGTTAAGTGAAATAAGCCAGACACAGAAAGACAAATACCACGTGATCTCACTTATATGTAGGGTTTTAACAAGTTGAAGAACTTGTAGAAGAGGAGAGTAGAATGGCTGTTACCAGGGGTTGGGGGTGTGGGACAGTTGGAGATATTGGTCAAAAGATATAACATTTCAGTTAGATAGGTGGAATAAGTTCCAGAGATCCAAAGTACAACATGGTGACTGTAGTTAGTAATGTATTCCTGAAAATTGCTAAGAGAAATTGCTAAGTGTTCTTGTCCCCTAGAAATGATGTTTATGATGTAATACATATGTTAATTAGCTTGATTCAGCCATTCCACAATGTACACATATTTCAAAACAACATGTTGTACATGATAAATATATATAATTGTTATCCTTCAATTAAAAAATAAATAAATAATGTGGGGGGAAAAGCTTATACAGAATGTCTCTAAGACCTGGAAGCAACAAGCATGCAGTGAATATTTGTGCAATGACTTTTTGAATTAACTCACTTATCAAGAAGGTATATCTTACACTTTTACCCAGTAATTGAGGCACTAATATTTTTAAGCTTTCTGTTATTTGTTAAGTAATGAATTGATTAATTATATCTAAGCAATGACAAGGGCAAAACAGATTCTTGCAGTCAGAAGAGTATGGGCTTTGGAATATGTCAGACTTGGATTCATGTCCTGTCTCTGATTCTAATTTTTATATGACCTTGGGTAAGCTGCTTACTTTCCTAAGCCTCAGTTTCCTTATTTGTAAGTGGGTTTAATTACGCTCATCTTGCCTATCCTGATATTATATCATCGTAGAAAATTTCAGAGGTATGTATGGAAACTGCCACACCAATACAGCCCTCAGCAATGAAGAACATAGATTTCAAAGTAGTAGACACTTTAAAACAGGATGTTTCAAAACCTTCTGTTAGTTCTCACATGCATCAGAATCAGACTCTCTGGCAGTGAGTCAAGCATCTGCATTGTTATCAAGCTCCAGGGTTAATCTGATATACACAAACCAAACATATAAGGACCACTGCCTTAGATGAGGGCAATAGTATATACTTTATAGTCATGATTTAAAGTGTTTTCAAATACTTTCATTTTATTCTGCTACAAGGCAGATAGTCATTGATGCATTCATTTATTATTAAGTCAGCAATAATTGGGCACCAAGCATTGTGTGGGTTACTGAGGGGTAGAATGGGAAACAGGACTAGACATTCTTTAGTCATGGAATACACAATAAAATAGTTAATGTTTTGCACAACAATATGAATATACTTACTGCTGCTAAATTGTACACTTAGAAATGGTTAAAATGGTAAAGTGTATGTTATGTGTATTTTACCACAATAGAAATATAAAGAAAAAAATTTATGATATCTATTCATTATGGCAGTGATCCTTTGTGGTAGAATGTTCTGGAGGAAACATATGAAAATATCAGTTTCAAGGGTTGGGAGATCACATATAGGTTGAAAAAGTCATATAGTCTCCATAAATTCTCATTATGTTTCCAAGTTATATTGTATTCCTTCAGCCATGAGATAATAACATGGAATCACCAGCTCTTTCACTGACTTGATCAACTTCAAATTATTTTCTCTCTGTTGTTTATCCTTCTTTATCTAGATCAAGTTAACACACTCAGCCTCAGGTTAAGGAAAGTCCAAGAGGGCAAGGGACAATCCCAATGTCAAAGGGAGGCATAGTGGAGATAAATGGTGTCCACACAAAACTGATTAATAAGTACTTCTTAAGTACTTCTGGCTCAAATGTTGCTAGTGGTCACTTCAGATATCTTAATTCAGCTACTCTATAAGTAGACAATGCTCTCCAGAGGAATTCATTATCTCTGAAATGTGTTGTCACAGAAAAATAAACATATTTGTAATATACCCTAATTGATTTTAGACATTTTTATATGCATTACTTCACATGCTTAGTTTTCTTTGTGATAAGAACACTTAAAATCTACTTTCAGCAATTTTCGAGTATATTAACTGTAGTCACTGTGATGTTCAATAGATCTCTTTAACTTATTCTTCCTATCTAACTGAAATTTTGTGTCCTTTGACCAACATCTACCCAACTCGCCCCAACCTCCCCCAGCTCCTAGAAATTGCCATTCTATTTTCTACTTCTGAGTTCAACTTGTTTTATATTCCACATATAGGTGAAATCATGTGATATTTATCTTTCTGTGTCTGGCTTATTTCACTTAACATAGTGTCCTCCATGTTCATCCCTGTTGCAAATAACAAGATTTCCTTCTTTTTTCAGGCTGAATGGTATTTCATTGTGTATTTATAGCACATTTTCTTTATCCTTTAATTTGTTGGTAAACACTTAGACATTTTTTAATTGATAGTATTAGTTTGAATAAGATGTGACTTCCAAATAAATCTATTTATTTTTCATTTCTTTCTGCTCTTCCAAAACTTGTACATCAGTGACATACCTAATTGCTTTAGTAGTAGTAGTGTTTCTGAATCTAGTTTATATTTAAATGAAGCTATGCAAAGCTTTCGTTAAAATAGATGGTAACATAGATGACTCATTCTCCAACTTTGGTGTGCATAAGAAACATTTCAGTTGCTTTTTAAAAATGCAAATTTATAAGCCCAACTCCAAAAGATAATTTTGTAATTCTGGTGGAGATAAGGATATCCATTTTTAATAAAGTTGTCAGGTAAGTAGTTCAAACAAACACTAAAACTTAAGGAAATTCCACCCCTACTCCCTTCACCCATTATATTGAATATTAGATGTCAGCAGGTGTATGGAAGAAGAGATGTTATTTATTTGTTTTTGTTCACCTTACCATTACACACTTTTCTTGCTCATATATAAGGAACAGATAAATAGACGATAATTTAAAGAGTATGCATATATATGTATGTAAATACATCTAAATTACTGATTATAATGAAAAAACTTCAGTGTTTTTGAACTTTTCTGATGATGCTAATGATTCATAAAAAAATTTACTTATAGCCTATGATAAAATGTTACTTTTGAAGTGTGGTATTTTTCTGCTTTCATACACTTACAGGAAAACTGTTAAAACCAAACCATGTTAGTTATAAATATTTATAAAGCAAAATCACATCATGATTTTAAAACCATATGTCACTTTTTCACTACTCTGTTACAGTGATTAATATAAACTAAGTGGAAGCTGCCATTTTACTGATTCTTCAATTTAATTATTTATGATTAGAAGTGAACAGAGATCGAGATGTGCTCTTAAAAGTAATTCCTCTCATAGGATACTCATGTCTGTGACTTGGATTATTTTTAATTCTCCTCAACTATGCCTAATCTTCGCTATTTTTCTTCAGATTATGAAATTATTTCTAAAGTAGCTCTTCTTCAAAAGAACTAGGAACAATCAAGAATATTCATTGTTATTTATTCAAAATGTCACAGTCATGCGATAACAAAGGCAAATTTAGGATACCTATTTGTAAATCAACAGGCAAAGTTCCTTACACTTAGAAATCAGTTGGGAATTTAGGGGGAAAGAGGCAGCATCAAATTAGACAGCAAGACTGGCAGCAAGAGACTGGTCTACTTTAGTTGCTCTTTCTTGAATTCTGTCAGAAGTGCCCTTGCCTTTGAAAAGCAGGAAAACTGAATTAAACCCTCAGGCTGTTTCTTAAATTAATGGAGAAATTCCCCCTTCCTATTTCTCCCACCATTTTGAACTTTCCTTAGAGGCCCACTCTGAGGTTTGCCCTGATTCAGTGGAACTAAACTATGAATTAAAAAGGCATAGTCACCTAAGCTCTCCTTCTAGCATGAAAATTAATTAGCAGTGCCCTGGTGTAGCACAAACAGAGATCTTGTTTTAGCAGTGTTTGGGAAAATTACAGTCATTTACCGTGATTGACCTTTGTTCGGTGTTTCAATTAGCAAGTGCCTGCTCTTCCTTATTGATAATTCCTCAATTTTCTTCACTTTGCTCATTGGTTAACAGTGAATTCTCTTTGATGGGATATCCCTTTATTGGGGAGTTTTTTTGTTTTTTTGTTTTTTTTCCCCTAAGTCTTGACTCTGTAACAATACCTCTTAAGGAGCATGGTTTGATTATATACTATTTACATTGAAACTGAAAAAAGAATTGCATTGTCCTTGAGGTGAGGCTGGTTAAACTTTGTGGACTGTGATTGTAGATCTCTTATCAGAGTGCCTCCCAATTCCTACCCGAATGTTTTCGCATTGTTGAAGATCCCAGAATGGTGGAACAATTCTGGGGTAGTTTGTGGGGGGGGGGTGCTGTTAGTCTTATGAATAAGATTAAATTTTTCCATCAGAGACCCAGAATGGATGTACAGAGTCAGAAATTAATTTCCATTACAGAAAAATAAAGAAAACATTATTTCTTAACACCTGATTTTGCAGTCTGAGCTGCATTTCTGCAATAAATGTTACAAGTTAATGTGAACCTTTTATAGTTTAGTGCTTTTCTTCATCTACAATTCAACAATATTAACTACTGAACTAAACCAATGCAACTTCTGAAAAGATCACACAAAATAAAACACTAATCACAAAGAGGCAAAGACTTGCAAGAAAAGGATAGAGATATAAAATAAATATCTCTTTATCATACTGTATTCGAAGAGATTTTGCAATAGAATGACTGGTCATTAGTTTTGTTTCATTTCTAGGTTCTAGAGAATGGGGAATTAATTTAAACAGGGCTTTTCTTTTAACCAAATCAAGTATTACAAATATATTTTGACTTTCCTTTGTGAATATACTAATATTGTAGCATATGAAGGATGGTACTAGGAAAGAAAAGTAAGGTCCCTAAGGTGCAAACTTTAATGGGGTACTTGCTTTCAGGATCATGAATATACTGACTTTGTATCTGTATGACCCTGAGAGTGAGGACCTCCTTAAATTTTGCCTCTTAGCTTTCTTATCCCTTTACCCAGGTCTCAGCCCTTTGACTTTTATTTGAATTGTTGTCAGACTACCAGGTAAAACGGAAGCAGACTTGCTTTTGAAATGAATTAGAACACATTGGTCATATAAACAAATTGCTGTGGCACTGTTCATTCTTTCACTATTTGTATTCCTCATGAGTTGGAGTATTTGGATGCTATGTTGTCTTGACTTACAATGTGATTAGTTCAGTGTAGATTTTTCAGAAAAAAAAGTATTTAGAGATCTGCTTTTCTTTGATTTTTCTTTCTTTTCTTTTCTTTTCTTTTTTTTTTTTTTTTTAGTGAACCCCAAGAGAACACTTGATGATAATAAAATATTTTAAAAAGCAAGCTGAGAATTCACTTACTTGGTGTGTGGCTTATAAGTCATACAGATTCCCCCAAAACCTGAAATATCTTTGGTGTCAAACATCACTGATTTGTGCCATAAAGAAAGAAGAGTTCTGTGACAGCAAATTTGTTTTAGAATGTATATATTTTGAAGGCTTACTTCTACCTTAAAAAAATAAAATATGGTAGCAAGACCACATTATTCTGGGTTGAAGAGTTATTTAAAAAAAAAACAAAAACAAAACTCTAAGGCTAAAAAGCAGGAACTCTGGTAAAGGTCAACACAAGGAAATCAGCCCGAGCACTTCACTTCAGCAAAATGAATGAAATACTACCATCTCCAGACTTCCTAGGCTGAGTTGTCCACTAGGCTTAGGAGACACAGTGCCTAGGGAATACATAACTGTTAGGTGCTAACAAGAAATGTTTTATTTTAAAATCAGAAGAGAAAAATGAATATAATTCACTTGCATATCTGTATAATAACAGAGTTGTAAAATATAATTACTTTTTTTTTAATAAAAGAAGAATATCATAAAAGCAAAAGTTCCTAGAGCCAATGAACATCATAATGTGGCTGTGCTCATTGTCCCTGGAAGAGATTCCTACTCCTGGTAAGATGCACTGATAGCCTAATTTAGTTCACATGCCCATCTGCTTGGCTAAGTGTTGCTGGAGTTTGAATTGAGGCACAATTTAAGAAATAGGGAGGACCGGGCATGGTGGCTCACGCCTGTAATCCTAACACTTTGGGAGGCCAAGGTGGGAGGGTCATTTGGGGCCAGGAGTTCAAGATCAGCCTGAACAACATAATAAGACCTCCTCTGTTTCTACAAAAAATAGAAAAATTAGCCCAACATGGTGGACTATGCCTGTAGTCCCAGCTACCTAGGAGGCTGAGGCAGGAGGATCGCTTGAGCCCAGGAGTATGAGGCTGCAGTGAGCTATGATGACACCATGGCACTCTAGCCTGGGTGACAGAGTGGGACCCTCTCTCAAAAGAAAAAAAAAAAGAAAGTGAATGTCAAATGGCAATAAAACCCCAAAACGACAAATGTCGTTTTTGTATGGGTGGTTAGGTATTATGAATCCTGATAAGGGGTCTGCCTCTACATTGAAGTTTAAGGAATCATTGTATAGAAAATGCCAACTCCTCTCAATATCAGGCTTCTGGTGACATGGTGGTACAAATAGATATGTTGGATATGTATGCTTGAGCTAGATTGTGGAAAATACCGACAAACCGGTTTCCCATCCCCAGATTTGTCCTTCCATATTTAATGCCAAATTTAGTTGTAGTGATTTTCTAATGGTATAATATCCTCAATTCTCCCTAAACATCTTCTCTTCTATGTAAGATCAGGTTTTGTGAGGTGTATTAGTTTGTTAGGTAGGGCTGCTGTGGCAAAATACCACAGAATGGGTGACTTAAATGACAAAAATTTCTTTTCTCAAAGTTTTAGAGTCTGGGAGCCCAAGATCAAGGTAATGGCAGGGTTGCTTTCTTCTAAGTGCTCTTTCCTTGGTTGTAGATGTCCATCTTCTCCCTATGTCTTCTCATGGTCTTCCCTCTATACGTGCTTGTGTCCAAATTTCCTTTTTAAAAGGACACTAGTCACATTGGGTTAGGGCCCACCCTAATGACCTCTCAACTTAATTGCCTCTTTAAAGACCCTATCTCCAAATACAACCAGCACAACCAGGGGTAAGAATTTCAACATATGAACTTTTTTTGAGGGGAATAATTCATCCTACAAGACAGAACAATCAAAATAGATTAAATATACTGCTCTAGATACATATATGTTTATGTTATTATTACTATAGGTTTTACTATTTAATATGAGATATGCCTTAATATGAACTATGTGTCCGAAACAACGGACGGTCTTAAGGACATAATTTTGTGTCATTTAAGGCCAGAGAGTGTTTTGGCCACAATGAAATACATACTTTGAAAAACACAAATTTTTTTTGGTGGTAAAACCAATGAAAGCATTTCCTATAATGCAGTGTTTCTAATATTGTAATCCATGTACCACCTACATCAGAATAATCTGGGGTGTTCTTTGTTGGCTCTAACTCAGTTCCACTGAAGCAGAATCTCTGAAGGTAAGGTAAGGGCCCAATAATCCAAATTTTTATAAGGAATTTCAGGTGATGCTGTACACACTGAAGTTTGAGAACTGCTCTGAAGTTGTTTTTTTTTTTTTACTTTTTAATTTAATTTCTTTCAGATTCACAGAATTAGAATAATGATAATTAGTCACCATATTTTCTTATCATTGCTCCATAGGCTTTATCTATCTATCTATCTAATCTATCCTCTCAAATATACTGAGAGTCCTTGAACCCACCAACCAAACTAAGAACTAACACATTGACTGGAATTTACATCTACTTACATGTTCTCCCCTATCCCATCCCTCTGCTCTCTCTAATGATCATTATCTGAATTTGTATATATCTTTTTCTTGCTTAAAAATACATATATGTATATATAAATATATATGCATGTGTATACATATATATTTATGTATATTCATATATACTAATTGTTTTGCACAGAAATGCATTTAGTGAATAGTCCATTTTTGTTGTTGTCTAAAAGCCAGTTTTACTTTTTCCCTGAAAAACTTACAGATCCAAAATAACTGCAAAAGTCTCCTTTGAATTGGTCAGATTTCTGGACTGAAGCAAATTCTCCTGGGAAAAGAAAAAATAGCTCCAAGATGATTTCTAGAATTGCTTTGCTTGACAATATGACCAGTGTTCCAAATTCTATTGAACATCTAATGATATTATTGATATAGAGATAATTCTAAAGTTTACTAATTTACATATCTATTACGATAGCTGCTAAGACCAAGCATTCATTAAAATATCTAGGAAGTCCAACTTTTGAATGTCATTAATTCTATTCAGTGTACTTGTTCTGTCATTTACACAGTAAACTACAAAGTCTCTGATAATCTTTGATATATTGACAACTATTATGTACTCTGGATATTACTTCTACATGTTCACTTAAAATATCCATTTAGCTGGGAATGTTCTAATACAGACAACACTTAGAACTATGCAAAATGAAAATGAGCTTTTTTTTCACGTTTATAAGAGAGCCATTAATTCCCATTGTGTGTTGGTAGAATCAATTGATTGACAAAATGTGTATTCTTTTTCATACTTCACTGTGAATCTTGAGCTATTATCGTAATTGTCCATTTAAATGGAAGTAACAGTTGGTTTCCCATTTTATTGTGATGCATCTTTTTTTTATTTGCCCCTTTTATCGTTTTGACCTGAGGTTAATAAATACAAGAAATAACCTAAAAGGAAAGATTAATTTAATTTTAATGTCTTCTAGGTATTAGATCTTTCTGCTCTGTCGGGTATTAAGTGTATATACATATATACATACATATAGATACATATGTCTATATCTAATACAGATACGTACGTCTATATATAACTATATCTCTATTATGTATCTACCAATCCATCTATATATGTACCTGTCCATCTATATTTTTAGCTACTTCAACTTTAGAAAGAAAGGCATTAGGCTATTCATAGTCTTCTAAGATTTACTCAGCTTCTCCTCCCCTCTGACAACATCTTACATTAAATTTCATCTATTTTAAATTGTTGCAAGTACCTTTATTATTTGTGCATTTTCCCTGTTATATATGTTCACTGGTATAGAGTTATATTGAATGAATATACCATAGTGGAATCTTTCATCTCCTCTTAAATTGGGTTAATTTCTAGTATTTCCCTCTTATAAATGATCTTCCTAATAATATTCGTGTATGTGCATCCAAGTGCACAAATATGAGGCATATTCTTGTATATATGCCTAGTAGTATAAATGTTGAACAGGACATGAGAATAACTTTAAATGATATTGCCAAATTATTTTCCAGATTCGTTTTAGCTGTTTAAATTCTAATCAATAATGTTGGATTTATCTTCTGTAGCATGTGGTATTGTGAGAACTCTTAATTTTTGTCAGTGGGATGATGTGAAATTTTATCTCATTGTGGTCTTGACTTGCACGTCCTTACCCACAAAGAAGTTGTGCCTCTCTTCATATATTTGCTGGCAATTCCATGTTTTCTCTTCTCTGAAATGCCTATTTCTGTCTTTTGCCCATATTTCTATTAGGTTGCTTTCTTTTTCTTGTTGATTTTTCAGACGGGTTTCTTTGCTTTTAATATATATCCTTGATCCTATTCCCTTGTCAGTTATATTATTGCAAATATCTCCTACCAGGTTCACTTGTTTTCCTTTACCTTAAGTGCCTTTCGAAAAACTGAAATTCTTAATTTAAATAGAGCCAGTTTTATCAATCATGTCATATAGCTAGCACTTTTTCTGTTTTGTTTTAGAAAATGTTCTTTATCCCAAAGTCAGAAAGATATTAACCTACATTTTTGACTAAATGCCTAAAGCTTTGGTTTTGATATATAAGTTCATAATCTATCTGAATTTGCTTGAGTGTAAGGTATTATGTAAGGCTCCAATTTTTTCCAATTTTTTACATATAGATGATTATTTTTCTTCATTAGTTGAATTTTTGTAATTTTGAACTGATCTTGCATTCCATCCTTGCTGTACATCAAGTTTCCTTACATGCACATGTCTGTCTAAACTCCTTGTTCATGAAACTCCAATATGACACTACCCCTATTATATTTATTACAGCTTCATAATATGTCCTCATATCTGGTAGGGCAAGTCTCTGCTCTTTATTCTTTTTATATAAAAATATCTTGACTATTCTTCACCCTTTAATCTCTCATATAAAATTTAAAATCAGCCTGTCAAGTTTTATAAGAAGGATTGTTGTTATCTTGTGACTTTAAAAAAAGAAAATCCATTCATCCTGTGGGCTCACCAGAGTCACAGAAAAAGGAAACAAAAATAGTACTCTGGCATCTCAAGCTGTTTTGTCGGAATCACTTAATATTTACAAATATTTAATTTAAAAATATATTTTTAAATATAGTATCTACTTTGGGAATTAAAAATTTATGTTTGCTTAGAGCATTAAAGGGAAGGATTATAATTTAAAGTTTGTAGTTTTTCCCTATCATCATGGTCTGCATATTATGAGGATTTAGAGTGATGTTATTTCAGCTTCACCTTCACAGCTGTAATGCACTATTTTGTTGAATGTTTCTTCATGCCTTTCTGTTTTATAGATATTCAAGTGGCAATGACTGCTTTTTGTTATAAGGTGGTTTATTTATTATTAATTAAAAGTAAATAAGTCCTCTTCCATGAATTTAAACATTTTTTTACTGGGATAAATAGAAATAGATTTAACATTCTTCTACATAATAACAGAATGGTACCCATTACCCGACCCCTATTCCTGTGAGAGAAATAGTTTCAAACTTAATGCATAACTTGGGTGGGCAAATATAATATGGCAATCACAATATGACTCCATTTACTCTTTACTCACATATTCACTGGTTGTAAATTAGGTAGCATGTAAATCTGCAGCAGCAATTTACAGAATAGAAATCTAGTGATCAAAGGAGGTTTGTGTAGTTTCTTAAAGTATGCTATTTATTCATGACACGTGGCTTAGATAGTGATAAAATTTAGCATAGTGCATATGTCTGTTACTTCATTTTATTTGTGTTGGTAAAGAGTTTTTTTGTTTTTTTCCCCCCAGTTCGTGTTTGCTCAAGGACATAGCGTGTGAGGACATTTAGTATTCAGGTACAGTGCACTCTGTTCTGCTAATTCTTTTTATGCCGAGAAGCTGGAATGCGAAAAGGTTGTAAGACAAGGAAACAAACTCAAATGGTTATTTCTTGTTTTAGTTTAAGCCCATTATAATACAGCACCAATAAACATGGTAGCTAAGATAGTAAGAGTGTGAAACACTCTGTTTGTATCTGAAATTCACTGTCATCAATTCTAATTTACATTAAGTGAACATGTATTTACAAAGCACAAAACAAAAGATAGAATAAAAAAATGTGCAACGTCCATTCTTCTGTGCTGACCGCATTCTTTGCAGTGAGATTTGCTTGGGTTTAAGTTGTTACCTTGAACTGAAATCAGTTATAAGAAATTGGATTCTAGGACTTGAGATGTCCTCATTGAAAAATCAGTAAACTGAGGGGAGGGAGAAAGGCAAACTTCATGATTGTGAAAAATTAAAATCTTCTCTGTAAATGATTTTATGTACAAGACCAGACCACAAACAAACAAAAACTGAAATGAAAGCATGAGTCAACAGCACACAAGACATACTGCAGGACAAATTACGTCTCCAATATAGATGAAATCAATTTCATGCACAATTTATTAGTGCTGTCACGGATGGTCTGTCGTAAGACAGAATCTAGGTGAATTGTGTTATTTACCTACAGCAGTACCAAGTGGTCTTTTAGAGCAATGTTTCTTAAACTTTCTTGCTCCCTAGAGCGCTTGTTAAAAAATACAGATTACTTTGCCCTACCTGAGATCTACTGATTCAAAATTTACCATGCAGGAACTTTGGAAATCTGTATTCATTATTAGTTGAGTTTGAAAAATACCACTTAGAGGAAGGTAATACATGAACCAGGAGAGTACTAGTCAAGTGTGTTTGTGTGTGTGTGTGTGTGTGTGTATGTTTGTGTGTGGTACTACTCTATAGAAAGTAATGTTATAATTTTTAAAATTGTAGCTCCCTAAAAGCGCACAAATATGGATAGAATGATCTAGTTAACATTTAATTGATTTCCATTCTTTTCCTGATAAGTGTAATGATTATTCTGGCTTTTATTTTATTTTTTAGTCAGGAAAACATCCATGTTGGAGTGAAACCAGGGCCTTCTCATGAGCTATACAGAGTGTATTAGAGCCTCTAAACTAAGAGAGCTCTAAGTTTTATTTTTCAATGGTAAGTTGAGGAGGATAATTTAAAATATGCTTTTCCTTTTCTCCATTAAGCCAACATGAAGGGAATTTTACATCTGATTTTTTTTGTTAGTAAGTATAGTAGAAAATTGCTTAAAGCAACAATAAAAAACAACCCGAGAAGTTTCATTCAATAATTTCAGAATGTGTTCTTACAGGTAAAACTTTATAAAGAGAATTTCAATTTAATTCGACATTTAGTAACAACACATTTTCCTTTGAAATTAGAGCATTTTGCATATGTAGCTTGTTGGTTTTGGGACTTTTGCTGTCTGGAAGGAGGTATATGTTTTACAGCAAGATATCCATTTTTCCAGTAGGAAGATAGGTTCAACAAGATTTAGCAGCTTGCTTAGAGGCACACATCAGTCAATGAAAAAGTCAGAAGTAAGTGAAAAATTCCTCCCCGACCACCTCACCTCTTGTGGAAATGTGTTTGTTGCCATTGCTCTTTCTGAGACAACTTAGCCCTAGAGAAATCCACATTTCTTGCTTTGTCGTCCAGAGTAGCCCTTTCCTTTCAAGTGTCAAGATTGCTTTTGAGGATGATTAGTCAAAGTAACTGCTTTTTCCTTGACATTTTAATCTTTGTGGAGCCTTTCCACAGCACTCAACAAGAGGGGCAGATGCTCCACAGCACAAGCCTCATCGTTTCCTCCTTTTGTGACCACCTGCTTCCTGCCTCAGCACTTAGATCCCCTCACAGTCCAGCTGCTTCTTCTGTCCCAGGCCCTGTGGCTTTCTCAGTCATGGCACAAGTGCTGTGTGAGCAGTGATCCCGGTGGCTCCCCTGTCACCGTCCATCTGCCTTCAGCCTGAACACTGACTTGAACAGCTTCTCCTCACGTTTCTACTGTCAGCCGGATGCCAGACTTCACAACTTTCCTGGTCCATTTCATGAGCCTCCTGCCTCTGTGAGGAGCTCTGGAGAATCTCTAACCTGCCTCGTCTGCCTGTTGATGCCTCGCAGTTGAACTGCATCAAGAGGTAGCACTGTCCACCTCCTTGGACTCTGCCCACTCCCACCTCTGGGGAGAAATAACAGTTCTCCTCCCTAGACGAGGAAATGAGTTCTGGAGGACTTCTCGGAGATACAGTTAAACAGCGTCTTTCAACTAAGCTTCAAATTAACTTGAATTTTGTGAAAATAAGTATTAAAAAATATGCTTACATCATACTTAAGTCAGATGCAAAGGTTATCACTCAGCAGGCTTAAAAGACAAGCATAGTAAGAGATAGGTAGCATAATTGCAGTAGAAAAAACACTATAATAACAACCAAAATATGTCAGGGTATTGGATCTCTAATTTTTCCCTAACATTACCAACATTTCTGGCCTTAGGAAGTCTCTTTGCTCATCTAGGTCTTAAATGTCTTATTAAAAAAATATAAATTGTAAAGTTTCGTCTGTCTAAGAACTATGGCCTTGGCCAAATAAAGGTTTAAATTAAATTCATTTCATCATAAAAGCAAGATAAAAATATAACATTTAAAAAAATTTGAGAACATATAATTCTGTTAAAAAGATAACATTTTATGTTTGGTAGTAATATGAGATTAACAATATTTTCAAAATATATAAAATGAGAAGCAAATCTCTTTTAATAAGATTGTTGGTATTTTTAAGTATTTCTTTTTGTGGATACACATAGAATTATTTCTTTGTTCTCACTCTGTCTCTTTCCCTCTCACTCTTTCTCCCATACACAAAATTGTTACGTTAATCTTAATTTCTCCCTGCTTTTTCACTTAAATTATATAACTTAAATAATTCAAATTTTGTCATAAGTATAGTTTTATTTTATTTCAGTCTTTATCTTAGTTTTAAACGGTTATATTGTATTAACAATTCTCTTATCTTTTGATTCAATGTTTTGGGTTTTAGTAAATAAAATTACAATCATAGACACTTTTTAAGTATTTGTTATGTTTTAAATACTGTCAAAATTATTTTCCACGTAAGATGCTCCTCTACTTATGATGGGGATATGTCCCGATAAACCCATCGTAAAGTCAAAAAATCTAAGTTGAATCATCATAAGACAAAGGCTTGTAAGTCCTAAGTCAGAGACTTGTTGTATCTCATTTAATGAACATCTAATTTATTTATATCTTATTTTATTCCCAAAAGTTTCTAAATGAAATAGCTTTCAAACAATATAAAATAACAACATGAAAATAGCACCAGAGAAAATATGAGTAATGGAAAAATAAGCATTAAAAAAATAAACTAAAGCCAGAGATATGAAATGCATGCTGTAAAGTTTTATACATTCACTAGAGAAGCATATCAAATTACATTTTGGATTTTTAGCAGCCAAATTCAGGAAAAGGGTGTTGGCTAGCATGAAGGTATAATTATTTACTCATACCAGTGTTATGAAATAAAATCAAACCAATTTCATGAAAATTCAGAGTTTTTCTTGGTATAGAAATCTCAGGCAATGAAGGTGTTTGGTCATATGTTTTTAGTATAATTTCTGAACTTAAAGAATATGCACACATTTTTAACTCTTGATACATATTACCAAATTTCTTTCCCATATCTGGCATTGGACATTGTGCACATAAATTTTTCAGTGCACTAGGTGGAAACAGTTTTATTAATTTCTTTCACTAATTCCTATTTCTTTGATTATAGAAAAATTAAATATTTTTCTCATTGTATTTGCCTCTAGTTGCATTTGCTAGTTTATGAATTACCTAATCCCTTCTGTCTATAAGATTTTTATTTTAATGTGCAGATTTTTTATTGATACATAATAATTGTACATTTTTATGGGGTACCTGTGATATTTTGATACATATGTACAATGTATAACAATCTAATCAGGGTAATTAGGACATCCATCACCTCAAACATTTACCATTTTTTTGTGTTGGAAACATTCCAAAACTTCTCTTCTACCTATTTTGAAATATACAATAAATTATTCTTTAATATAGACACCTTACTGTGCTATCAAGCTCTAGAACTTATTCCTTCTATCTAACTGTATTTTTGTACCCACTAATGAACCTCTCTTCATACTCTTTCCCCACCCCTCCCCCACATTTCCCAGTCCGTGGTAACCACTGTTCTACTCCAAGGGATCAACTATTTTAGTTACCACATATGAATGATAACATGTAATATTTTTGTTTCTTTCCCTGGCTTATTTAACTTAACATACTGTCCTCCAGTTTCATCCATGTTGCTGAAAATAACAGGATTTCATTGTTCTTTATAATATTCCATTGTGCATATAGGCCACATTTTCCTTAAAATTTTTTATGAAGGTAAAATATATATATTTAACTTACCATCTTTACTATTTTTAAGTGTACAGTTCAGTGGTAATAAATACATTCATATTCTTTGTTTTTCCTTCATTACCTCCTCCCCTTCCTGGCCTCTGCTAACCACCAATCTAATTTCTATCTTCATGAGATCCACTTTTTAGCTCCTGCATGTAAGTGAGAATATGTGATTATTTATCTTTTTGTGCTTGGCTTATTTCACTTAACATACTGGCCTCCAGTTTCATCAGTGTTGCTGCAAATGACAGTATTTCATTTTTTTTAATGGCTGAATAATATTTCATTGTGTATACATACCACATTTTTTAATCCATTCATCCATTGATGGGCACTTAGGTTGATGCCATGTTTTGCCATTGTAAATAGTGCTGCAATACACATGAGAGTGCAAATATCTACTTGATATATTGATTTCCTTTCTTTTGAATATATGCGCAGTAGTGGAATTACTGAATCATATGAAAGTTCTTTTTTTAGTTTTTTGAGGACCTTTCCTAGTGTTCTCCACAGTGGCTGTGCTAATTTACATTCCCACCAACAGCGTATAAAGGATCCTCTTTTTCCACATCCTTGACAGCATCTGTTATTGTCTGTTTTTTTTAAACTGGGATTTAACTGGGATGAGATGATATTGCATTGTGGTTTTGATTTGTATTTCTCTGATGATTAGTGATGTTGAACATTTTTTCATATACCTGCTGACCATTTGCATGTCTTCTTTTGAGAAATGTCTATTCAGATCTTCTGCCCATTTTAGAATCAGATTATTTATTTTTCTGCTATTGAGTTGTTTGATCTCCTTATATATTCTTATATATTAAAAATTCCTTGTCAGATAGATAGTTTACACACATTTTCTCCCATTCTGTGGGTTGTCTCTCTAGCTTCATTCTTCTGCATATAGCTATCCAGTTTTCCCAGCACCATTTATTGAAATGATTGTCCTTTGTAAGTTCTTGGCACTCTTGTCAATGACAAGTTGGTTGTAAATGTGTGGATTTACATCTGGGTTCTCTATTCTGTTTCATTGGTCTGTGTTGGTTTCTGTGCCAGTACCATGCTGCATTGGTTGCTACAGCTTTGTAATAAATTTTGAAGTCAGGTAGTGTGATGCCTCCAGCTTTGTTCCTTTTGGTCAGGATTGTTTTGGCTATTTGGGGTCTTCTGTGGCTTTAGGTTTGTTTTTTGTTTTTGTTTTTTTTTTTTCTGTGAAGAATTTCATTGGTATTTTGATAGGGATTGCATAGAATCTGAAAATTGCTTTGGAAAGTATTGTTATTTTAACAATATTAATTCTTCCAATCCAGGACCATCGAATATCTTTCCCTTTTTTGTGTTCTCTTCTATTTCTTTCATCAGAGTTTTATTGCTTTCCTTGTATAGATTTTTTACTTCTTTGGTTAGATAAATTCCTAGGTATTTTATCTTTATATTTTTTAGCTATTGTAAATCGGATTGCTGCCTTGATTTCTTTTTCAGATTGCTCACTGTTGGCATACATAAATGCTGCTTATTTTTGTATGTTGATTTTGTATCCTGAAACTGTACTGAATTGATTTATCAGTTCTAAGTGTTTTTTGGTGGCATCTTTAGGTTTTCCTAGATGTAATATTATGTCATTTGTGAACAAGGCTAATTTGAGTTCTTCCTTGTCAATTTGGATGCCCTTTATTTCTTTCTCTTGCCTAATTGCTCTGGCCAGGATTTCCAGTATTATCTTGAAAAATAGCAGTGAAAGTGGACATCCTTGTCTTAATCTAGTTGTTAGAGGAAAGGCATTCAATTTAACTGAACTTCTTGAGCATTTCTTATACGACAGGTATAGGGGTGACAAATTCCCTTAGCATTTGCTCGTCTAGGAAGACTTCATTTATCTTTCATTCATGAAACTTAGTTTTACAGGATAGAAAATTCTTGGCTAACAGTTCTTCTGTTTAAGAAGACTAAAAAAGATTCCAATTTCTTCTGGCTTGTAAGGTTTCCTCTGAGAAGTCTGCTGTTATTTTGATGGGTCTTCCATTGTAGGTTACTTGATGCTTTCATCTTACAGCTTGTAAGATTTTCTCCTTCACTTTGACTTTGGTTAGACTGATGGCTATGTGTCTTGGTGATGTCCTATTTCCAATAAGTCTTCCAGAAGTTTGTTGACCTTCTTGTATGTGGATGTTTAAATCTTTAGCAACACCAGGGAAGTTTTCCTCAATTATTCTCTCAAATAGGTTTTCCAAACTTCTTGCTTTTTCTTCTTTTCCCTCAGGAATACCTATGATTCTTAGGTTTATGCATTTTACATAATCCCATATTTCACAGAGATTTTGTTCTTTTTAAAAAATTATTATTTTTGTCTGAGTGGGTTAGTTCAAAAGCCTTGTCTTCAAGCTCTGAAATTCTATATTCTGCTTGGTCTAGTCTATTGTTAAAACTTTTCACAGTATTTTGTAATTCCCTAAGTGAGTCTTTTTTCTTTTCCTTTTATTTCAGAATATTATGGGTGTACAACACTTTGGTTATATATATTGCCTATGCACTGCCCATGTCACAGCTACAATCGTGGACATCCCCCAAACTGTGTGCCCTGCCCCATTAGGTGAGAGTTTTCCCATCCCCTCCACCCCCCTCCCACCTGCCCACCCCCTGATGAATATTATTGCCATGTGTGAGATAAGTATTGATCAGTTAGTACCTATTTGATGGTAAGTACCAGTGGTGCTTGTTTTTCCATTCTTGTGATACTTCGCTTCGAAGTATGGGCTCTAGCTCCATCCAGGATAATACCAGATGTGTTAATTCTCCATTGTTTTTTATTGCTGAGTAATACCCCATGGTATACATATACCACATTTTATTAATCCACTTGTGTATTGATGGGCACCTGGGTTGTTTCCACATCTTCGCAATTGTGAACGGGGAAAGTTTGTCTCCTGGAGCTCTGGCATAGCCTGTATAGTAAACAGACTAAGTGTTTTGTTAAGGTCCAGTTTACTAGATTGGGTTTTCCACAACTGAGGCATTTATATCTAATTTCAATATTCTTGATTATGGCATGATCTAGTCCCCCTTTGTATGTATAATTTTTACCAGAAATATCACTCTGAATTCTCTTGCTGTTGGTTTTAATATATTGTTTAAAGCTGAAAAGAAAGAGAGCAGATAACAGGGTGGCAATATATTTTGTCATTTTGTTGATATAGGCCATACAGGCCTACTATCAGCTTGGAATCTGGAACTACTTTGCCCTTAAGACTAGATTTAAAAATTGTATTAATTATATTTTCAATCAAAGAGATATACGTTTTCATTCATCCTATGACAATCAATCTTTGCTGTAGCCTACTAGTGAAAAAGCTATTATCTAATTCTCTTGATACTTTTTCCTCTTGCCAAACCTTTCAGGAACATTATTAGATCTGTGATTTAAGGACTCATTATGTTAACACACTATTCTTATCACCTGCTTTTCTGTGTTGTGCTGATTCCAAAAGAGTTTAAATCATCTGCAAAAAAGGGTTTTTTTTTTAATTTAAGTTTTTATGTTGCGTGAGTTATGCTAACATTTATTTTAAAAACAAAACAGCGTGTTTTCTAGCACTGCTTTTAACTAGATAGCTCTCTCAGCATGTGGTCTATCTAACCTACAGCCTGCTCTTAGGTTGCATTTTTGAATGTTTTAAAGACATGTTGGGCACAGTTCTCTCAGAAAGGCAACCTGCTCATATTCCATCATGTGGAGTGCATGTGCTTCAGCCACATGCTATGTGAACTTTGGATTGCTGGAGTCAGGGGAAAATTGCCACTGCCACGTGTTATGATGCTTTCCCCGTGTTTAAAACACGTTTGTAAGAATTTTTCAAGAGCCAAACACAGGGTGGTTGTCGTGTAGAAAAACAAGCACATGAGCCTAAAATCAGTCTAGGCATTTAGAGGGCTGGTGCCTGATTTTTTGCTATAGAATTTGATGGATATGAAGAATGTCGACAGCCTGAGGGATGGAACAAAACAACAAAGAAAAGAATTTGAATTCTTCAGTCTGAAGAGAAGGTTGGGAGGTTAAAGACTGTCTTATTAATGGAATTCAAGTTATACAGAAGCTTTGTAATTGAGTCAAAATGAATTAACCTTTTTCAAAGGGAATTTTGATTTCTGTTCCAGTGTCTTTAAATAAGAGTAAATGGGGGAGTAGTGGGTGGGAGGGAATGATAGAATGTCTGTGAGCAAGGGCAACTTTTCCTGGGATTTCCTTTATATCACCTCATGAGAGTGCACTCAGGACTTCTCAATCTCAGTTTAGTTTCCCTGTTCTTTCCTTTCTATCTGTCTTTTCACCATTTCTTTTCAGAATGAAACATTATCCTGACAAAACTGTCCCATGTACTCCACTGCAAAGAGATATTCAGAGACTGGCACAACTGCCTTCTGACGTTAGAAAGAGAGAATCAGCTTCTCAAAAGTTACCTAGTGTGATTTTAAGTTGGTACAAAGCAGACATTTCCGATAGTGATGGTTATTAAACACAAGAGAGCTGTTGGAGATGGGAGCTATGCATTCCTCTCCCTGAATCACAGTAGCTAGCTTTACCACTTTAGAGATGTCTTGGAAAGCAAGAAATGCCCTAAATGGCTTGCCAATATTTTCACTCCAGTTTATAATACAGGCTAAGTATCCTTTATCTGACATGCTTGACACCAGAAGTGTTTCAGATTTCAGACTTTTTTTGGATTTTGGAATATTTGCATGTACATAAGCTATCTTGGGAATGGGACACAAGTCTAAACACGAAATTTATGTTTTATAAACACCTTTTACGTATAGCCTGAAGGTAATCTTATGCAATATTTTAAATACATTCCCTACAAAAATAAACTGTGTGTTGTGCTCTTGAGTTTTGATTCCAACTGATCACACGAGGTCAGGTGTGGAATTTTCCACTTGTGGCATCATGTTGGTGCTCAAAAAAATTGGAATTTTGGAACATTTTGGAATTCAAATTTTTGGGTTAGGGATGCTCAACCTGTATCCATACAATATAAATATGTCTCTAAGTTCTAGACTATTTGTAGTGCTCTATTTGTTCTGGAAAATATTGTGCTGTATGATTTTCAACAACTTTGGTCTTTAGCTTGCCATTTTTACTTTGACATCTAATCTGAGGGTCATTACTATCATTGATCAAGATTATTTTCTGAATGGTCAAAATATGCTTAAAAATATAATAGAGTTTTGTTTGTTTGATTTTGGAAAACAAATGCAAAACTACTCTTTTTAATTTTCTTAGTTGTCAAATTAGATCAAAATTAACTTCACTTTAAAAATTTTTATTGGTAGTCAGTAATGGGTGATTACTAAGTAACACAGATTTAAAGTAGGAAAATTTATGTCTAATACATACAATATTAAATTATTTTCATGCTTTTGATGCCAACTCATAAAACTATCCGATGTTTATTATTGGCACCCCCCCTCCAAAGACCATTGTGATGATGAATTTTATTTGTCAACTTGACTGGGCCATGGGATGCCCAGGTATCTGGTTAAACATTATTTCTTGATGTGTCTGTTCAGGTGTCTCCAGAACAGGTTAGAATTTGAATTGGTGGACTGTGAAAACAGTTTGGTAATTGGTAAAGCAGATTGTCCTCTCTAATGTGGGTGGGCATCCTCTAGCCAAATGAGGGCCTAAATAGAACAAAAAGGTTGAATTTTCTCTGTCTGCCTGATTGCTTGAGTTGAGGCATTGGCCTTCTACCCTTGGACTGGGACTTACACTATTGGTACTCGTGGTTTTCAGGTCTTGAAACTTGAACTGGAATTTACACCATCCTTCTGAATCTACAGATTATAGATAGCAGATCATGTTCTCAGTCTTCATAATCATGTGACCAATTTCTTATAATAAATCTCTATATTTATCTATCTATCATCTATCTATATCTCCTCTTGTCTCTGTGTCTCAGGAGAACCCTAACTAATGCAGTCATCATAAAAAAATCTTATGATCCTACAAAGTTTAGTGGATATATGGCAATGAGTGCGAACAGTTCTTAATAGAGTCTTAACAGTGTCTCAGAATGAGAAATAAGGGAAAGATACTTATAGAGTTTGAGAGCCTGGGCTGGGTGATTTTAAGGCAGGCCCAGCAAGGTTGAGAACTTATAGGGATTTTTCAAAGTTTAGGACATAATAGCTTTGAATTTGTGGATACAGCAAGGTAAAGGTCTTCAGGAGAATCTGGAAGGACAAGCTGTTAATCTTGATAAGTAAACTCTTTAGTTAATACAGCCTTACCTCACAGAAGCAGATATTTTATGGAGCAATAAGCTATTTTGCTTGGTCCCAGCATTATTTAACACAGGGACAGAAAAGTATGCCTGGCTCCAGCATTGATACAGCACAGGGAATTATGTCAGTTTTAATTTCTTGATTTTATATTTAATCTCTCAAATCAGTAGTTATAAAATAGAGGACTAAAATTCTTAATTGTCATTTATTAAAAAGTATTGGAAGCTCAATTTTAAGATCTCTCATTTTTCCTTCATAATGAAAGGACAGATTAGCTCTTATTTTCATATATCCTTTATCTAATATCAGTGATTCTACTGAGGTTTCCAGCTAATACAATGTTTGAAATCATAGCATAAATTTTTAATATGTGGATTCTATATTTAATTGTGCTTAAACCAAATGCCAAACCATTTTGAAATTTGCACATCCCAAGTTGATTTTGAAGAGTATTCATTAAGACCATGATTTAAAATAGTATAAGTGCTAAGCATAAAACTAAGCAAGGAAATGTGTTTATAGAACCTTTACTGAAAAATTATTTCTTATTAAAATAATGTATTTTTCATATGATACTAGGAAAAGGACTGAATGTAAAGTAAAACTTATAAGTCTAAAATAATGACCTGTTAATTGAAATACTACTTTGTATAAAAATCACTAACCACAAATATGTAGAATTAATATTAAAATATTTTAATATTAATAGAAAAAAGGAAAAAAATTACATTCCTTTTCAACAAAGGAATAAGTAAATGAATGATTAAACAGACGTGTTTAATGAATGATTAAACGTCATTACAATCATGCTCATGGAAACTTTTCAAAGTATGGAAAATTGCATATGGGATAATTCAAGTGTAATAAAATGAGTAAATCACATCTGCAGTGTGTATAATCTTGCGGCAGAAATTTTCAGTTGCCTGCCAAATACCTGCTTTATTCCATTTTATTTATATTGATTTATATTGTTTGAGGTGGGCAAATGCCCAGCTAAACACTATCCTGCCCCAAAGTTCTTTATTTGGCCAGATGATATTCTGCTGTAGATTTGAGGGAAATTTTTGTCTCACTGACATAAGCGTTGTCCCACCTTATTGATGCTTCTTTCTTCTTTCTGTGTGGAATGCAGGGAATGGTATCTTGCCAGTATGAGGGTGCCATGAAGATAAGGCAGTAATGTAAGGATGGAGAAGTAAAAAGAAGAATGGCCTGGTCCCTGCAGGCCTGATAGCAGGCATGGACTGCTTCTCTCTGTGCCACCTTTTGTGCCAAAGAAAACATAGCAGTAACAAAAAAAATTTGGAAAAATTAGGTGAGCACCTTCCCTTTTGTTAAACCACTATAATCAGTTTTTACTGCACACTGTTGAACACAACCCTCAAATGACACAGATCTCAATTCTGCTAAAAATTAAACAAATAAATCAATAAATGGAAGAAAATATTAATTGTAGTATTTTATGCATGTTGTAGTTTTTGATAATTATAAAAATGTTTTTCTCTCCGTGCTACACATTTTAAGTGCATGCAATGAACATGTATTTATTTTATTATCAGAAAGAAAAATTATTATATTTATGTAAGTTAAAAATGAATATCCTTTTATTTAGAGGGTTAAGTTATAATGAGTGACAAGGTTAATAAGCCTACATATTTTCATGACACATGGACCGGACATGCACAAAAGAAAGAAATAAAGAATTATGATGTCTCATATGCAGATGAAAAGTCTACTAGGGAACTAATATGCCTTTGGGACATGCTAGGAATCTTCCCAAACAAGTTTAACAAGTGTACGGATAAAGTAAATTCAATAAATTTAAACAGAAGCTACGATGTTTCTGTTTCTTTCATAGGTAGTTTACAAACTTTAATTTAATAGAGATGCTTGTAGCACATTGTGTTTAGCAACACCCATGGAAAATTAATAAATGCTCCTAAATGTATGTGAATGTCTTGGCAAGGTGAGCAGAAAGGGAAGTTGTTATGTTGATCAGCCCTATGTGATAAGAAATGATTCACAGAATAGTCTAAAGCACCATAGGTGGTTCTTTTAAAAGTGTTTTTTATTTGGTTCATGAGTCAGTCTCTTGTCATATTAATATTTATGAAATGAAACATGCTTTGGTTTCTGTTATGAAGTGTCAGTTTAAGTGAGAAGCTCTGCTCGTTATCCCAACCATTCTGATGAAAATTTCTTTATTTTTATTCCTACCTCCCTACCCGCCCCATGACAATTTTGGAGCAAGACATATAAGTGGATTTTATTGTTCTAATAAAGTGGTTTTTAATATCAAATTGTTTGAGGAACATACATAGTTCTAAAGTGTAAGATATTCAAAATTAAGGTAAGTGCAAGTCACCTAATAAACTTTATTTATGGAGATTTGTTTTCTTTTGTCCCTTAAATCATTTAACAACGTTGGCTCTGTGGCTATCACATCACTTCATTAGCTTTGTGGGAGGTTAAAAACAATCAAATACAAGATTTCTCTCTATAAGTGTTCATTGTGGTTCTAGAGGCCAAACCAATAGGCACCAATATTTTATACAAACGTCAGAGCGAGAAGAGTGCTCACTGCTCACTTACTCTACTCCCTTTGTTTTATGGATGAGGAAACTAAATGACTCTGAGCTCCAAACAAACTGAAGTGCTCTCATTTCTCCCAGCATTTCAATCCCTTTCTCAGCTCAGAACATGACACATTTTGTTTCCTTTGCTAGGACACATCACAACTTGCTTGAATAACTAAACGTATCAACTTCTGCCAAGAAGCTATCCATGAACCTCCCAAATCTGAATTAGGCTTCTTTCTTTGTTCTACCAAAGAAACCAGTGCATCATTTCCTTTGTCAGTCACCGTCTTAAGTCATAATTGTTATTTTACATTTCTTTGTGGCCCTCCAATTATAAATCAATTGAGGATGGGCAAGGACCAGGTTCAAGGGGAGCTTTCCATTTTTTCTCCCTTCTGCTTCTTAATAGGTATAAGCATCATGTTTGAAAGCTACAGCACTATTATGCTAGAGCTGCCATAATAAAGTATCATACACTGGTTGGCTGAAACAGCAGAAAATTATTTGCTCACAGTTCTGGAGGATAGAATTACAAGATCAAGGTGTCAGCAGGTTTGGTTTCTTCTCAGGCCTCTCCTTGGCTTCTGTTGTGTCCTCACATGGCCTTTCCTTTGTGCACACACACTTCTTGTGTCTCTCTGTATATCCTGACACCCACTTCTTTTAAGAATACCAGTCAGGTTGCATTAGGGGACACCCTAATGACCTCATTTTAACTTAATCACCTCTTTAAAAGCCCTGTTTCCAAATAGAGTAACATTCTTCAACATAAGAATTTGGGAGAGACAAAATTCATTCCATAATAACCACTTTGGGTCTAAAAATACAAAGGCAGAATCCATGGAAAAGATGCAAGGAGGAACGCTTGACATTGCTACAGCTGAGCAGACAGAAATGAAATGGAAGGATCTGCCCAGGCTAAATACAGGTAGAGACGAGGTGAGTGATGCAAAGCAGAAACCCTCATCAGCAACAAGGGGTGAGATTTTTCTGGAATAGATGCCCCCTATGCTGTCTTGATTTTGGTTGCCAAAAAGTGTAGCAATCTAGCCTAGGAAGGGCATTGTCCTCCACATTACAAAATTACTCATTATTTTTCAGATTGGTAGTGCAGAGAGTCTCCAGAGACACACTCTCCCAGAATTTTGAGATCCATATCTATCACCAACTAGCTCTGATACTGTGCCTGTCTGTGAACTGAAGATAACATTTCTCTTAAAGGATTCATGTGAGGTAAAAATGAGACAATGCATATAAATTTCCAGGCACATAGTAGATCTTCGTATATGCTCAATCAACTTTTATGTCTATGTTCACATTATCTGTATGTTCACAAGTCCTGAGAAAATACTTCATAAACCAGGTAAGTTTTGAAATGGTAAGGAAATGGCAACCCAATGAAGACTTTGGGTTGCCAGGGACATGAGAATACTTAGGATTTTAGAAAAAGGAAATATTTAGAAACCTAAGGGTAGATAGGCAGAGATTAAATAGAAATTTTGATTTTCTTTTGTCCTGTTCTTGGCTAATGTGTTGGATGTGTGAAAGGCATCAGTAGAAATAAGATTGTTTATAGAACCTAATAATATCAACTAAACAGGCTTCAGAAGATCAATCAAAGGAATTCTTGTTCATTTTCAGAGAACACTACTTTGTTCATTGCTCTGTATGCCACCCCAGGATTGTATGGTAAACCAGAAGGTCAAAATGAGCATCTTTTTATGGAGCTCTGCATTTGTTTGTTGCTTACTTTTCATACTTTTCTAGGCATTTGCCTAATGGATTTGGGATATTGACAGTTGTAGAGCCATGGATTTGAGCTATGCAGTGTAAATACCTAAATGTTTGTTTGTTCTGTGCACACGCTAAGAAAGTAAACGTGGATGTCTTTTAAAATCATGAACAACTACAATAAAGAAACTCAGGTTAAAGCAGAGTCTAAATCATCCTCTAAAATAGCAGGAAAAATAGGTGCAGAGCTTACTGGTGCTTGGCCATTTTCACATTGACTACAGCCGTATAATTCCCAAAATATTGCTCCTTCAGTTTTGTGTGTGCTCTAAGCATGCCACTCTTTCCTGTCCTAGACATGCTTCAAATAATATAATTTAAGTCAATAACTAAACCTTTCAAAATTTATATTTTTAAACAAGTTTTATTGTTAATTGCTCAATACCTGCCAATTTAGGGCATGCTAAGTAATGCTCAAAAGCTGAATGATTTCCTTTCTATTTCTTTTTGCTTGTGCCTCATTAACTTATAGTGTAGGAGAAACTAACAAAATCAGGGCATACAAAAATGTATCAGAAAATCATAAGGAAGAAAGATGAGATGACAACTACAAAAGGCTGGGAAAGATGACAGCAAAGACAATACAGAGAGGAAAACAAGTGAAAAGAGATTATCGCACTAATAGGGCTCCTTTTCTTTGTCATACTGCCAGCTTCTCTTGAGGTAATGGGCTTCCGATTAGTATATATACCTTTGAGGACACATTCATGCATGACTCTGCCCTGAAGTTCTGCTGGCTTATTTAACCATGCGCATTTTTGTTTAGATCATGTTCATGCTTTGCTCACTTAAAAAAAAAAAAAAAAGACTTTTACATATACTGAGAAACTCATAGAACACAACACCAATGACTTTAACTTTAAGAAAACAAACTCTATCCACCCCACCAGGAAAATCACCGTTGTGGTTACATAGAGTGGGGATAAGAAGAAACCTTCAGATTAATAATAAAATTTTTTTATTTAGGAAAGTGTCTTTGACTTTTCATTTTACATGAATAGTTTTTGGCCAGAGGAATTGATTATTTAACAAACCAATAGTACTTATAAATACCACTAACAGCAACATCACATTCTTCTTCAAAAACATACAAATATCTTCTGGAATTTAAAATTTTTGTGTTTTCAGAGCTCATAAATTTGACTTTGTGAAGTCCAAAAATATCCTTGAGATCCACCCTTTGAAAATGAATAAGTAGTATAAATTTATCATGTGTACTTATTTAAAAGCATACTTTAGGTTCAGCAAAATAATTTTATAGATTAGGCTTAGATACATCCCATTATCTATTAATATCTACTGTCTATCTATCATCTATCTATCCATCATTTATCTAATCTATCTTATCTGTTGTCTTTTATATATTCATAAAGTGCATACTCTTACTTTCATCAAAATCTGATTTGAATATTGGCACAACTTTCCGATTTTTTTGTTTTGGGCTATACGTTAAGAAACATGCATAAAGGATGTTAATATATATTGTTCTATTTTTAAGTTTTCCTTACCCATCAGTGGCAGTGTTTTTTAACTATACTGAAAACACATCCCCAAGGAATGCTGCAAAGGTTGGTGACGGAATGCTTGACAGCTGTTAGAGTTGAGCAGACTATATTTTTCCTTTCAACAAGAAACCTGAACACCAGGGATTCTTCCCTTACTGCTAAGTGTCGTTTGGTGATTTAAGTAGCCTGCCATCACAAGAGAAAGCTGACATTGTTGGAGTGGTGGACCTTTCATGCACTTTCATTTAACTTTTTTGTTTTTTGACAAGTAATGTTCAGAGCTCCTTTTGTTGTTGTTGTTGTTGTTTAGGTGAAGCTCTACCAACAGCAGAAGAAAAACTGGAGATATGAAGAAAGTCTTGATTTATTCTGTTTGCTTCCTCTCAAAAAAGGGTATTTGGTTGAGAAAGATTAAAATTTAAAATAATAAAAAATCTTCTATGTTCAGTTTTCTTTTAAAATAAAATTATTTATGGTTCATTTGGATGGCACTAGATCACATAAGAAGTTAGAAATGAATACATTCTATCAATATTTAAATAAATCTTTATCATAATAAGGAGATTGCCAAATTATCCTAGTCATCATAAGCAAATCAAGAATAAAGACAAGGAAAACAGTATTTTACTCAATTATTTTTGTTCTCCTTTCCTGGCATAAATATGTAACTGAGAGGTAATCATGCAAAATTTAGTTTGTATTTTCTGTTTGTTTGTTTTTAAATATTGTATTAGTCAGGATTCTCAACATAGAACATAGCTTCTTTAGAGTCAAAATGTTCAATTGTGAGCTAAGGTGTTACCTTAAGCCATCAAATAGTCTATCTGAATATACGATTAATAAATGTAGTTTACCTTTTTCTATCTCCCTAAATGTATGAATTGTTTAAGTATCTGCTCATAAACCCTTGTCTATTTTCTCTACACTCTCTCTTTTTGCAATCCAGTCTACTCACACGTATTCATAAATATTGTGAGCTATCATAATTCTTGGGACCTTCTGATTCCACTTGCAGCTTGTCTCTAAGGCAAGCAGGCAGCGTCTCTGAAACAGCTGAGCACAATACTGTCACATGTCACTGGACCTTATCCCAAACAAAATTTTTCTGTATAGAGCACACCAGAAATTTGTCTTTGCCACCTCCACAAAACATCCCATTATCCATCTATTTATCTCTGGTATGATATATGTATGTAAAAATCCCAAAACATCTCAATGATGCTTATGCTTCAAAGAAGGTGCTGTTTAAGTGTAAACATCAAGAAAGTGAGAACTTCCATGACTAGAAAGAGGAATAACAATTTACAGATTATCCCAGGGCAGATCAGAAAATCATGGCCTCAAAATTTTACAAAAAAATCAAAACTGTCCCTCAGCCCAGGGCTACTTGTGTTCTCTGTTCTCTCTCACAAATGGTGCTTATTCTAACAAATTGACCTTCTATAGTCTTTCACTCCAAAAAGAATACCTAAAATCTCAGAAATTGAATGCCTTTACAAAATACATGATTTGCCCATAGCCCTACTGCTGTCACACAACAGTTCTGACTCACTTATTAATAAATATTGCATAACGTAAAGTCTAAAACTAGAACTTAACCTTCTTTTAGTTGGTTAAAAATACACTTCTTCAAAGAACAGGGAGTCAACCAAGAATGTAATTAAGATATGTAAATGAATCATTTTGCTGTTTGAAAAGTTTAGTGAATGGAAGAAAAAAATACAAGATTGAGTTTGGGAAGACTCACTAAAAAAAGGATAAGTTCCGGTTTTAGTCTTTATATTTTGCCTCTTGCCTCTTGTGGCAGATTTCATTTGTCTAAATAACTGCAACACCGTCTCCCACCCCACATGCTCTTCTTACAATGTGATTCAGTACTTCTCCCACTGAGAATTGTGGTCTATATTTTCTTTCCTTGCATCTGGATGGAGGCTATGATTACTCTGATCAGTAGAGTACAGCAGGAGTGATGCTATATGACTTGTAAAGCTAAGTGATAAAAAAGATATGATGTCCATATGATTCTTTCCTGGGAAACTTGTCTTGGGAAGCAAGCCACCATGCTCTGAGGAAGCCCAGGTTAGTCCATGAGGAGAGACTATAAAAAGGAACTGAGACTCCCAGCCAACAACCACTGTTATTCACAAAACATGTGAGTGAACAAACCTTAAGATTATTCCAGGCCCCAGTTTTGAGATTTCCAGCTGAGGCCCCAAACAATGTAAAATAAAGACAAGCCATCCCTGCTGTGCTGTGTCTGAGTTCCTGGCCCTAAGAATCACTGAGTACAATAGGTTGTTATTCTATGCCATTGAGTTTTTGGATAATTTATTACATAACCCTAATAAGAGGAACACCTACTTTCTCTTCAGTAAAGCATGAGGATCAATAATGACAGTTAAGTCATTGGTTGATTTTACATTTAGGTTGACTAAACATGCATTCAGAACCACGTGTCAGACATTTTTACTTGACGATATGTACATTTATTATTAATTATATTTTTAAAAAATAAAATAAAATAAAAATCAATGAAAATCTCACTATTTGCATTTACATTTCTCTGTTTGTGTATGTGTATGTGGTTATTTCCACCCATTCTCTGGTTCCCTGACCAACACTGTATCTAAACTTGGATCTCTTTTTCAGAACACAGGATTCCGTGCACTCTGGCTCACATTGTCACAATAAGGCACTCTTGGTGAAATGGAAAAGCATTTAGCTGCTCCCTGAACTTGCTGAAGGCACGTGGGTACTCTCTGAGAAGCTATTCCTACAGAGTATCTGCCTTGAGACTCTCTGAAGCTCTCCAAATGAAATTTTGTACTAATCTCCTCTGTGGTAGTGAAAAAAATTTGTAGAGTTAACTAGGCTTTTAATTCTTAATATGCCATCTGATTTTCTGTCTATAAGAGATTATAGGAAAAAAGTATTTGAAATGTTTGATTTACTCAAATCCACCACTGGGAAAGGACAGAAAGACTACTCTTAGGATAAATAAGGAGGAAATGTAGATAAATCACACTTTTAGTAGAACATAATTTTAGAATAGAGTTCAGAGGGAAATACGACCACTATTGATCTGTATTCTGAACAAACTGTAGAAAATTTGAACTTCCTTAATTGCAAATAGGAAATTCCAAATGGTTTCCTAAAGGGTTTTATTTTTCTTTTCCTACAAATGGATTTCCCTTTAGAGTTATGTTAATGGAAATCTTCCCTTTAATGATGAGTCAAGTAGCAATAATAACATTTTTTTTATTAAAAAGAGGCACTGTGCTGACATTTTCCCCCTAAATGTCAATATTGTTATATCTGCTGAAATATTGTATCATCAAAGGGACAATAATACAAATAAGCACTAAGTTTGAAAACATATTTTAGATATTGTTAGAACATGGATCTTAATGTAAATGATCTAAAGATAAATTATTGAAAGAGTAGTGTCTTAATTAAGAATAGGCAAAAATTATCCATAAGGACCAATTTTCTAAAAACAGGATTCTTTAGAAATGATATGTTTTAAAATTCCTTTACTCAGAGAAATAATAGAACACTTCAATTAATTTTCAAAACTTTGACTTAAGGTAAAATTGTCATAGTGAAATTTTTAATAGCACCTATTATACACACACACACTCACATATAATATTTTGAGGTGTGACTTTAGTGTTTTCACTAATTTTAAACAAGGTACCAAAGGATAGAACTCATAACTTCATAGGTGTTTGACTATTTCTGGAGTTTGCAATAAATACAGAGGCATTTATTTGGATGATTAGATATTTTAATAAATGCATGCAGTTAGGTTTTTGAATTTCTGATCACACATTCAAACTGTATGAAATAATACTGTATGAAAAGCATTTCCCATCTTATATTATATTATACATTTTTTCATTCAACAAACACAATCTCTGAACAGAGATTTTTGTTCTGAGAATCGAAGTTGCCACTGAGACAGACACTCATTTTTTCCTCCATGTAAGATTGAGTCTTCATAGAGATAAGAAAATACTTTCTATTCCTTGTCTAACTCTTTTGGTCTTATACCTTACTTTTAAAAAGCTTCCTAGAAAATGCCTGTTCTTTTTTATTTCTTCTTCATTATTATTATTTTTATTAATTTTTATTATGGTTGTTGTATTGTAAAAATTAAGTCATCTTGAAGATCATAAGTGATTTAAGGAAACACTTAAATACTAAAATAAATAATTGTGTCATTCAACTGTTGTGTCCCAAGAGTCTAAGGCACGAAAACAAATCAAAAAAGAAGTTGCATTACTATTCAATGAAAAGTAATACCCACTTAAATCCATTTAATTTAAAATACTTTTACGTAAAAGATAAATGGAAAGAAGAAAGGGTAGTTTTACAAACACTGATGAAAAATTGTGCTGTAATTAGAAAGAACATGTAGATTAAAGAATGTGACTTTTTCTGGATCATTTTGAATGCATAAATGACATTGAAACCATGCATTAGATACTGAAATAAGTGAGAAATAATAGCATGAAGAAAAAAGTGAGGCTTTGTATATACAAGGATTTTCTATTTTTCCCTTATTTATTTATTTATTTGTTTATTTTTGGTGATTTAATTTTAAAAGACAGGGCAGGTATTGGGAAAAAATGAGAACTGAGAATATATATTTATGTTTATGTCAACATATTTAAGTCTAAACTATAAAATAATTACCACATATTTATCAATAGGGTTCTATCAGAGGGAAAAAAAATCTAAGTAATATGTAGTAAGAAATTTATTATAGGTATTTTACCTTACCCAATTATGGGAACTGGTCAAACAAATCAATTCAGACAGTTATTCCTGTTTCTTGTATTGGGACTGAAGTTGGTAGGGCCAGCAATAGGAAATGAAAGATGGATGTGAAGTGGAGGAAAGCAATGACAAATTGGAATTTGGGAGAATGGGCTGAAATCCAAAAGGATGAACTGGAACTTCTGTGCCTCCCTCTCATCTCCAGTAACTTTGATGACGTGGATGATGTGAAGAGGATGCTAGTGCCCTTCAACAACAGAACTGTTTTGTACACATACCTGGTCCAGGATTTGTAGAAGGTGATGGAGAAAATGTAGCAGGAGCTGGAAAGCTGCAGGCCCAACTGCTGCCCCAGGGCAACAGGATGAACCAACATCAGTGATAGTGTTCATTTGACCATATATTAATGGAACCATCAATTGATCCTATATCAGGAAGGGTGATATCACCTCCAAGGAGACAAAAATTGGTTTTCAGGGGATGGGCAAAAGTATCTTATTATATACAATGGTTCTCAGCCCTACACAGTTTAACTCTACTGCACAAAATCTTGTTTGTTAGTATTTAATTTCAAGGAATGGGAGGAGAAATTAGGAAAAAATCTATAAAAAGACTCCTATGGAAGTCAATAATGAAAAAAATGTCAAGAATTGGCCTATGCTAACTTTTAAATGTAAACATGGAGATTACTTCCAAATCTCACACAAATATTTACAATGGCCAATCCTAAACTGACATGGCACAAAGGCACCATGCTTATGTCATGTATTATGAAGTTCAATATTTCTAATGTTTCTATACCATGGTGAAAATATCTTACCCTTTGGGGATAATTTCAAATCCACATATGTACTCTGAGCTAGTTGTCTGACATTGGGCAGGTTATATTATATAATGTTCCCAATCAGAAAATGGGAATTATATTGTTGCCTCCCACTGCTGCTGTGAAGTTTAAATGAATTACCACAAGGGAAAGCACAGAGTAACAGCAAGATGAATAGATGCTTACAGCTAAAACATTTACTAAGTACTATATAATACCCTAGTCCTTAAATAACATTTAAGTGTTAGAAAGAATTCTGAACATTCCTAAGTGTTCATCATTTAATATAATTCTTTTACTTTACAGTTGTGGAAACTTAAGTAATTCACCATAGCTGGTCAATGGCTAAATTCTAGTTATCTCTCAGACATCTGAACTCTCAATTCAGTTTTTTTCAATTATATAATCTGTCTCCCAGTACAGTATGACTCACTAGTTTTTAATTAAATTATTTTTTCTTCATTAATATTTTGAGAGAATGTGTCGTTGGCTGTTGGACAAATGAGCAAAAAATGAGGGTGGTAGGTGGTCTGGTGTTGATGGTACAAATTCGAAATCGGAACTAGATTCCTGTGATCCAGGATTCACAGCTCACTTATCCATGGCCTCTTCCAAATTACTTCCCCTCTTTCACTCCAACTCACTTTTGTAAAATGTGTTTGAAATAGTGAGATGAGGAAACTCAGCATTTAAGATAGTACCTGGCACACAATAACTGAGTAAATGTAGCTATTACTCTTGTTTTCACTACTGTAGAGTTTTAATGTCAATGTGCTAATGGCAGCAAAACATACTTGCTTGATGAGATCCCAGGGAGCAAAGTTTTGTTTGAGTCGGTTTAAAGTAAAAGTAATAATATGCAAAAAGTCATGTCTTCTGTGAATTTCCTTAACTCTAGAGATACAACAGCTAAATTCAGAGAGCCAGTAGTGCAAGACATTTGAAAGCCAATAGAGCATGTGGCTGGACTAAAGATGCATTGTTACGTGAAAGGCTGGCTGTGGAGGAGATCAGTTGAGAAATTATTATTCCAACTGAGCGATCCATAAGATATAGCTTTTCATTATCCTGAGAAAGTCTTACAAAAGTAGATTTTGTTACAGGATTCAAAAAAATTATTACTGCACATTAGAAAATGTGGAATCTTTATAAAGATAGAATTGCTAGAATCCTTTCATAGTGATCAGGTGTTCTCAGACTTTCACTGAAAGGGGCTTAATGGATGAAAGACGTTTGTCTAATCAGTATTGCTTTAGATCTCGCAGAGGCAATCATACTATATTTGGTCTTACTGTATTCTTTAATGATGCTAATAACTTCGTTTGCCTGCATTAGCACTTTTAATAGAGAAAGAGAAGTGGAAGATATTCCATGTTTTAGCAGAGTCTAAATCTAAACATGTCTCAAATTCCCTAAAAGCCAACCTTTCCAATTCCATTCAACAACTTCTTATACTACGGGCCTATCAGATTGTGTTGATGCACTCTACTATTTTCTAGAACTACAAATTAGTGTCAGTACAATAAATTTACTTATATTGTTTAATATTCAAAACAGCCTTGCTGTTGTCATTATTATCTCATATTACATATCAAGACACTTAAGTGTGGGGAGGTAAATTCACCTTCCCCGGTGTCATATGAAAAGGAGGCAGAATTCAAACCCAGGAATGTTTGACTCCAAATTGTACGTATCTGCCATCCTTAACACACCGTTAATTCTTAAAGCTCTTTCAAACTTACATATCATTTTCTGATTGACTTTCCCTTTTCTTTTCAGAGTAAAAGTCCTAGTTCAACGCTTGCCATCATTGTTTTGTTTTGTTTTGCTTAATTTCTCCTTTCCTGTGGGTAGTATTCAAAATTGTCCTTAATTACTAATGAGTATGTGAATTTCATGTCCAGAAAACATTAGTGGCTTCCAGAGGATCAATTCGCCAAAGATGGTCTTAGTTTATTCCTAAGTTTATGCCTTAGTTGTCTCATTGTAATGACCTTTAAATTTTTTCCTGAATTGTTTTTTGAATTAGGACTTTCCCTGAATTGTTCGTTTTTTAACCACACATTATTATTGTTATTGGTTGCATTAAAAAAAGCTGAGAAGGGTTTGTGAGACATTCACCATGTATTTCCAGCCTTTGCCATGTTGTCATTTGGACAGACTGAGTGGTCATGTTATGATTATATAAGGAATAATCTGATTGCTTTCACTATACACTATGAAGGCATGACTCTACAACTATTAATTTTAATGTTTAGTAATACTTTTTATTTTGTTATAAATCCATTTACCATCAAAAAGTAACAAGAAAAATGAAAGCAAATTTTTACAATGCAAGAGTAAGAAAGCTTTGATGAGGAAGAATTAACTTGCACAAAGTGCATCTCAACATTTATGATCCAACACAAGGATCATAGTATTCACATGAGAACCAGAACACACAAATCTGTTAAAGAAGTATAAAATTCTACTTCAAAAATTAGTTATTTTAGAAGAATGTGCCTGGAGATGACCATTTAACACGTGGAGTTGTATAAATTGTGTTTACTCATCACTTTGTGAAGCATGATATTTCATTTAGTCAAGACTGCTCTTCTAAATTAATTTTGTTACTTGTTGATGCCAAGATTTCTTGGTTCAGATGAAAAGCATAGCTAACCACCTGTACTCTCTAATAATTGAGAACTAATGGATGGGCACACATGGGCACAGAGAGATGTACAGGTCATGGGAAATCAAGAAAGAGGGAGGGGGAGGGGGAGGGTTAAAAAACCTACCTATTGGGGTACAATGAACACTATTCAGGTGATGAGCACACTAAAAGCCCTGACTTAAGCATTATAAAAGGTAACCACGTAACAAAAACATTTGTGCCCCCTTAATATTCTGAAATAAAAAGTGAAGCCATAACTCTTACAGGGTGGACTTTATTAGCTGGAAAAAAAAAAAAACTTTGAAAAGATTTAAATAATGGAGGCTTTATCTCAACCTTACCTGATGTTTCAAAAAGATTAATTCCTTCTGAGGCCCAGGCAGTCACAGGGAACATTAGTCACCTTTCCCTTTAAGAGAACCTGCCATGGGGAGCATAGTTGAATCTATGCTTCCTCGGATCCACCGTGGCATTCGTGCCAAAGCCATGCTTGTTCCCAACTGCTTCTAGCCAATGTCTGAACACAGCCGCAGAACTAGAGCTAGACAATTTTTGTCCATTGCAGAACAATTCTATTGTGCAACCTTTGCTGAGGGACTCCTTTTTGGCCCTTATGAGACTCTGTCAGAACTGCTTTATAAACTGAAATGCTTTCTACCCAATCCTTCCTTAACACTTGACTTTCACAGGTGTCAGATGTGCATTGTGGTCTGAAGGCTTTCCCTACCTTACTTTAATCTCTGCCGTTTATCCTTTACTGGTATTTCCTAATAATTCTCTTGCACATCTATCCTATATTGGCTTTTGCTTCTTAGAGCACCCGAACTGACACAGAGGTGATATCTACCAATCAAAACAGAAAATGTAACCATCAAACAAATATTTTTATACATTCACAGAATAACGTAGTTACAACATGTTTATGGAAAGCCAATGGGTTTTTCCACAAAAAACCTATTTTAATGTAGCAATCTGTTCTTCTTCTGCTAGGTACTCATTACACTTTTAGAATTATTTGAGCCCTTGAAATTCTATAATTTTGCTTTAGAATATCTCAGCTTGTGAGGAAAATATTCTGACAGAGTTTCTATTTTGTTAGGATAAACCTCTATCCTGCACAAAAATGGGATTAAGAAGGCCCATGATTTTTCAGCTTTTGAAATCAGTAAAATAATCAAAGAATAATAAATAAAAGTAATTTATTTGACAAATTTTGTCTTGCAAAATTATTTGTCAAAGAATATTACTTATAATGGAACCAAAAAAGTGGTATTTGTGAAAATACTTGAGCTGGAATATTTAAACATTTCAACATAAAATTAGAATCAAGATCATCCTATATTTAACAGAATTTGCTCCGAGCTTTCTAGGTATTTTGCTGATCATAGCCAATTTAATTAAAAATATCGAACATGATAAGACAACATTGAAAAAATATATTCTTCAGAAATAGATAATAGCAGAGTATAAGAATATGATTTAAATAGGTGATTATGTAGTATCTTTCTGATTGGTTGCTCCTGCTTATAATTGACTAGACTAGAAATCTTGAAATCAAGCTGACTCTCTTTATTTGTTCTCCCATTCAGAAATCTTGTCAGTTCAATGTCCAATATATATTTTTAATCTGAACATACTGCACCCACCCTCGTTCAAACACCATCATGTCTCACCTGGATTCTTGCAGTCAACTCCTAACTGGTTTTTTAGCTTCCACTCCCCTCACCTTCTAACCTAGATTCAACACAATCATTTAAAAATGTATGTCTGAATGCTTTCAGTCTTCTTCCCAAAACATTCCAATGGCTTCTTGTGTCAGAATAAAATCCATGGTCTTTACCATGCCTACAAGGGCTTATGTGATCTCCCACCCCCAACCCCCTGACATCACCTTTTGCTTTCCCCTGAACTCCACACTCACTGTGCTGCAGCTGTGCTGGCCTCCTCAATATTCCTCAAATTTGCCAAGCATGCTGTCCTTCTGGGCCTGAAAATCTAGTCCCTATGGATAAAATGCTATCCTTTCAGGCAGTTACATAGCTCCATATTTACTATATTAGGTGTTTGTCAGAGAGTTCACCACTAGCCACGCAATCTAAATAAGCATCGATCTGTTATTTTGTATCTCTTTACCCTGTTTTTGTTTTCATAAATTTTATCATCACTTAACATAAATACATATATTTAATGTGTTGATTTTCTAGCCCCTTCTTTTTAGAATGTAAAGTTTCAAGAAAGCAGAAATACTGTTTTGTTCACTACTGTGTCACCAGAACTTTGATCAGTGTCTGGTCTAGGGTAGGGATTCAATCAATACTAATTGAACTGAGTGACTGAATAATAGTTCTAATATTATAGTCAACGGATTTCCTTCAGTTTTCCTCCATAGTAATTGTCTTTAATGCCTGCATCAGGATGTTATGGGTACAAATATTGTAAGACAATTTTCATGTGTTTCTTGCTTTACTGCATATCTTGTGAGCAGAGCCACTGGTTGATTACCTTTGTTCTGGATAAACTTTTCAAGAATATTCATAAACAAGGTTGGCAGATAGAGGCCATATCTCTGTCTGAGATAGTGCAGATTTGTTTCTTGACAGAATAATAAAGATATTTTCTCTGGGGAAAAAGTCAGGCAATTTCCTCTGTCCATTATACAAAATTGGGGTCCCCTAAACTCAGAATTTCTCTCCTTTAACACAAACCAATGAAGGTGCAACATCACTTGGTCCTTTTTGTGTTACTTTGTGGATATTGGGGGTTGGAGAACTGGTGCAAACACTGATGTTCTGACTAGTGTTCTTTATGTGAGTAATAAAGTACTTTGTCTATCATCCTGGAGTTTTCTTCCAGTATCCATGAAACAGTGGCAGGTCAACTTGTCACCTTGCATATACAGTCATGTGCAGCATAACAACATTTTAATCAATAATGGACAGCATATATGACAGTGGTTCCATAAGACTATAATGGAGCTGAAAAATTCCTATCACCTAGTCATATCATAGCTGTCGTAATGTCATATAGTAGTGCATAACTCACGTTTGTGGTGATACTGGCACAAACAAAAAACCTATTGTGCTACCAGTCTTATAAAAGTACAGCACATACAATTATTTACAGTACATAATACTTGATAATGATAATAACTATGTTACTGGTTTATATATTTATTATACATTTTTAATTATTATTTTAGAGTGCATTCCTTCCACTTCTATAAAAAAAAGTTCACAGTAAAACAGCCTTAATTTTTAACAAAAGGAATTTCAAATGTAAAAAAATAGAAAAATAGAAAAAAGCTTATAGAATAAGGATATAAAGAAAGAAATATTTTTGTACAGCTATACAATGTGTTTGTAGCCAAGTACTACTACAAAAGAGTTAAAAGCTTTAAAAAATTAAAAATTTTATAAAGTAAAACAAAAAAGTTACAATGAGCTAAGTTTAATTTATTATTGAAGAAAGAAAAAATTTTAAAAATAAATTTAGTGTAGCCTAAGTACACAGTGTTCATAAAGTCTGCAGTAGTGTACAGTGATGTCATAGGCTTTCATATTCACTCGCTACTCACTGACTCACCCAGAGCAACTTCTTGCCCTGCAATCTCCATCCATGGTGCATGACCTATACAGACATAACATTTTTTAATTTTTATACCATATTTTTAATTTACCTTTTCTATGTTTAAATATGTTTAGATACAAAAATATTTACCATTGTGTTACAATTGCTTGGAGTATTCAGTACAGTAACATGCTTTACAGATTTGTAGCCTAGGAACAATAGGCTATATACCATATTTATTATGTGTGTAGTAGGCTATACCATCTAGGTTTGTGTAAGTACACTCTGTGATGTTGGCATGATCTCCTATGGACACATTTCTCAGAACGTATCCTCATTGTTAAGTGACACATGACTGCAGATTAAAATCTCAGAACTTCACAGTTTCTGACAATAGCTTGGGGTTATTATCAGCTGTAATTGTTTTATATTTTAGAACTAATAAGATTATACCCTTAAGTATTTGAACCAGCTAGAACAAAAACATTCTGACTACTAATAATTATGGTCCAAGTACTTGGGCTAAGATCCCTCGGGAGACACAAAACTGAGAAGTACATTTTCTATGCCTTCTCAGATAAATGTATATTATAAACAGATGTATGTATACAAATACATGTTATGATATGCTTAGAAACAATAGAAAGATTGGGGTTGAGGAATGGACAAAAAGAATTCTTGAGGACATGAAACTGAGCTGGGCTTCAAGAATGAATTCAGTGTTACCAGAAGGAGACA
This sequence comes from Daubentonia madagascariensis, assembly GCA_023783475.1. NCBI lineage: Eukaryota > Metazoa > Chordata > Mammalia > Primates > Daubentoniidae > Daubentonia > Daubentonia madagascariensis. The sequence continues at coordinate 10,975,026 of JAKFHU010001684.1, read as the reverse complement.
GGGAAAGACAGAGGTATTACACTATACTGACAACAGAATTAGAGAATAGTCAGCAGTCTTGTTTTACTAGAAGTTAATGTGCATTCCAAGAATCCCTGAGAATCTGTAAAGGGGTAGAATCAATGAATCACATACATTTTTTTTTTTGAGACAGGATCTCACTTTGTCACCCAGACTGAATTACAGTGACATCATCACAGCTCACTGCAACCCCAAACTCTTGGCACAAGTGATCCTCCTGCCTTAGCCTTCCACGTAGCTGGGATTGCAGGTGTGCACCACCACGCCTGGCTAATTTTTCTATTTTTTGTACAGACAGGGTCTCACTCTTGCTCAGGATGGTCTTAAGCTCCTGGCCTCATACAATCCTCCTGCCTTGGCCTCCCAAAGTACTAGGATTACAGGTGTGAGCCACCAAGCCCGGGCTCATATACTTTTTTTTGCTGTTGTTAGAGGCATCTTTTATACTTTAATTTCATTTTTGTGCAGATTTGCTGTGACTTTGGTGTGGTCTAATCTTTTTTCCCCCCAAAGCATTATGGGAGTACAAATGTTTTTGGTTACATGGATCACTTTTGTAATGCTTGAGTCAGGGCTATAAGTGTGCCTTTCACCCAGATAATGTTCATTGTACCCATTAGGTAGGTTTTCACCCATCCTCCCCTCCCCGCTCCTCCCTGCTTGATTTCCACTGAGTTTTACTTCCCTCTATGCATACGTGTGCTCATTGGTTAGTTCCAATTTAATAGTGAGCACATGTGGTGTTTGTTTTTCCATTCTTTAGATACTTCACTTAGGATAATGGTCTCTAGTTCAATCCAAATTGTTGTGAAAGGCATTAATTCATCCTTTCTTATGGCTGAGTAGTACTTCATGGTATACATATACCACATTTTGTTAATCAACTTGTGAATTGATGGGCACTTGGGTTGATTCCACATCTTTGAGATTGTGAATTGTGCTGCAATAAATATTCAAGTTCAGGTGTCTTTTTGATAAAATGACTTCTTTTCCTTTGGGTAAATACTCAGTAGTGGGATTGCTGGATTGAATGGTAGGTCTACTTTTATTTCTTTGAGGAATTTCCATTCTGTTTTCCATAGAGGTTAACTAATTTGCAGTCCCACCAACTGTGTATAAGCATTCCTTTCTCTCTGCATCCACGCCAGCATCTATTGTTTTTGGACTTTTTAATAAAAACCATTCTAACTGGGGTAATGTGATATCTCATTGTGGTTTTAATTCGCACTTCCCTGATAATTAGTGACATTGAGCATTTTTTTCCTGTTTATTGACCATTTGTCTATCCTCGTTTGAGAAGTTTCTGATTTACAGCAGAATTTTACCAGACTTACAAAGAAGAGCTCATACCTACACTGCAGAAATTATTCCATAACATAGAGAAGGAGGGAATCCTCCCCAACTCATTTGACAAAGCCAGTATCACCTTGATACCAAAGTCAGGAAAGGACACAACAAAAAAAGAAAACTACAGACCAATATCCCCTATGAATATAGACGCAAAAATCCTCAATAAAATACTAGCAAACTGAACTCAACAGCACATCAAAAAAAATCCGCCATTACCAAGTGAGCTTCTTCTCAGGGATGCAAGGATGGTTCAATATATGTAAATCAATAAATGTGATTCACCACATAAACAGAAGCAAAAACAAAGACCATATGACCATCTCAATTGATGAAGAAAAAGCATTTAAGAAATTCAGCACACTTTCATGATAAAAACCCTCAACAAATGAGACATAGAAGGAACATATCTCAAAATTATAGAATCCATAGATGACAAACTTGCAGCCAACATCAAACTGAATGGAGAAAAGTTGAAAACATTCCCACTAAGAACTGGAACAAGACAAGGGTGCCCACTATCATCACGTCTATTCAACATAGTGCTGGAAGTCCTAGCCAGAGCAATCAGGCAAGAGAAAAAATAAAGGCTACTCACATCAGGAATAAGAGGTCAAACTATTACTTTTTGCTGACAATATGATCTTATATCTAGAAAACCCCAAAGACCTCACCAAGAGACTCCTGGAATTTGTAAATAAATTCAGCAAAGTCTCAGGTTACAAAATCAGTGTACACAAATCAGTAGCATTCCTATAAGCCAATAACAGTCAAGGTGAGAGTCAAATCAAAGATGCAATACCACTGACAATAGCTACAAAGAAAATAAAATACGTAGGAATATGCTTAACCAAGCAGGTAAAAGATTTCTACAAAGGGAACTATGAAACTCTGAGGAAAGACATTGCAGATGACGGAAACAAATAAGAAAACATATCATACTCATGGATCAGTAAAATCAACATTGTTAAAATATCAATACTGCCTGAAGTGATTTAGAGATTTCATGCAATCTCCATCAAAATACCAACATCATATTTCACAGATCTAGAAAAAATACTTCTGTGCTTTGTTTGGAACCAGAAAAGAGCCCAAACAGACAAAGCAATCTTAAGCGAACATAATGAAACTGGAGGCATCACATTATGAGACTTCAAACTATACCACAAGACTATAGTAACAAAAAAAGCATGGTATTGGCAAAAAATAGAGACATAGACCAATGGAACAGAACGGAGAAACCAGATATAAAACCATACACATACAGCCAACTGATCTTTGGCAAAACAGACAACAATATACACTGGAGAAAAGAAGCCCTATTCAATAAATGGTGTCAGGAAAATTGGATAGCCACATGCAGAAGAATGAAATAGGATCCATCTCTCTCACTACTCACAAAAATTAATTCAAGATGGATAAAAGACTTAAATGTAAGACATGAAATCATAGAAATTCTAGAAGAAAATATAGGAAAATCTCTTGTAGATATCGGCCTAGGCAAAGAATTTATGACTAAGACCCTAATGGCAATTACAGCAATAGCAAAAATAAATAAATAGGACTTGATTAAATTAAAAAGTTTTGACAGCTCATTTAATTTTAAATTAGAAGTCAGAATTACATTGTGGATGATCCTGTAGGGTATTCTATAGAATTAGAAATGAATACTAGAAATTCATGAAATATGGCTCATGTGTGTTTATGTATACGTGTGGTTTTTCCCCAGAAATATTTGGTGTTTTTTCTTTCTTTTTTTTAAGTGGAGGTGACAAAATCAGCTCTGTTTTATTGAGAAAGCACAGGTGATCCTTTGGTAGAAGGGAGAAAAACTAAAGGTAGTTGCATTTTGCAATAATTTACATGAAAGTTGATAAGAACTCAGATTCAGGAGAGATTTTAGTTGTGGTATAATGCATATGTGGTTAAGAATTTTGTCTCATGAGATAAAGAGGAAGAAGTAAAAAATGATTTGGAGGCTTTCAACATAAGTAACTGAAAGGTTGCTTAGCATATTAACATGACTGGGTATAATAAAAGCAGCATGTTTTTAAAGAGAAGATAAAGAGTTTATCTGTGGGCTTATAGAGTTACAGATGTTGCCAAGTATCCAGGGAGCAATATTGAGTAGACCTTTAGAAATGGAATTCTGAAGCTCAGATAGAAGTTGGGAGTTAGAAACATAAACTGTAAAATTGGGTTATCATTGACTATTGCTTTCATTTTTATTATTTCTTTGTAATATTTTTTAAATATTTCTTATAATTTTTATTCTTCTTAAGATGAATGATTAGGTTGTTTTGCAGTGTTTTATTTTCTAATAAATCAATTGTTGGTTTATTTTTCTCAGATTATCATTTTGGCTGAATGCCATAGCTAATTATATGTCACATTCCCATCGCCATTTTCTTCTATTTATGTATGTACATGTGTATGTATGTATATATTTAATTTGTACTAGAAATGTAGGTATGTATTTAATTTGAACTAGAAAGTTACTTAGATTAGTGTTTTTAAATGTCTGGGCTTAAATACTTTAAGCTATCATTTAAAAATCTTTGTGCTTTTATATTACTTTCAACCAATGTAGTCTATCTGTGTGTGTTTCTTTTGCCATTTTTGATGTCTAGTGTGATGGGGTATCAAGAATTTAATGTCAGTCAACCTAATAAATTTGGATGATTTATTGAAGTTTTCTTTATGTCCTGTACATGATCAGTAAAGTACTTATTCTGTAGTATTTGCAAATAATGATTATGTCTCTTTCTTTATTATAGTGTTTATGTACTTATATATTCAGATATTTATATTATATAGATTCAAATTTACCAGATGAAAATTCTGCATAAACACCATAGATTGAACATACACATTGAACCTGCTGTACCTTAATCCCCTCTTCTCTATTCAAACTCCCCAACAAAGAGTTTTATTTTACATTATTAACTCAGAAGGAAGGCTTTGTAGGCTATTGGAAAAGACAGTAGCTGATGAGAGATTTCAACTGGACAGCAGCAAGTAGGAGTGAACATTTGCAAAAACTAAGACACAAAACCATTTACATTGTTGAGTTGAGGAAAGGTTCTAAAATCAAAAGCATGCCATACCTCTTGTGACTGCCAGATGGATGAGGTGGGGAAGGAGGAGCATTGCTGATATTGAAAAATTGGTTAAAGGGCTGTATAAGAAACTGGTCAAGCCCTGGGTTCCCATCACCACTTGTACAGCCAGGAAATTAACTCTCCTCATTCTAAGAGTATCCAGGAGTTTTAACCTCTGGAGAGGTCGAACTAGAAGGCCTGAGGATTAAGGGACAGCAGGTTCAGTTTGTGGGGGTGTCTTACTGAAATTGGTGAAAAAGTGGAAATCTACATGACGAAAGATTATATTTCCACTTTTTTTCTCCTTTGGGTTTCAAGATTACCTGGGCATTTCCCAGGCAATCAGTCCCACTCACACACATGGAATAGCTATCATATTTTTGGAGTCTCCTTTTCATATAGGAAAGGCCATTCAGATATCACCAGAAACTTTGAGGAAAACATCTAAAAATTTTTTTTAAAAGGCAGAAACTGATTTTTTTATGTATTTACGCTTTTTTCCTTTCTTGGTTTGTCAGGAGCGAGGACTTAAAACCTCTAGAGGAAAATTTATGGACCCTTAAAATGTTTGTGTATAACTTTGTGAATTTAACTACTTTTTATTACTACTTACGGTTATCTGTCTGTCTTATGCTGTGTTTCATTATCTGATCGAGATCAGTAATATTGTGATAAAGACAAATGAAATAGAGTTGTACTTTAAAATGAATGAATTTAACTTATTTAGATGAAACAGGTAGATGCCTGCACTTTGAGTTTTTACTTTCAAATTATAAATATCATAAACAAAATTAAATGGATATAATATGTAAAATAAACATGAAACAAAAGAAGACAGCTTCTTTTTATTAACTTACTCACATGGTCTCACATGAAATGGAAGACTAATTTAGAATCAAATCACAGAAGTGGGAATAAAAAATAATTTTCACATATAGATGTTAATAGATACAGGACAGTTATTTTAAAATTGGTCTAGTTTTAGGCACATTTGTTTTACTGCATTTATTTTACATTTTAAAAAAATTTAGCCCAAATTTGTTTTCAAAATTTGATCTCATTATGAAGATGACTACAGTCCATTTAAAAAGAACATTTAAGTATCCTACTATACTGCTTTTTAATGGATAGGAAAATATAGCATTTATATCTTAGAAGAAAACTTATCCTATTTTAAAATAAATCTATGTTTTGTAAAAGGGTTATAATATGTGTGTTTTTAAATTAATGGACTTTATTTTCTTGAAATAGTCTTAGGTTACAGAAAAATTGAGCTAAAAGTACAGTTTCCATATAACATTTCACTATCTCCTTTCCCTACCCCCAATTTCTCATATTATTAACGTCTTGACATTAGTATTGTACATTCATTGTAATTGATGAGCCAATATTGATATATTAGTATTAACTAAAATTCATAGTTTACATTAAGGTTCAATTTTTGTGTTGTAAATTATATAGATTTTGACAAATGGATAATGACATGTATCCACCAGCATAGCACCATACAGAATAGTTTTACTGCCCTAAAAATCCCCTGTGCTCTACCTATTTATCTATTGTCCCCTTTCACTAAACCCTTGTCAGTCGATGATATTTTCCTTATCTCCATAGTTTTGCCTTTTCCAGAATATCATTTACTTGGAATCACACATTTTGTAGCCTCTTCAGACTGGCTTCTTTCACATAGTAATATACATTTAAAGTTCCTCTACATCATTTAGTGGCTTAATAGCTCATTTTTTTTAGTGCTGAATAATATTGCATTATATAAATTTACCACAGTTTGTTTATCCATTCACTTATTGAAGGCCTCTATGTTGATTCCATGTTTTGGCAATTACGAATAAAGCTGTGAGGAAAATCCATGTGCAGACATAAGTTTTCAATTCATTTGGGTAAATACCAAGGAGCACAATTGCTAAATCATATGGTAAGAGTGAGTTTCGTTTTGTAAGAAACTTCCAAACTGTCTTCTAAAGCAGTGGTACCCAACCTTTTTGACACCAGGGACCAGTTTCATGGAAGACAGTTTTTCCAGGGATGGGGGGCAGGCAGAGGTCAGGCAGTGATGTGAATGACGGGGAGCGGCTGTAAATACAGGGAGCTTTGCTCCTTTGCCTAGGCACCCGCCCCCACCTTCCCCGTTCTTAAGTTTCATGGAAGACAATTTTTCCACAGACAGGAGTGGGGAGCACAGCTCTGTGGCCTGGTGCCTAAAAAGCCATGGCCCAAGAGTTGGGGACCATACTTCTAAACTGTATGCACCACTTTACATTCCTGCCAGCAATGACTGAGAGTTGCTATTGTTCTATATCCTAGTCAGCATTTGGTGTTGTCAATGTTCTGGATTTTAGCCATTCGAATAGACATGTAGTGGTATCTCATTGTTGTGTTAATTCATAATTCCCTAATGACATGACATTGCAGACATTTTAGTATGTTTATCTGTATATCTTCTTTGATGAGGTGTCCCTTTAGATCTTTTGCCCATTTTTAACTTTGATTCAAAATGTACTAGAAATCTTTGAACTATTTCAAGCACAGAAGTTATATAAGTAGATTTTGATTTTAAAATAATCACTTTAGATACTGGATGGATATAAGATAAAGGCAGGTAAGAACAAAAGCAAGGAGATCAGTTAGTAGGCTATTGTAATAATTTGGGTGAAAAACTAATGGTGTCTTAGATTATTGTGGTGGCACTAGAAGAGAGAGATGTCTGGATTTGGGATATATTTGCTGTTGGGTTAAATATGAAGAGTGTTGGTTATTATAACACTAGTTACCATAACAGACATGATCCATTTTATCAGTGGCTTAGAAACTAAAGTTTTGTTTATCCACCAAACAATCCAATGTGGATGGTTTTTGGGGTGTGTGTGTGTGGAAGGGTGCTTTCTACACAGTCATTCAGGGAGCCAGCTAATGAATGACCCTACCAACATCACGTTGCTTCCATGGTTCCCTAAGCATTAACATCCAGATTGCTAATGGAGAAAAAAAGAAGAAGGTATATTCACTTCTTAATCACATTGCCCAAGAAAACAAATATATCACTTGTATTCACTTTTCACTGAACAAAACCAGCCACTGCATCCCAAGTTTTATGCAAGGGGAATGGGAAATATGGTTACTCCTTGGGCAGCCACTTTATTATAACAACACTGCTATGCAAAGTGAAAAATAAATCATTGATGGAAAGTTAGTCTTCTCTGCCATGTGAGATATGAGGAAAAAAGAGAAGTTAAGTATGGTGTTAAAAGTTGAGGTCTGTCTACTGGATGATTGTCAATATACTGGATGAGTGAGAAACACTAAAGTTGCAAGCACGAATTTGTTTTGACATATTAATTTGAAACGTATATTAGGCGTTCAAGTCGATAGTCAAATTAGGCATTCAAGTCGATAACCAAATATGGAGTTAAGAGGAATGTTGTTACTTGAAATGTATATTTGGTAGTAATTAGAATAGAGGATATATAAAATCATAAGACTGTATAAACTAATTTAGAAAGTATGAATAAGGAAAAAAAAGTCCAAGGATTTTACCATTGCCAAAAGTTTGCTTGCAAACCCAATTTTATGCACAGTAAAATTATGGCAAGAAGTTAAATGAAATAATCAGAACTAGAAAGAAAAGCCATATCAATCATTGCCCAATATCCTTTCTGCATTGCATCTGGAAATGATAGGAGACTCAAATAAATGGCTATAAGCAAAAACTAGTTTCCTCAAGCAGCTTATTAGTGGTGGAAATTTTAAATTTTTTTTTTCTAGCAGGGGTTTCCATATCCTAATTTTGATTCTTTGGATAGTTTCTTTTTTTGTTGATGTTCAAGCTCAATAATGGACACTTCTTAGCTCTAGGGAACTGCTCTGTTTTATTTTTAATTGAATCTGGGACTTTGAAAGTTTGAAAGTCACTTATTTTTTTCATTGCAGTGGTTTAAGAAGAGATTGCAAAATATGTTTGTCAGAATTTTTTGCCTTGCTTTGGAGGGATGGCGTATAATCCCCATGTGAAGTCACAGAGGCTGCTTCTGAGACATACTTTCTTTGCTTCTTATATCAAGTACTTCAAAACAGGATATACTGCTTTCCATGTCACATTGGAGCTTCCTAAATATGCCATGTTTACATTTGCCTCTCTTTTCAAATTTAATAATCAGGTAAAACTAAAATTTAATATAATAGATATTTTTCTAGATTTTATATTTCTATAATTTATAAAATAATTCTTAGATTAATGTGCAGAATGAAAGTAGTGATTTTTAAAAATATGGTTCTTTATTCAAATTACAAGATACTATATAATCATGCATCTTTGTATATCAAAATTCTTCAAATATGATATGCTTATTCACTGCAAGTTTTCTTACACTCACTGCTTAAGTAGTTGTGTTTCTAGCTGCTCATACTTGCACTCAGTAAGTGATTATGAATAGTGTCAACTAAAGGGCTGAAATTTTGATTGTTGATATAGAGTAGGGGACATTTTGCAGGTGTCTGAAGAGTTTAGTCAGTTTCTGAAGTCATCCATAAGTTAGATTGCAGAATATAAAAAAAAACTTTCTGAATTACTAACTAAAAAAAATGGTATGAGAGGACTTCAAAAAGTTCATGAAAATGCATACAGTGAGAAAACAATGCATGGCTTCAAATTTTTTGCATCAAAATAAACTCCTACTAACTTGTGATAACATGTCTGAATAAGATCTAGTTTGAGGCACTAAGAAGGATAAAACATCAGTTTGAAAAGGGCCCCCATCAGAGAAACATGCATTGTGTTAAAATTGAAGCAAGAACAAACACCAAATTTATGGTGAAACTTGGTTGGAAAAATGGTGAAATCAGTTATGCATTATGAAAAGTTTATGTAGACAATGTCCCGAAGAAATTAGCAGTTTGCAAATGGGACGAGATAATGTCAAAGATGAAGCCCACAGTAGCAGAGCATCCATATCAATTTGCAAGGAAAAAATAAAACTAATGTTCATGCCCTAATTGAAAATGACAGACAGTAAACAGCAGAAACAATATCCAACACAGAGATAACTCAATTGGTTCAGCTTACACAATTCTGACTGAAAAACTGAAGTTGAGAAAACTTTCCACTCAATAGGTACCAAAACAGTTGTACCCAGATCAGCTGCAGATGAGAGCAGAGCTTTCAATGGAAATTTTAAACAAGGGGGATCAAGATCCTTACACAGTTCTTTGGAGAACTGTACCAGGAGATGAAACGTAGCTTTACCAGTACGTTCCTGAAGACTAGGCACAATCTAAGCAATGGCTACCAAGAGATAGAAGTGGTTGAGTCAAAGTAAAGACTACCAAGAGGTAGAAGTCAAGAGCAAAGGTCATGGCAACTATTTTGGGGGATGCTTAAGTCATTTCACTTGTTGACTTTCCAGAAGGATATATAATGATAACATCTGCTTATTATCAGATTGTTTTGAGAAAGTTAGCCAAAGATTTACAGAAAAAACACCCAGGAAACCTTTGCCAGAGACTCTTTCTTTACCATGGCAGTGATCTTGTTAATTCCTTTCATCAAACAAGGGCAACTATGTGAGAGTTTTTATGGGAAGTCACTAGGCATCCACATTACAGTTCTAATTTGGCTCCTCTGCTTCTTTTTGTTTCCTAATCTTAAAAAATCTGCTAAGGATACCCATTTTTCTTCATTTGGTAATGCAAAAGGACTGCATTCCTAGGACCCTCAGTTCTTTAGGCATGCGCTAAATAGTATCATCACTTACAAGTGTTTTGATCTTGGTGGAGCTCATGTTGAGAAATAAAGATTATATTTTTATTTTTTAATTCTATTTTTCCATGAACTTTTTGTGGTTCCCTTATACTTATATTGATTAACCCCATTTAAAATATCAGTTATTAGCCTCTTTATACAGATAATCACTGATATGTAAGATAGTCATAAAAAAAGAAAGGATAAAAGAGCTGGTACTATACAAATAAATACACAGATATGCTTTCTGAATGTAAAGGTTTGTGAATAAATTTCAACATCTTTAAGTGACATGAAATATCAATAAATAGGGTACTGTGTCTCAAAATTAAAGTCAAATAAATAAAATAAGTAGACAAAAATCAAATTTTGAAATAGAGGTATATGAAATTCATTGTCATTTCAAAAAAAAATTGTGCTTTACCAAAATTCATGAAACAACTCTCAAATTTTATTCCAGAATAATATAGTATATATTTGGACAAATTTTCTAAAAGCTAAAATAATACATAGGGTCCCCTGGGTATATTTTATTTTGTATAAATGAAAGGATCATCAAATGCAAAATTTTTCATTGTCATTACTATAATTCAGAGAATATAGTAATATATGACATAACATAAATGTTTAGTAACGAAAGATATTTTTAAGTCCCAGAAAACAGTATTGTGTGACTTGTGTGCCTACTGAGAGAAAGGAATGCATTGGATTAATAATAATACAAAAAATTTAGCATGATTTTTTGACTGAGTGATGATGCTTTTGGCAAAACAGAGATATTAGCAATTTTATAATGCTTTAAAAATCCCTACATTATTGTCTTTATTTGTCCAGGTGATATCAAAAGCTATAAGATCTATTTACTAAGCAAGCATGCTTATATTGAACTTGGGTACCATTCATAGATATTAGGTCCACCTAATCAAGAAGGCTTTGATTTGTCCATGCATCAAAAGAGGAAAAAATATTAATAATCTTAGTTACACTAGTTAAAAGGAGGAATAAAGTTGAGAGATGAATGGTAGTTCATGTGGGCAAAGAGCTTAGGAATAGAGCACTAAACAATATTTTCCTTGAAAGAGTTTCACATTTATAGTCTATTCAACTTAAGAATGCTAGAATAATATTTTAATACTTGCCTGTTCACCACAAGTTTGACTTCTCAGTAGAGTGTAGATATGAACCTGACTCAAATATTTGTATTATTTGTCTGGTTCATGTAGGAAGCTGAGTTTGCTTCTTCTTACTTTAAACTTTATATGCCTAATATGAATTTGAACTTGGAGAATATCAGTGAGTTTCACAGTCAGTACAATTACACACATATATTCAGGGGTTTAATGATTCAAGGGAGAGTAGCGTGATAATTCTAAAAATTTAGTTCTATGGAAAAATTCTCGTGATATAGTAGTAATGGGAAGAGGACAAAAGTCCTAAAAGTATAGAGCATGACATTTTGATTTTAAAGTATGTGTATATAAACCACATATAAAACAAAATAACTATACTTAAATATGAATCACCATATTTGTTATTTAACGTTTTTAAATTTTCTGAATATTTTATAGTAATAGCCTATATTATCAAAGAAACCAGATTCATGTAGCTATTGAACCTACAGAATAAATTACATAGGAAGCCATGCAAGCAAAGATAAGAGATGAAAATGTTGTCATAGAATAGTATATATCACCTGGGTTGATAAGAGAAATTAGATGATGCATGCCTAATTTAGATCATAAAATGGTCTAGGAAGAGGTAATCAAGTTTGTCTGTAAGAGACCAGATGGTAAATACTTTCCAGTGGTCCCCAACCTTTTTGGCACCATGGACGGATTTCATGGAAGACAATTTTTCCACAGATGGCGCGGGGGAAGGGGGAGGAGGAGGGCGGAGCTTAGGCGGTGATGCGCAGCCTGTTTTCCCAACAGGTCAAGGACCGGTACCGGCCGCAGACCCAGGGATTGGGGAGCGCAGCTTTAGGCTGTTCATATCATAAGGTCTCTAGTAACTACTCAACTCTGCTGTTATAGTACTAAAGCAGCCAGAGACAATAAATACTTTTTAAACATTATTTAAAAAAAAAAAAAAAAAAAAACAGGCAGCAGGCTGGATTTGGCCCACAGGCCATAGTTTGACAACCTCTGATCTAAGACATTCCTATGCCGTGACAACTATTGGTCTGGAGTCTATTCAGTGAAATTTACTAGACCTTAATTTTCTTGAAGGCAGGATATTTGTCTTGTGTCTTTATATCACTCATGATACCTAACACTAACCAGAATATAGAAGACACTTAATGGAATATTTACTGAAAGAAAGAATGGATTGGTCAATGAAAACTTCACTGATATCTACCACACTTCCACCACTGGTGGCAGCTTGTCTTGTGAGCAGGACTGAAGCTTAAACAAAGCAGCTTGACATAATAGTGAAAGCATGGGCTTTAGTGTCTGATAGAAGGTCCTGGGTTTAAATCCTTGTTCTGCTACTTATACTCAATACACCTTGAACAAGTTTTTAAGCTGTTCTCAGTTGTAAATTTTCCATTTGCCAAGGGAGATTGATGATAGTGATGTGTTGATAAGAATAATTTACTAAATAAGGATTTTTTTTTGTAAAGGCCATGATAAAGAGTTGGTGCTTAGGAAATATTAGCTTTCACCCCCTTTGTTGGGTGTCACAATTTGAATACCTTTGCAGGATCATAAAATGATAGAGTAGAAAGAGTCTTGACAGTAATTTGGTTTTATTGCCCTTTCTGATACTCCCTTCTTAAAGATCCAAAAATCAAGGCAAGGATGAGAAAGATTAAGGCAGTGCAAAAATCCTCAGATTTAGGAATCAGGAGGCTGAAATTTAGTTCTTATTTTACCATTGACTAATTAGATCACATATGTATATGAAGGATATATACCTATTTCAGCCTGTTTCCTTGACTAGTAGAACTGAGTCTTTAATCATCTCTCTGATGTTGATATTCTACATATATATTGCCAAATTGGCTAACCGGTTTTTCCCAACCCTGCTTTCTCCTTGGCCACGCCACACACAACTACTCCCTACCCACCCACACACATGCTGGCAAATTCTAAGCATATCTAAATTTATCTATCCTGAGAAAGAATTTAAATTTAAAACAAAATTTTTAAAAATACAATAAAAGAATATATGAGACCGAGAGCATGTCAAAGAGTAAAATAAAACGCAGAACTAAAATAGGTTTCAAACGAGAATGGCTTTTGCGGTTGCTATAAAAAAAATACAGTCCACGATGGTAAGATAAAGCTCTGTTGTGTCAGTTCTTTCTACGTTGCTAACATCACTTGAACATTCTTGGATCAGGCAATTCTTTCTGCAGCCTCATAAAGAGGCCTAACATAGATGGAGAATGAGGCTCAGTTTCAAAAGTAGTCTATTTACCCTCATTTTCATAGTAGTTCCACCCACTGCTTCCTTTTTTCCCTTAAGCGCAGCTGCAAGTTTAAGTAGGAAGGCAAACTATAATCAGCCACTTAGATCGATTGCTGAATCACAGTTGTGCCCAATTTGACTGTTTAACATTTTTTCTTGCTTGATTGACCTTGGTTCTCTCCTCCCCTAAATGTTCATAATGACAATATGACATGCCGGGTCTTTTCCATGTTGTGAGAGCATCAGAGACTATCCACACAACACACTCACTCACACAAAGCAAAGTGGCAAAAGTATTATAATGTTAACACATTTAATTTTGCCCTCTTTTATTTGTGTTAAAATTAACTAAATATATACCACAGCACGTCTTTTTGGATATAAATTTCAATTTTAAATATAGTTGGTTTACTGATGATAATTTTATTGAGGGGATATATATGTGTGTATATATATTTTTTCAGTGTGTGTATGTATATATAGAGAGAACCTTTATAAAACTGAAAAGTTGTGATATTATTTTATTATTTTCTTTTCATCATAAAACAAGAAAAGGACCTCAAAGGAAAAAGCACTCTTATGATGAGGCATTTGACTTTCTAGGAAAATGACAAAGAATGTTCATTCATTCTTAGTATAAATAGTAACTCTAACCCATTTTCACCTCCCTCGTCGTTTTGCAAAGCTGAAAAATGTTCAGTATATTAGCTTATAATGTGTCAGTCCTGAAGGAGGAAAAGAAAAAGTGCTATGATAAATATAGCTACAGAGGCTATATAACATTTTTAAGTTTAGAACATTTTTAAAGAGATCAAATTTTAATGTCATGGAAGGATAGATGCTAAATGGTATAAAGAGGAGGATAGGACCATTGCAAATGTTTAGTGTATAGATCAGCAATTTCCTTGTGTGTGTGTGTGTGTGTGTGTGTCTGTGTGAGAGAGAGACAGAAAATTTCTGCTTTCCTTCATTTTACCAATGAAATTTTGTTTTATATTTTATGGTATTAGCATATGGTATTATATATTTAAATTAGATTACAAAGCACTGTTTTTATTAGATGCTTGCAATGAATTCAACCCAAATGGATATTTCTCTCCTTTTAGTTTTAACTTCAAATTTAAATTATTTTTTCTTAAAAGTCTTCCTATTATTTTCTACATTTAAATGATAAGATATCTATAACAAAAACGTGAGGACTACATATTAAAGACCAAGACTAAATGTTTTCATTGAGTGCCTCACAAACATGAAGGTGCGGATTAAACTCTTGGGAATCTTGTCAAAAATGAAGGTTCTAATTCAGATAATCTGAGGTGACGCCCCTGAGTGTGAGTTTCTAACCAGCTCCCCGTGAGGTTGATGCTTATAGTCTAAGAAAAAACTTTGAGTAGAAAGGCTTTATTTCAAATCAACAATGATTTAATAATAATAATAACAATAATAATTTTATATAAATCTTATCTCCAGGGAAAATAATAGTCAACATGAAAATGAGTAATCAGGCACATATAAAACCAAATTTATTGAATCTTGCCTATGTAGAGCATTATGTTCCAATGACATATTAATTCTGAAATTCTGTAACTGTATTGTGGAGCATTTGTCCAACATTAACTTCTTATTGGTTAGTTCTACACCTGCTGATGTGTGACAAATTGTAAGGCTTGCAGATAGTAGAATATGTCTGAAAGCTTTTTAGGAAGAAGACTATTAGAAAACAGCTGAACTGTTTTTAAACTGTTATAAAGGCTTTTGGAATGCCAATGAATTGAACTAAAAAACTCATTTGCATCTTAAAGCCACAATTCATGATCTATGAATAAAAAACCAACCATGAAGGAAAAGGATTGGTATATCCTGTTGTAAATTAGCATGCAAATCTGCATTTTGTCTCTTGATAAACACTCACCATAGATACTATTGGTTAGACCAGATCTGGTCTGAAAGCTAAGCAGATTGTACTCTAATGAGGGATTCTGGGAAGATGATTAGCTATAAGGACATACATGTATAATAGCTGTCATAAACTCTGTGCAGAGAAAGTAAAAGAGAATTTTTGTAGCACTGGATCATCTCTGACTATAACTTTTAAAATAATAGTCATTAATAGGTGCCAGAACTCAGGATGCCAAATATCCCAAATGTCTTCTTCCTAAAACAAGTTTTAAATAAACCAATCACTGGATCTGGTATATATATATTCTTTTGCTCTATGTTTGACTTTCTGCTTTAGGCATTTTCTGTAACAATTTTTTTCTTCCACATTTTCATAGTCATTTGTCTATATGTGGGCTGTGCTTGCTATAAGAAAGAAGAAAAGTATTTATGATTAACCAAGTGGTGCATAATGCTTTTTTGTTGTTGTCATAAAGTGTTTTATTGGGGAACTTACAGACAGAAGCATGGTCTTGGGTGGCCACAAGACAAGTAGATATCTGCACTGTTTCCTCCATACTCAGGGCTTATATACTATAGGGAAAGGGTATATGTGCTTCAGAGGGAATGTGCTGGAATTTGCTTACGGGCAGAGTTTATGGTAAGCATGTGCTCTTACACAAGGAAAAATAGCTAAACTGGAAATCTTAGAGGCATTCCCAGAACTGTGGTTAATCAGAAGGCAACATGATTAGCATCAGTAACTCCATTGGTTAGCATTAGTAGCTCCAAGATGGAGTTACTGTAGCCTATGCAGAATGTTATAGGAAAAAAAAAGAATGTTTTTGTCTCTTTGATAAAGTGGTATTTGAAACAAGAGCTGGGAAAGTAAAGAGCAGTAAGTAAACCTTCTTCTTTCATGAGGATAGTCTCCTTGAATAGTTGAATGGACCCAGGAATATCTGCTGTTCTCCTCCCACAGATGCAAATGGAATCCTTCCTGGATGCAGAGAAAGCCCATATGCCGTTTTGGGGATCTTAGAGCTAGACCCTAAAGCTAAGCAAGGGCACATAAATTAATTTTTTTAGTTTATTGTTTTTAATTATTATGAGTATATAATTGTGTATATTTATAGGATGCATGTGATATTTTGATGCAGGCATACAAGTGTAATAATGTAATCAGGGTAACTGGCGTATTCATCACCTCAAGCATCTATTTTTTTGGTGTGTGTTAGGAACATTCCAATCCCACACTTTTAGTCATCATAAAGTATACCATAACTTATTGTTGACTGTAGTTACTTTGTTGTGCTATCAAATATTACTCATTCTATCAAACTATCTGAGTATATTTTTGCACCCATTAACTATTCCCACTTTATCCTCCACTCCGTGCTACCCTTCCCAGCCTCTGGTAACCACCATTCTACTCTCTGTTCTAATGAGATAAATTATTTTAATATTTAGCTCCCACATATGAGTTAGAATATGTGAGATTTGTCTTTCTGTGCTTGACTTACTTCACTTAACATAATGTTCTCTAGTTTCATCTATGTTGTTGCAAATGACGGGATTTTGTTTTTATGGCTGAATAACATTCCATTTTGTTTACGTGCTACATTTTCTTTATCCATTCATCCATCGAGGGACAGACACCAAGGTTGATTCAAAATCATGGCTTTTGTGAATAGTGCTGCAATAAACATGGGAGTGTTGATATCTGTTCAATATACTGATTTCCTATCTTTGCATGTATACCTAGCAGTGAGATTGCTGGGTTATCTGGTTGTTCTGTTTTTAGTTTTTTGAGGAACCTCCATACTGTTCTCAATAGTGGTTGCACTAATTTACATTCCCATCAACATTGTATGAGATGAGTATATGTTCCCCTTTCTCATTGAATCTGTAGATTGCTTTGGATGGTATGGACATTTTAAAAATATTCATTCTTTCAATCCATGAGCATGGAATATCTTTCCATTTTTTTGTGTCCCCTTCATTTTTTTTATCAGCTTTTTATAGTCTTCATTATAGAGATCTTTCACTTGTTTGGTTAAGTTTATTCCTAGGTATTTTATTTTATTTGTAGCTATTATAAGTGGGATTAATTTCTTCATTTCTTTTTCAGATTGTTTACTGTCGGAATAGAGAAATGCTACTGAATTTTGTTTGTTGATTTTGTATCCTGCAAATTTACTGAATTTGTTTATCAGTTCTAAAAGTATTTTTGTGGAGTCTATAGGTTTCTCTAGATATAAGATTATATCATCTGCAAACAAGGATAATTTGACTTCTTTCCAGTTTGGATGTCTCTCATTTTTTTTCTTGTCTGATTGCTCTAGCTAGAACTTCCATTACTATGTTGAATAACTATGGTGAAAGTGGGCATCCTTGTTTGTTCCAGATCTTAGAGGAAAGGATTTCATTTTCTTCATATTCAGTATGATACCAGCTGTGGGTCTGTCATATATGGCTTTTATCATGTTGAGGTAATTTCCTTCTATACCCAGTTTTTTGAGAGTTTTTATTATGAAGGGATGTTGAATATTACCAAATGATATTTCAGCATCAACTGAAATGATCATATAGATTTTGCCCTTCATTCTATTGATATGATATATGACATTGATTAATTTCCTCATGTGGAACCATCCTTGCATCTCTGGGATGAATCTCATTGAGCATGATGAATAATCTTTTTAATGTGTTCTTATATTCAATTTGTTAGTATTTGTGGGGGATTTTTGCACCTATAATCATCAGAGATATTGTCTTATAGGTTTTTTGTTGTTGTTGTTTTGTCTTTGTTTGGTTTTGGTATCAGGGTGATTCTGGCCTCCTAGAATGAGTTTGGGAGTATTCTTTCCTCCCTGAATTTTTTGGAATAGTTTAAGTAGAATTGGCATTGCTTCTTCTTTGAATGTTTGGTAGAATTCAGCAGTGAATCTATTGTGTCCTGAACTTTTCTTTAATGGGAGATTTTTATTACTTCTTCTATCTCTTACATATCATTGGTTTATGAAGGTTTTGGATTTATTCCTGGTTCGGTCTTGGTAGATTGTATGTGCCTGGGAATTTATACATTTCTCTTAGATTTTCCAATTTATTGGCATATAAATGCCAATGACTGCTCATAGCAGTCTCTAATGATAGCTTGAATTTCTGGAGTAGTAGGTGTAATATGTACTTTTTCATCTTTGGTTTCATTTATTTGGGTCTTCTTTTTTGTTTAGTTAGTCTGGTGAAAGGTATGTCAATTTTGTTTGTCTTCTCAAAAAAACAATTTTTCATTTCATTGATCTTTTGTGTTTTTTGTTGGTTTCAATTTCATCTATTTTTGCTCAGATCTTTATTTTTTCTTTTTTTCTACTAATTTGGGGTTTGGGTTGCTCTTATTTTTCTAGTTCTTTAAGGTACATTGTTAGGTTGTTTATTTGAAAGTTTTCTACTTTTTTAGTAGGCACTTATTGCTATGAATTTTCCTCTTCATACAGCTCTTGCTCTATCTCATAGGTTTTCATATGTTGTGTTTTCATTTTCATTTGTTTTGAGAAATTTTTTAGTTTCTTTCTTAACCTCTTCATTGACCCACTGGCTATTCAGGATAATATTGTTTAATTTCCATTTGCTTGTATAGTTTTCAATGTTATTCTTGTTATTGATTTCTAGCTTTATTCCATTGTAGTCAGAGACAATCCTTGATATGATTTCAATTTTTTGAATTTTTTAAGAGTTCTTTTGTATCCGAACATATGGTCTATTCCAGAGAATGATCCATGAGCCTACACCTGTCAGATGAGACATTCTGTAAATATTTACCATGTTCATTGGTCTATAGTGCAGATTAGGTCTGATGCTTCTTTGTTGATTTTCTGTCCGGGTGGTCTGTCCAATGCTAAAAGTGAGGGGTTTAATTCTCCAACTATTACTGGATTAGGGTCTGTCTCTATCATTAGCTCTGATAATATTTGCTTTATATATCTGGGTGCTCCGGTGTTGGCTGAATATGTATTAAGAATTGTTATATCCTTTTTCTGACTTGACCCTTTTATCATATGCTGACCTTCTTTGTCTCTTTTTACAGTTTTTTTCTATCTGATAGAAGTATAGCTACTCCTGCTCTTTTTTGGTTTTCATTTGCATTGAATATCTTTTTTCATCCCATTTTTTTCAGTCAGTGTATCTTTATAGGTGACATGTGTCTCTTGTTGGTTTTTTTTTTTTCTTTAATCCATTCAGCAACTCTATGTCTTTTGAGTAGAGAGTTTAGTCCATTTACATTGAATGCTATTGTTGATAGGTAAGGGCTTATTACTGCCATGTTGTTATTTGATTTCTGGTTATTTTGTGATTCTCTCTCTCTTCCAACCTTCCTGTCTTCCTTTGTGTAATAGTGATTTTCTCTGGTAGTTTGTTTTAATTTCTTTCTTTCTGTTTTTTATGTATAATTTATAATTTCTTTTTATTTGAGGTTACCATGAGGCTTCAAAAAATATTTTATAACCATTTATTTTAAACAGATGTCAACTTAACTCTGCTTACAACAAAGAGAAATCTAAAAGAAACTCAACACTTTAACTCCTTCCCCCATGCTTTTTGACTTTTTGTTGTTTCCATTTATATCTTTTTATACTATACATCCTCTAAAAAGTAGTTGTAGTTATTAGTTTTGATAGATTTGTCTGTTAGTCTTCCTACTCAATATATAAGTGGTATCTAGATGTAGGATATATCATCCTACTCAAGACATACACTGAAATTACAGCAGTAGTGTATTTTGTATTTGTGTGCTCACTATTTCCAGTGAGTTGTATAGATTCAGATGATTTCTTATTGTTCATAAATGTCCTTTCTTTTCTTTCAGATTGAAGAAATTCTTTTAGCGTTTCTTATAGGACAGG
The DNA here is from genome assembly GCA_023783475.1 of Daubentonia madagascariensis. Classification (NCBI taxonomy): domain Eukaryota; kingdom Metazoa; phylum Chordata; class Mammalia; order Primates; family Daubentoniidae; genus Daubentonia; species Daubentonia madagascariensis. The sequence goes on along the minus strand of JAKFHU010001684.1, from coordinate 10,954,609 downwards.
TCTGGTGTCAATGAAATCCCTCAGCTTTTGTTTGTCTGGGAAAGTCTTTATTTCTCCTCATGTTTGAAGGATATTTTTGCAGAATATAACATTCTAGGGTTAAGGTTTTTTTACTTCAGCTCTTTAATTATGTCATGACACTTTCTCCTGGCCTGTAAAGCTTTCTCTGAGAAGTCTGCTACCAGATGTATTGGAGCTCCTTCATATGTTATTTTTTTCTTTTTTCTTGCTACCCTAGGACCTTTTCTTTATTTGTGACCTTTGGGAGCTTGATTATTAAATGACTTGAGGTAGTCTTGTTTGGATTAAATCTGCTTGGTGTTCTGTGACCTTATTTTACCTGCATATTGATATATTTCTCTCAGTTTGGGACATTCTCTGTTATTATTTCTTTGAATAAAATTTCCACCCTAATTCTCTTTACCTCCTCTTTAAGGCCAATAACTCTTAGATTTGCCCTTTTTAGGCTATTTTCTATATCTTGTAGTTGTACTTTATTATTGTTCTTCTTTTTTATTTTTTTCTTCTGACTGTGTATTTTCAAATAGTCTTCTTTAAGCTTACTAATTTTTTCTTCTGTTTTGTCAATTCTGCTGTTGAGAGACTCTGATGCATTTTTAAGTTTGTCAATTGAATTTTTCAACTCCAGAATTTCTGCTTTTTTTTTTTTATTATGTCAATATTTTTGTTAATTTTCTCTGAGAGGCTTCTGAATTCCTTCTCTGTGTTCTCTTGAAGTTCACTGAGCTTCTTCAGAACAGCTATTTTGAATTCTCTGTCTCATATATCACATATCTCCATCACTCTTGGATTGATTCCTGGTGTCCTATTTAGTTTATTTTCTGACGTCCTGGATATTCTTGATGCTCATGAATGTTTGTTAATATCTGGGCATTGAAAATACAGTTATTTAATCTAAAATTTACAGTCTGGGCTTATTTGAACCTATCCTTCTTGAGAAGGCTTTCCAGGTATTCAAAGGGAATTGAGTGTTTTAATCTAAGTCTTTGGTCACTACAGCCAGTACAGCACCCCAAGCCCAGTAACACTGTGACTCTTGCAGACTACAGGTGGTACAGCCTTTTGGACTTGGGTAAAATATGACAGAACTCCTTGGACTAACAGGCAAAGTCTGTCACTGTCTTCCCTCAATCTCTGTGCTGGGCTGCTGGAGTTGGGAGAGGAGTGATGTGGGCACTCCCTCATGGCCACCACATCTAGGACTATGCCTGGTCACACCTGAAGTCACCCCAGTCTTGCCCATAGCCTGTGGTGACTGTTGCCTGACTACCACTGATGTTTATTCAAAGGCCAAGGTTCTCTGTAATCAGCAAGTGGTAAATCCTTCCAGGACAGGGCCCTTCCCTTCAGGCAGTGGATTCCCTTCTGTCCCAGGGTGGGTCTAGAAATGTTATCCAGAAACTAAGGAGCTTCAGGAGTCTGCTTCATACTTTATTTTACTGTGGTACCCAAGTTGCAAGACAAAGTCCTTTGTACTCTTTCCTTTCCTTTCCCCAAGTTGAGGAAGACTCTCTCCAAGCTGCACTGACTGAACTTGGGGGAGGGATGACATGGGCACTCATGTCTCACTGAGTCATGTGCACCCCAATTCACTGTCATTGAGCCAGCACAGCCACAGGAGTTGCCCACAGGCTGCAGACCTTGTGGCTTAATTGCCTTTCAAATTTATTCCAGACCCCAAGCCACTATTGTCAGCCAGTGGTGGAGCTAGCTGGAACTCAGATTTCTTCCACTGGGACAGAGGATTTCCCTCTGGCTGGGCTGGTCTAAATGCTTTCTCTGTGGGCACTGGCAGAATTTTGCTTTGTTCTGTGTTCTCCTGTCACCAGACAGCCCTGAGTTCCAATGCAAATTCCCACAATTGCTTCACTCTTCTTCCCCTAGGCGCAAAGATTCTCTCTGTGTGGGGCTGCTATGGGATGGGGGAGGGGTGGTATAGGCAATGCAAGACTGCCTTTCCTGCCCTGTTCAGTGCCTCTTTCCTTGATATTATGTTAAAACCAGGTACTGTTTTCACTTACCTGATTTTTGGTTCTCCTGAAGGTGCTTTCTTGCATGGATAGTTGTTGAATTTGGTGTTCTTGCAAAGGGATGATTGCTGGAGGGTTCTATTTAGCCTTCTTGCTCCACAAACTCTCTGTGTTTTGTTTTAATGAGCCCTTTTTATAGGTAAGAAAAAAGTAGTGACAGAATAAGATAGGATCAATTAATTTTTAAAATATGACTATTGAAGACTGTGAAAGACACTCTGAGAGGCATTGTGTAGTATTTACAAATTAATAATTACATGAATTAAATAATAATGCAATATTATTTCAAAGTGGTATGTGTATTGCTGAAAGAATTGTCCTGCCAGTGAGTGCCTTTCAGCAGAATGGTTATTTATGGCTAGAGTGTCTCATGAACATTATTCTCTGATTGCTATCTTTTAGTTTACTGGAATCACCATAACAAAATATCATAGATTGGGTGGGTGTTTTAAACAACCAAAATATATTTTTCATAGTTCTGGAGGCTGAAAGTCCAGATTGAGGTGTTAATAGGTTTTGTTTCTTCTGAGGTCTGGACTTGACTTGCAAGGACATCTTCTTGCTATGTCCTCATGTGGTCTTCTCTGTGTGCACGTATATCTTTATTGTCTCTTTGTGTGTCTAAATTTCCACTTATAAGGACACCATTCAGATTAGATTAGGGCCCACCTTAACAGCCTCATTTTAATTTAATCACTTCTTTAAAGAGCCTATCTCCAAACACAGTCATATTTCATAGGAGAATATGACTAGGAGTTAGAGTTTCATCATATGAATTTTGGAGGGACACAATGTAGCCCATAATACACTCAGAATCCTATATTTGTAAGAGGCCTAGTTCAACACCTTTATTTTCCAACTGGAAAACTGGAGGTTTCTCCAGAGAATGAAATGTCTTGTTCCAGGTCAATAAATTAGTTAGTGTCTGAGTCTAGAATTTATCACAGATATCCTGAATTCCTGACTGGTTGGTGTTTTATTTAAACTTTACCACAAAATTAACACAAGTCTGATATGTTTTCTACAGATATTGTGTCTAGAGCTATACTTGAGTAATGTGCAAGGACAATAACAGGGGAGGCAGAGTTTATAGCTAATATTGACCTCTATAACCCAGCTCTTCTAGTTTTAGCAGAGTCTAGAAATAGTCTCTGGAGAAAAACTGGAATAGATTAGTACAAGGAAGGTCTGAGTCTGAATTCTTATTGTGGCCATTATTTCTAAGTTTCTGATGTAAAAATAAGTCTGCTTTCCTGGAATTCCTGAGGTTTGATTCTGGCCATGTTAGATGGATCATTCTCAACAGAGGCCACTTTTATGAGGATTTTAAACATATACTTGTAAAATTTTTTATTTAATTTTTGACAGCAGTGTGGTAGATGATATCACATATGAAGTATTTGAGAAACACTTATTAAAAAGCCAGAAATCTTATCATCCTGAAAGGCAAAACAGTAACCATCTTTAGAAAGGGGAAACATGACAATTCCTATATTTATAAACCATATTAAGTTACCAAAATTCTCATTTAAAAATGCTTATTTTTTCCTAATAACAACATATGGTTTTCCTTTAAATTATTAATATCTGTTTAAACTTTACTGGTTTTTTAAAGTTCAACTGTGCAAACATGGAGATCAATTAGATTTCATAAAAATTTGCAAAACTAGTAAGCTAAGCAAATTGCAAAAAAAAAAAAATGCAAAATGTTGTCAGCAGATGAACCAAGGATAGACTTATACAGGCTAATTATGGCAAAGTGATGCCAAAATGAGTCTCATTTGCTCATTTGTAAAGATGTTTCTGTTTGACCAAAAGAAAAAAGGAAGGAAGGAAAGAAGGATTGAGTTGCTTCTTGGTAGTCCTCTTTAAATTATGAAAAACAGTATGTCATAAACCCCTTGAAATTATTTTCTGAATTTGGGTCAGCAAACTTATATTGAAAGAATGTCTTAAAATACTGGAAAAAGGATTAAAATGACTGACTTCACATGCCAAATCCATAAATTCTAGGGTGTTTGTTTTTATATGGTTGGTCTGGGTACCATAGTGTGGCCCATCTAATTATGACTAAAGGGCCAGACATGAATCAGCAAGCTGCTTCTTCTAATGAAATTATTTTTCCGTCAGTTCCCTAGGAACATGGATCTGAAAGGTTAAAGTGTTGCATTGGGAAAATATTTGTGTAATATACAAGGGAAGTACATTCTATGGTCAGGTAAAAAATTTAATAATTTGTGTATCAGCTCTGCACATCCTCCCAAAAATGATTGTTGGCGATTATGGCTAGAGTCCTCTCTTCCTCACATGCATTTTTTTTTACAGTGACTCTATTAGTTACCTACCAGATTACAAAACCCTCTTGATCTACCTATAGTAGGGATAGACCCAATGGAGTCAGGCAATGACTATTTAAGGCTCAAATGTCACCTCCATATGAACAGACTTCCTTAACCATTCTACCAAAAATAGTTCTCAAATTCCTTCTGACTCTCCATATCAACACAGTGCTTTATTTTCTTCATTGTATTTATTTTTAACTGAAATTGCACTATTTTCCTTGTTTTTCTGTCTTTATTATGTTATAAGGTCTGTGTAAGTGGGAACTGGCCACTGTTCTATCCCTAGCATCATAAGGAGAGCCTGATATAAAAAGGGTGCTTAATACATATATGCTAAATAACTTAATCAATTAACTTACTGGTGCACACTGTTATTTAGTGCTCAGTGATAGTATGGTTATTGCTGTTCTACTTCTCAAGCAACTAGTAGTTGATCTAGGCATTATGAGACATATATAATTTTAATAGAGTCTTTTTCAGAAACTTCTAATCTCTATTAAGCATTATTTTTATAATACTGATGATAGAAGTTTTTTTACAAAGGGAATTGTATGATGGAATGGAACATATGCTGCAAGGGTTTAGAAGCACTTCTTAAACATCTTTATAAAATGTAAGTTTCAGGGAAGGATGTCAGGAAGAAATGTACCAGAGAGAAAAGGAGAAAAGGTAAAAAGAGAAACAAAATGGAATTAGAAAAGAATTTAAAAGTATTACAAGTAACTAATAATAAAAGAAATAAAGAGAGAACTCTTATTCATTCACACTCCAAAAGTAATTATCAAGAACTTACCAATAAATGTGCTATAATATGTAGCTGACTTGGTCTGGAGAAATATTAATGGGTAGCTTTTTACTATTTTTCCAGTGCCTGTTCATGCTTTTCATATTATACAATTGAACATATAGATTTAAAACTAGGTAAAATTCTATTTTATAAAAGAACATCTGGAAAATTTTTAGATTATGATAAAAATGTTAACGTTTAGATGTTCTAAATAAATCAACTGTACAAATTTACAAAATCAAAGTAACGCAGCCACAAAAACATCACATTAATAAGAATTTATTTCACACTCTTGATGTACAGGAATTTCAGCTTAGTATGCTAGGCTTTTAGTTACTGGATTTTTTTTGGCTTTCACATTTTATTCAGACTTTATAAAAAATTCTTATTTAAATTTACTAAGAGCTAAAGAATACATACTTCTAACTTATCTTCTGCATGTTATATTCTAGGTTCAATATATCCAAATCAAACATCAATGTACTGTCGATATATGGAAGGGTTGTACTGCCTGAGTAATTAGGTAAATCGAATAGTGAGAAATGTCCTTGGAACATTCAATATGTCTCATAAGTAAAATTCACCACTGGTGTTAAGACAGTTTCTAGCAGTAAGCCCCTTTCTTCATAATAAATTGATTGGGAAATGTAATAAAACTTGTAAAAGCAGACTGCTTTAGGTTATAGTGGAAATACTGTAACTGGCATTTAATCAGAATCCTTATGACTACCAAGTTTCATCTATTCTTGTAGCTATGGTCTATAGGTTTTACAAATAAGACTACATGAGAAAGAAATTCTTTGCCAGAAAAATCATATTTTGGGAGTCCCTTTGCCTTCTCCATACCATGCGGCTTTGGTAGAGACTTGTATCAAGTGTATCAAAAAAGATTTTCTAAATTCAAAGACTCTACCAGTTAGTCAAGTCCAATTCTACCAGTTCTTACTCTAACAAAACATCTTGACCTCCCATGCTTATATTACTTGGTAAGGCACAAGAAGGGAATCTCCTCAGGAGCAGCAACTATGTGCTTCATGCTCTCTTCTTCGTCGTGATCATATAGGCCAGATATCTTGGTATTTTTGGCAAACATTGGAAACTATAAAGTCTGGATTTTATTTATCTGAAAAGAGAAAGTGGTTATTTTAATTTTCTTTTCAGTATTTGAAGACATTCTTTTAACATAAGTTCACTAACTCAATTAACAGGAAATAAAAAGTCATTGTTCACAAGTATGGACAGTGAAAGGTGTTTTGAACTTAAAGAGGGATTAAGTAGAGAGGTTAGAAGAATTAATATTTTCTGCCTGAGTTAATTTTCAATTCTATTTCAGAATGAGACACCTGTCTTATTTTCAACAAAACTCTGCTTAAATATTTCTAGTTGTCAGAGAACGTTATTCTGAAGTTAAACTCTTTAATTTGTAGAATTCTAATTATCTGGCAATATTTACATAGACTTGAAATCTGTCTGCCTGTAATTATGAGCCATTATTTCTGGTTGTCCAGTACAAAAAGACAAAGGACATTCTTTTTTCACTTAATTATTGATTCATCCATTCATTCAGCAAAATTTACTGATTTCATTCCCTGTGCTAGTCATTGTGCTAGGCAATAAGGATACAAGAATGGATAAAACAAAGTTCCTGTCCTCAGGAAGCTTACAGTACCTTGTGTCAGACTGGCACAAGCTACGTTAACAGAGTGAGGTACAGGATTCTAGGAGCTTCTCTTCCTATTTCCATATCATTCATTTAAATCACTATTTATTCAGATGCTCATGCTGGAAAACTGAAAGTCATTCTAGAATCTACCTTTTCCCTCACTCCCTTATTCAGTTCTATCATCTAGTCCTATTGAGTATACCTACCTGTGCCTCCAAAATTTATCTTGATATGTCTATTTCTCTCATTCACACCTACAATCTCCACATTCTAAGCCATAACCATCTCTCAATTAAACTACTACAATAATTTTCTACTTTTTTTCCTGTTTCCACTGTTCATGGTCTACAATTCACACTTTTCAAAGACTGTAGAGTGAACTTTTAAAAATATAAGTCAGCTTGTATGACAAATCTGCTGAAAAAAATTTTTTGAGATTTTTTGTTGCCCTGAGAATAAAATCCAAATTCCTTACCTTTATGTACAGAGCTTTGCTTGATCTAGCCAAGGCTTTCCTTGTTCAATTTACCTCATGTTACTCTCTCACCGAGTTTGCCACCATGTACGCATCTTTTGTCAGGGTCATTGTTTGTCTTTTTATCTGGGTTGATTTCCATACCTTTACCCTTAACATACCACCCACCCATACCTAAATGATACTTAATGTAAGAGACTTTCCCTAACCACTCTAGAAAAGGTAGGTAAGAAAACACTTCCCTATCACCACACACTTTTTTTTTTTACAATTATGTCACTTTTCATATTTTGTTATTTTTTCTGTATTTTGTTTTGAACTTGCTTATTATGTCTTCTTCACTAGTTCCATATTGGCTTGCAGTTGAATCCCTCATGTCCAGTTCATTGTAGACATATATTAGTCACTCTGCAAATATTGTTGAAAGCATAATCAAATGGATTAATCAATACATAGAAACAAAACTTACTGTATGTTTGGAGTGTTTATTGCCTATACTTAACGTCTGAGCAAGTTAGCAAGTTAGCACACACACACACACACAATTGCTATTTTACCTTTCTTCTGTTCTCAGTTTTTAACTTTTTTTGTCTCTCAGTTCTGTTATCATCCTAGTTATACTTTTCATGATAATTTTTTAATATTTTTCAATATTTATCTTAAAATATGCAACCCAAATATTGTTTTAATATAAGTTGCAGTGACCTTTATGGAATAAATTTGATAATACATATTAAAATGTAATATTTACTACTTTGACCCAGTAATCCCAAATATAGTATTTTTTCTAAAAAACTAATTAAATCTATGAACAAATTTCTAAATATAAGCATTTTTGTTATATTGCTATTTAATAAAAGAGAACTAATAGATCAAACCTGTAATATAATTTAAACAAAGATATAATAGGTTTTCCCTGAATAATTTGTAAAAATACATAAATTTATAATGAAAAAAATTACTAAACCCAAAAGTCAACTACTGACATGAGCAAAAGTCATCAGGAATAGCAATAAAATTAAACCCACTAAGACTTCAAATATTGGAATTATTAAGCATATAATATAAAATAAATATTTTAATTTGTATAAAAATATAAAGGAGTAAAGTTAAAGAGGAATAGTAAATTATTTAAATTAAATTTAAAAATTTTACAAATAACTATATACAGAATCTAGAAATAAAAATTAAGTAATTGAAATGAAAAATTGAAAGGAGGCTTTTGGTAATAATCAACTAAATAATTTGAACGAACTTTGTCATGGAGGTAAAAATGTGTATGTTTATAAAAAGCCTTCTTCAAGGCCAGTGTCTGTAATAAAATGGAAATTCAGATATAAAACTGATATTTGGAATCCCTTTTCACCTAGGGGTGGCTGCTGATTGTGTAAGTGATGGTTAAGAGTCTAAGAGGCTGTACAGTCCTTTTCTCGGCCTCCTGATCCTGGAGCACTTAAGCTGAATACTGGTACCTTTTAAAGATTCCAAATAAGTGTTTAATAGAAATAACAGTGCATCCTAAGTAGACCAGTCTATACAGAGACTACAAACCAAATTTGATTCATCTCAATCTTTCAAACTGAATTTGGGTAATAGGACATTGCTATTTCCATAGGAGGCTGTGAGAAGCAAACAAAAAATTCTCTCTGACAACAAAATCAAACTAGGCCTTGCATTATTTTTGTAATTTTCAAATACAGTGTTTCTGCAAGCAAAAATAATAAAAATAAAAAATAACTAGGTGTATGGTGAGATAAGAAAAAATGAATGTGACCCAGAAAAAACAATAAGCAATATAAACAAAAACACAGAGGCTGCTGCTATTTGGAATTATCAAACATAGATTATTTTTAAAAATAATTAAGATTAATACATTCAATGAAACAAAAGACAAAATTAAGCATTTTCCAAAGAAATTTAAACTATATGAAAGGAAACATGGAAAAATATAGATATTCTAGAACCAAAAAGTAAAATAATTGGATTAGGAATTCAACAGCAGATTAAAACTTGAATATAAGTCAGAAGAAAATATCCGGGAGAAAACAGATAGAAAAGGAAGAAAAATAAAAAGAGAGTAAGTAACATAGACAATAGTGTTAAAGCTATGTAGGTGATTCTTGTTATTTGCAGTAGCTGTATTCTATAAAGTTGCTGCAGTCAATTAGTGAATACTGAACAATTTTTCCAAGGAGAAATATAGAATTGTGTTCCTGTGAGCATTTGGTCACACATTTTCATCAGCTGATCAATACCTAACTTTATGTTATGTGTGTTTCTGTTTATATACATATATATATATAGTTGATTTATTAATATTGAGGCCACAGCCAACAGCACTTTAGCTCATACTTGAATGAAGCTTATCTAACACTCGTATATTCTCTGTGAGGAACATCACAGTCTTGTGCTTAGGAACACTAGACAGCACTTCAGCACTATACTTGGAGGTCATTTTAAACAATAGAATCACCAATAAAAGGCACAAAAATGTGTAAAATATAGCAATTAAGTAGACCATGAAAAGGACACTTATTTACAGTATGAGAGCTGAAACAAGAGGACAGTGTCACCTTGCTTGACCTCAACTGGGAGACTGTCCATTAGCTACTCAAATATTCCATCTCTGTGCACTCCTGCAAATGACCACACAATCACCATGCTTATTGATTTTGAGGTTAAAAATAAACTTGATTAAGAGGAAAATTCACAAATTATGAACCTGCAAATAATGAGAATTGACTGTAATTGGAGTAGCAAAAAGAAAGTAGAAAATAAGATAGAAACAACATTTGAAGAGATGATAGTCAGGAATTATCCAACATCGAAGAAAGATCAATCCTTAAATTTACAGATTCCTAGTGTCCCAAGCAGGATAAATATAAATCCACACACAATCATGTCAAAGTAAAAGTGTTGAAAACCAAAAACAAATAGAAAAACTTAAATTCAGCCATAGGAAATAAAGACAAATTAGGTTAAAAAGAATAGAAATTTTAAGGTGAGGACACATTTCTCAGCAGAAAGCAAGATAAGGAGAAGGCACTTCAGAATAATAAAGTTTCAATTCAATTCAATTTTAAGATACTTCAAAATAATAAAAAATAGCAATTCTAAGTGGGTAAGCCCCTGGCAATCTACCTGCAACTTTACTGAGCAAAAATGGACAAAATTGTAAGAAAAAATAGACAAAATAATGGGTATAATATTATATTTTAAAATTTTTCTCTCAGTAACTATTAGAAAAACAAACGCTAAAAAGTATTGAACATTTGAAAAACACAATGAGTAAATTTATCCTAGTAAACATATATAGGATATGGCATACAACCATTGTAGAATGTACCAAGAATTTTAAAAATTGATCACAAAAGTGATGTCCTTTGGCCAAAATTAAATTATGGTTCAGAAGAAAGTAACAAAACAGAACTATAAAATCCCATATATTCAAAATAGCTTATGTGACAAAGTTAATAATGGGCACTGAAAAAATTTTGAATTGATAATATTCCAAATATTACATATCACAATTGTGAGATTCAGGAAAATTGTAAAAAATTTACATTTTTTGCAATATTTAGAATTATACTTATTCATGTATATATTTTAAATTTTTTATTTTATTCATTTTTAGTAGATTAGTAATAATTTTACATAATCCTGGGGTATATAATCATGTTTTGATACATATAATTTATGGTGATCAGGACAGGGTAATTAGTAAATCCATCATCTCAAACATTTATCATTTCATTGTATTAGGAATATTCAATATCTTCCTTCTAACTATTAGAAAATATAAAATATATTGTTGTTAACTATAGTCATCCTACAGTGGTATAGAGCACTAGAATTCATTCTTCCTATCTAGCTGTAATTTTGTATTCTTTAACAAATCTCTCCCTATCTCTCCCTTTGCCCATTCTTCCTAGCATCTAGTATACTCTGTTCTGCTTTTTAATTCTATGAGATAAACTCTTTTTAACTTCCACAGTTGAGTAAGAATGTGCAATGTTTAAATTTCTGTTCCTGGCTTTTCATTTAGCATAATGTCCTCCAGTTCCATCTATGTTACTGCCAATGACAGGATTTCATTTTTTTGTTATGGCCAAATAGTATTCCATGGTCTCTATATACTACATTTTCTTTATCCATTTATTTGTTGTTGGACATCTAAGTTGATTCCATGTTGTCTATTGTGGATTTTGTGAATCTTGTGAGACTGAAGAAAAAAAAAAAAAAAAAACAGGAGAGAAGGGGGCAAGATGGCTGACTGGAGACATTGGTTGCCAGATTGTCCAAAACAGAGGAAGAAGTTTCAGGTGAGAAAGCATAGCTCAGGTGAAATACTGAGAGAACCAGAACCTATCCTTACTGGAGATCCTGGGGAAAGAAGTGGCAAAGCTGAAGAAGAAGGGACAAAATTTTTGTGGAGACTGACCCCTGAGGGATTAAGAGCCTGGAAGAAATGGTAGATGAGTGGGATTACTCATCCTCTTCTCACACCTGTGGTGGTCTGCCAGCTTCTGATCTGCCAGAGAGCCCTTCTGCCCTGAGGAATCCAGGCACTGCTGCCATTGGTGAACTGAGAGCTTCTTGGGAACAGAACACTGGGCTCTTGGCCCATTGAGGGTCACTTCCCCTCACCATGGACTCAAACTGAGATGGCAGCACCATATTGCCTGCACACATGGTTTGGGCCTCATCCAGCCAGGGAAGTCACAGCCCCTCAGTCGTCCTGTTACTGGATTTCACACAAACATTCCTCAGCACCCACTTGGACTGTGACAGCCACAAAGGAATGGAGAGACACAGGAGAATAGCAGTGTTCCCAGAGTTCTGACCCATGGGGTGGGCTGCCCCAAGAAGACTTGGAAGCACACTTTCCTGCACCAGAAAACCCCTGGCTCATGATGCAAAGTCATCTGTGCCCCTCCCAGCAGAGGCATTCCCACCATTTGGGATCTTCTCTTCCTCCTCCTTTCCTCTACCCACTACCACAGAGGCAGCTGCAGGTGAAAGGCTGTTTCTGTTTGGGACTGGTCAGTGATCCACAGGGGACAATTAAGCCAGGGCATCTGGGAGCAGCTGCCCCACCTCTGACAAAGTGCCTATCACAGTCAGATTTCCACAGAATTTGGGACTCACTCTCTTCCTGCTGAAAAAAAGCAGTGAGTGCTTTTGTGTGGCCCAAAGACAAAAGCTACCACCTCCTCTGAGGGAAAGTGGGCTAGCAGTCCTCTCCCTAAGCTGCCTGTCTCTTCTGCAAAGAGCCTACCTGCCCTCTAGGCAAGTCTCTGACACAACTACACCTTCCCCATTTGAGCATTTCAGCCACAGCCCACACCCAGTCTGGTAGCCTTACACACAGTGGGTTGAGCTGCCTCCATCACCTCTGCTGCAGCTTGGCCAGAGTGGGAGCCAGCACTCTGGATGCTTTTGTGAACCTAAAGGACAGAGACCACTGTCATTGTTGAGAGAGGGAGATGTGAGTGGCTTTTGTGTCCAACAGCTGCCTACCTTTGCTAATTTTGTCAAGAAGGGCCCACTCTTCTGGTACAGACTCATAGTGCATCTGCTCTTCTCCTGCCTGAACATTCTTCTGGAGAGGACGGCATCCCAGCCCTCACTACCACAGACAGCACCTGAACCCAGGAGGCTTGAGAGCATGTTTACCAGCTTGGCTCAGTATGTGCCCCAGGACTCAAGCATGACATTCAGGAGCTTGGGATCTGGGGATTACCTCACCTAGTCTACCACTTCTGGTAACTGAACACTCTTCCAAGGGTCTGAGTTACAACCAACTCAAATTGTCAGCAATACCACAACGAGTACTTACATGCATGAACTAATAGGCAATATACCTCTCCCTTCCTACACCGAGCAAAAGAGTTCTTTGAAGAAGAAAACAGGTGAACTGCAAAGCTTTATGTATTGAGCTGAGGGAAGAGGTTCCATATGGAAAGGAATCAGCATAAGAACTCTTGCAATATGAAAAAGTAGGCTGTTTCAACACCCCCAAAGGATCATATCAAGGACAACAAACAAAAATAAATTTTTAAAATGTCAGATATGGAATTCAAAATGTGGAGTGCAAGTAAGGTCAATGGGATCAATAAGAAAGTTGAAAACCAACACAAAGAAACAAACAAACAAAAAAAGATTCAAGACATGAATAAAAAATTTACTAATGAGATAGATAGTTAAAAAAAATAACAGAACTTCTGGAAATGAATGAATCATTTAGGGAAGTACAAAAGATAGTGCAAAGTTTTAGCAAAAGACTAGACCAAGCATAAGAAAAAATTTCAGACCTTGAAGACAAAGCTTTTGAACTAACTCAGTCAGTGAAAAATAAAGGAAAAAAAATCAAATGAGCAAAGTCATTGAGAATTATGGGACTATGGAAGACAAACAAACATAAGAATTATAGATATTGCAGAGGGAGAAGAATAAAAAGCAAAATGCATGGAAAACATACTTGAAAGAATAATGGAGGGAAACTTTCCTAGTCTTGCAAAAGATTTAGACATCCAAATACAAGGAGGCCACAGAACTCCTGGAGGATTCATTATAAGCACGACATCTCCAAGCCACATGGTCATTAGACTGGCTGAAGTCAAAGGGAAGGAGAAAATCCTACAAGCCACAAGACAAAAGTATCAAGTTACTTGCAAAGGAAAACCCAGTAGACTAACAGCAGACTTCTCAGAGGAAATTTTACAAGCCAGAGGAAAGTTGGGGTCCTATCATTATTCTTCTTAAATAGAATAACTGTCAGCCAAAAATTTTGTATCATGCAAAACTAAGTGTCATAAATGAAGGAGAAATAAAGTCTTACCCAGACAAGAAAACACTAAGGGAATTTGTCACCACTAGTCCTGCCCTACAGGAAATCCTTTAAAGTGTTTTATATACTGAACAGAGCAATTGACACCCACTAGTGTAAAATCAAACACAGTAAAAACTCAAGGGAGAAAACAAAGCAACTAGGTAGTAATCAACATGATGACTGGTACAGTATCTCACATATCAATATTAACATTGGACATAAAAGGTCTAAATGCTCCACTTATAGGTCAGAGGAATGGGTAAAAAAAGCACAACCCAAATATATGCTACCTCCAAGAAATTCATTTAACTTGCAAAAATTCTCATAGACTCAAAGTAAAGGTGTGGGAAAAAAACTTTCCATGCAAATGGAAACCAAACATGAGCAGGAGTAGCTATTCTTACATAAGATAAAAAATAGACTTAAAAAAATCAACAACAGTAAAAAAAAGAAAAAGACAGTCATTATATAATGATAAAGGGACTGATTCAACAAGGAGATATAACAATCCTAAATATGTATGCACCTAACACAGGAGCTCCCAGATTCATAAAACAAATATTACTAGATTTAAGGAAAGAAATAATCAACAACATCATAATAGCCAAGGACTTCAACACTCTACTGACAGAAATAGAGATATCAGTGAAGCAGAAATTCAACAAAGAAATACTGAACTTAAACAGGACTCTAGAACAAATGGACTTAACAGACATTTACTGAACATTCTACCAAAAACTCCAGAATATACATTCTTCTCATTAGCACATGGGACATTTTCTGAGATAGAGCATATCAGGCCACAAAACAAGTCACAGCAAATTAAAAAAAAAATGAAATAATACTATGTATCTTATCAGACCCAGTGAAAGAAAACTAGAAATCAAGTCCAAGAGGAACTCTCAAAACTATGCAAATACATGGAATTACCTGCTGCTGAATGATCCTTGGCTCAATGAGGAAATCAAGATGGAAATAAAAAAAAATTAAAGTTGAATGACAATGGTGACACAAGCTATCAAAATCTTTGGGATACAAAAAAAGCAGTGCTAAGAGGGAATTTCATAGCACTAAATGCTTACATCAAAAGGACAGATCACAAATTAAAAACCTAATGTCATAACTCAAGGAACTAGAAAAATAAGAATGAACCAAGCCCAGAGCCAGCAGAAGACAAGAATTAACAAAGAAAAGAGTAGAACAAAATGAAATGGAAACAAAAAGAAACACAAAGGATCAACAATTGAAAAGTTCATTCTTTGAAAAGATAAATAAAATTGATAGACCATTAGCTAGATTAACCAGGAATAGAAGAGAAAGTATTCAAATTAGCTCATTCAGAAATGAAAAAGGAGACATTACAACTGATGCCGCAGAAATGCAAAATATCATGTGAGACTACTATAAAAACCTCTATGCACACAAACTAGAGAATCTAGAGAAAAATAATATGTTTTGGAAACACACAATCTGTCAAGCTTGTATCAGGAAACAGTAGAAATCATAAACAGACCAACAAAAAGTAGCAAGATTGAAACAGCAATAAAATATATGCCCCCCCTCAAAAAAAAGCCCAGGACCACATGGATTCATAGCAAAATTCTACCAGAACTAAAAAGAAGAACTGATACCTATCCTACTGAAACTGTTTTGTAACATTGACAAGAAGGGAATCCTCCCCAAATCATTCCATGAAACCAAGATGATCCTGATACCCAAACCAGGAAAGAAGACAATAAAAAAGGAAAACTATAGACCATGAACATAGATGCAAAAATCCTCAATAAAATACTAGCAAATCGACCTTATGTTGCCTTTTTCATTGAATTTGAAAAATTTTTGATTTCCATCTTGATTTTGTCATTGACCCAAGAATCATTCAGGAACATACCTCAAAATAATGAAAGCCACATATGGCAAACCCACAGCCAACATCATACTGACTGGGGAAAAGTTAAAAGCATTCCCCCTAAGAACTGGAACAAGACAAGGATGCCCACTGTCACCACTTCTATTCAACATAGTACTGGAAGTCCTGGCCAGAGCAATTAGGCACAAGAAAGAAATAAAGGGCATCAAAATCAGGAAAGTGAGGGCCAAACTATCCCTGTTTGCCAATGATATAATCTTCTATCTAGAATATTCTAAAGATTCCTCAAGAAGACTCTTAGAATTGATTAAAAAATTTAGTAAAGTCCCAGTTTACTAAATTAATTTACACAAATCGGCAACATTTCTACACACAGTCAAGCTGAGAGGCAAATCAAGAATGCAATACCATTTACAATAGCTGTGAAGAAAATAAAATACCTAGTAATATATTTAACTAAGGAGATGAAGGGTCTGCACAAGGAGAACTATAAAACACTTATGAAAGACATCATAGATGACACAAATAAATGGAAAAACTTCCCATGCTCATGGATCGGAAGAATCAATATTGTTAAAATGGTCATATTGCCCAAAGTGATTTACAGATTCAATGCAATTCTCATCAAAATGCCAATGTCATTTTTCACAGAACTACAAAAAACAATCCTAAATTTCATATGGAATCAAAAAGAACACAAACAGTCAAAGCATTCCTAAGCAAAAAGAACAAATTTTGAGGTATCATAATTACTGAACTTCAAATTGTCTTATACTACAAGGCTATAGTAATCAAAATAGCATGGTTCTTGTATTAAGGTAGACACATAGAACAATGGAATAGCATAAAGAACCCAGAAATAAGATTATATGACTATAACCAACTGATTTTTGACTAAGCAGACAAAAACATACACTAGGGAAAGGACAGGTTATTCAATAAATGGTACTGGGAAAATTGGATAGCCACATGCAAGAGAATGAAACTGGATCCCTTTCTCTCACCATACACAAAAATTAACTCAAAGTGGATTAAAGACTTATATGTAAGACCTGAAACCATAAAAATTCTACAAGAAAACACAGAAAAAACTCTTCTGGACACTGGCCTAGGCAAAGAATTTATGACTAATATCCCAAAAGCAAATATAGCAACAACAAAAATAAATAAATAGGATTTAATTAAAGTAAAATTTTCTGCACAGCAAAGGAAATAATCAACAGAGTAAATAGACAACCTACAGAATGGGCGAAAGTATTTGCCAACTATACATCACAGGATTAATATCCAGAATCTACAAAGAACTGAAACAAATCAGCAAGAAAAAAACAACCCCATCAAAAAGTGGGCAAAAGACATGAAAAATTTTTTCAAAATAAGATATAAAGATGGCCAAAAACATTGAAAAAATATTCAACATCAGTAATCAAATACAAATTAGAAACAAAATGAGATACCACCTTACCCCTGTCAGAATGGCCATTATTAATAAGTCAAAAACCAGTAGATGGTGCTGTGGATGCAGTTAAAAGGGAATGCTTATACATTGTTGGTGAGAATATAAATTAGTACAACTTTTATGGAAAAAAGTATGGAGATTCCTCAAAGAAGTAAAAGTAGACCTACCATTCAATCCAGCAATCCCACTATGAGTATCTACCCAAAGGAAAATAAATCATTATATCAAAAAGACACCTGCACATGATTGTTTATCACAACACAATTTATAATTGCAAAGATAAGCTATCAACCTAAGTGCCCATCAACTGGTGATGGATAAAGAAAATATTGTATATAAACACCATGGAGTACTATTCCGCCATAAAAAAAGAGTGATATAAGTCTTTTGCAGCAACTTGGATGAAACTAGATACCATTATCCTAATTAAAGTATCTCAGGAATGGAGAAACAAATACCACATGTTCTCACATATAAGTGGGAGCTAAACAATGTGTATATATAGTCATAAAGTGGTATAATGGACATTGGGAAACTAAGAAGGGGAGATGATTGGATGGGGGTGAGGAATAAAAATCTACCTGCTAGGTACAATGCACAATATTCTAGTGCTGGGGACACTAAAAGCCCTGACTTCAGCATTATACAATAATCTGTGTAACAAAAAGCGCTTGTAACCCCCCCCAAAAAAAGCACAAAAAAAAGACAAATAAAAATTGGCAATGAGAAAAAAAAGAAAACAAAAAACCCCAAACAAGAAAGAAAATGTAAACCTTGCAAAGGGATATTACTAAAGATTATACTCACATCAAATAAAATAAGATGTTATAAACTTTATGTGAATGAAAGTATAATTATAGATAAAATGCCTATATTCCTTAAAAATAATTATCCTATTTTTTACCAATGCAAAATAGAAAAATGATTTATTTTTGATAATTTCATGTATAAAACTTTATAGATAAAGATTAAAGAAAACTTAAGCCATATTCATAGAGGATTCAACAATGAAGGATGCCAGTTCTCCCAAAATTGTTGTATAGATTTAATGTCACTTAAACCAAAATTCTACCAGGAATGGTCAGGTAGTTAAAATGGAAAAATTAAAAAATATTCTTTGAAGATACATTCTATTGTGGTAAAACTATCGAGAAAATCAAGACAATAACTCAAGCCAGTGGTTATCTTTGGATGATGAAAGAAAGTATGATTAGGGAAAGGCACAGAGGGTCCTCAAAGGAATTGGAATGTTCTGTTTCCAGTGGGTTTGTGGTAACTATGTACTTGTTTTAAATATTGTTGTCTTCAACTAGTACATACGTATTTTTTACGTGTTTTGTATGCATGATAGTTTTACAGTTAAAACCTTCAATAAATGAATAACCAATAAACCTGTAATTATAAAGCTTTATAGCAAGTAAGGTCTTATGCACACATACCTACATACATATAAATATCCTGAATGAAACTTAATGGTGAAGTTTTTCTTTCAAATCTTGATTAAGAAAAGGAAATATTCTCACTTAAAAACTATAGCAACTTTTTGTCTACTAGGAGTTGTAGTCCTGGATTTACCTCTGAGACACTATCTATTCTGTAACAAATGCCCTGAGTACATCATTTTGGATTATTGTAAAGCAAATATCCACCTGATAGTCCCAAATGCAACAAAGAAAATGATTGAAGAATAATTTGAATTATTTAATCTTTTTTAAGATTTTTTTTAGAAGAATGTCTTTCTATGTTGCCCAGAATGTCTTCCAACTTTTGAGCTCAAACAGTCCTCCCTCCTTAGCTGGGATTGCAGGCACGTGTTACCTTGCCCAGCTTTAATGATTTAATTGTTGATGTAGTTCAGTAACTAGGTCCTAATTTTATGTCAAATTTAAATTTTCTAAATTAATAATTTTATCAATGTATTATTGTGTGCATAAAGAAAAGACTGGAAGAAATATTCTGCATTGTTAATAGTCATCATCTAAAGTTGGTGGAATTATGTAAGATATTTATTATCTTTGTATTTTTATTCATTTTCCAAACTTTTTATAAAAAGCATATTACTAGGATCTTAAGAAAAAAAAAACGAATAAATTGCAGAGCCCAACACCACACATAAACCTCCAGTTGTGTCCTGAACAGTGATGAATTCAGTGGGATGATGAACTCCTTTTTCTGGAGTCTTGATTTGAACTATTGTGTTCAATGGTGTATTAGCTGCCATGTCATCACTGTGGCTCATATTGATCCTGCAGTCAACCAGAACGCAAAGATTTTTTTCAAATAGATTGCAGTTAAGGCAGATTAGTAAAATAGATTTTGATAACCAAAATGCAGAATATTTTCCCTGTTAATGTAACCATGTTTCTAAATTCATATTCTTAGCTTCTCAGGACCCTTTGGTAGAAAAATAGAGCTAGATGATCTTGACTTCTTTTTAACTAATAAAATTACAGACAATAAAAATGAATCATTGCAATTCCCTTTAACTTCATCTCAAAATTTTTCTGTAATATCATCTATGTCTTTTTATTGCTCTACACTGAGGAAAAATTTTGTTCCTTCAACTACCTTATCTCTCTCATACATTTTCAATAGCTTTCTCTCCCATACTTCCCATCGTATTATTCATGTGTGCATTCCTAGATATCCCATATCCTTAAAATGACAACCTCCCAAAATCCTATTCACAACTTGATAACAGCTCTGAAACTCTTCCACTTAACTCTTTCTTTAAATGTATTGAAAGCTCAGTCTCCATTAGCATTTTAGGCCTTTGAAACTTAGATTCTGCTGATAACATTCTGTTTGGCTACTTACATAAAAGTATTCAAAAAAATTCTGTTGATAAAAGTGAAAATCAATTTCTCTTAGCCCATTTTTCTGATCTGCCATCCCTTAGGAATACTCCAGTCCTAATGGCAGAAATTCAGCCCCTAGACTGGAGCTTTACATGGGTGAAGTTTCCTAGGCTAAAATAGGCACTTAACTTAGTAAAAGATAAATCCTAGGAACTGAGACATACAAGGACAGGAAAATATATGACATTTAAAGAAATAATTGAAACTTGTCATCATTGTTGGGCTTCCAGATTCTGTCATAAATGCAGCATAAAAATATTTGATTTTTTTGATAAATAGCATCATTTTTCATCATTATTACAAGACATAAAACTTAGAATCACCATATATTGTTCCTTTTCACTCTCTTATGCACTTCGTAATTCTATCCAGACAAAAATTTCCAAAGCCTCAATTTTCTTTTGGAAAATACTATCTCTTACCTTAATAATTGATCAGCAGCCTAATTTCTATTATCCTGGCTCTTATCACTGCTCATCTCAATGATTACCAAGACTTGGAGGGATTCTCCACATTGACATTCTGAGCCTTTTCTAATTTATCTTCCTTGCCATTGTCACAAAAGACTTCCTATAATGCAGCTCTAACTGTATCTATTTCCTCTCTTTATTTTTTTAATATTTTTTTAACTCAAAATGATCATAGACTATTTTTTCCTATTTCAAAATATTACAGAGGCACAAACAGTTTTGGGTATAGGTATTGATTTTTTTATGCTTGTGTCAGGGTTATAAGTATGCCCATTACCCAGATAGTGTTCATTGTACCCATTAGGTAGGTTTTTGCCCATCCGCACCTCTCCACTCCCCCCTGCTTGACTTCCACTGCATTTTACTTCCCTCTGTGCACATGTGTGCTTATTGGTTAGTGACAATTTAATAGCAAGTACATATGGGGTTTGTTTTTCCATTCTTAAGATACTTCACTCAAAATAATGGTCTCCAGTTCTATCCAAATTGTTGTAAAAGGTGTTAATTCATATTTTTTATGGCTGAGCAGTACTCCATGGTATACATATACCACATTTTATTAATTCACTAATGAATTGATGGGCACTTGGGTTGATTACACATCTTTACAAATTGTAAATTGTGCTGCTATAAACATTTGAGTGCATGTGTCCTTTTGATGAAAAGTCTTTTCCTTTAGATAGATACCCAATAGTGGGATTGCTGGATCAAATGGTAAGTCTATTTTTAGTTCTTTGAGGAATTTCCATACTGTTTTCCATAGAGGTTATACTAATTTGCAGTCCCACCAATAGTGTATAAACATTTCTTTCTCTCTGCATCCATGCCAGCATATACTGTTTTTGGACATTTTAATAAAAGCCATTCTAACTGGGGTAAGGTGGTATCTCATTGTGGTTTTAATTTGCATTTCCCTGATAATTAGTGATATTGAGCATCTTTTCATATGTTTATTGGACATTTATCTATCATGTTTTGAAAAGCTTCTGTTCATGTCTTTTGCCCAATTTTTAATGGGGATGTTTTCTTTCTCCTTGCTGATTTGCTTGAGTTCTTTATAGATTCTGGTTATTAGCCCTTTATCAGACGTATCGCTTGCAAATATTTTCTCCCATTCTGTAGGTTGTCTATTTGGTCTGTTGATTATTTCCTTAGCTGTGCAGAAGCTTTTTAATTTAATCAAGTTCCATTTATTTATTTTTGTTGTTTCTGTGATTGTCATTGGATCTTCTTCATAAATTCTTTGCCTAGGCCAATATCTAGAAGAGGTTTTCTGATATTTTCTTCTAGAATTCTTATGGTTTCATACCTTATATGTAAGTCTTTTGTCCATCTTGAATTAATTTTTGAGAGTGGTGAGAGAGATGCTTCATTCTTCTGCATGTGGTTTCCAATTCTCCCAGCAACATTCATTGAATAGGAATTCTTTTCCCCAGGGTATAATGTTGTCTGCTTTGTCAAGGATCAGTTGGCTGTATGTGAATGGTTTTATATCTGGGTTCTCTGTTATGTTCCATTGGTCTATGTCTCTATTTTTGTGCTAATACCATGCTGTTTTGGTTGCTATAGCCTTGTAGTATAGTTTGAAGTCTGGTAATGTGATACCTCCAGATTTGGTTTTTTTTTTTTTTTTTTTTTTTTTTTGTTATGATTTTTGGCTATTTGGGCTCTTTTCTGTCCCAAATGAAGTATAGAATTATTTTTTCAAGGTCTGTGAAATATGCCATTGGTATTTTCATGGGTATTGCATTGAATCTGTAAATCACTTTGGGTAGTATGGACATTTTAATAATGCTGATTCTACCCATCCATGAGCATGATATATTTTTCCATTTGTTTGTGTCATCTGAAAATTCTTTCCTCAGTGTTTCATAGTTCTCTTTGTAGAGATCTTTCACCTCCTTAGTTAAGTTTATTCCTAGGTATTTTATTTTCTTTGTAGCTATTATGAATGGTACTGAATATTTAATTTGACTCTCAGCTTTGTTGTTATTGGTGTATAGGAATGCTAGTGATTTGTGCACATTGGTTTTATAATCTGAGACTTTGCTGAATTTATTTGTCAATTCTAGGATTCTCTTAATGGAGTCTTTGGAGTTTTCTAGATATAAGATCATAGCATCTGCAAAAAGCAATAGTTTGACCTCCTCTTTCCTCACTTGGATACCCTTAATTTCCCTATCTTGCCTGATTGTTCTGGCTAGGAATTCCAATACTATGTTGAATAGAAGTGGTGACACTAAGCACCCTTGTCTTGTTCCAGCCCTTAGTAGGAATGCTTTCAAATTTTCCTCATTCAGTATGGTTTGTCATATATGGCTTTTATTAATATAATCTTGACTTATATTCCTTCTATGCTTAATTTGTT
This sequence comes from Daubentonia madagascariensis, assembly GCA_023783475.1. NCBI lineage: Eukaryota > Metazoa > Chordata > Mammalia > Primates > Daubentoniidae > Daubentonia > Daubentonia madagascariensis. The sequence goes on along the minus strand of JAKFHU010001684.1, from coordinate 10,931,434 downwards.
GAGGGTTTTTATTATAAAAAATGTGCTGGATTTTTTCAAATGCTTTTTCTGCATCTATTGAGATGATCATATGGTGTTTGGTTTTGCTTCTGTTTATGTGGTGAATCACATTTATTGATTTACATATGTTGAAACATCCTTGCATCCCTGGGATGAAACCCACTTGGTCATGGTGGATTATTTTTTTGATGTGCCATTGAATTTAGTTTGCTAATATTTTATTGAGGATTTTTTTCCTATTCATAAGGGATATTGGTCTGTTGTTTTCTTTTTTTGTTGTGTCCTTTCCTGGCTTTGGTATCATTGATACTGGCTTCATAGAATGAACTGGGGAGGATTCCTGCCTTCTTGATGTTATGGAATAATTTCTGTAGTGTGCGTACAAGCTCTTCTTTGTAGGTCTGGTAAAATTTGGCTGTGAATCCATCTGGTCCAGGGCTTTCTTTTTGTTGGAAGATTTTTTATTACTGTTTCAATCTAATTGCTCATTATTGGTTTGTTCAGGGCTTCTATTTCTACTTGATTGAGTCTTGGGAGGTTGTGTGTTTCCAGGAATTTGTCCTCTATGCTTTTCAGTTTATATGCATAGAGATTTTTATATTAATCACAGATGATATTTTATATTTCTATGGTATCAGTTGTAATATCCACTTTTTCATTTCTGATTGAGCTTATTTGGGTCCTTTCTCTTCTATTCCTGGTTAACCTAGCAGGAGGCCTATCAATTTTGTTTATCTCTCAAAGAACAAACTTTTTTTTCATTGATCTTTTGTATTGTTTTTTTATTTTCCATTTCATTTAGTTCTGATCTGACCTTAGTTATGTCTTTTCTTCTGCTGGCTTTGGGTTTGATTTGCTCTTCCTTTTCTCTTTCCTTGAGATGATTCATTAGATTGTTAATTTGTGATCTTTCTGTCTTTTTGATTTAGCCATTTAAGGCTATGAATTTTCCCCTTAAGACTGCTTTGTTGAATCCCAAAATATTTGGTAGCTTGTTTCCTCTTTGTTGTTCAGTTCAAGGAACCTTTTGCTTTCCATCTTAATTTCATTATTGACCCTTTAATCATTCAGCAGCAGGTTGTTTAATTTCCATGACTTTGTGTAGAATTGAGTATTTCTCTTGGAGTTGACTTCTAGTTTTGTTCCATTATGGTCTGAGAAGATGTATAGTATGATTTCTATTTTTTTTTAATTTGCTGAGACATGTTTTGTGGCCTAAGATAGTATCATCTTGGGGGATGTTCCATGTGCTGATGAGAAAAATGTAAATTCAGTAGTTTTGGGGTAAAATGTACTGTAAACATCTGTTAGGACCATTTTTTCTATAGTTGGATTTAAGTCCGTGTTTGTTTTTTTAATTTTCTGCTTGGATGATTTGTCCAGTTCTGGCAGTTGGGTGTTGAAGTCACCAGCAATTATGATGCTGCTGTTTATCTCTTTGCTTATATCTAGTAGGGTTTGCTTTATGAATCTGGATGTTCCTGTTTTAGTGCATAAATATTTAGGATTGTTATGTCTTCTTGTTGAATTGCTCCCTTTACCATTATATAATGATCATCTTTGTCTTTCTTTACTATTTTTGATTTAAAGTCAGTTTTATCTGATATAAGAATGGCTACACTTGCTTTAGTTTGGTTTCTATTTACATGGAATTTTTTTTTCCCTATCCCTTCACATTGTGTCCGTATGAGTCCTTGTTTGTTAGATGTGGAGATCTGTTCCTGGAGACAACAGATACTTTGGTTGTATTTTTTCATCCATTCAGCCATCCTGTGTCTCTTGAGCGGGGCATTCAGACCATTCAAGTTGATGGATAGAATTAATATGTGAGATGCTCTTCTGTGCATCCTGTTGGATATTACCTTATTGGTTTGTTTTACCTCTTGTGTTATTGTTTATATGAGCTCTGAGATTTAGCTTTTGGGTGGTTTTACACTGGTGTGTGTCTATTGTGCTGACCCATGCATAATGTGGTTATGAGTGTTTCCTGCAGGGCAGGTCTGGTCTTGACAAATTCTCTCAAAGTTTGCTTGTCTGGGAAAGTTTTTTTTTCTCCTTCACACGTGAAACAGTTTTGCAGGATAAAAAATTCTAGGCTGTCATTTGTCTTTTTTAAGAAGACTGAAGATGGGGTCCCAATCTCTTCTTGCTTGTAAGGTCTCAGTTGAAAAGCCTGCAATTAGCCTTTGGGTTTTCCTTTGTAAGTAACTTGATGTTTTCACCTCATGGCTAGTAAGAGTTCCTCCTTCATGTTGACTTTGGCCAGTCTGATGACTATGTGTCTTGGTGATTGCCTCTTTGGAATGAATCTCCCAGGTGTTCATTGAGCTTCTTGTACCTGGTTGTCTAAATCTCCAGCAAGACCAGAGATATTTTCCTCAATTACTCCCTCAAATAGGTTTCCCAGCCCTTGTGTATTTTCTTCTTCATCCTCAGGCATGCCTATGATTTTTATATTTGGCAGTTTTACATAATCCCATATTTCTTGTAGGCTTTGTTCATTCTTCTTAATTCTCTGTTCTTTATTTTTGACTGACTGACTTAATTTGAAAGAGTTGTCTTCAAGTTTTGAGGTTCTTTCTTTTGCCTGGTCTAGTCTATTCTTAAAACTTTCCACTGTGTTTGTATTTCCTTAAGTGAAATTTTCATTTCCAGAAGTTCTATTTGGTTTTTATTTTTAATATATCGATCTCTTTAGTGAATTTTTCATTCATTTCCTGAATTGTTTTCCTGGTTTCTTTAAGTTGATTTTCTATTTTCTCTTGGATTTCATTGAGCTTCCTTACAATCCATATTTAGAATTCTTTTTCTGTCATTTCAATATTTTCATTTTGGTTGGTATCCATTGCTAGAGTTCCAGTGTTCCCTTTTGGGGGTGTCCTTTTGCTCTGATTTTTCATACTTCCAGAATTGTTGTTTACTGATTCCTTCTCATCTGGGGCAGCTGTCACTTCTTAATTTTGGATTTTCTTCTGTGTAGATAGAGCTTTTTTTTCCTTCCCCTCTTGCTCATAAGGGGGTCTCAGTAGCATATGTTGGGTAAAAACCTTTGGCTTTGCTTGTTGGTGCTTTGATGGCAATCTAGGTTCTGGGTGGATGCCTTGGTTATAGATATCCCTAGTTAGGTGGTTTTCTTAGTTGGTAGTTTTTTGTAGGCTGTAACAGTGGTGAGCTATGTGTGTAGGCAGATTCCCTGTCTCTCTTTGATGAAGGAAGATGGTGGTCTCTGAAATCCTTTCTTTTTCCCCAGCTTTGTGGTCTTCTTAACAATGTGAATTGTATTAGCACGCCCAGTTTAATCTCTGAGATAGTAGGTGGTTCTTGTGGTTAAGCATCAACAGCACCCTCTGTGATTGAGTCAGTAAATTCTGTAAAGGGCTGTGCAAATTGTCCTACCTGTCATTAGGTGGCGCTTACCAGAAGGAATGAGCTGCAGTGTTGTTTCTTGGAACTATGACCAGTTCTAGCCCCTCAGGAGAAGCACTTGAATGGCTCAAGTTGTGGGTGGGGCCCTGGAACTTCCAGGTGAGTCCTTATTTGCCACCACAGCAGAGGCAGGTGGGGAGTGAGGCTACACAAGGCTGGGTTAGGTAAGCCTGCCCTCAGTCCTTACAAAAGCTGGTAAGGTAGCTATTTTGGTGAGGGTCAAAGGTCCACTGCCAGACTTCTGGGAAAGCCACCAGGGAGGAGCTGAGGTGGCCCCACCCAGCCAGAAAGTCTGCTTGTGGAGGGAGGGGCAGTCTGAGTTCCACAATCTTGCTATTGGCAGTGGGTTTCACTTTTCTTCCCCCTTCCATGCTCCAGAGTTTTCTTCTGGCAACTGCCAGCAGGCAGGAGCTCAAACTAGATGAGTTCTCCAGCAATGGCACTGCAGGTTGGGAGCTTCCTTATCGAGGATCCCACCCTGGGCTGAGAGCACAGCTTTCCTGTGGGAGGAGGGGTGCTCCATGAGTACACTGTGACTGGGACCCTCTCTTTTCAGTTCTGCCCATGAGGGCTCCCTTACCTCCTGAGATTAGTTCACAAATCTCCCCTCTGTGACCCCAAGCAACATGATTGCATCCTGGGGGTATGGGATCTGGCCTATGGGCCTGTCCCTGGGTCCCCAAAGATTAATCCCTGACCATGCCAGGGAGAAGCATTCTGGTCCTGAGTTGCCTATGGGGTGCTCAAGCAAGTTTGATGTCCCTCTGCTTTGAGGTGTGCCCTGCTCTGATGGAGCAGCTGCGCAAATAGCACTGGGGAGGGCTGGTGAGGAGGGATCTCACAGTATAAACACCCCTTAGTGCTCTGCAGGTCGTTAAGAGGAAAGGTTTGAGCCCCACTCTCTGTGGAAACCCCAACAGAGCAAAAACATCAGCTCTGAGAGCCCTGGATCAAGCGTCTCTCTTGGCAGACACAGGCAGATGAGGACAAGGGGAGGAAAAGTGTCTGAATGGAGGAAAATTAGCACTCTGGTCATCTCTGTCTCTCTCTCTCTGGAAGGCAGCCTGCTCAGAATGTATAGGCTATGAGGTCACACAGATACCCTGAGACCCACTGGCCCCCTGTGGCTCCCATAGTCTGGGCCAGGGCTGGGAAATGTTTCTGTGGGAATGAGCAAGATGAAAACTGAAGGACTGAAGCCCCATGGGGAGGACAAAGGCTCATGGTGGCTGGAGAAGTAATATGGCACCTACCCTCTTGGCTCAGGTCTGTGGTGATGGGAAGCACCCTAGTGGGGCTGGGAGCCTCATGCTTTGTCCTCAAGAAGCTTCCAGTTCACTGGCAGCAGCAGCAGCTTTTGGGCTTATGAGGGTAGAAAGGCTCTCCAGCAGCTTGGAAGCCGGCTGACTGCCAGAGATGTGAGGGAGGGAGAAACAAACTCCTCTGTCTACCCTTTCCACTGGACTCCAAGCCTCTTGGGGAGGGTGACCTTTGCCAATATCTTGCTCCTTCTTGCACTGGTCCACAACTTCTTCCCGTGAAATCTCTTGTAGGTTCTGGAACGTTTCCCTCAGAATTACACCCAATCTATGATATTTGTTTGTTTGTTTTCATATAAAACTTTTCCTTCTTTCTGAGATGATCTGGCAGCTGGTGTCTCTGGTCAGCCATTTTGTCTCTCCCTGCCTCTTTACTCTGTTTAAAATCTTGGTATGTCCACAATATTTTCTACACAAGGATCAAACTTCTTAGCTTAGTATACAAAATCCTTGTTGATATCCTCCCCATTTACCTAACTAGCTTTTTTTATTCCCATGTTTTCACACTCCATTATTCTCTACAGTCAGTGCCCTTAATGTGCCAAGATTTTTTCCATATCTGTATCCCTTTTCCTGTAGATCTCTCTGCTTTAATGTCCTTATTTGTTTAACTTTTGTAATCTTGTTTCATTTGGCAAACTGCTGCTCCTTCCAAATTTGGTCCAAGCAATAGCAACTCAAACTCCTAATAGAATTTTGAAGCCCTTCCACTGGGCTCCTATAACACCTTGCAAACTATTCTTGTATCACTTAACAAACTTGCTTGTCTCCTAGACTAAGCTATAAGCTGATTAAGGACAAGAAACACATCTTGTTTGATTTAGAATCTTTAGTGCCTAGCAAAATGATTAGCTCTCCTGGGCACTCAGTAAATATTTTTGAGATAACATTTGTCATTTTTATTTCCCAGAGAACAAGGAAATCTCACAGATAACCATCTCTGAAACTACAAATATCTTTTTATATGTGCTTACTATATATTCTTTTTCTTTTTAGACTGCTTTTATTTTTTTCTTTAGATTTTTTGCCATTTATATTTCATTTAACTTTCCCTGGTAACATTATACAAATTTCTCTTTGTGCCTTCACTTTCTCACTCAATCTCTTGGTGACGGGTAGCTATATGACTTGTGTGCAGATCAGAAAATCATTACATTTCATTCTCTTGGCTTGAGTAATTAGTTCATGGACTTGTGGCCTAATGAAAACTATGAAGAGTCAAACAAATGTTTGCTGGGACTGATGGAAAGGAAACATCGGCCTTTTTCCACTGGATTTATGTCTTGGAAGATATAAAATGGGAACTGCTGGTAGATCATCTTAATATTAAGTGGAGACTAAGAAGGAAGTCAGCCTGGAGGAGATAAGAGGAAAATAATGTAGAGAAATCTTATCTGGAAACATCATTTCAGTCCCTGGATCAAGCAATGATTTAGCCAAACTATTCACTTAATTGTGTGAGCCAGTAAATGTATTTGTTTGTTCATTTATTTATTAAACTAAGAAAATTTGAGTTGAATTTACTGCAACTAAAAGTGTCTGAACTACCATTAATCTTCCCATTTGTGTCTTGATATACACCCTTATTTGCTGTCCTATAAACACTCTGTATTTCTTAATATCTATAGGCTGTTTTGGTAAAAAAAAAAAAAGTAGTTCATGATTTGTTTCATATTCATCCACCTATACTTGTATTTTTCTATGCTCCCCTCTTCTCCTCCATGTCAGCTATTCTAAGCTACTTACTTCTCCTTATTGAGCCATTCACTTTTAGACACTAGTTGCTAAGTTCATACTGTCGAGACTATTGCTGTAATATATTGTACTATAAACAATTAAAAATATGGAATTTCTATATTTTCTTACTCTTTTAGGTTGAAGTCTCTATCAGTAAAAGTTCAATCAGTAAAACAGAAGACAAAGTTTTTTACTCAAGAGACATATGTTCTTAAATTTATTGAGCTATAAACTATGCACCCTTTCCAATCTTCAAGCTCTTTTTCCCTTTTGCCTTAGTACGAAGGATAGAACCTCCAGAAAGATGTTAAAAAGACATAGTGAGAGCAGACATCTGTGTTTTGTTGCTCTCCTTGTTATGGATCATGGATAGTACTTTCTTGTTTTTATTTTTTTGCATGCCTGGTAAATTTTATTTTTGGTTTAAAATTTATCTAGCTCAATCAAATTAGTTTTATTGAGCTATAACTGGCATACAAAAGCTGCACATATTTAATGTTTACAATTTGTTGAGTTTGGACATATGCAAATACCCATGATACCATCACCACCATCAGGGTAATGGACACATTCAACACTTTCCAAAGTTTCCTTGTGTCACCCTTTTATTGTGGTAAAAACACCTAACAAGACATTTACCTTCTCAACAAATTTTGAAGTGTACAATACTGTATTGTTAACTATAGTCCCTATGTTATATAGTACATGTTTAGAACTTATTCATGTACCATAACTAAAAATTTATTCTCATTGAACAACCCTCCATTTTCTCCACCCATTAGTCCCTGGCAACCACTATTGTATTTCCTGCTCCTATGAGTTTGACTATAATAGATTTTTCATATATGCTGGAATGAAACAATATTTGCCCTTTTCTGGGTTATTACAATTAGCATAATGTCCTCCATATTCATCCATATTTTGCAAATGGCAACTTACTTTTAAAGACAGAATAATATTCCATCAGGTGTATATATCACATTCTATGTGTCTATTCATCTGTCAATCAACACTTACATTATTTCCATATCTAGGCTATTAATAATAATAGAATAGAATAATGCTGCAGTAAAAATGGGAGTGTGGATGTCTCTGAGATCCTAATTTCAATTCTTTTGGATATATACCCAGAAGTGGGATGTTAGATCATGTAGTAGTTCTATTTTATTTTTTGAGGAACCTCCGTACTGTTTTTCATAGTTGCTGCACCATTTTTTATTCCCTTCAACAGTGTTCAAGGGTTCCTTTCAGTTTCTCCACATCCTACCCAATACTTTTTATCTTTTGTTTCTTTAATAGTAGTCATCCTAATGGGTGTGACCTGATATCTTATTGTGGCTTTAATTTGCATTTATCTGATAATTAATGATGTTGAATATCTTTTCATATACTTGTTGGCCATTTTTATGTCTTCTTTGGAGAAACATCTGTTCAAGTGCTTAATCCATTTTAATTAAGTTATTTATTTATTTATTTATTTATTGCTATTGATTTGAAGGAGTTCCTTATACATTTTGGAGATTAATATCTTATCAAATATATGGTTTGCAAATATTTTCTCCCATTCCATAGGTTACCATTTTACTCTATTGCTTGTTTCCTTTACTGAACAGAAGCATTTTATTTTGATGCAATCCCACTTGTCTATTTTTGCTTTTTTTTCCTGTGCTTTTGGTGTCTTTTATTTCTTATCATCTTGGTATCATATCTAAGAAATCATTGCAAAGACCATCATCAAGAAGGTTTTACCCTATTTTTCTTCTAGAAGTTTTACAGTTTTGGGTCTTACATTTAAGTCTTTAACCCATTTTAAGTTGGTATTTGCATATGGTGTAAGGCATGAGTTCAGTTTCATTATTTTGCATGTGGTTATCTAGTTTTCTCAACAGCATTTGTTGAAGAGACTATCCTTTCCCCACTATGTATAGTAGGCACTCTTGTCACAGATTAGTTGATTGTACAGTTACGTGCTGCATAATGATGTTTTGGTCAAGGATGGACCATATATATGACGGTCCCACAAGATTATAATACCATAATTGTATCATATCCTTTTTAATGTTTAGTTTCGTTTAAATACACAAATACTATTGTGTTACAATTGCCTACTATATTCAGCCAGCAATATGCTATATAGGGTTTGCTGCCTAGGTGCAATAGGTTATACCATATAGTGTAGGTATGTAGTAGGTTTGTATAACTACACTGTATGATGTTTGCACAATAATGAAATTGCCTAACAATGCATTTCTTAGAGTGTATCCCCATTGTTAAGCGATGTGTGACTGGATACATGTGTTTTTATTTCTGGGCTCTCTATTCTGTTCCACTGGCCTAAATGCCTGACTTTATGTCAGTAATATATTGTTTTGTTTACCGTAACTGCGTAATATATTTTGGAAAATAAGAAGTGTGATTATCTTCAACTTTATACTTCTTTCTCAAGTTTGCTTTGCATTTTCAATGTTTTTTGTTATTCCATATGAATTTTAGAATTATTTTTTTCTATTTCTGTAAGAAATGCCATTGGAATTTTAATGGGAATATCATCAAATCTGTAGATTGCTTTGGATAGTATGGACATTTTAACAATATTAATTTCTTCAATCCATGAACACGGATGTCTTTCCATTTATTTGTGTCTCCTTTATTTCCTTTCATTAATGTTTTGTAATTTTCAGTATACAAGTCTTTCTTTAATGTTCTTGATTAATTTTATGATGTGTTTTATTCAATATCAGACATTGTAAATGTTGTCTTGTCATGTGCTGGGTATTTTTGTATTTTTATAAATATTTTGGGGCTTTGTTCTGGGATAATATTAAGTGATTTGAAAACAGTGTCATCCTTTTGTTACTTGCTTTTAAACTTTGTTGGATGGGAACCAGAATAGCCTTTATTGTAAGGCTTTACTTCCTAAGGTCTCCCTATTGAGAAAAGGCCATTCTGAGTAATCTACACAAGTCGTGTGAATGACAAGATTTTTCCACTCAGGCTGGAGGAAACATAAACTACTGCCACTTCTCTGTAAGTTTTGAAGATAGCTTTACATGCTCCTTTCAGGTAGTTCTTAGGTAGTTTTCTCACACAGCACTAAGCTGAAGACTCAAAATGGATCTTCTACAAATCTCTGGAGCAGCCTCTCTTTGCAGGTCTCTCCTCTTTGGTATGCTATCTTGCAAACTCCAGTCACCAAAGGCTTCATGGACACTTACCTCTAAATTCTCACCTCAGGGAGACCACAGGGCTCCACCTGTGTTCCCCTTCTTGTAGTGTGGCTTGGAAATTCTATCCAGAAAGTGAGATAAGGCAAGCGTAGGACCAAATTTGTTTGTTTTCAGTCTCTCAAGAATTACTGTTTTAAACTGTCTGATACTCAATCCTTGAAAAACATGTTTTATATTGTATCCAGTGTTTTTTTTAAATTGGTTTCAGGAGAGGGGGCAAATTAATTTTAGATTGATCCATCCTGGCTAAAAACAGAAGTAGAAAAATTATTTAAACCAGAGGTAATAAACTTATACCAGCACTGAAAGGTTTAGGGAATAAGATCAAAAAGATTATTTCATATATATTCTCAAGTACAAGAATTGTTGGCAAGTTTCTTTCCATGCTGCCAGTCACCCACACTACTATGATGGGTAATTTTTCTGGAAGACCCCACCCCTCCCAACCTGGAATCTAAGGGAGGTCTCTCCTAGTTGTGTTAGCTGTCTGCTTACAGCAAGGGTTTCCAGAAAGACCTCTGAAAGCCAGGAGAAGCCATTGTAGACGATCTTTACTGCTCAAACACAGGTGCAACTGTAGAAAAATAGTTTATTTTTCTCCTAAAGATATCATTAGAGAACCCCTCCTTGGTAGCTGTAACTCATAATAATAGTTTAAAAGATTTGTGACAAATGTAGTTTTGAGTGTTTCCCTTGTAGGAAAGAATATAGAATTCAGGGTAATGCCAATTTGACAGTGGAAAATCTGGAATAATTCATATCTATGTTAATGAAGCATAGCATAATATTTGACATGTGGTAGGTATTTGACAATATTAAATGAATGAATGAATGAGTTCTGGTAAAGGGTTGGATGTACAGTTGGTTTTGATGCTCAAGAATTATGGAAACAAATAAACTAATAGGCCATTATGTTATCCATTATGTTATTTATCAAACCTTCTTTTGACCTGTAGGTGGAATATTTCCTTTGTTCTTCCTGTACAACCTGTATAAAAGATGCTTGAATGAAGTGTCACACTGCCTAGATAGATAAATTGCTGAATACATAACTAAATATCTTTGAAGAGATGGATAGAAGTAAATACTAACTCCAAAAACACACTGTTTTTAAATGTTTATGATAGCTTTCTGAAATTGCTAGCTGTCCTATAACCCCATAGAATTTTGTCTAGAAGGAGCTTAAACTTGATAACAATAATATTTTATAGTTTACAAAGTGTTTCATCCATGAAATATAATGTTAAATGATAGCTTCTCATATTTCAGTTTTGATTATTAACAGAACAAAATTAAAGAGTGAAGACCTATTACAAGAAAGATCTGTATTTAATTTTCTGGGAAAATTATCCAGGGCATAATGTGTATACATTGTTTACTATGCTTTCTTATACATAGTTAAGTGACACTGATATCACTGCATTATGGGTGCTTATTTTCTTCTTTTAAAACCAGAAATCAGAATTCATAATAGAATCTCTCAAATCAGTGACTGTTATTAACTCTGAAGTGGTAAAATCCCAACAGCCTAGGCAAATGGTTAATGTAAAAAATGTCCCTGTTATCAGGCTGTACTTATTAGCCATTATTATTATTTTGGATTACATCAAGTGGCCAAGATAAAATATGTTCACTGAAAGTGCCTAATTTAACTGGATTGTCTTTATTAACAAGGCCCTATTAAGTGGCTTCAGCTGTAATAGCATTTGAGTTCCATTAGGTTTTGAAGTGATTTAGAAATTCAAATTATTTTTTAAAATTACATGTCAGGGTAGTGGATAATTAGTAAATACTAGGTTGAAGTTGCAAATTTATACTCAGTAGTGGAATTAAACAGAAACATTGGATGTTGTTGAAACACAAACATAGAGTTGAGAAAACACTTTTAAAGCCACTTGTTTTTTGGCATGTGCAATAGAAAATAAGCATTTAAAAATATTATGTTTCTTTTAGTAAGATGTAAATACAAAAATTAAACTAGAGGTCTTATTTTATTTATGTGTTTTTTTAAGTGAGACATAGTTTTAAAAATTGAGTTTGTTGAAATTATTTGTTGAAAGTAATTAACAGCTTCCATATGTGGGCATACAAGTTTTTTATCCATCTTGAAGTAATTTTCCTATCTGTCAAGAGATAGGGGTCCATTCTTCTCTATGTTGCTATCCAGTTTTACCAGCATTATTTATTGAATAGGGCTTTTTTCCCCAGTGTATCTTGTTGCCTGTTTTGTAGAAGATCAGTTGGTTGTAGGTAGATGGTTTTATATCTGGGTTCTTTATTCTATTCCATTGGTCTATGTCTGCACATTTATAGTAGTACCATGTTGTTTTGGTTGCTATAGCCTTGTAGTATACTTTGTCTGCATAGCAAGGAAACAATCAACAGGGTAAATAAACAACCTACAGATTAGGAGAAAATATTTGCAACTATACATCCAATAATGGGCTAATATCCAGAATCTATAAAGAACTCAAACAAATTAGCAAGAAAAAACAAAAAACCTCATTAAAAAGTGGGCAAAAGATATGAACAGAAGTTTTTCAAAAGAAGATAGACAAATGGCCAACAAACATGAAATAATGCTCAGTATCACTTATCATCAGGGAAATGCAAATTAAAACCAGAATGGGATACCACCTTACCCCTGTCAGAATAAGCTTTATTAAAAAGTCCAAAAACAATAGATGCTGGTGTGGATGCAGGGAGAAAGGAACACTTATACACAGCTGGTGGGATTGCAGATTGGTACAACCTCTATGGAAAACAGTATGAAGATCCCTCAAAGAAATAAATGTAAACTTATCATTCAATGCAGAAATCCCACTACTGGGTATCTACCCAAAGGAAAAGAAATCATTTTATCAAAAAGACTCCTGCACTCCAATGCTTATTGCTGCAAAATTCACAATTGCAAAGCTGTTGAATCAACCTAAGTGCCACCAGTTCAGGAGAGGATTAAGAAAATGTGAGATATATATACACACACAACACACACACACACACACATACATATACACACACACCATGGAGTACTACTCAGCCATAAAAAGAAATGAAATCATGTGTTTTGCAGCAACTTGGACAGAACTGGAGACCACTATTCTAAATGAAGTATCTCAGGAATGAGAAAACAAATACCACATGTGCTCTCTAATAACTGGGAACTAATCTATGGGAATGCGCTGGCACAAAGATATTTAAAGGTCATTGGAAATCAAGGAGAGGGAAGCGGGAAACGGGGGATGGGGTAAAAACTTACCTATTGGGTACAATGAACACTATTCAGGTCATGGGCACACTAAATGCCGTGACTGAAGCATTATAAAAGATATCCATGTAACAAAAACATTTGTACCACCTTAATATTTTTAAGTTAAAAAAGAGAAAAAAAAGAGCTAAGGAGAATAACAAAAAACAAGATAGACAAAAGATCAATGAGAGTGAACACAATGTCTAGATATTGACCCACATTTGGGTGATTATCAAAAAAGTAATGAAGAAAATTCACTGGAGAAAGATGACACATTTCAGCAATTGCATTAAAAGAGCTGGGTATTCATGTGTAAAGAAAAAGTGAGCTTTCATCCACCCTTTGTGCCATATACAGAAATTAACTCAAAAGGGATCATGAACCTAAATGCAAAACTTAAAACTGTAAAACATCTAGGAAAAAAAACTAGGAGAAAAATCTTTGTGACCTCATGGTACCAAGATTTCTAAATTATAACACCCAAATATAACCCATGACAAATTTCATTTAAGTTAGTAACCTCTGGACTTCAAAAAACACTATTAGATGAATAATATACTGCACATAGACTAAGAGAACTTATCCGCATATGACATATCTAACAAAGACAAATCCAGAACTCTAAAATACAATCATGATTAAACAAACATCCACCCCAAAACGGGAGAAAGATATGAACAGACATTTTACCAAAGAAGATATGCAGAGGCAAATAGACAAAATGATGCTTAACAGCGTTAGTCATTAGGGAAATGCAAATTAAATCCTTAATGAAATACCTGGACATGCTCATTAGTACTGCCAAAATTAAAAAGACTAACAACAAGTTTTGTCAAGAATTTAGAGCAAATGGACTCTCATATATTTCCAGTAGGGATGTAAACTACTACAACTACTATAGAATACAATTTGACAGTTTCGTACAAAGATAAACACACATGTACAATATGAACGAATTCTTCCACCTATAGGTATTTACTCAAGAGAAATGACAGCAATGTCCATGAAAACACCTGTGCACAAATGGCCATGGTTTATTCATAATAATAAAAACCAGAAAATAACTAAAATGCCCATCAACAGGTGACTAGATAACCATAGTATGGTATATACATGCAATGGAATAGCAGTCAGCAATCTAAAGAAACGAACTAGTGTTACACACAACAACACAGACGGATCGCAAAATAATTATTGCAAATGCAAGATGTCAGATAAAAATTAAATCTATATAATTCCATTTGTATAAAATTCTAGAAGATGAAAACTAGTACTTATGAAGAAAACAAATCAGTTGTTGTGTAGGGATAGGGTGGGTAGAGGGAAATGGTGAGGAGAGATTATAAAGTGTCACAGTAAACTTTGGGGGTGATTGATATGCTGATTATCTTCATTTCATTGATGATTTCATGCATTTATACCTGTGCCAAAAGTTCTCAAATTGTACAATTTTGTTGCTGCTGTGATTGTAGCTCTGACACGGGCAGTGCATGAACAATATATATAGCCAAAGTGTTGTACCCCCATAATATTCTGAAATTTAAAAAAAATTGTACAATTTTAACATTTGCCAGTTTATTGAATGTCTATTGTAACTCAATAAATCTTTTGAAAATGAATGAATGAATAAATAATTGTCTGATAAGATTATCACAGAATTTATTTACTTTTCAGGAACAGGAGGAAAACTGCTGGTATAGTTATTTCATTTCTGTATAGAAATGGGTCCAGAAGAATCAATATCTATCTATCAATGAAATCCACAATATATCTAGCTATCTTAAAATACATCATTCTGGGTATCCTCCTGCAGTTAAATCACTTTTTAAAATGGTGATTTATGAATTCTATAAAATTTATATGTTATAAAAGATGGTCAATTTTGTTTGGACCAGGAAAATTATCAAAGCAGGTTTTACCAGTATACTACAGTGTCATAGTAAATATCAAATATATTCTCTTAAATATTTAGTTTGATAACTATGCTTCCGTTATCTAGTCATGTGGACAATCCCTTTGGATTTTTCTTCTGCATCAACAGAGAGTCCCTGGAACTGCTCCATTAAACTTTCAGACTTCTAGTGATGACTACGTGCCCTCTTTTCTTCTGACTCATTTCTCCTTACAAATATTCAAATAACTTCGCTCTGATCTTCATTTTTTTTGTGTGCTGGATTCCTGCTACATCAGAACTTGAACTCTGCCCACAAGTGTTGCATCTCGTTAGAGGTTAAAACATCCCATCTCCTGCTTCAGTCTAGTTGTTACAATGTCTATAATTGATATTAAATTGTTTTAGCATAAGCAGTGTAATATCTTGTGTATGTGTGTATATATATATATATCAATTAGTTTGAGATATATCTTAGGTGTGGACAGTTACCTTAAATTGACATCACAATTCAGAAATAGATATCAAGTATTCCATTTATCTCAAAAGTGGCTATAAAAATTCCTTTTGTAATCCACATCTCAGTAAAAAGCCAAGGCCTTGCCAGTTAGGATAACAACAAATGTTAGAAATGGACTTTCATTTTGTGAAATCAATAGTAACTTACATAGGTGGATGGCTAAAATATCTTAGAGACACACCCCACTATTACATGAAAGACACAAATAATTCTGCTAGGCATAAGGCATATATCCTTAAGGACTATACTCCAAACTAAATCCCCAAACAATTTTATGATTAGCTGCAAACGTGGAAGATGGTGGATGCCTGACACTAAATATAACTGTAACAAAATCCTTCCTCTAAAGCATCAGCTAGTTTGCCTTTAATGAATCTTTCATACATGGTAGTGGTCAGAACAAGTAAAATAATCAAAATATGACTCTTCATCTAGTATATGATTGTTTTTGTACTTACTTGTTAATATTGTCTAATAAATGCCTGTATGGTAAAAATAAATGTGTGGCAAACTTTAGTTTGAGATGTGTTTTAATTGTAGTTTGGCAGCAAGATTTTGGAAGGATGAAGCCTTTATCTGCCTTAAGTCTTTCATTGACCACCAAATACCCAGCGAACCTAAGAACTGTATTTAACTCAATCGTTTCTCAAGTGATACAAAAGAGTGAATATCACTTTTGAAACATTCTAATATATTGAAATTCCTAGCACTCTTTATTGAAATTATGTAGCTTTCATCACTTCTAGTTAATGTTCCCAGATAGCTATTCATTTTGAAACTTCAAATTTTTAAAGTATCTGTATTCAAGAACACCAGTCTAGCAGAGTATCTTTATTATTGTTGTTATATTTGAAACATTCTCAAGAATAGCAGTCAAAAATATAAAAGCAAAGTTTCAAAATAAAGTTGAAAGCAGTTTTTGCTTTTCTAAAAGTAGGGATTTAAATTTAACTTTGGAGTTTGTTTTCTTTTATTCTTTGAAAGTATTTGAGTGATCATTTCAATTAAGGACATCAAAAATGTAAACAATAATGAAGACTCTTCCTAAGAAGTAGAGTTCTTTTCAGTAATTTAAATTTGGTTTTTTTTGTTTTTGTTTTTTAAGTAAGTCTCCTTCCACAGACTATGTCCCTGGTACAGTATATACCTGTGTTCCTAAATATAGAATCACACCCCCATACCCACCTGCCATGATTGTGTATTAACATATGCCTACTCAGTGTTCTTTGGGGTGGTATTTGAACAATTACATGGAGAGGCTGGCAGACATGTAAAGACATGTAGAGTCACACTATCCTGTCACCTCATGCCTGAAGAACATGAAATAGAAGCAGAACAAAGCTTGATGCAGTGTAATATGGATTGCACTATTAAGTTCCATATATGGAGTTATTTCATACCCAGTAACCCAGACTTTTGCAAATGTCTTAATATTTACTTTTGGATTATTTATTTCTTTTTGGAACCATACTCCAAAGACTGAAAGTGGTGTTTACTGTCTCCTGATGATTACCCTGGAATCCGAAGCCAATCTGTTGGCAAAAGATTACTACTTGGAAGGTAGGACTACATTAGTGTGAAAGACAAATGGTTTACTCTCTCTAGACCTTGGAGAGATAAGTTCTTGAATTATAGCAGAAAGAGGTGATGCCCAAACCCTTCCTCACTGAGAATAGGAATGCTGATCAGATGTGATTGTCTTTCCTCTACCAAAATGAACCGAACTAGGAGTTTAGTAACAAATTGCATAGTTTTTATAAATGCTATAGAACGGATTGGGTCTTTGTATTCTTAAAGACGCCAGATCTAATGTAACAGTTTAAAATATATGTATTGTAATTCACTTATGACTGTTTTCTAAACTTTTAGTGAAGAATGTAGCATTGAACTAAGCTGTGGGCCTTATATGTGCTCAGCATTGGAGACCAAGTGCCACACAGAACAGCAACATCAGGCTGAGGGAAGCTTTTTCTGAGATAGCAAGAGGCAAACTACAGAAGAGAGCACAGTCTGCAGTCAGACTGATGGCAAGCTACATTTGAGCATGCATGACAGTATCTCTAACCACTGTGCTTTTCACCTTAAAAGGAAATGTGAGTTGAAGTTAGGAACATTAATTTACATACAGTTTTTCTCCTCCAGTTCACTGTCAAGTTTGAGGGGGCTTTTTATTTTATTTAGCAATATCTTATTAGACTTCGATACTAAATGGAAAAAGCTGTATGTGTATGTATTAGAATTACGAATTTGGGAAAATCAAACTATTCTATAATAGGGAATTAGGAAAATAATAATAAATTTACTTGGTGGAATACTTGCAACCATTACAAAAATGGTCATGAAGCCTTTGCAAATATACAAGCAAATGCTTATTATAAGGTGTTAGGTGAAAAAAAGAAGGATACAAATGTCATGCAGTGACAAAAACAATTGCACTATAGAAGAAAATAATATACTGAAATGAATGAAAGGGTTATAGTAGGGTGGTTGGATTATAATTATTTTACTCATTTTCTTTTAGAATCCTAATTATGTTTAATAGTTTTTATAACTAAAAATAAAGAAGAAATAAATTAAAAAAGAAGAAAGGCAGACATCTATCTAGGTAGACTGAAATTTGGGAAAAGGGGCAAACACAAAAAAGCTAAATGAAGTTATATGGTTGCTCAGAAAGTGTGAATGGAATAGAGTTTTTCTCTGAGGCTGCTCTCGTCTGCCAGGCCAGCTAACTTCCGTTATTTACTTAAGTGGAAAGCCAACACACCATAGTCCAACATCAAAATATTTTGCAAGTTAGGAATTTTCATTTTTGAAAAGAGAGTTTGTTAAGGCAAATTTGACTTCCTATGACCAGGTATTGTGCTTCCAGCCTCATCATATCCAACACATGTCTATAGGAAGTGCCCGTCCTTCAACAGTTCTCCTCGGGGTCCGTGCCTCCGTGGGAGAAATCAATTCCGCATCCTTGAGTTCTCAGATAGTGAATAGGGAGTAGGGGAGGGAAAGGGCTATTAATACTATTCTGTTTATTTTTTTCTTCATTTTCTTACAGTATTTCATTGGCTGTTTTCCAAATAGCCAACAGATAGGGAGGTAAACATTTTAAATCGGTTGTGTTACTGTACTATATAATGTTGTTGTCATTTTTGATTTCCACATTAAGGAAGGACATACTCATGTTCAAAAATTTATGCTGACACTGTGATGAAAATAGGAGGCATGTATCTTTAGAGTTTTTAAGCTTCTCAGTTCTTTTCTTTCCCTAATTTCCAGCTCTCCTCTATATTGTTCTTCATTTCTCTTTTCTTTGCTCAATGTTTGCTCTTTCTGTCAATGTTTGTTCTCAGGAATGGATCTGAAAAAATAAAGTTGCATTGATCTTTTAAGCTGTATAAAGAATTAACTTTTCCTGGAAGAGGCACATTTAAAAGGGACCAAAGTTTTCACTTGCAGTAAAATTTTGACTACTCTAAATATTCCACGTAAATTTGGCCTGAAGGGTGGATAAAGGTTAGGGGGTAATAAATAACATTATTTGATCCAGGCCAGACCTTAAACTCAAAGTACATTCCTAAAATTTATACCTCCTAAAGAGGGAAGAAAGAAGAGATTTATTTTGTCATTCAGGTCACTTCTAGCCTCTTGCTGCCACGTGGATGGTGCTGGTTGATAGCGTGCAAATGAGGCAAACACTCAAAGCCAACTGAGGAAATGTGGCTGCTCTTAAAAATATATATTAGTGGAGAGAGCAAGAAAGTGACAGAATGCAATGACATCATTTGGAATCCTGAATCCAAACCATATTTTTTCATCCCAATTTTTTTTCCCAACTATCCCAATCATGATCACCACAGGTAAAATTTATAGACTACTTACTATATATGTAGCTCACCAGGCTGAGTACATTCTGTGAATATTTTCAGTGAAATTTCATAACAATTAGCTAGAAATGTTCTATTATTTTCTTTTTTGTAGATGAGAAAACAGAAGGTCAGAGAATATAAGTGTCAGAGATTGGATTTCCCAGGAAGGAGACTATAATATGGAGTTTAGCATACAAGGTGTTTTTTAAGGAATGCTCTTGAGAGCAACACCCATGGAAGGGAAGAAAAGGAAGCAGGAATGGGCAGAGAGAGAAGTTGAACTGCAGTGCGGGCCTAAAGACAGCGTTGGAAGGACCTCCGAGAGCCTTTGGGCTACAAAGGTACTTCAGCGATGCCCTGTTGGAACATGAGATTGGTTCTGCATAGCCCCCTTGATCAGTTCTTAGATATAGGCCATCTTGGGAAGAGGCTATGACTTGAGAGGAGGCAGAACTCTTCAGCTGAGGCAAGCCTGGAAGGTAGTGATAATTGAAGGCTAGGCCTGTGGCACTCTCCACAGTTGGAACATCAAGTCCTTCACTGAGGAAGGATCTGGGTGACACATCACAGTGTATGCCACAGTAAGTGACATCACTCATTCAGGATATCACAAGAGGAGCCAGGACATTAATTTTGGCACTCTGGTTCTACAGCCTGATCTCTACCATTAACATTTCATTGCGTCTCTTCAGCCTAATATGAATTGTGTTCTCACGCTTGTAGCTGAAAGACTCCTGGATGATACCATATTATCCTATTCTTTTTTAACGTTTCTTACTGGTATTTGTGTTATAGACTTTTAAAATAGTTATAAATATGCTTTTTTTGTGTAAGAAATGTAATTGGGATAGCTTTGCTAAGGTAAAGAGATCACTTCCCAAATCTAGTACAGCCATTGAGTTTTAGAGATGGCTTTCCTATCTTCCTCTTCATAAATGAATCAAGATTTTTAAACAAAGGTCTCGTAGAACCAGCATAATTTCATACAGACCACTTTTCTCAGCATGTGATTGCACATCTGTTTGTTAGATTATTTAGAAATGCTTAATAATGATTTACCGAATGGATGAATGAATGCATTAATTTTTAAGAACTGATGCTATTTTCATACATTATTTACTTTCATAATTCACCTAGGAGAGTAAAATGTTTGGGACTTTTGGTAGAAGGGTTAAATATGGCAATTTTACTTTTAGCTATTATTTCTCAAGTCATTTCTTTAAAGTTAAGGTCACAAACAAGGATGATGCATCACTGGCAGAGAAGTTGAGTACTGTTTTTTATTTGAATCAATAAATTTTTTTATGAAGCAAAAGAAAAGTTATTCCATGACAAATAGTATTTGAAAGTAATAAAATAACTTCATGCTAGCTAAGGAAAGATTGATAAAGTAAGGGTATATAGATTAGTATTACATAGTTTCAAGCTAATTTTATTATATTAGCTTGAAAACAAAATTCAAATATTCTTTCTGGTTACACAGATATTGTATTCTTAGCAAGTTTTAATAAAAGTAATTACTTAATTGCTTGTGCCATCTAAAGTTTAAATCAAGAATCACTCAAGGTGTGAAATGCACAGGGAAGATTGACATACATTTTAAGAATAGCGACAGAATCTTACTATAATCATAATATCTCAATGAGAAAAAACAATGATTACAAACTATTAAATTTTAGATATAGCTATCTCAATCATTTGGATTTGTTAAGTATTAGAAAAAATAATAGAAAAAATGAAATAGAGTAATTACTAAAGCAGAGCTGGTACTAGTAGAATTTTTTTTTAAAGTAGATGCATTGCAAACTGCAACTATAGTTGACAGATGTGATCTCCAAAGGAATAGAGGGATGCAGAAAGCTTTATAAGGTCAATGCAGTAGGACAGGTATAAACTTGGAAAGGTTGATCCCATTGAGGCAAAGTGTGAACTGATCTAAAAGTGAAAAAATAGGAGCTCAAAGATTAACATTGTAAGAACAAGGCTTTTAAAAAGGAAGAAGAAAAAATTAAAGTATGATATTCTAAAAAACAACAATAAAATTTTTTGTCTGATGTAGGTATAGCTACGCCTGCTCTCTTTTGGGTTCCATTGGCGTGGATTACCCTTTCCCATTCCTTTACTTTCAGTCTATGTATGTCCTTACTAGTAAAGTGAGTCTTTTGTAGGCAGCACACAGTCTTGTTTTTTTAATCAATTCAGCCACTGTATGTCTTTCGATTGGAGAATTTCATCCATTTACATTCAAGGCAATTATTGATAGGTAAGGACTCGCTGTTGCCCTTTTGTATTTTGTTTTCTGGTTGTTTTGTATATTCTTTCTTTCTCTCTTTCTTTCTTTGTGGTTTGGTAGTTTTCTGCAGTGGTATGCTTTGAATCTTTTCTTTTCATGCTTTGTGCAACTACTATAGGTTTTTGCTTTGTGGTTACCAGGAGGCTTACATAAAACACTTTATATTTATAACAGGCTATATTAATTAGCTTGACCTAATCATTCCACATTGTATCCACTTAACACATCACACCCTCTAAATATATACAATTATAATTTTCTAATTAAAAATTATTAATTTTTTAAAAAGTAAATAAACTGTGAGAATGTACCATGTAACATTTTACTTATAAATACATCATTTATTCACAAAAGTTAACTTTTTATAAGTACAGATAACACATATCACACAAGGCAATACAAAGAATAGTAATAATAGTAATTATTTTTTAACATAAAAAGAGTCATTTACAGAACATGTTTAAGTTGCCTGATCCAGAGTAGTGAACTTTTGAACTTTTCACTTTCTAATTTGGATAGTCCCTTTATTGAGTAAGGGTAGATATTTTTGAGTCAACTGGTTATTTTAATGTTACCTGGATTAAGCTTAAAATTTACTCAACTAACTAAGTTATCTGGCATGTAGATAGAGAAAAAAAAATGAGAAAAAAGTTTTCTATAGTAGGTTCCTAGCCACAGGGTCTTTATTCCCCTCCCTTCTTACACACTCTCATAATTTGCCTCATTGTAGTGAAGAAAATTTAACAAATGCTATTTTTTATTCCTTAAATGTTAGATACCCGATGACAGTTGCTCAGCTATATTTATTTTCTGAAAATACATCTGACAACCTTAAGGGGTTACTGGTTTAACAAGCTGGAGAAGTGATATTTTTAGAAAAAAAAATTCCTTTGTTGCTTATATGGAATGTTCCATAAATTGGAATAAATACAAAATTATATATTAAATAGCACAGTGTTTTATCCATTTCTGGTACACATTAATTCACATTAATGAAAGGTAGGGAAAAGGGGGCAAACTTAAAGGCAATTGATAATCTTTGTCTATTACTCTTTCTTCATGTAACATGTAAGGCTGAATTGATTGTGTTTATTCATCCTTGGTTAAGGTCAAAAGAAAAAAGTGATTTCTATCTCTCCATTCATTCATTTCCAGGAAATATTTACTAAGATATATTTTAGTCAAAGTAATAGTCCCTCATACTATCTCCTAAGCAGACTTAGGAGTAATTTTGCAGCCTCCAGTCTTTAATACACCATCTTAATTTAAACAAAACAAAAACAAGCAAGCACACAAAAAACTCCCCAAGTACACTAACAGAGTATGTGTATTCCTATATTGTAATTTTTCTTTTAGTTTTAGTAAGTAGTTTATATTCTAGGACTGGAACAACTTTCTAATACTATTTCTTATGTGTTTCACAGGAAGTTTAACCCATAGCACATAAATAACCTCCCAGTTTAAAAATCAAATAGTTCTACATGCCATTGAATTTCTTGATCTCTTTGTGGTATCTGTTATTTCCTAATATCTTTTATTACTTGACACACATTTACTCAGAGGCATCTTTTCTTCTTGCCATCTTTAACCTGGATCATTCTCTTCTTATTATTCAGTTAACAGAGTTGTTTCCCAGGAATCTACCCTAAGACTTGACTCCCCATCAACAAAACTCTCACCCTTTGCAATTTCATACAAATTGTGATGTCAACTGTACTCCTCTATCCTTACAAGTTTAAACATTTTACCTCAACCATGGCCTTTCTCTGAAGTTTCCATCCAACATTTGAATGTTTTCACTGGAAATATCCATTTTGAATCTTACCAACAATTTATTAATGCATCTGGCAATAAATGAATCAT
The DNA here is from genome assembly GCA_023783475.1 of Daubentonia madagascariensis. Classification (NCBI taxonomy): domain Eukaryota; kingdom Metazoa; phylum Chordata; class Mammalia; order Primates; family Daubentoniidae; genus Daubentonia; species Daubentonia madagascariensis. The sequence continues at coordinate 10,908,045 of JAKFHU010001684.1, read as the reverse complement.
CATCTTTCCCCCAACCTATTTTTCCCACTAGTGTTCTCTATTTATATTAGTAGATGATTTTCTTATGTTATTTTCCATGTTGTATTTCCTTTATTTTTTACATGCGATAGTAAATATGTGTTAATATTTATAGCTTTACTGATGAACTCCAATTATTAGGAATATCTTCCTTGTCAGCTTAAATCTTAGCTCTGTGTTATGCAGAAATGAGGTACAGGTTAAGAGAGAGAGAGATAGGAGGCACTATCTTGATAGATTTAAATAGGCAACTACAGACAGTCTCTGTCAGAAAAATAAATTAATAGATCCAAAGGTGAGATGAACAGTAATGGAAAGTTGCAAACTGTATGTGTTTGGTTCAGGGGAAAGTTATGGACATTTCATTAAAAGGAAGAAATGAAATTTGACCATTAGAATGTTCACTGGCGCAAAGAAAGAAGAGAGAGATTTCATATATTTTTATCACTTGTAATGAATTGCATAATGTATTTTATAATAAATTATTTTTATATTTTTAAAAAGATAGCAAAAAGTCAAAATGCCCTTCAAATGCTTGTTGGATATTGGACTGAGTGGCATTCCTTTGAATGTTGTATCAGCTCAGGCTAGACTACAGGTAGCTGGACTTCATTGGTATTACATACACTTGGCTTATATTTTATAGCATTTCTACAAACATTTCCTTAAAGTTAGAATTTCTATCCTTTTATTCTCCCCAGGGGCTCTCATATTTAGTCTTTAATATTTATTGAGTAAGAAGTAAATGAGCAATTGCAGACTCAAGCAACTATTATATTTTTCTCAAATCTTAGGTCTGTCTTTTATTTTGAGATGTGTTTCAGTGTCAGTATGTAATACCCTAAATTGTGAGTTTATCCAAATTTATTAACTTCTCTTGTAAACTCCTTTCCATATACTTCATGTGCTATTTTTGATTATCGACTTTGATTTGACCACTTCTCATAGTCTAATTATTCTTTCCAAATATGTAAGTCCCTTCTTGCTCTTCAATTCTGCATCTTTACAATAACACACACATTGAATCAGCTGAAGTATTTTAGAACCCTTGATTAGGAGCTGAGATAAACTTGCTTCCCTCTGCTTTCCTCTTGGGCTCTAGGGATTTTCCTAGTGGTTGGCTTTAATCCTGATAGTGGTGAAAATATCTGCAGCATGATTACACTTCTAAGATCTTTATAACTAGTCTAAAGATTACTGGTTTGAAGTTGCAACTCGCTTAATTTCAAAGCAGCACTGAAAATAGTCTCTTTAAATGTCTGAGGTACATAAATAGCATGTTTAGACTAAATCATGCTTAAGAATAAGTGGTGATAGCAATCCTTTTTAAGAACAAAAAAACTTGAGAATGAACATCAGCTTATTTCCATTCCATGAACTCTTGGCTTTGGTACAGTAGTCTAATTCTAAGTGGACAGAACATCTAATTCAAGCTGCTATCACTCTTTGATACAACAGGTTTTAAATTTTCTTGACTGTTACCCACAAAAATAAATTCACTATAGTACACATGAAATGGGCTCTCCCAACACACACACATACATATACACATACACAGACACATGGGAAACAAAAGTATCACGAAGCTATGCTCACATACTTACATAGTTCTTGCAATTACCATAATTCACTTTATTATTTACTCTACATTTAAAATGTTATTATTATTAGTTGTATAAGTAGCATTGGCTACTAAATTTATTTCACATGTTATAAAAGTGTGTTATGGACCGCAGTTTGAAACACACAGTCATGTGCAGAGAACTTTCAATTAACTGGTTTTAACAGTATTGGGGATACAGAACAGGCACAAAAGTAGGACTAGGATAGTTTTGAGCAGAATCTAGAGGATACCTTTTCTTGAGATACTACATGTCTATGTGAAAGCACTCTGTATTTTCCATTTTCACAAAGCATTTTTAAAACAACCGAATTTTAAGATGAGAAATACTTTACTGCAATAGTCATCGTCACCTGTAGTGCATGTATACATTTGGAAAATGTTTTACGTTTTGCAATGTTAAAGATTTTCCAATTATATCTTGTTTTCACATTTCCTAGTAATATCTGATGTTATGAAGTACTCCTGTAGCTATGAAAAAACGATAAATGACAGGAAAAAACCTCTTTTCTAACCTTTTAAAGTCTGTAAAATGTATAAAACAAAGTCTTACATCAGACTGAAAAATGTAATGCCTGATAATCAAACATCAGTTGCAGAATTCTCAACTCATATTAATAAAGATCAATATGCAGGAGAAAGTAGTAGATTTACTAAACCACTTGAACAATTACAGTTCATTATGTATTGTTAAATTCTGTTTCCAACATCTGATACAAAAGGAGTGTAGGGGGTGCTAGATTCACAGCTTGATTAATATCCTAAAGACGCATAAAATGTACTAAAGATTTGTTTTTGATAGTTATAGTCTAGAATCTAGATCCAGGTTGTTAATGAGTTTCCACCAGAGTACCACCTCTAATTGACCAAGGAGACTTTCACCAAAAAATGAGGTACGGGATTCAGGGTGGTGCTTAAGATAGTACTCAAGAATGGGGAAATCCCAGCAAATATCTGGGTCAGGATGACTTACCCACATGAGTTGTAAATAAAAATAGCTTAGTTGTGTTTTGTGTTTTAACATTCTAATGTGTCTAAATAGCCATACCATCAAAACGGCCTGTCATAGTGGCTGTGCCAAACAAAAATGGTGCTTACCCCATGTCTGAGACTGTCTTAGAATTGGGAAACTCATGTTGAGACTTGAAATAATGGAAAACTCATATCTTATTTTATAGAATCTACTGGTCAGTAAAGTATGTTTTTGAAAATACCATTGCATTTACTCATTCATTCAACAAATCTCCATTGAATATTTTCTATGTGTCATTATTTTAAGTGCCAGGGATTCAGTAATAAATAGGCCATGTAAGATTTCTGCCTTCTGTTTTTTTGTTTTTATTTTTACTTCCTTTGACTGATGCAAGGATCTCTTTCCCAGACTTCATTCACTTTCTGTGCCAAACAATTTTCTTTCCATTGATTTTCACTAATTTCTGATTCCTATGTGCTTTTTGCTTTGCTGTTTCCTTTAATTTTAGTCAATGCGTAGAATGTGCTTAGGATTTTTCCAGTGAGGAGATCAACTCTCAGTTCTGAGAAAGTTGAGACATCCAGTCTGTTTCATCCTAACACACATTATTTTGGTTATCTATTGCTGTGTTACAAACAATCCTAAAATTTAGTGGGTTATTTCAATAATGGTCATTTAGTTTGTTCTCAGATCTGCAATTCTGACAGAGCACAAAGGGGAAGCTTGTTTCTGTGTGATGCAGAATAAGCTAAAGTGGTTCACGTGAGCTGGTATTTCCACGTATGCTTACTGACATGGCTGTCAAGTTGATGCTGGCTGTAAGTTTGGTGCTTAGCTGGGACTGTTACTTGGAAGCTTTAGTTTCTCTCTATGTGCAGCTCTCCATGGACCTGAACAGATTTAGATTCTCAACATTCCAGCTGGGTTCCAACAGTAAGTGTATTATGAAAGCCAGGCAGAACCTGCAATGTTTTTTATGACCTGGTATTAGCATTCCCAGAATATCACGTCTGCCAAATTCTATTGGTGAAGCAACTCATCAATTGGAGAAGAATTAGACCTCACCTAATGATGAAAGAAAGACAAAATAAACATTTTTCACCTTTAATTTAATATACATAGCAAATATGTTCAACACCTCATTTTTAGCCTGGACTTAGATACTGTTTTAAACCTAGAGTTTGTCTTTCTATTATTTATATTCTTTTTTTTTCTTTCTCTTCCTACCTCTGCAATATGTTTAGAGATCTTATATTGATTTGTGGCACCCCTGATTCCTCTTTTTGTTTTTTCACTAAATTCTTCCTCTTTAGACTAAGACTTTGGCTCCAGAATCATGTCTTCCTTCTTCCCTACATTTTGTTGTTGTTGTTGTTGTGGAATCAAGGTTTTATAAATTTAAAAAAAAATTTTAATTAATATGGGTACACAATAGGTGTGTATATTTATGGGGTACATGTGATGTTTCGATATAGGCATATGATATGTAATAATCAAATCAGGGTAATTGGGGTATCTCTCACCTCAAGCATTTATCATTTCTTTGTGTTAGGAACATTACAATTTCACTCTTTTAGTTATTTTAAAATATGCAATAATTTACCATTGACTATAGTCACCCTGTTGTGCTATCAAATATTAGGTATTGTTTATCCTAGGTAACTATATTTTTGTACCCATTAACCATCCCCATTTTACACCCCCTCCCTGCTATTCTTCCCAGCCTCTAGTAACCATCCTTCCACTCTCTATCTCCATGAGACATCGTGACTTCCTTACATTTTACAAAAATTTCATTTGTTTGTTCACTCTGGCGAAGAACAAGGGAGGCTATTCCACCTTGGCTCAAAGCCAAAGTCATTTGATGTACACCAGACTTTGTTGTTTTCTTGCTACTGGATCATCTTCCAGTCTTTTTGTTCTTGTAGGTTGTAGCATTTTAGTTGTCCTTTCTTAATAACTTACATGGTGTCTTAAATGAAAAGGATTTTAAACTGGAGATCTTGGGTTAAAATTATAAATGGGGTTCAATGACCCCTGCAAACTTGGAAGAAACCATGATGATAATATCTACAATTCTAGTGAAAATACAAAAAAATTGAGAGGAAATGGGATGGAGAGGAGTGTACTCAGATTGGATCAAGGATCATCTATTTTTTCTTAATCAGATTTTTTTCCCCTGAGTACTTCTCTATCAAATCATACAAGAATTTTTTTCTTTATTCTTAACAGGGGAAGCTACCTCCCTTTCAATTTCTCGTAATTATTCTCTTGTCCGAAGCTGTTGTCAATGTAGGTTTTATATTGTCTCCTCAGGTTTGGTGCTAAATTTGCATGCATTAAATCCTGTTTACGCAGTACATTTCTACTGGTATGGGGAGGAAACATTAGATTTTATGTTTATATTAACATTTGACTTAAAATATGTAATTATTTATTTTTAATAAATTATATACAAATTGGTTGATGCATTGGTCTCATAAAGTATCAAAGGCATCCTGAGAGATGAGCAAGGTTTCTATAATAAACCACTGACAGTAACAGCTTCCCCCTTTTGTTTTATTTGTGTTTGTGTGTATTGTGGTTTACCTGTGCCCAACTGAGTGGCTTTTAAGTTTACATTATCTAGTTTTAATGAAATTATCATTATAAAATGTTGATGGCATTTAAAATGATTGTTGTAGAAAAGCAGCAGGTTGAATCTGCAGAGTTAACAAAACTAGCATTTTGCTTCACAATGTTTGTGAGCTTAGCCTGTATGTTGTTAATATACATTTAAAAAAGACAATATGATCTGACAAAAATCAGCCGAAAAATTGCAATTATCAAGACTTATTAAATGTAGTTTACAACCACAAACGTTGCTCTAAGTGTATTGCTTGTCATGGGATTTTAGCTAATAGTAGCATCACGTATAGCTTCATGTTTTAAAGTACTACCTAGCTCATCTATATGTAATCATTTTTAATTTTATAATTTGTATATATTTTATAATGATACAGTGGTTAATGAATATTATTCATATTAATTAATATAATATTTTATATAAATTTTAATGTATTTATATAGCATATATGTAAACATTTTATACTGAGATAGTCAAAACCTTAAATGTTTTGATAATGGACCTCTAGTTCTTTGAAATATTTTTCATGGCTTTTAGTAATCTGGTTCTATTCAACCAATACAATCCTAGGAATCACTACTTCACAGGGCAAACCACTGGCTCCAGATAAACTAGAAATAATTTTTTCTTTGTTTGTTGGTGTTCTTTCAGCTATATTGTTCAATATTTTATACATTTGTCTGCATCACAAAACTTCAGTGATTAGCAAATTCCACTTTCTAATTATCCTTACTTTGTACACTTTAATTTCTTAATTTCTATAACTGTGTTTTCTAGAAGTATGTTAATTTCTAGAAGTATGTTTTCTAGAGCCTTGTGCCTTATACTGTTGTTATTGTCCCCTGATCTTCTCAACTAGGATGTAAACTCTGAAGTTAGAAAATAATTTTTTTTTAAAAAATAAAAACTAGTGTAGAAAGAAACAGAACACAGAGGAAGCTAAGAGAAGAGAAAAAGTACTCAAAATTTAAGGGGAGGAGACATGAAACTGTCCTTATAGTTTAATGACACATCTCTAAATTAGGGTACAAAAATGTGACATCTACCTGAAAATTAGCCTTTCTGGACCTTACATACATTTAAATCCCGTTTCAGAATCAAGGAAGGAAAATATTCATCTTATTCAGACTATATGCCAAAAAATCTATTTGCTATGCTTTGCTATGTTAAGATATTGTGGGTAATTTACCGTGACATGAGTTGTCTAAATAAACAGAATAAAATCTCTCATAGTGTATTTTTTTTCTTTTTCAAAACAACTTCATTTGAAGTCAAGTTCACTATAGCACAATATGATGCAAATAACTTCAGACTTTCAGATTTTTCTTGTAGTGTTTTGGTAATTATGATTATCAGGAGTCATGAGAATAAAAGTAAATTTCCTTGTATATCAGACTGCTTCACTTTTTTAATTCATTTTGCAGTCATCATCTCTTTGACTCACAGCTTCCCTTCTTTAAGGAAAATTATTCTAAAAACTCGAAACAAAGATGTTTTCAAAAGCCCTAAAATTTCAGGGTAGATAATAATATCATTATTTGATCATGACTGAGAACTGACTGTAGACCACTTTCCTAACTAAGCATTTCACGTGGACTATCTCCTTTAATCCTGCCTCTCTTTCCGAAAACTGAAATAGTACCTGAGACGCAATCTCGTTTGCAGCTAGTTTTTTCAGAGGTTATAGATGAAAAAAAAAAAAAGAAAAAAAAAAGGTAAGGGGTAAGGGAAAATGCAATGGAGAAGGAAGAAAATTCAATAAGAGTGGGTATTGAGCTGTTTACTATTGTGAATAATTGAGGCTGAATCCCATTAGAGACATTTTGAGGACCTATGTAGAATGCGCCTCAGAGTATTCTGTGCAAAAGAATGGGAAACTGAAGCATGTTGTCGGTTGAGAGCTCCTCTGTGCCTCCAAACTGGGCCTGTGTGCTCATGTTTAGAGATTCCTTGCTTCAGAGAAAGATTTAAAACAGAAGAGAAGAGATTCCTAATGCTGCCAAAGCGGGATGGCAGTTGCGAGCAGGGAGCTATCCATTGTTATTATACTGAAATCAAGTTGGCTAAGAGAGTATTTTATAAGCTGTAATTTAGAGTTGAGAAAATTCTTTACTAGAATTAAAAGAAGAGAAGTAAATAATGCAGTGTGATGCAGGTAGGAATTGGTGAATTCAGGATTTAAAAACTACCTCATTTGACTTCAAAATGAGAGCCCTTTAGCAATACGGACTCTAAGATATGGAGGTACTTGTTGGGAAGGACATTAAACAAGTTATAGCAAGTAATAGTTCTCCAAAGCACTTTAAAATTGCTTGTGTAGGACAAAGTACAGTGTATAGTATACTATAAAGGTGTTTTTATAATATAATCATTAAGAGTACACACACACTGGAACCAGATTGGTGGCTTCATATCCCAGTTCATCTACTCCCTATCTGGGTCTCCACGGGAAATTACTCAGCTGTCCCTCCCCCCCAACCCCTGCTCTCTCTTGCTATCTCTCTCTCTCTGTTTTTACAAGTGTTATAAAATAAGCTTTACAATAATTCCTAGATTTGTTGTAATAATCAAATGAGCTTACATAGGTAAAATACTTCAACCTGAACCTGGGGCATAGGAAATATTATAAAGTGCTAGCTGTTTTTAATATTATTACTATTTTAGTTTTTTCCTGAGAAACTGGTAATGTAGAAGGCTCAACCCCAGATTTTCAGTTTCTCCCTGCATGGGAATGTGTCTTGTTAATTTTTTTTTCCACCACTGGCTAGCAGTTGATTTATGTAACATATGACAACACATACACAGAAACCAACAGACAAACAAACAAATCGGCCTTTATCAGATAATATTTCCTAAAGTGTGCTCCTGATAATTGTCGTCAGATAGAGTCCAACTGATATAGATATCTACAATTTACCTGGAGGGTTTAGTTGATTTGGAATTTTATGAAAATAATAAAAGTTTTATTTAAAAAAACAACCAAAAAAATCATGCTATACTCTGAAATCAGGTTTATGTAGTGTAAAATATCACTACCCTGGCAATTTAAGCATAACTACAACAAATTACAGATTCAATGTAGTAGGATGCTAATATAACTTTCCCGTAGTCTCATTAATAGTATTATTTTCTATTAATAATATGTTCTTTGGAATTCCTTAAGTTAGTATGGCTGAAACAGTAATATTCTTGGATAATACATAATGTCCTTCTCTGAAAGTCTCCAAGTTCTTTTAATTGAGTTTTATGAGTTTTACACAGGAGTTAAATTTTTATAACTTTTCAAATATACTTGCTTTAAGTTTAATTTAAATATTGAGTGTTCATAAACCCTACTATTAAAGAGAATTGTCTTCCTTACATTGTACACTTTAAACTGCTAAGTTCTTGCTTTGCTTTTCTTTCCTAGGAAGAGTTATTGGAACTGCAGCAGTGTCCACCTTTTTTAATATGGCTATCATGTCCTGAAGAAGTGTGCTCTGTCATAGTTTGGTGTGCACTTCCACAGGATAGTGTGGAAAATGGACATGTTGTTAGTCCATTCTTTTTTTTTTTTTGGTGGGAAATGGGACTTTCTTATTGGAATCGGAGAAAAAACAAATGATATTCCCATTTTCCAAAAACATGTACAACATACACTTCCTCGGTGTCCTGACTAAATTGCTTTATTGACAAAATATATCAGACAGTTAATATTTAAGCCCTCCATTCTTCATACAGAGTAGGCTGCATTTGCCCTGATCAAGTAATTAATACATACCTTTTGAATAAATTACTATTAATGCTAAGACATTTATTTTCATATTCAATGTGAACTGACTACTGAAAGAGTATAAAATATAATAAAGAAAAGTAGAATGCAGTATAAATTATAATAAAGAACCATGGAGTACTACTCAGCCATAAAAAGGAATGAAATAATGTCTTTTGCAGCAACTTGGATGGAACTGGAGACCATTATCCTAAGTGAAATATCTCAGGAATGGAAAAACAAATACCACATGTTCTCACTTATAAATGGGAGTTAACTGAGGGGTATATAAGGTCATAAAGTGGTGTAATGGACATTGAAAAGTAAGAAGGGGGGACAAGGGGTGGGGGTTAGGGATAAAAATCTATCTATTGCATAAAATGTACACCATTCTGGTGATGGGTACATTGAAAGCCCTGACTTCAGCATTATAAAATTCATCCATGTAACAAAATACACCTGCACTCCCAAAATCTAGTGAAATAAAAAAAAAGGAATCAATGCCAAATATATATAGAACTAAAATATTTAAAATTGATATGTATAAAGAAAATATATATATATATAGATTATTTTTACATTTTTCTCTTCCCTTAATACAATATCTTGAATATTATTAAATATACTATCTGGCTTAATAGTAATAAAATGAATATAGAATTAAATAAATTAAATAAATTAATATTTATTTATTAATGCACACGAGTTTATGAATTACCCGGTTTGCTCTTCTCGTCTTGGCTGAGCACACTCATGTGTTTGTGGCCCACATTGTATGGGGTAGGCTGTCCTGATAATTTTGGAACGGTTCTGTCATATGTTTGGGTGTCAAATATCCTCAGGCTAGTCTATGATTTCCTTATTTTTGACAGCTAGACTCTTCTTCGTATCATCTCCCATCCTCCAACAGGCTCTCTTGTACTCGTTCAATTGGCAGTGGCCAGATTCCCACCAGAAGTATGCAAGACATTTGAGACCTATCCTTGGAATTCCACACAAACATTCTAGTGGCCAAAGCAAGTGAAGGAACTCAGGAAATTTCACCCTAAAATATGAGTCCTTGGTATAAAGAATATTTTGAATTAAAGGACCTTAGAGATCAATAGGCCTTGTAAAGGGGCTTTCTTTCCCTCTTTCTTCATAAAAAAACAGAGCTTTCAAAAAATAATTGATTACCCTTCCCCTCTCTGTTATCTCACTATATTACAGGAAAGAAGATCAAGAATGAAACCAGACCTGGCCCAAACCATTTTAAATATAATACCTGTCTCTCAGGTTAATTTAATTTGCAAAGAGAATCATTTAAAAGTTAATCTGTTCCCCCCATCCATTCATTCTCCCAAGGATCTATTCATCCATCCTAGTAACCGTTTATTGCCCCTAAACAGAATTACCTATATTCCTCATCTTCTCCTCCCCTCTAAAATGAGGGTATGTAAATTTCTGTACCCCATTGGGATATTGGTAATCACTCTGTGATTCTCCCCATGTGCACAGTAAATAAATCTCTTTCTCTTATTAATCTACTTTATTGTGAGTTGGTCTTTTAGTGAAGCTTCCGGGGCAAAGGGGAAGTTTTCCCTCACCTCCACACATGTCACAAGATTAGCTTATATTCAAGAAAATTTACTTGAAATAAAATATACTGTCTAATTATAGAGGAGTTTGAAAGTTAGGCTTGGATATAAAAAGAGTAAAATATTGAGGTAGTTTTTATAATCAGTCTATTACCATAGTTTTAAGAAAATGTGCTAAAGCATCTATCTTATAATTTGTCTTTCTTCTGTGGAGAAAACTAGTAATAAAATATTTCGATTGCTTTCCTTAACCTTACATCTGATTTTTTGTAAGCCTATTCATGGTCATTTGACATTTTAAAATTGTTGTTCTTGAATTAAATTGATCTTTATTGCCTATGAAGAGAATACTATTTGCTTATTTTGGCTTGTTGTTTTCAAGTTGTAGTAAGGGGAGCTTGAAAATACATGAAGACCTTGTAAGCAATAAATGGGGAAGGAAAGCTAGGGTGAGAAGTTCTAAATTCAGACATACTCTGAGTGGCAAAATACAGTGTCCTTACAAAGAATTTATAGATATTTTTCAAAAATAGTATTTTGTGTAGCTGCATAGTCTTACCCGTTTTTGTAGCATCAGGTGCATTTTGGAGGCAGAGTGGTGAGAAATGATTGTGGAAAGGTAAACATATCATGTAGAGTTTGTGTGCCTTAACAATTTTGGAGTTTATCATGTAGGAGATAGGAAGAGACCAACAAGTAAACTTGTATAGTTTTTGTCCCAGGAAGGAAAAGTAAGAGAATTAACATTAATTCACCGCTTGCTATATTCCACCTCTGATGCTTCTTATCAAATTTTACCTCATTTATTCACAATCATCCCAAAGCTGATATCATCTCCAATTTATAGATGAGGATACTGAATCAGAGAGGTTAATTGATTTATCCAAGGTTACGCCTTTAGCAAAAGTTTCTAAGATTTAACATAGTCTTTTAGATGCAGTATTCCATGTTCCTCTATTGTGGAGACTTATCATGAGGTGGTATTAAGTAGCATTTGACTTGAGTTGAAATTGTTGGTAGAAAGACAAATTTGGAGAACATTAAAAAATCCAGATGAAATGTGATGAAGATTTGAGCCAAGGAAGTAACCAAGAAAGAAGGAAAAATGAATGTTTTGGCCTAAAATTTGGTGAATGTCTTTTAATCTGTATTGTGTAACCGAGAATGTTGAACCCCCATAAATTAATTGAAGCAATACTTCAGAAATTGATTACAACTTCTCTGGAAAAATAATCTAGTAAAAGGAAGTTTAAAAATTGAAGTAATTGTGTCAATACCATGCTGTTTTGGTTACTATCGCCTTGTAGTATAGTTTGAAGTCTGGTATGGAACAGAACAGAGATCCCAGATATAAAACCATCCACATACAACCAACTGATCTTTGACAAAGAAGACAATAATACACACTGGAGAAAATAATCCCTATTAAATAAATGGTGCTGGGAAAATTGGATAGCCATGTGTAGGAGAATGAAACAGGATCCATGTCTCTCACTGCTCATAAAAATTGATTCAAGATGGATAAAAGACCTAAATATAAGGCATGAAACCATAAGAATTCTAGAAGAAAATGTTGGAAAAACTCTTCTAGATATCAGCCTAGGCAAATAATTTATGAAGAAGACCCCAATGGCAATCATGGCAACCACAAAAATAAATAAATGACACTTGATTAAATTAAAAAGCTTCTGCACAGCTAAGGAAATAATCAACAGAGCAAATAGACAACCTACAGAATGGGAGAAAATGTTCACAATTTATACATCCAGTAAAGGGCTAATAACCAGAATCTACAAAGAACTCAAGCAAATCAGCAAGGAAAAAACAAACAGCCCCATTAAAAAGTGGGCAAAAGACATGAAAGAAGCTTTTCAAAACAAGGTAGACAAATGGCCAATAAACATATGAAAAAATGCTCAATGTCACTAATCATCAGGGAAATGCAAATTAAAACCATGATGAGATATCACCTTACCCCAGTTAGAATGGCTTTTATTAAAAAGTCCATAAACAATAGATGCTGGTGTGGATGCAGAGAGAAAAGAATGCTTATACATTGTTGGTGGGACTGCAAATTAGTACAACCTCTATGGAAAACAGTATGGAGATTCCCCAAAGAGCTAAAAGTAGACCTACCATTTGATCCAGCAATCCCACTACTGGGTATTTACCCAAAGGAAAAGAAACCAGTTTATCAAAAGGACTCATGCACTAGAATGTTCATTGCATCACGATTTGCAACTGCAAAGTTGTGGAATCAACCCAAGCGCCCATCAATTCAGGAGTGCATTAACAAATGTGGTATATGTATACTATGGAATACTACTCAGCCATTAAGAATGATGAATTAAGGCCTTTTGCAACAATTTGGATGGAACTGGAGACCATTTTCCTAAATGAAGTTTCCCAAGAATGGGAAAATAAACACCACATGCACTTGCTATTAAATTGGAACTAACCGATAAGCACACATGCATGCGGGACGTAAAACTCAGTGATAATCAAGCGGGGGAGAGGGGGAAGGAGGGGTTGGGTGAAAACCTACCTAACGGGTACAATGTACACTATCTGGGTGATGGGAACACTTGTAACCCTGACTGAAGCGTAACAAAATCGATATATGTAACCAAAAACATTTGTATCCCCTTAATATTTTGAAATTTAAAAAGTTGAATTAAAACTATTTTATGAGCTTTCCACAATCAAGGGTTAATTATATTTTATTTTGTCTAATTCAATATTTTACATATGCCACAAAATGGCTGTTACTATTTCCATCCTATATATGAGGCAGAGATATATTTCAGCATAATTTTGGAACTCTTTCATAGAAAAATGTGTATAAGAGAAAAGGTATTATTTGACTTCATTTGTCAGTAAGCTATAAAATATTCATGCACAACAATATTTCATTTATTTTGATAATGTGAGAATGGTTTTCATAATTATTGCAAATGCTTTTTCTAAAATAAAATATTTTCTTCCTTCTACATATGTATTATACAACAAAAACATTTTAAGTGGATACAACAGTACTAGCTGAAAATGATTCAAATCAGACACATGCCGCGATACAAGCTAAATTCTTTCTTTTTTAACTTAAATTTGTTTTCTCATATAATAAGTAATATTTTACCCTTGAAGGATTTTCTTTCCTTCATTTGCGGAAAGACCAGATGGGTCTCACAGGTCATTCACAGTTATGAAAGAAACAAAAAAAAATCTCGTCAGAGGTGAGATATCCTTTATTTTTCACTAGAAAACAAATTATTTGCTTGGATGGAAACCTTTTGTATAGTAGTGTAATTGCTGATATCTGTGGGGTGTCTTGGAAAATGAGATGCTCTGTCTCAAGGAGTTATAACTTATCCTTGTGCATAAAATCTGAATAAATAAATGGGAGCAGACCTTGGAGTTTCTTGCAGAGAAGAGATACACGAAACAACTGAGAAATCAAGACTAAAACCTCAAATGATAACAAGTGAACACGACAAAGTGATTTAGCAGCGGGATTAGGTGGGTCTTTTTTTCTGTAATGTAAGTTTTAAAGATTTTTTCCTACATTTTTATAAAGAATTTGATCCTCCCATATCTTCCAAAATAGTAAATACTATGTATATAAAGCCAAATATTTCATGTATTAAAATTAATCATCTTTAGCTGTTTTACTTTTATTTACCTACTTAACAACATTGTACAAAATAATGTATACAACAACAAATATTTATTGAGTGCCTACTATGATTCCAGTATTATTCTCAACACTATGGGTAAAGCAATGAACAAAATAACCAAAATGTGTTTTATCTTGGAGTTATAAATTATAAAATAGAAAGAATATAAACAAATATATAATAGGTCAGTTTGTAATAAGTGCTATGAAGAAATAGAAGGTTGTCTGGGGAAAAGGTAATATTTGAACAGATAATTTAGGGAAAGTTTGGAGCAAGCCATGCAGGCAGGTATCAGAAAGAAGGACGCCTACGCTAGGGGAAAAGCAAGTGCAAAGGCGCCGAGAGCAAACATATTTAATGAAATCATGGACCAGCAAGGAATTGAGTGAGGCTATATTTAGAGTAGAAAGTAAGAGAGCATTGTCGTTACATCATTTATTATAGTCATTACTTTTCAAATATCAGCTTCAGATGCTCACTGATATTGTGATTTAATTCTTAACTAATACATCTATTGATGTTCATGAATTTTGTTTAACTAGAATAAAATTGAGTAATTTGAGATAAAATAAAAGCTTAAGGCTTTCCTTACTTCACCTCCTATCCCATCCATTTCTCAATATTAGAACAGGATTGGAGATTGAAATGTCCCATAGAAAAAACAAGGGGCAGGAGCATGACCAGTTCTAGAAACTAAGTTCAAATGCCATGCCAGCATCTGAAACATCAACAGTTTTGAACAAAAAAAGCTCAAGTGGGACCAGACTATAGTGAAAGCTTAATACAATTTTGTCTTACTGAGAAAGGAGCACAATATCACAGGAAGTGAGTAGAGGAGAACTTAACCATGTAGTTTGAGAGACAAAGGGAAATGCAGGTACAGGCTGTGTGATTGATAGAAAACATTCCTCCCGGGTTGTCTTTACCTTTAAAGACAAGTAATGTTGAAAAAAGTAACAGGAGGATCGCCCGTGGTGCATCTGTTCAGAAAACGTAAGCTCAGAGAGTCTTATACAGACACAAACACACTATGTTCTGCAGTGGAAGCCAAGTCAACAAACACTCATAAACATCTTCCTGGAGGAGAACCTTTTCTAAACATAGAGATGACAAACACAAACAAGAAATTTTCTTACTGACAATACAATTCCCCCAGTCCCCAATCATTGCAGCAGTTACTTAAAATAATATCAAGGAGCCCTCTAGGAAGATCTGAGAGAAGGAATCTAGCCAAATATAGAAAGAGAGTAAAGACATCTTAGGAGTACGTAGTCATTTTATTTTTGAGAAAATATCAGATTTGAATACACTTCCTATTGTTCAATTAGCAAAAAGGAAAGGTTTGGGGGAAAATATGACTGTATAGTTTTTTTTAGTTTTTTTTAAATTTCAAAATATTATAAAGGTACAAATGTTTTTGGTTACACGGATCACTTTTGTAACTCTTGAGTCATGGCTATAAGTGTGCCCATCCCCCAGATAGTGTTCATTGTACCTGTTGGGTAGGTTTTCACCTGTCCCCTCCTCCCCCCACTCCCGTGCTTGATTTCCACTGAGTTTTTAAAAACTTAAATATCAGCCACTGGTTTCCCCTCAAACCACTGTGTCCCCTTCCTTGATTTTCATAAGCCAGCAATTAAAGGTAGAGACCTCTGACTATTTTGCTAACTGGTATTTTTCAAACACTTAAAACAATGCCTGTCTTGTACATGTTCAAAAAATATAGAGAAAAAAGTGAATGAATCTCTCTGACTTTTCTTTTTAGCATTACCATTTGTAATTTCTTTTTTCCCCCCCAGTACTAAATGTAGTTTTTGTCCTAGACCTTGTTCTTTACTGATTCTCCTTGAATAATCTCAGTAACGAAGCTGATAGTGACAGCGATGATGCTCAGTTTCTCTGAGGTATCAGAGCCATATTTCCAACTGTCTGCTTGACAGCTCTACCTGAGCGTTATTGGATGAATTGTGTTCACACTATCCCCTCCCCCCAAATTCAAGTGTCAAAGTCCTACCCCCACTACTTCAGACTGTGACTGGAGATAAGGTCTTTAAAGAGGTAATTAAGGTCAAACGAGGTCATTAAAGTGGCCTCAATCCGATATGGTTTGTGTCCTTATAAGAAGAAGAGATTAGGACACACACACACACACACAGAAGACCATGTGAAGACACAGGGAGAAGATGGCCATCCACAAGCTAAGAATAGAGGCCTCCAAAAGAAACCAACACTGCCAACACCTTGACATCAGACTTCTACATCTCAGAATTGTGAAAAAGTAAATTTCTGTTTTGTAAGCCATCCAGTGTGCAGTACTTTGTTATGGGAGCCCTAGCAAACAGATACACTGAGGATCACAAACACGTCAAATGTAGTATCTCTAAAATGAAATTTTTCATATTTCTTATCAAATCTGATCTTTCTCCTGGATCTCCTACCTCAGCCAATGCCGACCTTATTTACCTGGTCACTCAAACCAGGAACCGTGTCTTCTTTCCAACTTATTTTTCTCTCTCCTTCTATTTCAACAACAGGTTTTCTCTAAACCACAAAGAAAGCTCTCCAGTCCATCAACTTCTTTCTACCCTCACTATTATCAGTCTGAATTAGGCCATTAAGGTATTTTAGTTGACTTACTGCTTCTGCTTTCTGCATGGACTGACTGCCACTGTTTTGTGTCCTCCAACACAATCTCTCCAAAGTGCAAATCTGCTCACAATTACATGCCAACTCTTTCTTCTCTCCCATTGCTTTAAGGATGAAACACAAAGTTATTATCATGTCTTTTAAATTTATCACTCGAGTCTGATTTCTCTCCACCTCACTTTTAGAAAGCTTTGTTACAGAAACTGAACTTGGGGTTTTTTTCACTTTTTTGAATGTGTAGCTATTTTCTCTTTCATCTCTAGATCTCTGCACATATTTTTTCTTCTTTTTGTCTGAGAAAAGGTTCTCTTCTTCAATCTTCTGTCCCCATTTTTAGCCCTTTCTTAAGCTTACATCTCCCAGTTATTAGTTATTAGTTTTGGCATCACTTGATCTGGGAAGCTTCTTATGATCAGAAAATCTGGGTTAGGGTGTCATCCTATGTGCACCCAAGCCTTGCTGCAGTTCCGTCCAAGCACTCATCGAACTGTGTAGTCTTACTTGTTGATGTTCCTGGATGTCTCACTAGGCTGTAATATTCTTGAGAGCAGGAATATATTCCTGTTAACTACTATACATTGCAAGTGTTGTATAAATATATTTGGATGCATGAATGAATGATTGAAGACATACAGCACAATGTTAACTGAGACTATCCTTGTGTAATTTGATTAAAGATTTTATAATATCCTTTCTTATGCTTTTCTAATCTAACTCAATATTTTCAATTAGCTTGTATTGCATCTCTTAAAAATAATTAACACAAATATAGCATTTCTGCAAGATTTATGTTTTTAACGTGTATACTGAGATGAAGCAGACTACAGTATTTGTTTTTATACATATGTAAAGTAATTATATATTTAAAATATCATTTGCTATCTTACTTTCAGTCTAATTTTAAAATATTTATGACTATTCTTATTTTCAGCTGGAGGGGAGAAGTTCTGTATGTGTGAGGAAAATAGCATATTATTCTTTTAATAATTTAAAGTTGGAAAGTGATATAAAATGAAAGCAAAATTTAAATATACTCATTCTTTGAATGCCATCATGGAAATATGCACCATCAATGTATTAGCCTAAAAAATCTTATTACCCTATTTTCTTCTCCGAAGCCCCATCTAACAAAGATACAATTGTTGACAACTTAGCTGTCCTATAATTTTGTTCTTCTCACACTAACTTTTTTTTTGGTATTATATGATTATAAAATTTACCTCAATTTTGAACCTCCTCAGGTTGTCTATCAACAAATTTAATGTTGCCCAATGGATGCTTGATAACTGAATAAACTGTCAATAAAATATTACTAGCTGGCAAGTGTGTTCTTATTCAAATAACAGAATGAATTTATTCAGCATCATCATCCATATGTTCTGTGTAGTTTTGCCCTGATATAGTGTAATGATTAACAGCACTGACAATAGCTATGATCTGTTTTAGATTACGTAGCCTCTCTGCAAATCAACTTACTTACCTATAAAATGAAGATGATAATAATTTCCTACTTTATTAGGTTTCTTGTGAGAATTAAATGAGGTGATGCATTTAAAACAATACATATGTAATACAGAGAAAGCATTCAAAAAATGTCATTTCAAAGTTATTAGAAACATCTTTTCCATTATTCCCAACAAGAATATATGTGTGTTTTGTTATTTTTTGTTGTATGGAATAATCTGCTTTGTGTAATGTCATGGCAGTCGCTTCTTTGCCAAGACTATGGAGGTGTAAAATTTCTCTATAGTTTGACTTGCACTTTCTGTGGTCTTAGAAGGAGTGACTACGTATCATCATTGCTTTATGAAGAAATTTGACCAAGCTTTTTGGTTTTTAGTTTTTAATTTAGATTTAGTTTTCTATTATTACTGCCTTAAATCATTTTGTGTGGACAATATTCAGAATCTCTCCGTCAGAGTGTTGATTCCAAAGGTGATTAACCACATTAACTCTTTCAGTTCACAAGAGTGCTATTTGGGAATGTACCTCTGTGGTGAGGTAACCGGTATCCTAGACAGAGGACATAAATGTATCTTCAAAAACACCTTATTTTATTTCTAGGAACAACTCATAAAAATAAATATGCCAACAAGTGATGATGTAGGGTTAATATCCTTATACACTTGAAATCACTTACTTTCTCAAAATAAGTGAAATTATTCTGACCCTAGTCACAATTGAAAGCCTATTGTTATGATTTACTTCAACATTTCCTGAATGCCAGCAGTGCACCAGGCAAGGCAGTGACACAGTTCTGCAGTGATACCAGTAATTATGCAAGTTAAACTAGCCTTGTTACATATATGCCAACACCCAATTTTTAAGCATGGATAACTTCATTTTACTTATTTTGAAATCAAAGTCATAGAGGACATCATGCACATACAATAAAAGGCTTTAAAAAGTTCAGTTGTTTCCTAGCTATCTATGACAAGCTTCAAAAACTTGAAAAAGAGGACTGCTGACAAAGCAGAGAATATGGGTCCACTTCTTTTCAAACAATAACCCACAAATGAAAGAAGAAACTAAAATTCAACCAGAAATAAACCCCTGATTGTTCTCCTGTCAGCCTGTCACCTACGTGAAACAGCTGCTAAAGCAAAGACAGACATAGCAGCTGTTGCTGCTAAAGCTTTTCACAAAGACTTGTATTTTCATTAATGTAAAAGTGTGCTGACATATTTCATCAATCCAGTGACACTGCCCATCTCCGTTAGGATCTCCACAAAGCCCTTGCCAATGTCACCATTTGGTCCAGCTTAGTATTCATAACATTTTGTTAATGTATTGGAAGAACTCAAGCTAACCCCTCCCCATTTTGTATACGCTATTGGTGAAGAACACTTACTGTAACTTTAAAATAGACTATTCTTACTGAGACAAAACTGAAATTATTCCACTTCTTCCATGTGTTAATCCATAGGTAAAATTGGGGAAAATATTCTTGTCTGTATTTTCCAATGTTTTCAAAAGAACTAATCCTGCAAGTACTTTCCAAAGAAAGTAATACAACAAAGAGAAACATCCAAAAACAAACAAACAAGAAAAAAACCCTGAAAATCCAAGTATGAGGTGTATAAGAAGAGGAATTCAGACCTCAATTTGTACAACTCCTGAACTTACCATACCTCAATTTCTTTGTCTATGCAGTTTCCTTGGCCTGGATTGCCCTTCCATGCCTTTTCATTTGCTTATTTCTAATTATTCCTGTATATTTTTCAGACAAAATATCCAATCCTCTTTCAGGTTTACTGAAGCAGAGTTAAATAATCCCTTATCTAATTGTTACTAACTTTATACATACTTCTTTACATGAGTTATTATACTATAAAGGCCACTATTTTGTGAACCTCTGATGGCATGAACTTTGCTTTCTTCATTTTATAATTCTGGTATCCAGCTCAGAGTCTGTTGAACATAAGTGCAATTCATATTTGATGAATGAATGAATGAGATAAAAAAATCATCTTAATAGAAATTAGCCAACGGGGAAATTATTATTTTCTGTAACTTGAACTATATAGGCTAGTATAGTGATGATTTTTCTATGGAAAGTAGCTGTTATGGAGAAAAACTACGTGTACAGAACACGTACAAGTCAAATTGGTAGTCTATTTTAAAGAACTAGTGCTTCTTTATTTTCCATATGTAAAATGGGGATGATTAATTCTACTTGAAGCAGTGGGATTTGCTACCAAAAATACAAAAGTCATCTTAATCCAGCTATCAAAGCAGAGTGTTTAGGACACTGATGAAAGGACTCTGGGACAATTAGTTTTGCATATCTCACTTTTACCAGGGATTTATAAAAGTTGGATTATGTTCAAAAGAAAGAGATCAAGATAGAGCATGGAATTATATGATAATAAAAATTTTTGATGTTACTTATAATGTTTAACATTGAGAAAAGATATCTCAGAGAAGGGAACAACTAGAACAAAGACCAATGGGTAGAAAATACTGAGAGAGAGAATTCAACTGAATACTTAATGATAGTTATACAAACAATTAGTAAAATCTAAAGGTGAAATGGGCTATTTCAGAAAAATAATGAATTATTTGTCAATGAAGATATTCAAACATTTGGTAGAGGGAATTCAAACATTAAATGGACTATAAGACTAGCTTAATTGTAAGGACTCTTTCTTTATCTAAATTCCGTAATTCTAATATTGTAGTTTATAGGGTTAGAATAAGACATTAGGGTTTCAATTTTATAGCATATTTTAGCTTTTTAAAAATTTTAATATTTTAAAGAGACAACATTGACATTAATTTTCATAAAATCAGCTCAACTGTGGAAATCTCAGGTTTATACACAGATCCCTAGTATTGGAAGTTAAAATACAATTGCTATACATTTTAACTCAGTGTTTTTAATAATGTGGGATTTATCACTTTTATAGTAGTTCATAACTCTAGCTAATATCCCAAACTCTTCCTCTACAAATGGAAATTTTCCAACCTAGAAATGTCTGCTCTCATCACTTCATTGTACTGGAGGTCTTCAACATTCAACATGGTAAGAAAAATAAATGAAAATGCATCCACATTGGAAGGGCAGTATTTAAACTGTTTTCACACTCAGATGATGTCATTGTCTATGCACAAATCTGATGAAATCTGTGAAAAAGCTGTTAGACATAATGTGAGATTAGCAAATTTACAAAATTTTGTACCATATATGACAACATTAAAAATATAAAACACTTAGGTATATGCCTACAGAAGATGTGTAGGACGATTACACTAAAAATTACAAAACATTCCTGAGAGAAATTAAAGATGACAGAAATTACAAGACAGAGAATCATGTTCATAGATCAGAACACTCAGTGTCACATTGTTAAAATGCCAACTGTCCTATATTGATCCCTAGACTGAATGCAATCTCAGATGAAATCCTAGCAGGATTTTTTTTAGAAGCTGACAATCTGATTCTAAAATTCATGTGAAAATGCAAAGAATATAGAATAGTCAAAACAATTTTTGGCAAAAGTTAAATTTGGCAAATAAACTGATGTCTGATTAGCCTAGTATCCTACACCCGTGCCAATGTTTGCTATTGATATCTAAAGAAAAAGAATGAAAATATTGTGAAGTATTCTTTGTCCATGAATAGATTTATTTTTTAAAATGTTTGAATATCAAGGATAAACTGCTTCATACTTTTTTCAACTTTTGTAACATTTTTCTGTTATACAAAATTTCATATTCTTAAAATGCCATTATTAACATTACTGTCTAATGGATATTATTTATTAATTAGTCCTCCATTCAGTTTATCTTTTTCTTTTTTTTATTGTACATAAGTCTATACTTGAAATTTTTCCTGTATTTAAGATTATTTCCTTAGCATGTATTTCCAGAATTATCATTTTAATTGCCGGATCAAAGTGTATGGATATTTGATGTATATGTATAACATGTAGTTTGAATATATATTAATATATTGAGGTCTTTAAATAATTTCAGTTGTAAATTTAAAGTAATATAATAATCTACAAAATATATTCATTCAATTGTGTAATATATATCAATCATATCTATCTATCAATTGTTTTCTAAATGGGTTTTCCTAATCTACCTTGCTTCTATTGATTTTAAAAGGTAAGTTATTTATCCCATGTTTGTCAGATTCAGGCTTCAGGATTTTTCAAGCTTTGTTAAAATGCCATATATGGGAAAAAATTGTATGTATTTTATTTTTCTTTTATATGGTTACTAACTATAGTTAACTTTTAAACTATATTTGTTTACCATTCGTATATATTCTGAGAAGTGTCTCCTTCAATCTTAGCCCTATTTTTCTACTTGACCTATTAATATTTTTCTCATACATCCGTATTAGTGCATTTATATTAAAATTGTAAGCCTTTCTCTGTAATTGTTTTATAGCAAATATGAGCTTCTTAACTTTAATGTTAACAAATAAATGTTAAAATTGTTTATAGTGAAACAATATTTTTTTATGATGTTGTCAATAATGTTTGAGTTTAGGAATTCCTTACCTAGAGTGTAATAAATATTCACTTTCATCTAGTTTTTTTTCATTTTCTTATAATTTACCTATTATCTTTTAATATTGTTAAGTGTTGATACAATCTGCACTATATCTGTTTTGCTTTTTTCCCCAATTGGTATGGAACTGCCCTACAATATTTCATGCATATTGTCCTTCACAAATGATCTGAAATACTTAATTAGAGCTTGACTATTTCTGGTCACTATTATCTCACCCATTGATGTCTTCCACCTGAGTCAGGTCTTCTCATATTACTTTTTATACCCAAATATATGTTTTTTATTTTATATTGTATATTATTCCAATGAATTATTTAGTTAAGTTTCAAAATATCACCCAAATGGAAATTTAAAAGGGATTCCACTGATGCTAATAATTAAATGGATGAATGGCTCTACTTAACAATTTATTTTTTAAACCAAGACAACTGTTAGGCAAGCATTTATTTGTCTTTCTCTGTTTTATGTTTAATTTTTATAGAAGTTACAAATAAGTTACTTCTGAATGTATACTTTTAAAACAGGTGAGTTGTTAGACATATACAGATAATTCTTCATGGGATCATTTTAAGAAGGAAGGTACCAGTAAACACATTCTTTATGCTTGGTTAAATGCTAGGAACAAGCATGGGTAATCATAAGTAAAATGAATATTCACTTATTCTGTAGCAGTCAAGGGTTATACTTGTTAGATGGTTTTGAAGGTCAAGATGCATTAAAGAGCTTGGACTTTGTCTTGAAAGAAAAATAGTTTCTGAGCTGAGTTATAGTATTATAAAAATGGAGTTTTAGAAAATTTTCCTTGTGATTGTCTGATTTGTAATGTGGGGAAGACATTGGGAGCTGAGAAAGCACAGAAAAGGAAGAGCAACGAGAAGTATATGACGACAATACAAAGAGGTGATTAAAAAGCTTGGCAAGGATGGTGGCAGTAAAGTGAAAGGAACATTTCACATGCAGAACTGAGAGGAATTTAATCATTAAATAGATAATTATTCAGCTTATTATGTGTCGGGCGCTGGACAAAGTGAGATGAGCACAAATATGAAAAAGTGAAACATTTTTCTTTTGAGGGTTCTCTATCCAGAAAATGACTGAGAAATAGGCAAATAACTCATACTAACACTAGACATACACATTGTGTGACAAAATCATGAAGACACATTACAAGTGACTTTTATGGTATTATAAATGTACCCACAAAAGTGATGGGGCTAATACTTCCCCGGCCTTCAACTGAGCAGGGAAAACTTGTTCTGAATTTATTGAAACAACAAATATTTAGAGATGGCCTTCAGCAATTGTTGGACAATGAGGATACAGGAGTGAACAAGACCAATGTTGTTTCAAATATATATAGAACTCAAAGTTTGGTGAAGGGAACAAATGGGTAACAAGGCAATTGTAATATAGCATGATGAACACTAGAATAGAAGAGATGATATTATAGTGGTACGCTAGGACACAAAAGAAGGAACTTATCCAAATATTGTGTGCCAAGAAAGTTATCTAATATGAGATTTTACATAAGCAATATTTGAAAAATGAATATTTGTTTTGAGTCATAGATGTAACATTACAGAAATTTTCTGTGTGGTGGGCCAAAAAACAAGAATCAATTTCATATAGGCTAAGCTCTCTATGAATCAAAATGTTCAAAATAAGTAGGCAAATTCAATAATCACACATATATTTAGAAAGTAATAAAACAATGTGGAGGCTCAAGAAGAGATTATAATTCAATTACACACTATTTAAAACTAAGGAAAATAAAAACCCTATATAGCAAAATTTCTGGTATGTAGATAAAGAAATAGTTAAAAGAAAATTTATAAACATTAATGAATACATTGAAATAAAGCTCAAAACTAAATGAATAGTAAGCTGAGCACAGTGGTATGCGCCAGCTATTTGGGAGGCTAAAGTGAAAGGAATGCTTGAGCTGAAAAGTTCAAGGCCATTCTGGGCAACATAGCAAGATACTGTCTCTAAAAAAAAATTTTTTTAAATTTGAATAAGTAGTATTCAAATTTATTATATTAAAAATGACAGAGTAAACTTGAAAGCAGATGAAATTAAAATAATAAAAATCAGAGGAGAAATTAATAAGATAAAATGAGAAAAAAGAAAAAAAGGAGAAAATTAATAAGACCAAGTAATATTTTGTAGAAAAGGTTTTGTTTTTTTTTAAATCTAAAAAACTGACCTTATTGGTGTCACTTTGAAGAAAAGAAGAAAATTAACAAGACCAAGTAATACTTTGTGGAAACACAATTTTTTAAAGTGACAAAACTAACCTGATTGGTATAGTGACATGTGATAGAAGGCATAGATATGCAATATTAGGTATAAAACAAGCAAAGTAAATTCAAATAAATATTTAAAATGTATAAGCAAATATTCCAAAATACATTGCATCAATACATTTTAAAATATAGAAAAAACTGGACAATTTTAAACAAAAGATGTAGATTCCAAAATTGACTCAGCATATCTGAATAGATCTATAATTAGTATAAAAACTGAACTATTGCAAAAAGTTAGCACACTTCTGCCTTAGGTAAATAAATAAATAAACAAATAAATCAGTCCTAGGAGCCAATTCTATAAAATTGGGGAGAATTATTCATGTCTAGGATTTATTTCTAGGAAAAAATATCCCCTATGTTATATAATATTTTCTGAATAATAGAAAAAGTGGTAAATCTACCTAGTTCATTTCATAAAGCTAGTATATGATCAATATAAACACTTTCAACAACACCCCAAGAGGAGCTGACATCGGGGTCCCCCCTGCCAAAGTTCAACAAGCAACAGACCACAGTAACATCTTTTTGAAAACCCCAATACTTGGAAACAAGCCTAAGACACCTTCATGGTCTGCAGAACTGAATAAACACCTTACTAGAAAAATAAGAAGAATGATGTTACTACAACCATACTGCCCCCTCCCTCCCTCAACTCTGCACAGTTCTAGACAGAGAGGATTTTCCCAGGCCCGTGGTTTTTACAGAGAGAAAAGAGAACTTGAGACAGTCAACCAGCTTTCCCAGCACTGCAAAATGCTTCCCAGTAAACCCACTCTGATCTCATTTCACCAGGAACACTGTGGGTAATGGCACACCTAGACTGCCTACAGTCAAATAGAAACAAAGACAGTAGGCAGAGGTCATAGTGACCAGTGTCCTGATCTTGGTGGTGTCTCCATATGTCTGCCAGTTTTAGCACTAAATTGGAGATACTAGCCAACTTTATAGCCCACTCACAATGCTGAGTGATAACCTTCAGAAGCACAGTGGGGAGTTTTACCTAGTTTGAGTCCTCAGACAGCTGATTTCCATGCCTAACCTCAGAACCCCAATGACCCAACCCTGTCAGGGAGATGCTTGGCTGTGTCCATTTTAGAGAAGCATAGTGGCTAGACTTGTTTGACTCAGGAGGTCAAACAGTTGTTCAACTCAGACAAAATCCTACCCCACAGCTGCATCCTGAGAGAAAGGCAATCTTTCATTATGCCTTTCTAAGGAGCATAGCCTCTGATCTTGCCCTTCTCAAGCAGCAATTCTGCCTAACTTTGGAGCTCATACTGCACTCCTCCCTAACTGCAGATCCCAAATGGTGAAATCACACAGCCAGAGAATACACATTATAACTAGCCTGACAAGAAGCCATGCAGTTCTCAGACAGCAGCTCCACCTGATGGCAGAGTCCAGCCAGTGATCTTGCTGGGCAGTCTAGCCTAGCCAGCAGCCCCACCCAATATCAGAGCAAAGGCAGCAGCCCATGATAAGAACCCATGATAAGTTCTGCTCATTTGGGGTCATCTCTAACTAGCCCTTCCAGAATCACAGGCTAGACTAAGTAATGAAGAAAGAACCACCTGTAAAGGACAGAAGAGGGAGCTGTCTCCTCAAATATGCAGACAATAGTGCAAGAACACAAGACTTACAGAGAATCAAAGGATCGTGACACCTGAAAAAGAAACTAATAAAACTCACATAATGGACCCTAAAGAAATGGAGAACTATGAAATGTCTGATAAAACATTCAGAATAATCCTCTTTAAAAATTTCAGTGAACTACAAGAATATAGAGATAGAAAATTAAATGTAATTTGGAAAACAGTATACACAAAAAAGAGAAGTTTGACAAAAACATGAAAAGAATAAAAAAGAAGCAAATAGAAATCCTAGAGATAAAGAATTCAGTGACTAAACTGAAAAATTCAATAGACAGCACCAACAGGAGATTGATCAAGCAGAAGAAAGAGTCAGTGAGCTGGAAGACAGAGCATTTGAAAATATCCAGGCAGAGGAGCAAAAAGACAAAAGAATAAAAATAAATGAGCCAGGTGCAATGGCTCATGCCTGTAATCCTGGTACTCTGGGAGACAGAGGCAGGCAGATGGCTTGAGGTCAGGAGTTTGAGACCAGCCTGAGCAAGAGCAAGACCCTCTCTCTGCCAAAAATAGAAAAATTAACCAGGCTAGGTAGTGTGCACCTGTAGTCCCAGGTACTGGGGAGGCTGAGGTAGGAGGATTGCTTGAGCCCAGGAGTTTGAGGTTGCAATGAGCTATAACACCAACACACTCTAGCCAGGGTGACAGAGTGAAACTCTGTCTCAAAAATAAATAAATAAATAAATAAATAAATAAATAAATAAAATAAAGGAAGAAAAAAAAACCTAGCAGATTTGTGGTACTCCTTCAAGAGACCAAAATTCACATACTAGGAATTGTAAAATGAGAAGAAAGAAAAAAAGAACCAGAAAACATATTTAAAGAAATAATGGCTGAAAGCTTTCCTAATCTGGGGATAGATGCCAATATACAGGTACAGGAATACAGAGGTCTCCAATCAAATCTATTCCAAAGAGAGGTTCACCAAGACAAATAATAATCAAATGATCAAAAATCAAAGACAGAAAAAATTCTGAAAGCAGCAGGGATAAGAACCATATTACAGAAGAGAGGTTCAAGATGGCCGACTAGAGTCAGGGCTTGCTGGACCTTCCTGGTGGAGGTATTGGGGGTTGTACCAAGGGAAGAGGAGGAGGATTGCTGATCGGGAATGGACCCTGTACAGAGTCTGATGCCAGTGGAATCCAGGATACCACCAGCAAGAACTGAATAGCTGAGAGAGAGAATAGAAGAGTAAAGTTGGCTTGAACCCAGTCAAGGGAGTTCTGGAGACCAGGGAAAGGGTAAGCAATTTTTTCCCCTGCCCTCACCTGGGAGCCTCAGGCTGGCAGCAGGTTGCAGGGCTCTCATCAAGTCAGGGAGGGCCATGAGGAACCAGAGAATGGCATTCCTGCATCTGGACAACCCATCCTCTGCACTTTCTACACTCCTGGCATCCCAGGAAGTAGTTTTTGCTCAAGCCACTCATAGCCTGATGGCTGCACCCTCCCAATAGCAACTGCCTTCTGCTGAGTGACTGAGCCAAACTTGGACAGAGTGGCAGCCGCTGTGACTCAGAGAGGAGGCAAGTAGCAGGACCTCAGCTGTGGAGAGGAACAGGGCAGACTGGTTCTCTCCGTCAAGCTCAAGAGCAGTGCAGAGAGACTGTGGCCCCTTCCCCCACCACCGTAACAGCCACTGGAGTTCTCTGTGCTGAGTGGCCCCCTTTCAGCGCACCCAGGGCATGTTTCTGCCCTGAGCCAGCAGAGAAGGCTCGGGTGGTGATCTCTCTGCCCACAGGCACTTGGCATCTCCACCTGCTGACAGCACAGAGAGTGGAGCATGGAGACATAGGGGAGGGGTCACCGTTTCAGGGTCAGGTGGCAAATGAGAGCCCTTGTCCAATGGGGGTGTGTGGAGGTTCACAGGAGGGCAGGGATATATAAGTGTGCCCCCTTCATGCCTCCCCAGGGGAACCACCTTATCAGAGGTTGCTGAACTAGCCCCTCCCCTGGAGAAAACACCACATTGAATTTTACTGAACCTGGGAGTCTTAATTTGCATAAATACTTGTTCCTATGGCAATCGAATGCTTCTGGTGCTCTAGGTTGAATTGGAGCAGCAGCCCCCACCACTACTCACTTTAATAGGGAGTTAACCTTGATCCAAGAGTTCCTTGAGCTGCCAATATTCCCATGGGGGGAACATCCCCCTGGTGGAGATTTCTGGAGATAGAGAACAGACACTCTGATCATGTGAAGCCACTTCAGCCTCTCCCGGGCAGCTTAGCCCAGAGGCAGGAAACTGATCTTTAACACCTGCATATCCCTTACCAGCATTTGTGGAGCTGGAGGGCAGGCTCACACAACCTAACCCTGCCCAGCCTCATTCCCCTACCTGCCTCTGCTGTGGTGGTGAATAAAGGACACATGTGGAAGAACCAGGTCCCCCACCCACCATCTGGGGCATAACAGGGCTTCTCCTGAGGAACTAGAGCTGGTCACAGGATCCAAAAACAACAGCACAGCTTGTTCCTGTCAGCAAACACCACCTACTGACAGGGAGGTCAATTTGCATGCCAGTTACAACATTCACTGACTCAATCATAGAGGATGTGGTTGATTCTCACCCACAAGCACCACCCACTGATTCCGAGATTAAAGTGGGCATGTCATTATCTAAACAAAAGAAAATCCAAAAGTAAGAAGCAACACCTGTTCCAGATGAGAAGGAATCTGTGAAAGAACTCTGGAAATATGAAGACTCAGAGTGATAGGCCACCCCCAAAAGGGAACACAAGCTCTGTGGCAATGGATACCAACTAAAAGCAGAATATAGAAATGATGGATGAAGAATTTTGAACATGGATTGCAAGAAAGCTTAATGAAATACAGGCTAGAATAGAAACTCAACACAAAGAAACCACAAAAACAATGCAGGATATGAATGAAAAATTCACCAAAGAGATTGAATTATTAAAGAAAAATCAAACAGAACTTCTGGAAATGAAAAATTCATTCAAGGTATTACAAAACATAGCAGAAGGCCTCAAGAACAGATTAGATCAGGCAGAAGAAAGAATCTCAGAGCTTGATGACAACAACTTTCAATTAAACATATCAGTCACAGAACTAGGGCAGAGAAATAAGGGGAATAAGCAAAGACTTCAAGAAATGTCAGATTATATAAAGAGGCCTAACATAAGAATCATAGGCAGCCCTGAGGGTGAAGAAGAAAACACACAAGGGTTGGATAACTCATTCAAGGGAATAATTGAGAAAAAATTCCCTGGCCTTACTAGAAATCTAGATATCCAGGTACAAGAAGCTTATAGGACTCCTGGGAGACCCAACACAAAGAGGAATACACCATGACACATAGTCATCAGACTGGCCAAAATAAATACGAAAGAGGCACTCCTATAAGCTAGAAGATGAAAACAACAGGTAAAGGAAAACCCATCAGATTAACTGCGGACTTCTCAACAGAGACCCCCCCAAGCCAAAAGGGTCAATCTTCTCAAACAGAATAATTTTGTAGCCTGCAAAACTAAGTTTCATATATGAGGGGGGAACAAAGTCTTTCCCAGACAAGCAAACACTGAGGGAATTCATCAAGACAAGGCCTGCCCTGCAGGAAGTACTTAGAACTGCATTATTCATGGATCAGCACAATAAACACTTACCAATGTAAAATTACCCAAAAGCTAAAGATCAAAGGCCAGATGCCACAATTGCTCCAGAATAAAACAAAACAATGATGTTCAACCCAACAGGATGAACAGAAATCCACCCCACTTATCAATTCTCTCAATAAACATGAATGGCTTGAACTGCCACTGAAGAGACATAGACTGGCAGAACGGACAAATGTATACGGGACAAGTATTTGCTGTCTTCAGGAAATACATATAACCCACAAAGACTCACCCAGAGCCAAAAAGAAGGGATGGAAAACAATTTTCTGTGCTAATGGAAACCAAAAGAAGACTGGAATAGCAGTTCTCATAGCAGATAACATAGTCTTAAAATCAACAAAAATAATGAAAGACAAAGATGGTCACTATATAATGGTAAAGGGAATAATTCAACAAGAAGACATAACAATTTTAAACATTTATGCAACTAACAAAAGAGGGCCCAGATTCACACAGAAAATCCTACTTGATCTAAACAAAACAATACATAGTAGCACCATAAATGCCAGGGACTTCAACACCCCACTGATGGAACTGGACAGATCCTTCAAACAGAAAATAAACAAAGAAACAAGGGACTTAAATAGAACTCTAGAACATATGGGCCTAACAAACATCTACAGAAAATTCTACCCAAAAACCACCAAAAATACATTCTTCTCAACAGCTCATGGGACATTCTCTAAGATTGAACACATCCTAGGCCTCAAAACATGTCTTAACAAATTTAAAAAATATATAAATTGTGCCATGCATCTTTTCAGACCACAGTGGAATAAAATTAGAAATCAACTCCAACAGAAACACTCATTTCTACACAAAGTCACAGAAACTTAACAACCTTCTGCTTAATGATTGGCAGGTCAAGGAGGAAATTAAGACAGAAATCAAAAGATTCTTTGGTAAATAAACTTACCAAAATCTGTGAGATAGAGCTAAAGCAGACCTGAGAGGAAAATTCATAGCCATTAATACTTACATGCAAAAGATGGAAAGATCACAAATCAACAGTCCAATGAATTGTCTCAAAGATCTGGAAAATGATTAGCAAACCAATCCCAACCCCAGTAGAAGAAAAGAAATAACCAAGATCAGAGCAGAACTAAATGAAATCAACAACAAAAGAAACTATATGGAAGATTAATAAAACAAAGAGATTGTTCTTTGAAAAGATAAACAAAATTGACACACCTCACAATAGATTAACAAGAAGCAGAAAAGAAAGGACTCTAATAAGCTCAATTAGGAATGATAAAGGAGAAATTACAACAGATATCATAGAAAGGCAAAATATCATCTGTGAATACTATAAAAATCTCTGCACATAAACTTTAAAATGTGGAGGAAATGGAAAGATTCTTAGAAACACACAGCCTCCCCAGGCTCAAACAGGAAATTATAGAATTCCTGAATAGACCAATATCAAGTAACAAAATAGAAGCAGTAATAAAAAACCTTCCCCCCAAAAAAAGCCCTGGATCAGATGGTTTCACAACAGAATTCTACCAGACCTACAAAGAAGATCTGGTGCCTACCCTGCAGAAATTATTCCACAACATCAAGAAGGAAGAAATCCTCCCCAATACATTTTATGAGGCCAACATCACACTGACATCAAAGCCAGGAAAGACCCAACAAAAAAAGAAAACTACAGGCGAATATCCTTTATGAATATAGATGCAAAAATTCTTGATAAAATACTATCAAATCAAATTTAGCAGCTCATCAAGAAAATACTCCATCATGACCAAATGGGTTTCATCCCAGAGATGCAGACATGGTTCAACATGCACAAATCTATAAATGTAATTCAACCCACAAATAGAAGTAAAAACAAAGACCACATGACCCTCTTAATAGATGCAGGAAAAGCATCAAACAAAATTCAGCACCCTTTTATGATAGGAACACTTAACAAAATAAGCATAGACGGGACTTACCTCAAAATGATAAAAGCCATATATGACAAACCCACAGCCAACATCATACAGAATGGGGAAAAATTGAGAGCATTACTGCTTAGATCTGGTGCTATACAAGGTTATCCTTGATCACTGCTTCTATTCAACATAGTGCTGGAAGTCCTAGCCAGAGCAATCAGATAAAAGACAGAAATGAAGGGCATCCAAATAGGAGCAGAGCAGGTCAAACTATTGCTGTTTGCAGATGACATGATCTTATATGTAGAAAACCCCAAAGATTCTGCAAAAAGATTGCTGGAATTGATAAATAAGTTCAGCAAAGTCTCAGGTTACAAAATCAATGTACACAAATCAGTAGCATTCATTTCTCCAACAACAGTCAAACTGAGAACCAAATCAAAGACTCAATATCTTTCACAATAGCAACAACAAAAATAAAATACCTAGGAATACATTTAACTAAGGAGGTGAAGGATCTCTATAGGGAGAACTATGAAACACTGAAGAAGGAAATAGCAGAGGATACAAACCTATGAAAAACCATACTATGCTCATGGATAGGCAGAATCAACATTGTTAAAATGTCTATACTACCCAAAGTGATTTAAAAATTCAATCCAATCCCAATTAAAATACCAACATCAGTTTTCACAGATGTAGAAAAAATAATTCTACACTTCATATGGAACCAGAAACACCTTAGATAGCCAAAGCAACCTTAAACAGAAAGAACAAATTGGGAGGTATCATTTTGCCAGACTTCAAGCTATACTACAAGGCTATCATAATTAAAGCAGCGTGATACTGGCACAAGAATAGAGACATAGACCAATGGAAGAAGACTGAGAACCCAGACATAAATTCATCCTCTTATAGCAATCTGATTTTTGACAAAGCAGACAAAAATATACACTGGGGAAAAGAATCCCTGTTCAATAATTGGTGCTAGGAAAATTGGATAGGCACATGTAGAAGACAGAAACAGAATCCTCACCTTTCACCTCTCACAAAATCAACTCACTATGGATAACAGACTTAAACCTAAGACATGAAACCATAAGAATTCTAGAAGAAAATGTTGGAAAACTCTTATAGACATCAGCCTAGGCAAAGAATTTATGAAGAAGACCCCAAAAGCAATCACAGCAACAACAAAAATAAATAAATGGGACCTGATCAAATTAAAAAGCTTCTGCACAGCCAAAGGAACTATGAGTAGAGCAAATAGACAACCTACAGAGTAGGACAGAATTTTTGCATGCTATACATTTGATAAAGGGCTAATAATTAGAATCTATACAGAACTCAGGAAAATCAGCAAGAAAAAATCAAACAAACACGTTAAAAAATGGGCAAAGGACATGAACATAAACTTTTCAAAAGAAGATAGACTAGTGGCCAAAAACATATGAAAAACTGTTCAACATCTCTAATCATCAGGGACATGCAAATCAAAACCACAATGAGATATCTATCACTTAACTCCAGTAAGAATGCCTTATATCAAAAAGTTCCAAAACAACAAATGTTGGCATGTATGAACAGAGATAGCAACACTCATACACTGCCAGTGGGACTGCAAACTAGTACAAACTTTATGGGAAGTAATATGGAGATAACTTAAAGACCTGAAAGTAGACCTAACATTTGATCCAGCAATCCAACAACTGGTTATTTACCCAAAGGAAAAAAAAGACATTCTAAAATAAAGACATCTGCACTGGAATGTTTATAGCATCACGGTTCACAACTGCAAGGATATGCAAACAACCCAAGTGCCCATTAATTCATAAGTGGATTAATAAAATGTGGTATATGTGTACCATGGAGTACTACTCAGACACAAAAATCAATGGTGAACTAAAACCTCTTGTATTATCCTGGATGGAGCTGGAGCCCATTCTTCTAAGTGAAGTATCACAAGAATGGAAAAACAAACACTACATGTACTCACTATCAAATTGGTACTAATTGATCAACACCCATGTGCACATATGGAAGTAACATTCATCAGGTGTTGGGCAGGTGGGAGGGGGAAGGAGAGGATGGGTAAACTAACTCCTAATGGACACAGTGTGCACTATCTGGGGGATTGGCACACTGGTAGCTTGGGTCGGGTGGTGCAGGGGCAATATATGTAACCTAAATATTTGTACCCCCATATTATTGTGAAATAAAATTTAAATAAAAGAACCGTATTACATACAAAGGAGTGCCAATACAGTGATCAGCGAATTTCTCAGCAGAAACCCTGCAGGCCAAGAGAGAGTGGAATGATATTTACAAAGTTCTGAAGGAAAAACACTGTCAACCAAGAATATGTTACCCATAAAAGCTGTATTTTAGAAATAAGGGAGAAATAAAAACTTTCCAAGACAAACCAAAGCTAAGAGAGTCCATTGGCACTAGAACTGACTTACAGGAATTGCTAAAGAGAGCCGTTTTAGCTATAACAAAAGGTCAATAACTAATAACATGAAACATGCAAAAGCACAAAACTCAATAGCATGAGTAAAACAGAGTCATATTCAGAATACTCTAGGACTGCAATAGTGGTGTGTAAAGCAAAGTTATCTCCAGTACTATGGTTAAAAGATGAATCTGTCAATAACATCTATAGCTAAAATAAATCGTAAAGGGATAGATACACGTTAGAAAATGATGTAAATTCTGACATCAAAACATAAAATGTGGGACAGGGTGAGTAAAGTACACAGCTGTTCTATGTAATTGAGTTTAAGTTGTAATCAACTTGAGATAGGCTATTATAAGCTTTGTAAACTTCATAGTAATCACAAAGCAAAAATATGTAGTATAAGCACAAAACAAAAATTGAAAGGATTCAAAATACACCAGTACAGAAAACCATCAACCCACAAAAGAAGACAGCAAAAGAGGAAGAAAAACGTAAAGCATCTACAACACAAACAGAAAACCATTAAAAAATTTGCAGTAGTAAGTCCGTACCTATCAATAATTACCACAAATATAAATGGATTAAATTCTCCAATAAAAAGGCAGAAATCAAATGGGTAAAAATCAAGACCCAAATATATGCTGCCCACAAGAGATTCACCTCAATTTTAAAGACACATATAGACTGAAAATAAGGGTATGGAAAACCTTTCCTTTAAAATCTGGAACAAGGTAAGGATGCCCGCTATTACCATTTCTGCTACAAATAGTATTGGAAATCCTTGCAGGAAAAATTAGGCAAGAAAATAAAAATAAAAGAGGCATCCAAATAGCAAAGGAAGACTTGAGATTGTCACTATTTATTGATGACAGGCTCTTATATATAGGAAACTATGAAAACTCCACCAAAAAGCTATTAGAACTAATAAATAAACAATAAAGTCATATGACACAAAATGAATAGCTTCTCTATACACTAAGGACAAACTATCTAAAACAGAAATCAAGAGAACAATCCTATTTACAATAATAGCATTGAAAAAATAAAATACTTAGGAATAAATATAACCAAGGAGGTGAAAGACCTGTACACTGAAAACTATAAAATAATGATGGAAGATATTGAAAAAGAGGCAAATAAATGGAAAGTTATCACTAGTTCATGTATGGGAAAATTGATACTACTAAAGTGTTCATACTACCCAAATAAATCTACAGATTCAATGCAATCCTGATCACAATTCCAATGTCATTTTTCATAGAAGTAGAAAAAACCATCCTAAAATTCATGTGGAACCACAAAAAAAAAAACCCAAAAATCCAAATGGCCAAGGCAATAATGAGCAAGAATAACAAAGCTGAAGGCATTGCACTACGTGAATTTAAACTATACATTTGACCTCAAAAGCACTAGTAACAAAATCAAAAATGGAATTACATCAAACTAAAAAGCTTCTGCATCACAGGAAACAATGTTATGTAGACATAACATATGAATTGGGAGGAATATTTGCAAGCCATATATCCAACAAGGGCTTAATATCAAAAAATATATCAGGAACTGAAATAACTCAATAGCAAGAAAACAAAAAATAATTAAAAATAAACAAGGGACCTGGAGAGACATTTCTCAAAACAGAATATCTACAAATGGCAAACAGATATATGAAAAATGTTCAACATCCATAATCATTAGGGAAATGCAAATTAAAACCACAATGAGATATAATCTCACACTTGTCAGAACAGCTATTATCAAAAAGATGAAAGATAAATATTGGCAAGGATGTACAGAAAACAGAATATTTGCCCATTATTGGTGGTGATGTATATTAATATAGCAGTTATGAAAAACTGTGTGGGTGTTCCTCAAAGAAACAAAAATAGAATATCACATCACCTAGCTGTCCCACTTCTGGGTATTTACCCAAAAGATTTGAAATCATTTTGTTGATGAGATGTCTGCACTCCCATGTTCATTGCAGCACTATTCACAATATCCAGGTTATGGAATCGGCCTAAGTGACCATCAGCAAATGAATGAATAAAGAAAATGTGGTATATGTACAAAATGGAATACAATTCAGCTTTTAAAGAGAAAGAAATTCTTTCATTTGCAGCATCATGGATGGAATTGGAGAACTTTATATTTAGTGAACTAAGCCAGGCACAGAAAGACAAATACCACATATTTTCACAAATATGTGGAATTGAAAACAATCAAATTCATAGAAGCAGAGGTAGAAAGGTGATTACAGGGGGTGAGGGAGTGGGAGGAACGATCAAAGGGTACAAAAACTCAGACAAGAGAAATAAGGTGTTTTTTATTTTTTTTTAAGATTGCACAGCATGGGTGTTAACTGTAATGTTATTAAATTTAATAATAGTGTAATATAAATTTCAAAATTGCTAAGGGAGTAAATTTCAAATATGCTTAACACAAATAATATTAAATATTTGAGGTGATGGATATGTTTATTACTCAATTTAATTATTTCACATTATATTCATAAATTATAATATTACTTTTTCCCCATAAACATATATAATTATAAATTGCCACTTTACAATAAAATAAAATGTAAAAAACAAACGATCATAAACATGAGGAAAAACAAAATTTACAAATTAAGATTTCAAAATACTTAAAACTTTCAAGGATATTAAAGAACAAAAATTAGAGAACAAACTCACTTATCTACATACACGTAAAAGTTCTAAATAAAATACTAAGAAACTAAATTCATCATAATAAGAAATCGAGAAATTCTAGATAAATTTATAAAAAGTAACTATCAAGAATCTTTTAGCAAACTTCATATATGATGGTGAAAAAAATTAGAAATAACATAAAGGATTTTTATTATTACAGCTTCTATTCACTATTGTACTTGTTCTGTCAAGTAGATTATACAGAAGTGTGGTAGCAACAAAGTAATCATGTTTTAAGAGAAAATATAGGATAAAATCAGAATGAATCAATGTGAGGCTGCTGGATATAAAGTCAGTGTACCAAAAGCATTGTGTTCCTACAAGCAACAAATAGTTAAAAATATAATTTAAAAATAAATAGCACACATACAAAACAATACATTTCAATGAAGTTCTGCAGAGCGTATATAGCTACATAACTAAGTTAAGTCTTACTCTCAGCATCGAGGAAGCTTTTCTTACTGTCTTCAATTAGGTACTCTGACTCTCCTCCTCAGAAGAAACCACTATTTTTAAATCTAACACCAAAGATTACTTTTACCTGTTTTCAAAATTTTATAATTTAACTCGTAATATATGTATTTTATATATCTGACTTTCTTTGTTCAATAGTATATTTATAAAATTTTACTTATGTGTTGTATGGAATATTATTTTTTCATTGCTTTCAAAACTCCTTGAATCAATACACCATATTTTCTTTATTCATTCTACAATTAATAGTCATTTTGTCAGTTTTAGTCTTTCACTATTCAAGTTAATTCCACTTCAAACATATTTGAATAAGACTTTATTTGTGCATTTCCGTTTTGTATATATCTAGAAGCAGAATTATTGGGTCATATTGTATGCTTTAATCAGTATTACTAAATATATATCCAGAATGCTTTTAGTAATTTATATTCTCACACTAACATGAGAGCTCTTATTGCTTCATATATTCATCAAACTTTTATTTTTTTATTCTATTCTGTTTTTTTATTGCTCATCATGTTTACAATGTTTTAGTTAATGTAACTTTATAAAGCATTTACTACATGATAGGAAAACATAATTGTCATTCTAAAAAATAGATAAATGTATGGTCAACTGGAATTTGAATACTGGCTCAGAGCTAAACATGAAGACATTGTCTGTAATTCCTCATGGGTCAGCCTATTCCCAATATATTGACATGAAAATAGAAGATGAACCAACAAAGCCTCAGGAAGTGTAACTGTAATGAACAATAAGTAGAAGATATTTTATTCTCTGACAAGTTGCAGTAGGTAAGAAATACAAAATCTCCTTTTATTTCTTCATGTGTTAAGAAGATTATACCACCACTACCACCTACAGGCACCAAATTGTCATGTCTCCTTGTTTGTAACCAATTCAGTAATCATGAGTTGGGAATTTTTATACTAAGTATAATATTCGTTATTTTGATATTAATTTTATTTTAAAATTTTGGGATATTTTCATATTCTTAACATAACCATATTCTATTGCTCATTTAATATAGCATATAACAAGTCATCTTAAAGTGGGTGGTGTTGTAAAATATTTAGTATAGAAATTCAGGAATCTATTTTTCTCTTCCTTACTCACAATTTCTTTCCTTTTTATTCAGCATTATTGGGATATAATTTATGAATATAAATATTATAATTTATGAATATGTTTTATATGTTGTGTATATTAAAGGTATACAATATGTTGTATATATTTAAGGTATACAACTTGATGTTATGATATATGTATACCTTGTGAAATTATTACCATGATCAAGCTAGTTAACATTTCCACCACCTCACACAGTTACCTTTTTGTGTGTTTGTGTGATGAGGGTACTTAAGATCTATCATCTTAGCAAATTTCAATGATAAATACAGTATTATTAATTATAATCACCATTCTGTACATTAGGTCTCCAGAACATATTCATCTTGCATAACTGAAACTTTGTAACTTTGATCAACATCTCCCCATTTCTTCCAGCCCCAATCCCTGGAAACCACCGTTCTATAAGAGTTTGACTATTTTAGACTCCACTTATAGGGAGATTATACAGTATTTGTCTTTATGTGTCAGGATTATTTCACTTATCATAATGTCCTCCAGGTTCATCCATGGTGTTTCATAGGACAGGATTTCCTTCTTTGTTAATGTTAAATAATATTCTATTGCATATA
This sequence comes from Daubentonia madagascariensis, assembly GCA_023783475.1. Taxonomy (NCBI): domain Eukaryota; kingdom Metazoa; phylum Chordata; class Mammalia; order Primates; family Daubentoniidae; genus Daubentonia; species Daubentonia madagascariensis. Next base: position 10,868,314 of record JAKFHU010001684.1, on the reverse strand, counting down.
TATATAATATTTTCTTTTTTCTTTCATATGTTGGTACATATTTAAGTTGTTTGCATATCTTGGCTATTGTAAATAATGCTTCAATGAATAATGAACATGACAGTACAGATATCTCATTGAGGTAATGATTTTACCTCCTTTGGAAATATAACCAGAGGTGAAATTGCTGGATTTTGAGTAGCCTCCATACTGTTTTTCAAAATGGCTATACCAATTTATATTCTCACCAACAGTGTACGTTCTAGCTAACATTTGCTTTCTTCTGTCTTTTTGATAACAGCAATTTTAACAGATATGAGGTAATAGCTCCTTGTCATTTTAATTTGCATATCACTGATGATTAGTGATGTTGAGCATTTTTTCATATACCTGTTGGCCATTTGTATATCTTATTGTAAGAAATGTTTATTTAGTTACTTATCTTACTTTTAAATTGGGTTATTTGGTTTTTTGTTGCTGAATTGTTTGAGTTCATTGTGTATTTTGGATATTAATCACTTAGCAAATGTATGGTTTGCAAAAATTCCCTCCCATTTTGTAGGTTGCCTTTTCACTCAGTTTATTGTTTCCTTTGCTTTTAATTTGATGAAATCCCACTTGTCTATTTTTGCTTTCAATGACTATGCTTTTGATGTCATATCCAGACTTATGTCAAGATCAATGCCCCTTTATGTTTTCTTCTAGTAATTTTGTAATCTCAGGTCTTACATTTAAGTCTTTAATCCATTTTGAGTTGATTTTTATATATAATGTGAGATGAGAGTCCAATATAATTCTTATGCATGTGGATATCCAGTTTACAACACCATTTATTGAAGAGATTTCCCTTTCCCCATTGTATTTTCTTGGAACCCTTATTATACATCATTTGAATATAAATGCTTGGATTTATTTCTGGGCTCTCTATTCTGTTCCACTACTCTATATATCTGTTTTTATGCCAGTCAGTACCACTTTGTTTTGATTACTGTAACTTTGCAATGTATTTTGAAATCAGAAAATGTGATGCCTCCAGCTATGAAATTCTTTCTTAAGATCACTTTGGCTATTCTGGGTCTTTTGTGGTTTCATACAAATTTTAGGGTTGCCTTTTTATTTCTGTGAAAAATACTGTTGGAATTTTGATAGGGATTACATTGAATCTGTAGACCACTTTGGGTAGAATGGACATTTAAAAAACATTAATGCATTCAATCCATGACCTGGGATGTCTTTCCATTTATCTGGATTTTTGTCTTTTTAAAATTTCTTTTATCAATGTATTATAATATTCAGTGTACAAATCTTTTACCACTTTGGCTAAGTTTATTCCTAAGTATGTTATCTTTGTGTTGCTTTTCTATATGCGATTGTTTTCTTAATTTTGTTTTTGGATAGCTCATTGTTTGTACATAGAAACACTACTGACTTTTGTTGTTGATTTTGTATCCTGTAACTTTACTGAATTTGTTTATTAATTCTAACAGGTTTTTTTGTTGTTGTTGTGGAGTTGTTAGGGTGTTCTACATATATGATCATGTCATCTACAAACAGACAATTTTACTTCTACTTTCTGATTTGAATGCATTTTATATCTTTTTGTTGCCTAATTAATCTAGCTAGCACTTCCAGTACTGTGCTAATAAAAGTGGTGGGTGGTGGACATCCTTGCCATGTACTAGATGTTAGAGAAAAGCTTTCAGTTTTCCCCAAGTGATTATTGAATTACCTGGTGATTTTTCATATACGACTTTTAGGCTTTTATTGCTTTGAAATAAGCCCCTTCTATGCCTGTTCTGTTGAGAGTTTTTATTATGAATGGATGCTGAACTTTATACAATGCTTTATATGCTTCTATTGAGATAATGATATGGTTTCTACCTTTCATTCTGTTAATGTTGTGTATCATATTGATTAATTTGTGTATGTTGAACCATTCTTACATCTGGATATATACCCGCTTTGTCATGGTGTATAATCCTTCTAAGAGATGCTGAATTCAGATTGCTAGTATTTTAGTGAGGATTTTTGCATATGTTTATCAGCAATATTAGCCTGTAGGTTCTTTTTTCCCCTTGTGTTGCCTTTGGCTTTGCTATCTCTCATAAAATGATTTGAGAAGTATTCCCTCTTTTTCTATTTTTTGAAAGCATTTAAGAAGGACTGGTATTAATTCTTAGTTGAATGTTTAGTAGAATTCACACTAAGGTCGTCATGTCCTGGGCTATTCTTTATTCGGACTTTTTGAATCAATATTCAACCCCCTCAAATTTTATTAGCCTGTGTAGATTTTTTATTTCTTTTTGGTTCAGTTTTGGTAGTTTATATGATTCTAGAAATTTATCCAATTCTACTAGATTATCCAATTTGTTGATGTATAGTCATTCATAACAGTTTCTTATGAACATTTTTATTTCTGAGACATCTATTATAATATCTCCACTTTCATTTCTGATTTTATTGAGTTTTTGGAAAGCATAAACAAAATTGACAAATGCTTGTCTAGACTAACAAAGAAGAAAGAGACTTACTTTCATTTTCATCATGTTGAATAAAATATGGAAGGTTCCATCTATATGCAAAAAATACATATTTTGGCATAATAAATTTATTTAATTTCACTGAAAATATGTTGAGGATAGACAAAATTCATTCTGTGTTACTAAATGTGTCATCATCCCTTTTCTTTTCCAAGTTACAAAGCATTTCCTCACAGAATAAGATTTCTCCCCTCTATCTCACTAAGGTTGGGAAAATTCTTTGCTTCAATTAACTTATTTAGAAAAGCGTATACTATATAGACTCAATCATTGTACCTATAGGAAGACATGATAAATCTATTTGGTTAAGTCCATAATCTACTTAATAACACTAAATAAGGCAGAAACTTCTAATGTTGCTTATTTTAACCTCTGCCACTAAAAACAATTGAAATGGGAAACTATAGAATAAAGGTGCAAAAAAGTAGATGGAATAGGGAAAGGGATGGGTTAGAGAAACAGTATACAAATGTACAGATGTTGAGTGTGCTAAATGGGGTAGGCACTGATGCTATGAATAACAAAAAAAAGTTAGTAGACTTTGTTTCTCTTCATTCATTGGGAATCAGGAAGATACCTGAAGAGTCTTTAATGGCTAAAATAAAAAAATAATGGAAAAGGTTATACTGAAAACTATAAATTTATTTATATTTTGTGCATGCACCTTAATTAATCAAAAACATACATTTCCTAATAGAGAAATTTGGATCTTAGGCCTTTTCTCAAAAATTAAAAAATCTGCCATACTAAATAATAGCTTTGGCAGGTACAATAAAAATAATAAATATGGTAACTCTTTAAATTAGCAAGACTTTTGATTTTGCTCCACATGACATGTTCATCAATATATTGGGAAAATGTAAACCATTCAACTAAACTGTGAACTCACATCTAATTGTAGAATAAGTGTGTAGGTGGCTTATCTAAAACATCATTATCAATAGTTCAGGGTGAGAGTGGAAGACATAACAAGAAATGCTCTATAGAGACTTGGCCCAGTTCTATTGAACATTTTCATTCATGACCTAGATAACAACATGGAAAATGTGTTCAGCATACTAAACCATTGTAAAGTGTTAGAAAAAATAATCAGAAAAAATAGGAAAATGTTTGGTACAATATTAGAAATTCTTTGTGTTGATTTCCTAGTCCTCCTCTGTTGGTAGATGTAGGTAGAAACAATTCTAGGATGACCTCCAGTAACCCATACCCTTGTATAATCTCCTTCCCTTGAGTGTAGACAAGACTTGTTATTCCTTCTAACTAATAAAATATAACAAAGGTGTAGGGAATATACAGATGCACTAATGTCCTTAATCAATTGGCTTTACATTAACAAAAAGGGATATTAATCAGTGGAGATTAATTAATCAAAATGTGAGCCCTTTAGAAAAAGATATAGAAATCAGTTGCAAGGAAATAAACTCTGCCAACAACCTGAGGGAACTTTGAAGCTAATCTTTTCCCCAGTCAACTTTCTGGTGAGAACAGAGCCTACCTAGCCTTAATTTCAGTCTTGTGAAACCCTGAGAAGTGGACCCATCTATGCCACGCTAGGAATCCTGACACAAGGAAATGTGGAAAAATAAATGTGTGTTGCTTTTACTTCTAAGTTTGAGGTAATTTTTTATGCAGCAAAGAAAACTAATATAGTAGATTTGGTCTAGTGACAAGGTAAGGATTTAAAACAATTAACCTGGCATTTCACAAAAAATTTAGTCCCACCTCATCAGGTTTACCTGGCCAAGGGAAATGGGGTCACATTTTATCCTAGAGTACTGCATCAAGTCAAATCAGAAATAATTCATATAAAAGAGTTCTATAAATGTGCAATCTCTTAATGAAAGGCTTCTTTCTGTGCACAGCTGTGACTCTGTAAATCTGTCTTCAGGTTTTTTCTTTACTCTGTCCAGGCACATTTACTTCAGTTCCCATCATTGCTCCCTGATTGCTCCTCTGAATTTATACTTTGGATCTTTCCTTATTTCTATTAGTGTTTTACCATTGTGTTTCCCAGGGATCTATCTCCCTGCTCCATGGCAGTCTCATTTTTGTCACTTCCACTCCATATTTTTTCAGAAAATAAAGTCAGAAAAAATACTTCAGATAATTCAACAAATCTACTTCATGGTTGAAATTGCATAGGCATCACTGTTGTCTGTCTGTCACTTTCTTCTTGTCCATGGTCAAATAACTCAATGTCATGTAATACTCTCAGCAGCTCATTATAAAAATAAGGGTTTGGCTATGTTGTTGTACTTTGGGGTACAATTCTTGTTAATATAATTTAACAAGAATGAAGTGCCACAGTTGGCACTCTTTGCAGGCTACTCATTTAGAGCATCTTTCTTAAATATTTGTTATATTATCTAGGCAGTAAGAGCAAAGCAGGTGTAAGCAAGGTTTTTTTTTTTTTTTGAAAATAATAAATCTCCATTTGAGGAAAATTTAAGAAATTTGAATGATTTAAAATAGTACAAATCAACATAGGAAAATGGTGGAGTTAGAGAATTATTTCTTTCTATATTTAAGTATCCTTTGGAATATTTTGCCCATTGTCAATGACAACTCTAACACTTTAGTTTCTTTGCTCTCTGAAGTTTTCAATGACAGAAACAAGTAGCTGTTATGAGTCATTAATTCCTGTGGCTTGAAAAACTGATTGCATTTTAGTCTGATAAGATATATTCACAATGCACTTTTCTCATACTTGTTCATTTTAATCTTTGTGTGTATGTTGTCAATGTGTGTCATTATCAGCATTCTCCAGATAAACAAAACCAATAGGATGATATATATACACACACACATGCACACACATATACACACACATATAGATCTACTATATATACATACATTTTTATATATATATATGCATATACACACGTATATAGATCTATATCTACATCTGTGTGTCTGTGTGTGTGTGTATGTATAAATGGAGAGAGAGAGTGTGTGAAAGAGAGAGAGAGATTTATTATCAAGAATTGGCTTGCAATATTTTGAAGGCTGAAAAGTCCTAAGATCTGGTTAGCAAACTGTAGAACCAGGAAAGCCCATGGTGTGTGTCCAGACTGAAGGCCTGCAGGCTCAAGACCCAGGTTGAGCCTATGTTTTAGTACAAATAGAAAGGCAGGAAAAAAATCTATGTCCCAACTCCAGGCATTCAGATTCAGGCAAGAGGCAATTCCATCTTACTTGAAGGAGGGTAAGCCTTTTTGTTCTATCTAGGCCTTCGACTGACAGGACAGGGTCTGCCCGTATCAGGAAAGGCAATCCGCCTTACTCAGTCTACTCATGACATGTCAATCACATACAGAAACACCCTCACAGGCACACCCAGAAAAATGTTTGACCAAATATTTGGGCACCCTGTGGTTCAAACAAGTTGACACAAAAAATTCACCACCACCACTTGTGTATACAACATAAAATAATATCAGATATTTATAAGTTAGGAGAGTTTGAAGAGTGCTGAGAGGAATCCTGAAATTAAAGTTAATAGTGGATCACCTTTGTTCTTATTTCTCCTTCTCTCTACTGTCACGTCCCTTCTTCCTTCCACATGATTTACTGAGACCACTACTAAGCACCAAGAATACATGGAAGTACAGAACACAGACTTTTACTGTAGATTATCATGAATGCAATAAATATCATGAAAAGCCATAATTAAATTACTATAGGATCTCAGAGGAGAAAGAACCTAACTCTGTCTAGAGATGCCAGAGTATTTTCCCTGGGCTGGATAGAAAAATCATTAAAGAGAGAAGAAATAGGTACAAGATATTATGTAGTCTATTTAGGGAAAGCTTGATGCTCTGTATGACTGTGGTAAAGGGTTTTTGAACTTTGCCCTGTATGCAAGTGGAGTGTTGAAGAACTCCAAAGTACAGAAATATCATAATTATGAATTTTGGAACACACCTCTGGCTGTGGGAGGGAGGAGTGGAGAATAAACTAAAGAACATATTGAAACTAAAGGCATAAGAAACCTAAACTTTATTCTGGAAGATACTGTACTATTCAAGGTAAGACACCTAAAACAAAGATGGTGATGATTACAAAGGAGAGAAAAAACTAAATTAGACTGACTTAGAAACATAGTACCTAGTTTGTTGAGGACTTTTATCATGAAGCGGTGCTAAATTTTATCAAATGCTTTTTCTGCATCTATTGAAACAATTGTATAGTTTTTGTTTTTAATTCTGTTTATGTGGTGAAACACATTTATTGATTTGCATATGTTGAACCATTCTTGCATCCCTGTGATGAAACCCACTTGATCATGGTGAATTGTCTTTTTAATGTGCTATTGGATTTGTTTTGCTTGTATTCTGTTGAGGATTTTTGCATCTGTGTTCATGAGGGATATTGGTCTGTAGTTTTCTTTTTTCATAGTGTCTTTTCCTGGCTTTGGTATCAGGGTGATACTGGCTTCATAGAATGAGTTAGGGAGGATTCCCTCCTTCTCTGTGTTATAGAAAAGTATCAGTGGGATAGGTACCAGTTCTTTGTAAGTCTGGTAGAATTTGTCTGTGAATCCATCTGGTCCTGGGATTATTTTTTTGTTTGGGGATTTTTTTTTATTACTGTTTCAATTTCACTACTCATAATTGGTCTGTTCAGGATTTCTATTTCAAGCTTGGGAGGGTTTTTCTTTCAAAAAATTTATCAATTTCCTCTGGATTTTCTAGTGTGTGTTTGTAGAGGTTTTCAAAGTAGTCGCAGATATTTTCTATTTCTGTGGTATCAGTTGCAATGTCTCCATTTCATTTCTGATTGAGCTTATTTGAGTCTTTTCTCTTTTAATTCTGGTTAATCTAGCAAGTGGTCTATAGTTTGTGTTTATATGTTCAAAGAAGCAAATTTTTGTTTCATTGATCCTTTGTATTATTTTCTGGTTTCCACTTCATTTAGTTCTACTCTGATCTTTTTATTTCTTTTCTTCTGCCCATTTTGGGTTTGGTTTATTCTTCTTTTTCTAATTCCTTAAGGAGTGACTTTAAGTTGTTAATTTGTGATTTTTCTGTCTTTTTGATATAGGCATTTAGTGCTGTGAACTTCCATCTTAGCACTGCTTTTGCTATATCCTCGAGATTTTGGAAACTTATGTTGCCTTTTTTGTTGAATTTGAAAATTTTTTTGATTTCCATCTTGATTTTGTCATTGACCCAAGGATCATTCAGCAGCATACCTCAAAATAATGAAAGCCATATATGGCAAACCTATAGCCAACATACTGAATGGGACAAAGTTGAAAGCATTTCCCCTAAGAACTGGAAAAAGACAAGGATGTCCACTGTTACCACTTCTATTTAACATAGTACTGGAATTCCTACCTAGGGCAATCAGGCAAAAGAACGAAATGAAGAAGGTCCAAATCAGAAAAGAGGAGGTCAAACTATCCCTGTTTGCTCATAATATGATCTTATATCTTGAAAATCCTGAATACTTCTCAAAAACAATCCTGGAATTGAAAAAAAAAATACAAAATTAAGGTACACAAATCAATAGCATTTCTATACACTAACAGTCCAGCTGAGAGTCAAATCAAGAATTTAATACCATTTACAACAGCTACAAAGAAAATAAAATAGTTAGAAATACACTCAACCAAGGAGGTGAAAGATAGTTACAAGAAGAACCTCAAAACACTGATGAAAGAAATCATAGATGACATAAACAAATGGAAAAACATCCCATGCTCATGGCTTGGAAGAATTAATAACATTAAAATGTTCATACTGCCAAATGCAATTTACAGATTCAATGAAATTTCCATGACAATACCACCATCACTTTTCACAGAATTAGAAAAAAATCACCCTAAATTTCATATGGAATCAAAAACGAGCCCAAAGCAACACTAAGCAATAAGAACAAATGAGGAGGCACCACATTACCCTACTTTAAATTATACTACAAGTCCACAGTAACCAAAACAGTATTGTACCAATGTAAAAACATACACATATGTCAATGGAACAGAATAGAGAACCCAGAAATAACACCATACAGCTACCACCAACTGATTTTCCACAAGCAGACAAAACCATTCACTGAGGAAAGGAATCCCTATTCAATAAACAGTGCTGGGAAAATTAGATAGCCACATGCAGAAGAACAAAATTGAATCCCTATCTTTCACCATATACAAAAATTCATTGAAGATGGATTAAAGACTTAAATGTAATACCTGAAACCATAAAAATTCTAGAAGAAAATATTGGAAAAATTCTTCTGGATATTTGGCTAGGAAAAGAATTTATGACTGAGACCGCAAAAGCAAATACAGCAACAACAACAATAACAACAAAATGGGACTTAATTAACCTAAAAAGTTTCTGTACAGCAAAGGAAATAATCAACAGAGTAAATAGACAACTTATGGAATGGGAGTAAATATTCACAAACTATACATCGGTCAAAGGACTAATATCCAGAATCTACAAAGAGCAAATCAGAAAGAAAAAAATCCAAATCACCCCATTAAAAAGTGGGCAAAAGACATGAACAGACTCTTCTCAAGAGAAGATATCCAAATGGTCAACAAACATATGCAAAAATGCTCCACTTCACTAATCACCAGGGAAATGCAAATTAAAACCACAGTGAGATACCGCCATACCCCTGCCAGAATGGCCATTATTAAAAGGTCAAAATACAATAGATGTTGGCCTGATGCAGTGAAAGTGGAACACTTATACACTGTTGGTGGGACTGTAAGTTAGTACAACCTCTGTGGAAAACAGTATGGAAATTCCTCAAAGAACTGAAAATAGACCTACTAGTCAATCTAGCAATCTCACTATTGGATATGTACCCAAAGGAAAAGAAGTCATTACCTCAAAAAGACACCTGCACCCAGATATTTATAGCAGCACAATTCACAACTGCAAAGATATGGAGTCAAACTCATTGCCCATCAACTGATGAATCAATAAAGAAAATGTGGTGTATATATATAACATAGAATACTACTCAGCTATAAAAAAGAATAAAATAATTTCTTTTGCAGCAACTTGTGTGGAACTGAAGACCATTATCCTAAGGTGAAGCATCTCAGGAAAGGAAAAACAAATACCACACGTTCTCACTTATAAGTGGGAGCTAAATGGTGGGTATATATGGTTGTAAAATGCTATAATGGACATTGGAAAATAAGGAAAAGGGAGGGTGGGAGATGAGGAATGAGAAATTATCTATTGGGTACAATGTACACTATTCTGGTAATGGGTGCACTAAAAGCCCTGACTTCAGCACTATACAATTCATCCAGGTAACCTAAAACACTTTTACCCCCTAAATCTATAGAAATAAAAAAAGAAGCAAAATGACTCAGATGTAAAAGCTAAAGGAAATGAATGAATCTCCGACACCCATGTTTCTGGACAGAGCAATCAATTTAATCATGGAGGGTTTTTTTTTTTTTTTTTGCAAAGTAAATAATTCAGGGAGGGAAAGGTTTTGAAAAGGCTGGATAACTAGTCAAAGATGGGCACTTGAATTAAATAACTTGTAAGTAAATAGAGTGAAGATACTCTGTAGAAAATCAGCACAGTGTTTGTAATTGTGACTATGGATAAGGTTGATAAAGGAGAGCATATAAAGTTACAAGAGAGGAAGGCAAATAGTAGAAACCCAGAGAACAACAACTATTATGGGACAGACTGCAGAACTGAAGCCCATAGAGAGTACTGAAAAAAAAAAAAGAGTTTACAGCAATAAAAAATGCACAAAAACAACAAAAAAAATGATGCAAAGACAAGAAAAGAAAGTGTTTCAAGTTTAAGGGTGTAGACATCTTGGAAACTTCAAGAAATGAATTGCCTAAAGTCATGCTTTGATATTGCTTTATGTGGCCATTTGCCATCTTAGTAAAATATTTACATAGAGATGTTAAAGATTATGCTAATGTGTAAGGAATCAAGAATGGGAGATGAGGAATACAGAAGCTTCACTTGTTGGGAATGAATAAGTTAAAGTCAGAGAGTGATATAAAGTTGAAGAGTGTTCGTTAAAAATGGAAGAAAGATCAATATGGAATCTACTTCCAGCCTATCTCTTTTCTCTCCTCTTTCATTATTGTGCAGGTTTCATGAATCTCTCCTGTGGTTAATTCTCTGTCTCTGGACTTTCAGGTTAACTTTTCATGTTTTCTGGCACATTTAAATTATTTACTCAATACCCAGTGACTAACTGGTACCAATGCCCTTTCTGGTGAAAGTTTTTATGAATAATAACAAAGTACCTCATGGCAACGAATTCTCTTTGTTAATAATATTGATATTTTAATTCTTTTTTTGGTAAATAAAAAATGATATTCAAAGATGAAATTTAAGGTTCTTGGCTACTTGTGACTGGTTGATCATCAGAGATTGTGTCACCCTACATCATTCTCAAAATGATACAGCAGATGTCTCTTGATTCCCTAGAGAGTCAGAAAAGGAGAATTAAAACTATGCCTTTTTAAAAAATTACTTGAGACATATTGGAAATGGGGCTGTTTTCCTTGCTTCTAAACAGCTATGGCCACCTTCAGTTTGTTAACTTCATTTTGCAATGGTTTCGTTCCTTTTATATATTTAATTCTCCATGCCTCCTTATTTGGCTGCCCGTGTGTTTAAACTCATTTTGTAAAAGTAGGTTTAGTTTGTTAAGCATGGCTTACAAAATAAAATGAACAAACTACAGTCCTAAAATGAACAGAGTGAAGCATTTTTCACTCCAGTAGCCACTTTTCCCTTTATATATTCTTTTTGTGATAATAGGCTCTGTTAAATGAATTGAGGTGTCTGGCTTTTTCTTTCATGACCTTGTATACTTTTTCCCTCATTAGAAAAGTAATTTGTATCTAGCGATTAGAAACACAATAGCTGTTTTGACATATGTGTATCAATTAGATCTTTCCATCCTAAATTAGACCAGGGTTAGACAGACATAAACTTCTTGCTTTACCTTCTCCACAATTGTAGAATGCAAATATGGGATTATTTGAAATTCAGAGAAGGAAAATTGTCTCTTCATGGAAATATCTGCATTGAGTAGGAACTGAGCAAGTTGTGTGGTGAATTGTTATTGTCATACTCATTTGTTCTGATATACTTGTCTGGATTATGTCATTTTCCCATTTTGATTGCTTTAGTTTAGAACTTTGGTTGCTATGTTATTATTGTATAAGTCAATGCATCTTTTAATCATATATAATGACCAGAATTTTCATTAAAAAAAAGCTACTAATGTGCACAGTAGTTAAATGTATAGTGTGTGAAAGAAAAAGGAGTAATTTAGAAGAAAAGAGATATGCTGTTATTGTGCAAGGAGCAAAAGATATTTCTGACAAATCTATTTCAACAAAGGACTTGGGAAGTTCATCAATTTATATCTGCTGCTAAATTCAATGGACAAGCTGTTTTCCATCATAATATTCTGGAGACAGTAGAAAAAAGATGTTCTTACATCTGTTTTTTTTTTTTAAAGGGTAGTTAAGACATCTGAGTCAAAGAGTGAATCAATCATAGAGAGAGGTATTGTTGAGGCATTGAAGTTTATCTCTGTAGTATAGCCCATCAAAAGGAAACAGAGGGCAGGTGCAGTGGCTCACACCTGTAATCTCAGCACTTTGGGAGGCTGAAAGGGAGGATTGGTGGAGGCCAAGAAGTTCAAGACCAGACTAGGCAACGTAGGAGGTTGTCTCTAAAAAAAAATTTTCTTTTAATTATCTGGGAGTGGTGGCGCCTCCCTGTGGTCCAAGCTACTAGGAAGGCTGAGGCAGGAAGATTGCCCGAGCCCAGGAGTTCGAGGCTGCAGTGAGCTGTGACAGTGCCACTGTACTCCAGCATGGATGACAGAGCAAGACCCTGTCTCTAAAAAAAAAAAGAAAAGAAAAAAAAAAAAAAAAAAGGAAGGAAACAGAAATAGATACCACGAGAACAATACCTAAAATGAAACCCATTGGTAAACTATTACACAAATAAATGGAAGAGTCTCACAGTTTATTTATTATAGAATTCTGATAGTAAAATCATTCTTTATGGATATACTTACAATTAAAAATATCTTTATGCTAATATAATTTTAACTAAAAAGCAAACAATGATTCTTGTTTGATTCCGTCATCTTATTAAGGGAAATAGCTAGAGAAAAAGTCTGAAAAGCACTAACTGGCCACTTAATCTCTCATTTTCATAGAAAAGGTACCATTTTAATGTCATATAGTCTGTTAAGAAATTTAATTATACAGTAGTTAAAACGATAACCAATGCAAAAGTAAATCATGCGATGAAGAATGAGAACAGAGTTGCTAAAATTTTGCCTGAACCACATTTAGATTTGAATTTGACTTTCAAATAAAGACTTTTAAATGAAAGGGAAAAAAATCTTTAAGCGTTATTCCAGCCTACACACTAATATTTATAAGTGTGGACAAAAACTAGAGTAAGTAAAATAGAAGAGCCAAATTGAGCTGACAAAATTCTTAATGTTTATTTTTGTATAAAGTAATATGAAACATTCATATTTGCTTTATTTTGAAATGGCAATTACAAGCTGTGGTGAAAATAACATATTTTAATATACTATAGTACTCATTTTATTTAGGAAAATCATAAGTAATCTTTAATAGGAAAATCAGAACATTCAGATTGAAATATATGTTTCAGTATCAAGAATTACTTTACATAAATGAAAGTAACTGTATGAAAATATGAGCTACACTTAAAAAGAAAAATCAGACACTTAATTGTAGAATAGCTAACAGGAATTTTGAACATAACATACTATATTTGAAAGAATAATTTACCCAAGTGATTTATGTAGGTGCTGTAGAATTTATGATTATGTTTATTATTTATCAGAGAAATGTAACGGGCTTTCTTTATCTCAAAGACATGGAAGTTTTTCCCATCTGTCCTGCAAATGTGATTAATGAGTAATTTGCAACCCAGAGCAATAGCATGTGTATATTGTTAGCTTTTGTAAAAAAAAACAAACAAAAAAAACCTAAAAAAGACCTCTAAATATATTTTCCAAAGATTTTTTTCCTACTCTATGTCTGCTAGTCTCCTAGGAAAACAGGGAAAAATTAAAGTTTGAAATCTAAAATAAAAAATCCATATTATAAAGTAAATATAGTTGCTTTATGTTAGTTTTTAAATTAAAAGTATATTATCAGTGTTCATAAGTTCTTTTGAATGTGAATCTGTCCTGCCTAAAATGTCATTCATCAGACTACTTTCCTTGTCAAATTAATATTAAATTGCTTTCATGTTCTTAATTCTCATTTATATCCCACCCCACGCCCCAAAGGAAGTATCTAAGTACCGTAAGAACTAGTCATACCCCATGGTTATGAAATTTGAAATTGGAGACTATATGGTATATCCTATTGCTCCTAGGCTACAAACCTGTACAGCATATTACTGTACTGAATACATTAAGGAATAGTAACATGATGGTGAGTATTTGTGTATCTAAACATATCTAAACATAGAATAGGTACAATAAAAATATACTGTTATAGTATTATGGGCCCACCACCTTGTATGCTGTTTGTCATTGGCCAAAACATTATAATTTAGTGAATGATTATATATGCAAAGGAATTCAATTGTCTCCAAAAATTAAACAAACACATTTAAATAGCCTAAAAGACATCAATTTTGAAGAGTATTCATACATATAGCCTAGCAGTACAGTGACTTAAAATTTTTTAAATCATTTTTTGGTTTGGATTCACATATTAATAGTCCTGATTAAACATTTCAGTAAATTTGTTTGCCCAAGGATCTTACTTTGCTACTAAAAGTGATTATCAGCTTTTATACTTGGTAAAATGTTTCTCATTTTTCTAGTAATCTATAAAGTGCAATGTGGAAATCTGGGTTCGTGGTCTTGGCATTGAGAAAAGATGGGAGGGAACACTTTAGAATGATCAGCCTACTCTCTGAGATGTGGTGGCTGCAAGACTATAAGTCAACCCACAATAATGTACATATACTGACCTTGTAATGGACTCTTCTTGACCTAATGTGGAGATGAATCTTACTTATGTGATGCTACATTTTCCTTAAGAAAAGGAGCTTTGGAAATTAAGGAGAAAACAGCATGATGTTCCAATTCTTATCTATTGTGTTTTGTTACTTTATTTTAGAACTTGAACAATTTTTCCAGTATGTAATTTTAATGTCTAATGAACATGTTATAAATAACTTTATTCCTTCTCTCTCCAGGTGTTTAATTATCAAACAGCATAGGGGTCTTTTGTACTACTACTTTCCTTTTATAATTTGTAATGATATTAACCTGCTAGGACAATTATTTTAGGTATTGTCCCCAAAATATATGTAGCTTATTTTAACATAAAATTAGTTTTTCCTCACAATTACATGCCTCTCTAACACAATCCATCTTTAATAATTTAAGGTAAGTGAAATCTACTGACATTTAAATTGTGATTCATGCTACTTGCATTCTAAGTAAGGGTATTGTCTGTCTGCCTGTCAAATATGCCCTTATCGTTGAACTCAGCTGGATATCCTTGTCTTCATGTCCTTCACTTTACTATATATAATTTTATCATAAAACGGTCTATGTAGCAGTCCAGATCTCTGAAATAGTCCCCAGGTATTCATTTCATAGAAAGCTGACGTGTTCTCACAGTTCTTCATGGCTATTCTTCCTCTGCAATACGGATTTTTCAAAGTAGAAAGAAAAATACTTCAGAAATTAGATTTAGTCATTTAACATAAGAAAAACATTTCATGTCAATCATTTTTTTTTCTTTCAACATTAAAAGGGCCTGGAAGTGAAAGTTGTCATTCTTTCTTATCTAAGCCAGGGATAAAACTTGGAGTGGAGCTAGTATAACCTGAGTTTTAAAAAACATATTAATTCTTCCATTCATTCAATTGTTCAAGTTTTTAAAAAAAATTCTGCTAGTTGCCAGGAACTGGGATAGTCATTGGAACTTGCAACAAATCACTTGAACTTGAACTCTCTAACCCTCAATAACTAAATTTGTAGAATTGAGATGATATGAAGATAAAAAGGAAAAAAAATAACCAAAACAAATGGACATATTGTATGTACTAAATAAATGCTAGTTATTAGTGTAAGCTTTTTAGAGTAATGCTTAAGAGTACAGATTTTGCAGCCAGACTGCCTAGGTTTAGTTATATTCACTGCCTATACAAACGTAGACAAAATACTCTATAAAACAAAAATACAGTATTTGCTTCCTCATAGTGCTATTTCAATAATTTAATATGTATACAGTAGTATCCTCAATCTGTGGTTAAAATCTTTATGCTGTTTCAGTTATCTGTGGTCAACTCTGGTCCAAAAATATTACATGGAAAATTCCAGAAATAAACAATCCATTAATTTTAAATTATGCATTGTTCTGAGTAGCATTATGATGTGAATTATTCCTTTGTCTAGTGTCTTCATGCTGGAGATGCTACCCATCCATTAGCAACTGAGTAGCTGTCACAGTTATATGAGGGACTGTGGTGGTATCTCTGTATTTGTGCTCAAGTAACCATTATTTTAGCTAACAATGGCCCCAAAACAAAAGAGTACTGTGTCTAATTTATAAATTAAACTTTACCATAAATATGTATGTATAAGAAAAAAATAGCATATAAAGGGTATGGTACTACCTACGGTTTCAGGCATCCACTGGGGGTCTTGGCATGTATCCCCCATGGATAAGGGGAGTCTACAGTAAAATATGTAGAACATTGTGTGGCACGTGTGTAGAAAGATCTCAATAAACATAACAAGTAGAGATGTCTCTAACATGTCAAATTTCAGAGCTGCAAGAAAAATATCTTGAAAATTTAGGAGCGAGCACAAGTGAATAGTCGTGACATTTATTAAATTACTCTTTGTGACTGTATTAAATATTAGTACTAAGAAATTCCATGTAAAGTACAAAAAAGCACAAAGAAAAATGTCCATATATGCAGAAAAATCAGAGAAATATTTTGAAGCACTTGTGAAAATTTGCAGCCATAATAAGGAATTTCTACCTTTGTGTGTATCATATGTTATGCTCTTATTTAATGTCACTGCACGATCTAATATTGTTAGTTTATACATATTTTCTTTTGTTTATGATCAGAATCATTAGAGGCATAAAAACTACATATCAATTTTTAGGGACTTATTCTGTATTGGAGGGATATTTATCACATAGTTCTTTGGTTAAGTTTTTGCACCTAAACACATGATATTGTATGGAAAATTTAACTGTGATGTGTTTCTATGTTAACAAATTACAGTTAATTAGTTTTAGGCAAATAATAGTATGATGTTATATCTCAGGTTTTCCAGATTCTAGGATTCTGTTATGTCAACTGTCCCCAACCTTTCCTGCCAACTCTTATTAGATTACTGAAAGCTAAGGAAAAATAAACAATTCAGCTAAATGTATCTTTAAAAACAATTTAATGTTCATGCTCAATGCTCATTACTTTTTTATTCCAACCTTATGTGATTGATATCATGGAAGCCTTCTAATATCATTCTTCATCTTTATCACTGAAAGTCTGCACCTGAGGTGCCTTCATTGTAACTTGTATTATACCCCAGTCTTGCTTCATCTTCTGAAACAAACGTTCTACTAAGAGGAATTTACAGACAGTCCAGACTTCATCATTCCAGCTAGTATCAGTTGAGGAAGTAGTGCTCAGCAGAAGAAACATACTTTGATTACTTCATTTTGTGCCAGATTTATTTCTTATATTAGTACTGTCATATTTGCTCCCAGCCTTGGTCTAGTGATGGTAGAGATGTACAATTACCAGTTTGGAAAGCAAACCAGAATTCTCTTCCCTTGGGAGATTGAAATAGAGGTGAAATGACAAATGTGTGTATATAGATCCTTAGCAACATTGTGATGCTTTTGTATCACAATGACATTTAATAGGAGTGGTTTTGGGATAAACCAGTTGGTTATTTCATTATTCTGGTTTAGTCAGAGTTGTCATGTAGAAAACACTGATTTATAAAGATTTAAAATCAAATTAAGTCCCTGCAGAGAGAGATGTTGAAATCTCTTTCTCTCTCTCTCTCTCTTTGATAATTTAGAAAACATTTTTAGTGCGATTTAAATATTTAAAAAATTAACAGCATTAACAAAATACATTTTTGCTTTAGAGTCAAAATACTGACATTTTGTTGTTTTCTTATAGCATTTATCAAAAATAATATCCCAATACAGTATCAGTGTACTATCTTCTATCCAAAATTAATAAATTGAGTACATTGTGGATGTTAAATTGTTTTTTTTTTTCTGTAGTGATGGGGAATTCAAATTCTTAATCAAAAATTTTTCTATTCTTTCAGGACACCTGCTCACCTCCTTAATGAAATGCATAATAATGGCTGGCCTACCCCAGTGGTCTATTTTATATGTGTATGTTTATGAAATTCAGCTAACGCAAGAAGTGAAAGCACTTTGGAAATCTATGTACCTGTGTTATTTCCTTGATCTTTCCCTTCAAACTACTACAATGGCCCCATCTAGCCCAAAAAGCCCTCTTTGAAAGTAAACCAAGGGTCAATTTCTGTGAGAGTAAGAAAGCTACCCCAAACAGTGTTGGCCTGTAGCTCGCTAATCTCTTTATAATGTTAGATTCTGGATTCATTGATAAGACTATAAAATGAAAGGTTCGTAAGTAGACTATTTCTAATTTATTTTACAAAACATTTTATAATTTACTTGAGTAAATTAGATCTCTAAATGATTAAACTTACTTTGAATTACTTCAATACCCACAAAATAGGTAGGGAACAAGACAGCCACCCTAGGAAAGTGCCAGGTCACAGTGCAAAACTAAGATAATGCCCTGATGATCTAGCACAAATCATAGAATCTGCTTATAGGTTACAAAGGGTTGACTGCTTACACTTACGTGTGTGTGTGTGTGTGTGTGTGTATAATTGCATTGATTATAAAGTCATGGATAGTACAATGATTCTTCAGTCAATGATGGACCACATATAACACTGTGGTCCCATGAGATTATAATGAATATGAGAAATTCCTATAGCCTAGTGATGTTGTAGCCATTGTAAGGTCACAAGGCAAAGCATTACCTTTTCTGTGTTTACATATGTTTAGATAGACAAATTTTTGCCATTGTGCTACAACTGCCTACAGTATTCAGTGCAAATAACATGTTGTATAGGTTTGTGGTCTAGGAGCAATAGGCTACACCATATAGCCTAGGTGTGTAGTAGGCTATGCCATCTAGGTTTGTGTTAGTATGTTCTATGATATTCACATGACAAAATCACCTAACAATGCATTTCTCAGGACATTTCCAGGTTGTTAAAAGACATATGACTGCATGTCCTTTAATTCTCATGCTGAAATATGATTTATTACCATTCTTTTTTCTATGTAACTTACAATGTAATGGTATAAAAAGTGATTCTGGAATTTCATAGCTCTTTAGTATCCTTGGTATTAGTTACTTAAGTTGCATTTTAATACACAGTACACAATTAGATACAGTAGATTTTTCATGAAGATAATAATTCACTACTCTCTGAATTGCTTTTTCCTATTGAGCTCACGATAATACAACTGTTATTCCAGTCTACAGGGAAAGAATATCTTTCCTCTGCCTACCTTTGATTGCTTCTCAAGAAATGATTCTAATATTTTTTAATATGAAAGTTTCCTTCAGCAGCTACAGTGGAAATTACTAATATGATGTACTAGACACAAAGTTCAACAACATTCAAATTTCATTGGTAAAATTTAACCCTCTAGTCTCTTGTTTACATTTATATATGGTCACAAATAGTAATCACCTATGCTATTTCAATAATGAAACATTTACAGAGTTACAAATGAAGTCTGCCTATAACTTTCCTTTACACAGATTACCAAACTATTGAAATAAAACAGTATAATGGTGTATGCCCTATATCTGGAAGATCTATAATATTAAGAAAACCATAGATCTTCATTGCTTTGCTTATTAAATATTTTAGTTTTCACATTGTTGATTTTTGTTTCCATTGATTGATTCATTGCTATCTTTTCATCATTTTGCCTAAAATAACTGAAGATGAATCAAATTTATTGCTTGGTGTTTAACCTACCAATGGTTAACCTTGAAGATAAAATAATGACAAGTTATTATTCTCATTGCAATGTAATACAATATAATGTAATGTGATGTAACACAATAATAAAATAGAATATATTTTATAGTATTTCCACTCTGTTCCCCAAGATTCATATAGTGCCTATTTAATGCCAGACACCATGATGGACAGCAAAAATAGAAATTTAGAACACAAGTTTTGGAAGCATATAGACTATTTGATATGTTATGGTGCTTACTATGTGTCTTAGTCTCTTTGGGGTGCTATAACAAAATGCCATAAACTGAGTAGCTTATAAAGAACAGACATTTATTTCTCACTGTTCTGGAGGCTGAGAAGTCCAAAATCAAGGTACCAGCGGCTTTGGTGTCTGATGAGAGCTTGCTCATCTGATTCATCCATATGGTCTTCCCACTGTGTCCTCACATGGTGGAAGGGGCAAACAAGATCCCTCAGGCCTCTTTCACAAAGACAATCTCATCCAATTTATGAAGGCTCCAATCCCACAACTTAATTACCTCCCAAAGCTCCCACCTCTTAATACCATTGCATTGGGGATTGTGGGGGCAGAAACATGCACAACATGGCATTATCTTTGTGGATTTTGATAATTTTCTAACTTCTCTGGACCTCAGTTTTTAATGAAACAAACAATACCTTCATAACAGTTTTTTTTTTGTGTGTGTGTATGTGTGTGTGTGAAGTTTAAAGAACAAAATGCAAGCAAAGCTCTTATCTACAGTCTGTAAACCCATCATGGAGATGAACTATTATTAGAAGAATTTGAAAAATGTTTAGTTATAGACTCCACATTCAGTTATCTCCACAGAAGAGACAGGGCTTAAACAAACCATAAGTGCAACAGTAAAAATGCAAAATATTTAAGTAGCATAAGGAAGAGAGGAGATTTAGGAACTCTTCACAGAAGAGATGCTGTTTAACCAGATTTTGAGGGATGGAAAGGAGTTTCATAGAGAGATAAAGAAAAGCAAAATAGATCATTTCATATTGATGAAATGTGGTAAAACCACAAGGAGAGATGATAGAAGATGGATTGGTGTGGTATCAAGAAATTCAGAATGATGGAAAAGGAAATTACAAGGGAATCAGACATATTCCATGAAGGTGCACATAATGACAGCTTCTTTTTCCCTTCAGGGACAGATGATTTCCTTTCCCAATAGCTCTCAGAAATTTTCACATAGTCTTTAAAGGCTCATTATCTATCCAAACATCATTTATTGATGCCAGATAGTAAGTTCTTGGAATAAAAAGTGAAATAAAATATGTAATGATTCCCTGTTCTTAAGTCCAGTTGGAGAAAAAGATATATAAATAATTAAAGCATGCAGCAGTAGTGCTTTAATAGAGCTACATTCAAGATGCTTGTGGAGGGAATTCATATCTGCCTTTAATAGAGATCTTAATACCAGATTAATCCTCCAACTACAAAAAACTATAGACTCTGTATACAGTAGTTTTAAAAAATGAGTACTTGAAGTCATCATAAAGGGAAAAAAGGCAACAATTTGGGATTCAACATTTCAAAGATAATGAAACGTGTTGTGGTGAGCTGAATTTTTCTACAGACTTTCACTGTCAGGGAATTTGTTTATTCACTGTAAGAGATAGAAAGGCTATAGAGGAAGCAACAGTCTCAAGTTTGTGACATCTCATGAAGTTGATTAGAAAAATATTGGATTTAAGGCTAGCAAGGTAGTCATGATTAGAAGGGTCAATATTCTGAATACAGTGCTACATATTTGGAGTTAAGATTCCAAGAAACCAGTACAAAAGCAGCCATTAGGAGGCTCAACAGCTAAGCAGAGATTTCAGCAGTCCCTGTGTGTTAGGACAACAATGGAAATACCTGGTGTGCAGTGGAGAAAGGGACTTGTAAAGTCCCCATGCTTTGAGCTGAAACCTTTTATTTATTTCTAATCTTAAATATTGATACTTAATTTAAGCCATTTTTAATTGCTGCCAACATGCCAATGATTCCAAAAGCACTAGTTGCAAGATCAAACAATTTTGTCAAATACAGATGTATATTTGCAACTGAAACTGGATATCTCCATCTGTGCACTCACAGCTTTGTCAAGGACACTAAATTCAACTATGAGTGCATTCTCTGTTCTTCATTCTCATGAGTTCCTTTTCCTGAATTTCTTATTTCAGTTAATGTACCATATCTTCATCTACCCAGAAACCCAAAAGATATACATGCATAATTTCTGATTCCTTTTCTTCACTCTCTAGAAGAACTTACACCCTAAACTCTGTAAATTAATGTCTAAAACTCCTCCAAGGGCTCATTTTCATTCTAATTCTAATTGTCCTTATCCAATTGATATCATCTCTTGCTCAAATTGTCTCACTGCACTCCTAACAGCATCCTTCCTTCCAGCCTCTCTCTTTCCCAAATGTCCACAGTGATTATCACTTGTCATACATATTTCTTATGTGGCTAATAATTGCCCAAATGAATTCATAGCTGTTCACAATGTGACTTCATCTTATAACTTCTCCCTATGGGACCTGTGCCCCAGATGCCCTATACACCTAGATGTGTTTATTCATGTTCCTCCTTTTGCTGAGAATACCCTTCCTACCCTTTATACACCTGAAAAACTACTGGTCACCCTTCAAGGCGCAGTGCAAATAGCATATTTTCTATGAAGTCTTAGCAACCTCATTGTTTTCACTCAGATATTAATTAATTTCTTTCCCTGTGACTCTATGACTACTTCAATCATAGTGTTAGTTTTACACTTACATTGTGTTTTCATGAATTGCTTATAAATCTATCTCTTTTTATATGGTGTGCTCTATTAAAACTGGGCTCATATTAATTGCCTGTTTCTTCACAACTTAGCATAGGACTCCTGGGACATAAGTCATTGATTGAATTATATTTTCACACCCAAGAGGTTTTTTTGCCTGATAACACTCAAATATGAAAGGAATGGACCTTTAAAATGAGTAATCATATCCTTATATCCAGTTGAAAGTTTTTGGGAAAAAGCGGCATTCAAAAAACATGTCAAGAAATTACAGCTCTTTTAGGAAACCTGTTTAAATGTTATGCAAATAACACTTAAGGAGGTAAAGTGTGAAGCAGTTTGACTGAAATGAAATTGTGATAGTGTCACTTTTAAATTGGATTTGTTGTCTTCTGATCTTCTTTTGTGATCTATCTTGCCTCCAGACTTACTAACATTGTTATCACCTTTGTGAATTCAAACAAAAGACATAATTATGAATTATATAATTTGCACTAATCCTTATAATTTCAGGAAAAATATGTCAAATAAATATTTATTTCTTCATGACTATTTTGTATTTCTAGTTTATCATACTTACTAGGTCCTATATGAAATAAGGAAAACATGTATTTTGCCACCACCAACATCATACTTAAACATCCAGCAAGGAAAACATCTGAAAAATAGTATACATTTTTATTTCTGAATAACACAAATGATTTTGATAAACATGTTAGTTTCTAGTATGCAACTTTTTTCATATTCTCTCTAACTCCTGAAAAAATAAAATAAAATGAATTTTAAAAAGCTTAATTTAAAAAGTTTAGGAGCAACCTGAAAAAAAAAAAAAGCATAGCCATCATCATTAGGGGACAATAGTGTATGCTTTTAAAAAATTTATATAGGGAGTGGTAACAGTATTATTTTTATTATCTTTTCAAGAATATCCTACATGAGAACTAAGTTTATGAAAAGAAGAATTAACATATATCAGAGAATGTTGCTTCCATTGTCTAAAAAATTAAGCTAAACATATATTCACAGCCAGATATCTTGATGTGATAATATCTTATCTTCTAAAGTCTTATTGCCTAATAAAGCCTGTCCAGAGAATTCATGAATCACTCACTATACCTGAATCTGAAGCATCTTTTCCAAAAAGCAAGACTTCTCGGAGAAGGACAATCACCAGTGATTATTTAATAGGATATGTTTTTAGGCCATCTATGGATGCCTACTGGTAGCAAAAAATAAAGACATCATTGTATTTTTGTAATTTTCCTCTAATAATTTGATATTAATTTATGGTACAAGTGAGGGTTTAATTTTCTCACTGGTATTAACTTTCTATTTAATTAAGTCAAACTAAAGGATAATCAATTAATTAATTACTGTATTTTCCACACCCAATTCAAAATCTATTTGTGTAACTTCCACAGTTGTTCTATAAGTTCTTGACATGGTCAAAGATTTTCCAACCAGATGTATTATTGAGAATTAGACAAAATACATGGAGGGGGAGGCACAACTTATATTGCTTTCACAAATCTCCCAATAATTTTTCTGAAAATCCATAGAGAAATCAACTTGATATAATGATCCATAGAGGCACTTTAATTTATGTTGTTTAAAACAGTTCTAAAACAGCAAATTTCTTTGTGAATCACTTTGAACAGTCAGAGATGCTCATCATAAAAAAATGGTTGTATAATTGATAAAACATTTCAAACAGGTTACAATATTACCATTCATTCTAATAATCAGAACTCTTACAAAATGAGTAGTGTGAAAATAATACAACAGAGGTGGGAGGAGGTGGCAGAATAACCTCTAGGCTAAAACTCCCAGCAAACTACTTCTTTCAAAAACAAAAAGGCACATTTATAATCATAGTACTTAATTAGACAATGCAAATCAATATATCAGGAGATAAAGACTTTAGAAGACTACAAAAGCAGTAAGTTGAGAGTGGACATTTTTGCATTGGATACTAAAAGAATTGGGTTTTTTTTTTTAGAAAACAATGTTGTTTATAAAAGGAAGAGGAACTAGAGACACATGAAACCTGTTGAAATATGTCTAATTAAGCCTTATATTTAAATTTCCATTATACAAATCGAAAGGTCATTTTGGTAATTGTAGTGTCTCTTTTGTGAAATATTTTAAGAAAATTCAAAGGCAAATGCCTTAAGAAAATGTTAGTGCAAAGTGTGCTAGAATATACCTGAAATGCACATTTTTTAAAAATCTAAATTTTCAAAAAAGACAAAGTTATTATTCAGAATTTTAGGGGAAAAAATTAAGGGAGAGCATGTTTATTAAAGTTTTTTTCCCCTAAGGTATATTTCCTTGTATTTGTCTTCACCTCTTTTTAACATAATGAGGGGAGCATTTGCTTCTGCTTGACTCCCAAAATATTCTTGCAATGCCTAATTTTTGTACATCCCTAGTACAATAATTTATAACAACAATGTGTAAATATTTTCTTATTTTGCAAATGAGAATAATGAGAACTAGAGTGGTTAAACTATTTGTTTAAGCAATAGAAGAAAAATTAGAATTAAGTAAGACTCTAAATACTTAAATACTTCACATCTAATTTTCTATAGCCATATTTTGATACTGCTGCATTATTGATGAAATGAAATTCATTGAATATTGTTGGTGAGCTTTTTTGGGAGGGTGATTGTCTCTCTTGATATCCAAATAAAATTTTTATATTTTACTTGAAATATATAACCTCCAAACATGTAATCTGCTATTTGAGATTTAGAAAAAAAATATTATTTTTTGTGCTTCTGAACATAAAGTAGAAAAGTTAAAAAGAAAAAAAATGTTAGTGATTTCTTCCCACAATTTTCTTTGGGAGGTTGTACACTTTTTATAATAAATATATGAATCTACATAAATACTTATTTATTAAATTTTAACACAGCAATTCACAATGATTTTTTGTAGCCTACCTTTAAAACACTAGATTGTTTTGGCATGCAATAGAATTGAGGGATTATAAGTGTCACAACACCAAGCAAGTTGGAAATCATTATTAATTACAAATGCTGTGTAGCAATGATTGTAAGTTTCTGTGAAAGCATTTCTGGGCTAAAAATGTAAGCAGGAAATTCTTAGAAGAGGAAATTCCATTCACTTACTATACTTATGAAACAGTTTTTAACCTTGCAAGTCACCAGAGACTTGCTAATTAAAGCATTAATGGGATAGTTATTTCATCCGTCAGTTTAGCAAACAATTAAAATATGTTAATATCAAGTGTTGACCAGGAAATTGGTAAACGAAAACAGGTCCTCTCATCTGCTGGAAGAAGCACGTTAAGGACAACTTGGCAATATATATTAAAAGTTTTACATGTACATTCTCTATGACTTAGTAATTCTACTTCAAACTCTTAGAATTTAGGCCAAGAGAAATTCTCCTATACTAGTACAAGAAAAATTCATAATGATATTTATCAAAGCATTGTTAGTAATTTAAAAAAAGTAGTCAAATGAACACCAAACAATATGACTAGGTCAAAAACAGTAAGTTGGAATTATATGCATTACTTTGCTAAAATAATGCTAAATGAAAAAATAATTTATTTCTATGATTTTCCTTCTTTCTTCCTAATTAATTCTATGTATTTCCCATGATGTACATGTGTATGTACATATGCACATTCCTGCTTGTGTTTGTAAATATATAGAAAACAATTCTGGAAGTTGCTCAGCATTCAGTAGCCAATAAGGAAGACCAAGATTGATGGTGATTAATAGCAATAGTTGTAGTGACTTCATTTTTATGTACAGTATTTTAATATTTTTTCCAGGAAAAACTTGCTTATTTGTTATTTATATAATTAAAATTTTAGTTTAAAAATTAACTTAAAATAAATTCAATAATGGTTTGGTGAAAAAAATGTATAATGCTAGGCCTAATTTCTCCATTTAGTTATCATTTAGCTTTGTGTCACCATTAGAATATAACTCTTTTAGCTTGAGATCATCTTTGAGAATATTATAATTCTTACCTCTTTCTTGAAACAAGTTATGTCTCACTCCACGCCATATCTTCTAATGCATGTATCACAATGAAGGACATTGCTTTAACAAAAGATATTAAAAAATGATCTTACAATTTTGGTCCTGCACAATATTTACATTCTTTTTGTTGGATGATGGTAACCCTTGAAGAATTTAAAGGTAAGCAAAGATTAGCTCTACCCCTAAAATCTCGCTACAAGCTTGACAGAAAAACAACTTTTAGAGCAAATCCTGATACAGAGAAATTTATTAGGCAAACATTAACAAGTAGACATAAAATAGTTCATGCTACTTATTTTGTAAGCTTAATAAAACCCCAGCTTTCTGACCTTTTAATGCTTCAACCTCACCTTTAATGAAAGATTTATATAAGGCAGGCATGCTAATAATAAAATAGAGATAGTATTCCATGTCCTTTTTAGCTGATATCAGACAATTAGAAATTCTTGAACCCAATGAATGGACACAAGATCATTTAATGATCAAGCTTTTTAATAATTTTATGTTCCAATTATGCAAAGATGAGGAGTGATTCTTAAATATTTTAGTCAATTTACATATTTTGAATACTGTTAATTTTACTAAAAGCCTATTGCTAATATTCATTATAATGATGAACAAGCCATTAATTTCATCATTAGAAACATTTCATTACATTATTTGGAGAAGGCCTTGGTATTGCTTGAAATACAGATAGTAGAAATGCTTTTCCAGTTTCTCCCAAGTTTAGATTTCCTAGATTTAATTATAACTGAACAACCTTTGAGTTCAATTTCCTGATTAAGACAACTGACTAAGCCTAGGTGATTATAACATAATCTGTCTAGTACAGTACTAGCATTTTGAGTGCATTAGTCAAAACAATGAGAATGCTTAGTTTTACCAAAAATATATGATTTGTATTACCTAAAATTCCTTGATATAACTGTGGAGAGCTTGAAGTTCATTCCTATGCTGTAGTGTTTTGGTTCAGAACCAGTGCATCATAGACTATTTCTTAAGCTCCATTTCTTTTTTGGCTTAAAAATGTTTTGTTAATCTCAGAGGTGATTTATTTCCTTATTATCCCCTTCTATTACTATAATAGTCAAGATTTTTGGTTAGAAGAACACAAGCCAATTCAAACTACTTTCAACAAGACTTCACCTTAAGAAAAAAGTCCAGAAAAATAGTGGGGTCCAGGATTTGCTGAAACCTGGCTCCATCTCTGTTGCCCCATGTGTCCCTAAGACTTGCCCACTCCGTGCATAATTTCATCCTTAGGCTGGCCTTGATCTTATAGTAAAATGGCTATAGTTCATGTGTCCAATACATCATCCTGATCGGAGATAGTATATATGTTAGAATTTTGAATTTTTTCCCTTTTAAAATTTTTAATTTTTAAAATTTAATTGTAATTGACATATTGTACATAATTGTGGGGTGCAGAGTGATATTTTGATACATTTATACAATGTGTAATGATCAAATCAGAGTAGTTAGCATACCCATCACCTCAAACATTTGTCATTTCCTTGTGTTGGGAACATTCAAAATCCTCTCTTCTAGCTATTTGGAAATACACAATATATTGTGTGTTAACTATAGTCATCCTACTATAGAATGCTAACATGTCTCCTAGCTAGTTGGAATTTGTATTTGTTAACCAATCTCTCCTTATCCTCTTCTCACCTCCTACCCTTCTCAGCCTCTAGTAACCACAATTCTACTCTCTACTTGTATGAACACAACTTACTGAGCTCTCACATATGAGTGAGAATATTTGGTATTTGTCTTTCTGTGCCAGACATTTCACTTAACATAATGTCCTTTAGGCTCATCCATGTTTCCTTGAATGAGAGGATTTCATTCTTTTTTTATTTCTGAATAGCACTCCACTGTGTATATACACCACATTTTCTTCATCCATTCATCTGTTGATGGAAGCTTAGGTTGATTCCACATCCCTGCCACTGTCAATAGTGCTGCAATAAACATGGGGGTGGTGCAGATATCTTAAGAAGTTTTATGCTTTACTTTGATTGGACTGGCTTAATTACATCTTCATCTCTGAAGCAATTATTGTTGCTAGAGCATGGATTATGATGATTGGTGTAGTCAAAAACACATGCTTAATTTCCTAGATGGAAGTTTGGTTAAGCTCCCTAGAACAATATAGAAACCAGGGGCAATGGTAAAGAATAAGGAGCAACAATGAGTGCTAAGGAGAAAACAAGCATGTTATCAGCTGCAATTACTAACTTTTACTGGCAATTTACGAGAATATGATGGTAAGCCCACTAATTTTAAATAGTGTGATGACAAGAGGGGATATATTAAATAATTTTCTTGTGTTCCTTCATCCTGGACTTATGGATGTCATAGAAAGAAACAGTCACTTTGTAGATATTAATTTAATATAAAACTATCATTTAAAAAACCTTATAAAGAAATCTAAATCTTCTCTTTAGTCAATCTTATGCTAAAATAGTAATAGCTGGAAGATACTTTTAAGTACATGGGCATTAGTCAAAATGCCATAAAAACCTATGGAGCAAAGGGAAGAGATGTATTATCCTTTTGCTCCAGAATCCAATTTTCCAAATTAAGGTAGAGGGAACTTAGAAAAGAGAATGTAGTTCTGTTAGTCTCTGAGCTCCTGCTATTTCCAATACTAGTTCTAACTTAAAAAAAAATTTGAGCAAGGAAATGAGATTTCATCATTTTAGTGTTCTTTGATTTGGTCACACAACTTTACTTTCATTTATGAAATGCCCTCTGCCACTCAAAACAAAAATGTTCAATTTTTCCAAGTTGTTCAAATAGAATACATTTATATATCCCTTTATTTGATTTAAATAATTCATGCCCAGCTAGGAATAAACTCTTATGTTGATCTCCCTTGCCTTTCTTTAGTAATGCAGAAAAGAACAGAGGCTAATAATAATAGGTGTAGTCACATTTAATTACTAGAATTAATGCAAAGACTTTGTAATTACTTTCTATAAAGCTTTTTTAAAAATTCAATGAAAACAGGCCAGAAAAGCAGCTAATTTCAGAAATCCTGTGGCTGCTTGCCAAAGGTATAAGCAACCAATGATAGTCTGGGTCATTGGCTGTCTGAAAAACGAAGGGTGCCTGCTAGTTGTAGGTTTCAATAACACCAATAGGAACTTTCAATTTAACTTGATACTTAAAAACGGCCAGTGGGAGTTTTCAATACATTCAATCAATGTTGAAAGTAAAGTGCTGTCAAAAACATGGGTAAATATTGATTTCAGGCTTTAGGTCCACTCAGGAACTGTTCTTGGGGAGGTCTCTAACACCTTATTCCTACAGTAAGAACAGACTGCTATGGTAACATAAAACTGCACACAATAGTTGTCAAGATCAGCTGCTTGTCTATGTTCTTGAATGATTATGTTTTTGAAATCATGTAGCATTTTCTTAGGAACCAATTTAGGATTAAAAAAAAAAAACCTTCTTAGGCTTTGCGGCCTGCCTTGTGCAGCACGCATGCCTAATTTTCGATATGGCTGTAATTTTTGGCCATGTGACAAGCAGCAAATCTTAAATTTTGAGCATTTCCATTAGTGTCACCTCAGAATCCATCACCATTCAACTACATCTACTGAAATATGTTTTGCTGATGTGGACATAAATGGGCTGTGAATTGTAGCTACAGATGGCTCAGAAATATACTTTATAGTGAGCAAACTTTGAATGACTGAAAGACAATTGGCAGAAATACTACAGGGAGGAATTATATATCATTTCAATAACAGGGAATAAACTAAAACAAAAACAAGAACAATAATAACCTGCTCGCCAACAAAAATTTGTCACATCCACTTGATGGATGCTAAAATGAGGTTGGTCATTTTAAGCAAAAAACATAAGACTTTCCCATTCTCTCTGTTGTAGAGGATTTTCTGGTTGGTTATAGGGCTGGCAGGTTTAGGAGGCCATGTGCTCTCAGAAGTGATCCACAGTGGGGAAGGTCAGCATGTGAAATTGAGCCAAAGACCTTGAGGGGAGCCAGGAGCCTGCTGAGTAACCCTATATAAATGCCAAGTCCAGAGGGATAGAGCTAGATGGTGAACAAAAGGCCATGTTCTAGGCAGGAACCAGATTGTAACTGAAGCAGATTGTGAAGAAGTGAAGAGAGACAGGGCCAAGTGTTACAGAGAGGTATTTAGCTGTAGAACATTAATAAAAATTCCTTAGAATACTGTTTAACTGTTTTAACTGACTTTAGCTTTACTAAAAGCTATTTCCACCTGTAAGCTTCTAATTTTTAATAACCATTTTAAAATTTTGTGTAAGTGCACTACAGAAAGAATTTGTTACTAGGTTGAACCTTCTTTTTTGCCTTTTTTGTTGATTTAGTAGTTTTTAGATTCTTTTTGTTTGGTTTTCTGATAGTTCCTGAGGCTGTGTTCAGGTGTGAGTCTTTTTTATTTACCTCTGCAGGCACTTGGTGGTCCTATTCAATTTGGAAGATTCTTCCAATATTTGGGGATCATTTCCTCATTTCTATTTTCTCTGTTTTCTCTTTTCAATCTTTGTGTTTATTTAGCATCACCCCCCGCCCCGGAACAGTGTTCTTTATTTTAAACTATTTTTTCACATTCTTTTTCTCTTTGCTTTCACTCTGAGAGTACTATATTTAATCATTATAATAGTAAATCGTGTTTTCAAAATTTGTAAATTTCTTTTGTGTTCTTTGCCAATTTCTTTTTTTTTTAACAGCAAACTTTTCTTGTTTATAATTTGTGGCCTTAATAACTTATCAAAAAACTCTGAGGATACAAATTTAAGTAATCATTTCTCCAATTTCTCCTTGTTACCTGTAGGAGTATTTTCTCAAAGATCTAGTGACCGTGGTTCTCTGAAACTATTTAAGAATGAAGGGTTAGTTTGGATTGCAGCTTCCTCTATTTGCATTAATTTCTCAATAGGTATACCTTGAATTTCAATCTGTCAGAAATATTTTAATAGTGTTTGCATGTTGATCAATATATGTAGTGTCTTGGGTTTCCTCTGCTGTTATATAATGAGGTTTAGTTTCCCAAATGACCTGTTCCCTTGATAATAAGGCCAACAGGCAGCTCAAGGTATGTGGGAGAGCTGTGAACTTGCAGGCAAGCTTTGTAAATGTATTCAGAGACCAGAAGTAGGCTCCCTGCTGCCCCACCCCTCCCCTGCACATCTAAAATGAGACGAAATCATCCTGAAGTGCTAACATCATGTGAGAAATCTTCATTTCTCCTAGGCATGAAATTTCTAGAAACAGAGTTAGAGTTTTTGCCTTGAGAGAAACACCAGGGGCTGACATACTATATATAAGCTGTGCTGGGGGATGGAAGGTAAGTAGGGCCATTGACCAAGCAACTTTTACTACAGAAATCTCTTTAATTAACAACTTGTTCTCTGTTCCACTTTTCACTCCCACTCCAAGAACTTATCTACCCCAATTTCGTCAGTTGTGAAAAGTATCCTCCTACGTCTCCCTTTGCCTTCTTATCTTTGTGTGCTGGTTTGCAACTTCTTCTATTCTAATTATTTTCTTGATATGTATGTCTTGATTTTCCAACCTGTCAGAAATATTTTAATCATGTTTGCATGTTGATGATCCATCCCTGCTATGCACACTGTGCTCCTTATTGTTACAGATTTTAACATTTTGTATTTCAACAGAAGGCTGATATGGTTACTCCTTCTGTCAATTTGAAATAAAATCTTTTGGCATTTTTTTTTAACTCAAAGACTGTATTAGTTTCCTGTTGTTGTAACAATTTACCACAAACTTAGTGTTTGCAACAACACAGATATTAGCCTTTAGTTCAGAGACCAGAGGTCTAAAAATGGGTCATAAGGAGCTAAAGTCAAGGTATCCCCACTGCTGTGTTCTTCTGGAGATTCTAGGGGAGAAACCAATTCCTGCCTTTTCCACCTTCTGGAGGCTGCTGCTCTTCCTTGCTCATGGCTACATCATGCCAAGGTCTGCTTGCATGTGTTGCATCTCCTTTGTCTCTCCTGCACCCCTGTCTCCCTTAATAGGATCCTTGTGGTTACATGGGGCCTATGTGGATAATCCAGGATCAATATTCTATCTCAATATCTTTAACCTAATCACATCTGGGAAGTCCTTTTAACATGTAAGGTCACGGGTTCCAGGGATTTGGATGTAGACATATTTATGTGCCATTATCTGCCTACTACAATCATGTACATGGTTTTATGTCATTAGTCAATAATCAGGAATATGACTAATCACTACAGATACTCCATGCACTATATATCATAATTTATTTCACTAATTACCTAGTAATACTTAATTTAGCAAATGTTTACTAATTACCTATGGAGAGTCAGACATGGTGTTTAGGAACAGAAAATAAAATAGAAGGCAACTTTCAAAAAGTCTCTGCTGGCATTTCTTTCATCCAATTGATGATACAGATACAATCGGGAATTGTTTCCCTTATTAAGCCAGGGAGAAGGTTTAGAAAAGCCAAGGCTAAGATATAACTACTTAGTTTAGGACATTTTTTGTGGTTTCTGTGATTATTATAGAGTCTTTTTGGCGAAATGAGCTACTGTAACTTTAAACATAAATTGCTATCCCAAGAGAAATATATGAGGAAAATGTGAGAAGTATGGAGACTGGAAATTTAGGATTTCCGGGTTTAGAAGTGAAATGTTGATAGCTCCTAACTTGTAGCTCCTGACATCCCTGAAAACAACCTTATCTAAATGAGTGATGGAGAAGTGAGCGTGTCAGCTGCTCAGCTAAGAGGACGCTCATAGACTACTTAAAGGCCAGGGATAAACCTGATACTCTCTTCTATTCCCCTTATATTACTTCACCCAGTTTTGTGTTTGTAGGAGTGTAATAAACACTTGCTGATAAATCAGTTGAATTCACAGAAGCAGTAAATAAAACTATTGGGAAGATGAGCATGGGAATGTCCGCCTCAGGCTCTTCGTTCAGCTTCTTATAGGATTCAAGGATATCAGAGCAGTTTACATCTGTGGTTACTCCTGCAAATGGCTTTCCTGAAACATTAAAAAAACTTCAAGCTCCTGAGACTTCATGCTGAACACAGATTTTCTTTTTTTAGTGAATAAAGATAAGGCAGAATGACTCTTTTACAAAGTTCTTAAAGGCAAGATACACCTTGTAGATGCCAATTGTTGACACAGAAAAACATTTAGTGTATATATTGATTTATATTAAAAAAGTCATCACAACCAGATTGTTTGTAGAAAGTATGTTCAAAAAATGAACCTTCAGATTTTAATTGACAGACATATTATCTTCAATTTTTGTAGGCCTGAAGTTGAGAAAATTTTAAAATTGAACAGCCATTCTGCAGCCCGTGCCAATCATTATTTATGAGTGATTTCAATTGCTGGATTAAAGAAATGTGATACAGAGCTGCAAAAATGTATCATTAAAACACTGAATTTTAAAGAAGGCTGCAAAACCCCAGGGTGGTACAAGTAGCAACCCAATGTGCTGTGAAAATACATTAACTTTGGAGGGATCAGCTCCACCAGCACCATTTGACCCTGAAAGAAGGAAAAAAAGCAGGAAAACAAACAAAACCCAGCAGAGTTACAGAATGTTTCATCTTGGAGCCTCACAACAAAAAATGACTAGCTCAATAGTGTTAGGCACTGAAAAGTAGCAAAGACCTCCAAAGTTAGAGCAATTGACTATCCATAGCCATTATCCCTAAAATAAAGGGCATGAGAAGGAAAGCAAAAAGTGATCACGCACCCACAGTACTTATTTTGTCATCCTACATGGGAATTTTTTTTGTTTCATAGAGGAAATATTAATATTATTTGGAATGTGAAAAAAATTTTTCAGAAGCATTTTCCTGTTAGTTTAAGAGGTATTTGCTCTAATTTGATTCCTTTTTTTAAAATTTTCAATTATAAATTTTTTTCTTGTGCGTGTCTGTCTCTTATTTTTATAGTTAAAAGGCCCATGTTTTTCTACTACTAGGAATTGAAGTGGAAGACACACCTGCAATTTGTGTACACTTTTGCAAATATTTCCATCCCAGAAAATGGATTTTAAAAAGCAAATATTCTTCTTGTTTTATTTTGACACAATGAAGATTAAGGTAGCCAGGGAAGAGCTCAATCCAGAACCTACCAAGGCACGGAGCTTTATTCCCGCAACAAACACTTTCTTCTCAATTTGTACACCATCCTGATGCTAGCTAAGGTATTGCCATTTTTCTCTAACTGGCCTATCAAGCTTTTCTTGGAGTCAACATTGGTAGCATACTAATCTAAGTGTAGGATGGTTGCCTTAGTGTATTTATGCTGCTGTAACAAAATACCTATTACTGGATAATTTAAAAAGAAAAGAAATTTATGTCTCACAGTTCTGGAGCCTGAAAATTCCAAGATCAAAGCGCTGGCATGGGTGTCTGGGGCGGACTGCTCTCTGCTTCCTTCCAAGAGAGAAGCTGAGAGCAGTCCTCACACTTTGTTGCAGTGTCCTCACATGGTGGAGGTCAGAAGGACGAAAGAATACTCCCTTCAACCTTAAGACCTTTTATATGGGTGTTAATCTTATTCATGAGGTTAGAGACCTTATGAATTAATCACCTCCCAAAGGCCACACCTCTTAACACTGTTGCATTGGGGATTAAATTTCAATATGAATTGTGAAGGGGACAACGTTATTCAAACCACAGCAGTGCCCATCTATACCAATGGTGATGCCTCAATAATGGTCTAGCTCCAAAATGGAAACTGCCTCAAGTATTTAAAACAGGGATTTTTTGCAAGGATTAGGTTATACACATATCGAGGAGCTGATATCTGAAAAACCTTAAGATTCTCCAGAGATTTACATCTGAGTTCATGATGTTTAGCAAGCCACTATTACCCTTAGGCTAAAAATAAGTAGTGTTACTGGAGCCTTGGGGACAGCTGGAACAGGCACATAGTGGGCTGGTGTGATAGGAGCTGGAACCACATAGAAGATGCAGCCTTGGCCAGAGAAACCTCCTGAGGTTGAAAGCATGAGAGGAATAATCTGCATTTTGCCTTCTTCCCTTCAATTTCCCACCAGTGTCTACCATTGCTAAATCCCAGACAGACACCAACAAACTGACACTGGAGTTGGGAAAGTTAAGCCACCAGGAATCTGGTGCCATGTAGTGAATAGCAGAGGAAGAAGGGAAAGATAGGAGAACAGCCAAGGAGACTTGGAATTTCCATTGGGGATTACTTTTTCCTATGATCTATTTGGTTCTTGTAGATCTATAGCACCTGGTCCTCTTTCCGGACGAGTACTCTCCTTCTTGCCTAATACCAACCCTCACTTTTAACCCCCATTGCTGTATAAACAAACTGGTTAGAAAATGTGTTACAAAATTTATGAGCCCATATGAAGCATAGTGATTTATCGATGAAGATTTAGAATGATAGATATAAAAGAGGTACTCACATATTTATTATCAAATCAGTGCCTGTAAATATTCTTGTTAGTGTCTAGTATCATCTCTTCTGCTTCAGGTCCAGAAATTATCTCTTTATGTTCCTTTATTTTCAAATGCATCATGCCTGGCAAATTTTGTATCTCCCATTGCAAAAAAAAAAAAAAAAAAAAAGGCAGTGACTCTGCTATTATTCATTTTTCCATGGCATTTCTTAACTTGTCTGTGTTAAAACAATATAGAACTTCTTGCCTCTATACTTCCCTATTACCATTTACATAATGCTAGGGTTTCATCATTACTCATTATGTTGGATCATCCATTGTGCTGCCCATGAATGTTGACTTCCAATGACTCTCTCAAAGATTGTTACTGTGCCTTGTTGATGGTGACCACAAATCAAGTCTTACCCAGAGTACAAAGGAAAATGTGAACAATAATTCATTTTTTGGTCATGTTAAATTGACCATTCAGAATTATTTTATAGCATTAGCATAAAGTACCACATCTTCCAAAAATGTCTTCTCTAATACTCTTTTGGTCATATCTACTACATTCCTAGATTGTAATCTTTTTTTTTAATATTATCTTGACTGTACCCATGTCTTTCACACCCACCATTAGAAGGGAGGAAAAGCAAGAATGTCTGTTCCTTGTCCGACAAGGTGTAAGCCCAACCTAAAAGAGGTGGGATGTCACCATATTGATTAGAAGGGCTGGTTAGTATTGAGAAGCAACTATCTCAAATGCTTTCAAAGGATATTGTCATGGCCATTTATATTAGTTTTGTGGGGCTGCCCTACCAAGGTATCACATAGTGGATGGCTTCAACAAGTATTGTCTCACAGTTCTGAAGGCTAGGATTTTTTCCTTCTGAGGACTGTGAGCCTGTCTTATAGCTCCTGGTGGTTTGCTGGCAATCTTCTGTGTTCTTTGGTTCGTGGCAACATAATTTCAATATTCACATGGCATTCTTTCTGTGTTTTTGTCTGTGTGTCCAAATTTACCCTTTTTATAAGGAAACAGTCTTGTTGGAATAGTGCCCACCCTAAAACTTCATTCTAACTTGATTTTCTGCAAATCCCTTATTTCCAAATAAGGTAACAATCACAAGTACTGATGGTTAAGACTTGAACATCCTTTGAGGGGATAGAATTCAACCCATAACATTATCCTTAGAAGACTGCCTGGTGTATCTGGTATGGGACTTGCAGAAGAGGTAAGGTAAGTGCCCTTGGTATGAATGATAGGTGACACATATAAAGATGCCTACAACCACTCCCACTGCCCTTGGGTGTCGTATAAAGGAGATAGCAACATGGTTGGAATTGGATGGGGGAGAGCCACACAAGCCCACATATGAGGCTTAAGCCCCAGGATTGGCAATGGGCTGTGGGAGAACAGGATTTCTGAACTAATCTTATGTCTGACGTGAGTGGGAGTTACCACAAATCATAGCATTAGCAATAATCTGGAAGCCTAACAGTTCGTGATTCTTTGAGAGAGTACTATTTCTTCCGTTTCTTTGGTGGTATGAAAGTACCTTTCAATTTTTAATTTTCTATTTTTATGTCTTATCGCTTATTTCCATGGAAATACCTATGGTGATAGACACCAGCTTATCTAAAAGGAAAAAGCAATGCACCAATGTCTTTTCATTAGGAAATTAAAAATGCTCCCATAAACATATCATTGATGATACGATGTATAGTCCACTGAACATAAGTACAAAATTATTTTCTCTGTTTTATGGTGTATTGAAATCTGTGATATTAAACAGAAATTTCTTTTAGAGGTTGAATGAAGTAATCAAAATATCTCAAAAGAAAAATGATTCCATTTATATCAAAGTTAGTAAATAAAGTGGTCATTTTCCTTTTTTTCTTTTTTCAATGTTTATGATAGCTTTTGCAAAAATGGTCTTTAGGAGTACACAACTTGACAGTTTTGTCTCTAATTTAATCAAAGGATGCATATAAAAAAGAAAAGCAACTGTGTAGAATTCCTAATGCCAATGATGTTAAAAATCCCTCATTGAAGAAAACTCAAATGGAGAAGCACTTTAAAACTATAACCTCTGATTTGAAGTACAAATTAAAAATATATTTAAAAAACTTATTCTCAGAAGATAAGTTTTTCATTAGGAAGAAGACTGCTGAAACAATGTTCCAATCTCAAAGTGTGTGAAATATCAAATTCTAAGGAGAATACCTGTACAATAAAGTAATTATCTACTCTTAGTAGCTTTCAGGGGAAAAAGGATATTTTTTTCTTTTAATGAAGAATTATTATTTTACTAAATTCATCATAGTTTGGTTAACTTCAGCTTTTAATTCAGTGATAATTTAGCTTTAAAAAATGTGGGCCTTATCATAGTCTAGAGAAAAAAAAAGAGGACAGGAAAACATCAGCCAGTGACTTTTTGCTATCTTATAACTACATGATACGTTTATGTCATGGGACCAGAGTCTGGTTCTCAGTATTTTAAAATCTGGATATTTATTTTATCAGTCTATCTAGGGATATTCATGTGCTAGTATAGTCACTCAAATAACAATAGATTAATTTAAAAGTCAGAAAGCAATTTTATAATTGTGCATAGAAACATTCAAATGTTTAACTATGATCTCCATTTGTAATGTAACTCAACATTTCAGAGGTTTTCTACATTCTATAGAATTAAGTCTAATATATTTATCAGGGCATGTAATCCATGATGACCTTATTCCAAATATTTTTCTACTCATATCTGCTATTACTCCCTTCCATTCCTGCTATATTCCAGAAATATTTCTGGCTTTACCTTTTTCTACTTTTATGTATTAGCTATATTATACCCATCAAATTAGCAAGCTAGTCCTCCTTTCTTGAGCTGTTCAAATCTTCTCAGGTTCGACTCATGTTATATCCTTTGGGAAAGCTTTTTCTATTCATCCTTTGGCTTCTAAATGCCAAATGAAGAATTATTATGTCCATTTAATATCCTTTTACTTAATACTGTAGCTATGTTGGCTTAGATTTCATTTCCCCTATGATTAACAATTTGGAGGGAGCAAACAATACTTCACTACATACTTATTGTTTTCTCCACAGCTTTATGTAAAATGGCTTCCAATTAGTATTTTCTCCTTAAAATAATAATTTATTAAGACATTCTATAATAAAGACATCTGCACTCCAAAGTTTATAGCAGCACAATTCACAATTGCAAAGATGTGGAAACAACCCTAGTGCCCATCAATAAATGAGTGGATTAATAAAATGTGGTGTATGTATACCATGGAGTATTACTCAACAGTAAAAAACACTGGTGAATTAACACATCTGGTGTTATCCTGGATGGAGCTAGAGCCCATTCTTTGAAGCAAAGTATCACAAAAATGGACAAACAAGCACCGCTGGTACTCACCATCAAATGGGCGCTAACTGATCAATACTTATGTGCATACATGGAAATAATATTCATCAGGGGTCAGGCAGGAGGGAGGGGGTGGGGGGATGGGAAAACTCACACCTAATGGGTAGGGGGAACAATGTTTGGGGTATGTTCACAATTGTAGCTCTGACTTGGGCAGTGCATAGGCAATATATGTAACCAAATTGTTTGTACCCCCATAATATTCTGAAATAAAAACAAATATTTTTAAATGTAAAGAATTCTTCATATTCTGGGTGCATGATGGGAAAAACCTCCTAGCCTCCTCTCATTGCACAGTGCCATATGACTAATTCTGGCCTATGACTAGTGAGCAGAAAAATGTGCGTCACTTCTTGGCTAGAGCATTTACTTACCCATTCAAGACTCTCCGGAGCTCTCTTTCCCTCTGGCATAGAGGCTAGTAATGTCCAAAAGCTGCTGCTTCTTCAGCCTGAGTCCCCAAGGATGTACAGTTAGCAGAGGTTCCTGCTGATCTCTAATGGATATTTAGTGTGAGAAATAAATCATGATGTTTTAAGCCACAGAAATTTGGGGTGCTACTTGTTACCGTGGCATATATAACTTAACCTGTACTGACTGATACAGTATCCTTTCAGGCTAAGTGGGTTTACTTCTTAGGAAAATATTGCCCTCTTGAGAGTTGATATTGCTATTCATAAATAGAGGTTGATTTGTATTGAATAATTTTTTTTGCATCTATTGAGATTTACTTTTCTCTTTACAGGTCAACATAGTAAAATATCTTAATAGATTTTATAATGTTGAATTCAATTTTGTCATACTGTCAAATAATTAAGGCACTTTAGATTTCTGCAGGTATAAACAGATGAACTAATGGAATCAAATAGAAAGCTAAGCAATGAAATTAGAATTTACATAAACAGTATAGTGATAATGCTGGGTTTAGGTTATGAATGCTTTGAGATTTTTAAGATTTTCATATCTGTGCATGGGTATGATTATTTTGTAAATGCCCTGTCTACTTTTTATATCAAGGTTACATTATTCCTGAAGTACAAATGGGAAAGTTCTCTCTTTTTGTCTAGTCTTTGAGAGAGTATATAAAATCAGAACTATCTGTTACATGATTATTAATAATCTTGCCTATTTAATTGTTCTTATCTTAGAAATGATAAATGTTTGAGGTAATGGATATGTTAATTACCCTGATTTGATCATTACACATTGTATACATCTATTGAAATACCACACTGTACTTACTCCATAAATATGTATAATTATTATATGTCAGTTAAAAATAATAATAAAAGAAAAAAAACCAAAAAAATGCCAAAGTTAAAAAAAAAC
Organism: Daubentonia madagascariensis; assembly: GCA_023783475.1. Taxonomy (NCBI): domain Eukaryota; kingdom Metazoa; phylum Chordata; class Mammalia; order Primates; family Daubentoniidae; genus Daubentonia; species Daubentonia madagascariensis. The sequence continues at coordinate 10,827,664 of JAKFHU010001684.1, read as the reverse complement.
AAAGGCAAGTTAAATATTTGTACAGGTTAATCAGTTTTCAAATTTGTGAAAATATCTGACTGTAGGAATTTGGAGGATTAATAGAATCTGGTAGGTTGATCCAACCCTTTTCACGAGAAAGAAATATTTGCTAAGCAAATACAAACATTTGCCTTTCTTATTCTCAAAGCGTCAGGCAATGTATTGCATAATGCTTGGCCCATAAGTAGGTGCTCAATAAATGTTGCATGAATGAATGCCAGTGTCAAATTTTGGCCCTTTTGCTCTCCTTTTGTTCCCCCACCAGACTTCAGGCAAGCTTAAGCCTTCTGCTGACATTACATGGAGGAAGTAACAATTAATTAGGTCACAGTTTATCTTATATTGGCTTTATTTTAGTCTCTTTAATGAGATTTGAGAAGCACCCTTGTGTAATCATTTTCACATTTAGAAACCATCTGTTAGAATGGGTCACTTCTGCAGATGGCTAATCTCATTAATTTATGTTGAGTCTTTCCAGCTTCAATATCAGAGTGAAATTTTCCTACTACTTTCTAATCTTTGGAGGAACACCTCATTTGGAGTCTTCAGCCATCTATGATCTGGAGAAAGAACTAAATGTACCCTGATTTATATGCAAATTCCTTTTACAATGGGAATGATTCACATGATAAAAAGAACAAGTTAAACTTACTCTATGTTTATAGAGCCTATTGTTACTCCCCAAGGAGAGCCAGCATGCTATTTAGAAAGGTGGTAATTTGAACCTTAATTAGTATTGACTCAAATGGAGACTCATGACAACTCTGTTCTTTCAGACATGATATAGGACGAATCTTGCTGAATTCTTACCTATCTTCATTCAATCCTAAACATTAGCAATAATAGAGTTTGAATCATGCATAGAAGCATGTCCACAACTATCTGTAAAGAATAATATTTGGCATGTACCTTTTCAGCTATTTTGTCTTTCTATACTGTTTCAACTATAAATATTATTGAAAAGAGCCCTAAATTATATCTTTTGCATAAAGGGCAAGGAACACTTGCACATATGGATTATGTAAACCAGAACATTTAAGGGTTTTAGAGAAAGAAGGAATAACCCCAGTTTATCAGAACGTGATATTATAAAAAAATTTCCTTCATAAAAATGGAAAATTACTGTCATAAAAGTCAATAACACTCTGGGGAAAGATCACTAAATGTTAGAATCGAAGGAACCTTAGAAACTTAAATCACTTCACATTTCAATGAGGAAATAAATACAGAAAAGTATTGTGACTTATACATGATCAAACAGCTAATTAGTTAGAGAAATCAGTTCTGGTAAGATTTTTTTAAAAGTGTTTGTGTTTAAAATTTTACCATTTAATATTAACTGTTTCTGGTTTTCTGAATTTTTGGATGACTGAGAGTCTAGGCTTCCTCAAATACATGAAGTTGTCATGGAAAAGAATATGGCTCACAATCTAGGAATTAATTTTTTATCATGTTCAGAGTGTTTCCTCCCCTTGATGTCACTGACCTACAGTTACTAACTTATCAGCAATACTAACTGTTCTGTGTGCTTAATGATGTTCCCCTCCCAAACTATAATGGATAGGGAATGAGAAAGATATTAGCAAAAAGAGGTTTCTTTAGTTTCTTGTGATTGCATCAATGTACAGAAAAGACAGATAATCTCATTCAGATTTTAGACTTGCCATGTGGGACATTGCCAATCTGACAGCAAATGGCAAAGGGCAATGTTGGAACAACATACTGGTACTAAAAGCTATGTGTTATTCCACTCACATTTCCTTGGCTAAATGAACCACAGAGGCAACCCTGATTTCAATGAGGTGGGCAGGTAAAATCTCCCCACAGAAAGGGGCACTGCAGGTCACATGACCAGTACTGATGAATGGGGTGAGAGACCAAACCCTACCACAGGGAAGAGCGGAAAATATTTGAGAACAATTATGGGATCAGTTTCAGAACCTAAAATTACTGTTAATATATATGAAAAAAGTCATCTACAAATAGTAGGTAATAAGGGATAAAACTATTCAAACACTAATAATGGATTTCTGTCAGATTTCTAATTACACAAACAATAGTTAATGTTCTAAATCTTGTTGATGCCTGACACTAGAAGCTAATTCTTTGATACTTCTTATTAAAATCCTAATTGAATCATGGTAAGAAGGAAGGAAGAAGAGAAGGAAGGAAGGAAAGAAAGAGAGAGAGAGAGACAGAGTGTGTGCAGATAAACAAAGAAGAGAAAGAAAATGTTCATATGTGTTTTAGGGTAACCAACTGTTCTCCATTTGAGGACTTGCCTTAGATGTGGAATTTTCTGTGCTAAAACAAGTAAAGTCTAGATACACTGGGGTGGATGGTCACTATATTTGTACACAGCCTTCAGGAAGAAAGAACGTGCACAGAGAAGCAACAAAAAGAAACAGAAGACACAAGTTTGCCTGCCACAGTTGCATGTATGCTGAAAGAAGACATGATATTCTTGGGTGAGAGACAAAGGACTCTGTTACTCAGAGCAATGGCAGTCATCAGAGTAGTTACATTTTCTTGTGCTCATTCCCCAAGTCCCAATCCCCTTAGGATAAAGTAAAAATAATGTAAAGGTGCACCTGCACACACAATGAGTTGAGTTCCTTGACTCAGAGTTAAGGAACTCTGAGCTTAGGGAACCCAAATCTTTTAAATAGGCAATAAGCTGCCTGATTTTTTTCTCCAGAGGGAAACATGATCTTTACTATACCGGACAGTAAACATGCCTGTCCTTGTCTCTGGTTGGAAACATTGTTACTATCTTTCCAGGCTTTTAACTACAGAAACATTTGTGAAAAGATAGTCCAGAATAAAAATAGTCAGTGTCTCTGATGGCAAGATATGCAGAATTGGGACAGACCCATGGAGAATTGTCTCCCAACAATTTTTGATTCCTAAAACTATTACGGGATGCATTTTAGCATTTTAATGGGATGTCAGGAAAGACAAACCAATATTCTGTCTTCTATAATCTAATTATTTAATGTATAGGCATTATAAAACTTAAGTGTAAAGAATAGCTATATCAGGAGTTAGGAAAGGGGCTTGGGAAATAAAATTGACTTTAGTCATATATAAATGACTAATATAAATATGCTCGAATAGCTTATTTGATTGAGGAGAGAAAGGGATCTTAAAAGGGCAGCAGTGGAGCAAGCACAGCCATGTGCTCACAGACCATTGTCCGTATGGTCAGGAGTAGTGAGAGAAGAGTGATGCTATATTTTTATGCATATAAAAATAATGACAGCTTACAGCATTGTGTGCATATTGCTTGTAACGTGATAGCAAATCCTATGAATGTAGGTGGGTTTCCTATTTTCTTTGTTTCAGAGGCACTTCTGGAGCATTGGATCATACATGCTTTTGCCCATGAGAGTGTGGACTTGGCATCCATGTTTTATTTGTCATGTGCCTTCTCCACCACCCAGCCTTATTTAGCTATTCAATTTGCCTGAGACTGTACCTTCAGCTACCCAAAGAATCTCCTTGTAATAAATAGCAATATTGCTGAGTACTGATGGGTCACCATTTTGTCTCTTTTGTGTTCTCAATTGTTAACATGACTTTATATCTACCATGAGTGATAACATACAATAAAGCAGTGGTTCTCAATTAGGGAGATTTTGCATCCCTCACTGGACATTTCTTAATACCTGGGTATATTTTTGGTTATTATAATTTAGTGGATAGAGGTCAGAGATATTGAAAAACACCCTGCAATGCGTAGTACAACTTCTCACAAAAAAGAATTATCTAGCCAAAATGTCAACAATACCAAGGTTGAGAAACTCTGCTATACAGTTCTGTATATAGTTAGCCACTTTTAATTCTGTAGTTAGCAAGTATTTATTATAATTCTATCTAGTGTATGTATATAATTATTCTTAGGCATTTTCTTTTGTCACCTCCTCCGCCATTGGTTGTGTGTGCACTTTGAAAGTAGGGGATTGTATATTTCTTTAAAGTAAATTCCTGATCAGTAAATTAGATAAAAAATTACCTTCTATGTGGAATTGATTTAAAAAATATAAGAATACAAATTATTATATGTTTAGCCATTAAAACTCTTTTCTCTACATCCATTTCTGTAAGACTGAAGAGTGAAGATTGAGTCAGGAAGAGGCTCATAAGGTGTTAAATCTTAGTGGATTTTTAATTATTTTAAATGTACTTTTAAAAAAACAGTCCTGAATTCTGAATAACCCAGGACTATTCCTAGTATTTATTTGGCACATCAGGTATTTTATGATCTATTTTGTATATGTTGACACTTTAATCACTAAATTGTTCTCTGTTTATCATATTTTAACATGGGACATCAAAATCTTTAAAATATATTCTACTTAGCATATATTTGGGTAATAAATAATGGAAGACCTATCATTATTGGCATATGGGTTAAACAGAAAGTATAATTCAAGAATAAAAAGTTGTATCAATGGTCTGGGATATTTTGACTATTATTTCATCTGTCTAATATCAATAGTTACTAGTTGTAAGTATTTTGGAGAAGATAGGAGTTCAGAGTATTAATCTACTTACACAATAATCTAATTACTACTTCTTCGCTTGAAGCAATAACGTTTCACTGGAATCTGACATTCTCTCTGTTAATCGTGAAATTTCAGGTAAACAAACTGAACTAAATCAATCACCTTTCCACAGCATGCCCTGTGAGTTTCAGGGATTCCTGGGAGGCTATGAAATTGAGTGTGACCGCCAATCTAAAATTGGAGTTCAGTTACAATTAGGAAGAGAATAGAAAGGAATGAGTTACCATTATTTTAATAGATATGGAACCATTCATGAATGAACTCAAAACTCTGCAATCAGTATCTTTAATTTCTGAAATTATGATGAAATTTTGGAAGTTGTAGTCAATGCTATTAGTGCCCTGCCCAGATCCCTTTTTCAGGGTACATCCATCCTTTAGCAGTTGCGAATATTGGCTGCTAAGAGCTCGCAGCTGCCCTATTCTCAGGAGAATCACCTTCAGGCAAATGGGAGCCACTTTGTCGGGCAGCTTCCCCTGTGAGCACCCCATGTTCCCCGTGGCCATGACTGGTGATCACAGTGGTATGAAAATTTGCCCCCCCCCCCCCCCCCCCCCCCGTATCTAGGGGCACTTTAGGATGGAATTGGTGAATCGGAGTTTCCTGTGAGGTCAGGCTTAAACTATTCTTTAGCAGGCACCACATTCTTGATGAGTTTTTTCCCCCTGCTTTATCCTACTTTCCTCCAATAAGTGTCTTTAACATGAATCCCCATCTCTGGCTCTATTTCTTGAGAACCAGACCTAAGACCTAAAAGTATCTACTAATACAAACAAGGATATTGCTATTTATTTATTTTCTTATGAATATTAACACCCTATCCTCAAAAAATTACAGTATCAATAGTCACTATTCATTGTCAATTTTCTCTATGCTAGGCACTAAGCTACTTATTTAAATATAGAATCTGAATTTATATCTTCTAAAACACTAAAAGTGGTAGTTGCTGAACCTTTTTTTTTCTATTTTAAAGATGAATAAACTGAGGCAAACAGAAACTACATAACTTTCAGAATAAGTGAATAAATAAATGAAACACATGTGATGTGGTATACGTCACAAGCATATGTTTTATATTTATATGAAAAAGAAATAAATCTGATGATTAAGTTAGTACTTAACTGGCCTTTCTTAGACACCAGTTATGAAGAGAGGATAGGTGATGAATGTTATGGAGAAAAATAAAATGGATTAAGGGAGATCCGGATGCCTCTGTGTGTGTGTGTGTGTGTGTGTATGTCTGTCTGTCTGTCTTTACTGGTGAAAAGTGGTAGAGATTGTTTGCTATTTTTTTGAATTTTCACTGCTAAGGTGACACAAGAACTGAGGCATGAAAGAAGTGAGAGAAATCACTTATGCAGATACCTTGAGGCAAAGTATTCTGGGCAATGGAAAAGCAAGTTCAGAGGCCCTGAGTGGGAAGCAGGCTGGGTGTGTTAGTAGAAGTATGAGGAGGCTGCAGAGGCTTGAGCAAGGGTGAAGTAGAAGAGGATGAGGACAGAAAAGACATCGGTGAGATGGGACACCAGTAACATCTTGAACATAAACCGTCTTCCATCTCATAAGATTCCCTTAGGTTTCTGTGTGTGGTTCTGAGGCAAGAGGAGAAGCAAATAAAGCAGTGAGGAGATGTTTATAATTATTCAGGACAGGTAGAAGAAGGTAGGTTGGATCAATGTAGTGTTACAGAAATTGTGAGAAGAGATCAGATTTGAAATATACTTTGAGTCAAATATTTAAGTGTACAAAGAATTAAGCAAAATCATTTTTCCTAGTCAGCTGCCATGAAAATTTCTCTTAGGGAGGCACCTGCCTCTGTTGGGACTCAGTGGTAATAACCATTGTTGGCCTGTAGGTTGAAATATAGAGCTTAAGTGACGGCTGACTGCCAAGATTCCATGCAAGAGGGAAAGGACTCTGTGTAATAAAATGAGAAGAATTCGGACCTGGAGTATAAAGAGGTAGAGGTTAAGAAAGAGACAGGGTTTTGGAAGGGAGAGCCAGACGACAGAATGCAGATTGCTACACCAGGGATTCCTCCCCACTGTTTCCCAAATATTCAATGTCCCTACATTCTTGAGGTGATTGAATTTCTTGTGGAGAGGCAGCTGTTTCAAAACTAGGCTGACACGGGGGGATGAAGCCGAAGCAGCATCAGGGACAACTCAGTGGGATGGCCTCCAGCAGATCTGGGGTTATTCGAAATTTAAGGAACACTCAGTGAACTGAGCCCATTAGTCACTTTGTCAGACTGCTAGTCATCACATCCCATACAATTGCCATGCAGGAATATGGCCTAGTGGTTCTAGTGTTAACATCATTGAACATATACTTGTTTATCTAGTAGGCATTTATAATTGGATGTTATCAGTTTCTAACCTTTCTGATTCAGTTTCCTACAGTGCTCACCACTGCATCACTGTCTCTTCTCCTTCCCCATCTCTCAGACAGAGAAGGAATTCTGCAAACCAGTGGGAGAAAAGTTCCCTATTGCCTTTTTTCTAAAATTGGACTATATACTTGTAGGAAAAACCTGTGGCATGGAACTAAACCTAGACTACCACCTGAAGCATGTTCTACCAAATTTTATATTAAAAATTCTAGGGAATAATTGTAGATATCTAGACAACACATTTGCAAAAATAATAATACGTTGGATTGTTTGTGTGAAACCTCTCATTAAGACAGAAGGAAATTCACATAGGCAAACATGTTAAATTTAATGGTCAGACACAAAAGTTCTTTATAACCTGTACATCTTTGTACTGTTCTATAGGGAATAGGTGATATGAGGGAAACAAAAGTTTTTTGCATACCTAAATGTATAAACTTTTAGTTTGACACTTAGTGAGAAAGTAAAATGAAAAATCTAGTTAATTTTTAACTCTGATTTGCTGTTATGACATATGCATGGATTTAATCAACTGTAATATAAAGCATAGTATATCTCATATAATCTTATAAAACTAATGAGCTTTCAGTAGATCCTGATTGTGAGAGAAAAAAACTTTTTAAATTTTTTAATAAAAGTTTCAAAAGTACATGATATTGTTTTGCTTTTAAATGAAACATCATACTGTAAGGAAACTTTTTATTTTTATGACATCTTAAAAACAGCAGATGTATGGAATATGCATAAATTCCAGTCATTTTTATGTTGATTATTTTAGTGAAATCTGGTATTATAATCATATCATCAAATAATGAGACTCAAAAAGGCATTATTTTTCAAACAGGTAGCTCAGTGGGATCAAAATAAATATAAAAGATTGTCTGTTTACTCTAACGATAGTTTCCTTGGCTGTGCAGAAGCTTTTTAATTTGATCAGGTCCCATTCATTTATTTTTGTTGCTGGTGTGATTGGTTTGCAGGTCTACTTCATAAACTCTTTGTGTAGGCCAATGTCTATAAGAGTTTTTCCAACATTTTCTTCAAGAATTCTTGTGGTTTCATGTCTTAGGTTTAAGTCTCTTATCCATCATAAGTTGATTTTTGGGAGAGGTGAGAGGTGTGGATCTAGTTTCAGTCTTCTACATGTGGCTATCCAATTTTCCCAGCACCATTTATTGAATAGGGATTCTTTTCCCTAATGTATATTTTTGTGTACTTTGTCAAAGATCGGATGACAGTATGGGGATGGTTTTATACCTGGGTTCCCAGGCCTGTTCCATTGGTCTATGTCTCTGTTCTTGTGCCAGTATCATGCTGTTTTGGTTACTATAGTCTTGTAGTATAGTTTGAAGTCTGGTAGATAGATGCCTCCCAATTTGTTCTTTTTGCTTAAGATTGCTTTGGTTCTCTGGTTCCACACAAAAGTGAACAGACAACCTACAGAATGGGAGAAAATATTTGCATGCTACACATCTGATAAAGGGCTGATAACCAGAATCTATACAGAACTTAGGAAAATGAACAAGAAAAAATCAAACAACCCCATTAAAAATTGGGCAAAGCACATGAAGAGAAACTTTTCAAAGGAAGACAGAATAATGGCCAACAAACACATAAAAAATCGCTCAACTTCTCTAATCACCAGGGAAATGCAAACCAAAACCACAGTGAGATATCACTTAACTCCAGTGAGATTGGCTTATATCAAAAAGTCCCAAAACAACAAATGTTGGTGTGGATGTGGAGAGATAGGCACACTCATACACTGCTGGTGGGACTGCAAATTAGTACAACCTCTATGGAAAGTAATATGGAGATACCTTAAAGAACTAAAAGTAGAACTACCATTTGATCCAGCAATCCCACTACTAGGTATTTACCCAAAGGAAAAAAAGACATTTTATAATAAAGACATCTGTACTCGAATGTTTATAGCAGCACAATTCACAACTGCAAAGATGTGGAAACAACATAAGTGCCCATGAATACATGAGTGGATTAATAAAATGTGGTGTATGCATACCATGGAGTATTACTCAGCCATAAAAACAATGGTATATTAATTCCTCTGGTATTATCATGGATGGAGCTAGAGCCCATTCTTCAAAGCAAAGTATCACAAGAATGGAAAAACAAACACCACTGGTACTCACCATGAAATTGGTACTAACTGATCAATACTATGTTCACACATGAAAATAATATTCATCAGGGGTCAGGCAGGTGGGAGCGGGGTGGAAGGGATGGGTAAACTCACACCAAATGGGTACGGGATAAACTGTCTGGGGGATGGAATGATTGTAGCTCTGACTTGGGCAGTGCATAGGCAATATATGTAACCAAAGTGTTTGCACCCCCATAATACTGTGAAATTTAAAAATAAATAAATAAATAAATAAATAAATAAATAAGTGTATGACTATTGTTTTCCAATAGTAGAAATGATGTAAGAACCTTGGCAGAGGGACAGAATGATATTCTGTATAAATGCTTTTAATTTAAACTAATAAAAAAGTCTTCCCCATTACCTTTAAAATGACATAACACATTTTGAAAGTCACAGCAGTAGCTTGAACCAACTTAAAAAAGAGTAGTATCGTTTATGAACTTACACATAGGAAGAGCTTGGTGGGCAGTCTGAGATGATTTCAGCAGTTCTAAGCACTGTAACTTCTTTTTATAAGAAAATCCCAATTTAATGCTTTACCACTTACAAAAATCATTTAAGTGGGTGGTCTATTTATATGCACAGATACAGCTTCTGTCAGTGGGATGAACAAAATCTAGTTTTATTACAGTGCTGTTAGAGGAAAAAGGCAAAATAAAATTGCATAGTAAAATTGTATCTCCTATAAATGACATTTTTTTTCCACATGTGTAGTACATGATAGGATTCTGGCTATAATGCTTGAACTTACCAATTTTTATACTCAATTTGTCCATTCACTTTTTTTTTTACAATAACCAAAATGCAGAATTTTAAGAGGTAATCATAGATTCACTTTTTTAACAAGTATGGGGTTATTATCAATGTGTTGTATAGTAGACCAATTAGCTTTCTCTTCTTTTCTTTCATAGCAATTACAGTATTGCACTGTTACTGATTTCTTCATATGCTCAGTGGCCTTAAACATGTCATTTTATTTTATGAAATGTGTAAAGCATAATTAACAGGGTATCATAAAAGATTTTGTAAGTCAATTGAACAAAGCAATGGAAAATGAATAATGTAGATAATTTTTCATTGTTGGGTTCATTTCCTCAACAATTTCATTTTTATATACATGTACAAATGTATATACACTATATATACATTCATATTAAATATATTAAAAACTCATAACTGACAACCCATAAGAATTGAAAAATATACTGATGTTCTATAAAGGTTTTTTTTATATATATAGATATACTTAATATATAGTAAGTATAAATTTTATATATTGCATAATATACATTTCTTGTTTAATGTTTGAGTACAAAATCATACTCACTTACAAAACCATTTCTGATTCATTCCAGAAATATGATTTTTGCATGTATTAACATACAGTCATTGTTGCTCTGTATCTGTGGGTGATTGGTTCCAGAACCACCCTGCCACCCCACAATCCCCAAATCCTGGGATATTCAAGTTTCTTATATAAAATGGTGTTGTGGTTGCATATAACCTACACACATCCTTCTGTATACTTTAAATGATCCCTAGATTATTTATAATACCTAATACAATGCAAGTGCTATGTAAATTGTTGTTATATTGCATTGTTTAGTAAATATTGACAAAGAAAAGAAGTCTATGTATATTTAGTACAGACACAATCATTGGAAACCTAACTACATTTTTGATCTGTGGTTGGTAGAATCCCAGATAGAGAGGGCCAACCCTATGGGTAAAGTTTTTCCAGTAACTAAATTCTTTGAAAAATAATTGAATACAGAATTGTATTATCGTGAACTATAGGATATGATGATTCATTTCACTGCAATCCTCATCCTATAAACTTCGTTCTACTGTTCCAGAATGCATGGAGAAGACAGGCAGATGGCAAGAAGAAATTAAAGCTGATAAAAAAAAATGAAAGAAAAAAATTAGTTTGTGATGGAAACCAGAAAATCTCTGACGTATACAGTTTTCTCTATACTTAGATATTGCAGATATAGTATTGCTTATCTTGCTGTTTACCAGTGCAAGAAAACATGTTTCAAAATGTGAAAATCTTTTTTAAAAAAGAAAAGACTTTAATTCAGTACTACTGTATGCATCTAAAACAACAGGGTCTGCTGTATTCAGTGCTCACTGTTCACAACAGTCTCGTCTCACAGCTGGTTCAGTGGTAATGGCCCCCAGACACCTAATCATGGGTTCATAATATGTTCATCTTCCTCTTTTAATATGCAAACCTCTTGAGATACTTCCTGGTGTGACGTAATTTCTTTTCTGGTCCTATACTGCGTCATGCTGCTGGGATAACAGAGAACAAGCAATGTGACCTGAAATTGGCTTTCTGAATTTATGAAAAGAAGAAAGTAATGGTTTATTTGTTCTTTTATAGCAGGTGACATGTTAAAGTTACTAAGGAATGTCAAAAGAAAACAATAATATAACTCTTATTTCCTTGTTTTATCTGCATTGCCAACGCTATTTCTCTCCATGATCATTCTCACCTGTTCTAATGCACTGACTAGTACTTCATTCTGTAACATTGAATGCATTAAAAAAAATCAAAACATTTAAGGAGATCAAAACTCAAGGGAATAAGATATTTATACTAGTTTACAATTATCTGCTATTTACCCAAAGTTAATGTCAGCATTATTCAATAATGAACTGTTGAAGTAGACAGGGACTTGGGGAAACATTTAGTCCAAATAACTCATTTTTAAATGTAACTGTGTTTTAAAACTTAGCGTGAGCACTCATTCTCCTCTATCGCTTTACTCTTTTCTTGTGGGTATGTGTCCACAACGATCTTCTTTATTTGCATTAAAGAGAAAATAAAAATCTCTGAATACCTAGGAATTAGATTTACTGATATCAAATGATTTGAAAGGGATACATATATATGGATTTACGTCACCTGATATTGCTATTGTCCAACTTTTGGAAACATATTTGAAGCATCTTTGTCAGCAAAGACGCTATACTGAGTCATCTTACTCCACTCAAACCCATCTTTTTTTTAAATGTGGTCTATCCATTTATTCTTCACAAGCAAAATACTTATTATCTCACTATTAAAATTATTAACACTTTCTTGAACTTACACGTCTTTTTTACATCTTTGTGTATTCTTTAATTTATCCATCAGTTTGTCCATGCATCTAGCCCACTGACAAACTTTTAATGGTTACCATTGTGTACCAGGCTCTGTGCCTTCCAGTAAATATATTTAATTTTCAGTGACAATATTAAGAAAATGTTTGAGATATTATTTGGGGTTTATTCTCCTCCTCTTAGTATTCTCACAACACTACCTTTACACCAGTGATTTAAGCAGAAACCACAGAATTCTATAAACACCACTTTCAAGAGAAGACTAATATTGTTGAGAACAAAGTATAAAATGTTCCCTTTAAAATCATAGCAGAGTCAATAGTCTTGAAAGCTAAAGTGCTGTGGGTTTTCACATTGTGAAAGAAAAGTCCAAAAACTTTGTATTGATGATGCACAGTCAAAAGCCTGAACAAAATTTTAACCCAGAAATTATAGAGCTGGAAAGAATTAAAAATTGTGTAAGAAGAGTTACCTAACCAGATTAAATGAAGTCCCACAAGGGGAAAACGTCAGAAACCTGGAATGACTGCACATCATAGGCTTCCTTTTCAATAGCAGGACAACATCTCAGTATCCCTTGACTTTGGATTACCATCAAGTAGGAGATTAGGAGAAACTGTAGAAGGAAAATCCTGAACTGAATGAATGGATACTAAACAGGCACGGTAATTAATGCAAGAAGTGATCGAATAGATCATGAATTGTCAAGATTATGATATGTGCCGTCATTAGAGATAGAATTTGTGCACAGTTAATTTATTATAAAGCAATGGATAGATTTAAATATTTTTTCACAGTAGTCAGAATATAAATTTAACAGTTGCTAATCACAAATGGGCATCAATTCTGAAAGAAAATACCTTCTAGGAACTATGAACCAGCAAGTTTGGATTCATAGTTACTTTTTCCAACTCTCCACATAGTCTTGTGATGATAATTCACCCTTTACTCCTACTTAATTCTTAAATCCCTCTCCAGTATGACTGTGTTCCAGATTATTATTTACCTTCTGATTTCTCACTCATAGGACATAACATCAAGTGGAGGGATTCCAGATGCAACTTGGAGAGAGCATCTTATTGATCTCTCTTGATTCTTGTTTCTACCCAATCAATTATGATTGAGTGACTGGGGTAGGGATGGAAAAATATATGTGTGTTGTATGTTATAAACATGGAAACTGGGACAAGTTTATCACATAATGAGAAATTCTTAAAAAACGGGGCAATAGTTGAATGAGAACTCTAAGATATGTAAGTTACAATTTTATCATAACATTCACTTCAAGGAATTGTAAACAAATGATAACATATAATATGAAACACAAATATCATAAGCGTTTTAAATCATATTTATAGCAAGGACATGTTTTCTTTCTTTCTCATTATAAAACTTTATTACAGGCCCAAATCCCCAAAACAAATCTTATGAACTCAATCTCTTCTGATAAGTGAGAACTTTTTTCTCAATTTATTTACAAGTTACATTATCAGTGGGATTTAGATATTACACAACTGACTTGATCATATTAGCATGCAATTATCCTAAATCACCACTTAAATCAGGTAAAAGAAGTATTGGTCCAATTATTTTGATCACATAGGACAAAAATATTGGTGTGGGTTTAAAATAATGCAAATGAATCTGAGATTCTATGAGCTAACACAAATGTTATGATTGTTACATGAATAGATACAAATACAATGTGTGACAGGGAGTAAAGATCCAAGTATAGAAATACAGAAATTTTAAGTTTTACCTTGAAGCTACTATCATTAGGTAATCTGTTTAAATAAATATGTAGATGTATTTGAAATGACACGGTAGTATAAATAACTACATTTTAAAACTATATGGTAGATATATTGCATATAAAATATATAACATATAGCATATATAATATATAATATATATTGTAAAGCTGAAGACTTTACAATAAGAGAAACCAATACAGCTTTGGAAATTGCATGCTTTATGAACATATAAGTAAACTTACCAGGAAATTATGGTGATAAGGATGAAGTGAATATTTTCTGTTCTTTTCCAACATATTGATTATTTTAGTTTCTTTAAAATCTAGAACTATAAATGTATTGAATGTGCTGTCTTCAAATTTTGTGGAGGAAGATCTCACATATTAGTGTGCACTCTTGTATAAAAGCAAAAATTTTAAAAAATGAGAGCTATATTTATATAAGGGATAACTGAAGTAACATTAAGAGAACAGGTGGTTAGGACTAGGAATCACATTTGTGAATGTTTTGTCCAATATCTGCAAGATTATCCTAAAAAGTCTTCAAGAAAGAGGCAATTACCTATATATCTCCACAATAAAGATAGAACATTCAGTAGAATGAGTGATAGTAACTAGGGAGGGAAATGGGTTGTCAAACTCTGTCACCTTATCACTGAGAATTTCCTACATAAAAATGACAGGGAGGATACATGATGGCCTTAGACTTAAATGATAGTGGAGCAAAAAATAGAAAAGGATAATCACCTCTATACACCAAATCTGATTCATTCCTCAGCGTGGGATGGTGAGCTGTCTTACAGATGCCCAAGGTATTGTTACAAACTCAAAATGGTGAAGGTGGCACATTTGTATGTTGTGTTGGAGGGTGATAATTATTCTTCCTAAAGAATCTCAATGCTACTGCTCTTCAAAAATAAGCTTCAGAGTGGGAAGCAAGGCTGTGGCAGCTATCCATGTGCTTTGAGTGGAGGGGTGCCTGTTCTCTCAGTTCAAAACACAAGTGGTTTTTTTTAACTTTCTGTCAGAAGATGAATTCCTCTGCATGACGACATTGTAAATCCAGGAAAATAATTGGACAAAAAACCCTACTGCAGAGTTAAAATATTGCCAGTAAAGGGTAGCAATTAATCTATTAGTATGTTTTTTAATTTAGTCAGATTAATTTGTTAGAATATTTGCTTAAATGGAAATGAACCCAAAATAAACACATATAAATAGAAGAAAACATTGGAATATGTTCCAAATATGGTACATTGGTGAATACCGGTAGAAGGAGCAGTGTTGTGGAAGGAATGTTTTCATGGAAAAAGAATACATGCATTTGTTCCACCTAAATTATTTAGTTATACAAAAATCTCATTATTGTTAGAAAGCCATAAAGCTTTATTAATAGCTTAAACATTAGAATGTGAAGACATTCCTATAGAATCTCAGCTTTGTCAGACTTTTTTCCATAGTCAATTGCAAAGCAGAGTTGTGAAGAGCATACCATAAATGCAGTGCACCTGTATGAAGAAGTGTTCATCTTTTCCTAAGCCCAGGAATTTACTCACTTTTTGTTGTTTCTCCCAATATACTGACATGTAACATGCATTCCAAAGGTAGGATTAATGATCAATACAGGTAAATATCAAAAGCACTGAGAATAAATTATTATTATAACAAAATAGTATTCATTTTATACTAGCTATTTTATGAATTATGTGAGGCGGCCAGTTCCTTTTAGCATAATTGTAAAATAAACACTGATTCAAATACAAGGAAGAAGGAAAGAAGAAAATGTATATAAATTTTATGACAACTCTTCACAACTTCCCACTGTGAAATATACTGAAAGTCAGAAAAATACAATAACTTATAACACCAAACTAAACTATTATCGTACAAATCCAGTGTAGCTGATGTGGATAAAAGCATTAACCTGTGATGGGGAGCTAGAGCTACGGCTGGAAGGATGCTTAGGGGACAATGTAATCTTACCTACAACTTGCTTCTGATTCATAGTCTGTACCAAGTAAAAAACTGAAAACTGCTTTTTAAGGTGGATAAGTGCCTTTTTACTGTCAATGCCCTTTATTTCTACCTTTAAATATTCACTTTACCACCATATTTAGCACAAATGAAGCATGTTCTTTGGCAGAAGAAGAAGACAGAAGCACCACGCATCCAGAATTTGAAACCAGAAATAGGAAGTGGTAGATCAGGAAAAGCCACAGGAGTGATGTATTGTATGGCTGACACATTGCATCCATGATTTTTCAATAAGGAACCTACTAAAGCCTACAGAGAAAACCAATTTCTCCAGCACACTTTATGAAAAGCAGACTGAAATACAAACAATTTTTCCTTCAGTCCAGATGTCATAGCAGATAAATTTTTGCCAGATATCAGAAATTTGGCTAAAGCCTGTGTCCATCTCTTTAACTCTATCTATATACCAGAAATTAGTATTTTTTATTGTGGTAAAATATATATAACATAAAATTTACCATTTAACCATTTCTAAGTGTAAAGTTCAGTTGCTTTAAGTACATTGTTGGGTGGCCACCAAAACCAGCCATCTCTAGAAGTCTTTAATCTTCCCAAACTGAAGCTCCACAACCATTAAACACACTTAAACATTTAAACATTAAACACAACCATAGCTCCTCACTATCTCTCTTCACAGCCCCTGACAACCCCCATTCTACTTTCTTTTTCTATGAATTTGACTACTCTAGGAACACCATATAAGTGGAATCATACAGTATTTGTCCTGTGACTGGCTTATTTCACTTAATATAATGTCTTTAAGGTTTATCCTTGCAGCATGCAATAGAATTTCCTTGCTTTTTAGGGACAATAGCATTTCATTGTATTTATATACAATGTCTATACCACAATTTGCTTTTTCATTCATCTTTCAGTGGACACTTGGACTGCTTCCACCTTTAGCTATTGAAAATAATGCTCCTATGAACGCAGATGTACAAATATCTGTTGGAGTCCCTGTTTTCAATTTTTGGGGTATATACCCAGATATGGAATTGCTGTATCATATGGTAGTTCTGAGTTTAATATTTTGGGGCACCACCATATTGTTTTTCACAGCTACATCATTTTATATTCCTGCCAGCAATACACAAGAGTCCCAATTTCTCCACAATTTCATCAACGTTTTAATTTTCTGTTTGACTTTGTGTATGTATGTATATATATAATAGCCAATCTAATGGGAATGAAGTGGTATATCATCATGGTTTTAATTTGCATTTCCCTAATGATAAATTATATTGAACATCTTACCATGTGCTTACTGGCCATTTGTATATCTTCTCTGGAAAAATGTCTATTCAAGACCTTTGCCCATTTTTTACTCACATTGTTTACATTTGTTGTTGTTTATTTGTATTATTATTATTGTTTGTTGTTATAGTAGGAGTCTTATATGCATCCTTGTCTTACTGAAGTTGAATTCATACTTTTACCACTTCCTAGTCAATGTAATGACCTTATGGCATCAATAAATGTTATTTAATTGATGACGCTAATTATTAGAAATCAAAACTGGCGATAGAGCCTGCTGGGTTAAAAGAAGGAGGAGGAGGAGGAGGAGGAGGAGATGATGAATAGGACCAAATAAGAATATGTATAAACCCCATGAAATGTCAAGAAAAGACAAAATAACAGAATGAAGGCAAACATTAAAGTGATTTTGGTCAATGAAAATAGATACAAATCTCTGCAGTTTTCTGATTGGCAAGGAGTTCTAAAACATTCTCATCCAACCATTGTGTGTTTAGATAGTTTCCTTCAATAATAATGTAATATAATAATAGTCATCTGGGATATAGATTGGTTACATAGGATAAAATAAATTGTAACAAATCCAGGGTAGTTTCCCTTAGTTTCAGAATCCCAAAGTAAGGCCAAGGATATGAAGTTGTCAGGGACATTGTCCAAGACATTTAGGGTTTTGACACATCTGGAAATCTCAATTCTTAGCATACCTCTTGGTATTTAAAATATGGTACTAGTGGAACTTACTTTAAACATCTAAGTGTTTCCTTTTAAGAGACTTTTTATAAATATTGTTTTCTTCTGTTTCATGAAAGAAATTCAGCCACAGTAAAGGTGCATTACCATTCCAGAGAAGGGAGCAGAATCTGTGC
The DNA here is from genome assembly GCA_023783475.1 of Daubentonia madagascariensis. Taxonomy (NCBI): domain Eukaryota; kingdom Metazoa; phylum Chordata; class Mammalia; order Primates; family Daubentoniidae; genus Daubentonia; species Daubentonia madagascariensis. Next base: position 10,809,498 of record JAKFHU010001684.1, on the reverse strand, counting down.
CTGGTTGTTCTTGAAAAATATCTGTGCCTGTGACTTTCCAGAATTCCTGAAAGCCTATTTCCCTCTATCCCCATATTCAATGAAAAAAGATTAAGATAGGGATCACAACAAAATAGATAAAAATATGATACTATCAAAAGATACACCCGATTCAAAGAGACACACAAAGATTTTAAAAGTCAAAAGATAAGCAAGCATTAAGAGAAGATAGTAAAAGATGAAATGGTAATACTAGGAGAATTTAAAACAAAAGTTTTTGCATAGTACAAAAGACAATTTTATATGTTAAAAGAGATGAAGTTCATAAAGAAAATATGAGTTATGAGGATTTAATACTGAATAACATCAAATGAACAAAAAATAATTGTAAGGGATGAAAAAATAAACTTAGAGAGACAGCATAGTAGAACATAATTTTAATATACTTTTCTATTTTTGACAAAAATAAAGACATAGCAAAACTAAATTATATGATGTAAAAAGTAACAAAGAATAAATATTGAGGAATCAATGTAATATTTAGAAACCATCAAATGTACATATAAAATGAAAAATTGCCAATTATTTTCCCAACTAGAATCATGTAGATAAATTTCTGACCACAATTCAATAATTTGAGAAATGATTCAGGACTGTTTAAGCAAAATAAGTAAACAATTTTTAAAATGTATCAAGATATTTGGAGTAAGGAATAGTAAACAACTATAAATTTAATGTGGAAAAAGAGTTGAAAATAATCAAATTGAAGATATCAAGTTACTTGTTCTTCTACATAGTAATACATGATACCACTAGGCTAATTTGAAAATTAAACTTCTATAGAAAAGGATCATTTATACAGACAAAAAATTCCAGAAATGAACATTAGAGAGAACTTGTATATATGATAAAGTTGAAAATTCAAACCACTCATGATGTATGGTTATTTAATAAACGGTGCTGGGGTTGCTATTTGGATTAAAAAAACGAAGCAAGACGAAGTATTTTTAATACTGTGTACAAAAATAAATATAAATCAATTTTTAAATATAACGAAGGAGAGCAGGAAGAATAAAAGGAAAAAAGACTCCAAGTGATTATTTGACAAATCTTGGTTTTTGGGAGATTGTCTTGGTGTATTTAGCTGTATGAGTCTTCTTTTTATATTATTAAACACATTTTCCCCCAAGAAAGCTATAATTTCTTTTTATTTGTGTAAGTAAAGAAAATATTATGCATGTCTATTTATAAATACAATAAGCACTTAATTCCATAGTAGAAAGAGGTTCCATTGGATTTTTGCAAAGTAATCTATTAGGCAGAAGGCTCCAGATGTACCCTGACTGTGCACTTTATGTAGATCCCGTGTCTTCTGGGAGATGAAAATTTTGACTGACCTGTGCTTGTAGAGAGATAGTGAGTACCACTTTGGGACAAGATGCTAGGAAGGACCTGGAGGTGGGGAAGTGAGAGAAAGCATAAGAAGACGTTATCTCTATACTGCCTAAGGTGGGACTTGGTACTTTGACAAAATATTTTTGGTTATAGACTTAAGGAGCAAAAATTTTCAAGTTATAATGAAATAAAATAAAATTTTGATTTAATATTTGAATTTTGATAGTGGAGATAGGCCTGCTAAATGTGAGTTGATTGAAATGTAGTTCTGTTTAATTTGCTGCTAGTGATTTGGGGTATTTGTTTAGCTGTAAATTACAGGAGTTTCAGGTTGAGAGTCAATACAATGCAAAGACACGAAAGAAAGGCACATAAATACTTGCAAAGTATTTGCTTAAGTACATTTTTGCATCTCTCAATATTACATGCCCAAATGTTTCATGCCCAAAATTAAGTTAAAAAGCAAATAACAAATTAGAAATAAATATTTGAAACATATATGGAAAAAGGTGTACTTTCTTTAATAAAATGATCATATATATGTGTGTGTATATGTACACATATGTGTACACATATATATATAGCAAGACAAATTTTCCAATGGAAATAAGAGCAAAGTATTTTAACAAATTACTTATCAAAGGAAGAAATGCAAAAATCTAGTAGACTTATTTAAGTTTGAAGCTCCCCTTGAATTAAGAAATGCAAACAATTCATGTGGTAGAAGAGGGCATAGTAAATCCATTTTTCCTACTCAGTGGGTGACTTTATATTGGCATAAAAATTTTAGACAGCAATTTGACAATATATATATATAAGCTTAGAAATATTCATGACCTCACTTGGATATTTTCTTTCAATGACTCTCTATTAAGGGTATAATCAAAAACTACATGCAAGAATATTTCTGGCATCTTTATTTGCAATAGCTAAAAAATTATTAAAAAGTTAAGACTACCACAAGAGATATCTGTTAACTGAATTAATTATTTAAACTATAGCACAAAGGATATTTGTTAATTATAGCACTAAATTAAATTATAGCACTACTTTATGACCAAAAACTATGTTTTCAAAAAATAGGAAAATGAATTGGGATAAAATTTTAAGTGAAAATTCTAAGATAAAAAATATGATACATAGTGTCAGGTAATAAAACGATGTGGTCAGAGTTTCTTTATTGTCATCTCGAACACACGTAGGATTAAATTTTGTGTCTATATTGGGGCCACATGTCAATATCTGAACACATTAATTACAACCGCCACATGGGATATGCTGGTAAGAAGTGGGTCATGGGACAATTTCTAGAATTTGAGGGTAGATCAGGTTCACCTAAACCCTATGGACTGAGATTTAAAAATATGTTATTCCCCCAAAGAAAATCACAGAAAAGAAATGCTGAACATTTATGGTATACACTTTCCAAAAATGTACACCTTCAGAGTAAAATAGTAACTATTAATTTAATGGCTAATATTTGTTGAGCATTTACTATATTTTAAACACTGTGCTAAATACTTTTATACATTATCTCATTTGATAAAACAATAATACCTCACCATTCATGTTATTATTTATCCTCATTTTAAATATGACCAAGTCTCTAGGAATACCTTTTCATTTAAGATCACATATAGCAAGTATGTATCAGAATCTGTATTCAAATCTTGAATTGACTCCAGAATTTACATTTTATATAGGGAATCTAAGACACCTAGTCAACCTCCCACCTGCCCAACCCCCGATGAATATTATTTCTATGTGTGCACATAAGTATTGATCAGTTAGTATTAATTTGATTGTATAGAGTTAATAAAATAATAGGGAATATGTTAGTAATGCAAATTATTCTCAAAATTGTGTTGTGTCTCTGTTACATTGTGAACAGCCCCAATATATTAAGGACATACCATTCTGGCACTCAAAAATCATGAGATTCAGAAAAGCGGTTGTTTGTGTCATTGGTGAACAAGTAAAGGTCCAAAATGAGTCTTTTTTTTTAAATTCCACTTTCATCTTACCCATTAACATAAATGAAAATAGCAACCAATATTCATATTGGAAGTACATTTTTGTTCACTAATTGCGACCAGGTAGCTATGGATTTAAGGGTTTGGCAAAAATTAACAAAAGTTAAACCAACTGGCCATATGAAGGACATAAGTATTTTATCATTATTTGTCAGTTGTGCGCTATGCATCTTTTAATCAGTAAAACATAAAAAAAATGACACATAGCATAGTCTTGATTCTTTTTTGAAAAATTATTCTTCATAATGATTAGGTATCATTAGATCTCAAGCTGCAGGGTCTCTCTCTCTAGCTCTTTCATTTCTTTCTCTCTCTTACTTATTTATCTTTCCTCTCTGTCTCTCTCTCTGTCATTTCAAGTATTAAAGTCTACTATTTAATAAGTATTTAATAAATTCCAGGCTGAAAATGTGGAAACAGTGGCCAAACTGAAGATTATATCGTGAGGCCAGCAACTTCTCTTTCAATTAACCCATTCCTTAAAGTAGACACTAATAAAGAGGGAGAAACAAAACCAAAAACATTACCTCAGGAGCTGTAGCTGTAGGTGACCACTGTAGGTGACCAAGTAGGTGACTACTGAAGGGGCACTTATGGTGAAAACTGGGAGACAATGTGAAGTGGAAGAGAAACAGCAGAGAGAGAGGCAACCCTATTATTATTTTAGTTTTTAGACTTGTTAAGTATTGATTGTCTTCTTTAGCATTGTACTTCTCAACTCTTCAACCTCACTTGAATTAATTACTACCAAATAAACAGTTTTGTATTTATTGATAGTTACATATCAGTTATTTATCTGTATTCTATGAGAGTTCCTAAGCTATATTTTTGTAACTAAAGTGTAAAACCCAACATTAGTTTTGTATTGCTTAATGACTCATGTTTACAACATTTTGAACTTAAAGGAAGTATAAGGGAAAAACTAACTTGTGAATCTAGCTGCAAATGTCCTCATTTGGTGCCTGTACATTATTATCTCTTTTTCTAATCCACCCAAAAACCTATTCAAAGCAAACATATGGTTAGTCTCTATCATAGTGCAAAGATAATGGCAACTGCTTTGAGGCTCGTTAACTTTACAGAGCAGTGATTTTCAAGACATCAGCCTCTTTACTGAGAATCACAGCAACGTGATGAAAGACGTTAAAGACAGAACTCTAGTTTCATGACAGAATAATATTTTAAAATTATTTCCTTTTCTGGAACAACATAGACTGCCTTTTGCAACTTCTCCACTTGGCCCTAGACTGAACTCTTTCCTGCTATTCAGATTTATTGTGTAGAAGGAAGCAGGTATTACAGGTGTGGCCTGTCACATTTTAAGTGAGAAAAGCCATATACAAAAGAGATTGGGTCAGACCAATCCTGTTTGCTTAAGGGCATAGGGAAAGCAGTGGGATTAGAAATATTCTGGACTATACAATTAATGCCTAGGAATTATGAAACGATCTTTTTTCCTTAAACGGGAAAATGTTTTTTAAAAAGAATGGCTCTAAATATATATAGTTCACATTCATCACAGACAGGTTTCTACCTTTTTTTCTTTTTTCTACTTTTTTTTTATTTCTCAAATTCCCTTTTCTTCATAGCATTTATTCTTTTTATGAAAGTCCCAAGGCAAAACTATCCTAAAGCTGTTGCCTAGGGAGGCATCAGCTTATGGCACCTTCTGCTTTACTGCTTCACTACCCTCCGTCCACTTGAAGCATCTGGTAAACCTACATTAATACTGTGGCTTAAAATACACAGGTGTAGGTATGTAAATGGAGTGGGAAAGACCACATGTTTGGCACATCTTGTCAAATTGTTTTGTAGCTTCTGATCTCCATAAATGAGAGGTATAGAAAGCAATATTTCACGCCACAGAAAATGTGGAACAGTGTCCATCAATTAGCCATCTTTGCAATTTTGAAAAACACCTAGTACAAAGGACGTAGAATTTAAAAACTAAGAATAGCATTAAAATGTAAGACCAAGATGCAGGGGTGCCGTACAATCGATCACTAAGGGAATTGTGCTCAGTACTACCAGATCTGGTTTATCTCCTTACTGCTGAGCTCCTTTGGGTAGAGTAACAAATAAGGAATTAAGCTCCATGACATGATTAAAAAAAAAAAAAGAGTATAAAAACATCAGCAGCCAACCGAGACCCCACAGGTCTTCTTCAAGAAACGGCAAGAGACTTTATAGATTCATTAATATAATTCTTAAAACTGATCTCAGAGTTAAAAAAAAAAATCAACCAGCTAACCAACCAAACAAAAAACCTGTCAGTATATTGTAAGTACATAATCTTGGGGAACTTGTATACATTTTTTTCTTAAAGAGAAACTATGAAAAGCTAAAAACATGGTTGTGTTTAGTGAAGCTATTAAGCAGCTTAGTCACATGCAAACCTCTCCTTTGATAAATGAGGGAACAGCACATTGTGAGTTGTCAGCAAATTTAGGACTAGATGGCAACCTGTGTAATTCACCAATCCTAGAGATGTGAGGTGTTTCAAGGTCAACACGAAGTAATTTAAAAAATATTATTATATTCTATTTTGCTTTAAAAAGAGACTCCTTGTGAAGAATATGAGTTATCAAACTATGTAGTGTCAGAATTCTGCTATAATAATGAACAGCAAAGCAACAGGCCAAATTAAGTGCTTACAAAAGTGACGTTTATAAACCCTGGCTCTGACTAATTTTATGGGATATACTGCATAGCAAGAGGCCAAAATTGGAGAAAGCATGGAAGCAAGGGCAGAATAGAGGTGGGGAAACTGGCTTTATTCTCGCATGTTCTAGCTTTTGCAAATGGAAGCAAAATATCAGAGGCAGTGCTGGAGATTCTCTCTCTGACTAATGCTCAAATGTTTTCAGAACAAAAGACCACCTAATCCAACCCATGAATAGATAAGAAGCGAAGTGCGGGGTCTGCACAATAAGCTGGTTTTACCAGCCGGTATTTTCTGCTCTAAGAATCCTGAGCAGCTTTAGGATAACCATGAAGGAGGGATCTAGAAGACGAGGGCAATCGCTACTCTTTAAAATAATACTTAAATTGTAATACATGCAATTAACCTTAAACCCCTCACCTCCTTTGGGAAAAAAATCTTGTTTACCTTTCCCTTTTTCTCATGCAACCTTCAAGGCTATTGGCTGACTTCTCAAAGTGGCAGCCATTATTTAGAGCTGATTTCATCTCCGGGGAGCACACACAATGTGTTTAAACTCGTACAGCTTGGAGACAGCATAGGGGGAAAATACAGGAAAGTAAAAAGTAGCTTGAAGACTGGGGGAGTGAATATAATGGTTTCATGTTTATAACAGGATCAAAATGAGTACTTAGCTGTACTTTGGGTTTGTCTACAAATTGACTGAGATTGTTAAAAATATTAGCATAGGGACATTAAGTCCAAAGCTGTGAAGGATCTGAGATGTTACCCTGCCTTCAGGCTAACCAGTAAGCCTGCCATTGTTTTTAAATTTTTTTCTCTTCCCAGAGGAACCCTAGACTTCTAGATAAGAGAACAACAGACCTTTTATTTATTTACAGAGCAATCCTAGCAGCAATGGCTCCCCGTGTTCCAATTTCCCATGGGGCAAGACAATGAGAGCCAGATGTCACCTGCTGTACCATGAGAATTACACCATAAGAGAGGAACCACACAATCCATGCACATAAAGCATATATAGGGGTGGCTGGAACATGTACTCCACCTCCCATCCAGAGAGAGAACAGAGAGAGAGATTTTGCTTTGGAGTGTAAACAAATTATCTTTGAGAGGGATAGGGTAGGTCCTCCTACTAATGTAAGTAAATGTCTCCAGAGCAATAATAATCTCTAATTTCCAAATCATGCTTTCCATTTAATCACTCATCTATTACCATGCGGAAACCCAAAAATATTCATAAAAAGTAAGGTTGTTTCCAAACAGTGATAATTTTCTTGGCAGTAGGATTTGGTTCACATGCCTGAGAAACCAGATTATAAGCTCTTAGAGGATAGGGATGATGTCTATGTTTTCTTTATTATCTCTCTTATAACCTAGATTTTTTTTAGACATTGATAATATTGAAATATAGAATACTACATATCACAAAGGTCACCTTCCATCTTTCACTTATATTTTAAACTTATATTTTAACTTATATTTTAAACAAACATGACTCATGAAATTCCATCACAGAGAAATTCTACTTATCTTCCAACGTTCCTTTAGAATTGGTTTACTGTGGGATATATAGCCACTAACTCTGGGTAAAAAACTCATGAATCTCTTTTTTTCTATCATTTTTAAACAAAAACTATTAAGTTTAACAAAAATAAAAGGAAACTTTAAATTACAAATGACAATTTCAACTGCCTTCTTAAGATATTCAGTTCTTCATAATAGTCAATGTTCCCAACTTTATTTAAAGTTATAGCTATTCCTTCTCCTCTTATGTAGAAAAGGCTAAACACAGCCATGTGATGTCCAGGAAAAGGGAATAGTTGCCTGCTTATTTCTTTGTTACTTACCTTTTATAAAATTTATATAAACACTTTCCTATTTCTCTACAGTAGAAGCTAGGAATGAGAAGAAAGATAAGGGAACTAGCATTTTTTAAAAAAATTTTGTCAGACGGGTTCACAATTGCTGCAGCTGATAGATGTTTAAAACTGAATTTATCTTCAGTGTCACTTTTTGTGTGTAGAGGAGAGGGGATTCTTCATAGATATATTTCTACTGGAGATCTCTTAATTGTATCCAGAGGAAATTCTCTGAGAATTCAACTGGTAGATTTACTCCTTCCATGGTCCCTAGAAATGCTGATATTGACATTAGCTTTTGCCAATTATATAACTGCTTTACTTGATCCTATTGCATAGATCCTAAAATGAACCCATTCTGGGTCATTTTTAAGCATGGTTCAGCCCTGGTTGGTGAATACTCATGAACCCTTTACACGTAAAGTTGTGGGGTGCAGCCAGATCCCAATGTTCCATGACTCATCCCTCAGCATGGAACTAGCAGCACATATTCTTGTCCTTATCTTTCTCAGGCAGAAGCCAGAAACCATTGATCTATGTTTCTATTTTTATTCCACTACCATGCTGTTTTGTTTACTATAGCCTTGTAGTATAATTTGAAATCAGGTAATAGTATGTCTCCAGTTTTGTTCTTTTTGCTTGGGATTGTTTTGGCTATTCAGGCTCTTTTTTGGTTCCAAATAGATTTTAGGATACTTTTTCTAATTCTGTAAAAAATGACATTGGTATTTTGATAGGAATTGTATTGAATGTGTAGATTTCTTTCAGAAATAAAGCCATACACCTATAACCAACTGATCTTTGACAAAGTAGACAAAAACATACTCTGGAGAAAGGACACGCTATTAAATAAAAGGTGCTGGCAAAACTGGATAGTCATATGCAGAAGAAAGACACTGGATCCCTATCTCTCACCATCTCCCCAAATTAAGAAATTTCCTATTTCTCTAGAGTAGAAGCTAGGAATGAGAAGGCAGGTAAGGGAAATAGCATATTTTAAAATTGTATCAGATGAGTTCACAATTTTGGGGGCTGCTAGATGTTTAAAACTGAATTTATCTTAAGTGATACTTTTGTGTGTGTAGGGGAGAGGGGATTCTTCATAGAAATATTACTATTAAAGATCTCTTAATTGTATCTATAGGAAATTCTCCCTGAATTCAACTGGTAATCGAAGAGGGATTAAAGACTCAAATGTAAGACCTGAAAACATAAAAATCCTGAAAAAAACCTGGGAAAAACTCTTCTGGACATTTGGCCTAGGTAAAAAATTTATGACCAAGACCAAAAAATGCACCAAAACCAAAAATAAATAAGTGGTACTTAATTAAACCAAGAAGCTTATATACAGCAAAAAGGTATAATCAACAGAGTTAATAGACAACTTACAGAATGGGAGAAAATGTTTGCAACCTATGCATCTGACAAAGGACTAATATCCAGAAAATAAAAGGAACTCAAACAACTCAGCAAGGAAAAATCAAATAATTGCATTAAAAAGTTGGCAAATGTCATGAACAGGCATTTTTCAAAAGAAAATATACAAATGGCCCACAAACATATAAAAAAAATGTTTAACGTCACTAATCATCAGAGAAATGCAAATTGAAACCACAATTAGATACCATGTTACTCCAGTCAGAATGGCCATTACTAAAAAGGCAACAAACAATAGATGCTGTTGCAAATATGGTGAAAAGGGAATGCTTATACACTGTTGCTGGGAGTGTAAATTAGTACAATCTCTATGGAAAACAGTATGGAGGTTCCTCAAAGAACTAAAAGCAGACCTACCATTTGATCCAGCAATCCCACTACTGAGTATCTACCCAAAGGAAAAGAAGTCATTACATCAAAAAGATACCTGCACTTATATGTTTATCTCAGTGTAATTCAGAACAGCAACAATATGAAATCAATTGATGGTTGGTTAAAGAAAATGTGGTATATATATATACCATAGAGTATGACTCAGCCATAAAAAAGAATGAAATAATGTCTTGCAGCAACTTGGAAAGTACGGGAGGCTAATATCCTGAGTGAACTAACTCAGGAATGGAAAACCAAATAATGCCTCTTGTCACATATAAGTGAGAACTCAGCTATGGGGTGGGCAGGGTCATACAGAGTGGAGTAATAAACATTAGAGACTCAAAAGTGGGGAGGGTGAGGGGGTGAGGCATGAAAAATTACCTATTGGATACAATGTACAGTATTTGGGTGATGGCTTCAGTAAAAGCCCAGACTTCACCACTATAAATACATCCTTGTAACAAAACTCCTCTTGTAGCCCCTCAATCTATTGGAAAAAATAGAGATCAGCATTCTGTGTGTTCCACTTCCTCAAACTAAATGGGAAAAATATTATACTAAATTCTCCAATTAATCTCCCTAAAGCCTGTCTTTTTTAACAGGAGGTGAAGAAAACACATTTACCTTCTCTCTCATATGGTAGAGTGGAACTCACAGCAATTTTCTACAAAGGAATCCTCTTTAAAAATCTCCTCTATTCTTCAACATTCCATCCTGTCTATAACTTCAATGTGAGAAAGGGGTATAAAACACTGATTCTCAGCTAGTTCAATTAGAACATTTCACAAAGTAGTCTTCTGCAGAATGTAAAATGTGCTGTTCTCATGCTTTCAGCTTAAACTAAGGCAGAAAGTGTCCCACTTAATTTTCTGTTACCATGCCATATGCTCATTAAAGGCAATAATTGGCTCTTCTATTTTTTTTAATACCACAATTTGCTGGCTTTGCAGAAGACAACTAACATTTGCCTATGATCTGACAGAACCATCACTTCAAATGCGTTCAACAATTTTATTTTCAAAACTGCAATCTATAGACACATGTCCAGGATTCCCTCTGTATGGAAAAGAGCACAGACATTGGAGTGAATATTCCAGTTCTGTTTTACTTGCTCCATAAACTTGGGTACGTTACTTAATATTGCTCTCCAAGCCTCAGTGTTCTAGTACATAAAGTTAGGACAGAACTATTTTGCAATGTCTTTGTGAGAATTCCACACAATATATATAAAGTTGACAGAGCCTGAACCATAGGAAACAGGTTAAAAAAATGCATATTTTGCTCCTAGTGTTTCTCACCAAATTGTAATTCTGATATAGGTTGCAAAATTTATTTAGAATTGCATCTGCATTTTGCCCTGCTAATTCTTCAGTGCAAATACTAACAATGGTAAAAATCAAGACGGAGGGAGAGAAATATTTCTCCTACTAGATTATTTGTTCCACAAATAATTCATTATTGGCTGCATCACTGGTGATTATGACTTTGAGAAACACTATACAAGAGAGTTTAAAGTGATGTACATAGTCCAGAGTAAGTACAAACTGAAATAAGAAAGAATTTAAAGGAATACTTGGGAACATGAAAGTTCTCCAAAACCAAAATTTTATAAAAATAAAGTTTAGTTTTAAAATTATGAACATTCATATTAAAATATTAACTTATGAAATATCTAACGTTATCTTTTCTGCTAAACAAACACATACACAAACAAAAATAAAGAAACAAACATTTTTGAACTGTAAGAACGACAATGATTTATAATCAATAGTATTTTAAAAAACGATGTTCACCGAAATAGAAGTCTGTTTGTCTGGATAATAATTATGCAACACATGTGAATGGGATCCAGAAAACAAATCTATGGTAGTAAAGTAGGAAAGAAAAAAACCCCAAAAACCCTAAAGACCTCAGATGCTGTTTTTCTCTCTATTAAAGCTATGAAACCTTTTAGTTAGGACTGAAATATTCTACTTTAACTGAATTTTATCATGTGCAAATAACCAAAAAAATCTTTTTTACTTTTTTTTTTTGTATTCAGACTGCCATGAAGGCCAACAGCTTTTTAACACTGAGCTCATAATTTAGTGGTGAAAAAATAAAGTTTTTGAGACTCTGTGGACTTTTTGTCAAAGAGAGAGAGGTGCTAATATTTCCAAAGTGTGATTTGATAGACTCTTAGCTCTATTAATGAATACCAATATTTTGTAGATACATTTGTATAGCATAACAAAACAACTTCTAGAAATGCTTTCTTCTTCTTTACTTTTTTTTTTTCTATTTTTGAGACAGAGGTCTCTCTGTGTTGCCCAGATGTCTCACTGTGTTGCCCAAGTGATCCTCCTGCCTCAGCCTCCCAAGTAGCTAGGACTATAGGCATGTACCATTGTGCCTGCCTCTTATTATTATTATTTTTTAAAAACATATCAAACATGTTCCTCACCCTGAAGTGTCGTCTTTGCCTAGCAGTGATTTGCTAATTATATGCCAAGGATATGTTAAAATATTTAACAGTTGGAAAATAGTATATATTAATGTATGTTATTGTATACAAATAACAATATATTCCATTTTAGTCCTTAAATCAGTGCTTTCTAAGTGAGCTATTTGCAATGATGGAAATGTTTCTTCACAGTACAATATGGTAGCCACAAACCTCATGTGGCTATTGAACACTTGGAATGTAGTTAGTGTGACCAAGAAAGCAAATTTTAATTTTATTTAACCTTAATTAATTTAAATTGGAATTTAAATACCCATATGTAATTAGTGCCTTCCATATTTGACAACATTCCTTTAAAAACTGTACTGCAAAATCATAAATCTGATTACCAGAGGTGTGCATTGTAATGCAAATTACTCATGAAATCCTTCTAATAATTTTCAAATCACTTGTTGATATTTTGAAATTGTTTGAAGGGGCATCAGTAGGTAAAGCATGCCCTTATCTGATCTATGATTTGGCAAAATAAATTCCATAATACTTACCCTCTGATTTTCCCAGTGTCTAGCATTTTGTTGCTCAAGGGCAGTGAGGTGCACAGCTGCCTATCCTGGATGATACATAGCGGACCATAAATGACTGGTCTTAGAGAAACCTAGGTCAATGTTCATAATGCTTCCAAAAAATCTGCAACTTTTGTCACCTGCTCCTCTGCCCCCACTGAAGTTGAGCTCCTTTGGAATAGTGGGTGGACACAGGACACACATTAACCTGTGCCATCTGCAATCTTAATGCACTTAATAACCACTAGCAGCATCTCTGCAAGGCCCCACTAGCTGCCATTGTGGCCAACCCTATGCAATCAACAAGTATGAAAAAAATGGAGTATTTTAACAATTGTTACGATCCCTGTGGATCATAATCACTGACTATATAGGCTTAGGAGATAATTTTTTTTAGCATTTAATTAGCACTTTAGGTGTTAGCAGGGACTCAGGCTGTAGTTTGAATATATCACTTAGGAAATTCATAAAACATCTTAAGGAGCTGCACATGTTTAGTAGTAGGAATGAAAAAGAAAGAAAAAAAGCATGTTTACTCAGTTGAAACAACATCTTTTTGCTTTCTGTCTGAATGACTTCTGTTTGGTTGATTTATTAATATATTTTGATCTTTTCTGATGTAGTTTAACATCTGTTCAATTATCATATCCTTAACACACATTTCCTCGGCATGTTTCTGCTCCATGTTCCCTTTGTTCTTTTGGACAAATTGACTGATGTTGATTTCATTTGGGATGTGCAATATTAAAGGTTAAGTGGAGATTATGCAAGTGAAGTAAGCCATCAGGATAAAACTAGAGAAGTTCAAAGGAAAAATAATGGGGAAAAAGGTGTTCAACAGAGACACAGTGGAGTAGCAGCAAGCTAGTAAAAGGAAGATATGTATTTTAAAATCTAAAATATTGGTGCTTTTTTGCAGAAATTTGATTGATTTTTAAATAAAATTTTGCCATTCTAATCCTAATGTGGTAAATACATGAGTGTTCCCTTAGCTTTCTGAAAAAATTTCACTGTACTGAAATCATGATGTCTGAGAGAAAAGATATTTCCCATTGTCTTTTTTTGGTGTGCTTTCTACTAATTACTTAAATTTGCAAAACAATCTCTTAACAGGTTAAAATTGATTTTCTCATTTTTCTGAATGAAAATTAACTTTTGTTTTTGACTTTGAAAGCTTTCTCAAGGTCTCAAGTGTCATTCTTTTTATAATTTGTGCTTTTCAAGTTTTCCTTGTCATTATTCTTTTACTTTCTGCAGAACCTTTACTACACAATCAGATAACAATGAGAAATATAGGATCCAAGCTGGAATTCAATTTCTGTATATTCTTTTTTCTCCCCCCTCATTATGAGAAATAAAATTATCAAGCTAAAGATTGATAAAAAATGCAGAAGTTCTTTGCTAATGTCAACAAAGCTCTCACAGAATAATACGTATAATTGTTAAATAACACAATAAGAAAAACACACACACACACACACACATATGCTTGACCACTTGACATGGAAGATCTATGGGTCACTTTTACCATCAAGTAATTTTACTTAGAGCATTTTTTTAATTTAATCCATTCATTCTGAGTTCATATTGGAGTTTATAAAGTTCTCTCTTATGTCATGTGTTAATACAGATTTCTGTGGACTTCAAAATGTAAAGAAGGCATACAAAAAGAGAAATTGTAATTTTTTATAGAGATATTTGAGCAAAATCAGTTTCATTATGTTAAAATTGAAATTTCTAACAATAGAAATTTGATTTCAGTTGCTAGAGTTTTTTCTTAATTGCATGATGAAATTCAATGAAGAGATTTTACATATAAAACAGTAGAGACAAAGCTGGGAGAAAAAGAAAAATGGCAGGAAGAACATTTAATATTTAATTGTTGCCATGAAAACTATTATTGTGACTAGAGAATCCTATTTTTTGTGTGTTTTATATCATAAACATAATACATTTCAATCTTCAGTGTATAAAGCTTGACTCTGAAACTTTAGCAGAAGTCTTTCTACCCTTACCATTTCCACAACTTAAAAAAAATAATCAGAACTACTTTCCTGATCTGAGACTATAAAAGCCAACTGAGGGAGAAAAAACATCAATTACAGGTATTTTAAAAACACAATATTGCTTGCTGGCTGCTTCTATCACCTTTACAAATGGGAAGGTAAACATTCAGTTATCTTTGTATTGTCATACTACTATCAGGTCTCTCACTTTGTCTCTTTTTCTCACACACACACACACACACAACACATACGTGCATGCATACACACACACCTCTTTTTATTTATGAATAAAAAAATTTCCCTCTAAATGATTGTTACATTTAAATTTCTGCTTTGATTTCGATGGGTTTTGTAGCACATAGCATAGAACAAGAAATTGGTAAGGAAATATTTCCATATGTAGTACCAACCCCCAAATATCTCAGATAATTATTAGAATGGAGTGAAGGAAGGTTATAATGGATCAAGCTATCCTATTTTAACTGTACTGATTATGTTTCACAGTGGTTACATGGGCCCCTTGTGGAATGTATGAATTAATATTCCTCCATAAAAGGAACAGCCTTGCTTTCTCAAAGAGTGGTATTAGTTCCTGTATTGTATGCTGTCACTTCATAACTTAATAATTGAAAATTAATTTTCTCTAGGATTATCTATAACTCAGGCAAATCCCATGAATATTATTGAACCAAGGTATTAGTTAGCAATATGCTTCAATTGCAGATTTAGTTTGCTCATGCTTTAAAAATAACCTGAATTTGAAAATGCCATCAGGAACTTGCGTGAGTATGTGTGTGTGTGTTTGTGTGTGTGTGTTTACTGAAACTTACTGAAGTAAGTTCTCTACCATATTCAGATCCCATCAATATGAATCAGTTTCCTTTCATCCATTTATTTATTAAAAACAAGAGAAACCACATACATTTATGTTGAAATAAATAGTACAACCTTGGTGATTAGTTTTCATTTTAAATTATATTTGTTTTGTTTTCCATGGGTTTTTCTCCCAAAGAAACGTGCATTCATTTATGTATTTTCTCTTTCAGTCTAGATGCAGCATAAGTAAATTTTCAACAGTGATTAATGTTATGAGTATTAGCTTTTAGCTAAACTGCCCTGATAATATTTAGCAACTGAAACTGTTAAAACAGGAACCACTTTCTTGACAAAGTAGAGTAGTTACAGCACTATTTAATTAAGATATTTTTGAATGAGATGCATTATGCTTTAGTGGAAAGTCTTCTTAAGTGCATTTTTTAATCTGGAATTTCAAAAATAATTTGGAAAATGTGGAGGAAAAATTAGAATAGCTACACCTGGAATATATGTGTAAGAGACTTCACCTCAAAGTTGAGTCCTTTATTCTAGATATAATGTATAAAAGTAAATTGTATCAGGTTTTTTCTTCAATTTTTTCAATATTCAGTCATGCAATTTAATGAAAATATTTTCTGAGCTTTTATCATGAGCAAGATGTTATGTACATGCTATGAATTGTTTCTCTCAAATTATGATATCTAATGACAATAGAATTATCTTTAATATTTGCAAAAAGAAAGTTTTGGCTGTGAGATTCCATCACTTCTTGGAGATCAGAAAGGATCAAAGAATCTTGTTAATTCCTAACCTGCATATTTTCATGTGACATATCTATTGCATTACTACCAAATGAAATGAAGAATTATTTAATCAATGTGACATTTTGTGCTTAGAAATTAGAATTAAGCATTGAGAAATAGTGTATTTCTAAATGGTTTATCACAATAAATTGGCACCAGTGAACTTGGAGAATTTAATAAGAGGTGTCAGATTTCTAGGACAAAAAAGAGAGTAAGAGTTTATTGGTTAAATTTACTCACTGATTCATTTCTTGAACCAAAATTTATTATACATCTGCTTAATACATGCTACAGACTGGCTTAGGTATTGAGCACGCACCTGTGAACAAGACATTATTCCTCAACTCATACTAGAAATTTGTAGGTAAGACTTATATAAATAAAAATTGTAATACAGCATAATATATTTTGTATTGATGTATGTCTAGGGAACTATAGAAGCACAGAGAGATTCTAACTCAGTGAACAAATGTTGTAGGTTGGGAAAAATTACCAGGAAATAACAACATTTATGTTGAATTTTGGGAATTAGCAAGAAATATTGGAGAGGAAATTATATGACAGATTATAAAAATCCAGAAACAATTTATCATGGTATTTTTAGAAAAATTTATGCATAAGGTATTTGTAGAATTCTTGCAGAAAATGGATTTTGAGATGTTAGCAAAGGGCATATGGTAGTTTTCATTATGATCATCATCAAATTTAATATACTGGGTAGAATGAGTCAAACCTTGTATTTAGCGTCATTTTGTTTTTTGTTTGTTTACATTATTTTGAGTGTAGAGTATTAAATGTGATTTTGAATCCTCATCTCCAATATTCACAATCCTAAAGGGTTTTTGGTGACATATTATGTTGATTTTAAGTTGGGCAATGATAACTTCTGAGTATGAAGGATATATTGGAAACTATAAGGCTGAAGAAGAGAAACTATTTGAACAATCCATGAGAAAGCAGAACTTTGTTATATTTTTTTCTCTGCTATATTTATAGCACTAGAACAGTAGCTAGCATATTAGTAGGCACACAATAAATACCTATTAAATAGAAAAATCTATAACACTGTTACAGTCTCTAAATAATAAGGTCATTGCTGTTGAAAGAAAGCAAGGAGAGCTTGTGTGAAAGATGTTTGGGAAGTAGAATCAACAGGATAAATTTATCAAATTTTTTTGGGTAGGTATGGAGAGAAAAATAGATGAGCAGAAGATGATGCTCAGGTGTTTGACTTGGGCTGCTGGGTGGGATGGTGGTGCTATTAACTGAGATAGGACATAAATGGAGAGGACACCTGGGCTCTTCTCAAATGTCCTCTGATGTTAATGACAAATATCGTATCCATGAATTTAATAGATTAGGATATGTTTTGGTTTAAAAAGTTACCTTCAGAAAAACCAGGTATATTTGTTCTCTTTCTTACAAAAGTTAGTTTTTGCTTTTCTTTTAAAAGAATATTCCCAACTGAATATAATTCTTCTTGACAGAAAAGACAAAAGAAAAAAGCAGGTTTAATATACCTACTTTTTTTTTTATCATCTGGCAACTTAACCTTCTAGAATACAAGCGTTGGGTAAATCTTATTTCTATTATTTTTCCCACTTTAAAAATTTGTTTAAATAGCAGATTGTGCCATATTTTCTTATAATTGGCTGACAGTATTCTCAATGATTCATTTAAATGCATCTTCTTTTTTCTCCTTTTCATGTTCAATGGTAATTTGCTAAGAGAATGGCAGAGGGAACAGAAGAGAGACATTTTCAAGATTAAATAGGCAATGCTTGTGACTGATTGGATGGAGGAAATAAAGGAGAGAGATTCATCACAGAAAGAAGGCTTCTTTAAGCAGTAGAATTGAGGTATGAGTTAGGAAATAAAGGGATAAAAAGAGTTTTGTTGTTGTTGTTTTATTTAATTTTGGTCAAGCTACTGGTACTGGTGTTCACAGAGTAAAGGAGGTATTTTACTTTGAACAAGCAAAAAACAAAAACATGTCTTTCATATAATGCAATGTAATGGCTTCTTCCCAATTATTTATGGAAATAGCTCTAAAAAGGAGAGAGAGTTCTGTTGCCAGGTCTCTTTAAATATCATCAGTATCTTTAATTTCTGGTGATATTGCTATATACCCTAACTAGAAAGCCTCTTGCTACTATATATCTAAATGCTCTGAGGATGCTATTTCTGGCTGTTTTTCTAAAATTATAGGACCATATGCTACTCTCCCTGGTCATAGGAATTTATGACACACTCTCTGTTTTACTTGTAACTAAGTTGACATAATATTTTCCAGCAAGTTCATGTGTTGCTTTTAAAATAACTTAATTCAACTCTTGTAGACAAAAAGAAACATTTCCTTTCTGTGGTCATTCAGGATGAGATGGTAGCACCAGAGGTCTTAGTAACAACGCTTCGGGGAAATATTTCTAGGATCTGACACATCCAGCAGAGAAAAGGAAGATGAAAAACTGGCCTTTTTCTGAAAATGTGATAAAAGCAACATCATACCAGAAGAAAACTAAGAGTGAATGGAGGTAGATCCACCTAAGAGACCTATAGGTCAACACATATTCAAGAGCAGATCAGAGAATGAGCTTCCCCAGAAGAGGAAGCAGGAGATATGAAAGAAAATCTTTTCATAGAAAAGAAGTGCTCTATTTAACAGAGATTGACTTTAGTATCAGTCAATTTGGGCAGCTCTACACAGAAGATAGCATCCTGGCCCAGTGTCCAGAGAGAGCAGGCACTTCCTGGACCCTTGAGTGAACATGCCAGAAGGTCATTTAAAACAGCTACTCTTCCTTGATTGTACAAAACAAATAGTACAAAGAAGGAGAATTTTTTACCCTGGAGGGAAATTAGAATCATTGTAAATATTTTTTAAAAACAAAAAATGAAGCCCAGTTGTAAAACAAAGACCAAGGGGATGTTTCTAGAAATTGACAAGATCACAATGATTTATGCTGAACACAAAACATTTTCTAATAGTTGAAGGTCACTTTGAGCATCCAATGACGTTAATGCAAAGAAAATTCAGCATTGTTTTTTTATTAGGAGGTCCAAATTCTGGAGATAAAAATCTTAGGGAAACAAACAAATGAATGAACAGATGACTATAAAACTACAGGGGTGAGAAGAGGGTGTAAGATTAAGCAAATAATCCTGATGCAAAGAAGTTATATATAGAGAAGCTAAAAAACTACTAAAATCTTTCATAGTTCTGTAATTAAAAACTAGTAGTGACACCTAAATATACTATTATTATATATTTAAATATAATACATAAAAAGGGTTCTAACCTAAAGTGATTTAAAAACTAAAACATATTTTTCTTAAAGATGCATTAAAGAGTATTTATTTGTAAAATAATACACAGAGACTTATTTGACCCAAAACATAGCTAAAATTAATTTACATTTTTGTCCCAACTAACTTATTTTAATTGTATTATATAGACAATGCTCTCCACATCATTCATTTTTGTCTCTTTCCAATGTTTTTATTTTCCAGTCAGTTAAAGATGCTTTTGTGACACCTTGGATTATTTAGGAGAAAGGCATTATACCAGGAGAAAACTGGTAATATATCTTAGGTCTTAACTTCTCTCTTATCCTGTGAAGATGCATGTTTATGGTTCCAGTTAATAAGTAACAAACAGTTGAGAGAGAACTTCAAATTTTAGAATTATGGGAATTGCTTTCCAAATGGTCATTGATTAAATAGTGGACAATTTTATGTAAAGATCATTTATAAAGTGGATTTTTGTTACAAGTCATAGCAGATCGGTTTAATAACAGAATCAGCAATAAAAAAGATGTCAAAAATGTGCTTGAGTATTGAATCCAACAAAATGAAGTTTAATAGAAATAAATTTAGTATCAGACTTGTGTTCAAAAAATCCATCTGCACAGAAGAGTATGTGAGAGACCAGTGTATATACATATAAATATGTTTGGAGGCTTTCTGACTGTGAAGTCAGTGTGAGCCAGCAGTGAGATCTGGTTGCCAAAATGATACAATCATCTTAGACTTCATTATTAGTAATAATTGGAGGAGAGTGACAGTTCCACTCTGCTCACACAATCTGGTGTCAGACCACAAATGCAACTGTGTTCAGTTTTGTTATATGACAGTTTAAGAGGTAAAAACATAAACTGATGCATATTCAGAGGAGAGTAGCCAGTGCCTTGAATGGACTTGTACCAGTGGCATATGAGGAATATTAAAGGAGGCAGAAACATTTAGTAAGAAAAACAGAAAATTACAGGGCAGCAAATAGGCCCATGCAATGAACCTCAGAGGCTCAAAACATTTTATAAAGCCACATTTCTCATAAGTAATTCAAAATATAACAGCAATGAAACATACAAGATGTATAAAGAAGTCTAAAAAATTCTGGTTTTCCATTTACTATTAATATTAATACTATTTTTGACACATGAACATTTTGAATTATTTCAGAAAACATTATCAATTTTTTTTCCATTATCAAATTGTGACCCTCTTTTGTTGATGTCCTGAGCATGTAGTCCAGGGCATTCTGGAAATATGGTGCTTCAGGAGGTGGTTAGTTTCCAAATACTGGAAATATTTGAATTATGGAGATAACATATTCAGTATTCAAGTATTCAAAGTGTAATTGAGCCAGAGGACTGCCAACGTTTCTCCTAAATCAAGCAGTACTATTTTTGGCCCTAAATAATAATTTCTTTCCTATTAGTTCATATTCACATATAAATTGAATCTATTACATAGAAACTTTCAGATCTAATAAAATTGAAATAAATTAGGTTAATATATGTTAGCTTCTATATTTAACCAAGAGTTTTACTTAACTGAAAGTTATAAGTAATTTTTCAGTTCTGTACTAACCTCATTGCAGCCTTCATGGAGTTGATAGAGCACTTTACCCATAGATTGCTTATGAAGATTATTGGTAGAGGATACAATGCAAGGCAATCTTTATTATTTGAACATAGGAGAAATATATTGTTTTCTATCCATATTCTGTTGTTATTGGATATACAGTTTCATTTTTAGTAGAAACAGTTGTTTCACATGCACAAACAGTAATAAGTGGGCTTCATTTCATTCACAGTTATAGAATAAATAAATATATTTAGTTTCAATAAGAATAGAAGTTGTGTTTTTCATTCTTGGGGAGAAATTCTAAGCTCTTTAAAAATATGAATAGTTTTAGATTTTTATTTGAGATGTCCTTTGCTTCAGGGACAATAAAGAAAATTCCTACAGGAATTTAAAATGACTGAAAAACAATGTGTGATGTGAAGATCCCCCTTCTCCATGTCTTGGACGACTAAATTTGTGTTGGACTTAAGCAAAATGTGTCTGGATTCCTATTTTTATTTAGCCACTCTATTGCATGCTATAAGGAAAATATTGGGTTTAGTTTTCATTACTTTCTAATAATTTGCTAACCAATAAATTGGAAGCTTGGTGCTAGAAATTGCATTTTGAATAACAAAGAATACTTTCCTTAAATCTGTACTACTTAGAAGCTAATGAACAATATTTATTTGTTTATATAAGCAATCAAACAAACAAATGGAGCCCAAAGCTCAGATTTAACAAATGGCATTACATATAAGTAATTACACATAAGTAAAAAGTAATTTTCTATTTTTATTGTATGATTATTATTTTTATCATCATAATTTTTGGTGTGCCTGTAAGCACAAAATAAGTATATATAATTAAATATTAAAATAATATGTATATAATTATTTTACATATAATTAAAATGAATATTTATATAATCAAAAATTAATTTCTCATTACTGTTATTTTATTAGTATTGTTGTTGCTGTTATAAATTTGGTCTCCAAAAAGTTTACCATTCCCTCTATTGCTCCAGAGCTGGAATTACTGTCTAGCTCAATGTATATAGCCTCACTTTTCATGGACTCAATTGATTGGGCCAGAGGTGAACATATGATATCCAGAGTGTGAGCTGGTCTGATAATTTTCTTTTTGCTGAGTATTGGTACATGATGATACTGGGGCAATCAAAGGCAAGCATAGAATTTGTTGCATTATATTAATTTAGTACCCAACGGCAGCAATTTGGGGTAGCCCTAGTGGCCTATGGGAAGGTACATTATGAGAGCCAGATTACGGAGAGGAAAAGAAAGTTCAGGAAAGACCATAAAAAGGAGAGTAGAAGGGGAGAGAAAGAGAGAGAGAGAGATCTTTTACACCAGTTGGATTTCATTTCCTGTGTTAGTTCCTTGTGAACTCCTACAAAATTCTTTGCCTTGTGCATTCTGTGATTAGTTTCACTCCAAAATTAGTTTGAATATATTTTGGTTTCTTAAAAAGAAATAATTCCTGATCAAAATATACATTAAAAGAAATCTTGCGTTTTGGATATTTTCTTTATTTTACAGTTGAAGAAACTGAGACTCAATGAGGCTATGCAATGTGTTTATATTTATCCCACAGAAATATTCTTTTGTACTCTCATATTTTTTATAAATGGGCATTTTTATTAAAGTATAATTAACATACAATAAAATACACAGATTGTAACATTTCAGCTTGATAAGCAATATTCCATTGTATGGACATAGCACAGTTTGTTTATCCAATTTACCATTAATGAACATTTGGTTTGTTTTCAGGCTTTGGGTATTATGAATAAAGATGCTATAAACATTATGTTCAAGTCTTCTTATGGATATACACTTGTATTTCTTTTGAATAAATAGGATTGAAATGGTTAACTATATATAAGAAACTCCCAAAACAATTCTCCAAGTTGGTTGTACTGTTCTACATTCTTGTCAGTAATGTGTGAGAGCTCTGGTTCTGGTGTCTCCATATTTTCTCCAATATTTGGCGTTAAGTTTTGTTTTGTTTTGTTTCCTGTTATAGTGATTGTGAAATGTAATCAGACTCTAGTTCTAATTAGCATTTCCCCTATGGCTAATAATGATTAGCAGGTTTTTATGTGTTTTCTGGCCATTTGTATATTTTATTTTGTGTTTTATTTATTCAATATTTTTCCTTTTAAAAATTAGATTGCTTATCCTTTTATTGATGATATTTAAGATTTCCTGCTATATTTTGAATACTAGTCCTTTATGAGATATATGTTCTGTGACTAATATTTTCTAGTCTCTACCTTGCCTAATAATTTTCTTAATGGTGTTTTTTTATGAGAAGAAATTTTAATTTTAAAGAAATCTAATTTATCAATTACTTTTGTCTTTTATGGTTTGTGGATTTTTTATAATGACTGAGAAAAATGTTTTTCTGTCTATCCTGAGCTTACACATGTGTTCTTTTCAAGAACTGTGAAGGGTCTGAAGTTGCTTACAAACTAACAAGTTAGACTACCACAGTTTCATGGATGCTATTAGAATACCCAATATTCAGATGCCAGATGCAAAGAACTTTACATTAGTCAAGGAATAACAAACAGCATGAGCATCCACATATTTTTCTCCAATTCCTTTCACCCCAAGTCCCATGAGATTGACATGGATGGACAATAATTGGTGTTTATGTGTTCAGTGGGTTGAGTTAGGACAGAGAAACCCTGCGCATGGAAAATCTGAATCTTTTATAATGGGCAGTAAGCTTACCAGTTTTTGCTTTGGAAGACGTTCTCTTTAGCATGCTGAACAGTAAGCATATCTTTGTTTCAGAAGGAGACATCACCATCACCTTCCAAGGCTATAAGCAAACTTACCCTCTCTGGGGAGTAACACTACTTATATCTTCCAAGATTAATTGCTATACAAATATTCTTTAAAAAGGCTGTCTGAAACAAAGGGTAGTCAGTGCCTCTGCTCACAAGACCTGCAAAACAGAAGAGAATTGTGGGGAATTGTGTTACAGCAATTCTTTCTAAAAACTTTAAGATTCTGGGTTGTACATTTAGGTTTATGCCTCATTTCAAATTGTGTATGAAGTGAGAAAACCATCATTTTTGGTTTTGTTTTGTTCTCTTTTTTAACATAGGGAAATTCAGTTGTTCCAAAGTATTTGTTAAAATTTTTTCTTCTGTCTATTGATTTGGTACGTTTTTATAAAATATTGACTATATATAGGCCTATTTTTATATTCTCCATTCTGGATTTATCTATTCTTACACCAATACCAATGGTAACTTAATTATTATAGAAAAAGCATGGCTTTAATAAAGTAGTTTTTGCATAAAGTAATTGACTTTTATGGTTGAAAATCATTTTCTAAGTCAAAATGACGAATCAACTAGTGATGCCGTGGATAAACTGCTATTTTGCTTTTATACTTATCCCTGTGGAGTCTATTCTCCATACAAATGACAGAATATTTCCTTTAAAATGAAAATGAGACCAGGTTACTCCTTCTCTAACCCTCATTTTGATTGCCGATTCACTCAGAACTGACCTACAAGTCTTCACAATGAATTTATAAAGAGCCTTATGGTTTCCAGAGTCCCACTTTCTCTCCAGCTCGGTATCCCGCCACTGTATTCTCACTCACTTTTTTTCTTGCTATTCTGGCTTCTGCTGTGTTCCTTTGAATTGGGAATATGTTCCCACGTCAGGGTTTTCTGCATGGTTTATTCCCTCACTTCCATAGGGTCTCTGCTCAAATGTCTTACCTGTGAGGCCTTCCAGACTACATCAAACTTGAAATATCACCTAATGGCCCCATATTGTCTCTCTCCCTTCTCATGCTTTATTTTCTCCTTTGGCATTTGTCATTATTTGACATATTGCTTATTTTTTTGTTTGTTTGTTTCCTCCCATGAGAATACAAGGACCATCAGGGCAGTAACTTTGTCTCATTTGTTCTTTGCTAGAATTACATGCCTAAAATGAGTACTAGAATATTTTAGGCACTCAACCATATTCATTGAATAACTTAATGAATTATCTATCACACTATTCGTGCATAGTCTCATCAATATTTTATTCTTTCGAGTCATTTAATTCTTAATTGTGTTTCAATAGTACAGGCATACATTGTGTTTCATCACTTCATTATGCAAATAAGTCTTACAGAGGTTATGGAACTTACCCAAGGTCATTTATCTTATAAGATACAAAACAAAGAATCAGTCTAGATTGGATTTGATTTTCAGTGTTTTCCCCAGTAAATATTCTTTTCCTTTAGAAAAAACAATGTGTGTGTGTATGTATGTGCTTATTGACAATGTAAATGTGTACATGAAGATTGGCTATCAAGGGAACACACAGTTGTTTCTGGATTACTGGATACTCTATGTCAATACAATGCTATGTTGTGCTAATTTAGCACTTATACTATATGATCTATAATAAAAATTTTACTTGCCCTTCATTTTAAAAAAAAGGATGGAAATGCCCAACAATATAGTAATATATTGTACCATAAAATACTGTAATATTGTTCACAGATTTCTCTCTTTTTTATGATAAAGAAAAACATTCTTCTCTTTACCTCTTTGTGGAGAATCACATATCATCATATTCTTAAATGAAAAATGTAGACTATGAAAGCAGATGTCTTCCACATTCACTTAGGAAGGAAATAAAATATTCTAAGTAGATAACTTAGATAAATAGATTACTAATTCTACCTGGTTGCACAGAAAGAAGAGAGTTGTTTTAGAAAATGACAAAAATTAATTACTTTAAAAGACTGCAAAACAGAATAATGAAATCACAGTGTCAAAAACCCATTCATGATTGTAATATCAATGAGAATAGTCAGAAGTCCAAGACATACAGAATCATTTGGGAGTAGAGCAAAATAAATTTACTTCAGATTTGTAAAACATGCTGCTCTAATCCAATATCATGTTCTTTTCTTTTTTTTTAAACTCAAATTTAATTTTATTTAAAATATTTAGATTAAGATTTGTGAAACTATTCCAAGACTGAGATTTTCTGGCTTCATGTTTCACTTAAGTAACTAATAAACAATTCAAATTTAACCTGGCCAGACCTTTAAAAAAATCACAACATTCCCCTATTCAAATTCTACAAGCTCCTCAATAATGTATAAAATTCAAATCCATGAATGTATATGCTATCACTTCCCTACTTGAATCTACCTCTGAGCTGGTTGCTCCCTATTTACCTCCTTCCTTGACTACTCTGCTCTCACCTATGTCCAGTATTACTTCTGTTTCTCAAACATGTTAAGTTCAAGGTCTTTGTTGTTTGCTTTTGCTTTTTGTTTGTTCTCAGACTTCTTTTTTTTTTCCTAGTTTTTCTTTTTTTCAGTTTTTTGTTTCTTACTTTGTTTAGTCTCTGTAGCTTCTGGCTCAATGTCAACTCCTAAAATAGGTCTTCCCTGATTTTTTAAAATAGTTCAAATCTTCCCATCTCCGTTGCTCTCTTTCTACTTTTCCTGATTTGCTTTTTTCCCTCTCAGAATATCTTAACTTAAATGCGATACTTGTTTATTTACTTATCTGTCATCGGTCACCCACAAAAATGTAGTATCTTAAAGCAGGATCATACCTTCAGTGCCTAGAAGTGTTTCCAGCCTGGAAGCACCTATTATGTAGCTGTTGGCTATATGACTAATATAGTAGGTTGGGAATCTACCTAGTTCATCGTATATACAGAAAAGAAATAAATTAATTTAGAAGGAAGCTATTTCAAAGTAAAAGGGGATAAAGTTAGACTAATAAAGCATAAATTTGTAATAGAATTATTTAGATATTTGACAGGAAGTGGTAAGGAACTAAGACTTACTCTGGGCTGAAATACACATTTAGATAAAATTAACTAAGTAAAATGGTAAACTATATTTACTCTTAAAAGTTCCAACTTCTACTTTTTGCATACCTATGAAACTCAATTACATCTAAGGTGAGTCTACCATTTTTTTGATCACTATACTAATAAATCTAAGAAAACTAACCCCCTGCAATTATTAAGTAAACCTATTAAGTAAATCTTTGGTTACAATATATTTAAAAGAGAAAAACATTTTAATGTAAAATGGATGCATAGAGATGAATACATTTGTTTATGAAATCATGAGAAAATGAAGAAATCTCAGATACTGTCAGAAGCCTTCATGAATATGTACCAAATATAAAGTCGGTTTAAGAATGAAGTATTCACTTTTAATTTTTTTAAAAAAATACATTAGTGTGAGATTTTGCAAAGCACCAGTATGGATAGAACAGTCATGAAATATAAATTATTTGCTTTAAGATATAGCAATGTGGTGGTAATGTAAGGTTATAAAAAGACAATACACCATTCATAGAGGGGGAAAACAACCACAACAAAAATAAACCAAGAAAAACATTTGGTCCTGAAATCCTACAGATTTTTGGCTAAATAAGAGTTTTCAGAAGTTAAAAGGCATTAACCTTTTTTGGCAGAGAACTATAGCAGTTATTTCAAACACAAGCTAAAAACAAATGCCCATTTGAATGTAGAGCAAGTCTTTGTTAAGAACAGGATTTAATATGCTACAAGTAGCCTCCATTAAAGCTCTCCTGACCCTTTTGATTTGAAATTATTTTTACTATTATCTCTTGTCATATCTAGGGTAGAAAATGTTCTGATTATATAGGTGGGCTGCATGCTGATGATATAATTAGATAGTTTTAATTGCTAACTTTTTAAAAAAAAAAAACTTGTATAAAGCTCTAATGATCTTTTAAAGCCACTAAAAACCTCCCTGGAAAATGTATATCTTTTAGAATTTAACATACTAGTTTTTAAGCACAATCAGAGGGCTTGGGAACCATGACACACAGACTGGCCTCTTTGTTTTATAATTAATGATATATATGGCACACTTTTGAATAATTAGTACTTTAATATTTCTTTTAAAATGATTTATATTATGGGAAAATTAGCAACTGAATTAGAATCCATATGCTGATTACCAAGAAAGTCGTTGCTTCTGAAATCTTTTTTGCATTCTCAGTTTAAAGATCATGCAAAAAAAAAAAAAATAGAAGAAGTGCTTTTTTTGCTCTATGTGATATATTATGTGTGATCAGAGAACTCTAGAGATAAAACTTAGATATTAGAGAGGTCAGCTCTGAAAGTTGGAGGATAGGGAGGGTTTTATTGCTTCTATTATTTTACAAAAATAAATTTTGAAGTTAAAGCAAACTTTCCTTTCAAAAAAATTATTCTGTTTCATTTTATTTTCTTCACTGGTTAATCTGATATATTTTTGTTTTTGTTGTTAAACTCAATTATGAGATGGTATCAACAAAGGATAGTCTTCAAAAATTATTAGATTAATTTGTTTTACTTAAAATAATCTATCAAAATCCCCTTTTCTATCATTTTATTTTTCTAATCATATTTTGCAGATATCCCTAAGAAAGCATCAGTGTTCCACCATATGCCATTTCGAGTTGCCTATCATATCACAGTAGCAGTAATACGAAGTTACCAAGTAAGCCAGATATTGAACCTCAAATTTTTGACAGGGTAAATACAGGGCTGTCATCTTAAATGTGTGGCACTCAGAGTTCAGCAAAGTATTCAGGCCATGGAAACCACATGCAGTCACACAAATAACCAAAGCCCCACAATGCTAGAAGATGAAAAGTCTATTGATTTTTTAGTTAATAATACTGCTGAAATGCATGTATTTTCTTCCTAGCTAGAATTAATGCCCTCTTCTACTGTGATCAATACCTCTTTGGTCAGTAAATGACATTCATTCTTTTTAATAGTTATGAGGTAGTAAAAATAAACTAGTATGTAATCAAATACACTATCCTAAGGAAAAAAAAGATGATTATAATATATGACACATATAGGTGTTGATAATCACTGATATATCTGAGACCTTGTGGGAAGATTTAAAATGTCTAAAAGCCTATAACATGTTTCTATCGTTCATCCTTTTTGTATTCCTTTACCTCTTGATTTACATTCTGGGCTTGGCTACTAGAATGCTTTGCTACTTTAGGACCAGTTTTGTATAGGTCTCTCGCCCTGCTAGCTCATGAGGTCTCTAATTGAACCAATAATCTCATTTGTCTCATTAGTTCCAGTTCCAATCCCACAGTCTATAATGTACTGAGCACTCAATAGATTTGTTGAATCAATTATCAAAAGAATGAATGTTGCAGATGTTTGCTGCATACCTCTTTTCTCTCCCTCAAAAAGTAGGACACATAAATTTAATGTGACAAGAACCAGAATGGGAGTATATAGGAGGTACAGGTATTCAAGATATAGAGAATTGGTTAGAACATTTTATCACATACTTAATAACTTACATAGTCATCTATGGATGATTTTCTTTGTGGTGTATTAACAGAGAAAATACTTTAAACAATCAACTGGTACTTTTCCATGACAGGAGGCTCTTAATTCTGTAGACATTGATATATAACTTAACGGTTGTTTAAAAATACAATCTTTTCTGATTAGCTCATGTCCGTGCTGTACTGCAGCAGATGCAGGTGCACATCTTCTCATTATCAGGTGTGATGCACACAATGATTACAAACTAATTTATTGGTAATCAAAAGAATACACTATTAACAATTTCAATCTGACTTTAAAATTATAGAATTAAATTCAAAGTCCATGGTAAGACACATTTAAATGTGCCACTTCTTCCTTTCATTTGTGTCAATATTATAAGTTGATAACATTTGCCTGTGAAAAGAACAAAACATAGATCTGGTTAACACAGACTAGGCGTCCTGAGTGGGGGGCAGTTTGCAGTATGACACAGAGTGATATGGGTCAGCCTCCTTGAGAAGGTGAGATCTGCACAAAGATTTGAAGGAGATTAAGGAGTTAACTAATGGGTTATATGAGGGAAGAACATTCCATTAGCGAGAACAGTAAGAACAAAATTTCTGAGGTGGAATGTGGTCAAGGAACAGGAAGAGGAAGAAGCTCAGATCGTACTAGGGTAGAGATTAAGAGAGGAAGGATGTCTAAATCATGTAGAGGCTTTCAGAACATTGTAAAGGTTTTGGCTATTACTGTGCATCAAATGAAGAGAGAGTTTTGGGTAAAAAGTTGCAAGTTCTGTCCTAATTTAGAATATCTTTCTGTATGCCTTCTTTGTCTTGAGGAGCGCAAGGATAGCTGCAGGGTATTCTGTTTGGAGCTTATTCCCAAAACCAAGGTTAGAGATGATGTTGTTACGGATCAAGGTGGTAGCAATGGAGGTAATATGAATTGGTTGTATTCTAGTTATATTTAAAATATTCATTTAATAGAATTTTTCAGAAATTTCAAGGAAAGCTTTAAACACTCTAACTCTTGAGTAACTAAAAGTATAGGATTACATATAAGTCATATTTTAAGAGTACACTTTGGGTGCAGGAGTTTTGTTGTTGTTGTCGTTGTTTTGTTAGGGGGAAAAGGAAAACCAAGAATTCAGTTTGACAGCCAATATAATGTCAGATATAAAAAAAAAAAAAATTTCTGTTTGCAAAATTAACAAATGATCCTGAGAGAAAATACTTTTTAAAAAGGAGAAGGAAATAAAATTCCCTGTATTTCTATCAGCCAGGAATTACAGTGGAGAGTGTACTGTGAGTGGGAGGAAGTGTGTGATTGTACGTATCACCAGAATTGCAGGTTTAAAAGCATATCATGTGGGAGAAATGACATCAGCAAGATGGTGAATTAGGAAGTCCCAGCACCAATTTCGTCATAGAGACACCAAGTTAACAACCATATATGGATCAAAACACCTTTATAACAACTCTAGGTACTAGTTAAGAGATTGCAGTACCAGAAGAAAGCTCAAAGCTGAGAACAGTCACATTGAAATGGATAAGAAAAGCCTTTTCTCTTTATCCATTATCGTCTCCTCCCCAGACCAGCACTGTAATAGGACAGAGATTACAACTCAGCTAAAAGCTTCTCCTTCAGGAAAAAAGGACAAGTGAAATGTGCATCCAACATTGCAGCTTTTAGAAGCGCTACCCAAGGCACTGATGTGTGGCTCAACTAACTAACTCAGAGTGCTAAAGGAACCTATATAGTTTAGAAGCCTGGAAAATGCTAAAATAAGAGAGAACAGGTTTTGGGAGGCCTTCACTTCTGTAGAAGGAGACCAGCATGGATTGGCATGATTAGGAGAAGGCAAGCAAATGGCAGTTTCTTCCACAGGAAGGAGGGAGAAGAGTGGAGAATGCATTTGGCATTCCAGCTTTTTGGAGAGCTGCTCAAGGGATTGGTATCTGTCTCACCTGATTTGGGCACTGATGGGAATTGGACATAATTTGGAAGTGTGGAGGCTGTTGAGAGCAAAAGAGAGCAAGGTAGTGTGCTGCTGTAGCATCAGAGGTACTGCAGTCCCACAGGCAGACACCATGGGGAGAAAGAGAATGTGAACCCTTGAAAAAAATTAGCAAACCTTTCTAAATGGAAAATTATAAGCACAAACCCATAGAAGTCACATGCCTGAAAAAAATGTTTTCAGAGATCTCTAGAATCTCTAGCCAAATAATTGGTGAAGGTCTTCCACCATATAAAGCTAGTCTATAAAGGCTGGAAGAGGTGGCTGTTTTTACCAATGCATAAAATTTAGGGAAAAAAAATCACAGGGCAAACAGAGAAACAGGAAAACATGATCCAATAAAAGGAACAAAATGAATCTTTAGACACCAACCTCAAATAAATGGAGATCTATGGATTATTTGACAAATAATTCAAAACAACTGTCTTAAAAATTTCAATGATCTAAGAGAGAACACAGACAGAAAACTAAAAAGAAAAAAAAAGATAAAAACAATGCATGAATAAAATGAGAACATTAAGGAGATAGAAACTGTCTCAGTTTGTCCCAGCTGCTATAACGAAATATCTTAGACTGGGTATGTTGTAAAAAACAGAAATTTATTTCTCATAGTTCTGGAAGCTGGAGATTCTAAGTTCGAGGCAGCAGTGGTGTCTAGTGAGGGCTTGCTTCCTCAAAGATAGTGCCTTCTGGCTCTGTTCTCACAGGTGAAAGGGGCTTCCTAGCTCTATGTAGTCTTTTTATAAGGACACTAATACCTGTTATGAGGACTCCACCTTAATGATCTAATCACCTCCCTGATAATATCATCATTTGGGGGTTAGGATTTTAACATATAAATTTTGGCAGGAATCACAAATATTTAGAACATATCAGAAAGTATAAAAAAAGAACCAAACAGAAATTCTGGAGCTAATGAATACAGTAACTACAAGGAAAATTTCACTGGAGGGGTTCAACAGCAGACTTGATCAAGAAGAAGAAAGAATCAGTAAACTTAAAGACAGGTCATTTGAAATTACTTAGAGATGAAAAAAAAAAAAAAAGAAGAAAGGTGAAGAAAGCCTAAGGGATATATGGGACACCATCAAGCCATCCAATATATGCATTATGGGAATTACAGAAGGAGCAGAGAGAGACGGATAGATAGCTTATTTGAAGAAATAATGTCTAAACTTTCCCCATTCTGAGGAAGGAAATGAACATCAAAATTCAAGATGCTCAAAGGACTGAAACTAAGATAAACCCAAAGAAACCCACACTAAGACACATTATAATTAAACTTATAAAAGTCAAAGACAAAGAAAAAATCTTGAAAGCAGCAAGAGAAAAGCAACTTGTCACATACAAAAGAGCTTTCATAAGATTATAAGCAGACTTCTCAACCTTACAGGCCAAAGGGATTAGGATTATATATTTAAAGTGTTGAAAGAAAAAAGTTGACAATCAAGAATACTACATCTGGCAAAACTGTCCTTCAGAAATGGAGTAGGAACAAAGACTTTCTCAGATAAACAAAAGCTGAGGGAGTTCATCCCCCCGCCTCTGACTTAAAAGAAACACTAAGGAGAGTCTTGCCAGTTGAAAGAAAAGGACAGTAGACAGCAATATGAATGCATACAAAAATATAAAACTCCCTGGTAAAGGTAAGTGTACAAATAAATATAGAATACTGTAATAATGATGCATAAAGCACCTTTAATTCAGTTATAGAATCAAAAGGCAAAAGTATTAAAAATAAATGTAACAATTATAAAGATATTCCATAAAAATGGTAAACAAAAGAAAACAGGAGTAAACCATACCTGTATCAGACAAAATAAACTTTGAGCAATAACTGTCAAAAGAGACAAAGGATACTATATAACGATAAAAATGGATCAATTTACCAGAAAGATATAATATATATATTACATAATATAATGTGATATAATATATAATATACACATTAGAACTACCAAATATATGAAATAATTGAAACAAGAAATAGAGAGCAACCCTATAATAGTAGGAGACTTCAATACTCCAGCTTTAATATAAATAGAACTACAAGAACATCAATAAAGAATAAGAGAACATGAATAACATTATAGACAAATAGGCCTTAACAGACATGTACAGAACACTTCACCCAACATCAGCTGAATATATATTCCTCTCAAGTGTGCACAGAACATTCTTCAGGATAGACGACACGTTAGGCCACAAAAAAGTCTTGACAAATTTAAGAAGATTGAAATCATACTGGCCAGGCGCGGTGGCTCGTGCCTGTAATCCCAGCAGTCTGGGAGGCTGAGGCTGAAAGATTGCCTGAAGTCAGGAGTTGGAGACCAGCCTGAACAAGAGCGAGACCCGTCTCTACTAAAAATAGAAAAAATTAGCCTGGCATGGTGGATGCACCTGTAGTCCCAGCTACTCCGGAGGCTGAGGCAGGAGGATGGCTTGAGCCCAGGAGTTCGAGGTTGCGGTGAGCTAGGCCGCCGCCAGGGCACTCTAGCCTGGGCGACAGACAGAGTGAGACTGTGTCTAAAAAAAAACAACAACAAAAAAATCATACCAAGTATCTTTTCCAACCACAGTAGAGTGAAAATAGAAATTGATAACAATAGGAAAACAGTAAGAATTACAAATATGTGGAAATTAAACAACATCTTAAATATCCAGTGGATCAAAGAATAAATCATGAGGGAAATTAGAAAATATCTTAAATAAATGAAAACAAAAATACAACATGCCAAAACTTATGGGATGCAGAAAAAACAGTATTAATAGGGAAGTTTATAGCACTAAATGCTTACAAAGTGGATAACCTAGAAGAAATGATAAATTCTTAGAAACATACAACCTACCAAAACTGAATCATGAAGAGATAGAAAATATAAGCAGATCTACAACTAGGGAGGAGGGTGAATCAATAATCAAAATTCCTTTTAACAAAGAAAAGCCCAGGACCAGATGGCTTCCTTCAAGAATTCTACCAAACATTTAAAGAATACTTAATGCTAGGCTACACCAAACTTATAAACTGTGCAGCAAAGGAAACTACCAACTCAGTGAAAAGGTAATCTATGGAATGAAAAAAGTATTTTTGAATCATTTTCAAATAAGGGATTAATACCTGTAATTATAAAAATTATTATAACTGATAATAATCCCCCCAAAATCCAATTAAAAATGGACAAAAGACTTGCATAAACATTTCCCAAAGAAGACATATAAATGACCAACAAGTATATGAAAAGATGCTCAACATCACTAGTCATCAGCAAAAACAAATTAAAACCACAATGAAATATTACCTCACATCTGTTAGGTTGGCTTCTATCAAACACACACACGCACACACGCACACACACACACAAATACACACAAAACAAGAAATAATAAGTGCTGGCAAAGATGTAAAGAAACTGGAACACTTCAGCCCTGATAGGGGGATTGTAAAATGGTGCAGTTGCTATGGAAACCACTATGAAGCTTCCTCAAAAAATTTAAACTAAAATTACCCTGTGATCTAGTAATCCTACTTCTGCATAAATATCCAGCATTGAAAGCAGGATTTTGAAGAAATATATGCACTTCCATGTTCATTGAAGCATCATTCACAATAGCCAACATGTGGAAGCCACCTAAATGTCCATCAACAGATGAATGGATAGAGCAATTGTGGTATATACATTCAGTGGAATAACATTCAGACTTAAAAAAAGAGGAAAACCCTGTCACATGCTACAATATGGATAAACTTCAGGATATTATGTACCGTGAAATAAGCCAGTCACAAAAAGATAAATACTGCATGATTTTACTTATACTAGTTATCTCAAAAGTAATCAAACTCATAGAAGCAGAAAGTAAAACAATGGTGCCATTGAGGGCAAATGGGGATTTGCTGTTCAATGGATATAGAATTAAGGTCACACAGATAAAAAGTTCTAGAAATCTGTTGTTTAACAATGTGCATATGGTTAACAATATTGTAATGTACACTTAAAAATTGTTAAGGGGGAATTTATGTAATGTGATTTTACTGAAAGTAAAAAATAAAACATACATGATAATTCCATGTCATTAAATATATTTTCACAACATTATTTGGATAGGCAGATTATTCCATTATATAAACATGTCATATTTTATTTATGCATGTTTTAAGTGTTGGATGTTAGCTATTTTTAAATATTTGAAATTAAAATAAAACTACAGTAATTTTTCTTGTACTTAATTACTATTGTGTAGTGACTGTAATCAACAATAAGTTAGGGTATACTTTAAAATATCTCTGACTTTTTTGATGGGGCACTTGCTTACAATTCTACCAGTCCCCAAACTTCTTTATGTAGCATGTATTGCCTTTTCTCTTATCCTGAAATAAAATTCACATATATTGCAAACAAACTACATATTTTTTTTTAAAAAAATCTATATAGTATCACATACTAATATAATGAAAAAGTAAAGTAAATAAAAGTTTCACTTAAATTTATTTTACTTGAGTATGATACACTAGAACATGAGTATACAAACATTTTTGGTAAAGGGCCAAATATTTTTGGCTTTGCCAGCCATAGAGTCTCTGCTGCAATTACTCAACTCTGGCATTGTAGCACAAAAGAAAGCAATAGACAATGTATGTAACGTATGGGCATAGCTTTGTGACAATAAAATTTCATTTGCAAATGCAGATGACAGGCTTGAGTTTGCCCGGAATCTTAGTTTGCCAGTCCCTGCACTAGAAGACACTGTTGAATAGTCAAATATTTGCATGCAAGTGTAAAATGAGAGTGAATTCAAAACAACTTTAAATGGAAAATGATAGAAATTTGTAT
This sequence comes from Daubentonia madagascariensis, assembly GCA_023783475.1. Lineage (NCBI taxonomy): Eukaryota > Metazoa > Chordata > Mammalia > Primates > Daubentoniidae > Daubentonia > Daubentonia madagascariensis. Next base: position 10,773,094 of record JAKFHU010001684.1, on the reverse strand, counting down.
GTGTGTGAGTGTGAGTGTTGGCACTATTAGTAGAACTGTTAAAATGTTGTTTGTGAAGTGATTTTCCAAAATTGTGAATGATACCTGATAAAGTTCTGAACTAAATAAAGTACAAGTTACATAAGTAGTCTTTACATCTACTTGAATATTGGTAAGACTATTGGAAATTCCTGCAGCCATACCAATTGTTGTGTCAACTAAAATTGATTCTAAAAATTTCCAAAATGTCTCCTCAATAGTGGTAGCACCTCCATGGGAATATCATTTTTGGTTAAACTCTTGGAAGTGGAAACTCTGTATCAACATGTAAATAGAAGTTTGATATTGTGCTTTGGTTACATAAGAAAAACGGAGTATTTATCCCTCTTTTTTGATCTAGAAAATTAGTTTATGGGTTTTTTAAAAGTATAAGATGAAAAAAGTGCTGTTTCAAAATTTGCCTGACACAGTCCTTCAACTTTGACGTATGTGGTAATTAACAATTTAAAAAATTTATAAAGATATGTATTACTTTATTTTATTAGCTGATATTCTGAAGTAAAAGCCATTTTATATGGATATTAATCTAATTCTTACAAACACAGCTATATCCCTAATAGATGCAATTATTTGTATTTTATTTCTTAAACATAAACACCTCCTAATAACTATTCCATCTCTTATCAACTGTTATAATTTACTATTAGGATATTTTCATAAATAGAATCTAAAAATTGATAGACTTCTATTGAAATAATTCATTATATGAAAATTTTACATAGTATTATTAGGCTAGTCAAGATTGCCAGGGTTGCGATGTATTAAAGGGTTCGTACAATATCATTACAGACAGAAAAAACTGCGAACGTATTTATAATGACATCAAAACCTTGATATTGACCTGTGGGTATGTTCAGTGCACACCTACTTTAATTGAAATTTGCTCTTAAAAAGGGTTATTTCTAGGAAAGTTTTACTCATGTTGAATTTATTTTTACATGAACATTTTGAGCATTGTGGTTATAGCTAATTTTGATGAATCAAGGAAGAAAACCCTCAGCCTTTGTCATTTTCAAAAATGATATCGACATTTTTGAAGATTGCGTATTATGATTTTGAAGAATGTCCCTCAATTTAAGTTTGCCAAATTTATTACCAGTTGTCCGACTTGTACTCCAATAGAGAATAGCTCTCATTTGTGTATGTTTTGTTGTTGTTAGTATGATATCCAACTTTATTGACTTGACTCTGAATGTAATACCATACTTTGATTTTTTTATTTATCAATTTCATTTTTATTTTTGTCAAGCAACTTTCCTCTATTATTCCCACACTCAACCACAATGTGGGCTCCATTACAGCCAAGATTTTTACTGCCTTGTTTAGCATTTTGTACTCCTAGGCCAATGCCTACACATATTTCCTCACAACTAGAGTCAGATTTTACATATACATATATATATAATATATATATATATATATATGTGTGTGTTATATATATATGTGTGTGTATATATATGGTAGTGATAAATAATGGTGATGTTGTGTTTTCAGTTGATCACATTCAAAAGGTACATGCTGTCAATTTGTTCCATTATTGATGATTTTAATTTTGTTTACTTGGTTAAATGTGTTCACCAGTTTTAATACTCTAATATTACCATTTTTTCTCACTGCAAATAATAGGCTATCTATGGAGAATGCTTCTAGACTGTTTAAATATCATGTTCCTCTTCACATTTTTGCTCAATAATATGTTTAGTAATTATTGATGATTCTTGCCTGAATCAATTATCACTCTGATAGTTACAAAATGATGATTTCTAACTCTATTTTATATCCACATTTATTAGGGAGAATTCTAAAGTAATAAAGACTTTTCTCTCCCTTCTTATTTTTTATTATCGATATGTACTCAGGAACTCTTATTCTTTCTCAGTTTTTAAATTCTTTTTTCCTTCCTGTCATGTTAATGAGACATTCTAGCTAAGTACAATGTATGATCCTGTATTGAATCCTAGATCAGGGAAAAATTACTATAAAGAACATTATTGAGACAACTATAGAAATTGAATACTACATAAAATTATTGTACCATTTAGAGGAAAATTTCCATGGCTTAGCCAGAAACCTCGATATCCAAGTACAAGAAGCACACAGGACTCCTGGGAGAGTCAACGTGAAAAGGCATTCACCACGCCACATAATTATTAGACTGACCAAAGTAAACACAAAAGAGGAACTCCTCAGAGCTGTAAGATGAAAAGAGCAGGTAACCTACAAAGGGAAACCGATCAGATTAACTGCAGATTTCTCAGCTGAAACCTTACAAGCCAGAAGGGAATGGGGAGACATCATCAATCTCCTAAAACAAAACAAAGGTCAACCCAGAATTCTGTATCCTTCCAAACTAAGCTTCTTATATGAGGCAGAAATAAAGACATTTCCAGATAAGCAGTCACTGATAGAATTTGCGAAATCCAGACCGGCCTTGCAAGAAATGCTTAGACCTGCATTATATACTAAACAGAGCAACAGACACCCACCTATGTAAAACTATGCAAAAGCTAAAACCCCAGAAACCAGATTCCACAATGACACAACAGGTAAAACAAAAGATACCACCCAACAGAATAATCAGAAATTTACCCCAAATATCAATTCTCTCAATAAATGTAAATGGCTTGAACTGCCCATTGAAGAGACATAGGCTGGCTGAATGGATTAAAAAATACAAACCAAGTATCTATTGTCTTCAGGAAACACACCTTACACACAAAGACACATTCAGACTCAAGGTGAAAGGACGGAATACAATTTTCCAGGCTAATGGAAACCAAAAGAAATCCGGAGTAGCCATCCTCATTTCAGATGACATAAACTTTAAAGCAATAAAAGTAAAGAAGGACAAAAATGGACACTATATAGTGGTGAAGGGAAAAATCTCACAAGAGGATTTAACAATCCTAAACATTTATGCACCCAACACAGGAGCACCCAGGTATATAAAGCAAATACTGCTAGATCTAGACAACATAATAAGCAGCAATGCCATAATAGCAGGGGACTTCAACACCCCACTGACAGAACTGGACAGAACCTCCAAACAAAAAACAAATAGAGAAAAAAAGACCTAAACAGGACTAAGAACCTCCACCCAAATAACACTGAATATACATTCTTCTCATCAGCTCATGGAACTTTCTCTAAAATTGACCACATCCTAGGCCACAAAACAGATCTAAACAAATTCAAAAAAATAGAAATCATACCATGTATCTTTTCAGACCACAGCGGAATAAAATTAGATATCAATTCCAACAGAAACTCACATCTTCCTCCAAAAACTTGGAAACTAAACAATCTATTGCTGAAAGATTACTGGGTCAAGGAGGAGATTCAAATTGAAATCAAAAGATTCTTTGAACTAAACGATAATGGGGACACAAGTTATCAAAATCTGTGGGATAGAGCAAAAGCAGTCCTGAAAGGAAAACTTATCGCCCTAAATTCCCACATCCAAAAGACAGAAAAGTCACAAATCAGTAAACTAATGAATCATCTTAAGGAAATGGAAAAGGAAGAGCAAAGCAATCCTAAAGCCAGCAGAAGAAAAGAAATAACCAAAATTAGAGCAGAATTACATGAAATCGAGAACAAAAGAACAATACAGAAGATCAATGAAATGAAAAGTTGGTTCTTTGAAAAGATAAACAAAATAGACAGGCCTCTTGCCAGGTTGACCAGAAGCAGAAAGGAAAGGACTCTAATAAGCTCAATTAGAAATGAAAAAGGAGAAGTCACAACTGATACCATGGAAATACAAAACATCATCTTTGAATACTACAAAAATCTCTATGCCCACAAACACGAAAAAGTGGAGGAAATGGACAAATTCTTAGAAACACACTATCTACCTAGGCTCAACCAGGAAGAAACAGAATTTCTAAACAGACCAATATCAAGCACCGAAATTGAAGCAGTAATTAAAACTCTACCCACAAAAAAAAGTCCTGGACCAGATGGGTTCACACCTGAATTCTACCAAGCCTACAAAGAAGAACTGGTGCCTATACTACAGAAATTATTTGAAAATATCCAGAAGGATGGAATCCTCCCAAACTCATTCTACGAAGCCAATATCACCTTGATACCAAAGCCAGGAAAGGACACAACAAAAAAAGAAAACTACAGACCAATATCCCTTATGAATATAGATGCAAAAATTCTCAATAAAATCCTTGCAAACCGAATTCAAATGTACATCAAAAAAATAATCCATCACGATCAGGTGGGCTTTATTCCCGAGATGCAGGGATGGTTCAACATACGCAAATCTATAAATGTAATTCACCATATAAATAAAAGCAAGAACAAAGATTACATGATCCTTTCAATAGATGCAGAAAAGGCTTTTGACAAAATCCAGCACCGTTTTATGATAAGAACTCTTAACAATATAGGCATAGATGGCTCATTCCTAGAAACTATTAAAGCATATACGATAAACCCACAGCCAATATCATACTGAATGGTGAAAAATTGAAGGCATTCCCCCTTAAAACTGGCACCAGACAAGGGTGCCCACTATCTCCACTTCTTTTCAACATAGTGCTGGAAGTCCGGCCACAGCAATTAGACAAGACAGAGGAATCAGGGGCTTCCAGATAGGGGCAGAAGAGGTCAAACTCTCACTATTCGCAGACGATATGATATTATACATAGAAAACCCCAAAGATTCAACCAAGAGATTACTGGAATTGATAAATGAATTCAGCAAAGTCTCAGGATACAAAATTAATACACACAAATCCATAGCCTTCATATATGCTAATAACAATCAAGCCGAGAAACAAATTAAAGATGCTATACCTTTCGCAATGGCAACAAAGAAAATTAAATATTTAGGATCATATCTAACTAAGGAGGTCAAAGACCTATATAGAGAGAATTATGAAACACTGAGAAAGGAAATTGCAGAGGATGTAAATAGATGGAAAGCCCTACCATGCTCTTGGATAGGCAGAGTCAACATAGTAAAAATGGCTTTGCTACCTAAATTAATTTACACAATCAATGCAATCCCTATCAAAATACCAACATCATTTTTTGCCGATCTAGAAAAAATAATTCTACACTTCGTGTGGAACCAGAGAAGATCCCATCTAGCCAAAGCAATCTTAAGCAAAAAGAACAAATTGGGAGGTGTCTGTCTACCAGACTTCAAACTATACTACAAGGCTATAATAACCAAAACTGCATGGTATTGGCACAAGAACAGACACGTAGACCAATGGAACAGGACTGAGAACCCAAATATAAAACCAATCTCGTACAGTCACCTGATCTTTGACAAATTCCAGAAAAACGTACACTGGGGAAAAGAATCCCTATTCAACAAATGGTGCTGGGAAAATTGGATGGCCATATGTAGAAGACTGAAAGTGGACCCACACCTCTCACCTCTCACAAAAATCAGTTCACAATGGATAACAGATCTAAAACTAAGACATGAAACCATAAGAATTCTCGAAGAAAGCATTGGAAAAACTCTTATGGACATTGGCCTAGGCAAAGAATTTATGAAGAAGACCCCCAAAGCAATCACAGCAGCAACAAAAATAAATACATGGGACCTGATCAAATTGAAAAGCTTCTGCACAGCCAAGGAAACTATCACTAGAGTGAACAGACAACCTACAGAATGGGAGAAAATATTTGCATGCTACACCTCTGATAAAGGGCTGATAACCAGAATCTATACAGAACTTAGGAAAATCAACAAGAATAAATCAAACAACCCTATTAAAAAATGGGCAAAGGACATGAACAAAAACTTTTCCAAAGAAGACAGAATAATGGCCAGCAAACATATAAAAAAGTGCTCAACTTCTCTAATCATCAGGGAAATGCAAATCAAAACCACAATGAGATATCACTTAACTCCAGTGAGATTGGCTATCAAAAAATCCCCAAATAACAAATGTTGGCGGGGATGTGGACAGATAGGAACACTCATACACTGCTGGTGGGACTGCAAATTAGTACAACCTCTATGGAAAAGAATATGGAGATACCCCAAAGAATTAAAAGTAGAATTACCATTTGATCCAGCAATCCCACTACTGGGTATTTATCCAAAAGAAAAAAAGACATTTTATAATAAAGACATCTGCTCTCGAATGTTCATAGCAGCACAATTCACAATTGCAAAGTTGTGGAAACAACCCAGGTGCCCATCAATACACGAGTGGATCAATAAAATGTGGTATATGTATACCATGGAGTATTACTCAGCAATAAGGAACAACAGTGAATTAACACATCTGCTATTATCCTGGTTGGAGCTAGAACCCATTCTTTGAAGCGAAGTGTCACAGGATTGGAAAAACTAGCACCACTGGTACTCACCATCAAACTGGTACTAACTGATGAACACTTACATCACACAGGGCAATAACATTCATCTGAGGGTGGGCGGGCGGGAGGGGGGTGGAGGGGATGGGAAAAACTCTCACTGAATGGATGTGGGGAGCACAGTTTGGGAGATGACCACGATTGTGGCTCTGACACGGGCAGAACAGGGGCAATGTGTATGGCCAAAGTGTTGTAACCCCATGATATTCTGAAATTAAAAAAATAAATTAAAAAAAAACAAAAAAACCCAAAAAACAAATAAATTCCTATAAGATAGCAAAAAAAAAAATATTGTACCAATATTATATGTATGTAATTATATAAAAGCATGTCCTTAAATTCTGTTTACATTTTAGAAAAAAAATTATAGATAGTATAAACAACTGTGTAATGTGTGTGTGTGTGTGTGTGTATGTGTGTGTACAGGGAGATAGAACAGGGGGAGGGAGTGAAAACATCATGAATAGCACCCCTGCAAAAAAAATGCATTACCTAAGTTTTACCATGATGAAGCATTGGGTAAACTCTACTCAAAGTCTAGGGCATTCCCCAAAACAACTGTTCTGTAACCCTTAAAAATGTCAGTATCATGAAAGACAACCAGAGAGAGAGAGAGAAAGAGAGAGAGAGTGCACAAATGTGGCAAAATGTTAACAGTTGTTGAATTTATCTGGGTGAAAGGTACACGGAGTTCTTTGTACTATTCATGTAACTCTTCTGAAAATTTGAAATATTTCAAAATAAAAAGTTAACAGTTATTGAAGAGATAGCATATCAAAACAACAATAGAAATGCTATTCTAGAATTTTGATCTGTCCAGTTATGCAAAAACCTTTAGTCTATATGTGTTTTTATTAGACTTTGTGATTTTATTGGGCTTATCCTTCCTATGCGCGCTAATGTATATTTCAACTATGACTCAGCTGTTAAACAGATTGAGGTGTTAAAAAGTCCTTCACCAAGCCAAGACGCTCTTTTGTTGCAATGGCTGATTTTAAAGTATCAGTGGTGCCCAGAAATGTTGAAAAATGGGTCTTTTTGTCTGTAAAGAGAATAAGTTCCAACCATCTCATTTTCTTTCAAGTCTAATAAATTGTAATATATATATTGTAGGAATTTTGTGTATCCTCACAGAGTCCTTTTATTCTTTCCCAAGATCAGGATTGTGGTTCAGATAATTTTCCTCATAAATGACAGTCAGTATATCCTTCCAGACTATGCTGCCATAAGTAAGGAAGTCACTTTCTATGTAAAAAAAGCCAGTTGCACATTAAGGGTATGTTTCTGGAAAATGATGTCTAGGAAGAGAGGGTCCCACACTGGGTAAGGAGAAGAGAAAAAATGCCTTGATTTTACATAGAAAAGATGAATGCACACCCTTTGTATGAGAAGTGAAAAAGAGACATTTTAGTGCCTGGATTCACCAGATACCCTTGGCATGTACTGGAGTGGGGAATGCTGAATTTAGGCTTAGGACAGCCAGAGATATTTCCACTCATCAAGCTTGGAGGGCTAGGAGATAAACAATTTCCACTCACACATTACCTCCCCACCCTACTCTTTCTGTCCTAATGTTCCAACTTTGCTGAATAGAAAATTCTCTGCCTATTTTAAACCTAAACTAAATATTCCCTGACTCTAGTTCATCCTATATATCCTATAAGGCATCTGATTTTATATATATGTGTGTGTGCATGTGTGTGTGTAAAGCTTTGTTTCTGAAAATTTGCACAGATGGGAAACATAAGTAAAAGTGATGAAATAGGTTTGATTTGAAACATTTCACCTTTTCAAGTAACCCTTTTCCCTTAAGTTGAGTGGGTGGACAGAGAAGGTGGCCAACAGCAGTATTGGCAGGGGGAGAGGTGGTAATTGCCTACTAATGAGTTACAATTTTATTTAGCAGTATTTCTTTTGTTTTTATTATTAATTATTATGGGTACATTATAATTATATATCTTTATAGAGTACATGTGATATTTTGAGACAGGCATACAATGTGAATTAATCAAACCAGGGTAATTGGGGTATCCATCACCTCAGGCATTTATCATTGTTTTGTGTTAGGAATATTCCAATTCCACTCTTTTAGTTATTTTAAAGTACACCCTAACGTTATTGATTATAGTCACTTTGTTATGCTATCAAATATTGTTCCTTCTAGCTAACTATCTAACTATGTTTTTACATCCATTAACCATCCCCACTTTTTCCCTATCTCTCCACTACCCTTCCCAACCTCTGGTAACCAGCATTATGCTCTCTGTCTCCATGAGATGAATTGTTTTGAATATTGAGCTCCTGCATATGAGTGAGAACATATGATATTTGTCTTTCTGTGCTTGGCTTATTTCATTTAACATAATGTTTTCCACTTCCACCCATGTTGTTGCAAATGGCAGGATTTCATTCTTTTTTCTGGCTATATAATATTCCATTGTGTACATGTACCACAATTTTTTAATCCACTCATCCATTAATGGACATTTAGGTTGATTCCAAATCTTGGCTATTGGGACTAGTGCTGCAATAACTTTTCGATATATCAAATTTTCCTCCTTTGGATATATGCTCAGCAGTAGGATTTCTGGGTCATGTGGTAGTTCTATTTTTAGTTTTATGAGGAACCTCCATACTGTTCTCCATGGTGGTTGAACTAATTTACATTCCTAACAAAGTGTACGAGGATTCCTCTTTCTCCACATCCCCACCAGCAGTTGTTATTGCTTGTCTTTTTGATAAAAGCCATTTTAACTGTGGTGAGATAATATCTCATTGTAGTTTTGATTTCCATTTCTCTGATGACTAATAATGTTGAGCATTTTTTCATTTACTTGTTGGCCATTTGTAAGTCTTTTTTTGAGAAATGTCTATTCAGATCCTTTGCCCATTTTTTAATAGGATTATTTGATTTTTTTCCTATTGAGTAGTTTAAGTGCCTTATATATTCTAGTTATCAATCCTTTGTCAGATGGGTAGTTTGCAAATATTTTCTCCCCTTCTTTGGGTTGTCTTTCCCCTTTGTTGATTGTTTCCTTTGCTGAGCATAAGCTTTTTAGCTCGATGTGATCCCATTTGCCCAATTTTGCTTTGGTTGCCAGTGCTTTGGTCCTTGCCCAGACCAAGAAGTCCTTGCCCAGACCAACATCCTGAAGCATTTCTCCAGTGTTTTCTTTTGGTAGTTTCATTGTTTCAGGTCTTAGCAATATTTCTTGGCCCAGATAATTCTGTGACATTTTCATTTGCATTTTTATCTCCATAAAAGTAGATTATTTATTATTCCCTTAGCTCTAGTTCACAAATTGGGGCAACCATAATATGCTAGTAATATGTATCAGGAGATGTGCATGCACAGTCAATACATAAACAATTCAGAATGATCAGCCCTTAAGAATAAAACCATACACTAGAAAATACATGTAATGATGTGCTTGTTCTATCATTATCAACAGTCAGATTTGTTTTTCAATAAAGAATACATGTCATTTATATTTTTTCTTTGTTAGTATAGTATCTGAACTTATTGACTTAGCTCTAAATGTAATGTCATACTTTGATTTTTCATTTTTTTATTTTATTTTTTAGTTTCTTCAAGCAACTTTCTTCAGTTCTTCTCACACTTACTATGTGTGCCCCATGATAGCAGAAATTTTGTCTATCTTGTTTAGCACTATATTCCCAGGACCAATGCTTGTACATAGAAAGGACTTAATAAAGATTTTTGTGTAAAGTCTATGAATGGATAGATGAATGAATATTTTTGCATACAAATAACTTTGCTAATTTTGTATTAAAACTTATCAAAAATAATATGCTTTGTGATATTTAAAAAAAATTTAGCTCATACAAGCTAAAGAGTATCCATTCATCCTGCAAGGGTGGTCTTCTCTGTGTACACACGTTGTAAAGTACAATTTAAAATGTTGGTAGATACTTTTCTTAAATATATTTATAGAATTTAATGATTCAAGATGTAGTAACATTATGGGAGTGATCAATACACATTTAAGTAAAATATTAATGGATCCTAGATCATGATAGGAAAGGTAGGGAAAACAAACAAACATGTATTTTTTCTTATAATGTGACTCTAATGAATTAAAATTCTTGGGTCTTTTCCCCAAAGAAATGACTTTCTGTGAATGACTGCTATTTCTTCAGCAGCTGAAAATAAAGGCAATGGTCAATTTAGGAACTATAAGTGTATTACATTTGGAAATTATTGTTTATGAAGTTCTTTGACATCAGACTCTTATGAAATATGTCTCTTAATTTGTCCTGTGCCAATTGGTATGAGTTGTTATGTTGTATTTATCAACATTAATTGGGGACTGTGTTTAATGAAAGTCAGTATGGCATAATAGTGAAGAATGTGGATTCTAAGCCAGATAGCCAGGACTCAAACCCAATCCCACCACTTACTTTCTCAGTGACTGTCAGCAAGATATTTAGTCTGAGCCTCGCCTGTAATTAGGAACAATAATAGGGTTGTTGTGAATGTTAAAATGAGTTAATACACATAAACTTCCCAGAACCTAACCCAGCATTTCAGAATTACTCACTAATATTATAACTAATATTAGTGTATGGAGAGAGTGTTTGGAGAATATTAGTATATAGAGAGAATTAGTGTATGGTGAATGAGCACATGGAGGGAGATATTACAATTAATACAGTGTATGGTGTTCTGTGGATAGCAGGTAGGACAAAAGTGTCTATGAGTGACCACTGGAAAAGTTGACAGTAAGCACATTGTCTATGTGGATTCATAGCACAGTTTTTATTTTTCCCTATCCAGTGGAAGAGTATACTGGGCTTTCAGTTTACTGGAGCAGTGACAAGAGTTGATGATATAGTATCTTATCTTATCATTTAGACAACTTGAGTAAATTTTTTACTTGTTATAACCTCTAAGTTTTATGACTGAAAGCTCGAGCGTTTTGAATTGAGGATTATGCTGGTGAGATAGCCTCTGCGATTAAAGATCCTGTGTGTAAGGATGACACAAAAATCTCACAATACAAATGTATACCACAAACAGCAACATTGGGCCAATTACTTTACCTCTGCACCTGCGCCTCTATCATTTACCAGATGAAGTTTTGAGAGCAGGTGCATTGTGTGACCCACGGTCCACTTTTACTCCCATTGTTTTCCATTTAACTTGGAATCCTCACTTCCCTTTCTCTCTGATATCATGAGAATGAAAAAGAAACAAAAAACAAAAAGCTAAGCCACAGAGCTATATATACGTGTGTGTGTGTGTGTGTATAAATATATACATGTATAGATAAAAAATGCCTTTGTAGAGACATCTACAATGAAAAGGTAACTTTTTGATTAATACAATGTGATTGTTGCTATGAGAAGAGAAAAAAAAAACAATTGAGAGAAAGAGCGGGACATACGTGATAGACACAGGACTGCAAAGAAAATATTTTCATGTTTCTGCAGACTTAAGGCTTTTTGAGTAAAACTCAAACAGAACCTTGGGACCTAAATTAAAGGAGAAGCCTTTGGCCTAAAACATGACTGAATAGATAGTAGAGGATTTGCATTCTTGGAAGTATGTTTTTAAATGCCAAAGGGAGATAAAACCCCGAACCATGGAAATATTCCAGGGGTTGAAACACTGAAATGTTTGTCTTATCTTTCCCCATAGAGCTGTGTTTACGTTCCAAAGGGTAAGAACCCAGGGTTTTTCTTCTTTCCCTGAGGAAAATTTGTTCCCATTAAGGAGATTGAGTTTCTCTCCCTCCCTCAGAAGGAGATGGTGGCAATGTGTATATACACTCAGAACTGCATATCTTTAGGGTTCTTTCTTTTTGGTTTAGATCACTTTCTGTACACAAGCCTCTCCATCTGGCTGTCATTGCATCACTCCAGAAAGGGGACACATTGGGAGAAAAGGAGTCAATGTCATTGTAAATCATGTGTTTACTTCCCAGATAATATGAATAAATATAGGTATTAAGAACTGATCTTTATCAATGGAGTAGTAATAGGAAAAGATGAAAGCTTTTATTTGCAAGCTGTTTCTTACAAATTACTGATGACATCAGAACTGTTAGGATTGTTCTCTCTTAAATCGACATATACTTATTTGTTTGAATTGTTAAATATTATTACTACTGGTAAAAAAACATGGGGACAAGTTGTTGGGTGGAAGCAGATGAAGAGGACCCTTTTGTTATTTAAAATGTGGAGAGGGTGTAGGGAAAGATTAATTTTATCCTGTTCTTCAATTGAAGGAAGAGAGTTTTATACTCTCCTCCTCATCCAGCCTTGGGTAATACAAATTTTGAAACCCTATAAAATGACTTGATCATTTATTTCCGTGCTTCTTGTCTGCAAAATTTTCTTCAGCTTTGATCATAAGGAACTCTTTTTGTTAATATGCCATGCTTTCATTGTTGTGTCTAACTTGATTTTTCTTTATCTCTTTGTTTTATATCATACTAAAGTATAAGAAATTTAGGGGAACTAAAGGGAGTATGCTACCTGATCCTCTTTCATCCATGTAATTTCTCCTGTTCTTGAAAATAGAACAGAACAGGAAGTTTTGTCCCATTCCAATGCCCATGTAATGCCTGATTATTAAATACATTCATTCTGTTAAGCTCCTCTCTGTTTATTGTGATCAATTCAGACAGCTTTCAGAGACAGACACTAGGTATTAAATTCATTATGAAATAAATTGAAAATCTTTGCTCTATGAGGATCTACCTTTTTTATGGATCTTCTAACAGGAATTAAATTGTGAGAGACTTTTTTCTTTTTATCTATAACTGATGAGTCTAAATTGTAAACAATTGTGTTCACAGACAAGATAAAAAATTCATTGATATTTTCAGTTTATTAAAGTTTTCACAATTGATCTCATGAAGACAGAGAGTAGAATGAAAGTTACCAGAGGTTGGGAAGGGTAGTGGGGGGGGGAAGTGGGAATGGTTAATGGGTACAAAAATATAGTTAGATAGGTAGAATGGACAATATTTAATAGCAAACAAAGTGACTATAATCAACGGTACATTGGGGTATACTGTAAATTAACTAAAAGAGTGGAATTGGAATATTCCTAACACAAGAAAATGATAAATGTTTGAGGTGATGGATGACCCAATTTCCCTGTTCTGATTAATTCACATTGTATGCCTATATAAAAAAATCACATATAACCTATAAACATAAACAAATACTTTGTACCCATAATAATTAAAAATAAAAAACTAAAAAATATGTAAATACCTGATAACTTAAAAAGCTGGAGGATTTGTTGATTTCTATATGGGCATAGGGTTTAGACAACAGAGAGAGGAAGGAAGAGAGATGAAAATAAAGAAAATAAAGAGAAGAAGAAAAAAGAAATTTGGAAATAAATGGATAGAAAAATAGAGGGTAGAAAATGGGAAAATAAAGAGGTAAAACACGTGAAGTACGTATTCAAATATCACATAAATATGTTATTGCATTGAAGTGTATTAGCTTGAACAATGATAGTGTTCTTTTAGTTTTGATTCCTTCATTACGCTTTCATTACACTAAAATAATATTTAAATTCATGTATACTTGATGACTGTTATATATTGATACACAAGGAGAATTTTAATGATGGTGATTATTTTGTTAACATTTATTGAGAATTTACTATGCTAAAGTTACACTGGTTCTTTAAATATACTAATTCACTTATCTTACCAATATCCTGTGAGGTATGTGCTGTTATATCCTCTACTTTTGAGTTAAAAAAAATGAGGCTTAGAGTTTTGAAACTACTTGTAAACATCACAAATCTGATAAAAGTGGGAGAAGTAGGATTTAAAACCATGTTGTCTTTTTCCAGGATCTGGGCTCCTAAATGCATTATGAAAATAAGATTTTTATGTAATTATTTTTATTAGCAGAGATATCATGTTCAAGTGGAATTTTCTGTTGAAGTCCAAGGACAAAGTAAATTTTGATCACACCAGCTGTGTAAGCAAAAGAGACGGTAAAAACCTAACATCGTCACGTTTTAAACCCCCTCAAACCCTCTCATCCACATCAGGTATATAATTCGTGCGAACATTGGAGGATTTTTTTTAAAGCAGATTTTTAACAAGAGCTAAATTTTGCTATAGTGATGGATTTGCTTCCCTATATATTCAAGTCAGGAGAGAGAAGTTTATGGAGACAATTTAGAAAGTTTCAAAATTGCCCCCTGCAATTTAAGACTGGTTTCTGATTTATGACTGACAACATAAGAGGGTGGGAGAATTTGCATGCTCAGATTTTTTCTGGACCAAAAATGCATGGCTGTCCCTTGAGAAGTTGTGCCTAACACATGCTAGATAGGTTATAGGGGCAATTCTCAGTTCCTTTTCAAGATACAGCTTCAGAGGCAAATGGACTGCAGCAAAAAGCAGCTTCATTTCACTCTAGATGCTTAGAACAACCAGCTGTAATAGGCAACGGAATTGTAAATAAGGGATTCCAAGCAATAGAAAAACCTACAAATAAGTTCCATTATTCAGCCAGCTCTCAAAAATAGTAACACAGAGATTGTAGCATTGGATGCCTACAGTTTTAAGCAAGTTGGAAATTTTTTGCCTACCCCTCTCTTCCTGCTCCCTATGAAACTTCTATGTTCCTTCCCTCTTTTCTGTCCTGAAGAAGTAGAAAGTTGTGATTGGAAAGCTGAGGAATAGCCTAGATGTGGAAAGTGGAAGGAGAGAAAAATAGTCAACCTCCACCGAACTCTACCCAACTATACAAGTTAGACTTAGCAAATCTGGCCTGTGGGAATGAGAAAGTTTTGCCTTGAAATCAAGTTCAACATTTTAATTGTTTACTACACTAGATATAGTCATGATTTATTTATTTATTTATTAATTAAATAGACTTTAGCTTTTTAGAGCAGTTTGAGGTTCACAGCAAAATTGAATGGAAAGTACAGGAAAGTTCCTATATATGCCCTGCCCCCACACAAAGTAGCACCTCCCCCACTATCAACATTCCTTACCACAAGGGTGCATTTGTTACAATTGATGAACCTACCTTGACATATCATTATCAAAGTTCGTAGTTTACATTAGGGTTCACTCTTGGTGTTGTACATTCTATAAGTCTTGACAAACGTGTAATGACATATAGCCACTATTATAGTATAATACAGAGTAGTTTCACTCTAGAAATGCTCTATGCTCAGCCTATTCATCCCTCCCTCTCCCCAAACTCTGGGAAACCACTGATCTTTTTACTGTCTCCATAGTTTTACCTCCGCTAGAATGACGAATAATATAATATTTAGCCTTTCCAGATTTACTTCTTTCCTAGTAATATGCATTTAAATTTCCTTCATGTCTTTTTATGGCTTGATAGTGCATTTATTTTTAGTGCTGCCTAATATTCCATTGTCTGTATATACCACAGTTTATCCATTTACCTATTGAAGAATATCTTGGTAGCTTCCAAGTTTTGGAAATTATGAATAAAGCTGTAATAAACATTTATTTGTAGGTTTTTGTGGATGTAACTTTTCAATTCACTTGAGTAAATACAAACAAGTGGGATTGCTGGGTCGTATGTGAAGAATATGTTTGCTTTTGTAAAAAAATGCCAAACTGTTTTCTATAGTAACTGTGCCATTTTGCATCCCCATCAGCAAATGAATGAGGGTTCCTATTATTCTACATCTTAGCAAGCATTTGGTGTTGTCAGAGCTTTGAAGACAAATTGATTGTTAATCAGAGGATATTGTATCACAAGGAAGTGACTAGAAACCCAGAGGACTTGGCCAGAATTTCACTTAGAAGAATTCAAGATCTAGCCCCCCAAATTAGTGTAAAGATAAAAGGAAAGCCAAAAATAGTCCCTGAATATTATATCTCAAAAGTCATGCTTATATACTATATTATAAAATAAATCTATCTCTACTGCACATAATTCAAATTATTTTAATTTCAATATAATACATCTATATGTGTTTTAACACAGACAGTCAAGTTGAATTCATTCTGCCATTTCATGAGTTTGAAGACATAAAACTATTCACCTAATATAATCTTGAGTATTCATTAGTTTTATTCTTTGATTTAAATTATACTAAATACTTTACCTAGAATATGCTAGACATTATGTTAAAGGTGGGAATAAATGTATGAATAAAGTATAGCTTTGTTTTAAAATAATGTATAAGTCAAAGTTGTTTTGGCTAAATGTGACAGAAATACCACTCATACTGCTAAATATAATAATAAATGGAAATTTATTTCTCAGATAACTGAGGAGTCCTGGTAGCAGAGCTGGTTTTAGGACTTTAGGGTTCTTTACATGCCTTTTTCTGCTGCTATCTCTTTGTCACATTGTCACTTTCCTTCAGACTTTATCATTTCATTTTATCACCTTTCCTTCTTGATGCAGACAAATTCCATTGGAATGGTAAATGTGAGAGCATTACTATAAACACTTCCAGGAATACAACATTTCTATTTACAATCCCAGAGGTTAAAGAGAGATTTTAACACCTAATTTGATTGACTTGAGCTATATTCTCATTTCTATGGCTTTATGTGAATTATAAATGACGAGAGACAGAAGGTTGGGTTATGTTAATAGGGTACAAAAAGTGTACTCATCCAAATAATTCAAAAGACTTACTAGGCTCCACAAGGTGTACACATATAAGACTTTAATCAAGATAAAGATATGCTACAGTGGAGAAAGGAAGCACAGGCAAGCATCATGGACCCAGAGATGTACAGGTGAAGCTTCCCAGTACCCTTTTATAGCTGCATAGAAAATGCTTGATCTCTGAATTATGCACCACCAGCTGCCAACTACAAAATCTTCATATGTCTAGAAGATATGGCCACAGGCCCAGAGGGCAGAGCATTGAACTACAAAGATTTATTCTTAGACTTTGAAACCTAACATAATTTGCCATGGTGGCTGTCAAACTTGCTTGAGACCAGTGACCCCTCTGTTCCTTTCAATCTCTCCCTTTGAGAATGAGAATCCTATCTCATGCCTATCCCAACTTCAGAGGGAGCAGCACCATGTAGACATCTTGATTTTGAGTTTTTTCCCCATAAACTGTAAGAGAACAAATTTCTGTTTTAATTGCGAAGTTTGTGGTAATTTTTTATGGTAGCCTTAGGAAACTCATACATTCTCTTAATCAAGTGTTCAAAATATTATGACAACTTTTGATATCTTGTCTTCCTAAGATTGAATCCTAAAAAATAAAATTTTCCCCTATAATTAACTGTCTTTGAAAGTTTTTTGAGTGCTCCTGCAAAAATCACAAAGATTTATTCTTTACCTTTATAAAACTTGAGGTGCTAAAAATAATTAGATTTATTTGGTATGTGATTCATGATGAGTTGCATGGGAAGAGTTATTAAACCCAAAGAGTTGCCAGACTTTCATAGGTTAAATTTATATTGATAAAATTAAAACTATTTCAGAAACTTAAGATGTAAGAAGAGTTTCTACAGATTTGTCAATTCCCTCATTGTTCATGATATGTTTCTCTTTATCAGAAATGTGTTTCTAATCCTGATTTGCCAGCTATCACAAGAACAATATAGTGATCTTAGTTATAATTTCTTCTTTTATTTTTAAAATGCTAACTTAGCTATAACTTTACTTTCTAAATTTGAACCTAGCATCTTTTAGGTGGGTGGTTTTCATTAGTGATTGTATCATTTACCATAGAGTTTTATTAACATAGAAATATTTAGAATCTACTCCAGAATAAATGAATGTCTTTACTTGATCACATATTTTTGGTGTATCCTAGCTATATGGATTATTCACCGTATATTATGTCATCATATGTTATTACTAACAAAGATTTTTTGTCTGCACAGGTTATGTTCACCTATTTTTAAAAATTATATATAACATTCACTCTTTTTTGAAAGTAAATTATTATGGTTATAGATACAATATCTGAAACTATTTTTGGATTTACTTTATTATTTTGTTTTTCATGCCACAGAAAAAAACAAATATCCTTGTTAATTGCATTATTCTTGTAGTGAACTTTTCTCAGATTTTTAACTTTTGAAAATTATCGGTAATAATTTAGACACAGACATTTTAAGTCTTTTATAATCTGAAGACTTTTTTTTTTTTTGCTTTATTTTAATGCTTCCGTGAAAGTTCTTGCAATTCATCACAGGCTTGTGTATTTCATTTTTAATGAAATATTGTCTCAAATCTTCAAGGAAAAGGACTATGCCAGGTACTTTTGGGCATAGATTACTTAAACAACTTTGAGGCCATGCCAATATATTGGGTCAGGATTTCCAGAACTATAGTGGAGAAGCAGATAGATTCATTAGATTACTAACCCAAGATCGAGTGGAGCAAAAATTAATTATCAATAGATAGTAACAAATGAACAAAAGAAGGATGCTTGTAATTTCTGCCAGAATATTGTTGATGTTTTAATATTCTATTTTCTGGATAAAAAAGAAACGCTTTTTCTTCTTAAGTTATCTGTAACACAATAATTTAGTACAGTCTGCTTTCATAAATAGAAAGAAAACATTTGTAAACTATATCTTATTTTACCTGCCTGATCCCTCTAGGATTTGAAATGCATATTAATTATTCTTATTTTCTTGGCAATAAAATTATCTGCATAGGTTCAATGAGAGTTATCTTCCTTATACACATGATTGGAAACATTGGTTACTCAACCAAGGTTTTGACTGGAATGTCATATTCGAGAATGGTGGTCATCTTATTAGATATCACCACAAACTTTTAAGTAATTGAGGTTGATTTTATAGAGGTAATGTTTGCAAAACTCTCTTGGGAAAACTGGCATGATAACTGACTTAAAATGGTTCTAGCATTAAAGTTGAGTAAGGAAGGTCACTCCTGGGAGGTCTAGGAACTTTAACATATTTGAGGCATCTCAAGAAGAGAGAAAGTTGCCCAAATTTATATGTACTACAAATAAAGTATGGTGAAAATTTTGAGGTTGGCTTCCTAGCTTCAAGAAGCTTTTAAGTCCAATCTGATTTTCCTTCTGAAAAGTTCCAATGACACAACTGAAGAAGGAAGGCCTATGTGGTAAATTACCATTCTTGTTGCACCTATATTAGTACTAGGCCAAAGTTAATGGTACCAGCCTTATTTTGCAGTGAAAAATGATCTTTCTTTGAGAGGTTTTTTTTTTTTTTCCCATCAAATGGGCAGTCACAGTAGACAAAATTTTTGTGTTTAAGTGGAAAACTGTGCATATTCTATAGTATACCCTTTCAGGTAATCAGATACCTGCCCTGTTCATTTTCTTTGAACTATTTTGTCATCCTTTCACTATTTCTGATTACTGGTAGTTTTGTTAACTCTGTTTTCTCTGGTGGAGGTTCAATTTACACGCTCCCTCTTCCTGCCCCCCCCAAAAAAAAACTGCTTTTGGTACTGTGATGGTTAATTATATGTGTCCATAGTATATCAAGATTAAACATTATT
Source organism: Daubentonia madagascariensis (assembly GCA_023783475.1). NCBI lineage: Eukaryota > Metazoa > Chordata > Mammalia > Primates > Daubentoniidae > Daubentonia > Daubentonia madagascariensis. Next base: position 10,753,228 of record JAKFHU010001684.1, on the reverse strand, counting down.
CCTGTATGTGTCTGTGAGGGTGTCTGTGAGGGATGAGATTAGCATTTGAACTAGTCAGCTCAGTAAAGTAGATTACTCTCTCCAGTCTGTGTGTGTGTGTGTGTGGGGGGAGGGGCGGGGGGGGGTCAGGATCATTCCATCTCTTAAGGGCTTGAATAGAACAAAAGACAGAGAAAGGAAGAATTCACCCTTTTCTGCTTGATTGCTTGAGCTAAGATGTTGATTATCTCCTACTCTCAGAGCTCCTGGTTCTCAGGCCTTCAGCCCAGGACTAGAATCTATATCATTAGCTCCCTTAGTTCTCAGGCATTCAGACTCAGACTGAATTATACCACTGAAATATACCACTGGCTTTCCTGGTTCTCCAGCTCATAGACAGAAGAATGGCATATAGTGGGACTTCTCACCTCCATAATTGCATGAGCCAATTCCATATGATAAAATCTCTTCACATATGTGTGGATATATATCGGTTCTCTTTATCTACAGAACCCAACTAATACAGAGTTAGTATTAGAATATTGAAAATAAGACTGGATCATACTGCCTTTATTTTAATACGTACCAAATTTTCAACGTTTTCTGTTTCATTCCATATTTAGCTACAACCCGCCAATCATTTTCACATTTTTTCCCTCTCTGATGAGTTGGCATCATTGAGAGCTAAAATCTGGTTATCTACATCCCTATCAGTAGTTAGGTTGCCTAGAAGCTGCCCCTTTTCCCCAGGAACTAAGGAAAATCTGTAAGCTAAAACTTGGTGACTTGAAATAAACATCAAAGGAATCACCACCACAACACATCATACATGGAAAATAATTTTTTCTGGGCAATTCACTATCTGAACCACTTAGAAAGTCTGGAAAAATGCTTGCATCATGCACATCATTATATGACAGGTAACCACAGCTGTGAACAGCATCACCAAGAGCATTAACATCCTAGTTTGAGAGCTTAAGGAAACTCAATAAGCGTAAGTGAAAGACTTTTTTCCCACCAATCTCTTGGAATATACTGAGCTGGTTACCCTCAGAGTCAACTCCTGGCCCATTCTAGTAACATAACATTTTATATTATGTCTCTTTTTCATTTTAAGCATTTAAAGCATTTAAAGATGCCTGGTATTCAGTTCTCTAAAACAACTGACCTTTGCTATTACCTCTCAACAAATGGTTCAACTGATTTGTCAGGAACTACCCCCAAAAGAAGCCTCAGAATATTTCTTAGAGAGTGTTTCCCTCCCCCCACCCCACTCAGAAATTTTTTGATCACTTCTGAATTGTTCAACTAGAAAGGATATTTATTTTGAACATTGTTGAAGTTTATATGGGTCCCATGTACCTGGAAAACAAGGATTGTTGAGAAATGTCCCAGTCTTTTGTGTTATGAGAAATTGCTAATTGCAAAAGATTCCCCTGCATATTCTAAAAACCCACTACCCTTTCTTCCCCCTTCTTCATGACTCCCATGAAACTTTATGCCCATAAGTCCACATTTTATTTGTCCCTATAAAACCCCAGGCTCTATTCCTTTCCTTTGAGCTGTTTCTCACTAATGAACATTCTCCCTATTGCAATAGTATGACTAAAATAATTTTCTTAAGTGCCCAGTGCATATTTATTTCTCATAACCCTAACTAAAGACCATTTTGGCATAAAAGCATCACAGTACAGAATCTGAATCTCTTGAAAAAATTGAGAAGAAAAAGAACCAAGGAAGTTGCCAAATGATTTCCTGAACTCAGATAGGGGTCAATTTATATTTTTTTAAAGTGAGAAATGCTCAGTACCAATCTCTACATGATACAAAATGGTGTTAGAAAAAAAAAATCACTTGTATTAATACCCAACAGCTTGGCTCAGGATGCTATCCAGACTATTGGGAAATTACCCTGAATTCAATTGGGTAATATACAGAAGAGCCCAGAAAATGGGTTTATATTATCTTTTTTACTTTCTTATAAGACACAAAAGCTGAAGTACCCAGTTACAAAGATTTTAATGACTTATTAATATCAATAATAAATATATATTTGTTTTGAAGTAAAACTGTGTATCTTTTATACAGTAAATGTTTTCTGAAAAAAATCTGTATTTTCTAAAATCATCTTCTTAAATTCTTGGATAGCTTCAAGAACATTAAGAGAGGAAAAAGAAATGACTTGATGTGACCAATGATTAAATAATTTAGTAGAGCCTTAGAAAATTGAAGTGACAAAAACAACTGCAATTTTACAACTTATGGGTTAAGCCATTGCTTTTCTGAAATGCATATTTACAAAGGAACAGCATAAATCTTATTGAAATTATAAGCTAAGAAGCAATGTGATGCAATCATTCTTTTAACCCTTTTATGTTTAATTTTCATGATAACAAAGTATAGACCACTATTGAATTAGACCTTTTATTTTGTTGGTCTCATGTTTGAGGTTTCAAATATTGCCTCCACTAAGATAACTAGCTGCCTTAGACAAATTGAGATAAAATCAATTTTTCAGACCAGACTTAGGATCTTTGCCTTACCTACCATAATTTAGCATTTCAAAAAGTCACACAGTATTATAGCCCCCCAAATTCTCATTGACTCTGATAGAAATTGTATTGATTATTTTTATAATATCTGTAACCTTTGGGTAAGATTAAGAAATCTAAGTATCAAGGGCAGCTAAGAAGTAGCATGAGACAATACAGATATGATCAGGAGTTTTTTCAATATCAACAGTAATCTGCCAACTACTCTACATGGATGTTTAAAGATAATGATATGATTATGTACATAAATATATTCCCTTTAAAGCTTTAGCTAACTAAATAGTTATAATAATTGATTAGTTGCTTATTAGGTAAAAGTCAAACAACCAAGCCAACTACTTCTGACATTTTAAGTAAATGTCATGTTGCATCACTGGATGTTCCTGTTCAGGGCCCAATACCCCATTCTACTTCCACTGAGAAGATATATGCTAAGATGGTAAAAGGTTTAACTCATATATGTTCCCTGCAGGTAGTACATTTGTGTTAGCAAGATAAAAATAAAAGCAATGAGATCCAACTCACGTTAATATAGCAATAAAAATAAACACTGAGCATCTAGAGAGGCTACTTACTTGAATGTTAATTATCTAACTTGGAACTCAGGCTTTTCTAATGCTCTTATGCCTGGTATCAGGAAAATGCCATGTTTTCTCCTTTGTTATAGTCAAGGAATAAGCAAGCAGCACTAGAGAACCTATATTGAAAATAGGGAGGCAGTGGTAGTCTGAGGAAGACACAAGGTTACACTTGTATTGTTATATCAAGCAAAATATTCATCACTTAACTAAGTGAAGTTTCTAAACGTCAATTTAAAAACCATGAAAAGTCTTCAACAAATATATTACAATCAAGAAGAGTGGGCTAAATATTTTTTCACATCATTTACCAGTGATTGTTGTAAATGTACTTCCACCTTAATTAATAAAAGATGATTTCAAAATGAATAAATCACAAAGGATTTTCTTCCAGCCCTTGGCCTAATGATGAATAAATGAAGACGAGAGAATTCTATTGGAACATAAAGACTTTTTTTTTCCTTAAAGGTGAGCTAAAATGGCTTTTAAAGATACACAAAGAAAATGTGTTTTACTGAAAAGAAAAATCTTCATTCACTGTATTTGACATTAAAACTAAGGGAAATCTGTAGAAATAAAGTCTCTTCAAAGACCTCTTTCTGTGTAGGAGTTCTGATTAACTGATTGAGAAGAGGACAATAATATTTTTCCTCCTAAGATTAAAAAAAAGTTAAAAATAAATGCAGTTAATACAACTGCAATAAAAGAGTCAGTTAAGTGGAACAGCCAATGTTATAGAACAGTGAGACAGCAATAATCATAACAAAGGGAGTTTTAAAACAGGGAAAGAAATAGAAAATGCAATTTACTGTTTTGTTGAGGGGGGACATTTTATACGCTTATGAAGTAAAAGGTCTCAGCATATTTTTAGGCATTCAGGCATATTTTCAACTTGAGGGAAATTATTCAGTTAAAGTCAATGTTTTAGGGGACAGAGATGGTCTTGCCACCTTATTAGTGTTCAGTGATATGATTAACTGAAGATGATGAGAGCATTATACTTGGAATACTGGGGTCAAGTTCCAGTCTTTGCCCATTAACACCTTGGTGCTCCTGTGCAAGTCATTCACATCCCAAAGCTTTAGATTCCTCTTTGGAAAAAAAGCAGCTATTTAAAAAGTATATCTCTAAGGAACTATTTTTACGTTTTAAAAATCTTGTGCTATAACACTAAATAACAGAGAAACAAATAAAGCTCTACAAATCATGCAAAACTCACTGCTGTGGTCTGGATGTTTGTGTCTCTTTCAACTCCATGTGTTGAATCTTAATTCCCAAGGTGATGGTATTAGGAGGTGGAGACTTTGGAAGGTGACTAGATCATGTATTGGGATAAATACTCTACTAAAAGAGACCACATAGAGCCAGCTAGCCCCTTCCACCATGGGAGAACACAGCAAGAAGGTGCAATCTATGAGAAAGTGGGCCCTTACCAGACACTGTATTAGCTGGTACCTTGAACTTGGACTTCTCACCCTAAAGAATGTGAGAAATAAATTTATGTTGTTTATAAGCCACCCAGTTTATGGTATTTTTTATAGTGGCCCAAATGGACTGAGATACCCACACAACCTTATACAGCATCATTTGCTTGTAGTAGCCTTTTCATTTCAATAATTACAGGAAGGTTGTCAAATAAAACAAATAAAAGCAAAACTTTTCTAATTTTTTAAACATAAAAATAAGAAAAAAGAAATCAGTTGGCATGCTGGAAGTGTTTTTATTGTATTTAGCTGAGATGGAGTTTCTAATGGAAATAAGGAAGTGATGTGAGTTAACTTGAGAACTGCTGATAAAAAGCTATCACACAGCATATGACAGAATGTCATAAAGAAAACCATAAGCTCAGTATCAAAATTAGGTGAACTCAAATCCAATATCACAGTTTAACTTTCTATATCATTATTCAAAAACTATGAAAACATTATAAATCAGAATATTATAAGTATTTCTCACTAGGCATGGGTTGAAAACCCTTTTAAAGGTTAATTAACTACTTCATCTTTCCCTATGTCAATGACAACAGTTCCTCACAAAAATAGAAAATTTTAGGTATTCAATTTCAAGTATTCACTTTGGCTCATTTTATTTAGGAAGTAATATACTTGAGCAAAATTTCTGAATTCAGAATAAATTCTCAGCTTGATAGCTGCACATGTATAATTTAAATACTCTATCTGGATATAAAAATTCAACTTTATCACATAACTCTCCCCTATATGGTATATTGAAAGAATTGCTTTTGGTGTAAAAGTGCAAATTTAATTTTTTTTTGTTTGTTTTCTTCTATCTGCCTTTGCTACCCTCTGAAATATAGTCTTACTAAATCTATCAGGTCATTGACTTAAATTGTTGAAAATTGATGGAATTTTTAGTTGTGTGGGGGTGGAAAAGGGGTGATCCCTTTCCTCCCCATCATAGGGGTCACAGCTGACACTCCTATCACAGAAGACAAATTAATAAGAGAAAAGCATAACAAATTTTCCATCATAGTTTTAAGTGATGTGGGAGCCTTAAGAATGAAGACCCAAAGACACAGGGAAAAGTATCAATTTTTATGCCTATGTTTGATAAAGAATTGAGTCATGTAGAAATATGATTAGACAAAAAGTGTATGATCTAATAGACTAAGTGGAGAAAGCCTGCAAGGCTTGTCTATGCAGATTCCTCTTGGCCTCTTCATTGCAGCATTTCTTCTTCCAGAGTATGAAGCAGGACCCTTTCTGGAATGGGGTCTTATGACCTACTGTCAAACAATGTAGGTCAGAGAATTCCTTTATGGCCAGCTCTTACACAGAAAGGTGAGGGAAGGTTAGAGTAATATTTTTAGGTTTTATGGCTGGCTTTGGGGAGAGGGGTTCTGGTTTCTATGACCTTCCTTGGTGATGAGCGATTCTAGTTTCTGTGGCTTGCCTCAGCGAGAATGAGGAGCAAGATAGGAGAGTGGGAGGTCAGAGAGAAACTTTTCTTCTGGGGCTGTTTCTGAGGCCCTCAGAGTATTGTTTTCAGAACCCCAACAATTGGTGGACAATTTTCAACAGGCTCTACCTTTTCAACTGGCTCTACCTTTTCAACAGAATCTATTATATCATATTAAACCTTTTGAAAACTTTACTAACTAGAAACTAAATCATTCCAACTACTGAGGTGAATATAGATTTAGGCTTTGGAGAGACAGTAACTTTTGGTATGTGCAACAAATTCACAATTCAAAAGTATAAGGAAAATAATAATATCATAGCTTCTGGTTTACCCAATCTAGTACTAACTAGTGAAACAACATTGTCCAGTAGAAGTTTTTGTTGAATTTTGGAATATAATTGAATTCTAGTCACATATTAAGCTTTGAATGACCCTGCATTATAAAACTGCTTAAGTAAGTAGTATAGGTAATAGCAAGCAAAATCAATAGAAATCTAGAAAGATCCAGTGGTTAACATTTTGGTGTCATGAACATGATGATTATTGAAGCAAAATTTCTGATTAATACTGCAGTTTATTGTCATATGTATTTCTGATCCACAGGTAAGTTTTATTTTATTCCAGAAATGTAGATGCTTTTCTTAAATCCTGATGAGCCAATCTTTCATTCAACTCTGGGTTATCATTTTGGGGAGTATGGATGCAGCTCCAATCTGGTTTTTTGGCTTCTTTCGAAAAATATTATTTAACATTCTAAATATAGACATCCTAGGAGAATATAGGAAAGAATTTGTCACAAGTACTTGCAAGGAGACATAGTTCATTAGATTTAATTTTTTCTTTAAAAACTAAAATTTATGAACTAAATATTCTAAAATATTCTGAAATGAAATAATAGGCTACAGAATTTTGGGATCTTTTAGCAGAAATACAACTATATACAGGACCAACAATAACATCTTCATTCCATTTTTTATCATTTATTTATCTTCCAGTTTTCTGTTGCCTTATCTTTCCTTAAAACTAAAATACTTGTTTATTTTTTATACAATAATAAGGAAGGTAGAAGCAATGCATACTCTCTATAAAGATTTTCTTTGTTCAGAAAGGTATAAAGAGGAAAGTCAAGATAATGTTTAATTTCGGCACCCAGAGATTTCCATTAGAAGTACAAATATATGGTGCTGATGTAATAGTTTATGTAGTTCTTTTTTTTCCCTACAAATTAACACATCTTACTGTGTTGTTTTTGCTGTTGTTGTTGTTTTTTTCTTGCTTGGCTACTATCTTGCCTTTTTGCTTTGATGGGAAATACTGTACTGTTTCTTTAAGATAAAAGAAGTGGAAGATACAGCAAATAAAGAGTAAAATATAAGAAGAGAAAAATGTGGTCTCTACCATACTAGAATATACTCCCCAAGAATGCAAGCTCCATAAAAGCTAGGGCTTTGATTTTTATAGAGGTTTACACCCATTGTACCATTTATATTGAAGATGTTCAACTAATGTTTTCAGAATAAATTAATTGATGTGTTGACTCATTTCCTAATTTTTTGAGACTTTCTGATTAGAAAATTTAAAGGAACCATTGTGTGCACTTACTCAAATTTTTAGGGAAATTTGACCAAATATTAATGGAGAATTCTTTTTTTATTTCAAAATATTAAGGGAGTACAAATGTTTTATTAATATGTATCGCTTTTATAATGCTTGAGTCGTGGCTGTAAGTGTGCCCATCACCTGAATAGTGTTCAATCCGTTAGGTAGCTTTTTGCACCTCCCCTCCCCCACACCCTGCTTGATTTCTAATGAGTTTTACTTCCCTCTGTGCACGTGTGCCCTTCGGTTAGTTCCAATTTAATAGAGTGTACATATGGTGTTTGTTTTTCCGTTCTTGAGATATTTCACTTAGGCCAATGGTCTCCACTTCCATCCAAATTGTTGCAAAAGGCATTAATTAATCCTTTTTTATGGCTGAATAGTACTCCATGGCATACACATACCACATTTTGTTCATCCACTCATGAATTAATGAGCACTTGGGTTGATTCCACATCTTTGCAATTGTGAATTGTGCTGCAATAAACATTCTAGTGCAAGTGTCTTTTTGATAAAATAACTTATATTTTTTTGGATAGATACCCAGTAGTGGGTTTGCTGGATTGAATGGTAGGTCCACTTTTAGTTCTTTGAGGAAACTCCATGCTGTTTTCCATAGAGGTTGTACTAATTTGCAGTCCAACCAAGTGTGTAAGTGTTCCTTTCTCTCTGCAGCCATGCCAGCATCTATTGTTTTTGGGTTTTTTAATAAAAGCTATTCTGACAAGTTTAAGGTGATATCTCCTTGTGGTTTGAATTTTCATTTCTTTGATGATTAGTGACATTGAGCATTTTTTCATATGTCTGTTGGCCGTTTGTCTATCTTCTTTTGAAAAGCTTCTGTTCACGTTTTTTGCTTACTTTTTGATGGAGTTGTTTGGTTTTTTCTTGCTGATTTGCTTGAGTTCTTTGTATAATAAATCCTGGACATAAGCCCTTTATTGGATGTATAGTTTCTGAATGTTTTCATTAATGGCGATTTCTTAGTCATTTTCCAATCACAAGTTAATTAGCAGATTCTCCTTATAAGACAGTCAATAAGCACTATCAGAACTCTAAGCGACAAACATCAGCTAGAAGTATTTTTTTTTCAATGTTCTTCTATTTTCTACTCACGGTAAAACTACATATTAATCGGTTATTTGCTGGCAAGCTTCTTCTCTTAGAACTGCTTCATAGGTCTGAGAAATAACAGAGACCCTCCTCTTCATTCCACACCCCTTTTAAAAGAAGGTAGATAAAACATATTCATCCATGGTCAAGCTCTGTGAAAGTAACTGTTCAGTACTTCCGTATGTTTGGGGTGACTTGCTTCCCTTATTTGTACCCCAAAATTGATGGTCATGGCATTCAATGACATTTTCTTTCTTATTCATATACAAAATAGTAGGATGCCTCTATTTGTAATTAAATTATTACAAAATAGAATGTTTATAAAAGTTTTTATGACATAGTTAAAATATAGACATTTTTGTTATCTTTCTCTTAGTGCAAATTTTATACATTATCTTATGAGAATTAATGGACCTAGCTAGCACCATGCTTTCTTTAGGATTGTTTGAAAGTTCCATATATTCAGAGGTATATAAAGCATTGCTACCTAGTAAAAGGCAAAAAGACCCTTTAGTCCTGCTGAAATAGGATTTGCCAAGCAACTGCGGTGTAGGTACCACCCAGGGTAATATGTTTTCCCCCTGGTTTCCCAGGGGAGCTTTGTTTCTTCAATGGATAGTAAGTGTTACAAAATCTTAACTTTGGATTATGGTTCTACTCCAAAAAGACTCAGCTAAGTGGATATTATAATAAAAAGCAGTTAAATCTGGGAATATGATACAATGGTAGGGAGAGCCTCACGATGTTAGGAAGTAGCATGCTTAAATAGTCGCTTCCTGATCATCAATTAGTATTTCCATTAATATACATTGCTTTGCAGGCGGTAACATGATATATGGCTTCTCTGAGAGCTAGTAACATCTCCCCTTTTTTGACACCTGGTGATTTAAGAATTACATGTTATTCTGATGTTCTACCATTTGTATCTGGAATGTAACTAAAGATTCTGCTACCACATTGTTTTGTACAAACCTATAAAAACCAGCTGAAACATGTTGTATTTAGATATGTACATTTTACAAGATTTGTGTATAAAAACAAGAGGTAATCTACAGGGAAAATATTAACCAGAGAGCTATCCTTCAGGGCTTGCCTGTGAGTTACTGTAGTATTGAATACAAGGCAAAATTAACTGGGGTCAATAAAATGTCCACTAGCAATGTGGTTTACAATCTCTTCATACAAATGCCTTAAGTGTGTCTTAACTTAAGCAATCAATCTTGGCATCAAAATTCAGGGAATACTGTCTTTTTCTTTTTTAAACAAATCTATATGTCAGTTTACATAGTGAGGGGAGGAAAGGCAGCTGTTAGATATGCTGCTATTACTCAAGACTACATACCTTGGCAAATCATGACAAGGGTCATGGTGCAGATCCAGATTGAGTAAGTAAAAGGGACCATCAAGTGACAATAGCAACCATTATTCCTAACCAAAGAGCACCTCGTGTTTACTCCATAGCTGAAATTAAAGCCACCACCCTGCAATTGCCTTCTCTAACTCAGTCTGTCCAAGGACAAACTGCCCTCCTTCAGGACTTCCAGCCAATCAGTTTACTCAAAGGAAAAACAAAACAAAATGAAACTAAACAAGACCCATTTCCACAGACTGTTTGTGGTTTAAGCCCTTTAAACCCTGGTCTTTGCTTTTGTTCAATGAGATAAACTACTTGATTGACTTTCTCTGTATATGAGTAACTTCAGCAGGACTCTGTGTTATCTCAGAATAACTCTTAGTTATTATTGGAAAATATTTACCTCTGAATTATTCTCTGAGCAATTATTTGAAAAAAAATAGATATATAATTTTTATTTTTAAATGGACCATAAGGAGAGAACTATATTTAAACCAAGTAATGAATCATTTGGAGGTGGGGGTTAGCAGGAACATGGTCACGAAATATTTTGATAAGTAATTACTGTGTGTACTGTGTGTGAATGTGGGCAATTCTCCCTATTGTGACTCATATAAACATTTACTTGTATCTTCTCATGAAGTAGAGATAGCATGCCTGAAGATGACAGAGATCACAACACTGTAAGTCCAATAACATAGCGAGGTAGTCATAGAATTTAAACTCAGGCTGTACTTTATCTTTCAGATGACGACTAAAGCTCATAATTACCCATATGCACATTGTATTTAATGAGAAGAATTCATATAAATAGAAAAATATGTTTATAGACAGTATGGCCTAGTGGAAAGAGATAACCTAGAACAAATATATTTGATTTTAAATCCTGGATTAATTTCTAACTTGCTATATGATCTTGGTAAAATAACAAAAGAGAAATAGTGAAAACTAACCCCTAGATTTGTGCTGATCGTAGAGTAAGACAATGTTTCTAAATGATCTTAGTATAATCATGCTCAATAAATAATCATTTCCATTATTACACCTTTAAAACTTTTGTCCCTAATATATACTGTTTAAAGTACTTACAATGCTTATTATTGTTCTATATTGCTTTATTCAATTTAGGGATTGTATGTAAAAAGTACTAATATGTGTAATTAGTTAAGCCATGATAAATTTTTAAATATCTATTATTACCTATGCACATAGTCATAACGTGCATTTCTGATAGCATTCCATCACCTGCTTATTGCCCTGTACTACATATTTCATGGAGCCTAACTAATCCTTCCTACTTACCCAAATTGCTAATGCTGACATATCTAATGAAGATCACATTCTGTAGCAATTTGATTAGCAAACATTAGAAAAGAAAGGGATAAACTGGGTCAGCAAAAATAAATCACTTATTTATACTTAGTACCAACTTTTACCTTATATATAATTTTGCCAAAGATATCACTCATGTTTCATTTTTGAGGCACTTTTAAATAGTAGAGGATTAAACGTCATGCCTCATTATTGCTTGATGTGATAAGGATTTTATTCCAAATACCATATTAGTAATGATATATATTTATTCAAGTTTGTGTATGTGAAAGTGTATTAATTTTGAATGTTCAACAGATTCTTTATCATAAGGCTTTTTGTTTTTGAAACACACAATATTATACAGAATTTACCAATATTAAAGCAAAATTTGAAATGCATTTGTGTTATGCAAAATGTCCTTTATTTGTCATACATTTAAATTCACTAAGAAGATTCAATATCTTTTTCTACTTGAAGGGGAGAGAGGTTAGGTGACATAGCGAATTAACTTTAAGCCTGTCTCTTTTCATCTCTAAAGACCTGAAGGTCACATTTACTTATATTGACTTACAAATGGGAAGTATAGTGGTTCCAGAAATCACCCTTGTACCACACAAATTGCCAATCATGGAGATCTACACTCAAAAGAGTCCCAAAACAACAACAAGGGAAAATTCCACAGAGAAAAATGATATACTCAGTCTTTACAAGGAGTTTTTTTGTGGGAGGCATGATGAGTTCTAACTGTGTTTCCTAATGCCCTCCATAATGTTATATCGTGATAAGACTTAGTAATCCTTTTTCCATTTATTCTTTTCTTTTTAATTTATTGAGAAAACTATGAAACAAGAAAACTCAAGTAAGCTTTCAAGGTCAAGGTCACAGAGCAAATTAGAGCAAGACTCAGAGGGAGCCATTTTGTCTGCTGAATCTCATAGCTGAATTTTATAGAATCACTGCAATACTCTGAAAATACCTGCTTTGTTCATTTCTCTACCACCCATGTCATTCTTCTAAGTAAAAATTTAAGCTGTTTTAGGTGTATTATTTCTTTATTTTGATTTATTTAAATTTGCATTAAATTTTAAATTCCAATTATAGAGCAAAAAATTAATAAAACATATAATCATGACTAGTATTGACAAGTGCAAGCAAAATAAGAAAATACCTTAAGTAATTTCAAAGTATATAGCTTTAGTAGATATTAAGTACAGTAAAACTGGAGGTTATTTAATTTTCCTTTGCACACTGAAAAATGCCTCTCCTGCATCTCTATCTTCTGTTTCTTTTCTTTGTTTCTTTCTTTCTTTTGTGGCTTTAAGTGTCATAAGATATCTTTAAGCAACCTGGGTTAGAATATGATCTCTTTATAGAGCTGTTTCAAGTGTGAAGAATTGGAAAGATTATCCTGGACACCATAATTTAGGAATATTCTCTCCTAAAAATAGTCTTTTGGGGCTGAGTCAGGAAGTTAAGAGGTGAACTAGAGAAGATGGTGTGAATCTTTAAGCTGGAGCTAAAAATACCAGTAGCTCACTCAAGCCATATCCAGCCTTATCCCTCTTTATCCTAACCCACAAAATCACTACCAACAGAAAGACAGTGGACTCTTCAACAAATTTTTTTCCTCAGGGAATATTTGCCTTATACTGTCCTTATTCTCTTTAATGTGATTTCATTTGTTCAAACAAGAAGATGGGACAATGTGATTTTTCCTGTTAATCTACCCCTTTCAAACTTTGTAAATGTTTCTGGTTTTTAATCACTTCAAGTGAGGAATTGATAGCTCAAAGTGAATAAGGTAAACATTTTGTAATGGTGCTTTTTATTTATAAGAAAAATTAGCATTTGCTCCTCTAAAAAGTTACTGTAAACAATATTAATTACAAAAATAGTGATTCACAAGTGGAAGATATGGGATTTTAAAAGATATATTCAATATTCACATATCCACCATAATAATATGACTTTATAAATGGAAAATACATCTATTGTTTTCACAGTACAAAATAAACTAAATAAAGCTACTCCCTACATTTTGAGTATGTAAGAATCTGTGAGTGGAAAATCTTTCCTTTTAACTATAAAGGGGATAGCTACAAGTTAAGACAATTTGAAAAGATTATAGATGATAGATAGATTGCTAGACATATACATATATATACTTGGACATAATTGTAATACTTTCATATTTTCCATACTGTGACTATCTTCCTATAAATTAATAGAGGGTTTCTCTCTAGTCTTTAGGCTGAAATGTCAATCTCTTTAAAAGTTTTGCTTCATACCTATTTTCCCTTAGTTACTATTTTTTTCTGCCACATTAATCAGGTAAAAACCTATTTTTCTCTAAAAGCCCACAGTTAGGGAAGAGAGAGAGTTTGCCCTCCTCTTCCCCAATTTGGATACTCTTTATTTCTTTTTCTTGCCTGATTGCTCTGGCTGGGATTTCCAGCACTATGTTGAATAGAAGTGGTGAGAGTGGGCATCCTTGTCTTGTTCCAGTTCTTAGGGTGAACACTTTCAACTTTTCCCCATTCAGTGTGATGTTGGCTGTGGGTTTGTCATATATGGCTTTTAAAATTCTGAGATATGTTCATTCTATGCCTAGTTTATTCAGGGTTTTTATCATGAAAGGGTGCTAGATTTTGTCAAACACTTTTTCTGCATCTATTGAGATGATCATGGGGTCTTTGTATTTGTTTTTGTTTATGTGGTGAATAAAATTTATTGATTTCCATATGTTGAACTATCCTTGCATCCCTGGAATGAAGCCCATTTAGTCATGGTGGATTATTTTTTTGATGTGCTGTTGAATTCGGTTTGCTAGGATTTTACTGAGGATTTTTGCAACTATATTCATAAGGGATATCAGTCTGTAGTTTTCTTTTCTTGTGTCCTTTCCTGGCTTTGGTATCAAGGTGATACTGGGTTTGTAGAATGAGTTGGGGAGGATTCCCTCCTTCTCAATTTTATGAAATAATTGCTGTATTATGGGTACCAGCTCTTTTTGGTCTGTTCAGGAGTTCTATTTCTTCCTGGTTGAGTCTTGGGAGGTTGTGTGTTTCCAGGAACTTGTCCATTTCTGTTATGTTTTCTAGTTTATGTGCGTAGAGATTTACATAGTATTCATGGATGATGTTATGTATTTCTGCACTATTAGTTGTAATGTCACCTTTTTCATTTCCAGTTGAGTTTATTTGGGTCCCTTGTCTTCTGTTATTGGTTAATGTGGCAAGAGGTCTGTCAATTTGTTTATCTTTTCAAAGAAACAACTTTTTGTTTTGTTAATCCTTTGTATTTTTTTTTTGTTTTCCAATTCATTTAGTTCTGCTCTGGCCTTCATTATTTCTTTTCTTCTGCTGGCTTTGGATTTGGTTTGTTCTTCCTTTTCTATCTCCTTGAGGTGTGATATTAAGTTGTTAATTTGTGATCTTTCTGTCTTTTTGATGTAGGCATTTAAGAATATCAATTTTCCCCTAAGGAATGCTTTTGCTGTGTCCCATACATTTTGATAGATTGTGTCCCCTTTGTCATTTAGTTCAAAGAATTTTTTGATTTCCATCTTAATTTCATTTTTGACTTGATAATCATTCAATAACTGATGATAAGATCTTGTATCTAGAAAACTCCAAAGATTCCACCAAGAGTCTCCTGGAATTGATAAATAAATTCAGCAAAGTCTTAGGATACAAAATCAATGTACATAAATCATTAACACTTCTATATACTAATAATAGTCAAGCCAAGAGTCAAACCAAAGACTCAATACCATTCAGAATAGCTACAAAGGAAATAAAATACCTAGGAATATACGTAGCAAAGTAGGTGAAAGATCTCTACAAGGAGAAATATCTCTACAAGGAGATCTCTACAAGAACTATTTCTTTCTGAGGAAAGAAATTACAGAAGATACAAACAAATGGAAAACATATCATGCTCATGGATTGGTAGAATAAACATGGTTAAAATGTCCGTACTAACCAAAGTGATTTACAAATTCAATGCAATCCCAATCAAATTACCAGATCTAGAAAAAATAATTCTGCACTTTTTTTGGAACCAGAAAAAAGCCTGAATAGCAAAAACAATCTTAAGCAAAAAGAATAAATCTGGAGGCATCACACTACCTGACTTCAAACTATACTACAAGGCTATAGTAACCAAAACAACATGGCATTGGTACAAAAATGGAGATGTAGACCAATGGAACAGAACAGAGAACCCAAATATAAAACCATCTACCTAGAACCAATTGGTCTTTGACAAAGCAGACAGCAATGTACACTGGGGAAAAGAAGCTCTATTCAATAAATGGTGCTGGGAAAATTGGATAGCCACACACAGAAGAATGAAACAGGACCCCTACTCACAAAAATTAATTCAAGATGGATAAAAGACTTAGATCTAAAGCATGAAACCATAAGAATTCTAGAGGAAAATGTAGGAAAAACTCTTTTAGATATCAGCCTAAGCAAAGATTTTATGACTAGCACCCCAATGGCAATCATGGCAACAACAAAAATTAATAAATGGGATTTGTTTAAACTAAAAATATTCTGCACTGCTAAGGAAACAATCAATAGAACAAAGACAACCTACAGAATGAGAGAAAATATTCATAAGCTACACATCCAATAAGTGGCTAATCCAGAATTTACAAAGAACTCAAACAAATCAGCAAGAAAAAACAAATAACCCTATTAAAAAGTAGGCAAAAGACATGAACAGAAGCTTCTCAAAAGAAGAAAGACAAATGGCCAATAAAAATGAAAAAATCCTCAATGTCATTAATCATCAGGGAAATGCAAATTAAAACCACGAGGTATTACCTTATCCCAGTTAGAGGGGCTTTTATTAAAAAGCCCAAAAACAATAGATCCTGGTGTGGATGCAGAGAGAGAGGAACACTATACACTGTTGATATAAGTATTAGTGCAACCCTATGGCAGACAGTATGGAGATTTGTGAAAGAACTAAAAACAAAGTGTTGTACCCCCATAATATTCTCAAATAAAAAAATAAATTGAAAAAAAAAAAAAGAACTAAAAATAGACCTACCATTTGATCCAGCAATTCCACTACTGGGTATTTACTCAAAGGAAAAGAAGAGTTTTCATCAAAAAGACACTTGCACTAGAATGTTTATTGCAGCACAATTCACAATTACAAAGATGTGGAATCAAGCTAGGTGCCCATCAATTCATGAGTGGATTAATAAAATGTGGTATATGTATACCATGGAGTACTACTCAGTCATAAAAAAAGCTGAATTAATACTTTTTGCAACAATTTTGATGGACATGGAGACCATTGTCCTAAGTGAAGTATTTCAAGAATAGAAAAACAAACACCACATGTACTCACTATAAAATTGGAGCTAACTGTTGTGCACAGAAGGAAGTAAATCTGAGTGGAAATCAACCAGGGGGGAGAGGGCAGGAGTGGAGGTCAAAAATGGTACCAAACAGTTCCACTGTACCAAAAATAGTACAATGAACACTATTCAGGTGATGGGCATACCTATAGCTGGGACTCAAGCATTACAAAGGTGACCCCTATAACTGAAAGCATTTGTACCCCCTTAATATTTTGAAATAAAAATAAAAATAAAGGCCCTAGTTAATTTTCTAAGTAATTTATTCCAAAACCCCTGTTATTTTCTTTTCTATCTCTGATTATTTTTCCAAGCTTGACAAATTGCATAACCCCAAATTCTCAGAGCATGCTTTTTTTTCCAACCTGGTCCTGAATGTTTTTATTGGGTTGTTTTTACTCTTCCTCCCTCTCTATATATTCAGAAATATAGTTTAAATTATATATAAAAATTCAACTGGCAAAGTTCTTAGTGTATTCTGCCTTAAAATAAAATTATATTGAAACACATATCTTAAGAATTTAAATCCCATTACAAAATTTCCCTAACCCAAATCCTAATAACATATCTAAACCCATAAACCTCAAAGACATTGGAAATAGTCACATAAAACAAGATACATTTTTTCCTAGTGTGAATATAATAAATTCTCTTAAGACTAGAGTCAGATATATTTTACTCTGATTCTTCCGCTTACAAAACTGAGAGGATGCAAAACCTAAATTGCTAGAATCTATTTCATCTAAATTACATTCAGTGTTTATTTGAGCTGTGTTGCTATCCACCAAAGTGGTTTGTTTTCGTTGAAATGAAAATAAGAAACTTACTCAATACAGAGAAGACATTTTATTTGATTTTTTTCCTTAGGTTCATAGTCAACATTGTAATTTTTCTTCAGTTCTTTTTTCAATGTTTTCATGCTATTACTAGGAAATGAAAAGACAAATTTTTGATATTATGTATGCCTTCATTTGTGATTTTTTTTCAATTATGGTATAGGCTATCAGAGTAATGCTTTTCTGAGTTTCTTGCTTTAAATTTCAGATTTATTTAGCATCATTTTTACACTTCTCAAAAATATTGGTTCTTTTAGGCTTAATGAAACATATATAATTTCTAATTTCTGGCAAGTTTTTTGACTTTTAAGCACGTTTGTACCATAAAAACTACTTTGCCTAAATTCTATATTTTTACATGCGGTGATGTAAAAATCCATAAAATTGATCGTAAATTTTTCAGACAATTGCAGGTGGTCTGCCCTTTCTAAAATATGCAAACTAATTCATTTGCCAGTTTCCCTTTTCTATGGAAAAAATTTTACTTCTTTGTTAAAATACATTTATATTTAAATGCTCTTGAATCATTTATTCACAAGAGCTGTCTGTACGAGTTAATTGTTCTTTTTATTTTTCCTTACCAAATTAAAGATTAGAGCTATCCCTTTTTTTAAATATTTTACTGCAATATTTTTAAAAATAAAAATTAATGCAAAACCCATGATGAATACAATATTAACATTTTAAATAAGTATAACATCAGTAACAGTGCCTGTGCTGTAGTATATTGGATCCTTAGGCAAAAAGAAAACTAAGTAATACTGATCTTGTCTTGAGAACTGCTCATGCAGGTGTCACCTAGCCCACTTTGCATTGCCTTGTGGAAATCAGGACTTAAAGAACCTACATAAATGCTGACACTCTGGCTACTGCTATGGCTGTGAGTGATAAAGTCCTTTCTTTCTGAATCAGGACTCTGTCTTCTGACAGCATCCTTGAAACTGTGGCAGCCTAACATGGTAGATTGCAATTAAGGTAAAAACCTTTCACAGTTCTTTACAGGTTCTACCTCTACTTCTAACCATCTCCGTTGTTAACATCCTGCTGTAGCCACTATCAGCTCTGACCGGAACACCTACCTCAACCTCCTAACCAGTCTCCTCATTCATGCCTTTGCCTTTCTGTCATACAGTCGTAAAGTCTTTATAGCAGTAGAGTAGTTTCTTGCTGAATCTTCTAAAAATCTATGATTATAATTTAAAATGCTCATTAATAGCCTTATAAAGACTCCATTTTTATACTTTTTCTTTCCTCAAAATATTCATAATTAGGTGTGTAAAATTAAGTCTTTCATAAATTGTCTCAATTGTTTTTGTCCTAATAAAAGTGACAAACAAATAACTTGAGTCTGTTTAATGTGTTAATTGTTCCCTATTAGTTAGATAACAGAGTAAGGACCAGATTCATCAAATATTTTAAGCACCATTTCCTTCAGAACTCAAAATCTCCTCAAATGAAAATTCTGGGAAAAATACAAATAATTCTCTTTTACAGCAATGCCTAAGGAGAATTTACTATTTTCTTATTATATACCTCATTATGTACTATGCAAAACTTAGAGGAACAATTCACCAGATACTTCTTTTCTGTAAAATACGTTCATATGCTGACTTCTTAAGTCAAATATTCTTCTCTGTAGATTTGTATTTCCAGTATGTACTGAATTAACCAAAAGTACTCATTTCTCCTTTTTCTCTAGATTTAAAGTTCTCTTTTATGCAAAACAGAATTTTGAATTCTGATTACAAGTGCAGGAGATTTCGAGCTAGAAAAAACTTACGTTTGGGTAGAAACTTTACTTCTTATTTCCCATATAATATTGGGAAGTCTGTTTACCTCCCCAAGAGCCTCAGTTACATCTTCTGTAAAATTGGAAATAACAATCTTTGCTCAAAGTACATCATAGAATCAAGAGAATGAGAAAAGTTTGAAATTGCTTTACAAACACAAGAGACCTCTGTCTATGTCTTTTTTCTATTAAACCAACTAATAAAAAGTTTCTTAGAAACATTACTATGTGAGACAGCTTCAATAATGGGGCATGAGACTCAACTGTATTTGTAATTGGGATAGCTGGAATATTAAATTTAAAATAATAGAGTCTCTAATTCTGTGCAAATAAGCATTTGTACTAATTTTTCCACTAACATTTTATAGGATTTCGCTAAGTGCTATTGGAGAATATCAAAAAAGATATGAACATTTCTTGCAAAAGGTTTAAAATCTAACTAGAGAGGGACAATAGAAAATGAAATAAAAGTTGACTAGATAATGCAGAAAAAATTTCAGAGTAGTCATTAATCTCTCCAGCATTTACCAAGTCCAAATAATTAATAAAGAAAATAATAAATTATATAATGATAATATGATATATTGATGAATAAACATCATATGATAAATTAAAATAAATAATAAAGGAAATCCCCCAAATTAAGGAATTTTAAACATAAAGACCAGTGCTGGAAACTAAAGATAGGTAGCACCCAAATTCCCTGAATAGTAAAAAATTTCAGAATGTCATTGTACATATAATATATGATTAACAGAAGTTAATAAAGTCAACTGGGACCTTCTTTCTTAAAATGAGGCCAGGGCTCTTAAAAGAAGTAGACTAGTTATTGAGTCAAACAAACACCACCTGTTTTTTAAGGATGAAGGATTATGATAAAAGTAGGACATGTAAAGTTGAACATACCACTTAGGTTTTCTTTGGTGCAAATTAAAGAGAGCTGCATAGGCTGTATCAGAGTTGCAAACAGCTATACTAGGCCACAGGGTTTTGGTGACATTGCAAATTATTCTGTAAAGCTCCACTTCATTTCAAGAGCTGAAGTACCTTGATAGAGATTTGGCAGAATTGGCAGGCCATTGTACCAATAAATGCATGGTATGAGTAGTTGCCTATTATGGAGTGAATTGTGTTTCCCCAAAAAACTCATGAACTGAAGTTCTTAACCCTGAATATGACTATAATTGAAGATAGGGCCTCATTAACCTCATTAAGGTTAAATGAAGCCATAAAGGTGGAGACCTAATCTGATGGGACTAGTGTCCTTATAAGAAGAGGAAGAGACACCAGAGATGGGTGCCCAGAGAAAAGGAAATATGAGACAGAGAGAGGGCAGAGTCTGCACATTAAGGAGAGAAGAATCCTCTGCAAATCAACCAAATCTGTTGATACCTTGATTGTGGATTTCAAGCTTCCAGAATTGTGAGAAAATAAATTTCTTTTGTTTAAGCCACCCAGTCTGTGGTATTTTGTCATGGCAGCCCTACTAATAAACTATTGAGGAGCTGACATTTTCCTCAAAAGCAAATAAAAAGAGGACTCAAGACCAGGAAGATGGGGTGGGATAGGACAGCTGTGTCCTGAGGCTTGGGGATGTCAACAGCAAGATGATCCCTACCTAGGAGCAATATAAAGTCATTGAAAGATTTCAAACAGAGGAAAGAGAAAAAGGTGGCATGTGGGAGCAAGGAGATATGGTCAGATTTGCAATTTGAAAATAGATTTTTGGCTAAAGTTTAAGAAATTGGCTGAGGAAGGATGAAGGACATGAGTGGACGCATCATGAGCATATTGCAGGATTTCCATTAAGAAATGCTACCCTGAACTACCCGCTTAGCAGCAAGAGAGAAAGTGGACAGATTGGAGGGATATTAAAAAAGTAAAATCAATAGACCTTGGTGATGAATTGCCTATAACTCTGATTGATTAGATGGTATCAAACTCGAAGACGCTGGCTGTAGATCCGTAGGGTTGGATGCAATGCCCTCAATGCTCTGCTCATAACCATTTGGAATCACTTTACCCTGGTGTACATTTACTCCCAGAAACCAGCACCTTTATAGCCTTGTCCAAGGGTTGCTCTCAGGATCATGGAGGGTTCCTTAAAATCAATCCATTCCTCATGATTCTCAGACGTAACTTCATATAACTCCTAAGAAATGAGGCTGACGAGCATAGACTACCTCAGCTCAAGGAAGACAACTGTTCGACCTGACCTTCTCCTCAGCTTTTTTACCTTTCTAGTCATATAGTTCCCTCAGGGTTGTGTGACTCATTTTCTGTTTTTAAGTGCAGCTGCATTTTTATTAATACATATTACATAACAAAGAATATCAAACCAGATACTGTATGCTTGGATTAATTGTTGGAATAGTTCACAAAATGTAGCCTCCTCCACAAGCCCCTTATTTACTTTAGTCCAAAATGTTCTGCATTCCTTAAGTCAATGCTGTAAGCGGTTGTCAATCAAAGTCCAAATTCTCAGTTATCCCTGAGACTGAAGGAAGAAGTACAATGCTGCGTTTAATCTTTTCTTTCCTTCCGTTCAACCAGGTGACTGGAGGCATGTTTATGATTTCTTCATGCCAATTTATCATTTCTGTATGGTAAACTTTACAATATTTGATGCAAGAAAACAGGTATGGTATATAAAACATTAAAGATCACCAAGAACTGAATCATCCAATAAGGCTTTGGACTTCCATTGTTAAAAAAAAAACACATTAGTTGTGATCATATCCCCATAGAAGTTTTCCGAAATTACTTTAACTCTTAGAACACCCCTGCACTACACACATATACACAGATCCATTTTATTTTTGCGCTCCCTCACTCAGAAGGCAGGTAGCGGTAATTCCTCTACAAGATCTTCCCCATCTATCCAGTCCCACTACCTCTGCATTCAGCAAAACAAAAGAAAAATAGATGTAGTAAAGATAAAGGATTTTGTAATTGCATCATTCCCATCCTAATATCCCCACCTCCAGTTCCCAGAAATCTTTCTAATATAACCTCTTCTGATTCAGACAGAACAGAAATCCAGCCTACCAATTTTTTTTCATATTAGCCACCATTCACCATATATTTTCATGACAACATATACATAGACACATAAGTTACATGTGAATCCATCATTCATACCTCTGGACATACGGGAAAAAGATCCTGACTTCTATATTTTCGTTAATAACAGATGTCACATTAACTGTACCTTTTGGCTGCTAAGACACTTAATTTTAAGAATGTCATAAATTTTTTTTATGAATTAGTTGACTATTTGCAAAACAGTTTTAGGTTTACAGAAAATCGAGCAGATAGTACAGAGAGTTCTTCCATACTCGCCTACCCCAGTCCTTTTTCCTTATTATTTACATCTTACATTAGTGTGGTGCTTTTGTTAAATTTGAAGTGCCACCATTGATAAATTATTATGAACCAAAGTTCATGGTTTATATTAAGGTTCACTCTTTGTGTTGTACAGTTTTATGATTTTGACAAATGCATAATGTCATGTATCCAGCATTACAGTATCATACAGAATAGTTTCCTGCCCTAAAAATGCCCCTGTGCTTCACCAATTCATCCCTTCCCCTCCACTCCAGGCAACAACTGATTTTTTACTGTCTATATAGTCTTGCCTTTTCCAGAATGTCAGATAGTTGAAATCATACAGTATGTAGCCTTTTCAGACTGGCTTTTTCCATTAAGCAGTATACATTTAAGGTTTCTCCATGTCTGTTCATGGTTTGATAATCCATATTTTTTATTGCTAAATAGTATGACACTGTATGGATGTATCACAGTTTATGTACTCATTCACTTATTGAAAGACATCTTGGTTGCTTCCAGTTTTTGCTCAACCATTTTTACTAACTGGTGCTTAATTCCACTTTCCAGTCAAACTGCTACTATGCCAGAGGAAGAACAGGTCATTCCCACTGGTCTGTGCATCTTAGTACATTCTCGCACTCTGGAAGTGCAATATACTTTCTCTGGTGAAATTTAGTCTTTGGGAGAGGTGAAATTGCTCCATAATTCATTATTGCAAAACCCTAATGGTTTCCTCAGTTGTAACTTTGGTCACAAGATAGATGTTGGATGAATAGAATTATCTATTCTGGATAAAAAGAAAACTGGGTAAAAGTCCTATTATTTCTGCACTATTCAATATAATGTCTTCACTTCTAATTTTTGTGCAGAATAACCATAACTTCTTTAACCAAGTTTTAATGTCTACTGGGCAAATGGTGGAAGATTTATCTTATTCAATTTCAGAAGAGTCTATCAGTAAACTGGGAAGCTTCCTTTGGTTCAGGAGGAAAAGAATCACAACTTTAGATTCACGTAGAAGGGCTATCAGTTTTTCTGGAAATTCTATCAACAGTCCACAAGACAGATTTCAATCTGCTCATGGATGCTATGTATTCTTCCCAACCTGCCAATGGCAATGTTCTCCTGTACATTTATTTCATCAATGAGTATTGAGGAGTTGTCCCATTTTTATAAGCATATCTCTTTGTCATTATCAAGGACATATTCTTTATTTCAATTTTCAGAATTATTTTTAAGTGTTTTATTTCTAATTGCTAAAGAGAAAAGAAAGTTGTAAGGAACAAAATTGGGATATTTACAAACATTACAGAAATTTTATCCAAATAAAATTTATCTCAAATAAATAACTGAAGAATAAATAACTGCATTTCTATCAGCCCTCTTATTTGAATTATCTTTATTCCTGATGATGGAGCATATTGGCCTATATATAATAAATATTAATTTGAAATAAATATATAAGCTATTCACACAGAGATAATTTTTGGAGTCAGGGCTATTATGGTACATTAAAGTTAAAATTGCAGATAATCCTAATAATTCAACATTTTCGCTATTACACAAAAATGGCTATTAGTAAAAATGAAATGTTTAAATGCTATTCTAGGGCCATTCAATAGAATGTTTTGGAGGAACTTTTAAAAATTGAGGTATAATTTTTATTCATTGAAATGCATAAATGATCTTAAATATATAGTTTTATTTTTGACAAATACATACACCTGAGTAATTCACTTGCTTGTCAAGATATAGGAGTCCCCTCTTGCTTTTCTACATTCAGTCCCTTTCTCCAGCAGAGACAACCACTCTTCAGATTTCTATCTTCCTGCATTGTTTGCTTGGTCTGAAATGTCACATGCACACAATAATAATACAGTAGGTACTGTTCTTTGTCTAGCTTCTTTTACTCTGCATAAATGTTTGTAGATTCATCCATGTTTTTGAGTGTGTCAGTATTTTATTCCTTTTTGTTTCCAAGGAGTATTCCATCATATGGATTTATCATAATTCCTTGCCCAGTTTTCTGCTGAATTTTCTCCAAGTTTTATTTTATTTTGGAGAGTAAACCTGGCCCAGTTATTCCATCACGTTTGGAAGCAGTGGTCTATTCAGCTTTAAGAAAAGACTGGCTAAGGATGACAGCATGCACAGCATCACAAAGGCAGTCTTGTGACTCTCAGGTGAAGTTCAATATCCCAAGCACACATTTCTCAGAGATGTGTTTGGTCATGAAAGATAAGAGTGACGTAAGGCAAGATCCAGCCCAGCTCAGGAAGCCCCTCATCCATGCAGCGGTGCTTTTGGCGTTTGAGTCTTTTTAGTCGTTGCTCCTCAATTACAGGTAATAAAATAAACAATCTTGAAAACTCAAATACAGTGTATTTGAATACTTATTTGGAACAGTGTAATGTATGTATCAGTGAAAAAAAAATCCTTGTTTATTTTAGATCTGGTACACTTCTATATATTTCCTGAGTCGGTATTGAAAGCAGTTTAACCAAGGATCAAAGTCTTAGGCATCCTTAAGCTTGGAGATGTGGCAATCATGGGGTTGTGTCACTTATATTTACTTTCAAAATATAGCCTGCTCTTTCACTGCAAGGAGTTCAGCAGCCTTTAGGTATTAGCACCTTCAGGATCCACTTCAGGTTTTGAGTTCTTCACTCTTCTGGGAGAAGCCCCCATCGGTAGGCTAGTGCAGTGGAGGTGCTAAGGCTGGCCCACTTCTGCCCAAGGCTGGGCTCTTCTTTTGGCGATCTTTGCTCTGGAACTTCTTATTAGGTTGACTAAGACTGTCATATCTACACACAGTAGAGATTCCCCTTGCCCATCCTACATCCCCCAACCCCATTTCTTTTTCTCCAAGCCTAATTCTATTGACTTTCTACTGCCTTTGGCAATGCCAGGCTATCTGTTCAACTTCGTAAGTGAGAGGAACGTATGGATATGAAGCCTGTAATCTTTCCTCCTGATTTAGTTGAGTTCTGCAGGAGGCAGGTGAAGCTGACACTGAGGCAGTTAAAAGTACAAAATGTTAATTAGGGAGGAAGAAGGGCAGCTGTAAAAGAGAGGAGAGCAAAAAGCTGAAATGAGCAGTGAATGCCTTTGGAATATGTGTGCAAATTTTGCATTAACAATTCTTCTGAAAAAACAGAACAAACCCTTGAAACCTAGAAAAATATTATTAGCATTTTTCTGTTTAAAATCCCCACTACTTGATTATTTTTACAAGACATTCTGGTAAATATACTATTGCAAAATCTTAAAACTTTGTACTGAGATCTGTTTTCGGTAAAAATCTTAGCCTGTGTGCTAACTTAAAATGTTTTCTGTGGTTTCACAGATCCTTGTATGACATAATGCCTTGAAAACTGAAAAGTGCCAAAATAGTACAGTTGTTTTTATTAGCCTGGGACCTTAGAAGACTTAATGCAAAAGAAACTATTGCAAGTAGCATTGTTACAAGTGGGTTTCACAGCATAATTTTTACTTTAAAAGTCCCAGTGAAAGAATTGCAAGGCATTACAACACCAAAACAGAATTCTCCTTCATGAAATATTTAATATAATCCCTCAATCCCAGAAGTTTCTTTGTATTTATTAAAATTCTAAGTGGAAACTCTGAACTCATTAGCTTCCACCATTTATCCCTTATTTTCTGGGTGAGTACTGTAATCAAAATTAAATTTGCTTTGAAATGCCTTAGTAATGTAATAATACATTGCAAGGGTGAATTCCTCGTAGCACACCTCTTCAGAATCTGCAAATCTCCTAGCATTCAATGCATGTCTCAAGTGCCTAATAATTATTTGTGGTTTTGTGCTAAATATGATAGAAAGCTGGTTATTCCTTTTTCTTCATTCATTTGTTCCTTTATTCAGTTATTCAATAAGCATGCATTGAGTGTGCATGATGGGTCAATTAAAGAGTATACAGAGATATAGTTTCTGACATCGAGGAGCACTTAAATATCTCTGCTTTTTCTGTCAGAGCTTACAATGATATTGAAATGAATGTGTTGCTTTTTAATTTTTATACAATTGTTTAAGTTGAGTTCATACCAAAATATGCTGTCATGTTTAATCATCTGCACCTATTTTCATAGCCCTGAAAAAGATACGAGTCTAATAATATTGTGTTTTATACACACACACACACACACATATACATATATATGCATATATATATATATATAAAAAAATAAAATTTAGATGTCTTTCTGTGCTATTTCAGATCTGGAAAATCTTGGGCTGGTGCTGTCTGTTCCTTACCTTTATGCCATAATCAGCCATATAGACACCTGGAGCTGCATCCTCTATTTTTGGTGAATTTAAGGATTACCTGAGATGTTGAATGAATGTGGTTTGTGCAGGTTGGGTCAGATGGATGTGGAGTTCTCCGGGGGACTGATGAGTTCAGGTTAGCTGGCTGCTAACTAGGGTTTTCATGGTCCACTCCAAAGGAGTAAAGAAAAGTAAGCCAGTCTCTGATTTTCACAGGGCTCCCTGGCAGAGGCAAAAAAAAAAAAAAAAAAAAAAAATAGTACTCAATGCTTGGGAACCTTGAAGTATATAAATCTCATCAGCAGCTCTTTGTGGTCCATCCCCATCCTATGGTTTTTAGATTGGACTTCAAAGCCAATACTTTGAACTTAAAAATATTCTGCCTTTTTTTTTCTGTTTAAGTCTAGTGCATTAAGGTAAAGATTGGCAAGAAGGTTCTCAGAAACAAGTATAAGAATACAACGTGTTTGCTTAAGGAAAGACAATAAATACATACTTCTAAATTTCATAATTCCATATCATTCTAGCTACTTATTGAAAAATTTTAGCTAACTGTGAAAGATAAAATATATAGATCTGATTTTATAAATAAACATCACAACAACAAAAATTCATACAATTGATCTTAAGTTGCTATGTTATTTTGAAGTCTGTAACTTAAATAAATTATTGTATTCAGATGTGCTTGACTTGTGTAATAGTTTAAAAATATGGCTTTTTTGTTTATTTTAAAGTTATTTCTGGCTGGGTATATCATGAAAGATATACATGGATAGTTGGATGTTAAAAAACTTTGTAGTGAAATCACAGAGAAAAAAATACACAATTTATAAGTCACAATTCTCATGAATTGAACATATCCATGAAACCAGCACCCAGATGAAGAAATAGAACCTGGCCTGCTTCCCAGAAAGCTCCACTGTACTCCCTTTCCTTATTAGTCAGGATTCTCCAGAGAAACAGCACCAATCATATTTACATATATAAACAGATTTATTGTAAGGTATTGGCTCACATGATTACAGAAACTGAGAAGTTCCACAATCTGCCACTTGCAAACTGGAGCCCAAGGAAAGTTGGTGGTACAGTTCAAAGGCCTGAGAGCCCGCAGGCCAGTGGTGTACATTTCACCCTGGGTCTGAATGCCTGAGAACCAGAAGTGCCGAGGGCATGAAAAGATCTATGTTTCAATTCAAGCAGAGGGAGAAAAAATCTAATTTTCTTGAACCCTTTTTGGCTGTATTCATGTCCTCAGTGGATAGGATGTTGCTCACCCATATTGGGCAGGGCAACTGCATTACTCAGTTCATCCATTCAAATGCTAATATGCTAATTAAAATATTTTTTCCAGAAACATCCTCACAGACACATCCAGAAATAATGTTTAATCAGATTTCTGGGCATTCCTTGGCCTAGTGAAATTGTCACATAAAACTAACCATTATCCTTTCCAGTGATAATCACTCTCTTCACAAGAGTAACCCTATCTTGACTCTTGACTGTGTAGTAGTTTTGCCTATTTTAGACTATATTTAAATGGAATTATCTCTTTTGCCTGGTATTGTTGCTCAGTACTGTTTGTTATTTTCATTGATATTGTTGTGTGTAGTATCAATGTTTATTCTCAATGGTATGTGGTATTCTATTGTTGTCTATACACAATTTGTTTTTCCATTCCACAGTAGATGGACGTTTTCCTAGTTTTCTGCTTGGAGCTATTGCACCCAGTTCAATGGACATTATTGTATATGTTTTGGCAGGCATTTCTGGTAGGTATATACCTAACAGTGGAATTATTTCATTAGACATCCTGTTTGGGTATTATATGACTCTTTTGAATCAGGCCTAAGGTGAAAAACAATTGAAAAGTGTAATTATGAAATTTTACACATATAGCATGTATATAATTAAGGTATATATATGTGTTATTCATTCTGATTAGTTCATTTCACCTTAACATTATATTTTCATTTATTATTCATCTATTAATTCATGTATTCAATTTTTTTATTCTTACAATGATTATTGAACATATAATGTGTCTATGTACTATGCAGGTTCATGGTACATAGTTCATAATGCAATTCATTAAAAAGATACATTTTTGGGAGATTATAAATAGAAATAAAAAAGAATACTATCACAAAAATCTTTAGAAATATTTATCGATAATTGAGCGTAGTGAAGACAGATATTCTACAGTTTGAAAAACATATTATAATATCAATATATTTTAATTTGCTTTCAAATTTTAATGATCATAAATACCTTTCATCATTACTTATCAAAATAGATATGAAAGTCATGCAAATTACCTTTGAATCATAGAAACCATAATTTTAGGAAAAAATCTATTTTTATACATAGTTAGTGATTAGTAACATTCTTCCCTTGTACAAGCAAGCAGAGCATCTTAACTGTATTATCTGCATACTTCAGACCAAAGTCTTACTTTTATCAAATATATGCAGATTCTTCCATAAATGATTAAACTTTGAAGTCATATATCCAAAATGATACTCTTTAATATATTTTTTAAAAATTTCAACTTGTTATAATACTAAAAGAAAAATTAAGATTTTATTTGTCTGAGAAAAATTGTTTTTACAGAGTTAGAGAAATGTAGAATTAATGGATAATAGAAACATGGGATAACCTGAGATGAATAAAAATAATTAATATCAAACAAAGCATTTCATTGTTGTTCAAATTGCTCGTTCCTGGAAAAAATATAAAATCCATTGACTGAATGAAATAGTTTTCAAAAATGAAAATAAGAAATTAAAGTAGATGGGATTGCCAGTAAGTCACAGTAGATTGATCACACCTTTTATTTTTCTCTGGAAATAAAACACACAGAAAGTAAAGTACTAAAAAGTGTATTTATCCACGTGAACTGAGAGAATACATGAGGAAGCAGAAGGAATAAAGGAGATTTCAACACCTTTTGAAAGTAGGAAAAGGACGACTAACTTAGTGAAACTAAGAAACAATAATTCATGTAGAGCTGGATGCTCAGTCTAAGTAAGCCTGTTCGCCCACAAAAAGATGAGCAGCTGGAGACACTAGGTACTCCCTGGAACACTAAGGTCAGACACAGAACTGAAAATGGAGGCATTATTTCAATGTCTTTATGTAGAGTGACTGAAAGCCAAACTTCTCTGGTTTCTTACAGCCAAGGGCTATCCTTGCCTCCTTCCCCACTCTTAGCAGTACTCCAGAAGCTCCATTTACAACAGAGAGTACTGGTGAAGTGTGGGCCTAAAATCAAGGGGTTTGGTAAAGGTGAAAATGATAAACAATTGTTTTGTTCCCTGCTCTACTCTCAAACCGTTGCCAATACAGGCATATTATTTTCCGAATTCCCAGTGCTCCATTTCAAAACAAGAGATTGGAGGATTTTTTTTTCCCTGAAAAAGCTGAAACTCCTGTAAAGGAAGACATTGTATCATTTGCCACAAATCATGGTACAATCCCTGGTAAAACTGCAGTGAAGCCCATTAGATGACAAGCCCCAAGAAAGTTCATGGAGCTTCCCACCAGACTATTCATATATAATCTTAAATATGACTGGAAAATCAATTTTATTGAAGATATAAGAATGGAAAAGGGCTCAAAACTGTAAATTAAACCGAATCAGGTAGGTTTTTGACACTACGAACAAAGAAATTGTCTTGATATATTGCAGAAATGGCACAAGAAATGCAAAATGTAGTTTGTAATAGGTCATAGAAATAATAGAGGTTAAGTATTGGAAGTATCTTTAGACATTGTATTAGTCTAGTTTCTTATTTTAGAGCCAGGAAACTGACTGAAGTGACCTGTCCAAATTTGAGAAGCCTTAAAACTGGCGTAGCTGTAATTTCTTACTTACATAATTTGCATGTATCTCATAATAGATATTTTTAAAATGGCAATTGTATTTTACAAACAAAAATCAAACAGTTACTTCTCTAACTCCCCTCTCCCACTATCCTTTTAATGACAGAGGCTGAGAGTTTTGGTAAAAAATGTGAAAATATAGTCTGGTTGTATACTTAGCGTGAAACAGGGATAGCACAGACGCAGGAATACATTTAAGGAGAACATGAATAAGAAAGAGAGCAGAGAACAACTCTCACAGTGAGTTTAGACAGCACAGAAAGGCCCCTTGCACTTCAGGTTGGAAGGGAGACAAGATGAAATTATCACGACTTTACATTTTTGAGAAGTATATTGGTAGCAGAAGCCACACTGTAGAAATCCTAGTAATTCCTGCCTGTGAAATAAAGTTCTATCACTTCTTACCGTTACTATCTTCTGACTTGCTGGCTTTCAGGGTGGGGCAGTTTGCCATAGAGCAGAGTGCAGACTCTCAAGGCCCTGGGAACTGAAATGATATTGGCAGCCACAGAAGTACGTATCTGGAATGCTCAGGGACACAGCGATTCTGTGGTTAGTTCTTTGTGTTGCCAAAGGAAAGTCAGTTTGGCCACTTCTTTAGCTAGAAAGAAAAATTGAGAGGACACGTGAAAATTGTTGTCTAATAATTTGAAATTTTACTATAACGCTACAATGGTAACCCAGTAGTTTAATTAAGATAAATTAGGTTAGATTGCAGTAATAAACTTCAAAATCTCAGTTGACAAACACAGCAAATGTTTTTGCTCACACAAGTTTGTCCACACATCTGAGCAACTCCGCAGGGCAGATGTCCTCTGTTACAGCTCAGGGATTCAAGGTGTTTTGGCCCCATAGCATCTCCGTCTCAATACGTGCCTCTGTTATTGCAGTAAGATAGCAAGTAAAGAGAGTTCTGAAGGGTTTCATACTGGTAATCAAATATTGTGGCTTAGAAGTAACACATACCTCTCCCTATCACAGATAAGTGGTAAGATATAGTCATATGACCACCTAACATCAAGGGACCAAAATGTGCAATACTCCTGCGAACAATAAAAGAAAGAACTGGATGCATATAAGTGCTTGAAGTTTCTACTATACCTGGCAAAGTGTCTATTTCAGCTATAAAAGGAAATATTTACCAGTAATAATTAATAGAACTTATAGAATCATTGAAGGAATGGGTAAAATACATAATTATTTTTTCAAATTATAATACTGTGAAGTTGCTGACATTTTCATATGCTTAAAGGGTAAAAAGCTCCTGAGATTTTAATAGAACATATGTGAGAAATACAGAAAATCAATTAATCAATAGAAATTGAGGAAGAAAATGATACTTTAATTAAATTCCTAAACCCCTGTAATGTCCTGCTAAGAGATGTCATAGAATCTTAGTCGTAGGGCTTTCCAAAAATTGCTTTAGAAGACACTGTTCCAACATTCTTGGGGATAACAATCACATACAAATTGCTCAACCTTTCTCCTTGAAACTCTGATGCAGTAGGTCTACATTCAGAATGGCTACTGGGTTTATTTATTTATTTGTTTATGTGCATAGAGCTCTATGTGATTCCATCTAGCTGAGTGATAAAGCTACAAGGTATGCACATTTTCCTTTACAAGTCTTTTGGTCCCTTCTCATTCTAACTACATAATTCTATGAATGTTTTCTACAGAGAGATAATATTCAGCTTTATTATATAGTTTAACTTCAGTGGCAATTATTTCTTATAAATTAATCTCTAGATGTAAATCTTAAAAGGACAATTTAATGATAGTAGACTTGTGTTTAAAAAATAATTGGCATCACAGGTTGATGAGTTTCTCTGTTTTCCATTCTGTTTCACATCTGCATCATAAACAACTATAAACCCTCCTGAGTTATCTACCATTAGTTAATTATATAAAAGATTATTGCTATAAATTAGAATTATTGCTCTGCCTTCTTGAGAGGAGGCAAATTAAAGAAATTAGACCTCTAAGTCCCTTCTTCAATATTTTTCTCTCATCTATAAGAATAATTTTTGGAGAAATGCCATATCTGCCATCAGCTGTTTAACTCAATGATAAGTCTATCCGTTTACTGAGAAATTCAGTGTTTATTTATAGAACATGCATGTCACAGCATTATAGTGATTATCTATTTGATTTATCTGTGGTCAAAATGCCATCTGCTGTAAATTAGCCTTCTTAGAACATAGGTACCATCTAGAATAACATACATTAATATTCAAATTGAAAGACAGACTTTTTTCTGCGTATTGTTACTCTGCTGCTAATTTATTCATGTTTAAAATTAAAATGGTATTATGTATGTAAAATAAACAACTATTTCATTCAGATTATTTTTGCATTTCCAAATTTATAGTATGTAACATTCATATTATTTAGAACACTTTACAGTAGCGTATGTTGACATTTATATGTGAAATTTTAAAGCTTTGTGAATATCATTAAGTTATTTTGAAAATATAAAACAAATTTTTTGTACTTTATGCACTAAATGATTGAATTAATCTGAATTTTATTTTCAACATTGAGCTTTAGATCATTGCCTAATGTAACTCTGGATTAGGACTCTAAATAACTTATATAATTTGATATTCTTTATTCCTATGAGTTAAAATATAAAAAGTCATAAAAATTATACATGGAAATCAAAACAACCTAACAGAGATTAAAGAATAAAATAGTAACAAGTCCTTTAAAATATAATTAAAATGATAAGTGCATTTATTGGCATATAAATTGTTTTTTTTCTAATTTTTATTTCAGAATATTAGGGGGTATAAATGTTCTTCTTACATGGATGAATTGCATAATGCTGATGTCAAGGGTTTCTATAATAATAGGAAAAGGGCAGATTAAAAATATTACATATAGAATGTATTTTGGGATATCTGTCACTCTTGATGATTTGCTCAAAACTCTTGTTTCATATAAAACCTGATCTTTGTATGTTACATTGTGTAATTCACTTTTGCACTTATTTTATCTGGCCTTTACAATGATTCTATGAGGTACATTAGGTAGATTTTAATTCCATTTTATAGATAAGAAAAGGGAATTTCATACAAACTAAGTGACTTGCCAGATTTCATGAGACTGGCAAATTGCACAGAAAAGCAACTCCAACTCAGATTTTCAAATTCTAGGTCTGATACATACTTTCTGGGAGGTATGTATCTTTCTTCAGATTTTTTGACTCTGAGATCTCAAGAAAATTGTGAATTTGCAGACTTTCTTTTCTTTTTTCGTTTCCAAAAAATTTAAGGGGTAAAAGTGTTTTTTATTACGTGAATGAGTTGCATCACGCTGAAGGCAGGGCTTTCATTGTATCCATCACCAGAATAGTGTACATTGTACCTGATAGGTAGATTCATACCCCTCAATCCCTTTCTACTCTCCCCCCTTCTTAGTTTCCAATGGCCATTACACGTCTTTATGACCATAGACTGTATATTCCTCATTTAGCTCCCACTTACAAGTGAGAACATGTGGTATTTGTTTCTCCATTCCTGAGACACTTCACTTAGGATAATGGTCTCCAGGCCCCTCCACGTTGCTGCAAGGGACATTATTTTATTCCTTTTTATGGCCGAGTAGTACTTCATGGTGTGTGTGTATACACACACACACACACACACACACCACAATTACTTTACAACTCATAAGTTGATGGCACTTAAATTGGTTCTATATCTTTGCAATTGTGAATTGTGCTGTGATTTTTCATTGTAAGCATGGGAGCAATGCTTTTTCCAACTTTTTACAACCTGAGGGAAAGCTGAATGTCATTGTGAATTTATTTTTAATCTTTCCTCTCCCTCTTATCTTTCACAAAATAGAGTTGCATCTCTAGATAACAATATATTTACTTTTTACTGCTGTATAAGAAATTGCCACTAATTTAGAATAACACGCAATTATTACCCCACAGTTTCCATGGATCAGGGGTCTAAGCATGGGTTAGCTGGGTCTCTGCTCAGCTTCTCCTTAAACTTAAAGTGTCCTTACGCTTAACTGAAAGCTGCAGTATGACAGCTGAAACCCTGAATTCTCCTCCAAGCTCACTGAGTGTGGCTGAAATTCAGTTCCTTGCTGTTGCAGGATTGAGGCTCTCAGCTCCTAGAGGTAACCAGCTTCTCTCTCATACTTGGTCATCTCTACGACATGGTAATTTGCTTTTTCTAGGTCAGCAGGAAAGTCTTTTTATCATCAGCTGCAAGAGAATTTTATACAGAGTAATGTAATCACCAGAGAGAATATCTCATCACCTTTGTCACATAATGTTAACTATTAATAATAAAGGGAAGATCTACACCATCATATTCACAAGTCCATCCACACTCCAAAAGAGGGCATTATACACTGCATGTACAAAACGCAGGGATCATGGGGCCTTCTTCATTCTGTCTACCACACTTACCAATTTAGCATAAGATCACATAGATATTGAACTGTGCTAATCCTTTATATTGGAAAAAGGACAAAATTATCTTTATAGTAAAAGTTTAAAATATATTTTTAAATCTGTCCTGAAAATATCCCAATATAAATCAACCTATAAAATGCAAGATTTTCTTAGATATTTGATGATTTTTTGACTTTTTCTAGTGACTTAGAATTAAAATACAAATAAAATGAGAAAATAATGAAAAATTAAAGAGTATCTGAAAAGACTTGTTAAACTGTTAAAAATAGGATGTACGTGGATATTTTGACAAAAGTTATTCAGTGAAAAACATTAAATCCTATTATACATGGATACATATTTATAATATATACAGATATATACATATATATTTTCATAGGTTAGAAAGCAGTATGAAAGTATATATGCTAAAATATGAGTACTATTTATATCTGGATTTGGAGTTTACATTATTTTATTTTTATTATATTTTTATAATTTAAAGATTTTAATTTATCTTTTTTTTAAAAAATTATTTTTAATTATTATAGGTACATACTAATTGTGCATGTGTGTGTGTATATATATATATGGTATAGTATATGTGATGTTTAGATATAGGCATATGATGTTTATTAATCAAATCAGGGTAATTGGGGTATTTATCACTTCAGGCATCTATCATTTCTTTGTGTTAGGAACATTCCAATTCTACTCTTGTAGTTATTTTAAAGTACATCCTAACTTATTGTTGATTATAGTCACTCAGTTGTGCTATCAAATATTGTTCATTCTTTCTATCTAACTACATTTTTGTACCCATTTTACTATCACCACTTTCTGCTCCTCTGTGACACTCTTCCCAGCCTCTGGTAGCCATCATTCTACTCTCTGTCTCCATGAGATCAAATGTTTTAATATTTAGCTTCCACATATGAGTGAAAACATGTGAGATTTGTCTTTTTTGATTGGCTTATTTCACTTAACATAATGTTCTCCAGTTCCATCCATGTTGTTGCAAATGGCAGAAATTCATTCATTTTTATAGCTAAATAATATTTCATTGTGTATACGTAGCACAATTTCTTTATCCATTCATCTATTGATGGACACTTACATTGATTCCAAATCTTGGCTATTGTGAATATTGCTGCAAAAATCACGGGAGTGCAGATATCTTTTCCTTATAGTAAAATTCCCTACTTTTGGATATATACCTAACAGTGGGATTGCTGGGTCATATGGTAGTTCTATTTTTAGTTTTATGAGGAATCTCCTTTGTTTATCTTTACAAAATACAATTTTTTGTTTTATGGATCGTTTGTAATTTTTTTGGTTTCAATTTTATTTATTTCTGTTCTGCTCTTTATTATTTCTTTTCTTCTACTAATTTCTTCTACTAATTTTCTTCTACTAATTTCCCAGTTCTTTAAGATGCATCATTAGGTTGTTTATTTGAAGGTTTTTTTACTTTTTTCATGTAGACACTTATTGCATAAATTTTCCTCTTAGTACTACTTTTGCTATATCCCACAGGTTTTGACATGTTGTGTTTTCTTTTTTTTTTTTGCAAATTTTTTTAGTTTCCTTCTTAATATCTTTAATGACCCACTGGTCATTCAGGATAATATTGTTTAATTTCCATTTGTTTGTACAGTTTTCAATATTCCTCTTGTTATTGATTTCTAGTTTTATTCTACTGTAGTCAGAGGCAATCCTTGGTACAATTTAAATATTTAAAAAAATTTTTTAAGACTTATTTTATGGCCTAACATGTGATCTATCCTTGAGAATGATCCATGAGCTAAGGAGAAGAATATGTATTTTGCATCTGTCGAGTGAGATGTTCTGTAAATATCTATTAGGTTCATTTGGTTTATAGTGCTGATTAAGTTCAATGTTTCTTTGTTGATTTTTTGTCTGAATGATTTGTCCAATATTGAAAGTGAGGTGTTGAAGTCTCCAATTATTATTGTATTAGAGTCTATCTGTCTCTTTAGCTCTGATAATATTTGCTTTATATTTTGGGGTGCTCCAGTGTTGTGTGCATATATATATCAGACATTGTTATATCCTCTTTCTGAATTTACCCCTTTATCATTATATGATGACCTTCTTTGTCTCTTTTTATAATTTTTATAAATTAGATATAAATTTTTTATAAATCAGATATAAATGTTTATATCTGATAGAAGTATAGCTACTCCTGCTCTTTTTGGTTTCCATTTGCGTGGGTTGTCTTTTTCCATCCCATTATTTTCAGTCTATGTGTGTCTTTATAGGTGAAGTGGGTTTCTTGTAGACAACATATAGTTGGGTCTTGTTTCTTTTATCCATTCAGCCACTCTATGTCTTTTGAGTGGAGAATTTAGTCCATTTACATCGAATGTTATTATTGGTAGGTAAGGACTAATCACTGCCATGTTATTTGATGTCTGGTTATTTTGTGGTCCTTCCTCTGTTCCTTTCTTCCTTCCTTCCTGTCTTCCTTTGTGTAAAAGTGATTTTCTCTGGTAGTTCTAATTTCTTTCTTTTCATTTTTTATTGTAGGTTTTTTTGATTTGAGGTTGCCATGAAGCTTGCAAAAAATATTTCATAACCATTTATTATAAACAGATGATGACCTAACTCTACTTGTAAAAAATAACAAACAAACAAGCTAGCAAAGAGAAATCCAAAAGAAACTCTACACTTTAACTCCATACCCCCAATTTTTGACTTTTTGTCACTTCCATTTATATTTTTTATATTATATAGCTCTTAAAAATTTATTGTAGTTATTATTTTTGATAGGGTTGTCTTTAATCTTCCTACTTAATATATAAGTGGTGTCAAGAATAGGATATGTTTTCCTACTTAAAACATACACTGCAATTACAGAAATAGAGTATTCTGTATTTGTGTACTTACTGTTTGCTACCAGTGAGTTGCACAACTTCAGATGATTTATTATTGCTCATTAATGTCCTTTCCTTTCAGATTGAAGAACTTCTTTTAGCATTTGTTATAGGAGATGTCTGGTGTTGATGAAATCGCCTAGCTGTTGTTTGTCTGGGAAAGTCTTTATTTCTCCTTTATGTTTGAAGGATATTTTTTTCAGAATATAATATTCCAGGGCTAAGGTTTTTTTTTTCCTTCAGCAATTTGAATATGCCATGCCACTCTTTCATGTAAAGTTTTCACTCAGAAGTCTGTTGACTGACATATTGGAGCTCCATTATATATTGTTTTTTTCTTTTTTCTTGCTATCCTTAGGGTCTTTTCTTTATTTGTGACCTTTGAAAGCTTGATTATTAAATGTCTTGAAGTAGTGTTGTTTGGGTTAAATCTGCCCGGTGTTCTATCACCTTATTGTAACTGAATATTGACATATTTCTCTCAGTTTGGAGAATTGTCTGTTATCATTTCTTTAAATAATTTTTCTACCCTTTACTTCCTCTTTAATGCCAATAACTCTTAGATTTGCCCTTTTGAGGCTATTTTCTAGATCTTGTAGGTATGCTTTATTCTTTTTTATTCTTCTTTCTCTTCTGACTGTGTATTTTCATATGGCCTGTCTTCAAGCTCACTAATTATTTCTTCTGATTTGACAATTCTGCTGTTGAGAGACTCTGATACATTTTTCAATTGGTCAGTTGAATTTTTTTAGCTCCCAAATTTTTGTTTGATTTTTTTTTTTATTATTTCAATCTCCTTATTAAATTTCTCTGATAGGCTTCTGAATTCATTTTCTGTGTTCTCTTGAAGTTCATTAAGCTTCTTCAGAACAGCTATTTTGAATTCTTTGTCTTATAGGTCACACATCTCCATCACTCTCAGATTGGTCCCTGGTGCCTTATTTAGTTTGTTTGGTGAGGTCCTGGATGTTCTTGATGCTGGTGGATATTTACCAATATCTGGGCATTGAAGAGCTCTGTATTTAATCTAAAATTCACAGTCTGAGCTTGTTTGAACCTGTTCATCTTGAGAAGCCTTTTTTAGCTATTCTAAGGGAATTGAGTGCAGTGAGCTAAGTCTCTGGTTACTACAGCCACTGCAGTGCCCTAAGCCCAGTAATACTGTCACTCTTGCATACTACTGGTGGTACTGCCTTTAGGACTTAGGTAAAATACAAGAGAATTCCTCAAATTACTAGGCAAAGTCTCTCACTCTCTTCCCTCACTCTCTGTGCTTGGCTGCTGGAATTGGGAGAGGAGTGATGTGGGCATTCCCTCATGGTCACCACAGCTAGGACCGTGCCTGGTTATACTTGAAGTCATCCCATTCTTGCCCATATCCTGTGGTGACTGTTGCCTTGCTACCTCTGATGTTTATTCAAAGGCCAAAGGCTCTTTAGTCAGCAAGTGGTGGAATCCCACCAGGACTGGGTCCTTCCCTTCAGGACAGTGGGTTCCTCCCCAGGAATCCTCCTTCCAGAGGAATACCAAATACAACAAATACCCACAGAAGAATGCACCTTCGGAAGACTCAAAAATCAGGTAAATGAGGTGAGTACTCACAGCACCTGGTTGTAACATAATATCAAGAAATTATTGGGTGTTTCACAATGCAAAGGTATCCTCTGCTGCCTCAGAAGTACAATGAATCCTGAAATATGGCTTGTCCCTGAGATTCTTTGTTTACACCCACCATCTTTGCTTTTTGTAACCCAATCAGATTCATGGTGCATAGCCATCTCCCAAACAACTCCCATTCGTGCAGTAGCCAACAAGGATGTAAAATATGTTGCTCGTTTAGAGAAATGTGAAATTTTGCTTTGTAAAGCCATAGGTCTGGTCTTCTAGGTGCTGAGTTCTTTTTCTAATGTTTCTTTGTTCTATTTTTCCTGCTCAAGTACTGCTACTGTTTGATCTTTCTAGCTTTTAGACACCCTTCAGCCATTTTTTCCCACCAGTCTGTAAATATTATTTTTCTGTCTTCTAGCTTCCAATGTCTAGCTGACAAGCTATTGGATGCAAACTTGATTCTTTTCTATCACAAATTGTTTGGGAATTATAAGCTTCCCTCTCTCTCTCTCTCTTACTCTTTTTCTCTCTTTCTCAAAATTAGATTTGAACAGTTCAGTTATCTAGTACTTTTTATTAGTTAGTATATATAGGTTTGATTATTATATCTACAT
This sequence comes from Daubentonia madagascariensis, assembly GCA_023783475.1. Classification (NCBI taxonomy): domain Eukaryota; kingdom Metazoa; phylum Chordata; class Mammalia; order Primates; family Daubentoniidae; genus Daubentonia; species Daubentonia madagascariensis. The sequence goes on along the minus strand of JAKFHU010001684.1, from coordinate 10,712,782 downwards.
AAATTGTAATTTCTTCTTATATACCACTTTTCATTCTGTTTAGTAAGAGTTAACATAAAATTCATCTTTATTATCATCAATAGTACCTTTGCTTCTTTCTCTTTATTTGCATTTCTCTAGTATCTCTTCATTCAACTTCTATTTATAATCTTACTTTATCACTTTCCTTAGTGTTTTTTAACAATATAGAGCTACATTTTTATTTTTTATTTTTGCTAAATGCCTTCGTTAATAAGAGAAGACAGTCTATTTACATTTACTATAACAAATGAAATATTTGACTTTATTTTTTGCATTTTGCTCCTTATTGTTTTGGTTGTTTTCTTTCTTCTCTTTTTCTTTATTTTTAATCTCTATAAATTTAAAATGTATTTATTTATTTACTTGCTTTTGTTATTTTTATTGACACATAATTGCACATATTCATGGGGTACAGTGTGATATTTTGATACATGCATACAATGAATAATGATCAAATAAGTATAATTAGCATATCCATCACCTCAAACATTTATCACTTCTTTGTGTTGGGAACATTCAAAAATCTGCTATTTGAGAATATACAATCAATTGTTGTTTACTGTATTTTACCACTACAGTTTTTCCTTCTATTAGTAGTGTCCTCCCATTTTAAAAACATATTATTAAACCCCTATCAACAATATTTGATAGGGATTTAATAGGCCAAACCCCTATCAACTATATTTCTCACCAAATGGAACTTTTCTTCTTTGTTTCCCTATCTCTGTTCTAATAGGATGTGGCTTTTACTGTTTTATTCCCCTTTTCTATCTATTTAACTTTTTCATTTTGTTGTAATAATTTACTACTTTTCTTTCAGAGCATTATTAAATTTCCTCTTGAATTATGTCTCTTAGGTATCAAGAATCCTTATTCAGCTATTTTGACATATGCCAAATCCCTTTGTCATTATTTACTTAGATTTCAAACAAATACACTCCCAAGTTACTAATACTTTATACATTTTCAGTCCTTTGTAATTACCCATTTAATCTGTATTTTCACAAACTTCATTGCTCACATCAATTTCTTGTCTTTCATCTTTCCGTATATTTGTTGTTCTGATTCATTTGTTTTTTGGTTAAAATCATGTCTTGAATATTGCTCTTAGAGTGTAGGTTGATATCTTTTCTCTTTCCTTACATATATTAAATATTTGTATTTCATAGTGACAAATAAATGACATCTTAATTAAATATAGAATTATTAGGCATGAACATCCTTCTTTCCAACCATTTTACAAATGATATTTCTTCTGCCTCTCAAATTGGTGATTCCTACTCTTTTAAAGGTGATGTTTTCTCTTTGTCTGGCAACTTGTCAGAATCCTTATTTGTATTTTGCAGGTGACGCCCAGGACTATATCACTTTCTAAGCTGTCCTATCATAAACTTGGCAAAATATTCCATTAGAAAGTTCCAGTATTTCTTTATTATTTCTTTAGTATTTCCTCTCTTTTTTTCTGTTCCCTTTTTCCCTTCTAGTAATTTTATGCCAATTTGGCAGTACTTGGCATTCTGGTAGTCTCTGTTCCATCTTCTATTATTTACATTTTACAGACATAACATAGGCTCACATAAATCCATATTTAATACTTGTATTTAGTGAGAGAGGCAAAGAAGAATGTGCTTATTCCATATAACTCAGATCAGGAAACTCTCTAGTGATCAAAACAATAATTAAAAAAACCTACTAAACACTATATTAAATAAAGATAAAAAGATGAGTTAGTAAACTTGAAAATAGACATAAAAATTAGTCCAAATATAACAGAGGTAAGTATGGATATTAAAAACATGAGAGACAAGTTTATAAATATAAAAAATAAAATGAAGTATTATACACATTAAATCAGAATTTCAGAATTAGATAATAAAGAGAATGAGAGGAAATATTCAAAGAGATAATAGCCAAGAAATGAAACATATTAATAAAGTAAATAAAACTGCATATTAAACATCACTTTAACATATGTTAAGTGGGGGAAAAAAGATACATATAACATGTAATCAACAAAGATTTTGTGTCCAAATCTCTAAAGTAATTCCACAAATCAAGGAAAAAAATGGGAAAAAAATGAACAAGTGATAAGAAGAGGTTTGTTTTTTGATTGTTTTCTTCCATAAGAGAAAACACTAATGGAGAATAAAAAGATATACAATAGTATACTCTCTTGGTAATCAATGATATACAAATTAAAACTATAAGGAGACTTCATTTTACATGTGTTTTAAATTTATTCAACATTTACTTTATTGAGTTTTCATTACATACAAAGCATTGTACTGAGAACTCAAGGGGCTATAAAGCTGGAGAATATAAAGAAGATTAACAGCTATTGACAAGATGGTAGAAGAGAAATAATTTCTACAGATAGAGGAAGAAAATATTATCTCAGTTTAAAAGAGACATTGTTAAGAGTGAATTATTAGGATAGTAAAATGAAAGTATGGGAAAGGAGCTGTTCTACTTAAATAATTTATAGGGAAATAGTAAGATGTACTAATTTTCTCCAACTATAAAAATGTAGTTCTACCACAAATATTTCTTAACTATTGGTCTTTTGAATGAGAATTAACTATTCTCTTTATTTATAATATTGGACTAGCACTTATAACCTAAAAATTAGTACTATATATGTCTATTTCTCAAAATACATGGTAAAAATACTAAGAACAACAATTTTGTTTTTTCATCTTGGACAGCCAGCATTCATCATTGTGTATGTCTTATTACAAATTTTGGTTGCATGAATAAAATGTAGAAAACCATTTATTCAGTGTGATAGAAATTGAATAGCAGGCAAAGAAATCCCTGCTGTCTTTGGTAGACAATGAAAAATCAATGAAGATGGAGTTACATGATCAAAACCATGTTTTAAGAAGATTAATTTGCCTGTATTGTACATGATAGACTGGAGAAGGGAAGAGATTGACTTACAAGGCAATTAATACTGTCTTTTATGAGAGAATAAGTATTTGAACAAGAATGGCAGCAGATAAGTAATGATGATGGGGCCATTAAGCAGGTAAATTGAATATTAAATGAAGAGGCTTTAACAACTTATAAGGTAGATATTGATGGTTAGGAGAAAACAAAAGCAGGAAAGATGAAGAATATTTGTTCAGTAAGAAACTTGTCTATAATGTGTTGAGGGGATCATTCAAACTGCATGTTAGAAGGGGAAATGAATCTAGTAAACCTGTTAAGCAGAAGCAAACACCTGCGCAATTGAATTGTGTGCCATTAGATATACAGGGCAGCTCAGAATAAAAAAAAAGGTAAAGAAATGTTGATTGTGCATGAAAATATGCAAATTATTCAGTGTGGAAATTATTTCTTGAAGAAGAATATTGTAAAAATTATATTAACAAAAGCGTAAGTAGAATTGAAAAATAGGAGTAGCAGATGTTATCTTTTGTTTCCTACTTGTCAGAGCCAGCATATCCTACATTCTCAACATTATGATTTGAATTCCTACTACTCACCATCCACTAAGCATCAGGTGTTTGAAATTCACCTCAATACTGGATAGGAAACCTTCAAACAAAAAGTGTCACTTTACTCTGGAAGCACTGCTACATAAGTTTTAACAATTTGACCCTTGTATTGTCACATTCTTCACATATAATTGATCAATGTGAGTTGGAATATTTGCAATACGTTTTAAGACTTTATTTTATTTATTTATTTATTTTTAGATAGCTTTATATTTATTCAGCAAAAGTTGAACAGGAGAATCTAGGTTCAGGAAAAACAAGCTGTGTCAAACGGACAAGCTATGTCAACCGGTCAAGGCTGACAAGTCAGTATAATTTCATGCATTTCCTTTTTTCTTCTAATTTATTTTTTTTAATTTCAGAATGTTATGGGGGTGCAAACATTTTGGTTACACGAATTGCTTTTCTACAGTTTGAGTCAAAGTTATAAGTGTGTCCATCACCCATATAGTGTGCATTGTACCAATTAGATATAAATTTACCCATCCACTCCTTCCCCCTCCCACCTGCTTGATTTCCGTTGAATTTTACTACCATATGTGCAAATGAGTGTTGATCTGAACATTTCAATTTAGTAGTGAGTACATATAATTTTTGTTTTTCCATTCTTGTGATACTTCACTTAAAAGGATGGTCTCCAGTTCCATCCAGGTTGCTACAAAAGATATTAGGTCACCATTTTTTAATGGCTGAGTAATACTCCATGGTATACAATACCACGTTTTATTGATCCACTTATGTATTGATGGGCACTTGGGTTTTTTCCACATCTTTACAATTGTGAATTATGCTGCTTTAAACATTCGAGTGCAAGTGTCTTTTTTATAAAATGTCTTTTTTTCCTTTAGGTAAATCCCCAGTAGTGCGATTGCTAGAACAAGAAGAAGCAGGGTATTGGTGAAGATCAACCCCCGAGAGGCTTAGAGTCCAGAGAGAAGGGTAGGTGGAGAGGTTTGCTTTTCCCTCCCCAGCATCTCTGACAGTCAGTTGGGATCCCAGGCTGCTGGAGAGACTTTCTGCCCACATAAGCCCAGAGGCTGATGCTGCTTTAAGACTTTAAAGAGTTGAAAAGTTCTTTTCCTTCACTGTCAATCTGTCTATACATTCATAATGTATGCTTTCATCCTATTTTGTATCTATTTGAATAATAATATAATGTATAATAAAAACAGACATATAAATAATACATTCCAAATTACACTAAAATATTCCTGAACACTCAGAACTGTATACTTACTAAAGATTCAAATATTAATTTGAAAATACTATTTTAAATTTCCTAATACAGATAATACTTACTTTATACTGTATGTAGGAACTGACATGAGGTGTCTTTGGAAATCTAAATCTACTTTTCAGCATGGGTACAGCTTCCATTTGAAAATCTTCTTTTTGTGTTTGCTTTTATATTACAGATGTGTACTCTTTCAAGTTAAAATTTAATAAACCACGCTGCTGAATTATCATTCTCCATTATCCACTCACCTACATATATTTAATGGTTCATAATGTATATTTCTGTAGATTTTATCAGAAAAAAATGCTATATTGATTTAAAGTCAGAATAACTAAATTCTATTAAAATATTATTAAATTTGACATCCTTGCCAATCAGTTTCTCTCTTGCTAATGTATGGAAATGAGGTTTGCTTATTACTATTTCAAAAGAAGAACTAATTGATGATAGGTCCTTGTAATAGGACCTCCAGTTCATTGGTAGAAAACTCACCAGGTTAGTACTTATAGCATCATAAAAATTGATTAATACATAAATAAATAATTTTGGTTTTGATGACTGGTGTATAAAATTGTCTCTTTAGCCAAACTCTATATTTATAGTCACCACTGAGATGAAACCTGATTTCTCCATTAAATAGGTTACAGGCCCAGTCATTTCTGATGACATTTGTTCTCATCATTTTTTGAGTCACATTTTCCCCTTCTCCAGAATTATTACAAAACACCAACAACCAAAGTGCTTTTCTTTTAAATAATACCAAAACCATATTATGTAACCAAATTCTTCTCAATGAATTTTTTTTTTTTTTTTAATTGAGACAGAGTCTCACTCTGTCGCCCTGGCTAGAGTGCAGTGGTGTCATCATAGCTCACTGCAACCTCAGACTTCTGGGCTCAAGAGATCCTCCTGCCTCGGCCTCCCAGAGTGCTAGGATTACAAGTGTGTGCCCCTGTGCCCAGCCTCAGTGAATCCGTCTTAGCTGCTCTAAAAAATAGTAACGTATTTTGTGTTATCTGCATAGTCAGGCTATCAGGTTCTCTAGGGAATTAAGTATCCCTGTGAATAGCTTTATCATGAACATAATTCATACATTAACTATCAGTTTGCAACAAATAAAAAAATATAAAAATGCTCTAACGTTACACACACATATCATATATAGTTTTAGTGCTTCACAAATTTTGAAATCAAAACCTGTAATCCATTGCTGTCACCAATAGAAACTTTATTAACAATTTTAGAGTAAATCTGCATCTTTTTTCTATTAAATGAAATAAAATTTTTCTTATAATGTTTACTGAGAAATATAATCTAAGTCTTATTTTAGGGTTTAGGTGGCATAGGAAAAATAACTTTACTTGGCCCTTGTCTCAAGAAATTTGAAGATTAATCTTCCAGTCATTCAAAAGTTTTATTCTTATTTCCACAATTCCTAGTTTGTAACATAATAGCTAGAATAGAACAATTTGTTAACTCACATATCTTTCTTCCCTATAAATGAAAATAACTGACAATATAAAATTTTGAGAAATGTTTACTGTTCCAGTTAAGAAAGAATTGTATAAGGTGTATTTTTCTGTTGATTTTTATCAGACTGAAAATAAACAGAAACCAAATATGTACCATTCAATATTCATAAAGTTCATTTATGTTTATGTTCAGGTGAAACAAATATTAGAATAATCTTGTTTCAGATGATATTTTATGTAATGATTAATTTTTCTTATCAGTTCTTTTTAGTATTAATTTAAAAATTAAGGAAAAGCTGATTTAGGTCATTGAATATGAAATGTCTGATTTCAAATCAAAAGTTTAGTTTATTATATCTCAAACAAGAAGCAGCACAATGAATCAAAGTATGCGCCTAAACTATCCACACAGTTTTGGTATCTTAACGGTAGCTTGTTTATGCCACCAGCAAAAAAGCCTGGAGAGCAAGTGGCGATGAAATCACAAAAGGCGTTTTCCACAGCTTGTTGAGAATGGAATATTTGTTCTGGCATGAAGTGGCCCAAAGCCTGGAAGAGGTGGTAGTCAGTTGGTGTAAGCTCTGGTGAATACGGTGGATGACAGACTTTACAAGTCTGTAGTTCGAACAGCGTCGTTTGTGCAACATGTGGTTGAGCGTTGTCTTGCAAGAGGATTGGCCTATCTCTATTGACCAATCTCAGCTACTTAATCTCAAGCATCCTCATCACTTCATCTAAGTGGCTTCAGTGGACATCCGCTGTAATTGACTGACCAGTTTTCATGAAGCTGTAGTGGATAATACCGGCGCTGAACCACAAAACGGACACCATTCGATTTTTTGATGAATATTCAGTTTTGGACTGTATTTTGGCACTTCATCTTTATCCAATCATTGTGTTGAACACTTGAGATTGTCAAAAAGATTCCATTTTTCATCATACATACCCATACGGTGTAGAAATGGTTTGCCTTTATGTCGTGACAACAAAGAAAGGCAAGCTTCGAGACAATTTCTCTTCTGAAGGTCACTTAATTCATGTGGTACCCATCTATCCAGCTTCTTTACCGTGCCAATTTCTTTCAAATGGTACAATATTGTTGGAATAGTAATGCCAAACCTTGCTGCTAATTCACATATTGGTTAAGATGGATTCGCTTCCACTACAGTCTTCAGCTCATCATTATCCACCTTGGTCTCAGGTGGCCCACATGGCTCATTTTCAAGATGAAAATCACCAGAAAGGAACTTCTCAAATCATCCAGTACTGTGTGTTCATTATTCACATCCTTCCCAAACATTTCATTGATATTTTGAGCTGTCTGAGCTACATTGGTTCCACAATGGAACTCATATGAAGAAATAACAAAAATTTTTGACTTCTCCATGGTTTCACAAAAATTTCTCAAAAAAAAAATTGAAAGATACTCACAAGGCAAACCGTGTGTTTGAAAGATTGAGGATGTACCTTCACAATAAACATAAAACAAGTGTCAAAGTGAAATGTCAGAAATATCAACTGTCAAACTTAGTACTTAAGGAAATTGGACATATCATACTCAATAACCTAATATTTTAAATCTTTAAACACATATGACTTTTAATGCAATATTTTTATTTGGCCTTATATGAAAAATTAGATCATGATCACAACTAAAGGTCACAAATACAAAAAATTATAGCCATTCCCAATATAAAGGTCTTTGGTTTTTCTACTTGTATTATATATACCTTAATTTTTAAGTAATTTTAATTGCCTAAGAACTTGAAAAAAGCTGGAGCTTAAATACCATTTGTAATACCCACTTATTTTTCTGTAAATTGGATAAAATATCTTAGGGTATTTTAAATAACAATTAAATACTTTATACAACTTTGGACAATTGTCTACTAGTGCTTTAACATACTCAGTAATGTTCGCACTTTTGCTGAAGGTGAGTATATTCATCATGACAACCAGGCACCTTTGCTGAAGGTGAGTCTATTCATCCTCTGTGAACAACACTGAAAAAGGACCATGTGGGGAAGCCCTGCAGTACATGATACAATTAGCTTGATAAGTTTCTTGCCATGTCCAGGTTTTAAAAAAAATATACATTGGATGAAATTGTCTATATCAGAAAAAACATAGCATTATTTTTATATTAACTGTGTAGTATTATTTTTATATATTAAAATTTTAAAGGCATCAGTTAAGAAATTAAAAGACTTTTTTAGTTAAAATAAGATAAAGTATATTTGTTTTTCAATAAATCCTTCATTTCATTTGCAATTTTTCCCACAATGGTATAATGTTCTTAGAAACTCCACTTTTTTCACATTTTCATTACACATAACTTGTAATATAAAATCATTTAAATTCCCTTGTGTCTTTTAAATTTTTTTTAGCATGGTTATAGGCAAATTAATGTTTCTATTACAGTCAAATACTGATAATATTATAATGATATTCTTAAAAATAAATGTAGAAGAAATGTATTATTTGATAATTAAAATGGAATAAATTTAAATATTGATTTTTTCATGCTTCTATCCTTGTGATTTTAGTCTATTATTGCAAGTATCATGCACATACATACACATACATAAGCAGGCACATACATATATATCTGTATAAATACATCCATGTATATATATATCTACATATAGATATATAGATAGACACATGATATAAATATAATACATTCTATACATATACATAGTGAGTACACATACACACACATTTGATATTACTCCTTAAAGATATTAAGTGTATGTTCTTTCTTTCCCTGAGTCAAAAAATCAAAAATGTGTAAACAATAACAGAACAATTCAATTTTTCTCTGTAAGCTGCTGAAGAATGAAGAGGTGAATTATGATTAGTTTGACATCCTTCCTTTTTTCTCTTTATAAAGACAACCTTAATAGAAAGATCAGAAGCTTACAAGATGGTTTAGAAAAGTAGAAGCAGTAAAAAACACTGTGATTTTTGCAGTGTAAACAGCATTTCCTGGGGGTTTGAGAATTGTAATATACTCACTGTATGACTTAGACTATTTATGAAATCTAGAATTTAGATCCTTTATTTGTGAAATCAAAACATTGAAAAAGAGCAATGACATTCAATATAAATAAACCTGAACACACCATAATATATACATTTTAGAATAAAAGACTAGATAACACAGACCAACTTCTTTTTAGAGGCTATTTAGAAATGATGTGCCAAATATTAGAAATGCCTAATTGAAAGAACTGGCAAACTAACCAGGTAGTGAATAAGTATAGGTCCAAAATAATCCAAAATTGTTAATTTGGCTTGGGACCATTCGTGTCTTTAGAGAACTGCTGATCTTAAAGATGTGGATTAGAGATTGTGCAATGCTTTTGACAACCTTGAGAATCTACAGTGACACAAATTAAAATTTGGAAAATACCGTAGAGAAGTCTCATCACTTTGGAATGGGAGCTTAAATATCTATGTCTGAACAATAATAGGGAATTTAAAAAAGAATAACAAAACTCAAATTGACTGGAGTGTATCTGCGAGTCATTGGGATGACCCAGAAATTTCAACCCTTGAGAGAGATTGTCTTGTTACTGCCTTTGAGCAGTTGTTAGAGCAAATGGTGATCTTCCCTAAAGCAAGATAACATCATATCAGACCTCAAATTATTTCTACAATTTCTTCAAGTACAATATTCTTCCCACCATCAATAGGTCCAGATATTGGAATTATCAATTAACTTCAAAATAACTATTTTTTTAATTCAAGAGGTAAGACAAATATTAAATATTTCAATAGAGAATTATAAACCATAAAAGTGTAATAGTAGCTTTGAAAAAGCACTAATTATAAATTCTAGACCTGAATGTATTAACTACAATTAAGACATCTGTGAGTATGATTAAAAGCAAATAGAACACAGAAAATAAATTCAAGTTAAGTGAGCAAAGGACAATTAAAAATATGTTTCAATATTAACATAGTGTTAACAATTATTACCCTGATGTGATTAATTTACAATGTATTCCTGTATCAAAAAATCAAATACAACCTATAAAGATATACAACTATTGTGTGCCCATAATAATTAAAAATAAAAAATGAATTTTAAAATTATTTAAAAATGATTTTTAACTGGCATATAACATATAAAGACATAAACACTTGTGGTATAAACATAACACAGAGCGTGGAAGGATATTTGTAGCCTTAATCACATATATTAGAAAAATGTAAAAAACATAAAATTAATGAGCTATTCATATATATATACACACACACATATGAAAAATAGTAATGAGATATAAAACTATCCTCTAACAAAAAAGGTGAACAAAGCTGTCTATGGTTCTTTTAAAAGATCAAATGAGACTGATGGGAAAAATAAGAGAATGATAAACAAGGCTAAGAATTAAAAATGACTTACCACTCTAGCGCTTGTATATTTTGATGATATATTAAAAGAATACTAGGATAAAACTAATGACAATATCTTCGAAAATTTAGGAAATGAACAAATTCCTAGAGAAACTTACAACTACAGCTCACTTAACTAACATGACAATATATAGAAAGTTGAAATATTTTTTCTACAATTTATCATGAAGACATTTTTAAATGTTAGAAAGAATTTTATAGTGAACACCCATATATCCATCACCTATATTCTATTATTAATATTTTACTATACTTTTTTATTACATAAGTGTATATCTAAATATTCCTTTAGTCATCAATCCATCTTATTTTTAATGTATTTGAAAATAAATTACAGATATCAGTACAGTTTCCCCTAACTAATTAGCGTGCATGTTATTAACTACATTTCATTTTTATGCACATTTATATTGAGATAAAGCTTGCATAGAATAAATTATATAAATCTTAAATGAACATTCAATGAGTTTTGACAAATGTATATACCTGTGTAACCCTAAAGTCTTACAAGGCATAGAACATAATCTACTGTAATGTCTGCTTCCTCCCAAGACTATCATTCTTTCTATTTAATGCCATAGTTTAATTTTCTCTGTTCTGGAATTTCATATAAATGGCATTATACTGGATGTACTTTTTATTATAAGCTTTCTTTCACTTTGTACAATGATTTTGAGATTCATGCACATTGTGAGTAAAGTAGTTTATTCCTTTTTGTTGGTTAGTAGTATTTCAATGTATGAATACACTGCAGCTTCTTTATTCATTCTTCTATTGATGGACACCTGGGCTATTTTCAGTTTCTGCCTATTATGAGTAAAGCTTATGTGAATATCTTTAAGAAGTGATTTCTAAAACATATTCAGAAATGAAAAGGACAAAATAGTTAAAGAACAAGATGTGAGTACTTGTATAACAGAGTTTCAAGGCCAAAGGCAGACAAATCGACCAAAGAGAGATAATAGAAAGCTGGAAACAGCAACATCTTAACACGCATCTATGTGAAAATTTATGACAAAGGTGACACTATTGATATTTATACAAAAATGAAGACAGCACCACTATTAGCAGTTGACTATAATTTGTGCCACCAGCATTAATACACGCAGTAAAATTGTTAATGTTACTCTTAGTTTTTAGTCAGTTGTATGTTTTTCTATAAAGTTCATGGTTGGAGGTTTTGGTGTGAGAAGTCCACTTTTTCTGCGGGGAGTTAGGTTACAAAGACTCATCCTTTTAACTTCAATTTTGCCTGTTTCATAGTTTTATATTAATGGAATCATTCAAAATGGACTTTTTAGAAAATAAATTTAGGGGGTACGAGTGCAATTTTGTTACATGGATAGATTGTGTAGTTGTAAAGTCTGGGCTTTGGGTGTATCCATCACCCGAATAATGTACATTGTGCCTATTAATTAATCAATCTTCACCTACTCCTCTTCTACCCTCCTACCTTTCCGAGTGTCCAATGTCTATCATTCCTTACTCCGTGTCCACGTGTACACATTATTTAACTCTCACTTGTAAGTGAGAACATGCAGTATTTGACTTTCTGTTTCTGAGTTGTTTCAGTTAAGATAATGGCTTCCAGTTCTATCCATGTTGCTACAAAAGATATGATTTCATTCTTTCTATGGCTCAGTAGTATTCCATTGTATATACATAGCACATTTTCTTAATTCAATCCTCCACTGATGGACAGTTGATTCCATCTCTGCTATTGTGAATAGTGCTACAATAAACATAAAAGTGCAGGTATCTTTTTATATAATGATTTTCTTTCCTTTGGACAGATAACCAGCAATGAGATTGCTGGATCAAATGGAAATACTGTTTTTAGGTCTTTTAGAAATCTGTATAGTGTTTTCCAGAGGTTGTACTTATTTACATTCCCACCAACGGTGTATCAGATTTCCTTTTTCTTTGCATCTTCACCAACATCTGTTTATTTTTTTACTTTTTAATAGTAGCCATTTTCATTGGTGTAAGATGATATCTCATTGTGGTTTTAATCTGCATTTCTCTGCTCGACTAGTAATGTTGAACATTTTTTCACATATTTTTTGGCCATTTGTATGTCTTCCTTTGAGAAAATGTCTATTCATGTCTTTTACCCACTTATTTATTTTTTTATTTTTATTTTTCATTTTTATAATTTCAAAGTATTATTGGGGTACAAATTTTTTTGAATACATGGATCACTTTTACAATGCTTGAGTCATGGTTATAGTGTGCCTGTCACCCAGATAGTGTTCATTGTACCCATTAAGTAGGTTATTGTCTGTCCTCTCCTCAGCCCTCCCCCTTGCTTGATTTCCACTGAGTTTTACTTCCCTCTATGCACACGTGTGCTCATCAGTTAGTTCCAGTTTAATAGTGCATATATGTGGTGTTTGTTTTTCCATAATGGGGTCATTTGTTGTTGATGAGTTGAGTTCCTTATAAATTCAGGATATTAGTCCTCTATCAGTTGCATAGTTTGCAAATATGCTCTCCCATTCTGCAGGTTATGTATTCACTCAGTTGATTATTTCTTTTGCTGTGCAGAAGGTTTTTAGCTTAATTCCCATTTGTCTATTTTTGTTTTTGTTGCCTGTACTTTTAAGGTTTTAGTCATGAATTCTTTGCCTAAACAAAAGCCCTGAGACTTTTCCCTAGCTTTTCTTCTACTAGTTTTATCATTTCCGGTCTGACATTTAAGTCTTTCATCCATCTTGAGTTGATTTTTGTATATGGCAAGAGATAAAGATTCGGTTTCATTCTTCTGCATATGGCTATCCAATTTTTCCAGCACTAGTGAAAATGGTATCCTTTCCCGAGCGTATGTTTTTGCCAACTTAGTCAAAGATCAGTTTATTGTAGAATGTAGCTTTATTACTGTGTACTCTATTGTGTTCCTTGACTTATATGTCTATTTTTTTTAATCAGTTCCATGTTGTTTTGGTTATTGTAGCCTTGTAGTATAATTTGAAGTAAGTAATGTGATGCCTCCAGCTTTGTTCTTTTGGCTTAAGATTGTTTTAGACCTTTTAATGTAACTTTTGGCAGTTTCTGGAGGTGTCAGAATGCAAGACCAGACTCCAGGGGTCTATTACAAATAGCTATGAAATAGAGAACAATTAGCTACTTGTCCTCAACATAAATCTTGTTCTCCTTGGCCCAATCAAGACTTCCTTTCAGATAGGTGCCACAAAAACCAATTTAAAAATAATCCCCTGTATTGGCACTGAAATGAGGAGAAAATACACAAAGAAGAACTAAAAATTTATGTATTGTAAGGGTGATATACTTTTAAAAATTTAAGATATTTCAATTAAAACTTGCCATGAAGAATAAGGAGCTACCTACATTTCAACAAACTACCAACTATTATTTTAATGAAGTGGGACTTATTAATGTGTACCATTATATTCTTTTAGTCCAATTTGCATTTGATTAAAACTTTTATTTTGATGTCCAGTTCTTTTATACCTATATCGATGTGATACTGTGAATATTGAGGAAAATAGAAATTATTTTACCTTGAAAGTCAGGCTTCCTAGAATATGTTGCTATATGGATGGTTAAAAAAAGTGGATCAAGAGATTAAAAATTAGGAACTGTGCCCAGAAATTTAAGAAAGATGATAATTGAAGTATTTACATGTGACTATAACATGGGATGTGCCACTGAAGTTTGGATTCTCTTCCCCATTTTTCCACTTCCTATGCTAGAACATCTGAGAATAAGAATAGTAGATCAGATTACGTGAAATTAAGGAAGACTCCTGATATAGTGCCTGTCATGGTCTCCTAGTCCATTACTAGAGGGGAAGAGGCACAGCCAGTTGTTTTGCTTTGCCATGGAAAGAGTTAAATGAAGGGAATTCATATTGAAAGAGAGCTACAGAAAAGATGACAAAAAGAAAGTAGAGAGGAGACATTTGGAAAGTATTGGATCAATCTATAAAAATGGGAATGAACTCAAAGACCACTTCTGGATTATGATGCAGATACTAAGGGAATCGGTCAATTTTCATTTAGAGTTTTCTGACTGGCAAAATCTGAAGATACAACCAGAACCTCTTTTTTATAGGGGAGGAGGAAGTACGATGGGGAAGTGGTTGCCCTTTAGCTTAGGGTGGAATATAGAAGTTATCTGGGTTTATGAAGCTCCTTGCCTTCTACTCAAGGGGCTGTGTGGCAAGATCTCCTAAGACTCTCTCACATGTCAGATTACAGAGCAATCACTGAATGCCCTTTATAAGAGTGAGAGTGAGAGAGAGAGCAGAGCCTAAGCTCTTGAACTTCACCCCCTCATGGCTGGGACTTGACGGGGACACTAGCAAAGAAAGCCAATTAAGTAGAACCACACAACTAAATGTGCATCTCCCATCACCATTGTATGTGCCCACAATATATCCCTATATTGCTCCCTGTTCCCTTTAAGGAATGGGCCAGGAAGACAGAGGAGAGAAAGAAAAAGTCTGTCAAAAGTGGTGGAAACTCAGAAAGAGAGCTTTTAATCATAACCACATGTTAATTCTTGAATTTGATTACATAGTTTTCCAAAATGTACTGAGACTTAGACTGCAAAAAAATAAAAGAACTCAAATTTAAATTAATTATTAATATCCCACTATCATTGCCAAAAGAAAAAAATACCCTAAACTATTTGTACATATAATAAAATGTTAACATTTGTGTATATCTAAGTTGTAGTTATCCAATTTGTACTAGATACAACATATACTAAGATGAGAAAAAGTAAAAGCATTGTTTCTGTTTTGAGCTATTTATGACTTACATCAGTCACTATGGCTTTATCAAACTAATAACTCATCACTTTAAATTCTTTGTGACAATGAGTACTTTTGTTCCTTCCAATTAGGTAAGTGAGTCTTTAGCTAAGAAGTTAGGTTTAAGAAATGAATTAGGATCAATACATGACTGTAGGGCTGTTGGAGAAGAATATAATGTGCTTTCAGTATAATATGAAAAAAGCCTGGAGAAAGATTCATATATTTGAACAAATGACATAAAATGCAGAAATCATGAGGAAAAAATTGTTCAAAGTGTGAGGAAGTAAAGGAAAAGAGAGAGATAATTAATATTTCATGGTTAATGAGGATCTCAACACGCAGGATCAACATCCCATAAATTTTATATGTGATCATAGCCATGCTTTGCTGTGAATATTTTAACAAAAAAAGAAATGATAACGGTAAGCTATCAGAAAAATTCAGTAACACATGCTATTTACCACAACAATAATCATCTCCTTTGGAAAAGTTTTTCAAAACTCAGGATTTTTGTGTCCTTAATAGGCTATTAGAGGGCAAAATATTATAACTCCCTTGAGCAGCAAGCCTGGTATCATGATTTACCTCTGCTAAAAATAGAAAATCTTTGCACATATCTATTGGCAGTGGTTTTCCACAAATGTCAGCATCATGCTTTGTTTTTTAACTTTATCAATAATATCAATAATACTCTACTTGATTTCAGTTACTCTGAGGAATCCAAATACGCACTACATTCTCCAGGGCTTCAGGCCCTGAAAAGAAGACATCAGTTCTAAATAAGGAATAAACAAAAAGGTCAAAAAAGACTTTAGGAGAGTTTGTAATTGAAATGAGAAAAAAATATTGTATGTGTGTTAAGTTTCACCAAAATCATATTATAATCATTTTAATACACAAGGCTTTCAAGTCATATTTGCAATATAATGATGCACGTGCATTTATGATTGATGGCTGTTCAGAATATTAAGCATATTCTGACATATGCTTTAGATATAATCTCTGAGTTACTTTATATAATCAAATCCACCTCCTTCCACCCTGAGTACTGAAAATTGTGCCGTCTTATAGAAGAAAATAGAATATCTTTTTAAAAATTTTTACTGAGATATTAATAGATATTCTATGGTAAAAGGGACTATCATCAATAACTTTGAGAAATGTTGGGTTAAAAACTTAAGGAAATTTTTGTGTATTTCTGGATTTCTTAGAAAATTTGCTACTTTAATGAGAATCATAACAAACTGTTAGTGGAAGGTACCCAGGTTAGTAAGTAATGGTAGCGGTCAAGAAACAAGATGCTTTGACAGGTGGGAACTGATGTGTTATAGAAACTTAAATAAAGTTAGTGAGGTGGCAAAATAAGCAGAGAGAAGAAGGCTGGAGCCCATCTATAGGCAGAAATGGACCAAAATCTGACTATGTGGGGCTTTGTAGGACATGTTACGGCTTTGTCACTATTTTAGGAGAAATAAAAAGGCTTTGAAAGATTTGAAATAGAGGAGTAAATAAGTTGGGTGTTAAAACGTGACTCTAAAAGCAGTGTAGAAAATGAATTTAGATGTGGGAGGAAGAAAGGAAGGAGAATCCAAGTTAAGAAGTCATACCCCTTGTCGAGGTGAGATGAAATATCTTTGGACTTGAGTGATGGCTGTGGAAATGTAGAGACATGGATATGTTCCAGTTTTATAAACTGATCTATGTATTCAACAAAAAAGTTATTTGGTGCCTACTCTGGAACCAGAGTTATTCCAGTCAGAGGAGCTATGTTGGTGAACAAGACAGATATTCTTAGGTATGAAATTTTCTGTCTCCAGAATCTGAAGAGGCCCACAAGGAATTGTGCTGCATTCTTTGTGGTAGGCAGTACAGGTGCAATCATTTGTCTTTTACTTTGGACGTTATTTCTTGGCATGCCCCTGAACACTGGATCCTTGAAAATTTAATGGATATGACAGACCCCTGGTTTCCACAGGATTAATCTCCAAGTCTGTAGAGTACATGTGTTCTACCAAGAGCTCTAGTGTGTCCAATTCTTGGTCATCCTAGTCGATCAACACATTGTCATCAATATGAGATCAATGTGATGTTCTGCAAAATATTCACACAGTCCAGGTCACTTTGTTCTTTATTACCACAGAGGGCAGGAGATTAACATAGCATTAGGGAAAACCTGGAAATATGTATTGTTGTCTGCTTCATGTGAATTCTTAATTATCTATCTAATGCTCTTTTCTGATATGATGGAGAAGAGTTCAGTTGCCAAATTGTTGGCTGCAAACTGTGTGTTTGGGGATTTCTTAATCTGTTCTACCAAAATACCACATCTAGCACAATGGCTGGAGTCAAGGCTGCAATGGGTTGACTTTTTAATAGTTTAAAATCATCCTTCAGGGTATATCTGGTTTCTGTAGGGGTCACACTATTGAGTCAAACTGACATATGGCAGAGACCACTCCCCATAAATCCTCTATGTTCTTAAGGATGGCACTAACTTCTGCCAAAGCTGATTGCCCAGGATGTGATTATGGCTTTGATTTACTATCATAGCTAGTTGTGAGTAATTGCAAAAGCTTCCACTTCACTTGACCCGTTATGATAGCCTTGCCCTGTAGACTAAGAATCCAATGTGGGGATTGTGTCAACTGCCAAGTATATCAGTCCCAATTATATATTTGGAAATTAGGAAAATGACCACCAGATGCCTTTACACACCAAAGGTATACACTGTTGGCCAGACCTTGGTCAGGACTCCATTTATTCCCTCTGCTTCATGTCCTCCTACTCTAAAGGTGCTATGATAATAAATGCTCCAGGTCTCTGGCTAACAAATGCCCTCTCAGATCCAGTGTTCATCAGTCCTCATAATGTCTGAATATTGCCCTTTTTCTTAGTGTACTGTTATCTGGTGAATGGCTATATATCCCTTCTAGGGAATTATTGGAAGAACCATTGCCTTGTACACTTGCCATATTGTAGTAGGGTGATTCCTCCTAAGTACCCAAATACCTCTTCAGATGATGGATTCCAGGGTGGTCAAATAGCTCAGTTGTGGAAACCACACAAGAAATCATACATTTTTATCAGGGGAACAACCTTCAGCCCCCCAGTCATTCATCCTTGATATTTTCCTGCTCAGTATTACCCTCGTCAGCTACCCATCTATTTTGCCTCAAGGAATACTACATTTATGAAACATTCCCATAACTTTCTATGAGCCAGAACTTTTTGGCTGCCATTTTGACGTTGTAGATTGTTGCAATAATTGTGACCCCCTGACTTCTGGAAGTTAAATGCTTCTACTTGTCCTCTAATTGTTTCAGAGTTCTATCATTCCCATGCTAAATTTAACCTAAGTTTTGTAACAGTCTCTAGTATCAACTTGGGTGACCAAAGGTCTAGGTTTTTTGATAGTTAAAGGGTTTCCTGAGACATGGAACTTTCAGTGCTAACACTAGAACTGTTGGGCCATGCTGTATAGTCTAGTCCTCCTTGGAACTAAAGACAAAAATCATCACTAAATTATTTAGTTGATGCTGGTGCCTCTCTACAAGAGCATTTCTCATGAACTGTGTAAATGATGTGGCCTCTGGGACTTTCTGTGGATCATAATTATGTAATGTGTCTCTGGCCATACATAGTGTATTCCTTCCACATGTTTCACTTCCCAAAGTTTTTAATCCCATCCTTTGGTCTTTGCCATGGCAATTCTGGCATTTCAATTCACTCAGTAAAATTTAGCATCTTTCTTTCAATTCCTCTAGGAGCCACCTTAGTAATGAGTTAACCACATTTCCTAGGGGTTTTGCCATGATGTTAAATCTTGTCTCTTGGGAGAGTGCTCCCAAATTAAAAAAAGTATGTCCTATCCATTTTTATTGCTGCCATTCTCTGCCCCCTGTCCTCCCACTAGAGAAGATGGCTTCACTGTATGCAGCCCAAGATACCTGTATGCAACCAAAGATACCTTTGGCTTTAGCGCCCAGATTTCAGTTGCCTGTTTCTCAGCCTCAGTTCCTTTTTGCCTTTCAGTAGAGGGCCAGGTGCCTAGCAATAGCCATCCAAGCTTTTATTATTATAGCCACTATATACTAAATGTCAAATGTCTAACATATCATGTGGGCCTAGTGCACTCTCTTCCACAGGAATAGCTTCCCATTTCATCATTGCTGAGAGTTTTAACAATTGGACTGCCACACTGTGCCAGTGGCTGCCTGTGCTCCATCTATCACTACCCACAGGGTCCTCACTGCCAGCCAGGTGGCAAAGCACCCAGCTCTAAAACTCTGTCTTGTCACCTGCTTTCTTGGACCACTCTCAGTACTAACTACTGCAAGCTGGGTTCCCTGAAAGCAGATCCTGAGATGGAGTTTAAGGTATAACATGATTATTAGGGATTAATGCCCATGGAAGGAAGAAGGAATAAAAAGCATCAGGCAGAGGAATATTCAAGCTGCAACTGAAACCAACAAATTCCTTGATCCATTTGATGAGGAGCACGTAAGATTGTCCTGCATCAAATCAAAAAGTCTGTACTGTATACAACTCCTCCCTCACTCACTAAATGTGGGCTGTCCTGGGCAATGGGATCTCTGTAGCTGAGGCAGTTCCTGAAGGACCTCACAGCTGGAGTGTGTGTGCTGCCTGCTTACCTCAACTGTGCAGTAAGTCCTGTCTTGACAAGAAACCTGGAGGGGTGTCGCTGAAACCACCACAATCTCATGCTCTGATGTAATGCTCTAAGAGGCAAAGAAAAAACACATATTTTAAAGATCATTTTTTTGCCCTATTACTATTGGCACCTATATTCTGAATACAAAATTTATAAAATTCAAATGTATCTGACCATTTTAATAGTACTTGTAATTATACATAAAACTGATGCTCTCATCATAATTTTATGTATATGTGTGTGTGTGTGTGTGTATATGTAAGCTGTACATAAAGAAAGGTTCTTAAGTGAAAGCTTGGCCCTATTGCACTGCATCATAATAAAAGCATAGGCCAATTAGGATAGAGTTCAGCTGCTTGTAATAGAAACCTGACTAAAAAAGCAAACAGTGGTACAGATGGATAATTAGCTTTGTCTTTTTCATGTTACAAGTAGTTGGAAGGTAGGTATTACAGGGCTAGAATTCCTGCTAAAAGTCCCGGACTCCTTTTGTCTTTCTTCTCCACTATTCTTAGCCTGTGTCTTTTATGCCCATGGTTATAAGATGGTAGCTACACTACAGGCATTGAGCCTCTGTATTAGACTCAAAGAAGGGAAAAGGGTAAATGGTAAAGGTGGTTGATGAATCTTTTCCTTTTATCAGGGAAAAAATAGCCTTCTCAGAAGCCTTACTCAGGAGATTTATGCTTATATCTCGTTGTTCAGAACTATGTCACATGGCTACCACTACCTGCAAGGATGCCTGTAGGTGTAGTTTTCTACCTGAGCATGTTGGTACCCAAAACTATGTTAGAATTCTTTTATTAAGGAAGAGAAGAATGAACCAGCAGTGTATACCACAGGGCATGTTTAATTGTGTAAATGGATAACCACTGACTCTTAATACTATTAATGTTGTGGAAAACAAACTTAATAGAGAAATTTAATATTTTCAGAATTATATATAGTATTACAGACTATGTTCAATTTCTTTTATGATGGAAAGAGCCCAGTTTTAACAAGTCATTTTGCCCTGAGATTATCTTACAGATAGTAAAAAATTAAAGGTATATGCGCCTGATACAGTCTTTCCAAATTTAAAGACGCTTCCAAGATAAAAAAGAAAAAAATGAACTTATTTGTAGTTATCTATCATAAAGGTATATAAGACTTGAGGTCCAGATGTTGTTGAAATGGGCTTTAAAATTTCCCCTCCAAAATAGACAAATTATTATAAAACAAAAAAATTACAAGACTGCACTATAAAATAAGATAAAAATCCTAGTAGACCAGAAATAAAACAAACTCAACAAGGTAGGGATAATGCCTGAGGCCAGCTGGACTGCAAGACCTGAGGAGGAAAAGAGTGGCCAGGAGGTCATGTTCTGTGAAGTAATTGGGAATTAAGATGCCCCTCTTGAGATTACGGTGACCAAAGTCAGCTTCACTGTATGAAACAGCAGGCTAGTGTATGAATTTTTGTGCATGTAAGGCAGCTGAAAGTAGCTGAGGGCAATCACAGCTTGGGGCTGCAATTTCTATCAAGCTGTCTACCTAGGGTCTCAAGATGAAGCAGGCAGAGTCTCAAATCCAGAAGTTTAGCCATGCTCCTGCTAGCATAGTGAATCATCTGTAATATCTCCAATATAGCTAAAGAGTAGGGGTGCTGAGCATGTCTGTTTCCACACTGGGGAATCCCATACGTTAATATGGAGGTAACAAGAAAACCACTGGGCAGAGATAGGTGAGAGCAGAGTTTCTCCACAACCCCATTCCCTTCTAGAACAATCTTCTAACTTGCTTGAAACTCTTCTCCTATCTTTGTTTGTCCCTCTTCAGTTGTCTGAATCCCAGGTTTTGAAAAAAAAAAAACAAAACTGATGTCAGAAGCTATAATAACCTAATTGGAGCAATTTATTATTTCTTAGAAAAGTTGTATCTTTCAAAAATTTTTAGTGATAAGGTGTCACTTCTGCCAACATTTTCTTTTTAATGTAAGCCTACCTCCCATACGGCACACTAATGAAATCAGCCATACAGCCTCAGACTGTTCCTTCTACTTGAGATATAATTTATTAAATTAGAATCACCTAAAAAGTATATTGATAAATAGACTGCTTTCACACCTACCAGTGAGATGCATAACTGATTTAATGTGAGAGAAGAAAGCATTAAACTACACAGGATTTCAACATCATCTGAGGCAGTAGAAACAGTAAATATGCTACAGAGAGCAAGATGGCCGGTAAGGCTGAGAGAGAAACTAATCTTGGAAATGAATGGAACTCTCCAAGTGTTACCTTCTCAAGCACCCAGTCTGGAAGTCCTGAAGTCACCTTCCTCTGACTTTAAAAAAAAACTAGCATGTAAAAAAAAACATATATAGTCTCTTGCTATGAAAGAAAACTACATGATTTTCTAATCTAAATACCACCATTTTCCAGCTAGATCTAATTTATTCAGCCCTACATTTTTTTTGTATTTTCATTAACTCTGAGTTATCATTGATACTTCCTCTGATTTTCTCTCTCCTGAAACAAATAATTAATGCCTAAAATTTAAATAATTATTTTTCATTAGGCAAAAAAAGCTTCTATAATTTTGGGACAAGAAAAGAAACAAATTTCATTTTTACTCTGGCTATCAAAATGGACTCCAGTTTAAAAGCACAGATTATTTGCTTTGTCTCTGTAGTATGTGTACTCATAAGGTAGTAAGAGATAAGATATAATATATTATTTCATATGCATAAGCATAGGGTTACATTTTGCCTAAGAAAATTGATAGTGGAAGATAAACATGCGTGTGCGTGGACACACATACACACACACACTCATACACACACACACTCATACACACACACACTCATTCACAAACACAATGAATGTTTAGCATTTACACATTTTTGGTGGCTCCAATACCCCAGTCTTGTTCCTTTCAGGGGCAGAGATAGCTCCTACAAAGCACTTCAGCGGTCACTGTGTTTAGATTTGAATGGAGATTAAATAGATTTTACTGTCACTTATCTGACAAAATTGCAATGTGATTCGTTGACAAGTTGGTAGAGAAAACTTGGGTCGCATTGAAAGCTGTAATAAACTTTATTTTTTCTTAGCAGTTTCCACATTGGGCACATTTTTAGAATCTGTAAAGTTTACTTCTTATGTTCTCCTTTGTCTAATAAATCTCTTTGTCGCTCTCCCCTTCTCTCTCTCAGACGACATCCCCTTTGCTTCCCTTACCTCCACTCTTTTATCACCCATACCAACTCATATGTATTATATAATATTCTATTGCCTTATAGCAGAGTTCATAAACTGTTGGCTCATATAGCCCTTAGACGTTTTGCCTGGTGCTTATGCTGTAAAAACATACAAAAATATCAATAGCCAATATCAATACTTAAATCTGGATTTGTAGCTTTTCTCAGAAGCAATTTGAAACTCCAGCACTGTTCACTTTTCCTTTCCATGTAAAGTAATTGGCAAGGGCTAAATAGAAGCTGCCCCTCTAGAAAGGTTAGATAGTTTCCATTTCACAGAGGCTCCGCCAGCCTCTTTTGTATTGTGCTTGGGTTAGGTTATTTCTCTCGTTTATATTAACAGCATGGACCCTGTAGGCTTTTGAGTTTGTGACCCCTGTTATATAACTTTCTCTTTCAACTGTCAACTAAGACCAATTAACATGTTTATTGATAAGACAATATCTCCCACTGGTATATATTAAAAAGAAATTCATGAAAGACTTCAAAATTTAAACCTTTCAAAATCATATTTCAAAAAAGGAGAAGTGGATAAAGGGAATGTCTGTTTATGTAGTGGTTATCTGTGGACAAATCGATCATGAATAACTCATAAACATGGAATACCAATCCAAGGTTCCCCATTTGGCTGTCTTCTCACCACACCTTTTTGAACCTTTATATCCACACCTGTAAATATATGAAAAGCAGATTCTAAGATCTCTTTTCCCCACGTCACTGTCTCCACTTTCGCTGTGATTTCTTATTTTATCTGTCTCTCACTTTTCAAAACTCCTATTTATTATTTCCTTCTTGAAGACGTGCCCAGTCCCCTACTTATTTAGACAGAGCTCTTCTGTACTCCCAGATGTTTTATGCATGCCTCTATTACAATGACTATCCCCTTCATTTCTGTAAAGGTGTTGTTTTGTTTGTTTGTTTTTTTGGTTTTTTTTTTCCTTTTATTTCAGAATATTATGGGGGCACAACACTTTGGTTATATATATTGCCCATGCACTGCCCATGTCAGAGCTACAATCGTGGACATCCCCCAAACTGTGTTCCACGCATCCATTCAGTAAGAGTTTTCCCATCCCCTCCACCCCCCTCCTGCCTGCCCACCCCCTGATGAATATTATTGCCGTGTGTGACGTAAGTATTGATCAGTTAGTACCAATTTGATGGTGAGTACCAGTGGTGCTTGTTTTTCCATTCTTGTGATACTTTGCTTCAAAGAATGGGCTCTAGCTCCATCCAGGATAATACCAGGCGTGTTAATTCACCGTTGTTTTTTATTGCTGAGTAATACTCCATGGTATACATATACCACATTTTATTAATACACTCGTATATTGATGGGCACCTGGGTTGTTTCCACATCTTTGCAATTGTGAATTGTGCTACTATAAATGTTCGAGTGCAGATGTCTTTATTATAGAATGTCTTTTTTTCCTTTGGGCAAATACCCAGTAGTGGGATTGCAGGATCAAATGGTAGTTCTACTTTTAGTTCTTTGAGGTATCTCCATATTACTCTCCATAGAGGTTATACTAATTTGCAGTCCCACCAGCAGTGTATGAGTGTTCCTATCTGTCCGCATCCCTGCCAACATTTGTTGTTTTGGGACTTTTTGATATAAGTCAATCTCACTGGAGTTAAGTGATAGCTCACTGTGGTTTTGATTTGCATTTCCCTGGTGATGAAAGAAGTTGAGCAATTTTTTATATGTTTGCTGGCCATTATTCTGTCTTCTTTTGAAAAGTTTCTGGTCATGTCCTTTGCCCATTTTTTAATGGGGTTGTTTGATTTTTTTCTTGCTGATTTTCCTAAGTTCTGTATAGATTCTGGTTATCAGCCCTTTATCAGATGTGTAGCATGCAAATATTTTATCCCATTCTGTAGGATGTCTGTTCTCTCTAGTGATAGTTTCCTTGGCTGTGCAGAAGCTTTTAATTTGATCCGGTCCCATTTATTTATTTTTGTTGCTGCTGTGATTGCTTTGGAGGTCTTCTTTAAACTGCATCATTTATTCTCAGGCTTCAACTTTTTGCCTAAGGGGAAATCCAACTCTAGGTTTGTTAAGAAAGAAATTCTTCCTCCCCAAAGCTAGGAGATTCTCATGAGATTAAACACATTCAAGGATAAACCCTCTTCTCAGTCAATAGTGGCCACTGTTGATATTCCCATTGAGAGGGGTTTTGCTGGCTCTGTCAAGCTTGGGAAGGGGTTGCTTTGCTTGGCTGAGGCTGGACACTTGGCAACTGAAATTCAGTCTCCCTTATCAGTTCATTCAGCCTTGATTACCTGATCCCTTAGGAGGGCCATTTCCGAGCAATTACTGAAACCACATAGCCACCCTCTTTCTCTTGTCTCAAAGAGAAAACTTTATTTTCTTCAAATTGACACATTTCCACTGCTTCTAAACTTTGACAGTTTTGTCTTCTAGGACCTTTGAGTTTCATCCACTCTACAACTCCAGGTAGGGATTAAATTTTAGGGGTTTCTCAATTTTTCCTTTAGTTTCTCAAACATTAAGTTTGTTAACCATCTTTTGAAGGAAGAATAAACAAAAATAAAGAGCCTTTAACAAGTTTATTAAGATGGAAGTGTGGTAGGCAGAATTCCAAGATGGTCCCCATGATCCCTGCCCCTTGGAGTAGACACCTTGTATAATTTCCTCCCCTTGAGTGTGGGTGAGGCTCGCCTAATCAGGTGGACCTCTTAAAAGAGAGTGAGAGGTGAGAGACAAGAGAAATCAGAGAGATGAAAGTGACACCAAATGCTCTTCTGCCAACCTTGGATGAGAAAATTATCATGTAGGGAGAGCCATGTGGCAAGCAACAGTGGGCAGCCTCTGGAATCTGAGAGTGACCTTCCTCTGACAGCTAGCAAGAAAACAGGGACTTCTATCCTACAGCTTCACAAAATAAAGTCTTACAATTGTCAGTGAACTAGGAAGAGGACCTTGGGCTCCAGATGAGAACGTGGCTTGGCTGACATATTGATTTTAGCCTTGTGAAATTCTGACCAGAACAGCCAGTTACATTGTGCCCAGACTTCTGAATTGCACACATTATGAGATAATGAATAGGTATTTTTTAAACCACTGAACTTGTGGTAATCTAATATACACTATAGGGAACTAATATGGAGATTACTTAGAAGAGCTGGGAGAAAAGACAGATTAATATATCAAAGAATATTGAAGAGTACCTATGGTATTCATCAATCTTCCTCACTAAATTTTAATTTTATTGAGGGTAGAGATTTCGTCTTGGTTTTCTTGTATCTCTAGTATCAAAATTGGGCACATATTTTTTGTTGGATAAATTGATAAATGACATAAGCTAGCAAACATGATTATTTTAAGAAATTTAAATATTAAAGAAAGAAATATTTGGCAAAGATGAAGAAACAGCAGGATTAATTGTAATAATTTTACCATGGTGTATATTTTAGCAATTTTATAAATTTAAGCAAAAGAGATTGAAGATGAATGTGTAAAAGAACAAGTAAGGTAAATTAATATGCACTTAATATGATTCCGTCACCACATAATGAGATATGGACACTCTACTAATTGACATTTTTGTTTTAAAAAGAACACTTGAGGGTATGAGAAGACTTCTATTTCTTAGAAACATTTATATATAACACATAAAATAAAATCACTTTAATCTTTAACAGTATGAAAGAGCACACACAGATGTACACACACATAAAATGAACTAAATGATATCTAGTGTCCCTGAAAATCCTACATTTGAAGTAAGATATGTGTGAACACAGGAGACATTAAAATCTAATGTTATACAGCAACAAAATATAATACAATTTGAGACTTCATACAGACAGCAATCATATCAGGGAAGTATGAAGGTAATAGTTCCTCTTTACTAAGTTCTGGTAAAAGGGAATACATTGCGTATTTAGTCCTGGGAATCTCTAGACTGAAAATTAAAAAAAAAAAAAAAAAGGAATTCATCAGTTAGAAATAGGTGAGAGAAGAGGTACTAGAGGTTGGGGTGTTAGAAGGATTGAAGCAGTTGGGGAAAATAAGAAAATAACTTAAAATGTCTAACAGACCGAAATCATCTGAAGTAGATGAAATTTCCTTCAGCTGCATGGAGAGTATAGTTACAGAAGGCACTGAAGAAATTACTTGAGCAGTGCTTCCTAAAGGTTACCTTGAAAACAATTTTTTAGGAATTTGAATGGACTCTGGAAAGCAATTCAACCTTAAAATTTTTCTCCCCAAATGATCTTTCCTATCACCTCCCACTCTACATGTTGTTATTTAATATTTTTTACTGTCTAGGGGACCTAGCCTTTCTTTTTGTTAGAAACTGTAAGCTACTTTATATAGAAATATAACCAAATTTTATTGGTTTTTTTGTTATTATTAACAAAAATAAGTAGACTCATATTTTTTTAAAAAATTTCAGGTAAATAATGCATATGTTCTTTATAAGTAGAATGATGAATTTGTTAATCTGATTTGTGGAAATAAAATATGAACAATGTTAGTGATGACATATTGCAGCTTTTTGTGTATTCACTTGTATCTCAGGAAAATCCAGAATATATAATTATGTAAAAAAAATGGCAGGTGATAGTTACTTAATACCTAAGTAATTTAGAATCACAAAATAAAAAACACTAAGTCATTATTAGAGTTGGATGCTCTTTGGCTTCATTTTCACAGCCACAAATTTCTGACAGCAGTGTTTGTCCTATAGTTAGATTTCTTTATTTCTTTCTTTCCTTTAGTCTTTTAAAAAATCTTTCATTAAAACAACACACAAATTGAATGAGTCTTTATCAGAGTATTTTTGTAAAATGCTTAAAAATACTTTTAAAAAATTTCAATCATTTTTTCCATGCTGTTTTCATTTAATTGATGGTACAGTTGTTTTATTTTTGTATCCTTAATGAGTTCTTGATTATGTCCCTCCTGAAAGAGGTAAGCCTGTTTAATAGAAACTAGCCCTGGTGAGGCTCTTTCAGGTTTCTGTGTGATGCATTTTGTGCCTTGCAGTCTACTGATAGAGCAGTGTGTGCTGCATGTCAATATCCTGTGTGGCTCCTTCCTCCTCTTCCCAACTGCCTTTACAGCTACACTCTTTGAAAGAAGAAACCATTCAAAGATGTTACCCCTTTCCTTTGGACCTTTAGAGCTAGCTAGGAGTTGTTACTATTGTGTCTGTAGTGACTGATGTCAAAGAAGTGTAAGAAATTGAATCACAATCTTTCAGGAGCAGAAGGATTTGCCTGCCGCAAGAAGGCTGATGATAACCCTCAAGTCTTCTTACTGTGCAATTGTGTTTTTGCACAACAAGCAGGTAAAAGCTTTTCAAATTGCATTTTCTTTATAATAATTTATTTTTTGTGTAATTCAGTTTATTCTTGTCAAAAGGAGGTCAACAATATACCCAGAGACTATATGCTATTTATACAAGTTGTAAAAATGGGTAAATACAGAGGGTTGCAGTTGGGATGAGTGAAGGAAATTAGTGCTTAATGAGCCACTTCTTAGTAAATTGTTCTAACTGGATTCATAGAGGTGTTTCAACCAATTGGAGGCATACATGTAAAAAGGTTTTATTTTTTTTCTCATAACTATTCATAGTTGTGCTATGTCAAATCTACTTTGCTGGTGGAAAATGTTCCCTTGATAAAATTTCAGTCTGATTTCATTTTTAGAAGTAATTTGTATCTGAAATTCAGTGCCATAAATTAAATTTCAATCTCATATTCATTTTTTCAAAATAATCTCTCTTACTCCAACATAGGTGAGACATGGCTCTGGACTGAAGGCATATGGTCATTTATTTTCTTCCAATTCCTTCCATCTTCTTAGGGCTTGCTTTTGTGTATTGGCAGGAGGAAGGGGAAAAATAGAAAGAAGACTCCTTATACCACCATTCTTGGTGAATTGGTTATCTTCAATGTTAGTAATAAATGCTGTTTATTTTGTAATTGTAAAGTGTAAAGGGAGGTTGTTGACACTTCTTATTGATTCTAATGGTGATTTAGTTCACGGCTTAGACTTTGGTTGAGTGTGTTGTGTGGAGGTCCTGGCCGTCTTTGTTGGCAAACACCTCCCTAGGTTTTGGTGGTTCCTTTGGAGATGTGACTGCATCATCTGACTGTTTCCCACATGGAGACATCACAACAAATTCTTTGGAAAGGCTCACTCCACAATTCCATAATGCCTGGTCTCCACCATTTTCCAAGTTTCTAACTTAGAGGACAGCAGGCAAAAGGGGAGTCCATTTTCCCTACCTCTTCAAGATGAGATTATTAGAATTCATATTTATTCTCTCTCTGCCTCATCACAGCACATAGTCATACTTCTGTAGTGTTCTTTTTCCACAGTAGGAGAGATCAACCCAAGCTACAGCAAACATACATTCACCTGGAGTGAGATGTTGACCCTAGTTTTGAAAGACAACCACAAACTTTACAAGTTTTTTTTTTTAACAGTCTACTTCCTAGGGTTTGACAGGGAGAACCAGTTGAGTACCATCCCCAAATTCCTTATGGAAGTGAGAAAATAGGGTAACTGCCTTTCACAGATAATATATTCTCCCCCAAATCAATCATCCTATCTTGAAATTTAAGGATTTTTATTAAATCTCATGATCATATTGAGGATCTACTACATATGTCCAAACTGAGTAACCTTCTTAACAGGAGGTTCAGATACATGGCAAGGTGTCTGAATCATTAATGAGTTGGTGTGCAATCACAATATCTAGCCCCAAACATTAGTAACACTACATTATCATTTTAAAAATTATATGATTGTGTGGATTCCTAGATGATACTGGAGTTATTGGATTGCTAAAATAAATTTTCAGTCAAACATATATATCATAAGAAGATACTTGTGAGGAAAAAATTCAGCTATGGGAAAATATTAGCCACCAATATAAAATTCCATTTCTGATTTCTTAGTGCTATCTCTGTTGCTGTTTTTGCTCCCTTAATAGACACATCTCAACCATGCAGCCAATGTAATATTGAAATAACTAAACAAACAAACAAAAAATATCAGCAACTTAGATTAAAACAAACTCTCCAATGGCTTCCATCACTTTGGAATAAGTTCAAATGCATTGGTAGCCATATTAATATGTACCAGTGCAATCAAGGCTGGGGTTCATTTTAGCATTATTCTGTTCTATTGTTTTCCTAGTATTTTCCTCTTCTAGCCACAGCTGGCTTTCCCCCTGTCCCTGGAACATATTCAGCTGATTCATCCCTCTAAATTTTGCCTTTGCTATTTCTTCTTCCTAGAATACTCTTCCCTTAAACTCTTTCATAGTATACCCTTTTTTCCTTGAGGTGGTTCTATAGACTGAATTTTGTTCTCCCAAAAACCATATTTGGAGCCCTAATCCCCAATGTGACTATATTTGGTGATGGGGTCTCTAGGAGGTAATTAAGGTTAAATGAGTTCATAAGGCGGGGGGCCCAATCTTATAGAACTTTGGCCTTATAAGAAGACGAAGGGGGAGAGTGTATGCTTGCACAAAGGAAAGGCCAGAAGAGCACACAGCAAGATGGTGTCTGCTTCCCAGCCAAGGGAAGAGCCCTCAGAATGAAACCCACCTTGCCAACACCTTGATCTTGGACTTCCTTGCCTCCCAAACAGTGAGAAATAAACTTCTGTGTTTAAGTTACCCAGTCTGTGGTATTTTGTTATAGCAGCCTGAACAGACTAAGACAGGTGGTACCTCAAATGCCACCTTTTATAGAGAAATTTCTTAGCTACTCATAGCCTCTAACTAGTCTCAAAGATTAACATCAAATATGCTTCATGATTTCATCCTTATTCTCAGCTTTCAACCTCAATCCCTCTCTTCTGTTATCTTGTTACATTGTATAGTCCCAAAGCTTAACATTACTTCCCTTTTTCTTTTCCTTTTTACTGTGATTTGGACTTCTCTGACCAAATTGACTTTAGCTTGCACATGGCAATTACTTCCTTTGATCCAGTATAGACCTTGGGGATGCCTTATCTCAGGGGGCCCTCCAGGGAAACTATTCTTATCAGGTGTTCCTTTAGCCTCATGAGCAGAACTCAGATAACATAGCAAGAAAGATTGATATTTTACTTCAAGAGTTGTTGTAATTGCTATTAGTGTAATGCTTCCTCCACTCCAAAAAGTGTAAATTCCTCAAAATCTGCCAAAATATAATGTGGACTTAAAATTAAACAACTATGCCAAATAGAATGTTTCTGTCATTACATTGGTCTTTTTTTCTTAATTGGAACATTCCATAAATAAATATTAAGATATAATGTGAACAAAAATTCAAATATCACAGGAAGTTAAAAATGCAATATACAATCATTATTACTTAACAAATTTATCCCTAATTTTAAGCTGTAACTCTATTGTTTAAAATGAAAAATTTACAAAAAGAATTCTGAAACTATCTTTCCAAACAACTTCACTGTTAATTTGTAAAACTCCCTCCCCGTCACATTCACTACACGCACATCTTTTCTAAACTCGTTAATTTATTTGTATCAATGTGTAGAGGTATAGTGCTCTTGCGACTATGTGTATGCTCCCAATGATCCAACCTGGAGTTAAACAAATAAATGTTGTTACCTGAGATAGTAGTGGAACTCCTGTGTGTCATGCGGGATGCAATCAATGATAACCACCAAGAATAGTAATGGACATTGTATTCTAGAGGTGATGGAAAAGAAAGGCTCTCTGACCCACTTTAGATGTTGAATCTCATGATTTATTGAATCAATTTAAAATGCACATCAAACAGTCCAAGGAAAGAGATTAGATAAATTAACATGTTTACGATACAATGCAAGATGGGTAGAAACAACAACTTAAAGTGAAAACACAAATTAGTGAATAATCTTATATAATTTGTTTAGGTATATAATCACATACAAAGGTGTATTTAACACATTATATGTACTCTTTTCTTACCTGCTTTTGTCTTTAATAAATCATCTCTACCAATAAATGTAGATTTACATAATAGTTTTAATAATTTTCTAGCATTATGTTGTACATGTGTAATATAATCATTTTTGTAATCTCATGTTATTAGAAAGTTAGCTTTCCAATAATATGGCTTTTTATTATTGTGAAAAATGTTGTTTAGAAATTGGGCAATTGTTAAATTTCCTTAGAGTCAATTTCCTAAGGTGTAACAT
Organism: Daubentonia madagascariensis; assembly: GCA_023783475.1. Taxonomy (NCBI): domain Eukaryota; kingdom Metazoa; phylum Chordata; class Mammalia; order Primates; family Daubentoniidae; genus Daubentonia; species Daubentonia madagascariensis. The sequence continues at coordinate 10,680,259 of JAKFHU010001684.1, read as the reverse complement.
CTGGATAAAGGGATATATGTATTCTTGAGACTTTTGAAAGAAGAATTAAAATTATATGTTGTGCCAATGTACAGGTTCTATTGTCATCACCAGTGTGGCTCTTGGGAATGATTTACTACAGAGGGGACATTCTTGGTTATTACTCTTAATAGGTTCTCCTCAAGCCTTAAATGGTATAGGATTTTACTTTAATTTTCATGTCTTCACAAATACTGTTTTAAACTTAATCTTTCATTACTTTAGAATAGTTATTACCTTGAACTATTTATACAAATCTGTGTACTCTAAGGACTCTTTTTTCTAAGTGATGGCACCAGGTTTTATATAACTTTTTTCTAATAAAATATAATCAAAAGGATATCTTGATCTTCTTCCTCTTCCTTTCCTTCCTTTCTCCTCTAGTGTCTTTTCTTTCCGTTCCTATCTGAACAGTTCAGTCCTAAATGCATGAGTAGGGACAAAGCAAGATAGTTGCTCATGGTCTGAGGGCTAGAAGTTCAGAAGCCACGGTGACTTACAGCAGGTTGTAAGAGCTTGAAGACAGTGGGGTGAGTGTGCAGCCTGTGTGGAAAATCAGTCAAAGTAGAATGAAGAAGATGGCCTGGCTTGAGGTACTACACCCAGATGAGAAAAGTTTGTATGTGGAAAGGTAGAATATCCTGGGATATTAGAGTTCAAGAGGGTGCAAAGGGGCCTCTTTAGGGGGTTGGTGCCCAGAGTAGTATATCATAACCAGATCAGAGAGGGCAGGTCCACCCTGGCATTGTCAGATCTTGAATTGTGATAAAATTGAGGCTTTGGGGGGACAGGCTGGCATGGAGAGTCTGAGCTCATATGGGATGACAAAGTTATTCAGTCATTGGTGACGCCAATATGGAATGTCAGGGGCTGTGAAGGGTGTGGAAAACAGACCAACAAGATGTAGCTCAGTGTGGGTGTCACAGCACAAGCAAGGTGAGGAGGGTGTGCAAGTGATGCAAGATCTGTGTCATGGTTTGAATGTGTTGGAACCTCAATCCCCAGTGCAACAGTATCAGGACGTGGGCCTAATGAGAGGTGATTAGGACGTAAGAGTGGGATGAATGGATTAATATCATTATCAAAAGAGTGGGTTCCTTATAAAAGGGGAAGTTTTACCCCATTTTACTTTCTGTCTCTCTCTCCCTCTCTCTCTTTCATGAGCATGCATCTTTTCTTGCCCTTCTGTTTTCTGCGAGGGGATGTTGCAGCAAGAAGACTCTTGCCAAATGCCAGCCTCTTGATCTTGAATTTCTCAGCCTCTAGAACTGTAAGAAATAAATTTCTGTTCATTATAAATTACAGTCTCAGTATTTTGTTACAGCAGGACAAAATGAACTAAGATAGTCTTGCATGGGAGGTCAGAACCCAAAGCAGGGTCAGGAAACCGTCCATGTGGTGACACTAACCTGGAGTGTCTAACCTCAAATCATTTTAAAAGAGCATCCACACAGAGTGGCAATCTGGTATAACGTGTCTGAGTCCACATTGGATGATAAGAGTGCCCATACGGAGGAGGAGGTGACAATAAAAATGGGACATTTATTGCATACAAGGGAATTGATCAAATCATTAAATATATTAAGGATAATGAAAACCAGATTTCTTACTATCAAAGAAAGAACTTATAGTAATAGAATGGCAAAAATCTAGACAGCCACTGTAGTGTTAGTTATATATTTGCATACATTTGTTAGATACATGTATTTCTTAGATATATATCAGCATATTTCTGGAATATACACACACATACATACACATATATGTGCACAAACAAAATCCCTTTGCTAAAAGGATTTGGTAATAATCACACCTCAATAACAATGGGTGCATTTAGCCTACTGGAAAGGAAACCCAGGTTTCTTATAGAAATGGCTGTTTTCAAGCCTGAGTCAGGGTACGTACAAGATGATCCTGGAGCATCTTGTTGTGCAAGAAAATGTTTAAAGCATGAAGGGGACATAGCCAAATAACACAAAAGCCAGTTTTACTAGGTTCTTATTGGCCAGATTGAGGATAATCTGACCATCAAAATAATAGTAATAATGTGTTACTTTGCATTGAATAAAATTTAAACAACATGAATCCATACAGAAGTAAATAAATGAAAAAACAAATCAAAAGTTTGAAGAAGAATGGGGTAGTTTATAGATGAAAAATGGCTCCCCACAAAATACTTATTAATACTTATTACAAAGGCATAAAAGAACAACTTCATAGGGGGGAAGTTTGGCAGAAACCCCTTCAGTGATCCAAGTGAACATCACCAACAATGGAACAAATTTATGTCACATAAAACTTGATAGAAGCAATGAAAAAAACATAGCATTACTCCTGTGATATTCCTATCAAAAATGTTATAACCTAGATCTCATAATGAGAAAATACTAGACAAACTCAACTAGAAAGATAGCCTGCAAAATAACTGGCCCATTAACCTTCGAAAGTGTCAAGGTCATGAAAATTAAGTAGACTGAAGAAATGTTGTTCTAGACTGAGGGAGACTAAGGGAAACAAAACACTTAACTGCACTGGATAATGCTGATGAAAACTTTTGCTATGAATTATGTTATTGAGATCTTTGACAAAACTTGAAATGAATCTGATGACTAGATGATGTAGTAAGCAGCCTCTAAGATGCTGCCAATGACTCCCACTGCTGGTATTCACAACCTAGTGTAACTTTCTTCCTTTTAGTGTGAGTGGAACTTAGAAACTAATTTCTAGTGAAAACTATATGGCAAAAGTGATAGGTTGCCTCTTTCAAAGTTTGATTACAAAGAGAATAGGGCTCCCTATGGGGCTCCCATGTTTTGCCACGTCTGTTGCTCTCTCACTTTCTCACTCTGATGGGCATTTTCTGCCATATTGTCAACTACTCTGTGTAACGGTCCATATGACAAGGATGTAAGGGAAGTCTGACCAATAGCCAATGGGGAACTGAGTCCTTGTTCAACAACCTATGAGCAACTGAATCCTACCAGTGACTAGGTGAGTGAGCTTGATACCTGGTCTTCCCTCAGTTGAATCTTCAGATGAGAGCACAGCCAGAGTGGATACCTTGATTGCAACCGTATAACCCTACTGGAAGACTTAGTGAGCCATACCCAGATTCCTGATCCATAGAAATTGTGAAATAAAAAATGTTTGTTTTTCTATGCCATTACATTTTGAGATCTTTAATGCAGTGACAGATTAACAGTTAAAAGTATTTAATAATAATATATGAGGGTTAATTTATTGATTTTGATGATTGCATTGTGTAAGAAAATGTCCTTGTTTGTAGGAAATGTACACAAACATTTTGCAGGGTAAGGGGCATTGAGTTGGCAAATTACTCTCCAATAATCTGAGAAGAAACATTTCTTTGTAATACCTCCAATGTATTGTCATTTTTAAAAAAGCTTGAGATAAAAATTAATATAATAAAGCATAGATTTTCTTTACTATCTGATCCCTTCTTACTTGGAAATACTATTATTTACCTTAGTTTACTTTACTTTTGGTTGTATATCAAGAAAATAATGTTTGCCTCTCTGGAAAACTTATTGTTTTCTATGGATTTAAGAAAGAAGATATAAATTTCAAAGTAGATGAAGGGAAATGTATGAATTCAGTAACTAACCCCAACATCTCTTTTCTCTTTATTTCTGGGTGAAGCTTTGATGATGTGGAAAGTATCTATTAATACTAATAGAATATATACCAATTATGACATCTGCAGAATTGTATTCCTCCATTAGTATAGATTATTAAAAGTTAACTGAGCAGAAATAAAATTGTATATAGGAGGTGGGAATAGAGCATCATGACCTGCAGAGCAAGCTCATTCCTTTCCTAGTTCCACAATAGCCATTGTTACCTGAGAGCAGTAATTTAGAATAATGGTAATTGTCACTAAACATTAGCCTTCACATTAAATATTTAGAAATTATATTTCCTGTAATTTTGTTTTAAACCATGCATTTCAGTTCCTCCATATTTAGATTTTTATTTATGCAAATTCTTCTTTTTAAAGGTGGCCATTAGAATATATGATGTCTGTGTTTTAATCCTAAAACAAGAAGGGAAGTAGAATGCTTAATGCACAGTAAACCCATATTCATGGAACTTTTATTACTGACTTTATAGTAACTATTTTGAAAGTATTTCTACAAACTTTTTCTATTGGAAACTGTGTGTTCTGTGTAGCTAAAATTCTTAGCTACTATTTGCTTTCAAAATCAAAATTTGCTTTCTTGAATTAATTATTTTCAACAATTTTACTAGGTGGCTGATAACTCATTAGCACCTGCTGAGATAAACTGAATCCATAAATAATAAATGAGACTCTTCGGGATTAGCACAAATCCTACAGTATCCATAAATAACAGGAACAATCAGATAGGATAGGTCAGATTTAGGCAATCTATAGTTCTTATGTTTTCAAGAGAAACAGAAGTCAATTCTGAGGACAATATGTCTATATACCAATGTGTTCTTGAGGTTTTCTTCCCTATTCCTTTCTACTTTCTATGTTGTTGTTGTTGTATTTCATCTCCTGCTTTCTTCATTTAATACCCTCACTTCTAACACTTTTATTCTTTTTTTTATTTTCTGAGCCTATTTCTGCTTTTTCTTCCTACCATTCCACATTGTCCTGCAAAGATGGAATTTTTCAAGATTACCTTCTATAATGATATTGAAAAATTTTGTGGGACCATATGATTTAAAAATCATTAAAGAACCTAAAAAATGTTAGCACCAGCTCTAAAGCCAGCTGTAATGTAAGATTTTCATACATGTTTCTATGTTGCAGAAACTTGCTTGCATTGTACTGCTTGTGTTTTTCAACCTAATGATATCATCGATTCTTTTCTTCGATGTCTGTGTATGCCTTCAGAGGGAAAAGTCACATGGAGTAAAGACAATGTACATCAACCTTCATTGAGTGAAATAGCAAACTCGAGCCACCCTGCTGTTCTCTAGGACCACACAACAACATTAGAGTTATGAAACTATTTATTAGTATCTCAGTCTTAATAACTACTACACAAAGCTTTAGAATTCTGTGTGGCTTTTTTGTAAGCATCTTAATTTTAGGAAATTTGGCAGAATGGTTAATTACCAGAAGATCATGCTATTAATCAAATTTGGAATTGCTACCATTACAAATAAATGATTGTAGGCAAATTGAGGATTTAATTACTTCATTTGGACACAACATTCTGTTTGATTTCTTTTTTGAAATCTTCCCCAAATGAAGATGGCACAATAACATCTTGAAGAAAGTACTGATAAATCTCATTTAATTTGTTTTCATCAATTTTAAGAGTCTACTCCTATTAAAAAGGAATGGCTTGCTTGATAAGAAAGCAGTCCATTATTATGACAGATTCAATCTCCCCAAATGACTGACTTTCAGTTTGGCTCCAGTGAAAGATTATTGCCTGAGATGATATTTATTTTCCTGTTTCTCATGTAGTTTAAACTCCATAGTTGAGTCAAAATGTTAAAAGAATAAAATGGTCAGAGAACTCTGAGAAATCTTATTAATTTTCTAATGGTGTTGAAAGCTTGCCAGAGGTTTTTGTTCCCTAAAGCTACCGCTTTGAGCAAATCAGAGGGGATTTCTATTACTTTCTAACTGCTGAAAAGGGGCAGGGCTTTCTCTGGTTTGCTGTGTATGAAATAACAAATGTGGAATCAAGGATTGTCTTATGGAAGTTTGTCAGTGTAGATCGTGTTTTTTGGGGGGAAACACATACACACAAATATGCATACACACATACATGTATACACACATAACAAATACATAACAATACAAATATAAATGAATAGAAAGTGAGATAAAACAATTGAGGGAATTCACGCAGAAAACATCTAACTTCATTTGATTGTGGAATAATCTTTGTCATAGTCTAGCATGATACGGATGATAACATATTTAGATAAATTTAGCCTCAACTCAAATTATGCTACTTTTTGTGTTTATGATTGTGATGAGCAGAAACCTAACTTTAGCTATCATCAAAAAGCATAGAAATGCTACAGAGATGTTGTTTATGAAAAATTGATATGATAGTTTAGAATTAAATCTAGGGGTCAATAGTAAGTGAATTCCAACTGGTCAAGGAATAGCCGTAGTTGTAAAGAATAAGTATTGTTCTGAATATCTGTAATAACACATAATAAAAAAAAATTCCTGTTTCGCTTATTCCATGTTAACATTATTTTCATGCATTGCACTCAGGCCCACCACTGTGGTCAAAGAGATTTATTGTTGTCATTTCCTGGGTACTGAGAGAAGATGGGCTTATGTCATGAAAACCTATGGACTTACTCATATCTATGATTTCCTTTGGGCATATATATTCCCACTTAGAATTGACCCCTTATAAAAATTAGATGATAAAGATAGTTTATATTTGATTTACTTCAGTTTCTCTCAATGCCTCAAGGCTTCATACTTCTCCAAGTCCTCTCTGTTCATCCATTTAGTTCGCAAATATTTATTGAGTGTTTATTATGAGCTAGGAATGGAGCTAAGTACTAGTCATTCTTTGACTAAAAACATTTTTATAAAGTAAAAATTCCTACTTTTGTTGGGGTAAGGAGCAGGACTCCATACTTAATCAATTCCTACTTATAATATTTACATCTACTTAGGAAGAATGGAGTAGTTTTCTAATTTCTAATAAAATAATGTATTATTAAAATAGCTTTAATATAATAGCTTCTTATCTTTTGATGGAATTTGCTAGAGATACAGTATTCTTTAATTTTACAAAGTAAATGCTATATAGTATATGTATATTTATATGTACACAGACATAAGCATTAAATAGAACATCATAATTTTAGGAGTATTAAGTTTGAGGGCCCAGAATTTAAAAAAAAAAAAAAAAACATATTGCTTCAGTGAATTTTCTCAGAGATATATTTTTAACAGAGACCTCAAATATCAGTATTTTTCCAGAAATAACATACAGCTCTTTTTCCCTCCAAAAAGTAGGTACAAGACGGTTTTCCCTGTAGAATTTTTTTCTGAGATTCTCTAACTATAGGAGGCTTTTATAATTTTAGTTGCATTTATCTATCATATATAGTCTCCTCTGTGCTTCATTTTGTGCATCTTGCTTACAGTCAGAACTGACAAGGACATACTATAAATATATTTTATTCTCATTTTACTACTTACTTCTTTGGTAGAAAATAAGGTGACATATTTTAAATATAAAATAAATCATGACATGTAATGCACATTATTTATTAAAATTACCTATTTATACATATTGTTTATAATATACTTTCCTTTTGAACACACCACTTTAGAATTCTCTCATGTAAAGTTTCTTAATAGCCAAGTGCCAATATTTCAATATTTCAGATATTTTGTTTCTTTTTTATACAGAAAAGATTATTTTTCAGGGAATTATAATGTCTTCTGATTATATAAAAAGCTAATAATCTGTAACAAAGCTCAGATTTAATACTTTAAATGTAATAAATAAAGAAAATAAAATCCTGAAGAATGGCTTTACCATTTTCTAAGTGCCTTAGTCATGAGTTTTACTATTTCAAAGATACACTAAAAGGAGAGAGGTGGACAGTCTCTACTACTGATCCACACCTTATTCCAATGATGGGTGGGGTAAAGTTGGGATACTGCTTAGGGATAAATAAAAATGTTTCAAGTTTGATTGAAATTCCAAATGAAGGCTTACTGTGTCATGGAATGCTTTAATATCTCATAGAGTGTAGAGAGCAAACATTTAGGATTTAATTTATGAAGACAGAGTTAGAAAATTTTATAAAATAAGCTGCAAGTTTAAGTGTTAATTTTTTTGCTTGAAATCTGGAACCTCAACACATAAGACAAACCAAGTAAGGTAGATCTTAAAAATGTTCTAAACATATTCTAAAATTATGATAGCAATTTTGAATTGATAAGAAATCTATACAAGAAGAGTAATTTGAAAACAATGTGGTTAAAATACATAAGGAAATTTTTGGGATCATTTTCCTATATTGCCTAATACCCAATTATGGCAATAATAATAACAATGCTTGTTGAATACATAAGCCATACTAACACTTCCTGTCACTCATCCATCTTTTTTATTCATTAGCAGTTGAGGATAGTAGTCACAGATGGTCACGAAATTTTAAAAAAAGAGGAAGAAGAAAGAAGTGTGACAAGAGAGGAGCTAACAGCACTGGTAGGCAGAGAGAGCTACAAATAAAATCTAGAAAATGATTCTTGGCAGCCTGTGTAACAGCTCTCAAGGAAGTGACAGTAGATTAACAAAAAAGACACAATTAACACACTAATTATTATGTGTAAGGGAACCATGTTCAACACTCTAGATGCCTCACTTTATGATGCCTGTGTTCAGTTATTCATCCAATAAATATTGATTGAGCACTACTATGTGTCACACCCTATATAAGGCACTGTAGATCAAACAGTGAGCAAAACAGAGAAAAACACAAGTTTTCATGGACTTTATATTCTAGAGGGAAAACTAAGAATGTACACGTTAAGTCAGTAAAATAAATAGTAATTTATATAGTATACAGAAGTAGTATATACTAGTAGAAAATTATATAGTGTTACTATATATAGTAAATAGTAATTTAGATGGTGATAAATGTCATGGAGAAACATAAAGCAGGGGAAGGGTATGGAGGTAAATTTTAGTGTGGTGGTTATGGAAGGTATCACTGAGAAGGTGTCCTTTGAGTAGAAACCTGGGGCAGCGAGGGACTATGTCTGTAAGGTGTGGAAAAATGATATTCTAGGTGGAGGTGTAGCAAGTGAATGGGCTGAGTGAATGGGATCTGCCTGCCTGTATTTGAGAAAGAACATGCGGAAATCCCATTAGAGGTGTGTGAAGGAGAGGAGGAACGGTAGGATAGGACATGAACTCCTCCTGGAGGTGACAAGTAAAATCATGTAGTGCCTCCTCGGCCAATGAAGGATTCTAGCTTTTACTCTGTGTGAAAAGGAAAGTATAGGAAGAATATGAGTGGATGCGTGTTATAAAAGGATCCCTCTGTTGATCGTAGTGATGCTTTCATGAGTGTATACATATGTCAAATCTTGTCGAAATGAGCACTTTAAATATCCGTAGTTTTTAAATGTTAATTATGCTTCAACAAAAACTGTTTAAAAAAAATTGCTCTGGCGACAGTGTTGAGAATAGTATCCCAGGGACAAGGCAAATGCAGGGAGACATGTCAGGGGCCAATGCAATAATAAAGTTGTGAGAGCACGGTGCCTTGGACCAACATGGTATCAGCGAAAATGGTGAGAAGTGAGCACGTGCTGTGTATATTTTGCAGCTCTTGCAAACAGGATTTGCTGATAAGTAGATGTGCAGCATGAAAGAAGGGAGTGTGAAGGAAATATCAAGGTTTTTGGTGTAAACAACTATGAAGATGAGTTTCTCTTTTACCTAAGATGCAAAAATGTTAAAAGAGAGGCAGGTTTGCATATGGACTAATAGGAGCTCAGTTTTAGAAACGTGAGTGAGATTTCAATTAAACATCCAAGTGAAGCTGTCAAATAGGCAGTTGGATAAGTGTGTTGTGTTCAGTGGAACAGTCTGGGCTGATAATATGAGTTTAGATTTCTCTATCTATCTGTCATTTATGTATCTATATCTAGCTGTATATCCATAAATCTATATGTCTGTATCCATATCTAATGCTTAAAAGTGTGAATGCAAACTGTATGTTATTACTTAGAGAAAGAGTAGACAGTGAAGGAGAGAAAAACACTGAGCTATGGGGGCATTGCCATAGTTTGAAGTTGGGGAGATAATATAGGATCAGGGGGAAAAAAACTTATGGGGAGTAGGCAGAATGTATTAAGTAGAAGGAAAACTGAGGCCGATACAGTGATTAACCGCATGAATTACTGTTAATATTCAAAGTAAGATGAACCCTGATAAACTAGCTTTCACATCATTGCAGTAATGTTAATGATGGGCAGTTGAGAGTGAAAACCTTATTGAAGAAAGTTCAAGAGAGATTAGGAGGAGAGAAATTAGAGATAGTGAATATAGACAACTCTTTTCCAGTCTTTATCTTCAAAGGGGTGAAGAGAATTATGGCATTAACTGGAGAAGGAAATGGGCCAAACAATTTGTTTAAGGTGGGAATAAATAGCATATTTCTATGTTAACAGAAATGAACCTCCAGGCTGAGAGATTTTGAGGTAACAATAATTAGGGGAGAATTGCTGGAATGCTGTCCTTAAGTCAGCAAGAAGAAGTGTGATCAGGTTCACAGATACAGGAATCGGTCTTAACTAGAGCATGGATAGCTTATCCAAAGAGAGAAGGTGGCATGTAGGCCTAAAAATGCAAATAACTAGGATAGATGATGGTTGCTGCTTATAAAAATTCTTGTCTGATTACTTTTTTTTTTCAGTAAAATAGGAGGAAAGGTCATTAATCAAGAGTGAGGTTGGGGTAAGGGATGTGAAGAGTTTAAGGAGAGGGGAGAAATTGAAATAGTCATCTTAAAGGTAGAAATTGCCTGACAGCATTAGGACCTCTTGGAAGTTCATAATAATGGATATAAATGGAGACCAGTCAGCACAGTATCATCTTTTTTTTTTTTACTATGGCTACGTTCAGAAACATGAATAGTTATGGGTGGGAGGAGAATTAGATTCAAACGGGATTTTGGCTTAGTCAAAATGAGAGTGTTGCAGTGATCAGAGTTCTGAATCCCATTTGTCTGGCTTCAAAGCCCTTTTGCTTAATTATTCTACTAGATTGTTCCTGCAGCACCTACCTAGATTCCGGGAAGAGAATCTTCTAGATGCTTAGAAGATATAAAAACATCTGGACACCAGAGATTTAAAAATTAATTATAACCATGTTTTTATTTTTTGGTTAGATTCATAGTACTAGATAGTAAATATTTTAAAAGTTGCTTTTTTTAATTTCAAAATATTAAGGGGATACAAATGTTTTTGTTACATAGATTTACAGAGGCCCTCCTTTAACAGATTTTTCACCATATGAGAAAACAAATTTTGGCAATGTTCTCCTCAGTAAATGCTGTAAAAATTGTGCTAACAGGGAAAGAAATAACTTCTCTTACTTTAAAAGTTTGATATATTCTAAGAAAGACTATTCTTAATGTTACTATTGATGTTCACACGGGTAACAACCAGAATGCCCAGTGAAAACCACCATGATATTTTAGATTTAGTCTTACATTCTGTTTGTTTTGGATGAAGTATGTTTGATATAACTGTTATATACCTAAAATTGATGCAAAATACTTAACTTTTAATTAATATTAAGAGAGAAGTGTGTCTCTTATTTCAAATACTAGAAGTTTGTCTCAAACTTACCACAAAACATCAAAATTTAGCAGTTAAATTTGGCCACTAACATTTGCTGAACTCTTACTATATTTCAGATGATATTTTCAGTGCTTTACAAGAATTTTCTTACTTGAAGTACACAACACTCTAAAAACAGAAGCTAAAATTATTCCCATTGTGCACATTAAAGCCCAAAGAGGATTAATACAAGGTCATATATCATATATATTGTAAGAATTTTTATGCAAATATCTAACCACGGAATTTTTGAAAAAAATATTGTAAGCATATTTATGAAATTAGCTTGTAGTCATTTGAAATTTTGGCATTTGTTATGTACAAAAAATTCCACTTTTATCCAGATGAAAACTCTTTACTTTAGGAAAATTCAGATTATGTCCCAATGAGGGTGTGGAAGAAATAGGAGATGGAAAATAAAATAAAATATGCGGCTAAAAAAAAAATTTGGCAAATTTTTATAGAACTTTTTTATAACTTGACATAGAAAATATTAAAGATAAAGCTTTTTTACATATATGTATATATACATATACACACAAATAATATACATGTGATGTGTATAAATACACACAAAAGCACACATGTGTGTATGTACAAATGTGTGTATATATTTATATATACATATGTATCTCTTACTCTCCTACTTTCATACACATCATAGAAAAATATATATGCAATTTTATCAAAAGGGGAATCAAAATGGTAAGTAATATGTATTTCTTTAAAAATAGCTATTTTTCATATTATTAAAATATTTTAACATTTTCTTCTGTTTTCTGTTATTGAATTATATCAAATATATTCATTGTCTTTATGTTCTTCATAAGAAATAAAGTTGAAATACTTGAGCATTTTGTAAGCTTTCTAGCAAATGCAATATTTTTCAAAATGATGTTAAAAGACAAAAACAAGTAAGTTGAAGACATGATTGTTAAATAAAATATATTTTATAAGGTTAGCCTAACATAATATTTGCTCAATTCCATTCAGTCAAAACTAAAAATAAAAATGATCTATCCAAGCTGGTGTGGTTTCTTGAAGACAAAATAAAATAAATACCTTAGTTGATAGTTATCAAATGGTTACTTTGTTATTATATGGTTTCAGATTAGGATAATTAATGCATAATGTAAATATTAATTTAATCTTTGATATTCAACTAATTGTGGTGATGCAAATATAGATATATAAGAAAGAATTCCTGATTTAAAGGAGGCCATTGTCTATGGAAATGAAATAAATAATATATTACAGTAAATCACATTCTGGCAAAAGTAACCACAGGATGCTATGAAAGACCATAGGTTGAGTATCTAAACCAGATTTCTATCTGTGTGTGTGTGTGTGTGTGTGTTGATATTAGAAAATGTTTCACAAAGGAGGTAAGAGGGAGCAGAATCTCAATGATGAGTAGCAATTAGCAAAGCTGAGGTAGATTGTAGGTGGAAAGGAAATTGTGCAAAGAAATACTGTTACAACCTTTGTTCAAGGCACCAATAGATTTCACCTAGATTATGACCGTAGCCTCTTAACTGGTCTTCCTGATTTCACTTCTGCCCCCTACAGAGAGTTCTCAAAACAGTAGCTCAAGTAACATAGCTGCCCGAGTAATGCTTAAACTCATATCTCTCTCTGTCTTTCCCCAACCACCGAAAGTCCTCACAAGGCCCTCTCTGACCCCTACTCCCCTTGCCTTACCTCACTGATTCCCTCTCCTTGTTCATCACTCCACCCACACTGGTCTCTTTGTTCTTTCTGAAACAGGACAGATAGAATGATCCTTAGGCCATTTGGACTTGATGTTCTATCTATTTTTTTCAAGTTACTTCTTCCTCATTTTCTTCAATATAAGTCACAAAACTTCCCCTACTGTCCCCTTTTCTCATGCTCTATTTGTTTTTCCCATAACATTTAGTGCCTACTAATATAGAGTGTGATCTACTCATTTATTATTATTTTTGTATACTGTGTGTCCTATTCCCAAGATTTTAAGGTACAGAAAGGTAGGAATTATTTACTGTTTTGATTATTCATGGGTGCCAAGTTCCAGAAACAGTGTCTAGTATATAGTGATTGCTCAATAAATATTTATTGAATATCACAACAGAATTAAATGTTGTATGTTTAAAGGTACAGAGGAGTGGCCACATGACTGTCTGGAAACTTCTAGTGGTTTAGAAATTCTAGAATATATGGCTTGAATGTCAAGATTGAAGAGAAATCACTCTAAAAACTATGCAAAAGTTATTCTGGCCCCATAGGTCAAATGAAATACATATTTCTTAAGCAAATAAAATAGAAAAACCTAGGGCTCACATTAAAACATGAAAAATGTATGTCAAAAGAATAAACGTTAGTATTTTTACACAGCAAACATTACTCAGGGATGTAAAACTGCCACATGGACACAGCCATATAATAGCCTCAGTTTGTTCGGCACAGGTAGGACAGAAATGTTTAAAATTTGAACCCCCCTCAATTTAAAAAATGCCATAAGGATAATTAAATGTCTAGCCCCATACAGAGGTATAAAAAAATTAGGAGTTACTTCTCCTTGGAGCTCTTTGTAAAAGAGCTAAGTATATGTCGGTTAAAATAAGTCTATTATATCCCTGCAGGACTCTTAAGTTAATTATAATAACACGTTATATATGATTTTACAATAGAAAAAAATTCCTTGGCTTCCTGTGAGACAAAAAGACAGAAGAACAAAGAAAGCTTTTTGTCATACAGATTTTCTATTAAATAAACCTCTCTCTTTCTCTCTCTCTTCCCCCCCCCTTTTTCTCTCACATTTTTTCTATTATAAATTAGATATAAAGTTTAAATCACTTAGAAGATTATTTTTTATACCCAAGCAGCCAGACAGGAATATAATCTATTCTGAAATTCATGAGAAAATCCTTTAAAATGTCAGACAACAGTTAAAACATTCTATGATTAGGGCATATTTTAATTTTCTTAATGTCAAAACTCTGCTGTGGGAGAAGCTTATGCACACTCATTAGATATTCACATGAGGTGATATTAAAATGGAGCCACACTCTTAGAAGTATCGATATCAGGGATTGAGAACATTTTAAAAAATAGACCAGTCTGACCTTCAGGAAAGACAGTGCAGACTAAAATGAACCAGAAATAAAATCATTTTGAAATAATAAATAGCATAATTTCTTTTAGAGGGAGCTGGGCGAGGGTGGATCAGCTTTTTCTCATGGATGTCACTCATTAGGTACATCCCCATTCAATAATAGGGATTGACCTGCGACAGGTATTAGTAAGGGTTGGATAAGATGATTTTAAGTGTAAGATGCTACTCTCCTTTCAAATAAAGCATGCGAGTCAATGGAAGGGTCGTGTGAATGTTTCCCAGACATAGAAAAGTGCAGACAAATTTAGTGCCTTCAATATTTTATAAATATTTTTAATGAGATACAAGGTGCCAGGTGCTAACCAATAGATTTCTTTCTTCATTAAGCCTAGGCTTCATGAATGTTTTTTCCCCCCCTATGGCCACTGTGCTGCATTCTGTAAATACAGGAGAGAAAGACAATAAAAATATAAATCAATATTTAATATAGATCAAGTAGCGCAGAGTATTATGAATAAAAAGCAAGCAGAATATGGGGGTAAAATATGACAGGGGCAGCAGTCTTTCCAACGGTGGTCAAGAAAGTCACTGGGAAGATAGGATATTGCGATAGTGGCCCAGGAAGTTGGTGACAAGCCTTGTGAACACATGGGGGAAGATCTTATGTGGAAGAGGGGATGGCAAGGTCAAAAGCCTTGAGATGGAAAGATGCTTTGCATATTTTTGGAAAGCTGGAAGCCTAGTATGTCTGGAACAGAAAGAAAAAGGCAGAAGACTGTTAGGCGGTGAGGTTAGTTCGAGAGTCACATAGTTTCACGACACCTAAAACCTTGTAAGCTACCGGCAAGAGTTTTAGATATTCTATTCATTGTGAAGAAAAGTCACCGGAGGGTGTTGAGCAAGGCAGGGACAGAGTGATGTAATCTGACTCACACTTGAAAATGCTACAAAGAATAAGCACTCAGTCCCTTATAGTTTATATTCCAGTGGCTTTAAATATAAGGAAATGCATTTGAACTTGAGGTTAGTAATAGCAGCAAACATACAACTGTACATGACTTCATATTGACATTAGCGTGGACCAAGTCTTTCTATATGAAATATAAATGGTCAAGGTTGGCAGGGAAATCTCAGTGTCTTTTGTACATAGTATTTTCACTTAACAGAAGTTTTTGACCATGGCCTGTTTAGAGAGGGCAAAAGAAACCCAAAGACAACATACCCTGCATGAAAAGTGGAAAAAATAAAAAAACAGTGACACTCATATATTGCAGGATATCAACGTAATTACTGAAATGCTAAAATGGAGCATACAAAAATTAGCAGAAAAAAATCAAAAGCAAAAAACCTAATGTATTCCATAAAAATACATTTAATATAAATGCAGAAAAATTAGACAATCATTGGCCAACTTGAGATAATGCACATATATTTCTTTTTTTTTTTTTTGCAACAGAAAGTTTATTGAGATAGAGACAAAAATAGATCCTATTCCACAGGCAAAGTAGGGGTCCTTTCCCGAGCAGGAGGGGGCCCCCTTATGGGGCAATAGTAACATTTTTGTGTGTTCATAAACCCTGTTAGGAAACAGCCGTATATGACCAGCATTGTCTTATGGTCAGGACATAAAAGTTAATCATAAATTGCTGTCACAGGAAGGTAAGCACAACAGTTTGTAAGGTATCCAGCTTAGTAATTCACCCATCTTCAGGGGGTCCCAGGCCAGCAACTTGCTGGCAACTTCCTTGTTCAGGGAGGTTAGGGTCTGTTATTGGCCAAAATGGCTGCACTCAGGCTCTTGACCTTCCTTTTCTGCCTTATCCCTACATTAATTTGACTTGGACCATGGGGTTCATTCAAGTTGCATATCTAAACAATTTTAGTACTGGCTGATTTAGTATGAAAATCTGGCAAGGTACTTTTTTGGTATTCAATTATTTTTTGTTCTCCTTAGGTTAGCAGTTTTATAAACCAGTTAGTCTCTTCATTAGAGTTCTGAGAATTCTTATCCAGCCTAAATGATATGATCCTGAAGTTATCAAAAACTTGTATTTAGGAGTGCTTGTCAGGGTCCTTTCCATCCTTTCCATGAACCTCCTTGGAGACACAATACACTAGGATTTTAGTTGCTTGTGAAGGGTTTTCAGAAAATGCAGCAGAATTAAGCAATTAACTGTGAAAAGGACCTAAAATGGCCATAAAGACACAATTGATGAGGAAATTTGGTTATTTCTGTGGCCTATAATAATTTAACATAATAACCATAATTATGAATGATAACATACCAAGACATATCAGAATTTAAGGACTCTCATACAATTTTGGAACACATATTATTAATAATACCATATCCACAAAAATATAACTTGAATGTGAAATATTATTTCTTACTTGACAATGCTTTCCATATAATTTAACATATCAAATAAGCCTGTTTATTATCTCTCTTGAGCCACAATCGTCATCTCCCAAACTGTGCTCCCCACATCCATTCAGTGAGAGTTTTTCCCATCCCCTCCACCCCCCTCCCGCCCGCCCACCCGCAGATGAATGTTATTGCCCTGTGTGATGTAAGTGTTCATCAGTTAGTACCAGTTTGATGGTGAGTACCAGTGGTGCCAGTTTTTCCAATCCTGTGACACTTTGCTTCAAAGAATGGGTTCTAGCTCCAACCAGGATAATACCAGATGTGTTAATTCACTGTTGTTCCTTATTGCTAAGTAATACTCCATGGTATACATATACCACATTTTATTGATCCACTCGTGTATTGATGGGCACCTGGGTTGTTTCCACAACTTTGCAATTGTGAATTGTGCTGCTATGAACATTCGAGAGCAGATGTCTTTATTATAAAATGTCTTTTTTTCTTTTGGATAAATACCCAGTAGTGGGATTGCTGGATCAAATGGTAATTCTACTTTTAATTCTTTGAGGTATCTCCATATTCTTTTCCATAGAGGTTGTACTAATTTGCAGTCCCACCAGCAGTGTATGAGTGTTCCTATGTGTCCACATCCCCGCCAACATTTGTTATTTGGGGATTTTTTGATATGAGCCAATCTCACTGGAGTTAAGTCATATCTCATTGTGGTTTTGCTTTGCATTTCCCTGATGATTAGAGAAGTTGAGCACTTTTTTATATGTTTGCTGGCCATTATTCTGTCTTCTTTGGAAAAGTTTCTGTTCATGTCCTTTGCCCATTTTTTAATAGGGTTGTTTGATTTATTCTTGTTGATTTTCCTAAGTTCTGTATAGATTCTGGTTATCAGCCCTTTATCAGAGGTGTAGCATGCAAATATTTTCTCCCATTCTGTAGGTTGTCTGTTCACTCTAGTGATAGTTTCCTTGGCTGTGCAGAAGCTTTTCAATTTGATCAGGTCCCATGTATTTATTTTTGTTGCTGCTGTGATTGCTTTGGGGGTCTTCTTCATAAATTCTTTGCCTAGGCCAATGTCCATGAGAGTTTTTCCAATGCTTTCTTTGAGAATTCTTATGGTGTCATGTCTTAGTTTTAGATCTGTTATCCATTGTGAATTGATTTTTGTGAGAGGTGAGAGGTGTGGGTCCAGTTTCAGCCTTCTACATATGGCCATCCAGTTTTCCCAGCACCATTTGTTGAATAGGGAATCTTTTCCCCAGTGTACGTTTTTCTGGAATTTGTCAAAGATCAGGTGACTGTATGAGGTTGGTTTTATATTTGGATTCTCAGTCCTGTTCCATTGGTCTACGTGTCTGTTCTTGTGCCAATACCATGCAGTTTTGGTTACTATAGCCTTGTAGTATAGTTTGAAGTCTGGTAGACAGATGCCTCCCAATTTGTTCTTTTTGCTTAAGATTGCTTTGGCTAGACGGGGTCTTCTCTGGTTCCACACGAAGCATAGAATTATTTTTTCTAGATCGGCAAAAAATGATGTTGGTATTTTGATAGGGATTGCATTGATTGTGTAAATTAATTTAGGTAGCAAAGCCATTTTTACTATGTTGACTCTGCCTATCCAAGAGCATGGTAGGGCTTTCCATCTGTTTACATCCTCTGCAATTTATTTTCTCAGTGTTTCATAATTCTCTCTATATAGGTCTTTGACCTCCTTAGTTAGATATGTTCCTAAATATTTAATTTTCTTTGTTGCTATTGTGAAAGGTATTGCATCTTTAATTTGTTTCTCGGCTTGATTGTTATTAGCATATATGAAGGCTATGGATTTGTGTGTATTAATTTTGTATCCTGAGACTTTGCTGAATTCATTTATCAATTCCAGTAATCTCTTGGTTGAATCTTTGGGGTTTTCTATGTATAATATCATATCGTCTGCGAATAGTGAAAGTTTGACCTCTTCTGCCCCTATCTGGATGCCCCTGATTCCTCTGTCTTGTCTAATTGCTGTGGACAGGACTTGCACATATATTTCAACTCCTTCCTCTGAATCATCTGAGATGTGCTCAGGAATATGCTTTTCTAAGTGGTGCCCAGACTTCTTGAAAATATACTGTTTTAGAAATTTCAGGGCACTCTAGTAACATACTAATTTCCATGAATGTATAACAACTTTTAGAATCCCCTAATGACTAACTTAATAGGCTAATAGCAAATATCCCTTAGTTATACATACAATTAAAATCCATGTAATTAGCATTATCTATTATTTATTTATAAGAATCCATGAAAGGACTTTCATTTTTTGATTATTTTGAGGCCCAGCAGGAAACATTTAACTGCTATAGGCCCTATACTAAAAAACATTATTCATGTGCAAAAAATTGAATAATCTTGACATTTTAATGGATATATTATTTTAATGTTTTCTGGCTAGCATAACTAAAAATTAGGTAATGAGGATATTAGAAGTATTTAAACTCAACTTCAGATGCAAATTACTACATTTTTGCCATGTAAAATAAAATTTAAAATAATAATTTTATTGAATCTTCATTAGATATACTGGTACTAAGATTATGATTTATTGTTTTACTTCCACTTCTTTTGCTTCTGTGTTAAAACATTGATTTTCCCTTAAAATAACAAAAAAAAGTTGAAGTGAAAATAAATACGTTTTATCAAATCCTTGGATCTCATATACCCAAAGTAATGAATTCTGTTTATTTGATATTATTTGCATAAAAACATACATTTTTTTTAGTTCCTAGAGCATAAAATAAACTCAGAAGTCAAATAAAAGTTTGTATATGGCTGGTTGTGGTGGCTCACACCAGTAATCCTAGCACTTTGGGAGGCTGAGGCAGGAGGACTGCTTGAGGACAAGAGTGCAAGACCAGTCTGAGCAAGAGCAAGACCCTGTTTCTACAAAAAATAGAAAAATTAGCCAGGTATAGTGGCACATGCCTGTAGTCCTACCTATGGGGAAGGCTGAGGCAGGAGGATCACCTGAGCCTGGGACTTTGGGGGTACAGTGAGCTATGATGACACCACTGCACTCTAGCCTGAGCAACACAGCAAGACCCTGTCTCCAAAACAAACAAAAAAGTTTATACACAACTGTTTCTATTTTAGTTAAATGTTGTCCTTAATTTTTCCATTAGTTTTTTGTGTAACTAATTTTACTGTATCAGGAAAATATTTAATATATTTGAAAAGGATACTACTCAAAATTTTTTTCTAATTGTATCTTTATCTCTTATATGTGTATATATGATGAATTATAAGTTATATAGTTATCCATTAGATAACTTGGCATTACATATTACATTTTATTTTTATTATATATCCTATTATACTTTGTAATGATCACCTTAGTATGAAACTACAGCTGCCTTGTTTTTCTATGTATTTCTATTGCCTTAAATAGGTATCTGTTAAATAAATGAATTAGTTGTAATTCCCAGTACATCTTGGCTGTGCCCTACCCTTTCAATTTCCCTTTCTGCTACTGTGTCAAGGCCTTGCATGTTATGCCTTCCTTTTGATCTTCCAAAATCAAGTCTATAACTTCATATATTTTTTGTACTGGAGATGCTTTTGTTTTGGATTCTGCTTATGTATTATTCTCATAACTTTGAATATTTTCTATCTATTATTGACTTCCAAATTGTAAATTTCAGCCTGTTTACTCCTGCAAGCTTCAAACTTTTGGCCATACTACATACTTGATATCTCCATTTAGATATTACATAAGCATCTCAGATTTACCATGGTCAAATCACAATATTTGACTGTACCCAACCATCCCAAATGTTTCTCATCTGTTCTTCCTCATCTTGGGGGTCAAGCTTGAAGCTTAGATGTCTCTTGTGATGTTTCCGTATGTCCAAAATGTCAGCAGGTCCCATTGTCTATTTGTCAATACAAACACTCCTTGACTTATGATGAGGTTGCATCTCAATACATCCATCGTAAGTCAAAAATATCATATCAAAACAGCATTTAATACCTCAAAATATTCATCGTAAAATAACAAATTATAGGTTGAACAATTATAAGTCAGAGACTGTATGTCTTGAACCTATGCATACTTCATATTTTTCTATTACCAGCTTTACCCAAGCCACCATCATCTGTCATCTTAATCACCACAATACACCTCTGATTCACTTCTTATTTATACTCTTGCCTCCCTATGCATTGTTTTGCACATAGTAGTCAGAACAGTTTTTTAACTATTAACACTGCATATTTAAGGTATAAAATTTGGTGTTTTGATATAAATCATCCACGAAGCTATCACCACAATCAAGATAATAAATGTGTCAATCGCCTCAAAACTCTTCTCTTAATAATTCCTCATTCATGATTTGCCCCCTTCCCTTCTGCTCCATCCCCAGTCAACAACTGATCTGTTTTCTGTTTCTAAGGATAACAAATTAAATCATAAGTAGAATAATAAGTTGAATTATGGAGTATCTACTCTTATCTGGCTTCTTCCATACAACATAATTATTTTGCAAATTCTCTTCGTTGTTGCAAATATCAATAGTTGGGAATGTTTTGTAGCAGATATTTGTCCTGTTTATAATTGGCAAATTTGTTTGAACACCCTTATGGTATTTACAGAATTTCCATATTACGATTTGTATTTGCTTGCTGCTATAACACATTACCACAAGTGTAGTGACTTAAAGCAACACAAATTTATTCAGTTACAGTTCTAGAGGTCAGAAGTCCAAAAGGGGTCTTCAAGGATGCATCGCTTCTGGACGATATAGAAGAAAATACATTTCTTTGCCTTTTCTAGATTCTAGAGGCTCTGTGTTCCTTGGCTTATGACCCCTTTATCAATCTTCAAAGACTACAGCATAGCATGCCTCCCTCTTTCTCTTTCTGTCTCTCCCTCTGCCCACATACAACTGTAAAGTCCCTTTTGTGATGCAAGATAATATATTCACAGATTCCAGAAATTAGAATATGAATATCTTTGAGGGTCCATTATTAAGCCTACCACATGAGCCCTTTAACTTTAAAGTAAAATTAAAATGCACTGTTCCAGGCTTCCTTATGGCTAGACTGTAGACATGTATTCTAGGTTCCACCAATCAGAATCATCTGTGCAAGATTACAATTTGGAAAGAGAAAAATGAGACAGCAGGGGTGAATTTATCTTTTGTCATGGATGAGGGGATAAGTTTCTAAACTCTCAGGGGCAGCAGGGGTAGTCCTGGTGTAACTTTTGGATCCCAGTCCTGAATAACATTAAGTGGGCACTTTATTTCCTGTAGATATTGCATTGCTCGTGTCAAAAGCTTGTTGCAGTAAAATTTTTATTAAAGAAAATCCATATATTGTGGTTTAGCATATTTTTTTCTAAGGAGCTCTTTGGTCCACCTAGTTCTTCTTTTTTTTCCCAACTAAAAGCTCTTACTGATTTGGAAATTGGTTCTTAAAGTGGTTTCTGATGAGAGACCCTAAAGAAAATGAGAATCTGGACTTGTTTATCAGACCTGGCTGGGTCCAAGGGCCCTGAGATGGTAGGTACAGCTACAGAATTGAACTTTTATCAGGCCATGGAAGGAAGTGCTACAACAATTTATAAAAGCATTTCCCAGTTTATCTGTAAAGAAGTGCCCTTAAAAGGAAAGGCTTTGAGAATGGTATGATTAGCATAAAGAATATAAGGATTACAAGTTGTGTTTGGAGTTGTGTCAAAATTGAGAATTATGAGCTTAAAATCCAAAATCTTGGCTGAAGAAACTCTCACAGAATAGAGATTTTTTTTTTTATTAGTGTAAAGAATCTCAACTGAAATTCAAGAATTGAGATGGTCAAAGTAAATCTGAAAATGCTGTACTTTTTTTTTTTATTAGAACAGGATTTGGATTCACGGCCTCACCAAATCTTATTTATGAAAGAGAAGGCATTAGTGGGAAAAGAGAGGGGCCCTCTGATTTGTAATGAGGCACAGGGGAGCATTTAGTCCCTTCAGAGTCTCCTAAGCCCCTAAACCTTCCTGCTTCTCAGCAAAAACAGTGCTTCTTTCCCTGGCTGAGGACACTGATTCTCCTTAGCTCAATGATCCTGTCATGACAACCCTCGATGCAGTTCTTCTGCTTGAAAAGCCACTTCTCACTTCCCATTTCAACACCTTTATTAACCCTCATAACTAGAGACAATTGCTTACATGACTCAGGAGGCCTATTATTAAGTTAAATTTTGGAGAAAAAAGGCTTATACCTGAAAAAAGAGATTTTGTAACAATCAGAAAAATATGTACCTATGAATAAATTCTGAAGACAAGAAAAAAAGGATTGAATTTTGATTCAGGCTAAATTTATCCAAATAGGTACATTTGCCAGACATTCCAAAGCCAATGTTTAAATTTAAACCAAAGCCTATGTTTAAATTCAATCAGCTCTGAGTAGTTCCATTTTATTTTATTATTTATTTATTTATTGCTCAGTATGTTGAATTAAGCATGGACACTTTGGTGGCCTATGAGAAATAAAGTTGTACATTAAAATTTCACCATATAATGTTAACTAAAATTTGAGGAGCCCATTGTTTTAGACTGAGCTCCTGTAGTTGGTTCCAGTGGACCAAACAAGAATGGGGTTACTTGTGCTAGGTTCCATGAAATCAAACTGAATTTCAAAACAGGCCAGTTTTCCAGGAAACAGGATATTCACAGCAACCTATCAAAAGGGACCAAGTCAACCTGAGCCTGATAAGGAAGTGCTCTCTGCTTTAACCCATACAAAGAAAGTATCATGAAGTAACCTGATGTTAACAAGTCTGCTATTTGCACTATGCCATTTTCTTGTTCCTGCAAAAGCCTCCTTTAATAATCGACTATTCTTCCATGAGTGCAGATCTCCTGTCTATTTTGTAGACTAGATGCTGCCCATTTCATGAATTTCTGATAAAAGCCAATTAGAACTATAAACCTCAAATGTTGAAATTTTGTTCCTTGACAAAGTAGATAAAAAATGCAAATATTTAGGCAGCCAGGAATGTTGGAATGGATTTATCTTATGCAATCTACCCAACCATCCATTAACACTAACTGTATTTCTAGTGGGGGCTCAGATGATCATTCATCAATGTATTGAGATAGACTTCACTGGAGAAAGGATAAGCATCCCTGAAAACCATAATACCTATATTCAGAGGCTGGGAATGCAAGTTGAGACTTTGCCATTGCAAAGGGTTTTCAGTGTGGCAGAAACCATGTTGCAGCATTTATAAAACAGAACAATTTTTATGTGGTTCCGTAGTAGGTAGCAAGGCATTAATGTTAATATGCACAGACAAAATCTTCTATCATTTTTGTATCTGAAACTTTCACATCACTTACTCTATGTTAAATATCTTAAGAAGAGTTAGAATGGTACTATAAAAAAGAATGTGTGTATTCCCTGTGCACTCTTATTATTTATATTCTAACAAGTATATCAAAACAGACATTGTCATTAACCAAATCTAATGCATTAACAATAATCACAATAGATCATAATTATGTGCAACTTTCTTTGTTCTAGCATTTGTTCAACATAATATGATGAACGTAATTTTCATCCAAGTATACCTCACAGTAATAAGTTATGTTTGTATTTAAACAATATTTATTATCAAATTTGGGGGGATTTCAAAGAGAAAAAAATATAAATTAAAAATTTCTAAGATATAGGTGTCAAGTGTAAAGTTGGAAAGGATAATAGACAGGTATTTGGTAGGATGAGAATATAAAGAATGTGCTTGAGGATAGTTTATTTCAGGAAGTAGTATCAGAAATAAAGAACGAGGAGCTATGAAGAATGAAGGATGTAAATAGGGAAAACCAATATAGAGATGTGTTAAAAACCTGGTTACTGAAGGAAATGTGTTCTTTGTCATTCAAACCTTCTAAGGAGACTTGGAACAAACCTTGAAATTGTCTGTACCAGTCACAAAAGTTGTATCTATGACTTCTATCCCATTTTACTCAGGGGTTGCTTGTGGAATGTTAATTCCCTTGCACTTCCAGGTTTGCTTATGCAAGAGAGCAAGCAGGTTTCCTTAGGTATCCCAAGATTATCATTTCCAAGAAAGGTGTTGGTCTCTGCTCTTACCTTGATTAAGACTTCCCAACATCCTGATTCTCACTGTGGCATGATACCAAATGGTAGTCTAGGAGAGAAAGACATTGATTTCTGTGTTTGTTTCACTCTCAGGAATGCTCTTCAAATTGTGCAATATTCACTCAGTTGATTTTTCTTGAGTGAAAAATTAATCTAGATGCCATTAGCGTAAAATGTATTTATAAATGCATTTCAGTTTGAATATAAAACTGGTAATTAGAGAACTTTGCATATAAAAATGAAAACTCTTCACCTGAAATAACCCAGTGCCTGCTGCTCATTTGCATATCCTCACTTTACAGATTCAGGCAGTCAGAATATGCTAATAGCTGTACCCATTTCATATGCTAACACAGAAAATCCAATAGCTCAATGATAGGCATATGTGTGCCTTCCAGAGATCTCTAAAATTGCTTGAGAAAGGAAAAGTATTTCTTGCAGTTTTGCACAAGTTCTCAGGGAGCCCTTTCAAGAGCTCCAGTGAGCGTTCTGTCAGCAGCAGCTTTAAGCTGTAGAAATGGAATCTTTCTACCACAGGCAATATGTAATCTGAATTTTAATCAACTCCTTTTCTTACTCTGTCTAATCCTTCTCTATGTATTCTCAAAGAGTCGACTAATTTAGTTCTACCTTATAAAGAAATCTTCTACAAAAGTTCTCTTCTGATATAAGAGAGAAATTCTGTGGTGGCTAATGCAATGTTCTTAGTCCAAATTAGGAAGTAGAAATCTGAATTTAGTAAAATAACCTCATTTGACACTCCATTATTATATTAAATCTCTATTTAATCTCATATGTGCCTGAGCTTTACCCAAGGCATTGTTTAAAATTAATGTCTCCAATACCTATACCCAGAAATGCAAATGTAGTCAGTCCAGGTGTGACCTGTGTTTGTGTTTTTAACAATCACTTAAATGATTCTGATCCTACTTTGAGAATGTCTATTTTATGCTGGTTCACAAAAAAGATGTACAGTATATTTATCAATGATATACAAGAATTGTTAATAGCATCTAACTACATAATAAATCTGAACCAAATATTTTCATATATTCCAAGACTACCTTCTCTCCAGTTCCCAAACAGATATAGCCTGCATGAGAACATAACTACCAGGTGTAAATTGGAACATTGTATCCCAACTACAAAGTATTAGGAGAAGCTGCCAAATGCTTAACACTTGCATGGTTATTGGGGGTAGTAGATCATGAAGTCAATGTATGAAATTCCTCATTAGGCCAGAGAGGAATAATATCAATCAGTTAAGATCAGCTTTATACACCACTTGGGGATAACATCCCAAAGTGTGAAAACTTAGTGCATGCATTCACCTTACATAAAATTTTATGTATAATTAACTCCAACTCTATTTTGGGTTTCATGCTTTATTTGCTTATTTATTTCTGCATGCATAGTTCTTCAACCTAGAAAGCATACTAGTTTATAGTTGAACAGATGCTGTCCATAAATAGATTTTTGGAAACTACAATATTTACCTGATTTACTCAGACCTAAATGGTATCTCTCTTTACATTACTTCCTCATTTTGTATGCCATAGCCATTCGCATTAGGAGCCAATTTTGATGGGGCTGGTGGCAACATTTCAAACTGAAGATCCCTGCTCAGTGAGATAGTTTTAACACCTCGTTTCTTGAACGATATTTTGGAAAACTTCCCAGTTCTACCTTGAAAACAGGTGGAACTGGGAAAAGATGCGTCTGTCAACAGGGCTCTATTACAACTTCAGTTTCTGTCAAGTATTGCACTGGTGCATTTGCCTTCCCTTCTTCGTTATTCAATATCCAGGCATCCGGCGGTTGGCTGATGAACTGCTTGCTGTCAGTGGGAGTAGCAGTCCAGACAGAGCACACATCTCTCAGCTGCCTACACGAAGGAAAAGCACACTGTAACCACCCATGGAAGTGGAATAATTAGCGGGGATCATCTGAAAGGGTCAAATTTAGTCTAAATGAAAGTAAAATGAACAGCCCATTGTATTTGAAACCATAATTTAAAGTCAAGTTCGCATTTTACAGAATGTTTCACCTCTGTCTGGATGAAGTTGGTTTGAGGACTAGGAGCATACACCTGGCACATTATGACCAGGATGACAAATACTCAGAAGTCACTATTGAACAGAGCAATTTGATTCAGATGGTTAAATGGGCTACATTTCACTCATCATCCTTTCAGCATGAGTACACTAAAATACTCATGGGATGGGAAACTTATTGAATAAAGGGCATGTCATTCTTTATTACCTCAGTGTATTTATATTAGTTTAAGAAAAACATTTGTTATTGTTTTTATCATAATTGTTTATTAACAAAGAAATAAAAATATATTTTACATTGATAGTTTGAAAAATAATTATAAGTGCCACCTGGGATACTCTGTTTTTACAGTTTGTGGTTTTTTGTGTTTTTTTTAAATGTATATTAGTTCATTTTTTGATCTTCTTTTTTTATTCGTTGTTTCCCATTTATTATAGATTTATTGAGTATGTTGCATGAAGATGAAACTAAATTAAAATTAGAACAAATTTAAGTATAAACTTCTTACAGATTTTACCTTCTTGAAAATGCAATATTTAACATACAACACAGGATTCATTTTTGAGAAAGTTGATTTAAAAGCACATTTCTTAACATCAGTTTCTGAACATGCAGTGATACATTTGTAAAATTATTATACAAATAGAAGCAATACAATTGTGTGTTTTCCAAAGTGATTTATAATACTTTTCACTTTGCAACAGTGAAACTTTCCAGCTAGTTTTTTTTTAAATTTTTAGTTTATATAATTTAAAGTAACTATAATAATGTTGATTTGCCATAAGGCATACCTGTTAGTTAAAGTTTTCAATTACTTCTAGACAAATGGCCAAGCCCTACAAAATTGTTATTCATTTTTTATTCAAATTAATTGAAAGATTTATCCTGAAATATTTCAATATTATAAGTTGGAATGAAGTAGGAAGGGAAATAGATTTTTTTAAAAGAACACTTCTATTTAAATTGATACGAAGAAATAATATCATTTCAGTCAACAGTTTCATAATGCTGAGATATGAAAGAGGCTTGTTATCTATAAGGAAGCAGATGCTTCTGAATTAATTTATGTATATCACTGGGAATTTGGTTTTTAGGTGAAATAAAATTTATCATATTATGTATAAAGCAGAAATATTAAAAAGAACCCCTATGTGATTTATTGGACTCATAAGAGAAGAGCTTGAAAAGGCAGGAATCATTTTCTCAATTAAACACTGTTGTTAATGGGTTATTTTTGTTCTATCAAAGATATCAATGTTCCCAATTTTTAATAACCTTTTAATAAATTATATTTAAGTAAAAATAAAAGGATTTGGAAGATAAGTAAACTGTACTTGGAAAAATTAATATATATAGAATAACATATCAGATAGAATATTAAAATTACTCAAATTAGAAACTATCCTACAAACTAATTCTAATGTGCTCAGCAGTATGCTAGAACTAACCCAGTATCCCCTACCCAATGCATTTATAATCTAGTTGAAGAAATGGTATAAAAAATTGAAAAGAAATTAAAAATGTGTATTTAAGTAACTTTGTGTTTGGTACAGGGTACTACTATGCTAGCATAATCTATGATACTACTCTATATTTGTATACTATACTACTCAGTGAGGGGTAAGACCTCTATGTGTAAGGATACTCAGTGAAATGTAGGATTACTAAGTAATGACTTCAGTGAGGAAATGGACTCTGCAGGATGGTTAGGTTTTGAATGAAGAGCAGAAGCAAGGAAATCTGAGAGATAGGGCAAGTACGTGGAATAAACCTCATGTGATTATAGAGAGTAAGAAAACCAACATGATTGCATGCATCTAACTTGTTTCTTTAATCTAGGGGTTTTTTTTCCCAGATAATAGATATGAAATTATCTGGGAAAAGACCAATACGTATAGATTCTAAGAATTGACAAAATAACTAAAGCATTTTTTCTGCACAAAGTATTTCAGAAGTGAGAGGGTTCCTTTTTTCACTTTTTTAAATAAAACATTGGTCTGGAAAGAGCCTGGGTTTTTGCCAAATTTGATAAAAGAATTCCTATATAAGTACCTTTGAAAAGTACTGATAATATGAAATTGCTGTCCATTTTACTTTCTGAATCCATCAGCCAGCTTTAAATGTTCTCTCCTTCCATCCAGGGTCGGAATTAAACTACAAATCATGACAATTTAAAAGAGTGTCCTGTTTCCTTCACCAAATCTAATCTTTGTCCAGCCAACTTTTTTCTTAAGCTGGCAAATTTAAAGATTTTTCCACATTCATATATTAATGTAGGAAATGAAATAAAATACTCTCTTTTGTCTAACTTCATGTAGACAATTTTCTTCCACTTATTGCTTTATTGTCATTTTTCTAGTTCTTTTCCTGATTTCAGAGTATTGATTTATTTTTCTCAAACTTTCATTTTACGGTACTGAGAGTTCATAAAGGTAGAAAAACAAAAAGTAGGAGAATAGGAAATAAAAATGTAAAAAAAAAGTAAACCAAATTTTTTTCTCTTTGCTGTTCATTTTAGTAAAAGCCAGAATTATTTACTGTAGCAGACCAGGCAATTCTTAAATATAACAATCAAAATTAGAGAAATTTGAGAAATAGTAATTGACGAGAGAAAACCAAAGAGGAGTGAGAAAAATAAACAGAAAAATTTGGTTGAAATCATAGTTAATATTCTCCTAATACTTAGGTTAAACACAGTGTCCTAATTCTGTCTATTTTGTTCAAATACACAAAGCAATTTTCTCAAATTGTACCAAAGGAAGCTGGTGAAATATCCCTCACTAAACTATCTCATTTAACAAGGTGCTCTATTTCTCTGCTTAACAAAAGGAGAAGAAAAAATAACTCTCAAATGCCTAGAGGTGAAAGAAATAAGAGAGACTTCCTAAATAAATTAAATAAATAAATAAAATTCAATCTTGAATTTCAGACAAAATGTAGCCTAGAATATTTGTAACTTTTCCAAGAACGCACAGGTAATAACAATTAAATTGAGATCTTATGATATACCATGTATCTATATCTATATCCATATTTATAGATAGATACTTCATCTATCAACTATTTAATCTATTTAATCTATTTAATATTTCCATTTTTGTGCTCTTTCTAATATATGCAAATGTGCCTCTTGTCCAAAATGATGTAATTAAAATATATAAACATTAATCTCTTTCTCTCTCTCTCACACACACACACACACACACACACACACGCAGAAGAAACATGAAGGAGGAAGAGGAGGGAAGGGAAGGGAAGAGAAGAAAAGCGAAAGAAGAGAAGGAATAAAAAAAGGAAAAAGAGAAAGACATGAAAAGGGAAAGAAATACAGGGAAGAAAGGAAAAAATACTTTAAGTGCTCAAAGGAAATGTGAGAGATAGTCTATTATATTTACATGGTATAAAGAGCTTTCTTTAAACTTCATTTACAGTAAAAGATTTTAATAGAGGGTGGTATTGGAGGACAACTTTTCATGATATTTGTACATATCTTTTGACAACTTTTGCCCCAGGATGTCTTTTTTGAGGATGTTTACATAGCATCCACTTGGTTTGCTCTGTATCACCTCCATGGGACATGGGGGGAAAGAGGAACCGATGCAAACGTGAACATGCTATTTGCTGTGCCATAGGTAATAAATTCCTTTTTCTCTCTGACCCAGACAGCTCATGCTCTGCCAGCATCTGTGACACTGCGGCAGGATAAATCGTTAATATACAAGTACAGTAAAGTCTCCAACTCATCACAGTTTCTGATTGAGGGCTACCTCTCTTTAAGGGAAAGTTTCTATGACGGTCTTATGGGGATGCAGGAGTATAGTAAATAAATTTTCATTGTCCTTTATAGTGAATAAAACTGTGATTAATTTATTTTATCATTCAACGTGGCTAAATAACTTTATTACTGTACGTGATGACTGATGTTATAGACAGTGGACCCTTTCTCAAAAAAATGGCGTATCAGTAATAAGCATATTAGTCGCATTGTCTAGATGATGATCAAGCTTGGCTTTTCATGTTCCTTGAGTTGGGGGCAGAGCTTCGGCCTCTAAGTCTGTCAATTTGCACACATTCTTTAGCATTAAAATTGTTCTAGAATCTAGCACACAGTTGAGAATAACTGGTGGCTGGTTTGAGTGAACCTGCTGTCATCCATGTACCTGCTTTTTACAGCAAGACTGCAGATGTTAGAATATTATTTGTCAAGCTTACAGTGAGATAAAGAATCCGGAGATGCTATTTTTCCATGCCACAGAAATTAAAAAAGATATGCTGAAAAGATAATATACTGTACAGCTGGGTCAATCTTCTAGGCCAAAATGGAATGTCAAAGTGTCAGTTGTGATAATTATAAGATACATGGTGATTAAATGGACTTCCATCTGGAGCTCTGGCAGAAGAATTATGGCTTGAGAAATTATGCCTTGAGAGATATAACTCAAAGGGCTGATGGCACTTGGTAGTGAGTAACCCCTGAACAGATCCTACTGGCTACACTGCAGAATTCAGATTGATGGTCACTGCCCAAGTTTGGCACTCTGCTGAGATACTGCTATGATAGGCATAACTTAATTGATTCTTAGAAAAAACAATGTAGATCCCTCCAGACAATGCTAATAACTAAGAATATTTAAAACTTAGAATATGTCTCTTTATTTATTATTTAACTTATTCCTAAACTCTGTCAATTAGAATCATCACTATTATTTTTTTTCAGAAAAGCAAGAATTACCTCCATGTCTAAATGACCTCAAAACAATTGTGACAATTCTGTTAAATAAAATATTTATATTTCCTGTATTAAAATGACATTGCAGTGATCTTTAGGTACTCTTATCTCCTCTAAAAACTTCATATAATCTTAATAAACTCTATAACCATAGTGTATGACAATGCTCAAAAATTTAATATATACCTTCAGTCAGTCAATAATATTTACTATGCATATTCAAGTTCCAACATATTATTAATGGTGATACAAAAGGAAGAAATTGTATGAATGCTGAAATTAAAGTGCTTATAGGCTAGTTGGGAATACACACTATACGTGTATAAAAGGTATGTTTAGGGAATAATCTATGCAGGGGTATATATGATTTCAAATTATAATATTCAATTTATACTGAACATTCTCTGCAAATTTCTTTGAGAGATATATGAACAGTGAAATGATAACCAAAATACAAATCTTAAGCCCGTACGATGAGTCATGGCTTTCTTCTCTGAACACTACTGTGATCATAATTTTCTTGGCTGAAAGACTTAATTTAGATGTAACTTTAATTTGCAAAGATATCGTATCAAGTGCTAGCTTCTACACAGATTTTTACAAGCCATTGGAGCAACATGATTGTGACTTATTAAAAAGGAAAATGCTTACTTATTTACGTTAATCTCTGCTCTTCTCACACACACAAAAAATGTGTTAACAGAAAGTCAGTATGCTTTGTTAGTCCCAAAGAAAAGTATAATTCATTGATACAATTTACTGCATCTCTTCTTTCTACCCTGGATATATATTTTATCCAAGTCTACCTATTTCAAATAGCTTCCAGAAGATCTTCCTGAAATTAAAATATAAACTGCAACCCCCTGGGTCATTACAAGAGTTCAAAATTTCATTTTAAATAAGCTAAATGTCTGTGACTAATTTTCTTTCTAGATGTTTATATTTTCTTTGCTATTTATTCCCTGTTCACCTAAATGAGAGGTTAGGCTTTGATTTTTACTGAATTATAACATCCTACTTATTTCTTTTTTCTATTTAAATAATGTGGAATATCCACTGACAAATGAAAATTACATAAAGTTCACAAAGGGATTAGTATAGTATTTAATAGATTTTAAGCACTCTATTTTTTTTTTACTGCTTTCTTTAGCTCTATGCTTTCTCTTCAGCAAATACCTCTGTTTCTCAGGCGTCTTTCCCATATTCTTTATTTTAAATTCTCACCTTGTTATTTTAAATTTAGCTCCGTTTTTTTTGCTGATTTTTCAAAGCTTATGAGAAATTCTGACAACATAGAAATGAGGTCTGGCAGAGGCATGTTGAGATCTCCTGCTACTCAAAGAGATATAAAATAGATAAGGCCAAGAAACAAAATATCCTTCTGGGTATTGGCAATTATAGCGCAACTTCTACTGCAGTTAAAACAGTTTAGCCTCTAAGTACAAAGACCATTTTGTGTTTCATGCAGCTGTTCCAACAGATTGTCTTCTTGAGTGAAGTACAAGAGGAGATAAGAAGTGGGTATTAGTAAGTGAAATCTGAATTTAATTATTTCTTAATTAAGAAAATGTTGTTCAATGATACCAAAGCACAATGCAAGAAAATAGAATCAAATTACTTAAGAGATTTTTTTTTTCAAAAAAGCTATACAGCATTAAACAAAATGTTGAAAGTACATCCAGTGAAGATAAAGAATCATGAGAGATTTGAGGAGAGACCTGACAGAAGATAAGTTATATCAGGTGTAAAACTTGTCGTTTTGTTTTATTGCTTTTCTGGCATTAATTATAAATGACGGGTGACTTGTCACCCAAGAACGGTGTGTTCATAGAGACTGTGAGAAAATTTTAGATCCTCTAGCAACTCAGTTGGGAACAAAGCCCAAGATTTCAAGTTAATTTTAGCAAGAATATTATAAATAATGATGTTAGCACCTATCAGCTATTCAAAACATTTTGCAAAAATTTGCTGATTAATCTTTGCACCATTGATAAATAATGCTTTAATTTACCAAGGCACAGAAAGAAATAACATATGTATTACTAAATTCTCTGATGTTTCTAAATTTTAGGCAACACTAAAGCCTTTCCTGTCCACCCTAACTTCTATCTTCATACATCCAGAATACACATACACCTATTGTGGAACTTCAAAAACTATAGTTCCACAATAAATAATTTGTGACCAGATGGTATTTTCATCATAGTAGAATTGCTTTATAAGACTGAGTTTGGGAATAGGGAGCAAAGCCTGTAGCCCATAATCTTTTAGTTCTTGTCTCATCAACCCCTCTTGTGCCACCCTACCCCATTTTCTGGCCGTCCAAGTCCAAATTAGATTGCTTCTCATTTAGGCAATTTATTGGCACCCTGATCATTTCCCCCTATAATTTATATGATTTTATAATTTTGTTTTTATATGCTACTATTTGGTAATTTTCCATTTCCTCTATTAGACAGCACAATCCATGAAAGAGGACCATGTTTATATTGTTCAGCACATAGTTGGTGTTCAACAAATATTTATTAAATACATGGTTTATCTAAAAAGATATGAAATAATTACTCTTCCTACAAGCTGAGAGCCTTAGAAACGCAAATTGTGTTCTGAAACAGAAAATATGCCTTTTAAAATGTTTGCACTCTAAGGACACTTAAGTAAACATATATATACATGTACATATTCAGCATGAATGTTGGTTTAAGCATTGTCAGTAGAAAAAAGCAATATTATTTTTAAAATATTTTAAAGCCTTCCTCCATCCTCTAACACAAATCATTTGAACAAACTAAATACATTATTTTACTCCTTGTTCCTCAGATGTGAAAAAAGTGTTGAATTTTGAAAAAGAATGTAAGAGAGAACAGAGGAGTAACAATGACTACCATTTATTGTGAACTTATTAAATGCCATTAAATCCTGAAAATGGCAAACATATAAAGCAGATATTATTAGTAGTCTATTTTACATATAATTAGTATGCCTATTTTAGATATTAAGAGAGTTACATAGCTATCAGTTATAAAGATGTCTGTCTTTGCTAGAGAGTGTATCTTCCATCAAAACAGTGTCTGAAGGCCTCTTTTAAATTATTATTACAAATCATCTTGGTAGGATAAATAGCCCTACTCTACCGACAGCAGATGGTCAACAGATACAAGAAGGAGCATTGGCAGCTTTAGGTCAGAGCAGTTGGGAGAGAAATGATGTTCAATATTGGCCAGGAACTCAAGCAGCAGGTTATTTTAGCTCTTGTTCGTACTACCCATGATAATAGGAAAAATCTCAAATAAGATTTAGTCAAAGAGGTAAGCAGAGCTGTGGACATGTAATGAAGATCAAAGTTCCTTAAACACCTGCCCCAAAATATCAGCGGAAAAGATAAAGAGTTAGATGAGAAGCGATCACAGGTATGCTCTCCAGCACTCCAACATGATTTTCCGGAAGCAGCACTACATAATTTGGTATCTAATTAATGCTTCAGAGGCTTCACTTCTCAGTGAGGACAAATATTCCAAATTTGTTCCAATGTCTACATCACAAGCAATACTCTCAACACTTACATACTACCAGCAGGAAATTTCAGATTTCCCGGGATTTATCTCTCTAAATCTCCTTCAATCCCCCAAAATGACTACAAATTTAACTTGCATTTCTCCTAGACCTCAGCACTTGTAGAGTGCTAGGCTTGGGCCGTTTTCCTCAAAAAGATCATATTGGTGGTGGTGACATGTGTGTGTGTACTGGTTTGGGTTGGGGAGATGGAGTCTAAATTTTACAAAGACCCTCTGATTAATCTCTTGATCATGTAATCTATGAGCTTCTGAAAGGTCACTGCCACATTTCTCTGCTCTTGATCCTCTCTCGTGATCACACTGCCATTAATCCCTGCAGGCGGCACTTTGGCAAGCCTATTATCACAGATCTTTCTTTACTCCCAGAGCCTTTCCTTCCCCACTCTTTGTTGTGGGAAAGGGAAACTCTGAACATAATATTGCTACGAGTAGGTTTTCCCAGAGCACAAAGTCATTAAGGCTAGTAGCAAATGCTTGCCTACTAGACAGTGGCCCAGCCAATGTACACTGTTATAATTTTTCAAAAAAAATATGAAATTGGAAAATAGTGCAAGGAAGAGAAAAAATACAAATGAAATATGAGTTTACTTATGTTGTCAGCTACTGAGGAAGTTCATGGTTCCTTCGGTATGTTTGAAACACGAAGAACAATAAGGGAGAGGACCTTTCTGTAGAGGCATATGGTATAAAATCATGGTTGAGAGAAATAGAACAATGCCTATTTTTGTTTGGGGTATTTCACAAAATGATCCTTACATTAAAATGTTAAAGCAGATGGCATTAAAGGATATTAACACTTGGAGCCTCCTTACAATTATGAAGACCCAATTCTTCTCCAGATGAGCAAAACCAAAAAAACCCCACAGCTTCCTCTGACTTTATTTTGCACTTCTTCATTTCACATGAACTACCTTTAGCCAAAACACAGTGTTTGTTCTTTTTAGGTAACAGTAAAGAACCCAGAAGAATAGGGAAGTTGCCATAATTTTTATAGATAAAGGAAAGATGAATTATTAAAGACAGATTAACTTGTCATTATTCCCTAGCAAAATTCTAAAGTGGTTTATTAAGTGATAGCTATGTGAAATAATTCGATAAAACAGACAAACTAGGACTAAGCACGTGTTTACTCAAAAGAAACTATGCAAATTTTCTTTTCTTTTCTGAATTTCAGTGCATTGTCAGAGTCTTCATTCAGCCCTTTATTTCTTTATCTTGTGTGATTATTCTAGCTAGAACTTCCACTACTATGTTGAATAACAACATTGAAAGTGGGTTCCTTAGATTTAGGACAATCTTTTTTTCTATTTTAATATTTTATTTTTAATTATTATGGGTACATAACGGTTGTAGGTATTTATAGGGTACATATGATGTTTTGATACAGACATACAATGTAAATTAATCAAACCAAGGTAATTGGGGTATCTAGCACCTCAAGCATTTATCATTTCTTTGTGTTAAGAATATTCCAATTACACTCTTTTAGTTATTTTAAAGTATACCCTAACTTATTGTTCACTGTAGTCACTTTGTTGTGCTGTCAAATATTGTTCATTCTATAATAACTGTCTAACTACATTTTTGCACCCATTAACCATCCCCACTTTATCTACCCAACCCCCACCACTACCTAACCCAGTCTCTGGGAACTATCATTCTAGTCTCTGTCTCCATAAGATCACTTGTTTTAATATTTAGCTTTCACAAATGACTGAGAACATGCAAGATTTGCCTTTCTGTGCTTGGTTTATTTTGCTTAACATAATATTCTCCAGTTCTATCCATGTTGTTGCAAATAGCAGGATTTCATTTTTTATTGCTATATAATATTCCATCATGTATATGTACCACAATTTCTTTATCCATTCATCTGTTGATAGACACTTACATTGATTCCAAATCTTGGCCATTGTGAATGGTGCTGCTATAAATATGGGAGTTCAGATATTTTTTCAATATGCTAAATTCCCTATTTTGAATAACTATCTAGCAGTGGGATTGCTGAGTCACATGGTCATTCTATTTTTAGTTTTTTGAGGAAGTGCCATACTGTTCTCCATAGTGGTTGCACTAATTTACATTCCCACCGAGAATGTACCAGGATTCCCCTTTTCCACATCTTTGCCTCCACTCGTTATTGCCTGTCTTTTTGATAAAAGCCATTTTAACTGTGGTGAGATGATATCTCATTGTAGTTTTGATTTGCATTTCTCTGATAACTAATGATGTTGAACATTTTTTCATATATCTGTTGGCCATTTGTATGTCTTCTTTGAGAAATATTTATTCACATCTTTTGCCCATTTTTTAATCAAATTATTTGATTTTTTCCTATTGAGTTGTTGGAGCTCCTTATGTATTCTAGTTATTAATCCCTTGTCAGATGGGTTGTTTGCAAATATTTTTTCCCTTTCTGTGGGTTCTTTTCACTTTTTTGATTGTTTCCTTTGCTATGCAGAAGCTTTTAGTTTAATATGAAACCATTTGTCCAATTTTGCTTTGGTTGTCTGTGCTTTTGAAGTACAAAATCATTGCCCAGACCAATGTCCTGGAGTGTCTCCCCAATGGTTTGTTTTAGCAGGTTCATAGTTTAAGATCTTAGATTTAAGCATTTAATCCATTTTGATTTGATTTTTGTATATGGTAAGGGACAGGGGGGTCTAGATTCTTTCTTCTACGTATGGATATCCAGTTTTCCCAGCATAATTTATTGAAGAGACCTTTCCCCAATGTGTGTAATTGGCAGCTTTGTTGAAAATAAGTTCACAATAGATGTGTGGATTTATTTCTGGATTCTTTATTCTGTTCCATTGGCCTACATGTCCGTTTTTATGCCAGTACCATGCTGTTATGGTTAATACAACTCTGTAGTATAATTTGAAGTCAGGTAATGTGATTCCTCCATTTTTGTTATTTTTGCTCAGGATAGCTTTGGCTGTTCTGGATCTTTTGTGGTTGCATATAAATTTTAGGATTTTTTTTTTCTATTTCAGTGAAGAATTCCATTGGTATTATGATGGAGGCTGCATTTGAACCTATAGATTGCTTTGGGTAGTATGGACACTTCAACAATATTGATTCTTCCAATCCATGAGCATGGAATATCTTTCCATTTTTTTGTGTCCTCTTCAATTTTTTTCTTCAGTGTAATGTTTTATAGTTTTCATTATAGAGATATTTCACTTTTTTGGTTAAGTATATTCCTAGGCATTTTATTTTATTAGTAGCTATTATAAATAGGTTTACATTATTGGTTTCTTTTTCAGATTATTACTGCTGGCATATGGAAATGCTACTGATTTTTGTATGTTGACTTTGTATCCTGCAACTTTACTGAATTTGTTTATCAGTTCTAATAGGTTTTTATTTTTTTGGGGGGTCTTTTGGTTTCTCTACATATAAGACCATACCATCTGCAAACAAGGATAATTTGACTTCTTCCTTTCCAATTTGGATGCCCTTTATTTCTTTCTCTTGTCTGATTATTCTAGCTAGAACTTCCATTACTATGTTGAATAACAGTGTTGGAAGTGGGTATCCTTATCTTGTTCCATATTTTAGAGGAAAAGCTTTCAATTTTTCCCCATTCAGTATGCTACTAACTGTGGGTATGTCATCTATGACTTTTGTCATGTTAAGGTATGTTCCTTCTATACCCAGTTTTTTGAGAGTTTTTATCATGAAGGGATGTTGAATTTTATCAAATGCTTTTTCAGCATCAATTGAAATGATCATATGAGGACAACCTTACTTTTTGAAATCTTCATCTTTTTGTGAATATTGTATATGTCGTATCAATGCACAAATAGCTAAATATATTCTTAAATTGTTAAAACTTTATATGAAAGGAATATTTTTGAAGATTAACGTTAACATGAGAGAAGTTCTCTAGTAAAGATTTTTCATAACGAATGTATTTATTAATGTCTTCAATGATAAATATAGGAAGCATGTTCCTCCAATTTTCCTATGTTATATTTATTCTGCAAACATTTATTAATTCATCATCTACCTAGGTCAAAGGTGAATAAGACACAATTCACATCCTTAAGAAACTCGCAATCTAATAGGGAAAACAGAAATAAATAGATAAAAACCATAAAATGTGAAAAGTGCTATAGTGGATGCATGTGTCGATGATTCAATAGGAAACTTAATTTGTGGTATGACAGAAGTGATGTATTGATTACAAGATCAATATAAGTCAACTGTGTGGTCACTGTCAAAAAACAAGCAAAATTTTAACCTGGATTTGTGTATGCTTAGCACTAAGAATGAAAAAGAAAATCTTTTAGAAATACGAGTCACAAAGTTGACCACATCAGAACTGTTTTTTCCCTCTGAGTAGGACCATTCTCAAAATGGTATCTGAGATACTAAAGATTTATGACACAATGACATTTAAGTACAAAAAGAATGGAACTGTCTAATATAAAAAAAGTTGTGAGGGGGGCACGTGGATACATGATAATGATCTTTAAAACTTGAAGAGTTGCCATATTAAAAAAACTATATACTTCCAAATTTTAGAACTAAGGTACTCTGAAATGTTGCAGGAAGGAAATTTTTGATGTAACACAGAGAGCTGTTTATTAATAAATAAAACTAATCAGAAATTTAAAGGGCTTCTAAACTTCCTGAGCTTATTCAACTTAGAGGTGGCAAATGATCTGTCAGAGTTGTTACAGTATGGATTGATGAATTGGGTGGAAGGGTAAACTGGGTGAATTGAGTGACCGTTTGTCCTT
This sequence comes from Daubentonia madagascariensis, assembly GCA_023783475.1. Lineage (NCBI taxonomy): Eukaryota > Metazoa > Chordata > Mammalia > Primates > Daubentoniidae > Daubentonia > Daubentonia madagascariensis. Next base: position 10,640,184 of record JAKFHU010001684.1, on the reverse strand, counting down.
TCTAAAGCTCATCTGTCTGCCCTCTCTCTCTCCCTCTTTATTACACACACATCAAACATTCATTCATTCTTTCAAACTCTCTCATCATTCGCATACACACAAAAATGCACACACATATTATGAGTTCTTATTTAAATAGAAAAGGCAGAATATCTGAACTCTGGAGCCATCTTCATTTGAAATGGGATGAGAAAAAAGTTATTAACAGTTATTGATAGATAATCAACAAAGACACATTATCCAGTAATTATATATGATGGTAAGTACATGCAGAAGAGGTTATTGCAATGGCTTGCTTAATCTTTGAAACTGGAATAATTTTTAAGCAGGGAGAATATAAAGATCTCAAGATCATAGCTTATAGTATTAGCATCTATTCTATCTTGCTATGGATTTGTCTTTTATTTTTCACCTGGTTCTTATTTATAGGCTCTTGCCAAGTTCCCCAGTGCCAGACCCATTCCTCACACTTTGATTTCTATGTAAAATCCCTTGTTTGTTTCATTTGCTTGCTTGTTTCTTGTTTTTAAACCTGTGTATGAGTCCTTACCTTTGAGTTCTGCTTAGTTTCTTTCTTTTCCTAAGAACCCCATCAACCACTGTTTTCCAATCCATTACTCCCAAGTACTTAGTTCCTGCATTTTTAGACTGATAATGATGCCTATGTCCCAGTTGCTTATTTCTGGCCTTTCCTGGAACTAATTCCCTATTTCTATATATTTGTCTTGGTTTCTAATCAGATCTCCCTGAAACTCTTGAACCATTTTTGAAAATTAGACTTACTCCTGCTTCTAGCTGAGCTACATTTACATGTTTTAAATGGCAAAAGTCTTGTCCTTACGAAAGTTGAAGATTCATCATTTATCAGGCACCAAGCTCGTTCTTTGACAAACACATCATTTGCTTCTCATAGTACAATGCTATGAGCTAGGTTTTAATATCTACATTTAAAAGTGACAATGACTAAGTGTGCAAATAAAATTTCTGTCAATATCTCACACATTTTTTAGTATTTAAGGTAGAAATTGAACACAAGTTAGGTATGTTAAAGTGGAGTAATTTATTAAGCAAATTAAAATGGAAATGTTCCTCCTGAATTTGAGAGCTTAGATTTCCATAATAGGGAATAATAAATAAATCAAAAAGTAAATTTCACAGACAAGTACAAAGGGAAAATTAATACAATAGTATAAACTTAAAAATGGAATGGCCAAAGTAAGTTGAGATCTAATATAGTAGAAAAAATTTAATATGACATGAAAGTGGAATGAAGAATTTAAATATTAAAAATATTTATAAATAATCTGTCACAGGATTAGTTAAAAAATTTATAATTAGAAGAGACTGGAAAATGAAAGAACTTTAACAGATATGAAGAATAATACATCTAAATCAAGGTTATTTTTAAGTCATTTATAATGTGGTTTCCTCAGTTATCGCTAAGTTCTTTACTTTGTCAGATATTTTTACATCAATTAGTCAATTATATATGTTACTATTATTTGAATTGTAAATGGTACATGTCAAAATTGGAAATTGGCTGAGCCTAAGTAGGGCTGAAGAAGCAAGGTTCTTTCTACAACAGAAAATCATTTTGATACACTCACAAAACTGTCATTTAGCTATTTTCTACAGTGTATGGAAATTCAGACCCTTGTCCCTATTGAAGCGATAGCATTAGAAAACTCAATAGCAAAAAAGTCAGGATCCTAATTCGCATTAGTTTCAACTTGTGATTTTCTGTGAGGTCTTAATAGAAAGAGACATGTTCCCCCCCAAAAGTAGCACTCATTAGCAAAGAGCATTTTATGTTTTTAAAGAGGCAAGGCATATTAGTCACTTTATTTTGACAAGGCTGTGGTAACAAACTACCCCCAAATTTCAGTGTCATATGTTCATAAAGATTTGTAGTGTACTCATGTGATGTATTGGCCGCATGTTGATTGCAGCTCTGTGGCTTTAATTCACTTGACCTTTCATTTGAGATCCAGGCTAAGGGTGTAACCTTTACTTTGGTTTTATGGTAGAAGGAAAAGAGACAAGGATAAGCCATGACATGGGTCTTCCAAACTACTCACTGGACATGGAATACCTTAATTATATTCCATTGGCCAGAAAATTGAGTCACATGGCCACAGGGCAAGGAAGTATACTACTTACATAGGGGTGGGAATGGTCAGAAATATCACTTTATTGATAAGGAAGCAGATAATGGAAACAATAATCATTTACTATCTGCTGTCTTGCTTTCTTGTATTTATTTTCTACCCCTGCATGCAAAACACAACTTTTGCATGTTTAGGGAAGATGTCCTAAAACTTCTATCCCATCAAGACTCAGATTCAAAGCACAAGATTTCGTGATAACATACACATCAGGTCTGGATTTGGCTTTTCTTGATCTGGATACCTAAGAACTAAAATATAGGAACACAGCATGGTCAAGGAGGAACGGGTACCTTCCATAAATACTTACCTTCTTTCAGAAAAGGGTAGATAGTAGTTACTAATCCATAGCAAATCTAAAATTTTGTTGGGCAGATGTTTTAATAACCATCTGTCCTAGTGGTAGAAAATATTTCTTTAGAATGCCTAGATTCTACTCCCTATGATTAGTTCTCGGCTTTTCTCTCTAGGAGGTCTTTCTTTTTCCAAATTTCTTTGTTCTTCTTTTATCAAATTTGAAGAAGACATTAGAGAATATGCCATCGTTGAGGGATAAGTGTCTACCCCAGGTAGATTTCTGCCTATAAATATTGATGTATCATACAAAGTCTACCTTCATTAGCAAAAAAAATTTTTTAAAAAGGTGATGAAATACAACATATAATCAAGGTGGTATTAATGGTCCCTAGCCACACACTGGTATGGTTTCAAATTACTCCTGGGCAGAGGTTATAAAGCTGAGATCAAAAGATGAGCAAAGCACCTACTATTAGACATATTGAGATTCCCAGGTTACATGAGGGCTCAGTATATGATTTGACAAGGCCACTTGACTTTGGTTGGAAGCCTATGAAACTGATTAGAAACAAATACTGAAAAGTGACTAAGAAATAGTTAAAGGAATGGTACTATCAGTCAATACCCAAGATGATGAAAGAGAAACTAATTTTTGGTCAGATTCTATGAAAAATCCTGCACGTGCACATCACCAGAAGTAAGTGGACTACTAATGAAGAGCAGACCCTGAAAGATGAGTCCTCAGAAGGGTCATTCTTTATAGTATTCATTTTAGAAAGTTTTATGGAGGGTAAATAAAAGACAGATTCATTACAGATCAGAAGCACTTGAAAGTTGAGTTTCTGCCATTTGCAATTAAAGGAATACTAAATGAAATTAAATTTTACCCATTTTATAACTTATATTAATTATCTGAAAATTATATTATTTATCAAGATGTAAGTATTCATTCTTTATATTGAGGATTTGTCACTTATTTTACTAGAAATATTTTTATGAATATAAATCAACCATGGTGAATCACTTTTAGTATTTATGATCAAGATGAAATAAGAGGACCATAGTAGGTAAAAGGATGTTGACAAATATTTCCACTCTCCTTAGTTGGGCACATAGTAGGTGTAGTATATTGCAAAAATAGTTGAAATTTTTCATCCCTCCATGTATCTAGAACCTTTGCCATGTGATGTCACGGTTTCTCCTACTAAAGAGACAGAGTATATTTTTCTACATGGATTTGTGTTTGGCCATATGAATTGATTTGGCTATTTGAATAAAATGGAAATGTCACTGTCTCAGTTCCAAGTTGAGGGTAAGGAGACTTTCATACATCTGCTTACCTTCTTGCATTTCTACCATTGTCATGAGCAAACACACCTGGGCATGCTTGCATCCCAGGAAGAGGAAGAGAGCTATGTCCTGAGGTATGAGAACCTCAGAGCCAGAACTGGGGAGGAGCCAGAAGCAGGGCTGTGTAGTCGGTGGAGCTGATCTGACCTGGAGGGCCAAGCAGGCAGGAAGCAGTTGGGGCCTGGAGGGCAGAGTCAGGGTTGAGCAAGTGGCCAGCTGTTTATCAGGCTCAGGGTCCCCACAGATGCCAAGTTGGGTGGGCAGATGTTGATTCTGGTGGCCCAGGGTCCAAGGAGCTCTCCACTCCCCACCCAGGACCTGCTGAAGCGGTCATCCAGTGCCTTTCAGGTCAGGGCCTGTTGTGCCCTGGTCAATTCCCGTGGTCAGCTGCCCTTGCACTCTAGGGGAGAAGTGCTTGGCTTCAAGTCACTGGGTATGGCTCAGTGAAGTCACAAGTAAGTCCACTCCCTCCCCAGCCCAGTGCAGACCTGGTGAGGTGCACCCAAGAGCTCAGGATGGCTTTAGCTGCTGCCTGATCCCCACCATGCTTATTGTTTTGTCCAATGGCTCTGCACAGTCTCCAGGCAGATCCTTGGCCTGACCAAGCAGAGGTCTGTGGGGATGGTGGGAGCCATCTTGCAGTTCAGTTTCCACTGCACCAGCAGAGCGAGTGCAGCCTCCCAGCGCTCTATTCTCCTATTGTTCTGCACTTATTCTCTGATCTTGTTATATGTATCACCCCATCACCTTTTTTTCCACTCTGAGTGTCCTGCGTTGCTTCTCTGTGATTTCATAATGTTGGTTCAGAGAAGAGCAATCTGTATAAAGGTAGCTGCCTGCACCTTTCACTTCTTTCCTTGGGAGTGGCAGGCTGGCAGGCTGCTTCTAGTCCATCATTTTTTCTAGCAACAACAAAAGTATTCTGAAGAAAGGAGGCTCTATCTTTCTGCATCTGTGAGTAAAGATAAGATGGAGCACAGCCACCAGCAGAATCAAGATAAGCATCTGCTGCAAATGAGAAATAAACATTGTTTGTATTAAACCACCTTAACTAGTAAAGTGCTTTATTTTTTTTCTTTGCAAAATATTGAAGTGTAGAAAAATAAAATGAAACATCATCTAAAAAAATTAAAATTATTTTCATTAATGTATAAGGGAGAGACAAGTAGCATTGACAATAATAAAATTATTGGTTATAAAAATACTTCTCCAACTGAAAATAGCATAAAATAAAAATAAGGGTGCAGTTTTCTCATGCTCTGATGAAGTATCTCAAATCTGATCTTATAGATGTACATTTTAAATGAGCTATAATGATTTATTTTCTCTAAACAGGCAATAGAACATTTTAATGGCATGTAAGGATCTTATTTAGTTCACAAATTACTTCAAATATTGATTTTTTTGTGTCTGCTTTCTTATAAAATCAAAATCTAGACATTGTTTTATAAATTCTATTACATTATATCTTAAATAGAGGATAAAAATAAACCGTGTTACAGAAACATATGGATGTTTAAGGACAATTATCCAGAAACAAGACAAAGAACACACACCTGCATAAACCAGGTGCTAAAATAAACTGCTGTTTAATAAACATTTAATATGTGTCATCCTCTATGTTATGCATTTTGTATCCATTTTCTCATTAGTTATTTCAAAAATATCTTGAGTTAAGTACGATAATCACCAGTTTTAGACCAGGATAAGAAGGGACCCACACTCTGGGACCCGTACTTTAGCAGGCTTCCCTCTGTCCCTCCTCTGAACACACCCTTCTCTCCAAGAGGTAAAGAATTTTAGGTGTTAAAGTTATGTACCTCCTTGTACCTCACACTTCCAATTGTAGACTAAATTGCCCTGAGTAAACCTGGACTCTGAAATTCTCTGTCCAAAATGTCCCATGTCCTCTTCCAAAGCTTGTGTGGTCCTTGTACTGGAGTCCATTCTTCTCAGTGCTTACTATGTTGCTAGGGTGGGTCTTCACAATGGTCAAGTGGCAGCTGCTTAAGGAGATTGCAGATGGAGTTTGGAGGTTCTAGGTTGAGGTACCTTCGCATGTGTTTGTAAGACCCCATATGGTCCACGACAGGGCTGGTTATCAAAAGAGAGGTGATCATTGACTGGGGACAAACTTTTTTGACCCACTACATGTCACACAGAACTCCAAAGAGGCCCAAGAATTTTTAACTGACATATGACCTATCAAGTCATTACAAAGGCATACTATATTTACAATAGCAAAAGGATAAAACGTCTTATTTAATAATTTATTAGTTTGATTCATAACTTTTAAACAAGATATATGACATGTGGGTTTCTATTAGTACTACGACTCCATTGTACATATAAAGAGACTGGAGCTTAGGTTAAGCCAATCGCCTTCACATAGCTAGTAAAGGACAGAGTAGGAACCAGAAGGAGAACCCACCAGATTTTAAAGCCATATGTGCTTGCTCAGTTTAATTTCACACTTTCTATGAATGAAATGATGAAACAAAGAGGCTATAAATTTACAGGGTGCAAGAAAGATGAAAAGTAGTTTAATTTTACCAATAAAGGCACAGATTATATACACATCTACTTGGGACCACAAATATCTTAGCCCAAAGCTTTTAGCCATTTATCATTTTTACTGCAACAAATCTGGAATCTCCCAGATTTTTACTAAAACTTTAAATCCTTTGACCTTATTGGCCATATTTTTTTTATTTAAAAAATAAAACAAAACAACTTCATACTTCCAGTGCTTTACACAGTGCCAGAAACAAAGTAGATATTCAATAAATAATATCATATCTCCCTTAAAAGGATATAAGCTCCTTGAAGACATTTGTTTCTAACTTGTTACATATTTATATGAATAAATGAAGGAATAAATCATTTTTTTCTTAGTCCTTACTTTTAGCATCTGTTCTGAAATTATTAAAATCCTGTAACAAAAACAATAACCCTGAGTAGGATTTACAGAAATTTCATTGCTTTAACAAGAAACAGTTATAAATTGGTAGATTTGGGGTAATTGCTTTGTCATCTGTTTAGTTTTAGTCACTAGTCCAAAAGGGAGACTAAGAAATCCTGAATAGAATAACTGTTTTGCATAAGATAAATACTTTATTTTGTTTATCTCTTAAAATAAAATCTCTTATCATTTCTCCACTATATCTTTTAATCATTTTCAGTTTCAAGTGTGTATTGTTAAGATAGTCACTATATAGTTTTGTCAAATGTGATAGTTTCTTTTTTCAAAATTTATTTAATTAATTATTTTTTTTGGTTTTTCTGCCCAATTATGAACCAGGGACCTCTTGCAACAGAGTGACTATAATCAACAATAAGTTAGGGTTACTTTAAAACAACTGAATGAGTGGAATTGGAATGTTCCTAACACAAAGAAATGATAAATGCCTGAGGTGATGGACGCCCCAGTTACCCTGATTTGATTAATTCACATTGTATGCCTGTATCAAAACATCACATGTACCCTATAAATAGATACAACTACCATGTACCCATAATAATTAAAAATTTAAAAAAATTAAATGTGATATTTTCTTTAAAAATTATTTAACATGTAAATATCATTATAAGAACATAAAGTTGTTCTCTTAAAATTCAACTAGAAAAATTCTGAATTCTGATTTCCACACATTTTACTTAAGCTTTGTGAAATATTTAACCTTCATTAGACGAGTTTTGCATTAATTACCATGTTTTAAAGTATATGTATTTCCAAATGTAAAACTAAACATAATTTTATTCTTGAGTGTCATTATCATTTAATGCTTCAAAATCAATTATATATGCTATCAAACATTTTAGAGGCCAGTTTATTAAAATTAAAATAAAGCAATACCAAATTATTCTAAAATAGGTGACAGCACATTTTTATATGTTTATTTTACTCAGTATCAAAGTCTATAATTTCAGAAATAACAAATTAAAAGCATTTTTTTTGGTATATGGATTTCTTAAGCCATATTGTCTCTTCTTTTTATATACATCCGAATTTACAAAGTGTCATTCTTGGGAAACTATTATTGCAAAACTTTATAAAAATAATATGGATTTTATTAAATACATTTAGGAAATGCTCCATCTGATATTTCCTTTCAGAAACTGATTTATGAACAAAAGTATATAAAATCTCAGAAAAATTCTGCACTATATACTTAGTGTTTTCCTAATTTCTCTGTTCATGAAAATACTTTTTTGATGAACATTTATTTCCATATATTGTTTGAAAATGGCAATCACAGCAACAACAAAAATTAATAAAAAGGATTTGATTAAATTAAAAAGCTTCTGCACAACCAAGGAAACAATCAACAGAGCAAATAGACAACCTACAGAATAGGAGAAAATATTTGCATGATATACAACCCATAAAGGGCTAATAACCAGAATCTATGAAAAACTCAGGCAAATCAGCAAGAAAAAATCAAACAACTCCATTAAAAAGTAGGCAAAAGATATGAACATAAGCTTTTCAAAAGAAGATAGAATAATGGCCAATAAACATATGAAAAAATGCTCAACATCACTAATCATCAGGGAAATGCAAATCAAAACCACAATACAATATCATGTAACTCCAGTGAGAATGGCTTTTATCAAAAAATCCCAATACAACAGATGCTGGCATGGATGCAGAGAGAAAGGAACACTTACACACCGTTGGTGGGCCTGAATATTGGTACAACCTCTATGGAAAACAGTATGGAGATTCCTCAAAAAGTTAAAAGTAGACCTACCATTTGATCCAGCAATCCCACTACTGAGTATTTACCCAGAGGAATAAAAAGCCATTTTACCAAAAAGACACTTGCACTCAAATGTTCACAGCAGCACAATTCACAATTGCAAAGATGTGGAAACAACCCAAGCGCCCATCAATACCTGAGAGAATTAATAAAATGTGGTATATGTATATTATGTAGTACTGCTCAGCCATAAAGAAAAATGATGAATTAATACCTTTTGTAACAACCTGGATGGAAATGAAGACCATTCTCCCAAGTCGAGTATTGCAAGAATGGAAAAACAAACACCACGTGTACTCACTATTAAATTGGAACTAACCAATCAGCACTCATGAGCACATATGGAAGTAAAACTCAACAGAAATCAAGCAGGTGGGAGGGGGGAGGAGGGTGTGGGTGAAATCACACCTAATGGGTACAATGTACACTATCTGGATAACGGACACACTTAAACTTTGACTCAAGCTGTACAAAAGCAATCCATGTAACCAAAACCTTTGTACCCCCAAAATATTCTGAAATAAAAAAAGATTAAAAAAGAAAATTTATTAATTAAATAAGTTGCATTTATAGAATATTAATTGAAAAGGATTTCAAACAAGTCTTCAACATCACAGAACCATTTTAGAATATTCCTATACTAGTTTTCAATCAAGTCAAGCTAATTGTTTTTATTTAGCATATAAAATAGTTGCCGGGCTCTTTCTGGTTTTTATAATATTTTAACAATTTTCAAAGTACATTTACATCAATACAGTGTCGAGTTTAAGAGATTTTTATGATTGTATCTCCATTTTAACCAACTGTTTTACCCATTCAATGGGAAATTACTTTCAAATTAATATTATCTCTGAAGTTATGGACACCCCCACACATTGTCTTTTAGTTGTATTTTGACATATTAAAAACTACCCTTTCCTAATGATATATTTCATATATGAAATGCCTTTTTTCCCCCAAACAGAGCTTTTCTTGTAAACCAAATACAAATAAATGGTTATTTGTAGCCTTTCTAGCATACATTTATATCATTCAAACTGTTGCTGCAAAGTGAAAAGGAAAAAAAGTTTCTCACTGATTCCTTTGTAGGAATAGACAGGAGTCATATTACGAAAAGTGGTAGGGAATGCCCATCAAGTGGATGTGCATATAATAAGACTGAAAATAGTTTAAAATATTTCTAATGCAGATTTATAATAAGATCTCAGTGGGTTTGCAGGAAAACATATAGGTCAGTGCTTCCAAGAAGTAGTACAAATCAGAAATTTCTAAGGAGCTTTTAAAAATAAATATGCTTAGTTCCCACCACAAACTTATTGAATAAACACCTCATGGAATCCATGAGGAAAATAAACTTGTGGGTTATTATAGTTAAAAAATATTTGAGTTATATTTTAAGGGAAGTTAAATTTTATGTAGGCATTGACCATGCAATTGACTAAGAAATAAAATACCCTTATACTTATTATGAACTTAAGTGTTATCTAAATTATATAATATCTTAAAACTTAACTATGTTATATAGTTGCAGTGGAAAACCACTTCAATGTTGGTATCCTATATTGTTTTATTTTTTCAAGAATTAAAATAAGTTTCCTATACCTCAGCATTCATATATCTGTATCTCTGGGACTTTGGACAGAAGCCTATTGTGATTTTTGAAACCTCCCAAGAAACTACACTGCATTGAAATCATAGTTGAGCAAAAGCTCATCTGCAGCATCTCTCATCTCCAGATCATAAAATCAGTTTGAGTGAAGCAGTGTTATAGAATTTAAGTTAGTGCATCGCTTTGTCATCTTCAACGTCAAAACACTGTGTAGACAAAATCTAAGACAAACTTTCTTGATAGTTCCTTTTTTGATGACCCCTTCTCCCTTACTCCCCCGAGAATGACACCCTGATATTTTATTAATTTCACTGATTCATAGAAACAGTGATCATGAATTTAAAAAGATCTCTGGAAATCTTCTGACCAAGACTAGTAATAAATTAGTTGCTAATATTTATTGAGTGTGTACTGTGTGATTTGTACTCTTCTGGGCACTTTACATGGATTAATATGTTTAGTCTTTGTAACCACCATATGAAATAGGTACTTTTATTATTATTCCATTTCAAGGACAGAGAAATCAAGGTGCAAAGGGCTTAAGTAAGTTTCCCAAGGTCATACTGTAATACTATCAATAGAACTGGCATGTGAACCCAGAGGGTCTGACTTTGAAGTTTATGCTAATAATCATTAGTCGAAGCAGAATGTTACTCTATGTATTAATATTTTTCATATGATTGGAAGAACTCCAGGAAAAAGAATCATGGTACCTAAGGTCATGTGATATAAAAATGATATCTTCTTTCACTGTGCTCTTGGAGCTGTAGCACACTATGTCTCTCATTAATTCCTTATTTCGGGCACGGTATCATTGAGTATCTGCACATTCTGCCTGCTACCTTAGCTGTCCTGAGTTTCCAACCCTCACGGGCAAAACTTCTTTGCCTTCCAAAAGAACAAGACCAATGGGATATAACACTATTACTAGGAAAAGGAAGAAAAGCTATAACTCCATAAAGGAACAAATGTATATCCTAAACACAAGCTGCTGAATTTTGTTAGGATGTCTAGTAAAGGGAGCTTAACACGAAAATAACTCATTTGCTGGTGGGTAGAACAGAGTATTTTCTAGTTCTAAGCAACTGGTAGTATCTCCTTAGGTCTGGAATATAAATGCTATTTATAAATGGGTGGTCAAGAGACCAGGGACAAAGTATGGGGAATTGGAGATTCCTCATAACTCTAGAACAGGATGAATAATGATCTTGGTTCAAGGCAATTTTTATCTTTCCTTATTTTGTTTTATGAGAAACTCAAGCTATTTAGCCACTTACTTATTTTGCCATTGCTCCCAACATGACATTTACATTGGGGGGAAAAAAAAACTGTCTTCTTGGTTCCAAATATATTTATTAGTTATAAGATATTTAGAGAATAAGTGTATTCATTGCTGGTGATGTTGATTTTTTTTTTTTTTGGTCTATGCCTTTTACTTTGTTTAAATTGAGGTTTATATTTGATTTATAAAAGCGCCTTATGTGTTTTGTGTATGTATATCTCTCTCACAAATATTTTCCTTAGTATGTTCATCTTTTGTTTTTATTTTAAGTATTTTGATGTGTAATTACTTAATATTTTGTGGCCCAAAACACAATTTTTTTTATTCCACATATAGAAATGCCTTTCTCTTTCTGAGAGCTGATTAACATTCACCTACATCTTCTTTTAGTAATTTTTAGACATTTCTCTCATAAGTCCATCTAGGATTTGTCCTGCTGGATTGTGGCTAGTCCTTTCAACCTGAGTTTCTTTCCTTTTTGTACTTTATAGAGAAAAAAAATCTTACAGTTTTTTTCCTATTGCTTTTTATTTACAGGGGAACTGTACGTGATTCTGGTTATAGGCAGAGGTGTTTCTCATTAATTTACTTGAGATGAACAAAGAAAAATATTTATATCATTGAAACACCATTTAAATTCTTTATGTTTTGGAGTAAATGGAGGAAAGGGGAAAGTTTGAGGGTTTTCCACTTTAATTGAATTAATTGATAATTACATTTATTACTATATGTACATGTGATTAATATAATTCAACAATGTGTAAAGAGAGCATATTTTTTACAAGAGAATATGTAAGTCGGAGGCATGAAGTTTTATACTACATTTAAGTTAGAATTATGAAGTTTCATACTAATTACATTTACTGGCAGAAGGACATAGAATTATTCCATTTCAGCATATTTAATTTGGTAAATATCACTATAAAGTTGTCCTTAAAGGATTATTTTGTGGAAAAATAAGCTTACCTTCAAAAAAAGGTATTCATCTTCATTTTAAAAAAAAAATAAGGAAAAAATAATGATTAAGGAAAGTGCTCCTCTTCCCTACCTACTATTCTCCAAGTACATGCTAATGTAAAATATAAATACAATCACGCTCTTTTGCTGAGAAAACTTTTGTTTCTAAGTGACTGTTCTTCCTAGCTTCCTCCTTGCCCATCCACACACACCCTCGGGCTCCCATCCACAGCATAGTGCCTTGTTTAGGAAAAGCATTTTTTTAAATAAAGGATTTATCAATGTTGAGGAATTATTGTGATTATATAAAAGATGATACATTTAGAAGAAAAAAAAACGTGAGCCAGATGCAATGCTTTTGTCTTCTAAAAATAATCATTTAAAAACCATAATCACTCACTGTCCAAAAACATCATGTCAAAATATTGTGGGACTGTCACATTCTGATTGACTGTTTTGATTGATAAATGTGATTTAGTAACAATAATTTTCTTCTGCCCAAACATATTTTAAAATGTTAAAAACTTTAGATACACTTTAAATTAAAGAGTTACATTTAATTATAAAAGGTAAAATTTGCTTTAAAATTTATGTGTATTAATGATACAAAAACTTTATAGCACTTCTATAAAATTTCTATAAAATTAGAGTAAAATTAGGGCAAGTTCTTCAGCTTGACTATTTATCTACAAATTTTCCAGAAAACTAGTTATGCCTTTCCTCCCTTTCCAATATTTATATTAGTGTTGTATTTTTAAAGGTGGCTTTCTTGTAGCAAATATGACAGTATTAATAAAGAAAATGTGAAAATCCACACTGCCAAGTAACAAGCTTATGTTAATATTTTACACCTCAACCATGAAAGAAAGTTATATTAAGTTTACATATAATTTAACCAGTTAATTTACAAAATACGTCTTTGTAATAAGAGAGTCTTCACTTCATAGCTTTTCTTTCCAGAAAACATCATTGTTTATATTATCAAAATGATATTTTAATATTTGATCTTAATTATTATATATATTAGTAGGATTATTTGTAATTTGCTTGTATGTTAATTAATACAGGACCAATTCAGGTAGAAATAATGAAACTAAGCCCAATAAAATATATTTGCCAGGACTTAAGATGAGGTTTAATTAATGACATTGCACACCAGATTGTACCCATAATATAAATTATTGTCATCAGTCATATCATACTGTACATATGCAGACGAGCTTGTTGTAACAGTTGTTTCAGAGACCACTCAACTTTTCATGTTATAGAGAGGTTTTTTTAATCTGTATTGTTTGATTTTGTTCATGAGAATTAAATAACAAAAGTGAAATTGAAATATAATGAGGTTTTATGTACAGAGCCTACTTTGCCAGAAAGATCTATAATAAAATTTTTTAAAAATCTCATTATTTTTGCTTATTATTCTCCCCAACTTTATATTAGTTTTAGCTGAATTTAAGAATTTCTACCTAACATAGCTACAATCTCTTAGCAAAAATGGAATACTTCTTAAATATATGCTGATATTTGTTTACTAGCTGGAAGCTCTTTATTTTTAGTTAATCTTTATGAACCTTACATTCTCACCATGGCTTACTTACATAGAGAGAAAGAAATTTGTATTCAATATGAGATTATAATTTCAAATTTTACATATTCTTATGCTAAAATTTATTTTATTTTGGTAAATATGTTTCATGGATCTATAGTAATTATAATAATCTATTTTCATTAGTTTGAAACTAAGTAGACTTTAATGACTTTATATTCATGATCATTTTTTTAATTGAACTTGTGATTACAACCTAATGTTTTTTTACATTTTCCTGGCATTTTATTTGTTAACATTTTGGGTTTTTTCCCCCAGAGTATCAGTGTTATTCTTTTCAAATTTTTAAGCTTTCACATACATGGATGTACTATTCTTATTTTTAGCCTCTGCTTCTTAAATAATTTCTACAATTTGAAAACTGTTCAAAGCATTTTACTGTTTTATTTATATCCTGATATAAATAAAATACCGTGCAGCATGTGCATGTACATGATCATTTCAGAGAAAATACAATAGGGACATGAGTCATACACACAAAAACCTGGTTCAACTCAAAGGTAATACCTGGACTCATGTTTGTACAATTTTTACCAGTATATCCTGAAAGAAATTATTTTTGAGGAACAAAAATATTTTATAAATTTGATGTTCACTGAAGGATTCTATTTAGAGTGTTGCTGATAAGGAAAATATATCAGTGGCTATTTGATTTTTCCTAAAATATTTTCTATACATAGCTTTGTTTTTTTTCAGATTATTCTCTAAGATAGTTAGCTTTCTAAGAAAACACTAAATTTATCAATAATTCTAGAAGCATAAATATCTACAATTTGACAATGGAAATCAACAATTAATAATACACTGTTTAAGATATATTAAATTTATTTGTTCAATTTTGACCAAAAAATCTAAACGTGACTAGCTGATATAATGGTGGATAAACTCTTAATGAAGCAGTGCTTTGAATAATTGCAAAGCCATGTAATCTTAATCTTAGCTCATATTTTAATCATCCTTTGGTGATAGGTCCTTATGAAAGTCTCTTCTACAAAAAGTAAATTTTGTAGGGTTAAATTTACTACAAAGGAAAAATCCAACATTTCAGTGAAAATACCCATAGTTTGAAAATAAGTTAAAATAAGTCAAATTTCCATGGTTACGAAACTAATTGGAAGACTTTAAGCTGCTCAATCTTTGTAATCATAAACAGCATATCCTAATCCAGCATATCCAGCTACAACTTTTGCTTTATGAGACAACTAATAGAAGAATTACACAGTTGTTGCTGTGAGGAGGATGGGTAGCATTAGTAAAAATAAATAGCACTGACAAAATAATTACCTAGTTTATTGAAAATAAATCTGCACAATTAATGCTTTTTTTAAAGCAGTGAAATGCTCCTTTTAACTGTGCTACCAAAAAAAAAAAAGCACAATGAAGAAGAGTTTTGTGAAATGAATTTCTGTTTAAATGAAAACTCTTTTTCTTTTGCTTTTTTAAAAAGGTGCTTTAATTTTAAAATACAAATGACAAAACTTCTCTATGGAGGGTCCTTATAACTTCTTCATTTCCATTCTTTATCACTTATTACAGAAAAATCTAAACAGCAGTTGAAATTTTTTTGTGATTATTTCACTGATATATTGGGTCAAGGAGTAGTAATTAGCAACATCCATCATCTATTTCTCAAGTAATCGTGTACCTCTAGAAATGTCCTTTTAAAAATATGTTTTAACATACCATGACAAAACTTTGCATTTCAATTTTAAATATCACTAAATGCTAAGTTCAACTTATTTCTGCTTTAATTATCTTTTTATAATAGAATATTCTGCTTTTCTCCTTTTTTTTTTAATACTATGACTGTAAGTACTTTAAGGTCAAGCATTTTATCTTACTGTGAAAAGATAAGATATGGTTAAAAAATAGACTCTCAACAGTTTGTGGCTTTGTAGAAGGTAAGTTTATTGACATCACTATATAACAAATCTATCAAGGTTATTCTAGATGTGACGTTCTTCATCTGTGGTTGCTCTGCTCCAAGTGGCCACACAGGGACCCAGGCTCATGGAGGCTTTGTCCGTTGTAAAGCTTTGGCTGTTAATGTCACCATAATCATCTTCATTCCAGTCAGCTAGAAAGGAGAAAGAACATGGAGAAGTTAATATAGGAAGTTCTTAGAGACCAAGCCTGAAAGCAGATAGCATCATTTCCACTTAGGACGAATAACTCAACACAGTTTGCCAGAGTCTTTCCTGGCTTTAGCACTGAAAGTCCCATGTTCTGGGAACCCCTTAGTCACTGGCAAAGAAAAATGGTTGATCTCTCTATTTTCACTCATATTTCACTGTGAAGAACTTAGTGTCATTGTCACACCTAAAGGCAAGGAGTCTCAGACAGAAATTAGATCTATGGTCCAGGATAACAGATTTGGTGGAATGCTGGCAATTTCTCCCACAAAGCGCTCCATTATATTAGTCTTTAATCTGAAGCCTATAGCTTGTTACTTGGCTTAGAGCAAGAACTAAATAAATGTTGATGAAATAAAATTAATGGTACAGATATCACACTGCGCCTTCCAACGTAAAAAAAAAAAAAAAAAACAACCTGAAAAAATTATTGCTTTCTGTATTAAGCTCTACTACAAGCCCTTGTTCAAGAAAAATATTTCTCTGATATAATGATTTGATATTATTAATGAAGTCAGCTTTCTATCTTAATGCTCATCCTTCTCAGTCTCAACTAATCAGCTAGTCTTGTTTTTAACAAAGTAAGAAAACATATTTCCCTTAAATGGACTATTCAAAATTATACTTAATCACTCTTTCCTTTTGTGACCTTGGAAGCTCACCCATATTAGCTGAATGTGTAAAACTTAATTGTCAGAGTGCTTTAGTAGAAATAACAAGGATGCTAGATTCAGGTGATACTAGGTGTTATCTTTCAGCAACTGGATGGTTTTAAAAATGTCACTTAAACTCTCTAGACCTAATTTTGTTTTTATTTTAGTCAAACTAGAATACAGCCATGCACTGCATAATAATGTTTTGGTCAATGACAGATCACATATATGATGGTAGTTCACTGAGATTATAATACTGTATTTTTATTGTACATTTTCTATATTTAGATATATAAATACTTAACATGGTGTTACAATTGTTTACATAGGCTATACCATTTAGCCTAGGTGTGTAATAGACTATATTATCTAGGTTTGTGTAAGTACATTCTATCATGTTCGTAAAACGATGAAATTACCTAATGACACATTTCTCAGAACACAGCCTGGTATTTAAGTGATTCATGACTGTATTAATACATGTCCTGTCTTCTTCAAAGGGTTATGTTGAAGGTAAAAATTAGACAATGTAAACAGAGTAGTTATGAATAGTAAAGTGTTATGAGAACTCTAGCTCTCCTTAACACTATGTCTATTTATTGGGCCATGTAAAGCATCATGCTTGCATTCAGAACCATAATGGAAAGCACATTATGGTAATCTCTGTTCATTGGCATTCTCTAATCATTGTAGGTAAAAATAACTAATTAATTATCATGTTTTAAGGGACTTTATTCTTTCCTAGGAACACCTCAGAATGGAAGGAAGTAATTTTTTCCAACTTTGGAAAAATATTACTTTTGTGTTTATTAGTATAAAAAGTTAGGAAGTTTTAAGAGTTGCCTCCAGACACTACATGCTTAAAAAATTACAAGATGCTGACTCATCAAGAGAAAAATTTCAAAGTGATAAATTTGTCCATGTGACATAAAACTGTCTTCTCCTATCAAAAAGTGTTAAGATAAACACATATGTGGGTACATATAATTATTGATATTGATAATTCAAACCATAGAATAGATTTTAGTCAATGCATAAGACAATCATTTTTGTGACTAAATCCATTTACATTTGAATTGATCAGAAACACTTAAAAGTCTTTTGTGATAATGTAATGGAAATTGAAGGAATAGATATTAGAAGGCTAGTAGGAAAGGCAGCAGCAGGCTTAGAGCAGTGGTTTTTAAACTGTCTCTTAGGCAACTAAGAATACTTCAACTGTCAAACAGGGAGTGAATGGAGAAACAAAGCAGCCAGGGCTAAAACTGCTGCTTCTATTTCAACCACGGCACTGTTGCTTTTATCTGATTTATGTATCCTTAGGATAAAGAAATTCCACTCCTTTAAGGGGATTTGAAAAACACTGTTTTTTACAAGTATCTTTTAAAATTTTATTTATTATAGGATTCTTCTACATGTTGCAGAAATTCAACCAAGTGCCAAGCAAGTGCCCTGTATAGAAGGCAAAGGCATATTGAACTGATGTAAACTACTTTATGCTTTTATATAGTACAGGGGTGTCTAGGAAATATTCTAAAAAGAAAAAAAGGAGTATAAACAAAATGCATAAAACAGGAAATAAAGGTCATAGAGTTGTATTAGGTCCTTAAATATGAAATGTCCGATTTCAAATCAAGAGTGTAGTTTATTATATCTCAAACAAGAAGCAATACTATTAATCAAAGTATGCACCTAAATTATCAACACGGTTTTGCCATCTTAACAGTAGCTTGTTTATGCCACCGGCAAAGAAGCCTGGAGAGCAATTGGCGATGAAATCGCAAAAAGTGTTTTTCACAGCTTGTTGAGAATTGAATATTTTTCCTTGCAAGAAGTGGTCCAAAGCCT
Source organism: Daubentonia madagascariensis (assembly GCA_023783475.1). Lineage (NCBI taxonomy): Eukaryota > Metazoa > Chordata > Mammalia > Primates > Daubentoniidae > Daubentonia > Daubentonia madagascariensis. The sequence goes on along the minus strand of JAKFHU010001684.1, from coordinate 10,621,519 downwards.
GGTGGAAGTGGTGGTTACTTGGTGCAAGTTCTGGTGGATATGCTGGATGACAGAGTTTCCAAGTCCAGCCTCTGTAGTTTGAGCAGCATGGGTTGTGCAACATATGGTCAAGCGTTGTCTTGCAAGAGGATTGGCCTGTCTCTATTGATCAATCTCATCTGCTTAATCGCAAGCATGCTCATCATTTCACCCAATTGGTGGCAGTAGACATCTGCTATAATTGATTGACCAGGTTTTGTGAATCTGTAGTGGATAATACCAATGCTGGACCACCAAATAGACACCAGTAGAAGTTTTGGATAAATATTTGCGTTTGGACTATGTTTCAGCACTTCATCTTTATCCAACCATTGTGCTGAATGCTTGTGATTGTCAAAAAGAATCCATTTTTCATCACATATAACAATACAGTGTAGAAATCGTTCATCTTTAGGTCGTGACAGCAAAGAAAGACAAGCTTCAAGATGATTTCTCTTTTGACGACAATGAGACGATTTCTCATTTAGTTCATGTGGAACCCATCTATCCAGCTTCCTTACCTTGCTAATTTGTTTCAAATTGTCCAATATTGTTGGAATAGTAACGTCAAACCTTGGTGCTAATTCATGCATAGGTTGAGATGGATTCGCTTCCTCTACAGCTTTCAGCTCATCATTATCCACCTTGGTCTCAGGTTGCCCACGTGGCTCATTTTCAAGATGAAACTCACCAGAATGGAACTTCTCAAACCATGGATGTACTGTGCTTTCATTAGCCACATCCTTCCCAAACATTCCGTTGATATTTCTAGCTGTCTGTGCTGCACTGGTTCCACGACAGAACTCATATTAGAAAATAGCTTGAATTTTTGTCTTATCCATGGTTTCACAAATATTGTTCTAAAAATTTTTGAAAGATAATAACAAGCCAAAATGTGAATTTAAAAGAATGAGGATGTACCTTCACAATAAAAACAAAACAAGAAGTGTCAAAGTGAAATGTCTGAGATGTCAACCGTCAAACTTAGTACTTAAGGAAATCAGACATTTCACACTTAATAACCTTAATACATATAACCAGCTGAAGTTGACTCAGTCAGGATGAGAGAAGAGCCCTGAAGAAATATGTGAAATAAAGTGATGTCATTGTTCAGATCTTCCATGACACTTGTCATGGTAACCACCACGTAGAGATGAAGCATCTGCCTGTCAGAGGTACTATGCTTGGAAGTAGCACTGGATAGACTGAAAAATTAAAGTGTTAGTATAGCAGAATAAATTAACTTATCATATTTGTTAGTTTAGCTAAATAACATCAGTAATTAACATTGTTAGAGTACTTTCTATGTGCCAGATACCTTCTTAAGAGTGTACGTTTAGTATCTAATGCTGATATTTCAAAATTATTATTCCCATGTGGTTTAGCCTGTTTGGGCTGCTATATCTGAATATCATAGACATGGTGGCTTATAAACAACAGAAATTGATTTCTTACAGCTGTGGAAATGGACAAGTTCATGGCTCTGGCGGATTTGGTGTCTGGTAACGGCATGCTTTCTGGTTTGCAGATGGCTGCCTTCTCACTGCGTCTTCACATGGCCAGAGGAGAAAGGCCATTCTCCTGAATCTCTTTTAGAAAGGCATTAATTCCACTCATGAGGGCTCCACCCTCATGGCCTAAACACCTCTTAAAGACCCACTCCCAAATATGATCACATTGGATATTAGGTTCCAACATATGAATTGGGGGGAGAGGGCAAAACATTGTGTCTGTAACACCATGTATTGAAAAAAAAAAAAGCATAAGTGTCAGAGAATGTGAGTACTTTCCCAAAGTCAAAATGGTAAGTACTAAAGTCTGGAAGTGAAACCCGTTGGGACAAAATTTTTAACCTTAATACTATATTTCCTTTTAAATTCATGTGAAATTTCAATATATTCCTCCAATATAAAATGATTGTATTTTTACTTGATTTCTTCTGATCCAAAATGCCATGTTCTTTTATAGTTTTAAGAAATTATATCAGACAAAATTTGTCATTTTTGATTCATTTTTAATTGATTATTTGGAGGTAGCAATATGCCCAGTGTTTGCATTCAGACAGGCCTGGATGAAATCCCAAATCCATCTCTATTCTAACACACAGTATGAGGACAATAAAATCTACTGCAAATGACAGTTTTAAAGTGTAGATAATATACATACTAACATGCTTACTGGAGTGCCTAGTAGCTCTTTATATCCCCTCCCTTAATTTCTAGGTCATTTTATATTCATTGTGCCCTCTGTCATATGAGTAAACAAAAGTTTTATGGAATTTATTTAGAGCTATTGTTTGATTCTTAAAATTCTGAACAGAACTCAGACTAAGGTTAATCTCAGCTGTCTCTTAATAGATGAGATTTTTATATCAGTTGGACAAATTCAATAGCCTCTTTGTTATGTGGTGTGATATTATTTTGAAATATTAACATTTCCTTTTGTCACAGAAATATTCTGATAACCTACCCTTTTCCCACTTAGGAAGATAAGAGGAGAAAGTGTCTCTTGTATTTCTCTCAAAGTGTGGTTGTTATATGGAAATGCAGAGAAAATTAGAAGGTAATTTGGATTTTACCTTTCAAAAAATATAAACAAAAGGCAAGTTTTTCTTGCCACAGGGGAAATCAGATTTTTTAAGGCAAAAGCAGAGGGCAAAAATTAGACACAGTTAGATGCTGATGAAAGTCCCTGTTGAGAAGTTCTGGAAATGTATTTTCTACCCATAATGAGGACAAAATCCCAAAGGAAGAATATAATCTTTAATTACATTTTGGAATCTATAACAGAAGAATCTTGATCCTTGTTTCCCAAATGGAACTGAGGAAATCAGCAAGTTTTAGGAATTCCCTCAAATTTTGCTGTGAATTAATAACAATCAATTAGGTATCATATTATTAATAGCATGGGCTGTTCACGTAGAGAGGCCCTGAAACACTCCTCAATTTACTGCAGATCCGTCATTACATGGGAGTGCTCCAGAATTCTCCAGTGCTCTCCAGAAGAATCAGCGAGATATTTGGAGAATATCTATAGATCTGAAGAATCCTATAGTCAGGATTAGGAGGATGCTAAATGATTTTCACGGGCTTTTAACCAGATAATAATGAGGACACTTTGAAGAATTTACAGGATACATGCCAATAACCATGAACCAGTGGCGCAAAACAGTGGAACAGCAAGGGAAAGGGGACAAGACAAGATTTGAACATGGGTAGTTACCTCCGAGACCTTTGATGAAACCTTTTGGAAATGGACGGAGTGTAAGACAAACCTGAAACTATTGAGAAAAACCTACTTTGACTGAGTTTATAATTAATTAACTGAAATTATGTTATTGCTACTAAATAGAAAAGACTTTGTGTTAGTAAGTTCAGTTAAAAAAAATAACAGAAATAGAAATGAGGACATCTCCATACCTCCCCCATATTTGTGGAATTTGTAATATATATGCATTTATAGTATTTTATATTTTCCCCATCTTACGTGATGTACTCTTATCATTACAGTACATTGGATATACACGAATGAGAGCAAGCAGAGCCAGACTGCCTGAGTTTAAATCCTAGCTTGGCATTTTAGTAGCTGTGCGACACAAGAAAGTGTTACTTGGTCTCCCTGTGGCTCAGTTTATTCATCTGTAAAATAGAGATATTATAGTAATACTTAGATTACCTACCTTACAAATGTGTTATGAAGATTAAATGGTATAATATACGAAAGTGTTTAGAAAGTATCTGATGCATATTAAGTGTTCAGTAAATGTTCACCATTACTATTTTCATTACCTTCACTATCATCAGGAACACTTGCTAATTAAGACAGTGATTTAAAAGGAGGAACACTTTAAGAAAGCACTGTAAAATTTTTGTTTTGTGTGTGTGTGTGTATTTGGAACAAATCCCCAGTGTGATTGTGATATTCAGCCTCCCCCACGCATTCATTCAACTATTTACTCCACAACAAATTGAATACATTTATTGTGTACCTATTACACACCAAGCAGTTCTCTAATAGTGAACAAAAATAAATTCCATGGTCTATGAAGCTCATGAAGTTTATGCTCTATTTGTAACAGCAAAGAATGAATGTATGTTATTTCAGGTGTTAAATGTTAGAGTAAGGTATCATCTGACACAAACACCTTTAACATCTCAGAATTTGAAACCGAGTTGAATGGGGTCTCTGCTCTGAAGGGTCATTTAAGGTCCCTGGTTTTTTTATTGTGTTGTTCCACCATTCTCATATGCTCTCATATTTGTCTGGTAGACAGGAAAGAGAGCAGGAATCTGCAGGATTGTGTAGACACTTTTAGATTCTCAGAGCCAGTCCTGCATCTCTTCTGCCTACATTGGCCAGAACTCAGTGACTCAATAAGTGCAAGAAAGAGTGGGAGATATAGTCTTTATATCCAGGGGGAATAAGAAATAGGTTTGGTGAAAATCCAACATTGTCTCGGCAACATGGTGCTATAAAGATAAATAAAGAAATGAAGGAGATAGAGAGTATTGAAGCAAGTATGTAGATGATAATTTAAGTATGATCTTCAAGGAAGGCCTAACTGGCAGACTTTGCACAGAGATGTGAATAAGGAGAGGAAGTGAGCTGTTCAGATAACTGGAAGAAAAGAAGTCCATAACAACTTTAATAGAGGTGTTAAATTAAATAAGTAGGGGACCATTAGGATGAGGCTGCCTCCATACTATGAGTTTCTATGTAAAAAACAGCCAAGTTTCAGCCAATCACAAATAGCAGAATTGAGCTTCAGCCAATCACAGGCAGACACTTTGCAGGCATGCCTCATTACACAAAATAAGGCAGATGCCTAGATGTAGCCAATCAGATGATTTCTCTAATTTGCTTCTGTATGTGGTGGACAACTTGTTGCTCACACTACTGGCACAGCTGTCTGAATCTCCACTGGCTCAGGGTGCTCCTGAATCCATGAATTGTTCTTTGTTCATACAAAAAATGCTAAATTTAATTTGTCTAAAATTTTCCTCTTAACAGAGGTAAGTCTGTTAAACAGAGATGTGTTTTAGTAGGAATGCAGTGATAATGCTTTGAAAGAGGCAGTTCAAGTCCCTGTGATTAAAAAGAGATTATCCTCAGATCTCTTTTTTTCAAGCTCTTCCCATTGGCTTGGCAATATATTTCTACCAAGAGCCAGATAGTAAATATTTTAGTTTTTGGGGGCCACATATAATTTCTGTTGTAACTACTTAACTGTCATTGTAGTGTGAAAGCAGTCATACACAAATGGATGGGCATAGATGTGTTCCAATAAAACACAATTCTGTAGAACAGGCAGAGACCAGGTTTGGTTGGCAAGCTATAGTTTTCCAATTCCTACTCTTTAGTAGCATCCACAGGGTACACTAAACCCTTTTGCTTTTATTATTTTCCATTACACTTTTCAAGCAACCAAACAAACGATTTTATGCCCAGCTGTTTTAACAAATGCATATTTAACACATGAATAATCAGGCTGAAATAAAAGATCACTTTATTATTACTTTAATATTTATCAAAAGTATATTTTAAAAAATATTTCAGCATAAACGTAAGGGAAACAGGTCAATAGAGGGACTAAGAACTGTTAGTAATGTGAAAGAGTAAAATTTTTCTTTTCCTTGAATAGCTGCCTCTGCCATAAATTTCTAAAATGCTAATGCCTTAAATTTTTCAATAAAATACTATTATCTTTTCCTTTGAATATGATTAAATAAGAGACTAATTTTAAGCTTGACTGAGGGAATCTCAAAGTCAACCTCTATTACACTTAACTGAAAGTGCTTCTTATAGTTACTTCTACAAAATCTCTTTCAATTTTTCCTGAGAGCTATGGAAATATTCAGTAACTTTGTGTTGAAAACAGTGTAATGGAAAAATGAACTTGCTAAATTAATGCTTGATTGCTGCTCTGCTTATGGTGTGATTGGAAGGTACTGAAGTTTTAATTCTACTATATTGCAGAAAAACATTAATGATACACTTGGGCAATGAGATTTGTTTCCTTAACTGATATGGAATAAACACTTTGATAATAACTTTGAAAGTTGGATAATGCCTAACCACAGTATGCAAAATTAAAGCATGGTCTTGATCCAATATTATTTCAGACTTTTTATTTGCTTTTTAGTAAGATACATACCCTTCTAAATGCTCAAGTAAATGAGTCATTAATAGCATAAAGAAAAGACAGTCAATACTGTATTATGTGCATATATATATATATATATATATATATAAGTTTAGAGTAGTCACTTCAATCACTAAGATTTGATATCTTCAAAATCAGAATATCACATTGCTTATCTTTTAAAACTGATTTTATTTTTTAACTTCATAACCATAATAGTCAAACTATATATTCCTGACTATGTATATATACATAATTAAACTTAAAAACTAATTAAACAATTTAAAAATCTAAAATAAATTTAAAAATATAAAAATGATTTTCTCCATTAGGCAATATTTCTAAAGTATTTATGCCACGTTAATTCCTGTTTGAGGCCGGATGGTCAAGACATCCATTCATTTGGAAAACTAGGGAATGCCTTTACAAGACAGTGCATTGTGCTAGGCACTAGGGAAATACAGAGAAAGAATACAAAATACTTGTTTCAAAAAAATAAAAATCCACACATATAATCCATCCAGAACAACATAGTAGGAAGAACAAGCAGATTTTGTGTCAAGGACTCAAATTTTCTTTGGATGTGGCCACTAAGAGTAGTGTGAAATTGAGAGACTTATTTAATCTTTTTGTTTCAAAGATTCTTCATCTGGAAAAATGGTAAATTTTACTAGAGATAAGATATCTGGAAGATTCCTTCTAATTGTAAAGTTATTTAGTTTTATCTTTGACTAAAAGATATTTATCCTTTAATAAAGGATACTCAGCTTAGTTAACAACTTTAACAAAGTTTGGTTGTTCTGATTAAGATTGTGTTTTGCCACTAAATGAATCATCCAGATTAATAATAAGTAAAGGCTTTCCATTTTTTGAAGTCAAATATACTTTTATGACTGAGATTTAAGACATAAACAAACAGTAAACAAAAATTATACTTATGTTGCATAATCTAAGGGCTTAAATCAGTAGAAAAATTGGAATTTCAAAGAGATAAAAAATCTTTAAAACATATCTTTTTTACAATTTTTGCATGAGAACAAAATATAAATATAAATAAATTCTTGCATCATAAAATAATTTAAATAATTTAGGTATTTTATAATTATACTCCAAATTATCAGGGTAGGATTATGAGATTTAAAATTACTCAGTCTAAGGTCAGTTATTTACTGGCCAAATAATATGGGAAGATCTTAATTCCCTGTTCTATTTGCATTTCAACATATCATCTTTTGGGTTCTTATAATTAATGCCTAGTAGTATGACATATGTCATTGCAAGACTTTTCATTTTATTATCTCTGTGTTCCCCTTGCTCTAACCCAGGGGTAGCTATTTTGTAATTCCTATTGCTTATATACGCACAAACTAGGTTACTTTTTTTGTTACAAATGGCAAAATGCAAACCCTTAAGTTTTAGTCAACACCTAATTTGAGAACTACTTAAAGAGGAAACATGAATCCTGTTATTATTTGAAAACGCTCTGATAAAAGTTTCTGGCGAAACGAAAATGCCAGCTTCAAAACTTGCAGAATGAGAGTCACAACTGGGAAGAAAATTCCAATTGACAACAATGAAAAAATTTTGTAAGAAGTTCTGCACCACTACGTTCTTGATTGCACAGAGAGTATTTTCTGAAGAAAAAAAATACAAATATGGTGATTTGGTTAAGTAGGAATGTGATTTAAGTGGTTTAGGAGACTCAGATTCCAAAAACCTATTTTAAGGAGACTTTATCCATTTTATTTGTTATAGATCTTTACCAATACCATATGTTTATGTCAATTTATGAAAATACAAGTAACGTAGCTCTCTCAACATATATAACATATAAATAATCAGAAAGCATTATGCCATGTTTTAATTGACAGAAATGTTTGTTTTCTTCTATTTTGAGAAGTTTCTATATCTTACAAATGATGGCACTATTGATTTAGTGAAAAACAATTTAATGATATTATAAATTAATGTAATGTATGTAAATAGCCTAGGTAACAATATTTTTTTAGCATCATTCAGAAACAAAATTAATAAGATATTTAATTTAAAATATAGAAATGAAATAGGGAATTGGGGGACAATGGTATGTTGAGAGTATTTGAATGCTTTTATTTTTTAAAAATATATGACAAGAAAATAATCTTTGGAACCAAAATCCAAAAAAAATTGAATGTGTCATGAAGTAGAGAATAAATGGATATAACATTGATGGCAGTTGCTAAACTTAATTTCTCACAAATGTATGAGGTATCTTGAGTTTCTTTCCTTATATATATTTTTAATTATACAAAATAATATTAAAATACCACAGGGAGATTGGAGAGATATATAAGAAAAATTATATATTAATATAACGCCAACACTCTAATACATTGACTTCACTTAACAAGGACATATTAGCATTTATTCTGTATTTTCTAGGAGCTGGAGATTTAGCAACAAACTAAACAAATGAATATGTCTGTTCTTATGAAGGCTGCATTCTAAAAGGACAGTAAACAAATAAATAACTGTAGAATATGTTACATGATTGGTGCTCTGGTGAAAAATAAAGAAGAGTAAGAGGAAATGGAGCTCTTCAAGAGTTATGTTTTATAGAGATTGTTTGCCAATAAAAGGGCAATTGAGCTTAAACCTGAAGTAAGAAGTAGAAGATATTTGACTCTCTGATGGTAAAGTGTTCCAGGCAGATGAAAGATCACGTGCAAAGGCCCTGCATTAAGAAGGCCCTGCATTTAAAGTGTTTGAGGAAAACCTAGTCCGTGTGGCTGAAGCAGAGAGTCAGAGTGAAAAGTCAAATAGAACTTGAGATGTATGGGGTGGTGAGACCAAATAACAAGGTCTCCTAGGCAACTGTATGTCTTCAGGTTTTAATCTGAGTAAGATAGGGAGCAATTTAGGGTTTTGAACAGAGGCATAAGATGTTCTGACCTATAGATTAAAGCATCAGATCAATTTGCTACTGTATTGAGAATAGACTGAAAGAGGGCAAAAGTGGAGCAGAGAGAGGAATTAGAAAATAACCGTAATGACCCAGAGGAGATACGATGATGGCTTGGACGAGGGGGTAGCATTGGGTGGGATAGGAGCATGTGAGATAGACTTATATTCTGGATGCTGTGAGACTATGGAAAAATTTTGGTAAGGATGCTCAGAAAAGTTCTCATTATGAAGGTGATAAATGCTCAAAAACCTAAAGGAGGTGAAGGAGTGAGCCAGGTAAGATATTTGCACAAATAGGACACCAGAGAGAAGGGATTTCTAAGGCAAAGGCCTTGAGGCAGGAACATATCTGGTGTAGTCCAGGATCATCAAAAAATCAGTGAGTTTGAGGGAGAAAGTGAGAAAAGAGATCTGAGAGGTAATGTGGAGCCAGACTTTGTGTTATTTTTAAGACTTTCGTAAGCAATAGGGATGTTTGAAAAGAGAGAAAAACAAGTTGTGAAAACATCAAATGTGGGAATTTCACATTAGGATGCTGGAGGAATTTTGCTGGTGAAATATATCTTATAGTTTAAAAAGAAACAAACATTCAGAATCACATCATAACTCACACTCATTTTTAAATCAATACATTTATGACTTCATAATATTTAGCTGACTTGTCCCATGCCCAGGTGTAGAAAAATTGAGTAGGTAACCATTATTATTTTCAAAGGACTTTCTTCCTCCTAAGAGCAAATGCTCACTATAACCAATGCCTGCAATAGTCACAGATGTTTAGGCAGTTCTTCTTTCTTTAATTTCATATTTATCCCAGTGAGCCTGCTCTGCTGCTAACTGTTCTTTAGAATGACATACCTTGGAAAATCAAAGACAAGAAAAGAGCATACAGTAATAGTATTATTTAAGATTAAACTAGAAAGCCATATATACCAGGTAACACATAGCTCTCCCCATATCAGAATTTTCATATCAACCTTACCACAACCACCTGCAGCTTCTCCCATAAATTCTCTCCATACATCTCTGTCATTTTTCATTCACTCCTCTCTTTCATTCCAGCTTTCTGTCCATTCTTCCTTCTGCTCTTTCTTTCTTTATTTTTCTACATTTTTCACTCTTTTTTCCTAACATCATCTCTTTTTCACCTTATTTCCTAACCATGGAAGTGATTGAACCCACCCCACAGGTGCCCCAGAACTGTAGACACCAAAGGCACCCAAGGAACAATCATGCTTCAGACCTTAGTGCTTATGATGATGTAGATGAATATGAATTAAACTGTGATTGATTCCAGCCATTTCTGGGATATTGGGAGTCCCCACCAAATACTAGAAAATCTTATAAAGCAACTAGGTATGGAAATAGAAAGTGATTATCATTGAAATATACCTAGAGCCTGGCTTCCTCTCTACTCTCATCTGCCTTCACATTACACATAGGAAATCACAACCTCAACCATGAAGTTGAGTCTTGTCCTAACTTCTTCCTTGAGTCCATAAACTGCACTGCCATCATCTTTCCTAATTTTAATTGTATCATTTAATATTTATATTACTACTTGCATTGTAAGTTATATATATGTAATTGTGTATGCATGCTTTGATTCTATATTTGTGTATTATATAAGCTCTTATAAGGCAGGTGTTCTGCCTCTTCAGCTCATTCTTTTATCCCTAGCATCAAGTTCAATGACCTAAATGATTTGTTTGTTTAATTTAAAAAATGCATTACAAGAATTCTTAATGGTATGAAAAGAGTATTAAAACATTCCACGTGATTGAATATATGACCCTTTATGATAACATAAGAGACATAAAAGCACAATTGATGAGATCTGAAAAGGACTACTTCAGAGACACACATATAGGGAGTAAGAGTGAGTGGAGTTCATCAGAGCCTTTGAATCAAAGAGGCAATTTGAAAAGATGCCCCTCTCAATTTCCCCCTGTACATGGATTGGCATCTAGGCCAGGATATTTCTTTTATCACTTTCTGGAAAATGTTCAAATATTATAAATTATCTCCCTATCCCTTACTTCAAATTGAGTGTTGCTTATGATCATAAATCTTGTTGGTTTTAGCTTTTTAAAGAAATATGAGCTTTTAGTCTTTTAGTCTATTATTTAAATAAACTTAAGTGAAGGCCAGAGCAATCGTCTGGGGAGTTCTATTTAGGTAGTTTTTCAAGCTGGATCATTCAGGTCAAATACAAATGGTTTTCAATCGTGCAGTTTTTTTCTTCTTCACCGATTTAATTTCCTCATCATTCCACTTCACATTGCCTATGTAAATTAAGCTGTCGTGCTGTAAACCACAGTTCCCCCTTGTCTATCTCCTCTGTAACAGCTTCAAAGTACTAAAAGCTGAAATAGCTACAAAAGAACAATTAATTTGTGCAAAATCACAGAGGCGCTGTAGGTATTAAAAACACTACAATAAGGCTTTTATCAGTGAGCTAAACTGCACAGCATTAAGCTAAAAACTAATAGGGTTGAACATGCAGCACAATGATCTGGATGATAAAGGAATCTCAAGGACATGTAGAGCATTGGGGTAACATGATTTAGAAATGATGCAGTTATTTCAAATAAACATCTACATAAGTGCATATGAAAAATGCTGATATTTTAGGAAAGACAGGTTTAGACCAGTAAGTAAATTTACATCCATTTTTGAGGAAACTTACATTTTTATGGAAATTACTGTTGAAAACTCTGATAATGTACCTTGAGGTTGCTCAATGCATACGTGTTGATTGGCTATTGGCTGATGATTTGATATTTTAAAACTTAAATCTCTGAACTGTAAATAAAACAAAAAAAAAGGTGGGCTGGTACATCTAAAACTGCCTAAAAGGATAACATTAAAACATAATCATACCACCACCTCCTGTATTGAAATAGCAACCGAAACAATTACTTTAATCATCAATTGTTTATTTAATGGCTGTTCTTAGCCCAAAACCATATTAGATGCTATGGGCTGGAAAGGAAGTTAAACTATTTCTGTAATTTCTAAGTAAACACATTAAATGCTTCCAGAACTAGATAGAGAAGAATGAATTTCTAATTGTGAAGTAAATGCAGTCATTGCCCTAAGACTTAGAGAGAAAAAAGTTTTATTATGGAAACTATAGAGAATGCATGCCTTTATTTCAGTTGCAACCAAATATATCTAGATTGAAATCTCAGATCCACCATTAAAATACTGTGTAACTTTCTGCCAACTATTCCTTCTCTTTGAGTCTAAGTTTTCTCATCTGGATAGTGGGAAGAGTAAAATAGACTTCACAGAGCTGTTATAAGGGGAAAATATGAAAAATGTTTTAACTGTGTAGTGCATAGTAGGCATTAAAGGAATATATACTCAGTATATGTTTAGTAACAATGTCCACATAACAGCAAGTCCTGAAGGCCTGAAGTATAATGCCTACTGTGCTTACCATAGTTCATAGGATTAAATATATTAAAGATAAAGCTTTTCTTTTTCTTTTTTTTTTAAATAAAGAATCTTTTGGCCTAATGTTTTTAATTTATAAATGTGAACATTGTGATTCATGAGTATACACCTGAGATTTCCTCTGAACATGTGTACCATGTACAGAATGTCCCATGAAGTATCAGCAAATGCTGCTATTTGGAATATTGGAGGATCCTTTTTGGAATATTTGGTCCCAGACCCTATCTAAGCATAAGAGAATATTACCAGTGTGTTATCTCAGTCACTGCTTCTTATTCTAATGTAATACTTCAGGAAAACCTGATTTATTTATTACCTAGATTTACATGCTTTCATTATAATGTGGCTACATGTCAAATATCCATCTGCATATAATGTAATGCATAACTTAGTATAAATAATAGACTCACAAGTTTATTTAGAATGACTTACATAAAACACAGTGGGGAATTGTGATGAGTGATTTCTTTAATAGTAGCTGTTCAGGTATCAGAAAAGAATATTAACTAAATGCAAGATATTCATACCCAGAGCATGTAGAAAACCTGCCACTTACTGTTTGTGACACCTGTATCATGCCAATGCAGTGTATATTATTATAAATTTTAGTAGCACATTTCATTAACACATTTTGTGATGTGCAAGCAGTTAGTAGATGTTTCCAAATAAATGGACAAAATAATATAAAAGTGGCTCCCATTTTCACTCATTATTCTGTATATATAATTTTAGCTTTCTGTCTTTTTACTTTAAAAACTTCTAAAATTGCCAAAAGAATGAAACAAAAACAGTATCAAGTGTACCTTCACCAGCATTCACACATTTTTTCTTCTTGCTCCCTTTAGTTTTCTGCTGAACCACTTAAAACCATTTGCAAACATCTTAAGACTTCACTCCTAGATATTTTAGCAATTATATTACATCTCCTTTATAACCAGACCCAGGAAATTTATTACTGATACAATAATATTATCTCATAGATCATAGGTAAAATATTCTTTGAAGCTGTTTTTTAGGCCATTTAGAAAATTTTGCTTCTCTGCCTAAATTCTTTCAGACTTATCAATGTCATAGACATACTGCATTTTTACTTTTTAAATGCACAATATTAACACAATGAATATAAGCTTTATTTCAAATTTCATTTATTATAGATTATAATATTTACTAACAAGACAGTTTATAAAGATAATTTATAAAGTGAATTTTGAACTGATCACATCATATTATAATTCTAGGAAGAATGCCAGATTGTATGATGGTAGAGTGAGTAAAACACAGAGCACATCATGTTAAAGATTTATATACATCATTGTAGAGGTTATCAAATAACTTTGGAATCAAAACTTGAAAGTCCATACTCTGAATGTACAGAAGAAGGCTCCTGTTATTCCATATGACATGTTAAACAATTAAAAATACAAAAAAGCAACACTTACACTGCAAAGATGAAATATGAGCATAAGAAAGGACCCTAAAAAGTTCAAATAATATTGAAAGTATCCTTATAGGGTTATAAATTCAAAAAAATGAATTCCTTTAGTGGATAACTTGAGCTTTGATGGTAGAATAGAGAGTTAGCACACCAGTGGAACACTGATACTTTAAATATAAGCCTTATACATTTCATCAACTTTTATTCTAATATAGTACAATAGTAAACATCCAAATACAGTAAAGGTTTTCTTAGATTGGTAGAAAATTTTACATTTAGTTTTTTATTTTAATGCGCAAATTTTGTCAATGCTAGCTGATAGAGGAAATACAAATATTAATCAAATATGTTACTTGTTCTCAAGATCCCAGAATTTCATAAGAAAGACAAAAACACAGAGGTCAAAATGCATTAAGTGGGTAGGACAGAATTTATGTTACTCCTGAGAACAAATGTCTTTAGTTGGTTAGTATCATCATCGTAGCACAGAAAACAGACATGAAATACATGTGCAATATCAAAACTATTTGGTCCAGGGAGGGTCCAAAAAGTGCTAATTTTCCTAAAAACCCTCATTTTTCTGAAATAATATATAATTTCTAACTACATAATGAATTGCAAAACACTAAAATTAATTGTCTTATTATCAACTGACAGACATTTAAAGCATGGTTATTATCATTAATTTAACATTTATTAAACTCTACTATGTTTTAGGTATTTTCTAGGTGTTGTGGGTATTATGAAAGACCTAACTCATTGCACTTGCTTCAAGTAGAAAGTCACACATATCTGGCCTTGAGGTGATGGGAATGATAAAGAATGGCCATGAGTCTCTAAGGTAGTGAGTTTGATAAGGTGGTACATGGGGATTGTTTTATATAAATAGACTTAAACAGTTACTTACAAGGGTATAAATATTGAAATTGGTACTGTATTCTGTCTTATTCTCTGAAAACTCAAGGATTCAACATTCAGTGGTAAACAAACAGGATACTCCATGAATTTTGATGCTTGAGGAAAGGTAGATTATTTAAATCTGTCCAGTTTGTCTGAAGAATTTTCAAAATTGTTGTTATACTGATAACAATCAAAGCTATGTGTTAGTTATATTCTATTCTTTCGTGGTTCTCCTACACTAACTGGATAATATGAATTTGTTGGAGGTTGATTTTAAATGGCACAAGGAGTCTTTTCATCTCTAGGTTTTGGTTTGAAGCATTGCAAAATCTGAAGGAAAATTGCATGTTCTAATAATCGTAGGCACAAAATATCAAAAAGGATTGGGGTGAAAGGAAATAAATATAATGGAGAAGCTATAGAAAGTAATGAATGAAACACGGGAGACAATAAGCTGCAACAAAGATTCAGAAGCTTCTCAGTAAAAAATAAAAAGCTATGGAAGGAGGAGCATTGTCTCCTTTCTCCCATTTATATCCTGTCATTCCTCGGGGTGTGTTATCACATCCTCCATTTAGGGGCAATAATCCTGTACCGTGTGGGGCCAGCAGTACTGGGCACGGAAGAAGGCAAAGGAAAGCAGCAGGAGTAATAATAGCATTTCTCCAGTGAACCAAATAAGGGAAAAGTAATGGAGCAATATAGCATGCCCAGAAGTTGAAGGTAGCATAGTTTGGCAGGATAGAAACAAAGAGGAGTTGAACACATTTCTTGGATAGCACAAGCAGAGTTCCATATTCTGATTACTGGTCAATTCCAGAGGAAATTCTAGGTATTACTGAGTGTCTTTTTCATAAAGCAAATTTATTTTTTCAATCTGCACGTTGTTCATTTTCCTGCTGGTAAAGAGACCAGGGGTGCTTTCTTACGGAGGCACTTTGAAATGACTGATAATATTACAGATAGCATAGTGGACACATTAACTAACCAGAAGATGCTGGTGATATTCACACCATTCAGGGTCTTAGCGTGAGAGTGTTAATCTCTTAGGGCACAACTGCAACTACAATTTTAATTAAAAATTAAAAGAGCCCATACCCATATATCCCTGTGGTGTGTTACTGATGCAGACACAGAGCTAGAAAAAAGTACATGGACAAGATGGCAACTACGTTTTTAAGAGAGAGTAAAAAAGAAAAAATTTCCTGAAGAGAATAAAGAATCTTGTGTAAAAGCAGGATAACAAATTGTTTTTAAATGAGAAAAGAATTGATTTCACACCATACAAATGCTCTCATTATTATTGTCCCCCTACTTTGTGTTACTTTTTACTTCCACACATACAAAAACCAAACAAAAAAAGAAAAGAAAAGAAAAGAAAAGGAAAAAAACATAGAAAACTCAGCCCCAACACAGGCTCTGTGGAACAAAATGTTGGGAGATGTGTTTTAAAAATTAAAAAGAAAAAAGAACAACAAATAATCCTCATGTAGATTCCAAGAGTGAGCATCCATGACAACAATGATCATATCTTGGTATCTAATATTCTCCAGCAGGCAGGCATCCCCAGCTGCTTCAAAAACACCTTTAATGCAAAATTTATTTATTTTAATGTAAAAAATATTATATAGCAATTTTTTTGTGGGACAATGTTTTCAAAAATTTAAATTTGCTCATGGATAGTGGACAAAGCATAAACTTTTAGTCATTCACATGTTGGGTTCAGATCTCAGCTTCTTCATCTATTAGCAAGGCAACACTGAGAAAGTCACATGGATATTCTGTGCATTGCTTTTCTCTTTTCCAAATCTGAGAAAATAATTTGTTAATACTTATCATATATAAAGAACTTAGTATAAAGCTTGGCATACTGAGGCTCGGTATATCTTGGTTTCTTTCCTTCCAAGTTGAAAATTGCTTGCTGAATAAATATGAGGTCATTAAATATGAAATGTCAGATTTCGAATCAAAAGTATAGTTTATTATATCTAAAACAAGAAGCAGTACAATTCATCAAAGTATGCGCCTAAACTATTGATACAGTTTTGCCATCTTAACGGTAGCCTGTTTATGCCAGCAGTGAAGAAGCCTGGAGAGCGAGTGTGCGATTAAATCACGAAAGGCATTTTCCATAGCTTGTTGAGAATTGAATATTTTTCCTTGCAAGAAGTGGTACAAAGCCTGGAAGAAGTGGTAGTCAGTTGGTGCAAGGTCTGGTGAATACGGTGGATGACAGTTTCCAAATCCAGCCTCTGTAGTTTGAGCAGCGTGGTTTGTGCGACATGTGGTCGAGCGTTGTCTTGCAAGAGGATTGGTTTATCTCTATTGACTAATCTTAGCTGCTTAATCACAAGCGTCCTCATCATTTCGTCCAACTGGTTGCACTAGACAACCAGTGTAATCAATTGACCAGGTTTCATGAAGCTGTAGTGGATAATACTAGCACTGGACCAGCAAACAGACGACATTAGATTTTTTTAATGAATATTCAGTTTTGGACTGTGTTTCTGCACTGCATCTTTATCCAACCATTGTGCCAAATGTTTGCAATTGTCAAAAAGAATCCTTTTTCATCACACATGACAATATGATGTAGAAATGGTTTGCCTTCATGTTGTGACAGCAAAGAAAGGCAAGCTTCGAGATGATTTCTTTTCTGCCGCTTGTTTAATTCATGTGGAACCCATCTATCCAGCTTCTTTATCTTGCCAATTTGTTTCAAATGCTCCAATATTGTTGGAATAGTAACATCAAACCTTGGTGCTAATTTACATGTAGGTTGAGGTGGATTCACTTCCACAGCTTTCAGCTCATCATTATCCACCTTGGTGTCAGGTCGCCTATGTGGCTCATTTTCAAGATGAAAATCACCAGAATGGAACTTCTCAAACCGTCAGCATACCATGCGCTCATTAACCACATCCTTCCCAAACACTTTGTTGATATTTCGAGCTGTCTGAGCTGCATTGGTTCCATGACAGAACTCATATTCGAAAACAACTCAAATTTTTGACCTATCCATGGTTTCACAAAAATTGCTCTAAAAAAAATTTGTCAGATAATCACAAGCCAAACTGTGTGTTGGAAAGACTGAGGATGTACCTTCACAATAAAAACAAAACAAGAAGTGTCAAAGTGAAATGTCAGAGATATCAGCTGTCAAATTTAGTACTTAAGGATATCGGACATTTCATACCTAATAACATAATATATATTGAAAACCTAATACAGGTCTGGATAATAAATAAGATTGATTTAAATAAAGGTATGAAAGCTGCAGTAAAGACAAAAAACTAATGTACACACAATTGAAACATAAAATAAGCAATACAATATTAAAGGCATAAATTTATGATTCGTATAGTCGGAGAAAAGCATAATGTACAATCTATTAAAATACCACAAGGAAATATGTAAATGTATGGTAAATAGTGATGTAAGTGATGGTGTATAGAGGTCAAAGAAAATGGAGACTATGGATAACTATACTGGTCAGGAAATACTTCCTGAAGGTGGTGAGTCTTAAACCTGAAGAAAGGCAGGATAATGAGAAGCAACTGTAGATTTACGAGTAAGAGTTACATCAAAGTACGTCTGCCAAAAGTGAAGACTAACACAGAAGATGCACTGGCTATGTAGCACATAGTGTCTTTTCAGGAATAGTTTCATTAGTCTATATTCAAAAATAGTATGGCCGAAAATAGTTTTAGACCAAATAACCAAATTTATATTTTAAAAGTCATGTAACTTTATTTCCTCAACATTAACTATTTTATTTTTATAAACTTTCATTTCTGCTAACATAGTCCGTAGGCTTTCCTAAATATTTACTTTGTTATATGAACTCTATAGAATCCTGCAATTTGGAGGTTCCATGTTATACTAAATAGCACCATCAAGATGTAGCTGTAGAAAAACTCTTGCCATAGAGAGGAGCTTTTTGATTTCTGTTTTTTATATTATGTTTTGTAAATTTTCCATTATATTTTCCATATTTTATGAATTTTTAAATTACAGAAGAGTCTCATAAACCTCATCACTCAGCTTTCATAGTTATCATGATTATGGATATCATCCTTTAATTATTCCAATTTATTTTTAGACGTTAGGGTCCTAAAAGTGAATTCCAGATATGATTTTATTTTGCCCATACATATTGCAGCATTCATTGCCAATAAACTAAAGTTATTGCACTAAACATAATTAGCAACATTTACTCAGTGTTATCTAAGACCTTGTTTCTTTTCAAATTTCTGTACTAGTTTCAAAAACCTGGTTGCGATTGATATTGGAATCAAGATATAGACAAGTTTGTGCTTGCTCGGTATATTTCTTTTCTCTTTCATTCTGTAACAGATCCCCCTTCTCTTTTAGGTTATTTAATGGTTGAAGAAGTTGGGTAGTTTGAGGTTGATGTCATCTTTGTGGTGTTTTCTAACATGTACATCTATCCTCTTTATTTCTTATAAACTGGTGACTCTATGTAGAAACCTTATTAATATTATGCTCCTTTTATGCTCAAACTAGTTCATTTTAATGGGATGTATATATTGTCTTTCAGCTCAGTGGCAAATAAAGTCTGATTTTCTGACACTTATCATGTTAAGTTTGATCAGTGAGTTCTGATGTTGTCCTCCTGCTTCATCCATTTTTCTCTGTTAGGTTTTCATCAGCGAGTTTTGCCAACTACTGATGCATTTTGTCTAGATTAATTATTTCACTAGGGGTTGCACATAATGATTTTCTAATTTTATCACTCCTTCTGCAATTATTACCTGGAGCCCTTCATTTAAAAATTCTCACTCATCAGCTACAGCTACTCTGAAAATGAATTGTACAGGAAACAGAGTATCAGTGTTTGATTACATTCATGCATTTATCATTTTCAGAATAACTAATTGCAAGTGTTTGAATGAGTTACAGTTATTATTCTGTTTGATGCTTCAATTAGCCCAGCTATGGGCAGGGACTGCCCCTTCAAGTTGGTGTCTATGTTTTTTTTTTTTTTTTCTTTTAATTTATTTTTTTAATTTCAGAATATCATGGGGGTACAACACTTTGGCCATACATATTGCCCCTGTTCTGCCCGTGTCAGAGCCACAATCGCGGTCATCCCCCAAACTGTGCTCCCCACATCCATTCAGTGAGAGTTTTTCCCATCCCTTCCACCCCCCTCCCGCCTGCCTGCCTTCAGATGAATGTTATTGCCCTGTGTGATGTAAGTGTTCATCAGTTAGTACCAGTTTGATGGTGAGTACCAGTGGTGCTTGTTTTTCCAATCCTGTGACACTTCACTTTGAAGAATGGTTTCTAGCTCCAACCAGGATAATACCAGATGTGTTAATTCACTGTTGTTCCTTATTGCTAAGTAATACTCCATGGTATACATATACCACATTTTATTGATCCACTCGTGTATTGATGGGCACCTGGGTTGTTTCCACAACTTTGCCATTGTGAATTGTGCTGCTATGAACATTCGAGAGCAGATGTCTTTATTATAAAATGTCTTTTTTCTTTTGGATAAATACCCAGTAGTGGGATTGCTGGGTCAAATGGTAATTCTACTTTTAATTCTTTGAGGTATCTCCATATTCTTTTCCATAGAGGTTGTACTAACTTGCAGTCCCACCAGCAGTGTATGAGTGTTCCTACCTGTCCACATCCCCGCCAACATTTGTTATTTGGGGATTTTTTGATATGAGCCAATCTCACTGGAGTTAAGTGATATCTCATTGTGGTTCTGATTTGCATTTCCCTGATGATTAGAGAAGTTGAGCACTTTTTTATATGTTTGCTGGCCATTATTCTGTCTTCTTTGGAAAAGTTTCTGTTCATGTCCTTTGCCCATTTTTTAATGGGGTTGTTTAATTTTTTCTTGTTGATTTTCCTAAGTTCTGTATAGATTCTGGTTATCAGCCCTTTATCAGAGGTGTAGCATGCAAATATTTTCTCCGATTCTGTAGGTTGTCTGTTCACTCTAGTGATAGTTTCCTTGGCTGTGCCGAAGCTTTTCATTTGATCAGGTCCCATGTATTTATTTTTGTTGCTGCTGTGATTGTTTTGGGGGTCTTCTTCATAAATTCTTTGCCTAGGCCAATGTCCATAAGAGTTTTTCCAACGTTTTCTTCGAGAATTCTTATGGTTTCATGTCTTAGGTTTAGATCTGTTATCCATTGTGAATTGATTTTTGTGAGAGTGAGAGGTGTGGGTTCACTTTCAGTCTTCTACATATGGCCATCCAGTTTTCCCAGCACCATTTGTTGAATAGGGAATCTTTTCCCCAGTGTACGTTTTTCTGGAATTTGTCAAAGATCAGGTGACTGTATGAGGTTGGTTTTATATTTGGGTTCTCAGTCCTGTTCCATTGGTCTACTTGTCTGTTCTTGTGCCAATACCATGCAGTTTTGGTTATTATAGCCTTGTAGTATAGTTTGAAGTCTGGTAGACAGATGCCTCCCAGTTTTTTCTTTTTGCTTAAGATTGCTTTGGCTAGACGGGGTCTTCTCTGGTTCCACACAAAGAGTAGAATTATTTTTTTGAGATCGGCAAAAAATGATGTTGGTATTTTGATAGGGATTGCATTGATTCTGTAAATTAATTTAGGTAGCAAAGCCATTTTTACTATGTTGACTCTGCCTACCCAAGAGCATGGTAGGGCTTTCCATCTATTTACATCCTCTGCAATTTCTTTTCTCAGTGTTTCATAATTCTCTCTATATAGGTCTTTGACCTCCTTAGTTAGATATGTACCTAAATATTTAATTTTCTTTGTTGCTATTGCAAAAGGTATTGCATCTTTAATTTGTTTCTTGGCTTGATTGTTATTAGCATATATGAAGGCTATGGATTTGTGTGTATTAATTTTGTATCCTGAGACTTTGCTGAATTCATTTATCAATTCCAGTAATCTCTTGGTTGAATCTTTGGGGTTTTCTATGTATAATATCATATCATCTGCAAATAGTGAAAGTTTGACCTCTTCTGCCCCCATCTGGACGCCCCTAATTCCTCTTTCTTGTCTAATTGCTGTGGCCAGGACTTCCAGCACTATGTTGAAAAGAAGTGGAGATAGTGGGCACCCTTGTCCGGTGCCAGTTTTAAGGGGGAATGCCTTCAATTTTTCCCCATTCAGTATGATATTGGCTGTGGGTTTATCGTATATGACTTTAATAGTTTCTAGGAATGAGCCAGCTATGCCTATATTGTTAAGAGTTCTTATCATAAAAGGATGCTGGATTTTGTCAAAAGCCTTTTCTGCATCTATTGAAAGGATCATATAATCTTTGTTCTTGCTTTTATTTATATGGTGAATTACATTTATAGATTTGCGTACGTTGAACCATCCCTGCATCTTGGGAATAAAGCCCACCTGATCATGATGGATTATTTTTTTGATGAACATTTGAATTCGGTTTGCAAGGATTTTATTGAGAATTTTTGCATCTATATTCATAAGGGATATTGGTCTGTAGCTTTCTTTTTTTGTTGTGTCCTTTCCTGGCTTTGGTATCAAGGTGATATTGGCTTCGTAGAATGAGTTTGGGAGGATTCCATCCTTCTGGATATTTTCAAATAATTTCTGCAGCATAGGCACCACTTCGTCTTTGTAGGCTTGGTAGAATTCAGGTGTGAACCCATCTGGTCTGGGTCTTTTTTTTGTGGGTAGATTTTTTATTACTGCTTCAATTTTGGTGCTTGATATTGGTCAATTTAGAAATTCTGTTTCTTCCTGGTTGAGCCTAGTGAGGTAGTGTGTTTCTAAGAATTTGTCCATTTTCTCCACGTTTTCGTGTTTGTGCGCAGAGATTTTTGTAGTATTCGAAGATGATGTTTTGTATTTCCACGGTATCAGTTGTGACTTCTCCTTTTTCATTTCTAATTGAGCTTATTAGA
Source organism: Daubentonia madagascariensis (assembly GCA_023783475.1). Taxonomy (NCBI): domain Eukaryota; kingdom Metazoa; phylum Chordata; class Mammalia; order Primates; family Daubentoniidae; genus Daubentonia; species Daubentonia madagascariensis. The sequence goes on along the minus strand of JAKFHU010001684.1, from coordinate 10,598,723 downwards.
GTCCTTTCCTTTCTGCTTCTGGTCAACCTGGCAAGTGGCCTGTCAATTTTGTTTATCTTTTCGAAGAACCAACTTTTCGTTTCGTTGATCTTCTGTATTGTTCTTTTGTTCTTGATTTCATTTAATTCTGCTCTGATTTTGGTTATTTCTTTTCTTCTGCTGGCTTTAGGATTGCTTTGCTCTTCCTTTTCCATTTCCTTAAGATGATTCATTAGTTTACTGATTTGTGACTTTTCTGTCTTTTGGATGTGGGAATTTAGGGCGATAAGTTTTCCTCTCAGGACTGCTTTTGCTGTATCCCACAGATTTTGATAACTTGTGTCCCCATTATCATTTAGTTCAAAGAATCTTTTGATTTCAATTTAAATCTCCTCCTTGACCCAATAATCTTTCAGCAATAGATTGTTTAGTTTCCACATTTTTGGAGGACGATGTGAGTTTCTGTTGGAATTGATTTCTACTTTTATTCCACTGTGGTCTGAAAAGATACATGGTATGATTTCTATTTTTTTGAATTTGTTTAGATCTGTTTTATTGCCTAGGATGTGGTCAATTTTAGAGAAAGTTCCATGAGCTGATGAGAAGAATGTATATTCAGTGTTATTTGGGTGGAGTGTTCTGTAGATATCTGTTAGGCCCAAATGTTCTATAGTCCTGTTTAGGTCTTTTATTTCTCTATTTGTTTTTTGTTTGGAGGATCTGTCCAATTCTGTCAGTGGGGTGTTGAAGTCCCCTGCTATTATGGCGTTGCTGCTTATTATGTTGTCTAGATGTAGCAGTATTTGCTTTATGTACCTGGGTGCTCCTGTGTTGGGTGCATAAATGTTTAGGATTGTTAAATCCTCTGGTGAGATTTTTCCCTTCACCACTATATAGTGTTCATTTTTGTCCTTCTTTACTGTTGCTTTAAAGTTTATATCATCTGAAATAAGGATAGCTACTCCGGATTTCTTTTGGTTTCCATTGGCCTGGAAAATTGTATTCCATCCTTTCACCTTGAGTCTGAATGCATCTTTGTGTGTAAGGTGTGTTTCCTGAAGACAACAGATACTTGGCTTGTATTTTTTAATCCATTCAGCCAGCCTATGTCTCTTCAATGGGCAGTTCAAGCCATTTACATTTATTGAGAGAATTGATATTTGGGGTAAATTTCTGATTATTCTGTTGGGTGGTATCTTTTGTTTTACCTCTTGCGTCATTGTGGAATCTGGTTTCTGGGGTTTTAACTTTTGCATAGTTTTACATAGGTGGGTGTCTGTTGCTCTGTTTAGTGTATAATGCAGGTCTAAGCATTTCTTGCAAGGCCGGTCTGGATTTTGCAAATTCTATCAGTGATTGCTTATCTGGAAAGGTCTTTATTTCTCCCTCATATAAGAAGTTTAGTTTGGCAGGATACAGAATTCTGGGTTGACCTTTGTTTTGTTTTAGGAGATTGATGATGTCTCCCCATTACCTTCTGGCTTGTAAGGTTTCAGCTGAGAAATCTGCAGTTAATCTGATCGGTTTCCCTTTGTAGGTTACGTGTTCTTTTCGTCTTACAGCTCTGAGGAGTGCCTCTTTTGTGTTTACTTTGGTCAGTCTAATAATTATGTGGCGTGGTGAATGCCTTTTCACATTGACTCTCCCAGGAGTCATGTGTGCTTCTTGTACTTGGATATTGAGATTTCTGGCTAAGCCATGAAAATTTTCCTATATTATTCCTTCAAATAAATTTTCCAGCCCATGCAAATTTTCATCCTCTCCCTCGGGGATACCTATGATCCTTATGTTTGTCCTCTTTACATAATCCCATATTTCTTGTATGCTTTTTTCCTGCCTCTTGTTTTTGTGTTCTTTCTCTTCGGCTGATTTATTTAGCGCATAGTAGCTGTCTTCTAGTTCTGAAATTCTTTCCTCTGCATGGTCCAGCCTATTCTTAAGGCTTTCACTGTGTTTTGTAGATCCTTGAATGCTTCTTTCGTTTCTAGGATTTCTATTTGATTTTTCTGTAATATTTCTATTTCTTTGGAGAATTTTTCGTTCATTTCTTGCATTTTTCTTGTGGTTTCTTTGTGCTGGGATTCAATTTTCTCTTGAATTTCATTGAGCTTTCTTATAATCCATAAACGAAATTCCTCTTCTGTCATTCTACCCATTTCATTTAGGTTGGTATCCATTGCTGAGGAACTGATAATTTCTTTTGGGGGTGACTTTTCACTCTGATTTTTCATGTTCCCTGAGTTCTTTCGCTGGTTTTTTCTCATCTGGCCTCTTGGTCGAGAGCTGGGGGTGTTAGAGCTAGTTTATGGCCCTGTCACCAGGCTCACAATTATTGTTCCTTGGCAAAGCCAGGGAGAGAAGTAGTGGCCTGTATTGCCTTAGGTGTATTTTAGCAAGTTTGGTGGATCTTGAGTTAACTCTGACCTGTGGTCTTCTCCTCTTCCCAGTGGAGTGTGGTGAGAATGACCTCCCAGCTTGGGCTCTGAGCTAATGAATTGTACTTGAGGATATGAGTCCTCTGCTCCCTATTAGCTAGGTATTCTGTTATGTCCGTGGCAGACTCTGATCCCCCAGTTGGGGTATGGGAAAGCCCCGTGCTTTGGGAGGGGCCTTGTAGCTCCTAGGGGTTACTTTGACCCTGCTCCTCCTGAGGCGCAGGCAGAAACACAATTTCTTTTGGCTGCAGTGTGAGAGCTGAGTTGGGAAAATTCTACACAGCTCAGAGATTGCCCATCTAGCCACGTGTGTCTGTCCTTCTGATGTGCGTCTCCGCGTGATACTGGTTGATAGGGGGATCTCCAATTGTGCACCCCTTTTCCACCAATAGACCCCAAGGCGAGGCGGGTGGCCGTCTCTATCCCCAGCAGTCTCCACTGGGGGGATGTTCCCACGGGGAGGGGGGAGTAGTGGCTTCTGGAAGCACTCTTGGGTGGCGCAAAATTCCCTGTTGAAGTGGGCAAGATTATGGGGAGCTGCTCCGGTTCAGCCTGTGGCTCATGAGGTATTTGGTTGTCATGGGAATCAGCAGTTATACCAAATGAGTCACTATAGCCAGTAACCTTCAAAATGAGCGATCTCTGGGGTACAGAAGGGCTGGGACCTGAAGGGGCGGCCACTAGGACCAACAGGTAGCAGACTTGTGGGAGGCCAGAGCCGGGGTAGCGGAACCAGATGGACGAGCTGCAAACTGTTTCCAATACCCAACGGTCCCGCCGCTACAGTTCCGGGATCTGGTCCCACCTGGAACCCACGGATGCAGCTGACCCTGGCCACCAAAGGCAAAGCCTGTCTCGCCCCAGCAGAAGAGCCCCGGGCCGGGGCGGGGGGAGCTAGAGACGCGGCTCACAGCTGCGCGTGGGCGGCTGTAGAGATGGCGGCCGCCGCCAGCCTGGCGCACAGCCGGGCTCCGATCGCGCCAGGAGCGCAGTTTTTCTCCGCCGACCGCAGTGGCAGTTGCTAGCAGCCTCTAAGGGCGTGTCCCGCTCCCCGTTAAACTCCTGGGCCCAGTCCCGCTGACTTCCAGTGACGCAGTGTCGGTCTGCGGGTTCCCGCGCACTGTCCCGGGAAGCTGAATCTCCGACCAGCGTGATCCCCAGCCCTGCGCGGTCTCTGTACTCTGCAGCTGAGGGTTGTGTTTGGCTTTTGTGATTACTCCAACTCCACAGCGTCTGTTGTCTTGTGCAACCGCCCTGCCCCAACTCTGGGATTGTCCCTGACTGAGTGGATGGGGAGGTGCGTAACCGCTTGGGGGGCAGGTCGCGCTGTGCCGACCTGGCGAGCGCATCCTTCCCGCGCTCTGGGCTCTATTGTGCTCCGTGTGCCCTCCGATCTTCGTGAAAATTTTGTACCTGTTTTCTTGGGCTGGGCGTTCGGCGTTGTTTCTCTGTAATTCGCAATGCTGTTTTCGGAGTGAGCGGTCCGTGCTCGCAGGCAGCCGCTGGCGTTCTTCACCTCCTTCCCTGGGAGCGGTGCAGTGGTAGGACGCTATCAGATCGCCATTTTTCGACAAGTTGGTGTCTATGTTATTTTATGGACATTGATACCTTCCACGTGTTCTGGCAAAAACAAAATATCCCAGGGTCATCTTGTAAATTTCCTGACCCCCATCTAGAATCAACCATTTCTCCAAAGAACTCTATTCTTTTCACTAAAAGGAAAACCATATTTAGAGATTACAATCTGAAATATTTACTCATTGTTACTGGCTTGTCATGATTCTTGGACTTTTAAGAAGACATATCTAGGGAATAATTATTATTTAGAATAATAGAAAAAATCATGTGTTTATACTTTTTCTAATTCAAGTTTATTTACTTATATTTTATATTTGTATTCCTTTTGATTACACACAAAATCTTATCTCCCAATGACTTTAACATTATTTCTTATTGGCTTTATCTTATATTTAACAACATTTTTAAAAATAATAACATCATTACTAAAATAAGATTATTAAGGCAGTTTAAGATTTTTTTGATTATTGTTCTAATGTAAATCCCAGTAAGAATGTATACAGTCATTTGAAATAATTTTGATTTATGTTATTATAGCACCAAGTTGATTTAAAAATTACATGCATCCATTTCAACTCATTTTTGACTTTTATTATTGAAAATGGATTTTTATAGACCTCTTCCATTCTAGTGATGGCAGTGTTTCCTTTGTGTGTGTATTTTATTGTCTTTTTTTCCTATATGGGATTAGATGCTTGTTCCACATATGATTTTTTTGTGTGTGTGATTCTCAATTCTTTCCCTAGCATCACCTCTTCTAAGACTTACAGAAATGCCTTTTTAAAACCGTGATGTCCCACACAACATTACCTGTGACTAAATAACACATTTTCCAGCAAGGGGTGGGCAGCAATGTGATCAGGTTTATGGAATTCACTGGTCCCGCCACATCCTCCATCATCCAGAAACAGCTATCAACAGACTAATGGAATAGTTTGCTGAAAGTCCAGTGAGAGCATCAGCTGGAAGACAGACACTTCTGTGGCTAGGGTATGGCCTTAAACCATTGTCCAGTATTTAATGTCATTTCACCCACTGCCTGAATACAGTATTTTTCTTTATCTTCTCTTCACTATCCTCTGCCCCACTGTGTATCACGCAGCTTCCTTGATATAAGAGGTTTGGGAAACTCACTTGTATTGTAAAGTTCTTGGGCATATTATGTTAATAGTTTTGTTGAAATATTGTTTTCTATTTTCATCCTAGTTGATCTGTTTCAGTGAAAGGATTTGGGAAAATATATGAACTCAATTGAATGATCATTTTTTTCCCAACTGCTCACTTACTTTTGGAAGTATACTGGGACATTATTCATTAAAATTTGAATTTTAATTCACAATGTCATCAGATCATTTTCTCTTACCTTTCTTTAGGACAGTAATTCTGAAGAATTTAGGTTTGGAATCACAAGATATGGGTTTTAATTTCTAGCTCTGTTACTTGTTTAATGTGAGAATTTGGGTAATTCACTTAATTTTTAGAAACCTTAGTTTTCTTTTCTGTAAAAAGGTAATAATCATATTTACCTCAGAGAGTAAGGGATAGATTAATTAATGTCTTAGAGTTCTAGCCATAATGCTGAGACATGGACATTTGCCTTTTTTTCCATTGTGATTTAATCTCCTCTTATTCACTCACATTTCAATTTGTTAATAACATCAATTAAGAAACAATTTCTGCTTTTCTTTGTAAGGGCTGTACATTGGGAGTAAAATCTTTAAGAAGAAAATTGTCTAGCATCCAAAGTTATTGAAAGAAGCACATTTTCTTTATTTCTTTTCAATCAAATGTTTACCAAATGTATGTTGTCCAATAGCAATTCCATCAAGAAAATTCTGGCAGCAAGCCATCAGAAAACCTAACCACATTGGCTGAAGAGATTGGTTTCATTAAAACTATTGATTACCCTTTTCTCCCAAAGTACTTATGCTGAATTTGTCATATTAGACAAATGTGGTTTAAAAGTAGTTACTTGCAAAAAGAGTAGCGTGTGCTTGTGTATGTGATATATATTTATAGCAGACATGTGCAGTACTTTAAAATATAAATTCCTAGAAATTGCAGACCATGTTGTGTGTATTTTCTGTATCTCTCCTAACATATTGTGAGAGATCAATAAATATTAAACCAACACATTGTGCTTCCACAAAACTAGACATGAATTCATAAAGTGACAATCCAAGCACCCGGCAAAGTATCTCATTTGGAACTAACCATATAAAGAGGCAATAGGGAACAGATTAAAGGGCACAGCTGTCTTCTTCCACAAGTTTAGTTGGAAAATATCCCAGAGAATATGGGAATATGTGACTGTACATCTTTCCTATAGATCCATCCCTTCTGGGCACCACTGGCTTTTGCAATAGCACCTTACCGCAGCTTTGTCATGTTCACACATTGACAGTAGTTAGTGCTTCTACTTATTGAACTAAAATTTTAGTGTGGCACTTGTTCCCTCAATGACTAGTGAAGAGTCAAAAAAACACTTACCACAATTCAATTCAGTTCCACACAACCTTGGGTTGATTATATACAAGATGATAGCAGGGAAGATACAGTAAATGAAAAACACAAAAGTCCACATTTTCTATACACAGTATTTTACAGATCCTTTCACATACTAAAACTATGTCTTTAGTTTTGAATTACATTAAGGTACAATTTATCTTCTCATTTATCAGATATCAGTAGGCAAACTAGTAGGAATTTTAGAATTGCTATTATACACAGATTAATTATGTTTTTATAATATAATTATTTTTAGCACTTTAAAAATTATTAAAAATATTTTTATAAACATAGTATTTAGTCCTGTCAACCACTGTGTGAAACAGGAAGGAAAGGGATTTTTTTTCCTAATCTAGAGATGAAACACCTGACCCTTAGAGAAATTATACAATTTGCATTATCTCATTAGCAGTCAAGTGTAAGAGGCCAGGTAAGAACTCAGGCCTCTGCACTCTACTCTGGCACACTTTTCAAACAATACATTGATTTAGTTAATTCATTAATGAGATATGTATTGAGTGCCTACTATGTGCAAAGAAAGGCTATTGTGCTGAGAATGACAGAAAAGTTCATTGTTCTTCTGGGCCTTCTGCCTTCATGAAATAAATATATAAATAAGCAAGGTAATCACAAACCATGGTGCAAAAAAGGTAATACACAGAGTGAGAGATACAGGAGGCCAGGGAAGGCCTCTGAGCATAGGCTTGTCAGGTTGAACTAATAAAAATAAAGATACCAGTTAAATCCAAATTTTAGATAACCAACACATTTTCTATATGTATACTTATATTCTATGCAATAATTGCAACATCCAACATCCTTGAACTAACATAAAATTGTCTATCTGAAGTTTGAATCTCTTTGAACATCCTGTATTTTATGTGGCGACCCTATCTGGGAGGTGACGTTTGAACAAAGACCTGAATGAAATGAAAGAGCCAGCTATGCAAATATCCAGAAAAAGAACATTACAAGAAAGGAAAAGCTAAATATCTGAATCCAGAAAGTTCTTGAAAAACCTAAATAAGCCAGTATGTCTCAGTCTTAGTGAGAAGGATACCATGATGTAGGAGAGGTAAGCAGAGAACAGCTAATTATAGAGCCCTCCAGGTAAATAATTTGGACTGTATTCTTTGTACTCCATGTACCTCTTTAAAAGTTAAAAACTAGAGTCATCTTTTCTGATTTATGCTTTAAAATAATTCTCTGGCTTATTTATAGAAAAGAGACGGTAGAGCGGAGCAAGAATTAAAGCTGGGTTCATGATTAGGAGGCTATTTCCTAAACCTAAGTGAGATAGGTTTGGATTCATGGTGGAGAAAGGCAGGCAGAGAATTGGATGGATTTGATATTGACATTTCAGATGGAACCTAAAAAACTTACTAATAGATTTGATGTGAGAGATGAGAAAAGGGGAAAATTAAGCATGACTTGTAGGTTTTGGCCTACAGCAAGTGCATATAGAAGAATGGCATTTTCTGAAATTAGGAAGAATGTATAAATTAAAAAATTGGGGATGAGGGTTGTAATCAAACTCTCTCTTTTCAGCATGTTAAGTTTGAGACATCTGCTGGATTCAGAAATGGAGATGCCAAATCAACAATTGGTTCTTTTCTAAAAAGGTACGATGACAGCTGTCAATAAAAGTTTCGAGCAAGACCAGGGATGATACTATAGAGAAAAAGAATTTCCTTAGAGAAAATCAAAAGGTTCATGATGCAGCCTGATGCAATTCAACATTTAAAGGAGGAAGAATTAGTAATGCATACTGAGAAGGAGGACCTAAAAAGTTAGGGAAGAAATCAGAAAGATTGTATCAACGAATCTCAGACAGAAAAATGTTTCATAAAGGACGGGGTAACCAGGTATCTTTTTATAGACTGCTGAGATTTAGAACTGGTTTGACAGAAATATATCCACTGACTTGGTTAAATGGGGTGTTTGGTCACCTTAAGAAGAATTCTTTAAAGTTAGTAAGTGAAAATCTCAAATATGATCATAAGATAATTTGTGGTTGAAATGTGGGTTGTTTAAATAATGTTTACATATTGTCATTTGTTAGGGCTTACAACACTATAAATTAATATGTTAAAATAAGTAGAACTACTCATCTTCTAAAATATTCTTTCCTATTTATATTTTTTCCTTTACTAAGCATTTATTTAGCATTTATTACATACGATTACTATTCTTTTATGAATTAAAAGACTTCTAGGATATATTTTTTAATCTCAGAAAGGAAGATTAGGTGAAAGAAATCAAAAGTCTGTAAGAAACTATATAATACCATTGAATAAGTGTTAAAATAGGAATAATGAGGAAGTTATACAAAATTCTGTGTGGGAAATTTGGTTCACCTACCTTTAAACTAGAAAAATAAATAATAATCTGACCCTTGAATTCCAATGAAAGGAGTTATTTGAGCATCACTACTCCTTTCTGATCCCTAGATACTGAATCTGGTAAATCACTTGGGGAAAAATCAATATTTTTGTTATATTTTCCACATCTTATGGCCTTCGTAATGCAAAAATAAAGGTACATTATTCAAGTAGCTGATGTTAACATCACCTTACAACTTAATTTACTTAGTGTAGAGTGCACAGTATTATTAGATGAGGTTCAATATACATTAAACATACCACTTACAATGTCCACTGTAATAAACAGCTATATTTGATGTGGATGGTCCAACTACATTTTCTAAATTTCTAAACTCACTACATCAACTGAAAAACAACAACAAAAAAAATAGGAAGCATTTTCCCCCTTTAGCATTGCAGTCTATGCATCAATCTGTATTTGTGCCTTCCCTATAGGCAAGAGCAGCTCCTCTTCACAATTCTGATGCATATTTATGCTTTGTTGTTTTGCAGCCAATAAAAATGTGTTTCAGATTTCACAGGGAGGTGATTTGTGAAAAAATATGTATGTATTCTTTCCACAATTCTTAAGTGGAAGAAGTTCCTTAAAGGAGGAGTTTGAGAGGAGCTATCATTACTGATGTTTTGAAAGGGATGAAATGCTATGTTGAGTCATACAGAACAGGGGTCCCCAACCTTTTTGGCACCAGGGACCAGTTTCATGGAAGACAATTGTTCCATGGGCCCGGGGGGGAGGGGGAGTTTTGAAATGATTCAACTGCATTACATTTATTGTGCACTTTCTTTCTATTATTATTACATTGTAATATATAATGAAATAATTATACAACTCACCATAATGAAGAATCAGTGGGAGCCCTGAGCTTGTTTTCCTGCAACTAGACGGTCCCATGTGGGGGTGATGGGAGACAGTGACACCCGAATTGTGTTGCTTATGTCCAGTCTACTCTGTAATCCCGTTTTGGTTGCTGTCATTGCAGAAAACCCTAATTCACAAAGATAGGATATTAGAAGTGAAAGCAGGCTTTTCAGTGCTTTTGTGGCAATCTCAGGATATTCTGCCTTGACATTAATCCAGAATTTATGGAGATTTGAAGTTCTCTCAAATATACTTTTAAGGCCACTGTCATTCACAATCTCAAGCAGCCCAACCTCTTCTAGCATGGACAAAGTCAATTCACCTGGCTTATTCACAAATGGATGGCGCATCCATTTCTTCCCAGTTCAGGGGTCTTTTGTGGCTGGGAAGTAATGCTCAAACTCTTTTGAAAGCTGAGATAGGTGACCATGCACCAGCTAGGAGAAAGAAGGTCCTCGCTCAGTCTCTTTCAAAATCTGTGCTAATGTTTGAAACATGTAAAAAATCCCAATGTTCACTCATTGCCCCCATAATTCCAGTGTGGCTTTGAATGCAGCCACTTTATCTGCTGACTTCAACACAGTGGTCATTCTCTCTCCTGAAGTGACAGATTGAGTTCATTGAGCAGGTTTAATATGTCACACAAGCAAGTAAATTTTACGACCCATTCTGTGTCACTGAAATGTGCTGCCAGTGGTGACTGTTTTTCTAAAAGAAATCTCTGGAGTGACTCTCATAACTCAAAAACTCTGGCCAGTGATCTACCTTTAGAAAGCCATCTCACTTCTGTGTATAAGAGAAGACATGTGTGCTCTGTGTCCATCTCTTCACAGAGCTGAGTTAAGGGCATGTACTTTAATGTTATTGGTAATTTTAATCACATCCTATTTAGTTCAGGTGACATTTTTCAGCTAGCCAGCATTTCTCTATGGATGACACAGCACGTAGACTCACATTCAGAAGCAACTTTCTTGACCTGAGTAGTGAAACCAGAAAGCTGTCCAGTAATGGCAGCTGCTCCGTCCATGTATGTACTGACACAAAATGACCAATTCAGTTTTCCTGATATGTAATCATTCAAAGACTTGAATAGTTCTGCAGCTGTAGTGTTGGTTGGCAACAAAAGTGCACATAAAATATCCTCATGCTCATCCTCCTGAAAAACATATCACACAAAAACAAGCATTGTTGCTTTGTCAACACTGGTAGACTTGTCAACCTGGATTGTGTACCACAGTGACTCATTAATCCTCTCTAACAATTGTGCCTCAATATCCTCTGCTATTTCTTCAATTTATCTAGCTATGGTGCTAGCCAAAGGAGGAACACGTGTCACCTTTTGAACTGCAGCCTCTGCTAAAAGTTCATGGCAAATGTCCTTAACAGCAGGGAGGATCAACTCTTCACCAATAGTAAATGGCTTCTTAGCTTTAACAATGTGGTTAGCCACTAAGAATAATGATCTCAGTGCAGACACATTTGATGAAGTAGTGGCCTTCAATAATTGCTTCTGTTTTTCATGTTCATGTTTTTTTCTTTTGAAAAACTCCAAAGACTTGTGTTTTAATGCAGGGTGCTTGGTCTCCATGTGACAAAACAGTTTTGAATTTTTCATGGCTTCGTTGGATAACTGGTCACCACATATTATACAAAGGGGGTTTGAAGAATGTGACTTGCCTGTTGCAATGAACCTGTAATTTAAGTAGGACTGTTGGTATTTTCTTGTAAATGCAGTTTTCATTTTGTTGGCAGTCTTAAGAGTCTTCTTAGTCTCATCATTGGATCTTTCCCCTTTTTCAAAGAAGCTCTCCAGTGACATTTGTTTTTTACTTATTTTTGCTAGGGTTAGCTTGTGGGCTACCAAAACCATGACTGAGACAAATGTGCACTGTGGGAAGGAGGCACGGATGGAAGTAGTCAATAAAATAATGGGCAAGCCACGTACAGACTGAAATAAGTGTCAGATGCTGACTTAAAGCCTGCCACCAGATGCAGCTGTACAATTGAAGTAAGATGCTTACTTGCCAATATAAAGCCTGCCACCAGATGCAGCTTAATTGTCACTTGCCACTCACTGATAGGGTTTTGATATGCAATTGATTTATTATGATTTCTGTGCAGTCAAACCTCTCTGTTAATGATAATCTGTATTTGCAGCCACTCCCCAGCACTAGCATCACAGCCGCAGCTCCACCTCAGATCATCAGGCATCAGATTCCCATAAGCAGCCAGCAACCTAGATCCCTCATATGCACAGTTTACATTAAGGTTTGCGCTCCTATGAGAATCTAATGCCACCACTGATCTAACAGGAGGTGGATCATCATCAGGAGGTGATGTGAGCGATGGGGAGCTGCTATAAATACAGATGAAGCCTTGCTTGCTCGCCTGCTGCTCACCTCCTTCTATGCGGCCCAGTTCCTAACAGGTCACGGACCAGTACCAGTCCATGGCCTGGGGGTTGGGGACCTCAGGTATAAAGCAAAAAACATCCCCAATTCAAAAACATTAGAGACGTATTTCTCTCAGTAATTGATTTAAAGTCTCAAGCACTTTGAAAAAAAAAATCAATCTAGTGGACTCTTTAAAAAGAGTTATCAATTAGTATTTTTAAATTATAATACAGGACAATTGATAACTGTACTCAAGAAATAGTGGTATTGCTAATAAAAGGAAGACACCAATTATAGCAGTACAAATAGTTTTTACATCTTTTCTAAGAATTTAGACAAACCATGAAAACTTTGGTATATGATAATTGTTATCATGAAGCAAATGTCACAGAAACCATATCTGCCATCATCCAAGTAAATAAGGAAATGGCAATATAATTCTACCAAAGCATCCTCAGTTGATTAGCTCTGTCATTGGAGACAATTTCAGATGATAACTCTAATGTTTAAAAAAAGAAAGAAACTTTTTTTTCTGGTAAAAATTGAACTATGACTTCTGCTACTGCTACTATTTAACTAATATTTATTTAACACTCACCACTTTCATAGTCAGTGGCATACATTATATCATTTGATAATCACAATATTAACATAAGTTAAGTAGATCATTTTCCTCATTTTTATATAGGAAACTTGGACTTATGAAGTTTAATAGAACTCTCTCGGAGTTTAATGGAACTGTTCAATGTTGTCAGTGAATGGTAGAACCCTAGTTCGACAAATGCTGGTGTATCTTCAGACACCAGCTCTTAACCCTCTGTATAAACAGAATATATCATGCCAAGGGTGATATCAAATATTGTTAAAAATGGATCAGAATAATTCCTGAAATTTACTATATTCCTACAATTTTAAGACACAATATTTTCTCTTTTACTGTATCTTAACAATTATATTTTTATTATTTACCAAAAAAATATAATGTTTCAATGCATCAAATAGTATTTAGGTACACTCTTTTGTCTCATCCATTCCTACTCTTCATTTCCACTCCCTGGCAGGAAAGACTTCTGATAGTTTTAGCTCTTTATTGTTATTATTTATAAATAATATGCTTCAATATTTTCTCACATCATCTTCCCAATGTAGATATGTCATAATATTTAATGGTGTCAATATTTAGTTTTTACTTAATTATGCCTATTTGCATATTTTTAGTGTTATGCCATAATGTACTATGACAACTTTTTCTTTCTGTGCAATTTTTTTCCTAGAGGTTTTAACTTCAAGTTTTCATTTGTCTAGTGTTTTACATTGCTATTTATAATTCTTCCAAACTTTCTACCAGAATGCAATTTCCCACATAGTGAAGCACATCAGGTGATGTATCAGTTCCAATTAATTTTCTTTCCTGGAGTCATTCCTCCTGGCACCCTCTGTTCTTTTGCCCCTATTTGTACTCTAGTTCTCTGGGCCAGCAGCACAGCTGGCTCTTCCTCTTTCTGATCTTCTTTGGATCAGTTTTTTCCTCCATTTTGCTAGAATGTGGCTCCCAGAAAAGCATTGGTAAAGATTTGCATAGATGGTAACTTTTTGAGACATTGTAAGCTTGAAAATGCTCCTACTTTACCTTCATTTTTATTTGAGATTTTAATTGAATAAAGAATCACAGTTAAAAATTATTTTTCACTGGAATCCTGAAAGTATTGCACCTTTGACTTCTCATTTCTGGTGTTGCTGTTGGGAAATTCAATGGCATATTGACAACTTATGTGTGTGTGTGTATATATGTGTAAATAAAAAATATATATGTACATATATATAAATAAAAAATATATATATCTTTTATTTCCTCTTTATTAGCATCTTCATTCTCTATTCATTCTTTGAAGATTTTATGAAATATGTTTTGAAAAACAATGTTTCCAAAATATTTTCACATTTGCATGACCAGGATTTACAGAGCAAAGATTACTAACAACGAAGGTTAAAGGTATGCTTGAATGACAAACATACATTGGACATTAGAGATTGTGTATTTTTCTGGAGTGATTAGAAGTCTTCTCTCTCCTAGATCTGTTTTTTCAGATTCAAGAGAGATAAAAGAAAGCCAAACACTTTCTCAACTTTCTTCAAAGACTTTATTCTCTCCCTGGAAAGGATTTGCTTACATTTCAGACTTTTCTCTTGCCCCACTCTCTCTCTCCTCCTCTCGCTGTCTCTGTCTCTCTCTCGCTTCCTCTTTCTCCACAGGGAGGATGTGCTATTCTCCCTATATAAACTCCAAGAATCTTCTGGAACACAAACTCTATTGCATATGCAGACTAGAGCAGGCTCTGTCCATTAAATCACTCTTTGAGGAAGTGGGGTGTCGGGAATTGGTACTACGACGTTACTCTGGGTGCTCTTCTTAAAGTGAGTACTAAATGCCAAACTCTGATCTAAAGGTCTGTAGACAGACTAACATGCAAGTAGAATAAAATCTCAGAACTTTGCAATTTCATTTGCAAGAATATGGTCAATGTCAGTCATTTGTTCATTATTTGTCCTGAAAATTTAGAAATCCATTCCTTTCACTGTAGGATATGACCGTGTATTAGTTTTTGATGCTTATATTCCCTACATTTTCCCTGCTATCTCATTCTGGAACTTCTATTAGTTGTATGTTGGACCAGATTCTAGTTTTCTTTATTTATCTTTCAAATTTTATACATCTTTTTGTTCCTGTTTATGTTTTGGTTGTTCTTGCTATAACTTCTGCACTATTACTCACATTTAATATTGTTAGCTACGTATCAAAAACAAGGCTTTATTTTTAATGTTTTGGAAAACTTCCATATTGTTTTCTATAGCATTTGCACCACTTTGCATTCCCACCCACGGTATACAGCAGGATTCCAATTTTACCACACCCATACCAACACTCGTTGCCTTTTTTGTTTGTTTGTTTGTTTTTAAAACAGGATCTCACTCTGTCACCCAGGCTGGAGTACAGTAGTGACATCATAGCCCACTGCAGCCTCAAACTCCTGGGCCCAAATGATCCTCCTGCCTCAACCTCTTGAGTAACTAGGATTACAACTGCACACCACCACACCCAGCTCTTCTTCATATATCTGTTAGCCATTTGTATGTATTCTTTGGAGAAATACCTATTCAAATCTTTAGCCCATTTTTAAACCAGGTTATTAAGTTTTTTGTTTGTTTTGCTATTGAGTTTTGAAATGTCTTACATATTTTAAAATTTAATCCCTTATCATAAATATGGTTTACAAATATTTTCTCCCATTCCATAGGTTGTTTTTTCACTCTATTGATTGTTTTCTTTGCTGTGCAATGTGGAACTGGCATAAAGATAGATATATAGACCAATGGAACAGAATAGAAAGCCCAGAAATAAATCCACACACAAACACACCCCATCTCCTTATCTTTAACAAGGGTGACTGAAATCCACAATGTGGAAAGGAAAATATCTTCAACAGACAGTGTTGGGAAAACTGGATATCCACATGCAAAATAATAAAATTGGACTCTTATTTTACACCATATACATAATCAACTCAAAATGGATTAAAGAATTAAATATAAAATTTGAAACTATCATATAAATCCCCTAGGAGAAAACAAAGGAGAAAATCTTCATGGCACTAGTCTTGGCAATGATTTCATCAACATGATACCAAAAGCACAGATGAAACATACAAACATAGGGAAGTGAGACTGTAAAAAACTAAACTCTCATGCTTAAAACAAAGTAATAAACAAATTTGTCAATAAAACCTATAAATGCATTTTTCTTTCTGATATACATGAGTATATTTGAAAAGTCATGTCTATAAAAGTACAGATCTTAGCACATATTCTGATTTCAGGGTTTTTCTTTGCATACTTATGAGCTCAACAAAATTAAATATTCTTAAAGAATAAACTTATTAATAGGTATGCAGTGTTTATTTGCATGAGTATGTGCATGTGTGTAAGTATACATGTATATGCAGTCATATGCCACTTAATTATGG
Source organism: Daubentonia madagascariensis (assembly GCA_023783475.1). Lineage (NCBI taxonomy): Eukaryota > Metazoa > Chordata > Mammalia > Primates > Daubentoniidae > Daubentonia > Daubentonia madagascariensis. The sequence goes on along the minus strand of JAKFHU010001684.1, from coordinate 10,582,565 downwards.
GGATACACTCTGAGAAATGCATCATCAGGATGTTCATCATTGTGCAAACATCATAGATTATACTTCCACAAACCTAGATTGTATAGTCCGTTGCTTGTACACTGCAAACCTGTACAGCATGTTACTATAGTGAATACTGTAGGCAATTATGATGCAACAATAAGTATTTGTGTATCTAAACATAGAAAAGGTCAACAAAAGTATGGTACTATAATCTTATGGGACCACCATCACATATGCTGTCTGTCATTGACTAAAACATTGTTATGTGGTGCTTGACTGTATATTATATACAATATAATATACAGAGAGAGGGTATACAGTATAGTATGTATACTATATCCCTTATGTTATTTTTTCCCTATCTTTTTCTGAGATAGGAGTCCCATGGATAATCAGAAAGCATCAATTTAATGACTTTACCTACCGAATTTGGTACAATGGCTTTAGGTCTTCTGTTTATTTGATTCTAGATATTGGACATATTCATTAGTTTCTATGATTCTAGTGAGTCAGTAAAACCTTTTATGGAAAGAGATACTAGGCAACTGTTGGAGATTTGCCCAGCATCCCATTGGAGAAATTATCTGCCCCAAAGAAAACCTTACTATTGTCCTCTCTCCAATATATGCCTGTGCCACTTGACATTTTAAGTGGCATTATTACCCCTTAATGTTTTATGATGACTATAAAATATATGTTCATATTAAAATTTATTAAAATTCCAGTTAATGACAAGAGAAAATAGGGAATAGAATTAATACATTTAAAAAGGTGTGCTAATTTTCTTGTTATGATTATTTTATCCTTTTATAATATCTTTAGTGATTTGCTTCTGGCTTAACTGTGATGCCTGTTTCTCAAATAAGTTTACATTTTTTGGGTCAGTTTATAACTGCTTGATTTAAGTATAATGTAATATAAGTTAAGTTGACTCTTTCTTTAGTAAAGAAAAAGGCATTTCACCCTCTAGAAATTTCCTCCATAGAGTGAGGGAAAACTGAGACATGCATGCTCCATTTTCCCAACAAAGATTTATTTCCCAAATAACCTCAAGAGTTAGTAGTGACACTAGAATTAATTAATATCAATAATTAAGTTAGAAATTCTGCACAATTTTTTTTTAAAAACTTCAATGTGCTTGAGTCCTCATAAAGGCAACAGATTGCCTGGCTTCAACTCCAGGTTCTATCCTTGCTAGCTAGGCAATTTTCAAAGAGTTTTTTTTTTTTTTTCAACTTCTTCAAGACTTGAAGACTTGGCTCCTTTTTCTCTAAAACAAATGTAGTAATGGTGCCTACTCCACAACTATTTTGAAGGTTAAATGATATAATAAATGCAAAGTGCTTAAAGAGACACAGGCACAGAATAACTTTTAGTTGTCACTGTTGATGCTGCTGCTGTTTTTGTTACCACCTTTACAAAGCCTCAGCTATTAGGAAGTTTTACCTACATCAAGACAAAACTTATATTGTGTTAATTTTCTTTTTTTCGATATGTCACCTCCAGGAATTTGTTTTTCTTCTTTTTCTTTTCTTTTTTTTTTTTTTGGTTTCTTTTTTATTTTTATTTCAGAATATTATGGGGGTACAAATGTTTTGGTTACATGGATTGCTTTTGTACTGGTTGAGTCAAAGCTATAAGTGTGCGCATCACACAGATAGTGTGCATTGTACCCGTTAAGTATGATTTCACCCATCTCCTTCTCCCCCCATCCCACATGCATGATTTCCGTTGAGTTTTACTTCCATCTGTGCACGTATATATTGTTGTCTGCTTTGTCAAAGATTACATGGTAATATATGGATGGTTTTTATATCTGGGTTCTCTATTCTGTTCCGTTAGCCTGTGTCTCTATTTTTGCACAAGTACCATGCTGGTGTGATTACTATAGCCTTGTATAGCTTAAAGTCTGGTAAAAAGATGCCTCCAGATTTGTTCCTTTTGCTTAAGGTTGTTTTGGCTATTTGGGCTCTTTTCTCGTTCCAAATGAAGGGTAGAATTATTTTTTCTAGATCTGAGAAAAATGACATTGATATTTTGATGGGAATTGCATTGAATCTATAAATCACTTTGGGTAGTATGGATATTTTAACAATGTTGATTCTGCTGATCCATGAGCATGATATGCTTTTCCATTTGTTTATATCATCTGCAATTTCCTTCTTCTGTGATTCATAGTTCTCTTTGTAGAGATCTTTCACTTCCTTGGTTAAATATATTCCTAGGCATTTTTTTTTCTTTGTAGCTATTGGAAAAGTTGTTGAGTCTTTGATTTGATTCTCAGCTTGACTGTTGGTGTATAGGAATGATACTGATTTGTGTACACTGATATTGTAGCCTGAGACTTTGCTGAACTTTATCAATTCCAGGAGTTTCTTGGCAGAATCTTTGGGGTTTCCTAGATATAAGATCATACCATCAGCTAAGAGCGATAGTTTGACTTCCTCTTTCCCCCATTTGGATACTGTTAATTTCCATCTCTTGCCTGACAGCTCTGGCTAGGACTTCCAGCACTTCAGGTGAGTCCTTATTCTCCACTACAGCAGAGATGGGTGGGGGAGTATGGCTGGGTGGGGCTGGGTTGCAGTGAGCTTGCCCTCAGGCTCCACAAAAGCTGACAAGGCTTCTGTTTCAGCAGGGGTTAAAGGTCTGTTCCCAGCTCCTGGGCAAAGCCACCAGGGAGGGGCTGAGGTGGCCCCACCCAACCAGCAATTCTGCTTCTGGAGGCGGGGCCATCTGAGATTCACACTCTGGTAGTCTAGAGCGGGCCTCACTCATTTCCACTCTCCGCTGTTCTGCGGTTTCCCCCAGCATCTCCCAGCAGACAGGAGCTCAAGACAGCCAAGCCCCCCAGTGACTATGATGTAGGTTGGGTGGTTCCCTGCCTAGGATCCCAGCCTGAGCTGAGAGTGCAGCCCTGCCTGTGGGATGAAGGGTGGCCCACGAGCACTCTGCAGCGAGGACCTGCACTGCACTCTCCCCCCTGATCTGCCCATGTGGGGTTCCTTGCCTCCCAAGACTAATTCACAAATCTCCCCTCCTTGCCCCTGAGGAACACAATCAAGACCTGGGGTATGGGATCTGGCTTGCAGGCCTATTCCCAGGTCCCCAAAGATCAACCCATGACCATGCCAGGGAGAAGAGTGCTATTCCTGAGTTGCTTATGGAGTGCCCAAGCAGGTTTGATGTCCCTCCACCTCAGGGTATGCCCTGCTCTGATCGAGTCACCAGGCAAGCAGCACCAGGGAAGGCCAGTGGGCAGGGAGTTCACAGGCTGAGCACCCCTCAGTCTGCTGGAGGACCCCAAGAGGAAAGGTCTGAGCCCCACTTTCTGTGGAAGCCTCAGTGTGATGATTCAATTTTCACTCTCCATAGCCGGCAGCTGTGGGTGGGGGAAGGAAAAAGAAGAAAAAGAGTCTGAATGGAGGAAAGGTAGCACTTTGGTAGTGTCCGTCCCTCACTCCTGGAGGCCTCCCACCCAGAATGTCCAGGCACTGGTGTCACGCAGATCACCCAGGACCCACTGACCCCTGTGGCTCCTGCAGGCTGGGCCAGAGTTGGGAAATGTCTGTGCAGCAGTGAGCAAGACAAAACCTGAGGAGTTGAAGCCCCCTGGAGAGGACAAAAGCACATGGTGTGTAGAGAAGCAATATGGCACCTGCCATCCTGGCTCAGGTCTGTGGACATGGGAGGTGCCCCAGTGGGGCTGGGAGCCTGGTGCCCTGTCCACAAGAAGCTCACAGCTCACTGGCAGCAGCAACCTCTGGACTCGTGTGGGCAGAAAGTCTCTCCAACAGCTCAGGAACCTACCAACTGTCAGAGATGCGAGACAGGGAGGAAAAACCCGCTCCACCTATTCTTATTGGACGCCAAGTCTCTCAGGGGTTGATTTCTGCCAGTACTTTGTTCCTTCCTGTTCTGCTTGGCAGTTTCTTCCCATGGAGTCTCCTGAAGGTTCTGGCACCATTCCCTCAGATCCACACTCAATCTCTGTCTGCCTGTTCATTTTTTCTCTTTCATCTAAAACTTCTCCTTACTGACATGCTCTGGCAGCTGGTGTCTCTGGTCAGCCATCTTTCTCTGGAATCTTGTTTTTCTTCTTGAGGATAGTCAAGATGAAGTCAGATTGAGATGGAAAAAATAATAAAACTCACTGAAAACCTTTTACCTTGAAAAGAGAAGCTATAGCCCTGTTTATGTTAGATTGCTTAATCTGCTTCTGTAAGACTGCTTGCTACCCTCCTAGTCACAGGAATGCTTGAAGGCCACAGCTGTTGCCAGAAAGATAATTAGTGACCCAGCTTATGTTCCTGCACCAGCTCCCTCCCTGCAACTCTCTTATCTGTATGCACTACTCTGTACCCTTCCCCCTTGTTTTAAATTATAAAAGACAAGTTCCCCTAACGGGGGTGCTCAGACTTTGGAAAAAAAACTCCTCTGAGCCCGCTGGCCTTAATAGTTAATAAACCTGACCTCTCTGCATCCTCATATACCTCTCGGTGTTTCCTTGACAGCGTGACTCTGGTTTTTGCCGTTACAAGATTAGTTTTGGATGAGATTTCCCACTAGAAGTAATACACATCTTAAGGTTCTAAAAGTTTTCACAACTTGAGGAATCTGTTGGTTAAGGGTTAAAGTTACCATAAAATCTATTGTTTAAACTGAGACACTTTTGAAAGTGAAAAGGAGTGTTAATTATCTGAGGACAACAGCCAGAATATATATGATTGCCCTTCATGTCTGAAAAAAGAGGATGGCTCCAAAACTATATGTTAATATATCATTTTTTGAAAGATAAAATACCAGTAGGAAATGTTGTGACTGTTCACCCTCAAAGAAGCTGTTATGCTATTACCTGTAAAAGGCTAGGAAATAAAAGGAGCATTTGTCCTTGTGTTTAAGTCTGTCCCATTACAAAGAGAGTATGATTTAAAGAATAATTTTAACTGCAGTTCCCAGAAATGCCCTAGAAATTCTCATGGTGCTGTGGGAGAGAAGAGCACATCTTAGAATATTAGAACTGGAACATTTATTGCATTCTCTCGTTTTATAGATTAAGTTGTGAGTGAAATGCAAATAAACTCCCCCAAAGTCATATTAGTGTTGGAGCCAGGTTTCTATTATAATTACAAGACTTTTTCAGCTATATTATGTATCACAAAGGCTGACAGGAGCCAAAAGGCAGAAGAAATAATTGAGGAGGGACTTTATACCTTACACTGAATCATTTGTTATTGAGGTGGACAGAAAAATTACAAGAGGTGAGGGTTAAACCCACTTTGTTCCCGGTTTTCAGCACTTTTTGGACAGCAAGTCTTAGAGTAGTTTAAAAAGAGAGAATCAAGTAAACTAACAGGGGATGCCAACTTGAACAGAAAGCATGAAGATGCACTATGAATTGCCAACAGTTTCTTTGGGTGCTGTTGTGCTAAATGTGTAGAAAACACTTCATACATAGCTAAGTTTATATATGTAAGTTATTATTTGTACATAATATTTATACTGTTTTCATGTTATATTTATATCATAAATTTCTGTATGTGAAGATAATATTTATATTTTAGACATCTGATCACAGTTTGGTTTTACTAAAGGACACAAAAGAAGTTACATGGATGAAATTGACTTACCTAGCAGATTTGAATCACCAAATAAAATGCCATGAGGACCATCTCAAATTTCTCTGATGTCTCCTTAAGCTCCTCAAATTTGGAAAGGCAATGGGGATGATGGGTACGTGGAACATGGGAACATTATACTTTATATGTACACAAAAGACACCTATTGTTGCTACAAGACAGTTTGAAACCATAATTTCAACTTGGTGTTTTTGTTATTAGTTGTATTTAACCAGTGCCAACTGTGCAATATTCATAGGACTTAACACTTTAGATAAAAGTGGAAAATGGTATTTCATGCATTTAAATATGGAATAATAATAAATGAATGAAATAAAGACTAATCTGCAGAAAGAAGTCCATTTGTCTCTGTTGCTTGCTAGGAATATGCACACTTTGGTTTTATACCTCTAAAAATTTTGATAAATATCTATCTCCTTTTGGAAAAAAGATGGAGAAAGAACCATTTTACATGCTGAAAAATTTTACAAAGTCTTTTTGCTTCTTCATTCCTTGATGCTAATTATGTTGCAAAAGGTTTTCCTGAGTATATAGATAACTTTAAAAAGTAAGAGTATATTAAAATATTAAGAATATCTGAATATGTTGATATTTATATTTTAGGAAAAACAGGCAAAGAAACAAACAAAAAATCATGTACAAAGTAAGAGTAGGGAAAATTAGATATCCAACATGGACTTTGTTCCCTCTTCTCCCATAGCTAAATTAGCTTTATAAAACGGTTCACTGGGAGTTATTTATTCTCACAACTCATTGAGCTACACAATTGTCCTGCTTTCTTTGGGAGTTGTCTCTCCAAATTTAGCAGGTTAAGCACAAAGAAACAATGTGTAGGCTGAAAAAAAAAAAAAAAAAGTCATTTATTTAACGAGGTCCAGAAAAAAAATCTCTGCGAATAGGCAATCACACAATCTAGAATATTCCAAGTGTCCACCTTTTCCACTTAATCAGACAACAACAATTTTTAAGAGATTGAGTCAAATGTCCTCAACCTAAGACACATTAATTCTTCTAGTTAGAAATATCATTAAACATTATAATATTACATATGAGTGATTTGACAAACACAAGAAAATTCACATATTCGTGTGAGCTTTTTTTCTCCTTCTGAGTAATTTCTTTGTGACCTCTAAGTGTTTCCATTATGCTGACTTTGCCCAAATATTTTTGAGAATGGAGTTTTCATCAGAACCTACCAGAATGTTCTTTTTGTTACCACCGGATCTGTATATTTAAAAGATAACTCTCACTGTCTGAATAGCTTAGAATTCTACCAAAATCTACATCTATATTCAGAATAAAAACCAGTGTCTCCCAAATTATGAGATTAATTTATATGTTTGGGTCAGAAATTTTCTCCACCAACAATTGTCAACAATCTTAAAAAATCTTTACAGTTGTGATATTACCATCATAATAAAGGTGATTTAAGAAATAAAAGGTAAATTATTATTTAGAGTTATAGATTTTTATTTGTGTAAAAGCCTATTTAAATTATTTAAAAAATAATTTCATTAAATATATATGTATTTATATATAGTTTCATAAATACATATATATGTAAACTTATATTTAATCACAAATAATAAAAGTACTTGAGGATTGTAGAATAATAAAGTTGAGGATTATTTCAGACATTCTATCATATTCTATCTCTGAAACAATATGTATACATTTTTCTATTAAGAAAGGGAGAAATAAATGAAGATTTATAGGTTATTGTAGCTTTATTAATAGTATTGAAAAATGAAAACAATCTAAATATATAGAAATAGAGGGTGGAAAATTATGCAGTCATTAAAGTACTTATGAAACATACACATGCTGTAAGAAATTGTTATAATTATAGCAAAAATGTGGATATGAACTGCATGTACAACATAAGTACACCAATGCATTTATGCAAGAGTGGAGAGACACAATATTAATAATAGCTATTTCTGTTGTGGCAAAGGGATGCGATTGTGTAAATTAATTTTTTGAATTTGTATACTTGCTGTGATATGTTCTTAACAATGAGCATGTCTTCCTTTTCTAGCCAGGGGAGAGGGAACTTTAGCTGTGATTAACTAAATTTTTAAGAGAAGATAAACAAGAGATTCAGGACATAGATATTGACTCCACGAGTTCAAAACTCTGCTCTGGCAAAACCTTGCATATAGTGTTCTGGATTTTTGAGAGTGGATAAATTCTTACTATGAAATGCCCTTGAAAAATTGCAGGGGGTTAAAACAGACTTTAACCCCTTTAGTGCATTTCTGTCCAACTTCTCCAATCCTTCCCTTTGCTTGCCCAGGTTTACCACTTTGTCTACTTACAAAGATGGCCCGGTCTTCACTATCTCCCTCCTTGACAAAACTTGGCTTCATTTAGTATTACAAGAAATTAATTTGGAGGAAAGTCAATATTTTTATAAGAAGTAAACAATTTCTACTAACTGGCAATAAATGATAGATTCAAACATCTGGACTATGTTTGTTTATTAACAGAGAAACTTCTGTCCCAAATAATCTTTTATTAAATCTGGATAATTTTTTTATGTCCCTGAGATTGCTCCCCACCTAACTGCCTTTGTGTGTTAAAATTCATTTCTAACACTGAAGGACAGCTGAATCAAACCCTTAGCCATATGGTTCTTTGCACATAAATCTTTCTTTAATAAAATGTACACAATTTCTTATTCCAAAGAGTTTCACCCAACAGCAAAAGCAACAAATCTTTTCTTGTTCCCCTCCCCAACTTAAAGCTGATTTACTTATCTAGTTTTTAATGTTAGGTCTATTGAGGTATGATTTATCTACTGTAGAATTCACCATCTGTTGACTTCCTCTTTTGACCAAGATAAAGTAACAGAGATCAAATTTACATTTTCCCTGAAACAACTTAAAATCTGGAAGTAAAATTATACAAAACAATGTTTTTTAAACACTGAGCATAAGACAGTGCAGGGCTATAATCCACGAGAGAGGGCAAACAAATAAAGTGAACCCTATGATTGCCCCGGAATGCCAACTGCAGAGAGTTCCCAAGCTACAGCACAGGGAGGGGAAAGTTAGGAGGAACCTGTTAGGTTTTATGTGTTGAGTGCATGGAACTAAAATATTCAAGGAGAATATACAGATAAAGTTTTCAAAGCAGAGAATCAGAGAGGAGAAAGTTCCAGAAAGAGTTTTAAAGATCCAAAAATGTCCTTTTAGTGACTTCAGCTAAATAGTATTACCACATGCAAGTAAGTAGACTGTCCAATGCCAAGGAAATATTATAGTTCAGGCACCCTCCTGTCTTATAATCCACAGGATGACAGAATGAGCACATAGTGGGTACTGCTTAGTAGTGGGACAAAAAATTCTAAATTAAAGTTCTTCTATTCCAGGTCAACAAAGCTGTGAAAAAACAAAGTTTCAAAAATATCTAACCTAAAATTTCATTCCAGAGCAAAGTTCAAAGGTATTTATATGAATACAAAAATATTTAATACTCAACAAGGTAAAAATTATAATGTCCAATAGCTCATCAAGAATTACTAGGTATAAAAAGAAGAAGAAAATTATGACCCATGATGAGGACAAAAGAATCAATTAAAAGAGAACTAGAAGGGTACAGATGACAAAATAAATGAACGGGACATTAAAAGAATTAATACATTATATTCCACATAAGAAGGTAAAAATAGTTTGACCTTATTAAGTGTAGATCCAGAACCCAGAAGACTCTATATATTTGACATATAGAGTATCTCAACTGTATATAAAATGCAAACTTCTTAAAATAAAATATTTAAAAATACAAAAGTAGAGCATCAATCCATTATTAACTAACTTAAAGTAACCTAATATAAATAAATGGAATTATGAAAAAAGAGGAGTAAGAGAAATCATGGCAGAAAATTATCCAAATTTGATAAAAAATAATGTGTACCTTCAATATCAAGAAGCTCAATGAATTGCAGGCACAAGAAACATAAAGAAATCATCACAAATAATATCATAATAAAATTGTTTAAAATCAATAATTATTAGAAAGTCTTTAACTCACCCATAGGAAAAAAATATAATTTACATACACATGAACAAAGATAAGAATGACAGAATTTTTCTTATCATTGGAAACAATGTAAGCCAACAGACAATGGAGCAACCTTTAAATAACTGAAAGAAAAATGAAGGTAATAGTATGAATGCTATATTTGTAAAAGTATTCATTCCACCTTTTGAATAATTTTGAAGGAAATTATATATATGTGTATATGTGTATATATATGTATGTATATAGTCAACCTTTGAACAACATGGGTTTGAACTGCTTGGATTCACTTATGTGTAACATTTTTTTCAATAAACATACAGGAAAGATTTTTTGAGATTTGTGACAATTTGAAAAAACTCACAGACAAAATGAATGGCTTAGAAATATTGAAAAAAATTTAGAAAGGAGACCATTCTTCTAAGCGAAGTATCACAAGAATGTAAAAACAAACACCACTCATACTCACCATTAAATTCTAACTAATCAATCAACACTTATTACACATATGGAAATAACACTCATCAGAAATCAAGCAGGTAAGAGGAGGGGGGAGGGGAAGGGTAAATTCACACCTAATGGGTACAATGCACACTATTTGGGTAATGCCCAAATTTATAACTTTGACACAAATGGTAAGAAAGCAACTCATGTAACCAAAATGTTTGTACCTCGATAATATTCTGAAATAAAATAAAAATAAAATAAAATAAAACAAAAAATTAAAATCAGTTTTCTATGCAGAATGGTTATATCTGGATGGTAGATTGGGAAAAGACAGAAAATTCTACACTTTATTATACATCCTTCATCCTATCTCTTATTTTCAATATTTTTATCCATGCATGTATATTGCATTGATTAAATATGTTTGTCAAGTGTTAAAAGAAGACTAGAATAAACTATTTCAACTGTCAATAAATTGTTCTTTATGTAAAACTAAAAAAAAAGTTATGCCATGAAAGTATAAAATATATGTAAATACTAGTCTATTTTATAATTTACTACCATAAAATATACACAAAAATATTATTAAACATTAAAATTTATCAAAACTTATGCACACACTTACAGACCATACATGGTGCCATTTGTAGTTGAGAGAAATGTGAACAAATGTAAAGATACATTAGTAAATCATAACTGCATAAAATTAACTGTAGTATATACTGTACTACAGTAATAATTTTGTAGCAACCCCCTGTTCCTATTGTGGTGAGATCAAGTGTTGCAAGTATTTCCTTAAAATGCTGTGTGATGCTAATCATCTCTGTGTGGCCAGTTCATCTCTTCAGTAAATTTTATAAAGGGGATCTCTCACACTTCTCACATGGTTTTAAGATGTTGAGTGCAATACTGTAAACTCTGAAAAACAACATGGGACCCATACAAAATGCCACTACTGATATTGCAATTAAACATTATAATTTTATAAAGATAGATAATATTCTAGGACCTAAAAGAAGTCTAAATAAATTTATTGTTATATATTACACAAAGTGTGAGCTCTGACTACAGTGGAATTAAATTTGACTTCCAATAATAGAATCATATTTGGAAAATGTCCAAATATTTAGAAATTAAATAGTACTCCCCTAAATAACAAATATAAAATTTAAATGGAATTTAGAAAATATTTTGTAGTAAAGAAAACAATAACACTTCATATTAAAATATGTAGAAAGTTGCTAAAGCAATACTTCAAGGTTAACTTAGAGGACTAAAGGTCCATATTATAAAAGCAAAAAGATCTCAGATTAAGGACTCCAGGAACTGACAATTTTTTTGGTCCCTCATGTACATCATAAATGTCAATCCACTGAATCTGGCTTCATGAGCTATCTGCCAACGTTCTTGTCCTGTTCCACTTTAAGAAATGCCTTTTTTCTCCAGCTGCCTTCATAATGTTCGCTATTTTTGTTTTACATTTTGAATATGATGTATCTTAATGTGTGCTGTTTGATTTGGTACTTTTACTATTCATAGTACTCTAAACTCTACAAATTTATAATTTTATATCTTTCATTAATTTTATAAAATTCTCTGACATCTTTTCAAGTATTTCTTCTTATTCTGACCTCTATATATTCATGTTTTTGGAATTCTGTTTACATGTATATTACAACATTGGATGTTTACTTCTTTTTTTTTCTTTTTAAAATTTATTTCAAAATATTATGGGAGTAAAATGTTTTTGATTACATGGATCACCTTTGTATGCTTGAGTCAGGGCCATAAGTGTGCTCACCACCCAGATAGTGTTCATTGTACCCATTACGTAGGTTTTTGCCCACTCCCTCTTCCTCCCTCCCCCCTGCTTGATTTCCACTGAGTTTTACTTCTCTCTGTGAACATGTGTGCTCATTGGTTAGTTCCAATTTAATAGTGAGTACATGTAGTGTTTGTTTTTCCATTCTTTAGATACTTCACTTAGGATAATGGTCTCCAGTTCCATCCAAATTGTTGCAAAAGGCATTAATTCATTCTTTTTTGTGGCTGAATAGTATTTCATGGTATACATATACCACATTTTTTTAATCCACTCATGAATTGATGGGCACTTGGGTTAATTATACATTTTTGAAGTCGTGAATTGTGTGGCAATGAACATTCAAGGGCAGGTGTCTTTTTGATAAAATGACTTCTTTTCCTCTGGGTAAATACCCAGTAGTGGGATTTGCTGGATCTAATGATAGGTCTACTTCTATTTCTTTGAGGAATCTCTGTACTATTTTCCATAGAAGTTGTACTTATTTACCATCCCACCAACAGCGTACAAGTGTTCCTTTCTGTCTGAATCCACACCAGCATCTTTTTTTTTTTTTTTTGTACCTTTTAATAAAAGCCATTCTAACTGGTGTAAGGCGATATCTCATTGTGGTATTAATTTGCATTTCCATGATGATAAGTGATGTTGAACATTTTTTCATATGTTTATTGGCCACTTCTCTATCTCCTTGGGAAAAACCTCTGTTCTTGTCTTTTGCCCACTTTGTAACAGAGTTGTTGTTGTTTTCTGGCTTATTTGCTTGAGTTCTTTGTAGATTCTGGTTATTAGCCCTTTATCTATGGATAGCTTGTGAATATTTTCTTCCACTCTGTAGGTTGTCTATTTGCTGTGTTGATTATTTCCTTAGCTTTTTAATTTAATCCAGTCCCATTTATTTATTTTTGTTGTTGCTGTAGTTGCCATTGGGTTCTTAGTCATAAATTCTTTGCCTAGGCCGATATCTAGAAGAGTTTTTCCAAAAATTTCTTCTGGCATTCTTATGGATTCATGCCTTAGGTTTAAGTCTTTTATCAATCTTGAATTAATTTTTTGTGAGTGGTGAGAGATATGGACCCTGTTTCAATCTTCTGCATGTGGCTATCCAATTTTCCCAGCACCATTTATTGAATAGGGATTATTTTCCCTAGTGTATATTGTTGTCTGCTTTGTCAATGATCAGTTGGCTATATGTGGATGGTGTTATATCTGTGTTCTCTGTTCTGTTCCATTGGTCTATGTCTCTATTTTTGTGCCAATACCATGTTGTTTTGGTACTATAGCCTTGTAGTAAGTTTGAAGTTGGGTAATGTGATGCCTCCAGATTTGTTCTTTTTCCTTAAGATTGCTTTGGCTATTTGGGCTTTTTTCTGGTTCCAAACAAAGCATAGAATTATTTTTTCTAGATCTGTGAAATATGACATTGCTCTTTTGATGGAAATTGCATTGAATTAGTAAATCACTTTGGATAGTATGGACATTTTAACAATGTTGATTCTACCAATCCATGAGCATGATATGTTTTTCCATTTGTTTGTGTCATCTGTGGTTTGTTTTCTCACTGTTTTGTAGTTCTCTTTGTAGAGTTCTTTCACCTCCTTGGTTAAGTATAATCCTAGGTATTTTATTTTCTTTGTAACTATTGTGAATGTTATTGATTCTTTGATTTGACTCTCATCTTCACTGTTATTGGTGAATAGGAATGCTACTGATTTGTGTATATTGATTTTTGTAACCTGAGACTTTGCTGAATTTATTTATCAATTCCAGGAGTCTCGTGGGGAAGTCTTTGGGGTTTTCAAGATATAAGATCATAACATCTGCAAAAAGTGATAGTCTGACCTCCTATTTCCCAATTTAGATACACTTAATTTCTTTCTCTTGCCTGATTGCTCTGGCTAGGACTTCCAGCACTATGTTTAATAGAAGTGATGACAGTGAGCACTATTACCTTGTTCCAGTTCTTAGTGGGGATGCTCTCAACTTTTCCCCATTCACCGTGATGTTGGCTGTGGGTTTGTCGTGTATGGCTTTTATAATTCTGAGATATGTTCCTTCTATGCCTAGTTTGTTGAGGGTTTTTATCATGAAATGATTCTGAATTTTGTTGAATGCTTTTTCTGCATCTATTGACATGATCATAAGGTTTTATTTTTGCTTCTGTTTGTGTAGTGAGTCACATTTATTGATTTATGTATGTTGAACCATCCTTGCATCCCTGGAATGAAGCCCAGTCGTCCTGGTGGATATTTTTTTATGTGCTGTTGAATTCAGTTTGTTTGTATTTTCCTGAGGATTTTTGCATCTATATTCACAAAGGATATCGGTCTGTAGTTTTCTTTTTTTGTTCTTTCCTTTCCTGGCTTTGGTAACAAGGTGATAACTGGCTTCGTAGAATGAGTTAGGGAGGATTCCCTCCTTCTTGATGTTATGTAACAATTTCTGCAGTAGAGTGCCAGCTCTTATTTGTAGGTCTGGTAAAATTCTGCTGTGAATCCTTCTGGTCCAGGGCTTTTTTGTTGTTGTTTTTGGAAGATTTTTTGTTACTGCTTCAATCTCACTGCTTGTTATTGGTCTCTTCAGGAGTTCTATTTCTTCCTGATTGAGTCTTGGGAGGTTGTGTGTTTCTAGAAATTTGTTCATTTCCTCTATGTTTTCTACTTATGTGCATTCACAGATGATATTTTGTATTTCTGTGGTATCAGTTGTAATATCTTCTTTTTCATTTCTGATTGAGCTTATTTGGGTCCTTTCTCTTCTCTTCCTGGTTAACCTAACAAAAGGTCCTTTATCTTTTCAAAGAACCAAATTTTTGTGTCGTCTATCCTTTGTATTTTTGCTTGTTCATTTTGTTTTCCATTTTGTTTAGTTCTGCTCTGACCTTAGTTATTTCATTTATTCTGCTGGCCTTGGGTTTGGTTTGCTCTTCCTTTTCTAGTTCATTTAGATTTTTCAGTAGATTGTTAATTTGTGATCTTTCTGTCTTTTTGATACAAGCATTTAAGGCTGTGAATTTTCCCCTTAGTACTACTTTTTTATTTTTATTTTTATGGAGACATAATAATTGTACATATTTATGGGGTACATGTGATATTTTGATTCAAGAATCTATTGCATAATGATCAAATGGGGGTAATTTGGATATCCATCACCACAAACATTTATCATTTATTTGTGTGGGGAACATTCTAAATCCACTCCTGTAGTTATATTGAAATACACAATAAATTATTGTTAGCTACAGTTACACAATTGTGCTACTGAGCACTAGATTTTTTGATTCTAACTATATTTTTGTACACAATAACCAACCCTAGTTTCTTTTCTGCTCTCTGCTACATTTCTGAGCCTGTGGTAACCATCATTCTACTCTCTATCTCCATGAAATCAATTGTTTTTAGCTCCTACATATGAGTGAGAAGATGCAATACTTGTCTTTTTGCACCTGGCTTATTTTACCTAACATAATGTTCTCCAGTTCTACCCACTTTGTTGGAAATGGCAGCATTTCATTCTCTTCTATGGATGAATAATATTCCATTTGTGTATATACACATTTTCTTTATCTATTCATCCACTGATGGACACTTAGGTTGTTTCCATAGCTACTGTGAAGCAGTGCTATGATAAACATGGGAATGCAAATATCACTTTGAGATACTGATTTCCTTTTGAAGCATACCCAGCAGTGGGACTTCTGGATCAAATGGTAGTTCTATTTTTAGTTTTTTGAGGAATCTCCAAACTATTTCCATAGTCTACTAGTTTATATTCTCACCAAAAGTGTACAAGCATTCCCCTTTGCAACATCCTCACCAACATCCATTATTTTTTCTTTTTGATAAAAAACACTTTAACTGGGGTGAGATAATATCTAATTGTGATTTTGATTTGCATTTCCTGGTGATTAGCGATGTTGAGCATTTGTCATATACTTTTTGGCCATATGTATGTCTTCTTTTGAAAAATGTCTGTTCAGATCTGTAGTCTATTTTGTTTGAGTTCCTTATATATTCCAGTTATTAATCCCGTCTCAGTTGAACAGCTTGAAAATATTTTCTCCCTTTCTGTAGGTGGTCTCTTCATTTTCATAATTGTTTCTTTTGCTATGAAGATTTTTAGCTTAATCTCATCCAATTTGTCTGTATTTGCTTTGGTTGCCTGTGATTTTGTGTTCTTATTGAAAAAATCTTTGCCCAGACCAATGTCCTGGAACATTTTCCCAAAGTTTTCCTTGAGTAGTTTTGTAGTTTGAGGTCATACATTTAAATCTTTAATCTATTTGATTTTGCTTTTATATATGGTAAAATGTCTAGTTTCATTCTTCTGCATATGCATATCCAGTTTTACCAGCACCATTTATTGAAGATACTTGTCATTTACTATTTGTTTTTCTGTATGGTCATTTCTATTGATTTAGCTTCAAGTTTACTGATTATTTTCTCAGTTGTATTGTTACCACTGATGAACATTTCAAAGGACTTTTCACCTTTTTACTGTATATTTTCTTTCTAGAATTGTTTTTAGATTAATCACCATTTGTCTACTGAAATTGCTTATCTGATCATTCATGTTGCCAATATTTCCACCAGATCTTTTACCTAATAATCATAGTTATGATGATAATGATGATTAGACTGTCTCTGATAGTTCTAATATCTGAGTGATCTCTGAGTCTGGTTCTATTTATTGCTCTATATTGACAGTGGGTTGTATTTTCTTGCTTTTTGTGTATTTCATGGATTTTATATTTTATTGAATGCCTGACATCATGTGTAGAACAGGAGAGATTGAAATAAATGTTATTTATGCCTAGAAATAAACATGTTTCTTTTTCTGCTAAGTCATTATAATGGGAGATTGTATGAATCTACTCAGATGTTAAGCTGGGTTTCAGTTTTTGTGTTGCTATGTCTATTTTCAATGTCCCACCAGTTTCAAATTTCTCCAGCTTTGGATGATTTAGGATGACTGACTGAAAGTTTTAATTAATGTTACTGTTTCATCCTAAACTTTCACTCTTTCTTGTGTACCTGTGCCACTAAAGTGTTCTTTCTCCCTGTACTTGCTCCTCTTCCAGTGGTGGACTTTTTTTTTTGCTGCTTACTCCATGATTACCAGCTTGGTGTCCAGCATCATGGTTGTTGGATGACATGATTCAGCCCCAATTTTAGGCAAGACATGTTTGCTTGTATTTAGGTGCAAGGTTTTCTCAGTGATACTGTTCCTCCTCCTTATGTCAGTCAAAAATCTGCCTTACAATTATTGAGACATGTGCAGGAGAGTTTCCATCCACTTTCCAAGCTTTCAGAGATTTCTATTGGTATTTGTATAGATGTAGATATCTGTTATGGACTGAATTGTGTCCCCTCCAAAATTTATATATTAACGCCCTAAACCCTGATGTAACTATATATGGAGATAGGTCTTTTTGGAGATAATTAAGGTCAAATGAGATCATAGAGTGGGGCCCTAATTTGATAATAATGTGGCCTTATAAGCAGAGGAAGATCTCTTTCCCTCTATCCCTCTCCCTTCTCCTCTCTCTTTGCCCACCATGTGAGAACACAGAAATAATATTTGTCCTCTGCAAGTCAAAAGGAAATCCCTCACCAGAACCTGATCATAATGGTACCATGGCCTTAAAATTCCAGCCTCCATATCTGTGAGAAAATAAATTTCTATTTTTTAAGTAACCCAATCTTGGTATTTTGTTATGGTAGTCAGATCTAAAACAATGTCCATGTCTTAATCCCTGGAACTGTGAATATGTTATCTTAAATGTCAAAAAAGACTTTGCAGATATGATAGGGAGATTATCCTGAATGATCCAGGTGGGCTCTTGTAATCATATTAGTCCTTAAAGTAGAGAATATTTCCTGGCTGTGGTCAGATACATGATAATGGTAGAGGATAATACAGAAATTTGACTTGCTGTCTTGAAAGATGGCATAAAGCTCCAAGAGCCAAGGAATGAAGAAGATTTCTAGAAGCTGGAAAAGATGAGCAAATAGAGTATACCCTAGACCCTCCAGAAAGAATACAGCCCTGCTGAAACTGATTTTGGTTCAATGAGACCACTGTAGGATGTCTGACCTACTTCCCTGAAATACAAAGTTTGTGGTATTAATAATTTTTTGCAGCAGCAATAGGAAATCATTACTGTTCAGAATTGTGTGTCCATGATTGTTTCCTAGCCATGGCCCTACCCCTAAAGTAGAGATTTTTGTTCATTTTATTTTGTTTTTACACTTCCCTCAGCAGTAATAGGTCTTCGATTGTGTCCTAAGGGTAAAAAAAAGTCTGCTGTCCCTTCCCCTTAAAGTTTTTATTCTTTAGAAGAGAATGGGCTAGGTGGGATTTTGTGCCTTTATTGCATTAGCAGTTGATCACTTCCCTCAGACTTGAACCACAGAGGGAGACTCCAGTTTTCTTCCCTTCTCCCAATCTTTTTCACCAGTCCACATTACAGAGAAATGGACACTACTCAATATCCCACCCTGAGTGATGCTTTTCTACCAGCAACCACTGTTGCAGTTAAGCACTAAGAGTCATTACCAGTCTAACAACCAGAGTCAGTATACTCAGGAAAGCAATTAGAAGTAAAGATCAGGACCCACTTTACAGCCCAGAGCCAGATTGTAAATCAGCAGTCATTGACAATATTATTGTAACAGAGCACCAGATTTACGTTTGATCTCTGATTACTAATATAGAAATCCAAGTAGTCTATCTTAGTTTGGGCTGCTATAACAAAGTACCATAGACTGGGTGGTTTATAAAAAACAAAAATTTATTTCTTACAGTTCTGGAGGTTGGACATCTGAGATCAGCATGCCAAAATGCTGAGTTCTGGTGAGGGCTCTATTCTGGGTTGCAGACTGCTGACTTCTTGTTTTACCATCACATGGAGGAAAGAGTATGAGAAAGCTCTCTAGGGTCTTTTTTACTGGGCACTAATACCATTCATTAGGGTTTCACTCTCATGACCTAATTACCTCCTAGAAACCCTATCTACTAATACCAACACCTTGGGGGGTAAGATTGCAACAAATGAATTTCCGGGTAGAGGCACACACATTCAGTCCATTGCAGAGTCCTTCCAAGTAAGGGATTAAAACAATGTGTGGACACAGGTGGTTCTAACAAAGCCTGAGATTTTAATTGTAAGATTGAATGTAGGGGACGTATAGTTCTCTCTCTTTATGAAGGAAGCTGAGGAATATGTGTCAGAGCAATCTGAAAGGGTAGAATGAATCATAGCTCTTCACCAAATGTCCCCACATTCTTGGTGAGCAGATTTAGGAGTTAGAACAAAAGCTCATTAATAAAATAAATAAAATTGGAAACAAAAATCAACATGAAAGTTATAAAGCATAAAAGAAAACACCTGTTGGAACATCTATATTTGTGCTGTGGTCTGAAGTTTGCGTCACCTCAAAAGTCATATGTTAAAATCTAATCCCCATTGTGGTAACATAAAGAGATGGGGCCTTTGGTGCCTTTGGGAGGTGGTAATGGCAGTGCCTTTATAAAAGACTCTGGAGGGAGCTTGTTTGCCCCTTCCACCATGTGAGGATGCAGTGAAAAGGCACCATATTTGGAGAATGCACCATCTATGAAGCACAGACGAGGCCCTCAACAAATCTACTGGAGTCTGGACATTGGACTTCTCAGACTCTAGAGATGTAAAAAATATTTTGATGCTGTTTATAAGCCACTCAGTTTATGGTATTTTTGATATAGCAGTCTCAATGGACTAAAACACTTTGCTTTTATTTATATTATCTGACAGTTCACACAAAAGGGAATTTCATAATAGTAATGAATATAAGCACCCTTAATGGAGTAGGTATCACAGCCAATGAAATCTTCAGAGCTTTTACATGCATTATTTCATTCAATGATAAAAACCATGATTACAATAAATAAATGGCTTTTTTTACCTTAGAAAGGTAAGTCATACCTGTAGTCCCTGTAATTTACTCCATCAGATATATTAACTGAATTTAACTTATTTGTCTTCAGGATTCTCTTTGATTTCTATACCCATTTTAGAGAAATATTCATTTTGTGTGGTGTTAACTTCCCAAGATCATATTATTTTTGCTGCAGTCTTTAATGTATCTGAAGACATTACAGGTTTATATTACTATCTTTTGCACGTATATATAGATACTCATACATAGAAGGATAATGTAGGGATTTCACAGACCATGATTCACTTTAATTGCCTGTATATAAATGCCTTCCAATATCTTTAGCAGCATTTATAAATTTATTTTAATTATTTCAGCAATTAGCCTCAGACATACTTCTTAGTTTATTTGTATTTTTCTCTTATTAGGTGTTAGATTTTAGTTGATATAACTTACAACTAAAACCTCAGTTATTTATGAATGCTTTTAAATTGTTTTCTGTGAGGTAAAATTGTCTATTTATGAATCAACCTACAAAACATTTTAATGCATTTTATATATTTTATTTTGAAGTTCAAATTATTTTAAAGTCAGAATACTTATTATAGATATGTCTTTCAATAAGTTGTTTTCCAAAATTATTTTTAAAAGCTTTTTTTTTTTACAAACCAAGATCTCACACAGAATATTAAATAAAGCCAATTGTTTCAGTTTTTTTTTTCAGCGTTTATCTTAAATAAAACATATTGTATATGGTTTCCCAGGACATTTACTGTGATTCTTCAAGATTAATGATTTATTCTAGAATGGATTTTCAGTTGATCAGTATATAACAAGGTCATTAAAGAATAATAAGGATGGACACAACATTTTCCTTTCTCCAGTCCTCAGAGAATCCTTGTCCTGCATGATTTCCTCAAGATAATGGCAAATGGTTCATCAATGACATCTGACATTTTCTTAATTACCCTCAGGCCACATGACATGAGGATGTTCTGATTTGAATTCTTCCAATTTTTTCAGAAGATATTTTCTCATTTCAGCCTGGTTCTCATTCCATGCTCCAGGCAACAGGTTTCTTCCAACATTAAAAGTTTTATTGTCAGCTATTATTAGTGTTTCTCCTTACCTGTCAAAGTAAGGAAATTTCCCCTGATTTTCCTTTTTTTTCTTTTTGCATAATATATTCCCAGACTTTTTTTGTTGGGGGAATGATTATTTATGGACAATGTTAAGGACATCTCCTCTCTATTTCTGGCCTTCCTACACTTAAACCTACATACATGTAGGTTTTATTAGACATTTCAGCTTTTTCACCCAACCTTGAATTCTCTATGGTTTATATATAATCTTCTTAATCATTGATAAATTATTGAGTTTCTAGGCATATTTTCACATTTAATTTTGTGATACAATGGTATTTCTTATCAAAATAAATTCCAAATAAGTGAAATTCTAAAATACATTCCATTATTCTCAGGCTTTAGTTTTGCCTGGACAAGGGATAGTGCCAGAGTTTCATCAGAAATATTCCTTTCATGAGGATGAAATTACTGGTTTTGGAAACCAGAGGATATGGGTTTAATTATGTCTCTTTGAGACCCTGGAAAAAACCTAATCACCTGTTTAAAACCTAAATCATTCTGTTTTAATATGTAAGAAACACTGCTAAGAATACCTGCCCTAACTACCCTACAAAGGAGAGCACATAGGAAAGCACTTTGTAGCTCATAAAGCTGTAGACAAGTGCAGTATATTCCTTTTTAAAATGCATTCTGTAAAGTATAAATAAGGAAAAGACACTTTCTAAGAAACTGAGAAAAACTGTCGAGGTCATGTTTTCCAAACTTGAATTTCTGTAGCATTTACAGTTATCCACTGGAAACTCTACTGTACAATTTATTTAGTCACATGTTACAGGGTATAGGAAATATCCTGCTTTTGTAGCTTTATACTGTAAAATGGATAATCCTTATGTCATTCCCTAAGGGAGTAGGAGGCTATCAAAAGCTCTTCCCTCACAACTCTCTCCAGCTGAGTTGATACACATACCTTTTCAGTTCAATGTCAAGCTCTCATTGAACTCTGTGTCAGTTGAACAGCTCCTCAAATTTCCTTATAACTTTCATTGCTACTTTGCTCACTGATGCCGCGATGTTGCCACTTGGTGTATTCTCACTTCCTATGCCCAGGGCTAAAATTCTGGCACAAATATCAGAGGATCAAAAAACACGAAATGTTCAAGCCTTACTGGGAGGCTGTCTTTCTTTAATATTTCACATTTTTCATCACATGTTGTTAGGCCAGACATTGTATAATATAAAACAAAGGGAATAAAGGGCTTCAGAATTTCTTTAGGATAGCGGATGAAGAGGAAAAGGGATACTATGCTCTGGACTTGATACATCTGCATTTTTATAAAATTAATATCAATGATTAAAGTAGCTAAAATGAAGCCCTAAGTGAAACTAATCACAGTTTTTTTTTTCTGTTGTTGTTCTAATGGATGAGATGGTTTTTCCTTTTTCAAGATAATTACTTAGAATTCAATTATTTGTTGGATAAGTATTAATCCTGGACTTTGAGCAATTCATTTGACTTCTTCTAAACTCCATCTTCTAAGCTCTAAAATGGGACTAGCAATATTTACCTAATACAAATTCTGTGACCAGTCATTGGGATAAAATTCAGTAAAGCATTTTAAATGAATATGATAAATTATAATTGGTATATCTTTAATCTTCATCAAGATCTGTAGAATATACACAGACTAAACTTATAGAAAAAAATGTAAGGACATTGGGCTATTCCATCAAAGAACATAAGGTATAATTGTGGCCCAAAGAACCATTTACACTATACAAGAACAGATATAGACATAAATTTACTAAATTTTGTGGCTCAATTATTATAACCATATATACATGGAGGTTAAGATCAATAACATCTAAAGTAGTAGGAAAAGTTCCACAGAAATTTATTGAGAAGCTTGAGAGTATATGGCTTTTAGGTAAGCAGAGGGGTGGATGGAGAAACTCACAGGTAGATGAAGTGGCATTCATGAATGCATAAATGCAAAATAAGTGGGTCTATATAGAGCAAGGAGCATATTAAATTGATATAAACAAAAACTATTTGAAAATAGAATCAAATATCTTTGCATAGATAAGATTAAAGCAGTTTAATAAATTAAACTGGGATGAAAAAGACAAAATAAATGAGATTTTGAGCAATGGAATTGCCTAAGAACTCTTCTGGATATTTCAGATTTAAAAAAAAAAGGAATAGTTAGCAATGATAGCAGAGATATTACACTTGGGGAAAGCTAGCTGTGAGTCTGTGGTACCTATTTACGCTAGGGTGATGTTATACACTAAAGTATTAGCAGTGGAAATAGAGAAAATGAAAATATTTAACTTACAGGAAAACAATAAGATAGCCAAGACTAAGTATCAGCATCTGAGATTGCCAGAAACTGGAAAAAAAATCACACTGCGACTCTTCCCTGAGAATTCCTCTTACGCTACCATTTCAATATGAGGAAAATGTATTTAAAATCAACACTAGCTAATAGCTATGAGAAGGAAAATAATTCACTAAAAGAAAACATGATGTGTATGTACAAAAAAGGAAGAATTTCTTAGTTCTGATAATGACGGACTGAAATGTTCAGACATTACCTGATTTTTTTTTTTTTTAGCTTCAGCTTGCGAAGCTCTCTTTGTCTGTCTCTCTGAGTGACTAAAGAGGATTCAACAACATGGAGGCCTCAAAAGTTGGGGTCTGGGCTCATTTTGCAAAATTGCTCTCTGCTAGGTATACTTCTAAAAGCAGTTGTCAAATCAAACAAGGCTGCATTGACTACAAGCTATTGAAAGCAAAAAGACAAACATAAAATAAATGGTTGACCTGGCTCGGTATTGCCGTGAAGGAAAGCTACGCATGTCAGTCATGGCACCATGCAATTCTCCCGGGAACAGATAAAACATATAGGAGGACAGGGAAAAAATAAAAACTAAAACCTGGGAAAGGATGTAAAGACCAAGGAAAGGAATAAAACCCAGCGGAAAACAAAAGGCAGGCACAGCACAGTGGAAAAGACTGATTCATTTTTATATAGGAGAAAATTCAAGCATTCATTTCCCCTTCCTTTCAAGTAGATCACCTTGAGACCACACTGGTTCCCAGAGAAACAACTCAAAAAGCACAGCAGAGCAACAAGAGCATCTGATGAAGAAAAGAATCAATGGAGACAAGCTGGTTTAACTTTGAAGAATTATTAACCACCAGAAAAGTCAAAATGCTTAAGAAACCGGGAGATGTAAGTCAAAGAGGAAAGTGTGAAAGATTTATTTTTAAATCCAGTTGACATGCCAGTTTACCCAGTCAAGAACTAAGCTAATAGCTTAAAACATCATGGGAACTTTTCTATGAACTGTGGTAAAACAGGAATAGAAAGGGCTTGCCAGCTCTGTAGGTATTCACATACTTATGGAATCCCTAATTACCCAAAGGCATCTTTTTATTTTTTTTTTTTAAATCTGACGATCTTTGTTCACTACTGCTAAAAAATTTAATATCACTTTAAAAGCCATACTGATGGTTAAGATTAGAAAAAGCAATCCATTCTGATGAGGGGGGTCTCTGTGTTTGCTTTCAATTATATTCTTTACGCAACTGGACAACTGGCACTTCTTACTTAGAAACAAAGCCTACGGCTATTTTCACCACATTTAAACAGAGTTTTGAAAATGATTTAATTGTAATAAAAGCCCAGCAAAATAATAACTTCATATTTAGCTTATGGAAGCATAACAGAAGCAGCATATGTATATATTTGACTCTATGAAATAAGACAATGTGCTTGAAAATACAATGTTTCCTCAATTTGTTATTATTTTTCAGGAATATTAAATACCAATCATATTAAAAAGTATATTACATTAAATTTTTAAGTATACTACATATGATTAAATTTAGTATCTTTGTGAAACATAGATAAGAAAACAGATTGATAAACACCTACTCCACACATACAAATGGACAAAAATATATGAATTATAGCCCCTCTATACCCACAAGGCATTTTCTCCATCTCCCATATTTCCCCTGGGTTCCATCACTTCCTCTGGAGTGATCAGGGATGTATATTCTTCTAAATCCACCTATTTTAGGTTAGGAGGACATTTAAATATCCCTTCAGTTTTCCCTTGCTACTCCCACACATTTCTTTACCATCCTCATATAAAGCCCTGTTTCTTTTGAGCCTCACATCCAGCTCTACCACCCTCTACACGCCTTCTCCTACTTAGTATGATCTACTAACCTCCTAGTCACTACTCTTCAGTTTTGGAGATGCATTGCCTGTGTTCTTATCTGACATTATTTTCCACATGGATGATGTATACAACATCCCATATAGTTATCCACTTGAGTAAAGAATTTTCCCTCCATTGCACTTAAGCTATATCCTTTTATGCCTAAAGACTGGAGCTTTATCATTTTCCCATATATACATATCTCATTATTGTACCTCTGAAATAAACTTATTCATCTCATTTTAACTGAAATTCCACATCCTTTTTGCTCCTTGAACTCGGTTACTCTCTCTTCAAGTTTCTTTCTGCCTAATAATCTTCTTCAGTCCCATGAGAGCACTGCTATCTTATTAAATCATTTTTCACTTTTTTAAACTTCTGACCTGATAATATCTTTATTGATTCTCAGTAGATGATTTGTATTCTTAATTCAAAGACAGCGAGGAAATAATCAAATGGAATAACCTTCAACTTTCTTCCTTCAAACTAAAACATACATTTTCCTTCCATCTTTTTATGGTTTTGTGTTTCTGTTTTGTTTCCATATTCTGTTTGATGAACATCTACTCAGATAGTAGTCAGGTATTAGTTTTGACAGCCTGACCCCACCCTTCCATCCAACTGGAGTCAAGTGCCTCTTCCTTTTGTTTTCAAAGCATCTTATATTTCCTCTTTCTTTCAATATATCTACTGACTTATTGCAATAGCATATTAAGGCAGCTGAACCCTTCACTCTACCAAGAAGATTCTAGAATATTCACTTGCATATATATACATATGTACACATATACAACATATGTACATGTGTACATATGTGTATATATTAATATATATGTTGTTTTTTCTTGTTAACATTCCAATAAATAATATACAGTCCATTCTAAGTGTGAATTAAGTCTTCACACTTCTTAATGAAGTCCTTATTCAAAAGAACATCTACATATTTTTAGTAGACTTTGTAGTACACTTTTAGATTTATAAGAAAATTGAGAAAATAGTCAAGAGTTCACAAAAACAGAGTACTCAATTTACATTTTTATTAATATCTTATTTTAATATTATATATTTGTTGCAATTAGTGAACCAATATTAAAACATTGTTTTCAAGTAAAGTTCATAGTTACTCAGATTCTCTTAGTCTCTTAGTTTTTACCTAATTTCCTTTTTCTGCTTAAGGACTCCAACCAGGATAACACATTACATTTAATTTAGTTCAGTAATGTCTCCTTAGGCTCCCTTTGACTGGAACAGTTTCTCAGACTTCTCTTGTTTTTATGACCTTGACAGTTTATCACCTGGCTGAGGCAGCGTTTGTCAGGTTTTTCCACTACAAAGTTACTCCCTTGCCCCTTTTCCTTCTATTCTTTGAGAGAAATTAGCTATGCACAGCCCCCACATAAGAAGTGGGGAGTTAGTCTCTTTCCTTGATGACAGAGTATCTGTATAAAGGCACACCTAAGAGAGATTGTGGGTTCTGTTCCAAAGCACCAAATTAAGTGAATATTGCAATAAAGCAAGTCACATAAATTTTTGTTTTCTCAGTGCATATAAAATTTATGTTTCCACTACACTCTAGTCTATTAAGTGTGCAATAACATTATATCTAACAAACAATGTACATACCTTAATTTAAAAATACATTATTGCTAACAAAATCCTAACAATCATCTGAGCCTTCAGCAAGTTGTAATCTTTTTCTCTGGTGGAAGGTTTTACCTGGATGTTGATGGCTAATGACTGATCAGGTTGGGGGTTGCTGAAGGTTGGGATGGCTGTGGCAATTTCTTAAAATAAGACCACTATGAAGTTTGCCCCATTGAGTGACTCTTCCTTTCATTAAAGATTTCTCTGTAGCATGCAATGCTGTTTGATAGCATTTTACCCACAGTATAACTTCTTTCAAAATTGGAGTCAATCCTCTCAAACCCTGCCACTGCTCTATCAACTAACTATGTATAATATTCTAAATCCTTTCTTGTTATTTCAACAGTGTTCACAGAATCTTCACCAGGAGTAGATTCTATCTCAAAAAATCACTGTCTTTACTCATTCATAAGAAGCAGTTCCTCATCCATTCAAGCTTTATCATGAGATTGCAGCAATTCAGTGACATCTTCAGGCTCCCTTT
The DNA here is from genome assembly GCA_023783475.1 of Daubentonia madagascariensis. Lineage (NCBI taxonomy): Eukaryota > Metazoa > Chordata > Mammalia > Primates > Daubentoniidae > Daubentonia > Daubentonia madagascariensis. The sequence continues at coordinate 10,555,269 of JAKFHU010001684.1, read as the reverse complement.
CTAATGCTGGTTCTCTTGCTATTTCCACCACATGTGCAGTGACTTCCTCCACTGAAGACTTGAACCCCTCAAATTCAGTCATGAGGGTTGGAATCAACTCCTTCCAAACTCCTGTTAATGTTGATATTTTGACCTCCTTCCATAAACTATGGATATTCTAAATGGCATCTAGAATGGTGAATCCTTTCAAAAAGGTTTTCAGTTTACTTTTCCCACATCCATCAAAGGAATCACTATCTATGACAGCTATATCCTTACAAATGTATTTTTTAAATAATAAGACCTGAAAATCAAAATTACTCCTTGATCTATGGGCTGCAGAATGTTTTTTTGTTAGCAGGCATAAAAGCAATATCAATCTCCTATACATCTCCATCACAGCCTGGGTGAACAGGTTCATTGTCAAGGAGCAGTAGTATTTTGAAAGAAATCTTTTTTCTGAGGGCAGAGTATATTTAGCATTATTCTCAAGGGCCCTAGGATTTTTGGAATGGGAAATGAGCATTGGCTTCAACTTAGAAAGTCATCAGTTGCATTAGCCCCTTACAAGAGAGTCAGCATGTCCTTTAAAGCTTTGAAGCCAGACACTGACTTTTTCTATCTGTGAAAGTTCTAGTTGGCATCTTCTTCCAATAGAAGGCTATTTTGTCTACATTGAAAATATGTTGCTTAGTATAGCCACCCTCATCAATTATGTTAGTTAGATCTTCCTGCTAACTTGCTGCATCTTCTGTATCAGCTCTTGTTGCTTCGTCTTGCACTTTGGCGTTATGGAGATAACTTCTTTCCTTAAATCTCATGAACCAACCTCTGCTAACTTTAAACTTTTCTTCTGCAGCTTCCTCAACTCTCTTGGCCTTCATAGAATAGAAAAGAGCTAGGGCCTTGCTCTTCATTATGCATTGGCTTAAGGGAATGCTTTGGCTGGTTTGATCTTCTATCAAGGCTACTGTAATTTTCTCCATATCAGCAATAAGTTTGTTTCACTCTATCATTTGTGTGTTCATTGGAGTAGCACTTTTAATTTCCTTCAAGAACTTTCCCTTTGATTTTTTATCATAATTCTTTCAAAAAAATTTTTATTTGTAATTATTATGGGTACATAATAGTTGTATATCTTTATAGGGTGCATGTGATGTTTTGATACAGGCATATAGTGTGAATTAATCAAATCAGGGTAATTGGGGTATTCATCACCTCAGGTATTTAATATTTACAACTTAGTGAACTGGTGCAAGAGGCCTAGCTTTTGGATTATCTCAGCTTTTGACGTTCCTTCTCATTAAGCTTCATCATTTCTAGCATTTCATTTAAAGTGAGAGATCTGCTACTCTTCTTTTCACTTGAATACTTAGAGGCCATTGTAGGGTAATTAATTGGCCTAATATCAATATTGTTATGTCTCAGGGCACCTGAGTGAGGGAATGGCTGCTCAGTGGAACAATCAGGCCACACAAAACATTTATCATTAAGTTTGTCATCTTATATGGGGATAGTCCCTGGCACTCCAAAACAACTACAATAGTAACATCAAAAATCACTGATCACAGGCCAATATAACAGACATAATAACAATAAAAAGTTTGAAGTATCTCAAGGATTAACAAAACTAGACACAGAGACATTGAGTAAGCACATGCTGTTGGAAAAATGGCACTGATGACTTGTTCAATGCAGGGTTGCCACAAACCTTTGATTTTTAAAAAACGCAATATCTATAATAAAGTTAAGCACAGTAAAATGAGATATGCCAGTAAATTATTTGGAATTCTTCTGTATTGGGAATTTGTCTCTTCTCTGCCATTAATTAATATATTTAACCATTTATTTATATTATTAAGGACTCACAGATACTTGTTATCTCATAAGTTTTAATCCATTATTACTCCATTTAATTTATTGTTTTGTTCTATTTTTGGCTATCAGGAGATCTTTTAGCTAAGTCTGATGCCCCTTTGAAATATTCCTGTTGTTATGTCTATGTGTGTGTAATTTTTTTGAGGGGGGTGGATTTCCAATTTTTTTTTCTTTTTTGGCATTACAAGATGCTCCATCTCATCTTGAGTATTTCCTGCACCTAGAATCAGTCACTTCTCCAAGGGGCCTGTTTTTTTTTTTTTAAGTTGGAGAATAGTATTAAAAACCAAGACTTGGGTGCTAGATGTGCACATCGCCATTGGATATTTGTCCCTTTTAGGCCCTCTCAGTTGATGAGGTAAGAAAATAAATGTGTGTATACTAGCCTGTGTATGTTCCCATATCTATAAATATTTCTATATGCAACAATCTGTATCTATATTAAGCTACACATGAATTCTTGTCAAAACCTCCAACACTAATTCATGACCACATGGATTATTCCAGTCCACTCCTTTTGCTTATCTGTAAATTCCCACTCCAACATAGAGAAACCTGGCTCCCACAATCTGCCATCCATTTATTTGCTTAAGTCTGCTATGTCAGTATACATTTATATCAGTATAAAAATTGTCAACCATTGTCCCTGTGGGAAACAACTATATCTTCTAGAGTACAGGGCTTATGTCCTATTCCTGTTCTCTTTGTTTTTACAGTCTCCATTAATTTTCAGATGAAGAAGGCTCTCTTATAATCTTTTCCCCTGCAGAGGCCTGCAGAGTAGGACTCATGGAGAATGCTCTGAGTGTATTTTGAAATGGTTCCCCTATCCCTGCCAGAAACATAAGGGTATTTTTCTTAACCCTTCAACATGAGAACCTGATGAGGTTCCTGGAGATAAAACCCATGAATATATGGGGGTTCCCCTAAGACTGAGGTCCTTAGGGTTTTCACATTCCCACATTAGTCCACACTCAGCCTCCAGTGATTTTTCAAAATTATCCTTTGTCTTCTTACCACTTAAGCTATTTCAGTTAAGCAGATCTCAGTTTTGATTCTCTACATTCACCTGTCACTCCAGATTTTGTGATGGCAGTTTGGCAGTCTGATGAGTCCAAGGAAAATAGTTGATTTTCAGTTTTTCACTCTTTTTTCTTGTTGTAAGATAGGAGTGATGACTCCATGCTCTGACTTTACATGTTGGAGCTGAAACAAGAAGTTCTTTGCACAATTTTAAGGAACACTGAGACTAAGAAGAGTCTCCTGACTAATCCAAGTAATCACCATTCCTTTTTTAAAAAAACCATCTGAAGAGTGTTATGGATCCAATCATTGTATGGACTCACTCATCAGCCATCACCTTGGGCCAAAATTAAGGTCATTCCTTTTACATGTAATCATGGCAATAAAAAGTGTGATGCTACTGGGAGGCTCACTAACAAAATGAGTGAAAACTGAAAGAAATAGAGAAGACTGGGGAAAAAATAAAAAGCATGCCAGTCTGCCAACTTTCAGCGAAGGGACTCAAAGTCTTACACGTTGTTGCATAGCCCCTGAAGTGATTTATGTATTTCCAGAGGTTATACTAATTGAGGTGTTGAAATATAAGATCAAGTCATGAAAATAAAAAAAGACAAAACTATGTCTAGTACATGAAATATAATAAAGCAGGAGTGTGTCTAATATGTTTAGAGCAATCACTCTATTTAATACATTTAACACTTAAAATCAAATTGGGACTTGTCAGTCTACTTCTGTTGCCTGGAAAACCACTTACATATAACACCTCAGTCCACCAGGGTTTTGAGTAGATGAACTGTTTCTACATATTTTTACCTATGAACTATCTGTATAATATGTAACTATAACAACCAGAAACCATATTAGAAGAAATATTTTTCTTATCCAGGAAATGTTATAGATAATTCTCCAGCAAATATATTTACTATATGTATCAATTTGGAATTGGTTGGTAGTCTCTTTAATTATTCTCATTGAGAGTGAAAACAGAAGACTGTAATATTCCCTAATAGATTCTCTATTAGGTCCATGAAAAACTATTTTATATCCATCTTTTACTCTTTGTAAGAGTGGCAGAACCACAAATGCTTGCATCATGGCAGTATCTTATAGGTATTTGTTTTAAAACAATTTGAAAGTGTTAACTTATTCTTTCCTTGTGAAGGTGCCAGAGGAGGATACTTGCAGTACTTTATGAAGCTAACTATGGATTCTCATTGGACGGGCCTTATGACTGACTAATGGTTCTTGGTGACCAGTAATTGATCAAAATATTCTTCCAAATTGCACACCAACTGGGCATTTTAATCCAGCAGAAACAATTTACAGGGCTTATCATGGTTCAAAGTTATGCTCCTTTGCCTCAAATTCTGGCCTGATCCACTTCAGAGTCTGAGAAAAAGAGTGATATTATCAAATGATACGTTCAGGAGACAGTTTTGGTGCTGCTGGGTGCAATAGAATAGGGTGGCAGAAGTTGGTGCTGGATAGATTAAAAAGGAAGCACTTTACAGACATTTAGATTCAGGTTAAATTTGGCTGGACAAGAGTTCTGGTTTATGGCTGAAACAATGCAGAATAATGACAGTTATGTGAAAAATTAAGGAGAGAATTTTATCAAGACCTAGAGACACTCTAAAAATCAAAGGAAAGGAAATAATATTTACTTGCCTTTGTATAGAGTAGAAATATTGATTCTAAGTTTGGGAAAAGTTTTGCACAAGAAATGCATTAGTTGTCTGTTTGAATTAGAGAATGGAAATAGTTTCTAAAATAGCAACTGCTTCAGAATGGGGACATATTGTATGTAGAATACTATGTCCAGAGGAGTATGTGCATGTGTTGCCCAGTAACTGCAATTAAAGCCCAATGCTAAGGACAAATGTCTTGAAGAGCCCTCATGCCCTCATTCGAAAGGAACCACTGGTGGTTGATTTAGCTAATCTCTTACATGGCTTATTGAGAGCCAACTGAAGTAGCCCTATTATTAGCTATAGCCATAAGCCTCTCCTCAGGGAAAGAGGAGTAAAAGTAAATAGTGTGGTTGGTCACTAGTGATTGCTGATATCACACAAAGTATATTATATCCTTCCCTCATGTGGGTTTTTCTACCCAGAATCAAATGAAAGAGGGTCCAAGAACATCATTTTCAGAAATCAGAAAGGCCTGGAGAAATGATAGTAGGGTTGTTAGATAAAACACAGAAAGTCTAGTTAAATATGAATTTCAGATAAACAAATAAATATTTGTATTACAAACATCTTCTCTATGATAGTTCAGATGACCTTATAAAAAATACAGTTATTTATCTGAAATTCAAATTTAACTGGGAAGTATGAGTATTTATTGGCTAAATAGGGCATCCTGGATGATACACACCTTGTTTCCTGGCTGGGTAGTTGCTGAGTGACAGCACATTCAATTTTATTCTGATACTGCCACCTGAATCAAGTATGATGAGGGAGTTTTTAAAAATATACTCTGAGAAGGTAAGCGTATATGTGGTACAGTGCTGAGATATCTCAATGAATCAGTTCTTTTTGAGATCTTTGTTATAAGCTAGACTGTCCTGCTATGCAAAGCTGGATGCCTGCCAAGAGATTTCAAAGAGTAGTAGTATCTCATGGCAAGACTTCCTAAACATAATGTGCAAAAGAATCACTTGGGGATCTCGATAATATGCAGAATTGGATTCAGAAGGTCTGGAGTAAGGCCTGAAATTTTACTTCTCTAATAAGCTCCACGTTAACGTCAAGGTTGAAGCCCCACATATCACAAAAGAATGCAATTGAGCAGGATCCAAGTTGAGTCAGTCCATGATCTGACTCTCAAAATCTCAGGTCCATGAACTTGGTCTTGTCAGTGTGATCTCAGAGGTTTCAGTGATCTAGAACTACTAACCTAAACTTAGTCAAGCGCAGAAAACTGTTACGCAAATCTAGAAAGCTATACACTAGGTCACACTCTTTCTCAATGTTAAATCAGAACTTAGCACAGTATTTGTCACTCCTCTACTCAAAGATCCCGAGGGCTTCCACTCCTCTCAGGTAAAGGCGGGTGTGCTCCGGAGGGCATCTGAGGCTCTGCATGACCTACCCCTATCCCTACTGGCCCTCACTCACTCCTCTCCTGCTGCCTTAGCTTCTCTGTTGATCATCGAGCACACCAGGCACTCTCCTGTTCCCCAACCTTGTTTGCTCACTCTTCCCTCTGACATCTGCACAAAGTCCTATCTCACCTCCTTTAATGTTTTGCTTAAAATGGACCTTTTCAATGAGACTATCCTACGCATCCCATTTTAAGTTGCAACTCTTCCCCCTACACCCTAGACATCCCTCAGTCTACTCTAATTTTTCTGTAACGCTAATTCTGCCATAGCATATACTTTAGTTATTTGTTTCATTTGTTGTGTCTTGCCTATGTTCTCATGCTAGAATATAAGCTGCGTGAAGGCAAAGTTGTGTCCCCACTGCTTTAAAGAGCTTCTGGCTCATAGTATCTTACCACATGCTTTTTTATTTGTGTCCAATTAATTTATTTGTGAGGAAGAATTTTTGAATGGAAAGTTACTTTGAAAAAATTAAATAAGGGAGAAGGGAAGTGGAAAGTCATAAAATATACTTAATCCATGAAAGTCTAATAAAGTATCCCTCAATCTTATCATGTTTCTAGGAACATGACTGTTCATTTTACTGGTCAATGTGCTTTTTACTGACGGGTGCTGGAAGCCCCTGCCAAATACTTGTTTCTTATTTGTTCTTTCTCCTCGGTGGTCATTTACATTTTGTTGAATCAATATTTTTAATGTTAGCAGCACAGATTTAGCTATAGTTTGGAAGAATTCCATGTTTTTCAGATGGCCTAGCAATTATTTGATATGATCCAATATATATTGATGTTATTATGATCCAAAGTCTCAGAAATGTGGGAACTTGTAGACTCAAATAAAATCATTTGTTCTGCATACAGTATGTGAAAATATGAGATGTTTAAAAGGACAAATTATAAAAACTAAAGACATAGAATCATTATCTGTGTAATACTCTCAAGTATTGTAGAGAAGAGAAAAGATCAATAGTAGGAGAGTCCTTGATACATAGAGAAAATCCATGTAGCAAATTCAGAGTCACACTAATTGCACCACATATGGTATTATATTAGTTGATTCATTCTAATATTTTGAAAGGGCTGATGTTTAAAATGCAAGAAAGGGAGCTAGTTGAGAATAATAATACTGGTTAAGGAAATTAAGGAAATAGAGACGGGATACAGATTTTCATAAGATATGGAGAGTGAAGTTTACATAATAACATTGATTCTACAGCAATTTATCAAGCACATATTATGTTGCAGATATATGATTTGGGGCATATGTTAACATGGCAACTAAAATAGAAATTTTAAAAATATCAAAAGTAGAAAAAATCCCAATATGGAAAAAATCCCTTAAGCCTAAATTCCATGGCAAAGAAATCATATGGGCTATTTTTACTTTTTTTTTAACCCAAATGATTTTGTGCATTTTTTGAATCAAACTTTTTTTATAATGTCTTCTCCTGTCTCTCCATCAACGTGCTCTTTATTAAACTTTTTGTTAATTTTTATTATGCAACAAAAACAATAATCAAAATTTCATTGGAAACAAAAATTTAGCAATAACATTAACTGAAATGATTAAAATACTTACTTTTATAGTTTTAAAGCTAAAGGTAAACTCCAGCATGTATTTTAACATTAATTAAAATTTAAAGGATAGTCTTGAGATGAAATTTTTATTATTACTATCCTGATCTTGCCTATAATTATGTGTCTATCTCTAAAAAATATTGTGTTGAGTCATTTCCTAATGGTCTATAAAATAGGCATTTGGTCTTACATTTAATGACTTCTAACTTAAATAGAGTCATACATTAAAAATTGCATCTTTACTTTCCTCTATCAAATTTTGAAAGGGAAATGTTACTATTATGTTGGAAAATCTATGTTCCATCCTACTACAATGAATTAATATCTATGTAATATCATAAGGAATTTTGAGGCTCTGTATAATGTTCCAAAGAAGTGATTACTACATTTTGTACTTTTGATGTCAAAGCATTGTTACCTGCCCTGGCTATATTTCCTGTATTGATCCATAATTCTTGTTTCTTCAATAGATATGAAGAAGACCCCCAAAGCAATCACAGCAGCAACAAAAATAAATACATGTGACCTGTTCAAATTAAAAAGCTCCTGCTTTTTTTTTCAGCCAAGGAAACTATCACTAGAATGAACAGACAACCTTCAGAATGGGAGAAAATATTTGCACGCTACACATCTGATAAAGGGCTGATAATCAGAATCTATACAGAACTTAGGAAAATCAACAAGAAAAAATCAAACAACCCTATTAAAAAATGGGCAAAGGACATGAACAGAAACTTTTCCAAAGAAGACAGAATAATGGCCAGCAAACATATAAAAAATTGCTCAACTTCTCTAATCATCAGGGAAATGCAAATCAAAACCACAATGAGATATCAACTAACTCCAGTGAGATTGGCTCGTATCAAAAAATCCCCAAACAACAAATGTTGGCGGGGATGTGGACAGATAGGAACACTCATACACTGCTGGTGGGACTGCAAATTAGTACAACCCCTATGGAAAGTAATATGGAGATACCTCAAAGAATTAAACGTAGAATTACCATTTGACCCAGCAATCCCACTACTGGGTATTTACCCAAAGGAATAAAAGACATTCTATAATAAAGACATCTGCATGCGAATGTTTATAGCAGCACAATTCACAATTGCAAAGATGTGGAAACAACCCAGGTGCCCATCAATACACGAGTGGATTAATAAAATGTGGTATATGTATACCATGGAGTATTACTCAGCAATAAAAAACAATAGTGAATTAGCACATCTGGTATTATCCTGGTTGGAGCTAGAACCCATTCTTCGAAGAGAAGTGTCACAGGAATGGAAAAACAAGCACCACTGGTACTCACCATCAAATTGGTACTAACTGATCAATACTTATGTCACACATGGAAATAATATTCATCGAGGTTGGGCAGGTAGGAGGGGGGTGGAGAGGATGGGAAAAACTCTCACCTAATGGGTGCAGGTGCACAGTTTGGGGGATGACCACGATTGTAGCTCTGACACAGGCAGTGCATGGGCAATATATATAGCCAAAGTGTTATACCCCCATAATATTCTGAAATAAAAATTTTAAAAAAGAGAGAAAAAAATAGAAAGGTTTTGTACCACAAAATCTTCAGCTGCCACCTCTCCAATCCCAGCTTCAACTAACTTGGACTAGAGCAGAAAATCTGACTTAGAAGTTAGTCATCTCATTGTCACTTGACAAGTAAAGATAAGATAAATCAATCAGATTCTCTAATTCAGGTACTTAAATTCAAAATCTATGAAAGAATTGTCTAGTTTGAAGTGTGAAGAAAAAAGATTAGTATAGAGACAGGATTGGGTAGAAAATGATATGTGATGCATTAGTAAAATTAACAGGAAAGCAGAGCAGAACAAGCCATTCACAGTGTGTTAAATGAAGCAGACATACACATCATCATTAGAATCATACTATTAACAGAAGATGAGAGAATTAAATGAATTAATAAATGTAAGCACTTAGATCAGTGAAGTTTATTAATATTTTAAACATTCAATAAATGTTGTCTGGTTTTATTATTGTTTAACTAGTCAAACTTACTATTAGCTGTCAATTATGACTAACTTTAGTTGTATATATTTAGAAGTACTTCCATCCTATAAAAAATTACTTGCCTCTGATCTGTGCATTGGAAATATATTTTTATAAATACGTTTAAAATATAAATATATTTTAAATATGAGTATGTAGTTTCAGATTAATAGCCAAAATTGAAGGAGAGTTTCTTCTAGTTGCCTACATGTTACCACGTGCTTTTATAGTACATGTTTTTCTGAGACATTGTTTACATAGCCTATTCAAAACTAAACTAGTTAATGCCCCAACATCTTCCCTTTGATACACAATGTTAGGCAAAAATATCACTAGATTTCTTATTCTTCTAACTCAAAATACAGAATTTACCTTCAACTCCACTTCTTCCCTCAAAATGATATCTAATCTGTTACCAATGGTTTCAATTTCAACTTCAAATTCCATACTTTTAGACTCATTCCTACATTTACTCCCATAGTTCAGGCCTTACTTTCTGTAGGTTGAGATATGGAAATAGCCATCAGACTGGTTTATTACTTATATCCCTTCTCTAAAGTGAGTATTTGTGTGTGTGTGTGTGTGTGTGTGTGTATCTGCCTGATTGTGTGCATATAAGACTAAAGAGAAGTAACATAGATATATTCCCCAAACTCATGCAGATATAAAGATGGCAGCTCTTGCCGCTTTTCACCTCTAATGTTCTATAAGGGCTGCCATTCCTGGGTTTGCAAAAACCTAAGACTGAGTAACTGTGATAGCACAATAAACATTATGAAAATCACCCCTCACTCTTTTCAACTTTTATTTCAAGTAATTTTCCAGCCCTTAGGATCAGCCAGTTTCCTACTACAAGTCTGAGTCAAGTTTTAGAGGAGAGAAAACCCTTCTTTCTTTTTAGACATTAGAGTCTTATAACTCTTTCCTGTGTTAAAATTATATTACATATAATGATAACAATCTAAAATTTCTATGGTTGAGCAACAATTTGGATTAAAATAGGCTTTGATGACAAGAATACACGTTTAAGAATTTTGAATATTATTTCTGAGTTGAAAGCAAATGAGACAGAGATGGCAAGTCCCAAGTGATAAGGAGAATATGTTTCAAAAATCTCTGTATCATTTATACATTCATTAGCTACATATGTATACATATAATCTATATATGTGTAAATATGTGTGTTTATGCACACACGCACACTAACATAGTAGTATGAAATGTCTGTTTCTTTTAGAGATTTAGTTCCTTCCCAACTCCTTCTGGCAGAGTGGTAGATTTTAACAAGATAGTCACCAATATTATATCATGAAAGATTACTGGTATACGCAAGATGAATCTCACCGTCTTTGGGAGTCACTCCAAGGAAAGTAATGATCCACAGTTACCTATCCAAACTGGCTGTAACAGGATGTAAGACGATCCTATTAGGGTGGAAAATTAGTAAATGCAGCAGGAAAGAAGGCCCAGGGAAAAGGAATTTCAGGGGCCCCATGTGAGGCTCTCTCTATGTGTACTAAAAGGTATATTTCATCATTTTCTGAACTTTCTCATAGCTAGATGCTTCTTTTTCTTGATTCTGACACTTTTAAGTTGAATGAAAATCTTTGGCAATTGCACCCAAAAGTCTTTACACAAAAGAGGCAAGAGGGATATATTTTGTCAGTATGGACTTCTCTGTAATGTTAAGAGAAAACAAGAGTGCTGGGGCTTTAAGAAATGGGCTTGTGCTCCAGGGTCAAGGCAGCTGGTCTACTGGACACAACAGTATCAATTCGTGCATGTTCTCCAAAGGTGCTCCAACAAAGTGCCACCTGGCGACTCAAAGCCTTATCCTTGGATCGGGGGATTACAACTAAGACTAAGATCAAAGATGAGTTTCCTTGTTAGTATGAAAGACTGAGCTAAAAGGGAAAGGCCAACCTCCCATTTCAACCACACAGAATTGATGGGGAAAAAAATGCCACTATTGTACCAGGAAAACACTACACATATAAAAATATTTGACCAATTTCCGTTAATTTTTTTTTTTAATTCCAGTTGAAACAAAAAGGTAACTCCAAGTTAGAGCAGTGGGGGAGAATTGAAGCCAAAAGCACACAGGAGCTGATGGTAATCTAGCTACGATCTCAATGGTTACAGGTGGATGGGAGTTCTGAAAGCAGCCCTATATGCTCAGGGAGCTGGAATAGAGCTCCCTGCACAAAGTTGGCAACAGGGAAATGTTGTGGATCTGGAAAAACTCTATCATTGAGTTTGGGAACATATTACAGAAGTATTCTACCTGGCTGGGCCATAAGAGGAAAATCCCCTTGCTAGAAATCTGAACCACATGATTATGCTGTTTGTGACAAAGCGTTCAAATGATAAATTCTTGTAAGTCATAGATCCTCGCGCCCTTGCTCACACTCTTTTAGCCCCCATTTGTTGTGTCAGTTGTGTACAAGTGTAACTCAGCTGCACCTGGCCTCAGCTATATTATATGCCTCTTGCTTTCTGCTCTGGGATTTGTCTATATGGGGCACCTGCGAAAACCTACTCACACGTTCTGACTTATTCATAAACCTGGAAATTCGAGGGAATTAACACCATTAGGGGTAACAATTGGCCACGTGTGAGAAAAAGCTAGTGTATAAATATTATTCTCTTGTGTTTCTTGTAAGCCCAGTTGAAAGATTTAGCAAACAAAAATAATGGACACCAAGTTAAATTAGAATTTCAGATGAAAATGAACTTTTATCGTTAGTACCCAGGCAGTCTCCGGTTACGGACGACCTGACTTAACGGAGTTCTGTACTTAGGAACGGGCTCCCAAGGCGCCCCATAAAAATAATTTATAATTAAATTAATAATGTGGGAACTAGTTTCTTCCACCCATGTACACAAACCCACATGGCGTAAGCAGTTCATTGGTGCAATATCTTTATGCTAGCGGCTAGTCTCCTTATTTATACAGTCGCTTACAAACAGCATCGCTTTTGTCTTAACTTTTTAATTCAATTTTGTGAGTCTGTGTTTACCCTTATGACCATGCCTCCAAAGCCAAAGTCCACTGTAATTCCAGGTGAGTCTGCAGCAAAAAGAAAGGTGATTACAGTGGAAACAAAAGTAGAAATAATTAAGCATTTGGAGAAAGGCCAGACACTGTCACTCATTGGGAAGGCAGTAGGCTTCAGTTGCTTGACTATTGGAATAATTATAAAGGATAAAGTGTGAATAATGGAACATGTGAAAGGCAGTGCCCCAATGAAAGCATCAATTATTACTAAGCAGCATAGTGGATTAATTATTGAAATGGAAAGGTTGTTATTGATTTGGTTAGAAGATCAAAATAAGTGTAACATTCCTGTTAGCCTAGGAATTAAAAGAGAACAATAATTTTAATAACTTATTATTACAGCACGAGGGTATTATTATTATTATGGTACTACACTGTATTGTTATTAACACATATGAGCCATTATAGTATTGTTGTTATTATTATTACTACCATATATGTGCTGTTCATCAGGGATCTGAGTTACATACAAATCTGACCTAAAGACATTCTCAGGAACGTATCTCGTCTATAACCCAGGGACACCTGTATTTCATGAGATCTTTGCGATCTACTTATGTTAAAATTGTTGTTTATCCAAAGGTCAAATTTAAATGTTGTATCTTCCAATCCTACTTGGTAGAGCATTTCTATAGCACATTCTAAATGAATCCTCAGTACGTCTCCAATGAGGCAGAGTCCCAGTTGCCCACAGCAATGGGCAGCTTGATAATGCATCTTTTTATTGGCTTATCTCCTCTCTTGTTTCATGTTAATCAACTCTTTATTTCTGTTACTGGGGATCAGTTCTCAAAATAAAGTCACAACACACAGAGCTTCTTTTCTTTAAAAGAAACCATAAAAAGTAATCATAAAAGGGCCACCCTCAGGATAATATTCTGGAACTAGATCACACATTGGGAAGCAGTAGTTAGAATCGCCTTGCTGGTGGGGAGTGGATTGGTGATAATCCTTAGCATGAAATAGCAGTAGAGCTATTAAGATTTTTTACATTTAATGGATTGGGATGAGGTACCCACAGAAAGTGATGTATTGAGTTATGCAGTATCTCTCCAAAAACTGCATAAAAGGTAGTTTTTTAATGGATTATAAACCTTGAAATTAAAAAAAAAACAAAATATAGGCCAAAATCTTAAAGAATGTTGTAAAGGATAGTTGTATCTTTACATCTCTAATTGTTTTTGTTGCTGTTTATAATATAAGATAGTAGTCAAGTTTCACATTATTTCATAAGAAGAACCAACTTCCTTCATACCGTTTATAATACTTACAAATGTGTCCTTTCTTCAGATTGTAGTGTCAACTCTACCATATATGGTGTTCATATATGTGTCTGTCTGCATTTGGGCTTTTTCATCTATTCTGTTATTTTTGTCTTTCCCTGGACCAACATTGTGCTATTTTAATCATTAGAGTTTAATAATAAACTATATTATTATTTATATGGTAAAGAAAGTAAGTGTTTCCATGTTATTATTTAAGAGAGAATATTGAATATTCTTGAAAAACAAACCTCTTTGTATTTTGGCTGTGATTGCATTGAATCTATAAATCAGTTTGAGAAGAATTTTATCTTCATGATATTACACTTTCCAATCCATAAATATGATGTGTTTGTCAATTTAATTAGGTCTTTTTAAATGTTTCTCAATAAAGTTTTATGATTTTTCCCATAAAGGACTCCTACATACATTGTGATATTTCTTTCCAGCCAATTCGTATTTTTTATAATGGTAAACAGTATCTTTCAAAATTTCATTTGTTAAATTCTTATTGCTAGTAGGTAGAAAATAAGTAGATTTCTATATTGATTTTGTATCCAACATCCTTGATAAACTTTCTTATTATAGTAATAATTTATCTGCAGAGCTTCAGATTTTCTCTGTACACAATCATATCTTCTACAAATAATGACGGTTCTATTTATTCCTTCAATTCCTTACACTTTTAATTTGTTTTTCTTGCTTTACTTTACTGCCTAAGAAGTGCTGAATAGAAGTAGTGGATGTAGGTATCCTTGTCATATTCCTGTCTTTTTCAATGTTCTATCATCAAGTATGATGTTTGCTGTAAGTTTTCTATAGATATTCTTTAGCAGATAATTTTATCTTCTAAGCTTTTTATGGATTTTTATCTTAAATATGTTGAATTCTTTAACTCTTTTCAGTTGCTATCACTATAATAATTGGGCTGTTTTAATATGCTAATTTATTCAATAGCAGGAATTATTTTTCTAATTTAAATAATTTTGCAGTCAATATTGCTAAAATTTCAAATGTCTTACTCCATTAGGGCTGGTATAATAGAAATACCATAAACCAGGTGGCTTATCAACAACAAACATTTACTTCTCACAGTTTTGGAGGCTGGGAAATCCAAGATCAAAGTGTGAACACATTTGGAGTTTGTTAAGAGACCGTTTCTAACAGACAGTTGCTTTCTCCCTGCATCCTCACATGGTGGAAGTGAAGAACAAATTCACTTGCTCTTATTTTGCAAGGGCACAGATTTCATTCATAAGGGCACTGTTCCCATGACCTAATCATCTCCCAAAGGCTTAACCTCTTAATAACATCACATTACAGGTAAGTTTCAACATATGAATTTTAGGAGGAAGGGGGACACAAACATACACACTATAGCAAAAAATCTCTCCAAATTGAAGTGTAGATAAAATGCAATTCTAATCAAAATTCCGTCAGACTTTTTGGAGAAATTGGCAAGATATTTATAAAATGTATATGGGAATGCAAATTACCTAGGATATCCAAAGCAATTTTAATAAAAATTGGAAATAAAAATAATTTTTAAAATAATTTATTCTCACATTTCCTAGAACTATCCATTTCGTGAGGTCACCTAAGGCTTCCTTTGTACTTTTGTCTGAAGTGATTTGCTGCATCCAAAGGTGGTTGCTCTTCATTGTTCAGGGGCGATGACAAGGGCGGTGGATTTGATGTTCCAGGAGCAACCGTCTCCCTGCACTTGCCCCTCCCCGGCGTTCTCCAGGTCTCCTCCCCAGGTCTCCTCCCCAGTGCGCTTCTTTCACCCAAATCCACTTCTTGTTGTCTGCTTTGAGGAAACACGAACTAAGATGTGCCTTGTTTTGGATTCTTTCTTAGCAGGCCATTTCATTATCCCTTCTTTTGTTTTTGAGGTTTTACAATCTGTTTCTATTATTCCAGGTTTTCTTATAAACTACAATATACTCATTTAATTCCTAAATAATTAATTTTTCCCTTTCTTCCTGGATATGTGTATAAATTAGTAAAATGTAATTTGTATCCCTCTACTGACTTAGCTGTCACTATTGCATTGTGTTTTAATTCTGTCTTTTTTTTCTATATTGTTTCTTAGTCTGTTCATTCAACACTAAGCTCCAGCCACATTACTTTTAATGGCTGTTGATACTCCACGGTGTGCCTTTATCACATTTTTTACAGTTTTATTGAAGTGTAATTGAAAAAAAAATTACACATAATTAAGCATTGATTTTTTGACATTTTCATACATCCTTGAAATTGTCACCACAGTTAAGAGAGTGAACATATTCATCAGCCCAAATGTTTCCTTAAGGCCATGTATAATTCCTCCCTCTCGCCTCTTTCTGGCTCCCTATCTCCAGGGGATATACTTTCTGTCCCTATATGTTACTTTGTATTTCTAGAGTTTTGTACAGATGAAATCATATGCATGACTCTTTTATGTCCAGATTCTTCCACTCAGCGTAATTATTTTGAAATCCATACATGTTATTGCAAATATGACAGTTCCTTCATTTTTTTAATTAATAAAATGTATGTTTTATAGCAGTTGTTGGCAAAACTTGGCAGAAAGTCGAGAGATCCCATAAACTCTTGTTCCAACATACATAACGACCTCTCCCACTATCCATATCCTGCACCACAGTGATACATTTTTACAATAAATGAACCTACATTGACACTTCATTATCACCTAACATCCATAGTTTACATTAGGATTCACTGTTGGTGTTGAACATTCTGTGGGTTTTGACAAATGTCTAATGACACAATCCACCATTGTATAATGACAGAATAGTTTCACTGCCTTACAAATCCTCCATGCTCTGCCAGTTTGTCTCTTCAGAAACCTTGGCACATACCGATTCTTTTACTGTCTCTATAGTGTTACCTTTTCCAGAATGCCATACAGTTGAAATCATACAGCATGTAGCCTTTTCAGATTGGCTTCTTCCTCTTAATAATATACATCTGTGGTTCCTACATATTTTTTCATGGCTTGATAGCTCATTTCTTTTTAGGGCTGAATACTATTCCATTGTCTGGATGTACCACACTTGACATCTGAAGGACGTCTTAACTGCTTCCAAGTTTTGGCAACTATGAATAAAGCTGTTAAGAATATATATGTGCAAATTTTTTGTATGTGTGTAAATTCTCAATTCATTTGTGTAGATACTGAAGAATAAGCTTGTGTGGTAAGAGTTTGTTTAGTTTTGTAAGAAACTGTGAACTGTCTTTCGAAGTGACTACCGTTTTGCATCCCCACCAGCAATGAATGAGAAGTTCTGTTGCTCACATCCTTATCAACATTTAATGTTGTCAGTGTTTTGGATTTTGGTCATTTCAATAGGTGGGTAGTGATATATAATTGTTGTTTTAATTTACAATTCCCTGATGACATATGATATTGAACATCTTTTTATATTTATTTGTCTTCTGTATATCTTCTTTAGTGAGGTGTTTGTTCAAGCCTTGATCACATTTTTTTTCTTCTTATTTAAATATTTTTAATTGACAAAAATTGTTTGTATTGTGATATACATGTTTTGAAATATGTATTCATTGTAGTAGGGCTCAATCAGGCTAATTAACATATGAATTACCTCACATACTTATTTGTGGTGAGGACCCTTAAAATCTATTTACTTAGCAATTTTGTTTTTGAAAAATATCTCCTTAACTTCTCCTCCCCAAGCACCTGCTAACCATTATTCTACTCTCTGCTTTTAATGGGTCAACTTTTTTACATTCTGCATAAAGGTGAGATCATGCAGTATTTTTCTTTCTGCACCAGCTTATTTCACTTAGCATAATGTCCTCCAGGTTTATCCATGTTGTCAAAAATGACAGGATTCCCTTCCTTTTAAAGCTGAATAGTATTCCATTGTGTATATATACCACATGTTCTTTATATATTCATCCACTGACAGATGCTTAGGTTGATTCCAAATCATGGATATTGTGATACATGCAAGTGCAGATATCCCTTTGATGTACCAATTTCATTTCCTTTAGATAAATTCCCAGTAATGAGATCACTGGATCATATAGAAGTTCTTTTTTTAAGTTTTTGAGGAATCTCCATAATGTTGATTATGTTAATTTACATTCCCACCAACAGTACACAGGATTCCCTTTTCTTCACATCCTTACCAGCACTTGTTATCTCTTGTCCTTTTGATAGTAGCCATTCTAATAAGTGTGAAGCAATATAACATTGTGGTTTTAATTTGCATTTCCCTGATGATAGGTGATAATGACATTTTTTCCATATTCTTATGGAAATTTTTGTTTCTTCTTTCAACAAAATCTATTCAGATCTTTCACCTGTTTTTCAATCAGGTTTTTTTTTCTTGCTGTTGAATTGTTCCTTATACATTTTGGATGTTAACCCCTTATCAGATGTATGGTTTGAAAATATTTTCTCCCATTCCATATGTTGTCTCTTAACTCTAATGATTGTTTCCTGTGCTGTACAGGGAGAGGCTTTTTAGTTTGATTCAGTCACATTTGTCTAGTTTTGCCTTATTGCCTATGCTTTTGGTGTCATATTTTTTAAAAAAATCACTGCCCAGACCAATGTCATAGAGTTTTTCACCTATATTTTCTTCTAGTAGTTTTATAGGTTCAGGTCTTACCGTTAACTATTGAATCCATTTTGAGTTGAATTTTGTATATGGTATGAGTTAAGGGTGTAATCTTATTATTCTGCATGTGGATATATAGTTTTTCCAACACCAATTATTAAAGAGATTGTACATTTCCCATTGTTAGTTCTTGGAATCTTTATCGAAAATCAATTTACCAAAAGTATGAAAATTTACTTCTGGGCTTCCTCTTCTGTTCCATTAGTCAATTTTTTTTTCTTTTTTTATACTAGTCCATGCCATTTTGATTACTATAGCTTTGTGGTATATTTTGAAATTAAGTAGCATGATGTCACCAGCTTTGCTCTTTTTGTTCAAGAATGCTTTGGCCAGTTGGGATCTTTTGTAGTTCCATATGAATTTAAGAACCTTTTTTTCTATTTCTTTCAAAGATGTCATTGGTATTGTGATAGGGATTGCATTAAATCTGTAGTTTGCTTTACATAGTATATTTAGTAAAGATAGTATAGATAGTAAAATATCTATAGATAGATATTTTAAAAATATTAATTCTTCCAGTCAATGAATGTGAGATATCCATCTTTTTTTTTTTTAAATTTATTTTATCAATATTTTATACATTGATTTCAGTGTTCAGATCTTTCATCTCTTTAGTTAAATTTATTCCTGTGTATTTTATTTTTTTGTGACTATTGTGAATGGATTGTTTCCTTTTATATTTTTGTCAGATAGTTTGTTGTTACTATATAGGAAATGCTACTGATTTCTGTATGCTGATTTTGTATTCTGCAACCTGACTGAACTCGTTTACTAGTTCTAACAGTTTTTTGGTGGACCAATCTCATTTTTAATTTGAATAGTTTATTTTCTTATTGTTGAGTTTTAAGAGTGTTTTGTATATTTTGGATAAGAGTCCCTTATCTGATGTATATTTAGCAAATAGTTTCTTCCAGTCAGTATCTTGTCTTCTCATTCTCTTGACATTGTGTTTTGCAGAACAGAAAATTTCAATTTAATGAAGTCCAGGTTATTAATTATTTCATTTATGCATCATGCCTTTAGTGTTGTATCTAAAAAGTCATCACCATACTCAAAGTCACCTAGGTTTTCTCCTATGTTATCTTCTAGGATATTTATAGTCCTGCATTTTACAATTTTAACTTTTTTTTTATTTAAATAGATTTAGGGGGTACAAGTGTTTTTTTTGTTTGTTTTGGTTTGGTTTTTTTGTTATATGGCTGAATTGCATAGTAGAGAAATCTAGACTATTAAATGTATATACCTGAAGTATACATTGTACACAATATGTAATTTTTCATCCTATAGCGCCCTCCTACTCTCCCTGTTCTGAGTGTCGAACATACATTGTCACTCTGTATGACCATGCATACTCATTGCTTAGCTCCCACTGATAAGTGAGAATATGTGGTATTTGGTTCTTTGTTCCTGGATTACTTCACATAGAATAATGGCTTCCAGTTTCATCCAAGTTGCTGCAAAAGACACCATTTCATTCTTTTTGATGGCTGAGTAGTATACCATGGTATAGTATACACACTACATTTTCATTATGTAGTCTTCAGTTGGTCAGCACTTAGATTGGTTCCGTATCTTTAGAGCTATAAATTGTGCTGCAATAAACATGGCTAGAGGTGTTTTTTTTTTTTTTTTTTTTTTTTTTATAAAATGACTTATTTTCCATTTGGTAGATCCTCAGCAGTGGGATTGCTGGATCAAATAGTAGATCTACTTTTAGTTCTTTGAGAAATATGGATACTGTTTTCCATAGAGGTTGTATTAATTTACATTCCCACCGACAATGAATAAGAGTTCCTTTTTCACTGTATCTGCACCAGAATCTATTGCTTTTTGGCTTTTTAGTAATGGCCATTCTGACAGGGGTAAGTTGGTATCTCCTTGTGATTTTAATTTGTATTTCCCTAATGATTGTAATGTTGAGCAATTTTTCATGTTTGTTGGCCATTTGTTTCTCTTCTTTTGAAAAATGCCTGTTCATGTCTTTTGCCCACTTTTTAACGGGGTTGTTTGTTTTTTCCTTGCTGATTTGTTTGAGATTCTTATAGATTCTGGATATTAGGCCTTTGTCAAATGTATAGCTTGTGATATTTTCTCCCATTCCATAGGTTGTCTATTTACTCTGTTGATTATATCTTTGCTGTGAAGAAGCTTCTTAGTTTGAGTCCCATTTATTTCTTTTCATTTTTGTTGTATTTGCTTTTGGGTTCTTAGTCATAAATCTTTACCTAGGCCAATGTCAAGGATAATTTTTCTTAGGTTTTCTTCTAGAATTTTTATGGTTTCAGGTCTTACATTTAATTAAGACTTTAATCCATCGTGAGTTAATTTTTGTATACAGTGAGAAATAGGGACCCAGTTTAAGTCTTCCGCATGTGGCAATCCATTTTTCCCAGCACTGTTTATTGAATAGGGTATCTTTTCCCAGTGTATGTGTCTCTCTGCTTCATTGAAGATCAGCTGATTATAGGTATTTGACTTTATTTCTGGGTTCTCTATTCTGTTCCATTGGTATGTCTGTACTTTTATACCAGAACTATGCAGTTTTTTTTACTATAGCCTTGTAATATTATTTGAATTTGGGTAATGTAATAACTCCAGATTTGGTCCTTTCACTTAGGATTGGTTTGACTATTTTTGTGCTGTTTTGATTCCATATAAATTTTAGGGTTGTTTTCTAATTCTGTGAAAAGCTACATTGGTACTTTTGATAGAAATTGCATTGACTCTGTAGATTACCTTGGGCAGTATGGACATTTTGATAATATTAATTTTTCCAATCCATAAAAATGAGATTCTTATGTTTTTCTATTTTTTTGTATTTTTCAAGACAGGGTCTCACTCTGTTGCCTGGGCTAGAGTGCAGTGTTGTCTTCACAGCTCACTGCAACCTCAAACTCCTGGGCTCAAGTAATCCTCTGCCCAGCCCCTTGTATCTACAGGCACGTGACACCATGTCCAGCTAATTTTTCTATTTTTTATAGACACGGGGTCTTGCTCTTGCTCAAGCTGGTCTCAAACTCCTGGCCTCAAGTGATCCTCTCACCTGGGCCTCCCAAAGTACTAGGATGACAGGCGTGAGCCACAGTGCCCATTCTGCTTTTCCATTTCTTTGTGTCATCTATGGTTTCTTTCATCAGCATTTTGCAGTTCCCCTTGTAGAAATCTTTTACCTTCTTGGTTAAGTATATCCTAAGGGTTTTTTTTTGTTTGTTTATTTGTTTTTTGTAACTATTGTATATGGGATTGAGTTTTTGATTTGATTCTCAGATTTGTTGTTATTAATGTGTAGAAATTCTGCTGATTTGTGTACATTGATTTTGTACCCTGAGACTTAATTCATTTATCAATTCTAGGAGTCTTTTGGAGGTGTCTATAGGGTTTTCTAAGTATAAGATCATATTGCTGGCATTCAGGGATAGTTTGACTTATTTTCCAGTTTGAATGCCCTTCATTTCTTTCTTTTGTGTGATTGCTCTGGCTGGGACTTCTAGTGCTATATTGAATATAAGTAGTAAAAGTGGGCATCCTTGCCTTGTTCCAATTCTTACAGGGAATGCTTTCAACTTTTCCCCATTCACTATGATGTTGGTTGTGGGTTTGTCATGTACAGTTTTTATTATTTTAGGTATGTTCTTTTTATGCCTAGTCTGTTAAGGGTTTGCATCATGAAAGGATGCTGGATTTTATTGAATGCTTTTTCTGCACCTATTGAGGTGATCATATAGTTTTTCTTCTTAATTCTGTTTATAAGATGTATCACATTTGTTGATTTGCATATGTTGAACCATCCTTGCATGCATCTCTGGGATGAAACCTACTTGATCATGGTGAATTATTTTTTTGATGTGCTGTTGAATTCAGTTGGCTAGTATTTTGTTGATGATTTCTGCATCTATTTTCATGAGGGATATTGGTCTATATTCTTTTTTGTTGTTGTTGTGTCCTTTCCTGGCTTTGGTATCAGGGTAAAACTTTCTTTGTAGAATGAGTTAGGGAAGATTAATGCCTTGATGTTATGAAATAGTTTCATTAGGATACGTACCAGTTTTCTTTTGTAGATGTGGTAAAATTCAGCTATGAATTCATCTGGTCCTGGGCTTTTGTTTGTTGGGAGTTTTTTTTTTATTATTGTTACTGATTCACTCTCACTACTTGTTATTTGTCTGTTCAGGATTTCTATTTCCTTCTGATTCAAGCTTGGGAGGTTGTGTTTTTCCCAAAAATGTTTCCATTTCCTCTAGATTTTCGAGTTTGTGTTCACAGAGGTGTTTGTAGTAGTCTTGGATGATCTTTTGTATTTCTGTGGTATCAATTGTAATGTCTCCTTTTTTATTTCTGATTGAGCTTATTTGAATCCTCTCCCTTCTTTTCTTGACTAATCTAACTAGTGGTCTGTTGATTTTGTTTATCTTTTCAAAGAACCATGTTTTCGTTTTGTTGATCCTTTGTATTATTTTTGTTTGTTTGTTTCAATTTCATTTAGTTGTGCTCTGATCTTTGTTATTTATTTTCTTCTGGTAGTTTTGAGCTTGGTTTTCTCTTGTTTTTCTAGTTTGTGAGGTGTGACATTAGGGTGTTACATTGTGACCTTTCTGTCTTTTTGATGTAGGCATTTAGCACTATGAAATTCCCTCTAAGCATTTCTTTTACTATATCCCAGAGATATGGGTAGCTTGAGTCACCATCGTCATTCAACTCAAAAATTTTTTAAATTTCCATCTTGATTTCATTGTTGAAGCAAAGATTGTTCAGCTGCAGGTTGTTTAATTTCAATGTATTTGTGTAGTTTTAAGAGTTCCACTTGGATTTGATTTCTAGTTTTATTCCACTGTGGCCTGAGAAAATACATGGTATGATGATTTCAATTTGTTAAAGTTTGCTCAGCTATAATGATGCCACTATACTGTAGTCCAGGCAACAGAGTGAGAGCTTGTCTCAAAAAAAAAAATTACTCAGACGTGTTTTGTGGCCTAACATATGGTCTACCTTGGAATATGTTCCACGTACTGTTGAGAAGAATGTATATTTTGCAGTTCGTGGGGAGAATTTTCTGTAAATTTCTGTTAGATCTATTTGTTCCAGAATCTTGTTTAAGTCCATTGTTTCTTTGTTGATTTTCTGCCTTCGTGATTTGTCTAGTTCTGTCAGTGGAGTGTTATGATCCCCCACTATTACAATGTTGTTATTTATTTCATTTCTTAGGTCTATTAGGATTTGTTTTATGAATCTGGGAGCTCTGTTGTTAGGTGCATATATATTTAGGATTATTATACCTTCTTGTTGAATTGAGTTCTTTATCATTACATAATGACCATCTTTGTCTTTTTATACTGTTGTTGATTCAAAGTCTGTTTTATCTTATGTAAGTATAGCTGTTCCTGCTTGCTTTTGGTTTCCATTTGTGTGGAACATTTCTTTCTACAACTTTACTGTTAGTCTCTGTGATTCTTTGTAAGTTAAATAGGTTTCTTGGAGACAGTAGATATTTGGGCTGTGTTTTTTATTCGTTCTGTCAATCTATATATTTTTAGTGGGGGATTTAAACTGTTTACATACAATGTTATTATTGATAAGTGAGACACTGTTCTAGTCATCATGTTGACTGTTACCTAGTTGGTTTGTATTCTTCCTTGAGTTACTGTTCTATAAGAGCTATGAGCTTTTACTTTTGAGTGTTTTCACACTGGTGAATGCCGATAGTTCTTCTTAGTATTAAGATTACTTTTGAGCATTTCTTGTAAGGCAGCTCTAGTGGTGACAAATTCCCTTAATGTTTGCTCATCTGGGAAAGATTTTATTTCTCCTTTATTTATGAAACTTAGTTTTGTGGGATACAAAATTTTTGGTTAATACTTGTTCTGTTTAAGAAAACTAAATATGCTACCTCAATCCCTTCTGGCTTGTTACATTTCTGTTGAGCAGTCTGCTGTTAGTCTGATGGGTTTTCCTTTTCCTGTAAGTTACCTGATGCTTTCATCTTGCAGCGTTTTCTTTTTCACTTTGACTTTGGCCAGACTGATGACTATGTGCCTTGTGGATGTCCTATTTGCAATGACTCATCCAGGAGTTCATTGACCTTCTTGTATCTGGATGTCAAAATTTTTATAGCAAGACCACAGAAGTTTTCCTCCATTATTCCCTCAAGTAGCTTTTCCACACTTTTTGCTTTCTCTCCTTCTTCCGCAGGGATAAATTTGATTCTTATGTTTGGGTGTTTAACATAATCCCATATTTCATGGACATTTTTTTCATACCTCTTGATTCTTTTTTCTTCATTTTTGATTGACTTGGCTAATTTGAAAGCCTTGTCTTCAAGCTCTGAAATAGTTTCCTCTGCTTGGTTTAGTCTGTTGTTAAGACATTCCACTATATTTTGATATGTCCTAAATGACTCATTTCTAGAAGTTCTGTTATTTTTTTTTTTAATTATCTATGTCCAGTGAGCTTTTAATTCACATCTTGAATTATATTATGGTTTCTTTTTGTTGGTTTTCAATTTTCTCATCAATCCCATTAAGCTTGTGATCCATATTTTGAATTCTATATCTGACATTTCAAAAATTTCCTCTTGGTTGGGGTCCATTGCTGGACAGTTGGTGTGATCATTTGTGGGTGTTGAGAGAGACTATTTTTCCACATTTCTGGAGTTCTTATGGTAGCTTCTTCTCATCTGGAACTTCTTCCTTCACCTCAAAACAGATATCTTTGCAATTCACCTGTTCTCCTCTGCTGCTCAGTGTAAAGAGGGAGAAGTAAACTGCCTTTTGGCTCAAGCAGATAAGTACCCACTGTGGTGTTGCTGCCAAAATTGGGTCAGTTGGACCTCAGACCCCTGGGAGACTGCTCAGGTGCCAGTGGTGGTGGACTAGGTTAGGCAATCCCCAGTCCCAGGCCCCTGGATGGTGTGCTTAAGTCCTGGGGGGATCATACCAAGACTGGGCTGACAAACTTGCTTTCAAGGCTTCCTGAGTTTGGGCCCTGAGGGGTGAGATTACTTCCTGCTCCAGAAGAATGCTCAGTCAGAAGAAGGACAGATGTACTGTGAGCCTGTGACAGGACTGTTGGTCCCTCCTAATGAGATTAGCAAAGGCAGACAGCTACGGAATGTACATGCCCCTCACACCTCCCTCTCTTGGCAGTGATAGTAGTCTCTGTCCTTCAAGGGCACAAAAGTGCCCAGATTACCAGCTTCCACCCTGACCTAGCTGCAGCAGAGTTGGTGGTGTCAGCTCAACCTGCTATATGCAGGGTTACCAGATTTGCTATGGCTGTGGCTGAAATGGTCTGGCAGGGGAGGAGTGGTTGTTCCAGGGACTTGCCTCCAACATGGATAGGCTCCTCTCAAAAGAGAGAGGCAGCTTGGGGAGAGGACTGCCAACCTTGCTCTCCCTCAGGGGAGGTGGTAGCTTTAGTCCTTGGGGAACAACATAGCACTTACTGTGTTTTTTTAGAGGGACAGCAGTGCACCCTAAACTCCATGGAATTCTGGTCATGGTAGATGCTCTGTCTGAGGCAGGACAGCCACTCCATAATGCTCTGGCTTAATCTTCCCCCGTGGAACCCTCACCAGTCCCAAGTGGAAACATCCCCGGTTTCCTTCACAGGAGTGGGCAAGGGAGGAGAAAAGGAGGCAAAGGCCCTGAATGGTGGGGAGTTGGTGCCCTGGATCTCTTTGTCCTAAGAGGCCCTCTTGTGTACTGCACTGTCCTCTCAGCTGGAAGTGGCCCTCTTTGAATGCCTAAGCTCTAGGAGACCCACAGTTCTCCCAGGACCCACTGGTCCCCTAAGGCTGCTGTGGTCCAAGTGGGTACTAGGGAGCATCAGCTGTACATCCAGCAATGTACAGACCCAGATGCTGAGATTCCCAGGCTGAGTCACCTGCAAAAACACTGCCTGTCCATGAAGACAGCAAATAAGCTGCATCATCCATCTAGAGCCTGGGCATGGTGAGCAAAGTATTATTGGGCATGTGCCCCTCACCCCATTAGCCTAGAACTGGTAATCCCACAGCCCACCCACACCAAAAACTCATGCTTGGGAGCAGAGGTGGCTATGTCCATAACATTGGGTGGCTGGAGGAAGGAAGGTCCTTGTCTCCATATCTCTTCCCAGGCTACCCAGCTTTAAATTCCCAAAGTGGTACTTTGGGTCTGTTGCGGGAGAGGGTGGGGCTTCTTGCAGGCAAACAGCATAGGCTAGATGCTGGGGGGAGTGCCATCTGTTTGTATTTCAGTCTCACTTCAGGTTGTAGCAGGGTGGAGAGAATTGCTTTAGATGTGTGTAGGAGAGCTTGGACTCCCTTGTCCCTCCTCAGTTGGGCAGAGCTACATCAGCCAAAATTCAGCCCTAGGGGAGGGTGTTATTAGGCTTCAAACTCCCAAAATGGCACTCCGTGCCTGGGGCCAGAGGGTTGGGCCCTTCTCAGGCAGGCTACACTGGCAGGAAACTGTGGGGAGTACAGTTTGTTCAAGGCTCAGTCCTACAGCTGTGGGCTGCAGGATGGTGGGCACTGTCCCAGATGGGTGCTAGAAAACCTGGTTTCCCTGCCCCTCCCCAACCAGGCAGGGGCTGTAGCTGCATAAGCCCAAACTCAACCTAAGGTCAGGGCTCTGCCCAGTATCTAACTCACAAAATGGTGCCTTGGACCTTTGACTGCCTAGGCTTGGGCCCCACCCAGGCAGGCAGTGTGGATGAGCAACTGTGGAAAATACTGTCCACTCTCCTGTAAGTCTCACATGCAGCCCACAGCAAGGTGGTGGAGACCTTCCAAGGGGTTCATGGGAGAGCCTGGGCTCCTCTTGTCCCTCCTTGGAGCCACACACTGGCAGCAGGCATGCCCATGGTTCTCCAGTATCTAGGTTTTCAGAATGGCACCTGACACAAGCTGCTCTAGGTTCACATACCTGTGGGATTCTGCATGAGTTCCTTTTCTGGAACAATGTCTCTGTGAAATCTCTAAGCATCTCTACATGTTAGGCCGGAGACCTGTGTAGATTAGGAGATTCTCTTGTAGCCAGAGAGAGAAAGAGAGAGAGAGGAGGGAGAGGGGAGAGGTATAGATATATAGATATATTCATATATAGATATATGTAGATATAAGTATAGATATATTCATATATAGATATATGTGGATATAAATATAGATCTATATTAATAGATATGTATATATACACACATATGTTGATATAGATAGATATAGATATAGATGATATATGAGAGGGGATTAGGAAAATTGCCTCAAAGTTCCATGACAGGCTGTCTGCAATCTGCAGCCCCTGAGATGCCAGTAGCAAGGCTCAGTCTAAGCCTCAGAACCAAGGAAGCCAATGGTGTAATTCTCAGTCCAAGGCTGAAGGCCTGAGAATCCAGGGAGCTACTTGTGTAAGTCCTGTAGTCCCAAGGCCTGAGAACCTGGATTTCTGATATCCGAGGGCAGAAGGAGGAGTGTGTCCTAGTTCCAGGAAAGAGGAAGAGAAAATCTTTGTCTTTCTTTTTAATTTTATCCAGGCCTCCAGCCGATTGGATGGTGCCTGCCTACATTGAGGGTAGATCTTTAACACTCAGTCCACCAACTTATACACCAATCTCCTCTGGAAAAACCCTCACAGACACACCCAGAAGCAAAGCTTTACCAATTCTCTAGGTATTTCTTAATCTAGTCAATTTCATGTCTAAAAATTAACCATCACAATAGCTATCCTTGTGTATATATAGTATTAATAGTATGTCATTGTGGTTTGATTTTCATTTCCCTAATGAATAATAAGGTTGAGCATCTTAGTATGTGCTTATTGGCCATTCATATATCTCTGTGGAAATGTCTATTCACATCTTTTCCCCATATTTTAATTGGGTTATTTGTCTTTTTATTGTTTAGATGTAAGAATTCTTTATATGTTCAGATATAAGTATTTTATCAGGGACTATATGATTTGATTATTATTTTTTTTATTATTTGATTATTATTATCTTCTCCCATTCTGGAGGTGTCTTTTCACTTTATTAATGTGTCCTTTGAAAAACAAGCATGTTTAGTTTTGATGAAGTTCAATTTATCTATTTTTTATGTCAGAAACCATTTCCTAATTCAAGGTCACAAAGATTTACCTCTTTTTTTCCTAAGAACTTTATATTTTTAGCTCTTACTTTTAGATCTCTCATCCATTATTATTTTTTTAAATTTCAGAATATTATGGGGGTACAAACTCTGATCCATTTTGAGTTACTTTCTGTTTATAGCGTAAGGTAGTGTCCAATTTCATTCTTTTGCACGTGGAGTATTCATTACTTTTTATTATAAACTTTCTATCTAAAATGTTTCCTTTTGTCTAAAATCAATGCATTAGAATTTCTTTTTATGGAGACTTATTTGTGGGGAACACTCAAGAGTTCTTAGGGAATTTTCTATTGTGCTTTAATTCTTAAAAGATAGTTTTCTGGGGTAAAGCATTATAAGTTAGCAGTTAGTTCTTCTCTGAGTACATTGAATACATAATTCGCTCTTTATTAATTTTTTTTGGTTCCTCTTGAGAATAAAGTTGTCAGTCGGCTTCCACCTCCTTTTAAGGCAATCTGTCTTTTGTCCTTGCCTGCTCTAAAGATTTTCTCTTCACCTCTGGTTTTTATCATTTTCATTATAATATAGGCACGTGTGGTTGTCTCTTTACTTTTATCTTTGGGATTGACTTCATTTCTCAGATTGTGGACTGGTCTCTTCTCACTTCAGCTGTTACATCTGTTCTCATAATCTCTCTCATTAGCTGGAAATTTCATCAAACACATCCTTTAACATTTCTATACTATCTTTCTTCTGATATAAACAGCAGTTTAAATTTTTCTTCTTCAACTGCATCTGACTCCTTGTTAAAACTGACTTTTAATTGTTTACTTTTAAATGTTGTATTGTTCATTAATAGGAGGTCTATTTGATTTTTGTCTTTCTGCTATTGCCTCTTATCATTTTAGGCTCTTTATACATTTTTTTTTTTTAGTTTTTATTTTGTTTCTCTAATCACATTCAACAAACTAGACGATTTGTCTGATATTTGTAATGTCTGAAGTCTGTGTCTGTATTTTTTTGTGTGTTTGTTTCTATAATTGGCCCTTGGTTTCCACATTTGATATGCTTTTTTTTTGTTTTGGTACATCTATTGTCTTTGAACATCAATATGAGGCCTATTTCAGAAATACTTTTCTCTAGAGAGAATTTTTTCTTACTTCTACCGAGCAACTTGGGCATTACCATGTCAATGGCTTCTTCAACCAAGATCACATCTTAAGGTCACCTGGATCTTCCTGGTGATACCAATCAAAACTGCTAATATGTGAGTGCTCCAGTTATTGCCCACAAGCTTCTCAGAATCCATTTTCTTTCATCCCTGCCCCACCTCTTTTTCCTTATGTTTGGCAGTCAGAGATCAGCTTTACTTTACTTTTATCCTTATCTTGACAATACAATACACTAAGACCCCAGTTTAATATGCTCTAGATCTTCTATGAGACTCACATCTTTGGGCAGTCACAAAGCCTTGATTCCATCTCCTTTTCTCAGGTAGGCCTCATATGAAGCCCATGATAGCATGATCAACAGATGCTCTCAAGGCAAAAGTATTTAGTTAGCTACTCTGGTCTTTCTCCCATCAGTTCTTTAGTCTCAAACTTTTCTTATATTTTTGACAAATACTTTTTTATTATCTTTCATATCTTAAATATTTTTAAAGAATTCAGAAAATATTTTATCTAGCATTTTCAATTGCTTTCAGCAGGAGAATTGGCTCAAATACTCTGATCTTTTATTTCTGGTAATAGAAGTTCTTCTTCCATGATTATTAATTCTAGAGAAGAATCCTGGGCTGCTTACTAACCTCTTTTTCTGGTGTTAGTATTAAGGATGCAGGCTCGAAGAGCTTTCCAAATATTCAGTTATATAAAATAGGCAATTTTTATTGGTTCATGGCTCTGACAGCTCAGCATAGCAGAACAGAGAAGAAAATACACTAATGAAAATTAGTTTGACACAGGAAGAATATTTACTATAGACTCTTGCTTTAGGCAATTAAGAGTGTGTGTGTGTGTGTG
Source organism: Daubentonia madagascariensis (assembly GCA_023783475.1). Classification (NCBI taxonomy): domain Eukaryota; kingdom Metazoa; phylum Chordata; class Mammalia; order Primates; family Daubentoniidae; genus Daubentonia; species Daubentonia madagascariensis. The sequence continues at coordinate 10,524,631 of JAKFHU010001684.1, read as the reverse complement.
TGTGTGTCTATGTATGTAGTGGCCCACTAGAAGTAAAGATAATATCTGATGGTAACTCTTGTCAGGATGTAAAGTCCAGCTGTACAGAACTTATAAGGTATTGCACTGCAACTATTTCCTATGATAATGAAAGGTAAAAAGAGAACCTGCCCCACCACTGGACAGCAAAGGCATTAATTAGCAAACCATGTTCAATGGGGAGCCTTGGAAATATAAAAACTATTCTTAGAATTTTAAAGAAAGATGTCACTCAACTCTGTATGGCATATTTGTCCCCAAAGAGGGAAAGAATGAATCCATGAATATGATGATCATATTCTCCCACTTCATGGGAATTAGGGTCACTTACACTGTTATACTGGGTGGGTAGAAGTAAATCACCCTTAATCAGGAGATTTCATAATGGTATAGGGGACATAATGGTATGGGGGTGGAAAAGAGTATCGGTGCCCAAACCAAGACCATAGAGCACTATTCATGTAGAAAGAATTGGTGATTTCATGAGACTCATCATTATCTAAACACAATTGTGTCCAGAGAAATCATACCTGCATAGGTAAATATGGCCTGATGTGGAGAACACAATAGTATCATACTTGTGATTTCTGTATTCAAAAAATGGTAAGAAGCAGCACTCTCTTTTGCTATAGTTCACGTTTTCCACCAAAAAGAGAGTGTATGGAAAAATGATATCCTTTTTACACTGTTTTTCATCAGTATCTTCAGTTCTAAGGGAAAGGAGACTTTTTGCTTTAATAATGTGAAGGGAGAGGGTGAATATTAGCAGGTGAAAAGTTGGTTATTCTCATAGGCACTGCAGTATAAAACATGTAACAGTTTACCACTGCCCTCCAAAATTGGATAAGGAATTGGGTCTGATTTCCCCATGATCTGGAAAAAAAACCAAAACAGAACAGAGAGACAATAATCTAGGCAAGGCATGGAAAAACAGAAAAGGAAATGGGGTGGAGACCAAGGGAAAAGAGACCTCCATGATTTCATGGTTGGCTCCCTATAGGGCTTGATTTTCCTGCTCATAAATGTACCTGCATCAGCACACACCTTCGGTAACTAAAGGGCATAAGGATGTGGTCCTATTTATGTGATACCAATATACACAAATACTTATGTTTTGGAATGATGTTTTTATTCTTCATAAGGCATGATGTAATAGAATATCCTGCATGCTTATTTTTCATATTTGCTGATTATAACACAATTTTTTAAATGAGACAGATTTAGGACATTAAATATTTATTTTAAAAAAATCTAAAAAACAAATTTATTTATTTACTATAAACACGTATACTACCATACATGTTTGATACAAATGTCAGAGATGTAAAGAAATTGGTAAGATAGCAAGCTCAGTAGAGTTGACATGAGTATTGACATTTCATACTCAGAAAAGTAGTTTCTCAAACCTAAATTACCTCTAAATTCTAATGAAATTAATTAACTCATTTCATCTTGTTTAGTTATTTAACTATCTGATAAAAATTAAAAGTCAGGGAGCAAGGCTGAATAAATGCAAAGAAAGGTTTAGTTTTTGTTTTACAGTGAGGCATACAGTATAGCTGTTAACAATAAAACTTTTTAAGCCATACGCTACTTGTGGGGTTTTTTTAAGCTAGAAATTAGAAAGTGCTAATTACAGTGTGGGCTACATATAAAAATGTACTGCTCTGTTGTAAACATGCCTAGATAAGAACTAATGTTGAATCCAACAGGGAAAAAAAAAACTGTGCTACAATTATCACACAAGCAATAAGTCATTCACCTTAGAAATTTTTTAATGTATCAAATGCCCAGTTCACAAATCACTTAATCACATTGTATGTAACTTTTTGTGATAAATCTTATTATATATGACAAAAGTGACTTGTGTGCCAATATTATATAATTACTTCATAAGCCCTTAAATTCTTAGCACAACCTATTTTGGGCTACTCACTACTATCTTCCCATTGAAGATAATTTCATGAAAACAAATAACAGAAGATCTTAAGTCATGTATTGTGTGATATTTTGGCTCACTTACTAACCACTAGCTAAACTAGCCTGTACTATTCATTTTTCCTTTTGCTGAAAGTATATATTAACCTGGGAAAAAAGTTTTTAAAACTAGTATATTAATATAGTAAATGTAGCTCAAATAGGTATCATTTAATAGTAACCTTCTTGTTTCTGTCTAGAAAATTAAGTTTTTAACAAATTAAATGGTAGCAGAAAGCACAGCTTTTTTTCTTTAATACATTAGCTCACATAATGAAGTCTAGCAATAGTAAATTGATATTATCACTATTTTCAACAGTGGTATAATTGTTCCCGGATTGTGGACGAAATAATCCTGGTTATAAAGATGAAATTAAACATGTGTTGCAGAATTAAAAAGAATAAATATGAGAAAAACGTTTGGAGAAAAATCCACTTAATGAAACCTTTTTTTTAATGTTAAGAGAAAATATTTTAAACTGCTATGAAAATTTCAAGCCTTTTAATAGGAAAGGCAAAGACCAGAAATAGAGAGTCCAGAGAGGCAATTTTACATGACTCTAAAAATGAAATACTTCTTAAATAATTTAATTTCTTTACCCTTTTGCACTCCTCAGTTCTACATGCATTTCATGCGTCTCATTTCTTTTCACTGCTGTAAGTCCTGGAATCGTAGAAGTGGATTATAAAATCACTGAGGGTACAGGTTTGCAACATGCATGTTGGATTGAATGAGGGAAAGGACTCTTAGTGAAATGGAGTTGATTTATCCTGCCTTATTTTCAGACGCATTTATTCCTTTTTCTTTTCTTTATCATTATCTTCAATCATCATTCTTCTATAAAATACCCATTGTTTGTTTAATAAAAATGTTTATTAATCTCAGTCTGTTTTGATATCATTGTTGCGCTCCCCTAATTGTGTTAAAAAACATAGTGGATTAGTTCAAAGAGCTCAAATAGTTTTTTATTATACCATATTATATTACCTTATGAGTTCAAATTAGTAGAGAATATGGAAATTACATTAGTTTCTCATCTAATTCAGGAAATATCACATTTCCTTTAACTATCTCTCTTGTCATTGACTAGAGAATTAACAAAAACGGACCTAGACAACACAATGTTAAATTCCCACCCAAGACAGCTTGCAAGGAAATACATACCTTTCCAGTGTTGAATAGGAAGCACTGTTTATTATTCTGCCAAGGATTTACCATGTCATTTGTTGGAAAACCATGTATTGAAATTGATCTTAATTGGTCCCCATCAAATTCCATATCTTCTTGAGATAAGGTTGAGTTATGGCCATTACCAATTGTCAACACTCAAAATATGGATAGAGCGTTGCTTTGCATTGGAGCTTAAAATTAAAGTAAGTATGCGAGATGTGAAGTAGAAGCAGTATGAGCCAGATACAAGTTACTAAAGAATTCTGTGCCTCAGAACAAATATGACATACAGAGTTGAGCGACATCTTTCTTTAACATTCTAAGAATAGTTATTATTAATATCTTTCCAAGGCAAAAAAGCGGCTTCCTATGGTTCCAAGATAGTAAATTTCCATAGTGAGCACTGAGAATTATAGAGGCAGATACTATTAATTTAATAATGACAAATACATTTTAATTTTTAGCACCTATCTTTAAACAAATCAATGGCCCTATTGATTGTGCTTTATTATTTCTAATAACATTTAGTTGTAGAGAAAAGGTAGAGTTTTCTCAAAATAAAAGACAAAAAAAATGAGAAAAAAAAGAGAAAAACCCATGTCTCATCTCTCTCCTGAACAATAGGTGATTATATTCCAAGTCATGTTTGCTCCCAAAAAGACACTGAATTTGGGAGGCTATAAATATACTCTTAGGTGTTTCAGAGGGCATGTTTGTTGTACCAAGAAATTGTCCCACGCAAAATTTTTTAAGCAAGAAGGATGAGATAGGTAGTTCTGGGAAAAATAATCTTCAACTCTGTTCTTCTCTATAATCAATGTTGGCTAAAATCATATGAAAAATCTTCATTTCCTATAAGGCATATTTCATATAGAGTATACAATATAATGAAAACAATGAAACTTACTGACTTTTGACTGAACTGAACTCCCATAATTAAGCTTACTTAATCCTTACAACACTTGTTATTATGCCCATATTCCGTATAAAATACATTCCTCAGGGAGGTTTATTAACTTTTCCAAAATCACAGAGTTAATAAATGCTAAACCTAAAATTCAAACCTAAGGCAACTTTACATAAAAGCGTGTTCTCCTTACCATGCTGTCTAGTCACCTAAGAGCTTATGCAATGATGCAACTCCGTAGTTCCACAGAAGTGAATATCATATACTTTTAAGCATTGCATTACGCTCTATCCCTACCTCACCTCACTTATCCCCCCCAAAAAGAAAGAGGTACTCAAATATATTGGCAAATATATAGTTTTTTTTTTACTTAAAGAAAAATTGCATTTGGAATGGTTAAGTACCTTGCCTAAGGTCACATAGCAAGCAGCTAGCAAAAGTTAAATGAAAATATAAAGGTAATTTAAATCTATCTTACATTGAAGATTATAATTTATAATACACACACCATTTGAATGTACCTTTCCTGCTGGGGGCATTTGATTAAAAAAGACAAGGGGAAGTGTAATCAAATTATCTATTTAAACTACCTTGCCCTAGAGAGTATATAGATTTAATAACCTAATAACAGGTCCAGTGGAAAAATATGATGTATGATTTTTATAATGGAGAACTATTGCTATTTTATTTTATGCTCCTCAGTGAAAAAAGAAGAAGTTGAAGTAGAAATAGAAAATAAATAGTCACAATATATTTGCTTACTGATATTTCTGTAGAAGTAATTCATTATTCTTTTTAAGAAATCACACATTAGAGCAGAACTATATCCTGGTGTTCCTATCAGAGGAAAAGGTTCACCCTTGCCTTGTAGGATTTTACTACAGGCAAACAACAACTAGCAGAGAGTCTGGAAGAAAATAAATAGCAACGTATTTATAAATAGAATTTTACTTTAGTTCATGTCCTCAGGTTTATTTGTTTATTTGATGGTCCAGGCGATATATGAACAGTATTTGCTTCACAGCATCAAATGTTTGTGTGTCATTAAATATGACGAAGCTTCCTTTTCTCATTTTTCCTTTCTCTATTTCCCTTGAACATGGAGAAACAGTACACTATATTTTTCCTCTTTAGAATTCTTCAAAATCCTTAATTTGGTTTTTATGAAACACTAATATACTATTTCCTGTGTTCTTTGGGTATTTATTCTATCTCTTTTGTAAGGTTATCCATTTCCTTCCATTCTGTAAATATTCTTATGTTTTGGTCTCAGTCCTCATAATTCTCCACAATTGTAATCATATGTATTTTTATTTAAAAAGTTTATTTCATATTTGAAAAGGATATATCACAAAGAAAATTCTAAGTATTTCGTTGCAATTTCCATTTGCTCTGTAGAAGTATGGCACACAAGTTTAGTTAAACAGAAAGCAGGTTAAATAAAGTCCCTACCACCATGCTAAAATCAAAAATTGTTTATTCAATATATATAATACTAATAGTGTTCTTCAAGTGAACTCGCTTAAATAGCAGTAAATCAAATATGCCACCTAAATCAATTACTCATTTATGTCCTTACCAAATGCAACATGGTGATGGTGGTAAATTACGGGTGTCAAAGAATTCTGTTTTTTTGTTTGTATCTTTACCAAGAGCAATACTAAAAATCACAGCATTAGATTCTCTCAAGCAGTGAAAATTTTGAGAAAATACATAGCATTAGAGGAGGAGCCCTGGGACAAAAGATATTCACAGCAATTAATCCTGGCCATAACAAAATAGCGTAGACTGACTGAGTGGCTTAAACAGAAACATCTTTTTCCACAGTTATGAAGGCTGAAAGTCCAAGACGTGGTGCCAGCATGATCAGATTCTGGTGAGGACTCTTCCTGGTTTGCACACAGCCACCTCACTGTAACATCACTGGGCCTTTCCTCTGTGTGTGCACATGGGGGGAGAGGGCGATTGCTTTGTTTTTCTCTGTTTCTAAGGCCACCTATTGGACCCCACCCCTATGACTACATTTAAATTTAATTACTACCTAAAAACCCTGTGTCCAAATACTGTCACATTAGGGGTTAGGGCTTCAACATATGAATTTGGCAGGGACACAGCTCTGTCCATACCAGTGGAATATCAATACAATGGTATTTTACTCAGCCATATAAAGAAATGAAGCACTGATACCACAACATGAATGAACCTTTGAAAGCATTATGCTATGTGAAAGAAGATAGGGACAAAAGACCACATATCATATGATCCAATTTTTATGAAATATCCAGAATAGGGAAATCTATAGAGATCGAAAACAGATTCGTAGTTGCTTAGGGCTGTTAGGGGAAGATGAAGGGTTGAGAGATGCGTGCTAACTAAAGTGCACATGGCTGCGTTCTGAGATGAGGAAATGTTCTATAATTGTCTGCGGTGATGATTACTTATATCCATGAATACACTAAAGACTACTGAATTATACACTTTAAATGTGCAAATAATATGATATGTGAATTATATCTCCATAATGCTGCTATAAAAATGATATGGAATATTTCCAAAAATATTTATTTAGGCCCCATCCTCACCCTACTCCAAGCAACAACTGATCTTTGTTACATTATAGACTAGATTTGTATTTTCTAGAATGTTACATACAGAAAATCTTGTGGATGTACTCTTTTGTTTCTGGCTTCCTTTGTTTGGCATGATGTGTTTGAGATTCATTCATATTTCATACATTGTTAGTTTGTTGCATTTTTGTTGCTGAATAGCATTACATTGATGGGTATAAGACAATTTGTCTATCCATTCTCTTGTTGATGAACATTTGGACTGATTTGAGTTTGGGGATTTTATGAATAAATCTGCCCTAACATTCTTATACAAGATTTTGTGTAGTCATATGCTTTCATTTCTCTTTGTAGATATTTGTAAAGGTAATTGATGAATTCTGTGAGAAGTATACTTATCAATACAATACAATGTAATACAATAGCAATAACTATTTGCTGTTTACTATGTGCCAGGCATTGTTTGAATCTCTTTATATGTACTAATTCATTTAATTCTCACAAAACCTGGGGAATAGTATCTTAGGAACATTTGTTATTTCACATATATTATTTAGGATACATATATAAAGTTACAAGATATTTTAATAATTTATATGTTAAATTATATTCTTATCCCCATTTTGTGCCTGAGGAGCCTGGAATACAGTTTCTTCACAGCAATGTTTAGTATAATACATGGATTACTTTAGTATAAACACACATAGTGAAGTTTCAATATGTCTTTGCATAATCTAATACTGGGTTTTTATCAGGAACAGATATCCAAATCATTTTTTTTCTACATGAGATGATCACTGAAAACAAAAGAAATGTTTAAAATGTGAGGAAAAATTATATTTGTGTTTCTAAAATTGTAAAATAAATTTTGATCCCCATAAATACTCTTCTCTAGTTTGATTTATTAGTCATCCTTCTCTTTTGTATCTGCAATCTGTCCTCTACCAATTTCTCTTTGTTAGTTTACATATACACCCAAGAAACGTTCATCCTCAATAGCAACAGTAAGTTTGTGTTCAGCCCTACAGACACCAAACCACTATTATTTAATTGTTATTGTCAAATTTCTGATAGGATTCGTTGTGTTGTTACCTTTGTATTTCAACTGTTGATGTATAGCACCTACAGCTATGATCCTAATGAGAGTACTCTGAAAGGGTTGACCAACATTTTCCTTGATAACAAACCCCCTCATGTTTCTCAAATACATAAGAATTATTTTTTATTGTTGAGTAGTATTCTATGGTAAAATTTTAATTAATTAATCATTTAATTGACAAATAAAATTGTATATTTTAGGGTGTACACATGTTGTTTTGATATATGTATACATTGTGCAATGGCTAAATCAACCTAATTAACATATCCATTAGCTCACATACATCTCATTTTTTTTTTTGTGGTGAGAATATTTAAATCTATTCTCTTAGCAGTTTTTGAGTATACAATACATTGTTATTAACTATAGTCACCATGTTGTACAGTAGATCTTAACTTATTCCTCCTTTCTACCTGAAATTTTGTATCCTCTAACTAGTATATCCCCATTCCCTTCCTCCCCCCATCCCTGGGAACTACCTTTCTACTCCCTGCTTCTATGAGTTCTACCTTTTTAGAGTACACACATAAGTGACATTACACAGTATTTATCTTTCTGTGTCTAGCTTATTTCACTTATAGTAATGTCCTCCACGTTCATCCATGCTGTTGCAAATGATAGGGTTTCCTTCTTTTTAAAGGCTGAATAGTATTCCATTGTGTGCATACACCATATATTTTTATCCATTCATCTGCAGATGAACACTTAGATTAATTCCTTGTGTTGGTTATTGTGAATAATGCTGCAATGACATGGGAGTGCAGATATCTCTTCCACATTCTGATTCCATTTCCTTTGGATATATTTATACTCAGTAGTGGAATTGCTAGATCATATGATAGTTCTATTTCTGATACTTTGAAGAACAATCATACTGTTTGCCACAATGGGTATACTAATTTACATTTCCAGTAGTGTACAAAGGTTTCTTTTTCTCCACATCTTCATCAACACTTGTTATCTCTTGTCTTTTTGATAATAGCCATTCTAAGAAATGTGACATGATATCTAATTGTTGTTTTAATTTGAATTTCCCTGGTAATTAGTGATGTTGATGTTTTCTTTTTTCATATACCTATTAGCCATTTATATGTCTTCTTTGAAAAATGTCTTTTCAGGTCCTCAGACCATTTTTTAAAATTGGGTTATTTGGTTTTTTTTGTTTGTTTGTTTTTTGTTTTTTGCTACTGAGTTATTTGAGTTCCTTATATATTTTGGACATTAACTCCTTATCAGATGTGTGATTAACAAATATTTTCTCTCATTCTATAGAGTGTCTCTTCACTTTGTTATTTCTTCTACTATGCAGAAACTTGAGAATTCTGATTCTATTACCCATTTCTTCTATCTAGATTCTTTAGATAATTATATCCATTCCCAAAGTGTTATGTAATTATTGTTATACACTAAAGGTTGCCAAATATACCACTACATGTGTACATTAAGATACAGACTGTGTTTTCAACTGCCTAATTGGCATCTCCATCAAACTTTCCGGTAGGTCATTCAAATTCAATGCTTCAAAAGCCTAATTTCTTCCATCTTGCCCACTCCTCTGCCAAACAATATTGATGATGATGATGATGATGAAGGAGAAGAAGATGATGGTGATGCTGATGATTACAAAGGCTCAGACCACATCTGCCATTTATTCTCTCTCTCTTCTTTAATTAGAAGTGTTGCCATTTATACATTTGCTAAGTCTTATATACACTCTCTCAAAAACATCTCTCTATTCCTCGCCTTCTCTTTTCTTTTCCTCAGATATTCCCCTATGTATGCCCTTTCTCACCTTATTCATGGAATAATGCCTTTTAATTGGTTTTCACACAACTATCCTTTTCTCTCTTTATGCTCAATTCTCCAGAAAACCACCAGTGTAATACTAGAGCCAAATCTGATCATGTCACACTTTTCTTAAGATGGTTTACAATTGCTTTTGGGGTAAAAACCAAAGTTTTTAGCCCAGAATGAGGCCTCTCATCATCTAGAGCCAAACTGAATTTACAACCTCTTATCGCAGACATTATTCAGCCACACAATGTTATAGACCACATGATACAGGCCTTCAATAAAACTGTAACTATGCACATATTTCCTCTTGGTAAGCACTTTTGTACCCCTTGTAAGCTAGATACAGAATTTTTTAGAAAAATATTCTTATTATCTCACACAGGATAGATATTCAACAAAGATTTACTAATGTGAAAGGAATAACTTTATAGGTATATTTTCTGTAAAGCTCTTATAGCCATTCAGTTTCCTCACACAGTGCTCTGTTCAAGAAATAACCTGTTACATGAGTGCAAGTAGTCAACAGCCTCCAACTGCAGCACTTTGGGGATCAACCACAGCATTTGAAGGAGGCCACCCTCCTCTGAACAGTTCCCACCCAATGGTTGGACACATCAGAGATACTAGGGCTTCATCATTTCTGCCCAACACAGGCCAATCTTTTCACTAGAGCTCCATGTTAGAGTCATTGAGGTTTTTTCTCAAAGCTTTCACTGAAGTCTGAAGCTCTTCCTACCCAATATTTCTTTCTTCCTCCTCTACTTTTACAGGGGTCAGATAAGTAATATAGTCTAAAACCCTCTCTAACTACTCCGGATCCCTCTTCTCTTTGTCTTTCATACATTATGATGGTTAATTTTTTGTGTCAACTTGACTGGGCTAAGGGATGCCCAAATAGCTAGCTGGTAAAGCATCATTACTGGGTGTGACTGTGAGGGTTTTTCTGAGTGAAATTAGCATTTTAATTGTAATGCCAAGTAAAGAAGATTGCCTTCACTGACACAATTGAGCATCATCCAATCTGTTGAGGACCAGAATAGAAAAAGGAATCAGAGAAAGGGTGAATTATCTCTCCCTATTTTGAACTGGGACATCCATCATCTGCTCTTGCTCTCAGACATCGAAGATCCTGGCTCCTGGGGTTTCAGACTCCAAGACTTATACCAGTGCCCCTACATCCACACACCATGCTTTTTAGGCCTTTGGCATCAGACTGGGAGTTCACTATTGGCCCCCTTGGTTCTCAGGCCTTCAGACTCATCCGGAATACCACCAGCATTCCAGGTTCTCCAACTTGAAGATGGCAGGTCAGAGGACTAGGCCTGAATAGTTGCATGAGCCAATTCCTAATGTATTTCTCTCTCTCTCACACTCAACTCTGTGTGTATGTGTGTGTGTGTGTGTGTGTATATATATATATATATATATGGAAGCAACAGGGTATATGTATACACATACACACACACACACATATACCCTGTTGGTTCTGTTTCTCTAGAGAACCCTAATACCCAGGTGTTATTGCCAGTAAATTTTTTACACTTCTAAATCCATCTTGGTATTTACTTCATTGAGTTCCCAGACTGACATCAAAGCCTTTCTTGACTTCCCAAACAACACAATCCTCATACTCACAGAATTTTATGCATGACATAATTATACATTTTCAACATTATGTTTTAATTATTTGTGTTTTTCTTTTCACCAGAATGTGAACTATTTCATTGTGAGAATAAATGTTAAATGAATTAATTCATTCATTCATTCACTCATGGTTTTAAATTCAGCATGAAAATTCATTATGCCCATACATTGTTTCTTTGTGTGCACACACGCACACACATATCTGGTTAAAATTGCATTTACCTTTACATTTACAAAAATTGTCTGAAATATCTGCTATTTTCATATTCCAAAAATAATATTTATCACATACTTGTGCTTGAGCATGCTTCATTATTCATTGAAATTTAGTACATTGGAATGAAAATAATTCTCCCAACTTTTAATTTCTAAGTCAGAAAATAGTAGCAACTTTTCCACACAGAAAACAAATATATTGAGATTAAAAAAGTTCAAAATGAACCCAAGCAGTGTTAAAAGGTATAGAATAATGGTAGTATAGCTTTACACTATTGACCAATACTATTGATGTACTAGCTATCAGAAGAACCTGAGCAATTTACTCAATAGAACTTTTGAATTGTACAGGAAACAACTGGGATATAGCTAGACTAAGAAACATACAAGCTTGCAAAATTATGACTTTAATAAAGTTGTATTTTTTAACATGACAGCACTTTACAAAACAGAGTACTTTTCAAAAATCAAATTCTAAACTGAAAGTGCTTATATATTAAATTAGTTTGCTACTTTTTATAATTCCCAAAATAAGTTCCTATTGACTTAAATTAATTCCAAATTAAAATAAAATCAGCTAAGAATTACAATATTCATTTCAAAAGACCATCTACCTTTGAAAATGTGTAATTCATTTGCATTCCAATTTCTCAGTTTAAACCTTAAATAAATGTTATTTGAATTTACTCTTACTGTGTTTTATTTACATAATCACAGCAGACACAAAGATATCACATAGTTTCTGTGTGATTTTAGTATTATTTCTGACAGTAACTCTGAGATTTTTTTTACCACATTTTAGCTAAGAAATGCTGTGAATATGCTAATATTTTTAAATTTGTCAACAGAATTTTTTATCTGACCACTGTTACCAAAGAGCAGAAGGAATAAAAACAAAATATAAGACACATTGCATATCCTTAATGAACTTGCAAACTAATTGAAAAGAGAATATAGTTATGTGTGAGACAGGAAGAACATAATAAAACTTGAAGCAATATATTCTCAAAATGAATATGACCTATACTTCTGTAAATACTCTAATAAAGAAAACATTGCTGTGCAATTCTGGAAACATGTGATAGATAAGTGTGTAATCTGGAGACTTTATGGGTAGAATCAGGAAAAGTTAACAAGGAACAATTGAAAAAATAAAATAAGATAAGAATTATTATATTATATATGGTATTAAAAGGAGAAGTAAAGACCAAGTAATCAAAAGTATAAATAAGAGCTTTGGGGAATTAAGGTGAATTGCATTTATCATAATATAAATGGGACAAAATTAAAATGGAAATGACAAACTTGGAGAAAAAGATAGATTTACTACAGTATATAGAAAATATAAAGAAAGATTTAGAAATCAATAATAAAAATGTGAACTCCTTAATAAAATAATAAAACTGATGAATAAATTCTTTACAGAAAAAATACAAACTGACTGTTAAATCTGCTAAATATTTAGTTCTATTAGTTTGGTAAGTAGAATAACACCTTCCTCCAGGAGGTCTAGGTCCTAATGTCTGGAACCTGTGTATATGTTATATGGTAATATGTTGTAACGCAAGGGAAAATTAGGATCGCTGATGAAATTAAGGATGCTAAATTATAGACCTTAAAATAAAGAGCTTATTCTGGATTGTGTGGGTGTATCCAGTGTAATCAAACAGATCCTTAAAAGATACAAGAGAAAGGCAGATAATCAAGTGATAGTTGTGAGAAAGACTGAAGGGGTCATTGCCAGCTTTGAAGATGGAAGGGGACAAAAAGCCAGCAAAGTGGGCAGCCTTTAGAAATTGGAAAAGACAAAGAAATGGATTCCCCCCTACCTAGAGCCTCCAGGAGGAACGAAACCCTACTTGCATCTTAATTTAAGCCCATTGACATCCATTTTGAACTGCCTTCAACAACTATAAGATAACACATTTCTATTGTTTTAAGTCACCAAATTTGTGGTGATTTGTTACAGCAGCAATAGGAAACAAATACACTAATAATCAAATGAAATTAAATTAAAACATTGATCAGATGAAATTCCTCTTCTCTGGCACAGATAAGTTAAGCAATAGCATACTCTGTGCACTGAAAAGGCTATATTTGCATATATTACAGTTGGGTGTAAACAGATTGGTACAAATATTCTAAAATATAATTTTGCAGTTTATATCAAAAGATTTAAGAATAGTTGTTTCATTTAATTATTGATTCATTAATGCCAGTGTAAGTTCTTTTAACCTAAGAAATTAGACAAACGTGAACATTATCACTTTCTTTCATGAGTATTCTTGGTCTTTCAGAAAAAATATATGGTATCGGTTTAATAATTTAGGGTATAATGAAATAATGGAACACTATGCATTCATTAAAACATCTTGGTTTTTGTAGAATATCTCGTAACATAGAATAACAGAACATAGTGCATCACCCATTCCCTTGAGCTTTACCACTATTCCACCATCAGTATCTGTATCACTGCCTGAGCGTTCTCTATGGAGCCTGGGAGGGTGTCTGCCTTACCAGCTAGCAGGTCTGAAGAGGCAGGAAATTAACACCTTCTGGGAGCAGCCCTTGAGCAATGACTGAGGGAAAGTGGACTGTAAGTACCCCAGCTGTTTTTCCCCTGGAGGTATAACAAAGGATTGGGTTTTACAACCACTCATAAGTATTTATCCAAATCAGGTGTAATATGATTAGAGGGCACAACTTGTAGTAAAGTTCCTGAAAGAACTAGTAACAAGATTGACTATTAGAAGGAGATTTAACTGACTAATTTCTGGGTTCCAAATTCAGCTGATGAGCAGAAACTCATGTGGCTGCTCTCATGGTCTTTTGTTGTATATCAGCATCTAGGGCAGATACTCAGGAGTGCCTCTTCTGACCTCTGTGTCTCAGTATACTTAGCTTATTCTTAGGTCTGAAAGATCTTTTCCTTTTTCTGATATTTTCTAATACATTTTCTCTGTTCATGTTGGACTTTTAAAATTCTATCCCAACCTGAGCAAAAAGAGGCCACATTTTTCATAGACTCTTTCATTTGTGTGCTTTTTGGATCATTAATGGAGAATTAATAGAATCTGAGACCGGAAAAGCATTTTTTTTCTACCCTTCAAAGTTGTTGAGATATGTGTCATACACACAAAACATTCATCTTTTTTACTGTACAACAATTCATACTGGCACTTTATAGGCAGGCGTGGTTTATTTATAGCACTTGTGTGGATAAGAGTCTCACTTGAGATGCCAGTGCTTCAGAGATTCAGGGAAACACTTAAAATACAGTGAAGATGTTAAAAACACCTCCTCATTGTCCTCAGGTCCCCGAGATCTAGATGAAGATACCAGAGCTCAGTGAAAAATAGGGAGTCAGAACACTCATCAAAGTTAATCGTTTCTAGAAAAGTTAACACTCTTAGCTTATTGAAACTTTAGTTCCTATGGATAGATTCAGGCATCTTTTACTTTGTAGAAACAAAGGAATTCTATGTTAAGTAACAGGCTTGTAAATCGTACTTGTAGTTTGTTCTATGGTTCCCTAAAATTGTGACTAGTTTACATGAGAAAAAATGTAATGAATAGAGTTGAAAAAAAATGTTTGTTTATTGACCTATATAAGTCATAATTCTTCACCTTGCTAAGAGCGTTTCTTCCTATGAAACAGATAAAATATTAAATGTGGCAAAGTTAACATTAACTCAATAGTTCAACAAGAATTTATTGAGTATCCACTATGTACCAGTTAGGGTTCTGCAGACTGGAAATATTAATCATAGTACATTTGACAAATAAAAATCCCTGCTGTAGCATAGAAGCATACCTAGAGTTTGCTCTCTAACATAAAATAAATAAATATGAATTATAAAATTACATTTTTATGTGGACATAACAAAATCTATGATTTATATTTTGTTAAACAGGAAGAATTACTTTGCAATGTTGCAGTTTTTAAATGTATGAGTATTAATTTGGGTAACATTTTTTTTTTACAATGGTTGGAGCGATTATACCTAAGTTAGCAGGTACACTGTAAAACTTGTTCCTTTTCCTCATCTTTCTTCTCTTTTATAAGCAACTAGCTAATTTGTACTGTGTCTGCATAGTGTGTGACTCTCAATGAGTTATGCCTGATTTCTTTGTTGTTCTTTGCTCTAACAGACTACTTGTTTTTGTTTTCTTTCAAGCAAGCCAACTGAAAAATAATTTCACTGGTGCTATTTAGGTGTGATTTCAGTTGCTTCAATGAGAGGAGAGTGGGAATATATTTTAGTCCATGAGATGTTTCTATTAGAACAGATATATTTCAAACTATTAAATGATTAGTGTTAGGTCACCTGACAAATATAGATACATGTAGCTAAATAGTGGTAAAGGTTTCCAAGATAGCCAGTGGTTCTTATCATGGGATAAGAGGGCCATGATAAAGCCTGAGCAGAAGGCAAAACTCAAAAAAAGAAAGGAGAATTTTGCTGGGGAATAAAAATAATTTTCAAAATATCAACCATAAAGCAGTAAAACCAGGATGCTAGATAACAAGTTAAAAGAATATTCAACAGTTATTTACTGAATGCCAATCATATATTGTGCCTTGTGCTGGGTCTTGGCATGGAATGGCTGATAAAGTAGATGAGACTTGGTTTCTGTCTTTGCTAAGCCTATAGTTAACTGCAGGATATTGGCATTAAATAACAAAATGCCCACATGTAAATAACATTGCAAGTTATTTTAAGTGCTGGTAAGGAAAAAATAGAATGTTTTGAGAAAAATCAATGGACTGACCATGTATTGAAATTTAAACTGAGACCTAAAGCACTAGGGGAAGAAAGACTATAAGCAGTGGCAAGAGCTAAATTCATTCTGGAAAATTATAGATGGACAATTCACTTTGACTATGGTAATCAAGGAAAGAGTGATATGGGAGCAGGCAGAATATATTTTTAGATTCAGAGTCTTGTAGGCCATCCTAATCATTTTTCATTTTATCCTAGGACCAATGAAAAACTAGTCAAGAGTTTTAGGCAAACAGAAAAAAAAACCTATCAAAATCAAATTTTGCAAAGTTAATCTTGGCTTTCTATAACAATAATCAGGGGATAGGGGCACAGAATGGATAAGTAATTGTAGAGTTGAAAAACAATGCTGTTTAGAACCTGCTTCGTAGCAGTAAAAATGGAGAGTAATAGAAGAAATGTATATCTGTTTCTGTATACACATACACACACACACACAATTGGATGAATCAACAAGACTGAGTAATATAGAAGAAAAAAAAAGAAGAGGTGTCAAAATCTATTTTCATTTCCCCAGTTAAACTCTGGAGAATCAGGGCAGAGACCAAGAGTAGAAATGATGATAGAATGCAGTGGCACACATACAGATAGGTAAAAATTTTCCACCTGCTTGATTGATAACTTGGGTGAGGACATTAAACTTCATTAAACTGTTTTATTCTTTGGTATCAAGTGGTAGTACTAATAAATTATAAATTGGCATCAGACATAAGATATACACACACCCACACATATAGATATATGTGTATATGTGTGCACATATAACAAATATATTTTAAGTGCCTTAAAAATATCACTGTCTACTCACTGAAACATGATATTCAGTCCTTTCAAATACGGGTTAACAAACTTATCTGTGAAGGCCCAAATAGTAAATGTTTTTGGTTTTGTAAGTAAAGGGTCTCTGTTGCAACTACCCAACTCTACAATTAGAGTATAAAAGCAGCCACAGTTGATATTTAAACAAATGGTCAAGGGCTGTGGTTTACCAAGCACTGAATCTTTTAAATAAACATAGGATGGATAGAAAGGAAGAAACATTGGTATTGGGGCTTACCCTTCTTCATCAAAAATAGAAAGAGTAAAAGAAAGTTAGTATAATAGTTTAAGAGGAGTTTATCAAATATATGATTTTAAAATATTCCTGGACCACTATTATTTTAAAATGAGTTCATCTATGACATGAGGTTTGACAATTTTGATACTAAAATTTTTCTTATTTTTCTACAGCATTACCTATTGGTATGTGTTGTGGTATATGATTTTCAAAATAGCAAACAAATGAAAAAGTGTGAGAAATTGAAATGACAAGATAGTTGAAGTAGCTTTAGCATGGTGATGTGCTAAAATCTGGGAGCTGAGATATATTGTGAGTTTTGAAATAGTGAAATTAAGTCAATATCAGACAGTGACCAATGTGTCTGACTACCCAATGTGCCTAGCATGCACCAATGAAATTCTTCCAGCACGAACAAGGAAAGTGTCAATGTGGTTGTCACAGGCAAAAAGAGGAAAACAGAAAATCAGTTGAAGACTAGCTGATTCTTACGACCGCACAGAACATAAACTCCCCCAAAAAAGATTATCTGTGCTTGGCATTTTTATATGTTATGATTACATAATACAACTATATCAACTGAAAACACCCAATGCTTTATTTTAGCACCTTGAAATATATACATAAACCACCACATATGTGCATATGTGTGTTTATTCAACTATGATTCATCCTCCCTTCAAAGATGTGCACATCCTATTCCTTGAAGCCTGTCAATATACTACCTTAGTTGGTAAAATGTGTTTTGCAGATATGATTAATTTAAAGATTTGGGATTTGGAGATTATCCTGTATTTTCCAGGTGGACCCAATGTAATCACAAGCATCCTGTAAGAGAAAGGCATTAGAGTCAGTGTCAGCAGTAGGAAACTCAAGAAGTTGGAGTCATTTGAGGAAGAGCCCATGAGCCAAGGAATATAAGTGACCTCTAAAAGCTGAAAAAGACAAGGAAACAGATTCTTTCCTGAAGCCTCCAGAAATAATGCAGCCCTAGTGACACATTTATTTTAAACTTTTGACCTTCAGCATTGTAAGGAAATAAATTTGTATGGTTTTCAGCCATTAAATTTGTGGTAATAGGAAATAAATGCAATAGGTAAAGTCAAACCATGCCCTGTATTACCTTAGAGGTCATTTACTTACAAACAGTATAAATATTTTGTGTGCTATTGTTGTCATAATTTTGTGGATAATTATGTAACTCATTTGTCATATAGTATCTGATATTGCTAAATTTTCAACTTGAATTTGAGTATTAACTTTTGAGGGATATTTTAACATGCTGCTTGTATAAGCTATTTTATTTTTTCTGATTCATGTGTAAAACTCAGTGGTATAATGCAACTACAATGATGTGACATTATTTGAAATGTGATACCAAATAAATTAGATAAAAATTATTCATATTTGTTATTATGAAAGCATGAGATCATAATATAGATATACTAGAAAAGATTTGCTACTTTGACAGGCTAAGAATTTAATTTTCAGCAAAAGTACATTCCCAAGTTTTCCTTTTGTTTTGTAATAAAATGCCAATTTCAGGGGATATTGAAATTTAAACAGGAAATAGGTGTCAGCCTCAGGTCAGACCTGCATGGCACAGAATACTTATTTATGCTAAATATTTTACAATTGTTATCTCTAAACTAAATAATCATCTCTCTGATTTGTTCTTAGGAGTAGACACAGCTTTTGTATATGCAAACTTTTATTTTTCCTTTTAAGGATACTAAATATAGTGAAGAGACATGTACCAAAAGTAATGAATATTGGAAATAGTCTTGAGCTAGGAAACAGCATGAGGAAATTGAAATGTTTGAAAGACAGGCTATACTGGATGAAGAAGACAAAAAGGAAATACATTGTATTTTAGTGAGCTGTCTCTAGTCTTTGTACCTTTTCTTTTCCATCAAATAAAAAAAACAAGCAAGCAACAACAATAGCAAAAAACAACCAAAAGAAGAATTTACGTATTGAAAATTGTCAGAAAATGAAATTTCAGGTTATCAAATTAATTGAAATTAAAATTATATATTACAATTACAAATAATTGTGATATAGGAGACAAGCCATACCAGGAACAGATTCTAAATTGGAACAGAAGCAAACAATGACAAGGCAAGGGCATGATACTCAATTCTAGAAAAAAATAGATCAGACATAGAAGAAAAAATTTTACCTATCTGACTATAAAAGTAAGGGAAGAAAGCATAAACTATTAATAGAACTGGGCTAAGAAATTTGATAAACAAGGTGATCTGTACTGATAACTAGTCAAGAAATTATTTTGTTAATTCATGCATTTAATACATATTTATTGAATGCCAAATATGAGCCATAAACTATTCTAAATATTGGGAATACAGCATTGGGTGAAGTAAGCATTATTCCTGTTCATACACAGTTTAAGGGTTTGGTTGTAGAAAAGAGTAGAGAAACCTGTAAACCTGTAAATATTTGTTACAAAGGAAATGAAGTAGGAAAAGGGAATATAAATGTGAGGGTGTCAGAAGGAAGTTATTTTAGAGAGAGATGTCAAGAAAGTTCTCTCTCATGAAGTTATATTAGAATAGAAATATGACCAAAGCTTAAAGTATGAAACATGGAAAACTGCGGATAAAGAATTAAAAACAGAAAGAACCACATGTGCAAAGGCCTTACGAGGTATGTTAAGAGAACACTCGGGAATCCAGAGAAGCTAGAATAGAAAGGGTCAGAGGGTTGTGGAAGGAGCTGAGGTCCAAGAAGCAGCTTTCAGAAAGATTGTAAAGCCCAGAAAAACAAAGGAATAGAGTTCATGTTTTATTCTGTGGAATATAGGAAATAATTGGACTTCCTTGAGCAGAAGAATCCCATGATAAAACTTGTTTTGTGAGAATAACTCTAGATGTTGTGTGGTAAATAGATGGTAGAGGGTCAGAGTAGGATCAGAAAGATCAGACAACATTGCAGCAGTATGGGTGGGAGATGGTAGTGTCTTTATTAATTTTCTAGGACTGCCAGAAAAAAAAAAAAACACAGATTGGCTGGCTTAAACAACAGAAATTTATTTCTCACAGTCCTGAAGGCTAGACATCTAAGGTCAAGGTGTCTGTATGCATAGTTTCTTCTGAGGCCTTTCCCCTTGCCTTCATATGGTGGTTTTCTTGCTGTGTTCTCACATGGTCTTTCCTCTGTGTCCCAACATTCCTGGTATTTATGTTTCCTCATCTCCTCTTCTTATAAGGACACCAATCATAATGGATTAGAGCCCACTTTGATGGTCTCATTTTAACTTAATCACCTTTTTAAAGGCCCCATCAACAAATATAGTCACATTTTGAAATCCAGAGGGTTAAGGATTCAACATATTTATTTGGGGGGAACACAATTCAACCCATAACAGTGTCTTAGCCTCAGTTGTGGCAGTGGCAATGATGAGGGAGAGAATACAAGATTTGCTGTTGGATTAGGTATTCATTGTCTAAGGTGTGGTGTTTTTCACCTAACAACTGCAAAATGAAGTTGCTAGCAACTGGGATGTGGAAGAACAAGGGATAAGTCTGCAGTCTGGGTGAGATACCAAGAATTTAATTATTTAGATGTAAAATTTGAAATACCTTTTAGAAATCCAAACTAAGATGCCAACTAGACAGACAAATACCCAAGAAGTCTTAGAAGAGTCCCTGCTGTAGACTTCTTAATGCCATGACGTCAGCTGTGATTTGGAGTTCAGATTTGGAATGAGGCTGGGATATGAGTAGAGTAAGGAGTAAGTCCTAGAGCCTAGACCAAGGAATTTACAGTGCACCTGGGCAGATTTCTGTCACTGGAACCTAATAGAACCATCTATATCTTACTTTCCTATTTTCCTGAAAGATGCTAAGTTGCCCAAATAAATCAAGAAAGGATATAGTACTTACAGCAGCGTCTTATTTATGTTCTGCCAAATGTTGCCTCCTCTCTGCGTGTTTTTACCTTTAAAATTTAATTTTTCTCCATTCATTTGACTTCCCCAACCCTGCTATAAATAATTTATTAAGCACTTTCTATGTGCTAGACACTCTTCTTAACAAACCCTACCTAGTAGGATTAGCAGTGTAGATACCCACGAGAAGGCTGATTTTTTCTGAAATTGTGGGGACGACCCCATTAAAGTGCCAGGAAAGACAAAAAAACTAGAGAGTACGAGGCACCTTATTCTCTAGCAAGCCAAGCAAAAGACAGGAACAAATACATACACATGCTTTTAAAAACACTGTAGTTTGTTAAAAAATGAAAAAAAAAGTTTGAAATTGAAAAGGTTAGAGAAGATTAAGTTATTTAAACAAAAACTTTAGGAAGGTAACGTTTTAAATTGAGCCTTGAATAAAAGATATTTCCAAAGGCAGCAAGGACACCTACTGTTAAAGGTAAACAGAAGGTGTAAGAAACTGAGTTAGAAAAATCCTTTTCATGGCCACTTTTCCCTCCTGTGGTCAGCATCATTCTGACTACAACACCTTTAATTTTTTGAATTGTAATTCCAATTAAATATTTTTCAACCCAACGCTTCAGGAATTTTTTTTCAAGTAATTTAAAAATACTTTTGGAAAGAAAATGTGTTGTTTATAAAGGCTAATTGTTCACAAAGTTTCCCAAGGAATTAATCTTACAAAGTCAATTCTTTAAAATAACTTGACTGCTTTAAAGGCTTTTCACTTACTGTATAATTTTAAATTTAATTGAGACAACTACACTGAATAAAACATGATAAAACCCTGAAGATTATTTAACTGGCAAATTTGAATGGTTTTGAATTTGGGTCACAGAATAAGTCTGTTCTAAATCTTTCATGTGGCTTAAGTGAAATGAGAAGTATAGCAAACTTCAACCTCAGTGAAATGTTACACTTAAAAGATTAGGTGGGTTTTAAAATATAAAAAATATCTGAGTAATTCAAATATGGATAATCATTTCAGTACGAAAGTCTATTTACTTTTTATAATACAAAGGAGATTAAAAAATATTTTGAAAAGTAAATGTTAAAGAGATTATTGTGACATTTTCTTAGGATATTTCCTAATAATAATAAGCATTAAAATAGCATTTACTTCAACTAAGATTTCTCTGTTGTGGTCAATTAGACCGCAATAGAGAAAAAAGTCAGACCATAATTGAGAAAATCAATCAGAGCTATGACAAAAGGAGCCCTGGTGCTAGTTAGAAGAAAAAAATAGATCACACCTCTAAAGTCTAAATATCGATAGGTTTTTTTTTTTCAGGACTCATATATGCAGAAAAACACCACGGAATGATGCTATATATGTGTATACTAAAACAAATTCCCACCCATATGGGGAGGTGGGAGAGGATAAAGAAGAGAAGGATATTTAATAGTAATGCCAAAGAGGAAAAAATAAACATGTCTCTAAATGCTAATCTTTCAAAATAAATAAGTGTAAACAAGGAAAACTAGTAATGCCAATGCAAAAAATGACAATGCAGTCTGTGAAGCAGTGTTAAGTCTAGGAACAATATAAATAGTTGGGAAAAAGAGAAATTTGTTTTCTCTCTTCTTGCAAAAGTGAAGGTGTACTTTATGTATTTATACTTTTCCCATTTTTATCCTTTTATATTTTCTGTCTTTAGTAAATTTTATGCCTATAATATCCACTTTCATACTGTTTTGTGTCATCACAGAGCCTTTATCTTTTACCCAGTTCACCCACTAGAAATTACTTACATAATAACTTCAATTTTGCCTCTTGGTTTGCAAAGTCTAAAGTATTTACTATCTGGTTCTTTACAGAAAAAGTTTGCTGACCCTGGCCTATGGCTTTTCAATATTGCTGTACTTGTTGTTCAGTTTTCTCCAGACAAAATATATTCACCAACCTACTAGCCAAGAAATTATTCAAAGTGTCTAGACATGCTCATCTTCGGGGATTTAGGGCCAAATGCCATCATTTTTTAACATGTAGTTCTTCAATAGTAAATAGAAAAAAAAATGTCAGTTAATTTTACTTTGAGGGCAAAATATAAGTTGACCTGATGAATAGATTTCTCACATATAATCTAACATTTCCTGAGTATTGATTTATGAGACAGTAGGATTAAATCATTTAATTAACTGATTTACAGCTGTTCCATGTTACTGGATCTCTTCTTCGTAAAGGTTGAAGAAAAATCAAGTATGTCCTAGACCTGCCAACACAAAAAGTTTCCCCCTACAGAGTTCTTTGATTTTTATTTTGTAGGAAATTTGATTTTGTAGGAAAGTGGAAACTTTGATTTTTTTCTTCTTAGGCAAGGAATCAATGAATTGAAAATTGTTCTGAACGTTGGTGGATTAGGTGATCTCAGTCTGACTTTTGGGATATTTCAAACCAGTCACTGTTGGAAGATGCAGCACAGTGAGGTTTTATAACTGTGCAGGATATCATTCTCACACACACACACACGAACATTTCCTGTATGTATTTATATTCCACTTATCATAGTATTCTATTTATTTAAATAATAAAACAGTTACAGCATTTAGCAGATATAAACTATGTACTCTAAATTTTCTTAAGATATATCACTCTCTAATCACAAGCAATTTTCTTACTTGTGTATTATAAACCCCTTTTTTGGTATACTTTTAGGTTTTGATTCAAACACTTGCTTTTTCTTGAAAATAAAGTCTCCTTTAACATTAATTTTAAATGCCCATTTTTGTAAGTTTTAAAAGTGCGTATCAAAGTGAGCACACCATATGCCTTGAAGCAATTGTGTGCGGGCATGACTAATATGCCAAAGGCCAGAATTGATTGTATCCATTTTGACTTTTATTACACTTTCACTGAATAAGGCACTTAGGACAACATCTGTAAGTGTCAGTGATGACTATTTTAAGGAAGGATGAACACCAAACCTGTGTTTCCTATATAGTCATATACACAGGTTGAGCATCCCTAATCTAAAAACCTGAAATCCAAAATGCTTCAAAATTTAAATGTTTTTGAAAGCCAATTAAATGCCACAAGAGGAAAATTTCACACCTGACCTCATGTGAGGTCAAGTCACAGTCCAAATGCAAGTGCACAACACAAGGTTTATTCAGTGTCCCCAAGGTAAAAATAAAATTGTTTTCAGGTTATGTGAGTAAATTATATATGAGACATATACAAATTTCACCTTTAGACTTGGGTCTCATCCCCAAGATATCTCATTGTTTCCAAAATCTGAAAAAATATGAAACACTTCTGGCACCAAGCATTTCAGATAAGGGATTCTCACCTTTTATATACACTTATGTCCATTCGTATTTTCTGTGTTTAGTAAATTTAATGCCTGTAATACCCACTTTCATTCCATTGTATCTCACCAAGTAGCCTGTATCTTTTACCTGGTTCACCCACTAAAATCACCTTTCTATTCATAATAGATCATAGTAATTTAGGATAGTTATGGATTGTTTACTATTACTAAAGAAACAGGAGAGAAAAACCAATGTTTTCAGATTAATTTTATATATTTTCTGAGATTGTCATTTTTTATATTACACTAGTCAAATGTATACTAAAGTGTCAGATGGCTCTTGTGCCAAATAAAGGTAGTCAGTTGCTGCATTCAAAATAAGAAAACTATTGACACATTCATACACACAGATACAATTCTGAATTTAGTATGAGTTTAAGTTTTTAAAACATTTTTGTTATTTGGAGTATTACGGAATTTATGACCATAACAAAAAACATTGAAATTTATCAGGCCTTACCTATAGTTTTATTCCTTTTCCTACTGCAGTAGACCAAAGTCAGGTAAAGAATACAATATAAATTAAAATGTATCTAATTTTCTCTTTCATTTATACTTAATTACTATATAATATAATAGACTACTTAGTCATTAGACTCCATTTAGGTAATGTCATAACATTTGTCAAATTAGCTAACTGATTTTCAAACTATTGAAGTCAGGTAAACTGATTAGTATTCTGCATATCCTAAACTTATTTGATTAGAGTGATATGTGAAACTATGAATTAAAATGTCATTATCAAATAGCCAACAGACTCTAATTGTAACATTTTTACTCATGTTATGTGTATTTTAACTCTAACTATATTTTAAGTGACTGTGTAAATTTTCACAAAACCATTAAAACAATTTATGTATATCTTTTTCCTTTTCTTTATTTGGATATTATTGTTATTGTTATTATTGTTGTGGATTTTTATTGTTATTGTTATTATCACTGTGGATTGTCCTAAAATAGATACGATGAAGAAAACCAGTGTGTTTCAGAGTATATGGCCCTTTTGTGTTGGAGGATAGACTAGCATGCTGGATAAATGGGACTATTTTAAATTCCATCACAAAGCCATGCTCAATGCAAAAAAATATTCAGTGGTGTGGGATATCCTATAAGGGCTTTGAAAGTTGCATGGGCAGGGGATCATTCAATACATTATATTAGCAACGACTATATATAGTAAAGGCTTTGTACACTTTCCTCTAATTCAAAGTCTGGGCTGAATGTTTTTGAAGGCACTTAACTTATTTTGACAAAAAAAAAGTCTGTGATTCAAGCATCTTTTTAAATGTCAATGCAACATGGTTCATCTGGATTTTAAATTTTATTTCATATTTCAAACTTAGGATATTAAATTTAAGATATACTGATGCATAGAAATCTACCCCAAATTGATAAAACAGATGAGGTGAAATATGAAATCACTACTTCCTAGATTGTTCAGTCTCATTTAAAATTTGCCAACTCCCTGTTTTTCTATACGTGTCTGACACCTCTATGAGTTGCAACAAGTATATGTCCTTCAGGAACAATAGCTTCAAATGGGGCTAGTACAGCTACCTAAGGGACATTTTAGAACTTTGTGAGGATGGTTTTGATTATCACCATTTGTAGAGCAACACTGCTAGACATTTCGTGATAATCACAGCAGTCTATCTTAACAAAGGATTGTCCCACATCCTGCATATGGTCAGACAATCATATGTGTGAAAATGTTGCTTAAGACTAGAACATAACAATGATACATACATTAATGTCAAGTACTTTTTGCATATTTTTAATAAATAAATGCAATATTTCAATAATACGACTACAACAAAATATAGCTTGTACTTGCTTTTTGTTTAAATTGTCCTTTAGTTGTTCACTATTTTATAACATCATGTTATTATGCAGTAAAAGCAGCAATGTTCAATACTGGAATCATCAGTACTGCACTTAGTCTACATTGGTAGCTATAGAATTACATGTAAGCATTTTAGTATTTCATCATGTTGTTTACTATAATATGCTTAAACATTTGCATGTTGGAATTTATATTGTTTTACTTTCAGTTGCTTTCTTTCTATATCTCCTTTATATTATAGTTATGAAATTATAAGGATGTAGATTTTCTTGAACTAACTTGTACAGTTTGGTTACCATATCTATGACTTTCATTTCAGCATTGGAAAGGGATGTTGCAAAATATTTGTTATGCAAAGGGGGTAAAAGATCTCATGGGGTGAAAACTGCTACCTGTGGAGATATCAAAGTCTCCCCTCTATCCAGTTCCGCAGATATCACACTCTGATAGAGTAGGAAGGGATTACCTATTACCTCTATCCCTCCCCACCCCACAACCCATTTACACAGGAGGACTCTAAGTCCCACAAAGATTAAATTCCTTTCCTATGATGACATAGCAGATTAGGACAGTGGTAAGAAGAGGTATTATCTTTTTAATTTGAGTGTTTCAATTTAGGCAGGAATGTACAAGTCTTGCAAATTAGATATTTCTTTCATGATGAGGAACTGGGGCCCAGAGAAACTTGCCTAAATATTAATAGAATTACGTATAATTTACAGTCCTGCTCTAGGTTATACAGTCAGATGTTTCACTACAGTAGGTCTTTATGCATTTGTATATTTTTTCTGTTTTATATTATATGTGGTGGTAATGCCAAAAATACCCATAATTACTATGATAAGTCAAAGGCATAATAATTGTTATTATGGTTATTAGCTTTAAAGACTTTGATTCACATTCACAAGTACATAATAAACTCCACCAGTCACACATAAAACAAGTTGGAAATGATTTTCAAACGTGTGATCAAGTTAAACACACATTTCTGTGTTCTGATCAAAGAACTGAAGTATCAAATAAATAGCAAACAAAAGTAGAAACCATGTGTTCATACATAAAGGGCAAATCAGTTTTCCATATATTATCATTTCATTTGGATTGGATTTCTGAAACTTCAGTTTATTTTTCAATGTTGTTATAGTTATTATAAATTGAAGCAAATTAGATGCACCTGTTATTTATATCATGTTACTGAATTAAGGCAATAATAATTTTTTTTGTTAAAGTGGCAGTGTTTTTCTTATTTCTCATTTTAAAAGGTGAAAGTCTCAACACTTAAAATTGAATAGTGGCAGCAGAAAGTAGGGAGAAGATGTACATAGTCTCAAGCAGAGGGAAAATACGGATAGAAAAGTTTAGCTCAATTTCATAATAGATTTCCAATTTTTTTAGTTGATTAGTTGTGAGAAAATTTTCAGTGGAAGTGATGAGTGCTTTACCTTCTAAAATCTAACAGAATATACTGATAAAATTCTTTATTCTCGTTCATAATATCAATTCAAATAAGAAAAAAAGTGGTTTTTTTCCTCTCACGTAAACTACATAGAATTAATAAAGGAATCTTAAAATTTATAAAGTTATATAAATTAGGTATAAGATGCTATTTTAAATTGTTAGGTTTCATTATATTCATTTTGAAATAGTTTTAAAGACTTTGGAGGTTTTCAAATATGTGTAAAATGTTAATACTGAGTCTTTCCTTTCAAAATAAGCAAATTATAAAATTATTATATTTAAATACAATTGCCCTGTTTTAATATTTCTGTTTGTTACCACAAAATATTACTGACTCCACTTTTGGGAAGATAGACACATTCTCCATATTTTATCTGCTTATACAAAAAAAGTGCCTGCTATTTTAGTAGTATAAAACCCTGAACATTATATAAAAGACGAACTTAAGAAGACTCTGAAAGATAAAGGAAGAAGATAGAACAATTAGTGACCTCTGGGCACAAAGACTAATATTGTTTTTAGTTCCGTAGTATTTCTTTTT
The DNA here is from genome assembly GCA_023783475.1 of Daubentonia madagascariensis. Classification (NCBI taxonomy): domain Eukaryota; kingdom Metazoa; phylum Chordata; class Mammalia; order Primates; family Daubentoniidae; genus Daubentonia; species Daubentonia madagascariensis. Next base: position 10,496,289 of record JAKFHU010001684.1, on the reverse strand, counting down.
GCCTAATTTAACCCAGAATGGGTGCCAGAGAAGTAAGTAACCTAGAAATGCTAATGGACACAGACTAAATAGCTCCAACAAAAGCCTGCTCTCTACAGCCAAAGGAGCAGGAACAGGGAACTTAGCAAGACAGAAAACTTTTAGAAAATAACTACCCTATTTTAGTCAAGCACACACACACACACACACACACACACAACTGTGGTCCATCCACACCTAAATCACCAATAGTGGAGTGGGGAACATAGGTTTTTATCCATGCTATGAAATAAAGAGGTACTCCCCACAACCCAGCCCACTAGAGTGGTGTCAGAGAAGACTGAGTACAGAGCCTGGACTTTAGCCTTACCTGGTACACATCTTTCTCTCCCCAGAGTTAGAGGAGTCCATAGGGGCAGCAGGAACATGGTACTCCTGGCTCTTCTATCCAGGGAGGTATACGTGGAGGGGAACTGAAACTCTCATCCCCTCCCAGGGATGATAAGGAATTCCCCGGAATGGGGGACATGGACTTCTACCCAAAAATGGCAGTAACTAAGTGCACCCTCTTCCTCTGCCTGAGTTGGGTAAGAGCAATCTACCTAAAATAGAAGATGTAAAATAAGATCCAGAGTCACACGATAGAATACTTACTTGCCCAGGTTTCAACAGAAAAATCATTCATCATACCAAGAACCAGAAAGATCTCAAACTGAATGCCAAAAAGACAACAGTTGCCTACATCAAGATGACAAAGGTGTTAGAATTATCTGAAAAAGATTTTTATTTTTTATTTTATTATAAATGAAATTTATTGTGTATATTTAAGATATATAATGTGATGTTATGAGATACATATATAGTAAAATACCTGCTATACTAAAAGCAATTAACCTATCCATCATTTCACATAGTTACCCACTCTTCCCCTGCCCCCATGGCAAGAGCAGCCATTATAATATCTAATCATATAGAAAAAATCTTGAACACAATACACTATTATTAATTATAGCTCTCATGTTGTACATTAGATCTTTCTATTTTTTCATCCTACACATCTGCTACTTTGTATCCTTTGACCTACATTTTCCCCTCTCCTTCCCTCCCTAACTTTGTATACTTGATTTTTTTTTTAGATTCCATATATAAGTGAGATCATGCAGTATTTTTCTTTCTGTGTCTGGCTTATTTCAATTAGCATAATGTCTTCCAGGTCTATTCCTGTTATGGCAAATGACAGAATCTCCTCCTTGTAAAGGCTGAATGATATTCCATTATATACATATAGCACAGTTTATTTATCTATTTGTCCATACACAGACACCTAGATTGTGTCCATGTCTTTGCTATTGTGAATAATGCTGAAATGAATATAGGAATGCAGATATCTTTGCAAAGTGGTGATTTTATTTCTTTGAGTATGCACCTAAAAGAGAGATTGCTGAGTTATATAATAATTCTAATATATATTTAATTTTATAGAAACCTTTATACTGTTTTCCATAATGGCTGCACCAAATTACATTCCCACCAACTGTATATAAGTGTTCTCTTTTCTCCACACCTTGTCAACGTTTATCTCTTCTTTTGATTAATAGTTATTCTAACAGGTGTGAGGTGATATCTGATAGTAGTTTTATTTTTTTATTTATTTATTTTTTTATAATTTATTTTTTTAATTTCAGAATATCATGGGGGTACAACATTTTGGCCATACACATTGTCCCTGTTCTGCCCGTGTCAGAGCCACAATCGTGGTCGTCTCCCAAACTGTGCTCCCCACATCCATTCAGTGAGAGTTTTTCCCATCCCTTCCACCCCCCTCCCGCCCGCCCGCCCTCTGATGAATGTTACTGCCCTGTGTGATGTAAGTGTTCATCAGTTAGTACCAGTTTGATGGTGAGTACCAGTGATGCTTGTTTTTCCAATCCTGTGACACTTCGCTTCGAAGAATGGGTTCTAGCTCCGACCAGGATAATACCAGATGTGTTAATTCACTATTGTTCCTTATTGCTGAGTAATACTCCATGGTATACATATACCACATTTTATTGATCCACTCGTGTATTGATGGGCACCTGGGTTGTTTCCACAACTTTGCAATTGTGAATTGTGCTGCTATGAACATTCGAGAGCAGATGTCTTTATTATAAAATGTCTTTTTTTTCTTTGGATAAATACCTAGTAGTGGGATTGCTGGGTCAAATGGTAATTCTACTTTTAATTCTTTGAGATATCTCCATATTCTTTTCCATAGAGGTTGTACTAATTTGCAGTCCCACCAGCAGTGTATGAGTGTTCCTACCTGTCCACATCCCCGCCAACATTTGTTATTTGGGGATTTTTTGATATGAGCCAATCTCACTGGAGTTAAGTGATATCTCATTGTGGTTTTGATTTGCATTTCCCTGATGATTAGAGAAGTTGAGCACTTTTTTATATGTTTGCTGGCCATCATTCTGTCTTCTTTGGAAAAGTTTTTGTTCATGTCCTTTGCCCATTTTTTAATAGGGTTGTTTGATTTTTTCTTGTTGATTTTCCTAAGTTCTGTATAGATTCTGGTTATAAGCCCTTTATCAGAGTGTAGCATGCAAATATTTTCTCCCATTCTGTAGGTTGTCTGTTCACTCTAGTGATAGTTTCCTTGGCTGTGCAGAAGCTTTTCAATTTGATCAGGTCCCATGTATTTATTTTTGTTGCTGCTGTGATTGCTTTGGGGGTCTTCTTCATAAATTCTTTGCCTAGGCCAATGTCCATAAGAGTTTTTCCAACATTTTTTCGAGAATTCTTATGGTTGCATGTCTTAGGTTTAGATCTGTTATCCATTGTGAATTGATTTTTGTGAGAGGTGAGAGGTGTGGGTCCACCTTCAGTCTTCTACATATGGCCATCCAGTTTTCCCAGCACCATTTGTTGAATAGGGAATCTTTTCCCCAGTGTACGTTTTTCTGGAATTTGTCAAAGATCAGGTGACTGTATGAGGTTGGTTTTTATATTTGGGTTCTCAGTCCTGTTCCATTGGTCTACGTGTCTGTTCTTGTGCCAATACCATGCAGTTTTGGTTACTATAGCCTTGTAGTATAGTTTGAAGTCTGGTAGACAGATGCCTCCCAATTTGTTCTTTTTGCTTAAGATTGCTTTGGCTAGACGGGGTCTTCTCTGGTTCCACACGAAGCGTAGAATTATTTTTTCTAGATCGGCAAAAATGATGTTGGTATTTTGATAGGGATTGCATTGATTCTGTAAATTAATTTAGGTAGCAAAGCCATTTTTACTATGTTGACTCTGCCTATCCAAGAGCATGGTAAGGTTTTCCATCTATTTACATCCTCTGCAATTTCCTTTCTCAGTGTTTCATAATTCTCTCTATATAGGTCTTTGATCTCCTTAGTTAGATATATTCCTAAATATTTAATTTTCTTTGTTGCTATTGCAAAAGGTATAGCATCTTTAATTTGTTTCTCGGCTTGATTGTTATTAGCATATATGAAGGCTATGGATTTGTGTGTAATTTTGTATCCTGAGACTTTGCTGAATTCATTTATCAATTCCAGTAATCTCTTGGTTGAATCTTTGGGGTTTTCTATGTATAATATCATATCGTCTGCGAATAGTGAAAGTTTGACCTCTTCTGCCCCTATCTGGACGCCCCTGATTCCTCTGTCTTGTCTAATTGCTGTGGCCAGGACTTCCAGCACTATGTTGAAAAGAAGTGGAGATAGTGGACACCCTTGTCTGGTGCCAGTTTTAAGGGGGAATGCCTTCAATTTTTCCCCATTCAGTATGATATTGGCTGTGGGTTTATCGTATATGGCTTTAATAGTTTCTAGGAATGAGCCATCTATGCCTATATTGTTAAGAGTTCTTATCATAAAAGGGAGTTGGATTTTGTCAAAAGCCTTTTCTGCATCTATTGAAAGGATCATATAATCTTTGTTCTTGCTTTTATTTATATGGTGAATTACATTTATAGATTTGCGTATGTTGAACCATCCCTGCATCTCGGGAATAAAGTCCACCTGATCGTGATGGATTATTTTTTTGATGTACATTTGAATTCGGTTTGCAAGGATTTTATTGAGAATTTTTGCATCTATATTCATAAGGGATATTGGTCTGTAGTTTTCTTTTTTTGTTGTGTCCTTTCCTGGCTTTGGTATCAAGGTGATATTGGCTTCATAGAATGAGTTTGGGAGGATTCCATCCTTCTGGATATTTTCAAATAATTTCTGCAGTATAGGCACCAGTTCTTCTTTGTAGGCTTGGTAGAATTCAGGTGTGAACCCATCTGGTCCGGGACTTTTTTTTGTGGGTAGATTTTTAATTACTGCTTCAATTTCGGTGCTTGATATTGGTCTGTTTAGAAATTCAGTTTCTTCCTGGTTGAGCCTAGGGAGGTAGTGTGTTTCTAAGAATTTGTCCATTTCCTCCACGTTTTTGTGTTGTGGGCATAGAGATTTTTGTAGTATTCAAAGATGATGTTTTGTATTTCCATGGTATCAGTTGTGACTTCTCCTTTTTCATTTCTAATTGAGCTTATTAGAGTCCTTTCCTTTCTGCTTCTGGTCAACCTGGCAAGTGGCCTGTCTATTTTGTTTATCTTTTCAAAGAACCAGCTTTTCGTTTCATTGATCTTCTGTATTGTTCTTTTGTTCTCGATTTCATTTAATTCTGCTCTAATTTTGGTTATTTCTTTTCTTCTGCTGGCTTTAGGATTGCTTTGCTCTTCCTTTTCCATTTCCTTAAGATGATTCATTAGTTTACTGATTTGTGACTTTTCTGTCTTTTGGATGTGGGAATTTAGGGCGATAAGTTTTCCTCTCAGGACTGCTTTTGCTGTATCCCACAGATTTTGATAACTTGTGTCCCCATTATCGTTTAGTTCGAAGAATCTTTTGATTTCATTTTGAATCTCCTCTTTGACCCAATACTCATTCATCAATAGATTGTTTAGTTTCCAAGTTTTTGGAGGAAGATGTGAGTTTCTGTTGGAATTGATATCTAATTTTATTCCGCTGTGGTCTGAAAAGATACATGGTATGATTTCTATTTTTTTGAATTTGTTTAGATCTGTTTTGTGGCCTAGGATGTGGTCAATTTTAGAGAAAGTTCCATGAGCTGATGAGAAGAATGTATATTCAGTGTTATTTGGGTGGAGTGTTCTGTAGATATCTGTTAGGCCCAATGTTCTAGAGTCCTGTTTAGGTCTTTATTTCTCTATTTAATTTTTGTTTGGAGGATCTGTCCAGTTCCGTCAGTGGGGTGTTGAAGTCCCCTGCAATTATGGCATTCCTGCTTATTATGTTGTCTAGATCTAGCAGCATTTGCTTTATGTACCTGGGTGCTCCTGTGTTGGGTGCATAAATGTTTAGGATTGTTAAATCCTCTTGTGACATTTTTCCCTTCACCACTATATAGTGTCCATTTTTGTCCTTCTTTACTTTTATTGCTTTAAAGTTGATGTCATCTGAAATGAGGATGGCTACTCCAGATTTCTTTTGGTTTCCATTAGCCTGAAAATTGTATTCCATCCTTTCACCTTGAGTCTGAATGCGTCTTTGTGTGTGAGGTGTGTTTCCTGAAGACAACAGATACTTGGTTTGTATTTTTTAATCCATTCAGCCAGCCTATGTCTCTTCAATGGGCAGTTCAAGCCATTTACATTTATTGAGAGAATTGATATTTGGGGTAAATTTCTGATTATTCTGTTGGGTGGTATCTTTTGTTTTACCTCTTGCGTCATTGTGGAATCTGGTTTCTGGGGTTTTAGCCTTTGCAAATTTTACATAGGTGGGTGTCTGTTGCGCTGGTTAGTGTATAATGCAGGTCTAAGCATTTCTTGCAAGGCCGGTCTGGATTTCGCAAATTCTATCAGTGATTGCTTATCTGGAAAGGTCTTTATTTCTCCCTCATATAAGAAGCTTAGTTTGGCAGGATACAGAATTCTGGGTTGACCTTTGTTTTGTTTTAGGAGATTGATGATGTCTCCCCATTCCCTTCTGGCTTTAAGGTTTCAGTTGAGAAATCTGCAGTTAATCTGATGGGTTTCCCTTTGTAGGTTACCTCCTTTTTTTGTCTTACAGCTCTGAGGAGTGCCTCTTTTGTGTTTACTTTGTCAGTCTAATAATTATGTGGCGTGGTGAATGCCTTTTCACTTGACTCTCCCAGGAGTCCTGTGTGCTTCTTGTACTTGGATGTCGAGATTTCTGGCTAAGCCATGGAAATTTTCCTCTATTATTCCTTCAAATAAATTTTCCAGCCCATGCAAATTTTCTTCCTCTCCCTCAGGGATACCTATTATCCTTATGTTTGGCCTCTTTACATAATCCCACATTTCTTGTATGCTTTTTTCCTGTCTCTTGTTTTTGTGTTCTTTCTCTTCAGCTGATTTATTTAGCACATAGGAGCTGTCTTCTAGCTCTGAAATTCTTTCCTCTGCATGGTCCAGCCTATTCTTAAGGCTTTCCACTGTGTTTTGTAGATCCTTGAATGCTTCTTTCATTTCTAGGATTTCTATTTGATTTTTCCATAATATTTCTATTTCTTTGGAGAATTTTTCATTCATTTCTTGCATTTTTCTTGTGGTTTCTTTGTGCTGGGATTCAATTTTCCTTGAATTTCATTGAGCTTTCTTATAATCCATAAACGAAATTCCTCTTCTGTCATTCTACCCATTTCATTTGGGCTGGTATCCATTGCTGAGGAACTGATAATTTCTTTTGGGGGTGACTTTTCACTCTGATTTTTCATGTTCCCTGAGTTCTTTCGCTGGTTATTTCTCATCTGGCCTCTTGGTCGAGAGCTGGGGGTGTTAGAGCTAGTTTATGGCCCTGTCACCAGGCCCACAATTATTTTTCCTTGGCAAAGCCAGGGAGAGAAGTAGTGGCCTGTATTGCCTTAGGTGTATTTTAGCAAGTTTGTTGGATCTTGAGTTAACTCTGACCTGTGGTCTTCTCCTCTTCCCAGTGGAGTGTGGTGAGAATGACCTCCCAGCTTGGGCTCTGAGCTAATGGATTGTACTTGAGAATATGAGTCCTCCGCTCCCTATTAGCTAGGTATTCTGTTATGTCCGTAGCAGGCTCTGATTCCCCAGTTGGGGTATGCGAAAGCCCTGTTCTTTGGGAGGGGTCTTGTAGCTCCTAGGGGTTACTTTGACCCTGCTCTTCCTGTGGTTCTGGTAGAAACACAATTTCCTTTGGCTGCAGTGTGAGAGCTGAGTTGGGAAAATTCTACACAGCTCAGAGGTTGCTCATCTAGCCACGTGTTGCTGCCCTTCTGATGTGTGTCTCCGCGTGAAACTGGTTGATAGGGGGATCTCCAATTGTGCACCCCTTTTCCACCACTAGACCTCAAGGCGAGGCAGGTGGCCGTCTCTATCCCCAGCAGTCTCCACCGGGGGATGTTCCCACGGGGAGGGGGGAGTAGTGGCAGCTGGAAGCACTCTTGGGTGGCGCGAAATTCCCTATTGAAGTGGGCAGGATTATGGGGAGCTGCTCTGGTTCAGCCTGTGGCTCTTGAGGTATTTGGTTGTCATGGGAACCAGCAGTTATACCAAATGAGTCACTATGGCCAGCAACCTTAAAATGAGCGATCTCTGGGGTACAGGAGGGCTGGGACCTGAAGGGCGGGCACTAGGACCGGCACGGAGCGGAGTTGTCGGAGGCCAGAGCCGGGGTAGCAGAACCAGATGGACGAGCTGCAAACTGTTTCCAATACTCAAAGGTCCCACCTCTACAGTTCCGGGATCTCGTCCCACCTGGAACCCGCGGATGCCGCTGTCCCTGGCCACCACAGGCAAAGCCTGTGTCGCCCCAGCGGATGAGCCCTGGGCCGGGGCGGGGCGGAGCTAGAGACGCCGCTCACGGCTCTGCCCGGGCGGCTGTAAAGATGGCGGCCGCCGCCAGCCTGGCGCACAGCCGGGCTCCGATCGCGCCGGGAGCGCAGTTTTTCTCCGCCGGCCGCAGCAGCAGTTGCTAGCAGCCTCTAAGGGCGTGTCGCGCTCTCCGTTAAACTCCTGGGCCCAGTCCCGCTGACTTCTAGTGGCGCAGTGCCGGCCAGCGGGTTCCCGCGCACTGTCCCGGGAAGCTGTGTCTCGGTCCCTGCCCAGTTCCTCCCCAGCCCTCGGCAGTCTCTGTATATTGCAGCTGCGAGTTGTGTCTGGCTCTGGCTACTTCCTCCTCTCCACAGGGCTCGCCGTCCCTAGCAACCGCTCTGTCCCAATTCTGGGCTTGTCCCTGATTGCGTGTATGGGGAGGCGCGTAACCGCTTGGGGGGCAGGTCGCGCTGCGCCGACCTGGCGAGCGCGTCCTTCCCGCGCTCTGGGCTCTATTGTGCTCCGTGCGCCCTCCGATCTTTGTGAAAATTTTGTACCTGTTTTCTTGGGCTGGGCGTTCGGCGTTGTTTCTCTGTCATTCGCAATGCTGTTTTTGGAGTGAGCGGTCCGTGTTCGCAGGCAGCCGCTGGCGTTCTTCACCTCCTTTCCTGGGAGCGGTACGGTGGGCGGACCCTATCACACCGCCATTTTTTCCAGCCCCCAACCTGATAGTAGTTTTGATTTGTATTTCCCTGATAATTAGTGATGTTGAGCCTTTCATATACTTTTTCATTAACATTTTCATATACTTTTTGACCATTAATAGGTTGTCTTTGGAGAGATGTCTATTCATATCTTTTGCCTATTTTTAAATTGGGTTATATGTTTCCTTGCTATTGAGTTGTATGAGTTCTTTATAAAATTTTGGATATTAACCTTGTATTAAATATATGATTTGTAAATTTTTTTTGCCAATAAGAATGTTTTCTTTTCCGTTTGTTGATTGCTTCCTTTGTTGTGCAGAAGCTTTTTAATGTAGTCTCATTTATTTATTTTTACTTTTGTAGCTTGAGCTTTTGGTATGATACCTAAAAATATCATTGCTAGGCCAAATGTCCAGGAGCTTTCCCTCTATGTTTTCTTCTAGGAGTTTTATGGTTTCAGGTCTCACAGTTAGATCTTTTATCCATTTTGAGTTGATTTTTGTATATGGTGTAAGGTAAGAGTTCAATTTCATTCTTTTACATGTGGAAATCCACTTTTTCCAGTTCTATTAATTGAAGAGACTATCCTTTCTTCATTGTGTCTTCTTAATCCCCTTGTTGAAAATTGGTTGACTGTATATATTTTGATTTCTTTTGGTGCTCTCTAGTCTGTTCCACTGGTCTATGTGTCTGTTTTCATGCCAATACCATAATGTTTTGATTACTATATCTTTGTAATATTATTTTAAATCAGAAAGTGTGATGACTCAAACTTTGTTTTTCTTTCCAAGTATTGTGTTGGCTATTTGTGGTCTTTTCTGGTTCCATATGAATTTTAGAATATTTTTCTCCTATTTCTGTGAAGAATGCCATTGGGGTTTTGATAGGCATTCTCTCATGTAAACTACCTAAGTCTCACAATTTAAACAAAAATTAACTAAAAACAGATGGCAGATTCAAACAGATAATGTAAACTCTAAAACTTTTAGAAAAATACATAAAAGAAAATCTTCTGGATATAGGGATAGACAAAGAGTTTTTAGACTTCATAAAGCATCATCTATAAAAGGGAAAATTGATAAATTAGACTTTATGAAAATAATTTTCATAATAAAACCTTTTGCTCTATGAAGAACTCTGTTAAGGAATGTAAAAACAAGCTATAGATTTGTAAAAAAAAATTGCAAACCAGATATTTTCAACTAGTATCTAGAATATATAAAAAAATCTCAAAAGTCAACATTTTAAAAAGAAACTATTCAATTAGAAAATGGGCAAAACACATGAACAAACATTTCTTTAAAAAGAATATACAAATAACAAAAAAGAACATAAAAAAGATATTCTACACTATTAGCCATTAGAGTATTTCAAGTTAAATTCACAATGAGATATTACTACATATCTATCATAATTGTTAAAATAAAAAGTAGTGGCAACACTAAATCCTGGCAATGATGTATAGAAACTGTATTTCCGACACATAACTGGTGAGAATGGAAAATAAAACAGCCACTGTAGAAACAGGGCAGCAGTTTGTTAAGAACTAAACATGCAGGTAACATATATCCCATCATGTGAACTCCTGGAAATAAAATTTATGTTCACAGAAAAGCCTGCATTCATGTTTATAGCAGCATTATTAGTAATAGCTGAAATGTCAAACAACTTAGATGTCTATCAAAGGACAAATGGTTAAACAAACTGTGGTACATTTATACCATGGACTACTATTTAGTAATAAAAAGGAAGGAACTATTGATACACATCACACCTTGGATGGATCTCTCTATAATTATTCTGAGTGAAAAAAGCCAATTCTAAAAGGTATTATTGTATTTATATAACTCTATAATTCTATTTACATAAATTCTAGAAGATATGGAATTATAGAAAATTATAGAAATGGAGAAGGTTTCTAGGTTAACAAGGGAGTATGATCTGGAGAAAAGTGAATGAAGCTATACAAGAGCAATGTGGGGAATTCTTGTCATGATAAATATGTTCCCGTATCTTGACTATATTAATATGTTCTGATATTTTACCATGATATTGCAAGATGTTAACACTGGTAGAAACTGAGTACAGAGAACAACAGATCTCTCTGTATTATTTCTCATAACTGCATGTAAATCTACAATTATCTCAAAGTTAAAAGCTTCCTTAATAAAAGATTCTCTCATCAAAAAGATCCTCTACCTAAACATTTTAGCACCAGTCTCAAAATCTAATATCTATAAATTTCAGTCTCCTTTTAAATTATAATTATTTTTCTTTGTGGTATTTGTTAAATATTTTATTATATTAGTCTGTTCTTTGCAATATCTTAATTGCCAATCGCTGACCTGAGCTAAAGAGAACTAAACTGCTAGATGTATGAGTAGTCAGCTAAAACAACAAATCAAAATGAAAGTAACAGGCAAGCTATTAATCTCTTACTCTGAAAGTATAATCAAGAGAATATAACAGTTGTAAATATATATGCACACATGACTGGAACAACCAGATATATAAAACTAATATTATTATATGTAAATGGAGAGATAGACCCCAATGCAATAATATTGGGGACTTCAACACCCTACTTAAGGTATTGGACAGATTATCTAGACAGAAAAGCAACAAAGAAACATCAGACTTAATCTGCATTGTAGACCAAATGTACCTAACAGACTTTTACAGAACATTCCACCCAATAGCTACAGAATACACATTCTTTTCATCAGTACATGAAACAGTCTCCATGATTGACCATATGTTAGGAAAAAAAATAGTTCTCAAAAAATTTTAAAAAATTAAAATTATATCAAGCATCTTATCTGCCCACAATGGAGTGAAATTAGACATCACTAACAAGAGGAACATTATAAACTACACAAATACAACATGGAAATTAAACAACATGCTCCTGAACAACAAATAAGTGAAGGAAAACATTAAGATTTAAATTTAAAAATTACTTAAAACAAAAGAAAATGAAAACACAACATACCAAAACCTATAGGAAGTAGAAAAAGCAGTCCTAAGAGGCAAGTTTATAGCAATAAATGACTACATCAAAAAACAGATAGAAAGGTTTAAAATAAACAGCCTAATGATCCACCTCAAGGAATGAGAAAAGAATGAATAAAACCAAACCCAAAATTAGTAGAAGGAAAGAAATAATATCAGAGCAGAAATAAACAAAAATAAGGATAAAAATACAAAAGATCAATGAAACAAAAAGCTGTTTTTTAAAAATGGAAACAAAATCAACAAATTATTAGCTAGAACAACTAATAGAAAAAGAGAGAAGACCAAAATAAGTAAGATCAGAAGTGAAAAAGGAGATGTCACAATGAATATCAAAGAAATGCAAAGGATCATTACAAACTACAATGAATAATTATATGCCAAATTTGAAAACCTAGAGTGGATGGATAAGTTCCTGTAAACATACAACCTACCAAGATTGAACTAAGAAGAAATAGAAAACCTGAGCAGACCAATAATAGGTAAGGAGATTCAATCAATAATAAAAAGTTTTACAACGAAGAAATGTCCAAGACTGGATGGCTTCACAGCTGAACTCTACTGAACCTTTAAAGAATTAATAGAAGTTCTTCTTGAACTATTCCAAAAATTGAAGCAGAAGGAATTCTTCCTAACTTATTCTATGAGGCCATCATAGACCTGATACCAAAACCAGACTAGGATGCAACAGAAAAAAAAACTACAAGCCAATATCCCTGATGAACATAGATTCAAAAATCCTCAACAAAATACTAACAGACTGAATCCAACAACATATTAAAAATAAAAATACACTTTGATTAATTGGAATTTATCCCAGGAATGCAAACATGGTTCAACATATGCAAATCAATATGCATCATACCTCACATCCATAGAATGAAGGATAAAAACCATGTGACCATCTCAAGAGATGCAGAAAAAGTTTTTGATAAAATTCAAAATCCCATAATAATAAAAAATTAGGTATAGAAGTGAAGTACCTCAACATAATAAAGGCCATAATTTACAAATACAAGACTAGCATCACACTGAATGGGGAAAAGGTGAAAGCTATTCATCTATATAATAACTTCAACAAGACAAGGAAGGCCACTCTCACTACTTAGTCAACATAGTACTGGAAGTCCTACCCAGAGCAATTAGACAAGAGAAAGAAATAAAGGGCATCCAAATTGGAAAGGAGGAAGTCAAATTTTCCCAGTTTGCAGACAACATGATCTTATATACAGAAAAACCTGGAGTCTACTAAAAAATTATTAAAACTGTTAAAAAATTCAGTAAAGTTTCAGGATACAAAATTAATATACAAAAATAAGTAATGTCTTACTTATACAAACAAAGTAGCTAAAAAGGAAATCTAGAAGGGTAATCTTATTATACAAAAGCCACAAAAAAAAAAAAAAAACCCTAGAAATAAATTTAACCCAGAAGATGAAAGACCTCTACAGGAAAAATACAAAACACTGATGAAAGAAACTGAAGAGACTATAAACACATGGAAAGACATCCCATGCTCATGCATCAGAAGAAATAATATTGTTAATATCACAGTAGTAACCAAAGCAATCTACAGATTCAATGCAATCTCTATCAAAATACCAATGACATTCTTCACACACACACACACACACACAAATCTCTAAATGTGTGTGAAACCACAAAAGACCCCTAATAACCAAAGCAATCCTGAGAAAAAAGAACAAAGCTGGAGGTATCACACTACCAAATCTCAAAATATAATACGAGGCTATAGTAATCAAAACAACATGGTACTGGCATAAAAACAGACACACAGACCAATGGAACAGAATAGAGAACTGATAAATTAATCCACATTTCTACAGCCAGCAGATTTTTGAGAAAGATTCCAAGAATGTTCTTTGGAGAAAGGACAGTCTCTTCAGTAAATGGTGCTAGGAAAACTAGACAGGCAGAGGAATGAAACTAGACATCCTGTTCTAATCCTATACAACAATCAACTCAAATGGATCAAAGTCGTAAATGTAAGACCTGAAAGAATAAAACCACTAGAAGAAAACAAAGGAGAAACCCTTCAGGACATTGGTCTGAGAAAATTTTTATGATTAAATTAAGACCTCCAAACACAGGCAACAAAAGCAAAAATAAACAAGTGAGATTATATCAAACTAAAAAGTGTCTGCACAGCAAAGGGAACAATAAAATAGAGTGAAAAGAAAATGCACAGAACGGATGAAAATATTTGCAGACTACCCACCTGATGGGATTAACATCCAGCATACACAAGGAACTCAAACATCTCAACAACAACAACAAAAAAAAATTCAAAAAGCAAACAAAAAACACCAAAAAATCCTATTCAAAAATGGGCAAATTATCTGAACAGACATTTCTCAAAAGGAGACATAGAAATTGGCAAAAAATATATGGAAAAATGCTCAACATCGCTAATCATCAGAGAAATGTAAATCAAAACCACAATGAGGTATTATCTTACTCCAATTAGGATCGCTACCACCAAAAAGACAAAAAATAACAGATGCTGGCAAGGACGCAGAGAAAAGGAAATGCAGGTACATTGTCAGTGGGAATGTAAACTAGTACAGTCACCATGGAGAACAGTATGGATATTCCTCCAGAAACTACAAATGGAACTACCATATGATCCAGCAATCCCACTATTGGGAATTTATCCAAAGGAAAGGAAATCATTATACTACATTATACTGCACACCAATGTTTATTGCAGCCTTATTCACAGTAGCCAAGATAAGGAATCAGCCTGGGTGTCCAACAGTAGATAAGTGGTTAAAGAAAATGTGCGCGCTCTCTCTCTCTCCCCCTACCCTCTCTGTATATATACACCATGGAATACTATTCAGCCATAAAAAATAAAATTCTGTCATTTGGGCAACACAGATATAACTGGAGGATATTATGTTAAGTGAAATAAGCCAGGAACAGAAAGTTAAATGCTGCATGTTCTCATCCATATCTGGAAGCTAGAAAAAGTTGATCTCATGAAAGTAAAAAGTAGAACACAGGATACCAGATGCTGGAAAGCACGGGGTGAAGGGAGGGACAGGGAGAAATTTGTTACAGGATACAAAATTACAGCTACATAAGAGGAATAAGTTCTAGTGTTCTATGCCACTGTGGGATGACTACAGTTAAGAATAATATATAGTTTCAAATAGCTAGAAGGAGGATATTGAATGTTTCCAACACAAAGGAATGATAAATGTTTGAGATGATGCATAGCTAATTATCCTGATCTAATCACTACACACTATATGTATTAAATATTAGAACATCACTATGTATCCCACAACTATGTTCAGTTATTATTAATATTTGTCAATTAAAAATAAGTTTAAATCCTTCTTTGAAAAAGAGACTGAATCAAAGAAAGTGCTGGCTTCCCCACTGTCTCATTTTCCCCCACGGAACAGTCAGGTGGATCATCACACACGGAGATCTTCTCATTGCTGAGGGAGCCTAGTGGCCTGGGGGAAGCAGAGAGTGAAGGGCTAAGACTAGAAAAGTACTGAACAGTAAGTCAGAGTGGAGAAAAGAGTCTTAAAGGTCTCTAGCCCAACCCCCTTTCTCATAAGGAAGTCTCCACAAGGTGCTTCAGGAAATAATGCAGAATGCAGACAGGCATAAGAGCATGGTTCTTCAGATGACCTTGAGTCCCTGACTGCAACTCCCTTCAGAGACTGCATTGCAAAGGCTCTGCAACCAAGTCTGGTGTGGAGAGGGTAGCTTTGCTCCATGTGAGACCTGCTAGGTAAAACTAGCAATATTGCCTGTGGTAGAGCCCGAAAAATCAAATATAAGCTTTTAGCTGAAACCAGACTCCTTGCTTATTAGCCCGAATTGCCTCTTAAAAAAAAGAAAAAAACACAACCCTTATATTGAGTCATTACTGTTTATAGTAATTTGGTTAAATAATTTCTGTGAGACCATGTAAAAAGATTTCTCATTAAATATGAACCACTCCACGTCACTCAAAAATTGAAGAAAGACAGGAAAACAGACAAAGCTTTCATGGAATGGAAAGGCAGAATGTGCAGGCTAGTGAGAATCAAAACAAGCTAACTTCAAATGGAAATTTTCATCCAAAATCTTTAAATTTAGAAGCTCCAAGTTAAAGTGTGTCCTTGTCCTATTTAAACCAAAGGCTTTATGAGATGTAAAGTGTCCTAATTGATGAAGAATTTTATTTCAAAAATCTAGAGCAATATATTCAAACATGTTATAAAGTACTTCTTAAACATCTAATAGTTTTGGATGTAGGGAAAGAAGTCTGCCAGTCAACTTGGTTTCCAACTCATATATAAGGTGCTAATAATCACCTTCAGTGGAATTCATACATGTTACAAATGTACATATTGTGACTCTGATGAATAATTTTCCCCTAAAGGAATATCAGCTCAACAGAAGTGCATTTTCTTACAGCTGACAATCCTTTTACATAATACTGATATTTTGATGAGTGTTTAGAATACTTCATGAAGATGAAAAAGCAAAAAATATCACACATATGGTATCTCAATATGAGATTCAGATTGCATGTCAGATAATGTGAAGCACATGTCAATAAAGGGATTTTATTTTCTTTTTGTTGCTTAGTTTCTGGATCATGGCAGATGATACTCTAACAGGATCAGCTTAATCCTTATACAGAAGTCTTGAGACCAATTTCTAGTTTTTGCTTTTAATTCTTCAATAAACACTAGTCAACTCATATATGGTATCACAGATCAAAAAATATAGTGTAGAATTTATAAAAGATACAGAAATCAGTTTACTTTCCCTTAAGTGTTCTCTTAAAAGTATCCATTCATTCTATTTTGAATATAAACTTTAGTTGCATGTGGATAAATTTTGTTTTGTATTCAAAGAAATTATTCTTTAAGTTTCATTATTATCATTGAAAAATTTCAGAGTTCTTAAACATTAATGAACACCTAAAACTAAGAATATAATAAAATATTTATATAAATATCAAGCAATTATTAATGTACTCAGACTTTTCAAGAAATACCTACAAATACACACAATGTTTAGTTGCTAATTCCCATTAGAAAATTGTTCCTCTTTCTGGAAATATTCCTGACATCGCATTCTCCCACTGTACAGTTTTTGACTGGAATCACTAGAATTTGGTGACTTAAATACAATGGCATTGAGTATGTTATAAATAAATTAAAATATTGCTATGATGAAAAAAAATCACTTTTCATTTCTTGTTTTCCAACTTAATACATTCAGTAAGCTATGAAATGAGAATAGTGATTTTTTACATATATTGACAGAAGCTGAATATTCCACAATGTGTTTATATGTGTATATTGTAATTCTATTTTTTGTTAATTCCTATGAAAATAAATTATTTGGTTTAACAGGGATGTGTGTGTGAATGTGTTTGTGGATTTGTGTGTGTGTTTTTAATCTGAAAGTAGATCAATATGAAGTATTTTTTTCCCTTTGGGAATTTTTTTCTTAATTTGTAAATTGTACTTTTCACATTGTACTCATACATTCACACTACTTTTTTATAGTCTAATAACAGGAATAATGGCAACATCTTTGTTGTTTTTGTCTAAGATATGTGAATGTTTTATATAATTTAATTCCATTGCTCATGGTATTATCTTAGTTTTACATTTTAAATCTGAAAACTAGCAATGAATTGCTGAATTTTGAAGATGTTTATAGTTAATAATTAACTATTCTATTAATAAGTTGGTCTTGTAAAAATTGAATATATTCTCCTGAAACTAGAAATCATCATGTTGGCCTATTTATGTTTCTTATATGTTGTTGCAACCACATTTTCATCCCATTTTATTTATTATATTAAAAGGTAGACTCTAAAATAATAAGCTAATAATTTATTCAGGATTTATTTGAACAATAGAAATCATTGCAGTTGTTACAAAAGATAGTTGTTATAGACTGCCTTAGAAAAGGAAATACCTTCTAAAATCACTACAGTAAATATTCATTTTCTCTTTTAAAACATGCAAAGGGAAAATTACTAAGGAAACTTATAGTTCAACATATATTGATGGGACTTTAAAGCAATCTTAAACCAAAGAAAAGATCCTTAATATTAGCATAAATACTAATGATTTTGTATAAGATATTGAAATGGAATAAATAAGTTTGTTGGGGAAAGTCAACCAGTAATGTATTAATAAATGAATCTTTCTTCAAATAAGTGAACAATTTATTAAATAGCATTTTATAACAGCTTAATTGAAGTATAAATGACATTCAGTAAAATGCACTGTATCTAAATTGTACAAGTAGATAAGTTTTACTTATGAATGGAAACCACCACCACCACAAGAAAGATATTTAATAATTGATCACCCATCCCTAGAAGCTTTTTCATGCCTTTTGTAATCATTCATACCTTCTCCTCCCCTCTTTCCAGGCCAAGAGTTGATCTGCTCTCTGTCACTATAAATTAGTTTGCACTTTTGGAGATTTATATCAATGGAATCAAACAAAATCAGCATAATTCTATTGAGATGCATCCATGTTGTTGCCTGTATTAGTAGTTGATTCATTTCCATTACAGAGTACAACTCCATTATACTCCATTATATGGACATACCAAAATTATTTTTTGAATTAATGTGTTTATGGACATTTGAATTGTTTTCAGTTTTGGTTATTATCATGAAGTTTCTATGGACATTTATGTACAAGTCTGTGTGAAGACATATGTATTATATTCCTTTGAGTAGATACCTAGGAGTGGAATAAATCTGTCCCATAGTAGGTATATGTTTAACTTTTTAAGAAACTGCCAAACTGTTTTCCAAATTTGTGCTATTTTACCTTCTCATTAGTAATGCATGACATTTCCAGTTCCTCCACAAGCTTGCCAAGGTGTCTTCAATCTTTAATTTTAATCATTCTAATAGATATGCAAAGGCATATCATTGTGGTTTTATTTCTCATTGTCCTAATGACTATGATATTGAGCATCTCTTCATAAGATGATATTCCATCCATATATTTTTCTTTGATAAAGTGCCTGTTCAAATATATTTTTCATTTTTAAGGCTATTTTGTTTTGTTTTGTTGTCTTGTTAAAAAGTTTTGGATAGAATATCTCAGATAAAAAGTTTTACACATATGTATGCTTTGCATATATTTCTCTCCCAATTCAAGTTTTCTTTTAATTTTATTAATAGTGTCAAAGAGCAGAAATTTTTAATTTTGATAGACTTCACTTTTTTATGGAAAGTACTTTATTGTTACATGTAAGAAATAGATACAACCTAGTGAATATAACCTAAGGTCACAAAGCTTTTCATCTAGCCTTGTATTTAGGTCTAATCCAGTTAGTTTTTGTAAAGTCATGTGTTGCATGATGACGGGACATTCTTAGAAATGAATCGCTAAGTGATTTTGTCCTTGTGTGAATATTATAGTGTGTACTTTCACAAACCTAGGTAGTATAGCCTACTACACACTTAGGCTATATGGGATAGCCTGTTTCTCCTGGGCTACAAACCTGTACAGTATATTACAGTACTGGATACTATAGGCAATTGTAACACAATGGTTAAGTATTTGTACATCTAAACATATCTAAATGTAGAAAAGGTACAGTAAAAATATGGTAAAAAGATAAAAAATAGTAATACTCCTATATAAGGCACTTGTTATAAATGGAATTTGCAGGACTGGAAGTTGCCCTGGGTGAGACAGTGAGTGAGTGGTGAGTGAATGTGAAGGCCTAGGACATTACTGTACTCTACTGTGACTTTATAATCACTGTAAACTTAGACAACCCTACATTTACAAAAAAAATTCTTTCTTCAATAAAAAATTAACCTTAGTTTACTCTAATATTTTACTTTATAAACATTGAAATTGTTTTTAACTTTTGACTCTAACAATAATACTTAGCTTAAAACACAAACACATTGTATAGCTGTATAAAAGTATTTTTTTCTTTATATCCTTACTCTTTAAGCTTTATTCTATCATGAAATATTTTTAATTTTTGTTTTACTGATTAAACTTTTTTGTTAAAAATTAAGACACAAACACATATTAACCTAGGCCTACATAAGTTCAAAATCATCAATATCACTGTCTCCCACCTCACGTCTTGTACCACTGGAAGGTCTTCAGGGGCAATAACACGCATGGAGTTGTCATCTCTTATGATAACAATGCCTTCTTTTGGAATACTGCCTGAAGTTGTAATTGTTTTCACACGTGGAAGTAGTACACTCTAAAGAAACAATAAAAAGTATAGTATAGTAGATACTATACTATACGATAGTATAGTAGTAACAAGTCATTTATCAATATTATTAAGTATTATGTACTGTACATAATTGTATGTGCTGTATTTTTAAATGACTTGAAGTGCAGTAGATTTGTTTACAACAGTATCACTACAAAAACCTGAGTAATGCATTGCACTACCATGTTATTAGGGTTAAAAAGTCACTAGGCCACAAGAATTTTTCAGCTCCTTTAGAATCTTATCAGACCAACATCATTTATGTGGTCCATCATTGACCAAAACATCATTATGCGGTGCTTGACTGTATATAGTGCAAGTTAATTTTTTGGCATATGGATACCTAGTTGTTCTTGCAACATTTGTTGAAAACGTAAATTTTTCTCCACTGTCTTTATATGTTTGTAAAAAATAAGTTGTCAAAACTAGTGAAACAGAATTAGATCTGTGTTCTGGTTAACAGTATTGTAGCAATGTCAACTTTGTGGTAATGACATTGTACTACAGTCATTACCACAAAGTAGAATACTTTACTCAGCTCCCCTCAATAGTGAGTAAAGTATTCAAGGTACTTTATGTACTGTTTTTATAATTTTCTAGAAATATTATTCTATAATTACTTAAAAATAAAAAATAAAATAAGGTGTCTATATACATTTGCATATACAACTGGATTCTCTATTATTTTCTATTGAACAATTTATTTCTATCATTATGCCAATACCACACAATCTTGAGTGCCACAGCTTTGTTTAAAAAAAGCCTTAAGATTAAATATTATTAACCCTCCAAACTTTTCTTCTTTTTCAATTTTTTTTTTTTTTTTTTTTTTTTGGTATTCTGAGTCCTTTGCATTTCTATACGAATTTTAGAATCAGCTTTTCAAATTTTACAAGTTAGTCTACTGGAATTTTTATTGAAATTGCAATTAATCTATAAATCAATTTAGGAAGAACTGAAATCCTAACAACTTTGAGTGTTCCAAACAATAAACCAGACATATCTCTCCTTTGGTCTTATTTTTCTTCTTTCAGCAATATTTTCTAGTTGACATTGCAAAGGTCTTAAATAGCTTTAGTCCAATTTTTTGTAAAGTATTTACCGTAAAGTATTTTCTAAAATATTTTGGATGCAATTATAAATTATATTTTTAATCAATTTTCAAGTGTTTGTTGCAGGTATATAGAAGTACATTTGATTATTTTATATGGATCTTATACAGTGCATTCATATTAATTCACTTCTTAGAGCTCTTATGTTGTACATTTTGTTGGATTTTTCTACATAGATGACCATTGCATCTGTGAGTGGGCAGTTTGCCTCTTACTTTCAAACATGTACATTTTTTTCTCTTGCTTTATTGTACCAGATAGTACTTCCAGTAAGTTGGAAAAAAATGGTAAGAGTAGCCCTGCTTACTTTGTTCTTCATCTTAGGCAGAAAAATGTCAAATATTCATCATTAAATATGATATTATATGAAAATTTTCACAGATAACTATCTACCCTTTTTTCAGGTTAAAATGTGCCTTCTTTCTATGTCTAGTTGCCTCTAAATTTTTCATAAAGAATGGATGTAGCAGAATTTTGCCAAATTACTTTTATTCATTTATTGTGATAAACGTGTTTTATCTTCATTAATTTTATAATAGGGTGAATTGCATTGATTTTCAAATGTTAAGCCAACTTTGCATTTCTAGTATAAACCCCACTTGAGCATCATGGCTCATTCTTTTTTATATTGTTAAATTAAATTTGCTAATATTTAGTTTAGAATGCTAGCGTGTAAACTTGTGAGGGAGATTGGTCCATAGTTTTATTCCCTTGTAATATCTTCTCTGAATGTTTTTTTTAGGATAAGGTTGATCTTATGTAATGAAATGAGGATTATTGCCTGCTTTTCATTTTTTTTGTAGGATGTGTTCAAAATTGATATTATTTATTCCTTAAATACATCTTTGAATTCAATAATAAACCCATCTGGCTGGCTCTGGACTTTTCTTTGGGGGAAAGATTTTGACCCCAAATTCAAATTCTTTAATATGTATAATGCTCTTCATGTTATCTATTTCTTCTTGTGTGTGTTTTGATTATCAGTTTATTAAGTATGAAATATCCAATTTCCTTAAGAACTAAGTTTGACAGTTGATATGTCCAACATTTCACTATGACATTTCTTGTTTTATTTTTATTGTGAAGGTACATCCTCAGTTTTTCAAACGCACATTTTGGCTTGTGGTTAGCTTTCAAATTTTTTTTGCAGCAATTTTTGTGAAACCATGGATAAGTCAAAAATTCGTGTTATTTTCTAATATGGGTTCTGTCATGGAACCAACACAGTGCAGACAGGTTGAAATATCAATGAAGTGTTTGGAAAGGATGTGGCTAATGAATGTACAGTACATTGATGTTTGAGAAGTTTCATTCTGGTGAATTTAATCTTGAAAATGAGCCACATGGGTGACATGAGATTAAGGTGGATAATGATGAGCTGAAAGCTGTGGTGGAAGGGAATCCATGTCAACCTACGCGTTACTATTCCAACAATATTGGACCAATTGAAACAAATGGGCAAGGTAAAGAAGCTAGGTAGATGGGTACCGCATGAATTAAATGAACATCAGCAGAGAAATTGTCTTGAGGCTTGCCTTTCTTTGCTGTCAGGACATAAAGGGGAAACATTTATACACCGTATTGTCACGTGTGATGAAAAATGGATTCTTTTTGGCAATTGCAAGCGTTTGGCACAATGGTTGGAAAAAGATGAAGTGCCAAAACACACAGTCCAAAACATAATATTCATCCAAAAAAGCTAATGGTATCTGTTTGGTGGTTCAGCGTTGGTATTATCCACTACAGCTTCATGAAAGCTGGTCAGTTGATTACCGCAGATGTCTACTGAAACCAGTTAGATGAAATGATGAGGAAGCTTGCGATTAAGCAGCTGAGATTGGTCAATAGAGAAAGGCCAATCCTTTTGCAAGACAACGCTCAACCACATATTGCACAAACAGCACTGCTCAAACTACAGAAGCTGAACTTGGAAACTCTGTCATCTACCATGTTCACCAGACCTTGTACCGACTGACTACCACTTCTTCCAGGCTTTAGACCACTTCTTGCAAGGAAAATATTCAATTCTCAACAGGCTGTGGAAAATGCATTTGGCGATTTTATTGCCACTTGCTCTCCAGGTTTCTCTGCTACTGGTATAAACAAGCTAACGTTAAGATGACAAAACTATATCAACAGTTAGACGCATACTTTGATTAATTGTACTGCTTCTTGTTTGAGATATAATAAACTACACTTTTGATTTAATATAGGACATTTCATATTTAATGACCTAAATGATTTGCTTTTTTCTAAGTACTTATCCATTTTATTCAAGTAGTTGAATTTGTTGGCATAGAGATGTTCATAATAGTTCCATATTATTTTTTAGTATGTGTATAACCTCTAGTGATGCTACCTGTCTTAATTCTCATATTGGTAAAATATGTTTTCATTCTTGTTTTCTTGATGAGTAGGGGTAGAGGTGTATTAATTTTATTGGTTTTCCAAAATGAAGTTGTCCCTCAGAATCTGTGGGGGATTGGATCCAGGATCCTCATGGATACCGAAATCCCTGGATTCTCGAATCCCTTATATAAAATGGTGTAGTATTTGCATGTAACTTACACACATCCTTCTGTGTACCTTAAGTCATCTCTAGATTATTTATAATAACTAATACATTGCAAATGCTATGTAAATAGTTGTACAGTATTTTAAAATTTGTATTATTTTTATTGTTGTATTGTTTTTTTATTTCACCAAATATTTTTCATCCTCAGTTGGATGAGTTTATAGATACAGCCCACAAGAGGACTGGCTGTATGACCTTTTGGTTCATTCTATTTCTCTATTTGTTTTTCTATTTTCTATTTCACTTTTTCTTCTGTTTATGTAGGGTTTAGCTTTCTATTCTCTTTTAGTGTCTTAAGTCAAAAGCTGAGGTTACTAATTTCAGACTTTTCTTCTTTTCTAAAATGGATGTTTAGTGTTATAATTTTTCCCATAACTACTGCTTCAGCAGCATCACAAAAATTCTATGATGTACTTTCATTTTCATTTGATTTAAAGTACTTAACAATTTACTACATTTTTCCATAAGATATTTAGAAGTGTGTTATTGAATTGCCAAATATTCAAGGATTTTTAGAAATAATATTCTTATGGATTTCTATTTTAATTCCATTTTGTAGTTTTCATTTTTAGAAGTTTAATTTGTCTTTAAAAATTTTTTCCATGTCTCTACTTGATTTTGGGATGTATAGAATAGAGATATAATAACTTTTATTTTTCTTGATGGTTAATTCTAATGTCTGTGTCAGTTTCAAGTTAATTTCAATTGATTTTGCTCTGAATTATGGTGGCATGATTTCATGCTTCTTTGCATTCTTGGTAATATTTCATTCCATTATAGACATTGTGATTTTTACTTTTTTAAGTGTTGCCTATTTTGTGTCCTTACATTTGTTATTGAGCTTTGCTCTGGGAGGTAGTTAAATTAATCGGCTTTAATTTAGTTATTTTGTTTCTTGTTTTTAAGAGTTGATAGGTAGGACCAGACCAGAGAATAGTCTAGGGCTAATTATTCCCCACAACTGAGGTAAGACCATTCTGAGTACTTTTCCAATGTCTTATGAATTATGAAGCCTTCGTTTGTGAGTGCCAAGTACTGTTCCTTGTAATCCTTCTAGGTAGTTCC
Organism: Daubentonia madagascariensis; assembly: GCA_023783475.1. Taxonomy (NCBI): domain Eukaryota; kingdom Metazoa; phylum Chordata; class Mammalia; order Primates; family Daubentoniidae; genus Daubentonia; species Daubentonia madagascariensis. The sequence goes on along the minus strand of JAKFHU010001684.1, from coordinate 10,471,763 downwards.
CTCCATGTTTTTAGGTAATTCTATCACATGCAATATATTGATCAACATTCTGCTGAATACTTTATGGGAACACTCTGAAAATCTTTCGAGTTCTTCCTCTGTGTGGCTTTCTAATGTTTGGTGCTATATGCTGCACTCCATTCACCTTAGTTTGCTGCATTCAACTCTCTCTCTTCATTTTATTATAATCCTTGGTCTCTGCCTAGGTTCATTCTCCTGGTGCCATTCCTGAAACTCTTTCAAGGCAGAAATCAATGCTAGGATTCACCTCATTTGTGTCTGGTATCTAAGTGCTCAATGTCTTTTGTTGCTTAATGTCTAATGTTCTGAGAATCATTGTGTTATATATTTTGTAAGTTGTATTATATTTGTTTTTGTTATTTGTGTGTTTCAGGTAGGAGTATAAATCTGACCTTTGTTACTACATCTTCACTAAAAGTGGAATTTTATTTAATAGTATTTTTTAAAGTTTGGATAATTGAAGTAAATGATAAGAAAAAAAGGAAAAGGAAACATTATTTGTCATAGCCATAGACCTCCTTATAAGCTGGCAAATTGCCCTTAAGAGGTGAAATATTTTGGTTTCCATTAAAATTAATAAAGACAAAAGACATAACTTGAATTAATTGGAAGAAAAGCCAACACTGTTATACGACTAAATTTCTCAACTTTAAAGATAGTGTAGCGTGTCAAAGGGTGAAATCCCAAACAGTGAGAAGCAGTGGCTTTAGCCAACTAAGCAGCATGGTATCCTGAAGATTGTCCTGTCATGCTGGAAGGTCGGGTTCAGAAGGCTCACTAGAGAGATTTCTCCCGACAGAGAAGGAAGGAAAGAGTGGCAGAAGTTTTGTGCACGCTGCTAAGGTGACTTTGTTCTCAGTGTGAGAGCAGGGTGGTCACAGCTCCCTAGGCTGAACTTGCTGTAAGCCTATCTATAATGTTTACACAGGGAGCAGAAAGGTGAGTTTGGCTGTAACCTTTTGTTCCTTCCTTCAGACCTAGTAGCATGAATCTAGTGCAGACCAAAAGAAAGGAAAGAAGGACAAGAAATACCATAAAACCACCAAGGATTGGTAGATAATTTTCACATAGGGAAAATAAAACTATGACATAATTCTAAGCAATGCCATGAATGGGAGGGAAAGAGGGAAATGAAATAAAATGCAAGCACAACAGAGTTGTAGGAAAAGCCATATTTTTAAGAGTTTATCATGTTGGAATCAATATCTCTGGGTTATTGCCTCTAAGCATGTTAAAGGGTAGGTCTGTGACTTTTCTTTGTTAATTTTGTAGTTAAGACATTGTAAATATATTACCAAATGCTATTAGTACACTGATCAAGGCTTGCCCAACCCATGTGTTTTTGAATGACATTTATTGGCTTTCGTTTAAAACAATGCTCAGGTATCAATCCATCTTTAAAAGAGGTTTTGATCACTAACATTCCTTTTACTCTGCAGATTATATTAAATATATTGATATGTATACACATAATATATACACACGTATGTTTTGTGTGTTTGAATAGAAATTTATTTGACATATATTGACACCTTTCACTTCTTTGCATTCTACTTAACTACCTTGCTTCAAATTGGTGACAAATTCTATTGTTTAAAAACTTTTGAAAATAACCTGGTTAACTTTCTTCCTTTCCCAAAGCTTGTTTTACCTGTTTTAACATTTGATTCTCATGCATTAATGTTTAAATTCTCTGCTGTTAAAGATCAGGAGAGTGCTTCCAGTCTTGCACAGTGACATTTATGTGTCAGCTATCTTGGAACTATATTGAAATAGCTGTTTTGGGATCACTTTCTTAAGCTTTTTAGCACTGTATCCATAGCATCTTGAATTTATACTAGTCTTTCATTATCTCCCTGTTATTTGTTAGGATTTATTTTTATTCTAGTTGCCTGACAATTATATTCACAGGTTTTCCATTTAAAATGTATTTGTTTTCCCATATAAAGTGACTTTTTAGGAACATGTAGTTGCTGAAATTATATATCAATATATCATTCACACCTGATCAACAATTTATATAACAATCAGAAATCTTGCTCTAAATATGTTTAACTAATTAACTTACAATAAGAGTACGCTTCGTTTGAAAAGACCATAAAATGAACCTTGAAAATTTATAACGTAACATGTAAAGTACTTTTTTTGGCCTGTGTCTGAAATAATTTTAGTTGTGTTTGTATACATAGTAGCTGTCAGGTGAGTTGAGATTTTATTTTATCCCTTTGATGTCTAATAACGTTCATAATAATAATAAAATAAGTATGCACACAATAGTATTGTTAAGAAAACAGTGTGAGATAAAGGAGAGAGTCAAGTCTTTGAAATCACCTGGTCTCCTTCCAGCTGTGAAGATTACCTGTATTTCCTAAGATAGGTTCTTTAACAATTCTGAATTTCTATATAATTGTGCTCAAAGTGCCTAGCACAAAATCATAAGGCAATGGGACTTTTATTGTTTTTTAATGTAAATGTATGATATAATGTAAGATTCTTTCTATCTTTCTCCAATTGATTTGCTTTCTTCCAGATCAAAATAGACTTGGAAAGGTTTGGGTTTTCCCTGAGCAGTGACATAAATAATTTAGGTTACCAATCTAACCTGAATTCTTGTGGTGCCCAAAACATCTTGAAAGCCTAATCAAAATGACTTAAGCAAATAGCTAATTTCTACATGTTTGCATTAATATTAAAATTAACTTTTAGATCACTTAGTATATTTTAGCAAAAAAGTAGAGAAGCCTTTCTTTTATTCCTGCAATGCTAGCCTATTTTGTTACTTTAAATCACTGCTGAGTTCATTCTGATTTTTTGAGAAATGTAAAATAATTGGGTAACAAAGAGGAGATTTAATTTTGACCTGGTAAACTTAAAATTTATCTATAAATGTGAAAAATGTGTTGCCATAATAACAGCATTTACTATATATTATCTTAGGTTGAACCATATGAATGCTGCTATTTGATCATTTTTGGTAATTTCATGTTCCACTAAATATAATCAAAGATAATAGTTTACTGCAAAAAGAACAATTAGTAATAAAAAATTTTGGAAGGTGCATTGCTTGTGGAATCACAGAAAACAAACATCACTTTATTCTAGTTGCATTTGAAAAAATAATATTCCAGCATATTGGACATAATATGGAATATTTGGCTTTGTTACTTGCTGCATAAATTGGCATTATTTAAATATATGTTCCTTTTTTTTTTTAAAGCACCTTTTCCTGGAAAGATTTTGACACTCAATAGCATAACATCTCCAAGTTTCAGGCTGTCAGACAGTCACATTGGCACTGTCAGGCAAAAGGCTAATGAGTCTGAGATGGTCCTAAAATAAGGACTAAAACATTTGGGAGACCTGGCAGACAGCATTAAATAAATGGAAAATAATCAGCTTTAGAGCAGTTGATTAGGAAAGAGGGCAAATTTTACTTGCAAATAGGACATAGTTGGCAGGTTAACCTGAGCAGGTCTCTGTGCTATTGAAATCTCATAAGGGTGCTTGGTGAATGCTTGCTCTTAAGCTTTGACATTTTATAATCAAGTTACTTAGTACATTGTTTCTTTTGTGGGTGATGGGCTGTTTAAGAGAGAAAACCTTTAAGAACTGCTAAAATGCTTCCAGTCTATTAATTTAAATAAGTATTGTTAGTCTAAAATGAAATAAGCAAATTATCTTTTGGTTTACTTTTTTCCAGCCTGCATCACACCTACCAAATTGCCTTTTTTGGTTTTCATTTACCAGTTTGGAAAATATTAGTTTGAAAAATTATTACCATTGGACATCCCTATTCAATTCCTCCTAAATATGAGAGCTTGAGTAGAATTGTAGCAGGTTGCACTAACCAATTTTTGTTATTATATATTTTAAAATTTTAACTGAGAGACAAAAGGCTGAATGTATTTGTGGAAAAAATAAATGTATCTAGATTACTAGGAAAAAAGCTCTTATCCTTATGCCTTACATAAAACTGACTTATTAAAATTGGGGGGAAATTATTTAATATTTATTTTTTATATGTAAAACTGGTGACCCAATTTCTTGCCTATAAGAAAAACTATATAGTGATTAAAAACTCACAATTTAAAAATGCAAATTTTCTTATAATATATAGTTAAATTGAGATATGACATTATTTTAGGATTTCCTTTGATATGTTATGAGTAAAGTAATTTGGAAATAACTTGTATCAGTTCTGCACCTGTAATTATGTGGAATTATGTTAATTAGACTAACTAGAATGTGTAGAACATTAATGATTAATGATAAGAAAGAAAAGATTATAATAAGTCTAATAAAATTCAAAACTGATCTAGATTGAATATTTTTACACCAAATGAAGGAGTTATGCCAATAAAAGGAACAATTACATGCTAATAAAAATAGCAATAAGGATAAGTATAATGATCATGGTTTAGATTCTACTAGAAATTTCAAGCCATTGACATCTCTACATCACAGAATATGAAGTAATACTATATACAATATAGTACATTGTTCTTTAGTTAGTCGTTTTACATTTTTCAAGGTATTTATACCCATGGCTTATTTGTTCCTCATAAGAATCCTATGAAAATGCTGACTGTGCTGGAAACCTAACCTCAAAGATGGGACACCAAATTCACATGGCTTGCAAATGTTGGATAGGTTAGATGTTCTTCTAAATTAGCTATGGAAACACAATTAGCACAAATGATATTCCTATGGTTTGAATATGTCCCCCAAAAATCATGTGTTGGAAACTTAATCCCCTGTGCAACAGTAAAGATGGAATAAATGAATTAATGTCATTATTGAAGGAGTGAGTTCCACCTCATGGAAGCGGGTTCCTTATTAAAGGGTGAGTTTGGCTCCTTCTTGCTCTCTTGTTTTTTCTAACTCTCCCCTTCTGCCTCCTGCCATGAGATGATGCATCAAGAAGGACCTCAATAAATGCTGGCCCCTGATTCTTGGACTTCCTAGGCTCCAGAACTGTGGGGAATGAATTTCTGCCCATTATAAATTATCCCATCTCAGGTATTCTGTAATAACAACACAAAATGGAATAAGACAGACACCAATATCATTTCTATAAAATAATGATATAAACACAGTGATAGTCTATATTTGATTATAAAGTAAGATCTAACCCAGATATTGGCTGTCTCCCCTCTAAAATGTTAAATTCTTCTTTTCTTATTGGAAAAACAAAGGGAATTCTCTCAGTTCTAGGCTGCAATTTCTTCTCTCTAGGACTCTCAGTTGCTTCAGAAGAGCCATTCACTTTGCAGTCCTCCTCCCAGTCACTTAAACTGCCTAACTGCCACCAGATGGTTATTTTATATATGTGCCTAAGATGAGGGAAGTTAGGCCTTTCACTGGACAGCAGATTGCTTAAAAATGAAGTGCAGTTTTACTGATCTTAAGAATGTAAGATCTCTGGGGTGATTTTCTGGGGAAGAAATAATGTCTTACTTCCTTGTCCAGATGAAAATATTTGCTTCTTTACAAAAAATTTTGTTATATCTCAACCTCTGTTGCCATTTATTAATAAATGACAGTTAAAAATTTATTGTATGATTTTTATGTTCCCCAGCAAGAGAACTAAATGTATAATAATTTTTGGTCATATGAAACATTACCTAGTTAATGCAATTGTTATGGTATTAAATCTTTGCATTCTTGAGCAAAGAAGGAAAAATTGTGAAATACATTAAATTCATCTATCTTCTTTTTTATTAGCTGCTCTTATGGTAAGTTTCTCTATCATCTGTCATCTAAAAATTTTTGAAGCTATAAATACAAAATTTCTGTCCTTTTCTAGCTTTAAGAAACTAGGTACGAATCTTCAAGTTGGTCATTTTTATTAATGATTGACCAAGAAAAATTATTTAATAATTTTGTGTTAAAGAGAATATAAAATAAGAAAAATCCTTGAACAAACATAGTCATAGTTCTGTTCATAACCATACATTTATATGGTACACAACATATAAAGGGTACAGATGGTTTTAAAAGTTATCAATAACTTAGTATTAGTATTCCCAGAGTCTTATTTAAATATATAATAGTAAAGTAAATAATGTTTCTTTATATAAATATTTATTATATTTGATTTATATATAAATTTGCAAGCTCTAATTTCCAGACAAAATGATATACCAAAGAAGTACATAAAATCTCAAAATAAGTGAAAAAGTGGATACTAGGAGATTTGCCAAATTAAATACAGATCAATCAACTAATATAATACCACTAATTGATCTTAAATTATATGTACGTTATTGCTATAAAGACTATAAAATTAGAAAAGGCCCGTATTGTTTTTATTCTAAAGCTAACAAACCAGTTATTCTCTATCTGTGTGACTTAAAAATACTTGGAAAGACTATTGTATGCAATGCTTTCTGAATAATAATAATACAGCAGCAAAACAAAACAAAAAAAAGGACAACTTCAGAGGTACACAGACTAAATTCTCAATCAGGACAAAAGTGAAGAATATGGTGTATAATTTATAATGAAGAACGTTCTAGAAGCTCTGCCTTTAGAGTTGATTTTGAAAAAAGGGCCTGTCAATATCAATTATCTAACTTTTCATCATAGTTTCATAGGAGTAAAATTCTGAGACCTTAATGAGAATATTGTTGAAGAAAGAAGTTACATCTTTTTATATGCTGATATACTAATGGGAAAGTTAGAATACTCCTATAAGGTATACTATATCTTGGATATCTTAACATGGCATAGAAGTTATTTCCAGGCATTTAGATGGTTTCTACCATCTACCACATATATTAAAAATCAATTATATGACAAGTTGAATTAAATTAATATACATCTAATAAGATCAAACAGCAATTCTTGCTAGAACTCAGTGTTTCTAAGTAGAGCCTGGTTAAAGGCTTTTGAAGCACATGGTATCCAAATATGTGCTGTCTAAAACACCACACAGTGAATATAAGAAAAATTCCAAGTTATGCTATAAAATACTCAATGACTTCTGGGAGACAAAATTTATCTAGTCTACACACTTAAAAAAAATTGGGCAATGCTCCTTGGGACACTGACTACATCTGTAGCCACAAATGATAGAACAAAGCACCAGCCGTAATCAGGATGGTTAAGATGGCAGACAACACACTTATATTTTCATTCACATTCATGTGCAGAAGTTAAATAAATGGTCATTTTTACCATGCATGAATATTAAAAGCATGTATATTCTATTATTTATTTCCATTATAAGATTGTATAACATTGAAAATAGACATTGATTAATGCTACTGTGAAAGATAGTTATGAAAGAAAATGCATTTCCAGAATGAGTTTAATTTTCAAAACTACCAGATATAAAAATGTCTCATTTCTCTGAAATACTAAATAGTAATATATATGATCATAATACTGCTAAAATAATTCAATTTAAATATTATGAATCATTTTCATTGGAATATCCCAGAAAGTTATAAAATTTCATCTCTTTTACATCAAATAGGAAAGAAAAGTAATCAAACTTCTGCCTCCAAATTTGCCTTTAATAACTTCATTTAAATTTCAGTAAATCATGACAATTGTGTTTGATATGAGGCTAGTATGAATCTTCTCCAAATTTAGATATCATGTGGCTTTTAATGTCATAAGACGTTAAGTAGGTCAATGTCACATAAACATCTTTGTATAAAGATGGCTTTAATTTCAGAGGACCTCCTAATATACTTAAGGATGATTAAAACAAAAAAAGCATTTAGTAACTTGCAATCTTCCTCTTTAGATCAACATCAATATACATATCTTTAGAAGATGTGAAATAAAAACATCAATAGAAACTGATATCCATTAATTAAATTCTTTCATTGTTTAAACATTGTAACATCACTTGGTGGAACATAATACCATAATATTTGAATAATATTATTTGAAAATCAAGAATATTTTTATATGTAATTGGTTAGTCAAATGCATTAAATGACATAACTTTATAAATGGCATAAGATATTGTAATTTTAATCAACTTGAGTACTTTCTTAAAATCTTTTTGAGTTTGTCACACATATTGAAACAGAGAAGTGAAGTGACATGCCAAAGTTATGAAACATATATGCTACATATTTTTTTCCATATGCTTCATCTTTGAGTTACAAACAAATCTATTTATTTAGAGGTTATCAGGTAAACAGTGATTGTCCAAAATGCTAGAGACACCTATATTTGTTCTTTCTTTTTTAACAATTTAACTCTTTCATTTACCACATATTTACTGCACTCTAAAATTTTTGAGGACTAGTGTATTCCCAAAGGTTACAAAGAGAAACTAATATTTACTCCCCATGAATAAAGTGACAATTAAAATGCAATATAATTTGCATGGTGATAGTAGTATTCTGAAATCTCCAAGGAAGGCTTTCTGATTCCAACTAAAAAGTGAGATGAAAAACATTTTTTATGATATCGACCTGTGTGTTTTCCCCAAGATGGTTATTTTTTATAGTTTGCATCTATAATCCTAAAATGCAGCTCTGTCTGTTAGGAGATGAACATGAGATGAGAATTGCTCATCCTCTGAACTCTCTGCCTCCACACCCACTGCATCTCCTGCTATTATAACAGCAGTTTTCTGTATTTCCCTGAGGATTTGCCCTCCACCTATTCTCTGGATTTCACACTAGCTCATCTAGTCAAGGATTTCCCTTCTGCAAATATCGTGTATAATCTGCTGCACCTTCTATTAGTAACAAAAAAAATTATCATCTACATGGAAACATTTAAATACTATTCAACTTGGGAAAACAATTAAAAAGAAAACCTTTTCTAGATCCCATGATCCCCTATATTCCACTCTGACCCCATTTCCCTATTCTCCATGCAGGGCCAAATCCACAACACAGTTCATATATTGAACTCTTCCCCTTCTCCTTTCCTTAACTCACTTCAGTTGGGTCTCTTACCAATATCGCCTCACTTAAACACCAGCAACCTCCTTTTGTGAAATCCTGTAGTCAGTTTTCTGTTCTCATCTTGCTGGACTTCCCTTCAGCATTTGGCTGTGACTACTTTCCTTAGGTTTCTGTGAAACCCCACCCTTATGTTCTTCCTTCTTTCTCCTGTCTGTTCTTAGTCCTGTTTCTGTTGCTGATTTTGTATTCCCACAACTCTAAATAACATCTGTATACAAATGATTACTATATCTTTACCTCCAGCCCTCTTTTCCCTCCTGAGTTTTTCTCATCATCTTCATTTGACTATCTACAAAGAATTATTGGAACCTCCTTTTCCTAGATACTAAGAGAAAGAATATTGGGAATCTTAGGTTTGTCAGATAAAATTCATGGTACCTAGATAAATTAGAATTTCATATAAATAACAAAAAATACATTGTTATATCTATGTCCCAAATATTGCATGGGACATACTTACACTAAAACTATTATTTAATGTCATCTATTTATATTTACTAAATCCACCAACCCTAGCTGGGGTAATATTTGTCAGAACATCAATTCTAATATCTCTCTTAACTTTGTTGGAATCTCACAGCTACCCATCAGCTCCACTTTGAAATACCCCATACAAATCACCTAAACCCCTGCATAGAGCTCCGGCTTCCTCTTGGGACTATAACAAACTTCAAATACCTGACCAAAGCCTAAAACGCCCAACCTGATTTGATCAGTGACTGCCTCTTCCATGTCAGTTAGTAGTGTTTTTCTTTCTTGTTCATGAAACTCCAGCCAAATGTTTCTTGTTTCTGTGCCTTAAATACACAACACATGTATCTATCTCAGGGCCTTTTAATGTGTAATACTTTCTGCTAAAAAGGTTATTGCCTTTAATTTGTCTTTTATCATTTAAGTTTCAGCTCTATGCAGACAGGAGTGATGATACTATGTTGTACTAATTAGCTCTTATCCTACAACTCCTAAAATCTCTATCCTATTAATTTATTTTTATATCACTCTTATTATTTGAAATCAAAAAAAATTTCTTTGTGTTTGTGTATTCTTTTATTCTCTATATTAATGTGTTATAATATTAGGTCTATGTAGTCAGTGATTTGTTCTTTCCATTATCCCTATATCTTCAGAACCTAGATGGTCACAGGTAAATATTAAGCATACATCAAAATTGATTAAAGAAATGAGTGGTTTCTAAAAGGAAATAGTTTAGCTAGATTCATCAAGTGTCTTGTATCATTAATAGCAAAATATATTTAGACATTGATAACAGATTCTTAAACAAGGAACCCCAAGATTGTATTTAAAATATTTTTATTTTAATTTATCAAATACAATAATTATGTTAAACTTATATCAATTATTTAATAAATAGGCAACATCTGTATTCTCACTATTTAGACAAAATGATATACAAACAATAACTTTATAATATAAATATCACAACTAGCCAATTGTGCATAATAAATTTATTTAATCAGCAATAATTTTTAGAAATATTGCATATGTTCTCCTTACTATTAATAAGAAAAGAGTAATTTTTCTTTTTTCAGACTTTGTTGTTTTACTGTAACAGACATGAAGTATTAGAATTGTATTTTCATACTTTAAAACAAGAAAAGATCCTACAAAACTGGAAGAAAAAACTGTATTTCATATTAATGAGCCAGTTTGGTATATTTATGAAGTTTTATTTTAATCATTTAATATTAGCTGATAACTAAATTGATGTAATTAATTCAGTATTTTCTATAAAACTAAAAAAGTTTTGATACTTCCATGTGAAAGATTTTTTAGGACTCAAATATCAGTATATGGATTTTAACTGACAGCTGTAGTCCAAATACTTGAAATATTGGGTAGAAAAGTTGAATATTTTTTTCATAATCATCTCTTTCTCTGTCTTTCACATCACCCCATAACAAGAAGCCATATTTAAAACTTTAAAAGAAAAAAAAAGTTACAAAACTTTTCTTCTCACATTGTTCTACTCCTTAATTAGAAAGCTGACTGACAGTATCAATCCTTTGTCAAACCTTTATGCATCCACATATTCTCTGACTATTGGATTATAGAATTATTATGGATTTCTTCTAATTTTGGTTTGGTTTAAGGCAAATTTTATTTCAAATTGAGCCACTGAACCAAAGGTTGAAAGTGATCAGAAAATATCACTTTAGTAAATAATTACACAAGACTCATTTGTGGAAGACATATTATTGGGAAGACTTTATACATATGTATACAAGGAATGGGTAACTCATTTTTTATTTTTGCATGTTACCCTTCAAGAAAAGTCATTAACATTCTTGAAACAGTAACATTTCACCATGGGTAAGCATTTTCAGTATAGAAATTGGTGGTTTTATGGGCAGCCCTGAGGCAGAACCACCAAACAGACAGAAACACAATATTTGCAACATATTCCTTAAAAAATAATGCTTTTAAATTTCTATATACAGAGATTTGAGAAGAGACCAATAGGAGAAGAATATTAATGTGTATATGGAAGCTAACTATGAAATCCAGATGCAAATTTTCTGAAAATAATCTAAAAACGAAAGTTCTTCCAAAGTCCCTATAGCCTGAGGCACTGATTAAAGGCAGCTTATGATTTACTTAGTGATATCTATTGTTCAATTCGTTTTGCTAAAAACTTTTTAGTATTTTTACTGTGTATACAACATTTAATATACCTGAGAATACCCTATAATTTAAAATTACCAGACTGTATTTCTAAAAATATATTTAATTAAAAGGATTAAATGATTTGGTGAAAATGCATAGAACCACAAATATAGTAGTTGAATAATAATTGGCAAAGTCAAAGCTAACATTTTTATTGACTCTAGGCTGATGGAAAAGCTAGTTTGAATTGAATTCCTGCTCAGAGAGTTCAATTTGTTTTATGATATAGGTGCTATGATTTGAATCTCGCCTCCAAAACCATGTTGAAATTTAATTGCCATTGTTACAGTGTTAAGAAGTGGGACCTTTAAGAGATTTGGTCATGAGGGCTCTGCCTCTTGAATGGATTAATTTCATTATGATGGGAGTGGGTCAGTTATCACAGGAATGGCCTCCTGATAAAAGAATAAGTTTGTCCCCCATTTCCTTTTCATCATATGTATTCTCACCCCCTCTTGCTCTCTTGCCATCTGACCCTTCAGCCATTCTGATGATGTTGCAAGAAGGCCATCACTAGATGCCAAGCAGACACCAGTGCCAGGCACTTGGACTTTCCAGCCTATAAGCCAAATAAATTTCTTTTCTTTATAAATTACCCAGTGTGTGGTATTCTATTATAGCAAGAAAAATATGAACTAAGAAATTAGGAAATGCATAAGCTAAAGACATGTTTGTTTACACAAATATCTGTTTTGAAATTCTTGAATGGATTTGATTGTCCAATAACCTATTAGAATAAAGATACTTTTAAAGTATAGAGAATATTTACCTCCACCAGCCCACCTTATTTTACTTATCCTGATACACAAAAATATGGATTAATTTACCTAAAATTATCTAGTATTACTCCTTCAGGTATGAGAAAAGAATCTAATTCTCATTATTTAAATCAAGAACAACTATTTCTTTTAAACTAACTACTCACTTTCTAATAAAATTGCAAAAATATTGTGGATGTAGATATTTATTTGACATTAATATAATTATTTAATATTAATTGCAGAATATGTATGCAATAAAATATAAGTATAATTTTTTTAATATTCCAAGTGTTCACAATTACAGAATGGTTAAGTAAATTGTAATATACCTATAAAATTTAACAGTATAAACGTATAAAGACAATATTAAAGGTTAAATCACAAAATACCTTATTAAATAAAAAGAATATTATAAAATTACATATACAATAATCTATATACATGTACATATGTATTATTTATGGAAGTAATTTTAACATTATTAAGTACATTTAATAAAACAGACCTATCTGTGTACACACACACACACACAAAACCCCAGTGTGTGCATGTGTACATATAATATTTAGAAAAATATTTAAAAACCATATCAGGAAGGGAGGCTTAAAGATGGTTGATTATAGGCAGCCACCACTTGACTCCTCCACAGAAAAGGACCAAAACAGAGAGTAAATAACCACATGTTGAATAGAATGTCTAAAAGAGAACACTGGAATCCAACAGGGAAATGACAGAGAAGCTCTGAGTCAGAATGAGAGGGAAGTAATGCAGCCAGCCTAATCAGGATTGGCTCAAAGACAAAAGGAACTCCATATTGTGGGGTAAAAATCAGTGAAATATTCCCAGCAGTCCACATTCTCACCACAGACTCCTGCAATCCTAGCCACAGGAGAGTTACTTGGCCCTTGCAGGCCCTAAGTTTAGTATAGGGAGCTGCCTGGAATCCATTCAATGACATTGTTCCAGACAGGGAGTTTGCATTGGGTCCCACATAGCTCCCAAGACCCAAGCACCTGCAGCACAGTGCCATTTTGAGAGCCTACCTCCCACCAGACTATATCCTACCCTGGGCCCAACAGCCTCTGCATCTCCACATCCTTGGAACTCAACAGATATCTCTCCATATCCAGCCAGAGTTCTGAAGTGTGACACTGACTGAACCTAGCAGTGTGGCCAGGTCCCCAATACTCAAGCCCATGTAGTATCCTACACCCCAGGAAATGGGGGTGAGGCACACCAGGGAGTCTGTCCCCAGGACAAAGGGAGCTAACACATGTGCTCCCCAGAGCCTGAGAGCCACCTTCCTGGGTCTGCTGCCACTGACAGGCACCTTGCCACTTCCAATGGCAGGACCACTACACATTTGCACATGTCTCCAGGGGGCCCGATGACTGGCCCACTCTCATGCTGTTCCTGGACCTCAGCACAAGTCCCCTCTGCCTGCAGCTCCCAGCACCCACATGTGCCTCTCAGGGGCCATCGATCAGCTCATCCAGATTGCTGCCTGTCATGCTCACCCACATGACACCTGAGATCCTGGACACCAGCCAGCCCAGCCTGCTACCACCAATGTCGCACCCATGTGTGCCAGTTGGGGGCCTGAAGCTTGGCCCAGTGCCACTACCTTCACCATTGGTGCCATGTATGCCATGCAGAATCCCAAGGACATATCCTCCTGTTCCACTGCTGCCACCACTGGCACCTGAGCATGCAGTCTGAAGGCCCAAAGACCAGTCAATCCAGACCTGCTACCACTTTGGCCCATGTAGGCTACCTGGGGTTCTGTAGACTGGTACATCTGGCCCATTGCTGCCACTACCACCGGTCCCAAGGAGCATACTATCAAAATAAAATAAAAAAATAGCATCAAGATATTCACTAATAGACTAGATAAAGCAGAAGAAAGAATTTATGAACTTGAGAACAGGTCTTTTGAAGTAACCCAGTAAGAAAAACAAAAAGAAAAAATAAAGAAGAAAACCTATGACATATGGGACACAATAAAGCCACCAAACATTCAAATTTTAGGAGTTCCAGGAAAAAAGAAAAGAGCGAGATAGGCAAAGGCATAGAAAAACTACTGAACAAAATAATATCTGAAAACTTCCCAAATCTTGCAAGAAATATATAGAAACCTAGATACAGGAGGCTCAAATATTCCCAAATATATTCAATCCAAAAAGGTCTTCTCCAAAGCACGTTATAGTCAAACCATAAAAAGTCAAACAGAGAATTCTAAAAACACCAAGAGAAAAGAATCAAGTCACTTACAAGGGAATCCCCACCAGAATAACAGTGGATTTCTCAGCAGAAAGCTTCCAGGCCAGAAGAGAATGAAATTATATATTTCAAGTGCTGAAAAGAAAAAAAACAAATACAGAACAAAACAAAACAAACAAACAAACAAAAACCTTTGAGCCAAGAATACTCTACCTGGCAAAGCTATCCTTCAAAAATGAAAAAAGAAATAAAGTATTTCCCAGACAAGCAAAAACTGAGAGAATTCATAACTGCTAGATCAGCCCTTACATCTGGAAGTGAAAAGATGTTATCTACAATCATGAAAACACAAAAAAAGTATAAAAGTCACTGGTAGAATAGATATACAAATGAGAAAGAGAAAGGAGTCAAATGTCATCACTACAAAAATCAAAACAAAACAAAACACCAAATCAAAAAGGTAAACAAAAAAAGAGGAAGGAAACTAAGAATATACAAAATAATCAGAAATCAATTAGCAAAATGAAAGAAGTCTTCACCTGTCAATAACAACCTTGAATATAAATGGTTTAAATTCCCATTAAAAAATATAGACTGGTTGAACTGATAAAGAAACAAGACTCAAAAATATGCTGCTTAGAGGAAACTCACTTCACCTGTAAACACACACATAGACTAAAAGTGAACAGATGGAAAAAAATATTCTGCACAAAAACCAAAAGTGTGCAGGAGTAGTTATATTTATATCAAAAAATATACTTTAAATAAAAAAACATAAAAAGAGACAAATAGGTCATTATATAATGATAAAGGGGTCAATTAAGCAAGATGGTATAACTGTAAATATATATGCACTCAATAATGAAGCACCCAGATATATAAAATATTATTGGGGCTAAAGAGACAGAGACTCCAATACAATAATAGTTGGGGATTTCCATACCCTGCTTTTGGCAAAAGACAGGTCATTAAGGCAGAAAATCAACTAAGGAACATCTGACATAATCTTCGCTATAGACCAAATGGATCTAACAAACAGTTACAGAACATTGCATTCAACATGTTTAAAATACACATTCTTCTCATCAGTATAAGGAACACCCTCAAGGATAGACCATATATTAGGAAGCAAAAAAAGTTTCAATAAACTAAAAAAATTGAAATTATATCAAGTATCTTCTGAGACCACAATGAAATAAAACTAAAAATCAATAAAAAAGGAACATTAGAAATTGTACAAGTACACAGAAATTAAACAACATACTCCTGAATGATCACTGGGTCAATGAATAAATTAAGAACAAAATCAACAAATTTATTGAAACTAATAAAAATGGAAACCAAATATATCAAAACCTTTGGGATACAGCAAAATCAGTTCTATGAGGGAAGTTTATAGCAATAAATGCCTACATCAAAAAAGTAGAAGGATTTCAAATAAACAAACTAATTATGCACCTTAAAGAACTAGAAAAGGAAAAACAAATTCCACTCCATTTACAATTAGTAAATGGAAAGACACAATGAAGATTATAGCAGAACTGAATAAAGAATAAAAACAAAGGATCAGCAAAATAAGTTGGTTTTATGAAAAGCTAAACAAAATTAATAAAATGCTTGCTAGACTAACCAAGAAAAAAAGTGTGAAGATCCAAATAAGTAAAATCAGAAATGAAAAAGGAGACATTATTACTGATGCCACAGAAATACAAAGGATCATTGGAGACTATTATTCACAACTCTACACTAACAAATTGGAAAACCTGGAGGACATGGGTAAGTTCCAGACACATACAACCTACCAAGATTGAATCAGGAAGAAATAGAAAACCCGAACAGACCAATAACAAGTAGTGACAAAAAATCAGTAATAAAAAGTCACCTAACAAAGAAAAGCCCAGAACCAAATAACTTTAGTGCTGAATTCTACCAAAATTATGAAGAAGAACTAACACCAATTCTCCAAATATTCCAAAAAATTGAAGAGGAGATAATTCTTCCCAACAAATTCTTTGAGTCCAGCATCACCCTGATACCAAAACCAGACAAGGACACAAGCAAAAAGAAAAAAAAAAAAAAACAATAGGCCTATATCCCTGATAAACATAGATGCAAAAATCCTCAACAAAATACTAGCAAACTGAATTGAATCCATAGCATATCAAAAAGATAATACAATATAATCAAGTGGGATTATCCCAAGGATGCAAGAATGGTTCAAAAAATACAAATCAATAAATGTGACACATCACATCAACAGAATGAAGTATAAAAAGCATATGATCATTCCAGTAGAGCAGAAAAAGCACATGGTAGAATTTAACATCCATTTGTAATAAAAATTTTCAACAAATTAGATATAGAAGAAATATACCATATAAAGGCCATATATGACAAACCCACAGATAACATCCTACCGAATGTGGAAAAGTGAAAACCTTTTTCTCTAAGAACTGCAAGAAGACAAGAATGTCAACTTTCACCACTCTTTTTCAGCACAACACTGGAAGTCCTGGTTAGAGCAATCAGGTCAAAGAAAAAAATAAAAGGCATTCAAATTGGAATAAAAAAAGAAGATAACTTGCTTCTCTTTGCAGACAGCATGATCTGATATATAGAAAATCCCAAAGATGCCACCAAAAGACTCTTAGAACAAATAAACAATTCAGCAAAGTTGCAGGATACAACATTAATGAACAACAATCAGTAGTCTTCCATATATCTATGATGAACTTGCTGATAAATAAATTTAAAAGGGAATTCTATTTAATATACCTACAGAAAAATACCTGGAAATAAATAAACCAAAGAAGTGAAAGAATTCTACAATAAAATCTACAAAATACCTATGAAAGAAATTGAAGAGGATATAAACAAATGGAAAGACATCCCATGCTCACAGATCAGAAGAATTAATACTGTTAAAATGAACATACTACCCAATGCAGTCTACAGATTCAATGCCATCCCTACAAAATATCAATGACATTCTTCACAGAAACAGAAAAAAAACACTATCCTAAAATGTACAAGGAACTAGAAAAGTAGATTTTGTAGTCCCAAATAGTCATAATAATTCTGAATTTTTGTAGTTCAGAACAGTCAAAGCAATCCTGAGCAAAAAGAACAAAGCTGGAGGTATCATACTACCTGTCTTCAAAACATACTTCAATGCTATAGTAATTAAACGAGCATGGTTTTGGTATAAAAATAGACACATAGACCAGTGGAACAGAATAGAGAACCACAAAATAAATCCACAAATTTACGATCAACTGATTTTTGAAAAAAGATGCCAAGATCATACATTGGAGAAAGGACAGACTCTTCATTAAATTATGGTGAAAAAACTGTATGTCCATATGCATTTGAATGAAAGAATGAAACTAGACCCCTACCTCTGACCATATATAAAAATCAACTCAAAATGAATTAATGACTTAAACATAAGGCCCAAAACTCTAAAGCTAGTAGAAGAAAACACCAGAGAATATTCCATGACATTGATCCAGGGGCCAAAGATTTTATGGTGAAGACTTCAAAATCACAAGCAAGAAAAACAAAAATAGATAAATGGGAATACAGTAAAAAAAAAAAAAATCATTGCACAGCAAAGGAAACAGTCAGCAGAGTGAAAAGATAACATACACAATGGGAAAATAATATTTTCAAAGTACTCATTCAACAAGGGATTAATATCTAATATGTACAAGAAACTCAATTCAAAAGCAAAAAAGTAATAATCTTATTAATATAAATGGGCAAAGAATCTGGATAAAAATTTCTCAAAAGAAGACATATAAATTTTCAACAGGTATAGGAAAAAATGCACATCACTAATCATCAGGGAAATGGTAATCAAAATTGCAATGATACATCATTTCTCACGAATTAAAGTGGCTATTATCAAAAAGACATAAAATAAATGCTGGCAAGGATGTGGAGAAAAGGGAACTCTCATAAGAGTTTCTAATTTCCGTAATTTACATTCACACTGTTGGGAATGTAAATTAGTACAGCCATTATGGAAAATAATATGGTGGTTTCTCAATAAACTAAAAATAGAACTACCATATAATCCAGCAATCCCACTACTGGGTATTTATCTAAAAAATAAAAATAAAAAATAAAAAAAGTAAATTACTATATCAAAGGGATACCTGCACTGCCATGTTTTTTGCAGTACTATTTACAATAGCCAAAATATAGACCCAACTTAATTGTCCATCAATAGATGAATAGATTAAGAAATGTGGTATGTGTGTATACACACACACACACACATATACACACACACACACACACACACAAAAAATAGAATAATATTCAGCCATAAAAAAAGAGTGAAATTGTGTTACCTGCAGCAACCTGAATACAACTGGAGGTCACTATCTTAAGTGAAATAAGCTAGGCACAGAAAGACCAACATCACATGTTCTTACTAATAGGTAGGAGACAAAAATATTGATCTCATGGAGGTGAAGAGTAGAATGATGGTTAACAGAGGTTAAAAGGGTGGAGGTGGGCAGGGGGGATGAAAAGAGGTTGATAAATGGGTACAAACATGTAGTGAGACAGCAAGAATAAGTTATAGTGTTCAATAGCCCAGTAGGGTGACTTCATGTACATTTCAAAATAGCAAGAAGAGAAGATTTTTTAATGTTCCCCACACAAAGAAATGATAAATGCATGAAGTGTTAGATAATCTAATTGCCCTGATTTGGTCATTGTAGATTGCATGCAGGTATCAAAATATCACATGTACCCCATAACTATTTACTTTGATTATGTTTGAAAAAAAAATCAAAATATTTTTAAAATAAAAATAAAATCCAGTAATTTAGCAATTAATATTATATTCTTTAAACTATTTCAACATATGTCCTGAATCATTAAAGTAGATTGGACTTGCCTTTGAAAAATTGATTATTACATTTTAAAGTGTTACTGTGTTCTCTGCATTTAAGCACCAGATCCATCTCTGCCTAAGTTTGACATAAAAGTTAAAACAAAAATGTGAAAGAAAGAAATCCTTGAAACATAAAAAGTAACTCGTCGGATTAAAAAAGAAATCTTTTGAACAATGAGGCCCAGGATAGAGCCTACCAGTGGGAAATGTCTCTAGGAACCTCCATATAAACACAGCAAATCTATCCTATTCTACGATACAGGTAATGACCTTAGTTCAAGATCCAAATTCCCAGCATCAAGGGACATTGATTGTTCTTGCCTATATCTCGTGCCCATGACTTTGCCAGAGTGGGATGGGTACTTAGGTAGTCTGGACAGACTGGTAATTCATCGGGCACACATATCAGTGACCCAAGGAAAACTGTGATATAGTTACCAAAAAAAGGTTACAGGTATTGATGGCTGGGTTGGCAAAATGACACATGTCTACTACCTGTAGGACTAGCACACTCACTCTGAAGAATGAGCTCTCTGATTTCTTGGTTTAACTTTACTAGATTGTCTACAAAAATGGGTTTCTTTGCTCAATAAATTACACTGCAATCTTCAGTTTTTGGAGGTGAATTACTCACATTTCAGGCACAGAGTAGTAATTCACCTTCCCAGTGAAATAATTCACAATATAAACAGTTGAAAAACGAGGAAAAGACATTAAGTGTGAAGTTATGCAGGAAAGGGTGTAGGCTTGTCCTTTCAATGCTGATAAATACTGGGCAAAAATGGAGTAAGTTTAATATTATATGCACATTATGTGACTTTATGTCTAGAAAATCCATAATAACCAAGTGAATATGAATATGTTTAATAAAATAGATTCAATAATACTTAAATGCAAAGTAAAATTATTTTTACATACATTCAATTTACAAATGAGAATGTATTATTGTTTTAAAAATAGCGATAGATTACATAATTCAGTGTCAGTGAAAAAAAAGCAAATGTATGTTTTTATATATATATACTAATTCAGCTAAAAATTTTATTGACACCATGAAGCTAAATACATTTCACATCCATTTAATAATTAAATATTTTTAAGTACAATTACTATAAAAGTAAGACAAAATATGATTGAAAAGAGTGAATCTTCTAGGTATAAAAGTAATAGAGCATATAATAAAAAACAGTTTTGATTTTAAAACAAAACAAATTTCTGCATATCAAATAAGGCTAGGAAAATATTTGTAGCATGTATAACAAAAATGCTATGAAAAATGAAAAATTTTAAATGAGAACTTTGGAAATATGTAATAACAGAATAATGATAATACACTTAATGTGAGATTTTTCCATTTACATATTATAACTAAAGCTATATTTTAAAAAAACTATACATAGAGGAAAATAAACAGAATGAACATGTTGAACATATATATTTTCATAATACTTTTCTTCATTATTCTTACATTTTATAATGAATAAGTATTCTGTAATAAAACTTAAAAGGTAACATTAACCCACATAAATCAGTAAACTCCTTTATAAAGCAATATATCTTTCTCTATAATGCTATAAACTTATTTTTTTAAATATGTCTCAAATTATTCAGAGAGTAGATTACTGAGGAGGAACTGTTGTAGAAACCTTAAACAGAAATGTCAATACTGAAGACAATACTGATGAAAGGAAATGAGTCTCTTTCTAGGCCATATGTCTACAGAAATGATCATCAATGAGATGGATTTATCCTACATATTTGGGACAGAAAAACTCTAAATACCAAGAAACAGGCAATATCTAAGTGTCCTGAGGTGAATTTAATTTTTTCTAGTCAGCTTTTCTGAGAAATTATGATTTATCAGTCATCTTAGTCTATCACGAAAGAGTGAAGTTTTGGATTTATATTTTTCATGCAAAGAAAATGATTGCTCTAGTATTTTGTATGTAAAACTCATAGTCAAGCACATTATGAAGCATTTAGAGCCATACACAGGGAATCAGTTGTCCAATGAGCACATCTGGTCAGTGGCTACAAATGTAACAGAAGGATGAGCTGAAAGGGTCAGAAAAACTCTTCCAACAGGTGTTGGCACATAATTGTGTCTCTCAGGTAATAGGAAAAAAATTATTCAATTAAAGGCTAAGATGCAAATTCTTTTACCATCACAGAGCCAGAAAAACTAACTTTGTGTATTATTAACATGTTTTCCTTGCCTCCTGTTAGTGTTTTTATATGAGCCCTCTGAAGCCTCATTTCAATAACTCAACTTATATTTAAACGACAAGATCCAAGTAATTATGTTTGCTGTTTGCTTGATCCTTTTTTCTCAACAATTCTTAAAAAAAGATTATGTATTTAAAATATGAATAAGTAGTTATTGGGGCAGTGATTTTAACTTTAATAACATCAGTTATAACACAAGTATTTAAAAAGTACACATTTTCTTGCTACCGAAAGATCCAAAGTAATAAGCTAATGATTTTTTTCCTTAGTATTAAGAGCAATGCACCACTGCAAATTGCAAATATGAAAATATAAGTATGAACTTAGCCTAAGCAGTAACTGGGATGGGTCTTTCAAAAATGTAGCTTCTGGGCATTCATTCATTTGTTCATTTACTCAGGAATCATTAAGTACTTAACTATCTGCTGGCAACATCTGCACTAGACACTCAAGATCAAATGTCAAGCAAAATATTAAATTCTAACTCTCACGCACATTATAAGAAAACAGACTTCATTATGTCTCTTTTTATTTAATTCCAAACTCTTATATTTATTGATATTAATTGTTCTCACATATTTTTCCTTTTGACTTTTCCCTCCAAAATCTACATTCTGATATGAAGTATTTATTTGAAATTGAATAACTTGATTCTGGAGTCTATGGTCTAGATTTACAAAAGAATCGGACAAATATGCTGCAAGAATAAACACCTCTATAAAAAATTTCATAAGTGACAAAAAATTCTCACATATCTAACAAATACTAATAGCCTACATCTGAATGATAGAGCAATCATTTATTCACTCCAATTATCATATTGATGTGAGTTACCTCTAAGATAAATAGAAGCAATCAGGACAGCTTGCAAATGGAAACATTCTAGCTTTGGGAGATCACTTGAGTATTATCAGTCACGGAAAGAATGAGCTTAGTGAGATTAAAGTGTCATCACAGCATCTGACAGACATTCATATCATATATTCCACTTATTTCCAGAGCTACTAGGCTGTCCATGAGTAGACTGTGTGGGTTACTTTTGGCTTGACATGTATTTAGTGTTCATGGCTACACAATTCAATTCTAACATCCAGGATGACTGGTTCCCCAGGTATGTCGTTCTGTGTTAGTCCTCAAAAATAATGAGATACACACACCAAATATACACACATTTTAATATAGACAAATCATATACGTTCAAACACCCTTTTACAAAAATATCATCTTTCAATACCTAAACTGTTACAGGGAATAATTAGAGCCTACATATTTTAATAGTTAAAAAAATGCATACATTTTTATTGATGCCCTTTTTCTTATGTAAAGGAGACTTTGCCATTTTATGTGGAGTCTTTCTTACATAAAATATAATACAGATTTTCTTCTTGACTTCTGTTCCTAAATTGTTGAACTTGATTATCTTCTTTCCTATTACTTATAAGTTATAATGTCTTCAAGCATTTCAGAAAAGGACAAGTAGAGTGTATGCCAATCTACTTGTCTCCATGATATAGGAAGATGATACATTTTTCTCTGTATACATTGAACAACCAGAAATAATAAAAAAGGAATAGGGGGGTGGCTATTCACCATTACTTGGATTACTGTCACCACTTTTGAGAAATGTTATTTTCAGTAAGCCTTCCAAGGCCATGAAAATGAAAGAGGTGGGAAGGCAATATTGATACGGCAAATTGCTCTTTATTTAAAGATGCTTTTTAATATGAATATGGCTTTATAATCTGTCAAATAAAGATGGCATACAGAGATAAAAATAAAACATCAGAACAAAAATGTTCTTTTCTTTTCTATGAATAAATTTACACATCAGTCAAGTATCTGTCAGTGCATATGCTGAATGAATGGCATGTCTTAAGTAAGTAGAAGCCAAAGGAGAGAAACTAACAAGAATAACTAAAAGTGGAGAAACTGACAGCCCACAAGAATTCTTCTACCCACAGAATGTATTCAGTTAGAATAATGCCTCCAAGCAAGTAAAGAAATAGTGACAAACTACCAATTATGATGGAGGGAAATGTAAACAGAAATGCAAATTCTGATGTTTGGGTGGTTTTGATGATGAAAGATTCAAGAGTGTACAGTAGGATTACCTTTTCGCCTATGGGCTAGTGATTCATTAGCACTTCATTAATATTCATTGATATAACTATTTTCATGACACTACTTTTACTAGCATGAAAGAGTGCCTTAATTTCACTTGCTTAAGCAAGATTTTGCAAAACCAATCTGAAGAATTTCTTTTACAAAGAAGAAGAGCTACCAGGGGGTAACCATGGATGAGATAGGTTCTCTTATAAAGGCATATTGAGAGTTTATAATCTTCAGATTCCCAGAACTTCATGTAGTAGCATAATAATAGCCCCCTGTTTAAGAAGATGTACAGTTTTATAACTGTGTTTAAGTTTAAAGTGGTTGCTTTTTTCTAAGTGCAGTTCAAGGTGACAGTCATTTTCTTTTAAAAGAAATTTGATTTGAAATTTAAAGGTGAAACACAGACTTACAGCTTTATATAACTTTTTCTTACATTTAAAGATGTTTCCTTATTACAATTCAGAATACATTATTATATTACAAGGCTTTATTCTACTAATACTTATATTTAAAATATTACTATTATTAATTCATTAGTGTTTAGCATGTATCAAGACCTTTCTAGAATTTTGCAGGATGATCTTGTTTATTTATTTATTTATTTTAGAGAAAGGGTCTTGCTCTGTTACCCAGGCTGGAATATAGCGGCATGGTCACAGCTCACTGCAACCTCAAACTCCTGGGCTCAAGTGATCCTCCCCCCTCAACCTCCCAAATAGTTTTGATAGCGTGCCACCATGTGCAGCTAATTTTTTTTTTTTAAGAGACAGGGTCTTGCCATGTTGTCTGGGCTGCTCTCAAACTCTCAGCCTCATGTGATCCTCCCACCTTGGCTTCCTAAAGTGCTGGAATTACAGGCATGAGTTACCATGTTTGGCCTGAGTGATCTTATTTAATTCCACCTAAAACTAGTTAAGAGAATGTACAGTTAATTTAAGTTCCTTCATTGAAGTTGTTTATTTTTTAAAATTTTAATGCCTACTTATTATTTTTAATTTAAATATTTTTCGTTTTAATTTTTTTATAAAAATCAATTGATGGATAGAGAGATGTCTTGATCCGTTGCATCCTTAGCACCCAGCACAGTGATTTGCAGATAGACTAGGTTGTCAAAACATTTTTTGAATGAGTGAATATTATCTCTTTACTTTCCTGTCAAAGTACCTGAAATAAATAAGATGCTTTTGCTACAGTTAACAAAAATATAAACCATAAGTGACTTAAACAAGAAGACTACTTCATTATCTTGCTTAACAAAAAGTTTTCAATTCTAGGATTATTTGTGCAGCTTTACAATGTTATCAAGTGCCCAGATTTTCTTTTTTTTCCCCCTAATTTTCTGTTCTGCCATCCTGTGTGTGTGTTTTATTTTCAAGCTTGTCCCCTTGTGGTCACAAAAATTTTGGCAGCCTAAGGAAGATCCAGTCAAACATCAAAAGAAAAGAGTCAAACTCTTTTCCAGAAGGATTTAGAAGCTGTCCCTTCATAACCCTTTGGCTAGAAATGCACTACATCCTCATTCTTATGGCATGTTTTTATTCTTAATCTATCTATTTGGTTTACAGTGATCAAAATTTATTTCCTCGGGCCAGGAGTTTTTTTTGAAGTCCATGGCCACCTGGCATATAAATTAGATTTTTCTGCTAGCAAAAAAGAAAGGGGAATAGGAAGATGCTTGGAAGGTAACCAACAATGTTTGACAAAGAATATCACCAAATAAGCATTGACAAATACATGTGAAATTCTATCATTTTGAAAAATTTTATAACTTTTTCTGTTAAATGTAACTCTACAAAGAGATGACATTTTACTTTAGAGATATGCTACAGGAAATGCCACTACAATAATTATATGTCCCATTTTTCAATAAAACATCTAATCAAAACCAAAATGGATTCTACTATGTAAATTAAATGCAATGACATCAAAATATTGTATTACCCACACTCTAATAAAGAGGTATATTGAATTTGCCAATCTTAGTTGAGATAATAAAAGTGGTTCCTTGATAACTGAACATAGTTTCCTTATTGATTATCACCCAACAATATACATGTTCTTTTTTTTTTTGATACAAATTTTATTTTTTATATTCTTTTTTAAAATTTTATTTCAGTATATTACAGGGATACAAACATTTTGGTTACATAAATTGCTTTTGTACCATTTGAGTCAATGTTATAAGTGTGCCCATCCCCCAGATAATGTGCATTGTACCCGTTAGGTGTGAATTTACCCATCCACTCCTTCCCCCTCCCACCTGCTTGATTTCCGATGAGTATGCATGTTCTTTATATTTTGCTTGGAAATAAGCCCATCTGAATACTTTTCAACTTTATTACTTTGAGTTGCTATTTTATTACTTTTGAAATAATGTTCATATTTTGAATATTTTTATGATAGAAGCTGAGAATACTTTTAAAATTGTGTACCATTTCCCTTTTTCTGAAGTGCCAAGGTAAAAATTAAAGAAAGGAAAGATATTGAGTGTTATGATCTTTCATGACTGGAAGATATATCTATCATGAGTTTTTGACAACGTATTAACATTAAGAATGGAGAGAGTTGCATATTTTGGTGTATTTCAACAGGTTAGATCCAGCAGAAATAGACATTTTTATGCTACAACCTGTAGACATGCTCAACACATGCACATTTTTCAGTTTGAATTGTCAGCACAAAGAGGGCCACAAGTAATATGAGTTTTACTAGATATTAAATTTAAAAGTCTGTTTGCTTCATATAATTCACACCAATTTTTCACAATTGTTGTTATGTAATCAGATCTCACAGTATTTATGATAGTTAACATAAGACACTGAGTGCTGAGTACTTGCTATTTCCATGCCCAAGATATAGCTGATTTTTAATCTACAAGCAACCATTAAATGTAGAAAATTATATCCTCATATGTCAGAATTAAAAACAATACTCAGAAAATAAATAGCACAACAACATTTCATGACAGTCTGCCTGAGACCAAAACTTTTGTTTTTCCCTTTATCCTTCCCTGCCTACCTTTCCTTCTTCCTTTTTTCTTTTTTTGTATTTCAATACATTCTTGTTCATAAATATATATTTGTTGTACCTTATTTTCATATATCCTTTGGGTAAAACTGGGGAAGATTGGAGCTTTGGTGATAACAGAGGAGGAACAAAGTTTATACACAAACTATCAATGTGCAAAGATGTCTACACTTAACTTGAGAGTGGGGAATCCTGGCACTGCCCTAACCAAGTGATCAGCGGTTATAGCACCAGGAAAAGACCTATCAACCTCATGTGTCTCCTGAGATAATACACTGAGAAGAACATAATGCTGTTTCTTAGCATTCCTGACGACCCTGTATACTCTGAATCTAATTATGATGAAACCTCAGACAAACCCAAATTGAATGACATTCCACAAACTGTGCACTTTAAAATGCCAGTGTCCAGAACCATAATTAAAAACTAAAAAACGATTCCAGATTAAAAGACTAAAAGGACATGGCAATTGACTGCAATACGTGATCCTGCATTTTCTTTTTCTTTGAAGGACACTATTGGAATGATTGGTGAAATCTGAATAATGTCTGTATATTAGATAATAATACTATATTGAAGTCAATTTCCTAAAATTATTGCTTATACAGTGATAATGTATTAATAAAAGAGTGCCCTGTTTTTTAGGACATACACACTGAACTCTTTAGGGCTGAAGGAACACCGTATCTGCAACTTATTCCCAAATATCATAAAATGTTAACATTTGGGGAAAGAAATAAAGAGAATGTTTTGTACTATTCTTGTAACTTTTCCATAAATCTGAAATTATGTCAAAAACAATAGTTACAAAAAAATAAACAATAAATAGTGGTCACTTTTTCCATCTCTCAAAAGATACATATTACTTTCTGACCTCAAATTATTAAACATCAAACATAAAGGGAAATGCAATTACAAACCAAAAGCCTTTGTGTTAATTTATAATTTCCATCGTTATTTTACTTCCTGCAAATTTATGGAACTTGTAATACTCAAAACAATTGCTATTGCAAAGTCTAGTTTCTATCACCATATGAACGCCTTTTGCGTATTTCTCACTTTTCCTTTCCTACCTAATTTTTATACATGCTTATGACATCTGTAGGCATATTTTAACCTCATTGGAAAATCTCAGGAGCCTGAAAAGATTGCTGTCTTGATGCAAGCAACATGACAACTGATTTTGCACAAAACCATATCACTTTGTTCCAAGTAATCAGGATCCATTGCTCTGAAAGAAAACCAGGGGAATACCGAAATGTCATGGATTTATCTCTGGAAAATGTGGGTCAAAGTGTAACCTAAAAATATGCACATCCATAAGCTTTCCTCTCAGAGATGTATTTTTAAAATTGCATTTTAAACCTAGAAAGACTGACATTAAAACCATTATAAGACAAAACATTTATTATAAATGGCTGAAAAGAGAAAATAAAATTCTGTCATGCATGATTTAAGAAGGCACCGTCCACTCTACTAGTAGGCAAGTAATTCATGTGAAAAATTAGATTTTAAGCTAACATATTATATCTTTCTAACACAGTCAGTATCTCCAGGTAGTTATACATATGCCGACTAAGTCATACTCCCATGAAAATAGAATATACCTACCAAAGGAATAGACTTTTTTATAAATTTAGGAGGAGGAGACCAAGAAGCTTAACTAATTCTTGCCTTACAGGGGGTGTTTCAAGCACTCACATGGTACTTAGTAGCCTTTGATCTCCCACTAAATTTATATTCATGGCAGTCTAACACAGAGAAGAGGGAATAAAGTAAAAATATAAAGGACAATGGCTCAGGGGAAGCATAAAGATACAGTTGTATTTTAATATCATTTTTCTACATAACAACAGTAATAATGTCCTGGATTTCAATTTCTTTTTGCATTGAAAAGAAGTGCCTCAAAGAACTTGGTAAAGTCAAAGAAGCCTGCCGGCCATGCAAGTTAGTCAAGTATAATTACTTATTTTATAGGAAGGCAAATAAATACATAGTAAAATTTACAGATTATTCAAAAGCATAATATGCTTTATCAGTTGCAAATATTTTAGACACATCAAGTGATGTCCAAAGGGCAAATGACTGGGAAATAATACAGTGAGAACCTGTTGGAGGAAGAAACAGTCTCTTTGGCTGGAGAAAAAAAAAAGCAACACACATATTTTCTTATTAAATAAAGACAGAACAGAGAGGAAAATATCAGGGACACAGCATAGTTATTTGGTCCTAGAATATTTTAATCTTTACAGCAGCCTGGTAATAAGGTGTAGAAAGTTAGCCATAGAGAAATCGTGCTTGTTTTGTTTTGTTTTGTTTTGTTTTTTTAAAACAAGAAAAAGGCATATGGCAACTAAGATGGTGAAGAAGGGAAATATATTGGCATTACTTTGCACAACATGTAAAAAAATAAGTGTCCTTGAAACCTAAAGAAGAAAATGTCAAAAATAGACATAAAAGGTTATTAAAAAATTGAATGAGGAATAAGAGTTGAACATCCAGAAGAAATATAATATTACAGGCCAGGACTTAAAATTCTTAAAATTGGTAGATTTAGGATTAAAGGGACATGGCAATAATCAATATGGGACTTAGAGCTAAACTAAACCAATTCAATTCAAGAAATTCTGCTTTATGGCTCTTACTCCATAGAAAGTTCACTTAGACTTCTTGTATACTCATTGAAATATTTAGTCACACATACAAAAGGAAAATCAAACACTGTGATTGGACAACACCAAAACAAAAACAGTCAAAAGTTTATAAAGAAAAATAGAGAAGTATAAATTTTATGAACTTTCATATGTAAAATAGTTAAAGAGCATTAGTGATATTAAAACTAGTAGGAATAATGTAGATGCTGTGCCAAGCACAGATGAAAAATATTCACTAGCACAGTAATATTCCACTATCAGCTCTTGGATTTTAAAAACATACATGTTGATAAAATCAAAAAATAGACTTTTGGCTTCAAAGACATAAGTAAATTCTAAGAAATTGCTATATGGAGTATTTTATTTAGAATGTGAATTACCCATAAAATATTCTCCTTGATAGCATTTATGAATAGGAGTTTTGAAGATATGTGCTGATAAATAAAAAACAACTTCCATTTGTGCTTATTGCTTATTTTATCAAAGACTTGCTCTCTTCATAGGATACAATATCTTTAACATTTTACTACTTTTGTCTTCTTGTGTTTTATGTTTTCCAGGTTTATGCTTCCTTTAAAAATAATTAAAACTAAATAAAACTTAAATATTATGTTTGTTCTCATAATTTTAATAATTTTATTATAAATAGAAAGATAATATTTGCTTGGTAAATTTACCTTAAGAATCCATGGGGGGAACACGTGATCATTTTAGTCTAATTGCACAGTTAATTTTAGTCTTGATTACTTCCCAACATACCTTTCAAAGGAATCAAAACTTCCATTAAAGCTGTTACAATTCTTCTCACCATGTCGAAGTCTTCATTCCCAATGTTATTGCCTCTATAGAGTCTCAGAAAAGGCATCTAATTTTACATATAATTTCTGTGACCAAAGTACCAATCCTGGGACCTTTTCCTTTCTTTCACGTTAAGGGAAGTCACCCAAATCCATCAAAGACAGTCCTCCATTCTTGCTTGATACAATGTTTAGAATACAGTAGTTAGCCAATAAATGTTTAGTGAGTGAACTAACAAGTGAATACCTATACACCTTGGTCAGTGGCCAAGTGATTTATACTTTCCACTTACATCTGAGTATTTTTCACATAAACTTTACCTTCTTGGTGCTTTTTTAAAATTGTGGTTTGGAGTTATAGGAAGAGCACAGACTTTAAAGTAAGACAAATCTAGACCTCATCCTGGGTTTGATATTGCTGTGGGATGTACAGTAAGTTGTTTAACTCTGCATCTCCGTATTTATCTTGTGGGTGTATAAACATATTTTTATATTTCACTTTATGGATTTGGAAATAAATATTTGGAAAGGGAATGTGACTTCCCCAGGGTCATACAGTGAATATTCAATGAAGCAGTGATTTAAACTCAGAGCTGGTTTCAAAATCTGTTTTCTTTCTACACCACCTATGTCAGTTCTGTGTCCTTTTTCGATCTTCTGCTGTTGTAGCCATGGTTCATTAATCCCATTAAATTTATCTAATATCCACTCACTACAATTTGTAATAGGAAATTGTGGCAATTTCTTACATATGTCTTATCTCTCTCTCAATTTTTTTTTCCCTTACTGCACTTCACTACACTTCCTGCACACTTTCACTTCCTGCTGGATAATCCCTTTCATTTCTCTACTCTGTATTTTGACAGATGAATCCCATGTCATTAAAAAATAATGATTTTTTCCAAATTAAGTTGTATTTAATTATTTCCTTTTTTGTGGTAGTTGTTTATCGTTTTTGTTTTACTTTGTTTTGTTTTGTTCATCGGGGTTCTTTTTCTTTACACTTGTTCTCTCTTTAATGATCAACTAGGTCCTCTCCATGCTCTCCTACTATGTGAGACAAGAAAGTGAGTACACGTAGGTTAATCACTCTACAGTCCAAGAATGCAATTGGTAATAGCAAGTAAAACTTACCTGTGCATTTGAGTTCCTTAGCCATTCTTTCTCGGTCAACAGTCAACATCTTTTTTATCGTTATTGTCTACAGGAAGAAAAGGCCAAACAAGCCCTTCAGTAATATTATTGTTATTCATATTTTTACTATCACTATTATTCCCTCCTGGGGAATAAACACAGCAAAGAAAGAATCTTTCCTTTTGTGATGCTTCTTGGTTCCTCTCTTTCACAACACAAATGTTATAAAGAATGCATTATTTAAGCATTGTAAATCTTTTTGAAATATTGCTCTTGAAACACAATGCAGAATAGGTTACATAAAGGAAATTTTAGAGAGACGAATAAAAGCTTAATACTACCTGCAATCACATATACACAAAGTTATGAACATCTACATTTGATGGTAGGATTGAAAGTGGAAAATAAAAGGTAAATTCAAGATACATTTTAAAGAAAATATTCACCAAAAACTGGAGTCAGGAAACAAATTAGGATCAAATGAAATAATTGAGGGGACTCTCATTTGAATTTGGTATTTAAAGAAAGAAACACTATCCAAAAGGGTAATAACAAGTTCAGGGACCAATGTGAGGGTATCCCTGACATATCCAGAATACTGCATTGGAGGAGAATATTAATTTACTTATAAATTCATAACTCTGGGGATTATTTATTGAAGATAATTATTTGTAAGTCTTGCATATGGAACTATATTGTATTGCTTTGCATTTGTTTGTTTCTAGGGAATTTGAAGATTTTTTTGGCCACTGTTCACTTGTATTTTATTTTCTAAATTATATTACAATTTCCTCCCTAATTTTATAGTTATTTATGTTTTTCCAATTGACTAAAAATATGATTTACACAGCAATCTTTGTGCATAATACATATATTTAACACTTCATTGCAATTAATTTGCATATTACTTTTATTAATGTGTGTTACAATGCAAATACTATGAACACGGGCAAAGAGGAATTAAAATGGTGGTTGTGCGTCTCCACATAGTACAGGTTGAAATTTAAATATTGTTCTCATGTGTTCTCAGGGGAGATTTATGCTAAGGTCTCTCATTATGTGTACAGCTACCTTGTGGATAGTTATATATCCCATGAACACTTGAAGCTTTAAAACTGACATTTAAGTTCATCTCTTACCGCTATCATTATGATTAATGATGTCCCTTTTATGATTATGAAACTGCCTTCACACTCACAGTCATCCAGGCTTGAAATCTAGAGATAATTATTTTACAATTTTTTCACCACCCATTTCCAAATCTACTTCCAACTCTCGCTTATTGCACCTTCACACTTCCTGTATTGAATTCATAATTTCATTTTGAGTCCTGCTGATTAAAACCTTTGTTCATCTATAATTCTATCTCGAACTAATGTATTTATTTCCAAATTGTCTTCTATATTTTCTTTCCCTCTGTTTAGTCACCTTAATAACAATAACAGCTAATGTTTATCATGTTTCTAAGCATAGTTTTAAGTGCTGAGGTGTAGACTCTCATTTAATTCTTACAACTTCACCAGAGAGGTATATATTTTACTATCTTTTACCTGCATTTCAATGTTAAACCACTTACAGATTAGAGAGATAAAAGGCTTTTCCACCTTCACAAAGCAAGTGAATACTTCTGCTAGAATTGAAATTATCATCTACTTTAATAGAATGTTATCTTCTCCAGGCAGATACACTATCATTTACCTTTGAACCTTCTGTATCCGGTACAGCACCTTTTGGAAAGAAAGCAAGTGATTATTATTTGTTGATTTAAATGATTTTTAAAATAAAAATAATAGGATATATTGATATAAAGTGAATATCAGTAGCAAAATCTAAAGCATGGTTTTTGTAGAATATTTCTAATATTGCTAGCTATTAACCTAAACAGCAAGTGGTGAACCTTCAAATTCTTAAAGGCAAAAATGTTATGCACTTTAATATTTTTATAATTTCTATGAAATTAAAATGATTATTTAAATTAATAGTATTTGCTAATTAAAAATGAAAAGAATCCAACCTAAATTTAATTTTACAATGTTCCCCTAAACCCATGGCTTTTTGATATCGCCCTTAACCTACTGCAATTTAACTTTAAAACAACCATGCAGATTTAATTACATGTTGGCTCCTAAGGGATGCACTCATATATCAGTTTTCATCTCTCATGGACAGATCATTTGCAGTTAACTTACAAACCACTGAAAATCAATTTTTAATGGAAATACTCACACAACCTTAACAGCAAAAGAACAAAAATGCAGGTATAATACCAAGTGGCAGGTTATTAACTGTAACTTCAATTTTATGTTCTTTTGACACAAGACTAAGTCAGCCATAAATAAGTGAGCATTTGCCACACAAGTCACACTTACCAGAAGATTATTTGTCAAAGAAAGTTTTAGTGGGTCCAGCATTGAGCCCACAGGGACCCTGAAGGAAATTCTGAGCTGCTTAGCAAAAAGGCACTGAACCAAAAAAATTGTGCTGAAATGATGTTAAAGGTCTAAATGAAAACCAGAGAAGCAAGGAAATGTAGAGTTAAGTCTGCAACTCCATCATTAACTTAGAAAACATTTTAGGTGTAATGTATAAGTTATCTCAAAAATCAGTAACAACACTGGGGCAATATTTTTGCACCATGCCATACACATTCATTTTTATGCCTATATTTCTATAGTTTATAAATGATGTTTTAAATATTAAAATTGATTCAGTTTTTAATAAATTACAATTAAAATGAACATGACCCACTATTGGTCATAACCTGATAATGACAGTTGCAAAAAATATGATTTTCCCTCTCATGAATTGAATGGTTCAAATTCCTTGGCTAAAGTCCTATCAAAGTCCAGTTTATAAACTTGAACATTAAAGAGTTATCCTAAGTTCTATAAGTAAACATAATCATAATTGTGAGGCTTAATAATTTTTTGGAAAAAAATCTGTAAGGCTATAAATGAAATACTTTAATCATGAATTTTGCTACTGTTCATTTAAAATCTGCTATGTGAATAGAATATTTTTAAATTGCTCAGTTTTATTAATAATTTAGATGATTTTCATGAAATATAGTAATTAAATATTCAGAAAAATCAAGTATATAGAACTTTAGAATTAAAATAGTATTATATTGGAAAAATAAATGTAAATAAACTATCTCAAAATATTTACTAGGTTATGCAGGATTTCTGAACTATATACAGCCCTTATTGAATTCCTTTTTAGTCTTACATTTTATTGTAATTTTTTTAAAACACTAATCTGTAATTTAGTCAGTCACACACACAAATGAAAAAGTATTTCCTAAGTAATTTTATTTTTTGTGTGGAGTGGTACCTAATAAATACTTTAATTGTTACAATATCATTTATTAGGTTTAGATGTAAGGGAATTCTTCAGTTTGATAACAAAAACCCTAACAGTTACATTTCCACCAAGGCCTAGGAAATGTCTGTTGAATTTACTTAAGTTTAAAATACATTTTAAATGTAATATATGAAGTTCCATGCATTGGAAATTTTTATATCTTGGCTCAATGACTTGGGATTTTACTCACTAGAATACAAGTTACACAATGGAAAGGGCTTTTAGGTTTTATTTACTGCCTAGAACCTAGAACTATTCTTGGCACATAATAATGGCTTATTAATGTTTGTTAAATGAAAGTTACTTTTCAATATCAACTACCGTTCTTTAACAATAAAGTATGTTTGAAAATTCAGTCTTGTCCACACTACCCAGAGGAAAGCCTGAACTATTTAATCTTACTGACACATTTCTAACTAGAACGTCTAGTTGCTTGAGGCTCAAGTTGAAATCCCCTGCCTTTCTGGTATAATGTGAGTTTAATCTTTACTGCCAATTTTGTTCTAGCCTGAACATGAATTATTTTTTGCAGCATTTTTCATCAGGGAAGCTGTTATACAAAAAGCAATATACTGTGTTTGACTGTAAAATGAATACCAGTGTTTATTAAACTATTTTAGAGTATATTTTTGTACTTAAGATAATTTAAGTGGAGACTTGTATTTTCTTTCAGTAACTTTTTCAGTTCAAGGAAGTAAGTTTTTTGACCAAAAGTAGGGCTTAAATGGGAACATACTAAGTTGATTTTTATGGAGCAAAAATAATATTTGAAACACTTTTTAAAAAATTTGCAAATTTGCCTTTGGTAATGTAAAGTGCAAAAGGGCCAGTACTAAGCAAACTAGTGATGTTTCCCTTGTTGCTAATAAGGGTGTATCATTGTCTCACTTTTAAACTCCTTTATCCACCTTATTTAAGTTCCTTCTTATTCAGTAAGTTTTACTCTTTTGCTCTCTCCCGTTTTTTGCTTTGTACTAAGGTGTAAATCCCTAGGATGACTTAGGGTGCTTTGGCTTCCAGTTTACTTTTTACATATATGAAAATAAACCTTAAACAAAAATAATAAAACCCTAAAATACAAGTGTCAATATGGAATAGCAAGAAATGTTGTTGAATGAATGGCTTCCCAGAATTATAAAATGATAATACTGAATCAGCTGCTTATATAATATCTATGTATACAATATGCTTTGGACATGGTTTCTCAGTGAACACTTCTTCAGGGACTCATTGTACATTATGATAGGAACAAATGATATAAAATAAAAAGCAAGACAAAATGGACTGGTTTTAATAACCAAGTGAAAAAAAGAACAAAATAAAAACATAGTTTAATCATGTAAACTTGAAAGTCACAACATTTTTTTCAGGCATTATTGTTACACTAAAAATGCCATTTATAATTAGCTACTAGTTTCATTGGGAAATGTCTTAATGGATAATTCTTAACCAGCAAATGCACTGGGGGAAGAGTACTCCCTCCAGGTGTTTTGGGGAACAGTGTGGGAATCTACCCAGAGTCTGAGATGTGGGATTATGGAGCATGCACAGTGTTAGAGAAGCAAATTCAATAATATAATTTTACACCTATACAAAAATATAAAATAAATGATAGAAAGCAAATCTAAACATAATTTTTTTTGGTCAGATATATAAGCAAGTATCAAAACCTCACTTTACTAACTTTTTCTTGGACCACACTTATTATCACCTGTCTCAGTTTGAGTCCTTTGAGAAGTACACACCAAGATAGGATTTGATATGCAGAAAACTTATTGGATAAATACCTACAAAGAGCAAGGTAAGGGTGAAGACTTAGGCAGGATGGGTAAGAACAGTCTCAGAAAACCTCTCAGTTTCAATATGTGGCCAGGTCAGTGTGGTAGAGGAGTTCCATATCCTGCAAGGATGGAGCAGCATTAGTACCTCTGCAGTGCTTAGTCATTGGCTGGGTGTAGTCTGCTGGAAGCATGGTCTCCTCATGAATGCACTTGTGGATTTATAGAGGAGGCAGCCGGGTATGTCAGCCAACCACACTCCCTGTAACACGTTCTCTTAAAGGAGATGAGCAGCACATTTTTATGTCACTGTACAGAAACTGGGAAGAAACACACAGAAATTTTGGGTTAATGTAAATGTTCCATATCTTTGTTGTTCTGGTAGTTATAAGCCATTATGTATTTGTCAAAATGCATCAAAACAAACACTTAAAGTAGATGCATTTTTGTATTATTTAAATAATGTTAATTTTTTAAGTGGACATTAGTTACTATTTTTGTTTTTATTTTTAATTTTTATACACTGAATACTTATTAACCA
This sequence comes from Daubentonia madagascariensis, assembly GCA_023783475.1. Lineage (NCBI taxonomy): Eukaryota > Metazoa > Chordata > Mammalia > Primates > Daubentoniidae > Daubentonia > Daubentonia madagascariensis. Next base: position 10,434,596 of record JAKFHU010001684.1, on the reverse strand, counting down.
CATCATATTACTAATTTTTTTCTGAACTTTTTTTTAATCACCATCCTTTCTGTTTTAATTTCCTTCTTTCTGAAGTATATATTTTAGTGGTTTTCTTAGTAAAGGCCTATGAGAAGTAAACTTTTAGTCTTAGTCCGAAAAATTTCTTCAATCTCTCTCATTCTTGAATGGCTGTTAAAATGGGAATCAAATTCTGGATTGACAGTAATTTAGAATGTATTATTTTGAATGCATTGTTCCACCATCTTCTGGCATCTGTTGTTACAAATGAGAAATCTGTCAATCTGTCAGTCTTTTTAAAGCAGACTTTACTTTTTTTTTTTGCCTTTGGTGTTCTGTAATTTCACTCTGATGAGTCTCAGTGTGAAATTGTTTTTGTATTTCCTGCTTGAAACTTGATGTGATCTTTTAATTTGAGGGCTCATGTCTTTCTTCAATTCTGGAAAATATTCAGATTTTATTTCTATGAATATGTTCTCCCCATTCTGTTAATGATATTTCTGAGGTGCCTAACAGTCAGTGTTCTTAATTGCAAACAAAACAAATAAATTGCCTGATTTAAAGAGAAAATAAGACACTGGGGAGGCTAGAGAATGAAAATCAGAAAAGAAGCAGAAGTACAGGAAAGTGAAGCAATCAGCACCTCAGGCAAAAGCATACCACAAACAAACCTGGAGAGACTATTGCAGTGGCTGTTGAGCATTGGACTTGGTAGCTGACACAACCAACACTCTGATGCTGGACATCGCATATTGGCTTTACAGCCACCTCTACTTAGCTCTAGGAGACTAGATGTTGTCCCCACATGAAAAGATCCTCTATTCCTTCTTTACACATTAGTTCACCATTATTGTCCAAGGTGAGTGTCTTTGATTGGCCTAGCCTACGAGCGAAGAGGTATGTTCATGTCATTACTGCCAGAAAGGATAAGAATGCAGGTATCTGTCCTTCACAGTGTCTATATTGGGCTGTAGGCTCTGCCCCCCCACCAATTCCCACAATGTGGGATATTTCTTAATAGAAAGTAGTTTCAGACCTTCAGCTTCCTGAATGATGAGAGTTGCTACAATTCAACACTTTGAACATCCTTCTCCCCAAAAATATTTCATATCCAATATACCTTTTCCTCATATAAACAAAAATGCACTCTCTCTTCTCCAACTGTAATGATCATCAGTTAATCCTAATCCCAATCCATTCCCCTTTATGTTCTGTTATGATCTCATTTCCACATATGATAATCTATGAGCTAAACTGCCAATTTAGCCATCACCCAAACTGTAAAAATTAGTGAGAATAGAAAATATTTTAAAATAAATATTAATTGTGTTAAAATATATTTATATTGCTAACATAACACAGATAAAAAATATGAGTAGCTATCATCATTGTCCTTAATACTCCTGCTCGCCAGGCAACATTGGATATTATGACTCCAATTTACTTCATCTCAGTTCTCAGTTATTTTGTCCCTGATTTATATTACTTTTCCCAATTTTACTCCAATATTAATTCTTAGTAATTTCAATATATAAATAGATGAGCTAATGCCAGCTTCTCAGTTATTTGAAATATTCCATTTAATGATTTTGTCCCCTAATCTCTCTATCAGCCATTAGCCACTCAATCTCAAGGTCACGCTTTAGATTTCCTCATTCCCAATATCTACAGCCCTTCCACAATCTCAGTTAAGTATGTCCTACTCTCTGAACACCATCTATTATCTTTCCAGGTCATTTCTTGTAGCATACCTACCTCTACCACTCACCTATGAAGGGAGTTACCAACAATATTCCAAATAGTAGTTCCTCTGATATCTTGAGTCTCAGACTAAGGACAAATAGTAAGCCCCCAGCTAACCTATAATGTATGTACATGTAATCCCCTTGTTGTCTCGATATCTTCTAGGCAAATCCCTACTCTAAAGCCATTGAAGAGGCTTAGTGCAAAGTTAATAATGTGTATGCCTTTGATGTTTAAAATAACTAATACATTGGAAATTTATTTGTTACAATGGATATGGAACATAAGAATGGAACATATGGAAAATAACAAATAAATTCCCACATATGAGGCTTTATTGAGTGAAAAATGAATTTTCTCCTAGAAGTGCAATGTTATGTGACAAAAACTTAACATTTTTGGCATAGCTTAAAAGCCTGGTGACAGACAGTGAAGAGGCTAGTGGCTTAGTGGATGGTTATCCGTGCTGGGCAGTTGTGATATGTTTGACTTAATGGAATGTAACTCTAGGTGCAGATGTTGGAAAGCAGAATACTAATGGTGTGTATTTGTTACTATCGACTCTGACAAGAGAGTTAACTCGAGAAGATAAACAACTCCTTCATCAGTAAATATAAAGGAGATGAGCACAACAGGAAGCTACAATTTTTGCCTCCCCCACTCCTCCCCCCACTACATAACTAGAAAAAGATAAAATTAAAAAGGACTGTTTTTAAAGCTCAAATCAAGGTATGGATCTCATGCTTATTTTATTCTCAAATGTATTTAGATATAAATAAAGTACAAAATAAACTCCATATTTTAAAAGTATACTTTAAAGTCAGGTTTGACATAAGTATATAATCTAAGACACCATGGCCACAAAAAAGATTAGGAGTGTTGCCATCAACACTCCAGGTTGCCATCACCCTGAAAAAATTTCAAAAAATTTTGTAACCCATCCCTCTTCTATCCCCCACTCCCCTGCCAGGCAACCAGTGACCTGCTTTATATTACTTTTAAAACTAATGAATGGATTAAAGTGTCTCAGAGCAAAGATCAAGTTAAGAATATAGAGCCTACTTGAATTTATATCTTTTCCAATATGCAAAATTCCTCGGGGAAAAGGGAATAGGTCTGCTACTTTCCAACTGAAGTATAAAAGGTTCAAGAAAGCTGGAAAGAAATAGAATATAAAAGATACATGGGTTAGCAATCAAAGAAATATAGAGTGGTGAGTTTTATATTAATATCTCAAAAATAATTGTATGTATAGTTTCTGGCCGAGCAAATATATTGAAATTAAAGAAGTACAGTACCTCTGGATTTTTGAAAGAATCATTTTCAAAAGAACCAGTAATCTGGATTGTATGAAACCGAAAATATCCACTCATGTTCCTTATGTTTCTTGTCCAGAAAGCAAGCTGAGTAATCGGATCAGTTGGCAAGGAGTAATTTCCAGAAGTAGAATCAGAAATTAATGATCATTTCCCACTGCTAGGGTTAAGAACCCTCCTAACATCTGTCCTGCAAATTTTTAGAAATGACTGTGTTGGGCCTCCGTGGTTTATTGGCAAATGTTCAACCAGCTCTGTGGGGGAAAATAACGCTGATCTGTAGTGTTTACTCATTTCCCTGATGCAAATATGCCCACCGTGGGCAATTTCAGACTATTACTGTGATGTTAACTGACTCACAATTTTCTTGAAAATTTAACAATTGGGCCTTGCAAACTAGTATAATCTGACTCTAGCACATCACTGACTATGTCTCCTATGGCCCTCTTTAGGAATGGGACCACATATTGTGGCTATAGTGTCCTTGTTCCACCACTGTATTTGGAATGTAGGAGGGCATAATTTGTCCTTTTGATTCATGGTCACTGAATCAAACAGAGCTGAATCTAGAAGAGATAGCAAAACTACCACACACCACACAGAAGTGCTGGACTTTGAGATTGATATTATAACTAGCTGTAGATTTTAGGTTTTCTCCTTTGTGAAGGGGTAATGGGGAAGAAGAGAGTGAGTCAAATATTTGAAGAACAGGAGAACACTGTGGTAGTCACCAACACTGCTTCCCAAATATTTCTGGCACCTTTCAGTCACATAGGAATATAGGTCCATGACACTTCCTCATTTAACCTCTCTGACCTCTTTTCCTATTACTATCCCCCTTGTCCCTCACCACTACCCCACCACGTTAGTCTTCTCATTGTGCTGATGAGAAATTTTCCTACTTTAAGGCCATTGCACTGGCTAAATGCAAAGTTTCCTTTGCTTGGATCAGATTTCCAAGAGATCTAATTACCATCTCCTTCAAATCTTGGTTCAAATATGATCCCAAGGAGGACGACTCTGACCACACTATTTCCCCAACCCTGACATTGGGGATTCTCTTACTCAACTTCACGTTTCTTTCTGCATCATATTTATTAGCTTGTGATATACTATATAACATACTTTCTTGTAGTATTTATTGTTTATTTTTGCCTTGCTCCTAATGAAAATGTAAGCTCTACAAGGGAAAGATTTTTTGGTTATATTTATTGTTTTTTGTTTGTTTGTTTTTAACTAATGTATCCTAAGCCCTGCAATCATTCTTTATACGTAGTAGAAATTTAATAGATATTTACTGAATAAATGAAAGAATCACATGTGTAATAAAAAGAGTCCAATGTATGGATCCCAGATATCTGGATTATATTTCCATTTTAGGGATTTGAAGACGAGGTAAACAGGGCATTCAACAGTGAAGGTGGTAATATCAGCCTTAGTGAGGTGAAATTTCTTTTCATAAGCTGCCAAGTTGCCTCCATTTTTGTCACCATATTCACTTTGTCTATGAACCGTTCAGCAATCACTGCGGTTTCAGGGGATGTTGGATGACTGACATCCTCAGAGCAAGTCATTCTGTTCATATGAATATTATGAATCTCCTTCACACCGTAGGCCTTTTATTTCAAAAGGGGGAAAAAAGCCTATTCTTCTTTTGTTTCGTCATTCAAACTGCTAAATTGCTGCAGGTATCTTTCCAGGCATGTTAGGTTGAAAATTCATCATAGTTACCCATGATATCGTTGTAGGTTTCTTTTCCAATACTTCCTTTCCCTTTCACTGGAATGGTCCTAAGCCTGTGAAATGACTCAGATCTGGAATTTGGTTAAAGGTATTTGAAGAACGTGGTGACTCAAGCCTGGTCTTTTAACCACCAGACCTTAGAGTATTCTTTTGGCTATAGAACTTAAAGTAGAAACTAAATGGGATATTCATATATGTGTTACTAGGGTCACTATGGCCAATTCCCTCATTCCAAATATTCTTATGTATTAAATAATATGATCATTCTTTTGACCTTGCTGTCCAATGTCTTAACTCTGTCAGTCAAATGTTCTATTAGGTCTCTGCCATTCTGGGATGGAAACATTTCTATGGAAATATCATGCATCTCTACCACGTCATCTACTGATGACCTTTGCCTACATAAAATTGCCACAAACCACTTTTAATTTCTCAATGCCTTTGTGAAAAGACAATCTTCTTAGTTTCTAAGAAGAAAAATATAGTAGTAGAATAGTTGTTATCATATATTATAATCCATCCCAATACTCTTCAGATTTGTGCTTACCACATTATGCTAAGGATTTTCTAACAACTCAACATTGTTTCACTTTCCCACAGTAAACCAACCAAAGAAGCAATTAGAATTAGCTGCTCAACAAGACATATTAAATCCAGACTCTCTGGTAAATGTGTTTATATTAGGGTTACTTAATCTGGGCACTATTGACATTTGGGGCTGGAAAATTCTTTGTCTTAGGGGATAACTGTGCATTGTAGGATGTTTAGCAGAATCTGTGGCCTCTACACTTTAGAAACCAATTTAAACTTCTACCGATTTTGACAATCAAAAATGTCTGCAGACATTGCAAAATGTTCTTTGGGGGGGCAAAACTACCCCTCATTCAGAACCACTGAATGAAATCAATACAATCAGTCAAAGCCAAAATGCTTTTGCCTTTGTGTTCAAGCAATTTAAGAATACGTATCTACTTACAATGTCCAAAATTTTTCTAATATAAGGTAGTCATATCTTACAATATCTTTGGTAGTATACATCTCTTCCGGCTTCACTGGCTTTGTGAAGTATGCTAGAATGTGGTAGTTGTAGGCCTAGAGATGAGAAATAGTGGAATTGGATCTGAAGTTTGGCTTTTTCTCAGGTGAGGCCACTTAGCATTATTAATCAAGAAAAAGACTGTCTGATCTTTTATGGCAGGTAGGGAAGTTTTGTTTGGCAAGGGAAGCAGACTATTGATTTGTTTTTTAATTTATCCAAAGTCTTTTTAATATCAGTGAATATATATTTTAACTTCTATAATTCTGTCCTTATTCAAGTATACTTTTTAAAAAAAACTTAGAGATTGTTTCTCATAATCTATTCTTGACTTCAGAGTGATTTTTTTATCTGTGAATATTTTGAAAATATTTATTTCAATTACTTTAAAATTTCCTTGATAATTCTTGTGATGAGATATATTTTTTATTTCTGGAATAACCTAAAGCTGTGTGTTTTTATTTTATTTTATTTTTTACTTTGAGCACAATTTTACTGTAATGTATTTTGTATTTTTTCAAGTTTTCAAATATGAGTTCATAAATGCACTAAGATTAGTAAGTTTATAGCATGTAGTAATGTAAATTTATCAGACGTTCCTACATCCTTTATGTCATATGATGTAGAATCCATTCCCACTCGTGATGTAGACTTGGGACTTTTATTTCTCAGGGCGTCTTTACTTCTATATGAGCCTGAATGATCAGCAGGCTTACAAAATAGAACAAAGAGTTCTGAATTTGTGCCAGTCTTTCACAGCTCCTTGCTTTATGGGATAACACAGATCAAGATTACACAGCAAAGAGTAAAGTCCTTGTTTCCTGTCCCTATGCAGATATTAACATCCCAACTCCAGTTGTTCAGGTCTTCAGATACCTGATTTACCTGTAATCTCTCTGGCTTTATGTTCTGCTCACAAATCTTAACTATAATTTATGCTTTTATTTCTGGTTTCTTAATGGTTTTCTCCTTGGTTTGAGCTAAAGTTGTTCTGAAAGTTGGTGTACATATATATTTCTTATCTTTTGAGTGACACAATGAGATGTGAGACTCCCTCCCACAAGAGTGAATTTGCAATATTGAATAGAAGTCAGCAATAGCTACGCTTCAATTAGAATATGTATATTATATTTAAAATTTTCTAAGATAACACAAGTCAAGATTTGACTCATATCCCAGAGATAAGCCAGTGTAAGTTTGAATAATGATTCAAAATATTAATTTTCCAATTCTAGTACTTCCTTGCATATTTTCCCTTTGATTTTATTTTACTTCAATGGATTCAACAGGATAATGTAGAATAACAGGCAGTATTCTGTAATTACAAAGTGTTCTTTAAATATATATTTCTTTATTCAATAAATGTTTATGGAGTACCTACCATGTACCAAGCACAGTTTCAGTTACTAGGGGTATGTCAGTGACTAAAGACAGAACTATTTCTCACGTTCAGTGAGTTTATATCCTAATTTGGAACTCAGAAAACCACATATTTATCTATCTATCTTTCTGTATAGATCTATAGATATACACACAGTATATATACATATAGACATGTATATAAATGTATATATACATATAGATTCACATATACATAGCATTATATAATAAATAAAAGGTAATTACAGATACTGATAAATACATGCTATACAAATGAGAAAGAAGGTTAATTGGGAAAAAACTGAAGAGGTAAAGGGGTGGAGGAGTATTACAAATAGAATGATCAAAGAAAACTTACTGAGATATGGAATTGGCCAGAATATGAATTAAAAAAGGAAATGAAAGCCATTTGAAAGTGTGTGACAAGAACATCTGAAGCAGACAGAACAATAATTGATAAGCCCTGACATGGAAACAAGTGACATGTTGGGAGAAATTCAAGGCTACTAGTGTGATTGCATAGAATAAAGGAGAAGGAGTATTTGAACATTGGACTTTTTCAATGAAAAAGTGGCTAAGGGCCATTTGCTAGCCAGAATGATGGCCCTACAAAGATATTAAAATTCTAATCCCTGGAACCTGTGAATATGTTATGTTACATGGCAATAGGGAATTAAAATTTCAGATGGAATTAAAGTTACTTATTAGCTGATTTTGAGATGCGGAAATTATCCTGGATTATCTGGGTGGTACAAGTATAATCACAAAATTTCTCATGAGTGGAAGAGGGAGGCAGGAGTATCAGTGTCAGAGGGCTACAATCTAATAAAGACTCAACTGTTCCTTGCTGGCTTTGGAGGTAGAAGGGGATCACAAGCCAGAGATTATGGGAAGCTTAGAGAACCATAAAAGAGAAGGAAATGGATTTCCCCTAGAGCCTCCAGAAGGAATGCAGACCTAAAGACACTTTTATTTTAGCACAGTGAAGCCCATATTGTACTTCTAACTCCAGGACTATAAGATAATATATTTTTGTTGATTTAAGCAATTAAGCCTGTGTTACTCTGCTAGAGCAGTAATAAGAAACTATACAGGTTATATTATCCAGGGCCTCATATACCTTTGGTAGTACTTTGGATTTTGTTCTAACTTTGTAGGAACTCAATAGAACATATTTAGAAGGAAAATGATACCATAATTACTACTGATTTAAATAATCTAGCTGATCCATAGAGAATAGACTAGATGGAATTATTAGTGTAAGCAAGGAGACTAGTTAGGAGAATACTGTAATAGTTTAGATGAAAGGATGTGAGGGCTTGGACCAGGGTTATATACGGACATGGTGATGTATCACTATATTCAAGTTGTATTTTTAATGTAGAGCCAACTGTAGGACTGAAAAAAGCTGTGCTTCATAGGTAATTATATAAATGTGCCAAAAGTGACAACTGAGGGCTGGGGAAAAATTTGCAAATTAGTGACTACATGCTATCTAAAGTCAGGGGACTAGAATGAATACCTTGGTAGACCCTAGATGAAGAAAAAAGTGGTACATGGACTAAGCCATGGAGTACATTAGTGTTCACAGGTTGAGATAAGGAAGAAGATCCAGAAAATTAAACCTATAAGAAATGACTCACGAAGTAAAATGAAATCTAATAAAGTATACATGTCCTGGAAGAAAACTGAAAAAAGCACCTAAAGAAAGTAGGAGTGATTGTGTCATGTGCCAAAGAATAACAAGTAAGATGGTAGGATGAAAATCAAGAATTAACCATTGTCACATAGGAATATTTTGTAACCTTGAAATACCTAATAAAATAATGACAACATCTTCTTAGACTGGATTTAACTAGATTTAAAAGAAAATGAGAGGTGAAGAAGTGAAGTGGACGAGCTTTTAAAAACATGTATTATTTTAATATTTATTTACATATTAAAAATGTTCATTCCCTGATAATTCTAGGAAAAAAAGGGGAGGAAATGAAAGAGATCACATAACCCAAAGTCAGAAATTTTTGGTAGGAAAAAAGTCTTTACTAGAAGATTCACATTCTGAAATCCAATCTAGTATTAGAAGTTGACTTGAAAACTTTGAGGTATCATTTAACTTTTGGGTCACACAGGGAATTGGATTATAACCATAACGCCACTTCCGACTTTTAGTAACTACTGCCTTTCTTCCATTTCCCTGTAATTAAGACTCCCGCTCCCTGCCATCTGACAGAAAAGGAAAAGCATTATGATTCAGTTTCACAATTAATTAAGTCTAGTAACCTGAATTAATTTTAGTAGCATTTATCAAGTCCAACCAACACAAGAAATGGTATCTCTGTTTAGCTGAACAATTTTAACCACCCATTTTTTTCAACAAATATTTCACATAAAAATAGGTAGAAGTACTTATATGTGTTAATGGCAACTTGATTCATTTCAATCATTCTTATTGTAGTTTTTAAATGCCAAATGACTAGTATTCATATAAATCCACATTTTAAAAGATTTGTGTTTGTATGTTCATTTGACTTAAATATTTACATCTTGAATATAGAAAATATCTAATTTTAGAACTCTAAAATATGCTATAATAGATGAAAGTAGTAGCATGTGGCTTTTGCTTGTTTACCAAAAGTCTATGTGCATTTCAACAGTGTATGCATTAAACATGTTTATATTTGTCTTTGTTTTACCTTTTAAAAAAATTTTTGTAGCATTTTAAATGCCACAGAGAGTCAGAGAAGACATGGAGTATATTCCTCAAAATATAGTAAAACTGTTCAACATCTTCTCTCTTGTGCCTGACAAAATTATAGCTTGCTTACAAGGAGACATACATGCCTTGGCTTAAAAAAATTAAAATGCAGTGTTGATCATAATATTTCTCTTCATTGCTAGCATGTTCTCAGAAAATATACCTATACAATTCATAATATTCTAAGGATATTTCTATTCTTTTCCATTGTCCAGTTCTTCCACCTCCCTGTAAAAAAAGCACTTTTGAAACTTCTTTCATAATTTCTTGATAATGTCATACAAGTGGTAATAAAAATTGAGGGCTATGTTTACCAATGTTTGGCATTAAGATGTACAAGCTTATACTATACCAATAATTTTTAACATCATAAAGAGTAATATAGGTATCTCATTATTATATTAAAATACTGCTTCAAAACATGGTATAATAAAGCCCATACTTTGGAGTTAATTGACTTTAATATCTGGATTCTTTACTATTTAGGCACATAAAAATAATTGCAACTTATAATTATCAAACAAGTGTAATGTCTTAATTCACTGAGTTTAATTCATTCCAAGAATTGTGACATTGATATAATAAGGCTAGGATATTCTATTATAGGATAGAGATGCATAGAAAATCTATCTTTATCTATTGATATCTATCTATTTATATATTTATCTATGATCCACCTGTCTATCCATCTATCATCTTAAAGAATCATCCCAGGATCACAAGGTTACTAAGTCACACAGAAAGCTAATGTTAGAAAAATTGCTTTACCTATTTGTACCTCCATTTTTTAAAATCTGAGAATTGGAAGATTAAAGAATCTATGAATGATGCATACTATTAATTCACTGAAATAGTTTTCAATGTTTGCTAAGAAAAATTTACACCAAGAAGTTCTGGGTTAAATATGGAATGTCAATCAAAGATCAAATTTCCAGAGTGATGTCAGCAAAATGGTGAACTAGGAAGATCCAGGCTCTCATTCCCCATAGAAATACCAAAAAAATGAAAATAAAAAATAAAATGTGGTATATGTACACCATGGAGTACTCCTCAGCCATAAAAAATGAATTAATACCTTTTTCAACAATCTGGATGGAAGTGGAGACCATCCTTCTACGTGAAGTATCACAACAATGGGAAAACAAACACCATATGTACTCGCTATTAAATTGGAATTAACCAATCAGCACTCATGTGCACAGATGGAAGTAAAACTCAACGAAATCACGCAGGTGGGGGGGGAGGAGAAGATGGGTGAGATCATACCTAATGGGTACAATGTACTCTATCTGGGTGATGGGCACACTTACAACTTTGACTCAAGCAGTACAAAAGCAATCCATGTAACCAAAACACTTGTACCCCTATTATATTCTGAAATTTTCTTAAAAAGTGGAAATGACAAAAAAGAAAAAAAAACTGCAACAAAAACATCAACCAAAAACTCAACTAGAGACTGGCCAAAGAAACTTTAGGAGAATTCGGGAAAACAGTCAAAGATCTGCAGAAACCAAGCAAACGGAAAAGTCACATTCAAAACAATAAGAAATTTCATGTCATTTTTCCTCATCCTTGCCCAACTCTCACAGCCTGGTGCAATCTTCATCTGAAGGAGGCAGCATTCTAGTTTTTAATACCCTCCTTTTAGTGGGAGAGAGCAAAAAAGACCTTATTTGCAATGTACTCACCTGTCTGGAGGCAGCCAGAAGGACTGGTATCTGTTTCATCTTGAAAGAAGCAACAGAAAAGCAACTCACCACATATAAGGGGTCCTCAATAAGAACCATCATTGTGTAAACATCATAGAGTGTACTCACACAAACCGAGATGGTATACTTAACACACCTAGGCTATATGGTATAGCCTATTGCTCCTAAGCTACAAACCCATACAACATGTTACAGTACTGAATACTGTAGGCAATTGTAACATAATGGTAAGTATTTGTGTACCTAAACATATTTAAACATAGAAAAAGTACAGTAAAAATGCCATATAAAAGATTTAAAAAGGATACACCTGTATAGGCACTTACCGTGAATAAAGCTTGCAGGACTGTCAGTATGGGTGTAGTGAGTGAATGTGAAGGCCTAGGATATTACTGTACACTACTGTAGATTTTATAAACATTGTACACTTAGGCTACACTAATTTATAAAACATATTTTCTTTCTTTAATAATAAATTAATCTTAGCTTACTGTAATTTTTTACTTTATAAACTTTTTAAAAAATATTTGACTCTTTTTTAATAACACTTAACTTAAAACACAAACACATTGTACAGCTGTACAAAAAATATTTTCTTTCTTTATATCCTTATCTGATGTTTTTCCTATTTTTAAATTTTTAAATTTTTTTACATTTTTAAACTTTTTTTAAAAAAACTAATATACAAAGACACACATTAGCCTACACCTAGTACACAGGGTCAGGATCACCAATTTCACTGTTTTCTACCACCACATCTTGTCACACTAGAAGGTTTCCAGGGGCAATAACACATGAATTTGTCAGCTCCTATGATAACAATGCCTTCTTCTGGAACACCTCCTGAAGGACCTGCTTAAGGCTGTTTTACAGTTAGTATTTTTTTTTTTTAATAAGTAGGAGTAAACCCTAAAATAATCATAAAAAGTATAGTACAGTAAATATATAAACCAGTAACATAGTGATTTATTGTCAAGTATTATGAACTGCATATAAGTGTTTGTATTATACTCTTAAAAAATGGCAGTGCAGGTTTGTTTACCCCAGCATCACCGCAAACACATGAGCAATGCATTACGCATTGTGCTATGACGTTATGATGACTATGATGTCACAAGGTGACAGGAATTTTTCAGCTCCATGATAATCTAATGGAACCACTGTCATATATGCGGTCTGTTGTTGACCACAACATTGTTAGGTGTAATATGATTGTATTTAAAATGCTGGGGGTGAGGGGAACTGTCAACTGAGAATTCTATACAGATTTTCATATAAATTATAAAATAAACTTGTAAAATTAGAGGGAAAAATGCCTTCAAGTATTTTTATTTGTGTTATATTAAATCTATAGATCAATTTGGGTACAATGATAACTTATTATTTCAATATGTTATTTCTTTCAATTTATTTAGTTCTTTCTTTCAGCAAAATGTTATAGTTTCAATGTATATCTAAAAACTCTATTTTAAAATTTATTAATAAGTGTATTAGTTTCCTAGTGCTGCCATAACAAGTTACACAAACTTGATGGGTTAAAGTTACAGAAATTTTTTCTCTCACTCCTTTGGAGTCCAGAGCCCAAAATCAAGATGGCAGCAGGCCTGTGCTCCTGCTGGAGGCTCTAGGGGAGAGTCCATTCCCTTCTCCCACTGATTTCTGTTGGCTGTCAGCATTCTTTGGCTTGTGGCAGCATCACTCCAATCTCTGTCTCTAGTTTCACATGGCTTTTTCTCTGTGTTTCTCTTATAAACTGTCATTAGGTTGAAGGAATACCTGAATATTCCAGTATATTCTCATCTTGAGATACTTAATTTACTTACATCTGTAAACATCCTTTTTTCCAAATAAAATAGCATTCACAGGTTCTAGTATTTAGAGTATGGACATATATTTTGGAAGCTACAACCAACGAAAACAACAACCTCCTAATTAATCCAATCAAACGTCTAACAATCGGCAGCGTCTTCGCCGGATTCCTCTTATATAACAACATCCCACCCATAACCACCCCTCAAATAACCATACCTCTTTACCTAAAAATCTCAGCTCTTGTCATAACTGCACTAGGATTCTCTCTAGCAATAGAACTAAACTCCATCACCTATAACCTCAAATTCAACAAACCTTCCCCCCTACTTAAATTTTCAAACCAATTAGGATTCTTCCCCACAGCCATACACCGACTAATACCCCATTACAATCTAACTTTAAGCCAAAATATAGCATCACTCCTACTAGACTTAATTTGGCTAGAAAAAACCAAACCAAAAGCCCTATCCCAATTACAAATTACCTCATCAACTGCTACTTCCAACCAAAAAGGCCTAATTAAACTTTACTTCCTCTGCTTCCTCACTTCACTTCTCCTAACAACTCTCCTAACCATTTAACTACCCCGTGTAATCTCAATCACAATAAAAATCCCTATAAACAAAGACCAACCAGCAACCACCATCATTCAGCTAGCATGATCCTATAATGCATCCACCCCTATAGAATCACCTCGAGAAATATCAACCTTTTCCCCTTCAAAATTAACCCAATCCTCTAAACTCTTAAAATCAATAATAAACCCCACCTCTCCATAACCCACCATTCACATAACCACAAAAAAACAACTACATTAAGTATTTTACATTGTTTTATAATATGGTGAATTTGTTTTTTTATTTTTGATTTTATCAAAATATCTTATAATTGTATAAAGAATTATAATAAATTGCATTGATTTTTATATATTAAGCTTTATCATAAGACTTGATAAATTTATGTATTAGTTCTACTTGTTTTGTATTCTGAGATTTGTCAGAATAATGTATATAAAGTTGTATATATAGTTGCATTTTTTGTGAATAAAGACAGATTTACTTCTTGTTTTTAATTTATTTGAATTATTGCACTTCAGAAACTATGGATTCCAGAAACATTTTTAATAGAAGTAGTAAAAGTGGCCATAATGTTTTTTTCCAGTTGCAGTGGGAACACGTTTAATATTTCACTATTCAGTATGTTATTAATTGCAGTTTATGCGGATGCCCTTATTTAGTTGAGGAACTTCCATTCTGTTAGAAGAAAAGCCATAAAGTTATCAAAATGAGATACAAATTTGTAACTCTAAATTATGAAATATTTTTAAATGCTCATGTGTGATTTTTATGCCTATAATAGATGTGCAAATATATATATATGGTTTTTGTGCAAAATAATTTGACAAAAATGTGTATATACTTTCATCCAATAATTTCAATAAAGTGGGGAAAATGATGAGAAAATATTTCTATGAACTGGTTAAAGTCAGAGTAAAACATTTAAAGAATATGTAAAAGGGAAGACAATGAAGGGAGAAAATAATACCCCTTTGAGATTTCTGAGGGAAAAAAGGTAACAATACAGTGTTTCCAATATCTGGAATACTCTGCCTCTTCTAATTTTATACCTGATGAAATTCTGTCTTCAATTCAAATGTCACCTTCCTAGTCTAAATAAATAATTATCTTTTGTGTGTGGGCTGCAATCATTTTGTTTCACATTGTATTTTTATTACAGCTACTTTTGCCACTTTAGAGGTCTGTAGAAAAAGTGGCCGAGGATATGTGTTCTGCAGCTTAATCACCTGAGTTCAAGTCCAAGCCCACAATTATCAATACTAAAAAGTTATGGGATTTCAGCCAAGTTATTGGAACTCTCTGGACTTCATTTTCCTCATCTTTAAAATGAAATTTAAAAAAGAAAAATACTGATATAATGGTGGGCATGAGGATTATATGAGTTAATGCTTATGAACTCTTAGACTAGGATTGCTCGATAAATGTTCTTATGATTATTGTTTTTCATATGTATTTCTGCCTTCCACATTGGATTTGACATCCTTAAGGACGACATAGGCTTTCAGTTATTCAGAAGATTAAACAAATGTTTAAATTTAAATTGGTCAGTTATATACTTGTTATAGGAGGCATACTTCCAAATTCAAATATAATCAGGATGTGAGCATTCTTAATACATCAAATATTTGTAATTTTTTATAAGTTAATGGCCATTGTTAGTGATGGTTATAGATGGTTGCTTGTAAATTGGTCATTTTCAGATAAATGCATTACTTATGAATGATGACATAGACTTAATTCAAATTTACAGAAAAATTTGGAACTATTTCAGGCCACCTTTGAAGAAGGTTTAATGCTTCAGCAGGTTTTGAAGGTTTTTAAGCGATTCTGCAACTTTGGTGAGACCTGCTTGTCCACCTGTAGATCGATTTCTATGTGAAATGTGCATTGTTCACAAGTAGGCCATAATGTGTTCACAAACATTCAACTTAGTTAGGACTCTCAAAATCTTTGAAATTGAAAAGAAAAACCTCTGGGAAAGAATGAATTTAAGTAAAATGAGACCGAGAATGTCGGCTGTTAGCTCACGCTGCGGCCGCGGGGCTACGGCGCACGGCGTGCTAAGTAAGTTAACAGGTAACTGCTGAGACCAACATCACATTAGAATGACCGGCAAGTTTTGTCATGATCCTTAGGCCTCCCCCTTAGGAATTCTAATTTATTTTTTCTGGGGTAGGACCCAAACTTGAGTTGTATTTAAAGCCCCACAGATGATTCTAATGTGTACTCCAGGTTAACTCTTCTGGTGTGGATGAAATGACATCGAGTCTAATTCCGTCTTTGCTCAAAGAGCTTATGGTAGGCAGAATTTGTAAAAATGCCGCTCCTTGCAAAATCCCACTATAATCCCCAGAGACCGAGAATAGGATGAGATATCACTCTGGTGATTATGTTACGTTATATGGCACAGTTGACCTTAAGACAAGGAGAGTATCTGGTAAACTTGATATAATCACATGAACTTTTAAAAGCATAGAATTATCTTCACATGGTGGCGGAAGGAAACATCAATGAGATTCAAAGCACAAGAATGATTTAATGTGCTATTGTTGGCTTTGAAGATGGAGGCAGGTCCATGAAAGGAATCTCTGGCATATACCCTCCTAGAGCTGAGAGCAGTAAGGAATTGAGGCCCTCAGTCATACAATCTCAAGGAACTGGATTCTACTAACAACTGAATAAGCTTGTAAGCAGATTTTTCCTCAGATACTCCAAGTAAGAACTTAGCCTGGTTGACAACCTGATGTCAGTCTTCTGTGATCCTAAGCAAACAACACAGTCAAGCTTGCCTGGACTTCTGACCTACAGAACTGTAAGCTAATGGGTTTTCTTTTAAGCCACTACTTTAGTGGTAAATTTATTATCCAACAATGAGAAACTAATATAAACCTCAAAGAAACTATTTAAACCAGATCCCCAGACCCCTTATTTCTGTTTTCATAAACCAATGCTTAACACCTAAGTTCTTAGGTCAAATATTCCCTACTGTTTTATATATCAATTATGACCTCTGTTCATCAACTACCACCCAACTCTTCTCTACCTACAGGAACTTGCACTCCATGCTCAGTGAGTCCACCACCTTTCAGGAAAACTGATCAATGACCAACCAACCACTATAAAAACCATGTAAGGCTCTATGATCTCTGCCATTCTTAATCCTCTGCCCCCACCAATCTTCTCCTTATCTCTAATGATTGGCATCTGTTAAGTTCTTAGAAACTGCTTCTTTTTCACAGAAAGACATTAATCAATTCTTTGAATAGTTTGATACACTATATGGATAACTTTTATTCTGATGACTTTGCCTTATAGTTTCTAAACCTCTTGATTTACAGTGACCTATTTTTATAATGCCTCCTCAGCATACAGGAACTTTTGATCCCCCGCTGCCATTCTAATCTCTGAAATCACCAATTCAAACATGTGTCTCTGTAGGAGATTTTTTTTTATTTCCTTAATCATAAGGAAAATCATAAAATATTTTTCTGTCTCATCAGGACATCCAATTCACAGACACTTCTCCTTTTTGTCAATCTTTCCTTCTTTTCTTATCTAGCATAAAGTTCATAGCACATTCATCCACTACCAACCTAAATTCCCTTGGATTTTCATTATCCTTGAATGGCAAAAAGACTAACAAACAATCTCCTTTTTGTGTCCTTTGTTAAATATAGTCACAATAAAGGCTGTGTTGCAAATGTGATAAATTCAGGATCAACAATCTTGATTGAATATGACCTCAAAAGAGTTTGATATTTTATTCCTCTTTAGAGGTATACTAGTATAATATTAATACTATTTTCAAATTCAGTGGCTCCATTTGCAAAAACAACAAGTTTAATCTTTCCACTCTTTATAAATATC
Organism: Daubentonia madagascariensis; assembly: GCA_023783475.1. Lineage (NCBI taxonomy): Eukaryota > Metazoa > Chordata > Mammalia > Primates > Daubentoniidae > Daubentonia > Daubentonia madagascariensis. The sequence goes on along the minus strand of JAKFHU010001684.1, from coordinate 10,416,657 downwards.
TGACCTTATTCTACTGAGTCCTCTCTATGCGGAAGGTTTAACATGAGAATTCCTTTTACCAAACCTACCAGTCTTCCTATGTCTATAACTTCTCTGCTGGTACAATACAAGAGTTGATTCTCCAACTGTTTCAGGTCATTGATTTAAGCTATATATTAAATTATGGTTCTTATTATCACCTAAAGAATATAAATTTCACCTACTTGCTCTTACATTCAACATCTACATTTCCCTTAAATTTTAATATTTCCTATCTGAAAGAAAAATATTAAACATACAATATTAATTACAAAACATCCCCTTGTTGCCTAACTTAGTCATCTTCTTTCCTTTGTAGATAATTTTTTGTCTTTCATTAATGTCCCTGTCAGCAACTCATCTGATTTCAGGCTGACTTATACCCATTTTCTCACTAAGATTACCAATGACCTCTATGTTTTTATGTTGAGTGAATATTTTCTGTTTTATCTTGCTCAACTTCATGGGAATATTGTGCTGAAAAGCTCTTTTACCTTGGATTTCCTGACAAAAATTTGATGGTCACTCTTTCTTTGTCTCCTTTGCCATCACGCCTTCTTTTTACCAAGCCATTAATGTTGTAGTTCTTTGAGAGTTGGTCTGGAATTTTCTTCTCAATCTTTACAATTTCTCCTAGGTGGAGTTATTTACTACCAAGACATACCTAAATGGCTCCTAAATTTATATCTATAGTGCTGATATATTCTCTGAGCTGTAAACATGTATCGACCCCAAATTCAACCTTAGGAAGCTAAACTCATGGTCTCCCCTGAACCTCCACCACTTAAAGTGGCCCTCCTCTAGTGTTCTAGTTTTCTAGGATTTCTCACCCGAGTGAATGGCACCATTCCTCCAACGGCTCCACCAGGCCAGAGACTGAAGAGTCTCAATTTTACCTTTTCTTCCTCCTTCAACCTCTTATCCAGTCCATCACTTCGACGATTGATTTTCCTCCTATTAAACTCTTTACCTGCCTCCCTAACGCCATACATTCTCTACCTTAATTTTATCTGCTATCTTTTCCCTTCTATTTGAGCCTTTTTCCTGTGGTTAACGAAACTCACATTTCTTAATCTAGAAATTGAGTTTGGGCCTATTCCGGTTTGTTACTGATTCCTTTTAAATTTCTTTTTCTCTTTGGAGATTTATCATTTTTCCCATACTCAGTTGTCAATTTTGTCACGGGATTTTTTGAAATCTTACGTTAACTTTTTGTGCATATTTACAAAATTAGAATTGATTAAAGCTATTTATTTTTCATTAATATTAGTTTATTAAAACAATAAATCTGGAACCTAGTGTTTAAGCATTTAAATTCAGCTTATAATATTATATTTATAAATATATGATAATAAAATAAGAAAATTACTTATACTTTGTTTTGTGTTTGCTTACCTCAGGATAATTGGTAAAATTCCCTTAGTGACTTTCAAATTACAGCTTAAATTCTTCAAATGTTTAAAATTCATTTAAATTTTAACATGATCAAATTTTCTTTTAAACAGTTCAGTTTTGTATGACATAATATTAAATAGCTCTTAAATGTAATAAGTTAAATTCATAAATAAAGTAAATTAGAAGTTTGCCTAAAAAGTCCAATGCTGTTGGCAGACTAAATCATATTATCTTAACCTTTCTAAAAATCAAACCTAAAAGCAAAAATTACTTAATTTCACATTTTGCATTAAGATGTGAAACCTAATATATCAGATTCTCTAATATAATAAGTTATTAATAGGTTATATGACAATTTAAACAGATTCCTCCTAAATTTAATACAAAATCCTAATACCATGGGCTTGATTTATTTTATTATCCTATTATTTTGTAATAAAGCTCCCTGAGATTAAAGGTACATAAGAAAAGAGCTCAATCATTTTAAGGGAGCAGAAATTGTCATCACAAACAAATAAGGGTTTGGCAATCCAGTAACAGGGCAGATAGCTAAGAAGTATGTTTTGCCCTGAAAGATACATATTTTCACAATTATTCTAACTTCTAGATAAACATGGGTATTTCAAACAAATATATTCAGAAAGGATCAGCTTTAAGAGCTACTTTCTGAGTTAAATTTGCATTTCCTGTTTCTTCTGACTAATTTATCTAAAATTTCACTCCCAAATCATAACTAATCACTTCACTTAACTCTTAATTATCAACTTAATTATTTCAAAAATGCTTAATATGAATATGATTTTTTAAATGTATTCATCACCCAATTTCAACAATAACCAATATTCTGCTATTCTTTTTTATCTATTTCCCATTATGATTTCCCCTATTTTTTGCCTTTTATTATTATTATTTTAAATCATTTTAAGCAAAATACTTCCTGACTTCATTTGGATCATTTTCATATTTTTCTTTTCTAAACACGACTCTTATCTTAAATATATTTAAATGATATCCAAATCTTTTCTGAATTTCTCTTCTGTATTATTTTCATCCTGGGGTTAAATCAACAAAATCATGTTAATGATTCACCACACAGGCCCAATTAAAAGTGCTAGATTGAAGTCAACTCAAGTTCTAAAATTAAATAAAAATTGTCTAATATATATTTAATTTTTAAAAAATTAAATACATGAGTACCAAGGACAGAAATTAAAAGTAATTATAACAATGTATATTATAAAATTCAAAAGAGACATGCTCCATTATATTTACTTACTTTTCACATGTGATAAAAACTTTTTCTTTTGTCATTATCACAACTTTTCACAGATTTCATATATTTCAAGTAAATCTGTTAATTTCTTATTGATGCTCAGGTTCTCACAATCTAGTCAGTGGGAACCCCGTATGATTCTACAGTCCTCTAAATTTTTAAGCATTCTTGCTCTCTGACAACAAAAAGTCTCTTATTCTTTCCCTGTTCTGCATATGAAATAAGATTTGTATTTGTATTTTTCAAGAGACCCTGCTTATTGAAAAAATAGTGTTGTAAAGACCAAAAATCTAGGAACTAGGGAATGCTTGTGAAAATTTTGAGGTAGAAAAAGATATACTGTTTAATAATCATAAGTCCATATTCATATTTCCTAAAGGCTTTAATAACGTACTATAGAACTATAATAATTGTTAATCCTTTAATCAATATAAAATTGTAACTAAATTTATTTTGTGATTCAATAAACCCTATGATTATCTCTTTAAAATTTCTAATTCATAAAAGCTAGCATACGTATTTATTTGTTATATCTGTCAATATTAAAAATAAATCTAGATAGCTTTTTGCCTCTTTTAATTGGAGCTGCCTGATTTAGGAGCTTAGCTTAGTCTCCTATTCTGAAGTTGCCAAGTTCCCTTATGTGCTCAGCTTTGTTTTATTTTGTTGTTGTTTATTTGGATTACAGCTTGACAAATTTATTGTGGTTAGATAAGCCTTGCAAGTCATGGAAGTTGTGGCAATGCCAAGAGTAGTGAAAGCTGTTTCTATTTTTGTGAGTTATGATTGAAAAGAAAGTAAAAAGATAACTCTAGCCTGATTCATGAGAAGAAACTTCCAGTCAAAATGAAAAATTAGTTTGAACTTTTTTGAATTTTCTATAAATGGAATAAAAATGTAATCTTTTGTCTGGCTTCTAGTATTAGCAAAATTATTCTGATATTTTTCCACATTGTAGCATCTATCAAATTACGACTTTTTTATGAGTAGTGATACATTTTAAAGACTTACTACATTTCATTTTTTCATTAACCTGATGATGGACATCTGAATTTTTTCTAGATTTTGACTGCACAAATAAAGCTACTGTGAACATTCATACCCAAACTTTTGGATGAACATATGTTTCATTTCCATTGGGTAATACTGACTGTCTGGATCATATTATAGGTGAATGTATGACTCTCAAGACACCACTAAATAATTTTCCAAAGTGGTTAAACTACACTACATTCTTACCAACTGTGTATGAGAATTCCAATTCTTCACATCCTGCCTGACAATAGGTATTGTAAATCTTTTAAAAAAAATTTTAGCATTCTGTTAGGTCTGTAGTAGTATCATTTTGAGTTAGTTTTACATTTCCCTAATGACTAATGACGCTGAGCTTCTTTTCACAATGCTTATTTGCCATCCGCCAATCTTCTTTGGAGAAATAACTCTTCAGATTTTTTTTTGGCCATATTTTCATTGAGTTATTTTATTCTTATCCACTTTGGAGTATACTTTATATATTCTGGATAGAAGTTCTTCAAGAGATGTGTGTTGTGCAAGTATTTTTCCCTACATGTGGTTTATCTTTTTATAATCTTAACAGTGTCTTTCAAAGAATAGTTTTTAATCTGGTAAAGTCCAATTTAATAATTTTTCTTTGTTTTAAGGATAATGCTATTGATGTAATAATTTTAAAAATATGCTTATACCAGATATTCCCCTGTGTTTTCTTCTGCAAATTTTATAGTTTTAGCTTTATATTTAAGTCTATGACATTTTGAGTTAACTCATGAATATATTGTGAGGCTTGGATCCCAATTTACCTTTGCAAATGAATATCCAGTATGATTTGCAAAAGACTGATATTTCTTCATGGATTTGCCTTTGTACCCTTGGCAGAAATCAATTTTCCATATGTTTGGGTCTGTTTCTGTATTCTCAAGTCTGTTTTATTGTTTTCTTGCTTATCATTATGCTGATACCAAAATATTGACTATTGTACATTTATAACAAATTTTGAAATCAGGTAGCTGGTTTTCAAAATTTGTTCTTGTATTTCAAAGTTGTTTCAGCTATTCTAGATCCTTAATTTTTTCTTATGAATTTTAGAATAATTTTGAAAATTTATAAAAAAATGTGCCTACTGTAATGTAGATAATATTACATTGAATCTAATGGTTAATTTGAAAGAATGATATTTTAAGTATTTAGTGTTCTGACATATGACCATGCATCTCTGTCTATTTATTTGAGTCATCTTTAATTTCACTATCAGTATTTTATAATTCAGAGTGTAAAGATTTTTTATATCTTTTGTTATTTTTTCCTTTATTTCCTATTTTGATGCTGTAGTAAATGGTATATTTTAAAATTTCATTTTCCAATTGTTTGTTGCTAGTATAAAGAAATAAACTGATTTTGTATATTGATCTTATATCTAGCAACTTTGTTAAATGCACTTACTTTAATAGCATGTTGTAAATTCCAGTGGATTTTCCACTTAATTACATCATCTATGAATAAGGGCAGTTTTACTTCTTCCTTTTCCATCTGGAAAAAAAAATCCACTTTTTCACAATTACCCTGATTTGATTAATACACATTGTATGCTTGTATCAAAATATCACATGTACCTGATAAAAATACACAACTATTATGTACCCAAAATAATTAAAAATTTAAAAGGCAGTTAGTCTGTAGTATTTTGTTATGGCTGCTCTACCAAACTAATTTGCATGATGGATTACCTGATTGGTTTATTTAATGCAAAAAGTCTTTACATTTTAGGATAAACCACACTTGGTCATGATATATTAAACATTTTATTTTTTATTTATTTTTATTTTTTAATTTTTAATTTTTAATTATTATGGGTACATAATAGTTGTATATCTTTATAGGGTACATGTGATGTTTTGATACAGGCATACAAGGTGTATTAGTTTCCAAATATTTGGACAAAATCCAAATGTCTATTACTGATCTCTAATTCAATTCCATTGTGGTCATATAATATTTTTATATGACTTCAATCCTTTTAAATTTAATGCAACTTGTTTTATGGCACAAAATATAATGTATTTTAGTAAATGTTTCATGTGCACTTGAAAAGAATTTGTATTCTGCTGTTTTGTGGTTCAGTGTTCTATTAACGTGTCTTGGCTCAAATTGATCAACAATGTTTTTCAAACTTTTATATTGTTGATATCTGCAATGATTTACTCTTTACCTTTTCTATCAATTGAGAGAGGGCTATTGGAATCTCCAAGTATAATTGTGGATTTTTCTATTTCTCCTTGCCAATTTATCAGTTTTCTTCGTGTATTTTGAAGCTCTCTTATTAGGTGCACAAATATTTAAGATTATTTCTACTAGATGAATTGATCCCTTTATCATTATGAAATGGCCTTTTTATAACTGATAATATTCTTTGCTCTAAAATGTACTGTTTTGGTTATTAATACAGTCATTCTAGCTTTGTTTGATTAGTGGTAGTATGATATCTGTATTTCCATTTTTTCACTTTCAACTTATTCGTGTACTCCTTTGGTCAGCATCTAGTCATATCATGTTTTTTAAAAAAAATCAAGTCTCTTATTCTATATCATTTAACTGAGTGTTTGGAACTATTATATTAAGTGTGATTACCCATACCATTAAGTCTTCTTTCATCGTTTATCTGTTTATTGTTCATTGGCTTTCTCTGTTCTATTAATTTTGTCTAGTTTAGTATTAACTGTATGTATTTTATGATAATATTTTATCTACATTCTTGGCCTATTGGTTATTTATTTTCTTATTTTAATGATTGCTTTATGGTTTAGAGTATACAGTATTGACTTACTTTGGTCTGCATTTAAGTGGTATTGTCCCATTCCATGTATTTAATAGGAACCTTGCAACACAATACTTCTATTTCTACCTTCCTACATTTTAAGCCATTTATGTCATGCATTAAGATTAAGATATATATAATGGATTTATATATCCATTAAGATATATATCTTAATTTTACAGTACATGGCTGTGCATGGTGTTTAAACTGTAAATTATATTTAATGAGATTTAAATTTTAAAATATCTTATAGTTTTATCTATGTAGTTACCATTGCCAATGCTCTTTTATTCCTTTGTATTAATTCAGATTTTTATCTATTATTTTTCTTCTCCTTAAAACATTTCCTTTAACAATTCTTGTAGTGTGTCCCTTTTATTAATTATTTTTGACTCTTTTATGCCTATAAAAAGTTCTTTTTAAACTTAATTTTAGAAACACGTTTTTGCTAGGTATAGAATTCCAGATTGATATTATTTTATTTTACTGTTTAAATTTGTCAATCCACTATCTTCTGCTTTCAATTTTTTCCATGAGAAAGTTGCTGTCTTTCTTTCTTTCTCTGCACATCTTTTTTTTCTTTTGGTGCTGTTAAGACTGTATCTTTATCACTGGTTTTGAACTATTTAGTTAAAATACACTCTGTTGCGATTTTCTTCTTGATTTCTGTGATTTGTGTTAACTGAGATTTTTGGATATGTGGGTTTATATTTTCACCAGATTTGGAAAACGAAAGATCAGTTACTATTTCTTCCAATTCCTTTTCTTCCTCCCCCTCTCCTTCCTCTCCTTTGTTGATACCAATCACACATATATTCAAGCACTTGAAATTGTCCAAGAGCTCACTGGTGCTTTGCTCATTGCTCTTTGATTCTCTTTGTTTCTGTGTTTCAATTTGGAAAATTTCTATTACTATGTATTCAAGTTCGGTAGTCCATTTTTTTGATGCTCAGACATTTCAGGCAGCACTGGATCCGTTTTCTTTCTAGGTCTGCTTATCCTCTGAGGCAAGCTCCTTCTCTGTACTCTACCCCATGCTTGATGAATCCTGAGGTTTTCCAGTCTGGGTGGTGGGAAAATAAACTACTCCAAGCCCTGTGTGAGTGTTGACACTTTTATCTGAAAGTTTTTAGATCAATTTTTCCTTGGTAGTTTCTTCACACATATTCAATGATCTGCGCTCAGGTGAACATGTGAAGGTGGCTATGCCGATGTCAAGTGTTCTGTCTCTGTGCAGGTCTTTCTTCTCTGGTCCTCTTTACCGCAATACTTCATTGTCTTGTTCTCCCTGAATCCTCATGTCAGCCTTCTCAACTCAGGGAGTCTGCCGGATTCTGTATGGATTCTTTCTCACTGGACTACAGCCTGGAACCTCTATCCAGTCTAGGCAGTAATTGGGGATCATCACAGTGCTCACATTGTTTTGGGGTTTTCTTTTTTTCCATCTCTCAAGATTATTCTCCATCATTACCTGACATCCTTTGTCTTTTAAAATGTTGTTTCATATTTCATTTGTTTGTTTGGGTGGTTTGAGGCCAGAGGATAAACACTTCCCTGTCTCTTCATTTTGGCCTAGAGTGGAAGTCTTATTTATATATTTTGTCTATTTCTTTTAGCAATGAAATTTAGTAATTCATAAAACTACTCTTAATAAACTGACACTAAAAATCTCAAGTTATTCAAAATAATAATAACCAGTGTTTAGGTAAAAAAATTTCAGAGAGCACATAATGACAATACATCAAGAACACCAGTCGTTGAATAATTCTCAGTTTGAATAATGATGTACTCTAACCTGTACATTGAAGTGACTCAAGTGCATTGTCTTAATAATGAATTTTCGTTTGTGTAGGGAAAAATTATGAAGTGGTTAAGTATGCTCTTAAAGCTGTTTTAAAGAACTGGAATAAGAGAAGATTCAGTGAAGCAGACGAAAAGCATTTAAACTACTGATGCATAAATGAATCAATAGCATGACATTTATTTCCTATAACATTTACTTTGTTATCCAAAAATCTCACAGTTCATATACCTTACATATTTGAAATATATGTTAATCATGGGAATCTTTTAAGTAATACAACTATGACAATTCCCTCAAAATCAATGACTCAGTGTGGAAGTGAAGACAATTTTGTTCTACTTTTTACTCAATGTATCAATATTTACTACTTTATCCATGATATGTGGCCAGTCAACTTTTGGTTAAATACTTGAAATATCTATATGCTTATTATTTAACAAAGCAGGTCATTCCAGTGATGTAAAAAGTCCTTATAAAAAGCAGAAATATATCTGCCTATAACTTCTGCTCACTGGTATTACATCCAACATCTGGATTGCCATGAAGTCTAATCCCTTTTACCTAAAAAAATGTTCTATATTATAAATAATTACCACTAAAATAGATAGTAAAATGGCATTTGATGGGTAATTGGGAAAAATGTGATATAAACTGTATATTACATGAACATATTTTAAGAAGTCAAATTGTCTTTTTTTGCAGATGATATGATCTTTTATTTAGAAAAACATAAAGACTCCACCAAAAAACTATTAGAACTGATAGACAAATTCAGTATAAAGTTTTAGAATACAAAATTAATGTACAAATATCAGTCACATTTCTATATGCCAGCAGAAAACAATTTGAAAAAGACACCAATCCCGTTTATAATAGCTCCATATAAAATAGAAAATGCTTAGGAATAAACTTAACCAAAGAAGTTAAAAATCTCTACAATGAAAACTATAAAACATTGGTAAAAGAAATTGAAGAGGACACAAAAAATGGCCAAGATATGGAATCAATCTAAGTCCATCAATGGATAAATTAGTAAATAAAATATGGGGTTTTCCCCCAAGGTGGCTGACTAGGAGCATTTCCTGCACACCTCATCCACTTAGAAGAAGAAAAATAGTATATAGGCAATCACTGTTTTAAAATATTAATATTATCCAAGAGGGAACACAGGAGTTCAACAGAAAAGCAAAAGGAAACTCCACATGTGGGAAGGAGAAGGAAAACTGGCAGCCTGTGCAGCTGGGCCCAGCTGAAAACTGAGAGTGAGTCCCCAGTACAAGAGAGTGTGAGTGAGCGAGTGTCTTTCTGTGATACCTTTTGCCACTGGGGAATTGTACAACCCAGGCCGTAGGAGAGCACCTTGAGTTTCCCAATCTCTGAATCTAATTTGGGGAGTGGCCAGGAAACTGTGAGAAAGAACTGGTTCCAGAAATATTCCATGCACTCCCTCAGATTTAGGTGGCTATAGTAAGATGCTATTGTCGATCCTAGTTCTTGGTAAGCCATGTGTGGCCCTGAAATTTAGCAGCAGCACCAGTCTTTCACATTATAGAGACTTGGGCTGGAGAATGGGGTTGGAGCAGTGGAGGGGCTCCTGCAACCAGAACTGAGAAATAAGTCCGGCATGGGCTCCAGCCACTGGCCCTGGAACTGGCACCCCTCCAGGTACCTGAGCAGATGGAGAGCTACTGACTGTCTAATAGCCAGATCAGCTGCCACAGTTGGGACAGGGGAGGAAGACTTGTGGGGACTGCAATATGGGAGGGAAGCAAGTCCCACTCCCACCAGCCAAAGCTGTGCCTGTTGGAAACATCTCTCCTTCCCAGTGCTAAGGCCTCAGTGCAGCAACAGCAAAGGTCTGTCCTCACCCAAGAATTTAGCCAGGACCCTGAAGACTTCCCCGCCACTCACATCAGGGCTGGTGTATGCACCTACCATTGGAGGACCTGCGTGCAAGCTTACCTTGTCCAGCTCTGCCAAAACCCTCAGACAGAGCACAGGATCCAGGCTCCTGGGGGATCCCACAACCCAATCAACTACCTGGGATACCCTAACACTTCTTCCAGGGAACAGAGGTCAGGCATAAATCCTACAGCTACCACCGCAGTGGGCGTTTACCTGCTAGTACCACCTCCTGGCCTGGCGGCTAGCCTGCAGAGACCATTCCAAAAACTCCTAAAGCAAGAGCACAATGCTGAGGAATGAAAAGAGCTTCTCATGACCCCTGCTACCCCAATCGCCCACGCCATCCTGGCTGCCCAAGATTTTGAGGACATGCTTGGGAGAAGCACAGCCCACAAAATATCTGTTGCTGACTGGGCTCTCTCAGTAGAAGGGGTTGAGAACTTCTCATTTAAAGGAAAAAAACAGGTACACAGAAAAAAAGAGGGGAAGGAGATGAGCAGTGAGGCAATTGGTAGTATTGTCGTCAGGTTCTATAACTCGGTAAATCTGCATAAGAAAAGATGAACATTCAAAAAAGAGGGTAGAGGACATAATCAACGTTGTGATCTTCTCAGGGTGGGTAGAAGAATGGTCATATCTCTTCCTTGGTTTTCATCTGTGGAGATAAACTCGTAATGAACATTTAAGAGCTTATTTAGGTTATAGTCCTAAGGCTGTAATTGACATGCACTCATTTTATAAGGGCTGTATATCTTGAAGGTTTCTTTCTTTTTTTTTTTAAGGGATGAAGGAAATATATATTTTACCCCCGAATACATTTCTTTGATATATCTTGAGATGGCTGCAGTCAAACAGGGATAATGCTAAAAGGCTTTCGAGGTGGGGAGGCTGGGGGAGAAATTTGCATCTGTAGACATTCTCTGTTTAATGCAACCAGGCCCTGCCTATTTGATCAGGGACAGGTTTACTGAGATCCTGACACTCTTAAAGGTCTGAATAAAAACTTTTCCCTGAGGGCTATGATAGTGACGCTTATCTGTATAACAAGACCACCTTACCAGCCAGGCTTGCTTTCTCTCTCTCATACCTTGTCATCAAAAAACCCCTCTGTGTATAGTCATTTTCTAAGCCTCTTCGTTTTTTAAACGTGGCCCCTGTACCTCATTGGAGAAAGGATGGCAGTGCTTGTGTGACTCAATTCTCAGGCTCACTTCTCCCTTGGTATAGTGAATTTTGAGAGGTCTTGAGATTTTTATTTTTCCTTTACAAAAGGCATACCTGCACCCCCATGTTTATTACAGCACTAATCACAATAGAAAAGATAAAGAATCAACACAAGTGTCCATTAACAGATGAATGGATATAGAAAATGTGGTATATATACACGGTGGAATGCTCCTTTGTCATAAGAAAGAACTAAATCATGTCATTTGCAGCAACATGGATGGAACTGGAAGTATTATGTTAAGTGAAACAAGCCAGCCACAGAAAGACACATTTTGCATGTTTCCACTCATATGTGGGAAGTAAAAAACTTGATGTCATGGACGTAGAAATTAGAATGATAAATACCAAAGGCTGGGAAGGGCTAGTGGAAGGGAGCGTAGAAGAGGAGTTGGTTAATGGGTACAAAAATACAGTTACACAAAAATAATAAGATCTAGTGTTCAGTAGCACAATGGGGTGACTAAAGGTTACAATTTATTGTATATTTCAAAATAACTAGAAGAGTAGAATTGGAAAGTTTCTAACACAAAGAATTGATAAATATTTGAGGTGATAGATATCCCAATTATCCTGATTTGATCATTACAGATTGTATGGCATGTATCAAACTAACACATGTACTCCATAAATATGTACAACTATTTTTTTTTTTTTTTTTTTTTATCTCCACCACTATCCCCATGCTTGGCTTGTAATAAGTCTGACTGAATAAATGAATGAGTGAATTAATGAATGGAAATTTAAGCCATTATGTTGCCACTCCCAGGATATTTGGATTAACTTTAATTGAAGAGTATAAAAAGTACTTACTTCAAAGGAATCATAAACTTTTTTTTTTTTTTTTTTTTTTTTTTTTAAATGCAGAATATCATGGGGGTACAACATTTTGGCCATACACATTGCCCCTGTTCTGCCCGTGTCAGAGCCACAATCGTGGTCGTCTCCCAAACTGTGCTCCCCACATCCATTCAGTGAGAGTTTTTCCCATCCCTTCCACCCCCCTCCCGCCCGCCCGCCCTCTGATGAATGTCATTGCCCTGTGTGATGTAAGTGTTCATCAGTTAGTACCAGTTTGATGGTGAGTACCAGTGATGCTTGTTTTTCCAATCCTGTGACACTTCGCTTCGAAGAATGGGTTCTAGCTCCGACCAGGATAATACCAGATGTGTTAATTCACTATTGTTCCTTATTGCTGAGTAATACTCCATGGTATACATATACCACATTTTATTGATCCACTCGTGTATTGATGGGCACCTGGGTTGTTTCCACAACTTTGCAATTGTGAATTGTGCTGCTATGAACATTCGAGAGCAGATGTCTTTATTATAAAATGTCTTTTTTTCTTTTGGATAAATACCCAGTAGTGGGATTGCTGGGTCAAATGGTAATTCTACTTTTAATTCTTTGAGGTATCTCCATATTCTTTTCCATAGAAGCTGTACTAATTTGCAGTCCCACCAGCAGTGTATGAGTGTTCCTACCTGTCCACATCCCCGCCAACATTTGTTATTTGGGGATTTTTTGATATGAGCCAATCTCACTGGAGTTAAGTGATATCTCATTGTGGTTTTGATTTGCATTTCCCTGATGATTAGAGAAGTTGAGCACTTTTTTATATGTTTGCTGGCCATCATTCTGTCTTCTTTGGAAAAGTTTTTGTTCATGTCCTTTGCCCATTTTTCAATAGGGTTGTTTGATTTTTTCTTGTTGATTTTCCTAAGTTCTGTATAGATTCTGGTTATAAGCCCTTTATCAGAGGTGTAGCATGCAAATATTTTCTCCCATTCTGTAGGTTGTCTGTTCACTCTAGTGATAGTTTCCTTGGCTGTGCAGAAGCTTTTCAATTTGATCAGGTCCCATGTATTTATTTTTGTTGCTGCTGTGATTGCTTTGGGGTCTTCTTCATAAATTCTTTGCCTAGGCCAATGTCCATAAGAGTTTTTCCAACATTTTCTTCGAGAATTCTTATGGTTTCATGTCTTAGGTTTAGATCTGTTATCCATTGTGAATTGATTTTTGTGAGAGGTGAGAGGTGTGGGTCCACTTTCAGTCTTCTACATATGGCCATCCAATTTTCCCAGCACCATTTGTTGAATAGGGAATCTTTTCCCCAGTGTACGTTTTTCTGGAATTTGTCAAAGATCAGGTGACTGTATGAGGTTGGTTTTATATTTGGGTTCTCAGTCCTGTTCCATTGGTCTACGTGTCTGTTCTTGTGCCATACCATGCAGTTTTGGTTACTATAGCCTTGTAGTATAGTTTGAAGTCTGATAGACAGATGCCTCCCAATTTGTTCTTTTTGCTTAAGATTGCTTTGGCTAGACGGGGTCTTCTCTGGTTCCACACGAAGCGTAGAATTATTTTTTCTAGATCGGCAAAAAATGATGTTGGTATTTTGATAGGGATTGCATTGATTCTGTAAATTAATTTAGGTAGCAAAGCCATTTTTACTATGTTGACTCTGCCTATCCAGAGCATGGTAAGGTTTTCCATCTATTTACATCCTCTGCAATTTCCTTTCTCAGTGTTTCATAATTCTCTCTATATAGGTCTTTGATCTCCTTAGTTAGATATATTCCTAAATATTTAATTTTCTTTGTTGCTATTGCAAAAGGTATAGCATCTTTAATTTGTTTCTCGGCTTGATTGTTATTAGCATATATGAAGGCTATGGATTTGTGTGTATTAATTTTGTATCCTGAGACTTTGCTGAATTCATTTATCAATTCCAGTAATCTCTTGGTTGAATCTTTGGGGTTTTCTATGTATAATATCATATCGTCTGCGAATAGTGAAAGTTTGACCTCTTCTGCCCCTATCTGGACGCCCCTGATTCCTCTGTCTTGTCTAATTGCTGTGGCCAGGACTTCCAGCACTATGTTGAAAAGAAGTGGAGATAGTGGACACCCTTGTCTGGTGCCAGTTTTAAGGGGGAATGCCTTCAATTTTTCCCCATTCAGTATGATATTGGCTGTGGGTTTATCGTATATGGCTTTAATAGTTTCTAGGAATGAGCCATCTATGCCTATATTGTTAAGAGTTCTTATCATAAAAGGGTGTTGGATTTTGTCAAAAGCCTTTTCTGCATCTATTGAAAGGATCATATAATCTTTGTTCTTGCTTTTATTTATATGGTGAATTACATTTATAGATTTGCGTACGTTGAACCATCCCTGCATCTCGGGAATGAAGCCCACCTGATCATGATGGATTATTTTTTTGATGTACATTTGAATTCGGTTTGCAAGGATTTTATTGAGAATTTTTGCATCTATATTCATAAGGGATATTGGTCTGTAGTTTTCTTTTTTTCCCCCCCTTTTTTTAAAAAAAAATTTTTTTTTTTTTTTTTTTTTTTTTTTTTTTTTCCCCCTTTTTTTTTTTTTTTTTGGGTTTTTTTTTTTTTGGGGTTTTTTTTTTTTTTTTTTTTGGTTTTTTTTAAATTTTTTTTTTGGGGGTTTTTTTTTTTTGGGGGGTTTTTTTTTTTTTTTCCCCTTTCAAAAATTTTTTTCCTTAAACCTTTTTTTTTTTTTAAAAATTTTTTTTTTTGGGTTTTTTTTTTTTTGGGTTTTTTTTTCCCCCTTTTTTTAATTTTTTTTTTTTTTAAAATTTTCGGGGTTTTTTTTTTGGGGGGGGGAAATTTTCCCCCCGGGTTTTTTTTATCCCACAGATTTGATAACTTGTGTCCCCATTATCATTTAGTCAAAGATCTTTGATTTCATTTTGAATCTCCTCTTGACCCAATACTCATTCATCAATAGATTGTTTAGTTCCAAGTTTTTGGAGGAAGATGTGAGTTTCTGTTGGAATTGATATCTAATTTATTCCGCTGTGGTCTGAAAAGATACATGGTATGATTTCTATTTTTTGAATTTGTTTAGATCTGTTTTGTGGCCTAGGATGTGGTCAATTTAGAGAAAGTTCCATGAGCTGATGAGAAGAATGTATATTCAGTGTTATTTGGGTGGAGTGTTCTGTAGATATCTGTTAGGCCCAAATGTTCTAGAGTCCTGTTTAGGTCTTTTATTTCTCTATTTAATTTTTGTTTGGAGGATCTGTCCAGTTCCGTCAGTGGGGTGTTGAAGTCCCCTGCAATTATGGCATTCCTGCTTATTATGTTGTCTAGATCTAGCAGCATTTGCTTTATGTACCTGGGTGCTCCTGTGATGGGTGCATAAATGTTTAGGATTGTTAAATCCTCTTGTGACATTTTTCCCTTCACCACTATATAGTGTCCATTTTTGTCCTTCTTTACTTTTATTGCTTTAAAGTTGATGTCATCTGAAATGAGGATGGCTACTCCAGATTTCTTTTGGTTTCCATTAGCCTGAAATATTGTATTCCATCCTTTCACCTTGAGTCTGAATGCGTCTTTGTGTGTGAGGTGTGTTTCCTGAAGACAACAGATACTTGGTTTGTATTTTTTAATCCATTCAGCCAGCCTATGTCTCTTCAATGGGCAGTTCAAGCCATTTACATTTATTGAGAGAATTGATATTTGGGGTAAATTTCTGATTATTCTGTTGGGTGGTATCTTTTGTTTTACCTCTTGCGTCATTGTGGAATCTGGTTTCTGGGGTTTTAGCCTTTGCCTAATTTTACATAGGTGGGTGTCTGTTGCACTGGTTAGTGTATAATGCACGTCTAAGCATTTCTTGCAAGGCCGGTCTGGATTTCGCAAATTCTATCAGTGATTGCTTATCTGGAAAGGTCTTTATTTCTCCCTCATATAAGAAGCTTAGTTTGGCAGGATACAGAATTCTGGGTTGACCTTTGTTTTGTTTTAGGAGATTGATGATGTCTCCCCATTCCCTTCTGGCTTATAAGGTTTCAGTTGAGAAATCTGCAGTTAATCTGATGGGTTTCCCTTTGTAGGTTACCTCCTTTTTTTGTCTTACAGCTCTGAGGAGTGCCTCTTTTGTGTTTACTTTGGTCAGTCTAATAATTATGTGGCGTGGTGAATGCCTTTTCACGTTGACTCTCCCAGGAGTCCTGTGTGCTTCTTGTACTTGGATGTCGAGATTTCTGGCTAAGCCATGGAAATTTTCCTCTATTATTCCTTCGAATAAATTTTCCAGCCCATGCAAATTTTCTTCCTCTCCCTCAGGGATACCTATTATCCTTATGTTTGGCCTCTTTACATAATCCCACATTTCTTGTATGCTTTTTTCCTGTCTCTTGTTTTTGTGTTCTTTCTCTTCAGCTGATTTATTTAGCGCATAGGAGCTGTCTTCTAGCTCTGAAATTCTTTCCTCTGCATGGTCCAGCCTATTCTTAAGGCTTTCCACTGTGTTTTGTAGATCCTTGAATGCTTCTTTCATTTCTAGGATTTCTATTTGATTTTTCCGTAATATTTCTATTTCTTTGGAGAATTTTTCATTCATTTCTTGCATTTTTCTTGTGGTTTCTTTGTGCTGGGATTCAATTTTCTCTTGAATTTCATTGAGCTTTCTTATAATCCATAAACGAAATTCCTCTTCTGTCATTCTACCCATTTCATTTGGGTTGGTATCCATTGCTGAGGAACTGATAATTTCTTTTGGGGGTGACTTTTCACTCTGATTTTTCATGTTCCCTGAGTTCTTTCGCTGGTTTTTTCTCATCTGGCCTCTTGGTCGAGAGCTGGGGGTGTTAGAGCTAGTTTATGGCCCTGTCACCAGGCCCACAATTATTTTTCCTTGGCAAAGCCAGGGAGAGAAGTAGTGGCCTGTATTGCCTTAGGTGTATTTTAGCAAGTTTGTTGGATCTTGAGTTAACTCTGACCTGTGGTCTTCTCCTCTTCCCAGTGGAGTGTGGTGAGAATGACTTCCCAGCTTGGGCTCTGAGCTAATGGATTGTACTTGAGAATATGAGTCCTCCGCTCCCTATTAGCTAGGTATTCTGTTATGTCCGTAGCAGACTCTGATTCCCCAGTTGGGGTATGCGAAAGCCCTGTTCTTTGGGAGGGGTCTTGTAGCTCCTAGGGGTTACTTTGACCCTGCTCTTCCTGAGGTTCTGGTAGAAACACAATTTCCTTTGGCTGCAGTGTGAGAGCTGAGTTGGGAAAATTCTACACAGCTCAGAGGTTGCTCATCTAGCCACGTGTTGCTGCCCTTCTGATGTGTGTCTCCGCGTGAAACTGGTTGATAGGGGGATCTCCAATTGTGCACCCCTTTTCCACCACTAGACCTCAAGGCGAGGCAGGTGGCCGTCTCTATCCCCAGCAGTCTCCACCGGGGGATGTTCCCACGGGGAGGGGGGAGTAGTGGCAGCTGGAAGCACTCTTGGGTGGCGCGAAATTCCCTATTGAAGTGGGCAGGATTATGGGGAGCTGCTCTGGTTCAGCCTGTGGCTCTTGAGGTATTTGGTTGTCATGGGAACCAGCAGTTATACCAAATGAGTCACTATGGCCAGCAACCTTCAAAATAAGCGATCTCTGGGGTACAGGAGGGCTGGGACCTGAAGGGCGGGCACTAGGACCGGCACGGAGCGGAGTTGTCGGAGGCCAGAGCCGGGGTAGCAGAACCAGATGGACGAGCTGCAAACTGTTTCCAATACTCAAAGGTCCCACCTCTCAGTTCCGGGATCTCGTCCCACCTGAACCCGCGGATGCCGCTGTCCCTGGCCACACAGGCAAAGCCTGTCTCGCCCCAGCGGATGAGCCCTGGGCCGGGGCGGGGCGGAGCTAGAGACGCGGCTCACGGCTCTGCCCGGGCGGCTGTAAAGATGGCGGCCGCCGCCAGCCTGGCGCACAGCCGGGCTCCGATCGCGCCGGGAGCAAAGTTTTTCTCCGCCGGCCGCAGCAGCAGTTGCTAGCAGCCTCTAAGGGCGTGTCGCGCTCTCCGTTAAACTCCTGGGCCCAGTCCCGCTGACTTCTAGTGGCGCAGTGCCGGCCTGCGGGTTCCCGCGCACTGTCCCGGGAAGCTGAATCTCGGTCCCCGCCCAGTTCCTCTCCAGCCCTCGGCAGTCTCTGTATGTTGCAGCTGCGAGTTGTGTCTGGCTCTGGCTACTTCCTCCTCTCCACAGGACTCGCCGTCCCTAGCAACCGTTCTGTCCCAACTCTGGGCTTGTCCCTGACTGCGTGTATCTGTACAACTATTATGTATCAATAAAAATTAAAAATAAAAATTTTAAAAATAAAACAAACAAAGAATACATATGAAATATTTTAGGGTAAAGGGGCACAATGTTTCCAACTTACTGTTAAGTGGTTTAGAAAAAATATATTTTAAAAAATTATAAAGAAAATGAATTGGTAAATCTGGATAAAGAACATATAGGAATTCCTTGCACAATTCTTGTGACTTTTCTGTAATTTGAAATTCTATAAAAACAAAAAGTAAAAATGTTAAAAAAAGTGTGTCTATTAATCATATGTTGCTGCAAAATGTCTCTTTTATAGAGATGTATAATAAACTACTCAGTGGTGAAATGTCATAATATCTGACATTTGGTTTAAAAATAATCAGTAAAGAGAAAATAAATATAGCAATTAAAAACTTGTTTTTTGTCAAAAAAAAGCCTTTACTTCTGCTGTTAGGGATTCCTTTTTTAATAAAAATAACTTTTTTAATCAAAAAATATATTAGCTAACTATACAAAAGGAGTTACATTTCAATACTTCATCAGAAAAAAAACACACACTCCACATTCCAATATACTCAATATATCTCTTTTGTGTCAGATAATATCACAGGGAACAAATTTGAATTGTGCCAAATATTAGAATGAGATAGAAAATGTTCTACTTTGCATACATCCACCAGTTGAAAGATATAGAAAAATGGCATCTTCTGTGAATTTCTAGTCAATTTTCCATGCATACCATTTCCATGCATTACAAAGTGTTTTTGTTGTTAGCCTTTATTTTGCCCTAAAGGGACATTTTCTGTCTTAAACATTACTCTTAAATTCAGATTAAGAGCAAAATAACTAGGAATCTATTTTTGGCTAGAAAATGTATATAGAAGATAGTGCATAATAAAATAATGCATCTGTTAAATAATGACTCCTCATAACTCTTTTCCACTTACTATTACCCATTATCTAGTCTTCTCTTCTTCTTTTGGTAAGATGAATATTTACTGAATTATGTTTTATCTATAGTGCTTTACCTTCCAATTGTCATTTGCTCCTTATATAAAGTGTATTATTTACTTGTTATACTTTTCAGTCTGTGACATCATTTGAATATCATAGTTGGAATAGAAGCTATCATAATTTTTTTAATTAAAGTTAAAAAATTTTTTTCCATTGTTGGCTTTTCATTTATTATCAGGGATTTTCTACACAAATTAAAATTATTAAGTGAGGTACAAGTGCAATTCTTAAATCTAGGTATTAAATTAGAATTTTCTAATTCTGCCTTTAAAACTTTTTGAAAATAACAATGGTAAGTAAATAAAATAAATTTTAAAGTTTTAAAATTAAAAAAAAAAAACCAGTGGGTTCTGCTGTTACTCTTTTATTTTTACTCTTATATTTAAATTATGTCAAAATACTTTTTTAAAAATTTGTTACTGCTTTTCTAATCTCCCAAATATGCATCTGGTAATTCTTGCTTATTTATTAGCATATATATTAATTTTGTTTTATTGCTGTTGTTGTTGCTATTATGAAGAGAATTATTTTCCATAATGGCTTCTAACTGTTTTTTGCTAACAAAGATATCATAACAAAGTTTAGACATTCTTAAAATCCCGTGAACAAAATCACTAACAAAAATAGTATAATCAAGCATGGAAAGGAACACAGGATACTTAGAAAGAAAATTAAATAGCTAATAAAATTCTCAATTTTTAATGCTGAAAGAAATATACACATTAAATTGCATACAGATATCAATGTTCCCATGGTGTGGTGAAACAGATACTAACTTTAACTTTAATTTATATTGGCACAGTCTTTCTGAAAAGCAATTTGACAACACAGATTATAAACCTTTAAAAGTTTATATCCTTTGACACAGTGATTCTGCCATTCATAGGAATTACTCTTATGAGGGAAAAATGGGAAATAAAGAAATGTTTTATGTCTACCATTATTTACAATGGTATTGTTTACATTACTTTTGACAAAACCAATTATATATGATGGATTATTTTTCACTCATTAAAATCATATTTACTAGTAATATTTAATTATTGTAACTAACTATTGCAGGACAAAGCCTCAGATGGCCTTGGTGACGCAGCTCTTCTTCCTTTTTTCACTTGTATGTCTCAAGAATAACTGCACACCGTGCTGGTAATGCAACATTCTGAGAGAAAGAGGAACTGATCAAAACAGTTCAGGCTTTGTTTTGATCCCTTTTAGAACAGGATGTTCTGGAACACTTTAGTCCAGAGTGTCAAGAGGCCACAGGTGTAAAACCCAGGGTGGGATGTAATTTCTGAGTTCTTTGGTTGCAGTGCAACATGGGGCACACAAAGAGGAGACTCCACCCACCTTGGGAAGCTTTCCTGAGCCTTGTGTGACCGGCTGACTCACTGTGAATACTAGGCTTCTTTTGTCTCTTGATGCCTGTCTGTGAGTAATAAAGTTGTTTCCCTTAAGTTGTGTGAATATTCTGTCTCACTGGACTTGTACAAGTGGATTGATACCAGATTACAGTATTGGCAAGGTGTTTAGAGTCCTACCCCGGAATTGATACCATCACACAGTGAACCTAATTCACAATTATATTTTCATGATTTATATGATGACATGTCATACAAACCCACAGGAACACATGCAAGTTAGTATACCAAAATACTACTATTTAAGAAAACAGTGAATTTGCTGAGCGTGCTATTTATTAAACAAGAAATGTCCAATTTCAAATCAAAAGTGTAGTTTATTATATCTCAAACAAGAAGCAGTACAATTAATCAAAGTATGCACTTAAACTATTGACACAGTTTTGCCATCTTAACGGTAGCTTGTTTATACCAGCAGCAAAGAAGCCTGGAGAGCAATTGGCAATGAAATCACAAAAGGCGTTTTCCACAGCTTGTTGACAATTGAATATTTTTCCTTGGAAGAAGTGGTACAAAGCCTGGAAGAAGTGGTAGCCAGTTGGTGCAAGGTCTGGTGAATACAGTGGATGACAGAGAATTTCCAAGTCCAGATTTTGTAGTTTGAGCAGTGTTGTTTGTGCGACAGGTGGTTGAGCGTTGCCTTGCAAGAGGATTGGCCTTTCTCTATTGACCAATCTCGGCTGCTTAATCACAAGCATCTCATTTCGTCCAATTGGTTGCAGCAGATATCCTCTGTAATTTCAACTGGTCAGGTTTCGTGAAGCTGTGGTGAATAATACCAGTCCTGGAGGGCCAAACAGACACCATTAGCTTTTTTGGATGAATATTTGATTTTGGACTGTGTTTCAGCACTTCATCCTTATCCAACCATTGTGCCGAACACCCGCAATTATCAAAAAATTGTCCATTTTTCATCACATGTAATAATACACTGTAGAAATGTTTTGCCTTTATGTTGTGACAACAAAGAAAGGCAAGCTTCAAGACGATTTCTCTTCTGACACTTGTTTAGTTCATGTGGAACCCATCTACTCAGCTTCTTCACCTTGCCCATTTGTTTCAAATAGTCCAATATTGTTGGAATAGTAATGTCAAACCTTGCTATTAATTCATGTGTAGGTTGAGATGGATTCGCTTCCACTACAGCTTTCAGCTCATCATTATATACCTTGGTCTCAGGCTGCCCACATGGCTCATTTTCAAGATTAAAATCACCAGAACAGAACTTCTCAAACCATCGATGTAGTATGTGTTCATTATCCACATCCTTCCCAAACACTTCATTGATATTTCAAGCTGTCTGCACTGCATTGGTTCCATGATGAAACTGATATTCGAAAATAACACAAATTTTTGACTTATCCATGGTTTCACAAAAATTGCTGTAAAAAAATTTGAAAGATAATTACAAGCCAAAATGTGCATTTGAAAGACTGAGTATGTGCCTTCCCAATAAAAATAAAACAAGAAGTGTCAAAGTAAATGTTAGAGATACCAACTGTCAAACTTAGTACTTAAAGAAATCGGACATTTCATACTTAATAACCTAATAGTTCTCTTCTTATTAAAGATACCGCCACACAAATATTATACTAGCATTAGCTTTCAATGCAGTAGATTGTGAAAATATTCAATTATTTTAATGTGCTATGCCACTCTTCAGGTAGAACTGATTTGTACAACCAAATCTTATTACATGCCCATATTACAGTTAAATTTCATTCAGATCTGCTTGCTTAATTGTTTACAGATGCAAATCTTTCTAGCTAGGAATATACCAATTTTAAATTTTATAAAATAAGGTATTGATATTTCTGTATTCGTTAGGCAGCGGTCTTATTTCATTTTATAGTTACACAAATATCATGAATTTCCTGCTTTGTATAGATTTAAAATTCTATAGGATATTTTTCATTATTTGGAGATGACAATTTTCCTGTTATAAAATTTAGTCTCCTTGAACAGGTTCTGTGTTTTTCCTCCGTATATTTTTTCCTATTCTTTCCTTAAGAATGTTACCAAACCTGTACTCAAGACCATGTTTCCAATAGAATTAAAATGCCTACCATGGAAAATGACCTTTTTTCACTAACTCATTGAGTAGAATAGCCCTCCTTAGATTTTATTAGGAGGTATCTAATAGATTTCGCATTTTAGTATAATAATGATTTTTACAACTTATTATTTTTAGGGATAAGATGATTTTAAATCCTGAGTACTTTTCTAACTTTAACAATCATATGTAAATGACTTAAGAAACTTAAATTGTCATACAAACTTTGGTCACATAAATGACTGAAACCAATTTTAAAAAAGCACAAAACTACTAGCTATACAGAACCAAGATAAATAAATTTATGTGGTCTTATTTTTATCTTTCTAAGAAAAGGAACTTCATTCATTTTTCTATTTCCTGGGGCTCTAAAGTAACTCAACCTTATAGGAAAACAACCATATGTTCCTTAACAGGTAAATGTCAATTTCATTCAGTAAAACTTATTTTTACCATTACATTGAAGTATCAATATAAAACCACTGTCCTTTCCATAAAACTCTTTTCCTGAATTTGATTTCTGAGACATATTTAGTATAAAATTATATATTATTTTAATTATGTGATAAAAGCAACTATTAATTACTAAATACTTATTTTGTGCTAGACACTCAACTCAGAACTTTTTTTTTTTAACTGTTTAGGATAACACAATTTTAGTTAAGTGAGCTCACTTGAGACCACAAGACAGAGAGGGCAACTATCAGCATTTTGGTATATGAAAGTGAGGTAAGAGATTTGCCAAAGTAAATGTATAAAAGGGTAAGGAGTCTCACTGCACTCTAAAACTTTCTTCTCTAATGTTACACTTCTTAGTCTTTTGGATTTTAAATTTTAATAAGAGGAAAAGATTACCAAACTTATATATAGGCACTTAACGGCAAACTCTTGAAGTGTGGTATAACTACTTTTCCCTTTTCTTAAGCCTAAGGAAGAAGCTTCAATAAAGCCACTCAGTGAGTTTGATACGTGCTTCCTGGATCCCAGGGGACTCATGGGCTGATGATGTCTGACATGTCTAAGAAATCTAAAGGCTGTGTACATGTGGTTGTGTTACTTCTTTGAGAGAAAGTATTTAGGGTGGTGTGTTCTCCTAGAACTTGTTTTGATGAGAATGTGTTAGAGTTTTCCATGTACCAAAATTGGGCCATATGTATAAAAGAGCACTGGCCTGGAGTTGTCTCATATTCTCTCTGTAATGTTGTCTTATATTCTTACAAAAATATGTACCCAACAGGGGTGTGATCGATCTGACTTCTAAATGTGAAAGAGATTTAAGTGACCAGTCAGAGGAGATCCATTCTCCTGAATTAGTGGGACAGTTTGGGAAAGACCACCAGTGAGGGCAGGGAAAGTCTTATGAATGTACCTTGCAAGAAAAAGAGTCTTCTTTAATGATCTGTCAAGTGTGAGGAGTATCAGTGCCATCTCTCAATATTACTAATCAAGTATAGACTTTCTTGATCCTTAAGTTATAATTTGTTCTCCACTTCAATACTACATGCACTAGAATCAGCCTAGAATTTATTAGGTGCAAGGAAGGAAAATAGAGAAAAAGCATCTAAGTACCCCTTCCCCATAGTAGGCAACTTACTTGGAGCAATCTAAGTAGAGGGAGGAGAGAAATTTATTTGGAATAAAGATTGAAGTTTTAATTATTTACTGGATAAATATATTAACTATGGAACTAATACATTTTTAAGACTGGAAGAACCAAATATCTTTTAATTACTTGAGTTATTAGAAGTCATGTTGTCTTTCTTAGTTTTTATTCAAAGGAGAAATTCCAGTGAAAATTGAATGAACAGTGGGGAAAATAGATTATTTTCTGTATATATTCAATAAGCTTCACTTTTTACATCAAACTTATGTTTTCTGTATCTTCTAATCAGCCATCTTCCCTAAATAGGTAAGTATAACTATCCTCCTTAATAAATGACGGTATTGAGGCTCAAAATAATTAAACCAAGAATACACAATTGACAAAGACCAAAGCAAAGAGTCTGTCCCATGATTGGCTGACTTTAAATCCATTAAATTATTTCCACTATCTAATGCAAACATATACAGCTTTGAACATTTTATTTGACAGATTTACATATGTGCTTTGTGTTTGAAATTTCTTTATTATTATGAGAAAACTGAAGAATGAAATTAAAGAGAAAAGCAATAAATAAACATGTATCTCTGAAATGTGACCTAGCAAGTATTATGAAACACAGAGAGATAGACAAGAAGGGGCCATGTCGTCCATTTATCTATCTATATATCTCTCATCTATTACTTTTCTTATTCCAGAAGTGATTGAGATACTGTTTAGTAGTCCACTAAAAATATTACTCTACAAATTTAAACAATTCTACTAGAATTATTTTTCTAATTAGAAGAAATTCATTTAAAACGTGAAATTTCTTATAAAAATAGGTTTTTAAGTAAAATAAAGTCTTAAAGCAATTCTGTTTTAGATGGAAAGATTTAATCCAGTTCATCAAAACGGCATCATTTTTTCCTTAGGGGGGCACAAATCTTCTATATAGTCTTTTTTTTTTTTCAGTTTACTCATCCTTATCAACATTCAATGTTATTTGATTTATTCTAATTTTGTCAAAATTGTGTGAAGCATTTTGAGGTTTTAAATTCAAAATGGGGAGAGATTCTTTTCATAGAGAATTTTTACTCCATTACAAGTACAACTTGACTTGTAAGACAGATCACCATAGAAGGTGGAGAAGTTTAACACTAAAACTCAAAAACATTAAGGGATTCAGATTTGTTTCCTCCTGGCTGTTTGAAATTTGGTGGTATCTGCCTTAAGTCAAAATTTCAGTTTCCTGAATAAATAAGAGAGGCAGCTTCTGTGATGCAACTGCTATACCAAGGAGCTGTCATTCTAGTGTTGACTATGGAAGCACCAAGTTAGCTGCATGTTATGAATTTCATGGAAGGAGATATCTGGTATGAAATATATATTTTCTTTCTTCACTTGGGTAGCAGTTAAATGACTTTTTGCTTTATAAATAAGTATTTATACTCTATATACTCTATAATTTTTTCCACACTTTTTTGATATAGATGTTATATTTCACAATTAAAATATATGTATTTTTTAAATTGAAGGGAACCACAAAAGGGAAAAAGTGATGTGCCCACGAAAGCAAATTGAGGGAATGTGGTGGAAAATAGAGAACAAAGAAAAAATAATAAATCCAACAAAAGCAATTAAAGAAGGCTATTCAGCATAAGAGCACCATGCACTTTTAACCTCTTAAACAGAGTAGGGCGAACATACTTACGGTTAATTATACAAGCCATGTATTTATTATCAATAGAAATGTAACATATAAAGGACAAAAACATTTGCTTTTTAAGGTTGGATGTGCAAAATGTCATTTTAGATGTAAATTTTCATTATTTGCTAGTACTATGAACTACTTATGTTTGTAATATGCTTCAATATTTTGTCATTAAAATATGGATGTATTTTTGAAAATATAGCAATTTACAAATTCAATGCATTAAATAATAAAACACAATCCAATATTCATTGTCAAATTATGTGCCTGTTTCTCATAAAAATCTCGATTTTTTATTAAAATAGTTATATATAGTGACTTAGATGATTTACAATTATATAATGAATTTTACAACAATGGCAAATAACTTGAGTTTGAAAACTCTTATTCAATTGTCTAATTTAGAATTTCAGTGGTTAACTTTCAATTAAAAAAATTTTTTTTTGAGACAAAGTCTCGCTCTGTTACTCCGGCTACATAGTCATCATCATAGCTCACCACACCCTCAAAATTGGAGCCCATCCTCCTAAGTGAAGTATCACAAGAATGGAAAAACAAGCACCACATATACTCACCATCAAATTGGTACTAATTGATCAACACTTATGTGCACATATGAAAGTAACATTCATCAGGTGTCAGGCAGGTGGGGGGGATGGGTATATTCACACCTAATGGGTGTGGTGCGCACTGTCTGGGAGAGGGGCATGCTTGTAGCTCTGACTCAGGTAGTACAAAGGCAATATATGTAACCTAAACGTTTGAACCCCCATAGTATTCTGAAATAGAAAAAAAAAATCCTGAGCTCAAGATATCCTCCTGCCTCAGCCTCCTGAGTAGCTGGGACTACAGGCATGAGCCACTGCACCCAGCTAATTTTTCTATTTTTAGTAGAGACAGGGTCTCCCTCTTGCTCAGGCTGGTCTTGAACTCCTGAGCTCAAGCGACCCTCCCACCTCGGCCTCCGAGAATGAAAAACATTTTAAATCACTTCAGGTGTTATACTTTCTATTCCTGACGATTGCCAGATACTTTGTGATTCTTTAACATTGAACCTCGTAATACTAATATTTTTATTTGTTCTTACTTGCCATGATAGTGTTTTTAGTAATATTTGTAATAAAATCTATGTACATTATATACATATGTAAGAAATGAATTGTAAGTTATATTAGAAAAACAATCATGCATGGCTAGTGATAGTATAAAACAGAATAACAAATCTGAATGTACAGAAATTACTTGGTAAATAATTACATACGTTAATCAGAAGTAAAGAAAGATTAAAACTAATATTATAGCAATCAGTACTTTAATTTTACATAGATAATAATGACAATGATAATAGTACTGATACTAATAATATTAAATTCTTATTCTGGGCAGCGATAGTATCAATTTTATGTTAGTTATTTCTGAAAATGTTTGAAAAAAGGAAGCTCTTGCAAGAAAGCAAGAGATATGTAACTAGCTTCCAGACAGTTTCCCCAAAGTGACAGTAATAGTAAATTTTTCACTGTCCAAATTACCCTCAACCAAACTGAGCTCTTACATATAATGGTAAGTCAGTCTCCTGTGCGTAGACTTATATATAGCTTAATTCATACAAACATATATAAAAATTAAAATCTAATAAGTTAATATATAATAAAAAGTACTGTTAGGAAACTGGATAATTTTGCTATCAGAAAACTAAATTGGAAGTTAAATTAAAATTAGAAATTTGAACAAGGAGTTTGAATTATGGGAATTGGTTTCATGTTCTTTATAGCCTTTGATGCAGAGAAGTAGATGAAAAATATATTGTTGTTTTATAATATATTGTTTTTCCATTTTTTACATTAATATGAACAATACGATGTTTTGATAAATATACACATAGTGAAATGATTACTACAGTCAAGCAAATTAACCTATCCATCTCCTCACATAGTTACCTTTTTTGTGTGTGGAAATAGCACTTGAAATCTACTCTTTTAGTAATTTTCCAGTGCACAGTATAATATTGTTAACTATAGTCATCATGTTATAAATTGATCTCTAGACTTATTCATCTTACATAACTCCAACTTTGTACCCTTTGACTACTATCTCCTGGCTTGTCCCCACCCCTAGTAATGAATGTTCTCTCTATTTGTATGTATTCAATTTTTTTAGATTATACATATAAGTGAGATTATGCCATATTTTTTTTCTGTGTCTGGTTTATTTTACTTAGCACAATGTCCTCCAGATTCATCCATGTTGTCTCAAATGGCAAGATCTTCTTTTTCAAGGGTGAATAATATTTCAGTGTGTGTGTGTTTGTGTATATATATATATGAAAAAATGTCTTTTCCATTCATCTGTTAATGGGCATTTAGGTTGTTTCTGTGTTTTGACTATTGCGAATAATGATGCACTAAACATGGGTGTACAGATATCTCTATAAAGTGATTTTATTTCCTTTGAGTGGAATAAAAATTTCTGAGTATATTTCCAGAAAAAAGATTTCTCAGAAAATAATAATCTACCCAATAATGAATTCAGGCAAACAATCCCATTGATGATTTAATAAAAAGAATAAAATACTTAGAAATAAATTTAACTAGGTAGATGAAATATCTGTACACTGAAAACTATAAAACATTGATGAAAGAAATTGAAGAAGACACAAATAAATGGAAATATACCTTGTGTTCTTTGATTGAAAGAATTCATAGTATTAAAATATCCATAGTAGCCAAAGCACAATATAGTTTCAGCACAATCCTTATCAAAATTCCAATAGTATTTTTCACAGAAATAAACAGAAAATATTAAAATCCATAAAGAACTACAAAAGACCCCAAATAGACAAAGCAATCTTAAGGAAGATAAAGTTGGAGGCATCACATCTCTGATTTCAAATTTTGTTTCAAATCTATACTAACCAAAATGCTATAATACTGGCATGAAAGTGGACTCATAGACCAATAGAACAGAAAGATAGTCCAGAAATAAGCCTAAACATATACAGTTAAATAATTTTTGACAAAGTCACCAAGAAGATGTGATGGGGATAGTCTCTTTAATAAATGGTGTGGGGAAAACTGGATATCCATATGCAAAAGGATGAAGTCAGGCCCTTATACCATACGCAAAAATCAACTGAAAATGGAGTAAATACAAATGTAAGTCCCAAAACCATTATATTCCTGGAAGAAAGCATAGAGGAAAAGCTCAGCATTGGCTTTTGGAATGATTTTTTTTTATATCACACCAAAAGTTCAGATAACAATGGTAAACATAAACAAATGGTACTGCATCAAACTAAAAAGCTTCTGCACACCAAAAGGAATAATCAACAAAATAAAAAGGCAGCCTCTGAACTGGGAGAACATATATGCTGACCATATGTCTGATATGGGGTTAATGTCCAAATATATAAAGAACTCACACAACTCAATAGCAAAAAACAAACAACTGTTTTTTATGGGCAATTATAGTACAGGCAAAAGTCTGGAATAGACTTTTTTTTCAAAGAAGAAAAAAATGGCCAACAGGTATATGAAAAAATGTTTAATATCAGTAATCATTAGGGAAATTCAAATAAAACCCACAATGAGATACCACCTTATACCTGTTAGGATGGTTATTGTCAAAAAAGACAAGTACCTAGGAATACATTTAACCAAGGAGGTGAACAAGCTCTACAAGGAAAACTACAAAGCACCAATGAAAAAAATTAAAGAGGATAAAAGTAAATGGAAAAAAATTCCAGGTTCATGAACTGCAAGAATCAACATTGTTAAAATGGCCACACTACCCCAAGCAATCGACAGATTCAATGCAATTCCTATCGAAATACCACTTTTTTCATTCCTATATTCATTTCCTAGCATTAGTTTTTTAGTTGAAAATTATACTTTCCATAAATTTCAATTTATTCACCCAGAATTCATTTTATTTCTAAACATACAATAATTAGGAGATAAACCCTCAACAATTTAACTATAAAGATAATTTTAAAAACTTTCTAGATTTAAATAATATCAATGTTTTGCAAATAAACATTGTGACTACAGAATTTTACTGGTGTAGTATAACTGGGAGATATTTCTTGAAGTCAAAACATTAAGTAGAATTCAACTAGAATATAACTAGGCAAATATTAAATCTCACAGCCAATTTAGGTAAATTGAGGTAAACAAAAATCTGATGTATGCAATATTTTAAAACAGTACTCTGGGCCGGGCGCGGTGGCTCACGCCTGTAATCCTAGCACTCTGGGAGGCCGAGGCAGGAGGTTCACTTGAGCTCAAGAGTTCGAGACCAGCCTGAGCAAGAGTGAGACCTTGTCTCTAAAAAAAAACAAAAAAACCCCCCCCAAAAAACAGTACTCTTTTGTTATTATTTTCAAATAACAACAGCAAACAAATTGCTAATAGCTTCTTGACAAAAAGATATTCTGCCAGATATTCAACTTTAGTGAACACTAAATACTTATGTGAAAGTAATACTTTACTCATATACAAATGAACAGCGTAAGAATTAGAAACTGTGTCCCTTTCCCAGTTTAAGTATTTCTCCTCCTATATCATATATATGTGTATATATACATTAAATTTTAAGCACTCCTTGTTTCTAACTGTGCATATTAAATGTGTTTATATTATCATACATCTTTAATTTATGGAATCCAAACCAATTGGGGAATTATCCCAGTCTTACGATTTTACTTCAATGTAATTGTTAATGAAATCACTCTTCTCATCAAATTATACAAATTTACCCAGAGATGATAGGTGGAGAAAAATAAATCTAAATATTCAAGAAGATTAAATAATTTCTAATTCACAATTAGACTTAACGATGATACGTAGAAAATAGTTTTGACTAAAATGTTCAGTTTCCATTTAAATCAGAAAATCTTTGCTTTTTAAAATTTTAATAATTTAGAAATGTATTTAGATCTGTATATAAGTTTATATCTACTTGTATATGCTATCCCAAAGTAATTATCTACTAGCTAGAAAATATTTAAATCTCAGTGTTAGGGGGTAAATATGCTTGTAAGGTAAAAAAAAAAAAAGAAGATTAAAAAATAAAGTTTATTTGGTCAAACTAATATTTTGTCATAAAGGCATTCTATGTGAAGTACAATTCTTGTTCTTGTTAAACAATCAATTTTAAGGTTAGTGGACAGCATGGACACTTTTTTCCTCCATTGACAAATGAAAATGGATGGCATTAGGTCTAAAAGTCCCCCTACCAACACCATTTCCATCTTTGGATCACTTTTAATTTTACATATGTTCCATTTGGAATTGGTATTTCACTTCTTCTCAGTGTTTTATACGTAGAAATGTGTAAGATGTCATTCAGCTTGCCTCCTGGAGGCAGGTGTGTTTTTAACACCTGTCATGTCTTCGGGGTGGGGGGAGATATTTGTAATGTCCTCTCTGTCTGTGTCTGCAATCTGACACACTCTCTCAGGGAGGTGATCAGACTGCGTCCCAGGAGATGCATGTGGCCAGTCTCTCAGCAAATGTTTCTTCTGAGTGTTGAGTGTACCTGCAGAATTTATCCTCAGTGATGTCACCCAATTGTTTCGCTTCTGAGGAGTCTTCTCAAAAAATTAGTTTCTCAGTCTTAGTTCAATTAATAATTTAAACAGGGGAACTTTAATATATTGAATTAGATATTCTTAAAATTATAATCTTAAATTACATATTATATATTACATAATTAATATATAGGTTATATATTCTTTAATTTATAATTAAAGCTATAATAGGAAAATAACTACAAAGATGAAAAGAATGTCTTAAGGGATCCTAGATCTGAGGGAAGAGTAGCCAATAAAGACAAACCTGGAAGAAGTTACAGATCTTATTGAAGAAGGTGTGCTTGTAGCCCTTTGCATGGTGGAACTCCAGGGAACTGGGTCCCAGTTGTCGGGCAAGCAGGAAGAGCCTTCTGGAGCACAGGTGAGCCAAAGCCGTTGGGCGGTATGCGGAGGGAGTGAGCTACTGCAGGTTCTAGGCCTGGAGCACAGGAATTTGGTACACTTCGGGGTAAAGCTTGAGCTGGGCCAGGTCAGGAGGAAATCTTGCTAACAGACCAGCCCTTATAAGGCCCCTGCGGTGCAGACATGTGGAGCTGAGGAGAAGGTGCAAGGAGCGAGGACCTGGTGTCTGTCTGTCTCTCTCTTCCTCTCCTCCTCTCTCCCTCTCCCTCTCTCCCTACTCCCTTCACCTCTCTTTCTCTTTTCCTCCCTCTTTCTCTTGTCCTTCCTCCTTTTCCCTCTATCTTTTGCGCTCTCTCTCTCTCTCGCTCTCTCTCTATATATATACACACACACACACGTATATGTATATATACACACTGTGTATATATACACTGTGTTCCGCCAGTATATATTTTTTTCCTTATTTTCCCTCATTCAAACAGATAATCACTGACCATCCTTCCCAGGATTATGGAGGAGCTTTCTCGATTTGTTTCTAAAGTTCTGAACCCACAAATAAGATGTCATTAGGCGTCAGGGACTTCGTTGCTCTGAGACTGAGGTATAAATGAGGCAGGAAACTGCAGCCTGGCTGTGTAAGACCCAGGCACAGGGAAATCTAATCCTGCAAAAGTGAGGAGACCAAACGCAGCACAGAAGCAGAAAGTTACCAAACTTCATAGAAAGCTCAGACAATGAGGTTGTCAGTAGAAACATTGTAGACAAGGTATCAGAGTTCCTTACCCAATTTTCATGATATTGAATAAACCTCTAGCATTCTGATGTGGTCTGGGGAGAATGAAGGTGGTTTCATCAATGAACAACATATAATTTTTTAAAATTGAGGTAGAAAATGGGCTGTAAGTCACAAATATTCTGACCTAGATGAAATAAAATTGTATTCTTTTCACACCTGAACTTGTGGACTGAGTTTTACACATGCTGTATCTTTATAGGCGGTCATATGCTGTGATACAGCAGGTAGAAATTTTTAAGACTCATGAAAACACAAATATTTATTCATTCATGCCATGAGCTCCTTTTCTTGGAACACTGTAAAAAAGCTGGAGATAAAAATCCAAATAATGTAAGGCTCTCAAGGTAGTTACAATATAGAAAGGAAAATGTCAGAAAATATGTAGTATTTTATATATAATGTTACATGTGTATGTGTATTCATATTTATACACACAAATATACATACTTATACATAAATACATTATATATGTCTCACACATACAAGGCCACTGGGTCAGAGATACAAATGGTTTTTTTCTCATAACAAAATCAGTAGCCAGAGAAGCATCTTGTGCATCTTGTGTCAGTTCCCATGTCCCAATCACAACAGGGTAATTCTATGAGGTCCAGATATTTTCTGTATATGCAATGGGATGCACTACAAGAGAGGAACGCCAAATTTTAGAAGACTATGAACTTTTTAGGGCTGCTGGCACATATGCCTATCCTTTACAGAGAAAGAGAGAGAGTGTGTGAGAGAGAACGGATACAAATCAGCTCTGGGGAAAGGACAGGAGTCATGTCTGGGTTTATTATTTTAGAATGTAAGCCAATGTCTCTGGAGAAAGGAAGAGATGATTTTATCTTTAGTACCATGGAACATCTCTGGGTAGGTACATTTCTAATTTGATCTGGAAGTGTGTAGTATTTCTAGCTTTCAAAACTATTTGCTCTTGAAAAATGTCCTTTGCTCAAGAGGCCTGAGTCACCCAGGAACATGAGAAATTCATGAAAATTTGTATTCCAAGAGAAAATCAACATGTAAACCTTGTTAGAAGTCCAGCCAGGGAGATATTGATAAAGTTGGAGCTCTTAAATCACTTATATGTGGATGGTTGGTGGGGGGGTGCAAGAAATTGGAGGTTTTGTTCAGGGGTTTGGAGGTGTGGTTATTCAAGGTACTGCAAACCAGCTAGGGGTAAAGTGATAAGATATGTAGTTTAGAGGTCTTGTTTTTACCAAATATTGTAGGCTATTGCATCCCTCAAAAGATTTTGGATTCATTGTAAAAAAGCAGGGCAATAATTGAATGATTTTAAGTGGAAAGATACTTTGAACAGATAAGAGTTATTAAAAGAGTTTTTCAGCTACAATGAAGAATTAATTTGTGTTGACTTTTGTGATGCAAAAGTGAATACAAGAAGACCAGTCAAATCTGGTTAGGAGACCATTAGACTATTCTAGGTTAAGGTGGAGATCACTTGGACTAGTCTGGTGATGTTGGAGATGGAATTACTTTGTTCTTACTCAGGCACATAAATTATTAAAAATTAAAAACTAGTAAAATGTTAATTTCCTCATATAAATGTTAACCTTTCTGGAAAATATGATTTTTTTTTCTGTTGTGGTCGTCACAGTTATATATAATACCAAAAGTTCATCCATAGGACATTTGGATGTGTTGGGGGCAGTAGAAGCAGAGGATATAAAGAGCTGGTGTGAAGAGCCAAGTGGAGTACAAGTTACGATCCACTGCTGTTGAGGTGGGCTCACTCTGGACCCAGAGAACCTGTTATATTCAACATCTATGATGGGCTGGATAGGTGATGCTCACAAGTGTTTACTTCCTCATTTTTAATAACCAGGAGGGAATCTCAGCTACTCTTGACCCGCTCAGGAATGGGAGAGCAGGAAGCAGATGGGGAAAACCTTGCATGTAGATAAATTAGGGAGTGATCTCTAATCTGTATCAGCAGGTAGTAAGAGCAATGTAACATACTACCTTGAATCTGCTATCCATGGCTAAATAACAAACCAATCAAAACTTAGTAGCTTAAACATTCCAACCATTTATTTCAATCACAATTCAATGAAATTATAATTTGTACTGGGCTCAGCTACACAATTCTGCTGGTCTCACTCATGTGTTTGTGGGTAACTGAGAGTCATTGTTCTCACTCTATGTCTGGCAGTTGGCTGGAATGACTGGGTTAACTGGTACACATGCTTTTATCCTTCTTCAGGATAACCTTGTCTTGTTCACATAGTTATGATTGTAGGGTTTCAGAGAGAGTGCAAAACTCAAATCTAAACACTTACAAATCTTTGTTTCCATCAAGTTTGCTATTTTTCTATTGACCAGGCAAGACTAGGTATGAGTGGGGACTACCTGAAGGCGTGGATTATTGCAACTGTTTACCACATACATATTATATGCCTGATAAGGTACAAAAAGTGGTAGACTTAAGATAAAAACCTGAATGTCTCAAGATGTATAAAAGTTAGTTAGTGAGATTTATCCATTGAGGAACTTAACTGGTGTAATAGGATAAATATCATTATCTGATTTTCTAACAGCCCAGAGAGGTGCCTCTCCCTTACACTGAGAAAGGCGAATAAGCTGGCGGGCTTTGGCAAAATGTATGTGCAGGGGTTTTGGACACAATCAGCATTGGGAGACAGAGTTACTCTTAAAATCCTTAATCCAGATGCCCCAGAAGATGTGTGGGCCAGTTCAGAAACTCTATAAGGAGAATAGAACATCATTAAAATAGGAAGGAATACTTTTAAGAAGATGAAGATAATGACATTGGAAATAGAAGATCAAGGAATAAACAGAGAACGCACCAATATGTCAAACGACAAAATTACTCTGAGTATTCTCGGACACCTTCCTGGTGCCCAGGTATGCTGTAAAGTTATTGCTCTAATTCTGATTCCACAAGTAATAATCCAGATACTCTAGGAAAGTTTGGGTCTTCACATTAGAAATCCTAAAAGACTTAAAATTTGTTCCCACAGGAAGCAGAATATAAATGATTACCCCTTTAGATTTAGTTATAAAGGCAACACACAAAATAGAGGACATAATCTAGGGAATGGGCAAAGGAGTAGAAAAAGAAAGAAGGTTTTAGGGCAATTTAAGGTATAGCATCAGGTTCTCATCCAAAGCCTACTTGGTAGGGTCTAAGAGAAATAATGATTATTTGTAGTTATTTTCTGCATGCATATATTACTGATGATAAAGCTGAAGTTCAAAGATAAATTTGGTATAGGGATACACAAACAAAAATAAAGGACTATTATAAGCACTTAGAAGTCACTATTCTCCTCTGCTTATGAGCATTACCTAAGCCCACCTTCAAAGATTCTGATTTAGTTGTTGTGGAATGGGTCTGGGAAACTGGGCTTACTTTCAAAATCAACCCAGATAATTCTAATGTGTAGTCATATAAATTAATCCTCATTACACCATTTTTGGCAGGCACTATTATTATTCCATTTTAAATAATGTAAAAACTGAAACATAATGAGCTAATCAATATCCCCCAGGTCACAGAAACTAGTAAGTGTCAGAGTTCAGATTTGAACCCAGGCAACCTTGGTTCCAGAGCTGTGACCTTGGTCAATATACTCTCCTGATCAGAAACATTTATCTTAAAACCGTTTGCTCTTTTGACTACATTACTGTGTCAAAGTTCAGACCTAGGCAAGCGTAAACATTTAAGAATACATCCCTGAGTGATGGATATTGTCAGTTTCCTTTCTGACCAAGAGAGGAATAGACATCAGAAATTTGGAAATTTTCAACTTGCAGCTCCAGTCATGTAGCCTCCAGAGCAGTACTGATGAATCCTGTGAATGCAGTAAGCTGCTCATCTGCAGTAGCAGGGAGACTTTGGAGTTCAAGTTGTTGCCCAAATCATAGATTATCCAGTATGTATGTAGCAAAGGTTCTGAGTAGGTTTTCTCTCAGGAAAATGACCTTAGGAGTTGTGACTGCAAAGCTAGACAAAGCTTTGAGAAACATATAGAATTCAACTGGATACCATCTTAACATCCATAAGACTTTAATAGGTAGACAAAAAGACAAAAATAGTAGATGAAACATCACTCATTTATAATTTATAAATTGGATTATCTAAATCCAATCAGATATTAGGGATAATTGGGTTGGTTTACAGATTCTAATTTGATTTGAAAATTAGGCAATGATGACTCAAATCTGGGGATGTGACCTACAACTGCTTTATGTGTTTTTAGTCCATGACATGATCTTAAGCAGCTCAGCAGGACTGTTAGGGTCATGAGAAAAATTGTTGATGTCCTAATTATACATTATAGTCCAAATTGAATCTCTGAGCTATGAACAATCTCAGAGAGCCCCCAAATTTTGCTTGAGAAGAGCAAGAATTTGTAGCATGATAATTTTTTTAGTGTTAAGCATCATTAACTCCTGGGAAATGTAAAACTTTGTATAGAGATATATTAAAACAAATCTATAGTGTTGTATTTTTGTGTTGTTTAAAAATCACATATATTTGCTAGTTAAGCATTTACAACTTATTTATAAAATTTTGATAGTTTAGAAATATTACTGATTAATCTCATAATTCCATTTTAATAAGTGTAATTGAGAAATTAATATAGATTTATTAGTTTTGCATTCAGTATTGTAACTTAAGAGCACTTAAGTTTTAGCTTACCCTGTTAAATTTATACGAGTTATTTAAGTATTCAGGAAAGTTTTATTTGTTAATTAAACAATTGGAATACTTAAAAAGAAATTGAATGTATTAAATTTATGAATACAGTTTAAAATGTTGAAGGTATTTAATTAACTAAGTTTGTAAATGGGACTAAACATTATTCAAAAGCCTATTGAAATAGGTAGTAAAAATTTACTAGACTTAGAAATATAATATTCATACATAGAGCTGGAAAGCTTAAGGAAGCACTAGTTTTTGGATTTGTAACTTTAATAAATTGAATATTAATTTTAAAACCAAAGTAAAATCTAAATAATCTTTCAGAATACAGAAACCTCATTTGAGAACATAATGAATTTTACAATGATACGTAATTTTGCAGTGTTTTTGTCTAGTCAATAACGTGGTAGCTTTTCCCTGTGGCTAGTTTTTTTTCATTTGGTTTCCAGCATGCACTCCTATTCTACCAATGCAAAATACTCTATGCTATACCTCAATACTTTGACAGGGACATTAACCCCACTCTTTTAACCCATTCTTCCCAGAAGATCTGATTGCTCCTTTCTTCTCCAGATGTACACTGACTCCCTGATTTAAATTGAACAAACTTGATGGAACCAGAACTTTCTCATCTGCCTTATTCAGGGTTCTCCAGAGAAACAGAACCAATGGGGTATTAGAAAGAGGTATATTGGGAAGAATTGGCCAACATGACTACGGAGGCTGAGAAGTTCCATGATCTATCATCTATAAGGTAGAGGTCCAGGAAAGATAGTGTTGTAGTTCTAGTCCATACCCAAAGGCCTGAGAACCAGGGAAGCTAATGGTATGGGAACCAATCCAAGTACCAGTCAAAGAACCTGTGGGGAGGGGATGTGATGATGGTGTGTAAGTTCTGGTCTGAGTCCAAAGGCATAAGAACCAAGAACATTGAAGTCAAAGGACAGGAAATGGTGGAAGGCCCAGCTCAATCAGAAAGAACAAATTCACCCTTCTTCTGCCTTTTGCTCTGTTCAGGCCCTCAATGGATTGGATGATGCCTACCCACACTAGTGAAGGCCTTCTTCTTTACTCAGTCTACAGATTCAAATGCTAATCTCTTCCAGAAACACCCTCACAGACACATCCAGAAATAATGTTTTACCAGCCATCTGTGCATCTCTTAGTCCAACAAGTTGATACATAAAATTAACTATAACAACACTTACTCAATAACTCTTCAATTAGAGGAGATTAGAGATTACTCCCTAATTTAGCTACATGTAAGTTTCTCCCTGTCTGTTTCCTGATCTTCCATCCCTAAGTAGGTCAAGGGCAGCTGAGATTCCCTTCTGGTCTTCACACATGAGAAAGTAAAACCATGGTGTCCTTCTTAGCAACACTATATACCAAGACCAAGAAGCCCCCGTTAGAGTTCCACTGCCTTTTGTATTAAGAGCCCAGCCATTATATATGGGTATTAAATCTCTCAGGTTTGAGCTCTTTGTCTCTTAACCTGTTGCTTGACTCTACCATTTTATCCATAGGCTGGCAAACTTCTTCTGTAAAGACATAGATAGTAAATATTTTAGGCTTTTGGGGGTTATGCGGGCTGTCACAACTACTCAACTCTACTATTGTAGTGCATACAGACAATATGTAGAAAAAGAGTGTGGCTGTTGTCTTAGTACAATTTGTGCTGCTGTAACAGAATACCACAGACCTTGTTATTTATAATGAACTGTTGGCTCACAGTTCTAGAGTCTGGGAAGTCCAAGGTTAAGATACTGACATCTGGCAAGGACCTTCTTGCTGTATTATCCCATGGCAGAAGCCATCATATGGCAGAAAGGAAAAAAGAGAAAGCAAGAGAAAGAGCAAGAAGGGGCAAACTCAGTCACACCCTAAAGGCATTCCTTCATTCATGAGGGTGGAGCCCACTTGACCTAAAAACCTCTTAAAGGGCCCACTTCCCAATTACTGTCACAATAGCGATTATATTTCAACACAAGTTTTGGAGTAGACAAACATTCAAATTATAGCAGCTATGTTCCAACATAATTTTATTTACAACAACAGGCAATGGGCCTGATTAACCCCCACAAGCCATAATCTGACAAACTCTGATCTAAACCATGAATATTTCCATATCTTCCTAACATTCTTCCTTAATTTTAATAAGAATATTATTCCCAAGGTAAGAAGCATGTGCCTCTGCATGTGTTTGGGGGACAGGAGAATAGTATGTGGGTCTTAGGTAACTAACAGGAAGATGTTTCCTAGTTAGGCCTAGCCATAGGTGGGTCCCTGTTGTACTTGTTTAAAAACCTGCTCTAGCAATTCTTTTTCAGTGTCCATAATAAAGATTCTTAGCCTCATTCCCAAAGTTAAAGCATCATCATTCCTCAGAGTATCCAGAACATATTGTTTCCTTAGTACTTTTATTTTCAAGACTTAGTCAAAGGCCAGGAACTCATTAAGCCCAGGTAAACTTCTTTCCTCATGTTTTGTTCAATGAAGCTTCTTATTTAGGTCCTGTTAGTGCTCTAAAGTCTGCCTGCATTTTTCAGCTTCAGATACTTCAGCTTCACTAGGAAAGCCTAGTTCTAGCCATCTGATGAAAACAATCTTCTGGAACTTTACACTCCCCCAGTGGCTGCAGCACTATCTGTCTTCTGATAGGTGCATTCCACATTATATTTAATCTAATTCTATTTTTCTATGGTATTCTACTAAGCTTACATGACATGGTAGAGCAATATTTGCTAATTTTCACTCGGGTCTAGTTAATCACCATGCAGGAAGGGATTAAATACTGGAGATATAACTCTGCCTTTTGTTCCAGCATTATCTTGAGGGCATACAAATAGAACTATTTACCATAAGTTCGACTCCTAACTAGTGGCTGAAAATGAAAAAAACTTGAAGATGAGATAGTACAGAACATTTGCTTTTTTTATTAAGTGGACCTTATAATGGCTTTGCAAACATGTTCTTCTTTTCTAGTTTTCTTTTCTTTTTCCTTCAGTACTTCTTGGCCTTCCTTGAAGTTTGCAGTATTGTCTTGCTAGGCTTCTTTATGTTTCTGTCATGATACTCTGCATGACCTTACCTTGAACCTTTGTCATCTAGTCTCCCTTTTGAAGATGGTAGGTAGGGTAACACCTTTGAGTCCTTACAGTTCTCCAAGGCATAGAATATAAGTTTTTAGGTACTTCAGAGTAGGATGTTGATAAAATTAGTATTGGTAATCATTTTGCCTTACAAAAATATGTATTCCCATATTCAATTTTAACCTACACCCTCTAATCAGTTCTTCATAGAAAAGAGAACAAGGGTGAAGTGAATGGATAACTCTATATTCCAAAATTTGCTCTTATAATTACAAATTTACTTGCTTTCTATTTTCCAATTTCTTTTCTTTTCTGATTGCTATGGTTTGAATGTCCCTTCCAAAACTCATGTTGAATTTAATTACTATCATTATAGGGCTAAGAGGAGGGACCTTAAAGAGATGATTAGGTAATTAGGGCTCCACCCTCATGAAAGGATTAATGTCATTATTGCAGGAGTGGGTTAGTTATCTCTGGAGTGGGTTCCTGATAAATAGGATGAGTTCAGCCCTCTTCCCTCTCTGTTTTGCACCGTGGAATGACACTTGCAGTTGTTGGTGCCCTGATATTGAACTTCATAGCTTCCAGAACCATGAGTGAAATAAAATTCTGTTCTTTATAAATTACACAGAGTGGTATTCTGTTATAGTGGCAGAAAATGGTCTAAGACACTATTATTCCTTAAATAAAATCAGCAGAAATTTCCAGAGATTAATAAAATATTAAAATAGACCTATTGATTCCAGGTCCTTTTCTTGTACATGCAAAAAGTTCAATAGACTATATTCTAGTGAAATGCTAAACTCTTGACCTAATTGCTTTTGATATTTCTAAAATAAATATTGAGCTATCTGAGATTTTTTGAGTTATCAATCACAATTAGATTTTGTGATATAGCTACCACTGTGGGCTATGTTTATACCAAATGGACTGAGCTGTCAAATATACAGTTGAATAAGACTTCAAGAAAATACATCCAATTATTTCTATTAATTTCTTAGTTATTTCCAGTGACCCATATCTCCAAAATGTAAATTGCCCAGGAGTACTTGGGTAAAGACTATTTGCCGAAATATTAAGTATATTTTTCCTCTCAGTTAAAATATCCTCAAAATATGTAGAAAAAAAAACAAAATAAAACAACACAAACTGAAGCCTTTGTTTTATTTTAACATTATTAAGGGATATAGAAAAAAATATCTATAATAGGTATCTGGTGTATTGCCACTAGGACAAAATATAAAATGATATGTTTTCATAAGATAATTAAATAGTTTCCATTCCCTGATGATAGAATATATTTTGTACAGGCTTCTTTAATCTGACATGTTCTTCCCCTTTTTCCTCTGTTTGAAGAGAGGATAATGCTATTTAGGTTGAGGACAGATATGTTTGTTTTTCTGTTAGACATTTAAATTTTTCTGTTTTTACATTTTTCACAAATAAAAGAATTTTGTGTGGCAATGTACAAAAATGTATTAATATTTAATTGTCTTGTAAAATTCCAACCATTCTTGTACATTTAAAATACCAAATCTTTTAAAATAACACATATTCAAAATTAAAACAAAAGTGCCTTTTAGCAGTTCCCACACCTTTTATACTAATTGCTTTGAATTTAATGGAATGCCCTTCACAATAATAATTCTACTAATATAGCATTAGTTATTTAGTATATATCATTGAGCACCTACTATGTGCTTGAGGATCAGTGCATCATATTAATAACTTGAATGCATTTTTCTATAGACATTTTACAAATGTGTGTTTGTGTAAAAGTGAGTTTAAATGTTAATGTTTCTATGCAACTAAACAGAATAAATGCTCTCCATTGTGTTTCATATCATCATATTGAATTAAAATACACACACATAGATTTTATACTCTAAGGCACAGTTCTTCTAAAGAACTACTTTCTTTTTAATTCCTGGCATTTTGTCCCCGCTATTGTTGTACCTGGTTTTCCCACCCATTGTATATAAATGGTCTGCATTTGCTTAGCCAAATTAAAGAAAATACCATTTATAAAATAAAAATAGCAATTACTATTATACATTATATGCCAGTGTAGCCCTTATTCAGATGCTTATGATATATTTTCTCTTACAAATTTGTAATGTAATGGGGCGATTTCTTCTTATGTTATTAAAAATTCCATCATTTTTACTTCAGTTTGATCTGTCTGGAATGTCTTTTCTCACTCTCTGTTCGGCTTATATGCTCTTCTTCCTTCTTTAAACATTTGTGTAAATAGCTACTCCTCCATAAAGATATCTCTGATTCAACTCCTACAGCCAAAATTAGTTACTAAATTTTTGTATTTTTGTAGAGATGAATATATCCCTTTTAACATCTCTCTCTATTCTTATTGTGTTTTCTTTATTCAACATACTTCATCAAGCAAGAAAACACTTTTCACTGCTCTGTAGATCTAGAAGGTATTATACATTTTTTTCTTGATGAATAAATGACATAAATTATTTACATGCATATTCTTGAAATATAATCACTGGATAACAAAATGCTTAAATAAGTAAAGCGTACTGGGACTCTGATTTTTAACATTCGAATTGTTTATTGCAGCACAATTCACAATCGCAAAGATATGGATTCAGCCCAAGTGTCCATCAATACATGAGTGGATTAATAAAGTGTGGTAATGTGGTATATATATACTATG
Source organism: Daubentonia madagascariensis (assembly GCA_023783475.1). Taxonomy (NCBI): domain Eukaryota; kingdom Metazoa; phylum Chordata; class Mammalia; order Primates; family Daubentoniidae; genus Daubentonia; species Daubentonia madagascariensis. The sequence continues at coordinate 10,373,170 of JAKFHU010001684.1, read as the reverse complement.
GTGTACTACTCAGCCATAAAAAAATGGTGAACTAATACCTGTTGTAACAACCTGGGTGGAACTGCAGACTATTCTTCTAAGTGAAGTATCACAAGAATGGAAAAACAAATACCACATGTACTAACTATTAAATTGAAACTAATCGATCAACACCATGTGCACATATGGTAGTAAAACTCAACAGAAACCAAGCAGGTGGGGGGTATGGGTCAATACGCACCTAACGGGTACAATGCACACTATGTTGGTGATGGGCACGCTTACGACTTTGACTCAAACTTCACAAAAGCAAATCATGTCACCAAAATGTTTGTACCCTCCTAAATATTCTTAAATTAAAAAAATATTGAAAATAGTCATAGAAAAATGGCATTGCATTTGTCTACGTACATTGGGAAGCATTACAATTAATGGGTGAGTTTTATAAGGAAATATTGAGACTAGAAGACATAAAAATGAAATATGCAATGTACTAAACACAATAAAAGTTGCTCTCAACTGAAATTTCTAAGTGAAGTTATTCATCAAAAATAAAGGCAAAGGATGCTATTTTTACATAAACAAAAATTTAGAGAATTTGTTGTCAGCAGATCTGCCTGCACTACAAGAAAATCTAGCTTTCTCTGGCTGAAGGGAACGACACAGAATATCAATTACAATGCACAAAAAGTTATGGAAAAGTTTGGAAGTAATTGATTCATTGGTAAATATATATAAATATATAAAATACATATGATTCAAAATAAAAATGAAAAATGATTCTGTTTACTAAAATACCAAAAATAGAAAAACACCCCAATAAATTTGAAAAAAATTCTGCATTTCCTCTACATTGAAAACTACAAAACAATGCTAAGTGAAAATTAAAAAAACTTAATAAATGGGAAAAGATACCATATTAATGAAATAGGGTCATCAATATTATTAAAAATCATTTATTCCCAAATAGATCTGTAGATTTAATACAATTCCAATAAAAATTCCAGCACTTATATTTAAATGTAATCCACCTAAAATGACAAAAAATTTTTCAGAAGAAGAACAAAATTGGAGAAAAGCACACAATGCAAAGTCAAATTTTACTCTAAATTTGAAGTACTCAAGGTAGTGTGTCATTAGCAATAGTAATAAGATCAATGGAACAGCATAGAGGGCACAGAAAGCTACCCATGCATCTATATTCAATTGATTTTCAACAACTGCTCTAAACAATTCAATCAGGAAAGGACAATATTTACAATTACAGTACTGGCACAATTGTACAGTTTTATGGTAAATACTTACCATCAACATTATCTCATACCATATAAAAAATTAAGTCAGAATGGATTACACGCACGATGCAAAAGGCAAACTTCTAAAGCTTCTAGAAGAAAACAGATGGAAATTTCTTGCAACCATAAGGTGGGCCAAAATTTCTTAGCACTCAAAAAACACAAAATGAGGACAAGGAAAAATATTAATCAAATTTTTAAGATCATCTTTGTTTTTTATAAATACCATTAATAATATGAAAAGGCAAGTCACAGAAGTAGGGAATATATTTACATGATATTTGTAAATCATGATACAATACATATAACTGACAAAACACTTATATCCAAAACATAACCCAACCCAATAGTAAGAATACAGACAACCTAATAAGAAATAGGCAAAATATTTGAGCAAAATAATTTATATGAATGGCCAATAAGCACATGGCAATATCATTAGTCATTAAGGAAATGCAAATTAAAACCACTATGAGAAACTATGACCCATTAGATTGGCTATAATTAAAGAAGACTGAAAATGCAAAGTGTTGGACAGAATGTAGAATAACTGGAATTCTCATATACTTCTTGTGGAAAACGTAGTTTATTTTAGAGTAATGCATACACTTACCATAACAAAATTAATTTTGCTATTAGGTGTTTATTTAAGAGAAATAAAGATGGTTATCCACAAAAACACTTGAACATCTGAAACATCCATCACCAGGAGAATGGATAAGCATATTTTTAAAAATTGTTGTGCAAAGACTGTTTCTCAACAATGTAAAAAGAAATGAACTACTGAATAATGGAATAGCATGGGGTGAATCTAAAAAAAATTATATTTTATTAAATTACATTAAATTTGTTAAAAGGTGAATCAATGATACAGTTATTCTTAGTGCATCCAAAACCTTTAGATATTCTTCTGTATGGAATAATTTCCAAAATTAAATTTTGAGATGTTTCATAAGTTTAGCAGAATAAAGTGATATCTAACCTTACCTTGGCAAACCTATGCAGGATTTAACCTTGTAAACAATTCTGATGTTGTGTAGTGAACAATTCCTTAGGACAAAATATTTATTTGAGCAGCATTAATTATAAAAAAGAGCCTTCAACATAGTCATTTTCAAAGCTATCATTTGAAAACTCACTTTTCATTTTGGCTTGTTTTACAATAACATTTATTAATTCATTATAGACTATTGACAATGCTAAACAACAGTGTGTCTGCAAAAGGTAAAAATGGTCAATTTTGAGAATTAAGAGAGACTTATTCTAAATGAAACATTGCATCACTGGCATATCATTTATAATTAAATCACATTTCCCTGTTACCAGGGCAGAAAATTCATAGAATTACTTTCAACACATCTTTTACAGTATATGATATCAATTCCACATAAGTATCATAGTAATCAACATCACAATTACTACTTGAATCAAAGTTCTGAAACAATTTAAGTTTTGGTTAATATAGAAATCCACAAAACAATATATTTATAGGCCAGGGCTATCTAATAGAACTTTCTTCAATAATGGCAATATTCTATATCTGGACTGTTTGATATGGAAGCCAGTAGCCACATGTGGTGATTAGGTGCTCAAAATGTGCCCAGTGGGTTAGGTATTAAATATTTTAATTAAGTTAATGTTAATTTTTAAATTAATTTGGATAGCCACATGGTTACTTTATTATACAGCACAGTTATAGACAATAATACAATTGCATACAAATTATATATGTATATGTGTGTGTATAATTTAGCCACCTAGCTAGCTAGCCATTTCTATGTGAAAGTAATTTTTCAGTTTCCTGGGATAAATGCCCAGCAGTGCAATTTATGGGTTATATGATAATTGTAATTAACTGCCAACCTGTTTGCCAGAGTTTGTATAACATTTTATATTCCCATCAGCAGTGTATGAATAATCCAATTTTCTTGCATCCTTGCCAGAATTTTGTGTTGTCACTATTTTTCATATTAGCCATTCTAAGTGAGGAGTGATGCCTCATTGTGTTTTAAATTTGTGGTTCCCTAATGATGAATGGTGTTAAGCAAGGTTTTCATGTGCTTTTTTCCATCTACATATTCTTTTCTGTAGAATGTTCCTCAGTATTTTTAATCTGTTATTTAATTGGACTGTTTGCCTATTCTTAGTGTTGAGTTTGAGAGTTCTTGATCTATTCAAGACAATAGTCCATTGTCAGATAGGTGGTTTGGAAATGTTTTCTTCCAGTTGTAGCTTGTATTTTTATCTTCGTAAAAGGGTCTTTCACAGAGTAATTTTTTTAAAAAAATTAATTTTAAAATTTTAAATTAAAAAATTTTTTTTAAATTTTTTTGTCAAAGTCCAACTTACAAAATTTTCCTTTTATGAATCATGTTTTCATGTAATGTCTCAGAACTCTTTGCTTAGCCCTAGGTATGGAAGACTTTTTTCCTATATTTTTTCCTTGAAGTTTTAGTTTTACATTTTATTTTTAAGTTTATGATCTATTTTTGTATAATGTGTGGGATTTAAATTTAGACTTATTATTTGGCAGATGTCCAATTGCTCCAGCACCATTTGTTTTGGCACCACAGTACCTCCCTCACTGCAGAAAGATACTAAAGAGAACAGGATAAGTTTCTAAAAAAGAAACAGGCAAACTCTCATATTGGGAAATTAGCACACAAGCCTGGAGAAGACACATCTGCATAAAAGGTTTGAAAGGCCCCCAGAATCTCTAGCTGGGCTGATCTGTGAAGTTCTCCTGTACAAAGCCAATCTGTAAAAAAAGGGAAAAGTGGCTATTTTTCTCAAATGCACAAACTCAAGAGAAATAACAAGGCACATAAAGAAACAGGGAAACATGGCCCAATCAAACGAAAAGAAAGAATAAATCTCTAAAAACTGATCCTAGTGAAACAGAGAGTTATGAATTAGCTGACATTTACCAGAATAATTGCCTTTAAAAAGCTCAATGAGCTATAAGAGAATATAGAAAACCAAACCAAATCAGGAAAATAATCCATGAATATACTGAGAATATCAACAGAGAAATAGAAACTAAGAAAAGAAACAAACAGAAAATATGTAACTAAAAAATACAATGAATGAATTGAATAATTCACTGAAATATTTCAACACCAGACTTGATCAAACAGAAAAAAAAAATCAGTGAACTCAAAGGCAGGCCATGTGAATTTATCAAAGCAGAGGAACAAAAATAAAAAATAAAGAAAAATGAAGAAAGTCCAAGGGCCTCTGAAACACCATAAAGCAGACCAATATATGCATTATGGGAGTTTAAGGAGAAAGGAGTGAGAAAGGGGTAGAGAGATTCTTTATAAAGATAATAGTAAAAAACTTCTCACATTTGAGGAAGGAAATGCACATTGACGTTCAAAACACCCAGAGGATTCCATCTATGATGAATCCAAAGGCCCATTATATTCAAACTTTAAAAAGTCAAAGACAAAGAGAGATTCCTAAAACTAGCAACTGGGAAGCTGGTACAAGGTACAGAGTAACTTCCTCAAGATCATTAGCAGATTTATCAGCAGAAACCTTGCGAGTTAGCAAAGAGAGATGATATATTCAAAATGCTAAAAGGGGAAAAAGAAACCGCTGACTAATAATACTAAATACATCAAGAAAAATTTCTTCAAAAACAAAAGAGAGATAAAGACTTTCTGAAGTAAACAAACTCTGAGGGAATTTATTACCATTACATCTGCCTTAAATGAATTACTAAAGGGAGTCCTTCAAGTTGAAGTCAATAGTCACTAGACAGCAACAAAAAGGCATATGAAAATACAAATAATATATAAATATATATATATCTTTTATATATATATATATGTCTGATAAATATATAGACAAATACAGAATCATATAATACTGTGATGACAGTGCATAAGTCACTTTCAATTCAGTATAGAATTTAAAAAATAAAAATGTAAAAACTAACTATAAAACTATGTTAGTAGATATAATATCTAAAAGGAGGTAATTTGTGAATCAATTAGGTATGTGAGGGGGAAGAAAGGACTAGAATTTTCATATGCCATTGAAATTAATTTATTAGTTTAAAATTGTTATAACTATAAGATAGTTTATGTAATCTCCATGTTAACTACAAAAAACCTATAGAAGATGCTCAAAATAATGAGAAAAGAATCAAAGCATGTCACCATAAATGAATGAATGGATGAATGAATAAATAAATAAATAAATAAATAAGAAAGCCAGCAAGAGCAGAGGAAAAGGAGCAAAACAACTTCAGGACAAACAGAAAACAATGAACAAAATTTCAATAGTATATCATTTTCCATTAGTAATTACATTGGGAGCTAATAGATTAAACTTCCCAATTGAAAGAGCTGAATGGATTAAAAAAATCCAAGTCTAAGCTGTCTATCAGACACTCACTTTAGATATAAAGACACATATAGGCTGAAAGGATGGGGGAAAAGGGGATTACATGAAGATGGTAAACAAAATAAAGCAGGTATAGCCATACTTATTTTAGACAAAATAGACTTTAAATCAAAACTATCACAAGAGATGAAAAAGGATATTATATATTAAAAGGTCAATTCACCAAGAATATATAATAATTACAAATATAAATTTACTTAATAGTGGATCGTTTAAATATATGAAGCAAACAATGACAGAACTGAAGGGAGAAATGGTAACAAAATATTAAGAGAAGATTGAACACTCTACTGTCAATAATAGATAGATAAATAAGATAGAGATCAATAAGGAAACAGAGAGTGAGAGCAACACTATACACAACTGGACCTAACAGACATGTGGAATGATCCACCCAACAACAGCAGAATTCACATTCTTTGCAAGCTCACATTCAACATTCTTCAGAATAGATTCCCATGTTAGGTTGTAAAACAAGTTTTAATAAATTGAAGAAGATGGAAATAGTACCGAGTAACTTTTCTGATGACAATGGAATGAAACAGAAAACAATTAGCAAGAGGAAAGCTGGAAAATTCACATATATGTGAAAAGGAAACAATACGTACTTAACTAACGTATCAAAGAAGTCGTCACTGGGAAATTAGAAAATATTTTGAGATAAATGAAAATAAATTTACCACATACCAAAACTTATAGGGTGCAGCAAAAGGAGTGCTAAAAAAATGTTTATAGTGCCAAAAGCCTACATTAAAAAAAAATCTCAAATCAACACCTAACTTTACTCCCAAGGAACTAGAAGAACAAAATAAACATGCACATTACTTCTTTGGTATATTTTAATTTCAAAAATCCTTCCTTTGTAATTAATAATACTTAAATAAAGGTATCATGTAATAATTATGTGAAACAGTTTCTGCAATGGAAAATCATTTTTCAGTATTTCACTGTTTTATAATAATTATGTAATTATTATAATATATTCTTATTTATTTTGAACATATCAATAAACATTTTTTGAGATTTTTACTGTAGATTTAATGAGCATATGTCTGTTTATTTAACCTTTTTATGGTTTCATATTTTAACATTATTCTCCAAAGGAATAATGGATAAATATTACCCTTGGCCTTCATTTATGAATAGTAGTCACATTAACCGCTTCCTGTGATATGTTTTGTTGTTTGCTTCTATTCATTTGTGTTTCACTTTGTCTTGTTTGTAGACATCGAACAGCTTAATTAACCATCTTCACCCTTGACACTCGAACAGAATGCTGCCCATTGTTCATATTATTTCTTGTTATCAAAATACCAGGGAACTGAATGTTTAATACCAGCTGTCATACATGCTGAATTAGTCTAGCAGGTGCAACTAATTTTCTTATAGTTATAAATAATATCTTTCAAAACTTTCTATTGTGATATTAAATCACAGCAACTAAAATATAGAATTAGTCACTAGTTTATTTTAAAACATTGAGAAATAAGACTTTTCAAAAAATGAAATCAATTTTTATTAGAATCAGAATCAATAATGGTACAGTAGATTATAACAAATATTTATGTCTTGCATCATCAACCTCAAAAAAACTATGATTATAAGTTAAAGATTGATTGTATGCCTCCCATATATCAGTAATATTTAAAACTGCAAATTTCAGTATCATTTACAGGTAAATTAAATTCAGGTGAAGGGTTTTATAAATTAGATTATATCTATCACATGCATAATAGTACATATTATTTTTACAGAAAGTCAACAATCCAAATACGCAGCTATATGGTTTAGTTTTGCCTATGATAAGCCCGAGGCTACTCTGTATTTCTTGGTTCAAACTTATTCATTAACATTGCAGAAAATCTCAGGAACAATAAATACCTTTCTCTGTCTCTGTCTATGTCTCTCTCTCTCCCCCTCCCTCTTTCTCCTTCTTTATCTCCATCTATATATAACTCTATCAGTACTCTCTGTTATCTATATTTAATTTGTATCTATATTCCTTTGAAATTAAAAATAGTAATTAAAATGTTACTATACTTTTTGTCAACAGATTGTTTTGACCAATTTGGTGTAGAAGTGATGATCAATTTTAAATAATCACATTACCTGCTTACAATGGAAATTCTGTTGAAATGTGAAGGTAACAGTGATGAGGATATATGATAGATATGTATTCATTACATTAATATAATTATTTAAATTTTTTATTCTGCTAGCAATAATTCACCATGGTATAGAAATAAATTCTTCAAATTCCATATTATAGGTTCACTTTGCTATGGTAATGTCATATTAATTGTCTACTAAGATCTATCACTTGAAGCATTGTGACATATGGCCAGTAGAAGAGTAATTATCAATTTTGAAACAAACTTTTCTGTGTCTTTATTTTTACTCTTACTTTAGAGACTTACTTGAAGTATTATGTCATTACATCTGGGAATACTGTGAGGTGTAGAGAAAATATCCATGTTTGCAGCTCATTTATGCCTTAATCATTAAAAAGTAATGATACAATACCAAAATGAATCTAGACACAATTAAATACCTAAATTTGCTTTATAAAACCCAATATGTGAAAAGTTTTTAATAAGCCTCACCATTTATTTCCTTAAAATACTATCTATGGCAAAACCATGTTTTCAACAATGAAAAAATTACCTTATTTGAATTATATTTATTTTGTTCCAATTACACATCAAAAACTATTCTAAAACATTTATCAGTATACTTGTAAGATTATATACTGACAAGGAACTAAAAATAAGCAAGATTATATTTTGTCAACTAATATAATAAAAGAGAAATGCATCTGTTTTTGTTATAGGCACATTGATCTAAATGTGGGCTATATGAAAGACTTTGTCTATTCTCAAAACTTATAACAATTTCTAAATAGTGTTACCAAAGTTATACAAATGGTTAATAGATCATGACCCTCTTCTTCTAAACACTGATTATTCTGATAAGGTGTAGCAACCAATGAAATGATCAGAAAAACACACACTACAGGAGAAAAGGACCCATAAATCCCAATTATAATAAATTATACCCAGAAAAAACTTAAAGGGCATCATTTATACACCCCCTACATAAATGTTGGCATAGCAAATGAAATCCTTTAAAATTTGTGCTTATGATACATTTTCTAGTTAATAGTGGCCTTACATTATCATTACTTCATTGTAATGTTATAATCCTATTGGACAATAGTTGTCAGCATCTTTATTTTATAAACAGTTGAGACTAGGAAATATAAAATAACCATCTTGAAGCCAAACTTTTAGTAAGAGATATAGTGTTTATTTAAACCTAAATCTTCTACTTTAAATCTCAAATCTGCATCCAAATTCTACTACATAGATGTATGCAGTTTCAATTAAGATCTCTACAGACTTCTGAATATTTCATTTTTGAGACCATATATAATATAAGTGTAAGTATATTGAATTCCAAATATCTTACTTTATAACATTTTGCTAATAATGTATTATCCAATACCCTGTGTATTACTTTTTAAATTCTAAATGTACTATGAGTATATCATTTTTGTACTATATTGGCAATTGAGCTAATTTTTTCAGTGGTAGAAGTTTAAGTTATCTTGCTTTATTACACATAATACATTCATGTGTATAGATTCCGAAAAGAGGAAATTTGAGAGTGATTTCTTTACTGAGGTTTCATCTATAAATACTTTCAGATAAGTGATTGGATATTTGTGGAAATAAACTATGTGGAATTTTCCCTAAGTTTTTTAAATTTTTTTTTCCCCTGCACTATTTCGATTTGTCAATGCTCCCTACCAAGAGAGTAACTTTCTCAGTTGTTTGTGATACCCTCTGTTCATAGAAACAAGCCCCTTGCTGTTCAAGTCTAATCTTTGAACAGTGGGGAAAAATAAGTTAACTGTAATTGATTTGTGGTCATCAGCTAGAGCCTTTCAACCAGAAAAATCAACCGAAATTGCTAGTAGCTTTGAGTATTGCCATCTCTGTTTTTCTTGTAAGCTCATCAAACCCCAAGTTCTTAGCCTATTATCTCTCAAGATTTTACTGCTCAAATTTGAATAGCACAATCCTCCTGGCAGCCCAGAATTCTATGCTGAGTGATTGGTTAGCAAATTAATAAAAGACATGTCTCTTCCTTTTTTCTAGATCCTGTGATGTACACTATTAGAAACACTTTAAGTGTTTTTTAATTTGATCCCTATTGACATTTCTTAAGTAGCCAGTGTAAGACTTAAACTGTCTTTAGGTTTTAAGGACATGACAAGTCTTCATTAGAAGACAAAATTGAACAAAATTCTGACTTATAGGTAATCTGATTAGTTCAGCATTTTACTACTTATATTTCACATTTCCATACAAACCAGTAACAATTTTATTGACATCTGTTATATTTAATCTATTTTATGATGAAACAATCAAGGCTCTAGTAAATTAAAATATTTACCCAAAGTTCTGGTGCTAATAGGTGATAGATACTGAGAAAAAATGCAAATCTTTTGGCAACGAGTCCCCTACTACATTTGGGGGTACAAGTTTTTTTGTGTGTGTGAATGAATTGTATCATGCTGAAGTCGGGGCTTTCAGTGTATTATCACCAGAATAGTTACATTGTATTCAACAGGTAGATTTTTATGCCTCACCCTCTTCCATCCTCCCCCTTCTTAGTTTCCAATGCCCATGCCCATTAGAGCTCTTTATAACCACATATATCCTTCGTTTAGCTCCCACTTACTATAAGTGAGAATATGTGGTCTCCGTTTTTCCATTTCTAAGATACTTCGCTTAGGATAATGGACTCATGTTCCATTCAAGTTGCTGCAAAATATGTTATTTCTTTCCTTTTTATGTCTGAGTACTTCATGGTATATGTGTGTGTGTGTGTGTGTGTGTGTGTGTCCACGCACGCATGCGTACACATACACATATAGATACACACCACATTTTCTTTATCCACTCATCAGTGGATGGGCACTTAGGTTGATTACATATCTTTGCAATTGTGAATTGTGCTGCAATAAACATTTGAGTGCAGGTGTCTTTTTGATAACAGGACTTCTTTTCCTTTGGGTAGATACCCAGTAGTGGAATTGCTGGATTCAATGGTAGGTCTACTTTTAGTTCTTTGATGAATCTCCATACTGCTTTCCATAGTGGTAGTACAAGTTTATTTTCCCACCAACAGTGTATGAGAATTCCCTTTTTATTGCATCCACACCAGTATCTATTGATTTTTGACTTTTTAATAATGGCAAATTTGACAGGGGTAAGGTGGTGTTTCACTGTGGTTTTAATTTGCATTTCCCTGATAATTATGGTGTTAAGCATTTTTGCATATGTTTGATGGCCATTTATCTATCTTCTTTTGAGAAGTGCCTGTTCACGTCTTTTGCCTACTTTTTGATGGGATTATTTCTTTCTTGCTTGCTGATTTCTTTGAGTTTTTTGTAGATTCTGGATATTAGCCCTTTGTCAGATGTACAGTTTGGGAATATGATCTCCAATTCTGTAGGTTGTCTATTTGTTTCCTTTGCTGTGCAGAAACTTTTTAGTTTAATTAAGTTTCTTTTATTTATTTATTTTTGTTGTTGCCATATTGGCTTTTGGGGTTTTATTCATAAATTCATTGCCTAGGCCAAGGTCTAGAAGAGTTTTTTCTACATTTCCTTCTAGAATTTTTATGTATTCAGGTCTGACAGTTAGGTCTTTAATCCATTTTGAGTTAATTTTTGTATATGGTGAATCCAGTTTCCTTCTTCTGCATGTGGCTATCCAGTGTTCCCCTGACCATTTATTGAATGGAGCATCCTTTCCCCAGTGTATGTTTTTATCTGCTTTGTTAAAAATCAGTTGGTTATAGCTATACGGATTCATTTCTGGGTTCTCCATTCTGTTCCATTGGTGTATGTGTCTACATTTATACCAGTATCATGCTGTTTTGGTTACTATAGCCTTGTAGTATGTTTTGAAGTCAGGTAATGTGTTGCCTCTAGATTTGTTCTTTTTGCTTAGGATTGCTTTGGCTATTCAGAGTCTTTTTTCATTCCATGTGAAGTTTAGGATTATTTTTTCTAGACACATGAGAAATGAGGATGTAATTTTGATCAGAATTGTGTTGAATCTGTAAATCACTTTGGGCAGTATGGACATTTTGGCAGTGTTTATTCTTCTAATCCATGTGAGCTTGGAAACTTTTCCCATTTGTTTGTTTCATCTATGTTTTCTTTCATCAGTGTTTTGTAGTTCTCTTTGTAGAGATCTTTTACCTCCTTGGTAAAATATATTCCTAGGTATTTTATTTTCTTTGTTCCTACTATAAATGGTATTGAGTTCTTGATTTGACTTTCAGCTTACTATTATTAACATAGAAATGCCATTGATTTGTGTTCACTAATTTGGTAACCTGAAATTTTAGTGAATTTATTTATTAATTCTATGAGTCATTTGGTGGAATCCTTAGGGTTTTCTAGGTGTAAGATCATATTATTAGCAAACAGTTATAGTTTGGCCTCCTCTTTCTCTATTTGGATTCACTTTATTTATTTCTCTTGCCTGATTATTTTGGCTAGGACTTCCAGTACTATGTTGAATAGAAGTGGTGACAGGGCATATCCTTGTATTGTTCTGGTTCTTAGGAGGAATGCTTTTGACTTTTCCCCATTCAATGTTACATTGGCCATAAGTTTTTTACATATGGCTTTTATTATTTTAATATATATTCATTCAATGCCTAGGTTGTTGAGGGGTCTTATCTTGGAGGGGTGCTGGATTTTATTGAATGCTTTTTCTGTATCTATTGAGATAATCATATGGTCTTTGTTTTTTAAGCTCTTCAATTTAAAATTCCAAGTAAAATTTTAGTTTTACTTAAATCCTTTATAGGTTGTTTATAATATCAAATACATAGATGAATATTACAAAAGGAAATTATTGGCAGTTATACAGCTATTAAGATGTTTCAGGATTTCTAATTTATTACTGCTACAATAAATGTGCAGACAACAATATTATCTCAACTTTGATGTGAATGTTTTGATATATTGGTAGTTTTGTAGGTTAGGATTTCGTAAATGGTAATATAATCCAACATATCAAAGTAGGCTTTAGAATTATCAGGACAAATTTTTAAATTCAATTTTGGAAATGAAATTGAGTTTACTTTTGGCCATCTATCTGATTTATGTAGAAAAAAGGCAGAAAGACAGATACATTAGATACATTTGTGCATCTCAGAGAGATATTTCAGAATGGGCATTAATAATTAGGGGTTATTATAAATTATTCACTCCAACCTAGCTTGGAATATAGCATAGCTGGAAGAGTGCTGTTACTGAGCAGAGAATAGTAAGGAATGCTGGCCACTTAAGAATTTGACATTACAGACTGTAGTACACAAATAAGACTAAACAGAAATTTCAGATTGAGAACCGGGAGAGGTATCTCAGAAACATCGGAAAAAAATTATTTTCCCTTAATAAAGAGGAAGTGTTCAGTTGTGTCAAGATTCAACGTGATTAAGTAATAACTTAAAAGGATGTTTATTTGTATTTTGTTAAGTAGCCAACATAATGGTCAGTGTATAGATATTAATAAAATGTCTCATCTGCCTCTGAAAAGTAACTTATGTTGGAATAATCAATTTGACATTTATTATTCTAAATAGGTACTTATAAAAATATCTTTAAGATAGTCAGGATAAGTATCATCATTTTCCGTAAAATGAATTTGTCATTATTTATAGATGATGTAGTCACTGAAGTATCATACATTCCACTGCATTCACAGAGTAGTTTTCGTACTTTTAATTCTCATGAATTAAATACGTAATACTACATTAATAAAGTGTGTGGAAGCAAATGAATACCTTTTAATGAGCAGAGAGTTGTTTGGCCTTCCTTCCTTCTTTCCTTCCCTTTTATTGCATGAATTCTCTCCTTTCTTTACAGAAATTCTCTCTTAATCTACTTTTTTGAAAATAAGCATCAAAATGGGTAAAGCTTCACATAGACACAGAAAATCTTTCAAAATAGTAGAACATATATAATCAAATAATATGTCCATGGTTAAGACTTGAACTCAGTCTTCATTGTTCTAATATGATATATTAAACTATCATGGAAAAATAAAGTTAAGACATAAGTATAAATGAAATTAAGACATAAGTGTAAATCTAAACAGACTTATGGTTTTATACTTTTTCTAAAATATATTTGCTCTTCTAGTTATGTCTTTCAGAAATGCAACTCACTGGATTATTGTCGTAAGGTTTTTATTTCTCCATCTCAATGAATGAAAATTTATATTCTATTACTAATTATTTCCTTTTAATAAAAAAATCTGTCCTCTACAGATTTTTTTCCAATCCTCAGGCTATATTGGATGTGAATATGACTCTAACATAACATCTGAAGGAGTAAGCCGATGTAAAGCAGCATATATCTAAGTCTCCCAAAAGAATTCCCAGGCATGATTAGGATTTTCTCACATTGTCATCATAATATCAAATAATATATAATACAAAATTTACCCTTTTAATTTTATATACATGCCCTTAAATTACAAAAATATTGAATTTTATAAGTATTTTTTATAAGTATGCTAAATTAACTAATTTTATTTATATTTAATAAAGAATCTGGTAGCTGTAATTTACATCTTCAGTATCTTGGTTTCCAAAGGGCACATTTGTAGCTCCGACTCAGGCAGTGCAAAGGCAATATATGTAACCAAAGCATTTGTACCCACGTAATATTCTGAAATAAAAAAAAAGGAAGGACAGTAGTAATTTAATTTAATTTGACTCTACTCCTTTTTGGGCTTAAAATCCAAACCATAAATGGTAACAAAAGATTTCTCACTAATCTTATTGAGAAATAGATGGATAAATAAATAGATGATTGATACATAGATAGATATGCCGCAACACGTTTCCAAAGCACTCTCAGGCTTGTGACAGTGAGGGGGATGGCCAGAACTCTATTACAGAGATATGTAATCAACTACTATGAACCTAGTAGTTGTAGAAGTTAAAATTAAATATATTTGCATAAAGAAAAAATTTTAAAGAATAAACCCTACATTTCTAGCTAGAAAGCATGCTCAGAATTTCATTTTAACAAAGAATATTTTTATCTTGGATACCAGAAAGTAATTTGATCACATTAATTTGCATACTTGAGGATTCATTAATACATGTCTATAATAGCTTTTGTAACTATAAAGATTTCAATTAAAAATCACATGCTGCCTTCATTAAAGTTAAGCAATTTGAGGATCAAAGTGTGTTATCACATTCTAGTCATCTTATAATATAGTTGTTAGCCATAAACATATAAAACTTATCTTACAATATTGATTTTTATAAGGGATGTGTTTAATGATTTTAGGTATATTATTTCTTTAATTTTTTATAAATTTTATAAAAGAACCTATAAATATGCAGGTTAGTTTATGTAAAATTTTCTTCTGTTGAAATATTCCATACGTTTTTAGTTCCCTTAATGGAATTGTTTAGTCTTAATTGAATAGATAGCCATTTATACATGTTGTTTTGAAATGCGTCACATCTATGAATATAATGTTCATTTTCATGATGGAGAATCAAAGAAACAAACAAAATAAAACAACAAATACAGAGGGCATTATTAGTAATGACGTTCCTTCCAGCAAAATAATTTCAAATGCTACAAACTGAAACCTTGGGACTACAGGCAAAAGGGCACCCATATGTAGTGAAACATTGATTTGAAACATGACACATTTTAAACTTTAAAAAAATAGTTCGGAGTTGATCACTGTATTGGGATTAAACTATAGTCACCTTCAGAAGTACAGTCTTAACTTTATAGAAGACCGGATATAAGGAAATGTCATAGCAGATGGAAGGTTGTACGACCTTCTCAAAGTAGATGATTTCCTTACTACCACAACAAGGGCTATATTAAAACTAAACAATAAAGGGGTTGATCATATACAATATTGCAAAAATTTATTTTGTAGCTAGCTATCAATCTTTAGCTTAAGGTATACATATATGGAGACTAATAAATCATTTGTTAAAATCTATTTTAGATTTTTCTTGTCCCATATTTTGTTGTTACTGTTCCACTCCTTTCTGATAAAATGCACCCTTTTCAATAGTTTTCTTTCCCTAAATCATCTACTTCCACATTATTATTTTAAATGTTATGGTTTTCAATTATGTTATTATGGCAGTAATTTATTTTAAAACCCTCTACTCATACAGGGTAATATTACATGTATGGATGTGCTACTTGAAATTATACCCAGGTGCAGTTAGTTTTCACACCAAGAATCTGTGTGGATATCATCTAGCATTTTATGAGGAAAGACACACTTTAGAGGCTAGTACTACAAGCATTCAGCTTTTTAAAATTCTGATTAATATCAGATTATTTGTTAATTAGCTTAGTGAATGTAACGTAAGTATTGGTAAAATTCAAATTAATGGCTCATTGATTATTATAATCAATATTAAAAATCAGTACTTATTGCTGAAATTAAAAGTTTTCATAATATGTAGATTGATTGGCCAGAATGTTTTAGAAATGGTCCCAATTTTCAAAAATGTGAAATAAAACTCTAGCCAAGCCAATACTCCACATCTTTAGGAATGTTATCCAAACTCTATTCCCTAAATAGTCCTGTGTTAAATCTAGAATTTCATTTGAAGTATGTCTTGTTGCTCAGTGCTGTCTATAAGATCAATGGTGTCCTGGGTCTGATCTATCAGTGCCTTTTCCTTGAGAAAAGCTTTCATGCAAGGTGTGTTTAGAGAACATAAAAGGAGAAATATCTGTAGCTTCATTGAACTTACAGAATGTATTATATGAACTGATGTGTGCTTTTCTTGGAAGTAAATATTTTCTTAAATAATGTATGATTTGAAGAAATTGTTTCAAAATTTGTTTTTGTAACAGCATGATAGCACGTTGCTGGTTGCTGGGGAAGTTGGCTCACCCAAATTTACATATAGCCATGCTGTTGAGTACATCAAAGGAAAACAGAAGAAAAGAAATAGTAGGCAATTGTGCCTAATCTATTCTTCTGGATAAAAATTCACTTGGTAATTTAAATAAGCCTCTACTCTGGAGAGTACATTTTAACCACCAAAAATGAACAAGGAAGAAAATGTTAATTCATATAATAATTTAGATTCAGAGTAATTTTATTAAAACTTGTGATAAACTTTATTTTATATGAAAATAATTATGTTAATTTTGCAATTAAATTTCAAGTTGAAATTTAGGAAAACCCCATTTTAGTACATAGAAGATAACTTGCCATATAAAAATAATATTTGGGGATCCCATCATTGATTTAAATTATCTCCGTTCTACTTTGTTGAAGATCAGTTGGTTGTAGGTAAATGGTTTTATATCTGGATTCTCTGTTCTGTTCCATTGGTCTATGTCTCTATGTTTGCACCAATACCATACTCTTTTGGTTGCTGTAGCCTTGTACTACGGTTTGAAGTCTGGTTATGTGATGCCTCCAGATTTCTTCTTTTTGCTTAAGATTGCTTTGACTATTCAGAATCTTTTCTGGTTCCAAACAAAGTGTAGAATTATTTTTTTAGATCTGTAAACTATGATGTTGGTAATTTGAAAGGGACTGCATTGAATTTGTAAATCACTTTGGGTAGTATGGGCATCTTAACAATGTTGATTCTACGTATCCATGAGCATTATATGTTTTTACATTTGTTTGTGTAAAAACATATAATGTGTTTGTTTGTTGAGGATTTCTTTCCTCAGAGTTTCGTAGTTCTCCTTGTTCTTTCACCTCCCTGATTAAATATATTCCTAGGTATTTTATTTTCTTTGCAGCTATTGTGAATGGTATTGAGTCTTTGATTTGACTCTCGGCTTGACATTTATTAGTATATAAAATGCTACTGATTTATGTACATTGAATTAGTATCCTGAGACTTTGCTGAATTTATTTATCAATTCCAGGAGACTTTTGGTGGAGTCTTTGTAGTTCTCTAGATACAAGACCATATCTTTAGTGAAGAGTTATAGGTTGGCCTCCTCTATCCCAATATGGATACCATTTATTTCTTTCTCTTGCCTGATTGCTCTGGCTAGGACTTCCAGCACTATGTTGAATAGAAGTGGTGACAGTGGGCATCCTTGTCTTGTTTCAGTTCTTAGGGACAATGTTTTCAATTTTTCCCCATTCAAAATTATGTTGGCTGTGTGTTTGGCATGCAAGGCCTTTATAATTTTGAGGTATGTTCCTTCTATGCCTAGTTTGTTGGGGGCTTTTATCATGAAAGGGTGTTGGGTTTTGTTGAATGCTTTTTCTGCATCTATAGAGATGATCATACGGTCTTTGGGTGAATCACATTTATTGATTTATATATGTTGAACCATCCTTGTATCCCTGGGATGAAGCCCACTTAGTCCTGGTGGATTATGTTTTTCATGTGCTGTTGAATTTGGTTTGCTAGTATTTTATTGAGGATTTTTACATGTATATTCATAAGGGATATTGTTCTGTAGATTTTTTTATTTGTTGTGTCCTTTCCTGGCTTTAGTATCAAGGTGATACTGGGTTTGTAGACCGAGTTGGGGAGGATTTTTTACTTCTCAATATTATGGATTAACTGGAGATCATTCTTCTAAGTGCAGTATCTCAAGAACGGAATAATAAACACCACATATACATACTATTAAATTGGAACTAACCAGTGAGCACACATGTACACACAGGGAAGTAAAACTCAGTGGAAATCAACCAGGGTGTAGGGAGAAGTGGGGGAGGGGCAAAACTCTACCTAATGGATATAACGAACACTATTTTGGTGATGGGCACACCTATAACTGGGACTCAAGCTTTACAAAAGCCATCCATGTAACCTAAAGCACTTGTACCCCTTTAATATTTTGAAATAAAAAAATTATTTCCATTCTAATATTACTTAAATATGAAGAAACCTATAGCTAGATATATCTTATTTATGCTTATAAATCTTATGTAATGAAAAGATCATAAAAATGATTTTATTTTTGACCATAAACAATTAAATCCAAATAAATTATGTCATTTGAATATCCATATGAATATTAATTGTATCATCTCAAGCTAAATCATTATTAAATTTAATAATAAATATATGTATTCATACATGTATTTTATTAGTTTTTATGTATTTTTTAGCATCATGAAAAACAACCTCTTGTGACATTATTTTTTTACCTTAAAATTATTTTCCAACTTTAAAATACATATTATAATTCTTGACCTATTTCATAATTGGTATGCCAAGTATATTATCAGAAGTTTATATATACACATTTACCTATAAATATAATACATATATTTCAGTTTTCTTCCTTATATATTTTTATTTCATGACAAATAATTAAATTTTAAAAATAAGGATAAAGACATAATTCATTATAATTTAAAAACCTAACTTACTCCATGTCTTCTATATATTGGACATTATTCTTGCTACTTGAAAAATATTGCAGTGAACCAAATGGATAAGCCCTATCATCTCATGAAACTTATAGTTCAATGGGTGAGGGAAACAACAAACATGTAAAGACATAACTATGTAGTACAGTTAGACATACTGACAGGTGCCATTAGTAAATAATTCATGCCTTTGCAGTGCAAATACAGGACTGACTGCCACATGAACTCAACATAACTTGTACAACTCTATTTTTTCTTTAATTGAACAATAAAAATGTCCTAACATTCTAATATATCATTTGATCTTTAACTAAAATAAATACTTTATTTATTTACTAAATCCACTGGTTATTTTTGTCTTAATTATTCTCAACATGTAATTTTCATGAAGTCAAATCAAATTCTAACTTTCTAAAAAAATTTCATAAAAGGTGTCTTCTATGGAAATATCTCTTAAGAGAAATTAATCATCACTACACAAGAAGAGGTTTTCTTTAAAACTCACAAAAGCATTCACCAGAAGCCTAATGGCAGATGAAGACTGTGGTTGTTGATCTGCCAAAGAATATGATGTCCTAAAAGCCACAGGGAATGTTTGCTAGCTTGTTGAATGTTTATGGCTGTCAAATTAGAGTAGCCCTTTCACAGATTAAATAGTACCTCAGGAAAACAATGTTTTAGGGCATTGACCAAACATGTGGCTTTAATGTAGTTTTATTTGTAATTGAGTAAATGGTGTGTATCTTAGACATCACTTAAATTAAAATGAAAAAATATTACCAAAGAACCCTCAGAACTTGAGAATGCGTTTCTGTACCCCAGTTTGAAGAAAACATTTTCAGGAAAAAAATACTATAAATACAATTTTGTTGTAACTTGTTTGTGAAACATGAAGAAACAGCTTATGTTTATTACAGAATGTTTGCTTTGAAGGAATGATTTTACGTTTTAATTTTACTTTTGGCATACTAATAAAATGTATTTTTGTCATTTTTGTGTTAGGAATATTATCAAGCAAAAATAAAAATATTAATATATTAAAGAAAATTCTATTACATGATGTATTACTTTTAATAAAACAGAAAATCAGCTACACTGCAAATTAACATCTTTTTTATTTTGGATCTTATTTTGATCTTACTGTCAGGTGTACCAGGGGAATTATTGCTGAATACAACCAGTTAAACTGATAGCAAAGTGTTGCTTTTAGGTTTGTCACTAGTCAACATTCAGGAATATGGTTGCATGCATACTTCATGAAGAACAACTCCTTGGCTTTTATACTTACATGCAAGATGCTAATTTATTTTCACCTTACTTTCTAGTTAATTTTATTCTCCCAAATTTATAGACTAAATAAGTAACACTACACCCATAACTTCTAAAGTATACAGAAATAACTCCAATTTTTATATGCTGCTAACTTGGGATATGGGAGACAGGGAATTTTTGTTCATTTGTGTGTATGTGTGTATGGTATAGGACCATGTTTAAAATATGGTATGTGTATTAGTCAAGGTTTTCAAGAGAAACAGAACCAACAGAATGTATATATGTGTTCGTGTGTGTATGTGTGTGTGTGTGTACAAGGAGACAGAGATAAAGAGGGAGGGGAGAAAGTAAGAGAGAGAGAGACAGAGACAGAGAGATTTATTTTAAGTAATTGGCTCATGTGATTGTGAAGACTGGCAAATCTGAAATCTTCAGGATGGGTGGTAGGCTGAAAATTCTGGGAAGGGTTGATATTGTAGTCTTGAGCTGAAGGTGGAAAACTCAGACAGAATTTCAGAATTTCTATGTTGAAATGTAGAGACAAAATTATTTTCCTTTTGAAGGATCTCAGTCTTTTCTCTTAAGGCATTCAATTGTTTGGATGAAGCCCACTCATATTATGTAGATAATCTGCTTTACTCAAATCATACTGATTTAAATATTAATCACATCTAAAAAATATCTTAACAGCAAAATCTAGACTGCTGTTTGATCATACAGCTGGGTACCATTATCTAAAAAAGTTGACACATAAAATTAATCAACACAGTCTACCCCTAGACAAATTGGCACCCATACACATCTCCTTAAGCCATGTTTAATCTCCAAGTAAAGACAACGAGACAAGATTATCCTCATCCTAACATGATACAACTATCCTGTGTACAACTCAAAACACACTCTCTCTTTTCCCAGAAGAGGATACAAAGTCCTTGAGTGAAGTAACTTAAATACAGTGATGTAAAGTTAATGATATTTAAATACTATGATGTAAAATTAATATATTTATGTTCTATGAATATGAGATAAGAGAGGGAATAAATCAAAGGTATTTTCTTTCTACAAACATACACAAACATATTCATAACAAAAGAAGAGGAAATACTGGTAACAATCATAATACTCTTTCTACAACTGGTCACGTGACATAGCTGGTATTTATAACTTTCTTCTACCATCCACTCTGTATTCCTTCTGCCTTCAGCAAGCAACTCAGCTGGTTGTGGTTCTTTACCTGGTGTGGTGACCCAACCCTTCATCCTTGAAGTGTCTGTGCCATTAGTTGTCCTGTCTGAATTGGGTTATTTTAGTTTCCTATTAACTTTAATCACAGGGTTTGGTACTACCCAGAAATGACATAAAGTTATCTCCTATATTTAAGACATATGCTTCCTTATCTCTATTGTGGAGCAGAAGTCCAATTTCCCTGTGGTGATCAAGATTGATCACTGTAACCAATACAGCAACTCCCTTTTTTGCCTTTTGATTCAGAGGCATGCGGAGCCCAACGTGGCTGGTAGTAGTCTTAACTTTCAATTCAATGGAATCGTTGTGTCTTCTGGTGAAAGCATTCCTCCTTTTAAAACTAAGACCTGTATACCAGCAGAGGATAAGCTTCTAGTGACAGAAAGAAAAAGCTTTGCCAAAGGATCACTAAAGGTAATAATGTTACTACTTCCATTTCCACCCCTTGATTGCTGGACCACAAATCCTGGCTATGGGAGAAACAGCAGCACATTATGGATGCTTATTAAGAATATATATCTCCTTGTAGATAACCTTGCTCCAAACCTGATTGCCACCTGGCTGTTGCTGTAATTTAGTCTTCGAAAGGACATTTCACTATTATATCAACCCTGCTGCTTCAGGATAATAGGAAACATGGTAATACCACTGAATTCCATGAGCATAGGCCCATGGCCACATTCCTTTTGCTATGAAGTGAGTTTCTTGACCAGAAATAATGCTGCATGGAATACAATGGAGGTGGATAAGGCATTCTGTAAGTCCAGTGATAATAGTTTTGGCAGAATCATCACATACAGGGAAGGCAAATCTAAATCCAAAGTAAGTGCTTACTCTAATAAGAATAAAATGCTGTCCCTTCCATGATGAAAGTGGTCCAATGTGATCAACCTGCCACCAGTTAGCTGGCTGATCACTTTGGAAAATGATGTCAATATTAGGGTCCAAGCATTGGTCTCTGCTGCTGGCATGTTGTGCATACATCAGTGGCTATAGCCAGGTCACACTTGGTGAGAACATATTGTTGAGCTCATGTACAATCTCTATCCCTCACACCATGACAACTTTGTTCATGGCCCCTTGGTTAATGACAGAGGTAGCTGGGGAAAGAGGTTGACTGGTATTCACAGAACATAATCATCCTATTCACCTGATTATTAAAATACTCCTTTACTGATGTTGCACTTTGATGAGTGTCCACATGGGACAGAACTATCTTCTTGACTTTTACTCATTTGCATATATCTAGACACGTACCTCTTCCCAAGACCTCCCTGTTACTTATTTTTCAAGCATGTCCTTTCCAAATTTCTGACCATTCTGCTAAGCCATTTGCCACAGCCCTCAAACTGGTATATAATTACGTATCTGGCTATTTATCCTTCCAAGCAAAATGAACAACCAGATATATTTGCCACTGTACTTTAGGGATGTATACAAAGGGACTATCGTTCTACATCTGCCCACTTTCTTATAGCATCTGCATTTTGCACAGAACCATCTATAAACCAGGCCTGAGTTTATCTTCCACTTCCACTGTGAGCTTATAGTAGGGAACTCTCTTCCAGGCCATAGGGACAGGCTAAGAGAGAGAAGGCAGTGTAGTGGGAGGGGGATTAATAGCCATGTGAACTACTTTTTCATGCAACTTGCTTATGCCTTTAGGACCTGCCCAAACCTTATCTTGCATTTATCATTTCCATTCAATGATAGAGTGCTATGGGGTACACCCAACTTTATGGTTTGGTGGGTCAGACAACATCAAGTTCATAATGGCCAGCTTATATCACATGATAAACTGGTGACCCAATAGATAAGTGTTCAGTCTCTACAAAGTCAAAATAGAAAGACAAATGCTGTTTCTCAGAAGACAGTAGTTATCTGCAGAGGATAGCAGAGATTTTCTCCAATATTCTAAGGGTCTATATTGTGGTTCACCTATAGGAGTCTGCCAAAAACTCCAAACAGCATCTCTACCTACCACTGGACCTTCAAGAACCATTGGATCTGCTGGATCATATGGCCCAATTGGCAGAGCAGATTTCATAGAAGCCTGAACCTATGGCCTTCTCTTATGCTGGGTCTCACTCAAAACTGGCAGCTTTTTGGGTCACTCAGTAAATAGTCCAGAGGATCATACTTGAATGAGGAATATGGTATTGAAATCTTGACGAAAGGTGATCCTTGTTATAAAATGTCAGACAACTCAGCTGAATTGTATTCTGTTGGATTGAAAGTAAAACTTGTAGATGATGAACTTGGATATTTAGCTGGGGTGGGGGTTCTAATCAAAGTGTTGAAAGTGTGGTCTGGTTTATCCTTGCTGCTTTTAGTAAAATTCTTGAGCACAAAGATACATTTAAGAAAGAATTGTTAAGCAAAAAGAAACCAGAACTTGAAGCTTTAGAAATTCTCAGCCTTGTTATATTCCAAAAAGTAAGGGTGTGCTTTGGGGAGAATATCAAAGGTGTGGCTGGACAACATTTTCTGAAAGGATTGGTTATATGACCATGGATCCGATCTACCATCTCATCAGAAATACTGCCAGCTTGAACTGAAGAGCACAGAGATGGAATGAAATGAAGGAAGGCTGTCAGAATTCTGAGATTCTAAAGGCAAGAAATAGAACCATAGGCTATTTGGTCAAAAATGTATTTTATGCTTCAAGAAAAAAAAAGGATGATCTCAAAGGTGGTTCAGAGACTGGGGTGGGGATGGTTTGCCAATGTATCCAAAGGCCCAGAGGATACAAGCCCAAGAAATAAGGACGTATCTCCCTAAGTTCCTGCAAGCCAAGCTACTATCCAGGGCTGAGTGGCCTTAGTGGACCCAGGTGTTCAGCCTAGAGAACAAGAGCATCAGGACAAAGAGATTATCCTAAAGTCTTAAAATCTAATGGAATTTGCCCTGCTAGGTTTTAGATTTGCTTTGGGCCCATGACCACTTTCTGCCTTCCAGTTTATTCCTTTTGGAATTGACATAGCAATCCAACGCCTGTCACTCTATTGTATTTTCAATGCAAATAACATATGTAGTTTCATAGGTTCTCAGCTGGAGAGGAATGAAGCCTCGGGATGAATCATACTTGAGTCTCACTTACACCTGACTTACATGAGATTTACATGAGATTTTAAATTTAGAGTCGACCTTGAATGAGGTAATACTTTTGAGGATATTGGCATAAGGTGAATGTATTTTGCATGTGAGAAGGACATAAATATTTCAAGGCAAGAGTGTTGTGGGTTGAGTAGTGTTTCCCTGTCTTTGTTCCTTTTTGTGCTGCTATAACAGAATACTTGAGCCTAGGTAATTAATAATGAACAGAAATTTATTTTGAAAGTTCTGGAGACTGGAACGTCTAAGATCAATCTGCCTTCTTGATGCATCATCACATAGTGGAAGGTGGAAGGATAAAGAGAAGGGGAGAGAGAGAATAAAAGGTGGCCAAACTCCCCTTTTTATAATGAACACACTACTGCAATAATGACATTAATCTATTTACTACATACTCATGGCCTAATCACCTCTCATTAGACCTCGCCTCCCAACACTGTTGCAGGGGGGTTAAGTTCCCAACATATGCTTTTTGGGGAACACACTCAAACTATAACACCTCCAAAATTCATATGTTGAAGTCCTAAACTCCAGTACCTCAAAATGTGACCTTATTTGGAAATAGGGTCATTGTGAATGTAATTAAGTGAAAATGTCATTAGGGTGGTCCCTAATCCAATATGACTGGCGTTATATAAAGGAGAAATTGGGGCAGGGATACAGATATGAACAGAGGGAAGGCAAACTAAAAACACAGAAACAGCCATCCATACGACAAGAAGAGAGTCTTGGAACGGATCATTCCTGCACAGCTTTTAGAAGAAACCAACAATGCTGACACCTTGATTTTGGACTTCTAGTTTCCAGAACTGTGAGGCAATAAAGGTCTCTTGTTTAAATCATTCACTTTGTGGTACCTTGTTATGACAGCCCTAGCAAACTAATCCAGTAAGTGACATCTCGATTTTTATCATTTAAATTTTATTTAATTAAAAATTGTGGATACAAAATTTCATAATTTAATCCTTTAATAATTTTAATTATTATTCAAAATATTTGGAAATAAGGGGCAATATTTTAAAAATTGTAGGAAATAACATATTTTTTCTATACTTTCTAGTCTGAGTCCAAATGTCAATGCATATTTATAGAATATTTTGCCTCCTTTCTCACTTGCCATGTCATTATACCTGCAGATTATATTTAAAATTAAGTGAATGCATTATAACAATTTTAGAAACTCATATTTTGTGGGAGTATAATATATATATTATCTTTAAATTTCTGACAAACATATGTACATATTGATTTTTTTCATTATAAGCTCATGACAAATTACTAGAAATGAATAAAAATATTATTTTCTGGATAAATACTGTCACATTGTTCTCTCAAGGTTTTCACTGCTTAATTCTAATAGTAACAATATGACAGTGTCACTGTTTGACCATTTCCTCACCAACCTTGGAAATGTCACTTTAAAAAAAGTGTTTGCTTAAATATTTAAAAATGTTGTTATTATTGTTCTAATTAGCATATAGTTAATTACTAAAAAACAGGGACATTATGATTCAGAAAATACATAGGTCAATAATACTTGATATTTCACGGCGAAGCTTTCAACTGTACAATGATCACTATTATGAGAGACTTAATTTTCTCTAACATTATTCCAATGAAAAATATGTGTATCACACTGGTAGTAATAAAGCAGAATATATTTATTACACATTAGGTCACATGAATATGTGCTGACTGTGTCTGTTGAGGATAAAGAAAAATCTCACTGAGAGAAGGAATACATATTAGAGAACTAATTGCCTAGCAGCTAATATAAAATTAGGAGATCTGAGGCTATGTCTATCAGGTTGATAAAATTAGGCTTGCAAAATCAAAACTTAGACTGTGGACCACAAGGGGAAAATTGGGAGCAGCAGTTATTTTAAATGAGCTCATGATGTTTTAGATTTCTCCGGATTCTTAGAGATATATGAGAGTATTTTATAATATCACATTAAAATTTTTAAACATGGCCATTTTGAACACATTCCAAACATAAAATTAATTTCAGTCTTCTTTTCCCTCTGGTTCATTGCCTCTGATGGTTATCTTTTTAATCATTTTACCTTGACATAATCTATTCCTCTCAATGTTCCATTCAGGTTTACAATATTCAGGAAATTACCTTAAAGGTTTTTTTCCCAAAAATGTTTTAAGGAGAGGGCAACTTCTGTAAAAAGCATGTAAAACATAGTAAAAAAAAAAATAGACACACACACACACACGTACTCATATAATCACACATGAAAGGCAGGAGTATATTAACTTCAACATTCTACCTCTAATTAAGAAATATTAATATCTGTCTCACGGGTCAAAAGAGTCAGAGTAGCTAAATGAGCACCTCATCTGGGACATAGTGTCAGCCTCTGCGCTGACATTTGGGGAATGAGGCAGTGATAGCCTCATCTCTAAAAGTTATAATCTTCCCCTCCGCTCTCCTGAGCAATAGCAACAATATTTTTCTGGATCTTATCAGCACTAGTCTTTTATTTGCTGGTTTTGTTATTCTAGTTACATATAGATACTGTTTCATTTAACATTAATTCTATTTTTAACCCAAGTATCTAACACTTGAGCAATGAAACGCACTTGATGATTATTTTAGTCAGGGTTCTCCTGAAAGAATCAATGGAATATGTATAAAGATAGGAAAAGGAATATATCTGGGGAATTGGCTCACTTGATTATGGAAGCTAAGTCCCACAATAGGTCATCTGCAAGCTAGAGCATGAGGAAAGCCGGTAGCATGGCTCAGTCCAAGTCTGAAGGCCTCAGAACCAAGGAAGCTGATGAGTAATTCTCAATTTGAGACCAAAGGCCCAAGAGCTCAGGGGCTGGGGCCGCTGATGTGACTCCCAAAGTCCAGAGGCCAGAGAATCAGGGCCTTTGTGTCCAAGGGCAGGAGAAAGTCATCCTGGCTCTGGAAGAGAGAGCAAAGTAGTCCTTTTTCCAACTTTTTTATTCTATTATTATTTCATCCAGTTTCCAGCTGATTGATAGTGCCTGCCCACATTGAAGGTGATTTTTCCCCCACTCAGTCCACTGAAGCACATGCCAATCTGCTCTGGAAACACCAGCACAGTCACAGACACACAGGCAACACAATCATTCTTATCAAAAAAGCAAAACCACCTGGCTTTCCCTTTCAGCAGAATAGGGATGGGCTCAGTGCCTACTGAAGCATTGAGAATAATTATTGTTTTACCAGCTGAGTATTCTTTAATTAAGTCAAGTTGACAACCAAAATCAACCATCACAACCATGAAGAATAATCCACCTAAATTTTTTTCTCAAATATATTATATCTAAGAAGCTGACACAAGTGGACAAAAACCTAAACACATGTCCCCAAAGGCACAGTATAATGCAGTTAATCCAATATATTTATAATTAAGAAAATATACTGGAAACTCATTTGTTATTAAAAATTATTAACAAAAGTAGTCTATGCATGAATCAAGCTGTTGGAGGCATTTACCACATATTTTAGAAGAAATGCTCATATGTCAAACTTAGTACTTACCAGATTGAGTTTGGGGCCAATGAAATTTATCACTGCAAACAAATGAATCTGTTTCCATTTGCTTCTCTCTCACAATATGGTAAACTATTTGAGGGCAATTACATAGTATTTTTTATCTTTATTATTCCACTGCCAAATATAGCATCTGTTACATGGTAAAAAGTCAGTTTTTGATATTTTTAACTAAATAAGACCATTTATACATTGCACTATATATAAATACAAATATATTTCTGATAATTTTTATTAGTAAAGTATATGTAGATCACTATATAACAAAAATTTGTGGAAAATTCTAAATTATATATTTCAATGGTTCAGGCTAAACTATTGATATTATGTACAATAAGACAATATGTTAATTCATAAAACAGAATATTAAAGGAGGAGACATGTTGAAAATTTTTGATAACTGCCTCTAATATGGTTCTAACATTTTATATTGTTCTAACATAAAACCTTGTATATGGTTCTAACAATTTTAACTAACATTTTAGTAGGGGAAAAGATTTTTTTTTCTAATCACTGTATCCACAAGTCTCAGTAGAGTGTCAGACACACATCAAGTGCTCAATGAATCTTTATTATATTTATTATCAAATGCACATAAGAATGAGTATAAGCATATTTACAAACAAATAAAAATAAATTTAACCCTCAGGAAATAATTAATATAGTGAAAGAATCAGAACTTCGATATTTCAATATAAGTTATAGTGATAGAAGAAAAATGTTTAAATGGGTATTAGGAAATGGGTGACACTTTCTATGATTGGTAAAATATGCTATACATTTCTGGAAGAAGAGGTAATTGATATTTTTATAGAATGAAGTGAGAGAGAAGATAAAACATAGAGACATTGAGATGGAAAAATTGACTTTTATGATGTAAGCATAAACCAAAATTTTATGAAAACACAAGAAAAAAAAGCAATGACTAAATTTATATTAAGTAGATAAAAACATTCTACAAAAGAGTTTAGTAACTCAGCCCCAGAAATGTCAAGGGAGGGAATATAAAGACCAAGTCTAATTAATTCCACCAGTATAAGAATGATTCAAC
Source organism: Daubentonia madagascariensis (assembly GCA_023783475.1). Lineage (NCBI taxonomy): Eukaryota > Metazoa > Chordata > Mammalia > Primates > Daubentoniidae > Daubentonia > Daubentonia madagascariensis. Next base: position 10,343,803 of record JAKFHU010001684.1, on the reverse strand, counting down.
ATCAAGAAATCTTTGAACATAATCCTTTACAACACCATACTATGGGCAAAATCAGATCAATGACTGTTGAAAATGTATTTGATAAAAAATAATGGCTGCTTGTAATTGAGGAAACATTAGCCAAATAGTGATAGAAAATATGTTCAAAAACCAACTACAAATACCAAACTTAATTCTGATATACAGAAATTATTTCAATTCAATAGTGGCATGCACACTGAAATAGTATTTCTCAACATTTTTGAAGGTATTGATTAATAAAATGACAAAACTTTTAAAAAATATATACATTTTAAAAAGAGGAACATGATAAGATAGAGACAATAGCCAAGAAACTCAACTATATCAAATGTATATAAAACATGCAATAAATGTAAAAGAAGGCTGAATTTAGAAAATTCAAAAATAGATACAGAGATATAGATGTATTGATATGTACCTTTTATCTATTGGATCATTAACCAGTTAAAATGAAAATAAAAATAATATGTCATCCATATATTGACAAAGTCACAAAATCATTGTTATTTTTAAATCTGAATTGCATTTGTAGTGCTCCAGGTGTTTGGCAGGAACAAATGCAAATTCTTTCTTTAGGAAGACAACTTCACACCTTCAAACTAGGATTTGGGGAATTCCTACAAGCGGTAGGACATGACAATAAGCAGAATAGAAAATAAGTTAACTAAGCACAAGGGAAAAAAGACACCACAACTGAGAAAACAAAAATATAAACAACAATAAAACAGATGTCAAACTTGTCCTCAAATATTTCAGGTAATAAAACTATCTGATACAGACTAGGAGCAACTATGGTCACTAAGTTGAAAGAAATTTTCATAAAAAATATAAATAACCTATAGATATCAGAATTTTTGTAACAGTGACATAGCATATATGAAAACAAATAGAATCAAGTAGAACTTACAAAATTGTAAAATAAAGAAGTGATGAAAGTTTTATCGATGGTTTGGACATAGTTGAGAGGAAATTAATCAACTAACAGAGATTGTAAGAAATTATACTGAATTCAACAAAGAGAAATGAACAAGAAAAAGTACATAAAAGAGAAGCTAAAGATGAAGAAGAAAGACATATATGTTTTAGCCAATATATTTTATAGATTCAGGAGATCAAGAGAGAGAGAAATAGGAAGAGACAGAGACAAAGAATACAGCACAGGAAATAGAAGTTATAATGGCTAAGATTTCCCCCCCACCCTAGAAAACAGTTAATGTATGGATAAACATGAACAAACAAGGATATTTTTTAAAAATTACAGTGATTTTTGTGTGCTTAAAATTATAAATATATAGGGGTTCGTGTATGTTTGTGTGTGTGCCAAGAAATGCATAAATTGAATCAAATTGCTTTAAGATTTTTATAAAAGGAGAATGAAAATACCAATTTTAAACCTTGATTAAATGTATGGTATTTTATCTAATATAATTATTAAAAATGATAGCAAGATAATTTCAAACTAACAAGACCATTTCTCTGTCAGTTATCTATTTTTGTTTAACATCACCCTAGAATTTAGTGACTTAAAACAACAGTAATTATGTAGTATCTTTTATAATATCTGTAGGTCAAGAATTGGAGTGGCTCAGTTGGGCCTTCCAGCTCAGTGTTGATCATCAGATTGCAGTATAACAATTGGGATTATAGTTTGGGATTGGAGTTATCTCAAAGGGTTCTACATTCACATATTTGGTAATTGGGATGGTAAGGAATAAACAGCTCAGGGCTGAAACACCTGAGGCTCTTGCGGAATCTCTATCTGTAGGTAAATTCTCCATGCGCTCTAGCCAGCATTGGAGGTTCAGGGTAGACAGAGACTCAGGGCTTCCAAAGCATGTGTCCTGAAAGCAAGCCAGGTGGAATTTACATCACCTTCTATTGCTTTCAACACCTTCTGTTTGTCTAAATAGTTACACATTCCACCAAGTTTTCAGGGGAAGGAACCTAGACCTCATCTCTCAATGGAGAGGTGTCTCAATTTTTGATATGTTCTTTGGGTATTTCTTTATTGTTAGTATACTGGGACTCTCAAAAATGGAAGTGGCATGGACTCCTTGCAACTTCTCAAAGACTCTGATTAGTGTGTGTGTGTGTGTGTGTTTGCCTCTAACAAGAAAAAGTTTTCTCAAATATGCACATACACATATAAGAATATTCATCAGAATAAAGTTTGCAATAACCTTGAAATGGAAATAGTCCAACTATATGAGAATAGAAAATAAATTGTGGCATATTCTCATAATAGAATGCAACACAACATTGAAAATGATTGAGCCACATGTACAAGTGCATAGATAAATCTCACTACAGAATGTTGTACAAAAGAAGCAAATGACCAAAGAATAGGTAAGGAATAATTTGATTTCTGTAAGAGAAGAAAACTAAACTATATTATTTAGTAATTTATATATTTAGTTGGAAATGTAAAGAAAAGCAAAGGCATTATTATTATAACTGCCGAGACTATGGTTATCAATGACGGCCAGGAGAGAGCTAAGTTATCCAGGAGGAACATATTATAAGGTAATGTGTGAAGAGACTCCCCTTTGTGCTAAGAAGCACCTCGAATGCTTCCTAATTACACTGTAGGCCTCTTGGTGACAGAGAATGTATACTGAATGCTTATATGTTAATTCGGTTTTTCTATAATGTTTTTAAGTGTGAATTGCCTAAATTTGAGAAAATGATATGCAGGTTTTGGCGTTTAAGAATTTTAGCTTCACTAAATAATGTGGCTGGATTCTCTGCCTCAGTTACTTTGTTTGGCCTCTATATGAACTAAAAGGTAGAGTTCTGCTGGATAGTATAATAGATGATATCGTCTTATGTATGTATAAATGTAATTGTCTAGATGTAATTGACATCTTAAAAATATTGTCACTAGGTCATTAATGCACTTCATTAGTACATATGTATTTAGGTATGCTTCCAATTCAGCAATTTTAAAGCGTTCCATAATTAAAGGCTCAATCTCTCTCTCTCTCTTTCTCTGTGTGTGTGTGTGTATGTCTCTCTCTCTCCTTCCTCAAAAATATATTTTTAATTTCCCATGTACTCAAATCTTTTCTTATGGCCCTTATGGGCCTCCTTAGGTGGTACCAAATCCCAGGCAAATCAACATTCGTTTGCTTTTCCTTCATTCCAATGCCATGTGTTCCAATTCTTAGAATATTTTTCAAAAACAAATTTGGGTTTCCCTTTTCTGTGGATACATGTAACACCATTTTCTCTTATTTTTGTATTTATTTGATAATTTTGACTGAGTATTTGAAAGCGGGGTTTAAATTACAGGCCTAAATTGACTCTATTGAAAACAAAGACATTTTGAAAACTGGCTGTGAACAAAATAAATTTGTAACATCTGTCTCATTTAAAGGCTTAAAGCCCTTATATCCTTTAACATTGTCTGATCTAGACAAACTTTCCTATTAAAAATGAATAGTTTGAACCTGCCAGTAGAAGTGGTTCAATCCAACACTGGATTTTTATTTATTTATTTATTTTTCCTTTTATTTCAGAATATTATGGGGGTACAACACTTTGGTTATATATATTGCCCAGGCACTGCCCATGTCAGAGCTACAATTGTTGACATCCCCCAAACTGTGTGCCCCACACCCATTCAGTGAGAGTTTTCCCATCCCCTCCACCCCCCTCCCGCCTGCCTGTCCCCTGCTGTATATTATTGCCGTGTGTGACGTAAGTATTGATCAGTTAGTACCAATTTGATGGTGAGTACCACTGGTGCTTGTTTTTCCATTCTTGTTATACTTCCCTTTGAGGAATTGGCTCTAGCTCCATCCAGGATAATACCAGATGTGTTAATTCACTGTTGTTTTTTATTGCTGAGTAATACTCCATGGTATACATATGCCACATTTTATTAATCCACTCGTGTATTGATGGCCACCTGTGGGACCTGATCAAACTAAGAAGCTTCTGCACAGCCAAGGAAACTATCACTAGAGTGAACAGACAACCTACAGAATGGGAGAAAATATTTGCATGCTACACACCAGAATCTATACAGAACTTAGGAAAACTGACAAGAAAAAATCAAACAACCCCTTTAAAAAATGGGCAAAGGACATGAACAGAAACTCTTCAAAAGAAGACAGAATAATGGCCAGCAAACATACAAAAAAAATGCTCAACTTCTCTGATCATCAGGGAAATGCAGATCAAAACTACAATGAGATATCTCTTAACTCTAGTGAGATTGACTCATATCAAAAAGTCCCAAAACAACAAATGTTGGTGGGGATGCAGACAGATAGGAACACTCTTACACTGCTCGTGGGACTGCAAATTAGTACAACCTCTATGGAAAGTGATATGGAGGTACTGCAAAGAACTAAAAGTAGAACTACCATTTGACCCAGCAATCCCACTACTGGGTATTTAACTAAAGGAAAAAAAAAATTCTGTAATAAAGACATCTGCATGCGAATGTTTATAGCAGCACGATTCACAATTGCAAAGATGTGGAAACCAACATTGGATTTTTAAATAAATTTTATTGCTTGATGACCCATAGAAAATGAAATCAACACATAGCACTATTGACACATTTTAAAGTTATTACATTGTAATGTAATAAACTCTTTTTGGTGATTTTGTTAATAAAGTTAAAATATTACTATCATGATGCACTTATGGAAGAAGGAAAGAAAAATGGTAGAGGTAATTTTTATTGGAAGAATCTCAACATTATTTGAGAGTCAATAAATTGCTTCCAACAGTTTTCTCACTTTTCCTTCATGTCCTTGACCTTTGCATTGCTCTCCTCTGGGCTAAGATGTACTTTTTCATATTTTGGAGTGCTTTTCTCCTAGACTTGTGGCTAGATCTGGGTCTATTGAACCATTATTTTTCTGGTTTCTGTCAATTTCTCCTGTTCTAGAATTTATTCCATGCTGGGATCCTGAGTGAATAGCTAAGGTTCATAAATTGGCTGAGGTATGTGCAATTTCAAAGCAATTAGAAGAGGACAGAGACAGAAGGAATAGAGGAAGCATCTGTCTTCATGTTGCTTTAAGTATTTTCAATGGGAAAATATCTCAAAGTTAGATAGGAAGTAAGGTATGAAATGAAATTTACAAGCTGAATTAACAAGAGACCGATTAGATTATATAATATGCCTGGGAACTTCCACAGAGACTTTGAGATTAACTCATCCATGGAGCCAATGACTCTTTAGAAATTAGCCAATTATATTATTCACTGAATGTGTTGATGACCTAAGAATTTTTTATGCTCTTACACTAATGAAATCACAGTACTATCTTATAATCTGGAAGGAAGCTAGCTTCATTATAAAGAACTTACTCAGAATTTGAGTCCAGAGGTGAAAAATAAATCAGGTAAAATAATAAACCAATGTAAGATTTTATTTTATCTTCTAACAATGATACTAACTTTTGTAGATTATTGAAGAGTTAAATGTATAGAAGTTTTAAACATTAGACTAATGCCATTCATAGGTTGTAGCCCAGTCTCTTCAATAATTAGGAAGCTAAATTAACCTAAACTAAGAGCATTTACTTAAATGGAAAAAAAAAAGAGAAGCAGTATCTTGGTTAACAGTAAAAAGAATTGCTAACCAATGTTTGGTTGTTTAATTAGAATTAATCAAACAAATTGGTAAAATAGGCTGGAGAATACAAGCTTGCATTAGGTGATTGATAAATATTTGTTGAATGTTGAATGATCAGCACCCACTTTTTGTCAACTGCAACTATTTTTATGAAACAGATTGAACTAATGGTTTTCTCTTGAATTAAAACTGCCTTAATCCTAATCCTTAATGGCTCATATGCTCATAGAAAATGAATATTTCAGGCATATTTTCTTTTGTTTCCATTTTTCTTTTCATGCTATATGTCTTTTTTTCCTCTTTGAAGTTATTAACTCCTTTTGAGTAAGGATATTACCTTATATATTTTCATAATTTTCCAAATTTCTATCTGATTTCTCTATAGCTAATAGATATTCAATAAATATATCTTAGGGTAATAGAAGAATAAATGAATGAATAAATTCATGTTTGGACAGCCAAAATGCTATTAACATTTTTCCTCCAGGAAATGAATGGTAGAATCTTTTAACACATATGATTCAATTCAATTCCACATTTATTTACAAAGGCCCCATTATATTGGGGCACTAGATATAACTGCTATAGGCACTCATCATGAATTAATTTAATTAGCATTTAGTTTTAAGTAGCATTTAACAAAATGAGATAGGTAAGGATACAATAAAAATATTATCATGCATTGCACATAGTAATGATAAGAACTACTTGAGGAGGATTTGGAATATTTGTACCTCTTCAAAATAAATATATTGAAAAATACTGAATATATTATTGATAATATTAAAAAAATTATGACAGTGTAAGTTATACATTACACATCTAGTATTTTTTTAATTGGTATTTAATAAATTACCTAAAGCAACGTTTTCTATACAAGAATTTTGGGTATAATGCACTGCATATCTATAAAATATACTCTGTCCATAATCTTCCTGAAAAATAGTCATTGGTGTACCTTCTCCAGACATACTTTATCTGCCTGCATTTAAAGTGAAAATTTAACAAATTATAGTCAATGAGGGATTTGACAAAGCGCAATAACTGGAAATTGCCAATAATCTGTTTCTAATTTGTATTAGAAAAGAAAAATGGACTGAGTCACTGAATGTATTTAAAAATGAATTGCAGTCAGTGTGGATTGTGGCTAACAAGTATTCAAGTACAGATCAAACAAAGGTTAATAATACAAGCTCTAAAAACAGAAAAAAAAACCCTTATGGATTTTATAGGAAGATTTTCAAATAGTAATGATAGGGAAACATGCTGTTTCAGGCAACTTATCATATTTTTTGGATCAGGAATAAATTTTAATTGTGTGAAGATTTTTTTTTTTTGAGCAAGAAAAGAATAATGTCACCTACTTGAGTTTTCATATTACCCTATCTCAAGCACTACTAAAGCAGTCTCACAATTATTATAAACAGAAAAGCCTTGTTTTTCTCATATTTTTTATAGAAAAATACCACACAGTTAGAAAAATTAAGACCATGGCAACATATAGTGGAAATATGTAGCAGTTCTTTCCTTGAACTGTTCGTTACTTAGAAGTAATTGATTTCTTCAAATTACAGTTCAAGAAACAAGTATTTTTTCAACATAATATATCATTTATGACAAACAATAATTTGTATGACATTTTTTCTCACTAAATATATAATCTGAGAATTCCACTTTACATTCAGACAAAGCCATTATCAAGTCCCCAAACAGAAACCAAAACTAAACAAGTTTATCTGCCCCCCTGAATTACAGTGATATTTTCCTGAGATGGAATTTTCTCCTGTAAATAATATTTAATGTTTTACATCAAAGTAGAAGTGCCAGAAGTAAAGAAAATATATAGGAGATCTCTCATGTATGTTTAAATTCTATATCCTCCCTGTATAAAATTTTTAAATATCATGTATTTATATTTTGAATTGTAATTACGGATTTATATAGATAATATATTTACATGAGGTTATTAAATATACCCAAAGAAAGTCCTTTTTATATGCCAATAAAAATTATTTGCTAGATAAAACTTCCTTAGAAAGAGGAAAAAAATGTTGATATATTAACCTATATGTTAGGAACCCTGTGTGGGTTTCTAATTCCTGAGCTCTGAATTTGATGTAGAGTTGAGGTGATCAACAAAAATTTTCACAACCTCTAATTATATTTAAATGGTTTTACTCAGGTTTAGGATCACATTGGCACATACATGCATTGGTTCTAACCACTAATGAAACAGTAGTTAGAAAGGCAGGCTGCCTTAAATGGAAAACCATAAGTAACCAAAAAAAAATGTTGATTTGAATGTGGCCTCTGCATGTATTGCCAACTTTATCCCCCAGTTCATGTTATGCTCACCTAAACAGACAATTGTCATTATCTGCCCTGTTCCAATTCTCTCCCCCAACCTCAAATACACAGTCACACACAAACACATTTCATCTATATATTCCCTTCTCAATCTTCAGATGACAGAGAATGCAAACCTCTCCACCACAGCCACTCTAACTGGGAAATTTTCCTCTATTATTTTGTATTTTCTTCTTGAATCAATAAAATATCACAAGTTTAGATAAATACATTATCATGCAAATATTTATCTCTATCAATTTATGTAGAGATATATAGTTATATGTGTGATTGTATATTGAAGTAATTACATAAGTTATGTGTGTGTTCATACTATCCAATTGTGATAGTTATATGGTAACATTTTATATATTATACTATATATATTAGAATAGGATATTTATATAGTATAATAACCCATTCTAACCACTAATTCTCATAATCAATCCTAATCTTATTCTTAGTGCTCGGTACAATGCCTTGATGAGAGGAGGTTCTCAATAAATAATTGTTGGATAAATGAATGTGTTTTCAAGTGTAAGCTTTAAAACCAGCTCCCTCACTCACTATTTGAACTACTTGGAACAAGTTACTTAAAATTTTCTCATTGTACCAATCCATAAAATGGAGAACAATAAGAGTCATGGCATATAGGGTTGTTAGGAAGATTTAAATAAGACTGCAGAATTGTGCAACCCTAGCAGCACCATTTGTATCTATGTGAATGGTGTCCCCTGTAGATTTTTTTTAAGAAATAGGCATAGACATGCTTTTAAAAATTGATGCATAACAGTTGTACATATTTATCTTGTGCATGTGATATTTTAATACATGTATACAATGTGTAATGATCCAATCAGGGTAATTAGTATATCCATCACCTCAAACATTTGGCCTTTCTTTGTGTTAGGGACATTCCAAATCTTCCTTTTTAGCTATTTTGAAATATACTATAAATTCTTTTTTACTGTAGCCCTACAGTACTTTAGAACCCTAGAACTTATCAGTTCTATTGAACTGTATTTGTACCCGTTAATCAACCTTTCTTCATTCCTATCTGCTTCCCAGCAACTGGTAACCACCCTCTACTCACTATCTCCACGAAATCAATTTTTTTAGCTCTCACATTTAAGAAAGAACATGCAACATTTGTCTTCCTGTGCCTGACTTATTTTACTTAATATAATATCCTCCAGTTCCACCCATATTGCTGCAAGCAGTTTGAAAGTTCCTCAAAAAACTAAAAATAGGCAACATAGTGAGACCCTGTCTCTACAAAAGAAAAAAAAAAATAGCCCAGTGTGGTGGTGTGTGCCTGTAGTTGCGGTTACTTGGGAGGCTGAGGTGAGAGGATGGCTTGAGCCCAGAAGCTTGAGGCTTCAGTCAGCTGTAATCACACCACTGCATCCCAGCCTGAGTGACAGAGTGAGACACTGTCTCAAAACAAAAACAAAAACAAACTAAAAATAGAACTATTATATGATCCAGAAATCTCACTGTTGGGTATATATTGTATAGTTTTAAATATGGTGATCCTGAAATTAAATGAATTATGTATAAAGTATTTAAAAGACCACCTGAAGCATAATAAATTTTCAATTATTCCATTATTATGGGACCTTATTTTAAAGACATGTCCTACCTCCATACATAACAAGAATCTACTTAAACAATGCTGTGCCTAGAGTCTTGGTCTTAAGTTTTAAAAATTGAGGGAGTTTATTGGAAAAAATACTGACTTGAATTTTGAAGATAGAGGAGGAGAAATGTCTCATCTGTGAGTTCTTTTGAATTAGGTCTTACTAAGTTATGCAACTTCTACTTGTACATACCTGTGCTTAGTACCTGCAGTGACGCTGTTAGAGCTGGCAGAAAAATATATCATTGCCAATATTTAAGCTGATTATAATTTAACTACAGGTAGAGTGGACAGACATTCCAGTTTTCCCTGAACAGCTTGGGTTTATGCCCATTTTCTAGTAAAAATTACCAATAGTCTACCCTTTCATTCTCACAGGCATCCGGGCTAGGATGATAAATTGTGTGGTTCTCTTAATTACAAAGGGATTTTCGTATGTTGTATAGCCACTTGACTCAGAAGAGTTTTGGTTACAAACCGGATAAACTCAATTTGAATTAGCTTAGGAAAAAAGATTTCTTGGCTTTTAAATATGAACAGCAGGAAAATGAGGAGTGCAGCTGGTTTCAAGGACTTATCCATATTATACTATTTTTTCATTTATGTGTTCCAAGTAAAAACTGAAATTCTGTCATTAATTGTTAGTTTTTTTTTAACTTTTGTGAGATTTCTTACAAATCATAATCATGACATAGTTTTAACTAATATATAAGTTTACTCATGTATTTTAAAAAATACTTTTGTAGTTTAGTTCATTAAATGACATGACATGCATATCTTGTCTACAAAGCAAAAACTGTGCAAAAAACATAGTAATCATTGACATAAAATTTTGCGTGATTGTTGGATCGTGATGACAATGTCTCATTTTCTCTGTCTTTACGTCTCTTTCTCTCTCTCCTCCCAGTGTGTGTGATTGTGTGTGTATATATGTGTGTATTTTTATGCACACATATAGAAAGAATGATTGATTAAGTACACACAAAACAATTACAAGATTTAACCATATGGTGATAGAATAGTAGCCTCAATAAATATAAAAGGATTAAAATGCATAGTGGAATTAAGCCAGAAATTATACAAATATAATAATATAAATATAATATGTATATTATATGTATAATCCAAATATATTTTGGAATTAAGCAGCAATTTTCTAAATAACCTGACCATGGGTCAAAAAAATCCCAATGAACATTAGAGAATATTTTGTACTAAATTATAATGAAAAATGACCTATTATACATGTGTGAAGTTCTGCTTCTAGTTCAGATACAGAAAACCACACAATTGTGTTTATTCTGACAATAACAAAAATCCAATAATCAACAAAATCTTAACTTTGCCTGAACCCATCAGAGAGCTAAGGCCACCATTGAACTTAGAGTACTGAATTCCAAAGAATGTTCAACTCTGAAGAGAGATGGAACATAAAAGCTGTTTCAAATTTGGCAGAACATGGGAAGAAGAAGAAGCTAACATAAAAGAGGAGATATGTATATTTGCATACACACATATATACCTTGACTCCATGACTACTGTGAGTTCATATGTGTAAACAGTAGTAGGTATAGTAGCAACCTTAAGATACTAAGCTAAGGGACAAAAAAAGACACAGTATCATGATGGATAATCTTTACTGTCTTTTGATACAGACTACTAAAACTTCTGTATTGGATTTGGTAATAAAATAAAATATTACAGCATTACACTTAGTATTTTTTCAATAAGTCATTTTAATCTTTTTGATTTAAGTCAGGATGGAAATAAACATGTCCACTATTATTGTTATTGTTTTCACAAAAATAATTAGGGAAGTTTTAGCTTGACTAGTCAGGTATATGAAACAAAATAAAACAAGCGACTCTAAGACAGAAAGCAGCAAAATGGCATTTCGCAGGAAATCTGATTACTTACCTAAAAAACCAAATATACTCAACTGAAATATAAAACATTCAGGAAATTGACTAGACATTAAATGACTTAACAAAAGATTTTGTAGGTTTCCTATATACACAGATAGTATTAAAAAAAACCCTTTTCTATATTAATTAGCTTAAAGACAATAATAAGATCTTATTTATCATGACAATCAAAAAGTATGGAATAAAATTAATAGCATTTGTATCACACCTATTAACATTTCCTAAAGAACAAAGTAATATGAATATTTATATACTAAACCTTGTGTAGATGTCAGTTCTGTATGAATTATTATAATTCATAGATTTAAATATATTTCAATAAAATTATTTATTATACATTTTATTTTATAAGGTTTATTTAAAAGTATTAAATGTGAGAACTGAAAAAAATGTTGGGGAAAAGAAAAAATGGTGAGATAATTTTAATACTAGATGATAGATAAAATGGAAACATTTAAGAATCAATATGGTATTACGGGCATGACAATTGAGATAATCAAAGGTTCAAGAAAAATGAGACAGAAATAAAACCCTTGAATCATATAGTTAAATATAGGTAAATGTGCCAGCAATTTTCTCTTCTTCTTCAATGAGAAATTTGGATAATCCATTGTGGCACTTGCTGCCACTGCATCCTAACATGGACTCCAATTGTCCTTATCACACTGGTTATTCACAGTCTTGCCCTTTGATCAAAATTGACACTCGAGAGAAAACCTATTAGCATTTCCTGTCCTAATTTAATAAATACAGAGAATTAATAAAATAAATACTCTAAATGAAGACTAAATAAAGACTCCTGGGCAATCAATGAACTATTTAGGGACAAATATAATTCTGTCACTTCACATTTTACACAGGAGCAAATTTTAATAAAGTTATAATAGCTAAATCTTACAGTTTTTTATCATATAAAAGAGAAAATTTATTGGTTAATATATAACTTGAGTTTGTGTAGGAATTCCAAAAGGTAACCTTAAAGAATGAATAAACAGCAACTTTTTTTAAGGGACAGGATCTCATTCTGTCACCCAGGCTGAAGTGCAGTGGAACAATCATAGCTCACTGCAGCCTCGAACTCCTAGGCTCAAGTGATCCTCCTACCTCACCTGCCTGGGCAGCTGAGACTCCAGGCACAGGCTGTCATGCTCAGCTAATCTTTCTTATTTTTTTGTAGAGATAGGGTCTAGCTATGTTGCCCAGGCTGGTCATGAACTCCTGGCCTTAACTGATTCTCCTGCCTGTGCCTCTCATACTACTGGCATTACAGGCATGAACCACCATACCCGGTCATCAACAATTTTTAAAAAATGTCTTTTCTAACTAAATATTCGTAGTAAAGATCTGTATTCAAAAACAGTAAAATGGTAATGAATATATTGATTGATATCATATCTGCAAAATAATAATCATGAGAAATGTCTATGAGCTCAAATACAAAGAGTTTTGTATGAATATTGATTCATAATTCAATGGGACACAAAGTTCTCCTTTAAAATAAGGGCAAATTACATGAGTAAATTGTAACAAAAGCCAAGATGCAAGTTATCAGGCCATTAAAATAGTTCTACTTTACTAGAAATCCTAGAAATGAAATTTTAAAATGTATTATTCTTATTTATAATAATCAAAATAAAATAAACAAGGAAAGAGATGAATTTTTTGAATTGTAATCTATTACTATCTTTTATAGACTATAAAATTATCTGTAAGTTTCACCATATATATATATCATTTTTTTTTGTGGTGAGAACACTTAAAATCTACTTTCTTAGAAATTTTCAATACATTGCTACTAACTATAGTCACTATATTGAACAATGGATGCTTTGCAATTATTCCTCCAATCAAACTGAAATTTTGTATCTTTGACCAACTTTTTTCCACCCTATCCCTCAGTCCTTAGTAACCTCTATTCTACTCGCTACTTCTATAAGTTCAACACTTTAAATTCCACATATAAGCTCAATTAATCTTTCTACAATGTATACAATTTCCAAACATGTCTTACATAATAAATATACACAATTTAAATTTATCAATTGAAACATAAATTTTAAAAATATGTATGCTTCTTGTATTCATTTTATATGAGAAAAATTTAAAATACATATTTATTAAAATATATAATATATATTTAAGATATATATTATATGTTATGTACAACACAGATACACACACACATGCATATCTATTCAGAACACTCAAACACACATAGTGACTTACAAAAACGGGGAAAGGAAAATTTGGAAGAGAAAAATAATTCTTCCATTTATTCAAAATAGGTCCACAATTTCTTATTTAGAACACTTGAGTGCAGATATAGTTCAGAATTTAGCATTTTTCACTTTTTAAAGGTAATGCAGTACATACACTGACTATTGTAACACTTCCAGCAGGGTCTATGGCAGCACATTCAAATAAAAAATATCTGTATGAATGTTTACGACAACGATGACAGACTAAAGACTGTAATATACTCCCATCATTCACATCAGGTTTGGCTGCCAAATTAAATTGCAGCAAACGTAAGACAAACACTTTATGGATAAGAATTTTGGACCTGTACTCGAGAAGGTTTAGAAAAGGAATCCATTCTCTTCCAACTGATCTTCTACATGCCACAGGCCTTTCTCTCTAGTTTTGGGGAATTTATTAGTTATCCTGGCATCCCATTTGAGCAAGAGATAGATTACAACTTTACAACATCAGAAGTATCATCATCAATCATTTCATGCACCAGAGGCTTTTGTATTCAAAAAGCTTTCTGGTGTTATAGTGGCTAAAATGTGTAATGTCCTTTGGTTTAGAAGAGAATATTGGGTTAGGAATTTATGCCATTCTTGTTCAATTACTATCTCTTTGAAACTTGCTATCATTTATATGAGAATTGAAAAAACAGGCTGACCTAGTAAATATTTTGAAAAGCTCCTCTTAACAATCATACAGCACACAATTATCATATTAGTCTTTTTCACTCATGATCTATTTTCCTTTTGTGAATTTTTTTAGCTCTAATAGTGCCTGCCACACAGTAGACACTTAAGTCTTAATATTAATACACATAATATTTGAATATGTGATGAAAGAATAAAACATTTTTCTAGGTTATCTTTTCAAGTGATATAATTATTTTAGGATAACAAAAGTATATCAATTCATCTGTTTTACAAACAAGATATATAAATACATTAATTCATAGCAAAATATTATTCCATGTATAGCAATGCCAGGTAGTGTGATGTTAATTTTATGTGGATTATATCAAACTGATTATAAAATAAATTCCTGGATATAGAAGGTAACTTTAATAATCTTGCTGTACACGTGAAAAACAGAGGCTTCAATAGATAAAACAGATTGCACAAAATCACAAAGATGACATAAGATGTAGGAAAGATTCTGATTCTGATTCCAGAAATGGGTAACCTTAATCACTGCAATATACAACTGTTCTCAGAAAAAGTATGCTTTAGGAATTTTCCTCCTACTGGAGACACAAGAGGGCATATGCCTGAAATTCACCATAAGGGATTCATTTTTGAAGAAGTAAAACTTTCAAATACAGACAGTATTGGCAAGGGAACCCCTGCAGTCACCTTTTTTGAGTTGTCCTGAGAAGAGCGTGGGCGGTAGATAGGCAGAAAGAGTGTTCTTCCTGGTTTTTATATATGCTAGCAAGACTGTCTCTGGTGAAAAAAACCACATTGAAATAGGTTATATTTAAGCCAGATTTTCTAAGAATGCATCTATAAATTTCTCTCTGATTTTTTTTAGTGTATTCTAGAACTGTTGCTCTAGTTTCTAGAAGTAGGTGATTTTTTCCTTCTGATTTCTGTAACTACTTTAAAATAATAGTTTCCTCACCTCTTTAAATTATAAAATCTTTTATCTCTTTATGTAGAAAAATATATTTCATATTGGAAGTAATTTTGAATAAAGTAAACTATCTGATGGTGAGTTTTAAAAAGCAGTGATAAAGTCTATAGCACATGGTATATTATGCAAGCCAAAGAAACTGAGTGACCACAATAATGTTAGAACACAATGAAAATGAGATGTTGATTTTGTTACACAACTTACTCTCATATTATGTAATGCCTCATTCTATTTACAGCAATTCAAACTATAAAAGATTTCTTGTGAAAATATTCATCCCAATTCATGCCCTAAAGGTCGACACGCATTCATTTTGCACATTATTGTAAAATAGAACTAACCAGTCACAGACTCTAGTGCCACTGAGACTACAGGCATAATTTTTTATTGTGCTTTGCTTTATTGCACATCGCAGTTACTGTATTTTGTACAAATTGAAGGTTTTTGGCAACCCTGCATTAAGAAAGTCTATCAGCACCATTTTTCCAGCACCGTACCCTCATTTCATGCCTCTGTCACATTTTGGTTATTTTCACAATACAAGCAGTTCCCAGCTTATAAACAACCTGACTTGCTGAGTTCCGTGCTTACAAATGGGTTCCCAAGATTCCCCATAAAGATAATTTATAATTAAATAATTAAATTAATAATTCAGGAACTAGTTTCTTCCACACATGTAAACAAGCCCACATGGTGTAAGTGGTTTGTGGGTGCAGCATATTTACGCTAGCGGCTAGTCTCATTGTATGGTCACTTAGGTACAGCATCACTTTCGTCGTAACTTTTTCTGTGAGTCTCTGTTTATCCTTATGACCATGCCTCCACAGCAAAAGTCCACTGCAAGACCAGGCGAGCCTGCAGCGAAGAGAAAGTGATTATCATGGAAATGAAAGTAGAAATAAGTAAGCATTTGGAGAAAGGCCAGACACCATCATTCACTGGGAAGGCATTAGGCTTCAGTTGCTGTATGATTAGAACAATTACAAAGGATAACGTGAGAATAATGGATCACGTGAAAAGCAGTGCTCCAATGAAAACATCAGTTATTACTAAGCAACATAGTGGTTTAATTATTGAAATGGAAAAGTTATTATTGATTTAGTGAGAATATCAAAATAAGCATAAAATTCCTATTAGCCTAGCACTGATACAAAATTAGGTGAGTGTTAATCTTAAGTATTCTTTTTTGAAATTTCTCCTGTCTCTTGTCTAAACTTTTTGTATGAGTTTACTTTTATGTTCTGTTTGTTTGAATTAAAAGAGCACAAGAGTTTCTGTAACTTAGTATAACAATACAGGGGTATTATTATTATTATTATGGTATTACACTGTATTATTATCACCAAACATGAACTATTATAGTTTTTCTATTATTATTATTACTGTATATGCACTATTCATCACGGATCCGAGTTACATACAAATCCGACCTAAAGATGTTCTCAGGAACGTATCTTGCCTGTAACCCAGGGAATGCCTGTAGTTCAAACTTTTTTATTTATTACATGTGTTATGGTTATCTGAGATCAGTGATCTTTGATGTTACTATTGTAATTGTTTTGGGGCATCACAAACCTTGCACATATAAGAGGAAAAACTTAATGGATAAATGTTCTGTGTGTTCTGGCTGTTCCATCCACAGGTAGTTTCCTCCCTCTCCTAAGGCCTTCCTATGTCCTAAGACAAAAATTTTGAAATTGAGCCAGTTAACAACCCTACAATGGCCTCTAAGAGTTCAAGTAAAAGGAAGAGTCCCATGATTATCACTTTAAATTAAAAGCTAGAAATGATTAAGCTTAGTCAAGAAGGCATGTCAAAAGCTGAGATAGGCTAAAAGCTAGGCCTCTTGTACCAAATAGTTAGCCAAATTAACAGTTTTTGAAGGAAATTAAAAGTGCTACTCCAGTGAACAAAGGAAGGATAAGAAAGTGAAACAGCCTTTTTGTCAATATGTAGAAAGTCTTAGTGGTCTGGACAGAAGAACAAACCAACTTCAACATTCTCTTAAGTCAAAACCTAATCCAGATCAAGGTCCTAACTCTCTTCAATTCTATAAAGGCTGAGATAGATGAGGAAGCTGCAAAAGAAAAGTTTGAAGCTAAGTTAATGAGATTTAAGGAAAGAAGCTATCTCCATAACATCAAAGTGCAAGGTGAAGCAGAATGTGCTGATGTAGAAGATGCAGCAAGTTATCCAGAAGATCTAGTTAAGATCATCAATGAAGGTGAATACAATAAACAGCAGATTTTCAGTGTAGATGAAACAGCCTTCTATTGGAAGAAGATGCCATCTAGGATTTTCAGAGCTAGAGAGAAGAAATCATTGCCTGAGTTCAAATCTTCAAAAGACAGGTTGAATCTTTTATTAGGGGCTCATGCATCTGGTGACTTTAAGTTGAAGCCAATGCTCATTTACAATTTTGAAAATCCTAAGGCCTTTAAGAATTATGCTAAATCTACTCTTCCTGTGATCTATAAAAGGAAAAACAAAGCCTAGATGACAGCACATCTGTTTACAGCATCATTGACTGAATATTGTAAGCTTATTGTTGAGACCTACTGCTCAGAAAAAAAGTTTCCTTTCAAATTATTACTGCTTATTGATGAAAATGAACTTGTTCACCCAAGAGCTCTGATGGAGATGCACTAGAGACTAATGTTTTCATTTCCGTTGACACAACATCCATTCTGCAGCCCATGAATCAAGGAGTAATTTTGAATTTCAAGTGTTATTTAAGTAATCCATTCTGTAAGGCTGTAGCTGCCATAGTTGGTGATTACTTTGATAAACAAGGGCAAAGTAAATTCAAAATCTGGAAAGGATTCATCATTCTAGATGCCTTTAAGAACATTCATGATTCATGGGAGGAGGTCCAAACATCAATATTAACAGGAGTTTGGAAGAAGATGATTCCAACTTTCCTGGGTGCCTTAGAGGAGTTCAACACTTCAGTGGAGGAAGTCACCGCAGATGTGATGGAAATAGCAAGAGAACTAGATTTAGAAGTGGAGCCTAAAGATGTTTCTAAATTGTTGCAATCTTATGATAAAACTTGAATGGATGAGGAGTTGCTTCTTATATATAAGCAAAGAAAGTGGTTTATTAAGATGGAATTTACTCCTGGTAAGATGCTGTGAACATTGTTGAGATGACAACAAAGGATTTAGAATATTACATAAGCTTAGCTGATAAACCAGCAGCAGCATTTGAGAAGATTGACTCCAGTTTTGAAAGGCGCTCTACTATGGGTAAAATGCTATCAGACAGCACCACATGGTACAGAAAAATCTTTTGTGAAATGAACAGTGAATTAATGTGGCAAACTTTGTTGTTTTCTTATTAAAGAAATTGCCACAGCCACACAGACCTTCACCAACCACCACCCTGATCAGTCAGCAGCCATCAACATCGAGGCAAGACCCTCCACCAGCTTAAAGATTACAACTCACCAAAGTCTCAGATGGTCATTAGCATTTTTTTAGTAATAAAGTATTTTTACAATTAAAGTATGTACTTTAAGACAATGTTATACATACTAATAGACTACTGTATAGTGTAAACATATCTTTTATATGCACTGGGAAAACAAAACTATTATGTAACTCACTTTTTTTTGCAATATTTATTTGCTTTATTGTGGTGTTCTAGAACCAAACCCCCAATTTATCTGAGGTATGACTGTATTTGACTATTAGAAACTAAAAATATGACTAAAATTATCTTAAGTAAAAGGGAAATCTATTCGAATATGTTTCTGCTGCTCCTGATGATGTTGATGGTACGACAATGTCAGAGCACTAAACAGAAGCTAGATTTTTACCAGACAGGAACCAGGCCACATAGTCAAGGTAAATTGACTTGGATGCCACCTTTAGAATAAATAAATTCTAGCCATTTTTCATTTGTCCCTGTTTCATTATATTGAAGATTGAAGTGAGAGAGAGAAACACACACATACACACACACACACACACACACACACACGGGGTGGTTGTTTAAAGGAATTAATCTAAAATCTTTTATTGTGAGATGTCATCTTGGGCAATATATATACATTTTCCTTTCAGTGTGTGACTTCTTCAAGAACTCACGATATATCCCTAAAGTATTAAGTATTTTTGAAAACATAGTCTTCTTGAAATTTGACTTTTGAGTATTTTTGAAACTGATTTACAAGCTGCACACTTACTCAATTACTGCTTGCCGAACTCCTTTTCTCCCCAATCCCACAAGAACTGCCGTTCCTTGGTAGTGTTTGCCATAGAGCCTAACTCCCAAAGGAAAAATTATACGATGTGTCATAGCCAGCTCTTCCTCATTCCTTAAAATTAAAGTCTTTGTACTTTGCTCATAAACGTTTAGCCCCTCAACCATGTAATCTCTGGGTATCAGTTCTACCTAATGACTGAATAAATGCATCGGAATACAGTTGGGTGTGGTGTGTTCCTTCTCATGTTGGGCGAGGCTGTTATTCAACTGAAGATGTCTATAAACATAGCATTTTCACGGATCTCAGCTGGATTAATATCATGGCCAGGTTAAGCACACTTCTTATATGGCCCCTGGACTTAGATTAATACTAAAAGATCTGTCTATCTATAAGCGACAATTTTCTAGGGTGCTGGTCATTGTTTTAATTGCAGCGCAAGGTTAAATCACCATCTCAATAACTTGCCTTGAACATTATGGCCATTTTTAATAGATTTTTTATGAAGCTATTCTCTGAGTTCTTATTTTACTTTAAGATTATTCTTAAAACTCATAATATGGCTAAGTTACAAGATACTAATATGAATTCAATTAAGTTCATAATAAAAATGATAGTGCATACATTAATGACATTGTAATATTGAGTACACTTGATGATATTCATAAAGGCTTTATTTACTAAGTATACAGATGTATCATTATTTTTTCCCATCCTAAACCTGGGTTTATATTAGTCATACACATTTAAGATAGTTGGGGGTCAAATTATGAGCCATATGGTTTTATTTCTGTAGAGTATCAATAATACTAGAAAAAGAATATTGTAAATTATTTTCAGAGTCATATAAAATATGGTCTCCAAGTAATGGCACCTCATAAAACCAGGTTACTAGGCATGCATCAAATTGACTGAAACTGAATTGTCTAAATCATTGGTTAAGATTATAAATCCCACATGATAAAAAAGAGATTTGACTCCAGAACTTAGTAAATGTAAGAATGTAATGAGTGGTGGAGATCGGATTCCTTTAGCTTATTGCAACAGTACACTTTTGTTTGACCTTTAATGTTCTGAGTGCTGCTACTTCACATTTTTTCATTATCATTGCTGTAAAAGCACCAATGTTTGGTTTCATTTTTTCCCAATTAAAATTGGATTTCATGGGTCAACAAACAGAGTATATTTTTCCAACATTCTAGAGTAAGTTACATTTATAACTCCAGTCATTTTATTTTCCTGGTCCAAAAAACTCAAGGTAGCCACCACTATTTATTTGGGGTTTCATGCTTCCTGACCACCATACGTTATAGATAACGTCAATTAGCTTCACTATGTAACTTTACTTTTTAATTTCACAGTAATCCAAAACATTAGAAATTTGCCTTCAGTCACATTTCTCACAAAGGATATTCAATAATTTCTTGTGTCCTCTAGTCTCTGAGTCTGTGTACATATATTTTTCCTTCACTACTAAGGCTATGAATTATCCACGTTTCTTTGTAAAGACATCTTCTCCATTTGTTAATACACTGCATCTCACCTACTGAGAACATATATCGTGAAATTGTCTCCTCTTTTTCCTGCGTTTTCCTTCATCCCCCTCCTGCCACAGTAGTGTGATAGATTGCAAACTATGGCTGTGTTTTGTCAGGCAAGTGTGAGAAAATTGGTGAGGCCAGGAGTTTTGAGGATGCAGTCAGCAGACTGATGCTAACCCAACTTGATTAAAGAGAAAGCCAGAACATTAAGGAAATAAGAAATGGGAAAATGTTAGGGTCAATAAATCAGAGATCTTGGTGGGGTCAAAAATTGTTGGAGTTGACAGATTAAAGAAAACAAGAAGGGAAAGATAATCAGACAGTGGGATGATTATAATTGACAATATAGAAGAGGCATAAGAATAATTGCAAAGTCTACGGCTGAAGAAGGGCGGGGGTGAAGTGTGTGGTTGAGGAGGGATGAGGGGTAGAGTGTTTTAGGTGAAAAGGTCAAAATAATGAAAAGCCATAATATTGAAGGAATTGAACAAGGGTATATAAAAATTACCTGGAATTAGGTCACAATAATGTTAGAAAGACAAGAATGACTCGTTGAGGAATGATAGGCATCTCTGTATATGGCAGCAATTGAACGATATAAGAGATATTATTTTGTCATAAGCTTCATGGGAAGAGTGGTCCTTTGGTATGAAAAATGCATATCAATCTGGAAACAGCAATAAGAAACAAGGAGGACAACTTACTCACCTGCACACCAAATGTAGAAAGATTATAGAGAAAATAGTCACCGTTTGAAACAAATGTAGAAGCAGCAAAGTCTTCAGGGGGAGTAAGTTTTCAGGTAGCACAAGAAGGTTAATTCACTGAGAGAAAGTACGGAGGATATAAAGAATTTTGCTGGTAACAGACCTTGAGTTCCTGATCACACAGTATAAGAATCTTTTTAAGAAGAATGATATAACAATGACAAAG
The DNA here is from genome assembly GCA_023783475.1 of Daubentonia madagascariensis. Taxonomy (NCBI): domain Eukaryota; kingdom Metazoa; phylum Chordata; class Mammalia; order Primates; family Daubentoniidae; genus Daubentonia; species Daubentonia madagascariensis. Next base: position 10,321,716 of record JAKFHU010001684.1, on the reverse strand, counting down.
ACTGTCAAGGACCTCTCCAAAGATGGGGATAAGTGTGAGATTGGGTCATGGATGTCCATTAGCATAAAGAGCCAATGAAACTCTATGGTTATGTACCGCCAGTACCACCACTGGTGATCACTAGAAAACAAGGTCGTGTGCAATTTGATTATTTTTTTACCTTAGATGATGAATCCAATTTCTGACTACTGATGACAACACTAATGTGAGGTTCTTTAGAAAGATACCAATGCCTTCTAATTTCAGCAGAACATGTAAAGAGATGGGAACTCATCATTTTGTCTTAAAACAAGAAAAAGCTGGGCAAACTAAAAATCAATGACTTTTCTTGGACCTTTCGGAGACATGATATCTCAGGGCAAGCCAACATTTTGAAACAGGAGACAGAAGGGCAACCAGGGAGACACAGCTAAAATTTTGCTTACATGGATTTGAATACTGGACCCATAAACTGATAAAAACACTTAAATGGTAATTTTAACAAATTCTTGGAGGCATGAACTAGTCTACTAGCACGGAATTGAGGAACCCCTACAGGCGAGAGATTTAGGGGGACCTTAACACATTCCTGGGTTTTATCTCTGGAACTCCACTATATTTTCATAACAATGATCTGAGAAATATCTCCTCTTGGCTCTGGCAGAGGAAAGGCAAAAGAAATCCCTGTGAAATACACACAGAGGTTTCTCCATAACAAACCTGCAATCCATGGAAAATGACTAGGCTAGAGGTTTATCCCACCAGGCAGAGGAAGATTACTCCTGCTATAGCCCCTTAATCCATCTTATTTTACCAAGCACAGAATATGGTCAACAGGGTTCAGAGTTTCGAGGAAATAAAGTGAAAATACTGCAGCCAAGGAAGACAGTAAGTAGAGTGCAGGGGAAAATGTCATAGCACTGGAGGAGCACTTGGGATGGTTACAACTGGAAAACACAAACCCACTGAAAGACTAAGGTTTAACTGGAATATTATAAACGTCTCTTCTACCCTCATCTTACCATAACACCAACAGGGCTCCAGCATGACAGCAGTGGATTACAGTTGAAATATCTGCTAAATATAGACTCCTTCTTAAGACAAGTACTTAGGGAAGTCCAAAGTCAAGAGAGGAGACAAAAATAAAGGTACAAGAGGAATTTGAAGCCTATGACACCTATAGGAATAGCAAACATTATATACAGCCCAACTCCTAGCCATAGTAACATAGTAACTTCATACTAAAATCTTATTTACTTCAGTTCCAACTATCTGATATATATTTAGCTTTGAAAAAAAAATTACAAGCATGTCAAAAAGCAAGAAAAACACTCTGAGGAAATAAAACAAACATCAGAGCCAGATCAAATATAACACAGATGTTGGAGATATCAACACCTCAACAGAGAATTTAAAATAACTAAGACTGAAATGTTGAGAACTCTAATAGAGAAAAAAGTAGATGACCTGCAAGAACAAATAGGCAATAAAAGCAGAGAGATGGAAACTTGAATAAAGAAACCAAAAAAATGCTTGAAATGAAAGACTGTAAAAGAATAAAGTAGACCTTCAATAAACTCATAAGCAGACTTAACAAGGCCAAGAAAAAAATCAGTGAGCTTGAAGGTGTATCAAAACAAACTTGCAAAACTAAATCACAAAAAAACAGACAAAAAACAAGAACCAGTGCATACTACTGCACATAACATGATTTCATTCTTTTTATGGCTGAATAATATTCCATTGTGTATATACACCATATTTTCTTTATCCATTTATCCATTGGATGGCACTTAAGTTGATTCCATATTTTGGCTATTGTGAATAGTGACACAATAAACATGGGAGTGCAGGTATCTTTGATATGTTTATTTCCTTTCTTTTGGATATATACCCAGTAGTGGAATTGATGCATTAAATGGTAGTTCTATTTTTAGCTTTTTCAGGAACCTCTATACAGTTTTGCATACTGGCTGTACTAATTTACATTCCTACCAACAGTGTACGAGGGTTTCCCTTTCTCCACATCCTTGGAGCATCCATTATTGCCTGTCTTTTTGATATAAGCCATTATATTAACTGGGGTGAGATGATATCACATTGTGGTTCTCATTTGCATTTTTCTGATATTAGTGATGTTGAGCATTTTTTTAATATACATGTCGCCCATTCATGTGTCTTCTTTCGAGAAATGTCTATTCAGATCCTTGCCCATTTTTAAAATCAAATTACTTATTTTTTTACTATTGATTTGTTATATATTCTGGTCGTTAAATCCCTTGTCAGATGGACATTTTGCAAATATTCCTCCCATTCTGTGGACTGGTGCTTCACTTTATTGATTGTTTTCCTTGCAGTGCAGAATCTTTTTAGCTTGATATAATCCCCTTTGTCTATTTTTGTTTCAGTTGCCTGTGCTTTTGAGGTCTTACACACACAAAAAAATCTTTGCCCAGACCAATGTTCTGGAGCATTTCTCCTATTTTTTTCTTCCAGTAGTTTCAGAGTTTCAGGTCTTAGATTTAAGTATTTAATTCACTTGATTTGACTTTTGTGTATGATGACAGATAAGGATCTATAAGGATCTAGTTTCATTCTTCTGCATATAGTTATCCAGTTTTCCCAGCACCATTTATTAAAGATAATGTCTTTTTGCCATAGTATGTTCTTGGCATCTTTGTCAAAGATGAGTTGGCTATAAATGTGTGAATTTATTTCTGTATTCTCTATTCTGTTCCATTGGTCTCTGTGTTATTTTTTTAATGCTAATGTCATACTGATTTGATTACTGTAGCTATGTAGTATATTTTGAAGTCAGATAGTGTGATGCTGCCAGGTTTGTTCTTTTTGCTCAGGATTGCTTTAGTTACTCTCAGTCTTTTGTGGTTCCATATAAATTTCATGATTATTTTTCTATTTCTGCAAAGAATCTCATTGGTATTTTGATAGATATTACATTGAATCTGTAAATAGTTTGGGATAATGTTATCATTTTAACAATATTTATTCTCTCAATCCATGAGCGTAGAATATCTTTGTGTTATGTGAAGTAAGCCAAGCACAGAAACAAAAATATTACATGTCCTCATATGCAGGAACTAAAAAGTGGATCTCATGAATATAGAGAGTAGATTGATAGTTATGATAGGTCGGAAGGGTAGGGGGAGGGGAGATGAATAGAAATTGATCAACGTGTACAAATATATCATTTGATAAAAGAAATAAATCCTAGTGTTCAACAGATCAATAGGGTGATTATAGTTTATGATAATCTATTGTACATTTAAAAATAGCTAGATGAGGACAATCTGAATGTTTCTAGCATAAAGAAAAGACAAATGTTTAAGATGATGGATATCCCAAGTACATGTCTTTGATCTTTACAAATTATATGAATTATTACCTTATCATATATACCTTGAAACTATGTACATCTATTATGCATCAGTAAATATTTGTCTTATAAAAAACAACCAGTACAGACCATATAAGATCAGTGGGGAACATTAAAGGTGTAACATACATATATTATAATTGAAATATAAGAAGAACGAATAAAAAAGAGAAGAACGTTTGAAAAGCATGGGAACATTTAAAATAATAATGGTAAAAACTTTCTAGGATGAATGACAGTCACCAAGCCAGAGATCTAGGTAGCTGAATAATTTCAAGCAGAATAATTTCCAAAACAGAAAAGGAAACAAAACAAAACACATACACACACACACCTAGGCATATCATTTTGAAACTGCAGAAAACCACAGACAAAGCACAAATTTTGAGATAAGCCAAGCTTGGGAGAAGGGAGAAACTTACTTATAGAAAAACAGGAATAAGAATGACAAAGGACTCCTTGTGATAATCCATATAAGAAAGAAGAGAACAGAGTGAAAAAATTCGTGCTGAAAATAAAACCCACCAAACTAAAATTCTCTATCTGGCAAAATTATTCTTCAAAAGTGAAAGAGAAATAAAGGTCTTCTCAGACAAACAAAACCTGAGGCAATTTATTGCCAGTAGTCCTCTGCAAGAAGCGTTAAAAGAAGTTCCTCAGGCAGAAGATAAATGATATAGGTCAGAAACTTGTATCTACATAAAGAAAGGAAGAACATCACAAAAGAAATAAATCAAAGTAAAATATATACTTTTTAAAATTTTTAATTGATCTATAGGTAATAGTTTGTTAAAAGTGGTAATAGTATTATATCGTGTTAGTGAAATAATGGGAGCAATGTCAAAAGAGACGGGAGGAAGGAATTGGAAATATTGTCATAAATCCATGCCCTACACATACAGTAGAATATTGTTATATGAAGGTGGACTTATGTTAGTTAAAAATCCTTATTGGAAATTCTAAGGAATCCAGTACAAAATATAAAAATAAGTATAACTGGAATGCCAAAGGAGGAGATAAAATGAAATTATATTAGTTGTTTACTTGAAACCAGTTAAGGCAAAAAAAGAGAGAAAACATAATTTTACAAATAGAAATACTTATCAATATTGTAGATATTAATCCAACCATATCAGTAACCACTTTACATATTAACCACCTACATACACCAAATAAAATACACTGGTTGTCACAGTGGATGAAAGAGCAAACTGAACTGTATGTTGTCTATAAGATACTAAGTTTAAATATAAATATTCAGGTTTAATATTAAGGAATGTTAAAAGATGTACCATGTTAACACTAAGCAAAAGAAAGCTGGAATTGCTATATTAACTTCACTCAAAGCAGACTTTAGTAGGAGGACATTTAACAGGGATAAAAGGGACATTAAATAGTTACAATAAAAAGTCAATTCTCCAAGAATACATAATAATCTTTAACCTGTATACATCTACCGACAGAGCACAAAAATACGTGAGGCAGCACTTAATAGAATTGAAATAAGAATTAGACAAATCAAAAGTTATAGGTGAAAACTTCATTTAAAACCTTTCTCTCAATGTGAAAAGAATTAAAAGGTACAGAAACTGTCGGGTGTAGGGCGCACTGTCTGGGGGATATTCACAATTGTAGCTTTGATTTGGGCAGTGCACAGGCAATATATGTAACCAAAGTGTTCGTACCCCCATAATATTCTGAAATTTAAAAAAAGGTACAGAAATTGAAAAAGAGGACAAAAGTGTCTTAATACACTGATGACATCTTTGTTTATGCAGACAACCACAAAGCATCTGCAAAAAACAATTCCTGTAACTAATAACTGATACAATGCTATCAAAGAATGCAAGGTTCTAAATAAGAGCAATGTAAACAATATCATTTACAATAACACCAAAATATATAGATATAAATCTAACAAAATAAGTATAGGATCTGTGTAAAGAAAATTGCAGAACACTAATGATAGAAATTTTAAAATAAGATCTACAGAAATGAAGAGATAGTCCATGTTGATGGATAGGAAGACTTAATATTGTTAAAATATCAATTCTTACAACTTGACTTATAGTTGCAATTTAACCCCAAATAAAATCTCAGGAAGTTATGTCATGGCTATCAACAAACTGATTTTAATGTTTATATGAAAAGACAAAAGACCCAGAATAGCCAACATAACATTGAAGAAGAATAAAGTTGGAGTGACAGTCCCAATTTCAAGACTTACTAAAAAGATCCACTAATGAAAACGATGTGACATTTGTGAAAGAATAGACACAGATCAATAGAACAAAGTAGAGAGCCCAGAATAGATACACACAAATATAGTCAAATGATTTTTTTTCCAACTGATTTTTTTTTGACAAAGATGCAAGGACAATGTAATTGAGAGATGGTAGTATTTTCAACATATGGTACTGGAATAACTGGACAACCATATTCAAAAAAATTAAAAAACAATCTAGACACAGCCCTTACATCTTTAAAAAAAATAAACTCAAAATTGATCATTGACCTAATGTAACTGCAAACGGATAAAATTTTCAGAAGGAAACAGAGAAGCTTATATAAATGCCCTTGGTTTTGATGATGAAGCATTAGATACAACACAAAAAACATGACATTAAAGAGACAAAATTGAAACATTGGACTGTGGACTGTGTTAAAATTAAAAACTTTTACTCTGTGCAAAACACTCAAGAGAATGAAAAGACGAGAGAGATTCTCATAAAAATATATGCTAAACTACATATCTGACAGAGAAATTACATCCAAAATATATAAAGATCTTTTACAAATGAACAATAAGAAAATAATCTAATAAAAATGAACAAATTATCTGAAGAGACAACTTACCAAAGGAGGTATACAGATGATAGAAAAGCACATGAAAACATATATATCACTTGTCACTAGGGAAATACCTTCTAAAACACAAGACACAACTACACATCTATTAGAATTACTAAAATCCAAAACAATCTGAGAATATTGTTTACTGATGAGGAACTCCTATTTATTGCTGGTGGGAATACAACATATTACCGTAACTTCAGGAGACAATTTGTCAGTTTCTTAAAAAATAAAACAAAATAACCCATTGTCTTACTATCTGATCCAGCAATCACACTTTTGGATATTTACTGAACTGTTTCTTTAAAAAGTCTGTTCACACAAAACCTTCACAAAAACGTTCACAGAAACTTTATTCACAATTGCCAACAACTTGAAGGAAATAAAATTTCCTTCAATAGGTGAATGAGTAAATAAACTATGGTATATTCATACCATGAAATATTATTAAGTGTTGAAAAAGAAATGTGCTATTACACCACAATATGATGCAGCTGAAACTAAAATGCATATTGTTAAGTGAAAGAAGCAAGTCTGAAAAAATCTACATACTGTGTGATTCTCATTACGTACCATTCTGAACAAAGCAGAATTATAGAGATGTTAGATTAGTGGTTGCCAGATCAGTGTGCGTGGGGAGGGTGAGGGAGTATGGAACAGGTGAAGCACAGGGGATTTCACAGGGCGGTGAGATTGTTATTTTTGATACTGCAATGGTTAATCCATGACATGGATTTGTCAAAACCCATGGAACAGCTGGGCATGGTGACATACTCCCGTAATCCTATCACTTGGGGAAGTCAAGGAAGGAGGATCACTTGAGGACTGGAGTTCGACACCAGCCTGCGCAACATAGCAAAGCCTTGTCTCTACAAGATATAAAAACATATTTAACCAGGCATGGTGGTGCACACCTGCAGTTCCAGCTAATCAGTATGCTGAAGCAGGAGGATTGCTTGAGCCCAGCAGTTCGAGGTTGCAGTGAGTTATGATCGCACCACTGCACTCCAGCCTGGGTGACAGAGCAAAACCCCATCTCAAAAAAAAAAAAAAAAAAAAGGAAAGAAAGAAAGAAAGAAAAAAGCCCATGGAATTTTATAGTAGAAACAATAATCCTTAATATATAAATTTTAAAAAAAATTAAGAGGTCAGAGGATCCAAGAGAGGGATTCAGAATTTGACAAAAGCTTAATGTATTAAAACTATATGAAACACTCTCAATGAAAAGGTGGGAGAATAAGGTGCTGAACTAAGTGACTTTGGAAATAAATGCTGTCTGTAAGACTAAATGCAAACAGAACTGCATATAATCACTAAACTCTAGTTGATAAAGTTGTATAACATAGGGTAAAAGTTTGCAATTCTGAAACAACTGTACATGTATCCTGGAACAATCAAGAAAATGACTCACAGATGGCTGCAGACAAGTGTATCACCGTTGGTGTGAGAGGTTACAGGTAAGCAGGGGGAAGAAGTTAGAGCGATATATATGGTAATGGGTTACAGTTGTAGACATCTGTATGAGCTTATGTTTAGCTTAGTATTGACACAGAAGATTTCATACAGAAATGTTTATAGATATGTGTATATACAAAGGTTACTATGCACAAATATATCTTTTTGCTCTGTCAACTGAGTATACATAGAGGCAATGCCATCCCAGTGGCAATGCACACAACAAGCACTCAGACATCGGTTTTTAATGCTGCCCTCCCATTAAAAGAACCAGAGCCGTGGTTGGAGCATTGGCTGATTCTAGAACTGTGGCAGCAAATGTACAAGATGGAACATCTTGTAGTGCCAGAAAATAAAATAAGAAAGTGTTCAAAAATAGGTAGAAGTTTATGTCAAAAGGATACATCAACCAAATGAAAGGGTTTCAATGGCCAAATATGGAACAATTTGAACAAAAATATAAATCTAGACAGCATATTGTGTCATAACCCAAAACATAAGATGAATATCCACAAGTCCATAATGATATAAACTAATGAATACATACTAAATAGGGAAGAATGGATATAGTTCCTGTGCAGAGAACTTCCCAATGATTTATAGGATAAGCTACCCTTAAGAAGGTAAAGTATAATTTCCCACTCTTTGACTACAAGCTCTACGTAGTGCCTTCTTTCCTAATAGTATAGTATGAAAATAAGGAAACTTTATAGTGAGGAAATCTAATTAATACTCAGCCAGTTGGTTAAATTTAACATCAACAGTGATAATGCATATTTATATTATGTATCTTTAATAGGATATCATGAGAATGGGAACTTTACCTCTGTGGCCTTCATAAAACCAATGTTCCTTGTCTAATCATGAGAAAAATATGAGATAAATCCCAATCAAGGGACATTCTACAAAATACCTGAACAATACTCCTCAACACTGTCCAGAACATCAAAATAAGGATAGTCTGAGAAATTATCACAACAAAGAGGAGTCTAAGGCAATAATGTGACTAAATATAATGTATCCTGCATGGGATTCTGGAACGGAAAAAGATAGTGGATAAGAACAAAAGAAATATAAATAAACTATAAACTTTATGAATAAATAATATATTGATATTGGATAATTAATTATATGATAAATATATCATACTAACGGAAAATGTTAACAGAAGAAGAAACTGAGTATGGAGTACACGGGAACTCTCTGTACTACCTGCAAAACTTTTCTTTATATATAAAACCACTCTAAAATAAAAAGTTTGTATAAAATATATCTATAACACAATAACTTTTACATAAAATATGTGAAGAAGAAGAAAAGAAAAAGAAGATCACTATGAAGACTAAGAGTTTGTATGTAAAAAAATACATTCTACAAAGTCATAGAAAACTATTCCTTATAATTGACTCTGGACTTACTAAGAGCCAATCCAAAGTAGGAAAACATTTATTAATAGTTATGTGATCATAAGAAATGTTATTTGCCTAATAAAGTTCTTGGTAGGCAATAAGCTTCTTATAAATGATAGTTGAATCAATATGTAAATGAATGAATGAGAAGTTACCCAGGGAATTTCCCCTTGCACTTTTTATTCCTAATTCTCTAATGTTTTCCACTTACATCTTTACTTCACCATGTTAAGCTCCCATTTTGGATAAGCTTCTCATTGTAATAATTTTTACTGTAGCTTGAAAGATAGACTAGTGATCAGTTGTTTATTTAAATAGTCTCCCTAGCACTTCCAGCTATTAATTCTTTATAACATATGATAAATTGAGCACCTTTCTAAACAGATATTGCTTTGTCATGTCCACAATATCATAAGTAGAATGTAATCTGTAGATGAAGTTAAAGAACTTGGATGGAGAAAAAATAAATATTGACTCACATTTTTAAAATAATAAATTTAGAATTTTAAAAATTATATACAGAGGCTAAGTCCATACTATGAAGCACGCCCACCCCCACCCCAAGTGTCATATAAGGGAAGCTCCCAGGAATGGAAAGAGAATGAATCTGTTTTTTTATAATGTTGACAACAATGAATTATATACAGAAGTTGTACAAAATATTAACTGGATACATTTAATGAATTAATTCCTAAAATATATATTACCAAAGTTATTCATTTATAAGAATTAGAGTGGATAACTTAAAAATACTAATTATTTTTTTTGAAAAATATAAATATAAACCTAAAACTATATAAAAACAGAATTCTTATAAGTACTACTTCTATTTTACAAAAATTAACTTCTGTCAAATATGGGATCTCCAATGAAGTGTCCCTTATAGATCCTCAAACACCGAATATAATAATGCTTTTAAAAGCCGACTTTGAGTTTGTGTTTATATCTTTAAAACTTTCAACATAAATTTTAAGCAGTCTCTCAAGTGGCTTAAAAAGAATCAAACCAGCAGAATTGTTTTATTAATTAAATAGATTTTCCATCAAAACAGTAATTATTTGTTGTCACTGACAAATAACTGTCACTGTCACTGAGAAGCAAATATCTTTAATGTCCAAATTCATGTTTACACTACATATTCAATCTCCACTTTATGAATAATATTTAATAGTGGGTTTCTTAAATCAAGAAATAGAAATGTATATTCTCTGGGCTTTGCTCAGTATGATATTTTGCAAGCAGCTTGTTTTAAAACAAGTTTTACAAAATTTTTGACTCTGCAGGTTCTCAAAAACGCTGAATGACTATTTTTGACTGCCTGGAAAAGAAGTCAAAGAAAATAACAAGGCACAAAATATTGTCTTGAATTTAGTAGTTTGATCCATACAGTGTCTCATCTATTCTTTCAACTAACCTTCCTGTGGCTTGATATGTGCCATTTGCCAACAAGTTCTTTTGTTGATTTGTCTTATTTTTGGTGAATTCAATTTATTGCTAACCAAATGTAGCCTTGAAACATTAAGTCCACCTGTTCCCAGACACTGCGATCTGGGCATGCAGCCACTGTAATGCCACAGTTCCTGAATGAACGCAGATGTATTGACTAGCTTTCCACACCCACACAGAAATCCACACAGAGTTTTTTCTGATAGTGTTGAAAAGTAATCCCTTTTTTCTCACATTTCTTTGGTATGATATTTTTAACTTCTGACTTCTATTATTCAGAATCTACTGAACTAAGCTATTTTATCTGTCAAATTTAAGTATGTTATTTATAGAAAACACACACACACACACACACTAGGGAACAGTGATTTTTGGATATAAAAACAGAATGAGGTCATCAAATACTTAGCTACAGCTGTGTCAGTTAAGCAAATAACTTATTTAATTAATGTAAATAGTACTTTTCCTATTGGAGATTTTTTAATACTCTGCCCATATGCAAGGGTTAAAAGAGAAAATAAAACAGCTAACACTATTTTTATATTTGTCTTACAATATTGTCCTTAATAGGAGTAGCACCAAATGACACCCTATGTGTTTTATAAATATTTATTCAGCATAAACTGATATAACCTTTTGAAGTATGTAAATTACCTTTATCACATTTTACAGAGAGGAAAACTAAGCACAGTGTAACTTGCCTGATGTCAAACTGCTGGTAATCCGCAGAACCGAGTTTTAAATCCACATAGTTCTACTGGAGAAACCATGCTCTAACCACTATATTCTACTGTTCCTCCACAATGAACAAGCATACAACTGGCATTGTGAAGACAAAAATATGCAGTTACTATTTGTTTATTTTGACTTTGTGGCTGTTATAAATTCTGTTTTGAAAATATGTAATTTAAAATATATTACTCTAACCTGGCATTTATATGAAGAAATCAACCAAAATTTATATGGATTTTGAAGAAGATGTCATTTTACTGAGCACAATTACAAATAGAGAATTTTAAGTGTTTGGGGAGAAGTAAAAAAACAAAAGATGAAATTGGACTTATCCTTGGCATCAAAGCCATGTACAAATCAATTTGTGACCTTGAAAAAATTATAACTTTTTTTGATCTTCACTTTGTTCTTAGGGATCAACCCGTTAAAATCAAATAAAAAGGCATTAAACCCAGCTGTCAACATTATTTGCATGGTTCTAATTATGAGCAGAGAAATTGTTGTAATTGATGTAACCCTTTTTATGATACAAACTGTAACCAAACATTGTCATCCAATTCTTATGTAAAAAATACATGTGTATAATATAGTCCAATATAATGAAGTTGTAAACCTAGTTTTAACATACATTTTTTAATGGTGATCAAAATTTGACTAGAGAGGAAGAAAAATACAGTTGATATTTCTAGGAAACTAGATAATTTCCTCATTGTTAAAATGGCATAAGCAATTATATTCTTCTTTCCATCCGTGGCTAGTTGTTTCAGTTTGACGTTGACTTATAACTTTAGCATTTATTTTGCATGAGTAAATTTCCTGGATTGGGCATAAATATTTACGGGATATAGTTTAAAAACACAGCTGCCTTTGTAATTTCAAATATTGCTTATCTTCTGTTTTTTTCATTTTTTGCCTTTAATTCACACTATGAATATTTAAACACCAAGGGTCTTCTCTAACTCTGAACATACATAAATCCCAGAAACTTTAGCAGGTTTTAAACAAGAATATGTCTTGATGGAACAAATAATATTCCTATGGAATTTTTCAGAGTAAGAGTATTTTTTGAAGACAAAGACACCATGTGTAGTTACAATAAAATTCCTATTTAATTATAATGTGACCCACTGTAAAATATGATATTAACATGTCAAGTCAATTTCATGCTCGCCTCTTCTCAGGCTATTTAGGACAACAAATTTCATGCTAATCAGTTGGAGCATTTAAAGTCAAAGATGGAAATTTGTCATTTCTGCATATCTTATAAAACATATGCATGCATACATATACTTATGGTAAATGTGGTACTGTATTACAGTATAAATTAGCATTGATACTTTAGCATAATTTAATATTGCTATAATTTAGATTCAAATAGGAAAATATTTTATTAATATTATTAAAATTTTATTAAAATAAATGTAAAACATGACATAACCCATGAGAAAAGCTAGTAAGGATAATTATACAAATTTCAATAGCAGTTATCTCCATGTGTTATAATTTTTAATGACCATTATTCTTTTTATTTATGGTATTTCATATTTTTCCATATGTGAATGCATAAATGGTTAACTTTGTAAACATTAACCCATGCAAGCTAGATTTTAATTATTTAAGGCTAACTAATAGACTACAGAACGGATTCAGAAAATCCAAAAAATTATACAAGAGACAAGTTATGTTTCTTGATATGACAGATGGAGATTTTAGTAAGAACTCTTCTTCCTATGGGGAAATTTATGATATTGGGACACAAAATAAAAAGTGACTACCCAAGGTACTGGAGAGTGAATAAAAGCAGACAGACTGGAAGGAGGGCATACCTGTTTGAAGGAGAAGAGTCTTGGAGTTATATAAGTGACTTCCCATCTCCATGGCATTTAGCCTGTAACCATGGACAGTACACACATCTCACATGTTTCAAATGAGAACACATACTGAAAGCTCACAATCTTTTTGGCTTATGGTGTGAGGGGAAAAAAAGCCAGGAATATAACACTCAAGAGAGTGGGAAAAATGCATGAAGAGAAAAAAGATCCCCAAACTCTGTCCGCTCAGATATTTGTCTGACCCCTGAATCATGTTTCAAACAGACACAAAGCAGTCCAAATAAAGGCAAAGATATGATTGACAGAGGAGATGTCATATTAAAAAAAGGACACACAGTTCAAACCTAATCATGAAAGTTGCATGCTAAAATAAATAATATTCATTGGATAAAATAATATTAATATTATTATGGTGATGATTAACATAATGCAATATATTATTCATAATCATATTATATTATTATATAATATGTTATATAATGTTTGATATATAAATAATAAAATTGTAATCATATAACTTTCAAATCTAATTGTATCATTAATAATATAAAATTTTTACAAGTAAAAAGAAGAAATAGTCATCATTCATAATGTCTAGGATGGAATACAAAGTTACCCGAAATACGATAAACCGAAAATCTGAAGCATATGCTAAGAGAAAAAGAAAAGCAATTAAGGCTGGCTTGAGAAGAACCAGCCATTAAAACCAAGAGACAAAAAGCTTCAATGGCTGTTATAACCAACTTAATTAATCATAGCAACACATATTTTAACACATGAAATCCTAGTAGTAAAGGAGAAGTTCTCAACAGAGGATAGAAATGGTAAAAATAATCAAATTCTAAAAATTCTAAAATGGAAATTGCAAGTTTGAAAAAAAAATCCACTGGATAAATTTAGTGAAATGGACATGGCAAAGGAAAGCATAAACTGAGCATTTATAATAGACACAATCCAAGGGGAAGAACATAAAGAAAAAATATTTAAAATTATGAAGAGAAACTCAGATGACATCAAGGAATCAAGCATATTTGTAATTGGAATAACAAAAAGGGGAAGATTAAGACTAATCAAAAAATATTCAGGAAAAAAATGCCATGATTTTACCAAATTTGTTGAAACCAATTTTCAGACACAAGATGAACACCAGGTAAATACAAATAAGCTCAGACTGAGAATCACATTCAAACTGCTTAAAGCCCAAAAATGTAGAATAAATCTTGAAAAATGTAAGATAAAAATATCATTTTAATACAGAGTAACAGTGATCCATCAGAAGCCAAGGAGGGCAGAAGAGAGTGGAAAACAACTTAAAACTGTTAACACAGAAGTTTATACACAGAAAAAGTTTCATTCAATAATGAAGGTGAAATAGATAAAAGAAAACTAAGATAATCTAAAATAATCTAACAATAGCTGACTTGCACCAAAGATATTTTTAACATTAAAATGTGATACCAGCTAAAAACTCTTATCCTAAGAAAAGAAGGAAGAACATCAGAAATAATACATATCTGTATTAGTGCAAAAACCCAATTTTTGCCATTTTCCCCTTTGATTTATTTATAAACAATATAATTATTTCAAAAATATTGTCATGTGGTTTATGATGTGTATAGATCCATTATAAATAACTATAACATATCAATGGAAGAGATGAGAGGAAAGAGAGAATGAATATGAAAATTGCCGAAATCAGAATCAGTGAAGGAATTTATAGTTAAAATTTGCCGAAACAAAAAATCCAGTTTGGGGGCCATGACAAAAGTCTAAAATGAAAAAAAGACAATATTAAATGAAAAACAAATGAAAAGAAGGGAAATACAATGATAAGAGCAGAGACAAATGAAACAGCAATAGAAAATCAATAGGAAAAAACAATTAAGCCAAAGCCGGTTATTCGAAAAAATTTTATTAAAATACATAAATTTCTGTACAAACTTATCAAGGAAAAAAAGAGAAGAAACAAATTACCAATATCAGAAATGGCAGAAAGGACATCACTATTGACCCTTCAGAAAATAAAACAAAAATAAGAAACAATTATGAAATATTTTATTCCAATAAATTTAACAACCTAGATGAAGTAGAAAATTTTTAGAAAGACATAAATTATTAATCCTAACCCTAGAAGAAAGAGAAGTCCACCCCATATCAAAAACATTTTCACAAAGAAAACTCCAGGCCCAGAAGTCTTTAAAAACAATTTCTGTCAAACAGAACTAGAGAAAAATAATACCAATATTCCATACAGTTGTCAGTATTACCCTAATTGCAAAACTAGACAGTCATCGTAAAAAAGGAAAGTATAGTCTAATATTTCTTATGAACATAGGTGCAAAACTGAATCAAAAAACCTATAAAAATGACAATACATTATGACCAATTGCAGTTTATCTCAGGAATGCAAGATTTACTAATATCTGTAAATTAATCATTGTAATCTATAATATTAATAGAGCAACAGGGAAACAAAATAATTTAAGTGATACAAAAATAATTTGACAAAATTCATACTTTTATGATAAAAACTCCCAGTCAACTAAGAATGGATGAGAACTTTCTTAACCTGATTAAGGCCATCTATTAAAAGTCTAAAGTTAACATCAGATCAATGATGAAAGGCTTAATGCTTCTTACCTAGGATCAGGAACAAGACAAGAACATGTACTCTCACAGTCTCATTTACCCTTTTATCAGAGGTCCCAGCCAGTACAATAAGGCAAGAAAAATGAAGTGAGAATATTCAGGTTTGAATGAGAAAAGGAAAAATGTCTTTATTTGTGGGCACCATAGTAAAATCCTAAGGAAATCCACAATAAATGAAAGCTACTAAATCTCATAAACAAATTTAGCAAAGTTGTAGGATATGATGTTAATATAAAACAATCAATTGTATTTCTATATAGTCCATTGAAAAATTAGAAAAGAAAATTTTAAAAACTCCATTTGTAATAGTATTTAAAAATACAATTTTTAGAATAAATTTAATGGAAGGTATACACTAAAAAATTACAAAATGTTTCCAGGTTAATTACATTAAACCTAAATATACTGAAAAGTGTATGGTCAAGGATTGGAAAACTCCATATTTTAAGATTACAGTCTTCTCACAATTTACGTATACAAGCAAAGCAATTCTAATCAAAGCTTAACAGGCTTTTTTGAAGAATTTTATGTGCTTAATTTTAAATTTATGTGAAAATAATATGGATCCATAGTAGTTGAAATAATTCTGAAAATAAGAACTAAATTAGAGGACTTATAATAAAGTTACAGTAGTCAAACTGCATGGTTTTGGTTTAAGGTTAGAAATATAGATTCATCAAACTCCTATCTATTTAATAAATAGAATCCAGATGCAGAGCCACCCTTACTTAGTTGATTATTTTGCAGTTTGGTTGATTTTATATCTTGCCTATTGTGAGTAATGCATCAATAAACATGAGAGTGAAGATATCCCTTTAACATATTGATTTCAATTCCTTTTGATTATTTACCTAGAGTGCAAATACTGGATCATGTGATAGTTTTATTTTTGATTTTTTGAGGAATTCTCATACCATTTTCCATAATGGCTATACTATTTTGCATTCCCATCAACCATGTACAAAAGTTCCCCTTTCTTATTATCCTCACCGACACTTGTTATCTTTCATCTTTTTGATAAAAGCCATTCTAGTAGGTGTGAGGTAGTATCTAATTGTGGTTTTAATTTGCATTTCCATAATGATCAGTGAAGCTAACCATTTTTTTCCTGTACCTGTTGACCATTTGTCTGCCTTCTTTTGAAAAATATCTGTTCAGGTACGTTGCCCAATTTTTTCTTTTTTCTTTTTTTTCTTTTTTTATTTCAATAGATTTAGGGGGTGCAAGTATTTTTTGTTAATGGATGAATTGTTTAGTGCTGAAGTAAGGGCTTTTAGTGTGCCCATCACCAGAATAGTGTATATTGTACCTGATAGGTAATTTTTTTATCACTCAGTTCCTCTCATCCTTCCCCCTTCTTAGTTTCCAAAGTACAGCATGCCATTTTATGACCATATATACCCTAAGTTTAGCTACCACTTATAAATGAGAACATGTGGTATTTGTTTTTCCATTCCTGAGATACTTCACTTAGGATAATGGTTTCCAGTTCCATCCAAGTTGCTGCAAAAGACATTACTTCATTCTTTTTATGGCTCAGTAGTACTCCATGGGGGGGGTGTGTGTGTGTGTATAAAACACATTCTCTTTGTCCACTTATCAGCTGAAGGGCACGTAGGTTGAGTCCCTGTCTTTGCAATCGTGAATTGTGCTGCCATAAACATACAGGTGCAGGTGTCTCTTTCATATAATGACTTCTTTTCCTTTGGGTAGATACGCAGCAGTGGGATTGCTGGATGAAATGGTATGTCTACATTCAGTTCTTTGAAGAGTCTCCATTCTGTTTTCCATAGAGGTTGTACTCACCCACCAACAGTGTATGCATGTTCCCTTTTTACCACATCCATGCCAACATATTTTGTTTTTTGACTTATTAATAATGGCCATTCTGACAGCAGTAAGGTTGTATCTCATTGTGGTTTTAATTTGCATTTCCCTGATGATTAGTGATAGTGAGCATTTTTTCACAACTTTGCTGGCCATTGTAAATCTTCCTTGGAAAAAAAATCTGTTCATGATTTTTGCCCACTTTTTGATGGAAGTATTTTTTTTTTTCTTGTTGATTTGTTTGAGTTCATGGTAGATTCTGGAGATGAGTCCTTTGTCACATGTATAGTTTGAGAATATTTTCTCCCAATCTGTAGGTTGTCTGTTTATTCTGTTTATTGTTTCCTTTGCTGTGCAGAAACTTTTTAATTTAATTATATCCCATTCAGTTATTATTGTTATTCCTGTATTAGCTTTTGGGGTCTTAGTCATAAATTCTTTGCTAGGCCAATGTCCTACATTTTCTTTTAGAATCTTTGTGGTGTCAATTCTTACACTTCAGTGTTTAAGCCATCTAGGCATAGAAGGAACATACCTCAAAATAATAAAAGCCATATATGACAAAATCAAAGCCAATACTGTACTAAATGGGGAAAAGTTGAAAGTATTCCTCCTAAGAACTAGAACAAGACAAGATGCTCACTGTCACCACTTCTATTCAACATAGTACTGGATGTCCTAGCCAGAGCAATCAGGCAAGAGAAAGAAATAAAAGACATCTGAACTGGAAAAGAGGAGGTCAAATTATCCCTGTTTTCCAATGATGTGATGTATCTACAAAACCCTAATGATTCCTCAAAAAGACTCCTAGAATTGATAAGCAAATTCAGTAAACTCTCAGGTTACAAAATTAATGTACACTAATCAGTAGCATTTCTATACACGAATAACAGTCAAGCCGAGTCATAACAAGAACTCAATAGATGTAGAGAGTAGAATGGTGGTTACCAGAGGATAGGGGAGTGGAAAGTGAGGGAATGGGGAGTTGCTCATGAAGGGGTACAAAGTTTCAGATAGGAGGAGTAAGTTTTGAGATCTTTGCATAGCAGCATGGCTATAGTTAACAATAATGTATTATTTATTTCAAAATAAGTAAAAGAGTAAATTTCAAATGTCTCACCATAAAAATGATAGATAAGGAAGGTGATGGATATGTTAATTAGATTAATTTAATCATTCCACATTATATGCATTTATCAACACATATTGTGTCCCATAAATATATGTAATTATAATTTATCAATTCAAAATAATATTAATATCATAAATATTAATAAAATAATTAAAAATAAAAGACTAGGTATAGTAAAAAAACAACCAAAATTAAAAATAATAATAACAATTTTCAATATAATTTCACAGGGAGAATATACAGATATATAAATAGTATATAATATCATGAAATAATTTTATCTAAGACCAAATCTTTGCTGGAAAAAAACTTCAAATAAGCTATAGTACAGATAATAACTGAAATGAATGCATTTTATTTACTTATTTATTTTACTGAAAAGGACATGACTTAGGATGTCTACAAGTCTGGCTCTAAATTCCTGTCTTTCAGCTACTAGGTAGACATGCTCTTAAGCACATTGTTTAAACTTTCTTTTCCTCGTGAATAAAATGGGGATAATAGCTCTCTTAGAGTGTGATTTTGGAGAATATAGATAATGTATGTAAAGTGCTAGCATAGAGTTTGATCCAGAATATTTGAGAAATTAATAGAAAATCATTTCATTATAAGGATAAACACTTATAAAACAGGCACAATTTTAAAATATGCCTTACTGTAAATCTATATACAGAACACCAAGAGGCAAACATAGGCAGCAGGTTTTTTTCTCTATGACATATATTGCAATTTTTAAAATTTTCAATATTGAGTATAATATTTTAAAAATATTTAATTAAAAAACTATCTTCTAGAATTTAGTTTTTGTATACTAAAAATATATAAATCAATATTTAAAATCAGTTTAGGTGATTCTTAGATCAAATAGGTAACACACATACTTTTATATTTTATTATAGAACTACATTTAAAAGAATTTTTTATAACAAGAATATTAAATTATATAAATTATGGTAGTATTTTAATAATTTAAGATGCACAGAGAATGTATTGTTCAGTTTTTAATATTTTATATGTCTAATCTTGATCAAAATTAAATATTTCTAGTCATCAATCTCTATGCATGTATAAAAGAAAAAATGATTTTAGCTTATAAGTATCTAAAACATCTATAATAATTGATTTATCTTTAAATAAAAAGCTATCATAATATAAAACAAGTATTCCACAGATAACAAATATTTCCATATGAAAAAGAAATATAATGTGGACATTTTTTCAAAATATTTATATTAAGCATAAATATTGTAAAAACTATCATTTTTCACATGAAGGACATGCCAGATTAATTAAATTGTTATATTCATTTTTTAGAATAAATAGCCTAATATCCATGTCAGGATAATGAATAATTAGAGCTGGTGGGCCATTCTCTCTCTATATTACACTTACTTTGGATCCTACTACCTGAATTGCAAGCTCATCATGAGGTACTTATGTTCATTTCCAAATCCATTTATTCCTGATGTAATCATTATTATCATTATGCAATTCTATTAAATATTTTATAAACCAATGAAATATGTGTGGCCATTTCTATGTTCTGTCTTATAGAAATAGAATAAAGTTACTAAGAAAATATTCTAATAGGATTCAGATGAGACAATTCTGACAGTTAAATATTAAAAATTAAAAAACAATATTGTATTCAGAAGACACAAATTTCTGTATGTTTTTCGCTGCTTTAAAAGAACCTGAAGTAAACATATCTGTACTTTGTTACAGGGCTAGACAAAAATGACAAAATCAAGATATAAATAGGGCATCCACATTCAACAAAGTGTCATTTCTCTAACACAAAAAAAAAGTCTAATAAATGCACATGTTTTATGTAAAATTAAGGATTTAAGGTGTTCCTATACTATTTGTTATGATTCTCCATTTTAATTGACTTTCAGTGCAAATTATGTTAAATTAGGCCTTTTAAAATAAAATAGTTTGAACAATTGGTTAAAATGTAATGTGTAGTTATGTATGATCACTGCTAACTACAACAAAGAGCTTTAATACAATAAATAGTTATTTAAAGTTTAGAATTAAGGTGTTTACCATTTATTAAATGTATAACTTTAAAAGAATGTATGGAAAGTCATTTTGTAGATGCAATATATTTAGATAAAATTAATTTGCAATGAGATGTTTACAAAATCTATTTTCACGGTCCTATTTATGTAAACTAAATTAATAAAACTTTATGAGTTATTTTTACAAATTCATTTTTCATAATAAATATTTAATTATAAATTTCAAGGAACAAAATTGGCATGAAGATGTTCAGGTCTGCCTTGAAATCCCTCAAAAATGATTAAGTTTCTCAAGTATTAAAGGTTTTTTTATTGAAAGCCATTAAACATACTGGGAATGAGTAGGCTTTCTGAAACATTTGTGTATTAAAACAAAATTTTCTAAATTATTGCAGGCACAGAATTACTAAGCTTAAAAGGTGAAAAAGAAAACCTTTCTATATAAAACACAATATTTCTTTCTTTCCCCCATCTATTTAAACTCAAAGAGAATTATTTTTCAAAGATTTTTCAGTTATACCAATGGATATTGAAAAATAGTGAGGTCATCTTTAGTAGTTCAAATAATTTTCAGTGAGCTCTAAAGAGATATTTCTCATAGTTCTATATTTGTCAAATATCAAAGAAGAAATTTTTTTCTACATATTCTCATAGAATTATGAAAGTGAACCTAGAAAATTAAAACAAAAATTATTGGTAAAAATTAATAACTATTTATTTATTTACATGGAAAAAAATCTTGCTTTACCTTTGTATTTTCTAGCATAGAGTATCAATTTTGGTAAAAATAAGTGACATACAAATCCATCAGCAAATTTTTGTTAATACAGAGATATACAGGCCTAGGCATTTTTAAATGAATAAATATACCTTGATCACCATATCACATACCTAAAAATTTAAAAATTTACCACAACTTTCTGAATAAGGAAACCAAATCACAAAGAAGCTAATTTAGGAGTCTCAAGCTACAAATGGAAGTAAAGGTTGAGTCAGATTCCAAGTTATGTCAGTTATATTTCAATGACTGCATTTATTAAACTGCATTGCAATGGCTTTCCTTGAATCTGAATAGAAAATTAATGGCAAACTTATTTCATTCATGAGTTAACAAAACTTTCTATTGTTGCTAATCTTGAGTAACATGCTCAGAGGTAAGAGATAGCTAGTCACGCTGTCTAGTCTCCATCAGTAGTCTGCTTAGAATAGATTTTCCTATATGTGTACTTTCATCCTGACTTGGTCAATGAGGCTTCTTTCCACAATGTCCTTAAACACAGAAATAAATATTAATATGAAATATAAACTCATTGTCCAGAATAATAATTCCAGGCAAGGCATGTACTAAAAATGCCTAGATCAGGGCTGCAAATTGCTGCAATTAGATGACGACATGAGGAACACAAGTGATCTGTGGATGCCTGTAAGAATTCTTCGTAAAGACAATACAGAGTCTTCATCAAAGCTCCTTGCATAAAGACCACAGCCAGTGACAAATTACATCGAAGAGCTTGACGTGTGCAATAATCCTTCACCACATTTACAATATTAGAAATATCCCCAAAAAACAAATAAAACCATAGCCTAAACTTTCACATAAGTAACACTCTTGTAAGTTGAAAGTTGCTTGGTCAAAATAGCATAGTTACAAGAAACAGCAGTGCTAGTTTCTCATAAGTATACTTTAGTGATTTTATTAAGGTTGAAACTGTTTAGACATTTTACTAATTTCTCTGATTTATTTTTTACTCACCCAAATTCAGTTTAGATATCAACACATTAGGCATATTCATGAGCAGTGTCCTTTATTTTTTCCTCTTCAAAGTAGAATTTAAGCTTCTCAGAATATAAAGGAATTTATTTCAGGCAGCTGAATAAGTTTGTTTGTATTTAGTTCCAGAGCAGGTAAAAACAAAGTACCTTCTAAAGCCAAGTTGTTGAACAGCATGGGATGCTAAGCATATGAGGAGTGATTGCAGAAGTATTCTGAAGCACAATCTTATTGCAGCTATTTCTTCTAGCCTCTTACTCTGTTTGCTTAATGCATTTTTCCTCTGAGCGACATTTTCTAAAAACACATTTCCCATTTAGCAAGGAATTACTATGTGCATAACAGGAGCACTGGCGTGCTGCTGTTTCATATACTAAGCAGAAAGTCACCCTTCTCTGTGAGACATGCACTAATGGAAGTAAAACTTATGTTTTGAAAATGAATATATTTATTTATCTTTTTAGGGATTTAATATGTAACAATTTTATTAATACTGTAATTTTAACAAGACTATCTTATAGTCAAGTAAAAGCAATATAGACATAGGTAAAAAGTATTATGAAAAAACGTTAATCTCCTGAAAAGCACCATGCAGATATAACCATTTTATCGGCAGAAAACATCACTTTGTATTCATATCTCTCTCTCTTTTTATTAGTTGTGTGGATATACAGCTAGAAGAATTGACGGAAGAGTGAAGGAAGTGATAGAGGAAGAGAGGCATCCACAGATGTGTGGGAGGATATATAATGACAGATAGGATAGACAGATAGAATGGTTTTATGAGAATGCAGAGCATACACACACACACCAAGTTACATAAAAATAAATGCAATTTATTTTAAATTAATAAAAATAATATTGTAATGGAATATTTTACAGAATCATAAATAATATTTCTCAAAATATTCATTATTAAAATCATTGAACATTTTAAAATAACTATGAAAATATCACATGGTAGAGGGTTTTTTTATATTACAGCTTCAAACCTTAAACTTCCAACTGAATGAATGTATTGCCTCTTTCTACAAGCAACAACCAAAAATATAGTACTTTCTTTTATCACCTCATCTTCTCCAAGTTCCATCTCCCAATGTTTGCTATTCCACATGTGTTTATTGATAATTTTATTTTTATCTTATTTTTGTTCTTTTCCTGACTGCATTATTTCTTAGGAGAAATCTGTGCTTATACTTATCTTTCATTTCCTTCATATTTCTGCATTCCTCTCACTATTGTTTTGAGATTTTTTTTTCTTTAGGTCATTGTTTTTCTGTGATTATTGATGTAATCTTTCTCGTGGTTTTTCTTTTTGGGCTTCATTGAGCTTCCTGTATCTGTGAGTTTAAGGGTTTTTTAAATAAAATTGGAAAAATATGTTGGCCATTATGCATTTACATTTTTTCTTACTTCACATTTCTGACAATCAGGTTACAGTACATGCCTCAAGGGTCACTATGTTCCATTTTTCTTTTTTTTTTTTTTTTTACCAGTCCTTTTTCTTTTCTCTGTATTTCACTTGGTAGAGTTCTTTCTTTTTTTCTACCATGTCTAATCTGATGTTCAGGCCACTTATTTTGTTTGTTTGTTTTTCTTTGTTTATTTTCATTTCAGTAGATTTAGGGGATACAAGTGTTTTTTTGTTACATAGATGAATTGTATATAGGTGAAGTCAGGGCTTTTAGTATACCCGTTAGCCAAATAGTTTACACTGTACCTGAGAGGCAATTTTTGATCCCTCATGCTCCTCCCACCGTACCCCCTTCTGAGTCTCCAATGTCTATTAGACCAATCTGTGTGTCCATGCTCACCCATTGTTCAGTTCCCACTTATAAGTGAGAATATGTGGTATTTGTTTTTCCATTCCTGAGATACTTCACTTACCAGAATGGCCTCCAGTTCCATCCAAGTTACTGCAAAAGACATTATTTCATGGGTTTCATTATTTCATTTTTTATGGCTGAGTAATACTTCATGGGGGGTGTGTGTGTGTGTTTATAAACATACATACACAACATTTTCTTTATCCAGTCATCATCTAATGGTCATTTTGGTTGATTTCATATCTTTGTAATTGTCAGTTGTGCAGCAATAAACATATGAGTCCAAGTGTTCTTTTGGTATAATGACTTATTTTCCCTTGGATATTTACCCAATTGTGGGATTGCTGGATTGAGTGGTAGATCAATTTTTAGTTCTTTGAGGAGTCTTCCATACTGTTTTCCACAGAAGCTGTACTAATTTACATTCCCACCAACATTCTGACAGGGGTAAGGTGATAGCTCATTGTGGTTTTAATTTGCATTTCCCTGATGATTAGTAATGTTGAGCATTTTTCACATGTTTGTTTGCCATCTGTATACCTTCTTTTGAAAAATATCTGTTGTTCATGTCTTTCACCCACTTTTTAATGGGTTTTTTTTTCTTGTTGATTTGTGTCGGTTCCATGTGGCATCTTGATATTAGTCCTTCATCACATGTGTAGTTTGTAAATATTTTCTCCCAATCTACAGGTTGTCTATATATTCTGTTGATTATTTCCTTTGCTGTGAAGAAGCTTTTTAGTTTAATTAAGTCCCATTTATTTATTTTTGCTTTTGTTGTATTTGCTTTTGGGGTCTTAGTCCTAGATTCTTTGCCTAGGCCAATGTCCAGAAGAGTTTTTCCTTAGTTTTCTTATGAAATTTTTATGGTTTCAAGTTTCACATTTAATTTTTTAATCCATCTTGAGCTAACTTTTTATATGGTGACAGATAGAAATTCAATTTCATTTTTCTGCATATGGCTATCCAATTTTCCCCATACCATTTATTGAATAGGGCATCCTATCCCCAGTGTATGTTTTTGTCTACTTTGTCAAAGATTTGTTGGTTGTGAGCATATGGTTTTATTCCTGTGTTCTCTATTCTGTTCCATTGATTTATTTGTCTCCTTTTATACCAGTACCATGCTGTTTTGGTTACCATTGCCTTTAGATTTGTTGTCATTCTCTTGACATACATCATAAATCCTAATTTTTATCTATTTTTTTACTTTAAACTTTTTAAATTGATATATGGCCTTAAAAGATGTAAATTAAACTGAATAAAAGAGTTTTATTCCTGCAAATAGATTTATCATGTTTGGTTTTCTTCATTTCCGTATGTAGATCAAATTTTCCTTGGATAAAATTTCTTTTCAACTGTAAGAGCATATGTTAATATTGCTTCTAGTGGAATTCAGTTGGTGATAGATTAATTCAGCTTTCATTTAATCTTAAATTGTCCT
This sequence comes from Daubentonia madagascariensis, assembly GCA_023783475.1. Taxonomy (NCBI): domain Eukaryota; kingdom Metazoa; phylum Chordata; class Mammalia; order Primates; family Daubentoniidae; genus Daubentonia; species Daubentonia madagascariensis. The sequence goes on along the minus strand of JAKFHU010001684.1, from coordinate 10,295,943 downwards.
TATTTCACCCTAATTTTTGAAGGATACTTTTTCTAATATAATATTCCCTCTTGGGAGAAAAAAATGGTGGTCTAGAAGCAGCCTGCCAGCATGCCACTCCCAAAGAAAGAAGTAAAAAATGCAGACAGCTGCCTACATATGGATTGCTCTCCTCTGATTGTGAAATCACAAAGAAGCAATGTGGGACATTTAGTGTGGAAAAGAAAAAGGTGATGGAGCGATATATATAACAAGAACAGAGAATGTGTGGGGAAGAATAGGAGGACAGCAAGTTGGGGACCTAAGTTAACCCCACTGGTGTTATGAGAGTTGTGAGACAGCTCCCTCCACTGCCACAAAGCTCTACCTGGTTGGACCAGGGACCTCCCTGGAGTCTGTGCAGAGTCATTACACCAGACAACAGGTGCAGTGAGGAATGGGCAGCAGCTAAAGCCATCCTGAGCTCTCAGGTGTACTGGGCCAGTTCCACATGGGGCTGGGGAGGGAGTGGACTAACTGATGGCTTCCATGAGCCATACCCTGTGAATGGAAACCAAGCACTTCTCCCCTACAGTGCAATAGGATCTGAGCACAGGAATTGACCAGGGTGCAGCAGGCTCTGACCTGAGAGGCTTTGGGTGACTGCTTAGACAGGTCTTGGGTGGGGTGGGGAGAACTCTGTGGTCCCTGGGCCACTGGAACTGACCTCTGCCCACCTGACTTGGCATCCACCAGGTCCCCAAGACTGCATAAAATCAAGCCACTTGCTCAGCCTAATTCTGTCCTCCAGGCCCCAACTGCCTCTGGCCTGATTGACCCTGGCCCCAGCATCCAGGTCAGATCAGCCCCACTGCCTGTATGGCCCTGCTTCTGGCTCAGAGGCCCTGCTCAGAAGCCCTGCTTTGGGCTCCTCCCCAGTCTAGGCTCTGAGGCTTTCATACCAGAGCCCAAGTCTCTGCCTCTGTGCTTCCAGATCTCCCACAAGGCCTGAGGTGCCATCCCCAAGACTTCAGCCTGTACCTAGACCCCAAGACACCATCCCAGAGCCTCCACCACTGCCACAGGGCCAGAGGAACTACTTCAAAGTCCAACACCCCACCAGGGACACCCCAGCCTCAAGCCACCAGTACACTGTGACCTGGGTCAAGCAAAGATCAACAGCTTGGGAACCCATGACAACCACCTAGATAGCCTCACACATCTGCTGCTGTCACCTCTGTGGGGAAACCCTGGGTAGAGTAATCTTCACAACACCAGATTCAGTGAAGAGGGTCTCACCCAGCTCCCAACTTGAACATCCTACAACTATTTGGTGAATAACCCAACACTCAACACAACCAGCATTCAGAACAGGCTTAGGCAGAGGCAATCAAATGTGAACATAACAAATCAGAACAGCTGCATTGCAGGCTTCTAGTGCCCATGCCCCACCTCTGCTGCATCAATATTCCAGAGTAGGGGGGGATAAAGGGCCATCTAGGGAACTCCCCTTACTCTAATCAAGCAGGAGAGTTCCCAGGAAGGAACAGGTGCCCTCAAAACTTCTTAGCCCTGAATTAAGAAAAGAGGTTTCAGATGAGAAGAAACCAGCAAAAAAACCCTGGCAACATGAAAAATCAAAACAGATCAACACCCTGGAAGGATCACAAATGGTACTACACCAAGAAAAAAATGGCAGACTAGTGTAGACTTTCCAGCTCACCGCTACCAGGGAAGGAAGTGAAGAAGAGCACAGATGGCTGCCTGCCAGTGGATTGCTCACTCCAAAAACAGCATTATGAAACTTCAGAGAAACAGCATGGGACACTCAGCACAGGAGAAAAGGTGATGGGGAGATATAATCAAAAAGATTCCAGATTGTGAGAAGAACAATAGAGAACAGAGTGCGGAAGGACTGTGCTCACCCTGCTAGCACAATGCAATCTGACCTGCAGGAGGACTCCCTTCACCCCCATGGACCTCCTGCCTGTTCAGGGGTACTGAACTCTTGGGTGCACTGTGCCTGTACTGCACTGAGTGGGGGAGAGACTGAACTGAGTTGTGACTTCCCGGACCCTACACAGGAACTTGGAGATGGGCAGTTCACCCCTGGAAATCAGTAGCACTAGGGCACAGGGGTTGACTAGAGAGCAGCAGGAGCCAACCTGAAAACCCTTAGGTAGCCACCTCTGCGAGCTTCAAGGGTGGGGCCACTGGTAGCCACTTCGGAAGACTCCAGGTTTGGGGTCTCTGGCAGCCGCTTTTCCAGGCTCTGGGGGAGGAGCAGATGGAAATCATTTCTGAGGGCTCTGGGCAGGAAGAGGAGAGGTGCATCCTCTGCATGGCAGACCTGCATCTGTGGGAGCCTGGTGCCTAAAAAGCAGATTGGAGCCTAACCTCCCCAGCACCCTTTCCAGGTCCTAGACACTCCTGGCATCCTAAGCCCTGATCACACTCTCCAGGCAGATCAGCCTGCCAGCTACATGCTCCAGAGTAGCCAGAGAGTCCTTCTACCCACACAAGCCCACAGACTGCTGCCACCAGTGAGCAAGAAGCTTCCTGTGGGACGGAACACCAGGCTCCCAAACTCACTGGGGTGCCTCCCATTCCACAGACTCAAATCAGAGAGTAGGCACCATAGTGCTTCTTTGCCTACCAGACACCTTTGTCCTCCCAAGGGGCTTCAACTCCCCAGGCTCCGCCCTGTTCATTCCAACACAGACATTTCTCAACAGTTCTGTGTGACTCCATTGCCCAGTCATTCTGGGTGGACTCCCTCCCAGAGAGTTGGAGGTGACCATAGGGTGAACATTCCTCAACCCAGATTCTTTTTCTCCCCTTCCCTCCCCCTCCCATGGCTGCAGAGAGAGACAATTCAGCTGCCACATGGAGGACCCACAGAGAGTGGGGCTCAGAACTACCCTTTTGGGGTCCTGTAGCAGGCTGATGGGTGTTTGGACTGTGAGCTCCCTGCTCACAACCCACCCCTGCTGCTGCTTGCCTGGCAGACCCATTGGAAAAAGGCAGGCCCCAAGGTAGAGGGACACCAAACTACTGTGGACACTTCATGAGTGACATGGGACCAGCATTGTTCTCCCTGGCATGGTCAAGGATTGATCTCTGGGGCCCTGAGGATGGGCCTGCAGGCCAGAAGCCACACACCCAGGTCTCAATCACATCACCCAGGGGCACAGAGGGGATATTTGTGAATTGATCTTGCAAGGTGCAGGTGCCTGAGGGGGCAGAATGGGGGGAGAGAATAGTGTGGGTTCTATCTGTGGTGAGCTAGTAGGGCACTCCTCCTCCCAGGGGAAGCCTGTGCTCCCAGCTCAGGCCAGGATACTGTACAGGGAGCCTTCTGGTCTGTATCACAGTCATGAGGGAGCTCAGCTGACTTGAGGTCTTTCCTACAGGCAGAGGTTCAGGAGCAACTGCAAAATAGGGGAGGGGTGAAAGGAGTGAGGCCTGCTCCAGACTACCAGATCGTGGGTCTCAGATAGCCCCGCCTCCACATGCAGACTCCCTGGTTAAGTGGAACCACTTCAGCCCTTCCCGGGCAGCTTAGCCCAGAGGTGGGGAATGGCCCCTTAACCCCTGAATATCCCTTAGCAGCATTCGCTGAGCTGGAGGGCAGGCTCACCTAAGCTAACCCTGCCCATCCTCATTCCCCCAACCACCTCTACTGTGGGTGAATAAAGGACTCACCTGGAAGGCCAAGGGTGCCACCCACCACCAGAAGCATTAAAGGGTTTCTCCTGAGGAACTAGAGCTGGTCACAAGACCCAAAAACAACAGCATAGTCTCTTCCCTCCAACAAACACCATCTACTAACAGCGAGGTCAATCTATATGTCTGTTACAGCATTTACTGTCTAAGTCATAGAGAGTGGATTTCACACCTACAAGCGCCACCTACTGACTGAGAGATTAAACTGGGCATATCAGTATCTAAACAAAAGAAAATCCAAAAGTACGAAACAACAACTGTTCCAGATGAGAAGGAACCAGTGAAATAACTCTGGAAATATGAAGAATTAGAGTGAAAGGTCACTCAAAAAAGGAAACACCAGTTCCCTAGCAATGAATACCAACCAAAAGCAGAATATTGAAATGACAGATGAAGAATTTCTAACATGGATTCTAAGGAAGCTTAATGAAATACAAGATAAGATAGAAACCTAACAAAAAGAAATTACAAAAAAAAAATGCAGGAAATGGATGAAAAATTCACCAATGAAATTGAATTATTAAAGAAAAATCAAACAGAACTTCTAGAAATGAAAAATTCATTCAAAGAATTGCAAAACACAGTGAAAAGTCTTAAGAACAGGTTAGATCAGGCATAAGAAAGAATCTCAGAGCTTGAAGACAACACCTTTCAAATAAGTCAGTTGCAGAGATAGAGCAGAGATATAAGAGGAGTGAGCAAAGTCTACAAGAAATATCAGATTATGTAAAGAAGCCTAGCATAAGAATGATAGGCATCCCTGAAGATGAAGAAAAAATACACAAGGGTTGGATAATCTATTCAAGGGACTAAATGAGGAAAATTTCCCTGGCCTTGCTGGAAATCTAGACATTCAGGTATAAGAAGTTCATAGGACCCCTGGAGGATTAATCAGAAAGAGGAAAACACCACAACACATGACCATCAGACTGGCCAAAATAAACATGAAAGAGGCACTCCTACAAGCCATAAGGAGAAAGGAGCAGGTAACTTACAAAGGAAAACCCATCAGACTAATTGCAGACTTCTCAAATGAAACCCTACAAGTCAGAAGGGATTGGAGTCCCATTCTCAGTCTTCTCAAACAGAACAATGCCCAGCCTAGAACTCTGTATCCCACAAAACTAAGTTTGACATATGCGGGAAAAATAAAGACTTTTTCAGACAAGTAAACACTGAGGGAATCTGTCAAGACCAGACCTGCCTTGCAAGAAGTACTCAGAACTGTATTATATACGGATCAGCAAAATAAACACTTACCAAGGTAAAACTACATAAAAGCTAAAGGTTAGGGGCCAAATATTACAATGATTCAAGAGATAAAGCAAAGCAACAAAGTTCAACACAACAGGATGAAAAGAAAGACACCCCACTTTTCAATTTTTTCAATAAATATAAATGGCTTGAACTGCCCACTGAAGAGACATACGTTGGCCAAATGAATAAATATACAGAAACCAAGTATCTGACGCCTTCAGGAAACACATCTAAACCACAAGGACTCATCCAGACTCAAGGTGAAGGGATGGAAAACTATATTCCATGCTAATGGAAACCAAAAGAAAGCTGGCATAGCAGTTCTCATAGCAGATTGCATAGTCTTCGAGGCAACAAAAGTAATGAAAGACAAAGATGGCCATCATATAATGGTAAAGGGAACAATTCAACAAGAAGACATAACAACCTTAAATATTTATGCACCTAACACAGGAGCACCCAGATTCATAAAGCAAATCCTACTTGATCTAAACAAAATGATAAACAGTAGCACCGTAATACCTGGGGACTTCAACATCAGACTGACAGAATTGGACAGATCCTTCAAACAGAATATAAACAAAGAAACAAGGGGCTTAAATAGAACTCTAGAACACATGGGCCTAACAGACATCTACAGAACATTCTACTGAAAAACCACCAAATATACACTCTTCTTATCATCTCATGGGAAATCCTCTAAGATTGATCACATCCTAGGCCACAAAACATGTTTCAACAAATTTAAAAAAATAGAAATTATACCATACGTCATCTCAGATCACAGTGGAATAAAATTAGAAATCAACTGACTCCAACAGAAACATTCATCTCTACACAAAGCCATGGAAACTAAACAATGTGTTGCTGAATGATTGGAAGGTCAAGGAAGAAAGTAAGATGGAAATCAAAAGATTGTTTGAACTAAATGATAATGGGGATGCAAATTACCAAAATCTGTGGGATACGGAAAAAGCAGTCCTGAGAGGAAGATTCATAGACATAAATGCCTACATCTAAAAGACAGAAAGATCATAAATCAACAATCTAATGAATCATCTCAAAAAGCTGGAAGTAGAGGAGCTAACCAATCCTAAACCCAACAGAAGAAAAGACATAACCAAGATCATAGCAGAACTAAACAATATTGATAACAAAAGAACTATACAGAAGACCAATAAAACAAAAAGTTGGTTCTTGAAAAGATAAAATTGACACACCTCTCACTAGATTAACCAGGACCAGAAAAGAAAGGACTCTAATAAGCTCAATTAGGAATGAAAAAGGAGAAATTACAAGTGATATCACAGAAATACAAAAAATCATCTCAGAACACTATAAAAATCTCTATGCACATAAACTTGAAAAGTTGGAGAAAATGAACAAATTGTTAGAAACACACAGCCTCCTCAGGCTGAACCAGGAAGATACAGAATTCCTGAACAGACCAATATCAAGTACTGAAATTGAAGCAGTAATAAAAAACCTCCTTAAAAATAAAGGTCTTGGACTAGATGGTTTCACACCCAAATTCTACCGTACCTACAAAGAAGAACTGGTGTCTATCCTACAGAAACTATTCCACAACATGGAGAAGGAAGGAATCCTCCCCAACATGTTCTATGAAGCCAACATCAAGCTGATACCAAAGCCAGAAAAGGACCCAGCCAAAAAGAAATCTACAGACCAATATCCCTTATGAATATAAAAGCAAAAATTTTCAATAAAATCTTAGCAAGTCGAATTCAGGTGCTTATCAAAAATACAATCCATCACAACCAAGTGGGCTTCATCCCAGAGACACAGGGATGGTTCAACATACACAAGTCTATAAATGTAATTCACCACATAAAGAGAAGTGAAATAAACAACACATGATCCTCTCCATAGACACAGAAAAATCACTTGACAAAATTCAGCAACCTTTTATGATAAGAACGCTTCACAAAATAGGCATAGATGGAACTTATCTCAAAATGATACAAGCCGTATATGACAAACCCACAGCCAACATCATACTGAACAGGAAAATATTGAAAGCATTTGCACTTAGAACTGGTACCAGACAAGGTTGCCCACTATCACCACTTCTCTTCAACATAGTGCTAGAAGACCTAACCAGTACAAGGACAGAAGGAAATCAAGTGCATCCAAATGTGGGCAGAAGAGGTCAAACTATCACTCTTTGCAGATGATGTGATCTTATATCTGGAAAACAACAAAGATTCTACCATGAGACTAATGGAACTGATAAATAAATTCAGCAAAGTCTCAGGTTACAAAAACAATGCACAAAAATCAGTATCATTCATATATGCCAACAACAGTAAAACTGAGAACCAAATCAAAAACTCAATATCTTTCACAATAGCAACAAAGAAAATAAAATACCTAGGTATATATTTAACTAAGGAGGTGAAGGACCTATACAGGGAGAATTATGAAACACTGAGGAAGGAAATAGCAGAGGATGCAAACAGATGGAAAACCATACCACGCTCATGGATCGGCAGAATCAACATTGTTAAAATGTCTATACCACTCAAAGTGCTCTACAGATTCAGTGAAATCCCCATTAAAACACCAACATCATTTTTCACAGATCAAGAAAAAATAATTCTACGTTTCACATGGAACCAGAGAAAATCTCGAATAGCCAAAGCAACCTTAAGCAAAAAAGAACAATTAGGAGAAATCAACTTACCAGAACTCAAACTATATTACAAGTCTATATTAACCAAAACCGCATAGTACTGGCACAAGAATAGAAATAGAGAACAATGGAACAGGACTGAGAATGCAGACATAAAGCCATCCTCATATAGACATCTGATTTTTGACAAAGCAGACAAGAACATACCGTGGGCAAAAGAACCTCTACTCAATAAATGGTGCTGGGAAAATTGGATAGCCACATATAGAAGACTGAAACAAGAGCCACACCTCTCAATTCTCACAAAAATCAACTCATGATGGACAACAGACATAAACCTAAGTCATGAAACTACAAGAATTCTAGAAGAAAATGTTGGAAAAACTCTTATAGACATTGGCCTAGGCAAAGATTTTATGAAGAAGACCCCCAAAGCAATCACAGAAACAACAAGAATAAATAAATGGGACCTGATCAAATTAAGAAGCTTCTGCAAAGCCAAAGAAATTATCACTAAAGTGAATAGACAACCTACGGAATGGGAGAAAATATTTGCATACTAAGCATCAATAAAGGGCTGATAACCAGAATCTATATAGAACTCAGGAAAATCAGTAAGAAAAAAATTAAATAACCCCATTAAAAAGTAGGCAAAGGACATGAACGGAAACTTTTCAAAAGAAGACAAGTTAATGGCCAAGAAACTTATGAAAAAATGCTCAACATCTCTAATCCTCAGGGAAATGCAAATCAGATCCACAATGTGATATTACTTAACACCAGGGAGAACGGTTTTTATCAAAACGTCCCAAAACAACAAATGTTGGTGCAGATGCGGAGAGATAGGAACACTACTACCTTGCTGGTGGGACTATAAACTAGTACAACCTCTATAGAAAGTATTATAGGATACCTCAAAGAACTAAAAGTAGAACTACCATTTGATCCAGAAATCCCACTACTGGGCATCTACCCAAAGGGAAAAAAAAGTCACTCTATAATAAAGACATCTGCACTCGAATGTTTATAGCAGCACAATTCACAATTGCAAAGATGTGGAAACAACCCAGGTGCCCATCAATACATGAGTGGACTAATAAAATGTGGTATATATATACCATGGAGTACTACTCAGCCATAAAAAACAATGGTGAAGTAACACCTCTTGTATTATCCTGGATGGAGCTGGAGCCCATTCTTCTAAGTGAAGTATCAAAAGAATGGAAAACAAGCACCACCTGTACTCACTATCAAAATGGTACTGATTGATTAACTCTTATGTACACATACGGAAGTCACATTCATTGGGTGTCAACAGGTAGTAGGGGGTGGATGGGATGGGCAAAGCTGCACATAAAGTTTGTGGTACACACTGCCTGGGGTATGGGCATGCTTGTAGCTCTGACTAGGGTGGTGCAAAGTCAATATATGGAACCTAAATGTTTGTAACCCTGCAATATTCTGAAATTTAAAAAAGAAAAAGAAAAAAAAGAAATGGAGCTACAGCAATGAACTCCAACTACAAGATAATTATCGAAATGACAGAAATGTAATTCAGAATATGGATGGTCAATAAGATAAACTGAATTGAAAAGAAAGTTGAAAACCAACAAAAAGAAGCCAAAAAATTTCAGGAAATTAGTGAAAAAGTCATCAAAGAACTAGATAATATAAAGAAGAATATAATTAAACTTCAAAAATGAATGAGTCATTTACAGAATTTCAAAACACAGCAGAATATTTCAGTAACAGTTTAAACCAAGGAGAAGAAAGAATCTCTGAGCTTCAATACAAGGCTCTCAAGCTAACTCAATCATTTAAAGAGGCAGAGAAAAGATCAAAAAAGGCAGAGCAATAACTTATAGAGATACGAGACTATGCAAAGCAAACTAACATGCAAATTATAGGTATCCCTGAGGGAGAAGAAGAAAGTGCTAAAAGCATGGAAAATCTATTCAAGGGAATTATTGGGGAAAACTTCCCTGGTATTGCCAGAGATCCAGACATCCAGCTACAAGATAGTCACTGAACACCAGGAAGATCATAACAGGTAGGACATCTCCAAGACACATAGTAATCAAAGTCAAAGTCAAAAGTCAAAATTATTTTTGACTGGCCAAAGTCAAAATAAAAGAGAAAATTCTACAAGCAGCTAGTCATAGGAAACAACTGACCTACAAAGGAAAACCCATCAGACTAACAGCAGACTTCTAGTGGAAACCTTACAAGTGAGAAGGGAGTGGGCCCCCACCTTCAATCTTCTCAAACAGAACATCTGCCAGCCTAGAATTTGTATCCTGAAAAACTAAGTGTCATGTTTGATGGAGAAATTAATTCTTTCCCAAACAAACATTGAGGGAATTTGTGGTGACCAGACCTACCCTGCAGGAAATACTCAGAACTGCGTTATACACAAGTCAGCATAATATATACCCACCAGTGTAAAATCACCCAAATTAGCAAAAGCTCACAACTCCTATAAAACAATAGCACAAGAAGAAAAACAAAGCAACAAGGTAGTACCCATTATGATGAACAGAACAGCACCACACATATCAATTCTGTCTCTTAATGTTAATTGCTTGAATGCGCCACTCAAAAGATGTAAGCTGGCTGAATGGATGAAAAAACACAACCCAAGTATCTTCTGCCTTCAGGAGACACATTTAAAACACAAAGATGCAAACAGGTTCAAAGTAAAAGGATGGAAAAAAGTATTCCACACAAATGGAAACCAAAAGAGAGCAGGTGTAGCCATTCTCATATCCGACAAAATTGACTTTAATTCAACAATGATAAAGAAAGACAAAGATGGTCATCATAAAATGGTGAAGGGAGCAATTAATCAAGAAGACATAACAATCCTTAATATATATGCACCTAACACAGGAGCTCCCAGATACATAAAACAAATTCTACTAGAGATAAGCAAGGAAATAAATAATAGCATCATAATTGCCACAGACTTCAACACTCCATTATCAGAACTGGACAGACCATCAAAGCAGAATATAATTACAGAAAAAATGGACTTAAATGGGACCATAGAACAAATGGACCTAACAGATATTTACAGAATATTCTACCCAAAAACTACTGAATATACATTCTTCTCATCAGCATATGGGACATTCTCCAAGACTGATCATATCTTAGGCCACAAAACGTGTCTGAACAAATTTTAAAAAATCAAATTCCTACCATGTGTCTTCTCAGATCATAATGGATTAAAATTAGAAATCAATTCCAAGAACAGCACTCAATTCTAAGACTCAATCAGAAAGAAATAGAACTCCTGAACAGAACAATAATGAACAGTGAGATTGAAGCAGTAATAAAAAGTCTTTCAACAAAAAAAGCACCCCCAATCATATGGATTCACAGCCAAATTCTACCAGATCTACAAAGAAGAACTGGTACCCATATTGCAGAAAGTATTCCATAACATTGAAAAGGAGGGACTCCTCCCCAACTTATTCTACAAAGCCAGTATCACCTTGATATCAAAGTCAGGTAAGGACACAAAAACAACAAAACTGCAGAACTATATCCCTTATGAATGTAGATGCAAAAGTCCTCATTAAAATGCTAGCAAACAAAATTCAACAGCACATCAAAAAAAAATTCACCAGAACCAAGTGGGTTTCATCCCAGGGATGCAAGTATGGGTCAACATATGTAAATCAATAAATGTGATTCACCATATAAACAAAGGCAAAAACAAATACCATATGATCATCTCAATAGATGCATATGAAGCATTTGAAAAAATCCAGCACCCTTTCATGATAAAAACCCTCAACAAACTAGGCATAGAAGGAACATACCTCAAAATTATAAAAGCCATATATGACTAACCCACAGCAAACATCATACTGAATGGGGAAAATTGAAAGCATTTCCCTTAAGAGGTGGAAAAGGACAAGGATGCCCACTGTCACCACTCCTATTCCTATAGTGTGGGAAGTCCTACCCAGGGCAATGAGCCAAGAAAAGACTATTAAATGTATCCAAATTGGGAAAGAGGAGGTGAAACTTTCACTGTTCACTGACGATACGATCTTGTATCTAGAAAACCCCAAAGATTCCACCAAGAGTCTCCTGGAATTGATAAATAAATTCAGCAAAGTCTCAGGATACAAAATCAATGTACATAAATCAGTAGCAATTCTGTATACTAATAAGAGTCAAGCCAAGAGTCAAATCAAACACTCAATACCATTCATAATAGCTACAAAGAAAATAAAAATACCTAGGAATATACTTAACCAAGGAGGTGAAAGATCCTTGCAAGAACTATGAAACTTTGAGGAAAGTAATGGCAGAGGATACAAACAAATGGAAAAACACATCATACTCATGGATCTTTAGAACAAACATAGTTAAAATGTCCATACTACCCAAAGTGATTTATAAATTCAATGCAATCCCCATCAAGTTACCATAGTCATACTTGAGAGATCTAGGAAAAATAACTCTACACTTCATTTGGAACCAGAAAAAAGCCTGAATAGCCAAAGCAATCTTAAGCAAAAAGAACAAATCTGGAGGCATCACATCACTAGACTTCAAACTATACTACAAGGCTATAGTAAACAAAACAGTATGGTATTGGTACAATAATACAGACAGACCAATGGAACAGAACAGAGAACCCAAATATAAAACCATCTACCTTCAACCAGCTGATCTTTGACAAAGCAGACAACAGTGCACACTGACCGAAAAGAAGAGCTATTCAATAAATGGTGCTGGGAAAATTGGGTAGCCACATACAGAAGAATAAAACAGGACCCCTACCTCTCACCACTCACAAAAGTTAATTCAAGATGGATAAATAGCTTAGATCTAAGGCATTAAACCATAAGAATTCTAGAGAAAAATGTAGGAAAACTCTTCTGGATATTGGCCTAAGCAAAAAATTTATGGAAAAAAACCCCAAAGGCAATCATGGTAACAAGAAAAATTAATAAATGGGATTTTACTAAACTAAAAAAACTTCTACACAGCTAAGGAAGCAATCAACAGAGCCAATAGACAACCTACAGAATGGGAGAAAATATTCATAAGCTACACATGAAATAAAGGGCTAATAACCAGAATTTACAGAGAACTCAAGCAAATCAGCAAGAAAAAACAAATTATCCTATTAGAAAGTGAGCAAAAGATATGAACAGAAGCTTCTCAAAAGAAGAAAGACAAATGGCCAATAAATATATGAAAAAATGCCCAATGTCACTAATCATCAGGGAAATGCAAATTAAAACCATAATGAGATATCACCTTACCCCAGTTAGAATGGCTTTTACTAAAAAGTCAAGAAATAATAGATGCTGGCATGAATTCAGAGAGAAAGGAAAGCTTATACACTGTTGGTGGGAGTACAAAGTAGAACAACCTCTGTGGAAATCAGTATGGAGATTCCTCAAAAACTAAAAGTAAACCTATCATTTGATCCAGCAATCCCACTATTGAGTATTTACCCAAAGGAAAAAAAGTCATTTTATCAAAAATGCACCTGCACTCGAATGTTTATAGCAGGACAATTCACAATTGCAAAGATGTCAATCAACCCAAGTGTCCATCAATGCATGAGTGGATTAATAAAATGTGGTATATGTAGACCATGGAGTACTTCTCAGCCACAAAAAAGGATGAATTAATGCTTTTTGCAACAATCTGGATGGAACTGGAGACCATCCTCCTAAGTGAAGTATCTCGAGAATGGAAAAACAAACACCGCTATACTCACTATTACATTGGAACTAACCTATGAGCACACATGTGCACACAGGGAAGTAAAACTCAGTGGAAAGCAACCATTGTGGTGGGGGGAGAGTGGAGGGAAGAGGAATAAACCAACCTAACGGGTACTATTAACACTATCTGGGTGACAGGCACACCTATAACCAGGACTCAAGCAGCACAACAACGATCCATGTAACTTAAAACATGTGTATCCTCTTAATATTTTGAAATAAATTTTTAAAAATCCCTCTTGACTTTATTTATTTTTTTAATTTTTATTGTCTAAATATGTCATGACTTTTTTCCTGGACACCATTGCTTCTGTTTAGGTCAAACATAGTTTTCAACATTGTTACCTATAAGTTGTATTTCTCTTTCCTTTTCCTTCTGTTAAGATTTTTCTTTTTATTTGTTTTTTTGGCAGTTTGGCTCTAATGTTCTTTGATGTGGTTTTCTTTGTATTTAATTTGCTTGATGTTAGTTGAGCTTCCTGTATCTGCAATTTAATAGTTTTCAACAATTTGGAAAATTGTTTATAGTTATTTTTGCCATTATTTTTTCCAATTTATTTTTCTGTCAAATTTTTACTCTCTTCTCTTCTATTACTCCAGATAAACACAGGTTAGAATGTTAGAGAGTATCCCATGGATCAACGAGTCACTATTTTTTTTAGGATTTTAGCTCTCCTTTCTCTGAATAGTTTCTGTTGGTCTGTCTTAATATTCACTGAACCTTCTTCTGCCATTTTTAATTTGTTGTTAAGACACTCGGGTGAATTCATTATACCTTTTACTTTATATTTCAGTTATAAATTGATTTTATCGATTTTTTTCCTCACTTGAGAGTATATATCTCTTTGCCCATTAAGACCCTATCTCCTTTAATTCCATTATATATTTGTGAAAATGTGATTAAAATTCTTGGCTGTTATATCTAATATTGATGACATTTCAGGGTCTGATTATATTGTCTGATTTTTCCTTGATCACTGGTCATGTTGTGTTTTTTTTCCTCTTCATTTCTAATAATATTTGTATTGTATATCAAACCTTATGGATGATATATTGTAGTGAATCTGGGTTCTATAAATTGGGTTCTGAAGAGTGTTGTTTATTGTTTTAATAGTGAGCTCAGTTACTGGCTGAATATCTTTACCTTTTGTGGTCTTGTTTTAATGCTTAGGTAGAACAGGATCTGTGGCATGCATGAGTGTTTGTGAAAATCCTCTAACCTACCAAGATTTAAACTCCTTACTTTCTTTCCCCTGCAGATCTTACCAAGACATTTTTTTCTTTTAATTTTATAGTTAAGATCTAGACTATGCCTTACTCTTTCTGGTTCTTATTTTAACATCTCACATTTCCAGCTATTAATGAGGTTTCTGTATATTTTTCAGCTGAAACTGAATCATCTCTCAGTGCTGCTTAAGCTCTATTATCTCTCTTTTACTCTTATCCCCACAGCACCTAATTTCTGCTAAGCCTCATGGTATCTTATCATTTGCCTGCAGAGCCGTGCCCTTACCCAGAGACCCATAAGGTACTGCCACTTACATGTGTGAAGCCTACCTTTATGCAATTCCCTCTCCCCTAATGTCGTGCTTTACAGATTGCAGTTGTTTTAGATCTCCTACACTCTGATCTCTGAATCTTCAGCTCAATAAGACAGCAGTGCTCTGCTTATACTACACCTCCCTCAGGTACAGTTGGAAAATTTTCCCATGACAGATTGCTGATCTGTCTTAGGGCTCACTTCATAATTTCCCCTAGTTTCAGAGATCAGGCAATCAGATAAGGAGCAAAAGAGTTCTTCTCCCTTGTGACTCCCATCACTGTCTCACTCAGCTTTCATCATTCACTAAGCTCTCACGTACCAGGCACTTTGCCAGACATGGGACACTAAGATGAATAAGAGGAGACCCTGCACTCACAGAGCTCCACTGGATAAGACAGACAAATCAAACCCACATTAAAACAGCAGACACAAAATACTCTAACAATCTACCATGGTGGCTAAGATCACAGGCTCTTGTCTTGCTGCTCCCACTTACTAGTTGTATGACAGAGCCAAGACACTTCACTTGTCTAAGCCTCCATAACAGGGTTACAGTAAAGATTATAAAAAATAAAGCTCTCAGTATAATGCTTGACACAGAGTAAGCATTTTCTGAATTGTTTTTAGGAAGTATTAGAATAATTTCTACCAAATAAGTAGGAAAACACCAGAATTATCAGAGTGGTTCTGAAGACTAAGCAAACTAAATGGTTGGTGGAGTCCAGGGTGGCTCCATTTAAATTGGATCTTGAAGAATGATTAAGAGTCTACCAGAGATAGGGAAGGAGCACATTCCAGAAAATGCCTGGGCTGTGAGAAGCATTAGCATGATAATGATTCTGGGATTCTTTTACTATTATCCAATAGATAGAAAATGTTGCCTCATATAATTATGATAGTTGTTTATGCAGGAAAGACTATTATTTATTCTAGTATCAGTTACTCTGTCCTGTCCTGAATCAAAAGCCCTCTTTTATTATGTTAGAAGAAGAATGATTTTGCCAGGTATTAATAGAGCTTATCAATTCTTTCAATCTGAAGATCATTTAATCTTTTGATTTAGGAATAATTTTCCCATTTTAAAAAATTCTATTCTATTCCCAAAGTGCCTAATATAGTAAAAACCAATTTTTATTATATTGAATTATTTGGATTTATTTTCATATTTACAATCTTCTCTATTTTTTCTACCTTTTTTCCTAAATTTCAAGGCAAGTATAAGCACTTTATTCATGTTATTAATTTGTTTTTCAATTATATTTTGGGTTTTTTCATATTTTTATTTTCTATATTGTACTTTGGATGCCTTTCCTTTATTTGACCTTGAAATCACCTTGAAATCTTTGTTCAGTTATCTTAACATTTTTCTTTTGCATTACCAGTCCATTGATTTTGTCATTTTGTATTTACACAGTAAAAAGTTGTGGAAAACATTCATTTCTCTGTGTGTGTATTTATTTATTTATTTATTTGTCTTTTGCTCATGTCACTCTCTCAGTGGTTCATGTTTCCCATAATATTTGCTTTTACTTTTACTCATATTTAACAAGAAGACTCTCTCTGGACTTCCATTTATCTAAAGTGGGAAATTTCATTTTAGTTTCAGTTGTAAAACTATTTACTATTGAAGATAATGCTGAATCGTTAGCAACATTGGCACAATAAAATATCTTTCTATTTCTGGAAGAATAGAAAAATATTATTTTAAGCAAGTTATTAAGTCCATGATGGCAAGAAGAGAATTTTATGTTTCCGTTTATTTGTTCCCATATTTTTTGTTCTTCGTCCAATTTGGAGATGATAAGACTCTCAGAATTTTATACAGTTATACTTTTCTACATAGCAATGTTTAGGATTTGACCAGTGCTGCATTTGTTTTCCTACAATGCTCTAATGTCTTTTTCTAGCAAGCTGTTTTAAAGAATATATGGGCTAAAAATATTTTGCCACTTCTTTTTTTAAATGGCTCTACTCTGGCTTATTTATGTATGTGCACATGTGCATGTGTGAATGTATGTGTGTGTGACTTTTTTGCTATTATTATTTTTTCTTTAATTGGAGTGGTATACTATCTAGCTTTGCTTTGATATTTTATCTACTCAAAGTATCATCTTAATAAATATAATTCTCCAAGAGCCAGGTTACAAATTTTAAACATTCATAACTTAATTCACAGCACCTATTTAATTCCTCTTGAAATTTTCACTGAGTAAGAACAATCCATAAGATGACATAAGTTTGCCTGTTTCCAACTAAATAATTAAATTGATTGAGTTTTCCCCTTTAAAGTATGAGCAGTATTTCATAGAATCTTTCCAATTTAAATTTCCAATTTTTAATAAAAGTTATTTTTAAACCATATATTTAAAATATTTGGAATGTCTAACATCCAATTTTTTAATTTGTGTAATAGTGATAGTACTTTGAAATATTCTATTGCTTTTGCAAGTAAACATATTCTAATAAAAATTACTTGTATGTGATTTTAAAATATATTTATCTCATTGCATAGACCTTATGTAAGATGCAGAAGTATTTCCTTCAATTTACTGAAATAATTTATTTCATTATTATTTATTATCTTGATTTGTCTTGGCAGAGAAATCAGAGAAAAAAGGATAAAGAAGGAGGAATATTACATTCTTCTGTGATAAACAGAATTCTCAAATGATCCCTAATCAATGACATGATGTAATAACATATATAATTATGAGATGATCTTGAATAATTCCTTCCCCTTGATAGAATGTGGAATGTATAAATATGATAGGATATCACTTCCAATGCTGTTACATTTATGTTCAAATATATATATAAAATATATATTTTTGATGTAATTAAGTTTTCTAATCTGTTGGCTTTGGGTTAATCAAAAGAGAGATTATCCTGGATAGGCCTGACTTAATTAGATAAAACCTTAAAAGAGACAAGAAACAGCAGCAAAGCTCTGCTGCTGACCTTATAGAAGCAAATTACTGTGTTGTAGAGAGGATCTTGTGGCAAGGTAGACTCTCATAACTGAGACACAAGTTTTATTATTTTAAGGAATGAAATTCTGTGTATAACCACTGAGCTTGAAAGAGGACTCTAACCTCAGCTGAGATTAAGCACTGGTAGATACCTTTAGTTCACCCGGTAACACACCGATCATAGTACCCAACTAGTGCATATCCAGGATCCTGATCCAGGAAAACTTTAGGGTAAAAAATAGGTATTTTTTAAACCATAAAGTTTGAGGAAATTTTCTACATTAACAATATAAAATTAATACAGATTTTAGTAAGTATACTCCATAGGCTGATACCTTAAAATCCGTATCTAGTTTTAATCTCTCCAAGAAGCTCCAGTCATATTTTGCCAGCATTTTAAAGACTCATTAATTTCCATTTGTATCTTCCTGTATTTGAAATTGTCTAATATAATAGATCTTCATCTTTTCTCAAAAACAGACTCTTTGTTTTCTCTATTTCTGTTTAAAAATTTCCCCCGAAATTTTAATTTTTCTCTGCTTCAATACAATCTTTATAATCAATTCACAAGTATTTATTGAAATAAAATTTTCCAAACACTGTCATACTACCTAGGATGAGCCAGAAGAAATGCAAGACTGTTTTTATAAATCTTTGTTTTTTATAAAACACTTTATATTTTAATCCTCAAGAGACCAAGTCTTATTTCTAGTATAAACATTTTTTAATATTTTATTTGTAATTATTATGTGTACATAATATTTGTATATATTTATAGAGTACATGTGATGTTTTGATATAAGTTTACAATATGTATTAATCAAATCAGGGTAATTGCGGTATCCATCATCTTAGGCATTTATCATTTCTTTGTGTTAGGAACATTCCAATTAGAGAGATTGTAATTGGTAGAATTAAGAACAGAAATTATATTTTCTAGCTCTAGGCTCAGTGATCTTTCTGTTACATCATATTCTATATCAAAAAGTAGATATAGCATAGGACATAGAAGACTAAGAATGTAAGGGACCTAGGTTTTAAAGCCAACTGAATGATATGCTACCTCTGTTTAGCTGAGCAATTTACCTAACTTCCCTGTGCCTTGATATCTTCTTTTGCTAAAGATGACTAAAATAATGACAGATTTATAGATTTGTAATGATAATTAGGCAAAATAAATCAGTATTATTAATTAAAATTAAAAATCAATTCTATATGGGAAAAATCTTAATGAAAAACTCTCAAAAGCTACTTGTCACACAGTATTGAGTGGCTCACTCTTAGCTCCTATTATCATTGCAATGCCTACAGGAGTTATCCTTAAATGTGCAAGGATTCCCCAAAGGATCTGAGACATATTGAAATCATTCACAAATGCAGAGGTGTACTTCATGCTAAGAAAAAACATTCATCACTATTTATCCTTATCCAAACAACACTAAGAAAGACTAGTAAGACACATCTCAAGCAACTCCTACTTTGGGATTGAACGTCATGCATCACTTGTATTGTTGGTGGAACAATCCACTTGTTCTGTTTACAAATCACTGTTCTCAGCTTCACTGTAAACTGTATTCACTGTCTATACATTCAAATTATAATTCTGTTTTGCCTTCCTGGCTACTTGGATGGATGTCTGAAAACTGAATTCATTGTTCTATATGCCACATTTAGGATAAATACATCTTTCCCCTCAAAACAACACAGACATAGGATCTCTGTGTAATTGAAAGTAAAGTTTCTTTTGGTTGGAAGTATCATGAGCTCACGTCAAATAATCTCAACCAGAGTCAAACATTTATACAAGATTACATCATGATTCAACTTAAGAAAGGGGAGGAAATGCAACTAGGCCTTGAAGGAACTAAAAGTGAGAGCAGGAGATTGTAAGGGAGCCAGCCTGCTTTTTTTCTCTGTTTTTCCTAGATTTGCTTTCCTCTGCACAGGAGCCTATCAGCTTCCAAACCCCATGCATATTGCCTTTTCTGTTTTTGTCTTTGCTATTATTTCTTTGTGCACACATGTTAATAATAAAGTTTTTGACTTATCTTGTCCTATGTGAATAGGGTGAGTTTATGGTAACTCGCTTCTAATTACAGATATCTGGAGGCAATTATCATTCTTATATTTATCTATTGCTGTTGAGCGTAATGGCTTTGTAAAGTGGACTTCAAAGATGTCAGTCACTATGTTTTTCCACCAGTCAAGATTGCTATTTCTTGACATTTTACTCAGTGGCATAGTTTGGTGTCTGTGTGTGTGTTAAATGCTAAATTTGTAGCTACGAACACCCAATTTCTCTTTTATACACACTGTCAAAACTCTATTCTTTTATCTTCATCTCCAGAAAAACGATACATTCACACGTGTTGCTTTCCCCTTTAGTATTCAGGACCATCCCCACAGCAACCCCAATTATTCCTCTTATAGCTAGGACAACCAACTTTATTTAAACATATACATTTTTACTGACACTTTCATAAATAGTCTACTACAACTTTCTCTGTACTAAATTGCTAATTCAGTCTTGCTTCCTAAACTAATTTTTCCCTATTACTCCTCAGCAGAGGAGACTCCATTAAATCCTAAGTAAGGATATTTCTTCATAAAAACCCACTTCCCTTTTTATCAAATGAAATTTCTTTGTTATACCACTTTCTGCAATCCATTTTTCCTCCTTCAAATTCTAGTTCAAAATTATTTTGTTCTATAAAATATAAATTTGTTATATTTAAGTTTATCTTAGGAAAGGAATTCTTCAGTTTTCATGGCAAAATGGAAATAACCTAAATGATAAATAAGACATTTAAAGACATTGTAAAATACTCCCTACATGTTATTAAGTTTAAAAAGCCAGAGATAATCCTGCATACAGTTATAACCTTTTTCACAGTCTTTCTATCTTCTTTATGTATGTAATTATATATGAAAATACAACAAACTCACAGAAAATAATCTGTATATTAATATGTTGGTAGTGTATGTATGTACAAATGATGTTTTTGTCACTTTACTGTCTATTTCATTACATTGTCAATTTTCTTCCCTGTGTAATTGAATGTTCTATCAGTTACTTGAAGAAAAGGAAAAGTAAACACTATATAAACTACAGTCATGTGTCCCTTAACAAGGAGGATACATTCTGAATAATGTATCGTTAGGCAATTTTGTCATTATGCAAACATATACAGTGTACTTACACAAACCTAGATGGCATAGCCTACTACACATCTAGGCTATATGGTATAGCCTATCGCTCCTAGGCTACAAACCTGTACAGCATGTTACTTTACTGAATACTGTAAGCAGTTATAACAAAATGGTAAGCATTTGTCTGTCTAAACATACTTAAATTTAGAAAAGGAAAGAAAAGATAAACAATGGTGCACCTGTCGAGGGCACTTACCATAAATGAAGTTTTCAGGACTAAAAGATGCTCTGGGTGAGTCAGTGAGCAAGTGGTGAGTAAATGAGAAAGCCTAGGCCACTATTGCACACTATTGTAAACTTTATAAAACTGTACACTTAGACTATACTAAACTTATGAAAATATTTTTTCTTCAATAATAAATTAACCATAACTTACTGCAACTGTTTTACTTTGTAAATTTTTAACTTTATAACTTACTGACTCTTTTGTGATAAGCACTTAAAACACAAACACATTGTACATCTACACAAAGTATTTTCTGTCTTTATATTTTTATTCTATAAGCTTTTTCTATTTTTAATTTTTTTTTAATTTTTAAACCTTTTTGGTAAAAACTAGGCACATACACACACATTAGCTTAGGCCTGCACAGGGTCAAGATAATCAATATCACTCTCTTCTACCTCTGCGTATCGTCCCAGTGGAAAGTCTTCAAGGGCAATAACGTGCATGGAGTTTCTTCTCCCACAATAACAATGCCTTCTGGAACACCTCCTGGAGGACCTTCCTGAGGCTGTTTTACAGTTAACTTGGTTTTTTATAAGTAGAAAGAATATACTCTAAAATTGCTATAAAAATATAGAATAGAAAATACATAAAACAGTAACATAGTCATTTATTATCAAGTATTTTATATATATTGAACATGCTTATAAGTGCTATTAGTATACTTTTATAGGACTGGTAGTACAGTAGGTTTGTTTACACCAGCATGACCACAAATACATGAGTAATGTTTTGTGCTACTACATTATGATGGCTACCACATCAATACGCAATAGAAATTTTTCAGCTCCATTATAATCTTATGAGACCACCATCATATATGCAGTTCATCATTAACTAAAACATTATTATGCAGCATATGCCTGTATTTGAAACTAACAAAGAGCAATTACTGATGAGCTCATACACCAATCATAAACAGTGCCTTATTAAAACAATTAATTATAATCAAATTTAGAGTTCAAACTTACATTTTCTTTCAAAATATTATTTTGTTTTCCTTTCCAAAGACAAAAGATATGCATCATTTTAGGTTTACCAATGTTTCATAATAAGAATTTTAATAGAAAATGTTGGAATAACTCTTATAGACATCAGTCTAGGCAAATAATTTGTGAGGATGACCCCAAAAGAAATCACAGCAACAACAAAAATAAATAAATGGGACTTGGTCAAATTAAAAAGCTTCTGCACATCCAAGGAAACTATCATTAGAGTGACTAGACAACCTGCAGAATGGGAGAAAATATTTGTATGCTGTATATCTGATAAAGGGCTGATAACTAGAAGCTATATAGAACTCAGGAAAATGGACAAGAAAAAATTAAAGAACCCCATTAAAAAGTGGGCAAAGGACATGAACAGAAACTTTTCAAAAGAAGGTAGCCTAATGGCCAAGAAAGATATGAAAAAAGTGTTCAACATCTCTAATCATCAGGGAAATGCAAATCACAACCACAATGAGATATCACTTAACTCCAGTGAGAATGGCTTTTGTCAAAAAGTCCCAAAACAACAAATGTTGGCATGGATGCAGAGAGATAGGCACACTCATACACTGCTGGTGGGACTACAAACTAGTACAACCTCTATGGAAAGGAGTATGGAGATACCTCAAAGAATTAAAAGTAGAACTACCATTTGATCCAGCAATCCCACTACTGGGTATTTACTGAAAGGAAAGAAAGACGTTCTATAAAAAAGACATCTGTACTCAAATATTTATAGCAGAACAATTCACAATTGCAAAGATATGGAAACAACCTAAGTGCCCATCAATGCATGAGTGGATTAATAAAATGTGGTATATGGATACCATGGAGTACTACTCAGCCATAAAAAAAATGATGAACTACATATTGTATTATCCTGGATGGAGCTGGAGCCCATTATTCTAAGTGAAGTATCACAAGAATGGAAAAACAAACACCACATTTACTCACCATTAAATTGGTACTAATTGTTTAACACTTATGTGCACATATATTCTCATCGGGTGTTGGGTAGGTGGAGGGGGAGGTGATGGGTAAATTCACACCTAACAGATATGGTGTGTGCTGTCTAGAAGAGGGGCACACTTATAGCTCTGACTCGGGTGGTACAAAGGCAATTTATGTAACCAAAGCGTTTGTATCCCTGTAATACTCTGAAATAAAAAAAAAAAAAACTTATATGAAGGAAATTATTTTCCAGTTTCCAATAATTGTTTTGGTGATACAATCATTAGCTGATTGGTAAGTAGTAGTCTGGAATTTTAATCGAAAAATTTTAGTCACTCTCAGTGCAAATGTCTTGTACATGTTTTGTTGTTTGGATGCTGTTTTCAATTTTGAAAATGGCTTCCTTTTTATCACCTCTTTCACGAGTAAATGATTGCCTTTTTCCCTCTCTCTCTCTCTATCTCCCTCTTTGGGTTTTTTTAAAGCTTTATTTTCTCTTTAAGAAAGCAAACAAAAAAGCAATACCCTTTTCATTCCAGGTGATACTCATATGGTCTAAAAGTCTAAGATATTTCCTTTCCAAGCTTTCTTCAAACAGCTTCAAAGGTCTTCATTTAGCAGTTATCATTTTTAGTTCTTTATGTGCTTAAACTATTTTTCATTTATGTATAAAACTCAATGAGTTTGGCAGCCAGTAAGTTTAGTATCTCTCAAAAGTGCTGGTGAATATCTCAAAAACAATCATCCCTAAAAATCTTTCCAACTCATTTTGAATATGAGCTTTTTAAAATCTATGATTACAATTTAATTTCAGAACTACAATATAATAATGTTGCTTTTTATAAAGAGTGGTTGTAATATTTTTGACTTTATTTTATTTGAATGATTTACTTAGTGGCTTTTTAAACTAGCTATTTAGAAAATTATCATAACATTACTTATATTTTATGGAATTATAAAGTTAGTAGTTGGATTTTTTTTCTATGAACCAACTGAGTTACCCCAACAATGGAAATTTCTAGTATCATTTCTGCTGTTCTAAAAATGTGAGGTATAATGTGTGTATACTTGTACATTGACATGTGTACACACACACACACCACGCATTTGTCCACAATCCTCTACCTAGGTAACTTCTTTATTACCAGTTTTTTTTATTTCATCAATAATATCCCACACGTGTTACAATGAGAATTAAGGGAAACAAGTAAAATGGTAAAAGTGACCCACATCAATCCCTGGAAAACATAATATGCCTTTTAACTATTAAAGGAAAACTTTCTAAAAACTGTTTGTGTGGAAATAACCAGGTTCTATAGCAATAGTTGGAATAGTAAGAAAAGAGTTACTGCTTTGAGGCTCTGATGAGTCCTCAGAGGTACATCCGAAAAACAACACCAGATGGCTCTAGAGGAGATCATTCTAATGATACTGATCTAGTCAACCCTTCATTGTTTATCAATGTGGCAATGCCCATCTGCATTCTATAAACTCCATGACCTGGACTTGCCCCATAGCCTCATTTTTATTGGTAGAAATCAATTTTGTTTTGCCAAAGCGAGTGCAGAAAAGGGCCAATGTATGTGCAAATAAGCAAAAACTTTAGTCATCCAAAACCCATTCCCATTTTTCTGATAGTTCTCCCATAAACTCTATGTATAATTTTGAGAATGATCCTTATTGTTAACCATGGGTACTTTGTTTAAACCTCACAACTTTTATCTGGCCAATTTACTTCAATTGTCTATTCAAATGACCTTACTAATGTTTCATTATAGTCATTTTCTTTCATGAGATCAGATGATAAATTCTATTCCACATTGTGATTCAGCTCAAGTAACATTCATATTAGCCCAAATTACAGTGTAGATGCTACATCCAGATGAATGTATCCTTTCATTTATGCTGTCACTACGGCTCTGCCAATTATATTTTACTAAACTAAAATATTAATATTTTCTAAATTTTGAAATATTATCCCTGAAGTGCAAAATAAATCTATTAAATCATTGTATTAAAATTCTTTCCTTATCCCATATGCCACATACAGAATGGTCAGTACAATAGCATAACCAATGTTTTTGATTTGTCTATTTAATAATATATTATTAAATAATTTTATGCAGGTATGTTTTCTCATTAGTGCTATTTTTCTTAACTATTTATTTACAAAAGATTTCTGAAGAAGCCATGTGGAGAAATCATAATAATAAATCCTATGTTCTGAGCATTACTCTATGTTCCACATTTTGTCAAATGTTTCTCATTCATTTAGTCGATTTCCTAAAAGCATATAATGGCTTGATATTTGAAATATTAATTAAAATTGTGCACAGGATATTTCTTGCATCCCAAGGATTTCTAGAGAACAAAAAGAATTAGAGATAAAAATTTTTATCTCTCTCATTTTTATGACATATTAGTTTTTACCATAACTACAGTTATTTGTATATCTAGTTCCTTTATTTAAAGACCTAAACACATTAAGTTTAGAGTCTGAAACTTTATAACTTTTATAGCCTTCATAATAATTGTCATGTATATTTTGTATCCATTAATGGATGATTAAACTATCCAATGAATGATTCCTGAATAATTAAAAATCAATATTTCTTAAAAACAGTGTTTAATAGGTGATGAGTTATAGGATATGAGGTGTGAGGATGAAAGAGGCAGGATATGTGATGTTTTTCTGGTCAATGTGAGGGCTTTGGATTTTATTCTAAGGGAGGTGGGAAACCATTGGAAGACGGCAGAAGAAAAGTGACATAATGTAATTTATGTCTTAGAAGGACATTGGATGGACATTCCTTCTGTGAGGAAAACACTGTAGTGGGGCAAGAAAATAAAAGGGAGTATGTTTAGCAAGCTATTATTACATCTTATGTAGAGATGGCAATGCTTTTCACAAGGTAGAAATTTTGGAGTTGCTAAGAAGTAGTTTGAATATGTATACTTTGGGCAAAAACTACATGATCATCTCAATAGAAGTAAAAATATTTTACAGAAGCCAATGCTATTTTGTGTTAAAAAAATCCAATCTACTAGGAGCAAAAGGAAAATTCATTAATCTGATAAAGGGCATCTATGAAAAATCCACAACTAATATTCACTTAATGGTGCAAGACTGAAAGATTTTCCTCTTAGATCAAGAACAAGGCAAGCACATCCTCTCTAGCAATGGGATTTTATTTTCGTTTATTTTGTAGACCAAAATATTCCACAATTAGATAGTAGTGACGGTTGCACAAATTTGTAAATATACTAAAAATCACTAAATTATATACTTTGAAAGGCTGAGTATTAAAATATGTGAATTGTATGTCAATTAAAAAACTTTTTTTAGAGTGAGTGAATTTTCTTTTTCTTTTCTTTTTTTTTAAATTACAGAATATTATGGGGGTACAAACACTTTGGTTACATATATTGCCTATGCACTGCCCAAGTCAAAGCTATAATCATGCCCATCCCCCAGTGTGCCCCACACCCATTAAGAGTGAGTTTACCCATCCCCTCCATCCTCCTCCCACCTTCCCGACCCCTGATGAATATTATTTCCATGTGTGCACATAAGTATTGATCATTTAGTACCAATTTGATGGTGAGTACCAGTACTGCTTATTTTTCCATTTTTGTGATGCTTTGCTTCTAAGAATGGGCTATAGCTCCATCCAGGATAATACCAGAGGAATTAATACACCATTGTGTTTTATGGCTGAGTAGTACTCCATCGTATACATGTACCACATTTTATTAATCCACTCATGTATTTATGGGCACTTGGATTGTTTCCAATTTATGAAAAAGACCCCCAAAGCAATCACAGCAGCAACAAAATAACTAAATGGGACTTGATCAAATTAAAAAGCTTCTGCACAGCCAGGCAAAGTATCACTATTGTGAACAGACAACCTACAGAATGGGAGAAAATATTTGAATGCTACACACCTGATAAAGGGCTGATAACCAGAATCCATACAGAACTTAGGAAAATCAACAAGAGAAAAAATCAAACAACCCCATTAAAAAGTGGGCAAAAGACATGAACAGAAACTTTTCAAAAGAAGACAGAATAATGGCCAAAAAACATATAAAAAATTCCTCAACTTCTCTAATCATCGGGGAAATGCAAATCAAAACCACAATGAGGTATCACTTAACTCCAGTGAGATTGGGTTGTATCAGAAAGTCCCAAAACAACGAATTTGGTATGGATGTGGAGAGATAGGAACACTCATACACTGCTGGTGGGACTGCAAATTAGTGTAACCTCTGTGGAAAGTAATATGGAGATACCTCAAAGAACTAAAAGTAGAACCACCATTTGATCCAGCAATCCCACTACTGGGTATTTACCCAAAGGAAAAAAGACATTCTTTAATAAAAATGCGTATTTTTGAAAGTTAGTTTCCAGGGCTTGCTGACTGAATGCGACAGAGATATAAGCAAGTAATAACTCCAGGATTCGACATAAAAACTGGTAAAGTAGAGTTATAATTTCCTAAGTTCAGAGAGACTGCAAGGATTATAAGTTGTTGTTGATTTTTGTGTGTGTAGATAAAAAAATGAAATGGGATTCAGAAAGTAAATTTGAAGTTTCTATTAATCAATCGAATTGACATGTCAGTGATATTGGTAATTTCTTTTACATAACTATTTATTTTTGATTTAGATAAAATTCATATGTCATAAACAAAATCACCTTTTTAAATGTAAAATTCAATGGTTTTTAATATACAGGCATACCTTGGAGATATTGCGCATTTGGTTACAAAACACTGCAATAAAGAGAGTATCAAAATAAAGTGAGTCACATGAGTTGTTTTGTTTCTCAGTGCACATAAATATTATCCTTACTGTATACTGTAGTCTATATGTACCTCAACTTAAAAAAAAAAACTTCATTGCCAAAATCTGGTAACAATAATTTGTGACTTGAGTGCATCATAATGTCTTGCTGGTTGAGGATCTGCCTCAGTGTTGATAGCTGCTGACTGATCAGGGTGATAGTTGCTGAAGGCTGGGGTTGCTTTCAGTTTTTTAAATTAAGATAACAATGAAGTTTGCCACACTGATTGTCCTTTCCTTTTACACAATATATTTCTGTATCAAGACATGCCAATTGATAGCATTTTACTCACAGTAGAACTTCTTTCAAAATTGAAGTCAATCCTTTCAAAACCTGCTGCTGCTTTATCAACTAGGTATATGTAATATTCTAAATCCTTTGTTGTCATTTAAACAATGTTCCCAGCATATTCACCAGGAGTAGATGCCGTGTAGAAAAGTAGAAACTTTTTTTCTGTTCATCATTGAGAAGAAATTCCTTATTCATGCAAGTTTCATCATGAGATTGCTGCAATTCAGTCACATATTCAGGCTTTACTTCTAGTTCTCTTGCTATTTCCACCACATGTGCAGTGACCTCCTCCACTGAAGTCTTGGACCCATCAAGGTCATCCATGAGGGCTGGATTCAACTTCTTCCAAACTCTTCTTAATTTTGACATTTTGGCCTCCTCCTATGAGTCACAACTGTTATTAATGGTATCTAAAATGGTGAATCTTTTCCAGAACTTTATCAATTTACTTTGCTCAGATCCATCAGAGGAATCACTATCTATGGCAGATATAGCCTTGCAAAATGTATTTCTTAAAGAATAAGACTAGAAAGTCAAATTCACTCCTTGATCCATGGGCTTCAGAAGAGATGTTGCATTAGCAAGCATGAAAACAACATTAATCTCCTTGTACATTTCCAGTAGCACTCTTAGGTGAACAGGTGCATTTTCAATGAACAGTAATATTTTCAAAGCAATCTTTTTTGTGAGTAGTAGATATCAATAGCATGCTTAAAATATTGTCAACCATGCTGTAAACAGATGTGCTGTCATCCAGGCTTTGTTGTACCATTGATAGAGCACAGGTAGAGTAGATTTAGCATAATTATTAAAGGCTTTAGAATTTTCAAAGTAGTAAATGAGTATTGGCTTCAATTTAAAGTCACCAGCTGCACTAGCCCTTAGCAAGAGAAGTTAGACTGTCCTTTGACACTTTGAAATTAGGCATTGACTTCCTCTCTTTAGCTATGAAAGTGTTACATGGCATCTTCTTTCAATATAAGGCTATTTTGCCTGTATTGAAAATTTATTTTTTAGTGTGGCCACCTTCATCAATGATCTTAGCTAGATCTTCTAGATAACTTGCTGCAGGTTCTCCATCAGCACTTGGTGCTTCACCTTGCACTTTTATGTTTTGGAGACAGCTTCTCTTTATACTTCATGAAGCAACCTTTGCTAGCTACCAACTTTTCTTCTGTAGTTCTCATCTCTCTAAGCCTTCATGGAATTGAAGAGAGTTAGGACCTTGCTCTGGATTAGGCTTTGACTTAAAGGAATGTTGTGGCTGTTTTGATCTTCTATCCACACAACTGAAACTTTCTGCATATCAGTGATAAGGCTGTTTTGCTTTCATATCATTTGTGTGTTCACTGAAGTAGCACTCTTAATTTCTTTCAAAAACTTTTCCTTTGCATTCACAACTTCTCTGTTTGGTGTAAGAAGACTAGCTTTTGGTCTATCTGGGCTTTCAATGTGCCTTCCTTACTAAGTTTAATCATTTCTAGATTTCGATTTAAAGTGAGAGACATGCAAGTGTTCCTTTCACTTGAACACTCAGGGCCCATTTTAGGGTTATTAACTGGCCTAATTTCAATACTTTTGCGTCTCAGAAAATAGGAAAGCCCACGGAGAGGGAGAGAGATGAGGAATGTCTACACAACATTTGTCCACTAAGTTCACCATCTTATATGGGCACAGTTCATGGCACTCCAAAGCAATTATAATGCTAATATCACTGATCACAGATCACCATAACAGTTATAACAGTACTGAAAGAATTTGAAATTTTACAAGAATTACCAAAATGTGATGCAGAGGCACAAAATGAGCACATGCTGTTAGAAAAATGGTGCCCATAGACTTCTTCAATGCAGGGTTGCCAAAATCTTCAATTTGTAAAAAATGCAATATCTGTAAAGAGCAATAAAGCAAAACACAGTAAAATGAAATACGCTTGTAACCAAAAAGTTGTGTAACCATCAGCACTATATAATCCTAGAACATTTTTATTAGTCAAATAAAGAAACACAATCCACAATAGAATCACCGTCCATTCCATTCTCTCGTCAGCCTCTGTCCACCATTAAGAAATTAATACTATATATATCTTTGGATTTTCCTATTTTGGACATTTCATATTAATGGAATCATATGATATGTCTTTTCTGTTTTGATTCTTACATATAACATGTTTTTCTCTTATGTTGTAGCAGATATTCTTTCCAATTTGTGTCTGAATAATATTCTATTGTATGGATACAGAACTTATGTTTAGCCATTCATCAATTTATGGACATTGTTTTCATTTTTGGCTATTATAAATAATACTGCTATGACCATTTGTTTATAAGTTTTTGCATGGGTTTATGTTTCAAGTCTCCTTGGTATATACTTAAAAGTAGAATTGCTGGGCCATGTGGTAAATTTATCTTTTTCAGGAACTGGGCAACTATTGTACAAAGCAACTACATCATTCTATTAATATAATGCATTCTTGCCAACTATGTATAAGGGTTCCAATTCCCACATTCTCACCAACAGTTGTTATTTTTCATCTTTTTGATTAAAGCCCATCTAGTGTGTTTGAAATGGTATCTCATTGTGGTTTTAATTTACATTTCTGTAGTGACTAATAATGTAGAGCACATTTTTATATGCTCATTGGCCATTTTTACATCTTCACATTTTTAGGTAAATGTCTATTTAAATAATTTTCCCATTTTAATTGGGCCATGTGCCTTTTTCTTGTTGAGTTGTAAAGGTTTTTTTTAATATATTTTGGATGCTAGGCATTTATCAGATATATGATTCTCAAACACTTTTTTCTATGTTGTCAATTATTTTTTCCTTGTCCTTTACAGCACAAAATTTCTAAATTTGATATAGTCCAATTTGTCTATTTTTGGTTTTTTAATTAATTTATTTCACTTTAGTAAAAATATTCTTGTCCTAATTCAAAAAACTGATTTTATAATCCACTAATATAAGGAAAACTGCATTTTGAATAAAAAAACAGTTTTATAGAACAGATTTAAATTCTAGCATTTATTAAGACCATCATGAAAGTGAGTATGCATGCACAGGACTGAGCCCTTAGAAACTTCAAAACTCAGTGGTCAGAGAAATGTGTAAACAAAGTAAATGAGACCTATGTGTGTCCTAAGAACTCAAGTTATTGATCACTAAAAGAAAAATATTAAATATTGTCCTGGGGATCAAGGGTTGAGAGTTCTTAAATAAAAATGCAATATTAAATGTTCAAAATTTTGTGAATGACATGAGAAATAACCGTCGCACATGTCCAAATCCTTATGGCCTCCAGGATTGGCATTAATTCCTCAGTGAACAAGAGGCAAAAGAAAAACAGAATATTAGTCATGGAGTCAGATTGTTATTTTATACTCTCATGTAATATATTGCTAACTATTTTACCATGAACTCTCCTTGTAATTTATTTCCATATTTAATTCTGTTAAACTAATCATTTTTTTCCTTTATTTTTGTGCTGTGTGATAGAAGAAATTATTTTCAACTTCGATGGGCATTTTTTCTATTGGACATTTCTAAGGTGGTCCACATTTGGTAACTTGCTTTGTGGCCTCTTTGTGATTAGCAATGGTGACAAAAATATAAACTTAAAATATCTTTTGTCAAATTTTAATTCTTTTTAACTGTCATTCATAGGTTACATTTCCATCATGTGTAAAACATGAATTATACCTTGTAATAAGCAAGTGTTATTTTTGAAAAATAAAATAAATAATATTTTGTAGGGAGAAGTGTTGTTTTAGCCAGGTTAAAATTATAAAAACAAAACAACAAACCAGAGCAAGTCTGGTTGATATTCTTGGGTCATATTCCTGTCTGTGGCACTGATCTATGTTTCTCTGCAGTGCTTCTCACTAAGGAAGTTAGGTGCTCGACAGAAATATTGGACTGTAAAAATAATAAATGGGTAGTGAAACTCCTTGCCTATCTTTAGTATGTAGCGCCTATGTCAAGTTGAACACTGAAGGCACCAAGTTCTAACAAGCTTGTGAGTTTGTTAAAAGTTGGTTAAAGCTGAAGAAATTTAACTATTTTATGATTTCTTAATGATTGTTACGTCTCTTCTTCAGTTGTTTTGGGAACAGAACTAAGTGCAGATCACAAATTAACTCTGCTATATATTACCACAAGTATTATTTTATTTTAGGGAACAAGATGTAGCTTATGCTGTTTATATCAATGGAATAAATTAATTCTATTTACTTTATGATACACGTAAGCCTTATGGTACTTATATTTAGAGATTATTGGCATCGAGAGTTTAGTCTTAGTATTGCTTGCCAAAATTAAAGAGGCTGTTCACTCTACCACTCAAGAAAATTATAAAACAGGGTAAAAAAAATGAAGCTTATGGAAGGGAGGTGCAGATTATTTTTTAACTTATTTGAACTAATGTTACATGGGAAGGAGTACTTGGAGGGAGGATCGATATGATTGGGGTAATGTAGGCCAACTCTACCTGGTGGTCAGATGCAACACAGCTATATCATTCATACAAATGCTGTGCCAAACACAAATAAAAGAGATCAGCTAGATGTGAGGAATTCATTCATAACTACTATAAGCTTATCATTGGCAGCATTTTTCTGTATCAGGAGCATGGCATAGTGAGATAATGTGTTATAAGGCATAAGATCACTAACAAATCTGTAAAAAAAAATCTCATGTTCTGTCTTTAGTCTTTTTACAGTGTGCTAATCTAGATCCCACTAAGCTAAAGATTTTGAGAACTATACAAATGACCTATGTCAGTTTAATATTGATGCTGGATATATTTATAACATTGGATTAACTGCATCTTGCATTTTAATGATAATTTGTTCAGACTGTATTATCTCAAAAATGGAAAATCTAAAGAAGCTTTTATACACTCAAGTTGGGCCATGATAGAACATGTAATCATGCAAATGGTCTGGACTTATAAGAGCAGGAACCACACATATTGGCAAGCATATGGGTGTGATTCTCCATTTGCAATATTTATTTTAACTAGAATTGTAATTTATATGTAACTTACTTAAAGACCAGGTGTATCAAATTTAATATATCATATACCATAAACATTGTTAAAGATATTTCAATCTGCACACTTCACAGAGCCCTATAAGGTATTTGAAGAATTCAATGTGTGCTTCTTATGGCCCAGACACGGTATTTGTGGTAGTAATGCAATGGTGAGCAAAACCATATCTAGTCTCTGCCCCAATAAAATCAAAATTATAATGGAGTAGAAAAAAGTTAATGAAATAATTATAAAAATTAATTGGGCCTTATAGATGTTAAATAAATTTCCCCAAATTACACATCTAGTAACATGCTGAGCAGAGAAGAACCCAGTCTGTCTCAATCCAGACCCCATCCTAGTAACCATTGCATTATGCTATAGTTTCTATGTCCATTAACAAGTTATCCTGTACATTATAAAGATAAGTAGAAATCCAGTTTCTTGAATTTACAAATATATTTGTTTATTTTATAAGAAATATTTGAAATTTAGCACGTTCAAATCTAAAAGCATTAAAAACATTTTTAACTACAAATAAGACATTTTAATGGTATGTTTAGATAAAAATTCTTAGCCAAATTTGTTACACATTATTAAGTATTAGCATTTGATATTTGTAGCTACGAAAGTTGTTTTTTCCCTCAGCGTCATATAATAAAATAAATCTCAATCTAGATAGTTAACTATAACAATAAAGGCTAATCAACTTAAAATTTTTGTTAGAATAAGCTAGGACATTCTGATATTGTGGTAATGAGATATATTATTTCACTACATTAAAATAATATGTGGGTCAAGATGCTTTCCAAGTGCTGACTTAGGTATCCAGGATATTACTATATATTGTTGCACTGCTATTGTAAATTGTAAACAACACGATATGGAGAATTTTGTGTAGGGTTTTAAGGTGAGGTCTGAGAGTAATATGTATCACTTTGTCCAATCGCAGTGGCCAGAACCCTGTCATATGACCTCAACCTTAGTGCAAATGATATTGGGAAATATCTTCCTGTGTTTCCAAAAGGAGAAATATAACACAAGATTTGAGAACACCATAGCATTTCCATTTCAACTTTTTGGTAAGCATCATCAATTTAAAAAAAGAATTTTTCAAACACATTGTTACCGTAATAACAAAAGAATAATTATTTCACATATCTCCAATAATTTAGAATATAATGTATTTGTATTTCAATCAATTCAAAATACAAGCCACTATGCAAATATTAATAATTCAACTATGCAAAGCAAAAAAAGTTGAAATACAGGGAGAAAAACTGGTCACAAATAGCATTGATATTAGGAAGCATCTGAAAGTCCACGTGGGAGCCAATACACTAATTTGGCCACATATATCAAAACTGCAGTTTTTCATGGGATTATGGTATTATTTGAGAAAAATAAATAAATCAGAAAAATACAATCCAAAAGACAAGGGAACTACTCTTCCCAACTTGATTAATATGGAATCTTGTGCATATTTATAGAGCATGGAGTCAAGATACGGAAGCAACAAAAATGTCCACCACCAGATGAATAGATAAAGACTATGTCATGCATACATACAACAGAATATTAACCAGGATTCTAAAAACAAGGAAATCTGCCATTTGTGACAAGTGGATGAACCTGGAGGACATTTTTCTAAGTTATATAAGCCAGACACAGAAGGAAAAATACTAAATAATGATACTTATGTGAGGAATCTAAAAAGTCAAGCTCATGAAAGCAGAGAGTAGAATGGTGGTCACCAGGGCTTGGGGAAGGTGGAACCAGGGAGGTATTAGTCAAGCGTAGAAAGTTTCAGTTATGTAAAATAAGTAAGTCCTAGAGATCTACACAGTCCTATAACACAGTGCCTATAGTTAATATTACTGTATTGTATACTTCAAAATTTATTGCAAGGATAGATCTTCTATTAAATGTTCTTATCACAAAAAATAATAAAGATGGCAGGAGGAAACTATTGGAGGTGATGGGTATGTTTATGTCGTAGATTGTGGTGATGGTTTTGTGGGTGTATGTTTATCTTCAAATGTATAAATTGTATCTGTTAAATAAAGCTGTATCTGTGCAGCTTTTTATATGTCAGTCACATATCAATAAAGTGGCTTAAAAAAAGAGTATGAGTCATTGCTTTCTTTGTTGTTGCTTTCATCATTAGTTGTATTACCACTGTTATTTATTATGTAAAATTTAATGGAATTTTACCCAATGATAAAATGCTTCTTTTCTCTGTAATTTAGATAGATATGTCTTGAAAAGTAGCTAGTAAAATTTCTAAATGTAGAATTATTTCTAGATAATTTATTTATAAATATGTCATCAAAATATTACAGATTTAAGTTCACAAGAGGACTTAAATATTTGCAATTGATATTTAGAGAACTTGCTCAGCCAAAAAAACAAACTCCAAACTTTACAAAGCTAAAAAGTAAACAAAACTTACTGACAATTTGTATTAGTAATTTCAATACATACAATTTAGAAAAATGTCCATTTCTTTGTGAGTGGATAAATGAATGCTATTTGCCTATTTGTTTCATATTTAAATTTGTTCCCATAACATTATATCACAACAATGATAAAACCTATGGCTTAAATTTATCTATATATGAAAACAAAAGCATCTCAATAATACAAAGTTTACTAAAATGCAGTTACTGAATGATGCATGATAAAACATATTAGTATGTAAATTTTAAAAATACTTAATTAAATATGTATATATGTAAAGTAAGTATGATCCCATCCCAGTTGCCTGAGGGTTATAAATGAATTTGGTAATAGACCCAGAACGAGTGACAAAATGAACTTTAAATTTAAGTGAAATATTAATATTTTATTACATACATATTTAAGAGGTAGCCGACACGTTAATTGTACAATTATGAATTGTAAATGATGTATAAACATACCTTTAGCTTCTTTTGTGTACTTTTTCTGTATTTTAAAAATTTATTTTTAAGAAGAAAATACTGAACAATTTCCCCTTAAAATATTTACTCATAAAATTATTTTAAAATGTTTACATAACACATGCTAATACTGAGGAACATTTGGTTAACATTTTCTGCACAATTACAGTAAAAAATAACGACCTTTGTTAACATGAAGGGTATTAACACATTAGACAAACCCATGTCCAAGAACTCTGGCCATCAAGTAGAAGTTTTAAGCCATATGTGTGTCTCTAGTGCCACAGGACATGGCAATCAAGGGGAGGAGAAATGTACATTGAGTTTTGCATATTTCAAGAGATTAAAGCTATTAACGTTATCACTATAAAACTGGGGTGAGCAAATAAGCTGATTTATACTTACCATTAGATGAAAGAATCTAATTTAGTATGAATAGACTCTGTGGACTGAAGAGTAATGGAAGAGAAATATTTGGGAGACTTTTTATCTTTTAAAATAGGTAGGAGTGAGAGCATATTAACTGAGGTCAAAGAAAAGAGAACTTGTCAGCCTTGCTAATTTTGTAGACAGGTCTTTGCTCCCTGAGAGAACAGCCATCTGGTAAGGAGATTCTTCCTATCATATTACAATGCTTTCATTTAGTACCTGGATCAGGAGTGTAAAGTTATTACTAACATTGTGATTAATAATTTCTCTAAATGTCTATGAAGATATGGGCATTGACATACTAAAGAGAATGCATGTAGGTAGGATTGAGTAAAGTAAATTAATTATTATTATTTACATCCAAAGACTTGGAGGAGTGTGTGTGTGTGTGAAAAACATTACTTGTTTTAATCTATTTTTCAGACACATAACTGAGGTTCTAAGATGTTAAGAAAATTGACCAGAGTCACATATAAAAAACCGCAGAGCTGAAATAAAATTCTGGATCTTACTGACTGACCCAGAAACTCTTCCTCAAATACCAAGGTAATCAGAATTTGCTTAAGTATAATGTAAACATAACTAAGATGATAAATTATGCTATAACTAAATGGATGAATATCGGCAAGTGGGTGTTTTATTTTCTTTGTTTTCTTTTTAAGGTGCATTTTAGGTATAGCAGAATGTAATGGGATGAATAAGGGCTGTGCTGTAATAAAGATTCATATTAGAATCCCTGAAAATTAACCTTCAGTTTGAGTCTCAGTTTTCTAATCATTAGAATGGAGGACATAAAAATTACTTCACAGCATTACAGTGAAGATTAAATGAAATAACATATATGGCACTCAACCTCCACACAAGCAAAATTTAACAAAACAGCAGAAAGAAGTAGAATATGGGCTGAAATATATATATTATACGTTAGTTATTTTTTTCTCAAGATATTCTTAGACCCTGAACCTCCTTAATATTCTTCCTTTTGAGGATATTAGTCCTGGTTTAAAGTCTGAGCCTTCACAGTGCCCTAATTTTATCTGAAAAGATAAGCCATTTTTAACCTAGCTATGAGCCTGAAATCAATAGGGTGTGAGAAGGTCTAGGAAACAAAAAATCCAGGATTAGAAGCATTATGCTCTTAAATAAACTTGTGCATTGATACTCAACCTCACTCATACTGTTTAATAGAAATTTTCTAAATTTGTTCACAGATATAAAAGGAATCAGAAGCCCATGGTTTATTGCCTGCTTTACCACTTACTAATTCACTGTGTGGGAATGAGCTACTAAATTATCCTTTCACTGTTTCTGGTTTTGCTACAAATTAAAACAAACAAACAAACAAACAACCAAACAAAAACTTTTCTATACCCCTTAACTCTGTTGCATTTCTCTCTCTCTCTTTCAATAGAAATTGCCCTGGTTTTCTAACACATTAAATCAGCATTCATTTAAAGCTTTAAAAATTGTTCTACCAACTTAGATATTATTTTTAATGTTTATTATTTCCTTCTACTCAGTGACTTTCAGGATTAATTAATTCTCCAAAAGTCTGCATTGTCACAATAATGAAGAAAGATGATCTGATAGTAAAACAAAACAAAACAAAACCTTCAAATCTATTTCCAGAATTTTTTTTTAACAGTTTCATCTAAAAGAAGTGGATGTCCTCATGTCCTCATCCGGACATAGTATGAAGAAAAAGAAAAAGGTTACTAGAGTCTTAAAGTCAAGGGCACAGAAGTGCTAGGGGACATTGACTGAGCAATATGAACTATAATGAGACAGAACAGTTGGGCCACCCAGGAAGTGTCTGAGCTGGTAGAGCAGATTTCTTTTATGTTCTGCTTATAGCCAGGTGGATGGGACAGATTAGAGAGAAGTCTAGGTGATTTGACCGAACAGGCGTTTTTCAAGGAATCCTTGCAGCACTGAGAAGGATAATGAATAAAAGCTAGGAAGGCTACCAGTCATTAAGCAAATAGGATCAAGGCAGATTCAGAATGGGAAAAGCAAAACAAACAAACAAAAAACAATTTCATTGTTAAATTAGAAGTCATGAGTGAACCTATAAATCCTCGTAGTAGGACAACGTGCTCACAGGTATAACTGAATATGGAAACAGAGCTTTTATTCCAATCAGGGCTTTTAGTGTACCTGTAACCTGAATAATGTACATTTAACCCCTCCCAACCTCCCCGTTTCTGAGTCTCCAAAGTCCATGGTCACACTCTCTATGACCATGTATACCCATTGTTTAGCTCCTACTTATAAGTGAGTACGTGTAGTATTTGTTTTTCTGTTCCTGAGATACTTCATTTAGAACAATGGCCTCTAGTTCCATCCAAGTTGCTGTAAAAGACATTTGATTCTTTTCTATGGCTGAGTTAGTATTCCATGGCGTGTGTGTATATGGACATTTTATTTATCCACTCGTCAGTTGATGAATGCTTAGGTTAATTCCATATCTTAGCAATTGTGAACTGTGCTGCAATAAACATACAAGTGCAGATGTCTTTTTGATATAATGACTTCTTTTAGAGGGATAGCTGGATCCAATGGTAGATCTACTATTAGTTTTTTGAGAAATCTCCATACTGATTTCCATAGAGATTGTATTAATACTACCATACATTCCTGCCAACAGTGTATAAGCATTCCATTTTCATGGTATCTGCATTAACATCTATTGTTTTTTGACTTCTTAATAATGGCCATTCTGACAGGGGTAAGGTGGTATCTCATTGTGATTTGATGCTGAGCCATTTTTTCATATTTTTTGGCTATTTTTATATCTTCTTTTGAAAAATGTCTTTTTATGTCCTTTCACCAGTTTTTAATAGGGTTATTTGTTTTTTTCTTGCTGATTTGTTGGAGTTCTTTGTAGATTCTGGATATTAGTCCATCACGTGTATAGTTTGGGAATATTTCCTCTGATTCTGTTGATTATTTACTCTGATGATTATATCTTTTGTTGTGCAGAGCTATTTAGTTTAATTAAGTCCCATTTATTTATTTTTGTTTTTGTTGTATTTGCTTTTGGGTTCTTAGTCATAAATTCTTTGCCAAGGCCAATGTTCATAAGAGTTTTTCCTAAATTTTCTTCTAGAATTTTTATTATTTCATGTCTTACATTTAAATATTTGATCCACCTTGAGTTAATTTTTACATAGGGAAAGATATAGGAATCCAATTTCATTCTTCTGCATGTGGCTCTAATTTTCCAAGCACCATTTATTGAATAGGGCAGTATTTACCCAGAGTATGCTTTCATCTGCTTTGTCAAAAATAAATTGGTTGTAAGTATATGGTATTATTTCTCTGTTCTCTATTTTGTTCAGTTGATCTACATGGTCTGCTTTTATACCAGTACCATGCTACTTTGGTTACTATTGCCATGTAGTATAATTTGAAGTCTGGTAATGTGATGCCTCCAGATTAGTCCTTTTTGATTAGTATTTATTTGGCTATTCAGCATCTATTTTGATTCCATATGAAATTTAAGACATATTTTTCTAATTCTGTCAAAAATGACATTGGTATTTTGATGGGAATTGCACTGAATCTATAAATCACTTTGGGTAGTATGGACATTTTAACAATGTTGATTCTTCTAACCCATGAGAATAAAATGTTTTTCATTTGTTTGTGTCATCTATGATTGCTTTCATCTGTGTTTTGTAGTTCTCTGGGTACAGATCTTTCACCTCCTTGATTAAGATTATTTCTAGGTATTTTATCTACTTTTTCACAACTATTGGTAATAGGATTAAATTCTTCATTTGATTCTCAGCTTCATGGCTATTATGTATGGAATATTAATGTATGGAAATGCTACTGGTTTGTGTACATTAATTTGGTAACCTGAGATTTTACTGAATTTTATTTATCAGTTCTAGGAGTCTTTTTAAAGGAGTCTTGAGAGTTTTCTATATATAACATCACATCGTCAGCAAAAAGGATTAGTTTGACCTCCTCTTTTCCAATTTAGATGAACTTTGTTTCATTCTCTTCTCTGACTGATCTGGCTAGGACTTCCAGGATTATGTGGAATAGAAGTGGTGACAGTGGGCATCCTTTTTTTATTCCAGTTTTTAGGGGGAATGCTTTTCATTTTTCCTCATTCATTGTTATGTTGGCTGTGGTTTTATCAAGTATGGCTTTTATTATGTTGAGGTATGTTCCTCTTGTGCTTACTATATTAAGGGTTTTTATCATGAAGATGTGCTGGATTTTATTGAATGCTTTTTTTTTCCATCAATTGAGATGATCATATAGTTTTTATTTTTATTTCTGCTCTTTTTGTCAATCCCATTTATTGGTTTGCATATGTTGAAGCATCCTGGCATCCCTGGGATGAAACGCACTTGGTCATGGTGAATTATTTTTGGGTGTGCTGTGAGATTTGGTTTGCTTGTATTTTGTTGAAGATTTTTACATTTATGTTCATGAGGAATATTGGTCTTCAAGTTTTTTGGTTCTTGTTATTGTTGTTGTTGTTGTGTCCTTTTCTGGTTTTGGTATCAGGAAACATAAAATAAATCAGGATGGATTCCCTCCTTCTCAATATTATGGAAAAGTTTCAGTAGGATAGGTACCATTTCTTCTTTGTAGGTGTGGTAAAAATCTGCTGTGAATCCATTTGGTCCTGGGCTTTTTTGTTGCAATATTTTTTATTCCTGATTCAATCTTACTACTCATTATTGTTCTGTTCAGGATTCCTATTTCTCCCTGCTTCAGGCTTAGGAATTTGTGTGTCTCCAAAAGTCTATCCATTTTCTCTAGATTTTCTAGTTTGTGTGCATAGAGGTATTCATAGTAATCTCAGATGATCTTTTGTATTTCTGTAGTATAAATTGTAATGTCCCCTTTTTCATTTCATATTGCGCTTATTTGAATCCTCTCTCTTCTTGGTTAATCTAGCTAGCAATCTATTGATTTTATTTATGTTTTCAAATAATAAACTTTTCATTGCATTGATACTTTGTATTGGTTATTTTGGTTTCAATTTCATTTAGTTCTGCTCCAGTCTTTATTATTCCTCATCTTCTGCTAGCTTTCTGTTTGATTTGCACTTGTTTTTCTAGTTCCTTGAAATGTGACATTAGGTTGTCATTTTGTGATCTTACTTTCCTATTAATGTAGGCATTTAGTGCCATGAACTCCCCTTTTATCACTGCTTTTGCTGTGATTTAAAGATTTTGATAGCTAGTGTCAACATTGACATTCAGTTCGATAATTATTTTGATTTCCATCTTGATTTCACCATTGGCCCAAAGACTGTTAAGCAGTATGTTCTTTAATTTCCATGTATGTGTAGTTTGAGAGTTTCTCTTGGAATTGATTTCTTCTTTTATTCCACTGTGATCAGAAAGGATAAATAATATGATTTCAATTGTTATAAATTTTCTGAGACTTGTTTTGTGGTCTAAGATATAATCGATCTTGGAAAATGTCCCATAAGCTGATGAGAAGAATATATATTTTGCAGTTTTGGGGTAGAATGTTTTATAAATGGCTGGTAGGTCCATTTGTTCTAGAGTCTTGTTTAAGTCCATTGATTCTTTGTTTATTTTTTTCCTTGATGATCTGTCTAGTTCAGTCAGTGGATTGTTGAAGTCCCTCACTATTATTACGTTGCTGTTTTTTCATTTCTTTGGTCTACTAGTATTTGTTTTATGCTTCTGGGAGCTCTGGTGTTAGGTGCATATATGTTTAGAACAGTTATATCTTCTTGATGAATTTATCACTTTATCATTAAAAAATTACTATCTTCATCTTTTCTTACTGTTTTTGGTTTATAAACTGTTTTATCTGATATAATAATAGCAACTCATGCTCTTTTTGGTTTCCATTTGAATGGAACATTTTTTCTCATCCTTTTACCTTGAGTCTATGAGACTCTTTATAAGTTAAATGGATTTCTTGAGACAGTGGATATTTAGGTTGTGGGGTTTTTTTTTCCATTCCACCAATCTATATCTTTTAAGAGGGGCATTTAGACTCTTCATATTCAATGATAATATTGATAAGTGAGATACTGCTCCAGTCATCATGTTGATTATTACAAATTTCTTTGCATTCTCCCTTGTGTTACAATTTCATAAGGGCTGGTGATTTTTACTTTCCAGTGTTTTTGCACTGGAAAGTATCAAGCATTCTTTTCACTGTTTTGAGCATTACCTGTAGGGCAGGTCTAGTCATGACAAATTCACTTAGTGTTTGCTTGTCAGGGAAAGCCTTTATTTCTCCGTGATTTATGCAAG
Source organism: Daubentonia madagascariensis (assembly GCA_023783475.1). Taxonomy (NCBI): domain Eukaryota; kingdom Metazoa; phylum Chordata; class Mammalia; order Primates; family Daubentoniidae; genus Daubentonia; species Daubentonia madagascariensis. The sequence goes on along the minus strand of JAKFHU010001684.1, from coordinate 10,252,917 downwards.
TTTTGCAAGATACCAAATTCTTGGCTGATAGTTATTCTGTCTATGAAGACTAAAGGTGAGACCTTCATCCCTTCTGGCTTGTAAGGTTTCTGCTGAGAAATCTTTTGTTAGTGTGATTTGTTTCATTTATAAGTACCTGATGCTTTCATCTTGTAGCTTATAGGATTTTCTCCTTCACTGCAACTTTGGCTAATCTGATGACTATGTGCCTTGGTGCTGTCCTATTTGCCAGGAATCTTCCATGAATCTGATGCCTTTCATGTATCTGGATGTCTAAATCTCAAGCAGGACAAAGAACCTTAATATTCTGAAATTAAAAAATTTAAAAAAAGACATAGAGTGGATGAATTATAAAAGAAAAACAAGAAACAAGGGCCAACTATATGTTGTCTGTAAGAAATCCACTTCACTTATATATTTTCTGCATCTATATGTTGTCTGCAAGAAACTCATTTCACACATAGACTGAAAATAAACAGATGAAAAAGAGATATTCCATGCAAATGGAAACCAAAAAGGAGCAGGAGTAGCAATACTTGTATCAGATAAAACAGATTTCAAGAAAAAAATTGCAAAAAGAGATCAGGAGATTGTTATATAATAATAAAGAAGTCAATTCCACAAGAGGATATAACAATTCTAAATATATATGCACACAACAGTGGGACAAGAAGATATATAAAGCAAATGTTATCAGAGCTAAAGAGAGAGATATACCCCAATATGAAAATCACTGGAGATCTGAATTCTCTGCTTTCAGCATTGGACAGAATCCAGATGGAAAATCAACAATAAAACATTGGATTTAATTTGAACTAGAGAGCAAATGGATCTAATAGATATTTACAGAATGTTACATCCAACACCTGCAGGATCATGTTTTTCTCCTCAGCTCATGGATCATTCTTGAGGATAGATCATATGCTAGGCCACAAAACAAATCTTACAAAATTCAAGAAAATTGAAATCATATCAAGTATTTTCTCTGACCACAATGAAAGACAACTAGTAATCAATAACAAGAGGAACATTGGAAAATATACAAACACATGGAAATTAAATAATATGCTCCTGAATGACCAGTGGGTGAATGAGGAGATTAGGAAGGAAATTTTTTAAAAATCTCAAAACAACTGAAAATGAAAACACAATGTACCATAATCTATGGGATTCAGAAAAAGCAGTAATAACAGGAAACTTTATAGCTACATGTGCTTACATCAAAAAAGTAGAAAAGCTCCAAATAAATAATTTAACAATTCATCTCAAAGAACTACAAAAACAAGAGCAAAGCAAACCCAAAATTAGTAGAAGAGAAGAAAAACAAAGGTCAAAGTAGAAATAAATGAAATTGAAACAAAAAAATATAAAAGATCAATGAACCAAAAAATTGCTTTTTTGAAAAGATAAGCAAAATTGACACACCTTTAGCCAGACTAAGAAAATAAGAGAGAAGACACAAATAAATAAAATCAGAGATGAAAAAGGAGAAATTATAATTTCAGAAATCCAAAAGATCATTAGAGACTACTATGAGCAACTATATGGCAATAAATTGGAAAACCTAGAAGAAATGAATAAATTTCTAGGCACATACAACCTACCAAGACCTAACCCGGAAAAAATATAAAACCTGAATAAATCAATAACAGCTAATGAGATACAAGCAGTAACAAATAGTCTCCCATCGATGAAAAGCTCAGGACCCAATGTCTTCACTGCTGAATTCTACCAAGCATTCAAGGAAGAAATAATACCAATCCTACTTAAACTATTCCAAAAATTCTAGGGGGAGGAAATACTCCCAAACGCATTCTATGAGACCTATATCACCCTCATACAACAACAACAAAAAATCCAAAACTGGAGGCCAATAACTCTGATGAACATAGATGCAAAATCCTCAACAAAATACTAGTAAACCCAATTCAACAACACATTAGAAAGATTATTCATCATGATCAAGTGTGATTCATGCCAGGGATGCAGGGATGGTTCAACATATGCAAATCACTCATTGTGATACATCATATCAGCACAACAAAGGACAAAACCTATATGATCATTTCAATTGATGCTGAAAAAGCATTCTATAACATTCAACATCCCTTCATGCTAAAAATTCTCAAAAAAATGGATATGGAAGGAACTTACCTGAACAAGATAAAAGCATTGGCCATATACTACACATCCACAGCTAGTATCATACTGAATGGGGAAAAACTGACAGCCTTTCCTCTAAGATCTAGGACAAGACAAGGGTGCCCACTTTCATCACTTTTATTCAACATAGTATTGGAAGTTCTAACTAGCGCAATCAGGCAAGAGAAAGAAGTAAAGGGCAGCAAATTGGAAAGGAAGAAGTCAAATTTTCCTTGTTTGTAGATTATATGATCTTATTTCTGGAGAAACTTAAACACTCCATAATAAATCTATTAGAGCTGATAAATTCAGTAAAGTTGCAGGAACAAAATCAACATACAAAAATCAGTAGCATTTCTATATGGCCACAGTAAACATTCCAATAAAGAAACCAAGAAAGTAATCCTATTTACAATAGCCACAAATAAAACAAAATATCTAGAAATAAACTTAACCAAAGAAATGAAAGTTCTGTATAATGAAAACTATAATGAAAACATTGATGAAAGAAATTGAAAAGAAAACACAGAAATGGAAAGATATTCCATGCTCATGGATTAGAAGAATCAATGTTGTTAAAATGTCCATACTACTCAAAGCAATCTACAGATCCAGTGCAATCCCCATCAAAATACCAATGGCATTCTTCACAGAATCAGAAAAATAATACTAAAATTTATATGGAACCACAAAAGACCGTGAAAGGACAAAGCCATCCTGAGGAAAAATAACAAAACTGGAGGAATCACATTACCTGACTTCAAATTATACCACAGAGCTGTAGTAACCAAAACAGCCTGTTACTGGCATAAAAACAGACACATAGAACAATGGAACAGAATAGAGAACCCAGAAATGAATCCACACATCTATAGTCTACTTACCTTTGACAAAGATGCCAAGAACATACAGTGGGGAAAGGACAGTGTCTTCAATACAGGGTGCTGGGAAAACTGGATATCCATATGCAGAAGAATGAAACTAGACTTTTATGTCTCACCATATACAAAAATCAAATCAAAATTGATCAAAGACTTAAATTTAAAATCAGAGACTATGAAACTACTAAAAGAAAATATTGGGGAAATGCTTCAGGACATTGGCCTGGGCAAGGACTTCTTAAGTAATAGTCCCAAAGCAGAGGCACCCAAAACAAAATTAGACAAATGGGATCACATCAAGCTAAAAAGCTTCTGCACAGCAAAGGAAACAATCAACAAGGTGAAAAGACAACCCACAGAATAGGAGAAAATATTTTCAAACTACCCATCTGACAAGAGATTAATAAATAGAATATATATGGAGTTCCAACAACTCAATTTAAAAAAATCAAATAATCTGATTAAAAAAAGGGCAAAGGATCTGAATAGACATTTCTCAAAAGAAGACATAGAAATGGCCAACAAGTATATAAAAAAATGTGTAACATCATTAGTCCTGAGAGAAATGCAAATCAATACTACAATAAGAATTCATTTCACTCCAGTTAAAATGGCTTTTATCAAGAAGGCAGGCAATAATGAATGCTGGCAAGTATGTGGAGAGAGGGGAACCCTGGTACACTGTTGGTAGGAATATAAATTAATGCAACCACTGCAGAGAACAGTATGGAGATTTCTTAAAAAACTAAAAATAGAACTACTGGGTTACCCAGCAATCACACTGCTGGGTATATAAGCAAAGGAGAGGAAATCAGTATATTGAAAAGATATTGGCATTCCTATGTTTATTGTAGCACTATTCACAATAGCCAGGATTTGGAATTAACCTAAGTGTCCATCAACAGATGAATGGTAAAAAAAAAATTGTGGTATATACGATGAGGTCTGTCTGGAAAGTATCAAGCCATTATTAATATAACAAGACCAGTTTGTTACAACATCAATGTAACCTGGCAGCCAAGGAGAATGGACTGTAATGCACACGCATAAACAATGACGACTTCACTGTACTAGTCAGTGGGGTGTTAGACGCCATTGACTGAGCACATGTACTCTGTGGCTGTCGCATTCAAAATGACTGAGCAAGTAGAACAATGAATCTGCATCAAATTTTGTGTTAAGCTTGAACATTCCTCCATGGAAACTATTCAGATTGTACAGAAGGCTTTCAGGGATAATGCAATGAGTGAAGCACAGATAAAAGTGTGGCACAAAAACTTCGAAGATGGTCGAGAATCTGTTGAAAGTGACCCACATTCTGAAAGGCCTGCAACAAGCAGAACACCTGAGAATGTTGAACATGTGCAGGTTAGGTTAAGAGACTCTGGGAGAACTGTGTGAGGTCCCAAGGTACCTACTTTGAAGGGGACTGAGGCGTCATTGTCCTGTGTAAAATGTTTCTTGTATCTTCTATCTTCTTCAATAAATGTCTCTATTTTTCATATTGCATGGCTGGATACTTTCTGGACAGATTTTCTATATAAAATGGAATATTATATAGTCACAGAAAAAGAATGAAATCCTGCCATCTGCAACAACATGGATGGAACCTGAGAACATTATGTTAAGTCAGTAAGCCAAGCACACAAAAAATCTCACATATTCTTACTCATATGTGGGGGCTAAAGATTAAAAACAATTGATCTCATGGAGACAGACAATAGAATGTTGGTTACCAGATGCTACAAAGGGTAGTGGGGAGGGGGAGATAAAGTGGGGTGGTTAATGGGTGCAAATATACAATTAGATACCGTGTTTTTGTTGATTCTAAATATATATATATACACATAAAAATATATATAGTTAGATAGAATGAACAATATTTAATAACCCAACAAAATGACTATAATCAACAATAAGTTAAGCTATACTTTAACGTAACTAAACGAGTGGAATTGGAATGTTCCTAATGCAGATGTGATAAGTGCCTGAGGTGATGAATATCCCAATTACCCTGATTTGATTAATTCACATTGCATGCCTGTATCAAAACATCACATGTACCCTATAAATATATACAACTATTATGTACCCATAATAATTAAAAATAAAATAAAATAAATATACAATGGGATTAAACTGTGATATAAAATTTCAAATTAATATTCAGATGTGAATTCACTTTTTATTTTCTCTAATTGATCTTATTTTCTGAATCTATTCTGAAATTTTCTCTGTCTTTTGGTAGAAAATATCATTATTAATATGGTATTAATATGACTTGTTTCCTCAGTCATTTCAGATTTAAACTGACAATTTGGAATTTTACCCTAATAGTGAATGCAAACCATTTTGGATTTTCTGTCTTTCTCTCTCTCTTATATCCCATACAATCTCTTCAGGGCCATTAGAAGCATGGGTGCTAGGTCCCCTGAAGTACTGGTCAGCTATGACTATTCTACTACTTCTATGCAATGCTGATGTGGGAAACTCAGGCAGCAAATACTGCTCCGAGTACTAGATGGGAAGATCATAACAGGTTATTTTACTCTTAAATTACTAATCATATCCAAATGTTTAACATCCTTATACCTTTGGGGTTTTTTTTATTATTTCAGAATATTATGGGGTACAACCCTTTGTTTATATATATTGCCCATGCACTGCCCATGTCAGAGCTACAATCGTGGACATCCCTCAAACTGTGTGCACTGCATCCATTCAGTGAGAGTTTTCCCATCCCCTCCATCCCCCTCCCTTCTGCCCGTCCCCTGATGAATATTATTACCATGTGTGACGTAAGTATTGATCAGTTAGTACTTGGTTTTAACTCAGTATTGGTGCACAGGCAAGGAAGAGAAACACTTATAAGGATTATTTTCAACATATAACTTTTTCAGTGTGCCTCCAGCTCAAAGTGTCAGTATCTAGAATGGAGACGCACAGAAGAGTTTTAAGCAAAATGGAGTGGGGGAGGAAGAACTGAATTTTCTTAATAAGATATTCCACCTAAAGCTCTTTGTCTTACACTTAGACTATGGTTTTTATCTTAAAACCAAGGATACATTGATTTTGTGGTTTAGTGGAAAACTCAATTTAGGGGAAGTTACAACCTTTTATATTACTGTTTAGAAGCAAGCCATGGATTTAAAGTACATGTGGATAGAAGGAACTATCTACTAATATTTCACAATTTCATCCTCATGAGAGTAAAAGAGAGTTGAACTAATTCACAAGATTTGAGTTTATTGAAGTTTCATGTTTCTGAAGACTATGCAAGAGAAAATTCCTAATGATTAACTGTTAAATTTCTAGGTATACAATTTTTGGTGCAATATTTTAAGTAGGAAAAGATAATCCAGTTCAGACATATTCAGATATCAAGATCTGAACAGAAAAGCCCATTGATCGACCTGTAGTTTGACATGGCAGACTTGGAACTTCCCACTGGATACAATGGGATCAAGATCAATGTCTTCCATGACTTTGCAGTTCTTCCAAAACTTGGCATGTCCTTCTGCTCTTATCTCTTCTTTTACCAGAGGTCATTGTGCCTTAATTTATTTTAGCCTATGCTTGGGATTTTTCTGGCATTTTGATATCAATAAAGAATATGGCACCTTTTCCCCTCATCTTATTGGAATGTTCTCAGGTTCTGAATTTTCTAGCAGAGTTACACTAAATCATATCATTTTATCCAAATCTGTTTTACTCTACCTCCAGTTGAAACAGTCCCTAAATGTAGGGACCAGTTGAATTTAATGGCTACATTTTCAATGTTTTAGGTTGAGAATCATGCCAATCAGTTTTACTTAACACAAAGAATACCTATGTAGGAGTCTAAATTTCTTTAAATCATCTTTTATAAACACTCTCTTTGCCTCTAGAAACCAAAGTAATTGAAAGCTTTACAAAACTTCTCTATATTTACTCACTAGGACAAGTTTCAATTTACCCAATTGTGATGGGTTCAATTAAGGCCCTTTAAGACTTCTAAATTCATGATGCTTGAGGACTGCAGCATGTGAGAATGACATAAAAGAGAAGCAACAGAGATGTACAGAACTTTGAATGATTGCTTGTCTAAAACTGAGCATCTCCATGCTCATCTAAAATCATTTAGATTTGGGATTTCTATTCTACTAATGTACAGGTGGAGGGTTAGCCAGTCATGGACTCGACAGCAGGCTTCCTTAAAAGACCAACTTTTCAACATGTAGTTAACATTTTTGTCTACTTTTGCATCTCATTTATTGTGTTGTTTCCCCCCTAATTCTAAGCTATCTGTTCTTCTAGCAGAAGCAAAGAAGCTAAGAAGATTCCTTGCTGAATGACAACCTCCAAATGGCATGACATTGCAGACTTGTATGGGTATTACACAAATCAGAAAGCTGTGGTCTAAGGAAACAATGAAAAATCTGGAAAACACAAAGAAGATTGAGAAATAATATCAGAAGAAAATCTGCCTTAAATTACTAAGAAACAAGGTACAGATCACTGCTGTCATAACCTGGGTAACCTGGTCATTCAATAGGAGCAACGATGAGGTAAGTGTACCTTTACAGTGAACTGTGACCTCTGCTTCCTGGTCAATAATCTATTCTACATAAACTGGAAACAATAGCCAGCCATGTTTTAGAAATGTATTAAATATCTTTACCAGATTTCCAAGCCACAAAGGTCCATGTGCTAATGTGGAAAATAAGTGGCATACATGTAAGACTTCATAGTTTTCACAGAGACAGATGTTTAAGACCACATTTTTGACTTCTGGCAAGCAAAAGCCCATATGACTTAGTACCGGGCCTAGGCCAACAAGGTCACGCAAACGTGACTCAGAATAAAAAAAAGATTGATGTGTGCCATACACTAGCTTTCATGGAAAGATGTTCTTCCAGTAGAATGAATGATATGCCACAGCTCAACTTTCAGTGTTTCTGTTTCGTAGATTTAAAAAATTCAGTATGGCTTTTTGTGTGTGTATGTTTGTATATTTCTTTAGTGTACAAGTGAAGGGTATCAGGTAACCATCTGTGCAGTTATGTAACAGCTTGTATACCAATAACAACAAAAGCTTACTAAGAGCCACGTCTGGTCATCTTAGGTTTATTTATTTATTTGTTAATGTCAGACAAGTCATGTTATTTTTCTAAATAACTTGAATTTCTTGTCCAAAGCTACTTATTTATTGTGTTTCATGTACTAACCATTATGTATTAGGTAGATTTTCATTTCCTTAGTAACAATCTTACTGGAACACATGAACATTTTCATTTCAGTTCAAAAGATATAACTCTACTATCTTTCAAAAGCCATTACATCTTTTCAAGAATTACCATGGTTTCTACATGAGCTCAGTACTTGACCAATATCCCAGTGGATTTATCAAACAAGTTAATTTATAAAAATAATATAATAAAGATAAGTCTTTCTTCAACTCATATGGTTTGATAAGGATGCATAAGTAGTGTAGGCATGTAGTAATTCAAGGCTTTTAGTTGAAAGAAAGACTTTGTCCTTGTCATTAGCATGCAAAGTAAACAAAAAGTATAAATATTTTACCCCTAAAACCTCTTCATTGCATCTTTCTATAGTAAGCATCAGATTTTGTAAGATAAATGTCACTTCATAATTAATAAGTATCAATTTCTAAACAGATATTATGTTTTAGTTTGTATGACACTATCCTTAAGTCAGATAAATGTAATGATAATTGTAAAATAATTTAATCGTTAGGCTGTAAAACTGTAACTCGTTAATGAAATTTGAATTTTATTTGGTTTGTGGTAATAAAATATTTTAGATTTATTATTACATTTAATTATATCAGTATAAAATTGATAGTTGTAGAGCAAAATAAATGCACATTGTCAAGTTTGGTTATAATACATTTTTTCTTATAACTTTAATTTTCTTGAATATAATAATCTTCAAAAGCATAAAAATTCATATTTATTTTGAGATGGTTTTGTATTTATTATATAGTTTCTAATATGCAATGTGGGTCATTTTGTTGTTGAAACAGTAGTTTGACAGGTCTTATGCTTTGTTTAATAAATGACTTACTTGAACACAAAAGACATAGTTTCTCATCCTCAAAGATATATCTAAATCAGAATTTTTTTTCAAAAAACAACCAATTACTATGATACTATTATTTGTGTGGTAACTTTCTTGTCACTGCCTTACAGATACCAATTTGTCCTCCTTACAATTTCTGCCATTCACTTTCTTGACTAACTTCTGTTACTATACACACTGCATTTAAAGCTAGAAAAATCATTCTTAATTTTCACTATTAGAAAACCAGAATTAAAAGGAATGATGATTACTTACCACCTGCAAATATGCTCAAGCTGTCAAAAAATCTGTGGATGACTCCACTATACTGTATTTCAATTACTGCAGGAAATAAGATTTGGTCAAGGGGGAGCTATTTATTCAGACTCAGGCATTGTAAATTAGTTTAGAATATATACAATCTCTCTATATAAAATAATAGAGAAAACAAAATTAGATGTGAGTGAAATTTTTATTTTAAGAGATTAGTAGAATGAAATTAATTGACTACAATGTGTGAATTAAAAGTATCAGACAATAGGAATGAAAGACTCGAGTATAAAATGCCCAGCAGAGCAGTAAAATGCATCATGTAGCTATGAAGATAAAGTGAAAACAAGCAATGTTTGCCTAGATGGGAATGGATAAACATGTAACACAGACTTCTTGGAGCAATTAAAGATGTAGAGAGTTTCACTGAAAACAACCATACCCATTCCATGCCTGTTGTGGTACCCTTGGCTCTGTGTTTCCTGGCAACGCAGTCTTTTGAGACTCCTGTTGGGGACAAAACTGGTATTAAGCAATCTTCCGTGTCTAACAACCTGTCTATGTTTCTAGTAGATGAGCTAAAAAACACAATTAAATACACTCCCTTGCCCACAAAGCTAGAAATAAGAAGATGTCATTTTTTTTTTGCTGTTGCTATTTGTTACATAAAACAAGTAAATACTTCTGAAAGATGAAAGACATATTGTGCGTGTGTAAGAAAAGCAAATGTTATATCAAATGCATACATTATGAATGTGAATGTTTTTGATAAATGGCTATTTTATTTAAGATGTGTGTAAACTATCATTTTTCACTTTAATATGATAGTAACTGATACTGTCTGAATGTTTGTATTCCTTCAAAATTCATATATTGATTGAAATCCTAATACCGAAAGTGTTGGTATTAAGAGATAGGGGCTTTGGGAGGTCATTAGGTCATGAGAGCAGAGCCCCAGTGAATGAGATTATTGCCCTTACAATAGAGCACTGAGGAAACTTATTTGTCCCTTCCACCAGGTTAGGGACACAGTGAGAAGGCACTGTCTGTGAACCAGGAAACGGGCCTTCATCAGACACTGAAACTGTCAGTGCCTTGATCTTGGACTTGCCAGCCCCCAGAACTGTGAAAAATAAATTTTTGTTGTTTAGAAGCTGCCCAGACTATGGTATTTTGTTATAGTAGTCCAAACAGACTAAGAAAGTAACTAAATATACACATTAGTGCCACAAAGGCAATTTATTTGTAAAAGACAAGTATTTATTTTCAAAGATTTTAATACAACATTTAATAAATATGTGCTGAATAAATATATTAGCAATATATATTTCCCTCATTTGAAATTTGCACAAAGGTTTTAACATGAATTTTACTTTTTTGCTTATAAGTTTTTAATAGGATTAAAATCATGAAAAATAAAATCCATGGATGGTGGCCTGAAATTTTTACAATCCTTTTATACCAAATTTTATAATTTGATATATACAGATATCAAGATTTCCCACATTTAAGTGAAATATGGGATATTATTTTTTCACAGGTTCATATATATTAACTATTACTTTTACATTATGCCTAGATTTTGCACTAAGGGTTAGTATAGCATTCAGTCATAGGAAATCACCATCATGTTTGTAGTAAGGATAATTTTGACATAATTGCTCCCATTAGTGCAGAATGAACTAATTATAAGCATAAATAGGGGACCCTTATCACTCATCAGTACCAGAAAAGTCATGTCTTTTCTGATCAGTTGGATGGATATTATGAATCCTTCTGTCAATCATATAATATTCCATAATGTTATCTTCGTTCAGTCTACTAAAATAATCAAAAACAAATGTGTGTCTTATTTCAATGATACCATATTTAAGGTATAAATGTTTAACAAACTAACCATATGGTTTAAACTATTTTTTTAAATTTTTGGTTGCTATCTATATGATTTTTTTCATATTTATTTTTTAATACCTTTTTGTATGTGTATCTATGGAAGCTGCCCCAAATTATTACAATGGCATATGAATAATAAATAAACATAAATCATACATAATATTTTAAACATAGTAAGATCTCAATAAATATTTAATTGAATTGAATAAAAGAGCAGGTTTCTAAGATTATATACATTATCTTAAAGGGTAAATTTTACTCATTGAACATTTTAGCAAAAAATAGGGACTTTGGACTACAACATTGGAAAAAAGTGCACTCAGGAAATTATTTTTCTCACCCTGCCACATAATATTATTTATATATAAAATGTTTATTTTATATATATTTATACATTTTATATATATTTTATACATTTTATATTTATGTATAAAATATATGTATGTATATTATGTATAAAATAAATATAAAATAAACATATTTTATATCTATATAAAATCACACTATATAACATATGTCCAGTTATTTAAGAATATAATAATCTGTAGATGAAATGCATATGCTACATATTTGGGAGAAAGACAAATGTAGTTTAAAAAACACAACTAGCAATCCAAATTTCACTTACTCCATGTTATCATTTTTAGAGAGTATTTAATTTTATCATTTATATCCTACTGTTAAAATTAGGCCACTTTGCTTAAGCAACTAATATAATAAATAAAAAAGGAAGAAGCATTTACTGCGTTTCTACTATGTTCTAAATTCTTTCTATGTGTTTGTACCAGTTAATTATTATTCCAGTAATGCTGCTTAACTGACCATCTCAAAACTCAGTGGCTTAAAAACAATAAAGGGGAAAGACTGTTATCATTCATGCATGTGTACCCTATAGGTTTGACACATTTGGGCTAGGTTTGGTTAGGGTGACTCCAAGCTGCAGGTTGGGTCTGGGTCTCCATATGTCTGTCACTCACGCTTCTTGGAGCAGCAGGCTGGTCAGGGCAAGTCCCTATTCTTCTCATGTGATGACAAAATCCCAAGATGATGAGCCCAATCATACATGTATACATCAAGCCTCTGATTAAAATAAATATTGACATATTATGTCAATGTCATTTACATATATATTATGTAAATATATATTAATATTAACATTGTATGGCTGGCTGAATGAGAATAAAAATCTCTTAAGTACATTTGTTTTCAATATTCTCAAATTCATCTTATTCCAAAGTCCCTATTAATTTGCAAAGTCCACTGATTACAGAACTGCCAAATAAAGTCATATGACCAACACCACATTCAAAGATGGGCAAATACACTCTTCCTCTAATGAGAGAAATCATAAACTCATGTGGAAAAGGGTATAGATAAATAACAAATGAAGATTTTGGATGGATATTTTCACTTTCCGCTGGTTTCTCTGTTTGTCACAGTTAGTCTCATTTTTCCTATGTACAAAATACATTCACCTCCTTCTCAAGAACACTCAAAGTTGTCATTCAATAATGCTACTAGTCTTGAAGTCCTGAATCTCATAATCAACACCCAAGTCCAACTCCTTTTAACACAGAAAACCATACATTACACTAGATTTTAATTGCCTATGCATTTGTCTTTTAATCCCCAAAGGGGGCAGGCAGAACGTTTTATTTGACTTTCCATGTATAGGGACAAGTATAATAAAATCCCAAGAAGCATTGCTGTATGAGGCATGCTTTAGAGTATATACCCACCAAAATGCCTTGAATGATGTAATAAATACATATTCATACACATTTCATGGTTTTCAGACAGTTTATTGAATGCATTGAAACAGAGTCTGAGGATGAATAAAATTAATTCTGTCAGAGTCAGTATAACTCTAAGAGTTTTATTTGAAAGGCAGGGGACAGGAAGAAAGAGAAAGATGTCAGTCATCAAACTGGGAATTTTTATACAGCATATGTTTATATTTTTTCTTTAGAAAAAGAAAGGCAAATGGAAATCTGGAAGAATTAAGCATATTTAAATTTAAAATATGTATTAAAGCAGAGATAGCTTTGTCCTGAGTAGAATGACCTATCTCAGGAGAATGAGTCTGATGTAACAAACTTGTCTTGCTAAGTAAGGTAAAGAAATTGGGCAATCGTAATTAGACCCTCCAACTGGACATAAAGAGAAAATATGTCAGGAAAAAAAAAGGTAGCATTTTTTTTTTAAAGAAAATTTGTCAGAACCTCGTCCTGCCTTAACGGAATTGGGAATGCATTTTTGAGAGTACCGGTAAGGGTTAACATAGAGGGTCTGAGATCTATTTATAGAGAGACTCATGCAACTTTTGTGTTCCTATCTGTCATCTCTGGAAAATATTCTGAAAACGTACCCAATTCTCTGAGTTCCCTCAGACTAGCCCTCATGGATACTCAGTCAGGACTGATCTCAGTCCAAAAGGGTCATTCCCGTTGCAACCTGCTATCTGGCACGTACTTCTGTAAAAATCATCATGGCATTCTCATTATGTATTACCACAAAGTTCTCTGTTTTTATTTATACCAGGGAAATACTTTTTCAGGGAGTAAAACATAAACGTGGAAAATTATATTTATCAGCCTTCCACCACCTTTTTATTTTCTTTTGTCTGGGAAGCTGTTTGCCCAGACATCTGTGACTCCCACTCATTTCTGACCTCTGCTTGCATCTCACTTTCGGAGATAGACCTTCTCTTTTTTTATAGGATAGGACATGCTCAGGGGCAGTTATCCCCCTTGGCAAATGTCATATTTTTCCTTATGGTATCTGCCGCCACTTAGGCAGAAACATCATAAAAATAAAGTGTTTGTCTGTTTTGGTTCATGTCTGGTCCTTAGTACCAGCACAGTGTCTGGCTTTTCTTGAACAAATAATTGAATTTTCTTCTTTCCTCTGTTCCCAGGCTATATCTGAAATGTATGGTAAAAGATTCCCTATATTAAGCTTGAGGTATTACTTGTTCCAATAAATCAGTCTAGTACCATGTATATTTTATTAGAATTCCTAAATGATTATCAACAACAATAAATGTTTTAACACCTAAAGAAGAGGCTTAAATGATGGAATTTCAAGAGGTAGAGAAATACATTTTGAGTATTATGGTACTAACTAAAATTCTCCCTTTTTTTGTCTAACTACATGGTGATGGCTTGGGTAACTACGTGAAGACATAAATATATTAATTAGCTTGATTGTAGTAATATGCCAAATTATTTGGTAAAGATATAACTAATTACTCATGCTTCCTGAGATTAAATTACTAGTAGCATAAGAAAAGAAGGGCGAGCTCTCCAACACTTACATCAACACTTATACTATGCCTTTTAAGTCATTGTGTGGCTATTCATTTCTAACATCTTCATAAAAGTTAGAATTGGTTAGCTTAGATAAAAGCCATTTTTGCATAATTAGTGCAAAATTAGAAGCAAATTAATCCTCTGAATAAAATGAGACATCTGAAAACATTAAATTATCTTATCAGCTGACCTGTTATTTATTATTTATAAAATAAGGATGTGAAATTGATTAACATAAATGTTTAGAATCTATATGTACTGATAGTTCAAGAGAAATGTGTGTGAGTGTGTGTTTCAGTTTAGTTACCATGTAATTAGTTTTATTTGGGACACATACACATAGTTGATTAGGTAAAATGATTCTCACCAATTCTCTGTTTATATTTGCTGTTATACCAGCAAAACATGCCAGAAAATGTCCTAGGCGCTGATGATACAAAGTTCCAGTTACAATAAACTCATAATCATTTAGTTGAAAAATAAACAATAACCTTATTTGTACATGTACATGTTATAGTAGATAAAATAATAGCCACTCAAAGATACCCATGACCAAAGTCCTGGTGTGACATATTAACATATTAAAATAACTGTTAATTTTACTCACTGTGTTTGTGGTAATTATAGTATCAATGACAAACTAATACATATATATTTATTCCTATATATTCATTTTTATTTATTTATATATACATGCACATATAATGTTAATAAATATATCTTACAATCAGATGAAGAAAATATCCTTAGATAAGGGGCATAGGGCTTGCCAAAGGGAAGGGAATTGATATGTTTTAATAGGGTAGTGATTTTTTTAAAAAGGTGGTTTTTAAAAGCTCTTTGAATCCAGTTACAATAAACTCATAATGATGAGTCACGATAAACTTTTTGATGAGGTGAGAATTGAGTGGAGATCTAGAAGAAGTAAAAGATCAAACCTTGAGGAAACCTGGGGCAAGAGCATTTCCGGCAGGGGGTCTTGAGATGAGGGAGGAATCTCCAGGTGCCAGGGAGCCTGGAGTAGAGTGAGCCAAAAACAGGGTGGTAGGAGATAAAATCTGAGAGGTTCCCACGCTATCTATAGAACCTGTTTAAAAAACAGGGTGTGGTTTTTAAATGTAGATATTGTGAAAAGCAGATACTTTTATAAAATACACCTAAAACTACTAGAAGCACAAATTTAAAATAAACACAACCTACAAAGTACAAGCACATTAATGTCAACAAATAAAATTAAATTTTAACAAATATAAACATAACACATTTAATGTAGGAAAATAGAAAAGAACTGTAAAAATCGTATCTTGTTCATGTAAAAGGCATGGACAGGAAAGAACAGTTTATGAATGAGCGCTAGTCCACAGACTCCACTCTGAATTGCTCTGATGTCTACCGACCAAAGGACCTTGTTTTTTTCTATGACTGAGAGTGAAAGCCACTACTCTGTTTGGAACAGAGTAGTGATGTTTTTCAGTTTACATTTTATAAGTATTATTCTGACTATTTTGTGGAGAATAGATTTTAGGGGGTATATATGAAAGCCAGCAAACCAGTCAGGAAGTTATCAAAATAATCCAAAAAAAGAATGAAGGTAGTGTTAACCCAAATAGTAGTGAACAAAGTAAAAATGTATAATTCTGGGTATATATTGAAGATAGAGCCAGCAAGCTTTACAGATGAACTTTGTAAGGTATAAAATATGTAGTAAAATTAAAGATGAATAAAGGTTTTACGACCTGTATATGCTGAAATATGGAGTTACCATTTCCTTAGGAAAAGTGGGGGTGCAGCAGATTGGGGATGGAGAGTCAGGAGTTTAATTTCAACTTGTTAAATTTTGTTATTTTTTTAGTGCTCTGTAAAATATTACTGAACACTTAGCACTTAGAATATCAACCATTTATTACCTCAGAGTTTCTTAAGGTCAGAAGTCTGGGTTTGACTTGGCAAGAATCTCTACTTAGGGTCTTACAAGGCAGAGATCAAGGTGTCCACCATACTGGGGTTCTCATCCGGAGCTCAGTGTTCTCTTAAAAGTTTATTCAGGTTGTTGGCAGGATTCTGTTCCTTGAAGTTGTGGGACTGAGTTCACACTTTCTTGCTGGCTGTTAATCGGAGATGGTTCTCAACTCCTGTAAGTCATGTGCTGTTTCATGCCAGGTGATCCTCTCTATAACATGAGAGTTCTTTTTTCAAGGCCAGCAAACTTCCCCAGCCAGCTACCAATATGAACTAACATAACCATGGAGTGACTATCCTATCACCTTGATAATATAACATTATGTTCACAGGTCCCTCCACAGTCAAGGGAAGGGAATTATCCAGTGTGTCTTGGTGACCATCTTAGAATTCTACACACCACAGATGCTTATTTGGAATATGAATGGAAACGTTAAGTAAACTGTTAAATTCAGCAGAAGTCTGAGGTTCAGAGGAGGATCTGTGTTGTAGATACACATTTGAACATTTGGTGGTTATTCTACATTTCTTCCCTCTTTCCCCCATTCCTATTCTCGTCTTAGCTGTTCTGATCCATGTCACAGGATATTGACATTTACATTATAGATAACATTTTCTGGGCTTCTTTACCTTCCCAAGCTTCCTTCAACCAGTGGAAAGTACCAGCTTCCAGAATGCCAGAGAGCTTGGACATGTCTCTGAAGTTGGCTTCCAGCCTCCACTGCCAAAGCTCCTTTAGGGCTGCTCCTCTTCCATAGTTCCAACTTTTCAAAGGATCTGATAATACCATTTCTTCCCATTGCCCCTTCAGCCTAGGGTTAGTAACTGCTCTTCACTCCTCCGTTCCTGCATGCTTCCTCATTCCCTTATTGGTTGTTTTATTCTGTTCATCCCTTGGTAAACAGTCATTTTGCTAAATTCTCTTTGGCTATCCCTTTGTATCTGCCATATTCCCTGCTAATATCCTCAGTAGCACAGGTATCATTAAAAAAAGGTAAAGGAAAGAACTGTCTGAAATAATTTGATTCACCAAATTAAATGGAAGAAAGAACATAGTCCTTAGGTGAGCATGTTTTCAGATGAGTTTCCTGTGGTCAAGATGAAAATAGAGTTAATTCCCAGGTAGAGGGATTTTCTAAATGGTCTTACCATAGTTCAGTCAAAAGGTTGTATTATATCTATGATATGAAATACATATACTCTAAGACCAATTGAAAGACAGAGAAGCCACTCTATGAAAAACTTTAACAAATTCTTCAGATCAGTAACCCATCTAAATCTTTAGCACAGACATTGGGCTAAAGTTTGTTAGATGAGTAAAACATATAGAGATGATCCAAAAAGGCCACAAAAACACTTATTGGAGGAGAATGGCAAGAGAAGAAGTGATAGTAGCAGTACATAAAATACGCATTTTCCTGAACAGTCTTTATAATGGCAATCATGTGAAAATGCATTCAGATTTAGAGGTTGCTCTCAACAAAGCATAAATCACTTGAATAAGGTCTTTTGAAGATGCTGTCTTAAGTATCAATAATGACAGTGTCTACACCAATATAATAATTCATGATTAATAAATTGACTTTACTTCAACCAACACAAATATTCCCCAGTTGCTGTAAGAACATTCTCAGCAAACTGAGGGAAGAGAGGTTTAATAACATTATTGTGCAAGGGCAATGTGTGACTGGCTCGGTTTGACACGGTGGCTGTAACAGACTGGTATTTGTGTGAATTCCAAGACCTCCATGCAATTTCTGTGCAAATATATTGTTTGATTTCAGTGAGTCTCTATTTTTTTGAACTACAAAATAAAAAATAATGTTACCTACTTCAATATTTTGTTGTGAAGATTATATAAGATGATATATATCAAGTGTCAGGCACATTCTAGACATCCAGCAAATCTCCCTTTCCTCAATGCTTTTGACTTAAAACCGTATTAAAGACAAATCAAACTTACTTTGGTATCAAAAAAAGCCAGATATTTGTGATGATTGCTGCTGGCAATAAATTCTATAAAAATATAAATTTTTTATAAAAGTAACATACACAACCTTTTGTATATAAATATATTGTTTTATTCAAAAATTATGTTGGGAACATTTGCTTTAGTTCAGCACTGTGATATTTTTAAAAAGCACTTTATGTAAATTTAAATGTAAAATAATTTTTTTCACTCATTGACATTTCAGACTTTAGTAATGACTGAAATGGATTCACTTTTTTCAGTTTGTGAACAGCATGTACAGGATTGCAGATCAGAATAGAAATCACACCGAACTCCATGGCAGCAACCAGAGACATGTGGCACACAAGCCATTGAATCCATTCCACTCCCCAAATGCGTACAATTAACTTCAAGCCTTTTTTCAGACCACAAATAACCACAATAAACCTATAGAGGAATTGAGTTAGCTACATATTATAATGCAGAGTTAGAGCCTTCTGCAAATTCTGTAGTATGTTTCCTCTAAACACACTAAGTAGTAATGTAGAAAAATTACTAATGTACATTCATATACAAGTACTAGTATAGAAACATTAATGTCATTGATGGTTGTTCTCACCACAAAAATTCTGCCTTATAGTAACTAAGGCTATATCCTTTATTCACTCTTATGTCCCATATCATTAAGCAAACCAGTACGATGGGAAGAAATGAGAACATTTTCACGGCTTCTGTGTGCTGAACATTAAAATGCTCAGGATCACCAAAAGTGTTTTATCACATGTTCTAAATGTTTTCGTAAGGACTAAATTTACTTTTCCAATTTAAATTGCAGCCTAATTTTTCTACATTTTGAAATAGGAGCAAAATAAACTTCCCACTGGCCTTTTGAAAGACACTCTAGCCTTTTCCCAGTGATTTTGCCCCCTATGTTGTGAACTGTTTTCCCCAACAATGCATAAATTTCTCCCTCAGAGAAGCAGAAAACAAGCACGGATTTTCAGGAAATGCAAGAGCTCTGACCAAGACTGAGCCAAATTTGGAATATAATACTAAGAAATGTATTATAGAGCTTAATGAATGATACAAAAAATCTGGCTACCTCTTGCCAGGGGCTGGGTCCCCAGAGACCTAAATTAATATACAAGAAGACACAGAAGAAAATGTATAGAAACCAATAGGAATGGAATAAAGATAATACATTTATAAACAAATTCTCTTGGGTGTTAAACCATCACCTTTTTGACTGATATAGCTATATACTACCCAGTAAATCAGTTAAGAGTAATTTGTCATTCATAAATTAATCTGGCTTTAAATAAAATCTGTAAAATTGGAAAAAGTACATTGTATACATACATAGAGTTAGTTTTATTGTGTATTATTGAATACTATACTGTAGTAGTCTAAATAACATCCAAGAAAATAATTTACTTTTTTCAACATATGATATTTGCTTTATGCAATGATTCTAAGTATATTTTGAAAGAAGAATTATTTTGTTAATTCCATATGAACTAGTAGGAATTTCTCTATGGTCATGCTGCACTTTTAAACTATGTAAACTAAATTGAAACTATGGTGCAGCTATATCTATAACATATTTGCCTAAGGTGAAGGGCCCAAAAATATTTATTTTCTCTTAACCTTAAATATATGGAATAAAATAATAATTCTACACTTGCTATTTTATTACTTCCACTTTGAATTACTGTTTGATTATCTCCAGAAAACATGCTTGATTATGCTTTGTGACAGTTTTATTTTTTTTCAGGTTTTATTGCAAATGGTTAAATATTCATTTAATTTAATGATAATGGCATTGCCTTTATCGTCAATTTATTGTTAAGTCAAATTATGAATGTCTCTTTCTAGTATATTTATTTTTGCAATTTTATAAAATGAATACTAAATTCTTAGGATACCTTCACTTACATGCTCAAATAAGAATTTTATTTTCCTAATTGTGCAATCTCCCTTTGCTTATAAAATCATCTCCAATTAAGGGAACGGTTTTGCCTTAAAAATAAAAATGTTATAAATGGTGTGTATGGTAAAATTCTCCAACTGTGGAGATTCAGAAGTTTTGGATCATATAAATGTTAATAGTAATGTCCTCTTTTATACTGTATGAATTCCAACTAGACCAAAAAGTTATGTATTCAATGGATGCATTATATTGGCTTGGGACACTTTTCATTTAAGGCACCAGATTTGGACTCAAAGATACACATTTTCCCTCTCTAGCCCCTCCTCCCTCACTGCACGCAAAACTACATATCAATATTTTCCCTCTCTGCTCACACACACTGTTTATATGTAAAACATATGTAATATGCTCACTAGAAAATAATAGTCTCTCTAGTTGTCTTTTGTAATCCTAACCTAAGGGGAGAGTTACCCTAGTTAATTTTTTTAGTGACTATCAATCCTTATGTTAAATTCCCTGAAATCATTAAAACTTTAGACCACTGTCTATACCAACATCTGGTAGACTATTAATTATTTCACTTTCCCTAAACTTTCCTTAGAAACTCTTTGATTCATTAAAGTAGGCACTGCATGGAATAACTTTAATCTGCCATTTTATAGTCTCCTAGAATAGTTAAGAATCTAGGTCTTAGCTAGAATTTTTGTCTTTTGTGTTCAAAATGTCTACCCTGAAGTAAGGCAAATACTGTTTCTTTTTCTGTCATTACATTGGATTTTTATTTCCTAACAAAGACGTGCTCTCCCCTGTCAGTTTTTCACTTGAAGTGTCCTAAGTGAGGCATGAGAGTGCCCTAAGTGTAACATAAGTTCAATTTCTGTCACTTTACACAGGCCTTTCCTGGTTGCTCCATTTGTACTTCTTCCCATAAAATCTTACCAGAAAGGGGTAGCTTGGAGTAGTTATTCTTTCCTAAGGGAAACTAAAAGAATCCATGGCAAATATGTTGCTTTATCTCTCTTCTGGGCTTGAGAACTTGTTTTCTCTTGTTCCCAATGGCTGTAACAAAACTATATCTTGATCTTTTCTTTCTGATGAAGCTGTCATTTGGAAGTATTTTCAGGGCTGCTGGATTTTAAACCTGATTCACTGCCAAGGCCGGCTTCTGGCTATAAAATTATAAATCCTAGAGCTTAATGTTGAGGGACCTGAGAACAAACACACAGAGATATAATCCCTAAGAATCCATATTTAAAAAATGTTACTTCCCTGTTTCATAAATATTTAACATGAGATAATCTTGGTATCTTTTATGTAGCACACTTTACATTTAAATCATTTTAATGAGAAATAGGTCAAAAGAGAGTAACATTATTTGGATAAATAAAATATACTTTATATGACCCTTTATAAAATGGACAAATAGCCTTTCAGATGATGCCTGTTTTATCAAATGAAAGATTGATGATCAGGATAATAAGTTTTGTTTTTCTTTTCAGTACAAATGGCATCTTTAGCATATGGAATTGATAAGTAAGTGACAATGCTTCATTTGACAGAGCATATCTTAAAGTAAAGAGCTGAGTCATGCTTTTTAGGAACAAATGAATCCACAACTTGAATTATTTAAATTACCAGATGTATGAAATATGTCAGTGATAAATAATATTTATTCATGGATATAATCCAAAGTAAAGGTGCTTTCTTTTGCCTCACAGGGTGAAAATGTCACATCTTGTTTGTAATGTGCTTCAAAATAATTGAAAACTATAATTTATACTGCCAACAATAGTGTGGATATAAAATAAAAGGTGAAAAAAATAAACTTTATCAAATTTTATAGAAATAAAATGCTGCTGTTTTCATAGAAAACATTTTATTTTTGAAGCAGGAAAATAATATTTAAATGAATGCATCTTGATTTTAGAAAAATTCTTGGCAAATAGCAGAAGGACTCTGAAAAATTACATAAAATTAAATTATATATTAAATATTTTAAGCATTACTACACTGGAGAAAGTTTCATTAACAATAGTACTAAAAATACATCAATATTTCCATATTTTTCCTGATGATTCATGTATTTGACTTTTCAAGTGGTATATACAATGTATTAAAAAGTATAAAACTATTTTATTTCCTAAAATGAAGTACTTACTGAACCATTGACCAACGAACTGTAGTATAATTCAATAAATATGTCAGATTGATCACAACATCATTCTCATCTCCTAATCTGCACTAAATAAATAATAGATGAATAAAATTTCTATAAACATACATGAACAAAAAGGGGCTTGGGTAAAGGCAGGAGAAAATATTTCAAAGAACGAAAGCCAAGATGTGGTAACTGAATGGAAGGTCAGAGGAGGTAAATCATAAAGTACTTGCTAAAATAAGAAGTGTGTAAACTCACTCTACAGAGTCTTGAAGAGGCTTACGTCACCAATTTTCATGAAAAATTGGGATGACCCATGAGGCTAAAACAATGGATTTGAGTAAAAGTCTAAATGTGAAATAACTATGATGTCAGTTTCTTTCCTGTAACCTGTGAAGCCACATAATTGAAGCCCCCCTTCCTCCTCAAAAAAACTTGAAGCAGGTTTGCAGAAAGATAAATCCAGAGACGTTCTTGAATGAGACCCACGGAGCACAGGTCAGCTGTGAGAGCCTGAAGACTAAATAAAAAGTTACATCCTAAAGTGTAGGACTTCCAATTTCTTTCCTCTACTTGACTGCTGTCAAATATATTATTTGGCAGCCCACACAAATGGAACATTGTTTATCTAAAAACTGAAAGGCCCCAAAGAAAAGCTTTGATAAATTAGTGTTCGTTTTTTAAAAGGGGGAAGTTAATTTCTTGCTGGACCCCCATGTCAACTAACTCTTGGTCGTTCTTCAATCTTCAACTTAAATTGAGGGCCAAAAATCGCTATTATGAAATCCTGCCTTATAGCAGAGGAACCAGAAACTAGAGCAAACTAAGACAAGGATGACAGGGTTGAGAATGGCTAAAGAGAAATGGAACTATATTCCAACGTTCTCAATTAATGAGGGGATATCAAAGTTGACAACATAAAAGAGGGAGAAGAAGATGAAAATGGGTTGAAGAGTCTCACCTGAGCAAGGGTATTTGTAAGAGGGAGCAGAAGACAATCTGGAAATATCATTGGGAGTGATGAAACTGTAGCCCAATGACCTGTCAGCCACGACAACATTTTTTTCTTTGCCTTTTTCCAATTTAAATTCTTCTCTAACACATAATTGCTTTAGGTGTGAGATTGCAACCAGGAGTTGTGACGGTGTATATGACAGCAATTCCCAGGTTCAGCAAATCAATAGTTTTACATCTGAGTCTGATTGTCTCCTATATGTCCCACTATTCCAGATAGTATCTGCAATGTCCCCATCCATCACCAGACAGGTACAGGCTAATGAGTAGAAATACCTTTAAGGAAGGACATTTATTAATTTTAGCAGACATTAAGTATTTGTTGAATTAATTGGAAAGATAGAGAATGTTTTTAATTTATAGAAATACTTTTCAATGAGGCAAGATAATATAAAATAATTTTATATTATATCACATATCTCATTCAGTTTGCATTTATTTCAACTGAAATAAAATACTACATACTACACATCCATACGTCTAGATAAAATAAATTTCACAGCCTGTTAGACTTTGCTTATTTTTTTCTGAAAAGTGCAAAATGAGATGCCACCATTCAAATTTGAACACTGACTTATTCTTCCCTAAAAATAAAATTTGCAAGGGAAGATTTTTATTTGTTTGTATGGTCTGTGTTTTTCTTAAAGTGTCTGATATAAAACATTTCCTTAATTTGGTACTGCTTATCTGCAATTATAGGAATGCTATGCCATTATAGCAATGTGCTTGAAGCTTTTTCTTTTAAGGACATATATGTCAAAAGCCCATCGTAGCTGGAGATCATAGCTATCTCTAAGTACACTGTGTAGCATATATATATATATATATAATTAATTTTAACAAATAAATCAGAAGACTGGTTACATAAGCAGCTCAGAATATTCTCTAAATATGAACTGTTAAAGAAAAGCAAAAAGAAAATAAAGCCTAAATCCATTTAGTAAAGTTATCTTGACTTAACAGCATACTTCTCAGGACAATTAAGTAAAAATACTAGCAAATAACAGAAATGGCAGTTATCTGACTTGAAAAATGCAACGTGATTGCCAGATATTTATGTCTTATAAACTTTTGCATTTCACATGTGGTGCTTGAATTTTAAAATTGAAGTAAAATAAGTAATCTTGATTTAAAGTGCAGTGGAGATTTTATTTGATCAAAACTATTTTGAACAAATATCATTGTTTATTTTTAATCACTATATCTGCTTAAGCCAGCCAACATTTTAAAAGTATGATTATGGTGTTTTTTCTCCATTGCTGTAATGTATTTCCTCACATTTGAGAACTGAAAGCTCATTCATAGTGAAGCCTAATTGGCTGATAATGGCTTTTGTACTCAGAGGAGTGGTAGAGCCATCCAAATATCAATCCTTAAAATAAATGAATAAAAAACTGTTGGTGTCATTTTAGGCATCAACAATTTACCACAATTTGCTTCATCTTATTTTATTTATTTTTAAGAAGGGGTGTTTATTTTCTAGTAATCAATAGCAATTTATAAAAATGGCCCCATGCTTTGTTTAGATTGATGATAAATATGATAGTAAAATATTTTATGTTTTATTTTATTCCTGTAATTCATCCAAAGCCAGAAAATATCTTTGAATGCAAACTGTAGCTATATGCTTTTAAAATTTCAAATTTACTTTTTAAAATTGGGCTAGATGAGCATTAGCCTTAGACATTGCAAATACTTCAAGATTCCATATTACTTCCTGGGTTGGTGTATACTTAGCTTTGTGTTTATTTGAATAGTCTATTAATATCGATAGATACTACTTAAAATTATAACTGGGATAATTTTCAATAATAGCACATCAGTTTCTGAAATGAAAATTTCACCTTCAACCACGGGGTTGTGGGATGGAAGAGTCAAAAAGTTTGGATAAACAGATAAAGATCAGTATGTATACTGATCTCCCTTCTATAGACCAAAGATTAATAACTAGGTTGAAATGTCTGACAAGGTCTTCCAGGCTTTGCCTTTCTAACTGGATCTCAAAAAAAAATTAAATCCGAGAAAAATCAGCAATATGGTTTGGTTAGACAAAAGGAGCGGGATAGGAAAGGGTCAAAAAGTTCCTGCATATTCCAAAAGGATGTTGAAAAGTCAGCTGAATGTTGGCAGGAGACCTTGGTAAAGAGTCAATGTAGCAGTAACCCTGTGGTAGAAACTTGTACGGTGGACTTTCCATCCTTGATTGAGACAAGAGAAATAGATCACAATTCAACTTGTGACCGACTTTATATTCCAACATATCTCTGGAAAGTAGGCAGACATGATGAGTCCAGCTGCAGACATCAGAAGAAGAAAATTAGATGCAGATCCAAAGCCATACCCTCCCACTGTCATCAAAATTACTTCAGCTGTTTTATACCCTGTCAACATCTGGAAAGGAGAGGAAGGAAAAGAGAGAAATACAAAAGAAACAAATTGAACTCAAAAGAGACAGTATACTCTAAAGAGACTTAAACAAATTATTGGCTTGGTCTGAATTTAGCAGACTGGCTTAAATCCACCCCTTTGCTCTGTTCCCTTAGTTTGATTGAGGTTTCATAAGGCAGATTATATCACCTAGAAATTTTTTACACATCTGAATACAGTGTGTAAATCTCATTGCAATATAAAAATCCCTGTGGAAGAGCAGTAAGTCAGTTTGATTTGTCTAATAAAAACAAGAAGCAGGTTTTTGTTTAATAAATATTAATTACTGCCACATGAATCATGCTGATTTGTACATAACATTTCTGATTATCCCTATTACAAAGTAAAGTAACTAAGAATTTCTAATAATCTACTTCTATCATTACAAAAATTTCACTTTTAAAAAGTAGAAATTCTTCAGAGTTGGAACAACATGAATGTAACACATGTGAGGGAATAGAATGCCACACGTTTTCAAGGTTTCAAATTTAGAATTCCAAAATTTAGTTTAAAAATCAACAGAATATCCATGAATAGCTGACTGGATAAACAAAATGGGGTATATACATACAATAAAATATTATTCAGCCTTAAAAAAGAAGGTGATTTTGACACATGCTACAACGTGGATGATTCTTGAAGACATTATGCTAACTGAAATAAGCCAGTCACACCAAAACACAGATATTGTATGATTTCACTTTCACGAGGTACCTAGAGTAGCCAAATTCATAGAGACAGAAAGCAGAATGGTGGTTGCTAGGGGATTGGATGAAGGAAATGGAACTTTTATTTTTTAATGAGCACAGAGTTTCAGTTTGTGAAGATGAAAAAGTTTTGAAGATTGGTGGTATAGTGGTTGCACATTAGTGAAAATATACCTAATGCCACAAAACTGTTCACTTAAAGTGGTTAAATGACAAAGTATATGTTATGTATGTTTTTACCTCAAAAAAAGAGTAAAAAAATCAACAGAGAAACAACTTTAAAAATCTTCTTGAAATTGGCATTTCACTCCACTCCC
This sequence comes from Daubentonia madagascariensis, assembly GCA_023783475.1. NCBI lineage: Eukaryota > Metazoa > Chordata > Mammalia > Primates > Daubentoniidae > Daubentonia > Daubentonia madagascariensis. The sequence goes on along the minus strand of JAKFHU010001684.1, from coordinate 10,225,897 downwards.
TCTTTGAGGCTTTACAGCAGCCCATGACCTGGAGTCAAAACCAAAGAAAGGTACTTACCACCAGACCTTTTGATCCCAAAGATAAACTCTCTAAGAATATTCTTCTCTGTATAATTTCCCCCATGGGAAAAAAGTTAAGCTATCTCAATAATTTGAGAAAACTGAAGAATTTCAGCTTGAGCAAAAGTTATAGAATTAGTTAAAAATTCCTTAAAATCCTTTAGCCTTTCTTTTTATTTTGCCCTTGGTAGTACAGCATAATCAGACTACCTGCTTTTGGAGAAAGAGTTATTTGCATATTTTAGAAAGGATCAGTAATAAGTAAACCCCAAGAAATTGGTATTAGGTCTAAATTACTTGCTAAAAGAAGGGATAAGGAGAAAATGTGATTCTATTAAGATGTTGGGAAATGCTCCAGTGACGCCATTATTATTTTTTAAAATGCCAGGTCTACCAAGACAAATGACTAGATGGGAATATGAGGAGTGGAGCCCAATCTATGCAGGAAAATCTAAAAGCTTCATGAATAATCATACTTTTAAAGCCTTATCTCTCTTGTAGGCATTAAAACTAGACAAGATTTTGTCAGCATGTCCAATGTTTTTGTGTGGCTGTGTGGCTCTGTGTGTGTGTGTGTGTGTGCGCGTGTGTGCGTCTTGAGAGAGAGACAGAGAGAGAGTAACAGTAAGAGAGAAAGAAAAAGTACATGAAAATATTAACCTAACATGTATCACTGACAAAGCCTGTTAGAACAAGTATATATTTTCGACAACCGGACTTGAAAAAGATTTGAGTGCACACAAGATAAAATGTGTCACTATATTGATTGAAGAAACAGATATTATGATGCTTTTTCATTCTCTTCCTTTAATTGTAAGGTTTTCCCTCCAGGAGTAGAAATAAATACTTTTAGCGTCTTGCCTTTTAGGACCTATCCTTCTTGCTCAGTTTACAGCACACGTGGCTAAAATGAGAAACTTCAAATGCACTCTGCACATGCACCCTCCAAATTGTCCTAAAGCTTATCATACTTAAAACAGAAATAATTGGTGCATATCTCTGCTTATCTCTCTTTTGTAATGCACAGTAGTTCCTGTGCAGTGATGGAGACTGCAGTGCCCCTGTTATAAGTAGCTATCACTTCTGTTTTTAATGGAACAGATATTTGACGATCTGCTGAAAGCATCTTTGTGAGTCTTAAAACATTCAAACTGTGAAAAATATTCATATAACAAAAGGTATACAGACAAGCAGATAAGTAATTGGTTACATGCCTGGGACTGCCCACAGGGTTTTGTTTTGTATAAAAGCAAAATCTCTCACTCTGTTCTCCTGAATAATATTTCTGGCCATGACAGATTTAAAATGCTGTCTGTTTTTCTAATACTTTGCATGGGAAATGGCCTTAAAGATAGAGAGAAATTAAAATTAAAACAAAACAGAACCAAAACCAATAAAAAACTCAGAAGAAAATTTTAAAACATCCTTTAAAAAAATAACCTTTGTATAACTTACTCCATTTCAGTCTCTTTTTCTTTTCTCAAGCACAACAGCAGGGGCACAGTGACACTGGTGTGATACATTCAGATTACCTGAGCAGTTTGCATAAATGCTTTATATGTCTCCCAATCAGTCTGTGTGAAATTTTCTGGCTGAGGAGCAGACTGTGAAATGCCCTATGAGTAAATCTTACTAAATCTATGGCCCTGCTGGTCATTCAGTCACTGAAGATAAAGAAACACTCTGCATTTCCATTTTGAGCACACCATTTTGGTTTTTCAAAATGTTTTGTAGTTCTTTTGGTTATATTGTACTTTTTGTAAATAGCTTTCTATTGAATGTGGTATATTATTTTCTTAATTTATATAAAAAATTCCAGAAGTATAAAAGTCAATAGCAAGTTTGAAACCAATTTTAATGGAAAAGGACAGTTACTCTTAGAGATTCTCTATGCTAAAATTATTTTTTGTTGTTAATGTATTTGGGCTGCCAAAAGTACACTCATCTATTATATTTTTTATACAGTTATAATATTTATGATTAAAATTATTAATTGAAATTTTATGATACCTCCCCATTAAGCTATGAGGTAGGAGTTATTATTCTAGTTTCTGAAGTAGGAAAAGTGAAGTCCAGAAGCATGGTTACTTGTTCAAAATAACACAACTACTAATGTAAAGACAAATTCCAAGCAAGCTTAATCTGATTCCAAAACCTATCAACTTCCCACTAGGTTGGAATAGGAAACTGTTCCTCACTGATATATTCTAACATACACCATTCCCTAAATTTTTATGCTGAGACTAGCAGATTCAGATACATGAGCAGTAAACTGTGTAGAAAGAGTATAAATGGTCTTCACTATTTCAAATGATAAATCTCATAGGAGTTTGCTTCTTGTGGAAAAATACAAACAAAAACCAATACTCATGCTCCTTCCATGGCTGACATGTGGCTTGAATCCCAAAAAAGCTCTTTCCTTCCTTGTACCTAACAACAATTAAACACTTTTCTTTAGGAAAGAGTTCAAGTCAATTAGCCTTTGGATAGCGAGAATCAGGTCTGATGCATTGATTCATTCAATCAACAGATATTTATGGAGTATCTACCTACTATGTACTCAGCACTTGTTAATGCCTTCTTTATTGAGATGGAAAGCATAAAGGAGGAAGAGGATTCAGGGAAAACAATTTATCAAGGCATTTAGTTTTGAACATGTTAAGATGAGATGTGTATAAAAATTCTGAGTACAGATGTCAAGAAGGCAATAGGATATACAGTGTCAAAGCTGCAAGGAGAAGCCTGAGCCAGAGATTAAAATTTGGGAGTGATGATCATATGAATGGTAAATTAGGTCAATATAATGAATGAAAGCAAATACAAAAGGAATATAGGGGAAAGAGAAATGAAGCCCAAGACCGAGTCCAGAGGGTGTGCTATGTTTATAGTGAGAATAGACGAAATGTCACCAAAGGAGGTCAACATGAGTTGAGAGAAGGGAGGAGATAATAGTGTCTGAAGAACTATACTAGATGACGTCTTTGTCCCAATTCTCAATTTTAATCCATACAGGTTGATTTTGATTTGTGTTTTATGATGCGTTTTTGTTGATCCATAATTTTAAAATAAAACACTTCTATTATTTTATCCATATCCTCACATTTATAAAACTCTTTAGCACAATGTTGTGAAGAATTACATAAAATTATAGAGAAATTAGATGGTAAGTTGATGTAAACATTTCCAATAATCGCTATTATCTCATGAGGCTAAGTATGACTGCACAGATAAATATGTGACAACTATTACTTAAGTATGCTGTAGTAAATATGCTTTATGTAATGAAGTAATGGTTAGTGAAAACTCCTATATTTCATAATTACCACAATTTCAAAAAGACTTACTACATAAAACCTGGGCACTTTCTTTCAAATTACAAACAGCTTTACACATTACATAACATCACTCTATCCAGGATACAAGGTGTATCTTTTCCCCCTTCTTAGACCTTCAATTCAGTTAAAGGAATAAATAAAAACACCTGCTTGGAACATTTTATCCATTTGCATTATAGCAGCCTTTTTTATGGTTTGAAGTTTTGTTTAACAAAAGGAAGTTGAGAGACAGGTGTGTTGAAAAGAAAAATTATAAAGTTAAAAGAAGCTGAACAGAGAGAAAAGGTAAATATTTTAATGAACAGCCAAAATAGAATGGAAAAAATATGGAGTTAGTAAGGAAGTTATTTTAAAGCAAACAGTTTTTAGATATTTTTTAGCTTTAAAGTGTTGTGTTAGGTATTCAATTTATTTGAAAATTATGCATAAAAATTTAAAAATCAAGTTTATCCAATTATTTGAATTTCTTTCTTTTTTTAGAATGAATTACATAATAAGATACCATCCTTTAAGCCTAAAACTACTTGCAAGTCATAATTACATAATCTTGCTTGAATCAGGATAATAGCAAAGTTAACGTGCTGTAGGGTTCACCTTAGAGAACAATGTAAAATGTCCAACCACTTTAAATCACTGTATCCTTCATCTTTATTCAATGCAGCCCTTCCTCTTCTTCTGAAATGATGTCTGTTACTCCACTTTTTCCACCATGTCTTTCCAGAGAGAATAATTGACAGATCCCTTCATTTCATCCAGCTGGACCATGGAGCAATACTTTCCTATTTAAACTTGATTCTTAAACAATTTCTCTTTATGAAACTTAATACTAATAGAGATTTAAAATAAAATATTTCAATGGTATTTAATTTGTGTGAATTTAAATAAAATAAATTGTTCAAAGCTAAATAGGTAGTGTAAAGAGAAATTGCACTGGACACTTGTTAAAGACAGAAAGACATAAAAATATATAGTCTCAAATAGCTAGAAGGAGGATACTGAATGTTCTTAACACAAAGAAATGCAAATATTTGAGAAGATGGATATGCTAATTACCCCAAAATGATTTTTATATATTATATGTATGGAAATATCATGATGTACCCCACAGACATGTGCAATTATTTGTCGATTAAAAAATAAAATTAATTTTAAAAACCCAGCAAGATGAATTATTCGAGTTATTACAGTAGGGGAAAGAGACTTCCATATAGGAGTGCGGCTCTGAATACAAGGACAATTGGGAATTTGTAGTCAATGGCAGAGTGAGAAGGGGAGTGGATGAAAAGTTACTAAGAGGAACTTGATTAGATACAAGGGTGAGAGGAAGAAGAAATTGATTAGATGTCAAAGGAGGCAGGGATTCTTCCTAAACTGGCTTAGCAGGACAACTACTAAAACAGGGCTCAGCAGGCCAAGGACAAGGCCTAGGCCAGAGGAGGGCTCAGAGGAGAATGACTAAAGTTTGGTTAAGGAGGGAGTCCTTGCCAGTGGGAAGAATCCTTTATACAGGTAAAACAGAAACAGTATAGTAGAAAGAGGTCAAACTATTTGGGATATTGTTTTTCGTATTGTCATTAAAAAGTTTGTATTTTTCTCCATTATCATATGAGAACAATCCAGCAAACATGAGATTTAGCAATAGAAAAATTAATATAATACAAAATATAACCTATAAATGATATCTTATCCATTTAATGTTCAACATAAAAAGATCAAGGTAAGGTGAGGAAAACTTGTTATAAAAATTTGTAGTTTTTTAATTTGAAAAACTCACAAAATTTTCACAAATACCACATATATTTATCACAATATGAAGTCAATTTTTAAAAAGTTTGCTTAGCTTTTAATTTGTATGACCCCAGCTGGACATCTGTTTATTCCTTAGGTTAATAGCAACTATTATTGCATATCATTTATAAACTATACTCAGTTATTATATACACAAATTTGACAAAAATTTATGAAATTTATATTAATGATGATTTTTATTTGGCTTGTATTCAGTATTTTCCTATTTTTACTGATGAACCAAATAGGCCTTTCTGAAAATGCAAGCCAAGTTTAAGTTTAAAACATTTGAAATGTGATAAATGCTAAATGCATAATAACAACTTCTCTCCCCCACTAAAAGAATATTTTGAGAGACACTTTATACTAGCAGAAATAGTCAGAGGACATTGTAAATTTCGACAAAGGATTTCTCTAGCTTGAAAGTTTTATAAATTTTTTTCTGATAGGTTCTTTAAAAGCCAGGTGGATAATAAATATAAGATGTAAAAAGCAAAATATGCCTTTGTTTTAAAATTGCAGAATCATAATTTCTGTAATCCCAATCCCAAAAAGAAGGTGTCTCAATGGTGTAATTTTTTGCTGGAATCAGTCAAGTTCATAAAAATATAAGAACTGAAAAGGTCAAAGAACCCTTACGTTGCATAAAATTTTAAGTCTAACACTTCCCATATAAGTCATTCAAGTGTTTAATTTGAATGATCCAAGTCTTCTCCAAACTGAAAAACCTGCTTTAATACATTATTAATTCAACTATGTGAATTTAAATTAGATATTCAAAAGTGCCCTACTGTCCTAGGGATTTTAGTTTTCCCTTTGGAATCAACAGTCATTAACTGGTTTCTGCTAGGCATGAAAGACAAGGATATTATCCCTAAAACTCTCCATTGTTATTTCTCTACCCCATCCCCCACCACCACTATCAACTGTCATTGAAATGTAATTACTGTCATAGAAAAGGTAAGAAGGGATCAATTTACAAGTGAATATTTGATAATCTCTTTCCTTGACATTACTGCCTCTAGCATGAGTTTTTCTCCTGCCTCTATACCATAAGACCAGTTGGAACAAGTGATTCTGAAACTTGATGAGAAAGGCACAACTTAAATTTTGATAAACTGATGGTTGTAGTTTCCTTAAATAATTTCCTTAGTCTGTGTAGACTATGCTATGTGTAACTGAGTTTCAAGAACTCAATCAAGGGCTGAAAGATTCCAATCTACCTGCTCATACACTTCCTTGGTAGTGTCTAGATGGCTGAGAAAATAAATAGATCAGTATAAATAAATAAATACATAAATATAAATAAATTCGTTTTTACTTGCCATCCATCTAATCAGAAGCCCTCAGAAATAATTGGAGAGTAAGAATGAATGGATATAAAAGGCAATTATCGTACAAATCAGCACACTGATGAATTATGAATTGTGTGATATCCATTCTTTCATCAAGCGTGTATTAAACACCATTATGTGTTAGGCTGTCTGCTATGTGTTGGGATGGCATTGATGAACAATATATATCATAACCATGAAAAAACTCACAGATTTGTGGGAATACTATAAACTGAAATGTTTGCTTCTAGGTGCTGTTTGGCAAGAGGGACAATCTACCACAGGCTTCACAAAGAGTGTGTGTGTGTGTGTGTGTGTGTGTGTGTTTATATACGTGGCAGTTGGAAGGAGGATCGTGCAGACAGATATAATACAGACTGCGACTGCATGCAAGGGATGTGATACAAACTACAAATTGTTTAGTACTTCAGAGAAAATCAAGATTAAACTGGACTTGTCTGAGTGGAATTGATCTAATCAGCGTGATTTCTGGTTTGGCATCTGAAATTCTGGCCAAGTATTGCAGATTTGTATGCTTTTCTTGTGCTTCCCATTTAAAGAATTTTTAACTTTCTTTAAGTTTTAATCCAAATCCTATCTCTTTTATAATTTTTCATTGAAAAGTCTTAGACTAATGGTTCTCAAAGTTCAGCATCCATTTAGAATCACTTGTCAGGTTTATAAAAGCGCAGATCATTGGGCCCAATCTCCAGAGTTTCTCATTGAGTAGGGTGGGACCAAAAAAGTTTATTTTTAACAGTTTCTATTTGATACTGCTGTTTCTGGTCAAGAAAACCAACTACAAAAAAAAATACTGTCTCATAAAAAAATCTCCCAAATTTCCCTGAAGAATTACTTGCAGGTTTTGTGAAACACACGACTTTTGAGGCTTCAAACCAAACCTACTAAGTCAGAATATCCTCACAATTTGGCTTATAATTACAATCTGTATATTTAATCGCTATCCTAGTTGTGTACTTTTCCTTTTACTGTTTCCTTGACCATTTCTCTCGATTCAGTATTACGTCAAGCTACTGGTAATTCTAAATTTGATCATTTGGTTAAATGATGACCAGGAATCTTCCAATATAATAGTATGTTTTTTTTTCACTTTGTGATTAGTAAATAGTCTATATAGTAATGCTGTGATGCCATGTGAATATCTTGTTTTCATCAGGCTTTTACCCATTGTGTTAAACCGTTCATTTATGCCCCCATTTGAATCAATTCTAACATTGGGGGTTTCAAAGTAGTGACATTCCAATTGTATTGGAAATATACAATAAATAATACCAGATGCTATGGATCCTTTTCAACTTCATGTAGATACAAGCACCATATATTCATTCCGGCCCCAGCATTTATCATTTTCAAATCTGATCTACTCATACTTCAACATACTATGGTATAGAATGGATTTCAACAAGGCCTCTTCAGTAGTCATTTTCCTGAAATAAATCTTGCTATGAATTCCAAACGAGGACCAATTCAAAGATTTTGAATTTATGATATATTTGACAGTGTTTAGCATATTCTTCTCTTAGAGATTTACTTTTTTGAAGTATCTTATAACAGCCTTTTGGAGCAGCAATGTGCTAAGTACCTATTGTGCATGATTTCAGTTTTTCCACACAATAACCCAATAAAGATTATTAAAATCCACATTTTATATATGAGGAAATCAAGTCTCTGGGGAAGTAGTAACTTCTCTTAGGACATATGGCCATTAAATGAATGCTGCAGGAATTCAATATTAAATCATTCTCACTCTGGAGAATAGCTTATAGCTATTGTGCTTTACTACTTTACCTGGTCTGTCTACTTTGATATCCCACAAATAACTCCATACGATGACATTCAACACTGAACCATCCCCCAAACTGAACTATTCCCAAAATATGTTTCTTCACTATTTTTGGAAAAAACAAACTAAAACATTGAGAACTATACAAAATTTTCTATCTCCCTCTCCTTAACACACAAGCAGTAAGCCCTATCAACTCCCCACTCTGCCTATTTATCCCCTGTTCTGTTTCCCTACTAGCCACTTTTTTGCACAATTTTCCTTGCCTCCTGCCCTAGTCATGTCCATGTGTACTCACTGTTCTTCCTGTTCCATTCTCTTGCATTATTTGGTCCAATTTGACTCTGCAATAAGTTTGATCTTTCAAAACAGTTATCACACTTTTCATCTTCCTTAAACCTTTTAAGGGTGTTTTACTATCTAACCACAGAATTTTGGTTTTCTGGGAAGTTTGGAAGGTAACAATTGTTTTAGAATTTGGAGACTGTGAAACAACTACTCCTGTCAAGTGATATGTTTTTGGAATATTTGAGCCTTTGTGGTCCCTCCTGTGAAAAGCACAAAAAAAAAAATCATCATAAGGGAGAAAAATATAGAAATGAAAAGTCTATTAGCCTTCTTTTATAAGAATTAAAGCTCATGGCCTAAGATAGTTTTCAAGGCAACGTAATGAAAACTGCTACAGAAGCTTTATGTAAGCACATTTCTCTGACGCTATATCCTTATTGTGCAGAAGTGTACATGAACTGGGGCCTGCATAGCTCCCTATTTTTTCACAGTTCTTCCTCCATGGTCTGCTATTCGCCACTGATACGTAGAAACATTTTATGTATATCCAAACTACTTTCAGTTCATGGAAAGTTTTCCATAGCTATTGAATTCTTACTTGTAAATCAAGAGGCATTTCAACATTGCCTCTTTGAAGTCCTTTATAAGAAAAGTCTTCCATCCCTTTGTTTATGCCATACATAGAATGAAGGCTCTGCTTCCTTTAATGTGAGGACTGTGTAGAACTTGGCTAGCCTTTCTCTCTGGTTCCTGGAAAATAACCTCCAAATTTTAGGCATTTCCAAAGGATCATTACGATTCTCGGTGGGCCCCTGGAATTATACAACTCCTGATGGTTGATGCTAAGAGATGACTCATGGTGAGGCCCCAGATAGTTTATTCTAAATAGATGACTCAGGATGGGGGCAGGCCACGCCAGAGAAGGGATTCATAATAAATTAGGGTTGGGGCTTTGAGCCGTGTGATATCAGTCCAACCTTAGGTGAGCCAGAAGCTAGAGACTGAGTTCAACAACATGGGTGATGATTCAATCAATCATTTCCATGTGATGAAAATCCAGTAAAAATTCTGGACACTGAAGCTTAGCTGATCTTCCTTATTTGGCAATACTCTGTATATTGTCAAACATCAATATGCTGTAAGAGTAATGTCTCTCTTAGAACAATGGAAACTTCACATTTGAAACCCTCCCAGATCTCACCCTATGTGTTCCTCACTTTGGTTCTGATTTGTATTCTTTTGTTGTAATAAAACAGCAGTCATAATTATAGCCACTTTCTTGAGTTTTGTGAGTCACTCTAGTGAATTAGTGAAACTGAGGGAGTACATGCAACCTTTAAATTTATAGCCAGCTTGTCAGAGATGAGAGTGGCCTAACGTACTCCCAACTTGTGGGTGGTATCTGAGGTGAAGGCAATATTGTGGAGGACTGCGCCCTAACCTTGAATTTGGCAAACTCGTTGCAGAAACAAACTGGATCATATTGAAAATCTTCTCATTCCTAGCCCCATAACAGATATCCTAAATCAAGATTTCTTGGATATGGACCAGAAATTTGTAGGTTAACCATGATTTGCCTCTAAGATTTGAGAAACAGCTCCAGTGTGTAACTCCACAAGTAGTTATAATTATCAAGTAGTTATAATACTATATTGAAAGTACTTTATTAAATATCTATAATCTATAACATCAGCTACTGAAGAGCAGGGAATGTGTTTTATGCATATCCATATTCCAGTTATCTAGTAGAGCTGTCCAATCCAACACATTGTCAGGGCAGGGCTTCAGGAATATGTGTTTATGTGATTTATATGTTTATGTATATGTCATTTCTCTGTAATTTGATCATCAGTCAATAAATTATATTATACTTACTTATCTCATAAATAACTAGAATATTTATCAAATAATTAATGATTAATATGTCATACTACTGCACAGTCTTGCATTTATTATGGGAATGTTTTGTTTAAATGATAAACATCAAAGAATTAAATTCAGAATTTTGATCTGTTTCAACACAACCAGAAATGGCACTTTGGCTGGGAATAAAGTTTCTTAGATACACATAAATACTTTTAGAACTCTGACATTTCATCTCATGTAAACATGTCACAAATCCTTGACCTGATCCTATGGATTGTTCTGTAGCAATTGTTCTTAGTGACAGTTCTTTCGGTAGTCTTCTGTGCTCCCACAACTTTGATTGCATGTCAAGAATTTCAATCTGGCAAAAAGATTTTTTTCAAGATGATGTCCCTGAGTCCAAGACAATAAAATCCATCAGCAATCACTTCCATGATGACTGACAAAATTGATTGTCTATCAACACCATCTTGGTACTCATCAGAAACAGAATCCACATTCAGGCCAACATCTGTCATTGTAGAGATTGCAGTGGATATTTTCTTTAGCTTTATTTCATCTATTTATATGAACTATTGTCAGTCTTCTCATCTCTCTGTGTTTCCCTAATGCATATTTGAGAAATAACTTGCACTTTGTTCTCACTAATTATACCTCATGCTGGGTAGGTGAAATCATTTCATGTACGATGCCAACTAAAATAATTAGGACCATATTTCTCTTCATATTTTAATGTCTTTTGTGTGTGCCTATCACATATATAGCACTTTGATTCTTTATTGGGTGCAAAAAAGTCATTTTCAAAACACAATCTAATTTTTTTGTTGGTTTTGTTGTTTGGTCAACAATATTGGTATTTGATGTTATTGTATTCGTATGTAATAAATGAAAAGTGAAACTAAATTTCTTAAAGTAGCACATTCTTTTTGACTTCAAGCCTAATTTCTCAACACTTTCCATGGTTACTAAGTTAATTGAGTGCTGTATACTTAAATGATACCCCTCCTCTGAAGTTTTAAATTTATTCTTTATCAAAAGAGAGTCATGGCCTGAAGTTGGCATTTCTCTTGCATTTCACTTGGTGGACAAAGGCATCTCCTTCTCCTTGTGAGCTATTCTCAAGGAATGTTTCTCATCCAATCATTGTGTTTTTGTAGAAAAGTGCCTTTTTAGCTTCAAGGTAGTAATCAAAATACATTTACTTGCATTTATTTTCTACCTTTTGAACCAGGCCTTGATGCTGATGACTCACTCATGAGTCAGCATATTATTGTTGTAAGAAGCAAGTCTGGGCATTATTCATGGGAATTGTAAATATGACAATTTTTGCATAAAAGATGCATAAAAATCAATCTCAAACATACTTTCTGTGTAGTGCCTTACAGATATATTTTCAGTTTGTGTTGCTCTACAAGTTTTACAGTACATGAGAGCAAAGTTTCAAAGATGACATCACTGTGAGTCAACTTAATAATGAATGTGACCCTGTAGATACATAATAGAAGTCCCATATTGTAGAATAATATTTCCTACAGTAACATTAACTAATCATGTAATACGTGGTTAGACTAAAAAATTAAGCCACTCAGGGGCCATTTATCACACCCAAGAAGACCCAAAGTTAGCATACAGGCTAACAATTAATGTCAAATTGAGGTGTTCATTTATGTATTGTATGCCTTGTGTCTCTTACTAAAGGAACAAGACTAATGTCAACTTGAGGGTTTTTACTGCCTCAGGCAATATGAAAAATGTCTCCTCCTTCTAGCAAGTAATCATTCACATAATAAACAGCCACAAAACACTTTACTTCTCTAATAGTTTGCTGCCCTAGGCAACCAGCTGTTCTACCTATATGTTACAGCCAGTCATAACTACTGTGCATGTGCAGTTATAGTGGCTTAATGTAATAGTAATAAAGCCACATAATATATTCTGACTCACAACCTTGAAGAATTGCCAAGTATAAGCCAAGATTCTTGTTATTTGAATTTTAACTATATAACTATTAAAAATGCATTCATAAGGGAAATGGATTGTAATATTCAGAGTAGTTGTTTGAAGTATAATGCAGTCTACTTTCAGATTTTTCTGATAGCTTGAGGATTAATAAAGGGATAACTCATACAAACTGTCCTTTGTTAAAAATAATAATTATTTGCTTATTTTGGACTTAAGACAATATTTATTTGCTAATATTGGAGATTTTATAAATATTTCTCTGTGTTATGAATAATAGTATTTTTGAATTATAGGAAAAAAGATAAGTAAAATTATAATCCATGACTTTAGACATTTATAAAAGGAAAGACTTTAGACAATTAAAATCAGATGATAAGTGAATTGATAGAAAATAAAAACATATCCTTATATTTCTATTACATATTGCAATAATATTTGCTAACTAATGTGCTGTGATTTATTTTTTATGTGTTTTTCATGGTTATCTCATTAAATTGTAAGAGTTTTCAAATGGTGGTCCTGCTTTACATCACTTATGTCTAAGTTCCGCAATGCAGAGAGTCATTAATTGATGTTGATAATGATATTATTGACAATGGTGACTATATTGCTGATGATAGGTTGCTGAGGGTGTATTATTCTTATTCTTCAAATCTCTTTGAGTTCTCCTTCTGGTATCAGCCAGAGAAAACTAATTTTTTTTAATAGACAGGGTCTCACTCTGTCACCCAGTCTGGAGTGCAGTGACCAGATCATAACTCACTGTAACCTCAAACTCTTGGGCTCAAATGATCCCCCCGCCTCAGCCTCCCAAGTAGCTAGAACTACAGGAGTGTGCTACCATGCCCAGCTATTTTCTTTTTAATTATTTTGCAGATACGGGGTCTCATTATATTGTCCAGGCTGATCTCAAACTCCTGGTCTTAAGTGATCTTCCTGCCTAGGCCTCCCAAAATGCTGGGATTACAGGCAAAAACTATTTGTTTGAAAGTGCTCATGTTACTAGATCAGGACCACCTTGATAATCTTCTCTTAAGGTAATTGTGATTATCAACATGTTTAAGTAAAGAGAGGTGAGAAGGAGGCTGACAGGTAATGCTCAGATTTTGTTAAGTGAGCCATGCACATTTTCTAATTTAGTCATCACTATAGAACTATCTCTATCATTTGTGGGGCCCAGAGCAAGAGTATAAATGTAAGCCTATCTAGAATATATGCAAATATTTAAAAGTAATATATCAAGCCCACAAACTCTTAAATAAAATATATTCTATCCCCTTACCTTGACAAAAACAGATAAACAGATTAAAAATGAACAGTCTAAAAGTCCAAGTTCAAAGGTAGAGTTCTGAGAATCCAGGAAGTTCATCATCAGAAAATAGTGACAGAAAGAAAACTAGACTCCATTGCCTTTCTTTTTTCTTTCCATGAGAGTGTCCCATATCATAAGGTATCTCACATGGATGTTGACAACTTATACCACACATGCATCTGCATCCATATCCTCTGAAAATATCCTCTTGTTGGCTACACTAAAGTCCAGGTTATATACACTGAAGGCAAGGTTTAACTTTATCAAAGGACAGACTGGAGAAGAGTCCCACACAGTCCCTGTAAGTGGATTCAGGGGTCATATCTATTTAAACATGGTCTGGAAGCAGACGCATGTGGCTCCAGGTGAAAATATCATCTTGTCTCCCCAGATTCCTTCCCCAAGATATGTGCCCAGGTATAAGGATAATATTGTATCACTATAGTCTTGTGAATTATCAGCATGCCTGTTGAATAAATGGGTAGAATGTCTGAAAGGAAAAGAATATTACTCAGTATCATGCATATTGTAAATGTCAGAGTCATAATGTAAATTTAGGTCTGCTTTAATGCAAAACACTTTTAAATATATTATGCAGTAGAAGCTGAAAATTGACAAAAAAGCAAATGCATATGAGATTTGCATTAATTAAGATTATTAATTAAAAGAGTGATATATATTTCATGAACTTAAAATTGTTTTCTTCATGTTGACCTAACATCCAATAGGAGGATTTCATTTAATATTGACAAAAATTAAAATTTCATCCAAGTAAAAATAGTCTTTATAAGAACTAGTCAAACCACAGACTGCCAGTGAAAAGAGAAATATTAACAATATATTTGTCTTTTCCATCACATCACTACCCATTAATGATTGTCACTGTCAGTATCATACTCTATCACTGAAAAAGGACAGTTCTTTACATTTTTAACCAACTAGTAGTTAGTTGGCTATAGTAAGTTTTATCTTACAGGAATAACTGTACAAGTCATCAATTTAAATCCCAATTTTGCTTGAAATAATTAAGTCAGAAAAAAAATTAAGGCAGAAATAACTATAAGAAATAATTTAAAGGTAAGATACTTGACAATGATACTCTGTGAGTTATTAATCAGAGATAGTTTTGCACACTAGAACTTAGAATTACATTTACTAAAATAATATTCTTTGCTTCTAACTGAATTATTTTTCCCCAAAATTAATATGTTGAAGCCTGAGATAGTTAATTTTAAGCATCAACTTGACTGGATTATGAAATACCTAGAGAACTAGTCAAGCATTATATTTGGGTATGTCTGTGAGGGTGTTTCCAGAGGAGACTGATGTGTGAAAATTGGTGGACCAAGTGGGGAAGGTCCACCTTCAGTGTGAGCTGGCACCATCCAATAAGCTGGGGGCAGCCTGGAGAAAACAGAAGAAAAAAATAAAAAGATTTCCTCCCTCTCTATCCTAGAGCTGGGATACACTCTTTTCCTCTTGCCTTTGGACATCAGAACTTCAGGCTTTCCAGCCTTGGGACTCCAGGACTATACCAGCAGCCCTTAGGTTCTCAGGTCTTCTGCTTTAGACTGAGACACCATGGACTTCCTTGGTTCTGTGGCTTTTGGACTTGGACTGAGCCACACTATTGGTGTCCCAGGGTCTCCAGCTTGCAGGCAGCCTGTTATGGGACTTCTCAGCCCCCATAATCACATGAGCAAATTTCCCTAATAAATTCCTCCTCATCTATCTATCTATCTATCTCCCATTGATTCTGCCTCTGTGGAGAAGCCCAATACAAATCCCTAAACCCCAATGTGACTATATTTGAATATAGGACCTTGAAGGAGTTAATTAAGGTTAAATGAGGACATAAGGGTAGAGCAATAATCTGATAGAACTGGTGTCCTCAGAAGAAGAAGAGACATCAGAGCTCCTTTTCTTTCTGTAGGCATGCAAAGAAAAATGTCCATGTGAAGACATAGTAAGAAGACTCACCCAAAACTAACCCTGATGGCACATTGATCTTGGATTTTCGAACTCCGGAACTGTTAGAATATAAATTTCCATTGTTTAAGCCACACAGTTTATGGTATTTTATTATTACTGCCCAAGCAGAATAATATACTCAACAACAGAAAACTGAAAAAATAAGAGGAAAATAGTATTGATGCTATTAAAAAGTATTGTTTTATTCTTTCCATAAAAGAAGAAATATAAGGATAAATAAAAAGGAATTATGGCATTTTAAACAACATTTAAAGATCTTTAGACACAGATTTGGGAATTTGAAAATATTTAACAATTTTGGTTCAGAAGATTCTGTGCATTATATAATACTTGACAATATAATTTCATCAGAAAATAGCTTCAAGTTTTATAAATTGATATTCATAATTTTTTGTGACTTTTTAATGATAACATAATTATAAGTTCCTGAAATTTGACACAAAAGAATCAAAGAAAAATCAACTAAGGGAAATCATTACTGCCTGCGATTTATTTTCTGAATATGGTAACTTCTACAGTGTCAAGCATGCTCTGAGATAGTAATTTTTATAAAGGTGTTCTGAGATCAAAAAAAGAAGTTTCACTATATATGTGCCTCAAAGAATTATTGCAAATAAGAGGCATTAGCCCTCTGCTTCATAACTGTCTGTTTTATTTTACTGAAACCACATTTTTATATGTGCTTGAATCTCAGTCCAGAAAATTAGGTGTAAATGAAAGATCTTGTCTTTATTTCTTAGAAATAAACCTATGGTAATTTTGCTTTAAACTCCTCCTTTTTATACCACTCTTGTAGGAAATTCACCCTCAAACTGTATACCCAGGGTTTCTTCCAATTTCCCCAATCTTTGGCCTTGTTAAGTCAACAGGATGATCAGATCATTATATATGTTCATTTAATAATAGTGGTTCATTGGGTCACTAGCATTCCTGATGCACAGCAGGGTGATTCTGAGTCATGTCCCATCATGGCACTGCCTAAGAACAGGACTCAGAGTCCCCATATTTAGGACTCAAGGATTATTTGTCCTACTCTAAGCCCAGGAGAATGTTTTTTTAATTTAAGGAAGTATAAAAATTTTACTTTCTTGGGTATATGAAACCTGAGTGGAAAACAAAAGGATAAATCATAAATTGATAACAAACACAATTTTATCATATATATGTGAGATATATATGTGTGTGTGTGTATATATATATATATATACACACACACATAGTTTTTGTTGTTAATATTATTATCCCTTGCACTTTTAGTCAAAGTTGAGAAATTTTTTTTTTTTTTTTGGTAATTCATTCACAATTTCTGGCACCATTGTGACATGTTTTTATTATTAATTTGTGTGGGGGAACGAGTGTGTGAACATTTTCCTTTGTACTCTAGTTTTTCAGTTTGTGAATTTGCTTATCTATGATGACTTTTAGGTAGAAAAATGTGGAAATAAATGACTACACAAGCACACATTGAATGACTGTATTTATAGTTTTAGCTCCGAAGAATACTGGTCATAATTAAATTGTATATAAATAATTTAAGGTCATTACTTCTAGAAAATATTTGGTGCTTCTGTGCAAAAGATTTATGCCATATTCTTTTGGGTAAAATGTCTATTGTGTACTCAGCCTGGCTGAAGCCAATACTTTATGTTGTGTGATAGCTAACCTGGCAGACAGAGTAGTATTCTACAGACTTGTAAGCCAGCATTTCTGATTTTAAAAAGTAAAAGATTGTTTAAATTCCATAGTATGCTGTCTAAAGTGTTCAGAAAATGAATTTATAATATACATTTTGGAACAATTTAGCACATTTCGAGTTTTTAAAAAATATGTCATTTTGGGGGGATAGAATGAGAGGTATAAGATAAATATTTGGTATTTTTATCTGAATAAGAAACCCAACTTGTTAAAATTTCTGACTTTGCAAAATAAATGAGCATTACGTAACAATTTTTCAGCAATGCTCCTCTTTCTATTTAAAAAAGTGCTAAAGTAGAAATGATTTTTGTGAAGATTAAGAAGATATATAGTGATGGCAAATTAACATTCATTTTTTTCTATTATGTAATCTATACTTCTCTAAAGACATTTCTTGATGAAAGACTTAGAAGGTCGGGCAATTTGAATTTCTGCATTAAAGAAAAATTAAGGGGAAAGAGAGATTATATTTTTACAAGTTTAAAAAGTAACATCAAGAAATATTGTATATGTCATTTTTTACTTAAATAAACATTGAATTTTTAAATCAAAAATATAGGAAAATTAGGAACTTTGGAGGCATATCTCTAATCTTTGACCTGTCATTTTGAAAAATTTATTTTATTACTTATTCAACATCTCCAAATTATTCCTACAATTCATTGGTTTACTCCTCATGATGACTACCCAACTTGTCATTATAACTGATTTCTGTTTTTTCTATTTTTTCTTCTCTTTCATTTTCATAAGTGAAACCTCAAAGGTCTAAATTTACTCTACATCTGTATGAAAAAAAGACAATTCAATTGTAAACGTGTAAAATTTTAAAATTTTGGATTCCACAAAATTAGGCATTCATTTCCTTTTATGTGCCTTTATTTATTTGTATAATTTTTATTCAATAAATACAAATGCAGCTTCTCATAAGGTTGAAAAAGATTATGGTCAGCTGAATGCTTACATGAGTTCCTCTTACAATTTAATATGCCAAATACAATAATCCAAAAGAAAAATATTGGTAAAATATTTTACTGTTAAAAAATGTTCCAATGTAATTGTATACTTCTTTATGTTCCTTCAAATGTATTTTTGCCTACTTTTATTCATGATTATTTAATCACTTTAGCATGTAAATTTATTCATATATCTAGGTTGGAAAACTCATTAACAATGAAGTTTAAACAATTTGTATATTTAGATGTTAGCATATCATAGGCAAATAATTCTATTACCTAGTTTTTACATATCATATAATATAACAAACATGCAGAAATATTCCTAAAAATATATGACTAGCTTAATTAGTTACTGTGAATTGAATTCCCATATAACTTCTATTCAGGTTAAAAAGTAGAATGTTGCATTATAGTTTGGCTTTTCACATGCAGTAATCAAAATTATTATATAAAACTACATGCATTTCATAACACAACCTTCATGATGGCTGAGTTTAATTTCTCTTCTAAGCAATTTTGAAATATTGCAGCTGACATATTCACACAAAAAAGTATACAAACTTCAAGCAACATCCTTTCACAAGTTTTTGCTCTTCCTGCAAGAAACCTGGAAACTTGATTTCAAGAATTTTGAAATTGTCTTGCTTTGTCTAATAAAAAAACCTACGTTCTCATGGTAGGGAACATTACTAGTACTAGAATAATCATTCATTGTAATATTAGCAGATGTACAAAGCAATGATATCTCAGATCAGTTTTTAATTTTGGTGAGAGGTTATTCACGAATTAGCTGCTCACGTGTAAACCTAATGAAGAAAAATGGGTCCATCTTCCATCCCAAATAATAGAAAAATTAAAGAAGAAATAAATGAAAAGGAAACAAAAGAAATCCATATTTCAATTGTTGAAGCCAGGAAATTGTGGGATTGATGATTTTGATGCTTTGTTCTATTAATATGTACATGGGTAGATGAATGCCATATATTGTTATTTGTTGGTTAATTACTAAGGGGCATCTGAAGTTCAAGTATCAAAGAAGTACATTTTAATGACATTTCATACTTTCTCTTGTAACACTTTTCTGTAATTATTAGACTAATTTCTCTTCTCTCTTTGCTAAGGAAATACTTTAATCAATCCTCTTCTTGCCATGTGCAATACTCATTATTTGAATCATAATACACTCTCCTAGTCTTTCTACATTCTTGTCTGCATGTAAATCCCCTTCTATATTTCTTCCGTATTTCCTATTCTCTCTCTTATTGACCTAAGCAAGTCTTTCTCATGGTTACCTACTACTGGATTGGTCCTTTATTGCTCAAATTGAATATTTTTATTTTCTTTTTACTCTCCTACTTATGTTTTATTAATCTGCTTTACCATCCTTATGCATCTTATTATTTCATTTTGATTTCTTTGCTTTACAGTGTCCTTCAGATGATGGATAGATATCATTTGGTCCTTCATATTTAATGGCTGATCATTTGTTACATTGTTAAATATTCACAGACGTCAGAATAGAAGACCACCAAGGAAAGTAAATTCAATGAGAATTAGAACTGGGATTCTAGAGAAATATCGATGGCTAAACAGTTGACACTAATTCTTTGTAATTGTCAATAATAAATACCTAACTAAGGCAAGCATCAAACATATGCAAGCCACCTTGTCAATTAGAAGAAAAAGTGCACATTTTTGTTTTAATTAGAAAAGTCAATTCTTTGAGTTTTAACGTAGGGCCAAAAGTAATGGGTAAATAAAAAATTTATGACCAAATGGTAAACATGCAGTATCTATTACAGTTTTCACCTCTGAAAATTCCATTTATCCCCAATTCATCTTCTTACTTCTGCTAAAAAATCTTTGCAAAAACAAAACTGATAATGCTACTTCAAAGTAATAAATCTGTTTCCAGGGGCCTGGCTGATCTCCCTGTACAACAGAGCCATATCAGATGCTCAGTGGTAAGCATTGATCAGTGAATGTAGCCAGGTTGTTCTCAGTAAACTGAAGTCCTTGCCACTGAGCCCATGTACAATATCTGCCTTTTTTTTCCATAAATCAATAGGATAGGATAGGATTGGGTGGCTAGGGAAAAAGGTGGATTGATGTCCACAGAGCAAGTCATCTGGTTAGGTTCTTTAGGTCTTCTTCTGCTGAGGTGACTTTTTGTTGACCATTTACTTAACATTCACCAAATACATTGGGACACCTATATATTTGCATTTTTTTCTCTTTTTGCTGCCTAACCACTTATTTCATCCCACTAAATTTCCAATCATTTTTCTTCAAAGACCCTCATCATCCAGCTATACAATTAGCCTCTCTCCATGAGTAAGTACAGATGTGAAATACAGAATCTTCAGGTACAATGGATTTTCCTTTAGCGCTGTCCTTAAGGCCACTGTGGTATTAGGCTACGGCTGTCTTCTTTGGTGGTATTACCATGTCATGCAGAACCTCCCATACCTTCCTTCCTTCCTCTTGATTTGCCTCAGAAAGCTATAACATAGAAAGAAATATGATTTTTTATCACATGTGTATATCACGTCTTTGAAGTGAAATGTAAAATGAAAGAGAAACTGGTATCATTATTCCTGGGGATATTTTAAACATGGATCAGGAAAAAAAAATTATTTGCTGTATTGTCCCTTTCACTCGTAAAGCAGAGTTCTCAGCATGTGTAGTATGGTTCTGTTAAATAGTTCTGGTATGGGTCTCATTGTAAATCAATTTTCCCTGTAAACTGAAATAATTAATTTAGAAATGACTTTCTAAATTTATCCCTTGATTTGAATCAATGTGGGCAGGAAACTTACAAATAGTGGAATTTTTTTTCCATGATACCCATTAAAGTATATTGATCTGACATCTACTAGTGGGACACACGACATACTGAGAAAAGACAGGGGAAGCCAAAGTGTGTTTCATAAATTCTTACTTTATAAATCTACTTGCAAAAGTTCCAAGCATATGATTTTAGGTCTGTGCTGATTTGAACTGTCTTAAATACATACACATAAAGGCAATTTTCCTATCAAAATCATTGAACATAGACATCACATTTAGCTTTAACAACTTTTGCTATCTTGGCCCAGAAGAATTACACATTAATTTTTTATAGCAGCTATGTTTTCCCCTAATGTTTCTCCCAAAACAGTACGTAACACAAAGAAAAAAAAAATTACACCAAATACTTCCCTTCAATATAGCTTGAAGACCAAGAATATCCACCGTCAAAAATAACTCATATGTGGGAGCTATATATTAAAAACAATTGATCTCATGGAGACAGATTAGAAAGAAGGTTGCTAAAGGCTGGGAGGGGGGTATAAACTGAGGATGGTTAATGGATGCAAAAATATAGGAAGATGGTTAGATAGAATGAACAATATTTGATAGCACCACAAAGTGACTATAATCAACAAGTTAGGGTGTACTTTAAAATAACTAAAAGAGTGGAACTGGAATATTCCTAACACAAAGCAATGATAAGTGCCTGAAGTGATGGATACCCCGATTACCCTGATTTGATTAATTCACATTGCATGCCTGTATCAAAACATCACATGTACCCTATAAAGATATATAACTATTATGCACACACAATAATTAAAAAGGAAAAAGGAAAAAAATGGGGGCGGGCCGGGCAGGTGGCCCACGGATGCGACGGGGCTCCAGGGGCCGAACTGGGGAGGAGGGAGAAAGAGGGAGGGTCCAGCCCATGCCGCCCACCACATCAGAGCACCAAGAAAACACCAAGTCTTTATTATAGGAATTCCTATGAAACAGCTCCAGGAAAAAAAACCACACACAAAGGACGGAAAAAATAACAAAGCAGCACACAGACGTGGGGCTGGGGCTGGCCCGCCTTGTGCCCGGTTCTGGTGGTGGATGAGTCAGGGCCACAGCCGCCTCCTCTGCCCCTCGCGCTCAGACCCCTCTGGAGCTCGGGCTGGCAGCCCCGGGGGGGGGGGGGGGCTCCCTGGGGACGTCTCCCTCCCGGGACCACTGGCCTGGCCGTGGGGAGCAGCGGAGGGAGAGCGGCCCCTCCTCGGCAGGCGCCCCTGTGCCAGCGTCCTTGGCCCCGTGCAAAAATAAATAAATAAATGAATATATTAACCATAATATAGCAGCATGGGCTCATGGATAGTTACTTTATTTGGGGGGTTATATGTTAACCCTATTATTATTTTTTGTTCAAATTATTCCAGGTTTGTCCATTGGCAGCTTTTTCAGATTGACTCTTCGCTTTCGATATATGCTCTCCTCCTTCTCCTTTTCCTGGTCTTTATTCTTCTGTTTCTTTGCTTTCTCCTCCTTCTCTTTTTGTTTTTCTTTTTCCGCTCCCTTACTTGCTGGCATTTCAAGATACACCAGGCTCATTTTGTACACGCCATGCCTGGTTTACGAATCAGCCATTTCTCCAAAGAAACTTGGTTCATTTTATTTGAGAATGGTATTAGAAACTAAGATCTGGATGCTAGGTGTGCTCATTGCTCCTGGATTGTCACTGCTTCTAGCTTCTTTCAGCATGCAGGGCTAGGAAATATATGAATTTATACTAATTCATTTACACACACAAATACATTTCTGTGTCTAATCTCTCCGTGTGTATATATGCATATGTAATTTCACACTAGCCTCCCTCCTCCTCTGTGCCCCCTCCCCAACCCATTTACTTGTGACTTCTTTCCCTGGCAGTGAGAAACAAGGCTCCAATTCCCTACACTATATTTACTTATTTATTCAACTACAAAATACATGTAATTTCAGAATGGCAAGCCCATACCATTATAAAAAAACATATTTTCCAACTAAAGCACAGCTTGTGTGTGTACAGTTCTTTTTGTCCTTGGTTTTAAAATATCCATTCAAAACACTATTTTTCAGAGTTACTTAGGACGTTTTTCCCTACCCTTTTTAATTATGCATTTGTGATAAAGTTGTTTTCATCTGTCACAGTCTGCATTCTATCCTGTTTTTAATTTGCATAGAAAAACAATTGCTTGGATGTACAGTTCTATGGGTTTTGGCAAATCCATACAGTAATCTACCACCTCAGTCCCAGTTCCATCATGCTAAAAATTCTCTTGGGCAAAAATGTTGTCATATGATTACTCCTAATTTAAAGGGAGGCTGAAGAATGTTGTCTGACCAAATGCCTAGGTAGAAGGAGATCAGGGCAAGAATGCATGCTATTGACCCTGCTAGAGATAACTTATTTTTCCTATGTTATTTGTATTTTACCTTATCTTCTTCTTCCCTTCCTATTTTTTTAATAACTGCAGTAAGTAAGAACTCACTGACACTACATCTATATAACAGACCTGTATTTTGAACATTAAAAGAAAATTATAAACAAACAAATAAATGAATAATTTAATGAATAATAAATAAATACTTGTATACATAAATTCTGGTTAAAGTGAAATAGCCTGGGAAGAAAAAGAAAATAGTCACTTAGACATTAAAGAAATTATTCATTCAAATCCAATATTAACTTTATAAGTCCAAATAATGTGAAGGAGAAACAAGAAAAATGTTTTTAATAGAAAAGACATATTTTCAATCAGTGAGTATTCCTGCATAAAGGTAGCATAGGGAGTAGAATGATAGAACAGAACAGAAAGGACAGGTTCACTTGCATGATCTTTGTAACCCTGAAATGCCTTCCAGCTGAGGACAGGGTGTGTTTTCCTAACTCTTGGAAATTTGATGTAGCCCTTTGACTTCTTCTGGCCAATTTCGTGATGTGGAACAAAAGCTGTACTTTTGTGAAGGGTAAGCCTCAAGAGGCCTTGTGCGTTTCTACTTCTCTTATGCCCCTTCCATCTTTGTGAGAAGAGCTTTCCCTAGTTGGCTGCCACTCCCTTTGCCCGGCCACAGAATGACTGTACAGGGAGCGGGCATGAGCCCACACCCCCATGAGGAGCCAGAACTAGTCAGATTCACAATGAAGCACACCAGCCCATATACTCACTCTAACTTACCTGTTCCTCAATCAAAGCACAAACTCATGGCTAATATAAATAAATATATGCTTCTTGAAATCATTCACTCAGTTATGGAAATGTTTGTTACACAGCAATAGCTAACTGACAGAATCAGTGCCATTATCTTCCAATTGTTTGGAGGGTTGAAACTGTGAAGAATTATGTCACATAAGCTAATTATTATTACTCTAGCTGATCTTATAGTTTGGAGAAGTCCAAGCATGCCAATTGCATGTCTGAACACTTGGGATGGTTTTATTACAATTATTACTGTTTAAAAGAGAATCTTTTATGTAGGCCTTTGTGACACTTTTAGTGCAGAGTCCTTTCAGTGCCTGTGGATAAAAGAGAAAAAAAAAAAGGGAAAATTTCACCCCACACTATCCTGTCTGCGCAGGCTGAATTCTCCAGTACTCTGGCCAGAAATATGGTTTCCCTCTGGGTTTTTGCGGTTCTTGTTCACTGTGCAGTTCTGCACTGGGTCCACATTTTAATCAGCTAAGTGTTCTTCAGTATCTTGTTTGTGAGTTAATTTCATAGATATTATTGAATAAATTGCCTTGACCATATCCTTCATGCTCTGGCATTTTCTAGCAATATGGAATTTAAAATGTATGTATACAATACAGTACACTGTAGCCTTGTTATAGGATTGGAAGAAATTCTGTCTCTCAATTTCCAAATAAGAGGAAATATCTAGTGCCAAGAGATATGATGCAGTAAAACTATTCAAAGAATGCATGAAACAATTTATGTAAATTAGGGAATATATGTCATAATTCTTGCTGATCTGAAACAAAGTAAACATAGCAAGTTTTCAGTATAAAACTTCAAACTATAAACCAGCCTCTGAGCCCTTTGGTATAACTCATTCAAAACTAATATTTAATTTATGATATATTTGTTTCATATTGTTCCATCTCTCTTACTGACTCTTGTTTGTTCATGTGTCTCCTTATCTTTTGGTGCTAAAATGCCTTTTCTATTTTAGTCATTTCTTACTTCTTGTATACGCTTATGTGCCACATGACATTTTGGTCAATGGAGCACATACATAAAGGTGGTCCAATAAGATTATAATGGAGCTAAAAAATTTCCTATTGCCTGGAAATTATGTTATAGTATAGTGTTGTTACTATATTATAGTATAGTAAATATATTGTTATTTTAGAGTATAATCCTACTTATTAAAAAAAAGGTAACCGTAAAACAGATTCAGGCAAGTCCTTCAGGAGATACACCAGAAGAAAGCGTTGTTATAATAGGAGATGAGAAGGTCATGCCTGTTATTGCCCCAAAGGCCTTCCAATGGGACAAGATATGGAGGTGAAAACAGTGATACTCATGATCCCGACCAGGTGTAGGCCAAGCCTAATGTGTATAATTGTTTCCTACATTTTAACAAAAATTTTTAAAAAGTAATAAAAATAAAAAGTAAAAATTTGAAAACAGAAAAAGCTCATAGAATAAGTATATAAAGACAGAAAATATTTTTGTATGGCTCTACAATGTGTTATTGCAAAAAAATAAAAAAGTTAAAACAATTAAAAGGTTTATAAAATTAAAAAAGTAAGCTAAGATTAATTTATCATTGAAGAAAGAAAATTTTTATATAAATTTAGTGTAGCTGAAGTGTACAGTGTTTATAAAGTCTACAGTAGTGTACGGTAATGTCCTAGACCTTCACAGTCACTCACCACTCACTCACTGACTCACCCAGAGTGACTTCCAGTCTTGCAAGCTCCACTCATGGTAAAGTGCCTTAGACAGGTGTACCTTTTGTTAATCTTTTATACCATATTTTTACTATACTTTTTCTATGTTTAGATATGTTTAAATACACAAATAATCATCAATGTGTTACAAACCTCCAGCATTCAGTACAGTAACATGCTGCACAGGTTTGCAGAATAGAAGCAATAGGCTACACCATAGAGCCTTGGTGTGTAGTAGGCTATATAATCTTCGTTTGCATAAATACACTATGGTATTCACAGAATGGCAAAATTGCTAAAGGATGAATTTTTCAAAATGTATCTCCGTTGTTAAGTAATGCATGACCGTAGTTAGTTATGTTTTCATCACCTTGATAACAATAATTATCCAGAATTATGTTAATATAAACCTCTATATTACTACGTTTTTATTTCACTGAATGCCCATGAGTTTCCTAAGTGAGTAAAATGTAATGGTACTTGAATATAGTAGCTGAAATTTTCATCATTATAAAAAATTAATCAACATATATCTTTCCTCCAGTTTAGACGTAGCATATAATAGGTTCAAAGCCAGGATCCTGGCCTCTTTGAAATTTGTGAATGTAAGTTACTAAATATTGAACAATATCAATCTTCTAAGTACATAAAATATATGTCTGGATTATACATTATAAACGATGAAACATTCTCTAACTTATATGGAATGTGTGCAAATCAAAGTTTGGTTATGGTAAAGACTGATAAAAAATTTCTATTTGAAGAAAACTCTCATAAAATCCAGCAAATATGAAAGAAACAAATTTATTTTAAATCACTGAAGAGATGGTATGAATATTGATTTTCTAGTGAAATTGGCTGATAAATTTGCTTCTTTGAAAACTGTTGAAAATGTTAAAATCATAAATACCAAATTAATTTTTAAAAAATTCTTATATGGAGCTACTTTTTGTTAAGATGGGATTAATCTATTTTAGTCATGATAAAAAATATAATCATTTGAAATCAGAAGATAATGATAAAGGAGAATATATCTTTTAGGAATCACCATCATAAATTAATTCCTAATAATAGTTACAATGTTAAAATTAAGTAGGTGGAAAACAGCTCTTAAGGTTGTGGGATGTTATAAATATAACCAATGTTTTACTCTGTGTGTTAGGCAGAATAATGCCCTCCCAAAGGCGTCCATGTCTGTGAATACATTAAATTTACAACAAAAGGAAAAACACAGATGTGATTAATTAAGGAATTTTAGATGGAGAGGTTATTCTGGATTATTTGAGTTGGACCAAATTAATCACAAAAGTCTTTATCAGTGAAAGAGACAGTCAGGAAAGTCACAGTCAGAAGAGATGAGTCAAGGGAAGCAGAGCAGAGTTTGGAGTGATGCAACAGCTGGCTTGCAAGATGGAAGGAACACATAATCCAAAGAATACAGGCACCCTCCACCAGGTAGAATAGACAAAGAAAAGGGGATTCTTTCCAAGAATTTCTAGATGGAGTGCACCCATGTTAACACCTTGGTTTTAGTCCAATGAGACTCAATTTAAACTCCAGTGCTGTTGTCTAATAGATTTATATGTTTAACCCACTAAACTTCTGGTAATTTGTTACATCAGCAGTAGGAAACTTTGCAAGTGCAATAAAATATACAATTAAAGCACAGACAGCTTTGGCAGTTATCCAAATTTAAAATAGATTCTTAGTTTTCTTTGATATTTAAAACAGGATTAAGTCTAATTTAAACAGGATTTAAAAAAAAATTCCAGCATAGAATCTCCTTTGATTTGTATTAAAGGTAAAGCTCGAACTCTGATAGTGCTTTGACATCATGGAAAATTTGGTGTTGCTGCAGTAAAATTTTGTGTGAAAGGGACAGGGATTTTATGCACATCTTTTGGATTTGATTATTTTCTGAGAAAGTAAAAGATTTCTTAATTATTTTTTGCTTTTATTTTCTTGCACTATGCATGCATTTTGGGTAGAATGGAACATTTTAAAAATACCTCTAAAGTCAGAAATAAATAGTATGAAGAATACCATGTAGTTTTTTTAAAGAAAGTTGGACAATGTGTGTACCACTAGTAATAATAGGTGAGCACCTGAAGATATATTAAAATTGGAAGTTATATCAAATGATTACTCAAAATCACACAGACCCAGTGATTCAAATGGTTTGTCAAAATTGGTTTTCAAATTTGAAATTTACACTTTCTTTAAAACATCTAGTGTTTCAAGAAGTATTACTTAAAAAAAGAAACTAATATTATTACTAAATATGGATTATGAGAATGGCTAACATTAGTTGAATGTTTCTGTGTGCCCAGCACTGTGCTATGTACTGATATAGGTTTTCTGATTTAATATCTACCTACAATAACATTGTGAGACATCTATTATTATTATTCCCATTTTACAGATGAAGAAAACAAGTCTCAATATGAATAAATAACTTGCTTAAATTCTCATGGTTAATAAATGGCAATGTTGGGATTTGAAACCAGGAAATATGATTTGGGCACTCACCCTTGTAACAAGTGCAATATACTGACTCTCTAATAGGTAGAATTAGTACTCACTGTACTTATTTTCTAGATAACATATTTCAAATCTATTTTGGACACTGTCAATTAATTGTCAAAGAACAAACTTTTTGTAAATTTCTAAACCTAATGCTTTAATTTTCAGAGTAGAAGAATTCTATGAAAAAAAAGTTTACCAATTTGAGTATGTACTTTTTCCCACTTGTCAGAAAAACTACATATAAAATTCACTTTAATTAATATTGACTAATAATTCATTAAATGCATGTTTATTAGTTTCACAATATTATTACAAAAAATATAAGTAAAATTTGCAACTAATCTTATTTAGAAAAAAGTATTAAAATGAAGTAGCAGCTAAAATGTTTAAACAATTTACACATTTGATGTGAGAGGAAATAAAGGACTTTGGTTTTACTAAGTCTATGCAAATTTAAACTTTGTTTAAAAATTATTTTATCTAATATTAATGATCTCAGCAATATATTTTTCTTAATTACTCTTTCATATAATGCTCATATCACCTGGGAATTATTAGTGTTTCACTGGTTTTTTCAATGATTACAGACATTTCAGAAAAATTATTTTCAATTCTGCACAGCATAGACATGTTCCTGTGTGACATAGGAGAGGGGAATATTGAAAGTTATGTAGCACTGATGTCTGTAGATCACTAGTGGAATAAAAGCTGATGAAAGCTGAAAGATTCAATGAAATTTTGACCTCTTTTACTATAATCAATATGAAATGTTTAATGTGTCATTAGAACAATCTCATATATAAACACTTCGCGATTTGGTTAGTATGCTTTTATTTTTTGGACTTTTACTTATTCCTGTTCCAGAGGCATAGGAGATCATGATGTCTGCTATATTTTAGAGAAAACATTATAAAAAGTGAATGTGATTTTATTTAAAAAATATTGTTTTAGTAATAAAACGAATAACAGCAATACACTTAAAAACATTCATATGACATTTACTAGAAAGCCCTTCAATGGTTACTTAATAAGTTTAATGTCTTCAAAAATCTAACACTATACTACACCACAATAACCTAAAGCTATTTCCCTCACTTTGGAAAATCTTGTAGCAGCTTCAGGTATATATTTATGTAAGTTTATCCTACATGAGCATTAACTTTTTCTGTTAAAAATTGTGTCTTCATAAATCGGGTTATTTTTCACTAGCCACTAGTAGGATTACTGGTAGTTTTGATCCCTATGATTTTTCCTAGTTCCTGTCTTATAGTTACTTCCCATACTTATATTTCTACTGTGATGTGCTTTTTGATTGTTTTAATTTTTCTCTCCATTTATTTCCTTCCTTCCTTTTTCCTTTTGTCTTTTTACTCTACCATTCTCCCTTCTCCCTCCCTGTTTGCATTCATTGCTCTCTCCCCTTTTCTCTGCTTCTGCATATTATAAACCAAATAATATAGCAGAGTCAAAGCTTATTTCAAAAAAGCCTTCATTTGTGGATTACATCAGATTTGTCATGATTTTAACAATGTAGCTAAGGTTAAAAACATTGTTTTTCATTTGAATATATTCAACTCCATGTAGGAAGAATAATAGTAGCTTCATGTTTCTTTCTGGTAATTTCCCCCTTTATATTACATTTCAAATTAACATTTGTTCTCAAGTGGTTTCCGTAAGATATTTCACTGATACTAAGGCTACTATCACTCAAAGTGTGTGAGGAAAGAAAAGCAATGACAAGATGGTCCTGATACCTTAAAATTCTGGAGGGAAATTAAATTTCTCTCTGATATTCTTTGCTACTGGTTGCTAACAGTGCTAGCTGTGGTGTCTATAAAGGCACGTGTTCCACTGTTATAAAATGTCAATAGAAATTGTTGTTCTTGTAAAATTGTACTTTTATCTCCCCAGGTTTATAGTATTTTAAATCTTTAGCTTTCAGTCTTAAGAAAGGTTTATAAACTGAGGCAAGGACAAAGTCAATTTAAAAAAAATTGCTGGGCTCTACAGTATGCACTTACTGATTATTACTAAAGTTGAAATATTTTTATGTGTATACCTGTAGCTATTTCATATTTAATTTTTTTTCTCCAACTTTCCTTTTTAGAAACTCATTGCCCATTTTCACTTAGCTGATTCTCTGGGCATTATGCCCAGCTTGGATTAATGTTTGTTTATTTTAATCTACATTATCCAAGATAGTGTTTTTAGTTTAGAAATGATTATAATGAAGTAACAAGGAATACGTTTGTTAAGCACATAAGAACATTAGATTATCAAAGCTGTTTTCAAACATCATTTCAAATAATACATGTTTGTAAAAAAGTATTTTGTGATTTTGTAACCTGATAACCTTTTTGTCTTTAAACCAGCTTAGATTGTTTAATGTCTAGGTGGATTAACTTCCTCTTCCTTTTATTCTAAGAGAAATCATGTGTTGTTATCCCTTGCTATTTCATACCTTAAAATAACAAGAGAGAATATGAAATGTAAGTGACACGTTCTTTGGAAAAACGAAGTGAATAGATTGGTGTAAGCTAAAATGAGATGACTTAAATACCATATCAGTAAACATTTGCTCAAGAAAACCAAAAATACTCAAGGTATCTTAGAAGGAAGGGACAAAGTACAGGTAATTGAAAGCTTACCTATCATTTGCTAAGTAGAAAGAGAAAAAATCAAAGAGAGGTACTCCTAGAATTCAGAAAAATCAGAAAGAATGGAGAAGAAAATGAGAACAAAATTTTTATATATAAGCCATATAAGGAAATTATAAACTCACCATTGACCTTTCTCACTGTTAATTGTATATCTACTTACCAGACATTGCTGCTTAATAACTGAAGCAGCAGCATCTGCAGGGGGCTGTAATCTAGAGCTGCAGTGCTGTTTACTTCAAGTAAACATTATAACATATGCAGCCATGTCCAAGGTTAAATCTTAATTTTAAATTTTAACAAATTATCTGGAACTACAAAATATAAGGGCAAACACAATCATCAGAGATAAACCATTAACAAATAAATTACTAACATTGGAAGTAACAGTAAAGCAATATGAGTAGGACTTTAATAATTAACTATGCTAATGTAAAAAGAGAAGCTAGAGGCCTGGGGAAAAATTACTCTGAATTGAATGCAAAAGCATCAAAAGTTAAAGTGATTCAAGATAACATGACAGATATAGAGAACAGAAAATGGAGATTTATAGATGCAATTTTTAATTCTATAAAATTCTTTAATTATTTCCTTAGCTCTAACAGAGTCCATTCTCATTAAGTCTGATATAATGGCATGCCATTTCTTCAGACATTGGATCGTAGAGTCCATGTTGTTTAAAAATTAATAAATGAAATAATATTCTGAATATTAGACTTGAATTCTCCAATAAGATTCCACCAATGTAGAACTAATGCTGTTCTATTTCAAATATCATAATTAGCTTAATCTTGACCTGAAAAGAGAGAAAAGTTAGCACAGGGAAGAAAACTACTGGGGATGTTTTGAATCTCCACCTCTCACCCCTAGGAAGTTTGAAATTTCTGAATATTTGAAAGGTAGAGAGAGCCAAGTAGACATCCATATGCAGAGTGTGTTACAAAGTGGATGAAGCACAATTGTTTTTCAGCCTAATTTTCTTTTAATACTACCACAGCAGTGGATAAAACAAGCAAGATAAAATGGAAGGTAGCCAACTTGATTTTTAGTATGATCAAAATTGAACTAGTTACAGAAAGAATGGGTTTGCAGGATTACCAGGAGCTTTCAAAGGCAGAGACTTAAATCAATGCCTTTATGTATAACTCAATTTACAGAACCTTCTGTGCCTCTCTCCTTAGCTTTCTTCAACATGGAGTTCAGGTACTATTTACTTCATTTGTTCATGTTTGTTCTTATTCAAATGTTGTCATCATAAGGCTGAGTCTCAGTAGTGCAATTAGAAGCTACATTACTTGTGGGTTTTTATTAAATCTTATACCTTCTTACACAAACTATCTCACTTTTGTGATCGAAAGAATTTAAAACTTACCAAACATCTGCTAGTTTCTTCTCCAGTTTTCATACCAGAGCACCCTTTCTAATAGTAACAAAATTTGCTGTATTTCTACAAAGTAAGTTAGATAAAATTTCTTTATCCTTTAAAGTATAATTAATTTCTAGATTTCCCATATGAATTGACCCCTCCAATTAATTCTGACCCCTCAAAAAAAAAAAGAAAGAGTTGTTCTTTATGAATAAAAAACACAATGTATAATAAAGCATCAGCGAATAGTAACCATCAGCATGTTAAAAAGAATACCTTTCCTGATTGAGATGAATTCTAGAACTTGCATCAATATTGATAATTATGTTAATACCAAGAAAAATAAAAAACAATATACAATCTACATAAGTGACAAAATCATTTGAAAAATTAGCTATTAATATTTACTAAAAATTTTTATTAGATAACTTAATATCAACTTAGAGTATATATACCTTTAAAGGTATGTATATATACCTTTAAAATTAAGTGTGTACAGATTTTAAAGTACTGAGAAATGTTCAATAATTTTCAATTATTTATATATTATTTATTTCTAATTTATTGTCCTATGAATAGAAAATATAGATTATAGAATAGCTAAGGTTTTCTTTATGTTCAAGTACACTATTGTGTCTTGTAAATGGTTTATCAACATATAAGTGTGTGTATACTCCATATGAGCTACATAATTCATATACTATTTATGAATTAAGTTTTATGACTGTTACCCATTTCTTCTATTTACTTGGTTATTCTTTTTATATTAGATTATCTAGTTTAAAATAGATTTATATAAATTTCTAGCTAGTTTATTATTTATTTATGTATTTTATTTCAGAGTATTACGGGGTTACAAATGCCTTGGTTACATAAATTGCCTTTGCACCACCCGAGTCAGAGCTATAGGTGTGCCCATCACCCAGACAGCACGCAGCACATCCACTAGGTGTGAATTTATTAATCACCTCCTCCCTCCTCCCTCCTGCCCGACACTCTGTGAATGTTACTAGTTTGTTTTTCATATTTGTATCTATATTATTTTATCCTGACTTTTAAAAAATTGCTATATTAAATTGTGAATGACATTAAAAAAGCTATACACATTTAATGGATAAATCTCGATGAGTTTCTGAATAAATATACATCCATGAAATATCATCACCATCAAGACCATAAATATATACATCACCACCCTAATTTTCCTCTAGATAAGTTTTTATGTCAAGTTTTCTTTTCATTTTTAAAAATTTTAGTATATAGCTGCTATTAATTTCAAGTAAATATGTGTTTTCATATTTTCTGGTTACATTAACATTCATGAAGATAAAGCTTACTATTATTTGCTTGCACCTTCTCAAACCTCTCTTCTTCAGTCACCTGCCACCCTACCTCAGTCATTTCCTCTTTTGACCATCCTCACACCTTTGTTTATGCCAACAGCAGCACGCTCAAAAATCTCAATCTCAGGTGCTCCTCTCTCTAATAACTATATCCTACTTGTTTTTCCAGCTTCCATCCCTTAACACCTCAACATCATTAGCACTTGCATCTCAACAGAACGTAAAATTCAATTATCCTACCACATTTTCATGCTCCCTCACTCCGTTAACATCTCTCTTCTTTTATAGTCACTCCAATACAATCTCTCCCATGCATATGCTTCAGCTCTCTTGCCTGTATTTTCCTGGCAATCTGGCCTTTTGTAAATTCCAAACCTTATCTATCTCACCTCTGCAGCCCACTGTGGCTAGAGAAAACTCATTCTGCTAAGTGGTTTCCCTTTAAATTAATGATAACTACCTTCAGGAATATTCTTTTTTTAACATAATAAACATGGTTACATTTATAATAAGTGTAAAATCTGTGAAATCTTAGCTATCTTTTTCTGTTGTTTTTCTGGATCTTCCATCCTTGTGCCTCGTGTCCTTATGAATAGAATACTTTGTTCTCTTGTGCAGATACAGATGATTCTACTAATATCTGTAAACAAGATACAACAATTTTGTCCCCTCAGATGCCTTGTTTCACACAAGGTCCTCTTCAAGCTCCCCTACACTATATCCGTATTAAAAAATTAGATGGAATTTCCTTTCTTTCCTCTGTTTCCTTTCTTTCATGCTACCTCAATGAGGTTCTTGGAAGGTTTTCCATACCCTTCCTCCTCAACTCCTCAATTTTGCTAAGTTATCATAATTCCATTTTTACTATATCCCTTCTAATTATATATTTCTAGTATATCTTTATATTCATCTACATGTATATCTGTCCTACAGCTGCAGAGATAGAAAGACGCAGATGCACATATATCGGGATTTATCACCATTGTTTTCACTTCTCTTCATCTTACTCACTTTGTAATCTCCTTTCTAGATAATTTGTTTATTTATAAGTCATTTCATAAATACTTGCCTCAGATCAAGTACTGGGTGACATAAGATGTGAATTCTTGCACATCACTGCATATCTTTATTTTTTTCTGACAGGTTGCTTGTCATATGATTTGTAGGGTGTTACTGTATTTTAGAATGTAGAAGCTCCTTCCTTTTGTTCCAGCCTTCGATGTTGCAGACAAATTCTCGTGACATCAGAAATCTTTTAGTTTTGTTGGTAACCTCTACTTTCTACCTAGAAGTTTATATGATTGACTCTTTATACTTAGAGTTCACAACATTTTAATGCAAATTCCTAGATGTGTGTCTTGTCTTATTGATCTAGCTTGAAACTTAGTGAACATTGTCAATGAACACTTGTGTCTTTCTGTAGATCAATACACTTTTCTTACAATATTTGTTAATTATTATCTCTCTTACAATTATTTCTATCTGTTCTGAAAAAACATTATTTCATATAGTAGCTTTTTCTTCACATTTATTTCCCCCCACACTGACTTAAAGGCATGGCATCAAGATGAATTTCCATTAGGAAATTCTAATTTTACAACTGACAACAATTACCATCTCTAAGGGACCTCCCTGAGGGGAAAAGAGTATGACAACCTGAAAGATTTGCCAGCCACACTGTTGAGTTCTGACATTGCTGCTTTTGTTGATTCTCAGCAGTGGGTGACTGTCCCATATTGTCAGATGTTGTGCTTCAGTGAACACTTATAGTGAGCTGAATGGCTGATGCTCTTAGGTGATCCCAAACAAGTTACACTCAACAGCATTTCTTCTTCCTTCTTCTGATGTCCATCCACTCTACCTATTAACATCCAATCCATGTATCAATAGTATTGAATGGTCAACGTACTTCTGGACTATGGATAGACTCAAGGACTTGTTGCCAACCAGTTAAAAGATGGATCATTAGATATTTTTGTACACCTGATATATTTAAAAATACCTATTGCATATAGATTATAAAAATAAATCATGATACAGCTAAAATGTTAAAATGTGCAAAGGGGCTTTTCCTTTAAACAATTTCTAACATAATAATATAGGTGTCTTTGATGACAATGACATATATTTACTGCTACGGGAACTTGTTCATAGGCGTACAATAAATCAAAGTGGCTAAACCATGAGCATAATATAATAGCTGCCACTGCATGGCTGTCTTCTACAACGTTTATAAATAGATATTGCTGATTTTAGGAAATATAAAATCTATGTAGTTTCCACATTTTTTCAGACCCTTCTTATAGCAAGAAATGAAAACAATGTAAAATCATTAGAAGTATTTTAAAAGTTAATAAAGTATGCAACAAATAACTATTAGGTAAATTTTACTAAAAATATTTAAGCTCACTTGGTGACTTAAGGGTCTATTTTTTATTCCATCTGACACAATATTTAAGAAGTATATTTAAGAAATCTTGGGACATGTATTTTCAAAGCATATCAAACTATTCACTTATAAAAGTACTTCCCCAACTTTACTATTCATGAGCAAAGAAAATGGAAGATGCTATTATTGCTTCTCTTATTAAATACTATCAAAAGAATTTTGCATAAATGTTTTACTTAATGTAAAAAAATATGTATCATAAAAGACACCATACAGAACAAAAAGGTGAACTGGTTTCTATTCTTTCAGTGTTCAAAACTATGAACAAATGTGAATTTTATCAAATAATTTTTTCCTTTTAATAAAATAAATTGTAAGCTATTTTGTAGAAAACTACTGTAGCTATTACTATGTCTTATTAACAATAGGCAGGTTAATATTTAAAGGCATATGTTCACAATTTCAAATTATATCTTTTAAAGTCTTAACTTTTTAATACCTAAACTGATCATTGAAGAAAAAGCTAAACCTAGGCTGAAAAGTTTTAGTTCTCTATGGAATTACTCTCTTATTATATATTACCAAACTAATAATTTCTTCATCTTAGATTCAGACTGATAATCAAATCATCTGTTGCAGTGATCTGTTTAGTAGATAATCATTCCATTCTGGGCTCATATTTTTTGTATATCTATTGGAAAAATATAGAGGCATTAGATATTGGAGAAGGTGCTACTATTTTGCCATTAAGAAAGGTCAGTCTTCAGATTGAGGTCAGCTGAAATGTTATGATATCAAGAATTGACCTGATTTGAACACAACCACATCTTACATTTTTTGAGATAATTTTAACTATCACATATAATTGCTTCCTGCGTTTGTATTTTAAGAAGCACACACTTTTGCCAACCACAAAGATATTGAGAGTTCCCTGGTAATAAGGTAACAGACATTTTCAAATACAATGGTAAGACTAAAGAAATTGAAAGTTTAAAGCATACTAAAATTTCTTTTAAGTCTCTGAAACAATTTACGTTAGAGAATTATTTGATCTTTATTAAAACCATCCTTGCTTCTCTTGGATCTTTATATAGCAACATTTATATAGCACAGGAAAATTTAAAGTCAACCAGACATCATTCATAGTATCCTTTTCAATTTTTAGAATTCTACCTAAGTGCAGCATATGATTTTATCAGAAAATCCTACTAAGGGGTAATAATTTGAAATAAGTACACTACAGAGTGATTTTTTTTTTTTTATAGTTTGGAGGCAATATGGGGTTTCATAAGAACTCTTTTAATGTTTAATTATTGTTATGCTCATTTTCCTTTGAAACATTTATGGTTAACATTTTTGGTATTCACTTGTATGTGTGCATTTGTGTGTCCATGTTTGTGTATGTGTGTATTTAGATATTTCAAAAGTTAATAGAGAAACTTTTCTTTGTAACACCTGTCAAGAACCCTCATGCATGGTACCTTCTGGTTTTCACACCAGAGAAATATGTAAAATACCTCCTGTTTCAGAAAGACCTAACTTTGCTTTAAAACAATGCTTTTGCATAAAATTGCATGGAGTCATTTAAAAAGCTTCTGCAATCACAGATTTCTTGGTAGCACCCCAGAGATTCTGACTCAGTAAATCTACAGTGGGCTTGAGAATTTACATTTCTGACAAACTCAAAGTAGTGTTGTTGCTGTTTGTTTGAGGAACACACATGGAGGAGTATTTTTAGATGGAATATCATATGCAATTCTGCCGCCTTCATTAATTTTTAGATTTGATAGTCATATATTTTTTATGTATTTTGCATAGTGTCTGATTTTTACTTATGGGTCTATTGTTTATTTATTATTCTTATAATAGTTATTGACTAGGTACTAGGGTTCTCTAAACTCTTGGGAACTGTATATGTCCTCAATATGTGTTGACTAATTTTGGCCAAGTTTATAGCTCCCTTTCTCCCATGAGAGCTGCCCATGGTCCAGTAGGAAACATTCCTTTCTATAGGTGAACTCTTACACCTAGGAATCATCATCACTTTCCACAGGATCTTCACACCTCTCGCCCCCTGCCCACATCATATACACAAGATAAAAATATTCCTTATTAAAATGCCATGCCATTTACCTTGTGTAATGTTATAATCACAGATTCTAAGTGGGACTACTTGGATTCAAATCCCAGCTCCGCTACTTATAAACTCAGTGACCTTGGGCAATTAATTTTTATGACTTGTGTTTTGTTCACTCTAAAATGGGCATGGAATGGTAGTATGTACCTCATGAACTAAATGCTTTGAACAATCCACAATATATGGTGTTATATAAATTTTTACTATCATCATTTTTTAACTTATTTTTTCCCACTTTGTGCATGAAAGCAAGTTACAGTTTACATAGTTCTGGTCTCCATCTATAATTCTATTTGAAGAAATCTTTTAACTTGGGAGGTTTATAAGACAGCAAAAGATTGCATTTGACCTTTTGCTTATGATCCTTATTATATAACACATAATATAGAGATTATATAATACAGGCAGTCCCTGGGTTATGGACAACCCTATTTATGGCTTTCTGTACTTAAGAACAGGCTCCCAAGGATGATTTATGATTAAATAATTAAATTAATAATTCAGAAAACTAATATCTTCCACACATGTAAACAAGCCTGCATGGTGTAAGTGGTTCATTGTCACAGCAGTTAGTCTCATAGATGGATAGAGAAGCAGCTGACAGAAACAAAAGAACATGAAGAATCAGAAGATCCAGAGCCAAGAAAGTTTACAACAAAAGAATTAGTTGAAGATTTTTATCTCATTAAAGCAGGATTTGTTAAGCTTGAGGAGCAAGATATTAACACTGAGCAGTTTACAAAGGTTTACCATGCAGTTAGTGAGCACATGGGCTGGTATTTATGACAAAAAAAAAAGAAAAAGGCCGTCCTAACAACCCTAGATACATTTTCAAGAAACCAACTTCAGTGATAAACTACCTTCCTCCAGCAACAGAATCAAATCCTGATTCTTCACCACTCACTCCATCCTCTCCAGCACCGTCTCCATCATCATCATCCGATTAATATTAGCCTACCTACTTACCTCAAAAATGTCCTTTCCAGTAAGCAAGATGTTGATACAACATTGGGTGAGTGTGAACCTTTGATATT
The DNA here is from genome assembly GCA_023783475.1 of Daubentonia madagascariensis. NCBI lineage: Eukaryota > Metazoa > Chordata > Mammalia > Primates > Daubentoniidae > Daubentonia > Daubentonia madagascariensis. The sequence goes on along the minus strand of JAKFHU010001684.1, from coordinate 10,186,342 downwards.
CTTTTTTGAAATTTCTCTTATCAAAACTTTTTGTATGACTTTGTTTTTATGTTCCATTTGAATTAAAAGAAAGAGTACAGTAGTTTCTTTAACTTATTATTATAGTACAGGAGTATTGTTATTATTACAGTATTGCACTGTATTATTTTTACTACATATGAGCCAGTATAATATTGTTGTTATTGTTATTACCGTATAAGCGCTGTTCATCAGTAATCCAAGTCACATACAAATCTGACCTGAAGACATTTCTCAGGAATGTGTCTTGTCCATAACCTGAGGACTGCCAGTATAATACAACCAATTTCATATTACAGAGAATGACTTCTGATGTCCATATGCAGCTATTGCAGCTAAGAACTCAATAGACGTATTGGCCAGTCTGACTAAGGGTATGGCTCTGTTACCCTCTGACTCCTCTCTAATGCATATTTATTTGCTTACATTCAAAACCACATGGACTGCACATGATTATAATTCTCTTTTGGGAGAAAGATATTTCTGTGTCTTGGAATTCACCTTGGTAATATAGCCGTACTCTGAAAAATGTGAACGCTACAATACTCCGAGCAACACCAATTATTCCTCTAACAGAAAATTCATACTATTTTCATTCCTTTATTTCCCTATGTCATGTAGATTATGTTCCTGTAAGACGACCATGTCTTTAAAAATCATATATATATCATATAAATATGCATATGCATAATTATCCAAGTAATATGCTTATAGATATTAATAATCAGTTAACACAATCCTGCTAAATTTGTATTTGCTGAATTAGAGTTTTAAAAACACAAGACTTTAATACCACATGGTAGATATCAAATATATTAGAGCATCCACTTCTAGTATTATAGCCTTCAGTGACAGGATCCATGAAGACTAATCCCTTCTTTCTTGGTCAAGAGATAATAGAGATATGTTATATATTGTCTGACCTCAAGTCACTCACTGATTAATTTTAAAGATGAATTTTATTTTATAGCCTTCTGTTCAGATGAAAGGAGATTCAATTCCTATTCTGCCATCAGGTATGTAATCACAGGGACTCAAATATCACTGGCAGAAGAGGAGATTTTAATACTCCCTCCATTCTAATTCACAACCACCATGAGGAAAGAAATGCTCGTCCGTGAAAGTGATTGACATGAGACCAAAGTTTAGAGAAGTGGTAGATGGATATTCCATAACAGTTCACAATATAAGACAACGTATTTTTCATTTCCTTTGAGAAGTTTTGCATGAAAAAGACTTCATCGAGGTAGAACATAAACCCAGGAAAAATTAAAAAACACTTTGTATAAATAAATTAATGAAGCCAATTTAGAAGTCTTTCTTCAGCTATACTGTCCTATTCTAGCCAAACATGTCAGAGTTTAGTTCCTCTGCCTTCATTTTTAATGAAACCAAATGTGTTTTATTTGATCAAAGTCCTAATGGAACAACTTTTCCCATGTCCATTTTAAAAAAGCACACATTCTCATAATTTGTAATGGAGAGATACTATCAATTGTTCTTTGTAACAGTATTATTTATTTTTCTTTGGCTCTGTTGTCCTTTAATATCTGGTTATCAGAGATATGTTAATTATACCTTCACTTTGGTCCACATGGTAAATATTAGATGTTTTCCTGTACACAGTACCATGGTCTACAAGGTAATTTTGTTTGCTAACTTGATACAATCATTCTACATGCTGTCTTTCATATCCTCCAACAGGAACATACTAATATAAATTGCTAAAGAACAAGATACCTGTTCTCCAAATTTGATAAACGCAATAAAAATGAGAAAAAAATCAAATTTTAGAGCTGCACACACATTCAATAGAAATATGAATTTTCTTTGCTACAAAAAACCAACTGCATGTCAATGAAGTAAGATATATTTCAGCATAACAAAAATGTGTATTTGAGGAAGAATACCTCTGAAAGCACTATTGTATAACCTCAGGAACTAATATTAAAGATTCTCCATAAAAATGTAAAATAAGAAGTACAGACACCAAAAATTATATATATAAATATCATTAAACATTTTTGTATCATTTTGGAAATAAATAAATAAATAAACTGGGATTTTTGAAGCCCTGGTGATATGTAACCATTTTCTGCATTTCTATGATGAATAATGTTAATTCACCTAAAATTTTACATTTCTTTCAGTTTTGTACATAGATGAAGGATTTTCTTTTTTTATTGTTATTTATTTCAAAATATTAGCTGGATACAAATGTTTTCGTTACATGGATACCTTGAATGATGCTTAAATTGGGGCTTTCAGCATGCCCATCACCAGAATAGTGTACATTGTACCCGATAGGTAAGTTTTTACCCATAACTCCCTCCCACTCTCCCCCCTTTTTCATTTCTAATATCCCTTACATCTCTTTGTGCCCATGTGCTCCCATCTTTTAGCTTCTAATTATTAGTGAGTACATGTGGTGTTTGTTTTTCCATTCCTGAGATGCTTCACTTAGGATAATGGTCTCTAGTTCCACCCAAGTTGCTGCAAAGAACATTATTTTGTTTCTCTTTATGGCTGAGTAGTACCACATGGTATATATTAATATATTACACATTTTCTTTATCCACTCATCAATTAATGGGCGCTTATGTTGATTCCACCCTTACAATTTTGAGTTGTGCTGCAATAAATATTCGAGTGCAGGTGACTTCTTTTCCCTTGGCTAGATACCTAGTAATGGGATTGCTGGATCAAATGGTAAGTTTACAATTATTTCTTTGGAGAATCTCCACACTATTTTCTGCAGAGGTTTTACTAGTTTGCAGTCCCACCAACATTGTATAAGCATTCCTTTCTCTCTGCACTCACACCACCATCTCCTGTTTTTTTGACTTTTTAATAGTGACCATACTGACGGGGTAAGGTGGTATCTCATTGCAGTTTTAATTTGCATTTCCCTGATGATTAGTGACCTTGGGTGTTTTTCATATGTTTGTTGGCAATTTGTCTACCTTCTTTTGAAAAACTTCTGTTCATGTCTCTTGCCCACTTTGTTTTTTCTTGCTGATTTATTTAGGTTTTTGTAGATTCTGGATATTAGCCCTTTATGGGATATATAGTTTGCAAATATTTTCTCCCATTCTGTAGGTTGTCTGTTTACTCTGCTGGTTATTTCCTTTGCAGTGCAGAAACTTTTTAATTTAATTAAATTTTGTTTATTTATATTTGTTACTGCTGTATTTGCTTTCGGGGTCTTAATCATAAATTCTTTGCCTATACTGATAACTAGAGGAGTTTTTCTTATGTTTCCTTCTAGAATTCTTATGGTTTTGTGTTTTACATTTAAGTCTTTTATCTATTTTGAATTAATTGTTGTATGTGGCTAGATATAGGAGTCCTGTTTCCTTCTTCCTCATGTGGCTATCCAGTTTCCCAGCACCATTTACTGAATAGGGCTTCCTTTCCCCAGTGTATATTGTTGTCTGCTTTGTCAAAGAGCAGTTAGTTTTAGTAGATGGTTTTATTTCTGGGTTCTCTATTCTGTTCCATTGGTCTATGTCTCTATTTTTATACTAGTTCCTTGATGTTTGGGTTACTATAACCTTGTAGTATAATTTGAAGTCAGGAAATGTGATGCCTGCAGATGTGTTCTTTACCCTTAAGATTGCTTTGTCTTTTCAGGCTTTTTTTCCTTGTTCCAAATAAAGCATAGGGTTATATTTTCTAGATCTGTGAAATATGATATTGGTATTTTGATGGGGATTACATTGAATCTGTAAATCACTTTGGGAAATATGGACATTTTAACAATATTAATTCTACCAATCCATGAGCATGAGATGTTTTTCCGTTTGTTTGCATCATGTATGATTTCTTTCATAGTGTTTTGTAGTTCTCAACTTCGGCTTAAGTGCTTCAGATTTTTGAATGTGAATTTTTATTTATGTTATATACTATATAAGCATTGAGTTGTAGTTATAAATTATTGCTTTTGGAGTACTGTGGAAATCAAAATCTGCATTACATTCTAATAAGCTCAGTTTATCTTTGATGTAAGTTATTGCGAGAGAAAGATTTAAAGTGAGGCAAGGCAAGACAAGAATAAAAATAATATTATTTCTAAGTAAAGAATAGATTGAAAAGTGACAAGAAAAAAAGGAGGTTTAAGAAAAAAATGTGTACATTTCTGATTCCAGTGATCATAAGAAAATGGAAAATTAGCACTTGAAAATCAATCAATAAGGAAAAGCAATCTTATAATTAAATAGACACAATGATAGAAATTACCACAAAATATTTAAAACAACTACATTAACACATTATTTATTTAAATAAAGAAAAGCTATAATTGTTAAATAAAGTCTTTAAAAACACAGTAGACTTCTGATTTTATGTGAATATTTTGTTTGAACAGCTGTTGTGGAGCTGATAGAATAAAATTGATGTCAGCTTTTGGAGAATTTTTGTTTGGTGAGACTATTATTGATTGGCTTGTTTCAGAATGTTGTTCACAAGAATGACTCCACTGCTAATTTTCTTGCCTTAAAAAGTTTGAGCCAGCCATTGATTGGCTGGCTTTTACAGTCATGTGTGTAGAAACAAACTGTCAATGATCAATTAATTTAGGAGCATTGCCTTTGATTGACAGATTGAAATTTATTCTATTGCCTTTTTATATTTATGGCTATAAAACAAAACTGTTTTCCTGGAAATGTGATAATATACAAAATGTATTCATAATAAAAAATCTTTTGAAAAATGAGGAATAGAAAAAAAAACTGCATAATATGATAGTCTTTACAGAACATATCCAGTTAACACCATATTTAACTTAGCAATGCTGAAACTTTTTTTCTGAAATAGGAATGAGACAATACTGACTCCCAGAATCACTTCCATTAGGCATTTTAAGTCCAAGCCATCTATAGAGCCAATCAAATTCTTACCAATATACCCAGACAATTGTGTTAAAGAATCAAAAAGCCTATACATAAATATACACAGAATAATGATAGTATTCTAGACAAGCAAAAGTTATCTTTAATAAAAATAAGAGCAAATCTTGATGAGTTACCACAGGAAGTATCAAAGTCCATCTCAGTTCTTTGGTAGTTATGACAGTGTGTTAATGGAATAAGGATAAAAGGGAACATTTATTAAAGAAACTAAACTGCAGAATTGAGTTTCAAATCCATAAATTTGAAAATAGGTCAATTGAGATTATCCAGTCTGAAGAACAGAAAGAAGAAAAAAACGAAGAAAAATGTACAGATTCAGACTTGTGGGATACCACTAAGTACCAACATATGCACAATGGACTCCCACAAGGGCAGGAAAAAAAGAAATGGACAGAGAATATTTGAAGAAATAATATCTAAAAGTACCCCAAATCTGATGAAAAACATTGATCTACACATTCAATAAACTCAATAAGTTCCACACCTATCATCATAACATTTTCATAACATAACATCATAACATCATAGTCAAACTGTTGAAAGACAGAAAACGAGTTATTCCTGAATAATAGAAGAGAAAAGTAATATACAGTGAATCATTAATAACATTAATAAATTACTTATCAGAAATCATAACAGCTACAGGCAGTGAAATAACATATTCAAAGTGCTGAAAAAAGAATTGTCAATTAAGAATTCTATACTCAGCCAAACTATCTTTGAAAAACAAATTATGAAGTGCCACTCACCAAAAATTTTCATTAAAGAGTATAAAGGGGAAAATAATTATAGCACTTTTATCAAAAATAGCATTTAAAATATATAAGAACTCTTATAAGTCAACAAGAAAGTGGCCAAGAAATAGACAAATATGCAAGTGGTGGCAAAAGACCCAAACAAGTGAATGACAAATCAAATAGTCAATAAACATGAAAAGATAATCAACCTTATTAGTCAATTGAGAAATACAAATTAAAACACTATACAAGTGCATACCCACTAAAATGGCTAAGATAAAAAGACAATTAATACCAAGTTTAGGCAAGGATATGGAGCTTCACAAGCTCTCATAAGCAGTTGTTGGATTTATAAATCATATCATTTTCAAAAACTGTTGGGCCAAATGTGTTAGGCTCAACATAGGCATTTCTCATTCTAAATTAACTCCTCTTCTGCTTATATCTTCAACAAAATACATGCAAATATACTATAAGATATGTATAGGAATGACCACAGCAGTATTATCCAAAAGAGCCAAAGTTAGAACAACTCAAATTTATATAATCTGCAAAATACCTAAAAATATTGTAGTATGCTTTTACAATGGAACAGTACACTCTATGATGTCTGCACAACAAAATTGCTTAACACATACACACACACACACACACACACACACACACCCCTATGATAAAGTTTAATTTATAAGCTAGGCATAGTAAAAGTTTAACAACAATAACTAATAATACAATAGAACAATTATAACAATATGCCAGCATTGCTACTTTTGCTCTTTCGGGCCATTATTAAGTAAAATAAGGGTTACTTGAACACAAACACTACGATACCATGACAGTCCATCTGATAACCAAGTTGGCTACTAAGTAACTGATAGGCAGGTAGCTTATATCTTGGATACCCTGGATACCCTGGACAAAGGGATTATTCACATCCCTAGCAGGAGGGCATGAGATTTCATCATGCTACTCAGAATGGAGTGCAATTTAAAACTTATGAATTGTTTATTTCTAGAATTTCCCATTTACTATTTTTGGACCACAGTTCCAGCTGGTAATTGAAACTGTGGAAAGTGCACCTGTGGATAAGGGGGGACTACTGTACAGGCAACAATAATGATGAGAATGAGTGATATTCATAAATATAAATAAATAAATGTAATATCGTGGAACATATTCTAGGTAGGAAAAAAGTACATTCCGTATGATTCCATTTATATAAAATTTATTAATAGGGAAGATTCTTCAATAGTAATACTGTCTCTTTGAGGAATGAGGGGCAGTGATTTAAAAGGGTAAGAACGAGCCTCCAGGGTGCTAGTAATACCTTTTTTTAATCATGTGTTCTTTCTGTAAAAATTGAATTGAACATAAGAACATAAAATTTGTGCAGTATTTGCTTGGAGTTTATACTTTATTGAAAAGTTTACAGGAAGTAATTTTTGTAGTTTAGGCTTTGGTTATAGGGATGGTATAAAAAGGATACTGTATGGATTTGAAGTTAGGCCTGAAAGAATTTCCTGATGGGTTGAAATATGGGTGTGAGAAACAGAATATAGCCAACACTGCCTCCAAAGTTTTATAGAGAAAAATATAATTGTCCATTTTCAAGGTGTAGCAGATTAATGGAGTAACAGAATTGGTGGTGAGAAATCATAAGTTGAATTTTGACATATTGAATGTATAGTGCCTATTAAACACTCAAGTGGAAACTTTGAGTGGGCAGTTGATTATGCATTTCCTCTCCAGGGAGATGCCTGGGCTACTCATATGAAAAAGAGTTTTAGCATATATTTAAATGTAACAGGTTTAAGTATATTTATCATACCACTCAATATCCTTGTTTGCTAATTTTTATCATCTGTGTTATTTTGGGGTTATTTGTATTGACTGATTTTTCTCCTGACTATGGGTTGTTTTTCTTGTTTATTTTCACACCCTCACTAATATTTTTTAATTGGGTGGTGTGCTTTGTGAATTTTTTCTTCTCAGGTGCTAGATTGGGTTTTATTCTTTCAAATACCATTGGGTTTTTGTCTGAAATTAAGATATGGGATTGGCGTTATCCTTCCCAAGGTTGCTTTTAAGCTTTGATACAGTGGGACCAGAACAGCCTTTATTCAAGTGCAATCCATTTCCAGCAGTGAGGCAATATCCTTCTGCAGGCAGGACTCATCATTCTATGTATTAAGAGGTCTAGCAGTTGGAATACAAACAATCCCCAGCCATGTTTATGTTAGTGGCTCCTTCTGCAGTTCTTTGGAGCTTCATCATTGTGTAGCTTCTTTATCTCTGGTATTTGTCCCACAAATACTAGCTGTTTTAGAATATCCAATCCATGGACTCTGACCCCTTATTTGGCTTCTCTTTCCCGTACTGCAACCTGAAATGTCACTCTGCATAGTAAACTGGAACAATTATAGGACACACCTCTTGTTTTCCTTTACTTGGAATCACTGTCTGTCCTGGGCTGCCTGCTGTCCAGTTGGAACATTGTTATGTCATAGATGATGCTCAAGTTTATAGACTGTTAATGAAAAGAGGGTAAGTTTGTTTCCTGTTATGCTATAATGGTAGAAAATTGGTATTTAAACAGACATGTATAGTTTCTAATGCAAAGTAAACAGCCTGATTGCTATATTTTGATAAAAGGATGGCTAAGATGTGACTTTTGCCTTTGAGTTGCAGAAAGTTTGATAAAGATATAAAGATATGTATAAATAAATGGTAAGCCAAGGCAAGATTTGGCTATTAGAAAATTACAAATTTGAACACATACAAAACAATATGTGTAATAAATATGAATAAAGAGTAAAAGCAGGTCTAAGGAAAGCTCATCAAAGCAGTTTTCTTGGTAGCCCTAGCTAAAGGACTCAACCTTTCACATCTTAGTAGAAATGAATTATCCTTACCCATCCCGAGGTCATTAAACCTATAACTCCTATATATATATACACATCAGTTCTTATTCTATTTCTAGGAACATCAAGCAATCATCTGGGTGTGATTTGCCTCACATGAAGATTTCATATTGCAGATGTAAGCCACCAGATAAACTAGCTATTATATTTCTTATTAAACTATACTTTGTTATACAGTAACTGCATTTCTTTTATACAACAATGAGTAAATTTAGTGTGTTTATCTCTGAGAAATTGATTCACTTTTGTACCTAATACAGTAAAAAGAAATTAGGGCTCCAAAGAGTAGGGGGAGTAAAAAAGTCCCATTTAAAACATATAGTACTTTCTATATGTTATATTTTTTTTAAGCATGAACATGTTGAACAGGCAAATATCTTTACTTTGTACATTGAAATACTCTTTACAAGATAAGTATATCTCAGAGAATACTTGCACTTTTTCCATTCCCTACACTGATTAGTACTTGTCATGACATGTAGATAAATACAACAGCAAAAGAGGGCACTGATAATAGTCTCATCCTTAATAAATCATACTATATTTCAAGGAATAATAAACAAGAGGATTGAAAACTATAAAGGGTCACAAATGCATTATGACAATAATTCTGTATCTTTTGATTAGCATAATGATTGCAACATAATGCATTCAATAAATGTTTATTAAACTTAAATGATGTGCAATGAAGTGAACTCTAGTAGCATCCTGATTTTGGTTAAGAACAGCCAGGCAGCATGACTTGAACATTTAACATTTACAGATTATAAGCTCAACAGGAGTCTACACCAATCTTTCAGAACCCTGCTGTACTCCTGGATGGGTCTCTATATGCATTGAACTAAAACTTACTCTCATTGATATTAATCAAACAGTAGGGACCTGTAGACCCTTCACCCTGTTCCTGTTTATCATTTCTGATTTTCACCCTGACCCAATTTTTAGTACAGAAGAGGTCAAATCTTTGCTGAAATTTTATTATGAAGAGAATTTCTGAATCCTCAATATTAAATAGTTTCATTATGAAGCAGAAGTTACTATAAGATTTCTTGAAATTTTCCCGAGATAATTTCTGTTATATAAGCACTACATCATTATTAGTGCATTCTTCCTTATAAGGCTCTTCAATTAATCTATTTTAGGAGGAACTCAGTATAACACCAACATACTTTTTTATGCTCATTGAATTGTCACTTATTGTTATGGATCTTTGAAATAGAACCCAATTTTTTTTTTAGAATAAGAAATTGATTCTATCAAAAATAGGCCTATGATAGTTCCCTTAATCTCCCAGAGACATGTAGCAAAATACATTCATATTTGTGTATGTTTATGTATTTATTTTCACACCAAAACCTTCTGTTTGTAATACAACAATCTTTTAAAGATTTTATTCAGCTTATGATTTTACACATATGCTATCTGATCATCATGACAAGATATAATTATGGAAAGACTTTCACATGGTCCTTGAATGCCCATTTTATGAAGTTGATCCATAGGTTGAGAAAGTCAGCAAAATCACTTAATACTTTTACAATCTGAGTTTGTTCATTTATTATCAAAGATAGGTATACATGGTCATATAGGATGTAAAGGACATTGGAAACTAAGAAGAGGCAGGGTGGGAGGGGGGTGAGGGATAAAAATGTACCTATTTGGTATAATGTATGCTACTCTGGTGACAGGCATACTAAAAACCCTAACTTCAGTATTATTCACTTAATCCATGTAACAAAAACACTTTACCCCCCTAATATTTTGAAACTGAAAAAAGGTAAAATTTGACAAAAATTGATCTTTTAAGTATCAACATGTGTGGTAAAATTTTATTTTTCAAGGCACTTTAATATGAATTATGCAAGTAAGAAATAACTCAGCTAGAATTGATTAAATTTTCCAAATTATTGTTAGTATTTAGGAAAATAGTAGAAAAAATATTCATATGTGTTCCTTAAGTGTAAAAAATTCTTATGACAGTAAAGGTAAAAAATGTTTCAGAAAGTAAAAATAGCTGTATGCTACAAATGGCTTTGAAAACGTACAACCTTTCAATTCTACAGAGAGTAAAATATGTAGAATATGTCATATTAGATAACTAAAATTATATAACATGGGATAATATTTGCTATAATCTGAACAATGCATGTGATATAAAGGTTATACCTGCCACCACTTTATGCTGTTAATGAAGACAAAAGAGTTGTGCAATAAATTATCTAGACATCTGCTGTGTATTTGGAATAAAGGAAAATCAAACATAAACAATTCATATATAATCCCCTTATTACCAAGTAAGGAAAAAGACATATAAGCACAAAAATAATTATGAAACTAAAAAAGAAATAGGCATTACTATTAAATTTATTAACTAAAGAGAAACTAGAATTATAAAACAAACATTTGCAAAAAAAAAATCAATGGTTTTTTACATTACTAATTATAAAATAACATCTACAAATAAAATGAACAGAAATAAACTAGAAAATTCTGCAGATAAGACATTATTAAGAGGGCTAATTTTTTAAGGTATACAAATCACATATATTTTTGAGACTCACATATGAATGAACAAAGACATAGATACCTGCTTTCATGTATCCATTCATCATAAAATAACTGGGAACCTTCAACTATAAACTATTTTTAAAAAAAGAACAAAATATTTCAGACAAAGACTTTTGCATATTTAAAGACAAACAACATAGAAATGTGGTAATTGAAAGAAGAGAAGCACAGATGAGATATTGTATAAGTAACCTGGCTTTCTGCCTGAAAGTACCTTCTAGACCACTTTACAGGGAAGGTCATCACAGGCAGAACACACTGATCTCCCTGAAGTGAGGAGACGGAGAATAAAATTCAGAAAAGCAAAAAAAAAAAAAAAAGCAAGTGGGAATCAGAGTATGAATTCCTATGATCAGTCAAATAGGCCCAGTGTGACACTCTAAGGCCAGGAAAATAACGACTGTATTGCTGTAAGGTGAAAATTTCCAAAGGTCACAGATGTCAGAGACTCTTAAGGTTCAACCAATCCAGATGAATTAATCCATATTGAAAAAGGATAATATTCAGTGGTGATGGTATATATTTCACACCTAAGATTTAAATTTAAACTAGTCCTAAAGTAAAGAACATTATTAATGTGACTTAATGAATCATAAAGCAAATCTCAAAACAAAAAACATAAATAAAAACTGGTATATTGTAATGATAATGCATGCTAGGAAAGACAAAAGTATAAATGGTGTACCAATAAACTATCTCAGTTTCCTTCATCTAGTAAGAAAATTCTAGACATTTAAGGAAGTAGAAGAAATTAAGTCATAATCAGGAGACAATGTCAATATAAACAGAATTACAAATGACAAAGATGACAGAGTTAGCAGACCACAAATTCAAAAGAACTATTACAGATAAGCTCAACTGAAAAGAAAAGATAAATATAAAGATATATAAGAAAAACTTCTAGAGATAAAAGTGACAATATTTTAAAGAAAATTTTAGGATTTTATTGAAATTAGATGATAATTACTGAAGAAAGCATCAGCAACTTGAATATATAACAAATTAAACTTTGAACTGAAGCAAAGAGAATATAGATACTGAAAATAAATTGACCAGTACGTCATTGATATGAGATGTATACATTATTTGAAGTGCATATACTGGAGAAAAGGGACAAAGATTTGCAGATATAATGGCAAAAATTGTACAAAATAGATGAAAATTGTAAACATATAAATCCAGGAAAGTCAATGAATCCTGAGTAAAATACAACCCCCCCTTCAACTTATACTTCAAAATTAAAATAATAAAAAGAGAATGGCCATAGGATTCTTGACTGAAATACACAAGCCAGAAGACAATAAAGCAACACATTTAAAGAAATTAGGGGGAAAAACAAAAACAAAAACAGATTAAAAAACTTGTCAAACTAGACTATGTATATAAAACCTATAGCAAAGGTTTTCTACTTTATTAAATTTATTTAGCATTATTCTGAAAAAGATTGTGTAAGTTAAGATGCATATTGTAATCAGTTGAACAACCACAAGAAAATAACTCAAAAATGATAAGAAAAACAAGTGAATTGAATTGGTACACTATAAAATATTTGTTTAATACAAAATAAGACACAGGAGAGGAACAAAAAAGGCATCAATCAGATAGGAAATTAATAGCAAAAAGGCAGAAATAAATCCTATATCAATAATTGCCATAATTTTAAATAGACTAACATTTTGATGAAAAGTCAGAGATTGTCAGACAACAGTTTAAAAAAATCTAACAGGTAAACATACCAAGATACTGTCTCAATATGCTGTCTGAAATTCACAAACTTCAGATTCAAAGGCAAAAATAGGTTGATATAAAGGAGATTAAAAAAAAGATACTCCGTGCAAAAGAGGAGCAAAGGGATTTTGCAATAGACTAAACGTTTATGTCCTGCCAAAATTTGTACATTGAAATCTAATCCCAAATATGATAGTATTTGGAGGTGGTGTGTCTGGAAGGTGATTAGGTCATGGGTGAAGCCCTCATGAATTGGATTAGTGCCCTTATAAAAGAAATCCCAGAGAGATACCTCATCTCTTCTGCCATATGATGATATGGTAAGAACATATTCATCTATGAACCAGGAAGTAGACCCTCATCAGACACCAAATTTGCTAGTGCTTTGATCTTGGACTTCTCATTTTCCAGAATTGAGAGAAATAAATTTCTGTTTATAAGTAATCTAGTATATGCTTTTGGTTATAGCAACCTGAGCAAGCTAAGACAGAGCTGAAATGGCTACATAATTACATAAAATGGACTTTAAGACAAAAAAAATGTTATTAGGACACAAAGTAATCTTTTATAATCATGAGAGTCAATCCATCAGGAAGACATAACAATGATCAAAGAGTGAATCCATCAGAAAACATATATGTATGGGACTACAGAGTCCCAAATTTTATATGAAACACATACTAAAAGAACCAATGAGAAAAATAAGTACTCCAAAAATAGTAGTTGGAGACCTCCATAGCTGACTCCCAATAATGGATTAAAAAAAAAAAACTAGACAAAATAAATAAAAATGCAGAATACTTATCCAAAACTATGGATCAACGTGACCTGCCTGATAATGTAGATCATTGTTCTGAACAACAGCAGAATACAGCAGGATATACATTCTTTAAAGTACACATGGAACATTCTCAAAAATAAAACACATACACAGACATAAAACAAGTTTTAGTAAACTTAAAAGATTTAGAAGCATACAAAAATGTTTACAGAACAAAATATAATTAAATTAATAATCAACAGCCCATACATTTGAAAGTTTTTTTAAAAATATACACTTTTAAGTAACCCAAAGGGCAAAGAAGAAACCACAAAAGAATTTATAAAGTATTTTGAACTAAAGGAAATGTAAACATAGCATGTCAAGTTTCATGGGATGCAACTCAAATAGTGTTCAGAGGGAAATTTTAATTTTCAATACCTCTTAAAATAGAAGAAAGATCTAAATTTAATAACTAATTATTCCACCTTAGGAAACTAGCAACAAAACAAATCAAAGTAAAAAAATACATTTCAAAGGAAATAAGAGAGAGGGTGGAGCAATATGGCCAAATAGAAACCTCCAGAGATCATCCATCCAAATGAACACCAAATTCAACAATTAGCTATGCAAGCAAACACTTTCAGAAGAACCAAAAATCAGAGGAGTGATCATACTACCTGGTTTTCACATTATACCATGGAAGGAGGCACTGAAAGGGATAGAAAAAAAATCTTGCATTGCCTATGCCACCCCCCCACCCCTCTACAGTGTCACACCAGCTCCCCAAGTGGAGAAAGAATCTGTGTGCCCCAGGAGAGGGAGAGTGAAGTGATTGTGAGACTTTGCATTGAAACCCAGGGCCCTCCTGGCATAGGGAAACACAGCACAAGAAAGAATTCTGCTGGTACCAACAGAAGGAGCATTTAAACCAGGCAGACCAGAGAGAAATCCTCTTCCCTGAAAACGGAATTCCAGCTTGCCCCACCTCCAGCTGACAAAAAGCAGCCTGGAGCCTGGACTAAATTCATAAGGCAGTCAGGCCACAAAGGCTGAAGTTCTTGGGCAAATTCTGTGGCTGTGCTGGCTCAGCGCCAATGGACTTGGAGTGCATGTGACCCAGTGAGACACAAACTGCAGCAGCCAAGCCAGTGCCCATGTCACCCCCTCCTCCCAACTTCGAGCAGTGCAACTGAGGGAGTCTTCATCCACTTGGGATAAGGAAAAGGAAAAGCTCAGAGGACTCTGTTTTGCAACTTGAGTACCAGTTTGGCTACAGTAAAATAAAGTACCAGACAGACTCCTGAAGCCCCTAAGTCCAGACCTTAGTTCCTGGAAAGCATTTCTGGGCCCACTCTGGGCCAGTGGGAAACATGCTGCTCTGAAGGGAAGGACACAGTCTGGGCAGGATTCACCACCTACTTATGAAAGAGCACTTGGGCTTTAAACAAACATCAGATGTAGCAGGCAATAGTCACCACAGGCTTTGGGTGAGATTGGGCTGGCTTCAGGTGTGACTGGCACTGGTGGCCATGAGGGATTGGCCATGTCACTCTTCCCCCAACTCCAGCAGCACAGCACAGAGGGCAAAGGAAGAGAATAAGAATTTTTCCCTGGAAATCCAGGGAATGCTCCCATATCTTACCTACATCCACCAAGGTGACACCACCAGGAGTCTGCAAGAGTCGTTACTGAGCTTGGGGCAATCCCAGTGCTGATATAGCTTCAGTGACCAAAGACTTAGATCACAAAATTCAATTCCCCTTGAATATGTGGAAAGTCTTCTCTAGAAGGACAGGTTCCAACAAGCCTAGACTGTGAAGATGAAAATAAATTCCTAACTCTTCAATGTCCAGACATCGACAAACATCCACAAGCACCAAGAACATCCAAGAAAACTTTACTGCACCAAACAAACTAAATAAGGTTCCAGTGACCAATCCTGGGGCAATGGAGATATGTGACCCTTCAGACAAAGAATTCAAAGTAGCTGTCCTGACGAAGCTCAATGAACTTCAAGAAACATAGAGAAGTAATTCAGAAGCCTATCAGAGAAATATAACAAAGAGATTGAAACAATAGAAAAAATCAAAGATAAATTCTGCGGCTTAAGAATTCAATTGACAAACTGAGAAATGCATCAGAGTCTCTGAACAGCAGAATTGATCAGAAAAAGAAGTAATGAGCTTGCAGACAGGCTATTTGAAAATATATCGTCAGAATAGAAAAAAAGAAAAAAGTATAAAAAAGAATGAAGCATGTCTACAAGACCTAGAAAATAGCCTCAAAGGGGCAAATCTAAGAGTCATTGGCCTTAAAGAAGGGGTAGAGAAATAGATTGGGGTGGAAAGTTTATTCAAAGAAATCATAACAGAGAAGCTTCCATACCTAGAAGAAGATATCAATATATAGATACAAGAAGGTCACAGAACACCAAGCAGATTTGACCCAAATAAGACTACCTAAAGGTACTTAATAACCAAGGTCCCAAAAGTCACTGATAAAGAAAAGGTCATAGGGAAGCAAGAAAGGAGGAAACAAATAACATATAAAGGAGCTCCTATATATCTGGCACAGATTTTTCAGTGCAAACCTTACAGACAAGGAGAGAGTGGCATGACATATTCAAAGCACTGAAGGAAAAAACATTAATCCTAAATATTATATCCTACAAAAATATCCTTCAAACATGAAAAAGAAGCAAAGACTTTCCCAGACAAACAAAACAAAACCTGAGTGATTTCATCAACACCAGACCTGTCCTATAAGAAATGCAAAAAGAGTTCTTCAATCTGAAAAAAAAGAACATTAATGTACAATAAGAAGTCACCAGTGACAGTAAGTACACAAATACAGAATACTCTATTGCTATAATTGCAAAGTATATAAACCACTTATATCTTAAGTAGGAATACTTAAAGAAAAACTTGTCACAAATAACTACAAGAACTTTTTAAGAGATAGGTAGTATAGAAAGATATGGATGGAAACAACAAAAAGGTAAAAAGTGGGAGGGGGATGGAGTTAAAGGGTAGAATTTCTATTAGATTTCTCTTTGCTTGTTTGTTTGTAAGTACTGTTGTCATATGCTTAAAACAATTGGTAATAAAATGTGTTTTGAAAGCCTCATGGTAACCTCAAATCAAAAAACCTACAACAGATCCACAAAAAATAAAAATTGAGAAATTATAGCACACTACTAGAGAAAATCATTTTTAACAAAGGAAAACAGGAAGGAAGTAAGAAAGAAAGAAAAGACTACAAAACAACCAGAAATCAAATAACAACATGGCAGTATTAAGTCCTTACCCATCAATAATAACATTGAATGTAAATGGACTAAACTCTCCAATCAAAAAACACAGAGTGGCTGAATGGATAAAAAAACAAGAGTCAACCTATATGTTGTCTGCATGAAACCCACTTCACCTATAAAGACACACATAGACTGAAAATAAAGATATGGAAACAGATATTCCATGCAAATGGAAACCAAAAAAGAGCAGGACTTGCTATACTTCTGTCAGATTAAATAGATTTCAAGACAAAAATTGTAAGAAGAGAAAAAGAAGGTCATTAATTAATGATAAAGTGGTCAATTCATCAAGAGGATATAACAATTCTAAATATATATGCACCCAACACTAAAGCACCCAGATATAGAAAGCAAATATTACCAGAGCTAGAGAGAGATAGACCCCAATACAATAATCACGGGAAACCTCAACACTCCACTTTTAGCATTGAACAGACTGTCCACACAGAAGGTCAACAAAGAAACATTGGACTTACCCTGCACTATAGACCTCATGGACCTAATAGGTTTTTACAGAACATTTCATCCAACAGCTGTAAAATGTACATTCTTCTCCTCAGCTCATGAATAATTCTGCAGGATGAGACCATATGTTAGGTCACAAAACAAGTCTTAAAAATTCAAAAAAATTGAAATCATGCCAAGTATTTTCTCTGATCACAATGGAATAAAACTGGAAATCAATAACAAGAGGAACATTGGAAAATATACAAACATGTGGGAATTAAACAACATATTCCTGAATGACCAGTGAGTCTATGAATAGATTAAGAAGGAAATTTAAAAGTTTCTCAAAACAAATGAAAATGAAAACACAACACATCAAAACCTGTGAGATACAGTAAAAGCAGAAATAATAGGAAAGTTTATGGCAATAAGTGCCTACATCAAAAAAGTAGAAAGGCTTCAAAAAGGAAATAAAAAAAAAGATTAGAATGGAATCAATGAAATAGAAAGAAATGGGAAAATTAATAAAACCAAAAATTGATTTTTTGAATTAAACCAACAAAATTGACAGACCTTTAGCTAGACTAAAAGAGTATATATGTATATATGGAGAGAGAGAGAGAGGGAGAAAATATACAAATTAACAAAATCAGAAACCAAAAAGGGTATATTGCATCATAATCTACAGAAATTAAAAGTATTACAAATGAACACTATAAATAACTAATATATGCCAAAAAATTTGATTTATTAGATGGATTGGACAAGTTCCTAGAGAGACACAGAAGATTAAAACTTACTGAAGAAGATATAGACAATTTAAATAGACCCATAATAAATTTAAAAATGCACTAGTAATTAGATAATCTTCCTGCAAAAAAACCCGGACCATAAATTCTACCAAAGTATAGATAATAACAATATAGGAAATAGTAGTAGGAGGAATCACTTTCCAACACCATTTACGAAAAGGTATTTCCTACTAGAACTACCAAACTAATTTAGCAATGATACAGCACATAAGATCAATATACATAATTTCACTATATTTTTATATACTATCCATACACAATCTGAAAATGCAATTAGGAAAATAATTCTAGTTGTAAAATCACTAAAAGAATAAAATATTCAAGAATAAATTTAACAAAGAATGTACAAGTTTTATACAATGAAAACTATAAAATATTTCTGAAAGAAATTAAACTTTTAAATAAATAAAGAGATATCCCATGCTTGTGGCATAGAAAATTAAAGATATTTTTATTAAGTGGGTACAGATTTTTTTAGATACATGGCTTGAGTCAGTGCTATAAATGTGCCTATCATCACCTGAATAGCGTTCATTGTACCCATTAGGTGGCTTTTTGCCCTTCCCCTTCATTCTCCTCCCCCTTACCTGATTTCCAATGACTTTTACTTTCCTCTATGTACTTGTGCACCCATCAGTTAGTTCCAATTTATTAGAGAGTATATGTGCTGTTTGTTTTTCCATTCCTGAGATACTTCACTTAGGATGATGATCTCCAGTTCCTTCTAAATTGCTGCAAAAGGCATTAATTCATTGTTGATGGAAAAGAAGCCAAACTCTGTAAAATAATTTTAAAGAGGTTTATTCTGAGCCAAATTTGAGGACCATGACCCGGAGCCACACCCAAGAAGCCTTGAGCAAGTGGACTCGCTGTGGTTGGGTTGCAGTTTGGTTTTATATATTTTAGGGAGATAGGGATTACAGGTAAATTCATAAATCAATACATGGAAGGCATACATTGGGTTGGCCCATAAAGGTGGGCCATCTCGAAGCGGGGGGCTTACACGTCATAGGTAGGTTTAGGGGTTTAGGGATTCTTTAGCTGAAAATTGGCTGAAAGAGTTAGGCTTTATCTAAAAGACCAGAAAGGAAATGCTTAAGTTAAGATGAAGGGTCTGAGCACTATGGGAGGTCCAGACAGGAGGATCATTCTTAAGATAAGGATCTGCTAGTACGCTTGAGTTAAGATGAGGGGGTGGGGCGGGTAGTCTGGGAGTCTTCTACCTTTTGAATGATGCTAATGCTATACCAGAATCAGGTTGGGAAGTAAACCTGCACGATATTTGGTTAACAAAACCTGTTTAGTGAGATTTTATCATTTGTAGGTGTAACTAACTACCCCCCTTTAAAAGTAATTTGGTCAAAAGAAAAAGATCAGAGTTCAGTCCTCATCATCATTTCTTATGGCTGAGTAGTACTCCATGGTATACATATGCCACATTTGTTAATCCACTCATGAATTGATGGGCACTTGGGTTGATTCCACATCTTTGCAATTGTGAATTGTGCTGTAGGAAAAACTCTTCTAGACTTTGGTCTAGGCAAAGCATTTATGACTAAGACTCCAGTGGCAATTACTGCAGCCACAAAAATAAATAAGGGGGACTTGATTAAATTAAAAAGCCTCTGCACAGCTAAGGAAATAATCAACACAGCAAATAGACAACCTACAGAATGGGAGAAAATATTTGCAATCTACACATTCAATAAAAGGCTAATAACTAGAATCTGCAAAGAACTCAAACAAATCAGGAAGAAAAAAACAAGGTGGACAAAAGATATGAACGGAAGTTTTTCAAAAGAAGATAGACAAATGGCCAAAAAACATATGAAAAAATGCTCAACATCACTAATCATCAGGGAAATGCAAATTAAAACCACAATGAGATATTTCCTTACTCCTGTTAGAATGACTTTTATTAAAAGGTCCAAAAACAGTAGATGCTGGTGCAGATGCAGAGAGAAAGGAACACTTATACACTGTTGGTGGGACTGCAAATTAGTACAACCTCTACAGAAAACAGTATGGAGATTTCTCAAAGAACTAAAAGTAGACCTACCATTTGGTCCAGCAACCCCACTACTAGGTATCTACCCAAAGGAAAATAAGTCATTTTTTTCAAAAATACACCTGCACTCAAATGTTTATTGTAGAAAACTAAATATTTTTTAACAATTTTTGCATGTTTTTTCAATAAAATCTCTATCAAAGTCTCAGCAGCCTATTTTTCAAAATTTGACAAATGGAATGTGAAAGTATGTGATACCAAAGGACCGAGAATAATATAACATATTAGAAAAAAGAAAAAGTTGAAGAATATATACTTCCTGATTACAAAACTTACTGTTAACCTACAGAAATCAAGACTGTGCGATACTTGTAAAAGATAGACATATAGCTATATGAAACAGAACTGAGAGTCCGGAAATACATGATTATAACCTACTGATCAAACAAAGGTGCCAGAACAAATCAATGGGAATATGGTAGTATTTTAAACAAATGCAATCAATAATTTTACAGCCTATTATTAATATATAATTTTATGTAACCATATAAAAATATGATTTGAAACACTTACCTCACACCACATAAAGAAATTAATGCAAAATAAATAGTAGGCCAAAATGCAAAATCTAGAACTATAAAACTGTTGGAAAAACACATAGGAGAAAATCTTCTTGAACTTGAGTTTAGCAGAAATTTTTTATATATGACACCAAAAGCACAATACAATTAGGAAAAGAAGTTCTCATTCCAATAAATGGAATCTTACATATACTGATATCTTATATCATACTTAAGGAAGAATGAGCTAAACATTTTCTCTAAGGTAGTGATTAAGACATAAATTTTCATTCTCTTCACTTATATTCAACACATAAAATTCCTTGCCAGTGCAATAATGCAAGAAAATTAAATAAAGTGTACAAAAAGGGAAAAGGGAAGTAAACCCATTTTGATTCATAGGCTACATGGTTATGTATGTACAAAAAAATCTTCAAGAAAAGTCTATGAACTAACATGTTAAGGCAGTATAACTACAGGATACAAGTTCAATTTACCAAAATTAATTGAATTTTTATAAGCAATCAATAGATGTTTGGAATATGAAATTAAAATACATTTAGAAATAAATTTCACAAAATATATTGAATACTAAATACTAATATTGAATACTAAAACTACAAACTATTTCAGATTGAAATTCCAGAGGTTAGGTCTGAAGACCTACATAAATAGAGATACATAATTTTCAAGGAATAGAATACACAGTATGATTAAGATATTAAATTTTTACAGTTAACATGTTGATTTAACATATTCCTAATCACATCCCATCAGGCTCTTATAGAAATTAACAGACTCAAAAATGTTTATGAAAACATAAATAATTTGCAATGAGCAAAACAATATTGATAAAGAAGAAAAATATGGAAGATTTTACTTCCTAGTTCTGGGCTTACTTTAAAGCTAAAGGGAGATATAAATTAATGAAACAGTAGAGTACAAAAATAGACCTATACTTATATAATCAACTGACCTAGACAAATACACCAAAGTAATTCAGTGAGAGAATAAATGGACTTTCAGCAAATGATGCTGAAACAACTAGAATTGTTGATGGACAAAAATATACCTTGACACATGACATGCACAAAAATTAACTAATATTTCATAAAATATCTATATGAAAATCCTAAAACTCTAAAATATGTAGGAGAAAATCTTTTCAAGCTTAAGAATACATTCCTTTGTTGAGATACAAGCATAAACAAAAAGATAACATTAACACTTTTGACTTCTTATTGAAAGATATCATTGACGAGAATACAAATGCAAGCCTTGGAGAATGATATAACAACAATTATAACAACAGAAAATAGCATTAAATTACACATATTGGCATTGAAAAGGAGAATAAAATTAATACATTTGTGAAAATTGCTACTTGCTCTTTTATCAAAATAAGTATAGTAATGATAAATTTTACCTACCTTTTCTGTAGCAGTAGCATAATGCAGATAATTATTCCACTTCTTACTTTTCTGAGTTTCTTTTTATTACCTATTTTTAATAGATGGGATAGAATCATGGACTCTGAGCACTGGAATATTATTGGTTTGAGTTAAGTAGCACAAAGTTTCTTAAAATGAGCACTATGGAAATAGAAAGCAGAAATATTCTTTGCTATTTTTAAGAAATGAATATGAGACATATACTTATTGCTTCTATAATTACCTGTGCCTTCTAACAACACGTTAACTTAATGCAAACATATTTTTTCTTTCTGTAGTTGCAATTATGTAGTAAGTACTTTTGTCCAATAGAAGTAATTACCAGCTCCTTTAAGATGAAAATATCTGTTACATTTTATAAGCAGTCCCACTTATTGTTCCCTGTACTTCTGTATTATCCTCCTTCACCCAGAAATATGGGTGCCATTATATTTTGCAAAGGTTGCATTCTTAATGCAGCCTTTGTTTACAAACACTGATCACAAGCAACACAGTTCCATCATTGAGAAAGCACATTAATTCCAGGTACATCAATGCCTAAAGGCAGAAAACATAATTTCCCACTGGGGTGAAATACGAAATGTCAATTATGCAAGGTTAGGCTAACACTATATCAAGAATATTTAGAAATGTTTTTTACGTGCTGTGACCTTAAACCTGAGATGATAATGCTATGTGGTATATAAAAGCAAAACCTAACCTCTGGAATTATTTGTCATTTTCAAATTAATAATAAGGTCAAAGATGTATATTTTATGATATATATGAGTTTCCACAGAAAAGAGCATAGTAATACTTATTCACAGATCTATCATTTTCAAAATGGATCAGCCTTACTCAGTCTTCAACACTGAATGTTTTTCATCTCAACTGTGAGAGTCAAAAAACCAATCTGAACGTTCAGTTGGGATAGTACAGAATTAATGATCATTGTAGTGTCTATTGGCATAACAACATTTCAGGCAACATTGCACAACATATACACGGTGGTACCATAAGACTTTATACATTTACTGTACTTTAAGTTAGATAGACGAATTCCGTTAAATGCTAATTCATACAGTACTTTTACGTTGTAGCAGCAAGCCTAGGTGCAGTAGCTACATCTGTTTGTGTAAGTACACCTATGATTGCACAACAAATTGCCAACACACATTTCTCAACTATCCACATAGCATGCATACTATGATTTAAACTGAATTGTAAATTGATAGTCAACCATAATTAATGTGAATGTCACTTCATATTATGAAGCAGACAGTTTTCTGGAACAGAGAAAATTATTTTCTTACAACAAATATTTATTTACAGGAAATAATACTTTCCCTTTGATCCAATTCTTAGCTCTGGAGTGATACAATGTGACCCACATGTCATCACATACGTAAGGAGGTCTACTATAGGCAAGGAAACTTAAAAGTGTAATTCTGGTTGTTGGGTTTGTTATGTACAAGCAGGACAGCTGTTTATCCTTTTCTCCGGAGAGAAGAGTGGGGGGAGAGAGAGAGAGACATTTTATTTCCTAGTATAAACACATTTTCTCAAAAAAACAGAGGGGAAGAATTATGGATTTTGCCCCTTCCAAATGTGAATAAATTTCTCCAGGGGAAGAAAAAAACCAGTGTCTTTAGCTTTACAACCCAGGGATCTTCATTGCAACAGGCCTCATTCCCCCTTGAAATGCAAGCATGTACATTTGGAGAGATAAATGTCTCTGGAGTTCTTACAATTAATACAGGCATAATTTTACTTCCAGCCTTGTCTTTTAGCCCAGATCCCAAGGTTTGGATATATTTTTTCTGATAACCCTACTTGTGCAGAACCAAAAGAGAAAAATTTCTCTACAACACTTCATGAATGTGAACACTTCCATCAGGCTTTCTGTAATAGCATTGCAAATAGGAGTATGTGGTGAATCTTCCACTTGAGAATGGAAGGTTTTTCTTCAAGATTCACTATAGTATCATATGATAGAGTATCATTAATGTTGTGCCTGGGTATTGTTTTGGAGGCAATAATAGAAAGTCTCATAGACATATATAATAATTATATTATGTTTTATTAAATATTGTATAGGTAAAATGCTATCATTTGCTATTTCTAGATCTCATGCTTATAAAAAAAACTGTTGGCAATGCCTCTGGCCACATCAGATCAGTTTCTGAACAAATCTTGATCAGTTTATAATTTAGTATTATTCATATTATTATTCTCTAATGTCAATTTCAAATTATGAGGGTAATGAAGACCTTGATGAATCTGTAGAGCTTTAAAATTCTAACTGCTATTTTAATACATAATTTTGGAAACCATGGTATTCAGAGATTGGTGACTGCTATGATTTGAATATTTGTCCCTCTAAAATTTATGTTGAAATTTAACCTTCAATGTGGCAGTAGTGAGAAATGGAATCTTTAAGAGTTATTTGATTTATGAGAGTTCTGCCCTTATGAATGAATTAATCTATTCACAGGTTAATATATTAGTGAGTTAATGGATTAACAGAAGTGGGACTGGTTGCTTTATAAGCAGAGGAAGAGAGAACTGAACTTGCATGTTCAGCTGTCCCAACTTGGGACTCTGCAGAGAGTCCTCCCCAGCAAAGAAGCTTTCAGCAGATGTGCTCCCTCAACCTTGGGCATCTCAGCCTCCATAACTGTAAGAAATAAATTCATTTCATTTATAAATTATACAGTTTTAAGTATTCTATTACAAGCAACAAAAAATGGACTACGACAGTGGCCTATCAAAGGCAGGTTGATGCCAGCTGTGGAATAGGTCATTTTGGTAGAGTCATGGTTGATATTTGGGCTTTCAGAAGTTTGTTCACTGCAGGGAAGCTATTGGTTATTTTCATACTTTTGAAAGTATGGTGTATTCACTCATAGAGTGAGTTTCAGAAATATATTCACAGCAACAAATTATCATTAACTCAATTACATGGATTTTAAACTGGTTCTGAGGCTAGCTTTTATGACTGCTGGACAGCAATCCACATTTTCTTAGGAATAAAAGTTCTGTCTATCTGTTTTGTTTTTTTTTTCCTCATTTCACTCTTTTGGTCTTCCCCCCAGCTAAAGGTTGAGGAAAATACATTCAGATCTTTACCACTGTTTTGGTAAAGATGCAATTTCATTAATTAACATTATTATTAATATGTTTTTGTGTTTGAGTTTTTGATTGACTCAACTTTTGGCACAGTAGCAGCACAGAAACACGTAGGACTTAGAAAGGCAAATGAAATAAATGTGAGATGAACAAGAATAGCAAAAATAATTATTAAAAGGAAACTATATATAATGCATAATATTTATGTAAAATAATAATATAGTTTATATATTAACTATATATACATATATAGTTTATATATACATAATTATCTATATACCATATGTCTATATATCTTTTTATGTATATCTATCTATATGTCTAAGGCTTCCACAGGTTGCCATAACAAAATACCAGGGATTGGGTAGCTGAAAATACACAAATTTATTTTCTTTCCTTATATTTCTTCTTCTTTTCTTATATTTCTTTCCTGGCAAGAAGTCCAAGGTCAGGGTACCAATATGGTTGGTTTCTGATGAGTTCTGGTGAGGGCTCTCTTTCTGGCTTATAGACTTCAATCTTCCTATGTCTTCACATGGCCTTTCTTGGAGTCAGAGAGAGCAAGCTCTCTGGTGTCTCTTCTCAAGAAGATACTTGTTATATCAGATCAGGGCTCCACTCTTATAACCTCATTTAATCTTAATTACTGCTTTAGAGGAACTATCTCCAAATATAGTCAAACTGGGGGCTAGGGCTTCAACATCTGAATTTGGCTTGGCAGGGAACAAAATATTCACTCCATAATATTCTGTCCTTGTCGTTCCCCAATTTTTGTCTTCCTCACATGCAAAATGCATTCATTCCATCCCAACAGCCCCAAAAGTCTGAACTTACTCCAGCATGACTCTAAAAGTCTAAAGTTCAAAGTCCCATCTAAATGTCATCTAAATTGAATACAGGCAAGATTTGTGGTACAATTTATCTTAAAGCAAAATTCCCTCTCCAACTGTGAACCTGTAAAACCAGACAAGTTATGTGTTTCCAAAATGCATTGGTGAGATAGGCAAAGGACAGATATTCTTATCCCAAAGGGAATAAATTAGAGGGATGAAAGGAGTTATGGTTCTCAAGCAAGTCTAAAACCTAGCAAGGCAAATTCATTAGATGTTAAGGCTTGAAGATAATCTTGTTCAGTTTAATGCCCTGCATTTGGACCCACTGTGATGGTGACACACTTTTGAGACCCACTGGCCCTAGGCAAAGGGAATTCTTCCCTCATGGCTCTGCCAGGTGGGGGTCCCTCACATGGCTATGGAAGACCCACCTCAATAGCTCTACACTAGCTATACAAGGTTTCTGGTAGAGGCTGTATGGCTTATTGAAACTAAAGTGGTGGCTCCGTCCTTTGAACCAATGAGGCAGCCCTGATGATTGGCTTTTAGGTCATTTTCCCTTTTCTTAAAAAATAGTGCAGATCCATAGCCAAATAACTCCATTCTCCTGTCTTGTAGAATCTAAGAAGGCTCACATCCTTCCTTCATTTCATCCTATCTCTGTCCCCTTCAGTTCAAACTAGCAATGTTTCTGTTTGTATAATTCCATAGTCTCTATTTTGATTGATAGTTCAGCCACACCTTTAGTGTCCTTTTCAGAACACACTTTCTCATTCTTTTGTTATATGGACATGCTGAGAATTTTCCAAATCTTAATGTTCTGGTTTATTTTTACCTACCAATTCCTTTTTCAGTTCATCTCTCTGCTGTTACATTTTGCTATAAGCAGTCAGGAGCAAGCAAGCTGTTCTTTCAATACTTTGCTTGGAAATCTCTTCAGCTAAATATTCAATTTCATCACCTGCAAAGTGTTATCTTCCAAAAAACACTAGGACATATTTCAGCCAAGTTCTTTGTTACTTTATAGCAAGGATCACCTGTCTTCTAGCTTCCAATAACTTGTGTCTCATTTACATCGGAGACCTCTCTAGAATGACTTTTATTTCTGTCAACATCCTTTCTGTTATAAATATTTATATCAATATCTGTATTTCTATCACCAAACTTTTCATAATTATTTGTGTATTTTCTAAGAGATGGAGGCTTTTTCTCTAGCATTTTTCTTTTCTTTCCCATTCCTCAACATAATGGTCTTCAACATCCATATCTCTACCAAAATTTCCTTCAGAGCAATCTAGATTTTTTCTAACATGTACCTAAAAACTACTCAAGCCTCTACCCATTACACAGTTCCAAAGCCACTTTCACATTATTAGATGTTAGCGCCCCACTTCTTGGTACCTAAATCTGTATTAGTCTGCTCAAGATGCCATAACACATTACCACAGGCAGTGTTGATTAAACAAGAAAAATCAATTTTCTCACAGCTCTGGAGGCTGGGAGTCTAAGAACAGGATGCCAGCATGGTCAATTTGTCTCTGGTTTGTAGATGGCCATCTTGTCATTTTGTCGCCACATGACCTTTTCTCCGTGTGTGTGTGTCTGAGCTCTAGTTTGGATATTTATCCAACCAAATATCACGTTAAAATTTGATCCCCAATGTTGGAGGTGGGACCTGATGGCAGGTGTTTTGGTCATGTAGGTGGATTCCTCATGAGTGGCTTAGCATTCTCCCTGAGGTGATGAGTAAGTTCCCACTTTATTAGTTCACATGAGTGCTAGTTGTTTAAAAGAACGTGGGCAGCCCCCTCCTATCTCTCTCTCTCTGGTTCCCTTTCTTATCACGTGACATGTCTTTTCCCCCTTCACCTTCCTCCATGAGGAAAAGCTTCCTAAGGCTCTCACCAGAAGCTGGTGTCATGCTTCTTGGATAACCTGTAGAATTGTGAGACAAATAAATCTTTTATCTCTATAAATTACCTATCCTCAGGTATTCCTTTATAGCAGTGCAAAATGGACTATGTGTGAGTCTGGAGAGAGAGAGGAAGCAAGCTCTCATGTTTCTTCTAATAACTATGCTAATCATATCAGATCAGGGCCCCACCATTAAACCTTAATTATTTCTTAAGAGTCCCCATCTTCAAATACAGTCACACTGGGGGGTTAGGATGTCAACATATGAATTGGAGGTGTGCATTCACTTCATAACACATGCATATACATAAAAAGATGTATGTATATTCTTAGCAGGATTATTTCCATTTATAAAAGGATGGATAGAAAATGGCTGGATATGAATCAACAAAGATGATAAGTCTTTCCAATAGATTACGAAACTAAATCTTTTATAATATCATGTTACTAAAACAGGGAACGTATTTTGGTTAGTTCAATACCCTTAAAATATTTTCTCACTGAAGACAGATAAAACAAACAGTAACAAATCTACTTTATGTAATACATGATTTTTGTCAAGAAAATATTCAAAATTTATTCCATAATTTTAAAAGAAGGGGGGATTATTTTTCATTAGGATTAAAAAGCATTGTTAGGGAGCAGTCAAAATTACAGAAAGCAAAATATCTTCTGCTTTGTTATATTATGCACACTAAGTAAAATAAAGGAGAGTCAAGAACCAAAATTAGCTTATTTTATGCAATTTTCTACAGGTCATCTAGATTTACTATGGGAGGATTAGGAATTTGGCCTTAGCTTGAATAGAAGTCTAGACTTTGCCCTTGATTCCTGGGAAGTAACAACCAAACCCTTGAAATTTTCTGAGTGATAAGAGTGTTTTTGTTCATGTTGGAACCCTCAGACCACACCCAATACTTGATGTTACCAAGGTGACTCTTGGTGGGTGCTGGACACATAAGAAAGACCAACCTTATAATTAAAATGTTGGGTTTTGAGCTGCATATCAGCTTGACCTCTGGGAGGGGGAAGAGGTTTGGAGTTAAATTAAATTCTGTGTGCGATGGTTCAATCAATCATGCCTATGTAATGAAACACCAATAAAACTCAGGACCCTGAAACATGGGTGAGTTTTTCTGGTTTGTAATACTGAGTATTGTCAAACATTGATACCAGGAGAATAAAGCATCCCCAAGGATGATGGAAGCTTCAGGTTTGGACCACTCCCACATTTTACCCTGTGTAGCTCTTCCTTTGGCTGATTCTAATTTGCATATTTTGCTATAATAAAACTATGGTGGTAAAAGTAGTGCTTCCTTGAATTTTTTGTCATTCAATCAAATTATCTAGCCTGAGAGAGACTGTGGGACCCTTGAATTTGTAGCCTGGTGCTGCAAAGTAAGGGTGGCCCCATGGACCCTTCAACTTACATTTGGTGTAAAAAGTCTTAACAAGACTTGACATTCTGGTGGAATGGACCCTTAACCTGAAGTTTGGCTAATTCTGCATATCTTAGGTCAAAGAGTTATTTGAAGATAGTGTATGTGATTTGGCATTATAACCAGTCATGTCAGTCAAAAAAACTGGTTTATGTTTCCTAATCAGTGTACATCATTTTCATTTACCTGTGTTATAGTCAATGAATGTTATGTGTAAACTTGGCTAGGCTATAATCTCCAGTTATTCTATCAAAGATGGATATAGGTTTTTATTTGAAGGTATTTTGTTGGTGTGATTAAAGTTCATAGTTAACTTTCAGGGTGATTATTCTAGGCACTCTGGGCGGGTCTGATTCAATTAGTTGAAAGGGCTTAAAAGCAGAAGTAAGGCAGAAATTCCACCCATTAATGATAACTTCAGCTTATGCCTGAGAATCCAGTACGCCCTTTCTCATGTCCTGGCCTACAGACTTTAAAATTTTCTTCCCTTTCCCCACATTCACATATATCAATTCCATGCAATAAATCTCCTGATATATGTCACCTACTGATTCTGTTTCTCTGTTCATCTCTGCCTAATTCAATCTGTAAAAAAATACTTTTTAAGCAAATGGCAGAATGGACCATCTGAAATTTTCCTTCGTATTTCTATAATAGTAAAATTTAGTTTCAACACAATTAATTCACTTACACATTTTACAAAGTTTCATTGAGTTACTAAGATTTTAATTTACTATTCTATGTGCTCTGTACAATGCAAAGATCCTGATCTTAAGAAGTTTCTGTGAAAATGTTGATGAATAACTGTAATAACAGGTAGAAAGTGGGAAGCACTATAAAAGATAGGCAGCTAAATTACTGTGAGACCTCTAATGGAGAAGACATTACTTCCAGCTAAAGGGATTTGATTTCCCCTCTAAGTTATAAAATAGAATTTTATTTCTATCCAGATACGACCTTTGACTTCAGCGTTGAAACAAGCCATGGAGGTACTTATAATATAGTCAGCTATGTGGGGACACTTAACAGAGACCACCCATTCACTAGTCATGAACCAAGGTTATCCCGTAATGATTTTGTGTCACAATTGATATGAACCATATTTGAAAGAGTCTGAAAGGTGAAAGGATCACTAGCAAAGTCCATGAATCTTGTAAAAGTCTTACTTTTATAGAAAAGTATTTTTTTGTATCACTAGCATATAACTTAGAAATGAGAGACAGCATAGAAGGAGTTCAAATGTCACTAATAACTTTCATTTTCTGCATCTTGAGAGAAGAAAAATCAGATTTAATCTTGTCTGCACTTGGGATTTAAGTTTTCCTATATAAGATTCATTAGTATAGTAAATGGGTAGCTAGAATATATGGTAGAAAAAAATTAAGATATCCATTACTTAATATTGTACTGCTATTTTAGCATGATGAATTGGGGTATTGTCTTAAAAATAAAGAAATGCAAAATTTTCTCTCTACTATGAAAACTTTAAGGATAATAATAAGTTTTAAAAAGCTTTAAAATTTAGAAACCCACTCTGAAAAATACAAAGTTCTAAAATCAAAAGCAAAACCAACAAAACAGTTGAAGGTATATCTCTCATGTATTGTCATTTATTTTTCAATCTAAAGAGTAATATCTAAATTAGTCATTAGTGTTATATATTTACCAAAAATGCTTTCCAAATACCAACTTATCTTGATCATGCCAAATTTCCATAGCTCTAGAAGTTCAGCTTTTCTTTCTGCCACAAGAAGTTTCAGACTAATAACTAGTTGGGTTTAATAGGGAAAAAATGAATCTAGAATTGAAGAAAATGGGTTCTCCTCATACGGGCTTTGCCACTAGCTTGCCATGTGACTTTAAGAAAGATCTGATTCTCAATTTTCTTAACTTTTTGGACTACATGTACTTGGATTATTATTGTATATTTCAGTCTATTATTTTACCTTATTGTGTGCTTCTCAATTTATAGAAAAGTGAAGGAAATGTCAATTTAAGAGTTTAGAGATTTTAAAAATGTTCTTTTACTATAATATAATTAAATTATATATATTATATATATATATGAAGTTTAGGTCTTACAAACTGTATCTTCTCCTTGCCTCAAAGTTCTCCTTAACTTGTTCCATTCTGCACAGTAAAAATATTAATTATTGTAATATATAATTTGAACATGTCACTACAATGTTAAAGTGTGTTCTATGGATTCTTTTTACCTATTTAATAAAGTTCAGGCCATAAACCATAGTAAAACTTGTCAAATCACTTACCTAAGGGTATCCTCTTCTACCACCTTTTTGATCCATGTCTCAATTTTATCATCCCTAAAGTAGGGACATAGCATTATAAATTCTATAGGATGACAGGGAAAACCAAAGGGATAATATCTGAAAATTGCTTAGAACTATATTTATTACTTATAAGAATTCAAAACGTTCACTATTATTAGTACTGATATCACTGCAAATAACTTTCTGTTTCCATACATGTTTTCATATCTCAGACCTTTTATGAACTATAAATCTTATAAGAGCAATTCAATGTCACTTTCTTCAATAATAATTCCAATCACTCTACAAATAATAATTAATTATACACTATGCATCATTTCCTGTAATCAAGTAAAAGGAACTGATAATCTTGTAGCAAATCCAACAAGTAAAAGAAAAAAATATATTAAAATAATTGGATACACATAAAATGCAGTGGGCCACACTAGAAAGAGAACACAGCCATGCATTTGGGAATTATGAAAAATAATGTTTAATTTAATCTTAATAATGGTTAGAATATTTCCAGGATATTAGAACTTTTCATGTGGAGAGACATTCAGATGGTCACTTAATGGCTTGTGAAAAGGACAGAAAATATGCATGATATAAGCATTATGATTAGTTGAATAAAACTTCAGTTAAATAAGAAAATTAATTAATTAATTTAACTTCTTTAATTTGTTTCTACCACTTACTATTTATATGAACTTAACAATTATGTTTCAGTTTCTTCAATTTTAAAATAGGGATAATAATAGTACACATCTCATAAAGTTTTTTGAGGATTAAATAAGTCAAATGTAGGTTACTTGATTATATCGGTTTCTATTGCTAAGTGCCATAGGATAATTAAGTTATATAGGGAAACATCATCATCATCATTATCATCATCATGATTACACTTATGTGCAAGAAATTGAGAGGTAAAAAAATGGACTTGAATAATCACTGATGGAGCAGAAAGTAGGACCCATTACGGGGCATCCTGGTCAAGAATGTTCTTTTTTATTTTGGAAAGTCATTAAATTCTTTGGGACAAAGGAATGGAAAATCATATTTACATGTCAGAATAAGTACATAGAAGACAGCCTCCAAGATGGTTCTCAATGATTCTACTTCTTGGTATTCACACTCTTCTGTTGATCCCCCTTTATATGAGGGTTGGTTTCTGTGAGAATTAGAACATAGTAGAAATGTTTTGTAGTTCTCCCTGTAGAGATCTTTCACCTCCTTAGTTAAATATATTCTTAGGTATTTTATTTTCTTTGTTGCTATTGTGAAAGACATTGAGTCTTTGATTTGATTCTCAGCTTGACTGTTGTTGGCATATAAGAATGCTACTGATTTGTGTGCATTGATTTTGTAACCTGAGAATTTGCTGAATTTATTTATCACTTCAAGGAGTCTCTTGACAGAATCTTTGGGTTTCTCTAGATATAAGATCATATCATCAGCAAAGAGTGATAGTTTAATCTCTTCTTTCCCTATTTGGATACCCTTGATTTCCTTCTCTTGCCTGATTGCTCTGGCTAGGACTTCCAGTACTATGTTGAATATAAGTGGTGACAGTGGGAAACCTTGTCTGGTTTTAGTTCTAAGGTGTTGTGCTCTCAATTCTTCCCCATTCAGTATGATGGTGACTGTGGATTTCTCATATATGGCTTTTATTATTTTGAGGTAAGTCCCATCTATGCCTATTTTGTTAAGCACTCTTATCATAAAAGGGTGGTGGATTTTGTCAAATGCTTTTTATGTGTATATTGAGAGGATCATATGGTCTTTGTTTTTGCTTCTATTTATGTGGTGAATCACATTTATAGATTTGCATATGTTGAATGCATCTCTGGGATGAAGCCCACCTGCTCACAGTGGATTATTATAATTTTTCTTTGATGTGCAGCTGAATTCAGTTTGCTAGGATTTTATTGAGAATTTTTGCATCTATATTCATAAGGGACATTGATCTGTAGTTTTCTTCTTTTGTTGTGTCCTTTGCTGGCTTTGGTATCAAGGTGATGTTGGCTTCATAAAACGTGTTGGGGAGGAAGATTCCTTCCTTCACAATCTTATGGAATAATTTCTGCAGTATAGGTACCAGTTCTTCTTTGTAGGTCTGGTAAAATTGGGGTGTGAAACCACCTGGTCAGGGACTTTCTTTTATTGGAAGTTTCTTTATTGCTGCTTCAATTTTGATACTTGATTTTGGTCTGTTCAGGAATTATGGTTCCTCTTGATTAAGTCTAGGGAAGTGTGTGTTTCCAAGAATTTGTCCATTTACTCAATGTTTTCAAGTTTATGTGCATAGAGATTTTTATAGTATTCAGAGAGGTTATTTTTTATTTCCATGGTATCAGTTGTAATATCTCCTTTTTCATTTCTGATTGAACTTATTAGAGTACTTTCTTTTCTGCTTCTGGTTAATCTAGTGAGAAGCCTGTCAATTTTGTTTATCTTGTCAAAGAACCAATTTTTTGTTTCATTAATGTTCTGTGTAATTACTTTGTTGTTGATTTCATTTAGTTCTACTCTGACCTTAGTTATTTCTTTTCTTATGCTGGGTTTGGGATTGGGTTGTTCTTCCTGGTCTAGTTCCTTGAGACGATTCATTAGATTGTCGATTTGTGATCTTTCTGTCTTTTGAATGTAGGCATTTATGTCTATGAATTTTCCTCTTAGGACTGCTTCTGCTGAATCTTACAGATTTTGATAACTTGTGCCCCTTTGTCATTTAGTTTGAAGAATCTTTTGATTTCCATCTTAATTTCCTCCTTTACCCATGAGTTGTTCAGCAGTAGGTTGTTTAATTTCCATATCCTTGTGTACTGTTGAGTATTTCTATTGGAATTGAAGGAAATTACAGAGGATGTAAACAAATGGAAAAACATATCATGCTCATGGATCAGCAGAATCAACATTGTTAAAATGTACATACTAGCTAAAGTGATTAACAGAGTCAATGCAATCCCCATTAAAATACCAATGTCATTTTTCACAGATCTAGGAAAAATAATTCTATGCTTTGTATAGAACCAGAAAAGACCTTGCATAGCCAAAGCAACCCTAAGCAAAAAGAACAAATTGGAAGGCATCACTTTACCAGACTTCAAGCTATACTACAAGGCTACAGTAATCAAAACAGCATGGTACTGGTGCAAAAATAGAGACCTAGACCTATGGATCAGAACAGAGAGCCCAGATTTGAAACCATCCTCATATTGCCATCTGATCTATGACAAAGTAGATAAAAACATACACTGGGGAAAAGAATCCCTATTCAATAAATGCTGCGGGAAAATTTGATAGCCACATGTAGAAGACTGAAACAGGATCCACACCTCTTACCACTCACAAAAATTAATTCACAATGGATAACAGACTTAAACCTATGATATGAAACTACAATAATTCTGGAAGAAAATGTTAGAAAAACTCCTATAGATATCAGCCTAAGCAAAGAATTTCTGAAGAAGACACCAAAAGCAATCACAGAAACAACAAAAACAAATAAATGGGACCTGATCAAATTGAAAAGCTTCTGCAGAGGAAAAGAAACAACCAGTAGAGTGAACAGACAACCTACAGAATGGGAGAAAATATTTGCATTCTGTACATCCGATAAAGGACTAATAAAGAACTCAAGAAAAACAGCAAGACAAAGTTAAACAACCCCATTAAAAAGTGGGCAAAAGACATGAACAGAAACTTTTCAAAAGAAGAAAGACTAATGGCCAATAAACATATGAAAAAATGTTCAACGTCTCTAATCATCAGGGAAACGCAAATCAAAATCACAATGGGGTATGACCTAACTCCACTAAGAATGGTTTTTATCAAAAAGTCCCAAAACAACAGAGGCTGGTGTGGATGTAGAGACAAAGGAACACTTATGCACTGCAGGTGGGACTGCAAACTAGTACAACCTCTATGGAAAGCAGTATGAAGATACCTCAAAGAACTAAAAGTAGACCTACCATTTGATCCAGCAATCCCACTATTGGACATTTACCCAAAGGAAAAAAAAAGTCATTTTATCAAAAAGACACTTGCACTCAAATGTTTATTGCAGCACAATTCACAATTGCAAAGATGTGGAATCAACCCAAGTGCCCATTAATACTTGAGTAAATTAATAAAATGTGGTATGTGTATACCATAGAGTACTACTCAGCCATTAACAAGTGGGAAACTAATACCTTTTGTAACAACCTGGATGGAACTGGAGACCATTCTTTTATGTGAAGTATCTCATGAATGGATAAACAAACACCACATGTACTCATTATTAA
This sequence comes from Daubentonia madagascariensis, assembly GCA_023783475.1. NCBI lineage: Eukaryota > Metazoa > Chordata > Mammalia > Primates > Daubentoniidae > Daubentonia > Daubentonia madagascariensis. Next base: position 10,150,253 of record JAKFHU010001684.1, on the reverse strand, counting down.
ACTGGAACTAATCGGTCAACACTTATATGCACATATGCATATAAAACTCAATGGAAATCAAGCAAGTGGGAGGGGGGAGTAGGCGTTCGGTAAATTCACACCTAATTGGTACAATGCACACTATCTGGGTGATGGGCACAATTATAACATTGACTCAAACTTTACAAAAGCAATACATGTAACCAAAACATTTGTACTCCCGTAATATTCTGAAGTGAAGTGAAAAAAAAAAAAAAGAATATGGCAGAAATGATGATATACAACTTCTAAGGCTAATTCCTAAAAGACATTTCTCTCTCTCTCTCATAACACTTAGTCTGCTGGAAGCCGGCTGGCATGTAAAAAAGTATCCAGAACGTTGCTATGAAGAGTCCATTTAGTGAGGAACTAAAGCCTCCCTCTAACAGCCAATGAAGAACTGAGGCAAGCAGCCAACAATCATGTTAGTAAGCCATCTTTGGCAGGGATACTTTAGTTTCATTCAGACATTCAGATAACCACAACCCTGATTGATATCTTAATTGCAATCTATGAGAGACTCTTAGCCAGAACCATTTGTCCATACTGTTATTGAATTTTTGATCTAAAGAAACTGTGGAGTGATGTCTGTTATTTTAGATGCTAAGTTTGGGGATGACTTTTAGCATAGTACTAGGTAACTAATAAGAAGTCCAAGAAACTTTTGCTGATTTTTTTCCACTCAGCTACCAGAGCAATAAACGTTGTACTTCAATATAATTTATCTTTCCTGAGTATGGGTTAGGAAAACTGCTAAAACACTTTGTACCTATCACAGTACTTTGCACGTGGTATGTATTTAATATGAATAAATATATAAGTGAATGAGGGCATTTGTACTGTCACATGAGAATTATAATGATGAATATTTTTATGAATAAAGGAAATTCTAAAAATAAACAAAGCCCATAATCAAAATCACAATAAACTTTTCTAAACTCACAAAAATCATTCAAACATTTGACAGTAGGCTCAAACACAATATTTAAAATTCTCTATTCATATGTGGAAACAAAAATTCAACATATCTACATGTAAGTTCTATTATATTGTCCTGGGAAACATATTAATCATATTTTTCATTTATTTTCATTTCTTTGAGAAAAAACAACCTTCATTTGTTTTTTGCTTTCAATATAAAGGAAGGATATTGTGCATTGCAATGACACTGCAGTGGGATAACACAGAATAAATTACTCTAAATCTCTACGTGCCAACAAAAGTCATCAAATTGCAGAGGCCATATGGATGTCATCATGAGATGATTGTGGTAATAAGCAATGGCTGCAAAATAATGGAAGGACCTGAATGAGATTGAGTTGGAGAATATGGAAAACAACCAATATAAGAAGAGCCAGATTGAATGTCTTACATAGTGATTGTTTGACTAGCATTAACTGTTATGTATATAAATTTATCTTCATGAGAGTGAGGATGTTTCAAAATAGCAATCTGGCTGAGAAAATTATGCATTGAAAAGTCATTTAAAAAAAAATACATGAAGTTGGAAATTTCTGCTATTTTAAAAATTAATCAATCCTTCTTCACCCTACTGGTATGATTAAGATTCACACTGAGCTCATCTGTTTCTCCCCTGGATGTGCTTTATGCTACAGCCAACTTCATTATTAAAATTTTTCAAATATATCTTAATTATCTTTTACAGAACATTGCAACAACTGAATAATAGAAATTATTTTCATATGTATAGAAAAAATATGCCCAAATAGACCGTATGTTGTGCTATAAAACAAATGTCAGCGAACCCCAAAAGATTAAAACCATAGGGTATGTTATCTTACTAAAATAAAATAAAACTAGAAATGAACAAAATAAGGAATCTTAAAATACCAAGTGTATAGAAATTAAATTATATACTTCAAAATATCCCATAGGACAAACTATCAAAATGAAAATAAGAAAATATTTTGAACTGAATGATCATGAAAATAAAATAGGAAAGTTTATAGGCTGCAGCTAAATCAATGCTTAAAAGGAAATCAATCCTTTTGAACATATTATGAGAAACAATGTGTTGTTTTCTCTCTTTCTTTCTTCATTTTATATACCACAAAAAGCTAAGAAAACAAGATATAGTCATATTTCCTTTAAAAATAAAAGTGGTAAACTCTTAGACCTTGGATAAGACATAACTTTTTTTAATCACATCAGAAAAAAAATTGACTACAAAAGAAGAAATAAATATAAATTGGGCTACATAAAAATTAAGAACTTAAAAAAATTCAAAACTTATATTCATCTAAAAACACATTAACCAAGTGATAGGTGAAGCTAAAAACTGGGAGAAGATATTAACACTTCACGTATCTGAAAAATGACTCATAGTTACAGTATTATAACTTTTACAATTTTGTAAGAAGAAGACAAAAATTTTAAAAATAGACACATACTATTTAAACAGGTACTTCAAAAGAAATCTAAATTGCCAGTAAGCATAGGAAATGTTGCTCAACATTATTACTCATTTCAAATTAAAACCATAATCATGTATATGTACACATCTACTAAAATAGCTAAAACTAATAAAACTGAAATATAAGGTGTTTCTAAGAATGTGCAGTAACTGGACTTTCATTCATTATTGGTATAACTATAAAATTGTATAATTAAATTGGAAAACTATCTGGTATGTATGTTATAGGTAACTGCATACTTTTTCTGTGACCCAGAAATTCTACTTCTAAGTTTATATAAGAGAAATATGTGCCCATGTTTATATAATGACTTGTTCAAGAATGTTCAGAAAAACTTTACATAAAATAGCCCAAACTATAAAAAATTCAAACGTCCACCAAGAAGAGAATGGACACATTTTATAATATTTACACAATAGTGCACTTTACAGAAATAAAAAATATCCAACTATTCATATATGCAACATTATTTAATACAGAATATTTATGCAAGTGATGATATTATTATAAAGATTTATGTGCATTTCTCTATTTCTACAGTCCAAAAACAACATTGACAAAATAATGAAATTTTATTTGGAGTGGAGGAAATCAGTTTGAAATATGGATTTTTATTGACCATGCCTTAGTAATAGATAAATATATTATCCAAGGTTTAATATATCTGCTATGCTTTCTTCAAAGCTGAAATTCCATAAAGATAAATGAGTTATTAAGCATTGAGGTTGACATAAAATAAAAAAGTTAAAGGCAGGAACATTAAATCTAAGGTATAAGATGACTTCTGATACATATTAGAAAAAGTTACTTTATAATAAAGACTAAAAGCACCATAGGAAATAAAAAATGGAGTAAAAAAATGAAGTGCAAATAAAGATTTAAAGATATTGAACTGTGGTAAAGAAGCAAGTTGTTTACAAAATATAGTATAGACAACACTAATTTTTTAAAAAGTGTCTCTCATGATAAAATTATAGAACAAATTACTGAGGAATACATGACATATTAAATTCAGAAATGGCTTTTACAGAATAAATTTGGTAAATTATAGCTTCTCTAATTAAGCAAGCTGATAAAGCAAGTAAAATAAACCACATTCTTCAGTTCTGTTTCAAAAGGGCAAGAGAAAACTGGATTTAAATTTCTCGCTCCATTCTGCAAAGAGCTTTTTGATTCACATCAATTTTCATTATACTGGATTTTGAGATGTAGTTATAGTCATGCATTGCTTAAAGAAGGGGATGTGTTCTTAGAAATGAATCATTAGGTCATTTTGTTGTTCTGCAAACATCTTAGTGTGTACTTACACAAACCTAGATAGTGTAGCTTACTGCACACCTAGGCTATGTGATATAGCCTATTGGTCCCAGTAGGCTATATCACATAACCTAGGTTATTGTACTGAATACCGTAGGCAACTGTAACACAATGGAAAGTATTTGTGTCTAAACAAAGAAAATGTACAGTAAAAATATGGTATTAAAGATGAAAAAAATGGTTTACCTGTTTAGGGCATTACCATGACTGGAGCTTGCAGAACTGGAATTCGCTTTGGGTTAGTCAGTGAGTGAGTGAGGAGTGAACGTGAAGGTCTAGGACATCACTATACGGTATTGTACACTGTGTACACTTTATATGCTTTATACACTGTACACTTAGGGTACACTAAATTTGTAAAAAATATTTTTTTCTTTAATAATAAATTAACAAGTTTATTGTAACTTTTTTATTTTATAAATTTTTTATTTTTTTTAAATTTTTTGGCTCTTTTTTAATAACACCTATTAAAACACAAATACATTGTACAGCTGTAAAAATAGTTTATAAGCTTTTTTCGATCTTTAAACAATTTTAATGTTTTTTTTACTTTTTCAAAAGATTTTGTTAAAAACTAAGACACAGACATACACAGTAGCCTTGTCCTACACAGGGTCAAGATCATCAATATCATTGTCTTCCACTTACATGTCTTGTCTCTGCCCCACTGGAAAGTCTTCAGGGAAAATAGTGCACATGGAGCTGTCATCTCCTGTGACAACAATGCCTTCTACTAGAATTCCTCCTGAAGGACCTGCCTGTAATTGTATGTGCTAGACTTTTCTACAACTGGCAGCAAGATAGATTTGTTTACACAAGTATTACCACAAATACGTGAGTAATATATTGTACTATGGCATGATGAAGGCTACTATGTCACCAGGTGAGTGGAATTTTTCAGCTCCATCATAATCTTATGGGACGACGGTTGTTTATGCAGTCCATCCTTGAACAAAACGTAATTTTTCTGCATATGACTATACAGACTTGAAACTTAAAAATATATAAAAATAGATTGCAGAAACGAAATCTGTTAAGTTTCTACATTCATCATTTTTTTTTTTTTTTGGTATGAACCAAATCAATGTATAACATTTGCTTGGTCCTGAAGGAAAAAATAGTGTCCAAAACCATCCAGGGAACAATTATTTATACTCTCTTTGTCACTGTGCAGTAACACCGAACAGGGTTTTTCAGGCTCCTTCTTCAGTTTCATTGACACATTAAATACAAATCTATAAACTTTATTTCTTACTACCATTTCCAGGGTAGTCTTTACGTTTTGAAAAACCATCAAATAAGAATAGTTCTCCAGACTTCTTACAAAATAACTGAAATAAAATAGACCAACCATTGAGACCTTGCTATTAGCTCTTTCTTTGCAATAAATCTATAAGAAACAAAGGCAATCATTTTCAGGAAAAACATGATAGAAACATACATTTCAAATAGCTTACATTTAGATCAAAACTATTTTACCACGCTGAAATTTTGTATAAAAATTTGTAATGTCAGCCATTTAGTAATTTTGTGAAGCATGTCTTTTTTTTAGCCAAATCCTGAACAAATTGTGAACTCAGGTTTCTCTCTCTCTCTAAGTCAATTGGCCTCTCTCTCTTTATATATATATAAACATATATACATATATATACATATATACACACGTACACACACACATATATGGTGTGTTTTAATATATTTTTGTTTCTGCACAAATACAGATTCACTCAATTTTTTTATTTTGGAAAATATCACAACTGTATACCAAACTCCAATGCTGAACAAATGTTAATATTGGCCTTAGTAGTTTCAGAAAATAAAATATCCCAGGCATCATTGAATATTCCTTTGATGTAATTATGGATCCCATTTTCTGCCCCACCCAACCTCAACAATACTCACTATACTCAAGTTGCAATTTATCCTTTCCAAATAACATTTTTCTACTTTTTACCATGTGTGTGTGCATCTCCATAACCAATATAATAGTCACTTGATTAGTTCTTTTCCTATCCACATATGTTTTATGTTTCTTGTTTATAATATTAATTCTTCATTTATTTTTGTGGTCATAATACAATGCTTTGAACTCCCAATCTAATGTTGAAAAGAAGCAGAATAGCAATAATCTTTGTCTTGTGCTACAAACATATCACAATTCGACAAAAAGTTTTGTCTGTATTTTGGTAAATATCTTTTATCACATTGTTACTTTCCTTGTATTCCTATATTGTTGAGAATTTTATCAAGAAGCATATTAAAGTTTGCAAATATTTTTACGAGTCTATTTTATTATTCAACTTTTCTTTTAATTTTTCTATATTGTGAAACTAATATCTATTCTTGCAGTTCTGGGATATATCTTATTTGCTGATGACATGTTATCATTTCTGTTGTTTTAAAATACATAGTCGGATTTGATTTGTCAACATTTCCTTTATGTTTATGCTCATAAATGTTATTGGACTGTGCTTTTGTTTCTAGTACTCTATCAAACTTCTTTTTTGTCATTAAGAGTATTTAATCTCAAGAATAAGATGATGGATCTCTCCAACTGCTTCAAATTTGTGAACGCCTTTGTAGAGGGGATAGGTTGTTTCTTCAAATTTGTGGATAATTGATTAATGCTATTTTAATTTTTTATGTGGCAGAGCTTTTGGCAGATATGTATTTAAATTATAAAGACACTTTTTTTAGTCATAAGTCTAATCAGTTTTTTAATTTTAAGGAACTAAATTTTGCACTTTAAAAAAATCAATTTTCTCTTTTCTCAAATGTATTTTGATATTTTTTTCTATTCTGTTTTTAAAGTCTGTACCATATGCAAATTATCCATCCTTTTTCATTTCCAAAAAAAAAAGGAAGAAATACTCATAGCTATTATAATCCTATTATGGCCATGTGGCTATAGCTGGTATTTATAACTACTTTTCTCCATCACTAATTCCATACTTCTTCACCCTCAGCAAGCACCTCAGCTGATCTTAGTTTCTTGCCTGAAGGGGATGGGGGGCAGTGATCAAACCATGATTCCTGTGTCATTAGCATTCTTGCCTGAGTTGGATTGTTGTAGTTTTTCATTGACTTCAAACACAGGCCCTGGGAAGAACGATAGGCAACCAATTAAATCTCCTACTTTCCACATATACTCCATTATCAATTCAATTTCCCCTTATTAGTCTGGTTCAAATACCTCCACCACTCTACAATCTCTTTCTTTGGCTGTTGACTCAGAAGGAGGGGGAGAAAAATGTGCCTAGTTTGGGGTCTCAACATTATGTTCAGCTGCATCCTTGTGTGTTCTGTTCTTTTTATCTTGGTGAAAATTCTTCCTTCTTTATAACTAGGACCTCTCTGTTCCTCTGTAATAATATTATCATACACTTAGTGGCTGAAAACAATATACATTTATTGCCTTACAGTTTCTGGGGAACAGAAGCCAGGCACTGCTTAGCTAGGTCTGTATTTTAGGGTCTCATAAAGCTACCATCAAGGTATTTGTCAAGGATCTGTTCTTATCTGAAGACTTGACTAAGGAAGAATATGCTTCCTCACTCATGCAGTTGTTGGCAGATTACAGTTCCTTCTGGTTATAGACTTGAGAACTGAAGTTTATTGTTAGTTGTTAAATTCAGGCCATCCTGAGTTCCATTTTTCAGCTCCTGTAAACCACCAATGATTCTTTGCCATATGGGGTCACCCAACATGGCTGCTTGCTTTCACACATTTACCAATGGAAAGACTAACTAAAAACACCTGCTAAAATCATACAAAAAGCAATCATGCAATCACCTACATGTAATGATGTATATTCCATTGTGTTTGCCTTATTCTATTTGTTAAAAGCAAGTCACAGTCTTATTCACAAACAGAAGGGATCACACAAGCACATGAAAACCAGAAGTGGGGCCACCTTAAAAATCTGTCTGCCATGATATGTGCATGTATTTATGTTATATACATATGTTTATATTCATACATGCAAGTTTTTGTTAGGTCTCTAGAAGAGTTTTAATTTTTTTTTAGTAAAATGTCCCTTTTATTTTGATTTTTTTACCATATAACACACTTACCCTTAAAGATGTCTTTGTTAATATTTATCTTACTACACTAGCATAATTTTGATTAATCTTGTTCTATCTCTTTATTTTCATTTTATAATGTCACTATGTTTCAGCAATATGCAAATAACATATAGATCAAATAAAATTTTTATTAATTCTAAAAATTTCTGTCACATTTGATGTAAGTTTAACTATTTATAATTGAAAATTATTGTAATATAGCATCTTATTAAATTTTTTTCTTACCAGATATTATTTTTGCTTTTTTGTAAAATTTTTCTTCTACTGTTATATCCAGGAAAGTTTTTCCCTTATCCCGTATTTCCCTCACTGTTGAAATGTATACATTATATTTTTAATATTCTTTTGGAGACATAAAATTTTGATATTCTTATTTGCAATTTAGTCAGTAGTTCTCTCTTTCTTACAAACAGCACTGAGAATATGTTAACATCTATTCTCAGTCAACGATATTTCTTGTAATGTTGTGGAATATTTTCTTTGGACCCTATTTTTATAGTTCAATTAGTCATTTTTACATTAACTTCCATAATAAGTTATTGTTTAAAATTATTCATATATTGACCAATTTCTTTGTTCATTCATATTTCTTATGTTTCCATACTTCTTTCTGGCCTTTCTTTTTTTGAGCTGTAGCTTCTTATTACCATAACACATTGTACATTGCTTTGTTTCTCTTATGTGTAGTAGTTATAATTACATACATTAATTATAATGATAACACTCAGTAACCCTAATTTTCAGTGAAAAACCTAGGAAGTAAGCAATTTTAATTATATACAAAATACAGAGCCCAGGAAAAAGGACAGAGCTGTGAAGATAATGCATAGAGGATCCAACCCCTTTCAGTATTCTAGGAAGCACAACTGGACCAAGGATGATAGGGCCCAAGCACTGTACCCAGACCTCACCAAGACCACTTACCTAGACCTCTGAATCTATAGGCTCAAATCCAAATATATAAGCTCATAGACAAATTAAGCAAATACTTTAAAATATCATAAAAGCAACAGATTTATATCTTAAAACATCTATTAGAGATGGTAAAAACTTGCTAGATCAATAGACCCAGGCAAAATGTCTAAATTAAATTCTGAAGATGTTTCTATTTTATTTTACTAACAATTTTAAAACTATCTTTATTTACCAAAAATTGCCTAAGTCACATGAACTTGAAAATATTTGCACTAGTTATTTAACTTATGAGTGCTCAATTCTGTACAAGTTAATGCTACCATGTGGACAATATTCAGACACATATATACATACATACAATACAAACACAAATAAAGATTTATAGCTTTGATTTTAGAATTTTAGCCAAGAGACCAGCAAAATTCACTAGTTTAATAGGACTCTTGGATTTAAATTGTGTCTTTTAATTTGTTTATTTTTTATTTCAGAATATTACAGGGTACAAATATTTTGGTTACCTGGATTGCTTTTGTATTGTGTGAATCAAAGTTATAAGTGTGCCCATTATCCAGATAGTGTACATCGTACCTGTTAGGTATGATGTCACCTGCCACCTGCATGATTTCCGTTGAGTTTTACTTCCATCTGTGCATGTGAATGCTGGTTGGTTAGTTCCAATTTAATAGTAAGTACATATAGTGTTTGTTTTTCCATTCTTTAGATACTTCACTTAGGAGGATGGTCTCCAGTTACATACATATTGTTGCAAAAGGTATTAATTCATTTTTTATGGCTGAGTAATACTCCATGATGTACATATACCACATTTTATTAATCCACTCTTGAATTGATGGGCACTTGGATTGATTCCACATCTTTGCAATTGTGAATTGTGCTGCAATAAACATTCTAGTGCAAGTGTCTTTTTGACAAAATGACTTTTTTTCCTTTAGGTAAGTACCCAGTAGTGCGATTGCTGCATCAAAAATGCTTAACAAAATAAGCATAGATGGAACATACCTCAAAATTATAAAAGCCATATATGACAAACCGACAACCAACATCTTACTGAATGAGGAAAAGTTGAAAGCATTCCCACTCAGAACTGGAACAAGACAAGGATGCCCACTGTCACCACTTCTATTCAATATAGTGCTGAAAGACCTAGTCAGGGAAAAGAAGGAAATTAACTATATCCAAATAGGGAAAGAGGAGGTTGAGCTATTGCTCTTTACTGATGATATGATTTTATATCTAGTAAATTGTACCTCTTAAAGTGGAAAATGTTAAATTTCTCTGTGTCACATGTCTGAAGCTTTTACTGAATTTTAGAGAAAACAGTGTTGCAAAGTTCTATTCCTTGATGTACATAAGATGATAAACACTCTGGATTTTTATTTATAAGATATATTTCATTCCTGTATATCTTGAAGCTTCATGGGAGGTGAGATTTTTGTTTTTAATTTAGTGCATACTTTAACTTTCTATCAACATGTTTGATTTTCTCAATATGTATGTATTCTTTTTAATTATTATTATTTTGCCACTCAGTGGTTTTACATGGCTTCTGTCAGAGATACAGTGATGTCAGTGATCCTGTGACACTTTTTTATATCAATTTTTAGTTGAATTTTCTAAACCATCAAGTAGCAAGTAGTAGGGAAGACTAATGTTTCAATTTCTCTTGAATAGAATATTTTCTCATTCAAAGGCCTAAGAGAGATATAAACTTCATCACTTCTTGTCTAAGCTATTGAGAGTGTTCATAGTCTTTATAGTCTCTGATAACAAGGAGTGTTTTAAGTTTACCTGTATAACATGAGTTTTAGACAGAAAACTTATATATCATATAGTAAATATATATTCATTTCTTTCTATTGTAAATGTAAAATCTTTTCACATTCTTGCATCTTTCCCTAGTGATACTAAATAAGTACACATTTGCTCTTTAATTTCACCAGTCCTACTTAGCACTCTAATAAAAAAAAAAAGTTATTATCATGGATTTAATGCTGAGGTGGAAACACTAGAGATCTTTTTTTTGCTATTTTTTCCAAAATATTTTATCTCTCACTCAGAGTCTTCTTGATAGGGACTTACTTAACTATTAATTGTCAATATTCTTATTTTTTATTTCCTTGAACGTTTTTCCCATCTCTCATGCCTCTTTTGGAGTATTACTTTTTCATATAATTACAAACATATTTTTCTTCTAACCCATATATAACAGCTGCTATTGTTTCTTCATCCTATTAGAGTGGCAGGATTAATTTCTATTGCCTCCCACACTGAGAACATATTCCCACCACAGAGGAACTAAGTGGGCTTCCTTGGCTGCTTTAAACATATACTGAACACCAAATCTTTTGTGAAATCCTCCTACAATGATCTTCTACATATAGTTCCTATTTTACTTTTGAATTTTCCCATATATTCTCATTGATCATAGATTTTTGTATTATTAGCAAGGCCTTTGCGTTTGTTATAATACAGATAGGAAAAAATATGTTTATAGAACTATTACATTATGTAAGTATAGTGATATTTTAAATAATAATAAATTTCTAAATATTTATAGTATTTCCTTCAAATTATTTAATAACATGATATAAATAACATATTGATATATGTTGAAACTATCATCAAATGATTGTAAATAAAGGACTGCAATATGTTCTTTCTAGTTATTTGATAGTTAAGTTCTATAAAGTCACTGGGAACACTTAATTAGTGAATATGAAACCATTGTTTGTAAAGAAAATGCAATGTTAGGTTCCTTAAGACCTTTAGTCACATTTTCACCAACTGATCAATACTTCACCTTGTTTTATGTGTGTTTCTGTGTAAAGACACCTAATTTCATATATATATATATAAAATGTATATACAATTGATTCATTAATATTGACCTCATGGACAACACCATTATAAATCATACCTGAAGGAAGCTTATCTAACACACAGATTTTCTCCATAAAGGACATCACAGAATTATTATACTTAAAAACAGCATACCGCTCCAGCACTATGCTTGGGTGCCATGTTAAATAGTGTAAGCATGAACAAAAAATGCAAAAATGTGGAAAACATGGCATAAACTACACTGCAACAAGGACACATATTTAAGTTATGGGAGTTGAAATAAAAAGGCAGGGTGTCACCTGGTTTGACCTCAGCTGGGAATGTGCATGTCAGGTGACTCATATTTCTCTGTTCTGCACATGTTCATGATGATCATGAAAGTGCCATGAGTATTGATTTTGGAGTAACAAATAAATTTTAGTACATGGATTTGCAAATATGAAGTTTATGAATAATGAAGGTTGACTGCACTTGTTTGCATTTGTCTAATTATTTAATCTTTCCAATTATCTAAAGCTAAATGAGTAGAAATGAAAGTTTATCACGAATCCATATTGTGAAAAATGAAAATGATTTTAAAAATAAGATTCTCCAAAACGTTAATTTAAATTTCTAATCTAAATCAAAATGTAATTGTTATGATAGTGAAGACAAACAGGTATTAGAAAAACTTGTTAGCAACCAGCTTGTCTGTCTTGTTTCATTGTTTTACTACTACAAACTATTAGATATTTTCCTCTACAGTAAAATTTTTCCTTCCAAGTTTACACAACTACTATTCAAATTATTAGGCAATTGTAGCACATTTCCATTCTCTATGCCATATATGTAAATTAAAACAAATTGAATTTATTTTAAATTTTGTACTATCTTTCTGTCAACATGATTGTGAAATTCTCTAAGTTATTGAATGTTTAGTTTGCAAAATTTGATTATCATCAATTATAATTGACATCACCAAATTGTCCTTAAAGAGATTTTATCAGTTTAATCTTATCTTTCAGTGAGAAAAATTTCTTATTGATACAAATCCATTCTAATGCTTCATATTTTCAAAATTCAAAAAATAATTCTATCAGATATGTGTGGAAGGGTCTCAATTTTTTTTCATAATTGCTACTAGTGGGTTTGAGCATGTTCTTTTGTAAAAAATGGTCACCACTAACAAAAACTAGATTTATTATGACCAATGATTTTAGTCATTGAATTGATATATATAAAAATAAATGTTATCTATGATGTTACAGATGTGCACTGAGTTATATATTAATAAGTTGACATTAATTAAGCATATTAACTAAATAATTATATAATTGAAAGTATTTGAAAGCAGGAAAACACAAGTGTAAAATTGGCAGAAAAGTTGAACAAGGATTTTGATTTCTTATTGGATTTGATTGCTCAATCAATTGCTTTATTACTTATAGGATTTTTCAGATTTTTTTTATTTTCATAAAAGTGACATAAGTAAGGTAATATATATTTTTTAGGAAATTGTCCATTTCATCTGAGTTTTAAAATTTATTGGCTTAAAATCTTTTTATGGTGTCCTACAATTATATATTTTCTAAAGTATAATAATGTATTTTCCATTTCTCATACTGATTGTTATACTTGCTGTTTTTCTCCCTACATTTTTTTCTTGGTTAGTCTTTCTCAAGGTTTGTTTCTTTTATTAATATTGCCCATCAACTAACATTTGACTTTATCCACTTTCTTGTATGCTTGTTTTATGTCATTGCTTCTTACTCTAATCAATTTCATTTTTTCTTCTACTTTCTTTAACTTTACCTTACATTTCTCTCCCTAACTTCCTGAGTTGGATGCTTATGTTATTGAGTTTCATTTTCTGTTCTTTTTAAAATATTGCCTTAACTGCAACCTACAAGATTTTTATGTACAGTGTTTTGTTATAGTTAGTTGACTATAGCTTCTAATTTTTATTATAATTTTCTCTTTTTTCTGTATATTATTTCTATGTGTACTTATTAATTCTAATGAATACTAGGATTATTTTAGGAATCTCTTTATTGTTGATTTCTAGTTTAATTCCATTGTGATTCCATTACATATGCTATAGAATTTCAGTACTTCGAAATTTGTTGAATCTTATGAAACATACCATGGCTAATTTTTTTAAGTATTCTATATGTGCTTAAAAATGTATTGTCTGAATTTTAATGTTCTAAGTTGTTATTTAAAGTGTTGACAAATATTCTATATTTCTCCTGCAATTATATTACTTGTCCTATTTATGAGTTAAATGTGTTAAAATCTCCCATTTGTGTGTTTACCTACCTCTTCTGTTTCAGTCCATGCTGTTTTTGTTTTAGCTATATTTTAAATGCTTACAATTTTTATAATGCTATGTATAATGCTATGTATTCTCAGTAAGTTTAAAGCTTATCATTATAAAGTGAACCTCTTTGTACTAACGATGTTTTGAGGGAATAGAAGCTACCTTATGTAGTATTAAATAGTTTCACTGATCTTTCTTTTTTGTTGTTGTTTTTTAACATTTGTCTGATAGTTTATTTGCAGCTATTTTATTTTCAAACATTCGGTATCCTTGATTTTTAGATAAATATTTTATAAACAGTACATAGTTTTATTTGTTCATTGCCTCAATATTTGTTTTTTATCTGGGACATTTAATTATTTGACATTTAACATAAATATTAATAAATTTAGTTCAAATACACCATCTTATTTTGTGTTCTCTGTTCCCTTACATTTCACTTCCCTTAATTCTATCTTTTCAATTTAACACATACTACTTATTAACTTGTCTCCACTATTTGGATACTATGCACTCTATTTTATGTCTATTTATATGTTACATACTCTCATTGATCAAGTGTTTTTGCTTCCTACTGGTAAATAAAAGGATCCTAAAAAACTAATTTCTATTATCCTCTTCCAACTTATATTCATATCACTTATTTTAATTATGTGCTATATTTTTAATTTCCAAAGACTGTTATATTTTATAACACAGTTTGACATTTTACTAAATCTCACTGCTGTTGTAAATAAAATTCACTAGAAGACAGCCACATTCATGCATTTATATATTATTATGGCTGCTTTCACACTACAACAGCAGAGTTAAGTAGCTATGACAAAGACCTTATGGTAGCAAAACATAGAACACTTACTATATGGCCTTTTAAGAAGTTTGCCAAATTCTGCTTTACAAAATAAATTATGTTTTTTGATTTAACAAAACATTTATCACTTCTCTTGCTTTGAATTTCTTCTAACTATCAGCCTTCTTCTCTGGGGTACATTTTCCTTCTGCTCGTGTTACACCTTTTAAAAAACTTACTTAATTCAGTTTATGGTGGTACAATCCACATGTCAAATTATTCTTTCTGGGTATAGAACTTTAGGTTGGTGGTTTGTTCTTTCAACAATTTCAAGCTATTGTTTCACTGTTCTTTAGTTGTGATTGCTGCTCTTGAGAAATTAATTGTCAATCTAACTAAACAGCCTTTGAAGATAATCTATCTTGCTCCCTCTGATTGCTTTTAAGTTTTTGTGTTTGTCTTTGGATAACTGCATAGCAATATAAAATGCTTATTTATAAACCAAAATTAAATATATGCTGAATTTTGCACTTTGTCATTGCATTAATTTTGTCATTGTATTAGTTTATCATATTTGTGTTATCATTGTATTAGTTTTCTAATACTGTGTAAACAAAATTACCACACATTTAGAAGCTTTAAACACAGAGTTTGTGTAGGTCAGGAGTCAGAAAATGGAATAGCTGGATTCTCTGATTTTTGTCTCACAAGGCTAAAATAAAGGTGTTCACTGGCTATCTTCCTTTTTGGAAGCTATGGGGGAGAATCTGTTTCCTATATCATTGTGAGTGTTTGTAGAAATCAGTCCTTTGAAGTGATAGGAGTAAGGTTCATATACCTTGTTGACTATTGGTCTGATCTTTTCTCTCAGCTCCTTATAGCTACCTATGTTTTTCTCATGTGGCTATTTGTGGTATCTTTTGTGCACTATATTCCTTTAATAAAATTCAGTGAGAACCAACTATGGACAGTCAAGCAAGTCTATTAAAAGGTATTGACTTTTATTATAACCCATCATTTATTTTATCTGAAGAGAAATGTTGTCTCTAAGTACATGAGAATCCACCCAAATGGAAGGATTTCACACTAATACTGTCCCCATGAGAACAATAATAATAATTATTACATTATTATATAGTAGATTGAATTATTGGTTTCCACTCTTTCAGAAACACAATACTCCATCCACATGCTTTACAGTGAATTTGCAGTAATTTCCACTAAAACTAAACTGTACCTTGACTTTGGGTTTGGACACATGACTCACTTTGATGAATTGAATGTAGGTAAAAGTTATAATGCGTCAGCTATGAGTTAGGCCTTAAAATGCAACATCTATTTCCACCTGCCCTTTTACATTTCTACAATCACTATAAGAAGGATATGCCACCTAGGTAGTCCAAGGATGATGACACATGGACAAAACCTGGATTCAACCTGTGGCTTGGAGCTAAGGGTAACCAAGCACAGCCTAGATCAGATTTATCTCAAATAACCCTCTGATACATGGGAACGAATGTTTCTTAATGTGAGACACTAAGGTTTTTGTTTATTATTCAATTATAGCTGACCGATGCATCTTATTTTACAAATATTCATTTAAACTATATAGCAAGTATACATTTGCTGTAACACCTTTGCTTTCTTCCCCAAAATATACTTACCACATTGTCTAAATTTTTGTAATAAAAGAACAACTATCAGCCTGAGATTCTACTTTTTTGACTTTCAGTAACCTCCTGCAAGTTATAATACTCAATCAAACCACTGACTAGCCAAATCATCCTATCTTATGCATAAAAATTCTGCTGTTAAAAGGTGTTTCCATTTTCCAGTGCACATTGCTGTTTTTCTAAGATTTCACTCTCTGAATTAGTTTTCTATTCCATTTTTCTACTTTTGTATTGAAAATTGAAAAGAGCTTAGGCCATTATTCATTAGGTTGTTTATTCTAGTAACAGAGTCACTTTAAGTCAGTTCTAAAATTAATATTCTTTCATTTCTTATATATTTACTCATTTATTTCTAAAGAAGCTTAACAATCAAATAGCAGCTTAAGAAGTGATGTAAAGAATGTCTTTGTGGTATTATTTTGCTTCACAGATTCTAGAAAATGTGTAATGTATGTGTGTGTGTATATATATATAACATATATATAATGTGTAATGTATGTGTGTGTGTGTGTATACATATATATATATATATATACAATCTGCTGGTATCTTTACAAGAAGAGGAAATTGGACACAGAGAAAGAGAGACACTAGGATCATGGTACAAAGGAACAACCAGGTGAAAAGGTAACAAGAAGGTGGCCATCTGTGAACTAAGGAGAGAAGCCTAAAATAGATCCTTCCCTAAAAATGTTCAGAGGAAACCAACGCTGCTAGTACTTTTATCATTGACTTCCAGCCTCCACAACTGTGAGAAAACAAATTTCAATTATTTAAGCCACCCAGTTTGTGGTATTTTATTATGGCAACCCTAGCAAACTAATACAGATGCATAAAAGAATAAATGAGTTAAGAGAGTGAGTGAGTAAATTTCTTCTCATTCTAGACTAAAAAATTTAGGGATCTGTGAGGGGAAAAGTCAACACACATCAGGTTTGTTGGTTCAGTCCTTTAATCTTCCAAGGGATCTTGAGCAGAGACAAGATTGATACCTGGTCGACCTGGGGGAATGTAGCCTTTGAAAGACTATTAGTGTTGATAAATGATAATTTTGTTGTACATACCTGGAGAAATTGCCTGAGCCATACCAGGTTGTCAGTGTTGCATTAAACAAACATTGTCATTGATGATATATACCAGGTTTCATTGCTAGCGTGCTGAATTTTGGTTTATATGGCCAGATACATAGCAGAATGTGCCTATGTGATAACCCTCCAAAAAACATTTGAACCCTTAGACTGAAATAGGTTTCCTTGGGCAGAGATATTTAATATACTTTATTTAGTTTGCTGTTAGAGAGAAAGCACTCCCATGTAGCTATAAATGGCAAAGGACTCAGGACCCTGTGCCTGTACTCTGTGATCTCTGCCTAGGTTAGTGGGAATAGTTTATACATGGAAATGCTCTCACTTCTAACACCGATTGCAAGTTCAGGATGATCCTCAAATTACCCTCAGATTTAATAATTTGTTAGAAAAATTAATAAATCACACTAGAAACTATTAAACTCACAGTTATAGTTTATTACTGCAAAAAGACACAAGTTAAAATCAGCCAAGGAAAAAGTACCTAAGGAAGGGTCCAAGATGGTACCAAACACAGAGTGTTGTTGTTTTCTCTCTATGGAGTCAGGATGGTGTTACCATCTTGCTATGGATATGTGACAATATATAGAATATTACCAACTAGGGAAACCCATCCAAGCCTCAAAGACCTCCTCCCATATCACAATGTTGGTTTTTAGGGTGCTGTAAGCCCCTACTCTAAACACTATCTGGTGTGCCCAGTCCCCACTATAAATCACATTTTTAGACTATCTGGCATGATCTAATGTCCCAAGTCCCAAGGTAAAGAAAGACACTTATATTAGACATGACAGTCCAAAGGTTTAGTGATTTCCTCCCAGAAAGTAGAAACAGAGGGCAACGACCAGATCCCTTTTTGTGTAAGATTAAATTTTGCATATCTTATTCCTGTTTCTAATACATACACACACACACACACACGTTAAACCTTAACCATGAGTATAACCTGCTATTGAGTCTTTTTAAGTCCTGTGTAATAAGTAAATTTGCGACTGGTATTGAAATCTATTGACATCTTTGGATCATGACCTTTAGTTACCATCTGTGGTAGACAGAGTTGTGCTGCCCAGAGCCCCATTTAAAGAAGACATTGCTGCCCATCTGCAGAGAGTTTAGTCAGCAGTGAATCTCCACCTATCAGGAAATTTAGGGTCTTCCTCAAGTGTAGAGAGCCACTTCACCTGGGGTCATGGCCTTTCTAGAGCTGCCCAAATTGTTTCACTGAATGAGATGGGGTGCAAAAGGCCCAGCCTTTTTAACTCAAGTGAGACATCTGTGGTGGACAGTCCTTGCTACAGAGCTTCTCATAAGATTGGGCACTACTCACTACAGAGTTCCCCACAATGTGGACCAATGCTTTGTCAGACCAGCAATGTCGTTTGGTATATTCCTATCTATAGTCCTGATTACTCTTTTTTCCTTTCATAGATATTGGTATCTAAAAAAATCAAAACTCAGTCTCAGCTTTGGTTTTCTTAAAACGCACTCTTAAACAGCTGGTCCCAGGAGTGGCCAGATAAAACTGGTAATAAGAAGTTGTTAAAGAGGAGGATCACTCACTGCTCACCAGGAAATGAGGATCAAATCAGTGATGGTAAGTGAGCACAGACAGGTCAGGGCCATGGTGGAGATCCCATTAATACTTTAATTAGTGGTGAATTGAGGATTATAGCCAAGGACTATGCCCCAGGAATTAATAGTCAACATTGGTTGAACTTCAAAAATAATTAAACACCCAACCAAAACAGAAGATTCAAGCTAAAATAAGGGCCCTGATGGGGAAAACTTGAAACCTGACACATCACATGGAGGCATCTGGGTAGGAAAATGCAAAGATGTTTGACTCTCTAGTCTCTTCTAAAGACCTGTAGAAGAAACCCTTCTCTCCCCCTTAAGATCTATTACTACCACTGTGGTGGAAGACATGCAGAGACTTCTCCCTGGCAACACAGAAGATACCCTATTCAATCTGCACCCATCTCCTTTCCTGATAACTGGACCTGTGACTAAGGTTGAGTGACAGCACAACCCTCCTGGGGATGTGTTAGGCCTATAAAGAAGGAAAGGCACTATACCTATAGGAACTGAAATACATAACTATCATGTGCCAGCAGAAATTGTAAATTGGAAAATTATACATAGGTTGGATTCTAAGCATGGTTGATCAGGGGTGGGAATGGGGTGGAGCATAAAAAGTTTTTTTTGATCAGGGTATCCTCTGATGATACAGGATTCAATGTAGTAAGGACCCAAGGAAATTTTAAAAAATAATAAAATGATAAAATAAAACGAGCTACTAGAACTTATTCAAAAAGCATGGATTAAAGGATGGCCTAAGCTGAAAAAAGTTGAAATGACTGAATTGCTGTTGTAGGCAGTCAACAAATGGACTAGAATTTTGAGGAAATGGACATACTGGGATGGGCATTCTGCATATTCCTGGACAATCCTCTATGTTATTACGTTTGTAAGGAAGGCCCAAAAAAGACACCGTTCGCTAGGGCAACCAGACTGTGCTGTTGAGGAGGCATCAGCATCACTAAAAATATACTGGGAATTAAATTTAAGTTTAACCTCACCTCTAATTAATGCATGGTGTTCTTCTTCCTTAACTCAGTATCCAGAATACTGTCAGAGTGTAACCTCCAGGTTTCAGATATGGATATATTGTGGTTTTATTTTATCTGTTAAACACTATATGTGTAATAGAAAGTAACCCAGAGAAGCCACTTATTTTGGAGTTTATCAGTTTTTAAATATGGTTAATCACAAAGTACTTCTAACATTCTCTCTCATAATAAAAATCCAGAGAATCTGTGTACATTCTGCTAAAATGGGTTCCTTAGATAAGGAATCAGTACATAGCACACATATTTACCACTTTTCCATCTGCTTTCCAGGATCCAAAATTACTATCTGTATTTTCTCATTGTCTTTATTCTGGTGGATTTGTACCTTTTTAAACGTGTCTGTTTTCAAAGAATAATTCATTCAGAAAAGTGTGCAAGTCATAAGCTGGATGAACTAGCAAACATTTAAAACAGCAGAGATTAATGAATTTAACAACAGTAGAACCCAGAAATTCCACCTCTAACCCCTGTCAGTTAATTCCCCTAGTCCTACTATCAAGCCTAATTAGTTTTGGCCATTTTTTAACATTCCATAAATGAAATCATATTGTAAATACACTTACATGTATAGTTGTCTAGGACCCTTCATTCTTCAGTTTGTTTTTACTCATTTGATTTAAATTTAGTAATGGGTACACCAAATTTTATGTATTGTTTCTAATGATGATGAATGATTAGTATGGCCATTATCAATAAAGCTGTTGTGAACATTTGTATCATGTCTATTGGTTGACAAAGGCATTTATTGCTCCTGTGCATGGAATTTTTAAGTTGTAGAAAAAACTAAAAAAAACTTGTGTGTAGCGTTACTGGATGGCCAGTCTTCCAACACGTTTGTATTAATTTTTACTTTCAACAGAAAAATATGAGTATTCCAATTGCTCCATAATTTAGCCAATTGGGTATATTAGTTTTTTACTTGATGGCATATTATATTGGTACTGTTATTTGAGTGGAGTCTTGAGAGGGAGGGAGGGAAATAAAGGTATAATCATTTTTAATCTTTTATTGGCTTCATCTGTAAACATTAACATTAGATTAGGTTTGGGATTTTTTTTATAGTTATAAATTTTAATAATTGAACTGAAATTATTCATGACACTAATACCATAATTTTTTTTTAATCTGAGAGTGACTTTAAGTAATGGACCCTGCTTCAGATTCACTCAAAGGGGAGGACATGACAAATCTGTATAATGGTTAATTTTATGTTCCAACTTTACTATACTATGGTACCCAGTTGTTTGGTTAAACACTAAGATAGATGTTGCCGTCAAAGTATTTTATATATATGATAAACATTTGCACTCACTTTACTTCAAGTAAAGGAGGTTACTCTCAACAATATGTGTGGACTTCATCCAATCAATTGAAGGCCTTAAGAGCAAAAACTGAGGTTTCTCACAGGAATAGTAATTCTGCCTCAAGCTTGTAATATAGAAATACTGCCTGAGTTTCACTTACTGATTTTGTGCTGAAGCCTGCAACGTCAATTCCTGCCTGGGTTTCCATGCTGTCAGTCTGCTCTACAGATTTCAGACTTGCCAGTGCCCACATGAACAAATTCCTTAAAATTTCTCTCTCTCTTTCCCTCTCTCTCTCTCTCTCAATTATACTATAATTTATTGATTATATAAATTCAAAGGTCACTGATGAGTAGAGTCACCACTTGACAGTTAGAATATAACTTGCTTAAATTACTTTGCTAGGGCTTCCATACAAAGTACTACAAACTAGGTGGCTTAAAAAGAGAAATTGATTGTATCATACTTCTGGAAGCTAGAAGCCTGAAATCAATGTGTTGGCAAAGTAGGTAATTCTGAGGGATGTGAGCAAAGAAGCTGATCCAATCCTCTGTCTTTGGTTTGTAAATGACCACCTTTATCGTCACATGATGATCTCTGTGTGCATGGCTCTGTGTCCAAATTTACCCTTTTAATAAGGAGATTAGTCATATTAGATTAGGAGCTCACCCTACTGCAATATGACCCCATCTTAACTAATTGTATGTGCCATGCCCCTATTTCTAAATAAGGTCAAATTCTGAAGTAATGGGGATTAGGACTTCAACGTATGAATTTTGAGGGGAAACAATTCAACCCATAACATCATGTGAAACTTGCAAGTTCCCCTTGATTTTATTTTATTTTTTGGAGTATTAAGAAATGGGGTAATATTTATTTTTCTCTAAAGTGTTTTAAATCTGTTGTCTTAAAATATTGGCTTTCTGCAGTCTATAAAGTGATATGCTATTGTTGTTTTTTATTGGCTTTTTACTTCTTTTTCTCATTTTATTAATATTTCCTGGTTTATCAAAATTTGTTGGGTTATTTTTGGCTGCTGAATGCTTCTAAGCCATGAATATGCCACCAAATTAGGTAATATTATTTTTTTAAAAAACTATAATTGTTAGAAAATTCTATTTAACTCAATCCAACTCATCTTTCACCCCTTCGACAGCATATGGAATCATAATTTGTGACACACATGATTTTCTTTTGTAAAATCTATTAATGAATGAATCTACTTTCACTTTTATGCTTATAAAGACTTATTAATATTAGACTATCTTCATCATTTTGTCATAAATTGCCAGTGAAGAACTCCAACCCACCTCCACTGTGTTTATTTAGAATAAATGAATGCTTTAGCTTCTTGCATGCTGGAGCAAATGTTTCTCTCTTTGATTCCATCCTGGAAACTTAAAGGACATCTATAGGCTTTGTTTAATCCTATTCATTCATAAAAGAACAGAGAAATATACTTTAAGAACCATTTTTTTATATTTCTTTGTATTGTAGTGAAGTTGCATGCTGATTATGGGCAATTTCTTTATTCTTGTATAACCTTAATGATTCAGTTGTGAAGGGTAAAAAATATACTCTAAATTGTATGCTGCAGTAAGTATTGCCATTCAAAGGGAAGGAGTGAACATAATTACTTACTTAGATTAGGAAGGCCTTCCAAATGTTGGCATTTATTGTACACATTTACATATTGTAAAAAGCTTTAAAAATGCATTTGAGTTAGTTTTTAAAAAGTGAATAATATATTATCAAAATCACTGGTTACTAGAGTACATTAAATTGTTTTTATAAGTTTATGTTTGTGTGTCTTTTTCTTTTAATTTAGATTCAAGCTATGTTTGAGTTTATATTAATAATGAAGCTTGCTAATTTAGATGGGTTTAAGAGCCAATGTTTGATTGTGAGAGCATATGCCTGCTCATTTTGACTTGCTCTTAAAACATCAATTCATAAAATAATCAACAACATTTAATATGTATAAACCCATTAAATAATCTAGGGAACAATCACAAGGAAATCAACTTATGCTTTACTTTTGGATGATAAACAACAGCATGGTGGAATTTTTTGTATTCTCATTTCACTGCATGGGATGTTAGTTCCATCAATCTCCATGCATCCCCATGATTGTTAAGTAGTTAAATAGCACAAGACAAAATCAGCGGTCAATAAAATTGTATTTTCAAGCTTCAAAATGCTATAAACAACAAAATATACATAAAAGACTTAAAATCTTCTGTAAAAAATATAATTGAAAGTTTTTTTTTGGTTGTAATGGTGATAGTGATTTGAAAATCAATATATATAATGTTATAATAACATTTAAAGTATGCTACTTTCATTTCTTAAAATGACTGTGACTTACACATAGATTAATACTATGTTCTTCAGTGTGTCTAAGCATGATGTGTTTCACTGCTGCAGGAAGAGCAGACTAGGAGACTAGTTGTGATCACTGCACAGAAGAGTGATATTGGAGGCAGTCACCTTTATTTTACAAAGAGGCAGGCATCTGGTTAAATGTGCCAGCTCAGACCAAGAGACATTGAATTGGCTTGATGTTCAGTCCAGGAAGGTTAAGAAAGAGTCTGTTCAATCCATACTGCTTGGGGTCAATATACCCCTAGAAATCAGTACATTAGAGATGCTGGAAAATAGACTGGAAAAAAAGAAATGTCTCCAAAGTCTCAAAACAAAAAAGGTGAATGACCCATGAACTACCAATCTCCTAACTTAATACTACTAAAAAATGTCAGACAATAGTTTCCTCAATCTTCTTAATACCACTTGGATTTCTGGGAAAAAAAAAAAACACATGAGGTGACTATGACTATGTTCACATGTGAAAACTGCTAAAATGCCAATATCACCCTTGAAAAGAGAAAGTAAAAAAGAGAAGAAAAATATGAAACATCTGATTGTACTATAATTAAGAAAATTGTTAACACATACAGAATTCAGGTGATATAGGATAAAAGGAAAGATTGAATCCAGCCCATGGGTTCCCACCTTAAACAAATAGTTTTTGGGGGCCATGCCTGAAAAGCACTCACCAGGATACCAGCAATTGTCCCAGAAACAGATGGTGAGGACTGCCTCCAAACTGAGTTCATGGTAAAATTATTATTTATTTTAATATGGCTTGGATGCTTATTCCAGTCAAGAGTGAGCACAGTGAGAATGTAATGCTTTCAGAAGCATTTCATAATTTCATAAAATTTTATGCTACCACATTTTCCTTACTCTTACTCCTGCCAGTTTGCTATTTTCCTGAATTGGCAGAGTAGAGCTGCAGAAAATCTCACCAAAACTCTTTCTTCTTTTTTCATATAAATCTGAAATATTTCATGAAGGGCCCACAGATGCCTTATAATTTCCCAATGATAGATACATCATTCCTCAAGGATGAGTAAACAATTACCAAAGAAAGAAAGAGAAACAAACAAACAAACCAAAACCTATGGGAGATAGAAAAAATTTTAAAAGAAGCAAAAAAAAACAAACAAAAATGTATACAGAAGTTGAATGAAACTATACAAATCAAGATAAATAAGTATTATTTTATTGTTGCTCTTGTTGTTGTAAGCCTCTGAGATTTGGGGGATTGTTTGTTAGGCAGCATTCTGAAGTACACTGGCTAATACAATGCCAGAAATACCCAATTAGCTAATAGGTTTAATGCAATCACAATACATAGTACAGAGATGATTTTTTAAATGTATAATTATAAACAACACCAGGACAATTTGCCAATGTATTTAAACACTAAGACTAGTCCTTGATTAAGTCCTTTTTACTTCAATGAAATAATCTAAAACTAAAGAGTGTACAATACTCAAAAACACAGGTAGGCTATGGAATAGAATGCAGAGATCTAAGAAAAGATTCAAATTTTTACCAATATTTCTTTTATTAGTGAAAATTAAATTTCAAAGTAGTAGAGAAATCTTAATAATTCAATGGTTTATTTGAGGTTGAGTTTTTACTTTATAATATAGTAAACAAAAGTTAAGTTTATGTGAGATAAAAGATATAATAAATAATTAAGTAAATGCACTAAAAAGAAATAATACATTTTGAATGAATATCACAATTTAAAATTTTTAAAATGCAATACATAATATTGATGTGTATCAAACATCTTAAACTTTTAAAAAGTATAAGTTCTAAGAAAAATATTTTTTAAAATGTACAAAACTTTTGTATTAATATATTTGTTGCTCTATTGTCTAATTATAGGAAAATTGAAAATAAACTAAATATCTAACAATAAACTGATGTCTAAATAAATTGAGGTCCTTAAAAATGTATAATTCATATGAAACTATTAGAATAACGTTTTAGGTAGTATGTAATTGTCACAGTAGGGTACATTATAAAAAGGGATTTATATATATAGTAAGATTTCAATTTTGTATATCAGAATTTTAAGAGGAGATTTTTATAGAAGAAGCATTATTAGTAAATTTTATCCTCTTTAAATAGCTGTATGTGTTGTACAAATATTTTGAAATAAAATACAACACTTCATAATAATAAAAGAAAATCAATATTAATAAACCAACTTACTCTTGCTTAAAAATTTCAGTAATTAAAGTAACATGGCATCATTTTATTTTTTGCTTCTAATATTTTGATTTTTAATCTATGGTTTAGCACTGTCCATAAATAACCAATTATTGGCCAGGATTTATGCCATTATTAGTGATTATAACCAATACCATTAGTGACTTTCAGAAGCCAGTGCAGAAGAGATAATGTTATTATCCTTATTTCCTTTCTAAATTCAAGCAACCATAATTATAGAATCTAGGTTTTCAACATATAAAAATGAGAAAATTAGGGACTAAGAATACAGTTCTAAAATAACAACACAAAATTTAGTATTATTCAAGGAACCTATAAAACCCAGGCAGTGAATTTCCAGAGTTATAAGGTGCAAAGTCTTTTCTGGAATCCCCAAATTTCTTTTATTTCTCAAGATTAGGCAGATAGATAATATACAAGTGTTGACTTTTGGGGAAAAAATAAACAATGGTCAAATAACACAAAACACCTGATTAGTGAAATAATGATAATCACCTCTCCATTCATACTAGGACTCCCAGGCAATATGTTTTCCCAAATATTCTTTTTGGCAAGTTTATTTTTTTTGTGCTTTTGCTTCAAATGTGAACTTATACGTTATATCTTGTATTGGTAATATCATGCATAGTCACACTTTCCTTTAATCACATGCCATTACTTAAATGTGCAGGTCGATAAGTCTTATTTTAAACTAATTAAGATAATTTAAACATATCTATAATTAATATTCTGAATTAAAGAAATATAAAATTATTTCCAAGCCTAATTAGTAGCAGACAAGAAAGCTAAGTATCAAAATAATTAGATGTTCTGACAAAGATGCTTTGCTTGATCAAACTTCAGTTAGCCTCCTGAACCTTCTTTTAGACCCATCTCTGCACTTCCTTGAAAAATCTAAATTTAACAAGAACTCTGCTAAGTTGGTTTATCATGATCCCCCCCCACCCCCAATTTGATGAGCATCTGTATCTGATCAGGTTCCATATCCTCCACCGTTCGCCAGATGATGTCAGATCACCCAGGCCTGACTTCAGCAAGAATCGTGTTAGGTCGACTTTGTCAGGATCTCCCCTTATCCCTGATGTTTCCTCTTAGTAATTTTCCACCTACTAATCCCCACCCTACTCATTGGCTGTAAATGCCAACTTGCCCATCTCTCTCTTCCACTGTAAAATCCCTTTGCAGTGATATCTATACCTATCATAGTGGTTTTAAATAAAGTCTGCTTTACCATGCTTTAACACATCATTGAATATTTTTTTCTTTAACAATATTCAACCTAAATTTTCATTTTAAAACTTCCAAGCTGTGATAAGACAAATACACACACACACACACACACACATACACACACAATTCTTTTCACATATGTGGTTTTGAATTGAACTCTTCCTTTGTGTGTGTGTGTGTGTGTGTGTGTGTGTATTACATATATAACTGTGTAGTAACTATAGTAAAAGGAACAGTTTTATTCACAAACCATGTATGTGGAAAAAATCTAGATGTCAACCTACTTTCCTTTAATGAAACTTCTCCCAGAATACTGTAGGTGTTCAGTAAAGGTTGTGGGAAAACAATTGAATTAATAACACTTACATAGAGACATTGAAATACAGTTATACTTAAAGATGTTTGCCTGATATGAGGGAAATTGAAAGAATATATCTTCACGCTATTTTGTTCTTGATATAGTTTCCTAGTCTATAGCAGTGGATATTATTTGTCACACTGAATGAAATATTTGTTTGGTATTATGCTAATCTACAGTGGTGAAAAACATTGTTCTTTGAACATCTGAGACTGTTAGAGAAGCAAAAAGCAAAAATGAAATTTTGTTAAGACAAGAAAAATCCATATACTTGTGCTTCTTAAAGAAAATGCATAGCTGAAACTTCAAATAAAAAAAGTGTTCTCAGTTGAGTGTCTCTTCAAATGAATGGGTAATGACATTATGTTTTAAAATATTAATATTGCTTTGGTGTATTGTTTATTTTTGTTTGCTTAGATAGGGAGGTGCATTAATGTAGAGAAAAACTATTTCTTCCTAGGCAAAAACAAGGAAAATTATAGGAAGTTAACCAGTGATCTGAATCAGTGTGGATAGGCAATTAACCCAGTTGGACAATAAGAACTTAAAACTTCCTAAATAGTCAGATAACTTTCCATCCCCTTAATTATTGGAATATTTACTTATCTTCTTTATAGAGAAATAGATTTGGTGTGATTTTGCAGATTTATCTTTTGTTTATTTTTTTAGAATATTTCCCTATTTTGTACCCATTTGAAATTTAAAAATTTCTAAGTCCTAATAAAGGTAAAAGTACCTATATTCAATTGAAAAAAACTAAACAGGAGATTTTATGAAATTAAAACTACCATAATATTTTCTTCTAGAATTCTTATGGTTTCATGTCTTAGGTGTAAGTCTGTTATCCACCTTGAATTAATTTTTGTGAGTGGTGAGAGATATGGATCCTGTTTCAATCTTCTACATGTGGCTAAACAATTTTCCCAGCACCATTTAATGAATAGGGATTCTTTTCCCCAGTGTATATTGCTGTCTACTTTGTCAAAGATCAGACAGAAATAGGTGCATGGTTTTATATCTGGGTTCTCTGTTGTGTTCCATTGTTCTGTGTCTCTATTTATGTGCCAGTACCATGCTGTTTTGCTTACTATAGCTTTGTAGTACAGCTTAAAGTCTGGTGAACTGATGCCTCCAGATTTGTTCCTTTTGCTTAAGTTAGCTTTAGCTATTTGGGCTATTTTCTGGTTCCACATTAAGCATAGAATTATCTTTTCTAGATCTGTAAAATATGACTTTGGTATTTTGATGGTGATTGTGTTGAATCTGTAAAACACTTTGGGTAGTATGGACATTTAAACAACGTTGATTCTGCCAGTCCATGAGCGTGATATGTATTTCCATTTGTTTACATCATCTGCAATTTCCTTCCTCAGTGATTCATAGTTCTCTTTGCAGAGATCTTTCACCTCCTTGGTTAAACATATTCCTAGGCATTTTATTTTCTTTGTAGTTATTGTGAAAGATATTGAATCTTTGATTTGATTCTCAGCTTGACTGTTGTTGGTGCATAGAAATGCTACTGATTTGTGTGAATTGATTTTGTAAACTGAGACTTTGCTGAATTTATGTACCAATACCAGAATCTCTTGGTGGAATCTTTGGGGTGTTCTAGGTACAAGATCATTTCATCAGCAAAGGGTGATAGTTTGATCTCCTTTTTCCCAATTTGGATCCCCTTAATTTCCTACTCTTGCCTGATTGCTCTGGCTAGGACTTCCAGCACTATGTTGAATAGACGTGGTGACAGTGGGCATCCTTACCTTGTTCCAGTTCTGAGTGGGAATGCTTTCAACTTTTCCCCATTCAGTAAGATGTTGGCTGTGGGTTTGTCCTGTATGGCTTTTATAATTTTAAGCTATGTTCCATCTATGCCTATTTTGTTAAGAGTTTTTATCATAAAGGGGTGCTGGATTTTGTCAAATGGTTTTTCTGCATCTATTGAGATGATAATATGATATTTGTTTTGCTCCTGTTTATGTGGTGAATCACATTTATGGGTTTACATATGTTGAACCATCCTTGCATCCCTGGGATGAAGCCCACTTAGATGTGGTGGATTATTTTTTTGAGGTGCTGCTGAATTCAATTTACTGTTATATACTGAAGATTTTTGCATCTATATTCATAAGGGATATTGATCTATAGTTTTCTTTTTTTGTCATGTCCATTCCTGGCTTTTGTATCAAGGTGATACTGGGTTCAAAGAATGAGTTGGTGAGGATTCCTTCCTTCTCAATGCTATGAAATAATTTCTGCAGTATGGGTACCATTTCTTTGTAGGTCTTATAAAATTTGGCTGTGAAACCATCTGGTTCGGGACTATTTTTTGTTGGAAGATTTTTTTTATTGTTGCTTCATTTTTGTTGCTAGTAATCAGTCTGTTCAGGAGTTTAATTTCTTCCTGATTGATCCCTGGGAGGTTATGGGTTTCCAGGAATTTGTCTATTTCCTCAATGTATTCAAGTTTATGTGCATAGAGATTTTTATAGCATTCACAGATGATATTTTGTATTTCTGTGGTATCAGTTGTAATATCTCATTTTTCATTTCTTATTGAGCTTATTTGGGTGATTCCATTTCTATTTCTGGTTAATCTAGTGAGAGGTCTACAAATTTTGTTTATCTTTTCAAAGAACCAATTCTTTGTTTCATTAATCATCTATGTTATGTTTTTGTTTTCAATTTCATTTAGGTCTGCTCTGATCTTTGTTATTTCTTTTGTTCTGCTGGGTTTGGGATTGACTTGATCTTCCTTTTCTAGTTCCTTGACATGATTCATTAGATTCTTGATTTGTGATCTTTCCATCTTTTTGAAGTAGGCATTTAAAGCTATGAATTTTCCCATTAGGATTGCTTTTGATGAATCCCACAGATTTTTATACCTTGTGTCCCCTTTGTCATTTAG
The DNA here is from genome assembly GCA_023783475.1 of Daubentonia madagascariensis. NCBI lineage: Eukaryota > Metazoa > Chordata > Mammalia > Primates > Daubentoniidae > Daubentonia > Daubentonia madagascariensis. Next base: position 10,119,757 of record JAKFHU010001684.1, on the reverse strand, counting down.
TTGAAGGAACCTTTTGATTTCCATATTAATTTCTGCCTTGACCCAATAATTGTAGAGCACTAGGTTGTTTAATTTCCATGAGTTTGTGTAGAGTTCAGTGTTTCTCTTGGAGTTGATTTCTAATTTTATTCCACTATGGCCTGAGAAGGTCCATGGGATAATTACTATTTTTTTTAAATTTGTTGAGACATGTTTTGTGACCTAAGATGTAATCAGTCTTAGAGAATGTTCCATGTGCTGATGAGTAGAATGTATATTCATTAGTTTTGGGGTAGAATGTTCTGTAAATATCTGTTAGACCTATTTACTCTAGAGTTGCTTTTTTTTTTTTAAATAATCTTTACTATTTAGGTTATTCATTGAAACTACAAAAATTACACACTGAACACTTTCTTCTTCCCTTGCCCACCCTTCTAATACTACTATACATATATATATTTTTATATACATATATATATATTTTTTAATTTATTTTTTAATTTTCAGAATATCATGGGGGTACAACATTTTGGCTATACACATTGCCCCTGTTCTGCCCGTGTGAGAGCCACAATCATGGTCATCTCCCAAACTGTGCTCCCCACATCCATTCAGTGAGAGTTTTTCCCATCCCTTCCACCGCCCTCCCGCCCGCCCGCTCTCAGATGAATGTTATTGTCCTGTGTGATGTAAGTGTTCATCAGTTAGTACCAGTTTGATGGTGAGTACCAGTGGTGCTTGTTTTTCCAATCCTGCAACACTTTGCTTTTAAGAATGGGTTCCAGCTCCAACCAGGATAATACCAGATGTGTTAATTCACTGTTGTTCCTTATTGCTGAGTAATACTCCATGGTATACATATACCACATTTTATTGATCCACTTGTGTATTGATGGGCACCTGCGTTGTTTCCACAACTTTGCAATTGTGAATTGTGCTGCTATGAACATTCGAGAGCAGATGTCTTTATTATAAAATGACTTTTTTTCTTTTGGATAATTACCCAGTAGTGGGGTTGCTGGGTCAAATGGTAATTCTACTTTTAATTCTTTGAGGTATCTCCATATTCTTTTCCATAGAGGTTGTACTAATTTGCAGTCCCACCAGCAGTGTATGAGTGTTCCTATCTGTCCACATCCCCGCCAACATTTGTTATTTGGGGATTTTTTGATATGAGCCAATCTCACTGGAGTTAAGTGATATTTCATTGTGGTTTTGATTTGCATTTCCCTGATGATTAGAGAAGTTGAGCACTTTTATATATGTTTGCTGGCCATCATTCTGTCTTCTTTGGAAAAGTTTTTGTTCATGTCCTTTGCCCATTTTTTAATAGGGTTGTTTGATTTTTTCTTGTTGATTTTCCTAAGTTCTGTATAGATTCTGGTTATCAGCCCTTTATCAGAGATGTAGCATGCAAATATTTTCTCCCATTCTGTAGGTTGTCTGTTCACTCTAGTGATAGTTTCCTTGGCTGTGCAGAAGCTTTCCAATTTGATCACGTCCCATGTATTTATTTTTGTTGCTGCTGTGATTGCTTTGGGGGTCTTCTTCAAAAATTCTTTGCCTAGGCCAATGTCCATAAGAGTTTTTCCAATGTTTTCTTCGAGAATTCTTATGGTTTCATGTCTTAGGTTTAGATCTGTTATCCATTGTGAATTGATTTTTGTGAGAGGTGAGAGGTGTGGGTCCACTTTCAGTCTTCTACATATGGCCATACAGTTTACCCAGCATCATTTGTAGAATAGGGATTCTTTTCCCCAGTGTACATTTTTCAGGAATTTGTCAAAGATCAGGTGACTGTATGAGGTTGGATTTATATTTGGGTTCTAAGTCCTGTTCCATTGGTCTATGTGTCTGTTCTTGTGCCAATACCATGCAGTTTTGGTTACTATAGCCTTGTAGTATAGTTTGAAGTCTGGTAGACAGATATCTCCCAATTTGTTCTTTTTGCTTAAGATTGCTTTGGCTAGACGGGGTCTTCTCTGGTTCCACACGAAGCGTAGAATTATTTTTTCTAGATCGGCAAAAAATGATGTTGGTATTTTGATAGGGATTGCATTGATTCTGTAAATTAATTTAGGTAGCAAAGCCATTTTGACTATGTTGACTCTGCCTATCCAAGAGCATGGTAGGGCTTTCCATCTATTTACATCCTCTGCAATTTATTGTCTCAGTGTTTCATAATTCTCTCTATATAGGTCTTTGACCTCCTTAGTTAGATATGTTCCTAAATATTTAATTTTCTTTGTTGCTATTGTGAAAGGTATTGCATCTTTAATTTGTTTCTTGGCTTGATTGTTATTAGCATATATGAAGGCTATGGATTTGTGTGTATTAATTTTGTATCCTGAGACTTTGTTGAATTCATTTATCAATTCCAGTAATCTTTTGGTTGACTCTTTGGGGTTTTCTATGTATAATATCATATTGTCTGCAAATAGTGAAAGTTTGACCTCCTCTGCCCCTATCTGGACGCCCCTGATTCCTCTGTCTTGTCTAATTGCTGTGGTCAGGACTTCCAGCACTATGTTGAAAAGAAAGTGGAGATAGTGGGCACCCTTGTCTGGTGCCAGTTTTAAGGGGGAATGCCTTCAATTTTTCCCCATTCAGTATGATATTGTCTGTGGGTTTATCGTATATGGCTTTAATGGTTTCTAGGAATGAGCCATCTATGCCTATATTGTTAGGAGTTCTTATCATAAAAGGATGCTGGATTTTGTCAAAAGCCTTTTCTGCATCTATTGAAAGGATCATATAATCTTTGTTCTTGCTTTTATTTATATGGTGAATTACATTTATAGATTTGTGTATGTTGAACCATCCCTGCATCTCGGGAATAAAGCCCACCTGATCATGATGGATTATTTTTTTGATGTACATTTGAATTTAGTTTGCAAGGATTTTATTGAGAATTTTTGCATCTATATTCATAAGGGATATTGGTCTGTAGTTGTCTTTTTTTGTTGTGTCCTTTCCTGGCTTTGGTATCAAGGTGTTATTGGCTTCGTAGAATGAGTTTGGGAGGATTCCATCCTTCTGGATATTTTCAAATAATTTCTGCAGTATAGGCACCAGTTCTTCTTTGTAGGCTTGGTAGAATTCAGGTGTGAACCCATCTGGTCCGGGACTTTTTTTTGTGGGTAGATTTTTAATTACTGCTTCAATTTCGGTGCTTGATATTGGTGTGTTTAGAAATTCAGTTTCTTCCTGGTTGAGCCTAGGGAGGTAGTGTGTTTCTAAGAATTTGTCCATTTCCTCCACGTTTTCGTGTTTGTGGGCATAGAGATTTTTGTAGTATTCAAAGATGATGTTTTGTATTTCCATGGTATCAGTTGTGACTTCTCCTTTTTCATTTCTAATTGAGCTTATTAGAGTCCTTTCCTTTCTGCTTCTGGTCAACCTGGCAAGTGGCCTGTCTATTTTGTTTATCTTTTCAAAGAACCAACTTTTCATTTCATTGATCTTCTGTATTGTTCTTTTGGTCTCGATTTCATTTAATTCTGCTCTAATTTTGGTTATTTCTTTTCTTCTGCTGCCTTTAGGATTGCTTTGCTCTTCCTTTTCCATTTCCTTAAGATGATTCATTAGTTTACCGATTTGTGACTTTTCTGTCTTTTGGATGTGGGAATTTAGGGCGATAAGTTTTCCTCTCAGGACTGCTTTTGCTGTATCCCACAGATTTTGATAACTTGTGTCCCCATTATTGTTTAATTCGAAGAATCCTTTGATTTCAATTTGAATCTCCTCCTTGACCCAATAATCTTTCAGCAATAGATTGTTTAGTTTCCAAGTTTTTGGAGGAAGATGTGAGTTTCTGATGGAATTGATATCTAATTTTATTCCGCTGTGGTCTGAAAAGATACATGGTATGATTTCTATTTTTTTGAATTTGTTTAGATCTGTTTTGTGGCCTAGGATGTGGTCAATTTTAGAGAAAGTTCCATGAGCTGATGAGAAGAATGTATATTCAGTGTTATTTGGGTGGAGTGTTCTGTAGATATCTGTTAGGCCCAAATGTTCTATAGTCCTGTTTAGGTCTTTTATTTCTCTATTTGTTTTTTGTTTGGAGGGTCTGTCCAGTTCCGTCAGTGGGGTGTTGAAGTCCCCTGCTATTATGGCATTGCTGCTTATTATGTTGTCTAGATCTAGCAGTATGTGCTTTATGTACCTGGGTGCTCCTGTGTTGGGTGCATAAATGTTTAGGATTGTTAAATCCACTTGTGAGATTTTTCCCTTCACCACTACATAGTGTCCATTTTTGTCCTTCTTTACTTTTGTTGCTTTAAAGTTTATGTCATCTGAAATGAGGATGGCTACTACAGATTTCTTTTGGTTTCCATTAGCCTGAAATATTGTATTCCATCCTTTCACCTTGAGTCTGAATGCGTCTTTGTGTGTGAGGTGTGTTTCCTGAAGACAACAGATACTTGGTTTGTATTTTTTAATCCATTCAGCCAGCCTATGTCTCTTCAATGGGCAGTTCAAGCCATTTACATTTATTGAGAGAATTGATATTTGGGGTAAATTTCTGATTATTCTGTTGGGTGGTATCTTTGGTTTTACCTCTTGCGTCATTGTGGAATCTGGTTTCTGTAGTTTTAGCTTTTGCGTAGTTTTACATAGGTTGGTTTCTGTTGCTCTGTTTAGTGTATAATGCAGGCCTAAGCATTTCTTGCAAGGCCGGTCTGGATTTCGCAAATTCTATCAGTGATTGCTTATCTGGAAAGGTCTTTATTTCTCCCTCATATAAGAAGTTTAGTGTGGCAGGATACAGAATTCTGGGTTGACCTTTGTTTTGTTTTAGGAGACTGATGATGTCTCCCCATTCCCTTCTGGCTTGTAAGGTTTCAGCTGAGAAATCTGCAGTTAATCTGATTGGTTTCCCTTTGTAGGTTACCTGCTCTTTTCGTCTTACAGCTCTGAGGAGTGCCTCTTTTGTGTTTACTTTGGTCAGTCGAATAAGTATGTGGCGTGGTGAATGCCTTTTCACGTTGACTCTCCCAGGAGTCCTGTGTGCTTCTTGTACTTGGATATCGAGATTTCTGGCTAAGCCATAAAAATTTTCCTCCATTATTCCTTCCAATAAATTTTCCCGCCCATGTGAATTTTTTTCCTCTCCCTCAGGGATACCTATGATCCTTATGTTTGGCCTCTTTACATAATCCCACATTTCTTGTATGCTTTTTTCCTGCCTCTTGTTTTTGTGTTCTTTCTCTTCAGCTGATTTATTTAGTGCATAGGTGCTGTCTTCTAGCTCTGAAATTCTTTCCTGTGCATGGTCCAGCCTATTCTTAAGGCTTTCCACTGTGTTTTGTAGATCCTTGAATGCTTCTTTCATTTCTAGGATTTCTATTTGATTTTTCCGTAATATTTCTATTTCTTTGGAGAATTTTTCATTCACTTCTTGCATTTTTCTTGTGGTTTCTTTGTGCTGGGATTCAATTTTCTCTTGAATTTCATTGAGCTTTCTTATAATCCATAAACGAAATTCCTCTTCTGTCATTCTACCCATTTCATTTGGGTTGGTATCCATTGTTGAGGCACTGATAATTTCTTTTGGTGGTGACTTTTCACTCTGATTTTTCATGTTCCCTGATTTCTTTCACTGGTTTTTTCTCATCTGGCCTCTTGGTCGAGAGCTGGGGGTGTTAGAGCTAGTTTATGGCCCTGTCACCAGGCCCACAATTATTGTTCCTTGGCAAAGCCAGGGAGAGAAGTAGTGGCCTGTATTGCCTTAGGTGTATTTGAGCAAGTTTGGTGGATCTTGAGTTAACTCTGACCTGTGGTCTTCTCCTCTTCCCAGTGGAGTGTGGTGAGAATGACCTCCCAGCTTGGGCTCTGAGCTAATGAATTGTACTTGAGGATATGAGTCCTCCACTCCCTATTAGCTAGGTATTCTGTTATGTCCGTGGCAGACTCTGATTCCCCAGTTGGGGTATGTGAGAGCCCCATGCTTTGGGAGGGGCCTTGTAGCTCCTAGGGGTTACTTTGACCCTGCTCCTCCTGAGGTGCAGGTAGAAACACAATTTCTTTTGGCTGCAGTGTGAGGGCTGAGTTGGGAAAATTCTACACAGCTCAGAGGTTGCTCATCTAGCCACGTGTGTCTGCCCTTCTGATGTGTGTCTCCACGTGATACTGGTAGATGGGGGATCTCCAATTTTGCACCCCTTTTCCACCACTAAACCCCAAGGTGAGGCGGGTGGCCGTCTCTATCCCCAGCAGTCTCCACTGGGGGGAAGTTCCCATGGGTAGGGGGGAGTAGTGGCCGCTGGAAGCGCTCTTGGATGGCGCGAAATTCCCTATTGAAGTGGGCAGGATTATGGGGAGCTGCTCTGGTTCAGCCTGTGGCTCTTGAGGTATTTGCTTGTCATGGGAACCAGCAGTTATACCAAATGAGTCACTATAGCCAGCAACCTTCAAAATGAGCGATCTCTGGGGTACAGGAGGGCTGGGACCTGAAGGGCAGGCACTAGGACCAGCACGGAGCGGACTTGTCGGAGGCCAGAGCCAGGGTAGTGGAACCAGATGGATGAGCTGCAAACTGTTTCCAATACCCAAAGGTCCCGCCGCTACAGTTCCGGGATCTCGTCCCACCTGGAACCCACGGATGCCGCTGTCCCTGGCCACCACAGGCAAAGCCTGTCTTGCCCCAGCAGAAGAGCCCCGGGCCGGGGCGGGGTGGAGCTAGAGACGCAGCTCACAGCTCCGCGTGGGCGGCTTTAAAGATGGCGGCCGCCGCCAGCCTGGCGCACAGACGGGCTCCAATCACGCTGGGAGCGCAGTTTTTCTCCTCCGGCCGCAGCGGCAGTTGCTAGCAGCCTCTAAGGGCGTGTCCTGCTCTCCGTTAAACTCCTGGGCCCAGTCCCGCTGACTTCTAGTGGCGCAGTGCCAGCCTGCGGGTTCCAGCGCACTGTCCCGGGAAGCTGTATCTCCTCTCCGTCCCTGCCCAGTTCCTCCCCAGCCCTGGGCAGTCTCTGTATATTGCAGTTGCGAGTTGTGTCTGGCTCTGGCTACTTCCTCCTCTCCACAGGGCTCGCCGTCCCTAGCAACCGCTCTGTTCCAACTCTGGGCTTGTCCCTGACTGCGTGTATGGGGAGGCGCGTAACCACTTGGGGGGCAGGTCGCGCTGTGCCGACCTGGCGAGCGCGTCCTTCCCGCGCTCTGGGCTCTATTGTGCTCCGTGGGCCCTCCGATCTTTGTGAAAATTTTGTACCTGTTTTCTTGGGCTGGGCGTTCGGCGTTGTTTCTCTGTAATTCGCAATGCTGTTTTCGGAGTGAGCAGTCCGTGCTCGCAGGCAGCCGCTGGTGTTCCTCCCCTCCTTCCCTTGGAGCAGTGCGGTGGGAGGACCCTATCACACCGCCATTTTTTTTTTTCCGGATCTCTAGAGTTGCTTTTAAGTTCAGTGTTTCTTTCTTTATTTTCTGCTTGGAGGATCTGTCTAATTCTCTCAGTGTGTTGAAGTCCCCAGAAATTATGATGTCTCTGTTTATCACTTTGTTTAGATCTAGTAGTGTGTGCTTTATGAATCTGAGTGTATCTGTGTTAGGTGCACAAATATTTATGATTTTTATGTTTTCTTGATGAATTGCTCCCTTTACGATTAAATAATGGCCATTTTTGTCTTTCTTTTCTATTGTCAATTTGAAGTCAATGTTATCTGATATGAGAATGGCTACACCTGGTTTCTTTTGATTTCAATTTGCATGGAATTTTTTTTTTCATCCCTTCACCTGGAGTCTGAATGAGTCCTTGTGGGTTAGATGGGTTTCCTGGAGATAGCAAATACTTGGCTTGTATTTTTTTATCCATTCAGTGAGCCTATGCCTCTAGAGTGGGAATTCAAGCCATTGACATTTATTGAAAGGATAAGTGGGATGCATTTGTGTTCATCCTGCTTGGTGCAACCTTATTGCTTTGTTTTACCTCTTGAGCTATTATTTTAGTAAGGGCTCTGAGTTTTAGCTTTTGGGTGATTTTACACTCATGAGTTTCTATCGTGCTGATTGATGTATAATGCAGATCTGAGTAGTGCCTCCAGGGCAGGTCTGGTCTTGACAAATTCCCTCAGTGTGTGCTTGTCTAAAAAAGTCTTTATTTCTCCCTCATATAATAAACTTAGTTTTGCAGGATACAATATTTTAGGCTGGCCATTATTACGTTTAAGAAAACTGAAGACAGAGTCCCAATATTTTCTGGCTTATAAGGTCTCACTTGAGATGTCTGCAGTTAGCCTGATGGGTTTCCCTTTGTATGTTACCTGATGTTGTTGCCTTGTGTCTCACAGGAGTTCCTGCTTCATGTTAACTTTATCAGCCTAGTCAAAGAATTTGTGAAGAAGACCCCCAAGCACAATCACAGCAAAAACAAAAATAAGTAAATGGGACTTGAGTAAAGTAAAAAGCTCTGCACAGCCAAGGAAACAATCAACAGAGCAAATAGACAACCTACAAAATGGGAGAAAATATTCATGTGCTATACATCTGATAAAGGGCTAATAACTAGAATCTACAAAGAACAGCACATAAGCAAGAAAAAATTGAACAAACCCCATTAAAAAGTGGGCAAAATACATGAACAGAGGCTTTTCAAAAGAAGATAGACTATTGGCCAATAAACATATGAAAAAATGGTCAACATTACCAATAATCAAGGAACTGTAAATCAAAAACACTTTGAGATATCACCTAACCCCAGTGAGAATAGCTTTTATCAAAAAGTCCCAAAACAATAGATGCTGAAATGGATATATATAGAGAGAAACACTTATACACTGTTGGTGGGACTGCAAACTACTGTAACATCTATGGAAAATAGTATGGTGATTCCTTAATGAACTAAAAGTAAACCTACCATTCAATCCAACAATCCCACTACTGGGTATTGGAAAAAAAGTCATTTTATCAAAAAGACAATTGCATTAGAATGTTTGCTGCAGCACAATTCACAATTGCAATGATGTGGAATCAACCCAAGTGCCCATCAATTCATGAGTGGATTAATAAAATGTGGTATATGTACATGATGGAGTACTACTCAGACATTGATAAATGAGTTAACACCTTTTGCAACAATCTGGATATAACTGGAGACCATCCTCCTAAGTGAAGTATCACAAGAATGGGAAAAGAAACACCATATGTATTCACTATTAAATTGGAACTAACTGATCATCACTAAGGTGCACATATGGATGTAAAACTCAACAGAAATAATGCAGATGTGAGGAGAAAGGGGGGTTGGGTGAAATCATATATATTGGGTACAATGTACACTATGTGGTTATGGGCAACTTATAACTTTGACTCAAGCAGAATAAAATCAATCCATGTAACCAAATCATTTGTACCTCCAATAATATTCTGAAATTTAAAAAGAATGAAAAAAGCTCAACATAATATAAAATCATAATTGAAATATCTATAAACTTAGCAAATTTCATTTCTTAAATATTTTCACTAAGAACATATGTGCATTAAGAATGTTTAACTTTATTTTCTTTTCTGTCCATATGCAAAGGATAAAAACTGGATTCTTAATTTGGCTTTTATTTTATTGTTGAAATTTTTTCAAAGAATGTGCAAGTACACTAATAGAATTTATGGTAAGAAAAAATGGAGTCCAGCTATTTTAATTCTATACTACAACCTTAATTGTCCGTTAAAAATTTTCAGTGAAAGAGTCAAGACTATTCCATATTTATTCAAAGAAAAAAATGAGCACAACCCTAAACCACAGGCTTATAACTATTATAACAATACATAGGAAATACACAATAATAGAGGAGGAACACTAATTGTAGATTTATTACTCACCCCTTTAAGCCCAGTGCCTGATTTCAATTCCTTTATTATTAAGTTACGAACACTCAAATAACCCAACCAATCATCTGTTATATGAGGTAAGGAAATTGTTTTTATGTCTTTCTTCCTTTGTGTGTTCATACACATAAAGTTTAGAATTGGTGAACGTAATTTCTTTCCAAGTGTCATGGATTATCTAAAACACATGGTGTTATTTTTAATAAAAATCTAGTTTTTTTGGAACTAGGTTTTATCTTTCTGACTCTCTCTTGGTCTACATCTCCTCAATACAATCAAGCATAAAAACTCAACTATGGACATAGTAACTTTTAGTGATAAGTTGTAATTTCAAATGCATTTTATGTGTATTAAGGGACTCTTGATCTTTAGCTTAATAAAGTCCATGAAATTTTGAAGGTATGCTATGATTCTCTTTGGGAGACAAAAGGAAAATAGAAAAAGAAGCTAACTAGGATTAGGTCACTTTAATTTCCTTTCTCTCAGGCAGAAAAAGAGTTGCAGTATTGAATGATTATACAGTTAGACAAATAGTAAGCCTGTATGATTTCTTGTTTTATAGAAGAGAGTTGCAGCCAGAAGACATCCCTGTCTCTAAAAACAGAGAGCTAAATTCCCTGGGTTATATACACTACATAATGCTAAACAAGTGCCTAGATAAAAATTCTTATTCTTAATTCTTACTAAATAAAAAAAAATAGTAAATAATTAGTTCAAGAAGGAGGAGATATTGCTTCTCTACCCATTGTGCACCTTTGTCCTCCCCAGGGTGCTTCAAAGTCTCAAGTTTTGTCATGCTCATTCCCACACAGACATTTTCCAACTCCAGCTCAGACTGCAGGAGCCACAGGGGCCCTATGGGCCCTGGGTGACCTCCGTGACTCTAGAGCCTGGACATTCTGTGCAGGCTGCCTCTTGGAGAGAGGGACAGAGACAACCAGAGAGACAGTTTTCCTCCACCTATGCTCTTTCCCTCCCCTTCCTCTCCTCCACCAATGGATGCTGAGAGAGACAAGTGAGTCACCACACTGAGGCTTCCACAGAGAGTGGGGCTCTGAACTTTCCTCTTTGGGTCCTGCAGCAGACAGATGGATTTTCAGACTGTGAGCTCTCTGCTCGCTGGCCCTCCTTGGTGCTGCTTGCCTGCTGGCTCTTTAAGAGCAGGATGAGCCCTGAGGAGGAGGGAAATCTAACCTGTTTGGGCACCCCATGGGCAATTCAGGACCAACACACTCTCCCTGGCATGGTCAGGGATTGTTCTTTGGGGACCCAGGGATGGGACTTCAGACCAGATCTTGCACCCCCAGGTGTGGATTGTGTTGTTCAGGGGTGCATATGAGAGATTTGTGAATTAGTCTCAGGAGGTGAGGGAGCCCATATGGGCAGATCTGGAGGAAGAGTGCAGTGTGGGTCCTAGCTGCAGCATGCTCACAGGACTCACCACCCCTGATAGGAGGGCTGTGCTCTCAGCTCAATCCAGGATCCTGGGAAGGGAACATCTTGACCTTCCCACAGCACATTCATGGGGGAGCTCAGCTGGCTGGATCTCCTGCCTGCCAGCAGATGCTGGGGAGAGACCATGGAACAGGGGAAGGGGGAGAGGAGTGAGGCCCACTCCAGACTGCCAGATTGTGAATCTCAGACAGCCCTGCCTCCACAAGCAGACTTTCTCATTGTGTGGGGTCTATTCAGCCCCATGCTGATGACTTTACTCAGAAGCTGGCAGCATACTTTTGACCCCTGCCAAAAGAGCTATCTGGACAGATTTTCTGGAGCCTGAAATCAAGCTCACCCAACCCAGACCTGCCCAGCCACACTCCCACATCTACCTCTGCTTTTTCAGAGACTAAGGACTCATCTGGAACTTCCAAGGCCCTACCCAACACCTGGGACATGCAAGAGCTTCTCCAGAGGGACTAAAGCTGGTCACAGGACAAAAAACAACACTGCAGCTTGTTCCTTCTGGGAAGTGCCTCCTACTGACAGAGAGGTCAAGTTGAATGCCCTTTACAATATTTACTGACTCAATCATATAGGGTGTGATAGATTGTCCCTCACAAGCACCACTTACTGTCTCAGGTATTAAACTGGCTAGACTATTACAATTTACACTGTTAAGAAGACCACAGGGCTTGTGAAAGAGAAAGGATTTCAAAGAGCTCCATCCTCCCTCATCAAAGAGAGAGAGGTAATCTGCCCACTCACATTGCTTATCACTTCTATAGCCTATAAACAACTATCAACTAAGAAAGCAACCACAATAAGGACATCTATAACCAAGGCATCCATGCAGAACATAGATCGCCATCAAAGCATCCTCAAGTGAAGCCAAGGGTTCTTTCCGAATATATGATAAAAACACCCCTGTACAAGTGAGGGAAGGAGAAAAAGCCCTACGTAAACAAAAGAACATCCATAACAAGAAGCAACAGCTGCTCCAAATGAGAAAGAATCAGTGAAAGAACTCTGGAAGTATGAAGAATCAGAGCAAAAGGACACCCCCAAGAGGGAACACCAGCTCTCCAGCAAGGGATACCAACCAAAATGAAAATATTGAAATGACAGATAAAGAATTCCAAATATGGACTGTAAAGAAGCTCAATAAAATCCAAAAGAAAATGGAAAATCTTCAAAGTGACCAGAAAAACAATTGAGGAAACGAATGAAAAATTTACTAAAGAGATCAACATATTAAAAAAAATTAGAACTTCTGAAAATGACAAATTCATTTAAAGGAATGCAAAACACAGTGAAAAGTTCTAAGATTAGACTAGAATAGACAGAATAAAGAATCTCAGAGCTTAAGACAATTCTTTTGAATTAACTCAGTCAGTCAAAAATGAAGAACAGAGGATTAAGAGGAATGAACAAAGCTTACAAGAAATGTGGGATTATGTAAAGTGGCCAAATATAAGAGTCATAGTATTGCTGAGGGTGAAGAAGAAAATGCACAAGGGCTGGAGAACATATTTTAGGGAACAATTGAGGACATCTTCCCTGGTTTTGCTAGAGTTAGACATCCAGGTACAAGAAGCTCAATGAACACCTGGGAGATTCATTGCAAAGATGCAATCAATGAGACATACAGTCATCAGATAGGCCAAAGTCAACATGAAGGAGGAACTCCTGCAAGCCATAAGGTGACAACATTAAGTAACTTACAAAGGAAAACCCAGCAGGTAAACTGCAGACTTCTCAACCAAAACCTTACTAGCCAGAAGGGATTGGGGACCTATCTTCAGTCCTCTTAAGCAGAAAAGCTGTCAGCCTAGATTTTTATATCCTGCAAAATTAAGTTTCATATATGAAGGAGAAATAAATACTTTTCCAGGCAAGCAAACACTGAGGGAATTTGTCAAGAACAGACATGCCCTGCAAGAAATACTCAGAACCACATTATACATGGATCAGCACAATAATCACCTATCAGAGTAAGGCCAACCAAAATCTAAAGCTCAGAGCTCACATAAAACAATAGTACAAGAGGTAAAAGAAAGTAATAAGGTATACCCAATAGGATTAACAGAACAGCACCCCAAATATCATGTCTATCAATGAATATGAATGGTTTGAATTCTCCACTCAAGAGACATAGGCTAGCTGAATGGATAAGAAACACAAGCCAAGTATTTTCTCTCTCCAGGAAACACATCTAACCCACAAGGACTTATACAGTGTCAGGGTGAAGGGATGAAAACTAAAATAGTTCATGCATATGGAAACCAAAAAAAGCCACTCTCACTTTTGATAAATTTGACTTTAAATCAACAATAGTAAAGGAAGACAAAGATGGTCATTACATAATCATAAAGAAAGCAATTCAATAAGATTTAACAGTCCTAAATATTTATGCATCTAACACAGAGTGCCCAGATGCATAAAGCAAACCCTGCTAGATCTAAGCAAAGCAATAAACAGCAACATCATAATTGCCAGGGACTTCAACACCCCACTGACAGAACTGGACAGATCATCCAAACAGAAAATAAATAAAGTAACACAGGACTTAAAAGCAACTCTGGAACCATTGGGCCAGACAGATATTTACAGAACATTTTACCCAAAACTACTGAATATGCATTCTTCTCATCAGAACGTGGAACTTTCTTCAAGGTTGATCACATCTGACCCACAAAACATGGTTCAACATATTCAAAAAAATTGAAATCATACCATGTATCTTCTCAGACCACAGTGGAATAAACTAGAAATCAATTCCAAGAGGAACACTCAATTGCACACAAAGTCATGGAAATTAAACAACCTGCTGTTGAACAATTATTGGATCAATGATGAAATTAAGATGGAAATAAAGATTCCTTGAAATGAATGACAAAGGGGACACATGCTATCAAAATCTAGTGGATACAGCAAAAGCTGTCCTACGGGGAAAATTCATAGCCTTAAATACCTACATCAAAATCATAGAAAGATCACAAATTAACAATCTAATGACACGTCTCAAGGAACACTAAAAGGAAGAGCAAACCAAAACTAAAGCCAGCAGAAGAAAAGAAATTATTAAGATTAAAGCAGACCTTAAAGAAATTTTAAAAAAAGAAAATTATACAGAAGATCAATGAAACAAAAAGTTGGTTATTTGAAAATATAAACAAAATTGATAGACTTCTTTCTAGATTAACCAGGAATAGAAGAAAAATTACTCAAATAAGCTTAATCAGAAGTGAGAAAGGAGATATTACAACTGATACCACAGAAATACAAAATATCATTTGTGCATACTATGAAAATTTCTGTGCATATAAACTCAAAAACTTAGAGAAAATGGACAAATTTGTGGAAACATGCACCCTTCCCAAATTCAATCAGGACGAAATAGAACTCCTGAACAGACCAATAATGAGCAATGAAATAGAAGCAGTAATAAAAAATCTTCCAACACAAAAAAGCCCCAGACCAGATGGATGCACAGCACAATTTTACCAGATCTGCAAATAAGAATTGGTACCCATTCTGCAGAAATTATTTCATAACATCAAGAAGGAGGGAATCCTCCCCAATGCATTCAATGAAGCCAGCATCAGGTTGATACTAAATCCAGGAAAGGACACAATAAAAAAAGAAAACTACTGACCAATATCCCTTTTGAATATAGATTCAAAAATCCTCAATAAATTACTAGCAAATTGAATTCAACATCATACCAAGAAAAAAAATCCATCATGAACAAGTGGGCTTCATCCCATGGATGCAACAATGGTTCAATATAAATACATCAATAAATGTGATTCAGCACATAAAGAGAAGCAAAACCTAAGATCAAACAATCATATCAATAGATGCAGTAAAACCGTTTGACAAAATTCAGCACCCTTGCATGGTAAAAACCCTCAACAAACTAGGCACAGAAGGAACATATCTCAAAATTATAAAAGCCATATATATGACAAACCCACAGCCAGCATCATACATAATGGGGAAAAGATGAAAGCATTCCCACTAAGAACTGGAACAAGACAAGGATGCCCACTGTCACCACTTCTATTCAACATAGTGCTGGATGTCCCAGCCAGAGCAATCAGGAAAGAGAAAGAAAGAAAGTACATCCAAATCAGACAGGAGGAGGTCAAACTATCACTTTTTGTTGATGATATGATCTAATATCTAGAAAACCCCAAAGACTCTGCCATGAGACAACTGGAATTGATAAATAAATTAAAAAATCAAAGCTAATAAAACCAATGTACACAAATCAGCAGCTTTCCTATACACCAGTAACAGTCAAGCTGAGAGTCAAGTCAAAGACTCAATATCATTTACAACTGCTACACAGAAAATAAAATACCTAGGAATATACTTAACTATGTAGGTGAAAGATCTCTACAAAGAGAATTACAAAACACCGAGGAAAGAAATAGCAGATAACACAAACAAGTGGAAAAACGTATCATGTTCATGGATTGGCAGAATCAACATTGTTGAAATTTCCATACTACCCAAAGTGATTTACAGATTCAATGCAATCCCCATTAAAATACCAATGTCATATTTCATAGATCTAGAAAACATAATTCTATGCTTTTTTTTGGAACCAGAAAAGAGTCTGAATAGCCAAAGCAACCTTAAGCAAAAGGAACAAATCAAGAGGCTTCACATTACCAGACTTCAAACTATACTACAATGCTATAGTAATAAAAACAGAATGGTATTGGCACAAAAATAATGACATAGGTTAATAGAAAAGAGCAGAGAACCTGGATATAAACCATGCACATACAGCCAACTGATCTTTGATAAAGGTAATAACAATATACACTGGGAAAAACATCCCTATTCAATAAATGGTGCTGGGAAATTTGGATAACCACATGCAGAAGCATGAAACTGGATCCATATCTCTCACCACTCAAAAAAATTAATTCAAGTTGTATAAAGGACTTAAATGTAAGGCATGAAATCATAAGAATTCTGGATGATAATGTAGGAAAAATTCTCCTAGATATCAGCCTAGGCAAAATATTTATGACGGAGACCCCAATGGTAACCACAGCAACAGTAAAAATAAATATATAAATGGAACTTGATTAAATTAAATGGCTCTGCACAGCCAAGGAGATAATTAACACAGCAAATAGAAAACCTACAGAATGGGAGAAAATATTCACAAGTTATACATTCAATAAAGGACTAATAAATAGAATCTACAGAGAACTCAAGCACATCAGCAAGAAAAAATCAAACAACCCTATTAAAAAGTGGACAAAAACATGAACACAAGCTTCTTGAAAGAAGATAGACAAATGGCCAATAAACATATGAAAAAATGCTCAATGTCACTAATCATGGGGAAATGCAAATCAAAACCACAATGAGATATCACCTTACACAAGTTAGAATTGCTTACATTAAAAAGTCCAAAAACAAAAGATACTGGTGTGGATGCAGAGATAAACACTTATACACTGTTGGTGGGACTACAAGTTAGTAAAACCTCAATGGAAAACTATATGGAGATTCCACAGAGAACTAATAGTCGACCTACCATTTGATCTGGCAATCCCACTACTGGGTATTTACCCAAAGGAAAAAGAAGTAATTTTATCCAAAAGACACCTGCACTGAAATGTTTATTGCAGCATAATTCACAATTGCAAAAGTGTGGAATCAACCCAAATGTTCATCAATTCAAGAGTGGATTAACTAAATTTGGTATATGTATACCATGGAATAGTACTCAGCCATGAAAAAGAATGACTTAATGCCTTTTGCAGCAACCTGGATGGAGCTGGAGACCATTGTCCTAAGTGAAGTATCACAAGAATGGAAAAACAAACACTGCATGTACCGTCTATTAAATTGGAACTAACTGATGAGCACACATATGCATAGAGGGATGTAATTCTCAAAGAAAATCAAGCAGGTGGACGGGAGAAGGAGGGGATATGCAAGACCTACCTAATGGCTACAGTGAACATTATATGGGTGATGGGCACACTTTTAACCCTCACTTGAGCATTACAAAATTGATCCATGTAACCAAAATCATTTGTACCCCCATAATACTTTGAAATTTAGAAAAAGAGGAAAAAAAAATTCTGAATGAGCTCCTCCACAAAAAGGAAGCAAGAAATTAAACATTATAACCCCTCCCCTGATAAAACAGAGATACAGGGAAAGAAAATTTATAGGGAAAAATGATAAATAAATAAAAATAAATTATTTAAAAATCAGAGGTTTTTTCTTTAGGGCAAAATTTAAAATCTAAATAATGTTATAGATTATGACAAGTAATAAGCAAATCAGTTGATTTTCAAATCAGCATTATAATACTAAAGGATGCTAATGCTAAGAGAGCAAGTCTATTTTAATAATCTTGAGTAAACATGAATTTCATTGATTTATATCACCTTTTTTAGCAACGCTTTCTCTAGATCTCTGATAATGTATTTAGCTTTGAAGATAACATTCTAATATAATTCAAATTCAGTGTTTATTACATATACTTTTATTTATTAATTTAGGAACATTAAAATGTTATAAAATACATTCATTAAAAATGTGTGGAGAAATAGAAATTATAATGGAAAATACAAGATATCATTTCCATTTTGAGTATCATATTTTTTAAGGAATTAAATCTCACTTTATTGAATGGTCCAAATTATAAAATGTACTATACCATTCAAAAACATAGAAAAAAGTTAAATACGTTGATACAAACTAGAATATTTTCATTTAACAAAATATCAAGGATATTTTCTACTTGACGTAAGGAAAATTAAAACCTCAAGCATATGTAATATAACATAGGCATATGCTTTTAAACAAACAAAAAATCCACATTATTGAACACAAAAATTCTGTGACCAAAGGATGAATTGACAATTTATGTACTTGAAGTTATGATACTTCTACAAAAAAAAATTTGATCTGTCTTTCCAAAAGTAAATAATAAGCTAAAATACCTGACTTCTTTTTAATTGTGGATGGCAACCATCTCTTGTCACTGATTATTTTTGTCTGTATCATTGTTAGTTAGACTAGATACTTATGCAGCTCTGTAATAATAAATTTGAAGTTTTTATAAAAGAAATTTTTTTTGAAAAATGTAAGAAAAAATTGAAAAAGATAATGGTAAAATTTTATTAGATAAATAACTATGAAAGATTTAGAAAAAATTTTCAATGTAATGAAATGTCCATTTTCATATTGCTTTTTATTTAAGTTAAAATTGCTCTAATAAAATCCATTTTATTTTTTAGAATTTAAAAAATAAAAAAAGTATCCAAAGTATATTAAGATTCTATAATAGCCTAGATTTCAATGTTTGACTGAAAAACACCTATAAATCTATTCCAAATATAAATATTAACACATGACAAATAAAATAATATATAACTTATTCTACATTTATTTATTAATATGCACCATGGTCAAAGCATTTTTTTTTAAATAACAATAGTAGAATTAGTTAAGATTATACAATCTTTTAATAGAATTTATTACATCGTCTGTTTATAGGAGAATTAAAATAAAATTAATGGCATTAATAACATTAATTCATTGGCTCCATTTACATACAAGTATTAACATTTTCTCTGGAGAATTTACCTACTATATTTTCCAAATCCTGAAGTATATTTATATTATTTGCCATAGTTCTTTTTCTAGGGCATTGTGATAAGTAAATAATCAAATATATTCTAAAAGCTGGTCATCAATTTATAATTAAGAAGAGGTAATATGGAAAAATGCATGTGATGAAAAACAATACGTTTTTGGAACATCTGCTTGTAATAGAATTATACAAACTCATAAGTGTTATAACCGTGTTGCAAAAGAAGACTCAATGAACAAGGAATAAGTTTCGTTTATACAACACAGTGATGAAGACAGATCAATGAATAGTAGATGATGCTATCTTTGTAAAACAAGCTGAAAAGTGATTAATTGTCAGCTGTAAAATTGTAGATGAGCAGAAAAGATGACAAAAAATCATATTAATAGTATTTTTTTTCTCAGTGGTTAATTAGGTGATTTACTTATTTTTTTTCAAAAGGTCATATACAAAGCAATTTCTCCAAGTTGTATGTAATTTAAATGTATACTTCAACTGAGTACTTTAATAATCAAGATAACAATTTCAATTAATTATCAATAAGAAAAATGCAAAATGGCAAATAGTAGTTCAAAATGAACAGTTACATTGTTAGCATCACTGATTCCTATTTTTTCTAGACCATAGCTTCTTAGTTTCAAAAAAATTGGATATATGCTACTCTATTATCACTCTCCGTAGCTTTTTTTTTCTTTTATCCCAACACAACTTACACAATTAAAAACCTCACAGAATGCAGGCCTGGTATAAAGAAAATCTATATATATAAATACAAAGCTAAACATTATCAACAAGTTTTCAGGAGACTTGAATTTGTTTAGCTGAGAAAGCACTTTACAGAGATTTGATTTGCTGATAACAGTAGTCTTTATTCCAATATTGATATTAGTACAACTTGTTATATGATTCTAATATTTTGCATACAAAACCTCAAGTTTTCTATTTGACATTATTTCCTCTCAAATATTTACACTAATGCAGAGCAATTGGTGTGTTTTCAGTTCCACAGAACAAAGTTGCGTGTTTGGCATATTTTAATTGTTCTTTTTTTCACTTTATTTTAATTTTAAATGTTTTGTTTTTAGAAATAGGCTAACTGTATAACAGACTAGATTTTGTATAATTGAATATAGTATTCAATTCTCATTTTTTTTCCTCTCAGGAATAAATTCTCATAGTTCCTGTTACAATTTAAATCCAAATTAAACACTTTTATTTGAGTTGTTGTTTTCTTAATTTGCGCTGATCTGTAAAGCATTTTAAAATGACCAGGAGGTGTACTATATAAATGCAAATGATTGACTGAGAGATAGGTTGTTAAAGACTAGTCAGTGTAAAAAAAGTCAACAGAGTTACTAACATAACTTATGTTACCAAAAAAAGAAATGCTTCATGGGGAATTGGGGTAAGAAATAAAATATTTCAAACCAGTCTAAATAGAAAAATCAGTTACTAAAATGCTCACTAAATCATGTTATTTGGAAAACAACCACCACCACCACCACAATAATCATAAGAAATGATAATTAGAGTTAGGGAAAATTTAGTGGATATTCAGCGTAAGTGTCTTGTTTTGGATATGAAATAATAACAAAGTAACAAACATCTGGAACTTGGTTACCCAGCTGTTTGCCAGCAGAATTAGAACATAAATCTGGTCATCCCAGCTTCCAATTCAATCCAACGTTTTCTGGTTGAAATACATCTTTATTTGGATAGAGTGGGAAGTAAAACTTTATTGAAATACTGATTTTAATAGATTTTTTTAAAACACACAATGTTTATTAAAAAGATTTGTTCTGCAAAATTTGCATTCAGTCAAAGGGCCCCATTCAAGGATGTAGAAGGCCAAATGTGGCCCCAAGGCCACGGGTTCCCCACTCTTTGATGGAACTGAATGCAAAAGAAAAAGTAACTGAATGCAAAAGAAAAACTGAATGGAAAAGAATATATTGATAGTCAGTATTTGTATTTAAAAAAAAAAGTGGTAGGAAGTGGGGAGCAAATTGCTCATTCACTGAAGTCTCCTATCATCAGAACATTTGAACGTTCAAAGTGGGTTGATAATCTTAGAATGATTGTGATTACCCTAGTGTAAAGTCTAATGAAAATATATCCAGTGTGAATATAGTCACATTATCTAATTAAAAATAATAGAAGTATATTTTTCCCTGATTAGCTAGTAGTGTATAATCTGGTTATGCTAGGATAAAATAAAATATTTTCCCCTTAGAAGAAAATATTTACTAATGCATAGAGTTATTTTAGGCTGTGCTGAAAGAAAATTTGATATTTGGGATGACTGTGTGTGTACATTTTATAAATCACTCAACATTGTGCTGCTTTATAATGGGGGTTAGTACGGTTAGTCCAGAGTAGATATTTCTCAACCAAAGGATTGAGTTCAACAATCCTCTTTCATTGCCTACTTATGGTTTTATTTTTCAGAGCTTTTCCAGTGTTTTCATTTTTAAGTGGTTTAAGAGTGCAGATATATAAATTCAACTGGTATATTGGTTTCAACTAATTTTGGACAAATTATCACCTTGTTTTAAAGAGGAATCTGGCCCAGTGTGCTTTTCATTCCACTTCTCAAAGTCAGGCATGGGACATTAGATTAGGAAGTGAACTTTATATGTATGCCACTAAAGTATTCAACTTCTAGAAGTTATATGAAATTATATTTTAAAGTTATTTGCACAGTATAATTAAACATGTTATGATTAATATGCTTCTTAAATTATTGGAATAATGTTTTTCCTTCCCATACATTTAAAAGGGGTATGGTAGCAGAGAAGCTCATGATACCTGAAGAAAAACTTGGCAAAGCAGCATTTAAACACCAAACTCAACAAAGTGTAACAAAAGCAAAGAGATGAAAACCTAAATGAGAATGTGAAATAGGTTTCTATTGAACTGTGTTAGATTGCTGAATGGGATTTTAAGGGAAGTAACAGAAGCTCTCTCACTTGAATCACTTAAAATTTCTCTTAGACAAAATATTTAACAATATATTGCCTGTAGTAATCCTATATTGGGATACAGAGAGACAAGATGACCTGTAAGTTCTTTTCCTTCTTTAAATCCTAATACTTTATGATTCTGTATGTAGAAAAAATAAAGTCTGAGGTGCAATTTTAAACAGCATTGAATTGTTTGTATAGTTTTACAATCGTGTACAGAAATGTCAAGTATTGGTCTGTATACTGAAATACTTCAGAAGAGTACCCTGAAATTTACAAATGGATTATGTTAATGTACCAATGAAAGAATCTTCTGAATTTAACCCCAGTTTATATTCATGTAGCCTAATGTGATCTTCTAAAAACACGTTACTGAAATTCATACTCAGTGTTTTGTGTTAAGTATCTTGAACCTATGAAGTATGCTAATAAAATTTCCAGTGAAATATCAAGTATATAGGATATAAAATAAAAAATAATATAAACTGCACTTTCTTTTGACATACACCTTCAAAAAATTAGAAATATTTTTGAAACATATTAAAATTTTGTATATGAATATATAAGAAATCCTAAATTATCTATGCTTTCTAAAATTAGGATTATAATGTAACTTTAAATACAGTCAACTTTCTAAAAATAGCATGAAGTATTGCATGTCTGCTTTAGACTATAATAAATATAAAGTTATGGATAATGTACTTATTAGACAAAATATCCTTTGGAATTATTCTCAGATGCTTCATTGTATAGTTACAACTTGAAACAATCTAAAAAAATGAAGATTTGAATGAGAGAGCTTACCTAAGAAAGAAAATGTCATTCCTTTTTAATAGTATATTTTAGGTGGAGATACTGATTATAAGTTAGCATATACTTTATAACAGTCCAAATTTTCTTTTAATGTAATATATGTGATTTTTTCCTATTAAAAAAATTGGCATTAAAAAAGTGAGCAGGTGGGAAAGAAGGACATATTATAGACAAAATGAGAATTAAGGCACAAAATAACAAAACATAATAAGTAAGGCTCAATATTCAATTTTGAATAAATTAATTGTTTTAAAAACCTACATTTTCAGATAAGCAGAGAAAATTAAACTCAAAAATAATCACATGATATTAGACAATTAGACAATTGGTTATTTAAAAAAACTTTATGTGTTTTCAATACACAGTGGGATTTTAATCAAATAATGTGGTGTGTGTGATTTGCTAAGGATGTCTACTAAATCACATTAAGCAGACCATAGCTGTGTGTCCATGTTTCATAAAATATATGTAGCTTTCTGTTTGTTTCTTTGTTTTTGGCCCAAATGGAGAGATAGATAATTTACTAAGATAAGTGTAAAGAGAGGGTAGAGAAGATTTTTTTTAATGGAATAAAATTATCATATAAAAATCAATGGCTTAGCCAGGCATAGCATCACATGCCTGTAATCCCAGCTACTTAGCAGGCAGAGGTGGGAGGATCCCTTTGCCTAGGAGTTCAGGAAAAGCCTGGGCAACAAGGCAGAGACCCAGTATTTAAAAAAGAAAAAGAGTAAGCTACCATATGAGCTAGCAGCAGCACAGTCAGCCCACAGGCCATATGATACCCTGTGCCAACTCTAAACTCTGCAGTCCTGACCAGCAAGAAGTCCCTCATCAGATGCAGTCCCTCAGTCTTGGACTTCTCAGCCTATATAACTGTAAGACATAAAATCCTTTAAAAAATAAATAAAAATTAATGGTTTAAATAAATATAAACACATCCAAACTTTACCAGACCTACAAAGAACTGGTACCCATACTGGAGAAATTATTTCATGACATTGAGAGGGAAAGAATCCTCACCAACTTGTTCTACAAAGCCAGTATCACCATGATACCTAAGCCAGGAAAGGAAACTACAAAAAAATAAAACTGTAGGACAACATCCTTTATCAATATAGATGCAAAATTCTCAATAAAATGCTAGCAAACTGAATTCAGCTGCACATCAAAAAAATAATCCATCACGACCAAGTGGGCTTCATCCCAGAGATGCAAGGATAGTTCAACATATGTAAATCTATAAATGTGATTCACCACATAAACAGAAGCAAAAACAAAGACCATATGATCATCTCAATAGATACAGAAAAAGCATTTGACAAAATTCAGTACTCTTTTATGATAAGAACTCTCAACAAAATAGGCATAGATGGGAAACACCTCAAAATTATAGAAGCCACATATGACAAACCCACAACCAACATCTTACTGAACAGGGAAAAATTGACAGCATTACTACTTAGAATTGGAAGTAGACAAGATGCCCACTGTCATGACTTTTATTCAACAAGGTGCTCGAAGTCCTGGCCAGAGCAATTAGGCAACAGACGGAAATCAAGAGTATCCAAATGGGGAAAGAAAGGGTCAATCTATTGCTCTTTGCTGGTGACCTTATATCTAGAAAACCCCAAAGACTCTGCCAAGAGACTACTGGAATTGGTACATGAATTCAGCAAAGTCTCAGTTTACAAAATCAGTGTACACAAATCAGTAGCATTTCTGTACACCAACAACAGTCAAGCTGAGAATCAAATCAAAGACTCAATACCTTTCACAATAGCAACAAAGAAAATAAAGTACCCGAGAATATATTTAACCAAGGAGGTGAAAGACCTCTACAAGGAGAACTACAAATCATTGAGGAAGGAAATCACAGAGGATGCAAACAAATGGAAAAATATATAATGCTGATGGATTGACAGAATCAACATTGTTAAAATGTCCATAATTTCCTAAGTGATTTATAGATTCAATGGAATCCCTATCAAAATACCAAAGTCATTTTTCACAGATCTAGAAGAAATAATTCTACGCTCCTTTGGAACCAGAAAATAGGCCAAACAGCCAAAGCAAACTTAAGCAAAAGGAACAAATCTGGAGGCATCACTCTACCAGACTTTAAGCTATACTACAAGGCTACAGTAACCAAAATAGCATGGTACTGGAACAAAAATGGAGACATAGACTGATGGAACACAACAGAGAAGCCAGATATAAAAACCATCCACATATTTCCATCTGATCTTTGACAAAGCAGACAACAATATACACAGGGGGAAATAATCCCTATTCAGTAATGGTGCTGGGAAAATTGGATAGCCACATGTAGAAGCTTGAAACAGGATCCATAGCTCTCTCCACCCACTAAAATTAATTCAAGATGGATAACAGATTTAAACCTAAGACATGAAACCATAAGAATTCTAGAAGAAAATTTTGGAAAAACTCTTCTAGATATTGGCCTAGGCAAAGAATTTATGAAGAAGAACCCAAAGGCAATCACAGCAACAACAAAAATAAATAAATGGGACCTGATTAAATTAAAAAGCTTGTGCACACCCAAGGAAACAATCAACAGAGTGAATAGACAATCTAAAGAATGGGAGAAAATATTTGCATGATAAATATTCAATAAAGGGCTATTAACCAGAATCTGCAAAGAACTCAAACAAATCAGCAAGAAAAAAATCAAACAACCCCATTAAGAAGTAGGCAAAATACATGAACAGAAGCTTTTCAAAAGATAGACAAATGATCAATAAACATGAAAAAATGCTCAACATCACTAATCATCAGGGAAACTCAAATGAACCACAATGAGATATCCCCTAAAACCAGTGAGAATGACTTTTATCAAAAAGTGCCAAATCAATAGATGCTGGCTTGGGGGCAAAGAGAAAGGAACACTTAAGCACTGTGGGTGGGACTGCAAACTAGTACAACCTCTACGGGAAATAATATGGAGATTCCTTAAAGAACTAAAAGTAGGCCTACGATTTGATCCAGCAATCCCCCTGCTGGGTATTTACCCAAAGGAAAAAAAGTAATTTTATCAAAAAGACAATTATACTCAAATGTTTATTGCAGCACAATTCACAATTGCAAAGATGCAGAATGAACCCAAGTGCCCATCGATTCATGAGTGGATTAATAAAATGTGGTATATATGTATACCACAGAGTACTACTCAGCCATAAGAAATGAATTAATACCTTTTGTAACAATCTGGACAGAACTGGAGACCATTCTCCTAAGTAAAGTATAACAAAAATGGAAAAACAAACACCACATGTACTCACTATTAAATTGGAACTAACCAAACAGCATTCATGTGTACAATAGGAAGTAAAACAACGGAAATTAAACAGGCGGGAGGGGGAAGGAGTGGGATGGTTGAAATCATATCTAACGGGTACAATGTACACTATCTAGGAGATGGGCACATTTACAACTTTGTCTCAATCATTACCAAAGCAATCCATGTAACCAAAAAATTTGTACCCCCATAATATTTTAAAATAAAAAATAAATAAATATAAACAATATTGTATTAACTGCTTAACTAATTCTGAAAATTATTATACATACATGCATTATAATATATAATGTCTGACATTTCTGGGAAGCTATTAAGATAGTTATCTTAATTTTCTTTTTCACTATAAATAAAAGGGCAGCATCATGTTTGGAGGTAAAAATTTTAACAGCTTATTATATTTGAATTACTGATTATAAAATTATTTAAAATATATCCTATTTGAAAATGTTGATTTTGGTAAGGGCTTGATACCGAAAACAATAAAACCAAAGTGGAATATTGTCATTAACTGGAGGAAGATAAAATGATAAAATATGGTGGCTTGTGCTTTATAGAGAAGTGTTCTTGAGTCTCTGTGTTACCTTCTTTTATCTAATTAGCAATGAATACAGATGGACTTTGCTGAGTGTCTCAGGTATTTGGATAGTCTTCCTTGTCACTATATCTGTGAGAATTTATTCAAGAAAATAAAAATTACATACATGATCACATATATGTATATTAATAAGTGAAAAATGGACAAACTCAACATTAGTAAAAAGTTAAACAAATGTACATCTGCACGATATTCAAATCTCTATTTCTACAAACATGTAAATAATGATGGAAAGAACATTAATATGTTTAATGATGATTTAATAATAACAATGATGATATATCATTCAATGAAGCTTCCCAACTTACATAGTAAAAACACAAATAAATAAAATTTTTTAAAACACCTAAAAATAAAAGCAATAGCAAAGGATGTAAATATTCTCCAAGGTAAAAATCCAAACAAATCTCTAAAGTCAAGAAAATAGATTACAAAGTAACTGGACATTTATATTTATATAAAACTGGTCATTTTGCCCTATGTCACAATATAGATCAGCAGAACCCAAAGACATACAAAAGCCTGCTTTTAAAACATCAGAATAGCTCTGCATCTCTGTTAAAATTTGATTGTGAATAATTAATCTCTCTCTATCCAATGTCTTAACAGCTGAAATGTCTGTGATAGTTCTGTACATTGTGTGCAATATAGAACATAAAAACAAAAGCTAAGTAGACCTTGCAAAGTATTGTGAGGTACACAAGTTGATGACTATTAAAATTTTAGCTATGCTAGCATCTTTTTGCCACTTTCACCTATGCAGAACATGATGTAGTTCATGTATGTATTTTATGGCCTGCCTTATGAATTCATATAACACATATGCATGAGTACCTGGAATTTAAGGATGATTTTAATAGTTAATTAAAATCTTTTTTACATACTTATCCATAACAGATATGAGGGATTGAAATTTACAGGCTTATGTGTAAACCTCATCCACATTCATAATTTCACTCAACCTAGATTATATCATCCCAAAGCATAATAAATGCTTATTACATATAATAACTCCACAGATGTAGAGTTCTTGTGGTTCTGCTTAAGAGGCAATTTAGACAGATACTTCTGTGTTTATGTTGTCTTTCTTGGGTTTTATCACCAGTAATCATGGCTATCATTTGCAAAAGTGTGTGTGTGTGTTTCGGTGTGTATGCATATCAAACAATGTATATATGGATATTGGGCATTTAACCATTTAACAAACGTTCCACATTTGCTCCTAAACCAACTTTACAAAAACAAACCTTGGGAGTTGGATGTGTAGTCAGTGAATCTGGGCTGATAGTGTAAAAGCTCTCAGAAAAAGACTGCCTACAAGTTCATGCACATCCTCAAAAATTTTAGTTGTTGAATTTGTAGCAGGTAGATGACAAGTAAGAAACAAGACTCGAACAGGAAATATTAAATATGGTCCTTTTAGTCACTCTCCAAGAGGCTCTGAACAGCATTTTTGTTTATAGACCCACCTCCCTCACCATAAAAAAAAATCCCTGGCAATAAGAATGCCTCAAAATCAAAGCAGCAGGGCACCTATTAATTTCTTTCCTTTTGAAGTTAAGGTAGACATTGTAAAATAAAGTAAGTATTCTGTAGAAGTCAGTAGAAAATTTCTAATCAGAATCTGATAGAACTTTTTATCATACTTAAATTCTGCATCTATTGCGAGAGGAAATGCTTCATTGAACTTTGGTAAGCCAAGTGACACACACAATAAGACTTGTCTAATATTTACCTGATTCTACAATGAGACTCTTAGATTTTTTCAGGGTGACTGAAATTTACATATAAAATATGGCTGATATTTTTAATATTCCTAATATGCCAAATAAAAATTTATTAACAACTTTAAGTACAAATATGGACATATTTTCTCTCAAGGCTAATTAGAAATAAAGGCATGACAATGGGGAATATTAAAAGATGTGTGAAAATTAAATATTTTATATTTCTCTACAGTTAGGACTTTCTGAGTAAATTTTACTAAAACTTGACACCTTCTCTAAAATACTCAGAAAAGCTAAATGTTAGATTATAACTAATTAGCTAGTAAGATAAATATTCCTGGAGTTATATCCCTGTATTATAAGATTACAGGCAACTGACTGGTCTCATCTTTCTCCTGGATAAATTTATTTACATTCCAAATGAGCAGAATAAGAACCTGAAATCTTTCCCAATATATTTCCAAGACTCTCTCAGAAGGGGAGTGGACACGGCTGCCTCTCTCTCCTACATTATGTCCATATTCCCTTTTTCAGGATTTCCTATGTACAGTAGACTTCATTATATGTAGGTTGACATATACTTTTATTTGTTTCACCCCAGAGTGAATAACTGGGATAAACTGGAATGAGTATATTTATTATTTGATATAAATAAATAATAATTAATTTGCCCCTCTACATTAACCTTGTATTGGCACTGGGAATTTAACACATACAGATATTAAAATCTGAACATCCATACTGTGGAAATTTACAAAAGGCTGACAAAATAAATATAGACTTTCTTAAATAGAGGCATCCAATACCACATAGAAATCCAAGGATTCAATAATAATTCAAGAACTCAGGGAGAAATTTTTTTTTAATATTTTATCTTGAAATAACTGCAGATATCAGAATTACATTCAATGTGCCCTTCCACTAGTTTCACCCAGTGTTCACATATTGCATTATGATTGTACAATGGCAAAACCAAGAAATTGACACTGACGCAAACCAGAGGTTATTCAGATTTCCCCAATTATACATTCATTTATTTGTGTGTGTGTGTGTGTGTGTGTAGCTCTATGCAAATTTTAACACAAGTGAGGCTTCATGTAATCACCACCAAGGTGAAGTTAATTAACTGCAGCTTCATCCCAAGACTTTCTCAGGCTACCTCTTTATAGGCACATCCTCCCACCATCTCAAACCCCTAGCAACTACTAATCTGTTTTTTCACCTCAGTAATGATGTTATTTCTCAAAAGTTATATAAATGTATTAATGTAGTGTGTATTCTTTTAGTTTAGCTTTTTTTTTTTCATTTGGCATGATTTCTTTGAGGTTCATCAAAGTTGTATATATCAATAGCTTATTCCTTTGTATCAGTAGTATCTCATGCAATGGATATATTACAAATTACTTAACCATTCACTATTGAAGGACATTTGGGTAGTTTTCAGTTTCTAACTATTACTAATAAAGCCACTATGACCATTAATTTATAAAATTTAGTATGAAAATACATTTTCATATCTCTAGCATATTTGCCCAAGAGTGCAATTGCAGGGTCATATGGTAAGTCCATTTTTAGTTTCAAAAGAAACTGTTAGACCTTTTTCCAGAGTAGCTACATACTTTGAAATTCCTACCAACAATGTATGAGTGATCCAATTTCTCCACATCTTCACCTTCCTTTGGTGGTATTTTATATTTTAGCCATTCTGATAGGTGTATAGTCATATCTTACAGTAGTTCTAATTTGTATTTCTGTAACGGCTAGTGATGTTGGCCTTTATTCATGTGCTTATTTGTCATCTGTATATCCTCTTTAGTAAAATATCTGTTGATGCCCCTTGACCATTTTCTAATTGGATTGTTTGTTTATTTTATTGTTGAATTTTGAAAATCTTTTACATATTCTAGATACAAGTCCTTTGTTGAATATACAATTTGCAAATACCTTCTCCTAGCCTATAATTTGCTTTGTTATCCTGTTAACAGGATATTTCACAGAGAAAATATATTTAATTTTGATGAGGACAAATTGATCACATTTTTTCACATATTGTAATTCTGGTGTCAAGTCATAGAGCTATTTCTTTTCTTAGTTCTACTTCCCAAAGATTTTCCTCCCATAAAGTTTATAGTTTTGTGTTGTACATTGAAATCCATGATCCATCTTGAGTTAAATTTTGCATAAGGTCTGAGGTTTAGTTTGAGGTTCATTTACTTGCCTATTAGTGCCCAACTGATCCAATATCATTTGATGCAAAAGCTAATCCTCCTCCATTGAATTGCTTTGCTTCTTTGTCAAAAATTAATTGGGTATTATGTGGATCTATTTCTAGGTTCTTAAAAGTTTTTTGAAGATATCTCTAAGGCATGATATCACCCAGAAAACAAGAAATAAATGCAGATAATCAGTTTGCGTTTAAGCAGAGAAAGGTCGACAAACTGGCCTCTCAAAGCTGTGCTTCCTGTACCAATTTTAGTGTTTGGGATTGATCTCTTATTGGGGATTATCACATATATGCAGTATGACTGATTTATCGATATTCATAGTTAATCAAGGAAATAATATAAATGTATGATTTTAATTTCTAATGCATACTTTTAATTTCTATTTAGAACATGATGACTCTCAAGCCATGTCATATCTTTGCCTTGAAGCAGAAATATATTTCCAATTTTTCCTATATGTTTTCAATTGAATATCCCACAGGCAACTCTGTTTCATTAAGTTTAAATCTGAATTTATGATCTCTCCATAGTAAGAGTGAGACACATTCTCTTTACCACTTTCATGATTTTAGTTAATAGCACTTTAATTCACTCAGGCACCTAAACACAAGTTCAAGTGTGAGTGTATTCTTTCTCTTGATTTCAAACATTCAATATGTCATCAACTCCTAGTTAAAAGTTTCTCAAATAGCACTTAAATCTTGTCCATCTTCTCCATTTTCCAGTACTTCTGCTTTAATTTAGATTTTTAAAATTTCTTCCTTGGACTATTATAATAATATCACCTTGGCACTCTGAAACCATGGCCATGTCCATATTTGCTTAATTCTAATTTACTCAATGTTTCTGTTCACATGGCCTAAAAATAAAACCCCTAACTAAGGTATGATGCTTTCATTTCATCATCTGTGTAAACGAAGGTTGATCTACCCATGTTTTAGTATCATTCCAAGTATAAAATTAAGTAACAATTGACAAAAGCTGGTGGTTGGTCCAGTGGTTGGACCAACAACAAATGTTCAACTGCTCAACAAATGTTCAATATAATTTGTAAGTTACACAAAACCCTTGTTGTTTAAGACGTATGTATATTTTAAAATTAATCTTCCTCAAACTTCCATGAGTAGCTTAAACTCCAACCCTAATGAATTATTTGTTCCCCAGTTGCTCCATGATGATCGAATTCTTACTTACTTGACGAACTATCACCTGTGCTCCCTAGGTAGTTAGACATTTCCTCTTCCTTTCATAAAGCAAAATATAATGTAGTGTATATAAAATTGTTATTTGCTTGCTTTCTTCCTTTCTTTCTTTCTTTCTTTCTTTTTCTTTCACTATTTGTTTCCTTTACTGAACTGTGTTTCTAAAGATCTGGTACCTAAGCTACTGTATAAATTTAGTACTTAAGTATCTAATTGATTGCATGGAAAGCTCAAAAATATCATTGAATAAAATATACAAGATTAAAATTTACACTAAGGCACTTGGTTGAAAATTAGAAATAAATGATCCCTCTAAAACTAGCTGAAATATTAAAATTAATTTTTCATAATTTTCCAATAATTTCTCTCACACTCTCTTGCCACACATTCACTTTAAAGTAGCTAGTATAAACATATTTTTGTTTCATTTTCTTTGTTCATGTGCTTGTATACAAACATATATCCTGATAAGTCTCTCTTTTATAGATTTTTTTTCTAAAGAGGAAAATATTACAAAACATAATCTGCAATGCTGTTCTTCTTTATTTTTCTTATTTTTTTTGATAAATCATGGATATACCAATGTCTGGAATGTCAGAGATCTAACAGTATCTTCTCCATTTACCCATAGCCACATGTGTGCACACACATATACAATATTTCACATAAATGACATTATATCACATATGTTGGGAGTTTCTGAGAAGTTTTCCTTTCTTTTCTCTTTCTTTTTGTCTTTCCTTTTCCAATTCTCCCACAGTATTGTACTACACCCCACACACATAGTAAGACTTAAGGCTAATATGTATCATGTGTCTATACCATCAAAACATGTGGAAAATTATAATACATATCTTCATTATTACTTGCTTTTAGATATACATTTATAACATCAAATTTCTCTGGATTTTTTCATTTGATATTTATGGAAATACTTTAAAGTAATTTGATATAGTTTTAATTGCTTGCTTTTAATGGTTCCATAAATAATGGTTCCAAATTAATCAATTATGACCTAATTGCTCTGAATTCAGATTGTTTCCTTCTTTTACCACTGCAAATATTTTTTGAACACACATATATACCCATTAATGCTTCAGTTTCTGTTTTTAAACTTTTAATCAGGAGTGGGGTAGGTGAATAGAAATCCATATGTATCACTAAATTTTCATATTTTGCTACAATTTGTATTTGCCCCAACAATGAATAATAGCACTCCTATATTGTCCTTTGAAAGTTTAATGTGGTAAAATAATATAGCAATTTTACCTACATTTTCATTCCTCTCCTTTGCAAAATCTCTAATCAAAGAAAATTTAAACAACCTATTTGTCTTTTTTTTAAATTTGGATTTCTTCTTTTATGAGTTATCAATTCTTATCATTTGCCCAATTTTCTGTTGGGTTGCATGCTGGCTTTGTAATTTGTCAGTGTGGCTGGGCTTACATGAATTTCCCAGAATCCCCTTTCTCATATGTTTCTGGTTAGTGTAGGCCACACATGAGCTTCTTGAAGGTCTGGAGACTTGAATGAAAGCAACAACTATTCTGTAGCTCACACCCATTGGTGCTGATTTGTTGATTCATGTTTTTGTCATAAAGCAGCAGGTGGACATGCAACTGTTCTGTTATCCTTCAGATTAGATTCCCCTTCAGTTTCTTAAACTTAGGGGTCAGGCATGTATATTTGGCTCTGTGACAAAGGGTCCTGGCTTCTGCAGGTTACTCGTACCACCAATGTCAGAGGCGACAGGAATGCACACAAGTTTCAGTTTGTCCTGGAAGGATTTCACCCTGTATATTCCAGCCTGATGTTGAGCTTCCCCAGTTTACAGCCGTCTTTCCTTTCCAATTGCCTGCGCTGTGGACATGAACCTCCAGCATCAGACATGAAGAAAACAATCTGATACACAGGAATAAATCAGCTTCCAACATAGCATAAGGTCAAATCCACATACAAATATAAATATTAATACATATGTCTTTGTGGCTCTGCATCTATGGTTGAACCTTGCCTAATATGGGTGTTTTGCCATTTGTTGTCAATTTGTAAGAGCACTTTGAATATCGCAGACCAGTGGACACTTTAGCATCTTTTGAAATCACCTAGAGGTGTTTAAACTCAGATTTCGGGATACGACCTCCAGAGTTGCTGATTCGTGGATCTTGAGCGTCCCCTGAAATTTGGCATTTCTGTCAAGTTCATGTGATGCTGATACTACTGCTCTATGGATGGCACTTTTGGAAACATTGTTTTAGATAAAAACACTATTAAATAGTCATTTGAATTGTAATTTTGTTTTTGAAATTCAGTACCTGACATAATATTTGTTAGGCAAATATTTTTGAATGTGTATAAATAGGTCATTTTTAAAATAAATTGTTCTTGTTTTCCTCTATTGCTTTTTTTTAAGGTTTGCCCTACTCCCAGTTAATTTATATGTGGTTTAATTTTCTTCTAATGTAGTTTCTACTTTTCCCATTACAGTATTTAATTAATTGCTTTTTCCCAATAATGTATAATAAGGTAAAATAAAATTTAGGTCATACATTGATGGCATTTCTGAATTATCCATCCTGTTAGATTGGTGTATTTTACCATTTCATATCAATGCCTTGCTGATTTGATTACAGTGACTTTATCATGCATTCTGATATCAGTGTCCTTCAATCTCCATCTTTTTCTTATACTGTTCTTGGCTGTTACTGAGAATATTTTCTGAACAAAATTTGAGACAGTTTACACAAGGACAAAAAATTTTAAAATTATTTTGTGATTATGGCTTGAAATGTTATTTAATTCCTGCTAATTTTTTATAAAAGAGAGTTTAATTTTATGTGATTCTCTCAATGAACATGGCTTAATTGCCCATTCTTTAGATTTTATTTCATGTGGCCTGAGGTTCACCTTGTTTGAATGTTACAAATTATAAAAATTTAAAATATAAAATATTTCATTTTACCATTGTTGTCTTCCAAACTATAGCCAGAGTTCTCATTTTCTACTTAAAATGGCATTACACTAATAATGAACACTTGCTCTCTTCCAAAATTGTCCAACTCAGTTTTGCAAGCCCCAGTAAATAGAAAAAGGGAAAAAATGAAAATAATTAAGGAGATTCTTTTCTCTAATAACTGTTCCTCAAATGGAAGGCAGAATGAGGGGGGAATCTTATATTCACCTTCTGATAAGCTATTCCATCTGCTATCAGAATTGGCTTTTAACAATTCAGAAAGTAGTGAAGAATACAGATATAGATGTATATTCATCTATTACATAACCATATTTTTCACTATTTTTTTTAACATTTAGAGCCTAGTAGGTTAGACATTTCCTAATTAAGAAGTGTAATACACCAAGGTAAGTCAAGCAAAAGTCTTCTCTAGTCCAAACATCTGGAAATAAAAAAAAGGAGTGCAGTAAAAATGTCACACTAATAATATGACATACACTTGTTTGTTAATAAGCTCCAACAGGTGGTTAAAAGGATAAATCAAGGGATTTCATTGTCCTTTCCTCGGTGCTTTAGTAGAACTCAGTCTATCTAGTTCTCCATATACTGATTTTTATTCCACTGTTTCTAATTCTATGCATCTTCTCATGTTGTCTCTATTTCTACACAATCACAGGGTTTCCATTTTTGGCATTAGCAACTAATTGCAATTAGAACCACAGTGATGATGATATGTAGAATCTTTTGAGTTCTTCTGATTCTAATCCTAACTGAAAGAATTACATGGTGATATTTGGTTGACATAATTTTATGGTAGCATAAAATACCAGCGGATTGGAGCTAAGACTATAACTAATATATATTTATATACATATAATATATACATTTGGAAAGAAAGCTGTTTATTATATTCTTAATCCAATTTTTTCTCAAGTTACCTGTAAGTTGAGAACCATATCTTCCAGTTTGAATCACTATGGCACATTTGGAAAAAAAAGAAAATAATGAAAAAGAAATAAATAGAAATAGATCATTTCAATAAAAGACTATGTTTCAATAAACTCTTGTTTCTCAGCAAAGAAGGGGCAGCTCCAGAGACATTGAGTAACTTGGGTTTCCTGGAAGGTGGAAACACAGAGAAACTTCCGGCTTCCACGAGATTACCTGGTATGAATCAAAGCAGGGATTCTCCACATACACAGAGACTGATCGGGGCGGGTGGGGAGAGTGTATACTACAGCAGTCACTAAATCACTGGTACAGCGCATTCAGAAGCAAAAGAGACAGGGGAATATCTGGATGCCCCATGTTGTGGAGAGCATTAACCTCGAATGTGTAGATTATTGGAAGAGGTGCAAGTGGTGAGGGTGCAACATTACTTGGGTAAAGGTGAGTTAGGGTAGTAAAATTTTTTTAACAGTTACAAAGATTTTTTAATATTTTAGTGAACAGTATAGCTGAGCAAGTATGTTCTTCCTGAATGACAGCCTTGATTATAATTCCAATATATTCTCTCAAATTAAATAT
Organism: Daubentonia madagascariensis; assembly: GCA_023783475.1. NCBI lineage: Eukaryota > Metazoa > Chordata > Mammalia > Primates > Daubentoniidae > Daubentonia > Daubentonia madagascariensis. The sequence continues at coordinate 10,083,553 of JAKFHU010001684.1, read as the reverse complement.
TTTATAGCCTTAGTTGATCTTGCCCTTACCATAATAGTTTTAAAACAGAACTCTGAAATATAACTGAACAATTTCCAAAATAAGAGCATATTATTCTCCTCTTAAATAAACCCCCAATGGTTTAATCACTTTGATGTTGATAATATGACATACTCCTGCTAAGCTGTATGAGACTCATAAATATACCCTCTAAGTTCAGCAATAATTGATTTCAAAAAAATACACAGGAAATAGATGTATGATAAATGCCAACTTTTTTTTTAATTGGTGAAGACTATTGTAGAAAACATAGTTTTGCTCTGCAGCCAAATGAGTTACTATTACTGTGATTTCTGGAGTAAATTTATCACCACCTCCTCCCTCCAAATTTTTTCCACCTCCCCACCATTGCAGGTCTAATTTGCAGACTCAGAGACCTAAAAGAGACAACTTAGAATAAACTGATCCAAGCATCCGCTAGATGCGCCAGTTAATCAAGTAACTTCTCATCCCCTGGGAACAACTAACAGAGACTTTGCCTTTACGGACTTTACATTGTAATAGACTTAAATTTTGAGATTAGTGATTAATGCTCACTCATTCCTCATTCTGTAACTTGTTAGACATGCAGGTACATTGGAATAATAATTGTAGGAAAAGATGAAATAAATTTTTAAAAAGTGAATAGTATTTGTAAAATCTATGAACAATATTAGCTTCTAAGTTTAGAAATATATTTGTTGAGTAATGGATGAAACATTCTACATAAATTTTTTTCTTTAATCAACATGTATCATATAATGTGTGATTTTTCAATAACTGAGCCCCCTTTTTAAAAGGCCAGGCACAGTATGAACATGATTTATGATCCTCCAAACAATTCTAAACAAAATTCTTGCTTCCACCATTTTATTAATGAAGTAACTAAGACTCTAGCAGATTAAGTCATTTGTTGAGAACCATGAGCCAGTCAGAAAAGTTGAATCATACCCAGGACTAAGTGACAAGAATATCCTTAATTTCTTTAGCAGTTTCCCTTGATATATATTGTGAGTGCTGATGGCTTAAAATTCTTTCTTCCCAAAGGACCTGCAAAAGTTTAATTTTGTCTGCCTTCTTTTTTTCTCATTATATTCACAGAATATTTACATAGGATTCCTAAATTATAATTGTTCTAGTACTGTTTGTCTTGCATTCCAGAAGCTTGAAGTAGGAAAGCATGCTTTGTACTGTACATTCCTCAGTTTATTTGGTAACTTCCATATACTTGCAGAAGAAGATTAAATTAAAAGAAATTAGAAATCGTAACTGCTTTGTTGTACATGTACTCAGTAAACATCAGGAAATGTACAAGTTTACCCTTTAAAATATGATTATGTAAAATTATTTATATACTGATGCATTATAAACTTTAATATGTATATGTACCAACTAGGGTTCAGTTGGAAATTTTACATTTCTAACAAACTCCTAGGTGATGCTGAAAATTTGGACTATGGAGAGTACTTTGAGTAGCAAGACCTCAGATTTTAAATTTCATAAGAACAGAATTATATCTGGTTTTATTTGTTTTATGTTGGAATCCATATTAGTGTTTATCTTTTTGGGGGTAATAATATTTTTTATCAGTTACTTCCAGATAACTGATATAATATTCATAATAAAATAGGTGCCCAATAAATATAGGTGAGTAAATTAATTAGCAGAAGTACTAGAGACTGAGAGTTAATAGGGATCAGAGATTCAAATGGATATATTTAGTCTTTTAGGGGATAAATTATCTATAACAAGCTATGCAGAAAAGGGTTATGATAGTTCTCTCCTTCTCTTCAAAAGCAGTTATTGAATTTTTAAAAAATCTTAGCTTCTTTATTTAATTTTCTTAATAATCAAAGACAAATGACTAACAAAATTTTAAGAAAATTGTTTTGATTTTGTCTATTTATTATCAGTGATTTCTAACATGACAGATAAGAGTAGGAGAAAGTAATCTTGAAGAATGGTTAAGAAAATACAAAATCATGTGACAACAACGGCAAAAGAGCAAACCAAGACTTAAATAAAATTCAGATTTTCTGACACTTTTGTCTCCATACAGATTAATATTCCATTATTATTCTCCAGCATACTTTTATTTGCTTGGCTAAGTTTAAAAAAACCCTTGATCTACAACATGAAGTATCCACAGTAAACAATGATAATAAAAACTAGGCTCACATATATTTAAACTCTGTTAGTGTTGGAAGTCTTATCTGGAAATATGGAATACCAATTAAGTCTTCCTCAGTAGATAAGCATCAAGTAAGATAATGATCATGCTGATACCGCGTAAACCTTGGAGAACTGACAACTCTGAGCTATAATGTTAAGGAGCCAGGAGGGAAGCGGAACTACAGCAGAAATCACAGCATGGAATCTTGCACTCTGGCTTATCTTTTCTTTGCCTAGAGTCAGATAAATCCTGTAATATAGGTGGTCTAATAATAATAAATCATAGAATTTCTTCAACAAGTGATTTCTTTGACAGAGTAGTTATATTGTTTATGAGCAACTTTGAACTCAAAAGTAAATCGGTGTACTTTGAATCTGGTATATCTTTACATATATCTGGACTTGAAAATATCTGCTACAAGTGACGTACATCAGGATCTACAGAAATCATTCCTTAGAGCTTAGTAGATAAACAATAGATAACAAAGGTAACAGCAGAATCATTAGTAAATGTGCACTTCTGTTGAAGGACATTTATTTTAATTTTGGGTGGAGGAAGCATGAGTCTTAAAACGGATAAGACTGAAATAAGTTATTTCTATATCTAACAAATAATAATTATTTATTAGAACTTTCAAGGAAGAGATGTATTAACCTAATCAATTTAGTTGCCTTAATTTAAAAATAAAATAGCTCCGCACAAAAAGAGGGCCCCTCCAACCCCCACCCCTCCCTCAGCCCCCAGGCTATTAAATACTTGTGCTTGTGCTTTTAAAATGAGCACAGGTTTCTTCTAGGCCATAGTCAATAGTCACAAAATTTATCGTCTTAATTAAATGGAGAACACATAAATATACACATATTCATTTTTGTCCAGAATTCCAAATTGCAAGTAACTGAAGAATCCTGAATTGTTTAGTTACACATAAAAACTCATTTTATTTTCCCAATCTAGCAACAACTAACTAAATTTTTGTCATTTTTCTGCCTTAATCAAGGAGACCTTTCCTTTACTCTGCATCCCATTTCTACGGTTCTGTGAATATAAGATCAGTTATATATTACCAAGAAGTATCCACTAAAAATGGATATACTTGCAAATAAATAAACAGAAAGAAGGCAACTTCTTTTACCATAACAAAAAAAAAAAATGTACTTGAAGAGAGACACATGACAGAAAGTGGTTCCATTAGAGTAAGTATGAGGCCAATATTCTATTTAATCTAGCCTGGAAAAGAAACATTTAGAACCCAAACAGAAGATATATAAATTCCTGAATTAGTACTTCTCTTGAAGACCTGTTCTTATGAATACTAGAACAGCATACATGTGGTTAGAACAAAATATCCAAGTTTTATTATTAAAGTTTGAAAGTTTGTTATATCTACCTTTTATTGGATTTAGGCATCCTTAAAAACAATAGAAAAATATATTTTTTAGTGAAACAATGATTAATTATATAATGCAAATGTTTCTTGACTTATGATGGGTCTACATCCAAATAAACCCATTGTAAATTGAAATTATAGTAAGCCAAAAGTGCATTTTCAACATAATGATAATTTCAATTTACAATGGGTCAATCTGCACACAACCTCATCACAAGTTGAGCAGCTACTGAATGGCTATTTGCTTTTGCACCATGGTAAAGTCCGAAAACCATCATTGGGACCATCATAAGTCCAGGACTATGCAAATTAGAAAAATAATAAATTTTACCTCAATAGTCATTTTATTTTATCGTCATCTAAATATAGTGAGCAATTATAATGAATACAAGCACTGATTTAAAAAATTGTGTTTTCAAAGTGCTTACTTATCTAATGTGATTTTTAAATATATGTTGTTCATATGTATACACATCATACCGAGCAGACTAATTGGCAAAAGAAAATAGTAAGCAAAACAGTACTTTAAAATCAGCACATAACAAGATGCATTCCTTAAATGGCTCTTTATCATAAAACATATCATGAAAGTTCAATTCAGGCATAACATCAACTAGGGCATACTTTAAAAGCTGTAATTGGACTTTATCCCAGAAAAGGCTAAATAAATTGAAATATGTTTTATATCATTATGCATATTCTTCTGTGATAAAAATAGCCTTATATTTCTTAACAGCATGAAAAATTGTCCAACAAGGGAATAATCAAAAAAGAAGGAAAAGAAGCAATCAAAAGAGAAAGGAGAAGAATTTTAGCATCCTTTAGGAAAGAAAGCAATAAATGACTGTGAATAATTTCAAAGCCTTGAATAAGCTGCTTGTACCTCCCAGAAGACCTGTGCAAAAATTAAAGAAATCTTTTAAACCTTTGAAGAGAACATATGAGACAATTTTCATAGGTTTTTTATCTAGAACATAAAAATGTGAGAAGTACAATATTTACTGTACAAAGTCTTATCTGAGAAACCATTAAAAGAATATGGAAATAGCTTAATGTTGCAAGTCTGTAGCCCATGAAATTCCTCCAGTAAACAAAAGATCTTCCCAAACTTGCAAATTTATTTTGGTGGTGTTCAATGAAGAAATTATCTTATTATTTCTATAAAGATTTTGTACAGGTCTCTATTTATACATTACGAAGGAGGTGGTATCTAGAATTTAGCATTGTTTTCATCTTGGCTGAAGGTAGAATATAGTGTTCTACTGTAATTATGTCCTATCACTTCCTAAATTTTAAATACTTACCCATATGGAGAAAAAAATAATGTAAATATATGGTTACTGGGGTCTATGTAATTATTGTATCTTGTAATACTGCTTTGTATGGGCTAAAAATATTAACTATAATAAAATGGATACCAAACTTCCAACAGAAATATATACATAGGTGAGAATATTTACTCAATTGTATATGTACAGCTTATATGATCTTTCCAAGTAGTTTTAACATTTTCTATATTTTGAGACCTCAATATTAATTTTACCCTTAATATTATGTGTTGTATTATACTTTTTACCTTCTAATTTTGTAAGCCCATATCTTAGCATTAAACTCCAAAACAGTAAGAATTTCTTAGGTTTATTCAATCTCAATTAGTCAAAGCAAAGCAATAACTGAGAGTTACTCTCCTATTCTTAGATAAGACTGAGTCAAAGGATTATAGAATAACTTTGAAAATAGGTCTTCCTTCAATTTAAAAATATTTTTTTCTAGATCTGCTCCAGCCCCATAGGTCTACACTCTTCAAATTATTGGGGTATTCCACCTTTTTTATAATCACCCTAACTCCTTGATCTCTTTGGTCACCAAGTCATATCTTTTGATGTTTTCCTCCCTTTGTTCATTTATTATTTATTTGTTTTTCTTTGTAAGACTATTAAATGAGTTTATCCTTATATCTAATGTTGAATTATTAAAGTAATCTTTTGTGGTGGTAGTCCTTGCACAAGCTCCTATTACAATAATTTCTTCATATAGATACAAAAATCATTATATGCAAACACTAAGTAGACATTTCTATCATTCTTCAGCTCAAGAAACTTGTAATGTCTCCTTGCTGACAGTAATTTTAAATCAAAACTTTTCAATCTACTCAGTATTAGTATTTGAGTAGAATATATGAATACAACAATCTGCTTACAGAAGGATACAAGGAAACATTTAAATTGAGTAATTTAGAATTTTTTTCAAAAACAGAATAGGGATTTTCCTACCAACAAACTTCATGAAAATTAAATTTGATTCAGTTTCTCAAAGATTGGTCCAAAAAAGAACACAGATTTCATTAAATAGAAACTTCTGACTTACAAAATAAAGCAGACCATTTTGAAAAGTTTTTTTAAGAAGATATTTTGACAAAATTTACAGAGAAATTTATCACATTATAGTAATTCTTTTTCACAACCACCTTGTATGGGAGTCATTGTACTTCCTCTGTGGTTAAAAGGTAACAGTGTTGAGCTGTTTGTTTTTAATTAAGATTACCAGCCATGCTCCAAATATTTTCACTTTTAATAAATATCTTTGTGTTTCTGATGAAGTTGTTTTACATTTCAAATTTTTGGAAATGTTATAATAAGTACTTAAAATTTTTATGATTGTGGAAAAAGATGAATCTAACTAGTCATTGTCTCATTGATTGTAGAAGTTAGAGACCTTTTTGGACAAATAGTAGAGGGAAATGATAATATTCGTAATATTTTCATAATATTTTCCTGTGTTTTAAGTCTCAGCAGTATCACTGGCCAATCCCGACATGTTCATGGCCCCACTTCATCATAACAGATATAATGTTGATATAATATGAGCAATACATTTAACATTGACAAGATGATTATATGTGTTACAGATGCTTGGAGTATTATATTCCAAGTATTACAAGATATGTGGGTTGTGTATGTATGCATTTTATTAAAACATTAAAACTGAATTGAAAGGGTATAGAATCTGCAAATTCCATTCTCTGAACTCCACCAACATATTGTTATGCAAAAAAATATATATGTGTGTGTGTGGGTGTGTACATGAGTAAACCAAATACGATGTCTTGCATATCATTATTTTTATACAAATATATGTTTTCTTATATTCTTCCTTAAACTTGCCTTTGCTTTAAATTACTTTAATTCTTCAGGACCTAACTCAGTGAGTCTTCAGCTTGGCTCTCCAATAAATTTATGTGATTCTCTCACTTCTATTATGTAATAGAAGTTTCTCTAACCTGCTTCCCAATTGTCTTGGGTGGTGAGGAGTTACTGATATTCTGTCACTTATATTCAGGTAACCCAGAGTTACGCCAGCTGATGTACATTAATGGAAGATCGCTGAAGATATTGCATGCTATACATTTCTTACATTCGGTAACTTAAATGCCACGATATATATTTTGAGGAAAAAAACCAAGTAAACATTGTTAATATTTTCTGCAAGATTTCCTTCATTTTATTTGTGGAAAACAAAAGAATTTCTGTCTTCATTGCAATAGACAAGTTCTCACTTAGCTCTCACTAAGTAATAACAGACTATGTATTTTTTAGTTGATCAACCCTCTCACCCCAAAATAGCTATTTTATTGCTTTTGAGTCAATGTGATAGAATTACACACTCATCCTAAGCTTAGAGTTTGTATTTTCATTCAAATAAGAACAGATATTGTGGATATTGCCTTTGTCATACAAATATAAATGTTTAATTTAATTGTGATTCATAGCCTAAAAGAATAAAAACAAATAGTGTTTATAACACTATTGTTCATAAAACTTTCTACTCAATTGTAATGACACATGTTGTATGTTATCTTTTGCATTATTTCCAAGTAAAGATATTTTCATCTTGTGTCAGCATAAAATGTGATTGACCACATTTTCTAAAAATTGAAGAATTTCATTAACAATGCATCCTTGTTATCTATTTTCAAGAAATGTTTTATATTAGATGCAAACTTTGGAGAAGTAGAAGGTGTGAAAAAGGGTATGCTCAAGCAATTGTGTAGACAATTTCAATGCAGTTGGTGTAATATGGCACATCTGGACTTCATTAAAGCATTTGATATAGTGTCTCATAAAAATTACTTGAAAAATTAATTTATGTTTTACTGTCACCTACTCAGAAACTTAGATGAAGTACCATCAGTTTGGTTCTTAGTGCCAGCCGATGTTAATAATACTTTGAATGAAAGTGACTTTTGTTTAGTACCAAATTTCACAAAGAGTGTATTTTTACATTGTAACACAATTATGCCGGAAAGAACAAGTTTTTCTAATATCAGCATTGTCATTCTCCAAAGTGGAGAAATATACATGAAATATGATATACTTACCTATTTTATAAAGATGTACTTTGTTATATCAAATAACTGGAAATAGAGAACCCTACTCATTTTCTAACATTTTTGCCTATATAACATTTTTAATGATTGCTATCATTAGACTATATTACAAATGGAATATATTTCTCTAGTTCATGGAATAAAACATAGTTGAGATGGTTAATTAACATCAATCTTTTACAGACATTTGAGCCAAATGATTCAGTTATGTTATTAAAGTTACTCAGATCAATAGGCAGTTCTGATTTGAAATCAAATGTGGGTAAGTGAAGTCAGACAATGAAAGAAAAAACTTAATAATAGTAACTCAAATAGTGCAAGAGGAAAAAAATGTTATGGAGTCATTAATTAATGCCAGATATTATGCAACCTTTTTTGTTGTTGTTGTTACATACTACAAATCACTATGTAGTAAGTGAAATATCAGAACATGGAAAAATCTGTTTGGCTCTAAAGCCTGTATGCATAGTGAAAATTTTTATATAGCCCTTTTAAAGCTCATAAAAGGACTCTGCCAACATCCTTTGGCCTAATATAGAGTACATTTAATTGCCTTTGCAGAATCCAAAAGAGTCATAAAGGTTACATTTAAGACTTATTAAATATTTTGCAGCCAGTAGAGCTGAATTTATCTTTCAGGTTTCTTGAATGTTTATCCACTGTAATTCCCATTATATAAAACATTTCCTAATACATGTATCAACTATTTATTTTTGCACAACACTATCTCAACACATGATGATTTTAAACAATGATTTATTATTGCATATGATTCAGTTGGACAGGAATTTTTTATAACTCTGTGATAAAGGTTCAGCTGGGTGGTTCTTCTGTTCCCGTGAAATTGGTCAGATCCACTTAAATGGCTCCATTCAGCTGGGGCCTTGTCTAGGGCTGGAAAAATCAAAATGAGCTCTCATCCTTTGGGGATTTTATTCATGTGGTCGCTAAACATTCAGTAGTCCAGCCTAAATATTTTTACAGCATGGCAGCTGGGCTCTAAAAGAAAAGAACCAGAATCTGCTTGTTCTCAAAAGGCCTATATATAAAAGTCCAAGAAGGTAGATTTTGCCTGCAATCTATTGACCAACACAAGTCATTGTGGGCCTAAATACAAGAGGCGAAGAAATAGTTCCCAATTCTAGATGTGAGAAACAGCATGCAGGAACAAGAATGAGAATAATTGTTGGCCATATTATATTTGAAGAGTATGTAAGAATTTAATCCTCTTAAATGAACTATATATGGAGGAATTTTATAATTAAAATTATAAAATTTTTATATTAAACACCTATAATAAATATATCTATGTCTATATAGATGTGTATGTACCCACATTTTTTAAACTTTACTTAACCTAATATTTTCCAATCTCATTTGATAGAGGTGAATTATAATTGAAACAACAAATGAGAATTTGCGAAACTATATCAAGCACATGATAGAGACTTGATTTTGCTGTCCTAAAAATAGTGTTCTTGAATTTATCAGATAGTCTTACTTCCATTATTTTATTTAACCATTGTATATGCTTAATATTTTAGCATGTGAACTCTTGACTGTTTATAATGTAGGGAAAAAACTTAAGAGAACTAAGGAAATAAATCACCTATTTGATTTTGAGGATAGAGAATAGCCACATGGGAAGTGACAGAAGACGACATTTATTCACATATTCATTCTTCAGTAAGTATTGAAATCCAAGAAGTGGCAGACACTGTGTTATACAATAAGCTAAACTATATAAGGGAAGGTTTTTCTTACTTATCTTCACAAAGTTTACAATCTAATAAAGTATTGAAACAAAAATTAAGTATTCATAAATAAAAGTAAAAAAGGCTATGATAGGAATTTGAATTGAAGTAGTACTTGTGGGGTTGAGGGGAGATGAGGAGAGGTATAGAAACACAGAAGATAAAGTATAATAAAAACTAAAACTTCAAAAACGATCATGAATTAACTAGCAAAAAAGTAAGAATTAAAAAGGAATGGCCTAAAGGAGATAATTCATGCAAAAGTTTTAGAGTCAAGAGAAAGAATTAGAAGCACTGAAAAAAGCTTGTGCTGTTTTATAAAGCTTGAGGCAAGAAAGAATGAAAAACAAGATTGCAGAAGCAATTCATAATTAGATTATGTTTTTAACACATGTAAATAAATTTGCCCTTTAGTTTTAGGTTCATAGGAAGGCGTTAGATACACTTTGCTTACTTGTCTGCTTGCTTGTTTTTTTTGTTTTTTTAATTTTAATTTTACCCTGGAAGATAGGATGTTAAAATTCTATTTTTAGACCAAATACGTGTGATGATGTAGTGAATAAACTGGAAGGATTCAGGTCAGTGACATTAGAAAAATATAATTATAATACAGGGGAGAAATAAAGGTGATTTGAATGAAATAATATCGATAGAGAAATGGCTTATTTGGGAGAAATTTATTACACAGGCTCACAGAACTTAATGATCTAACATTGGAAGTGAAAAAGAATTCAGGCCATGATTGAAGAGTACCAGCAATATAAACGTAGAATTTAAGAACAACATTAAAATTTCTGGCATTGGATGCTGTGTGTGTAATGGTGTCATTCACAGAATTAAGAAACACAGAAAAAATAAGCAAATTGTTTAAGCAGATAATAGATTGATTAGGAGACATGTTGAGGTTGAGTTGCTCATGAGATATCTAAGTATACTCCACTGGGCAGTTGAAGATTAAGATGTACACAGGAGAGAGATCTGGGAGTAGATTATAGATTTAGATGATTGCGATGTATTCTTGCCTGACATTCAATTTTGCTATACTAAAGTGCAACAATACCTTCATGGCATACAATAAAAAAGACCTATATTAACTAATCTTTATATTTACATTTCAACTACAGGCTAGTTATGAATCTACTCTAAATGATGGCTTAGCACCAGGCTATAGATCAATTACAGGTTTGTCCATGTCTTTTGATCAATATGATATCTAGCCTGAAGTTGCATCCCACATATAGAAGAGCCAATATGTAGAAGAAAAAGTGCAATAGAGCTGGTAGAATTTTGTGATACTGTATTCTTAAAGCTTCCAGTCAGTCATTTCCACTCACAGTTCATTGTCCAGAGCAAGTCCATGGCCAGCCATAAATTCAGTAGACAAGAAATTACTCTCTGTCCTCAGATTTCAAGTTACATTATAGTGAGCCAAAAACACATAATACTTTTACAGGGTAAGAGTAAAAAGTTAATTGGGAAAAATATACCAAATATTAGACATGGCAATTGAAAATATGGCTGTGGATGAGATTTTCCAGGGAGAGGGAGTAAGGAGAGTGGGAAGATGACTTAAAAGAGATCCCTAAATGACTCAAAAGAGATCCCTAAATGACCCATGAAATATGAGAATAGGAATAGAGTGAGGGAAACTTGGAAGAAACTAAGAGTAAGTGGCTTAAGGTTTAAGAGGAAAACCAAGAAATTGTGACATCTCAGGAATCAAGAGAAAACACACACACACACACTCACACATACACACACAGGAATTTTCATCAGTGACAAATTCCTCTGGGTGTAGAATAAGGATTTCAAGAAAGGAAGATGTTATATGATTTTACTGTCTGAAGTCCAATACGAGGAGACTCCAAGAGAATCACTGCAAAATATTTAGAGTGCTTGTCTAAAGAGAAACCAGCCCCTAGCCCCCGTTGGCGGTTTGCGTTGTCAGTGGACTTAGCGATCTCTTCTTTTGCCTATTGAGCAGGTGAAAAGCAAACTGAGGGAGATGGCAGCATGGAGAATGAGAAGATGGTAGTGGAACACACTGCAACCTTAACATCTAGAGTGGTAAAGATATGTGAATTTTCCAAGAATCACAGTGTTATTTCAGAAAATAGTGGGATTTAAATTATCTTCCTTGTATTCCAACCAAGGTGGAAAAAGACCTCTGCAGTAGGGAAACATGGGGGTGGGGTGAGATTATGAAAGATATTGTTGAGCTTCGGCCAACATTGCACATCAGAAATAATATCCCATGAGTAGGCAGCCCCTTTGGACTACTGTCACAGAAAGCACTAATTGCTGGCTGTGAAAGCAGTGAATAGTAACAGAGGGTGAACTACCACAACAGACACTTAAGCCAAGAGGTATTTGACCCTTTTCCTTTCCTTTCTATTAACCCTAACACACTGGAAGAGCCAGATTTAGAAGAGAAAAAGAACAGATGTCTCAGAGCCTCCCCTAACTTCATACGTGGAGAAAGGGACCTTTGAAATGTGTATAATATTCCACATATGTCATTAAGGATTAAAAAGAAAATTTTATAGAGTGCAGTTGAAAACAGTGCAATAAATAATTTCATGTTTATGACCCACTGCTCAGTAGCAGTTACATGTAAGGCCACAAGCACTCAATAATGAAGATTCATGTTGACAAGGGCTTGGCGAACCTGTGAAAATACCGGGAGAACTCCAATAACCCGCCATTTGAGAGGCAAACAGAAAGAATTGCCAGGACAACCATGCCAGGGGCAGGGAAAACAGGTCCCCAAGGATAAATGAAGACACTTTACCCATTTGAAGTAACAATGAAACAGACAAGTGTTAGCACTTTTGGTTTTTGACAAGAGCACACAATAATCTGAAATATAAAAGTATCACAGAAGTCTGAGTGAGTCAAACCACAGCAGGGAAAACATAAGTGCTGATTATCTGCTTTTCTGCTTATTTGTTGATGGTGTGGTTATGCTATGATTGTTTTTGCTTTTTGTGGACATGTGTAAAAGATAATATATAATCCTAGAGTACCCATTATTATTCTTTCTTACTAGGGAAGGCCTATGGCTAAGAAGTTCTCAGGGATGTAGTATCTAACTAAATTGAGAAAGTCAAAATCTCTGGAAGCAAGAACAACTAGATGAGGTAACTTTTGGTGTCATGACATTAGACCTGAAGCTGCAAATGATTCAGCTTTCATTCTAAATTTGGCAACTTCTTTATACTACTTACAGATTGCTCTTTGTCAGGAAAAAGATGATGGCCCTTTCAAATAAATTTCTTTGAAATTTATAGGAGAAATAAGATGAACTGGAGTAACTTACCATAATAGTGGAAGATATAAGATTTATAAGTAACATTTTAGAAAAGCTAGGCAAGAAATATGCAACTTTGCACTGAGGATAATTGGGATAAAATGAGATTATATTTAAAATAATTAGGCTAATGTCCTTTATATTTATGGGGATCAGTTTTGAATATTAAAGCTCAAAGTATTAGATAGATGCTTATGTATTTTACATCACTAATATACTGAAATAAAACTTGGAGTATATAAATACACTATTAAATTGTATAATATTTATAATTTTCTGTCACTGTTTTGAATTTTCTGTAAAAGACCCATAGATGATTGATAGAGCTACTATAATCTTCTGATGGCAGTATTATCAAAATATATGAAAAGTGTTTTAGTCATCTATTCAGAACCTATTTTGAATACTGCAACAATGTGTCTTTAAGGTATAAAGTGACAAAATAATCATCAAAATATTGTCTGTTAAAATTTCAGAGATAAAATCTTCCCAACATATAATGAACCTGAAGAGTCAGAATATACTACAAATATAGCGGGTCACTTATGACTTGGTGATGTTATTATTATTGAATGTATTTGTGACGTTGCTAAATCCTTTCAAATATTTTCTTTCAAACCCAGGTGTTGTCCAGATGGAGGAGAATCACATTTGAATATTGTAGCTAAAAAGTCCTCTATGTGACTAGTAGTTACATCATACAGAAGAAATTATTTTAAAAAAATCACCTGCAGGCATGAAGCAATTACCACAAGAAAATACGTGGGATGAAATTACTCTTTGGTACTAGGCCTGGAAAGAACAGACAGCTAGACATTAGTGCTGTAATTGTAGTCCAGAATCTTTCCATGAAGAGGGTTGATTAAGTTTCTTTAAATTAGAGGTGTTCAAAGAGTGAAATATCCTTTATTCATTTATTGCCATAGGAATCAGAGTACATTAAAAAGAAATTATTCGAGATCTAGGTTAGGCATTCAATAGCCAAATTAAATCTATGCCAAATTTAGCAAACTGTGTCTGTTACTCTACAAAGATCCTAGGAAGAAAATATAAGTTTTAAGTTTTTGATGCCATGCTCTGAGAATTTTATTTGGTGTGCTATAGAAGGAATGCATTCACCATCAAATATGAGTAATTAAATATTATTTAATAAGATGTTCTCTTCTTAGATATTGAGAAAATTGAAAAAATTATGAGACAGAAATTTAAAAATTGTTCATGCTCCTATAGAGGGTATTGATTTTACGTTTTTAGTATTTCATTTCAATTTTTTTTGTTATCCCCTTACAATAAAAATCAACCAATTTAAATGCATAAATTAGGAGTTCGGGCATTCAGATATAGCTTTGTAATCATCTCCATAATCAAGATGTAAACATTTTGATCATTCTAAAAATCTCCCTTATGCTTGTTTGCAGACAATCCCTTCCCCCAATTTTGAACCCTTGAAAAGCACTAATATGTTTCTGTCACTATAACTTTGTGTTTTATTGAATTTTAAATTAATAGAATCAAACAAGATATAATTTATTAAATTTGACTCCTTTAATGCAGAATAATGGTTGTGATTTTGCCCACATTTTTGCATCTATCAATAATTTCTTTCTTTTTATTACTGAGTACTATTCCACAGTACAGATATGCCACAATTTGTTTTTCCACTGATCAAGTGATAGGCATTAAACTTATTCCAATTTTTTGTCTATTATGAACAAAGCTTCTACGGAAAGTTTTTACTTTCTGTACAGAACATAATTTATTTCCCTTTGTTGAATTAGGGATTTATTCCTCTTGGTTAAACACCTTGGGGTTGCTGAGTCATATGGTTAGTGCATGTTTAAGTTTTTAAGACACTGTCAACATATTTTCCAAATGGCTATAGCATTTTCAATCCCATCAGCAATGTATGGGCACTTTAATTGTACTGCACACTCACAAACACTTGGTATTTCTAGTCTTCTTAATTTTAGCAATTCTAAGGCCAGGTGCAGTGGCTCATACCTGTAATCCTAGCACTCTGGTAGCTGAGGCAGGAGGATTGCATGAGCTCAGGAGTTCAAGACCAGCCTGAGCAAGAGCAAGACCCTGTCTGTGTTAAAAATAGAAAAATTAGCCAGATATGGTGGCACATGCTTGTAGTCACAGCTGCTCAGGAGGCTGAGGCAGGAGGATCACTCAAGCCCAGGATTTTAAGGTTGCAGTGAGCTATGGTGACACCACTGCACTCTACTCAGGTACTCAGGGCAACAGAGGGAGACCCTGTCTCCAAAAAAAAATAATAATAATTCTAGTGTGAATGTAATGGTATCCCATTGTGGTTTAAATTTGCATTTCATTGATTACTAATCACACTGACAATTTTTCATGTGCTTATTGTCCATTCAGATACATCTGTTGAAGTGTCAGTTCAATTGGTCCAATTTTTCAATAACCTTTGTTTTCTCTTTTACTGAGTTTTAAAAATTCCTTATGTATTCTACATACAAATCCTCTATCAGATACATGTGTTCAATTTTTTTTTCCAATCTGTTACTTATATTTTCATCTGTTTATTTGTGTCTTTGGAAGAGCAAAAGAGTTTTTAATTTTGATGATATCCTTTACATCACTTATAATCCATACTTCTTGTGCTCTATTCAACTAATCTTCTTCTCACACAAGGTAACAAATATTTTATCTTATGTTTTCTTTTGGAAATGTTATAATTTCTGCTTTTATGCTTAGGTCTGTAGTCCATTTCAACACAACTCTAGTATATGATATGATGTAAATGTTAGCATTCTTTTTTTTTAAAAAAATACAGATATCCAATTGTTCCAGAACCTTATGTTGAAAAGACTATTGTTTGATCCACTTAATTATTTTATTGATTTCAAACATTAACTGGCCAAATGTGTATTGTTATATATCTGAATTCCTTTTGGTTGGTTTTCTGATATATATGGCTATTCTAATGTCAATGCAAAACTGTTTAGAGTTTAGACTATCCTAATGTGACAATTAGTCAAAAAAATGAGGTCTTCTAAGTTCTCTATCTTTTATCTTCATTTTATTATTTCATATTCTAAATATGTTTTTTTAACAAATTTATTTAGAATAAATTTATTTTCCAAATAAATTAGTAATTATTTTGTATGCTTTTTAAAAATTCCTTCTAGGATTCTGATTGAGACTGCTAAGAATCTATAGACAAATTTGGGTAGCATTACAATCTTAACAATATTGATTTTTACAATCTATAAACATTATATATCTCTCCATTAATTTAGGTATTTGTTAATTTCCATAAGCAATGTTTTGTACTTTATAGTATAGAGGTCTTACACACCTTGTGTTAAATTCATTCTTAAATATGCAATTTTATGCTATAATAATGGAATATTTAAAATATCAATTTTCAAATGTCAATATATAAAATACAAAGGTTTTTGCATAATTTTATCCCAAACCTTGCAAAATTTTAATTTTTTTTTCTATTTCAAAATATTAAGGGGGAACAAATGTTTTTGTTACATGGATACCTTTTATTTATTTATTTTATTTTATTTCTTTTGCAATTCTCCTACCTTAGTCTCCTGAGTAGCTGGAACTACAGGTATGTGCCACCATACCTGGCTAATTTTTAAATTTTTTTTAGAGGTGGAGTCTCGCCATATTGCCCAGGCTGGTCTTAAACTCCTGGCCTCAAGTGTGAGGCCACAGTTTTACTGGCAATTTGGATACCTTTTATAATGTTTAAGTCCAGGTTTTTTGTGTGTCCCTCACCTGAATAATGTTCATTGTACCAAATAGGTAGGTTTTTACATATTCCTTCCTCCCTTCCTTACCCTTTCTTGATTTCTTATGACCTTTACATTTCTTTGTGCTCGTGTGTGCCCATCAGTTCTCTCCCAATTATTACAGAGTATGTGTGGTGTTTGTTTTTCCATTCCTGAGATACTTCCCTTAGGCTGATGGACTCTAATTCCATCCAAGTTGCTGCAAAAGACATTATTTCATTCCTTTTTATGGCTGAGTAGTAATCCATGGTATATATTAATATATATACCACATTTTGTTAGACCACTCATGAATTGATGGGCACTTAGCTTGATTCCACATCTTTGCAATTGTGAATTGTGCTGCAATAAACATTCGAGTGCAGGTGTCTTTTTGATAAAATGACCTCTTTTCCTTTGGATAGATACCCAGTGGTAGGATTGCTGGGCAGAATGGTAAGTCTATCATTATTTCTTTGAGGAATCTCCATACTGTTTTACACAGAAGTTGTACTAATTTGCAGTCCCACCAACACTATATAAGTGTTCCTTTCTCTCTGCATCCATGCTAGCATCTATTGTTTTTTGACTTTTTAATAGTGGCTATTCTGACAGGCATGAGGTGATATCTCATTACGGTTTGGATTTGCATTTTCCTGATGATTAGTGATGTTGAGCATTTTTTCATATGTTTGTTGGCCATTTGTCTACCTTCCTTTGAAAAACTTCTGTTCATTTCTTTTGCCCCCTTTTTAATGGGGTTGTTTATTTTTTTTTCTTATTGATTTGTTTGAGTTCTTTGTAGATTCTGAATATTTGTCCTTTGTTGCATGTGCAGTTTGCAAATATTTTCTCCCATTCTGTAAGTCTGCGGTCCCCAACCCCTGGGCCATAGACTGGTACCAGTCCCTGGCCTGTTAGAAAAAATGGGCTGCAGAGCAGGAGATGAGCAGTGGGCAAACAAGCAAAGCTTCATCTGTGTTTACAACCGCTCCCCATCTCTTGCATCACCACGTAAACTCTATCTCCTATCAAATCACCGGGGGCATTAGATTCTCATAGGAGCGTGAAACCTACTGTAAACTGCACATGTGGGGAATCTACTTTGCACACTCTTTCTGAGAATCTAGTGCCTGATGATCTGAGGTGGAGTTGAGGCTAGCACTGGGGAGTGACTGCAAATACCGATCAACATTAGCAAAGAGGTTTGACTGCACAGTAAGGTAACACGCTTGAATCATCCCGAAACTATCACCCCACACCCTGGTCCGTGGAAAAATTGTCTTCCATGAAACTGGTCCCTGGTGCCAAAATAGTTGGATAACACTGCTGTAGGTTGTCTATTTACCATGTTGATTATTTCCTTTTGCTGTTCAGAAGCTTTTTAATTTAATCGAGGCCCATTTATTTATTTTTGTTGTTGCTATATTTGCCTTTGTGGGGTCTTAGCCATAAATTATTTGCCTAGCCGATGTCTAGAAGTTTTTCCTACATTTTCTTCTAGAATTTTTATGGTTTCACGCATTACATTTAAGTCTTTTATCCATCTTGAATTTATTTTTGTAAATAGCAAGAAATACGGGTCCTATTTCATTTTTCTGTGTGTGGCTATACAGTTTTCCCAGCACCATTTATTGAATAAGACTTCCTTTCCCCAGTCTATCTACCTACAACCAACTGATCTTTGACAAAGTAGAAAAATTTAATGTTTTTAATAACTAATTTCACAGCAAAATCTGATCTGACCTTAACTCACTAAGTGGCAACATGAAATGGTGTTAGAATATTTAGGGTCATTATTTATCCCATGTAATGTGAATATTCATAATTTTTGCCACAGAAATTTTAATTAGTTTGATTGTAAAGTGCTGCCTTTGACCACACTGGGGAAGTAGTGCAGTATGTGTTATACCTGCGTTATTTACTCACAAAATACTACAAAATTCTGGATTTTGAAACACAGTAGGCCTTAAGAGAATTGACTAGATAAGAGGTTATGGATGAACTTTGAAGGGGAAAGTTAATTTTACTGACAGTAGAATTTTCCTCAGGAATAAGAGATTCATAGAGGCAGACACATAGGTACATGGAAACTTGATATTTGTTGACCATTTACAAATCAGTGGATAAAAACTGAATGTTCACAAATAACCCTGGGATATTTAGTTATTGTCATAAAATAAAATTAATATTAGACTTTTGTATTATATCACCTATAAAAATAAAAGATCTAAATATATTAAATAAAACACTATAATTTTAAAAGAATATATTATACAATAATACTATAACCTGATATTTTGTAGGACTGTATAAACAACCACAGAAACTACACACTATAAAGGAAAATGTTGATAAATTTGACTCTATTGAAATTAAAATTCAACACAATAAAAGAGCATAAACTATGTGAAAAATTAATTCAGGTATATGGGGAGACTTTTCAAACTATTCAATCTATAGTGAATTAGTATGCAGAATTTATAAACAATTTTCAAAAATTGATATGTAAAAGACTACCAAAATGAAAATGACAAAGGAAATGTATCTACAAAAGATGATTACAGAAGAGAAAGTGCGTTAATAGATGCTCACCCTCACTGGGAATGGAAAAATTATAGTTAAAGTATCAGTAAATTACTATTTCATGGGAAAAGAAATTCTTTCTTTCTCCTAGTCTCTCATTGTGAGCATACAATCTTCGACAAACACCTTGTAAAGAAATTCAGAAATGTATACTAAAGTTTTAGCTGTGATTTCCAATGTGCAGCAATTTACTATAAAAGGAAGTAGTGGAAAAGCTACTATATTGTTTATATGATAGTTAACATTAATATATTATAGGATACATTATTTAAACAGTATGTTATAAGTTAACTTTAAACCTTCTGGGTCTTCAGCATCACAAGCACTTCAAATATTAGTATCTGATCTCCTACAAAATGCTTTAATTGAACATTATATATGTAAGAAATAGTTTATATTATTGAAGTTATATGGAGTTGTTAGAAAAATCTTAGTGGTTATACTGCCTTTACATGAATGAAGTATAAGTATCCAACCAGCCTAGTAGTCAAACACTTCTAGAGGTTATTTAGTCCTATATTCCCACTTAATAGTGAACTTTTCCTCCTGAGCCAAAAAGAGTAACATTTGATCCTGCTCTCAGAATAACATTGCATCAATTTCAAAGTGACTTTTGCCTGCAAGATTCTTTTCAGAGTGTCCAAGATTAGATAATGGAATTCATCAAGCTTATTGCAACAGGTGGATTTTAACTGATTGCCAAGAATAAATATGCATTTACTAAATAAAACAAAACAAAACAAAAAAGGTAAAGTAAATAACAGAATCTTAAGCTCTTCTTAAATTAGCAGATGGGTACACTACTCTTCATATGTTACTCTCTGATCATTTCTCCTATATGTAAAATACTTCAAATTAAATGCCAAAAAGTTTAATTAAGCAAAATATATTAAATAAATAATTACCACTGGTATAAGTACAGCCATGATGATAAATGTGACTTTCAAAGGACTGAAGTTTGGGAAACACTGAGGTAGGGAAATACCTCATATATAATAGTTTTAATAAATTAGTTTGAATAGTCATTTTGCTTTTGAAATACTACTTCAAATGGTAGAGTGGAATTTCTGTAGTTTGGCCTTACACAATATAGCGCTCATATTCCACGCATTGTTATATTGTGTATTTCTTGAGGAATGGGGAAATGTGGTCCTTGAGAGAGAGAAGAACCTGTAGAAAAGAGAATGTGTAACTAAAACACAACAGGGAATGTAATAGCAGCTTCTCGAGGGCTTCAGAATCCTACTCTATCATGGAAATGGCATTCATAAAATATTTACTGCTTTTCTGAAGCCAAATCCCTTCCTTTCCATTCTGAGTTACCTGGATCTCAAGGTCTTTTAATAAAGCAAGTTTGAAATGTTACTCTTAGATCCTTGCTTGTCAACTCCCACAATGTTTGCTAGCAGTTCTTAAAAATGCAAGATGGTCTAAGATCTATAAGGGCAAAGCAGAAGGAATACTAGTTCACGTCTTCCAACTCCCTAGCTCTTTCATACGTTGAAAGAGCTTGTGATATTTACTGGCAGCTTTGTCACCTGAAAATTCAGCCTAATCTCCACCTGATCATATCCACCCTGGGGATGTGGGGGAGGTTGAATGCCAGTCTCTGATTTTCACAGATGACTTAGAGGAAACAACGATTCATTAGCATCATAAAAATTTGCTTCTTTCTTCTTCCTTCCAAGAAAAGCTTGCAATGGTTAAACATGTGTGGAACTGATTAGTCAATAGAGAAGGCTATGAGTTTACCATAACAGAGCAGGCCTATATCCCTTTCCAGAGACTGGTTAGGGCTAGATACTTTAGTGGCTTTGTTCACATATTGTCCCTTTTTCACTGAGTCACACTCTGAAAGCATATGAAAAAATATAGGAACACTTTTGATGGTAACAAGGATTAAAGGGCAGTACTGCAGTTAGTACCAATGAAGAGTTGCTTTATCAGACTATCAATAGTGCCCGTGCATAAGACACCCCTGAAAAGGGCTATTAGGGATTTGTGTTACCTACAGGCCACAGCAGTACACTTGATAGCCATATGATATAACATGAACTTCATAAATTGTCAATTTTTTTCTCATTCTTCATAATGTTTGTTAGGCCCTTCAAACCTAGTACCATATTCATATTGGCATTTGTATGTCTTCATACTACTTTTTCTAACATACTTTAAAAGTTCTACAGGGAATGAAATAATGTAGGTGTTAAATGAATTTTAGAACTTAGAACATATCCAAAAGACTGCATTAACAAACATCTTAACATCCTTTAAAATATATATATATGAATATATGTGTATATATATATGTGCATGTGTGTATATATACACATATAAATACATACACATATATGATTTCCTTTATAAGATGATTGAAGTATACTAATCTTAAATTTAGGGATCATCTTAAATATTTTTTGCCCTTAAGAGCACTATTACTATGAAAATGTCTCAAAAAGTGAGTTGTTAAAATTTAGGTGCTTTAATATTTTAAAAATAAAAAGTATGAATGGGAGTAAAAATACATTGGAAAAGTATAAATAGGAAAAACTATTTGGTTTGATTCCTTATTTCCAGTAACTTGATTTTTTTTTAGTTATAAATCATTATTTTTAAATTGTTGATAAATAGCTTAACTTCTGAAGGATAAATTTACAGACTAAGAAAGATAGAATGAATCTTAATCGGAGATTTAAATAATCTGCTAGGAGCAGGTTTGGGCCTAGGAATATTTAGTAGATTTTGAATCATATCTCAATACTATACATTATCTTTACTTGTTTAAATGTATTTATGGCTCTTTTTGGATCTGTCCCATTTCCACCCCAAGTAGGTATATTGCAGTTCAATTTTGACTCAATTTTATTAGTTTGCTAGGATTGTCATAACAAAATACCATAGACTATGTGGCTTAAACAAGAGAAATTTGTTTTCTCACGGTTCTGGGAGCTAGAAGAACAAAACCAAGGTGTTGGCAGAGTTGACTTCCTCTTAGACCTATCTCCTTGGCTTTTAGATGGTCACACCCTTGCAGCCTCTTCACATCGCTGTCCCTCTGTACATGCATGCTCCTGATGTCTCTTCTTCTTTTTACAATACCAGTCATATTGGATTAGAGACTCACTTCAATGGCTTCATTTTAATTTGGTAATCTCTTTAAAGGCTTGTCTCCAAATACAGTTACATATGAGGTACTGGGGGTGGAAATTTCAACATGTAAATTTTGGATGGGACACAATTCAACGCAAAACATCAAACCCTCTGGACCTCCAAAATTCACGTTTTTCTCGTGCAAAATTCATTCCCCCATTCTAACATCCAAAAGAATCAACCCATTGTAGCATCAACTCTAATTCCAAAATCTCATCTACATATAATCTAAATCAGGTGTGGATGAGACTCGAGGTTTGATTCATCCTGAGACAAAATTCCTCTTTAGCTGTGAACCTGTAATGAGGCAAGTTACCTGCTTCCAAAATACAATAATGGGGCCAGATGTTGGATAGATATTGCCACCTCAAAAGGGAGATATTAAAAAGAAGAAGATGGTCATGGTCTCAATCATGTCCAAAACCTAACAGTACGAATTCTATTAGACTTTAAGTTTAGAGAATTATCATCTTTGGCTCAACGCTCTGTTCTCTTGGCCCACATGAGTGGTGCTCCTGCCCACTGGCATGGCAACGTTGCGCCAGTGTCCCTGGGTATCAGCCCTGTTTCTAAGGCTCTAGGCAGTGTCAGCCTGACCCTTTGAAACTGTGGAGGTGGTTTCAGCCTATGAAAAAGGGAAGAGACAACCTAATCCCATAGACCTTTGCTGAGAGTGGCAGCCCTGACAATACCTATGTCACCTTCAGGTCATTCTAACATTTTCTTGGAAGATAATGCATGTTTTTAGACAAATAGCTCTATTACCCCATCCTGTAGAATTCCAGAAGCCCAACAGCCTTCCTTCATTTTGGTCTATCTCTGTCCCCTGTAGTCCAAGCTGTTAGTGTTTCTGCTGGTATTATTCCATATCTATTCCTGGCTTCAACTGAGATGGCTGATTAAATTGGTGTTTAATCTATCGAGTGATTAATTGATTGTTCACTCAAACCCTGATGTTCTTTCCAGAACACACTTTCTCTCTTTTAAAAAAAATTAATTTACAAATAAAAATTGCATATATTTATAGAATACACGATGATGTTTTGATATATGTATACTTTGTGGAATGACTAAATCAAGCTGAATTGACATATCCATTAATCACACACTTATTTTTTGTGGGAAGAACATTTAAAATCTACTCTTTCAGCAATTTTCAAGTATACTATAAATTATTATTGACTATACTCACCATGCTGTATATACTTCTCCTGAACTTACTCCTGCTGCCTAACTGAAATGTTATTTTTTTTTGACCAACATCTCCCCAGTTTCCCACACCCCCCATCAGACTCTCATAACTATTATTCAACTCCTCTACTTCTGTGAGTTTAACTTTTTAAGATTCGAAGGAGAAGTAATATTATGCAGTGTTTGTCTTTCTATGCCTAGCTTATTTCATTTAGCATAATGTCCTCCAGGTTTATCCATGTTACTACAAATTACAGGGTCTCCTTCTTTCTAAATGCTGAATAATATTCCATTGTGTACACCACATTTTCTTTATCCATTCATTAGTGCTGATGGACACTTAGGTTGCTTCCATTTCTTGCTATTGTGAATAGTGCTTCAATAAATATACAAGTGCAAGTATCTTTTTGATATATAGATTTATTTTCTTTTGGGTATATACCCAGTAGTGGGATTGCTGGATTGAATGGTAATACCATTTTTAATTTTTCGAGGAAGTGCCATTCTCCTTTTCATAATGGCTGTACTAATTTACACTCCCACCAACAGTGTCTTAAGGCTTCCCTTTTCTCAATACCCTCGCCAACACTATTTTCTGGTTAGACAATATCTAATCTAACAAATGTGAGATGATATCTCATTGTAGTTTTAGTTTGCATTTCCTTGGTGATTAGTGATATTGAGCATATTTTCATATACCTGTTGATCATTTGTCTGTCTTCTTCTGGGAAATGTTTATTCAGGTGCTTAGTCCATTTTTATTTGTATTTTTTGTTTACTGTTGAGTTGTTTGACTTACTTTTATATTTTGGATATTAATCTCTTATCGGAGGGCTTACATTTTTTGCAATATATACAGGCTGAAATTGTCTAAGTATGCAAATGTTGGTTTATTTTTGTTTAGCTAATCCTTAAATTTATCTCTCTCTTCTCTTGCACTTTACCATAAACAGAAAGGAGAAACCAGGCCACAACTTCAACGCTTTGCTCAGAAATATCTGCTAATTATCCAAGGCAGTCACTCATGAGCTGTACCTTACACAAAACAGTAGAACACTACTCAGCCAAGTTCTTAGCCACTTTATAAAAAAAATTCCTTTTCTTCGGTTTCCAAAAGTATTTCTTCACTTCTGTCTGAGATCTCACCAAACATACCTTTAATGTCCATATTTTTACCAATATTCTGTATATGATGATACAAGTATTCTACAAGGTGATAGAAGCTTTCTCTATAGCTCTCCTTTTTTGTTGTTCTGAGCCCTCACCAGAATTGTCCTTAATGTCCATATTTCTATGGACAATACCTTTATTGCAATTGCATTTTTTTCTAGTATGTACATCAAACCTTTTCCATCCTCTACTTATCACTCAGGTCCAAAACCACTTTCACTTTTTTAGGTATTAATATTTGTTAAAGTAGCACATCACTTTTTGGTACCAAAATCTATATTAGTCTGCCTTAGCTGCCACAACAAAATACCACAAACTGGTTGGCTTAAACACAGTTCTGAAATCCCGAAGTCCAAGATTAAGGTGCCAACAGGGTCGACTTTTGGTGAAATGTCCCTCCTTGGCTTGCAGATGGTACCTTATTGCTGGGTCCTCACATGGCCTTTTCTCTGTGTGCATAGGCAGAGACAGAGAGAGCTGTGGTATCACCTCCTTTCTTATGAGGACACTATGTCAATTGGATTAAAGCCTTATTCTTATGAATTCATTTAACATTAATTACCTCCTTAGAGTCACTGTCTCCAAATATAGTCACCTTGAGGGTTGAGCTGCAATATATAAATTTTGGAGGATAAAATTCAGTCCAGAGATAATTTAGAATCAGGTGCATTCTTTATTTTACCACAGCATCTGCATTCAGATCTAGCTTTGAAGTTGAGACCTGCCACTTTTCTAGGTTTGAAACATTGTGCAAAATACTTATTCTCTGTATAACTCAATTTCTTTATTATGAAATGTTACCTTATCTATAAATTAATATTAGAGTAATCTCCTGAGAAATAAATTAGTTATTGTATATAAAATATTAAAAACAGAACTAATATAGTTATGTCTCAAAAAATGGCAGTTGCTATGGCTGATGCTGATGTTGCTGTATAAACAGAGGCTGTGTCACTCTATTTGTAAAGAAGTATGACTTTGAGATAACTATCATTGGAAAATTACCAGTTCCCTTTTTCCATAAGTTACCCTAAAGATTTATTATCATAAAAAAATGACTACCACTGAGAAAAACAAAAAACATTGTATTAGGTATCTAGTGCTGCCACAACAAAATACTACAGACTGGGAGGCGTAACCAACAGAAATTTATTTTCTTGCAGTTCTGTAATCTAGAAGTCTAAGATATGATTTTGGCAGGTTTTACTTCTTTTGAGGCCCCTATCCTTGGCTTACAGATGGTCATCTTGCTGTGTTCTTTCATGGACTTTTCTCTGTGCCTGTGCATCTATGGTATCTCTTGGTATATCCAAATTTCTTCCTATAAGGACACCAATCAGATTTTCTTAGAGCCCACCTATATGCCATCTTTAACCTAAATTTTTGCTTGAATAGCCCTGTCTACAAATACAGTGACAATCTAAGGTAATGAGTGTTAGGACTTCTATATATACATTTGGAGAGACACAATTCAGTCATAAAAATTACCACTGTATTTTAGTGTATTTTAGCTCATTGAGTTGAAAAAGTATTAAAAATTCTAAGAAAATTATACTACTTTAAAACTTAAAACTATGTATATATTTTTAAGTTAAAAAAACTTGAAAAACTAGCTGTCAGAAGCATTCAGTTAACTTAAAAGTTTCTTAATGGAAGCTAATAAATTC
The DNA here is from genome assembly GCA_023783475.1 of Daubentonia madagascariensis. Taxonomy (NCBI): domain Eukaryota; kingdom Metazoa; phylum Chordata; class Mammalia; order Primates; family Daubentoniidae; genus Daubentonia; species Daubentonia madagascariensis. The sequence goes on along the minus strand of JAKFHU010001684.1, from coordinate 10,057,002 downwards.
ATAAATAACTTCCCCATTTTGAGGGTAATGAACCATTAATAAAAGGGTTGGTCATAACGGATGGGGTGTTGACATGAACAGCTAGGAAAAAACTAAGTGAAAACAACTCTGAGATGGAAAATAGAAGGATTTGCTAAATAGATTTAGCAATCAGTACATCTATCCAGATATCATCTTAGATTATTTTCATGTATTTAAAAATTGACTCAATGTTAGTTCTTAGTTATTGGAAAAATTAGCAGGAACTAGCCTATCAGAAGCAAACCTTTGTTTTAGATTTCAACAATGTGAGGTCTGAAACTTAGGATAAAGTTGATACTCAGGAAGGTCCTAAGGCCATAACATTTCTCTGCATACCTGTTGTCATTGTTTCATCCGTAGAAGCCATATTTATCAATCGCCTTTTGCTAGGAATTTTTCTAGGCCCTTGGTATCCACTCATCAGTTAAAAAAATAAAGACTATCTTCCATCCTCAAGGATATTGCAATATTGCATTCTAGCTTGAGTAGGGTGCAATACAAATTAACATGAAAACAAGTAATATAAGAATATGTTAAAACAGTGATGAGTGCACAATGAGAGAGATAGGGGATGATCAATAGTGAAGATATGAGGGGCTAGTTTACAGTATCAAAGTTTATAGTCAAGAGAGGCCATCCTGACAAGAAGATGTCTGAGCAAGGACCTGAATTAGGGCAAGTAATTCACAAAGGGAAGGTTTAGAGAGGACTATGGTAAAGAAAAGGCCCTAAGTGAGAGCATATCCATTATCCTCAGAAATCCTCAAGCCCATCAACCAGGAATTAAATGGTACACACACACACACACACACAGAGTAAGATCTTGACCACAAAGTGTGTCAACATTATACTGGCCCTTTGAGATTAAGACAATGAATTCCCTAAGCCTTCTACCCTCATTATTAGAGTTGAAAAGAATTGTGGAAGTAAACAAAAACAAAGCAATTGATAACATGCAAAGGCTGTAACAAATGAGTCAGCCAGTAATACTTGTGTTTTGGCAGAGAACCAATGTGGGGGAAAGCTTCACAGTAGAATAAACAGAAGGGTTCAGGTATGTCCTGATCAGAGGCATTCCTGTTGACATCAGGAAGCTGTAGTCAGGCTAACTGGAAGAGGAGCATCTTACTTGATTGGCTAGGGGTGCTTATTTGGCTTTATTTGATTGGTTCTAAGTTGGAAGTGGAAACAAAAATTAGGGGAACTATCAATGATTAATCAAGTTCTGGCCATTTTGGATCATTGTCACAGGAATTGTTTGGCTCCTTGATTGTTACTAGAGGTAGCAATCTGACATCCTACAAGTTTAACTTATAGCAAGGCTGGCTTCCTGGGCTGTTTATTTTAGATAAGGGTGTTGGTTTCCTGAACAGACTGCTGCAGATTGTAGGTCAGAGTTCTATTTCTGTGTATGCATTAGCCATTGTTTGTTTGTAATTTTTTATCTCTCAGTATAAAAAAAAAACTTATGCCTTCCAACCTCCTCAGGTTTAGAGCTTTGTCACACTATGTGCCTTGAATTCTCTGGAACTAATATCATTATGCTTTTTATGACTTATTATGCAGCCTCATCAAGAACACCCAAGGCCCCAGTCAACCCTCATCTCTTAGAATATAAGACCCTGTAATTTCCTCATTCTGTCCCTTTTTCTCATTTCTCTCCGGCTGTATCATATTCTGTGGAATTTTTGATCCATTATCAGAAAATTCTCATATGTATTTAATTTTTTCTCTATATATTCCATTCGTCTTCACATTCTTGCTCTAATTAAAACCTGTCTGTCCTTTGAGGACATTAATTCCCCTCAAGCCCTCTCAAGTGATGGCTGCAGATAGCCACTTTCAGACTTTTTTTTCTCTCTCTCTCAGGAAAACACACACGCGCACACACACACAGTTTTAAAATCTCATTTAATACAATTATATTACTCCCTAACTGTTGTTGCAGTCCTCCATCCATCCACCCTTGTGTATTTCCTCTCATTTTTCCATGATTTCAGCTCCTAGATCAATGTACTCTCTCCAATGTTACCATTGTTTTAATTATCGGTATCTTGGTAGTATAATATATGTGTGTATCATCCTTCCAACCCCCAGCCTCTCAGTACCTTGATTTCCTTTCTCCCAAAAGTTTGTACTCCAGCCTCCCTTGCTCACTTACTTGCAGATACCTAACCAGAAATCGTCATACTAAGCACAGCAAAATCTTTAGAATGACAGCTTTATACATCCAACTCACTGATCACCACCTCTTATCATTCCAGCTTACTTTGTCTAGTATTAACTCTATAAAAATTCTTAAACTTCACCGTGACCATTAATCCATTACCTTGTCATACATTCCAATGTCTTTAATCTCTTTTATGTCTGCAATCTTCCTGTTTAAATTTCATGAACAATCATTGTAAACACTCCCTTGCTCACACATTTGACTCTCTTGCCCTTCTCTCATGTCATAAACGGAGATGATAAAACAGAACTCTGACTGAATCTAACTTTTTGCTCTTTTGTGTTGGTTCCAGAGAATTTATACTAAAAAGTTGTCAGGTGATTTTATTTTTCAATTACAACATGTATGTTGTATAATAGACCTTAAAAGTCTTTTCATTTGATTTAGATTTTATTTCCCAAACATGAATTTTCTGTCAGTTTCTCTTCTCTCCAATTTATTATCTGTTATTAATGAGTTATCTGTATGCTGCTCAACCCATCTTTTGAAAAATATGAAATTCCAGGAAATCAATTTATGACTGACAATCATTGGTCTGCCATTGCTCTTTGTAACTTTGGGGAAATTATTTAATCTTTGTCTATAAAATACGTATAATACTACTTGATGTAAATGTTCAGTATAATATCTTAACAAATGTTAGATATAATACTGATTCTATTACTATTGCTATTTTTGCAATTATTATTATTTTGTCACCACCATCATTATTTAACAGAAGGATTTGGAGTGTTCATCACAAAACTTAAGGAGATGGTTTGTGTTTTAGTTTGATAATGATTTATATAAAGTGCCACAGCTTGGGTGGGTTAAAAAACAGATTTGTTTTTTTCACAGTTCTGGAGGCTAGAAGTCTGCGATCAAAGTGTCTGCAGGGTTGAATTCTTCTGAGGCCTCTGTTCTTGGCTTGTAGATGGTCATTTCTGCCTTCACATGGTATTTCCTCTGTGTATACACATCCCTGCTGTCTCTCTGTGTGTCCACATTTTCTCTTCTTATAAAGACACTACTCTATTGGATTAGGGAACACCCTAATTACCTCATTATAACTTAATCACATGATTAAAAGCCCTATCTCCAAATACAGTGACATTCTGAGGTCCTGGGACTTAGGGTTTCACCATAGGAATTTTGTGGAGGGACACAATTTAGCCCATAAGAGTTTGCATCAGGCATCTCCACAGAGCACTGTCGTCTTATAAAATCCCAACAGAAATATACGCTTGTGTATTCAGGCCCAGTGTCTTGGACCTGAATCTTCACAAGCAAGATTTTTCATTTTAAAAGTGAGCCATATCCAAAGATCCCTGAGAGGTATCCCTGTCCTAGACTCAACGAAATTCTGAAAACCTATTTGCCCACCCTACTGTCCACCCTAAAAATACCACTATTTTTCTTCTATATTTTTAAAAACATGCCCTCCTTCATTCTCTGAATTAGAACTTCTTTGGGTCTAGGCTGGATCTGATGGGTTCCCATTAGTCCTTTCTCCAATCCTTGCTGATTAGACCCTTCTCCAATTATCACCACATCCTGTTAGCAGATTTATTGAAAATCTCCCCATATTGTGATGAATTTAATTAATTCCTGCTCTGCAATAACATCATGAAATTGAGGATGGTATCGTCCTGCTGCATTTTCTTAGAATAATATATAAAATTAGAAAGTGGTGATTTTTATTCCTCAGAAAAGTAAAGATAGTTTTCATTAAAATTATCATAACCAATTTTGGAGCTCAGAAAGTACTCGAAGGAGACAGGCCTCAGAAAAACAACACAAAATAAAATGACCTGACATATCGCAAACGTATTTCTTTAGATCTTTCTTGATAAATAACTTATTTTTGAAACAGTCAGGTATTCACATTTCTAACCTCCAAATTTTCCCCTTTAAGATTATTATTATTTAACCTGCTATACCTTCTTATTCAGGGGAAGGATTGACCTTTCTAAGACTTGGCCTTATTTGGTCTTCAGTGCTGTTCTTTCAGTATTTTCCAATTCTCCATCTGTGGCGATTGTTTTCTCCCTCGATCAACCCATGCACTAGTTTTTCCCATGTTTGGGGTGGGGCTGGGGGAAACAGCTTTCTTTGAAACTATCCTACCCACAATGTCGTGCCCTATTTCTTTCCTTTTGTCCTAAAACTCATTGACTGAAACACTTAATGTCAATGTCTCTATTTCCACCTCATTCCCCAATGCGTTAAATCTGGTCCCAATCTCTATGACTACATAGAAAAAGCTTTTGCTACAATTACTAATGAATTCCTCATCAATAAATACAATCCCTGGGTTTTGTTCTCATCCTACTTAATCCTGCTGCAGTATTTGACACTGTTGAATACACTCTTCCTTAAATCTTCTCTTTCACTTCAGAGAATTTAATCTGTATTACTCTTTCTCTTTGACACTACTTTTTCTCACTTTTATAATATATGGGTTATTGGCCGGGGGCGGTGGCTCAAGCTTGTAATCCTAGCACTCTGGGAGGCTGAGGTGGGAAGATTGGTTGAGCTCAGGAGTTTGAGACCTGCCTGAGCAAGAGCAAGTCCCTGTCTCTACTAAAAATAGAAAAAAATTAGCTGGGCATCATGGCACACGTCTGTAGTCCCAGCTACTTGGGAAGCTGAGGCAGGAGGATCAGTTGAGCCCAGGAGTTTGAGGTTGCAGTGAGCTATGATGCCACTGCACTTTACCCATGGCAACAGGGCCAGAATCTGTCTCAAAAAAGAAAATATATATATATATATATATAGGTTATGTTTTTCTACCTTTCTTAAGAATTCATATTTCCCATAGATATGTTTTCACATTTGGTTATTATTGTACTACACATCCTCCCCACCCAAGTAATCTCATTTATTGCAAATATTTAAATCATTACCAATAAAAAAATATTCTCAATGCAAAGTTAATATGGGCATGGTGGGGCTGTATTTATTCACTTTTGTCCTCCTAGTACCTAACTTTGAGCCTGTGAAATAGAATACTTTAGTTAATGAATGATATGGTACTTAAATTTAAAATCTGTATAAACTCCCATATTTATCTTTCTAGGTATGTACTACATACTTTCATTTCCATGTTCCACAACCAACTCAAAGTTAATAATAAAACCATTTCTCTTTTTCTGCAAGTCTCTCCTTGTACCACATACCTCATGTCACTTCACTCCTTCATTTATTTATACATTAAAAAATATTTATCAACTTCTACTTTGCATCAGGCACAAGTTACAGCAGACAAATTCCTACCTTAATGGAATTTACATTGTAGTGAATGAAACAGAAGATAAAAAAAGATAAATAAGTAAATATAAGCAGGATTGGTATTCATGAATGTTAAGAAGAAAAATATAAAGCAGAGAAGTTGATATCATGTGCACAAATGAATTTATTTTATATAAAACTCTTAAGACAAGACCTTAAGTAAGGGAGTTTCTTTTAACTCCCACATATTTCTGTGGATGTGCAAGAAAATGCAAAAGCCCTGAGGTGAGAGATTTTTGACTGTATTTAAAGAACACCAAAAGGGCCAGTGGGGCAGGAACAGAGGGACCAAAAGGGAAACTAATAGGAGTTGAGGTTAGAGAGGTAACAAGATTTCATATAGTGATTTATAGATCATAGAATAAGTAATCAGGGATCACATTGAGATTTTTGATCTCAGCAACTGAAGAATTAAGTAGAATTCACTTTAACTAATATAGAAGAAATTGCAGGAGAAGCAAGTTTGAGGGTGACTATTGTGTGCTCAGTTTGGGGCACATTAAGTGTGATGTATCTATTTAGTTACATGTACCAATCTGAGACGTTAGTTTGGGGAGGGAGGGTTGCACTAACAATATTTTTTATGTCTTCAGGAAATATATGGTATTTAAAAACATTAAAATGTATGATATTCCAAAGGGAATAAGTGAAAGGATTAAAAAATATTGTGTATGTACTGAGCCATAGATTCCTCTTAAAATGAGAGGTCACAAAATCTGGGAACACCCAATAAAGTAGAGTACCAGCAAAGTAAGAGACAAACTAGGCAAGTGTGATGTCTTAGAAGCCAGGAGATAAATAATTGCAAGGAAGAGAGATTGATTAATGAGACAGTTGCCACAGTTTGGTCAAATTAGCTGAAGACTGAGGAATGATCTAATTTTCCCACCATCTTCTACATTTTGACAAGATTATAGTTTGTCTTTCACAAAATTATGATAAACATGTGTGGTTGTTTATTTTGTTGTTGTTGTTAACAGCCATTGATAAATAATAGCTATATCTATTAATTCACCATTGAAAAACAGTTATTTTCTAATTCTATCAATTTTTCATGTGTTAGTTGAGATAACATTAGAAAAATATATTTTCTTTTACCCGCCTTATAGTTATGCAGTAATATAGTTCATACAGGAAAACCAGCATACATACTTGATATTTTCCTTTTATTTACCTGTTTTCAAGACAATATATTGGTTTTCCATCTGCCTACATAGGTGTGTATATACACACACACACACATACTTGTTATAACAAACTCATCAATTTAAACATATTTAATGTTTCAATAGACTGTAATTATTATCATTACTGAAGCACAATTTCAATTTTTTTCCATCTTTGGTTAGTTATAGTATCTTCAATTTGACTTAAAAGATATTTTGACAAATTTTGTAATCTTCCTGAGTATCTTGCATGTAAAGAAGTATCTTGTTTAAGCTCACCTCTAACATCCCTTTCTCTAATTCTGGAATCAGCTATTTCTCCCAAAGTCCATTGTAAAAAATGGTTTTGTAAGATCACAATCAGCTATTGGGTTTCTCATTGTTTCAAGTCATTTTCAGTGGATACTATTGATATAAAAAGTGTGTGTGTTTGTGTGTTGAAATTGGAATTATCATATATGTGTTTGTATTTATCATATCAGAATATTTTATATTGATAACTCCAATCAATTCAAGAATACATGCTTACTTTAATTTTGTTACTTCTTCCACACTGAAGATTCTAGTACTCAAGGATATAAGACATGATACGATTCAAATATCTCAAATTACTCATTCATTCTGTCCTATTTTACCTACTTAAAAGTCTTACAATAACAATACTAATATTATCACTAATATTTCTTAAAACTCTGAAATAATTGTGAATATACACTAACCATTCTGTTACCATTATTTTTATAGTTAGATTTTACCTATATTGTCATAGCCTAAAGCTATTGCAACCTGTAGTCTCTCCCTTTGTCCCACTTAATGTACATTTTCTCTTAATTACGTGGGTGACATTATATTTAATGCTCGCTATAAATACTTGATGTCCATGTGTCTCTAGCCATTTTGGTAGTTTGAATCTCACTCTATAGGGACTTATTGGAACAATGTACATGTTGGTTAGTTTGTGTATGTTCTTTACGGAATATAAAATTTTTGGCTCACAATTTCCTTCCTTATATCTTAACTATTTTATTCCATTATCTATTATCATAAAACCATGTCATCAGGAAGACTGATTTTTTATATATACATATTTTTTGTCATCTCTTTTTTTTAATATCAAACCCACTTGCTGCAGATTTTCATCACTATGAAGCCCTGTCCTAGAATGGAGACGTGGCACATAAGTTTTCAGAGCCCTTAAGAGAAAGAATGCTCCAGCCCTCAAACCTTCTTACTGCAGGCCTATGGAAATCAGCTGGTATTGGCCCTTCCCCATTTTTAAGCTGTTGTTTTCAAATTTTTCTGCTGTTCTTTTCACTGTTCTTTTCAGTAAATATCCATTGTTTATGTTGGGTTTCCCTTTGCCATCTAGTTTTTTTGTTTTTGTTTCTTTTTTGACATATTGTCCATGGACTTCTGATTTTGCTATCTAGTTGCTGTCTGAAAAACTACATTTCCATAACCACCATCTTGGCATAACTTTCTCCAGTGGAATCACATTTGACTCTGAGCATGAGCTATACAGCTTTGATGTCAGCTTTTGACATCTGAGGACAATTTTGGGTACTCAAATGAGTATTTGAAGTAACTTAGGTTTTCAGTTCCTCCTCATTTTTTAAAGTAGCACATTTAAAATCTAGTTTATCATCTCTTTGAAGTGATTTAAAATCATCTCAAAAGACTTGTCATTTTAATTAGTAACCTAATGATTTTATATAAAATATAAATATCTGTATTCAAAGGGAATTTTATTAATGTTCCCACAATGTAAGTCATATAGACTAAATAATCCTTAAACAATTGCATTTGCAATTTAATCCATAAAATTCCCTTAAACAGTTTGAAGTATATATACAAAATTTTAATATATTATATGTTCCTTATTAGTTCAATAGCTTTTCAAGTGAGCAATCTCATAGCCAAATAAGACAACCTACATATACAAATACTTAACAATTCTTATGACTCTGATGAGATTATTATGAATCTAATAAATCTAATTAACTTATATACAACAAAAAACTTTACTTAAATCATTTGATATATTTCTGCTTAAAACACAAATTTAGAATAAATTAAACTTTTTTAACTAAGATCACTATTTCTTTTTTATATCTCTAATATGCCAACTACCCTTCAAAATTAAAAGCATTTCAATACTGAATATATTGTGTCTAATTTTAAAACAAAATGATTAATATTAATGGATTTAATTAGCTTTCATATATCCATTTTAAATATAAGAATTATAGGGATGAAAAGGTACATATTCATTAAGAAAAGGACCAAAACTTAGTATCTTAAAAGAATTTGATTATTGAGTCCACCCTTATGACCATAAAAATCTCAGATAGGCTGAGGATGTTTACCGATCAGGATTTTAAACTAGAATTATCAGAACTTGGGCTTATATATAATGAGTATGATCTATACTGATAGGAAATACTGAGTGATTTTTATAGTAATTACTGCAAAAGGGCCTTCATTTCATAGACTGTAAAAGGAGTTAGTTTCACAACTTGAGTCTTCTCATTTCAGGTTATAACCGTACACTGTTCTTTCCTCTGATTAAAGTCAAAGGAAATCTATCCATTCTTCTAGGTTGCTTCTAACTACTTTTTTAAAATTTTCTTTATTATAATCTCCATTCTTTTAATAATCTTAAAAATCTTTAAAATTTTGTTGTTTTTTCCCCCTCAATTTTAGTTTGTATAATTTGCAGAAATTAAAAAGTCTTATTTGTAATGCATAATTTGATGAGTTTTGGCAAATGTATATACCTGTGGAGCCACAATCATCATCAAGATTTTCAACATACACTAAAGTTACTTCATGGTACTTGTAGTCCATATCCTCCTCTAGGCCAGAGCCAGGTAACAACTCATCTGCTTTGTCATAGTACATATTTGAATTTCCTATTATTTTATATAAATACCATTATGCAGTATGTGCTCTTTTGTGTCTGCTTTTTTCATTCAGCATAAGGTTTTTGAGAGCTATCTACACAGTGACGTATACCATTAGTCCATTCTTCTTCATCACTGTGTGGTATCTCACCAGATGGTGGATACAGTACAATTTGATTATCTATTGACCTGTTGATGGACATTCCAATTCCTTAAAGTTTTATGTTATTATTGTAAATAAAGTTGTTATGAATATTGTGCACATGCCTTTGTACAAATATATTTTTCCCATCTTTTGACAAAATACCTAGGAGTGGATTGTTGGATGGCATAGTTGGTACTATTTTGTTGCATAGTTAATGTCTCTCATACATTATGACTGAGTGGTTACAACTTGCAAGTAGTGGTAAATGATTTAGCTACTTAGATAAGCAGTCCAACATCTGTTATCACTGGGGCTATATAAGTGTGGCCATTAAAGTAGATGTTGCCAAAAAGTAGCTTTTGCTAGCTGTGTAATTTTGTAAAACATAAATACCTTTAAAATAAATGATAAGGCAGTGTGACTATAGTTAACAATAAGTTATGATATACTTTAAAATAATTAAAATAGTTGAATTGGAATGTTCCTATCACAAAGAAATGATAAATGCTTGAGGTGATGGATACCCCAATTATCCTGATTTGATTAAGACACATTGTATGCCTGTACCAAAACATCACATGTACTGTATAAATATATACAGCTATTATGTACCACAACAATAAAAAATTTTTAAAAAATTAAAAAAAAGAAATGATAAGTTTTTCTGTAAAATATAACAGTTTGGGAGGAAACATTTTACTTATTCCTATATTTTTTGTAGCTATACGAGTAAAACGTATACTATCTCAGTGATTTCCATGTTATACAGGTGAAGGCCAACAGCAAATATGGTTTGATAAAATAGTTATTAAATAACAATATGTATAAATTTAAACCTCTATTATGAAGCAAAATAAAGTATGAAGTACAGTTTATCTGAAAATCAAAGCTTGCAGGTATTTCCCTAAAGACAAAAATGACAAAAGTGTCAGTGGCCTGATAATTGCACCCCGTGAAGATCAAAGACCTGAAAGATAAAAAGAGATCCTCTCATTGAGACTAAACGGGTCCTTCAGGACAGTGATTGACAAAATCATTCCTCACCTCAGACACACATTGAGAAGATAATGAGGTCACCAGAGAGGATTGGACATGCTTCTTGGATTTTGTATAAAAGGTTCTAAGAATAGAATTTCCAGGGAGCACTTAATGCAAACCCTTACCTAAACTGTAGTGGCCTACCATTTTATTAATAAAACTAACTATTCTGAATTTATTATAATTACTTTCAGATATCTAAGCAGGATATTTGTGTATAAATAAGATCAATATGTTGCTAATTGAATCTTCTTACTTTTCTGTCTTGAGCCTTCATCCTCTGTTAAAGAAACTGCATCACTAAAAATCCAGGATGTTGAGTTTAATGGGGTAAATGGATGAGGCATTGGATAGTCTTTTGCGGGCAGAGCGTGAGTGTATTTGCACGTGTGTGTGTGTATGTGAAAGGACAGTGAACCAAATATTTATTGGTGAGAACCATGAAACATAGGTATTACTACTTTCAACAAGTATTTCCAGATCTCCCCCAGGTACTTGTAGAATTTAACCTCCCTGATCTTTGGAAATTATGTGGGACATGTGACTTACTTTACACAATAAAACATGAAAATAAATGATATATGTTACATTCAGGCAGAAGTTAAAATAGAGAGTTTGTGATTTGCCACATTTAGAATTGAGTTTGTAGATGACATTTATCTCCCATTGGAACACTAAGAAAAGAAAATAACAGCAGATCAGCCTGCTACCAACCAATTTAATAGCAAATGACAGCAGCATATTGTGAAATGCAGATTTCCATAGCAACATTTAAAGATCCCTTCAGGAAATGAAGGGATCTTTTTTTTTAGCAGAATGTGCTAAAAAAAAAAAATTAGCACAAGATCTGATTATAAGAATAGTGGAATTCATAGCCATGGAAAATCTTTGATAAAAAAGTTATCATTCTATTAGGCAAAGAGTGAAAACTCCTAAGAACCTTGAAAACCCAGATTCTCTTCAACAGTTTGTGCCAAGGAGTTATCTGCTACCTCCTGAGTAGATTCTCTTTTCTTGTAGAGTGTAAAAAGTACACACCTGAGGTGGATGCCATTCAAAGTATTGCTTGCCTTCCTGTAAATCTATGCCTACCTTCTTTTATTCCTTCTATTTGGCAATTATATAAAGTGAATGTCTTAGTCTGTTCATGCTGCTATAACAAAATATTACAGGAAGGTGTAATTTATAAATAAGAATAATATCTTTCTCACAGTTTTCGAGGCTGTGAAGTCTAAGATCAAGACACCAGCTGGTGTGAGCCTGGTCTTTGTGCTTCTAAGATACTCCTTTTTGCTGCATCACCTAGAGGGGAGAAATGCTGTGTTTTCACATGGCAGAAGGGCTAGAAGAGAAAAAGAGGGTAAACTCTATCTGAAGCCTCTTTAATAATGGCAATAATCCATTTATTATAGCAGAGCCCTCATGACTTAATTACTTCCCAAAAGGCCTTACCACTTCATACTATCACAGTGGGGATTAATTTTCAACATGAATTTTGGAGGGGACACAAATTCAAACCATAACAGTGGACCAGAAGCAGGAGAATCAGTTGGAAACACATTGGAAATGCAAATTCTTGAGACCCAGCCCAGACTAAGTAATCAGAAACTCTGGAGGAAAGTCAATCAACCAGTATTTTAAGAAGCCTTGCAGGTCATCCTGATGCATGACTTAGTTTGAGAACCACTATTTTAAACTAATAAATAGGGTAGTATTTTCTCTACTTTGGGGATAAAGCTATTATAGCTCAAAGAACATTCAAGACTTTCCTAATATATCCTGATATAAAATGGGGAAAAAAGCCTGGGAATGAGCCTTTAGGGTGTATGGGTGAGAATACAAAGCTAGATAGTAGGTAGTATTTGATATGGGAATTCCTTTTATGATTTAGGAAGACTAGAATGAGACCAACTATTCTTCTGGAATAGTTTTATGAAACTTGAAAAATATACCTTATAGCAGTAGTCCCTAACCTTTTTGGCACCAGGGACCAGTTTCATGGAAGACAATTTTTCCACGGACCGGGGTTGTGGGGGATGGTTTCGGGATGATTCAAGCACATTACATTTATTGTGCAGTCAAACTTCTCTGCTAGTGATAATCTGTATTTGCAGCTGCTCTCCAGCACTAGCATCACCACCTCAGCTCCACATCAGATCATCAGGCATTAGATTCTCATAAAAAGCACACAACCTAAATCCCCCTCATGTGCAGTTTACAGTAGAGTTCATGCTTCTATGAGAATCTAATACCACCGCTGATCTGGCAGGAGGTGGAGCTTATGTGGTGATGCAAGCAATGGGGAGTGGTTGTAAATACAAATGAAGCTTCCCTTGCTCACCTGCTGCTCACCTTTTGCTGTGTAGCCTGGTCCCTAACAGGACACAGACTCATATCGGTCCATGGCCCAGAGGTTGGGGACCATGGCCTGGGGGTTGGGGACTGCAGCTTTATAATAGAAGAAATGGAAATTCTAGAGCTTCCTTGAGAGAATACTGAGAGTTGGTCAAAATATGCACATAGTAGAAAAAATTATTTTAGGTAAAGTGACATAATTTACCAACCTAACTTTATTCTATAGGAAGGTTCTATAGAAAACCAGAGCTGGACAGTAGTCAAAGTGGTAAAGACAAATTTTATTCAGTAAGTATTGCAATAGGGAAAAAGAGACTTTATTATAGAACTTACAGACTTTCAATATAGAAGTGAGCTCAATGCAACAAGGACAAGTAGAGCTTTATAGCCAAGAATAAGATTGAGGGTTTCAGTGGATGGAAAATTACTAAGAGAAAACATAAAGGTTAGGGAGATTCTTGTTAAACCAATTTAGCTGGATTCTTGTTCAAGGCAGGCCAAGGTGGTCAGTTTTCAAGGGTGGGTTATAAGAAATTTGATCAGATATCAAGGGTTGGAGGAATGACTGAGCAGGATTCTTTGCTACAACCAACTGGACCGGGCATACCAGTGATAAGACAGGGGCCAAGGTGGAGGCCTAGTGGAAAAAAGGGTTTCTAGGATCCTGACTAAAGCTTGTTCAAAGAGATAGTCTTGTCAGTCCAGAGGATTTCCTTTTCTTAAGTGATAAAGAATTTCAATGGTACTTATCTCTTTTAGATCAGAGCTGATGATGTGATAATGCTATCATAGAACTAGACTCCTTTCAGTGGAAATGAAAGAATTCTAGAATAGCAAAGGTCACACGATGGCACTAAACCCTTGGACGTAAGGTGGAGATAATTACCATAACAGGAGTTAGACTGGAAGAGCAATCAGGAGGATTTGTAGTGATAGTGAATATATCATGGTGTGCCGAGGGGCAAAACAACTATTCAGACAATGAGGAGATGTATTGACTTCTGCAACATAAAAAGATCAAAAGCCAGAAATTAAGACTGATATAAATTACCACAAAGGGAAATAACAATTTTTCACTCAGTGTCAAAACAGGAGCCAGTTCTCAAAGACTGACTCTAAACATGAGATTATAAATTTTCTTTAATCTTCATCACAGATGAACATCAGAAGCAGTTTACATGCACTGAATAGATAAAATTATACGTTCAAAGTTTTTTCAGGGCTCTGTTATCTCCTGCTTTCTGTTGCAATATGGTGTGAAGTAATATTTATTGTCTGGAAATTCTACAGAGCCTCATGCTAGGTGACTACATTGATAACATCATGTCAGTAAGACCTGACAAACAGGAAGATGTATGTCCTGTAGTTGGAAGCCATTATGACACATATGGACACCAGAGGGTGGGAAAAACACTTTATAAATATTCAAATGTTTATTACATTGGTGACATTTATAGAAGTCAATCAGAATGAGTTATATTAAACTATTCCCTCTAATGTAAAGGAAAAGGTCTTGCATCTTGACCTATCACTATAAAAGAAGCCCAGCAGTTAGTAAGCCTTCTTGAGTGCTATGGTCTGAATGTTTGTGTCCCTTCTCCACCTCCTGTCAATTCATATGTTAAAAGTTCTAACCCCCAAGGTGATAGTATTCAGAGGCGGCATCTTTTGGTAGTGTTTAGATCATGGATGTGGATCTCATAAGAATGGGATTAGTGCCCTTATAAAAGAGGCACCAGACAGCTGTCCTGCCCCTCCCACCATGTGAGAACACAGTGAAAAGTCACCATCTATGAACCAGGATATGGGCCCTCACCAGACATTGAATACGCCAGTGCCTTGATCTTGGACTTCTCAGCCCCCAAAACAGTGAGAAGTAAATTTCTGTTGTTTATAAGCTCCCCAGGCTATGGTATTTTTTTATAGAAGCCCAGATAGAACAAGACATTGAGCTAGCTCAGGCTTTGTGCAGGGCAAGCCAGAATTGCCAGAGAGTTAATGTCCCTAAAGGAGTTCTCTGCAAATGCCAGACATTTATTATTAACAGTTTATATTATAAGTGTCCCAGCTTTCTTGTCATATTGGTGGGATAAAGCAAAGCATGTTCTACTCTGCTTCCTCAGACATGTCCCATATGATTAAATTTTATATTTCCCACAGTGGCAACTTGTTTGATAACATATTCTTTGGGATGTTCCTCGCTTCCCAATCTCTTTCACGATCTGATGTCAGTTTTACCTAAGATTGCATCCCAAACAAATTGCTTTTACTCTAGTTTTTGTTGCAAACCTGACACTGAGAAAGGTAGTTATATGGTGATACTAGAATTTTCACCATGTGTCTCTAGTTAAATTTTTAAGGCATTGTTGCCAATTTTTCAATGATTAGTCGCTGACATCAATTCTCAGTTCTCACTCAAATGCTACGATCAGTTGAGATCTCCTTGCATCCTATCTTATTGTATCTCTGTCAAGGTTCCTATTATACCCTTTCGTACTTAGTCTCTGCCTGTTATTAATAATAAACTTCTTAAAGACAGGGATGCTTTTATTTATTTATTTATTTTGTTTTTTAATGATGACTTTATTTTATTTTTATTTTTAATTTTTTTATTTCAGAATATTATGGGGGTCCAAACATTTGCTTTCATAATTGTTTATGTAATTTTGCATTATTCAGCATAATGTCTTACACACTTTGTGGCTATGTAAATTGGTTAAATTAAAATAAATTTCCTCGACATTAATATTAGTATACCAATAATGCTAACAGAATATATTTTATGTGCTTTTTTCCTAAAGGGCAATTTTTATTTTTGTGAACATGTGGGTAGAAGAGAGATATTAGTGTACAAATAAACCTATGACCTTTCCATCTCCAGTGCCTAGAAAAATGATCTTGCTTTAACCAGAAGCTGAGAAGTCAGAGGACACAGTTAATTTGCAAAGATGATTACTATGACCAATGATTTGGTAATGAGAAGTGTGACATGGTGTTGAATCATGCATATGATCATAGCTAGAGTGTTGGGAATATTTTGAATATATGGATTTAGGACATAAATCTAGAGGCTACATATTATACTTATAGAGTATTAGTTCTAAACTAGAATTGCCAGATCCTATCACTTACTTTTTGGAGGCCATGAGAAAACCACTTTGAATTTCTAAACTCAATGTCTTTATTTATGTTGAGGATCATAATAATAATCCCTATTTTCTAGTGTTATTGTAGGAATAAAATGAATTATTTGTGTAAAGTATTAGAAAGGAACAATTTAGGTCAATACTTGGGGAATACATTTTAATTATTTTTATTTAAAAATTGGCACTCATTAAGAAACTATTTCATGTCTTTCTTGAAATTATTCAGAGTCTACTGTGATAGTTTCTTAATCTATTATTTTTTGTTACTTTGAAGATATTCCCTTCATAGAAGTAATTTCTTATGAGCAATACAGAGAACATTTATGTATTTGTGCTTTACTTAAGGGCCTGTAGGTAAATTTTATAATGAATGACCATTATATTTAACCTTAAATGATCGTTTTATTTATAACTTCTATTATATCAGATTAAACATTATAATAATATAAGAAATGTGTATTAAAACTCTGGGATATCTAAAATAAATGTAACATTATACCAATTTTATTTTTCTCCAATGCCTTCATTTTTGAGCAAAACTACATGGAATGGTACTTTAACAATATGTATCTGATATCAAGAATAAATTAATGTTGTTTCTAGTAGTGACTTGACTAATTTTGCTCCTTAGAACCTAAAAGTGATGAAGGAATATACTTCTTAAGTATAATAAAGTTAAATTTTTACTTATCACGCCTTTCTTCTTCCAACTGAATGTCATATTTTTAAAAAAATTTTAAACTATAATATACATATAGAAAATGAACAAATATTAAGAGAATTATCTTATGAACTACTCAATAAATTTACACACATCCATTTATTAGTTATTCATAATGGCTAAAAATTGGACACTATCAAATGTCCATCAACAGTAGAATATATAACAAGTGTTTCATTCTTATGGAATGCTAACTAGAAGAAATAGTGAACTATTGTGCTTAAAAGCCCAGATTAAAACAAAAAGAAGAATAATGGTAAATTAAAAAAAATTAAACTCTACAATGCATGATTCCAATTCAAGTTTAGGTGACTTTATTTTATGTTCATAAAAATCAAAATAGCTGTCACCTTGCATGTGGATTACTGACTAGAAAGGGATGTGAGGACTCTCCATATACTACATAACAAATACAGAGAATCATTTTGTGGCTAATTAGTTAATTATGTTATTTTAAATAAATGTCCTCCAATTTGGGTCTTCATACTCATTTTTCAATGATGAATGTTTAAATCAATTGCTTTCTTTAATTCAAAAATATTTGAAAAGATATCTTTTAAAAAATGGCAGAATCATAAATTATTTCAACACCATTGTTAAATTGATCATATGTATTCCTAGATTTAGCTAATAATGTTAGAAAATTATTCTATTCATTCCAGAACTTTTTCAAAATGTTTTAGTCATAATATGTTTCATTAACAGAGTTTTTAATTACATGTCCTAGTAGAACTGGACACATAACTCTCTGTAAAGGGGAAGAAAGGTCTTCTACTTTCCCAAATCCTATTCCTAACTGCACAGGGCTGTGATGATTCAAAGAAGTAAATGTTACTGTCTTAGTTTAAAAGTCAATGAAGGAGATGTGAAACAGCTAGAAAGTAGCAGCATAATTCACAAGCAAATGCTTGTGAAATTGAGAGAAAAGTAGAATATATAGATAAGATATTTTAGCACATGAATTTGATTTGGTATGGAAAAATCATGAAGAATATTCAGGTTTACAACAATATAAACAAAAATAGAGAGGCAAAAATTCCAATGTTATTAATAAATTTTCCTAACTAATTTAGTTACAGCTACAGATGAGATATTCCCAATTATTATATCTTCATACTTTCATTTAAGTTGTTCTTCAGTCTGAAATTCTAATAAAAATATTTACAAAATGCATATTTTGTATGAGACATTGTGTTTTAGGCAGGTGATACATAAATTAATATATGAGTTAGTTCAAAGTGTTCTATATACAGACCAAAGAAAGCAAGAAAATAATCAACTGCAAGATAAATAAATAAAAATATGATTAGCTTAATATATACCACCAATAAATCACTTACAAAATAAAATAAAATAAATATAACATTCATAAATGTAACTAACATTCTAAAATTTTAAAATTTTTAACTGCTTATGAATAAAGTTAATAAAAGCTAACTAAAACACTTAACAGAACAAAAGAGCAAAATTTGAATGAAATATAAAGACTCATACAGATGCTCTTCAACTTAGGTTGGGGATACATCAAGATAAACCTATGGTAAATCAAAAATAATGTAAGTTGAAAAGGCATCTAATACCCTGATAAGTCCATCTCAAATTTGAAAACTCATAAGTCAAACCATTATAAATCCAGATGTTCCTCGACTTATAATAGGGCTACATCCTGATAAACCCATAGTAAAATCAAAATATCATAAGTTAAATCATTCTAAGTAAGGGTCCATCTGTATATGGGAATAAATGGGAAATATGAAGAGTTCGTAATAAGAAAAATTAATATTATAAAGAAGTCCTTTTTCCAAATTATTCTGTGAAAGAATACAAATATGTATACAGAAGAAGCTAGTATTTTTAAAAATCTTCTTAAGCCTGCAAAATATCCTAAACTGTTTTTGAAGCAGTAAATAGAATTGGCTATCAAGCACACTGAAACATTTTACAAAGTTATAGCAATTAAAAGTGTGGGCTTTGTAAGACCAAGAGGTGGAAAAATACAAATAAGTGAGCATAACTAGATACATAAATTATATACAGAAATTTAACATGTGACATAGGCAGCATCTTTATTGAATAGCTAATGGATAGACTAGTCAATACATAATGATGAAATATGTGATGATTTATTTGGAACAAAAATTAAAAATTAGACCAAAATTGAAGCTGTAACAAAAATGAATCCCAAATTTACTTAAATATTAGAAATATAATTATACAAGTAATAGAAGAAAACAAGAGAATAATCATATGATATTTAAGTGGAAAACAGCTTCATAAGCATACATAAAATGAAACCATAAAGAAGCAATGGATATATTTAAATGCATAAGTAGTAACAAATTGTATAAAATTAAGCACACCTTAGGCAAAGGTATAAAATAACTGAGTAACTGAAAATTTAGTGGAAAAATAGTAAAGAATGGAACAAGTCAATAAGTAAAATAATATAACAGTGCAGAAATGAGTAAGAATATTTTAACTACTAAGGAAAAACAAAAATTAATAATAATATAAAATGTATACAAAATCATGTCCAAATTAAGAAGGAAACTGTAACAAAAATTAGATATTAATTTGCACACAAAGTTGGGGAAATTAGCATTCTGATAATACCTCGGGTTGTGTGCCCAGGTTTATGTTCACGGTAATGTTCATTGTAGCATTTTTTTTTGGTAGTACAGGAACACTGGAAACAACCTTAAATTCAAATGATTTAGACATTTTTAAATAAAAGATGGTTCAGCATTACAGTATTCTGTGGAAGATTATGCACAATAACAATGTGTACAGGGGAGAAAAGTTTGATAGTGAGAAAGAGAAAGTGAGAGTAATAAAGGGGGAGAGAAAGAGATCTGATAATTCTGTTAAATATATTGTGATACAATAACATGTCATAAGTACAAAATATAGGCTGTGATCCCATTTATTTAAACAAAGCAACATATTAACTGTGTGGGTGTGAAAGGTTATGTACAAGTGTAAGCACTACCTCTGCAGGAGGAATTTGTTCGTTAGAGTGTTTGCAATGTGGGCTTTTCTTGTTACACACTAACATACAGCTAGATTTGTAAAATATGTAAGAAAGAAGGAAGGAAAGGGAGAGGGGGAGCTAAGGAAGAGAGTAGGGAGAGAGGGAAGGCAAAGAGAGAAAAGGAGGGAAAATGTTCAAATGAAAGAAGAAAGCAAACAAGGAGCAGAGGTTGCAATCATGACTGCTACTGTAGTATAAATTGGTTCCTGTGGATTCCTACCAAGGTGAAACTTGATGAAATAACAATAAATAGTATTGTATAATCAGACTTACCTGAATTACAGATCTTATTCAAAATCAAGTTGTAAGAATAATTTCAAGAAGACAAACAACCGAGGCAGAGAAGAAGCAGGGAGAATATCTGGAAGAGTGAGGACAGCTCCCAAAGCCCCCCGTTTCCCATCAAGCACACATCTGTAGACCAGAATATCAGCCTTCTCATATCTAAATCAGGAAAATTTAAATCAGGGAATATTTAAATTATGAGTCATCTCCGTTTTATACAGCAAATGGTAGCATAGCTTACGTGATATTTTCCAGAGAGCCGTGTCTCATAAATCCTTATATTCTAGGTTTGTTTGCAATAATCAGTTCCAAATCAGGACTAAAAACATTCCACAGAAAAGGACCCTTTCTTACCTATATCATTAGTCTACTCGTCAGAAGATCCAGTTATTATGTTTGCAAGCAAATGAGACCAAACATCTCCTTCCCCTCCTCCTGAAGCCCCACTATTGAGAGATAAATGGATCACGAGCCAGTTGCTTTAATTTGTTTCTCCTCACTGGGTATAAGGGCATGATCCAAACAAGATTCTTCCCTGGAAATGGAGTGATAAGAACAACTGTTTTTTTGAGATTATGGCAAAAACTTCATTAAAAAGTAGCATTAATGGGCCCTATGATGTACTACAACATAAATGCTTTTAAACTTCAAAATCTAATAAATGATTGTTTTATTATTTTAGTGATGTATATGCATGCATTATCATTGGGCCATGTCAAACATTATTAGTCTATTAATATAAGTGTGTCAAAATTGACAGAAAGATAACATCTATCAATTATTATGCCTTTTCTTTTTGTCACCACAAAATTAAATCAAATAACAGTGTTTGCGTTCTTTGATGCTAGGGGAGAATTTGTATTAATACAAATACACTTTCAATCTTTAGGTATTTATAAGAATCATTTTTTAATACATTCATGAGAGAGAAATTTATATTTACATCTTCACTGTGACACAGATAAGATTGTTTGATGCATGAAACAGCAGTAATTCACAACTCATGTCCTAAAAATAATTCTAATACAAATATGCAAATAACACAGAGGACATAATTTAAAAGATAACCCTGTGGAAAATCATAATTTACTTGAACAAGATCAAATGAATATTTTATAATCACATGAAATTCACTGGGATAAATAAAAGGAAGAAATAATTAATTCAGTACCAGAGCTTACCTGATGTTAGAAATGAATGCAATAAATGAAAACACTTTGTGAACTACAATCAAATAACAAGAAAAATATTTACTTAAAAGCATAGTAGAATCAACCTCACCAATTTCTCTTTCAACTGTCTTAAAAATTGGTTCCAGTCTAATAAATACGAAGCTATTTTTCAAGCCATGTTCATAATATTTTTTAAAAGCAATATTATTAGAGAGCTTCTTTTAAAAAAATAAACTTTAAGTAGAGTTCAGTAATAGTTTTCTAAGTACTACTTTAGGATTATTCATAATAAAATTATTATTAAAATTTGAGGGTTAAGAACAAAAAGAATTATAATAAAAAATATTGACAAATCTTAATATAAAATTGTCTTTTAAAATTAGACTTAGAAGGGCTTAGTTCAAAAGAAGAATAAAAATCTAGCAGAATTTTTCTTTAACTTTCATCAGTTTAAACAGTAGCCACTGAGCACCTATTATAAACCAGGCTCCATTCTAGCCACTGGGGTATAGTGGGATGTGAAACAGAGAATGTCCCTTTCATTTCAATTTAAATTCCATCAAGAAATCATGGAAAAATTAAAAACAAACACTCTCAATAATATATATTTATTATATACATTTATAAATATATTTATCATATAATTATATATGTGTATATATATTAATCACTGAAAATGGCTCTATGCTTTAATAGAGTGATATAATAGGCAGTGATTGTAGAACTACTTTTAAATAGGGGTTGGATAAAGCCTTTGTAAACAGGTGAGTAAATATGAGATTAGAATGTCATGCAACTGGCAACATAAGCTACTCCAACTGGAGGGAATACAAAGGCCCCAAGGGAAGAACACGTTTAACATGTTCAAGGTACCTAAATAAAGCTAGTATGGCAGGAGTAAGGCAAGCTGCTTCAAAGAGATGGGAGATGAGCCCAGAGAAGTAGGCAGAATCTTTATAAGAGAAAATGAATAATATTTCACTATGTTCTTCAAGTACATGAGTCCTAAATGTTTAGTGAGGTTGTAACAAGATTTTAAAAATAAAATTAACTTCAAAATTATTAATTTATTGATTTTTCCAGTCCTATTCATTCCTTACCACATATCTTCTTCTCACTCTGTAACTCTTCTAGGTTTTGTCTATATGCTTGCCTATCTAAATGTACAGCTGTGATGTACACTTTTAAAATTGGAAAACTCGAGTTGCTTTCTTTTTATTTATTTTTAAGTTGCAAATATATAATTTGCATATACTGAGAAAAGGGAAAAGAAATGTAGTTAAATTGACATTGAGTGTCTACAATTTAGGATCAGGAAATATATTTTCTAATGTAATTATATTGTATTCATTTTCTATTATTGTGCAACCAATTACCATTTATTTAATAGATTAAAGCCTAAAAGAACTTACATTTATTATCTTACAGTTTTTTTAGGTTAAAAGTTGGGGCTGAGCTTGACTGATTTTGCTGCTTAGGGTTTCATAAAGTTGCAGTGAAGGTGTTGCTTGGGCTATTTTCATCTACATACTTGACTGGGGAAGGATACTCTTCGAAGCTCCCTCAGTTGTTGGCAGAATTCATTTGCTTATGGTTGTAGAACTGAGGACTTCATTTTCTTGCTGCCTCTAAACTGGGGGGCTTTTTCAGCTTCTGTGGCCACACATAGTCCTTTACT
The DNA here is from genome assembly GCA_023783475.1 of Daubentonia madagascariensis. Classification (NCBI taxonomy): domain Eukaryota; kingdom Metazoa; phylum Chordata; class Mammalia; order Primates; family Daubentoniidae; genus Daubentonia; species Daubentonia madagascariensis. The sequence goes on along the minus strand of JAKFHU010001684.1, from coordinate 10,033,841 downwards.
ACATGGACTTCTCACAGTATAGCAGCTTACTTCTTCAATGACAGAAAAAATCTTTTGATTCTGTCTTCTAAGACAGAATCTTATATAACAAACATGCATTTAGTATGCCATAATTTTTGTCTGATAAGATAACCTCATCAAACGAGCAATATCTCATTAATTTCTTCTGTAAAACATCTTAATCAAAGGAATGTCATCCCATTATTGTCACCACATTGTATTAGTTAGAAGCAAGTCACACTTAAGGGATTTTTAAGGGTACAACACCAGGGTGCTGATATCATGGAACCATCTTAGAAATCTTCCTACCACACTTCTTTGATATTCCAAAAATTATATGTAATGAGCTCTAATATACTCAAGTTACTCTGGGATTCAAAATCAGTAGAGCTACCCTCAAAGACTCTACTATTTATGATACACAACATGTTATATTTTACCTAAAGAAATATATTCTTTATTAATTACTGACACAGGTATGTTAAAAATCTCTTCTGATTGTTGATTTGTTTAATTCATTAATTTTATTTTTTGTCAAATTTTGCTTTATAGATTTTTAAATTATGTTATTAGGTACATACAAATTTAGGATTACTCCATCTTCTAGTTGAATTAGCATATAATCATTATAAAGTTCTCTTTCTTTAGTAGTATTTTTTGCCTAAAGGTGTAATTTGTCTGATACTAAGTGATTTACAAAATTATCTTGGTGCTAGTATTTTCGTGGCATATATTTCTCTGTATTTTCACACTTAATGCACTCTGCCAATTCTCATCTTTTAATTGGAGATTATAATCCATTTATATTTAATGTAATTGTTAATAAAGGACTTACATCTATTTTTTTGTCATTTGTTCTCTAAGTGTTTTATACATTTTTGTTACTCAATTTCTCAACTATTGCCTTATTTTGTGTTAGAAAGATTTTTTAGCATATCATTTTAATTTTCTTATCATTTCTTTTACTACATATGTTTAGTTACACTTTTAGTGATTATTCTAGGGATGATAATTAAACTTATAAAACAATCGAGTTTTGATTTCAATATTATATGGTAGTATCCCCCTATATATGTTTGTTCCCCTTTCCCATCTATCCTGTTTTTGTCACAAATTATATCTTTATACATTATATTTCCATCAATATAGATTTATAATTATTGTTTTATGTAGGTGTATTTTAAATTAGGTAGAAAAAAAGAGGACTTACAAATAAATATGTTTTATGTTTACCAATGTCACCTTTACCAGTGTTCATTTCTTTGTGTGAATTTGTGTTACTATTTATTGCCGTTTCATTCAGCTTGAATGACTACCCAGGGTAGTTCTTGTAGAGAAGTTTTGCTAGCAATAACCCCTCAGTTTTTGTTGATCTCAGAATGTCTTAATTTCTCTTTCATCTTTAGAAATATAGACTTACTAGATAGAGAATTGTTGGTTGACAGGGCATTTTATTTTTGTTGTTGTCGTTATACAAATCTAATAAGTTATTGACTATCTTCTGGACTCCATGGTTTCTGATGAAAAATTAGCTGCTAATCTAATTAGATTACATGTAAGTATTAATAATAAATTATTTCTCTAGCTTCATTATGTATAGATCAATATTGTTCATCAAATTTGGAAGTTGCAAGCCATTATTTCTTCAAATATTCCTTCTGACATTTTCTTTCCTTCTTATACTTCTTGGGCTCCCATTGTTTACATGTTTATATACTTGATTTATTTTCCTTTTTGCTTCCTCACCTTAATAATGTCAAATGACTATCTTTAAGTTCACTAATTCTTTCTTCTGATGCTCAAATATGTTTTTGAATTCTTCTAGTAAAATTTTTATGTCAGTTATTGTATTTTTTAACTCCGGAATTTTTTTGGCTCCATCTCATAATTTTTCTATTTGATGAGACACTGTTAATGATTTCCTTTAGTTCTTTAGTTTAGTTCTTCAGTTCTATAAACATATTGAAATAGCTAATTTAAAATATTTTCTAGTAAGGCTAACTGCTGCACTTCCTCAGGGAAAGTTAACATTGATAACGTTGATTGCATTTTTAGTTTGTATGGGGTATATATTCTTGTTTCTTTGTATGCCTCATAGTATTTTGTTACAATTTAACATTTTGAATATCATAATATGCAAACTCAGGAAATCAAATGCTCCCTTTTCTCCAGAGTTTGTTAGTTTTGATCCTGTTGTAATTATTGTTTGTTTAGTAAATTTTAAAAGCTAACTATGTAAAGTTTATATTCTTTGTCCTGTGGCCACTAAAATCTGTCCATTAGCTCATTAGTCAGGTAATTATTAGACAGAGGTTTTTAAAAAATACCTTTAACTAAAAAAATTCTCCCGGTTTTTGCAGAGGGGTTCTGTATGTTGCATGCCTTCAACATTCATTCAGGAAGTTTACAACTCTACCTTATTTTTTACTTTCTGTTTGTACAGAGTCTGAATGCTAGCCAGTGGTGAGAGCTTAGAGCCTTTTATGTCTTTTTGGATAATGCACATAGCCCATGGTTTGCTTATGGCCTTATACTTTCTTAGGAATATGCTGGACTTTTTAAAGCTCTTATATTCCAGAGTATCACATTCCCCAGTTTTTTATTACAAGTCTTTTAGTTAGCCTACTGTTTGTTTCAATTGTTATCCACTGCTTTAGGAAGCAGAGATGAACATTTGGTTGTAAATATTTTCAACAAAACTCTCCGGGATGCAGCTTTAGCACTAAGCAAGTTCCCAGTCAGGTGAGAGAAAGACACACATATTTGAGCAGGTTTTTCAGGAAGTAACAAGACATATCAAATAAACATTCTTTCTGAACGAGATCCGTTCTTCCCCCTCATTTACTGACACCTAAAATGAAGGCTGTTAGTTTTAAGGCTGCTTCTGAGCTGGGGAGCAGAAGAAGGGACCAGGATAAGTTAAGGTATCAAAATATACTTCTTATCAAGAATCAGTTGTTTTGTTGATTAAACACTTCCCAGATTAATGCAAAATTTTGGTTAGATGCCAGAGCTCAGAGAATTTAGATTTTGACAGTTTTTGACAGATTTTTTCATTGCTTTATGGAAGAGTGGAGTTTTAGATTCCCTTACTCTGCCATAATTACTCCCAATTCTATTGTATATAAAATTCCAGCTTGGTGAAGTTTGTTTTAGTTTTTTTTTTTCTTTCAGCAATTTCAATGAATCATTTCACTGTCTCTTCCTTTTACTTCTTCAGTATTTTTTGTTTTGAAGAGCCAAATTTTCATTCTATTTTTTCTGCTTTGAACCTAATGTCTATTTCCCTTCCAGGTACTTTTAAGATTTATTTGACCTAATTATTTATTCATTCATTTATTTAAGTACTTTTATTGTAATTTATACTAATTGAGTTTGTAGCACTTTTTCAATCTGTGATTTTAATTTCTGCAGTCATTTGTAGAATATTTTCAGCCATTTTGTTTTCAATTACTCTTCCTGACCCCTTTCTATGTTATTGTCTATCCCAGTTTCACCAGCTATAGATATATAAGATCTTTTCATTCTCTTCTATATTTTACTTTTCTGTGTTTTCCATGAAATTTTGGGTTTTGCTTTGTTTTGTTTTGTTCTTTCTTCTGTGTGGATATTTTCTTCAGAAAATGAAGTTTTTAATGAAGGAAATAATTATTTTTCACTAATTATTTATTTATCTGTGATGTTGCTGCCATTAATTACAAGGTTTTGTATTTTTTATTCAGAAATTTCCATTTGGTATTAATTTACATTTTCTGAGATACTCTGTTGAAATTCTCCATCATGTCATTTAATCCCTTGAAATATTAATTGTTACTATTTTAAAGTTTACTTGTTTATACCAAAGACATGTGTTAGAGGCCTGATTTTTAATTTTTAGACATATTTGGTTGCTTCTAATGACAATGTTCTTTTTTCTCTTATATTATTTTTGTTGAAGTTTAAAGGTTGAATATGAAATATTTTAGCATAATGTGTAGTGCTGTGCAATCCTTATAGATATTATATTTTTCTTTCAAATGGTAGCTAGCTTAAGTGCACTGGAAATGCCAAGTCACCTTAATATGATAAAAGATTTTAAGAACTCAAAACCAAGTTTTAGTCCTGTGATGGATAGTCTATTTTCCCTTCACATTTACCTGAGTAAATTCTCAACAGAATTCTCAACAGAATTCCGGAGAATTCTGGACTTGTTATACAAGTTTTTTCTCATTGGTAGACTCTAAGTTCCTGATTGTACTCCCTAGCCCCATGAGTCTGTCAAAATTACCACTCAGTTTCTTCATCTCTCAACTTCCATTTAGGCTTTGGGGGGAAAAGTGAGCCAAAATGATCAATGCTGATTTTTTCTACAACCTCATTTACTTACTGCTTGCTAGCTCTCCAAAACCTTCCAAAATGTTAATTTTTTATGTTTTTTTTTCAGATTTGTCAAATTATTCTCAGTAAAATAATTTATTTGAAACCAAATAATCTACCAGTTGTAGAAGGAGAACACTTTTAATTTATGAATTTTGATGATATATTGCCAGACTCATATTATTCATGATAAACAGATCTTTATTTTACAGTCTATATTTTATTTTGTTGTATTATTTAAGGCATTTGGCCCTGAATTCATCCTTATATGAACTAATAAACTGTAACACTGATGTTTTGGCTATCCTTGTCCTGGTGTACTTTTGCCCATTCTTTTATTTTTAATCATCTTTAAACATTTGTTTTGATATAATTCTTATATGCAGAATACAGTTTGACTATGCCATGTGATCTAATCTGTGGCTTTTAAAAATTATTTCTAATTGCCCTAGTCTAGTTACATTTAATTTAAGGCAAAATATGGTATTGTATGCAATATTGCTAGTTTTTTTATATTACTTTTGCTCTCTTTATTTTAATTCTGTGTGTCTGTTTCTGCTAATATCTAGAATATTTGTGAGCCACATTAATTTAATCATGACTTTGTTATTTTTTATCCATGCGATCTTGGGAAAAATTATCTAATCTTTTTGTGTGCAAGATTTCTTATATGCAAAATGATTGTAATAATAATATCACACCAAGATTACTATGAATATTTAATATATGGAGAAAAATAAAACCTTAATTTAGTATCAGCAAAAAGTAAGTATTCAGTAATGGCTATTTTGTTATGAACAATTTGCCAAAGAACACTGTGCTTTGCTTCCTTATGTAGATTCAAGCCATCTTTTATTTCTAGAAAGACTTCTCAGGTTATATATTAGATTTTTTACAAACTTGTTGTTTCCTTGGACAATTGGTTATATTTAAATTGGCCCTTTTTGGTATACCTCTCACTTTCTTCTTAATTTAAAAAAACTTTTTGTTTTACTTAATTTTGCTCACATTTGTAAATCTTGATCATATTAATTTTGCCATCTTTTCATCCATGACATTTTTATTTATGCTGATTCCAATAAAGCCATCAATTTTCTGATGTTTTTTTACTTTGCAATTTCATTCACTTCTTGAGTGATTTTTTTCCCCTACTGCTTTGTTGTGAGATATTTCCAGTGCAGTTTTCAAGCTGTTTTGAAGTCTTTGGTTTATCTGTACAGTCTTTTACTTTCCAGTTTTACATGGGGTCATGATTCTTCTTGTTCTTTTCTTTTCTTTCTTGAACTTTTTTTGTAGAGATTCTGTGCTTGTTTTTGTTGAATAAACTTATTTTTGAATCACATGCGTATTTTCTAGTCTGTTCTTATGTGAAGGGATTAGAACAATATTATGGAGTAGCAAAGATTCTCACTGATTCAAAGCAGCTCTCCTTTTGATCTTTTGATTTGGGTGATGTGAGTGTGTGTGTGTGTGTGTGTGTGTGTGTATTCAATTCCTTGTAGTGTTTACTCATCCTAGTTGAAAGTGTTCCTCTGCTGAAACCATGCACTATGATCTTTCCAAACAGCATTATCAACCGATGGCTTCCTACAAAGGAACATGCTTGTATATCTACAGCCATTCCTTGCACAGCCTCCCCTGCTATTTTCTAGTCACAAACTGAATCTAGGGAATTTCTTGAAGACAACACATAAAATGTTTTTCAGCCATTGCATAGGAGGGGTTCTTTGGTTAAAAAGGATCTTCTGTCTTTGAGTCCCACTGGCAAGAGCATATCCACTCCTATGCAAGCTACCTTTTGCAGCATCTGCTAACCGCTTTGTTTGTCCTCCTCACATAGAAAAAAATTCTGAAGAAATCCATAGGATAGAACTTGGAAGATGTTTCTTAATACCAACACAGCATTTACAGAACCAACAAATAAGAGAGGTGTAAAAGATAGAAGACTTACAGAAATAAAATGTATTCTCAAATATTACACACAAACTCTTAAAACACACACAACAAGGAACACTATATTATTTAAAATGATTCCCACCACTGAAAATAACTATTTTATGCTTAGAAAAATTTCTTGATGTGCTATTTTGATATAAAAAGGTAATTTTCATTGAAGATTTGTAAATTAAATTTTTCTCAATATGAAGATCTGTTATAAATTGTACAGTAAGAATTAAAGGCCCTGAAATTTAAAAAATAAAGTAAAAACTAAGGCTCAAATAAATAACCATTGAGAAAGTCCCTGTGATGGCAATAATTTAAAATGTGTTCATGATCACTCATGTGTTCTTTAGCTTTGTTATTTGTGGTACTTTGTATGACACCAAATTTGTTACTCACAGTATTTTAATAAAAGTTTGCAACACATATATGCACTCTATCAGTGGTATCTTGGGAAAGCAATGAGGACAGGTGTCCCTCTATGTCTACATTGAGTTACTTGGCTAATTAACAACTGAAAAGGGGAAACAAAGGCTGCACTCAGTAGCACTGGAAAGACACTCTGGTGATGAATTGACTGAAAAGTAAGATAAATGAGTCTGCTTTAGAAAAGATCTAAGTGGACCTACCAACATAAATGGAAATTTGAACCACTTCTATTTACATGTAAGAATAAATGTTTCCTCATGAGGCTGGAGAAGTTGAAGACCTAGAGGGCAAAGGCATCACTATTACACTTGAGCTAGCTGTAGGCAAGGTTTCCCAAACAGATTAATGTCTCACTTATGAGTAAGATTGATTTTGTAACAACGAGGAATGGAACCCATGCATGATGAATAAAACTCCGTTGAACTGACTGTCATCAGATAAATGAAAAACAATGTCTCCCAAACATTTATTGTATGGTGAGCTGGAGCTGAAGAAGTAAAATTGCGAGCAGGTTGGAAAGAAGTATAAATTTAAACATATAGGAAAGTACAATTTCATGCCACACAACAAATTTGTGGACTGCTGGGAAATGCTTGCAACAGTTAACTATTTATGGAAATAAACCAATAAATAAGTAGATTATTCTTTTTAGGTTAAGTAGTTAAAAGTATCATTAGGATCTGAGACATTCCCCCAAATAGCAACAGACTCAGCAATTTTATTCTTAAAATAAGATCAGTCCTAGTATATGTTGAACTTACTAATACTTATTAATTCAAGACCTACCTATGGTTCTACTCTGAAGGAAAATAATATGTTAAGGTTAAGAAAGAGAATTTACCAGTAAAATTGGTATTTCTGGAAAATATTAATGGAGGACAAATCCTGTTAAGAAGATTAAGGATATTCAATTCATATAAAATAAAGAATTCAAGAGTTTTGCCAGCTAAATGCAGTTTTGACACAAATGTGCTTGGTGATATATGATAAAAGCCACAAAGTACTTCAGCTGGCAATGGGAATACCATGTTTTTACTCATTTTCTGATTGTTCTTTTCATTTTCCTTCATTTTTTTAAGCATTTGGGTAAGGCTGTTAGTTGAAATAGTTGAGCATTTGTTTTAGGGGCATATTTGCATCTGTGGGTATTGATAATTATTAATGCAATAATATTTTAACATGAATGAGACTGACAAATATACACCAATATTATTGTTGTTTGAAATATTTGAATTTTAGGCTAAGTGAAAACAAAATAGATGAATAGAAGAAAATCACTTGCTTTGGCATCTTTCTATCAGTACTGACTTAACCATGATGACTTAGAAAGCAAGTTATCTGGGACCTAGTCAATATTTTCTAATTATTATTTTCTAAGTTAAGGGACTACTACTAATTTTTATAAATGAATGCTGTATTACTCTGTTTTAATTTATAATTCTATTTGTATTAAAACTTTCCAGAAAATTAAATGTGTCAAATATTCATTTTTATGAAATAAAAATAAAGTTTAGATTGAATTTAGGTATTTATCTCAAGCTCAATGCAGAAATTTTTAAAAAGTAGCTTTTTCTTTTTTTTTTGGTTGCTTAGTAACCCTACAGTATGCAAAGCTAAGGAGTGTTTTATAATTCACTTTGTGTATATTTTGAGGATTTTAATAATCCATTGTTGTCTATTAAGTAGAATCTGCTGCATCCTGTTATTGCAGTGTGCTCTCTGAGCAGTAATTCTATTATATTTTCTTTAAATATCCCTGAGATTGATCATTACTGACTACACATCTTTTCAGAATGCTGTCTGTGGCTAGAGCTAAAGTATTTCAACTCTGTTTCTTCGTATTAGAAACAATAAACAAGGGCAAATATGTTTCCTGTATGTTATTTTATTTTCCATGAATACTTATAATTTATTTTCAGTGTGTAATAATTATTAAAGGTTCTTAATAAATGAAATTCTATAAAATTAAAAAAAGTAATTCAGCTTTTTTACTCTATTAATCTCCATATATATATTTAACCATACAGTTTTTGGCTTAATAATGTCTGTGTGTTTGCACATTAACTATGTATGAAATTATAGATTTATTCAAAAAAATTAAAAATAAATGGACATATCCATTTATATAGTGAAGCAATCATAAAAAACAACATTAATATAAAAAGTGTAGTTCAAATCACAAATTTCAAGATGCTTAAATTTTTTCAAAAGATTAATTAAGCAAGGTAAAAATATAGCAAGATGGTACATAAGTAGAAATAAATGTTAACACTGAAGCTTAGTCAGGAAAGGCTAAGAAATGCTACAACTTAAAACCTTAAACTTCAGTGGCTTGACACAGCAAAAATTTATTTCTCCACCATACTACATGTACAAAGCAGAACAGAAGAGTCCCCCAAATGGTGCATGTTCATATTTATGTGATGCCTAGACTACAGACACCAAAAGAAAAATGATCCAATGGCTTATCATATATATAAATATTCAACAATAAATTCAATATATTATTGTAATCTCAGCTATAATTTCCATGCGTGAAAAGAATATATGACATAATGAGAAAACTGGAAAAACAATCTTCATTCTTGATGAAATCCACTTTGCGTTAGCTATTCTATTAGAGAGGATAGTGTAACTTATGCTATGGCATTAAACAATTTCAATTCCTCAATGGCTAAATACAGTAGAATATTCTAATTCATTATCTCATATGAGGGAGTGCTGGGGCCATGCTAGTTATAGTCACTCAGGGAGCAGGGTCATCTAAACATTTGTTTCCATGAATGCTGAAGTACAACAGGAATAAACAAAATTACATACTGTTTCTTAAGCTTTTTTTCCAATGCTGTCATGTAATTTGTTCTGAATTTTTTGGGCCAAAATAAATCACATGGACATTGTGTAACAGCGCCCAGAAAGAGAGAACATCAGGAATGTTGGGAAAGTGTGCTAGTAATAACAACTTAATTTAGAAAATTAAATCTCTCTAAAAGATGACTTTATGTTTTAAAATAAATTTGAAAATAATTTTTTTCAACTTTTATTATTTGCATTATTATATGCAACTGTGTTTATGTGTGTGTGTATACACACATGCGCCTAGAAAATGAACAATTTGAGGTTAGTGGTGTTCTGTCATATTTATATGTATATATATTTTCATTCGTTTTTACGTACCCTTGGTATTATTTTAAGTAGGAATGTCTTGATTGATATACCTATATTACATGTCACATCTACCAACATGAGAATATTTCATAAATTTTTCCCTATGAGCAAAGCTATTGTTAGTAAAATACACAGAACAACACTGACAGTGATTGAGAAAAATCAATTTCATCAGAACTATGGAATCTAGAGAAAACACAAAATTGTTCTAAAGAACAACTGTCATTGATTTATTTTTTATAATGACACAAGCAAAATGTAAAATTCCACATACTTTTTCCCTCTCATTCATTTTCATTCACTTTCTACTCACCAAGGAAAAACACAACTTCTCCATCTATATTTCATTGCTCTGTTTTACCTTAAAAATTTGGATGATATATTTTACCTTCTAGCTTTATACTATGTTTATTGCAGATGATGTTATAATCCTTGATGTTTAGGTTATTTTGTGGCTAGATATAAAGTGCAAACAAATGAAGGAGATTTAACAGTCTATAAAGTTTTTCAATATTTAAAAAAATAAGAGAAAAGCTAAACACATATTCTGAAATCTAGACCACTGCTATGAATTACCTCGTCAACATTTTGTCTCATAACATTAAATCAATGCACGTGATTTGGTGATACTATTGCATTCCAACTATGAACATAAAAAGAACCTCACAAAGCTAGGATAAGTAGAGAGATATTCTATTGTCTTCATAAATTGCATTTATACTACTGGTGAAGAAGGACTTTTAACAATCCTACATAACTGTCATTCAATAAAGAGGTCTATAAGATTTTTTTATCTACAAGTAAAAACAAGAAGCAATGATGTTAAACATTCTGTGTAGAACAAGAAAGTTTTATTTTTCACTATTAAGTTCATAGAGGTGCTAAGAGCAAATTCATTTGAAAACATATGCTGAATGCCTGACAAACAGAAAATCTGTAATAGGCACTGGAAAGTTGGAGAAAAGCAGAAAACATTCAATTAGGCAGTACTTTTATAGCAAGTTCAGTGAGAAAACAATAAAAAAATTCACTGGAAAACATAACCTCATCTCAACCAACGAATTGGCAGTTTTTCAATATAATCTATTTTACTTCAGACAAAATGCAAATAAAAGCAGTTAAACTATGTAAGTGTGAAAAACACATTGGCATAAATCTTCAGAATGTTATTTACTAATATTAAAATGGCATATATGTTATCTATAAAAATACAGCAGAATTTGAAATCATTACCCTAAAGAGGCAGTGACTAAATGTTGATTTTTTGAGAGCACTGTAATTTAATAATGACTGTATTATGAAGAATGCTGGACATTTGGGGGAGGAGTTTATATTTTTTATTGTTGTATTGTTATCCTTTACACATTTTGTTAGATATATACCTAAGTATTTCATTTTTGGGGGAGTAATGGTAATCAGTATTATTTTTTCCTTATTAGTTTCTAGTTGCTTGTTAGTATGTGAAGATGTGATTAATTTTTCTGTGTCTATATTGTATTTTGCAAACTTACTGAAATAATTATTATTCCTAGGAGTTTTTATAGATTCCTTAGGAATTTTTACATATGTAATTATGCCATCTGCAAATAAAGGTGGTTCTATTTATTTATTTTTCAATTTGTATGTATTTTTCCTTGCATCCATTTAGAATCTATGGTATACACTATGTTGAATAAGAATGATAAAAGCAGTTCTAAGAGGGGATGCTTTCAACTTTTTCCTATTCAGTATGATGTTGTCTGTGGGTTTGTCATATATGGCCTTAATTATTTTGAGGCAAGTTCCTTCCATGTCTAGTTTGTTGAATTTTTTTCATGAGGGGATGCTGGATCTTATTGAATGCTTTTTCTGTATCTATTGAGATAATCATACAGTTTTTGTCCTTAATTCTGTATATTAGATATATCATATTTATTGATTTGTGTATGTTGAACCATCCTTGCATCCCTGGTATAAAACCCACTGGATCAGAGTGTATTATCTTTTAGAAGTGCTGTTGGATTCAGTTTGCTAGCATTTTTTTTTTAAACAGGGTCTCACTCTGTCACCCAGGCTAGAATGCAGTGGTGTTATCATAGCTCACTGTAATTTTGAACTCCTAGGCTCATGATCCTCTACCTTGGCCTCCTAAGTAGTAAGAACCACTGGCATGCACCACTGTACCCAGTTAATTTTTTTTTTAATTTTTATTTTTGTAGAGACAGGGTCTTGCTATGTTGCCCAGGCTGGTCTTGAACTCCTGATCTCAAATGATTCTCTTGTCTAGGACTCCATAAGTGCTGGAATTACAGGTGTGAACCTCTGAAACAGGTCCAGTTTGCTAGTATTTTGTTGAGGATTTTTGCATCTATGTTTATCAGAGATATTGATGTGTAGTTTTCTTTTATTTTTGTTTCTGTGTCTGTTTTTCAAATCAAAGGATAGTGGCCTCATAGAATGAGTTAGGGAGAATTCCCTCTTCCTTGATTTTTTGGAAAAGTCTCAGGAGGATTGGTATTAGTTCTTCTTTGTAAGTTTGGTAGAATTTGGCTGTGAATCCATTTAGTACTGGGCTTTTTTTTGTGGGAGTTTTTTTTATTATTCATTCAATATTGCTACTTGTTATTGGTCTGTTCAGGATTTCTGTTTCTTCATGGTTCAATATTGGGAGGTTGTATGTTTCCAAAAATTTATCTGTTTCCTCAAGGTTTTCTAGTTTGTGAGCATATAGTTGTTCATAATAGTCTCTGATGATCTTTTGTAATTTTGTAGTGTCAGTTGTAGTGTCTCCTTTTTCATTTCTGCTTTTGTTTATTTAGGTCTTTTCTTGGTTAGTCTAGTTAGTGGTTTATCAATTCTGTTTATTTTTTATAAGAACCAACTTTTCCTTTCTTTGATCCTTTGTATTTTTTTGGTTTTTTTTTGTTGTTGTTGTTCCCTATTTCATTTAGTTCAACTCTGATCTTTGTCATTTCTTTTCTTCTGCTAACTTTGGGGGTGGGTTGTTTGCTTGTTTTTCTAGTTCCTTGAGGTGTGATATAAGACGCTTAATTTGTGATCTTTCCTTTTGATTTTTTTATGTAGACACTTAATACTATAAACTTCCTTCTTAGCATTGCTTTTGCTTTATCACAGAGCTTTTGTAAGTTGTGTTTCCATTTTCATTTGCTTGAAAAATTGTTAAATTACCATTCAAGTTCTTTGTTAACTCAATAATTGGATATTACTAGAAGTCATTGCCAGAACGATCAGGTAAGAGAGAGAAATAAAAGACATCCTAGTTGGAAAAGAGGAATTAAAATTATCCCTGTTTGCTAATCTTGATCTTTATAAAGAAATCCTAAAGACTCCACCAAAAAAATTTCTAGATTTGGTAACGGAGTTTAATAAAGTTTCACATACAAAATCAATGTGTAAAAATCAGTGGCATTTCTAGACAACAATAATGATCAAATTGAGAACCAAATCAAGAAGGCAATCCAACTCACAATATTACAGTAAAAATATCTAGAACTATATTTAACCAGGGAGGTGAAAGATCTCTATTAAAAAAAAAAAAAAACTACAAAACACTGATGAAATAAATTGTAGATGACACAAACAAATGGAAAAACATCCCATACTCATGGACAGGAAGAATTAATATAGTTAAAATGACCATACTGCCATAAGAAATCTACAGATTCAATGTCATCCCTATCAAAATACCAACATAATTTTTCACAGAATTAGAAAAAAAAATCCTAAAATTGATATGGAACCAAAAAAGAGGCACCACATTAACTGACCTAAAATAACACTACAAGGCTATAACAACCAACATAGCATCTATGTTGTCTATTTTTATACAAAATAGACACATGGATCAATGGAACAGAATAGAGAACCCAGAAATAAAGCCACATTTCTACAGTCAGTTAATCTTTGACAAAGTCAATAAGAATGTACACTGGGGAAAGGGCACCCTTTTCATTAAAAGGTGCTGGGAAAACTGGATTGCCATATACAGAAGAATGGTTACGCACCCCTATCTCTCACCATTTATAAAACTCAACTTAAGATGGATTAAAGACATAAATGTAAGACTGGAAACTACAAAAATAATATGAGAAAACCTAGGGAACCCTTCTGGACATTGGTCCAGCAAAAGAATTCATGACTCAGACCTCAAAAGCATAGACAACAAAAACAAAAATATAATAGTCAAATGGGACTTAATTAAACTAAAAATCTTCTGCACAGCAAAAGAAATAATCAACAGAGTTAATAGACAACCTGTAGAAAAGGAGAAAATATTTGTAAACTATCCATATGACAAGGGACTAACGTCCAGAATTTGTAAGGAACTCAAACAACTGAACAACAAAAAAACAAATAATCACATTAAAAAGTGGGCAAATGACATGAACAGACATTTCTCAAAAGAAGACATGCAAATGGCTAACAAGCCTATTAAAAAATATTCAACATCACTCATCATCAGAGAAATGCCAATTAAAACCACAATGAGTTATTGTCTTATCCCAGGTGGAATGGCTATTATGAAAAAGACAAAAAATAACAGATATTGGCAAGGATGTGGAGAAAAGGGAATGTTTATACACTGTTGGTAGGAATGTAAATTAATACAAACTTTATGGGGAACAGTATTGAGATTTCTCAAAGAACTAAAAATAGAACTACCATTCAATCCAGTAATCCTACTACTGGGTATCTACCCCAGAAAAAAAAAATCATTATCATCAAAAAGATACCTGTACTCATATGCTTATTGCAGCACTATTCAAAATAGCAAAGATAAATAATCAACCTAAGTATTCATCAACAGAGGACTGGATAAAGAAAATATGGTATATATACACGATGGAATACTATTCAGCCATAAAAAATAACATCATATCATTTGCTTCAACATGGATGAAACTAGAGGCCATTATCTTAAGAGAAACAACACAGAAACAGAAAGACAAAAAAATGCATGTTTTCACTTGTAAGTAGGAGCAGAATAATGTGTACACATGGATGTACAGTCTGGAATGATAGACATTGGAGACTTGGAAGGGTTTGGAGGTGGAAGGTGGGTAGATGATGAAAAATTACTTAATGAGTACAATTTACATTATCTGAGTGATGGATACATTCAAATCCCAGACTTCACCACTACACAATATGTTTATGTAACAAAATTGCACTTGTACCCCTTAAATTTATACAAATAATAATCGTAAAAAAGAATGGTGAAAGCAGGCACCCTTGCTTTTTCGTGGTCATAGAAAAAAATCATTCATTTTGTCATTACTAAGTATGGTGATAACCATAGGTTTTTTGGTAAATATTTTTTATGAATTTGATGAAGTTCCCCTTTGTTCCTGGTATACTGTTATCATGTTCAATTTTGCCAAATGTTATTTTTTCCAGTTGATATTGATATGGTGATATTGTTTTTCTTCTTTTACCTATTTATATGGTAACTACATTGATTCATTTTTTTTTTTAATATTGAACCTACTTTGCATACTCTAAATAAATCTCCCTTGGTTATTGTGTATTATTTCTTTTTATGCTTTATTGAATTCAGTTTGCTAAAATTTTGTTGACGTTCGTGGGGTATAATTTCACGAGCTGTATTGGTGTGTAGTTTTCATCCTTTTGTCTTTTTTGTGATCTCTTTGTCTGATTTTAGTATGAGGATAATACTGACTTGGAAAAATTAATTGAGAAGTGTCCCTCTTTGTTCTTTTCTAGAAAGAAATTGTGTAAAATTGCTGTTAATCTTTCTTGAATGTTTGGTAAAATATCCAGTGAAAGCTTTGGGGCATGGAGGTTTCGTTTTTGGGAAATTTTAAATTATGAATTCAATGTCTTCAAGGATTATTCAAGTTATACATATAGGCTATCTTGACAGGGTTATAATAGTTTGTGGTTTTTGAGACATTGGTGAATATGTTCTAAGTTGTCAAATTTATAAGCATAAAATTTTTCATATTATTTCCCTGTTATTCTTTTAATGACTGAAGATCTGTTGTGATAAAGTATTTCTCCTGATATTGGTGATTTTGTCTTCTCTCTTTTTATCTTTTTAAAACTCACTAGAAGTTTATCAATTTTAATATTTTTCAAAGAGCCAAGATTGTGTTTCATTGATACTATCATGTTTATGTTTTTAATTTTTTAAATTTCTGTTCTTATTTCTTGGGGGGTTGCTTTAGGTTTATTTTAGGTTTAGATTGCTTTAGGTTTATTTCATTTGCTTTATTTGTATAGGTTCTTGTCATTGAAGCTTAGATTATTGATTTGAGACTGATCTTGTTTTTCAATGTAAGCATTTGGTGTTCAAATTTTCCTCTTGGCACTGCTTTATCATCATCCCACAAATTTTGCTATGTTGTTTTTTAAAGATTTTATTCAGTTCTATGTATCTTTAATTTCTTTTGAGAATTATTTTTGACCCATGGACTATTTATAAATTTATTTAACTTAAATTTTGAATATTTATCTGTTGTCTTTATATTAGTGATATTTAGTTTCTCTCTGTTAATGTCAGAGACCACATTATGCAACATTTCAATTATTTCAAGTATGTTAAAGTTTGCTTTATGACCCAGGATGCTGTCTGTCTTCCTTAATATTCCATGGGCACTTGAAGAGAATGTGTGTTCTTGTCATAGATAGAGTACTCTATGATGTCAACTAGAACATGTCGTCTGATAAGATCCACTTTAAAATCCTTACTGACTTTCTTTCTGGTACTTCTATCAATTGCTGAGGGTGGGCTGTTGAAGTCCTTAAAAATACATACAGTATTATCTTAAGTATATCCATTTTTGTTTCATGTATTTTGAAGTCCTGTTGTTTTATGCATACATATTTGTGATTGCTATATCTTTTTGGGATATTGATCCCTTTATCATTGTATAATGTCCCTCTTTGTCTTTAGTAACATTTTGTCTAAAATCTTCTTTTTCTGATATTAATATAGCTACTCTTGCTCTTTGTAAACTAATTTTTGCATTAAATAACATTTCCAGAGTTTCATTTCCAAGCACCTATATTGTTAGGTTTGAAGTAAGTTTCTTGTAAACAGAATATAGTTGATTGTGTGCATGTGTGCATATTTCAATCTACCTTGCCAATTTCAATCTTTTAATTAGTATATTTATACATTTACATTTAAAATTATTATGTTCAAGTTTCAGAGTGCCACTTTATTATTTGCTTTTTTGTTTGTTCCATCTGTTTCTCATTTTTGTTTCATTTTTCTGTACTTCCTGTGGAGGATGAACATTTTTAGATTTCTATTTTGTTTTATTTATAATGTTTTTGAGTATATGGCTTTGCACAATTTTCTTAGTGGTTGACATAGGTATTACCATATGTACATATATTTTCACAGCCTATTGATGCTACCACTTTGAGTAAAGTGTAGAAACATTTGCTTCCTTTTGGGTCTCTTCACCATCTCCACATTTTACATATTTTTTTAAATTATGTTCTCTATATACATTGAGAACCACATCTGATGGTGTTATAACTTTTGCTTCAACTATAAAATAAAATTAAAGAAATGCATGAGGTAAAAAAATACTTCATTCTGTTAACTCTATTTTTACCCATGTTATTATTGTACTTTCATCTTAAAGGCCCACATTTGTTCTGGTATCATTTTCTTTCTGTTATGAAAGCTTCATTTAGGCATCATTTACAGCTTGCTCTGCTAGCCAAAAAATTATTTTAGATGTCCTTTGACTGAGAACACCTTTATATCCCCTTTTGTTCCTGAGGGATAGTTTTGGGTTTGACCAATTTTTCCTTCACCACTTGAAACATATTATGTGACTTTTTTCTGTTCTCTATGATTTCACATATAAATCTGCTGTCATCCTAATCGGTATACCTTAATAAGTAATGCATCATTTCTCTTGGCTTCTTTAACATGTTTTTTGTTTGTCTTCAGATTTCCAAAGTTTAGTTGTATTTAGAGGGAGAAACAGGGAAAAGTGAGTCTATGTCTTCTTGTTTTGGACCAGAAGATATATTAATTATTTTTGACAATGTCTTTAGTCCTATCTGTCTTTTGATAGTGTCTATTCCATACTACAATTATATATTAACTGATTCTACCCAACTCCCCTTTCTCTCTTCCCTGAACTATCCAATTTCATTCCTTTTTATTATCTTAGTGTTAATCTTTGTACTTATAATGAGTTTAAATTTCCGTTTTTGATTTGTCAGCTTTAACTAATTATATCTGTGCCAGCAAGTAGCGATCAGACAGTGATTTTTATCAGGCTTTTTATATAATTCCCTATTTTCCTACATTATATTAGTTGTAATATTTCTTCATTGTGGGGTATATAAACCATAGTGTTTTATCACCCTTATCTTTGTCTCTTTTTTGTTCACTCTATAGTTAAATGTATTCAATGTTGAAAATCAATCATTTTTTATTGTAGTATATTGCTACTCAAAGTTTGACTATGGAAGAAGACAGTCCAGAAACTGTTACTAGTTTAGAATGAGATAAATAAAGGAAGTAAAAGTAGGTATTTGGAAAATTTTAGAGAAATTTAACACCATCAATACGTTCCAGTAATTGATTTTGCAAATTACATAAGTACATTCATGCTTTGCATAATATTTTAGTCAATGATGGACCACAAATGTGACAGTGGTCCCATAAGATTGTAATACCATAATTTTACTGTACCTTTTCTATGTTTAGATACACAAATACTGAACAATTGTGTTACAGTTGGCTACAATATTGGATATAGTAACATGCTGTATAGATTTATGGCCTGAAGCAATAGGACAAGCCATGTAGCCTAGGTGTGCAATATGCTATACCATCCAGGTTTAAGTATACTCTACAATGTTTGCACAATGATAAAATTGCTTAATGATATATTTGTCAGAATTTATTCCTGTCATTAAGTGACATATGACTGTTTGTTCTTGAAGGATTGGAAACAAGTAATCAGCTCTGATTCCTTCATGTTGTACCTAAGTAATTGCCTTAACAGAATGCCATCTTGGTTTACAGAAAGCAAGTCAGCTGCAGGCTTCTGGTCTCAATGATGCAGTCAGTTTCAAAGGCAGAATTTGTCTTGAGAGACCACAAAAAGAACCAATGTGAGAAATATAACTAAGAAAACATATCCCAAGTGATCGTTTCAATCTGACCTAATAAAGTTAGGTTATCGGGGGATATTGGTTGATTTCATTGCTTCAAATTACTCACATATAGACCTTCTGCAAATCTTATATTGTGGCTTCAATTCTGTTTTCCTTCTCAGGAGTAAAACAAACAAATAACAACAACAGCAAAGCTCAGAGGGGTTTCTTTCAGCATTGATCACGAGAGAAATAGCTAAGAGTAGCATTCTCTTGCTTTGAGATGTTCTCTCAGGAAAAGCATGATAGTGCCCTTTACTTTTATTACCTCACTTTCTTTCCCAAATTTGTTCTTTCTTTCTCCATGTATTAACTGTTTCATCCCAAACTTTGACCTCTTCAGGTTGGAATTTTTGTTTCAGCCATACTACCTACTCATAGGAGAGAGCACAAATAGACTTGCCTGGTCCCCCATTTTTATCATGTCGTGGAAGAAGTCAGGTTAAAAGAAGACAGAATAATGAGATTATTTCTATAGTTAGTCAGTGGAGCAGCTATTATAATCACTCCTATTTTAACCACATGAAATAAATTCTTGATCAAGCCTATTTTTCCTTTAGGAATATACATAGGCAAATTCAGAGGAAGTGAAATTTTCTACTAAGCAACAACATCTTCTTCTGCTTAGATATGCAAGTATAATCTTACACCT
Organism: Daubentonia madagascariensis; assembly: GCA_023783475.1. Classification (NCBI taxonomy): domain Eukaryota; kingdom Metazoa; phylum Chordata; class Mammalia; order Primates; family Daubentoniidae; genus Daubentonia; species Daubentonia madagascariensis. The sequence goes on along the minus strand of JAKFHU010001684.1, from coordinate 10,014,142 downwards.
TATACAAAACTTTCTGATAAAATAAAGGACATGTTATTTGAGGTAGGAAAAACAGTTTTGTGTGATTGCATCATTTCCAACACTTAATTCAGAAAACTTTCCAAAAGTATTTTCACTTTACAATCACTCATACTCAGATGAAGTACATATATACCTTTAAGTACATATATACCTAAAGCAAGTGAGCCAACCATTTCTTTATTGTCTCCTTTCTCCATTTTTATTAACAAGTATTCTATTTTATAGTCGTTTGTTACGATTCCTACTCAAAGAACAACTTTGGAGTCATAAGAAATATCAAAAGTTCAGAATACAGTTTGCTTTTTAGGGAGTTTGTCATTGCCACTATGAAATACATACTTTAGTTCATTTGAGGACTAAACTGCCAAAAAGTTTAGTTGGCAATAAATAATATTGTGTAGTTGCAATAAATTAATATATTTTTCTGTCAAAGTAAAATACTTATATGAACAGTAAGGATGATTTGAAATCCCAATAGATACTGGTAAGAGTCTTTTGTGGACCCACATCTGTGCAGGCCTTTGTTCTCAGGAAATCTTACTCAAAGCCATCTTTTCCTGTCTCCTTTTTATGCACTTTATCAAAATAATGGAATCTGCATGCAATAGATTAAGATTTTGTCATTTTTTACCAATATTGAATAGTTTGAGCACCTTAGTGTTGTCTCCTTTCATGTACATCTAAGAGAAGAGAATGTTAGTCTTTAATTTCCTTTCTGGTCTCCTTCAAAGTAAACAAGTTCCCTCTACCAAGCATTGGTGGGTGACTACATGGTCCCACCTTAATTGTATCTGAGAATTCTCACTGAGATTTCCATAATTGCCTTATTCCCATTGGAATGTTATTGATTGTATAGTAGTTAGGTACAATTTTCCTGTCCATACTGAAAAATCATTTGCCAAAACTCATAAGACTGAAAACGTCCAATCAATATCTTGGGAACAAGGGCCCATTGATTGCACCACCAAACTATACTGCCTTTAGTTTTTCTCATTGCGAAGACTCACCCTTGCCTTCTTCAACTAAGGTTTTACTATTCACATGCTCCATTCTCAGAGGAGTAGAATTCCAAAATGCATTGCCTCCATTATTTAGAAACTTTCTTCTGTGAATGAGGTACTTTGTTGTCCATTCATCATTAGGAGCAGTCAGTTCTTCAGAGGTCCTAGCATCAGCCCCAAAGGCAGAACTAAAATTTTCTTGTGACAGTCATGCATCCTGCAGAGCTACCATCAAAGGCATGCTTCTACATTTGTCATATCATTCTTTTGTGTGTGTACTCTACTGAGCTGCACCATCTTTATTGGAACTTTCCTCTATCCTTACCCATGACATACAGATATTTTGAGTTTAAGATTGAGATGTGTTTCCACAAAATTCCAGCAATATTTCAGTGATTTTTCACTCTAAGAGATTATATAATAGCCACTGTGTCAGGTAAATTTTAAGTCCAAAATTCCAGTGGTTGCCACTGAGCAGTGTTAGAAATCTAACATAGACTCCAAATCAGAATACTTCAATATAAAGGCTATTTCTAAAATTTTTGTTTGAATTATTTTGCTCAAACTTTAAATTAACAGTAAATAAACAAAAAAATAGCTTAGGCCCTTCACATCAACAAGTCCCTTAAAGCCAGTGATTCCCTAAACTCTATTCTAATTCAGCTATTTTTTTGAACACTTGAAGTGTTAATTTAATGATCAGTTGTGTTGTGCATTTTGTATCCTTTTTATTATTAGAATTGGCAAAAATAGTATCTTATTTTGAACTTTTTGAAGAATGTTTCTTATGCCCTCCATAAACTAAGTTATTCCCAAGAATTCAACTGGCTGGATTGGGTAGTCAATTATATTAGCCAGATTAATTAGTTACTGTTGACTAGTTTATATAACCTATTATAATTCTTAAGTAAAGTACTTCATATAAACATCTTACTATTCCAATTATGCATTTAGCTATAGTTAATGCTGCTAAAAGTTTTTACTGTGCAATCTTTCTCATAACCTTAGTATTGCAACATCATTGTACTGTCCATATTTGTTTTGACTCTCTAATATTGCCTCCTGTCCTTCTACCAATAATGCAGTATGTCATGTGCCATTATATAAATATGCAAAATATTTTTGTTCACCAATCTTAGGTGGTTCCATTTTGATAATAATGTATAGCTGTATTTGTGTTTTAGGGCTTCCATAAGAAAGTACCACAGCTGGTGGATTAAAACAACAAAAATTTATTCTCTTACAGTTCTAGAGGCTAAAAGTCTGAAATCAAGGTGTTGGCAGGGTCAGTTCCTTGTCATGGTTTAAAGGGATATCTGTTCCATGTCTCTCTCCTAGATTCTGCTATTTATCAGCAATTCCTGGCATTCCTTGGTTTGTGGCAGTGTAAATCCAATCTTCACCTCTGTTGTCACATGGCATTCTCCTTGTGTGACTCTGTCTGTATGTCTCTTCTCTTCCTATAATGACAGCAGTCACATTGGATTAACAGCCTCCTCCACTTTAGTACCTCATCTCAACTAATTTTGTAAGCAACGATCCTTTCCCCAAATAAGGTCACATTCTGATGTTCTGGAAAGGAAATAAATATTGGGGGACACAAACTCCCAGTACAATATTTATGACCAATGAGAGTCAGGTTGGAGTACCCTAACTCACCACTTACTTGACTTACCTTTTACTGCTATAAGAGTTAGAGTAAAGTTCATATACATCACCTTCAAAATATGCAATTGAAGTAAATCACAGAGATAATAATTTGAAATACTAATTTGGACTTCAAATTGATAATTTGCCAATTTTGAAAATTTGCAGAATCCTAAAGAAAAGAATATAGTCTTTTTCCATTAGCAGCTGATTGAAAAATACAAGAAATGCAACCAGATGGCCCAAATCTGAGAAAGAAATTAGATTTTCCATGGTTTATAAAAATAGAGAAACAGCATCTTAAAGGGTGAGACTGTTGGGCCTTTATGTCTTACAGGTATAATTTGGAGAAAAGGGAATGACTACTGTTTAACAGTTGGGCAGGTGACTAGCTTAAGAACTATATGGGAAAGTAATGACAGATAAGTTATCTTCAAAGTTCATGTTGACATCTCATGTTCCCTGTGTTAATATTTATGTTAACTTTATAGGTGGATAATAATGCATATATGGTCCTTGAGATAATTTTCTGTAGACCCAGTGTAAACAGATGTCTAGTAGCACACTAATGATAGTCCATGTACAGAGGTATTCTAAGAAAAGTACAGTCAGTAGAGATGACAGCAGTGGTACTGTCTTCTGAAGATTGTTCTGGTGGCAAAATCTTTACTTTGATTTGATTTGTTCCCTCTAATTTTCCTGTTTAGTCTGTGAGCTTCCCAATGCCCTTCCAAAAAAATCCTTTTCTTGTTTATGTTAGCTGAAGATAGTTTACAGAGTTTTTAGGTGAGAAATTTGCAAGGTGGGTAATGAAGAAAAGAAAACTGTTCATAAGTGTTTCCTGGGAAGTCTAAGTGAAAAAACAAGAAGTCCGAAGAAAAGGGAGAAAAATGGACACAAATATACAAACAGATACTTAGTGACCTGTGGTGTAATATTAGGTAGTTTCACAAATTCATAACTTGAATCTCCAAAGAAAAGATGTGAAATGAAACAAAAAATACCTTTAATACCAAAATTTTCCAAAATTTTGTCACAATATTATCATAATATCTAAGAAGCTCAAACAAAACTCAAGCAGGATAAATACAAAGAAAACTACACCAAGGAACATCTGGACAAAATACTGAAAACAAAAGACAGTTAGAAAATATACTAGATAAAAAAATTAAATATAGAGAAACTATATTAAGAATGATGGCTAATTTCTAATCAAAATAATATAGGTCAAAAGTAATGAAACAATTTTATTGAAGTGATGATAGTTAAGAAAGAGAAAAAAAACTCTCAGCTAAGAATTCTATAAGCAGTGCACATCCATTTAAAATGTGAGTAAAACAGTGATATTTCTGTATACAAGAAAATAAAAGGATTTGTTTTCAACTGTCCTACCTTATAAGAAATGCTGAAGCAAGATATTTGTACTCAAAGGCAATACTAAAAGTATAACTTGAATTTGTGGGAAGGAATGAAGACATCTGTAATGGTAAGTGTGTTTGTAAATTCAAATATGATTATTTCTTAATTATGGTAAAATAAAATAGATTGTTTAAGACCATAATAATAATTGATGGGATTTATTACTGGGATAAAATAAAATATATGACAAAATAGCATAACAAAAGGGGAAGGTAAATGCAATCATAATATTTTCAGTTGTTATCATATATATTTGTGGAAGAACAATGTGAGTTCTAAGTAGACTATGATAAGTTAAGAATTGATATTGTAATTGTCAGATCTACCATTTAAAAAATGCAAAGAGGTTGAGTAAAAAATTTTTTTAAATAGAAGAAATGAAATGGAATAATAATTTTAAAATATTTGTGTCACCCAATAGAATATAGAAAAAGAACAAATGAAAAGAATAAAACATGGAAAAAGTGAAATTAAATAGCAAAATGAGACTGTACTCTTTCAATCACAATAATTCCCTTAAAATTTTCCTTAATAACAAATAGAAGTATTTACATTTAAGACAAGAAAGAAAACAGTATATATTAAGTGGGCAAAACCTCAATTATTAATAATAGGAATTCAGACGATATTACATGCAAAGCTAATAGTGGTAACTAAATGAGGAGAATATTATAACTGAGTTTTTACTGAGGTGCACCATTACTAGAACTATGCATTTTCATAAGATATAGCCTTAGGAGGTAAAACTGAGGTTAAAATATTGTAGGCCATAACTCTTATCATAATTTATTTTGTGATATTAGATTTTATACTAAATAGAAAATAACTAATACACACAAAAACAAAACAAAAACAAGTATATTGCACATTTTATTTACTAAGCAGCTTTGTTAGTGTGGTGTGAAATTAAAGAGAAGGTTCATAGCGAAAGGTAAGATTATCTCATGCTAATTATTTCAAATGTATTCTTTTATAATTCTGAAACAGCCAATAGATTTTAAGTAATAAAGTGATATAAGCACATATACTAGTCAGTTAACTATCTACTGGTATGAACATAGTTTGGAAGGGTATAAAGATAAACAATAAACTCATTGAGTTATTACACTAGTAAAGCAACCCTGGTATAAGAAAATGGGAAGCAAACTAAAGAAATAGTGGCCCAACGAAGCAGGAGTTATTGATTACACAAGAAGTCGAAATCAGAGTTGTTTGGCAAGTGATTTATGTATGGGGAGTGAAAGGAATAGTTAATGCAGATGCTTGGATTAAAAGTCAGTGTGGATGGTGGTGCCATTCAGCAAGTGTTATAAATATTCAAAGGTGAAATGATACCTTCAGTTTTGGCCATGGAGATCTCTAGAATTTGTTCTTGTTGTTGAGGTTGCATGGGTGTTGTTGTTGTTATTTGTATTTTTGGTTTTGGTATTGTTTTGTGATAGAATAGACCTCTACATCTTTATGGCAAGGGAGGAAGAAATTTACAAATAGAGTTTGCACATATGAGAGGTAAGGGCAGGAAAGGAATTCAAAGACAGGGAAAGAAAATATCTTGAAGTGGGTAGAAATTTAGAGGCACATATATCAAGATAAGAGGAAGAATAATGAATCTTTTTTTCTTAAAAGCAACAAAAAAAGACATTAGTAGTGCAGAATTAGATATGTCAGTAAGCAAGTCACTATAAAAGGGGTCACAGACATTACTTTTTTGTGACTACCGAGGCAGTCATTGTCTCTCAGAGAGAGAGAGAGGGGGAGAGAGAGGAAGAGGTGAGCAGCAGATTTGTTATGATCTATGTAGGGCGGATTTGAATGAGCTGCTATAGGGAATAGGAGAGATATCTGAACTTGAGTACATAAGAGACTGCAGTATACTGCTGGGAACACAACTGTTTTTGCATAACAAGGCTCAACAAATATTGACCACCAGCAGGTGAATATGGTGGAAAAGCAAGGCAGTTTGGATGCTCAGAATATATAAAGGAGTGGCTTGTTTTTCTTTCATCATTTTGAACATAGGCTAATTAGGAAAGGAATTTGCCAGTGCAGTAAATGGTAAAATAAAGATCTAATATGTAGCTATCAGTGTGCACTCTATAAGTGAGTCACAGTTAGTGTGATCATATAATGTATTGTCCAAACTGAGACACTTTTGAAAGATTGTAAATGGGAACTGTCAGCATTGCTTTTTTGAGAGTATAAAGGAGAGCTATTAAAAATAAAATCAAGAGATGATAAATGGCTAATGTGACGGATACCCCAATTACCCTGATTTGATTACTTCACATTGTATGCCTGTATTAAAACATCACATGTATCCTGTAAAGATATACAACTTTTATGTGTCCATAATAATTAAAAATAAAAAATAAAAAGAAACAAATAAAATAAAATCAAATATGAAGGCAACAGGCATAAACTTGTACACTCCCGGCCAAACATCAGTGTATTGTCATCCTAGTCATGGCTGAAGGCTATTAGGAAGGTTGTTGGATGAATCATCAACATGGATCTTGAAGATACTCATAATAACAAGAGATGGAGTGAAAAAGATGTTTCACCTACTTCAGATGTGATATCAAAGCAACAAAGATAGGTAATGCTCCCTATAAAAGATATCATTTACCTCAAATAAAGAAACAAGGGTCCTTGTTGCTTTAAAACTTAAGATCTGGTTTTAGAAAGAAAGCACAGTAATTGTTATAACTAAGCAATATTAAAAAATTGTTAAGCATAAACAGGGATCTTCTACACTCCAAGTTTAGGAGTATTTTAATCATTATCATCCATAATAGGGAATTTTCATAAAGGAATTCTAATTCAAGAAAATTTCAATGAAGACATAATTTACACTCATAAAGTTGACTGATGAGATATATATACACACATATAAAAAGTGTTTTCTTATGCAAAGTGCATCAGGATTGAAGGATTCTACAATAATAATAATTCATTCACTCACTCTATGCCTTCATTTACAATAAGAAGTTTGTGTCTTCACTAAAAATAAATTCCATATTCAGATTCAATGGATTAATGACTTTAATCAAACCACTAATTAGAGAAAAAGATTTTTTTGCCTGAGGAAGAAACAAGGTCTTTTTCACTTTAACTAGTTGTGAAGGGTAAACAAATTTGATCCCCAAACCCCCCAAAATCATGGGTATGGAAAAAGACATTTGTGATACCTGTATCTGAGAGAGAAATTATATTCAGACCATATAAAGGACTCCTATGAATCAGTAAGAAAACACACATAAACCCAATAAAAAATAGTCAACCAATTTAAAAGATTTGCATAGGTGTTTTGTTCATGTACACACACATAAACACACACACGCACACACACACACATTACTACCTACAAAGTTGGCTACTTTTCTTCTCAAAAGTTTAAAAAGAGAAAATAAAGTCAAAACCATTCTAAGCATAATATTTTAAAGACTAGTGTGTTTTTGTTTCAAACTATTTAAAAATCATTATTTAAAATAAGCTTTAACCGGTAAAAACAATTTTTTAGAAATTTAAGTTTAAGAGTCAAGATCCTTTATCCAATTTATGTCTAAAAACCTTCCCATATTCTATTTTTTTAAACAAAAGCTGCATAACCTAGAAAATAAAGTGTTTAGATAATGTTGTGATAGGTTAGAAGTTCAAATCTTATGATATGACTGTACTTGCAGATTACTTACATTTTTACAGTGTCAGATGGATCATGGAAGTCTCAGCCCTTAATTATTCTTATCTTTCAAAAATTTTGGAATTAAAGAAAATATTTCAATAAATTAATTCATGAGGCAATGTAACCTAGTGTTAAGTCTAAAAATCATCCTTGACATTTCATGTGCAAGAAACTTACCACATAAACTAGACCTTTCAGTTGATTTTTTTTATATTCCTGATGTTAGTTCATATATTTCATTTACTATAAATGATGTTTTATTGCTTTTGGGGGGGAAGGGTTAGAAGATTTACAGGTTTTTCTCAGATGCCCTTCGTCAACTCTTCCCATTAGTAATTAATTACCCATGTGTGCCATGGTTCTAATTATCAAAGAGTTAAGAGTTCTTCCTAAAAAGTGCTTTGCTCCATGAAATAAAAATTTTAAAAATCAGAACACTTCAAAATACTTATCAGAAATGCATAGTTTTTATTTTCTGTAGAGTGAAAATAACTGCTTTCATTACAGAAATTAAATCATGTCAATATTCAGCATATAAAATTTCAGTTAATAACCAGAAGAGAAATGCAAAACAGAAAAAAAAATCAGAACTATTAGAGGATTGTTAGCCGTTTTTAAAAGTCAGAGTTGCAGTTGATTTTTCCTATCCCTTTGCTGAAGGTCAAAAATGCAGAAAAATAATCCATCAACCACTGAATGTTAGTGTTTTTCTAACGTAATTGATTATTTAAAAGGTATTTTATTACATTGTTATTCAATAAACTATAACAAAAATCATAGAATACTGTGGAAGTATAAAAAGTGAGTTTCTCATTCTTTAATAAATATTTTAAATCAGAATACATAACACTTTCTAAAAAATAACTAATTCATGAAGTTAAGACCTTAACCACATGATTCAAGTGATATATAAAATTAGAACTGAGAATGAAGGAAAATAATTATATATATAATTATCACATAAAATGAGTTTTTAAGTAGAAAGAAAGACAGCAGAAAACATATATAAATAACTTTCAAAAACTGGCAGCTAGCAGGCAGAACACTCAGAATCCATCCTACATACAGATTTTTTTTTGGGGGGGTTGTGATTTTTTTTTGACTTAGAGGAGTGTTTAAACCTAAATTTAAACAAAGAAAAAACAGTTTAAAACAATGTACATTCTCAAGTTTGCCACAGTCTTTGCCACTCATTTTTAATTATGGGAGGAGTGTCACAGTTTACCTCACTCAGTGGCTCTCAAACTTGAGCATGCATTGGCATTACCCGAAATACTGGTTGAAACCAAAATTTTTGGGTCCCCCACCCAGACTTTCTCCTAAAGTAGGTGGAGATGCAGAGGGAGGAGTGTGGCTTTTAGGGTGGAATAGTCAGATAATATGCTGCTGTAAGTAGTTCACGGGTGCTACCAATGCTGCTCATCTGAAGACTGAACTACTGAACTTCAAGAACCACTGACCTTACTAGCTCCTGAAGGTATGTGAGCTTGCAATCCCTTCTAAAGCAAATCAGTACACTCAATTGCAGGAAGTGACAAAGGACTAATGCACCTCCAAAAGAAAAGACCAAATGACATAAATTATTAAAGCCTTTTAAAATTCAGTTCTTTTGATAACCAAAAATCACTTTATTCCTCTATTTTAAAACCATCATTGTTCACTTGTATCACAAGCTAGCATTTAAAGCTTAAATATAAGCAAAGATCCAAATACACCCATCTAACAACACACACACACACACATACACACATGCACACACACATTTTCAGAACAAAATGAAATATATTACCTAAGACTAAGATAAAAATAAAATAATCATCTTATTGTCAGAAAACCATGAAGGGAGCAGAATGTTCTAGCTTACCATTTTTTAAAATGTTTGACTGATTAATTGATTATAACTTTGAAACATTGCACATCTGAAAGATATCTATTTTCATCTCACATGATGATTTAGAATATTATTTTGACAGAACACAAATACAAAGCATTGTAAAAAATGCTAAAAGTTTCTTAGAATTTCAAGTTGCTAGATATGATATTTACACTTTTTTAGCTTATCTTTTTTCAGGGCGAGAGATTGGGGCACCTCAACAAAATGAACTGCTATATTTTTCTGACAGACTGTGTATGATTAAGCATTTAGGAGTAATTTTAAAATCATTGTTCATTTTATCATATGCATTTTTGTATGCAATTTGTCAATTATACAACAGTGAAGAAAACCATCATGAGGAAATCCAGGTGGAAAATCAGTGTTATAGCATGTGAAATAAATGTGTTTAGGCATGTTTGGAGTTGCTAAAAGAAAAATTTTAGCATCTTTAAATTTTAAAGAGTTTATTTGAGCATTCAGTAATTCATGAATCAGGGCAGTGCCAGACCGCAAGTGGCTAGCATTCTGCCAATAGAGGAAAGTGGTTGCAGAAGCAACACAAAGAAAACAATTTTGATTAGTTAGAGTGGAGAGTCCTTAGCGAGAGGTTACTTGGTGGTTTCTAATCGGAACAGTTTCTAGTTTCAATTTCCTACTTACATTGGGCTTTGGTTTGTTCACAGGGGAATTTAGATTGCCAGAGACATCCCAGTCTAATTGCTTCCCAATGAGGTTTGATTTTTAAACAGAGTATTAACTGACATGTAGTTACATTGTGGGCAACAAAAATTTGACTGAGGCAAACTTTTCTTAGTAATAAAATCTTATTTGAGGTAAAATCTGATTCTGAGTAAAAACATTTTTTCACTCAAATTTGCTCCATGTAATTGATACTCAAATTCTAGAGCAGTGGTTTACAACTAGGCTCAATTTTTTGCCACTTAGTCAAAGTTTGGCAGTCTACAGATATTTCGGATATTTTTGTTTGTTACAAATGGTGGGAGTGCTACTTGCATCTAGTGAGTATTGGCCACAGATGCTGCTAGACATAGTAGCATGCACAGGACAGCCCCTTACAGCAAAGAATTCAGCCCAAAATATCAATAGCGCCAACTTTGAGAACCCTATTCTAGAGAGATGCAGTGCTCAAGAACAAATCAATAGAGTTGTTTTTTTTAATGAAAGAATTTATCTTGCTATGTTCCTGTAATTCTCTAAACCCCTTAAATGCAAATAAGAAGAAAGACATTCTCTTCTTTGTCATATATGGCAAATTTCAAGAAGCACAAAGCACTTTTGGCTCCTTAGAGATCAAGAGAGATACTTGATGGTAAAATCTTTCATGTCAGAAGTCTTCATGATTATACAGCTTCCTTGGGCAGTAGCAGCATCCCACTGTGGTGGAACAACTGTACGTTGGCAGGTAACCTATGAAAGGAGAGGAGGAATCAGAAGCAGAAATGTCAGCAGTAACTTTTAGAGACACAAATTTCAATATTATCAAATCCATAGATATTGCAAAATAATATTTTTTTACAAAAAGATTCTCAATTGAATGTATCAAGGAAGTAAGAAAACACTACTATTACTTGGAGATTGTCTTTCCATTTTAACAGAGATAAGATTGTTAGTCAGTGGTTACGTTTTCTGTGACTAGACTTCACTAAAATCGGATGTGCATCTATTTAAAAGCTGACAGTTATGTTTGCTGTTTTTAATTGAAGAGGCAGTTTGTTCCTTAGGTAAACTATTTCTATGGTGTTGAAGCATAGACTGTGAGAAGGCCACCATTGTCCCCTAACTCCTTTCACCTTCTCACTTGCAAGAGTCGTGCTGACTCAATGCCTGTGACATATTATCATGCTGGGGAGAAAGTGTAGTATATCAATGGTTTTCTGCTCTTTATGCCTGACCCTAGGAAGACTCAGAGTTTTGTCAATCAAATATAGAAACAGTTCTATCTGTGGTATTATCGCTCTGGTGGTGGTGACAATCTTCATTGCTCCGAGGCTGGCAGGAAGATGCAGTGCAAAGACAACAAGCCATTGTATCATAGAATAGAACTGAATAATGAAATGAGGCTAATACCTTGCATTGCTGAAAGCATGGGGTTTGAAATATCAACCTGTGTAATAAGTCGCACAGAGGCTCAGCATATTCTTTGATGCCTACATCTCAAGAAAAAGATTCAGCTGCAAAGAGAGAATAACTAAATCAACTGCCAGTTCTGCTTTCTCACTAAGGGGAGTCTGTAGGAAGCCATCCCTAAAGGTAGTAGCAGCCACCCAGGCCCTCACCTCTGCTACTGGAAAGAAAAATAAGCGTTCAGCCTCAAAATAATGGCACCATCTAATATATTATTTGGATTTTTGAATAATAGTTGCTTAATTTGATAAAACTACTTTCTCCTGAATACAGAAGTTGGAATTAATATTCTCATGATAGACCGGACCCTTTGGATAGAGAAAAGGAAAACAAATACAGAATAGTCTATTGGAAAAGTCTCTACTAACTGGCAACAGCAGCATGTAAAGGAAGAACTAAGGTCTTTCTGAAATTCTTCTGCTTCATAATCATCTGGGGATATGGATGAAAAGTTAATTTTTCATCAGGTGTGGGTAGGTGGGTATGGGGTGTTGTTTTTTCAATGTGGAATCTGTTTATTTATATCCTTTGGGAATCTGACTGAATAAGTGAAGTACATCCAAGCCTAGACCAAACCATTCTCCTGTTTTGAATCTGAGCAAATTCTGTGACACTGATCAAGGACATTGGAAATCTCTAGCATATAAGATGGCCAAAATCTTACCAGAAGAATCCCAATCAGACCTTTTCACATATCAGGGACATTTCTAGTGCTGATTATTCTTAACTATTTAAGAAGTGGGCAATAAAACACCTAGAAATCTTATAGCAGTATGCCAAGTTCATTATTTAATTAAGCAGGTGTCCTTAGTATTATTTTATTTGGATAAAAGATATATACACAATTTTATATATACACACACACACACACACACATATATATACACACACACATATAAACAAATTATTATGGATGAAATTTAAATTAAAGTTTTATTAAATTAACAAGCATTCATACTCAATGGCTCAATATGAATCATTATTTAGTAAAATAAATCCTTTCATTTAGTTGGTCAAGGCTATTTATCAAATATATCATTTCTATCTCATTAAAAATAAAGAAAAAAGAAAATTTATTTGAACACCTTTTGTGAGGAATGAATCCAAGTCCTAATAAAAGATGATAACTAAGTTATGTCATTTTTATGGTGTGTGGAGATTTAGAATATATCAGACATTTTTCATCACATTAGCAGTGATCTGTCTACAATATTTCCAGATGGTTTTCTAGGACCATCAAAAGGTACCAACCTAAAAAATGGTAACCCTGTATTACACAAAGGATAGTATCTGGGTAATCTACAATTATGTCACTAAGAGTCATCAATTTAACTTATTTGTTTTTTAAAGACAGTGGGTTTATAACCATGTTTTTCTAAGTGATAGTCTTCTCATGCTAAAATCAGAGCATTTGGTTATATGTCTCTTATTTATAGGTTTTACTGAAAGAAAAAAAACTAAGACATGAGAGAGAAAGTCTGAAGTAGAGTTACTTCACCTAAAGCTGCTTGGCCAGTTTGTTAGATTTTATCCATTCTGTATGCTAGGAATAGCATTCAAAATGTAACAAAATGGCCAGGTACCTTTAGTGATACAGTGACTACATAGACAGATTTTTTCCATTGAACACATTAAGAAGAGAAGTAACAAGATGTTAATATTAAATGTCACAACTTCATTCTATTGCATGTTTAGGATCTTGTTAGCAATGCAACTCCAGTCTCTCACTACATACTATATCATTCAACTCTGGATATAAATCTTGTCTCATATTTTTTTATCTTGAAATAATAAAAGAAACAAATAAGAATATTACAGTCTTTCTTTAAATTTGATATCTCCTAAATTTATTTTCTATTCTTCTACTGGATGGTAAACTGTATAAGGAAAGAGACTTGTGTTTATACCTTTGTTACCTAGGATGGATTCTTACACATTTGTAGTGACATATTAATAGAATTACTTCTAAAACTGAACAGAATAATTTCATCACTAAACTTCTTGACAGATTGTCCTATACATGTTGTTCATGTTTTTATACTGACTTTATTTATTCTCTTATAAAATTGTTTCAATCCTAAAATTCCCTTGGCAAATAATTTTTAAAAGTTCAGCACCCTTCTAATCAGCCAATACATAATACTGTCCTACATGCTCCATCCACATAGGATAGACAGTTATCTTCTTGAAAATTTACCTTTTAGTGTAAAGTTCTGAAACAATTGTTTCTTCTTTTCTCTATTTTCTTTTGACTCTGTTTGATAATTCTTTATCTTTTTAATATTAATATGATAAAAAATATCCTATAAATTATTCATTTCTTCAGGCCATTTGCATCAGATATGTCTATA